>OX438946.1:1346861-11346861 GCA_949316185.1 Pyrausta nigrata | reverse complement strand
GAAATTTAAAAAAAAACTTAGGTACTTTTATCATATACAATATGTAACAAAAACCCTGTCCGAGCCGAAAGGGTCATAAAGTTGCTTTAATAACGTTACCAAAATACGTATCAAAATTACGTAATTCATTAATACTTTTTTTTGGCGATTTTTAAAGTTAACAAGTTTAGCACCTATTTACCCTAAAACGGGGTAATTTTCAAAATACGTTAACACTCCCGGCGGGCGCGCGGCTCCATTGACGCCGCCTACTCGCTTTGTCGGTACTACAATAAACGTAGCCGCGGCCTTTGATATCGCCGCGGCACGTGCCGGCGGCTATCCATTACTTCCGAGTGGTCGTTCCGTTACGTTGATCCGCAAAATGTCGTATACGAATCAAGAATACTTTAATATGCTCATGTGTCTGGATAGGAGTGACTGATTATTGTGAAGCTCGCAGAGACTATGAAGTGCGTTTTGCTATTCCGCTGGGTATCACAGTGCCGTCAGGGCGTGCGTTCCAGCGTTTGCACAAACGCGTGTTCACTACGGGCAACGCAGGGTCGGAAAAGGTTTGACGCATGCAGGCCACGAGACCACCAAACACTAATCGCCACCACAAAAAAAAGGTCTTTTCAGAGCTACCAAAAAGTCTCTGTTTCTTACGATTGACACATTATTGTCTGGCTAATAATAAGAGCCGGGGTTATCTGGGGTCATGACTGCGCTACCGGCGAGTGCCGGCGCTATGCCGCGCCCCCGCGCGCCCCGTCACCGCCCTGCGCGTTGCCAGGTAAGTTTTTTAAGTGTAGTATTTTTTTTCATGGGGTATTTTTTTTCTAATATTTTATGAAAATAATTACACAAATAGAACCTTGACTCTATACCTGATAACACTTTAACGGGTCGGACAGGGTTTTTTTTACATATTGTATATCTGTAGTATGTTTAAATATTTAGATAACATACACTTTATTATTTATAATTGTGGCGATAAGCTAAAGAACTAATAATTACTAACTAAGTTAGTTACCATTGTTGTCCCCACACTATGAAGCTACTAGCCTCCCTACTATGAAGAAAAAACTCAACGTATATATCGCTAACTTGTCGAAATAACCTCAAAGTAAAGAACAATGATTTTCGAGCCACTGTTGTAAATAAAAGTATTTGTACTCAAAAATGGTAAGTCACGCATGAAACCAAAAATTTACTAATGATGAGCGGTTTTTGGGTTCGAAAACGGCACAATTTACCATTTTCAATCCTCTACACGACACGGAGATGTTTGTTGCGACAATTCGCGATAGATTCTGTCAAACGGTCACGACCAATTAGTTTTATATAAGCACTCAAACTATATAGCCAACATTTTTGGCTAGAGGGGAAGGCCGTCTATGCTCTCTCCATTTTATTTTCTTAATGAGTAAAACGCTGACAACACTAACATTAAGAAAAAATCTGAATAAAAGAAGACAAGTAAAACGGTGACAACAACACTAACATTAAGAAAAAAACTGAAGACGTGGCTGTATAGATTTGATCCTTTGCCTGCCCAGAATTGGTAAATTAAACAAAAAAATCAACTGACAGGTGTTCAGTCTGACTTTCTATCAGCGTTGCCAGTACGTTACTTTTGTAACATTTTACGTTACTTTTTACCGGTCCATGTTACACGATTCAAAATGTTACTTTTACGTTACTTTGTGTATCAATTTTTTTGTAAGTAATTATGAAACGGAACGCAGTTTCTTTGATCCGTTGTTGAACTACGGGCCGTTGTTAACCCCGGTATAAACTCAAATATCTAATCTATATCTGTCTTTTTTTTAACTCGTTCGTGACCCAAACTGAATGTAAAAAAAAAAAATAATGTACATTTGGAAAGAAAATCTGCGCTGCGTCCTCTACAAGCCACAGTTACCCACTGCGCCATTATTATCCGGATTTTGTGTTTTGCGACTAACGCATGATGTGATGATGAATTGATCATGTCGCGTGCAAAAAATTTGCCGTGCTCGCTTCGTTTGCGCTTTCAAGTAAGCTTAATTCAGCACCGTATCGTGTATCCTTGCTTAAAATTTGGCGCTCTCGCTTTTCTCGCGTTTTGGAGTAACCTTAATTCAGCACCATATCGTGCGTTTTACTAAAAATTTGCCGGGCTCGTTCCGTCCGCGTTTTCAAGTAACCTTAATTCAGCACCACATTCTGTGAGTTTGCAATTTACCGCTTTTATACAACCCTCCTCGCCCCGCAACGAAAGCCTGGGTTCGTGTTTCTTTTTAGTAGTCCAATGTTACTTTTGGGTACTGGGCTCTGGCAGCACTGTTCTATCTAAATATTCAAAAAATCTTAGGCTGGGGCCATAGAGTAAAGTAATATACTCCGGAATAGAGTGCTATCTCGCCGGTTTTTAGTGTCACAAACTTCTCATGCGAATCCAACGCCATCTATTAGTAGTTCACCTACAACTTGATATACCTATATATATACTACCCTATAATACTTAGGTATATGCATTTTTATACTACTGCTATTTAGGAAGGTAAACCAAAACCACATACATTTTCAGTATTTGATTAAGTTTAAAATTTACTGCAAAATGCTAATTATAAACTAAAAACCACATTAGCAGTAAATTTTAAAACTGAATAAAACACTGTAAAAATGTATGCGGTTTTGGTTTACCTTCCTATATATCAGTAATACAGAGATGTAGCAGTAATAAGTAGGTAGAGGTAGATACATTAAAACAATAATAATTAGTTTACTTTTAATTTTTATAATGTTTGTGTTTATTATAATACATTTGTGCGTATATTTTTGTTTCATCATCCCCATCATAAGCTATTTTACCGCATAAAATTCTATTAATGGAACGGCACCAACTGTATATAGTGACATTTATAATAAGATCTTCGAACTTTATTCGAAGATCTTCTTTATGGGCAAGACAGTCAAATATGTTATTGACAAATATTTCATTGAAAGCCTTAATATTTTGTTTTATTTTATTTGTGTTTAAATTTCTTTTCAACACCGAAGTGGTCGTTTTCGAAATTTCATCAAAAAAACTTACAGATTCGATTGAAGGATAGCACAACCAATCTTTGTTATAGTATTCTTTTGCTGAAATGTACGCATAAGCCGACACACGTTCTGACACAAATAATTTTCTTTTACAGATAATGCAATCTTTTATAGTTTTAGAACATTTTTTTAGGACCCAACCGCATACGTAGCCTTTTTTGCTAATGCCCTCTATCTCATCAGTTGTACTTAAAAGTTCCTCATTCATAATAAATTCCTCCGTGGTTACTTTTACCATGTCTACATTTGTGCAATCGGTGGATTCTTTTACAACAAAGTCCACCGATTGCAAAAATGTAGAAACTTCCTTTTCACAATTTGATTTAATTGAATGAGTCGAACTAAAATTATTTAATAAGAGGGATTTAAAGGCTCCCTCAAACCCAATTGTATTTGGGGATATATTTCTTGCCCCTTAACTTCGAACATTCCCAAAAAAGTTTTCGATTGGGTCTTGATTAAAGTTTCTGCACAACATTGTGTCAAAAGCATACCTCTCATGCAAAACTTTCCAAATGGCCTGCATTCCTTCAATGGTTTTGATAAAAATTTTAATGGAAAGTACCACTTTTTCAATTATTCGAATTTTAGCACCATCTTTCTTCTTTTCGACATATTTTTCATTTTTCAAAAATTTTATATTATCTTGCCAAAGCTTGTGATGGGGAGAATTTCTTTTTACACCAGCCCTAAATATTTTGCCATTGACAATATTGAAAGTGTTACAATTTAGGCTGTCAAATAAATTGTCTAATAATTTCACAATTGGTGTGATTTGGCGACAATCTGGATCCAACTGGCCTATAGCCAATTTTAAATAATTTGCTGTCACTGCAACAGAGTGGCTAAATAGTTGAGTGGCGGTTTTAACTTGCATTTTGTTATTTTTTTCTGGGTTCACGTTCTTCCGTTAGCTTTAGTAGATATTTAAGCTCCCCTTGAGATTTATCTGCTTCGTATAATTTTTGGAAATATTCCCACTTCAAAGTTTTTTCTTTATTTTCGTTTTGAAAATCTACATATTTAAGGTCTTTTGTTATCAAGTTGTTCCTCAGACCTTTGATTAGATGAGGCACATCATATAAAGGTATTATTTTAGAATTTTCGATGATAAATAGGTCATTTCGCCAAGCTTGACCTTTTTTGAAATACATTGCTTTTGTATCTTGTAACAGACTTTTAATGGCGCCCACATTTACTGTGCTTTGGTCGCACACGGTTGCCACTACTTTTAAGCCAGTGCTTTTGACGAATCCCACTACTTCTTTTATACATTTTTTTAAATCAATTTTGTTTAAATTTTGGGTAAAGTAGTAAGCTACAGGCTGCTTGTAATTTTTTTTATACCCTTGACCATAAAATTGAGAGCATGGTCTGCGATCTTATTTTGGGTCCCTATTGTGGCAAAACCTTTTAACGTGTCACTGTTTGCTTCATAGTGGACCTGGGGGTTTATCGACATTTCGTCAAACATGAGAATACACAAACGGTCGTCGTCGTTCATGTCAGAAACAGTGTCTCTTATTTTTTTTAAAATCGTTTTATTGATCCCAGGTTCAATTTTAATCTTACTCAAAAGATTTCTTAAAGACTTACTGGATGGTAATGCAAAACTTTTATGTAGTAATGTATAGGCCTTAGGACTTCGTTTATACCACGACAATGATAAGATTTTTTCTTCAAGTGTAAAACGACGACCTTTGGGCTTCTTTTTCGATTTACGGAACTGCATTCTTGTAAAAAATTTTGCAGGCAGGGTCATATTGGCCGTGACTCGTTCAAAGGCCTTGCTATTTGATAATTTCATTGTAGATTCCAGCCTGGATTTAAAGGATTTGCATTTTTTTCTTAATCTGAGGATTTCTCGTCGCAAGTTCCTGGTTTTCCTTTCTGTCTCTTTGTAGTAAGATAAATTAAATGTTTTTCTTCCCGAACCTGTAAAATGAAATTAAAATGTTTACTGGAAATAATTTTGGTATTGAATTAAGTCAAGGTCGACATGTAATATTTTTTAGTATGGTTCCTAGAAAATTTAAAACTAAATCGTATTTTACCTTGCATTTTCTTTGTCTTCGATGTTTTTATTCGAACATTATTTGTATGTTTTTCACAGCTGCTACTATCGCAGTAGTCATGGTCGTTCCTAACGCCAAATATCGCATCTGAAATAAATATACAATTATTAACATTAACAAGTATATTTTCATACAAGCTTCTGTTAAAAAACATATATTAGTTTTATAATACCATCAACTAGATTGAACTACAAATAATGTTTTTCTAAAGTTAATCTTACCTGACGGTAACAGTTGTTGTTGATGTTGAGAAGAAAAGGGTTTTTCAATTTGGGGGCTTTTATGTTCTGTATTTAGTACAGTAGATGCTCCTTAAAAAAGAATAAAGTATCTAATTAGTTATTTTTTACAATAGTGTACTTACGCGCTTATTTAAATAACATATCTTGAAAAAAGAATGGGCACAAATGAATGTTGTGGTAACCTCTCCAATAGCCATAACCAATATATATTTATAATAGGTATAAATTTTAACAAATTAGAAAAATACTTTTTTTATTAGTATAAACACATCAAAAAAGTTAGTGATCACTTGCATAAGCTGATTATATTTTTTTTTAATGTAACTGTTTGAAGAAAACATTATTTGCTGTGTGCTTTCTAAAAATATAAAAAAACCCTGTAATAATAATATTACTATAACAATAATATGTAATGATATCATTTACCGTTACAAAAAAGAAGTGATCACTTTGATGTGTGTATACTTTGTATTATTTTGGTTAATAGAACATAAATACTTACAAGGAAGATGTAAGATTGGGACTGCCAAAGCACTTAGGCGGCTATTGCGATTTCTGTGATTTTCAATAAAATGTCTGTCGCACACTTTCATTTTTGGATACACAGCTTCAACAGGTAAGTTTTTCAGCTTGACACCACATAACTCGACCCAGACTTTAAACTGCTCTGGAATCTTTGAAGGATTTGGGAAGCTGTGGACGGGGAGACCTGTACAAAAAAAACATCAATTAGTTAATACTACCATATTAGCAACAGGTATGTCAAGCCATCATTCATTTTATTAATGCAAGAACAGCCTTTGGCTTGGACCAGGTTTTTTCAAAGTATTCAATAGCTTTATTTCTCCATATGGCAAATAAACACATTTTGTTTAAATTAGTCACTGAAACACATTTATTTTATTAGTCAGTATTATTATTGTTTTATGTTAGACAAACTATAAAGTCGCACAATATTGAAAGTTGCCAATCATAAGCTTCCTTGCGAAATATGATTTCTACCTACAGCAAATTTATAAGTTAGATTTTGTTTTCAAAATATGCATGTGATTAAGTTTGACTGCATAATCTTCTGATGTAATGATAGAAATATTAAAATCTTTTTTGTTTTCAGAAACTATAATCACAGCTAGGTAGTTTTATATTGTGTAACTCATTACTACTACATTTATTGAAAGTTTTATGTACCACCTAGCTACAGTTTCATAATGTTGCCTTGCCGGTAAAAAGCAAATCCTTACCTTTTGTCACGCAACCAAATACACAACGCCTAGAATTGGGCATGATGAGCACAACACCAGCAACTTATTAGCGTCTTTGTCGCACAAAACCTTAACTAAATAGCGTCTTTTCCGCAAAATCACAAACACCGGTACCTATACCGGCGCTGCGTTTCGTCGAGCGAGGAACAAAGTTCGAACTCACCTTGACGAAAACACGAAGAAGGTCAGTAAAATTATGAACACAAATGATGAATACGGAGGAGAAAATTTTCAACTCGACGATTATAATACACGAAAATTTGTAGTATAACGGCCACAACAATACAAAATAGCAGTAGCCATTTTGAATTTGACATTGACAGATCTCTCTCACTCACTCACAATACCTACCTATCACTGTAGTTCAGGTGAAACATTAATAGATGTCGCTGCCAAAAACTACGAAACTGGGCTGTATGGCACATTCCGACCCCTGGCTGAGGCTGAGACCTGAGCTCATCTGACGAGCACTGTGTGGCATTTTATTGCAGATCAAAACAAGTTGTAATTATATACTATCATAAAGACGAGATAATAACAGATTAACCAAAAACTATGCTAAAGTTAAGACTGTGGAATCAAAGTTTTCATAGGTTGTATTCATCAGTGACTCTTCCGGATATTGATATGGATTATTATTGCGATACCAGAAACACCGTGGAGATAAAACATAACATTCACATCAGAAAAGGTATTGGTGATATTGATCGAGTGTTGAATGCTTATAAACTTCTGAAATCAACCTCTGTCAGTGATAGTAGATATGACGCAATTAAAACGAATCTGTATAAAGAACTGAGTACTTTGCCTAATAAAACTCATCCTGCAGTTCGTAACTATGAACTCGAACCTCATCTTTTGTATGAACTTAATGAGAGAAGAGATTTCAGGCACTTTAAGCCATTAGAGTTTAGCGAGATAACAAGGAGGCTTAACTTGATGAGAACTGATCGATTGGGACATACATGTGGCCATAAAAGCTATTATTTTTTAAGTCAGTTATCTGAGTTGGAAGAGGCATTAATAAAGTATACAGTTTCATACTTACTTGGCAAAAAATTTGAACTGGTTTCAGTTCCTGACATTTTATCTAGTAGTATCTTGGAGAGTTGTGGTATGACTGTAAATAGTGATCACACTCAGGTAATCTATTAGCCCATTGACTTTCTATTCTGTCCATTATAATATACATACCCTGTTTACTGTTAATGTTATATCAGTTTATTTTTTCAGATATATTCATTAGATCCTCATCATCATGGTCCAGATTTATGCTTGTCTGGCACAGCAGAGATGTCCTTGGCTGGATTGTTAATGAACTCTGTTCATGATAAGCAAAACTTACCTTTGAAACTTGCAGCTGTCAGTAGATGTTATCGCGCAGAAACTTCAAATGTTATTGAAGAGAGGGGGATTTACAGGTAATATGAATTTAGTTAGGCTGTATTCAATGGTATGGTCACACTCATTAATTCTTCAGGTGTCATGTTTCCAGACATAAATAAATCTGCTTAGATATTTAACTAGTGCTCTTCCAAGTACAGTTATGTTTAAAGCCATAGAAAAGCCCAACTGTATGTACTTACTTAATTGCTTGAACTTGATGATTGATGATTTTTATCACTTGATGGTTCACAGAGTTCATCAATTCACGAAAGTCGAAATGTTTGCTGTAACAACCCCTGAAGACTCAGATGAGATGCTTGAATATATAAGAAAAACCCAGGAAGAATTGTATTCTGCCTTAGGAATCCATATGAGAGTATTGGACATGCCACCACATGAATTAGGAGCACCTGCTTTTAGGTAGAACAAGACACTTATCATGTTTAATCTTTAAAGTATAATGTTTTAAGACACAATAGGCAATTAATTGTTATTAGGATGCCCAATGCCTGCATCCTTATTATGATACTTGCGATATTTTTTTTTCTATCTATTTTCAGATTATTTTTATTACAGTTATGTTGTTTTACAGAAAATATGATATTGAAGCCTGGATGCCAGGACGGGGCCATTTTGGTGAAATTTCAAGTTGTAGTAACTGCACTGATTATCAGTCAAGGCGGCTCCACATAAAATATAAGGATGGCAATATTAATAAATATGTACACACATTAAATGGCACTGCTTGTGCTGTTCCAAGAATTCTCATTTCACTAGTGGAAACTCACCAAGATCCTAAAGGAAAAATATTAATTCCTAGTGTATTGCAACCATTTATGAATGCAACTATGCACATAGGACGAAATACTACTGTACCAGAGTTAAAATTAATTAAAATAAAGAAGTAAAACATGATTTGTTTTTAATTACTGTAATTTTTTATCAACATTCTTTTTTTTAAGTTCTTTATGATCTTTAGAAAATTTCTTCATTTTAGCTTTAAGCTGATTGACATCTACAGCTTGATCCCGATCAGGAGTATCAATTGGTTTTTCTTTAGGTGGAATAAAGTCTTTCTGTCTTAGCTCTTGTTTAGCGCGTTTCACTTCTGCTTGTTTTTCCTCTTTTTCATGACGTCGCTTTGCTTTCTTTTGATCATCTTTAAGGAAGTATTCTCCTGTTGCCAATTCTTTATCAATTTTGCTCTCTGGCTGTGGAGGGGGGAATGGTGTGTAAGGCTTTTTGACAGCTTTTTTCTTTGGTTGTTTTCGTGGCACATTTTTACTTTTGAATTTTGGCAAAAACCTATCCCAACTTTCATTTTTCAATTTAGGATCCTTCATTAGTTCTCTTTTTATCATCAGGCTCTTTATATTGTACATTGGGTGAATATTCTTCATTGTATCTTCCACAATTCTCCTTACTTGGACTAGCCCTTTATACGGGCCTACAGCAGAGACAGTATTGCCTTGAACTAGGACATAGCATTCAGTTAACAATTCAATAGATTTCAATGTTACTCCATTAGGGCCAATCAGACGTTGTCTTCTCTTTAGGAAAGTTTCTTTTTTTCTTACAAAGGAATTTATCTTGATTATGTCACACCCTATTTCATCTTCTAGAACTCGAGCCGCTTGCTCAAATGGAACGCTACGGGATAGTAATTTCATAAGATCTCTAGCTTTGATTATAATGTAGGGATCCCATGTTTTTCTTGTTGTTTTTACTGTCAGACTGCCTTCGATGAGATCTAATTCAGCAATAATGAAGTGCTCTTTCAAAACTTTTTGCACAAGGGGCCAGCATTCTTTTAGATATTGCTCTCGGTATTTAGGGAATAAAGTTGCGAATTTACTTTCCTCCAGTAATCCGTGCGGGTTATCTTGCGGGGTAAATTTAGGAATTTTCATCGACCAGGCGTTATCAACTGGCCCGGAATCTTGTTTTTCTTCATCACTATCCATATTCAGTATCAGTTTTATTCCTGAGTCAGCTCCTCGGCTTAGATTTATTGCAAATGAAACTCATTTAATTCGCGCAACAAAAACGTGCACCAACCAAACCACCACGCGTACTGTCTGTCAGCTGTCATTGATTGCTGTCATGTCAAGTATTTTTTTTTATTTTAAGTTTAACGGCTTCGGCACTAGCCATACAGCCAAACCATCATTGGCATTTCCATAAATGAGAAATGTATTATATTTCATTTTCTTTAAAATTCTTCAAAGTTTTTTTTTCTTTTCTCTTTTTCTTTCTATCTGTCTCTTCTTTGTCTTCTTTTCTTTTATTTACTATATCTTTATTAAGCCATCTATGAGCAACAATCTTTGTAAATTAAAAGCAGAGCAGTGCAGGATTAAATGATCTAATGTTGCATTATCAGAGGAGCAGAACTCACAAATATCAGATGTTGTAATACGAATTCTTTTCAGGTGTGCTGGGAATCTACCATGTCCAAAACGCAGTCTGTTAATAGTTGTTATAAAGGACTTGTCCTCTTTTTGTATGGAGGTTGGTTTTTTATTCTAAGATATCACCAACCACCAATAACCTATATTTATCTTTAAGCTACAAAAATATGAAACACGTGACCATAGAAATCAGAATTTTAAACGCCTCCATTTTTGAGAAAAAATATGTTTTGAACTGGCATCATCCATTGATCACTTACTTGTATTTCCTGGCTGTATGGCTATGTACCATTGCCTTTCCACTGGTGGATAGAAACTAACTAGGTACTACCACAGATTATATAATAGGTACTACTGTCAATGGAATGACAATTTTGCTGTCAATTTTTTTTCATGCGTTAATTGATATAGGCGAAGGTGCGGTTTATGTACAGACAAAGAGAAAAATTAATTTTAATTTTTCTCTAAATCGGAGGCCTTAAAAAATATATTAATTATGCAGAAAGGCTAGCTTTTGTGAGCTCTTTCATATAATATTTACTTTATTCTGGTTAGAAAACCAAAACCAATAATGGACAAGTCCTTTACGAGGAGGTGACTTCAATTTAAAATACCACGGTTTGCGTGGAATATGCTTCTGAATTTCAGCATACCAGTTTCCTTTATGTACACATGACTCAGTCCAGACGTGATTCCAATGTTTATACATGTGGGTTTTCAATATTGGATTGTAATCAGTCAATGGCACCGAAGCTACCACAGCATTTTGTTGTGTATTAATATTTGGAATTTGCACTTTCATCAATTTATCCACTATTTCATTGCCTGTTATACCGGAATGTGATGGTACCCAGAGGAATTCCACTGTTGCGCCAGTTTCTTGAAGCGTTCTCAAAAGTTCTCTGATTTTATATATGTAGCAATTGTTCTTGAAGGAAATTTTGGGAGATTCTAGGAATTTGAACACACTTAGAGAGTCTGTGACGATCAGTATCCTTTCCTCATTATACTTTCTCAAACTGTACGCCAGTGCTTCATGAATTGCATAAGATTCAGCCGTGAAAATTGAGATGTTAGCATCTAACATGAAACATCTTCCCAGTTTAATAGCGGAGTCATAAAATGCAGCCTTAACAGATTCATTGGTTTTTGACCCATCCGTGTATATTTTTTTGTATGATAGGCTTTCTAAATTGACATATTCTAAGAATCCTTGATTATTTTGCACTATAATCTTATTATTAGTAGTAGTCTTATGCAATTGGACTTTTAAAGAGCCATATTCCCACTTCTCAAATTTCTGTATGTTTTTACAGACTTCTCTTAATTCCAAACTTATCTCTTTCTTCCAAATAAATTGTATTCTTATCATACGCTAATTCATATTCTCTATTACTCAAAACTTTTACAAAAAAAAATTAACTTAAATATTTACATCTAATATGCACAGGCGGAATACCTGCTTCAATTTGTAATGCATTAATCGGCGTAGAGCACATGGCTCCAGTAATTAACCTAAGCCTTTTGTTTTGTACAACTTATATTTTACGAACTAAATTATTATGAAGAAATGAATTATATACAATTAATGCATAGTCGTAATGACTACGAACTATAGCTTTAAATAACATAATTAAAATTTTGGGATCCATTCCCCAACTCACATTTGCTGTGTATTTTAATATATTTACAGATCGTTGCATTTTTTGTACAACATTATTTATAGCCTGACCAGAAATATATGGGACCTGAATTTAGGGCGCTACGAATCCTTTTTATATGACAACACTTGATATAATCATACCAGCGTAGATTGGCCACTGAACATTTAAAAAATAGACTATTTATTTGTTTACATGTATGTTACATTTCTATGTCTGATAACAGAATCTACGATACTAGAACATGACAGAATACTTACAAATTAATTACTTATTAAATTCAGTGCCTTTTTGTAATATTGGCCTTGAAGTTTGGCTCAAATTGGAATTATTTTTGATAAACCACAGTCGGGTGGAAGTTAAATTACCTGTTGGTCTTGTAAATTATATTATTTATTATGTTATCAGACTGTTACAATTATTGCACATGACATTTTAGAAATTTCTACAAACGATTTCAGTAAAATATCTAAGCATACTTGAAATAAAGAAAATAAAACCCTCAAAACAAGTATAAATAGTTGTTATTTTCAAAATCGTTCTCAAAATATTCTCCGTTACCATCATTAGCCAATTCTCTCTGTTCGCACTATATGACATATCAAAAATTGTGATTTTACAACTAAATCGGTATTCATTTACAGAAATCATCTTGATTATGTAGATTTTCCTGTCAAAAATTACTACAACACATGTTAAACCACTTTTCTTCTACGACAGCGAATAGTTTTCTGCATTTTTAACACATAAAAATATCACATATTCGAAAATTAGATCACGCTTCCACTTTGACACTAATCATTATGACAATCAATGACATGACAATGACGATTTGAGGTTTCTGTTGCCAGTAAAAGAAATTAGTTCCAGTTGTTTTCCGCAATATGGCGAGGTCCCATATATTTTTGGTCAGGCTATACATGCGACCTAAATGTCATTTTACCATCAAACATTAGACCTAAAAACTTTTTTTCCTCAACAATATAAATTTTAACTGAATTTATTCTGTATCGTTACCATGAGTTTACGGTGGTTTTACTCGCTAGCGACGACGTAAAAAAAGTGTATGGAAAATTTTAGTTCTCCAAGTAACCGCTAGAGGCGCTGTGCAATTTTTTTACGTCGTCGCTAGCGAGTAAAACCACTGTAACCTCATGAGTTTACAGCGGTACTGATATTTACAAATGCATTACAATTATTTTTAGAAAATACCATAGCCGAACTTTTACGTACGAACACAATTATAAGAGTATATGGTCGATTTAAGAGTATATGGTCGATTTTCCTTGGAGTGATTTATCTGTTACATAGTAACTATTATATAATCTGTGCCCTGGATATCTAAAAATATACTTAATAAGTTTGAGTAATTGAGTATAGCATCTTTAATATCACTACAAAATGTGAGCAAACTGTCCACACTACTTCTACCTTTACGAAACCCATATTGTTGCATAGGAATAATATTGTTAGACTCTACATATAACTCCAATCTATTTTTTATCATATTTTCAAATAGTTTGCCAACACATGATGATAATGAAATCGGTCGATATGAATTTGCAGACAAAGGTTCTTTATCTGGTTTAAGAACTGGTATTACTGCAATGGATTTCCAGGAATATGGTATTAGATTTCGTAACCATAAATTGTTGAAAATATTTAATAGAATTTGTTTACAAATCGGATGTAACTTCTTAATAAGAACGTATGGGATGTCGTCTAGGCCAGGAGCAGTATCTTTTCTACTATTTAAAGCAAAATGTAACTCAAGACTCGTTGAAAGGTTCGATAAGATATTTATTTAGAGAGTTCTGATTGAAATAATTGTCTAGCTCTATGTCGTGTTGTGAATGAGGTATTTCTTCAGAAGAAATCCTATCTAAAAATGATTCAATCCAACTATCATCGTGACATCGTTCTTTCGTGTTTTTCTTATTAAATTTACGTATGATGTCATGTCAAGCTTTTTACTAGGGAGGAGGGATGCTCGATGATCATCGATTTATTGATTACTTATTAAAAGATTTAAAAAGTTTAAACGTTGGAGACTCTGATAAGTCCAGAATTTTATTTAAATCTGAGACTAATTCAGGACATATTATGCTTCTGGTTGCATTTGTACAGTAAATACCAGATGTATAAATCATATTACTTATTTAGTTTACATAAAAACATATCGACCATAACACAAATAATTCAACATTGCGTACGCGCGCGCCCGTCGGTTGTTGGCAGCCTACTCATTTACGCACCGCCGTCGGTGCGCTCGAGAGTAGGCTATTAACGCGCGCAAGTACATTGAGTGAGATATGCCTGTCCAGGGTGCTTTTGACAATGTAGACTTAGCCACTCTAGTTCAGATATTGCATTCGTACAATATTCCAGGAAAGTTATTTCTTTGGATTTTTAATTTATTTAACGGCCGAGAAGTTTATGTCAAGTTTAATAATAATTATTATGGCCCAAAGGTGGCACATAAAGGTGTCATGCGCGCTTTATACTGCTGAAATTCACAGGCATGTCAGTTTGTCAAATTAGGTATCATAACGAGATCACCTACAAAGAACTTTTTAGGTGCTTTCTTTTTATCGTAATGTTCCTTCATCGCTTTGATTTATTTTATTTTCTGCTTGAATACGAATTTCGTCTCTAGATTCGTCCAATAAACTATCAGATTTCTGTGACTGATTTTCTATTTATTTTATTTATTCAACAGTAAACATACTGACTTACAGGCGCCCAAAGCGTCAGTATGCTAGTCACACAGTAAAAAAATGGTCGAACAAACATTACAATATAGAAATTCAAATAAAACAAATAAGTAGGATACATCAGGATTACAATACCATATGTCATCAATATTAAACATTATGTCAGAAATAATACACATTAGAGTCAGTCAGAATCATTAAAAGTAATCAAACTCTCATGTTATTTCAGTAATATTACTGTGAAAACACTCATAACACAAACTTTCTATGTTAAAGCAGCTTTGTGCATGAATTGACCGAAGCTGTCTGCAAATATGTCAATATCTTAGTCGTCGGCGAGAACATCTCCTATAAGGCGCAGAGCCCGAATGGTAGGGGCATTCACGACATACTTTGTGCGCGCTGAGGGCCAACACAACAGGCGCGGTCGCCGTCGCGGCGCCACAATCCCTCTCTCAACATCTGAGGTATTCATGTCTTCGATTGCATTCTGAATAGAATTCAAGCCAGCTCCTTCACTTGGATTCACTGTACTACAGTACCACCGGTACTTATGTCGACCGCATTTAAAATATGTGTAACACCTGTTGATTTCACATATTTTTTAAGAATTGTTGATGTTAAGCTAGTGCCACCATCTAGCTCTATCCGGTATAATATAATAACATTTGGACTTCCTATAACCCTAAAAATGTCACACAGTATTTTTATAGTCGCTTTACTTTTTAAATCTTTAAGCGCCTTATCAAAGATAAATTTACTAAAACCGTCGATTATAGCTAAGATATAAGAACGAATTGCTTCGCTTACTCCTAACAAATGGTCCGAGGTGATCCATATGAAGCATATAGGACGGGATGTTACCTTTTGATATAAGATGTATCCGCTACTTTTAGTAGTCGCCAATTTATTGTATTGACAATCGATACATGCTGTGACGTACCACAGGACAAACCTGTTCATTTTAGGGAACCAGTAATCCTGTTTTATTTTAGCTGAAGTTTTGTCAACTGAGAAATGGCCCGCTTGATCATGGTTAAGTTGACAAATACGCCATTTCGCGTTATTTGGAACAACCCATTTTAATTCACCATTGACTTTCCTGTAAATTTTGCTATCTTTTAAAACATAATTTTAAAGTACGTCTTTAATGTCCTTACTGCCATTAGAAAGTTTAACATTGACAAATTTCAGCTTAGGGTCTGTCATCTGTACCGATTGTAACCACTCTGTGGTGGTGGTTTCTTAAGTGTCTACGTCATCTCTGCCACATTCTGAGTTTTTATTGGGAATGGGGTTTAAGCTTAGGGCATCTACGTGGCGCATGCTTTCGCCCGGCCTGTATTCAATTGTGAAATTATATTCTTGGCGCAACAACCACCATCTAGCAATCCGAGGAATGAGGTCACGCTTAGTTATGGTTGTTTTCAATGCATTACAATCGGTACAAACTTTAAAGGGTATTCCTATTAAGTAAGTATGAAGCTACTTTAACGACAAGACTACGGCCAATGTCTCGAGATCATACGAGTGGAAGTGTTCTCCATTTCTCGTGGTTTATCTGTTCCATTCGGTTTTTGCAATAATATGCCGCCCACGCCCAATTTGCTCGCATCACAGTGGACTTCTGTTATGTATTTTGGGTTGAACAATGCCAGTATTGGTCTTCCCACTAATTTACTTTTGATTTCTTTGAAAGCTGCCATCTGTTCCGGACCCCATTTCCAGGGAACATCGGCCTTCGTAAGCGTGGTCAGTGGTTTGGCAATACTAGCAAATCCAGGAATAAACCGCCTAAAAAACTGGCTAACCCGACGAATTGCCCAACCTGGTGTATATTTGTAGGAGTAGGGAATATTTATATAATATTTGAACCGAAGCTGTAGGATTATTATCCTACAGCTTCGGTTTTCTTAGTCCCTGGTTTTAGTCCTTCTTTAGACACCTCGTTACCAAACTAGTCTAGTTCTTTTTTTAAAATCAGCATTTAAACAGATTTAGCGTTAAACCAGCTTCACGTAGCGATGAGAGAATTCTACGTAATTTATTGAGACCTTCGTCAATTGAAGCAGCTGGTGAGAGGAGGTTATCCATATACGGAATGGCTAAGTTGTATTTATCTTTGCCAAGAGCTTTATTAATCATAAACCAGTCCAAACGGCATATGCTGTTAGGTGTCGCGACTCCTTGGCCATCGGGATTTGGTAGTATCCTGATTTTAAATCAAGACTTGAGAAATAGACTTTGTGTCTAAGACGGTCCATTCGATCGTCTATTACCGGCATAGGGAAAGAATTCTTCACAGTTTTCTTTTTCAATACTCGGTAATCAAAGCATAGACGGTGTTCTCCTTTTTTCTTTTTCACCAATACGATCGGACTTCCGTATGGTGAATTTGTCTCTTGAATGATATTTGAATCCAACAGCTCACTTATCATGTCACGAACGATCAGTCTTTAGCTATACGGTAATGTATAATATGGTTTGTAAGACACTGTTGTATTATCTTGTAATTGTATATGCATCTCCGTTATGCGAGTCGTTCCTAATTCATTCAATTGTAGTGCGAAGCAATTCCTAAATTCATTAAGTAAAGTCAAAAGCCTCTGTTTCTGTTCATCAGTTAACTCAGTGCTTATTTTTAACATTTCTAAAGTAATAGTTATAGTCTTAGTTAGGGTTATGAGTATGACCCATTAACGTTAATTTATTTACCTGCCATTCTCTGAAAGGATGTGATGGTAGAAAGCCGTCTTGCAGGGGTAACAAATTAACTCAAGCTAAGAGCCTATCTTTTGCAAGTGATACACTTTCATTACATAGATTTACAACCGGTATATCACCCTTACTTTCCTTAATGTGGTACAAGCCTGGCAATGTCATAATTTCGATCATTCGGGAAGTGACGCAGTAATTTACTTTGCCACTGATTCCAAGTAAAATTTACTGAGGATCCTTCGTACCATCGGCGTGCTAGGCCAGTCAACTTCGGTAATGCATGAAAAAATATTTGCTTATCGCTCCACTGGTATATTGCGGCTGTTTCATTGACTTTTTTGAGCCATGACTTTGTAGATTGAGTTTTCTGACTAGGATCGAAAATGAGAATTACATCATGAGTGCCTACAAACGTATTTCAACCGCGGTTACTGATAGCATTTATGAAACGATTAATGATATCGGTTTTGCTTTGATTTCGACGAGGTCGGTCAGCTTCATGCTTTGATTTTGAATGCCTCGTCCGAAAACGTGAACGACTCGAGCTTGATGATGATGATGAAGTTGTTCGCGAGCTACTGGTTATATCGGTGCTATTTGAGCTATCAGTCTCCTTTCTTTTCCGCGTCATGTTAGAAGTTGTATTGATTATATTGAGTATGAGAAAATTAATTGTTATCAACCCGCCCGCAGGTCTTATAGGGTTTGACAGGGTAAATCCAATGATGTGTATTGATTGTGGTAGAATTGGAGTGACAATGTTTACACTTTTTTGGCAGCACTACTGTCAAAGTCCGACATTGTAGTCTTCTAATTTAGTAGGATGTTAAGACACAATTGAATTTGCCATTTCATATTATATAAAAACACTAAGTTATAAAAGATATAAAAGTAGGTTTGCAAAGCATATAATAAAAGTACCTACGATAAGGTTCTTAAAATAGTAGTCTTTTTTTTTGTCACAAATAAACTTAAGCAAAGATTTGGTATTGGCTAATAAACCGGTAAAAAGCGACCCGGTAGGTACTTGTATAGGGATAGTAAGGATATAATTTTAAGTGAGTACGGTAAGGGAAGATATGTATTCAATAAGAATATTCTCAGCAAAACATGATACAAATTCGTCACACTTGTGTATTTATTAAATCTATGCATAATAATAGTATGTTCAGCAACAAAATTCATGTGCAAAACATAGTTAGGTATTTATTACTCGTCCACAACCATCATAATCGCAGTGAACGTGATAACGTTTGTATTTTGCATAATATGCAATAAAGTCGTTAACTTACTAGGACTACTTGATTGTTATTATCGTACGATTTAAAAATAGTAAGTTAGATACTTGAATGCATAATTATGAAGCAGTCGGAGACCATATTGTTTTACAAAATTCAACATCAACTCTTGGTTTTTATATCCGTGTTTATTTAAATAAGATAAAGGAATGGCAAGCAGTCGTACGTCGTAATAGGGAAATACCGTTTAGTTTAAATTAAGAAAGTATTTGCAATTTTTGCAAGGCTATTGCCTCGGTGATTGGTCTATTATTATGCTTTTTGTTTACTGATTGTACCGAGATGATAGTAACAAACCCTAGTACGACTTACATGTTTTGTTTAGCAATAGCGTTATTAAAATAGGTAAATGAACACAACAAACTCATACCTGTGTGGGTGTAGTACTTACGTATCCCGCTTCTGAATTGTTGACGCACACACACTTCGAATGAAACACTGACTTCAAAATCAATAATTATAATCCCGACCACAAATTAACGATGAAATTTGGATTTATTTCGACAATTTATCACCATTCAACGTCCGTTGTCATGTTTTTTTAAAAACCATGTCCATAGACACTATAGAAAATCAATGTTGCCACTCGTTACAGATTACAAATAAAATAATAAATGTATTTTCATACAAATAATTAAAATAGATATCTGAAAACTAACAAAATATTTAAATTAGATTGCATACGCTAACACTTCATATTGCAACTACACCTGAGAATTTCAATACATACACACAATACATGCTTCGGCTGCCACTGGCAAGTCTGTACATGTAGGTTTCCAGCTGTCACCGACTTTGGTCCATCATTCCCAATTAGATGGATCTTTTTGTAAATAAATGCTTTCATGCATCGTTCACCGTAGAAAATGAACAAGACCTAAAAAAAGTTTTTACGAATACACTATTCCCGGAACAGATAGCAGTCAGCGACGAGACGCTCAAAGTTATCCAGGAATACGTTTTCCTCGGGCAAGTGTTGCAACTGGGTAGAGACAACTTACAACTTACTTAACAACGAAATCGCCAGAAAGGTGCAGCTAGGTTGGGTAGCATTTGGGAAGTTGCGTCACATCTTCTCGTCGCCACTACCGCAATGCCTGAAAAGCAGGGTGTACTCGTATAACCATTGCGTACTACCATGTCGCTCAGCGAGCTATGGAACGGTCTATGCTGGGGATCTCGCTAAGGGATATAATCTGGAACGAGATCATCCGCCAAAAACGAAAGTCATAGATATCGTTCAGTGGTGCAGTAAGCTGAAGTGGCATTGGGCTGGTCTTGTCTGTCGCAAACCGACGAGCGTTGGAGTAGGAAGGTTCTCGAATGGAGACCACGTCTCGGAAAATGTAGTGTAGTGTTGGACGCCCCCCTGCTAGGCGGACCGATGACCTGAGGGAAGTGGCTGGATGCGAGAAGCGGAGGACCGTGAAAGTTGGCGCAGTCTTGCAGAGGCTTTTGTCCAGCAGTGGATTGCAATAGGCTGATATGATTACACTATTGAGTGATTGGTTAATTACGTGATTTCATAGTGTTAATACTCAATATCTACATGTCATATAAAACGACCACAATCTTTTTTAATAAAAATAATAATAATAATAAATTAATTGTTTCAACAAACACACCAATTACCTAGCCCCAAACTAAGCGTGAGCTTGTGCTATAGTGACTAGGATAACGGATAGAAATACTTAAATACATATAAACATCCATGACTTAGGTACAAATGCTCGTGCTCATCACACAAACATTTGCCCCTTGCGGGATTCGAACCCGCAACCGCCTGGTTTAGAAGTCCGTTGCGCAAACGACTACACCAAGACGGTCGTCAAATTATAGAAATGCATCGCTGTTCCTGCTCATATAAGCTGTCGTAACATGTTGTGTGGCATTGGGGAAAGCATTTAGAGTCCATCGCACTTTTTTACCTTTACAATTGAAGATGGAAACAGTATCACATTTGCCCCATTAAGGCATGGAACAGCGGAAGAACTTACTTTTTGTTGTTCTGTAAAAAAGAAAATATGTATGTTGACTACTGAACGTGTACATTTAAAAGTATTTGCTACCACATATAAAGCTTGGCATTGGTGGTGTTTTCCAGTATCTACGTGTACGTAACTATAGCTCATCTATCTTATCTTTTCTTAATAGGGGCCATGGGCATCGACCCACGGAGCACCTCGACCCACAAGGATCTTTTGTGACTCCCCATTTTTGACCTTTACTCTTCAGTATTCCTTAAAAACTTCCTGTATAATTTTACTGTCTTTAGGTCTGAAGAGCCTATAGTCTTCCGAGTCTGGGTAAGCCAATCCAAGAAGGCTTCATGTCTTCTGGCTTTTCCCGACAGGCTCTGCAGCTGCCGTCTTGAGTTAGTCCCATTCTGAGAAGCATTTTATTTGTGGTGTAGTGCCCAGTTAATGCCCCCAGCAGAGGTGTCGAGTGTTTGCGGCTGTTTAGCATTAGGTATTTAAACCATTTTGTAGCATTCAGATCGAGAAAGGCTTTAGAGTGATCCAGGGCATTTATCCTGTACCATTCAAGGGCATGTTTGACCTTTATCTGGTTCTTGAATGCCGTGTTAATTGTTCCATTTGACAATCCTATAAAAGGCTCTAGCCGATGAGCCCCGTCTTGCTAATTCATCTGCTTTCTCGTTACCCTCGTAACCTGTGTGACCCGGTATTCATATTAACCGTAGTTTACTATGTTTATCGAGTCTGTTAAGTACTTCAATGGAATTCATGATTAATTTTGAGTTTACTTTTGCCGTTGACAGTGCCTTTAACGCCCTGTCACTGAGAATATAGATAGTGTGGTTTTTCACACCTTGATCTAGATTCCTCAATGCACATGAGAGTATAGCATAGGTTTCCGCTTGGAAAACTGTTGCCATTACACCCATGTATTGACCTTCTTGAAAGTCTTTCAGGTAAACCCGCACCTGTACCGCTATCCATTTTGGATCCATCTGTATAGCAGATTATGCTATCCGGTTCCGGCTTAGGTGGGCGTTGTTTCCAGTCTTCCCTTGTGGGGAGGTGAACTTTGTATAGTCTTTGGAAGTAAAATTTTGGACTTGTTCGATCAAGGATCCTGTTCAAATCCGAATTTCCTTCCCATAGAGTGTGATTCGTTTGAGGTTTGGATGATAGCTCATCTAACCCAGGTACCGACTTCGAACGAAGAAATTTCATTTGCTCTCTACTTTTTGCTATTCATACAATGGCCTTAATAAGGACGTGTATGGCACAGACTAATCCGATATACCTACTATTAAACCGCACCGCATGTAACTATGAAGTGGTGGAGACAAGAATGATGGTACATGTTTAATGCAGTAATAACCAGGGATGTACACGAATCAGCTTTCGAACCGTAGACGCCGACGACCGAAGTCGTGGTGCTAGCTGTCGCTGTTGTGCAACGAGTGCCTAAAGGAGCTATGGGTACTGATGGGTACACATAGGTACTGCAGAACACCACCAATGTAGATGGACCAAAGTCGGTGACAGCTGAAAACCTACATGTACAGACTTGCCAGTTGCAGCCGAAGCATTTGAATTTTTGTGTCTGCCGCGTGGAGTAAAATATTTTTTTAAACATTTTTGTCATAAATATTTTCAACAAAGCTTATATTTTTGGAATCTGTATGAATGCGGCTATTTACCCATATTTTTTAAAAGCAGATATTGATACACGTTTAAAGTTTATGGCCATTACCAAAAATAAATAAGAATTTATTTTTTTTAATTTTTGGCCGTAATTCCATTTTTTTGTATGAAAATGTTCGGTTTTTATTTCAAAAATCAATCGGCCATCTTTAATTTAGCTGAAAACGATACCAAACTTGGCCTAGCATGTAAAAATTAGCAGTTATGACGAGTCACAGTGCGTGCGGAGTAAGGGAACTTCACCCCCTCCCCCAGCCCCCCAGCGGGGTGTGAGCCGCTGACTCCCGGGCGTTTTCTACACTAGTCTACCTAAGGAACAAGTATGCCAAGGCAAGGCTCATCCTTTGATCCGAAAAATATTGGTTCCCATACATTGAATGCGTATAATGACTCCGCTAAAAAGGGTTTGGTACGAAACCGTTTGTGCGCGGGTCCGTCCAGTACGTAGACCTACATTTTTTGAATTTATTCGGGACAACAAACTTAGATGATTCACTAAGGAAGGTTAGTTACAAACAGGTACAAAAGTACAAATCTTTCCTTTTTATAAGCACAGGATAAAATAATAGTGGGTACAAATATTTGTGACATTCTGTTGCATTGCACAACTGGTACCGGGTACACAGCTGCCGGGTGTTTTTATCTAAGTATATACTGACGACCACTTGAGCTTGAGTCCTTGTCTGCGAGCTGCGGGGTACAGGGGCGCATGGCTAGATGAGGAACGATGTGTGGTACTGAGTAGTGAGCGGGCGGCGCCTGGGAGCTTTGATTGGGTGATTTAAATTTTAAAGAATGCTCTAATTTCGTAGGTATTTCAAAATTCAAATCACCCAATCAATGCACAAGCGCCCGCCGCCCGCACCGCTCTGCACTGATGGTCCGTTTTCGTCTACCCTCGCAACCCTGTACCCCCGCAGGCGAGGACTCTGCTAGGCGGTCGGGCTATAGTGTAACTTTTTTAAGTTTATAGAGTAACTTTTTTAAGTTTATAGATAGGTACTTACTCTGCAAGTGGCAAACTACTTTACTCTGCAAGTTGACTGCCTCATATCGGTCATTTCTAGCTTTTCATCATGTTTGAAATAAAAAAAACACATTTTTAGAAACTTAAGAAATGTATTTAAATTTAGTATTTTAATATGTTATACGTAATTTAACATTCGTTTAATCTTCAAGAAAGTGCCATTAATTAAAAAGCGTCACGTGACTTATCTATCACGCCCGTCACGGCTGCTACATTAGGTACGAAAGGTTCTTAAAATGATTTTTTGGTGGGACAAAATTGAAAATGTAAACATAGCTAAGTCTCCAAGGTAAAATACTATTTTAGTGAAGGAAGAGACATCTTAATGCTATTTTTCTTGAAGTGCTTATTACTAGTCAAGATTCTTGTTTAGTTGCTGGCTAAGCCTTGAATAATATCTTAATCTTACTGCAATAATTTTAGAGACTCAACGACGACGGGTTGTGGTTGCACAGTACACTATCTATATTTGCCAATGAAATGGGCATCATAACCCATTTCAAGATGGATCATTAAATTTTTAAAATATTTAAAATTTGACGCAAAGAGACCCCAAAAAGAGCCAGTATGAAATTATCTCAGACCAAATAAAAAAAGGAAGACGGAGCGCGCTCAAACAATGAAGTGAAGCTCACTGTGCAAATCTGTGTGCGTGACCAAATGCGTAGTACAGTGATTGCGTTAGTGTGTACAGTAGTTAAGTAATACTAGTACCAGGCCTGTGTATCTCCCCGCGTAAGTAGCAAAAACGTACCTACGCGCGCAGCGCCCCTACTTAGGGGCTAAAACAAGTTGCGTGTCGCTACCGGCCAGTGACACGCTCGAGCGTTTTATTCACCGGCGACCGCGCGGCTACGTTGCTGGCTGGACGAGAATGAATAAAGTATCAGAAAGAGGCGCTAGATGGCGTTAGAAGCTTCTCGTAGCAGTCAACCCTATCGCGTCGCGTGATATTACGTCACTGAATAGGTTTAGTGTATTATGAATCATATTCCAGAGCAATAAGTATAAAATTATCTTGCAATGGATTTTTGTAGGTGTCTACACGAAAATGTGCTTGACTCTAGGCGAACTAAATTACGCCATATTGTTGACGACATTGAGTAGACATTTCTTTGAATACAATTGCTAAGTCATACTTCTGTACGAAGTACTAGTATTCTGTGCCAGTACCCTGAAAATAATTAACTCACAAACGAATGAAAATAATAAGTTGAAAGAAGCTCTTTTTCTCACTTGGATTTAAAATTAATGAGGATTTTGTAATAAATTTTGCACAATTTTAATTTACAGATTTTTTTTAAGGAGACAAACAGCACTTATATTATATTACATAACTATACAAAACAAATGTTGTTAATAAACTAGCCAAAACGGTTTTGTAAATTTATTAAAACTTGCAATGAATCAATTACCTTTGCAATCAATAAATGTTTGGGAAAAAGTGAATTGTAATTTAAACATTTGGTACCATTACCACAGATTATATAATAGTTACTATGTAACAGATAAATCACTCCAAGGAAAATCGTCCATACCTACTCTTATAATAGCCTACAATTTTTTGTCGCAGACCGCTGCGCCCGAAAATGTGCCTTAAGTTTCGAACATTACGTTATTATTCCTCTGCAGCTACGCGACCTTGGAGTAAAACCAATAAAGTTAGGGTTGCCTCTTTCGATACAAGGCCTATTTTATTTGAGCTTGGTTTGAAATGTTTTACAATGATATAGTGTTTTACAGTTTTAATAAGTGGTAATGTGGAAAACAAGATCTAAGATGTTGTTCTGTGCTAAATTATTTTCAAAAATGTATTCATACATAGTTATAAAAAGCATCTGTGGGAACTTTGTCTGCCGTAAAATTATGATGACTTATTAAAAGATTTAAAAATTTCAGACGTTCGAGACTCTGATAAGTCCAGAATATTATTAAAATCTGAGATTAATTCAGCGCATATTATGCTTCTGGTTGCATTTGTACAATAAATACCAGATGTATAAATCATATTACTTTGTATAAAAACGAACAGTGCGTACGCGCGCGCCCGTCGGTTGTTGGCAGCCAACTGATTTACGCACCGCCGTCGGTGCGCTCAAGAGTAGGCTATTACCGCGCGCAAGTACATTGAGTGAGAGATGCCTGCCATTACGTTCTCAATATTATTTTTTTATTGTATTTTTGATTCTTTGCACAGTTAGTGCATTCGCCACAAAGGAGTGTCAAAAGGTAAGGATGCGATTATGGAAAGAAAAGTTGAAAGGAACGGAACGTAACTTTGTTTGGGATAGGATTAGGTTAGGTTAGGTCAAATTGTCATAAAATAAATAAATATTTTTTATTATTAATGCTGAATTTAGACCTGAAATAGGTACTTACTAGACATTTTGTTAGTCATTGAACACTGTTTAATTTAGTGCATATTTAAACACCATTCCCAAGTCGTTAATATGAAATTATGTTCAATATTTACCACCTACCTATATGGCAACGTGAATCAAGAACAATCAAACATCAATAATAATCGCGCGCGTTTTCGTTGGAAAAAAAAAGAAACTAGTTGAGCATTTCAACTATTTTTGCAGTTATGATAAAACCAGTTGAATCGTTGAGCATAGAAAACAGTTGAATTAAACGGTTAGTTGAAATAACGCCCACCACTAGATTCCAGAGATTTTTTTTGAGTAACCGAGTTGTTTTTGCAACATTATACCACGCACGAAATTATTTTAAATTATTTTTTGAACGACTGGTAGCGCGACTGTCACGTCAAAGGTTTGACAGGGCACTGACGTGCGGTCGGCTTCCTATTTCGAAACCGGCTTCCTATTGCCGGCTTCACTTCTTTAGTACGCGAGGCTACGTCTACCTTTTTTTATTTGGTCTGAGTAGTAGTAGTATTAACTGTATAACTACATATCGAATACATTTATTTTTTTGATTTAGGTAGGTTTAATGTGGTGCATTGCGATTATGTAAATCTGAATACAGTCATTGATTGTTGATGATAACTGTACCTGTTTTGTTAACGAACTTCCTCGCTTTCCAAGACAACGTTACGTTATTTGTATCTTAAACGTACCTATGAATACAAGTATTTGAACAAACATATTTTTTATGGAACTCCCTTACACAAGCACCGCGTTACAAGTTTACAACCCTGTTACTAAGTATTACAGATAACATTATAGGAGGATTTACCTACTTTAATTATTAGAATAAACTCAAATAACTAATCTTCTAAATTAAAATTAGCCAAATTATTGGCCGTTTCGGACCAAGCTGCGTAACGTGAACCGTCCATTTCAGGCGCATGTTGGTTAGTTGGTAGCAACCTGTGACTTTGCCCTCCTATTTGAACTCCACACTCGATACATTTGCTTACTTGCATGGCTCCACCACACTCACCGATACAATAAAAATGACCATTAGGACACTTATACCAGTGACCTTGTTTAAGACCAATTGCTTTTACAACTAAATCACGCTCTTCTTTAGTAACGATACCGCTCACTTTTACAGCGTCTTGTAATTTTTTGAGAGCATCCATTGCTGCATTTTCGTCGAATACTTTCCATGTTAAAACGGTTTTTTTGACGTTTAAAGTAGCTGCTTCAACGGTGGAAACGTTTTTTGCCATCAAATAAGCTTGATGATTCGCAATTTTGCAAAATTGTATGATAGAACCAGTTCGTTTTATCTCATTGCTTATGTCGCGTTGCTGCTGTTGACTTATCTTTTGTATGTTAGCTATTAACATCTCGCATATAATTTGTATTTGTCCATAAAACGTTTTCCGCAGAATGTTAGTTTTATTCACATTTACTACTTCATACTTTTGAATCTTTTCTCCAAGCATATTCATAATTTCTATGTATAAGAAATGCATTTTCAGTTGTAACAAAGAAATTTTATTTTGTTTTCTTATTACGATTTCTAATTGGTTGAGGGCTCTCTTGAAGTGTTCATTATCTGTAATTCATTAAAAAAAATCCAGACTTATAAAATCAGTTTTAACCTACATAACTTTAATGTAACACTAGGCAGGTAGTAACACAACACAAAAACAGTTGCAAAAAGTTATGTTTTTTGACTTACCGCAGATAGTTACTAAATAAGTATTTTTGAATGCAGTGATAGTCGCAATTAGTTCATTTTGTTTAGTCTTCACCTGTTCTTGAGTCCCATACACTTGTTCCTTGATAGGATTAATCTCAGTTCTGTACATTTCGTTCACGCGATCTTTATATCGGTATGTGTTAATAATAGGTTTGCGACAGAACGGACAAGCTCGGATGGTTATGGATTCTTTGTTGCCTTGCATAAGATTGTCAGCATCTTCCAATTCCATAATATGGGAGCAGTCTTGAAGTTGAATAAATCTGGAATACGACAAAACATTTTGATTGTGGGAAAGCTCCTAGAAGTGACAAGAATTCAAAGATTATGTAGGCGAAGATTGAATTATAGTCCGATCCTTAAGGTAAAGTAACGATGATTAAATGATTCTTTATATACTAGTAGTCCTGGCCTGCGGGGTACAGGGGCGCGGGCGGGGGAAAGACAGTGACCGTGAGAGGTGATTAGAATTTTGTCAAGAATGCGCGCTACAGCGCGCCTCTCTCTGTCCCCGTTCTCATACTACCTCCGTGCCCCGAGGTACAGACAGGAGTGCCCCTGTCTGTACCCTGCAGGCGAGGACACAAGCGGTTTATAGAGAGAAGTTGTGGGAAATAGCTTTGAGCCTTTAGTTAGACGATTAGAAATTGTAAATCATCGTCTGCCTGGGCCATTTCCCTTTATCTAGCCCCGGCTCTTGTCCGTTTTCTCCACTTCGGGCGGTTTAGAGCTGTTTCTAGGCCTATATCCTTTTGTATCAGGTCTTTTTGGACTGTGTCGTTGGCCAGGTGGCGGGGTTACCATACAAGATGGAAGGGTGTATGGCAGATTTATGAAGTTATCCTTTAATTTTTAAATAGGGGCATTGGAAATTGAAAGTAAGTACTCGTATTGTAACTTCCGATGAAGGCGATGAGTTGTGTAACTTACTTAGCATCATCGTCGAAGTCATCGCCGAGGAAGTCCTTCGGGAACTCGTCAGGTCGGCAGACGCGGCAGATGTTGGGGCAGGGTTCGCCGCAGAGTCCGCGGCAGGGGTGCCCGCAGGCCTGGGTCTTCGGGCACGGCTCGTCACATGGCGGCCGGCTGCATGGGTCCCCGCATTTGTGTTCACAAGCTCCGTGTCTGCATCTACGTGTACATTTCTCCTGTAAATCGTAACGGATCACAGTAAACTCTTATAATGGTAACCAAACCAGGGGTGTCTGCGCAACATTGTACTAAAATCGTAATTGAATAGCCAGGTTTTTACAGTTCTAGTATGGCCCAAATATCGAAATCTATCTATTCAGTGACGATTCTGCTATACAATTTGCTAGCGTAATTTAGCAGATTTAGGCACAAAATTAGTAATAGTACTCCCTTGGACCCCAGACCACATAATGAGTATTAGTTTACGAACTAAAAATTGTGTAAGTCGGGAGGTGTTTATATGTCTTGTTACTAGGCACTTTTTAGTACGATAAGATAGGTAGGTACTAGCTTCCTCGCAGATGCATCATTAGAGGCATGAGAGCATGTTCTTAAAGGAGCAATCTATTGTGATTGTGTTAACGCGGTTGATGAGTGAAAACTTAGCACCACGCACACCATTTAGACAAATAAAACCTCCTTCGCATAGATAGGATAAGATTGGGGGATTTAACATCGTTAATAATAATGTATTAATTATGCCAACTGCGGGCACAATAAGCTTAGGTATAAACTAGGGGTAGTAAGAAAAAGAAAAAGTCGTACAAGTACAACTTAGGTTGCCTTCCAATGATAAAGTTGGTGGGTATAGGTAATGCTTTTGCCAAGCAGTCTTAGGTATATTACTCACCTTGCACGGAACACAGGGTGCACCACAAATTTTGTTGCACCTCGTGTGAGGACATTTTACTTCGCAACGCTTCTTGCAAGGCGGACACACCTGGTTACACGGCTCTTCACATCTATGGAAAACATTTATATGATGTTTTGTAGTTGTAACCACAGAATAAATAATAGTAAAAGTAGTAGTAGTACATAGTCCCAATCATCATACCAGTGACCAAGTATACAAGTACGAGTAGTACCTACACTTACAAGACGCGATTTTTTAGGGTTCCGTATTCCTGACAAGGAACCCTTATAGTTACGTCATGTCCGTCTGTCTGACTGTCCTAGGTTTTGCTGAGAGACCGTAGGACGAGAAAGCTGTTACTTTGTAGCTACCAATACGCCGACAAAATGGTAGAATACAATTTTGGAAAAAATATATTAGGGTAGCTCCCCTACATGTGAAATGGGTATGATTTTCGTCACATACGTTGCTATCCCAAAGTAAGTAGATTAGACACTCCTGTTATGGAAATCTGAAACAAGGGTGGTAGGTATCATAACACCCAACCCAAGACAATATACCTAGAAAATCTAAATTTTCATACGAACCCGACCTGGGATCGAATCCGGGACTGGGCTTAGATGAAGATCAAGCGAGAGTTAACCCATAACCCACTTATAAAAAAGACCTCAGAAATGGCGACACCTTGAAAACCGGTGTGTGAGCTACTCGGCTATGGAGGCATATGCCAAGCAAACATAATTATTGAAAAAACAAAACCCTGACTGCAAAAATTATAATATTTTTGAAATGGTCTTTTTATTGGCTTTCATTTGATGATGATGTCCTCCTAGCCGATTTCGACTACGGCGGCCTATCTCAACAGAGATAAGCCAACTGCGCAGGACATATTATAGTGCACAAGTGTGTGCGCAATACACAGGTGCACTCTCTGTTCCTTCACTCCCATAATTCGGTGAGACGGCTGTCCGACATGATACCATTTTGATGATTTCATTTGATACCCATATTGCTATGGTAAGGAAAAAATTAATCCCCCTCCCCCCTTTGTTTCCCTTTGCGGGCGCCATTTTTAGGGTTCCGTACCCGAAAGGTGAAAACGGGACCCTATTAATAAGCCTCCGCTGTCTGTCTGTCTGTCACCAGGCCTATCTCATGAACCATGATGGCTAGACTAACACAATTTTGACGAATTCAACGACACCTCATATGTCAAAAACAGTAGGTATAGCCGTTTGGGTTGGCGTGCCAAACAATTATACAATCCACACATACTCTTGAAAAACATAACCCTCCTTTCGCAGTCGGGTAAAAAGTATGGTGGGTAGGCTTACTGGTGTCCGCAGATGATGTCGACGTGGCAGCGCTGCGCGCAGGGCTCGTGCATGCGGCCTTGCCGGCAGCGCCCGCACGCGCCCGCGCACGCGTGACCGCACGCTAGCTCCTGCGTGCACGGCGAGCTGCAGTACGCCAGCAACACCGAAGAGTGCACCTCCCCATCTTTTACTGCAACAAGCAAACATAATAATTGAAAAAAAACAAAAACCCGACTGCAAAAAATATTATATTTTTGCAATGGTCTCTTTACTAGACATTTGATACCCACATTGCTATGGTAAGGAATCAATCAATCTCCCCTCCACCCTTTATTTCCATTTGCGGGCGCCATTGTTTAAATATATATAACCTTTGTCACTATCACAATTTTGACAAATTCAACGACTGTAGACTGTAGGGCGTGCCAAAAAATTATACATACATACATACATACGAGTACTCGTATATTTGGTCTTGGTTTAAGCCTGGTACTAAGTAAGTCTGAATTGGCCGGTTTTTTTAAATCTAATCGGTCCGTGGTCACAGGTAAACTAGGTACCTGTAGCCACGGACGTAAAATGTGTTTTAATGAGTTCGACTACACACATAGAAAATAATATAAAAAATTAAAGCTGACCGGACTGACAGTTAACGCACAGTCCAAACTGCTAGATTTAGGATAGTGATAGAATTTGCCTTCGACAAACTGTGTTAATTAACGAAAGGTAATAGGTTCCACTAAGCGTAATTAATTACTACTAATATTATCTAAGTATAATCCCTTCGGTACATAAAACATGAATACTTATTCTACATTTAAAAATGCAGAATCCAAAGAAAGGGCAACTTTGCAATACAGAAAAATTGAAAAAATATATTTTTGTGAGCGAAATTAAATTTGATTTCGTAAAAACTAGCAAAATAATTGCTTAAGTTATAAAAATAATTATAAATTAAAAAAGTTATCGCATCATTATTTTATACATACTCGTTAGTTATTTAGGGGATACATTTAGTAAAATATCGTAGTTTATTAAAAGTTAAGATAGAAGATAGGTTAGGTTTAATATTAATTGATCACTTAACTAGCGTACCACACAGAGTACCTAATTACTATGTTACCTAATCCTACTACGGTAAAAAAAGCTTACGAAAAATATTGCGTTTTAATTTGTTTGTTGATTGATACTATTAGCAATAGTCCACGTCCACCGCCCGGCACCCAAAGGGTAACTATCCCAAGATAATTGTCTCAAGATAAAGTGCGATTCGGCCGGCGCGCGACAGCCCCGTTGAATCAACCGACCGTAGCATATGTCCTTCCCAGGGTCTTAAACTATCTCTGTACTGTACCAAATTTCATTTGAATCGGTCTTGCAGTTTTGGAGCCTATTCAATACAAACAAACAAGCAAATCTTTCCTTTTTATATAATTTAAATAATACTAGTGGTTCCCCGCGACTTTACCCGCAAGAGTTGGATTTTCCATAATATAAACTTTCATCCCCCATTTCACCCCCTTAATGTTTTTATATCGCGACAAAATGTAGCCTATGTCCTTTCCAGGGTCTCGAACTGTCTCCATACCAAATTTCATCTCAATCGGTTCAGTGGTTTAAGCGTCAAGAGGTAACAGACAGACAGACACACTTTAGCATTTATAATATTAGTATGGATTACTGTAGATTCTTAAGTACTAAGCTCTAGAGCCTCCAGGTACCCACCATATTTCTGCCATGCGTTGCAGGGCAACTTGACCTTGTGTCCGCAAACAGAATCAAAAGTTTTGTCTATGATTGCTGTGCACTTGCTGATGGCGCACTCATCGGCGCAGCGCCCTTTGCACTCGTGCCCGCAAGGCAGAATCCTCTGGCACGGCTCCGTGCACATTTTCCGTTTCACCTCTTTTTTGCACTGGACCTCAATGCTGTGTCCGCACTCTGGTATCACTTTTGCCACCTATAACAATATATTTTAATAAAACCTTCCTAACATCAAAATTTGCGTATATTGACAGTATGTTGCATGACTTAATGTGATATCTACGCCTTAGAGCAGTTCTGCACTACGTCCGATCCGAATCCGATCCGTCTCCGTCAAAATATGTCATTTGATTTTTAATATGGAAAACCAGACCGATAATGACGAACGTAGTGTGTAAGCTCTCGTACAAATAGTACTACGACTACGGCGAAAACCATTTAGTGCAAAACCGCCCTTAGAGTAAATTAGGAAGTTAGATTTCAGTGTGTTAATAGACAAGACGAACGTGCCACATAAAAAATAAATTAACGTCCGCCTTACAATAAAATAACAGAAAAAAATTAACAACCTTCTGGTCACAATCGCCGCATTTCTCGTAGCACTTTTTCTTGCAGAAATGACCACAATCTGGCAACACTCGCGCGCACTTCTTTATGCACGCATCCTCGTCCACATCTTTGCAGCAAGCCACGCGTTCAGAGTGCTTGCATGTAGATCTCTTCTTGACGACCTTTGGGCAGAAGAAACTGTTGAGTATCTAATACAGAAACTTGAATTTTGTTTTAGGTTATTATACTTTAAAAATGGGTGTCCAAACTGCATTGCATAGGACGCAATTTGATGGATGACATGGTTTCCTAAGACCTTCACCACTCTCAAACACTTTTTTCGTCGGTTACAGACCAATGCAAACAACGCCTATCCCGCTGCTTTTATCATACTTTAACTGCCCGAAAGTACTGTGGTACATTGGTGCTAGATTTTTTTTTCCGAAGGCCTTATTACTTGCAGTGCAGGAGTCTTACCTCAACGGTGCAGTTGTCACAAGTTTCGTAGCACATCTTGAGACACTGGTGATCTCCAAGTTCGCCCACAAGGTTCGCTGTGCAGCCTTTTTTCGCTTTGGCGCATGGTTTCTGGCAGATATACTGGTGAACAATTTAGAACAATAATTAATAAGTGCTTTTTACGGTTCTGTACGTACCTCAAATGGAAATAAGCAATCCTTATAGGATCACTTTGTTGTCCATCTATCTGTCAGTCAAGCCTAATTTGTTAGGAACGCGTGGAGGTATCAATCAAGTTAAAATTAACACCAAAGACTGCTGTTAATAATACGCCTGCGGTTCCTGAAGCTGTAAAAGAATCAAGCTTTTAAGTGAAAACCTTAGAAGGTCAACGCAATCAAGACAGCACAAGTAAAGGATACAATTCTAAAATCACAAATACGTGATAATATTGTAGAAAAATACCTTTGTTTCTACGGAACCCTCAGTGCACGAGACCTACTTGCCCTTTTTATTCGTTTTCTAAACACGGCCGCACGTCAGACTACCCCACTTTGACCTTAGGACCGCTTCTATTCCCTACGTTAATAAAAGCTGTTTTCGTAGATCGAATGGGTAATCTGATGTCCTGCCGCTGCCCGTTGATATGGGTGTCCCGATTGTAATTACTCTAGTTCGCAAATAGATAGCGTGGTATTTTATTTATCTATCGAGACTTTCCAACTTCCACCAGATGGATCCTGTCTCATGTCTCTGTGCGATTGCATGGGACGGCTGGTACGATCAAAGTTTTTTCGGGATAGATGGCCTATTCCTTAGCGGGTCGTCTATCCTTAACGTTATTTATATGGACTTGGTAACTATCCCCTATATGTGATAGATGTCTCAAAATTTTGAGGTCCGCAATAATCGGTAATACTCTGGAAATGTCAAAGGCATGGTTGAAAAGAAAAAGAAGGATGGAGCGTCGCTATACTAAGGAGTGAAGCAGGGTTCAAACCTGTGTGTGTGAGATCATAGGGTTACCAGTTACTACGTTTTTTCCCTTTGTAAAACTGAGAGTGGATAGTCAGACTCAGGGCAGAACGGCCAAGAGCAGAACGGTAGGTATTAATTAATAGTAACAGTTTTTTTTCTATCGACGATAAAATATGGCGGACTGTGACTTTGACAATTTAGATAATATTAGATGTCGTTTTAAAGAGTACATCTACAATTACATATCCTAAAATATTTCTAGTGGTTACATCGGCGTTTTTATTCGCTAATTTGGGTGATTAATACAGTGAACGCATATGAACTAGATTAATATGTTAAAAACCGGCCAAGGCCAAGACATACTCGCACGAAGGGTTTTGCATCATTTATCTATACGACATTAGTCACTATATATTATATGAAAATAAAAGGCGAACTTAATGCAAAGTGGCATTCTTTAACTAGTCATACCTTCGAATCACGCAACAGAAATACATCATCTGTGGAAATTTCAACTGTCTAGATATCACCTTTCATGAGATATAGCCTGGTAACAAACAGACAGACCGACAGTGGAATCTTAGTAATAGGGTCCCGTTTTTACCCTATGTGTACGGAACCCGAAAAATGATATTTATTTCTGTAATTTATTTGCAAAATAAAGTAAGTAAAAACAGTAAGGTTAAAGCTTATACTTACAGTTCTTTTTTTTTTTAATAAAAATTACCAATCAGTTTCACAATATATGAAGCTACTACTAAGTAACAAATAATAATTTGCTTACCCTAAATCATTCAAACACAACGTTATCTAAATTTATTAATAAAAAGTGGACTTCCCATTTTTTCGGTTAAAGTCCCCATTTATTTTACAAGAACACTAACACGTGTAGTAGAGGTTTTGTGTTACAACAATACTATATTAATTTATAATAGGGGTTAAAACACGAAATAACTTAATTTATGTTTTGCCTGCCTATGAAAGGCAACCCCTTAATATTTTTATAGGGATATTGAATTGTTTGTACAACACTTAACGACACATGAAGGCATTTCATATCGCGCGAAGTACCGCGTCTGTCATAGACGATGGCGGAACGACAATGGCGGCCGATCGGCTTACTTTGGTGTAAGTGTGTGCGTGAGATCGTGTTTTATTTACGATGATGACTGGCTTACTTGGGTGCTTCAGTTTTAATGTAGGAGGCACGGCGTCCATATATTCTTACGTCCATGGTCAAAGGTAATATTTTGTTTCTTTCATAAATTCTTACATAAAATACCAAGTACGTGCCAGCTTTACAAATAATTAAATGAAATAATTGTACATGGAGATATAGGTAAGATATTTTGAAAAAGTGTGGCATCTATCTCGGTTTTACCCTACACGGATATTAAGTGTTGAAAGCTCACTTGCAAATAAAAATAAATACATAAATAAAGATTGTGAGTGCGTGTGCTTACTTTCTCGTGTTCGGGATCGTCGGTGACGTGGCAGCGGCGGCGGCACTGGTGGCCGCACTTCTCTACGCGCGACTCGCACTGCACCGCGCACTGCACGCGCTTCACGTTCATGTGGCATGGCTTCTTCGCCTGCAAGAACAAACAAACTATTGATCTTGTACTTTTTTATATAGTATATTTAATAGGCAGACATTTGACCGCAATCTCACCTGATGGTAAGCGAAGATGCGGTCGAGGATGTGACTTACCACCAAAGAAGAATTTTAATGCACAGTGGGTACTAATTGGGCTCGATCCCAAAGGCATTATCTAGCTCTAAAATTTGCTGAAAAAATATATTGACAGGGTTTCCCGAAGAAATGTGTAAAGCAGAAGCCCAGCGACATAAAAAATGCTAAGTGCTTATGAAAATCGGTCGTTTTATTCTGGCTATACCTACCTACTTACTGGGGCCAAAATAGGCCTAAGTCTGCTAAATTACAATAGCAAAATTGTAATAGAATCGTAATTTGGACATTTTTAGTTTGAATTAAATTAAATATAGTTTTGTATGTTGTGTATGTTACGCAGTAAAATGTTTGGAATAAAATGTTGATTTTTTTACCCGACTGCAGAAGGAGGGTTAGGTATGTTTTTTTACATTTTGAGAATGTTTTTTTAAGGAAGTGTGTGCAAACTTTCCAGTGCCGTCAGTGGGCTTTCAGGGGCTTACCTCATGGCCACAGTCAGGCAGCACCACCGTGACAGTAGTCTGGCATTTGACAGCTGGGTCCGTAGGTTCCCGGTGGCAGGGCACAAACATGTCGTGCCCACAAGGGAGCGACTTCTTCACTGGCTGCTTGCAGGGTGCACATTTTGCAGCACACTTCAGAGGACACACGTGTCCCAGATCACAGATCACTCTGAAAAGTTTTCTCTATTTTAGATGTGTACTTTGACGGTTACATTATTCGTCAAAGCATGTTAATTCTGAGGTCTAAGCTATAAAAGCCAATCCAGAAGTTATTATTGTACTTTCGTAACCTGCTGTATGTAAAAAGCTGGACCAAAACATTTCAAATATACATTTCAATGAATAAGACAAGAAAATATACCTCATCCACATCCTACAACACATAAGATAGATAGTGAATAGTTTGTAAGTTGGTTTATAGCTTTTTAGGAAGTAGGTAGGCAGGTATTCTCTGCTACTAATGAGGGGACTGATTTTGAGGATTCTGACTAGTAAGCTACATTCCTGAGTGACACAGACTATATTATTTATTCCTGTGTATTACAGTAAATAAATAAATTATTCCTACAATCACACCATTTATCTAGTCCCAATATTAAGTATGAGCTTAAGCAATAGCACACTGCGACTAGGGTAATGGATAGACATAGGTAGGTATTTAGACATTACTACAGACGTAAAATTGCTCGTGCCCATCACACAAACATTTGCCACTTGCGGGATTCGAACCCGCAACCGCTGGTTTTATAGTCCGAAGCGCGAACCACAACCTCTACACAAAGGACAGAGTTCGCAAATTTTTAAACAGCCGGTAAACCTCGGTTGATGATAATTTGACAGAATTCCTATACAAAATATGTCAAATAATACTAAACCGGCTGATTAAAAACTAAACATGCGTTGGTAAACTCCACGCCGGTTGTCAAACATACCTTTCGCAATTCAATGAGCATTTTATCTCGGCATGCCCTCGGTCGTACCCGTGGCAGATCTGTGGGCACGGGTGGCTGCAAGCCGGCAGTTTTATGTTGCACATCAACTGACACCCGCCCTCTGGCACCTTCTCAAAGTCTTTTTCTGTCGAGATCTAAAATAAAGTACTTACATTTATTCAGCTATGCTTGATAACCCCTACTGCAAAATGTGTGAATCAGTAATTATTCATATTAGCACAGATTATATAATAGTTACTACGTAACAGATAAATCACTCCAAGGAAAATCGGCCATACTTACTCTTATAATAGCCTACAATTTTTTGTCGCAGACCGCTGCGCCCGAAAATGTGCCTTACGTTTCGAACATTACGTTATTATTCCTCTGCAGCTACGCGACCTTGGAGTAAAACTAATAAAGTCAGGGTTGCCTCTATCGATACAAGGCCATTTGTATTTTTATTTGTAACTTGGTTTGAAATGTTTTACATTGATATAGTGTTTTGTAAAAAATTTGTCCCGAAAAACAAATCGGATTCGTATAAAGAGTTTTAATATGTAGTAATGTGCAATTTTTTTTTCAAAAATGTATTCATACATAGTTATAAAAAGCATCTGTGGGAACTTTCAGTCTGCCGTAAAATTATGATGACTTATTAAAAGATTTTAAAAGTTCAAACATTCGAGACTGATAGATAAGTCCAGAATTTTATTTAAATCTGAGACTAATTCAGGACATACAAATGCTTCTGGTTGCATTTGTACAGTAAATACCAGATGTATAAATCATATTACTTAATTAGTTTGCATAAAAACGAATCGACCGTAACAAAAATAATTCAACAGTGCGTACGCGCGCGCCCGACCGTTGTTGGCAGCCTACTGAATTACGCACCGCCGTCGGTGCGCTCGAGAGTAGGCTATTATCGCGCGCAAGTACATTGAGTGAGAGATGCCTGATATTAGTAGGTATTATATTCTTCCATTCTATCAGGTAATGTTAATGTGTAACAGTAATGTATTTACACTCGTTTATGTATGATTTACTATCTCAATAAGGGATTTTCTGACAACTAATTTTTTTAGTTTTCTTGTACGTTGACAGATGGCGCTATTTATCTAAGTTATACAAATATTATTATATAGTTGAGGTGAGGCCTTTTCCCAGCAGTGGGATCTAATAGGTTGACTTTATACAAATATTGCATCGAAATTATTGAGCATAAAAAAACAAATTATTGTAATATTATTTGTACATACATGTAGTTTAAGTAGGTACTCAAGTAAAAAATAGCAATTTCAAATTGCAGTTAAAAATAAAATTTAATAGGAAAAGCGTCTTGATGATCACTAAATTGTCAAAAAACGACCTCTTTGTACGCGTGAATCAAAAACATGCTAAACATAAACATTATAAGATATTAAACCATTCTTTTTTTAAATAAAAATCTGCCCTACTTAGGTCGGTAAACGCCATCTAGCGGATTATTAAGTACTGATTTTTGACACTATGATAATCCCTCAATTTACAACTTTGCAGATAGAATCGCTTGGCAGGCCTCAAACGATTTCGAATCACCTGTCAGTATATTTAAATAAAATATATATATGTGTAACTGCGTGCGAAATTGAATTTTATTGTTAGGACACGATGTGCAAATTAGCTTGGCCCTAAGACTGGTATGGTGCACTTATCCTCAAAAGTGCATAGGCCCGGTATGTCATGTAGGGTGCACCGCATATGATTGTCGATGTAGGTACATACATGTTATATCGAATGAACTACATTTTCTCATGCCGAATATAGTCGAACAAGTGCAGTTATTGCTCCGGGCTAGTACTTATTCTGTGCTCCGGGTTGGATTTTTGGTGATTAACCAATACCTACTGCCAAAACGACAGCGCCGACCCGCTATGTGAAGTAGGTAGTTAGGTATATTATAGTATATGTATATTATTTATAGGTACATAGCAACCCTTACCTTCTAGCGGTGACATGAAGTTGTACGAAGTTCATTCGTATATGAAAAAAATGTTCGAAATTTGTACGAAATAGTACGCTATATATAAAAAAAATGTACGTTAAAAAATTAAGAGAAAACAACAATCAACATGTCACTGCTGAGAAGTATCCTTCCTAGCGGGCGCTATTTATTTCGCTTAGTACTAATGGACCTTTTGGCTTTAGGGTCAGCCAAAATAAATGTACGAAATATGTTCATTTACCTTATAATAAAATATGGGGCATTATGTACTTGCAAGTGATGATTTCGAAATAAAACAAATTTGTTGCTAAATCACTATTATTATTGACATCAAAACAATCATACTCTTATGTACATCAATAAATGACACCTAATCGTCTTGGTAGTGGTTGATCTTGATACTTTTTTGGCCATGTCATCAAACTGTTCCTATTTCCCATTCAATTTGCAGTGCGCTCGGTAGTGACCATTTCCACCAGGAATGTACTCAATCACAGATGTAATGTGACATGCAATAAATGATTTGAATTTGAATATAAGTTGTAAACGACTTATTTTGTAAAGTTATTTCAGTTGGAATATCTTTTTTTTTGATGTCATTATTAAAAGTGATTAAGCAGCAAATTTGTTTTATTTCGAAATCATCACTTGCAGGTACATAATGCCCCATATTTTATTATAAGTTAAATGAACATATTTCGGACATTTATTCTGGCTAACCCTAAAGCCAAAAGGTCCATTAGTACTAAGCGAAATAAATAGCGCCCGCTAGGAAGGATACTTCTCAGCGGTGACATGTTGATAGTCGTTTTCTCTTAATTTTTTAACGTACATTTTTTTATATATAGCGTACAATTTCGTACAAATTTCGATAATTTTTTTGATATACGAACTGAACTTTTTTGATATACGATGAACTTCGCACAACGTCATGTCACCGCTAGAAAGTATGACATACACAAACGAGGTATTTATACAAGTAAACAGTTATGGAATTTTGTAGAATAGATTAATTAAACGTATGTGGGCCATATGATACACTATAAGGACCACGACTACATAAGACATTAGGTTAGGTAGGGCTAGGCTACTTAAGATACAGGAGCCACTTGAGACCTTAGAGGGCACTTAAAATATATATAGGGTATAGGGATCACTAGACACCTACGTTTAAATTGTGGTTTTATTTGTCGCATTATAAGTTACTGTATCTGTGTAGGTATGCGACGACACCATAGTTACTTATGACCATTTTGTGAGAGAATATGAATGAAAATAGATACTCACAGTTGAAATTTCATTTGGGTGATTTTCACACCTCAATCTGAAGGTGGTGCCCAGTGAACCGCCGTTCTCAAGAGTTGTCGCAATTTTATTCCACAATGGGGAATTCGCTTTTAGTATGTCAATGTTTCCAAAAATGTAGAATCCTGTTAATAAAAAGGCAGACAGGCAATCAAAAATATATGTTTAATACTAAGTAGCAGTAACGATAGTAATACAATACAGTGGTGATCCGTTAGTCTAGTGGTCAGTACGCTGGGTAATATCCACGAGGTCCCGGGTTTGAATCCCGGGTCGGGCCGAGTGTTGGTTCGGTGATGGGCCACGGAAAGCACGTTAAGCCGTTGGTCCTGCGCTTGATCTCTCTGCGGTCATGTCGGACTGCCGTCTCATCGAATTATGAGAGTGCACCTGTGTATTGCGCACACGCTTGTGCACTATAATATCTCCCGCGTAGTTGGCTAATCTCTGTTGAGATAGGCCACTGTAGCCAAAACTCGGCTAGGAGGACATTATTATTATTATTACAGTGGTGATCCCTACTATGCACATTCAAAAAAGCGAAGCAATTGGTGGTTGATACCAAAAAGATTAATTGAAGGTGTCTAAGTAACAAAAACAAACGGTGGCAGTTTATTTAAAAACATACCGTTTGGCTTTAGATAACGGGAAGTCTACTTACTTATCTATTAGTAGAAACAGATTTCTACTATGACCCTACCTTAGGGGACCCGCCGCGGCGCACGTTCTATCGCGTAGTGATCATTAAGTTAATCTGTGTAGTGACAAAACTAACCTTCTTTGGCTCTTGATAATGCAACACATATCCTGTTCTCTGTACCAAGAAACCCAATACGGTTTTCGTCATTATTCCGTACTAACGACAGCAGAATGATTTTGGATTCTTCGCCTTGATAATTGTCAACAACCGTTATTTTAACTTTGGTCAGGAAAGCGTAATTGCCACGTTGCTGCAAAAAATAATAGATTCTGTTTATCACAAAACTGTTAAATAATAAAGTTATATCACATTCACAAACCACTTGCGGTTTGATCTTATTTAGTAAGTACTTAATATCCATACTATTATTATAAATGCGAAAGTGTGTCTGTCTGTCTGTTACCTCTTGAGGCTTAAACCACTGAACCAATTGAGATGAAATTTAGTATGGAGACAGTTCGAGACCCTGGAAAGGACTGAGGCAGGCCTGTGCAACTCCCCGCGTAGGTAGCAAAAACGTACCTACGCGCGGCGCCACAGAACAGAAAAAACGAGTAGAAATCGTATGTGGGCTGGACCCGCGTATCGTATATGCGATGAGCTTAGCGCATGTGATGTTACCGCCCCCTTTCACGGGCCTCAGTCGGCGACCAGTTGCGACAGATGCTTAACGCCTTCATTATTAAGAAAAATCTTTAAAAATGCCGTATTGTACAATTTTAGAGTGCAAAAATAACAGCAATACGAAAAATTTCACAAAAGGAGGGGGTTACATATCATAGGAAAGTAATTTAACACGTTATTTTAATAGAAATTAGAAATTTTGCATATAATAGCAATCGATGAAAATTACAACCTAAAACCAAACCACTGCGAAAGTAATAAGGTCTAAAATTCGTTTTGAGCGTTACCTATTTCCGTTTTAATTCCACACGCTACTCAATTAGGGATGTGCTTAAAATATCGATAAGTTTATAAGGTCGCATTATTTTATATTACAGTAAAATATCGTTAAAGTAAGCGTTAAAAAAAGGTTTTCTGTGTAAAAAGATGTACTGTATTATGTAGTGAGACCGACTTTAGAGATATCTTTGAATCAACTAATCTACAATTTTAATATTGTGTAAGTAAACGTAATAAATAAACTAATTAGATTAATTACGTGATATTATTATTATTATTAAAGATTTCCCAAAGATCCGTACGTAAAAGCAAAATGGATTGAAGCGACGGGAAGGCAAAGTTGGTTTCCCGGAAAAACATGCACCGTTTGCTCCGAACATTTCGAAGAAAAAGTCACAATTACAATTCGGCTACACCGAGCCGAAATATTTTACATTTTGAAGTAAGTTTACTTATGTGAAATTCAATATTATTTCATTTAAATTTTATATAATATGTCCGCTTTTTAAAATACCTGCTGCAGTTGCAACAGGTGAAAGGATCTATGCAATACTACAACTATAAGACCAACAAGTGCCCTCTACTAAATTAATTTTAAGTTCATGGCGTCTCTTTCTCTGATTAAAAAACGAACAGACAACATTAATTAAGAAACCTCAGAATAAACAGCTGACAATTGCAAGGGATATTACAGAATCCATAGGCAATTCAGTAAGGATGTCAATCGATAGCGACTAAAGTTAGACAAAAGCACCCAAAAACTCGTAAAAAATCGCATTAATTAATTTGTCATTTCTTAATATTAAAGTAGTGTGTCTCTTTTCATTAATTGTTGAGCACTAACTTACACACAATGACATACATAGCAGGTTATATCGCCCAAATTTTAATTTAAAAAAATCACTGTGATACTTGTGTCGACGCACTGCTGTCAAAGGAGAAAAACCCTTTATATAAATTCATTGTAGCCAAGGACAAAGGGCGGCTAACTTATCCATCAGCTGACTTAATAAAAGTTTGCAAAGTTGCTGAGGGCATTCTCCGGACTTATGATAGCCGGACATTCAAAATACAAAAAGAAATTGTGACATCGAGAATTTTGAAAACCTTTGTAGGGGAAAACATCAGTTTACATGACATTGGTCAATTTCCTGCATCAAACCATGTAGTTGATTTAATAAAAGCTATTGCCGAACGCTATATTAATATCAGAATACATCATGTACTAAAAATACAAGTCAAACTTTAAAAAAGATAACTTTTGAATGAATATGTTTTATTTCAAGGACAATAAAACAATGTTATTAATTTCTGATTCTGATTTCGATGATTATCATAATTTTTAAATTAATATCTATGCCGATCGCGATTAATGCATACATTATGATTATTTGTGTGTTTGACAAAAACATTGTTTTAATTTAAATAAACCATTAAGTAACATAATATTGGTTTACTTTAATATCCATACACTTTGTACTTAATATGTAACCAACATGTAAAAAACAAGTTCTTATACCATTAGGATAACGAAACAATCAATAGGTATTCCTGTGCAGACGTCATTATAAAGAACACAGCACGCTAGTCAAATAAAAAAAACAGCACATCAGGCTATACACAACCTACATTTTTGTTAAAAGGTAAATAGATTTTACTTTAAATTTATTGTCTAAATAAGATCTTTTAGCTTGATATAAAAACCTAAATAAGTTGTACATAACAGTTTTTTAAAAGTTCATATTATGAAACATAAAATGTAATATTGCTCTGGAATATTTTTGTCTGCCTTGGACATACCTACTACAATTTCAACACAATTTACTGATTACTTTACAGCTAACTATCAAAGTTTTAAAAAAAATATCAGGTCTAAATGTTAAGAATATATTTATTGTGAAAGTAATCCGTAAATTGTGCGGTTCACATAATTTAGAAAAAGACAATATTTATACTCACACTGGCAATTCCTTTCTCCGCGCAGTTCTCGCAAATGTCGGATTCTTATACATATTTTCACCCCAAAACCTAGTTTTTTTTAATAATCGGGACGGAGAACAATCTTACAAATTAAGTAACAGTAATTTTAAAGTAATAACTAATTTGATTTAAGTGTAACTAACACGACATCGTTTTATATACATAAAGATAATAAAGTATTGATACATTTTATTTCCACTATAAAATTGACGTCTAACTAGCTAGTATCGATACTTTTTGTACAGATTATTGTGTATATCCCATCCTTATTTAAGCCGGAAACTTCTCTAGTTTTTGTTATGTTACGCCACCTGGCGTTGGGTAGCAAAACTACTTGCTACTTAAAAGCAAGGAACAGGGAGCGGCGGCCACAATTATGGACCTAATTGCATCGTAATAGGGAAAAGCATGTCTAAAAAGAGACATCTAGTAGAAAGTAGGATATCAAAATATAAAAGCACATAAGAATCAGGAAAGCACAACTTAGGATCTTATTAGCTTAGTAATAAAGATGGGACTCATTTAATCGAATTTGTATTTTAAGCTCTTTCGTCATCGCTAAAAATTACCAATCACAACATAATATTTTTTGTGTGGATCATAATGTGATATTCTTACAAATGTGTTAGTTTGGTTACACTGGTTTTCATACTAATAGGCGAAGGATGCTATTTCTATTCGTTTTTTCTGTTCTGTGCGCGGCGCCCCCTTAGAACGGGCTAAATAAAGTTGGGTGTCGCGAGCGAGCAACGAGACGCCCGTGCGTTTTATTTACCGGCGGCGCACGGCACTTATGTGTGATTATAACATTGATTTAAATATAATAAATCAATGGATTATTACGTTGCTGGCTGGATGAGCATGAACAAAGTGCTAGAAAGGTGCGCTAGATGGCGTAAGTAGCTTCTTGTAGCAGTCAACCCTATCGCGTCGCATGATAGTACGTCACTGAATAGGTTTAGTGTACATATTATGATTCATATTCCAGATTTATAAGAATGAAATTATCTTGCAATGGATTTCTGTAGGTGTCTAAACGAGAATGTTCTTGACTCTGAGGCGAACTAAATTACACCATATCGTTGAATACATTGAGTAGATATTTCTTTGAATTTCATTGCAAAGTCAAACTTCTGTACGGTGTACTAGTACTTATTCTGTGACAATATTAAGGGGGTGAAATGGGGGATTAAAGTTTATATGGAAAATCCAATTCTTGCGGGCGGAGTCGCGGGGAACCACTAGTAATGTGATAATTCCTTTTATGGAAATGCAAATTGCGTCAATGAACCCGAAGAAGCTAGGTAATTAGGAAGAGGCGTATATGTGCAGCAAATCCATTTTGAATTTCATTTATAGGCCAATATAACGAATATTGCAGGCAACCCGTAAGAATGGCGCTTGGTATAATGAAATAACATACTTTTCTCATGTAAAACATTTGTCCGGAGTACGCAGCCAGTATAGTGACGTCTGTAGGCTCGTAGCCTTGCTGCATCAGATAGTTGGCAACGCCGAGGACTATGTTCGCTTCCTTTTGGTTCGAGCGGCTGGCGCTGTCTTCTACCACCTGAAAATGAAAATCCTGTATCAAGTCTATGCTGTCTGGTATGTGCTTCAGAAGGCGTTATCCACCGTGGTAAGGTGTGCTTACACATACATTAAAATGTCATATTTGTACGATATTGAGATGAAATCTCACTTATAATAGGTATTGGTTGTTTATTAGTTTTTTAGTCTATCAAATCGCTATAGAAAATGGCCCTGAACAAAAAAAGATTTACACTTGGTGTGTGACTTTAGCTAATAATTCCTATTGCCTACTTAGAGATTATTTGCATTGTAAATGCAACTACCAACTAACATAGTATAGATTTGACGACAAAAATCATAAATGAACTAGAAGCTACAGTCTTAATGGCTCACGTAGTGTGAATAATAGCACAGAATAAATAAAGGTAAGCGGTTTTGAATGAAGCATTTACCTCTTCCTTAAAATCGTGCGAGAAAAAGAACATATTGGTGGTGACACCGCGCACGCGTGGGAAGGCCTCGACCGACGGGTGGTTGGCCAGGTCGGGGTAGATGTGTGGGGAGATCAGCGCCGCGATCTCAGGCCGCATTCGGTGCTGCACGCTCAGGCGACGGCTGTGCATATTGTTCAAGATCATGCGTTCGAAAAGAGACACCTCGATGTCGTAATGCCTCGCCAGCTTCATATAGGCTGCCGAAGGCCGCAGCTGCTGGTGGTCACCTTTTACAAAGAAAAGACGTCAGTATGAGTAATAATAACGAATACCCCAAGGACCTTTCAAAGAAAAAAGTCTACTAGGAGGCATGTTCTGAACTTCTGACATGCCTTTTGTACTTTTTATCGTCAGGACAGGCCAGTGGACAGGCCGTATTTAGCAGGGAATTTTCTTTGGATATTTTTATAATATAAGTTTGGCTAACCGGGCAAAAAGGTCGTGAAATCCTGCACATGTGCGAATTTATGGTTTCTTATACAGTGTGAGTCTTTAAAAAGTGCACATATGAAAATGGGTGAAACTAGACCCATTTTTATCGAAGGAAAAATATTTTAAAATAGTCTGAGTTTTCTATTTGATTTTTATAGATTTTTTAAAGTTTAATTACCTTCTGTTGACTTATTGCAAAGAAAACTTTTTTATCTAGGAGGTATATCCTGATGAAATGAAAACAATAATAATGGTAAATAACAGATAATTCTAAGAAAATACATAAAATTCCTAGAAAAAGTCAACAAGTAATAATAAAATGTTACTTTAAAAAAAAATCTGTATTTTAATTGTTTTTTTTTAATTATTTGATAAATTCCTTCAAATAATGCCCATATTACAGGTGGTTCTTATTACTTTGTGTTATATTTCATAGTATCACCTTTGTAAAACCAAAAATTCCATGTCTCTATCCCTATCACAACTTTAGCAATTGCATTTGAACTAAGTATCTCTGGGCGCGCCATTCAACGTTTCGTTGCTAAGGGTGGCTATAGATTTGTTTTTTTGAGTATTTTATGTATTTTATTAGCATCACCTGTTATTTACCATCATTACTGTTTTTGTTTTATCAGGATATACCACTTAGATCAAAAGGTATAACGTTTCCTTTACAATAGTCAACGGAAGGTAATTTAAATAAAAAAATGAACAAAATATTTTTTTTAATTTTTTTTTGACATTTTTTCTGTCGATAAAAGTGGGTCTAGTTTTACCCATTTCCATATGTGCACTTTTTAAAGACTCACACTGTATAAACGTATAAATAATATTTTTTCTATTTACCTATTATCATATAAAAATCTTACAAAACAATAAGAAGTATCGACTCAGCATAGCGAAACCACTACCACAGATTAAATCATAGCTACTAAGTATGTCAATCAACAATTCAAATAACACTGTGACTTGTGTTAAAAAACTCAAACTAATCCTGTTATGAGATGAGATGAGATGACAAGCAGATACAGCTAAAATAATACAGGGTGTTAGTGTAAACAGTCTTATCCTTTAATATACTCGTATTATTTTGTTAGTCAATACCTACGACTTTTACGATGGGGTCATGATTGAAATCTAAAAAAAACTGGTCTTTCATACAAATAATTCTGCTGGAATGATGACAATGTGCGCAGAGCCAATTTTTTTCACGATTTCAGTGATGGCTCCATAGTAAAAGTTGTAGATAGATATTGATGAATATTTCCACTCACATATAAAAGATTGTTCACACTAACTGTATAGCTTGATCGTAAATTAAACTTATGTAGGTAAGTAACGAATCTCTTACCGATCAGGATAAGATGTTCACAGTGGCTTGTTAAGGAGGTGATAATATGTTGTTCCAAAACTTCTGCGGCTTCTTCCACGATTACTGTGAAACATATATAAAATGGTATTTAAATTACTAATTGAAATAAGGATTTTTGTTTCTTATATAAGTTTTCCTTTACCTATTGGTGGAGCAAGTGCCGCCAGTAGTTTTCTTAAACGAGCCGCACCGCTTGTGGTCATACCAACTACTTTTATTCCCCGAAGCAAGGCTAGATCTAAGTTCATCCTAGCTTCTTCATAAGCCACTGAAGCCGAATTCATTTTATCCTAAAATCAGATTTGAGGTTGTCTTGATATTGTAATTTATACAAAGCTATTTATTCACGACAAAGCCTGAAACTAGAATTACGAAAGGTCCACTTGCACCAGCCCGGAGAAGCTAATCCGAACTGGCGCAAGTGGGCTTTCAACTCGGATAATAGGCCTTGAACAAATCCAGATTACCTAATCCGGATGTACGCAAGTGGGCCTTACAGTAATTACCCGACTGCGGAAGGAGGGTTATGTTTTTCGAGAGTATGTATGTAAGTATGTATGTAGGCACGCCCTACAGCCCAAACGGCTAGACAGTTTTTGACATAATGAGGTGTCTTTGAATTTGTCAAAATTGTGAGAGTGACATACGCTATGCAAATTTTAAAAATGGCGCCCGCAAATGGATATAAGGGGGGGAGGGGGGATCGATTTTTTCCTTAGCATAGCAATATGGGTATCAAATAAAAGCCAGTAAATAAAACATTTCAAAAATAGAATATTTTTTGCAGTCTGGTGTTTTGTTTTGAATATTAAAACTAAAAATAATAAAATAAAAAACGGTAATTTAAAAAACTAAAAAACCCAACTGTGAAAATTCTGTGTAATTGGAAATTAAAAAACCCTAAAACAAGAAAGAGGTCGTACCTGGGTTAAATTGGTACCCATATCAAAAATTGTATAGCAGTCGGGACCCATGTTAGAAAGTCAGCCGTCTCGTCAGTAGATTGGAGTAATCTGCAATGTAATATAGGGGTACGTATGTGCTCTAAATTTACTAAGCCTCCATTTCAAGAATGGGTGCCGTCCCGAGTGCTACACAATTTTTAATAGGTACCAATTTAACCCGGGTATGACCTCTTTCTTGTTTTAGGGTTTTTTAATTTCCAATTACACAGAAAGGCAGTCGGGTTTTTTAGTTTTTTAATATTATGTTTTCTATAAGTAGGTATGCAAAAATTATATCTTAGTCGTATCGTATCATCATGTGTAGCATTCTAAAAACTGTAGTTGCATGTGTTTGTAGAGACGAGTCATGATGATAAATACACCTTTTACATAATTTTGTTTGTTGGATAATCTATGGATACTTGGATAATTTATAATTGGTTAAGGCCCTTATGTTGGCTAGGTATAATTGTTATTTTGTATGACATTATGTGTTTAGGTACCTGCAATGGTGCGGTTATCTCTCTTATTTTGTTTATAGCAGTATTTGCCCAGTTGAAGTATATGGACCATCGGTCTAGATTTGATAATTGACTGAGATTTTCTCCATCTCTGATTTCTCGAGGGACCCCCCGGACTCTATATCTTTCTCGCATTTCCTGAAAATCATTTTATTTATACTTTTTACACAAAATAAACAATTGTAGACAGACAAATGGCGGACTATGCCATAAGCATTCTCTACCAGTAAACCATAAGTTTCGAACAGAGAAGATAAGAAAATTAAGTGTTTAAGAGAATATTGAACGAAAGTATGCAGAACGAGTAAAACAGATATTTGATCGAAATATGTAACTCTGAAAAGAAGTAGGTAGTCGTTTGTAGTTTGTTAGACTTACCAAAAATACAGCCTTCATTTTGAAAATACCACACATATTTGTGACCATAGATTGCTTTTCTGCTCTGTTAATATCCTTTTTCACATATCTTCCTTTTAATTCTTTCAATTTTTTCTCCGCGTCATTCAACATAAAAGAGGTTTGAATGTCGATACCATTTATTTCAATTTCCTTTACAAGGTCGTCCAAAATGGTGTCGGTTCTTTCATGCGCGTCGTCCTGATCAATTGGATTTTCTGTGAGTTCATAATTTTCTTCAAAAATTTGATCCATTATATGATTAACATCATTATCGTATTGGACGTTTTCAAATAACCATGTCATTAGAATGTCTTCTCTTCTTCTGTTGTAATAATTTCTCAAAATATTTACCTCTGGTACATACTTCGTCATGCTGCCATAAGTCAGAATACCGTTACTCAGGGAGTCGATTTGCTTTTGAGCGACCAGTAGTTTCGTCATTATTTCTTTTAAATTTCGTTTTTCGGACATAAATAAGTTATTTGCTTCGCAATGTTTTTTGCCTCTTCTCAGATTGTTCAAAGATATTTTTTCCATCGCTTCATTTCGTGACTGGCCTCCAATACGCACAATCGAATCTGTTACGCCCAAAATGTGTTCCAGGAACTGATCTAACGCGTGGTTTGTGTAGCATATAACCAACATTAAGCAAAACTTCCGTTCGGTTTGGAGATTTTTGAGCAAAGTTTCAGCGACTTTTACTCCAAGATATGTTTTACCGGTACCCGGTGGACCTTGAATAACAGCAAACTCGTGTGTTAGGGCCAGTTTGTAGGCTTCTAATTGACTTTCATTTAAATTCAAATCTTCTTTGGTAGGCCAAGTGTTAGCTTGCAAAACTCTGAATTTGGATTCCAATGCAAACTGAGTTTCTACTTCAAATATAGTATCTGGAAGTAGATATTTTGGAGGTTGTGGTATCGGCTGCAATGAAACAAAGCGCGCGTTATGATTTCATATTAAAATACCAACCTTCAAATAATACGCTTCAGACGTAACTGGTTTTCTAAAGGACCTTTGTGTGTGAGTGGGTCTTATTGATATGGCTAGAGGATAGGCTATGCTGGCGGTTCATTGAAAAATATTATTACTTAGTATTTCAGGCACCTGAATCTCTTTGGGTACTTACGTCTACTTTCACGACATATTTGCTCATGGCCACGTGTGGAGCAAAGTTCGGGTCTTGTAGTGCTTTAAGAACGTGGAAATATGGTTCGAAGTAAACTTCGCTTTCAATCATAACGTACGGGTCTTGCGTTTTGTTAATGTTGTCAGTGTTGATTGTATTGCCATTTTCGACAACCGTAATTGGAATCTGGAATTAAACGTGAATACTGGCAATCAGGTAATCATTTAAAAAATTACATTGTATCGCCCGTCAGGTAATATTTCATAGTTTAATGTATTAAAGTGCTATAAGGCCATTGAAAGATAATAATAATTATGCTTAATGCTTTAAATTAATATAATATTAAGTGCCAACAGTGTTTTGATCACAGGTTTGGCGTTTGGGTTGGCGTAATGCATCAGTATGTAGGTACCTACCTATCTAAACAGCTTTCATAATTCATATTAGAGGACGCAAGTTTGTAGCTTAAATCCGATAATTGCGAAGTCCCAGTATAGGGGAATCAAAAATATCCTACTTACCATTTTCTAAGAGACCAAAGTCCAGACACAATGATGAGATATGCAAGATCAATTCTTACCTTCCCTTGAGACAAACAGTTGGTGTCGCGGTCCAATATAGTAGCAACAACGAAAGTGGCGCAATTATCCCTAGTGAATAACAAAAGTGAACCAAATATAAATCGTTTGCTGTACGTCCAATTTATACGCTTCAGCCTTTTGACTGTGTTCTCATCTAGTTGTATCATTAGCCCGGCTTTGGTAGTAGAAATGTAGGGCCCAATGAATTTCACGTTGCGATACACCCTGAAATTAAGTATTTAAAAATAGGTATTGGGTACTTGACTACGACTTCAATATATATTTATTTTTGGTACGTACCATGTACAGACAATTTACAGCCATACCATATTTAACTTAAAATATCATCTAATATAGCTAAACATACATATTAATTGAACTGGGTTGGTTTTTGATGGAATAAGTACTTTAGGTACTAGTAAGACTGTATGTATATGTACAGACCTGTGGTACAGACAGCAGAACATCAAAGGTAAACATTGCGGTATATCTAATGCTGTTGTAATTGGACCGATTATGTAATAAAAATGTAGTCTGATGTAGTAGTGACCCTGTCTGTACGAAATTTTGTATCTACCTTTCCAATATCTCTTGTACATACTTAAGTACCTATGCTGAATTGCTGAAGTAAGTTAGTACAATTTTAAGTATGTAGTTAGTAACTCACCGTATGTTATCATATTTATTTTTATTTGTATCGCTTCGGTATTGTACTGTAACGAAAAAGATAAATTAAGTTAGTAACTAGGTAAGTACATATTTAAAAGTATCTAAGCATGATAATATATACTTATTATACATTAAACAATTTACAATGGTGGCATTTTACATTATAAACCCGGATGGCATTATCATTAACATGTTCATTGTATGTTGCGTCCTATGATAATATGTATTTTAGGCACCTACCTACTTACCAATCGCTACTACGGATGCCCCATTGAGTGAGTGAGATGGGACGGCAATGATATCGTAGTACCTGTCTTTACTCCCGCGAAAGATTGAATTCATTATGAGGCCAAACCACTTCTTTTTCTTGTGATTTTGTAGAGAAACGCCAAGCATCTCTCGTCTCTCAGCAGAATTTTCCACCCCATACACAGTCTTTAGGTGTTGAGCAATTTTATTGGAGCGCAGAACTTGGTTGTCTGCCTTGAATGCTGTCCAAGCTTGCCCGATGTGTATTCTTATTTCCGCAACCTGAATGCAAGGACATCCACGCCAGAGGCAGACCTCTTAAAAGATGGACAGATGACATCCGGCAACAGGCTGGAACTAACTGGATGCAAGTGGTCAGCGACAGAAGTCGGTGGAAGGTTGAAGAGGAACTTTGTTAACCCAAAGGTTGATATAGATAGAGGCCAAGCCGGTGGCCATAGATCTAGCGATGATACTACGCCTCTTTAATCAACTTTGGATAAGTAACCTACGTCTTAGCATCTGCTACAAGCTAATCATACGACCCAGTATCATAGGATGCTTAGTACTCCCTCAACTCGCGTCTTTTGAGCATCGTCGTCCTGCCGGCGATGGTAAAGCGGCCGCCTCGACGTGATGCCCGCTACACAGACGTCGCTCAGCACAAGGGCTTCTTCCTAGTCTTTCGAGTGTCGTCGTCTCACGAACGCCTGCAAGGCGATGACGCTCGGAAGACGCTAGTGTGCGGGAGCCCTTATGGTGAAGGAGCATCTATACGTGCTACATTGCCTGCAGTCATCGCATTTTATGTGAAATTTTATGCAACGTCACGCACCTATCAGCGCCGCACTATACGTATTTCAGTAAAATGCTGTAGGCGCTGCGATGACTGCGTCGCGTTCATCTTTTAAGTCAGGCGGTTCGTTTTTTAGTAAATGAATGTAATAATCATACTTACGCAGTCCCTCACGAAGCGGTCCGAAGCAATCCTCCCGCAGCAGACGGAACTGCACGTCGAGGTAGTGGTCGATGTCGCGGTATCCGCCGCGCACCACGTTGGCGCGCACGTACGCCCGCTTGTCCAGCAACTCCTCGCGAGTCGGGATCACGCTCAGCTGTCTGAAGTCTTCGGGTGGCTCTTCCTCTTGTTCGTCCCTTGGCTGCTCTTTAGTATCTTTCTTTTCATCCTAAAAAAATCCCCATAATTGAAAGTTACCCATTTGTTTTTCTTAAAGTCTCGTACTTAGGTAAGTATAATACATCATTAGGCGGTAATAGTAATTAATCTAACTTACCTCCTTCATTTCCATCGTCGAGAGATTTTCTCTTAATTCACGAAGTTTAAATATATTGAACTCTGATAAAACAAATTTGTGTCGGCAATATAATTCGTCGAGACAAGTTTTTGTTGTGCCTTCTATTAAAGACCGCAATTTTTGTAAAGCCACAGATGGCATCAAATTAAAAATGCAATGGCAAAATGTAATAAGATTTTTCCAAAAATCATCAGGATTGTTCCAGTAAAAGCGGTTTCTCCTCCTCGTCGCCTCGTCGTCATAAGGCAAGTTAATCAAATAATCTCTGAGATACATCACAAATTGTGAGTTACAAATGTCTAACATTATTCTCAGTTTTAGCTCCGCAAACGACGACAAGCTAACTTTTGCCAGAATCTGAATAGTTAGTACGTAAATATCAGCTTCAGCTGGTTTAGAAAACAAATTAAGGAAAGAGTCCCTTCTCTCATTTAATTTAGCAATAATGTCGATGGGGTCAGCCTTAGCAATTTCTTCCAAAGTTCTAAACCCCATTCCTCTGCTATTATCTCGATTGCCACGATTCCATTGCTGATGGTTCATGTTATTGCCACGACGATGCGGCATTTGGTGGTAAGGTTCCTCTTCCTCGTGTCTTGCATATCTATGCGGCATAGGGTGATTGACACCTGAAGCAAGCAAGTCTTTTAATTGAAAAACAACATCGAACCATAATTAATTAAAGACTATTCATTTTATTCATATTCACATATTATTTCATACCTCTGTTCGGACTTTGTTCTCCTCTCATTATTTCCAAAATTGACTGATTTTGGAGGTTACGATTATTATTATTGATTTGCTGCCCTCTATGCCGATTTCCTCCACCTCGGTGGCGTGGCCAATTATGCTGTCTTCGGGGAGGCGGTCGACCTAATGCAAATAGTAGGTATTTTAAGTTTTAATAAGTTTGACAAACCATTTGGTTAAGGACTTAAGGCTGCCAGGAAAGGATAAGTAAAGAAAGAAAAATTGGTCAAGTGCGTGTTGGGCCACGAAGTGCAGGGTGCCGTAGATGCGTTACTCATAATCCGCGAAACCAAAGAGTGTGCACTACCACTACTAAATAATGCGCGTCAATAACTTTGTAATTTGTTCTATGTAAATATATATATTTTTAGGTACCCGAATGCGTCAGTAAGTAGTATGTATGTAATGTCCATTTCTTTGGCACGCCCTGCAGTAACTCAAAGTAGTAACGCAACTAATACTACTTTTACGAATACGAATATTAAATCTTCTATCCAGCGAATACGAATAAGTCGGCACCTCAAAACTATCGCAATATTTGTTTGTTGAACATTATTTGCTAAATGCCTACAATAAACTAAAAGTCATCAAGAAGTTCAACCTATTTAAGAGAATAGAATTAGGTAATCCAAAAGGGGAAATATCTCACGATCAACGAGAGATATGTGTCAACAATCAAACGTCCAAAATAAAAACCAGCCAAGTGCGTGTCGGGCCACGCGCAGTGTAGGGTTCCGCAGAAGCCCGTCATCACAATCATTATAACGATTCTGTTGTATAGGAGTTAATTAATGGTTATATTAAGAAATACGACTTTAAATTTGAACTATCATTTCTGACAAGTGCGGCTGCGGGGATGTCGATCAGAAGTTTGATGGTCCTTAACGGTTCCATGGACGCTAAATATATCATTTTGGGCCCACCATGAATCACCAATGCAAGTCTTCACCCGTTATAAACAAGCAAGATCAATTATCCAACACTCAAGTTCAACGACAAAGTACGGGCTCATTCACACGGGATCCGTCATTGACGATTCGTCAAAATACACGATACGTCATGCTGACGGACGGACGTTCACATTGCATACGGAATCGTGTTTTTTTACGATTCGTCAAAGTATCCGAATTGGTGGCATCAGCGGATCCGTCACAATAAATTTACGATTCGTGTATTTTGACGATTCGTGATTTTTAAAAACACGATACTAGATTTAAGAAGAATCGTTTTTTTTCACGATTCGTGATTCGTGTGAACATGGGGATTCAAAAAGCATTGCCGCGCCGTCAAAAAGAAGAACGAAGCATGAAAAAAACGAATCGTCAAAAATCACGAATCGTCCTCGTGTGAACGAGCTCTACAACGACAACAAGACAACGACTTGGGGGGACGCCTTACAGCAGGGATGCACAGACCGCGGCCCGCGGGCCGCTTGCGGCCCGCCGGTCGAATACTGGTGGCCCGCCGACAGCAAAAATAATACTCTCGTACATTCGAAAAATATTGAATTCTATTCCAGAATAAAACCAAAAAAAATATGTTCGAAAAGTAATTTGAATCTCGCGCGCGCGCTCTTAAGTGCGCTTAAGAGCGAGATAGCAATAGTCACGAATTCCCGATTGCTCGCGTAGGTAGATACACGAAGCTTCCAGAGTCGGTTTCGAGATTTCTCCAGACAGTTTTCGACTCTATACGCGCGGTATAAAAGCCACGCTAACCGCAGCGACCGACAGTTCGGTTTTAATTTGAGTGAAGTGTCAATAGTTCTAGTGTAGATTTTAACTCGACTAGCCGGTGTCATATATTTTGATCCACATTCAACGTAGATTTCCCGTCAAGTGCCGTGTATAATTGTGTTGTAAAATCGTAAGTAAAACTCTGTTATTAATAAGTGTTTCCCTACCTATTTAAATCAATTATTTTTGCTAATTTAAAAAAGGATGGGTAATTTAAGTAGGTACTGTAATTGTTTTTAGGTGCTGTGTTAATCCTAGCCAGGATTAGAACGCAACATGGACAAGCCAGGACCTAGTAAAAAACGTAAGGTTAAAGATGAAAATCGCAGTTTCAAGAAATTTGGACTGAGAAATACTTTTTTGTATGGTCGCATAATAAAGTCGTTTGTTTAATTTGCAAGAATTCTGTTGCGATTGCAAAGGAATATAATGTAAAAAGGCACTATGAAACGCAGCATCCTACTTTTACCAAGTTTACAGGCGAATTAAGAAAGCAAAAAATGTTGTCTTTAAAACGGGAGCTTATTGGTCAGCAAGCTATGTTTACAAAACCCATCCAAGATTCAGAAACAGCTACAGAAGTTAGTTATGAAATTTCTCGAATGATAGCAAAGCGCAGTCGCCCCTTCAATGATGGGGACTTTGTAAAAGAATGCATAGAAATTGCCGCTAAGAAAATGTGTCCAGAAGCAGCAAAAAAGTTTGAGAAAATTCAACTGAATCGTATGACTATCCAAAGACGTATTATGTCTTTGTCAGGTAATATTGCGGAACAATTAAATGAAAAAACTAAGATCATTGAATTTTTTTCATTAGCACTCGACGAATCCACTGATATTACTTCCACAGCTCAACTTCTCATATTCATACGAGGTGTTACTCAAGATTTTGAAGTCTTAGAAGAGTTGTTAGGAATGTGTTCATTGAAAGGTCAAACCAGAGGAGTTGATATACTCAATGTACTTTTGGATGAGTGTTCAAAAACTGATTTGGACTTATCTGAATTATCGGGAGTTGCCACTGACGGTGCTCCTTCGATGATTGGTGTCAATTCTGGGCTAGTTACTTTGCTGAAAAAGCATCTGCAAGAAAAAAACATAAACGCTGAAGATCTCATGCAGTTTCACTGCATTATACACCAAGAAGCCCTCTGTTCTAAAAAAATTGAATTTCAAAATGTCATGAAAGTGGTAGTTTCGACTGTAAATTTCATAAAATCACGAGGACTCAATCACAGGCAATTCAAACAATTCCTTGATGACATCGAAAGCGAATATGGAGATTTACTGTATTATACAGAAGTAAGGTGGCTAAGTCGTGGATTGACCCTGGAACGATTTCTAAATTTAATAGAAGAAATTGGAATATTTCTGGCGGAAAAGCAAAAGGATGTCCCGGAACTTAAAAATCCTGATTGGTTGTGTGATTTGGCTTTTTTAGTTGACATTACAAATCATTTGAATGTCTTGAACACACGGCTTCAAGGCAAAAATCAACTGATATCCCAGCTCTACGCTCACGTATCATCCTTTCAATGCAAGCTGACACTTTTCGGATCGCAATTGAATTCTGAAAATTACAATCATTTTCCGAATTATAAGAAAATGGCTGAAAAATTCAACAAAACTGCGATTAATTTCAGTTATGTAGAAAAGCTAGATATTTTGATTCAATCTTTTCAAGAAAGATTTTCAGAGTTTAAAAAAGTGAAACCTCTGTTGGACATATTCAGCAATCCTTTCACGATTTCAGTTGAAAATGCGCCAGAGTCAATGCAGTTAGAAATTATCGACATTCAAAACGACCAATATTTACGCAACAAATTCAACGAAGGAGACTTGCTGAACTTTTACCGCTGCATTGATAAAAATACGTACAAAGAGTTGCGCATAAACGCTCTGAAATGTGCCAGCTTATTTGGTTCTACCTATATATGTGAACAAACCTTTTTAATACTAAATAATAATAAAACAAAAAATCGAAACCGCCTTGCAAATGAAAGTTTGGAAGCAGTTTTACGTGTTGCTACAAGTAAATTTGAGCCAAATATAAAAAAGATTGTACGAGGGTCAAACTGAAAGTTCTTAGAACTGGCCACTTATAAACAATATAATAAAAAAAATATTCTAAAATTTGAAAATAGAACTCTTTGCCAATATTACTGAGTATATATTTCATTCATTTGTCATTTGTTTTACGACTTGGCGGCAAATTGAAAATTGTCTGTGTCACGTCAAAATGAATTTAACACGAGAAAATTTTCGTGCAATGATTTTTTATGACTTTCGATGTCATTTAAGTCAACAAGAAAGTTATGATAGACTACGATTGGCCTTTCACGATGAAGCCCCATCTCGTGCGACTGTTTACAACTGGTTTAATGAGTTTAAACGTGGTCGCACTAATCTCACTGATGATGTACGTGAGGGACGGCCTTCTACGGCGACGACTGAAAATAACATCTGTGTTGTGCGGCGTATGATAGAGACTGACAAAAGAGTGACCTATCAGCAGATTCGGACAAGCTTAGGCATCGGTATGAGTCAAGTGCACAAAATCCTCCACGAACATTTAGCGGTCAGGAAGCTTTGCGCCCGGTGGATACCTCATAATTTGACTAAGGCTCAAAAACTCCATCGTGTGGATTGGTGCCGTAAAATGATTGAAAGATTTAACGGAGGTGACTCAAATGCTGTGTTCGACATACTAACAGGTGACGAAAGCTGGATTTACTGTTATGATCCTGAAACCAAAAGACAATCTGCTCAGTGGGTGTTTCCTTTCGAGGAGTTGCCAACTAAAGTGAAGAGAGATCGAAGTGCGGGAAAAAAAATGGTGGCCTCGTTCTTTGGAAGGATAGGTCATTTCGCAACAATTGTGTTAGAGGATCAAAAAACAGTTTCTGCATTATGGTACACTACCAATTGTTTGCCACTTGTCTTGGAAAAAGTTCGAGAGAAACGACCTCGCAGTAGGATCCTCCTTCACCACGACAACGCCTCGTCGCACACCGCCAAGCGAACGATCGACTATTTGGCGACATCAAACGTTGAATTACTGGGTCACCCGCCGTATAGCCCCGACCTCGCGCCTTGTGATTTTTATTTATTTCCAAAAATTAAAGAAAAACTTAAAGGAAAGCGGTTTATGAATGCTGAAGAAGCGGTGGCTGCGTATCGCGATGCCATTGAAGAGACCCCTAAGGACGAGTGGGCAAAGTGCTTTTCCCAGTGGTTCCATCGCATGCAGCGGTGTATTGACGTCAATGGACAATATTTTGAAAAGATATAATAAAACTAATAACTGGCTAATGTAATCAGTTTTTGATTTTCTAAGAACTTTCAGTTTGACCCTCGTAAGCACTATGCAGTGCCACGCTTCAAATTAATAAATTCTTTTTCAATTTTAATACATAATTATCAATTCTTTATTGTCTTTAATTACCTATACTTCTGGCGGCCCGCCATCAGTTCATAATTTGCCCGAGTGGCCCCTAGTCTTAATAAGTCTGTGCATCCCTGCCTTACAGGAACAAAAAATGCACTTTAAAGTTAATATTTCATTAAATCGAAAGAAAGTATTACAAACCCCTTTAACTACGTCATTTTCAAAGACCTACTCAACGATACTCACACGATGGGGTAGACGACGAAAAAAAAAACCCCACTTGATATGTAGAGGGGCTGCTACCCAAAAAATAACTTTTTTCCAAAGTTATATTCTTCCACTTTGTCGGCGTAATTGGTTTACACCTACAAAATTACAGCTTTCTAGTACTAACGGTCTCTTAGCAAAAACTCAGACGGACAGATAGACAGGCGGACATGACGAAACTATAAGGGTTCCTTGTCAGGACTAACTACGAAACCCTAAAAAACATACTGCTTTAAAAATAATAAACTAAAAGGAAGAATCGTGTATTACAATAGTAAATTTGTTTGCACACAAAAATGTACCGACTGTGTCGTCCGGTGGGACTAGAACTCACGACCCTTCGCTATCCGGGCGAATGCTCTTCCAACTGAGCTACGGACGACGTTAGTCAGTCGATGTATTTGTTTAAGTGCTTGCTGCGCCACTGAGAGAAATTGCTTTTTTAAATGATAAAATACCTATAATTATGAGTAACAAGTAACTATTTTGTCTATGTAACTACAGTCGAAACCGATTATAACGACATCGTTTACAACGACCGATCGGTTATTACAGCCAGATTGTAAAATCCCGCCCGAATCTCTAGTAAACTATTTAGCAAACATACCGCCTCTAACAACATCGGATACAGCGACACATCGCTTACAACGACAAAACTTTATCGATATTCATCGACTATAACGACCAACCGCTTCTTGTTCCAGCAAAACAAAACAATATGGACGATTTTAAATCTTATTGATAAGCATTAAAGGAAAGGCGCGTATTATTACCTACGCACTTTCTCCCTCCCACCTCATCCAAACCTCTTCCCGGCCATTTGACCTTGCATATTTTACACCAATTGTTTATCAACATTTTAATTAACATTGAAATGTTTCTAAACAATTGGTGTAAAATATAACTAGATAAATATAATAAAACTACACAACTAATATAACTATGTATGTAAGTGTATTGCTTATAACAACTATCGGATATATCGTAGGCAACTCTACAGTCCCTTCAATGTCGCTATATCAGGTTTTGACTGTAACTAATACTATAAGGGGCTGCAGGCGGGGACAAACAGTTAGGGGAGGTCAGCTCAAAGCGGCCACAGAAGGCAAAGCGGCCATGGCTCCGAATACGGTTCTATTAAATGTCATAACGAACTTTACCGGTTCGTCTTACAGCTAACCTCCCGCCCCGCCCCGATCAGTCATTCGGCACTGGTCACTGCAAGCGCGTGCGTGCAGTAACGATTTTTAAATATTTGGTGGTTTCCTTAAAAAAATGCGAGGTAAGTCCAGCCTGTATTAATCTAAACCATGCATAACCCATTACTTTTATCTAATGCGCCTCACACTCATTTATTAAACTATGTTTGTGTATTATTTCCTTACAAAGTTAATGTAAAATATGACAGCAGTTAATTCTTAAAATAAAGTGCACGAAAAGGGCAAAGCGGCTCGGGCAAAGTGGCCAACTAAACACTTTGCACTTAAATAAATGTGTAATACTTCGAATTATAATACTTGATTATTTTGTTTAGATGGTCAACAATCATAAATGAAAAACTACCAAAGGATTATGGGGCGAAAGTACAATGGCGCAAGCAATCAAAGACGCGAAGGAACGACAAGGCCTAATTTAATCTATAGGAATAAAAAAATTAGCAATTTTTGTTTTTTTATAACGTTTGAAAACATATTTATTTTAGTTATTAATAACACAGTTGACTAATAGTGCCATTAATTTTAAGAGTTTAAATATGTATATATGACACCAAAGGTTTTATAAAAAATACATGTTGATTTTAAACTATTATTGGCAATCTTTTTATTTCGAACACTACCTATATCTTTTGTGAAAAAGTGTACATTTCTCATACATTACTGGACTGGCCGCTTTGTCCTTACCCCCATGGCCGCTATGGGCGGCACCTGGGGCAAAGCGGCATTTTGCCACCTTTTCGTAATTTACGTATCATATATGTATTTTCAACTTTTTTCAGATTTGGATAGCGCACAATGAAGAACAAATGTTTTTTCTACCTATCAGTATAAAAATCTTTTCGAAAATCGTTTTATTCAGTAGGTTTTTTACACCTCAAAGTAAAGGTGGCCGCTTTGAGCTGACCTCCCCTACCTACTTACTTTGTTATTACTGGCACATAAAGATCTACCAAAACTATAGGCACCTTAAAGAATTTAGTTAGATAGACAAGATATGTTTTCCCTTGTTGTCTGGTGTCCCTTTTCAGTTAATTATTTTAAGCAGTCGGTTGTATTTTTATGCTATTGATTTTATCTATATGTCTCTCATGATCATGAGTCGGACGATCGGACTACTATGGAAACCTACATATAGGCGGGGCTCAACCCGCACTTAGGCAATTTTAACTGGTAATTTTTTTTATTGGAAATCTTAAAAAATCATTTAATAAGTTACCATATTTACCATTTTCTGGATTAAGTTGCTCTTCGTCCATATTTCCAGTGTTTTTATCTGAAAAAATAAAGTATGTATGTACTTACTCATAATATAATTACTAAATTGTGTGATTTTAGCACTACCGGCACATTTTGGCGTTTAACTTGGTCCGCGAGCGGCGCCAAAGTGGGAAGCGTAGCCGCTCGGTAGGCCACTATCGATAGTATTTCGATAGACTATAGACAGTTGAGGCAAAAGTGATAGTATCGATAGACTATCGATAGCTCCTTAAACATAAATACTATCGACATACAGCAATACTTTATAAAGTTATATTATAAAGTTATACAGGGTGTCCCATGAAGTATGGTAAAGCGGAAGTCCAGAGACCTCTTGGGGTACCCGAATCACCCCCATGCCTATGTTCCGCGATTTTGCGTTGTTTTTGAGTTATGTTTTTTTCTGAATTTTTGACAATTTTCGACCTTAACAACAAAAAATATTTTTATAAAAAAGTTGAAGATTTTTTTGATATTTCTTTTTTGCAGCGATATCTTCGCAAAATGTACTTTTATGCCTAAAATAATCAGATTCGTAACTTTGAATAGAATTACGAAAATGTTGGTTCGAAGTGTAATATTTACGTTACAATAATGGCATAAAATTTGAACTTAAAAATAAAAATTGAAAAAGATAACTCAATGGTTTTGAAGTAGTTTCTAAAACTTTTCCAGACTCTCAGGTTCAATAACCATTAAAAAAAGGGAGCACTGAATAAGAAGTATTCAAAAATTTTGACAGGCATTGCCAACACGGTGGACACCCTGTATAATATAAAGTTCAATATTAAAATCACTATCGATAGTATCGTATCTATAGTATCGATAGTTTTGCCCTATCGATGGTGACCTTTTATTCAATAGTATTAGGGAGGCTATTTCCCAGCAGGCTATCTACACATGAAAATTCAACTTTCCAAACAGGAGAGATGTAAATTTTTTTTTCAAATCGGTTCAGTAGTTTTGGAGCCTATGAAATACCTACAAATAAAAAAACAAACAATCAAATTATTCCTCTTTATAACATTAATGTAGGTAGATGTAGATAGATACCTAAGTACGAGGGGTGATCCAAAAGTACCTAATGATAATCAATAATAAACACAATGAGTATAATAAAAAAATACATTTATTTCTCAACATAGTCTCCTAGCAAGTCTATACATTTAGTCCATCTCTTTTCTAAACCTAAAATTCCCTTAGAAAAAAATCTTTATCTTGACTCTCAAAAAAGTCCTCAACCGCGGCCATCACGTCGCTATCATCGTCAAATTTCTTGCCTAGGAGGTGTTCCTTGAGTCGTGGAAAGAGATAGAAGTCACTGGGGGCTAGATCTGGTGAATAGGGGGGTGTTCCACTAGTTCAAAGCCCGCTTCCTGAATGGCAGACATGGCAATTGGAGCTTTGTGAACCGGTGTGTTGTCTTGATGGAACAGCACTCCAGCCCGCAGTTTGCCTCGCCTTTTCTCCTTAATAGCCTCCCGCAATCTTCTTATTTGTTCTGCATAGTAGGAGCCTGTAATAGTGCCCCCCTTTTCCAAGTAGTCCACCATGATTATTCCTTCAGCATGCCAAAAAACAGACGCCATAACCTTCCCTGCTGAGCTTTGAATTTCTTCGGCGTCGGTTCATCGGATCGTTTCCATGTCATCGATTGTTGTTTTGTTTCAGGATCAAAATGGTGGATCCAGGTCTCGTCCATGGTCACAAAACGTGACAAAAAATTATCCTTGTCTGCCTGGAACTTTTCGAGATTTGCTCTTGACATGTCGACTCGTTTCTTCTTTTGCTCGTCGCTTAAAATTTTCGGTACCGAAGGCCGAACGCGCGAAGACCTTTCTCATATGCAATTCGTTCGCAAGAATTCTTTGAATGCTGCCATATGAGATCCCTGTGACCTCAGCTACATGCCTGATAGTCACTCTTCGATCTTCCAATACAAATTCTTTAACTTTTTTCACATTTTCTTCAGTGAGGGACGTCGATGGGCGTCCTTCGCGGTGTTCGTCTTCCGTCGATGTTCTTCCCAGCTTAAACTCCTTAGCCCAGCGTGCAACTGTGGAATATGGAGGAGACGAGTCCCCTAATGTTTCCACCAAGTCGCTGTGTATGTCTTTGGTAGTCATTTTTTTCAAGCAGAGGTATTTAATGCCAGCTCTGATTTCGTGTTTTTCCATTTTGATGTTCACTCCTTCCTTGACAGTTCGTATTCAAATGAATGTAGCTCCCGGCACAGAATAAGTACTTGCTCCCGGGAATCGTGGCCTATGATTTTTTTTCCTGAACTAGTGGGTAACTGAGCAAGTGACTGATATTTTTTTTGTATTTTTGTGTGCACTAGAAATAACTGATTATCATTACTTTTGGATCACCCCTCGTAGTTAAGTAACTAACCTTCCTCCCTCTTTTCACTGGAGGTAGGTAGGTAGGTTTTGTAACGGTAATTTAAAAAACTAAAAAACCCGACTGCGTTTCTGTGTAATTGGAAATTAAAAAACCCCTAAAACAAGAAAGTGGTCATACCCGGGTTAAATTGGTACCCATATTAAAAATTGTATTGTGTTATTATATTTTTGAAATGGTCTCTTTACTGGCTTTCATTTAATACCCATATTGCTATGGTGAGGAAAAAATCAATCCTCCCTCCCCCCTTTATTTCCATTTGCGGGCGCCATTTTTAAAATGTATATAGCCCATGTCACTCTCACAATTTTGACAAATTCAACGACACCTCATATGTCAAAAACTGTCGAGCCGTTGGGCTGTAGGGCGTGCCAAACAATTATACATACATACTCTCGAAAAACATAACCCTCCTTCCGCAGTCGGGTAAAAGCATAACCCTCCTTCCGCAGTCGGGTAAAAACAAAACAGTTTGGTAGCTAGGTAAGGACTTTAATTTGTGCTTGTGCCCACAATAAAATTAATTAAATAAGTAATAAAAGGAGATACCTACAAATGTTTGTGCCAAACCACAGAAATAAAGCTAAACATTGATTTCATGTTGATAGATTAGATAGGTTTTCTTTGGCTTCTAAATAATCTTTAGACAATTATTACGATCGTTAAGTATCTAAATAAATAATTAAGAATCGGTGATAGTTTACTTTACATTAGGTAAATTATTACAAAATGCAAGGTAAAGCATTTCTTTTGTTATCTTATCCAAGTTATCTAGGTACTTAACTAATTGTACCTACATAAGTAATGATGACAATGAGATATAAATAAATATTTAGTCCGTCCAAAAATGAACGATATAATTGTTACCAATACTACTACTAGCGCCTTAAAAACATCGCACTAAAGAAAAGCCCAAAATAGCGATGTTATGAATGTCTTATTTTCGACAATCACAGAATATTACAGAATTATTTTTTTTTATTAGCGATTTCTTTAAAGCTCTTATTACACCATCCTATTTGTAACCTAGGTACCTATTATTCATTCTGTGAGGACAACTAGGAATAGGAAGGACAAATTGGAAGTACCTAATCATAGTGGGTCGGATCATCAGAGGTCGGAAATTTAAATAAAAAGTTATTTACTTTTACACAATTTTAACTACTGCACGCACGACGTTGCCAGACTTACATCAATGACATCGGATGTCCGAAGTTGCAAAATTCCAATACGCGCGATGTTGCCACAGTTGTAGTTCGCACAACATAGCTTGTGAGAACAAAAGAATACAATAGCGGAAATGCGGAGCACGACCTCTGTACATCATGTAACAAAATCATTTAAAAATAGTGCGCTTAAATGCTTCAAGATCGACCGAGTGCTCAAAAGGCCTTGAGTCTTCAAAAGAGCTCGAGCCTTCAAAAAGGGCTCGAGCCTTCAAAAAAGCTCGAGCTCTGAAAAAGACTCCCGAGTTGTCCGGCGCCATACAAACGAGGCGAGCCCTGTAAACGAAACCGAGCTCTAGGCAAAAGGACTTCGACGCCTCGAGCCTTGTACATCACTACCTGATATGTATGTATACCCTTCAAACAAAAAAAAAATTTTCCACATCGGTTCAGGCTTATTCGAATCGAAATCCCCATACAGTAGGTATACGTATTATTTAGTAAGTAGGTAGGTGGGTACCAAGTAGAGGGGTTATTAGATAACGCGATATTCAGACAGTCTTACTAAGACATTCTAAGCCCCATCTCGCCGTTTCAACCTGTGATCCTGTGAAAGAGCGAGATGGGGCAGACAGACTTACAGGCTAAATCTTATTAAGTCTAATAACCTCCTAAGTCTAGCTTGTTCATTTCACACCGAAAATCAGGGGGAATCCCCGCGCTATTTTTAATTTATTATAATCTTACTTAACGTACATAATCATCTTGTTCATATTCACCTACATTTGTTTACACCTAGGTACTATTGTAACTTTTGTATGACTACTAATACAAAGTAAACCCTCTCATAACCATTAAAACATAACAATCCCATTCGGAATAATTTCTAAGAACCGTTTGTTCAAAAGCGGGTGACGCAATAAATATGGCACCCATGCAGGAAACTATCAAACAAACATTTATTTTAAATATTGTTTTGTTAAACATTATCATAGGAGGTACAAGGAAAAGTGTTATTTTAGGTACTTACGTTTTCACCAAGTCTAAACTAAATCACACAAATGCTTTCAAATAAAATGGTAAGACAAGAGACGGGACTGACACGGGCAGACAGGACAACGCATTTGCAACGCAACTGTATTTGATTAAACCACAAATTGTAAAGTTATGATTGAACTCAGCAGGAACTAGGAACTGACTCACTCACGTCACGTCTCAACAAGCACAAGTGAACTAGTGACTGAAATAATGACTACTACTATACCGTATATGAGTATTTGTTTAGTTAGGGCCCTGATTGTCAAACTTATTTCGTCTGACTATGCCCACTTTGAAAATCAGATATTTAGTACGGCTCCCATTTTGTTTCACCTTAAAAACCTCAATAACATATTAGTCTCATCTAGGGTTTAATTAATAATAGTAATGTCCTCCTAACCGAATTTCGGCTACAGCGGCCTGTCTCTCAACAGAGATTAGCCAACTGCGCAGGAAATATTGTAGTGCACAAGTGTGTGCGCAATATACAGGTGCACTCTCTGTGCCTTCACTATCAAAATTCGGTGAGGCGGCAGTCCGACATGACCGTAGAGAGATCAAGCGCAGGACCAACGGCTTAACGTGCTTTCCGAGCCACGGGGTGTTAACACCACCAATTTCCTGACTCCAGAGCTGTGTCTGAGTTATTTCAAGACAGAAAATCCCAAACACTCTGGGCCTGACCTGGGATTGAAACCCGGGACCTCGTGGATAGTACCCAGCGTGCTTTGATTAAACCTAATTCTAAACGACTTTTCTTACCAAAGAGAGCAATAATAATGTAACTTTACAACATTAAATCACATCAGCACCCCCATTTTTTTAGGACCCTTTACCCTCACTAGGCCTCCAGCGCCCACAAGGCGGCATTATCACACACTTTGGGAAAGACTGGTTCAGGGAATTGTTGAAAAGAATGAACGTGGATAGAAATGACCGAACGAACCAGGTATTCTATTAAACAATCATTTAGATTTCTATTACCTTCTAAATAGAGATCAGATTACATTGCAAGAGTTTATCGCACTCACTCTGTTCACCAGTGTTGGACACATCCAAGATCGAAATGTCCCACCACCATACCTAGACCACAGATAATACGTATGAGTCAAGCAAGCGCAAGCCTTGCCCTAATTAAATCATTATATTATTTTATTAAAAATTAAATTACCCATTAACAGCCAACGCGAAACTAATAACAATGCACTGAAACTCGAACTTAAAATGAAGACAAAAAGCTTAATTATAGCACAAAAAGATGTTTTTATGAAGTACTATATTTTTACACAAAACAGTATTTTATTAAAATTCTGGCAATCGAAGGATGGAAAACAGTAATGACCCTTTATTTAGCTCTTGATATTCACATTTTTACCAAATTACAAGATAATCAACCTACATTTATTAAGAAATTTACAAAAAATATGATTTTCAACACTGTACTCGCTTGGGTAGAGCAGCTGCAAATGGGTTTCAAAGTTTTCCATTTTTCAAGGTCAATTAATTACCTACTTACTTTAGTTACGCTAACTTATTACTTACTAATTGTTGTGTGTTTCAAACTAAAAAAAACCGGCCAAGTGCGAGTCGGACTCGCGCACGATGGGTTCCGTACCATTATCCATAACATTAGAAATTTCTTTTAGTGTAACGTGTAAGTAACTAAATGTAGGTGTTATGTATCTTCTCTTTAACCTCTGAGATACGCTCTGATTGAAGAGACTGACGAACATAGCTACAAGGTGAAATCGTAAGGGCTCTTTTCCGCGAAGGAACCATATAAAACCAATCCTTCTACAATAAATCAATCAAGTAGGTAGTACCTAGACGTACAATTCTAATTCTTCTTGTCTTGTGTGATTTATTCATCGTTCAGAAACAAACTAAATTCAATTATCAAAGCAAGTAATTTATTTAATGCCAATCATTACAATCAGAATATAATGTCATCATCATAAATCAGAATAACATTAAAAATACCTCATGTCAGTATAAGTAGGTAGGAAAGTTTACCACGATTATGTGGAAAACGGAGTCTTAAACACAGCAACACTCATAGAAAAATCCCCGAGCTGGTAAGGCGCTGTGCAGAAATTGCAGACGGTGGGGCGGGGGGCCGGTCTTTTTGACCGCGAAGTAATAAAGACCACGTCTGTCCGTGGATGCCAACGGTGCAACGCGCACCGGCGGCGCGGTCTTTTTGCCCTTCATGTGCGTTGGTAGTATAGGATTCCCTTTGCGCTATCGTTCGTGGACTTCGTGGTAAAATTGACCGGCCCGGCCGCGGCCCACCCCGCGCCGTCTGCAAAGCGCCTTAATGGGGGATTTTTGTTCCGATACAGTAGTATTATATATAGTCCAGTCACCAGACGATTTTTTACGCTTTCATAATGTGTAAAATATCTTTATATACCAACGAATGGATGAATTATGATAAAATAAGACTGACAAAGTGACAATGTCATACAAAAGAGCGTTCCTACTTCCCCGGAAGTTTTGTGTTAAAAAAGTGCAAGATCCAGATGGCGTTGTTATTAGGCTCAGCTCAAAGCCTAATTATTATCGTTCAATGCCTTCCATACTTTTAGCTATAGATTTAGTACTCTAAGAAATCATATATGGCGTTAGAGGTATAAATGCCATCTTGCAGCGCATTGGGAAACTAAATTGAGTGGAACCAAAAAGAAAATACGTCACTATTCCAGGGCGTGCTTTCACGCTGTAAAACTCGCACAAACTGGCCTTACAAATTTTTTTGACGTTAATAATTATGTAAGTACTGAAATAATAAATTTTACTATCTTAGTTACTATTATTTAATAAAAACCCTTTAAAAAAGACTTCGCAACCTTAATCTGCGTCGAAAAATGCAAAAGAATAAAATCTTATTATATTATATACATTTACAAGAATTTATCGTTTAAAGATATTGATATTTTTATTTTATGATGTTTTGGTAAAACTGGTTGCAGTAATAATCTCTGCAGACTGAACTATAATGCGTAATTGTATTGTGTGTGGATTTCGGAAAAGTAAATTTAACCTTAACGTTACAGCAGTAAGGCATGATATTGAAGTCTTTCATTACCTAAATCATTCAAGATAAAATAAAATAGTGACGTTTCTTTACTAAAATGACTATCAGCGTAGCGTTATCTATCATTAATTGGTATTAATGTCTATGGCATTGTTGTATCATCATAATATTATAAAATACTACATCTTCCTTTCTACGTGGGTTGGTTATTAAAGTTAGGTAATATTATTAGTATTACCCACGCTTTTTACCTAAGTACCTATACCTATGCGCGTTTTGTTTTGAAGGACTATTATATACTTTTTGCAGACAATCTTATAATGAAATTACCTATATTATGTATACTATGACATTAAAAGATTACTTGACCAAGCCAACTAGACAACTGTCAAACGACTTACGGCGACGAATACAACGAAATTGCCTAGGGTAATTAAAAAGCAATATGGCCTAAGTAGGCCTATGTATCTCCCCGCGTAGGTAGCAAAAAAGTACCTACGCGCGGCGACCCTTACTTATGGGCTAAAACAAGTAGCGTGTCGCTACCGGCAAGCGACACGCTCGCGCGTTTTATTCACCGGCGGCCGCGCGGCTACGTTGCTGGCTGGACGAGAATGAATAAAGTACTAGAAAGAGGCGCTAGATGGCGTTAGAAGCTTCTCGTAGCAGTCAAGCCTATCGCGTCGCGTAATATTACGTCACTGAATAGGTTTAGTGTATTATTATGAATCATATTCCAGAGCAATAAGTATGAAATTATCTTGCGATGGATTTTTGTAGGTGTCTACACGAAAATGTGCTTGACTCTGAGGCGAACTAAATTGCGCCATATTTTTGACGACATTGAGTAGACATTTCTTTGAATACAATTGCTAAGTCATACTTCTGTACGAAGTACTAGTACTTATTCTGTGCCTAAGTTTGTTTTTTGAACACCATCGCTTTTTAATTTCCATCGGAATCTACCTACTTTCGTTGTATTCGTCGTCGAAAGTCGTTTGACAGTTGTCTAGTTAGCTTGGTTGGGTAGTAATAATAAAAGAACCTGACTGGTGAAATTATCAGAGGTCCCTTTTTCTTTGTATGGCAATGAATAGTATAAAATAGTACCTCCTACCTCCTAGTAAAAAAAAAAACTTCTTACTATTAACAGACACCCGACTGCAAAAAATATTTTATTTTTAAAATGGTCTTTTTACTAGCTTTCATTTGATACCCATATTGCTGTGGTAAGGAAAAAATCAATCCCCCTTTATTTCCATTTGCTTCAGCCATTTTTAAAATGTTTAAAGCCTATGTCACTCTTACAATTTTGACGATTTCAACGACACCTCATATGTCAAACACTGTCCAGCCGTTTGGGCTGTAGGTAGAGATGGGCGACGGGAAAATACCCACGGGGAAAATACCGGGTAAATACCCATTTTGGGTAAATATAGGGTTTTTACCCGGGAAAATACCCAAATCATGGGTAAAAACGAATATTTGTTTATATGGGGTGATTACAGACCGGGATTTGGTATTTTTAGTTAGTTTAGAATCTAAAGTTTAGATTGTGATAAAGACTGGTCTCCGTTGTTAGTTTTTCTTTTATTACTGAAGGACATTTAAAACATTAAATTAAATGAACCTTCATCTTGTTCACGTTAGTGAATTTGTACACTTTTCCGCAGTGTTTGCATTGGACGCTTTTATTGTTTGCCGAATGCAAAAAATTATCCCAATCATCATGTTTTTTATTTCTCGGCGTGATAATTGTATTTTGAAAAATATGAGAAAACACAGTTCATATAAGAAAGCTTAAAACGCATACAATCATGTAGTAATAAAACTAGTTAAAGTAGATATTATTAGGTGGCATGTAACAATATCATCAAAAGCTGCCGCTTGCTATTGTTTGAGCGCACTGACAAAAAAGAGAGATAAGACAGACTTAGTTTGCGAATTTCTTGGAAAATAAATGAAAAAAGATTAAATGGGCGGCGGGCGCGTAAACAATCTCTTACACAGGAAATAACTTTGTAATAAAAAAAACAACGGTCTTATTAAACATATCTAAGAAAAAGGTACGGTTTTTAAAGGTACAATTCATCATAGTTTTTTAAATTCATGAATTATGTTGATCATGAATACAATAAGTTAGGTATGTAAAGTCAGTTTTTCCTTATTTTAATTTATATTCTTTTGAATATTATTTCTTAAATATTTCGATCTATGTTTTGTATGCGGTTCTTGGAATAATACGTCTTTACCTATGAAATTGCCGTTGTTCAATACTGGTCATTTTAAATAGAAAAACAAGTTTGGAATGGATTGAACGTTTGTATTCTAAATTCAAATTAATTTTGTTTTAAAAACATGACATTCTTTTTACAAACTCAGTCTTTTCTTTATTGATTAGCGTTGTATTTTTAATTCCATTTGAACATTTTTCGTCATAATGGATACTTAAAAAATTCGTGTAATTATGAAATATGAGTTCCGTCGTGGCACCAACGCGACACAAACGGCACGTAACGTCCAAAATGTTTAGGGAGAGAACTGTACAAATAAACGCACAACCCGTTATTGGTTTTCCCGGTTCCGTTCTGGAAATGTTGACTTAATGAAGCTCGTAGTCGTCCGGATACTTTGGTCAACAATGATGAATTAAAGGCGATTGTGAAAGCTGACGAAACTCAATGTACAGCTGAGATAGCAGCAGCTTTTGATGTTAGCATCAAAAGAAATTTGTTTCGTTTGCGACTAATAGGCAAGGTAAAAAAACTTGATAGATGGGTGCCCTACGAACTTAACGATCGCTAGCGCAACGTACGCGTCGACACGTGCCTTGCGCTGCTCAATACGCAAAGAAATGAAGGAATTTTGAACCGATTGTTACGTGCTATGAAAAATATATTCTGTTAGACAATCGAAAGCGCTCAGCAAGTTGGTTAGATCCTGGTTCAGCACAAAGCAATGCCCTAAACCAAAAATGACCCCTAAAAAGGTAATGGTCATTTATTGGCGGTCTAGTGCGGGTGTGATTCGCCACAGCTTTGTAAAAAACGGCATGAGCATGACTGCAGAAGTGTACTGTGAAGAACTGGCGACAATGATGGAGAAGCTTGCACATCGGCGACCAGTTTTAGTCAATCGGTCGTCCCCACTGCTCCTTCACGACAACACGCGACCCCATACTGCACAATAGACAGTCTCCAAGTTACAAGAGCTGGGGTTGGAAGATCTTCCTCATCACCATACTCACCAGACCTTGCACCTACCGACTATTACTTTTTCCAAAATTTAGACAACTTTTTAGTGGGTACAAAATTCAATTCCCGAGAGGCAATACAAAATGCTGTTGTAGAGTTTTTGCCTCCCGTCCAGCTGATTTTAACAAGAAATTTGTAATCGACGCATTTTTGCCAACGCATTGGCAATTTATTGATGCCCAATATATTGCCAATACGTTGGCAAAGATGCGTCGATTACATGGGTGATTACTTTGAATAAAATAAATAAAATAGTTTAAAAAAATAAGTACTTTTACTTATTCCATACAAAACGGCAATTTCATAGGTAAAGACCTAATATTTTGTGCATATTCCAAAATTTACTTTAACTTTAACAAACAGAAATAAGGAATTTCTATCTATCTGGTTGTCTATCTTATATTGAAATGAATAATTACGTTAAAAAGGAATGTCAATATTGTCTACAATGTTTGCTAAGCAAAGAAAAACGGACGTTACCGTTCAAGTTGTTTCTAGGAGTTTCTAGGATGGTTACTTAGGTACTAGGGTTGCCAAGTCTCCCAATATTTTTTTCGGGATTTTATGGATAGAAAACCGGGACTTCTGAAAAATATTTTTTTAATCATAGCTAAAGAAAAAGAAAAAATGCTACTAGAATTTTAAACAATACCACAGAATAAGTACTAGTACTCCGTACAGAAGTATGACTTTGCAATGAATTTCAAAGAAATATCTAGGTACTTAATGTTGTTAACGATATGGTGTAATTCAGTTCGCCTCTGACTCAAGAACATTTTCGTGTAGACACCTACAGAAATACATTGCAAGATAATTTCATTCTTATAACGCCATAATAAATAATATTACGCCATCTAGCGCATCTTTCTAGGACTTTATTCACGCTCGTCCAACCAGCAACATAGTTCCGCGCACCGCCGGTGAATAAAACGCGGGAGCGTGTCGCTGCCGGCTAGCAACACCCAACTTGTTTAGTCCCTTACCTAGGGGTCGCCGCGCGTAGGTACGTTTTTGCTACCTACGCGGGAAGATACACAGGCCTGACAATACATAGACTCAAAATCAGATAAGTCAATGAACTAGTACTATAGTAGGTACCAATTTAATATATAGGGTAGAAACGAAACAATATGAGGTTTTTGTAAATTTTATTTAAACGATTTTTTATTATTTTGAATGCAATTACAAAAGTTTTTTTTAATTAGGTACAATAGCGAAACGGTGGTTGTGTACACCGGTTTTCAAGGTCATCGCCAACTCTGAGGTCCCGGGTTCGATCCACGTTCGGGTTAATATATAAATCCATATTTTCTATCTTGTTTAGGGTCAGGGTGTTGTGTTACTAACTAATTTTGGATTAGAACAAGGAAGTTGCCCAATATTTATTATGTAATTAGTTTATTAATGAGTTCTGAGATGAGAGAGATTCTGACAGCTCAAAATTTTAGTTTTATTTAACGTTGATAGATGGCGCTGTTTATCTACGTTATATAGTATAAAAAATGCGTCGAAATCATTGTGAATCACAGACATGTAGTGGAAGTACTTACGTCAAAAATAAGCGAGTTTCGAAATGCAGTTATAAATAAAAATAAATGGAAAAACGTCTCGATGATCACTAAATTGTAAAAAAATACCTGTTTTAAAAAGCATATCACCATAACAGCCTATTGCAGTCCACAGCTGGACATAGGCTTCTCTAAGACTGCGCCAACTGCATCGACTGATGTCGCTCAGCGAGCTGTGGAACCTAAACAAGATCATCGGACAAAAGACGAAAGTCATAGATATTGTTCAGAGGTGCAGTAAGCTGAAGTGGCAGTGGGCTGGTCATGTCTGTCGCAGAACCGACGGGCCTTGGAATAGGACGGTTCTCAAATGGAGACCACGTCTCGGAAAACGTAGTGATGGACGCCCCCCTGCTAGGTGGACCGATGACCTGAGGAAGGTGGTCGGTGGTGGCTGGATGCGATAAGCGGAGGACCGTGAAAGTTGGCGCAGTCTTGAAAAAAAAACATTTATTATTATGAATTTATTTACAATTCGTTACAAATTATTTGCATTTTATCCCTAAAATATAATTTTGAAGAAGGCTGTATCTACGAGTATATAATATGTTATCAACGACCTTACAAGTGAAAAAAATGGTTGCGCGCCATTTGCTATACTTTTCATATTTTGTTTGTATCGCATTTGTTGCTGTGTGGTCTTGTGTAGTAGGTATGTAGTTAATTGTAAAAATCACAAGTTTTAGTACAGAAAATAAACAATTGATAGATTTAACCCCGCCCAGCCAGAAATACTGGCAGTAAAAAATGCAAATAGAAAGCCTTACTTATCTAGTGAAAACAAACAACCCAATGTCGTTCTGAAAACTGTACATTCACAAATTGTTTTAATAATTAAACGATGTCTATAATGCATGTTTGTTTTTTCCTCGCAAGTGTGTTGAAAAGGTTCGTATGGAACTGGTGAGCAACTTGCTGGTCTGGTCATTAGACACTCGGCTGATTTACGCCCTCGCCTACGGCTCGGGCTGCAACCCACATCTCAGTGTATGTATAGTCTAGTACTTATTCTGTGGTATAATGAGAAACTTAAAACGAATTTGGCCTTAAGCGAATTTGGTGTTTTCAGAATTGAGCTATTTTACTCATTTGTTTCATAATATTACCTACTGTTTTGTATTTCCATCCTCTTAATTTCGTCCTCATCCTCCTATTTTTAAAGCTACATTGCAATGCAATCATCACAAACAAAGAATCATCATCACAACATTGTGTGCACAAAGTCCGACTGGGCGATCATGCATGAATTCTAATATTGTCATGTGAATAATAGCACGTAGAAACAACGTTACATCCCTATTTAATTAATGCATACCTATCATGTTAGAATCTCGTTAAATAGGTACGACCCCGGTTAGTAAACTTTCCCGCTTATAACGCTATTTATCGTCGGTCCCTAAAACTTGGAGGATGTACATTATCTTTCTGCTTAGCACGTACGCCTTTTTTTACGCGCCCATTTAGATAGCTTTTGTGGTCGCGCAAAGAAAAAGCGGAGCACACATTCGTGCATGCGCAATAGGCATGGAAGATTTCATGAATAGCAGATGAAAAATCATATGAAATGAATTTCATTGTTCACACCTGCTATTTTTTTTCATTTAGACTGCTACAATTCGCACTCTGCGAAATCATAGATCATGCTCATTTCATTTCATTCATTGGATGACTGCTTGTAGCAGAGCGAATCGCGAGCGAGCGAGTAGGAATGATTTGCCCTAGGTGCGCGTTAGAAAAAGACAAACACACTAGTCATGCGATCATAGGTGACGATCGATACTGGGTGGGCATTTTAAGAACTTTAAACTTATGAACATAAATTTAAGATTCGTTTGCCATGATTTTTCATGACAACCTAAATATGAAATTTCATATCAGTAGCAAATTAGCAACCGTTCACAATAATTCATATTTCATTATAAGTAGCAAATAGCAAAAAGTGTTACATTATGACACTGCGTAAAAAAATCATTGCCAATGAAATTTCACATGTGATTTCTGTTTTCTACTAGGTTGCGAGTAGTTAGTTTGTAGACTTACGTATATTTCACGCGCCCTGTATTTGTGTTCTTTAATTTTGCCGAGTAACGAGTTTATTAGTATGTTTATGACCACAGTTAAGCGATAAGCATTGTCACTTCAAGAGAAAAAAATCCCGCCTTGTTTAAAAATAAGTAAAACATTTTTATTATTAAAAAATCTATTATTTCACCTAAAGGAACCAAAGGGGCCAGTGTGAAAACTACCGTGGCATGGCAGCTAACTTTGACTATCTTAGTCAAAGTCAGGTAACAATTGTTTGGCAAAAAAATACATAGGTACTAAAACCACAGAATAAATAATAATAAACGCAAACATAATAAAATTAATCCTGGCGTTCGTTGTTTTTGAGAAATGGAAATATTGGAGTAACCACAACAAAATCAGTATTATTTTAAAGTCATGATGTATAATAGTAAAAATAACTACTTATCACTTACTTATTACATAAAGCCACAACTAATGCATTTAGTACCTAAGCCTTGAGCACATAACTTAATATACAAAAATGCAAATTTTCTATAAGTAAAGACTATAATATGAGAGTCTAATTACCCGACTGCGGAAGGAGGGTTATGTTTTTCTAGAGTATGTATGTATGTCTGTATGTATGTATAATTGTTTGGCACGCCCTACAGCCCACACGGCTGGACAGTTTTTGACATATGAGGTGTCGTTGAATTTGTCAGAATTGTGAGAGTGACATAGCTATATAAATTTTAAAAATGGCGCCCGCAAATGGAAATAAAGGGGGGAGGGGGGATTGATTTTTTCCTTAGCATAGCAATATGGGTATCAAATGAAAGCTAGTAAAGAGACCATTTCAAAAATATAATAATTTGTACAGTCTGTTATTATTAGATATCGGATTATATGCATTTGCATGTTTGCATATGCAAATGCATAAAACTCTCTAATTACGGCGTTAGTGCATATTTTAGCCTTTTTCCCCAATCGTGCATATTTCGTTAAGTAGCGGGAGCGGAAAGAATGTGTTGTGATTGTGACAATGACGTGTAAGCGAGAGTGACTGACAGTGCGGCTCGCGAGTCGCGCCCTTCCTAATTCAAAAGCGGAAAAGGTTCGCACAAAGTTGGACGATGTTTTGCGCAAAAACCCAAGTCTTCAAGACCTGAAGAACATTAATGCCTACATCAACGGCACAGGTCATGCCCCCTGCCGGAACAGGTTACTCCAGAAATGGCGCCAAATTTTAAATATTGTCCAATGACACCAGTTGATGTGGGACCTCTCCACATCAACTGATGTCATTGGACAATATTTAAAATTTTCTTCTCTTTAGTTCTCGGCGTACAAATTGATACTGGGTGACAAAAGTCACAAATTTGCGCTCGAAAATTTGGAAAAATGCTTGATTGTATATTACCACAAAAACTATACTTAATTTTAAGAGAATTTCGCTGTTTTTGTACAATCTTTGATTAAAATTTATAAAAATAATAAAGGTTTTTTGATTTTGTATTGTGCATATTTTAGGCATATTAGTCGTTTTTAGTGCATATTTCGGCCTTTTTTAGTGCATATTTGCATGCATATTTTGGCATTTAGTTAGTGCATATAATCCGATGTCTAGTTATTATATTTGAATAATAAAACTAAAAATAATAAAATAAAAAACAGTAATTTAAAAAACTAAAAAACCCGACTGCGTTTTTGTGTAATTGGAAATTAAAAAACCCTAAAACAAGAAAGAGGTCATACCAGGGTTAAATTGGTACTCATATTAAAAATTGTAGCAGTCGGGACCCATGTTAGAAAGTCAGCCGTCTCGTCAGTGGATTGGACTAATCTGCAATGTAATATAGAGGTATAATAAGTCAGCCTATTAGATCCCACTGCTGGGAAAAGGCCTCACCTCAACTATGAGGAGAAACGAGCCATACTTCACCACGCGGGCTCAGTGCGGATTGGTGGAGGGGTGGGTGTATGTAAGGCAAGTGACAAACCTTACTGTCAGAAGTTATCAAGCCGCCCTAGGGCCTCTGACTAGGCTTAACGACTAATACCACAGATATTAGCCGGGACCAACTGCTTAACGTGCCTTCCGAAGCACGGAGATGCTTGTCATGGACGTCACTTAAATGGTCGGAATGGTCACCCATCCAATCACGACCGCGCCGTGGGTTGCTTAACTTTTGGTATCACTACCAAAGCGCTGCCGCCACTGCGCCACAGGCACCTAAAACAAGATATATAGAGGTATGTGCTCTAAATTCACTAAGCCTCCATTTATTTGTTTCTTACGTTTACGCGAATTGTTGAACTCATTAAAACACAATTTTAAAAAATTTCCGTAAAATTGTGTTTTAATGAAGCCTCCATTTCTAGAATGGGTCCCGACTGCTAAAATTTTTAATATGGGTACCAATTTAACCCTGGTATGACCTCTTTCTTGTTTTAGGGTTTTTTAATTTCCAATTACACAAAAACGCAGTCGGGTTTTTTAGTTTTTTAAATTACTGTTTTTTCTTAAAATAAGTCGTTTGGTTACTGTTTTCTTTATTAAGACCCTGCCTGCGTGTGTTGTACTTCCAAATAAACGTTTTCATTGCCTATCTCCTTGGTGACGTATAAATTCTATTCCCCTTATTCTTTTATTCTTTTCTTGCATTTACTTTTTACCACTGCTATAACACTTATTGTACCTTTATTACTTAGAATGATAACAGCTTATTATTCTAAGTCTTTATAAGTATGAGACGGCTAGATTGGAATTAAAGACAGATAATAGGTGATATGACATAGTGGAGACAAACATTCCAAATAAGCCATCTCATATTATAATCAAGTGTTTTTTTATTTATTTATTTGAAATGGGTTTGCTCTTGACTCTAGACTAAGCCAGACGTGGCATAGACAGAGTCGACGATGGAGCGAGCTCACCCAGAAGAAGCCTGTTCACTCTGAGTTCGAAGGTCTTTGGGTTGTGTAATCCGTTGAAACACTGAAGCGGGTAGTGAGTTCCACAACTTAGCTGTGCGCATTATAAATGTTGATAAGGAGCGCTTAGTTCGTATCGTGTTTAGCAATGTCAAAATCATGTGAAAATTTGTAAAAAGTATGCGATAAAATTAATTTAGGTAAATTAAGTATGTCTTATGTTTTTATTTATTTAGAACAGATTGTTTGCCATTTGCGAATTTATCCTTTTGAGAATTTGGCATTATGCGAATTCGTTCTATTAAGAATTTGGCCTTATGCGAATTCGGTTTTTTGAGAATTCAGCTTTTTGAGAATTCGACCTTGTAAGAGTTGGTTGGCATTTTGAGAATTTGGCATTCTGCGACTACACGTAAATGCAAAGAAAAATGGCCTCAGGAGTTAAAATGTCGTGTTTATATTTATTTATATTTCTCTATCCTGGATTCCCGCTAAAAATCGGGAGATCCAACATCGAAAGTCGTGCTCAGAGAGTTCAAATATAAAAAAAAAAACTTTGGTCAAATGATACCCAAAATGCCACTAGAATCATAATTTATACGTAAAGTGACCCAGTCTATATCAAAAGTTGAGTAAAAAGTATACGGGGATAAGGCAGGGCTGCAGGCAGCAGATAGTATCAGCCTGCTTTGCACGTTACTTAAATTATCTACTTAATTTGTAACATAATTTTATCACTAAGTTTTAGTTGGGCCAGACGACACTTTCTATCCAGTCGATGTATCGCGAGACCCGTGTGTAGACGCCAGGGGTGGTAGTTCCGCAGCCCTTTCCGAATGAGGTCACCCCCACGATCCTATAGGTGACGTCTGACTCCGACGTTTGAAGAGGACCACCCGAATCTCCCTGTAAAAAAAGGTGGTATTTTGTACTTACGTACACAATTTTTTTTATTTATTTATTTGGTTTTCCAGCAAATGATACACTACACTACAGAGTATATTGACGAAATACATAGATGAATAGGCTGAGTGCACAATTATTTAAAGGTAACAGCAGCATTCTACACTGTACAGCATGATAAAAAGATTTGAAAGTCAAGAGAAAAAAACCTTACAGACAATCAAAAGCAAAGGAGAGAATTTAACAAAAATAAAAGAAACCCTTTTAAAACTATTTGTGATTCGTCTGGCGGACTTCATATTTGAATTTGAGCAGTGGACTTCTAAATATATCGATATTAGTCTTTGTTTTGATTATACAATCTACAGAGTCTTGGAATTGGACTACTGGAGCCCAACAAAGTTCCACGGAGAGGCCTAGAGGTGGACATAGTATATCACCAGGATACCTATCTGGCGTAGTAGCACGGATTTTTGAGATTTTTCTTCGATAGGAGGTCAGGACTGTCAATATATCCATTTAGAATTTTAAACAGAACGTATTTTTTTATAATAATTATTATTTTATTTAATATTATAGTGAGCCAGGCGCTTTTCGTAACTATGCCTGCGGAATAAGCGTCTCAAACTGTGTTGCATAATGGGGACGTCACACTACCACAATACTCAAGTATGCTGCGTACTATAGGTACCTACAGTTAAAAAGATAGATTTTACTATGGGATCCCCTAAAGGATTTAGTGTTTCTCAACAGAAAGCCTAGGTTTTTTTAAATAATATTATCGAACATTAACTTTTGATCTATTAAGATACCCAGATCTCTAATTTCATCGATATTTAGGAGACTAATCACATTAATCTTGTAATTGAATTTAATCGGGTTCAGTTTACACGTAAATGTAATTTGGAATCATGTTTTCACACCTAATATCAATTAATTCTGTGGTATTATGCTGAATATGGAGGTTATGTGATTTCATTTTGATGAATATCTTGTTTTTTGTAAATGAATTCTTAAAGTTTAGATCTTGAACTATTTTAAGTGTTCTACCACCATACGTAAACTAACCTGAAAAGTCGAAAATGAACCGACCACTAAAATCACAACATTTTGGGAATCTGGAGAATCACCCATAAGCATTTCTTTAATAAAACTATCGGGATACCTTATAGAAACACTCTTGAAGTGCTAAAACGGGGTGCGTAAAGTTTATGGTAAAGTTCTGGTAAAATATTTTATGTATGCTGCACAAAATTAGTCTTGTGCGTCACGCGCGGAATTATTGTTTACATTACTTTGTGTGCTGTGTGCTAGCTATTTAGCCTCCTCACCAGCGGCAAGTTTACAAACTAACGCGTTTTTTCTCCGTCTTTCTAAATTTACGAATGAGCGCGTGAACAAACTTACAATAAGCAGAGGATCGCTCTGGTCCGCAGCTACACAGGAATCCCGGATTCCATGAAATCGGAGAAGAGAATAATACATCTGATACAGCTGCTCTCTGCACGATATCGCTTCGAAATCGAATCGCTTATTTGTTTCTTACGTTTACGCGAATTGTTGAACTCATTAAATCACAATTTTACGGATTACTTCGCAAATTAATTACATTTTATTTAAAACCTTTATCGAATCGCTTGTTAAATGTATACATATTATGCTATGGTACAAAAACCCTGGGACAAGTTTCCCGCTAACAAAATTGTGATGATTTGAGTCATTTGGTGCATGCTATTCCATTGCGATTTGTTACAATTTTAATAGCGTAATTAACAGACTTGGGCCCTCCAGTCTGGTCTGATGGTCTAGCCTGGTAAGGCAGAGGAGCTTATCTTTTGCATCCTTATCAGCTGTGCTAAACCGGCTTAGACCTCTTAAATAGGGAACAGGGCCATTTATATTTCGCCCGCTACTGCTTAAACTAAACTGGTCACTTCGAACAACCGAGTGATCTATCCAATACCCGGCTCTCCTCCAGTCACAGCCACGCTCTTGCCGCTAGAAATCACGGTGCGGCCGTTTCCCGAAACGTAAGTCAGCATTTTTTTACTACTTTTTTATCTTTTTGCTTAGCTTATTTTTTCCTAAATAACCTTTTAATGCTTATTTAAACTAAAATTATTGCCGCATACTTAGATAATTGTGGATAATCATTTACCTGGCACGCGTCGTGGCCACCCTGAGGGTCACCCGCACAGAGTTGGTTGTCGATAATGCCGCTCGGCAGTTTTCGCCAGCCAGTGTACTCCGGTGTGCACCGCTCCCGACTCACGGCACTCACTTTTGTCTTCAGCAGTACGTTACTTGTTAAACTCTCTAAGACATAAACAATTCAATCATGTAAGTACGGACGATAGCACGTAAACACCGTTGGCATCTTATGATTATGAAGTTTTATCGTAATAGGTGTGATTTAGCAAAAAAGTATAGTCTTATGTACTGGCCACTAAACAAGAGCTTCTTTTTGATTCGTACGGAAAAAGTCTACGGCACCACTTTTAATTCCATTGTCGCTTATACATATCCCAACAAATCATAAATGTAAATAAATGCCAAGTTCTTAACGGTTTCGCTTATAAAAGAAGTGAGATCTATCAGGAAACCAAGTTCTTACAAAGCCTTATACCATAGGTCCTGTATTTGTTACTCAATAATGCGGTTGCAATGTGCAAGTCACTTTAAAAATAAATTATTAAATTCAAAGTTGATTTTAAACTAAATAAAGGTCATAAGTCTACTGTTGCATCATTGATAATGGTACGGAACCCTTGGTGCGCGAGTCCGACTCGCACTTGGCAGGTTCTTAAAGGTTTACTTACGCGTTGTGCTTATCCGACCCCAACCAGTGATTGTAAGCGAAGTTAATGGGTCAGAGTCGATGGTATACAGGCAAGCTGCATGCAGGTTTTCCGTCACCTCAACAGGTTTTTCTAACCTGAAATATAAACAGTGAAAGTACAGTATCCTAAATAAATAAGATACTTAACAAAAACATTCGTACAGCTTTGTTGTATCGCTGTATGTAGTCAGTTTTTTTTATAATTATTCCTGGTGAATGGCAATTTTTCTCCTCTCTCTCTCTCTCTCTCTCTCTCTCTCTCTCACTGCCCACGGACGGACTTCAATGAATACCTATTTAAAATCAAAAATAGCCGAATTCGATTTTTTTAGTGATTCAATTTTATTTTTATTCTACTATATTTTAATCAGTCATAATTTTGCGCATAACATTAATAAGTCTCAACTGTCACAAATATTATTTTTTCTCAAAACCAAAATGTTCATAAAGTTCGCGCCTCTGGTACAGACCTCAAAAGAGCTATGTCGTGGTATTTAGAACTGTGGGTGTAGTTGGGATGTGGTATGTTCCTCGCAATTCTGTAGTCTGATTTATCGTGCCACGTGTTGTCACCTAGCACGACCACTCCTGCGCGTATCATCTGTGGTTCCACTCTGAAAATAAGACAATTAAAAAACAAACTTCAATTTTTAGACTGTCCTCTACTACCTGAAGGTATCTGAAAGAAATTTCTTTTACATATAAGACCGCCTAAGTTGCACGATTATATGACGGAGGTTCACCGGTTTTAGAGATGCCGCCATCTCTGAGGTCCCGGGTTTGATTCATATTTCATTAGAGAATAGGTATTACACATTTATATTATTTCTATTTTTTAATTATTATTTTATAAATAGGAATCAATTACTTCTTGTAGTGTGGGCTACAAATAAATTAGTTAGTAGGTATAATGTATATTTGGAAGTATTTTTAAATTAAGAGCTGTTTTAAATCATGCTTAGTGTTAAACTGTTTATCCCAGTGCCCTAGACTACAGTAGTACCTAAGTAGTAACTACAGGCTAATATATTGTTTTTCAATCAGCATTATAAAGATCTGAAAATTGTTCGATCGGATTAGATTAATTCCCCGAAGGAAGCACAACATCCTGTGTTCGGTATGATAATGTTTACCAACAACACTACGAACTAAGTAAGTGCCAACTTCAGTTCGGGGTATCAAGGGAAAAAAAATGTTGCAACTCAGTAAGTAGATTCAACTCAGTCAATTAGGAATAATTGTTAGTTTTATCAAAGAATACACTGGTTTTACCTTTCTAAATTGATGATGCAGTGTGCGGCAGTCAGAACGTAGGTGTTCGATATCAAGGCCCCACCGCAGTCGAACTGATAACCATTTCCTCTGTCGTATCCAATTGCTACCTGAAAGTCCATGACATAGTTTTGGATAGCCATTCATTGATTTTTTTGGTTTGGTTGGTTAGCAACCAATACAGCCATATCTCTAACTTTTCCCTCACTTCGACCAAGTGGTGGTTACCCATAAAGACTAAGTATACCTTAAAATTTACTTTACATAACCAATTCACGACGCTCATTTGCGCGCAATGCAAGCATACAAATGGCTGTGAAATTTGACCAACCCGCCGCTAGTTCCTTTTGCCCATGTCGCGTTCGCGCGGCACACGCCGCCATTTTCATCTCTTCTCTCTAGGTATGATCTGAGCTACGGTTCTATCTATCTATTTCGTTTTTAGGTGTGTTATGTAGGAATATATTTAAGTATATGAGGACCCAGCAGGCCCGGGCGGCCAGAAATAAGGGGCGGCCAATCGTGACAAAACATGGCCTAGGACCTAGGGCAGCCAAAAAAGACTGCAAATCCGCCACTGGTATCCACCAGTTTGTGTTTTATAGTCTGAATGTAGAGGTAAGCAGGTACCTTAGTATAAATTAAATTACATTTGAGTGTCGAGAGGTTTCAGCGAGTGAGTTGCTACTTCCTCAACATTTTCTGTCCTAAAACATCAGATTCTTTTGTTTTCCTTATTATTAGATGTAATGTGCCTAGTAATTTTCCTTCTTCATAATTATGAGAATACCCAATAAGAAATAACAAATAAGGAAAATAAAACTCAAAAAATGTATCTCTCCTAGAAAAACATATAAAACGCTCATATATCAGGAGAAGCATCACCTCACACTTATGTAATCTAGTAGATAAAGTCAACAGCATAGGACTGTTGGAAGTCCTGCCATGTTAAGGTTTTGATTTTGTAAGGCGTAAGTAATGCCTAACCCCCTTAACTAATAATGAATTTGAAATTGCTATATGTAACACTTGATTAGTTATGAGACGGCCAGCTTGGAATTAATAACGAGTAGGTAATAGTGACATGTCATAGTGAAGACGATTAAACATTTTAAATTAGCTGTCTCATAAGTATGTAATCAAGTGTATAGTAATGTCTAAATCATTACTCGTAAGGGAGTAAGTTAGTACAATAGTAACATCAGAAAAACCAAGCAAGGACGAGTCGAAGTCGCGCCCTGAGTGTTCCATTAAGCAAAGGGTGTTTTCTAGTTTCTACGATGTAACCACGCGGTTTGGATTTTTCCTTTACTTGCGCTGTAAGATCTTCATGATTCTAGGTCTAGAGGAAGTAACCAAGTAAGTTGGTTTTGGTTCCCCTGCAATTTGTTCAAAAATGAGGCTCTAATGGCCATATCTTAAAATTTTATTGATCTAGAAACTTGTTTTTTTACAGCTTCAAGGGACTGCAGACGTCTTTAGGGTTAAGATGATAAATATCAATATTGTCTTACCATATGAGGAAATTCACCCAGTGTCGCTTTTTCACCTCCAATAATGTGTAGATCAAGAGGTGGTCTGCTGGTCTCGATGATTTTCTTACATTCTGTCAACGAACAGGCATACTAAACTTATCTTGTAACTCGTCTATAAAAAAGGTATCCAGTAATTAGGTTTAAAGTTGTTTTTACGATTGACAAATCTGTTCTGTGCTCTAAGTAATTGCTGGCCACCACCTCTATATAAAACAACCCAACGACCACGACTTCGATGACAAATTTTAATGATTTGTTGTTTACCTACAGTAGCATGAGTAAGCTATATTATTATAACTACATTTACCTCTTTCAGATTTCCGCTCACTAATTTTATCCCCGTTGTCATTGGGACCTGAAAATTATATATTTTTTAATTTTGTAGGTAACGTAGAATTCATTCAAAATTTCAGAAAACAATTTCGAGTTTGCTTTGAGATGTGTTTGTAAGAAAAAATCTCTTAATACATTTTTCACTAAATGAAAAACTACTTATATTATTACTGGGTGACAACATATGATTAATTGCGAAGCCGGCGCGAGTTGCTAGCTTACTTACTTTATTATTACAAAATCAAAATTATATTAATAAAAAAGATAGAAAAACTTAACAGAAATTAGACTCAACATAACTTAAGGTCCAACTGTCCCATTGCGTCTGTCGCTGAGCAGATTTTGCATATGAAAATGGATGTTTGGCAATTTTATAAATTAAAATTTAAACAATTTAACAATCGATTCCCATAGTTTTTATCTGTGTGTACTGAGGAACTGAGTGAGGAAAAGTAAAATCTCAAGATTATTATGTAATGTAATACATATTATTTACCAAACTTTTCAGTTGTACGAGGACAGCAAACTATTTCATATTGTCCCCTAAAGCCACATCTTTGATAGTTGTGATGATTACTCTTTTGTATAGCCCTAAAACAAAAAACAGGGTGCTTAAATATCCAGTTTAGACTAAGAATTTTTATATTTATTAGTTTTACATTTTTTATCACTTACAGTGTTATTTTAATTTTTTAATTTTAAATAGAAACCAAAAATTACCACACGGGCATCACCAGGCCCGGTTAGTCAAAGGTCGTGGGTTTAAATCCTGCCCGTGTGCAAATTTTGGTTTCTTAGTTAGGCTTTTATAATTGTTTTGAGCAAATTAACTTACCGCTTATATTATGTATGTGTTTTTGCATATTTACGTAAGTTTTTAATTTATGTACGTTAGATACGGGTTATGTTCGTAAATAAGTACCTTAACTTCAACTTATATGTATACTTGAAAATGTGCCGATATAGCAAAAAGATGGATGTATCTCCACTCAATGTAGCTTGTAGGTACTTGGTGCTACTCGTACGTGCTACATGTAATTTTAAAGTTCCCGCCTTATTTAATGACATCTATGTTATGATTGTTTGATAACGACTGATTAACTGACCTTAAAGCCACCTCACACTCAGTGATTATTGTGCACACGCCATCAACAACTTCATTATTTGGAACACATTCATCACCATCTAAAAAGAAGTTGTGTTAATTACGATTATATTTAAGTTTAATTGATATAATAATGGACCGGTCCTCACCATCTTGTGCTACGGTATTTTGTAAAATAATAGCAAAACTTATCACTAGAAACTGTTTACTACAGTACATTATTGAGCTGCGACCCGAGTAGGTACTGAACTACTGACCGGAGTTTCGCTCAGCGTCAACGACACAAATATGACTAACTAAAATGTGTTTTCCTCTTCGCCGACCCAACAAAAATAAGTCTGATAATGTTCAGAACAGACGCTCTGATGATTCAAACCGGTTAGTAGCACACTGCTCATTCGTGCATTATTAATAGCTAGTAGATAACTTAATGTATTTTTATTAAGTAAATAGGTAGTAGGTACTACCTAACCTACCTACTCGTAAATAGTTAAATTATTTTTTTACGAGTAGGTAATACCAAATACTGATAACGACGTATGCACTACATTCATATTTACCTATTTTCATTTACAAATACCCACAAAAGTAATTATTTTTATATTATTTATTCAAAGTATTTATCTACTTGTAAGTATTTGATGATATTATAAGTATTAATTGTACCTAGACCCCTAGATTATTTTGTCTAGGTCCTGACCTAAGGTCATGATCTAAGCCTAGCTAGACAGACTGTGATCCAGCGAAGCTCTATGGTTGGCACAATACAATAGTGCATGCAAACCTTCAGATCATCGACATCATAGATAGATCTGAAATGCGTGTTATTATACTACTAGCAGCTCCTCACTTCACCCGCGCCAAAAGTCGGATTTTACATACAAACTTTCATCCCCCATTTCACCCTAATCATCAGGGGATTTTATATCGCGACAAAAAGTAACCTATGTCCTTCCCAGGGTCTCAAACTATCTCTGTACCAAATTTCATTTGAATCGGTCCAGTAGTTTCGGAGCCTATTCAATACAAACAATCAAATATTTCCTCTTTATAATAGGTATTAGTGTAGAAGATAGTTTTTTTCATTTGCTAGTGTCATTTTCAAAATGTAACAGGGTGACTATTCCTTTTCTTATTGGATCAAATTTTGGTATTGTAGAAGTGGTAAAGCAGTTGTCCAACTGTCTACGATGAGCGAGAAGCGAGTAGGTAGGTAAGGCTAAGAAACTAGAAACAAGTCGGTGAGCGAGCAGCGGCCTTTAACCTTTAAAGAACCAGCAAGTGTACCTTCGGTTCACTTAGATGGAATGCCTCTGTGACGTGTCGCACAGTTTAGGTATCTTGGCCACATTGTAACGGAGAGCTTGAAGTACGAGGAGGATATTGAGAGAGAGCGCAGGGCACTATCGGTCAGAGGCAACATGTTGGCACACAGGTTTAAACGGTGCACTACTGATGTTAAGCTCACGCTCTTCCGAGCATAGTGCCAGAGTTTCAACACCTGTGGATTGTGGTCCTACTTCACGCTGAGATCGTATGGTGCCTTGCGTGTTCAATATAATAACATAACATCTTTAGGGTCTTGTTGCAGCTTCCGCGTTTCTGCAGCGCATCTAATATGTTTGCGGTCGCTGCTGTAGATGACTTTTTCGCAATCATGCACAAGAAGACGCTGTCCATAGTGCGCAGAGTGATGGAGATCAGTAACGAGATCCTGAAGATGATAGCAAGTAGGATGGATGCAGCCTTATTTAGGAGGCATTCCGAGCTGCAGGTTGCAGCAGCTCGGGATGACTCACAAACAGTTGACTTTTGAGCCTGTGTATCTACTAACTATAGCTAATAAGTGTCATTGTTACTAACCAAAATGGAGATAATAACTCTGAAATAAATGATTTTTATTTTATTTATCTGTGGGAGCGGGAAGTGACTGTGGGGCTATAAGCGAGTGTTCTTGTGCGACCGGATTTGAATTTGGAGTAGAATTTGACAGCTACTGATCGCCAAGCGAGTGTTACCTGTTATCATTGATAGCTCTTGTCAAACTTGACAAATTAGTAAAGCGAGTGAAATGCATCTCTTTTACTCGAAATGTGTTTTTAATTTAATGTAGGATTTTATTTAAAAAATACTTACACAAATCAAACAACTCAGTGATTGAAATTATTGAAAAAATTAATCCGTAAAATACTAATTTAATGAGCGATTTTCCTAGTGTCAAAAATCAGTAGGTACTTAAAAATCACTATCTATCCATACTTATATTATAAATGCGAAAGTGTGTCTGTCTGTCTGTCTGTTACCTCTTGACGCTTAAACCACTGAACCGATTGAGATGAAATTTGGTATGGAGACAGTTTGGGACCCTAGAAAGGATATAGGCAGGCTACATTTTGTCGCGATATCAATTATACATAAAGGGTTTAAAATGGGGGATGAAAGTTTATATGGAAAATCCAACTCTTGCGGGCGAAGTCGTGGGGAACCACTAGTATAATAAACATACGCTAGATGGCGTTGAACGTCGCACGTTGAAGAAAAAGAATAGTTTATTATGTTATAAAGTTTATGTTTAACATGTTTAAGATTCACACCAACAGGTAATTTTTAACAATTTAGTGATCATCGAGACGATTTTCCATAAACAATATTTCTTACTGCATTTTTTTTTACGTAAGTAGGTAGGTACCTACTTCCACGACATGTCTGTAAAGTCCGTTTTTAATTGCTTGACTAAAATTGTAAACAATCTTGACATTCCTTTTAAACGAAATTATTCATTTAAAAATAAGATAGACACAAAAATTACATCCTTATATCGTCGTTGCGACTTTAAGAACTCCTATGTGTCACTTTGGTCACAATTGCGTTTTTAAACCAGTTCATCTCAAATTTTGGAGCTCTTTGAAATGCAAAAGTCCCCATGTGTATAAGTCTTACCAAATGCAAATTATTTACAAATTGTAATATCTAGTGTACGAAATGTAATACCTCCCATGTGCTTGCTCATATAAAAAGTTGGTACATTACTATGATAAAATATCATATGTGTAATATGATAAAGAATAGGGAAAGAAAAATAAAATAAAAAATGTGAAATATGGGATGCGCTCGTCGTGAAGTTTGAGACTCTGCTGTGACTGACAAATTTGCCTATCTTCCACAAGATATTATCATAAATACGTTAATGTTTATTTTCAATACCGACATAGTAAACGTTCTTATGTGCTACAAAAGCGCAACCGAAACCTCTCATGTGTTGTCTTTGACAGTTTCTATTATATATTTTTGCCATACTTACTTACGTTTCAAATGGGAATACCATAATAAAAAGCAGGAAATCCTATAGATAATACATATAGTTTTTGTTGCAGCTTGTTTCCTTCGATTTTTTTCAGTAGAAGATTTTTATCGATTTTCTCAAAAGGTTCATTTTTACACATAGGAGGTTTTAAAGTCGCAACGACGATATGGCAGTTTATCGTTTAATAGCAGCGTTTTACCTGAAATAAAACGCATATTAAAATACTTACCTCACTGGAAGCTTTATATTGAGAAAGCATATCCGTATCCGTCGATTTCTACCAATTCTAGTACCATTTTACCCCTTCCCTTGTTTCCGGGACAGTGGCGGCACCTGGCGGCCGCGCGACATTTTTAGTTTCCTTAAGTGTGTAGCGCCATTTTTGTTCATTGGCTCATTTACACCAGGCAGAAATTAAGTGAAAGCTTCCAGTGAGGTAAGTATTTTAATATGCGTTTTATTTCAGGTAAAACGCTGCTATTAAACTACTTGACCGTCACTGGAAGCTTTATATTGAGACCTGTTTGTTATCGCCTGGTGTCGCCACTGTTCTAACAGGATACAGTTACGCCAATGTGATTGCAGAACTTTATTAACTATGGTATATAATTGCCATAAATTTTATATAATATTAGGCTAGCTTATTGATTCAAACAAATTGTGTGATAGTATACAAAGTACTATTTTCTCGTCTGCAGCATTTTGGAACGTATATGATCGCCAATTTCCTTGGGCTAAACAGGCTATAATTTGTAAGTGAAGCGGCTTCAAACAAACACATTACTTGTGTAGTAAATACATTTAATGACTTAGCCGAGTCACGTCATTATATTCACGTCACGTTATTATATTTTAGCGGATCAATTGTTCTGTCAAACCACAGCACAGGATTTAAGTTTGAATTAAGTGTTCGAAATCAGTTTACAGACTGCCTTATATAGGAAAAAATATTACTCTTAATATCTAATACCGTGACTAGAATCTATTGTCAGTAAGATCAAGTCATAAATAATTCCTAGTAACATGTGCAAAGAAGTAATAAAATAGCAATATTTGAAAATCATTTGTAACGTCAACTCTGTGAGCTTAAATTTCCAGATGCTTCAGTGTTTTAATGTGTGGGACTTTTGTAAAAGTTGTATTATATGACAAGTAATTGTGCACTAGACGCAGATTTGACACAAACATTGCTGATTGCGAACCATAAGGTTATTTTGTTTATAATGTATTTATATGAGTTTAAATAAGAAACTTATATAAATAAGAAAAGAACACTGAGTTAGAATAGTTATTTACGGGATTGCTACCATGTACCTTTTTATTTTCGAGTTTCCGATATTTCGGCGCTTTTGCAAGCGCCATGATCACGGAATAACTGAAGATCTTGCGGGTGGGATGTTATGGGCAAACATATTGGTCTACCCTCCTTCTAAGTCTTTTATTGCGTTCACCTCCGGTACCACTGTTTGCAAACTCACTATTTTCTCGCGTCTGTTCTCGACACACAACACTAACAGTATCCGACCGCGAAACTACACTTGGTTGGTTTTTTCGGTTTTTGCACATTCGAATCACTGGATTCCAGACACTTGACAATTTAAACCCGTCCTCGCGATTGAAATTTTTGTATTTGGTGATTTCAATTGCTTCTCTGACCAATGTTGGTATGTAATGGCGTTCTGTCGAAATGATCTGAGGGTTATGAAACTCAATCCAATGATTTGGACCTGATTCCAACAAATGTTCCGCGATCGCCGATTTTTGTATGTCATTGTTCTTGACCGCCTTAATGTGTTCCTTCATTCGGGACGCTATGGTACGTTTAGTTTGGCCGATATATGAACTACCACAGCTGCAGTCAACCTTGTAGACACCAGGTTTATCTAAGGGGAAACAGTCTTTGGGCGAACGTAGACATTGTGTCACTTTTCTTAATGGAGTGAAGACAGTATTTAGTGAATATTTATTAAGTACATTTGAGATCTTGTCTGTCACTCCTTTTAAATATGGCAAGTATACCGGCTGTCTGTCTACTTTATCTTTCTGTTGTCTTACTCTGTGTCTAGGTGGAAGCTTCCCTTTATATCCATTGTTCTGTAAGACCCGCCGAACATGTTCTAGCTCTTGGTTTAGATGTTCTCCATCACACAGATCATAGGCTCGGTTTGTCAATGAGGTCACTACAGAATTAAGATGATGAGGGAGATGATGCGAGGCGGCGTTGAGATAGCGGTCAGTGTGAGTAGATTTTCTGTAGACAGAGTGACTCAATGAAGCGTCACTCCGCACACGAATCTGCACGTCCAAAAATGCAATACTTCTGTCTTCTTCTACCTCGTAGGTAAAGTTTATATTCTGATGGATGCCATTTAAATTTTCCAAGTGAGATTCTACGTCTTGATTGTTTCCCCTCAATGTACAGAAAACGTCGTCTACATACCTCTTCCATAGTTTAATCTCAGTGGGTGCAGTGACAAGGGCTTTTTCTTCAAAAAACTCCATCCAAATATTTGCACCCACTGGAGCTACGGGACTATACATGGGGACTCCGTCTATTTGGAGGTAGTACTGACCCCTGTATATGAAAAAAATCGTAGACAAACAATGATGTAGAAGAATGAAGCATATTCCATCGGGATGTTGTTGTCATGCAACTTTACCTTAACCACTTCCAGACAATCTGCTACTGGTACATTTGTAAAGAGTGATTCTACGTCAAAACTGTCCATCAACTCATTCACATCAACCATGTTTTGGTGCAGGATTTCGATGAAGTGACGAGAATCTTTGACAAAAGATGACTAACGACCCACCAATGGCTGCAGTACTTTTGCTATGTGCTTAGCCAAGTCATACGTTGGTGAATCTATTTGACTCACAATCGGACGCAAAGGCACATTCGGCTTATGAATTTTAGGCAAGCCATATAGCTTCGGAGGCTGGACATTCCTAGGCCGCAATAAATACTTGAGACTGTCGTCGTCAAAAACGTCTGCGCATTGTTTTATAAGTGAGCGAGTACATCGATCCGTTCTCGCCGTCGGATTGTAATTTACCTTCTTGTAAGTATTTACATCGTTGAGTAGACTTAAGATCTTAGTATCATACTCATCGATGTCCATTATAACGGTCGCATTTCCTTTATCAGCTTTTAAAACTACAATAGATTCATCCTTTCGGAGCTCATTGAGCGCAGCTAATTCGGAAGAGGTAATGTTCGGCCTTGGTGGTGCTACCTGGCGTAATATCACGGCAATGTCTTGTCTTAATGTATCCGCATCTACTGATGGTATTTTAATACGCCTGATACCTTCTTCAACCGACCCAATTACCTCCTAATAGGGAATACGTTTTGGTGTAATGGCAAAATTCATCCCCCTTTCAAGAACTGATTGTGCGGCATCTGATAACTCAACGGCTGACATGTTGACTACCGTTCGAGTTGGGATCGAGTTCTCGTAGTTGACCACTGGCTTTTGTTTTCGTATCAGTAATTCGAACTTACGATGCCGCACAATCACGGACCGAGGTGGTGGCATTGTTGTACAGATACTCTAACACCTCTATATACCTATAGTCTATGTGAAACCTCGGAAGAGACTGTAGCACCGCCCACAGCGACAAACAACACATCAAAACAACGTACGAGACAATACGTTATGACCCCTGAAAACAGTTGGTGGCTCAGGAGTGATATAGATCTAGTTTTTTTCAATATGGTTGTCTTTTGTCAAAGGAACTACCTTTCAAACCTGTTAGTACACTAAAACTAAAAATAATAATTATAGTCTGCTATATAGCCGAATTTCAAATACGGTAACCAATCAACAGAGATTAGCCAACTGCGCTGGAGATATTATAGTGTACAAGTGTTGTGCACAATTCATAAGTGCAGTTATCTGATCCTTCACTCTCATAGTTCAATGAGATGGGATGGATAACTAATTTCCTGACTTCGAGCTGTTTCTGAGTTATTTTAAAACAGTAAAACCCAGAAATCGGCTCGTACCGGGGTTTGAACCCGGGGCCTCTTGGATAGAAGCCAGCGTGCTGAAAAGTAAATCAACAGGCAGTCTCAGTACACTAGAATGTTTAAAAAGGCGCAAACGGAGCAATCGCGAACATTTATTTTCTCTGGGCTGAAACCCAGAGAAAATAAATGTTCGCGCTTTAGATTAATTATTTAATAATATTAAGCGCATTAGATCCTGACTTGGTGACACTGAGATAACCTCAAAAGTATGCTGTTTAAATGAGATAAACAATGAATTATGAAAATAAGTCCATAACAAACGAAGAACTCTGTGAACGTAGATAAAAAAAAAAAAAAACATATGGTGGAACTAGCGATGGGCAAGGGAAAGAAAAAATTGGGATGGAAAAGAAAAATACGGGAAAGTATGGGAAAAAACGGAAAGATTGGGAAATATTCCAATTCGGCGGGAAAATACTCAAAAGTGGACTTTAAATAATAAAATGCGAGAATTTAGCTACTGTAACAATGGTTTTACGCCTGTAGCACACCCTTACATAAAACCATAACAGCGGAACCACGCTAATTTTGCCTGTTTTTCAGTTTTATTACACCAAACGCAAACTGCATGTTTTAATGCTTAGATTTATCTGAGTCTTTTTTTTGAGATTCGACGATCGTGTAGTATACTTCCTATTATTGTGCCCACGATGTCGCGAATGGGTGCAGAAATGTCGACGTTTGAGAGGGATTGGAGAAATTTCGACGTAAAGAAACAGGGTTATAGTAAAATGTCTACATTAGAAACGGCAGTTTGGCTTCTTTTAAGTTTAAATATTTGAGACAAGTGATAATAAAGTTAAATCTTCGTTATTAAAAACAAGAAATTCAGAAAATAAAACGTGTAGGTTTGTTTTCTTCTAGGTGTCTAGGTGAACATACTCAAAGTCCCGAGTGTGGTAAGTGAGCTATAAACGGAATAGTAAAAGAAAGGCGCCTCTTTTTTATATTTTTGCTTGTAAACTCGAAAGCTGCTTGTTTTATTTTAAGACACATTCATTTAGTTTTTTTTCTATAGGTTCAAAAGTGAACAAGATATTACAAAGTATCTGATTTGATAACAAGTTCAAAAACTTAATTCCAACTGCGGACAAATCTCGCAATATTATTTTTTTATAAAGAAAATACTTCCAAAGTGGTAAGATATCTTACTTAAAAATGTAAAAAAGAACTTAATTGGTAAATTCAGTATAGTTTTTAAATACACACATCAAAAAAAGTTTACGATCACTGAAAAATCGAAATCTTTTTTGCTACGGTAGATTATATTATGATTTCTTCTTCTTTTAAGATTCTTTATTTAAAAATATACAATTAGAATACAGAACAATAAAACAGGTCAATTGTTTTTCCATATAAAAAGGCTTTCAGTCATAGATTACGCTCACTCAGAAATCTGATTTAGTCAATTTTGACGGATTTTAAATATTTTTTCGCAAAAAGTTGTGATTGAAAAAATGCCAAGAGGATTATCAGAAGCTTTACAAGCAAGAATAGTAACTTTAAGGGAAGAAGGATACAGCACGAGAGATATAGCACGCAGACTTGCTATATCTCAATCCTGTGTCGTGACCACGTTGCAGAGGTGGGTAATTTAGTTGACCGACCCCGCAGTGGTCGCCCAACTGTTTTGACTCCTGCCCAAAAGCGCTATATTAGATTGCTGGCAGCCCGTGACCCAACAATCAACGCTACTAAAATAAAAGCAGAAGTTCGGGCCGCCTCTCGGCTTGAAGTTAGCACTTAGACCATTCGGAATTGCTTGCACCAGGCTGGATTACGAGCACGGAGGTCTTGGCGAGCGCCTCTGAATTTCCGGCAACGTCAACGACAGAGATTGGAGTGGGCTAGGCTTCGGCAGAATGAAGAAGATGGAGAAGAAAACATTTGGCAAAACTTTCTCTTCGTTGACGAATCGCGAATCAGTACTCATCCAGATAACCGACGTGTCCGTGTCTGGAGAATACCAGGAGACCGTGAAAGGCAAAAAACTGCCACAGGAACAGTTCAGCAAGGCGGGAAATCGGTGTCTTTTTGAGGGTGGTATTATGATTGGAGCTAGACCACCTTTGATCCCGTATCGAGGATTCATGACAGCAGACATGTATAAAGCAGTTGCTATTGATGGAATTGTCAGACCATTCCGAGTAAACCACGGGCACCAATTTGTACTGGTCGATGATAATGCGCCTGCACATCGAGCTCAACGAGTCTATGCTGCTCTCCGAGAAGACGACATCACAAGGTTAGACTGGCCTGCCGGCTCGCCTGACTTAAAACCAAAAGAGCACGCGTGGGATGCTCTTAAGCGAGCTGTTTGGAACGTTGGACGTGGCTGACGAGGCACGTCCCCAGACAGTGTCACACCTCAGGGAAACCGCTATTCAAGAATGGGACAGGTTACCCCAAGAAATGCTGGATTACTTGATCCTCAGCATGCCCAGGAGGATCTCCGCATGTGTTCGAGCCAGGGGAGGAGTTATATTATATTGAATAAAAACATTTTATTTATAAATTGTCGTTGAGTTTGGTTAAACAGCATTTTCCTTTATATCAAATTTCTCTTACAATTACATTATGGTTAATTACTCAATTTTTGTTATTAAAATAAGTTTTTTTTAACGAAATGTGAATATAATACGAGTATTCTACTCTTGACTATTTAATTTGACTAATTTAGGTGGCGGGAAACACAAAAAATATAAAAAAGATGCGCCTTTCTTTTACTACTCCGTTGATAGCTCACTTACCACACTCGGAACTATGTTCACCTAGACACCTCGAAGAAAACAAACCTACACGTTTTATTTTCTGAATTTCTTGTTTTTAATAACGAATATTTAACTTTATTATTACTTGTCTCAAATATTCAAACTTAACAAAAGCCAAACTGCCGTTTCTAATGTAGAGATTTTACTATGACCCTGTTTGTTTATGTCGAGATTTCTCCAATCTTTCTTAAACGTCTACATTTCTGCACCGATTCGCGACATCGTGGACACATTAGTAGGAAGTATACTACAGGATCGTCGAATCTCAAAGAAAGAGAGACTCAGATAAACCTAAGCATTAGAACATGCCGTTTACGTTTGGTGAAATAAAACTGACAAACAGGCAAAACTAGCGTGGTCCCGCTGTTACGGTTTTATGTGAAGGTGTGCTACAAGCCTAAAACCATTGTCAAAATATCAAAATTCTCGCATTTTATTACTTTAAGTGCACTTTTGAGTATTTTCCCTATTTTCCCGACGAATTGGAAATATTCCGCATACTTTCCCCGAATTTGGGAATAAACCCAACAGTTGGAAATATTCCGGGGAGTAAACCCAACGCTAGGTGGAACATAGAACTTCCTTCCTTTTGAAATCGGTTAAAAACCTAAATGACAGGTATCGCACCTGTCGCGCTTGGTAAAGTAGGGCCCAGGCTCAATTAGTTATTTTTATCCGCCATTTCGAGTAAATATCCGATAAAAATGGATAAAAACGAGTATTTATCCATTTTGGATAAATATCCGAGTATTTACTCTTTGAGTATTTATCCACTGTCCATCACTAGTCACGACCAAGTAGTTTTATACATAAGCACTCAAACTATATGGCCAACATTTTTGGCTAGAGGGGAGGGCCGTCAATGCTCTCTCCATTCTATCTACTCAATGTTTCGTGGGCACAGTAGTAGGAATTATACTACAGGATTGTCGAATCACAAAGAAAGAGAAACTCAGATAAATCAAAGCATTAGAACATGCAGTTTGATGTATGAGGGTCAAACTGAAAGTTCTTAGAACTGGCCACTTATAAACAATATAATAAAAAAAATATTCTAAAATTTGAAAATAGAACTCTTTGCCAATATTACTGAGTATATATTTCATTCTTTTGTCATTTGTTTTACGACTTGGCGGCAAATTGAAAATTGTCTGTGTCACGTCAAAATGAATTTAACACGAGAAAATTTTCGTGCAATGATTTTTTATGACTTTCGATGTCATTTAAGTCAACAAGAAAGTTATGATAGACTACGATTGGCCTTTCACGATGAAGCCCCATCTCGTGCGACTGTTTACAACTGGTTTAATGAGTTTAAACGTGGTCGCACTAATCTCACTGATGATGTACGTGAGGGACGGCCTTCTACGGCGACGACTGAAAATAACATCTGTGTTGTGCGGCGTATGATAGAGACTGACAAAAGAGTGACCTATCAGCAGATTCGGACAAGCTTAGGCATCGGTATGAGTCAAGTGCACAAAATCCTCCACGAACATTTAGCGGTCAGGAAGCTTTGCGCCCGGTGGATACCTCATAATTTGACTAAGGCTCAAAAACTCCATCGTGTGGATTGGTGCCGTAAAATGATTGAAAGATTTAACGGAGGTGACTCAAATGCTGTGTTCGACATACTAACAGGTGACGAAAGCTGGATTTACTGTTATGATCCTGAAACCAAAAGACAATCTGCTCAGTGGGTGTTTCCTTTCGAGGAGTTGCCAACTAAAGTGAAGAGAGATCGAAGTGCGGGAAAAAAAATGGTGGCCTCGTTCTTTGGAAGGATAGGTCATTTCGCAACAATTGTGTTAGAGGATCAAAAAACAGTTTCTGCAGAATGGTACACTACCAATTGTTTGCCACTTGTCTTGGAAAAAGTTCGAGAGAAACGACCTCGCAGTAGGATCCTCCTTCACCACGACAACGCCTCGTCGCACACCGCCAAGCGAACGATCGACTATTTGGCGACATCAAACGTTGAATTACTGGGTCACCCGCCGTATAGCCCCGACCTCGCGCCTTGTGATTTTTATTTATTTCCAAAAATTAAAGAAAAACTTAAAGGAAAGCGGTTTATGAATGCTGAAGAAGCGGTGGCTGCGTATCGCGATGCCATTGAAGAGACCCCTAAGGACGAGTGGGCAAAGTGCTTTTCCCAGTGGTTCCATCGCATGCAGCGGTGTATTGACGTCAATGGACAATATTTTGAAAAGATATAATAAAACTAATAACTGGCTAATGTAATCAGTTTTTGATTTTCTAAGAACTTTCAGTTTGACCCTCGTAATAAAACTGATAAACAGGCAAAACTAGCGTGGTTGTTATGGTTTTATGTGAAGGTGTGCTACAGGCGTAAAACCATTATCAAAATAGCTAATTTCTCGCATATTGTTGATTTAAGTGCACTTTTAAATATTTTCCCTGATTTCCGGACGAATTGGAAATATTCCGCATATATTCCCCGAAAGTGGGAATAAACCCCATAGTTGGAAATATTCCAAGGAGTAAACCCAACGCTAAATGGGACACAGTATATATTTTCTACATAAAGACTTAGAATAATAACCCTATAAAGAGTACTTGGCCCGGTTAACCAATAGACGTGGGCACGGTATAAGAAAACAAATCTGTCTATTGTGACGTGGGTTCAAATCCTATCTGTGTGCGAATTTTTGGTTTCTTATTTAAAACTTATATAAAGAGTAAAATAAATCAAAATACACGTCTGAAAACGGACATAATTTTTTTTTTCGTATACTGGCTTGCACGGATTGTGCATTGCCACGGACGGGTAAAAGGTAAGGAAAGGAATTATTTTATGAATAACGGATAGCTTTAAAGGAAAAGATCAGGAAAAGTGATGGACGTAGGAAAGGATATTATGGGGGTAAACTATGTTTAGGTAGAAAAGTATACAATAAATAAAAATAGATATTAAATCTTAACATCATTTTTAAGTAAAAACATAGAAATACACTTATATACAGAATGGTCATTTGTACATAAAAGACTATTAATACAAGTAGGAAACGGAAAACGGAGGGAAACCAGTGATGAAATAAAAAAGGAGCGGTCATATTTCGGGCAGGAAAAAAGAATATGATTGATATCACCCACTTCATTGCCACACTCACACATATCACTATTTACAATTTTTAGACGAGCTAAATATGCTGGGGTACAAGTGTGCCCTAGTCTCATGCGGATTATACTAGAGTTAGCCCACTTATCTAGCGTTGTTCGAAAGAACCAGGGTTTCACCGGAATGCAAGGTTGTATGTTCTTAAGGATTCGGCTACTGCTATCCCATTCTTCGTCCCAAGACTTACGAAGATATGACTTCGGCAAAGTAGCTAAATCATGGGAACAATTCTTGTAAGGAAAAATGTCACCACACACCACTGCATCATTCGCCAACCTATCAGCCATCTCATTTCCTGGGATGCCAGTATGGGAAGGAATCCAAGCAAAAACAACTTGGAAATTTTTAGACAAACATTTAACAAGCAATTCTCTACTTTCAATTACTATAGGAAAACTAGTATTTGATTTAAATGGGAATTTGGCTAAGGCTTGTAAAGCGCTTTTTGAGTCTGAGAATACAATAGTTTTATTAAGATTCATAAGCAATATATATTCCAATGATTTAAGTAAGCCAAAACATTCTCCTGTAAATACAGATGTTTCGGGAGGAAACTTAATCTTTTGATGGATTTGATTACATTACCTTCCGGAGAGTGTTTCGAAGCGTCACAATACAGGTGTTGCCAATCCTGCCAATTATAAACCTCTAGAGAATAATTGAAGCTACACAAAGCAGAACTTCCATATTTAGGAATATCTAAATCAAAACAAATATCAGGACTAATAATCAAGGACTCGAAAGAGGAACAAAATAGAGGTAAATACAAAGACCTATGCATGGAAGGGACATAAAATACTTATTCTATTCAGTTTTTTTTAATGTTAGTGTTGTCACCGTTTTACTACTTGTCACGGAGGAACAGTTTTACCGATTCATTGGTTGGTATTGTCAAAAAGCGCGGGCGCGCGGCGTGAGTTAAGTGATGGATGAACGTACACACTCCACGTATGGAATTTTTAAATGTACAAGTGAAGCACGCATACAGCCATTTATTATTACTGGAGTTGGCTGAATATACATAGTTTCATTGCTCACTTTTATGGTTGAATAAAAAACGTTACAGTAACAGCAACTGACAGCTGACAGAAAGCTGCTGTCAAATAGAGGCGCGGCGCGCGCGGAGCCGAGCCGCCGCACATTTTTTTTTCAGTTATCTGTGGTTTGTGTTACAGTGGGGACGTACAAGTTGTGTTGTGCGTAATAAGACTGGAATAGATATTGTGCTAAAATACTATTTATACCAAATTATCAGTAAATACTATCATTCACAATCTTAATGATTGAAATACAAACAGTGGATAACAGTGATGTTGTTAATTTAGCAATGAAAAGTAGTGGTTGTCAAAGTCGCAATGACATCTCTAAGTGGACCAAATAATATCAACAAACACGCTGCAATGTCTGCTGCTCAGCTGGGAAGTGCAAGCCAACCTGCAAACTTTGGCATGGCTATTGCAGTGCCAGTACCCCCATCGCAAGCGCTGCCGGTTTATACCGCGATACAAACTGCCAGTTGCAGCGATTCGTCATCTGAATCCCACTCTCCTGAAATGCCCTCAGCTAAGGCGAGTGATCGGGAATCAAGAATTATTGCAGAAAAACAACGGAGAAGTCAGTACAATTCCCACATAACACAATTAACAACTCTATTATCAGATATTGTACATGCTCCACGGAAAGTAGACAAAACAAGTGTTTTAAGACTTGCTGCAAACAAGCTACGCAATGAGCATGTATTCGGTGACACTATAAAATGTGGCCACATTGAAACTTGGTCGTCATCTTTTGTCAGGTTTTTTGATCTGTTTGGTAGTATTCTATTCTCTGTTACTTGTCGAGGCAGAATATTTCTTATGTCTCCAAATGTACAAGAAAAACTAGGTTATTGCCATGTAGACCTCTTGGGCCAAGATTTCTACAATTACATTCATAATGATGATCACAACATTTTAAGGCAACATATTTACCCACCAGAGCTACGAAGTGGATGTGAGCAGAGGCTTTTTGAACAGCATCATAATTTTCACATTCGTATTATGAGGGCTGGAGCAAAGGCTGATCCCCCCAGATATGAGCATTGCCGTATAGATGGAGTGCTAAGGCGCTCAGACCATGCTACAGCAAATGGAGTACAGGATCAACAAATAATTAGGAGGCAGCGTGTTAGGAGAATCCGTACATTTTCATCTAGTGGTAATGATTTTGTTTTTATTGGCATGATCAAAGTTTTATCAAATGCCTTGCCAACACAAATCCTGCCACCAACAGCTTATTCTGAGTACTGGACGAGACACTTAGTTGATGGACGAATAGTACAATGTGATCAGAGCATATCTTTAGCTCTAGGATACATGACAGAAGAGGTCACTGGTACGTCTGCATTTGTATTTATGCACAAAGATGATGTTCGGTGGGTAATTTGTGTTTTGAGGCAAATGTATGATCAAAGTAGGGAATTTGGAGAGTCATATTACAGACTGATGTCTCGTTCTGGTCACTTTATTTACATGAGAACTCGTGGTTTTTTGGAAATAGATAAGGATTCAAAGAAAGTTCAAAGCTTTGTGTGTGTCAACAGTGTCATAGGAGAAGATTATGGACGGCGAATGATGGACGAAATGAAACGTAAATATTCAGTAATTGTAGACATGGAGAAACAAGAGAGTGAAAATGTGGATGTAATTGATGAAGCTCCTGTTGAGCATCCTAAACGACTAGAAAGAATTGTCATGCATTTAGTGGAACCATCTGGTGGAGAAAGTGCTGATGAATTAAAGTTAGTGCCACCATCTAAAGAAAATATAATTTCTGCAATAAAAAATAGTGAAAAAGTTGTGCAAGAAACTGGTGTACGGTTTGATTCACGTAAAAGGAAAAACTCTGATAGTGAGAATAGTGACATTCTGAAGCGACATGGTGGATTACAGGACTATAACCACTTCTAATTGATGTTATAGTAAGTTTGTGACTTTGTGTTCCTAAGGTATGTGTAAGAGAAATGGGAAGTTTAAGTATGACCAAATAGTTAATAATATGTATGATGCTATCTAGATAAGGAAACAAAAGAAACACTGCAAATTCACCATTGGTCGCTATTTGTGTTCTGATTAGAATTAAACATCTTTCTACAGGCATGAATCCATGATCCACGGTGTCTACAATTTATAAACTTTTCTAATTTCAAATAATCATCTTTTAACTAAGTATGTGTTTAATAAATGCTAGGTAGGTACTTAAGAATTTCTTGCTAATTGGGTTAATGTTTAGTAAAGGATATTGAGAATTACTTTTTCTAAAGGTGAATTTCTTATTTTCACTTGATTTGGGACACCTTGTCTAACAAAAAATTCACCTATTTTAAAAATTTCTTTTGCTGCTAATTTAATGGAAATAAGTAAAAGTAAAGAAACAGATTTTGGTAAAACTAAATGGTATTTACCCACTTCCAGTACTGTAGTGTAGTAAACTTCTGATAGCAATGTCTTACTTTATTGGAGTAATTAATTATGCATGTGGAGCTGTGGTGTATTAACTTTTATCAAGTTTTTTTTTCTTTGCTTATTATACTGAATGTGGACAAATAAAGTGTTTATTAATATGCGTGCCAAATTAATTAAAGAATAGACCTCTGGATCGTTTCTGCCAATGTTTAAAATTAATTAAAATTAAATTTTGTATTAAATAACTGATGTTTATCTACTAATTAATATTAAGCATGTGAGATAACTTAAAAATTGTTGTTTACTTCTCAGGGACCATCTACACCATATTTTGTAGTCCCTACCCTCATGACTTTAAAAATTTTCAGAGTTCATTCATGGTTTTATTTTCTGTCAAATGTACATATTTGTCAAGTACTTTTACTGATAACAGTAAAAGTTGTGACAATATTTTTTTTTTCATTAACCATTGACATCCCCGATTATTTTCGAATTTATTTTATTATCAACAGAAAATCTTTTAATTTATTTGAATAGTCTTTTTTCCTTTCTCATAAGGTATTATTTACAACAAAAAAATCTGAGTAAGTACCTATCCTTAAAAAAATCTTAAATATTAAAATATAAAAGTCCAAAAAATTTTTTGTAGTAAGTAGGTACCTATTTTTTATATCTCAATTCTCATAAACATAGTAATATCTTGTATTTCACATCCTCTACAATCTGACCATTAATACTTTGGTAACTTTGTTTTGTCATAATAACTTTCATGATAATTTTAAACATGCTTAAGATTTATTAGAAAAAAGTTGTTAGCTATTGAAATAATTATTTCTTTAAACAAATGTTGTGGTAATTTAATCACTTCAATTTTTGGTTCTATAATACATTTATTGGCGGGCTACCATTTGTTCCTACTTCTTTGTTTGTGCAATGAAATAAATTAAAAATGACTTAGTAGAGAATATAGGACTGATGAAGGTACTTGTATCGTTCCATAATGGTATGGTGGGACAATCAGGGTTGTTTACGGTTGCGAAATTACCTACCATGTTATTGGTTTTAAAAAAATGGGTTTGCACATCCATCCTCGTTCTTACCAGTCCACTGGTATTCTGTGACCCATGTTGAAAGGACTTGTCCTCTTTTTGTATGGAGGCTGTTTTTTTATTCCAAGATATCACCAACCACTAATAACCTATAATTTATCTTTAAGCTACAAAAATATGAAACACGTAATTATAGAAATCAGAATTTTAAACGCCTCCATTTTTGAGAAAAAATATGTTTTGTAACAGGCATTATTCATTGATCACTTACTTGTATTTCCTGGCTGTATGGCTATGTACCATTGCCTTTCCACTGGTGGATAAATACTACTAGGTACTACCACAAATTATATACCTAATAGGTACTACTGTCAATGGTATGACTATTCTGCTGTCAATTCTTTTTCATGCGTTAATTGATATAGACGAAGGTGCCGTTTCTGTACAGAAGTTAAAAATTAATTTCAATTTTTCTCTAAATCGGAGGCCTTAAAATATTTTAATTATGCAGAAAGGCTAGTTTTTGTGAACTCTTTCATATAATATTGAGTTTATTCTGGTTAGAAAAATTGACGAATAAAAAACCATTAATGGACAAGTCCTTTAATTACACAAATTCAAATGATCAATTTTTTTTAAATGCTTAAGTGCGCGTCGGGCAAGGCCCGAATGTAGGGCTCCGTAGGTGCCGGTTTCTAATTTTTTTACCATAATATAAATTACAAAGTTATCGCTACAGACAGTTTTCTATGGAGCTATTTTACGTTTTCCAGCTAATTAGTCGACTATTAGGTATTCGTTAACTATATAGAAAATAATGTAATAGGTTCAATTTGGTGGTAGGTAGAAAAAGCGATTTACGATCGATACAAAACAAAGTCAATCGTTTCGAAATGTTTTAATGGTTTTTTATTACATAGGTATAATTAAGAATTACGCACTATGATCCACTCAAAATTGTATTTACAAAAAAAAATATTTGATCAGTACCAAAAAATAGATCGATAAATCTTTCTTTATATAAACTAGTAAAATAGTATCACCATTAAAATTAAAAATCAAAAATAGGTACCTACTTAACTCATTTTAATTTTCGTAATCTGATTTCTAAACTTAGGAGATTCAATACCAACCCATAATATCGAGATTTATGTTTCTTTATATTTCTCTTAGCTGTCCCGACAAACGTGTTTTGCCATATATATTTTTTGCGGTGAGCCCTTATTACTTAGAGCGCTTTCACATTTAGGCGACTTTCGCGAGTCTGACTTGAACTTGGCTGTTTAGCCATAATACAACAAATTAAACCATATAAAAAGAGCCATAACTCTATGTATAAGGATACTTAGTTCTTATGGCCACCCCTTACCCTAGCTACCTACTTATTAAGGACCCTGGTCATCATTTAAGACAAATCCAGCGTACCCAAACTCGATGGGATTACGTCGTGTCGTATAAAAGTTCCTCCTATGACTTCGTTCCTTTATTAGACCAGTCCGATGCCTAATTTCGGCTCAATCGATGATTATATATGACCCAAATAAACATAGATACTTACACTGAACAGACAGTTAAATAAAAGGATGAAAAACAAACACCGCAATTTAACTATAAATTGATTAATAAAAAGGGTACGCTTTAGCACAAGGAATAAATGTATTTGTAAATAGGTAAAATCCTTTATTGTAATAGGTTTCTGCTCCTAAAGTAGGTAGGTCTTTAGATGGTAAAATGTTATCTTTGTCGATTGTTGTTATAGTTTAATTTTAAATAAGGGTTTAAATTTCTCACTATAATACTTGAACTTGATGTGTATGTTTGCAAAATATGTTCTTGCCACATGACAATTAATTATTATATTATTGCTTTGAATAAATTGATAGAGTACTCTGAATCTGAAAGCATTTTGAAACACAATTTTTCAACCAAGAGTTAGTGCAATCAAAGAAATAATTGATAGAAATAATTTTATTCTTTGAATGACGCTTGAATTACTAAGCTGCAGTTTTATAAAGTATCGTGTGTCAGGGATCTTTTGGCGTTGGTTGGTGTATTATGGTATTATAAACAAAGTTTTATTTACGTTATTCCTCAAATTTCGTGTTCAATCAACTCAATATCTAATTTAAGTATTACTTTTACGCACTCAAGTCATCATGGCACAAATTAAATGAATATTTTATTGTTTTTAATATTTATAATAAAATATGTATTCAGTTAACTCGTAAATAAACCTTTTGTACGTACGTGCCTCTTGCAATATTTTATTACTGTGTCTTAGACTATTTGGTTGAGGTGATGAGGTGGGCATCTTAATTCGACGAAAATGGGAAAATACGCGCCATGATGGAGTAGTGCGTAACAGTAATAAATTAGTTATTTTAGTTCACTGAGCACAAAATCAAAGGAATGACCCCTTCATTCCTTTGATTTTGTGCTCATAAAACTTTGTTTAAATACCTTAATTCACCGACCAATGCGAATATTAGGCATGGTCTAAATAAAAAAAAAATCGGAAACGTACAGGTGTTGAAGTGACTAATACAGGGTGTCCCGTAAAAAATAGTCCAACGGTAACGTAAAGAAGAAGGCAGCTGAAATAATTTCCTAAAACATATTAGAATAGTTTTAAAAAAAACATAGGGTTACCAAGAATTTTTTCCCCTGAATTATTGTGTCTTTCGGTAGACAGAATCGTTTTAATGCAGTCGCTGCAAATTAATAATAACAATAAATAAAGATAAATATTTTGGAATAATTTGTTGCTGTTTGTTCACACCACTAACATAACGTTACTCATCAACCCCGTTTCTCAAATAAATAATGCACCAATGGTGTCACCTAACTACCTCCATAGTAATAGGTTGTGGTCAATTATTAGTTGCGGTTAAAACTTAACTCAGCAGATTTTAAGTCCACAGGCAATGTGCGTACACACGTATCGTCAAATAACTCAAAAACAACGTTAATGTATTACATATATACTTCACCCACTGACCTTTTTGAATTTTTAAGCTTTCCATTAATGTACAGAATTCGACTTTCTGCAGTTTTTTGTACATAAATTAAAACAAATATTTATATTTTTATGTATTTTATTTGATAAAATAAACTGGTTATTAATTTATATTGAAGTAATTAGTAAGCTAAATAATTGAACACAGCACGTTGTTATGCGATCGATTGCCATACAATATTTATAGAAAAAAAAGTTTTGAAAAAAGGTGTTGTTGTCAGTCAACTAGCTACCTCTTTCTCCCATCAATTATAAAATATGCTTTCTATTTATCAAACAAATTATGCGCCGAGGTGTGAATAGGATTAGATAGGGATTTCTTAGGGGATTTCGAATGTAATTTCAAATGATTAGGCCAACCACATAGTTATGGCTAGCAACATGGCGGCAGGTTGATACCTGTTTGAAATCTGCCGTGCCTGCCAAATGTTGAAAATGAAAATGGAATGATTTATAATTTATAATAAGGAGGAGCGGAGGAGTACAAACAGGAGCCAACGTGTTGTTACCCAATCATCTTATTTTGTGTACGATCTGATATAGCTATTCTGATTATTTTAGTATGATGTGCGCTATCAATTATCGTCAATTTACCTAATACGAGTAGCAAGTATGAATTTTGGTAAGAGAAAAATATGTCATCGACCCCTGGCCTAATTTTTGTATTTATTTATCATCGACGATGATAAAATCCCCATAAAGGTATGAAAAGTTTGCCAAGTGTGAGATGGGCCATGACCTAGTGAAGAGTTCCCTAGTTACCCTAGTCTGTCATTAACTAGGTATCTTGATTAAATAACAAAGTTATTTTATTTATGTAAAAGTGGCATATAAGTACTCATAAATACTTATTCGTGAGAGTTTTCCGTTTAAAATTATTATGTGCTGCTTTCTTGATCTTGTTCACGCACCCAAAAGTTGCTGTTTTTCTGTTATGGGTGGTGTCACTTACTTGACTGTAACAAAATTTTGCTTTCTTTTTCTGAATCTTATAGTAGACTTTACAAACCTAAAATATTTAGAATATACCTAGCTAACGATACCCCACGCCACACAACGGGGTAGACGAAGAAAAAGTGTAGGTAGAAGAGATGCCCTTAAAATATACTATAATTAATATTTTTCAGAATTTTATTCGTCCGTTTTCTCGGCGTAATTGATAGTAAATAAATATTTATGCCAAATTACAGCTTTCCAGTAGGTATTATCAGTCGCTGCGCTAGCGCTAGGCGGCGGACAGACAGACGAACGGACCTGAGGCCCTACTCCTGTTGACGATGACCGTATTTTCGAGTCTAGACATCACGATCGTTCGCGTTGTCATTCTGTCGTGAGTGAAAGGGACGGCTAAATTCGAAAATACGGACATCGTCAACCGGAGTAAGGCCTCTGACGAAACTATGGGTACAATGGCTTCCTAGTGGACCACGGAAACTAATGAATTGTATGGTAAAACTTCTCTACAAAGCGAATGTTCTCATCTGTGCCATTAATAAGTTTGAGCGTTGTTTAGTTATAGAAATATAGATTTTTGTTAAAGTACATAATAAAAGGAAGTAAAAAACCATGACGAAGTCGTATAGTTTAAATTTTCCACATCATAGCAATTCATAGAGGTTAATTTATCAAAGCGAAAATAAAATAAAAATAACATTTTTGCTTTAAGACCTAATAAACAACCTTTTTTGTGACTAAAGGAACATGCATTTTCGGCTTAATAAATAAAATATTCAATTTTTTAACACTAAAATAAAGTAATTTCCCAACAATAATATTTTGTAAATATAACTGAGATGGATGCACAATGCGTAGTTTTGCAGGCTTCGTCGGAGTTATTTTACACCTTGTATAAACTGTAATGAAGTAATACATACAAAATGAATTATTATGTATTACTTACTTAAATGTAGGTAGTCTTGTCATGTTTTTTTTCACTTTTGAACAGAACAGAATAACTGCCAATTCTGATTGTTATAAGCCTTACACACATACAAGGAGGCATTGTAAAGGTCTACAGTGTAGACCTGTAGACTCTTCACAAAAAGAATTACATATTAACTATGAAATTTCGGCTTACACCAAATTATAGATTTGCTGTGCAAGTCTGCTTAAATGTATATAGGCTAGGTGTAGGTACCTATCTAATTTTTAAGAAATTGTTATAAATTCTGAGGATACTGACTAAATGGAACTAGCTAGAAATATATTGAAACATTGTATGGATGTAAAGGTTGTGAACTTATTCAGAATCATTGTGTAAGTTGATTGTTTTAATGAATTCAATTGTGTTGTATGTATTGACATGATTGTAGAATTTTTAATCAAGATGACGATTAACTTGTATTTGATGTCCATATTACAGTGTGTATTATGTAATAAATAATGTATCTTTGAGTATGAACATTAAAATGCACGAGGTGTACTGTTATGATTATTATGACTGTGTTACATTGATATTATTTGATGTAATAAAAAATAAAATAATACAAAATGACTTTGATTTTGGATGTACCCGCGCATCATGTAGAATATTCTAGTTATTCGTGTAGTGTGGGTAACCTCCTCTTCCCTTTTTTTAAATCAATTTAAGTATACAAGTCATAAAATACCGTATTCGTAGATGGACCATGACTTTATTAGTATAAATGCAGGTATCTGTGGAATTATTTTGGGGACCTAGCCTATGTAAGTCTCATATTTATTTATTGATTTACTTACCTGAATCGACCCACAACCACAACATAAATACCGTTGACGGCTTGGTAAATAAAACTGTGATGGAGTGTGATACATTCTTCACTATGTAACCGAGCAATAAGTTGTATGGATCAACTTCAACTTGAATTTCAATTCATAGGAAGAAAGCAGCTAATATAAGTCTCATAGTGTAGATAGTTAGGTAAGGTTGGATTTTCATAGCTTCGCTTGGCGTTATGCGGCGTAGTCAATTACATCAGCCTGATTCGGGCCACGGAATGTCAGTGAACGGGTGTGACGCGCAAGGTCAGGGCCCGTTCGACCCTGACCACGGTCAACGGCAGCGTTTGAAGGTGCCCTCCCGAAAGAACCGTCTGGGTCCCCCACCTCTTTGAGCATGTACAGGCACGAGTATAATATGTATAGGCGCAATCGATTTGAGACCTTAATATTACATTGAAAACGCACGTCTGACGTCGCTCGTGATTGTAAGCTACAGTCGTGTTGAAAATCCATTTCACCTATCTCCGTTAAAGATGGATTTCATGCGGAAATCCGTACCCCTGATTGTAATATTCTATCAATTATACTGGAAATCCAATCATTTAATTATTATAACAAAAGCAATGGTTTATAGTTAATGTAATGATCAAACCCTCCTCCGTCGAAAGTTTCTCAAGCTTCAAGCAAGGCTAAAATAAACCAACAATAAAGAGCAAACAAGGATCTTATGTACTTTATGGATGTACTCTACATACATATTTATTTTGAACTAAAGTAGGTAAACCGATTTTACGAAGCTATAGCTAGGTAGGTACTAACCTAATAAAATTATTACAATGCAAAAATTTTAAAAATTTCATACTTATCTCGACAAGGTTAGAAAATTTATAGGTAAGGAGCTAGCCCCATACTTACAATCGGTGCAGAAACGGAAAAATACTTACTGCAGAGAACATGCTGTAGCAACGAGCAACGGTCAAACGTTATTCACCATCAATGTACATACCTATGCTCGCGATGTAGATAGATGATTTCATAGCAAGCAAATATAGTACATAAAGTAGGGATGGCGATCTGAGATCGATTAATCGAAGAATCGATTTTTGTAGCAAAAAATATCGATTTTTTAAATCGATATGTAGTACTGTATCGATTTAGTGAATCGATATTTTACCCTTGAAAATCGACATTCGATTTTATTTTATTTTTCGGTATAAACCAAAAAAGTATTTACAATTAATTGAATATTCCCGTATTATAAGAGTGCTGCCGGCTGCCGGTTAAAGAGTTAATTATTCAAAAACTCGCGAGATGGCTGTATGTTTAGATTCTTTCACCTCTCATTAATAAAAAAAAGTTACGTTTATATATTTTTTATCATCGAATTACCTGATTTTTACTGATGAGAGATCGTTAAATTATAATATGTATCTTGTTTTTTAAAAAAAAATGATTTATATTACATTATAAACAAAAACTTGATTTTTTTGTGGATCGATTTATTAGGTCACGATTCGAATCGATTTAAAAATCGATGTTTTTCGAAAAGAATCGCCATCCCTAACATAAAGCCAGATAAATAAGTGCAGCGGGCATGAGGTGGGGAGAGAGAGGAAACGTTATCTTGTCATTAGTTCTAAAGGTGACATTGCTCGGTCTTCGAACCCGGTGGCCTTGCATGTGGCGACTTGACAATGCTCGGCTGTCGGTTAATGGGCTAGTGCCGCCCCCCGCCCGCCCCACTGTTCACCGCCGATGCAATGCTATTACGTCACTGATGTATTTTTATAGCTTTTATCGCCGCGTGTGTGATTGCGATAGCAAACTTAAAGTTACATTGCTATGCTAGCTTCCCGTTATATTTACGTCGTAGTCCCTTATTATTAACAACGATTGGGTGTTATCCCTAGTCGTTTTCGGAACCAAATCGATTTAATCATAGCAGTTTCCCGCGATTTCGCCTGCGCCAAAAGTCGGAGGTTTTTTTATATCGCGATAAAATACACTGACATATAGTACTTTTTCATTTATAATATTACTTGGGGTTTGTATTAAAACATAACTAATGGGACCGGCAACTGTCAAAGTGGCGCTAGCAGCGCAAAGACCAATAACAAAGTTGTTTTTATATGAAATTACTGAATTTAGATCATTATTAACCATTCAGAAGTTTCCAGACACAATAGATAATCTATAGTTATGCGACCGCCGGCGGTCTCATGATCCTCTAGTGGTTAATGAAATGCCTAGATTTTGTGTACCAAATTGTAAAGAAACTAAAGGTCACCAGTTTCCTCAAGGTGGGAAACTTAAAAAAATAGTACGTAAACTAAACCTACACGCATAACACAACCTAAAATGTTGGTAAGTTTACTTTTTGCATATAAGAGAACTGACTGCCCAAACTTGAAGTTTTTGTCATAAGGCACTAATTTGCAATATATAAAGGATATCATTATTCATTTGTACTTAAAATATAACTTTTTAGTACGACATGAAGACGTAAGTTCCATATTTAAGGTTATTAAGAGAACGATCTGTTGTTATCATCATGGACTGTTTTAAGTAAGCGTGCATTATTATGCAATGTAGGCAGCAAGTTTTATTACCTTGTTGATGTTTAAAATAGAAAAAATCTAAAGAAATTGAGTAAACTTTAATTAGGTCTAGTTTCCACCTTTTCTTAACCCTGTTTGTAACTCACATATTTTTCAATTGGAATACATATTCCAAAGCTGAAAATTGTCATGAAATCATCGCAAATTAAGAAATCCCAAGTTTATCGTCTCTTTGACATAGGTTCTTACAGTAGTAGCGCCATCTGAGATAAGCTTTCACTTGCCAACCCCATTAGGTAGACATACGGACGAAATGGCAAGCGCTGAAGGAGGTCTTTACCCGAAAATGGGTTCCCAAGATAGGTACGCGACATTAATAATGTGAATGTGAATTTAAATAAAATATTAATAATTATTATAGGCATAACCAAGCATGCCTATATTATATAAGAAAAAAAAACATTATTATTTTAATTAATTGTAGAGTAATATATAATTTATTTCACTTATTAGTGTATTATAATTTATTTGACTTATTTTGTATAATGAATGATATAAATTTATTTTAATCATAATATAATATAATTGAATCGAAATGTAGGTACTAAACTTTTATTTTATTGTTATTTTGGGGAATAAAGAGGTTTATTATTATTATTATTACTACTTAAAAATCATTCGTGTCTGTGAAACCATGGAAATACACATACAAAATTTCAACCCAATCGGTCAAGCTTTTTAGTAGGTATTTGACCTACCGGGTCCAATTGTATTTTTAAATCATCCAGGCAACCATCGAAATACCCATATAACATTTTAACCAAACCGGTTCGCCGTTTAGAAGTTATGTGAAAAAGATAAGTATGATAGGATAATTCTTACTACCCGTTGTCCTATTACTTACCCGTTTTCCCGTAGGGATGAAGCATTTTCCCGCGGTAAAAAGTAGTCAAGTTAAAGTCAAAAATAATTTATTCAATTTAGGACAGAAAATGCCACTTATGAACGTCAAAAATTTTAAAATCAGGATTATATTGGCCCTTAGGGGGCCCGAACATGTCTCCTTATCTTTTGGGCCCTACTAGTGCTTCGAGACAAAACACAGACAATCAGGCAAGTGCTGAGAAGAAGCACCGGAACAAACTCAGTCACCACTAGCTGCCATAAATAAGTGAAAAAAAATACAATAAAAAGGTAGGTACATCAGTTTGGTGCAGGCTGGACTGGACTGACTATACATTCTCGTCATCAAGATAGTCTTGAATTTTATAATACCCTTTAGACATGAGGGTAGTTTTGACATGCGACTTAAACCTATTAATAGGTAGTTCGACAATATTGTGTGGTATATTGTTAAAAAGTTTAATACAATTTCCCAAAAATGAATTAATTGTTTTGGCCAATCTAAAGTCTGGAACGACAAGTTTGTTTTTGTTTCTTGTATTATAAGATTGAATATCACATATTTTTTTGCGTACGTACATGATATTATCAAAAATGTATTGAGAGGCCACAGTAAGTATATTAATTTCCTTAAAGAGCTCTCAGGGATTCGCGCGGACTCAGTTTGTAAATGGCACGAATGGCTCTTTTCTGTAAGATAAAGATGGTATTGATGTCCGCAGCAGAACCCCACAAGAGAAGACCATAAGACATAATACTGTGAAAGTAACGAAAATAACCAAGCCTTGCCGTTTCAACGTCCGTAAGATGTCTTATTTTTCTGACCGCAAATAAGCAAGTCTTCCAGCCAGAGTGTCAACATGTGGTCCCCATTGCAACCTCGAATCCAATGTAATGCCCAGCAACACAGTGGAGTAAGATAGATCTAGTTTCTCACCATTTAGTAAAATGTTGTGTGTTACCTTGCTTCATGTTGGGCATGGTGAATTTAACACATTTGGTTTTTCTTGTATTGAGAAGCAAGTTGTTACTTGTAAACCAATTTAACACCTTAAAGAGAGCCCTGTTTACATCGCCAAATATTTCTTCGCCTCTTTTTGATTTGAAGATTAAAGAAATATCATCAGCAAACAGAACAATCTCACAGGAGTCTTTGGAATAGAAAGGAAGGTCATTAATATAGATCAGAAATAGCAACAGTCCCAAAATTGAGCCCTGAGGCACTCCCATTTGAAGAGGGGCACCAGAGGAGTTAGTAACATTAACATTAACTGTTTGTTATCTGCCTGAGAGGTAAGATTTTAACAATTTTAATGCATTATTTGACACACCGTAATGCTCTGGCTTAATAATTAGTGATTTGTGATCAACACAATCAAACGCCTTCGATAAATCACAGAATACACATATCGCATCATGTTTATCTTCATAAGCATCTAAAATGTGTTTGACAAGTGCCACCCCAGCATCAGTTGTATTTCCACCTTTAGAGAAACCAAACTGTTTCTTATGCAGTAAACTGTTGAGTTTAAAATAGGAGAGCAGTTGGTTAAATATGAGTTTTTCAAAAATTTTGCTTACTGCAGGTAGTATGGTAATCGGCCTAAAGTTACTCGGGTCACTTTTCTCTCCTGACTTAAATAAAGGTATAATCTTACTATATTTCATTAAAGTGGGAAATTTACCTTGATCAATACATTCAATAAATATATGTGCTAAGTGATATGCTACGAGAGGTATAATGGGTTTTATTGTGTCAGTTGATATGCCCTATATATCCTCAGTTTTTTTCTGTTTTAGTTCTTTAAAAGTTTTAACTAGCATTATAGGATCAATATGAATAAAATCAAATGAGCAGTTACACCTGTTAACACTAGATTCCAGTAGTGATTTTGCATGTAGAGGACATGAATTAAGTTGTTTAGTTGTTTCAATAGGTATATTATAGAAGTAATCTTCAAAGGCGCCTGCCACTTCATTATCAGATTTAATATTCTTATCATTAATTTTAAATGTAAATGTGTGATCACGTGGTTTAGTTTTACAAGTTTCTTTGTTTATAATATTTCAGGTCTCTTTAATTTTATTACTCGATCTGTTTATTTTATCTCGTATGAAATTAGATTTAGCTACCATACAGACCTTTTTAAATAATTTTGAGTATTTTTTAACATATTCAACAAACAGTGGATCATTATTTCTGTTGACTTTTTGATTATATAATTCAATCATTTTTCTCCTACTGATATATATATATATATACCTGATGTAGCCCAGTCACTGAATTTCGGTTTGTTATTATTTATCACTAATTCCTTTTTAGGAAAATTGTTGGCAAATTTATTTTTGACTACTTCAAACAATTTTACATATGTGTGGTCAACATTGACATTAACAAAAGGTGAAATCGGGATTTTGTCACGTTTTTTTTCTTTGCGAGAATCAGTGACAGGTCTATATTGAATTACACTTTTAGATTGAACAAAATGTTGTTTAAACGTAACTAACTGTCCGCAATGATCAGATTTCACAAAATTTATTATAGATTTTTTCATCACTACAGAGTTACAGAATATATTGTCTAAGCAAGTAGCTGTTGTAGCAGTAATTCTAGTCGGTTCAGCAAAAACAGGCATTAAATTGAAAGATTTGAAAAGGCTTAAAAACCTCACTCGATAGGTTTTTTCTTCATCTATAGTATCGACATTGAAATCTCCACATACAACTACTTTCTTTTTTTTATTAAATAATTTTCTGATTACTTCTTCCATTATGGACTCAAATAATTTAAAATTACCAGTTGGGGGTCTATAAACACAAACAATAATGTGGTCGTCCAGCTCTGCACAAGATATCTCAATAGTTCGTTCTACAGAGAGAGAAACAATATCTTTGCGCTCCTTGCATTTTAGATTGTTATTGATTAATATTAGTGACCCGCCGTGAATGGCCGCCTCCCTCGAGAACGAACTAATAAGACTATAATTATCTAAAGATAACATTACTTCATGATTTCTGAGCCAGTGCTCGCCGCTCGTTCATCAGAGATAATGTCGGCTTTTAATGGTAAAATGTAATAGTAGATTGTTATACAAGGGACGAAAGTGACCATTCCACTCGAGAAGTACCAATAGCTAGAGAGTGGAATGGGTGCTTTCACCCGATTTAAACATACGATAATATTGATAGACTATCGATAGTTGAGACAAAAGCAATATTATCGATAAAATATCGATAGACTATCGATAGTATCAAAAGCAATAGTATCAATAAAATATCGATAGACTATCGATAGTTGAGGCAAAAGCAATAGTATCGATAAAATATCAATAGTGTAGATAGACTATCGATAGTAGGCAAAAACAAAAGTATCGATAGACTATCGATAGTTGAGGCAAAAGCAAAAGTATCGATAAAATATCGATAGCCTACCGATAGAAATGATAGTATCGATAGACTATCGATACTATCGATAGTGTCAAAGTTCAATATTAAAATCACTATCGATAGCTGATACAGCTCTGACTATTGCAATAACTATCGATACTCTTGATAGTGGCCTTTTATTCAATAGTAGGAGTATAAAGTAGGAGGGAAAAGCTATTTTCCACCCGGCTATCTACACACGAAAGTATAACTTTCCGAACAGGAGAGATGACAAATATTTTTTAAATAGGTCTAGTAGTTTCGGCGCCTTTTCAATATTAACAAACAAAGAAACAAATCTTTCCTCTTTAAAATATTAGTGTAGAACATCAATGCTTTAATAATTATTACTTACTAGCTAAATCCATACTAATATTATAAATGTGAAAGTGTGGTCTGTCTGTTACCTCTTCATGCTTAAACCAATCAACCGATTGAGATGCAATTTGGTATGGAGACAGTTCGAGACCCTGAAAAGGACATAGGATACATTTTGTCGCGATATAAAAACATTAAAGCAGTGAAATGGGGGATGAAATATGAAAAATCCAACTCTTGCGGGCGAAGTCGCGGGAAACCACTAGTAAGTCTAAATAGTCCACCAGTCAGTGTTATGTCCACTACCACCAGTCTCTGTTTAAATCGGATTGGACACTTAGTACCTAATCCTGTGACTTCTTATCTATCAAGTGAAATTATTTAACCTCGTAAGTCCTGTGTTTTTTTAGCAGTAGTATTTGTGTCTGCCGGATGTACTTTACTAAGTACAAACCAAAAATAGTGCTTCAGACCGAGAAAAAAAAAATCAGTTTTACATAGTTTTAGGACTTATACCTTGTTATTTGTATTTTTTGCTGTAAGTTTAGCATCTGTAGCACCCCTTTAAAAACGAAATTATTGAAAATAATTTGTACTTTTGTAAGTACATTAGGCTTTTATACAGTACTAGCTTTCAGCAAGCGGCTTCGCCCGCATAGAGATAAAGGTACCGCGACATAACCAAATTCCACGCGGGCGAATCTGCTGATATAGCCTATGTTACTCAGAAAAAATTTGCATTCTAATAGTGCAAAGATTTTTCAAATCGGTTCAGTAGTTTCGCAGCCTATTCAATGCAAACAAAAACAAACAATCAAATCTTTTCTCTTTATAATTTTAGTATAGATGTAGATAACAAAAACGACATCAAAATAAAAAAAATGGTTTTATTCATGTATTAAAAAGAAGTTCTATTTTTTATCTTATCATCACTTATGTGAAACAATAATTATAAAATTCAGTCATTAAGACAATAATTAACTTTTATTAACCCGTGAGTAACGGTATCAATGTACATTTTAAAATATAAAAGTCTTAAAAAACGTTAAACTTATACACTAGTAAATTGACATTTCAATTTTTTTCAATCACAGTCAAGTAAGGAGATCTTCAAGTAATCAATTTTAAAATTAAACATCTGAACTCATGAAATTATTCATTATCTTCAAGATGAAATGCCCTGAAACAATTTCTTGTCGGGTTCAGGCAAAGAGCTATATTACAAAAGGAACATTTAAACAAACTTCTTTTGTCACAACCAGAAAGACGGCATCGTTGTTGTTTGTCCAGGTTTTCTGGTAAATGGATATTGCCGTGGAAGCGTCGTATTTTTGATGGCATGTGCACTTTTCCCGGTCTACCTGCAGGCCGCTTAACAGGTCGTACTGTATCCTCATCTTCTAATTCATTCAGTTCAGGCAGCAGATTTTCTTCTACAATCTTTTCTGCGAATTGCATTTTATAAGACCTTAGTTGCTGTATTTTCTTGACTGGAACACCTTTTTCTATTTCTGTTTTTTTGTACAAGAGCCATGAATTAGAAATTGCCAGATCTATCATGTGAGAAATAAACCGCATTGTCCACTTTTTCGTTCTACTCCTTGCAGGGCAAACTGAAAGCATTCGATCGGCCATGTCCACTCCACCCATTTTAGAGTTATATTGCTTGACAACATCTGGCCTTACAATGTCTTTATACTGCCTATCTTTTTTGCACCAACGGGAACAAATATCAGTTTCAATTGCTGCATGAGCTGTTGAAAGCATTATTACAGGTTTATTGTCCAACCATTTAGTGATTGCAATAGTCTTATCAGTGTTAGTCAATACATGGTAGCTCCCTCTGCCTCTTCTTTTCATGCTTGAATCGGATTCTAGTACATTTCTCGCCTCTGCAGGTATCCTATTTTTCATTAATGTGCCTGCACATTTAAGGCCTCTAGTAGAAAGTTCTTTTGCCAGTTTGACTGTAGAAAAGTATCTATCAAAATATATTATTGATCCCGGTACCAAAATTTCCGTTAGTTTTAAAACAGCACTTTCGCCCAATCCAAAACCAGCCTCTGTGTAGGACGGAAAGGTGGTTTTTCCCTGGTAAACTACCATGTTCAAGACCAAGCCATTAGGATTTGCCAAAATAAACGCTTTTAAGCCAACAGGGTTTGGCTTATTAGGGCAATATTGTTTCATGCCGCATGTCCCAGAAAATGGAATTATCATTTCATCAAGACTAACTTGTTGCTCAGGAACTTGCTTCAAACAGCCAGCCAAAACACTATCGAATATTGGCCTCACCTTCCAAAGTTTGTCTTTTTCGCGTTCTTCCTGAGGTACGTCGTCATCGTACACTAGTTTCATTGAGTTGCGAATAAGAAAGAACCTATCACGGGACATGGCGTTTGCTATTAAGTCAATCCTCCAATTTTTTTCCCAATACATCCTTTGAATGGGATAGTTTACGCACGACATTAGAACTGTTATTCCCCAAAATATTTTCGTTTCTTTCAGGGTCAAGTTCAAGCTCTTCCCAGTCTTTTTAAAAAATGTTTGGTTACTCTTGTTTGTTATCAATATAAAAATTTCTTCAGAGATAAAACTATCAACAAATTCAAATTTATTATAATAGCGCTCTTGCGAAAAAAACGGCAGGTAAGCAGGTTGCATCAGTGATGAATTTATAAACTTTATTTCGTTATTATCATACCATCTTCTTTCTTGGGGGCTTGGATTTGGATGCTCAAACCCTGGACTAGATCTCTCAGACCTGCCTCTTGCACTTTGCCCACGTCGCATTCTCCCACTGCTGCTTCTGCCTCGTCCACGACCACCTCGCTGGCCACGTGCACTTTGTGCTCGGCGACTAGATCCACGTATTTCTTCTATTTGTTCATCTTCAGATTCCGAAGACGTGGAAGAGTCGCTACGGGATACTTCATCCTGCTCAGGTGTAAACACATCTTCATCATCCGAATCCTCCATGTCAGAGTTATTAAGAAGTTGTGCGATTTGATCTTCGTTGAACGCTAGAATTAAAATAAAAAAACACATGGTAATAAACACCGAACGTACAGTAACAAGTACAAATTATAAAAAGTTATTTATGTAACAAAAGCCTAACGTATCATGTCAAATACAAATGTCAAATACAAATTATTTTGATCGATCATAAACCTCGTAAAATACAAAGATTTTTTGAAAATTCTGTTTTATTTACAAAGATTACATTTATTATTTATTGATTCATAAATGAAACAATACAAGACACAAAAGATTTCTTTAATATAAATAGATTAACTTACCTCGTGCCGGCCGGCGACCCGACCGCGTAGCCATTTTGCGAAAAAGTGACACAGACTCTGACAGTTGACGTTACCTCTCAAACATGGCGGAATGAATGGACCGTAGAATGATGAATGAAAATGGTCGAGCGAATGTTGCCATTGTAAAAAAAGTACCCCGTAATTGGGTAATGAATAATTTGTACTTCAGTAAGTACATTAGGCAGTTACTCTTGCTATGTAGTTGAAATGTCAGGTTTTTACTACTATTCTAAGTTTGTACTTATACAAGTACGCAGGGACTTACGAGGTTAAAAAAACTAAAAGGATGAACAAAGGCGCCTTTTGATCAGTGACGCCTGTAAGTTTTGTTATGAAAATTCTTGAATCGTCTTCAATCAATATGCTTTCCAAAAACGGATTAAACCAATAACTATTTTAAAACAATTTCCGATTACTTAGGGACTTATACGTAAAATAAATAAGGTAGGTAACTAATTAATTTGTGTTGCTCTTTTTATTCAGCAGCTCCTAAAATACCTTTTGCTAGTCCCTGGGAATTGCAGAAAGGCAGGCAGGATGTCAGGCCGCGGCCTTGAAAGGAAGTTGGGTAAATGTAAAAATAATGTCCAGGGTTAGACGGTCACATATTAATTGAACCATTTGAAAATATATCAACCAGCATAGGTAGGTACATGAGTTATCATGGCAACTGCCTGAATAACCGGCATCGCGTGTAGGTCCGGTCGGTAGGCACGGTTTCTCATCTAGGGTTTCAGAATTTCTGAACAATTCTAAATTCCCGGGAATTCCCGGGATCGGAAAATTTTGGATTTCTGTTAACAAGTCCTTGGGTACTTGAATTTTTTCGTGAAATACAAAACACGTTATTTTAAAAGAATCATTTTTATTGTATCGTATAGTAGTATAGTATATCGTAGTCTTAATTTTCTTATTATATCATAACATCGTTTCAGTCAGAATACAAAAACTATTGGGACAAAAAAGGCTTTGGTACTTAGGCCTACTAGTTTTGTCACGGAATGCTAACGAAAAAAGTATCACTATAGTCTAAATAATTTAATAGGTTCAGTTGTGTTTACATATCGGTAGGTAGAATAATCGATTTCGACAACGAATCGACTTACGATCGATTCAAAACATTGTTAATAATCACAAAATATTTTAAGATTTAGTGGCTATTTATTTCGTGAGTATGTTTTAGAATTACGATTTATGAACCCCAAATAAAATTAAGTCTTCAAACTCAAAATTGCATACTGAAAATGTTATTCATTCAATACCAATGATGAATCGATAATTCTGTACCACCGTAAGTAACGAGTAAAGATAAATAAAACCGTTTAAAAAAGAATAGAACTTCGCCATTTTAAGATGTCTGTCAGCAGTAAATAATTTCGATTCAGTTAACACTTTATGAACAAAATATAATCTAAAAAGTGTCGCATTACATACATACTTTTAAGTCAGTGCTATCCATTTCATCTTGTTTTAAAATCCATAGAACTTTGTTTTCATTGTTTTATGGAATCCCTCCGCATACAATGTTACGTTTCTGTGATAATTCTGAGCTGTCAAATTGAACCTATTAGATTATTTAGACTATTAGTTACGGCACGGAACTTCTTCCACGGGACTAATGGTAATAAAGGAACATTTTCAGCTACGAAAAAAGAACGCTCGCTTTCTGTCGAAGTGGACATGTGACAGTCAGAAGTTTTTCGTTTCTGCTATAATTAAAGTCACGGTGTCATTAATATTTGCTTTTTTAATGTAAAACTAAGTTTATGAAAGAGTTATTGAACTTTTTAAACCAAATTTAAATTCCCGAAATTCCTGGGTACCCTTACGCATATTTCCGGAACAAAACACTATTCTCATCTCATCAGCAGGTTATTGTTGTAATAACCCTCCTTCCGCAGTCGGGTAAAAAGAACGTAATATTATTAATTACTCGTGTTCTTTCCTACTTATTTGTTAGTAGTACCTAGTAGTGGTAGAGTAGTTAGTACCTACTTATTAAAACCTTTGTTATTGGAGTACCTACACTTTGAACTATCACTTTTAAATAACTTAATCAGAAATCCTCAAGGTGTGCGTAGTACTAGCCTGTGCTCTTATTGGAAGCTTTTAAGGTTTAAAGATTTTTGATAGGTTGCCGGGCGTCGGGACTTCAGGAGGGGGTGGGAAAGGGGGATTGCAGCGCCGGGCCTCGCTGCGTCGTCCGGATGGTTGCCAAGCAACGAGAGCAAGGCAAGCATCCAACTGGTATCTACTTAATCTATATTGCTGTCTCATCATAATAAGTTCAGCTATTGTGCTAACGTGGAGTTTCTAATACACTGATTATTCCATAATCTCATAGGGAAAAGGCGAATCTTTCCAGTTGTCCTTGGCATAGGCACGCTCCAGGTTGCCGGGGTGACACCTTGTGACCTCGTGCTTATCGACAGTCTATATTTTGATAGATCTGGAATCTGTATAAATAATGTTTGACCTAATATGTATTAGGTACGAAGATATTATTTATTTGTTCTGCGATAAAGCCCTACGACTACTTTTGTTATTATTAGGTACTTTACCGATCCACCTACCGACTAATAATTAACCTTGTGCAAGATTCGAGGCTTTGTACCTATCTAACCTAAAACTATTAGGTAGGTAGGTAGGTAATAATATTAAAGCGGAAAAGTAGGTAAGTACTTATGTCGTAGACGTAGGTATTCCTACATGTAGGTACTAATATTATGTACCTAATAATAACTTATCATTACACACCAAATCATATAGGTATCCCAGAAAAAAAAAAGATTGTAAGGTTGATAGATGGTAAGTTGTAGGTAAGGTCTGTCAAATGTAAGGTAGGTAGGTATGTAACTTAATCATGGTTCTGTCTGATCTTTTTTTGCGATACAGTCCCCGGAGTTCCATTCTTCGTTAGATCGTTTGTTCGCTGTATATATGTAATACAAAATATTTACAAATAAACTTTTTACATTAGTCCACACACTCATTATTATCTTTGCTTGGCTAATCTCTGTTGCGTTTTTGGACACTGTAGCTGAAATTCGTTAGATGGGTAGTTTTTATTTGTATGAGTGGGATGGGTATTCAGAACATGAGTTATGTAATTTAGGCAGTTAGGTATGTCCGTCGTAGGGACCTACGTAGTACTGGTACTTATTAGGTACCTTAGTAATCGGTAACTACTAATGCACTTGTTATTTAAATATGTCAGAGAACCCAAACTCCAAATAAACACCAAATATATAGGTAAGTCACTCGTTCCCACTTATTATGTTTTATTAGTTGATAACTGATTCGAACAGGACGGAGCGTCTATCACTGGACGATTACGAAGCAAGAGAGCATTGCGGTCACGTTGCATCGCACGCGCATAAATGACATGACACTTGTTTTCATATTGTCATACTAAGTAGCAGTCGTAGTATGGTTCTCAACTGGCAAGAAGGGAAACCCCATCTATAATAACAATAAGTATGTAAATAAATATTGTAATTACTTCAACATATCATACCTAGCATAGAAACTAGAGAAAGATAATAATGGAAGAGAAGTAGAAATCATTATATAGTACGTAATTAAATATTGAAAATTATAGTGAAAGTCAATCAGATCATAGTATTTCAATTCTCTTCATAACGCAGTAATAAATAAAATATGTATCTAGAATGTAATTCTACAAAACGACAAAAAAGATTTTGTTACAACACATGAATCCATAAAGCAAAAACCGTAGGGATGTCACGGAGACATCTCGTTTTTTGCATGATCCCGTTTAGTATCTAGTACTAATACATTACTAAAATTCATACAAACATCCCGTTTGCCGTGTCCCGGAAAAAACAGATCAGTCCGATTTTGCTATTCGGTTTTGTCATGAAATGAAATGAAAATTTATTTGCACAAGACAAGTATTGTTTAATAGCAGGGTTCCCACTATCTGCCTACATTTTAAGTACGCATAAAACAATATCATAACGAATTGGGAATGAAAAACTAAAAAAAAATATGGGACGAGCTCGACATGAAGCTTTGACTTTACACTCTGCTTCGAAAAGTTGGCTCGCTTTCCACAAGGTATTATAATATGTACTTTAAAATGTTTATTTTCCAAACAGTTGTAAAAGCTCTTATGTGACAATGGCGCAATTTAAAACTCATAATTTCGAAGCCGACCACACGCGGCAGCAGCAAACGACATGGTCGCCGCGACTTGTTTCTGTGCAAGCTTCGTGTCGCTAGCTGCGAATAATGGTATTTTATAGAAATACATACAATCCAGTAGTGTTGCGTCGACACGTCGTCTGCTGCTGCTGCTGTGTGTGGTCGGCTACAAACTAGGCTTGGCTACCTTTAGGGGGGTTTTTGTTGTTTTTTAAGCTGTCATAATACTTACTTTTAATTGCAAATAACAATAGGTACCAAGTTTAAAAGCAGGAAATCCTATATTAATTTACAGGTAGTTTTTGTTGTAGTGCAGCTTGCATCCTTTGATTTTTTCAGATGGTTTTTTTTCAATAAGTTCATCTTAACATATACGAGTACATAGGTCTTAGTCGGAACGACGTTTTATAATTGGCACCCAACTTAGTGGCTTACCTTAGCACAACGTTTGAGCAAAGATAGCTGCAATCCAAGATCATAGTGACAAGGGACAGGACAAGGACAAATCTTGAATGGTGTTAAACAATTGCAGCGACTTACAAAATAATATAAGGTTCAGAACCTAAGGCTGTGTTCTCCTGGAAACGAGCCCAACGATTCTGGGAGGTTTTACTTGCATATAGCATACTAGTGGTACCCCGCGACTTCGCCCGCAAGAGTTGGTTTTTCTATATAAACTTTCATCCCACATTTCACCCCCTTAATGTTTTTATATCGCTACGAAATGTAGCCTATGTCCTTTACAGGGTCTCGAACTATCTCCACACCAAATTTCATCTCAATCAGTTCAGTGGTTTAAGCGCCAAGAGATAACAGATAGACATACAGACGGACACACTTCCGCATTTATAATATTAGTATAGATAGCTCTACGCCAGAATTAGTGCACTTCACTGGGCATTAGCTTTTGGCAGACACACTTGCAAGATGCAGTCACTGCAGTGTTAGATAATGCGCCTTATGTTTTGCTTTTGGCGTGATCTTCGTTAGTATCAAAGGTAAGTAGTATTTATTTATTCTGCTTATTGTCCTTACGTATCTTCGATAGCGCACTTGTTTCTTTAACGCATCGTTTAAAGTGAATCTAAAAATCTAGCTAATCCATTGTTAAAATTCCACTGCAATTCCCTGCATGCTAACTAACACTACGCTACTACATAATATTATGTTCGTCAGTTACAGTTTGCAAGTTAGGTATGGCACTATCAACTTTTTGGGGCGCTACCCTAAAAGATTGTGAAACACAGGCCGATGAATATACGAGTACCTGTGTATCTACTTACTGGTACCTACAGCACTTAGCATTCTATCATATTCTATTAGCGAGGACCATGGGTAACCTACCTATTTGTTAAATATAGGCACACGTCAAACACATGCCTTTCCCATTTAAATTATTAATATTATTTATTTTTTGTTAGCCGTTTGTGTCCCACTGCTGAACAAAGGCCTTCCCCAAACGACACCACGCGTCCCTGTTGCCGGTAAGGGTTTGTCAGTCCTCATAATATTGGTCAAGATCGTCGCGCCATCGCTTTCGTGGTCTGCCTTTCGGACGGCGTCCATCGGTAGGCAGCCAATGGGTGGTGATCTTTGACCATTTTTCAGGACACATCCTAAGAACGTGGCCCGCCCAGTCCCATTTTGCGGTCTTTACACCAAAACTTTTAAATTAAATTATTAACATGTATTTCAAAAGCTGTACAACGACGGTTAAGACAGTTAAGTATATAAATCTCACTACATAAATAAATAATGAATCCCTTGAAATGGCGCTAGATTGCATTTTGTAATGATGCAACCTGCATCTGTTAAGAACTTACCTACTGATGCAAATTACCTACTATGTAACACCAGCGATAGATAAGGCTTGTTCGCCAATTATTTCGAAACAAGTTTGATTTTGTTAATTGCCTACTTACTTAGGTACTTAGAATCAAGAATTGTCAGCTGTTCAACTGCTGTTAAATTGCAAAAAGCTGTTAAATTAACAATAGGGAAAACAAGGAAACCGAATACATATTTTAGTAGGTACTAAAGTACAGTTTTACAGTCATTCGGTGAAAGATTTAAGTAGGTAGTGTCAACACCTTCTATATAGTGTTATCCCGGTTGTACTCGCCCGCGAGGGTCCAGTGCCAGCTTTGGACCATGATCCAGGATATGGCAGATCAGGTAATTACAATGGAGCGACTGCCATCTGACCTCTTGACCCTGTTAACAGGGGGACCTGATCAGTTTAGATTTTGGTTATGGTTATACACATTCGGTCGCCTGAATGTGCATGTTTTCCTTCACGTCAGAGCATCGGTTAGTAACAAGTACTGCTATGTAGCTAACATATTTAGTTTTTAATATTTATTCTTTAACAGACACGGCCATTAGCATAGTCAAAGGGTTTCATGATACAAGGCAAGTTTGGCGCGACTGTCACGCTTATAGATGTGAAAACCATTTTTAAGTTTATTTCGGTTTAAAACGGCCAAAAAATTTTTTATAGGGCTTGAGTAATAATTACGTCATTATGTTTATCATACCATGAAGCACCAAACAGTTTTTTCAGGTTTGTCAGATTTGTTTCCACCCATTTCACAATCAATACAAACTGTATTGCTGAACTTACATACCTATTTTCTGTGTTAATAAACAATGCCATTGAGGAAACAAAATGCAAAATACAATTATAATAAGAAAAAGACGTCAAAATTAGAGTCGTCCAACGTAGTGGTCCCGTTACTCAACGTTAAAATAAAATGAAAAGGGGCTTGGAAGTTTGTATGGAAATTCGACATTTGCGTGGACGAAGCCGCGGGCATCTGCTAGCTGCTACCTAGTACCTTTCTTTATAAAATGGTCGCCAGCTCAAAGTATTACTTGAGCGCATTATAATGTTTATTCCATCTCATCATAATCGTCATCATGATTTTATTTTCTTCTATTCATCAACTAACAACAACTCATTTTTACTAATCAAAAAGTATTGTTTTAAGTTTTACTTTTGTAATCTATACTAATATTATAAAGAGGAAAGATTTGTTTGTTTGTTTATTTGCATCGAATAGGCTTTAAAACTACTGGACCGAATCAAATGAAATTTAGCACAGAGATAGTTTGAGACACTGGGAAGGACATAGGCTACTTTCGCGATATACAATCATCGGGGGGGTGAAATGGGGGATGGAAATTTGTATGGAAAATCCGACTTTTGGCGCGGGCGAAGTCGCGGGGAACTGCTAGTTGTACATAAAGTAATTACCAACAAAAAGTAATTATATGATTTACAGGTACTGAATAGATCTGGAATAGGCGTATATCAGTGATAATCGTGAACCTTGCCTTGACTCGTAGCATTTATATGCGGTTGCAACAACCGGTGGGTGCCATGCCATGTATAATGTAGAAGTGTCCAACTCGGTCAGGCATTAGCATAGTTTCAGCGCGTTGCAAAATTGAAACTGCGTGGTGCAGGGTATTACATCCATTTTCGAAAAATATCTCCATTCGATCTCAACGTGCCAATAAACTAAAAAAATGCTATTTGATAAGTGCTGTGTAAGTGTTTTTTTTCCATTCTCAACTTTTATTTGGTGCGTAATTTGGCCAAAACGCTGGACTCCGTGTTGCTCTATAAACTGAACGTCATCCGTTGGTCATGTTAACAATTAAAAAAGCCACCATCACCTGACTATTTGACATAAAATGTAATTTTGAGCCTTGTAGGTACTTAAGCTAAGCAATAGTTGCGAACCTACTGTAAAGTGCCCGAATGGATAATTAATAATGTCCTCCTAGCCGAATTTCGACTACGGCGGTCAATCTTCTCAACAGAGATTTTGCAACTGCGCAGGAGATATTATTGCAATAGATTGATGTGGTTCTAAACACCATCAATATGGATAATATCATAATATGTGTGCACAATACATAGACATAAGTGCACTATGTTCCTTCACTCTCATAGTTCGGTGAAATGGCAATCCGACATAACCGGAGAGAGATCCCGACTCCGCAGCTGAGGTGAGTTATGGAGCATGACAGAAAAGCCCAGAAACAAACTTCGTACATATAGTTCCCAGCGTGCTGACCACTTTTTTTAATGTTCTTTGGTTGTGAGCAACAAGCGACCAAACACTGGGCTCCGCGGACTACTACTCCACCACAACAATGCGCCTGCACACACCGCGCTCAAAACGAGAGACGTCCTAGACAGCACGCCGGTCAAACTCCTGGGTCACCCTTCATACAGCCCTGAGCTAGCACCGTTCGAGCAGGCTTTAAACGAGGTGTCTGCGGCGGACTGCAAAAAGTGTTTTGAAAATTGGTTCAGACGCACGAATCTTTGTATAGAGGCTGGTGGAGAGTACTTTGAAAAGATTTAATAAAATTATATGTACCTTTAGAACTATTTTTTTAGTGTCGCACAACTTTCTGAGTTTCCCACGTATTTATATGGGACATGAAAGTTTGTATGGAAATTTGACTTTTGGCGCTAAAATCAAATGTCAATAATTTATGAACATTTGTCATTTGTTTCTTAGTTTGCATTAAGGTTGAGGAAAGTTGTTGATGATAGGAATAAACACTCGGTAATGTTCAATGATTTCGTAAAAATTTTGAGTGCCGAAATTAATTTGACACAGGCTCAGACAATTTAAAATTGTCTAAGGACACAGGAGTCCATTAGAAGTGAAGCCGCTGCTAATTGTTAATAATCTACTGTCTGAAAAATCAAAAGATAGAAATCCATACTAATAATTGCGAAAGTGTGTCTGTCTGTCTGTCTGGTACGCCTTAACGCCTAAACTACTGGACAATTTCAAATGAAATTTGGTACAGAGATAGTTTGAGACCTTGGAAAGGACATAGGCTACTTTTTGTAGCGATATAAAATCATCAGGGGGTAAAATTTGTATGGAAAATCTGACATTTGGCGCGGGCGAAGACGCAGGGAACTGCTAGTACTAAATAAAAAATAAATTTAAATCATATTTTATATAAGTTTTTTTAGTACTAACCCTTTTTATTGTCTCGTAGAAAGTGTGAAAAGTAGAGTATTCTCCTCGGGGATAAAATTGTCTCCGTCTTGGGCGAGCTTCAATCCCTTCTCTGCAGTTAGGATCCTACATCTTACACTAAACTTTCGAATCCTTCGTTACGCTCGAGATTCAAAATGGCGCCCGCCGTGACGTATGACAACATCACTTTACTCCCTTGGTGAATAATCTACTATATTAACTTCCTAACTTACTTTACTCCAGTACCAGTACCAGTACTTTATGATTGTGGCCAAGCTGTTAAATCCTGTCATTTCTGCTAAACAATATTGCAGCAGTAGGTAGTGGGAATGTGTGGTAGTATGGTTTAACTTTCAAATCGCATGTGTCTGCTGGCAGTAAAAAAACTCCAACATCAAACAGAAACAACTCATCAAACGTTGATGGCAATTATTGATTGATAGATAGGCAATTACTATTGCTAGGTACTTATTATTTTCAGGGGTTTCCCTCACTTTTGTTAGTCAGCTGCTGCATCGTAGGTAGGTAACCTACGATGCAGCAGCTGCTGCACATGGAATTTCCATAAATTCAATGAATTCAACAGATGTTTGTTTCTGTGATGGATGAATGACTTTTTGTCCCGACGTTCGGCGCAACAGCAACAACTAATCGCATCAAACCTAGATTAGGTAAAGTTAGAAAAGTCTAAGTCTATTTATCGAAGGCGTGATTTAAACAACAGTCTTGAATGCATAAACAATAGTCGTCAAGTCATGGTGATTATCCGTTATCGGCAGCAGCGCTGACGACGAGTCGTTACGCGCTCGCTACGATAACGTAAATCGTAAAGTGTTCTTACGATACACGAACGTAAGAGCATGCTTCGTGTTGCAGCGTATGCGTCGGTTGATAAAAAATATCGCACTAGCTACGGCCTTGGCGGAAAAAAATGAATTATAGTCAAACAACGTGCGTAATCAGATGCAAAAGATATTTAGTGCGTTTTTAGCAAAGGCGGAAATTTTTTTTTGTAAAAAAATATTAGGACCTTTTTAAGGTGGATGTTTTTTTACTATTTTTAGTGGTAGGTCTTCCTAAAACAATATCGCAACAGTACCTACAGAAAAAACTGTGGTGAAAGTCACTACGAACTCCTAAGCGTTAAGGACTTGGATGAATGTTAAGGTTAATCATCATCATAAGGTTAGCAACTTAAAACTATGACTCCCAGATGTAAACTCTGGAATATTGTGTATTTTTATGTGTGTTGTAAGTACCTTCATAACTGTAGGTATTTGCATAAATTATATATGTATAATCTTATTGATTGTAGACTATCTATGTATTTTTAAATAGGTATGTACATAATATAGTATGTTTGAGAGTTTAGGCAGTGGATTACACGTGGAGGGCGACAATGATAGGTGGAAAATTGGTCAGGTCTGAGCACTTATAGCTAGGTACTTGCCACATCAGCTTTCAGGGTTCAGGTATCACTTCACAGGCCACAATCACTAGAAATGTCTGTAAGGAGTTTCACAGGATACACACGCAGCGAAGCACTCTGGTCTGTCTAGTACATGTGTCATAGGGAACGTCTCGATGTCGACTCGATCTTCGGGGTTCTCACGGTACGTTTTAAACAAATAGAAATAAGGCAGGTATGCGTGTGAGTGTGCGCGGCGTAGTATCAATAGGGTACACAAACAAATCAAAATATTGTAGTAAACATAGTATTATTAAATAAGTTCCCAAGTCCGTGGGTTTAAATCATACCCGTGTGCGAATTTTTGGTTTCTTATTTAAAAACTTTTTAATTATTATTATTTTTTCGCACCGCCCACTATTCGTTTCAGCTTAGCCCTCATATATGACTGGTAGAGAATGCCACTTGGCATTAAGTCTCCCTATTGTACAAAATTTCAGTTGTGCAATAAAGCTAAAATAAATGAATATTAAAAGATGCTGTATACGTACTTATAAAATCTGAAGTTTCCTTAAATTTCTCCAGAATCCCATCATCAGATCCTGATTTAGTGACAATAATGGGACCACGCTGTAAGCTCTTTTAATTCAAGAATTTTGAAAATCGGTCTACAATTGTTGGAGTGAATAAATAAAAAATAATGGACATCACCATTGCTCAGATCCGAAAGTAAGTAGCTAAAGCACTTGTGTGATGGAAATCTTTTAAACAACGGTGGTACCACAACACCCAGACCTGAGACCACAGAACAGAAAAAATGAGTCTTTTCTGTTCTGTGCCTGAGACAATATCGACCCAGGGATCGAACCCGGGACCTCAGAGAAATCGGTTAACACACCCTTATAAAAACATTCAAGTCGAACAAAAGTTTAAAGTCGATTGAAATAGGGAATTATTTAAAAACTGAAATTAATAATAAAACTTACCTACTTACATTAAGATAATAGAAGGGGAACCTATCTAGACACATTCCTTAATGCCCATTAAAATAAATTTTAAAAATCAATATAGGAAACCTAACCTAACTGCCTATCAAGTTACTGACTAGGGAACACTTCTCAGAGACTTTTCTATTAATACCCGTTTTAGGTTAGTTGCTGAGAACGTGCGCAAGTGCAAGCGAAGTGAGCGCTAAATTTTCTCTCCCCTAAGGCAGGCCTGTGTAACTCCCCCCGTAGGTACCTACGCGCGGCGACCCGTTGTAAGGGGCTAAACAAGTTGGGTGTCGCTAGCCGGCAGCGACACGCCCGGCGGTGCGCGGCACTAGGTTGCTGGTTGGACGAGGGTGAATAAAGTCCAAGAAAGATGCCCTAGATGGCGTAACTAGCTTCTTGTGGCAGTGAACATTATCGCGTTGCGTTATAGTACGTCAGTGAATAGGTTTACTGAATTATGTATGAACTATGAATCATATTCCAGAGTTACAAGAATAAAATTGTCTTGAAATGTATTTCTGTAGGTGTCTACACGAAAATGTGCTCGAGTCTGAGGCGAACTGAATTACACCATATCGTTGACAACATTGAGTAAGATATTTCTTTGAATTTTATTGAAAAGTCATACTTCTGATACTTCTGTACGGAGTACTAGTACTTATTCTGTGCCTAAGGGCAGTTTTACACCTTAACGGAGAGCTCTCCTCTCAAATTCGTTGAATGTCGCCAGGGCATTTTAATTAATTATTTTTTTTGCTTTTGAAGCCCGTAGGCAGGCATCTCTCACTCAATGTACTTGCGCGCGTTAATAGCCTACTCTCGAGCGCACCGACGGCGGTGCGTAAATCAGCAGACTGCCAACAACCGACGGGCGCGCGCGTACGCAATGTTGAATTATTTGTGTTACGTACACGGTCTATTCGTTTTTATGCAAACTAATTAAGTAATATGATTTATACATCTGTTATTTACTGTACAAATGCAACCAGAAGCATAATATGTCCTGAATTAGTCTTAGATTTAAATAAAATTCTGGACTTATCAGATACTCGAACGTTTGTACTTTTTAAATCTTTTAATAAGTCATCATAATTTTACGGCAGACTGAAAGTTCCCACAGTTGCTTTTTATAACTATGTATGAATTCATTTTTGAAAATAATTAGCACAGAATCAGACATCATCAGACAACATCTTAGATCTTGTTTTCCACATTACCACTTATTAAAACTGTAAAACACAATATCATTGTAAAACATTTCAAACCAAGCTACAAATAAAATAGGCTTTGTATCGAAAGAGGCAACCCTGACTTTATTAGTTTTACTCCAAGTTCGCGTAGCTGCAGAGGAATAATAACGTAATGTTCGAAACTTAAGGCACATTTTCGGGCGCAGCGGTCTGCGACAAAAAATTGTAGGCTATAAGAGTAGGTATGGACGATTTTCCTTGGAGTGATTTATCTGTTACATAGTAACTATTATATAATCTGTGCCGTAGGCCCAATATAATTGATACAGTTGATACCCCGGTTACTACGCCCATGTATCTTATGTTTCACATACCTATTAGTCATCTAACATTTCTTTTGCTCTAGGATGAAATTCTGTTCTTTAAGTTAAATCTATTTATAAAGCTCCAAATAACTTTCTATTTTGACCATGAAATTGTTAAAATGGAACTGACCTCCATTGACAAGGCTTTTAATTAGAGCTTAATATTTAATTATTAAATTAGGTACGTAACGTGTCTGGCAAAACAGCTTTTGTCTGATTTCTAGCAGGAGGATTTACTACTAGTAAGAAAATACCAATATTTTACCAGCGTTTGCTCGCGCGCTCCATCATGTTGGCATGAGTGACAGTGACAATTATTAAGCTCGAAATAATTATAAAAATGAAAAGCACGACTGCGCTCTTAACTAAAAGTAAAATCACGTTTTACAGCTAAACTCACTTATTAATGCTACTATATTTAGGTATTTGAGATAGTCACATTAAGACCTTTATAATGATATCTATACCTATTGAAATAATCAGAAGACTTTTTTTTCTTTCTGACATATATAATTGACTTTTTACCATTGTTGTTATTTTACTTTAATATTTTTGGTGAAAGGATTTATCTCATGATACCACACATCTAAATCGGCTCAGGCGTTCAGAAGTTATGGTGGAATAAGGAATCGTACATACATATACATAACCCTGGAATCATTACACACCGGTTTTTGCGCACTCGTGGAAATCAGTACAGTCATATCACAAGCAATTAAATGTACCTAACCAAATAAGTTTTTATGACATTGTACTATGAGCTTAAATCGAATGCAGATGTATACATATTGATGCTCGTGAGGTACATCGACATGCAGAATAGACCCATACCAGAAGTACTAAGCAGAAGTATGAGGTTGTGCGGTAATTTCTGGAAGGGACGCCTTCTCCCTGCTCGTCCTGCCAAGTTCGCAGCTGCATGTGCATTTTATCGATTACACGTGTCCGCCGCACCGCCCCCTCTACCCCCCAACCGCCCTTTACAAGTCCAATACGGTTTTACATTGCAGAATTATTTTGTATGGTTAGGGGTCATCGCAGGCTGATCGTTTGTAGTGAGGTACCTACTCATTAGTTCAAGTGAAACTATTTGCTTGTAAATAACATTAAGTTACGATCCGCGTTTTAAGTAAAAAAAACCGGCCAAGTGCGAGTCGGACTCGCACACGAAGGGTTTCGTACCATATCTATGTATATACATTACATTAGGTATTATGACATTTTTTTAGTTTTTAAATCACGGGGAGCCCCCTAAATATTTAAATTCTAATTACAACTTAATATTCTGTAAATATATCAAGAGTCTGCATGTTGCCATTATTCATATCGAGCATAAACCAGCAAAATAAAACACGTTTTTGTGTGGGAGCTTAAATATTTTTACTATTTTAATTAAATTATTTTATTTTTAAAGTGATTTAGATTACCTACTTAGTACTTTGGGAATATTTCAAGAATCTACTGTTGCTTGCTGACTGAATTCACTGAATAGAGGAGACCCCTTAATTATTTATTTTATTCTGTTTTTAGTATAACATCATTTGTAAAAATTTAAACTGTCTAGCTATCATGAGATAGTGACAGACAGACAGACAGCGGAGGCATCCGGAGGGTCCCGTTTTTACCCCTTGGGTACTCTAAAATTAGCTGATAGTTAATGTTCCGAATGTGTAAATTAACCAAGTTATTATATAGGGAGCGGAGGGACGTTAAACGTTTTCTCTCTTTTTACAAAACAAAGATTTTTTTTCGGGCAACCTTCGTACAGTCAGAATAGGGCTGAAGTTTTAAAACCGAGCGGCGCGGCGACCGAGTATCGAGCGAGCGGCGACAAAGTTTTAAAACAACATTGCTTCCTTAATAAAACCAGCGCTTCGCACGAGTCACACGACCTTGCAAATAAAATAACTGGTTCTCATCAAATAGCCTTTACCTTAACGAGGGCATAATTATGTAAATAGACATGATCGGTCCAATGAAGTCGAATTGAAAAGATCGTATTGATTTTTAGGGTTTCTTACGCAAAGGGTAAAAACGGGACCCTTAATAAGACTCCGCTATCCGTCTCTTTGTCACCAGGCTGTAGGTATTTCATATATACTCGTAGCTGTCTTACGACAGTTGAAGGATAATGCCCATTGAAGTATGGACCACGGTACTTATGTTGCGTCAATACCAAAGTTGTTTTAAACGGTGTAAAAAATAACAATTTACTATCGACAATTCGACATTTGTATCAGAGGAATCAAAATAGGAGTTTCAAAGATTTTTCAAAATACATAACATATCTAACCTAAAACTCAAAACGTGTTTATGTTCTAGTTATCGTGTTTCGAAGTGGTCAAATGATATATATTTTTACCTGAGTAGGATTTATCTTATGACTGTATTATATTGATCATTGGAGTATATGCACTTCCTAATGTATGTCTGCGTTGGTTTAGCCGGTTTCGCTGGTCAAATACTCTTATCGCGTGTTCAAAATCAAATTCCCAGTTTTAAACAAGCGTAGAAATGGCAGAATGCCTTCTTAAATAAATATGTATATTTTTTCGAATATACATTTTTTTGATGCGTGCATGAGAAAAATCAGTACCATGAATGGGCATGCTCCTTTCACAGGTGATGTATATTTTTGCAAATATATACTAAACCAGAGTAAAATACATTTTAAGCGAGACTCCCATCCAAACAAACAAACAAATCCACAAACGTGATTTTATTGCTGTATTTAAAACTAAAAAAAAGTTTTTCTGTAGAGTCTAATAATGTTGTAATTAGTAATGGTACGGAACTCTTGGCCGATTTTGTTTTAAATTTTTGTAAAGGAATTTTACCGTATCTTATAATACTTAACACATACCTACAGTGCCACTAACACGCCTAGCGTGTTCATGCGAATATCTATAGGCATGCCAGTAACACGCCAGGCGTGTTTTGAATGTTATACTGGTATTTCCAAAAAATGCCTACATTTTCAATTGAAATTTTATGTACGTAATCCTCAAACAATAATCTAAAGAGTTTTGAGGTGGCCTGCGTAAAAAAGCAATTTTTGTATTTAAAAAAAAAAATTTTGTTAAGCAATGCCGAGAACACGCCAGGCGTGTTCACTCAAATCCGATTATCATAGATTGTCAACCTTTTGCACTAAGATAACATTTAATACAAAATCAATGATGGTTTAAAAGGGAATATGACGTTATTGTTTACATTTTTTTCTTTTCATTTGATAATTTATTTATGTTACGTACCTTTAGAAAATTTCTCATGATTTATGATACCATCATAAAAGACGCATGCCGACAAGACAAACGACAAACAAACAAAGGTGGATGTCGCGCGATAATCGACTCTATACTTTAAACTTAAGTTCGAATTTTGCTTGCATCAACCTGATCGAGAGTGGGTAAAAAATGTGCAAAAAAAATCCGTTGTCGGCACGCTTTAAGTTTTGGTTTATCTTAACTAGTGGTTTTTGAAGTTGAATTTTAATGTGCGATAAATGAGGTTTACTCTTATATGATATGTTTAGGGGGCTTTGTAGATAAATATTTTTATGAAGCAGGATTTAATATTTTGCGATTTTGTGCATATTTGTGCTTAAAAAAGAAATTTGTTCAGTGCAGTGTTCGAAGTTTTCGACATCGCATGTGTTCCGTTGTGTTGCTCATCCGAAACTTTACGTTTCCGTTGTTGTATTTGAGCAGCAGAATCAGCCCCTAGATTCTGCTGCTCAAATACAACTTTTCTGTGGGATCAACATCGGTATCTAAAATCAACACACTATAAACACGTACTATAAATTATAGTCTACTTGCGGCCGCCCGCGGTTTCAACCCCGTGGTCCCCGTTCCCATGGGAATATCGGGATAAAAAGTATTCTATGTGTTATTCCAGCCTATAATCTATCTCCATTGCAAATTTCATCCAGATCCTTGCCGTAGTTTTTGCGTGAAAGAGTAACAAACATCCATCCATTCATCCATCCATCCAAACTTAAGCATTTATAAACTATTATAGTAGGATGACGAGGAAATCTAGCAAACAATCTAAAAATTGAAACGATGGTTGTCGATTATTATAGCTTCCGGTAATTCACATGTTTGCAATATCTCTAGGATTTTCGCAAAACAACTGCTATTCCTATTAACTTAGTTAATAATAATTTAGTGAAAATGTTACATGGAATTGGTCACTACTACACTAACCTTCCGGACGTTTTGTTGGTGAGGGGCTGTTTATTTGAGTCTCGTCGTCACATTGCTCTGTTTCAGGCACATATAAAGCTTTTCCTAAAAACAAGTGAAATTATTTCTGATAGATCTCGATTGCATCTTTAGATTTAATAAAAAAATATTATAACACTTTCCTACACAAACTATGTAAAAAGTCTTTTTTTACTAACAATTCCACTTTATTAATATTACTATGTCAGGCAAAGTCAAATCTGATTTCAGATCAGTTATGCATATATAGATACTCCAGAAAAACCCATTTAATAATCACTCAGTAGGTACAGTTAGTTACAGTCGTAGCGTAGTCGGCGGAGTATGAACGTACGTAGGTAACTTAAATTAATGAAAGTAAAATAGAACTAAATCAGAATTCCCTGCACTAAAAAACAGATTCATCATTAAATATCACCAACAATAACCATGAAATGTGCAAAAGGTTTACGATCTCTGATAAAATTACGATATTTACTTACCTAAAAGTCTATTTTCAGCCATAATTCCAGGTTGAACTTCACTATAGTATATAAATCAACTCAATTCTTGTGCAGCACAAGTCAGCGTGTTTATATTTTACCTTTATGCCATGCCATTAACACACCTGGCGTGTCTGCGTCTTTTTAGGGTGGTATGGCTATGAACTACTAGAAAATTGCGGTGGCATTCAATGAGTTAACGACCTCTGTTGTCGCGAGTTGTTTTCCTAGTTTCGCCATCTCTGTGGTCCCAGGTTTGATTCCCCGGTCGAGTCAATATAATATTAATTTTCATTATTAAATTGCACATGATTGACCCTGTCACACTTTTTGCAGATGCTGTCACATAAAATAAACAAAATGTTTATCAATTGTGTTTAAATGCTTTCTAATTTTGTTATTTTTAATTAAATTAATATAGTCTGTCTCTTTTCGATTGTTTGGCAGAGAAAGAGACAGACTGGGCTTAAATTTAATTTTAGACAGGGCGCATTGGAATTGAGCCCAATATGACGAATGAATCGGAAAAAAATAGTTAAGTATTCCTACAGTGCTATGCTAACTATATGGGGTTCTGCGAAAATAAAAATTGAATTCTTGATCAATTACTTAATGCTTCATTCATACCTAGTTTTGTAACTTGGTGAAGTAGTAGGTACATAACTACATAGAAACTTGATGAATCAAGTACTTACCTACTTAATTGCTTCCCTTTATTATTACATCCGACATTACTAGATTATGCTTAAAAAGCTTTTAGGGTTCTGGTAGGAGCCAAACAGGAGCATTTAGCACCTAATATCACTGATTATAAAAGTTACTAATATGGAGTTTTTTTCTTGGATTAAATTCCCAGTACCTATTGAAATGAAAGTTAAAGTGGATTACAATTAATATTTAATACCACTAATTTATGAACATGTTTCAAAGCGAGTAGATGTAGCTACCTACCTCCTTGCTTTGAATTACAGTTTTATTCAAATGTCACGACGGCAACATAGAATAATGCATACAATGTAGGTAGATAATACCTATGTAACTTAGTTAATATTACATTACATTAGTGTAATATTAACTAAGTTACATAGGTTAGTAGGTATGTTAGTGCCAATTTTATCAGTAACTGTGGTATCATTCCATTGCTGCGCAAAAGTTGTATAATACTTGTGAGCCAACTACGTTTACGCGAATTGTTGAACTCATTAAAATAAAATTTTACGGATTACTTCGCGATGTCCTCCCTGTGACCACAAACGCTATAAAGTGTTCGAAACGTCAGGTTTTAAATAAAATGTAAATAAATCGCGAAGTAATAATTGTGTTTTAATGAACTTAGGTATATTTTTATTAATTTTAACCATGAAAATACTTTTACAATACAACAATCCTTATTTTAATAAGTAGGTAACAATGCTAGTTAACAGCATTTTATGCAGGGCAGATTCATTATTTTATTAAGGTATACAAAACAACAACAGATAATACTTGTATTACCTATTGTTGAAAACGTTAACCTTCTTTGTATTATGTAGTAAATAGGTACAGAGTACATGCATATTAAATGAATTTAATTACCTATGTATATAAATTATATTACCAACAATATAAAACAAAACATGAAACACATGCATTTATTTTTCTAATGCATGCTAGTTTGTTAACTCACGAATAAATAATAGTAGGTACTTACATTAACTTTATTTTTTACGTAATTCATAATGTAGTACGTAGTTCAAATGTCATGAATGTAAACCGCTTAAAATTTTTGGACACTATGTTTACAAGGAGCAATCTAGCGAGACCCAACCACACTAAGTTTGGGTTTAAGTAGTAAAAAGATTGTTTTATTATATTCTTCTCGTGTGACATAATCAAAGTTTTAGGGTTTCCTAACGCAGTAAGAACAGAGCTGAGCCCGTAGACAAGATTCAATTTAGGTATTCTACGGCGAAGTTCATTATCGCTAACAAAATGTATGAAACTGACATTAGCCGTCGAAATATCACGTGATTTTGCATAAATTTTGTTGGTGAACTTCGATATAATATATAGAAAGATTGCAACTTGTCTAAGGACCCAGGTACCTACCTACTTTAGTATTTTAAGCTCATTTTATAATTAGAGATTATGTTGGTGAGGTACGTACTTAGGTCTGCGCTTACCTATACTCGTACTAAATGCTCACATTTGAAAGAACCCAAATAGATGCATTTTACCTTTGACAGTTTTAAATTGTATAAGCATTACTTACCTAGTTGCGTGGGTTTATTTCTACCCACCTTCAATAATTTTTTCCTCCTATTCAATGGAGGGTATCTAGCTTATATTTATGCTACAGGTTAACTTAGTTTCGTGAAAGCCATCATTTGTGTTTTAAAATTGGCCAAGACCTTAGTAAAAATGGACGTGACTGCAATCAGTGGGTTGCCTAATGAACTGCTGAGAAGTTATGGGAATATATCTTCACCATATGTAAGTTTTAAAAATGGACACAGACACACTTGAATAAATTATCAATTTACGAATCTTGAAAACTTAATGATATTTAACGATGTTAATACTCGTATGTACCAACTAGCAATGTGAACTGTATTTTTTTTATATTGTATTTTACAGGATGTAACGAATTTCAACATAGCTTCAACTTCTGGAAGAAAAACAGGTGTGGCCTTTTTGATTTTGAAATCACATTGTAAGCTAGATATTAGTAGAAGGTAAAACTACTATTATTTATTGTGTATTTAGACTCATAACAACTTAGTAAGTAAACTCCATATTGTACTTGTATTATATAAATGTACTACTGTATATGTGTAAGCTGAACTAACAGCTACACAAGTTTTCTGAAACATGTAAAGTGTATTGCAAAAAATTGCGAATCCACACAAAGATTCGGCTACGTCACTAATTTCCATATTTTCAAGGCGCCACTAGGTTTCTAGCTGTATTTTATATGTTTTCGTATTTTTCAGATGCATTGAGCGCTGTTAAGATGGATCCAGCAGTGCTGGAGGCACAGGTGACCGTCAACTCGACACCAGAACAAGAGGAGAACTGCGCTCCACCAAATAGTAATGCTTTGGTATCTGTAAAAGGTATTATAAACATTCGTTTGTATGTATTTGTTAGTATTATAAAAACACATTGGAGGAAGTAATAAAAATATCGAATAAAGTGCGATAACCTAAAGACCCAAGTCATCACGAAACACTAAACCCAAGTTCACCAATTTTTAAACACCCGGTAAACCTAAACCCCATTATTACAAAAACTTAGTAACGGGTTTAAGTCAGAACTAAGCTATTAGCTAGCCAATTAGAAAAACGTTTCTTCGTTAGGTTAAGTCACGAATGTGTCATTCATTCCTTTGTTGACGGCTAATATTTAGACCTATTTTAAATCAAGTATTTTTTTTGTAATAACACCGTAAATGACGGTTATTTTAACACAATTTCCATACAAAATGTGTCAATAACATTATGACGGCTGTTTAAAAGTTTACAGTTACATGTGTTGGTGAACTCGACCCTAAATTTTTTTTAAATCCTTGAAGTGCATTAAGCAAGGACGTTTGAATTTAAATTACGTTTTTAGGATCGACTCCACCTACAGCTTAATTCTACAACAAGTTTAACTTTTGGATGAATTTTATCAGGTAGGCATTCTATAAAATAGAAACTATTTTAGGCAGATTAACGGAACAGTACTAGACCCCTTCAGGTATTTTTTGTTAAAATTTTGCGAAATCGTAAGTGGGCCAGCTATCTTTTAATGTTATTTTGTTAGGCACATATTTGATACCAAAATCGTATGTATAGTAGATACATACATTAATTATCAAAAAGGTCACTAAACAAAAACTGTAAAAGCTGAAATGGATACTGATATCATCTGCAATGCTAACTTATTTTCAGAGTCTAATTCACAGTCTAAGTTGAACTTCAAGGCAATGGTAATGAAGCAGGAAGAAGCACTTCTCTCTTTGACTCCACAGCAGCTGGAACTGCTGATGCAGTTCACACAGACAATGCGTAGACAGCGGCAAGTTCTTCAGAAGCAGCTGGTAAGATATTAAGTATCATATTCTTCTTCTTCTTGTCATGTCGACACTGGCTTTATATTTTTGGAAACCAATACTCGGCAATTAACAAAGCATTATGAGTAGCGTTGTACAGGTCCTCACGTGTGCAGGTGTAGGGGCACGTTGGGCTTGGCAGTATTATCATATTGCTCGTTGCCTAGACTGCCTCGTTGGTCTAGTGTTCAGCAAGCTGGGTACTATCCACGAGTCCCAGGCTCGAATACCGGGTCGGGCTGAAAGTGTAGGGTTTTTCTGTCTTGAAATAACTCAGACACAACTCTGGAGTAAGGAAGTTGGTGGTGTTAACACCCCCGTGCCTCGGAAAGTACGTTAAGCCGTTGGTCCTGCGCCTGATCTCTACGGACATGTCGGACTGCCGTCTTACCGAATTATAAGAGTAAAGGAACAAAGAGTGCAGCTGTGTATTGCGCACACACTTGTGCACTATAATATCTCCCGCGCAGTTGGCTAAGCTGATTTTAATATGATAATAATGTCCTCCTAGCCGAATGACGTCCACTGCTACCCCCATAGTTTTTTTCTATTTACTCTCTTTTATAAAAATCTTACAAAACAAGTAGGTATCTACGTAGCATAGCGAAACCACTAAGATTTATAATTATACTAAGCATAAAGTTTACGTCAATCATCATGTAAAACAAATCTTAATAAAAAGACGCAATTAACTATTACGTATATGGATATAAACAAGAATTGGACAAATATATACTGTTCGGTTAAAACATTTTATTTATATACTGACCGGTCGCATGCGGCCTCCATTCAATAAGTAAAATTTACTACAGATTTCCCGCCTTTACCCGCTCTAATGCCTAATTTCCCACACATATTCAGTATTCTTTTCACCTCCTGAAATTGCGAATCGTACTCGCGCACTGAGGGTTCCATATAAACATGTTTTTTGTACGACATAACCAAAACTCGATTTTCGGTCTTATACTGTTTTACACTACCTGTAGTGTAAGACCTTAATTCATGATTCTAGGTCTATAGGAAGTAGGTACCTATAGGTTTTAATCCTCCTGCGTGCGAAATGTTAGAATAAATCGGCTAAAATGGCCGTAGCTTCATTTTTCACAGCTTCAAGGGATCGCAGCCATAAGTATTGGCACATAATAAGTACTAGTACTGGATTAGTGTTAATTGCAACTTAATACGTCTACGCGTCCCTGAGAAAAAGGGATAGACGGACAACAAAGTGATCCTATAAGGGTGCCTTTTATCTTTTGAGGTACGGAACCCCATAATTAAATTATATTGGTTCGTAACACAGAAACATACAGAAAAGAAAAAACTTTTTTTCTGTTCTGTGCTTAGTACGTACCGTCACGAACAATAAAATGTCATACAGACGTGCTAAACAAAGGTCTCAGATCAAATTGAATGCGCTTCTATGCATTTCATGCTTGACTATAACTCCGTCTGTGTAGGTATTTGTCCATTTCCATTGTATTAAGGGGGTGCCTCGCAAACGAAGACAAATTCAAACTTATTATTATTAGTAATTAGATCCATTTGACTTGATGATTTAATTAAAACAATACTTTTTTCAGCGCAATGCGCAAAATCATCAGACATTTGTGTTAAAAACTGAAAAGTGTTCATATTTTCTTATTTATATTTTATTCGTGTATATTGGACACCTGCGGAATATCAATACAAGCATTTTCATGTACAAATTATTGTTTCATGCGTTAAAATCACCATCACCAAGCATTTTTTTTCGAAAACTTCGAAAAAAAATGCTCTTAGATATCATAAGCTACAAGCCATGTTTTTTATATCATAAAGAATTTGTTTCAAATTTCAACAACACGATGACCTTGTACAATGATTAGGCGAACGTAAGTTGTTTTAATGTATTTTACTAATTCAGCTCGTCGTACAAGTGACTTAGAAATACGTTAATTTTCTCAATTCGTGCAGAACCTCCTTAACACATTCGCGCAAGCTACGTATAGTGACGTTCTGTTTTTGAACTCTGTGAGATGACACAGATTTTTTTCCATACAAATGTCCTAACGTTCATCGACGTCCCTCTTTAATTATGATCGAAAAATGTGTCAAATAATGACTCTGACGTTAATAGACGGTCACGTTCTGATGCATATGATTCTAAAATATTTTATTATTTGATGAACAACGTCTTAACACGTCAACAATTAATGACGTTCCGCCTCATAGCAACATTAATTATCATTTAACTATGAACAACGTCTAACCACGTCTATATATGTTATAATATGTATTGAACTATTTATGGGAGACGCCCCCGTCAAAATATTGTACGTATAACTAAATTCGTAACTCGTTTAAAACCATGTTAATTGGTGTGTTACCTGTTCATTTTTGTTTGTTAGACTTTATTTACACTACCTACGAGAAATAAACGTAGTAGGTTCTGAGAGATAGTACTTACGGTATGTTGTTTTGACGAACAAGGCTCCAGAGATGGTTGCATCTTTGAACCCTTTTTGGAAAGCTTCTTTTTCATATTTCGGTCTTTTTTGTTTATATTTAACGATTATTTTATGATTATTTAACTAAATATAGCAACAGAATATTATGTCTCATATGTTTACACACGGGCACCACTTTTTTAAACGGATAACGCATATAGTCACTTGAAACTTACGGTTCTTAACAATAGCCGCCGATTGGTGGGAATTGCGCACACGCTGCCGTCTCGCACGAGCGCGCAGGCTGACTGACTTCAAAGCGTTATATGCACGGTTAGTCGGATAATGACGTTGTGCACGTGTCAATAAGGACTAGTTTAGGGGTGATCAATGCCTACTTAACATTGTAAATTTTCGAGACAGTGTGACGCTGCAGAATTAATATTTTGATATGATGTGACACATTAACGTCACTCTAAGGATTTTGTATTGTCAAGGTCCGTGATCCTACGTTCTTCGTGATAGATTTTTTGTTGTAATGACGTAGTGATACGTTGTTCTCCATTATCAACAAATTTTTAGGACGTTACTTGACGTAGCTCGCGTGAATGTGTTAATTTATTCTGTGTTTCTATGTTTATGTCGATGGGCGGTCAGGATTCAGCTCAATAAAAGTCTCGTTGTGTTTGTTTCAAACATAGAAGGTACTAGCTTCACTTTTAAAATGACTCAGTGTGTGAACCGTCAGTTGGTTGGCACGTCTGCATTTATTATTGTTTACTTGTTCTAGAAAATTCGAGCTACATTTTGTTGATCATGCGAGTAATATATTCGAGTACAAATATAGGAGTGCATATTTCCTGGAACGAGTCCAAAGATCCGACTACGATTCCGACACTAACTGAGTACCTACAGTACGGCAGGACACATACTCGTATCAATAATTATACCACAGATACCTAAATTAATGAGACTGAATATTGTTTCTACGATATTATTTTTACTAGTAGATTCGTATGTATTCTAATTGTATGAAATGACAAGCGTTGTGTTGTGTGTAGATAGACTATACACAGATATATATATACGGGCGACCCCTGTGGTCAAGTGACTTGCACACTTTAATATTATCGTCGCCATATCTGAGGTTCTGGGTTCGATCCTAGGTTGGGTCAATTTAGAAAGCGATATATTCTATTTGTCTCGGACCTGGGTGCTGCTGTACCACTGTTTATGATTTCCATAACACAAATGCTTTAGCAAAATACATTTGGGATTTAATCAAAATCGTGGAGAGTGGAAAAACGGGTAGGGAGACCTTTGCCCTGCAGTGGGACACGACATGCTCCTAATAATAATAACTTGGCAACAGAGCAATGTATGCATGTGATGTTGTCTAATATTTTTGACTGTTAATGACGACCGTCTTGTTGTAATGGTTCGCGCGCCGCACTACAAAACCAGAGGTTGCAGGTTCAAATTCCGCAAGGGAAAAATGTTTGTGTGATGAGCACGAGCATTTGTAGGTACCTAAGTCATGGATGTTTATAAACGTAGGATATAAGTATGCCTATTCGTTATCCTAGTCAGCATAGCACAAGCTCACGCTAAGTTTGGGGCTAGGTAAATCTGTGCATTTGTTGAAATAATTTATCATTTATTTATATACTAACCGACATACGATAAAACTCATTCAAGCCATAATTGTTACGTATGTTCTGTGTATATATAAGCAGAAGCTTCAACGTCAGATGTTCCATTAATCACCTACTAGGTAAAAATATAAAGTGTATTACTGCTATCATTACGGGCGACCCCTGTGGTCAAGTGACTTGCACACTTTAATATTATCGTCGCCATATCTGAGGTTCTGGGTTCGATCCTAGGTTGGGTCAATTTAGAAAGCGATATATTCTATTTGTCTCGGACCTGGGTGCTGCTGTACCACTGTTTATGATTTCCATAACACAAATGCTTTAGCAAAATACATTTGGGATTTAATCAAAATCGTGGAGAGTGGAAAAACGGGTAGGGAGACCTTTGCCCTGCAGTGGGACACGACATGCTCCTAATAATAATAACTTGGCAACAGAGCAATGTATGCATGTGATGTTGTCTAATATTTTTGACTGTTAATGACGACCGTCTTGTTGTAATGGTTCGCGCGCCGCACTACAAAACCAGAGGTTGCAGGTTCAAATTCCGCAAGGGAAAAATGTTTGTGTGATGAGCACGAGCATTTGTAGGTACCTAAGTCATGGATGTTTATAAACGTAGGATATAAGTATGCCTATTCGTTATCCTAGTCAGCATAGCACAAGCTCACGCTAAGTTTGGGGCTAGGTAAATCTGTGCATTTGTTGAAATAATTTATCATTTATTTATATACTAACCGACATACGATAAAACTCATTCAAGCCATAATTGTTACGTATGTTCTGTGTATATATAAGCAGAAGCTTCAACGTCAGATGTTCCATTAATCACCTACAAGGTAAAAATATAAAGTGTATTACTGCTATCATTATTGGCCACAAAATATCTTCGCTTCTATGGCCAGATAATCGTTGGAGTATCATGGTCAATTAAAGCACCATTAGATATTCATGTTGCTCTGAAGATGCGTGTCGCAGAAATATTACCTATCATGGTAGGTAATATTTTTACCTATCTTACTTACCCACCTAATATATTAATATGTGCGTAGGATGATGTATGTGATGAAGCTTGTGTTAACAATAAACACAAGTAGGTACCTACTGAATTTCTTATGTTTGTATTTTCTTCCACTTTCTTTGTTTGAGATCGGGCTAGTGCGCGTATTTTTCCTTATTCGAACCGGTGATAAAGAACTGTTTATTTTTAATTAAAGATTTAATTATTTTTTTCCTCGTTCCAGGAATGCTCGTTTTGTAAAAACAACGGGGAGTCTGTGTCTTGGTATTCGTCGCATTGCCTGAAGGATGGACAGGGTCGCGTCAGGTGCCCTGTACTGAGGAGCTTCAGGTGCCACCTATGTGGTGCCACTGGGGACCGTGCGCACACCATCAAGTATTGCCCCGATAATATCTTGTTGGATGCCGGTACGATATATTTTACTTTTATCACACAGTTGGATTAGGGTTAGCTGATTGAATGAACAAATGGAGTAATGGACCCTATATTCTATTGAATCAGCTAACCTTTATTCAAATTAAAAAATACTCAGGATGTGTCGAATGCTCAGATCATAGAAAGAAGAGAAGAGATATGAAATGACCCAATCGTTCGTATGTGTCGCCTTTACAACGATGTTGCACTTAATCAACCTAACATCGATATTTTCACTAGGAATCCAAGCGCCTTATGAGAAGTATTGAAACTGTTTTCGCATGATTTATTCCTCTTTTGTTTTAATCTAATTTACTTATAAGCTATGTTTGCACCGACTTAAATCAGCAGGCGGTACTATGTAGTACCTCCTTCATTGTTTGTACTTCTGTTTGGTACTTTAACGATGCATGTTTTAGGTTACAGTTTAGCTCTTAATTCATAGATTTATAACTCTTTGTAACCATCAAATGATTGTAACCTGTTTTGTGTCTTAAATAAAATAAAATAAAAATGGGGACCTGCCCTTGCGAACGCGACGTGGGCAAAAGGGACTATCTATTGAAGCAGTGGATTGGTTAAATTTCAATCATTTGATGAGGCGTGCGCGCCAATGAGCGTTGTGAATTGAATTACCTGCTTCTGTGTTGCTTAAGCCTACAAAGAGGCTTCTAGTACCTTTTTGTTTTGTTACACATAAACAAAGGTAAAGGCGACACAGTTTCGCGGAGGTTTATAGAGTAATTTTTTCTATGATCTGGTGTCGAACGCCATGTTTAAAAGTTAGATTTAGTTTGATGGTTCAATTTAAGCCCAGCTCAACGATTTTGTACAAAAGAATCGGTGTGTTAGTTACGTTAGGTACTTATATCGAGTACTTACCTCGTACCCAGTTCAGAAAAAAGTTAGGCAAGTGCGAGGATTTGGTATCTTTAATTAGGAGAAAGGAAGAATTAAGGAAGAATTAACTATGAAATAATAAATTCAATCAATTTCATAGCTCTACGGTTTTCTGAGAAAAAAGGGGTTGTCAAACTCATATAGAAAGGGTAATTTATACAACTTTTAAAGATTTATTTAAAAAAAATATGTAGTCAACCTGTAGACTACACCGGTTTTTGGTAATTACGTAGGTATTTTGTGGTACTTAAGTAAGTAGGTTACTGTAGGTACTTATAAATGCATCTATGCAGATGGTGTTAGTTCACCTGTAATAAATTATTGAACTTTCTTTTCTGTCTCATTTCAGATTACTGGAGTCGTGCAAGTACGAGTAGCATGTGATAGTCACTTGTTTTACAAATATGTATTATATTTTTTAAACAATTCTCGTCTTTTATACACATCTTTCTGAAGAAATAGAAAAGGGAATGTCTTTTGGGCGTACATAACATTGATTGTAGGCACAATACAATACCGGGTAAATTGGACTAATTTCGTGATACGTACTTACTCAACAAAACGTACCTACTCAAAATAACTCACTGAAATTAGAACTGCGGCATGCGTAAGCTGAATCAATGACATTGGCAAGGTACAGGTACATAATAGGTAGGAAAATGCTTGAGTAGGATTTTCTTAGAAAATGAATAAGGTCGCGTTGCTTGCCTAATAAAATAAGGTTATCTTCAGAACTCCACCTAGGTATGGACGACAGCACTTCAAGATAAACACTGTAACTTATGCAGATGTATCTATCTAATAGGGGTGATTTTACAACAACATTTTTTAGCCTGATGTGCTGGCCTCTGTACTTATATGTCGTTCATTTCATTTCACTATGTTTCACTTTACTTACGGTGTCCGTTAAAAGAACCTGCTTTGATACACATTCACATCAATCTTGCATTTTATTAGCACGCACAAATTTAGTTTTCCTACTAGACCCGTGTTCAGCAATTTTTAAACAGCCGGTAAACATCGATTGACGGTTAATTTGAGAGAATTGCCATTCAAAATATGTGAAATAATGCGAAGCTGGCTGATTACAAATTAAACATGTGTTGGTGAACTCCACACCTAACTCCTTCCATCCATGGGCATCCATTTCATTCATATAGATATACCATTATTCATAGTAGGTACTAACTACTTTTAATAATCAGTGAATTATATTATGCTGTGATACTATAAAAACTAACAACAAACTAAATGAAATATATACACAATAACAAAAAAGAACAAGATAAATTTATAAAACAAAAAAAAACCATCACAATATAATAAATCAATAATAATATAATCATCATTTAATATATCAGTGAATTACCTAAGTGAGTTGTCAGGTCTACTTCGATATCAAATTATTACCTATAATGTTTTGCTGTGACCTCCCAGATTTGGATGACACGCTTTATTTTGTATTCACAAACAAGTCAGTTCAGTGTCGCAAAACAAGTTGCCACGTGTGTTTCAATCAAGACCTCTTTATTCCATGTCGTATGGTGAAGAGGTCACCCTGTAGGTATCCCTTTATCTATCAACTGTCTATATACCGGACTATACAACCTCAAACTATACCTAAGTAGTAGCGCATCAAAATTAACTTGGCACATTTTTAGTCCGCGACGATACGGACTTACCCCGTTAGGTACCTACCACGTACCTACCTACGAATATAAATTAGGCACTTCTAAACCACTTGTATAAAATAAAATCAGATGACTAGTTCGGAATTAATGACAGATAGGTGACATGACATGAGTAGTGGAACTAGTGGAGACCAAACATTTTAAATAAATAATCTGAGACGGGTGTCTCTGATTTATTCAAGTGATAAAGGAACTTCAAAATTGTTAATAAGCGGGTTGGAGTTACCTAACTAGATTCCTGGAACGAGGAAAAATATAATTTACCTATAGATATGAAAGTTTTATGTGTTAGATGATATATTAAGTTAAGGTACCATAGCAGTTTGTTATTTTTGAGTTTATCTTATTATTAACTAAATAATTTCGATAAAAATAATGTCAAGATGTTTACAATGTTCGCCATGCTGTCGCCATTAAACCAAACCTTGGTGTTATTACAAAAAAAATAGACCAGGTTTAAAATAGGTCTAAATATAAGCCGACAACAGAGGAATGAATGACACATTAGTGACAATACATAATAGAGAAACGCTTTTCTAATTGGCTAGCTAATAGCTTAGTCCTGGCTTACTAGGTTTTTGTAATAACAGGGTCTTCGTTTCTTTCACTTGACGTTACAAAAGTTATTTCTAACTTTTAGTAGCATTTTTTATTTTTTGTGGAAGGAAAACGAACGAAACCTGTAACAGCTAGTTGGTTGTAACGTGGCTCACACAACATACCCAGAGATCTGCTCTTTGAGATATGTATGATTTACATTTAAAACAATAGCAGCAATCAACTCATTATAACCGGTAATTAAAGATTGCCTACAAATCGAATGGAGTACCTACCTACTCATCACACGGGCACAAGTCAATATTATTTTTCCAGTTTCCTTTATGAACTGAAATCTCATGCAAGTGACCTACTATCCGACCAAGCCAACTAGACAACTGTCAAATGACTTTCGTCGACGAATACAACGAAAATACCGATGGAATTTAAAACGCAACTCATCTTAATTGTAACTATTTCTATTTAATTATCTTTGGTAATTTCGTTGTAAGTCGTTTAAGTGCCATGCTACACTGGCAGATTACAAGCGTTTTCAAAGCGGAGCGGCCACGCAGCGAAAACGTCGCGGCTGCGCAGCGAATGCGTTACGAACGCGCAACGATTTCGCCGCGGAGAGAAGCGTGACCGCCATTTTGTACACTCGCATACCGAAACCCCCGCTCCCAATACTGATAATCTTAAGTGTTTATCTTTATGTTATAAATGTCACTTTGAATCTGATGTAACAACTCATAAAATGTAGGTCTTGACATACGCAGGTAAGAATAAAATTGTTCGGATAATTTTTTATTATTTTGCAAAACAATACATAGTAGTTGCTTTCATTTAGTCGATTGGTTGTTATTGGATCCTTCCAATATCTTCGAAGTATTGGTTTAAGTTTATTGCAGCGTCAAAGTAACAAAGCTAACAGCAGTATTTCCTCGTCGGAATCCATTCTGTTACTGAGTGTATCGTTCGCCGCTCACTCAAGGCGGAAACGTTGCGTGTTCGCTGCGCAGCCGCGGCATGTTCGCTGCGTGGCAGCTCCGCTTTAAAAACGCTTGTAATCCGCCAGTGTGGCATGGCCCTAACAGTTGTCTAATGGCTTGATCGAGTCCTTATTAAGAAAATTGTAGCTCTGTGCGATCGTGATGTAACTAATGAAAGCACTTAAAACGCCTTAGACTGGAGACTGAGCTAGAAACTAAAGTTAAGTATATATATGCGTAGATGGCTTTTTAAAATCTAAATATTCAATGGGTAATAGAATTACAGTCTTTCTAAATCTATGTATTTAGTAACCATGTAGGTAAGTACCCAGACGATCTTGTCGAAGTTAAAGTCAAACACGAGGTTTAGACAAATGGTCAGCCTAGCCACGTGTTTATCGCCAGCTTCCGTACATTCATTAAAAATAAGCATGCCATATTTGAAACATAATTTGAGAAATCAATTATGCATGAGGTAAACCTTATAATTACTCTTCAGCCGAATTGCAACACTAGGCTCTAAATTGTTCAAAACTTTATCACACTATCGCTATTCGAAATAAATATGGCAAACTTAACTTAGTATTTATTGACAATGTCTATGAGGAAGCTATGGCGACATGCACGTCGCCTAGCATCATTTCTGAGGCATTCTACAGTCTCTAATTGCCCTGTTTTTGCGTAACAGTATTTTCCTGAAAACAAAAAGGACACTGGACTCGGACACTCCCATGGATTCAACCAAGTTAGTAGCAATTTGAAATCTTATGATCGACCGCGGAGCTCGACCCATGTAGGCAGGTGTGAAGACAGAAATATTCAGGTGAATATGTTTTTGTATTGTGATCGATTAAGCCTGTATCACAAAATCACAAGACTCCTTCTGTCTTGTCCGGCGTGCCCCAACCCGACTCCTACTTTGTAGGTACTTCGTGGTAGGAAATAATGTACGTCGACCAAATTGAATCATGACCCACTTTATGGTTATTTTTCTACTGTCATTCTATACAAGTAAGTTGAAATTCGCTTGAACATACATTTCCTAGAAACGTGTCATCATTTTATTTGACACTGACAGTCACTGACAAGGCAATGGTCGCTATCTGTACGAATAAGTTTGTATGAAAATCGGGGAGAACTTCATTTCATGTGGGTAAGGGTTGCAATGCAACACACAAGTAGGTAGGTAGATATTCGGGATTCGGCACGGCCGGGCGCCAAGTCTGTATTGGGAACCAGTTTCTTTTATAAAAGTTCCACTGGAACTTGTGTTTGCCATGATGAAATAAAACAGTATACTTAGTTAAAGAAAATAATATTTATTTTAAGTATATATTTAACAAGTGGCATTAAATTGGTAAAGTGAAAAGTAACCCGATTAGACGACAAATGTCACTTCCCCAATCCAAACACCACAAATTTTCACCTGGGGACCTAGACGGCCATCGAATAAGAGTGAATGCATCTTCATGCTAGGTAAACCAATTCGAGACAATTCTGGCAGTATGCACTGGACAGTTATCATGAACAAAGGAGACTACTGGCACTTCTTCACGCAAGTAAACTGTTCGCAAAGTCGGTAACATTGACATAGTTTATAGCGTTATGACGAGGAGAAATTTGAACAAGTTTTCCGACACTTCCGGCATCCATCCAGGCACACATGTTAGCTGAAATTCAGCTGGATAATTGGTTGGGCACAACGTGATCCTCTGTCCTATCGCGTGTTATCGTAACGCCACGAAGTTAAGCGACCATGTTGAGACGAGCGAAATGATTTCTCGTCTGTAAATATGTTATCCGTAATAGTGTTGCATTTCCGTTCTCCTCCGTTCCGTTCTTGATTCGACGAACGCCATGATTATGTCGTCGTCTGTCTTCGAGGGTACCCTCTTTAGCATGCCGGCTGATCCAGGTTCTGACTGTGTTCCGACTTATTCTTAGCTGTTTGTTCTGCCAAATTGGCCATTATAAATATATTATTGCACTTGAAAAAACGACCACCAGAGGCGGGAATCGAACCCGCGTTCCTCGCATACCGGGCGATTGCCTAACCTCTCGGCCACCCTGGCGTTGGCAGAGCCTGTCGAAATTTTCAAGTGCTTCTTAACGCTGTAATGCCGCGTTGCTTTCATCAATGTTATTGGGATTGTACCCTCAACACTCGAAAGAAATACTATTGCAAGTATATAACAATCGAAAGATGAAGCTTGCAAATAAGATAATTATTGTTTTTTAAGTGATAAGCATTCACTATGCAATCTAAATATATTATTGCACTTGAAAAAAAAACGACCACCAGAGGCGGGAATCGAACCCGCGTTCCTCGCATACCGGGCGATTGCCTAACCTCTCGGCCACCCTGGCGTTGGCAGAGCCTGTCGAAATTTTCAAGTGCTTCTTAACGCTGTAATGCCGCGTTGCTTTCATCAATGTTATTGGGATTGTACCCTCAACACTCGAAAGAAATACTATTGCAAGTATTTAACAATCGAAAGATGAAGCTTGCAAATAAGATAATTATTGTTTTTTAAGTGATAAGCATTAACTATGCAATCTAAATATATTATTGCACTTGAAAAAAAAACGACCACCAGAGGCGGGAATCGAACCCGCGTTCCTAGCATACCGGGCGATTGCCTAACCTCTCGGCCACCCTGGCGTTGGCAGAGCCTGTCGAAATTTTCAAGTGCTTCTTAACGCTGTAATGCCGCGTTGCTTTCATGAATGTTATTGGGATTGTACCCTCAACACTCGAAAGAAATACTATTGCAAGTATTTAACAATCGAAAGATGAAGCTTGCAAATAAGATAATTATGTTTTTTAAGTGATAAGCATTCACTATGCAATCTAAATATATTATTGCACTTGAAAAAAACGACCACCAGAGGCGGGAATCGAACCCGCGTTCCTCGCATACCGGGCGATTGCCTAACCTCTCGGCCACCCTGGCGTTGGCAGAGCCTGTCGAAATTTTCAATAATTATCTTATTTGCAAGCTTCATCTTTCGATTGTTAAATACTTGCAATAGTATTTCTTTCGAGTGTTGAGGGTACAATCCCAATAACATTGATGAAAGCAACGCGGCATTACAGCGTTAAGAAGCACTTGAAAATTTCGACAGGCTCTGCCAACGCCAGGGTGGCCGAGAGGTTAGGCAATCGCCCGGTATGCGAGGAACGCGGGTTCGATTCCCGCCTCTGGTGGTCGTTTTTTTTTCAAGTGCAATAATATATTTAGATTGCATAGTGAATGCTTATCACTTAAAAAACAATAATTATGGCCATTATAAGATTTGTTTGTAGATATTGACTTAGGTTTTTATAAAAATTCTGACTTACTAGTAGGTATACTTGACATTTGACACACGACGTTTTTTATTTTTTAAATTATAATACATTTTTCTTCGTAGTGAAAAGAGTTTGGATTATGGACTTTTTTAAATTCATATTAAGACTAGTTTATCTAAAACATGTCTAGTGCAGTTATAATAAAGGTTAAACTTGCATAAATCTCTGACCCGTTATGACGCATTTTTATATATATTTAAAACGTACTATGTGCAACATGCATGACAGCGAAGAAAACCTTACTACATTTATAAATGCAAAGGAATAATCGGCAAAGTGGGTCATGATAAAATTTGCTCGACTGTATGTGCAATTGTGAACACGTAAGGAGTGGGGGGTAAGGCATGCTAGATGCCAGCGGGGTTGCAGAGTAGGGGATGCAGAGTAGGGGATTTCCTATGACAGTGGCGTGCGATTTCTTCGACCCCCCCCCCCCCCCCCCGCACGGGGCAGGGGGGCAGAAGGATCGCGCATGAACTTGTCGGACTGTAAGTAACTGGGCTTAACTAACATAGGTAGGTAGGTACCTAAGTAGGTATGTTTTGCTGAGTATTTGAAGTCTTTGTGCCGTAACCAAAAGATTAAAAGGCTTAGTAGGTAGCTGCTGTATTGCTGTTTTGACGTCTAAAAGAAGCACAAGAGACTGGGCGTCTTTGCTGGAGGATTGCGACTCAAAGACGCCGCTAACATTATCCTCTGGTGGCTCCGTATTACACTAACTATTATAGGGTAAAGATACCGGTTATCGACCAGTTAAGCGACTTGTTGACTTCAGAGTTGATTTCTATCATATTGCTGTGCCTCAAGGCTTTTTAAAAATAAGTCATTTGACCCTACAATAGTCTAGTTTCATAAAACCTAACGTTTATAGGCGTAGGAGTGATACATCATTTTAAAATATATGATTTTCGTAAAAATAGAGAATATACCAGTTATCGGCCTCGTTAACCAGTTATCGTCCACCAGTTTACTGGTTATCGGTCACCTGATTCAAGGTAGAAAAACGGGTCTTATTTGATAGCTCATAGGGTTTATAATAGTATGACAGTTAAATCAATTAATACTTTTAAAGGAGTAGTATAGTTTTACCCTCTTTTGCGGCTTAAACACAATTAGGTAACAGATTAAAATCTCGAGTCATACAAATAGCTATTTTTGCCGTTGGACGAAAGTTTAGTGGCCGATAACCAGTAAAAACAAAACCTATTTCCGGCCGTCTAAAATAATAATAACTTCATGTTATGTTTGAATTTAATTTTAATACGATTCTGTTGTGAGGTGTTCATTGATTAAATATCGCTTAAAACAATCATATAATAAAAACACCGTAAAATTCTAACTATTTTAAACGACCGGAAATAGGTTTAGTTTTTACTGGTTATCGGCCGCTAAACTTTCGGTATTTTGGAAGTCCATATCTCAGAATCTATGAGGTATACTGGCGGCCGGAATCTGGTACTCAATTCACAAAATTCTAGCTGTTCACTAATAAAATCAATGTTAGTGAATTTAAGGTTTTCGCAATGCAGGCAAACAGAAATGACGTGCTTAAACCGGTTTGCGACCACCCGGCCGGAAAGCGGTTTTTGACATAAATCGAAACCTATTGTCCGACCACCAAAAATATTACAGATTATGAAATGTTTGGTGAGTTTGGGCATTGGAATATTAAATTTTAACATGTATTTAACACACAAACCATAAACAGTCACCATTAAAATAATAGTAACACTTAAAAACTTAACTTAAATTCATCCACCTGCTAATTTTTTTGTTAAATCTGCCACGCATCCACACACCAAATTTTGAAATGACGACCGAGGGCTTAACACGCAAATGACGAGGTCATGCTTAAGGATTATGAAGCGTAAAGTTTGTCCGGGTTGAACGGCGCAAAATTAGAAAGGAGCTGTCTATTAACCTACCTATTATTCAAAATAATGTGCAAAGTGGCCGAAAAGGGGTAGTGGCCGAAAAGGCGTATGTTTACCCTATGTATAGGTATGTATAATCAGTGGTAGGTATTACTCCACGTCAACGTCTTTTAATCTCGCTTCCTAAGTGAAGGGGACGTCGCGACGCGGTTAAACGAGGAAGAGTGACCAAGGGGTCACTCTTCCTCGTAGATGGATAAGGATCCATCACGGCCAGTTTGGTAGAGGGCGTATCAGGCACCGGCTCCTCTGCGTCTGCTTCATTCATGCGACAAGATTTCAGTTCACATTTTCGGGATTAGGTAGCTACGGACTTTGATTTGAAAAGACTATGTACATAATTACCTATCAGGACAACTGTGGGCATGAATAAAGTGTGTGGAACTTGACTTTTTCATTAGCCTCGTCGTTACTTTACATTGGTAAGAAACTTGATTATAGTACTAAGGTGACACAATATGACCTGCAATTAGGCCTGCCGTTGGCAATTTTCTACTATCCTCCTTTCCTTAGTAAGTAAGTAAGTAGTAGCATGGGTAGTAGGTACTACTTACTTCCACTGCGTATTTAATAAGTTCGTACGTAATACTTCTTATACACTTTGAAGCGCAAGCTCGCAAGCGTGATGTTATAAATACCTACCAGCGTGTGGGTTAGATAAAAATGAGTTGCGCAAGGTCACTGACCTGACGCGGCAGCTGCCGCCGCCATTTTGGGGTAGGTCACGGCGGGAAACGATTGTTCCATTGCAACGCCACGCGGGCCCCTCATGATTTAACCCACGAAGTTAGCTTAATAAACTGCCTCCTAACACGCACATTACTAATAGGAATAACGAACTGAGTTAAAATATTATTATAATTAGGTATATTTGGTAAGTTGGTAGGAATTAGGATCCTATACAGGTGTGAGCTAGCAACAAGAGTTGGGATTACTTTCGCAGATGGGGCACTTGATGGCACTTCATTAATCTAGTCCACCCAATAGGTACCTACCTTACTAAGATTCCAGTTCAATAATCTTCAAAGTGACCCCCCCACCAGCTTCACAGCCACGCAGCTGAAACTAAAAAAAATATATAGAAAAATCGCATTTTCTTCAGAACACATTTCAACTTTATAACGCTGGAATTCAGTTACCTATAATAATGGCCTAGTCTCGGAAAACAGGTTTGATTTTTTTCGCAGCGATGGAAGAATTGTGCATTTTTTTAACACTCACTAATCAACCATTTTAAACAACATATAGAGTTCGGTGTACCTACCGCAAAAGGAAAAGGCACATACCTACCTAAATGCAGTGTGTTCATTGCGCGAGTTGAAATTGAAGCTACTTAAAATTTTCACATAATGACAGTACCTATTTCAGAATACTTACCTGTTATCACGGATATAGTTGACCTTATTTTCTTCCTAAATAGGACCAATAGTATATTATAGGTCCTATATAGTCCAAGATAGGACCTTCTAAACAGTAGCATAGTAAGTTATACCTAATTTGCCCTCTAATAATTGATTAGTATCAATATGGACGAAATAAGTAGGTACAATTCATCTTAATAAGAAAATATTTCAATTCTTGTACGCGACAGGGAATCCCTAACGTTTAATATAAACTTTAGGAACGTTATCTAGGACTGTACAGGACCTACATACGATGAACACATGTATATTATTTTGTAAATTGAAACGTATTTCAAATGTAGACCCATTTGACCACGATAAGACGTACATTACTTAACAAGGTACGTACGCTTCAGTCCAAGAGTTTTTTGCCACCGAAAATGTAAAAAAAAATACGCTGTCATACAAATGTTTTCGTACCATTCATGCCAGTCAGTGATACAAGATGATCATCTAGATAAACGTGTTGTAAAAACACTTTGAAGAGACATCTCTATAATGTTACCCACATCATATTGTAGTCAACCAACGCCTAACTATGCCCGTAACTGCGGTGTCTGCTGAATTGGAGGGTATTGTAACAAGGTACGTCTGTAAACCGCTAGAGGGCACTCAGGCACTGTCAGGGGGCATATTAGTCTGTCTTCTTTGTTATATTATGTTTTATTAACCTCATTTTCCTGTACCTACTCTTATTGCGTGCTTGAGACAAGTAAAATACATTTTACTTACATTATTTTTATCTATTATATTACATTCGATTTTCAGAAAAATATGAGTTTTATTTTTGTAGCTTTAACAAGGCGCCTGTATCCACTATCTCACAGTAGGCGATGAAATTAGTGTTTAAAATAAATCAATTCCTAATTCATTTGACTATAGATAAATTTATCAAGGAAGGGAATAATATAAAAAAGAAGACGCATGCATGTGTAATCCTCCGAGGGGTCGCGAGCGCGACGCGGCGCCCCGCTGTGCGCAGACGCAACCAACCGCGACCACGAGTCCGCTACTGGCGCTACTCGTTCACTCGATGTAACCAAGTGCGGTCGTGTTGCTACAGGGCTCATTGTAGTTCTCGCGAAAGCCCTTAAAAGTGCCGTTTCAAATGTAGTCCCCTTCGCGCTGCCATCATCAAAGGCACCTTCTGAAAATCGAGAGGAAAATCCATGCAAACGTAAGTAATTCACTCTACAATTTAACGCCGTCAAAGCATATTGCACAACTTTTCACGTCAATCCACATTTTCCGCTACGAAATTTTCTTTTGTGTTGCTAAATGAAAAATGTCATATCAAACTACGTCTATACTCGTAGTTGTGTGTCCTTATGAGCCACTTTCTCTTTGCAATGCTCTCGTACGACCTCTATGTTCTCAGCCTTTGTGAAACTGGTGGTGTTTTAATAAAAAACGAATTGAATAAAAATACATCTTATTACTTGAGCTCAATTGTAAATTTCTTGTTCTTTTTTTGGTAAATTGGTATGTTAGAATGTTATAAATGGTTTATAAGATGTGTTAGAGATGTCTAGACGTTCGGTATTTGACCCCAATCGGGTTTTGAACAGCAAGAGTGTGAACAATGTCTCTATAACTTTAGAACACGTGGTTTTAAAAATAGATAAGAGTTCAATTAGTCAGACATTAAAGTATCTTTTAGGTAGCTCTTGAAGGTGAAGTCATTCCGCCAATATCTGATAAAACTTAAATGATGTGATGATCATTTTAGGTCAATAATGTTTGAGCATAATAAATATCATTATGGAATTCTGGCAAATTCTGGTAAAGTACTTTTCAATATTCACGCTAATTTACCTTTTTTAATTAAAGTAGCAAACCACTAACATTATTCTGATGAATTAAAAATGACAGGTGACGCATATCTGTGGCTTGGTTAGTGTTAAGTGATAAGAACTATAGAAAGAGACGCCATGGTAAATTCCACAATGTTCGTGGCGGCCTCCTACCACAATAAGACCCTTTTTACCATTGTCAAAACAGTCGTATAAATTAGGTATTCTACGTACTTATTTACAAATGTCCGACATTTTATTACCTATTATTGAAGTATAAGTTTAAGGAGGCTGGCGCATAAAAAACATTTACCGATTTTCTACTAAAGTTACGTGATCCACACATGAGACATGAGATGATGTAATTTCGTGTAGCTTATAGATTAGTGCCAAATGACAAGGGACGAACAATTATAATTGTTTTAAGTTTCTTACATACATCATATGTGGTACAATACCTACGTATACTCTACTCTGCTGGATGCTAAAATCATGTTGACTGAGACGAATAGGCTAAATCAACTCGTGAGTTGGTCACAAACGAGGTAACTAAACCGAGTTACTTTTGTTATTAAGTTATAATTAAACATTATAATATGTTTTGGATGCAGTACTAGCTACTATTAGGCCTTTCTATAACCGGAAGTATTTACTGATATATGCATATGGCATAGCTATTGAACCAAGCGGCTATCGATAATGTTTGTTATGAGATAAATAAGATCGATTTAAATATTCCATATTATGATAAAACTGAGAACACAGAACCCTCCCATTAATAACCTGAATTTAACAAGCACGAAGCGCTAATCGTGGTCCAGATTGTTTACTAGTTCTCGATTTACTAGTACTATCTGGCCAAACGAATTCTAGTAATATACTTACGTAGGTGTACCAATGGTTATCGTAGAGCTACGAGTAAAAGACTTCGTAGTCCTCTTCGTAGTCGCGTAGAGACTACTAGGCAGTGTTCGTAGAGCGCATCACCTAACTACTTCAAACAAAAGAAAAACTATCACTTTCATTACTACATATATTTGTAAAAAAGCCCCCCACCGCGTCTGTCTGTATGAATGCTGCGATTAGCACACAAATGGTCTACTGAACGGATATTCATGTTGTTTTCATCGACTAACAGACTGATTAGAGAAGTAGATATACATATAATTCGGTAAGGTTTTGTGAAATACAGTTCAAAGATTATTCTGGAAGAAGTCTGAAAAAATAGCCGTCTGGCAGTCTTAACAAAATATTGGATGGTAGAATTTCTTGTTTAGAGGGCTACTATACCTCAATGGCATAGGTATGTCTATATTTTATCGGTAGCACTAAATATACCCAATTATTCATCTATACTAATATTATAAAGAGGAAAGATTTGTTTGTTTATTTGCATCGAATAGGCTCCGAAACTACTGGACCGAATCAAACGAAATTTGGCACAGAGATAGTTTGAGACACTGGGAAGGACATAGACTTTTTGTCGCGATATAAAATCATAAGGGGGTTAAATCAAATTTCACTTACAAAAATTAATCGACTGTGTCATCCGGTGGGATTCACACAGTCGATTATTTTTTGTAAGTGAAATTTGATTTAATTTCGTAAAAACTTGCAAAATAATTGCTTAAGTTATACAAATATAATCATAAGGGGGGTGAAATGGGGGATGAAAATTTGTATGGAAAATCCGACTTTTGGCGCGGGCGAAGGCGCGGGGAACTGCTAGTTCTAAAATAAACTCGTGCTACGCAGAGACGGGGCGGGTCTTTAGTCTGTAATAAATAAAATATTATTATAATATTATGGTTGATACCTTAGTATGTAGGTATCTGTTTGTTCGTGAAACATAATCTATCTTGTTAATTTTTAGTCTAACTGTCTAATATCGATGAGAGTAATGAATATTATCGATAAAGAATTGCGTAGGTACTTATCTACTTAACTACGTGATATGACTTACTACACACTGTTATACAAGTAGCTGCAGTCACGTTAATACCTACAGTTTATTGAAAGATCACACACACCATTCTTGTTATAATATCTATTTAATGCTCAGTCGCCCACTTGCAGAAACGGACATTAAACTAATCTTATACCTTTAAACGAGCAATTCTTGTATAATTATTTACAATTACTTATTTGTGATCTCGGAAACATCACTGCGGAACAAAAGGCTCGCATATTTGACGCATGTATCTTGCCAGTGCTAACATATGGTGCTGAAACTTGGGTTTTTACCAAAGACTCCATTCATAAACTGCGAGTGGCCCAAAGAGCGATAGAGAGAAAACTGGTAGGAGTAACACTGCGAGACCGCATGACAAATAAGTTGCTAAGAGAGCAAAGCAAAGTTACTGATGTTGTCCAGCGCGTAGCGAATCTTAAGTGGGAATGGGCAGGCCACGTTGCCCGCAAACATGACTCCTGGGGTAAGATGGTTATTGAGTGGAGACCATGGGGAGAGAAACGCCCGGTGGGAAGACCCCAAATCCGATGGAGCGATGACATAAAGAGAGAAGCCGGATCGATGTGGATACAGGTGGCTCAAGATAGAAGAGACTGGCATAAAAGAAAGGAGGCCTACACCAAGAACATGGTAGACGAAGGCTAAGAAGAAGAAGAAGATCTCGGAAACGGCCCTAGCGATTTCGCTGAAATTTTGTATGTAGAGGTTATCTGACAGTTTTCCCTTGTAACTACAAATTGAATGACTGTTCCTGTATCAAGTTAGTTTACCACTTAATGTTTAAATAACTCATATTTTATTGTAAGTAAAGCAAACCGGTATTGTTTTGAAGAGCTATAACTACTTAGGTACGATTAACTTTTTATTTTAGGTCAAATAATAATGGAAATCAAATTAAAATAGCGATGTTTTGTAATACTTACATTACCTAAACTAATACTAGGTAACGAGCTTGTTTATTTGTTTGTTATTGGGTTTATTAAGATGAACTCATGCATAAAAATCAAAACAACTTTTGCATTTGCCATAAATATTTTAACTCTTTTGTACTGTAGGAACCTACGCTTTATTTGTAGGTAGGTAAGCAGTAACTGGTCTTTAAAACATCACGTCTAGGTACAGTTAAACATATCTAATGATATTACTCACCTCTATTTACTTCGTAAATATTATTGCTAACACATACAAAATATCTAATGTTTTTAAAGGTGAAAATCAATATTAATGAATGACTCAAACCATTTTATTATTGGAATGGTTACTCAAATGATATACCTAAGTACCAATTATTGCCTAGACGGCTAGAAGGTATATTCGTTTTCATCTCACCTGTTCGGAAAGTTGAACTTTCATGTGTAGATAGCCGGGTGGGAAATAGATTTTCCCTCCTACTTTATACTCCACTCCTACTATTGAATAAAAGGCCACTATCGAGAGTATCGATAGTTATTGCAATAGTCAGAGCTGTATCAGCTATCGATAGTGATGTTAGTATTGAACTTTGATACTACGATAGTATTGCTATGTGTCGATAGTATTTATATTAAAGGAGCTATCGATTCTATCATTACTATCGGTAGACTATCGATACTATCGACATTCTATCGATACTATTGCTTTTGCCTCAACTATCGATAGTCTATCGATAACCTCGATTTCCTCACAGTCGAAATGAAAAATAGTATGTTATACAAGGGACCAAAGCACCCTTTCCACTCTCGAGCTATTGGCGCCTACTTGTAAATATGTCGGGTAATATATTATAGCTCTGACGTGTGGATTGAAGTTATGTACCAAAATAGAATGTTGAAACTATAAAACTACTGGCGCTTGTGATTTATATAAGTTACTTCCGAGATAATTTATTGATGTCTATACGAGATAGACCAAACATAAACTTACATGCAGAAAATAAAGATAAAGTCGTGTTATATTAGGAGATAAAGAAAATACCGGAAAGAAGAGAAAGATGGGAACACTCCATCGACAAGAGCCAAACTCTTAAATTGGATGATGATGAACGTCATAAACAGACAAGAGTACCACCATTAACATAAAAGTTAGTAATAAAAAAAAATGTCTACGATTTGTTATTCTTTGACTGACAACTTCGTCATGTGTCGTTCTCTCATCATCTAGGTGGCCTCTAGACATCCAAACTCGATGTACCTACGTAGAACAAACAATTGAAATTGTAGGTATTGGAAAAGAACATTTCAACAATACTGAAAGTAACGTAATGAAAAAAAAACAGCCAAGTGCGAGTCGGACTCGCGCACGAAGGGTTCCGTACCATTATCTATATACAACATTAGACACTATTTATGAGCATTTTTCAGTTTTAACAAGCAACTAGGTACCTACTTCATCTTAGTCTTAAAATAATTTATTCTAAGTATTTTGTATTCGTAAATGGAGCACCAAATCGAAAAATTTAGTTAGACACCCCTAAGTCGTTTTAAAAGACCTACTTAACAATACCCCACACGATGATGTCAGCGTAGTTGGTATACATACATACTCCTACAAAATTACATCTTTATAGTACTAACGGTCTCTGCAAAACCTCGGACAGACAGACAGACGGACATGACTATAAGAGTTCCTTGTCAGGACTACGGAACCCTAATAATAAGTAGGTTCTTGCTTGTTCTTGTGTTATGGTTTTTCAGCCGATTTGTTTTGTGTAGCATTCCTGTTTACAAACGTTAGTCAGACCACAGAGTACCTACTAATAGTATAGGCAGACATCAGTTGCATTGGTAAGGTCGAATTAAAGTTTTATTTTATTTGCAAACAAGGAGGTGACGTAACGTAACCGGGTGACGTCCAGCTCCCTGCGTGTTATCAGTGTTGTTATCGCCGAGCGGTTTTTTTGTTACTACGCCGCTGTGAACATTATTAAAATGAGTTACCATTGTACCTAGTTGTTCACTTTATATTCAAACTAACAACCCACCCAGACTTAACCTGGGTAGAATTTAAAAAATAAAATACCTGTAGCCTATGTCACTTAGATAAGAATAGTCTACTGGTAAATGAATTTTTGAAATAGGTTCAGTGGTTCCAGAGATTACTTCCTATAACCAAACTTTCCTCTTATAATATCATTGTATATTATTATAAGGAGTTCTACGTAACCACAACCTACCTTTATTAGGATCTTTGGTAAGAAAAAAAATGTTCTGAATTACCTACCTTTTCCAAAGGTGTATCGCCATGTTTCTTGAATCATATTTGATGGTTAGCCAAGTAAATAAAATAACTGATGCCAACTAGCTTGTCTTCTCTACGTAGCTGTTTCATCTTCGGTAAGATGGGTATTAATAGGAAAAGAAGGATTTACATTAAATAATATTATTTGGTTAATAATACTTCAAGCTAAGACTTGAATTATACGTTCTTTGACTAATTCAACGGCTAAAATTTAGCTTTCCAAAACATTTTGGTATGAATGTTTCATGGAATATCAAAAACGTAGGTATAGCTAATATTTATAAAAACATATTTATATTAATAGACGTTACCTATCTATAGTGCATAAAGAAGAAAATTTTATTATTTATTTAGGCCATTTACCACACCAAAATCTGCCAAGAGATATCGGTTTCAAACTGAAATCAAAATTCAACGTAATACGTGAGTAATTGATTGACCTACGTCACAGAACAATAACGAGTACTCCGTTGTTGAGGACACTATTAGTACCTAGCGGGCGGGTAAAGTGTAAAAGATGACGTATCATCTTTTCTCCTTTATGGTCGTAGCCATCAAGTTACAAGTAACGAGCGCTCATATTACGAGGCCACCTCGGTGCGCCCGCGCCTGTAATGGTTCATCTCATCCCTCAGACGTCCGATAATGGCCGGTGATCGCTATAGCTACCACTAATTACCGGTGTACTGTGACCGAGCCCGCCGCTGGCGACAGCCGCAGACATCCCATTATAACTTGTTACTAACGTGACCGATGACGTAGGTACAAAGATAAACCCTCGCTTTTAATTACTACTTACCAGTGGGTAAGGTGGGTAATGAGTATGGTACGGCTGATCAAACAGGCAGGTGGCAGGTTTGTTTGAAACGTGACGAAAATTTTGATAATGAAACGATCACGCAAAAAACTCATTGGCCATTCGGTGATGAGACGAGCGCTTTTAGACATATTATAAAAACTGAAGTCTTTTTGTATGTCTTAGATTATATTACACTTAAAAATAATTTACTTACCAGTTTTATGAACGAACCTAACAGTTTGTAAACTGCCTGTAGAAAAGATGGAATCATCTATTCTACACTGAAGTTTGCTGTGTCGCTAACAATATTTATGAAATTTACATAAGCCATCGAAACGTCATGTGACTTGCACACATATTTATTTAGACAAATAATTGGCGATAGCGAAGTTAGCTGTAGTATAGACTGCACCTTGTCACAGAATAAGTACTCGTTACTCCGTACAGATATTATAACTTTGCAATGAAATTCAAAGAAATATCTACTTAATGTTGTTAACAATAGCGCATCTGTCTAAGACTTTATTCACGCTCGTCCAACCAGCAACCTAGTGTCGCGCACTGCCGGTGAATAAAACGCGGGAGCGTGTCGCTGCCGGCTAGCGACACCCAACTTGTTTAGTCCCTTACGTAGGGGTCGCCGCGCGTAGGTACGTTTTTGCTACCTACGCGGTAAGATACACAGGCCTGACCTTGCCTGGGGGCCGATCAATAAAAATAGATAAAATAAATAAATTGTTTTTTGTCAAACTCCAATTAGATAGCCTAAACTGAACGTAAGAAGCTAATAAAATAATAACAATTCATATTTGTAAATTATTGACGATTTACATAACAGTAGGAAAACCTTCATGTTACCTGAGCATGTAATTAACAATGAGTGCTTAATTAACTACCCGCCTATCGTTTCTTGGGATTGTTATACTCACGTTTTTTCCTTGAATTTGTTGGAAAATAGATTAGTCCTTCCTTCCTTACCAAGAATTCAGGATGATATTTAATCTTAATCCTATTCCAACAAAACTACATAAGTACATATTCGTCATTATTAATGATTTTCTACAACAAATACTTTACGTACTTAGTAACTATTAACTATATAATCTGTCTGTAACTCTACCTAAAAAGGCTAAATCGTAACAAGTTTCCTTCAGCGGCCATTTCAATCTCAAGTAAAACAAAAGACACATAAATACAATGTCGAATACAGACAGTTGAAATATGCTTTTATTATGGGCGATTTCTATGGGTCTTTTGTGTGACTGGCTTATTATTAATATTAAGTATGCCGTTTGTATTCATAGGTAAACCATACCTGTAGGTACCGTATGAAACTGCCAGCCGTGGGACATTTTCAAGTCCACTTTTTAAGTTGTCAAGATTTGACGGACTTTAAATCCAATTAAGTTTAAAGACGATCGCTATAACTTCAATGTTGTTTACCTATATCTGTTGTTAACCATGGATAGTTATCCTGCTATTACTTGTGTTAGTTGAAAGTTGTGGTGCCATAATGTGTAGGTTTTTAGTTTTTTACCCGATTGTGCCAGAAGGAGGGTAACGGTTTTCGTTTCGTATGTATGTATGTGTCTATCGATTCCTTTGGCACGCCCTAAAGCCTAAATAGCTAGCCGGTTTTTGATTTATGAGGTATCGCAGAATTTGACAGAATCATGATAGGAGTTAGGACAGGACACCTTTAAGAATTTTCAAAATGGCACCCGCAAATTAGAAAAAGGGGAGAGGGGTTTTTTTTCATTCTTACCATAGCAATTAGGGTATCGAAGAAAAAAAAATACTAATGAAAATAATATTTTTTGAAATGGTCTTTTCTATATTCTAATTTTGCAGTCGGAGATTCGTTTTATTTTTGTGCTGTGTAGTAGTTATATCTTTGTGTAATTACTTGTACTATTCTTTATTATGTGGTAATACATCTAAGTGTTTGTATTGTTACAGAGTAGTCGCGGTCTAGATCAGTGGTCGACCGTCACCCACTGCCACCACAGGCCATCCCGATGGGTTGAGAACGCCTACACGACGTGTTTGTGGTCCCACCACCGACGCTGTAAGTTTTTCACTTATCTTTTAAGGGTTCCGTACCCGAGGAGTACCAACAGAACCCTATTACCACCTAAGGGCCGGTTTATTGCATCGTAGATACATTTGTTAATGGATTAAAGTCTGTCAATATCGTGGAAAAATGGTAATTTAACCATTTTACAGTTAAAATAACCCTAAGTCTTAAGCTGGTGATTGCTAATGAGGTTTGTTTAATTTCTTCACTGTTACTAGGTAGGTAAGTACTTGGGTCTCGAAGTCTACCTTACGTTTTAAGATAGAGAAACGAACTCTCTTAAGTAAATGTAAAAAAGTAGTCTTGTGAACTCAGAGAATTGCATCCACTAATAGGACTAATTAAAATAAATTGAAGTGTGGAATTTCGGATCGGTTCTGTACTATAGTAGGGAGACACATGCGGACACTGACCCCGGTGCAGTGCAATGCAAGCCGTGCTGTGCAGTGCATTCACACATGCACATCGAACGTTAACCTTATTAAATGGGTTAGGCAGTAAGAAAGAACTGGGGTTTAAACTTACAACACTAGGGTTAGGTTTTTTGACACCGTGGCCCGCTGTGCTGACTGACGGTTGAGTGTTACTTTGTTACGTAAAATACCTAATCCTCACTTCGAAACCAATTCCAACACCTAAAGGTTGTCTGGAAGAGATCGCTTAAATAGCGATATGACCACTTACATCTTTCTGTGTAAAGTGCTGTATTTTTTAGGGTTATTTTCTGTTATGGTGTACAATAAACGGTTATATCTATGTATCTAATAACATAGGTGCTTACTTACCCCCATTAAAGTTTATTTATCATAAATCTTCTTCCAAAAATGATTTATCGGATTGTTCACCATTTGGAAAACCCACATAAAGGTATTTGAAAATATAGTCGCTATTGTTCACTTTTTGCACCAGACAGGAATTTCCGGTTGTCGAGAGCCATGAGCTTTCTTAGGGTGTATAGAGTTCATATACCTACATCCCGATTTATGAATATCTAACAATGGGTTTGGTGCGGAATAAGATGATGCAATTTAGTATTTATTTATTTTATACTAGCTGTTGCCCGCGACTTCGCCCGCGTAAACTATTATTTCTGTATCCTACAGGAACTGTGTTCTTTTTCCGGGCAAAAATTTAGCCTATATGTTATTCCAGACTATAATCTATCTGTGTGCCAAATTTCATCCATATCCATTCAGTAGTTTTTGCGTGAAGAAGTAACAAACATACACACTCACACACTCACAAACTTTCGCATTTATAATATTAGTGGGATGTTTCTTTATGACAAAAATATACTGTTGGTATGTTACCACACCACAGTTAACACTAGGTCATTGAACAGAACCGTTTCTATTCTAGAACCAATTTGATCCACGTCAGAGTCCACGTGTAGACAAAACCGTAAAAAAGGAAATTAAAAAAAAAACTTCTTTGAATACAAAAAAGCCTAATGAACGCGATGCATTTCTTTCTATCCTGTCTTTAGGCACTCTAACATATATTATAAATTTACTTAGTGAAATGAAATGTAGGGAGCAGCCCCTCTATTCTAAACTGATTGCTTTGCTTTCAAAAATCTTAAATGAGAAAACCTTAATTCAAGGTATTAAGGTACACAGATTATGCCGACCCGAAGCAAATGATTAATCCTGCAGCTACCTGCCGCTTTAAAAACTTTCAATAGGTGTCTTGTTCCTTTTTAAGGATTTGGTACCTACCTTATATCAAACTTTTTTGTTAAAGATCAAAAGACATAAATAAATGACAGACAAACCTTGTCATTGTATAGTGGTCATGGATTCATAATCTAAGCCAGAGCTTGGATAAGTATCCTTGTAACATAACCTTGCATAGTTATTTGTGCGATTTACACTTTTTTTTTCTACAAATATAACTCAAAAGTAAGGGCATGCTATTTCAGCTTGGAATTATCCTTTTAACAATACACAATGCACACAAAATAATGCTGATGCTAATATAAGTGACACGTTTTTTTTATTACTTTTGGTATCAAATTACGGCCATCACCGAAAAAGTAGGTAAAGGTACCTGCAGGTTTTAGTGCACAATGTAAGATTTTTTTGCCATATAAGAAAAAAACAAACTATACTAGGCACCTATGAATAAATTCTACACTAGGCTCTTGTAGTAGGTAGGTAGGTCATCATTCTTATCAGTCTCCGTGACTGCAAGAAATTGTAATTTAACTTCAACAAGGAAACCAATAGCTTATATATAATATGTTTTCCTTATTCGTTAGTTGTGAATGGTTAATATGATGTTATTTATGAAACGACCAGCTACACAAAAAGTAAAGATTTCTCCTTATTCTAAATATAGAGTACACGGCACGTGTCTACAAAAATATATTTTGCACTAGAGCATGATCATAAAATTCATAAAACCAAATATATGTTCTCTTGCTTCGGACAGCATTGATTTACTTTGGATATGCTTGCGTATTCGGCGGACGTAGATACTCCTACATTACAATTTCGTTTCCAATATTTACAAAAGATGTTAAACAAACTTTTTCCAGTGGTGAACAACACGTATTTACTTTTACATTCCACCCTCTACATCATAATAGTGCGTGCGTGTCATTAACAACAATTTTTTCGCCGATCAGTTTCTTATTTAAAACTTCTCACGGATCTGCGGTAAGTTGGCACCTTAAGAATATAATCTTATCGGTAGATCGTTCGAATTTCTGGTTCAGGTAAGGCGTTGCTATTACTTGTACACTTCTTATTATAATTATCATGGAGTCAGGAAGTAAGTAGGAGATGCAAATTGACCCAGTTGCTATGGCGCTAAAGCTTCAGACAGGCGTCTCACGTTGCAAGATAAGAACAAGTAAACTGCAAACAAATCAGAAATGCAAACCCGTGCGTGTACTTTGAAACATGAGTCGTAATAGGCTCCATAAGTGCATTGATACCTAGTCATTACACTAGATATACCTACTTGCAATTTAGTACACACGCATATTAGTTTATTTATGCTGAATAATTTTTAAGTAGTGAGCCTGAGCATAGTTAGGTCATACTTAGGTCTTGTTACAAAATCCCATAATCTCTACCATCAGAAATAAGATTGAGGATACCTACTGTGTGTTGATAGGTTTTTAGGCGAATCACCACTGTGATTAGGCACTCCTAACGACGAGAGTATTATTAGGCTTTCTTTACTGAAATTCTTGGAAAAACCAAGTCTAGATTGACGTCTACTTCCAGTCAAATAAGGTCGTTATGTATGATTGAACACTGTTATGGTGCTTATCAAGTCTTTATTTTGCAAACGTACAAAATTTATTGAAAACGAAACAAATGTGTACCTGTAAAATTAAATTCAATATGACAGTTTGAATTAGGTAGGTATTTACAAGATTTACCGCTACAAATCTTTCTTAGAGTTCGTGTAGTTACCGAAATTAAAGATCCATAAATAATTTTAGGTGTGGCTTGTATCGATATTATTCTAAAGTGCTTCACATTACGGATAACGTCCGAGTGCCTTTCAGCATGCAACATGTTTAAACAGACATTAAATGAGCATTTCGGATTGATGTAGTCTAGAATAATATGAGAATAATGCAATATTTGGCATGTGGCCCGAGGCTTGGTCTGGAACGGACTGCTTAGTAGCACCTTATTTAGTCGGTGGACGGTCGATATGGCCCAGCTTACGAAATATTATTCATAAATGCATTCATTGGCAAAAAAAAACTGAAAGTGGAGGCAGTGCGAAGTACTTGGACAGTCAGCAGCACGTCAGGTTATCTACTAAAACAACTTTTATTACGTAGGGAAAAGAGGCGGTCTCAAGGTAAAATTGTACAGTGAATTTTACCCATAGCTATGTTTCTCTCTGTGATAAATTATTATTTATTTACTAACTATATAATACAGTATTTGCTAGTAGTTTCTTACATTTGTCTGGTTAAAAGACGTAACCACGTAACAGCCGAATTCTAAAATCTATGATACGATCAAGCGCTATTGTCAATTATATATATAGGTATATACGAGAACTCAATCTCTGCTGCGTTACAACACGGCTGAATGCAGAAATGTTTAGTAAACCACCCCACAAAGATAAAAGTCACTTTCATTGTCCATTGTTAAAACATACTTTGATTTGTAATCAGTGTCGTAGTAAGAAACCATACTCGATTTAAAAATATATACTTAATAAAAAGTATTCATAAGGGTCGTCATGTGCCAACATTACCACATTGTATAGTATTTATTACTCATTGATGAACTCTACTTGCGTAACCTGCGTAATATGTGTAAATAATTATGATTGAATTTTGCTCTAAATAAGTATTTTTTAAAGTAATCGATGAAAAGATTTATGAGATGCTGTTTGCTGCTGTCTTCAAGCATGTTAGTTTTGTTTAAAAAAAATAATTATTTAATTTCATTCATTTTAAGGCATCAACTAAAGCAAGTATGTACCTTTAAGTTCCTAACTTACGAGTATTACCTCGAAATCATGGACTCGAGATCTTACCCGTGTAATTTTCAGGCCAAGGATGTTTATCTAATGCTCGAGGTTGTTTGTCAACAGTTGCCTTTCCTGAATTATGCTTGGAACAAATTGGTTCGTTCGATTGATTAAACTAGAAACGTTATTATTAGGCGTTTGTCTACCGGCACGTGTAAGCCATATTGTTTGGTGTCAGAGGTAGACCATTGTTGCATTTGCGTGATTCGTAGCCGTAGGCTAGAATATAGCCAGGCAGTTCACCAAGTGCTTTCTAGTGGGAACCCACGCGTGTCTGGTGGAGGTCCCGATCTTTGATCCCTTTAATTTCTCCATGCTATTGCTATTCAATTCACTTGTCAAACCGTTTGGTATGCGCACTCGTTTTTAGCGCGCACTTTACGTCATATCTTCGGTGTGCTGAGTAGATATACGATGGAACGGAGTGATTTTTATCTTACGTAAACATATTTATTTACATGAAGAGTATTAAATGTAATTAGTTTAATCTAGAGAGCTGCGGTTATAAATTATGTTGGAGTTAAACTAAGGTAAAAAATATTTTACGTTGGTTTTAAAGTATTTTTTATGACAACTTTCGTAAGTAGGTAGATTATGTTCAACTATATTAAAATACGAGTATGTTATACTCTTAGTCCTAAAGCATCATATATTTAAAAACCCACTCTATTTAATTGAAATACTCAAAACTTTTTAAACTTTTCTACGTCCATGAGCTCGTGCGTTCGATCTCCAACTTGTGAGTTTATATAACTAGGAACTTAGGTACCTGCGAGTCTTACAAAGATATCATCACCTAGTACATCGATATTACAGGACCAAATGTTTCAATTATAATAAAATGGTAAACCACTTATCTACTGCACTGTAATAACCATTATGTAAAAGACGTACCTACCGTTACCTACCTTGTACTTATAATAGACGTTCGTAATTATTAATAAATCGTACATTATTTTTGTAAGGACTTACATCTATTTATTATTTGATAAATAAAATCACCTTCATTACGAACAATTAATGCTCGTAATTGACCTTAGCCGTAAATAAATGCAAATTACTCAAGTAGCTACCTGATTACATTATTTATTTGCCATCGAACTACGGAAATACGTCTGGTTAATCGTCAACTATTCGTTTGATATCTATGTTAGGCAATTACAGGTTCTAGATAACGGGAGAGCATAACTTCATAGGTACACTGAAATATCTTTTATTGGACTTATGATAACGAGAAATCAACCTGACTACTGATGTTCATAACGTAGTTGTATTCGTGAGAACCGGCAAACGGAACATATCAAATTAAATTTCAATACATTTTATTAACTGTTTTTCAACTTCAGCATCGTCAACTTGTGATAAATCTTAAAAAAGTGATATTTGAGTTACTGAAGTGTAAAAAATATAACAGTTTCCATCTGGATTCCCAGTATTATTCCGATATTTACAATCAACAACTTCGTGCCTTGCGTCAGGCTTCGGTAATGAAGTTTCATTGAACGTGCAATTAACTTTGTTTGTGAACTGTTGCTGTTTATTGTAACAATTGGAGTATTTTTTACTTGTTGATGATGACGATGTTTTCTTTTGTGCGTTGACATTCACTCCCTTTGGTTTTATTTGGCCGATTTTGATTATTTTTGTGTTTAAAGGTTGTTAAGCATCAAAAACGGTACATAATGTGATTTCTCCTTTGTTCCAGGGTTAAAAGGAATAGCGATAAAAATAAGGTGTGGTCCACCAAAACAATAGAGTGTAGTGAGACATACTCCAATGTCGTCTCCGAGCCCAGCCGTCGGAGACTTACCCAGACCGTGAACTCACGCGCACAGCGCATCTTTGATGCACTCTCCTCCGCTGGAGAAAATCGTCTACACGCACTGTCACTTCATTATTATTAAATTTCTTAACATCTTCTTCATATTATAGTTTATATTTATTTATACGAATAATCCGGAGCCGGATCATGACTAAAATCTTGAAAGTAGTCGGCGCCTCATGGTTGCGGACCAAAATCAGCTCTTACATCTTAGGAATACTGGGAGTCCTGGCCATATTGGCACTGTTCGCCGGGCAGATTGAAAGGTTAGCTATTTAATTTTTCTTTATAAAAAACATCTTATCGTAAATTACGCTTGAATCTACTTATTAGTTGGCATGCTTCCAAAAATAAATCATGTTTACTTACTGATATCGCTCACAAACAAGTCGGAAAAAGTTTCTAGAACTCCAAGTTTTTCTTTATTTTTAGAATGAAAGAGGATGGCAACTATGCAGCAACTGTGTTTTATTCCGAAAAAACTGGATATCGAATTGAGTACTGGGGTCAAAGTAATGAGTTGGCTGAAATACCCAGAGGAGTAGCACGCGCTTATTTTAGAATGGACGTTGAAACAACAGGGTAAGCCTAACATACCTTTATCATAACCATACATACCTTTACTACTAGTCGTAAGTAACAGATACCTACACAATGGCAAAGAACTTTCCTAAAAACTTTATTCCGTTTATAGCTGGTCTCTATTGGAAGTTGAGACCTCAGGTTCATATCCCGACGAGATCCAAGCGTACGCGGCCGGCATAGTCGAAGGCGCTCTGACCTGGTCTCTCATCCACACACACCTGGAAAACACCATCCGGGCCAAATGCGACAATAAGCCGGTAGAAAAACAATGCAACAAGCTACGGGATGCTTTGGAAAAATCCGTGGATATATGGAAGTCTCATGCTGCACAGCGAGGGAGTGCTGAACCGTTCTGGCACCAGGTATTTTTTTCAAACTATTAAAATCAGAGTTAAAAATACTGGGCTTTTTTTTTTTTTTTTAATTTATTTATCAGATTAAACAGTAGCATACATATATAGGTATATTTAACATTTAAAAACCACGGAGGTTTGACTTGATGCTAAATAGTTAAGTTCAAGTCAGCATAAGTAAGTTGTTAGGTAAAATATAAGTAGTGATTAGACAGTAAAGTAAGAAAATACATGCAAATAATGTAAGTTAACAACTTTGTTGCAGTCAGTAGTAGCAAGGTATAAGTAAGAACTAGGCAGTAACTTTTATAATATTATAAGGAAACGCGGTCTGACGCAGTAGGTACACCTCAGATTTCAATGTATCAAAGGATCCAGTCATTGCTCATTGATGCAGTTGCTGTTTTTTTCGTATTATTTAGCGGGTTAAATAAGCTTTAATATTTATTTCAGGTGTCTCTTTACTACGTTCAAATCAGTGGCATCTTTACCGGTTGGAAGCATGGCGTTGAGCGCAGTCAGAATGAGTACGATACTGACATATCAGACTTGTACTGGCTAAATTCTGTCGGCGAAGTAACAGAAATCCAACACAAGCTGAACATCTCCCTGGACGATGAAGTTATTGACACCCTGCCTCACCTGTCCAGTGGATTCTTGAGAGTAGTAAATGAAACATCAACCAAAAAGTTATATCTTGCACAAAATACTGCTGGCAGGTAAGAATTATGACTAACACCTAGAGTTCTCCTAAATACCATTCTTAAAATAAATGCTGACTGTGAAATTGATGATGATTATAAATAAGTATCTAACGCTTTGTTTTATTTCTTCAGCTACTCCTCCATGACGCGGATTTTAAAACGATACAAACTAAACTACCATATGACTTCCAACAAAAACTCTAGTTTTGTCCCCGGATCCTCGGTCGATTTCACCGGATATCCTGGATCCATCAACAGCCAGGACGAATTTTATATTTTAAAGGGAAATGATCACCAGCTTGCCATCTCTGGTACTCCACTTAAAAATTACAACAGCAAACTTTGGAAAGAAGTCAACATTACTCAACAGGTAACTAGTACCATGGCTACTTGCAATTTAGTACCTATTATTATATCTGTGCTATTATTTAGTGAGTAAAGACAAATCTTTGTGGCCAGTGTTTAGTCATACCATTGCATTGTGCCCATGTTCCAAAAATAAGCCAAATAAAAAAATGCTTTGAAAAAGTTTCAAATAGAACTATATTTTCTTTTTCCAGGTTCCACTCGGTCCTCGCGTACTGGCCGCTAACCACTTGGCTGCAAATGTTAGCACATGGGGCCATATTCTTGCCACCAGCAACTCCGGCACCGGCAGCAAGCAGTGGCTGGTCGTCGACTTCAACAAATTCGATCAGATGGAAAACTTAAGTCCAGAGGAAAAAACCGTTGAAAAGCTTGCTAGGAACGATATCGTCACTGAGAGTACTGTAGATAGGTAAGAAAAGCTTGTCTAAGTATATACATAAATACCTATATAGGATTCTTCAACCTATAAATTATCATTGATTAAATTACTTAGGTCGTAAGTATGTATAGCTATTTGTAAGGTCCTCGAATCACGTGAAATCTCGTGGAAGTCTAGGTATCCCTAAATTGCGATCATTCAATATCGTTGATGAGTTAAGTGGTTAGTGGTTACTCGAGTACCTATAGGTAGGTACATAGGTACGATTTAGTTGTTTCTTAGTTGGCAATGAAAACTTCTTTTGCTTTTGATCAATCATCATTTTTGGATCACTCTTCGTATCGGGACTTTTCAGATAATGATATGAATGTAAATAAGTATATTAACTGTACTGTTGTATTGTGGACTGTGGCGTGTAGTACTGTGCAGAATCAGAACAACAATTACTCCAGGCAGCGCTGTCTATACTGTGCCCAAACCTCAGGCCAAATTATCACATTTATTATTTATGATGTCTATTCTTTCACATTTCCAGAGACGTGAAGCACACCGTAGTGTACCGGGCTAACAACGGTCACGGCAAAGGACTGGTCTGGCTGATCGAGCAAGTGCCAGGGCGGACGCACTCCGCCGACCTCTCTGACGCGCTGATGCAACAAGGCTACTGGGCTACGTATGGGCTGCCCTTCTTCAAGGTGAGGATAAAGTCTTAAGCGTTGGTCTAGTGGTCGATGTGTTGGCTTCTATCCACGAGGTACCGGGTTCGAATCCCGGGTCGGCCCGAAATAAGTTTCTGGATTTTTCTGTCTTTAAATAAAACAGAACAGCTCCGGAGTCAGGAAATTGGTTGTGACAACCCCCGCGCCTCGGACAGCTCGCTAAACTCCTGCGCTTGATCTCTCTCTGGTCATGTCAGATTGCAATCTTGCCGAACTATGAGAGTCAAAGAAGAGAGCACCATTGTACTTCGCACTTGTGCACTATAATATCACTTGCGTATGCCCTGGTTAATCTCTGTTGGGATTGGCCGTAAGGAATAGTCGAATTTGGTAGGAAGAAGGATATTATTTTAACCGATCAGTGGACTCAGAAGTTCCTGCAACTTATGTTCGAAGTCAACTCTGATGCCATACGAAGTTTGTTTATCAGTCAGAAAGGTGATGCAGGTAACCCTTGTACATAATGAAGAAGAAGTCCTTTTATCGTAGATTTTTCTCTGCTAGAGGACTAGAATTGTAACAAATATCAATGTCCATACAAATTACGGCGGTTGAGAAGGTTAAGTTTTAAAAATATATTCAAAATCTTGATTGACGAGGTCGGTCTCACCTCGGCGCAAAGAAATCAAGTAAACGTAGAGTTCGCCTGACCGTGACCACAATGTAACAAAACTCAAGCAAGACTACCGCGGTGACGAAGGATTTCACCTTGCTTAAAATATTATGTAAATTTTCAGGATATAGCCGATATCACGCACATCGACCAAATGGAAGAGCAATTCGGAAGCGTATTCTCAGAGGCCGAATCACCTAGAGCTGTTATTTTTAAACGAGGGTACAAGAACGCGACCTCTCTCAATAGCATCTTAAAACTTATGAGGCAGAACAACGTCACTGCTATCAACAGAGCCAGTAATGAAACCGAGGAGTGTCAGGAGGGAACGGAGTGCATGCTTGAAGAGAAGGGATACTGGGCAGTGCTGGGAGTGCGTGGCGATATGGTCCATAACTATAAGAAGGCGTATGGGATTATCGACACAAAAGTTGCCACTGGTAAGTTGCTTATAAAACTTGAACTTACACCTTTTTAAAAACTATGTACCTACCTAAGTACCTTCATATCTACTGCAAACTGCAATTAAAGCAGTAAGGATCAATTGTAATTGTATGTTGAGCCATCATGATTTACACATGGATTTGCCTAGTCAACTAATCTAAAATCCTTATTAAGCACTTGTTTTTTATTGTATTACGTCCCAAGTTAGAATACTTATTTCCTTCAATTTTTCTCCTTTTTTTGTAGTTACCGACACAAACTAACTAACATATATTTTATACTTCGTACACGATGCTTTGACAAAACTTTTTCCCCTATAGGTACCCACGGCAAGAACTTACAGTTCGCAGCGATATCCGGCCCCCCCTACACCAAAGCGAACGCCACCAAGCTGAACAGGGGCAACATAGCCCCGATATACACACACGAGTTCGACAACAACACTGACATCGACAGCCTGGAGATTATGGACCTCATCAAACAACAACGAGAAGAGGCCGAGCAAGAGAACTTGGAATTCCTCAACAGGGACGTCATCAAACCCTTCAAATGGTCAGAGAGCGACTACGAGAACAGACCCCATGAAGGTCTCCCTGATAAATGGGAATTTGAACCTTACGAACCCAAATGGTCCTGGTGAATCTCTATCTATTTATGTTATTACATCAAATATTGTAATGCCATTTCTCTTTAACACCGAACTAGGTAGGTACTTGCCTACTTCTTGTTTCAATGTCTCAATCTAAGGTCTCACTTTGTTTCTGTCTCTTATGTTTCATCCTTGACAATATCATAAGTTTGTTAAGGGAATCGATTTAGATATCACATAAGTATGTAGGTACTGTCTACACAAATAGATTCTGAAATAAAATTTACCGCATAATTGCGCATAATGTTGTCTTAAAGTCGTTTTTTGTATCTTTTAAATAAATCATAGTAAGATGTTTTTTAAGTAATTTAGTCTTATTTATTGGATCGTTGTCCTTGTTTGTTTGTATATTTGTTTTAGAAAATCTTAAATGTTTGTAACTATAGCTGATTCGACTTGATAATTACATAGAGGTATTACCAAAAAACTCCTTAGGTATTGCGAATTGGCAATGTATTTTATCTGACACGCTACTGTGAGAAATCTTAATTGTTTTTACCACCCTACCTATCTGTTTGTAATTAAAAAAGTGGAATGTCGCACTCGCAAACATGAAAATGCTTAAAACTTCACATTCAATTTCATTTCATTAATTAAGTTACTCTACGTACTTACTCATATCATGAATTACTTGAATTGTATTTTAAATTTAATAACAATGAAGTGACCTGCAAAGAACATTTCGGATTTTAGTCTCGAAAATAAATGTTCTATCAAATACTTAAAATTCTGTTTTATTTTACTTTAAGACGTACAAAACAGTTTTCGACGTCGAATACAACGAAAGTACCGAAGATAATAATTAATAACAATTTAATAATTAATTTAGATTAAATGCCTCAGTTTATTTTCGTTGTAAAAACATCGATAAAATTCATTTACTTACTAACTCCTTTGGCGTAGCGACCCAAAGTGTGTCTTGGCCTCCGACACAAGAGAACGCCATCTGATCCGGTCTTGCGCCGCCTCTTGCCAGTCCGTAAAATTTATTTAATTTTGCATTATTCTGCATATAGATCCAACAGGGCGCACTTATACTCGTCCCAATCTAAACCCTATTTTACCATATTCGTCGTCGTAAGTCGTTGGACACTCGTCTAGTTGGCTTGGTCGGGAAGTATTTGGCTGGCCATTTTCAAATGATCTATTTTAGTGAAAAAATCAACTTTTATGCTATTGCTAAATGTATAAACAGAAATGAATGCTAATAGACTACAGGCCTACAGGAAAATCAAAAATATTTAACAAAGTGATAATACTAGGTTCGTCAAAAACTTTTTCCTCTTATTTGTACGTAAACTAATACTCACCTGTATCATATAACCTATAATATTCGTAAGTTTACTACTGCATTTTAAAAAAACCATAAAAGAAAACAGACTGCCCAAAACCTGAAGTTTTTATCACAAAACTAAGTGGTATACATGTTGCAAATCAGAAAATAGAAATAATAATACTAGAAATAATCACAAATAAGAATGTTCAAGTTTATCTCAGCTTTAACAAGGGTTTGTATAGTGTTAGCGCAATCTGAGATTAGCTTTCACTTGTCAACCCCATTGTCACACGGACAGAAAGGGCTTGACAACGGTGAGAGCATGAAAAAACTCGCACTAGGGCCATATTTTTACACCCCTACCAAAATACTATTCTATGTTATAGCCTGACCAGAAATATTTCTGGTCTGGTTTAGGGATGGCGATCTGAGATCGATTAATCGAAGAATCGATTTTTGTAGCCAAAAAGATCGATTTTTTTAAATCGATATGTAGTACTGTATCGATTCAGTGAATCGATATTTCTCCCTTGAAAATCGGTTATTTTATTTTTCGGTATAAACCAAAAAAGTATTTACAATTAATTGAATATACCCGTATTAAAAGAGTGCTGCCGGTTGCCGGTTAAAGGGTTAATTATTCAAAAACTCGCGAGATGGCTGTATGTTTGGATTCCTTTGCTTCTCTTTATTAAAAAAAAGTTACGTTTATATATTTTTTATCATCGAATTACCCGATTTTACTGATAAGAGATCGGTAAACTATGATATGTATCTTGTTTTTAATAAAATAGATTTATATTACATTATAAACAAAAACTTGAGAAAAGATCGATTTTGCAGAAATCGATCTTATTGGCCTCGATTTTTTTGTGGATCGATTTATTAGGTCACGTTTCGAATCGATTTAAAAATCGATGTTTTTCGAAAAGAATCGCCATCCCTAGTCTGGTTCTGGTAGCGCCCTTTATTCAGGTCCCATATATATGGGACCTGAATTAAGGGCGCTACGAATCCTCTTTATATGACAACACTTGATATAATCATACCAGCGTAGATTGGCAACTAAACATAAAAATACTGTATTTTATATGTTTACATGAATGTTACATTTCTGTCTGATAATCTGTTATCAGACTTAGACTTGCTACGATACAAGAACAAGACAGAATACTAGCAAATTAAGTAGGTGCTTGTTAAAATTAGTGAATCTTTGTAATATTGGCCTTGAAATTTGGACCAAGTTGGAATTATTTTTGTTAAACCACATTCGGGTAGAAGTAAAATTGCCTAATGTTCTTTCAAATTATATTATTTATCCATTGATATATTATATATGATAAATCAATGTTCCACGAACTATTTCAGTAAATTATCTTTGCAGGGTTGAAATAAGGAAAATAAGACGCCCAAAACAAATATAAATAATTACAATTTTCAAAATCAATATTCTCCGTTGCCATCAGTAGCCAATTCTTACTTTTCGCACTATATGACGTACCAAAAATTGGGATATGACAACTAAATCGGTTAAAGAAATTATGTTGATCGCATAGATTTTCTTGTCGAAAATTACTACAAATCGCTGTCATTTTATTTGATAGATGCAAAGACATACGGTGGAATAATAATGCAGTAAGCGTGTTGTGATTAGTGATGTGCCGAGTCGGCTATTTATGGTGTTTGAAAAATTAGGTAGTCGTTGAAAAAACGAATTACGACCCAAGTCGGAAGACTCAGACACTTATTTGAGTACTGGCAGATTGGTATTCGAATACTTTAGTGGACTCGAGTACTTTTTAATCAAACTTAGTTTGCTTTTGATGACTAATCCTAATATTGTACCTACAATAGGAAAGTAAGTAAATAATATTAACGGATTATTGTATAATCAGTTTTTTTTATCATTCACGTTCCTATTAAAATACACGACTTAGGATTTGAATACCGCAAGTAATAGAAACCTGTATTCGGGTATTGTGGAACCGAATACTGAATTTTATATACTCGAGTACCTGCTAGGTATTCGAATCAGTACTTACTCGAGTCAGTCTGACTCGGCGCATCTCTAGTTGCTGTTGTACTTGTGATTCTTTCATAATCTTGTGTGATGATTTGATGAATGAATGAAGTCAAAGAAAGAAAATTTTGATGTAAATTAATTAGTCACCCAACCAAGGAGTTATTTGTGATTTCATAGAGAACGTAGTTGCTGTTTTAAAGAAAATTTCTTACAATGAATTTTTTTAGAAAAGAACCTACTGTAAAAGGTAATATCATAAATTGATTCCCATTACAATTTTCGAAGTTTGCTTGCCAAATGTCATTTGTTTGTTTTTTCAATAATTAATTTTATTTTGACCATGAAATCAAATGCTGGCTGCTATAACTGTTTACTGACTGACCTAAACAATATGTCATAAATATATGAATTATTACAGAACAACAAAGGCAAAATGAGAAAGAACTTAGGAAAGCTTCAAGAGACTTGGAAAGGGACAAAGCAAAGCTGGAAAGGGAAGAAAAGAAATTGGTAAGTATGTCTTGTTAAACACCTTTTCTTATCATTTTTGTTGTGATAATTTTTGTAGACTACTTGGGTGACGTGAAATAATGAATAAATTGTTTATTTAAACTCTAGTCTTCCACATTTACTTATGTTCAAAGTTCAATTTTCATGGTTAAACTTTTTTTTTTTCAGGAAATGGAGATTAAAAAGATGGCCCACGAAGGTAATAATGATGGATGCAAAATATTGGCTAAGCAACTGGTACAATTGAGAAAACAGAAGAATAGAATATATTCTGCTAATAGCAAGGTCAGTAGATAGTATTAAATTCATTTCTCTGTACAATTACAACTTACTATGTGTGTTTTAACATTGTCTTATATTTTATCACTATTTATAGAAAACTTGGTTTACAATACAATTTGAAATCAGTTAAGGTCTTCATAAAATCTGTTTAGATGCACTTCCATTTTGCCATTTTATATTGTTTTGTTGTATTTCAAAAAACCTCTCATATATACTACATTTGTAAATGTTTAAGATATCAAATGTTCAACTCCACAACAAAACGATGGGAGCAAACATAGCAATTGCTGGTGCTATGGGCACTACGGCCAAGACAATGGGCAACATGAACAAGGTCATGAATCCGCAGCAAATTGCTAAAGACATGGAAGCATTCAGGCAGGCCAATGCTAAGATGGACATGACCGATGAAATGAGTAAGTTTAATTATTTACCTACATATTATCTATGACATCCCATTACTTTGCAGTCCCATTACATGAGGGATCCCATTGAGGGATGAAAAGTTAAATGATATGTATTTAACTGACCAACTTTGAAAAATCACACTAACTGCCACACTCAGAGACATCAATTAAATTTAACGTATAATTAAGTCTCGTCTTGTCACTTTCTTTGTCAATAAAATAGAAAAAGACTGCATGAGACTTAAAGAAAGATTAACTTTAATTGACGTCTCTGAGTATGGCAGTTAGACTTATGCCACCCTTTTAATTGATATTACAAGTGACCAGACGCTAATAATGTTGCAGTTTTAACGACACTGTATACACCACTTTATTGGTTTTAAAGGCCACTGAATAGTTTGTTTGATGGGCTTGAAAATCATGGAATATCTACAGAAGTGGTTTTACAAAGATTACACATTATGAATAAAAAAATATTTTTTGATAGAAATGCTCTATAAACCAAAATATAGTAGTTCTTCTACAGATGACAAGCTCAATAACTGCCTGTATTTATTTTGCAGATTGTTTACATAAACTGTTATAAACAGAGATGCATTTATAGTATAAAAAAACGCTTTTTATTACTAGTTGCAGATACTCTTGATGACATCATGGATGAGTCTGGAGATGAGGAAGAAACTGAAGGCATTGTCAATCAAGTGCTTGATGAGATTGGCATTGAGATCAGTGGCAAGGTGAGTGTATTATTTCATTACCCCCACCCACTATTATCTTACGTATTTTTAAAGTTGTTTTTTGATGTATGAAACCAGGGACGAATTAATAATTTAGATTGCAGAGAATTCTTTTAGCATTAATTCAACCTTCGCCGCTCGTCAGATTGCCCCACTTTGACCTTGCGACCGCCTCTATTCTCTATGTAATAAAAGCTTTTTTCGTAGTTTACATGGGTAACCTGACGTTCCGCCCCTGTACATTTCTGGGACCCAATTCCCACGCCCTCGATATTTTGTCACATACAATATTTATCGAAAAAACATGGCGGATATAACAAAATGTGATATAAATATTTAATATTTTCATACCTCGAGAATACGGAACATCAAATTTTGTTATATCCGCCACGTTTTTTCGATAAATATCGTATATGACATAATATTAAAGGCGTAAGGAATGGGTTCTTGAAGCAGTCCTATGAATCTGCAGTGATAGAGAGACACAAATCTCTAGACCAAAAAAAGAACCTAAATACAAAATATTAGAGTAATAAATAATATTTAATAAATGTAAAGTTAACATCAGATATTAATGTTATCAGATATTAATAAATAAACATTCTAGCTGAGTAACAGCGAACTTTGTACTGCCTTAAGATAGATTTTTCAGTTCTTACTATTTTCCTTTAATTTTTTTAAAATTTTTTTCATAAAAACATTTCTTGGTATTCAAAAAATATGGTAAATTGCCAACCATTCTCATTTTGAGCTTAGCAAAATATTAAGAGGCTGTGCAAACGTGGAGATTTCTAGTTGCTGACATGGCACACCATCACAGGCAACCGAATCGCCGTGTCCGGTACTATGACAACTCGAGTTACTCGGCGCCTTATTGACTGTCGATTCGTTTTATTTCATAAAGATTATAACGCAAAATGATAGTGCATTTATAAAACAGGTAGATGGCTCATTAGCGCGTGGAAATTGATTGCCTCGAATTGTGTAATTTGCTCAATTTTGCATTCAAATACGACATTTGACACGTAAAAGAACGTGTGCGCGGAGAATCAAAATCGAATCGCCGCGCAGAACAAGATGACAGGTCTACCTTTTTAAATAAATACACTGTCATTGGTTAAGAACTATGAAATTATATTTACTCATATAAGAAATTGATTCTTTTTATTTACAGATAGCAGATGCTCCATCCGTGGCCCGCAACAAAATTGGTGCTTCGACAATTGACGACGACAAAGAAATTATGGCACAACTTGCAAGGCTTAAATCTTCTTAGTTATGTACCTGAACATTATTTGTTAAGGACATCTTATAACTGTTAGTTAAATGAAAAAATAATATTGGAAATATTGGTTTTGTAAGTCTTGAATAACTATTCTTTGCGAAGTACTTTTATCTAAAGAAAATATGATCTATGTTTTTCTTAATTGTAATTATTCACCAGCTCTATGTGTATATTAATAAAAACTAAGGTACTTATTGATAAGTAGGTAGCCCAACTGAAATTTATATCAGCTGGGTAAATAATACATATACTTAATTTGAGAGATAAATATTTTTTATTATAACTTTTTTACTGACCAGCAAACAAAACTAAACTAATCAACCCACTAGAAGCTAGAATGAGCAAAATATGCAAGATTTTGTTTTGAAAAAAAAGACAAATCAGAAATGAATATTCAATCAAATCAGATCATTTAAATTTTGTGTCAACAAGCGTTTGTGTACACTTTAAATTTTACGTTGTAATTTATATGTAAGCATTTTATCTTATACCACTAAGAACTAATACTTCCATCCATTGCCTATCTTAAGTTTATAGATCTATCCACATATAATGTAAAAATAAGCTGTGATATTTTTGTATTATATGGTACAATAAAATGTTAAAGTTTGTTTTTATTCTCTGTCTTTACTTTTTTATCAAATGAATTATTATAATTTTGTACCCTCATAGTCTTTTGAAAACTTACTGTACGCTCCGAAAATCATTGATGCTTGTATAAGTATAGATTTGTTATAGATCAGATCATATAAATGGTCAGTTTTTTATTTTTTTTCTAATCGCCGATTTGTATTTTTTTTTCAATTATGCGTTTTGTAAAATTAGAGTTATTGTTTCGGCATAAAAGGTTTTTTTGGCATGTGCATCGGCGATGGGCATTAATTTTTAATGGCGTTACATCCAGTGAATTATGCATTCACTGGCTACATAATAATCAAAATATATTCCAAATTGAACATTAAGAGCCGGCTCCTCCCTAAAAAGTGATTTTGACGTTTACCCCCGCGCGGGGAGCTGACCCCTCATTTATCGATATACTCCAGCAGCAACACGCTTCAATATTGCTTAATTAGCAGTTATTAAACTACGCGGTATGCAGACAGGCTTACTGAGACTCGGCGTAGTGTACTACTCGTAAGTAGAGATGCGCCGAGTAGCACGTTTGCCGAGTACCGAGTTTTACTCTGTTCAATTTTTTTACAACCGAGTACTCGGCCGTGTAACTCGGTTCAGACAAATTCTTGTTTCGGGTGCGTAAACAAGTACAAACAGGTTCGCGCGGTCATCCAGAGAACTATGAATGAACTGATAACGAATATATGCTATTTTTAGAATCAGTAAAAAAAGTGACATTTCATAGAGTAGGTACTAGCACAGTTTATATAAGAACTTTCTAGCAGTGAAAAAAAACAAATCTGAACGATTACGCCACAAGATCTTCATGGATTTATTTAAAGAATTAGCTTACACCCAGTCATAAGAGCGCGATGATTAAAAAAAAAACATTTTTAGACCGCTATTTAAAGAAAAAATATTTTTTTCGTTACCATTTTTCTAATTTTGTCTACTAGGTACTAATCATTTGTTATCATAGAGATTTTCAAAGATTTCTCAAATCAATTATAAATACTTTTTATTCGGCTGCGTCAGAAGGAGGGTAATGTTTTTACCCGACTGCGGAAGGAGGGTTATGTTTTCGAGAGTATGTATGTAGGTATGTATGTATAATTGTTTGGCACGCCCTACAGCCCAAACGGCTGGACAATTTTTGACATACCTATGAAGTGTCGTTGAATTTGTCGAATGTGTATCTAATAAGTAAATAAAATGTTTTCATCTCACCTGTTCGGAAAGTTGAACTTTCATGTGTAGATAGCCGGGTGGAAAATAGCTTTTCCCTCCTACTTTATACTTCTACTATTTAATAAAAGGCCACTTTCGAGGAGTATCGATAGTTATTGCAATAGTCAAAGCTGTATCGATATTTTATCGATACTTTTGCTTTTGCCTTAAATATCAATAATCTATCGATACTATCGATATATTATCGATACTATTGCTTTTGCCTCAACTTTCGATAGTCTATCGACACTATCGATATTTTATCGATACTATTGCTTTTGCCTCAACTGTCGATGGACTATCGATATTTTATCGATACTATTGATTTAGCCTCAACTATCGATAGTCTATCGATACTATCTATTATTTATCGATACTATTGCTTTTGCCTCAACTATTGATAGTCTATCGATATTCTATCGATACTTTCCTCACAGTCGAAATGAAAAATAGTATGTTTATCTCGGGTAAAAGCACCCATTCCACTCTCGAGCTATTGGCGCTCTCACTTCGTATGTTCGAGCGCCAGAAACTTCTCGAGTGGAATAGTCACTTTCGTCCCTTGTATAACAATCTACTATTACCTACCTTCTTCCCTTATCAAACATATTTTTGTAATTTAAAAAAAAAGTATTTTATATTTAGGTAAAGTAAGTATTGACAACCATTTTGGTGTAGTGGATGCGGGTTCAAATGCCGCAAGGGAAAAATGTTTGTGCGACGACCATTTCGTTCACTGAATGCAGTACCGGCACAAGTACAAAATAACGGTTTTGAGATATAAAGCGTAATAGTTTTCAGAAATGGGTGCGCGCTTACATTTAATTTTTTTCTGAACACTGTATGGGGTTTACAATGATGATAACCATACTTAATGAATCTGCAATAAATTATCCTTTTGTCGTATTTTTTCATGCACATTAATTATTTAATTTTTTAAGATATTAAGCACTTAAAATAATGATTTATAGTTGTGCCGATATTGTATAAAAAATATTAGATTTTTACTTTAATGCCAGACTGTAGATTAAAATAATGAATAAAAATTCATTGAATTTCTTAGAGTTGTTTGTTTTAGGTTTTACAAATTTTATCTAGTAATGATAGGAACACTATAGTTTTCATTATTTATTTCAAATATAGAAAAAAATATGACAAACAAAGGCAGTGTCATTACAAAAATCAACTGCAAAATTTTTTAAACAAACAAATAACATTCTTAATTTCTAAATATTTTACTCAAACATCAAAAATGCTATTATTAAGAAATATTAAGACATACTCGTGATAATAATCAAGTACTGTATGGTTGGTGCTGGCTAGAAAAAATTTTTTTTATTATTTTGTACGATTCACATGTATTTTAGACCTTTAGTGAATTTTACAGAGACATTCTTTTGTTTGTATAAAAAAAACTTTTTCTACCCGTGTCTAACTAAATCAGTTATCACATAATTTATCACTTATCAATAGTTATCAAGAATCAACAATATAATTCAAATAAAGTTCAAAACATCAAATCTTAAATGTATTGAGATCAAAAGCAGCCTCCTTAAGAAAATATAATTATTATAAAAGCTAAATAAATCAATATGAGATCCTTCCTCCATCAATTTCACCGTTACATCTAGATTGTATTACAAACAATGATAATCTTAGATTAACATTAGAAATAAATGCAAAGTTGAGTTCTAATGAATCATAAATATTAATAAAAATAAACATTGTTGTTATCAAAATTTGTCAGAACAACAAAAAATATACCAAAAAAACAAAAACAGAATACGCAAAAGAAAACGTAGCTAATAAGGTTTTGGTTAATTATAAAATCCCTGCCCATAACTAGTTTCTGAATGTACCTAATCTGACTAAGGAACTAAAGAACTTATAAAAAATTTGTCTTCATGTCTTAAATTTAAATAAAAATCAGAATAGCAACTCGGTATTGTATTAGACCTGACTAATGAAATCAGTACTTTTTATGAGTTATTGACAGTTTTTCTGGATACGCCTTTTTGAGTTGAATTTCATTCAGCAGTTTCAATTGTTTTCGAGTTCTGCTAATGATGTTAACTGTTTTATAACTTTCTTCTTTGTAAGACGTTTTGTAGTGATACACTCCCGGATAATCCTTTTCTACTCGAATCATACAAATGTCGTTGAAATTAAATTTGTCTCCCTCTGTGTTCACGTTGAAATTGGTTGCTGTGATATCAACGAGATCTTTAAGATCAAAAAAGAAATCATGATCTATTTCATGCACCTTGAATGGCTGTGCCGATTTTCTGGCAGTTGATATCAATGTGGCATACTGTGAAGGTAAGTAGATGGGATTGGACTTTAAGGCTTTCTTGATGTTTTTCTCAATCAATGAATGGCTCACGTCGCCTTCATTTTGTGTATGCCCGACCACTAAAAACTTGTGTGTGATCGATTTGATATTATAATTAGAAACAGCGTACAAGTATGCAGCTATTATAAACTTGTTTTTCCCTTGTCCAGCACAGTTGTCGGAGTATAAGACAATTTCTACGTCGTCACAATCTGAGTCTTATGAGCAACCAGGAACATCTTCTTTAGAAGCACATGACCTCAAATAATGCAGCAAACACGACCCAATTTCATTCGCTCCTTTGTGACCCTCACCCTCATGCCAAACATAACAATGTACAGTACCTAAACCCTTGGTATTTAAATCACAAATGGTAAAATTATAGGTGGATAGTTTGCTTTTGTAGTAAAAAGTCGAAACTTCTCCTTTAGGTGTTGGTAAGGCAGCTTGAAGATCAAAGCATGCAACTCTGTAATTCTTGGACACCTTTGCTTTATCGTTTTCTTTTTCAGTTCGGGTTGTGGTTTTCTCTTCGTGATGTTTCATATATTGTACTTCCATTTGTAACCTTTCGCCGTGGGTCTTATTTTTATATGATTCACAAAATTGGCATAAATCTTTTTTGGGCTGGAAAAACTCTAAGTTGAATTCGTAGTTAAATATTTGTCTATAAATTGCAAAACTTACAAACGCACGATTTTCTTTTTGACAATCTTGTTTATAGTCTCGGTACAAATCCATTAGCGATCGACCTCCTTCAATGTAATTTTTAGTGCTGTTTGCGCGAGTGTAATGACTTTCGATGGTTGGAATACTAGAAAAATGTCTTCGAACAATGTCCTTCACTTCTTCTGACACAGTTGGATGTTTTTCATGTCTTCCTCTTAGATCATCTGTGGTAACTCCTTTGTCTGTCTTCAATTACCGTTCGTATACACCGATTTGTTATTCCTAAGGTGGAGGTGAAAAACCTTTTACATACAGCTACCCTTTCGTCTGCTTTCCATAGAAAAAACATGATGTTTAATTTGCGAACTCTTGCAGTTTCCATTAAAACGTCATTGACATTTTTGTTCTTCGGTGTAATTTTCTTCATAGAACTCGAAACAAATTGTCTTTGCTTATTAATATCTTTCATGTTCCAATAAAATCGAAAGTGCTCCTCCCTTTCATCTTCGGTAAATTTTTGCGTGCACTTACGTCTGCAAGAATTGGGGCAGGGGGGGCCCATAACCCGTGAGGGTACCAAGAGTTTATTTTTTAAAGTTTTGTATTCCTGTCCCGAGTTGCGCAATAGTTTAAGCTTGTTGCGTTCCCAATTATGTGGATTTGCTTTTCTTTTGCGAGTTTTGGGTTTGACATTCTCTGCGTTCTCACTATCAATGTCAGAAGAAGAACTTGACGTTTGTCTGTTGCCAACCAGATCATGATTTTCATAATTAGGATCAGCGTCTGAATCATCAAATTCCGTATCTGGGCTTGGTGACACGTTCTCTGCTTCTCTTGTTATTGATAATGCAGGTGAGTTATCGTGTAAAGCTATCTCGCTGGCACCTCCTTCAAAGTTAATTCCGACATTGTTTAGCTTTATCACAGGGGTATCACAATCTGTCAAATCGTCATCTTTCAATCCATTACAAGGACTTTGGCAGTGAGCTCTAAAGAAATCAAATGTTTCCGGCATCAAAGAAGGGCTACTAGAGTTCGACAGTGGAAGTTCAGCGTTATAGTCTGTCATTGTTAAGTCCATGGCTAAATCTTGATGCAATAAATTCTGTGGTTTCTCAGGCACATTCATTGGTTGTTCAGCTGGCATTACCAAAACAGAAAGATTTTCAGATGTGGATTGTATCAATGATTCTGTGTTATCGTTTTAAATATTACCATCAATCATAAAATCTTCTTCAGATGGATTTTGGCTAAACTGGAAATCTAATGAACTGAGTGGTGAACCACATAAAATCTGTGCTGCTTCTGCTAAATCACTTTTTTTAAAAAGGTCTTTCATTAGCTCAAAATCAAGTCCGGAAAAGCTCCTGTTTTCATTTGTGTTTCTAACGTCGGCCAAACTTTTTGGTATTGCGGATCTACAACAAATGTTGTTAGCATGTTTTAAAAGCAGCATATGCCATTCATAAGGGGTCAAGCATAGAGCATTCAAATGATTAGATGGCACCCAAAATCTCAATTGTGTATGATAAGTTACAATCATTTGCACGAAAAGTAATAAAAAATATGTAAATAAATAATAATATTTTACTAGCTTGAGAGTTAGGAAGGTAACTGAAAATAATGATTACGTAATATTTCTTTATTTGATAGCCAGCTTTTTAAAAATAACTAAAATGTAATAGTACTCTTGTTTCGTTTTATTGTTACTGAGCTACGAAAGGTGTATAAGACAAAAGCAATCAGTTTTATTAATATCATGATATTATTATTACAGTCATACTAATGGCCCTCGCGACTTCGTCCATGCGTATTAATTTTACTCTGTTCCTGTAAGTCGCAGCGAGATGTTGTATAGCCTAAAGCCATCATTGATAAATAAACTATCTAACACAAAAATATTTCTTGAAATCAGTCCAGTAGTTTCTGAGATGAACGCATTTAAACAAACAAGAAACTCAGCTTTATAATTTTAGTATGAATTGATACTCCTTAACTTAAAAGCGTTAGTGAGATTAAAGCTTTAGCTCTGGTAACAATTTATCAACCGTTATACAAATGAATGCAAAACAACACAGAATAATAGTGATTTACTTACCCAGAAGTGTAGTTTTTATCCATTTCGACTTATAAAATCACTGTTGTGCCAGTGATCAAAATTATTTTTTATATTTTATGCAATAGTGGCTCAACTCAAAAGTGCCGCTATTGCATGACGACCAAGGTGCGTTCACTGCGAGCGCGAGCGGCCGACTGGGGCACATCGGGGATGTGCCAGTGTCGCATGATGAACTCGTGCGTATTTCGTCGCGCGCTAACGACACTAGAGCCACCAACTAATTTATAATGAATTAAAATGTTGAGTCTTAAATGTGAAAAAATAGAGCCGATGGCGTAGATTACGAATCCGTCACTTACTAAATCTAGCCAAAATCGGACTTGTGCCACTACTGCATTAGGCAAGCGATTTGTACCTAAGTCATGGGTGTTTATAAACGTATATTTATAAGTATTTCTATCCGTCATTCTAGTCGCCATAGCCAGAGTACTAGTACTTATTCTGTGCCATAGCACAAGCTACGGCTTAGTGTGGGACTAGATTAATGTTGTTGTTGTAGTTTTTTTTTTAAATTGGGTTACAAAAGTAAACCACATATTTGAACCTAAGAAAGTACCTAATAATTACCTAACTTCAACAGCCATCAATAGTCTTTGGCAGCCTACTTACCTACTTACTAGCACAGCTAGGTACCTAGTACCTAGCTGCCATGAAATAAATGGATAGCCATTTATTTCATGCCATTCATTTACGACATTCATGTCGAGATATGAGCTGGTTTATAATATATTTATAAAATTTTTCCTTAGCATAGCAATATGGGTATCAAATAAAAGCCAGTAAAGAGACCATTTTAAAAATATAATATTATCTGCGTGTTTTATTTTGAATAATAAAACTAAAAATAAAAAAGGTATATAATTAAAAAAACTAAAAAACCGGACTGCGTTTCTGTGTAATTGGAACAAACTGCTAAATACTATAAATTCAACAACATTTTTAGGAATTACTTTAGATTCAAAACTACAATGGGGTCCTCATATCGTGGCCTTGTCAGGAAGACTTAGTTTAGCTGCTTTTGCTGTAAAAAAGATACGGCCCTTGACTGATGTTGAAACGGCCAGACTAGTCTATTTTAGTTATTTTCACAGCTTGATGTCGTACGGTATTTTACTACGGGGCTTCAGATTTCAGGCTACAGATTTTGACTAAAATCTGTATAAAGCAAAAACAATTCGTAAAGTTAAGTACGATCATTCTTTGTTTTGGAAACGGTGAGATTCAAAGTTTATAACGGTGAGATTCAAAGTTCCAAATTTATGTACAGTGTTCTACAACACTATACATGCTTAAGTTAGCACATGGTCTCATATGCTAACTTAAGTACACTTCTTAAAACTACCCTTTATAAAGAGAGCCGCCACATGTAATCTTAAATTGTTTGAGACCCTGTTGTTCTGGCTGAATTCAAATTAAAAATATAATAATTTATTAACATACTTTATTGTCATGTCTTTCTCAGAACCGACGGGCGTTGGAGTAGGAAGGTTCTCGAATGGAGACCACGTCTCGGGAAACGTAGTTGGACGCCCCCCTGCTAGATGGACCGATGACCTGAGGAAGGTGGCCGGTGGTGGTTGGATGCGAGAAGTGGAGGACCGTGAAAGTTGGCGCCGTCTTGGAAAGGCCTATGTCCAGCAGTGGACTGCAATAGGCTGATATGATGATGATACTTTTTTTTTTAATTAAAAATTCACTAACAAAAACAATAATATCTTCATCCTATAATTATTATGTTTCCAGACACAGTAGAAAGACAATCAATATTGATATTGGGACGCCGGCGTCCTTATAATACCTACTCTACGCGTGAAACAGTTTGTCTAATTTAATTAATAATTCAGGCCAGTCGTGTTTTTGAGTTGGTAACTAACATTGAAATGCAAAGAGCGACAGCGTCGTTTGCTTTAAAATTTAATGAAATTTACACTTCTTGTTTACCTGCACGATAATGTCTTGAGTCTTGAATATTTTAGGAGGTCGACTCGCGCTACCAACAATTAATTTGGCGACGCGTCATTCCCACTTAAACTTCCAAGCATTGCCTCCAAAATGATACCCGACCACCTTTTTGATGAAGGGATTAACAATACGCTGTATCAAAATGATATGAAGCAAGTGCAGAATAACAAACACGTGTATGAGAGGAACCAAAGGGATTATGTGAGTCATTCGTCATAAAGCTAATGTGTATCTAATAAGTAAATAAAATGTTTACCTACCTTCTTCCCTTATTAAACATATTTTTGTAATTTAAAAAAAAAGTATTTTATATTTAGGTAAAGTAAGTATTGACGTTCCTGACGACGACGAGTATGGCTCGTTCCTCCTCATAGTTGAGGTGAGGCCTTTTCCCAGCAGTGGGATCTAATAGGCTGACTTATTTAAGTATTGACGACTATTTTGGTGTAGTGGATGCGGGTTCAAATGCCGCAAGGGAAAAATGTTTGTGCGACGACCATTTGTACCTAAGTCATGGGTGTTTATAAACGTATATTTATAAGTATTTCTATCCATTCATTCATTCTAGTCGCCATAGCCGGAGTACTAGTACTTATTCTGTGCCATAGCACAAGCTACGGCTTAGTGTGGGACTAGATTAATGTTGTTGTTGTTGTTTTTTTTTTTAATTAGGTTACAAAAGTAAACCACATACTTATTTGAACCTAAGAAAGTACCTAATAATTACCTTTCTTCGACAGCCATCAATAGTCTTTGGCAGCCTACTTACCTACTTACTAGCACAGCTAGGTACCTAGTAGCTGCCATGAAATAAATGGATAGCCATGTATTTCGATTTTTTCCCCAGAGATACACTTTCCCCGTAGAGACACTTTTAATAAAACGGCGCTTTTATTCCTGTAAGATACACATTTTCTACAACCCTACCAGTTTGTCCTCTTAGATACACTTTTCGGTACTGTTGTGTATGAAATAAATAAGAACTGAAGATAAATAATTTGCATGTGCAAAACACATCTACACTCTTATTTATATTATTTATTGTTTACTACAATATTTTGATTTGTTTGTGTACCCTATTGATACTACGCCGCGCGCACTCGCGCGCCTGCCTGCCTTATTTTTATTTGTTTAAAACGTACCGTGAGAACCCCGGAGCCCCCAGTTGTCACCGAGACGTTACCTATGACACATGTACTAGACCGACCAGAGCGCTTTCGCCGCGTGTGTATCCTGTGAAGCTCCTTACAGACATTTCGAGTGATTGTGGCCTGTGAAGTGTGTGAAGTGATACCAAAAACACCTGAAAACTGATGTGGCAAGTACCTAGCTCTAAGCGATCTGACTATACCAATTTTCCACCTACCATTGTCGCCCTCCACGTGTAATCCACTGCCTAAACTCTCAAACATTTTGGTAGCAGAGCGTAGTTTTTTATTAGGACCCCTTATTAGTAACGTAATTTGTTTAATTGAGAGTTATTTATTTGCTACCTTCCTTTGTAATTTGAAGAAAACGTCTGTTCATATACCTAACCTATTTACAGTAAATTCCTTAATAACATTCGAGTACAACCCCTTTTACATAAGTGTCGATTAAATCGATTAGCGCGTTAATTACCTACCCTTTGAGTGCAAGTGAGGTGCGCGAGCGCTTTGTTTCCCTATTGATCACGCCATTACCGCGTGACAGCGTGCAAGTTGTTTACGAGTTACGTTTGCTATACCCGGTGCACCTGTGCCGTCCCTTACTATTTGTTCCTTTACGCATCGTATTGAAATCTTTTGTGAGTTTAATTTACCTACCTTGTTTCTTGCGATTTAAAGTAAATAAAATGTCGGATACCGAAACCGGCAACGAGACCGTAAGGGCCGTACTTTACACGGATACAGCTGAATACCGTGAAGCTATTGGTGAACTCCGTTATATTAGTGACTGGGTTGATGATTCCCACCGAGTTCTTGAGACCTTTTCCTCCAATCGTATGCGAGCGCGTCTTTCCGACCTGCCACTTATGTGCGACAAGTTTTCCGCCGCTTGTTCCAAGCTGTTAGGTAATCTCGATCCTGCTATTTATGAACAAGAATATGTGCAAGTTAAGAACAAGATACGCGTAGTAAGGGACAAAGTAGACGACTTAAAAATTAAGTTAGACGAAATACGACCTCACCAATTTGAGACGTCCCGTACTAGCACCCCCTTCAAGGAGAATAAATCCCTGGCTATTGATAACCCGGCTAGTAAATTACCTGACCTACCTATACCTAAGTTTGATGGCCGTCCCGATAGTTGGATCAGTTTTATAGACCAGTTTGATAGCGTGGTGGACAACCAGCCTACCCTTACCCCGACTTTGAAGCTACAGTATTTAGTGGGAGCCTTATCGGACGAACCTCGTCGATTAATACAACACCTCAAGATTGAGGCGGGCAATTACACCGTGGCCCGTGACCTCCTAAAACGTAGGTACCATAACCTGCGTGTTTTAGCGGATACCCACATTGCTCAAATAATGATGCTCCCTACTATAACGCCTAAACTTTCCGGGTTACGTGTGTCGTTCCTGAACCCCCTGCTTTCGACTTATCGATGCTTAGAAAGATTGGAACTTCCTGTTAAACATTGGTCGTACCTATTAGTTCACTTATGCCTTGCTAAACTGCTTTCAGAGTTAAAATCGAGATTTGAACGTCGTTATGGCGATAATCCTAATCACCTCCCTACTTTTGATCATCTTATTACCTTTCTTGAGGATGAATGTAGGCACCACGACAATGTAGGTAGTGCTTCTGTTGTTGACACTACTACCCCCCCTACTGTGAGCTCCCCTCGTTTGCCTAAACCTAACGCGCGTTCCCCACCTCCTGCGAGAGCCTTTGTTACCTTTGCAACGAGATCTAAATGTCACCTTTGTAATAGTACTTCGCATTACTTACGCGAGTGTCCCGATTTTATTCGCCTTCCTACACGTCAACGTGTTACCTTTGTAAAAGAAGCCCGACTGTGCTATCGATGCCTGGATAGACACTCCATATCCCAATGCACGCGAGATTATCGCTGTCGCACGTGCCGTCGTTCCAGTCATCACACGTTACTGTGTTATAATGACTCCTCTCCTGTGAATTACGAACGCGAGCGCTCATACCGAGACGTCCCAGCCTTAGCTTCCAACCAACCGCGGCAATCCCCACAAAGTCACTTAACGGACCGTGTGTCACCCCCACGTACTGAATGGCACCGTGTTCGTACCCCGCCCCCTCGTGATTCCCGTAGAGCATCACCTCCCCGTTCGGGCGGGCGATCCCCACCTGCACCCAACGGTAACCGTACTTATAATGCCCCTCTAGGTCAAAGAACCCAGGATGAACGTGCATTTCATCATAAGTACAATGAGGCCCCACAATTCTGACTAGATAGCAGCCCCCCTTCCATACCCGCTTTTACATCTTTACCTCGCAATTCTCTCGTTCTTTTACCTACGGCCTTGATTCATGTTAGAACCTCGTCTGGATATTATGTGGAAGCGCGTGCCTTATGTGACACTGGTGCTCAGGGCTGCCTTCTTACTACTGAGCTTGTTGTTGACCACATGAACTTACCTATCATTCCTTCTCCAGTTCCTGTTCGTGGAATAGGTAATGTTCAAGCTATTAATTCCCCGGGCATTGTATCCTTTTCATTTAAGCCAGTTAATTCTGCCTTTCCTGAAATCTCTACCAGTGCAATAGTTGTTGATGTGATTGCTGGTACCCTCCCAGAGGTAGACTTACCTAAAAGTGTAATTACCTGTACTAAGCACCTTCGTCTTGCTGACCCTTTATTTTACAAACCTGGTACTATAAGTGTACTTCTTGGAGCTGACGTCATTGGTCGCCTTTTAAGGTCCGAATTGTTTGTGTCCCCTGATGGCCTTACTGCTATCTCGACGATATTTGGTTATGTCCTGTGTGGTCCTGTTTATGGAGGATTTACTGATTTGGAACCCCCCATGACTGGAGTCTCGCTGTCCCAAATAGTTGAAAAATTCTGGAAAATCGAAGAGGCCCCCCAATCTCCAGTTGCGAACCCCTTGGATATAGTGTGTGAAACCTTTTTTAAAGCAACTACCACTCGTGAAAGCGATGGTCGATTTATGGTTAGACTCCCTTTTCTTCATGATCGTCCACCTCTCGGTGATTCTAAAACCAATGCCTTACGGCGATTCCATAATCTTGAGAAGCGTTTGCAAGCCAATCCTAATTTTCGAGAGAAATACATTTCCTTTATGCGTGAGTACCTTGACCTAAACCATATGTCCCTTTCTTCATATGACTCGACCCGGGAACATTATTTTATCCCTCATCATGGAATTTTTAAGTCCGTTAGTGACAAAATACGTGTTGTGTTCGATGGTAGTAGTCCTACGTCCTCTAAAGTGTCCCTGAATCAATGTTTACATACAGGCCCTAAGCTTCAGCGAGATATTTCTCACATCCTCCTAAATTTCCGCAGGCACGAGGTAGTGTTTGTAACAGATATTCGTATGATGTTTCGTATGACTTGGGTACATCCTGATGATAGAAGGTACCAACTTGTGCTTTGGCGTGAGGATCCCTCTCAGCCACTTCTTGCCTATGAACTTAATACCAATACCTATGGTCTTCGTTCCAGTCCATTCATTGCAATTCGTGCCCTTCTTGAGCTCGCTGAACAAGAGAGACTTACCTTCCCTCGAGCTGCTAAAGTCCTTGAGAGAGATATTTATGTCGACGATTGTCTTACTGGTGCTGATACTATTGCGTCTGCCCGGGCCTTGAAAACTGAGCTTATAGGAATAATGGCCTCTGGTGGTTATGAACTCCGTAAGTGGATTAGTAACAGGCTCGAGCTCCTGGAGGATATGCCCCCGGATCATTTGCAACTTCCTCATTCATTCTCAGACCCAGATAATCCTCAGACTGTCGCTATTTTAGGTGTGCAGTACAATCCTGTGAGTGACTCATTTACCTACAATTATACCTGTGATACCCGTGATGCAGTTATTACAAAACGCAAAGTTTTATCTTTGATTGCCCGTATGTATGACCCTTGTGGCTGGATATCTCCCGTCGTATTTAAGGCTAAGGAATTTATTCAATGCTTATGGATGTCAGGCTTATCCTGGGATGATCCTTTAAATGAACCCCTGTCTTTAGAGTGGACTGCATTTGTTCAGGACCTAGCGAAGGTTAGTGAAGTGGCCATTCCGCGACATATTCTTCCCAGAGGTTCCTCCTCCTTATCCCTACATGGGTTCTGTGATGCTTCTGAATTGGGATATGCTGCCGCTGTTTATTTACGTACGGAACTTCCGTCTGGTGTTTGCTCCGTCCATCTTGTTATGGCTAAATCTAAAGTTGCCCCTGTTCGGACCCGTTTAACAATTCCCAAGTTGGAATTGTTGGGAGCTACCCTCCTCTCTAAATTACTTCATCACGTCGCTCTTTGTCTGCAAAGGTCGTCTGTGTTGACTTCAATCCATAGTTGGACGGATAGTAAAATCGTGTTGTGTTGGTTAAAAACCACTCCTCACCTCCTTCAGACTTTTGAGGCTAATCGTGTCTCCCAGATTAATAATAGTCCTACATCTAGTGAATGGAGGCACGTCCCAGGCTACATGAACCCTAGTGACTGTGCATCGAGAGGTATGTCAGTCACCCGACTGATCGACCACTCCCTTTGGTTTTCACCTTTGTGGTTGACGCAGTCTCCTGACAACTGGCCCGGTATTTCGGAACCTAACCCAAGTAGTGATCTTCCTGGACTACGTTGTTTAGTAGTCTCTGCCGATGTTCCTAACCCGGATCCCTCATTCTTATTAGAGCGGTATAGTTCTTTGAACAAGCTAATAAACGTGGCTTGTTACCTAAGGCGGTTTTTATTTCCTAAATCTTACTTGTCCTACCTGAGCCCTGATGAACGGAGAGATTCCCTTTTGTTTTTAGTGAAAATCGTTCAATTTACCTCCTTTTCTGATGAACTTGATCGCTTACGGCGTGGCGATCCTATCACTAACTCCCTTAGAAAGTTGAATTTATTTCTAGATGACAGAGGCCTGATTCGAGTTGGAGGTCGATTACGAAACTCCGATCTATCCTTTGATGCGCGCCATCCCCTTCTTCTGCCTAAGAATGGTAATTTCGTGAACATCCTTATTTCACATTACCATCGCGAGAATGCTCATGCTGGTGTTAATGCAATTCTTGCCATGTTAAATAGAGAATTTTGGATCTTGTCGGCACGCTGAGCTATTCAGCATGTGATTTTTAAATGCCTTCCCTGTTATCGTCTCAAAGCGGCTGTATCTCAACCCTTCATGGGTGACCTACCTAAAGACCGCGTCACGGCTGCTAGACCGTTTGACGGTGTAGGTACCGATTTTGCAGGACCCTTTTTCACCAAAGTCCAGGCCTATAGGAACAAAAGGTTAGTGAAAAGTTACCTGTGTGTATTTGTCTGCCTTTCTACTAAAGCCGTTCACCTTGAGGTTGTGTCGGACCTAACTACTGAAGCCTTTATTGCGGCCTTTTCCCGATTCGTGTCGCGTCGTGGTGTACCTCGCCTAATCCGATCCGATTGCGGTCGAAATTACATCGGTGCCAACAATTACCTTAAAGAGTTAGAGTGTTTCCTGTCTCAAAACCAGGCGGCTATTGGTTCTGAGCTTTTAAAGCGGAACATATCCTGGGTTTTCGATCCTCCTGTTTGCCCTCATTGGGGCGGTCTTTTTGAAGCTGCGGTTAAATCGGCGAAATCGCACCTAAAACGAGTAGTAGGCGATACCCCCCTTACGTTTGAAGAGCTGACCACTGTTTTTGCTAAAATTAAAGTAGTTTTGAATTCACGCCCATTGTGCCCATTTTCTCCGGACCCTAATGATGTCGAAGTGCTAACTCCCGGCCATTTCTTAATTGGACAACCCTTAACTGCACTTCCGGAGTACCCTTATAAAGACGTAAAATTGCATCGCCTTACACGGTTTCAGCTAATCCAACAAATTACCCAGCACTTTTGGTCTCGCTGGCATTTAGAATACTTAAATACATTACAAATTAGAAATAAATGGACCTCTCCTTGTGATCCTCCTAAAGTGGGTGAGCTAGTACTCATAAAAGATGACAACCTTCCCCCTTTGCAGTGGCGTCGTGGACGCATTATTAATTTATACCCTGGCCAAGACCAAGTTGTTCGTGTGGTAGATGTTAAAACTCCTACCGGTAGCCTAAAGAGATCTTTGACGAAATTAGTTCGTCTTCCTGTCCAGTGAACTTCTTTCCCTTGGCTTCCTAATCTTCTCGTAAACACTTGACGTGTTTAGGGCGGGCGATATGATTACTACAATATTTTGATTTGTTTGTGTACCCTATTGATACTACGCCGCGCGCACTCGCGCGCCTGCCTGCCTTATTTTTATTTGTTTAAAACGTACCGTGAGAACCCCGGAGCCCCCAGTTGTCACCGAGACGTTACCTATGACACATGTACTAGACCGACCAGAGCGCTTTCGCCGCGTGTGTATCCTGTGAAGCTCCTTACAGACATTTCGAGTGATTGTGGCCTGTGAAGTGTGTGAAGTGATACCAAAAACACCTGAAAACTGATGTGGCAAGTACCTAGCTCTAAGCGATCTGACTATACCAATTTTCCACCTATCATTGTCGCCCTCCACGTGTAATCCACTGCCTAAACTCTCAAACATTTATACATGTTTATACCTTTATTGGTAATGTCAAATGAAAAGAGGAAAATTATAATTATGACATTTCATTGTCACTTTTCAGTGACTTTACTGTCGGGCTTGTTGTGCAATACTTAAATTATTTTTCTGATTGATTTTAATATATTACATTAAACTACGAATTGAAAATGGATAATGCTCGAAGTTCTGGGAGTACTGGTGCATGTGCACCAGAAATCATGTTCGTACTTACTAAAAAAGGTAAACAAGCCCTCATACGAGCGGGACATCGTTACGTATTAAAGAAAATTAATAGAAGTGGTTCTGGTTTGTGGCGCTGTGAAAATAAAGAATGCAATGCAACACTAACTTTAAATGTTGATCAAAAAACAGTACAAAGAAAAAAGCCGCATATCTGTGAACCCGATTTCCAAAAGATGGAAATCGAAATAGCTTTCCACCAAATCAAGAAAAAGGTTTGCCAAAACTTGATACCTTTTCCATCACTATATGAAGAACACATGGCAAAATTTAAGGAAAACGAGGATTTTTTGGAAGTAGTTCCAGATTTTCGTAAAGTGAAGAACGGTTTTTACAACGCAAGGCTCAAGTATTTTAATACAAAAATAACAGTTTTTAAAAAACTAAGAGACGTCATTCCAACAAAGTTAGCCGAAAATTTTTTACTTTGTGAAGACGGAATAAGTGTAAAAAAATTTAGTTTTTATGAGTCCAGATTCACAGGCATCTGTCTCGACTTTCAAGCACGTATTAGTTGATGGAACATTCAAGAGTATTGCTAAACCGTTTTATCAGCTATTTACAGTACACGGTGTCATTACAATACAGATGAGGAAACTGTTATTGTGCCAATAATTTATGCTTTTTTACCGAATAAGCTTGAAGTAATATTTTTTTTAGTTTGTTAAAAAAACATTTGCCTGATTTTAAACCTGAAATTCTTCAAAGTGATTATGAAGCTGGTGTAATGAGCGCTGCCAAAGCTGTTTTCCCTGAAATAGAAATAAGGGGATGTCTATTTCATTTTTCACAAGCATTATGGAAAAAAGCAAAGAGTTTGGGCTTAACTCAGAAAACACAGAAAAAAGCAGTTTCGTTGTATGCATCAATAGCGTATTTACCCTTGGAATATTTTCCAGAAGCCGTAATGACAATTGAAAGCATTTCGATCAATGCCAAAAAATATATTTATTTCGTGAATACTTTATGAAACAATGAATGAAGCCCAGCGTGATGCCTTCCATTTGTTTTTATGGTCAGAGACACCGCACCACAAATTCAGTGGAAGGCTGGCATAACCGTTTAAATAAGAAAGTCTCGATTAAACATCTAAATTTATTTCTACTTATTCAAATCTTGAAAAAAGAAAGCGTGTTTCAAGAATTTCGCATGAAGCAAGCACATACATATACTGAACGATTCACAACGTAACAACGATCGATTGATTGACTTGCGCATCAACAAAATTGTAGAAGATCACCTTAACGACAAATCCTCTCATTCATCCGTTTGAAGAAACAATTCCACAATTTCGAGTAATTTTATAATTTGTTAAATTTTAGTTAATTTGGTTTAAGTCCCGAAATTTATCTCTAGGGAATAAATGCTTTAGTTTTGTGTATTATAATTTATATTTTTATTTAGAATGGGTTTGCTCTTGACTCTAGACTAAAGCAGACGTATCGTAGACAGAGTTGACGGTGGAACAAGGTCACTCAGAAGGCCACCTGGCACTCCCGCTCCCGGACAGAAATCAACAAGCTCTGCTTTGGTGCCGGGCTCCGGTAGGAGGGGGGTAGCTACCAGGCGGCACCTAACGCAGCCTACCACCGCCTGTTAGGATCGTTCACTCACCATCACACAAATCAACCCTTTTTTCATCTAAAAACATTTCTAGCCGAAAGTGTATTTCTGGGGAATAAAAGCTTAATTTGTTTAATCCTTAATTTATTTCATTTTTCTTTTTATCTAAAAAAACATTTTTATTTAAGAGTACATGCTGAAAATGTATCTCTGGGGAATAAAAGCGTAGTTTTATTAAAAGTGTATCTACAGGGAAAAAATCTTTATTTCATGCCATTCATTAACGACATTCATGTCGAGATATGAGCTGGTTTATAAAAATATAATTAATCTTGGTAAGTCCATAAGCTAGGTATCTTGCGACCGCAAGACAAAAGTATTTTGCTCGGCAACGGTTAAAAATGTGGACTACACGTTTTTAAAGTCTGATTAATAATTACCTAGATTCTTACTTCGTGTTTTAACCAAGGAAAACTGGCTTGCAGTCAGTCAGGGTAATTCTATGAGCTTTACTAACTTACAGTTTGCTTTGTAATGAATAAAAGTGCAATGATTCTGCTCTGCCGGTGCTTAGAATAGACATTCATATCACAATAAAATTCTATTGTTGAGGGGTAGATCAATACGAGCCAGTGGATGCATGCTTCAGGGATGGAGCCAGCGACATCCAATTAGGCTTTAACACGATCATAGCCAACAGGATTCGAACTAAGGGGGTTTTGACTATAAAATGAAAAGTTCAAGCTAGCATTTCTTAATAGGTACTTACCTGTATAAATAATGTGCCTAACTACAAATGAAACTGCATGGCGAATGGATGGTAAAACTCTATGGTTAAGTAACTACCACATTTTTTTTACTAGCATAGCGGTCGACTGCGTGCTCCTGAAAATGTCGGATGGATATACTATCCTATAATATTTTTTTTGACCCCTTAATGTTTTTATATCGCTATTAAAAGTAGGTACCCTATTTCCTACTTGGGCTGCAGGATCTCAACTCTCATCTTAGTCGATTTAAACAGATAGGCAAACGTTCGCGTTTATAATATTAATATGGATTTAACTCCCCCAAACAGGTTTACTGTGTTGTAACCTAAGCAAGATAGATAATAATTAGACACGGGCAGGCAGCATTTTCTAACAAGGCACGCTGCATCATCATATCCACCGTCTATTGGAGAATCAGGTGGCAACTTAAAAATTAAATTATTCTAACTTACGTTACACAGGAGCAAGAACAGCGTGATCTGCTCTCGTCTCAAGATGGAGACACTTGCGAGATCCACGACCAGTTCTATAGGGACCACAAGCTGCTGCTGGTGCTGTTTCGCGCGCTCGCTGTCATGCCCATCACCAGGTCTAGACCAGGTATATAGATATGTAACTATTTCACTAACCGACGCTCTTACGGTGAGGGAAAACATCGTGAGGAAACCTACATTTTCAGGCGACTGAATGTGAAACCATGATCCAAACTGGCGCACGGAGGTCAGATACACAGAAGGATGTGCTAATGTGGAGTCCTCATCGCTTAGAGATATCGAAATGAATATAGGGCACGAGAAAATGTCATAGATCACAAATCACAGCTGCGCCCTTGATTGAGTAGATTATGGTCACGTTAAGAGGTGTCAAGGGTGAGCCCGCCTGTTAATAACTTCCATATAGCGATGACCATAAAGCCAATACGAAATCCCGTTAGAATGGGTATAGTAAGCTATCCTTAAAAGATAGACTGATAAAGGTCCGGGCGCCAGATGCATCCTTGTAAAATTTCAAATCACGCTACAATCGCCCGCCACTGTCAGGGCCTCCGTTCAATCAATCGTTTATTTGCTTAGAAAACATATTTAATGCGTAACAAATCTTAAAAATATAGGTGTGGCACTGTATTCAGCCTGCATGCAGGCATGCAAGTAATAATCATTGTCACAATACTAATAAAAAAAACATGAAAACATAGTAATTATACAATATAAAATATAATATACAAAATTCTTAAAATGTCAACATATTATTTCTTGTTTCAATTTAAATACTCATTCAGGCTATAGAAACAGTGGGTCAACAACCAATTACATAACATGTTTTTTAATGAAATTCCTTCAAGCTCCTTTAGTCCTTCAGGCAGTTTATTATAAATTACTATTGACAGGTTACATATATTTTTCTCGTAGATATCCTTGTGGCATGGAGGTTGTTCTCGTGTTACCCCCCGCCCTGTGCCCCGCAGGTGAGGACTCAAGTAGGTGGTCTACCTACAGTTGTTCAGTATTTTTACATCGGCAGGTACAATCACCTTCAGTTGGCGATCTTCAGCCACAGCCTACGCTATTTGTTTCTACATTGCTAGCACCGTCGTCGTGTTATACGTCGGATACGAACGCATCCTGATTCTCCGCTCCATCAGAAAGTTTGACGACTACATTTATGGAATTCTATTCATCGTGTTTCTTGTACCCCATTTCTGGATTCCTTTCGTTGGGTGGGGTGTTGCTCACCAAGTTGCCATCTATAAAACTAATTGGGGAAAGTTTCAAGTAAGTTCCATCCAGATTTCAATGTACGAGGGTCAAACTGAAAGTTCTTAGAACTGGCCACTTATAAACAATATAATAAAAAAAATATTCTAAAATTTGAAAATAGAACTCTTTGCCAATATTACTGAGTATATATTTCATTCATTTGTCATTTGTTTTACGACTTGGCGGCAAATTGAAAATTGTCTGTGTCACGTCAAAATGAATTTAACACGAGAAAATTTTCGTGCAATGATTTTTTATGACTTTCGATGTCATTTAAGTCAACAAGAAAGTTATGATAGACTACGATTGGCCTTTCACGATGAAGCCCCATCTCGTGCGACTGTTTACAACTGGTTTAATGAGTTTAAACGTGGTCGCACTAATCTCACTGATGATGTACGTGAGGGACGGCCTTCTACGGCGACGACTGAAAATAACATCTGTGTTGTGCGGCGTATGATAGAGACTGACAAAAGAGTGACCTATCAGCAGATTCGGACAAGCTTAGGCATCGGTATGAGTCAAGTGCACAAAATCCTCCACGAACATTTAGCGGTCAGGAAGCTTTGCGCCCGGTGGATACCTCATAATTTGACTAAGGCTCAAAAACTCCATCGTGTGGATTGGTGCCGTAAAATGATTGAAAGATTTAACGGAGGTGACTCAAATGCTGTGTTCGACATACTAACAGGTGACGAAAGCTGGATTTACTGTTATGATCCTGAAACCAAAAGACAATCTGCTCAGTGGGTGTTTCCTTTCGAGGAGTTGCCAACTAAAGTGAAGAGAGATCGAAGTGCGGGAAAAAAAATGGTGGCCTCGTTCTTTGGAAGGATAGGTCATTTCGCAACAATTGTGTTAGAGGATCAAAAAACAGTTTCTGCAGAATGGTACACTACCAATTGTTTGCCACTTGTCTTGGAAAAAGTTCGAGAGAAACGACCTCGCAGTAGGATCCTCCTTCACCACGACAACGCCTCGTCGCACACCGCCAAGCGAACGATCGACTATTTGGCGACATCAAACGTTGAATTACTGGGTCACCCGCCGTATAGCCCCGACCTCGCGCCTTGTGATTTTTATTTATTTCCAAAAATTAAAGAAAAACTTAAAGGAAAGCGGTTTATGAATGCTGAAGAAGCGGTGGCTGCGTATCGCGATGCCATTGAAGAGACCCCTAAGGACGAGTGGGCAAAGTGCTTTTCCCAGTGGTTCCATCGCATGCAGCGGTGTATTGACGTCAATGGACAATATTTTGAAAAGATATAATAAAACTAATAACTGGCTAATGTAATCAGTTTTTGATTTTCTAAGAACTTTCAGTTTGACCCTCGTAATCTTCAAATTAAAAAATAATTTTATTAACTAATCTATTTAAAACTAATTTTACTACCTATTTTTTACAGGTGAGATACTATAGAGTGACAGGAGAAAACCTCAAATTTCCAAATTTGAAGACTGTAATTGTTATAATAAGTATTGGTTGCCTGCTTCTGGCTGTATGCTTTCTCCTAAGCCTTTGTGCGCTTTTAGATGGATTTCTTTTAAAACATACAGCAGCGTACTACCACATAATGACAATGATCAACATGAATTGCGCGTTGTGGTATATAAACTGCAGAGGAATAAAAATTGCATCACAAAGTCTTTCAGAGTGCTTCCGCAGGGTGATGTATTGGGACCACTTTTCTATAATATTAAATAAAATGACATCATTGCTTATAGTTACATTCTAACTTTAATACATTTGTCACCAGGATGTGGGAATAGAATGCTCAGCTAAACTGATTTCTCGGTACAGATACTTATGGTTGAATCTGTCTGAACTACTTCAACTGCTCGGCAATGCTTATGCTCGTACATATTCTACTTATTGTCTTTTCATGTAAGTAAAAATAATACTGCATCACCTCATGTAAATCTTAATTTAGCTCATTAAAACACAATTTTACGAATTATTTCGCGACTTATTTTCATTTGCTGTAAAGTGTTCGAAACGTCAACTTTTAAATTAAATGTAAATAAATCGCGAAGTAATTAGAAATTGTGTTTTAACGAGTTTGACTTTTCCTGTCAACATAAGAAACATTGAATATCTTAATTGTATTATTTCATAGTTCAAGTGAGTCATACCTACTTATATATTAAATTTTTATATCATTTGTGAAATTGCTATGCATAACAAGGTTTTTTTTCGACTACGCAAGCCTTTAACACCCTTGATATACTCTTCTATTATGTAAAATAGTGCGCACCTGAGGCTTTTCACTCTCTCATAAATGCACCAGATTTATAGAGATCCAGATTATCCTCTATAAATTGAGTACCTAGTTGTTGGATTGTTTTGGAAACAACTAAAGAAAGAGAGAGAATATCTAAGCTGGATTATAAAAATCATCTATCAGGTTCACAAACATAACAATCGCGGTATACGGAGCCCTATCCGAGATAGTGGACCACGGCATCGGGTTCAGCTTCAAGGAGATGGGCCTGTTCGTGGACACCGTCTACTGCTCTACTTTGCTGTTCATCTTCGCCGATTGCTCTCACAAATCCACGCAAAAGGTCAATTATTTATTAAAAAATATTAGTTTTGTGGACTGCCCCAGGGTAGCGTCTTGGGGCCACTGCTTTATAGAGTGAACGGCTTCATCACACTAAATTTTCTGATAAAATTCTTATTTTCAAGCTGTTATTGATGTTAGAAGAGTTCAACTCATAGCCGCTTTTAGACTTATGTGCTAGCTATACCTACCTAATGTTATAAGTGAGCTTAAGTTTTAAAAGCTTCATTGGTTTTTTGTAGGTGGCTGACGGAGTCCAGGAGACGCTTTTGACGATAGATGTTCTGGCAGTGGACCGTCCTACCCAAAAGGAGGTACTCTTTTTATTTTAAGATGGATAACTATGATCAGGCACAAAACATTGAAAAATAACTACTTCAAGTTAACTTAATTATAACTTATAATATTGTAAATTTTTAAAGTAAGTGTCGTGTCTGGATGTTCGTTAATTTTCTTGAAATATTACAAGGAGTACCTAGATACTTACCTAATTAAGAATTTTTAATGATAAATTAGAGTAATGTCAAAGTTAGGTAGGTATATTACACTTAGGTAATTAGTGGTGTAATTTTATGTAACAAGTTGTGTTTTAAAGTCTTTAGGATCCTATCACGGTCTAATTGTTATATGTGGCTGAAAATATTTGAAACACTAAGTATTTTTTACAGATTGATCATTTCATCCAAGCTATAGAAATGAATCCCGCCGTTGTAAGCCTGAAGGGCTATGCCGACGTTAACCGGGAATTGCTTACCTCGGTAAGTTCATTCAGATTTGTTTCATCCTGTTTTTATTCCAGAACTAGCGGTTGCCCATGACTTCGTCTGCGTCGACTCGATGATACAAATTGACTCATACGCCTATCACCAGTAATCGTGGTCTGTCATTGTATATACTCTGTCGTTAGGTGAAGGGAGGTCACCTTGTATCACTAAATGTATATACCCAATATTTTATTGTGAGTTATATAATAAACTAATTATGGTACCGCCCCACCTGCCATTTATTTCGAGTGAAAAACACCCGTAATAACCGTCCAGTCATCATTGACCTCTTGTTTGTCTCGTGAAGTATGGTGCAGAGGGGTCAACATGTATCTCTGTATGTACTACTACTATCGAGATGAAACATACCCTAGATTACCACTCAGAATATACATATTTAAACTGTGGTAGGCACATCACGATTAGTTCAGCAGATTTCGAGTCTATATCGTTAAAGATCCATGCATACGTACATACATACTAACATACAGACAAAAATTGCATTTTTGTACTCTACTGACTTAAACTAAGGCCTGGGTATTTTTGATTTTTTTTAAATCAATGTACATCTACCACCATCTACAGTTTTATTATACGTATAGACAGGCCTGTGTATCTTCCCGCGTAGGTAGCAAAAACGTACCTACGCGCGGCGACCCCTAGGTAAGGGCCTAAACAAGTTGGGTGTCGCTAGCCGGCAGCGACACGCTCCCGCGTTTTATTCACCGGCGGTGCGCGACACTAGGTTGCTGGTTGGACGAGCGTGAATAAAGTCCATATTTCTAGGACTTTATTCACGCTCGCTAGATGGCGTAAGTAGCTTCTTGTGGCAGTCAACCCTATCGCGTTGCGTGATAGTACGTCACTGAATAGGTTTAGTGTATTATAAATCATATTCCAGAGTTATAAGACTAGTACTTATTCTGTGGTATAGATATCATCTCATCCCTATACCCGGCCCGGCGAACCTTGATCCCTATGACAGTTCATGTTAGTGATGGGTCGTGTCGATGTAACTTAATGTGATTTGGCTACCGCCCTACCACTGCCAATATATTGCTTTAAAACTTTGTTTTGATGATTGGGATCTAGACGTGCGATACGACAGCATTGTAGATGAGCCGTTTTTGATAAACAAAGGCGACAGCAGCTGCAGTTCAGATTCCGAGTTCGTGACACAAACCCTAATGTCATTATCAGATTCAGATTAAAATATATAAATAAATGATCGCTGAACAGCTTTTGTTTTGTATGGTTTTGTCCTACAGTTAATTTTTTAATTCTCTTGGGTATACAATCGTGAGTGCATGTATGCCGCGCTCCGTTCTATTCAATAGATAATGTACTAATACTTAAGTATGAAAAAGTAATGACACTCATAATTTATCACTTAATTATGCCACACATGAAAACTGATACTAATAAAATCGAATCTTAAATAAAACAAAACCTGGTGTCCCCAGTAATATTTTATAAATTTGAGTGAAATAAAAACAATTTCATGCATTTTTTTACATTCAGCACCTATAACTGAAATGATTATAAATCATGTACACTCGTTTCCAGTATCGACATTTGTTTATCGATATTTTTCGCACTAGTCGATATCTTCCGAACGAAGTAACTTTTGCAGGACGTAAACGTAAAGTCTGATTGAGATAATTTCTTGTAAATGTTAAGAATTGTTATAATTCCGACGGAATATCATTGTAATGGCATATACTCGTATCTACCAAAATTTAATAAATGGCATTTATAGAAGCCTCCAATTCGATTCTAATGTAACGGTGACGCCACTACAATGGTGTGTCGTAGGAATAACTGTCAATGTCATAGGGATCAAGGTTCGCCGGGCCGAGATAAGTTATAATAATGATTATTCAATTACTACAAAGTTAGTTCCTATATTTACGTACAGTCGGCAGCACGTCTGGTTCCTCATTTAAACTACAATAACAGCCTATGAAGTAGGTGATAGAGGTGGTCTCAAGGTCAAAGTAGGATAGTTTGACGTGCGGCCGCGTGTATCTACTTGTAAATCCCTGAACAGTGTGCTGCGGAGAACATTAACAATGTTACAAAATACCTATCAGTAACCTACTTTACTTCCACTAAAAGGTTGCAGTCCTTATCTAAATTCATCAGTTGTATATCCTCTATTTAGATAAACCCACGAGTAATCTTACTATACCTAGTCGAAATAGAAACGTGCGTCACAATTACCTGTTATTGAAAAAATGCTGGCTTTCATCTTTTGCTTTACCGAGTCACTGAACAAGATTTTTATCATTGTAACACAGGAATTTTCCACATGACGGAAGCTAAAATATTGGAATGAGCCATGAAGTGGCTGCCGAGCAGAGAATAAAATGCCTATTTTTTATTTTTCAGGCAATAAGTATGATAACCATCTATCTCATAGTCTTGCTACAGTTTAAGATTTCACTGCCGAAGGATCCACAGATGCCTGCAACATAAAGGTTCACTTAATAGCAGTTTAAGCACAGAATACTATTATAATACATCAGTACAAGTGTTTAAGTAAATAAGTAGGTACATTAAGTTGTAGAGTATTAGACATGATTATGTTAGCACTACCATTTAACCTCTATTATTTTATTGTGAATAAATAGGTAACGTAAATCATAGTTTGTATTTTAGTTCGTAGGTTAGAAACAGAGTTGTATTGCTTTGTTTTTTTAGCGACTAAAACATGATATCTAGTCTTGTCATTTGTCGTTAGTAATTACAATTGAATACACTAGTACCTACCAATTGTGTATAGTACCAATAATTGCGTATCTGTTTCACTTGTCACTCCCTTCCCTCGCTCTGTCGAACGTCACTCGCAATCACTCCGATATTCTGCCCATCACAAGATTCATTAATCAACTTTTCCAATTTTCAACAACCCAGTGCCTTTTATCAGCAACTTTGACTGTCAAGTCAAGACCCGAGAGCGTTTTAACAGCACTTCACCCAATATCGAAAAAATTAAATAGAAAAAGGGATATACATTTTGTAAAAAAAAGGTCTCTTTAAAAAATGATGTGAACGATTTTGCGAAGTCAATAAAGTCGACTTTGTTATAACACGCTCTAATAAAGATTATGTCTCCCGTAATTAAAAGCAATTGAGGGAAAACCCCTTAACATAAAAACCGAATGAGATAGGTACTCTATTTAAAAATTCCAAGCTTTACACTGTTAGCAGAAGTAGTAAATATTTCCTTAATAAATAATACTGGTGAAATGGGCATAAGACGTGATTGTGTAAATAGTCTCCTTTCGTTATTTACTTCCATTAGAGTGTTCTCTTTTATACATACTACATACCGATTAATAATAAAACACAATTGGCTAAATAGCAACTGAATAAGGCAAACGACAGCTCACTGGTCAAAGCACATTGATTGTGCATAATTGGACGCGCGTAACAAATGAGATTGAGGTTTTCGTGTTAAATAATTTTGCAATTTGCAGGCGTAAATTTGTGTAGAACACCTACATAGTATCTAGTCACCGGGGACGCAACCTACACAGCCGAAGAAGTAATGCTGATTCTTCTCCGAAACTTATCAGTGGTTGGTACTGAAAAGTGTCGAGCTATGCATATATTATTTGATCGATATTATTAAATACTTACTTAGTTGATATCTGGATTTCGTGAATAACTATCTTTTAAACAGTACATTTATTTTGAAATATGTAAAGAACTAAGTGATTTTTATTTGACAAATGTTCCAGACACAACGGAGGCATTCAGTGCCACCGTTCAATTTTGACAGAATTTTTCTCAAAAAAAAATTGCGTGACAAAATACTTAGGATCAGTCACCAGTATAGTACCTACCTACTACATACAGCTTCACATGTTTTCGATATCAAAAGTAACATTATTAACATTTAACTACACACAAGAACCCCGTGTTAGAACGTCTTTGTAGGTAATGTTTGAAATGATGTGATATCGGAAACTGCTTGACGTAAGAGCCTAGGTCGTCAATTATGTGCAATGTATTGAATATATTGCAATGTATTCGACCTTTCATCCCAAAATGCAATGATGTAGGTACGCTTTTGTGAATAGCAAAAGCGGAAATATCGTACGCTCCTACGAGTAAGATGTCAGGGTTCATAAAGATATTGTTAACTTAACAATTGCTTCGCGCCCCAGTGGACTCCCTTATAATATTCAATTGCCGGCGTATCGGTGACATCATTCGGTAGCATATCACTTCAATGGTGTCGAGATTTGTATCGCACTCCACTCCACGCCATATTAACTCTCCCGAGCACTCTAGATAATGGAATTGGCAGAAAAAAGCACGCAACGCCGCCAACACGTCATTGAAATATTTTATTGATAATTGTAATTGACCGTCCTAATTAGACATTTCAATTAGTTCAGTTACGGCATTCTTATGTTATTTTTAGATAACTTTGCTTAGGAAATTAGGTACGTCTAAATCCACCTTTAATAGATAGTAATCAAAGGAATCATAAAAGTAGAAAAGCAATAGCGACAAAATATTTTACAAACTAGGTACTAAGATATATTGCCTAATCTGTTGGTAGGTAGTACACTTATTTTATTATGCCTCGTTTAACATGAAATAGGTAAGTACTCACAATGTATAATAAATCAATAATGACAAATAAATTGTTTCATTTTCTTATCATACAATGTGATAAGTAACGAACTTTTAATATTTCAGGGACATATTTAAAAGCGCACCCACAACAACTTTTATTAATACATACCTACTTGAAAATTATAAAAAAATATTCGAGTTTTCATATTAAATAAATATGCGGTCTGCGACCTAAGAACATAAATGAACATGCGATTTTTTTAGGATTTTAAGTACATCGGTAGTTACATAATAAAAGTTGTAAATTCTCTTTTAAATACGTTCTTAGAATATTAAACTTCATAACAAATCACATTGTATATTCGGCCATGATATTAGTAATAACTTACAGGTTTTCCCCGATGGATTCAATGAAATATGAATACTTACCAAGGAGATTACAACCAGAGATACTTTCCTTACCTCAAGTAGGTGAGCCATGTTTTTATAAACTCGTATTCCGACCTCAAGGTTATTCAAACAAATGAATCGGTTTTTATGGACGAATGGAACGAAATGAGGTATCGTAACATAATATCAAAGTGTTCATTAACTGAAACAGAAAACGGCTTCGTATTTCCAAAAAATATTCAATATGAAAATATCTATAGCATAAATTATTCAGCCATAATTAAAAGTTGTATTTTGCATTGACATCCAATAAATCATAGCACGCAATTCCGTACATGGCTATTAGGAGCAAAAAATACTTGAAACCATGTATTACCCTGTTATAAATCTCTACTGGCAATGTATTAAAGCTCACATAAATGTTTCCATGACTTACTAGCAATCAGTAGGTACCTACCTACCTATATTATAAAATGAAACCAATTAATTATTTTTGAAAGAAGCGTTCAATTAAAAATGTATCTGTTTCTGACTCATAATCAAACAAACCCATATAAGAGGTGTTAGTCTACTTTAGTCGTTTCAACAGCAAATAAAAAATATTTCTATAAACTACTAACATTACCGACTATTCAGTAAATAAAACACAACCAGCTACCTACGGTTTTAAATATATCTAAGTAGGGGATAACTACTCAATATAACTTTAGCCAGACCGTTGATTGTAAGACTAAAATAAATAAAACTGTTATTAACATCACTTAGTCGTTCGTAGCTCAATGTTTAACTTTTCGTAGCACGACTACGACGTAGCATCAAAAAAGTTCAAGACTAATCAAAACTGTTTTCAACTTAGTAATGAGCTGTACTGTAATAGTTGTAAGTAGGTATCCTGATACGAGAGTACCTACAGAAATTAAACAAATAATACTGACTGATGACATAGTAAAGTTCCAATCTCTATGATATTTACGTTCACTCGTTTCTCCTTTATTTTATATTATATCATTATTATCTCTAGACGAGTATACATATTATTTCACATTATCTACTCGGCAACGTTCAATTACACATCAAGTAAACCTGACTCAAAGTGAGTCATTGCATCCCTAGGGACGTAATGTTGTATGAAATTTCATTACGCCCCTAGGGAGGCAAAGTGATTTGAATTACGAATAAGAGTTCGTAGGCATGATCACACTAGCCCGTCCCGCACCAAAGAGAACATATTGAACAAAGAGAACAATTTGAACCTGGCAGCCAAGAATTTTAGTACGAATGGAATGAAAAAAAAAAGCGCGCGCTTCTAAAAAAAGAAATAAAATAAAAAAATAACCTTTGTATTTTAAGAAATTACAAACAATGTTTTCGTAAAACTGTCGAGTGTAAGTTTATAGCACCAGAGTCCATTAGATGTAAAGCTGCTGGCATTGTTAATAATAATAATTTACTGCCAGAAAAGTCAAAGGATATATACATAGATAAAATAAGGTATTTTTAGTACACTTTTTTATTGCCTCGTAGGAAGTGTGAAAAGCTGAGTATTCTCCTCGGGGATAAAGATGTCTTGGTCTTGGGCGAGTTTAAATCCCTCGCTTCACTCAGGATTCTACTTTTAACTCTCTCGCTATGCTCGGGAGTAAACACTAAACTCCCTCGCTGCGCTCGGGAGTTTACTCTCGAAGCCTTCGTTATGCTCGAGATTCAAGATGACGCCCGTGACGTAAGACATCACTTTACCCCCTTGGTGAATAATCTACTATTAAATAATATATTTTACATTTATTATGCGTCTAAATAGTACTTTGGGTGTCATAAATCATAATAAATCTTGCTAATTAATAATAAATCTATAGCTAAGTATACTAAGATACAACGGATGCTTTGTTTAGGGATTAGAATTTCTTGTTCTACTTACAACACTACATGTTCTTTTAGTTATGTATAATCTGTGGTTATGTAAGGAAAACCTGTTATTCGCCTTACCATTAGAAATGTACACAACATAATGTAATATTCGAAAAACGCTGTTGGTTTTCTAAATAAATAAATAAATAGTAACATGACGTGTACTCTTACGCTGAAATTTATTGATTGCGCTTTTTTTATGCATAATCTTATTTACTACTAAATTATTTGCATCTATTTGTTAAAAGGTTAAAACTAACAAAACCTGTCTACACTACTTTTACGAGTACTGTCGGAGCTTGCTACGAAGACTACGCCGTAGCATTGCTACGAGTGGATATTGCTATTTGGTACACATACTTTTGTCTCTTTTGACTGTCCTAATTAGAGTAGGAACATTTCAATTAGTTCAGTTATGACATTCATATTCATATGTTATTTTTAGATTACCATGGTTAGGAAATTTGGTAAGTCTCTCTCTTTTACCCTTGGTTTTTTTACTTACTGCTTACCTCTTAATTAGAGGTAAACGTGGGAAAAACCTCTGTGATAGCCATAATTCAAATACTCAATGCTTATTTAACTTATTTAAGCGGTATGTGTATTGATTTTTCTTGACGAAAATAATCAGTATTGACTTAGGTCAATCAAACCGTAAAAACCGAGCAAGTGCGAGCGGGCTCTCGCACTGAGGGTTCGGTACAAACAAATGTTTTTTTTGTATTAAGTAAACACAAGTTAGTTTTCGGATTTTTTCCTTTACTTTGTGCTGTAAGACCTTGCTTTTCGCTAAATTGTATGGTTTTAGGTCTATGTGAATTACCTCATAGGTTTTAATTGCTCTGCGCAATGTAAGACAGTACAGGTCAAATGGCCGTATCATTGTTTTGCGATTACGAAGCTCGAATTTTTCACAGCTTCGAGGGCCCAGAGATTTAATACCAATGATTTCCACTTAATACCTCCACGCGGTTCTAAGGAACAGGGTCTTGACAGACGCACATTAAAGTTATTCTAAAAGGGTTTCATTTTTCTTTTTGAGGAACAGAACCCTAAAAATATCAAGTCCTAATTCGTTATTGGTGTTATTTCACTAAACACGTTTCTATTTATAAAGTACTGAGGACTAATCGTGCATTGCCGGTCGTTTAAATCATTAAGGGATCCTCATCAGACAAGTCTATAATTAAGACCTCGGACTTTCTACGATGTAAATACATTAAGAGGCAGGCGTTCTTCATATTTTATACCTACCTACTTTTATTTTACCTTTACACGCATTTATTTTATTTAAATGAAAAGAAGAAACTATAAATTATTAATATTTTTTTATATTTTGTACTATGGACCTCCGTGAAACTAAAACATAAGTATTTTAATTCGATAAGGCAATTCAATGTTTAGCAACTCGCTCTCCTTACCATCCAAGCTGCAATTTAAATGTTATTTTTTCATACGATTTGATAATAGATACCTATCTCTTTAGTATAGATATGTAGTTCAATTATTTCCAAGTTAAAGCTTAGATATTTTAGCAACTTGCATTTAAATTATTATTAAAAATAGCGATGCTCAGTGACAACTTCACTCGTCCCCTTAAAGAAAAATACTCATTTCTTGTTAATAAAGATGAGATGATCGTGCTCTGCATACGTGAGCGCTCAAAAGACTTGCAAATGCGAAGGAATAACCGCGGGTGACCGCCGCTATGAAAATTATACCAACACAAAATTGTACACTTAATTTTCTACGTGTCAGATTAGGGATCTGCGGACGAGGAAAACTGAAGACAATAGACTTTTTTTAATATTTTTGTACCAACCTTCAAGATTGAAATCAATGGTATAAGTATAAAGAAATAGTACAGTGAAACATGAAGAATCAAGTAATTTCATTTCAACAACAGCAGTGCTCATTTTCAAGAATCAAAAAAGACCATTAACTTGTGCCGAAGCTGTAGCTTGGCTTGCCCTGTCGCGATACCCCAGGCACGCCACTGCCTATAACAATTTTTAGGACTTAAACTTGAAACGAGGTGCGAAGTATAGAAGTTATAGGTATTCTGAAACATCCTTTTATTATGATTTGACTACCTACTAATATACTATAGTCAAAATATAGGTTATTTATTAATTAGTCTATTCATCCATGCTACTATGTAGTGTTTTGTTAATAAAGTTAATTTAGTACGAATATTATTAAATTACCGTTAAAAAGTTGGTTTGAATACAAATATTAAGTTGGTAAGCACGATCTAAAGTGCGTACACCTAATCTGTAAAATATTTAACAATATCATCCATGAAACATAGTTGAACCAAAGAATTTATAGGCGGTAATATCACTTTACGAGTTGGTCGCTGCCATATAAATTGCTCGTACAAGGTACGGTACCTGTAATAATTAGATTTTCGATCTCACTTAGATTAGCACCTCTGAATATCGATGCGCTAGATAATTAACTTATGGTTTCAACGTCCTCTCTCTCCCTTCCGTGTCGATAGGGTTTTAGATAGAGACCTTTTTAAAATACGACCTTGGCAGTCGAGTGGCTTACACGCTAGTTTTCATGTTGTCGCTGAGTTCCCGGTTTCGAACGCCGGTCTAGTTCTAAAAAAGCATATTTTTTTGTACACGGGTCTGGGTTTTGTAGAACCACCGTTGTTTCTGATTTCCACAGCACAGTGCTTTAGAAACTTACTTTGGAATCAAAGCAATGTACACGTATGTGATGTTATATATTTATTTGTTTATTTTAAAAAGTCGGGAGTCCTTTGTATTTGGGTAGGGACTTTAGGAGCAACAAAAAAGTTTGAATAATATCGAATTCCGAAGCTGATTCATCGCTGAAAAATAATACCAGAATTATGTAAAGTTCGTTTCATCGGGAAAATTGGGTCCAGAACATAAATAAATGTTACAAAGGTAACTATTATCTTCTCGAGTTTCATAGGAAGTTCCAAAGAGAAATGAAATTCCTTACAATATCAGTCAACCAATTTTTTTATCCATTTAAAGGTCCGGTCGTTCTCTTTTTTGGATGCGTTTTGATTGTTACATTGTTTAACTAATGTAAAAGTAACGGAAACCTTGGAAGCCTTTTGACTATTGAATGGGTGTATTATAACGCTTCATCTTGCACTGCAAGATCTAAAGCAGATGTTGATAGCGGCATTTTAAAATTAGGTTTAAAAATAAAATAAAATGTAGAAAAATGCATCATTTGTATTGTCATCTGCAGCCTTTATGGGACGATTTTATTTTATTGCGTTGCCTTTCAATGAAAACTGTTGCACTTGGCAGATCAAGTGCGCAAGTATACAGCTATTTGTTTTATCAAAGATAAAAAATCGGCCAAGTGCGAGTCGGACTCGCGCACGAAGGGTTCCGTACCTACATAACATGAGACACCTTTTTTAGTTTTCAAACGGTAAAAAATCACGTTTGTATGGGAGCCCCCCTTAAATATTGTTATTATTTAAATTAAATTATTTATTTCCACAGTTTATATTCATATTGATATTCTGTGAAAATTTCAAGCGTATACCTGTTGTCGTTATTAATGTTGAGCAAAAACCGCAAAAAAAAAAAGTTTGTTGTTTGGGAGCCCCTCGTCAAATATTATTTTTATACAGTTTTAAGTATTTGTTGTTATAGCGGCAACAGAAATACATCATCTGTAAAAATTTCAACTGTCTAGCTATAACGGTTCATGAGATACAGCCTGGTGACAGACAGACAGACAGCGGAGGCTTAGTAATAGGGTCCCGTTTTTACCTTTTGGGTACGGAACCCTAAAAACCCGTAATGTTGATGAACTACGACTTTTAACTACTGGTAAAAATACGAGACGGGTATTTTTACCATATTTTTATATTTTAAACGCAATTCCAATACATACAACAAAATATTAAATTATAGCTTTTAAAAATTGACCGCCTCTGGCGGTCAATTTTTTCAAGTGCAATAATAAGATTATATGATTATATGATGCAATAATAAGATTGCAAAGTGAATGCTTATCACTTGAAAAACAATAATTTATTATAGCTTTTAAACAAATATCTGTAATGTATCGTTATTTATTATCAATACTATATATTAAACTCTTCCGCTACTGACTGAGTGACTTTGAGACAGCGCACAGTCGAAATTGTAGTCGTAAAAGCGAGTTGCAGGTTCTTCGAGGAGTGGATGGATGGAAGCACTAAGAAATCTTTACAGGAGAAAGGGCGCACGAAGTTGGAAACAAAAGCTAGTTCTTTATGAGTATCTGTGTTTATTTATAAAAAAAATTGCACACAAATTATTGTACAGGCCTATAAGCCTAAACAGAAAAAAACAGGCATTGCAATATATCGCATACTGCAAAACGAACTCATTTAGTTCAGTAATCCATGTCGATCGAGGATCCCTACGTTCTGTTATCTGTAGAAGATATTAAATTAATATTAAGTCAATCGCTATGACGATTTTACAAATATATGATTATTTAATTAACTTTAACTAAATAGAACTTAATCATACCTGTTTCAGATTAAGCCCAAAAATTAAATGAATGAAACGTTACCTTACTTTTAAAAGTGCCTGCATAGTCGTACCTCATGTTGCAACGCAAGAGTATGTAGGTGGTAGCTACCTTTGTATGAAACAAATATAAATACTCGTAAGAGAGCGAACAAAAGAAACTAATTTTCGCAGAGCAAGGAACTGTTTCTTCTCTGTTTCAACAAACTGTTAAAAAACAATCGAGCTTGTGGACACACACGGAAGAGTTTTCGTTTATTTATGGAAGTTTACATTAAAAATAACAATTGGTAAGGTAAAAGTTACGAAAGTTATACATTGATACAAACTAATTAAGTATAAACTTACCACAGACAAATATCATAATAATTTATTTATTTATATTAGGAAGACCAAGGTTTTTAATGTAAAAGTAACTATTAACGGTAGCAATGAAAAAAAACCACTTATAGGTCATCACAAATAAATAATATACAGGATGTCCCTTTAATGAAGGATAATCCTTTAGATACAAATTAGTTACATCATGACTGCCTCTTTAGTGTAGTGGTCAGCACGCTGGGTACTATCTACGAGGTCCCGGGTTCGAATCCCGGGTCGGGCCGAGAGTGTTGGGTTTTTCTGTCTTAAAATAACTCAGACACAGCTCAGACGCCGAGTCAGGAAGTTAGTGGTGTTAACACCCCCGTGCCTCGGAAAACTCGTTAAGCCGTTGGTCACGAGCCGTGTACGGTCATGTCGGACTGCCGTCTCACCGAATTATGAAAGTAAAGGAATAGAGAGCGCACTATAATATGTCCCGCGCAGTTGGCTAATCTCTGCTGAGATAGGCCGCAATAGTCTTAATTCGGCTAGGAGGACATTAGTTACATCATGCCCTATTATATACCAAATTTTTTTTTCAAGTAAAAGTGTTACCATTTTCGAGGTATAAATATTTAATTGTTGTATGGCTACTTCTACAATTAATGACTTTTTAAAAGTCTGTTTCTAATTTAATACTCTTGAATATTCTAAACACCAAAATCGATAGTAACTTTTTACTTATATGATAGTAAGGCTACAAAAAATAATAAAAAACCCAAAACAAACATGGCAACACTTTTACTTGAAATTGTTTTGTGGCATAGAAGAGCATGATGTAACTAATCTGTACCTAAAGGACTATCCTTCATTATCGGGACACCCTGTATAGAATGGTAAGACTGATTACGGTAGTTTGTGTTCGTATACTCACTTATATGTACTATCGCATCAGATTCAGAACATATATATTCAAGCTTATATCAAATGAAAACAAGCAAACAAAATTATTTTAATTAGTCAAAATATCTGATGATCGCTTTTTAACATCGATTCTCTTTCACAAAGTTATAAAAATACTATTTCAAGAATTTCAAATAAGTAACTAATGATAATAACATGAATTGATGATGCGGGATGTTTCAGTGGAAGCTTCAAGTCGCGCACTCGCTTTTAATTTAAAACTGCTTAGTATGGTAATTTCATTAATTCACACACCCCACTTTACGCCTTTCTTACTTCATCTGATTCACACCATAAACTTGATTCAGGGTTTGTTAATCACTTTGTAACGCAATGGACTTTATGTTCAGCTTTATGCAAATTTGGGATGGAAGACGGTACTGAGATATTTATGTTAACAAAAGAAACTTTGTTTTAAGACGTGAGACGTGACATTATTAATTGAGATAACTTAGTGCTGCTTATACATAAAGAGTACCAGATTTCAATATTAGTAGATACAGCGGCAGCACATCAGGTTCCCCATTTGAACTACGAAAACAGCTTTTATTAGGTAGGGAATAGATACAGCCTCAAGGTCAAAGTGGGTAGTCTGACGTGCGGCCATGTGTGATTACTTTGATTTGTTGAATTTGAAACCTAGAATAAGTATAGTAGGTAAATACGTAGTAAAAAATTATTTAAGATAGTCGGGTGTTTACATTTTCAAAATTGTATAACTAAATAGTCAAGCTACTTGGGGTACATCCAAGTCGCTTGACTATTTGGTTATACAAGCAAATTAAAAGAATGTGTACCTACAAACTTTGTAGGTACACATTACCACTTGTAGGTACTGGTAGGTAGGTATTATTACAGTAGGTACATATTAACTGATGTATAGGTTTTCTGTCACTCGAATATCTTTGGATTTGTTTTTCGATTAGGACAACGTTTACGCCACCTTATAAGTTTCACTCATGGTATTTACTTGTTTGTATTATTTTGCAAGACTTTACATTTTACATTTAAAAAAAAAACGTATTAGTAATTGACACGTGTCGTACGTGAAAACTTGTTGCAACGTTTTGGGCGCGATTCCGCCCAAAAGCGCGGAGGCGGGCGGGCGGCCGGCTATATAAGCGGCCGGGCGAACCACGCCGGCACAGCGCGCCCCAGCCGCCGACTCGACCGCCCTACACCAAATACACAGGTCAGTACATTTATGAAAATGTGTTTTATAATATGTACACTTATAAAAAATAGGTATGTATTACACATTAAATAATGTTACTTTACGTTACAGTTATATTTTTCTAAAAATACCGTATTAGGTGTTTTTTGCTGTTTCCAAAAATTCCAGAATAGACCCCAGTATACATTCATTGATTGTTGGTTTTTGGAGTTCTTTCTTTATTACGATCGAATATTAGGCGATTAACTTTTAGGTGGAAAGCAATTTTAGCTGTATTCATTAATGAACACTCAAAATTCGTTGGTTTCACCTCCCTCATACATATATTAAACGACATTAAGTCAAAATGCTAATGAGATGACCGTTAGAAAGAAACGGTCATTATATACTTCTTAGCTGCCGCTCGTATGTATTTAAATCATAGTCCGAGAGCTGATTTGCTACCTTATGGTAATTATAATTATTATTTTTTAACTCATAGCTCGACTATAAAAATACTATCTTTGACTAATTTAATGTTTTAAATAAAATCTCTGTTGAATATTTCGCAACAGATCAATTTATCTACAAAATAAATTATATCCATTCGACTCGTGTACAACACGTGTATAGTATACGTAAAAATAAGCTTAAGCTTGTCATACATTTCATCAAAATTTGACCTGTTCTTACTTTATCAACCCATTCATTCCATATAGAAAAGGCAGTCATTATCGCGGCAGGAATAATTTCGCAAAATTGCCCGCACGAGTATTGCCATCGATTTTATGAAATAATAGAGAAACTGTTACCTAGTAAACCTAGGTAACTATAAAGCACTACATTTTGAACCTTAATCAGTTGAAAGTTTTTTTTTTTATGCCAATTGAAGTTTTGAAGAATCACAAACCTAACGAACTATGAAATGTTACCGAAGCTTAAAATCGACGACCGTCTTGGTGTAGTCGTTCGCGCACCGGACTTCTAAACCAGGCAGTTGCGGGTTCGAATCCCGCAAGGGGCAAATGATTGTGTGATGAGCACGAGCATTTGTACCTAAGTCATGGATGTTTATATGTATTTAAGTATTTCTATCCGTTATTCTAGTCACCATAGCACAAGCTGACGCTTAGTTTGGGGCTAGGTAATTGGTGTGTTTGTTGAAACAATTTATTATTTATTATTAATTTATTATTATAATTTTTAAGGTCTCTAGTACAAAATTAAGAAGTCTCCTAAATGAAAATGTTTGTAGGTATTTTTCCAACTATTCATATAATCGACGCCGATGTTGAACTCTATTAAAATAAATTTAAAAAAATATGAACGTGAAGAATGTAATGCATTCTTAAAATTGTTCACAATAAAATTTTATGTCCCATTCATTACATTAAAATTAGAAATTTCATCTCCCTTATGCGAAAACTGTTCATTACGAGTAATATAACTAAAGCTTAAAGCCATAATTCATAATTAAGTACCGCAATGGTAATAAACCGGACTTTAGCCAAAGTTGCCACACAACGTGTTAATTCAAGACCGAGTCTTGTCTAAACGAAATAAAATGTTTATATGTAATTACAAAAAAAAAATTCGAAGGCACATTTTAAGTTAACTGCCTTATAGTATCATGACTACCTTTTTAGGCAGGTCCATATCGAACAAGGAGGTGCCTGTGGCGCAGTGGCGGCAGCGCTTTGGTAGTGATACCAAAAGTTAAGCAACCCACGGCGCGGTCGTGATTGGATGGGTGACCATTCCGACCATTTAAGTGACGTCCATGACAAGCATCTCCGTGCTTCGGAAGGCACGTTAAGCAGTTGGTCCCGGCTAATATCTGTGGTATTAGTCGTTAAGCCTAGTCAGAGGCCCTAGGGCGGCGTGATAACTTCTGACAGTAAGGTTTGTCACTTGCCTTACATACACCCCTCCACCAATCCGCACTGAGCCCGCGTGGTGAAGTATGGCTCGTTCCTCCTCATAGTTGAGGTGAGGCCTTTTCCCAGCAGTGGGATCTAATAGGCTGACTTATTATATATCGAACAATGTAGCGTGTACGTTTACAACTAATTTATTAATCCTTTTGTTATTAGATTTAACGATGCGTGGAGCAGGAGGAATCCTAGCAGTGGCCGTCGCCACCCTACTCGTGTGCTGCAGCGCTGATCCTCAACAGGTAAGGCAAATAAAAGGATCTTCGATAAAAATGTGCAGTCATCCGAAGCCGAAAACAGCTCTTATTACGTAGGGAATAGAGGCGGTCTCAAGGGTAAAATGGGGCAATCTGACGTGTGACCGTGTGTACACCTACGTGTGATTATCGTCATAGCTTTTATCATCATGGAGCGGCCCCACTCTAATAATCAAAAATAATGTCCTAAAGTGTGTATTAGTTTTTAGCAATAGGTACATCATCCGCGTTAATCGACAGAGACCCCAAAGCACCTACTTTGTGATATAGCATTTATTTTATTAAATATATCTTTTGTAGATAATGTTCATCTACTTGTAACATCATTTGGTCTAAATTTCTTTAAGGCATTGACATTCAGAATGGAATATTAATTAAGTCGTAGCTAATTTTGGTCACCAAAAGCTGTTAAAGCTTTGGGCCAGAAATAATGATAACTTAAGCTTCCAATCAAGCAGCTAATTCTTGAATTTATTTTGTTATTATAAATTACACAATTCCGAAAATGCTTAGACAAAATTTACTGTAATTTGATTGTTGAGAAATGAACAAGTTTAAGAGTTAAAGTGTTGTGTTAGAATAGGTTTTAACACTAGACAGACACAGACAGCTTAAAGTATTAAGTAGATGCCTCTTTATGTCAATAGTATTGGTAATAATATGTTAATGCTATAATATAATAAATAGGTAAATATTTGAAAGTCGCTCAGGGCTTCTAGAGCTCACTCCAAACGACGATTCTGTCTACGCCACGTCTGACTTAGTATAGAGACAAGAGCAAACCCATTTCAAATCTATAAAAAAAGGCACTAGAAAAGCGTCATAAAACACATTTTTAAGTCACTCACATGTTCGTATGGTCCAAAGCAGACCCTTGGCCCTCGCGTGCGAGTGCACAACCGGGATAACGCTTAGGAGGTCATCCTCCTCTATGCTCGTATAATTAATATGAACATATTTTTATTCTTTTCTGTCTATGGAAAAAATCTTAGATTTAAGGATAGGTGTTATGATTTATGGTTGATTGAGGCAAGATCAAAACTAGAAGCATTCCTATAAATTTATCATCGTTATTTTTACAGGATTCTGAAGTTAGCGAACATGCTGGAGAACGTTACGAGAGCGGTAAGTTAATTTAAATTTATAAACATTTGTACCATATTTTTGGACTTTCCATTTACTGTCTACCAATCGATAAAATTGCATGAAAAAATATCCTCTCCATTTCCGATGCTACGAGTGTAGAATAGCAGAGAGTTCACGTTCCCAACTTTGTTCACCCATTGTTCGACTAACGCGATATTTCACCTTTTATTTGTCGCACATAACACCTTTAACGCCGTTTTACTTTCTTCCTGGCACAAATGTACCTAACACTTCACAATCTTATTAGCACGTTAACGATACTCTACAATATACATTTTATCTTTTTAACCCTACGCACGTTAAAAAGTTTAACTACACCTTAATATTTAATGCTTAGTTACCTGTTGGCATTAAACTAAACCTTATCTAATAACTTTTTCGTTACATCTCTCGTTTACGTAGGATGGGTTCCTACGTAAAGATAAGAGACAGACTAACTAAAATTAATACGACTTGTAGTTGACTTTAAAATTACATACTATAAAGGTACGAAAATACATAAAATACAAATGATTCCTGTAAAACTGTAAACCTAAGTCAGATTTATTTAGATAGTGCCTCTAGGTACTTGAGCTCTTAAATTGTGTCTACCACCCTGCACTTTGTTTATCACTGATCTTAATGCGGTTTATGGTATATGCACTTTTACCAGATTTTCTCAGCACTACGACCTAATCATTGTCTTCTGTGCACCATTTTCACTTACTAAGCGTGGCGGTGAGTATTATTCAAAAATCTCGATTATTTTCTAACAGATCAAATTATTATCACTAAAATCTTTGGTGTTGTTGCAGCGCTAAAACGAAAAGAAGAATACGAGGACTTTCTGCGATTTTTACTTCACTACGACAACAATCGCAATCTTGCTGGAATCGGTGGAAGCACTCTGCTCGGAAGAAATCTGGGAGGACTCGGGGGTTCCTCGTTAATCGGAAGAAGTTCAGAATTCGAAAACAGGAACCTCCACGGTATTGGTGGTTCATCTCTGTCTGGCAGAAACTTGAACAACATAGGTGGCTCGTCTCTCCTAGGCAGAAACCTTGCGGGCCTGGGTGGTTCCTCTTTACTAGGAAGAGACACCGAGGGAGACAAAAGATACTCTAGATTCGTGGACTCCATCGGAGGTGGTAACTTCGTTCGCAACTTGGATTCTATTGGGGGTGGAAATTTTGTGAGGAACCTTGATTCGATCGGTGGTGGAAATTTTGTCAAGAAAAATCTAGATCACATCGGAGGACCGAACTTTGTAAAGAGGAACTTGGACTCCCTAGGCGGAGGAAACCTAGTGCGCAATCTCGATTCCATAGGCGGAGGTAACTTTGTTCGTGAGCTAGATTCCATTGGAGGTGGCAACCTAGTCTAATCATTTTAATCATTTATATTTTTGGTGATTACTCTCATTAAAATGTGATAGTTTAGTTTCTAAAATTTTCTTTATGATTTCAGATTGAATACGTCAAACATTCAAATAAATATTTAGCAACCATTATTTACCTAGTTTTATTACCTAGTTTTATTTGACTGCCTCGTTGGTCTAGTGGTCAGCACGCTGAGTACTATCCACGAGGTCCCGGGTTCGAATCTCGGGTCGGGCCGAGAGTGTTTGGGTTTTTCTGTCTTGAAATTACTCAGACACAGCTCAGGAGTCAGGAAGTTGGTGGTGTTAACACCCGTGCCTCGGAAAGCACGTTAAGCCGTTGGTCCTGCGCCTGATCTCTCTACGGTCATGTCGGACTGCCGTCTCACGCAATTATGAGAGTGAAGGAACAGAGAGTTCACCTGTGTATTGCGCACACACTTGTGCACTATAATATGTCCCGCGCAGTTGGCTAATCTCTGCTGAGATAGGCCGCCGTAGTCGAAATCGGCTAGGAGGACATCATCATCAGTTTTATTACCTATTCCAAATACAGACACTACTGATAAAATTAATTTTAAAAAGCATGTTAATTTTAATGAGTTACTTACAATTTAAGTCTTGGAAAATTACAAGATACCTAGTACATACCATTTAAAAACAGGTTGGTCCATTCCTGTTTTTTTAAATGTTTCAAAAAACAACAAAAAAAGGAAGAAAGAAAATGGTTAATTGGGCTATCAAAATAAAATAAGAAGTATTGACATTAACGCCTAAGGCGTAATTTGAACCCGCCCGCCGCACTCATCGCATATGAAATCCTTTATGTTATGTATCTAACCTTTAGATTTCGAAGAGAGAATGCTTGTTACTTTAAAAATGTATGCCTATTACCAACCGAGATTCAATAAACTCTACAGTTGTGCAAGTGTGCAAGTGGAGCTGATAAACTTTGTAAGTACTATTTCAACGCAACAACGACTTTGTAGTTAAACCGTTGGTATGTGGATGTGTCTGTAGATCAGAAGCACCGGAGCCCGGCGCCGGGGCCCGCTGGGAACAACCTGGTAAGGAGCGTGCGAGACACGGCCAACATGCTGTTGCCATATCTCTTGGCGCGGCAGCATTATTACGGGTAAGTTTTTCAAAATTGGATGTCACGTACATTGTCCTGACCCTAAAGTAAGTCACTACCTAAAGCATACAAGTGCCTATATGGAAATCAGAAAATTTTGAAACAATCATAGCACCTACCACAAACTACCAGACCAAAGACAATATAGAAAATATTGTTTTCTAAATTGACCTAAACAGAGATTGAGCCTGGGATCTCATAGAAAAACTACTGGATAACGGAGGTCGACAAAAGTATAATCAATGACATATTATTATTTTTTTATCAAAATACATGTTGAGTGTCGTGGATAATCAAATTGGAAACAATAAAGTGTTTAAATTCTGATCGACCGCACAGCGAGAATGGAAGATCTAAATGCAAAAGTAAATTGACTAAAATAGGCATTTTTAACTTGTTTTCCAAGGTAATGTGGTTCAATAGAAAATAAAGTTTTTGGGCAAATAAATATAAAACTACTTAGTCCAATTAATTTTGTTGAAGAAACTGGAAAATTTGCGAATTTTGAATTAGCGATACAACCCAACCTAATTGCATTTTATTTTATACAAAAAAGAAAATCTACTCTGTTACTCTGTAGGCGAATAGATATTATCTAGGCAGCATCAAAAGTAGCAAAACATTTAAGTACTTGTCACTATCAATTTATATCTAATAGTGTCATGGGACACGCTGTAAGTCTAGAAATTCTTACTTAGACAGAGTAAAATGTTCAGGGGTTCTATCTTTAAATCACGCGTGCAGACTTCTACTGATTTTCGTTCATCATCTAAAACTCCGCATCTATGAATCACTCGACCGACTGCACTGGACCGCTCGGAACCGCAACGAGTGGCCCTAGGTATCCCACTCGTTATAAAGGCGAGCGATAGAATAAACACCAAAATTAATGTGTTTGAGTGAAAATTTTTCGCATTGGCATTTGCCAATAGAATGTTATACGAGTGATTCAAAAACAGAGCTTCAGCTACTTTTGATGTTGGCTTACATTCTAACAATGACATTGCCTATAGGTCGGCTGGTGATAAGCACGAGCTGTTTCCGATTTCCGCGATCAAGTCTGGGTACGGAGATTACCCGAAGAGAAATTTTGATGAAATAGATCTGTAAGTATCAACTGCGACTACGACTCAAGCGAAAAGTAATATTTCTTATCTAAGTGAATCATTGGTTTTACATTATTGTCAAAAGATTCGGTATATCATTCGAATACAGGTTATGTATACACGTCGTCACACATAAAGACCTTGCTCAATATCCATTTACTGCTATCGTCTTATATAATTGGCATATTTTAAAATATTGAAAATAATTCTTACCCATTTTGCTATTAACAAAAGCCTTCTTAACAATAATATTGAAACCAGTGCCATTATCAATGCATTGTTGGCTTGGATGATTTTGTTGATTATCTGACCGCCGTCCTAAGTAAATACGATCCGAAGCTACAGTATTTTGCGGTTTCATGAGTAAGTAAGTATTCATATCATATTCTGATGTATTCTGTCTGTCTGTATCAATATTTAAACAAAGACAAGCAAATAAATACCCTAAAAATCTTTGAACCTCTAAAAACGTGTAATATTTAATGCCTAATTTATTGTTCTGTTAAAACTTTTTTTATTAATTCGTAGTTTCAAATAACCATAGGCTTCACTGTTTATAATATCTTGGTATTGTCCAATTAATTAAACTTTGCTAACAGCTTCCAAAGACAATTTCAGACGATGTATATCTTTCAGATTTCTTGGTAAACTTTGTGTATAACACAGAAGTAGTATGTTCGGAAACCATCCTTTCGCTTATTTCAAGTTCCAGTAAGGTAACTTTAACCTTAATAAATTATTAACCACTTACTTACTTAGGGAATAACTACCTTCTTTTAAAGGCCAGATACTTTATTGGTTTACCAGCTCATTGTATTTGTCCGATTTCTATCAAACTATAATCTGCAAAAGTATAATGATCATTTATGAACATTTAACAATAAATAATGTGTCTTATATTGTAGTAGATACTCAATTTTCTACTGCGTATTTATCTTACGAGATTTTTTATTTAGTAACAATTACTAACGTTTTACTTTAGATACCTACAACAAATCGTCTCACATACGAGCCTTCATGTAAGTTGTATTGTGGTCTTTGTTAGTTTAGTTGAAAACCTGTAACCTGTAACTCACCTCTTGTATGATGCCTAATGAGGGATTGCAAAACTACCTCTAATGTACATACAGCTACTCAAACACATGTTTGGCTTAAAGTTTAGTACCTACTTATGTTTAAAAAACAAAAAAATGGATCACCACAACTGTAAACTGTTTTAAAATGACGTTTCATCTGTAGGTTTACGCAGTCATGCAAAATAACATAAAAACATTTTCGTGGCAGGTGGACAGCAGTGCAAACACGAAATTGCACAAGTGGATTATCCAGTACGCTAAGTATTTGGCAGTCGGCACCTCATATTTGAGTAGGGACATGCCTTCAAATATGACAATACAAATGCCGGACCTTTCATAAGTAATGCTCATCTTTCGCGGCTTTGTCATCCTGAGATCACATTTCGACAAGCATGTAATAAGGGGATACCCGACCGAATTTATTTTATTTCACAAAGACAACGCCTCCAACGTGCATAGGTATAGGTAACCTTCGCTGGAAAATTGGGGTATACCTATCCTTATAAAACGAATATTTCATAATTCTAATTTGATTTGTAAGTTTCTTCTGATCAAAAATACATACACGATGGGGAATAAGGAATTCCGAAATATTTTAACCAACGATTCTACTCGTATGCCTATAGTGCTTATTGGACAAAAAAGTTATACAAACATTGCTGGACAAAGCCTAATTTAATTTTAGAGATATGAAATTATTTCGTTCACAAGTTAAAAAATTTCAAGGGTTACACGCCTAATATGACGTAGGTACTAAATGTCGCACTCCGCACCAGTCTACTTTAGTCATATTATATTGACTTCATACTCCACTCGTCTTTATCGTATCTCGTCGGAGTGGTTCATGAAGTGAGAAGTTTTCTTTTACACTCCTTAGACTAAGGATTCGTTCACAAGGAACTATCATCGTTAATAGATAGTCGTCTATTTTGTTTTTTGTTCCAAAATTACATTATTAAGTTAATATGGCAGTATTGGTCCCATGTCGATATAAAATTATTTACTCGTAATAAATTCGTGTTTAAAATCTGCCGGGTTACTTTTCCCACCGTGTATATGTACCTATATAGATTAAAATTCATGTTTGGAATATGCTTTATGCCTATTTGCCTCGAAATTTGCAGATTACCTACTTATGCTTATGAAAATCTGAAGTAATAAAGAACATTACATAATACCCTACTTACTTAGGTAATTATCTCAGTTATATTTTTCTCAGCAATGAACCTCGTACGAGTAAGTACGAGTAAGTAGAATAGGTATGACTCTATAAAAAAGGTATAACTGTAGAATTGATCGTTTTTTTTTAAAGTTCTGTAGGCCATAACGTTGAACGCTAGGAGGTGTAGTCACATCATGTAAACTTTTACAGTAGTTTTGAAGTGTGTGTGTCTACAGCTTCCTTATACACATTTCATCATTTTCAGTCAACCATAATTGGGGAAATATATTATGTATTATGTCTCAAAAAGAAATATGCTTTATTTAGCATGTAATAACACGTAAATTCATAAGTATAGCACTAGACACCAATTTTATCCTAACTTCAATCCACTTGTAAATAAAGCTTGCTTAAAATTTATCTTATGTGTCGTGTATTACGATTGATGAGTGTACCTAAGCTCAATTTAAGTACAATTCTACGGGAATCAAACAAATCAGTAGATTAAAAGTTTTTGAATACCTCCAGATCCGGACTGAACAAGTTTGTGAATAAGAGGAACATCGACGAGATCGACCAGACTTCGATGCCGTTCCCGTACGCCACGAAACGCTTCTATCATCTCTATGGGCCCAACCACTCGCCTCTGTAAGAATTCACCAATCATATTTTGTAGAAACTAGCAACCAGCCTCGGCTACGCAGGGATAAATGTATCCTTCTAATGTTTTTTTTTTAATTTTTAGTTTATTCGTTCAAATCATTTCTCTTTATAATATAAGTAGGTATGTATAATAAGTATGCTATATCAGTAGAAGTATTTGTATTTGTATTATAGGACCATATATAATATATTACTTACCGATTGGTTACTGCCTCACAGAGTGGTATAATTGTACCTAGGTATCGTAAGTATAAATCAGGTTTTTTTAATAAAAGAAAAGAAAAACAAAGACATGCATGAAATAAAAATAAACAAACTTAAAACCTACTTAATCAAAATTAAACCCGTGTCCTTTAGGCAAGGAGGCGAGGATGCTGGCTGCGTTACCACGTTGGATGGCTATACTTATCCTTTGAGCAAGGAACGAGCCAGCTTTACTATTTGCCAAAACGGAATTTAATTTAGGTGCAATTTTTCCAAAAAGTAATTTAGCGGATGGCCCCCACAGTCCAAAAGTTTCGACGCCAAACGGCGCAAACACATAATCACTTGCAAGTGATGCATACTTGCGACGTTTGGCGTTTTCAGCTAACTCCGCCGCCGCTCCAGCTTTTAAGGCTGACTCCCTTAGATGACATGGGGCCAAAGTATCAACGCAAGTTGCATCCCAAACTAAGGCCCGACCCCGCTCCCAGGGAATGAGCGTAAGGCCATCGGGTCTCTTGCCATCATCACGGACCAAACCACGTGGTTCCAACGTGGAAGGAACATTGATGCTGGCAAGAGCTCTCCTGATGGCGTCATTAAGAGTAGCGTGGCGGGCGAGACGCCCAGCACTTTGCTGGCAACAAAGACAGTGGAGACCATATTTGTCGACCTCCTTGCCACAAGGACACGTAAAAACTTCACAAATAGGGGTACCAAGGCGTAGACCCACACACACCCGGAATGACTCATTATCAAAAAGGGTGCCCAGATTTTTTGATGGTAAAGCATGAAGCCAGTGGCCTGAATCTTTGCAGGAAACTGCCAAGAGCCTAGCACGATAACAATCACTGACAGAATGTTGAAGTAAAGAATTAAAGGTCTCTCTCGCAAGAGGGACATCCCAGAGTTTTTGTTGATGACGTTCCTTTGGGATGTCTGCACTAGGACAGAGACCTTGCCAAAACTCCTCCGCCTCTCTCACCTCAGAGGCCTGGCCTGGATGGCCTGGGATTTTTTTTTTGTGTTCTAACCTCTTTTCTCGTAATTTTAATGTACCTAGTTACACGAGTGAACACCTTCTAATTATTTATATTAGGTATTGCAATAACCGACCGTTATTCAGAAACAAACTACATTAATATCATCATTATAACGATCATTTTTTTATTTTCTGCAGGTCGAGTTTTGATAAGAAGAGGTATCGAGCGGACTACCCCATGGATGAAATCGACCTCTCGCACTTCCCCATCGGGTCAAAGAGGTCTTAAGACGGACTTTGGTCTCTTCGCTAGATCAAAAATACTTAATAAACTCCAAGAAGTTCACCACCACTTGACAGTTGCCGCATTCACTTCTTAACAGCTGGATTTTGGTCCAGCTGCTTCAGAAAGAGGGTTAGATCTTATTTTTGTCAAAATTGAGTCTCATATGCCAGGCATATACCTAGCTAGATATACTGGATGACTTTTTTACCGTCAGGAAAATAATTGTGTGAGATAGGTAAATGATATAGGTGACTATGGCGTCATCAGTAAAAAAAAAAGAATTTATTTTTTTGTAAATTACTACGCACCTAACCATCTAATTTTAAGTTAATTTTGACTATTATAACATTTTAAAAAGCATATTGGAAAAATAATATTAAAAATACGAAACTGACCAAAACTTAAAGGCATACCCTACTCCGAACGCGCTAAACATCAATGATGATCATCCGCCCGAATTTGTGACTGAAATTCGGGCGGATTCATTCATTCTTCTCTTTTTTTTTAAACTGATGACGCCATCGTCACCTATATCATTTACCTATCTCACACAATTATTTTCCTGACGGTAAAAAAATTCATCCAGTATTTAAAAGTTGATATTGATAAACGATATTAGTCAAACAAGTATACCTTCCCCTTCCTAGCTAGTTTTTAGGGAGAGAGAAGTTTAGAGTTAATATTGTTCTGAATTTAAAGTGATTCTATATTTAAATTAGGTACTTTCTTAGCAATTAAAAATACCTTGAAGTATGTTAATGTATATTATAAAATAACATATGCCTACTTAGTAATGTTACCAAAACAATAAAATTTAAATTTTACTTAAAACTTGTTTTTTTTTAAATATGTTTGCTGGTGCTACAATTTCGGAGCCTTCTCTTTGGTTCTGTTCCTCAATAGGTACACATAAAGGCGAAAAGTATAGTAATAGTTTTTGTTTTGATTTTAATTCATGTTGCCGAAAAAAAACAATTTTGGTGTGCGAAATCTGCATAAAGATCCAATATCCACACAAACAAATGAGTATGTAGTCAGTCGACGAAACGCTGAGCCGTACGGACAACCAGCACGTTAAGGTTAACGGGTTATTTTAGGCAGTTGTGATTTTGCAACGAAAATGTATTAAATAGTGATTTGCTAGCCACTGTATATAGGTGTACTTCGTCAACAATTTAGGAATTCATTATTAATATATTTTTTTGCTTTTATTCAATTTGATTGCGTCTTTTTGGCAGTAAATAACACATTTCCCAATGTCTACAAAGGCTCATCTAAGTAATGACTCGCCGAAGGCTACCTCTGCCTAATTTAACGGCCTAAATAGATTCTTCAATCTTTCTTAACATAACGTAAACAAGCATTCATCTCTTTTGTTTACTTTCGTAACTCTGAATTTTAAGCCTAACCTTTTACCATTAACCCACTTTAATGAGTTTTTGTTTAATATTTCTGTCATACCTTCGACTGGCTGTGATTAGATAGTGTTGTTTTTTTTTTACATAAAACGGCGCCTTAGAATGTAAGTAATGAGAAAATTATAATAAACATGAAATTAGAATTCATAGATGTCTATTCATTGTAAGTAAGAATAATATTATCTATGTGGTTTAACTTACCAATTGTAACTACAGTCACCTGGAATGCGAAAGATGTGGGTTCGAGTCCCACTTTAGATTTCCGGAGCAATGTAGGTCTTTTATTATTTGCAACCAATGTTTTAAAGCCCAACTGGTGCCTATCTACTTAATTGTAATGGTATGTTTGGAGGAAAATGAAGTACATTTCAGACACTTTTGGAAATCTCTTCTTTCGTCAAATGTCACACGTCTTGATATCATAGTGCTGATTGCATGTGTTATCGAATAAAGCAAGAGACAATAGATTTAACGATGCGTTGAAGACATGAGCTTTCATCTTACCTGAGCGTTGCTTAAACAATGTAACATGATCCGGCTTGGACTAGATGCAAGTAGTTTGTGAAGCACCGCTGTTGAACCGATTTTACATTTCAAGTAAGTAACTTAATAGTACCTACCTCCATCTTAGGTTCTATACTACTTTAAGGTAACCTACTTGTAATAATTCACAAGGTAAAGTTAGCAAGCTATTGCAGTTTAAAAACAGCTTACCATTTAGCTAAGCGTTCTGAAATGTTTTGACATAGGTAGAGTGTTGTTTTTATTCAGACGGAGCTATTTTTGTAGAGCACTATCATAAATCAAAATTCTTAATTTTGTACTGTTTAGGTAGGACCTACATAATCATAGTTTTATAAAAGAAAATGCTTCCTATACAGGCCGGCTTTAGAGTTGTTAAATATTATTAAGAAGGTAGGATCTCTTAAGGAACCTATGTGCCAAATTTGGAGTCTCTAGCGGTTTGTGCTGTGGGTTGATATTTCAGCCAGACAATCAGTCAGTCAGTCATCATTTTATATATTCAGATGAATGAATACCAGTTCAATTAAAAAATAAAGAGTAAAAAAAAAGAAAAAAATATTGAATTATTTGTTACTAATAACTGGAGATATGAGAATCCACGATTTGCTCTGCAAGTCAACATAATTGCAGGCTTTCACAAACATTCGCAGAAATCATTTTGAACATGCTAAGAAGCCTTCGGAGGGCTGAGCCTTGAATACAAATTCTTATTTTACATTCAGTCAGAAAAAGTTCTCATCTTTACATTTGCTAAGTTTAGTCCTTTGATGACGTTCTTAAGTAAAACGTAAAACATTTCAATTTCGGTGACTGAGGTTGGATTTAAGAAAACTGCTTACTTAATGAATACATAATTACCTAAATTGTTAAGCAGACATTATTTGTACATTGCCTGTAACGTGATATTGTTATTTTAATAATTTTATTATGTTTACTTAGTCGAGATGACTGATGTTTATAGTTTAGTCCGTTAAGCACGCAAAAAGAGAGAAAACTAAACGACCAACTGAAATCCAAGTAAACCATTCAGACTTCAGCTATAGCTGTGCGAATCGCTCAGTAGATATGTATGTATCTACATGTGTATTGTATAGTTTCGAAAAGACGAATGAGCCGATTTATAAAACATAGGTGCGGCGTGCGTGCGGCCAGGCGGGGGCGGCAGCTCGAAGTAATTAAACTTGCGTCGTGATACTACCCCCAATCAGCTAAACAATCTAAACTGTGACAAATAGCCACCGGTTGAATGTCAGGAGAATCACATCCAATATAAACAATGAAAGCTCAAAGCAAAAGCAACTCTGACGTGTGCGATTAAAACTAATTTTTGAGCTAAATGTGTTTCGCGATCACGAGTTGGACAGATCGCAATATTCGCACCTAATATTTCGTAGTGCTTGACACTGCAGGTTATTGCGACTTTCATTGCTTATGGTTATCGAAAAAAATACTGCTATGTACTTACAATTTTGCATTCAACAGATATTACGTACAAATAAGACAGTTAATAGATATTAGTTATACTTAAATACTCAATAAGTATTTTATTAACAATAATGAACCTGATTTATTTAAAACACCTAACATTACTAACTTGAAACTTACAAAATGTACCAACCTAGTTACAACCAACTTTAGCCTTTATCACTAACTAGTGTGATACAATACTTATAATTTACCAAGTAGGGACTACCTATTTGGTCGCAATCCAAATAAACGTTTAAAGTTCTAAATTGTTAATTTGGTAACAAAACAGACGAACAGTTAAGTACTTTAAAAATTAATAAAGACTTGAAGGAAGGTTTAACGGAATAAAGGAAAATATCCAAAAGTAACCTTGTTACATCATAGCAAAAAAAGCCTTTTGTTGCAATAACACAAATTAGTACGGTACGGTACGGTAGTAGGCTATTAAATGTTTAAAATATATATATTCTTTCTTACTATTGTCGTCCAGAAACGTGAAGTCGAGCGTGAAATATGCCTACAGAATTTCCACTATCAAAGAGCCTTTGGGAAACGTCTAAAATAATATAAGGCAAATATAAAAATCCTAACCCAGCCCACATATATTGTAATACCTACTAGTCTAAGCCGTACTTCCTTAGAACCTACTAGAAATTAAATGTAATCATTGCTTTAGCGATAGCAACTCTTCTAATCTAAATCTTACTTACTCCATTGAGTTAATCCCGACTCCCGAGACATCCTTTGATACACTGCAACCTATTTCTGTTTCAATGTGCGAAGAAATTAATCTTTCTCGTAGAAATTGATATCATTAACGCTTTGAATTGTAGCTGTAGCTTGCTCTGATGGAAGTGTTTCAGTGAGATGATATAATTGTTTAGGTAACCTATCATACTAAATTAATAGTCTTAATCATTAAAAGATAAAATATGACTAGACAGACTAGACAGTATTTCGGGCCATCTTGGAACAATGTAAGTAGTTCCTTTCCTATACCTCGGTTTGTAGAAGTTCATAATTCGTCTACTTATTACATATTTCCATTCTTACCACCTCGAGAATCATAAGGACGCTGGCGTCCCGAGAACAATAAATGGCCTACTGTGTATGGAAACATGATACTTGAAGAATATGAACTTACGGAATAAGAATGTTACGGTGACATATGTAGTTTAAATCTCATTTTAGATATCAAAGTTTGTTTACCGCGTCTCTCACGTCTGAAGGATCCGTGCTTGTTTGCGCCGCTTGATCCCGCTATCAATCACAAATTCATCCTACTGATTGGATTTCATCGGCATAAATTTTCTTCACAATACACCCATCGTAACTTCAGCCAACTTTTTCGACGTTAACGCAAGTTTGACGTGGTGTGTCGAATATAAACTTGCGGATTAACTGACAGACGCACTAAGGTTTTTTATTAAGATCAGTTTAGAAAGCTATCAAAAATGTTGACAGATGAGCGTTTCTTTCGAAAACACTTAAAAAACAATAAATCAAAAATATAAGAAGCCTATGTCCTAAGAAACTACCTACCTACTAATTTAGGACAAGTTAAATAGTCATTACTACTGCGAAACATCGTTTTAGAAAAGTATATACAAAATTATAATCTAGCCTGGTGCACTTCTCTTATAACTGAGTAGTTTTATGGTTAAATTTAATTACCTACAATATCTAGAATTATAATGTCCTCCTAGCCGATTTCGACTACGGCGGCCTATCTCAATAGAGATTAGCCAACTGCGCAGGACATATTAGAGTGCACATGTGTGTGCGCAATACACAGGTGCACTCTCTGTTCCTTCACTCTCATAATTCGGTGAGACGGCTGTCCGACATGACCGTAAAGAGATCAGGCGGAGGCACGGGGGTGTTAACACCACCAACTTCCTGACTCCGGAGCTGTGTCTGAGTAATTTCAAGACAGAAAAACCCAAACACTCTCGGCCCGACCCGGGATTCGAACCCGAGACCTCGTGGATAGTACCTAGCGTGTTGACCACTAGACCAACGAGGCAGTCGAGAATTAATGTATTCCTAACCTAAGACATCGATTTATTTTATTGTTTAAGTAATGAGTAGAGTAGGTATATTCTAAAAAACGCTTTCATGTATAACGCCGACATAATGTAACGTCTGATTCTAAGAAAGTAGTGTAGTGGTAGACTTTTATCACCTGATGGAATCTAAAATGATGTCGCATATTTTGTCACGTCATCTTTAAGTAAATTCGGTTTTCGATACCTACAATGGAATTTTATGAGAATACGGCAAAGGCAAAAGGAAAGCTAATAGTTATACTGTCTCACTCTCTCCTGCCGCTAGATCAGCCCCACCCCAGCATTTGGGGACTTTCACTAATGTTCAAGACACCACTAAAAATACGTGTACCACAAAACTACAATATTTACTTAGAGATCATTTTGAATAATTATATGAAGACTAATATTATATTAGTATATTTCTTAGGAACCGATACTACAATAAATATATCTACGTATTGAAGATTAGTGACATACGAAACTTATGTGACAGATGATATTGTTCGTTTAATAAATACTTCAAGTGTCACAGCTCAAAAGTTTGCAACATTTCGTCTAACTGAAATCGACAGAGTCGGAACTCGTTTCAAATATTTAGTTTAACAAAGTTACTACCGAAAGTGGCGAGGCCAACAGCAAACTTTTGGCCTACAAATACCATACAATACAAATATTGAAAACTATTAACGTTATTTGACCTAAATAAACACCTTCTTGACTATATAATTAACACGGAAGTTTATTTATAAAGCCGTAGTAGTACTAGAAATAACCCCCTTTTGGATCGTTTTTATACACATTGTATACCTATTTAAGTTAATTCGAGAATCTCTGTATTTCGTGATAAAAATTTGTTAGCAATATAGTGTCTGTAGAATAAGTATCTATTGGGTATAAATGTGTGCTTGGCTATCTGTGGCGACAACTATCCTTCCATTACTCATGATACTAATACATCATCTGGACTTGTCTAGTCTTTAGTTGGAGCTTGCATCACCGACACAAGGAACCCTAACGGCGATATGTTTCTCTAGATTAAATATATAAGACGGAACATAGTGCTTATTTTTGTCATACAGATATGAATTGGGATGTATGTTGCAGAGTTTTACATTATCTTACGTTGGAGTTTGTAAGTTGAGTTAGGCAGCGCATCACTTAAACAATCATAAATGATATTACATAGTAAGATAATTTAAAAATCATTCTTCCTAACCATTCCTAACGGAGGACAACGAAATCAAACTTCCAAATTACCTAGAGCAAGAAGGTTGTACGTACATATTAAAACCTACAATATACACGTAAACAAATCAATGACCATAAAATACAAGTAAAAAAAGTAAATTGATACCGAAAAACTTTATTGCAGATGTAAAACGAACAGGATCCACATTTATTGTTGTGTAGGTTTGGTCGTAGGTAATCAATCTCCTAGGCGAAGAGTGTTCCTTGAAAATTCAGTTTGAGGTCCAAAATGCAATTCTACATTCGCTGATTGGAAAACTAACAACAACGCAACGTAGTCTAAAGTGTGTGCGCCAGTTTGAATTTTCCGTCTTTTGTTTCATTCGTTTCAGCAGAATATTAATCCGATTGTTCGCATTGTCACTGGAGGGTATATGGATGCTGCCATTCGAACATCAGGGGTACTGAATATCATCAGTACACCGCTGTCTGTTATACTGTTATGTCTTTTTTGTTTTCCGTTCGTTTCGAGTTCTTTTTAAGCAGTACGCCGTTGTTCACAGTCCACAGCGATGGTACAGTACCTACCGCAGAACTAGTTGATGATTATTAGATGTCTAAGAACAAACTTTTTAAGAAAATATACTATTGTAAAGGCTTTAAGAATTTTGATAATGTCAGATCAGTTGCAAAATGCATTTTATTGGTAGTTGCGTCATTTTAGTCGGCATAGGAAATCTGGTAAGACAACAAATTCGACGAGAATAGCCAAATGACAGCTTACTATTAAAACTACATTACATGTAACTACTTAGTTAATGTTTACTTACTTTTACCTATTACCTAGCTTTCCTTACATTCGAAGAACATTTTATAAAATAAATATTTGATGTTAAAGGAGTCAAACAAGACAATTCCCAACAAAGCGACTAAAAGCACTTAGTTGCGGTTTTCCCAAGTGGCTGTGTAGATGTCAAGTCTAGGTAGGAAAGTTACCTAACGTTGAGAAAATTCAAACCGACGTAAAATGAATACTTACTCCACATCCAAAATATTTCATGGGGCTTACGCCCCAAGAGTTCCGTCTAAACAAGGGTTTCTTTCTACGATGGTACAAAAAAGTTTTTTTCGGACTTTTCCGTTACTTGCTTGTACTGTAAGACATTGCTTCTTGCCATATTTCAATTCAAATCTTTAATGATTCTAGACCAACAGAAGTAAGCAATGTCAGAAGTAGCCATATCTACGGATTCCAAAACTTACTAACGTGACTGCCACGAGCTACAGTATAGAGCAATTTGAAAATAAATTCAAAAGTAAAGCTACATTGCAACCATCTGTCATTCCTAAATACATACATATGACCGTTATAACGATTCGTAGTAACTTCTGGGTTAATTTTCACGACACTAAATACCCGCAGACACAAAATAGTACCTACAAGTCCGCAGCGTAATGCGGTCTGATCTATGTTTTAAAACCATTATTTTACTGAGTCAGGAGTTTCATGTATTGGGGATTTGGTTTCATGCACTGACTTTCATAACTTAACTTTTTTGTTTTGTAATACAAAAAAACGTTATTAACACGCATTAAATTTTTATTTTCATACAGCGCATAATATGTTACGAGAACTTACTTACATTATAATTACTTTACAATGTGAGCCAGGCTTCACATAATATTTATGTACTTGAAAAATATTTGTGTATTTATAAATACAATCAACTCTTTTTTGATACCAACAATGCATTAATTTTAACTTATGGACAAGGAGTCCTTACAAATTTGTGTTAACATATTTGTATATTACTTAACCTACTTAATGATAATTAAAATACAATTAAATATTCATGTTACTTTAAACAAAACTTTATACAAATATCTGGTAACGTAACCAACAACTAGCACTTGTCATATTTTGTATGTATGTAGAGATTCGTCAGCTTACACTACTCGTATAAAAGAAAGGAGGGGTGAGGAAGGATTAGCGTTGTGGTCGGAATCCATCTTGGGACCTTTTGGAACCGATGGGAAACATCGAAGAGTCAATCTCGTCCATGCCGCCATGCGGTATCCTCTTGTCAAAACTGGACCTGTATAATAAAAGCTCGATATCAGATTTTGACTTGGGTGAATTTTGATCAGCATCAGGCATGTTGGTAACATTTATGCCGAGAGGAGCACGCGACATGATCTATCGTCGTGCGGTAATTTTTGGCAAAAAATTGACGACTCACCCACATCTCACATCACACTATACTAAACGTAAGTAAAAATCAAAGTTTGATAAAAAGGGTATTGACAGACAGACAACAAAGTGATTCTTACCAAACCTTAAACCCTCAACTTAACCTTATTATTACGGTCATCTCTATATTACTTAAATTCTGTTTTGAATATAAGTAATCAGACTGAATTACATTCCATTAGATACTTACGTGACTGCCACGAGCTACAGTAGGTATAGTAGAGCAACTATAAAATTGAAAATAAATACAAAACTAAAGCTACAATAAAAGCACCTGTCTTTGGGGAGGTACCGGCAATTCTTAATAACAGAAAGAGGGGAGTTTGGTGCAAAAGTCATATAAATAGGTAAGTAAATAATTATAATTAGTCAGAATTCTAAAAACGCTTACACAGGTGTGTCAATGTCGAGGCGGTTGGGCCCGTAGACGTGGAAGAACCGCTTAATGGCGTAGGGGAAGGGCATCGAGGTCTGGTCAATCTCGTCGAAATTCCTCTTGATCACAAACTGGTCCAGACCCGAGCTAGGAACAAAAATAATACTGATATAGGTATAGAATTGTTTGCTGAAGTAGGAATCCATAGTTATGTTTGTTTGGGCTCCGTACCCAAAGGGTAAAAATGGGACCCTATTACTAAGCCTCCGCTGTTTGTCTGTCACCAGGCTGAATCTCATGAACCGTGATAGTTAGATTGTTGAAATTTTCATAGATGATGTATTTATTTTGCCTAATAAATACCTTTAAAATACAAAAATTAGAATTAAATAAATGTTTAAGGTAGGCTCCCATACCACAAACGTGATTTTTTTGGCGTTTTTTGCTTTATAATAATAACGTCAGTAAGTTATATAATCATTTCAAAAATAAATATTTAAATTAAAATTAAAAAAATAATAATTACAAACGAGTATTAAAAGTCATTATATAGTGTCTGATGTTGTATAGATAATTAATGGTACGGAACCCTTGTGCGCGAGACCGACTCGCACTTGCTCGTTTTTTTATCGCATCGGAGTATCTCATTAAATCTAAGTGAGTTGCAAGCAGTACCTAGTGCTTGCTACACACTAGGATTTAATGAGTGATACGTGACAGTGGATTCCTTTGCAATGTTGCAAACCTGCAACGCACTGTACAGTTCCGAAGGGGTGAAGCGACTCTTTTTTATGTATTGAACCCTATCCTACCCTATATATTGATAACTATCTTATGTGATTAGATACCTACTGTTATTAGTTATGCTCTACAATATCTACCTATATAAAAGAATAAATAATAATTAGACCATATTTCATTGAATTCAATCATAATTAAACCTCAACAGAATTTTGAGTTTCAAAATTTCTTCCAGCATTAAAATAACTCATGATAACAGGTACAGTCACAAGCACTAAAAGTCATAAAAAAGTCATTTATTTATGTATGTAGGCCCACAGGGGGCACTTATACACATCCCAACATATTATTTTTTAAGCCCTACCACTGCTTCGGAACAAATTGTGGGCTAGTGCTGAGAAGAAGCACCGCAAGAAACTCAGTCACTATTGTCAAAGCCTCTTTTAAAAATAATGTTTAAATACAGAAATTGTACTAGTGCGAGCTGGTCCACACGTTTACATCATTCAAATAATCGTCTACTTTATAATAACCTTTTGTCATTAGGGTATCCTTAATATATAAATTTGTTAATTGGTAATTCTACAATATTTTTCGGTATTTTTTTTTTAAATTGACACATTTTCCAAAGAATGACCAACTTTTTGAAGCCTGAATTGTGGAATAGCAAGTTTTATTTTATTTCTAGTGTTAAAATTATGCGTATCACTTTTCTTTGTAAATAAATGCAAGCTTTTACGCACATACATAATATTTTCATAAATATATTGAGAGGCTACTTTTAATATCCTTATTTCTCGCACTATCATGCTGGCATGAGCTCGACGACAAAGACATGGCTTGAGTCGAAAATACAAACAGAGTATCGGGCCTCAATGCCACTTTTTATAAAATGTTTTAACAATAGCACCAATTACACTGAAAAAAATAATTGGTTTACATTAACCAAAATTAGGCTACTAGTAGGCCGTAATCTAGTGACTTGCGAATTTCAGGTTATCAGTAACAAACTAGTTTTGTTAATGATAACCAGAAGATTTTTTATATTTAACAAAAATTGACTTCCCTACAACGAAACCTTCAACTAACAAAACTAGTTTGGTTGATCCTTTTTTCAGTGTATCTAGTCCCAAACTAAGTGTTAGCTTATAATATTTTAGACTTTCGCATTGTATTCCAATAAGTATAGCTAAGCGTGAGCTTGTGTTATGGAGACTAGGATAACGGATAGACATTACGTTCTAGAGTACCTACCTACAAATACTCGTCATTACACAAACATTCCCTTGCGGGAATTGAACCTGCAACCGCTCGTTTTGTAGTCCGGAGCGCGAACCACTACTTACACCTAGACGGTCATCCGTCACTTACCGGTCTATCTCGTCAAAATTACGCTCCGGGTAATATCCGCCGATCCGGGCGGGCGCTGCCGGCCACCGCTCGCGCTTGCCGAGCGGACTGCAAAATGCACTCGTTCAATATCAAGGAATTCGTTAGTAATAAGTAACACGAACAAATAAAATGAGTCAACGTTTCCTTACCCCTCCATTGAGGTAAACTTATGGTAACTTGCGATAAAGAAGAAGAGGCCCCCTCCCTCAGACACATAATATCTGTCCAATAACACAGAATAAATGACGCAATATCTAGTCGACAAATTACAAATGACATGATGGTCATTAGAGTGCCGGGCTCTTGTATAAACTTTAAATTAGATATTAGATGAGAAGAAGTATATGCAGTTTAAATATAATTATTTTATAATTTAAGCATAACAAATTGTTAACAAGTTTTACGAAAGTAAATTTTGCACACAAAATAATACTTCAGTTTAATATAGTGGGTGCAAAAAGTCTTTAATTTTTACAGAGTAGATAGGTACTGAAATATCCTACTAACCTACATTAATTAACATCTAACTAAATAAATGGTAACTATTTATAACATAAGATTGTAAAAAAGATGTTCATTAATAAACAAATAATAATAAAATTAGCTAAGTAGTTAAAAACAAAAAACTCACCTCGCATAATCGTATCTCCTTGACATTAGAAACGGCGCATACGCATGACCTGCATCTCGCGCTGTTCGGATTAACCCGTCTCCGGGATGATCCAGGCTCAGATCTCTTTCATGACCTATCGGTACCACAACACTTTAAAGTAATTCCTTCAAATTTATTAATTAAAAAAATGTCTTCAATCTTACCAAACATTGCAAGTTTTCTAAATACGAGTAAAAAGAAGAATAAAATAAAGCTGGTTTGCAATAAAACACCAAAAACCAGGGTCAACACTGCTACGAATTTATTTAAAATACTCACAACACCAAAAACCACGATAAGTTTTAATAAGACCGTACATTATCACATTTAATTCCGTTGTTCAAGAGGAAAGGTAATTAAATTTTATAATAACAATACCACCAAATGTATGATTAAACTAGATTTCCGCCACCGATCGAATCTAGCTGACGAATGAAACGACCAAACATGGGATCAATTCTTCTCACTAAGTTACCGCCACCCAAGGAATCTAAGTTCTTCTTTACTAGATTTGGACCTCCGATATGATCTAGATTCTTCTTCACAAGGTTACCGCCACCAATAGGGTCGAGATTTCTCAGAAATTGAGTCGCTCCTGCTGTCTCTCTGTTAGGACCAAAATCCATCCCAGTCATACTGGGAATTCCATATTTTTCATTTTCTTCAGAATCTCCAGGGAAGGATCCAAATCTACCAATCAGAGGCGACCCATCAATGTTGTTTAAATAAGCTCCATTGCTATTTCTATGCTGTAATGAGTTTTCGCCAACTCTGGTATAACTCGGTACCCATCCCAGCCTACTCAACCTTAGACTGGTTCCTCTCCTTTTCATAGGTTTGTCAAAACTTTCAATAATGCTTTTATCTTCTAGCGAGTCTTGATAGTTCAGCAGAAGTCGTAAGAGATCATATTTCTCTTTTAGTTGTCCTGAAACAACATCAGTACTGATTTACTAATTTGTTTGACAGTTGTTGCAAATTTTAATTAAATGTTTACTCACCAAGAAACACATTCAACGGCGCAGTGCACAAAAAGCTCGTGATTAATCGTTGTGCAAGGAAACTCCGAGGAAGTGCATCAGTACACCACTACCAACAAAAGTTAGTGATAGTAAAATCCAAATTCTAGGTGCAGTTATCGAGATAACGTTCACAAACTGGGTTGTACTGTGTGCAAAGGACCGAGAAGAAATGTAGGTATCGATTAGTGGTCACATGATGCTCTGATCGTGCCAGGAAGTGATTAAAGGTGTGTAGTTAATTGTTTCATGTGCTAGTAAGTATAATTTTTAATTTTATGAATTCTGTAAAAATAATTAAAGTTGATAGTCGATTATGCTAAATAAGTGGGATTCCAACTAGTTACTATTTAGGTACGCGATTTTAGCGTGTTGAGTCAAAGAACATAATCGACTTCAATTACAGGACACAAAAAAATGTAAGTAGATAGTGTTGAAGTGCAAAATATTTACTGAAACTGTGTAAAGTGGACAACGTGGGAATGATGGCCTTAATTCCAGCAATAGCCACTCTTTAAACTTTCTCTTTAAAAAGGTTTAACCACACTTTAAAATAATTAAAAAAATTATTGCATTTTTTTTTACAATATCAAAAATCTGTCTCCTACAGAATTAAATTTAGACACAATCAATTTATAATTGTTTTCTATTCGTTTGCGATTCAATCCAGTTAAAACAAGTCACTATCTCAAGGCACAAAAATTTACAACTAATGTTTATTCAGCGGATGTGATAAGTTGACACTACGAGTAAGTTCGAGAGTGACGGCTGAGAATCTGGCCCGAAATGCGGTCATTACAGGTGAAGGAAAATACCTACGGGGTATAAAATGTTAAAGGTGCGTCACACATGTCTTAAGTCTCAAGACTCACCAGGGTGGAAGCGTTCCCCAGGGTGACCGGCTGCTCCGCTTCCATCCGTTTCCTGTCGAGGAACCATGAATTATTAAAAACTAGCAGGTCCCTGTGACTTTGTCTGCACGAACATAAGTTTTCCCATACGAACCACCAATCCAATGCCTTTATGATTAAGGGGAGGAGACAAGTCAAATATCATGAAAATCGGTCCAGCTGTACTTGAGTTATGAATAATGTAAATAACCCGACTCTGTTTAATGTATCGGTATGTATAAATGTAGGTATCTATCTATAATTTAAGAGCCACGCTCTTGTCAGTGGAGTTTTTCCATTCGTCTCTATTTCTATTTATTGTATAAAAGTATATCAAGATAAGTACATAAAAGATACACGCGTTCCACATCCTTGACAGGTGGGAACGACATTGAATGCTAATAAACTATAAATCGATAAAAGCATTGACATTATGCACGTCTGTGTTTCGTCAACGAAATCTACAAGTTATAAATAAAGCCTTTTACAATTTTAATTATGCCCACGACTCAATTTCCCGAACAGGCCTGTGGAAATTTGAGGATTATTTTCAAATTTCCCCGAAACACATAATCAGTGTAGATTTGTATTTCATGAAAATTTAATGCAAAATTTTACTGATAGGCAATGAGGATTTCAGTATGTTTCCATTATTTGTTTACTCTTATACAAATCGAGGAATGTGCTCAAACAAATCACGCTCTACTGACTATGTTATTGATAACTGAATTTTATTGCTCCATTTTAACGCAGACTGATTCCTATTATACTGTGAAAATAGTGAAGCACATCGATAACATGTCAGTGAAATACGGTCACGTGGTATTGGTGTGGGTAAATAAGCTGTCTGTTATCGTTAAGGACCTTCCAATTCCGAGAAATAGGTAGGTATTATATTATCGCTACGAGACTGCTACGAGCTACGACGACTACGAGAGTCAACACTCCGTAGGCGAAACAGTAGTTTTGTTGTTTTCATTTAATCAAATTATACAGTAAATACTAATGTAGCTTTTAATCTTTAATAATTGAGGACAGTATGTAATATACAAAGTAGGATTTGTGTGATTGTTATGTCTGTCAAGGTAATTTGTTTATTACTTGGAAGTTGACATTTAGTTTTGTTTAGATTTTCGTTTTGTATGTGTGGAGAATTATTGGACAATTAAGATTATGAAGATACCTCATTTATCTTATTTTAGAAGTAATTTGAAAACAGATAAACATATATGTATAATTATTCACTCTTACCGTAACATATACATACCGGTCGTTGCTTCGCTGTAGTCGGGTAATAAAGCTCAAACGATCAATCTTTGGATTGCGTTGATTTTTAAGTTATTTTTTACAACTTAAAGGGACCGCCCTTTAAGTTGTAAAAAAATAACTTAAAAGTCAACGCAATCCAAAGATTGATCGTTTGAGCTTGAGACATAAGTAAGTATTTGATGTTAATTCTAAGTTTAAAGACAGACGGATATTACAGTGATCCTATTTATCCTACTTTATTTTAACGGAACTCTAGAAACGTTGAAGTAATTTACCTGGTGAGCATCAGCGCTGCAGCAGACGATCAGCGCCGCGAGGGCCACGGCCAGCGCTCCGCCGACTCCACGCATCATTGTACCTTCAACCCGAAGTCATGTTTAAAATACCAGCCAAGCGCAAGTCGGACTCACACACGTAGGGTTCCGTATCTATACAACATTAGACAATACGTAATAAAACCAACCCGTATTTTTAAAGTGATTAATATTAACACTAATATTCACAGAATATTAATATTGTATAAACATGGTAAAATAAGAAGAGCGGCGACAGAAATACATTATCTGTAAAAATTTCAACAGTTAACTATCACGGTTCATGAGATACTTGCCTGGTGTGGTGACAGACAGACAGACAGACAGCGGAGTCTTAGTAATAGCGTCCCGTTTTTACCCCTTGGTACGGAACCCTAGAAATACTAACACTTCACAGTTAATAGGAACGGATATTTTAATTTATTGGAAGCATACAAATAATTAATACATAATATTCTTTATTTTACTACAGAAACAAAGAAAAGAAGAAAGAAGAAAACAGAATTATAGTAACCACCCACATGCGAGATTTAAAAAAAACACTGGGTAAATACTTAATTTCAAGTTTTCGTTATGTACTTACATCAAAGAAGCGTGACTAATTTGATATAAGTAAGCTAAAAAGAGTCTTTTAATTAGAATCCCATGTTATTTCGCAGGTCATAGCTACGATGGAATGCCGTATCGCAAAATAGTGGTTGATTTTTATGCTGGACTATTTCTAAGAGCGATCGCTACCTTGTATTTCAGCCATCCCTCCACCGTTTCAGCCATATACAGGTTGCGTACAAACGAAATTGCGCGGCGTTTATAGCAATACATACGTATTATTGCATTCTCATAAACGTCGCAATAAAGGGATTGTCTTTTACAGATAAATAACATTTTATGGGATATACTGGTGCAGTCAGTATTCCGTCATCAATTCAGCAGTATTTGAATTTGATGTCATTTTTGTGTCGCCTTGATCCCAATCGTTAAATTAAATTCTTCGAGTTAAGTTTACATGTTATTTATGAAGCTGCAAATAATTTGTAAAAAAAATATATTTAATAGATAGAGTAGAATATAATTAATTGATTTGCTAAGTGATATCAAATTGAAATACTTAGATTAAGTTTATTGATATTAACAAACCTGCTACTATAGTTTAGTTATTAAGGTTTAAAATAATTTGCTAAGAAACAAAGTGTCATCCCCATCCGATCCCCTCATTCATTTGCTTTTCCTAACGGATCCCCCAAAAGTATTTCGAAGGAATGTCAGGCTGGTTAGTACAGTCAGAACAAAAAGAGTAAAAAACGTACCTTCCACCTACCAAAAATAAGCTAGTAAGTACAGGGGATCAGGTGGGTATAAAAAAACATTTTTTATTAGAACACTGCAAAATAAAATTTCATATCTTATATTTTGCTTTGATATTTAGTTATTTATTATCCAAAATATGAAGTTCTAAACTTTAATCAAGAAGCAGATATGCGTATTACATCATTTTTTTTCCTTTCTAGTTCAAGATCTTATATAACATTTTTGTTACTTCGTAAGTGTCTAATTATGCAAATAAGCTGGAACACAGGCCCTAACAAAATAGCGTTATTCAACGTTTTACTTTGTGCACGTCAAATTTGCTCTTACAAATAAACATTAGGTTGAAAATAATACGTAGGTATGTTTCCCTGAATATTTAGGCAGTTTTCCTGTTGTTTCGAACCAACTCTAGAAAGACATCAACGCGTTTCGGCGATCGAGTTCCTTCAAAACTTAAAGCTACGAAGAACTATTTATAGATATTTAAGAGGTTTGTCTTTTCTAAGTTTTAAAGTATTTGCTATAAGTATGTAGGTACCTACATAAACACGATAGACCTAGATATTGCCCTTGAAAAAATGACAGCCACAGCCAGGAATCGAACCTGCCACTCCTAGCAATCTTGGATTGCATAGTGAATGGTCCCCCCCCTGCCCCATGACACATAAAAACAATAATTTGTGATATCACTTATTTAAGAAATCTTGCATGATTTTATTAGAACTAATAGAAAACAATGTTTGTGTTTGGGAAATGATGTGTATAATAAATAAGTTGATCAGAAACGATTGTAGTTTTCACCGGTTTAAGAAGCTTAAATATCTATAAACAATATTGAACAAGCATAAGTTCCCATAAAAAAACATGTGTTAGTTATCCAGTTGTAAAATTATTTGTGAACGATAAAACTCTATTGCTTTTAAATAAAATTATTTTGCAATACATGTAAAATCTTTACGGTCATTTATTTTATATTTCTCTCAAAATAAATGCTTAAGGTAGAAAAAGTGCTTTAAAGTTGAGTAAAAAATCAAACCTTTAAATCCTGTATACAACAGAACTGATAAATATGGTCATAAAGTGATAACTACGGTAATAAATAAAGTTCTACAATAAAACGTAAAAATTCAAACCTTAGACAGGGTGTGTAGCTGCGGGATTGTCACTTGCCGTTGGTCTTGGCGCGCTGTGCCGTGCCAGGGTCCGATCGGCGCTTTTATACGGCCCGCGCCCGCCTCCGAGACGGCAAACGCGGCCGCTGGGCGGCGCCCGCCCTCGCCTTTGCAACGATTCAATCCCATCATCAGATTTTTTTATAATTATTTGTTTATTCTGGTGATAAAGAATTTAGTAAACAAATTTCGCAAGATATTTAAAAAGTGTTAGAATTTTTTTTTATGTTTCGGCGAGCGTTATCGTGTCATTTCGATTATTGCCACAATATTTTTACTACACAATTATGAATAATAGCAAAGCATTTTTATTTTTATCTTATAAAATCTTTGGATAAAGTCAGAAAAGAACAGCCGCCACACTTTTTTTATATAACTCCATATTACCTCTATATAAGTAGTTTCTGATATCGCCTTTTCATACAGTTTCGGTCATCCTCTCAGACTTTTGCTTTTGTATAATATAACCTTAACTTTAAATAAAATTACCAGCAGAAGAATTTTGTTTACATTCAAATATGATTCGTAGGTACATATATTAGCTATTTCCGTCACGTTGAGTACCTATCAGTCACAGCTTTGGTTATTAAGCAATCGAGACAAGCGCAGATAGGTACAGTATCAATTCTATGTGCAGTATTTTGCGTAAGGTATAATACCATACCACATACCATAGATAATACATACTAAGGAACAATAGTAAGAAGCCTACAAGCAGACGGATATTGCCACCTGAAAAGCCAAGTAATAATGTAAATGGAGTCTGGGTGCCAATGATGGTTTCACGCAGGAATGGTACGTGAAACAACTTGACAGAGCACCTTCGCATCAACTAATTGATTACGTATTGCAAACACGCGACACGTGGCATTATGAGAACGTCAATGTATATATGTATATGTTATTAATAAATATTATTATTATTATTACTATGTGTACTAGAAGCAGATTTGTAACGATTATATACTTATAGATAGACCGATATGCTGGCGAATGAATAACTCGTAATTTTATTAGAACTCCTGAATAGTTAATTAGGTAATTAAAAATAAATGAACTACTACTACTTGATAAAGATACTTTTTAGGGGCGTTTTGTTCACGCATGTATTTAATTCTAGTGGTTTCCCGCAAAATCGAACGCGTAAAAGTCGGATAACTTTGATGCTTCATTATCCCTTTTATTGTAACCCCTTACATAGCGACTAAAAGTAGCTTAAGTCTTTTCCAGGGTCTTAAATTATTTCTATACCTAAGGTTAGACGATTTAAACGTCAAGTGGTTACAGACAGACAGACTGACAAAGTTTCACATTTGTAATATTGGTATGAATTTGTCTATGGTTGTTTAGGTACTTCGCAACTAGAAAGATGTTTAAGTACGATAACCACCCCATTACAAGTTGATGAAAACTACGATTCCGAGACAATTCCAGCCTCGTCAAACAAAGGGAACGCCCTTTGTTGGTTTAACAAGATCTTTAACCGACAAATTAGGTTTGAATTACTAAAACTACAGTTTTATATGAATAAACAATTGAATCTTTATTGTGAGTTGTCAAAGAGACTAAAATAAATAAATAAGAATAATTTGTAAGAAATTCCTTATAATGGTTATACCAAAGTTCTAAATTCTGAATCGCTTTGCCTTTTAGAAGCTCCTCTTCTTGACTCCAGCATCAAACCTTTTCTTGGTAAAAAAATGAATCATTTCACCCTTTCAGCCCCCAGATTGGAAAATTTGAATTCTCATATTGCTTACACTATTCTGAAATTTTTGTCCTTTTTGTCTCAAAATTCACATATTTTCTTCGTGCAAGTCCAATCTGGAAGAACTCGCAACTTCTAGAGCTTTTCGATACCACCCTTAAAAAAAGTCTTGAAAAATTCTAAATCTTCAGCTTGAAAATTATTCTTGGTTACAGGCAACACGTCCTATTCGTTTTGGTGGTATCGGCGTACGCAAAATTTCGAGTGTTGCTCTCCCCGCCTTTCTCTCCTCTCTGTATAGCACTGCTAGACTTACAGAAAAAATCTTAAAACACCCTTGCCAACTTACTGAGGTGAGAGAGGCGGAGGAGTGTTGGCAAAGTCTCTGTCCTGGTGAAGACATCCCAAAGGAAAACCACCAACAAAAACTTTGGGATGTCCCACTAGCTAGAGAGACTTTCCATTTTCTTCTTCTAAATTCTATCAGTAATTGTCATCGTGCAAGGCTGTTGGCAGTTTTCTGTAAGGAATCAGGCCGCTGGCTTAATGCTCTCCCTCCCAGAAATATAGGCACCCTTTTCGATAGCGAGACATTCCAGGTGTGTGTAGGATTGCGAATCGGAGCTAAAGTTTGTGAACCTTTCACGTGTCCCTGTGGCAAGGAGGTCGACAAATTCGGTCTCCATGGTCTTTGTTGCTAGCAAAGTGCAGGGCGTCTCGCCCGCCATGCAGCTCTCAATGATGCCATCAGAAGAGTTCTTGCCAGCATTAATTTTCTTTCAACGTTAGAATCTCGTAGGTTGGTGCGTGATGATGGCAAGATACCAGATGGCCTCACACTCATTCCCTGGGAGCGGGGACGGCAGAAAACGCTAAGCGATGCAAATACGAGTCCCTTGCTGGTGACAACGTGTTTGCGCCGTTTGGTGTTGAAACATTTGGACCGTGGGGACCCCATGCTAAATTACTTTTCAGAAAAATTGCACCCAAATTAAACATTTTATTAGAAGACAATAGAGCTGGCTCGTTTCTCGCTCAGAGGATAAGCATTGCTATCTAACGCGGAAACGCAGCCAGCATTCTCGCTTTCTTGCCTCAAGGACACGGTTTTGTTTTTGAATAAGTCATTTATTTTTAAGTTTTAGTTTAATTTACTAGTGTATTTAGTTTAATTGTTTGTAGAGAAAACTTATGGTTAATTTCTTTTCATTAGACTTATTGATGATAGTAAATACATTCGATTTTTGCTGTCCCCAATATGAAAAAATATTATGGTTACTTTATATGTTTATATTGAATACAGGGTAAGCATTTTTATGTGATACTTAGTGTTGCTAGCTTTCTTTTCTAACTGCACGTAGTAAAAAATGCCACCTTTAAACTGAATAAATATTGATCTAATAACCTTCGCGCAATCAGGTTACAACAGGGTTTTTATGTTACGTAAATCAAATGAATTAAATCGACTTCCAGATCTATTTACAATAAAACGCACACTAACTCATTAGTTAGTCACCATTGTGGTAGGTTCAAGTTTTTTCGGCATATAATGAAACCTTTCATGGAGTGCACAATCATGTAGACTCACTTCACATTAAAAAGTTTGGAGTAGGTACATAATTCTATACATTTAATCTATACATACCTAATAAAACTGTGGAAGGTCAAATTGTGTACATTGATTTTAAAAATAATAATAACTCACAGGTCTTAGTTTAGGTCAATAGACTAATAAAGGTACTTTTTTAAATTTTTGTCCTTATGTTAGTATGTATATGCCCATGCATTTAAGATCTATAAGACAAAAATTTAAGATCCATATCTTGAACGTCATAGACCCGAAATCTGCTGAACGAATCTTGATGTACCTACCACAGTTTAAATATACATATTCCCGATGGCAATATAGGGTATGTTTCATATCGATAGTAATAGTAGGTGCATCCAGAGATACAGGGAGATTTATTTTTCACGAAGTAGATTACGATACCTACATAATTTCACAATATTTGACTGTTATAGACTCGAAATCGAATGAACTAATCTTGATATACTTAACACAGTTTAAACATAGTCGACAATAAAATATAGGGTATATACATTTAGTGATACATGGTGACCTCCCTTCACCATACGAACGAGTACAAAATTAAGAGAGCCCACGATTACTGGACGGCGATAGGAGTATGAGTCAATTTGTATCATCGAGTCCACGCAGGCAAAGTCGTGGGCAACCACTTGTTGAACAATAAAATGCATTTAGTGTGGAAACACGCGTTTAAATACTTAATTCATACCATTAAAATTGGCATTCCCAACACCTGTATCAAACCTTGAAAGATTCTAACACAATCAAAGTCTACCTTCGGAGAAGCGCTAAAGTAATACATATCTCGATGAACTTTGTTTATATTAATGAGAGTTGCCGTACTTGTTCCCAACTTCGGCTTTGGCTTCGTGGGTGCATATGGAGCGGGTTGAAGTAGTTAGGATAAATCTATTATACATATAACGTATCCACTCATAGTAGGGATGCAGTACAAAAACTATATAACGAAAAGATCACATTTTCCTTAATAATCAGATATAACATGGTATTTGGAGATGGTACTTACGGGTAAGTTAGTGCACATGTTTTGCCATTACAAACAGCATACAAAATTAAGACATTGACATAATAATAAATAAATAATGTCAATTATTAGGTACAAATGTGTTATAAAATTACATTGTAAAATAATTTGAAATCATATCTGGAACATCTACCAACTCAGTCGAAACCTAAGTTCAAAAAACGATTCATGTCCTTCTTTCAGTCACACTATAAATAGTGTAAGTCATGAAATCAATGAATTACATTATTTCTCTATGCTATGGCGTAGCAACCTGCTACGAGAAGAAGCTACGGCTACGAAAAAAATGCTGTTATATAAGGTTAGCAAACGTGATCATTATGGCTCCTGAAATAGGTATTTGCATATTCTAACGCAAATCGAGAGGTAAATATCATCATTGGCCACAGCATCTGTTGTAGATGATTGTTGCAGCGCTTGTGCAGCGCTTTCAGAGGTTCTTGCATCGCCTTTGATGACTATAAAGCCCTAAAGCAGCATGGCATTTCTTGCCACATCGATTGCAAACGAAAAGTGGATATAGCATTTTAAAATTAGAAGCAAGTTTGTCCTAGGTATATGGATAGATAAAGAAATAAATCTTTCTTACTTGAGTGATTCTCCGGAAAGCATTCACCGCGTCACCTTCGTGGCGATTTTTAGTTTAAGTATTTTTGTCAAGAAAAAAATACTACACAAAAGAAGGCCCAAATTTATAATGAATCCTGTTGGAATCAAACAAATCGGTTTGTTTTTCCCTCTGATATTTAATTTTGAAATTTCGGTAACCACGAAAGTTATTTCTGATTCCACGAAAGTTAGGAAACGTATTTTTCATAGCGATGTTCTATTTTATTACATAAACATATTTCAAATACAATCTAAATAACTAAAATTATACCTGCTTTTAATAAAAAATAATAGTTTTTTTGTAGTAAAAAGCATAAAAAGCATTAATAAATAAATCTCTTAACCTTTTATATAGTAAAAGGTTTCGATTTGACGATGAAGTAGAAATAAATGTTTTGTTAGCGGATAACTATAGCTAGAGTCAATATAAACATAAAACAACTTAAAACATAAAATAATTTTCATGTATCAGCAGGTAAATGACTGATAATATAATATCTGCTAGCTGCTATTTCACTGTGGGCCAGATCAATTTGTCTTTGGTTCATTTGGTCGGCTGTTCCTGTTACATGACTGTCAATGATTGTTCACCATGTAGCCAGCAGTCTTTTCTTTATTGTCTAGAAAAGACTTTTTTTTTACTAACAGCGTATTTTTCATTTCTTCGTAGCACATCCCCAATCTATCTCAGTTAGCTTTAAACCATCTTTTTCGCAACAGGAACCACTTTGAAAAAGATTGGCTCACTCGTAACGTCATTTATTGAGTTAGATCACTTTTGATGCTCACCGCAGCGCCTCCATCCTAATTATTATTTTATTATCTTATGGGTTATAACATGTTTCCTTTTAATTTAATATGAGATACAAAAAGCAATTGTATTTACACAGAGATAGCGATTCTTGTTTCAACTTATGCGCTAACCGCTGACTAGTCATTATGGTCTTTATATTAGTTCAAAACAATTCATTGTTTAGATATTTAATTTCGCTGTGGATGTTAGGAAATAGAGACAAATGGACACACTTAGGGGAGGCCATTGCCCAGCTATTGGACAGTAATGGCATAAAATGTATAATATTTTAAATACAACTAGTAGATTGAAAGAAAAGTTTATCTAGTCCAGTACAAAAAATAAGGTTTATTTTTGTTAGCCTATGTACTAAATGCACGCATGCATATCAATAATATAATCAGACGTAAGACGTCCACTGATAAACATAGGCCTTCCCCAAAGACTTCCAACGTGACTGGTTACATGCGGCCTGCATCCAGTGCGATCATACGACCTTTGCAAGGTCGTCTGTCAATCTTGCTGATAGATGCCCTGCGCTACGCTCTTGACCAGATGGAATCCAATCAATAACCTTTCTGCACTGCGTCCTGCCCACTGCCACTTGAGCTTAGTGATCTACAGGATAGCCCTGTAGATCACTCAGACATAGGTCTGTTACCTGAGTTCTTCTACGTATCTTTTCAATTCAATCCCGTGGAGAAACACCAAACATAGCTCGTTGTGTGTCCTTAAACTTTTTTATTACGCCCATAGAAAGTGACCATGTTTCGGATTGGTTGTGGACGTTAGTTTTTAAGCAGTGAAGCAGCGTAATTTTTCGGACTCTGTCTAGCCAAGGTGAACCTACCTAATTAAATCATTGTCCCAGGTAAACGTACTCCTGTCGTCTAAACAGTATATCACAGTTTTCTTTTCCAATAGATACAGGAGTGAGTGCCACTTGAACACTGGAATTCGACTAAAATTCGTCTGGCTCAAGGTAATTGTAAGGCTCACTTGTTGGGAGACAAGCATAGTGCCAAGACCCTCCAGCTCCTTTGCCCCAATTGTGTGTGTGATGCTATTAATCAAAGGTGTGTGATGTATTGGTTATGCCAAATCCTTTATATTCTACGTGTGCACACATTCAATCAAGAAGGACAGTGTTTTATCAAGTTATTCGTATATGAATTCTATAGAGAACTTTCCTTATTGACGTCGATAAATTAATAAGCCAACCATTTATTTAGTTAGTATAACATCAGGGTTTAATCAAATAGGCATATCAACCATATTTGACTAAAATATATGAATACAAGAAAAACACATGCTTCTTCCTACACAAACTATCGTTTACTAATACCTTTGGGAGAAAACGATAACATGGTTATTTGAAAACATCTACAGATTGATAGAGAAGTAAATTAAGATTGCATAAAGAGACCTTCGTAACCTCACGTGGAGTGAAAGATAACCTTCGTGGTCAAATGTCCACGAAAACCATGTCACGAAAGTTACGAAAATTTTACATTTTCAAAAATTTACTAGTTGTTTCTTGACAAATATAAAAACTAAATAGCGGACAAAGTAATTGAAAAAGGGTTTTATACTGAATATTCAACACTTACATCTAAATCATTCTATTATCATTAAAATTTTACCATGAAGTGTTTCTTCAAAAGGTTGCAAGAAAAGTTGATGAATTTGTGTGCCTATATTTTCTGTATCAAAGCGATAAGAAAGGCATTTGTAATGAAACTAAAGTTTCCGTTGGGCCATTAAGCGTATCCAAAAGTTGAGGCTCTTTGAAGCTATGGACCTTTTTATGTCGCGTTTACGAATCTACCACAATCGTGTGACCGAGACAAAATATTTTCTAACTCTTATCTGTTTAAACGATATCAATACTGGTTTTCTGGATGATCAATCTTGATTTATTTCCAATTTTTTTGACATATAGTATGTGTACATAACACAACAAATAATAAAGATATTAGTGGTTGAACTGAGCGCGAGGTCGTTGGGACGCTCGGAGAACACCGGTTTTGCTCCCGTTTTTGGCGGTAAAATATTATTTTAAAAATGTCTGTAAGCCCTATTTTATGTTTAAAACTATGTCTGTGTAGATGAATAAACAGAGAATCATTCAAAGTTAATTCCAGAGCTGTTTATTGAATGGGTTAGGAATTATGAACGTGTGACCGCCAAAAAACGGCCTTCGGAGAATCACATACTTAACATTCCGGCCTTTGGGCTTATTTATAAAATAATTGTTTATATATTAATGTAAGACTTATGTTTACAAAAAGTGGTCTGAACTTTCAATCAGATGCAGGGCCCCTTCCGTTCCTTGGAATTGCAAATGACAGGTGCATGGCAACAAATCTAACAAGTGCACTTGAAAAACTCTGTGCAGGATTCCGTATAGGTATCGTTTAACTTTGTGTTTAAAATCTTTTTAGGGTTTTGTACCTCAAAAAGTACAAAAACCCTTATAAAATCACTTTGTTGTCCGTCTATCTGTCTATCTGTCAAGACCCTTTTCCTCAGGTTAGCATGGAGTTATCACATTAAAAATTATACAATTATGTTTTGTAAGCTCTACATACTCATACAACTACGAAAAAGTTAAACTTTGTAGTCAACACATTCAAAAGATCACATTATGAACAATTCGCAAGGGTACTAACCCATAAAAGGTAGGTACTTCCTCTATACTTAGGAACATTAAATCTCGCAAGCAAGCAAGGTCTTATGATACAAGTACCTAGTAAAATAAAAGATCCAAGACCAAGTCTAAAACTCTCATCTAAACATGTAAAAATTGTAATAAGCTAATAAAGAGGGCGACGTTCTACGGAACACAATTCTAAAGTCAAATTTTTAAAAAATGATTACTATTAAACTGTATTTTCAGAGGGCTAAAAATCAATTGACCTGTGCCCATAGTATTTTACGAGAATACGAGCTACTCGATTAAATGTAAATAAAAATTCTTTGTAACATGTGAAAACACGGCCACACGATAATAGGTGTTGACTTTTTCACATAAAAACATTTTTGCCACACAACTTTATTCGAGGGAATACGATACCTAGTCCTTTGTATTTAATTTTTACTAAGATCTATGTACAACAGCTGAAACGGGTAAAAAATACGTCTACCTACTTTCTTTGTGAAGTGGGAAAATACCCTTAATTTGATTCGTTAACCTTTCGGCTCACTTACCCTTACAAAACGATCCCTTTAGTTTGAATCGTGTGAGCAGCGTACTAAAGTAGTGTTTTACGTAGAACTTGTTAAAAATGTCAAGACACTTGAAAATTAAGTAAGTATACCTACGTGGTATTTATGTACGAGTAATATCTAAGTAACGTTGTCATTGTGTCGTTTAACGCCTCCACACTTTAATTATTCTAGTAATGATGAATCCCATTTGCCATTAGTAATTATGATTATATCTAGTTTGTACCGATCTACTTAGCGAGAAAAACAAAAGGGGACTGTTTTTAAAAATAGCATATTTTATTTCTCAATAAAAAAATTGTGAGTAAGTATCATGGCAAATGGTTCCCGACTTGTTCGGTCACCTCAATCCCTAATTGATTAAAAAAACCTACTTAGTTTCAATATTTTCGTGTACTTTTCTACGAGCAACTTTTATTTCACTATCGGATTGAATGCAAATCCTAGGGTGCCGCAGACCACGATTTGAGAATCTCTGATCAGGTATAAGTAGGTAGGTATAAGTAGGTAGGTATAGATTTAGGTATAAGTACGTTAGGTACAAGTAGTACCAACATGGTGTGGGCAGACATTAATTGCACAGTGACACTGTTTTTAATCTCAGCCTTGTTACCAATAAATCTGCCTTTAATAAAGCTGTAATCTCATGCCTTCGTAGGTAATTGGAAGTGTAAATCGATATGCAGGGTTTAATATTTTATTTCGTACTATTTTATTTTATTTGGTTCGCAGGGTGCGGCTTACAGAACGTTTCTAGATCCGTGCACCTCAAAGGTAGAGGTAGTTACAACAATGTAATTGTAGGTCGTAAGTACCACGTAGGTACTCGTATTGAATTGTTATCGACGGATAGAGAAGACCGAGTTGCACTTATCGCACGCGTTCAGCATCAACGGTGGGGTTCTTTTGTTGCGGTTACGCGCTATATCAGCGAACTACTTATTTAAACTAATATTGACTTAAAACTAAAATAATTTGTTATCGCTCAACTTCCACTATATTAAGGATTCAAATAAGACAGAAGAGAAAGTAGTCAAGTGACACTCTCACCCATCGAATGAACAATCTTAGTTACCTGTAGGTAATTGTTGTAACAATTCCCCTACATTAACAAGCTGCCAGTGCAAACTGCAATGTATAAAAACCGGCCAAGTGCAGTTGGACTCACGCACGAAGGCACCATTATTATACAATTATACACTTAAATTATTTTACCTAACAGTTTCTTTACTTTTGTGTATTACTGGTATAACCCATATAATACCCGAGAGTGGAATGGGTGCTTTTAACCGAGTTAAACATACTATTTAAAATTACGACTGTAAGGAAAAAAATGGTGCATTTCTGTTTTTATGTGGTGCATTCGAAGGTGCTTTCCATTTCATATCCGCGAAGCGCTTTGGCGTTTCACTTGGTCCGCGAGCGGTGCCAAAGTGGTTAGCGTTGGCCCTCGTTAATCCACTATCGATAGTATTTCGAAATCGATAGTTGAGGCAAAAACAATAGTATCGATAGAATATCGATAGACTATCGATAGTCTATCGATAGTTGAGGCAAAAGCAATAGTATCTATAAAACATCAAAAGTATCGAAAGACTATCGATAGTTGAAGCAAAAGCAATAGTATCCATAGACTATCGATAGTTGAGGCAAAAGCAATTGTATCGATAAAATCGGCATGATGAATAATGATAGTATCGATAGTAAGTAATGATAGTTTCGATAGTAATGATAGTACAGATAGCTCCGTTAATATAAATACTATTGACACATAACAATATTATCGATAGTATCAAAGTTCAATATTAAAATCACTATCGATAGTTGATACAGCTCTATGCCATAACTATCGATACTCTCGATAGTGACCTTTTATTAAATAGTAGGAGTATAAAGTAGGAGGGAAAATTATTTCCCACCCGGCTATTTCCGAACAGGTGAGATGAAAAATAATAAACTAATTACTGTACCGCCACCTGCCATTTATTTTTCATCTCACCTGTTCGAAAAGTGGAACTTTCATGTGTAGATAGCCGGGTGGGAAATAGCTTTTCCTTCCTATTTTATACTCCTACTATTGAATAAAAGGCCACTATCGAGAGTATCGATAGTTATTGCAATAGTCAGAGCTGTATCAGCCATCGATAGTGATTTTAATATATTGAACTTTGATACTATCCATAGTATCGATAGTATTGCTATGTGTCGATAGTATTTATATTAACGGAGCTATCGATACTTTCATTACTATCGATACTATCATTACTATCTGTAGACTATCGATACTATTGATTTTACCTCAACTATCGATAGTCTATCGATATTCAATCGATACTATTGCTTTTGCCTAGGCTATCGATAGTCTATCGATACTATCGATATTTATCGATACTATTGCTTTTGCCTTAACTATCGATACTCTATTGATGCTATCTATATTATATCGATACTATTGCTTTTGCTTTAACTATCGATACTTTCGATATTTAGTCAATGCTATTGCTTTTGCCTCAACTATCGATAGTCTATCGATAGTCTACCGTTAAATATGCCAACTTTGCCACCAAAGGTATCTTTGCCCAAAGAGCAATTCACAACTAGATTTGTCATTAGTAAGGAATTTTCCAAGATTATGAAAACATTTATTACGTTAGTGCAAAATGGGTTTTTAGGTGTTAACACTTAGCGAGGTTAGCGAGTTAACACTTGTCATGTGAGATGCGTTTAATTGCGGGCAAATTTTTACAGCAAATTGAAAGTGAATTTGGTTTTATGGCTAAAATACAGGTTATTTTATTTCAATGTTTATAAATAAAAGCAATGTGTAGAGTATTTTAACGTTGACTTCACTGCTGACTATTTTCCAGAACAAAAGTTGTGATGATGGGCAAAGTTACCCATCAATGTCCCAACTTATTAATGTCAACATTGCCCGCCATTAAATATGGCGTAGGGTTGTCACATTTAAGAAAATTTCTGTATTTTCTAAAATCTAGTTTTGCAGTCAAAATGAATTAATAACCCAATTATGAGCAGTTTTCTTTTAGGTATTGTCAGTTTAGTATCGATTATAATACGAGATGGCGATAGCATCACTAAATAAAATTATTATCTTAAACTTGACCATGGCAGTGGAGATTTAGCCAATGTAATATTGTTAACTAATTTAGAAAAACGAAACAAACTTATTTTCATTAATATAATAATAAGGTAACATAACTTGTCATTACATAAATAAATATCCATAAGAAACGATTTCTTTATAAAAAGTGACGTCAACGCCATCTAGCGAGGGACAAAGAATGCTATAAATACCTAAAAGAAACCTGCTCATTGGATTGTTGTGTACAATTTTTTGAACTCAATTTAATTAGAATATTGTTTTTAAAATGTCTGATTTCTTAAATAACCACATGAAAATGTAAACATTTCTTTTTAATCCTTTTACCTATTTTTTTCAAATATATCAAAAATGATAAGTTTTTACGTTGATCTGTCAACCCTAGTACTTTAAACTGGATACATGTGTCTTGTATGGAAAAGGGGAAAAAGCTCAGGGTAACATTGCCAAATCAATTTTAATGTAAAAATTATGGTGGTATTAAGTAGATTTTTGAAGTTAGCGCCTTTATTACTAAAATACTTGTGCTGATTCCTATAACACAGTATTAAAGGCCATATTTGCGTCAAAAAATTATGTGGGCAATGTTGGCTAAAAACCCAGATAATTTTGCCCGCTTGTGTAATCAAATAATGTTGGACTATATTTTGACTTATGATCAATTTTCCTATACCAATCCATGGTACATAGTACAAGAGTTGTAGGAGGAAACAAATAATATACACTTCCATAGAAAAATCTAGCAAAATAAGGTTTTTTATGTTTATAGCGGGCAAAGTTGGCATGTTTCACGGTATATATACTATCGATAGTCTATCGATACTATTGCTTTTGCTTCAACTATCGATAGTCTATCGATACTATTGCTTTTTCCTCAACTATCGAGTCTATCGATACACTATTTCTTTATTTACAGTCGAAATAAAAAATAGTATGTTTAACTCGGTTGATAGCACCCATTCCACTCTCGAGCTATTGGCGCTCTCACTTCGTTCGAGCGCCAGAAACTTCTCCAGTGGAATGTTCACTTTCGTCCCTTGTATAACAATCTACTATTAGCTCCTCTGATTAGGGGTGAAAATCAAATGTGTATTTTTAACGGTCCTAGCACGATGGAGTTCCTACGGTGCTATGGGGTGTAGTTGGGTGTGGCGTCTGAGTAGGCAGAAAGAAAGCTCTACTATAATAAGAAAAAACTAATTTTCGAACGCATGTTTGTCATGTGTTTCTGAACGGACGTGTTGACTGTTGGCATTTAGACAAACTAGCCAAATTCAAAAGATTAACTTTCCCTTATTTCTACCTTTTTTATCTCTTTCTGTCCTATGGCTATTTGAAGACTACTAGCGCCACATAGAAGCATGACCAAGTGATTTTTAATTAAGTTGGCCTATAGCAAATGGCATCGCCGAGTGCGAGTGACAGATAGGTAATGCTGAACTCGAAATAAACTATTTTTATCATATATTCCGACCAACTAATTAATAGTTTAAATAAATGATTATCAGAACAGAATATTTGAATAGTATTATCCCATAAATGTACTTAGGCCAATTTTAAACTAAAAAAAGTGTCAGATGTTTCGAGGTTTCAAAGTGTCTGTGTTCAATGTTATCAATATTTGCGTTGTTTTATCAGTAAAGTAAATAGTTACTTAGAAACAATGACGGACAGTAAAGCTTTCATCATGGGGCCTGCAAACGGCCTTATGGATAAATCCAAAGAACTCCAGAAGGAAATCTTAATGGAGAAACTGAGGTCCAAAACTTCACAATACAAAAATTTATCTGAGACTTCAAAGGCAGTTCGAATGGCGTTACTGGTATGTAATATATATGTAATAAAACTGGACTTAAAATTATAAATATTAACTACATTTTAAAACTTAACTATGTATTATAATATAAATATATTTTATTATTTAGGATAAGCGCTGGGCTGTTGACAGTCAAGACCGCATGATTCTACAAAAGTGCCTGGATAGTTTACAACACTGTATAAAAATCAGCTCGCTCCAAAGTCTAATTGAGAGGCTTGAATGTCTGTCGAGACAACTTGGGTTAGTAAAAATAATCCATCTATTTGTTTTAAATTTTCTGTATTTTGTTTTGTAAAAAAACTAAATGAATTGCTAAAAAAGAATAAGCCTTTTGCCAGTTTTTTAAAATTACTCTAAATATTTACAGGCTTAAGTTTGTTGTTGGGACTTCCGGTGTTAACCTTTTCATATCATCAGATATGTTTTACCTTGAAATACTTGTGGAGTCATCAGGCTCAATCAAAGATGTAAAAATTCATCATGAAGGAAAGGTAAACAGATTTTTACATAAGATTTAAAATATCCAGTTGTTAAAAAAATGGTTAGAAATTTTACAAAACAATTGTTGATTTGTTGTTTGACTTTTAGATTGAACAGCAAAGTTGTGAAGAGCTTGTATCTTGCATATCTCGGGGTGATTTTGCTGATTTCACTGCCCAATTAGAAGGTCTGACAGCTGTCTACCAGTTGAATGCTGAGAAGAAGGCAAGTAAAAACTCCATAGTCCTAATTACATATTCAAACTTTATTTCATAATGTTGTTTTTCTAATTTTAGCAGCTTTTCCTTAAGACCGAGTCATGTGACCTGATAGATAACTCTGATAATTGTGTCTATTGAATTAAATACATATAACTTTTTACATTTTTATAGTAAATGTAGACTTTTAATCTATCTGTAGGTTAAATGCAAAGCATTCAGTGCCCTGCAGAGCTTGGAAGAAGACCTTTGCACCTTAAGGCAGTTGCAAAGCTTCATCAAAGATCCATGGGCACAGGTTCATAAGAGTCCTATTGGATTCCTTCAAAAACGTCGAGGAGGTAATGTATAATATTATATAATATTTGTAACATCTTTTATTAACTTTGCACTCTCTGAATTAAAAAAAAGTAAATGTTAGTTAATAGAATCAGCTCTAGTAAACTGCCCTAGCTCTAGTAAGAGTAGAGATTGGGGAAAACCCCAAGCTCTACCCAATGCACCGTTCGCCAATTATATGTATTGCAATTGGTCCTAATGACACATAAAAACACCCCAATTAATCCAAAAAAATTTTCTAAACAAAACCCATACACACTTATTAAACAAGATAAATTTAGAACTACTTTTGCCTCCAAACAATTCTTTACTCAATCTATAAGGCTATATAACAGAATAAACAGACAAATAAATATTTATACCATGACTTATAATGAATGTAAAACCTATTTAATTTATTTATTTTATTTAAACTAACACTTTGGCTTAAGTCACTTACGTACGTAGAAACAGAGCATATATTATCTTTTGAAAATGAAGAAAAACTGTCAAGAATAAAAAAGAAAAGGAAACGAAAAAATAATAATAATAACGTCGTTATGAAATAATATATATCTTAAGGTTTTGTATAATGGATGACATACTAATCCCATACACACCCCATCACCCATTCGCATAATTTACTACTTATACTATATCTAATACAACAACCGCATACACACACACACTCACATACACACCGACAAACACACACACACACATACCCAAAACCCACGCAAGAACACTCACACTACGCACGATTACAGACAAAAACGTTCACGCAACCATGCATACACACACAGTCTCTATAACTCACACTCTCACTCGCGTACACACTTGCTGTATAAATTTTAAGTACCTTATTTTGTTAGAAAGAAATGACGGCAGGAAGAGCGGGTCTCCCCTAACACCAGTGATAACGCATAAAAGGGAAGATCCAACCATTGTTAAAATTGTAATTTGTAACGAATAAAGAACATTTTTCATTTTTTTTCAATGCAGTGCCTGCATTCAATATTTTGGTCTGGTGGGCCAAATTGATGCATCACCATTTTTTAATTTACAAATAACATGTAGTCACATTTTGTATGTAGATGACTAGATTCGAAAGAAAATTATACTATTTGGTTCCTTTTATTTTTTTCTAGACTCTTTTTTTAAATATTTTGTTAAACACAATGTTCAAGTACTGTTCATTTTTTTTAATACATAACACAAAACTATGATTCTATAATAATTAACTTCAGTAAGTAAATACAATGTTTGTGCAATTCAGGTCATGCCATGCGGCTTACTTACTTTGTATCGCCATATGAACTACTGGACAAAGACAAGGGCCTTCAACCACTCACAGTTGAGCTGTTAACACTGGGCAAACCTCAAGCTTCAAGTGGTCTTGCTTCATTGGTGGCCCCGACACACACTCCAATAGGTCACTCAGCCACGGTCTTGTTGGAGGGTTCAACAGCCAACAAACTGCAGTTGCAGTCAATTATATCTGGTGGACAAAGGCCAGGAAAAGGGTAAGCTGTTCTTGTCCTACTATAGTTATTTTATTTTGCAATTCTAAAAACTTTTCTATTGAAATAAATTGTTTAGAATACCAGTTGCCAGCACATAAAAGTATACACTTTAATGGCTAAACTGCCCTTATTTCCACTGTTTTAGATGACACAGTGCTTATTTGAATCTGCTGTCATTTGAAAATAGAAAGAATACCTACTCAAAATCGTAATAAACTTTAACACTGAAATGCCTCATGAATTAGGTATAATAAGGCATTTCCGTGTATGTATATAATATTTAAACATATCAATACTCAATAGTATAGTAGTAATATATAGTATTGATATGTTTGAATATTCCTATCACAAATATGTACATGCGTATGTAACTATTTACTCACATATTTGTAATAGGAATCCATGGGACAGCAATCAGCATTGAAGTTTACAATATTTATTATTGCTAAGCTAGGGATGTCTCTTGCTGAGCAAATTAAGGCTATTGTCAATGCTGTCCCATGGTTTTGACTAAACTGAAAATGTGTTTGTCCCCAGAAGTGGCCCTGTATACGCCCCCCTGGTGCCTCAAAACAGTGCAATGCTCCCCGCTTGCTTCACGCTCAAGCTGTCGCAGCCCACGCCGTTGTGCTCGGGCCTCGCTAAACTCATACATGCCACCACTGAGGTAAATGCATTAGTGAAATATTTACAACAATAAAAGTGCCTACACATAATTCATATTTGTTATAAGGAAGTTGATAAACAAAAAAATAATTGAGTGCACGCCTGTAAGGTACAGGGTTGCATGGATGGATGAGACGAGAACAGTGACGTGAGAGGTATGGGCGCGGCTGGTGCTTGTACTTTGATTTTAATTTTGATAAGAATACGCCTGCCGCCCGCAACTCACCCAGTCCCCGTTCTCGTCCTACCTCTACGCCCCTGTAGGCGATGACGTAATTAAGCGGTTGACCTATAGTAAAAGTACGGAATAATCCGTAGCGGCTGTTCATGTATATTAAATATGGTTTTACTAAAAATAACTTTAACACTCATACCTACAAGTAACAAAAGCTTAAGATTTTCATATAAAAGTATACCAATTTAAAATAAATGTAATATATTAGTAAATATTCACAGGTGGAGGTGGCAGGTGACTGGGCGAACGCGAAACCATTGCTAGGTCTCGTGGCGCAACAGGCCTACAACAAACTTGCACCCGGCAAAGTCGTCGAGTTGAATCTCAGCAAGGGATTGTTTGTTGTAAGTACACACTTTTTTTGTAATTTATCGGTGTATGTTTTATATACAATGTGAGAGATAGATATGTTAATAAAATAAATAAATAAAAATAAAAAAAGCCTTTATTTGCCATTTTACAATTTGTAAGGTTTTTACAATACTTTTTAAATTTGGCCCCCTCTGAAGGCCTCCTCCATCCCTTTCCACGCCTCTATCTTTGCATGTCTGCAACCAGTCTAGAGATAGATATGTTACGAAGTTCTAATACCTATTCTAGGAACGTACGAAGAAAATTAACAACAACTTCTAAAGGCGTTTTCATACTAGAATATGCGTTAACTCGCGTTTTATTATTAAGTCACATAATTAATAATAAAATGCGATATTTTTTTAGAATCTCGAAGTATGTCTATTAAAAATTATTATAAATACACTTTTAAATACGTTCCTAGAATAATACGAATTTTGTAAAATATCGTATTTACACTTGTATAAATAATATCCTTCTACCGAATTTTGACTGCGCCTGCGGCGGCCAATGTGGATAAAAATTATCTAAGTAAATTGGAGACCTAAAGTGCTCATGTTTGAGCCCAATACACAGATGCACTCTGCTGTCTCTTCACTCTCATAGTCCAATGACACTGCAATACTATATGACCCTAGGGAGATGAGAGAGAGGCATGGAGCCAATATTTTAAGTGCTTATTCCACCTTCATCAATTAGTCTTCCTAATTCCTAAATAACTGATTCTAGTCAATTGAAATAGCATTAAGGATCCTAACAAAAAACATTTCACTAAAGTCCGTTTTTTATTACTTGTCCACACACAAAGAAAAATTGACTACATTTTATTTTCGACCTTAGCGTGAAGTTTAAACACGATACTCTGAATCATTCAGTATTCTATTAAGGAAATTAAATTCAAGATTTTAAGTTCAGGTAGATGGAATGCACTTATATGTTTGCTTTTTGAGACTTGAGAGAATAACTTATTTTTTCCTGACTTTGACCAACTTTTGAGTACTTTTAAGACCTGGGATTCGAACATGGAACCTCGGAATTGAGCCCAGAAATTAAATATCATCCGAATATCCTATCTCAGCAGTCGCAAGCAGTGCGACAGCTGCGCGACAGCAGCAGATGCCTTTTTATTTTAATTACAGCGTCGAGACTTTTTTATTTTTATTAATAGTCAGACTTTTGACCGCAATCTTACCTACAAGTGACTACAAGTGACATTGCGACCGAGGATAGAACGTGTCAGAGGCCTTACTCTGGTTGACGATGTCCGTATTTTCGAATGTAGCCGTCCCTTTCACCCACGACAGAATGACAATGCGAACGAGCGTGATGGCTAGACTCGAAAATACGGACGTCTTCAACAGGAGTAGGGCCTCAGGCTAGATTAATATTTCCTTTAAAGTATCAAGATCATAGTATTATTCCAGCAGAAAGCAAGAGAAACTTAAAAATTTAACTGGTAGATTTGAAATGTACCAGACACTTCATTCTTATAATGGATTGTTAAGAGATATCATTATTGTCCGCTTTTTAGGGTTCCGGGTAAAACGGGACCCTATTACTATCTTGCGACCTAATGTGAGGGCCTACTTATTTTACTAAACGAGCGATTTTTGATCACAACAGAATCTCCCCGAACAAACGCAATGCTACTTCCTCTGCGAGACGCGAGGCTTGGAAGGTTGTGTGGTCACCAGCGTGCCGTTCACCCACCCGTCGCACGTGCCGCCGCTCCTGGCCTGTCTCCGGCAGCAGGCGCTGTTTAACGCGCTCATAGCCAGCTGCGTTAGATTGCAGACTAAGCAAGGTACGAGCTGAGCTTCGTAGCTTCTATCGATAAAGAGATAAGGCGGATATTGCAAAACAGCACAATAGAACTGCTGAATTTTTGGGTATATCTTACGGTAACGCTAAGTAAGGTAGGAATTCCGGTGAGGTCATTTGGTCGACTTCGCCTTTTCTATGGCATTCAGTTAGTGCCATCTGGTAGCAGATTAGTGAAACCTGTGTTTTGCACTTATGAATACGTCAACAAGCTACAGTTCAGGTAATTACAGTGGAGCGAATGCCATTTGACCTGACCTGATTTTTTCAGTCCAAAGCCGTGACCAAATCGAGAGCGGACCCTAGGCCCTCGCGTGTTGGTGAACTACCGGTAAGATGGTGATGTTTACACATTCAGTCGTCTAAATGTGAAGGCTTGCTCACGATGTTGATGATTCCCTCGCCGTAAGGGCATCAGTTAGTGAAACAACTAATATACATACCACAGAAAAAGATATTGGTACATGGCGGCACGTGGGATCGAACCTCCCGCATGAGAGGTAACACGCTAGCCACTGCACCACCGACGCTCCTTGCCGGACTATAAATCATAACCTAACAAATCGCAATTTCCATTACAGTTCTAGACCTCGAGAGCGTGCTAATGTTCGAAGTGAGCGCCCTCTCGTGGCAGCATATCTCCATCTCGCTCGAGCACCCTCTCGACGAGAGCATGGCGACCGTGGAGCTGGAGCTGTCGGAGCCCGCCTCCCCCCGCGCCGCCGTCTACACGCTCCACGCGCCCCCGCGGGAACACGTCGACGAGTACATCAGCCGCGTGCTGCAGCAGAGCCACTCCATACCCATCACGCTCAGGTCTGTTGATGCGTTATACAAGAGGTCATTACCCTGCAGTCTGTGTAGGACAGTGATTGGGGTTGTTACCCTACTCGCTGAAAGTAGGTAGGTGTGCCTAGTTTTAGACACCTATATGTTGGATTGTTGGTAAAAACCCTGATAATCTGAAAGGTCTATGGCTAAGCTGTCTACAGTCTGGCGTGCATCTCTGAGCGACAGAGCTGTCAAAGATGACACTCGCTCGACGATGCTTGCTTGGCGATCAACAAGCCTATACAACCTCCTTAAAGCGTACACCCTAACCTATATTTCAAAACAGCCCTCATATTATCGTATGTAACAAAAAATTCCACACTCGCTTTGCTCGCGTTTTGTTACATTAGGTATGTTCTCATATCGTGTGCCTCAAAAATTTCTGATCTCGCTTTGCTCGCGTTCTTGTCTTTATTTCACATTATAGTGTCATGAGTACGACATTTTTAAACGGACAAGATTTTAAAAATTAATAATTTATTTGTTCAATAGGTCTCTAGTGAAGATATGGGAGCGCGAAGCTGCGACTAAACAAATGAACGGCGGCTACTCGGCACTGGAGTCGAATTTTAGCTGCGGCCTGGGGGGCATCGATCCCGGGGGCGAGCACGTCAAGCACGAACCCGGGACCATGCACGGCCGAGCTCTCTACCCCTCCAGTGTCAGCCACCCGCACCAGGGCGGTGAGTGCCTCGCTACTGACAGCTAGACGTTTCTAAATTATTTTAGCCCGCTTCTTTTTATTTCTTCAGCAAAAAAGAGATGGCAGGAACTTAAATTAAGTCAGAAAGTATCCCCTATACTCGGAAATCAGGCCCAGTGTAAGCAACCGCAATTATTAGAACCAGAAATATATAAAACGTCTTACAGAGTAGCAACTCTGACACTACTGACACCCATTGCGCTACCCAAGCCAGAATAACTTGCTAGGCTGTCTTCTACCGGCCTAAATGGAAAATTGAGACTGACTGTGTCTCTAATGTGAGAAAAAATTGGTAAAAATAGAAGCTTGCTCTACGCATTAAAACTACGTATTTTGTAAACCTACAATACTGTGCACTGTCTATTTTTAAAACTCTGTGTCTGAGTTATTAGATTCACTCTTTATTTTACAGGCGCATACCTGTCTGAACAGCAGCACCACCTCTCAATGATTTGCCAAGATCCCAACACGGGGGACACAAAGCCTGTATCTGAAGAACGCAAGTCCAAAAAGAGAAAATCGGACACAGACCCTTGGGCCGCTGCGCAAAAGAAGGGCAAACCGAGTCTCAGCGAGATGCCGGATTCCGAAAGCGATTCTGAGAACTCTGACGGATACGTCAACGAAGATGACAACACAATGAATAGTAATTCCACGAATGACGACATAGAGGGGCGGGAATCGTCGGTGTCTCAGAACGAGTTCGCTTCGGACCTGGAGTTGTCGGGAATGGATGCGGACGCGTTAGGCGGGCAAGACAACAGGACGTCGTCCGATATGGACAATTCAAACGATGGGGACGTTGAAGATATCCTCAGGCAAGTTTTGTTTTTACCTTAGTTCTTCATGTACATTTTCAGGGATTTTCGCTGAAGTGGTGTTCTTTTGAGTATTTTTTTTTGTGTTTTCAATCTACGAAAGCATAATGCCGTTATGTGCTGTGCCAGGTTGTTAAAATAATGGTGTTCATTTATTTCTAAAAGACCCAGTTTTAAAAAAGAAGTTGGAAACGGCTATGAAAAGAAAATGTATTATTTTTAGTTAGTTTACTGGAACTATTTACATCATGATAAGCTTCTGGATCGGGAACATTCATCGTATAACTAGATTGTGAAGCTACGACACCAAAATTCCCGGTATCATCGCGGTTCCGATCGTAGAATTCTATCCTAAAAACATGTACGTGTTTTATTATTTTAGTTGTATTTATTAAAAACCTTGTTATGTAGTTAATTTGTAACACAAATACAACAAAAACAATTTTAACAACCAAATTAATGTAACATTTACAGTAATAAAACTGGATTAACACCCAAATGATTACCTCGCAATAAGATCGGCTTTTTACCAGATACTTTTGATCCTAGTTTCCGAAGTTCGTCTTTTAGTTCAGACAACTTCATTGACGAATTCATTATGATGAAATATCATTAGATAGTCACGAAAAACTGTAAATTAGATACGAAAAAGCCCGACAAAAACAATAGCAAAATGTTTGACATAGCCGTATCTATGCTGCGCCATCTGCATCAAGCTTTGCATGTGGATCCCCATTGCGTTCGATTTGCACTTCCTCGCCCCTCGTACTCCTGACGGGGCGCATGAGACGAGCGTATGATTTTGTCAAACTATAATAAGAAATGGCACAAAGTTTGTGGTAATAGTAACACTTCTGTTGGACATTTGTGTTAATATTCTTCCGATGAAGTTGACGTCAAACAATTAGAACATTTCATAAATTCTTATTTTCACGTTTCTTTTTTGTTCCAGGAATTCTTTTCAGAAGTCTGATCACAAAAGGCAAAAACTGAAAAGCAAAGACTCCGAGTCTAGAAGTAGAAGCGCTTCGTCGCTACTGCTCGACTTGACCGAAGGTAAATCCTACATGCCGTCGTCGGTGAGCATCACGCCCATAGGATCCAACTCTTCGAACACCGCCCGCTCGGAGTCGGGCTCCAGCCTCACTTCGATGCTGTGCCTCGACCGCCGTCCCGGCATAGAAATAATTCCCATAACAGCGGCCGCGCCCGCCGCCTTACCGAGCTCCATAACCATCACGCCAATAACCTCCTCGCAACTCAAGTCGCTCGACGAACGCAACCGCTCCGACAAGAAATCGAGCAAGTCCGAGGAACGGAGCAAGGAAAAGAAAAAGAAGAGACGCCGAGACGACTCCATGGGACCGCCGGAGAAAGTGCCGCCGAAACAGGACCCGCTCACCAAACCGGTGTCGGTCAGCATCAAACCCACGGACGGGTCTCCCATGCGATCGACGTCCCCGAACTCGCTACTGAGAAAATTTAGTCCGAGTCCCACTCACGGTAGATCGGTATCGATCACGAAATCGCCCAGTCCGAGCTCGGTCAAGGGTATGGGGAAACCGTCCGGCACGTCTAGTCATCACAGTAGCCCCCGGCACTCGCCGGTGCAGAACAGCCCGAAACACTTGCCAGGGTACTCGAGCCCAAAAAACCACAGCATCTCCTCTCCTAAGCACAGTTCGTCGGGGTCGGGAAAACCTAGTATGTCAGCTTTAAAATCCGCAGCTAGCGGCTCGCCGTCCGGAAAATCGGGTACGACGGGTTACGATCTCTCTAAAAAGATGTCAAAAGACAGTTATGGATCTAGTCTGATGTCCTCGAGGGACAAGGAGAAAAAACATTCCGGTTTGTCTTTTTCTAGTTCCGGTAGGAGTAGTCCGAAATTAAAAAACCCCGTAAAATTAAAACAACTCGAGATCACCCCGGTAACTTGTGATAGTCCAGTCACTGAACCGCTTATATCTCCCCCAAACGTTGAAATTAACAAATCTAATGCTCCCAGTCAAGCTCGTAATAGAAAAGGCTCTCTTAGCGCTGTGATAGATAAACTAAAATCTGCTCAACATTGCGGCACTGATTCTGAATTAGGCGTTGCAAAAACCAGCAGCTCGTCGTCGAGTAGTGCTAACAAATTCTCAGATCCAAAGAGCAGTACACCTGGAAGTAGTTCTAAACTAAATGAAAGCAAAAATCAAGAATATATGGTCAAACCCAGTTTAGACGGTATGAAAATTACCATAAATAAAACGAGGACGAAAGAGTCGTCTAGTAGCAGTTCCAAATTGAACTATAGCAGTTCTAGTTCGAGTAAACAGTCATCGCCGCAGCTAACCCCACCGAGCCAAGGCTCGCCTAAGACGCACACAGGCCTCAAGCCGGGCGTCATTAGCGGGCCGGCGTCAAAGAAAACACAAGTACTCCAGTCGTCAAAATCGAGCAGTGTAACTCCAGGTTCTACTCCACCAAAGGCTAACATGAGCCCTTCAGATTCGTCAAGTTCCGGTAACAGCAGTCTACCCAAAGTGCCTTATTCCAAATCGTCTAACACGAGTAGCACCGGTATAAATTTGTCAAAATCAGCATCTAAATCGAGCTCCGGTTCGCCCAAAAGCAGTAGTACTGACATAGCTAAAATAATGAGAGATAGGGAACGAGAAAAGGCCAGAACCAAACTTGTGAGCAATTCGGAAAAATCTATATTCTCCTCAAAGACTGAGAGGCACTCGAGTCCCAGTGGCTCGAGGGACGACGTCGACGGCGATAGATACAAATCCAAAGAAGCTAACTTTCTGGTCGAGGGGCTGATCAAACCTCTCGATACGAGCAAGTTTCAAATACCTAAACTCAAAAATCAAAGTACACCGGATAAAAACAGCCCCGTATCGCAGTACGACAGTCGGTCTATGGTAAACGACTTCGCGAGGGGTTTAGATCAAAATAAGTATTCTTTTTCTCATTTCGACAACCCGAATTCGAGATCGTCAGACTTGCAAAAGTCCGCGTATCCGTTGAACGTACCGAAACCGTTGCTAAACATGGGCGGTATGAGTCCGAAGACCGTTCAGCCCAACAAAGGGGACCAATCCGATCGGCCGTTAGAATACTCCAAGGCGATAGACAGTATAAAGGGGGAGAGTCCGCAACGGAATAAGGACGACGCGAAAGAAGGCTATTCGGGGTCGTATCCAATGGTGCCTTTAGATTTTAAAACCGACATGGCGAAGGGGTTTCCCGCTCCGAAAGGCAGTTCCGAGGATAGGAAAGGCGCGGACGCGTGTATGAAGCCGCCGGTGAGCGGGTCGGTACCTCGTAGTGGTGCGACTACGCCACAGGAGGCGGCGGAGATGTTGCTGGACTTCTCTTCGTCGTCGAGCAAGGTGTCGGGGATGGTGGCGGTGCGTCCGGTGTACCCCGCGTCGCCGGCACTGGCGTTGCAACTGGCCAAGAGCCCCGCGCCATCTCCGCTGGTGGTGCCCTCGCCGCACTCCAACTCGCCCGGCATCACCGACGACGAACTCATGGACGAGGCGCTGGTCGGGCCCGGCAAATGAGTCTGAACGCTGAACCGAACGCACGGGCAGTTTTCCAGTATAGTGTGACAAATTCGAGCGCGACTTGCGGAACGAAAGACGTGCGGGTGAAGCGTGCTAGATGCGAGCGGCGGCTCGTCCCCGCTGAGCATCTAGCACGCGTCTGGTGTCGCGACACCCCGTTTTCACTCCTTCACTTTCTATGACACTCGCATGCGATTGACGCTTTCCCGCCCCCTGTACGACCGTCGCTCCGCAGGAGGGTCGCGCATAAACTTGTTGGACTATAGTTTTTATTGATTCGCTAGATGGCGCTGGGAGTCTCGAAGAATGTGTACTTATAAAGCGTTGATAATGAATGATAAGGCAACGGAAATTTAATCATACAGTCAATGTCAATTTTTACGGTGATACTGGTATTAATGCATTTTTTTTATTGACATTAAAACTGAAATTTTTTGGTAAGCAGATTTATTATTTTGACTTAAGTATATTAAATTTTGTTGAACCTCGGGCTAGATTTGGATTTGAAATTAACTGTTTTAATAGAATTCCTTTGAATCATCGCTTTAAGAATACATATTCTCGAAGACTCCAGGCGCCACCTCTTGACTCGAGCTAACAACTTGACTTGTACTTCTAGGAAAACTGCTCATTCAGGTCGTAGCACACATGATATCACCTGGGAAATGGATCGTCACCATCGAGCACGTAACCTTTGTGTGTTTTGTGCTCAGTGATCGTTACCATATCGATTCGAGCCGTTCAGTATTCTTTGTATGAAACTCTCCAATGCAACGCACACTAATCGGAATCGTATCGTTCCGAGTTGATATTTGTGCTAGGATAATGATGTACCTTTCCCCTCTTCAGGGCATAGTTAAATTTGTTAACGGGCAATACCGGGTACAATTATAAAGTTTTATTTTAAGGTCAGGAAGATGAAGACTATATGTATATAAACTTGTGATGTGCGTACACCTGAAGCTGGTAACCTATTTAACTACGTTCTATGCAGCAAGTACAAGCGACCGGCCTTACGAATGACGTACGTATCGTTCCATTCTATGATTATATCTCTAACAAAGTATACTTAGTTTAACTGAATTATATAATAATATTATTTATGAATCGATATTTATTTGTGTCAGATGAATGTTCATCGTATTCTTAGTAGGTGTTATTTAAATTATGTGTTACAATAATTTTTAAGGCCACAAATATTAAACCAAGACATATTTTGTGATTAATCTGTACGTGTGTAATTATGATAGTGATTGTATATTAATAATATCGTTGTGTCATACGTTCGTTTTCCACGCGAGAAGACTCTCAAGGTTGTCATGAAGACGGATGTCTATTCAAGACCTACTAACTACACACAACTGCCATGAATACAATTTTGTTTACAACATTTTGTCCTAATTTTAGTTTTGTAGCAAATAGTTAACAAGAATAATTTTCATGAATTGTAAATATAATTATATGAATTCGTAATATATGATATTGAAATTATTACGTTGGTAAGGGATTTATGCTTATAGTTGAACAGATTTTTTTAGAAATAAACGTATAAAAATCATTGAATGTTTTATTTAGAAGGATAAATTCGTCATAATAAGTTAAACATAAATAATAAATTAAGTCCTTATTCTAAAAGTTACAAATGTCACATATTGTGATAACTTAATAATAGTATCTCAGAGAGCTTGGACGATAGAATGCGTAATAAGGATAGAAATAGTATGGAGTTCTCCTAAATGAAGGGTAGTAGTAGTACGGATGTCTTTTGATGGAATGACGCCGAGTCGCGAACCGTTTCTTTGATTTTTGCCGTTTCCTGATCGGAATAGGGACAAAACCGGCGGCTGTCTCCATTATCTCGTCAGGATTTTTTTCTTCAATCTCATTAAGAAACTCATCAGTCGCAGCCACCTCGCCGTCGTCAAGAAATGAATCACTGTCCATTTGCGGCAACTCGCTAGGAAGATCAATGGCTTCTTCGACGATCACCTCCACGTTTGGTATTTGCATTTCTACATCATCACTGATTGTAGGATGTATTACTTGTTTCTTTTGTTCCGAATCGCCTTTGTTCGAAATTGTTTCTTCATTGTGTTTGGATTCTGAGTCATTGCATTTTGTCGAATGCGCGTGGTTGTTATCGGCCGAAACAATTTGTTTTGAAATAGGATCCGCAATGGCGAGCCCCAACGTCAGCAATAAAAATATTGAAGTCTTCATTTTTTCTGAAAGATATTTGGTTAAGTTAGCACAATATCGAATACTGCAGCGAGGATGGAAGTCTGAGTCTTATATTGCGGTTAAGTAGGCCGAAGAAAGGTGGAAACCAGTAAGGTGCTAATTTTATTTAGGCACAACAATATTCGAAAGCATTCTTACTCTTTCCATCGTAAGGAAAATGTTATCATTCTGAGAATTCGGGAAATACCGGCTTTGATTCAGAATGGTTCCTTCCTGTTTTTGTTGAGCTAAATGCTAATGCAAAATCATAGATTTCTTTTTAGTACCTACCAAGAATCGCAAACGCAGATGGACATGGCAATATTACAAGGATTGACCAAGAACCATAAAAATATAAACGCACACCGGTAATGACACAGCCTTAACGTTTCAGATGTAAAACTTAACGGGGCGGCCTCTGACTAACTGCTTGACTGTTAGAATACCTTTGGTCTAAATTTTAGAAAAATTGGTACCACATTTAAAAATGGGCATGCACGCACTGAGGATTCCGTATAAATAGAGTTGTTTTTACGATTAACAACTTGCTGTTTGCCTTTATTATATTGCTGTAAAATATTGTTAAAGAATCCCCTTGGCAGTTCCAAATTTTTGAATTAAATAGGTAACATGCTGAACAGACAACCATTGTTTCGTAAGTGTAAGCTATTTTTTGTTTCGACTACTTACGAGCATTTTTGTGACGGGTCTTATACTTTTGTACATAGGTCTAGGGAAACCTATTATTGGCTTTATTTTTTGTAACATTAACCCTTTGTAAAACTACTTATTATAAGCTGTTGGTTTTCTTGAATAAATAAATAAACATATTAAGCATATGAAAGTTGTTTGCTGAAGCTAACAAAAATGTTCGATTATTGGAATTTAATTTATGGGTTTTATTCAAGTGTTACTGACCTTAGTCTTTGGAGATGTATATTTTGTTACTGGGTTGAATCAAACACAAAACTTATGCACTCCCGTAAAAATACCGCTTAAAGATTGGCTCCTCTTCGGGGCATTTCTTTTTGTGTTGAGGATAAGTCCGTCTCTGTGCCAGGTAGTGATACCCGTACCTCCTCTGTGCTTGTGCTTTCTGTCTTTTCTCCTTTAATTTTTTCATAGCAAATCGTGGCAGAAACGGGTTCTGTGACTCTGCTGTCTCCATAATTTCGTCACCAGAAGATAATTCAGACTCTTTTAAAGGTTTTGCGTGCACGACTGCCAGAAGCAACGCAAGTAACAATACTCCAAAAAGTTTAGGACTGAATTTCATTTTGTCACGGTTTAGGGTTGCTTCTACTCCAAAGTCTAATCCCTGTTTAATCTCAGTTCGAAGGTACAGCATCCTTTATAGGGTCGCAGTGATCGGGTGACACACATTCGGTGCATTTGTTTGTTTACCGGAGATGTTTTAGGAAACGTAACGGATCATACGGTCACTTCCAATTATCACATGCGCGGCTCACATTCATAGTCTCTTTTACACATAAATATTAGCCATGTCGCTAATACTGACACACATACCTTTGAACCATAATGTATGATTGTTCTACTTACCTAAATAAATCTGTGAAATCAGATTTAGGTTAACATTCCACTTACTTCTTTAAGGACTGTAGGCAGATATGTGCGATTGCGATTAAATTCAAATCTACTAAATATTTAAATGTAGGTACTTAGTAGGTCAAAAATATATGTAGGAAGAAATTAAGTTACTAATACCATGCTAATAGACACTCGGCGTCATAGAAATCGTACCATTATTGAGGGTATTACTGGGTACCATTTTTTTAATTAATAGGCAGTCATTTGACCGCAGTCTCACCAGATGGTCGACGATGCGGCCGAGTATGAAAGAAAATAAAAATATGGCAATCAATGAGTACTTAAAAACAATCAATTTAATAATTAGTTTAGTTGAAACTACACTAAAGTTAACTAAACAAAAATAACCATAATTAAGCCTAAATAAAAAAACTAAGCCTAAATTAACTTCTTTATAACGAATTTCATCAGTACGTACTTATTCTGTGTCAGTACCTACATCGAGTCCTATGGACTCGAAAGCTGCTAGAAAACTTGATTCCGCTGTAAAGCTAGCGGTACCTCACATCGAGACTGTTTATACAACTCTATCAAGCCTAAGTTCGATCTTGTATGGACTACTGCTGCCACCTTTAGGATGGATCTGCCAAATACTAACTGGCTGCCTCGAACATGCTCCAACATTAGCGTAAGGTGGCGTGCCATTCAGTGTTCTACAGGCTACATTTGGGCATTTCGGCGAGTTGGCAAAGGAATTGCACGAAATTATGCCACCGTCCCCATTTTACTAAAGAGACATAAGACGCACGTGGGGTTCCACATACAAAAAAACTTTAGTCCAGAAAAATATAAAAACTTTAGTCCAGAAAGCGCGCAAGATTAAGATAAAATAATAAAATTGATTGATTGATAAATAAAATGAAATTAAAATGAAAACAGAATTCAAATAACATAAAACAAAATAATTTAAAATCATATATCAAGATGAAAGTAAAATTAAAACTGGAACATAAAAATAACATAGGTACGAGTACCTAAATTCGATGCAATAAATTCAATTAAAAATACAATGCGTTACCAACATGTTTGAAACTTTTATGCAAAAAGAAATTAGGATATAAATGTACTACCTACGTACTCTTTCGTGTTCATTTTGGTACATACGTATACCTACATCAGTAATCTCATCTATATAAACAAATATTTACACATCAACAAAAGTCTATTTTTGTTCCAATTCGTGACTGGTTTATGAATTAAAGCCTCTGCGTTCACTGTTTACACTTATCAGTCGCATAAAGGTTCCGCTGAATCATTTTACAACATAAACAGCTATTAAAAGCCAATAAACTTTGCAAATCCTAACAGCTAATTTCTTGAAAACACATTGATCATCGTCGTGTTAGTACGTCAAGCAAATACTTAGGTGAGTAGGTAGTACTTATTTGTTCGGCAATACATAACTGCTAAAAATAGGTTATCCGTGTAGGGCCGGTCTCTCTGAATAATTTAAATTTGGTAGGTATTCTTACCCACTGTAGGTTTTCATTGATTGACAATTCGTTCTTCTGCTACGAGGCCGTGAGGTCAACTTCAAGGCAACAGCCTACGAGGGTCAAACTGAAAGTTCTTAGAAAATCAAAAACTGATTACATTAGCCAGTTATTAGTTTTATTATATCTTTTCAAAATATTGTCCATTGACGTCAATACACCGCTGCATGCGATGGAACCACTGGGAAAAGCACTTTGCCCACTCGTCCTTAGGGGTCTCTTCAATGGCATCGCGATACGCAGCCACCGCTTCTTCAGCATTCATAAACCGCTTTCCTTTAAGTTTTTCTTTAATTTTTGGAAATAAATAAAAATCACAAGGCGCGAGGTCGGGGCTATACGGCGGGTGACCCAGTAATTCAACGTTTGATGTCGCCAAATAGTCGATCGTTCGCTTGGCGGTGTGCGACGAGGCGTTGTCGTGGTGAAGGAGGATCCTACTGCGAGGTCGTTTCTCTCGAACTTTTTCCAAGACAAGTGGCAAACAATTGGTAGTGTACCATTCTGCAGAAACTGTTTTTTGATCCTCTAACACAATTGTTGCGAAATGACCTATCCTTCCAAAGAACGAGGCCACCATTTTTTTTCCCGCACTTCGATCTCTCTTCACTTTAGTTGGCAACTCCTCGAAAGGAAACACCCACTGAGCAGATTGTCTTTTGGTTTCAGGATCATAACAGTAAATCCAGCTTTCGTCACCTGTTAGTATGTCGAACACAGCATTTGAGTCACCTCCTTTAAATCTTTCAATCATTTTACGGCACCAATCCACACGATGGAGTTTTTGAGCCTTAGTCAAATTATGAGGTATCCACCGGGCGCAAAGCTTCCTGACCGCTAAATGTTCGTGGAGGATTTTGTGCACTTGACTCATACCGATGCCTAAGCTTGTCCGAATCTGCTGATAGGTCACTCTTTTGTCAGTCTCTATCATACGCCGCACAACACAGATGTTATTTTCAGTCGTCGCCGTAGAAGGCCGTCCCTCACGTACATCATCAGTGAGATTAGTGCGACCACGTTTAAACTCATTAAACCAGTTGTAAACAGTCGCACGAGATGGGGCTTCATCGTGAAAGGCCAATCGTAGTCTATCATAACTTTCTTGTTGACTTAAATGACATCGAAAGTCATAAAAAATCATTGCACGAAAATTTTCTCGTGTTAAATTCATTTTGACGTGACACAGACAATTTTCAATTTGCCGCCAAGTCGTAAAACAAATGACAAATGAATGAAATATATACTCAGTAATATTGGCAAAGAGTTCTATTTTCAAATTTTAGAATATTTTTTTTATTATATTGTTTATAAGTGGCCAGTTCTAAGAACTTTCAGTTTGACCCTCGTAGTAGATGTTTTTATCAACTCTATGATATTTTCTTGTAGTTATTTTCTGATATTAATTTAATCATGATACTCTAAGGTCCACTTGCGTACGTCCTATCGCGTAATTATCTATCAGAGTTGAAAGTCCACTTGCAGAAGTCTGGATTAGCTAATCCGGACGTGCGCAAGTGAGCCTTAGAACTTAGTCTATCTTTGAAATCTTTTATCTTTAGGAATAGTAAATATATTTGTACTCTTTCAAACTTCAAACCAATCAGCATCTTAATATACCTAGTATGTATGTTTATTAATAGGTTTCAGCCGGACCTTACTTTGATTATAAAATCATCTTTTTAAAATAAAATAACAAAAATCTATCAATTTAAGTACTTCCATTGTAAACGGGCCTTAATACGTAGCGTAAGGTAAAGTGGACTGAAATAGAGACTGCATTAAATAAAATAAAATAAATTGTTTCAACAAACACACCAATTATCTACCTAGCCCCAAACTAAGCGTGAGCTTGTGCTATGGTGACTAGGATAACGGATAGAAATACTTTTATACATTATAAACATCAATGACTTTGGTACAAATGCTCGTGCTCATCACACAAACATATGCCCCTTGCGATTCGATCCCGCAACCGCCTGGTTTAAAAGTCCGGGGCGCGAACCACTACACCGAGACGGTCGTCTAACGGCATTCGTTCGGCATGCAACCTTAATTTTGTTGTTGGTTTGATGAGACTATTAGTCAATCTGGTTTTCTTCTTCATGTTTGTACGTAAAAAAAAACTAAACAAATTATAAAAAAATTACGCAAAAAGAAAATTGTGAAGGAATTATAAAATTAAGACCAATGTCGTACGTCAGACAAACAAAGCAATTTTTTAATACATCATTTAGTATGATATATTAAAAATTGCTTGCCTAAATTAAAAAATAAACCTAATGCGGACTAAAATATTAAGTGCTCTAATAAATCATATTGATAAAACCAGTAGGATCTACCTAAGATGAGAGGATGATATCTACGTAAGATAGGTATCAAAGATATTTAAAGGTTTAAGATATATTAAATTATTTCTCTATGATTTTTTCATTATAATAAAATTCACAGCTCTACATTGTGTACAACAGACCAGACTTACCTACTTGCTAAACTAACAGCCAAAAACGAATTTACATTTTCTAAAATTTAACATCTATATTATTGACAATTGGATAACAAATAGTGGCGTATGCGTGCGTGTGTGCGAAATTACAGTAAAATATGTAAACATAAACACATAAGTGCACTACTTAACTAAAGCAAAAACATTTTTAACCGACTTCAAAAAAGGAGGAGGTTATCAACCGACTCCAAAAAAAGAGGAGGTGATCAATTCGACGGCTATGTTACCTCATATCTCAGTCAGTTGTGGACCGATTTGAAAAAAAAAATGTTTACCTAGAGGTTATACCTTTTAGTTGGTCTGATGGTGGCCCAGTCGAGATCTGATGATGGGATCTTGGTGTAATCGAGGGAAACCCTCAAATTTTAAAGGCACGTATAGTGTTTTCGTACTAGTATCTTAATGTTGACATGTTGTTACGTCTGATAGTCAACATTGTGTGGAGCTGAGCTGATGGTGGAATCCCTTAAAATTGGGAGTTTAGTAATTAAAACACCTAGTACTGTATAGGATGCTAACAAAACAAAATCAGCAAGCTACAATTCAAAGGCACAGCTCCCTCCTCTCTCTCTACGGTCATGTCGAACTGCCGTCTCACCGAATTATGAGAGTAAAGGAATATAAAGTACTCCTGTGTATTGCGCACACACTTGTGCACTATAATATCTCCCGCGCAGTCGCCTAATCTCTGTTGAGATTGGCCACTTTAGTCGAAATTCGGCTAGGAAGTCATTATTATTATTATCTTAAGACACTTAATTTTATTGGTAAGGTCAGTTAGTCGAGCAGGGAAATGTAAGATAAAATATATAAATTAATAGGTGTCTAAATAAATGCCAAATACCTACTGTAAAAGAAACATAATATATCTAGACATACTAAGTGTTTAAATAAGAGAGCATGGTGGAACAACATTTTAAACTATGGATTAAGTACCTACCTAATACGGAATTTGTCAATTTCCGAAAATTACTGATTCATCTGTAAGGAGATGACTCCACATTTTGCCATACAAAATGCTCGCAACTTTTACCAATCTATTATTATTAATACTTATCTGTTTTCAATGACAATAAATAAATGCCCCCTGAATAACTTGGCAAAATAGCACGTGTGATGTCGCAATGTCACGCAATCATAATCACCGCTCCGCAAAATCCGCGCTACGCGAACGCGTTGGAGTGGTCTGCAATCTGCATGTTATCACGGCGTGCGTGATAAGCCTGAGCGATTGTAGGTATGGCAGCTTATTCGAATGCCGTGGTAGTTCAAGGTTTGCAGCGACCATGCCCATTGATTGATGGTGACGTCACCGCTGGCCCGATGTAGAGCGGGCGCCGGCAGCCGCTCTCGCAGTCGTTTGACGAAAGCCAGCGACTAACTCGCTCGGCAGCCGCGTGCTCCGCGTATCACCCATTCCCTATCGATCGCATTCATTCACAATGTTTTGACGACTAACAGTGTACCGAAACCTGAACCTGCCAAGTTTTTAGAATTTTATGACATTTATTACTTACAAGAACTTTATCATCCCACCTGTTTCGTAAACTCTCCAGTGAAAGTTGCTGCAGCTGTTCTTGTTTAGTTTTACGTGTAGGTTAAGTTATACATACAACATTTACATCATGAAGGATAAAAAAGCCAGGTAAGAAAGTTATATCTTAATTTTAGTAACAATATAAAGCAATAATATCTTTAATATACCTAGGTAGGATATAATATGGTACGTCCGTAATAATCATAGAGGTACGAATACTCAATATGATTGATTTGATTAGGAATTACCGTTAATTTAAAAAAAACACAGTAGGAATACAATTTATATAAATATATATACTGAATTAGATTTCTATTAAATAACAAGAAACATAAAGTTACCTACCTACGTACCTGTGTCATATTGTTAATAGAAAGTAATTATATTACTATTTATTCACTTACATTTGCAACGAACAGTCAAAAGAAAAGTGGCACTCATGTTTATAATAAATAATTCATTAGGTAAACACCAACCAACTTTCAAAGGAAATACCTATTCTGCCACACTAAATTACCAATCAGGTAAACTGAACATTTGGATAAAGCTTACTACCCTTTTTCTAAATAGAAAAAAGAAAGCTCTTAGTTTATTTTTTTTTCTTTAGACACACACTAATTAGTAACTTAATCATCCCTCTTGTTACGTTAAAATAATTAAATGTAGGTAAGTAAATAATAACTAGACTTTTTAAGTTTAAGTAGGTAAATCGTGTATAATTGTCGTGATATTGGGAACGTGCCTTTGGTATTTTGAAACCCGGCGCTTAGACCTACGTTAGGTAGGGACCTAATTTATGTTTGTGATACAACTATGACGTAGGTAGTATAAACGTAGGCAGGACTTACTAGCAACAAAAAGTAAAGTTCTTTAAAAGACCAGTTTCAGCTTTTTTTGTCTGAGTCTGAACACTGGGCAGTGACCCCAGTCGCTCTGCCACGAGAGACGAATGATGCTATGCTTTAATAATTATAGGTCCTAAATATGAACCGTTATCTCACCAAGAAACGTTTCTGCGCACTCTAAACATTCTTCCTAGTAGCAGCTGATTGGCGAAGACAAAACGTTAAAAATTAAGGAGCTTCTACGATGATACCAAAGTAATAGTCATACACTGCCAGATTCTGGACAGCACGACTAGGTACTCATGTGGCACCGAGATGTTCCTGACACTCTATAGTTATCTGTTTATGTAATTAGTTATCCCCTGGCGTATGTAGAATACAATCAAATTGTTCAAGTAAAATGTGTAAAACCCTAAAACTCTTGCAACAGCCATGGCAGAAGCTTTTAAAAATTACATACTACCCTTAAAATAATACGAAAACTGCAAACGTTCAGAGATCTTTGATCTATCTATCCTTTATGAGGTAGCTCTATCCTGCACAACAAATTAACAGATTAAGTAATGCATTCCGTGGGCTATCAATGCTCACTCTTCACGAGACGCTTATTTTTTTCGATATCGAAGTAGATAGCGCACGCGTGCTGTGTACTTCACAAATACAGTCTCTTAGATAAATAAGTAAGTACATACCTATCTATACTAATCAATTGCTGATGCGTGGATAATTTTATATACTACACACACATCAACACTGTCTAGGGATATTTTGGATGTAATAATACTATATTTTGTATATCCCTAGACAGTGTTGATGTGTGTGTAGTATATAAAATTATCCACGCATCAGCTTTTGCGTCTCTGCTATCTGTATGACCTATCAAATTCGGACTGATGACTTTTCAACTGTAGACAAAATTCGTTCTTTTTAAGAATATAGCACACATGATTCAATACGCAACGCGTAGATCATCATGGCGACATGACATAACTAAAAAGGTAAAAATATTGTGTTGAATTACTGTAGGTACCCAGGTAGTTTTAGGTTCGACGTTGTGGTTACCTACGTTCCGCTTACGTTATTTTATTGCACGTCTGAAGGCCAACACACTCTTAACATTATTGGTATGTAAACAAAATCCATGTTTTAAGATGTTATATATTATACCCACTTAGTACGAGGGCGGTTTGATAAGTCCTCGCCCCGACCAATAAAACAAATGAAGTTAAATAAAAAATATTTTTTATTAAAAATATACATTTATCTCTAAATTCAATATAGTTATTTAATCTGTGCTCAAGTGCTTTCATAAAGGCTTTGGAAGCTCATTTCAAAACTATGAAAAATCGCTCCTTACAGGCTATCACCTCTTCATAAGTTAAAATTTTCTTCAAGCTTGTTAATTTTTTTTGACTCCGAAAACACTCGATAGTCCAATAATGATAAATCAAGCAAAATTATGGTATAGTTCAATACTTGGAATCGAAGTTCATGAAGCTTAACCTTGCAATGACTGACTTGTGCACCGGTTGCATAATCGTGATGAAAAAGGATCTTCTCACTATGCAATTACGGCCTCTTTTACAAATCTTTTCGATGATTTTTTTTAACAATTTAGTATAACTTAGACCTGTCGAGGTTGGTCCTTTGGTAAGGTAATCAATAAAAATAATTCCTTTGTGGTCCTAAAGCACTGGATGCCATCACACTTTCCTGCTAACGGTCGCGACTTGACTTTCTTAGTAGGTAGAGCACCACATTTTTTTCATTGTATTGACAATTTTTTCGATCCTAGAATGTAGCAGAGAAGCCAGTTTTTCAGCTAATAGGAAATTATCTTAAAAGGTTTCTGGTATTTGACCGCAATAACGCCAAATTCTCCCTTGAGATTTGAACCCGGTTAAGTTTGCGTTTAACGGGTAACAAACGCGGCACGCATCTTGCTAACTCCTTATCAAATCAATTCCCCGGTTTAAATATGAAATACTTATAAAGTTTAATCTGCTATAAAGTCACTTATTTTATACACATTTAATCTTAGACTTACGGAAAAAAAATCATAAAAAAATTATTACCAAAGTTAATGCAATGAAACGCGGTAACATCATTTTATGAAAAATCAAATGAGTATATACTTATACTACTACTACCCTCAAATCTAGGTTAGGCCGAGAACTTATCATACAGCCTAGGTATACCCACAATAACACAAATTCTTCTGAATTGCATATCGTATTTTTGACGTACCTAAGTGACATGTAACTTACACAAGTACACAACACGATATAAGTAGTACTCTTCATTACCCTTAAAAATTGCCAAGAAAGTCCTGTGCATTTCATTCCAAATATGATCACGAGTCACAAAACTTATGAGGTATACGACTGTGAAGAATTTCCCTTAAAAAACAAATAATGAAGAAAATAATCCATGTCCTCAATCTTTTGAGGATGACTAGGCTATGGTCTCCTATATAAACGGTATCGGCCGCACACAGCGTCACGCAGTACGCTGCATCACAATGGGTAACCATGGAGATGTACGTTGTGGTCTCTAGAGAAATGTAAATTGTAATTGTGGTCTTAGTATACCTAGCTACAATTTATCAACATAAAACTTTTTTTTATAACTTCCGACTAGTGAATTAATATTTTTATTTTTGTTCTGTAGAAACTGAGAGTTCCGTGTTGACTACGGAACCCTAGAAAGATTGTTATTTACGACCATGGTCGTTCATTATTTGTTTTTAAGGGAAATTCTTCACAGTCGTATACCTCATGATTAGTGTTGTGACTCGTGATCATATGTGTGTAAGCTAGTGCTTACAGCTCCATTCGGGATTGCACTTTGATGCAGGACATAATCACAGGTATAATGTGCATGTTTGTAGGAAAAAAAAATTAAAAAACTAAAACCCAACTTCTGAAATATCTCGCTCTAAAAAGTATGAAACAAGAAAATATTCTCATCTGAAATTGTTATATCTACGAACTATTTAATATTAATATTGGTTCAGATGAGATTATTTACTTTTTTTCATATTTTTTAGAGCCTGATTTTTCAGTGATGCAATGCACGATTATGTTCAGTTATTTGGCTATGGTCTCATCATCAAATGATTGAGGATATGGATTATTTTCGTCATTATTTGTTTTTAAGGGAATTTATTCACAGTCGTACACCTCATGATAAGGGTCGTGATCATATTATGTGAAATGAAACACACACACAACGACTTTCTTGGCCAGGGAAGTTAAGAGCATTCCTCCTAGCATTCATCCTATTATACCTACGCCGTTTATTTTTTAAACGATCGTTAAAAAAATAATCATAGTTTCGTGAATACGGGTCGTAGGTACCTAATTAATTTATGCAAAATATAACATATTATGCTAATATTCCTTTGATAGAGTCAAGGGTTCGACCCTCTTATAGTTCTATAAACACGGCATTGTTGTTGTGATCATACTTCATTAACGCGTCGATAATAGCATTGACTTATAAAGACGAAGTAACCACAAATTTATAAAGTAAAAGGATAGATAAATTTAATCCTATTTTACTTCACGCTTTCGCCTTTTTGTGTAAGTACTTAATATGGTATTGGTATCTAATAGGAAGGTATTCCTCTTATCATGTTTAAGAATTCTGAACATGCATGCTGCTTCCAACTGGATTGGATGATCTGACGAGATTTAACACACAGAAGGAATTTCTTATTTCGCATTGATCGTAATTTAACCAACTAATTACTGTGGTTTAACAAACCTACCAATTCTGTCGCGTCACATATCTACTTATTAACTGTTGACTGCCTCGTTGGTCTAGTGGTCAACACGCTGCGTACTATCCACGAGGTCCTGGGTTCGAATCCCGGGTCGGGCCGAAAGTGTTGGGTTTTAGTCTTGAATAACTCAGACACAGCTCCCGAAATCAGAAAGTTGATGATGTTGTTCCCCGTGCCTCGGAAAGCACGTTAAGCCGTTGGTCTTGCGCCTGATCTCTCTACGGTCATGTCAGACTGCCGTCTCACCGAATTATGAGAGTAAAGGAACAGAGAGTGCACCTGTGTACTGCGCACACACTTGTGCACTATAATATCTCCCGTTTAGTCGGCTAATCTCTGTTGAGATTGGCCATTGGAGTCGAAACTCGGCTAGGAGGACATTAAGTGATGCGTCAAGGTTAAACCATAATATGCAACTTTTTCTAACACTACCCACACCAATTTTGTGTCGTCGTGTACGTAGAGCTTGGACGAACGAACAAGACGAAGAGGTAAAATACTTACTTACCTACCGATCAGATAAACTCGATAAATTATGATAAGAATCAATTCTCCAAATATCAGTAAGTGAAAATTACACTATCACTTAGTATCAGCATTTGTAGGTATAGTACCTATTTCCTGGTTACCACTTTTTATGCGGTACACAAGATAAGTACCTGTAGGTAAGCTACGTAATCGTTTTTTATTTTAGTTTAAAATTATTTAAATTGAAGCTGCATTTAAGTATTAATTTTTTATTGTTGCGATAGTTTTCCTGGTACGAAATCGTTTTATCAGCATTTTTTTACATTCTGTGGGTAAGTATAGTTTTTATTAGCCGTGGGTAATTCCTGAATGAATGATATAATTGAACTACTTCACCTTTCTAGTTCATATGTATCACTCACTCACTATAGTCCAAAGCAGTTAATTTAGTTCAGTAACTCAGTGATATGAGAGTAAAACGTACGGATATATTTGTTAATACTGCAAGAGCGAGACTGCAGTATTCTGCTACTGCACTGCCAGTTTTCTATGTAAAATTTTCGGTACTAATTAATACGTTTTTAATACGTAACGTACGTAGATTACGTACATAAATAACACTTTACATCTTTTGTTAATGCGTGTAACAATATCTTCGAAATGAATGAAAATGTTTTTAATTCGTAATTCTAGACTGCCTAAATGTAATAAATCTTATTTTTTAGTCATTAGAATTCTCTGTAGTACACGATACATTTAAACCGAATGAAGTAGTGAGTGAGATTTTGATAGTAGATCTGCTGAACTAAATGAACTAATTGAACTAGATGAGTGATACATATCTTTAGCTCCCACTGAACTACATCACTCATTTCACTTCAGTGAACGATTTTGCGCATGTCTAGTTTTTATTTTTGTGAAATTGTGTCATTTTAATTATTTAGGTAGGTACTAGGTACACTTTAGGTATTTTCGTATTTTTACATCAAATCATTTTTTCAACTAAGGCGGTTTGCACTGTTAGTTAAACGACAACAAACGTCAAAATCTGTAAAACTAAAAAAGGATCAGTTACGGTTATAGTAAAGTGAGAATATCCCGGATCAACACAAATTAGTGAGTCCTTATAATGTGACCTAAGGGTTGAAAAGTTGAAAGATAATATAGGTACAATGTACGTCTCGTTAGTCGCCTCGAGTGTCCTAGGAAGCGAGACGCCCATCCCTGCTCGTAAAGGCAAGCCGCCTTAAATTACCACTTTTGTTAATTAACAAAATAATAGTGTCATATTGTTTTACAATGGTGTTGTTAGTATTTGGTTACGCGCTATACTGCCGTCGTAAATTGAAAATAGTGAAAATTCAAAGGTATGGTACGTTTCAGGTTGCTTCATATTATCCAAAGTTAAAAAAGCTTAGTGTTTTCCTCTTACCAAAAGGACAACCTCTCAAGGGCCGATTCTGTCACTGTATGGCCACTATCATCGAAATCTTAAACAAAAACCTTTTTCATGCAAACAGATACCTGATGATTGGCGACTGGAAGCAAAAAAATGTTCTTGTTTTCTATGTGGCCCTCATATATAATTTTGTTAGTTACATACTTATAAAGCACAGAAATTGTTAGTGTTTTAAAACCGTGTAGTGCCCATGAAAATTCCGTTCTTGGTTTATGCCGTCAATTGCCGTTGTCGTATTCATTGAAACTTGAATGCTCATTCATATATATATACCTACATACATTGACCATAAACCAATATTAGAGGGGTGTACCTACTTGTTTAGGTCCTTACATTCAACTCAAAATACTAAAATACCTTCAAACAAAAGCTAGGTCACTTTATTTTGTGTTTGTTAATAATAGGTGTGGGGAAGGCCTATTTGCCGCAGTGGACGTCCTACGGCTGACAATGATGATTAATAGTTATATCAGTTTAGTACATTTTACGTTACTAAACTAATGTAGACTAAATGTTGTATATAAGATAAAAATGTGTGTTTTATCTACAACATTTAAGTAGTCTGTCATTATGTCTCATTGCACTAGTGTGTATAATATAAATGTTTAGTTATCTAGTGAAAAAACGGATCTTTTTATAATGTTGACTCCTAAGAATTAAATAAATAAGGGAAATACGAACAAGTTTTTATTTTTATTCAACATCCTCTATAAATGAGTGCAAGGCTGATCAAATAATGCTTAGTGCTTGTTTGTTCACTCGTACTGTGTTTAAATTAAGTACTCCAATAACAAATAACACATAGAGTCGCTTCTTAAAAGAACTGTTTACATTTTTGTACAACACGTTATTTAGTGTTGACAGATTATAACGCATTGATTTGATTAATAGACCACAGCGAGAATTAATGTCTCAGTCACAATCATTGTTTTTTTGCAACATGAGACGCGGCGACTCTAAGTATTTGCAGACTGTCAACTGTATCTCACGAACTTTGGTAGACAGGTAGTTAATTGTCATATTCAGTGTTTATTTTACAATACAAACAATAAAAATCAAATATGTTGGTAAGTAGATGGAAGTAGATGGTAAATACACACTTTTTATAACTATTAAATTACTATGGGAGATACAGAGCTTACAGAAACCCAAGGAATTGAATCCGTGGCTTGAGTGCTGGACTGCAGGGTTGACGTCTGAAGAGGCAAAAAAAGACAGATGGAGGTGCACTCCAAACACAATTTCATTAATTAGGTACATAATTACTCTTATTTAACTTATTACTTTGTCGTTCTGTTCGATAAATGTAGGACTACAGAGAGAGGTTACCTACATTTCTACTGAATGGCCGCTTTGATCAGTTAGCTTGCACAAACAACTCGAAGACTTGAACAAAATCTTCATTGACAGCAATCTTGTTATTCAATAATAATGACAATTCCGCAATCGGAATAATTATAAAAGCCTTGTGGTAGGTACGATTGGAGACCACTCAATGAACGATCTGTTGAGATAACTTGGTTATTTTCGTAATTTGAGTGGCAAAATAATCAATATTTTAATTAGTCAACAGCAATGTGTTTACTGGTCAACAGTCAATACCTATATAAATAATCGGTCTATAATTTCAGTACCTACTTGTTATTGCTATAATCCATTTTTAAAAACGAAAACTGAACTGACTGATTGACTGACTAACATATTAACGCACATCCCAAACTACTGGGATTAGAAACTTGAAATTTTGCACCATGCTTCCATTTATAGTGTAGATGAGCACATTAGAAAATTCATCCCTTAAGGGGGTAAATTTCTATGAAACTCCGTCAGTTTTGAAGCCAAATCGATATTTGGTATTAAGCTAAGCTTGGTTAGAAATAAATCAAATAAATCATTTATTTGCATTAAGAATAACGTATTTCACTAATTTTGAAAATTCAAACTCGAAGGGGGTGGCAAGGGGGATGTAATTTTGTGTGGGAAATTCGACATTTGCGCGGACGAAGTCGTGGCAACCGCTACTTAATAGCATAAAATCGTGAGTATTAAAATATAGTGTGTACCTAATAATCATCTAAATATCTTTTGAAAGGTACAGGGTATCTTCTTTGAATTTTTATTTTTTGTCCGGGTTTTTACCCCTAACTTATGCATTATCGTTTTATTTAGATAAATAGTAGCCTTTTATGATTCTTTGTCTGGCGTTCATCCAATAAAATGCGTCGCAGTTTTTCTTCCACGCGCATGCATGATTAGGAATACTCGTAAGTACCTACGTAGTTTCTTCCGGGCTGCAAGGCTGCAACGATACAGTTATCTATAGGTAGGTGCACTGACCCACCCAGGTGTTATTGAAAATGATAGTATCAGTACCATTGTATGTACTAAGTGACAAGACGGAACAAAATTACATCTTAATAAATCGTAGATAACTAGTAATAATAATATATGGAAAACTTTAGGTACGTTATTAAATAAATGATATTTTATGTTCCAAACAAAAAAAGATTGTAGTTTTGTGTTAACTACTTAACTACTTACATATTCAAAACAATTATAATAAATCTACATATATTACCTATCATTTCTAATTTATTAAGTGATCCTTATAAGGAACAGTAGGAGCATACTACGTACTAGGCAAATGAATTCTGCACTCTACAGGAAGTTAAATCACGAGAATTATACTCGTATAATGATGCTGTCTAAAACACAGAATCATGACATTTAAGGTTCGTGTAAATAGGTTTCTCCTTCGGGCAAGCTCGCTCCGTCGACTCCGTCGTAGATCTTATCTTTGCTCTCGGGCTAAAATGAAGATCAAGAGTTAGCCCGTTACTTTTTTTTTTAAATCAGACAATAATCGTGTAGCCTGATTCACAACTGCAATGCGCCAACAAAAGTGAGAACGGAATTATGTTGGTATTTTTTGTATCAATTAAAAGTCCACTGTGGGAACTAAATCCAAAAACCAGGAAGCCAAATTCAAAAACCCCAGAATTTATAATGAGATATAAGTACGCATACCTACGTGGTTTTGGTAATTGCTATCAATGAGTAGCTATGTTAAGTACTTCGTCAAAATTCACAAATTCGCAGAGATTTGACTACGAGTACTCTCATAAAGTAGGTAAATATGAACACTCGTGTATTTAAAAATAAACTCACGTTTTGCTTTCATTGGACTGTCTAGGAACGATTTATTTTAGGATTTGGCTCTCACTATCACCGGCAAGGTCGAAAAAATTCTATCACTCCGGACTTTGCTAATAGTTTTGGCAATGAATATCATTTTCTTTGCGAACGTACGGTCTTTGACATAACGTTGATGTGATAAGTACTGCAACGCTGCATTTGGTCAATAAAAGATATCAATTCACTTATTCATACCTTATATACGAGACTACGAGTTTATTTACCTGCGTAGGTAGGCATTTCAGGTATCAAAGTCAAAGTCAAAAATAATTTATTCAATTTAGGACAGAAAATGCCACTTATGAACGTCAAAAATTTTAAAATCAGCAATATTGGCCCTTAGGGGGCCTGAACATGTCTCCTTATCTTTTGGGCCCTACTAGAAATCATAAAAAACATTAAATGCTAAAGTGTGTTCAAATTCAATCATTTATTTGGCACGCAGATATAATGGATATTAGGTGCATTTCAAACAACCTACCATACCAATTACGATAGGTTGTTACTACCTGAACATGATGTAATTATAAACGTTAATAGGAAATGTAAGAAATATTCATAAAGAAATACAGTGTTAGGTACTTACTTAATTTCTCTGAAATTATTTATTGCAGAAGATAAATCATGATTCTGATTACAGTACAATAGTAAAATGTTTCCGAGACACCAAATTAAAATTGCACTTTACAAGGCCTACTTAGGAATATGGTAAATAAATTCATTAGAAGTCCGGTAGTCACTTAAACATTAAAATTTAATTAAAAAAAATAAGTAAACTCGGTAAAAAAATCGTAGTGCTTACTGCTACGACGCGTAGCACTTGCTACGAAATCTCGTAGCACATACAACTACGAGCAAGCGGATGTGAATAAAATTCGTAGCAGATATAAAATTACAGGCGTTGCGTATTTTATTATTTACATTCAATACGCCTTTTGTTTGTTATCCTTAACTTTTTTATTTTGTCCTAGTGATGGAGCCCACGAGTCCATGCTGAGCGGTGAAAACAAGCCACAAATAACAAAAAAGGAGACGAGAAAACGGGATGATTATGAGGCTCTCCAAAGTTTCCTTCGAAGCATCAGTTCCACGGCCACTCTCCCGCCGTACGTCAAGGGGGAGACGTACTCGTCTTACCGAGGAGTTTTTAACCAGGTAAGGCAAACTTCCACGACTGATTAAATATTAGAATTAAGTTGAGCGCCACTTCTAATCTCATTTTCGACAATTTCTCTTAACTTTTGGCATATTTAATTTGTCTATAGGTGTAAAACAACCGTTTAAAAATCATTAACAACGGTTTAAAACCTCAAAACAACCATTTCAAACGGTTAAGTACCAACTGCGTCATTAAAAAAGTTGGGTTATCATATTGTACAAAATAGTAAAACATTTTGCGGTGATATCGTCAACTAATCAAATATACACACCGGCAGAATTAGCGAAATAGAAAAAATATATAAAAATGTAACTATATTGAAAACATAATAATTAAATATGAATTAAAAAACCAATTTAAGACTTAGTCAGCTTTAAAGTCTTCATTTAAGAAGAATATAATAAAATTTTAATACATACCTACTTATCACGTTTCGTTAAAGTTACTTTTCTCCTGTGTTTGTGATACCTTACATTAATAGGTATTATAAAAACCCTAACGTTTTTGAAAATCTAAGAATAGGTTTTTTATCTATAGATAAGACGGTTATAAAAATAGTTATAACTGAGTTAATCTTAAATATATAAAAGAAAGTCGTGTTAGTTACACTCTTTTAACTCGAGAACGGCTAGGCCGATTTTTATGACTTTTGCGTTTTTGGATTTGTCTTCGTCCAGAATAATCTTATACCTTTAAACGAGCATGTTTATTTATTTACATTATACATACTTATGATCTCAGAAACGGCTCTAAAGATCTCGCTGAAATATGTGAGAGTTATCGGGGTTGAAAAATCGCTTTTTTTTTTTTTATTTATTTACCGAATAAAAAGACATAATACAAGATAACTTAAATGACAGCGACTAAAAACCACTGAGGTTTATATTTGTGCTATTATGAGCTTGTAGTTTATGAGTAGACTTAGATAGGTACCTAATGTTCTATACATTGAGATTGAACTAAAACTATCCCTACGGACCATGGCTATAGTGGTAGGAAAAATAAAAAAGAAGAAGTAGGTAAGTTCACTATGACATAAGTCGCAAAATAATCCGTAAGCATAATTCTACTTCAAAATTATAATACAACAATACCTACTTAAATTTAAAAATAGGACAAAACTTATACATACAATACATTTAATTATTTCTAATAAATTATTATAAGTTTTAAATATTTTATTATTTGAATCGCTACAACGTTCCGAGGTAATATTCTTTGAGCTTGTTTTTAATATTTTTCTGTTTTAATATTTTTTTTTCTTGATTAGTCTTATGTTCAGGGAAACGCGTGTTTTCGAGTTGTCATGCGTTATTCTTTCTCATTGTTAGACGTAGAACATGGACGCTAATTTCACGCCGCTAGACAAGCGCGGTTGAGTCCGTACCTACATATAATGTCGGAACGACAACTCCGGAGACCAGGGTTCGAATCTCGTTCGGAGACCAAATTTTTTCTACTTTTGTGCCTTTTGTTAGTCATCGAGGACATATCCTACTAGAGGCGAAGTAAAAACTATTTTGCTCCGAAACTTTATCTGCTCTGACAACCGCAAAAGAAGGTTTTCAGTCTGTCAAAATCGTATGTCAAAAACCAATTGATCTGTGTGGTATGTCAACGAGAATGCTTGAATTGTTTAGGAAAAATTAGATATGAGAAATAAATAACATAATGGTGTATTGTTCAATACTGTGCGTGCTGTAAGAAAAATAGCAAAACATCCAATTTGAGAACCGATGGGATCTCATTTCATCGGTAAGTAATAGTAATTATGCAATTTTGAAAAGTTCATAAAAATTTTTTACGGCTCAAGATAAATAGGTCAAGCGTACTGACGTTTAAGCCCCATCTTGCTCCCACTAAGTGGGCAGCACATAATGTCATCTCATTCTATTCGTTAGCTTAGCACTCGTTACTAGTGTTGCGCTGAATTTGTTATACGACTTATCGACATTTACGTGCACAGTTTTCATTACACAATAATTTTTTTAGTACATTGGCAGCACGGAGGTATAGTGATATAATCGATAACACAAATATTTATACTTGCGTACTCAAATCAATACCTAAGCAGAAATGTCATTAACCTACTTATACCGAGGAAGGTTTTGGTAGAATTATTGTTTTTTTTTTGCGAATAACAAAACGCTGACACTTGACATGATGACGTTTGATAGTTTTCTCGGTTTAATGGATTATGAACAATGTGATGCGTAGTGAAAGCAAAGAGTATGGATGGTTGCGTGTGTAGATATGTGTGTATCGATCTATTACTGTAAGGTGTGTGACGATAATAAAAGTGATGAATGGATGTAATGAGAAGCGAATGAGGAATTGGAGCCTTCAAATAGATAGAAAATATTTATGGCAAACCATACCAACAAAAGAATTAAGGCAATTGACACAGAAAGATGTATAATGTAGGCGGTTTATTAAACGATCCTAAAGTGACTAAAATGAAGTAGATATGGTAGAAGAAATTCTCTAAAGTGACTAAGATGAAGTAGATATGGTACGGAACCGTTCGTGCGCGAGATCAGACTTAGCCTTTTTTATTTTTAAAAACCTTGTCCGGGCTTTAAAACTTTAAAAGTAATGCCTATGTGCTTAAGTAAATTGGTAGATATATATCGGAAAACATGATTTTAAGAAACTTGTTTCCAGTCGTACTAGAAATTATGAGCCTTATTTTCAATGTTTAGAAATTAGGAAACAATAAATGCATTCTAATAAAAATACTTAAGTACTGTATTTAGATTCCAATGTGAATTCTCTCTGTTTCATATTTTTTTATAATTTAAACAATTTATTTGTAAGTTTTTATAGAAGTAAATTTGTTTTGCAAGCAAAACTTAAAATTTTTACTATATACTAGCTGACCCGACAGACTTTGTCCTGTCCTTTAGTTTTTTTAATCCTCTTTGACGATATCTGTCAATTCTATATCGAACGCATTGACCTCTATAGTACAAGTACGCTGAAAGCGCCCCGAAATGGCATTCATTGTTAAGTTGACAGTATGCAGTCCAGCGTACTTGTATTATAGAGGTCAGTGGTCGAACGTCATAAGGTTACATTTAAAATGTTTATATTGTCCAAAGCGGTAAGGTTTCAATATAAATAATTTTATATGGTGGTTAAGTATTCTTGAATTTAATAATTTTCCGGGCAATTTTCTTAATTTAGTTCTTTCATATGAACCTTCAACAACAAAAAGAATTAGTGAATTTCGTCCAGCCCTTCAACGCCTGATGGCGTGACCAAGGGAAATAGGGATTCATTTATGTAGTAGATTGATAACAATTTTGATGATTCATACTTTAAAGTTAGTTTTAGTTAATTTGATGACCAACTTAAATTTCTTAGGAACAAGAATCAGATATTATATTTAGGATATTGCACATTAGTGAAAAGTTTATCCTTGGGTGTAATAAAATATTGTTCCCATTAAAATTAAACAATAACATCGACTATCGATACTAATATCTTATTGACCATCACTAATACGGTGTTTGACATTGAGTCGGTTCATCCGGAACCTTTCGGATTTGGCGGAAATTTTCTGGAACAAAATTAATAACATTTCTCCTCTAGTAGGATATGTCCTCGATGTTGTTAGTTTTATAAATAAGATTTACGAATCATAAAGTTTTTTTTTAATAAATAATAGTAACCAACCAAAGCTCGGTCGCCAAGGTACTAAGTATTAACATGTGATCTACGCGTCAATTGCTTGCTGGCCGCCATTTTGCTTTTTGTTGACCAATGAGGATACCGAATTCTGACTAAAGAATAATAAATATAAATTTTCAATTGCACAGCGAGGCGGTCAATCCTCAATCTATCATTTGCGATTGTCAATGGTTTCCAATCAAAATTTCCATCATTCGCCTTCAATCACGTAGTTGCGAATGACAATCGCTTCGGAGACATTGCCTCCAATCGATCATTTGGCCTATTTAACGTAAAAAATTAGTTGAATGCCTAATGAATAATCGTAAATTTTGTAAAAATGACGCACCTCCTTTGACGATAGTGGACAGAGAAGAGTAGGAGCACTAATGGAGTGGCTCATGTAAGGGGCTACCACAAGCTGATGATTGAGCATAGAAAGCTCAGGGCTTACGATTGGTACCGATGTCTTGAAACGAAGCTTTTGCAAAAAACTCAGGTAATTCAGTGTTTTTGCTAAACAAAATGAGAAAGAATTCTGGGAAGGGACCTACGAGATGCTTCAATTGCAACAAAAAAGGTTTGCCGTGCACCAAAGAAGACCGCAAGTTTTAAAAAACTGATGATAATAATAAGGTTTTGTTTTTTGTGTATAAGGATTCGGGTGCCTCAATGTAGCGAACGGGTGTATACGCCGAGTCCGCTAGTATTGATCTACAATATCAAATTCCTGCCTGCATATTTTTTGTGTAACTAATTCTATATTCATTGGCCTCTAGAAACAAGTCTTATTACCTTGAACCTTACACTTATTCAATATTTTCTTTCTCTAGCAATCAAATGGCATCAAATTATTGCAAAATCATGCTTTGACAAACAAGTTTAGCAAATGAAGGACATTGAATGAGACAGCTTTTTCAACTATTTAGCGGCATTCATTCCCGTATGACCCCCCTCCGTAACCGAGTGACTCGCACACCGGTTTTCAAAGTTTCGGCACCTCTGAGATCCCGGGTTCGATTTCAGGTCGGGTCAATATAAAAATGTTCATTTTCTTAACTGTCTCGGATCTAGGTGTTGTGATGTAATACCACGGTTGTTGTTGTATAGATTTCCTTAACACAAGTGCTTAAGGTACGTTGGGATCTGAGCAATGTATGTGATGTAGTCCAATATTTTTATTTAAAAAAATCTGATAATAGTTTTTTTTAACAATTGATAAGTGTGGCTATGCACAAGCCGTGTAGGCCAGAAACCCAAAAAAGTAAGTATTCTTTTTCCCAGACATATCCTGAAATGTTTATAATAATTATTGTTTTTATAATTTAAGAGATATATTTGCAAGTTTTTACAAAAGTAAATTTCGCACACAAATAATTAAGCCCGCTCAAAGAAGGGTTGATTCATTTTTGTATGTGATGTTTAGATACTACACAGGAATGTTTATTTGTCAAATAAAATTCTTAAATCAATGTTTGATCAGTAAATCTTTAAATACATAGGTATTCTATTTACTGTTGGGTGAAGGTATCTTAAAAATATGACTTCAGAGTTTTTTCCTTTAAAGGAAAAACGGAACCCTTATAGGATCTCTTTATTGTCCGTCTGTCTGTCCGTCCGTCCCTGTTTGTAACACAAGTAAAAGGTATCAAGTTAAAAAAACAAATCTAGTACTTATGTCTGAAGTCCTCTGAGGTCCCTAGAAGCTGTAAAATAATAAAGCTTCTAGATCAACGCAATTTAAAGATAAGGCCATTTGCTTGAGCCTTATTTTCTAACACTTTCCTAGGCACTGATTAAATATTAATGTAAGTTACATACTACCTCCCGGGGACATCAAAATCTTTACTAGGAAAAAGTCCGGAAACAGTTTTCTTTTTTTGTAGTTGCACAAGTGTGCACGAACGAAATCCCTTAGTGCGACTCGCACTTGTCAGGTTTTTTATTTAATCCTAACGCGTGATTGTTTACAAAAAAGAAATGACTAAAATTATTGGCCCGTAACTTGCAAAGTGGAATGAGGACAAAGCGCGCAAATTCGTCAGAAAATCAATCAACCAAAATGTTTTTTGGCCTTGACATATTGAATTATGTAGATGTTTCACTTCATATAAAAGTTATTTAAGAGTTAAAGAAATTGTATATTCATGTGCATCAAAATATACAATAAAGTCCCCTGGGACATAAAAAATCTGACCCTCAACGCTTTCCAGGCTAAGTAATATATAATAATATAATAAATAATATTTATAAGTTTAAAGATTTTATTGTAAAAACTAATTTAATTTATTGACTTAGCTATTTTTAAGAATATTATCATTTATTTCTTCGTGATATATTATTATATTTTATTGTTATGTAATTTTATATTTAATTTTATCTTCCATATATGGTTTTTCATAATTTCACCATGATTTATGGGAATGTTAATTTAATAACTTTTCGCAGTTTTAAGATTTGCATGCTAAAAATTTGGCAAGACATGTATGTGCACACTTTATTTTTTATAACACCTGTTAATAACGTGATCTTATGTAAATAATTGAAATCAGAATCTGAATCTAGGCTCCGAAATTACTGGACCGATTCAAATGAAATTTGGTACAGAGATAGTCGCGATATAAAATCATCAAGGGGGTGAAATGGGGAATAAAAGTTTAAATCCCGACTGATGGCGCGGGCGAAGTCGCAAGTGCACTGCTAGTTTATAAAAATTTTACAATATACATAACGCCTAGTTCCAAGCAAGTAGTGTTTGCTAAACGTGATCCATTTGATCTCAATTAAACCGATTGCTTGACCGAGCGGGCAGCAGCCGACACACGTGTTAAAACACATGGCAAATGGAAGTTTATTGTTATTTCTTTATATTGCGATGGTTTTAAATTGTCGTGGATACATATTGGTACACGGGATTTTGTATGCATAATTCACTCACGGTCTAACCGTTATTTTTTACTCTTCATAGTTGTATGTACCTGACCTGACTGAGGGTCATAATTATTATTCGGAATGAAATGAAACACACACAACTACTTCATAAGCAATTTTTAATTTAGTGGCTTGTCATTGCCTTCTCCTTTTCTCACAGTAGCCAACTGTACTAATCAACACTGTCTAGGGATATTTTGGATAAAATAATATTATGTTTTGTTGAGACCCTAGACCGTGTTGATGTGTGTAATATTGTATTATAATATCTGTGGTAATATGTAGGTTTCCTCACGTTTTTTTTTCTTCATTGTTAGGCAGCGATATCTTTGAAAAAGACCGTAACTAAGTTTTTTATACAAACTCAGTGGTACAGGCGGGGATCGAACTCACGACCGGATGAGAACTGAAGTTTTCTCTGTTCAAATTCCAATAATCGTAATTTTTACACATAGTCATTTTTTACAAATTAATAAGACTTCTTAGTTAAGACAGTTGAGAGGCCGGAGTGGTTACCACCTAGTTTGCAGTGTTTGAGCGTTAGAGCGTTGTGGAACCGACCCAACTTGGACTGGTATGGAAATATGGGCCCATGGGCCACAGGGGGATGTAATTCCTTGGAAAATAAACGGCCTTTTCAATTTCTTAACTACGCGTCGTTCATTTGCCATTGCCTAATTACCATATAAGAAGTTAGTTTTAAAATGAAATGGGTATTTATTTACATTTAAAGTCAATCACTTTAAATAACTCCGTGAACAGTATATTCGCTGGCATATAGTGAAGCTAGTCATATTAAATCAGTTACATAAATGAGTTAAATTAAATTTGAATAAATTTGCATGCTAAAACTACTTAATGTAGATGTTTTTGCGTCAGGCAGATCAAAGTCCAAAACTAAAGTTCGTGGATTGTTGTTGCCAACTTAACATTTAAAACAGTAATATGACCTAAAACGTAAAGTAAGCTCTACTAAGTATTTCATAATCTTCTGTGGCTCCAACTGCCAACTGGACCAGTCACATCTGTAACTTGCTTTACATTATTTTTCTATAAACTTTTTTCATGGTCCTTTTCCTTATATTATCACCATCCCAGCATTTTTTTCCAGTTGCTTTAAACCAATAAAGCGCCCAGGCTCTGCTGTCGAATGTTTTAGCCATAAATTTTCTAAATTGTCTTGAGTCTGGGTGTTGTGGTACCACCGTTGTAGGTACTAGTTTCCATAACACAAGTGCAAAAAAGATAAGAAACGACCACCAGAGGCGGGAATCGAACCCGCGTTCCTCGCATACCGGGCGATTGCCTAACCTCTCGGCCACCCTGGCGTTGGCAGAGCCTGTCGAAATTTTGTGCAAAAGCAACTTATTTTGTGATTGGCAATGTAGGTATGTGATGTATTCCAATATTATTTATATTGAAGAAGGACATACGTATACCGACCTATTTTCTTCATTGCAGTGTCTCATAACATGCGCGGTGCTGATCCTAGCGGCGGGGGCAGGCCACCCCATCGGCTTTTCGGCGGTGGCGCTGCCCCAGCTTCGGGACGAGAACTCCACCATGAGAATCGACGAGGATATGGGCTCCTGGATAGGTGAGCTTCAACACTTTTTGCATATAATATTACATCAGTCAAGCTGTCTAAAGGGCCGCTGAGATAGATCCCAAACAGTGCATTGACAGTGCATTGGACTGATTCTTTCAGCTTATAAGTTTTTCTATGAAATCAAAAATAAATAGTCATACCTAGGTATGGCCAGCAAAAGTGAGTTTGTACACTTTGCTTAGTAGTTATCACAGAATATCTAAGTAGCTGGTACTACTAATAAATAGTAACTTACTAGACAGTAATTAATTATCGTAAGTGACATGACTGTGCATTTGTGCAATCAACAGATATTACCTATGTCATGTGGCGAGTATGACCTCCTGCTAGTCTGTGGGAAATTCCACGTTGTAAATTTTCTGTTTCCTTTTGATTTCGCTGTTCGCGATAACAGAAACTGCCCCGCACTATACCTAGGTACCTACCTTCCGAAGATCAAATCAACGGCACATTAAATATTGGGCTGAACAATTGTGGTTAGTCGATTCTAAAGGTTAAAGGTTAGGTTAAAGCTTTTTTATTTATTTATTTAAAATTGGTACACAAACAGATTACCGTCAATTTAACAGTTACTAAATACAGACAGTAATATTGAACAAGACGGAAATCAAAAATTAGCGTACACAACATGCCTAGTATGTTATTATATAAAATAACGCTACACTAAAATAATTCTGAACTTAACTAAGTATTTATAAATATTAGGTAAATAACATTTATAAGTAGAGTCGAGGACACTTATGTTCATTTAAAAGTATCAGTTACGACTCGCTTATACGGGGGAAAACTGCTATTAAACAAATCAACGTCTCTACCACTGCGAACCACCTCGTTGTACGAACCTCGTCTTTATATTAGCATTTCAGTTAACTACACTACAATTACTTATTTTATTCCACCCAATATCCGCTTAAGTAACTAAGTTAAAAGATCAGTTAAAAATATTTTCAAGTTACCCACAGTCCACACGTGCCGTGTTAAGTGGTACCTAGGTAAAATATTTTTGCTCTTGACAATGAGCAGATTACATCATTACAACATGACAAATTATAAACACTGAGACAAAATTTTAAACATTATCGAATGACAATACAGATTTTTTTATGAGTTGATAAACACTTTTTAAACTACTTAGGTAAAATGTGTTGATACACGTACGAGTATCTCTCTATGGTTACAAATAATAAGCAGTTACCTATAGAGATGTGCCATGAGCATGATGAATCTGGTTTTCCCGAATTAGCTAACATTTCCATTTTTCAATTATCAACTATCATGTCATACCTACAACAAAAACGTAATGCCAATCAGTTATTAATCTGCCAATAAATTCAATTTTTATCAAACTTACCTACAGAATTTCCTACCTTACATAAAAATTAATAGAAAAGTACCTACCTAAATCTTTTTACAAAGCTCCGAAAAATTTATGAAGACAAATCAAAACGAGATAAAAAAAATGGTAGAACTTTCATTCAATTGAAATTACATACATACTACATACACTATACTATTCACAGATATAATCCGTGATACTATTACAAGTATTGCACTAGTAATAATGTAACGTAGAAATATCCATAATTTGCTGGATGTTTAAAAAGTTCTGTATGCATGTATGTATGCTCGCTCAGAAGTTAAGTGCATACTTAAAGCCGTGCCCTATCAGTCAATGATTTAAATTACATATCTATCTATTAATAAATAAAGCACAATAATAATTTACATTGTTATCATCTATAGGTACTAAATCGCGTTTGATTGGTTAGATAAAAATAAAGTCCTTTAATGGATTCAATAAAATTCTAGTTTTGCTCAATTTTCTAAGAAGTATTTTATAAAATAGTCGTCTAATAAATTGTTATTCTTACACCCGCAATCTTCAGCAAACCTACATTCCTACAAGTTTATTCCGCTTCCTAGTACTTATGTAATACCTGCATAGCCGGGTATAAAGTTTAACAAAATAACTTACATGACATATTATTAATCGTACATTCGTACCTAGTAGGTTTCAACTATTAAACTACCTAATTGCAGTTTACCTACAAATAACAACATCTAAAAAAGACACATCTTAGGCGTCATGGCATGATGTTAATACCTACCTGCTTATGATGTTGCTCTATCAATGTGTAGGTAGGTACCTATCCTCGTGGAAATTAAAAAAATAATTGAGTGAGTTCCGCCCCTAAAATTACTTAGCAACTCTTTGTTCACCATTAAAAAAAATACAAAGCACTTTCCACGGAAAATAAGTAATAATAATAAATAAATAATTGTTGATAGGAAAGCGCCCCCCCACTTAGTAACAGCTAGTGGCATCAGATAAATGTAATGGAATGTAATTTTACTCCCATGCGGCTGTCAAGTGGACTAGCATAGGAACACTAGATAATTGTTATTGATAGTACTTTAGCAACTCGACTCGTGCTTGTTATATACAAAAGAACCATTATCTACTTCATTTACAACTTCTGTATACATATAGCTACTTTTAATATAAAATCAGCGCTTATTTTTCATTTCAAAACACATCGCTTAGTTACTAGTAACTATGCAAATCATGCAGGTACCAATTTACTTAAGTAGGTACATATTAGTGCGACAAACAGTAGGCCGTAGGTAGGTAGGTACATACCCGCATGCTACCTTCTCATTAGTATAATGATTTTACAGAATTTTACTTAAAGAAGTAATGCTTTTAAATATTTTGCTTGTTGTGGTTAATAAGATGCGGGATTTATTTTAAGTGGTAGTAGGTACCTATTATCCTTATTTGCCTAAAAATTTGTTTCCTGCGTAAGAACCTATCACGGTCTTAGAATAATAATTCTAAGACCACGGTAAGGTAATTTTTTTGTTCTGTGGCTGTGGCAAATAAGATGTGCTTGATATTTTTTTAAGTCGGTTACTTTTCACTATGCCTACGTACCCTCTATGACAAAGCAACTACTCGGTAGTCGGTACCTACAAGTAGGTATACTACCTACCCTCTGTGGCTGTGACACAAGTAACTATTCGATACCTACAACTGGGTATTTGCTGTTTTGCGATGTAGGTGGTGGGAACCGTGAAATCGATCGTAGTACCTACGTTCCAACAACATTCCCGTCAAAGTTACATAATATAATAATATGCACAAGGTTTTTAGATATTTTCATTTTATTTCGCTGAAAAAGAATCCGAAATTGGTTATCAAACCATCCAGTTGCCATAATTTTACAGATCTAAAATCCAAAATATTGTGGTAACTAGGAGCGCTGTCATCGCGCCCGAATTCCTACCTACCTACCTAACCTTCAGAAGATAACATAAAATGAAAAAAACTTAGGTGTGCTTGTTATTGATTATTGAGATGTACCTAAGTACGGACTCCGCACACAATACACAACAATAATAATACACATTAATATAAATATCTACATTAGATATTTTGGTATAGAAAATCGAAGTAGGTACAGTCGACCAAATTGAATCATGACCCACTTTGCCGTTTATTCCTTTGTATTCATAAATGTAGTAAGGTTTTCTTCGCTGTCATGCATGTTGTACATAGTACGTTTTAAATATGAATAAAAATGCGTCATGACGAGTCAGAGATCTATGCAAGTTTAACCTTTATTATCACTGTACTAGACATGTTTTAGATAAACCGGTCTTAATATGAATTTAAAATAAGTCCATAATCCAAACTCTTTTCACAACGAAGAAAAATGTATTATAATTTAAAAAATAAAAAACCGTCGTGTGTCAGATGTCAAGTATATCTGAAATTTAAATAGTATGTCTGAAATTTTACAAAAACCTAAGTCAATATCTACAAACAAATCGTATAATGGCCAATTTGGCAGAACAAAGAGCTAAGAATAAGCCGGAACACAGTCAGAACCTTGATCAGACGGCATGCTAAAGAGGGTACCCTCGAAGACGGCTGACGACATAATCATGGCGTTTCGTAGAATCACGAACCAACAGAGAACGGAAATGAAATCATTTCGCTCTTCTCAACATGGTCGCGTAACTTCGTGGCGTTACGATAGATAACACGCGATACACAGAGGATCACGTAGTGCCCAACCAATTATCCGGCTTTCAGCTAACATGTGTGTCTGGATGGATGCCGTGTGCCGTGTCGAGAACTTGTTCAAACTTGTTCTCCTCGCCATAACGCTAAAAACTATGTTAATTTATTGAAAGAATCAATGTTACCGACTTTGCGAACAGTTAACTTGCGTAAAGAAGTGCCAGTATTCTTCTTTGTTCATAATAACTGTCCAGTGCATCCTGCCAGAATTGTCTCGAATTAGTTTACCCAGCATGAAGATGAATTCACTCTTATTCCATGGCCGTCCAGGTCCCCAGATCTTAATCCAATAGAAAATTTGTGGGGTTTGGATTGGGGAAATGACATTTGTAGTCGTCTAATCGGGTCACTTTTCACTGTACCAATTTAATGCCAATCGTTAAATATATACTTAAAATAAATATTATATTCTTCAACTAAGTATACTGTTTTATTTCATCATGGCACAAGTTTTATAAAGAAACTGGTTCCCGATACAGACTTGGCGCCCGGCTGTGCTGAATCCCGAATATCTACCTACCTGCCTGTGTGTTGCATTGCAACCCTTACCCATATGAAATGAAGTTCTCGCCGATTTTCATACAAACTTATTCGTACAGATAGCAATCATAGACTTGTCAGTGACTGTCAGTGTCTAATAAAATGATATCAGGTTCGTTTCTAGGAAATGTATGTCAAGCTAATTTCAACCTACTTGTATAGAATGACAGTAGAAAAATGACCATAAGGTGGGTCATGATTCAATTTGGTCGACTGTACCTATATGTATTATAAACTTTGTAAACAATTTCCATAAATATCGATTTCTACTTTTGTGGGGATTTCTACTTCAGTCACCGGTCTATAATATAATTGACATTTTAAATCCGTGAAAAGAAACAAAAACACCGGCTTAAGTGCGACTCGAACTCGCGCACTGAGGGTTCCGTAAGGTTTTTTAATGATATGTCTACAATTGCAGTTTTTGGACTTTTTCCTTAACTTGCACTGTAAGACCTTCCTTTTCGCCAAATTTTATTATTCTATCCTATGGGAAGTACCCTGTAGGTTTTGATTTCCCTGCAAAATGAAATAAAGTGGAAGTATCTTTAGGTTGCGTAACCTTGATTTTGTCACAGCTTTACTGCGGTCCCCAGCCATAAGTAGGTATTTGATGTTAGTTTCAACTTGATACATCCACGCGTTCCTGAGAAAAAGTCTTGATAGACAGACGGACAACAAAGTGATCCTATAAGTGTTCCTTTTTTCCTTTTAAGGTACGGAACCCTAAAAACGTAAAAAATAAATAAAACAGTAATAGTAAATACAGTGCCAAAATAATTTAAATACCTAGGTTCTTACCTACAGCGAAACTTGAATAAATAGCAACCAAGTTAGTTCCTAGTTCTAACTAAATGCAAAATTAGACATTTGTTTAGTAGCAATGCGGGTGCTTTATTAAAAGATACGTTTTATCGTACAAACCTACGAGTCTCACAGTACAACAAAAATACTTATTTCAATTTTTTCATCAGTAGGAGACTCTTCCAATTTCAAATAGCCTTTATGTCTAATACGCGTAAAATAAATACTCGTACATTTGGTGAATTATTATTACTTACTACAACTTTGCATAAAAAATTATACAATATTAACATGCTACCTACTAACTATACATATTATTAAATTAGTATTATAATCACTGATAGTAATAGTTTCGGATTTATTTTATTTTATTTCTTAGTAATAATTTTATTTAATTTTCGACATCGGTAACATTATTATCAGCTTGCCCTTTGGCATAAGCCTCCCCTAAGATTTACCATATTTCCCTATTTAAAGCTTTTCTTTGCCATGTTGTTATAGCTAGGTATTTGTTTGATATCATTCTCCCATTTTATCTTCTGACGTCCTTTCCGCCTTTTTCCATCTCTGGGGTAGGTACCTAACCTAAAATACAGTAACATTTTTTGTCCATTTTCCCCGTGTCTTATCATAATATGGCCTGCCCAGTGCCCATTCTCTTTAATTTTTTTACTGTGTATGTGACATCTGTAGCTCTTGTCTTGCTTCTTAGACTTTTACATATTCTAAAAGAAAATTGTGTAGTAAACTCAACATTTCTCGGATAATATCGTCTGCCATATCATAGTCGTAGTTGTGGCGAATTTATTTAAAGAATTGTGTTTTCTTAAAATAATTATTGACAGCGATCCGTGGGACAGTTTTAACACCAATATGGATTTATGGTCGAAATAAGTTTTTTTTTTTTGTAAAAACGATCCGTTACTGCAAAAGTTTAGGGAACCCTGATCTAAGAAGCTGCGCCAAACGTGAAACCTTTTTGCTACCGCGGCCAGCACATCATAACAAAAGCCAGTGTGACCACGATGTAGCACTTTGCTATCGACACGGCACACCATTACAGGGATCCGAGTTGCTACAGGTGTCCGGTACAATTACAAGCGCAGTACAATTTTATTAATATTGCTTATGTCCTCAACTAGCAACCTTTAGTTTTTAACAAACTTTTACTTGCGCAAGAATAAGATCAAAAACGCAAGTGGACCCTCGAAGGGAACGCAAACCCCAGGTTTACGATTAAACTAAACAAAAAAAGTTAAGAATCAAAATTTTATAATTTTTTGGCACACACTTTGTTTTTTTTAACGTCCACATGACATCGCACTTTTTTGTAAACAGCCAGTATACATTCCGCCGCGACGCCTCTCGGGTCAATGCTGTCGGGGCCCATAATGGAGGCGATAGGGCGGCGGCGCACGCTGCAGGCGTGTGTGCTACCCCTCATCGTGGGCTGGGTCATCATCGGCACATCAGTCCATCACGCGGTTCTGCTACTCGGCCGGATCATCTGTGGGTTCGCCGTAGGCATCATGGCGGCGCCTTCACAGGTAACATTTTCAATTGGATAGTTCATCAGTTTCACGCGCTATTCAAGTTGGAGCGCGACACACGCGTCGCGTTGTCACAGCGTCTGCGCTGCGCATACGTTCATCGAACGCCTACGCTGGACAAACGGCATTGAAGGCAAATCTAACCGGCCGTTAGCATTTTTATACTTTTAGGCTCCACGCAGATGGGCCATACGACCACAGCCACTGGTGGCTAGCGACAAGCTGTTTACATTATTTTTAATACGTCACCTCATACGTGAAGCGAGTGGTACGTCACCGGTAGCGGCCACAGGTCAAAGGATCTAGCAGATGATGTCAATTGCAGCGGTCTCGTAGCACCTTCGTTTGCCACCAACTAACGGGACCAAAGGGAATGACGCGCGACGGCCAATTGAATCTGCGTAAGATTCGACATAAATATCGCTTGTCATTGCAAAACATATTCACGTGATAGAGATACCCGTCTTCATATGTAGGATTGATATCACGGTGAACGCAAATAACTTGTTCTCTTATCTAAGGTTAGGTCAATATCGAAAGTCGATGTCAAAAAAACGCTTTACCTATACAAACACCTCTCGTATTTACATAGTCATAGACCAATAGTGAGCAATAGTTGCTACTTATCTATCGATAAAATGAACAAGCGTGATTTATTTGCAGGTGTACTTAGGAGAGATATCAGAGCCAAGACTGCGCGGTCTACTCATTGGCACGCCTTTCGTGGCCTACTCTCTCGGAGTCCTATACGTTTACGCGCTGGGGGGAGCGCTACCGTGGCGGTCGGTGGCCTACCTCTCTGTGGTGCTGCCGGCGTTAGCCTTCGTAGCTCTGTGCTTCTCGCCCGAGAGCCCGACGTGGTTGGCCCGTCGAGGCCGCTTCCACGAAGCCATGGCCGCCATATCACGCCTCCGTGGCGACCCCGACATCGTAAGTACCTTTTATTTGTAGTATCACATATGAATCATTGTTCTTTGTGGTCTCGATTTGTTGACAGAACCACTGAAATGCCTGATCAGCTGCGCTGTTGTCATGGTATTGTCTTGTATGTTGATTTTACATCTTCGACTTGTACAAGTACCTATAGGTACTTAGGTATACAAAAAAAGTAGTTCACTGACTTAACAAAGCCCAGCCCAAACTTTTGCTGAAATTTTGATTTATTTAGCTATTTGTTAGAAATCAAGAATAGGTAACGTGTTTCGGGATTGTAGGTACCCCTTGAAGGTTGAATTTTCGAAAATCCCGTTAAAACTACATCAGTCCAGAAATTGAAACCCAAAACTATATCACTTCATGCGGACAAACAAAATGCTTTAACGATTTAATGGCCTCAACAAGATACTTTTCAATTGGCCGAGTTCTCGAACACACTGGATCGTCGTCACACGATACAATCAAGTCATGTCGTAGTGTTAGTAATAGTATAATCATTTATATATCTTGTATCGTGTTTCAGGCGGAAGATTTTAATGACATTTATAATGTACCGACGCGATGTTATCCATTTACCGTTTACCACTCATTTATATTTAACACAGCACAGTTAAGTACATTATATTTGTAAAACAATGCGATTACCTACACAATCTTTGCATGGCAGTCACTGTTAATGTCACAGAATAAATTTGGTAAGTACTTAACAGTGTTAAGTCGCTTCAAAAGACGTTTGTTCACCTCATTTCTAAAATATACCTACAGTAACTTTACCATCGGTAAATTACCTACTTTTTCACAGGCCCAACGTGAACTGCACGAGTTGATATCAGCCCGGGAAAAGGAAAAGGCTCGCGGCGAAGAGACCATCAGGTTCCTCGCGACTGTGACGCGGGCGCCGGTGCTGAAGCCGCTGCTGCTCATAAACGCGTTCAACATGCTGCAGATCCTATCCGGCAGCTACGTCGTCATCTTCTACGCTGTTGATATTGTTCGAGACGCCGGTGGTTCTTTGGATCCTCACGTAAGTTTTGCGTCTACTTTGAAGGTGCCACATTGAAGACGGCGGTCTATAATGATGGTCATCCTCATCATTCATCAAGCAACGTGCGGGAGGCAAAGAAGCGTCAAACCCAGTCGCAAGCGCCTGTCATTGGTAGGTAATCCCCATTCCCGCAACACCGCCCGTACTGAAATCTTATATCTGACATCTAGCATGCCTCGCCCTCGCACTTCCGACGACCGCAGGACGGTCGGGAATAGACTTGTCGAACTATATCAGTGAACGCACATAAACTAGTGCCATAGATGAACACACGCCAATCTAACTTATTAACATCGCACCAAGACCAATTGCCATAACCAAGAATTTTTATTTGATTTTATGATCATTCTCCAAAATTGATACCAAGGTCGCAAAACACAAACAAGTCAATTAGGCAATTTAATGCTTCAGCCATCTTTAATTACACACTACGACGTTTAACTGTCTTATTATAAGACAAGACTTCCCTATTTAACAGTATACCTAATCATAAATTTATAAAAAATTCCAACAATTACACCAATTACTCTAGGCTTGTGCTATGGCGACTAGGATAACGAATAGACATAAGTACTTTACCTATACATATACTAATATTATAAATGCGAAAGTGTATCTGTCTGTCTGTTACCTCTTGACGCTTAAACCACTGAACCGATTGAGATGAAATTTGGTGTGTAGACAGTTCGAGACCCTGGAAAGGACATAGGCTACATTTTGTCGCGATATAAAAACATTAAGGGGTTGAAATGGGACATAAAAGTTTATATGGAAAATCCAACTCTTGCAAGTACTCTTGGAACAACTAGTAAGTTTATAAAAATCTATGACTTAGGTACAAATGCTCGAATTGTGCTCATCACACAAACATTTGCCCCTTGCGGGATTTGAACCCGCAACCTCTGGTCTTGTAGGTAGTCCAGAGCGCGACCTAGAACCACTACCGAACCATTATTCATTCATTATTATTCATCAAAGGACACTTATATCAAAATTTCATATCGCGATTCTTGTAAATTCAATGGTTTTGCAAATCAAAATGCCAATTTTAGTTAGCCCTTCTACTGACGCGCTTATTACTTTTGTTAACCGATCGTTATCCACAGGTGGCCGCAAACGCGAGTGCCCTTATCAGGTTGGCGGTGACGGTGGTGGCGTGCGTCATGCTGCTCAAGATAACGCGGCGCGCGCTCGTCATGATCTCCGGCGCCGGCACCGCCCTCTGCACGCTCGCGCTCGCCTTCCTCCTCACGCAGGGCCCCGGCTCCGGCTGGGTGATCCCCACCCTCATCCTCGCCTACGTCGCCTTCAACACCCTCGGCTTCTTCCTCCTACCCGGACTCATGATCGGCGAACTACTCCCCACAAAAGTACGAGGTCTCTGCGGCGGCTACATATTCTGCCTATTCAACGCCGTCCTCTTCGGCTACACCAAACTTTACCCCGTCATGAGAAGCGCCATCGGCATGGCCGGCGTCTTCGGACTGTTCGGAGCTTCCTCCTTACTCGCCACGATCGTCCTGTACCTCATGCTTCCGGAAACCAAGGGCAAATCCCTAATACAAATCGAAGAGTACTACCAGCAATCGAACATCATGTGGGTGACTCGGAAAAAGAATGCGAACAGTGACGCCGTTTGAATACGTTAGTAGAAAAAAAAGTTGTTAAACCTGTTGCTAAGTTATTAAAAAATATACACAAGTTGAGTAGCTGTCTGTTAAGTGTCTACTAAGTATGCACATGACTCGACATAGTTCTCAATTCAATCTATCGAATATTAATGGGTGTCTCTCTTTTGTGTTATTTCGTTAAGATGTATTCTGCAAAAATATATATGTTATTCATATTTTTAGCTAATGTACTTAATTATCAGTAGAACAGGGTTTGAACTTTTAAGTAATTATGAGACAACAGCCCGTATGTTCTTCTAAGCAGTTTTATAGCTAGTGCTAATTTGTATTGTAATATTTCCTCCATCATGAGCATTAACTTTGCAATTATGAGATACTTAGAAAAATCTTTATTTAGTTAAGAACGTATTTGTGATATTTTCAAAACTACACGATTAATGTAAGACAAGAAGACCAAATATTTAATATACCTACCTAGAAAATACAAATAACCAACTGTGATGGTATACTAGATGAGCAACGACAATTTTACACTTTAGATCATTTTTGAAACATCTTAGGTTCATTATGTGCATTTATAAGCAACTTTTATAAATATGTATTACATATTACGTACGTATCTATAAGGTTTGTAGCAAGAGTAAAGCATCATAAAGCGCGATTCTATTGACTATAAATTTGCCTAACGATTGCTACTTTTTACATATTTTGTAATGTAGGTAGTTAAAATGTTATATTGTAACTTATGCATTGCAATACGAGATTTTTATCTGTGATTTATATAATGACCGTGTGTGTTGTTGTGCTTCTGTGACTATATTATGTATTTTTGGCTAAGCTGATATTTTTCTATTCAAAGAAAAATACGAAATGTGATAAGAATATTACAAATAAATCCTAATATTTTATTCGTGTTGGTTTAATTGCTTATTAGCATTTTCTGTGATAGTAAAATTTTGGAAGGATTATTGTTAAAATTAAAGACAGTAATTAAAACTTATCATAAACTCTATTATTATATCCTAACTTATATTTACAATCGCACTGTCGAAATATTAGAACAAAAGTTAAAACAGTAGTTTAGTTTCATACAGATCGTATGAAAACTTCAGTCTGTATAACATGACTCTAATCGCAGAGAGCCAGCGACTAGACTCTAATGACTGATCTATTTTTTTTTCCGTCCGTATCTTTATCTTTGAGTTTTCCGTAGCAGTGATAGCATGTGGTCTGGCAGGGCTTTCTCCCAATCAGGTTTCCACTTCCACTTTCAGCAGTGAGCCAGGGTCTAGCTCGAGTGACGTCGGCGTCCGCTCCAGACTACGCGGTGTCGGGCAGGCGTTGATAGAGGTGTGGACGAGACGCACAGCCGGGGCACACGTGGAGCGTGGCCCCCACCACGCCTTCGCACTCCCAGCAGTACCACTCGTGGCAACGCTTGCATCTGTATATCTGTTATACAACAAATCATTTGGCTAATCTCCTGAGGCCTGAAGACCGTTGGCGACTACTCTATCGACGAGTCTAGCTATAGCAGGGCCCGTAGGCAAGTTGCAACTTGTTTTAAAGCGAAGTTTGCTATCGCTAACAAAATGTATGAAACTGACATCAGCCATCGTCACATCACGTCACCTTTGCATGCATATTATTATTTTGGCATTTCGTTGGCGATAGCAAAGTTCGCTGTAAAAAGATAAAAGATAAATAAAAGATAGTTGTCTAAGGGTTCAGACCTGGTTCACTCCGCAATTTAGGAAAAAGGTCATGGCACACTATACCGGCACCGCAACGTCACCGCCTCAACCCAGCAGTAACTTGCCATTCAAATTAGAGCATTAAGTTGTGAGTCGTACAATTTATTTTGTAAATTCAAGTAGATGCGCGGGTCGACCAACCGACGTTTGGTCATTTAGGAAGTCCAAAGCCTCCGCATCGCATATAAGATCAACGACTCGTGCGCGCGTTTGGCGTCGCGTCTGTCGACCTAGTCCTTATAGCGATCGGTTTATTGGCGTGCCGCAATATTAATTTGTACTTTATTGAGTCGTAGCAAGTCGCTATTTACTTAAATAACTATGTGGAGTGACCCTTTTGTACCTGTACATTTTTTTCTGTGGTGCGACATCTATTACGATTATGCGAGAGATTGATAATTTTCGTGCGTTCAATTGCCGTTCTACAGCGTACATTTAAATCGGGGTCGACAGTCAAATAAAACAATCACGAATGGAAAATTAAAAAAAAAGATAACCAAACCATGAAAAAATAGATTAATAGATATTCCTACACTTTATGTGGGTACTATCTCCTAAAGCAATTTTTATTTGCGAAAATACCGCGAGTATTGCCATTTCCGCCTCACTGAACCAATAAATAAGGATAGAGCGATTTCTATAGGAAAGGATATTACTGTATGTAACCATAAAAATGACAACTTAGTCTCAATCAAGTATGTAGATTACTTTATGCAAATAGTGAACATGCACTACGTGACCATGCACTTGAGTTTGTACGAGTATGGTCGTAAACATGCGTTATCTTTATTAGCCACACTTAAACCAAGCATTATATAAGGTGACTTAGAATCAATTTAAAATATTTTAATGGCGAATACTAGAGCAAAAATGTAGTCTTTTTTTCAAGTAACATTTTTTATTTCATTTGCTAGTTTTTGTTTTTGTTTTTCCTAACAATGTAAATGTAATATTTTTGGGCACATGCTGTACATAGAAAGTCTTATCGCCTATCTCTCTCTCACTAACTAAACCTATCTCTTACTTCACTAAACCAACCCCTCTTCCTGTGTTTCATTCATAAATTGTTTCAAATTATGAACTAAGCGAAAGAAAAGAATAGACTCCGCCACAAGCTACGCTATGCAATGCTATCACAACATAAATAGTTAGTGCCACTACGTCATTATGAAAACTGTTAATAGGGAAATTTCCGTGACGAAATACTGCATTTTTGATGCAGCATTTAGGTATTCACTAAGTTTAATTGCAGGGGATATTTCCAACGAATCGTAAGCGGTGCAGTGTAAGCTAGATTTTCAAAAGATACTTAGTAAACAATAATAAACAATCTACAATGTAAGACTAAAAATGCAAGTAAAAATTAAAACAGTAATATTTACTGCTTCGCTTCTTTTTAGTGGAAATGCACCCTAATGTATGTAGGTATTGTAAATAAATTAAACTCGTTTTCAACTTTAATTCATTTTATTCAATAATAAACAGTACACCTCTCCTGGGAAAAAATTACACTTTTCGTAGGACCTTATCAAATTAAACAGTATGGCTTAAAACGTTATGTATGAATTTTCGACGAATTCTGACTTTCCATAACACTTCTTCAGGCTTTGGACTGACAAGTAAATGCAATGTTACCTTTAACTTTGACAAAGTATTTAACTAATTTAAGCATTAATTCTAAATTAATTGCATTAACTTGGCGTGTTTAAAAGTCTAATTTCATTGATATTTACAAATTATTTACATTAAATGTTGGACGTGACGCCCTTGTACACGCACACATTGTCTAGCACGGTCGATGCAATGCCGTCGGACCTCACTGAGCACTTCTGGTTCACTGGACATCACATCAAAAGCACTTGTGATACGCGCACGTAGTTCCTCCACTGTGCGAATTGTATGGCCGTCGTTCCCATACACGAGGTCCTTAGCCCTACCCTACACATGGAAGTCCATCGGCGTCAAGTCAGGCGAACGCGGTGGCCAGCGGATTACGATGCCGCGCTTTCACGCCAAACATACGGGCAGCGTCTCTCGTGCTTGCCACTGGGTGCCGCTGGAAAAAGTCCAGCACGTCTTGTTCTATCTGCGCTCGGTGTGGTGGGGTCTCCCTGGGTCGGGACGCGGCTGGAAACTTCCGCTCTCGCGAAGCCGCTGCACAGCCCCGAGGATGGTGCGTAAACTCACGACGCGAACATGTCGTTCTTCTTAAAGTTCTATAGCGCGTAATATGACTTCACCTGCGTCTCTGTAGCACAGAGCCATATTAAAATACTCTTGCGATGAGTAGCGGTACAGCATTTTGCAACGCGGAGCGCGCAAGTTGAGCACAAACGAACGGGTGAAAAGTTGTAAGCGAACTAAACAATCTCCCGCACCGCGCGCGCGCAAAAGTGGGCGGGGCAGTACGGCACGTGTATCGGCGGGCTTTGGCGGCATAATAAAAGCTTTGCGGTGCGCTTGTCAAAGAAACCGACAAACGCGCCGCAAACCTTTCACTGTGCGCGGTCGAGATGAATGAATGGCGAGTTGGCACGTGTAAGCTGGGAGTGAGAGGGAAGATATTGACATCCTTTACAAAACGTACGCAAGCGAGTAGGAGTAAGTGCCTACAACGAACAGGGTGTTTTATTTTACTTAGAAATCAAAATATTTTTTGGCGTTTTTCTCGAAAACTAGCAACTTAAATTAAAAATGATACTTGAAAAAAAAAATTCATTTTTGCTCTAGTATTCGCCATTAAAATATTTTAAATTAATTCTAAGTCACCTTATATACTTGTCAAAACAAAATAAGGGCCACGAGGTATTTTTTCATTTTGGTGTAAATTATTAAACATTTTCATATTGAAAGTAGTAAAATATTGAGTATACAAAATCTTTGATACCTAAACTTTTTAATATTGTAGTATTCATCTAATGCTGGCAACAATTTTAAATAAAATTTGATTTAAAAATCTTTTTGAAAATTTTGTTTCCATTTTTTTTGACGTTTTGCTTTCCTTAGCTTCTTGGTTTATTAGAAATTATCAGAGTTCATTGATATCTCGAGTCAAAAACATCTTTTGCAATATGCCACAAGCACACAGGCGTCATATGGACTCGCTGACAGCAACCAGAGCCGTTACAATGATTGAAGAAGGTCATTCGCAGCGATCTGTGGGTTTGCAATTGGGATTTTCTCGAAGAGCTATTCAAAATCGATGGAATCGTTTCCAAGAGACCGGCAGTGTTAGAAGAAGACCTATTTTGGGCAGAGTTCGCATTACAACAGCTCAAGAGGATCGTTACATTCGATTAAGTGCGCGCCGAGATTGACGGCACAACGACGGCCCGCAAGCTGCAAAATCGTTTACGGCTCACAACGGGTACTCGTGTCAGTGACCAAACTATTCGTAATCGATTGCATGAAGACCAGCAGGCATCAAGAAGGCGAGTTGTCCGTGTTCCATTAACCAGAAATCATCGTGCAAATCGTTTCAGATTTTCCTGTCAACATTTGGACTGGGACATAAACCAATGGGGCATGGTGCTCTTCACAGACTAATGCAAAGTTAATTTTTTTAAGGACGATCGGCGTATTAGAGTATGGAGAAGACGCGGCGAGAGATTTTCAGAACCCTGCATCCATGAAGTCGATCGTTTTGGTGGTCCAAATGTAATGATTTGGGGCGGGATAAGCTTACACGGCAAAACTGAGCTCGCTTTTTTTAAATGAGGGTACTGTTACTGCTCAGCGGTATATCGAGGAAGTTGTCAGACCACATGTGATCCCATTTGCCCAGCGAGCGGGTCCTGGATTCATTTTGATGCAAGACAATGCTCGTGCACACACGGCTCAAGCGACTCGGTTTGGAAGCCTCTCAAATTCAAGTCTTGCCGTGGCCGACGAACAGTCCGGACTTAAATCCAATAGAGCACATGTGGGATCAGTTGAAACGAAGAGTTAGAGACGGTGATCAGGAAATCCACAACCAACAGCAACTCATAAACGCTGTTAAAAGGGCTTGGAAAGAGATTCCAATGGAAAATGTCAGGCATTTGATTGAGAGCATGCATTCCAGGCTTCAGGAGTGCGTAGTGAAACGAGGGGGGCATACCCGTTACTAAAAGATGAGCATGGAGTATTTTCTTTTGTTTTCAGTAACTTTACATTCTTTTTATTTTTAACCTTAAATGAGTTTTTTCTTTCAAAAGCAAATAAACTTTTTATTCATTATTATTGGAATAAATTTATTGGTCTACACGTTAAAAACAACATTAGTTTTCGTTATAGACAAAAAAAAATGTATTGGTATTATTATTTTAATGGTACAGACAAAATACCTCGTGGCCCTTATTTTGTTTTGAGTAGTATATATAGATTACCTGTTTATCTAGATCTGTGAACTGCCGCAGACACCCAAAACAATACTGTGCTTGTCCTTCATTCGCCACCTCTTCATATGAATCCACAGGAAATAAATGGTGATAGGATCTAGAAAGACAAAGAAAATTTACTTAGCTTACGCGTTCTCGTACGAAGAGTGGTATAGGCCGGCTCCTATTATCTAGGAGCGATCTTTTTTTTTTAATTTATTTATTACAACAATAAAAACTTAATCTAAAAAACATTAATTCCTACTCTAAAAACCTCAATTAGGTTTATCTCGCAGTAGGCGAGTTCGGGCTTACATAATGTGGCATAAAATATTTTTTCAAACATTCTTTGGAGTCGGAGTGGAGAAGCTAAATGTCATAATTGAAAGATTTCCTGTTCGTTTCATTCCAACGACCTCTATGTTACACTAGACCGGCTGTTTAGAACAAAATTTGTGCGTGTGTGTGTGTTTAGTCTGTTGCCAGAAACTGCCATGTCAAAACGTCGCCTGCGTCAAAAGACGAAATTAATTAACTACTTAAATATGCGTTATTGAGCCTATATTTTCACATAGTTTGTAAGTGATATTTTTGTTTAATTGTATTTAGTAAATCGCCTCATATTAAACTTCGAATCACTTAGATTCGAAGTTAAATATGAGGCGTAAAAGTATTAATTTTAGTTTTCTCACAACTTGCATAGAAAACCAAAGATTAATGTGAAAATTCAAAACAGATACGCCAAAAGTCTTATAGGTGGAAAATGAATTTTGCTTTTTTTTCTTTCAGATCTAAAGGGCTAAGATATATTTACAAAAGGTATAGGTAATTTATTCAAAAATGCCGACGTGTTGAAAAACAGCCCAAAATACTTCGTATTTTTTAGTTGTTACCCAAATAAAACTTAAGGTCATTGTAATTAAATCAAATTTCGCTCACAAAAATTAACTGACTGTGTCATCCGGTGGGACTCGAACCCACGTCCCTTCGCTATCCGGGCGAGTGTTGTTACCAACTGAGCTACGGAGGACGTTAGTAAGTCGACGAATTTTTGTAAGTGATTGCTACGCCAGTGAGCATACAGCACTCGCCCGGATAGCGAAGGATCGTGGGTTCGAGTCCCACCGGATGACACAGTCGATTAATTTTTGTGAGCGAAATTTGATTTAATTTCGTAAAAAACTTGCAAAATAATTGCTTAAGTTATAAAAATATAATAAGGTTATTAATAAGGTTATTGTAATTTTATTATATTGTTATTATGAATCATGTGTTTTATTTCAATTGACTTAATCATGAAGTAGGCAAAATGAGGTTCAAAAAATACGTTACTGAATAATATTTTATATTAAGTTGTTATAAAATTGGTAGGCATACAACACTTTTTTGTGGATACAATATTATATTGTTTCATGAATCATCATAACTCGAAATTAAAAAAAATAGACGTAAGTAGGAATAACGAACTATAGGCAAAAACAAAAAACTTGCAACTTGTCATATCTGTTCGATTACTCTTAGCTACCTTTGACAGCTCAGTGCTGCCGTTTATAATGGCGATTGTCTTGTTTGGTAAAAAATTGGAAAAAATAATAGATGAATTTTCTTTTTGGGAAGTGTTTGTTTTTTCAGTGACTAGTTTTCTTTAATGCTTGAAAACAACACACGCATAATTCATAATTCTTTTGTGGCAACACTTCTTAATTCTGTCATTTTTGAAAATGTGATTCAAAATTTGTTCTGAACAGCGTGTCTAGTATAAAATACATATAAGTCTATGTTTCATTCACGATATACATACTAAAAAAAATTTTTTTTAATATAAAAATTTCAATCAAATTTCGTCAATGGCTGCTTGCCGACACACGGCAAGTGACCGTCGTAAGACACAATTAAAATTGCCGAAGCTCGCCAATCGACCGTCAAGAAGATATAAGACTAAGACAGAACTCGCTCAATCGTAGGAACACGTATTACATGGAAATGCAGTAGCAATTTTCTCCGCTGCATATTGTGATAGAGACTGAGGCAAGGAAGGCACTGCAAAGACTTAAGGTCTCCCAGCTTTGGGATGCATCCAAACCTCAAACGAATCACACTCTATGGGAAGGAAATTCGGATTTGAACAGGATCCTTCAAATGGACTGTGATCGAACAAGTCCAAAATTTTACTTCCAAAGACTATACAAAGTCCACCTCCCCACAAGGGATGACTGGAAACAACGCCCACCCAAGCCGGAACCGGATAGCATAATCTGCTATACGGATGGATCCAAAATGGATAGCGGTACAGGTGCGGGAGTTTACCTGAAAGACTTCCAAGAAAGTCAATGCATGGGTGTAATGGCAACAGTTTTCCAAGCGGAAACCTATGCTATACTCTCATGTGCTTTGAGGAATCTAGATCAAGGTGTGAAAAACCGCACTATCTATATTCTCAGTGACAGTCAAGCTGCGTTAAAGGCACTGTCAAGGGCAAAAGTGAACTCAAAATTAGTCATAAATGCCATTGAAGTACTTAACAGACTCGGCAAACATAATAAACTACGTTTAATATGGATACCGGGTCACACAGGTTACGAGGGTAACGAGAAAGCAGATGAATTAGCGAGATGGGGCTCATCGGCTAGACTTATTGGCCCTGAGCCTTTTATAGGATTGTCGAATGGAACAATTAACACGGCATTCAAGAACCACATAAAGGCCAAACATGCCCAGGAATGGTCCAAAATAAATGCCCTGGATCACTCTAAAGCCTTTCTTGATCTGAATGCTAGAAAATGGTACAAATACCTAATGCTTAACAGCCGCCAACACTCGAGACCTCTGCTGGGGGCATTAACTGGTCACTACGCCACAAATAAAATGCTTCTCAGAATGGGGCTAACTCAGGACGGCAGCTGCAGAGCCTGTGGGGAAGAGCCAGAAGACATGAAGCACTTGATGTGTGAATGCGATGCACTGGCTAGAACCCGAATGGGTCTTCGTGGATTGGCTTACCCAGACTCGGAAGACTATAGGCTCTTCAGACCTAAAGACATAGTAAAATTTATAAAGGAAGTCTTTAAGAAACACTGAAGAGTAAAGGTATGGGGAGTCACAAAAGATCCTAGTGGGTCGAGGTGCTCCGTGGGTTAATGCCCATGGCCCCTATAAAGATAAGATAAGATAAGACAGAACTCGCTCAGTCGTAGGAACACGTATTACATGGAAATGCAGTAGCAATTTTCACACGCCCAAAAATTCTATCAATATTTTTATCATTTATTTAAAAGAAACGTCTCTGAAACCGCAGCAATCATCCGGTAAGATGTTGTCGCCAATGATAAAAAGATTTAATACTTTTAAGGCGGCATAGCCAGACATTTGTTCCCAACGGCACCATACCTGCAATTTGTTTGCTATGTCACGGACATGAAGACAGCCACGAGAGCACAGAGTATATACAAAGGCAACGCTTCATAGAAGCGCGCGAATTTATTGCACTAACATTTACCTACTCCTGTGACGAGAGTAAGAAAGTGTGGTTGTCAGTCTTCTATCTCTTCACGCTTAAACTGCTGAACCGATAGCTGAAGGGAATTAAAAGGGGGGAGAAACATTGTACAATAAATCCTATATTTGCGCGGGTGCAGTCGCTAGTACTTATTATTATAAAGTGCTCCTGAGACGATCAATCGCGATTGTCAATTTTTACGTTTTTGATGGCCCAATGATGTTTAAATTGAAGGTGCGAATAATCTAGCTTCAATCGACGATTCAATTGTATCGCCGCCATTGCATAGAAAGACTGTCAATGGCTGCGTCATTCGCGATTGTCAATTGGCTTCAATCAAAATTTACATCATTCGTCTTCAATCACATAGTTGCAAATGACAATCGCTGCAAAACGTAGACGATTACTGACGATCATTTGACCCATCTTTTTCTCTTTCCAGTCGGCTCCTCATTACTGAGGATCGTGGTCAGCACGCTGGGTACTCCACGAGGTCCCGGGTTCAAATCCCGGGTCGGGCCGAGAGTGTTGGGTTTTTCTGTCTTGAAATAACTCAGACATAGCTCCGGAGTCAGGAAGTTGGTGGCGTTAACACCCCCGTGCCTAAGAAAACACGTTACACTGTTGGTCCTGCGCCTGATCTCTCTACGGTCATGTCGGACTTCCGTCTCACCGAATTATGAGAGGGAAGGAACAGAGAGTGCACCTGTGTATTGCGCACTAACTTGTGCACAATAATATCTTCCGCGCAGTTGGCTTATCTCTGTTGAGATTGGCCGCTGTAGTCGAAATTCGGCTAGGAGGACATTATTATTATGGTAGGATTCGGAGCCTATGCCATTACCACTATTTTAACGAATTCAACGACACCTCATATGTCAAAAACTGTCCAGCCGTTCGGACTGTAGGGCGTGCCAAACAGTTATACATACATATTACGCATACATACTCTCAAAAACATAACCCTTCTTCCGCAGCCGGGTAAAAATTGTCAAGAGACATAGCGATTGACCCGTCTCTGGCTGGGGCGCTTAGCGTACGAACCTCGCCAAGTGCGGCGCGGAGGCCAGCGTGAGGCCGCAGGTGCGGCACTGCGCCGGCAGCGAGCAGTACTTGCTGCGGCACTGCGGGCAGAAGTGGCCCTCGCCGCCCACGCCCTCGCCGCCCACGCCCTCGCCCTCCTCCAGGTGGCTGCCGAGGACAACAACATTGTTAAGCACTTATTGTAAAGTCAGCCTATACATATCCCACTGCTGGGAAAAGGCCTCACCTCAACTATGAGGAGGTACGAGCCTTACTCCACCACGCGGGCTTAGTGCGGATTGGTGAAGGAGGGTATAAGGTAAGTGACAAACCTTACTCTCAGATGTTATCAAGCCGCCCTAGGGCCTCTGACTAGGCTTAACGACTGACACCAACAGATATTAGCCGGGACCAACTGCTTAACGTGCCTTCCGAAGCACGGAGATGCTTGGCATGGACATCACTTAAATGGTCGGAATGGTCACCCATCCAATCACGACCACGCCGTTGGTTGCTTAACTTTGGTATCACTACCAAAGCGCTGCCGCCACTGCGCCACAAGCACTTATTACACCATCCTATTTGTGTAGCATCCTACTTAGGAAATAGGAAGATGTAATCGCAGTTCACTGCTTAGGTTCCTACCTTCCTAGTTAAGGTAAGCAGGTAGGTAGGAAGCTCGCTTCCTGACTAGGATGGTGTCTGGGGCTCCACTCCTGTAAGACGATATCCGGCTTGCGGCAGTAGCCGTCCCTGTCACTAATGCCAGTATGTCAGTGCGAGCGAACGCGACAGCTATACACGAAAATACGGACAATGCGTTATCAGAGTAGAGCACATGCCTATCCATCCTTCCTTTAGGATCCCAATAGGATGCTAACTTCCTAGTTAGGATCCTAACTAGGATGGTACCTTCTTAGTTAGGATTCTAGTTAGGAAGCTACAAATAGGATGGTGTAATTAATGCTTTATATGAGGCTTACTACACGTTAACTCATCGACTGCTCATCGAAGGAACTAAACGCAGTAGAAAATATAAATTAATTGTTTGGGGGTCACCATGACGCTCAACGTGTAAGGCTCGGTTCACACTAGACACACTAAGCGAACGTGGCAGTTTTGTCGGATCTGACGAATTTTTCACATCTTCATATAAGTAGAGCTATTTATTTTTTTGTCATTGCATTTAAATTTACTAAGTTTACAATTTTGCCGCTAAGCCGTTCGTCACAGTCACTGTAATTACCTCCCAATCAGATTTATCGGTCCGGTAAATCTGCCGAATCCAGCGTACTGTAAACAGGGCCTAACACCCTTAGAAGCTACCGCAATGATGAACAATTGAGTGAAATATAACGACGAACATGACTAGGGATTTTGTTTTTACTAACAAGAACATCGCGTACCGAATGCCGCCATTAATTCGCAACAAGCATCGCGAGCGAATAGGGACCATTAATAACTCTGGCAACATAACGCGTATAAGATACCGCATATGCCCTTTGGTCCCGCGCAAACGAAGGTGGCCGCTACAATTGGAAACTCACTTGTAGCCGCCACCAATGGCGTGTCGCGAACACTGAGTCGCGAGTGGACGCCAGTCGCTTCAGGTGTGCGGCTACTCTTAACGAAACGTATTGATGTTTTCAATACGTTTCGTTATGTACAAAGTTTACACCCGGTAGTTAGCACCGGTGGCTGTGGTTGATGGCCCATCTGCGCCGGCAAACCTCGATTGACGGTTAATTTGTCAGAATTCCCATATATAAAATGTCTAATAATTTAAAAATCTGTCTAACAATACATATAGCAAAAAGGTCGGTCAACCGTTTTCGGTCAAATTAAATTCGGACAAGTTAATTTCGGAAAAGTAATCTATTCCCGTCTAATGCTAAAACGGAGAATTGAAAATTAAAAATGTGTTGATGAACTCCAGGCTCAGTAGTAGCATTATAAATAAATTGTTTGTTTCGACAAACACACCAATTACCTAGTCCCAAACTGAGCGTGAGCTTGTGTTATGGTGACTAGGATAACGGAATGAATGAATTTATCTTGCAATGGACTTTGTAGGTGTCAACACGAAAATGTGCTCGAGTCTGAGGCGAACTATAACGGTGTCAAAGTCAAACTTCTGTACGGAGTACTTATTCTGTGGTAGCATGTACAGGCTAGGCTCGGCACTGACCACATGCAAACAGTGATGTTGGGGTCGGCGTTGGCGTTGGCGTCGGGCTGCGCGGCGGGCGGCGCGCTGTGCGGGAAGCCCATCTTGACGAGCCCGGCGTCCAGCGCGCGCGCGCGGGCCGGCGGGCACGTGTGCGCCAGCAGCAGCGACCGGTAGTGCACGTCGTCGAGCACCACCTGCACGGCACATTTGGCTTTCGATGAGCGATTTTCTTAGTGTCAATAATCAGTACTAAACAATCCGCTAGATGGCGAGTAGGCGACGAACAACCTAAGTCAGGTAGATTTAAGAAAAGGGCCGGCGGGCACGTATGCTCCAGCAGCAGCGACCAGTAATGCACGTCGTCGAGCACCACCTGTACGCCAAATTTCGCTTTCGATGAGCGATTTTCTTAGTGTCAATAATCAGTACTAAACAATCCGCTAGATGGCGAGTTGGCGACGAACAACCTAAGTCAGGTAGATTTAAGAAAAGGGCCGGCGGGCACGTATGCTCCAGCAGCAGCGACCGGTAGTGCACGTCGTCGAGCACCACCTGTACGGCACATTTGGCTTTCGATGAGCGATTTGCTTAGTGTCAACAGTCAGTACTAAACAATCCGCTAGATAGCGAGTTGGCAACGAACAACCTAAGTCAGGTAGATTTAAGAAAAGGGCCGGCGGGCACGTATGCTCCAGCAGCAGCGACTGGTAGTGCACGTCGTCGAGCACCACCTGCACGGCACATTTCGGTTTCGATGAGCGATTTTCTTAGTGTCAATAATCAGTACTACACAATCCGTAATAATGTTCACCAATATAAGTCAGATTGATTTTTATTTATGAAAAAACTGGTTTTAATGTTTTATTTATGTTTAGCATGGTTTAGATTCACGCATTCTGACAGGTAATTTTTAAACAATTTAGTTTCTATCAAGACTTTTTCATTTTATTTTATATTTAACTTAATTTTGAAACTCGCTTATTTTTGATGTAAGTACTTCCATTACATGTCAGTACTCGTAAAATTACAATACTTGTTTCAATTTTGTTTTAAGCTCAATGATTTTTTGGTCATTGCAATGCCACCTCGTTAGCAACTTAAACTGTCAAATATTGCATCCATAATCGCAAAAAGAAAAATTTCATTAATTTCAAACAATTTCAATCGAGAATTGATAGCAACAAAGTTAGGTAATCAGCCTGCTGGTAGCAGATTATGGAACTTCCAATGAAATTATTTTAATCGATATTGTGTTAAAAGCTGGCCATTCTCAGTTAGTTAATAACTGATCTGTCGGTCTGACGCACATCCACGATTTAATGTTTTAAATATCGGAACTAAAATATTACCCGCATTTCACCTATTATAATATTTAATTTGAAAATGAATACACCCCAAATTTAATATTTAATACTTTGGTATTTAGTGTCAAAGACAAAATACTTACACCATACTCCCCACCTGTGTCTTGACATAGTTTCTTGCAAATCCTAACTTCAGCTGCCAGCCCAATTACAGAACATCTTATTCCATCCGTTTTCAGAGTCTGAAATTGCATACAAAAGAACATGCAAACTTTTTATATTCAAATGCATAAGTTAATCAGCATAATCAAAGAATAATCAAAATAAAGAATGTGTACCTGAATAGTAGTACTGATATCACTTGGGTCACAAGTAGTAAGTGATGCAAACAGAACTAGGAGCTCTCTAGAGGCGTGGCCAGGCAGAGGCCGAAGCACTCGGCCAGCTAGCTCTAATGTGTTTTGTAACGATGGTTCTCCAGTCAGTGTTACATTTACTAAACTGGAATCAAAAAAGACTATAATTATCATTACTACTCGACCAAGGGAACTAGACAAATGTCAAATGACTTATGAAGACGCATACAACAAAATTACTGAAGGCAATCAAAAAGCAACATATTATTTATTACTATATAGATGTATTGTCTTAGTTTATTTAACACCATTCCTTTTTAATTTCCATAGGTTTTTTCATTGTATTTGTTGTCGAAAGTCATTTGACATTTGCCTTGTTTGCTTGGTCACCCGACAGGGTCAACATGAATATTTTTTACTTCTGAGTAGTCCACGTACTGTATCAAATTACGAAACTGGAACATGTAGCTGGACACAATCATACTTTTTTGAGGAGGCATTAGCAATAGCCTCCATCCACTTTAATTTGTGTACTTGGTCTGCTCATATAATAAAATTCAGAGATCATGTTTCCAGACTCAATAGAAAACCAATTGTTATGAGACCGCTGGTGGTCTTATGATTCTCAAGGGGTTAATGGCTATAAATAAATGAATGGTCATTATTACATACCCCTGAACAGCTTTTATATGTTTCCTCACATTTCCAGATAGTTGAGTAACTTTTTCAGCCCTTTTGTTTTTCATTGCTACAATGCTTAATTGACTTAGAGGATTCTGGTCAAAGAACTCTTCAACAAACTTCTCCAATAACTAGAAATAGAATTGTGTTAAGTAAGATAATGAAAAAAATTAGTAGTAGTAAGTAATAGGTAAGCTTGTTTTATGAATAAAAACGAGAATAAGCCAACAAACCGAAGCATTCACCTTTAGAGTGCACAAAAACCTTGATGGCTTTAAATCCTGCGAGCTCATAGCCTCAGAACAGTCCACAGCAACTAAGAGATGCCTCATCATGCCCAACCTAACAGGCCCACGTCTCAGAGCCATGGATTTGCGAGCCGCTTTCTGAGCAAACTCCGCCACCAAACCTTCCACAAGACCATCTTCGTCTTCTTTGATCGCCTCCCTAGAATCAGCATAAAAAATATGGCCAGAGAAAACCCAGAACCGCCGCAGATTTGTCATTATGTGCCGTTTTTATGAGCATTTATTGCACATCAAAAATTTCTAAATATTTTTACTGCAAAAACGATGATCTTTAGAGTGACCTCCCATCACCATACGACATAGTAAAAATGAGAAGTCACAGTTAATGTACGGCGACATACTCCCATGTATGAGTAAGGTGCAAGTCAAAATTATGTCATTTGATTGTATACTAAATTATTTTGTCGGAAAGAACGGTAACTTACCATGTCTTTTCATAACCTGTCTCCCACCGGTACTCCCTAGGGTCCTGTTCATCATCAGCCATTTTATCACGTTGCAATGTGCCTGTAATATTACTGCCAGTCACCACTAGACAGAGAATTCAAAATAATATTAACTATACCTACGGTAAATTAGAACGTAAACAAAAAATCTAATTTAAAAACCAAACCAAAAGAATCAACCAACAACAAACGACAGTAAGTGACAGGTTCAGTGTGACCAGATAAAATGAGGCATTATGCTAGAAAGGACTTGTCCTCTTTTTGTATGGAGGCTGGTTTTTTATTCTAACATATCACCAACCACTAATAAACCTATATTTATCTTTAAGCTACAAAAATATGAAACACATAACCATAGAAATCAGAATTTTAAGCGCCTCCATTTTTGAGAAAAAATATGTTTTGTAACAGGCATCATCCATTGTTCACTTACTTGTATTTCCTGGCTGTATGGCTATGTACCATTGCCTTTCCGCTGGTGGATAAATACTACTAGGTACTACCGCAGGTTATATAATAGGTACTACTGTCAATGGTATGTCAATTTTGCTGTCAATTTTTTTTCATGCGTTTCATGCGTTAATTGATATAGGCGAAGGTGCGGTTTCTGTACAGACAAGGAGAAAAATTAATTTCAATTTTTCTCTAAATCGGAGGCCTTAAAAATTATATTAATTATGCAGAAAGGCTAGTTTTTGTGAATTCTTTAATATAATATTAAGTTTATTCTGGTTAGAAATATTGACGAATAAAAAACCACTAATGGACAAGTCCTTTGTTGAAATTCTGCTAAACTCTGCGAAACCTTTTACCCGACTGCGGAAGGAGGGTTATGTTTTTCAAAAGTATGTATGTATAATTGTTTGGCATGCCCCTTTAAATAAATAAGGAAAACGTGTATTTTGTTCACTATGACATATCTTTAAATGACAATAACAAACATATAAAACAACAGTTGCTAGAAAACGAATATTACTATAAAAGAGGTACAGGACTTTCTTCTTAACATCCCGTCTCCTCTGATGAGCGACTGTTTGTTTAGGAAACTCCTGCTACCTTCAATAGGTCTTGTAGCCGAGGTTTAAACAGGGGCTTCGTAAGAAAGTCAGCCAGCTGATCCTTAGTTGCAATCTTTGCAACTGTTAAATCTTTTTCTAAAACACACTGTCTGACAAAGAAATGTCGCAGCTTTTTGTGCTTTGTTCGCTGGTGTGTCTCGTAAGGAGGATCATGAGCCAACCTTATAGCGGATTCACTGTCCACGAATAATGGGGTGATTGTTTTCGTTGCATCACTTTTCATGAAATTGATGATCCGAGTGAGCCATATGATCTCTCTGGCGGCCTCGCTTGCAGCAATAACTTCCGTTCTAATAATTCCGTAATAGGCTTCCGTAGAGGATATTGCAACAGAACACTGTCGATTACTCTGCCATGCTATTGCACAATTTGCGTTAATGCATATCATGCCGCTTGTGGAGCGTCCAGTAAGACCGTCACCTCCATGATCTGCATCACTGTAGCACTTCAGACCTTTCTGTGCAGTGGAAGTCTGGAACGTAATTCCGTACGTCAGTGTGCCTTTGACATAACGCAAGATTCTCTTCACCCTGGCTACGTCTTCTGGTGTTGGATTATCTAGTTTGCGTGAAACAACTCCAACAGCGTACGAAATGTCAGGTCTGGTGCCGACCATCAGATATGAGAGTGCACCAACAGCTTGGCGATAAGGGAATTCACCATTATGTGTTTCACCGTTTTCCTTTGTGGAAAGGACGGTGTCTTTGACTATCACATGGGTCACAGCTGCTTTGCAGTCCTGCATGCCAAATCGTTCTAGTAGGCGTTTTGCATATCCTTTTTGGCATATTTTTTTATTCCCATCAGCCTTCTGTTCTATTTCGATGCCGAGATAGTAGGAACCACACTTAGTTGTTATTTTGAAACGCTGCCGCAATTCATTCAAAAACTTCTCTGTTTCTCCAGGACTTGCAGAAGCAATAAGTCCGTCGTCGACGTATAAAGTTATTAACAACTTATGGTTCCCCTTTCCTCTTTTAAACAAGCAGGGATCGCTGCCACTCTGTTCAAAACCAAGTTCCTTGATGTAATCTGTTATGGTAGAGTTCTAACAGCGTGGAGCTTGTTAAAGTCCGTAAAGGCTCCGTTTCAGCTTGCAAACTTTTCCATCCTTATTTGAGTATCCCTCTGGCTGTTTCATATAGATCTCCTCTTTCAGTTTTCCATAAAGAAAAGCCGTCGATACGTCAAACTGATTGAGCGAAAGTTTTTCTTGTGCAGCTATACTTAACAAGGCTCGTATCGTACTTGCCTTCGCAACTGGGCTAAACGTTTCGTCGTAATCTAAGCCTTACTTCTGCGAAAATCCTCGTATCACAAGACGGGCTTTGTATTTGTCTATAGAACCATCTGGGTTCGTTTTTATTTTGAAAAGTCACTTACTGGAGATAGCTTTTCTTCCTGTGGGTAAGTGTACCATTTCCCAGGTCCCGTTTTCTCTATGCGAATTTATCTCATTGTCCATCGCTTTTCGCCATTCTTTAGAATCCTTGCGTGACGTTGCTTCTTGGAACGTACTTGGTTCTGTCAGAGGTTCATCGCTTATCGAATTAACGTTAAAGCAAACGTTGCAGATGTAGTCTTTGAATCTGGATGGTGGCTTTAGGCTTGAGCGCTCTCATAGCGTCATCCTGCCTTCCTCCTCGATTTCTGATGCAGTCAGTGATGAATTGTTTCTACTTTCTATCTCCATTTCATTAGCATCATCGACTTCATAATCTGCATCGATCTCGTCGTTGATCTCTACTTCAGGCTCTTCATTCGATTGTTCTGGCTCGAAATATGGATCAGTCTCAGGATTTTTCACTTCAATCAGTGGCTCGTATGCTGCATATGATGGCATAGCTTCTTCATCTTGAGCGTCTTCTTGACATGATGATGCATTGGCTATATCACCATCATGATTCATAACTGGTTGCTGATTGTCGCTATTATCGTGCAGGCTTTCATATTCGGGCACAACGAAGTCATACAGGCAATTAGGTCTAGCATTGTGTTTGCTCTGTTGGGTACCAGCTTCTTCAGCCTGTTCAAGATGACCCTCCAGGGGATTTTCATCAAAGGTAACGTCTCTTAACCGTATCAACTTGAATGAGTTGCTATCCCATATGCGGTAGCCATTATCAGCGTCGTAACCGACTAATATTCCCTTTTGTGCCTTTTTGTCTAATTTTGTTCTTCGTTGCTTGGGAACATGTGGATAACATTGAGATCCAATTATTCTTAGGTGACTCAATCTGGGTTTCTTCTGGTGCCATAGCTCGAACGGTGATTTGTCTTCAATGCAGGTTGGTCCTGTCCTATTTAGGATGTACACCGCTGCTAGTACCATTTCAGCCCACAGTCCCGTAGGAATCTTGGCATGTGCTTACATCAGACTTCTTGCCATTTCCACAACAGTTCTGTTATCCCTTTCGGTTGGGTTTTGTTGAGGAGTATAAGGCATACTTAATCTTTGCTTTATGCCTTCTTTGTTGAGAGTAGCTTGTACTTTGGCATTGACAAACTCGCCGCCATTATCGCTTAGCAATTCTTTTATGATAACTCCAGCCGCTTTCATTTCAGCCAGCATGAGTAATAGCTTTGCGTGTACTTCAGCTTTTTCTCTCATAAAGTATACAAATCTGTATCGTGTAAAATCATCTTTGAAGAGGACAAAGTATCTTCTCTTTGAAATTGAGTAGGGAAAAGGTCCACATACATCAGCATACACCAGCTCTCCAGGTCGTGTAGCTTTTGGTCTTGTCCCAAACTTCAGCCTGTGTGATTTGCCGTAAATACATCCCTCACATATTTCTTTGATAGCTTCGGCTTTAATGTCGAACTCTCTTTCTATAAATTTCTTCACATGGCTTTTATTTTGATGTCCAAATCTTTCGTGATACAGCTGTAACAGATTTGAAGTTGTGGACAACTGGTTCACTCGTACTGTTGGCTTCAGACATCTGAGTTTTAATTTAAATAGTCCGCCAAACTTGCTTCGAGTACCAATGACTTTGATCTGTCCATCCATTTTAAGAGTACATTTTAGAGTAGTGGACTCAAAAACACTAGTATCTGATTTATCATGAGTAGCAAGAACTGAGAATAAGTTTCTGCTTATGCTGGGCACATACCAGACATCTTTCAGCAGTATCTTCTCTTGCTTACCGTTTACGTCAGCCTCTGCGAGAATATTTCCGATGCCCAGGGCTTCAATACATTGGCCATTTGCGCCAGTCACTGTATGCTGGCTTTTGAAACAAGTGTAATTTTGGAATAGATCTCCCCTGTTGGTGACATGACTGGTTGCTCCGTTGTCCACATACCAGTTTTCTCCATCTTTTGTTTCGCCAAATGTTTTTGCCGAATGTACTGTCATTACTGTCAGATTCATGTTTACACTTTTGGATTCCTTGGGCGGTCTTCCGTCATGAATCCACTTTTTGCAATTTCTGACTCTGTGGCCCTTTTCCTTGCAATAATTGCAAAGGATCTCCTTTGAAATATTCTTCTTCTTACTCTGACTCGTCCTTGCAACTAAAGCTTCGGATTTGGTCTCGTCTTGAGTCACTTGCGTGTCATTTTGACGCAAAACCCTTTCGTGTGCGCATAACTGACTTGTCAGATTTTCGACTGAGCGTTCCTTTTTTGAAATAAACAGCCAACTAGACTTGAATCCTAAATATTCTGGAGGTAGGGTGTCTAGAATTTTGCATATGAGGAGAATTTCTGGTAATTTTCCCTCACTCTGCAACTCGTTACACAAATCGCTCCAAATATTCTTTAAAATTGACACATGAGTAATGATGTCATGATCTCGGTCCTTTTTGTAACTGAAGAATTTCAGGCAATAGTCGTATGTTTTATCCACACAGGTGCCTCCATAGATGCGCTCTAGCTCGTCCCACATGTCTTTAGCACAATCAAATCGAATAACTTTTTGCAATACGTCATCGGACATGTTTGTCGTGAACAAAATTAAAATTGCACTGTTCAAAGATACAAAACTGTTAAGATCCTTTTCAAACTTAGCCTTTTCGTCGGCAGTTGCTGTTGGCGCCATGGCTGGTTTGGTCTAGCTCCCTTGAAGAATCTCCATACTCCCCGGCATTGCCTTGAGCACTATTTGAATTTTGTATCTCCATGTTTTATAATTATTGGTGTCTAGGTTCCCAATTTAAACTTTACAGGCATTTATTACACATAAATCCATAATCTCTGCTACCACTTTAAATAAAAAAGAAAAACGTGTATTTTGTTCACTATGACATATCTTTAAATGACAATAACAAACATTTAAACAACAGTTGCTAAGAAACGAATATTACTATAAAAGAGGTACAGGACCTTCTTCTTAACATGCCCTACAGCCCAAACGGCTGGACAGTTTTGGACATATCAGGTGTCGTTGAATTTGTCAAAATTGTGAGAGTGACATGCTATATACCAAGCCACCCAGAAAGTATTGCGAAAACAAGTAAACATAATTTTTGAAAAAACAAAACACCCGACTGCTATTTTTTTATATTTTTGAAATGGTCTTTCTACTGGCTTTCATTTGATACCCATATTGCTATGATAAGGAAAAAACAATCCCCCCCTCCCCCCTTTATTTCCATTTGCTGGCGCCATTTTTAAAATGTATATAGCCTATGTCACTCTCACATTTTGACGAATTCAACGACACCTCATTTGTCAAAAACTGTCCAGCCGTTTGGGCTGTAGGGCGTGCCAAACAATTATACATACATACATACTCTCGAAAAACATAACCCTCCTTTCGTAGTCGGGTAAAAAGTGTCTATACAGGGTGTGGCGTAAATAGTGGTCCAAAGCAAAGGTGTGGATACACTGTACACTGAAGCACCACATACCAGTATTTAAAAAAAAATTATGTACAGGGTTTTCAAAAAAAAAATTTTTTTTAAATTTTTTAGAAATCGTTACCTTGCCTTACAAATTTGGTTATAATTTCCAAAAATGACGGTTTTTTTTTATCCATTTTTTTATTATTATTGCTGATCACTTGTACTTAGTACTCCATTCGTTTTTTTTTTTACAAACTGAATTTAATAAAAAAAATTAAGTTTCTTTCAAAATTCAATACTCACTGCTAGCAAATCGTTTGACTTTCAATGCTTTTGGTGCAAAAAAAATGTACCACACTGTCAGTGCCCATTATTTAAAAAAAATGCCCATCTTTTGCAGATTCTAAAATGGTGCAACAATAAGTGTTACGACTTACAGGAAAAAAGTTATTGCTTTTCGAAACAAAAAGGAGCCCAATTCAGAAAAACAATTTATTTGAAGTTCAAGGGTTTACAAGGGTTGTAATTTTTTTCTGTGTGGTCCAAAGCAAAGGTGTGGATACACTGTACACTGAAGCACCACATACCAGTATTTAAAAAAAAAATATGTACAGGGTTTCAAAAAAAAATTTTTTTTTAATTTTTTTAGAAATCGTTACCTTGCCTTACAAATTTGGTTATAATTTCCAAAAATGACGGTTTTTTTTTATCCATTTTTTTTATTATTATTGCTGATCACTTGTACTTAGTACTCCATTCGTTTTTTTTTTTACAAACTGAATTTAATAAAAAAAACCCTGAAAACCCTGAAAACCCTGTACATATTTTTTTTTATATACTGGTATGTGGTGCTTCAGTGTACAGTGTATCCACACCTTTGCTTTGGACCACACAGAAAAAAATTACAACCCTTGTAAACCCTTGAACTTCAAATAAATTATTTTTCTGAATTGGGCTCCTTTTTGTTTCGAAAAGCAATAACTTTTTTCCTGTAAGTCGTAACACTTATTGTTGCACCATTTTAGAATCTGCAAAAGATGGGCATTTTTTTTAAACAATGGGCACTGACAGTGTGGTAAATTTTTTTTGCACCAAAAGCATTGAAAGTCAAACGATTTGCTAGCAGTGAGTATTGAATTTTGAAAGAAACTTAATTTTTTTTATTAAATTCAGTTTGTAAAAAAAAAAACGAATGGAGTACTAAGTACAAGTGATCAGCAATAATAATAAAAAAATGGATAAAAAAAAACCGTCATTTTTGGAAATTATAACCAAATTTGTAAGGCAAGGTAACGATTTCTAAAAAAATTAAAAAAAAATTTTTTTTTGAAACCCTGTACATATTTTTTTTTTAAATACTGGTATGTGGTGCTTCAGTGTACAGTGTATCCACACCTTTGCTTTGGACCACACAGAAAAAAATTACAACCCTTGTAAACCCTTGAACTTCAAATAAATTGTTTTTCTGAATTGGGCTCCTTTTTGTTTCGAAAAGCAATAACTTTTTTCCTGTAAGTCGTAACACTTATTGTTGCACCATTTTAGAATCTGCAAAAGATGGGCATTTTTTTTAAATAATGGGCACTGACAGTGTGGTACATTTTTTTTGCACCAAAAGCATTGAAAGTCAAACGATTTGCTAGCAGTGAGTATTGAATTTTGAAAGAAACTTAATTTTTTTTATTAAATTCAGTTTGTAAAAAAAAAAACGAATGGAGTACTAAGTACAAGTGATCAGCAATAATAATAAAAAAAATGGATAAAAAAAACCGTCATTTTTGGAAATTATAACCAAATTTGTAAGGCAAGGTAACGATTTCTAAAAAAATTAAAAAAAATTTTTTTTTTTGAAAACCCTGTACATATATTTTTTTTTAAATACTGGTATGTGGTGCTTCAGTGTACAGTGTATCCACACCTTTGCTTTGGACCACTATTTACGCCACACCCTGTATATTAGAGACTGGCCGGTTAGAATGTTTTTCGAAAATATGATTATTTATAAGTAAAATTTACATACTTATAAATATAGACTTTTTTTACATTTTATTTTATTTTTGTTTAAGAATAAAAAGGTTTTGTCCTATTCTTATGAACAACATCCTCCTTACCATCTTTGAAAATTCTTACATTAGGTGAAAGGTCTTCTAATACAGTAAATGGTCCTAAATAAACATTATCAAACTTATTATTACTACAATCATTTTTTAACAATAGTTTGTCACCTTTATTATAATTTACAGGTTTCAAATAAGTATCATATCTTTTCTTTCTGACAATTTTACTTTCTAATAAGATGGACTTTACATCTTGCTGTGCTATTTGTAATCTAAATTTTAAATCCTTTGCATAGTTATCTAACTTATACACTGGTTCAATTACACTATTACACAAGTTACTAGGAATATTACACTGTTTTCCATATATAAGTTCGAAAGGAGAATATTGTGTTTCAGTATGAACCGTAGTATTGTAAGAAAAACACCAGTACGGAATCCACTGACTCCAATAACGTGGATCATTATCTGTTTGTATGCGAAGAAAAGCGTTCAATGATTTGTGCGAATTTTCTAATGAACCAATCGATTCGTGATGATAGGCTGTGGAATTTATTTGATTTATGTTTAATAGTTTACACACCTCATTCATGGTGGAGTTAATAAACTCAGTCCCGCGATCTGTAGCTATCTGGCGAGGAATGCCGTACCTAAGAATAAAGTTTTGGACAAACGCTTTAGAGACTGTTATGCTATCTTTACTTTCTATAGGATATGCTTCTATAAATTTGGTTAACTCGCACTGTATAGTTAAAATATAAGAAAAAATAAAATAATCCTTAGCTAGGGGCCCCACTTTATCTAAGTATACCTTATCAAATGCAGATTCCGCTGTAGTCGTAATTACCATAGGTTGTTTCGTAGGTAAATGGTGTTTTTGCTTTTGGCATTTCTCACACTTCCTAACAAAATCCCTAATCTCTAAATCCATATTAGGCCAAAAATAATATTTTTGATATTATTGACCATTCGTCTCATTCCAGCGTGCCCACTTGTGGGTAATAAATGAAAATCATTCATAATAACCTTTTTTTCATCTTTGCACGTCACTCTTTTTACATCGTTTATTATATAAACTCGTGGGCCGGTCCACTTTTCATTATCTTTTATACAACTGGTTAACCATTCAATATATTTTAAAGTTCCTTTATTTTTCATAATATACATTTCGTCGACGTTTAAATTCTTACAGAATAACTCTAAGTCTCTCACGAACGTGTCTCGCACGGAACATGATCGAGAAAATGGGTTAATATAAATAATAGCCTTGTCAGGAATATTAATAAAACTCTCATTATTGAAACATTTATATTTCTTGCAATCTTCACTCACTATCAATTCTATGCATTTTTTTAAGAAGCTCTACGACTCTTGGGTGATCAGTCCAACTGTCGGTAGACTTTTTATCGACCAAAGAATTGCTATCTGACTCTTTTTCACTTCTTTTATACATACTTCGTGTCATAACTTTCAAAATCTTTGCATTCATTTCTTTCAAATCATCTGATGTCACAACTATGCGAGATAATGCGTCTGCAGCCACATTATTCGCTCCCCTGATGTACTCAATCTTATAGTCATATTCTTCCATACACAATCGAAACTTTAATAACCTGCTAGAAGGGTCTTTCATGCTGAATAGATAAACTAAGGGCTTATGATCTGTAATGATTTTAAAAGTTTTTCCATAAAGGTATGGCCGAAAATTATTTCACTGACCATACAAAGGCTAAAAGTTATTTTTCAATTGTTGGATAATTTAATTCGGCTTTATTTAACGCACGACTTGCATAAGCAATCGGCATGTCGTTACTATTACATAAAACAGAACCTATAACATTGCCAGATGCATTTGTACGAAGAATGAACTCATTTTCATTAGCAAATTCTGGATATTGAAGTATGGGTGGATTTTTCAAAGCATTTTTTAAATTAATAAATGAATTCTCGCATTCATTGGACCAATCAAACTTTACTCCTTTTCTAGTTCATTTATTAAGTGGAATGCATAATTCAGCAAAATTTGGCACAAACTTACGATAATAATTTGCATATGCAACAAATCGCTTAATTTCATCACTATTTGATGGTCGTGGGTAATTTTGAATTACTATTGTTTTCGGTGGGTCGGGATAAACACCCTGTGATGACACTACATGGCCCAAATAAAGTAGGTCCTTTTTTCAAAAATTTGCATTTTTCTGGATTTACTTTTAAATTAACTTTACGTAGTCTTTCAAAAATGCTGATTAGGTTTTTATTATGAATTTGCAGTGATCTACCAAAACAGACAAGGTCATCTAAATAAATTAGGCATTTTTCGTAATTTAATCCGGACATTGCTACAGTCATAAGTCTACTAAAAGCGCTAGGACTTGTTTTTAAACCCATCGGAAGTCTTTTCATCTGATATTGCTTATCCGTGATGAATGCCGTATATTTTCTACTCTCAGGGTCTAATTTCAATTGGTAATAACTTTGGCTAAGGTCTAAATGACTAACATAAATTGCACCAGACAAGGAATCAAGAATTTCATTAATGTTTGGTAACGGAAATTTATCATGTTGAATTTTTTCATTTAACTTCCGATAATCTATTACAACACGCCACTTCTTCTCATTAGGTTTGTCACTTTTTTTTGGCACTAAAAGAAGAGGGCTCGCCCACTCAATTGACCTTCCTCAATTATATCATTTTCTAACATCTTTTTGACTTGTTTTTCGATCTCAATTTTATGTGTTTTAGGTAAGCGATAAGGCTTTGTGTAACAAGGTGTAGAATTTTCCTTGAGGTAAATTTTTTGTTCATATAAGTTAGTACAACTTAGTCTATCACCTGGCAATAAAAAAACGTCAGTATATTTCGCACAAATGTTTTCGATTGAAACTTGTTCTTCGTGGTTTAGATGATTGAAATTCAAAATTGAAAATAGCTTTTTTACCCTATCAGCACACACTGTTTCCTTATCAAAACTAAACATGTCATAGCTATCGAGAAAATGTAATTCTGGAGTGAAATAACTAAGGCGAACTTCTTCATCCCTAGTATTTAAGATTTTTAAAGGAATTTTATTATTCTTAGGAGAGACTATAATTCCAGCAAAAAAATAAACCATCCGACAACTGTTTTGGAGCGACAAAACAATCTTGTTTTACGGATGTATTGATAAAATTAATGTATTCGCAACGTGGTGGTAAAATTATGTAGTTATTAAATCCTAACTGTCCCATTTCAAGTGGAATTATAAAAGAATCGTTACCTCTATGATTGATGGTTAACGTATTTTGCTCAAAGTTAAGTATACATTTAAATTTGTTCATAAAATCCTGTCCTAAAATTCCATCAGTTTTACACGGTAACGTTTCGAAAACGTAAACTTTATGTTCCAATTCCAAATCATTGTACGATAATTTTAAATAAACATAACCCTCCGTATAGACAGCACCGCCTATGCCATTGATACGTACTCGCTCTATATGGAAAGGAATGTTTTTACTTGCCAAATGTTCTAACTTGATGGCCGACAACGTCGCGCCAGTATCAAGTAACCAAGAACGTGTATCGCCTAATAAAGTCAAATTAATTGAATTAAAATTATTGAAATCGCTACTAAAATGATTAAGACCGAAAAAACAAATTTTCGTTTTCATTTGAATTTGACTGATTTATTTCTGTGTTACTGTCCGCTTGTTGTGTTTGCATCATGTTCACGGAGTTAAATCGGTTGGGGCCACTAAAACCGCGTCTGCCCGCGCTACGCGTACGCGGGTTGTAAAAACTACGCCCCCGGTCCCTATTGTTCCGATATGAATTATTAACATTGTTTGCTTGGTTAAATTGACCTCGGTTCGAATTTCCCTGTTGATTAAAATTAGAACGTCCCTGTTGATGAAAATTACGACGCCCCCTGGAATTGTTACCTCTTTGAGCTCGAAAACTCATAACTTGGTTTTCTTGGCCCGACGACACTGCTTCATCCAAAGCTCCGGAGATCGCGTCCTTCAGTGAGGTGTAATTACGCGCTGCAATGATGGTACTGATTCGACTATTTCTCAATCCATCGGAAAATCGTTTAATAGCATATTTTTCATTAATAGCCCGAAGTACTTCGTAGTTTTTTGAATTTCCTGCGGCTTGTGAAATGGTCAAATCTATAAATAGCTGCTCAATTTCCTTACCGAACTGCTCGATAGTTTTGTTGTCCTGTTTTGCTCGATGTAGTTGTTGTTGTAACGCCGTGTGTGATTTTTTAGAAAGTAACCTGTCCCTAATATCACGAACAAGGTCTGAAACAGAGGCATATGATTCGCACAAACGCAATTTAGCGCTTTCCGACAATCGCGACTTTAATACAAATGTAATTAAAGCTGGTTTCGCTGATTCCTCTAACAAAGAGTCATATAATTCAATATTTGAAATAAGTTGTTTTGTGACGTTTTCGTCATTGGTCAGTACAGGTAAAAGAGAAATAGCGGTTTTCAACTCGAATTTCGCCATATTGGTGTTTTTCTCACTTTCACTTTCAATATCGGGTTCCGAACATAAATCTGAAATTTTTGTATAAAATGTATCTACACTTAGTCTTAAATTATAGAAAAATTCTAGTGTCCTGTTTTAAGTTTAAACTCTTAATATTTTTTATAAATACATCATACTCCACATTGAATTCCTCAAATAACCTTGAACTCAGAGTTAATTTTTCTTTCTTAATGTTAGACGTTCTACGTTTTGCTCCTAATTTAACAAGATAGTCACGTATGTATTTTATTTCATTATGTAAAGTAATAAGTTTTTTCTCCATAACATAGTGATATTAAATCATTAGTAAGTTAAATACATTTTAAATATAAGAGTAATATAGTGGTGAGATACGTATACGTCACACTCACGGTTTTCCATATGTTTACACTTTCACTCACACATTGTCCATCTTGAAAAACTACAACTTGTAGAACTTATCGATACCACTCTTAGAACATATCTTGAAAAAATTCTGAATTTGCAGTTAAATAACGACTCTTGGTTACAAGCAACGCTTCCTATTCGGTTTGGTGGTATCGGCGTTCGCAAAATTTCTAGTATTGCCCTCCCCGCCTTTCTCTCCTCTCTTCATAGCACTGCTGGTCTTGTAGACAAAATCTTTAAACACCCTCGCTAGCTAACTGAGTTGAGAGAGGCGGAGGAATGTTGGCAAAGTCTCTGTACTAGTGAAGACATCCCAAAGGAAACACAAAACCAAAAACTCTGGGATGTCCCTCTAGCAAGAGATACTTTCAATACCCTGCTTCAAAATTCAGTCAGTGATTGTCATCGTGCAAGGCTCTTGGCAGTTTCCTGTAAGGAATCAGGTCACTGGCTTCACGCCCTCCCATCCAAAAATATATGTACACTTTTTGACAGCGAGACTTTCCGGGTGTGTGTGGGTTTGCGAATCGGGGCCCTGGTTTGTGAACCATTTACGTGTCCCTGTGGCAAGGAGGACGACCAATTAGGTCTTCATAGTCTTTGTTGCCAGCAAAGTGCGGGGCGTCTCGCCCACCATGCAGCACTTAATGACGCCATCAGAAGAGCTCTCGCCAGCATTAACGTTCCACCCACATTAGAACCTCGTAGGTTGGTCCGTGATGATGGCAGAAGACCTGATGGCCTCACGCTCATTGACTGGGAGCGGGGACGGACCTTGGTATAGGACGCAACTTGTGTTGATACTTTGGCCCCTTCTCATCTCAGGGAATCAGCTCCTAAAGCTGGGTCTGCCGCTGAGTCGGCAGAAAACTCCAAGCGGCGCAAATACGAGTCTCTTGCAGGTGATTATGTGTTTGCACCGTTTGGCGTTGAAACTTTTGGACCATGGGGACCTAACGCCAAATTACTTTTTAGAAAAATAGCCCCTAAATTAAATACAATTCTGGAAAACAAAAAAGCTGGCTCGTTTCTCGCTTAGAGGCTAAGTATGGCTATCCAACGCGGAAGGCAGCTAGTATTCTCGCTTCCTTGCCTTATGGACACGGTTACATTCTTGAATAAGTAGGTTTTTAAGTTTTGTTTAAGTGTACATATTTAGTTAATTGATTATTTTTATGTAAATGTGCGTATAGTAAAAAAAAATTAAGTATAATCTAACAATGATTCAAAAAAATAAATATACGAACAAAAACTCTACATTTGCCACTGTTGACTGGTACTTTGAACAGACTGTTTAATGTAGAGCCTACTACTAGTCGTGCTGCAACTCTAGTTAGAGCGCCGATCTCTGTAACCTGCTTCCCGGAACATCGCTTAACTTGATTTCTCAGCAAGGTATACTAAAAAATATTTCCTGTTCCAGCGCCCCACGCTTTAACAATCAAATATTATAATTAAAAGCACATAGTTTACACTTCAGCCCAGAAATAGAGACAACTTGAACGTTCCGTAATTTATTTTTGACTTTTACGTGCACCTATAAAAGCGTGTTTTTTAGTGTTTTTTGAACTTTTAATTTATTTTATACTTTTTAGTCTTTGTTAATGGCATATCCTTTCTAACAAGTCCAAACACGGCTATAATACGATCATCCATCATGAAGTTCCAGTTCATATCTTCCGGCTCCATCATCAGATCAGCTCGACAGTACCATGTTATTGTATTCAGACCTTGAAACCTAATCGTGGTCAAAGTTCATTACAAGGCCTTTCTAACAAGTCCAAAAACGGCTATGATACGATATTTCATTATGGAATGCTAGTGCCTATCTTCCGGCTTCATCATAAGACCTTAAAACCTAAACATGGTCAACGTTCATAACAAGACCTTTCTAACAATTCCAAACACGGCTATGATAAGAACATTCATCATGAAGTTCCAGTTCATATCTTCCGGCTCCATCATCAGATCAGCTCGACAGTACCATGTTATTGTAGTCATCAAAATCACATACAACTGCCAATTTTCATAACGGTACGATGATAGTTAAATAATTGTTCTTTGATTTGATTACATAGTTACATACATGGTCGACCTAATAAAAGCGTGTTAATTAGGTGTGTTCCATTTTCAAAATTTCCCTCCACATTTTTTTGCGAGCCAATTCAAAGTATTGTCTGACTGAAAGAAAAATGAATCTGCGCCGGAAACATTTTAGAGCAATGATTTTTTACGATTTCAAGTGTCGCCTGATACCGGAAGAATCGTTCGATAGACTTCAAATGTCATTTATGGATGAAGGCCCCTCCAAGGCCACCGTGTATCGTTGGTATAACGAATTCAAGCGCGGTCGACCAACCTTGGTGAATGAAGAACGAAGCGGTCTCCCTTGACGGCTATTACAGGAGAAAACGTGCTAGCAGTGTAAAATTTAATCCAAGTAAATTTAGCACATACTGAAGATTGGCTCGGGAAGCTATAAAAAATATGTACCTGTAGAACTATTTCTTGTAGTGACGCACGACTTTCTGAGTGTCCTACCTACGTACATTTTAAAAATGGCGCCCGCAAGTTGAAATAAAGGGGGGAGGGAGTATTGATTTTTTTCTTACCATAGCAATATGGGTATCAAATGAAAGCTAGTAAAAAGACCATTTCAAAAATATTATTATTTTTGCAGTCGGGTGTTTAGAGCCAAAAGAAATAAAGAAACATATGAAATACGATCCCATTTACGAAGCCCTCCATACATGCACAATCATCAGTAAAGTTTCAGGAGACAATGCTAGACCTCCTCTACCCTGAGGGTCTCGGGGTGACAGTTCGGCTTAAGAATCTTCTCGAAAATTAATAAAAGAATTTAATGCGAAAGTGTGCTTGTCAGACTGTCGGTTACCTGTTGATGCCAAAACCACTAAACTGATTTAGATAAAATTTAGTTTGGATGTAAAAACTAACACCACAGCAACAGACTACTAATTAACAAACGACTAAGAAGAAAATGCACACTCTACAATGCGTAAAGTATAGTTACCCTATATAGATCCCACAGCTGGGCAAAGGCCTCACCTCAAATATAAGGAGGCCATACGATTCGAGAAAATACATATCAAAATATAGTACTAAAAGGTAGCCGGTACAACAAGAAAAATCAGACAAATTTTATTCTGACAAACTTAAGTTTTATTAGATTCTGCTTAAAACTCTCTTTTTCTCATCTGTGACAAAATATGCTAAAGCCTAAATTGGTGGTATTTTTTTAAAAAATCTCAGAATTCTGCTAAATCTGGTCACACTGGACAGGACAGACAGATTTTTTTTTGTTCGTTACCCATTCTGGGTAGGCAAAGGATCAAGTCTATACAGCCACGTCTTCAGTATTATACAGGGTGTGGCGTAAATAGTGGTCCAAAGCAAAGGTGTGGATACACTGTACACTGAAGCACCACATACCAGTATTTAAAAAAAAAATATGTACAGGGTTTTCAAAAAAAAAAATTTATTTAATTTTTTTAGAAATCGTTACCTTGCCTTACAAATTTGGTTATAATTTCCAAAAATGACGGTTTTTTTTAATCCTTTTTTTTATTATTATTGCTGATCATTTGTACTTAGTACTCCATTCGTTTTTTTTTTTTACAAACTGAATTTAATAAAAAAAATTAAGTTTCTTTCAAAATTCAATACTCACTGCTAGCAAATCGTTTGACTTTCAATGCTTTTGGTGCAAAAAAAATGTACCACACTGTCAGTGCCCATTGTTTAAAAAAAATGCCCATCTTTTGCAGATTCTAAAATGGTGCAACAATAACCCTGTACATAATTTTTTTTTAAATACTGGTATGTGGTGCTTCAGTGTACAGTGTATCCACACCTTTGCTTTGGACCACACAGAAAAAAATTACAACCCTTGTAAACCCTTGAACTTCAAATAAATTGTTTTTCTGAATTGGGCTCCTTTTTGTTTCGAAAAGCAATAACTTTTTTCCTGTAAGTCGTAACACTTATTGTTGCACCATTTTAGAATCTGCAAAAGATGGGCATTTTTTTTAAACAATGGGCACTGACAGTGTGGTACATTTTTTTTGCACCAAAAGCATTGAAAGTCAAACGATTTGCTAGCAGTGAGTATTGAATTTTGAAAGAAACTTAATTTTTTTTATTAAATTCAGTTTGTAAAAAAAAAACGAATGGAGTACTAAGTACAAGTGATCAGCAATAATAATAAAAAAAATGGATAAAAAAAAACCGTCATTTTTGGAAATTATAACCAAATTTGTAAGGCAAGGTAACGATTTCTAAAAAAATTAAAAAAATTTTTTTTTTTTTGAAAACCCTGTACATAATTTTTTTTTAAATACTGGTATGTGGTGCTTTAGTGTACAGTGTATCCACACCTTTGCTTTGGACCACTATTTACGCCACACCCTGTATATATAATTGTATAATTTTTCATTCTTTCATCAGTATTATTTTTCTTTTACACTACACTAACACTTAACCACCAACTAACCTAACTCATTGAAATGAGAAGATGGTTAGCAATTTAATGCCTCAACGAAATTTTGATCCGGTACATCGAACCGGATCATTTAGGAGCGCCTTACTTTGTTTCCTACTTTTACTTCATTCGTTCTTCTCTGCAGCAGCATATTATTATTAAGATTAATCCACTACACAATCACAATGACCATGAAAAAATTAGGAAACGAAGCCCATCTTAACCGGCTCGTTACCCGCCAACTTAGAGTAGTTATATAGATCTAAGCCCGCCAAAATTCCGCTCAGAGACAGAGAGATGACCAAATGTCTAATGGCTTCTCCAAATACACATACTCGGCGAACTCAAGACGAACGACTGCTGGCGAACAGGCGAACGCCGAGCTCAATCGTGTAGACGGCGCTTCTTGGCTGTACTTGCCGACATTTGACTTGATTCGCTTATTTTAACAAGAATATTCGCTTATTTTAACAAGAATAGACAAGGCCGCCCCAAGGCGGCCTTGTCTGATTAAGTCGAGAAAGAGCTTGTAGAAACCTGTAGAAACTGATCTACCATTTTTCTATTTCATAATTTTACGCATGCAACGTGCGTGTGCAACGCTTCGCTTTCCGACAGCAAACGAATGCTCGGCGAGTGTGTGTGGGCGTCCCGACAACTACTCGGCGAAAACCTTGCCAAACCATCACAATGGTCTTTTTGCAATAAAGAACCAGGTTTTTAATTAAAAATAATTAAAAATCCAATTTTTGTTACCTATATCTTTATAATACTAATAATACCTACACGAAAAAAAGTTAATCCTAGAAGTTCAAAATGAATAACATTAATGTCTAGACGTTTTATCATTATCTAAGTCTTAATTTTCTCGAAATTGTCAAGTGGTGGGTTGGTTCTAGTTTGCTTAAATGTGTCCAATTAAGATTGTCAAAAATTTCCCAAATTAATATTAAATATAAATACTAGTGCACCCTATCTAAGATTAAATTTAATTTTTCACTTGCTGCTACAGTACGCCATAGCCTTAGAATAAAAGTGTAAGAATAATAGTGGCCAGATGGGCTACTATTTATATGCTTCAGTTTACGCGCGCGGTCTAGGCTTCTAGGTGTTATTATTCTAAGGCCATAGCTAGCTTATCCCTTAATAATGATGCACTAATAATTCGAGCAGAAAATCTGGCTTTGTTTGAGAAATTAGTGGCACAGTGGCACTCAACGTGTTAAAGGTATAAGACGAAATGCAAAGTAATTTAATATTTCAGTATTTTATTGTTCGTTAAGATTAATACTAACTTAAGTTACAAAAATAGTTTAAAATAATTAGATTCTCAGTGTTTGCAAATTATATCAAGTTATTTATACAAGAAATAGTAGACATTCCCATAGATTGGGGAATATTCAGTTCTAATACTATCTATTAGTGATATTGATACAATTAGTGACAATGCTTGTGTTAAAAAAAAAAGAAAAATCATGTTCCGTATCTAACAAGTTGTTTTAATACATCATGAAGCAGTAACTAATATACTTTTAAGTGTTTGATTGGAATACCTAGTTAACTATTAAATTAAGAAAATCAGCTTGATCCAAACACAAAGCCAGTACAAACAATGAATTCTGGCTATGTGATTGTATCAATGTTTATCCCTAGTGTGGGCCCAAGGCTTAGTGTGGCAGAAGACTGTAATTTTTCAGTTGGTTAATTACTGTACAACTTCTGAACAATTCATTTCAATTCCAATGCCTGCTGAGCACAGAACCCTTGACCACACAAACTCATTACTCCTCGAAAAGTTGCAAGTAGTTTATTCTACCACCACTTGCTTAAGCAATGCTTACAAGTTCTGTGCCCTGCAGCCAGTCTCCTGCCACATACCTAAGGAGGTGATGTTGCCCTCTTGGCCTGTGTTGTTGACAACTTAGCCAGATCACTCGGTAGCAGCCATAGCACGAGCTTGTGCTCGCACTCTCTTGTCATATTCTAGCCGGTTTTGACTGTAAAGAACAAAAAAAGTTAGTCAGGTACTATTTAACAATATCCTCACATGCTTTGAAGTGTGTTTTTTTGTATAAAAAATATAGATAGATACTCTTTATTGCACACCACACACAGTATCAATTTATATAAATATAGAGAATGGTTTTGAAATATATTGTTTTGTTGTACTGTATATTACAGCCGAATAAAAAATTACAAACCAGTAAATTGTGTATGCTTCAGCCTGAGCAGGATCTTTTACATTAGGTTCATTTAGCAGATCTTGTATGCCAAGCAGGATCTGTTTAATGGTAATTGCAGGACGCCAATCCTTCTCCTCATCAAGTAGTGACAAACAAACCGTTCCAGATGGATACACATTGGGGTGGAAAAGTGGTGGTTCAAACTTGCACTTGGGAGGGCTTGAAGGGTAATCATCTTTAAAGATCATGCGCAATTTGTATAAACCTCCTTCCCATGGAGTCTGTAACACCAAACATACTTCATTATGAATGGAGAATATTAACATCATTGTAATAAACTCTCATGAATTAGAAAGTCACTAAAAATTTCGGGTATTCAATATTAGGTATTCTGTGGTAGGATATAATGAGTAAAATGGATGTAGTTAAATAGAAAGGACTCAATCCACACAAAGTCACTTTTGAGTTATGAGCGTTTGAAGTTCCAGCTGTAATTTATCAAAGACAAAGTATTTTCTTTGTTTTTATTTCCGCATAATTCATTAAGAACAGGGGTATATTTTACTTGTTCATCATATATGGTAAAACATTTGAAATAGGTTTCGAGAAATTAAGTATGTGGGTTGAGTCCTTTATATCAATTGCCTTCATCCCTCGGTCGGGGTGTCGCAAAGGGGGTGCACGAAAAATGGTAATTATTTTTTTTCACAAAACTTCAAAAAACATAGCTTTCAAAAAGAGATAGACGAATTTCAAAAAATTTTGGAAAAAAAAAAAAAGGTTTTGACACTTACTAAATTTTGTGTATGGAGCTAGGACTTAGAAAATTTTTCGACTATTGTATATGGAATATTGACATAGCCCAATTTCTGAGGGCATTTACTATGAAGTTTACTTGTGTAGCAAAGGGGGTGCAGGACATAGCCGAATTTTCAAAGGCATTTTGTATGGAGCTAGGACTTAAAAAATTTTTGATAATTTAGTATGGAAAAATGTTACCAACTCACACTTGACCGATTTTTGAGGTCAGATGTTATGGACCCAGGGTTCGTACCCGGTTCTTAAGGGGGTTGAAATTTTTATTATTTTTTCGATACGACGCACCGTTACTGAGATATTTGAAGATTTTTTAGTGTTTCTGTCACAAGGTCGAATTAACCGAAATCTATCATAGCTGCTGATTGGCATTTAAGCGACTAGTAGGGTAAACATACCGGTTTGCCGGCCACTACCCCTTTTCGGCCACTTTGCACGTTATTTTAAATAATAGGTATGTTTATGGACAGCTCCTTTCTAATTTTGCATCGTTCAACCCGGACAAACTTTACGCTTCATAATCCTCAAGCATGACCTCGTCAATTGCGTGTTAAGCCCTCGGTCGTCATTTCAAAATTTGGTGTGTGGATGCGTGGCAGATTTAGCAAAAAAATTAGCAGGTGGGTGAATTTTTAAAGTTAAGTTTTTTAATGTTCCTATTTTTTTATGGGTGACTGTTTATGGTTTGTGTGTTAAAGACATGTAAAATTTTTATATTCCAATGCCCAAACTCGCTAAATATTTCATAATCTGTAATAAATTTAGTGGTCGGACAATAGGTTTCGATTTATTTCAAAAACCGCTTTCCGGCCGGGTGGTCGCAAACCGGTTTAATCACGTCATTTCTGTTTGCCTACATTGCGAAAACCTTAAATTCACCAACATTGATTCCATTATATTAGTGAACAGCTAGAATTTTGTGAATTGACTACTAGATTCCGGCCGCCAGTATACCTCATAGATTCTGAGATATGACATTCCAAAATACCGAAAGTTTAGCGGCCGATAACCAGTAAAAACTAAACCTATTTCCGACGGTGTTTTTATTATATGCTTGTTATAAGCGATATTTCATTAATGAACATCTCACAACAGAATCGTATAAAAAGTAAATTCAAACATAACATGAAGTTATAATTATTTTAGACGGCCGGAAATAGGTTTTGATTTTACTTGTTATCGGCCACTAAACTTTCGTCCAACGGCAAAAATAGCTGTTTGTTTGACTCGAGATTTAAATCTGTTACCTAATTGTGTTTTAAGTCGCAGAAGAGAGTAAAACTATACCACCCCTTTTAAAGTATTAATTAATTAACTGTCATACTATTATAAATCTTATGCGCTATCAAATAAGACTCGTTTTTTTACCTTAATTCAGGTGGCCGATAACCAGTAAACTGGTAGACGATAACCGGTATATTTGCTATTTTTCAAAAAATCATATATTTTTTAAATTATGTATCACTCCTACGTCTATAAACGTTAGGTTTTATGTAACTAGACTATTGTAGGGTCAAATAAATTATTTTTTTAAAAGCCTTGAGGCACAGCAATATGATAGAAATCAACTCTGAAGTCAACAAGTCGCTTAACTGGCCGATAACCGGTATCTTTACCCTACCTCTGGCGCTCGGTGGCCGCTGCCGCGGCACGCTTCGCTCGCCTTCGCGCGTAAATTTTTATATACACTAGTGTTTCTGTCACAAGATCGAATTAACCGAAATCCTTCCAAAATTCGGCTATGTCCTGCACCCCCTTTGTGACACAAGGTGACTAAGGAAAAAGTGAATAATTTTACAAGTCCTTGCTCCATACTAAATTCCTTCGAAAATTCGACTCGACTATGTCGATGTTCCATATAAAATCAGTCAAAAATTTTTTAAGTCCCAGCTCCATACAAAATGGCATCGAAAATCCGGCTATGTCCTGCACCCCCTTTGCGACACCCTAACCTTAAGGTTATTATAAAATATCAGGAGTACAATGACCCTTAACTCAATTTTGGCCAATGTGTGGATTGAGTCCTTTCTGTTTAACTATGTCCAAATAATATCAAACTAGTGTTAAAAATATTTTTATTGACATTAAGGTAATAGAAATTTAGGTTAACAGAAAACAGCAGATTATCTGAAAAGTTAATATAAGGCTGTAATGTTCTAGAATGCAATAACTACTAACCCCCTTTTTGCCCGGAATCGCGCACTCCCATGTCATCAAATTCAGTGAACCATCAGGATTCTTCATGGGTCTAGCCACAAAACCCTAGAAAACGGATATTCTATCAAAAACGATTTGATTAAGCCAAATAATAGCATTGACATGAAATGTAAGGACTTACAAAGGGATGGTCTTTACGCCAAGCTTTTCTCTCCTCCGCTAAACGTGCACTAGCTATTCCCGACATTTTCTGTAATTATTACAAAATTATAGAACACTTTACTGAAGATTACACCTTTTAGTATTGAAATACTTTATTACTCACAAGCCTTCACAATAATGAAACAAGTTATTTACGAAAAATAAAATATACACGGCGCGAAATAAGCGTCCACCCACGATGCGTCAAGACAGGTCAAGACTCTAAACTCTAAAAATTCATAGTTTTTTTTTTATTGACGACGGCGAAGATACGTCTATCATTTTTCGTAAAACAGAATAGCCAATAATCAACAAAATTTCATTGGACAAAAATACTTAAGTCAATGTTATTAACCAATCAAAGCCATAGAAATAATTTTAATGTTTACTTAAAGTTTAAAGAAAGCACATTGGCTTCTATATTCTCTATTGATTGTCAGAAGTCACTGACCTACATTGTTACCACACTGGACTGGCTGTTGTGATTGTAAAACAATTTTCATGCCATTTTGGCGCTGTAGGTATGTCGGCCTCGGGAGGTGCCTAGCATTGAGTAGGTAGGTATTTACTGTCTACTCAATGGTGCCTAACTACGAGCACAGATTATATAATAGTTACTACGTAACAGATAAATCACTCATACGAAAAAGTACATACCAAACTTTAATAAAAACCAACAGTTTTCTGTCGCAGACCGCTACACATGAAAATGTACCTTAAGTGTCGAACATTACGTTAATATTCCTCTGCGGCCACGTCAGGGTTGCCTATTTAAATACAAGGTTTTTTATCGGTTACCCTTTCGTTTGAAAGACAAGAATGCCAGCCGAAATTAGTTTTTTAGCCTAATTTGTTTACATAACTATTACATTGGATTTTACTGAATGACGTGATATGACAATTAAACACCAAGAAAGTGAAATACAACATAAAAAATGTAATATTTACATACCTATTTCCGAAAAACTATTTTGTCACTTGAAGAAAATGTCCAAGTTAAATCAAACAGCTACAGAAATTATCAGGACAGGTAGGTAGTGAGAAAAAAAGTAGATTTCTTGTGGCATACTTACTTCTTAAATTTTGATGATTTACAACCAATGATGGGAGTATGTAGAGCTATTTTGGTTCAATGACCGCAAAAAATAATAATAATATGGACATTCCCCCAAGGTTCTAACTGAAACCCTGGGTAATAGTTGATAGGGGCTCACCAGAAATGTACTATAACACACGTGATTCCGTAACACACTATAACACACTTTAAATATGTAACACACTGGAAATAATATAAAGACTAGTTTACAATATAAAATGCGAACGTTATACCTACTACCGGTTTATTTCAATACTGTTTTACCAATATAAATTCGGTTACTGAATGATTCTCTTATTCTACTCTATTACCTTATTCTCAGCGAGGTTTTTTTACATAAGTGCCAATGCATTCTAGTTCTAGTACGTCTTATGTAAAAAAACCTCGCTGAGAATAAGGTAATAGAGTAGAATAAGAGACTATGTAGTAACGCGTTAGTGTAGTAACGCGTTAGTGTTTCCACTTCTTGCACTTAGCTTAAATATTTTTTTTGTCATTTCCGGTTGAATAAAAAATATTCAAACGAAAATGAAAACTATCCGTTTCCGGTTAATTTTAAAATGATTTAAAAAGGGGAAACGGAAATTCTCCGTTGATGAGATAATTAGTTTCTGCTTGTCCGGTAATCGAATATGGGTGGTTATATACCAAAGTGCTAGAACGTTGCAAGTACCTTAATTTGAAAGGGCATGATAATTATGAAGAAAATATGACATTCCAATGTTTTTACATTCTGATCTAAATTGGTGGTTACACGTCATTGATGATACGGTTCACAGAATTAAGGATGATATTTATATTATGGAAATATACTCTGACGCCTCAACAACGGGGTGGGGAGCGGCTCGTAATGGCCAAACAGCGAGTGGACAGTGGTCTGAATCGGAGAAAAGCTTCCATATCAATTACTTAAGAGTTGCTGGCGGCATTTTTTGTAATTAAAATATTTACAAAAAACATTACCAACTGTCAAATACTTTTAAGGGTTGACAACACCACAGCTTTAAGCTATATTAACCGAATGGGGGGCGTGCAATATCCTCATCTGAATAACATAACCAGAAATATCTGGCAGTGGTGCGAAACTCGCCGCATACACGTAACTGCAGCTTATATAAAATCCTCTGATAATGTTATCGCTGACCGAGAGTCTAGACGCTCTCATCCTGATGTTGAATGGGAACTATCGTCAAAAGGGTTTGCAAAATTAACAGAAACATTCGGTATTTCTCAAATTGATTTATTTGCAAACGGGCTTAACAAAAAATGTAACACAATATATGCTTCCTGGTCTCGCCATCCTGATGCGTTTGCAATTGAAGCTTTCACATTCTCTTGGTCTAATAACCTTTTTTACGCATTTCCACCAGTGGCAATTATTCTGTGATCTGTTCGAAAAATCATATCTGACAAAGCTCAAGGTATCATGGTTGTACCGTCATGGCCGTCACAACCATGGTACCCCTTGTTTAGGAACCTTATTATCTCTAATGTCATGATACTTGACTCATCAGATTTCATTATTCCTCCTTCGCGGGAACATACACCACAATCTTGTCCTGGAAGCCGCGCTCTTATCCGGGCAGGGTTCCTATGGAGAGAAGTTCCATTAGATGCCATAGATGTAATGCTAGCATCCTTATCAGATAATACATTAAAGCAGTATGATTATTGTTTTAAAAAATGGTTTACCTTCTGTGATGAATATAAGGTTGATTTGTAAGCACCATCCGTTCCAAATGTGGATCAGTTTCTTACGATTATTTTTAATACTGGAAACCAATATCAAACAATAAATTGTCATAGGTCAGCCATATCACTGTTAGTAGGATTATTAGAAGATGACCGAATAACGAGATTTTGTAAAGGTGTGTATAAACTCAGACCTCCGTTACCATGATATAACATGACGTGGGTTGCAAATACGGTTCTAGATTATTTATCTTCATTATAGCTAAACAAGGAAATTACGTTAGATAAACTTTCGATAATATGTGTAACGTTGCTAGCTCTCGTAACCGGGCATAGAGTCCAAACTTATCAAAAATAAAAATTGAAAATATAGTAACCTTACAAAACCAAATCGTTATAATGATTCCAGACTTTATTAAAATTTCTAGGCCTGGTGCGAATCAACCAACGTTGCATTTGCCCTATTTTGAAAATAAAACCGCTATAATATGTCCAGCACGTACGTTAAGTTCTTACATTGACCGAATTAATGACCTCAAATAATCTATTTATTAGTTTTAGAAACCCTCACATGCCTGCATGTTCTCAAACACTAAGCAGGTAGATTAAATCCACAATTCAAGAGAGAGGAATTGATGTCTCCATTTTTACTCGTACTGCACACAGTACTCGACATGCAGCAACCTCACTTGTGCGTAGAGATGGAGTCAATATTGACCTTATAAGAAAAACTACAGGTTGGAGCGACAACTCCACTGTATTTGCTCAGTTTTACAATAGACCTGTTGTAGTAATGATGATTTTACAGTGTTTGCCCCAAAAGATAGGTGATAATAATGATAATTTATAGTACTTAATAAGAACAATTACTTTTGCGTGACTAATAATAAAAAATACAATTGATTTTGTCAAATTGTCTTTTTTCTTGTTAAACATATAGTTAATATTTCCCTAACAAATTCTTTCAACATCTACATATTAGTAGGATTATAATGTTAGGTTCTTATTTAAGTAGGTAGGCATACTAATCTCGAGGACGAAGCACGAGTATAATTGATGATTAAACGAACTTACCTGTAAGTGAAGTTCGATCATAAATTTATAATTAAACAAAGTGCTTCGTCCGAAGAGATTAGTATGCACTCCCTCCCACCCTCATAATTGTCTTAGAATTCCCGTATGTTATGGAAATATTACTGTCTCTCTAAACTAAATGACGAGACGGCTACGAGATTGCAATGAGGTGAAGTCATCGAAGGTAGGGGAGAATTTCCGTTTCCCCTTTTTAAATCATTTTAAAATTAACCGGAAACGGACAGTTTTCATTTTCGTTTTAATATTTTTCATTCAACCGGAAATGACAAAAAAAATATTTAAATTAAGTGCAAGAAGTGGAAACACTAACGCGTTACTATAAGTTGGATTATAATGTTAGGTTCTACTTTAAGTAGGCAGGCATACTAATCACTTCGGACGAAGCACTTCGTACAATTATGATCGAACCTCACTTACAGGTAAGTTCGTTTAATCATCAATTATGCACACAAAAATTGATCGACCGTGTCCTCCGGTAAGATTTGAACCCACGACCCTTCGCCATAGTCAGGCAACAATTTTTATAAGTGCTTGGCGCTTGCTACGCCATTGAGACCGCGTTCGATTTCATCAATAAGAAGTGTACTATAGAAGGTATTACTGTAACTTCGTTTTTTAAAATTTAAGCTACTACTTAATGCTTCTGAACTAAGGTACAGAAATATAGTTTCAAATTGACATATTGGCGAAAACAATGGCCAACAGTTGGACATAACATATCAATATATTTAGTGACAGGGGAAAGTTATCCCTAGTATACGTCAAAATTAGTTCTCGTATCGCGCAGAGACACTTGCAAATGGCTTTTTAATAAGTTTGCTTTCATTTGTATGGGACAGCCTGTCCAGTGGTAATAGTTACAGGTCAGTGTCAGAAGTGCAAAGTTGATTGAAACTTGAAACTTTTTGGCATATCGACCATTTTGTTTATTTTAGGGTTCCGTACCCAAGGATAAAAATGGGACCCTATTAAGCCTCCGCTGTTTGTCTGTCTGTCACGGCTGTATCTCATACATCGTAATAGCTAGACAGTTTAAATTTTCACAGATGTATTTCTGATGCCGCTATAACAACAAATACTAGTCAAAGCAGAATAAAAATATTATATGAGGAAGGCTCCCATACAACAAACGTGATTTATTTGGCGGTTTTTGCTCTATTAATAACGGCAACAGGTAGACGCCTGAAAATTTAATAGAATACCAATGTGTACCTATGTAAACTTTAAATATTACTTCATTTCATACTTTAAATATAATATATTACACTGATGATTATAGATGTCACTTGTTCCTTGGCGGATGGGTCGGGCTCTTGTGTGGGACGCTAACTGTGTCATTGAGTAGACAATGACCTGTGTCGACATACTTGCAGCGTCTCATCTGCCTGGGGCAAGCCGTGGTGCTGGTTTGGCAGCGTCAAGTGCCGAAATCTTAAAAAAAGCAAGTACAGGCAGATCGACTCCCGGTACTACAGTCCGTGGGGTCCAGACGCAATATCTTTTTCCAAGAGATTTCCAAGAGGCTGGTTGACATCAGTGGTGACCCAAGAGCTGGCAGCTACCTTGCTCATCGTAAAAGAAAGCATCGCTATCCAGCGTGGTAATGCTGCCAGCATCCTGGCAACCTTACCACAAGGTTTAGCCACAAGGACCCTTTTTATAATTTTTCTTTTTCTTTTGTATTAAATAATGTATCCTAATTTTAATTAATAAGTTCTATATTTATTACTATTATAGTTTAGTTACTAGTTTTTTTTTGTAAGTTAGTACCTTGATTGAGTCAACAAGACTGTCTGAATACTGCTTAGTCTAGTCAGCCTAAGCAAGCAAGGTAGCTAGCTATAACTAATTTCACCAGAATACGTGAAATAAAGTGATGTCGGTGTAACTTGACGTCATAGGAATATTTGTCGGCATAAATTAACGCCACGCTGAACACACCAAGTCTGTTACGTTATGCCATTTTTTTCACTTATCATGATTGGTGGCAGGTAAATTTACGTCTCATTGTGATTGGCTGTTTGAAAGAGCAATTACAAAGAGAACCTGAAATGTCGGCGAACGCTAGGGGGCGGTGAACGCTTGTCGGCGACGCGTTTTTTTTCCATCATAAAATTTTCGATTCTTGGAGTGATTTGTTCCGTTTTGGCACCATTGTAGAGTTTGATTTGATATTTTTTTAGAAAAAAAATATTGTTTTGTGAAGGTAGGTAAACTAAGTGACATGTCTTCATTTATCATCAAATTTGATTCAATATTTCCTCTTGTGATTATGATAAATGGTAGCAGTGAAAATGCATTTTAATTTGGTCGCGATAACACAACTGCAGCCAATAATCCGACCAACCAAAGCAAAGCGCATCGTTCAATTCAATCTCGGAGACTTTTTGTGATAATAATTTGTGTTTTCAATAAAATAACACATTTCGGTTAAAACAAAGGATAAAATGGTTATTTGTTGTTTTTAAATTGTTTATTTTCGTTGTGTAATCGCTTAAATACAAGATATTTTGCTACGATATACCGCATTTGTTGAGTTGGCGGGAAGACGCCGGCTTACGACAGGTTATAATTTATTTAGCATTTTTAAATAATTTCATAGAAATTATGAATGTAATAATGTTAGAAGCGAGTAATTTATAATTAATTTTAGACTGATGACAATGACTTCCGTGGAAGATGGGGCGCCGTCGACGGAGGAGGTGCCACCTGGTAATCCTGATGATCTAGCAAAGAATCCTACTGCATTGAAAGGTTAATACTTTTAAGGGTGTTCATAGTAATAACATAGTATATCATCTTTATTGCTTTTTGTTATATATTCTTCACAGAGGCTCACGAACAGATGGCAACCCTCGATGTCTTGGTTTGTGGCCAGTGTCATTCAGCATTCCACTTTGTCGATGAGTTCAAGGAACACAAGAATGCCAATAATTGTTCTGGAAAGTCTCCAGTAAGGGATAGTGTAAGTACTTGGAACAAAATTAAAATTCTATAACATGTGGACCAGAGTAATGAGTATGTTTGTATTTTCTAAAACAGAATGAAAGTAAGGCACAGGTGTGGGCTTTTCTTCTCTGGAAATGTTCATCAGTGCGGGATGGGTCAGTCATATCTGCTGACAACAGCTGGAAGCTGTATCAGCAATGGTGTCGCATGGCAGAATCACAAAGGACTGCATGGATCACAGCTGGAGCAAATGTTCAGTCCTTGTCCAAGTTTTCTCATGCTAAAGTAGTAAGTAACTATGTTATTGATTTGTTTTTATTTACATCTCATCTTGATTTTACTAACATAGCTTATACGAAAAATTGTTACTAACAAAGGAGATCGTGCATTGCACTATGAAACTTTGTCTCTAAAAAAACTACCTATTTAGTATGGTTACCAAAATTTGAGATAAAACAAGAGTGATTTTATAAAATAAAATAAACCAAATACTATCCCAATATTTTGTGGGATTTTCTTAATAAAGAGTTAAGATCAGTTTTGTGATTAGTAGGCATAGGACCTGATAGTCAGTGTAGAAAAATTGAACTTAAACCACACAAAATTTTTGTTTGTAATTAACACACATTAATTATAAAAATATGACTTAAATATTGGGTTTTATTCCATGCTTATACCCGGCATAAATTGAGTGGGCTAGAAACGAGCAATTGCCTTTAGATCACTCAGTTGTCTAAATAAAGAAAGATTTATTATTGCTATAATAAATAAACAACACATCAGCTAAAAGACATCATGACTGATTGCAGATAATACAAACTTAACATAAAAAAAACTATTATATCCCAAAATGTATCAACAGCAATGTGAAGATGCAAAAAGCAAAGCACTGACTCAATTACTTAACCAACTTTTTTTATTTGGATCTTTACCCCGTTTCTAATTTTAGATGGAAGTGAAAACTGATGATCAACTTGTACCTGTCCAAGCTCCAGTATTGCAAGAAACCAAAAAAAGAGGCAGACCGAAAAAACAACTCAAGGTAGTGTGTGCAATTTTAATTAACATTTGTTGATATGATTAATTTTGGTTATAAAAATGTTTTTTTTTTCATAGGATGATGAGATACAGCCTTCTGGAGAAGAAAGTGATGGTATGGCGAAAGCACAAAAAGTGCTAATTAACAAGACACCTATTACTAACATCAAGAAGGTATGCTTGACATTCATTTATCTATGTATATTATTCAGTTTCTTTTAACTAAGACAAAAAAAGGAAAGATGGCATGCTACTGTTTGGAAACTCTTCCCTGCAATACCACCCCCGTCTCCGCTTCTTTGGCGACCGCAGGACGGTCGCCCACGTACTCGTAGGATTATACCATTAATATTGTTGTTCAGGAGTTGGACAAGGAGTCGGTCCGCAACGCGCAGGAACGCGTCCCGCCCGAGGAGCGGATCGCTCGTCGCACGGAGCGCGAGGGTGCCGACCCGGCCGAGGCGGGCGAGTACGTCGTCGAGAAGATACTCGCCAAGCGGTTCAACCCGCGCCGCAAGCAGTACGAGTACTTGCTCAAGTGGGAGGGGTATCCGCAGTAAGTTTTTTTAATCATCTAAAGTCTGCTTTTATTTGATTGGCGAATATTGTTAACTTTGTTTGACATTTATTTTTTAGCCATACCTATACATTTAAAAATAAGATAAAAAAATGACTTTATATGAATATCCATTAAATTAACCTTTAGGTTTTAGATGTTAGATTACCATAGTAGGTTGTTGTTTTTTGGTTTACCTTATTTTTAAATAAATATCGATAAAAACTTTATTGGACAACATCACATACACTGAAAGAAAGAAAACATATTTATTCCGTGTTTTTTTCAAACCTACACGCATATTTAGTGTGATCCCTCGAAAGGTATTGCTCTGATCCCAAGCAAATTAAGTAGCTATAAAACACTTCGCGTTATGAAATACGAAAGCAACAGGTGGTCTCACAAGGCCCAGGATCAGAGACAATGTAGGAATTATGGATTTCTTATTTTACTCGACCAGGAGTCAAACCCAGGACCTCATAGATGGCGACACCTTGAAAACCGATGTGTGAGTCCGTGTATGACTTTAGACCTCTCAGTAATTTTGAAGGTCTTTGGAAGTCTTAGAAGCCATTGAATATACCACAATGTACAGTAACTGTAGATCCATGGCTAAGTTGTAATTTTTTTTATCTATTTCTTCAGCGTTTCTATTTAATGTCGCTTCTGAACCATATACAATCTGAAAATTTCACGTGAGTGATTTATTAAATCCGTATTTAGAAAGACTAATCATATTCCATACATAAGTACTCGAAAATTTACATCTACGCATTGATTTATATATATAAGGATGCACTACGCCATACAAAATCAAAGCCCAAACATGGCACATGTTTCACTTTCACCTTATGAAGCTTCAACTGGCTAAGTTCATACATTGCCGCTTAAGTTTCAGCTATTTAAATTGTCATGTGTAATTACGCAGCAATGGATGACGACACTACGTCATATGTCAAATATCATTCATTTGAAGATTCATAAGCCAATAATACGAACAAAGAAGTAATGGAGTCGATTGTTTGTTCATGTTTTGTATGAAATTAAGTAACTGATGAAAGTCATGATTTATAATTTATTTACTACTTTTCATAAAATTAGGTATATTATGTGTATGAGAATAAGAGTATTTTTTTAATGAAGACACTTTCATAATAATCATATTTCTACATTTCTACTATACAGGTCCAAGCTTGTCATACTACAACCAATAATAATTATATTGACACAATTTACTAATTCTGGGTAGGTACACTACAGCTACACTAAACAAACTAACCTAACTCACTGAAATGCGGGGATGGTTCACATTTCGATGCTCGATAATGACACAAACGATAATGTACAAAATTGATTTTGAGGCAAAATATTCTATAGGTACTATAGTACACACACACCAACAACATGTTCCACAGATTTATAAGAAGCATAAGGCTACTGCCACAGGTATTATTTTAGTTAATTAATGAGTGTAATAGTATTATAATCGGATTACTAAATTATTCTATTGAAAATGTATCTTATGCTTTGAACATTACGTTATTATTTCTCTGCAGCTGTTTTTATTGTTAGCACGGTTTAAAAGACAAGAGTTTCAGCAGAAATTACTATTTATAAAACACTTTTTTTCGTCTTTATTTTAGCTACAGTTATTTATTATAGTGTGGTTTTATGACAATACTTTGATTTACTGCTTAGGTAGCTAGAAGGTTCTCTTCTACACAGTTGGCTAACTTAATTTAAAAATGAGGTGAATAAGGTAACCTAGTTAAGTTCAGTCGGAAGTACGTCAAGGCATACATTTGAACTACTAAAACAGCGTTTATCATGTATGGAGTAGAAGCGGTATCAAGGTCAACACGTGTAGTCTGACTTGCTGTGTAAGTACACTCGGCTCACGTCAGACTACCCCACTTTCACTTTTTAACTACGTAATAAAAGCTGTTTTATAGCTTACATGTAACCTGACGTACTGCTAGCTGTACTAAAATTAAAAACCGTTTCTTTAGTCTAGGTACTCGTTATACCTAACTTCTACATTGGATTTTACCGATGGCTAAGATATATGACAGTTAAACAACAACCAAGTGAAATACAACATAAAAACATAGGCTGGGTGCCCCGAATACTAGCCTAATTGCAGCCTTTTTGCATCTACATCCCTTTACGTGGAGAGTAATACCTACATATCAGATTCAGAAAAAAATATACGAACACACAACGCTATATTTTCCCTTCTCATAAAACTCATCGTCCTGGTTTATTCGATTAATTTGCTTCATTTTCTTTACAAACATAATTTTGTGGAAACCTAAAACTCAAGTATTTTGTTTAGCAAAAAAAAAATCACTGGCGACTCCATCCTTAAAATTGACTTTGTTCCGATGACGTCACGTATTTTGTTTCATTTTAGCTTTGGGTGTGAAAGTGATAGAAGATTGGCAATGTTTTACGTAAATAAATTAGAAAATAAAATAATAATGAAGGTTTCAAGTATTATTTCGGTTTCAAACCTTATCAATAATATTTACCTACCGATGAAACGTCATTCCATATTTTTTACGATTCATTGAGCTGTGATTTTTGCATTTTTTGACGACACACTTAGGCATGTTCATTGTTTGACGGACCACGCGTCATTAGATACTTAATCGGCTTAAAATGGCGATCCGGCCGATTAGAGCATGTGCCATAGCTGTCAGTGTGATGAGATATAATATTAAATCAATGCATCTACGTCATATTCAATAGTAACACAATAATTTTACGTTTCTCTTTATGAACATTCACAATGTAGCCTAAGCTCACATCATAATACAGAAGCATTTCATATTGTGTTCACTCAATTTCATCTCGCTCGAATTACAACAGTGAACAAAACACATGGGAGCCGGTTGAAAACATGGAGACCTGCAAGCATCTCCTGGAAGCGTTCGAAAAACAGCTGGCGCGCCAGAAGGAGCTCAAGGCGCTGCGGGCGCAGCAGAAGCAGCCACATCCGGTGCAGGTACCATTCATTCATCCATTCGTTCAATAATATTGAGTGTTTCATTCATTTTCATATTGCTATCATCTTCTAAGTATGCAGTCCTTCTTACTATATATATCGGTTTATTTAATTCACTGAACGAAATGTTTTAGGTGAAACACATCGGCACACCTATGCCATCAGTTGACAAACAAATGGTGAATATTTAGAAACTAATAGTAATTTCAATTTTTTTGTTTGCTGAGTACAAAAATATTGAAATAATTTAGTTACGATTTCATACCATTCATTTTTATTCAAAGAAAATATAATGTTTGCTGTACTTTTACTAGCATCATGATTAATTCCCCTCTATTTTTAGGTGAAACAAATCAGCACACCTCTGCCGCAAGTAGTCAAGCAAATAGCGAAAAAACCAGAGAGTCCTGCGTTGACGCCGACTGGGTAAGAATTTACGTACAGTTTTACTGTAATAGCAGGCCTGGGTCACTCCGCAGTCTAGTGTCAAGAAGCTACAAGTACATGTGGCGGATTCGACGGTCGGTCTAATTCTGCAGGATTGTCATTTGCCGGCCCGGTACCGACGATTGATATTCACTTGCCTCGTGTCGCGTTGCTTCGTTCATCCTTTTACGCAGTTGTGGTGTCAGGTTGTCATAAAAAGAGGAGGTAGTCAATTGGAGCTCCGTGGCCCGACTTGCACTTTATTGTTGTGTAGCAAACAAGATTATTAATATTCAAAATGGTCTACTCGTAGACGCCTCCAACGCACGAGCAAAGTGCGCGCTCTGGATCAAGTAAAAGCGTGGTGCGGTGCGGAGGAAGAACCCGCTGCTAAGAGGGTAAAGAAGGAAGCCTCCTCTGAAGACGAAGACTATTCAGATCCAGATATACCTAAAAGTAAGTTTTTCATTCCTAATAATAACGTACTTCGTGTTGAATTCAAAATTTGTATTAAAAGTTGAAATCACTGTAAAACAGTTGCTTCGTAATTACATGTCTCCGTAATTTTATCGAAGCACATTCGAATTTACAAATAACTCGAGTTGTAAACTGGATCACAGCGTAAAAAAGAGCACGAACACCGCTTAATCAGACCTGAGGCTTTCCCTAGTGAGCGCATAACCGCAATACACTAAGCAGTAGTCTCTGTTCTTATGAGTAAAATGAAAATTTACGAGTGATGCTAATTTCAGCTGAGAAGAAAGTGTTGAATGGACAATCGTCACCTAAATCGTCCCTTGACCCCGAGTTGGTGAAGTCGCTCGGCCTCAGCGGGAAAGGGATGCCGAATATAAAGGGCGTCATTAAAGTTGACCCTAAGCACATGCCGAATCTCTCTACCGGTAATGGTTTTTATATTAGTCGGTGTTGTGACATTTTACTGCTACTCAACTAGGACAGCATTGTTTATCATTTGCATATTTATCGGTCCCTCAAAGTAAAGGTACTTATTATAACGTGCGTTTTTGTTACAGGGGTATACATAATGTCGAAGAGTTCAGGCATAATGAAGATTGACTCACCAGGAAAGTTGGGCCCGGGATTGAATATTGATCAGGATGTGATCAGAAAACAGATTTTAGCTGCTAAGCAGGTAGGTTTGTACGGTTTGCACACAAAATGTATAAATGTTAATGAACCTGTAAATAACCCTCAATATTCGTTCCTTGCAGAAGACTGAGGAAGTGAAGAAATCGACAGCCCGTACGCCCGCAACGCCGCAAATGAAAAAGACGTACAGCTCGGCCGGCCAGCAAGTCACGGAAAAGACTATAATAACGCCATCCGGACAGAAGATCATTCAGCGCACGATACAGAGACCCTCTGTGGGTTCGGCTGAAAAGTCTCCTGTTCGTATACTAAACAAAAAACTGGTAAATATTTTTATAATTGACTGCGCGTATTTGACTGTTTATCTGTGGTACGTGGGCCATTACCAGGCACATAAAAGACCTAATACAATGTTTTATTACGGCGCTTCAATCATAGAGACTTTTCTCTTGACTGAGTCTGAATTCAGTACTGAACACAGCTTTTGGTATGTAGGGAATATTGGGGTTGAAAAATCGATCTAAATTAGTCTTATGTTTGGGAAAACGCGTGTTTTTGTTGCAGTTGCTAGTGGAGGCGACAGTGGTAAGGTGGCGTCACAAATAAAATAAAAACTTCCAGTCCAAAAATACTTTACTGTGTAAATAGGGTCACCAAAGTGCGTAACTGGTATCTGGTATGAACTGTCATCTTTCAGTTCAAGATCTGGCTGTATGGCTAGGTACCTTTGCCTTTCCCCTGGTAGATAAATACTGTCATCTTTCAGATTTCGCAACAAGGGCAAGGCGACAGTCTGCTCCGGCGAGGGGGGTCCGTGCGGGGTCGCGGTCGCGGCGCGTACGTGTCGGTGTCGACGGCCGCCGGCAACGTCGTGCGCATCCGCGAGAAGCCGCAACAGTTGCCGCTGCTCGAGGGCTTTGACCAGGTACGTCGACGAACACACTAGGTTATAGTGATCAACTAAGATGTCGTAAAGGCAGGGCGAGGCCACTGGGTCGTTTCGCCTACATGTTGGTGTCAACGGCCGCCGGGAACCGCAACCGTTGCCGCTGCTAGAGGGCTTCGACCAGGTACGTCGACGAACGGTTTTTTAATAGGTTTGCTTTTTACTTTAGACTAAGCCAGACGTGACCTGGATAGAGTCGTAGGTTCTGGCATTACCACTTACCGACGGAACACAGCAAGCGATTTGGCGCCAGGCTCCGGTGGGAGGTTGGTAGCTACCAGCCGGCACCTAACGGAACCTACCACCGCTGCTAGACTTGTTTAGCCGCCATCACAAATTTGGAGTTTGCGATATGGTTGCCCTGGGCAGACTGGGAGGTAGGTCTGTCACCATCCCAAAAAATGCCAATGTCACAGCAAGGTCTGGGTGACAGTCTGCTGGGTCGCGTGGCGTACATGTCGGTGTCGACGACCGCAGGTAACATCGTGCGCATCTGCGGAAGCCGCAACCGTTGCCGCTGCTCGAGGGCTTTGACCAGGTACATCGTCAAACACAGGAGTTTATAACGATTGCTCGAGGTCACTGGAAGGGCAGGGCGACAGGTTGCGCGCGGCGCTCACATCAGTGCTGACGACCGCTGGCGACATTCGTGCGTATTCGCGAGAAACCGGATCTATTGCCGACCTTTGAGGGGTGCGATAAGAATCTAAAAGATAAAATCTCGAGCACTTCGAGATACAGCTAATACTATACAGCTAATACCACCTATACAGCTAATTCTTCAGTATACATATTATCTTTTTTACTCATGCCAGTACGACAGAAAAGCGTAGAGAGCATCGACTAAAATAAAGAAGAAAGAAAAGTTCTAATATCGAATCTTGATACCTCTTCGCGTTCCTGAGAAATAAGGTCCTGGCAGACAAACGGACAACACAGTGATACTATAAGGGCCTTTTTTCCATTTGTGGTATGGAATCCTAGAGTCTGGCAAATGAAAGCTGAACCCAGCCATTTTTAGAATGTCACCACTAGGTGTTATACAGTTTTTTTTAAAGATTATATTGTAGTTTGTGCACATTATGTTTCTTGAAAATTCTAAACAAACATGAGTGAAGAGTTATAATGTAACTACCTAAGTACTATTTTCTATGATAAGGAAATGATTTGAACTTTAACAAGTACCAAAATTATTAATTTCTTCTTTAGTTGGTGAAACAATTTTTTGCTGCCTTTTGCTAGTTTCAGCTTTCGTTATTTTAGCATAGCACAAGCTGACGCTTAGCTTGGGGCTAGGTAATTGGTGTTTGTTGAAACAATTTAATTCGTTAGCCAGACTCAAATGACTTAAGGCCTGGCTGTACGAACTCGATCCTTTGCTTATCACTGCGAATTTTACTAAACAAAAACAACCCACACAGTCGGACGCGCCATCGGACACGTCTGACGGCATCCAGGACCCGTTTCCGCGCGACCTGGGCCCCATCCCGCCGGAGTCGCCAGAGCGGCCGCTGTCGCTGTGCCCGCTGACCGGCAAGCGACTCGCGCGCGCGGTGGGCGAGCCCATGCCGCCTTGTGCTAGTTTCAGCTTTCGTTAGCCAGACTCTAAAAATGACTGAAGGCCTGGGCGTACGGACTCGAGCCTTTACCTATCACTGCGAATTTACCCAAACAAACCCCACACAGTCGGACGCGTCATCGGACACGTCTGACGGCATCGAGGACCCGTTCCCGCGCGATCTGGGCCCCATCCCGCCGGAGTCGCCGGAGCGGCCGCTGTCGCTGTGCCCGCTGACCGGCAAGCGGCTGGCGCGCGCGGAAGGCGAACCCACGCCACCGCCTACGCCGTCGCCGCCGCCCACGCCGTCGCCGCCGCCATCGCCGCCGCGCGCGCAGACGCCGCAGCAACCGACTATGCTTATGAAGGTACGTACACGTAGATCGGGGGCCCAAGTCTGCTAAATTTAGTGACCGACCGAAGTTTCGGTTTCGGCCAAATATCCGAAACTTCGGCCAAATATCCAAAACTTCCTTACTTCCTTCTAATATAGTTTTAATGAAATCATCCTTCATATGGCCTTGTATTTTTAAATCTTTGATTGAGTGTCATAGCTAGAACTGAAGATACCGATGTTTTCGCACAAAGTGGGAATAACTTTTATTAACCATTCAGAGATCCAGTTTCCAGACACAATATAAAATCTTATGATCCTAATGGGGTTAGGAAAATTAATACATACTGGGCTAGGCGTCTACAAATGATTTTTGTCTTTAGGTGGAGATGTCACCGGGAGGCACGACCGGAATGCTCGTACAAGGTGACGGAGCGCAGCCGTCCCTACCCGTACTAACGGATGACGAAGGCGTAAGTAAATTAATTAACGTATAGTACATAAATTAAACTTTCTTAAAAAATCATCGAATTTATAAATTGGCGCTTCGCCTCCCGCATATTTGGCGGTGCGCAGTAGGGTCGCGCACAAACTGTCGGGGTGTAGCTGAAGTATTGTCTATCCAGCAGATGGCCTACTTAGGGTTACATTGAAATGGGGTGCCAAATTTTCAGGAGTGACTCAGAATTAGTAACTAAGTTGAACTGTGTAAAGAAACAGATATTTTCCTACATTTAATTACTTCTAACCGCCGTTAAAAATCGCACGGCTGTATTATTTAACTCATTCCTAGAAAAATACGCACGATATCTGAATAACGATCAACTGTAAAGCGCAATACTAATGTATACTAAGTCAGTATAGTGTGTAAAAGGTGTGTTATCTCTCTATTTACTTTATTCAGATATTTAAAGTGGACGTTATTTGAAAAATATGATTAATAAAAGAAATTGCAATAAAGTCGTAAACTTATTTTTAAAGGCGATTGAAACTTTCTGTAATCGACCCCGCCATTTTGTTTTTCTGAACTCGCGGCGTACGGTGAAAGTTATATATATAGATAGAGGATTAAAATATGACAAGTAACATGGTATATCGATATATTTGAGGAAAAAGATCGACATATGAGTACAGTGATTGGCGTTGTACTAAACTGCTATTTCGTAAAAATCAAAATGGCGGCGGAGTTGACATGCCAGCTGTGATACAAAAAGTTGTAGACCCTTTGTCACCGCTTTGCAATGTATCTCGACTGCGTGGTGTTAAAGAGGCTCGTGTTTCCGCGCTCACATAATGCCTTGTTTGCAGCACACGGTGAAGGTAGAGGCGAGCGTGAAGCAGCTGCTGGAGGAGGGCGTGGACGACGCGGAGGAGGTGGGGCTGCAGCTGCACGCCGCGCATCCGCCCATCATGATCCGCGGCGAGGACGGCGTGCTCTACCAGGCGAGTGCACACGCACACACACACACACACACACACACACACACACACACACACACACACAGCACGCGGCGCAGGTGGAGGCGAGCGTGAAGCAGCTGCTGGAGGAGGGCAACACTTCCAAAAAAACTTGTCGGGGTGCATTGCACTCGCGGACCAAGTGAAACGCCAAAATGTGCCGGTCGGGCGCTTCGCGGACATCAAATGGAACGCACCTTCGATTGCACCACAAAAAAATAAATGCTAACTATTTCATTCCTAACAGTCGAAATGAAAAATAGTATGTTTAACTCAGGTGACAGCAACCATTTCACAATCGAGCTATTCTCTAAATTTCTCGAGTGAAATGGGTCGCTTTCTCCCTTTTTATAACAATCTACTATTATTTCACAACAATTGACTGTCGCATTTTTTGACCCTCTAAAGGTTAGAAGAGACATGGGTGCACGATAGAGAGGTAACTTATAACGGTAATTGGCCCTGCGCGACCCGGCTCTCTATTTTTGAATCACTCGCGTAAATATTTCTATTGATTTTTGTTCGTCATCTCAAAGTCCGCAACTTTGAATCACTGGATCGACTGTACTCAACTGCTCGGAACCGCAACGAGTGCAGGCGCACTCGTTGCGGTTCTCTCTTTTCGTCACAGAAGGCGGCAATAAAAATAACCATCAAAATGTATGTATTGATTGAAAATAATGTCGTATTCGCCAACAGAATGTAATACTAGTGATTCAAAAATATAGCTCGATCTTTATTGTGTCGTGGCAAAAGTCGCAATTTATATAATATTTAAAGCAACATTGCTGTTACATGCAAGTAATAGTGGTTCTTCTGTGTTCTTCTTCTTCTGTTCATTTTAAAGTTTTGAATATGGAAGGACATGACCCGAGATATCTTTATTTATAAACGCCTAATAAGGCGTTTACTCTAATAAGGTTAAACTATTCATAGTATTGTCATCAAAGTGTGACAATTACGTTTAAAACTAGGATGTGAACAATTAAATCACTATGACATTTTAACCAAAATATAATTACAGGTTGCGGGTGAAAATGAAGCAGGCCAGACTCTGCTAGTAGCCGCGGAGGGAGTGGAGGGTGCGGTGGAAGGCGGGGTAGAGGGAGACGGCGACGGCGTTATGTACGTCACCCGCGACGACGGGCAGGTACGTGCAATACACGATTGGCTTGTGTGAGAATGATCCTCGCGAGGCCTCATCCACACTAGGGCGCGAGTTGCAACGCTGTTCCTAGCACGCGGGTAGACCGGATGCAGCGACGCGGAAAATAAAACAAAAAATCAGACGTGTTCATAAAGTTGATAAGTGTTATGAGAGACGGCGTGTGTAGTGCACACTGTGTATATTGAGACGCGGTGTGTCGCGCAAAAAAGTGCACTGGACTACATTTATAACGGACGTGGGAAAGCTCAAGGTCTGTTAAATAGGTCTAGTAAATATGTACGTCCGATAATGTAAATTAATTTTCCATATATCCAACTTGCATCTTCCATCAACCGCGTTCGATTGTTCTTTGATTCCACCATTATACTACGCTGTTTGATCGTAGATCAACGCTGCAGCGTATAAATAAAAATAATATCGCTGGTAACAATTAAGACGCATTTGTATAGTTTCATCATCATCTTATTGTTATCCCGGTTTGGCCCAGGGTCCGCTTTGGACCATGATCCAAGATTAATATTATGGCAGATCAGGTAATTACAGTGGAGCGACTGCCATCTGACCTCCGTGACCCTGTTAACAGGGGTCCTGACCAGTCTGGATCTTGGTTACACATTCAGTCGCCTTAATGTTTTACAGCTTATTTACAATTTTTTTTTGTCAAAATTCTCGTAAAACTTCAGCTGTTTTGGTCCGCCCGTTGCTTAAAATAACAAACCGTTTTAAAATTGCAACTCATGCCGGCACCTTTTGAGGAATGTTGCGATCAAATGTATCCCAGTGGGGGCGAGGCTTAATGCTAGAGACATGGCCGCAGACGCTGCTGGTGGCCGCGGACGGCGCCGACGGGGCCGACGGCGCAGCCGACGGCGACGGGGTCATGTACGTCACCAGGGAGGATGGACAGGTATGTCGCACACTCGTTTAGACCAGAGTTCACCAATTTTTGAACTGCCGGTTAAGCTTTGACTGACGGTTAATTTGGCAGAATTCTCACACAAAATATGACAAATAAAGCTAAACTGGCTGATAAAAAATTTTACATGTGTTGGTGAACTCCAGACCTATTGAAATAGCACGTGGTGAAGTTAAGGATTACTCAAATACTGCGCTTCGGTGATATTTAGAAGGTTTCCGAGAAGGAAGTTCGAAGGAATTCCGAGTCGCGACCAAGTTGCAGAATTATAGTTGTTGTTCCTATTATTATTGGAAATATGTTGCCCCGAGATATTTTGTTCTATATCATATTTAAATTACTCTGTCTCTGATTACTTGAACATCCAAAATTCAACAAAATACATGAGGAAGCATTTATCCGGACGGGGGCAAATTTAAAAACCAACAAATATGTAATGTAAACTACTATACTATACAAATGCAGATTGGTAAAAAAAGGTTTTTTTTATTTAAATGAAAGTGGAACCAAGTGTTTATTTGTATTATTGTGATATCGTTTTTCGTTAGTAACATGAGTTAAAAGTTGAGCTATTTCGAAAATAAATTGAAACTGTTAGCTTATTATTGGTTCAAGGTAACGTTCTGGTGAAATTCTGGTGATTGGGGAATTTTTTTAATGTTAACTTTCATTTATTGGGGTCTTGGAATGCATGAGGTGTTTTGTTTGGAATATCAAAAACAGAGTCATGTTTTTTTAAAATGAAATGATTGATTGCTATTTGTTAAAAAAATGCTTTGAATCTCATGAAGTGAAGACTTAAGATATCGGAACATTAAATGGGTAGGTTATATCTTCAGTCATTCCTATCTGGGGTGTCAACTGTTTGTTTCGGTGATAGTTGTGAATTTGTGTTGGGGACGAGTTTATGCAATGGAAAGCAATAATCTTTTTTTGCTGGTGGAAGGGTAGCTTTCATGTCCATGATCTGGACGTGTACACGTTCACTGGAAGGCCGGGCGAGCTTTGGATGTGTTTTTGTACGAACACTTACGTGGTTTTCGGAATCCTCGACTATTATGCTAGGAAACTGCAGCATCGGCAACTTATATTGGATTATGTGAAAGACCTTTTATAGGCCGATTCTGGTTCTCTAGAGTCTAGACCAACATAGGAATTGCGAAAAAAAAAATTGCTTCTCTAAACTTGGATCCATTGAGAAACTGTATTTATGAGCCTGAATAGGGCCTTTATAGATTGTTATTGTTTTAAAAATAATCCTGTATATTTAGTACAAAAACAGATTCGACGTGCGCCCGCCCTTAGGCTCTATAAAGCATTTATAACACCATCCTATTTGTAGCATCCTAAATAGGACCCATTCCTACCCCTAAGGTAGGAACCTAAGTAGTATCAATACAATACTAACTTCGATTACATCTTCCTTTTTCCTAAGTTCTCCTCCGGATCCTAGTAAGGACGCTACAAATAGGATGGTGTAATAATCGCTTATTCACGTGCGTCTTTATTGGCAGGACGTGCTCGCGATCGACCCATCGCAGCTGGCGCAGTTGATGCCGGGCGGCGAAGCGGCGCCGGCGCTGCAGCAGGTGGCAGTCCAGGTGGAGGGCGAGCCGGGCGAGGACGCCACGCAGGTCATCGCGCAGCTGCTGCAGGCCGATCTGCCCTCGCCGGGTAAGTGCGCCACGCGGCGGCCGTGCAGGTGGAGGGCGAGCCGGGCGAGGACGCCACGCAGGTCATCGCGCAGCTGCTGCAGGCCGATCTGCCCTCGCCGGGTAAGTGCGCCACGCGGCGGCCGTGCAGGTGGAGGGCGAGCCGGGCGAGGACGCCACGCAGGTCATCGCGCAGCTGCTGTAGGCCGATCTGCCCTCGCCGGGTAAGTGCGCCACGCGGCGGCCGTGCAGGTGGAGGGCGAGCCGGGCGAGGACGCCACGCAGGTCATCGCGCAGCTGCTGTAGGCCGATCTGCCCTCGCCGGGTAAGTGCGCCACGCGGCGGCCGTGCAGGTGGAGGGCGAGCCGGGCGAGGACGCCACGCAGGTCATCGCGCAGCTGCTGCAGGCCGATCTGCCCTCGCCGGGTAAGTGCGCCACGCGGCGGCCGTGCAGGTGGAGGGCGAGCCGGGCGAGGACGCCACGCAGGTCATCGCGCAGCTGCTGCAGGCCGATCTGCCCTCGCCGGGTAAGTGCGCCACGCGGCGGCCGTGCAGGTGGAGGGCGAGCCGGGCGAGGACGCCACGCAGGTCATCGCGCAGCTGCTGCAGGCCGATCTGCCCTCGCCGGGTAAGTGCGCCACGCGGCGGCCGTGCAGGTGGAGGGCGAGCCGGGCGAGGACGCCACGCAGGTCATCGCGCAGCTGCTGCAGGCCGATCTGCCCTCGCCGGGTAAGTGCGCCACGCGGCGGCCGTGCAGGTGGAGGGCGAGCCGGGCGAGGACGCCACGCAGGTCATCGCGCAGCTGCTGCAGGCCGATCTGCCCTCGCCGGGTAAGTGCGCCACGCGGCGGCCGTGCAGGTGGAGGGCGAGCCGGGCGAGGACGCCACGCAGGTCATCGCGCAGCTGCTGCAGGCCGATCTGCCCTCGCCGGGTAAGTGCGCCACGCGGCGGCCGTGCAGGTGGAGGGCGAGCCGGGCGAGGACGCCACGCAGGTCATCGCGCAGCTGCTGCAGGCCGATCTGCCCTCGCCGGGTAAGTGCGCCACGCGGCGGCCGTGCAGGTGGAGGGCGAGTCGGGCGAGGACGCGCGACAATACCCTCGTGGCGCCCACGCGCCTTTTAATAAACCAAAATAAACATGGCGACTCCAGCCCAGAACTTTTTTCAAAATACTTTCGATTACCTTTTAGAAGTCCATATTATAAATCTCTGTATATTTTTTTGGATTTTCGCGGGTTAAAGAAATATTTTTGTTTAATTTATGAACGAAATATTAGAGCACAGTTTCCGGTATGCTACCATTGGCTGTGACAGTCGACAGACGTCCTTTTTAATAAAATGGACGGCGGTACGGCTGCCTCACCAAGACGTGGTAACTAAATTGCATTTTTTAATTATAATCCGTGACTATTAAGTATATTTTTATGCAAAAAGTTGATCTTTAATGGGTATTACTTAGGTGGAGTCTTTGATTTCGCATTTTAAGAGACGAAATTCTGCGAACTCTTGGATTGACATAATATGACCTTTGTGAAGTCCTTTAGGTTGAAGTTATTATAAAAAAAAATCTTTGAAAATTGTTTTGCTTATCACTTTGTGTGTGATTTTTGAAATATTTGGAATATAACCTACTTAAATAACGCTACTTACCTTTGAAGAATAATTGAATATAGTTTACACTACTAGTCTGTGTAAACTTATCTAGCACTGTTCTAACTCAATATTTTAAGCCTGATTCAGAGTATCATTCTAGATTTTATGATTATTGATTAAGAATATGAATAAACATTTTTGGCGATAAGAATTAATTATTATGAAAAAAGAAAAGATATGTTATAGTAAAAAATTAATATATCATTACTTTATGAGTAAAACTTAAAACTTGTAATAGGAGACATAAGAAAAAATCCTGTAAGAGAAATAAATTAATGGATGTCATTTAATTAAAAAAATAATTAAAATAAACACATAAATCTCACAAATTTGGCATTTACATCACTTACTTATTCCTCTTTAGTCTAGTAACTGTGGCCCAATGGTCTTTGTATAGTACAAAAGATAGATAAATAATTGAAATTGAAAAAATATGCTAATATAATCATTACTATACCCTGAAAGTTTCACTTCAATCTGGTAACTTTAACACATACAATTTACAACTCCAAACCTTGGGCGTTTAAGACTACAACAATTATGTCCTATGAGACAAGACAATCGGGCCATCTTCAAGTAAGAGTCAAAAAATTTCTGGGCGCCACAAGGCTACTGACGATAACAAAATACGGCCTGTTCTGTCGTAGACTCGAGTTCTAGCTCGTTCGTTTTAGTTACATCATAACTTGTGGCAGGAAAGCATAAGGAATGAAAGCTAAGGTGATATTTAAAATTTATATAATGTCTTTCCGTTCCAGGTGGCACGCGGCGCGTAGTCCTTCTACTGCCAGACGGTAGCTTGACGATGACCGAGTTGGACAAAGAACAATACGAGTCAATCACGGAGGCTAGTAAAGCACAGGAATGAATCCATACATGAACCTGAATCAAATTCTTTATTCGTGAAGGACCATCGGATGATGGTTTGAAAATATTATTTCAAGCATTGTCGGCGCTTTGGCCTACTTGCGCAATGAAAGAAGAACAAAGATCGAAGGTACTATGTTGGGTATAAGTGAGGTCACTCACTACCTATACTTACACCTCCATTTTTCACGGATTTAATATACCTAGTGTATTTTGTTTGTAAATAATACAATTATAAATATAAAATTTGAATGGCGACCAGCCTTAACATTTTCTAGAAATCTTTCCTTTGATTGAGTGTTGCATGCTCAACTCAAAGGCGTAATAATAATATTTAATTATGATTTTTCATTCTAATTTAAATAGTTGTAAACTTTTTTTATGATTAGCTCATATACATATAACTGCAGTTTCTGCCTTCGTCATTCGGGAATTTGCACGGCGCGGTTACCACGCAATGTAATCTAACCGTCGACAGGCGTACCTACGCGCGGCGACCCCTTGGTAAGGGACTAAACAAGTTGGGTGTCGCTAGCCGGCAGCGACACGCTCCCGCGTTTTATTCACCGGCGGTGCGCGGCACTAGGTTGCTGGTTGGACGAGCGTGAATAAAATCCTAGAAAGATACGCTAGATGGCGTAAGTAGCTTCTTGTGGCAGTCAACCCTATCGCGCTGCGTGATAGTACGTCACTGAATAGGTTTAGTGTATTATGAATCATATTCCAGAGTTATAAGAATGAATTATCTTGCAATGTATTTCTGTAGGTGTCTACACGAAAATGTGCTTGAGTCAGAGGCGAACTGAATTACACCATATCGTTAACAACATTGACTAGATATTTCTTTGAATTTCATTGCAAAGTCATACTTCTGTACGGAGTACTAGTACTTATTCTGTGCCGTCGAGACAAATGTAACTAAGGCAGTGGTTTTACAATTATCCCTCTCATAGAATATTAAAGTTTGTAAGCAACAGATTTATATAATTTTACCTTATTTTTCATTCTAGATGTAATTGTACTTTTCTCCTATTCTTAATATTATGGAAATATGGTTACAGGAAAGAAAATCCGCTATAATAATGTATGAAAGTCTAGTAAATAAGGTATCATCAGACTTATTGCAGGCTTATACAGTGTGATTTTTCATAATGTGCACATATTAAAATGAGGGAATCTATGCTTGATTTTATAGATGGAAAAAATACTTAAAAAATCTCTCAAGTTCTCATTTTTTTAAGTTACTTTAAATTCCCTTCACTGACCCCCGTGTAAACAAAGTGATATATTTTATAAAATAAATGATATGTCACAATGAAACAAACTCATTAATAATCACTTTAGGGGTATCTAATTAAATATAAATGTAAGTAAATATTTTCCCCAATTCTAAAATTATTATAGTTCTTTTTTTGAACTAGATTTTCTATTTTTTGCAAAGAGTAATTGTAAATTTTGTAATTGTAAAAACACCTTTAAAACTAACCTTTTTAAATATTTTATGTTATTCAATATAATATTGGCTTTAGAATAGTTTAAATACCACGTTCTTACGTAACATCTTTATATTTTAAAGTTTTTGTGTTTTTATATTTTAAATAATTATATTCTGTATGTATGTTAGTCTGTAAGGTCTATGAGCCTGCATAATGTCAGTAATCCGTTGCTTGATATAAATAAATGATTATTAACTTACCCACAACATTTGTTACAAATTGGCGAGGAACACAAAAAGGTAAGTTTTGTATAGGTAAGGTAAAATAGGTAAAAATCATCGGCATAATGAAGCACAGTAATCCCTTATTTTAATATGTGCGCGCTTTGTGAAAACGTACACTGTATAAATACAGAATTGTTGAAAATGATGATAAAGAGATTTTTGTGACCAACTTTTATGACCGAACGAAGCGTAATAAATTAATGACAACTATACTGTAGACCGTAAAAAACACTTCGTTATTATCAAAAAATGAGGAATTTTCTGAAAGCTTAAAATTTTAGTTTAATTTTATGTTGATAGATGGCTTTATTCATCTAAGTTATATAAATGTGGCATCTTAATCATTGAGCGTAAAACAAAACCATAATATTATTTACTTATGTCAAAAATTAGCAACTTCTTTCGAAATGCAGTTAAAAACATTTTTTTTTTTCATGATAAAAAACGTCTTGATGGTCACTAAATTGATAAAATAATACCTGTCAGCAGTACACGTGAATCTAAAACATGCAAATGCTATGCTATAGACATTATAACATAAACAGTGATAAAACCAGCACCTGGCTAATGTTGTTCATTGACATCTAGCGAATTTAAAGTACTGAAACAATTCAAAGATTAGCTTTTGGAAACAAAATGTATTAATTTTTATTTTATTAGCAACAGGAACTTCAAATCGTCATTGACATGTAATTAAAGTGTTAAAATGGAAGTGTGATCTAATTTTTGAGTGTGTACACTTTAAAATACAAAACAAAAAAGGTATAGTTTATATATAGGAAATTATTATAATTGTAGTAAATATTTTTGAGTATGTGATATTTTTACCCGACTGCGACAGAAGGAGGGTAATGTTTTTCGAGTGCATGTAGGTATGATGCCCATTTCTTTGGCACGCCATTATAGCCCAAACGGATGGACAGTTTTTTGACATATGAGGTCTCATTGAATTCGTCAGAATTCTGATAGTGACAAAGGCTACAAATAAATATAAATTAAAAAAATAGCGCAAATTAAAAAAATGGAGAGGGGTTTATTTTTTCTTACCATAGCAATATGGGTATCAAGTGAGAGCTAGTAAAAATACCATTTAAAAATATAATATTTTTTGCAGTCGGGTGTTTTGTTTTTTTTAATAATGGTTTGCTTGATATGTGGCAAAAACCCCGAGAGCTCGCTGTCGTAATAGAAATGTCGTTTAACGTGGTTTCTTGTCGAAAAATACTTCAACACTATCTGTGTATTTGTCGACAAGAAACTATTTGTGTATCTAGTGATCATCATTTCATCAAATTATGATACCATAATTTCTTTAAATTATGGTACCAACCAAATTAATTGTCATCAAAAATTGTTGGTACGTCATGTAGTGTGAATGGTGTAAATTGGCTAAGCAGAATATTCTGATAAAGATTTTGAAAATACCAAATAAACGTTGATTTTTGAGACATATTTATTTTCTTTATTTCAACTCTGATGAAATATTTTAACTAGTAGACCGTAGAATTTTCAAAGATTTCGTATACAATGAAACATGATAAATATTATTAAATAATGGATCATTTTACTTTTACCCGATTGCCGTTTTAACAACAATTGCAATTTGGGTCAAATTTCTATGCCAATATTACAAACCATAAAAACAATTTTGTTCAATAAATTAGCTTTAAATAGCTTTGTATTATACCTCATTTTACAGGCATTATTTTTTATACAATGTCACTTTTCAGTAATACCTAATTTTTTCCTACCGTGTGGTTTAAAGTTTGAATTAATTATCTGTCCAACAACCTAATTCATTTTACAAAAGTTGCGATTACTCAGAAGCTAGTGTACCCACAGTTGCAAAACGACTTTTTTTAGTAAAGTTTAATTCCCTGAACAATCATAAAACACAAAAAAAATTGTTTCAACATGCTGATGAGTTTATTTTGACGATGTTTTTTTAATAAAAATACAAAAACAGCTCTATCTTATTTTGAGTCGATTTGAAGTGATACAGCAAAAGGATTTCTAGTCAGGAATAACCTCCTTTATCTCCCTGATTTGTTTTATCCACAATTTACAAGGTCATGTATTACAACATGAGATGTGTCGCAGTAACGTGATGAAATAGAAGTAGCATATGAAATCTTGGCGTTTGATCAGCTAATTTTTTTAAGGCAGTGAGTGAGAGGTGCGGAGATGTATGTTTCAATTAGTTACACTTCCGTTTTGCACTATAGTCAAAGAGCCAAAATGCCATGCCAATGCAAAGGCCGTTTTAGTATTATTTGACATATTTTAATGGGAGTTATGTCAAATCAACCGACAATCGACGTTTACCGGCTGGTGAACTCGGGTCTTAAAGGTCTTTATTTTTTTCATTTGGTAGGAAGTTTATGAACGTGCAGGGCTATCGAGTTTTGTATAATATGTTTTTTCATGTATGAAAATATAATATGTACGAGAAAAAGAGAAGGATAGGAAAGGATTCGCACATATTATTATGTATTATAATACATTCACTTAATTTAGAGAAGTTAGTAAAACCAGACAAATGAGTTACACTCATAAAGATATCGGTGTAGTTTTAATCATAACATAATTGTAAGACTATTTTGGTTCTTATTATTTTATGTGTAGTAGTAATATTTTTAAATAAACCTTATTTACTGTAATCGTGTCGTGTTTTTATTTTAAGCAAACAGAATATTTACCCATGGTACATCATACCGAGTGTCTAGGGAACTAAAACAGTAGGTAACTTGCATAGGTTCCTTTATGTCAACTCTCATTAGTTTCGTGGACTGTTACCACACGCTCACTTCAGCCGTCAGGGCCAAAATGGCGATAATCTAATGGCTTCAATTTTAGGTTGACAGCAAAATGCAGTCCAGCGTACTTGTATTATAGAGGTCAGTGATGTTAACTGTTTCAGCTGCAACAGCAGAATTATTGATGTTCCAAGATTACGAGGATGATGTTGGTGATTAGATGTGCAATGACAATGCGACAAACTTGAAAGTACCAGAAATATTTAATGAGAAAGAAAGCTAAGCTAAATAAATGGAAATATTAAAAAATCTTACCGTTTTTCATTTTAAAAAAACAATCTACAAGTAGTAGCGTTGGGTTTACTCCCCGGAATATTTCCAACCATTGGGTTTTTTCCCATTTACTGGGAAAGTATCTGGAATATTTCCAATTCGTCGGGAAAATTGGGAAAGTACTCAAATGCTAACTTTAATTAAGAAATACACGAAAAGCGAGCTGTTTTGACTACGTTTTACGCCATGTAGCACACTTTCGCGCGAAACCATAAAAGCGGAACCGCGCTAATTCCGCCTATCAATGGCGTTTGTCAGTTTTTACTATTTAAATATTCTGTAGTTTTATGTCAAACATAATAGTAGAGAACGTAAGCGAAACTGTCTGTTTTGACGAATAGAGTTGACTCTATCTTTTTCTTTCAATTTGCCAATCCTACTCCAACGCCATCTACATATTCGCGACAATTTCGTTTGTATGGTTTTTCGGCGAAGGTGTGGTACATACTTGTACAGTACATGTGTTTTGCTAGCAAACAGCATAGCGACTAAGCGTCGTTGCCAGCTCTCGCTGTACGCGCGCCTTTGTCGCTGCTAATAGAATGCTGACAAAAATCAACTTTATACTTATCAAAAGTAGTGTTTAAGTCCTGTGGCAAGCACTGTGCCGTGTTTGTGATCATTTTAAGTTATCTTCTCAGTCGTTTATTGGTGTTCATGAAGAGTCCACGCACTTGTATAACGTTTCGTTTCGCTGTGTTTTGGTGACACGGCTGTGGTAATAAAATAGTTTTTGATGTACCTACTGTCAAAAATTAACGATCGGAATTTTGGACTATTTGTAAGTAAGTAGATCTTTTTATCTTAATTTTAAATGCTGTTAAAGTGAAACTAATTGAATTGAATTACTGGTCATAAATATACCCTTAAAGTGTAGATGGTGTATCATCATCTTCTCTGTTGATGTTATGGACAAAGCGATAATTAGGACATTATACAAAAATGCCTGTGCAGTTTGAAATTGTTCAAACAGAGCAGTGTGTGTGTTAAAAACTATTGAAACAATCAAATTTATCGAGCATTTTTTGTAACGCTAGTCACCAGTAATGGGGCAAAATAATTAACATCATTTATTTTGCCCTAAGTAGCTTATCGTTATTTATAATGCGCAGGCATTATGAAAAATTACCTTTTTATTACTTGGTCCATAATACACTATAGATAGTCTTGATTTTGCCAACACTAGTTAATGTGCTGTCTTGTTCTAAATATTTAAAACTGTACAATGACCAGTGAACTGAATCATTTTGAAATTATTTCTTATTATATATATATATTAGTCCTTTGGATGTTCGAAACCCTTTGAAAATAAAGATTGCAACAATAGCAACAGATCCTCTCAGAGACATAACAAATCTACCACCAGTAGTAGATCATCAAGCTCCAGTAACTACTTCAGCACATGTTCAAGATAATTCAAGTGATTGTGGTGATATAACACCAATTCTGGTATTTAACACAGTTACAGAAATTCAAAAAAATGAACTGGATCGCAAATTAGCCAAAGCAATTTATGATAGTGGAGCGCCCTTATCGATGGTTGAACAACCCTTGTGGAAAGAATTTCTAAATGAATTACAACCATCCTACAAATTGCCATCAAGAAAACACCTTTCCACTACTTTGTTGGACGAAACATATTGCGAAACAGAACAAGAAGTTAATGAAAAACTTTTTTCCGCCACTGATTTGCACATGCAGTTGGATGGATGGAGTAATGTCCGAAATGAAGGCATTATTAGTTTTTTAATATCAACGCCTGAACCAGTGTTTGTGAAGTATCTCAACACAGAATGTAATCAACATACAGCTGTATACATATCAAAAGAGATCATAGAAGTTTTAAAAAAATATGGAGAAGAAAAGTTTTTCGTTCTAATCGGAGATAATGCCAGAAATATGCAGTCAGCTCTGAAAATAGTGCAAAATAAATATAATCATATTGTGCCATTAGGATGTGTAGCACACGGCCTGAACCTTTTATGTCACGACTATTTAAAGTGTGTTTCTCTAAACAATATTATAGATACAAATTGTAAAAGTTATAAAAAGTAGTCAAGTGCTGTCAGCGTTATATGCAAAAATAATAAAGGAGAACAAGACTGGACAACAATTGAAACTGCCTTGTAAAACGCGATGGGGTAGTAATACTGCTTCATTAGAAAGCCTACACAAATCTAAGGCTTCATTACAAGCTTTAGCAGTCAATGAAAGTTGCAATTTAACAAGAAATGCCAAGGACGAGCTACTCAGTGAGGATTTTTGGATCAAAATTTTCGGAACTTTGAGTTTGCTCGAACCAATATCTAAGTGGATTTTAGAGGTGGAAAGTAATAAATACAATATGTGCAAAATCTTTCAAATTTTCCCGGAAATAGAAAAACCGATAGCAGCAGTGAGTGACATGGTAATCACTTATGAAGAAAAACAGCAGCTTATTGAAAAATTTAATCACAGAAAGAGATTTTGTATTAAACCTATTCACTTAGCAGCACATATGCTAGACCCAAAAGCCCAAGGACTATTGTTAAGCACCGGAGAAGAAATTGAAGCTATGAGTTTTATAGGAACGGTAGCATCCACCTTGAAAATGGACAACATTATTTCCGAACTAGCTGACTACAGATCGAAGGAAGGTCAACTTTGGGGACGCAATTTTGTGTGATCTTGCGTATCACAAGTTAACCCCGTGTCTTGGTGGAAAGGCATATGCAGTTCAAGCAAACTCAGCAAAATAGCTGTCAAAATATTATCTGCTCCAGCGACGTCAGCAGCTACAGAGAGATCATTTAGCAAATTCAGTTTCATACACTCAAAACTTCGTAATCGCTGAACTACAGATAGAGCAGGAAAACTGACATACATATCGTACAATTGGAATTTACTATCCAAAGACCAGGAATCAGTAACACAAAAAGATGACGATGAACACTACGAAAGCGTCGAAGAAGTTTTAGAGCAAACTGATATGCGGTTATCAGAGATTTCACAACCAATTCCAAGTACTAGCTCATCTAACCTCTTGGATTTTAATATTAGTTCGGATTCTGAATAATGAATATGTACCTAACTGTTTAGATTTATTATTATGTTATTTCGATTTAGAAAAAAATATTGTCAGTTTATTGATTATTCTTGTCTTAACTGTCTCCAGGGTCTTGAGTTATCGAAACAATAATGTTACTCCATGATAAAAATTCTTCAGAGTCGACCTTTGATTTTAAGCATGTTGATTAATTGTTTAAGCACACGTAAATAATTTTCATAAAACATATTTGTTTGGTGTACCGAGGCTGTGATACTACCAAAAAGTTTGAATTTACAGAGTTTTTTTTTATGTACCCAACAAATATTTTTATATGGTAATTTGTTGATTTTATGATGTCTGTTAATCTGAAAGGCAAATAATTATGTCTATTTAACTTAACTACCTTTTATTTATATAGATCTTTACCTTAAACAGTCTTATTTAATGCATGTTGATTAATTGTTTAAGTAAATGTAAATAATTTTCATTAATGTACCGAGTTTGTGATACTATCAAAAAGTTTGTACCTAACGAAGTGATTTCATGTGACAAACAAATGTTGTATATGGTAATTTGTTGATTTTATGACGTCTGTTAATTTAAAAAGCAAATATATCGATTTAACTTTATTAAATTGTTTTTTATATATAAATCTTTACCTTAATTAGTCTTGTTAGAATCAATTTCATTGCTCAATTACTCAAAATATAAAACAAAAGCGTTTAGAAGATCAAACTAAGTTAGTTCTCAAGACTTAAGAGGTCATCTGGGTTTTTTCCCGCCGATTTGGAATATTTCCCAATCTTTCCGTTCTTTCCCGTATTTTCCCGTATTTTTCTTTTCCATCCCAATTGTTTCTTTCCCTTGCCTATCGCTAACAAGTAGGTACCCTACTGCGCAGAAAATCGATAACTATAGGACCCATCACTAGAGTATGTATCAATATATCATCGACTTTCGCAAGCCCTACATAGCTTTGAATAAATTGTACAAGGCCGTGAAATCATTAATGAAAAATAAAATAATTAATTGTCAATGTCAAATAGGCAACTACAGCGACAAAACAAAGAATTAGTAACGAAAAGTAATGCACTTTTTGTAGTACAAATGGGGATCCACACTGCCAAATTCTCCCGGTAGGTGGCGCATTGTTGATGCGGCCACAACTATCTGTCATTCCAGTACAGAAGTTGTGTTATTTTGAGTATTTTTTTTGAGTTTTCAATCTACGAAAGCATAATGCCGTTATGTGCTGTGCCAGGTTGTTTTAAAAAGAAGTGGGAAACAGAAATAAGAAGAAAATTTATTAATTTTAGGTAGTTTACTAGAACTATTTACGTCATGATAAACTTCTGGATCGGGAACATTCATCGTATAACTAGGTTTTGAAGCTACGACACCAAAATTCCCGGTATCATCGCGGTTCCGATCGTAGAATTCTAACCTAAAAACAATCATTTACGTGTTTTATTATTTTAGTTATATTTATTAAAAACCTTGTTATGTAGTTAATTTGTAACACAAATACAACAAAGACAATTTCAATATCCAATTAAATGTAACATTTACAGTAATTAAACTGGATTAACCTATCTTCTGTGCGAAACGCCGCGATGATGACATCCGTCGTCTGTGGCGAGTTTCAAGAGCTTCGCGCGTGTTCAGTTTATGTTAAAAATATACATATTTTTGTATTGGACAATTAAAATGAAGCAGATGTAACAATATATAACATTTGTATAAATTACCTTGTTTATAAATGATAAGTTATTCCTCAAATATTTCTATTTTCATTTCTTGAGCTGTTTGTAAACGAAGTTTCACCAAAAATGCACACACAAATAAAATGCACTTTTTTTAGTATTATTGAATTTTCATTCCTATTTTACTTTACTTTTCCTAAAATATTAACTTATTAGAAATCTATTTCTGTAGTAAAGGCAAGCTATAACGATTAGAATATATAAATATTTTACTTTCATTAATCACTCCCGTGCTCGTAACGGTCGGTGAATGAATTTGAAAGTCGATTCATATCAATAAGGTCGATTTTTTTTTTAAGTAATGCTTGACTATGGTAGCTCATTCATTCAATTTTATTTTAAATGCACTTGTATACCTTATCGTAATAGAAAAATGGCTTAAAATTGAAAAAAATTGGCAGATGTAGTCGCGCTCGGATCCGTATCATACACATACGACGGATACATCTGTATGTGTTTAGGATCCTGAACACCCACAGACGATAGGTTAACACCCATATGTTGACCTCGCAATAAGATCGGTTTTTTTATCAGATTCAGAAGTTCGTCTTTAGTACAGATAACTTCATTGACGAATAAATAATGAAATAACATTAGATAGTCACGAAAAACTGTAAATTAGATACGAAAAAGCCCGACCATAAACAATAGCAAAATGTTTGACATAGCCGTATCTATGCTACGCCATCTGCATCAAGCTTTGCGTGTGGATCCCCAATTGTTATAATCTGTGACTTTAGTACTTCTTTGTACTTTGAGGTCAGTGCTTTATTCACTTTAGTACAAATACGTAGCTAATCCATCATACCTTTATAATTTGCGAGCTAATCTGTGGATTCAATCGGTATTGTTATTTGAATGAAATAATAATGGATCATTGCAGCGTTAATATTGCTCTTTATGTTGCTGATTCAGCAACAAATCGAAAACGTCTTTTTGGAGATGCAATTACTTTTGCAAAACTTGGCAAAGTGCTTTACATACTTCATGATGAGTTGGATGAACTACCTGAATTATCTCAAGACTTGAGTTTATTAAACAAACATTATATGAAAATGATAAGTTTTCTATACGTAAAAACCAATGAATCTCTTATTGAAAGTGTACATTCTTTACCGGAGTGGCGAAGTGTCCCATCTACAATAATTTTAGATGATCTAAGTGCATTTTGTCATAATAATCTACAAAATGCCTGCGCTATCACAGCATTATTAAAAGAAACTGCTCGCAGTTGTGCATTTGTACTGAAGTCACCTTGTAGGATCATAATATCAATTGATGAATCCCTTGGAGAAGACTATTGTAATACTTTGAAGGAACTTTATTGTAAGCCTGATACAGTAAATAAATGATTTCATAAAAAATCCCTTTTATTATTTCCTGCAAAACTTTGTTTTTCATATTGACTGCTAGACTAATCATCATACCATTTAGGAGTTAAATCTTTCGTAGGTGAAGTTACTTCCACTATCCCTATCCTCCACAATTCTCTTGACCTGATACAAAATAATGTCCCAGGTCATCTATGCGTTTTTCCTTCACCTTAATAATTGTTTGGTCATCATGGTTTATCAAGTGTCCCAGCATCATCCCTCTCCTATTTTCAATTATTTCAAGAATTGTTCGCTTCTCTCCAAAAGAGTAAAACGACCATATTTTTATTAATCTTTATTTACAGGAATAATCAAACAAAATTATACATTGGGAATGAAAAATCAGGGAAACAAAAATTTCAACCAGTTTATATGATCACCTAAATTTCAACACTATATACAGCAAGAAGAAAACAAATATTGAAAACAAGAACAAATAGAATATGTAATAGTTATGATTTCCCTTTCCAAGCCTTAGTACTCTTCCCATAGTCTTGCCTAAGAAGCCTGAACTCCTGTCTACATCATCATCAAGGCCTCGTAATATTTTGTCTTGGTAACGAACCTCATTGCCTATTTCAATGGACATATGCTTTAGTGTGCTTATTTTACCACTAAGTTCTTCCGCCATCCTTTCATTTTCGTGTTCGAGAACATCATCTGTGGGTGCTCGTGGTACTGGCTGGTACTGGTAGCCATCTCTGGCTCGACGCATACTGCTTCTGCCTGCCGTTTTGTTGGATAAGTCTTTAATTCTTCAAAGAGAATTAATTTTGTGAATAAACTTCGTGAAAGACAGCACGACTACCTATGGGCTGAATTATTTTGGTGAAAAGGTGTGTTGATAATTGAAATGAGCAGCAGTTATTGCTACTTTATTCTACACTCGTTTGATACCTTTTGGATGGCTTTGCAATTTTTACAACTTTACAGCAAAACAACACAATGGGGATAATAAAACTTTCGTTTCGTTTAGTTTTTGTGATGATGATGTAAATGATGTTGGTTGATCGGCTGTCAATGTCAGTCAGTCCGTCGACTGTAGCTGTCAGTTTGACAAAAATTTGACAACTCACCATTTGCGTTTAGTTAATGAAGATTAGAGGTAAAGCTCAATTTTGACTACGAAATATAATTACCCTACCCATATAATAACCCTATTTCAACAGGGGCTTGCAGGAGGGTGAGCATAGTCTGAATAATCTAATAGGTGCAATTTGACAGCTCTGAGTTATCACATAACGTAGCAGTGTATGCGGAGGGATTCCATAGTCAACACATAAATCAATGAAAATAAAATGCTATTGATTTTAAAATAAGAAAAGATAGATCATAGCACTGACTTAAAAGACAATGTGACACATTTTCGTTTACATTTTGTACATAAAGAGTAAAATAAATCAAAATTATTTACTGCTGACAGACGTCTGAAAACGGACATGTTCAATTCATATTTTTTCTTAATGTTAGTGTTGTCACCGTTTTACTCGTCACGGAGGTACAGATTTATCGATTCATCGGTTGATATAAAAACAAAAAACATTTTCAGTATGTAATTTTGAGTTTGAAGACGTTATTTTATTTTTAGTTTATAGAAACCAGTGTTGGGCGTAATTAATTAATATGTGTAATTGAATTACTAATTTCATGATAAGTAATTGAACTACTGTAATTCAAATTACATGTAATTGGAACTATTTTAATTCAATTACAAAAGTAATTGGTAATTTTAATTACATTAATTATAATTCAAATTACTCAATTACTTTTATAAAATTAAGTGGATAAAGTCTGTTTTTCTGCTTGTGCAATATTGTAAACAATCTTGGATTTCTTTTTTTACGAAAGTTTCGTTTCGTTTTAAAATAAGATAAACACAAAACTCACAATCTACATTGGTAAAGTCATCGTTGAAGACCGATATTTTTTCAAATCAAATAGTTTATTAATTTTATTCATTGATATTATTTTAAAAGTTATAAAAAGATTGTTTACATTGTTCGACTAGCAAAGAAAAACGGACTATTCTCGTTCGCAACGCAACACAAACATCATGCGTAGTATAAAGTTTTCTATGATCTTGTGGGTGCACTGCTAAATGCGACTGTAACTGCGCACGCGGCGGATAGGCCATAGAATGAGCCAGAGGGGCGCGGGGGGCTTACAATCACCCACCCCGCGTGTACTTCTCTCCGGAAACAAGCGGCGTCACATAGTCGTTGGCATTGGTTTTGACAAGTAAGATCGCTCGCGTATCTCTTTTGGCGTATTTTTATTTTACAAGTACCTACTGAAATGGCGTCTAATACTGAACAAGATGAAGACGACCCAACAACCGAGGAGGTGTTGCCCTGTATTTTTGATGGCAAGTTTTTTACCTATTTACCCAGTGAATCTTCAGATAAAAAAAGAGTAGCACGGTGCACGTTATGCGCACCAAAAGAAGTTAAAATTAGTGGATCACGTAATACAACTTCGAATGGCGAAGTGACATTTAATGAATACGTGAGCTACTCAAAAACGCATAAGCGACTCAAAAGACATTCTTCTACAAAGCAAAATACGCAATTGTCACTAAGACAAGACGTCCTAAACTGAAAAGTATAAAATAATATTTAAATTACCTAACTGTTCTACGATATTATACAAGAAACCTATTTCCAATTTATTATCTGTTATTTTTTGGAGTCGGTGCCAGTGAAAGAGGAGGGAGCTGCGCCTTTGACTTTGTTTTGTTAGCATCCTATACAGTACCTGACAAAACATCTGGTGTTTTAATTACTAAACTCCTAATTTTTAAGGAGTTCCACCATCAGCTCAGCTCCACATAATGACTATCAGACGTAACAACATGTCAACATTAAGATACTAGTACGAAAACACTATACGTGCCTTCAAAATTTGAGGGTTTCCCTCGATTACACCAAGATCCCATCATCAGAGCTCGATTGGGCCAAAATGGGCCCAACTAGAAGGTATAGCCTCTAGGTAAACATTTTTTTTTTAAATCGGTCTACAACTGACTGAGATATGCGGTAACATAGCCACAAAAAAAAACATACAGTCGAATTGATAACCTCCTCCTTTTTTGAAGTCGGTTAAAAATGCAAGAGAATCTTCAATCACATACACAAACAAAGACGATGATTCGTATTTTGTTTTTGACACTGATTCACCTGAAGGTGAATATACTGAATCACTCCGTTCTACAAGACCTGAAATTATTATGTCCTTTCAGATTCGGATAAAGATACTTCAATGCTAAATTGACATCCAGAAATTAAACAGGTGTTTATTAAATATAATACTTTAATGCCTTCGTCAGGTCCCGTCGAGAGATTATTTTCAAATGCTACCATGATTAATTTACCAAAATCTCACAAACTTTCTGATCAGATGTTTGAACAAAGAGTAGCATTAAAATCTAATTTGAAATAGTTCTTTTTTGTTATTTTTTAAAATTAAATATTTATCTTTACCTTATCGTTTTATTTAGATTAATACCATATTTTAAATGAAAAAGTAATTGAGTGATTTCAATTACTAATTACAATTACAATTACAATTTGTAATTGTAATTAAATTACTTTTTATCAATTTCAAGTAATTTATAATTGAACTAGCCAATTACATTTTGTAATTGTAATTGTTAATTTTTAATTAATTACATTTTGCCCAACTCTGCCTATAGCCCAGATTTTTATTACCGATATTGAAAACGTAAAATTTTGGTCGTACCTCAGACCGACTAATTAGTGTAACTGGCCGTGAATGGCCAACTTTAGCAACAAAACTTTGATTGAAATAATTTCATTCAAAGTTACATAATCCACTACCAGGTCTGACTTAAAAAAGTATTTTACCATACATACAAGCCAGCTGTCATTTTAACATTGACATTGACACTGACATTATGATGAGTGAGTGAGAGAAGAGATAGTGATAGTGTTGTTCTATAGAAGTGAAGTCCATCTATTTATCGAAAGTTTTAGTATAGTTTATTTAGGATTGCTAAATATACACAATGCATTTTAATGAATAACTATTATGGTGACGAATTTATAAAAGTTTCTTTATTCATGCTGTTAATGTTTCATTTGATTTTAAAAACCATTAAAATTTGAGTAAGGAAAATTGCAACATAAGCTTTTGTTAGTTAGGTTGTGTTTGGATTAAAATGCTCACTAAGATTATTTATCTACTTCTTCATTTAGACTTTACTTATTTTGATATACGTGCTTACTGTCAATATCGATCTCTTACTGCTTCAAAATACAACACTATAGACGTCTGTTATTTCTTTTAATTCAAAATATGGCAAAAGTCGTCACATCCTTACTCTTGCACTTACGCTCTTTTCGAATGGAGAGTTTTTAAATAATTAAATTCAAGGAGAAATAATAAAAAGAAAAAATACGTGTCTTATTTTTTGACGTTTTGTAAGGAAATAAATATAAACGTGCGTGTAAAATTTTTGAAATATCAATTTAAATACTGGATTCTGGGATTGAAGAAATAATAATTTAAAAAATCTGTATGTAAGGTCTAAATTTTTTGGATTCAGAGATGGTAGCAAATGACCCGCCATTTCAATTTGGCAAATGATGCACCAAACAGGAAATAACAGGCATAACTGTTTAAGCGCTCACCATAGTCTCTTATGGTTCCATTCCACGTATTCTTGCCAGGTTGCTGGTTGAAGCATTGATCATGATATAATGTTCAAGTTTAGCATGTTTTCGATTCACGCGTACCTACTGACAGGTAATTTTTTAACAATTTAGTGATTATCAAGGCGTTTTTACCATTTTAATTTATTTTTAACTACATTTTGAATCTCGCTTATTTTTGACTTAAGTACTTCTACTACATGTCTGTCTGTACAAGTAATACTACAATGTTATAGTAAAATTATTATAGTTTTTGTTTCACTCAATGATTTCGGCGCAATATTTATATAACTTCGCTATCTATCAACATAAAACAAAACTATCATTTTAAGCTGTCAGAAAATTACTCATTGTATCTTTACCCCCACTTCTTTGATATAGTCTAAATAATTTAATAGGTTCAATTTGACAGGTATGTCACCGGGTCGGATGTTTACAAATAGGTAGAATTAACGATTCAGACATGAAGTCGATTTACAATCGATTTAAAACATTGTTAATCATTACAAAATATTTTACGTTATAGTGACTATTTATTTCATGAGTATGTTTAAGAATTAGTTTCTATCAGAGTTGGGCAAAATGTAATTAATTAAAATTAACAATTACAATTACAAAATGTAATTGGCGAGTTCAATTATAAATTACTTGAAATTGATAAAAAGTAATTAAATTACAATTACAAATTGTAATTGTAATTGGTAATTGAAATTACTCAATTACTTTTTCATTTAAAATATGGTATTAATCTAAATAAAACGATAAGGTAAAGATAAATCAAATATTTAATTTTAAAAAATAACAAAAAAGAACTATTTCAAATTAGATTTTAATGCTACTCTTTGTTCAAACATCTGATCAGAAAGTTTGTGAGATTTTGGTAAATTAATCATGGTAGCATATGAAAATAATCTCTCGACGGGACCTGACGAAGGCATTAAAGTATTATATTTAATAAACACCTGTTTAATTTCTGGATGTCAATTTAGCATTGAAGTATCTTTATCCGAATCTGCCGTTATCATAGCACCTTTCAATATCTCAAATATCTCTGAACCTTAGCGTAAAAAAATGTTAAAATATGTTTAACGTGTTGAGTTGAGGAGCATCGCTTAATCTCGAAATGGTTTTAGAATTTTAGTAACATTATAAAAATGAAATGTTGTTAATTCATTTTTTTTAAGTTATAGATATTTCGCGATATTTAGACGTAGCCTCGCGTACTAAAGAAGTGAAGCCGGCAATAGGAAGCCGGTTTCGAAATAGGAAGCCGACCGCGCGCCAGTGCCCTGTCAAACCTTTGACGTAACTAACAGTCGCACTACCAGTCGTTCACAAAGTTTAATTTAAAATGATATCGTGCGTGGTAAAATGTTGCAAAAACAACTCAGTTATTCTCAAAAATTCTCTGGGATCCCTTTTCATAAGTAAGTAATAGATTCCGTTGATAATTTCAATATTATTCCAAAATGTTTACAATGATGTTTTTGAAACACAAGACCTCAACAAATGCAGTCAGTGTTGCCTATAATCCGTCACAAAAATTTACCCCAAATGTGGGATAATTTTTAGCTGGCTATCATTTGCTTTACTACGTTAGTAATCCAGCTTACCTTGCTAGATTCAGAGTAATTGACTCCGACTTGTGTGAACTGTGAATGTGGGGCTGACATAGGTGACCTGAACCATATCTTCTTTTCATGTCCTTTAATTGATCATTCTTCATTGTTTTTCTCTCTTGTATCCTAATTTATTCCTTTCCCTACTTCCATCGAGACTATTAAGTATGAATAACTCAGATATTCTTAATATCTTATCCATATTTATAAAAGCTACAGTATAAAAGTATAATAATATTTATTTATTTTATGACAATTTAACCTAACCTAACCTAATCCTATCCCAAACAAAGTTACGCTCCGTTCCCTTCAACTTTTCTTTTCTTAAGCGTCCTTACCTTTTGACACTACGTTGTGGCGAATGCAGTAGCCGTGCAAAGAATCAAAAACAAAACAAAAAAATATTTTTGAGAATGTAATGGTACCAAATGTTTAACTTTCAATTCACTTTTTCCCAACCATTTATCAATTTCATAGGTATTGCAAGTTTTAATAAATTTACGAAACTGTTTTGGCTAATGTATTGACAACATTTGTTTCGTATAGTTAATGTAATATAAGTGCTGTTTGTTTCCTTAAATAAATTATTTTTAAATTATGATTATCTTAAAATTATGCAAAATTTATTAGAAAATCCTTATTAATTTTACATCCAAGTGAGAAAAAGAGCTTCGTACTAGACTTATTATTTTCATTCGTTTGTGGGTTAATTATTTTCAGGGTACTGGTATCACTTAACTACTGTACACACTAACGCAATCACTGTACTACGCATTAGGTCACGCACACAGATTTGCACAGTGAGCTTCACTTCATTGTTTGAGCGCGCCTCGTCTTCCTTTTTTTATTTGGTTTGTGGTGGACACTTAAAGAAGACCGTGTCGCGGTTGCATCGTTGCGGTTACGCCAGGCCTGTGTAACTCCCGCGTAGGAAGCAAAAACGTACCTACGCGCGGCGACCCCTAGGTAAGGGACTAAACAAGTTGGGTGTCGCTAGCCGGCAGCGACACGCTCCCGCGTTTTATTTACCGGCGGTGCGCGACACTAGGTTGCTGGATGGACGAGCGTGTATAATACGCTAGATGGCGTAAGTAGCTTCTTGTGGCAGTCAACCCTATCGCGTTGCGTGACGTGATAGTACGTCACTGAATAGGTTTCGTGTATTATGAATCATATTCCAGTGTTATAAGAATGAAATTATCTTGCAATGTATTTTTCTAGGTGTCTACACGAAAATGTGCTTGAGTCTGAGGCGAACTGAATGGGGATCCACACGCGAAGCTTGGTGCAGATGGCGATAGCATAGATACGGCTATGTCAAACATTTTGCTATTGTTTATGTCGGGCTTTTTCGCATCTAATTTACAGTTTTTCGTGACTGTCTAATGTTATTTCATCGTAATGTATTCGACAATGAAGTTATTTGACTGAACTAAAAGACGAACTTCGGAAACGAGGATCAAAAGTATCTGGTAAAAAAGCCGATCTTATTGCGAGGTAAACATTTGGGTGCTAATTCAGTTTTATTATTGTAAATGTTATATCTAATTGGTTGTTAAAATTGTTTTTGTGTTACAAATTAACTAAATATCAAGGTTTTTAATAAATATAACTAAAATAATAAATCACGTATGTTTTTTAGGTTAGAATTCTACGATCGGAACCGCTATGATACCGAGAATTTTGGTGTCGTAGCTTCACAATCTAGTTATACTTACGATTAATGTTCCCGATCCATAAGCTTATCATGATGTTAATAGTTCCAGTAAACTACCTAAAATTAATTGATTTTATTATTATAGCTGTTTCCCACTTCTTTTTTAAAACTGGGTCTTTTGGAAATAAATGAACAACATTATTGTAACGACCTGGCACACTTTCGTAGATTGAAAACACAACAAAAATACACAAAAAAAACAAAACTTCTGTACTGGAATGACAGATAGCTTTGGCCGCATCAACAATGCACCACCTACAGGGAGGATTTGGCAGTGTGGATCCCCATTACACCATATCGTTGACAACATTGATTAGATATTTCATTGCAAAGTCATACTTCTGTACGGAGTACTAGCAGGCCTGTGTAACTCCCCGCGTAGGTAGCAAAAACGTACCTACGCGCGGCGACCCCTTGGAACAGGCTAAATCCAGTTGAGTGTAGCGAGCGAGTAATGGGACTCCCGCGCGATTTATTTACCGGCGGCGCACGGCACTTATGTGTGATTACGTTTGCTGGCTGGACGAGCAAGAATAAAGTGCTAGAAAGGTGCGCTAGATGGCGTAAGTAGCTTCTTATAGCAGTCAACCCTATCGCGTTGCATGATAGTACGTGTACGTCACGTCATTAGTTTAGTGTATTATGTTATGATTCATATTCCAGAGTTATACGAATGAAATTATTTTGCAATGGATTTCTGTAGGTGTCTGAACGAGAATGTGCTTGACTCTAAGGCGAACTAAATTACACCATATCGTTGATGACATTGAGTAGATATTTCTTTAAATTTCATTGCAAAGTCAAACTTCTGTACGAAGTACTAGAACTTATTCTGTGGTACTAGTACTTATTCTGTGGTTAAGCGCCAATTTAGATTTTCGACTTACTGAAAAATATGAATATAACCAAAAGATTCGTTTATCGTACCATAAAACGATGCAATGAAGACTAGTGTACGAGGGGCACTCATTAATTACTTACCCTCGCCGCCCGATGGCGCTGTTGTTACAAAAGAGTTTTACTATCGTGCAGTAAATACTTTTTGAAGTCTACTATGTAGTTTTCAGTCTTTTCCCTTCATTTGTTTTGTTTTGACAGCCTTTGGAAGCGAGCGTAGTGGCGAGCGTGTCGGTCGGTTTGACAAAAATGGAAAAATAACAATATCGTTCAGTGATAAGATTCTTGTTTTTGGAAGGGAAAACGCGCAGCGAAATCAAAGAGCGGTTGGATGCTGTGTACGGTGACTCTTCTCCTTCGATGGCTACCGTCAAAAATTGGTTTAACCAGTTTGCTCGTGGCCGCACGTCGGTTTTTGATGAGCCACGCCCAGGTGCACGAAAAACGGCTACTACGGAGGTTAACGTAAAAAAAATCCACGATCTCGTGTTGACAGACCGGCGATTGAAGATTCGCGAGATAGCTGAGACTGTAGGCATCGCAGAAGGGACAGCGCATCATATTCTGCACGAAGAACTGTTTTTGCCTCGTTTTGTGACCGTCGACGAAACATGGGTTCACTGGTACACACCAGAGACCAAGGAACAGTCGAAACAGTGGACTTTACCCGGCGAACGTGCTCCAAAGAAGGCGAAGACTGTTCAATCGGCCGGAAAGGTGATGGCCAGTGTTTTTTGGGACTCGCAAGGTGTGATCTACATTGATTACCTTGAGAAGGGTAAAACAATCACGGGGCTCTACTATTCTGACTTATTGGGCCGATTCGATGCCGAGTTGAAAAAAAACGGCCCCATTTGGGAAAGAAAAAAGTGCTGTTCCACCATGACAACGCGCCGGCTCTCACCTCCGCCGTCGTCATGGCCAAATTGGTCGAATTGCGCTACGAATTGCTGCCCCATCCACCGTATTCTCCAGATTTGGCTCCCTGTGACTTCTTCTTGTTCCCAAATCTGAAAAAATCACTGGCCGGCAAAAGATTCGGGTCGAATGATGAGGTCATCGCTGCCACAGAGGCCTATTTTGAAGACCTCGGGAAATCAATTTTTTGGACGGGTTGAAAAAGTTGGAGTATCGCTGGGCCAAGTGTGTTTAATTAAAAGAAGACTATGTTGAAAAATAAATCTCTACTTTCTCAAAATTTTCTTTTTTCTTTTGTAGGCTAAGTATTTATTCAATGGCCCTCGTAGATGACAGGTCAAGAAGTGGTTGCCCTCGCTCTGTTAGGACTCCAGCAGTGATAAAAGCTGTGAAGTGCAAATTCAAAGAAATACCATACGTAAGCAGAAACTGTTGGCCCTTCAGATGAGGTTAAGCAGGACCACGGTGCAAATAGTGTTAAATGAAGACTTAGGGATTAGGGCATATCGAAGAAAAACAGGACATCGTTTGGACGCTCGTTTAATGGACCTGAGACTAAAGAGATGCCGCGCTTTGTTGAAGCGGTACGCGGGAAAAAAGCATCGGGAAATTCTTTTTTCGGATGAACAAATTTTTACCGTGGAAGAGAGATACAACAAACAAAATTATAAGGTACGCACACAGCAGTGAAGAAGCGAGCAACCGTATTGCGCGTGTCCAACGAGGTCATTTTCCATCCTCGCTCATGGTTTGGTTGGGAGTCTCTTATTGGGGCTTAACTTAGGTACATTTATGTGAGAAAGTCGTAAAAACTAATGCAGTTGTGTATCAAAATACAGTCCTCAAGAACATTGTGGAACCTGTTTCTCATACCATGTTTAATAACAGGCACTGGGTATGCCAACAAGATTCTGCGCCAGCTCATAGAGCGAAAAGCACACAAGACTGGCTGGCGGCGCGTGAAATCGACTTCATCCGGCACGAAGACTGGCTCTTCTCCAGTCCAGATTTAAGTCCATTAGATTAAAAGATATGGCAGCACTTGGAGGAAAAGGCCTGCTCAAAGCCTTATCCTGATTAAGAGTCACTCAAGGCATCCTTGATTAGGGCAGCCGCCGATATTGACATGGACCTCGTTCGTGCTGCGATAGACGACTGGCCGCGCAGATTGAAGGCCTGTATTTAAAATCGCGGGGGTCATTTTGAATAAACTTTATTACCATATGAATCTATGTTTTCTTAAGTTCATTTTGCTATATAAATGGTTACATAAATAATAAACATATCTAAATTATTTCATATTACACATGTGACAGAACTTATGGCCTGACTAGGTAAAATAAAAATGTTTTTTATGTTCAGTTGCTAATCTAAGCTGGTATGATTATACCGAGTGTTGTCATATAAAAAGGACTCGAAGCGCCCTTAATTTAGACAGAACAATTGCAAATTAAGTAGGTACTTGTTAAAGTCAGTGACTCTTTGTGATATTGGCCCTGTTTGGGCCAAATTTGAATTATTTTTGCTAACCACTTGAGAATCACAAGACCAGGGCCGCGCCGCCCCTGTGAGCGAAGTGTGCGGCGCACACAGGCGCCAAGACAATAGGGGCGCCGCGCCGCCACTGCCCCCTTTTTTCTCTAAGGTGGCAAACAGACATGCGGCCCACCTGATGGAATGCGGTTACCGCAGCCTATAGATGCCTGCAACATCAAGGGTGCCATGCCACCAGCGCGCCACCTAAATTATTTTTGTTACCTAAATTATTGTTTTTTGTAGTGGAGTATCGATAAGTAAGTAGGTACAATAAGCGCAACATAGGACTTGTAAACAACAAAACATAATATATTACGCTTATTGAACAAGTCTCTCAATATTTATATACTACTCAAAACAAAATAAGGGCCACGAGGTATTTTGTCTGTACCATTAAAATAATAATACCAATATAATTTTTTTGTCTCCATAACGAAAACTAATGTTGTTTTTAACGTGTAGACCAATAAATTTATTCCAATAATAATGATTAAAAAGTTAATTTGCTTTTGAAAGAAAAAACTCATTTATGGTTAAAAATAAAAAGAATGTAAAGTGACTGAAAACAAAAGAAAATACTCCATGCTCATCTTTTAGTAACGGGTATGCCCCGCTCCTGACATTTTCCATTGGAATCTCTTCCCAGGCCCTTTTAACAGCGTTGATGAGTTGCTGTTGGTTGTGGATTTCCTGATCACCGTCTCTAACTCTTCGTTTCAACTGATCCCAACTGATGTGCTCTATTGGATTTAAGTCCGGACTGTTCGCCGGCAAGACTTGAATTTGAAAGGCTTCCAGTACAAACCGAGTCGCTTAGGCCGTGTGTGCACGAGCATTGTCTTGAATCAAGATGAATCCAGGACCCGCTCGCTGGGCAAATGGGATCACATGTGGTCTGACAACTTCCTCAATATATCGCTGAGCAGTAACAGTACCCTCATTTAAATTAACGAGCTCAGTTTTGCCGTGTAAGCTTATCCCGCCCCAAATCATTACATTTGGACCACCAAAACTGACTCGATCGACTTCATGGATGCAGGCTTCTGAAAATCTCCCGCCGCGTCTTCTCCATACTCTAATACGCTTATCGTCGTTAAAAAATTTAACTTTGCATTCGTCTGTGAAGAGCACCATGCCCCATTGGTTTATGTCCCAGTCCAAATGTTGACGGGAAAATCTTAAACGATTTGCACGATGATTTCTGGTTAGTGGAACACGGACAACTCGCCTTCTTGATGCCTGCTGGTCTTCATGCAATCGATTACGAATAGTTTGGTCACTGACACGAGTACCCGTTGTGAGCCGTAAACGATTTTGCAGCTTGCGGGCCGTCGTTGTGCGATCTCGGCGCGCACTTAATCGAATGTAACGATCCTCTTGAGCTGTTGTAATTGGAACTCTGCCCGAACCAGGTCTTCTTCTAACACTGCCGGTCTCTTGGAAACGCTTCCATAGATTTTGAATAGCTCTTCGAGAAAATCCCAATTGCAAACCCACAGATCGCTGCGAATGACCTTCTTCAATCATTGTAACGGCTCTGGTTGCTGTCAGCGAGTCCATATGACGCCTGCGTGCTTGTGGCATATTGCAAAAGATGTTTCTGACTCGAGATATCAATGAACTCTGATAATTTCTAATAAACCAAGAAGCTAAGGAAAGCAAAACGTCAAAGAAAATGGAAACAAAATTTTCAAAAAGAACTTTAAATCAAATTTTATTTAAAATTGTTGCCAGCATTAGATGAATACTACAATATTAAAAAGTTTAGGTATCAAAGAGTTTGTATACTCAATTTTTTACTACTTTCAATATGAAAATGTTTAATAATTTACACCAAAATGAAAAAATACCTCGAGGCCCTTATTTTGTTTTGACAAGTATATATTTGCAGTCCGTCAATATGAATATGCAATTTGCTTTAGATGCTTTAACAGAATTAAAAAAGTTTTTGCTAAAGATAGAACGGACATAAATTTTGGAGAAATTGTAAGTGATGCCAAAAAAGTTGCCGAAAAATTAGACGTCGAGACTGAATTTGAAACTTCCAGTTCTAGTCCCCTAAGACGTCGTAAAACTCCAAAGAGTTTTGATTATGAACACGAAGACCGCACTTTAAATGATCCGAAAACCTTTTTAAAATTAATGTATTTTTTATATAAAAATATCACTTGGTCGAAAATTTGATTACGCGTCCACTTTGACGCTAATCATTATGACAATTTATGACATGTCAATGACGGTTTGAGATTTCTGTTGCCAGTAAAAGAAATTAGTTCCAGTTGTTTTCCGCAACATGGCGAGGTCCCATTCTTGGTCAGGCTATAGGTACTTGTTTTCAGAGTTTTATTTTCTTTATTTTAACCCTGCTAAGATACTTTACTGAACTGAACTATAGAAATTTCAAAACATTCACATAAAAAATATAATTTAAAAGAACATTAAAGTTATTTTATTACTCCATTACTGTGTTTTAGCCATCCAGTACCGTTACCATGAGTTTACGGTGGTTTTACTCGCTAGCGACGACGTAAAAAAAGTAGCGGCGCTGTGCAATTTTCCATACACTTGTTTTACGTCGTCGCTAGCGAGTAAAACCGCCGTAAACTCATGGTAACGGTACAGAGATCCAGTTTCCAGACACAATAGATAATCTATTGTTATGCGACCGCCGGCGGTCTTATGCAGTCCCCCGCCATCCCCCGGCAGCGCCTGTGTGCGGAACCTATGAAGCGCCTCTTTTTTAACGAATCTTCATAAAAAACAAATTTTAATTTTTAACGAATATTATTAATTGTTAATTTTGACCGAAATAAATGTTATCCTGTTTTACAGTACTAATAATACAAATATGACTATTAGGTATGCTATGTGAAAAAAAAAAACAACAAGAGTCTAACATTTGCAAGAATATAAACATACTTAAATTATAATATTTCATTATATTATAATATTAAACACGTCATTGTGATTATTCAATAAATTAAATCTTTCATCTACGAAGGATAACGCTTGGTCTAATATATCGATGGCTTCGAGCACACTTGTACTAATTACAAAAATTGCGATTTTTACTTTTTTACTGACAACTGTATTAACTGACGTGCTCTACCGTTTGCACTTACCGGCGTGTCGATATTCCATCTCTTTCTATCAAAAACTCAGTGTCACTGTTGTATCAAGTAGGTAACATTCGGTTATGACCAAAAGTATTAAAATCCTTTATTTTTGCTAATCTGGTACAAAAACTTCATAAGTGATTTAAATATTCCCACACGCGGTAATGTCAGCGCTCAGGAATATTAAGTACATTTACGACATGTAATCTTACATATTACAGACAATCCAAATGTTGTAAGTGCAGTTATTACAAAAACAAATCTAATAATTGCAATTCTTCTAAGTGCACAAATATGCTAAGTCGCTATGATACAAAAAATAACTATGTTTACAAAATTATCGAAAATCACATATTTATTTATTTATTTTTTGTTTTGATTCTTGAAATGCTCAAGTATACTAACGTCATGTTAAGTTAGGTGTGCTTTCAATAATCGTTTTGGCGCGTAATTTCTGTACGGGCCGGAGTGATCGGGCGACGTGGGTCCGTTCTGGAAGCCAATTAGCGAGTGTGTATGTATGTTCGTTCTCTGACTCTCGCGGCCGTTGGCAAGCGCGGGGACGTATTTAGTATCTTGCCATTGGCAGCACTGACAGTACTGGACTAGCTCCGCGCGCCGGTAGCCTCGAGCGTTCGGCGCCCAGCTTGATTACCGGCCACTCTCCTTGACCAGGCTCTTATTGCGGTCTCCTCAAGGGCAAGCCTCTCCGCCTCAAACTCACGCGGTGCGGGTCGTTGTTCTTGGGCCCTTTGGTCTTCTCGCCAAACGACCACAGCGTCGAGGTCCCAAGGCAGACACCCGGCTAGCGCTATAGCTGCATCGGTTGAGATCGTGCGGTTTCCGCGAATCACTCGCACCGCCATGACCCTCTGTGCCCTCCACAGCTGTGTGGTGTTGGGTAGCGACATAGTATCGAACCATACCGGAGCCCGTACAGAGCCATGGACCGGATGACACCCATTTATAGTCGCCGACACAGCGCGGAGGGCCCTCCTACATTCGGCAGAAGAGAGCTGAGGGCTCCCGCCGTGGCCAAAAGTTTAGGCACTAGGCGTTCGAAATGTGCCACAAAGCGCCACCGTCCGTCCAGAACCAGCCCTAGATATTTGAGGGTCTTTCCGATTTCTATCTGGACTCCTCCGACCGTGATGTGAGACCCTGCGGGCGGTGCTCGTCGAGGCCCGTGGAAACACACGGCCTCAGATTTTTCGAGTGCCACCTCCAGTCCTAGCTCTCGAATCCGCTGAACTACAGTTGCGACGCCCACAGTTTCACTAGTAAAAGCTTCCGCCAGATTGGAGCCACGCGCTGTTACTAGTGTGTCATCTGCATAGCACGTCAAGATGACGCCACCTTCCAGCCGCCCGCGGAGGACCCAATCGTAGCCAATGTTCCACAGGAATGGTCCTACGAGGGGCGTTCAATGTATTCTCGGTATCGGGGTAATTTGCTAATAACGTGGGTAATCTAATTATCTTATTTGTTAATGACACTATCTGAGGGTATAAATAAAAAAAATCATTTAATTACGATCATTACTTTTCTATTTATTGTCAGTGAAAGACGACCAGAATGTCTGACGTCACAATGATAAAGAAAATCGAGCATCGCGCTGTTATAAAATTCCTCACTAAGCAGGGAAAAAGCCAAAAAATCATTCACGAAGAGATGGTCGCTGTTTACCAAGACTCTGCCCCGTCGTTATCAACCATTCAAAAGTGGTCAAGTGAATTCAAAAGAGGCAGAGAAAGCATTGAAGCCGACCCTCGCTCGGGCGGGCCCGTGAGCGTCACCACTGAAGAAAATGTGAAAAAAGTGGAAAAACTTGTACTTGAAGATGCTAGAATAAAAATCAAGATGTTAGCAGAGATAACAAACCTATCCGTGGGTACCATACATGCTATCCTGCATGACCATCTTAACCTCTCAAAGGTCAGTGCAAGATGGGTGCCGCGAATGCTGACCGCACCTCAGAAACAAGTTCGTGTCGAGTGCTGCAAGGAATTTTTAGAGCTCTGTGGAGAAGATTCAACGAGTTTTTTCGACCGACTTGTTACTGGAGATGAGACGTGGGTTCATCACTATGACCCTGAGAGTAAACAGGAGTCCATGCAGTGGGTAAAAAAGGGTGCAGAGCCCCCAAAGAAGTTTAAAGTCACCCCATCCGCCGGAAAAATAATGGCTACGGTTTTTTGGGATTCCAAAGGTATTTTATTGATAGAATACACTAAAAAGGGTGTAAGCATCACAGCAGCATCATACGCAATCACACTGCGTAATTTAAAAGGAGCAATCAAAGAAAAAAGGCGAGGAAAACTCACAGCGGGGGTGTTGTTGCTTCACGACAACGCGCCGGTTCACACGGCCCGCGTGGCGAAGGCTGCTGTGCGAGACTGCGGCTTCGAAGAAATTAATTATCCTCCGTACAGTCCAGACTTGGCCCCCAGTGATTATCACCTATTCCCAAATTTGAAAAAAGACCTTCGTGGAAAGCGATTTTCCGACGATGAGGAACTGAAGACAGCAATTAATGCCCATTTTGAGGAGAAGTCAGAAGAATATTTTTTTAGAAGGTTTAGAGAAACTTATTTATCGTTCTAATAAGTGTATTGAGGTTCTAGGGGATTACATTGAAAAATAGGTTTTTTTCCAAATTTTCTGAGTTTTCTTTCATGCCCATACCGAGAATACATTGAACGCCCCTCGTAGGACAGACCTCTGTGGAACACCGCATGTAGCCCTTTGGCGTAAGAGTGTGCCGTCCCGGTCAACGCACATGACCTCACGCTCAGCCAAATAGTCAGCGCTGCTGGAGGTAGCATGGAACACCGTGGTAGTAAAGGGCTTGCCTGATGCAGGACCATGGTAGTGTATTGAATGCGTTGGCGATGTCCAAAGACACAGCCAACAGAACTCCACCGCTCTCAACTGCTTTTCCAGCAAGCTCCTTGACGCGCAAGACAGCATCCACTGTGCTACGCTCACGTCTAAACCCAAACTGGGTGTCAGAAAGGTCCGGCCCATTCTACATATGGTGTCGAACTAGGCGTACAGAAATAATTCGCTCAAAGAGCTTTCCGGCCTCGTCCAGTAACACTGTAGGGCGGTAACCTGATGGAGTCTGGTGGCCTCCCTTCTTTCCTAAGGAGGACAAGTCTCCCACTCTTCCACAGATTCGGAAACCGACCTTGCTTGCAGCAGGCACTGAAAAGTTTCCGCAGGCGTTCCCCAAGGGCTTCCTCGGATAGAACCCACACCTTTCCCGGCACTCCATCTGGCCCGGGGGCCTTATTTTTAGCCCTGAGTCTAAGCATAGCTACGCCAAGCTCCCCTTCTGAGACCAGCTCTGGGGCCTGAGTTGAGGGCAAGGGGTGAGGTGCCATCAATGGTGGGTTATGTTCCGGTCTGGCTGGGAAAAGGGCTCCCACAATCCTGGCCAACAACGCTGGTTCGAGGCTTTCTGCGACTGGAGGCGCCCAAGAGCGGAGCTTTCCCCTGGCTGTACGGTAGTGACGCCACCAAGGATCCCTGTTGAGGGTCTCCAGGAGCTCCTGGCTAGCTTTCTTTTTGGCTTGGGCAATGGCTACTTTCAAGGCCTTTTTTGCCTGTCCGTACGCTTCGTGGGATATCTAGAGCTATATCGCGCTGCTGCCTACGGCGATGCCGTAAAACTTCACCATTCGCTGCTATGCATGCTTGCCGTAGCCGTGCAATCTCCTCTGACCACCAGTAGACGTTTCGTTTCGGTGGCATGGGCTTAGAACGGGGCATGGTCGCGTCACATATGTGAGACATGGCCTCCTTCCACCACTGAGCCTCTTCGTCTATATTGACCAAACCTGCAGGTATGGGCAGCCAGGCCTTAACTAAATCGGCTTCTTCAACCATTTCTCTATCCAGGCATTTGACTTTCCAGCGTGGAAAAAGTGTTGGGTTAGGTTAGTCGTTACGCTTCTGCGCCCCACCGCCGGCCTCGCTACCGTTGAGGCGATCCGGCCAGTACTCGACGACTGGCTTGGGAGAAGGCATGGCCCCCTGTCGTTTAGGGTGACGCAGGTGCTGTCAGGGCACGGCTGCTTCGGCAAGTACCTGTGCCACATAGGCAGGGAGCCAGACGCTCGGTGCCACCACTGCGTCCATTGTGGGGAGGACACGGCGCAACACACGCTCTCCGAGTGTGTACCTAGGAGCAACGCCGTGTCCTCACAAATGAAGTAGGAGGCGATCTGTCGCTGCCGGCCGTAGTGCGGGCGCAGGAGAAGGGCGGACAACGCTCTTTTCCGGCCCCCATGAATGGGTCCAGGGGCGAGGGACTTTGGGAAGTCCCCGCCCCCTATTCGACGGACCCGAGTCGCAGGCGCACGCGGGTGTCAGCGCGCACCTCTGAGGTGATGCACGGGGAAATTTAACACCTCACTACCCTGTGCAGTAGACGAGGCCCGGACAGACCGGGCCAGCACTAGTGTGGGGCTGCGGAAGAATCTGGATTCCCGCGGCCCCGCGCACACGTGCGTGGAGACACCGGGGTGGTTTTAGCCGGTAAGAGTCCGGCACCCCCCTCCGCCTTTCTCCAGGTGAAGAGTAGTCCATGAGGAGATAAAAAAAAGGTTAGTCGTTCTCGGTGTGGCTGTGGAATGCGTTGTTGCAACATTAAATGTTATGTAGCGGTGGTCTGACATTGATTCTGTATCTGCACGTACCGCCCAGCCGCTAATGTGAGAGGCGATAGCAGGGCTTGCGAACGATAGGTCCAAAATTAATTCACCCTGCGGCCGCACACATGTAGCTACTATTCCGCGGTTTAGAATCACATGTCCTAGTGCTGTTGCCCACTCTTATACGATTCCGCCCCTTGCATCCGTTGCAGGGGAGCCCCAGGCTGTCGACTTCGCGTTGAAGTCTCCGCAGATTAAAGCAGGTAGAGCGAGCTGCTGCAAAACGGTACCTGGTCTGTTCAGATCGGCTTCGAGAGTAGCAGCATTTCGGCTGGGAGGGCAGTACACCCCTACCAGCAACAGCCCCCACACTGAGCTACTACGTATCCGTCTACCTTGGCCTTCAGCTCTAGTTGGAGCCCGCCAGATACGACAATGGCCACCAGCCCCTTGTGGTCAGCTACCCAATTGCTACGACGAGTAGCATGTCATGTGTTGTAGTAGCATGTCCTAAACAGCTATACAATGGTTCACATTCGCCTGAATAACACGAAGAGCCATCTTAGCCCACAGAGGTGCTAGAGTCCTTCTCTACCGTGTTTTCACTCGGCTGTGGCTGACTTTCTGGGCTCCTAATGTCGGCACGATTGCTCCCCTTTTGTTGATATCAGTGCATGCTACCCAGCATGTGATCTGCTTGCTTACCGGTAGCCGTGCACAGTGGGCATTGCGGCGCAGCAGTGCAGCCGCGTCGAGTGTGGCCAGACTGACCGCAGCGGTAACAAAGTTCGCTGCAGTCCACTTCAGCCTGGCACTGCGCTTCTATGTGGCCGCCATCAAGGCAGCGGAAACACCGAAGTGGTTTCGGTGCTAATACTGTGACTTGGGCTGACACACACCCTACCGTAGGGTAGGGTGTCTGTCAGCCCAAGTCACACGCAGCTCCTATTACAGGCCACACGCTGTATAAATTTATACGAGTAAAAAAATTTTTATTTTGATAAGTACCTGTTTTTCTATCAGAATACTAGCCCCGCCTCACTTAGTACATACGTGCATTCAAATGTCAAAATTTAAGAGTTCAAATGTACTAAGTGAGGGGGATTAGCTAGGAATTCAACTGATTTTGTAATCAATTCGACGTAATTTCGTTTTAAAATTTACTTATTCATAGAACTAAAGAATAAGTCTTATGAATAAACGAAATTCGAATTCCATATCATAGACAGTTTTTGTATTATTCATGCTTTAACTTTAAAATGCTCTACTGAAAAATCTACTTTTTGTAATTAGAACATGTGTGCTCTAAGCCATCGATGTGATAAAAACACCGAGAACTATTTATTGACGGAAAAGAGAAGTGATTTAACATGTGTTGTAGTATTTTTCAACAATAAAGGTCTGTGCCCACTACACCGTACCATACCCTGACCGTGCTAGGACCGTATAAAAATACACATTTGATTTCCAACCCTAAACAGAGGAGGTAAAGTTCAAAATATTCAAGCGCGGTGTTTGTTTTCGCAGTGCCAGAACGGTGCATCGACGAACACCGAGCTTGAGCTTAAAAATTTTGAACTTTTACTTTTGACGCTCGAAATTCAAATAGGTACTTTTTATACGGTCCTGGCACGGTCAAGGTATGGTACGGTGCAGTGGGCAAAGACCTTTAAGTCAATGTGAAGTGATCACATTGACTTAAAGGTCTAAGGAAAAACCGTATAGTGTACGGTTTCTCTAAATAAAATACCGATATAGTTGTCATCACGAATTTTAGGTAATATTTTTATAACGATTTTGAAAAAATATTGTAATAAATAATTGTTTTGAGGTTTATTTTCTTTTTTTCAACCCTACTTAGGTATTTTAACTAAAATAGTTCGTAGAGTTTTTCAAGATAAGCTATACAATATATAAAAGTATGATAATATCATAAATAATAATTATCGTTTACTCAATTTGCGAGAACAAAGCATGTTCTTTTATCTTTGAAACTGTTAAAATAATTAGGCCGCAGGCTTAAAAAAACATGAATGTAAATACAAAAAAAAAATATCCTCAGTTGCCAATCTACGCTGGTATGATTATATCAAGTGTTGTCATATAAAGAGGATCGCCCGTAGCGCCCTTAATTCAGGTCCCATATATTTCTGGTCAGGCTGTATACATAATTATAATTTTCAGTAGCCAATTCTCACTGCTCGCACTGTATGACGTACCAAAAATTGATATGTGAAGTTAAAAAATTATGTTGGTTATAAAGATGCGTTAATTATATTATAATGTTTATGTTTAGCATGTTTTTAGATTCACGCGTCGGACAGCAGACACACGGACAACTATAGGGTTCCTTGACAGGACTACGGAACCCTAAAAAGAGGCAAAGCTTAAACAAATCATACAAAAATTAATGCTGCATGTAAAACAATTTTATCAATACAGTTTCCAAAAAACGGGATTTACTTTAGGAAAAAAATATAAAATAAAAATACCCTTAAAACATTTACATAAGGTACCATTACTACCCTGTATACGCCGTCAACTACCTACACTCATACCAATCATACCCTTTTGCCTATGCTATATAGCGCCTTTCGGTTTTGAACTGTTACTGCTTATAGACAGCCGGATACTTTTTCAACTTTCGACGCAATTTGAGATATTTATCCTTACTCTCGTTCGTGAGGTAAGTACAGAGGTGCAGGGAGCGGACCTCATGTTCCGTTTAGCTAAAACTCCGTGACAAGTTTGGATTTTATACAATTATGTTATTTAAACAACCAGATTATTTGACTGTTTTATTGCTTAGGTACAATATTTGGTTACATCTGTAAACAAACAAAAACTGATGGATTGTTACATCATAACCATACGACACTTTGATAGACGGTATGATAGGCTCCTGATACTTAGTTAGATTGTATTGATTTTATGTATTTGGAAGCCCATAAAACGATAAAGCTTCAATTAATAAAACCATGACTACTCTCGGGAAGTGTTTATTAATAAAAGCTTAACAAATTCTAAAAAATTATGTTATGACTGATTATTGTGTACATCATAATTTTTTATCACTTCTGTACATTTAAAATAATTCAAAAAGAAAACTCCTTTACAAATGTAGGTATACTAACGCATCTACTATGTATTCTGGGGAATGTATTATTGCACTCTTTAGCTACGTACAATATCCTTAATTTTATTAAAATTATTTAGGGCTGTCGTGTAGATTAAGGACAGCCCTTTAACTACAGATTAGTAACAACGTGCCTTTACTTTCAAGAGTGATTCATACAATATTCGGTATATAAATATTTGTGTCTTTTTCATCTGTTATTATTTTTAAATCTATATTCTATAATTATTTTTGTTAATAAAGCTCACAAAGATTGAAAATCATAATCTCAAAAATGGTAGAACTATCAAAAATTGCATACAATACGGAATGATGTGACTAATCTGTAGTTAAAGGATTATTCTTCTTTCATTGGACACATTTAAAGTAATATACACACAAGAGACAGATGCCAAAAATAAAGTTAGAATTGTGGTAGTTGTTATATAACAATTCTTACTATATTATATAATTTTGGTGCTGAAATCACATGTAACGGGACTATATGTATGTATATAATAAACATAATAATGATAAATACGCCACAATTAATTTATTAAGTGAATATCCACCTCAATGATAACGAATGCAGGAAGGAAGGAATTAATTAAATAATTCACAGTATAGTGAGTAATTCAGCCACCAGTTAGTATGGCACACATGACGTCATTGTCGGCAATTGAAAACTAAGAATTGATTATGGTATGGTATCTTTGAACCCCAAAACATACAGTATTTTTGTACTAAACAAGAAGACGCTAAAAAGATATTTTTTTACAGAGCTACTTTTAAAATGTAACAATTATACATGATACTAATCGATAAATCAGTCAATTAGTAAAATACATTCAATATCCAATTGGACATCTTACATTAGGGAGAACAATCATACGAGACTAACGATTTAGTGAAATCAGTTTAAAAAATACTTTGATAATACAAACCATGTACATTTCAAATCTAACACAATCCAGTTGATAATACAGACTAGGTTTTATTTTTGAAGAAAGTATAAGGCTTACCGCACCGTTTGTCAGGAATATGAAATAAGTTCTTACGTAGCTTTCAAGGGGAGTCTAGGGGACAGATCCCCCGAAGATTTAAAAAAAAGCTAAATCTAGCCAATTAAGTGCCAACTTAACTTGACTTACTTGTTTTACGATACTAACTGCCGTACTCAGAGACGTCAATTAAATCTTACATTAAGTCTCATGCCGTCCTTTTCTATTTCATTGACAAAGTGACAGTACGAGACGTAATTATAGATTAAATTAAAATGACGTCTCTGAGTGCGGCAGTAATTGGTGGTTTGTTTTCTGTACATTAATTATATATCTTTCGTTTAAAAAAATACCAATGTACTTGTTGCAAGTAACAGATAAGGGCCTCTGCTGCGCAAAGCAGACGCCCGCTCCATTTCATACAAAAGTAACGCGCAAGCAACAGAAGCCGTTATTGCTTCCTGCTTCCGAACTTAGTGTTTTGCGATCAGCAAAGTGCGGGTAGACTTATACATAATATGGTAATATTTATGTAACAATTGACAATTTACGATTCTCGATACTGTCATATTTTTTAAATTCATTAACTCATAACTCCACTCACTCCTAGCTTACTTATCTTAACAACAATAAATTTAAATCCTCAAAACTTAAAATGTCACAGGAATAACTTAATACATAAATTGATGTTTGTATTTCAATTTAAATTAGAGATAAATGAAACAATATAAACTTAACATCTAGCGCAGCAAGAGAAAGCGAAGTAGACAGTCTAGTGATTGTATGAGCCCATACAATTATCACAATATTGTACGACATCTACAGTCATATAAGACACTAAAAATTACATTTTAAAATATTATTATTTTTATTTACATTCAGTTTGTTTAACAAATAATCCGCAAAAACAAATATTGAACAGTGTGGAATTAGACATGTAACGGTTGCAAACTGGCAATATCCAAAGGCAAAAAGAACGACGAACGAAACGACGTTCATGTGCCTTTACCTTTTGTATATTACACCTACCCCCATACTAATAATAATTTCGACATTGCTATTACACTTGATTGAATAAGAGAGGTAGGTGACATGACAGAGTGGAGTCAAATATTTCAAATTAGCCATCTCATATGTAATCTAGTGCTAAAGCAATGTCAAAATAATTATTAGGAATAACTGACTACTTTCTTGGACAGCTATTTGAAATACACAAATCGGGTATAATTAATTTTACTTGGGCATTATGTAAAAGTGCCAAATGTGGATTTTATCTATATTTTATTTACATCAGAAATAGACAATAAAGTAAATCTGCAAACCAATTCCCATTAGGTTTGATTTCAGAGGTGCTTTGTCAGCGCGGTTTATCTACGCATTTTGTATGGAAATGTCATAGATTTGTTAGTCAATGTACTTTCCTTAAGAAATCGGGCACTACAGGAGATAAAGATTTATTATAAATAATACCAGCTAAAACATTATGTAATATGTTAAAGATTTGTTTCAGGCATTGAAGTTCAGATATTTTATAAATAGGTATTTTAGGAGGTACATACGTATTTATTACATATAACAACAAGTCTTCAATTCATAAGTTTCATTTTATTAACTAAATCTATTTTGGTATCTTCAAAAAGGGGATTTTTTCGCAAAGAGAAAAGAAGAGATTCGCATTTTTTTAAATACAGTTCTATTACAAAAGTTGTTTTTATACAGAAAATTTTGAAGCTCTGGCAAATTAAGTATAGAACAAAGATTGGCGATAAAATTTGTGCGCGGGTTGTCTGCATATATTTCTATGCAGCGTTTCCGACTATCGACAATTGGCCAGGCGAGTGGGTACTTTGCTATAAAACAAAAAATCGGCGTGAAAACAATAAAACAAAAAAGAATCGCTGTGATAAGTCCAAATAGTAAGTTAAAAAAAACCGACAAAATAGCTAAATTAATAAAATATCCTGTTACAAACAATTATAGTGTAAAATCAGTAATTTATTTTACCGGTAAGGTTTATTTTAAATAGCTATCAGCTTCCAGCACAGGTCGCAAACATCTGGATCTTTGCAAACAGAATCGTAGCTCGTGTGAAATACACGTGTCATTCGGGTAAGGTGGCGTCGTGCCTTTCAGTGTTCTACAGGGTCCATTTCAGCGAGTGTGCGAAGGAATTACACGAAATGATTCCACCGGCCCCATTTTACAATCGGGACACAAGACGCAGGCGGCTTTCCACCCTTATGTTGTCAATTCGGACGTACCTCGGGCGCGTCGCTCGCGCACGTCGCGTCGTCGCTTGCGTCATATGTGCACCGGCACGTGCAGCAACAAGGCATCGCGTCGCGGGAACACCTCCGAGCACATCTCGCACTTGTAGGGCCCGCCCGTGTCGGGCGCCGGCGCCGGCGGCGGGGGCGAGGGAGACGGAGAGGGGGAAGGCGCGGGCGGGGGAGAGGGAGAGGGGGTGACGGCGACGGCGGCGCGGCGCGCGGGCAGCGGCGGCGACGGCGAGCGCGGCCGGATGGCGCGCAAGTCGTCGGCCGGGTGCCGTGGCGGTCGTCGTTGTCGAACCTGCGCCGAGAAACGTTTTAGCGACCCTGTGCACCAGGCAGCCGGTCGAACATAATGAGGGATTTTCCTAGTGTCAAAAATCAGTACTTAAAAATCCGCTAGATGGCTTTAACAACATAAGCCAGGTAGATTTTTATTTCAAGAATAAAGGCTGGTTTTGGCTTTGATCATGTTTTATTGTTTATGCTTAGCATGTTTTAGATTCATGCGTACTGACAGGATTTTATTTATTTATTTAGTGATCATCAAGGTAAGAATTTTATTTTGAAAGTCGCTAATTTTTGACGTATATACTTCCACTACATGGCTGTTCACATAATATTACAATATTTTTTATGTTTTCGGCTTAATGATTAAGACTTAATATTTATGGTACTTTGATTAATAGCGCCATCTACCAACATAAAATAAACTAAATTTTTGGGCTGTCAGAAAATCCCTCACGACGGTGTATGGGAGCCCACGCACTAAGCAGCCAAGAACTCCCAGCTACGGCAGCCATTACAACGCGCCTGAATGCACGGCAGCTTATTGGCAAAGCGCAGACAGAGCAAGTGTAGGCGAATGTTTGTAGCTGCCGCCAATCTTCGCGCACTTGTTGTAGCAGCCAGACGTATAACGTACAAAAATATAAGGTCTTCTACATCCATATCCCTCGATGAAAGGATCACAAATGGCTGTCAGTTGGTTGTTATAACTGGCTGCTCAAATATTTCGGCTGCCGCAGCCTGGCTGCCTAATGCGCGGGGGCGCTTACCACACTATATGAAAACGCCTTTGCGTTTTTATATATTTGACAAGTCGCGCCTGCCATAGTGGCTGAACACTTACGACTCGTTCAGTGGACGGTAGCTAGCTATAGCCACAGAAAAAATGATAGTACAAGCACAGAAAGATCAGCGGCGCTGTTCAATTTCCGTAAAAATTTCGTCGTACGGACGAAGGTGACTGCGTAAAAATATTCGCACTGACCCCTCAGATCGCGGCCCGCCAATAACTACAGATATAATCACGTTCAATCTAAAAAAACTTTGGTTACAGAAAGTAAGGTCCAAAAATCATGAGAGTTTAGTATGGCGGGTTCAGAAACCTTACCACCAGAAACAATGCAATTGCTAAACCGGGATAGTTTCCTGAATTCGTACCATGAACTCAAAGACATTGTACTTACTACCTAGACTGTGCACCAAAAAAATGTTGTTTAAGTAAAATGAAATCTATGACTATACTTCTAGGGTAGCTATTTCCTTATAAGAGGTAGCCGGCCCAAAACGGTCCTGGCGAGATAGCTCCCGCTGGTAGTGTGTCCTTGTCTAACGTCTTGCCAGTTCAATTAATCATTGGCTTTGGTAGAAATGGTAGATTCTTTTTTAACTATATTTTTTATGATTTACCAAACTCATTAACTTCGAAATGTATTTATAATTTCTACTGTACGTGTTAATTAATGATCAAATCGTTGTATTTTAAAAATATTTCATTATTACTAATACTGATAAAGTAGTTCTTAAATGTTTTGGCCTGGTAATACTAAATGTCAAATGGTGGCTTGCTTGCACTGAGCGTTGTTTTGAAACTCGCGCTTTGACTTACGACTTTGTGAATTTTCATATTAACCGGTTTGCTTTTCATGAAAAATGGTGAATTTTATTATTTTGTCTGTCAGGATGGTGCAACAATGAGTCTTCTTAACCTGGTAGCCGCTTTTCTTTCCACGGATAAGTAAAAACAACAATCATATTAGTTAGGGTAACCATGAATTTTGTTGATCAAAGATGTTTTTTCGTATCTCTTATTAGTTGAAAATCTACATTTCAGCTATCGTACGTGAGCATGCATGTATAAAACCTAATAGATAATCTTAGTGATTCAAATCTTGTGACGCTTTTTCCACATCATTCTTTCGAACTAATTTTCATATTTTTTTTTTCGTGTTAAGATCACGTCGTGTATGTAAATAATACACGTGATCGACTATATAAATGAAATTAAATTTTTCTGAAATAAATATTTTTCAATTCAATTTTAATTCAATAAATAAATATACAAGAATTGTACTATATGGACAAAGTTTTATTAGGTTCTTGTCAATTTAACGGTAGTTCAGATAATACCTATTGTTTGAGAGTTTAGGCAGTGGATTACACGTGGAGGGCGACAATGATAGGTGGAAAATCAGTCAGGTCTGAGCACTTATAGCTAGGTACTTGCCACATCAGCTTTCAGGTTTCAGGTATCACTTCACAGGCCACAATCACTCGAAATGTCTGTAAGGAGCTTCACAGGATACACACGCCGCGAAAGCGCTCTGGTCAGCCTAGTACATGTGTCATAGGGAACGTCTCGATGTCGACTCGATCTTCGGGGTTCTCACGGTACGTTTTAAACAAATAAAAATAAGGGAGGTATGCGTGTGAGTGTGCGCGGCGTAGTATCAATAGGGTACACAAACAAATTAAAATATTGTAGTAAACATATCGCCCGCCCTAAACACGTCAAGTGTTTACGAGAAGGTTAGGAAGCCAAGGGAAAGGAAGTTCACTGGACAGGAAGACGAACTTATTTCGTCAAAGATCTCTTTAGGCTACCGGTAGGGGTTTTAACATCTACCACACGAACAACTTGGTCTTGGCCAGGGTATAAATTAATAATGCGTCTACGACGCCACTGCAAAGGGGGAAGGTTGTCATCTTTTATGAGTACTAGCTCACCCACTTTAGGAGGGTCACAAGGAGAGGTCCATTTATTTCTAATTTGTAATGTATTTAAGCATTCTAAATGCCAGCAAGACCAAAAGTGCTGGGCAACTTGTTGGACCAGCTGAAACCGTGTAAGGCGATGCAACTTTACGTCTTTATAAGGGCACTCCGGAAGTGCAGTTAAGGGTTGTCCAATTAAGAAATGGCCGGGAGTCAGCACCTCGACATCATCAGGGTCCGGAGAAAGTGGGCACAATGGGCGTGAGTTCAAAACTGCTTCAATTCTAGCAAAAACAGTGGTCAGCTCCTCAAACGCAAGGGGGGCATCGCCCACCACTCGTTTCAGGTGCGATTTCGCCGATTCAACCGCAGCTTCAAAAAGACCTCCCCAATGAGGGCAAACAGGAGGATCGCAAACCCAGGATATGTTCCGCTTTGAAAGCTCAGAACCAATAGCCGCCTGGTTTTGAGACAGGAAACACTCTAACTCTTTCAGGTAATTGTTGGCACCGATGTAATTTCGACCGCAATCGGATCGGATTAGGCGAGGTACACCACGCGACACGAATCGGGAAAAGGCCGCAATAAAGGCTTCAGTAGTTAGGTCCGACACAACCTCAAGGTGAACGGCTTTAGTAGAAAGGCAGACAAATACACACAGGTAACTTTTCACTAACCTTTTGTTCCTATAGGCCTGGACTTTGGTAAAAAAGGGTCCTGCAAAATCGATACCTACACCGTCAAACGGTCTAGCAGCCGTGACGCGGTCTTTAGGTAGGTCACCCATGAAGGGTTGAGATACAGCCGCCTTGAGACGATAACAGGGAAGGCATTTAAAAATCACATGCTGAACAGCTCCGCGTGCAGACAAGATCCAAAACTCTCTATTTAACATGGCAAGAATTGCATTAACACCTGCATGAGCACTCTCTCGATGGTAATGCGAAACAAGGATGTTCACGAAACCACCATTCCCAGGCAGAAGAAGGGGGCGGCGCGCACCAAAGGACAGATCGGAGCCTCGCAATCGGCCTCCAACCCGAATCAGGTCTCCGTCACCCAGAAACAAATTTAATTCTCTCAGGGAGTTAGTGATAGGATCGCCACGCCGTAAGCAAGTTCATCAGAAAAGGAGGCAAATTGAACAACTTTCACCAAAAACAAAAGGGAATCGCTCCGCTCCTCAGGGCCCAGGTAGGACGAGCAAGATTTAGGAAACAAAAACCGCCTTAGGCAACAAGTCACGTCTATTTGCTTGTTGAAAGAACCACACCGCTCCAACAAGAATGAGGGATCCGGGGCAGGAACATCGGCAGGGACCACCAAACAACGCAGTCCAGGGAGATCACCACTTGGGTCAGGCTCCGAAACACCGGGCCAGTTGTCAGGAGACCGCGTCAACCACAAAGGCGAAAACCAAAGGGAGCGGTCGATCAGTCGGGCGACCGACATACCTCTCGATGTACAGCCACTAGGGTTCATGTAGCCTGGGACGCGCCTCCACTCACCAGATGCAGGACCATTACCAATCTGGGAGATACGATCAGCCTCACCAACACAACACGATTTTACTATCCAGACTTAAAAAATCCATGATGAGGGATAAAACAATGTTCCCGGGTCGAGTCATATGAAGAAAGGGACATATTGTTTAGGTCAAGGCACTCGCGCATAAAGGAAATATATTTCTCTCGAAAATTAGGATTGGCTTGCAAACGCTTCTCAAGATTATGGAATCGCCGTAAGGCATTGGTTTTAGAATCACCGAGAGGTGGACGATCATGAAGAAAAGGGAGTCTAACCATAAATCTACCATCGCTTTCACGAGTGGTAGTAGCTTTAAAAAAGGTTTCACTCTCTATATCAAAGGGGTTCGCAACTGGAGATTGGGGGGCCTCTTCGATTTTCCAGAATTTTTCAACTATTTGGGACAGCGAGACTCCAGTCATGGGGGGTTCTAAATCAGTAAATCCTCCATAAACACACCACACAGGACATAACCAAATATCGTCGAGATAGCAGTAAGGCCATCAGGGGACACAAACAACTCGGACCTTAAAAGGCGACCAATGACGTCAGCTCCAAGAAGTACACTTATAGTAAAATTTGTAAAATAAAGGGTCAGCAAGAGAAAGGTGCTTAGTACAGGTAATTACACTTTTAGGTAAGTCTACCTCTGGGAGGGTACCAGCAATCACATCAACAACTATTGCACTGGTGGAGATTTCTGGAAAGACAGAATTAACTGGCTTAAATGAAAAGGATACAATGCCCGGGGAATTTATTGCTTGAACATTACCTATTCCACGAACAGGAACTGGAGAAGGAATGATAGGTAAGTTCATGTGGTCCACAACAAGCTCAGTCGTAAGAAGGCAGCCCTGAGCACCAGTGTCACATAAGGCACGCGCTTCCACATAATATCCAGACGAGGTTTTAACATGAATCAAGGCCGTAGGTAAAAGAACGAGAGAATTGCGAGGTAAAGATGTAAAAGCGGGGCCTCATTGTACTTATGATGAAATGCACGTTCAGCCTTTGACCTAGAGGGGCATTATAAGTACGGTTACCGCTGGATGCAGGTGGGGATCGCCCGCCCGAACGGGGAGGTGATGCTCTACGGGAATCACGAGGTGGCGGGGTGTGAACACTGTGCCATTCAGTACGTGGGGGTGACGCACGGTCCGTTAAGTGACTTTGTGGAGATTTCCGCGGTTGGTTAGAAGCTAAGGCCGCGACGTCTCGGTATGTGCGCTTGCGATCGTAATTCACAGGAGAGGAGTCATCATAACACAGTGACGTGTGATGACTGGAACGGCGGCACGTGCGACAGCGATAATTTGCGTGCATTGGGATATGGAGTGTTTATCCAGGCATCGATAGCACAGTCGGGCTTCTTTTACAAAAGTAACACGTTGACGTGTAGGAAGGCGAATAAAATCGGGACACTCGCGTAAGTAATGCGAAGTACTATTACAAAGGTGACATTTAGATGTCGTCGCAAAGGTAACAAAGGCTCTTGGAGGAGGTGCGGAACGCGCGTTAGGTTTAGGCAAACGAGGGGAGCTCACAGTAGGGGGGGTAGTAGTGTCAACGACAGAAGCACTACCTACATTGTCGTGGTGCCTACATTCATCCTCAAGAAAGGTAATAAGATGATCAAAAGTAGGGAGGTGATTAGGATTATCGCCATAACGACGTTCAAATCTCGATTTTAACTCTGAAGGCAGTTAAGCAAGGCATAAGTGAACTAATAGGTATGACCAATGTTTAACAGGAAGTTCCAATCTCTCTAAGCATCGATAAGTCGAAAGCAGCGGGTTCAGGAACGACACACGTAACCCGGAAAGTTTAGGCGTTATAATAGGGAGCATCATTATTTGAGCTATGTGGGTATCCGCTAAAACACGCAGGTTATGGTACCTACGTTTTAGGAGGTCACGGGCCACGGTGTAATTGCCCGCCTCAATCTTGAGGTGTTGTATCAATCGACGAGGTTCATCCGATAAGGCTCCTACTAAATAGTGTAGCTTCAAAGTCGGGGTAAGGCTAGGCTGGTTGTCAACCACGCTATCAAACTGGTCTATAAAACTGATCCAACTATCGGGACGGCCATCAAACTTAGGTATAGGTAGGTCAGGCAATTTACTAGCCGGGTTATCAATAGCCAGGGATTTATTCTCCTTGAAGGGGGTGCTAGTACGGGACGTCTCAAATTGGTAAGGTCGTATTTCGTCTAATTTAATTTTTAAGTCGTCTACTTTGTCCCTTACTACGCGCATCTCGTTCTTAACTTGTACATATTCTTGTTCATAAATCGCAGGATCGAGATTACCTAACAGCTTGGAACAAGCGGCAGAAAACTTATCGCACATTAGCGGCAGGTCGGAAAGACGCGCTGGTATACGATTGGAGGAAAAGGTCTCAAGAATCAGGTGGGAATCATCAACCCAGTCACTAATATAACGGAGTTCACCTATAGCTTCACGGTATTCAGCTGTATCCGTGTAAAGTACTGCCCTTACGGTCTCGTTGCCGGTTTCGGTATCCGACATTTTATTTACTTTAAATCGCAAGAAACAAGGTAGGTAAATTAAACTCACAAAAGATTCCAATAGAATGCGTAAAGGAACAAATAGTAAGGGACGGCGCAGATGCACCGGGTATAGCAAACGTAACTCGTAAACAACTCGCACGCGGTTACGCGGTAATGGCGTGATCAATAGGGAAACAAAGCGCTCGCGCACCTCACTTGCACTCAAAGGGTAGGTAATTAACGCGCTAATCGATTTAATCGACACTTATGTAAAAGGGGTTGTACTCGAATGTTATTAAGGAATTTACTCTAAATAGGTTAGGTATATGACGAGACGTTTTGTTCAAATTACAAAGGAAAGTAGCAAATAAATAACTCTCAATTAAACAAATTACGTTACTAATAAGGGGTCCTAATAAAAAACAACGCTCTGCTACCAAAATGTTTGAGAGTTTAGGCAGTGGATTACACGTGGAGGGCGACAATGATAGGTGGAAAATCAGTCAGATCTAAGAACTTATAGCTAGGTACTTGCCACATCAGCTTTCAGGTTTCAGGTATCACTTCACAGGCCACAATCACTCGAAATGTCTGTAAGGAGCTTCACAGGATACACACGCGGCGAAAGCGCTCTGATCAGTCTAGTACATGTGTCATAGGGAACGTCTCGATGTCGACTCGATCTTCAGGGTTCTCACGGTACGTTTTAAACAAATAAAAATAAGGGAGGTATGCGTGTAAGTGTGCGCGGCGTAGTATCAATAGGGTACAAAAACAAATTAAAATATTGTAGTAAACACCTATTATACAAAAAGTACTTTCAACTCTTATTAACTCACGTGTACCTACACACTATGTACATGTATATTTTATTTTCTACTTAAATATGCTAGGTGTAGATAGCGTAGTTAGGTAACCTCAATATATTAGGATACAAGCAAAGTCGTTTTTAAAAAGCAATTTGTCCCTTGTTTGTTGGTCATGCATGGTCAACTCATTAGAAAGGGACACACTACCGTTGAGAGTCCTCTCGCTCGGACCGGTTCTTGAGTCTCAGTGCACAGTCTAGGTAGTAAGTATAATGTCTTTGCATGAACTTGAAAATTAGCAGGCCCTCAGCGAGGCACTTTTTTTACCGTCACCTTGTGGTGAGCACAAACTCGATGATCGGCCGCCGCGATCTGGAGTGCGTAAAGCTGGCCGGCGACATAAAAGAAGATTTGAGGACTGTCGCTGCTGACAGCTCTCTCTAAGATTTTCTTGTGCTGAATTGTTTTTATTTGTGGTTTCTGTAAATTACTTAAATTCAGATATACTTTCTATTGTTCCTGTTTATAAATACGAGTAATACTATTCATTTCGCGCCTATCCACTCTGACCTTATTTCGCATTTCTAGCTAACTTCTGCCTTTCAAGTTTCTTTCTGATATCTATTCGGCGCGTGCCAGATCGCCGAATGTGATGTAGGCACATTCGACTAACGAGTTTCCCACAACCTTTTTTCTTGTATCAACATTCGTACTATGACAAGCATAGTGCCAACCATCCATCCATTCACAACAGTCGGTTTACCTGCTTGGTCCTCGGCCGCGGGTCCTCCGTGTGTATCATCTTGGGTCTCGGCGCGGGGGGCGGGGCGCGCCGCTTGCGGCGGCGGGGCGGGGGCGGGGACGGCGTGGGCGGGGTCGCGGCGCGAGGGGGCGTGGCCGAGCGCGACCGCGGGGAGGGGGTGCGCGACGCGGCGGGCGAGGCGGACCCGCGCTCGCGCTCCCACGACTGCCGGGACGGGGACACCTCCTCGGTTTTCATTTTCCGCCGCCGCTTGTATTTGCGGGGGCCGGTCTGTTAGTGTGAAGTAAATACTGACATTGTTCGTGCGAGCGCCAATAGATCGAGTGAAATGGGTGCTCTCACCCGAAATAAACATAATTTTTTTTCATTTCGACTGTAAGATAAGAAATAGTGCATTTCTTTTTTTTTGTGTTGCAATCGAAATCAGGTGATTTGATATCCGCGTCGCGCTCCCGACCGGCACATTTTTGGCATTTCACTTGGTAAGCGAGCGGCGCACAAAGTGGGCGTGCGGTCATCGCTGACGGCAAGTGCAACGCACCCCGACAACCTTTTTTCGGAAGTGTTGGTTTCACGTCTTTGGGCAATAGTGGGTCCACACTTACGTGTCAGTGAGGGAGAAGCTATTTTGCACATGAAAGTTCCATTTTCCGAACAGGAAACATGAAAAATAGTATGTTTTACCCATTTCACTCTTGAGCTCCAGAAATCTCTCGAGTGAAATGGGTTTCCCCCATTGTATAACAATCTACATTTTTTTTTATTTATTAATCAAATAAACAAGACATTATACAAGAGAACTTAGCTGATAGCGACTAAAAACCAGTGCACAAGCCTGGATTAGCTAATCCGGACATGTGCAAGTGGGCCTCAGTGTGCTTTCAAATCGGCAAACACCATGATCCAGCTGCATTTGTATAATTTAATCAAGTCAGATATGTAGATTAACCATAGTATTGAATGTTTTAGTGCAGGTAATAAACCTTTTTGGTATATGTGCTATATCAAATATTTTCATGATATTTAGGAGGTGACATCAAGCTAAGACATGTATTTAATTAAGATCTTATTTTGATCCAGATGGTTTGGGCGTGTCAAGAATATTCTGCCACAGGCTATTTGTGGCACGCGTGCCTTAGTTTCGCCATGCCTGTTTTAGTGCAATGTTTGTAGTATCGTTTTAGCTATAATTGTGAGAACAATGATTCACCTGTGGCTGTCGTTTGAGAGCCGTGTTAGCGTCGCAATGCTGGATGAGATGCTGCACCAAGTCTGGACTGGAATGTAACGTACGTCCGCACACCGCGCAGCAGTACGCAGGACCGCCTGTTGATATTCAATATAGAATGTTAGTCGCTTTAAAAAGTTGGAGTAAAGAAAATATTCATGTACTTAAACGTCATTATAGTTGAAAGTGTAACTAAGCAAAATGTTACTACATAAGTACTTGATATACATTTGACCAACTCAAAAGTCTATAAAATTCATTTGACGAACTCGATAAGTTTATCCATATTTTAGTATCGTTGTGACCATTTGCTTTTAGATGTCTATAAACCGGTTCAAAGGACTTATGTTTTCAGTAAGCAGACATTCCCATATACCAGACCAAATCTACCTACATATCTATGGTTACATTTTAGCACCGGATGAAACTTAGAGGGCAAAGGCAACAACACTAGTAAATAATGTTGGTAAAAAAACTTTTATTTTCAAGAAAAACACCAAAAGACATATAAATTTCTAAGTAAAAAGTGTTGTTCTGATTGTGATTACTCTAAATAAATTATTGTTTTTAAGTGATAAGCATTCACTTTGCAATCTAAATATATTATTGCACTTGAAAAAATGACCGCCAGAGGCGGGAATCGAACCCGCGTTCCTCGCATGCCGGGCGATTGCCTAACCTCTCGGCCACCCTGGCGTTGGCAGAGCCTGTCGAAATTTTCAAGTGCTTCTTAACGCTGTAATGCCGCGTTGCTTTCATCAATGTTATTGGGATCACACCCTCAACACTCGAAAGAAATACTTTTGCAAGTATTTAACAATCGAAAGATGAAGCTTGCAAATACGATAAATTATTGTTTTTAAGTGATAAGCATTCACTTTGCAATCTAAATATATTATTGCACTTGAAAAAATGACCGCCAGAGGCGGGAATCGAACCCGCGTTCCTCGCATGCCGGGCGATTGCCTAACCTCTCGGCATGCGAGGAACGAGGAACGCGGGAACGCTCTGCCAACGCCAGGGTAAACAGGTCGTATTTCTCTGATATAATAAGAGGCTCTGTCAAAATATCATCACTAGCTAAAATGTAACTTCGTATACTTATTATCCGAAAGAGACGCGTAAAATTTTACATCTGGAGTATCGCTTTGTACCGCAGTGAGACGTGGACGATGACCCAGCGCGACAGGGAGGGGAAAGACGCTGGAACACTTTGTGCGACACGATGACCTTATCAGAATGAATAAAGATAAAAAAGTAGAAGGGAAAAGGAAAAGAGGAAGGCCAAGAAGGTCCTACGTGTACCAAAAAAAAAAAATGGTGTCGTGTCGTGCCGAGAAGTCACAGAAATGGCACTGAATAGAGGAATGGAGAAAACTCCACCGACACCGTAGCTCTTAAATTATAGATAGATACTTATTTTATAAATGCAAAAGCGTGTCTGTTTGTTATCTCTTAACGCTTAAATCGCTGAACATAAGTAAACTATTGTAGTACTATGCCGCGCAGAAGATATTCGACGATTATACAACGAAAATACAGATGACTAATAAAAAGCAATGATGTTACAATTGTAATGGAATGCTTCAGTTTAGTTTAGTTTTTTGCATGGTCGTACTGACCGTTGGCGCGGCGGTCGGGCGCGGAGTGGTGCGAGCGCACGTGTTCTCTCAGCACGACGCGCTGTATCTGTACTGTATAGTGTAGTGTAGTATAGTATAGTAGCAGCAGTGTACTGACCGTTGGCGCGGCGGTCGGGCGCGGAGTGGTGCGAGCGCACGTGTTCTCTCAGCACGACGCGCTGGTTGAACGCGCGCGGGCACACCGCGCACGCGTACGGCTTCTCGCCTGAGGGGAACACAATACACGAGTTATAGCTATTGAACTTTAGTAATACAAGCTAATATTATTAAAATTTTTTCGTTAATGCTTAACCTCTTGGGAGCTGACTCTGGTGCTCAAATACAACAATGGGACCAACATCTCAATCACAAAAAAAATACTTCTCGCTCTCGCTGCTTGACAATTTTGTATGGGGAGGTAGATTTTTTCCGATTTCGATGTTGTGTAAAAGGTGTTGTATTTGAGCACTAGAAACAGCCTTTGCATTAACAAAAAATAATAATCGTAAATTTTTCACCGTTTATAGCCCAAGTTTATACGCGACCCTCCTGCGCCCCTACAAGACGTGCAAAGGAAAAAAGGAAGCGCCAATAGCACGCGTCATAGGAAATCCTCTTTCCCGCAACACCATCCATCCCCGCTGCACTTCTGGCGCCTGCAGGAAGGTCGCCCAACAAACTTGTCAGACTATATAGTCCGTGCCATTTAAACTTGCACAAAAGATCATTGACACCCCTGTACCACGCCGATACGGGATCGCGGCGAACCAAAACACAAGGCGTAGCGATAGAAGTCTGTGTAAACAAACGTTTATTGGTACGAGACGACCTTGACCCGAAAAATTGACATGTATTACAAACGTTTGGCTACTGCATTGCATTACAAAACAAGGAATATGCTGAGGGACAGCCGACATTTTATGTAACTGGACATGAATAATGAAATAAAAATAGTTGCATCATTCATTATTAATTTTAAAAAAATGTATTTTTCTATACCCAGCGTTATTATCGCGGGAGCAGTTGGTAGGTATTATTCAAAATTATTGTTTTTTTTTTTAAATGATAAGCATTCACTTTGCAATCTAAATATATTATTCAAAAATTCAATTTTTTAGCAGATATCTTAAACCAATTGAGCTGAAATTTTGCATACACGTTTAGTTTGGATGACAATGCATGGTAAGATGTGTGACGTCATTCTTAATTCAACATGACGGAGCATCCAAGATGGCGAGCTCGTTATTTTCAATGCATTTCTTCAATATGGATATGAAATGAAAGGGCTTGCTGAGAGCAGGCCTGTGTATCTTCCCGCGTTGGTAGCAAAACGTACCTACGCGCGGCGACCCCTTGGTAAGGGACTAAACAAGTTTGGTGTCGCTAGCTGGCAGCGACCATGGACGAAATATATAAGGACCAACAATCGCCATACAAAAAAGCGTTCCCCGGAAATTCACAAAAATCCAAGTACCATCCAGAGGGCGTTGCTAATCTATATTAGCAACGCCCTCTAGCCAGCCAATGCTTTAATTTTCGTGCAATGTCTATCTGTCTGCTATCAGCGGACTTCCATGCTTGTTGCCAATTTCATTTAGTACTCTTAAAAGTCATAGATGGCGTTTATTAAAATACCGTACGAAAACAAATCTGTCTATTGTGCTCTTGGTTTGTAGTAGTTGACAAACAGCAGCAACAGTATCAACATTTCAACTAATGACGTAATGATCGGATGGCGCAATTCGTAGAGTTGTGGAAGATATCAAATCTGAAGGTGTCGGGATCGATCCCCGGTTTATATCTTTTTACATTTAAAGTCATTTATTTGAGGGGAACGGGGGACCTAAATATACACATTCCTATTTTCCCTTTGACTTTTTGGCACAGACTAATGATCTCCTTTATTTAAGTAAGGCAAAACTTTTTTTACAGTAAAATCTACATTTATCTACCACAGCTCTTATTGTTTGATTTTTCTCATATTCGAATTAACAAAGGAAATGTGAGCCTTCAAAAACTAAGAAAATTTCTAACTTAACTTTCAGACGCTCGACAAAATTTAATAATCTACGCGAATTAACACTAAAACTAAAACATAGGCGCATTGTCCAAACTTTTGATTAATTATTTCGGAAATAAGCAGGTAATATTTGTCAAATTTTAGACGAGGAAATTGGAGACTACGAAATGCTGGTTTGGTCAAATATAAGAAGCGATTTATCGTCTGAGCTTATTTGTCTTGCTTCGGCAGCCGCCAGAGATTGCATCGAGACAAAAACATTTCATTTAAATACCATTTCTTCGAAAGCCACGTGACCACGTTTCCTTTTAACTGAGCCAACTGAGCTCAATTACGAGCATAAAGTTGTATAATATTCCTAACGGAATAGAGGAACAAAGGGCTGAGCGAGCGAGATGTCACTAGCGGCAACACTGTATGATAAAAAGAGATGTGTGATGCGACTTAACAGAACCGTTTTTGGAAACGTCAAACAGTTTGTCGGCACTTATCGGCACGCTGAGAATTTTAGCTATTTGAATTGTTCAAATATTACATGAAATCGTGGATATTTTTTTGAAATATTTCTTGGTGAAACATGCTGACTTGTTCAGTAATTGATTGTTGTACGACACAGCGAAATAACCCCGAAAAATTTTTATTTAACAGGTAAATTGTTCCAAATCGACACCACCTAACATAGGTTTATTTTCAATATATTATTGCACTTGAAAAAAAACGACCACCAGAGGCGGGAATCGAACCCGCGTTCCTCGCATACCGGGCGATTGCCTAACCTCTCGGCCACCCTGGCGTTGGCAGAGCCTGTAGAAATTTTTAAGTGCTTCTTAACGCTGTAATGCCGCGTTGCTTTCATCAATGTTATTGGGATTACACCCTCAACACTTGAAAGAAATACTTTTGCAAGTATTTAACAATCGAAAGATGAAGCTTGCAAATAAGATAAGAGAGGTTAGGCAATTGCCCGGTATGCGAGGAACGCGGGTTCGATTCCCGCCTCTGGTGGTCGTTTTTTTTTCAAGTGCAATAATATATTTAGATTGCATAGTGAATGCTTATAACTTAAAAAACAATAATTAGGTTTATTTTGGCCAATGCGTTTCGAATTTTAAGTGCTTAGTGTGATAATTCTCTTCTTTAAACATTTATTAATGTAAGAAGCAAAGATCCAATACACATAATGCAGAATTTACGAATATTTTGTGTAAAGAAATAATTTTCGTTTTACACTAGGGCTGTATCAAATTATCGATTCCACTGTCTATCACGCAATATACCTATAATTATGACGTTTTGATATGAATCAGCTGGGAATATAATTACTATTTAAGATAGGTACTTAGCCGATCCATGCAGTTTTTGACTGTTAGAATAGTTACTAACATTAGTAAGAAATGTATTATTCAGATTTCCGACTAACTTGGATAAAAAAAGGCTTAAATGAATAAATCTTCCAAACTAGGTTCAAATTGTACGAACGCAAACGATAACATTTAGCATTCTAGGACGACAACGTCTAGCTAGGTATACGCTGTTGCATCTTATGCAATTGTAATAGGGGTAAATTTGCAACTGAAATTTATATTTCAATGAGTTGGCCATACCCAGATCACCATCTAGTAAACGTGTCCTGTCACTCTGAACTACCAAACCTGTGGTTGCGGGTTCGAAATCCGAAAGGTAAAATCTTTCCGTGATGTTTATAAAAAATATTCGTTATCCAATTGCATTAAAATTAATTAACAGGTCGAGCGTATCCGCTCAAATGAATTTCGGGGACTACAATCTCAAAAATCAACATCCAATGAGCGCATTCCGGGACTGTAGTAACCAAAAAACCGGTTAAAAAAACGTTGTTATTCATCAAAACCAAAGCGAATATTTTCTAAAGTAATGCATTCTGTTTAATTCGGTACACACAGACGATAAATACGAATATAAATTATCTAAACACTTCAATATATTTTACCAACCTAAACCTATGACTAACTGCTAACTAAACTAAGGCCTAAGAAGTATTATTGTTTTTTTAAACAATGTACCTAAGCACAGAATCCATTTTATAGTCTACAAATCACGCGATTAGGTAGTCTTTAAATCCAATTAGGCTTTTACATAGGTCAGTGTGTTCATGTTGTACGTTACAACTTACCATGTTTATTAAAAACATATTACCTACTGACGACATAAATCATGCCTCTGTATGGAAACTTAGTGCTTAATTTACCGCGCGACAGCCCTGATATTAGCTTCGGTTTTGTTCGGAGAGTGTAGTAGAGTGAGAGTATTTTTGAGTCGTCGCGCTCGGTCGCACTGACATGCTGGAATATTACGTATGACAGGGACGGCTACAGCCAAAACTACCGATATCGTCTTACTGAGTAGTTATCCTCTAATTCTAAAAGATTTTCAACTTGTTATCAAATAATCATACTTATCGTACATAAATTAAAAAGAATGTGTGAAATGAAGTAAATTTAAAAAAAAATGTCATAAAAATCACTACCAAAAGTACGGTAATAATTTGTCTGAGAACGACATATTTCTTTTTTTTATTTAACAATTATATTAAACACCACGTTATGGCTAATTAAAAGGTCCAAAACGAAAATATTTTCAATAAACAGTATAATGCATAAAAGTCCAGCAGATTTACGAAATCAAATATTGCCTTTAAGCGCCATCTATTGTATCTAATTAAATTTACTACGTCATCTAGTCAGGTCTGAGGTTCCAGTTTGCAAAGTGTTGTTAAGAATATGCATTCTATCAGCGATTGATACCTCTATAGACCTCTAGTGAGAAACAAATGAACCAAAAATCGGGGAACGCATCTTTGTATGGCGACTGTTGGTCCTTATATATTTCGTCCATGCAGCGACACACACAATCTAGATTAGTACTACTATAAATAATAACAAATACTTCAGTTATTATTTACAACCTACTACATAGAGTATGTTTAGAATTTTTCAAACAAAACTGGCCATGGACGAGTTCGGCTAGCTCTAGAACACCAACCCCCCTATTACACATACTTAATACCAGCTTTAAACCAGGGCCAGGCCTGTGTATCTTCCCGCGTAGGTAGCAAAAACGTACCTACGCGCAGCGACCCCTTGGTAAGGGACTAAACAAGTTGGGTGTCGCTAGCTCGCTAGCCGGCAGCGACACGCTCCCGCGTTTTATTCACCGGCGGTGCGCGACACTAGGTTGCTGGTTGGACGAGCGTGAATTAAGTCCTAGAAAGATGCGCTAGATGGCGTAAGTAGCTTCTTGTGGCAGTCAACGCCATCGCGTTGCGTGATAGTACGTCACTGAATAGGTTTAGTGTATTATGAATCAGATTCCAGAGTTATAAGAATGAAATTATCTTGCAATGTATTTCTGTAGGTGTCTACACGAAAATGTGCTTGAGTTAGAGGCGAACTGAATTACACCATATCGTTTACAACATTGAGTAGATATTTCTTTAAATTTCATTGCAAAGTCATACTTCTGTATGGACTACGGAGTACTAGTACTTATTCTGTGCTGAAAGTAACTTAAAAAATAAAGTGACGTTACTTAAAAACAATATGGTCGACTTCTAAATGTACTCCTAAAATATTGGTATCAAATGAAAGGGCTTGCTAAAAGTAACTCGATAAATAAGATGACGTAATTCCAAATCCAATATGGTGGACTTCTAAAGATGGCGGACTAAGTTTTTTTTTGCTTTTGTACAATGTGGGTATCAATTGAAAAGGCTTGCCGAGAATAACTCAATAAATAGGGTGACGTCATTCCAAATTCAATATGGCGGACTCCTAAAGATGGCGGACTAAGTTTTTTTATCTTTCTTGCAATATGGAAAGCAAACGAAAGGACTTGCAGAGAATAAGCATGCGAGTTTAACTCCGTTGCTCCGATCCGTTCAGAAATTTAGTGTATTGGGTTTTCTTTGGGTGAAAAAAGACGTGTTAAAACCCATGCGGTGAAAACGGTGAAGGAAAACACCGTGAGAAAAAACCTGCACACTAGTGGCTAGTGTATGAGATGGAGAAGGCAGTGGCAAACCATTCCAATAAATATTGCCAATAAAGTCCTGTGTGTTTCATTCCACATAATGATTACGACCCTCAGTCATTAGGTATACGACTATGAAGAAAAGGGGTTTTCTTGGAGTCCTCAATAATAATTATTGAGGTTGAATGTTTTGGGTCGGAAGCATCGATTGGTAAACTTTGACGAGTTACATTTTCGTGAGATATGCGTCAACAGCTTTGGTTTGCCTGTCTAGGAGAAGGATAACTTCAAATCAAACTGGAATAGTGTTTACGCTGCGTAAGGCTTAGCTTGAAGTTACAGTAATTAGCTTTGAAGCTAACTTATGCCTTACGCGGCACAGTCCTCCTATTCTTCAACACCCAAGACAAGGTGTTGTACCCAGTCGGGTTATAAGTTACGTCACAAATACTTACTGCAGCTCAAATTTTAAAGCAGATATCTTAAACCGATGAGCTGAAATTTTGTATACAGGTTTAGCTTTGGTGATAATAAAACCCCAGGAAAAATGTGCCAGCCAGTTTATTGTGTTCAGTAGGACGCCGAAGCGAAAGTGAAGTGCGATACATGGTGCGATACAGTTTTGTACATAAATTAACGATAAAGCAGTGTTTTTATTACTAGTGGCGCCATCTATGCGCCTTGGGTATGATTAGGTTATAATAGTCACAGATGGTGATTATATAGCGAACATGCTGATGTAACGTGTGCCTCATAGATGGCGCTAAATTAGCTTTAGTATATTATATTTTACAACAAGCTTGGATGACAATGCATAGTAAGCTGTGTAAGTCGTCTAAGACGTCTTTGATGAGCTGAGGACCATTTTAAAAAACTCACTATCTCGCCGAGATACCATCATGCGAAAAAGTATTTCAGCGGAGCTACGACTCGCTTTTCGCAATTTCTTCTATTAGGCTCATTTTGTGCACGTCCTAGCTCCTGGACTAACAGCATTCGACGGTCAAATCACAGACGCGGCTAGCTGTCAACATCAGCCGGCGGCAGCCGCCAATGCGTCGACAGCACGTCGACGGCATGTCGACAACTAGCCGCCGACTTCTAACGTCGGCTGCAGTTACATACGTCGACAGCAAACTGCTGTTCGTGTGTAAAAGCTCTAACAATCACTTTATACATAAAAACATCGTTCAAACTTGTGTTCAAATGGAATTACCTACGATGATAGCAAAACATATGGTAAAGGTAAATTATACAAACTAACCTGCTTGCGGTTTGAGGATTCTTTTACGCCTCTCCTAATTCTTCTCAGGTTCCATCTTCACTTATAATAAGTAAAGAATGGAGAAAACAGCAACAAAATAAAACAAACACAAACGTAACAAAGAACAATAACAGAAACTTATCTAAAAATAACGACTGATAATGACACGTGAACACTTCCGAAATTAGTTAATTCAAAAAATCGAATTATGCCGCACCGGGTGAGCCATTACAAAATAGCGTACAGGTATAGCACCCCTGACCTTTCAAACCACTAACGGCTAAGTGCAATAAGTCATAATTTATCATTTTCGGAGTCAAAATTATATAATATGATAGATAAATATAAATGGTCAACTACTGTTAATTCTTTATGGAAAAAATGTTATTTCTAATTATTGTGTTTATATTTGTGGTAAAAGTAATGTCAATTAACCGAGTTTTTAAATTAAAACCAAGTAACTGCTTGAAGACTTTCAATACGTAAATTGAAAGAAAATTTATTTTAATAACATAATATGTGTTTTATTTACAAAATTGCGACACTATTACATACATTTTGATGTTTTAGAGTTGTCTCGTTCTCGGACGGGCCGTGGTATTATGAAATTAGCGATAGGTCGGGATTATCGCTATTTTATACGATGAGCGACACGTGTCGTAAAGTTTGAGCATTTTTTGGTACAGGTGGGGTCAATAACCTTTTGTGCAAGTTTAAATGGCACGGACTATAGTACTGTTTTTGCACTCGGTTTTTTAAATTTCTTTGTTATTATGACGTTACGATATTGTTTTCCACTGCCTATTTAGCGCGAACATTTATCGTTTAATTCTTATACAATTTGTTATTTGCATGGGGCAATATTATTTTCAAGAAATAAGAATACCATTTGACTGTCGAATCAATAAGATATAAGAACATTGAAAACATGTAGAATAGCCAATAATAGTGTTTATCAAGAATTGGTTTTAATTTGGACACCATCTCCAGCCAACAGAACGGAGGCCATACTCCGGTTGACGATGTCCGTATTTTAAAGTCTAGCCATCACACTCGTTCGCGTTGTCATTTTAGCGTGAGCAACAGGGGCGAGTGCAATTGAAAATACTGACTCACGGTCAACAGGAGTAACGTCTTCGCAGCGTGCCTCCGTCCGCGAACGCCTTCCAACAGAATCGACACGCGTTCGGCCGCTCGCCCGTGTGAATCCTGACGTAGATCTGTTGAGAGCTACGCGACCCGAACACTTGGCCTGCAAAGACCCCATTAATTCCAACATCCCTGTACACTCACCCGTGTGTATGCGCTCGTGCTTCCGCAGCGTGCCTCCGTCCGCGAACGCCTTCCAGCAGAACCGACACGCGTACGGCCGCTCGCCCGTGTGGATCCTGACGTGGATCTGTTGAGAGCTACGCGACCCGAACACTTTGCCTGTAAAAACATGAAAATTACAAAAAAATATATAACCATGTACGGACAGCACATCCAGCTAAACACTGCGGCATCTTATGCAGTTTGGTCAGGATCGATTTAGCAATAAAAACGGATAGTCGATTTTACTATACATCTACATATTATAAAGAGGAAGTATTATTGTTTGTTTGTATTAAATAGGCTCTGAAACTACTGAACCGATTCAAATAAAATTTGGTACAGAGATAGAGGAAAATCTGGCTAGTCGTCAATACTTTTGGAAATGTACCAACAACTAGCGCGAAAGGACATGGGTTCAAGTCCTACCTAAAGACAGACGATTAACTTTTGAGTGCCATATTAACGTATGTACTTAATATACTATGTAGTTATATCCCAGCTTACAGAGTTACTACAGAAAATCAAGCACAATAGATGTACGTTCCTTGTAAAAATAAAACACTTACCACATTCTCTACAAGGGAACTGTCTTGAACTACTACTTGATGATACGTTATTTCGACCTCGAGACGTCTTTTTTAATCTGAAACAATATTTTCATTTTAGTAATTGTTCAGTTGTTTAGAGACCTAGACAAGGCTGTCGTTAGTTATATTAAGGCCCGCTTGCGCCAAAACTTCGAGTTAACTTCTTTATTCCAAGGCTTAACTCAGTGTTACTCTTTTGAATTTTTAACTCACTGCATTTATTGCGCCAGTAGAAATTATCCCAGAGTCAACTAACCCCGAGTAAATGTCATGATCATTAATTCTATTTACACTCGGACAAATGTGATAGTATGAATGCTGAATGATTTAAGTATACCTCTCCCTCTCGCTCCACAGTACTTTCAATAAGTATGTTTCCTTAACGTCAGATTTGGAGAGGCATTTATCTCTTTGTCATTTTATTGACTGACGTGAATGGCATTGACTATTGCTAGCATTGTTGTTATGTTCGTATGATTATTTTGTGAAAATTAATTTGCGGAAGATGGAACAGAAATATCGTGTACGCGGCCCAAATTCCACAAATAGCAACAATTTGCTGCTTTGTACACGAAATCTTTTATGAAAATCTTTTTGTAAGTAAAAATAATCGGACCGTTCTAAAACTCTTTTGTTATACGAATCCGAACTAATATATTCTATATTCTCCTCATCATCATCAGACAACAACTATTCGTTTATCATTGTAAAACTTGAATAAAACTTATCTCTTTACTGAATACAACAAAACAAACATTACCTAAAACATTTCAATTTTGACATAACTAGCCTAGAGTTAGTTGACTTAACCCTCCCACGTCGGTGGGTTAAAATTTTAAAAATTCAACTTTAGGTTAGCCCTTAACTCTTGGTGGTGCAAGATGTGATTAGAATTTAACTCGAAATAAGCGTCTAGCTCGGAGTTAGCCGTGTTAACCTAGACTGGTGCAAGCGGGCCTTAGTGGTATGTTTAGTTATTTAACTCAAGACCACTAGAGTTATAGAGTGAAGACTACAGAGTTAAGAAGCGGACTAACTCTATCTCCTGTTCGTCCATGATAGTATAGAAGAATTTACTTTATTACCAACTTTTATCAAAAAATATTTCAAAATCTAGTTCACTATACGTAATAGCTATATTTTCGGAGATTTCAGGGATAATTGCACGGAATGTTGGTGGTACGAAAGAATATCCTCTATCTGACGCCAATATATGACGTACGATAAATTTATCGCGTTGACACAATTTGTATGTTTCCATAACTACATGGTTCTTTAGATTTTAAACAGTATGTTTTTTGCGTCGATAAACTGATGAATCCATTGATTTATAACAAAAAGCACTTGCAAGTTAAACGTTTAAATTATATCTATTGCCGCGATAAACGTTTATTGGGTGTCATGTTCGTTTCAGCTCGCGCCACACGTGTGTGTGTGCGTGCGTGTGTTACCTGGGAGTGGCGTGGTGTCGCTCGGCGTGCCCCTCGGCGTGCGCGAGCAGCTGCAGCGTCGGTGCAGCTCTCGCCGCACACGTCGCACGTGTGTGTGTGTGCGTGTGTTACCTGGGAGTGGCGTGGTGTCACTCGGCGTGCCCCTCGGCATGCGCGAGCAGCTGCAGCGTCGGTGCAGCTCTCGCCACACACGTCCCACGTGTGTGTGTGTGTGTGTGCGTGTGTTACCTGGGAGTGGCGTGGTGTCGCTCGGCGTGCGCGAGCAGCTGCAGCGTCGGTGCAACTCTCGCCGCACACGTCCCACGTGTGTGTGTGTGTTACCTGGGAGTAGCGTGGTGTCGCTCGGCGTGCGCAAGCAGCTGCAGCGTCGGTGCAGCTCTCGCCACACACGTCCCACGTGTGTGTGTGTGTGTGTGTGCGTGTGTTACCTGGGAGTGGCGTGGTGTCGCTTGGCGTGCGCGAGCAGCTGCAGCGCGTCGGTGCAGCTCTCGCCGCACACGTCGCACGTGTGTGTGTGTGTGTGTGCGTGTGTTACCTGGGAGTGGCGTGGTGTCGCTCGGCGTGCCCCTCGGAGTGCGCGAGCAGCTGCAACGCGTCGGTGCAGCTCTCGCCGCACACGTCGCACGTGTGTGTGTGTGTGTGTGTGCGTGTGTTACCTGGGAGTGGCGTGGTGTCGCTCGGCGTGCCCCTCGGAGTGCGCGAGCAGCTGCAACGCGTCGGTGCAGCTCTCGCCGCACACGTCCCGTGTGTGTGTGTGTGTGTGTGTGTGTGTGTGTGCGTGTGTTACCTGGGAGTGGCGTGGTGTCGCTCGGCGTGCCCCTCGGAGTGCGCGAGCAGCTGCAACGCGTCGGTGCAGTTCTCGCCGCACACGTCCCACGTGTGTGTGTGTGTGCGTGTGTTACCTGGGAGTGGCGTGGTGTCGCTCGGCGTGTCCCTCGGAGTGCGCGAGCAGCTGCAACGCGATGTGCAGCTCTCGCCGCACACGTCACACGTGTGTGTGTGTGTGCGTGTGTTACCTGGGAGTGGCGTGGTGTCGCTCGGCGTGCCCCTCGGCGTGCGCGAGCAGCTGCAACGCGTCAGTGCAGCTCTCGCCGCACACGTCGCACGTGTGCTCGCCCCACGCGCTACTAGTGCTGTCGTGCCTTTTGTAGCTGCGATAAAAATATCGTGTTTATTTGCTTGCTTACTCGCATGCTTGTTGGCATGTTTGCTTGCACGCATGATTGCATGACAGTTTTGTGACATAGACCGTTTCATTCTAAGCCAGACTGACTTCAAGCAGTTTAAGCGATATGAAACCGTTTTTTTTTCTATAAATGAAAGTTTCGCGACCCGCCCCAAATGTTATGAGTACGCCCAAAAAAAGGAGCAATCGTGTGTTACCTAGGATCCTACTTAGTAAGGAAGGAACCAAAGTAGTGAACTGCGAATACATCTATTTCCTAAGTAGGATGCTACACAATTAGGATGATGTAATAAATAGGTGCTAGCTGTACCTGTGCGCGGCGGCCACGTGCCGCCTCAGCAGGTCGGCGCGCTGGAAGGCCACGCCGCAGTCCTGGCAGAACAGCTCTGGCCCGCGGACCGACTCGTACATCCGCTCGTTGCCACCGTGCGGCACCGGCGACAGACGGTAGTCCATGTCGTCATCTGTTAATGTCAAATTAGTTAAGAGTTTACAACACGCGTACACTTCAAGTTGGCTGTCGCCGGCCGTGTCGTTTCAAATAAACGACAAAATAAACTGAGGTCTACAATACGCGTTCACTTCAAGATTTCTGTCGACGGCCGTGTAGTTTCAAATAAACGACAAAATAAACTAGGGTTTACAATACGCGTACACTTGAAGTTGGTTGTCGACGGCCGTGTAGTTTCCAATAAACTAGGTTTTACAATACAGGTTCACTTCAACTTGGTTTTCGTCGGCCGTTACAAAATGACGTCATAATATGCATCACTACAAGTACCGTCGACAAAAAAATAAACTTGCAAATAATTTTAGATATTATTGTACTTGAAAAATAACCACCAGAGGCGGGAATTAAACGAGCGTTCCTCGTACACCGGGCGAGTGCCTAAACACTCAGCCACCTATGTTTACGCGAATAATCGAACTTCTTAGAACACACTTTTACGAGAAGTTGTCCTGCGATTGATTTATATTTTATTTAAAACCTGACGTTTCAACCGCACAGACGCTATAAAGTATTTGAAAAGTGCTGTAAAGTCCGTTTTTACTTGCTTGCAGGGCTATGTCCGTTACCTTAGTTCTCCTACATAGGTGAAGGAGGCTTCCTGATTCGATCCCGTAGAGAAACACTAATTATAGCCACTGAGGGTCACAAGAAGCTATGGAGAGCCATAGCTCGCTGCGTGACATTGAGCTTCTTTACAAGGCCTATGGTTAGAGACCATGTTTCGGATTCGTATGTCATCACGCGCGCACTTACTAGACGGACTATAATCAGCACACTGTCAGCCAACTGACAGCGCCTCGCCCTGGTATGGCGCGGGCGGTGTCCGGCGCGCGGGGGAAGGTGCGTGTGGCGGTGCGCCGCATGATCAAGCACAGTTCGACTACAGGCAGGCAGGAGGGTCGCTCACTAGCTAATAATCAACACCGTCATTCGGCACGTACCCTCGTCCTCGCCCTGGTAGGGCGCGGGGGGGTGTCCGGCGCGCGGGGGGAGGTGCGGGTGGCGGTGCGCGGCGTGGTTGGCGAGCGCCTCCCGCGACCAGCACAGCTCGCCGCACTCGCCACATTCTACTGGCGAGTCGCCTCCGTGTACCTAGGGGTGGAAAATTATGATTATTTGAATTGGGCGTATACTTGTTATGCTGAAGCACAATGTTTGAGCCAACCAATAAAAAAATAATTAAGTTATATCACACTGTGCTAAGGAGCATTGTAAAAATTTAAGTAATATGTTTGTAGTATTTTTGTTGTAGAAAATAAACTTTTTAAGTCCCTATAATACTCGGTTGTCAGCTCTTCATCAATTCTTAACCCATGGAATGAAAATACCTGGCGAGTCTACGTAGCCCACGTTTATTACCTTTTCCTAAACTTATAGAACAAAACATTTTTTTACTTTGTGTTTGCCTATGATGGAAAATTAAAACTAGCTAGGTCGTATGACTCAAATCTACTCAAAAAGTTTTGCACTCTTACTGCCGCACTCAGAGAAGTCAATTAAATTTAATCTATAATTGAGTTTCGTTCCGTCACTTTCATTGTTGAAATAGAAAAGGACGGCATGAGACTTAATGATTACCTTAAATTGACGTCTAACTACGACAGTTAAGGGTGCTTAATTAAATCATGTTTAACTTGTACAACTCACCCTAGCATGCGACTGCAGAGCCTTCTCCCTAGCGAAGCCAATGCCGCAGTGGCGGCACACGAACGGGCGCGAGGGGTCGGAGGGCGTCGGCGGCGGCGAGGGGGGCGAGGGCGGCGAGGGGGGAGGCGGCGGCGTGGGCGGCGCCTTGGCGGGGGAACGGGCCCGCCGCGACCACTGCTGCGTCCGCGCAGAGGTCATGTTCTCCCACATCCCGTTCTGTTAAAGGACGATGATTTATTTATTTAACAAACCAACAGCTACAATGACTAGGGTCGGCAGACTAAAGAACATAAGTCAAAAATTGCTACTTTACAGGATTAAAAAAAAACTTTAGTCCTTAAAATACAAAGGTGAAAAACATCGAGGCCATATCCCACTAGAGGGGAAATGGCATTAATTTTGTTCCAGAAAAATTCCGCCAAATCCGAAAGATTCCGAATGAACCGACTGAATGTCAAACACCGTATTAGTGATGGTCAATAAGATATTAGTATCGATAGTCGATGTTATTGTTTAATTTAATGGGAACAATATTTTATTACACCTAAGGTTAAACTTTTCACTAATGCGCAATATCCTTAATATAATATCTGATTTTTGTTCCTAAGAAATTTAAGTTAGTCATCAAATTAACCATTTAAAGTATGAATCATAAAAATTGTTATCAATCTATCCCTTGGTCACACCATCACGCGTGAACGGCTGGACCGATTTCACTAATTCTTTTTTGTTATTGTTATTGTCAGAAGAAGGTTCTTATGAAAGAAAAAAATAAGAAAATTCAGGAATACTTAACCACAATATAAAATTATTTCTAATCAAACCAGCGCTTTGGACGTTAAAACATTTTGAATGTAACCTTATGACGTTCGACCACTGACCTCTATAATACAAATACGCTGGACTGCATACTGTCAACCTAACAATGAAGCCATTTAATTATCGCAATTTTGGCGCTGATGGCTATAGTGAGCGTGTGGTGACTATCCACGGAACTAATTTGACATAAACATATGATAGTTACTCTATCGTAGTTTCCTGTACACTCGGTGGGGACGCTTTGATTTGGCACAAAATTATGTGTTATTTCTTAGAGAATGTTTAGTCCAGCGTGCTTGTACGTTAGAGGTCAGTGCGTTCGACGTAGAATTGACAGATATCGTCAAAGAGGATTAAAAAAAATTAAATAACAGGACAAAGTCTGTCGGGTCAGCTAGTATATAATAAAAAATAAACTTTTGTTTGTAAAACAAATTAACTTTCATAATAACTTGCAAATAAATTGCTTAAATTATAAAAACATGAATTTAAAAGCCAAGCACAGAGAAATTACATTGAAATCTAAATACAGTTAGTATTTTTATTAAAATGCGTTTATTGTTTTCTAATTTCTATAAATTAAGAATAAGGCTCATACTTTATATACGACAGGAAACAAGTTTCTTAAAATCATGTTTTCCGATATTTATCTACCTATTTACCTAAGAACAGAGGCATCACTTTCAAAGTTGTAAAGCCCGGACTAGGTTTTTTTTTTAAAAAACAGGCTGAGTGCGAACTCGCACACGAAATTATACCATTATCTACTTCATAGTCACTTAGTCACTTCAGGTTTTTCAGTGAATGAGAATGTAGGTAAATACGGTAGGTATTTTGTCTAGAAGGGATCGTTTTAACAATAAAACCATCTACATTATACATCTTTCTGTGTAAATTGAATTATTTATTTTATTGGTATGGTTTGCCGTAAAGATTTTCTATCTATTTGAAGGCTCCAATTTCTCATTCGCTTTTCATTACATCCATTCATCACCTTTATTATCGTCACACACCTTACAGTAATAGAATAGATACACATATATTTACACACGCAAACATCCATACTCTTTGCTTTCACTACGCATCTCATTGTTCATAATCCATTAAACCAAGAAAACTATCAAACGTCATGTCAAGTGTCACCGTTTTGTTATTTGCAAGAAAATCAATAATTCTAACAAAACCTTCCTCGGTATAGGTTGGTTAATGTCATTTTTGCATAGGTATTGATACCTATGCAAAAATGACACAAATATGATACAAATAACACAAATATTTTCACTCGCGCAATAATAAAAATGACACAAATAATCGATTATATTAATATACCTCCGTGCTACCAAAGTACTAAAATAATTATTGTGTAATGTAAACTGTGCACATAAATGTCGATAAGTCGTATAACCAATTCAGCGCAACACTAGTAACGAGTGTTAACGAATAGAATGAGAGGACATTATGGGCTAACCACTTAGTGGGAGCAAGATGAGACTTAAACGTCAGTACGCTTGACCGATTTATCTTGAGCCGTAGGAAAATTTTATGAACTTTTTAAAATTGCATAATTACTATTACTTACCGATGAAATGACATCACATCCCTTTTTAAAATTCGATGTTTTGCTTTTTTTCTTACAACACAGTATAGAAAAATACGACATTATGTTAATTATTTCTCAAATCTCATTTTTTCGTAACAATTCAAGTATTCACGTTGACATACCACACAGATCAATTGGTTTTTGACATACGGTTTTGACAGAACTGACACCTTCTATTGCGGTTGTCAGAGCAGATAAAGTTTGGGAGTAAAATAGTTTTTACTTCGCCTCTAGTAGGATATGTCCTCGATGGTGAAAAAGTACAAACATTCTTTAAACTACCCTGATGATGATAACCCTACGATAATGATTATTAACCTAAACAATTTTTTTAAAGAAGTTTCAATTTTGGCCATCTCTTGTACAGTTAACCAAAAAACTACGAAAAATCGTTTAAACTCCCTAAAAATATTAAAAAATAAATATCTTGCCGTTTTCTGATGCACAAAAATATTTTTCATAGTTACACATTCAAAAGTAATGGCAATTCCTATCGCCATATTTGAGAACGTTCTGAAATCAAAATGAAGTATATTCTAACAATGATTCAAAAGTCAACGTAGTTTACTCTTTTACTTTAACCATTAGAAAACTATGTTATCAATATTCATTTCACTAAGAAAGAAAGACAACTTGAATGATGTAACTGTTATTTTATCTGAATTCACATGCAAACCCAAATAAGTTTCCTGAACGATTAGCGGCAAAAACATTTGGTTCCAAGCGTGAAAAAAGTAGCTGTCACCTGTCATTTGTGACAGTCGCTTCCGCTGTTCTAGTACTAGTACTCCGTACAGAAGTATGACTTTGCAATGAAATTCAAAGAAATATCTACTCAATGTTGTTAACGATATGGTGTAATTCAGTTCGCCTCTGACTCAAGCACATTTTCGTGTAGACACCTACAGAAATACATTGCAAGATAATTTCATTCTTATAACTCTGGAATATGATTCATAATACACTAAACCTATTCAGTGACGTACTATCACGCAACGCGATAGGGTTGACTGCCACAAGAAGCTACTTACGCCATCTAGCGCATCTTTCTAGGACTTTATTCACGCTCGTCCAACCAGCAACCTAGTGTCGCACACCGCCGGTGAATAAAACGCGGGAGCGTGTCGCTGCCGGCTAGCGACACTCAACTTGTTTAGTTCCTTACCAAGGGGTCGCCGCGCGTAGGTACGTTTTTGCTAGCTACGCGGGAAGATACACAGGCCTGGTATTGCCGCAAAATGTAAAAAAAAACTTATTTGTGCACGAAAACAGAACGAAAAGTTGTGGAAATAAGTGTGAGAATGGGGTTTCATAGCCTTTTTCCTATTTTTTGGTATAATGTACAAGATATGGCCTAAGTTCCATAGAAAACTGAAACATCTCCTTTATTTCGTAACAAACCAGACAATAATAATAAATAAATAAATTGTTTCAACCAACACACCAATTACCTAGCCCCAAACTAAGCGCGAGCTTGTGCTATGGCGACTAGGATAACGGATAGACATCCATACTAATATTATAAATGTCAATCAAGATACCTCTTGACGCTTAAACCACTGAACCGATTGAGATGAAATTTGGTGTGGAGACAGTTCGAGGCCCTGGAAAGGACATAGGCTACATTTTGTCGCGGTATAAAGACATTAAGGGGGTGAAATGGGGGATAAAACTTTATATGGAAAATTCAACTCTTGCGGGCGAAGGCGCGGGGAACCAGTAGTACTTATATACATTATGTTACATAACGTTTATACATCCATAACTTATGTAAATGCTCGTGCTCATCACACAAACATTTGCCCCTTACGGGATTCAAACCCGCAACCTCTGGTTTTTAAGTCCGGAGCGCAAACCATTACACCAAGACGGTCATCAAAAACTGTGTTAAGTGATGACACATGAGAATTTATCAATATACTCGTAACTAGACTAATGTCCTAGCATGTTACAAATATCAATCAAACAATCTACGTAAGAAATGGGAATAATGCGAAAGTAACAAAACAAAAAAAAAGCTCTTTAATGTTGCAATACTACCTAATGCTCAACGGTCAAATAGATAACCCGCCCGCCTTGTCGCGGTGCTGCCTGTCCCCGCCCGCCCGTTCTCAGGAACCGGATGTGGACATATTCCAAACTGGGTCCGGCCAGTTTTAAGCCAAATGTAAGTATTAGTTTTTTAAGTAAATAAGGCATTTTATTGCTTATGTTTGAATGGAAATCTAAGTGTATGGCCCATTCCACGCTTTGGCTCAAAGCTGTAAGTGGGATGCGGTGTTTGAATAAATAAAAAAAATATAAACCCATCAACGCAAGTTACACAAAGTTAGGCATCGAGACAATTTTGATATAGTGTAGTACGTAACGCTAAGCTGAGGTATCCAGTATTATAAATATCGAACCTATCTTGCAGGCGATTGTACAATCGACACATTCTAGCGACGGGGCTGTGGTAAAAAATATTGTTCCGATATGTTGGCAAGACAAAATTAGGCAAGGGACGTCTTGCATTAACCTTGACATTTAAGCTGAGAGATTGTTTCGTAAAAATCTAAATGTCAGGTGTCCGTAAATAATTATGCAGATTCAATAACGTACTTCAACAGGTTCAGGATTCTTTTTCCGCCTTCCTCTTTTCTTCTTTGGTTTAGTTACTTGATTGTCTAACAATTCTTCTGAAACAAAACAAAGTGTTTTAGCTTATGCAACATCTTTTTTTTCAATGTATCAGAGGTCATGTTAATGCCATAAATATTCTGTATTTAAACTGGCGCTTTATAAAATTCTAATTTATACTATATTATAAATAGGTCAATCAAATTTCTAAGTTTAAAAGGTTGACAATCATTTGACCAGAAGAAAGCTATATTCCTGAGCGACATAGGTTATATTTAATTTTTGAAATTATACCCGTGCGTAGTCGTGGCGGGTCGCTGTCATGAATAAAGCTTTAAGACGTTGACTTCCAGTATTATCATGGTTCAAACGACTGCGAGGAGAAAACTTACCATAATCCATCGCATCCTCATTATCTGGCACGAAAGCGTGCACTTTAAGATGGTTGATGAGGTCGCATTTGCGGACATATCGCACGCCGCAGAGGTTGCACGCGTGCGGCCGGTCGTTCTGATGCGCCACCATGTGGTTCATGAGCGCCGCTTTCTTGCGGAATCGACGCGAGCAGAAGTCACATGGCCATGGCCGCATCGCGGTGTACTCATCCTGTGAAAGACAACCATCAGTTAAACGATATAATAAGTTTTAACTTAGGATAAGCATGTTAAATACATGGGATAGTGTTAAAATGTTAATAGCAATGGTCAGCCGTGGCCACCTCACCAAACAAAGTAGCCCAAGGGTCGGCAATGAATGGTCGGCTTTGGATGTGAAGCTGTGGCTTTTAAATTCCACACGCAATTTTTATTTAACATTTCTATCCAGTGGCGGTTTTACCTGGGCTCGAGCTCGAGCTCGAAGGTAACAAGCACAACTAACTCGTACTTATGATAAGTAAAATGTATTCAAAACTTAGCTCGCTTAAGACGAAAGAATAGCACCATTTCTCCATACAAACGTAGTCCCCTGTTTCCTCCCTGGATATAGACTTTTTTGCTATAATATCTGCATTTACTACGGCTATGCTCCTATGTTTAGTTTTTTCCAATATTCAAATTTTCACAGGAAATATGAGCCTTCAAACATTAGGCAAATTGCCAAATTTCAACCTCAAACTTTAGACACTCGCCAAAAAAAATCTACGCACATTTACACAAAAAATAAAACATAGGAACATAGTCCCATCCTTTTATTATTTTTGAAAACAATATATTGGTAAAGTTTTATTCGAGAAAACAGGGAACTACGAAGTGCTGTTTTGGTCAGTTTTATGAAGCGAATTTTGTTCTGAGCTGCATTTGTCCCTTTTTTGCTTTAAGAAGAGAGGTTTGGGGGGTGGGGAATGTCGTAACAAATACGTATACGTATAGTGATGCTTTATAGTCGATAATTATATCGATACGCCATTGTTGGCCTAATTGATATCGATGTATTAAGTTATATATTGTCTTGATAATTAGCCTTTATGTTTTATATCATAAGCTTTCCTCACTTTAACTTTTAAAAGTCTACTACTCCTCATTGGTGTTTCTATAGAAGAAAAAAGCTGGTAGATGTTCCGTTGCTGACGTTGAAATACTGTGCACATACATGTAAGCACTTACTCAGGACGTAACGTAAGTAGATTTATTTCAATTCGATAGATTGCAGCCAAGCTGATTTCTGATGTTGGTGGAAGCTAATTATAAGAAATGGATTTTACTAGCGGTTGCCCACGACTTCGTCCGCGCACATGTCGAATTTACCATACAAACTTTCACTCCCATTTTCACGCTCTCTCCCTTTATGTCATTCTTAATTTCTAACCATTTTTGGCTAAATACAACATTTTGTCGATTTAGCTCCATAACTGAGCGAGTTTCATACAAATTTGCCCCTACTTTTTTACCCCGTTAGGGGTTGAATTTCCAAAAAACCTTTCTTAGTGCACCCCGGACCTCTTATGGAACCTTTGATTTGGAGTCTCTGGACCCAGCAGTTTGGGCTGTGGGTTTATATGTCAGTTAGACATTAAGTCAGTTTTCATTTTTATATACATATCAAGAAGATAAGGTGAGTGAGGGCTTGTTGTAATATCCACCAAGATGTCTAATAAATTACATTATCTATTGTATGGTTTATAAGCACACTGTAGACAATCTGCAGATGCAGATCACTAAATCTCATAAAAAATACCTACTTATACTTTCTACAGGAGGAACACACACATGCCAGGTTCTAAACCAATTAAACAAAATGTTATATAATATTGTTTTTTTATTGCACCAACTGCGAACCACTTGTTAGTATAATATACAATTATTTTCAAAACTAGGGTAAGTAACAAAGAAAGAAAAACAATTTTATTGTTACAACTATTTATGTCGTTACACGAACACATTGAGACTGTAACAACAACATTCTGGTTAGACTGAGCCCGTCTTCTTGCAAATGATTGAGTAAAGATAATCAGTTCTATGCTTTGCAAACATCGCGGATGCGCTACCGTAACCAGGCCTGTGTATCTCCCCGCGTAAGTAGCAAAAACGTACCTACGCGCGTTTTATTCACCGGCGGCCGCGGGGCTACGTTGCTGGTTGGATGAGAATGAATAAAGTACTAGAAAGAGGCGCTAGATGGCGTTAGAAGCTTCTCGTAGCAGTCAACCCTATTGCGTCGCGTGATATTACGTCACTGAATAGGTTTAGTGTATTATAAATCATATTCCAGAGCAATAAGTATAAAATTATCTTGCAATGGATTTTTGTAGGTGTCTACACGAAAATGTGCTTGACTCTGAGGCGAACTAAATTACGCCATATTGTTGACGACATTGAGTAGACATTTCTTTAAATACAATTGCTAAGTCATACTTCTGTACGAAGTACTAGTATTCTGTGCCGTAACGAAGAAGTCCAAGTAGAGCCCTGAACCCGTAGTTATAGGTGCTATACATGCAGCATTATCCTGCACCTGATATGAAATTGTCCGAGGGTATTGTATCCGCTTTTGTCGGTTCTCTTTGCCCAAGATCCATCTCCGATCACTGTTATATAAGGGATTCCGTCGTTTTTCTTCCACGCCAACATTAAGAATAATTAGCCTCTTCTCTTGCTGTGATCGTTTCGTGTAATGCACATGATGTTTGTGCAGGTTGACCATTTGTGACGGGCATATGAAACATAAGTATTCATGAATCCTCCTGAAAATGATGTTCTTCCGTTTTGCGATCATAAATAAATGATATTTACTTCATTTTCTTTTAAAAATAGTGGATTTTAACTTGTTATTGTTGCACTGTTGCACAATTAGATAACGTTTTGTTGAAAGGTGTTGTCATTGATGTCAATCAATCTTCATAAGTAAAAAGTTCCGTTCCACATATGAACAAAATTTTAAAAAATAAATGATTCTTTAATTTCATAAACATTAAGCTTTTGCAAAATCATTCTTGTTGTTAAAGTAGACTGTTGAGTCGTGTCTTAATAGTATGTTTGTAAAGATATATTTTTTTTAATATAAATTGTTATTTTTGTAAAAGTCAAAAGTCAAAGTCAAAAGTCAAAAATTCTTTATTCAATTTAGGACACAAAATGCCACTTATGAACGTCAAAATATCAATCAATTAGGCACATATGGGGCAGAACATGTCTCCTTATCTTTTGGGCCCTACTAGCGCTTCGAGAAAAGACACAGACAATCTGGCAAGTGCTGAGAAGAAACGCCGGAACAAACTCAGTCACCACTAGCTGCCACAAAAATAAAACAAATCAAAATAAACAGGTAGGTACATCAGTTTGGTGCAGGCTGGACTGTCCATACATTTTCGTCATTAAGATAGTCTTGAATTTTATAATACCCCTTCGACATTAGGGTAGTTTTGACATGTAACTTAAATTTATTAATAGGTAGTTCGATAACATTATGAGGTATTTTATTGAAAAATTTGACACAATTTCCCAAGAATGAATTAATTGTTTTGGCTAATCTGAAGTTTGGAATGACAAGTTTGTTTTTATTTCTTGTGTTATACGAATGAATATCACTTTTTTTATAACAAGATCTAAATTTTTGCGTACGTACATTATATTATCAAATATGTATTGAGAAGCGACAGTGAGGATGTTAATTTCTTTAAAGAATTCTCTCAGGGATTCGCGGGGACTAAGTTTGTAAATGGCACGAATGGCTCTTTTCTGTAAAATAAAGATGGTATCTATGTCCGCAGCAGAACCCCAAAAGAGGAGACCATAAGACATTATACTGTGAAAGTAACTAAAATACACAAGCCTTGCTGTTTCAACATCAGTCAAATGTCTAATTTTTCTAACCGCAAAGGCAGCTGAAGCAAGTCTCCCAGCCAGAGCGTCAACATGTGGTCCCCACTGCAACTTCGAATCCAATGTAATGCCCAGAAAAACAGTGGAGTTTGATAGATGTAATTTTTCACCGTTGAGTAGGATTTCTGTGTTAGCTTGCTTCACGTTAGGCATGGTGAATTTAATACATTTAGTCTTTTTTGTATTAAGAAGCAAGTTATTGCTAGTGAACCAATTTAATACCTTAGAGAGAGCTCCGCTTACATTGTCAAATGATTCTTCGCCTCTTCTTGATTTGAAGACTAAAGAAGTATCATCAGCAAACAGAACTATCTCACAGGAGTCTTTGGCATAAAAAGGAAGGTCATTAATATAGATCAAAAATAACAAAGGTCCCAATATTGAGCCCTGGGGCACTCCCATTTAAAGCGGGGCACCTGAGGAGTTAGTACCATTAACGTTTACTGTTTGTAGTCTGCCTGAGAGGTAAGATTTCAACATTTTAGACGCGTTATTAGATACACCGTAATGTTCAAGCTTAATAATGAGTGTTTGGTAATCGACACAATCAAATGCCTTCGACAAGTCACAGAATACACCAATCGCATCGTGTTTATCTTCATAAGCATCCAAAATGTGTTTGACGAGTGCCACCCCAGCATCTGTTGTATTTCTACCTTTGGAAAAACCAAACTGTTTCTCGTGCAGTAAATTGTAAAATATTTATTTACTAACCTAATCGTAGTATGAGTAAACCGGAAAATGTCATCTGTCACCTCGCCTTCGTATTTCTAGGTATATCTTTGATAAACTATATAGGATATAATCATGAAACGTGACAGACACGGCACAAATTTACATTTTTTTTCTTTTAATTTAATGATGTTCAAGCTCCTATATAAATAGAAACGTATTTATATCTTGCATAATGCCCTGCTATAAAGATATAATAACGTAAATATTGGAATCAAAACACGAATATTATTCAATATTGACTCGACCATAACCTGAATTTGAATAACTCTTTCTTCTTTGTTTTCATAGTTTTAAGAAACTTACCAACAAAAAAGAATTGTGTACACATAGACTTTATTTTGTATTGCGTACTGTATCTTCGGTTATATTTTATCAAAGAGTACATTATGTTTCTTGAAAATACTACATTTTTGCGAGTTTTGCGCGAGGTCGAGTGCGCACACACACTAACTTACGCTACTCACGCAAGGATAGAGCAGTGCGGGGTGCGGGGGCGGCCGCCAGAGCATGCATCGAGACTGCAACATTTTATTTAAAAAAGTTATTTTTTAAATGTCACTTAGACCGCGTTTCCTCTTAACTCGCGTTTTGTAACCTTATTTCGGTTCACGCACACATTGTGTAAACTCCATAAATTCTGGGTTCATCAGAAAAAGTTTGTGATCTCTACTAAAGGTACACAAGGCTACATTCCTATTATAACTATTTGCCTGTGTGTTGTGTGTTACTAAGTTAATAAAACAATACCAAACCTGCATTGGCTTGACAAACTGCACTGTAGCAAAATGCTAAAGATTTAAGAATATTAAGTCTAGACATATAATAAAACTGTAGAAGGTCTAATTCTGTACATTGATTTATAAAATATTACCCAGGCCTTATTTTAGGTCAGTACATCCAAAGATACAGGTTGACCCCTCTGCGCCATACTTGACGGAACAAACAAGAGGTCATGGATGACTGGACGGTTACGGGTGTACGATTTCTTTTCACTCGAAATAAATGGCAGGTGGCCTCTGTACCAGTGATAAGTTTTTTTTTTGTATCAGTGACCTACCGTGTAGGGTATAAACATTTATTGATACAGGGTGACCTCCCTTCACCATGCGACAGAGTACAAATGAGAGACCACGATTACTGGACGGCGATAGGATTATGAGTCAAATCAATTTGTATCATCGAGTCCACGCAGACGAAGTCACAGACAACCACTAGTTATAATAATAAAAGTAAATAACAAAATTGTTTACCTGATCTGTAGGCAGCGGAACATCAATATCATTTTCTTCTTTAACATCAGAGACTGGGTTTGTAAACTGATCTAGAGAAACCTCAACTCTGAAAAAGCAAAATAACAATTATTGCAATGCATTTTTTTGACTATAGAACTAAGACGAAAACAGTGTGTCAGGCTGAGACAACGACGTACTGAGTATTCGGCGATTGTGTGGACGCGCACGCAATCATGGGCCATCAGCCCGTTGATGTACTAACACAACGTCATTTGCGCACGATCAAACCCGATGATGGCCGATCACAGACATTTATGCCCTCTACACAATCGTGCATGTCTATACTTGCCCAGTATGGGCCATTGTGAAGAGAAGCCTTTATATGTTCCAGACAGGAATTGTCATGTTTTAACTAGTGAATATACGGAGAACCATCCAGGATCAACGGAATGATAGAAACATTGAACAAATTAGTTTAAAATGGTTATTCTTTCACCTACCTAATACCGTAATCAATCATTAGGGAAACAAACAAGTGGGTCATAATCATACTAATAAAAATGGGACAGCCGTATTAGACTACACTTGAGCGCGCAGAAGGAAAAATAATCAGCTTTTCTTAATATTTGTGGATGACTAACTTTTTTCCTTATTATTCATATATTTACTGCCATACAATTAAATGTTGTATTTTTTACACCTTCCCATTTGATATATGACATAAAGTGCTACAAACTTGGGGAAGCTTTTTCCCAATTGACAACATTTCATTTTTATAAAGGTGCTAAACTTCGAAAACCATTTCGAGATTTGGCGATGCGTTTAAAATGTTTCAAATATTTGTTTCTTACATTTACGCCAATTGTTGAACTTATTAAAACACAATTTTACGGATTACTTCGCGATTTATTTACATTTTATTTAAAACCAGACGTTTCGAACACTTTACAGCGTTCGTGGTCACAGGGAGACCCTCCCTGACTCTCCCTTTATAATTATAACATGTAAATAAATCGCGAAGTAATCCGTGAAATTGTTTTTTAATGAGTTTTAATGAAAATGTTTCAATATTTTTTTACGCTATAATTTTAGAGATATTTAAAAAAAAACACCAAGGTACAATGATACTGGCATTATAAGGGTACATGCCTTTGCCTGGTTGTCTGGATTTACGTTAAAAAAAATACCATACATTCAAGCAAGCTGTCATTATGACATTGACATTTGACACTGACACTATGATGAGCGAGTGAGAAGAGAGATAATGGTAGTGTTTTTTTCTATAGAAGTATCAGTTCGATAGGAAGTCCATCTAGTTATCGATAGTTTCAGAACAGTAATTTCAGGCTGGCTAAAATACATGCATTATCTGATTTGGTGACAAAATCATAGAAGTTCCTTTAATTTTATTATTAATGTTTTTGATTTTGATGTCATGCTCATGGCTTTAGAATCTTTTGTTAACAAGATTGTGTTTGAATAAAAATATTACTCTCTTGGATTATTATTCGTCTTCTTCATTACTTAAACTTGTGTATTTTGAAATACGTGCTTACTATCGAAATCGATATCTTACTGCTACCAAATACATATAGACGTCAGTTATTCTTTTAATTTTTAAAATATGGCAAAGGCGTGAAGTCGCACATCCTTACTCTTGTACTTACGCTCTTTTGGAATGGAGAGTTTTTAAATAATTTAATTTAAGGGGAAATAATTAAAAAAAATACGTGCGTCTTCTTTTTTTATGTACTTTGTGGAAAAAAATAAAAAAGTGCATGTAAAAATGTTGAAATGTTGTCAAATGAATTCTTGGAATCGCCGCGCAGTACCTACCTCTTTTTATTAGGGTTCCGTAGTCCGACAAGGAATCCTTATAAGATCGTTCAGTCCGTCCGTTCCGTCCGTCCTAGTCTGTCAGAATATCTTCTACGTTTATGGACTGATTTGCATGCAACTTGGTTTGAAGATACTTCACATATAGATCTCATTTTTAAAAATACGAAAAATTAACTTTACCCCTTTCTAAGGGTACCTCCCCTACATGTAAAGGGGGAGTGAATTTTATTTTTAGTGCACCCCCTTGTGTGGGGTATCGTTAAAGAGGACTATGAAAATAAGGTAGGGTTTCCATACAACACTTTTTTATCAGCTTTACCATTTGCGAGATATAGCCCGCCAAAGTCGTTTACACGGTGTCCCCCCCCCTCCCCGTATTTCTAAAGTCTTGGACCTATAAACTTCAAATCACTCACGTAAAGAAACAGGCGCGGAAACTCTTATTTAAAATTGTTTTGGGTATCCTGTGATGAATACTTTTGAAATTATAAATAAAATAAATACATATACTTTTTTCCAAAAGAACAGTATAAACGTAAAAAGATTTTTTGCCTATACTGTCTAATGTTGTAAGTTAATGGTACGGAACCCTTCGTGCTCGAGTCCGACTCGCACTGGGCCGGTTTTTATACTATCATTAATAATTGGCACAGTAATGCCAACCATATGATTTGAATTTAAAACATATCACTATGGAGGTACTATCGGCAGGGTATATAGATTTACAGTACTTTAACTTCATACTAGAGCGCCGTCATCTTCATTTCAGATGACAGATGTCAATATTGAAACGGCCATAACTGCTCGAAAACTACCCACCCTAGACATTGATTTGGGGTCAATGACCGCAAACATTGATATTAATATGGACATGTCTCTAGTATCCCGGAATCTCAAAGTATTAACGTGAATGGTATTCTCGTCGTAAATATAAAAAGAACAAAGTTGAGTTAAGTGCCAAATCAAGTAATTTTAGGTCACATGAAATTATTACGAAAAACCGGAGTTTTTCATCATAATAATTTTATATTTTTTTTTGGAATTTTGCGTTATCGGTTCTTCGAAAAAAGATATATCCAATTTCATATTATTCCTACTTACGTACTTTGCTTTGTACTTTACAATCTACCTACTACGATCTCTGAATGTTAAAAATAATATAAATAATAAGTCAAAATAAATACCTCTCTTGCCCTCCAGGTATGACCCAATCATCGGTGATGACTTCTTCTGTGACACATTCAACATTAGGATCTAGCTCTGCTGTTTCTGCATAGCTCACAACATCCTGTGCTAAGTACATTAGGTTCTCTGCTGCCATTTGGTCATTTTCCTCTATTATATCTCCTGGAGCCTATAAATAATATATTTTGATAAGCCATTAACAAAGAAATAGAAAAATGGAGAAAAATTACAGGACATAGTTACACGAAAAAGATCCAATCTACAACATGACCAAAAATAAGTAATACCAAGCTGCTTATATCATAAATTATGGAATATGGATACTATTGACCTGTAAAGAGACCCAAGTCAAAAACACCAGGCTGCCTAAATAAACCACCAATGGAACCAACCCACATGTAAAGAGAGAGAGTGAAAATTTGTTTGAACCTAAAAGGTCCAGACTTTGTGGTACAAACACATACATATGACATAATTTTAACGGAATTTCTTGAAAATGCACCAAAACATGCTGTGTTGTTTTTGTGCTTCATCCCCTTCTTTTACAAACCACAATAAATTATAAATAAATTGTTTCAACAAACACACCAATTACCTATTTGTGAAGAGAAAATAAAATAAAAATAAATTCTACCTAGCCCCAAACTAAGCGTGAGCTTGTGCTATGGTGACTAGGATAACGGATAGAAATAATTAAATACATATAAACATCCAAGACTTAGGTACAAATGGTCGTGCTCATCACACAAACATTTTCCCCTTGCGGGATTCGACCCCGCAACCGCCTGGTTTAGAAGTCCGGTACGCGAACGACTACACAAAGACGGTCGTCATAAACGTTCCAAGCAAGTTGAACACAATTAATATATTTTTTAGCGTATATCATGCAATCAGCAATCAGTTGTGGTGACTATAAGCAGATGTGATGATATGATAGTGGGTTGTCAAGATGCTACTTCCAGCGGAGTCAGCTGCTTTGATTGGTTGATCTGTCTTAGTCAAAAATGTCTCGTAGCTTTTTTGTGTCTGTAGGAGAGATTTATAGTTAGCGCCATGTGCATTTATCTGGTGTTTGACCATTGGCAGGTTGAAAATTTCATGAACCTCAGTTGTTTTTGTCTGTTCTATACTTGTATATTGAGGAAAGCCGATAAGCAGTATTCCTTTCTTTCGAACGACCTTGTGTTCTGCACATTCAATGGTGGCATGCTCCTGCCTAAATCCAAATTCGTGGTCAGGAATTATACTTTTCTTTAAGAACAGTGTTGAGTTTAATCAGAAGAGCCTTTCAAACAGCTTCGACATGAGGTGACGGTAGCAGACTTATTGCTATTCTATATGATGAGATTTTTAATTTTCAAAATGACTGAAACATGATTTGTTTCCACATCTAGACATGTTTGAATGTGGTACAATTTGTATTTAAATAAATTAATAAATCAATCAAAATCTAATTCTTTTGTTGTCTTATTCTATGTGTTGATAAATATTTAGTTTTTAAGTTGTCAATTCATTTTAATTTATTAAAAAACCTATATTTTTAGACCAAAACCGACTTCAAAACTGCCTACAGTGCCAATTAAAACTAAAAAATTTATAAATAAATTTTAACTAAAAAGTACAAAATAATATTTAAATTACCTAACTGTTCTACGAAATTATACAAGAAACCTATTTCCAATTTATAATCTGTTATTTTTTGGAGTTTTGTAGCTGAACATCAAATGTTACATTTTTTAATTGATTTATATACTGAATGAATTTTTGCTGACCAAAGACAAGAGCTTGATCATGTTAAATTGATTTTGTTTGGAGAAATGATCCAGTCCTAGAAATTAACGAATATCTTAGAAAATACAAAACAGTATAAATTATCAATAATATTCTACACAAATTCACATACTTTGAATAACTTGTATTTTTCAATGAGCAAAATCACTTCAAACACCTATATCCCAAAAATGACTTTTTGTGGACTGAATCTATTTCATTTACAAAGTCCAGCTTATAGAAGTAATAAAAATAACATTTACCGCATTGGAATATGATGTGTCGTGTTCAGACAGCCCACATATAACTTCTTCAGTTTCTACAATACTGTGCTAAAAATGAAAAAATATAGTTAAATTCACAGTTACAGCATACACACTTATTATAATCTAGTACCTGGGCGCTTTGCTTGGTTACTACTTTGTAATAAAAAGCTTTAGAATTCGTGCATTATTTAAAAACAAAAAAAAACTATAAACTTGGATAAATACACAAAAGGAAAAAAAATCGTCACCGAGCGAGGTTCAAACCCACGCTTTCTACTAATATTTTTCAGTCTTACGTATTACACTACGACGCCCATGGTCAATGGGACGAAATTAGTGATCTTAATCTGCGTCATTGTTTCAACAAACACACCAATTACCTAGCCCCAAACTAAGCGTGAGCTTGTGCTATGGTGACTAGGATAATGGATAGAAATACTAAATACATATAAACATCCTTGACTGAGGTACAAATGCTCATGCTCATCACACAAACATTTGCCCCTTGCGGGATCCGAACCCGCAACCCCAATAACCCCCCACATACCAAATTTTTGTTAGATCTTTAGAGCCATTTCCAAGATCACAAATATATATAAACAAATAAATATACAAGAATTGACTGTTTAAAGGTGTAACATTAATAGGTATTGGTTTAAGAAAACTATCACTGTTTATCAATAACATACAAGTATGGAAATTATGCAATATGTATAACGTAAAGAAAGCCACTGAGAATGTATTAAAGTTGAACTTACTTTTACTTCAACCTCCTCCCACTGGAGGTTGAACTCCTCTCCCTCCATCATTTTATTTTATAATATCACCCATTACTGTAAATTAATCAATCTTTGGTAAAAGTGGTGGGTTTGAAGACATGAGCTGTGTGCAGATTCAATCAATTTTATTTATCATGAACATGTACACCCTACAAAGCACATAAGAAACAAATTTTAAAATCATACGATTATATAGGAGCTAATGTACTCCAAACACGAAGCCAATTCTGTTTCTATTTTCACTTTAAGGCAGCTTTTACACTACACGGTATTCAGTCAGGCTAACTGGCTGAATTCCTCGTAGTGTGCCTAACATGATCCAAATTAATTATTATTTCAACTAGGTAGGTATAATGAAAATCAAATGTTTAATTAATTAGATTACTTTCTCGTCATCAGTGTGTATTGTGCATCTAGTTATCAAATTTTACAAAGATATAACAATTTGCATAGAATTTCATGCTTATATCGTTAGCAAAATCAATAGTAGGTATCGTCGTCGTGCCTCATACTTCTGACATTAGGTACCTGTAACATTCCTTAATCAAAACATCAACATAACCTTACCACATTTTTAATAAATCATTAGCTTTACCAAACTGAGAGCCCCTATGGAAAATAAACGTGGCTAAATGTTTAGTTTCTTCGACGATAGTCTAATAATAAAGGATGAAAGGCGGATCAAAAATGGTGTCAAGAAAGACAAAGCTTAGGTTATCCCTGTCAAACGAAAAGGTTAAGATAAACAAGAATACTTACAAATGCGGTAATTAAGCCAAAATCTGTAAACTGTGTATGCTATTTAAATGGAATCGTCAAGATTTTTCACAATTATCAAAGCTACATAGTATATCTATACGTTTACATGACGCAATCATATAATTTATCAATAGTTCCTGATGGATGAAAACAAAAATATAACCAAAGCGTTATGAAAACCATTACCGTAACACACCTTAGAACGATAAAACGTATTCTCATTACTCCTCCTAAATCGAATATTCACGCACAAATAGAAATTAATATAATGTTTGGTTATCGGACAAATGGCTAACTTCCATTTCCAACCAATGAATGAATGAATGAATGAAATGATGAATGATTTTTTTTAGTTTCATTGAAGTTGAAGATGTTATGTTCGTTCTTTTTCTATTTTTTGGTATGGCAACCACTGTTCATGTAACTGGCAACATTGATTTGTTCGCTTGACACTTTGACATTCTAACGACTTCCATAGCCATTGAGAATTTAGAATGGAGGGAGCATGTGTCAAAATCCCAGTTCAGATCGCCACTTTTGGCGGGGGACGAGGAAGCACACGTACAGCACACTACAAAAATTTTGACATTGCCCCTTCCATTTTCTGCTAAGGACGGGACATGGGTAACTAATTCGTTAGCTCACTTACTAAATGCACTCGTCCTGTACTACTAATATTATGACTGTATAAGCGAAACATTTTGAAGACCATCGAGAATAGACGTGGAAATATGATAGGACACCTTGGCAGTTTTTAAACAACACATTAGATGGGAAGGTTGAAGGCAAAAGAGAAAGACTAAGTTTAACTTTGTTGTTAATAAACTTACGTAAATAAGAAAGAACACTATGAGTGATCAAAACATTAAAACTATTTAACTTTGTTGATTTTTAGAGCTTTAATTACCTATATGTTCTTTCTTACGATAATACGACCAAGTTTTATTCAAAGTAGTATCTAGAATATTGTTTGTGTGTGTATTTGGCACAATACTACTGCTTATTTATTAAAAATTATATTAAAGATGTGTAATTTACAACTCTAATCGGAATAAAAGAGAATAATCATGGTGATTTTACGGGAAAGATTAGTCTAATTATTATGTATTAGGCTAATTTTTTTTTTATGAATATCATATTTTAATACTTATTATCCTATTCCAGACGAAGGCAAATTAAAACACAAAAATCATAATAATTGTTTCACCGTTCTTGTGTTATACGTGGTGTGATATAACTAACACGACTTACTTACATAATTATATAAGAATATAAGACATAGTCTATTTTTGAAGTGATTATACAACTTAATATTCTGCAAGTATTTTAAGCGTCTACCTGTTGCCGTTCTTATTATCGAGCAAAAAACTCAAGTCCAGCAATAACGGTTTTTTAGGTACAGCCTGGTGACAGACAGAACGGACGTCGAAGTCTTAATAAGTCCCGTTTTTACCCGTAAGAAACCCTAAAAACTAAACACTTGGCTAAGAAGTTTCAAAGTACCCAGGCACTGCTGCTGCTACACGGACAAAATTATTTTTCCGTCCAAACATTCTTGGAAACATCTTGACTCAAAGTGTGCTGATGCTGAATAAATCACACTTGTGTGAGAAGAAAGCCAGTATTTTTCAACCACAAACCATTCAAGGGATCTATCAGAAATAAAAAAAAACACTTATTTTTATCATTTAACATGCCTATGGTATGTTTAAATATTTAAATAACATAAACTTTATTATTTATATTTACTAACTAAGTTAGTTACCGTTGTTGTCCTAAAGGTGCGTATAAATTAAGTGCGGCAAACCATCGAACATTGGCGCGCGCGGCGGCCGCGCTCTATGTAGACGGGATCGCCGCGCGCGGCGACGCGAACATTGCCGCGCTCGAACGTGCCGCGGGGCGATCCGCTTGCTGTCGGTTTTTGAGACCGCGTCAAAGGAGCTTCAGTCGTTCGCTCGCGCGCAGTGGAGACGGTTATAGTTTTGGTGGTTTGGCTCGCGCGGCGAATACGTAAAAATGGACAACGAAAAGTGCTGTTTACGTATAGCGCTAAAGAATTTTTGTGAAACAGCAAATCCTCTCAATACCATATAATGATACCGATAATTTACTAATGATGAGTGGTTTTTGGGTCCGAAAACGGCACAATTTACCAGTTTCAATCCTCTACGAGATGTTTGTTGCGATAATTCGCGATAGATTCTGTCAAACGGTCACGACCAAGTAGTTTTATATAAGCACTCAAACTATATGGCCAACATTTTTGGCTAGAGGGGAAGGCCGTCTATGCTCTCTCCATTATAACTTCTCAATGGCTGTAGTGAGCATGTGGTGACTAATGATGTGCCGTTGCCGGGAACATTGCCGTAGGTGGGAATGTTGCCGGCAACATTGCTTAAGTTGCCGGAAACTTGGGAAATGTATGGGAACTTTACATTTTTTGTAATTTTTTTGATCATATTTAAACGCAAATGCTTAATTTAGAGCCATATCGTTGCGTTAAAGCAAAGAGAGCAGACATTAATTACGGCTTAACGAAATTAAGTTGCCGGCAACTTAAGCAATATTGCTGAGTAGTTTCAAGGAATATTTCTTAAGTGGCCGGAAACATTGCCTGATATAATTTTTGAAATATCTTTTTGTTGCGAAGAATTGCCATAAATTAATTCTTTTTAATTTTGGAATATCCTTTCCTTGTGATGAATTAACAAATTAATTATTAGTAGTTTTTTTAATTAAATAATTAATGATGCAGAATTTTTAAATTATTCACTGATTTGCAAGAAAACAGTAAATAAAGAAAGTAAAAAATATATATATGATTGTTAATTTTCATTTATTTAAAAAATACACGGTATGAAAACATTTATTAAAATTTGGCTTTATTTTTTTTACAAATGTTTTATATAATAATATGTCAATCAAAAACATTAAAAATAATAAATCGAGTCTTGAAAACAATGTGGAAAAAAACCTATGAATAGCAAAAACAATGGCACTCGAGATAAGAGCTACAATTATTAAAAAAAACTAGTATAAGCCTAGTATTAACTTACATAAAGTTATGTTCATGTATATATATTTTAAATCTCAGTCTGAAATCATCACAGTTATTTAAATAAAACCATTAAGCATACGCGCGCCGACCACGGCAGTGAGCGCACGCACTATCGGAGTGTACGCCGCAGCGTTTGTTTTTTTTTACAACCACCCGCAATTTAAATTTATATTTAAGTGATTGGTGATAATGAGTGAAAAAAGTGAAGAGGACGATATACCTGGAAATATAAGTGACAAAAGTGATACGGCTGTTATCGACGCATGCGAAAAGGAGCTTCAAGGAATGTTGCAGTGGGATAGTATAGAGAATGAGATCGGAAAGTGGGGCCAAATGCAGAATAAGAGCGTTGAAAAAAGAACGAGGGAAGAAAGCGATGAAAATTTCGACGATGAAGAATTTACTGTAGTTATGAGTAGGAGCCATAAACGTTTACTACGAAGTTACTCAAATAATAAACAAAATGGAAGCGACAAAACGATTGAAAAACAAGATACGACAGTATGTGTTACGTCGATAGAAGCATTACCTAAGCAGATGGCTATGGCTAAGCTACTCAAAGCTGAAAACATCAGCAATATTCCAAAAATTAAATACAAAAGCCCCTACAAGGTTCTGATCAACGTGGCAAACAAAAACCAGGCTGAAAAACTACTTAAATGCCCCAAATTTGCTGAGCTGGGTTATAGATGCCAATTAGCTTTAGAATCAAATAGATCGTATGGGGTCATAAAAGGGATCGACTTAGAATTGGACGAAAAAAAGCTAATCGAAGTATTTGAATCTGATACAGAAATAATATCAATAATCCGCTTAAAACGATTAAATAATGAAGGAAAATGGGTACAAAATGAGTCAATAAGAATATGTTTTGACAGTCCTTCTCTACCGCCATTCATCTTAGCTTATGGATGTAGGTTCAAGGTTGAACGCTATGTGTTTCCTGTGACTCATGTTCCGGCTGCTAGAGATTTAGTCATTTAATCAAATTTTGCCCAAAAACACCCGATGCCCAAAATGTGGACAAAATCATGATAATTGTGATATAAAAGATATCAAATGTCTAAACTGTAAGGGTTCCCACATTGTTCTAGATAAATCTTGTCCTATATTTCTAAAGGAAAAGAAAATCCGAAGTATTATGAGTGAACAAAATATAACATACGACGGATGAGATGGGTCAAAGGAGTCCGTCAACCTAAACATTTTGCTCCTAAAGAGAAATTGGAGACGCTTCTATGTTCCTTAGCACCTGATACAGTCTTAGAACCCCCACCCGCCCTTTGTTCTAGAAATCAGTCATTAGAATCAAAATGTAATATGCAAGAACTTAAACACTGTCTCAAAAAAAAAGATACAGCGCCAGGTAAGGATGGTATTACATACTCCATGATACATAATTTACCTGAGAACTGGTTATTGATATTGTTAACGCTGTATAATGATATTATTCGTACAGGCTATGTTCCAGTACAGTGGCGAAACATCAAAATAGTACCTATTCCAAAACCTGATTCTGAGCAAAACTCTGAGCCAAAACTACGACCTATATCGTTAATATCATGTATATGTAAGTTATTCCACACCATGATTGCAAAGCGATTACAATGGTATGTCGAAAGACATAAAATGTTATCTCCTTACTCTACTGGATTCAGAAAGGCACAATCTTGTATCGACTTTTTGGTGCGCCTTATAACAGATATCCAATCCGGTTACTCCAAAAAATGACCCACGTCAGCCTGTTTTTTAGACATAAAAAATGCCTACAACAATGTTTTAATTGGAAACGCTATCAAAATTCTCGATGAAATTGAAATAGGATCATCACTATGCAAATATCTGTGGGGTTTTTTAAGTCAACGAAACTTAACAATCACATGTGAGTCTGAAGGAATAGAGATCGTCAGATGCACAAGTATAGGCTTAGCCCAAGGGGATCCTTTGTCTCATTTTCAATATTGTTACTGCCAATATATATCGTGAAATGCACGACGTAGCGGTATGTCAATACGCTGACGACTTTGTATTGTACTTGAGCCATAAAGATTTGACATATTGCCAAGAGTCTGTTCAAACCGCAATTGACATCATGATCACATTGCTAGAAAACCTTGGACTAGAGTTATCAGCTACTAAAACCAAATTCTGTCTCTTCAGTAAGAGAGATAGGCAGCAACCAATTCATTTACAAATTAGAGGAAGTCTTATAAAGTCAACTGAAAATGTTGAATACTTGGGAATTTGGCTCGATAGATCTCTGTTATGGAGGAAACATATCAATGAGCTATATGAAAAAACTCAAAAATTTCTAAATATTTAGAAAATTTTGGCAGGACCTAGTTGGGGTGTGCACCCCAGGCATCTTAGGACCCTCTATATATCCATTATTCGAAGTAGGCTTGACTATGGATGCTTTATATATGACAATAGCGCAAAAACACATTTGTATAAGCTGGAAAAGGTACAAAATCAAGCCCTTCGTATTATAGGAGGATTTATTAGAAGCACTCCAATCCATGTGATGGAGAGCGAACTGAGCTTACCACCGTTATATCTCAGAAGACTTTATCTAGCGTTTAAATACAGTCTAAAAATTATTAAATAATTACTATTACTCTAGATGTTTGGCTAAGTAGAATTGATATTGATAAAGTTATTAAAATTACGCTAAAAGCAATGAAAGGCCCTAAACACACTGAAGATGTTAATTGTTTGAAAAATAATATAGTCGCTGAACTGCACGAAGTGTAGTGTGCGACACACTCCCTTATGTTCACCAACATATATAAACTCTGTAACCGCCTTATTAAGACAGTAATAAACCAATCATCAAGGAGTTAACATCTTTTCATTCACTACTCCCGGGTCCCGCCAGTACATGGCGACCCTGCCAGTGCTGCCTTGTTGGCAGTGCTGAGCAATACCGTCGGTTATTTTATTTGGTGAAATTTTGAAACCTAATAAATTAATTTAAATCAGTCGGACTTTAGTCAATCGAAATGGACTAAAAAAAAAAGGAAACAAAAAAAAAATGCTGAAGTAATCAGACTGATGCGGACGTGAAAATTAAAATGTAGTGAGAGAAAACGAGAAGAAGTAAGGTCCTGGCGGCCGGGCGATTGTTGGAGCCAGATGGTGTAAGTGCAGAATAATGCTGGGCGCAGGGAGATAGTACGTGTCAGATGAGTGAGATTAATGCAGGGAGCCGGGAGAAGTTGCTGACCATGGAGGATGCTGCTGCCGGGAGGTCGGCGTGTCGCAAGCGACGGCCTCAAAGAGTGATCAGTGTGCTGAGTATTGTTAGGAAGTGAATTGAGGGAATAGTATTTAGTTATTAGAGTTATCAGTAAATAATATACTACTTATACGAAAATGTAATCGTAAATCATATAGGAAAAATGTGTATCCCTTTTAATTCATTGTATCTCTTATATTTTGACAAAAGCACTGTTAGCAATTCAGTAAAACAAACAACGTGTGGTTGTAGTAAGAATATCAGTCTTCTCATTGCAATTTCAATTTTCAATTTTATGTCTAAACAGGTAAAACTTAGTAAAATTTTGTTGGCACAAAGAGCTTTGTTTTATAAAAAAAAGGTATATTTTGCTTACATTAATAATAACACCTAAAATATTTGATTACAGCTGAGAAATGACATCAAGCAGGTATGTTGTTTTTCTTCCGATATGTTTTTGTTTCTTTTTAAATAAAAAATTAAAAGGTAATAGTAAAATCAACATCAGTTAAAAAATCCGTAAAAGAGGTATAAAGGATGTGTCTAATATTCTACCAATTTTTTTTTTATCAATGATCCGTAATTTAAATTACCTTTTTTAATTTTTTTCCTTCTAACCAAGCTTTCAAAACATTAACCTATAAATGAGATAACTTTAATTTTTTGGCTAATAAAAAATATAACTGATTGAAAATTAATTACTGATTAACAAATTTTAACTGTTTTTTTTTTATAAAAAATGGAATCGGTAGGTACACTTTTAATTTAAAGACAATAATATTAATATTAACTTTAGTGTGTTTTCCTAATAATTCATTTAAACACTTTCTTTTACGGCGAGTAGATATTTTGTTTAAATCTGAATTGACTTAATTAAATTAAATTTTGCAAAATGCATCTGAAGTGAGAAAACGAAATTGCTGACATAAAGACATGTGAGCATTAGTGCATCTTGAAATTTGACGCGCTCTGAGTAAGTGGTTGCGAGGCGCTACATTTTCCCACAAATTGTTGCCCTAATTTTTGTTTTTTACTTTAAAAAGAAACTCACGTAGGCACTTATCATGTACAAAGTTTTTTTTTTCTTTCAATTTCAACTTTTCTTACACATTGATATAAAAGTATCAAAGCATGTAATTACAATGTTTTGTGTTCTATGGCAACGATAAAACTACCTAATGTATTGGATTTATCGAATTTATTACACGTTAAAAAAAATGTTAAGCATTTAGATTAAGCATTTTTTAAATCTAAATTTTAAACACATCGATGTTGATCATTACGTTTACATTTGTATTTGGGCAATATTCGTTACATAATATAATATTGTTAGATCCATTTAAAAAAAAAAAACATTTCAATTATGCAAGTCTTTAGTTTGTTTTAACAACTGTCCAATGTAAATTTAGAAATTTCTATAATTCTACTTATTATTTTTTATTTTTCATAGGTAAAGTTTTTTTTTTAAAACAGTTTATCTGACGGATATTTGTATAAATAGTGTTTGCTCAAAAAGAAAGTAAGTGATTTCTTTAAGAACTTTTATACAGGTAATTGTTTTGCCTAAACAAAAGCTTAATGAGTTAATTTTCGTTTTGTTTTTAAATGTTTCGATAATATTCACAAGATAAGTATGTTTTTGAAACAGTACAGCTTTATTGCAATGTTTTGAAATACCTTACCAAAAATAGCATCATGCAGTCACTTCGAGTGCATTTCCAAGAAGATGAATCTGTTACCTTTTATGTATGTAGGCATGCATCGCCATTTTATAAACATAGCAACCCGTAGGTATTAGCACGATAGTTTCAGATTTCTGTCCATTCGATGGAATGTTTTAAATGTACTTTTTTCACGGGTGATTTTTAAGTATCCGAAGAAATAATTTGCGTTACAATTTAAATGACGGTAGGCATTAGGATTTATTATTTACAATCGGACTGACAAATTACGTAGTTTACGTAATAAATACCTACCTATGATGACGGTGAGGAATATAAAGGACGGGATAGGAGCAGTTAAGTCTTTCGCGCTCACGCGCCGCGAATACTGCAGATTTTCGCGATATTCTTTTAAAGAAATGGGAGACTAGTATTTTGATAAGCAGCTTTGTGCAATTATGTACCTACTGCTATACTTATACAGATATAGACTACAATTAGGATAGGAATGGAATTAATATTTGGTTAAATAAATGACGACACCGTATATGTGCAAGTAATTTGGTTAATAAAATAAAGGAGTGCAGTCGGACTGATCATCCGAAAGCGTTACATTATTTTGTAAGTCAAAATATTCTTAGAATGTTGAATGTAGGATAGGAAGATTTCTTCTTTCGATTTTGAAGACGGATTTAAGTAAACCCGAAAGATATAAGTAGAGATTGTTGAATTAGTCGTACACTATAAAGGTACGAATGTTAGAGATCAGTTCCTTCTGGGTAAAGGCGACGTGAACGAGCTTCATCGCTAAAGCCGGTTGGAGACTAAGAAATGTCTTAATTCTTGATTCTCTGTGATATTATAATAAAATGAGTGTTAGACGAAAATAATGGTACAAGGAGAGTTAGGTCCTTCCATTCGATCATGGTGCGAACGAGTTTTCCTCCGTGAGATAAGTTGGAGTCCAAAAGAGGCTTAAATCATAACCTCTGTTTAGGTACAAATAAGTATTAGGGCGTGCACGACCCAAGTTATAAAATAAATATATTAAATAAAAGTCGACTTTAAAATTAAATAAATAGTGTACCAATAAATAAATATTAAATAAAGGGGGCCCCAGTTAAAATAATTAAATACGACGTCAAAATGTGATATTGAGTACGTACGAAATAAAATGATATGAGAGTACAATAATATGGTACACCAATGACGACAATTATTGTTATAAGAGAATTTATAGAGTTATTAATAATTACAACCTGACGAGGTTATATAATTATTATTAAGAACTTAGGACATGACAAAAGATACGTATCTTATCTTATATTTATTAAGATGTAATAATGAATCAGACAAGTAAATGATAAATAATAAATGAATTTGAGACCGACTTCATGAAAAGTAGAATACCACCAACCTACCTATATCTATAAAGAATGCTATATAATTTAGGACATGTTATTGTTTTTTTGAGAAAGACGACGATATATTTTGATTTGAGATATATTTTACAGTTTGATTACTACAGGCATACATTATTATTTTAATTAAAGAATCACTGATTGCTAACAGAGTGCTCCTAATTTGATTGTTATGTGTATTATTACTATTATTCTATACTATTATTGTGTAAGTTATATAGTTATTGTATTATGATTACAGTAATGTCTTTTGTTTCTGAAAATTATTATGTCTTATTACCTTGTAATTGAACTTTGGTACATAAATGAAAAACAAAATGTATCGAAATTATAATTTATAAAATATTAATTATTTGAATCTAACTAAATATTGATTTTTGGTTTAAACACTATCTTAATGTTCATCCAACTATTTTGCCTAATTCAAAAATATGCAAATTGAATTAACATCAGTTATTGCTAATAATTTGATAACTTGAATTAAGTTCTTTATTTTTAAGTCTAATTCCATTTTTTTTTTTATTGTTAATTGTGAATAGTTGTTTTATAGGGCAAACAAAATGAAAACAAAAATTGTATGTTATAATAGCTTTGTGAATTGACTGTATCTTTTCAATAATTTACTAATAAACGTCTATTGTAAGTTTCTTTTATCAAGCACACACTCATTTTGGTACATAAATTTATAGTTTGAGTTCATAATTTTCGGTGACAAATAGTTATTACAAATATTTTCATTTTCTAAATGATGTTTAGTGCACCTTCAGTCCAAGTAATAATATTATTGATTGTGTATTCTGCGTATAAAAAAATATATTGCATTATCTTTTTTTTTTCTTCAAAAAAACGGGGGAGGTGTAGTGTGCGACACACTCCCTTATGTTCACCAACATATATAAACTCTGTAACCGCCTTATTAAGACAGTAATAAACCAATCATCAAGGAGTTAACATCTTTTCATTCACTACGGGCATATAACGGATGGTATAAACTATATACGGATGGCTCCAAGTCACATAGTGGCAGGGGTGCAGCATTTCACTGTCCTATTCAACTGGATAAAGGATGTTACAAAATAGCTGCAAATGTATCGATCATGTCTTTGGAACTAATAGCGATCCATGAAGCGATTAAATTTAGCTTAAATAGAGGAGAGACAAAAGTTGTGATTCTCTCTGATAGTAAAAGTGCTTTGCAACATATAGCTCGATGCGCCTCTGGTTTCAGAGGTGTATCGATAGCTTATAAAATCCTTGCAAAGATTCATGAGTTAAACTGCAAAAACATATGCCTGAGACTCCAGTGGATACCATCTCACATTGGACTAAGAGGAAATGAAGAGGTTGACCGACTGGCAAAACTAGCTGTCACAGAAGGACAAGACTATCCTATCAAACCATTTTGCTTCGAAATGTTGTGGAAATATAAAAAAAATATGTTCTATTCGGTGGAAAGAATATTTTAATGAACGCTCGAAAGAAAAGGGAATATGGTATAAGATAATCCAGAGTCAGCCTCTTCAAACCCCTTGGTTTTTCAACACCAAATTAAGTAGACCTTATATTATGACACTTCATAGACTCAGATCAGGACACTACCCGTCAAACAAGTTTGGATATCTTATGAAAAAAGTAGATTCGCCTAATTGTGATGTTTGCAATAAAATCGATGATGTCCAACACTTGTTGACAGAATGTGCCAAGAATGAGAGACAGAGACAGATAGTGATCACTTCGCTTCAAATTAACCAAGTGGAGCTAGGTACCTTTCAGTGTATTTTAGCTGAACCTTTATCGGAGGCAGCAAAAATGCTATATTACTTAGTTGTAGACAAATAAGTTATAAGATTATGTAATTCTAGGTTAGGTTTATGATAGGACTGACATGTCTATATTAGACAAAAGTCCTGAAAATAAATTTAGATCAAAAAAAAAACCATTAAAGAAAAGTTTCTATCAGTCATAAATTATAAAAAAACATAGCGTGCTTAAATTAAACAATAACTACAATATGTCACGGTGGAGAGGGTCAACTTCAATAGGTTCTGATTCTGATGTCGTTTCGAATAAATCAGTCGCAGACATGAAAAGGATCCAAGAAAAGGATCCAAATCAATAGAAGAATCTTCTTCATCCAATGAACTGCTATCTTCTAATGAAGTAGATACATTCGACGTCTTTCGCGCAGAATTTAGAGCTTTCCAATTATGGGCTACAAAACAAAGTTTTCCTTCACGATTAGCCGCCATCGTTTTCTTTTTTTGCTATGTATATGAGCAAATGTCGAAAAGCTCCTTTCAACTGATGCTGATGGGACTGATAAAATGTTCAGTGCTACTTTCCCTAACAAAGAGTTACAAAAAAATAACTGCTACCATGCGAATGGTGAAAGCGTGGATTTTTGCTCTTAAATCATTTTATTTTCAAAATTACCTCGTCGAGTTTTGAATTCTGACAACTCTAAAACTACTGCTTGTACATTGTTATGCCCGAAAAAGTTATGAGTAGCATTCACGATCATTTGGCATCCCTTAGTGTGATCGTCTGGTGATAAGGTGGATTCTTGACTATTTGCATTTAATATATCTGCAGCATAATGAACGGGCTGTAAAGAACGCCCTTCTCTTTTTCTTTCTTCAGACGCAAATCTTCTAAATCATTTGCCGGGAAAATATTGGTTACATTGGCATCTTCAAATATACTTCCGATTTCTTTTAATGCTTGTTGAACTAAATCAATCGTTGAATTATCCGCCTCTAACCGTGTTGTCCACTGTACTATAGGTTTCAAAAAAAAATCTGTGGTTTTCAATCTAGGACCATGAAGTCTCATCCAAAATTTGTAACTTGTGACACATTGTATACAAATTAAAATGCGAAACATAATACCTTATTCGGGCAATCCTGCGTTCATACGCAGCGTCATCCGCCACAGGTCATCCGCCATTTTGATTTAAGCGTCATCGCTTTAAACAAAATGGCGGTTGGCGTCTGTACTGGTTGATTTGACTTTTTACTATTATTGTATGAAGGTAGGTAATTACTTGTTCAATAGTTGTTTCTTGATATGGTACAATTCCCGAAGTTGATGTAGATGGCAGAGTATTTAAAACATGATCTGATTGTTCGTTGGAAGCGATATTTTCTTTGTCTTTAACACAGCTAGAAGCCAGATGGCGACCAAACTTTTTTGCATTTCTGTTAGTATATTTCCTGTCACAGTATTTACACTTGTAAATGTCTTTTTTGATTAATAAAAAATGATTGTACACTTTTCCTTTGGGTTTCATTGTCACCACCTACTACATACGTTCGTCCAACTGTATTGCGTGCACGTGAGCGACTGATTGAATCAAGACGATGAAGCGTATTACCTCGCGCTGCGCCTGACGAATCCTCCGCGCTTTCTTTACCCCCACCACCGCCATAATGATTGTATGTTCATTACTAATTTATTGTATTTTAATGTTAGCTAAGCGAGAAATACAACAAAAAGTGTTTAAATCATTTTGTATAAGGGCAATTTAAGCAACATTGCCGGCAACTTGGGAATGTTGCCGGCAACATTTCCATTGCAATGTTCCCGGCAGCGGCAATGTTTCCAGCGGCACATCTATAGTTGTGACCGTCCACAGAATTAATGAGAGTTGACATAAACATTTGCAAGTTACTCTATGCTAGTTTCCTGTACACTCGGTGGGGGAGCTATGATTCGGCACAAATTCGTATTCGTAGTCCTGCGTACTTGTACATATAAAGATGGTCGTATAAAGCTGCTTAATAATTTAAGCAAACTTAGTTGCTTAAAATAAAAAGCAATAATAATAAACGTTTACGTGGTTCTTAGACAATTGTCTAAGACATAGTTTCTTTTCGTTTTGGTCTAGAGTTTTAATATTTCATTTTTACCTCCTCCACTAATATTCTTTGTTTTATAACCCTCCTACAAGCCTCACTTAAAATATACCTCTTTCGTAGTCAAAATTAAGCTTGAGCGTTTTCTGAGATGAGATATATAATATATATATTTTTAGTGTAAATTGAGCTTATAAGTCTAGATGTGTAAAAATAATAATAAGACAGCATAATTATGCCACAAATAATATAGGCCTGAGGCCTGCTTATGCTGCGTAGGCTCTGTTCCAAGGTTGTAAAACCTGTATTAAAAAAGCTTTATTTTCTGTTTTGTTGTTGTGTTGTCAATCAATGTCATACATTGCACAAATTAAATAGGTACCTACCTAGATATTATTCTACTAAACTTAAATGATTATATTTTCACTCGCCATAAAAGAAAAGAAGAAGATGATTATATTTTATTAAAGATTCACATTCTTTTCGTACAATAATATACATGGTCAGTGATACGAGGTTTTTTTGGTTTTCGCAGGTTTTATAATTTCACAGCTTCTCTGAATTTCAAATAAGTCTAAATGGCTCAAGAATTGAAAGAACTTTGTAATTTATTGTTTCCTGATGATGCCGCCGGTAAGTGTTTAGGTATAGGTGTATCCTTTATTTAGGTTTAGGTGTATCCCATGAAATACTTAGGCATCATACTTATTGCAGATAAAGTTGATTACTTCAGTGAGGTCACGGATTATATAAAGAAGTTAGGCTCTCAGAACTGGGAGCATGTGCGCAAGGAGCCAGAAAGGCTGACAGAGGAAATGAGGCAGCTTACAGAGCAAACCCAAGAGCTAGCCTTTACTAACTACAAGACCTTTGTTGAGACCGCAGATATTTCTAGAACAATAATGAAGGACCTGTCGAGGTCCAAAGATTCACTAGCAACATTTGTGGATACAACACCAATGTTTATCCAAGAATGTGAGAAGTTTTCTCAAATGGCTGGCAATATTGTTAAAGAAAAAAGGTAACAAAGATAATCATGAAATCTGCTCAATTCAAAATACTTGGGTTACACATTAACAAAATTAATGGAAAAATATGAACTAAAATAGTTATATAGTTCAGTACCTGTGTGTGTGCTATTTTGTTTTGAATAATGTCAAATTATTTTTTATAATATGTTTTAGCCGGTACAGCAGTATTCGTAGCCAAAGTGATAAGTTACTTGAACTCTTAGAACTGCCTTCTTTGATGAGAGAAGCCCTGAATGTAGAGGACTATGAAAGTGCACTAGATATATTTACTTTTATTCGGAACTTATCTAAAAGATATTCTGAAATACCAATTGTTCAGGTGTGTACAACTGTATCTATAAATTGTAATAGGTATGTAGTTATTTTAGAAGTACAAAAATGTAAGTGACCAAATAGAGGAAAAGCTAGGTGTTATTGCATACCAGGTGGTCAAAGAGATGGTATAGTAAAGACAAATGGAGTGAACTCCATTGCAAAGATGTGGCTCTAAAATTATACTAATTATAGATAGATAGTTATTTAAAATATTTTTGTTTCTTTACAGAATACAACCTCTGAAATTGTGACATTATGGTTTGAGACTTTGTATCATCTCTTCAATCAACTTCGGTATGACCTACCTTTGCCACAATGTCTACAAGTAAGTGTGCTTTATTGAATTCTGCTAGCAACAAACAAAACTTAAATGAATATAACATGCAATAATTTGCATGCATTTATATATATAAAACCATATCGATACCTTCAGGTTCAATTGGCGTATAAACCATTTTGGCCAAATCGAGCTAAATATACCATTTTGATCAGAATTTTTTTCTCTAACAATCTGTATATCCAAAATGTTGAAATTTGCAAAAAAAATGATTATACACCCCAAAAAAGTATTGCCGTAAAGTTAAACAAATTCCATAAAAACAGTGTAAAAGCCGTATGGTTGTTTTTGGTATTTTTGTGAAGATGTAAAAAACCATACATTTTTTAAGCCAGGGCGTATAAGCCCATCGACTTCGACTAAATGTGATGAATTTAAGACTTTTAAATAATGAAAACGAGCCACTGAGTACTCAAAAGAGAAATTTTTAAGTTTTTGAGATGCTTTCTACTGAATTTTTTTTTTAAAGTATCCAATCTTTTAATTATTCCACAAATGGTTACTTTTAGCAATAATGAATTTGGGTTACTTGTCAAAAGATAAATTCACCATTTCTCAAAAAACTACAAAATTCCTTCCCTGTTTAAGAGTCTTACATGCATCACAACCAATCGAAATCAATTTTACTGGCGGCAGCCTCGCACCAGAAAAGAAGTCCTAATTTTTTGCCATAATTGCATAAAAGAACTAAATTATTTTTGGGTTTAAGTTCCAAAATGTTAATTTTTTCTACTTAGAATAATTAAAAATTCTTAGTGTTTTGCCATAATTTTGCTTATAATTATTTTTATAATTTTCGCAATTATTTTGCAAGTTTTTACGAAATCAAATTAAATTTCGCTCCCAATCCCACCGGATGACTCAGTCGATTAATTTTTGTGAGCGAAATTCAATTTGATTTTATAATTTTGCTGCAAAATTGTAAGATAAAAACAAAAAAAGAAAGGTATTTCCGTACTTTGGCAGTTTTATTTTATCTTCATCAAATAAATATAGGTATTACACTAACAAATATATTTCTATACATTCTTGATGCAATAAAATGTGTTTATTGTCAACATTACATTATTTTTATGCAATGTTTTATTAATACATTTAAATTAATTGCTCTAATCAATGATTGTAAATACCAAAAATTTTGCATTTATCAGTCTTTACGACAGCAATTGCAATCTCATGTTTACCAAAAATTCCAATACGACGTAAAGAGATATTTTTAGATCCATTTACGTCCAATCTAAAATCCAAGCTAACTTAAAACTAACGAAAATGGGCATTTTTTCAATATTTAGACTTTTTCCAGTGTTGCCGCTCGATAGTCCACTATCGATATTCTATCAATAGTTGGGCAAAAGCAATAGTATCGATTGCTCTATCGATAGTATCGATAGCCCCGTGAGTGTCAATACTATTGACAAGCATCAATACTATCGATAGTATCGATACTATCTAAGCTTAATATCGAATGCACTATCGATAGTATCGATACTATTGCTACTGGGTATTGCAATAACAATCGATACTATCGATAGTATCGATACTATCGATAGTTTGGTCCTATCAATAGTGACCTTTCCATCAATAGTATTGCTATATACAATACGAGCACTTGTCTAGTGGATGACAAAACATTCAATTTCAATAATATGTTAATTATCTGTTGACGCTTTGCAAAACCCTTTTGATTTTCTAGTTCGTAACCCAATAAGTTCCGCGGTAAAACAGTTGCGTATATTTGTTTTTAGTAATTTAAGTTGGCAACTATAATTTACAAGATTTATGAGGGTATTACATTATACCGTTAAAAGTCACATCAAATAGTTACAACAAGATAACAGCCTCAAAATATTTACTAGCTACCTCGACCAATATTCATACGCGATACTATTAAATCATAGCCTACTATCGATAGCGCAGACATATCGATACCATCGACAGTATCGATAGTATCAATTGTTATTATAATATGATAGTATCATGGCTAATACTATCGATACTGTCGATATTAATTTTGATATTGATCTTCAATACTATCGATAGTATTGCAGTATATTCATACTATTTTACCAAACTTAGCAATCGATATTATCGATAGTATCGATAGGCCTATCGATATTATAAATGATTTCCGTGGTCAACAATCGATAGTCAAACTATCTATAGTTCGGCAACACTAGTCTCATCTTGGACATTTTTTAATGACTTCTGAAATAAAAAAGTTATGATTTTTTTATTAAAAAGTAAAACGTTTTTCGGCTCTCCTGAAAAGTACGGTTTTGGTTTATACGACAATTGAACCTGAAGCTATCGATATCTTTACTGTGGGTGGGACAGATTTTGAGCGTGCAATAAAGTAGGTATTTCTATTTACATAAGAAAGAACACTGTGAGTAAAAGTGACTAACACTGTGAGTGTTAAAAATATTAAAAACTAGGTATTTTGACTTTGAATGGTACAACAATCAAAATAACTATGTTTGATTATTTTGTTTTTCAGATATTGGGATATTTGAGAAGAGCAAACACAGTTTACAAATCAACAGATGATGAGCAAGACACTTCACAGTACATTGCTGGCAAGACTGGAACTGGTCATGTTGCTATGTCTGATGGTCTGCATTTGCATTTTCTCAAAGCTAGAAATGCATGGTTTGAGAAAGCACTTGAAGACGCCAAGAATAATGAATGTAAGACATAAGTGTTCCATTATACCAATCTATAAATAAAATACCTACTTTTTATTAGTGTCCGACCGAAACACGATTTGCAGCCGAAACCGAAACCGAATGTTCGGCATTGGTCTCAGTTTCGGCCGAAACAGAAACTCACCACCGTACATATTTTTTGCAACGAGGAAGGGGTACTAAAGACGAAGTAAAAAATGCAAACAGAACTAACACAAAATTATAAATCGAGACAGAAAATAGCGCAACTGCTTGTCTTTCATCTATCATTGATTTTTTTTTGTAATGATTGTGTCAAAACCGCTTTAATATCAATACAACCTAAGTATAAAAGGCGCGAGCGAAGCAAACTTATTTTTTTGTCAAATATCTTGTAGATACACTTTTGGTAACAGCCTGCCTGCCTTGTTGGTCTAGTGGTCAGCACGCTGGGTACTGGCTATCCACGAGGTCCCGGGTTTGAATCCCGGGTCGGGCTGAGTGTTTAGGTTTTTCTGTTATGAAATTACTCAGACAGCTCCGGAGTCAGGACGTTGGTGGTGTTAACACCCCCGTGCCTCGGAAAGCACGTTAAGCCGTTGGTCCTGCGCCTGATCTCTCTACGGTCATGTCGGACTGCCGTCTCACCGAATTATGTGAGTGAAGGAACAGAGAGTGCACCTGTGTGTTGCGCACACACTTGTGCACTATAATATGTCCTGCGCAGTTGGCTAATCTCTGTTGAGATAGGCCGCCGTAGTCGAAATCGGCTAGGAGGACATTATTAGTAATATTGGTCATTAAAGTGCTATTTTACTATAAGCTTTATTTTGGGACAGTGTGGCAAAACAACTACACTGGATTATCTTTAAGGCCAAGATATTGATCGTGACTACATAGGAATTGCAGTGGTGGATCTGCACGCTATCATATCATATCTGTTGGCGCGCGCGCTAGAACTAAATAAAAAAAATCTAACAACACGATTTTTGACCGAAACTGGCCGAAACCGAAACTTCGGTCGGTCACTACTTATCCTAATTTTTTACCTATCAGTGTCTTATTTATTATCCTTTGAACAAATGGTATTTGAATGCCAAAACTAGAATGCAGCCATTATTGATTGTGTCCTTCCTTTTTTTAATAAGTTGTCTCATTGTTTCAGCACAAGAAAAGTTATTGAGGAAAGTTGTTGAACTACATAGAATACATCTTTTCAATGTGCTGACTCAACACAAATCCATATTTTTATCTGACTCACAAGAAGCTAAAGTTAAAGATGATGAACTGAGTGGAACAAATGCTCTGTCTTGTTGGTTGAAACTGAAGGTTAGAGTTGTTTATTACAACAAAAATATATTTTATGTTTTGGATTTAAATCTCGAAAGTATAATAAATAATAATATAAATGACGACCGTCTTGGTGTAGTGGTTCGCGCCACGGACTTCTAAACCAGGCGGTTGCGGGTTCGAATCCCGCAAGGGGCAAATGTTTGTGTGATGAGCACGAGCATTTGTACCTAAGTCATGGATGTTTATAAAAGTATTTAAGTATGTATTATATTCGTTATCCTAGTCACCATAGCACAAGCTCGCGCTTAGTATGAGGCTAGGTAATTGGTGTGTTTGTTGGAACAATTTATTATTATTTATTAAATATACCTCTTCTGGTTTTAGGTAGAGATACTGGCTCAAATGTTAAATCAAGACCTTCAGCGAGAAGATGAGTCAAGCTTCGAGTCTTTACTGAATCAATGCATGTACTTGTGTCTATCCTTTGGCAGAGTTGGTGCTGATATGAGATGTGTTTTGACACCGCTTTTTCGGAATAACATTCTCACCCAATTTCACAATGGTTTAGAAAAAACTGATAATCATTTCGACAATCAAATGCGTTCTTATAAGGTGTCTAGTATTAAAAACGTTTCTAGACCAGTCAATGAAAACATGGTACAAGGTCCTCCTGAAAACTTATTGGATTACTATCCTCTAGCTGAGTATTGCAATGGATTACTAACAGTGCTGAATTCTCTTAGAGTCACGGCTCCTTTGAATATTGTAAAAGAAGTATACAATGAGTTTAGGAAGTCATTTGAGAAGGCAGTGCAGGTTTTGCTGGCGTTTTACCATAAGGAGCAACAAGGTTTCACTGATGTTGAAAGACAGAACTTTGTATTATTCTGTGTCTGTTTCAGCGAGGACTTGGTACCCTATATTACGAAGTGTCTGTCACAATCATTCCCTTCGACACAAGTAGCTGAACTGTTGGGCGTTACTTTGACAGTTCTTCAAGAGAGCAAGATGTTGCACATAAATCAAATGTCCTTATGTGAGCCACTGAATGGTATTATTAGTCTAATTGTAAGTTAAACCTATTTCAAATGATAATAAAATAAACAATAATAATAATAACATGTATTCTTATTTTTCACTAGTTATTGCCCGTCTACCGACTTCGTCTGCGTGCGACTCAAAGATACAAAAAATCTATATGTAGGAAAGATGTAGGGATCTATAATCTGAGACGTCGCCTGCGGGGTAAAGGGGTGCGGGGGAAGACGAGAGCGGGGATCCTGACCTAAGCGGTGCCAGGCCTTATCTCCCCGCGTAGGTAGCAAAAACGTACCTACGCGCGGCGACCCTTACTTAGGGGCTAAAACAAGTTGCGTGTCGCTACCGGCCAGCAACTCGCTCGCGCGTTTTACTCACCGGCGGCCGCGCGGCTACGTTGCTGGCTGGACGAGAATGAACAAAGTACTAGAAAGAGGCGCTAGATGGCGTTAGAAGCTTCTCGTAGCAGTCAACCCTATCGCGTCGCGTGATATTACGTCACTGAATAAGTTTAGTGTATTATGAATCATATTCCAGAGCAATAAGTATGAAATTATCTTGCAATGGACACTAACATAAGACACTATATTATGATATTTTATTGTATTAAAATTGTTAAAAAAACACGTTTGTATGAAAGTCTTCCTAAATGTATATATTTTTTTAATTTATTAATTTACTTTTAATGCTTATACAACTTAATATTCTGTGAATATTTCAAGCGTCTGCGTGTTGCCGTTTATCAATATCAAGTAAAAAACTGTTTAAAAAACATGTTGGTGATATGGGAGCCTCCCTTAAATATTATTGTTTAAATTAAATAATTTATTTTTAAAAATTTTGAATATAAACTTATTGAGTATTGGTATTATGTGAAAATTTCAAGCGTCTACCTGTTGCCGCTATGAATATAGAGCAAACACCGCCAAAAAATCACGTTGTATGGGAGCCCCCCTTAAATATTATTATTTTTATTCTGTTAAATTAATGTACAGAAATTGTCTTTTCACAGCTTTAATATATGAAAAGATAGATTATTATTACAATAAAACCTCTTTTAAGATACTGCAATAAAAAACTTTTATTCTTATTTTTAACATACAAAATGTAATGATTCGAAGAAATTAAACTGTAAGGCACAGCCTTCTTGAATCTATTATAAAATTATAAGGAATGGCTATTGATAAAATATATATTTTTTGAATCGACACACCTTATGCAAACCTAATTCTCTTAACTCTAGATTTTCCGTCTTCATTTCTGGAGACCTCATAGTAATGAGACACTTTGTCAATGTTGCCAAGTGACTCGATAAACTCCTTGTCATGAGTGATAATTATGAACATGAAGTTTTTCTGGGTCATTCGCTCCTGCACAATTTCCCCAAGAGCTGAACAAAGACTCCTAATGTTTTCCTGGTCCAGATTAGTAGTTGGTTCATCCAAAGCCAGGATGCCAAATCTAAAAGAGAAAAGCGTTTTACTATGTACCCGAACATCATTATTGGTATGGTGGTAAGTAGAGATGCGCCAAGTAGCACTTTTGCCGAGTACCTAACGAGTACCGAGTATTAATCGGTTCAATTTTTTTCCAACCGAGTACTCGGCCGAGTAACTTGGTTCGATCAAATTCCTTTTTCAGGAGCGTAAACAAGTACAAAGAGGTTCGCGCAACTCGTTTGAGATATCAGAATGTGCAGAGAGCTTTATATTTTTTTTTCATTAACGTTTTCCTAGTTTTGTCTCATCACTACTCATTCATTATCATAATTGAGGTTGTCAAATATTTCCCAAATTAATATTAAACACCAGTGCGCCCTGTCTAAGAATAAATTTAAGTTCAGTCTTTCTCTTTCTCTGCTAAACAAAAGATGAGAGACAGACTACAATTATTGAGAAATGTCAAATTCAGTGATGCTATTTTTTACGTACTTTTTGCAAGTTTTTTTTGTCTAACTTTAGTCGTCATCACATGACATCGCTACTAAATGTCTATGGATTCTCTAATTTCCTTAGCAACTGAAAGCTGTTTAGTCTGACGATTCTAAATTAGTAATATAATCTGTCTCTGACTTATGCCCGGTTCCTTTATTCTACGAACCGTCATTGTATCATAGCTACCATTCGTTTTACAGCTACCAACAACTATGCGTAACTTGGTGTTCCACAATGTGTTTAGGCCGCCTACCTACGGCGAGCGTCCGTTAGTTTTTGTCTTACCAATGAACCCCTCCGGTCCTCAGTGCGTTCGTTAGTGCGCAAAATATTGGAACTATACGGTTGGTAAGTCAATGCGTAAGTTCTTAATACATGACTTTTTATTAGAAAAATATAATAATTTAGTAATAAAACTATTATTTATGAGTTTGTAAGGAATAAACAATGTAATCCTGTAATAATATGATAATAAGTTTTCAGCGTCGCTGTGAACAAAACTCAGTGACGGGTCGAGTCTCGTCTCGAGTGACGTTAGAAAAAAATTGTTGTCAAATAATTACCATGACAATTATTGCCAATTTGTTAGCCGTTTATTTACGAAAATTTCAATTTAAATAAGCAAATAAGGAGCAATGGTAATAATATAATACTGGTAAGATGAAATACAAAATTGTTTTTTGTTGGATTTTAATTGATTTGTTCACAACTTTTGCTTTTGTTGTTTACAGAAAAGTAAAAGGGCCATGACCAGGGATGAGGTATCCAGTCTAATTGACCTGTTCCAAAGCAACCCGATCATTACCAGCAAAGAGACCAACACTACCACCAATAAACAAAGAGATGAAGCCTGGGCCTTTCTGACTGCAGCTTTTAATGCCAAGTGTGGTTCAATCCCCAGACAGTTAAAAAAAACATGACATAATATAAAAATATATAATATAACATTTCTAAATCACTATTCAAATTCGTATTATTTGCCATCACAAATATTTACTATCACTTTTGATCAAAACACTACATAACCTCCCGAAATCGGCTAGTAAACAAATCAACTATGCGCCGTAACTCTGATAGTTCTCTGACGTTTACCAAGTTTTAGGAACACGTAAAACGGTCATCCCTATACAATACACTTACGAATCGTCATTGGTAGCCCTCCCATCCGTTAGTACAAGCCGTCAGTAATTTACTAACGAGTAGTTTTTTATAGGAACTGTTTTAGCTTACGCCTGGTAAATTAGATAACTGTTCGTAACTAAAACGATTCGTTTTACGAATATAGGAACCGGGCATTAAAGGAGATGGTCCAGGTTTCTTTGGAACTTTGGCCATCTCTTGAACAGTACACCAAAAAATAGGAAAAAGGCTATGAAACCCTATTCTCATAATTATTTTCACAATTTCTTCGTTGTTTTCGTGCACAAATAGGGTTTTTGTTAAACATTTTGCGGCAATACTGCTATTTCATTATGACGGAACGGCGGAAAGGACTGTCACAAATGACAGCTACTTTTTTACGCTAGGAACCATATGATTTGGCCGCTGATCGTTCATAAAACATATTTGTGTTACCATGTGAATTCAAATAAAATAATAGTTTCATGTTTCATCGTTCTAGTTATATTTCTTTCATAGTGAAATGAATATTGTTAACATAGTTTTCTAATGCTTATAATAAAACAGTAAAACTAGGTTGATTTTTGAATCATTGATAGATTACATTTCATTTTGATTTGTAAACGTTCTCAAATATGGCGATGGAAATTGCCATCAATAATAAATGTGTAACAATTAAAATTGTTTTTGTTTATTAAAAAAACAGCAATATATTTATATTTATATTTTTAGGGAGTTAAAGGGATTTTTCGTATTTTTGGTACCTGTACAAGAGATGGCCAAAATTGTTACATCTCCTTTTATCTTAGACATGACATTGGAATCGAGCTCACTGTTGTTTTAATTATATTTACCAAAATATATTTCTTTACTTAATCCGAGTATACTCGGCATTAAAACCGAGTTATTCGGCCGAGTACGAGTATTAAAAAACCCGCCGAGTACGCAGAGTACCGAGCATTAACCGAGTACTCGGCCCATCTCTAGTGGAAAGTATTAAATGTCTTACAAACCTGGAGCTAAATGTTTCAGCAAGAGCGAGTCTTATGATGAGACAAGCTAGCACCTTCTGCCCAGCACTGCATCTTCCTCTCATATCAATTTCGACCCCGTTCTTGCATTGTACCACCCTGTCAATTTCGATATTAGATGTAAACACATTGTTTAGTAAACAATATTACTTCAACAAAAGACAGAGATAACAGTATTTTACCGGTAGTCATATTTGCGGCGATCGGACTCTGCCGTCGCACCACCTTCAGTTTTAATTTCAATGTAATCAATATCATTGCCCCTGTAAATCTTCCTCCACAACTCCCTGAAATAACAAAAAGAATCAGTCACCTAATGCTCCTTTAAAAACAAAAGATTTAATCTACATATTTTTACCTAATGATGAGATTGATGCTCTCCATTTTCTCTCTGTGGAATTCCATGACACACTTCTCCAAAGCAATGGAGTAGTCTTTAATGTCTTTATCTATAGCTTTAGTCACATGTAGTTCATAAAACTTTTCCCTGAATCTGTTCTCGATATCTTTGTTCAAAGTTTTCTTTAGTTCTATACGACTTTTTCTCAATGATTCCTGTAAACAATTTCACATTAATAAATAAATATTGACTCATATTAACTAGTCATATTTCTTTATAAGGCGTAACAGTTCATTAGCTTACTACTAAATGCTAAAATTATTTTGCTTTTTTCCGCTAAGAGATAATAAGCTTTGCTACTCACCTTGAGCTCAGTCAACTGCCCCTCAGTCTGGGCTTTTTCCCTGAAAAGTTTAGTTTGCTGCGTGATTAGGGCAGGCTTTTCAGTCAACATCTCCATGTTAGCTCCACTCATTTTTTCATTGTTCTCAATTTCCTCTTTCAGACAATGTTCAATTTCTGATTGAGCTTTGCGCAATTTCATGTTGTCCTCCAAGTCTCTCTTGTAAATCTAAAAAACGAAATAATAAGGCTTGATGTGACCTTCTGAAGTGCTTTTTATTTAATATCACATAAAACATATTTTTCTTTACCTCCTGTTTAGCCAATTCATCCTTCAAGGTGTCAATTCTTTTGGTGAGAGCATCCCTATCAGCCATTATCTGCTTTTGCTTCTCCATAAGTTTTTCATTTGCTTCCTTAATCTTATCCATTTCCAAAGGAATGTTCTTATCCAGGTGCTGTTTGATCTCCAAAATAACCTGCTTAACTTTATCAAATGCGCTAGTAACTTTGAGAATGAACTCGTTTTTAGTGTCTGTTATAGCCCTGAGAAAAAAAACATTTAGTTTAAACTGACTTGTTAAGTAATGGTCTACCTACTCCATTCTAAAACCGAAGGGTGCCCAAAAGTAAAGGAGCAGTCAATCTAAATCAGGTATCCGTCAGATGTCCATTCTTTAAGAAACCCGCCGCGCTTTTGCACAGAAACAGTCGTTACAGCATAGATGACAAATTCACGACTCTCCAACCAAATGAATAAAGTACATTTTGGATGTTTAATATCTTAGCGATAAGACTAATTTGTACATCTTTCTTTGTAAATTGTATTGTTGTTACTTTTATGGTGTGCAATAAAAAGTTATCTATTTATCTACATGAAATGACACAAAATGGGTTCATACCTGTACTTGCTCATTTCCTCACTTTTGGCGGCTTCCTTTTCTTTCACAACTTGTTCTAAAGCAGCGATTCCATCTTGCAACTCCTTCAGCTCTTTAACGAATTTCTCTCCATCCTGCTCCAATTGCTTCTTTTTCTCTTGAAGATTAAATATTTCCTGCACCTGTGGTTATAATTATAATTAGTAATATCTTAAATAAATGACACACTAAACCTCGCCGTTATTTAAATGTGTCGTCAGTGGTTACCTTCTTTTGCAAATTCAATAGCTGCTCCTTGAGCTTATTTTTCTTATCAGCCATGGTTTGTAATTTCTTGGTGTGAGCATTGAGTTTTCTTTGAGTAGTTTTAATTTTAGATTTGAGGGAGCTTATTTTCTGCTTCAGATCTGTTTGCTTTGCTAGGGCACCATCTAACGTCATGTCAGTCTCGAAATCGGCACACTGGGCCTTTACTGCCTCTAGCTGGAACAAAAATATACATGTTTTTGTTTTTAAACATCAGTAAATGGCAAGCATTACCCAGAAAAAAAAGAAAGGATATTTAGTTTAGACTGGCGCCTAACTTACATTTTTCGTAATAGTAGCTATCTCCTGGGTGGTGCGGTCTAGGAGCGGCATGTCGCTGTGGATTTGCTTAGCGGTCGCCATTTTTTGTTCTGGCTCGATAAGCGACATCGATAGCTCCTCACTTTCTTCAGTTAATGTAGCAATTTGCTAAAATAATTATTTTTAATTAGTTGTGGAAATACATATTTCACACGTATGTATAAAACATTATTACAAACATACTTGATATTTTATATTACCTGTTCAATATCGCTCAATCTCTTTTCAAGTTGAGGGATGTCCTTTTCCTTCAATGTAGATATTTTTTCATTCAAAGACTTCATGCTCAGCAATTCATCTTTCTTAGCACTGGCTTTCTGAAGGTCTTCAGTGACCTTTTCCAGTTTTGCTGGCACATTCATTACTTGCGTCGTTAGTTGCGAAATAAGATCATTAACCTGTAAATACATTTCTGTTATAACATGTTACCTACATGTAACATCAAATTTTTCTAGTTCATAGTTTTACCTCAGATTCATTATCAAATCCTCTACTGCACAAAGGACAGCAGTTGTTTTCTTGCAGTTGTCCTTTGTACTTTCCGATGATGAAGATAGATGATTGTAGAACATTTTGTTCATCCTGAAAAATTTTAACATTACATTTACATGAAAACTTTTTGCTGTTACCAACCAAGCACCATCTTAAAATTCAAAATTACAAACCTGCAATTTTTCCACAGTGGAAGTAACTTTGGCGAGAGTGGAGTCATAGGATTGTGTTCCACAAGCTTTGTACATCTGATCCTCGGCTTTGGTGAGTTCGCCGCGTTTGTCGGTAAGCATTTCTCGGACGTGTTTTCTTTCAGTCTGCAGGCTGGTCTGTTTTGTATGTTTTTCCTTTTGTTTCTTTTTCATTGAATCCACTTCAGCTCGAATTGTGCATTCAAACTTGTTTACAGAAACAGCAAAGTCCTTCTCGGGCATGCTTCCTAAGATATCTGTGAGTGCTGCTTTATGTTTATTTTTCAACACAGCAGCTTGCTTTTCTTTTGCCTTCAGTGACTCTTCAATGAGATCTTTTTCCTTCAACTTAGCACTTTGCTTCTGGAGCTTAGTAATTTTTTCAGACAGTTGTTCTAACTCATTTTCATAAGTTTCCAAAACTTTTTCGTCCTCATTGATCTCTTGTTGACATTCTTCAGGATTTAACTCACTTTCGAGTTGTTTGTACTCTTCATCAGCAGATTCTATTTTTTTCTCCAAGTTTTCCAATTTCACCTTGGATTCATTAGCATCATTTATTTCTTTATCAGCTTTAATTATATCTTTCTTATTTTTTTGGATTTCGGATTCTTTGTTAGATATCTTTTGTTTGTGTCGTGAGAGCTCATCTCTGCTTTCATCGACAATTAACTGTAACTTCTTTTCTTCAGCATCAGCAATTTTTTTGTGTTCATTAAGATCTTTTTTTAAAGCCTCTAACTTTTCTGCTATTTTCTGAACTCCTGTCTCAGCATCTTCATCTGTTTTGACTTCAGTAATATCACCAATTTCTGCTGTTTGAGCTGTCTCTACAATCATTTGGTTTCTCTTTTCAACCTTTTCTTGATTTTGACTTTCAAGAAGTAGAAATTTGCTGACTTTCATCTCATTTTTAGTTTTTTCATCTGCAATTTTCTCTTCTTCCTTGTTGAAGCCAAAATTTTTTTTGTATGAGTCATTAAGTTCCTTCTGCTTAGCCTTAGCAGTAGCCCCATAGTTGCCTGAAAGAAATATACAACTTAGCATTTTGTTTATTAAAACAAAAAATTATAAAACAAGGGGAAGGGAGGGGAGTAGTAAGTTGATTTAATAAACAAAAATTTTCATCTTACATTTCTTGAAAAAGCAACGAGCTAAGTAAATATATTATTAATTGTATTTGCATGAGCATAACACTTAATTTTTTTATCTTACTTCTTACATCACCTTTCAAAGAAACGAAAAGTTATAAATACCCTTAAAAACATTAACAATAACTTACTTATACTTTCTTGCAATTCAGTGGTTGTCCCTTCAAAAATTGTTTTGATGTTTTTCTTTAGTTCTTCCTCCTGGACTCGGTTGTGTTCAATTCTAAGAATATAAAGTACGAAATAAATAAAAAGAAACAGCATGAATAAACAAATAAGGTGACTTTAAAGGATTTTAAAAATAATTTACTAGAAAGTATGTATGCCTTACTTATTTTTTAATTTCTCCTTTTTTGCTTCAAATGCTACAATATTATTCTCAAGAGTAGTAATAGCAGACAGTTTCTCAGAGATTGGTTTCAATTCTTGAGTGTATTCAGCTACTTTTAATTCAGCATCAGAAATGCGCGTTTCGGTATTGATTACCTCCAATTTCTTCTTGTCCAGTTCTTCTTTCTTCTCAGTTAAGAAACTGACTTCTTGTTCTGTATGTGCATATTTAGAAAAATAAATGTGCAACACTCTTTTTTAAACAATGACTATTTTTAGCCAATTTACTCAAAATATAGATTTATGTTTACTTACCAAGAAGTTTTAAATTTTGTGTGTATTCCTTTCTTATTTTTTTGAGACGTTCAAAGCACTCACTGTATCTGTCAGCTTCGAAAATCTCATCAAAGCGCTCCTTTACCTTTTTACCTTCATCTAAAGGCCAACTTGAGTCTTCTTGATGACAAAATATTACAGAATTCAAAATAGCCTTTGACACACCTGAAATAGTTTTTGTAAAAATTACTTCTGACATAATATTCTTAAATTGGGCCTATATTCTTATAAACTTGTTGATTTTCCATTTCACTGCAGATTGTTTTCTACATACCAAGTTCTTCATACATGACAAAATCTAAATCGGCACATCTTGATGATATGTCCTTAGTTTTTCCAGTCTCATCAATAACTGACAAAAAAGAGTCCAAGGTTTGAAATTTGGTCTTCTTTTTCTGAAGAGCAGTGACTCGCATGGATCTTGTAACTTCCAACTGCTTGTCTTTTGCATTGACAATCTGTGGTAGAAAATTTCATCAAGTCACCCTGCTAAACCAATTACACAAGTGAAGGAACAGAGTCCATCTATGTACTGCGCACATATTTCACTGCTAATCTAATCTAATACCAACTATGTATGGCAAATCTTTCAGTCAAGTAATGGCACAACAAGTGACAGAGGAATGGGTCAGAGAAAAGGGATGTCTAAAGATACCTGAGGCATCCCCTGGGCATAATGGGTGCATTGGTTGGTACAAATTACCCTACATTATTGAGGATTTTGTTTCAGTATTAATAGATATGACAAAAATGCCACACTCAGCACTTGCTTGTTTAGGAAATGTAAAAAAACCAGATGCCATTTATTTTGGTGGGAGACGCAATCAAAAAGCCTACCTATGTCTAACTTTATCCAGACGCCTGGCAACGCTACCTGCTGCCATACCCAGGGCAGAAAGTAAGCTTTAAGCATTTCCTCCAACAAAAAACAGGACACTGTTATGTTAAAATATTTCAAATAACTGACAAGGATTCAACAAGCAATCTTTAATAAAATTAACCTATTTGATATTTACTATTCTGCTTTTCTTGACCAGTAGGGTAAAAAAATCCACATAGTAAAACACGAAAAGAAAATATATTTGAAAGAGTTAAATCGGATGTTATAATTTTGTAACCAACAAAATTATTAGGTACCTAATTATTGATTCGGTAACAAGGAAAAGTAAGCATATACCTACCTTCAGTTTCACTTGGGCCGAAACTTCAGTAGATCTATTGACTTTGGCGTCATGAACAAAACACTCATTGCGGCTTCCCGGCGGCATTTGCCCAGTGATTGCGTACCGTAAACATTCGATGATAGTTGTTTTACCACAACCATTTTGTCCTAGGATCAGTGTCAGAGGTTTTTCAAAAGTTATTCTTTGTTCATCGCTATCATCGGGGCCGAAACTTCTGATGCCTCTAACTGACAAAGATTTCACCCCAGCCATTGTAAGAACACGCACTCAGTATGTATTATAATAATTACTTTGGCGCCAATGAAAACGAAAATTCTACTGAAGTACCACACCGCCCGGCATCAATCACAATTTTGACGTTTGATCACGAAAGGGAAGCCATAGTGAGGGGCGGCATTTGATAGAGACTAAATTCATATCAAGCTCAATGTTGACTATGAGATATTCACATAACAACACACGTCTATAGTCCGTGCCATTTAAACTTGCACAATAGGTTATTGACCCCACCTGTACCAAAAAATGCCCAAACTTTACGACACGTGTTGCTCATCGTATAAAATAGCGATAATCCTGACCTATCGCTGATTTCATAATACCACGGCCCATCCGAGAACGAGACAACTCTAAAACATCAAAATTTAAGTAATAGTTTCGCAATTTTGTAAATAAAACACAGATTAAGTTATTAAAATAAATTTTCTTTTAATTTACGTATTGAAAGTCTTTAAGCAGTTACTTGGTTTTAATTTAAAAACTCGGTTAACTGACATTACTTTTACCACAAATATAAACACAATAATTAGAAATTACATGTTTTCCTTAAAGAATTAACAGTAGTTGACTATTCATAGATATTTATCATTATATAATTTTGACTCCGAAAATGATAAATTATGACTTATTGCACTTAACCGTTAGTGGTTTGAAAGGTCAGGGGTGCTATACCTGTACGCTATTTTGTAATGGCTCACCCGGTGCGGCATAATTCGATTTTTTTTATTTACGAATTTCGGAAGTGTTCACGTGTTATTATCAGTCGTTATTTTTTGATAAGTTTATGTTATTGTTCTTTGTTATGTTTGTGTTTGTTTTATTTTGTTGCTGTTTTCTCCATTCTTTACTTATTATAAGTGAAGGTGGAACCTGAGAAGAATAAAAAGAGGCGTAAAAGAATCTTTAAACCGCAAGCAGGTTAGTTTGTATAGCCTGACCAGGAATATATGGGACCTCGCCATATTGCGGAAAACAACTGGAACTAATTTCTTTTACTGGCAACAGAAACCTCAAATGGTCATTAACGTGTCATGTCATGTCATAATGATTAATGTCAAACTGGACGCGTAATCAAATTTTCGACCAAGTGCAATTTTTATGTGATAAAAATACCGGGAACTATTTGTTTTTGTAAAGAAAAGTGGTTTATCATGGTGTTGCAGTGTTGTTCAAAAAGAAAGTCTATGTGATCACTACGGTTTCTATAAATTAATTACTGATATAGTTGTCATCACGAATTTTTGTTACGTCATATAGTGCGAATAGTGAAAATTGGCTACTGATAGATACGGAGAATATTTTAATAACGATTTTTGAAAATGTTTTTATTAAATACTTGTTTAAAGTTTTATTTTCTTTATTTCAACCCTACTTAGATATTACAACTAAAATAGTCTGTAGAGTTTTCCATGATTTCCTATACATTATTTTAAAAATAAATATAAACAATGGATTAATGTTTCTTTTACCCGTTAGTGATTTTGTGTTTTGGTCCAAAATTCAAGGCCAATATTACAAAGAGTTAATGAATTTAATAAGTACCCAATTTGCGAGTGTTGTGTCGTGTCTTTTATAGTATAATCTGTTATTATTAGGCAGCAGGCTTCAAAATGAACATAAATGTAAACATAAAAAAATATGTTGTTTAGGTTCAGTTGCCAATCTACGCTGGTATGATTATACAAAGTGTTGTCATATAAAGTGGATTCGAAGCGCCCTTAATTCAGGTCCCATATATTCCTGGTCAGGCTATATAATTTACCTTTACAATATGTTTTGCTATCATCGTAGGTAATTCCATTTGAACACAAGTTTGAACGATGTTTTTAAGTATAAAGTGATTGTTAGAGCTTTTACACACGAACAGCAGTTTGCTGTCGACGTTTGTAACTGCAGCCGACGTTAGAAGTCGGTGGCTAGTTGGCATTGGCGGCTGCTGCCGGCTGATGTTGACAGCTAGCCGCGTCTGTCATTTGACCGTCGAATGCAGTTAGTCCAGGAGCTAGGACGTGCACAAAATGAGCCTAATAGAAGAAATTGCGAAAAGCGAGTCGTTGCTCCTCTAAAATACTTTTTCGCATGATGGTATCTCAGCGAGATAGTGAGTTTTTTAAAATGGTCGTCAGCTCATCAAAGACGTCTTAGACGACTTACACAGCTAACTATGCATTGTCATCCAAGCTAAACCTGTATACAAAATTTCAGCTCAGCGGTTAAGGATATCTGCTTTGAAATTGAGCTGCAATAAGTAGGTAGTTGTGACATAACTTATAACCCGACTGGGTACAACACCTTGTCATGGGTGTTGAAGAATAGGAGGAATGCGCTGCGTAAGGCATAAGTTAGCTTCAAGGTAATTACTGTAATTTCAAGCTAAGCCTTACGCAGCGTAAACACGATTCCAGTTTGTTTTGAAGTTATCCTTCTCCTAGACAGGCAAACCAATGCTGTTGTTATGTGGAATGAAACACATACGACTTTCTTGGCAATATTTATTGGAATGGTTTGCAATTGCCTTCTCCATCTCACACACTAGCCACTAGTGTGCAGGTTTTTCCTCACGGTGTTTTCCTTCACCGTTTTCACCGCATGGGTTTAAACACGCCTTTTTTCGCGCAAAGAAACCCAATACACCAAATTTTTAAACGGATCGGAGCAACGGAGTTAAACTCGCATGCTTATTCTCTGCAAGTCCTTTCGTTTGCTTTCTATATTGCAGGAAAGAAAAAAAACTTAGTCCGCCATCTTTAGGAGTCTGTCATATTGGATTTGGAATGACGTCACCCTATTTATTGAGTTATTCTCAGCAAGCCAATTGATACCCACATTGTACAAAAGCAAAAAAAAAAACTTAGTCCGCCATCTTTAGAAGTCCACCATATTGGATTTGGAATTACGTCACCTTATTTATCGAGTTACTCTTAGCAAGCCCTTTCATTTGATACCAATATTGTAGGAGTACATTTAGAAGTCGACTATATTGTTTTTTAGTAACGTCACTTTATTTTTTAAATTACTCTTAGCAAGCCCTTATAATTCATATTCATACCCATATTGTAGAAATGCATTGAAAATAACGAGCCCACCATCTTGGATGCCCCGCCATATTGAATTAAGAATGACGTCATACATCTTACCATGCATTGTCATCCAAACTAAACGTGTATGCAAAATTTCAGCTCAATTGGTTAATGATATCTGCTAAAAAAATATTTTTTTTGAATAATACCTACCAACTGCTCCCGCGATAATAAACCCTGGATATAGAAAAATACATTTTTTTATTAATAATGAATGATGCAACTATTTTTATCACATTATTTATGTCCAGTTACATAAAATGTCGGCTGTCCCTCAGCATATTGCTTGTTTTGTAATGCAGTAGCCAAATTTTTGTAATACATGTCAATTTTTCGGGTCAAGGTCGTCTCGTACCAATAAACGTTTGTTTACACAGACTTCTTTCGCTACGCCTTGTGTTTTGGTTCGCCGCGATCCCGTATCGGCGTGCAGTGGTACAGGGGTGTCAATGACCTTTCATGCAAGTTTAAATGGCACGGACTATAGGGATATACAAAACATAGTATTATTATATCCAAAATATCCCTAGACAGTGTTGATTAGTATATGTTTACTACAATATTTTGATTTGTTTGTGTACCCTATTGATACTACGCCGCGCACACTCATACGCCTACCTGCCTTATTTTTATTTGTTTAAAACGTACCGTGAGAACCCCGGAGCCCCAGTCGACATCGAGACGTTACCTATGACACATGTACTAGACCGACCAGAGCGCTTTCGCCGCGTGTGTATCCTGTGAAGCTCCTTACAGACATTTCGAGTGATTGTGGCCTGTGAAGTGATACCTGAAAGCTGATGTGGCTATAAGTGCTAAGACATGACGAATTTTCCACCTATCATTGTCGCCCTCCACGTGTAATCCACTGCCTAAACTCTCAAACATTTTGGTAGCAGAGCGTAGTTTTTTATTAGGACCCCTTATTAGTAACGTAATTTGTTTAATTGAGAGTTATTTATTTGTTACTTTCCTTTGTAATTTGAAGAAAACGTCTCGTCATATACCTAACCTATTTACAGTAAATTCCTTAATAACATTCGAGTACAACCCCTTTTACATAAGTGTCGATTAAATCGATTAGCGCGTTAATTACCTACCCTTTGAGTGCAAGTGAGGTGCGCGAGCGCTTTGTTTCCCTACTGATCACGCCATTACCGCGTGACCGCGTGCGAGTTGTTTACGAGTTACGTTTGCTATACCCGGTGCCGTCCCTTACTATTTGTTCCTTTACGCATTCTATTGGAATCTTTTGTGAGTTTAATTTACCTACCTTGTTTCTTGCGATTTAAAGTAAATAAAATGTCGGATACCAAATCCGGCAACGAGACCGTAAGGGCAGTACTTTACACGGATACAGCTGAATACCGTGAAGCTATAGGTGAACTCCGTTATATTAGTGACTGGGTTGATGATTCCCACCGAGTTCTTGAGACCTTTTCCTCCAATCGTATGCGTCTTTCCGACCTGCCGCTAATGTGCGATAAGTTTTCTGCCGCTTGTTCCAAGCTGTTAGGTAATCTCGATCCTGCTATTTATGAACAAGAATATGTGCAAGTTAAGAACGAGATGCGCGTAGTAAGGAACAAAGTAGACAACTTAAAAATTAAGTTAAACGAAATACGACCTCACCAATTTGAGACGTCCCGTACTAGCACCCCCTTCAAGAAGAATAAATCCCTGGCTATTGATAACCCGGCTAGTAAATTGCCTGACCTACCTATACCTAAGTTTGATGGCCGTCCCGATAGTTGGATAAGTTTTATAGACCAGTTTGATAGCGTGGTGGACAACCAGCCTAGCCTTACCCCGACTTCGAAGCTACACTATTTAGTAGGAGCCTTATCGGATGAACCTCGTCGATTGATACAACGCCTCAAGATTGAGGCGGGCAATTACACCGTGGCCCGTGACCTCCTAAAACGTAGGTACCATAACCTGCGTGTTTTAGCGGATACCCACATAGCTCAAATAATGATGCTCCCTATTATAACGCCTAAACTTTCCGGGTTACGTGTGTCGTTCCTGAACCCGCTGCTTTCGACTTATCGATGCTTAGAAAGATTGGAACTTCCTGTTAAACATTGTTCGTACCTATTAGTTCACTTATGCCTTGCTAAACTGCCTCCAGAGTTAAAATCGAGATTTGAACGTCGTTATGGCGATAATCCTAATCACCTCCCTACTTTTGATCATCTTATTACCTTTCTTGAGGATGAATGTAGGCACCACGACAATGTAGGTAGTGCTTCTGTCGTTGACACTACTACCCCCCCTACTGTGAGCTCCCCTCGTTTGCCTAAACCTAACGCGCGTTCCCCACCTCCTCCAAGAGCCTTTGTTACCTTTGCGATGACATCTAAATGTCACCTTTGTAATAGTACTTCGCATTACTTACGCGAGTGTCCCGATTTTATTCGTCTTCCTACACGTCAACGTGTTACCTTTGTAAAAGAAGCCCGACTGTGCTATCGATGCCTGGATAGACACTCCATATCCCAATGCACGCGAAATTATCGCTGTCGCACGTGCCGCCGTTCCAGTCATCACACATCACTGTGTTATAATGACTCCTCTCCTGTGAATTACGATTGCGAGCGCTCATACCGAGACGTCCCGGCGTTAGCTTCCAACCAACCGCGGCAATTTCCACAAAGTCACTTAACGGACCGTGTGTCACCCCCACGTACTGAATGGCACCGTGTTCGTACCCCGCCCCCTCGTGATTCCCGTAGAGCATCACCTCCCCGTTCGGGCGGGCGATCCCCACCTGCACCCAACGGTAACCGTACTTATAATGCCCCTCTAGGTCAAAGAACCCAGGCTGAACGCGCATTTCATCATAAGTACAATGAGGCTCCACAATTCTGACTAGATAGCAGCCCCCCTTCCATACCCGCTTTTACATCTTTACCTCGCAATTCTCTCGTTCTTTTACCTATGGCCTTGATTCATGTTAAAACCTCGTCTGGATATTATGTGGAAGCGCGTGCCTTATGTGACACTGGTGCTCAGGGCTGCCTTCTTACTACTGAGCTTGTTGTTGACCACATGAACTTACCTATCATTCCTTCTCCAGTTCCTGTTCGTGGAATAGGTAATGTTCAAGCAATTAATTCCCCGGGCATTGTATCCTTTTCATTTAAGCCAGTTAATTCTGCCTTTCCAGAAATCTCTACCAGTGCAATAGTTGTTGATGTGATTGCTGGTACCCTCCCAGAGGTAGACTTACCTAAAAGTGTAATTACCTGTACTAAGCACCTTCCTCTTGCTAACCCTTTATTTTACAAACCTGGTACTATAAGTGTACTTCTTGGAGATGACGTGATTGGTCGCCTTTTAAGGTCCGAGTTGTTTGTGTCCCCTGATGGCCTTACTGCTATCTCGACGATATTTGGTTATGTCCTGTGTAGTCCTGTTTATGGAGGATTTACTGATTTGGAACCCCCCATGACTGGAGCCTCGCTGACCCAAATAGTTGAAAAATTCTGGAAAATCGAAGAGGCCCCCCAATCTCCAGTTGCGAACCCCTTGGATATAGAGTGTGAAACCTTTTTTAAAGCAACTACCACTCGTGAAAGCGATGGTCGATTTATGGTTAGACTCCCTTTTCTTTATGATCGTCCACCTCTCGGTGATTCTAAAACCAATGCCTTACGGCGATTCCATAATCTTGAGAAGCGTTTGCAAGCCAATCCTAATTTTCGAGAGAAATATATTTCCTTTATGCGCGAGTACCTTGACCTAAACCATATGTACCTTTCATCATATAACTCGACCCGGGAACATTATTTTATCCCTCATCATGGAATTTTTAAGTCTGTTAGTGACAAAATACGTGTTGTGTTCGATGGTAGTAGTCCTACGTCCTCTAAAGTGTCCCTGAATCAATGTTTACATACAGGCCCTAAGCTTCAGCGAGATATTTCTCACATCCTCCTAAATTTCCGCAGGCACAAGGTAGTGTTTGTAACAGATATTCGTATGATGTTTCGTATGACTTGGGTACATCCTGATGATAGAAGGTACCAACTTGTGCTTTGGCGTGAGGATCCCTCTCAGCCACTTCTTGCCTATGAAATTAATACCAATACCTATGGTCTTCGTTCCAGTCTATTCATTGCAATTCGTGCCCTTCTTGAGCTCGCTGAACAAGAGAGACTTACCTTCCCTCGAGCTGCTGAAGTCCTTGAGAGAGATATTTATGTCGACGATTGTCTTACTGGTGCTGATACTATTGCGTCTGCCCGGGCTTTGAAAACTGAGCTTATAGGAATAATGGCCTCTGGTGGTTATGAACTCCGTAAGTGGATTAGTAACAGGCCCGAGCTCCTGGAGGATATGCCCCCGGATCATTTGCAACTTCCTCATTCATTCTCAGACCTAGATAATCCTCAGACTGTCGCTATTTTAGGTGTGCAGTACAATCCTGTGAGTGACTCATTTACCTACAATTATACCTGTGATACCCGTGATGCAGTTATTACAAAACGCAAAGTTTTATCTTTGATTGCCCGTATGTATGACCCTTGTGGCTGGATATCTCCCGTAGTATTTAAGGCTAAGGAATTTATCCAACGCTTATGAATGTCAGGCTTATCCTGGGATGATCCTTTAAATGAACCCCTGTTTATAGAGTGGACTGCATTTGTTCGGGACCTAGCGAAGGTTAGTGAAGTGGCCATTCCGCGACATATTCTTCCCAGAGGTTCCTCCTCCTTATCCCTACATGGGTTCTGTGATGCTTCTGAATTGGGATATGCTGCCGCTGTTTATTTACGTGCGGAACTTCCGTCTGGTGTTTGCTCCGTCCATCTTGTTATGGCTAAATCTAAAGTTGCCCCTGTTCGGACCCGTTTAACAATTCCCAAGTTGGAATTGTTTGGAGCTACCCTTCTCTCTAAATTACTTCATCACGTCGCTTTTTGTCTGCAAAGGTCGTCTGTGTTGACTTCAATCTATAGTTGGACGGATAGTAAAATCGTGTTGTGTTGGTTAAAAACCACTTCTCACCTCCTTCAGACTTTTGAGGCTAATCGTGTCTCCCAGATTAATAATAGTCCTACACCTAGTGAATGGAGGCACGTCCCAGGCTACATGAACCCTAGTGACTGTGCATCGAGAGGTATGTCAGTCACCCGACTGATCGACCGCTCCCTTTGGTTTTCACCTTTGTGGTTGACGCAGTCTCCTGACAACTGGCCCGGTATTTCGGAACCACCAAGTAGTGATCTCCCTGGACTACGTTGTTTAGTAGTCTCTGCCGATGTTCCTACCCCGGATCCCTCATTCTTATTAGAGCGGTATAGTTCTTTGAACAAGCTAATAAACGTGACGTGTTACCTAAGGCGGTTTTTATTTCCTAAATCTTACTCGTCCTACCTGAGCCCTGAGGAACGGAGAGATTCCCTTTTGTTTTTGGTGAAAATTGTTCAATTTACCTCCTTTTCTGATGAACTTGATCGCTTACGGCGTGGCGATCCTATCACTAACTCCCTGAGAAAGTTGAATTTATTTCTAGATGACAGAGGCCTGATTCGAGTTGGAGGTCGATTACGAAACTCCGATCTATCCTTTGATGCGCGCCATCCCCTTCTTCTGCCTAAGAATAGTAATTTCGTGAACATCCTTATTTCACATTACCATCGCGAGAATGCTCATGCTGGTGTTAATGCAATTCTTGCCATGTTAACTAGAGAGTTTTGGATCTTGTCGGCACGCAGAGCTATTCAGCATGTGATTTTTAAATGCCTTCCCTGTTATCGTCTCAAAACGGCTGTATCTCAACCCTTCATGGGTGACCTACCTAAAGACCGCGTCACGGCTGCTAGACCGTTTGACGGTGTAGGTACCGATTTTGCAGGACCCTTTTGACCAAAGTCCAGACCTATAGGAACAAAAGGTTAGTGAAACCTACGTGTATTTGTCTGCCTTTCTACTAAAGCCGTTCACCTTGAGGTTGTGTCGGACCTAACTACTGAAGCCTTTATTGCGGCCTTTTCCCGATTCGTGTCGCGTCATGGTGTACCTCGCCTAATCCGATCCGATTGCGGTCGAAATTACATCGGTGCCAACAATTACCTTAAAGAGTTAGAGTGTTTCCTGTCTCAAAACCAGGCGGCCATTGGTTCTGAGCTTTCAAAGCGGAACATATCCTGGGTTTTCGATCCTCCTGTTTGCCCTCATTGGGGAGGTCTTTTTGAAGCTGCGGTTGAATCGGCGAAATCGCACCTGAAACGAGTGGTGGGCGATGCCCCCCTTGCGTTTGAGGAGCTGACCACTGTTTTTGCTAGAATTGAAGCAGTTTTGAACTCACGCTCATTTTGCCCACTTTCTCCGGACCCTGATGATGTCGAGGTGCTGACTCCCGACCATTTCTTAATTGGACAACCCTTAACTGCACTTCCGGAGTGCCCTTATAAAGACGTAAAGTTGCATCGCCTTACACGGTTTCAGCTGGTCCAACAAGTTGCCCAGCACTTGTGGTTTCGCTGGCATTTAGAATGCTTAAATACATTACAAATTAGAAATAAATGGACCTCTCCTTGTGATCCTCCTAAAGTGGGTGAGCTAGTACTTATAAAAGATGACAACCTTCCCCCTTTGCAGTGGCGTCGTGGACGCATTATTAATTTATACCCTGGTCAAGACCAAGTTGTTCGTGTGGTAGATGTTAAAACTCCTACCGGTAGCCTAAAGAGATCTTTGACGAAATAAGTTCGTCTTCCTGTCCAGTGAACTTCTTTCCCTTAGCTTCCTAACCTTCTCGTAAACACTTGACGTGTTTAGGGCGGGCGATATGTTTACTACAATATTTTAATTTGTTTGTGTACCCTATTGATACTACGCCGCGCACACTCATACGCCTACCTGCCTTATTTTTTATTTGTTTAAAACGTACCGTGAGAACCCCGGAGCCCCAGTCGACATCGAGACGTTACCTATGACACATGTACTAGACCGACCAGAGCGCTTTCGCCGCGTGTGTATCCTGTGAAGCTCCTTACAGACATTTCGAGTGATTGTGGCCTGTGAAGTGATACCTGAAATCTGATGTGGCAAGTACCTAGCTATAAGTGCTAAGACATGACGAATTTTCCACCTATCATTGTCGCCCTCCACGTGTAATCCACTGCCTAAACTCTCAAACAGTACATGTATATTTAACGAAGGGCTTGCGGAAGGATGAGCTGACATAATAATATTAAAGGTGTAGATGAATGTTGACTTTTAATTATGGGGCAATCGGACAGCAGTCGATGCAAGCAAGGTCTGTACGCGTCCTTTCGTTACGTCAGCGTGCTCGCACGAAGATCGCATATCTATATTACAAAATAGCTCAATTTTGACTTATATATATATATATATAAAATCCATCCTATCTAGACGATTTTTATAGTTGTCTATAGTTTTGTAGTTGTGTAAGTGTATAAGAAGAAGAATACTGAAGAATCAAATGGAAAATGATTCAAATAAAAATACAACTTTATAAAACATACTGGAGACGTGGCTTTATCCATTTGATCCTTTGCCTACCCAGAATGGGTGAATTGAAAAAAAACAACGCTTGTTCGTTAGCGTGCGTGAATGATGAATATTTGAATGATTGTCTCATAGAGTATGTTGAATAGGATTGGCTTTTAGAGTTTCCGATATTCAACATACTCTATGGGGTGACTCCTTTTTGTTTGGCATGTCATAAATTGTCATCATTATTTATTTATATTTATCTCACTCACTGTTTGGTTTGTTGTGCTAAAGAGAAAAGAAATGCATTAAACAATTTATAAACTTACGTACGAAAATCCGTTATATTCATTGTAATTTTAAGACTAATAGTTATACACAAGTGAATAGATAGTTTAGTCAGTGGAATTTAAAAGATTTGAGGAAGCTATCCTGGTGTGCACTTTTGTAAGTAGGTAGGTATCACCCATTATAATGTTGTTTTCATAGGTGTTTCCTAAATTGATATCTACAAAAGTATTTGTAAATGAATTTGTTTGCTAAAGTAGTACGTAGCTCTGAGTTTCCCATTTACTCTCAATTTTTTTGTTATCTTAGTTAACCTTTCTACTGAATTTTATTGTGTGATTCATACTAGGCTTTGTAATTTATGATTTTATCTTAATATCTAAAGTAAACAGTGTCAGGACTATATATAATATCTATACCATCATGTTAGTGTTAAAACATCCTTTTTGTAAAAGAAACTCATAATGTTTACCCCAACATTTTGTGGTAAAATAAAAATAATAGTAACTGGAATCCATACTAATATTATAAATGCGAAAGTGTGTCTGTCTGTTACCTCTCGACGCTTAAACTACTGAAACGATTGAGATGAAATTTGTTATGGAGACAATTCAAGACCCTGAAAGAGACATAGGCTACATTTTGTCACGATATAAAAACATTAAGGTAGTGAAATGGGGATAAAAGTTTATATGGAAAATCCAACTCTTGCAGGCAAAGTCGCGGGGAACCACTAGTTAGGAATAAATAATGATTAATTTATTGTTTTAGGGTTCAAGCAATGGCTTCTACTACAATGATAGAAACAATCAGCATTGTTCGGCCATTGAAGGTAAGGCTAAATAATTCTGTTTTTTTACACTTGGTTAATATTGTTGTCAGGTAAGTATTAGTTAAAATAGATAAAGACCCTGAAAATGATAATGTAATATGGTTTATGCATATTTTTATAATGTTTATCAAACACTTTTTCCAGTAACTTTGTAAAAGTAGATTTCAGTACCTATTTATACTAATATTATAAAGCTACACAGTTTGTTTGATAGAACATGTTAAACTCAGGAGCTAAGGGTTTGATTTAAAAAAATCTTTTTGTGTTGGACAGTCTATTTAGCCAACAAGGTTAAAGGTTATACATATAATAACACACTACAACCGGAGTGAATGATTTTGCAAAAACAGTTTTACTACGAATTTTAATATTTTCACCATTTTATGCAATAAAATTAATGGCCGGATTAGGGTTTTCTATCCGGACACCGGGATCGGGGTATTTGAAATTTTAAGTACCCAGGTACTATTTTAGACCACTTTGATCACAGAATTCATCAAAATTATCGGATAATTATTAATAAGTAGCGCTTTATAAATAATATTGGTATTACAACAATTAATGCATATCGAGATGGGCCCTGAAGACAGAAAAACGCTTGATTGGGCTATTGTTTTAGTTTTCAGTTTTGTTCAAAACCTATTTCAGGCTCCAGCCTCTCACATAAAATAACTAATTAAGTTACATAATAACCTAACTTGAATGCCTATTTTTTGTGAAGGAAATAAAAACTTTTATTATTATAATTTATTATTATTCCCAAGTTGAAATTTTGTTAGGCCCACAGAGTTTTAAAGCAATAAATAACTTATTTCCCCAGGAATATAATAAATTATCTTATTCGTGATATATTTTTTTAGAAAGGAGAAAAACAAGCTACAAGGACAATAAATTGATATTCACCTTTCTAACGTATCACTTTAAACATTATTGTCTGAGGAGATAAAAGTGGTTTGTAATAAAGAAAAAAGGGACATACACACAATGGTCCAATCAAGAGGCTAAGTGCAGAAAATACCCCAGCCAAACTAACTAATATATTTGCAAACCCCTACACAATACTTAAAGCTTAATATGCTCGATGCCTATGAGAAGCTCAGTCAGAATGGAGCGTGTTGAAAAAGTTCATGTTTGACTGCTGTAACGTAACATGCAATGTAACATGAAACGAGCATTTCATAAGTGTGGACGCAGCGCGCGCTCGAACTGAGCATGTACGTGCTCGCATCTTGAACCGGCATGCGCGCGGCGAACATAGCTCAGTCTGCCGCGAACACGCGAAGATAATGAATCAGAACGACCAATTACTGGCTACGATGATTGTCGGTCAAACCGACAAAGGAGCGGCACGGCGCGCACGAGTTGAAATGCTCTGTTCGTGCGCATAGTGTGCACGGTTCGTGCGCGCAAGGCGTCCACACTATGGGAATTTTGTTACATTGCATGATACATTGCGACAATGTGGACGGCAAATTCTTTCATTGCGTGTTACAATGCAGCTCGCGCTTCGGCCCTAGCGTTAAATACAACATACATGCACAACAACAACAATGTAAGAAATGGTATTGCCATGCATGCAATTGTTTATATTAGATAAAAGAAACGTTACATGTCCCCCTTTCTTGATCTAATTTAAAAGCCTTTACTCGACGTATTTATATGAAGACCTACAAGTGTGCGATGCCTACTATTGGATTAGCGCAGCCAGTTCGCGCGTCGTTAGTAAAGATCCGTATCGTAATGCAAACGCACGGGAACCTGACTGCGAGCTACCTCTGGCAGCCAGGGGAGCTCGCACGGCGTATGCTGGGCGAGCGGCCTTCGCCCGTGCCGCCCACCAGGGACCTCTGGCCCCCGCCGCAGCCGCTCAGCATCAGCACTCTGCACGTCGCCTACATGCAAGATGAACTGCCGCCTAGGAGGGCAGCCACATTGCCTCCCCAACCTTACGCACCTACAACCATACCTGTCGAACAAGAATATTCCAGACCCCGAGTGTGCACCGTAGGCACCAACACAGACCCACCCTCGACCTTTATATCAAGGTTGAGAGGTCTCGTTAGGAAACAGGAAGAATTACCGATAGGCCTCCCGCCTCCCGGTAGGCTCACAGCCGTGCCGAGAGAATCTGCGCTCGACTTGAAACAGGAAGAAAACGCCGCTATGAAAGCGTTAAATGGACTTAAGAAAGCCATATCGGGGGCGAAGTATCGTATCGCACCCCGAACAGAAGCAGTAGAGAGCCCGAAGATAGTGTACCATATGCCGAAGCCTGGCGATAAGATGACGACGACATTTGGGGCACGTGAACCCAGGCGGTGGTGGAAGCTGCCATCAAGAGAGGCGTGCTCGCGACGTCTGCGCGCAATAGGAAGCTGGTGCCAGCGACGGCCGCGGCGGCCGCCCCGCCGGCAATCGCACCCAGCTCGTCTGCAGATCACTCAGGTGTGACGACCTACAAGATTAGAGGACTTTTATGTCATCAATTAGAATAACGCTAGCCCTAATGTATTTGTGAAAGGAAACTCTAAGAAACCTTGCAAAGTGCTAAAGATTTTTTGTGTTGTTAACAGTACGATCGAAGTTTAAGTAGTGTTTCGGCTAATAAATGTGTTTCTGTAATCTGTGTTTTGTTGGGCGCGGGCGGGCGGGGATCGGAGATGTAAGGGGCCGGGCGGGAGCAAGGGCGGGCGGCAGCAGTCTCGCGTTAGGCGCCGCGTCGCCCGGTCCGCCCGCCTTTATATCGAAGTCCGCCCTGCGAGCGCATCCCTGTCGTACCTACCCGTTTTCCATACCGAACAATCCTATTACCTTTTCCCTATCATATCACCAAGATTGGTCCTACCAGTATAACAGTCTTGCTTGTGTTTTCAATAACAGGGCGCAACGTTTCTTTGTGTTGAATACTCGGTAAAGGTGATTTTTGTGTAAAAGCATAGAACCGGCGCGACCCAATGCGCAATTCTCACAAAGTAGACCAAAAAAATTGGGGCGAAAAATATTTTGTTTTATTATATGTGCGCGTCCCAATTTGTGACTGTGCCCCAAATATTTCACTGTTAATTGCCGTGTTGTATTGTATCTTATACTTTTTAATGTTATGACTGACCAATTACTTTATCAGTTTAATTATTTTGTTTCGTATATTTTTATGGCTTGTTCGTCAATTTGATTTGAACGTGATGAGCATTAATATGTTCATGTAGGGTTGTACTCGGCAATTTACATCGAAGGGCCAAGGGATATTCGTATTTACTACGATAACAGACTACACATTTATACTCCCCTATTATTTTTACTTATAAAAACTGCATTAAGGAGAATCTTCAAATGTAATTGATTTTTTGGGGTGCTTTTGTTTGATGTAAAGAATGAATAAAATCATCCCCGATTAATATTTCTAAGATTTGGGGCACATAAGTTTTAGACTGTCATCCTCATCTCCATAATTGCTCTGTAAAAGTATTTCTTTATTTTTTATAGAGTGTGTCTAAAATGCACGTTGCTATAAATTGAACTACCTACCAGATATAAGTACGAGGTTTTAGTTAGTTACACGTTAGTTTTTTAGCTACAACCACAGAAGGTACAACCACAGAATTCACACTAGTAGTCCGTTCTGCAAACTAAAAAATTTTTACTATTATTATCTTTAAAATTCATAGTATAATAAACTCATATCATTCCCAACAATTTGGGTTAGGTATAGGTATCTCTTCGTGTTTAAAACTATGTTGGGTTTTATTTGTATTGAGATGACAAGGCAGGCAAGCATGTGAGATTTCATTCTCACGCCCATTTAAGAAAATGTGATCGTTATGATGAGTTAGCAGCCGCATACGTATGTATGTAACAATGTGCATTTCTGTTTAAAATCATTGCACTGTAAAAGCAAACCCTATAAAGAAATAGACAATGAAAGTTTGTTTCTTTGAACCTGAAAAAACATCCCAGATACGGGATGGTATTGTTTAACTTTGGAATCTAATTGATCTAATAATAGAATAGTTCCGGGTATGAAGTCGTTTTTTGTATTAAGGTAGTTCACCTCGAATCTATTCCCCTGACTATGTCCCATTTATACTGGTAAATTATATTTTCATGTTTTAGCACAAAATAAATACCTTATATTTTAGTATGTTCTCATTAGAATAGGCGATTGCATTTCATACATGTTCCGTTTAGTATGTGGATTGTGGACTTTCATTGTCTAATTTTTCACGGATTTTTTCATGCTATGTAACTGAAGTATTTTATTGCGTGCACCCATCACATGTGCTGTGGAGAGCGCACCTAATTTTTGTTCAGCGCTATGACGCCAACATGCGACCTCATTCGGTGGCAAGTCTCCCCGACAACGCACGAGTTATAATGCTTTGACCTAAATTGGAGGGAAAGTCATGCGGAAGGGGTAGCCCCATAGCCGTCACTAATCTTAGCCATAATATTTGATGGATGAAAGTTAACCGATGGCAGTGACATTGATTTATAATTTTATCGGTAACACCTCATTAAGGTCAGCCCCTATTGTTTGATGATATCTATTAACCTGCCTTGTTCAGGGGATCTCTTTCAATTTGTGTCTTCACCCCTTGTCCTTTTTGACATTTTATATCAATCACCTTTCAATCAGTTGTGTCGGGGTTCAACCGCGATTTTTCTCTGACCTAAATTGACACTGATGAATGCTATTTTATTCACCGAGCCTCAGTGGGTCGATGTGTAAGTAGATTGTTTTGTTGTGTAAAAATTGACATTTCTACATTGTTTGACTTGCACCGATACAGTGAAGCATAAGCTTAGTAAAAAAAACGGTAATTTAAAAAACTAAAAAACCCGACTGCGTTTCTGTGAAATTGGAAATTAAAAAACCCTAAAACAAGAAAGAGGTCATACCCGGGTTAAATTGGTACCCATATTAAAAATTGTACCAGTCGGGAGTTCTAGAAATGGAGGCTTAGTGAATTTAGATCACATATATCTATATTACATTTCAGATTACTCCAATCTACTGACGAGACGGCTGACTTTCTAACATGGGTCCCGACTGCTAAAATTTTTAATATGGGTACCAATTTAACCCGGGTATGACCTCTTTCTTGTTTTAGGGTTTTTTAATTTCCAATTTCACGGAAACGCAGTCGGGTTTTTTAGTTTTTTAAATTACCGTTTTTTATTTTATTATTTTTAGTTATATTATTAAACTGCCAAAATTATGCTATTTTTGAAATGGTTTCTTTACTGGCTTTCATTTGATACCCATATTGCTATGCTAAGGAAAAAATCCATCCCCCCTCCCCCCTTTATTTCCTTTTGCGGTCGCCATTTTTGAAATTTATATAGCCTATGTCACTCTCACAATTTTGACAAATTTAACGACACCTCATATGTCAAAAACTGTGGAGCTGTTTGGGCTGTAGTGCGTGCCAAACAATTATACATACATACATACATACTTACATACATACATACATACTCTCGAAAAACATAACCCTCCTTCCGCAGTCGGGTAAAAAGCCGATGCTAAAACGTCGGGATTAAAAGCACGACACTTAGATAGGTATGTTTGCGTTGCATGAATTCCCGTATTGTTATAGTAATAAACCATGCAACAAGAAATTTTAGAAAAGTCATAGGTACTATGTACCTATTTCACAAACATGGTGTTAGTTAGTTATCAAAATGACATCTTTTGGGGTGATTCTAGTCCAATACATCATTTTGTCGTTATAATCTGGATAACATCCAGCGGGTCCAACTACTTCACGATAGCAAGAGGTTAGAGACATGAAGTAGTAGTAAGTAGACGATTATTTACATAATAAAAATGGGTGGAACAGCTCGCACCAGCAGAATTTTTTATCTAAACAATCTTCTAAAATGAGCCTTTGACACTGTCAAGTTAGTGATAAAGTTTCTTCCGCTAAGCTTCTTTACAGCACTAGCCTAAATAGATGATTTTTATTTGGTACTGTTGTACACCACGGCTGCACGTCAGACTATCGTCACTTTGACCTTGCTTGTGACAGCCTCTATTCTCTTCGTATTAAAAGCTGTTTTCGTAGTTCACGTGGGTCAAATGGTCCTGACGTGCAGCCGTCCATAGTTATAATTTTATCCTCTTTGTCCCGATCAGTACCTGGGTCTAAAACGTAAACCGTACCGCATTAACCCTGCACCAACGGCAGTAGTCGCTGTCTTGTGAACTGTGTAGTGCAGAAGTGCCAGAATCGGTTGTTGCTTGTGTGTGCTTCAAGTGTGACGTGTGGTGTCGTGGCGGGTCTGGCGCGCCGGTAGTCGCATGCAGGGGCGCGCGGGCGCCGGCCCGGGCGGGCAACGCTCTCACCCGCGCGCCCTCCCGCCGCCCGTGCTGCCACCGCCGCCGCAGTTCGCAACGGAACAGGACGAGATGCCGGCCAACCAGATCGCACAGGTGATTATCTAAACCTGGAGCTAGCACCAAAGAACATCAAGATAGGTGAGGTTTGACATCGTCTTTAAGCAGGCAGGCTCCACTTTGCTCATGGAATTGAATAGAATATTTTTTATTGCATACATTACAAATAGAGTGATTACAGAAAAACACACAAAAAATAGAAAGCAAATGGAAGCTGGCTCAGATTGTGATGACATAGGATTTGATCCCACACAGCGCTGGTTTTCAGCCACTCCCATCTCTCCGTGGATGTTAAGTGAGAGTTAGGCCTGAGCGTCAAAGCTTCTCCTCATTTATTTAGCTAAGATGGTCCCTGTTTTCTTACCAGTTATGTTTGTCCGCCGGCCCAGCTAGTTAGCCATAAGCATAAGCAAAACCACATTTTAGGACCCCCATGCCCCATATTCAATGTGCCTTGCAGTATGTTTTTGGAAAGTGCACATCGTATTTTGTCAAGCACGGTAAGCGTTCATCGTAACGATCTCTATCTGTTAGTGTCTCCTAACAGAATTTAATGGACTTAACGTTCTTAGACTGGGTTGCACCATCTTATTTTAACTATTACAAACGTCAAAACCGGCCAAGTGCAAGTCGGACTCGAGCACGAAGGGTTCCGTACCATTAACTTACAACATTAGACAGTATAGGCAAAAAAGCTTTTTAAGTTTATACTGTTCTTTTGGAAAAAAGTGTATATATTTATTTTATTTATAATTTCAAAAGTATTCATCACAGGATACCCGAAACAATTTTAAATAAGAGTTTCCGCGCCTGTTACTTTACGTGAGTGATTTGAAGTTTATAGGTCCAAGACTTTAGAAATTACAAGGGGAGGGGACACCGTTTAAACGACTTTGGCGGGCTATATCTCGCAAATGGTAAAGCAAATAAAAAAGTGTTGTATGGAAACCCTACCTTATTGTCATAGTCCTTTTCAACGATACCCCACACAAGGGGGTGCACTCAAGAAAATAATCCCCTCCCTCCTTTACATGTATGGGGAGGTACCCTTAAAAAGGGGTGATTTTAATTTTTCGTATTTTTAAAAATGAGATCTATAGGTATGTAATGTATCCTCGAACCAAGTTACATGCAAATCAGTCCATAAACGTAGAAGATATTCTGCTGTGACAGACTAGGACGGACTGAACGATCTTATAAGGGTTCCTTGTCGGACTACGGAACCCTAAAAATCTGCCAAACTTCATGCAAAAACACTGGGTATTGTTTACGTATCGTCTTTTATTTTAGTGCCATTGGTGCTTTTTGACCCTCTTGAAAGACCAAACGCTCTTAGCAATAAGACCGCCAACCTTTTTTTCACTGGCGTTTACTTCGCAAAAATTCGTCGCATGACTAACGTCCTCTATAGCTCAGTTGGAAGGGCAATCGCCCAGATAACGAGGGGTCAAGTTCCACCAGAAAACCGTTGATGAATTTTTGTAAGCGAAAATTAATTGTTTCAACAGACACACCAACTACCTATCCCCAAACTAAGCTTGTGGTATTGTGACTAGGACAACGGATTGATGTTTATAAACATCCCATGACGTCGGTTATGCTTAGGCACAGAATAAGTACTAGTGCTTAGGTGCAAATGCTCGTGCTCATCACACAAACACAGGGGATCTTGCGGGTCCGGACCGCGATCTAGTACACCAAAAAGGTCGTCAACTTAATGTAAATGGCGGACATAATGCATTAGGTTAAGGCATTCTCTACTAGTTAAGCGTGGTGTGCAATAAAGAGTTACTATTTAGCTAAAATCAAAATCCTGATAGGCATTACTAAAATGATTTTTTATATGCTCAAAATTGTTAAAAAAAAAATTACCTACGCAGCATTATCCATGCTCCATGCTCCCTTACCTACCTCCTAATATCATTCACTTAATAAACATAAGTACATTATTTATTCTCTTTGAAATTGAATGCTCATACTGAACGAAGCGTGCGCCAGTATTTAGAGCAACTAAACCAGATTGCCAGCATTGTATGAAACGGAAATTGGATTCGCGTTCTCTGCTTTTATTTTATATACCTCACTTTGAAACCTTTTTATGTTATTCGTCGACGAAACTTTATTGGATTTATTGTTACTTTTGTTATCTTTGCCTCCGGGTATCTCGGGATAAAGCAACCTTTTTGTTGCTCCTTTAAAGGTTATTGCGGATAAAAAGTGTTGACTTTGCAACAAATTAAAGGATTCGAAGCTTGGACGATATTTAAATTAATATTTTTATGACTGGTTTTTGTTCCTAATACATTTATGAATTCATTTTACTCTTTACCAATTACTTTGCTACATTTTAATTCTGGTGATATTCTTGATCATTACTTGAATTTTGAAACAGAATACCTACTTTAACAATATTTGATTTTATTTTGTTTAATATACCAAACTGACCCCAAAGACATTGGTGCAGCAAAAACTGTTACGGCAAAAGCGGTACGGATTAATAAGAATCTGTCTGAAATACCAAATAATTTGGATAACACTGAAAGTGTTTACTTATTTGGTTAACTTACAGTCAACTTACACACACCTTACTAAACATACATCTAAAGCGTAAGTGTAGTGACTACTAACAACTTGTAAGTTACAAGTAAACATCAAGCATACACAACCAACCTGCACTATATTAGAACTTAAGCCTGGAGTTCACCAACACATGTTTATTTTTCAATCAGCTGGTTTAGAGTTATTTGACATATTTTGCATGGTTCTGTCAAATTAACCGACAATCGACGTTTATCGGCTGTTGAACTTGGGTCTGAGAAGAATACATTTATTAACTATCCAGCTAAATTCAGGTAGTCTTGTGTGGTGTGGCTCTGGACACTATCATCCACACATATATTTTTTTTTAAACTAAAAGTGGAATTAAATCTATGGTTCAAGTCAATAATGTGGCTATAGCTGTTAAGTACCTAGCTTCATTCATAGTCTGGGAACTGGAGTTGGATCCAAGAACAGTTCTTCTAGTTAGTGGCCTCAGTCACAGATTATATAATAGTTACTACGTAACCTCAGTGGTGTAATCGGATGACGTGGGTATATCGAGGGAGCACTAACTAAGTCTAACTAAGGGCATCATCTTAAAATAATTTAGTCTATCCGCATAAGAAAATCTGATCTTTACTCTATAAACCAGCTGATAGGATCATGTTTTGGGTTGTTGCCTCGATTAACTTTTCTTTCGCACGCACCCCACGGCCCACGCATTTGAATAATGAATTGAGCGTTTAAATAGTGATTGGATCGAATCAAGGGCACTCCTCTGCCCTAGATGGCGGACAGACTGGCCGCACGTGAGCTCGTTTTACATTCAATGAATGGAATCCCTCTTGATGACAGATGCTTCCGCCCCTCGAACAATTGATTATGCATAGCCGATTTTATTATGCGAACACTTGAACGGTCGTCAAACTAATATTTTTGTTTGTATAAATGGGGATCAATGTAGGTACGAGTTTTAGAGTATTTAATATTTTACATCAGACTTACTTCTACCAGTAAACAAAACGCTTCGGACTCTACTGCGTAATAGATCGGGGCTCCATTCTGGTATCTGATAAAACACCAGTTTTATCCGGGTGTTTAATTTCAATCAAATCTAAATGTACTTAATTGCAGTTTTTGTTGACTTTCTCTCTCTCAAATGCGTTTACGAGGGAATAAGTGTGCAATACCGTTATTGATATTGATATTGTACTATTATTTATTCTGTGATAATGTTCTTAATTTAAATGTGTTTTTAGGTACGAGCGAGACTCAGGGCCTTGTGCTTATAGTAAAATTAAGATAAATATTTGTAATATTGTTTGAGAAGGTAATGTCTGGATCTGGAACTATTGAACTAATTTAAAGAATTCTTTCACTAGTAGAAAGTATTTTTTCAGTGAAATGTATTTTATTTTATAAATTGCACCCGTGCGAAGTCGGGCTGGGGCGCTAGTTAAGTATATTCATTATGAAATCTTTAATATAACGTTTTATCTCAAACACGTGGAAGAAGACGTGATTGAAGGCAAACACGGAAAAAGATAAGCCGATCCGATATCAATTATTCGTGATCTCTGTGGACACAAACGTGCCTCCCGAGTAGTAAACTCGGGGTGTCACTTTCGATGCTCGAGACGGCGAGAGGCTCTAACGAGTGGCTGTCGAGGGCTCGCAGGGTCCGAGAGTCGGGTCGCTAACAGCTGATGGCGGTCCCCGCGGCCCCTAGCGACGTCGGGGACCGCGATCGATGCCCGCGCCTTCCCCGCCCCTCGCCTCGAGACGCTCGTGGGTGTCTCACTTTCCCGCTTTTCTTTCCCTCAGATACACATCCGTATAAAGCGCACGCCGTGTGACTTCGCGTCGTGTTTTGATTCAAGTTCCACTTTGCGTCTTGTACGCGTGATGGATTACAGCCTTTACATACAAGTTGTGCTTCGCGATCCCCTTTGTCTGCCATGCTGCCCATTGTTAACTAGGGGGAAGCTTTATTTTCAAGCTTTTATATAGGTAATGTTGCTTGCGACGTCGTCTGTAGTATGGGGTATGGTGAAGAGAAGTCGCCCTGTATTTCTCGATGTACTTAATCTGAGATGTTAGCACTGACCTTAACTATGGCATAGGCCTATTTCTTAAAAACAATATATGTACAGAATTTCATAAAATCAGTTGTTTACCTTTTTCATCCTAGTTATATTTGATACATTTCCCATCCACAAATGTTAGCCTGGAGCAGTGCTTATAAATATCGTCGTTACCCCTCTACTTGTGATCAAAAGATATTAGAAGCTTGAGGCAACGTTGCCTCAAACTTCCAATATACATTTGTTATGTAATTAAATTTTATTATTGCATATAGTCAACATTACACTTAGTCGCAAAATACGGCAAATCCTATTTTTGTTGAGATCCGGAATTCAGAGTGTTGTCTGATTATTGCACTGGGAGGCGTATTTTGGTAAACTTACTTTACTCTTTTTTGCGTATTATATAAACTTTTAAAAAAAGATTACCGCTTTCGTTTTTTATTCATCTAATTAAGTAGGTATGCACAAGCTGAAAGTATGTACAAAACAAATGAAGCTTGGTTTGTTAGTTGTTTGAATTTTTTACATCCTGTGGCTACAAAAACCTTTAGAAAGGAAGAATACTGGATATTTAAATGTGCTTCCTTCAGCCTTTATATTTTCAACTCATTTTCTTTTTCTGAAATCAAGGAAAGCCCTTCATCGTCCGTGCCCTTCAAACACTTTGTGTAAAGTTTTATTATAATGATTCCTTTCCTTTCGCTCGTTTGTTGAAGACTGCACGAAATTACTTACATCTCGTTGATTCCTTTTCCTCGTTCGTTCCTTAAATTCGTCTTTGAAGGCTGCACAAAGTTGTATTTTGTTCTTTAGCATAATATCTGTTCTGTTACTGGTCCGGTTCTTTTATTACTTTTGGCATAATCAAATACTTCCTACAAATTTCTCAAAAACGATACCATGGACCATAGACTACCATGGTGTTCTTACTGTGTTAAATATGTATAAATATAACATTTATACCTATGTAAATATAACACGGGTCCATGTTGGGTTGCATACAATAAAAAGCATATCTTGTAGCAGCCATAACGTTCTTCATCATTCCGCATAACGTTAATACTGAATAAATCATTTGGCATAGTTTATTTCCCAATAACCGATTATTTCCCTATTCCCTATTCCGATAATGATACATTGGCATTTTTTGTGAATCAACAATGTTTTTAGAATAACGATTACTAATCATAACATTTATCGGCATCACTACCTAAGGCATAAAGATTATAAGTTAGTCCGGCGTGCTACGGGAAGTGCAGCCCCTCTTTTAAATAGTGTTTCGTATGGAGGTATTTTTATAATTTTTAGTATGAAATAAACAAATTAGTTTCTGGCGCTTCACCGGCCGCTCCTGCGGCACCGCTCGCTTCGATCGCTCGGCTTGCGCGACATTAGGGTCAACACTTCTAACCTAACCTTGACGAAATTAAAACTTTCTATTTTGGGTTCCCAGCACGAAATATTCCTTTATTCATTAATTTCATTATGAGTTTTATTTTATGACAAAATTATGCCCTTTACTTTTATGCTTATTAAAATTATGTTGAATAAAAATTTGAGTAATTTAAGAATATGCCTTTGAAACTATTATGCATTCAGAAAACACTGCTTATCGTAGGTTACGCGTAAAAACTATATGCCAATGTACTTACGATTTAAAAAATTATGCGGCCGAATGGGCACCCATATAACACATCCTACAATACATCAAGCTTCATATTGGAGATGTAATCTATTATTAGGGGTGGCTTGTGTCTCTCTGGATATTATTAATAAGTGATGGCTGTCATTAAAGTCATGGATTTTCCATTCAATAATATCTCATAGAACGGCATACTTCTTAAACCCATCAATCAGCAGAATAGTTTCCAAAGTCGTTTTTGTGTCATTGAGAATAGTTTCTACTAAATCTACCTCAATGGTTAGAATCAAATTCATTATGGTTGAAATCAACTCACGTGTTTAACATCGATTTTTCAGGTGATCGCTCTGATATGCGGCCTGCTGGTCGTGATCCTGATGGTGCTGGGGCTCGCATCTGCCGATTGGCTGATGGCGGCCGGCTGGAGGCAGGGTCTCTTCATGCACTGCATAGACCCGGAGGCGCCCACCCCGCTGCCCTTTGACATTACCGCACAGCCCGGCTGCTATGCTGCCAGGCCTGCGCCTTATATTAAGTAAGTGTTTTTTTAAGTGTGCATGAACGTCTGAACAGTATTCTCCTACTGAACCAGTCTCAACAAAATTACCCAAAAAGGCAGATATTATATTGCATCGTTGTGTGCGCAAAACACATGCTTTCTCTATTACTTTACGCTATCCAAGATACAGCAATTAATCTGACCTGATCGAAGAGACCAGATCACCAGACGCATGATAGGTTTATGCTTTCCGAAGCACACGTGTACCCAACCACCATCAACTTCCATGCAACAAAAGGTCTATAGGAAAGTGCCTGTGTCATTTTTTTACAAAAGTTGGTATTATTAATTCTTCTTGCAGCTTGAGTCGAGCAAAGCAACATATACTATGTTGCTTTGCATAGTATTGAGTGCCTAACAAATAAAATAAGAAGCAGTGATTATCAGCCTACAATTGACTAGCGACTAGCGAAGGGAATTAGGCTGTCAGCTGCTTTGAGTGGTCACGCAAACGCCTTACTATGTAGAGCAATTTACCTTCTTTTGTTGTGTTGAATGTTGATCTACTTGATGTGACTTGACAGTATATAAATAAGTTAGGAGAATTGATTTGAATACATGTAAAGATAGCCATGATAGAAGGCGATCTAAAACCTTCTTATAATATCAATGAAAAAAACTTCCATTTAGATATTACACTATCTTTAAAAAAAAACTATTACAAAGCACTAAGAAATAAAAAATATATTTGTTTCTTACGTTTACGCGAATTGTTGAACTCATTAAAACACAATTTTACGGATTATTTCGCCTACAATTTTACGGATAAATTCGCCGGTTGGAAGATCTTAAGACTAAACGCGCGAGGATAATATCGTCTTTAAATTTCCATAAGAGGTGCAGAGACCATAACCTCATCCCACGATGTGTCCAAATTTCACCAAAGAAAGACATACGCGGGAGTGCGAAGATCTTAAACCAGGCAAGTCGAAAAATGCTCCGTCATCTCATGCGTCAACATCATAGCGACCTAGTTTATTTAAACGCAACCGTCGAGAGTCTATGTCGTGATTTAAAGTTCTCAAGACACGGTTAGCTCTTTCTGCGTAAATAGGAACGTAAATTAATATTAATGAGTGACGGTAGTTAAATTTTTCAAAACTTTGTAATGACAAATAATACCTAAGTCTCCCTGTGACCACGAACGCTGTAAAGTGTTCGAAACGTCAGGTTTTAAATAAAATGTAAATAAATCGCGAAGTAATCAGTAAAATTGTGTTTTAATGAATAAAAAATATGATATCAAATACTAGTATTAATATTATTAAGAGGTAAAGTGTGTATGTTTGTTTATCTGATTTAGAAAATTATTTTACCAGCAGAAAGTGACGGGCTCTTTTTTTAAAAAACTTACTTTTGCGGCGCGGAGTAAGATGAGAGCGGGGACCGTGAGAGGTACGGGCGGCGGGCACTTGGTACTTAAACTTTGATAAGAATGCGTCTGCTGCTAAAAAAATAGCGCCTCTTCTAATCTCCGTTCTCGTCCTTAGTCCGCGTTCTCCGCTCCCCGCCAACCCGCAGGCGAGGGTTCTATTGGGTGGATACTTGACACTATCCACATATAATTCCGAAAACCTATTTGTTATAAAAATATGCATATATCTAACACACGTTTATTCATATTTTTACTTATCTGCAAAATTTGATTTGTAATTAAGCTAGACTAAAAAAAAGAAGTTTGTTGAGTACATCAAAATCTGACGTCACAGTTTACTATTCCCATAAAAAAACTATTGAAGAAGAGCGTTTTGACAGTTCATTAAAATTACATCAACGGTTGGTGGTGTCAGATAGCTTAGCGGTTTACCTAAACTTTAGTAGGCCTGTGTAACTCCCCGTGTAGGTAGCAAAACGTACCTATGCGCGAAGACCCACCGTTGTTGGCTAATCAAGTTGGGACTCGCGAGCGAGCAGTGACACGCACGCGCGTTTTATTCAACTGCGCGGCACAACGTTGCTGGATGGACGAGAAAAATTAAGTGCTAGAAAGGTGAACAGATGGCGGTAGTGGCTTTTTGTAGCAGATAACCCTAGCGCGCCGCGTGTCACTGAATAGGTTTAGTGTATTATGAATCATATTACAGAGTAATACGAATGAAATTATCTTGCAATATATTACTGTAGGTGTCTAAACGAAAATGTGCTTGACTCTGAGGCGAACTAAATTACACTATATCGTTGACGACATTAAGTGGATATTACTTTGAATTTCGTTGCAAAGTCAAGCTTCGGTACGTAGTACTTATTCTGTGCTACGAGGGTCAAACTGAAAGTTCTTAGAAAATCAAAAACTGATTACATTAGCCAGTTATTAGTTTTATTATATCTTTTCAAAATATTGTCCATTGACGTCAATACACCGCTGCATGCGATGGAACCACTGGGAAAAGCACTTTGCCCACTCGTCCTTAGGGGTCTCTTCAATGGCATCGCGATACGCAGCCACCGCTTCTTCAGCATTCATAAACCGCTTTTCTTTAAGTTTTTCTTTAATTTTTGGAAATAAATAAAAATCACAAGGCGCGAGGTCGGGGCTATACGGCGGGTGACCCAGTAATTCAACGTTTGATGTCGCCAAATAGTCGATCGTTCGCTTGGCGGTGTGCGACGAGGCGTTGTCGTGGTGAAGGAGGATCCTACTGCGAGGTCGTTTCTCTCGAACTTTTTCCAAGACAAGTGGCAAACAATTGGTAGTGTACCATTCTGCAGAAACTGTTTTTTGATCCTCTAACACAATTGTTGCGAAATGACCTATCCTTCCAAAGAACGAGGCCACCATTTTTTTTCCCGCACTTCGATCTCTCTTCACTTTAGTTGGCAACTCCTCGAAAGGAAACACCCACTGAGCAGATTGTCTTTTGGTTTCAGGATCATAACAGTAAATCCAGCTTTCGTCACCTGTTAGTATGTCGAACACAGCATTTGAGTCACCTCCTTTAAATCTTTCAATCATTTTACGGCACCAATCCACACGATGGAGTTTTTGAGCCTTAGTCAAATTATGAGGTATCCACCGGGCGCAAAGCTTCCTGACCGCTAAATGTTCGTGGAGGATTTTGTGCACTTGACTCATACCGATGCCTAAGCTTGTCCGAATCTGCTGATAGGTCACTCTTTTGTCAGTCTCTATCATACGCCGCACAACACAGATGTTATTTTCAGTCGTCGCCGTAGAAGGCCGTCCCTCACGTACATCATCAGTGAGATTAGTGCGACCACGTTTAAACTCATTAAACCAGTTGTAAACAGTCGCACGAGATGGGGCTTCATCGTGAAAGGCCAATCGTAGTCTATCATAACTTTCTTGTTGACTTAAATGACATCGAAAGTCATAAAAAATCATTGCACGAAAATTTTCTCGTGTTAAATTCATTTTGACGTGACACAGACAATTTTCAATTTGCCGCCAAGTCGTAAAACAAATGACAAATGAATGAAATATATACTCAGTAATATTGGCAAAGAGTTCTATTTTCAAATTTTAGAATATTTTTTTTATTATATTGTTTATAAGTGGCCAGTTCTAAGAACTTTCAGTTTGACCCTCGTATAAGTGTTTTCGGTGTTTCCGCGCAGGGCGGCGGCCGGGCTGTGCGTGGCGACGCTGGCGGCGGACGTTTGCGGCGCGCTGCTCACGGGGCTGGGGCTGCGCTCCACGGAGAACCGCACCAAGTTCCGGTACTACCGGTTCGCTGTGCTCGCCATGGCGCTTGCGCGTGAGTCACCTTCATTATTGGATACAGAGGGCATAAGCACTTATTACACCATCTTGGTGGTGCTTGTGGCGCAGTGGCGGCAGCTCTTTGGTAGTGATATCAAAGTTAAACTACCCACGATGCAGTAGCAGCAGCAGCAGCAGACAAGCATCTTCGTGCTTCGAAAGACACGTTAAGAGTTGGTCCCGGCTAATACGTATTGGTATTAGTCGTTAAGCCTAGTCAGAGGCCCTAGAGCGGCTTGATAACATCAGACAGTAAGGTTGGTCACTTGCCTCACAGACAACCCCTCCACCGCCTCCAGTGGAGTATGGCTCGTATTTCCTCATAGTTGAGGTGAGGCCTTTGCCCAGCAGTAGGATCTATTTAGGCTAACTTTACTTTTTATTTTTACTTACACAATCATATTTGTAGCATCTTAACTAGAAACATAATTATGAAAGTAGGAACTTTTTAAGTGTATACCTACTAGTATCCTATGTACATTACTAAGGTACCTTCCTAGTTAGGATGCTACAAATAGGATAGTGTAGGTAGGTGCTTCAGTGCGAGTTTTGTTACTTCGATTTTATAATTATCATTTCTTTCTTTAATTCGCTTTATGGAAGTTTATAAGAGGATTGTTATGAAGCTATAACATAACAACTTCACTTGATAAGATAATAGGAAATTCTGTAATCTAGAACAGTGTCAGATGACATTTGATATTGTTTGAGGACTCTTGATTGATTTTCTATAAACTATACATACAATAACCTACGAACAAACTTATTTTTAAAACAGTATCTTTCGTGTTTATTGTCGTTTACTGGATGGCTATTATAACCCTGATATCACATTGTAAAGGGGTAGTTAAATGACTCGTGCTTTTTCCGATATTACTCATGAATAAATCAACGATCGTATTAGGTACTTTCGTAAATTAATCCCATATTATGATGTTGCGTGTTTTGTTTCAGTTATGTGCATATTAATAGCACTAGTGATCTACCCGGTCTGTTTCGCCGCAGAATTAAATTTGGGTAAGTACTTTATAGTTATGTTTTGTCAATATACTTACTTCCTGAAATATTAGAGGAATATTTCTGTATCTAAAACTGAAAAAGTCACGACGAGAGAAAGAGTGATACAGGTAGCTAATGTAATGTATCTACTTGACAAACTATATACTTCTCTGCAACTGAGAAAAATAGATCATCACCCTGCCGGCAAAATCGTCAATTTCAGTGAATTATTTAACACCACGTTACAGATTTTGCGAGTCTTCCTAGTTATTAAAGCTTTGCCAGATACAACCAGACAATGTATGTGATGTTTTCTTATATTTAATTACTAGCAAATGCGACTTCGTCCGCGCAAATTGTAGATTTTTTTACAAACTTCCCGCTCCCTTTAACACGTGGTTCTTGATTAGTAACCAAATAGCTAAATACGAATTATTATCGAATTAGCCACATAATAAGTACTACGTACAGAAGGTTGACTTTGCACTGAAATTATTTAGTGACGTCCTATCATGCAGCGCGCTAGGGTTGACTGCTACAAGAAGCTACTACCGCCATCTAGCGCTCCTTTCTAGCACTTTATCCATGCTCGTCCAGCCAGAAACATAGGGCCGCGCGCCGCCGGTGAATAAAAGGCGCGCACGTATCACTGTTCGCTAGAGTCCCAACTTAATTACCCATCACGGTAAGTCGCCGCGCGTAGGCATGTTTGGAGTTAGACAGGCCTGAATTAGCTTCAAAACTTCAGTTTCATACAAACTTACCCCCACCCCCTTTTTTTGGATCAATTTCCAAAAATCCTTCCTTCGTGCTCACCTAAACTATAAAAAAAGTATGTTGCAAAATTTTAAGTTTTTAATTCCAGTAGGCTATGCGTTAATATGACAGTCAGGCATTAAATCAGTCTTAATTTTTATATATTTAGTAGATTATCATTTACATATTGTATTAACTGGTGCTGGTGACTGGTGTCCACAGGTAACAGGTCGGTGTGGGAGTTCGGCTGGGCGTACGGGGTAGGGTGGGGCGCCGCCATCTTCCTGTTCGGCGCCGTCGTGCTGCTTCTGTGCGACAAGGAGAGCGAGGAGCTCTACTTCAAGCAACGAAAAGTGAGTCCTAGACATTATTAGTAGCAAATTTTTTCTAATTTAAGATATCTTGCATAGCCTGTATTTCTCTGTTTGGACCTAGGGTTGACTGGTAGAGAATGATTTTAGCATAAAGTCCGCCATTTGTACAAGAAACTTTAAATTAATCAATTATTTGCTTATGGTGATACAAAGTATTCATGTATTATATATTTTACACAAAAAAATTACATAAATATTTTACAAACAGAGTAAAGCGAGAATTGAGAGTACAATATGTCGATGATTATCACAATTACATAATTTCATGTCGCATTTATACCCGACTGCGCCAGAAGGAGGGTTAATTTGTTTCTGTTTTATAAATATTTTATTAGCAGTGATCGGATACTTTAGTGCTCCCAAATATAAGGTCGCTTTTTAAAAAGTGGTGAAATTAAAAGGGCAATTACAAAAACATAAATGAAACATTTTCGTTTAAAAAAACGAATTTCTTTATACGCTAGTTTTCGAGAAAATCGCAAAAAACTATTTTGATTTAAACGTAAAATAAAACACCCCGTGCAGCTTGCGTAGTACGTTCGGTGCGCAGGTTCGGTGTATCAATGAATTCGATAAGGACGCCACTATGCTCTCTCGCACTCCCACCTTACACGTGCGACTGGCCGGCGGTTCGCCTCACTCGCGGTCTGTCGGCGTAGTCAAACACGCCGACAAAGGTGCCGCCATGCCGACACACAGAAACATGCGCCGCGGCTAACACGTGCCGAGCCTCACCCCGCTCCCGCTCACTGCTACCCCCGCGCCCCCGCCGCAGAGCGCACGCAGCGCGAGAGTTCAGTCCGCATAAAACAATTCACTGGGTTGTGCGCGCGCGCTACGTGCGGAACATTTCATCATGGCGTATCGGTATAACGCCCAGGAATACCTGAATATGGCATTGTGCTATCAGAAAGCGGGAGAAGTTTTGTTGCGGGCGCTGTACGCCGAGCGGTACGGCTCCATTGTACACACACGCACAATACTCGGAGCTGTGCAGCGTTTTCGGGAGAGTGGCAGCTTCGAGCCACGCCTCGACCTCGTGCGTCGGCAACGACACCCGGCCCGACTTGAAGAAGAAGTAATTGTTTTTTTTCATCGGCACCCATTGGCGAGCATCGCGGATGCCGTTCGTGTATTTGGCGTGAGCAGATACTACGTGTGGCGGCTTCTGCGCGACGAAGGCCTCCACCCGTATCGTTTTACTCGGGGTCCAAGAGTTGCTGCAGCAGGACTACGCGCCGAGGGTCGAGTTCAGCCGCTGGCTGATACGAAACCGGACCTACAACGTGCTTTGGACCGACGAGTGCACATTTACGCGCCAAGGACTTTTTAATGTGCACAATGCGCATTATTGGTGCGAGTACAACCCGCGTGTGACTCGTCCGGACCATTTCCAGCATCGCTTCAGTGTGAACGTGTGGGCAGGAGTGATAAACGGAACGTTGCTGGGGCCCGTGTTTCTGGAGGGACTCAATACGGAAACGTATTTAGAGTTTCTCCAAAATGACCTCCCTGAACTGCTGCTGGATGTGCCTGCGTGGAACCGGAGGTACCTCTACTTCCAGCACGACGGCGCGCCTGCGCAGTTCAGCCTGCGGGTACGCGCCTACCTGGACGAGGCGTTCCAGGGCCGCTGGATCGGGTGCGGCAGCGTTATCCCCTGGCCGCCGCGATCACCTGATCTGACGCCAATGGATTTCCACGTGTGGGGTAGGGCCAAGGACCTAGTTTACGGGAACGACGGTCATACCATCCGTTCAGTGGAACAATTGCGTGCGCGAATAATTAATGCGTTTGATGTGATGGCCAGTGAGCCCGATGTGCTCGCTTCAGTTCGGAGGCATTGCCTCGATCGGGCTAGGAAGTGTGTCCAAGAACAAGGGCGTCACATCCAGCATTTAATGTAAATTTTATTGTGTAAATAGGAACTTGTAAATTATGTAAATTGTTAATATGTAACTGTGATGTGATTGTGTAAATAGGAACTTGTAAATATGACTGTAAATATCAATGAATTCTACTTTTAAACACGCCAAGTTAATAAAAAAAAAATAGCGTCCTATTTCGATACAATTAAATTTAATACAAGGTAGTAAGATGATTATTAACGGTTTGTATTAACTTGTCAGTCCAAAGCCTGAAAAAGTGTGATGAAAAAAAATGTACCTAATAAACTGAACTTTAACGAAAACTGCCTTTTATTCAAAATACCAACACAAATCCCATATTAGGGAGCATCCATTGAATCGAAGCGAAGCAATGTTAATTTGGTATAACATGTAATAATAACGTTAGGTTTTGTGAGGGTTAGAATGCAGTCAGGTTGTTTTGAAATTAAAATTAATATTTTTAAAATGTTTAATTTGATTTGAGCGAATCAGCTTTGATTCTATGGAAATATCCTAGCTATTGAACAAGCTAAATACGCTTAATTTATCTGCATAAGCATTAGTTAGATTTTCTGTCTCAGCAGAGAAGGAACCTATGCAGGTAGCATGCGCAGCGTTCAGCGTAGGTAGATAAGACTCGGTTTTTATGCGCTCTAGTAAGTGAGTGGTGCGCAGCCGCGATCCCCCCGCGCACCGCGTACCGCGCAACATGAATGAAATGAGGGAAGAGACGGGCACGATTGAAATAAGAGAGAGCGGCGATGGCATGTAGGGATGTTTCAGAGTAGACAGGATGCTCTTAAAAATATTATTTTTTTTTGTTAGGAAAAATAAAAATGAAAACTAGCACGTTTTTAAAAATGAAAATCATAGGGCCCGGTTTATCTAAAATATTTAGAAGTTCTGTTAAAGTTTTACCACTTTATAAAAGGCGACCTTATATAAACACGATACGACGTCGCGTCGTACCACGATGCGGCGTCGTTACACGTTGCGACGTCGCATCGTGGAAATCAACGACGAGTATTGTAAAAATTTACGACGCGATATCGTAACGTGCCACAATGCACGACACGACGTCGCGTCGTAGAAACTCACGATGCATGCCACAGTTGTTATTCATAATACATAGAAAGAAGGTCCATTTTCCGAAATTAACTGCGACAATCCGCCCTGCAATTTATCGACGGCGTCGTGCCGTGCATCGTGCCACGTTACGGTGTTGCGTCGTAAACTTTTACGATGCTCGTCGTTGATTTCCACGACGCGACATCGCAACGTGAAACGACACCGCATCGTGGTAAGACGCGACGTTGTATCGTGTTTATGTGCCCTTAACTTCTCGGTATTGACATCGAGTTGATACAACCACCGTCTCTAGACCTACATGTAAATGTTTGATTTGTGAAATTGTAGACTTAATAATAATTAAGTTTAGCTTGTGTCAATGCTTTGATATTTTAATAAATTCAAGCGATATTTTTGTTATCCTTTGTGCGATTTTTCACGAAATCCTGCCATTGCACTCATATAATTTAGGCAGTGACTAAAAACTGCTTGTGCTTGTAGCGCCCTCTATACCTGATTTTGTAGTGAACACAATAAAGTGCAAAATTGAGATCACGGCAGGCCAATAGCCTACTGCTAGAAGCATCTACATATTTGCCACTCTTTTTCTCGCGTAATTTCATTTCACCTGACAGCGTAGGGTTGACCGACGCCAAGCCAAACGCATGCGTGTGTCGAAGATCTTACATACGATGTGACATCCATTACGACCAAACTCCGATCGGCCGGTCCGCGCATGTACTTGTAGCTTTAAGCTAAATTGCGGAGTGGACCAGGTAGTGGATTATGTAACTTTGAATGAAATTATTTCAATCAAAGTTTTGTTGCTAAAGTTGACCATTCACGGCCAGTTACACTAATTAGTCGGTCTGAGGTACGACCAAAATTTTACGTTTTCAATATCGGTAATAAAAATCTAGGCTATAGGCATTAGTACTAAAAAAGTAACTTAACGTTATTATTATTTTCCACAATTGCCCATATTTTACCGGTTCTAAGACTGAACTGACCGTGAATGGCCAGCTTAACAGAGTAACTGAAGTTGTCAAATGTGTCATTTTCAAGCGATTTCAATCCTGAATTGTTAGCAACAGAGTTACGTAATTAGCCCCCAGGCCTGGCAATACTACATAGATATTATGTAAATTTTCTCTGTAATTATACAGTGTGAGTCTTTAAAAAGTGCACATATGAAAATGGGTGAAACTAGACCTATTTTTATCGAAAGAAAAATATTTAAAAAAGTCTGAGTTTTCTTTTTAAAATTTTTATGGATTTTTTAAAGTTTAATTACCTTCTGTTGACTTATTGCAAAGAAAACGTTATAACTTTTTATCTAGGAGGTATATCCTGATGAAATAAAAACAATAATAATGGTAAATAGCAGATAATACTAAGATAATACATAAAATTCCTAGAAAACGTCGACAAGTAATAATAAAATGTTACTTTTGAGAAAAATCTGTATTTTAATTGGGGTCTTTTTTAATTATTTGATATATTTCTTCAAATAATGCCCATATTACAGGTGGTTCTTATTACTGTGTGTTATTTCTCATAGTATCACCTTTGTAAAACTAAAAACTCCATGTCTCTATCCCTATCACAACTTTAGCAATAAGCATTTAAACTAAGTATCTCTGGGCGCGCCATTCAACGCTTCGTTGCTAAGGGTGGCTCTAGATTTGTTTTTTTTTAGTTTTCTGAGTATTTTATGTATTTTATTAGCATCACCTGTTATTTACCATCATTACTGTTTTTGTTTTATCAGGATATACCACTTAGATTAAAAGTTATAACGTTTTCTTTACAATAATTCAACGGAAGGTAATTTAAATAAAAGAATCAACAAAAAAAAATTTTTTTCTTTTTTTTGACACTTTTTCTGTCGATAAAAGTGGGTCTAGTTTTACCCATTTTCATATGTGCACTTTTTAAAGACACACTGTATAAACACTCTGTAATACGATATCCGTAGTTTCGGCCGTAGCCGTTCTTGTCACTAATGCCAGCATGCGCGAGCGAGCGCGATGGCTAGACGCGTAAATACGGACAGTGCGTTATCATTATCAGAGTTGAGCACCTGCCTATCCCTCTTCTCACTCTAGTTAGGATCCGTAATAAGTGCTGTACTCTCGTGTCTTCCGCAGGTGGTGCAGGCGGAAGGCGGCGGGCGCCCCTAGGGCCGCGGGCGCCTGCCCGACCTGGTGCCGTGAGGCGCCCGCGCCTAGGTCGCCCCGCCCCGCACACGCGCGCCACTGACGAGCCCCGGGTGACTGACACTGTACGATGTACGCCGCAACCTGCACCCTGCGGCCTGGCGCCCCTTTCAGTGCTCTGTGCCGGTAACTGGTACTGGTACCCGTACTTTATGGGTATGAGTAGAGTTGTCTGATTCCTTGATCGTTGGCCGTACAATTTTACTGTAGAGTTTAAATGTTTAGCATCGAGGCATTATGAGTAGACTTTTGTGATTCCTTAACCGTTTTAATAATAATCACTTATCTGTTTTTGTTGTACACTTTTACTATGGAAAATTTAAATGCTCATCCTCGAGGTAGATGATATTTAAAGGTGTAGTAAGAGTTGCAACTAGTGATGGGTAGAGGGCAAAAACAAATATGGATAAAATGGGCATAAACTTGGCATATTGAGCATAAACGAGTTTACGCCCAAATAAATGCCCGATCACTGGGCAGAAAAACCAATAACTTTGTATTAGCGGAATATTACCTTAAAATAAAACATAGTGTCATTAAAAAAAAAACATTTAATTAAATATAAACAGTCATAAAATAATCACAGTTTTGTTAAATAACAATTGATTATTCGAATTTTTTGAATCTTAAGTAATTATAAAACTACAGTTTTTAGTCTCGTAAATATAACTCAATATTGACGAGACTTAGTCATCGTAGTCTTAATTATTATTTTTGGTGTATATCACGTAAAAAATCAAATAATACAATATAGACATCTTCAATTACCATCATTATCACTCGGGCTCATATTAGATTTAGGTTGGGATTCATCAGGCGTATTAACTTGAATCGAGTTACATTCATTTTGATTTTCGTAATCATTGTGGCGACATCTTACCACTGTCGCCCACACTAGCAAGCAACTTCCAGACGCGATGCCCTGACTCGGCTCCTACGGGCTAGATGGCGCTGTTAGCCTACTCCATACAACACAAACCGCGATATGTAAGATTTAGCACGAGCTTGACTACATATAGCTAAACTAAGACGGTGACCATTGGACCTTGGTCCCCGACCATAACAACCGGTTGGTAGGAAGCGCTACCCTTTGCCTTCCTTACCCAGTTGCGCCAAAGTGGTGACCCCGGCGTGATTTACACTGGAGCACGGAGCCTCACCGTCGTCATCATCAGCGTCGCCTTCTCCCTTGCCAACAGCACCCAGCCAGCAGCACCCAGCCAGCAGTCTCCTGCAAGCCAGCTCACCAGCCCTATGGACACCACCGCAGACCACACCGGTTCTACCTGGTTCCTCAGCCTCACCCAGCTCATCATCCCGACTCACTGTGGACTTCGCGCTCACAGAACAGAAAAAACGAGTAGAAATAGCATCCTCGCCTATTAGTATGAAAACCAGTGTAACCAAACTAACACATTTGTAAGAATATCACATTATGATCCACACAAAAAATATTGAGTTGTAATTGGTAATTTTTAGCGATGACGAAAGAGCTTAAAACACAAATTCGATCAAATGAGTCCCATCCTTATTACTAAAGTAATAAGATCCTAAGTTGTGCTTTCCTGATTCTAATGTGCTTTTATATTTTGTTATTCTACTCCCTACTAGATGTCACTTTTTTGACATGCTTTTCCCTATTACGATGCATTAAGGTCCATAATTGTGGCTGCCGCTCCTATTCCTTGCTTTTAAGTATCAAATAGTTTTGCCACCCAACGCCAGATGGAGACACAAACTAGAGAAGTTTCCTGTCAAAATTAAGGATGGGGTATACACGATAAACTGAACAAAAAGTATCGATCTAGCTAGATATCAAATTTTGTCCCGAAAATAAAATTTATGCCCACATAGGCATACTTATATATTAATGCTCACCCTATATCATCTTTATGTTTATAAAACGAAGTTATGTTCATTACACGAGTTAGTACTCTAATTAAACTGAAACTTGCAATGATTTTGATTTGTAAGATCAGTCTTCGCCCCGATTATCACATAAAAACTAGGTTTACGGGGTAAAAATATATTGTATGAGAATTAGACATATGCGCAGAGAAAGGAATACGAAATAAATGTAGGTTCTAGTGATGCAACGAATACCACTTTTACGAATACGAATAATGACTTTAATATTCGGCGAATACGAATAAATGAAAATGTTATAAGCAAAGCAATAAAATACCATATCCAATCAACGTAGAATTGTAGATCTTTATTCAGTAATTAAAATTCACATCTGGGCTGCAGACGATTTCTTTTGTCGGTTTGAATATTTCCAGCTGTAGAAAAAAATCGTTCTGAGGCCACACTGGATGGTTTAATCGAAAAAAAATTCTGCGCATATTTTTTTAAAATTGGTAAATGTGCATTTTGATTGATTGATGATTCAAGGGTAATCCCCAAACATCAACCAACTGCAATTCTATTTAAAGCAGTGTGTTTGGACACACAAACGTAAGTTTATATTCATTAATCGAGTAGGTTAGACGTTCCGATTGCTAACCATGCTATTTCAAAAGTAGAAAAGTAGCTTTACGAATATCATCACGATATTTGGCGAATACGAATATTCGTTAATAAGTTGATATTCGGCGAATACGAATATTCCTATTCGTATTCGTTGCATCACTAGTAGGTTCTACTTACTTATTACTTAGTTATATAAAACAAAGTCGTGGCCGTGTTAGTTACACGAGATATATCTCAATTTACATAAATTCACTTAAATGAGAAAACATTTAAGTTGGGTATTCTGGTCACCGAGCGTGCCAGATAAAGTACAATCATATTTTACAATATCACGAGAGGAAAAAATAAACAAAACATTAAGGGTAGAAATATCACCATTACAACTAGATCGACGAATGAACGTGCAAACAAATTTTAAAATAAACTTATCGATATTTTAAGGTTAAAATATCGCATCCCTAAATGAGTAGCGTGTGGAATTAATACGGAATTAGGTAACAGTACAAAATGTAGTTTAGACCTTATTACCATTGTGGTGGATTGGTTCTAGATTGTAATTTTAGCCGATTGCTATCAAGTGCAAATTTTCCAATTTCTATTAAAATAACGTGATAAATTACTTAATTATGGTATGTCACTCCTCTTTTTGATAAATTTGTTGTTTTACTGTTGTTATTCCGCACAAAAATTGTACAATTCAGCGTTTTTAAGATTTTCGTCAATGTTTGAAGGCGTCAGCATCCTGTCGCGACTGTCGCCGACTAAAGCGCGTGAATGGGGGCGGGACATCACATGCGATAAGCTCATCGCATTTGAGATACGCGGATCACGCCCACTTACGATTTCTACTCGTTTTTTCTGTTCTGTGTTCGCGCTCATCCGCACGCATCGTAGACATCACACATGCTCATCCCGACGCACTGTGGACATCACGCATGTACATCCCGACTCATCGTGTGGACATCGCGCATTCATCCCGAGTCATCGTGGACATTAGAATCCCGACTCGCCGTGGACATTACGTATGCCCATCCTGTCTCACTGTGGACATCGCGCATGCACATCCCGGTATATCGTGAACTCAACAAGCGCTGGCACTTACTTGCAAGCTCACTACGCACAGACTGCTAAGCTCTCAACAATCCTGGCTCAAACAACCTCTGGTTCTTCGGGGGAAGTGGTGTGGCGACATCTTACCACTGTCGCCCACACCAGCAAGCAACATCCAGACGCAACGCCTTGACACGGCTCCTACGGGCTAGATGGCGCTGTTAGCCCGCTCCATACAACATAAACCGCGATATGTAAGATTTAGCACGAGCTTGACTTCCTATAGCTAAACCAAGACGGTGACCATTGGACTTTGGTCCCCGACAATAACAACCGGTCGGTAGGAAGCGCTTCCTTTTACTTTCCTAACCCAGTTGCGCCAAATCATCACTTAAAAAACCGTCGGTATTGATCGATTGATCATTAACATTAGACAATGTATATTTTTGGCTGGATCATTAGTTTCCTTTAATTCCAATTGTACGCCAAAGATGTGATTATTTTATACCGTGTATGAAACCATGGATGCTAAACGACCGTTCAGTAGCAGCAAATGTGCATGGTGAGTGAGGTCAGGATTCGTAGTGCCACTTTACTTAACGGCGACGCACCACAAATTTATTTCTACCAAAATACAGCATCCACAGTCTTTGCAGCTTTCCAAGTCAATTTTTTCCCCAAATACCATTTCTCACTTTAGGTGGAGCATACTTTTTTAATTTGTGATGTGGAGCAAACCAACCACATAATCTAAACTTAAAAAATACGCCAGGTAGTAAATAAATTCCATTGCTTCTGATTCTCAGAGAGTTTATGGCCTTCGGTTTTACTGTTCAGTATACATGCAGCGCAGTGCAGTTCAGTTTATAGAGTATTGAGAACTTGCGTAACACTATGTTCTACTGCAGTCTTTAAACGGTCTATATCGGAAGTTTCCAGAATAGTTAAGGTAATAGTTGAGGTGTAAGCCAATAGAAATTTCGATAAAATGTTCTTGAAGGTCATATAATCCGTCCTTAGCCAGTTTCTGTTTAGCGTAATATTAGTCGTCATGTCAGACTTCAGGGACACTCATGAGCAACCTCCGTGGCTGCTCATGTATTCTGACGATGTTACGCTGGCGGATGCGGACAAGGGACGACTGGTAAGACGTGTAAAGGTAAGGCGATCCTAAACTTAATGTGGCGAAGACTAAATGCATGCCCTGCAATACTACAGATTCCACATCCGTCCGCATAGGCGAAGACAAGGTCGAGCGCACGGACTAGTTTAAATACTTTGGATCTGTACTTCACGCGTCTGGTGAATGGTGCCGATTTAACTAAAACGACAGGTCTATAAATCCATCATTAGACCCGCCCTATTACATAGCAGTGAAGCATGGCCTGTACTTGAACGACACAAGCTAGAACTGCAGGCCGCAGAAGAGGAAGACCCATAAAATGCTGGCTTGACGTCGTAGTTGATGTCACGCGTGCTAATAGGTTCACCATTAAGGATGCAGAAGACCGCCCGGAGTGGAGGCATAAGAGTAGGAAGCGGACCGCGGGCTCCGAAAGGACGCAACCGGGACAACGCTCGGATGATGATGATGATTCTTGTAGGTCATACAAACTTTGCTCGTGTTATAATACTTACCAACTTTTATCAAATAGCCAACAAAAAAAAAATAGTCGTGGGCACAATGTAAGCGGCGCAGCGGTTTGCGTCCGAGCAAAGTGCTTGGAGCGGTCTTATGATCGAACGAGGCGGGCGCCTGCACGCAACACTTCCTTCCTTACCCGTAAATTTTAGCTTTCATTGCAAGTCTCGTGCCCGCTTAGACTGGATCGGAGAACTGAAATACCAACTTACTCACTATTTTAACTAGTAACATGAACATACCATTCACTTAACATATTAATTTCTTAGTGTTTATTGTAATATATAAGCTATAGTCCAATATATTTTTGTGAAGAACACTTTTCTCTCTTAAATATAACTATTTGAATGTTTATTTTTTTACAAAACTTCTATTAAAGTTTTTGCCCAGGCAAAAGGCATTTATTCGGCGTTTATTCAATTCGCCCAATATGCCAGGGCATAAACCCATCTCTAGTTGCAACTACTATCAAACTATGTCGCATAAAAAATTTACGTATTTTCGTAAAAATAAGTTTAATTTTAGATGGTGTAATCAAATAATATAAATTTTATACTCAATCACTATACAGATAGTGATTGAGTATAAAATTTCTAAATGGTTTTGAAATTACCATAGGTTGTTTTTTACTTTACATACCGAGTACCGTGCGACTAATTTAGAATTCAAATGCTGTACAGCCCTAATAATAAAAAACTAAGCTTAATTGCGTACTATTATGCAAAATTAAAGACACCTCAATTCTTGATTTATAAAAAAAACAACAGAGTTTATACACTGATACATTTGAATCGGGAAATTGTGTAAATTATCATTCACGTGGTTTACTCATTACATGTTCCTGATGAGAAGAACGTTCGAAGCATTTTTAAGGAATCACATAATTCGATTTGTATCTACGTAAAAGTACGGGATCTTCCACTTTTAGATAAGGACAAATACAGAGCACTGAAATCGGGTCCAGACAGGTGTGTGGATGCGATCGTCATACAGTACAAACTCGATAACTCGATAGCGCGACCGTCCCGAGATCCGGGGCGGCGCCTACCGGGCTCGGATCGTTCGGAATATCGGACGATTTGCACGGATAGCGTTTATATTTTGTTATCTAAAATTTATAGTACTTCGGCTGATCCAAATTACATGTAGACTGATTTTTTGAATCTCATTCGAAAGCGTCGCGAATAAAATTAAAACGGACTTCTATTCGGCCATATTCAGTGCGAGTGCTATGATTTACGTCGATTTAGTTGGTAGTGCCGCATTTCGTTCATTCGGTATCGTCCGACGTCAACCCGTCGCGTCGACCGATAATTAGCTTTAAGTTTATTTTAATCGAGTGAGAGCAACCCTCTTCGGGGTTATATTTTAATTTAACGTAACCTAAGTTTGTTTACGGTTTCGTTCACTCGGAAGGAACGGCCGCAGCCGGCGGGGCGCGGACTAAAGTCCGTTTTTCATCGCTTGTCCAACATTGTAAACACTCTTGACATTCCTTTTTAATGAAATTATTCATTTAAAAATAAGATAGACACAAAAATAACATCCTAATATGGTAGTTTATCGTTAATATATGCAGCTTTTTAGAGCTATTAGTATATTTTTTTTCACTAGTATTAGTTTTAAAAGTCATAAAAAGATTGCTTACAATGTTTGACACGTAAAGAAAAACGGACTTTAGTGCGGTCCGCGTCCCGTTACCTCGAATGTAATCCGTTCCAAAGAGCGCGTATTTATTCGCTTTAGTTTATCGATTAGTGGATAGGTTGGTTATGGTTGCGTTGCAGTATCCGTGCGGTGGCGCGTGGTGCGGGCGGGCGCGGGCGCCGGTCGGGCGGGCGACGCCTGCCGGGCGAGCGACGCGCGAGCCGCGAGCTGCGAGCCGCGTGCGTGCGCTAGTGTAGTGTGTGTAATCTAGTGAGTGTAGACCGCTGGCTACACGGACCTCTCGCCGCGGGCGAACGCGTCCGCGGCTATCGGCTGCGACTGAACGAATATACGTTTCGAAGTTACCCAGTGGGGTTCTCTCGTGTGTGAAATCTATTTTATTAATGTTTATATTTATACTATCGTCGTGTGTATGTACCGATCGATTCGAAATTGTTTACGTCTCGGTGATATTGAGAATCTCTTTCAGTTTTATTTATTTATGAAGTTGCAGGATTTACGAGAAAACAACTAATTTGGAATTGAATATTATTTAAGAACGAACGTTGTATTTTCTTAATATTTACCTAAAGGAAAGGTATTCTCCGAACAGAAATGATATTATTTATATTCATTGTACTAAGTGAAGTGTTATGACAGTAATGTTTATTGTAAGTGTAATATTAATATTGCAGTCGCCACGATTATAAAGACGAGCATTGTTTGTTAGTGACGAAAATCCGGTGATTTCAGTTGAAAGTTCCGCCGATGGAGTTTGTAGAAATAGTGTAATATCTCGTCTATTCTTAATCTGTATATGTAATTGTATTTATAATCTCTTGGTTATGGCTTTAATTTCATAAGTTGTGAAACACTTACACATATTTTGTGATAGTTCGATAGCTAACATCAATCAAGGCCTTTGATGAAATAAATCGGAATTAATTTTGTGTGAAGACTATTTATTATGACTATTTTAGGATTTAATGTTTTGGAAATTAAATTTAGTGGTTAATAATCTTGTCACATAATTGTATAATGTAAGGCCTGGGGGATGGCGTGGCACTCGCTACAGAAGTTGCCAACTGAACTGGTTTAACTCTTGACTCTTTTACACAAACATAATTTTATGCACAACGCCAGCTATTTATTTATGTAATTCTTACTAACTTAAGAATTTTGTAGGATATATGATTTATTTAAGGATGCCCATACCATGCAAGTAATAATATAATTTATTTATTACTATGGAATGATCTGAAAACCCATACTTAAAGGTGATACAAAAATATGTCAATTTTGTTAAATGTATTTTTACGAAACTTAATGATTTTGAGATTGTATAAACAAATATAAATAAAGTACATAAAGACTTGAATTAATCTATAAGTATGGGTTTGATTCACACTGCCATTGAATGTTACTGACTTTTATGATAGTTTGTAGTTTATTTATGTTGGAAAATAATCACGAGAAATGTATACATTCTTTTGTATTAACATAAGTGTACATTTATCATAGTGATAACCCCTTGTAATTGTAATTATTACTGGATGACATTAGCAAGTTTTTTATGCACCATCATACTGCATTTGGGCAGTTATTAAAATGCGTTATGCAGTTTTCATATTATACTATTTTTTTTAATAAAAATGAATCATCCATCAGTCAATCTTTAAGTAATGCTAATAATCATAATTACATACCCGCGGTTTTTTGTTGCCTTTAATTGACTTTGTTTAATTTACAACTACATTCTTTGTGATTGCCCGGTATAACCATTTAATGTCCATTTTCTTAGCCAAATTAAAAGTCATATCAATGAGATTCAATAAAGTACCTAGTGAAAACTCTTTCAGTTTTATTTGAATTTCCTATGCTTAACCTTACTGAAAAATGTAATGTATGCCACCCTCTTCTTATAAGGAACTAGTTGTCGCCCGCGACTTCGTGTGCATGGACTCGATGATACAAATTGATTGACTTTGTTTAATTTACAACTACATTCTTTGTGATTGCCCGGTATAACCATTTAATGTCCATTTTCTTAGCCAAATTAAAAGTCATATCAATGAGATTCAATAAAGTACCTAGTGAAAATTCTTCCCGGGACTTCGTGTGCATGGCCTCGATGATACAAATTGACTCGTAATCCTATCGACGCCGTCCAGTAATCGTGGTCTCTCATTTGGACACCCTTGTATCAATAAAGGCAGTGCCGTAAATAGCCTTTTCTGCGCACTGAGTGAGCTGCTATAACTGTGCCCTTGTTTTTTTAGATATATGTACCCTAGCTGGAGCAATGCTATGTATGGGCCTACTTTCATTTCATTCAGGGTGATAAAATAAAGCACAAGGACCTTTGTGTTGATGGGCCATATCCATACTAATATTATAAATGCGAAAGTGTGTCTGTCTGTTACCTCTTGACGCTTAAACCACTGAACCGATTGAGATGAAATTTGGTGGAGACAGTTCGAGACCCTGAAAAGGACATAAGCTACATTTTGTCGCGATATAAAAACATTACGGGGAAGAAATGGGGGATGAAAGTTTATATGGAAAATCCAACTCTTGCGGGCGAAATCGCGGAGAACCACTAGTACTTAAAATATTGGAAGTAAAAAAAAATTTAAAGAACTAGAACTGATGTGTGCAAAAAAGCATACGCGAGCTATTTAACCCTTTGCCTATTATATCAACCACTGTGTCTCACCTTAGAGTATATCTACTCTAAATGTCTTACTCACCAAAACGCAAACGCAAGTTAACTCGTGCCGACTGACGCCTACAGATTAGCTTTTTGTACTACTGACGCCTAAAATCAAAATTGTTCAAATGCTGCGAAACGTTTGGAACTTGGATTAAAGCAAGTCTGCATTACACACTGTAAAGTGTCAAATTAGGTTCTCGCAATACTCAAGCGAAGCGAGCGGCAGAAAGTTTTGCAATCGGTCAATATGTATAATGTAACAAAACGCGACCGAAGCGAACGCAGAAATTTCTGAGGTAAAAAGCAAAGCGAGTACGCAAGGCAGGTTTATAATACGAAATTTTTGCTACCCACCGGTCAAAATAAAGTAACTAAAGAAAACGTTGGCAATAGATCACGAACCGAGCGAGTCATTACTCACGATATAGGGGCCGACCAAAACAGGTTCACGATTCGCAAGCGAAGTGAGCACGGAAATTTTTGCGGCCCATTAACGGTTGAAATAAAGTAACAATAGATTGTCTATTGTGTTTATCCTTCAACCATTCCAGTCCCAGCGCGCATCGCGTCGTTCGGTCGGCGCGTGTGCGTGTGCGTGGGCGCAGGCCGCGCGGTCGTGCTGCTGTGCAACGAGCGAAGCGAGCGCAGAAAATTTTGAGGTAATAACACAGTATGAGGACCGAAATGTCACAAAACGCGAGCAATGCTAGTATTTATGAATTTAAGACGATTTGGATGCCAAAATACACACACGCGCGAACATACCAACACGCTTTTATAAGGTCGGCCTGTATAAACTATGTAATGGAATCTAAGGTAACTAATTAAACCATCTTCCAAGGATCGTAGCGTCATGAAAATTGGCAGCTGTATGTAGTTCTGATGGTAATATGGTACTGTCGAACTATCTGATGATGGAACATGGAGCACTGGAACTTCATGATGGAACATCGTATCATAGCTGTATTTGGACTTGTTTAACAGACGTTTTTGATGATACTGGCATGTAGTTACGTATGTGTTTAGGTCAGAAGAGTACAAAAATGTTGTTTTTGAAATTTTTGTGCGTATGGTAGTATGTGTGTATTATGGGGTCTTGAACTGTAATAATAATAAGATAATTCGTCCATGATAGGATACACCCTAAATAAAATAAACTGATACAAAAAATACATAACTACTTTATTAAATTTGAACATTTTTTTGCTTTTTGTACAAAAAACCAAAACGACAAATCATTAGATCAACATAACCGCCTGAAATTGGCATTAATGAACGTTCAGATTTCAAATCTGCACAATTTTCAATTGTATAACATAATTTTAATTCAGTAAAAACTAGACTTAATTTAAAGGACAAATAACATTTCTCAGGTAGTTTTAGATCGGGTTAGTTTCAAACTTCTACACCGGTTACTTCCTTTATGCTTTTGATGAGTCTGGCGTTGCCATCTTTATAATCAACTGGTTGCGCGTTCATAACTGTGGTCTTCAATCGGGTTTCATCCTGTAAATTTAAGGTAAGTTTTAGTTATTTACTTGCAGTTTAAAATCTGATTTATGTTAGGATACAGAACAACTTGCCTATCGCGGATTTTCCTTAGGCATGTTTCCCCTATTGTTACTACTTCCAAAAATACCTTGTATGAAACTTCGAAGGAGCTATACAGAATAAGTGAAAACACTTTAAAAAATACATAATCAGAAAGCTATTCATTCAATGCACTGAGTGCTCATACATGATTCAGAGGAACTAAGTAAGACAATGGGCTCGAATGCAGTGTGTCCTGTCTAGAACAAATTTTAAGGACAGTATATTTCTTTCTGTGCGAAACCAACGAAGACAGACTAAAATAATTTAGAAAAGCTACATTTAAGTGATGCGATTTCTTACGTATTTTTAAAAGTTTCTTCATGTTTTGTCTTACTTAAGTTGTCATCGAATGATACCTAAGTTGTCTGACACTGTACTGACAGCTGTTTAGTATGACGATTTTAAATATTATTAGTCTGTTTCTTTTAGTTTGTTTAGCACAGAAATAAATAGGCTGACCTTAAAACTTGTCTTAGACAAGGCACATTGCATTCGAGCCCAATGTTCGTTATATCCGTCCGGTCTAAGAACCGTAAATACCGACAACGTATAACTAAAAACTAACTAAGAAGAGCACCGACGATATTACGATTAGGATTGCATTCGCATTGCAATGTAACTAATTTATTTGACATCTCAGAATTCGATTTAATGTAATTGGATAATTTTTAGGAGCGTCTGTGGCGTAGTGGCTAGCGTGTTGCTTCTCATGCGGGAGGTACCGGTTCGATCCTACGTGCCATGTACCAACGAATTATTTTGAGTTATGTACATTAGTTGTTTCACTAACCGATGCCTTTCGGTGAGGGAAAAACATCGTGAGGAAAACTGTACAATCGGGGGAGTGAATGTGTTCACGATCCAAATTGGTCAGGTTCCGCTGTTAACAACCCTGTTAACGGACCACCCGAACCCACGGAGGTCAGATGGCAGTCGCTCCACTGTAACTACCTGATCTGCCATATCCTGAATCATAGTCCTAAGCGGACCGTGCGAGTGCACAATTGGGATAACGCTCGGATGATGATGTTCTGGATACTTTTGTTGCATGTCTGCCAGCAGACTGAAGACATGTACTTTCAATATTTTGTTACATCGTCTTTTACGTTGTTTTGTAATCGTTGTACTTACTGTATTTTTCTGTTTTGGTGTGCAATAAAGAGTTATCTATCTATCAATCTATCTACATTTTTAACTGCGCATTCGGCGTTACGTTTGAACTTGGAAGAAAACAACTCACGCTGTACGTTTCCATCTTGGTCCTGAACTTGAAGACGAACGTGCGGAACTTGACCTCCTCGAAGAGCTGCGCGTAGGCCGTCTTGTCGTAGTCGAACATCTGGCCGACGTCGGCGGCGCTGCGGCCCAGCATCGCCTCGGCCGCCTCGTTGAACGCCGTGACGCGCTGGTCGCCCGTCGGGTCCGACACGTTCGCCTACGACACACATGAAGCTCTATTTTTGAATCACTCGCGTCAGGCCTGTGTAACTCCCCGCATAGGTAGTTCAGGACGCAAACATGGCCCATGGCGGGCGGCATGTCCAAACGTGATATTTGCATATAATTAAAACCTTTATCTCCCTCCTTCCGCAGTCTGGTAAATATTGGTATTGTATTGTTGAATAATTTATATATTATTGAGTAAATAGACTAAGTAATAAATATAATATGTCGACCTTGAGCTCATTAACAATACAAAGTGTTAGTTCGTATTTTAGATAAGAGATGGCGCTGTGGCGAAATAGATCGCAATATTAAAGTATTTTTTTGGGTACATAAATACTAAAATGTATTGAATTTCTTGCTTGCTGCAATAGAACCGATGTGATCAAAATTCCATTGCCTTTTATTTGTCTCCCCGTAGACTGCCAAGTGACGCATTGTTCAAAAACGTACCGACGCGTGGCGACCCACTGTAATGGGCTAATCAAGTTGGGTGTCGCGAGCAAGCAGCGACATCATTTACCGGCGGCACACGGCACTACGTTGCTGGCTGGACAAGCATGAATTAAGTCCAAGAGAGGTGCGCTAGATGGCGTTAATAGCTTTTTTTAGCAGTCAACCCCATCGCGTCGCATGATAGTAAGTCACTGAATAAGTTTAGTATAGTTATTATTAATCATATTCTAGAGTCATAGGAATGATATTATCTTGCGATGTATTTCTGTAGGTGTCTTAACAAAAATCTGCTCGACTCGGAGGCGACCTAAATTACACCATATCGTTGACGACATTGAGTAGATATTTCTTAGAATTTCATTGCAAAGTCAAACTTCTGTACGGAGTACAAGAACTTTTTCTATGCTCACGTGCAGATTTCTACTGTTTTTCGTTCGTCATTTATAACTCCGCATCTTTGGATCACTCGATCGACTGCACTCGAGCCTCGACCGCCACCGCGACGCACTATTATAACACATAAGGCGAATGGATAGCGGCGAGCGATAGTATAAAAGTAAAATCTAATGCATTGCAAATTATTTCGAATTAGCCCACAGAATCAAATATCAGGGTGTAGATTTAAATCTGAGATGTACTTATAGAGGTGATTCTATAGTCCGTGCCACTAAACGGTGCATAAAAGTCATTGACCCGTCACCCCTGCAGACCGTCACCCGTGTATCACTGCACGCCATTATACGAAGCGCGGCGACCCTAACTATAAGCCGTAGCGATACGAATCTGTCTAACAAATGAACCTCGGTACGGGTCGACCTTGAACCCAAAAATTGGCACCACCATTTTTTAATAGCTATTAGTAAGACAGATCATACGTATCACAAGGTTTTAGCGGTCAGGGTGAACGACCTTTCATGCACGTTTATCTGGCACGTACTATATACTGATCACGAATCACGAAAAAAATGAGTGGACGCATAATTCGTTAACTGCGCGTAGTCTTGCAAATCAATAAGGGGCAAATGTTTTAATTTATTATTTAAAATATTTTATTTGGAGTATTTTACGTGATGCGTAATCTCAGTATAAGGTACAGAATCACCTCTGTAAGTACTGCTCCAATTAAAATTTACACCCTGTAAGAAATAAGAGTGAATTCAAAAACGAATGTTAACTCTATAAGAAGTCAGTTATTATTATTAGATAATTCACTATTATCGTACCTAAGAAACTGGGCATTATTCATATTATATTTTATCACCAAGTCATCTATGCTTCATAATTATTATGTTTTAATTTTGAATGCAATTTACTAGTAATCTTATGCTAAATATTTTAAAAGGTACTTTTTCCGCTGCCCATCTCTTTCTGGTACCGAAATTGGACTAACACAAGAAAAGAAGGTATACACTTACTCCCAACAGCAGCCGGTACTTATAATTCGGATATTCCCTATTACACTTCTCGCATCTGAACAGTCCGTTCTCTTGGTCGACCAGTTTCTTGTTGCACTGCTCCTGCGGGCAGGCCTTGTAGATGGCGTTCTCGCTGAAGATGAAGGTGAGCACGCCCAGCAGGCTGAAGTAGTCGCCTTTCTCGCCCGAGCCCAGCTGGCGAACTTCCGCTTCGGCGAACGTCAGCCACTCGTTGCTGCCGCCCGTGTACATTCCAGATCTGTAACGGTGTTGTTTTTGGAGTTAATTCCATGTTTCCTATATTTGTTTAAGTGTTCGAAATGTCAGGTTTTACAAAAACTTTAAGTCGATCGCGAAGTAATCCGTTAAATTGTGTTTTATTGAGTTCCATGTTTCCTTTTATTTATTTAAGCTACATGGATTGTCTTGTCTCATTAAAACACTTGCCCACTAAGCACGCCCGGATAAGCTAATATGTTTTTTTTCGTGGCCTATTATCTGAGTTGAAAACCCAATCCGGACTGGCGCAAGTGGACCTTCCAGATAAGCTAATCGAGATTTGTGCAAGGGGCTTTTAACTCTGATAATAGGCCTTGAAAAAGTCCAGTACAGCTAATCCGGACGTGGCGATGGTCACATTCTAATTAATTAGAGTTTATTGGCGTAAAGTTTAAAATAATTCAGCCCAGATTCTCTATGCATATATTGACAGCGTGTGTCCTCCTAGCCGAATTTCGACCACGGCGGCCTATCTTAACAGAGATTAGCCAACTGCGCAGGACATATTACAGTGCACAAGTGTGTGCGCAATATATATTGACAGCACTGTAGTTTAGTATAGTAATTAATATGTACCTTTTGCAAAAAGACTTGGAGCTTTATTTTTGAATCACTTGAGTGCAGATATTCGTTCCGTCATCTAAAATCTTTGAATCACTTAATCGACTGCACTAGACCGCTCGGAACCGCAACGATTGCCCCTACTTAATCGTTACGATAGGCGAGCAATAGAAGAAACTTCATAACGAATGTTTTGAGTTAAAATTGTCGTATTAGCCAACCTAATGTCAACCCTAACCTCTAAGAGTGAATTCGAAAAAAGGGCTTATGGTTCAGCGACCAGGTGACTTTGGCAGAGGTGTTGACAGTCCGGTAGTTGGTGCGCCGCGGATAGTTCCAGGGTTAAGCCGTACCATTATGCTTACTCACAAAAATCTAGTGCAAAGACACAAGGTTCAAAATCGCTCAGTGACTCACTTGGCAGAGATGTTGACGATTGCCATATCAGCGCCTCCGTTGTCGTACCAGCCACGTAGCTGGTGCGCCTCGGGTAGGTCCGGGTTAAGCCGAAGCATCGTACTCGCGAGGCACGAGAGTGACTTGCTGCCATTGAACTCTGTTAGGCGGGCACCCTGTAATTTTTATTATTTATTACCAACCGTTCCCGCGCCAAAAGTCGGATTTTCCATACAAACTTTCATTCCCCATTTCACCCCTCTGATGATTTGATATCGCGATAAAAAGTAGCCTATGGCCTTCTCAGGGTTTCAAAGTATCTATGTACCAAATTTCGTTTGAATCGGCCCAGTAGTTTTGGAGCGTATTCAATACAAACAATCAAATCTTTACTCTTTAAAACATTAGTGTAGAAAATAAAACATTTGAGGTTGTTCACTTGTTTGAAGTAAAAAATACGATTGTAAAAAGAGAGAATGATTAAGCGAGCGAGTTATGGCTTGGCTTGTAAGTCAGCCTATTAGATCCCACTGCTGGGAAAAGGCCTCACCTCAACTATGAGGAGGAACGAGCCATACTTCACCACGCGGGCTCAGTGCGGATTGGTGGAGGGGTGGCTGTAAGGCAAGTGACAAACCTTACTGTCAGAAGTTATCAAGCCGCCCTAGGGCCTCTGACTAGGCTTAACGACTAATACCACAGATATTAGCCGGGACCAACTGCTTAACGTGCCTTCCGAAGCACGGAGATGCTTGTCATGGACGTCACTTAAATGGTCGGAATGGTCACCCATCCAATCACGACCGCGCCGTGGGTTGCTTAACTTTTGGTATCACTACCAAAGCGCTGCCGCCACTTCGCCACAAGCACCTCGAGCGAGGCTTGGCTTGAGCGATAAGATAAAAATAAATGAAATGTCTATCTAAACAGAGATCCGCCAACTGCGCGAAAGATATTATAAAGACACCGAGGCACGGTGGTAAGAGCACCACGAACTTCTTTACTCCGGAGCTCTTTCAGAAATATTTCAAAACAGAAAAACCCAGAGACAAATTAATTTTGGGCCGCTTCGAGATTCGAACTTGAGACCGCGTGGACCACTAGACCAACGAGATAAGATAACATGGAAGAGAAAACATACTGCGTCGGTCCCAGATAAACTGGGAACAGGGGACCAAGGCAAGTAAGTGGTGACTGAAAACAAGAAAAAAGTAGTGACTTTATTACCTTCGCTGAGATCACTGGGTTTGTGTTTCCTTCAAACTTTTCTGCTTCATTACCCCACAATGTTAAAGCGACCTACAAATAAATAAAGATATATGTTGAAATAAGATTTAATAACATTCAAAAAATATTAATAATGATTTGATTGGATATTACTTACTGCACCACCAGAGGAATCCACAAGGGTGACTTCTCTCTTTTTTAAGAGTTTTCCCGTACTTTTAGCCGTGAGCTCTTGTAGGTCTCCTACTGATTTGCAGACACCAATAACATCTGAAACAAGTTTTTTATTTAATTATTAACTACTGATCTAGTTGTTTGCTGGATGGATGGGTTTGCTAAAGGATGTTAACTACTTTAAATCTGGCTGCTTGATAGGGCAAAAGTTTTTTCAATTACCAATAAAATAGTATAAAGTATAGCTAAAGAACAGAGTAGGTAGTTACCGATAATAGTATCTGGGCTCTTTTCAGCAATTGTGTTGATAGGCACGAAGTCATACTTGACAGTTGGCAAAGATGAAGCGTCGTCCGTACACTCTGCCACCACCGTATCAGCAGTGAATGTCATTTCATAGTCATTCTTCAGGCTTGTAAACTGCTTGTTTGCGGTTTTTAGCTGGCAACGGCTTATGTAGTACACTTTGTCAACCTTTCAATTAAAAAATTAAAAACAAATAATTTGGTGAATTGTTTACTATTACAAGGGGCTGCTGCAGTACAAGAAACACGCTTTAGTTTGAAGTTATTGTACTATACTAAAGCTCTATCTATTGTGCCACTGTTGAGTGAGGTTCTGAAGTGTTTGTAAAAGTGTGTTTAACGCGCGTGAAAAAGAGGACACAAATTTTCGAAAAATAAAACTGCCTCAAAATCAGTGGCGGGCGGTCCGCCCTGGGTAGTTTCTAAGCTCACTTCACTCGCGTTTTGTGACCTAACATGGGCTTACATATCGTTTTGTAACCCAAGAATTTCCAAAGTAGCTACGATCGTGTTTTGTGACTGTATTTAAGCCTACATTTAAGCTGTAAAATATTTTTTATTCTAAATTGTTGAGATATTATTATTCTTCTTCTTCTTCTTTTTCTCAGCCTTTGTCTGCCATGTTCTTGGTGTAGGCCTCCTTTCTTTTATGCCAGTCTCTTCTATCTTGAGCCACCTGTATCCACATCGATCTGGCTTCTGTCTTTACGTCGTCACTCCATCGCATTTGGGGTCTTCCCACCGGGCGTTTCTCTCCCAATGGTCTCCTCAATAACCGTCTTACACCAGGAGTCATGTTTGCAGGCGACGTGGCCTTCCCGTTCCCACTTAAGTTTCGCTACGCGCTGGACAATATCATTGCCTGAACATACCTGTATCATATCATAGAATTTATCACACTCGTTCTTGAAGGCCGTCGCCCTGATTTCGCCGCTGTCGTCACAAAGATCCATGCTGAATAGTTTGCCTTCTCCCCTGGCATTGCTCCAGGTCCGAATGGCAGATTTGTTCATTACTCGCGCTTTTATTACCCATCTGTATTCAAATAAATTTAGTTTAATATTATATAGATAACAAAATAAAGAAAAATACAGTAAAAGAACAGCTATTTACACAGAAATATGTACAATGTAGGCAGTCTTATCACTATAAGCGATCTCTTCCAGACAACCTTCAGGTATTTTTATTAAGAATAAATTCGAAATACATAATTTGTGTATTCAGCCTGCATACAGGCATGCAAATATTAAATTATTAGAAAAATAATAAATTCCATAAAGAGAAATCTGTTACTAAATTGATGAGAAGATCAATGGGAATCCACACGCAAAGCTTGATGCAGATGGCGTAGCATATATACGGCTATGTCAAACATTTGCTATTGTTTATGTCGGGCTTTTTCGTATCTAATTTACAGTTTTTCGTGAATATCTAATGTATTTCATCATTATGTATTCGTCAATAAAGTTATCTGAACTAAAAGACGAACTTCGGAAACGAAGATCAAAAGACCGATCTTATTGCGAGGTAAACATTTGGGTGTTAATCCAGTTTAATTACTGTAAATGTTACATTTAACTGGTTGTTGAAATCGTCTTTGTTGTATTTGTGTTACAAATTAACTACATAACAAGGTTTTTAATAAATATAACTAAAATAATAAAACACGTACATGTTTGTTTTTTAGGTTAGAATTCTACGATCGGAACCGCGATGATACCGGGAATTTTGGTGTCGTAGCTTCACAATCTAGTTATACGATGAATGTTCCCGATCCAGAAGCTTATCATGATGTAAATAAATCTAGTAAACTACCTAAAATTAATTAATTTTCTTTTTATAGCTGTTTCTAGTGATGGGCAGTGGATAAATACTCGTTTTTATTAATTTTTATCCGATATTTACTCGAAATGGCGGATAAAAATAACTAATTGGGCCTGGGCCCTACTTTACCAAGCGCGACGGGTGCAATACCTGTCATTTAAGTTTTTAACCGATTTCAAAAAGGAAGGAAGTCCTATGTTCCACCATATGTAATTTTTTTCGTTTTGTTTTATCTACGTTTACAGAGTTCTTCGTTTGTTGTGGACTTATTTTCATAATTTATTGTTTATTTCATTTAAAGAGCATACTTTTGAGGTTATCTCAGTGTCACTAAGTCAGGATCTAATGCTGAAACCCAGAGAAAATAAAGGTTCGCGGTTGCCCCGTTTGCGCCTTTTTAAACATTCTAGTGTACTGAGACTGCCTGTTGGTTTAGTTTTCAGCACGCTGGCTTCTATCCAAGAGGCCCCGGGTTCAAACAGCGGTTTGAGCCGATTTCTAGGTTTTACTGTTTGAAAATAACTCAGAACCAGTTCGAAGTCAGGAAATTGGTTATCCATCCCATCTCATCGAACTATGAGAGTGAAGGATCAGATAACTGCAATTGTGAATTGTGCACACACTTGTACACTATTAATATCTCCAGCGCAGTTGGCTAATCTTCTTCTTCTTCTTGCAAGCACGGCTAGAGAGTGGAATTCGTTGCCGGCTGAAGTGTTCCCTAAACACTACGATTTGGATTCCTTTAAGAAAAGAGTGAATAGGCTGCTTCTAGACAGACATGTCCCATCATCGGCCGCATCGTCGCTTACCATCAGGTGAGATTGCGGCCAAATGTCTGCCTATTAAAATAAAAAAAAATAAAATTGTCTGTTGATTGGTTACCGTATTTGAAATTCGGCTATATAGCAGAATATAATTTTTATTTTTAGTTTTAGTGTACTAACAGGTTTCAAAGGTAGTTCCTTTGACATAAGACAAAACCTTATTAAAAAACTAGATCTATATCACTCCTGAGCCACCAACTGTTTTCAGAGGACATCTTCCAACCTCCCGAACCAGTTGGCTTTCGAAAAGGCTTCAGTACAATAGACCATATCCATACGCTAAGGAAAATTATGCAGAAGTCGGAGGAGTACAATATGCCTCTATGGTTAGCGTTTGTGGATTATTAGAAGGCCTTTGATTCGATCGAAACGTGGGCGGTGCTAGTCTCATCCGAGGTGACACATAGACTATAGGTATATAGAGGTGTTAGAGTATCTGTACAACAATGCCACCACATCCCGAACAGAAGCAGAGCTCAAAGGCCATTCCACTGCGGAGAGGTGTGAGACAGGGAGACGAATATCTTTGAAACTGTTTACAGCGACATAAGAAGACGCCTTCAAGCTTCCGGAATGGATTTGGATCAACATCAACGGCGAATACATCACATACCTCCGGCTTGCCATGCTCGAAGACCTCAACCGAAAATAATGTAAAGTTCCAGAGTGGTACCCACTCCAGTATCTGTTGAGAAGCCAACTCTCAAAGTTTCGGCAAGTACGTCTACCTGAGACAAGTAGTTACTTGCATTGGTACGTTGTGGTCCAACTAGGTAGTAGTTGGACCATTAATTAGCTAGGTCCAACTTTGAGAAAAGAGGTCTGTCGACGAATCCGATTTGGCTGGGCAGCGTTTGGGAAACTACGCAAGAGCACAGTGCCTTAAGACGAATGTATTTTATTAATGTGTGCTGCCAGGGATCACATACGGATCTCTACTATGGGCCTCATAAAAAAGCATAAGTTCATGCAATGGCGAGGGCTATGCTCGGTGTTTCTCTACGATATCGAATCAGAAATGAGGAAATATGTAGAAGAACTAAGGTAAAACACATAGCCCTGCGAATCAGTAAGCTCAAGTGGCAATAGGCAGGGCAAATAGCGCGAAGAACTGATAGCCGTTGGGGCAGAAAAGTTCTAGATTGGAGATCCTTTGATCAAAGGCGCAGCGTAGGACGGACTTCCTACGGCAAGATGTACAGACGACCTTGTAAAGATTGCAGGTTCACACTTCACTGAATGCAGGCCGCTTGCAATCGGTCGTTGTAGAAAACCATGGGGTAATCCTATGTTTAGCAGTGGACACCCTACGGCAGCATCAACTTGATTCTCAGTCGAAACCGAAACCGAAATCTGGGCATTTAATAATTAAGATCGATTATTTTTGTTTATAGCAAATTATATGGAACAAGCTGTTGACCGCGACTTAGTCTGCGTGGACTCAATGATACAAAATATTTTATACTCCTGTCGCGCCATCCAGTTATAATGATCTCTTAGTCTACCATGTCGTATGGAGAAGAGAGGAATAAAAATCGAAGTCTTATTGAATAGGCACTCTTTTTGGATAGGTTAGGGCTCATTCACACGGGATCCGTCATTGACGATTCGTCAAAATACAGGATAACGTCATGACGGATGGACGTTCACATTGCATACGGAATCGTGTTTTTTCACGATTCGTCAAAATATCCGAATCGAATTTAGGTATAGTGTGTACTATTAGCAGGCCTGTGTATCTCCCCGCGTAATTAGCAAAAACGTACCTACGCGCGGCGCCCCTACTTAGGGGCTAAAACAAGTTGCATGTCGCTACCGGTCAGTGACACGCTCGCGCGTTTTATTCACCGGCGGCCGCGCGGCTACGTTGCTGGCTGGACGAGAATGAATAAAGTACTGGAAAGAGGCGCTAGATGGCGTTAGAAGCTTCTCGTCGCAGTCAACCCTATCGCGTCGCGTGAAATTACGTCACTGAATAGGTTTAGTGTATTATGAATCATATTCCAGAGCAATAAGTATAAAATTATCTTGCAGTGGATTTTTGTAGGTGTCTACACGAAAATGTGCTCGACTCTGAGGCGAACTAAATTACGCCATATTGTTGACGACATTGAGTAGACATTTCTTTGAATACAATTGCTAAATCATACTTCTGTACGAAGTACTAGTATTCTGTGCTATTAGATACGGAGGCCACTTATCATTGGGTATATGTAACTCAGTGAAAACACAACGATGGCGCGTTTTAAAATACTACTATACTCGGCCCGGCGAACCTTGATCCCTATGACATTGACAGTTATTCCTACGACACAACATTGTAGTGGCGTCACCGTTACATTAGAATCGAATTGGAGGCTTCTATAAATGCCATTTATTAAATTTCGGTAGATATATGCCATTACAATGATATTCCGTCGGAATTATAACAATTCTTAACATTTACAAGAAATTATCTGAATCAGACTTTACGTTTACGTCCTGCAAAAGTTACTTCGTTCGGAAGATATCGACTAGTGCGGAAAGATATAGATAAACAAATGTCGATAATGGAAACGAGTGTACATGATTTAGAATCATTTAAGTATAGGTGCTGAATGTTAAACAGTTGCATGAAATTGTTTTTATTTCACTCAAATTTATAAAATATTTCTGGGGACACCAGGTTTGTTTTATTTAAGATTAGATTTTATTAGTATCAGTTTTCATGTGTGGCATAATTAAGTGATAAACTATGAGTGTCATTAGTTTTTCATACTTAAGTATTAGTACATTCTCTATTGAATAGGACGAAGCGCGGCATACATGCACTCACGATTGTATACCCAAGAGAATTAAAAAATTAACTGTAGGACAAAACCATATAAAACAAAAGCTGTTCAGCGATCATTTATTTATATATTTTAATCTGAATCTGATAATGACATTAGGGTTTGTGTCACGAACTTGGAATCTGAACTGCAGCTGCTGTCGCCTACGTTTATCAAAAACGGCTCATTTACAATGCTGTCGTATCGCACGTCTCGATCCCAATCTTCAAAACAAAGTTTTAAAGCATTATATTAGCAGTGGTAGGGTAGTCAAATCACATTAAGTTATATCGACACGACCCATCACTAACATGAACTGTCATAGGGATCAAGGTTCGCCGGGCCAGGCATCTCTCACTCAATGTACTTGCGCGCGTTAATAGCCTACTCTCGAGCGCACCGACGGCGGTGCGTAAATCAGTAGGCTGCCAACAACCTACGGGCGCGCGCGTACGCACTGTTGAATTATTTGTGTTACGGTCGATTCGTTTTTATGCAAACTAATTAAGTAATATGGTTTAAAAATCTGTTATTTACTGTACAAATGAAACCAGAAGCATAATAATAATATGTCCTGCTGAATAAGTCTCAGATTTAAATAAAATTCTGGACTTATCAGAGTCTCGAATGTTTGAACTTTTTAAATCTTTTAATAAGTCATCTAAATTTTACGGCATACTGAAAATTCCCACAGATGCTTTTTAAAAATATGTATGAATTACACTTTTGATAATAATTCAGCACAGAACAACATCTTAGATCTTATTTTCCACATTACTACTTATTAAAACAGTTTGTACGAATTCTATTTGTTTTTCGGGATAACCAAAAATTTTGCACACGTAAACATTTTGTAAAACACTATATCATTGTAAAACATTTCAAACCAAGCTACAAATAAAATAGGCCTTGTATCTAAAAATGCAACCCTGACTTTATTAGTTTTACGCCAAGGTCGCGTAGCTGCAAAGGAATAATTACGTAATGTTCGAAACTTAAAGCACATTTTCGGGCGCAGCGGTGTGCGACAAAAAATTGTAGGCTATTATAAGAGTAGGTATGGACGATTTAACTTGAGAGTGATTTATCTGTTACGTAGTAACTATTATATAATCTGTGGCCGGGCCGGGTATAACGCCATCTATTGTCGACATTTAGAACTAAAAATTATTTTGTTTGTCTTAATTTATTCGTTTCATTAGCTTAGTACTGATAGGTTCAAACTAATACATTTACATCCTCCATCATCCCTTTAATTTATCAAAATCCTATTTAAGCGGACGTCTTCATCATAGTATCTTTTATTTCAGTTCAATCAGTTGAAAATCTAAGAGAAGATTTATACAAACTTTCATCCCTTATTTTATCCCCTTAGGGGTAGAATTTGTCAAAATCCTTTCTTAGGGGATGCCTACGTCATAGTAGCTTTATGCATGCAAAGTCTCAGCCCGATCGGTTCACAATTGACAAAGTTTCATACAAACTTTCATCCCCTATTTTATCCCCTTGGGGAAAGAATTGATCAAAATCCTTTCTTAGTGGATGCTTACGTCATAACATCTACCTGCATGCCAAATTTCAGCCCGATCCGTCCAGTGGTTTGGGCTGTGCGTTGATAGATCACTATGTAAGTCAGTCAGTCAACTATGAGTTGTATTTATTAATATTATTTAGATTCAAAAACTTTTTAGCACTTGTTTTGGCTTAAACTACCAACTTACTATTATAATAATCATAAATTTGCGTGTTATAGCAAAAACATGTTTATAAAATATTTATCCGTCTTTTTGGATAAATACTTTAGTAAAAATGGATATTTATGAGTATTTATCCATTTTGAGTATTTATCCGGATAAAAACCCATCACTAGCTGTTTCCCACTTCTTTTTTGAAACTGGGTCTTTTGGGAAAAAATGAACACCACTATTGTAATAACCTGGCACAGCACATAACAGCATCATGCTTTCGTAGATTGAAAACACAAAAAAATACTAAAAAAAAAACACAACTTCTGTACTGGAATGACAGATAGCTTTGGCCGCATCAACAATGCGCCACCTACAGGGAGAATTGGGCAGTGTGGATCCCCATTAATGTTAGAAAAAAAAGAACTTGACCAATCCCAAATTAAACAAAATAAACATTTATGCGGTATAAGGTCATCTTACTTATTTTGGTATGGACTCAAGCTGGCGATAGGATGAGTCATTTGAGAAGACAACATGCTGCTATTCATAGACGCATTCATGTTAGCGGTTGGTGCTGGTTTAGAAACTGTCATCGGAGAAGGCGCTGACTTTGGCACTGGCTGCATGGATGGCTGTGCTGGTGCAGAGCCCGCTGACTCTTCTGTCCAAGTCTGTGGGTTGCCTATTCTCTTGCCAACTTCTGATCCCGATTTAAGGATAGTGATGTCCAGAATTATCATTACTCTCCTGAAATTAAGTTTCAAAAAGTGTTTTAAGTTCTTGAATAGTTCTTGGTCTTGTAAGAAAAAAGCTATCCAAAAAGAGCAATACATAGGAGTCAAATAATCTATGTTATAAGAAAAAACTTAAAGAAAGAACTCACTTTTCTCCTTTGCCAGTGTTTTTCAACAGTGATGTAACAAAGCGATCAATTTGTACAACTGAGTAATCTGATAACTCTCCTGTGATCAATTTGTCATTGAGTTGTGTGGCAAGCATGGCAAAACTGTGTGAATGCTTCCCATCAGACACAAGAAGCCTAAACCTCTCATTTGCACCACTACCCTGGATTTTCTTACTGCCTAGCACTTGCATGACAGGTTTGTCATAGTGACCACCATTCATTATAATCTGAAATATTACCAAGACATTTTAGTAAATAATAGCCAATTTGTGTTATTCAGTATGTTTGGGCATTGGTGTCAGAGCCTTCAGAGGTGTTGGATTTACCTGCATTATTGATTTGTGATTTGAGTGATTTGCTTACATTATTTACACATACCTTGTAATCAGACAAAAAAATGGCCAAATCATTGCCTACCATTAGGTGAGATACAAAAGTTGTTTTTCGCTACTATAACACCGCATTACTATAGGCTCCGATAATCGTAACCAACACACTGTTTAGATATAGATAAATAAACCAGGTGTCTATATCAAGGTCCTAAGGTGTAGACACCTTAGCAGTTATCTATAGCCCTTAAATCGATAATAAAACAGCCATACAACACTATTAATACGGATTTTTACAGGGTTGATCATTTAAATCATTTCGAATACCTAACCTACGTCATACTCCTTTACTGTGAGTTAGGTAGTTCATCTAAATGACTTGGTTTGAACTTACTAAGGCTAGGTACTAAATCCCATTATTTTGAAAACTATATTTTGATTAGAAAAGGCTAAGTAGAATTTATATAAACATGTTGAAACTTGCACGTACCTCCAAAGAACCTTCGGACAAATTGTGAGCCATTTCCTATGCTGAAGCTTGTGTATTTTCTATGTGAAACTTTACAGACACAACTTACGTTAATGTTTCACGCGTATATATCAATTAAAAACTAGATTAATTATGAAATATTTTGTAGCAATTCACGGCTATTGCTCTGATCAATTTTACCGCGAATAAAATGTGACTTATGACATGATGATGACGGGTGACATAACTGCTGTCAGTTTACACTGTTGACAGTTGACACTGTTGACATTTAGTTTTGTTCAATTCACCTATTTTGGGTAGGCAAATGATCAAGTTTATACAGCCTCGTCTTCAGTATTTTATTTGTATCTTTTCTTTATTTTCTTTACTATACTTCTTCATAAACACTTACACAACTAAACTACAAACTAACCTAACCTAACTCATTGAAATGTGAGGATGGTTCACATTTCAATGCTCTCAAGGAAATTTTGAGCGGGAAATCGAACCGGGTCCGATATGAGCGCCTTACTTTGTTTCTTACTTTTACTTCATTAATTCTCCATTGCAGCACATTAGTAAGATTATTCCACCACACAATCACAACAATGACCACGAAAAACTAATTTAGAAAATTAAGAAACGAAGCCCAGCCATTATGGTTCGTTTCCATTTCGTTTCTCGCAAAAATCTCTTGACATTTTTTTGTTTAATTTACCCATCCTGAGTAGGCAAAGGATCAAGTTCAAAGGTACATCCACGTCATCAGTATTTTTGTTTGAATCATTTTTATTTTTTTCTTTAGTATTTCTATAAGAAGAAGTTCTTATACACTTACACAACTACACTAACACTAAACTAACCTAAGCTAACTTATTGAAATGAGAGGGTGGTTCACATTTCAATGCTCTCAATAAGCGGGGACAACAAACCGGATTTTTACTTTATTTACTTAATTAGTTCTCCTCTGCAGCATATTATTAAGATTATTCCACCACATAATCACAACGATGACCACGAAAAACGAATTTAGAAAATTAAGAAACGAAGCCCATTCATCACGGCTCGACACGGCCGAAGTAGGCACAGCCAGAAGATAACAACACAACTCGATCTTTGAATTCTCTGATGGTGTCGCATTGTTACCCGTAAAGTTCAAAAAGCAATGTTTCAGACTGATGATACCTCCGAAAGACCGGATTTCTTGTTTAGCTTTTATGAAAAAATCATAGTTTATTATTTATACTGATAAAACAAAGGTATACCTAGCTACTTACATACATTGAGCTATTACAAAGCTTAGAAATGTTGTAGGTAGCCTACCTTACCTATGTATACAATATGTAAAAAAAACCTGTCCGACCCGTTAGGGTGTTATCAGGTATAGAGTCAAGGTTCCATTTGTGTAATTATTTTCATAAAATATTAGAAAAAATTACCCCATGAAAAAAAAAGATAAAAAATACTACACTAAAAAAACTTACATGGCAACCCGAAGGGCGGTGACGGGGCGCGCGGGGTCGCGGCATAGCGCCGGCAGCCCGGCACTCGCAGGTAGCCAAGTCATGACCCCAGATGACCCCGGCTCTTATTATTAGCCAGATAATAATGTGTCAATCGTAAGAAACAGAGACTTTTTGGTAGCTCTGAAATGAGCTTTTTTTGGTGGTGGTGATTAGTGTTTGGTAGACTCGTGGCCAGCCTGCGACAAACCGATGGCTTTCCCGACCTTGCGTTGCCCGAAGTGAACACGCGATTGTGCAAACGCTGGAACGCACGCTCTCACGGCACTGTGATACCCAGCGGAATAGCAAAACGCACTTCATAGTCTCTGCGAGCTGCAGTATAATCACAGTCACTCCTACCCAGACACATAAGCATATTAAAGTATCCTTGATTTGTATACGACATTTCGCGGATCAACGGAAGGGAACAACCACTGGGAAGTAATGTCATCGCAAAAATGACCTGTAATAATATCAGGATAGCCGCCGGACACGTGCCGCGCGGCGATGTCAAAGGCCGCCGTACAATACCATGCCGTACAATACAATACCATGTTTTAGGGTAAATAGGTGCTAAACTTGTTAACTTTAAAAATCGCCAAAAAAAAAGTAATAATGAATTACGTAATTTTGATACTTATTTTGGTAACGTTAATAAAGCAACTTTATGACCCTTTCGGCTCGGACAGGTTTTTTTATATATATTGTATATAATAATTGCTAAATTGAGCTTTGGACGAATCATATATGAAAGTTTAGTTTGTACATAGCTAGAGTACATGTAGGTTCAAGCAAGACCACCCGTGTCAACATAAAAACCGGCCAAGTGCGAGTCGGACTCGCGCGCGAAGGGTTCCGTACGATTAACTTAAAACATTAGACAGTATAGGCAAAAAAAGTATATATTTTTATTTTATTTATAATTTCAAAAGTATTCATCACAGGATAAATAAGGGAATAAGAGTTTCCGCGGCTGTTTCTTTACGTGAGTGATTTGAAGTTTATAGGTCCAAGACTTTAGAAATTACAGGGGGGGGGGGGGGGAGGGAGACACCGTGTAAACGACTTTGGCGGACTATATCTCGCAAAGCTGATAAAAAAGTGTTTTATGGAAACCCTATCTTATTTTCATAGTCCTTTTCAACAATACCCCACACAAGGGGGTGCACTCAAAAAAATAATTGACCCCCCCCCTTTACATGTATGGGGAGGTACCCTTAAAAAGGGGTACTTTTATTTTTTTGTATTTAAAAAAATGAGATTTATATGTGAAGTATCCTCGAACCAAGTTACATGCAAATCGGTCCATAAACGTAGAAGATATTCTGCTGTAACAGACTAGGACGGACGGACTGAACGATCTTATAAGGGTTCCTTGTCGGACTACGGAACCCTAAAAATATTACATTATGAAACAAGTGAGTAAAGTTGCGCATTATACACGACGAGGCTGTGGGTTGCAGCCCGGGCCGTAGGCGAGGGAGTAAGTAAATCAGCCGAGTGTATAATGAGCAAGTTGCTCACGAGTTTCATACGAACTTTTTCAACACACTTGCGAGGAAAAAACAAACATGTATTGTAGTTATAAATCGTTTAATTATTAAAACACTTGGTGACTGCACAATTTTCAAAATAATGAACATTAAGTGTGTCTGGCAAGGGGTTGCCACGATGTTAAGTGTCTGGCAATGAATAACGTGATTTTTAATGATATTCTGAAGGTAATACTAAAAAAATTTGACGTTATTATTTGATGTATTTAGATCGGTATTTTAGACACCTTTAGTACCGTTTACCTGCCAAAGCCACTATAACCCAAACTCCATAATTGTCCATCGTTCTTACCTGTGTTGGGAGCATCCACTGATAAACTTTCACGGGCTCTTGCTCGTTTTTTTCACGTGCCAAATGTATGGTGGTTAATTACATACAGTCATACAGCCTAATTAAAAATTATAATTTTAGTGATAAAATGCAATTATTTTGTAACGAATAATTTCGAATTGTAAATAATTTGATAATAATAAATGTTTTTTTAACACACATGCTCGTAAAGTGAGCCGTATTACATCGTTCTTAGGGCCATAAACCGAACACCGAACTATAACCCACGCGCAACTTTACTCACTTATTTCATAATGTACTATCTATTTTTTGATTGCGGACACAATTATTTATTCCAAAAATGTAAATGGATTTTTGGCTGCATAAAACGTCTTTGTTGTTACGAAGAAATAGTATTACCCGGATAAATTGAAAATGCTCTGTTTACTCACATATAATTTGCAGTTAGGTACTAACTTAACTTTTTAGGGATAATTCTATAACCCCCTCGTCTGTGGCGCGGCCCAATTTGGGCCTAGGCGACCGCGCTCACGTTTTAGTGTTTCCGCATTTACAGACTACTTTTGTTTTCGTCTGCCTCATGTAAACGTGTCCTAAGTGAAACGAAACAGCTAGCAAGCGGTCGTCTGAGTATTCGGTACATTGATTTATTATAATAAGGATGCACTACGCCATACAAAATCAAAGCCCAAACATGGCACATGTTATTATTCACCTTATGAAGCTTCAACTGGCTAAGTTCATACATTGCCGCTTAAGCTTCAGCTATTTAAATTGTCATGTGTAATTACGCAGCAATGGATGACAACACTACGTCATATGTCAAATATCATTCATTTGAAGATTCATAAGCCAATAATACGAACAAAGAAGTAATGGAGTAGATTGTTTATTCATGTTTTGTATGAAATTAAGTAACTGATGAAAGTCATGATTTATATTTTATTTACTACTTTTCATAAAATTAGGTATAAAGAATGTGTATGAGAATACGAGTAGTTTTTTAATGAAGACACTTTCATAATAATCATATTTCTACATTTCTACTATACAGGTCCAAACTTGTCATACTACAACCAAAAATAATTATACTGACACAATTCACCAATTCTGGGTAGGTACACTACAACTACACTAAACTACAAACTAACCTAACCTAACTCATTGAAATGCGGGGATGGTTCACATTTCGATGCTCGACAATGACACAAACGATAATGTACAAAATTGATTTTGAGGCAAAATATTCTATAGGTACTATAATACACACACACCAACAACATGTTCCACAGATTTATAAGAAGCATAAGGCTACTACCACAGGTATTATTTTAGTTAATTAATGAGTGTAATAGTATTATAATCGGATTACTAAATTATTCTATTGAAAATGTATCTTATGCTTTGAACATTACGTTATTATTTCTCTGCAGCTGTTTTTATTGTTAGCACGGATTGAAAGACAAGAGTTCCAGCAGAAATTACTATTTATAAAACACTTTTTTTCGTCTTTATTTTAGCTACAGTTATTTATTATACAGTGTGTCCCTGGATAAAGTGCAATCCCGAAAGGGGATGAAACTAGACCATGAATCATTGACTAGAAAAATATTAAAAAAATATATAAAAAAATATTGTAGGATTTATTGGTATTTTAAGATTTTCATGTTTTATTAAGGACTCTATGTACAAAAGTATTGATTTCTTCCAAAATAATGGGTCTATTTCTTTGAAAAAAAAAACAGTATGCCTAATACCTGGCGATGACCATGAAATAATAAATAGTCCGCAAAAAAGTAACTATCTTGGGTAAAAAAATGTATTTTTATGAAAAAAATGATTTTTTTAGACGTTTATTTTAAAAAACTTCAAATTACTAAAAAAATGTGCCCTATAACCATGTAATTTTATAGCTTACTTTTATTCTTTACCATTTTAGCTTCCAAATAAAAAAAAACCAATGTTCTAACTAAAAAAACACGCTATCTACGAACTTTTAAAGTGGTGCCTAATCGTGTTACCGTGCAGGTAGAGACCGTTTTTTTCCATTGTTTCCGTCCTACTCTGTGCCCTTCGGCAGTGTAAATAACTCCTACCTAGCCAATTTTTGAGTTAGAACATTGTTTTTTTTTTATTTGGAAGCTAAAATGGTAAAGAATAAAAGTAAGCTATAAAATTACATAGTTATAGGGCACATTTTTTTAGTAATTTGAAGTTTTTCAAAATAAACGTCTAAAAAAATCATTTTTTTCATAAAAATACATTTTTTTACCCAAGATAGTTACTTTTTTGCGGACTATTTATTATTTCATGGTCATCGCCAGGTATTAGGCATACTGTTTTTTTTTTTTCAAAGAAATAGACCCATTATTTTAGAAGAAATCAATACTTTTGTACATAGAGTCCTTAATGAAACATGAAAATCTTAAAATACCAATAAATCCTACAATAATTTTTTATATTTTTTTTTAATGTTTTTCTAGTCAATGATTCATGGTCTAGTTTCATCCCCTTTCGGGATTGCACTTTATCCAGGGACACACTGTAGTATGGTTTTATGAAAATACTTTGATTTACTGCTAAGGTAGCTAGAAGATTCTGTTCTAAACAGTTGGCTAACTTAATTTAAAAATGAGGTGAATAAGGTAACCTAGTTAAGTTCAGTCGGAAGTACGTCAAGGCATACATTTGAACTACAAAAACAGCGTTTATCATGTAAGAAGTAGAAGCGGTATCAAGGTCAACAAGTGTAGTCTGACTTGCGGTGTGTAAGTACACTCGGCTCACGTCAGACTACCCCACTTTCACTTCAAGACCACCCCTATTAACTACGTAATAAAAGCTGTTTTATAGCTCACATGTAACCTGACGTTCTGCTGGCTGTACTAAAATTAAAAACCGTTTCTTTAGTCTAGGTACTCGTTATACCTAACTTCTACATTAGATTTTACCGATGGCTAAGATATATGACAGTTAAACAACAAGCAAGTGAAATACAACATAAAAACATAGGCTGGGTGCCCCGAATACAAGCCTTATTGCAGCCTTTTTGCATCTACATCCCTTTACGTGTAGTGTAATACCTACATATCAGATTCAGAAAAAATATACGAACACACAACGCTATATTTTCCCTTCTCATAAAACTCATCGTCCTGGTTTATTGCGATAAAGGGTATCCGCCAAAATTGACCCAGTCCCGGCGCAAAAGAATTGTATCTCAGATTTTAGATAATTATTAGTAGAAACATTATCAGGTATCGCTATTTCCCGATTCAGTGGCTAACATGTTTTTTTTGCCTAGAGAAGTTTCATAGGCGCTACATACAAACATGACACTTTTTAGGGAAAACTTCATCTAACTGTACTAATTGACATTCCATCCATCCATCCATCAGCCGAAGGACATCCACTGCTGGACATAGGCCTCCCCCAAGGTTTTCCACTGACATTGAATTGGCAAAAAAATAATAAAACACATGATATAAACACATTATCATATATGTAATATAATAAATCAATAAATTGTTTCAACAAACACACCAATTACCTAGCCCCAAACTAAGCGTGAGCTTGTGCTATGGTGTCTAGAATAACGGATAAAAATACTTAAATACAAATAAACATCCATGACTTAGGTACAAATGCTCGTACACAAACATTTGCTCCTTGCGGGATTCGAACCCGCAACCGCCTGGTTTAGAAGTCCGGTACGCGAACGACTACACCAAGACGGTCGTCAATATACATATAAAATATATATACACGCTAAAATTTTAGTGGTTGTTTTCCCGCAGCAGAACGATTTACTTGTACTATCGAATCATGCGAGAATTTTTTTTAAACGAAAAATATTTTTGTTCTAAAGTAATCAAAAAAAATATCATCAACTCGAAAACGTGAGAAAAGATAGTTTCTTTTACGAGAATTCACGTATTTGGGTACTGCTTGCCGCACGAAATCAATGTTTAAAGCAAAAGAAGCTCTACGCACTACAGCATAACTGCACTAATTTTAGAGCGGGAAAACAACCATTAAATTTCAGCGTGTATATATATATATATATAATGGCATATGTTTATATATATATATATATATATATATAATATAATGGCATATGTATAGGTACATTATATTACATACATGATAATGTGTTTATATCATGTGTTTTATTAATTTTTTGCCAATTCAATGTCAGTGGAAAACCTTGGGGGAGGCCTATGTCCAGCAGTGGACGTCCTTCGGCTGATGGATGGATGGATGGAATGTCAATTAGTACAGTTAGATGAAGTTTTCCCTAAAAAGTGTCATGTTTGTATGTAGCGCCTATGAAACTTCTCTGGGCAAAATAAACATGTTAGCCACCGAATCAGGAAATAGCGATACCTGATATTGTTTCTCCTAATAATTATCTAAAATCTGAGATACAATTCTTTTGCGCCGGGACTGGGTTTTTTTTCTATGGGATTTGGCGCTTTGCTTCATTTTCTTTACAAACATAATTTTGTGGAAACTCAAGTATTTTGTTTAACAAAAAAATCTTCACTGGCGACTCCATCCTTAAAATTGACTTTGTTCCGATGACGTCACGTATTTTGTTTCATTTTAGCTTTGGGTGTGAAAGTGATAGAAGATTGGCAATGTTTTACGTAAATAAATTAGAAAATAAAAATTAAAGCAGGTTTCAAGTATTATTTCGGATTCAAACCTTATCAATAATATTAACCTACCGATGAAACGTCATTCCATATTTTTTACGATTCATTGAGCTGTGATTTTTGCAATTTTTGACGACACACTTAGGCATGTTCATTGTTTGACGGACCACGCGTCATTAGATACTTAATCGGCTTAAAATGGCGATCCGGCCGATTAGAGCATGTGCCATAGCTGTCAGTGTGATGAGATATCCCTGTAAATATTAAATCAATGATTCGGTAGACCAAAAATTTGGCACCAACCGGCAGTAAAATACAGGCGGTGAAGGGAATTGTTGCGCCTTGCATTTTATGAAATATTTATATGGAAGTCCTGTTTAATGTCCTTTTTATTTGTAAGTAGTATAATCAGATAAATAAAAAAAATGTTACTATGATAAATAGGTTATAAAAGTTATGATCGAAAATAAAAAAATATTTTTTTTGGACCCGCGGTTTTAAAAAAAGCCGTACAACTTTATCACTGAACAAATATTACTTCAGTAATAACAATAATAATGGTAATTTCATTTTAAATATGTTAAATTTCATTTAAGGGCTCCTGTTAAGCAAGGCCTGAATAAATGCAGTTTTAGGCCAGGCCAGGCCTCAAAAAACCCCTGTCTGTGGGGTGACCCATTTTGGGCTATACACAATGGTTTTCCGACATTTTAAAAGCCACATAAGAGGGGTTGCGCGTAATATTATTATGCAAGCGTGGGTTATAGTTTGGTTTATGGCCCAAAGAATCTATATACATAAAATAAAAATGTAAAACCGATTCGTCTGTACATCGAGTATTTTTACCAAAAACTTATTGAGGGTGATGTTAAAATAGTAACACAATAGGAATCTACAACTTTAAATTTTTTTGTCTGTTTGTCTGTATGTCTGTTTGTCTGTTTGTATACGCTAATCTCCGGAACTACTGAACGGATTTGAATGAAACTTTTTTTATTGTGTAGCTATTGAGTACTAATAGGCTATAACTTATTTTGAAGATTGGAGTACCTGACGTGGAACCTTAGCAGTACACTTAAACTAAGAGAGATATATCAACAGCGCCTTAAGAAAAATTATTTAGCGTGATGAGCATTTTCTATTGACGTACACAAATTGAAGGTCTGAACCAACTGATATGGAACCCTAGCAGCTCAGCTCAATTATAAGAGATACGAATAGAGCACCTTAGAGAACATTGTTTAGCGTAATGAGCACTTTCTATTGATGTACACAAATTGTAGGTCTGGAGCAACTGATATAGAAGTCTAGCAGCTCAGCTTAACTATAAGAGATGTGAATAGAGCGCCGTAGTAAACAGTGTTCAGCGTGATGAGCATTTTCTATTGATTTACACTAATTGAAGGTCTGGAGCAATTGATATGGTAAATTACTTTAGACTAATTTTCAAACTCACTAGGTAATCCTACTGTCTCCAAGTTACGATCTGGTGACGGAAACCTGGAGAAATTGAAAGAATCCTTCAGATTTTATAGGCATGTATACCATATATTATGCTACAGCATTAATTTAGGTATTTAAGCGTTTACATTCAGAAGTCATCTTTTGATGGTGCTGACTTAAGGTCAGCACCTAAGTAGTTCGTGGATACTTTCACCACAAACAGTTTGTCGAAATTTTGTTGAATTACTGTATTATTAATGAAAGATCAAAGTCAATTGGCACTATTTTTTATACTACTTAGGTACTTACTTACTCCGATGGCTCAGCGACCCAAAGTGAGTCTTGGCCTCCGATGTGAGAGGTCGCCATTTTTCCCGGTCCTGTGCAGTTTCACGCCAGTCGCCGTCTTCAAGCTCGTGAAGATCCGCGTCCACTGCATCTTACCACAGATACCGGGGACGGCCAACTGGCCGTCGACCCGTGGGGCGACCGAGATACGCCTTCTTGGCGCTGCGATCTGTAGCCAACCTCTCGACATGGCCGAGCCATCGGAGCCTATGTGCTTTAGTCTCTCCAATTATATTGGGGTCGGCCATTAGGTCTTCTACGTCAGCATTCTTTCGGATCCTCCAACATCCATCCGGCTCATGTTTAGGCCCAAAGATTTTACGGAGTATTTTCCTTTCAGCGACCAGTAGCTTATTTTCTTCTTTTAGCGTCAGTGTCCACGCCTCACATCCGTACATTAAAATGGGTCTAATTACGGTCTTGTAGATCCTCATTTTTGTTTTTCTGAGCTTGGACACCAATACCTTATGAAGTGCAACACTACATCGCAAGGCGCTCTGTGTTCGGATATCAATCTCTTTACCACGGGTGTTAGTATCGGTGATAGTGCAGCCCAGGTATTTGAACTTGGCCACTCCCTTGTACGTAGTATCTCCAACTTGCAGGTCTTGTCGTTTAACAAGTGTATTTCTGTAACGTTTCATATGGAGATACTCGGTCTTTTCATGGCTTATCTTTAAACCTACTTTCAAGGCTTCTTCTTCGAGAACTGAAGCAGCAAGCTGGACCTCCGAGCCAGATTCACCCAGCAAGGCTAGGTCATCTGCGTACCCAACAACCTTATGCCTTCCATTCAGTTCTACTCCGACGTCTAGTGTCAGCACCCGTCGTACAACATTTTCTAGAACTAAATTGAAAAGCATAGGCGACAGGGCATCCCCCTGCTTCAGTCCTGTGACAACCGGAAACTCGTCTGTCAGTTCGCTTTGGACTCGCACCCTCATCTTGCTCTCCCTTGTGGCAACTTCGATCATGTCCACCAGCTTTTTCGGGATATTGAAGTTCCGCAATATGTTAAACAAGGCACTTCGGTCAATGCTATCGTAAGCCTTAGTAAAGTCAACGAAGAGCGCATGTATGGGCTGTGCGTATTCCCATCTTTTCTCCATGAGCTGTTTGAGGAGAAATATCTGGTCCACTGTGCTGCGATTGGGCCTGAAACCACATTGGTAGTCGCTAAGAATTTTACTTATCACTAACTAACGGAAATTGAATTACGAGTATGAGTCTTACTTACTTTACGTTATAGGAGAAAGGGTAGGGAGGCCTTTGCCCTGCAGTGGGACACGACAGGCTCCTCATAATATTTATAATTTAACGATAGTAGTAACTTACAAACCGACCTTTGAGTAGGCTAGGGATACAATAAATAAATGCTGAACCGCATTCATCTATTGCGGTAGGGAGGTTTTTTGATCTGACTTTTTTCTGAACACTAAAATTAAAGTTACCTATTTTTTTTTACAAACGAATAAAACTGCCTTCAATAAAGTAAATTAAAAAGTTAAAAAAAAAACCTTTACACTTTTACTAAGAAAGATATACGACGATAGTTTTGTAGTCGGTGTCACTGCCATGCGAAATTTTCTTACCAGAAAAGGATGGCGAGGTGATAGTAACCTACTTATCTAAAAAAAAAAGATAACCGATTGACCTTGATTTTTCATTCCTCTCTTCTCCTTACGTCATGGTAGAATAAGAGATCATGATAGCTGGATGGCGACGGAAGTATAAAATATTTTTATTATCGAGTCCACGCGTACGAAGTCGCGGGCAACAGCTAGTGATGTAATAAGGCTCACTTTACGAGCAAGTGTGTTGAATGAAAATAAACGTTAAAAACGCTGTACTTATATTACACTACTTTTTTAAATTTCTGTATTTACTATACCCGGCCCGGCGAACCTTGATCCCTATGACAGTTCATGTTAGTGATGGGTCGTGTCGATGTAACTTAATGTGATTTGGCTACCGCCCTACCACTGCCAATATAATGTGCTTTAAAACTTTGTTTTGATGATTGGGATTGAGACGTGCGATACGACAGCATTGTAGATGAGCCGTTTTTGATAAACGTAGGCAACAGCAGCTGCAGTTCAGATTCCGAGTTCGTGACACAAACCCTAATGTCATTATCAGATTCAGATTAAAATATATAAATAAATGATCGCTGAACAGCTTTTGTTTTATATGGTTTTGTCCTACAGTTAATTTTTTAATTTTCTTGGGTATACAATCGTAAGTGCATGTATGCCGCGCTCCGTTCTATTCAATAGAGAATGTACTAATACATAAGTATGAAAAAGTAATGACAAACATGAAAACTGATACTAATAAAATCTAATCTTAAATAAAACAAAACCTGGTGTCCCCAGAAATATTTTACAAATTTGAGTGAAATAAAAACAATTTTATGCAACTGTTCATTCAGCACCTATAACTTAAATGATTCTAAATTATGTACACTTGTTTCCACTATCGACATTTGTTTATCGATATTTTTCCGCACTAGTCGATATCTTCCGAACAAAGTAACTTTTGCAGGACGTAAACGTAAAGTCTGATTGAGATAATTTCTTGTAAATGCTAAGAATTGTTATAATTCCGACGGAATATCATTGTAATGGCATATATCTACCGAAATTTAATAAATGGAATTTATAGAAGCCACCAATTCGATTCTAATGTAACGGTGACGCCACTACAATGTTGTGTCGTAGGAATAACTGTCAATGTCATAGGGATCAAGGTTCGCCGGGCCGAGTATAACCCATTAGGTATATGAATTCCTTTCCGAAATATTTTTTTATTAATATAACTAGTTAATGTAAAAATAAAACGTCCGTTATGCCATTATTATAGTGTACCTATGTAAACAGACAGGGAAACATTAAACTAAAGAAAATAATGACCAAGTAACGTTAGATAAAACTCTTTATTTCACACACGTTACAATAAGGAATAATAAACAATACTGTAACTTATAATTAAAGTCTATAGTAGCAAATATAATTATTTACAACCAAAAAAATTCTCTAGATTCTAAAATAATTAAATTCTAAATTATCACGGTTGATTTCTCCCAGGACATTCACTCACGAAAATAGGAGATTTAGATATCACTGACTACAAAGCAGCTCCTTTGGTGGGAGTGGACCCCTAAAATATACACCTAGTAAACCAAACACGGTATTCGGACATCAAAATAAAATTAACTAAGTAAGTACTGGTTGAGTAAGTACCTCCCGACCTTGATAAAATATTTGCTAGCATACCTAATCCCTACAAATTTCATACAAGATTGATAACAGCAATACCACTTTTAAGCATAACGAAAGTAATTACAAAATCTAGATCCCGTTTGATTTAACCCATTTGAATCAAAGTTGGTTTATGGTCTTTAGAAAACAAACCTACTACTGAATTTTCAGATAAATAATAATGGCAACATTCGATTTCGAGGCAGTGCAACACCATAAACAAGGCTCGAGACTCGCTCGAAGGAACCAAACCGATAGATTAGTAAAAAAAATGTCTTGTAAGACTGAAACTTCAACAACGTTGGTCACATTTCAATGCACCTTTCGTAAACGATTAAAAATCAAGTATGATATTGTAAGTGTTTACAATCCGTCACTGCTGCCAATACGGCGGCGATCGGTGGCCGGGTGCAGGAATCCATCAGGGTCCCGTACTGCTCCTACCACTGCTGCAAAACCGGCTGTCGATCCCAACTCTGTGGTTGCGTGGCCGCGCGCCCGAAGAGACGAAATTATTGACTGAAAATAAAAATAATTTTTTAAAAATTTTTGCATGCTCAATGGCATTTAGAATAGGATAGATCTTAAAAGTAGATAACGATGTGGTCTGTACGATGTCGATCAGTGATTTTAGCATTTCCTATGACAGACGCGTAGGATTGGCGCACCCTCCTCCCCCGCAAGCATGATCTTGTCGGACTATAGTATATTAAGGAATAATCAAATCCGTGTGGTTTGTTGACGCAGTTCGTCCAAGTAGACGGACGCTTCGTGAGCAATTTAAGCGATAATCAGCAAGTTAACGACCTGCCAACTAAGTACCTGCCACTAAATGCAAATGTTATGTATGTACCTAGGTACCTAATTCTTTCTCGAACTCGAGGCTGTTTTTAAGCGTTATTGCGAAAGATGTCTGCCGGCCACGGCCGTGACTTTTTGGCTTTCGTAGGATTCGAACAGAATAATAAGCACGTCATCAGACACAGTACACCTACCTAATATCGTTTTCCTTTTAACACGTTCAAATAAAAATAAGTTTTCGACTCTTAAAGAAGATTAAATCACTGGGTGGGTAGTACCCACCTAAATTACACCTACACCTACCTCATCAAAATCAGCTTCGTATTCCACTTCCATGGGTATCAGTTGGTGGTGGAGGCGCGGCCGATTCATGGCGTACTCGAATGATCCATCCTCGAGGATCACACTTCGAACAATCTGTAACAATTAATTTTATATAATTGGTTGGAATTTTCATGTGATAACGTTACTCTGCAAGTTTGATGGAGCAGCCCAACCAGTCGTGAGATGAATTTTCACGTAACATAAGCAATTTGCTTGCAAGTTAAATTAAATTTCGCTCACAAAAATTGATCGACTGTGTCGTCATTATCATGTTTATCATCCCACCGGATGACACAGTCGATCAATTTTTGTAAGCGTTTAATTTTCACGTATTGACAATATGTTTTCCATGATGTGTTATCATTGATTTATATTAATGATAAATAAAATAAAAAAATGAAAATGTGTGTAATGAACAATATTCGAGGAGCTACACGACAAAGCGCCCTACTATAATTCCTATGATACATTACCCAGGTTTAAGAAAACAAACGTTTTCCCGTGTGACATTCTGACTTACCAGTGACACTTGAGTGGTGATCTTCGTCCCACCAGCGGCACCGACCACCATTGCCAATGTGTTGTTGTTCGTCAGGACGATACTGGGCGTCATGGAGCTGAGCGGCTGCAGGCCCGGAGCCAGCATGTTGGCGGGAGACGGTGGGAGCCCGTAGGACGACTCACGGTGGGGTATGGCAAAGTCGTCCATCTCGTTGTTAAGCATGATACCGAGTGAGCGGGAGCGACGTTGAGAGCCCCAGCTGTAACGAATGCGTATTTATTCTTGTTCTAACTTGAATAGCACCATTATTACCTACTTATGTTCTACCTGAGGATATTCAATTTGTAGCTCGTGTATCTACTATTGGCATGGCTTGTGCAGCTTCTATACTGGAGAGTTCTATAAGTAGGTATGACCTAGGAACCCGAGTGCTGAGTGGCAACTTGATTGTAAGGTAATAGTGGTAAAACGTCGTAAGAGCTTCATACGAGTAGTATCGTAGCATTCCCTTGTTGGTGAAGTGCGCTCGCTCTGGGCCTCTAGACTTGAATTGTAGCCATTGATTTATTATTGCAGCGGTTGCGTGACCCGCAATGGGAAAATATTTGTGTGATGAGCACGAGCATTTGTTGTACTAAGTCGTTAAGTGAAGTGTCTATTTGTTATCCTAGTCACCATAACACAACCTTGTTTGGGACTAGATAACTGGTGTAATTGTAAAAACAATTTTCTATTATTAGTGGCCTCGCCCAAAAGGTAGCATAATAATTTTAACTTGGTTTTTTATTTCATCGTGGTGGCTAGCGAGTTGCCTCTCATGCGGAAGGAGCCGGGTTCAATCCCACGTGGGGCCATGTACCAATTACTTTTTCTGAGTATGCACATTAGTTGTTTCCCTAACGGATGCTCTTACGGTAAGGGAAAAAATCGCGCGGAAACCTGCACATTCAGGCAACTGAATGTGTAAACATGCATGATCCAAAAGTGGTCATGTTCCCCTTAACACGGTTACGGAGGTCAGATGGCAGTCGCTCCACTGTAATTACCTGATCTGCCAAATCCTGGATCATGGTCAGCGGACCCTAGGCCCTCGCCTGGTATGCGAGTGCATTACCGGGATAACGTTATAGGATGGTTCACATGATGGTTTCACAATAGAAGTTGGTAAATGAACTCTCTTACATGTAGTTGATGGTGCCAGTAACTGAGACGACGCTGCCGTCCGGCGCGACGACAACGATCTGAGCGGTGCCGTGGTCGTCGGCGCCCTCGAACGTGGCGCCGTAGTGTTTCCAGTCGTTGTATGTCCGCGCGTCGTCCACCTGGCCGCGGAAACTTCTTGCCCACGCTGGGTCTGAAAGGTTGCGCTCCAGCTGCACAAGTAAAGGGAGAACTATGGCTGGTTCTGTAGCCTCAGGTAAGAAAAGTCCCAAAAGCCATGTCACAAGACAAGGCTACGGGAAGTCTAGTATGTGTATGTCAGTCGTTGTATGTCCGCGCGTCGTCCACCTGGCTGCGGAAACTCCTTGCCCACGCTGGGTCTGACAAGTTGCGCTCCAGCTGCACAAGTAAAGGGAGAACTAAGGGCAGTTCTTTAGGCTTTGGGAAGAAAAGTCCCAAAAGCCACGTCATGAGACAAGGCTACGGAAAGTCTAGTATGTGTATGTCAGTCGTTGTTTGTCCGCGCGTCGTCCACCTGGCTGCGGAAACTCCTTGCCCATGCTGGGGCTGACAGGTTGCGCTTGAGCTGCACAGGTAAAGGGAGAACTAAGGGTGGTTCTTTAGCCTCAGGGAAGAAAAATCCCAAAAGCCACGTCACGACGAGACAAGGCTACGGGAAGTCTAGTAGATATGTGTATGTCAGTCGTTGTATGTGTATGTCAGTCGTTGTATGTCCGTGCGTCGTCCACCTGGCTGCGGAAACTCCTTGCCCAAGCTGTCTGACAGGTTTCGCTCCAGCTTCACAAGGTAAGGGGGAAGTAAGGGTAGTTATTTAGGCTTTGAAAAGAAGAGTCCGGAGTTCCACATCACGGGACAACGCCATCAGGAAGTCTTGTATGGATGATGGGTCAGGTACATTGGCAGGCTACTAGTATTTTGTGTTAGTAGCCCGTAGACGCCATGTCGAATAATGTTAGAATCTACCACACCAGAGGCACACACTACAGCTCGTCAGAACCTACATAAACTTTTGATTTTCTGTGACGATGCACGATGGTTAAGTTCCCGTTTGGTCACGCAACCAGACGTATATGTATACTGGCACCTGGCACACAACGGCCATGCGGCAAACGTCCACACAATGTTATATGATTAGGTACTTTAGCAAACGCATTATGTTTTTGTTGCTTTTTAGGCCCGGTTTACTTACCGATTTAAAAATTGTACACAAAAATATACAAATATCAACAAATAAAAAAACTGACTTTGTCGTTCAGCACTGCCCAGAAGGCAGCACTGGCCTGTTAGGGTCACTATGTACCGGCGGGACCAGGGAGTGAACTTATGAGAGTGTGCCGCACAATAAAATAGCCAATAACAAATACAAACGTAGCAGATACCTGCAAAATCCTCTTGGTAAGCTCAGAGCGTGAAGGGTCGCCGAGGCCTGTTCGCTTTGCGTACGCGAATTTGAAGGTTTCGACGACGCGATGCCAGTAAAGGTTGGAGTTGACCGGCGCGGCGGACCCGGCGCCAACCCACCCGCGCAGCATGTTCAGGATGAACGCCAGCACGGCGCCCGAGCCAGGGAGAGGGACGGAGTATAGCGTGTGCTCGCTCGTCAACGGCACCACGATTGGGTCTTGCCATTCCACCCTAGAAATGCAGTGGGTTTTTATCAGTCAGTACAAAAAGTAGCTTTTAGAGAATCTAGACGTTGGTACCAAGAGAATCTGACAACTTCATGTTAGACTGAAGAATAAGACGGACGAGGAAGCAACAGCAGCGTTTTGCTTATTTACGGTGTCTGTTACGTACGGTGTACGCTAAAATCTTTTTGTCTAGTGTCTTAAACTTTGTTACCAGTGACTGAGGTTTAAAAATACGGACTTGCAATGTTTCATACACTGAAAAAAAAAATTGGTTAACAGTAACCAAAATTTGGCATACTAGTAGCCAAATCCAGTGACTTGCGAACTTCTGTATTATTAGTAACAAACAAGTTTTGTTACTGATAGCCAAAAGATTGTTTATATTTAACAAACATTTACTTCCCTACAACGAAACCTTCAACTAACAAAACTAGTTTGGTTGTACCTTTTTTTCAGTGTACCGGGTTAAGGAGCCAACTCACTTGTAATTCCTGAGGTCGTCTTCCGTAATGATACCACCGAATGACCGGATGTCTTGTACGAGCCGCGCCGTGAGCGAGCCATTGTGTATCGCCTCCGGGCCCTCTGCCGCGATGGTGTCCAGGGTTGCCGCCAGGGTCAAATGCGGCACGAGGTCGCCTTCGTTCCACACCTCGCCCGTCGCCGGATTCACGTAGACTTCGCTGGAATACACATTCTCTTAACGAATTTCGGCTATGGCGGCCAATTCCAACAGAGTTTAACCAGGTACGCAGGAGATATTGAAGTACATAAGTGTGACGAAATACGTACACACGTGCACATGCACCGAACTATGAGAGTGAAGGAACATTATTTTACTCTCATAGTTCGGTGAGACGGCAATCCGTCATGACCGGAAAGAGCTCATGCGGAAATATTCGCTGAATGTGAGAAAGAAAGAGCGTGGAAGTTGTTATCCTCTCCTAACTTTATAAATGTTGATTGTAGCTTATGCAGTTTGTTTCTATTAGTTATATTTTGTCTAAAAGATAAATGGGCCCTTTGAAAAGGACACAAGCTACACGTTTTGTCGCATAATTATTAGGCTTACTTACTAGCGACCTGGCAGCAGGCAATGTTCAGTGTATAGGAAAAATAATGGTAAACTAAGTGGCAATAGGTTTTCCGATATAGGTACCGACTGTTTTATATATTTTTAACACTCAGAGTGTTCTTTCTTATTTATATAAGTTAAAATAAGAAACCAAAAATTGTCACACAGGTAGGATTTGAACCCACGTCACCCACGGTTAGCCAAAGAACGTGGGTTCAAATCCTACCTGTGTTACAGAATAAGTACTAGTACTTCATACAGAAGTATGACTTAGCAATTGTATTCAAAGAAATGTCTACTCAATGTCGTCAACAATATGGCGTAATTTAGTTCGCCTCAGAGGCCTTACTCTTGTTGACGATGCCCGTATTTTCGAATGTAGCCGTCCCTTTCAATCCCGACCGAATGACAACGCGAACGAGCGTGACGGCTAGACTCGAAAATACGGACATCGATAACAGGAGTAGGGCCTCAGAGTCAAGCACATTTCGTGTAGACGCCTACAAAAATCCATTGCAAGATAATTTCATACTTATTGCTCTGGAATATGATTCATAATACACTAAACCTATTCAGAGTCGTAATATCACGCGACGCGGGTTGACTGCTACGAGAAGCTTCTATCGCCATCTAGCGCCTCTTTCTAGTACTTTATTCATTCTGGTCCAGCCAGCAACGTAGCCGCACGGCCGCCGGTGAATAAAACGCGCGAGCGTGTCGCTGGCCGGTAGCGACACGCAACTTGTTTTAGCCCCTAAGTAAGGGTCGCTGCGCGTAGGTACGTTTTTGCTACCTACGCGGGGAGATACACAGGCCCTATTCTAAGCACAGGCCTGCCTGTGTGCGAATTTCTGTTCTTATTTAAATTTCAGTTTCTTATTTAAACTTAATTAATTAATAGGTAAATAGGATCAGAACCCCGCGACCGGTTAGCGTGTATAGTCCTAAAGCAGTATTCTGTGGTATCTAGTAGTCTATTTTAAGACGTAAAAACATTTTCATCTACATAAAGATGAAGGCCTTTTCTATAGAGCAAACAGGTTAGTAATCCAGTTATTATCTAAATTATTACTATCTAAATTGCAACAATTAAATGGCATTTTAAAGGTATTGTTATCTACAATATAACTGAGATAGTAGCTAATCATCTATTTAATTTATTTATTTAGGCTCTGATATGAATTTGATACGGAAAGATTAGAAGAACCGTCGACGTCACTACAAAATAAAACTTTTTATTAGATTATCTGGCCTTGTCACTGGTCGATATGATGCAACTAGTATGGAATGCTAGCTGGTAGACATTTTGCTGCGCTTAGGCGAATAAAAAAACCTCACTGAATAAGTCGCGGAAAACGTGAGATTAATTAAAAGGTCAAATGTTTTTTTATGACGGTAGAAGAAGAAGGTTGTAGGGTTGTTGCTTTTTGGGATATAATCGGATTTAGGCTAACTAGTTGTACATACCCACTTTGACCTGAACAGGTTTACAACAGGTTTTGGCACTACTGACCGGCAGTAGCCCCTTTTTTAAAATCATAATATGTCACTAGATTACTCGTACATAATGGTTGGCAGATAATTATGCGATTGGGGCAACTCTTGTAGCAATCGGATAATGGCGAGAGCGCTTACATGGACTTTAAAAGACACGTCAGAGCAGGTTAAGAGGGTCTCTCAAATATCTTTATTTCGCTATAGGCGCAAAAGTGGAGTTTATTAACAGAGACCTTACCCGGATGACGATGATGATGACCATTTCGACTGCAGCCATTCCTGTCACTTATGCCAGCATATCAGCGCGCCTGAGCGTGATGGTTCACATCGAAAACACGTAGTAGGAGCCTCAGACTACACACCTCATGGACGGCTCGGCCTTGATCCTGTCGCTGTACGTTCGCAGCACGCGGCCCATGTAGGAGTTGACGCGGTGGCCGCGGCGGCAGAGGTCCGCGGTGGGGCGCACGAGCTCGGCCCAGGGCAGGCGGCCATACTTCCGGTACAGCTCGCCGTAGCCCCTCAGCTCCCCAGGCACGGCGATGGCGAGACCGCCGACGGTGGAAGACGCGTTGGCGAACATGTTCTCGTTCGTGGCGGCCGGCGCGCGTTCCCTCGCGTTGACCACCCGCACGCGGCCCGACGGCGCGTCGTACACGGTCGCCAGGAACCCGCCGCCGAGTCCCATGCATTGTGCGCACGCGACGCCCTCGCAGAACAACGTCGCTATCGCCGCGTCGACCGCTGAACCCTTCTTTTCCAGGATTTGGCTGGAATGTAAAGAAAATCCAATTAGTAACACGTGAGCTAACGACATACAAGTTTTAGTAAGTACCTACCTAGGTAAGATTTGATTAAAGTTAGCCTATATAGATCCCATTGCTGGGCAAGGACCTCACCTCAACTATGAGGAGGTACGAGCCATACTCCACCACGCGGGCTCAGTGCGGATTGGTGAAGTAGGGTGTCTGTAAGGCAAGTAACCAACCTTAGTGTCAGATGTTACCAAGCCGCCCTATGGCCTTTGACTAGGCTTAACGACTAATATCAATAGATATTAGCCGGGACCTACTGCTTAACGTGCCTTCCGAAGCACGGAGATGCTTTTCATGGACGTCACTTAAATGATCGGAATGGTCACCCATCCAATCACGACAACGCCGTGGGTTGCTTAACTTTGAATTCACTACCAAAGCGCCATCATTCATCATCATCACAGCGCCGCCACTGCGCCACAAGCACCTCCAGATTTGATTGAATCATGTTACCTAACCTGATGACTATACAATGTGTCTGGGTCTGGGCTAGCGATAATTTATGGGCTATTAATTCATCAAATGTTATCGTCAAAAAACCGAGTTACTAATTTTTTTTAAATTTAATTATTAAAAAATTAGTATCTGGAGGTCTTACGAAAATGATATATTTGAAAAGTAACGCTATCTATCGCCTATCAAGTGAAATAAAAATCAATTCTAAATTCTTAACCGTCATAGAGGAAAAAAAAATTATAAGAAATCTTGCTAAAAATTTGAAACAGTTAAGAAGTTTTTCAAGCCTCTTACAAAACTAAACCAGAAAAGTATTTTTTTTAAAACTTAAAAAAAATGATTTGGATTTTTTTAGGGTTCCGTGTAGTCCGACAAGGAACCCTTATAAGATCGTTCAGTCCGTCCGTCCTAGTCTGTCACAGCAGAATATCTTCTACGTTTATGGACTGATTTGCATGTAATTTGGTTCGAGGATACTTCACGTATAGATCTCATTTTTAAAAATACAAAAAATTAAAATTACCCCTTTTTAAGGGTACCTCCCCATACATGTAAAGGGTGGGGTAAATTATTTTTTTGAGTGCGCACCCCCTTGTGTAGGGTATCGTTGAAAAGGACTATGAAAATAAGGTAGGGTTTCCATACAACCCTTTTTTATCAGCTTTACCATTTGCGAGATATAGCCCGCCAAAGTCGTTTACACGGTGTCCCCCCCCCTGTAATTTCTAAAGTCTTAGACCTATAAACTTCAAATCACTCACGTAAAGAAACAGGCGCGGAAACTCTTATTTAAAATTGTAATCGGGTATCCTGTGATGAATACTTTTGAAATTATAAATAAAATAAAAATATACGGAACCCTTCGCGCGCGACTACGTCTACGTCTGATCGGAATCGAATTCGTGTCCATCAAAATTCGGTCCCGCATAGTCCTAGGACTATATCCTATGACAGGCTTAGTACGCACTTCGTCCGTCATTCACGGTTTGGTTTCCCATATTAGAAAAACCAACAAGAAATTTTGACAAAGTCGGGTTGGATTCGGAACGGATGTAGTGCCGTGGAACCGCTCTAAGTATGTATCTACATTTTGACCGAGGACGCAATGTGGCGATTCTGCCACTCAGCAGAAGAAACGGCTATGCACATACTCTGCTCGTGCGGACCGCTTATGAGCAAAAGAAGTATCAATTTAGGGCAGCATATAATGCACCTCGAAGAGATAACAGAACTCACTCCCCGAAAAATCTGGCGATTTCTGGATACAAAGGGCATAAATAGTGAGCTATAATCAAAAGGGCTGCCACAATAGACCAATCACTGGTCGAGCTGGCTTGTACTTGGCCCAAATTTTCAATAATACACTTCTGGACACATCTATTGGCCCACCTTAGAGTTTAGGTTTCGATGGCCCCTAACGAAATATGATTGCTAGATTGAACAAAAACTGTTGATGCAGTTTTAAACCTGATACATTTTACCATTTTTTTTCGATCGTATTGTTTTAAATTTGAATTCAGAATACCATACGACAAGCTACGCCTAACAAGTCGGGTATGCGCCTTGTTAAAAGCAATTGATTTTTGAATAAAAAACATGTTTTATCAAATAAAGGTTTAATTTAATAACGCGTGTTGCCTCCATGGGCATCTACCACAGCTCTCATACGATTAGGCATAGAGTTTATCAACCGCTCTATGAAATTTTGAGGGATCATCTCCCATTCCTCTTCTATGGCAGTTTTCAACTCTTGCATCGTCTGGGCAACTGGCTGACGAGCCCTAACACGTCTTTTTAGCTCGTCCCACATGTGCTCAATGGGGTTCATGTCTGGGCTTCTGGCTGGCCAGTCCATAACTGTGATGTTCACATCCCGAAGATATTCCCTGACGATGCCGGCCGCATGGGCTCTTGCATTATCATGCATAAACGGAAATTTGGGCCCACATAGTCCGCGTATGGTATCACGTGAGGTTCTAAGTACTCACGAATGTACCTTTCAGCATTTAATGTTGCCAGCCGTGGTCCTGCCGCTCGCGGATATATCGCCCCAGACAGTCCATCAGCCACCGCCATAAGCAACCCTCTCTTCAAAGCAGCATTGTGCGAAACGCTCTCCCTTACGTCGGTAGACCTTCTTCCTTCCATCATTGCCATGTAACACAATTTTAGACTTATCAGAAAAGAGTACACGGCTCCAATCTTGCTGTGTCCAATTTAAATGACTGCGTGCGAAATGAAGGCGCGCTGTTCGGTGGGCTCGCGTTAGTTTTGGCCCATTAGCTTGTGTGGTACCATATCGCGTCCTTTTAACCTTCTCCGAACAGTTCGAGCGCTCACAGATACTCCGTGGAAGTCGCGAAGTTGGTTTTGTATCTCAATGGAGGTAAGGTGACGATTTCTCAAGCTGGTCGTCACGATGAATCGATCCTGCCTCTCAGTTGTGACCCGAGATCGTGGCCTTCCTTGGCGAAGAACAAAGCCCGCCAGTCTCTAGGTACCTCCGATAAACACTCGGACCGCAGATCGACTTAAATTAAGTTGAGCACTCACGTTTCTTTGGATGTGTCTGGCCTGAATAAGTGCCACAGCTTGGGCGGCGACTTCAGGTGAAGTATCCATAGATTATTGATAGAACCTCACCTTAATGTTAAGAATAAGTAATGTTTGTTGCAAAACCAAAGATATCAATCACTTTTTCAAGAATTAAATCCAAGTAAACCAATAAAACCAAGTTTTCTTAGTATTCGTTTGTTTGATATCAACAAACTCCTAAGGCTCCAAATTGTCTTTTGTTTCTTTAAATTCTGTGTTCGAAATTAAAAAAAGACTATTGTTAGAAATAAGAAAACCCCCTCCTGGCAACACTGCACGTCCGTACTTATATAAAGCCTCGAGCGCCTGTTATAAGCCTATTTGCCCGACAGCTACCGAAGAGAAAACATCAAGCCAGAAGCTCTATCCGATTATTCTCTCCGATTTAGTTATTTTCTTTGCATTATTTAAATATTGTTGAATTTGTTTGATTAAAATTATTTTTAAAAGTGAAATCTTCGTTATTTATAAAATCAGAAGTGGGATCGGAGGCTTTAACCGCCAATGCCATATCTGTTGTTATGAATTATTTTCCTTTCGATCGCGGGTAGTATTTTTTTTTCTAAATTGTAACAGAAGGTAGGTCCGGGAGGCCAAATCACACTACGAAGAACTTATTTGGGCAGAGCTTTGCTATACACAACTCTCAACGTGAAAATAACAGAAGGAATCAACGGACATCTTGCTTTTATATCAAATTCTACACACAACTAAGACAGTCAAAATAGTAACTTCTAACACCATTACAATTTGGAATAAAATAAATAAATTATAAAGGTGGCGCTAGTGTCGAGTGGAGTTTCCGGTAGTGTTGTTAATAAACGATATTCCCCGGTTGTGACGTAACGGTGCCTAAAGCGGATGTAACAAAATAATCAGGCTGAGCTGTAATTCTGGATGCTGTCGGATATTTACTGCAAGTAGTAGAGGGGAAAGCGTCGTGCGACGTCATCTCCTCCTACACGCATCTCGATCAACGCCTCGTTGTTGCGGGGCACGAACAAGTAATTGTTCGGTTGCCTAGCACGACGTCTCAAGATCCTGCCTGCACCTTCGGTCACGTCGCGGCCGTCGGTGGGCCTACAGGCCTGATGCTGTGTGCAGGAGTGCATTGGGCAGGCGCGGGAGCGATGCCTCGGAGCACGTCTGTGTGCAACGCGAGGAATGCTGCGGACTGACTACCATTATGGAAGTAACTGTAAACTGACATCTTATCCGGTGAGATCTAACCAATATTTTGTCTCAGATTTTGACCTAAGTGTTCATGATGTCGATACGTGGTGTGACAAGTGAAATGACGCGAAATGTTTAGCTCGCGTTAGTCATTGTTTGAAGGTAGACTTTGCTTAGCTCATGGGCAGGTAGTTACTACACGTAATTGGTCATGTTTTGAAGCGAAATTTAAAGCTTTGTGCCCACGTTATATCGACGTCGTGTCATTCTTTAAGATGTTAACAGTCACATACGTACCTACGTGGAATGCATACGTTCAGCCAGTGTCAATTTTTTTACTTGTAGAAATTGCTTTTTCTCACTAATGAAGGGTCATTATAAAATAGATCAGGGTCAGGCACGACCGAGCGAGAATATAATGAAGGAAATCATAACGTTACTTGAAAAAATGTATAAAACGTTACATATCATGACCTACTTTAATAAAAACAAAAACAAAGCGAGATTTTTCCGTTTGATTTCATACATGCCGACGTTTTGACTTGTTGATGAAATGCGAAGGCTTTCCTTAATACTTATGATAGTAGGTATCTAAATGTACTACGCGAAAGCAGCCGACAAGAACGTCGGAATGACTCTGGAATTATCAAAAAGACGCTTTTGTGAATCGACGGACAATGTCACCTCGAGGCTTTGAAATTAATTATTTTGTTTTTGTTAAAGGCAAAGGAAAGTTTGACTTTGGCATGCTCGTGCCCTGCCGTGTTGTGACGAAGATGCTTCCTGCCGGCTCTTGCGGGAGGTTGGTTCAGGCAGTGGCAGAGAACGCCCATGACGCGTACCTATGAAACGCGAATGGACTCCGGCTGTATGTAAAGCATTCTCTGGCAGTGATAATAAGTGCCTTTTATTGTTGGTAACTTGTTAGCCCCGACATTGTGGCTGTTGTTAACTTGTTAGCTCCGACATTGTGGCTGATGTTAACTTCTTATCCCCGACATTATGGCTGTCGTTACCTTGTTAGCCCCGACCTTGTGGCTGTTGTTAACTCGTTAGCCCCGACATTGTGGCTGTTGTTAACTTGTTAGCCCCGACATTGTGGCTGTTGTTAACTTATTAGCCCCGAAATTGTGGCTGTCGCTTTGCCCCAAGGCCCCGATATTGTGGCTATTGTTGGCCCCGATATTTTGGAGCCTCTGTTGCGGGGCATAGCCATTTGCATCTCATAACCAAATGCTTTAGTTTTGAGTAGGGTGTCCTTAACACTGCGCGCGCCTACTAGCAATGCCAACGCGTGCTGCGCAAGCCTGCGCGCCTACAAGCGGTGCGAGGCGACGCTGGCGAGTGATGCGCGAGCCTGCGCGCCTACAAGCGGTGCGACGCGACACTGGCGCGTAATGCGCAAGCCTGCGCGCCTACAAGCGGTGCGAGTTGACGCTGGCGCGTGATCCGCGAGTCTGCGCGCCTACAAGCGGTGCGAGGTGACGCTGGTGCGTGATGCACGAGCCTGCGTGCCTACGCGCATCTGCTGGAGAAAGCACTCACGTGCTCGTTACACAAGATAAGATTTCATTTCATTTATTTTTATTTCTCATCTAATCTTGTGGTCACGACGCTGGGTACCATCCATAAGGTCTTGGATTCGAGTCCCGGGTCTAGCAGAAAGTTTCTGGGGTTTTCTGCCTCTAACTCCGAAATAGGTCCTGATTCAGGAAGTTGGTGGTGGTAATTTAGTTCCTGTTGGTCTTGCGTCCACTCTTGTTTGACTGCCATCTCATCGAACTATGAGAGTGAAGAAATGGAGTGCCAGGTGCACTCACTATATTGCGCACACACTTGTGTACTGGTATACCCCCCGCACAGTGGGCTAATCCCTGTTGAGAATGGCCACTGTCGTCTAAATTCAGCTAGGAAATTGTAACTATTAAGCCCTCTCATGTAGTGCATGAGGTATTCGGTTGCGCTCGAATAGACCCTAGTAAAGCCGACTGTTGAGTTGTGTTCTTCGATTCGCCACGTGAGCTTTTAAGTAATAAAGGTTCAATTACGTTGAACGTAATGTCCTAAGTTTAATGTGGTGGTTTCAGCTTGTAACGAGATCGAGGATGAAGACCCTGCTGACGATGCGAGAGCTGCAGGTCCAGGTCCATCGCACTCGTGATGGTTGCGAGGATGCTGCCCCGTCAGGAGAGGCCGTGTTAGAAATAAGAAAAACCCCTCCTGGCAACACTGCACGTCCGTACTTATATAAAGCCTCGAGCGCCTGTTACAAGCCTATTTGCCCGACAGCTACCGAAGAGAAAACATCAAGCCAGAAGCTCTATCCGATTATTCCCTCCGATTTAATTATTTTCTTTGCATTATTTAAATATTGTTGAATTTGTTTGATTAAAATTATTTTTAAAAGTGAAATCTTCGTTATTTATAAAACTATTGAATGAAATTATGAATGTGCCAGGTTCAAAACTGCATAAAAACTTTTTGCTCGACCTAATATAAAATTTTAGCTAGGACCAAACGAAACTGAAAATACAAGGTGGGCCAATAGATGTGTCTAGAAGTGTAAAAATCTACATTTTACATACCTATGCGCTATGTAAGATAGATTATAAGTACTTGGTATTTTTCATGATGACTTCTGTAACTTAGGTTTTATGGACTTCCCGAATTCCAGAAATGCTGGCTTGTGGGAAATCCTAGAATTCCTTAAACCTTATAGTAGGAAAGCTGTATTTTTTTAATGTTTTCCTTTAAGAAGCCGGTAAGTAACTATTAGCATGGACGAAATATATGTGCTCATTTTTTATGAATTTCCGGGAACGCTCTTTTGTATGGCGATTGTTGGTCCTTATATATTTCGTCCATGCTATTAGGTAAACAGTCTATGTTCTGCGTATACTACTAGTGTATTTAAAGAGGTGAAGCACGAGCGCGTTCACACGAGGACGATTCGTGATTTTTGAAGATTCGTCTTTTTTAAAGGAATCTGGTTTTTTTGACGGCGGCAATGCTTTTTGAATGCCCATATTCACACGGATCACGAATCGTGAAAAATTACGATACGTCTTAAATCTAGTACCGTGTTTTTAAAAATCACGAATAGTCAAAATACACGGATTTTTGACCAAATTCAATTAGGATATTTTGACGAATCGTGAAAAAACACGATTCCGTGTGCAATGTGCACGTCCATCCGTCATGACTCATGACGTACTGTATTTTGACGAATCGTCAATGACGGATCCCGTGTGAATGAGCTCTATGTCATTTTCTGAGTTTGTTACATAGAAAGTAAGTAAGTACCTTATATTATCTGGAACTTTGAAATTTAAGCCGTCCCTAGCGCTCTTGTAAACTATACTTATGTTATCATCATGTCGTTTTATCAAGTGGTCATGATATAATGTAACATCAAGTCTTACGTAATTTATATATCTACCAACCTATACTCAATTCCATTCATGCGCTTGATTTAAGATTAGTTTGATTACATAGTTTGTGGATATAACTACAGACAGACTAATAAATCAGTGAGTGTTTATAAATCATGAAAGTTATAAAACACGTACATTTATATGTTCATGTGCAGTAGGTAGTTGGTTAGTTAGGTAGGTACTTACTATGGTTGAATACAAGGTCAGCAATTGCAACTAAGGTACATTTATGTTACTATCACGTATTTGTATGAGTGTAACAGGCAAATGCTTTTTTCCTAATAGGTAGCTACATAAGTAATGACAGTCGAAACATTGTTAATATTACTCAATTTACCTACCTACTTCCTATGACTTTGGAACTAATGATGGTGATACAAGTTGAAATTGTGGAAATGTTTAAAATTGGTGGATAATTTGCAGTGATTTACAGCGCCATCATTATAGTGATCACGTGATATCCATTTAGCAGCCAAATTGAAAAATTTTTTAGTCGGAGTTAGATAATTTATGATAATTTGAAAATTTTGTTTTGCGAATATTTTTTTGCCTGGTTCAGCTTTTAACATCAGCAAAATTGAGCGGGTAGCGCAGGTAACTAGGGCTGGCCCCCACGGTTGCAGCACCAGAGCCGCCCCAGCTACCTCTAGTTGACTAGTTACTAACCGATCAATAGAAGCTCACTCGTATGCGGCGACTGTGGCACGCGGGGAGCGCGGGTGCTCGCCACAATACTCCAGCTACCGTTTACTTAGTTACTGACCGTCCAATAGAAGCGCACTCGTATCCATTGGCGGCGACCGTGGCGCGCGGGTAGCTCGGGTCGTCGCTACAATACTCCAGCTACCGTTCACTTAGTGACTAGTTACTGACCGTCCAATAGAAGCGCACTCGTATCCATTGGCGGCGACTGTGGCGCGCGGGTAGCGCGGGTGGTCGTCGCTGGCCCACGGCTGCAGCACCAGCACAGCCACCAGCGCGCCCACAATCAGCGCCGCTAACACGCTGCCCAATAAACAACGACGCGACCTGCAAACACTAAAAAAATATTTAAAAAATCTTCAAAGAATAGCTGAATTAATTATATAATGGAACGGATCAAATCTCTGTATAAATTCTTTATGCCCACTGAATAGACAGAGAAGAAAACGTACAAGACGTTTAAAAGCTTAACAAAAATTAATTCCTCGGTTCCCCATTCATCAAACAAAGACAGGCATTGTTGCTTAAAAATATATATTTTGTCAGACTATTGAAAATATACATCCTTTATTGATTGATTCAAAAGTTTTTTTCTTTTCAGGCGTAAGTACATACCTAATATACTCGTAGGTACAACACACGTACTGCTGCCGTCTTATTTATTGGCAAGGTACCTACAGCTATCTACTAAGTACCACTTGGTCTGTGTCGCAAGTTTTATTAAAGCGTTTGGTGTGGTTTGGTCTTGCAACCTCACATGGCCGACCGACAGAGAAGCAGGCTGTCTATCGGTCGGCCAAGTGAAGTTGCTGTCTCATCGAACTAAGAGAGTGAAGAACGAACCATAGTGTCCATGTATTGCGCCGTGCTGTAAAAATGTAAAAAAACAAAAGGAAAAATTTTCCGACACCGAGTGAGATTCGAATCCATGTCTTCTACGATTCTTTAGTCCAACGACTTACGCATTACACCACGAAGCCCATGGTCACCAGGACGAAATTAGCGATCTACATCTGCGTCTAACAATCACGAAAGAAAAACGCATGAAAGCTTGAAAACACGCGTTATCCCGATAAATCTACTCGAATGTAGATTCGACAGATCGATTTTTCAACCCCGATAAATCTACATACCAAATTTTAGCGAGATCTTTAGCTAAAGCCGTTTCCGACATCACAAATATATATAAATAAATATACAAGAATTGCTCGTTTAAAGCTATAAGATTTTGCTATTTTGATATGGATGGGAGTATGCTTAAAAATAAGATAACGCAGACACCTGTACCTATCACGTGTTACGTCTAACTTATTTTTGAATAGATTGTACTATTGAAAAATAAATACATAACTTATGAAAGGTAGAAAAACAACAATGACCAAGTTAGCCGGAAAGATGTTATTATTCTCCAAGTTTACTTAACCACTCTATTGTCACACACATTCGGTCATTTTAGTTCAATGATTGATGATGGCACCGGTTTAGGTCACCGCATTGTGGTTCAATACAGATGATTGTACTAGGTATACATTTTAACACGTAAGAAACTAAAAACCGATTAAACTTCATTAATATGAAAGGAAGGTAGGTACTGAGATGAAGTTTAAAAAACTTAAGATCAATTCATTCACCAAATTTTACAATTAATTTTATTTACATACATTCAGATAAGAGTGTAGCAGTAACATTATTTTGGCTGTTTTATTAATTTGAATTTTAATTAATATTTTTGCACACCGCCTACTAATGATTTCTGCTTAGTCTATAGGTATGACTAGTAGAAAATGCCACTTGGCACTATGTCCGCCTTTTGTACTTACAAAGTTTCAATTGTGCAATAAAGCGTAAAATATCCAAAGTGGTTAAATATCGTAGAAAAAAGAAATTGGATTTTAATATTTTTTAACACTTACTGTTACGGACACCCAATCAGTTACTTTATGTTTATATTTGAATGTTGTAATTTAGTATAAGATATTTGTGGATTCAATAAAGTTTAATTTTCTGATAGGGCTTAGCATAAGAAACAATGTAAATTAGCTCAGGGCTTGTTTTATTTAATAAAGATAGCAAACCGGTTATCTATAGGTGATTCCCACTTGCAGTAAGTTAGGCAGGTAGGAACTAATAATAAAATATAAAGTAGGTAGTTTGGTACAGGGGCGAGGGAGACCCTATCTGGTCGTCCCACTCAGGCAGTGTGGGACCGGTAAGACCAATAGTCTGTCCCTGTCCCCCATCTCGCACATTCCGAGGGTAAGTAGGAAAACCCGCAGAGGTAGAATGTTGTGAGTGGGAATTATTAGGCTATCGGTAGGTAGTTGTGAAATATTGTAGAAAGAGATAGGAGATATGCATCGGTTGCCTCCCTCAGTATTTTGATGTTTTGAGGGTGGCTGTTGAACGCGTTGGAAAGAGTAACGTAGGTGCTATCTTTATCCTTTCGCCAGTAAGCACTAGGGTGCTTTAGTCACTAAGTAAGACCTATGTAATTAGTATAAGTATAGGGCCGTGAGCGCCGGATTTTTGTTAGCTGCTCTCACGGTCATCGGTCTCCAATAAAAGAAGAAAGAAACAAGAAGCGTTTTATTTGAAGAATACAGTCCATAACATCGGGGGAACGATCGTCTATATATTGGCTCGAGTGCGTAGCTAATATCGTCTGGTCCATTGCTCGCCGGATAAGAAGAAATCAGCATCGCGGCTTCGACTTCGTGTGTGAAGAAAGTGTAACCAGCAACGAGGGATCAACGAAGCCGCGATCAAGACTTACTCCTGTGAGAGAGACGATCACATTTACACGGGTGTACCGTGGCTCCGGCATTCACCACCTAACGGTGCCAAACGGTGTCTGTCGCGAGTTAACGCCGTTTCCAGGCGGTGCAGTCTGTCGGGCGAGCTGCCACATATCGCGCAAGCGATTGTGAACTAGTCCGACCGCGCCAATACGGTGTGCGTTAGCGTGGGGGCCGGACTGTAGGCACTGCTGAGGGTCCTGGACATTCCAGCCAGCGACTGAGCACCCCGCGGATGCGTACATTCTCTGCTGGGCGGTTCCTTTCCTTCCGATCCTGCACGACCATCCATCCTCGAACAGGCTCCCCTAGGTAGCGTATCTGTTTAAGATTGATAGGAGTAGGGGCAGCAAGAAAGAAGATGCCGACGACAAGAAGCCAAGCTGGGAGGAAAGAGACGGAAGACTCAAGACAACGCAACTTTGAAGAGCCACCCGCATCACCGTCAGTGCAAGCCACCGCAAGCATGCCACAAGCCCAAACAAGCGTAGTACCCGCAGAAAGCGGACGTATCGAACCAGTGGAGAGGCGTCACGACGCCGACGCCGACGCGCCTAGGACAAGGCCACCGTCGTCGAGAGGTTCAAGCGTCGCCGCTCGTTTGAAACAAGCGGAGTTATTAGCAGCCGAGAAGTTCGCGGAGATACAGCGAAGAGAGATGGCGATAGAAAAGAATTTAATTCAAAAGCGATTGGAATATGAAATAGCTACGATTATGGAGACCGATGAAGAGGATCGTGACCGTGAGAGCCTACCCGCCGGTGAAGTCCAAGCGAGGGTGGATGACTCGCTGGACAGAACCCAGTCCCGGCGTCACGACGAAAATGTGCAGATACCCACAACAGAAATGTCTTTCGGCGTTCCTACCCTCCGAGAAGAGAGGAATGAAAGAGACAGACATATGTTTACGCGTCGCAAGGAAAAGGAGGCGCGTAGTATGGAAATGGACAGAAACCGACATTTAAACTCGCCAAGCATAGAACCAAATCAAGTTAACAACAATAGTGAACATAATGAGCAACGACTAATCAACGAAAACAATGAATGTAAGGCAGGGCCCCGAGGTGATATGGACGGGGTTGAACGACTTGCTACTACATTAGAGAGGATTATGTCAAAGCGACCGGCCCCACGTCAAGCTATTGAGTTGCCGATATTTAATGGAAATCCAAATGAGTGGTTGCCTTTTAAAGCTGCGATGCAAGAGTCAACGAGATCATGTAACTTCAGTAAGGCCGAGAACCTGGCTAGACTACGAAATTGCCTGAAGGGAGAAGCCAAGGAAGCAGTGGCGGCGTTGTTGTACGGTGCTACAGATCATGATAAAATCATGCGAACGCTAGAACAGTGTTACGAAAGACCGGAAGTGATTATAGATCGAGCACTGAACGACCTGAGGAGCCTGCCGCGAGTGGGTACCACAGCCAGTGAGTTGAACATATTCGCTATAAAGGTACAGAACATCGTGTGTACACTGGACTCGGTAGACAATAGAAGTTACCTAAGAAATCCGATGCTGATACGAGACATAGTCGAGAAGCTTAGCCCACACCTGAAGGCGAGATGGTGCGACTACGCGGTCCAGTATGCAAGCTATTCGGAGCCAGAGATCGTCACATTATCGCACTTTTTAATGGAAGAAGCTAACAAGGCGATTCGTTTCGCATACGTACTGCAAACTAGCAGACTCCGCAGCCAAGAAGGAATTCGTACAAGGTAAACCGAAGGCGAACACGAAAGGAAGAAACACCGGGGTGTACGCCACAGCCGACGAGAAGGCGATGACGTCACAAGAGAAACCGTGTTGTTTATGTTGCGGCGGGGACCACGAAGTACCGAAATGCAAGAAGTTTACAACCATGACAGTGCGCGAGCGATGGGATTGGTTAAAAGAAGAAAAGATATGCTTTCTATGCTTGAATAGTAAACACAGGCGGTTTAAATGTAAGGCGCAGATGTGTAATGAGAATGGCTGTAACCGACGTCATCACAGGCTGTTACACACAGAGAGTAATAACAGCGGAAGTCAACAAAGCCAGGAAGTGGTAGCCTCAGTTAACCACACTGCTGGGGCAGCCAAGGTGCTGTTGAAGGTGTGTCCGATCGTCATTGAGGGGCCACGGGGAAGAGTAACTACACACGCTCTACTTGACGAAGGGTCCACCGTAACATTGATAGATCAGGACTTAGCAGATTACGTCGGCGCAGAAGGCCTGGTTCGAGACTTACACATATGTAGTGTGAACACGCAGAGCGTACCACACGCAAGCAGAGAAGTAGAGGTTCGAATTATCGCCGATAACAAGGAAGAATATAAGGTGAAAGCGAGAACCATGGAGAACCTCCGCTTGAATAGTCAAACGGTAGATCGAAGCTGTTTGAATTAACTATTACTTAACACTAATTAATTAACACATGCGTAACCTGAAACAACCTGTAACCTGAGACATGAGAAGAAAACAAATGAAGAAGTTTTGTCTATGGTTAGGGAAAGAAGGAGATTGATGGAAACAATAGAGTGTAGGAGGGGACGAATGTTAGGCCACCAGATTCGACACGACAATTTTATTAAAACGATAATAGAAGGAAGAATAGAAGGAAAAAGGAAGAGAGGAAGACCAAGAATAAGCTACATGCAGCAAATAAAAGAGAAGATAAATGTCGGGTCAGGAGGTTAAGAGAAGGGCGGAAAGCAGAGAGGAATGGAAAAAACTCCACCGACAAGAGCCTAGCTCTTGAATTTGATGATGATGATGCGTAACCTGAACGAGAGTGACGTGTGTTATGTAAACGCCAAGCCGCGTGTACTCATAGGCGCGGATAATTGGCATCTTATAGTAAGCAGGAAGCTGTTGACAGGCAAACGCCACGAGCCAGCAACATCGCTCACCAGACTGGGGTGGATGATACATGGTCTAGCGCCGTCCCGGATCATAAGGGAGAGAGATACGGTGCTTTTCGTCGACGGCCATGAGAAGGCTCGGTCTACGCAACCTGACGAAGAGTTACACAATATGGTGAAGGCGTACTTTGAGATCGATTCTCTGGGCCTAGAGAAGAAGGAACGCGAAAACCCTGAAGATGTTCGCGCCTTAGAAGCTTTCGAGTCTACAGTGAGATGTGTCAATCAGCGATACGAAGTTGGATTGCCATGGCGCAAGGTTAACACAGTTATGCCGCCGAGCTACGATGCTGCGAAGCGGAGGCTCATGTCAATCGAGAGGAAGATGGACGCATCAGAAGACTTCAAAAGTAAATACACTGCTCAGATCGACGGTATGCTGAAGAAGGGCTACGCAGAAGAGAGCCGAGAGAGCGATACACAGAGCCCACGTCTTTGGTATTTACCGCACTTTGCCGTGGTAAATGTAAACAAGCCACAGAAGATAAGACTAGTGTTTGACGCCGCAGCGAAGAGCAACGGGGTATGCCTGAACGACGCGCTATTAGAAGGCCCCGATTTGCTTAGAGACTTAGCCGGAATTCTATTTCGATTCAGAGAGAAGGCTATCGCAGTAACCGCAGATATCAGAGAGATGTTTCTACAAGTAAAGATAGCACGGGAAGACCAACCGGCTCAGATGTTTTTGTGGAGAGGCGATGACAGAGCAGCACCACCGAAGAAATATAAAATGACATCGATGATATTTGGCGCGAAGAGCTCACCCTTTTCTAGCACACAGCGTAAGAAACCACAACGCGAAAAAGCACGCAAGAGAGTTCCCGAGAGGACACTACATGGACGACTGGGTAGACTGTTTCGATACACAAGAAGAAGCCCGTGACGTCATTAGAGACGTAACTCACGTGCACGCGCAGGCAGGATTCACGCTCGCGGCCTTCAACTCAAACGGGCCTGACGTCATGCGAGAGCTGCCGTTAGAAAGCCGTGCAACTGCACCGAAACAGCTCTGCTCTAGTGGGGATCAGCAGGGGCGTACATTGGGCCTCGTGTGGGACGCTAACGCAGACGAGCTAGGCTTCAACACCGACCTAGTTAGAGTGCCGCGGGAGGAGAAGATGTTAGAGCGAACGCCGACCAAGAGGGAAGCATTGAGCGCAGTAATGTCTATCTTCGATCAGTTGGGACTGCTCAGCTACTACACGATTAGAGCGAAGATTCTAATCCAGGAAGTATGACGCCTACAAACCGGCTGGGACGAGGCTCTACCTGAAGAAATAGCGAGAGAATTCGGCGTATGGCTACGTAGCGTAGATTCACTTAGCAGACTGCGTCTACCCCGTCTCTACTCTTTAACGGGGGGAGTGACTAGAAAGCAGCTGCACGTGTTCTGCGACGCCAGCGAGTCTGCTTACGCGACGGCAGCTTACTGGCTTATAGAGTACGAAGATGGGTCGATACGTGTTATATTGGCGGCAGCGAAGGCTAGAGTAGCCCCGATGAAGACTCAAACGATACCACGTTTAGAGTTACAAGCGTGTTTAATAGGAACGAGGCTCGCGTCGGCGATAGTGACAGAGCACAGATGGCAACCAGATAGAGTTACATACTGGACGGACTCTACAACCGTTCTATATTGGATTGGGAACGACAGAGTGCGTTACACCCCCTACGTAGCGCACCGACTGAGAGAGATAAGCGAGTTCTCAAGTCCCAATCAATGGCGGTGGGTGCCGACGCAAGAGAACGTAGCAGACGACGCGACGAGAGTCGTCACAGAAAATAAATTTCAAGAAGACAGATGGTTCACAGGGCCGTCGTTTTTGTATCAACATGAAGATTCATGGCCATCTCCAGTCAGCACAGAGAGCAGCGACGAGATAGTATGTAGCGTCACGACAGACGAGAAATGGAGCGTGCCAGACGCCGGGCGTTTCTCTAACCACGAGCGCCTAGTGAGAGCGATGGCATACGTGTTGTTGTTTATAGATAAATGTCGTGGGCGCGCATCTGTAATGACCAAGGAGCACATAGATAGAGCAGAAAGATGGTTGATAATGCGAGCGCAGGCTGACTCATTTCAACAAGATATAGAGCGCCTAGGAAGAGGCCAAAACTTGAAGACAGGAAGTCGCCTCAAGTTGTTGGATCCGTTTATCGACGAGGAGGGCGTGTTGCGGGCGAGAGGACGAACGAGGGCAGCGGGTGCGTCTGCCCCCGATACTACGCCCGTAATATTGGACGGCAGCCACCCGTATGCGCGGTTGTTGTGCAATCGGGAACACCGTCGCGCCCACCACTCCCACAACGAACGCGTCGTCAACGACGTGAGACAGAAGTATTGGATCCTACGATTGCGACCTACAGTACGTGCCGTGGCCTACAAGTGCACTTTTTGTCGAATGAGGAAGGCGAAACCAGTGAGACCAGTGCTGGGAGACCTGCCGCGCGCTAGAGTGGAAGCCTTCACCAGACCATTCTCTAACTGTGGTCTAGATTTCTTTGGTCCCATGATAATAACCGTGGGCCGTCGTCAGGAGAAGAGATGGGGGGCGTTATTCACATGCCTCACTACAAGAGCCGTTCATATAGAGCTGGTAGCAAGCTTGTCGTCCGACTCCGCTATCATGGCATTGCGGCGGTTTTATTTGAAGAATACAGTCCATAACATCGAGGGAACGATCGTCTATATATTTGGGTCGAGTGCGTAGCTAATACTTACAGTGTTCTTTGTTATTTATATATGTTTAAACTATGAAACCAAAAATTCGCACAGGGGCAGGATTTGAAACCACGTTTGTTGTATGGTATTTACTTTATTCTGTTTTCAGTATTAGTAGTAAGTAGTATTTCAACTACTTATCTAGCTATCACAGTTCATGAGATACAGCCTGGTGACAGACATACAAGCGGAGGCATAGTAGGTACTCGTAATAGGGTCCCTTTTCTACCTTTTGGGTATGGAACCCTAATGTTTGTTTTTCTTTAGAGTATTCCCTTTAGGCATCACATTTGGTGCAAGGTGCTGTGATCTTTGTAATAATAATAATAATCATTGTTTCAACAAACACACCAATTACCTTGCCCCAAACTAAGCGCGAGCTTGTGCTATGGTACCTATTGGAGAACAGACAGAAGACATTTTAGCAATAAAGTTTTCTTTATCCAAGTAAAACGTACCTATTGCTGCCTATACAGATATTTAGGTTAGCTACCTATACAAATAAATACATACGAACCTAAGTATAAAATTAATTAACTTACAAATGTTGATGCAAGCGAAGTCGCGTCGGCTAGCTGTTTAGTGGTATAAACATAATTCTTTTAAAAATTCACACAACACAATTTTAAACATAAAGCATGCAAAAAAGACAATTTGTTTTGAGAACTTAAACGTCACATGTTATGTCACCTGCCTAACGATTATTTTTTTATTTTGTTACGATTCAGTAAAAAGATATAATCACACAAAATACCTGCCTACCTAGGTAATAAAACGAGTAATATGTATACCTATAGAAAGTTGTTTGAATTGTATAGGTAGGTAAGTTATATGTAAAAAAATCTAACTATATCTGCATGCAACATGCAACTAATGCGGTCACCCGTCGCTTGTTTCGAGACCTTCTCAAATCTGGCTATTATGTCTGAATTTTTGTCATATAATGGCGAGATGTTACGGATCGACGAGTGTGTTAACGCAGGCTGACCTAGAATGTGGGTCATCATTCGTGCAGGTCCCTGACAATGTGATGATGAAAGCGCCTACTGGCTGACAAAACTTTCACTATCGAGCGTTATCTACTCGTTATACGGTAGGATTGCTTAGAACTTGAGAGTTGTTCGATATTTGCAAATCGATGGTCAATAGTGTCGGTCAATCCACAAGGTCGATGAAACTCGCAATAAAATAAGATTACTTGAAGTAAGACTTATTCTGTGTTAAGGTTTTATGGTTTTTGGTGGTTTTAGTATCTATGAGCTATCCAGATTTATTAGCAGAATCAGACCATAACTTTTAAAGGTGCCTATCATGATATACACCACAGCATTAGACACTCTGGTATACCAACATACCTTTTTGCGAATTAGTAGAAATGTTACGTCCTGAATTTAGGTATGTCATCGTATCTAAAATATGAAAAAAAATTGCGGTCTTGCTAGTATGGTTATGAACTAATGACCTGCCCGGAAGAAACCTATTCGCGCATCTGGGCTATTGTAGGCGAAGTTTTTAAGATACTGTACCTACCAGTTATTATCTATCTGTTCAAAATTATAATTAAGTAGTTCTTTGCTGTTTCAAAAGCTGAACACTTAGGTACCTACCTATAGGTAACGTCTAGGAATGAACCAAAAGAGATGATACCAAACCAACCTAGGTTGCAGTGCAGTGGTTTTTTAATCGTTTGCCTACACTGCCAGGCTTAACGTTAACCGTTTATGAATAGCCGACAACAATACAAATCTAGGTACCTACCGTGCTATTTGGTGCAAGGCCATCATAGACTGGAGGACCCTGCCATCATTGATAAAATGGAACGCAACAGCATGATTGCAGGATATGTGCGTTTGTAGGAAGAAGTTGGTGAATCAGTGTCTCTTAGATAAATCAATAAATTCATCCAAGGTGTCTCATGAAAAGACCTTACTGCCCTAAAGTTGTTCTCGAACTACTACTATGGATGTCTATCTATTTAAATGAAAAAACTCAGTAGAGGAGACTTTAGTATTATTTATTTTGTGCTCTAGACTCTCACTTATGAAACTAGTATTTTAATATTGGGAAAACTTACACGACATCAACTAGATTGGTCACATTGTGGAAACTTAGGTATATCTATACCTAAGTTCCTGAACTTTGAAGGATTAAAATTTAGATTGATGTAATTGTCCAATTGGTGTGCTTTCTGACTTTGCTAATTATCAACATGAAGAATACCGACAAAGGCTAAACGTACATGTAATAGGTACTTCCCATGGTAATACTAAACCAATATATGGCACGTAATTATAATGTTAAGAAGTCTAATAAAAAGATAAACGTAAAGAAATGATGATATCATGGTGGAAGGGGGAAGTTGTTGATTGTAGAGAAGATATTAGGTATTATGGCCTTAAATGAGGTAGGTTCACGTGTAGTTGCCTCAAAGGTTGAGGAGTGAAGGTACCACTCCTCAACTAATAATTTTTCTATCGATATCCAAAGAATTATCATCAACTTGGATTCGTTTATGTACCTAGGTATTATTATCTAAAATAGGTAGCAGGGCTTCTTTTTCCTCAAAATCTGTAGATACCGAACCTACATACATAAATTAGTCAGTAACAAGAGTAACAAGCATTGTCAAAAGAAGTCGTGTGAACGATAACAAACAATGCAAAGGAAACAGTAGCTAGGTGATTTCGCGAGAAAAGATGAAAATTCAACAAGAATAATTTTAAACCCGTAATAAATGAAGTAACATGTAATAACTTCATTTATTACGAGTTATTACGAGTATGTAATAATGTTATTTATCTATCTCTTTAAATGTAATTAGGTACCATAACACCTTAAATTAAATCATTAATATTCGGTAAAAAGTAATTAAATTGTGAACACTTGTAAATGACTTAACACTAACGACAAGTTGGACATTTTCATGTGATATATATATAATGATTTCTTTTAAAGTATTTACCTAAATATATTATTTTACCTACTCGCAGACTTAGATGAATCACTCGTCCTATCAACTTACCTACAGTATGTTTTGGCGATGGTCACAAATCACAATAAAAAAGTTTTCATACCTCATCCGATGCATCATAAGAAGAACACAGCACATTACTAGATTTTAAAAATTTAACAAAACTTTTCTAATTACTGCGTTTGGTTTGGAAACATGGTTTTGTTTAAAATAGCTTTCAATTCACGCGTTAATGGGTAGGAGCCTAATAATTTTTAAACATCGTAAATGTTTTCATTTCTCACCTCATCATGCAGCACAACGGTTAGCAAGCGAGGATGGAGACCGACTGGCGGCGCACGCGCAACCAAGTTCGTTTACTAGGTATAAACGTTGCTCAAAGAGCCTAACCAAATGACTAAGTTTTTATTACAGCCTACAGCCGTATAACTTTATCAATACATTTTGATTGTATCGGTTAAGCATTTTCGCTAGATAAATATTCGTATCTGTGACGATGACACGTCCTGATCACACAATATGGCGGTCTCATTCGATGTATTCGGGCGTCCCTCGAGACAATTCGAAACCGCCAACGAATAAGACAACATTCTTGGTACAAATTGCAACAAGAGTGAAAAATAAAATAAAGCTAGATATGACCGAAAATGGCGTCCATCAAAGTAAAACGTTTTACCGCTGTAAAACGTTGGTAGGACGCTTCCTACCTGTTAAAATTTGTTTTTAGTCTTGATTGTTAGATGTTTGTTGGTCCATACTCCCGTAGATCCTGTGCGTTGGCATACCAAACGTCGTAGCCGCCCTGTGTTGTGTTAGGTATGTTCAATGTAAGACCCTGTATATTTAGGTACCTACAAATGCTCTCTCACATAAACATCTATGCTCCTTGCGGGATTCGAACCCACAACCGCTGGTTTAGTTAGTCTGGAGCGCGAACCACTACACCACAGATTAGCTATTTGTACTAAAGCACTACACCAAGACGGTCGTTCATGTAATATATTGAAAACTTTGAAAACGAACACATCAAATAGAGAAAAAAAAATACTCAGTTTTGGAAATCAGAAATCAGAAAGTTTATTTGCAAGAATACATACATCAAATAAGGTCTTAAATGCAAACAAAGTAAATGTATTCAGCCTGCAAGCAGACGTGCAAATATTAACAAATAATTAATTAATTAGTCTTATAATCTAGGAACTCTTTAACACTATAAAAACAATGCAACATTAGCCATTCGGTTAGTTTTCTTTTAAATGCCAGACCCTCTAACACTTTTATAGTTTCAGGTAGGTGGTTAAATATTAAAATGCACATGTTAACCACATTATCCTTGTATATCACCTTGCGACAGGGAAAATTATACAACAAGTTCTTAAATTTTGCCCTTTTTTGCCGAGGTATTTAACTACGTTAATTTCACTACGTTTTTTAAACAAATCGGGGTGCGTTTTAGTGAAAAGACAAAATTCTTTTATGTTCATACAAGGCAATGGAAGAACATTTGATTTTTTAAATAGGGGTTTACAGCTGTCTAAAAACCATGCCTTGTTTATAACCCGAATACATCACTTCTGCAATTTAAACAGTCTATCCACATCTACAGAGTTTCCCCACATTATAAGTCCGTAGTTGAGTGTTGAAGATACGTAGCCGTGGTAGGCTGCTAAAGCAGCCTCAGTGGAAGCAGTTTGCCTGAGTCTATTTAGAGCAAACACAAAACGTTCCAGTTTTTTGCATATGAAATCAATATGTGCCTTCCAGTTTAAGTGGCTATCTAAATTTATCCCTAGAAACTTAAGGTTGTTCACCTCAGTTACTTTTTCACCCAAATATTTAATGTCAAGTTTAAAAAAATTATAATTATAAGAATTAAATTGAATTAAGTGTGTCTTACTGACATTTATATTTAAGTCATTATTTTTCATCCAGCTACCTACATCTGCTAAAGCTTTATTTATATCTATTTGAGCAGTTACTTTATCTTTAGGTTTGATGACAATAGTTGTATCATCGGCAAATAATATACAATCATAGTTGGTGGCATACGGTAGGTCATTTATGTACAAAAGAAATAATACAGGGCCGAGAATGCTACCCTGCGGAACCCCACTATTTTTTATAATGAATTCTGACTGAAATTTTTCTTTTGTGTAAATGGTCCTATTTTTATTTGAAATTACTCTGGATACTTCTGTGCACTGCTTCCTATCATATAAATAGCTAGCCACCCAGTCCAAAGCTTTTCCCCTTATGCCATAATGTTGTAATTTATGTAGTAGCATAGTATGATTAACGAAATCGAAAGCTTTACTCATATCGAGGAATAGTGCTGTAACTGGCGTCCCATTATTTATACTATCTGTTACAATTCTTATTAAATTAAAGCATGCAAGTGTAGTAGAACTGCCTTTTCGAAATCCAAACTGTCTATCGTGCAAGGTTTGAAATTTTGAAATAAAATTATTTATCCTCTCTAGCATTGCTTTTTCAAAAATCTTAGACAAGATGTGGACTATTGTGATTGGACGATAATTGTTCATGTTTGATTTATCTCCTTTTTTAAAAAGGGGCTTGACCACGGTATTTTTAGTGGTTCTGGGAAAGTGCCTTCGAGGAAAGATAAATTTATGATATGTGCCAAGGGGTAGCATAACCACGGGGCACACAACTTTAAAACTTTAGTAGTTATGTCATCACATCCACTGGTCTTACTGTTATTTAACTTAGTTATAATATTGTGTACTTCATAAGCGTCAACGGGATTTAGAAAAATTGTATTTTAATTATGTTTATTAATGTCAAGTATATTTAAATTATTATTATTATTGCAAGCCTGAGTCGATGTCACGCTTGCAAAACAATGATTAAATATATTACAAATGTCAGAAGGATTTATATAAGTCATATCATTTTTAATTATCATTTCAATGTCATTTTTTAATAAGACATTATTATTTATATTTTTTGAAATTATGTCCCAGATTGCCTTACATCTATTTTTATCATTTTGTATGGTTTTATTGTTGGTAATTTTTTTAGATTTATTAACACATTTAAAAAAAAAAAAAAATATATTGTTTAAGTGAATTTTTGTTAGCATTTTTATCTTTATTAGCCCTGTATTTCATGTATAAATTTCGTTTAGTTTTACAGTATTTTTTTATGCCCTTTGTTATCCAGTTCATCTTCTTGGTCCTATTGATAACTTTGACCTTTATCAAAGGAAAACAAAGACCATAGTATAAGCACAGATCATCATAAAAGAGCCCAAATGCAACTGATGTATTTTACGATTCAATGACATCCAAAAAAGAAAGTGAAGATATACAGTCCCTAAACTTCTCTAAATTATCTGGGCTATAGTCACGTTTATATTCAAACCAGCTCGAAATGGCTTTCAGTTTATTGATTTTTAAGCTTATTGATTGGGCGGATTTAACCAAGATTGTGTATTTCAGATTGAACATTTTTGAAATTACTTGCGTATTGGTCCAAGCAAGAATTTAATCGCATCGGTACTTTAATATGAATCTGAAAGTTAAAGCTTTGTAGTATATTTAAGAGATCTTTTGTATCTGCATTATTTTTTAAAATATCAATGTTCCAATCCCCGCAAAGAACAATCTTCTTCCTTCTAAATTCATCAGTCAAATAATTAAGTAATTTCATCAGTTTATACAAAAATAGTTCTACCTGAGACTTTGTATGTTTTGGAATTCTATATATACAAAGAACTATAAGATAAAGACCCATTATTTCTACACCACAACATTCAAAGTTAAACGATGTTGGTAGGTTTGATGGCAATTTTAGCGGTTTGGTGTCTAGAGATCTTTTATAATAAAACCATAAATAAAAACATACCCACACCAGGTAATACCAACTCTAAATTCAAATATGCAATATGTTGCAAATAAATAAATTATCTTGTCTAGACACATTGTCACAGCAGACCTCAATGATGATGAGAACATTGAAAGACAGCGTAGAGTGCTGTGGCGGTAAGAAGCAATACCAATTTTATCTGTGGCAATACCTATGCTTGCACGCAGGTTCACTATATACGGGTGGTCCATCCTATGACGTCAAGAATTTTTTTTTTAATTCTTCCCTCCTAGGGGTACCCAAAAATACACCATGTATGCTCCCCGATTTTTTTTAGTTTTCGAGATACGATTTTTTTATGCTTTCATCGAAAATTTCGCTAGTGTTTACATAAAAAAATTACATAAAAAAAACTGATCGGTATTTTTATGTTTTTTTTGAAACCTAATTCTCGTGAAGTGTTCTTTCACATGCATAAGAATTAACTGCCTAACATTGCTGCATGTTGTAACAATTTTGATCCAAAGTTTCTGTAAATAACGTTTCTGCGAGCTAAAGTTAAATTTTCAAATTCAAAAAAAAACAAACAAGAAGGTTGCAAAGATTCTAATGAATTTTAAAAACTTCTCTAGTCTCTAAGCTTTCCAAAAAGTACAAAAAAGTGGTAGGTAAAAGGGCCATTATTTCCTGTAATCGGGCTTTAAACGTAGCGGGGTAAAAATTTGGCCAATCAAGTAACTTCAATTGTGGAACTTTAATTTCATAATTTTAAATAGGTGATTGCTCCAAATTACTGAAAACCCATCTTGGTGGTAATAATAATTATTTTTATGACTGGTGTATCATTTTTTGAGGTTCATAATGAAACAATACAAATCAAATCAAAGTATTTATTAATAAAATTAAATTTACAACAAAAATGCTCACCTGATTTCAAAATTCTCAGAACTAAAGTTCGCAGTATTCCAGTTGAACTAGTTATTCTTCTTGAGCTTGTAAGCTTGAGCTTTAAAGCTTGCATACGTGACAAAATCCCGATTTTACCTTTTGTTAATGTCAATGTTGACCACTCATATGGAAAATTGTTTGAATTAGTCGAAAATGAATTTGCCAACAATTTACCTAAAAAGGAGTTAGTGATAAATAATAACAAACCGAAATTCAGTGACTGGGCTACATCAGGTATATATATATCAGTAGGAGAAAAATTTTTAAATTATATAATCAAAAAGTCAACAGGAATAATGATTGTGAATGAAATTGTGTTGCACGTCTTGACTATCTTATCCAAAAACATTAGTTACAAATAGTAACGGGCCAATTAAATTAGCTAGGTCTGGATTTGTTTAATGCCTATTATCTTAGTTAAAAGTCTACTTGCGCCAGTCAGGATTAGCTAATCCAGACTTTGGCAAGTGGGCTTTCAACTCAGATAATAGGCCTTGAGCAAGTCCTGGATAGCTAATCCGGACGTGCGCAAGTAGGCCTAACAAAACTAACAACAATTGTTACCTACTAAGAAACATTTCGGAAAACGTAGTGTTGGACCCTGCTAGGTGGACCGATGACCTGAGGAAGGTGGCCGGTGGTGGCTGGATGCGAGAAGCGGAGGGCCGTGAAACTTGGCGCAGTCTTGCAGAGACCTATGTCCAGCTGTGGACTGCAATAGGCTGATATAATTTTAATATCTTCCGCGCAGTTGGTGAATTCGTCTAGGACACTATTATTATTACGTATGTTATAATTAATCTGAAGTGTGTGAATTTACTAACGAGTTGGTATTCCAATGTAAGGGGCATACATAAAGATATTACTTCATGTTCAGAAATTAGTTGTACCTACTCATTAAATAAGTTCATCATAAACGACTCTGTGGGTTAGTGGTGAGACTCATTCGTAATCTCTATTAGGGTCCTGGGTTCGATTCCCAGGCGACGCGAAATAAGATAATATCAATTTGTATAGGTTTCCTTCCAGTTCGGCGTGTGATATTTTAAATCGAACTTAGCTAGTTAGGTATCTACTAAGACGACAAAAAAGTATACCTACCTACCTAGTTCAAAGCAGGCAAGCAGACGCATTACCCATTTGATATCCTTGTGTGTGAATTTTCGTGTGCAGGTATAAAATCAGTAAAATAAAACGGTAGACATAGACTATGTCACGCATATTATATTATTATTATAGTTTAAATCTATAGAGCCATAAAGGCTATAGGCGTGACAAATAAATAAGAATATCTATTATATATGAAATTATTGTGAAATCGAATAAATTAAATCAAATTTCACTTACAAAAATTAATTGACTGTGTCATCCGGTGGGACACACGTAGTCACAGTCGATTAATTTTTGTAAGTGAAATTTTATTTAATTTCGTAAAAATATAATAAATCGAATAAATAATAAGTACCTGCCCACAAAGGAGAATTTTTATCGCAATTGTTAACAAAATATGAAAATACCGTAGAAGAGGAGCCAAAAAATGAAATCAAAATTAAAATCGCCCAAGAAATACAAAGGCTAAGTACAAAGTACATACTTTTTGGCACGGATTTAGAAGATAGAGTTATTCGACATGCACTGTGATGTCAGAGCCCACTACGGCCATTTAATAAGCTTACCATGTACCATTTCGTTTTGCTATATCGAGAAAGAAATAAATCTTTGATAGCATAATAATATCTCTCTCAAAGGGTAAAAACAGGGGGCAACATATTACTAATACTTCGCTGTCTGTGTCTGTCACCCCAGGTTGTGCCTATCTCATGAACCGTGATAGCTAGACAGTTGAAATTTTCGCAGATGATGTATTGTATTGCTGGGGCAGCTTTAACAACAAATACTAAAACCAGTATAAAATAAATATTTCTCCCATACAACAAACGTAAATTTTTAACGTTTTTTGCTCGGTATTAATAACGACAATAAAGAAGCTTGAAATATTTAAAGAATAGTATTAAGTTGCATGTTTACTTTAAAATTTAATAATTCAATAAAAATAAAATTAATATTTAAGGGTCGTTTTAAATTGTTAAAGGGGTCTCCATTCAATAAAGGTGATTTTCTGCTAACTACAATTACACTTATAATAATACTAGTGGTTCCCCGCGACTTCGCCCGCAAGAGTTGGATTTTCCATATAAACTTTCATCCCCATTTCACCCCCTAATGTGTTTTATATCGCGACAAAATGTAGTCTATTCCTTTAACTGTCTCCACACCACATTTCATCTCAATCGGTTCCGTGGTTTAAGCGTCAAGAGGTAACAGACAGACAGACACACTTTCGCATTTATAATATTAGTAGTGTCTTACTGTTGTATAGATAATGGTACGAAACCCTTCGTGCGCGAGTCCAACTAGCACTTGCCTGATTTAATAAAAATAATTATAGTTAGTTATTCAAAACATCGTATTTTTTTAAAGAAAAAAACTATACTTAATCCGTACTAGGTTTCTACCTGCAATTAAATAAACACTAATGAGATACTTATAACGAGGTACTTATCTATTCTTAGCTAATTACAATAGTCTGTTATGGTGCAGGTAAAATGTGTTTAGTCAAGCTATTCAGTAAAATTTGAAACAGTTTCGATTGCATAAGTTATATTTTTTCTTTTCATCCATTTTTGGGAGTAAACAGATGCCCAAATTCAGTCAAATTTAAAATTCTAAATTCCACACGGTTTCTTTTTATTGTTTATAATTAATTACTACCTGATAAACGCTACTATGGCGGTATGGGTCAATATTTAATATTACGTATTAAATATTGACCCATACCGCCATAGTAGTGTTTATCCGTCGACGAAAGGACTTGCCCACTATTTGTATGGATGTTGGTTTTTTATTACAAGATATAACTAACCATATTTACTATATTTATTTATAAGCTACAAAAATATGAAACACGAAACCATATAAATTATAATTTTGAGCGCCTCCACTTTTGAGATAAAAATTGATTTGTAATTTGTAGGTCTAGAAGCATATTGTAGAAATTAAAAATTAAAATCTACATATACTGGTTAGCCAAACGGAAAAAAGTTACGTATCTGTCACAATCTATGTGTTATGAGTGTAACATAACTTTCCCGAAATCGTGTAAGCCCAAGAAAAAACTTGCACGACCACTGTCAATATAAATTTTGTCAAATTTTGTTGACAAATTACTTTTTTTTAGTGTCTAGTAAAATTAAATATATTTTTTCTCTAAATCGGAGGCCTTAAAAATATTATTTATGCAGAAAGGCTAGTTTTTGAGAACTCTTCTACATAACATTAAAATTCCGGTTAGAAATATTGATGAATAAAAAACCACTATTGGACAACTCTTTTTGTGTGTTCTTTATCCCTCTATGAAAATAAAATCAGATTATAATAGTAAATCATTTATTATTAAATATTTAATTTCATTGTATTTACAAACAGGAGTTTGCTTGGTAATTAATACCCAGTAATAGAAAATAATTTAATGGATCTTACACACAAACGAGATTATTACAAAGAAAGTAACGATATTTAGTAGAATTCGGGATATTTTTTTAAATGAAATTTTAAGAATGTTTGGTCTAATAATTTGAAAAAATATTTCCCTACTTTTCATAACTACACGTCGGAGTTTTTTCTTTTATTACAATCCTTATGCATTAAGCTTATATAGATACAATTATCAGCTATAATTAATAGAATCAGGCGTTACTTTGCGGAAATCCATTATTAGATGGGAAAAATAAAATACGATTATTTTGCTTTAAATTTCCGCTAAGAGAAGCTAGCACAGGCACCAAAACCGCACCAACCGCAACCGCGTTGAGTACCAGTTCAGGCAAATGCAGAATGCACCGACCTCCCTCCCTCAATACGCATGCACTACCTACAGTTAATGCAGTTGTTAGTTACCAACACCAACGTGCAAAAAACCTCGACGCGTTTGGCGACTCCTTCTTACCACAGTTTAAGTGAGTTTGAGGAAGAGGAAGACAACATGTCTGCACCCACAACAAGTGACGCGACCAGATGGTCAGTTGTAGGCAGTTATCTGCAAGTTGAGAAATCAACCCTTCAGTCAGTGACTGAGAAGGCTCGAGCCTTGGCCCTTAATGACAAGGAGTTGGGCACTCTCATTGTTGATGCCATCGCAGGCAAAGTGTCAGAGAACAGTTTTAAGAATCTGGCTGTGTTTGCTAAATGTGTGGCATATGACGGATTTAATCCACAAACAATCATCTTGGAGATGGCCAGATTGGCTAAGGCTGATAGCAAGAATCAGACTGATGAAACTTACAATTTCACTGCAGATGGCCTAACATACTCCATCCCTAAGAACTGTAATCTGGCCAAGGATGTTCAGATGTTTGTCACACTGTTCTTGGTGAGGGGAAACAATCTGTTTAAAATCCTAAAGACCATCAGCAAGGACGCTAAAATGGCCATTGCTGCCAAGATTTTAGCCTACAAAATTAAGAGTGATGATGACTCAGAGGCAGCTGCCAGGAAGCGCAGGGAGAGAGTGATTCTGAGCTCAAAGGACATAACTCTCAGCAGAGTGGCGGCCAGCTTCCCACACTCTTGCAGTTGCAAAGAATGCCGGCATACCTGGCAAAGCTGAACTTGTAGCCATCAAATGGCAGTTCAAGCTTAGCAATCAAGAGATGAGAGATTCACCCATGCCAATTATATTGCAGCATGGCATGATTCCAGCTCTGCTGAGAAAATCTATGCCGCAGGAGGAGGCCCAGCTGAGGTCATTCTGCTACACGTTTAACCTGGAGCAAACCATAACTTTCTAGGCACCCAATGTGAAGAAGAACATCATCAATGAGCCACTGATGACCCAGGTTGAGAATAGCATGAAGTTTGTGGACGCTGCGATCAATGGCCCAATGACTGACGACAAAGATAAGCAGCGCTTGCTAAAGGCTCTATGTAGCGGTGATGAGGAGCTCATCGAGAAGTGGGTGTCTGCTGGTAGTGAGGCATGGACCAGGGCACTTACTGCTGCTACATATAGCGGTATAATATCTAGCATGAGGGAGATTAAGAGTCCTATTATGTAATAAACGGTCGAGTCTGCTTAGGGGATTGTGTGAGTCATTACCACCTAGATAGGCCAGGAGGGAAGAGGGGATTGAAATGCGCATAGGGAAAGAGGGGGGGGGTTAGAATGGGGAATTTAAAAAAAACTCCTGAGGATGCCGCGTGGAGTGGCGAAACGCGTCGAGGTTTTTTGCACGTTGGTGTTGGTAACTAACACCTGCATTAGCTGTAGTGCATGCGTATTGAGGGAGGGAGGGCGGTGCATTCTGCATTTGCCTGAACTGGTACTCAACGGTTAGTGTGGTTTTGGTGCCTGCGCTAGCGTCTCTTAGCGGAAATTTAAAGCAAAATAATTGTATTTTATTTTTCCCATCTAATTATCAGCTACCTAATGCTAAAGTTTTAAACTAAGTCGTGTCTGTCTTGATCGTAAACTGTTGATTTCGATCAATTTTGCACTCCTTTTTTAGCCCAAAGGCTAAGGTAGCTGGTAATTTTACCTAGGTAAGCTCAATGCATATTTTCAACAAAATTATGTAGGAAAATATTTTTTTCAAGCTTATTAGAATAAAAATTCTCAAAATTTCATGAAAAAACTGATTGATATTAAAAACTAAAATCAGGTAACAAAAAAAGTTATCTTTTGGACCATCCTGTATCAAATAACCACCTAGCGGTATAAATTAAAGTTTTAAACTATTCTCATACCTACCAAATAAACATAAAAAAATTAAAAAAATCGGTGAAGCCGTTTCTGAGAAGTGCGACCACAAACACCGTGACATAGATAAATAGACACACCGCGAGATACTCAATATTACATGTGCAAGTGCACAAACATTGTATGATTCCTTTTACAATTAATATGTTCCTTCCTATTGTTATCTTACCTACCTGAAAAAATCGATGCATTTTATTAACTAGTTAGATTTATCACAGAAAAAAGGCTCCAAATAGCGCTTAGCTAAATGTATGCTGATCTTAAGCCAACTCTATTAAATATACCTACTTATACGAAAACGATGTTTCATACAACATATTCTTAAACCATATGGTGGTTAAATAATGTTAAAATACAATAAAACATATTTTTCATCTCACCTGTTCGGAAAGTTGAACTTTCATGTGTAGATAGCCGGGTGGAAAATAGCTTTTCCCTTCTACTTTATACTCCTACTATTGAATAAAAGGCCACTATCGACAGTATCGATAGTCAGAGCTGTATCGGCTATCGATAGTGATTTTAGTATTGAACTTTGATAGTATCGATAGTATTGAACTTTGATACTATCGATAGTATTGCTTTGTGTCGATAGTATTTATATTAACAGAGCTATAGATTTTATCGATAGTATTGCTTTTGCCTCAACTATCGATACTATTGCTTTTGCTTCAACTACCGATAGTCTATCGATACTATCAATAGTCTATCGATACTATCGATATTTTATCGATACTATTACTTTTGCCTCAACTATCGATAGTCTATCGATACCCTCGATTTCCTTACAGTCGAAATGAAAAATAGTATGTTTAACTCAAGTGGAAGCACCCATTCCACTCTCGAGCTATTGGCGGTCTCACTTCGTTCGAGCGTCAGAAACTTCTCGAGTGGAATGGTCACTTTCGTCCCTTGTATAACAATCGACTATTTCCTAATCCTGGTATAAGGTAAACGAGTATTATCCCTCATGCGAGGCTAGGATAGGCCCTCGCAGCGAGGGCTACAATGATCATTCATTATCATTAGGCAGAAATGGGCAGAAAGGAGTGCCTACATTTTTCGCTTGCTAATGTAGGTAATTAATATACTTATGGTATCATCATACTGCGATACTTTTTAAATTTGTCGTAATAAATTTCGCTCACAAAAATTCATCGACCGTCTTCAGGTTGGTCATGAACCCACGACCCATCGTTATAAGGGCGATTGCTCTTCCAACTGAGCTACAGAGGAAGTTAGTTACTCGACGAATTTTTGTAAGTGCTTGCTACACTAGTTACGCTACGATGATTTTTTGTGACTGAAATTATTTTGTAAAAACTTGCAAAGAAATTGCTTAAAATAATAAAAATATATATATTTTTGCCGTCTTTCATATAGCGTCTCAACAGTCTTAACGCCCGCGGACCCTCAGGGTGGGAAGTAATAAAAGTTTTCACCCACACTTGTTTCACCGCTGAAATTGAATTTGTTTAAAAAATATTTTTTTGTTAAAATATTGTTTGAGCGTTGAGGGGCTAGTGAAAGATTTGTTCGTTTTTCGGAAGTGAAATGACTGGTAGAGAATGCCATTAGGCATTAAGTCCGCCGTAAGTTTTAGTTGTGCAATAAAGCTTAAATAAATAAATAAAGATTTGTCTATTGCTATTGCTAAAATGTGCCGTGACGTGACTGTTAAACGCATATCGTAAATAAATCACAGTCGGCCATCATAAATCGATTTGATGTGGTATGTATGGACCATTTGAATACGGCAAAGAATTAAAATAATCTACGGCTATTGTGCTGTTTATTGTCTGTTACTGTTGTTGGATTTGAGAGCACAAATGACAAAGAGGATAAGTGTGCTTTCATTAGGATACTTGTTTGTTACCTATCATATTTTAACGGTGGTTTATGTCTTCCGTTAAATACGGTTATTAAGACCTAAGTTCACCAGCACGTTTTTTAAACAGCCAGTAACCGTAAGTTTACGGTTTATTTGGCAGAATTATTTTACGAAATATTTCAAATAACATTAAAACGGCTGTTAAAAAATTAACCAGGTGTAGGTGAACTAGCCCCTTAGTAACCCACTGCTTTAGTACCTCAGAAACCAGGCATAAGTCAGAATTTGTAATACTCACGCACAATTTGTGATGCTTTTGAATCTAAAATTTCGGGGTTTTTTTAAGTACCTTGAAGATGATGGTATTTTCGATACATATGCGTGTTGGATTTTGAAGCTAATAAATACACATTTATGATTTATATTTCTGTTTAATAGTATAAAAATATTTTTTTAATAAACAAACATCAGGTACTTTCCATATTATTAGCATACATTTCGATATATATTATGGGAACCATAGCAGTGTTACGTGAATTTCTAAAGTAGTTACATGAAAATTTTCTAGAGTACTTCGTTACATGAAGGCATCATTGATAAGTAGGACAGTGCTATACAACTGAGACGACGTAAACTAATATTTAGTTAATAAATATAATTCAAATCAGTTAATGACGTAAATGTGTACATAATACACAATGGAACTTACGTATTACGAAAACGAGTGATGAAGTGTCGAAAGGATTTTGCCAATTGATGATTGAGCACTATTCAATAGAATTACTCATTTAAAATTTTCAACAAATCAATGACTTATTTGATTATAACAAATTACAATTGGTGTTTAAGCATTGTGTTGTAAAACTTCGCAAAAGCAAAAATGATACTATTTAACAGGCATAGATTAGTAATGGAACTCAAATAAAAAATGAATATTCGAATCACCCGGCATACATTTGAATTCACCATTGATTCGAATGATTCAAACCGATGCGATATGATGATTCGAATCAACTAGATTATTTTAAAATAAATAATAATATAATATTATTTTTAATAAATAAAAACAGAATATGCATGAAATAATAAAATATACATAAATACGTTTTAAACTACTAAGATTGACCTAATTGTGAATTTGCTTTACCTTAACAAGGTCAAGGAATGCAACTTTACGAAAAAACGATAGATAAAACGAACAAAGAAAACATCAATGAATGAAAAATACTGTACTGTATCTATAAGGTAAGTTAGCCGCGCAAAGAAAGATTCGATTCAAAGAAATTGAGGAGCTCGGGGATTTGATTCAGCATTCGAATCGTTTTTTACGGTCATCATTCGGATCAAATGATTCGAGTCCCATATCTAATATAGATGTATTGTCTTGGAATACGATACAATTAAAGGTCGGTTTATATCCACAGGCATAGACGAGCGTGCCAGGCACATTCCATGGCAGACAAAATAATATTCTCCTATACAGTGCGTATTAACGTATTTATATCTATTTTAATATGGACGCCCAGACGCGCCGACGTATACGCAAGTGCCTAGCCAGTACTTGCGAAAAGAAATATGCCAATTTAATGGCATATTTCTTTCCTATATCTCATAACTTAAAAAAAAAACCAAGTCTCGCAACTAGAAGTACTAAACTTCTACTGCAAAAAGTTGGTTAATATTCAGTCCCTACTTTAAGGGTCCTGTCTTATGCGAGACTTGTTTTTTTTAAGTTATGTTTTTTAATTGCATCTCATTTCTTTTGTAGATATAGTCCTACGTTTTTTCCTCTCCGGTACCTTTTCTACTTGTTGAATAAATTAATACCACCAAGGGATTTTGTAGGCCCACCCTTGGCCTTAGGAGTTTTTCTTATTTTTGTACTTATACAGGTACACTGATTCATTCACTGTAAATGTAACTATGTAATCCTATATATTTATATGGGATTATGGGAAATTTATTTATGTAGTTAGTGTATCTAGAAAGCTGGACCGAAATTGAGAAATATTTTGGTTTTTCCTTGATTTATACACTAAACACTAATTGTATTTCGAATCTTCTATGTCTACTAGAAGTGCCTTAAAGTTCTGATTATCGGTCAGTCAGTCAGTGAGTGACGAAATTGAGTAACTGAAACTGACTATATAGTTATAATATAATTCTTAAACTACTGGTTCAAATTGATTGAAATTTGTAATATAAAATACCTGCTCAGTAACTGAAAATTCAGGCTTCTAGTTTTATTCACAAAGAAGTTATAGGGGGTCGAAAATGGTCTGAAAAGAATGGTAAGGTCGTGCCGCTTTTTTTGCTCGACTTGGCGGGGGAACTACCGTGACCCGATTCGTCGGCGCGGTTCATGTCTGTAGGTGACTGTGGTTATCTGCCGGGCAGGGTGAATAGAGCATCGGAACCGTGCAGACGTCTTGCTTTTCAAGGGCATGCGTTTTTTTGTTTTATTCCACTTTTACTCTTCTAGCAACAAGCAAGTTATCGACAAATCTTCCGTAATTGGCTTGTTGTTACTAGAAGTGTCTGTAAATTAAGAAAGCTATCCAGAAACTGCTTCTGAGAGCGGGCCCAGACGACGGTGTTTGTCGATGTCTGACACGGCACGTTCAGATGTAAATAAACGGCGTCTGCCCTGGCACATGTCTGGCGCGCTCATGTAAGTAAACGGTGTCTGCCCTGGCACGTGTCTGGCGCGCTCATGTAAATAAACGGTGTCTGCCCTGGCACGTGTCTGACGCGCTCATGTAAATAAACGGTGTCTGCCCTAGCACGTGTCTGGCGCGCTCATATAAATAAGCGCATAATAATAAAAAAAACTCTCACTAAGACCTCGGCAGTGCATTTTACTAGCAAATTACAGTGAAACATAGATAAGGCAACTATTTTCATGTCAGATTGGCCGTGATGTCATTAATCCTATTCAATAATTCTAAAAAATTCACAATAACTGGTACTCAACTAAGCTAACTAGATGAATGTCAAATGACTTATGACGACAAATACAACGAAAATGACGAAGGCAATTAAAAACCAGTATTATTACAATTTAGATAAAATGCTTTTAACACCCCTTACTTTACATTTTCATCGGTATTTTCGCTGTCGAAAATCGTTTGACATTGGTCTAGTAGGCATGGTCGAGTGTACTACACTACTTGCGTGTTTAATAAGACACTTCCATCTTTGGCCTTACTTAATATCAAGATAAATTACATTTCTAAAATTAACCTAATAATAACAGTGTTGTAGCACAGATAATACATGCTGAAATAATGGTTGTTTTCCCGCAGTAAAATAGTGCAGTTTATGCTGTATTGCTTAGTGAGTAGAGCTTCTTTTGCTTTAAACATTGATTTCCTGCGGCAAGCAGTACCCAAATACGCCAATTTAGAGTTGATGATTATTTTTTTTATTACTTTGAGAACAAAAATATTTTTAGTTTAAAAAAATATCTTGCATGATTTCTACTAAAGGTAGGTCTGCTGCTGGAAAACAACCACAAAAATTTCAGCATGTATAATAGTTGTAGTGTGCTGGTGTATCTCTTGATCCATAAAATTTAGTTTGAGGTAATGTATACTATGTAAGTATAAAATTGAGATATACCTAGATGTTTGTCCTTTGTTAGTCTGGATTTATAGTTCTGGGAAGTTCATGGCCGAAGCAATGTTTGTGCGTTGGGTCTTTATAGGAGTTCTCATGTAAAACACTGTGGGAACTGGTGCGGCATTTTGTTAGGCATAGCTCATAGTCGTCAGTCAAGGAACGAAACAACACATTCTCTTCTGCGGACAGCTTAGATAAAACTAACTCTAGGAGGTCTCTCTGTGAAACAAAGATAAATTCTATGTAAATTGTACAAACCAGTCCAGATTGTAGTAAAAAATTTAAACATTCTTTTTGCATTATTTGAACCCATCTAAAAAAGCAACACTAAGAAAAGGAAATTACAAATTATAATTGGTTCATTTCATAGCTTTCACTGCAATAAATCAAATTAAATCAGAACTCTTTATTTGGAAAACATTACTTACAACAACTGGAACCCACAAAATGTGAAAGCAATACTTCTTACATTTACAATCAATATGAACCACATTGTTTACGTACCTTTTTTGGATCCAAACAACAGGACACACAGTATTCATAAATAACACAACAGTTGTTGTCTTTGCACGACTCACAACTGTATCTACGAGAGAAATCTGCTAGAGGGTCACAGCATCCATTTCTCATCAAGTCATTTCTGTGACACACATATCCTGGAATGAAGGTAAACTTATTCAAAACTTGTGCAAAAAAAAAAATTATGAATGGAGTAATTAAATAAGTAGCATCATTAATTTAAAATAAAACAAGCACTTTTAACTTTCTATGTGCTGTACTCAAAGATATCACTCAAAGTAAATCTTCATCAACAAAGATAGAAACAGAACGAGACTTAATAAAGATTAAATTTATGTGACTCCGACTGTCGCAGTGACAGATTCAATTGCCATCTTTAGCAGTGTAAGGCTATTTTCTAGCTTTTGTATGTCTATAAAAATATGTATACCTCGATCATCAACCAATAACATTCTGCCTTGCACAGAGTTCCTACAAATGACACTATCGTTTGTGTCTTTGTGCTCTTGCAGAGTACGCCAAACAAATGGCTTTCTTTCAATCATTGTCTCTTGGTACATCATATTTCTACTGCCGCCCTGGGAACACAAAACAAATCAATAAGGAAGTGAAATCAATAAGTATTCAATGACAATCGTATAGATAGTATTTTGTTGAACTAACCTCTCGAAGAAAACTGACAATACAGTATGTGAGCGAAGAAGCAAATATAATACCCAGGACGAGCCGTCTTCGTATAAACCTGACTAAGGCGGCGTACCACATTTTATAATAGAAGACAAACCCATTCAAATAAAGAAAACATAAATTAGAATTATGTGAGCAAGCGTAATAAATTAATAACATCTTCAAGCGAAGCACTGACGCGTTGGTTTCGGCACTTTCTCTGATCTCATTTTAACCGTAGTCATTGTATAGTACGGTAAAATCTCACGTTTTTAACCAGTATTTCTTCTTCTTTCCTGCACTTTAAATCTAAATAATTTGTATTAAAATCCAGCCTTTTTTTTGTTAGTGCTAAAGAAATCAAATCAAATCGTCAACCATATACATACAACTGTCAAAGTGACATTTTTTTTTCAATTCACTCATTCTGGGTAGGCAAAGGATCAAGTCCATAAAGCCACGTCTTTAGTATTTCAGTATCATTTAATTGTTCATTATTTTCTTCAGAATCTTCTTCTTATGTAGGTATAGCCTGACCAGTAAAATCATTTTTTATATGCTTACATTCCTGTATTTTTTTAAGCCTGCTGCTTAATGATAACAGATTTTTCGATAAAATAACATGACAGAACACTCGCAAATTGAGTACTTATTAAATTCAGTAACTCTGTAATATTGGCCTTGAATTTTGGACCAGAACACAATTATTTTTGCAAAACTACTAACGGGTAAAAGAAACATTAATCCATTGTTTCTCTCAATGATATTATTTATAATCTTATCATAATTTTATGTATAGAAAATCTTGGACAACTCTAAGAACTATTTTTGTTGTAATATCCAAGTAGAGTTGAAATAAAGAAAATAAAACTCAACACAAGTATTTATTATAATCATTTTTCAAAATCGTTATTTAAATATTCTCCATAGCCACCAGTAACCAAATTTCACTATTTGCACTATATGACGTACCAAAAATTCGTGATGACAACTATATCAGTAATTAATTTAAAGAAACCGTGATGATCACATAGACTTTCTAATAGAATAATACTTCAACACATGTCAAACCACTTTTCTTTTACGAAAACGAATAGTTCTCGGTATTTTTATCATATAAAAATTGCAAGGTCGAAAATTAGATTACGCGTCCACATTGACACTAATCATTATGACAACTGATGACATGTTAATGACGATTTGAGGTTTCTGTTGCCAGTAAAAGAAATTAGTTCCAGTTGTTTTCCGCAATATGGCGAGGTCCCATATATTCCTGGTCAGGCTATACTTACACAACTACACTAACACAAACAAACTAACCTAACCTAACTCATTGAAATGTGAGGAAGGTTCACATTTCAATGCTCTCAAGGAAATTTTGAGCGGGAAATCGAACCGGATCGGATAGGAAAGCCTTACTTTGTGTGGCGAATAGCCACTTGCCCAATCTGTAAATGTTAAAATGATCCGGCCGGAAATGCAAATGATTGGCCGACAGATATTTTCAGTCAGATAGCTAGATGGTCTGACTCTCTACTACGACTCGGCATGGCCGATTGACTGTATTACTATAAGTGTATAAGTTTGGTTTACCTATTGTACATATTCAAGAATACAAAACCTGGGAATCTACACTGCGTGAGTTTTCATTCAAGTCACTTCCTTGCCCATCCCGTCGGCAATGCTCCATTAGGACTCTTCACTGACGCTTCCTCCAATCACATCGGTGCCTGCCTGCAGCAGAACATCAACGGCGAATGGCAACCACTTGCTTTCTTCAGCAAGAAACTGTCCGCCAAGCAAACTTCCTGGCCAGCTTACTATCGGGAACTGCTAGCTGTCTACGAGGCGGTGCAACACTTTCGACATGTATTAGAGGCCCAGCACGCCACAATCTTTACAGATCACAAACCGCTGATTTTTGCATTTTCACAACGGCGAGAGAAGTTACCTCCGGTCCAGCTCAACCAGCTCTCATTCATTTCCCAATTCACAACGGACATTGTCCATGTGAGCGGAAAGGACAATGTCGTTGCAGACGCCCTATCCCGGGTCGAGGCGATTCGGCTCGATGAAAACTTCGCTGCACTTGCCGAAGAACAGGCGATGGATGAAGAACTGCGCAAGGCACAGACCAGCTCGTCCCTGAAATTGGAGAAAATTAACATTCCCGGAACCGACATATCCGTCATCTGTGACACGTCAACCGGTAAAGCGCGGCCGTACTTAACACCGTCATTTCGCCGCCCGTACTTCGCAAAGCTACACAACCTCAGTCACCCTGGCGCACAAACATCTGCACGTTTGGTGGCCGAGCGTTTCGTGTGGCCCGGCATGAACAAAGACTGCCGCGATTGGGTCCGTTCCTGTCTCGCATGCCAGCGCAGTAAAGTATCAAGACACACCTTCACACCACTTGGCACGTTCCCTACTCCGACTAAGCGTTTTCGCCACGTCCACATCGACATCATCGGACCACTCCCGCACAGCAGAGGCTACCAATACTGTCTCACTGCGGTCGACAAGTTTTCTCGTTGGCCCGAAGCATGGCCGATGGTCACAATGACGGCGGAAGAATGTGCCGAGACATTCTTTAGGGAATGGATCGCTCGCTTTGGCGTTCCTTCCCTCGTCACAACGGATCAGGGATGCCAATTTGAGTCGGGTTTATTTCGTAGTCTCTTGCAGCACTGCGGGACCAAGCGGGTGCGCACTACAAGCTACCATCCTTGCGCGAATGGTCTCGTGGAGCGCATGCACAGGCAACTCAAGGCTGCATTAATGTGCCACAACGATACCTGGCACAAATCTCTGCCGGTCGTCCTACTAGGCATGCGGTCCTGTTTAAGGGACGATCTTCAGGCATCTTCAGCCGAGCTTGTGTACGGGGAACCCCTGTACGTGCCGGGCGAATTTATGGAACCCGCCGCTCCATTAGATTGCACGGACGACTCCAATTTCACCAGTCAGCTTTGCAGCCACATGTCGCGATTAAGGCCAATCCCACCACCGCGCCACGGCCAACGTCCGACGTTTGTATCCAAGGATATTAATTCTACTTCGCACGTGTTTCTACGCGACGATTCAGTCAGACTGTCACTAAAGCCGCCTTACTCAGGCCCGCATAAAGTCGTGGGACGCGGTGAGAAAACAATTACGCTTTCAATTGGGGGAAAGAACATTCAGGTGAGTCTTGACTGAGTCAAACCAGCATATGGTCTGTATGAGTCTCCGCCACCAGTTTCTCCACTACCCGTTGTTCCTGCCGCATTGCAGACTCGCATCAACCCTGCTGCTACTGATCTTAATCCTGATGTTCTAAAGCCTGTTGCTCCAGAGCCTGTTGAGACCACAGGGCCTATGTCACAGAAAAAAGACTACACCACGCGCTCAGGAAGAAAAGTTCATTTTAAAACACCTGTTGATGTGTAATGTTATTTGTTTTATCAAGTTATTTCTGGCTCCTCCTCTTTGACATTTAGGTATCAGTAAGTTGTAAGTTTTATTTTAATTTATACCTAGTACCTATTGCAAAAGTTGCATAATTTTTTTGACTCCGTAGGGGGGTGGTGTGGCGAATAGCCACTTGCCCAATCTGTAAATGTTAAAATGATCCGGCCGGAAATGCAAATGATTGGCCGACAGATATTTTCAGTCAGATAGCTAGATGGTCTGACTCTCTACTACGACTCGGCATGGCCGATTGACTGTATTACTATAAGTGTATAAGTATGGTTTACCTATTGTACATATTCAAGAATACAAAACCTGGGAATCTACACTGCGTGAGTTTTCATTCAAGTCACATCCTTGCACTGCCCGCAGAAAGGCTAAATTTGTTTCTTACTTTCACTTCATTAGTTCTCCACTGCAGCACATTATTAAGATTATTCCACCCCACAATCACAACAATGACCACGAAAAACTACGCACTGTGACGGTTCTAAAACCGCCACAGTGCCAAAATGGCGTTCAAAATCCTGTTGCTTTAAAGTGAGCGTGTGGGGACCGTCCACGGAACTAATGAGAGTTGACGTAAACATACCCAATTTACTCTATTTTAGTTCCCTAGACACTCGGTGGGGGCGCTTTGATTCGGCACAAAAATTATCTGTCATCTGTCATTTCTTATAGAATGTTTCAGCGTATTTGTATTATGGAGGTCATTGTCATCATAGTACTGCTCCCTTGCCGAAACAATGCAGTTTCTAAACCAGGCAAGTTACATTAATTCCGGGTTCCATACCTCAAAAGGAAGAAAAGGAATCCTTACACACACTTTGTAGTCCGTTTGTTTGTCTGTCTGCTTGTCTGCCAAGACCCTTTTTCTTAGAAACGCGTAGAAAAGTTGAAGTTAACATGAAAGCTAAAAAATGAAGTTAGCTGCGAAAAAATGAAGCTTCTAAATAAACGCAATCGAAGATACGGCCATTTAAGCTGTATTTTTTAACATTTTGCAGTTGAATCAACTTTTATGGTACTCCGCAAGAAAAAAAACCTATATTTATAAGGAACCCTTAGTGCGCATGTCTATTTTGCACTTGCCCGGTTTTTGGCAGAATAAAACCAACTGAAAGCAGCCAGCATCCTCGCCTTCTTGCCTCATAGTTGGGTTGTTATCATAGAGGGCTGATTCAATCCTGTTTCTGTGCTGAGGGATAGCCCTTTTCGGGGCTGTTTTCTTCAGTGTTTCTGTGAAGAGTGCTGGCTATGGTAGCCACACATGAAATAAAAATAAATAAACTTAAAAGCTACTTAATCAAAATAAAACCCGTGTCCCCTTGATAGCGAAGTCATTATACGCATTCAATGTATGGGAACCAATATTTTTCGGATCAAAGGATGAGCTTGGCATACTTGTTCCTTAGGTAGACTAGTGTGGAAAACGCCCGGGAGTCAGCGGCTCACACCCCGCTGGGGGGCTGGGGGCGGGGGTGAAGTTCCCTTACTCCACACGCACTGTGACTCGTCATAACTGCTAATTTATACCTACTAGGGCAAGTTTGGTATGGTTTTCAGCTAAATCAAAGATGGCGGATTGATTTTTGAAACAAAAACCGAGCATTTTCATACAAAAAAATTGAATTACGGCCAAAAATTAAAAAAATAATTTATTCATGTTTTTTGGTTATGGCCATAAACTTTAAACGTGTACCAATATCTGCTTTAAAAAATATAGGTAAATAGCCGCATTCATTCATACAGATTCTATAAATATAAGCTTTGTTGAAAATATTATAATAAAAATGTTTAAAAAAATATTTACCTCCACGCGGCAGACACGAAAATTCTTAGAAAAATACAGGACAGCAAAAAACAACTTTTATATGTTGCTAAGCACCTGTAACTAGTGAGAATAAAATATGGTGTTTATAGAATAGGACGAAATTTTAATGCTATTTTGATAAAAAGATATTGTATGAACCCAGTGTATAGGTTTACCGTCGTATTTAAAAACGTGTTGCTCAACTAGATTTTGTGACATCTACATAGATATGTGCTTAAAACACTCACATATATTTACATATGTACATTTGCCCTAGGAATCGCTCAACTACGTGCACTTGTGTTGCCGCTGCAAGCACCTGCATCTGTGGCCGCCACACTTCATTTTCCAACTGCACCTGAGAATTTTAATGTATACTCGTACATACAACACATGCTTCGGCTGCAACTGGCAAGTCTGTACATGTAGATTTCCAGCTGTCACTGACTTTGGTCCATCATTCCCAATTAGATGGATCTTTTTATAAATAATTGCTTCATGCGTCGTTCACCGTAGAAAACGACTAAAAAAAGTTTCTACGAATACACTATTCCCGGAACCGACAGCAGTCAGCGGTGAGATGCTCGAAGTTGTCCAGGAATACGTTTTCCTAGACAAGCCGAGACGTGGAACTTGACAGTCAAGCTGGCCCACCGACTGCATGTCTCTCAGCGAGCTATGGAACGGTCTATGCTGGGGATCTCGCTAAGGGATAGAATCCGAGATCATCCGCCAAAAGACGAAAGTCATAGATATCGTTCAGAGGTGCAGTAAGCTAAAGTGGCAGTGGGCTGGTCATGTCTGTCACAAACCGACGGGCGTTGGAGTAGGAACTTTCTCGGATGGAGACCACGTCTCGAAAAACGTAATGTAGTGTTGGACGCCCCCCTGCTAGGTAGGCCGATGACCTGAGGAAGGTGGCCGGTAGTGGCTGGATGCGAGAAGTGGAGGACCGTGAAAGTTGGCGCAGTCATGCAGAGGCCTATGTCCAGCAGTGGACTGTAATAGACTGATATGAATATACTATTAAGTGATTGGTTAATTACGTGACTTCATAGTGTTAATACTCAATATACAGGGTGTGGCGTAAATAGTGGTCCAAAGCAAAGGTGTGGATACACTGTACACTGAAGCACCACATACCAGTATTTAAAAAAAAATATGTACAGGGTTTTCAAAAAAAAAAAATTTTTAAATTTTTTTAGAAATCGTTACCTTGCCTTACAAATTTGGTTATAATTTCCAAAAATGACGGTTTTTTTTATCCATTTTTTTTATTATTATTGCTGATCACTTGTACTTAGTACTCCATTCGTATTTTTTTTTACAAACTGAATTTAATAAAAAAAATTAAGTTTCTTTCAAAATTCAATACTCACTGCTAGCAAATCGTTTGACTTTCAATGCTTTTGGTGCAAAAAAAATGTACCACACTGTCAGTGCCCATTGTTTAAAAAAAATGCCCATCTTTTGCAGATTCTAAAATGGCGCAACAATAAGTGTTACGACTTACAGGAAAAAAGTTATTGCTTTTCGAAACAAAAAGGAGCCCAATTCAGAAAAACAATTTATTTGAAGTTCAAGGGTTTACAAGGGTTGTAATTTTTTTCTGTGTGGTCCAAAGCAAAGGTGTGGATACACTGTACACTAAAGCACCACATACCAGTATTTAAAAAAAAATTATGTACAGGGTTTTCAGGGTTTTCAGGGTTTTTTTTATTAAATTCAGTTTGTAAAAAAAAAAACGAATGGAGTACTAAGTACAAGTGATCAGCAATAATAATAAAAAAATGGATAAAAAAAAACCGTCATTTTTGGAAATTATAACCAAATTTGTAAGGCAAGGTAACGATTTTTAAAAAAATTAAAAAAAAATTTTTTTTGAAAATTTTTTATGCGGTGCATACCCCCCCCGCTGGCGGGGGGGGTATGCACCGCATTTTCCTGACGCAAAAAAAAAAAAAAAAAAAGGTCGTAGGGGTCGTGGGTCTTCGCCTTGTATAGGCGGTATACTTGTTTGGCGGGGAAGCCTTGGGATTGGATGTCCCGAAGGATGGTGTCGGAGTCTAGCTCCTTGGGTAGGCCGCGAATAACGACGCGAAGTTCCCTTTCTTCCTCAAGGGCGTAGGTATGGAATTCAATACCTCGCGCTTTGAGGAAGCGGGTGAGTGAACGGTGGTCGTCCGAAGTGGGGACTACCACCTTGATCCCTACTGCACACGATTTGGCGTGCGAAAAGGCGCAAATCTTCCACTCCTTAAGGGCAGCGGAGACCATATTCCACGACGATTTGTTTTGAATGAAGATGGGAGGGACACTATCGGCCTTTCCGGATGGGCGAGAGGAAGCACGGGTAGCGGTGGGTTGAGATTGGGGGTCAGCCGGCTTCACAAGACCTGAGTTGGTCTTGGTGGCTTTAGCGGGCGGGGGAGTTTGAGCGGAGGGGCCTTTTGGACCGGGTGACTGTGACGAATTCTTCGTCTGATTCGGCTTGAGATGGAGCGGACTCATAGTCCATGTTGTCGATTACGTCGACGTCTGAGGCGGCGATACTAAGGATGATCGCTGTGAGAGCGAGACTGGAGAGCAAGAGCGCGAACGAGAAAGCGAACGCGCGCGAGAGGGAGAGCGAGAGCGGCTCAGGTCGAATGACTCGGCCGTCGCGGGGGCGAGGGACGCGGGGGGCGACTGAAGAGAGCCGTTATTTTCCTCGGAAGAAGGATCCGGCGAAAGCGGGCTGTCCCGCACACATGACTCTCGTAGCGATTGGAATCGCTCGAGTACAGCAGGGTATTCCATGAGCGAGCGCCGATCCGCGGGTTCTATTTATATGCTCCGCGCGCGATCGGTTGACGACGTGCACGCAAGACATAAGTAACAGCCACCGTGCTCGGCACGTGTAGCCAGAAAGGGACAGTGTGGTATAACAAAGACAGATATTGTTTAGTTCGTAAGTTGATCTTATTGGTTGTAATGTAAATTTTCCTATTGGTCGTCATTATTTTTGTTTTGTATAAATTTAACTTATTTTTTATGTAAATATTATTAGCTACGCACTCGAGCCAATATATAGACGATCGTTCCCCCGATTTTATGGACTGTATTCTTCAAATAAAACGCTTCTTGTTTCTTTCTTCTTTTATTGGAGACCGATGACCGTGAGAGCAGCTAACAAAATCCGGCGCTCACGGCCCTATACTTATACTAATTACATAGGTCTTACTTAGTGACTAAAGCACCCTAGTGCTTACTGGCGAAAGGATAAAGATAGCACCTACGTTACTCTTTCTAACGTGTTCAACAGCCACCCTCAAGACATCGAAATACTGAGGGAGGCAACCGATGCGTACCTCCTATCTCTTTCTACAATATTTCACAACTACCTACCGATAGCCTAATAATTCCCACTCACAAAATTCTACCTCTGCGGGTTTTCCTACCTACCCTCGGAATGTGCGAGGTGGGGGACAGGGACAGACTATTGGTCTTACCGGTCCCACACTGCCTGAGTGGGACGACCAGATAGGGTCTCCTTCGCCCCTGTACCAAACTACCTACTTTATATTTTATTATTAGTTCCTACCTGCCTAACTTACTGCAAGTGGGAATCACCTAACAGATAACCGGTTTGCTATCTTTATTAAATAAAACAAGCCCTGAGCTAATTTACATTGTTTCTTATGCTAAGCCCTATGAGAAAATTAAATTTTATTGAATCCACAAATATCTTATACTAAATTACAACATTCAAATATAAACATAAAGTAACTGATTGGGTGTCCGTAACAGTCTCCCCCCGGTGAAGCGCTGCGAAGTGCGAACCTCTTCAATCTACCGGCAGGACAGCCAATCTTGACGTCGGTCGACGAAACACGCCGCCCTTGGTCCGAATCTCGACGTTCCTTACTGCTCCGTCAGGTCCGGGATGTACTTCAGTGACGACTCCTCGCGGCCACACGTTGCGTGGTAGTGTGTGGTCCACCACGACGACTAAGTCACCGGGCTTGATAGCGACCTCGGTGACGTCACGAGCTCCTCTTCTTGGCACCGCACACTCTCCGTTGCTCTTCGCTGCGGCGTTAAACACTAGTCTTATCTTCTGCGGCTTGTTTACATTTACCACGGCAAAGTACGGTAAATACCAGAGACGTGGGCTCTGTGTATCGCTCACTCGGCTCTCTTCTGCGTAGCCCTTTTTCAGCATACCGTCGATCTGAGCAGTGTATTTACTTTTGAAGTCTTCTGATGCGTACATCTTCCTCTCGATTGACATGAGCCTCCGCGTCGCAGCATCGTAGCTCGGCGGCATAACTGTGTTAACCTTGCGCCATGGCAATCCAACTTCGTATCGCTAATTGACACATATCACTGTAGACTCAAAAGCTTCTAAAGCGCGAACATCTTCAGGGTTTTCGCGTTCCTTCTTCTCTATGCCCAGAGAATCGATCTCAAAGTACGCCTTCACCATATTGTGTAACTCTTCGTCAGGTTGCGTAAACCGAGCCTTCTCATGGCCGTCGATGAATAGCACCGTATCTCTCTCCCTTATGATCCGGGACGGCGCTAGACCATGTATCCCACCCCAGTCTGGTGAGCGATGCTGCTGGCTCGTGGCGTTTGCCTGTCAACAGCTTCCTGCTTACTATAAGATGCCAATTATCCGCGCCTATGAGTACACGCGGCTTGGCGTTTACATAACACACGTTACTCTCGTTCAGGTTACGCATGTGTCCATAATTCAAACAGCTTCGATCTACCGTTTGACTATTCAAGCGGAGGTTCTCCATGGTTCTCGCTTTCACCTTATATTCTTCCTTGTTACCGGCGATAATTCGAACCTCTACTTCCCTGCTTGCGTGTGGTACGCTCTGCGTGTTCACACTACATATGTGTAAGTCTCGAACCGGGCCTTCTGCGCCGACGTAATCTGCTAAGTCCTGATCTATCAATGTTACGGTGGACCCTTCGTCAAGTAGAGCGTGTGTAGTTACTCTACTCCGTGGCCCCTCAATGACGATCGCACACACCTTCCGTTACAGCCATTCTCATTACACATCTGCGCCTTACATTTAAACCGCCTGTGTTTACTATTCAAGCATAGAAAGCATATCTTTTCTTCTTTTAACCAATCCTATCGCTCGCGCATTGTCATGGTTGTAAACTTCTTGCATTTCGGTACTTCGTGGTCCCCGCCGCAACATAAACAACACGGTTTCTCTTGTGACGCCATCGCCTTCTCGTCGGCTGTGGCGTACACCCCGGTGTTTCTTCCTTTCGTGTTGGCCTTCGGTTTACCTTGTACGACTTCCTTCTTGGCTGCGGAGCTGCTAGGTTGCGGTACGTATGCGAAACGAATCGCCTTGTTAGCTTCTTCCATTAAAAAGTGCAATAATGTAACGATCTCTGGCTCCGAATAGCTTGAATACTGGACCGCGTAGTCGCACCATCTCGCCTTCAGGTGTGGGCTAAGCTTCTCGACTATGTCTCGTATCAGCATCGGATTTCTTAGGTAACTTCTATTGTCTACCGAGTCCAGTGTACACACGATGTTCTGTACCTTTATAGTGAATATATTCAACTCACTGGCTGTGGTACCCACTCGCGGCAGGCTCCTCAGGTCGTTCAGTGCTCGATCTATAATCACTTCCGGTCTTTCGTAACACTGTTCTAGCTGTTACGGACACCCAATCAGTTACTTTATGTTTATATTTGAATGTTGTAATTTAGTATAGGATATTTTGTGGATTTCAATAAAGTTTAATTTTCTCATAGGGCTTAGCATAAGAAACAATGTAAATTAGCTCAGGGCTTGTTTTATTTAATAAAGATAGCAAACCGGTTATCTATAGGTGATTCCCACTTGCAGTAAGTTAGGCAGGTAGGAACTAATAATAAAATTTAAAGTAGGTAGTTTGGTACAGGGGCGAAGGAGACCCTATCTGGTCGTCCCACTCAGGCAGTGTGGGACCGGTAAGACCAATAGTCTGTCCCTGTCCCCCATCTCGCACATTCCGAGGGTAGGTAGGAAAACCCGCAGAGGTAGAATGTTGTAAGTGGGAATTGTTAGGCTATCGGTAGGTAGTTGTGAAATGTTGTAGAAAGAGGTAGGAGATACGCATCGGTTGCCTCCCTCAGTATTTCGATGTTTTGAGGGTGGCTGTTGAACGCGTTGGAAAGAGTAACGTAGGTGCTATCCTTATCCTTTCGCCAGTAAACACTAGGGTGCTTTAGTCACTAAGTAAGACCTATGTTATTAGTATAAGTATAGGGCCGTGAGCGCCGGAATTTGTTAGCTGCTCTCACGGTCATCGGTCTCCAATAAAAGAAGAAAGAAACAAGAAGCGTTTTATTTGAAGAATACAGTCCATAACATCGAGGGAACGATCGTCTATATATTGGCTCGAGTGCGTAGCTAATATCGTCTGGTCCATTGCTCGCCGGATAAGAAGAAATCAGCATCGCGGCATCTACTTCGTGTGTGAAGAAAGTGTAACCAGCAACGAGGGATCAACGAAGCCGCGATCAGGACTTACTCCTGTGAGAGAGACGATCACATTTACACGGGTGTACCGTGGCTCCGGCATTCACCACCTAACGGTGCCAAACGGTGTCTGCCGCGAGTTAACGCCGTTTCCAGGCGGTGCAGTCTGTCGGGCGAGCTGCCACATATCGCGCAAGCGATTGTGAACTAGTCCGACCGCACCAGTACGGTGTGCGTAAGCGTGGGGGCCGGACTGTAGGCACTGCTGAGGGTCCTCGACATTCCAGCCAGCGACTGAGCACCCCGCGGATGCGTACATTCTCTGCTGGGCGGTTCCTTCCCTTCCGATCCTGCACGACCATCCATCCTCCAACAGGCTGCCCTTGGTAGCGTACCTGTTTGAGATTGATAGGAGTAGGGGCAGCAAGAAAGAAGATGCCGACGACAAGAAGCCAAGCTGGGAGGAAAGAGACGGAAGACTCAAGACAACGCAACTTTGAAGAACCACCCGCATCACCGTCAGTGCAAGCCACCGCAAGCATGCCACAAGCCCAAACAAGCGTAGTACCCGCAGAAAGCGGACGTATCGAACCAGTGGAGAGGCGTCACGACGCCGACGCCGACGCGCCTAGGACAAGGCCACCGTCGTCGAGAGGTTCAAGCGTCGCCGCTCGTTTGAAACAAGCGGAGTTACTAGCAGCCGAGAAGTTCGCGGAGATACAGCGAAGAGAGATGGCGATAGAAAAGAATTTAATTCAAAAGCGATTGGAATATGAAATAGCTACGATTATGGAGACCGATGAAGAGGATCGTGACCGTGAGAGCCTACCCGCCGGTGAAGTCCAAGCGAGGGTGGATGACTGGCTGGACAGAACCCAGTCCCGGCGTCACGACGAAAATGTGCAGATACCCACAACAGAAATGTCTTTCGGCGTTCCTACCCTCCGAGAAGAGAGGAATGAAAGAGACAGACATATGTTTACGCGTCGCAAGGAAAAGGAGGCGCGTAATATGGAAATGGACAGAAACCGACATTTAAACTCGCCAAGCATAGAACCAAATCAAGTTAATAACAATTGTGAACATAATGAGCAGCGACTAATCAACGAAAACAATGAATGTAAGGCAGGGCCCCGAGGTGATATGGACGGGGTTGAACGACTTGCTACTACATTAGAGAGGATTATGTCAAAGCGACCGGCCCCACGTCAAGCTATTGAGTTGCCGATATTTAATGGAAATCCAAATGAGTGGTTGCCTTTTAAAGCTGCGATGCAAGAGTCAACGAGATCATGTAACTTCAGTAAGGCCGAGAACCTGGCTAGACTACGAAATTGTCTAAAGGGAGAAGCCAAGGAAGCAGTGGCGGCGTTGTTGTACGGTGCTACAGATCCCGATAAAATCATGCGGACGCTAGAACAGTGTTACGGAAGACCGGAAGTGATTATAGATCGAGCACTGAACGACCTGAGGAGCCTGCCGCGAGTGGGTACCACAGCCAGTGAGTTGAACATATTCGCTATAAAGGTACAAAACATCGTGTGTACACTGGACTCTGTAGACAATAGAAGTTACCTAAGAAATCCGATGCTGATACGAGACATAGTCGAGAAGCTTAGCCCACACCTGAAGGCGAGATGGTGCGACTACGCGGTCCAGTATTCAAGCTATTCGGAGCCAGAGATCGTTAAATTATCGCACTTTTTAATGGAAGAAGCTAACAAGGCGATTCGTTTCGCATACGTACCGCAACCTAGCAGCTCCGCAGCCAAGAAGGAAGTCGTACAAGGTAAACCGAAGGCAAACACGAAAGGAAGAAACACCGGGGTGTACGCCACAGCCGACGAGAAGGCGATGGCGTCACAAGAGAAACCGTGTTGTTTATGTTGCGGCGGGGACCACGAAGTACCGAAATGCAAGAAGTTTACAACCATGACAGTGCGCGAGCGATGGGATTGGTTAAAAGAGGAAAGGATATGTTTTCTATGCTTGAATGGTAAACACAGGCGGTTTAAATGTAAGGCGCAGATGTGTAATGAGAATGGCTGTAACCGACGTCACCACAGGCTGTTACACACAGAGAGTAATAACAGCGGAAGTCAACAAAGCCAGGAAGTGGTAGCCTCAGTTAACCACACTGCTGGGGCAGCCAAGGTGCTGTTGAAGGTGTGTCCGATCGTCATTGAGGGGCCACGGGGTAGAGTAACTACACACTCTCTACTTGACGAAGGGTCCACCGTAACATTGATAGATCAGGACTTAGCAGATTACGTCGGCGCAGAAGGCCCGGTTCGAGACTTACACATATGTAGTGTGAACACGCAGAGCGTACCACACGCAAGCAGAGAAGTAGAGGTTCGAATTATCGCCGGTAACAAGGAAGAATATAAGGTGAAAGCGAGAACCATGGAGAACCTCCGCTTGAATAGTCAAACGGTAGATCGAAGCTGTTTGAATTATGGACACATGCGTAACCTGAACGAGAGTAACGTGTGTTATGTAAACGTCAAGCCGCGTGTGCTCATAGGCGCGGATAATTGGCATCTTATAGTAAGCAGGAAGCTGTTGACAGGCAAGCGCCACGAGCCAGCAGCATCGCTCACCAGACTGGGGTGGGTGATACATGGTCTAGCGCCGTCCCGGATCATAAGGGAGAGAGATACGGTGCTATTCGTCGACGGCCATGAGAAGGCTCGGTCTACGCAACCTGACGAAGAGTTACACAATATGGTGAAGGCATACTTTGAGATCGATTCTCTGGGCATAGAGAAGAAGGAACGCGAAAACCCTGAAGATGTTCGCGCCTTAGAAGCTTTCGAGTCTACAGTGAGATGTGTCAATCAGGGATACGAAGTTGGATTGCCATGGCGCAAGGTTAACACAGTTATGCCGCCAAGCTACGATGCTGCGAAGCGGAGGCTCATGTCAATCGAGAGGAAGATGGACGCATCAGAAGACTTCAAAGGTAAATACACTGCTCAGATCGACGGTATGCTGAAAAAAGGCTACGCAGAAGAGAGCCGAAAGAGCGATACACAGAGCCCACGTCTCTGGTATTTACCACACTTTGCCGTGGTAAATGTAAACAAGCCACAGAAGATAAGACTAGTGTTTGACGCCGCAGCGAAAAGCAACGGGGTGTGCCTGAACGACGCGCTATTAGAAGGCCCCGATTTGCTTAGAGACTTAGCCGGAATTCTATTTCGATTCAGAGAGAAGGCTATCGCAGTAACTGCAGATATCAGAGAGATGTTTTTACAAGTAAAGATAGCACAGGAAGACCAACCGGCTCAGATGTTTTTGTGGAGAGGCGATGACAGAGCAGCACCACCGAAGAAATATAAAATGACATCGATGATATTTGGCGCGAAGAGCTCACCCTTTCTAGCACACAGTGTAAGAAACCACAACGCGAAGAAGCACGCAAGAGAGTTCCCGAGAGCGTACGAAGCCATAACAGAGAACCACTACATGGACGACTGGGTAGACTGTTTCGATACACAAGAAGAAGCCCGTGACGTCATTAGAGACGTAACTCACGTGCACGCGCAGGCAGGATTCACGCTCGCGGCCTTCAACTCAAACGGGCCTGACGTCATGTGGGAGCTGCCGTTAGAAAGCCGTGCAACCGCACCGAAACAGCTCTGCTCTAGTGGGGATCAGCAGGGGCGTACATTGGGCCTCGTGTGGGACGCTAACGCAGACGAGCTAGGCTTCAACACCGACCTAGTTAGAGTGCCGCGGGAGGTGAAGATGTTAGAGCGAACGCCGACCAAGAGGGAAGCATTGAGCGCAGTAATGTCTATCTTCGATCCATTGGGACTGCTCAGCTACTACACGATTAGAGCGAAGATTCTAATTCAGGAAGTATGGCGCCTACAAACCGGCTGGGACGAGGCTCTACCTGAAGAAATAGCGAGAGAATTCGGCGTATGGCTACGTAGCGTAGATTCACTTAGCAGACTGCGTCTACCCCGTCTCTACTCTTTAACGGGGGGAGTGACTAGAAAGCAGCTGCACGTGTTCTGCGACGCTAGCGAGTCTGCTTATGCGACGGCAGCTTACTGGCTTATAGAGTACGAAGATGGGTGGAGACGTGTTATATTGGCGGCAGCGAAGGCTAGAGTAGCCCCGATGAAGACTCAAACGATACCACGTTTAGAGTTACAAGCGTGTTTAATAGGAACGAGGCTCGCGTCGGCGATAGTGACAGAACACAGATGGCAACCAGATAGAGTTACATACTGGACGGACTCTACAACCGTTCTATATTGGATTGGGAACGACAGAGTGCGTTACACCCCCTACGTAGCGCACCGACTGAGAGAGATAAGCGAGTTTTCAAGTCCCAATCAATGGCGGATGGGAGCGCGACGAGGGTGGCCACAAGTAATGTACTCAGACAACGCGACGAACGTCAAGAACGCGCTACGAGTAACACTGAACGAGAAAGCACCGAAGGAAGAGGTTCTACAGACTCTGCTGGTAGAGGTCGAGCACACTATGAACGCCCGGCCGCTCACACACGTGCCTGTCAGCGCTGACGACCCGGAGGCGCTTACCCCAAACCACTTTCTCCTGGGGGGATCGCGCGGCCTACCCATCACCGGGCCGTGCGAGCCGGCGTCGAAGAAGACGTGGAGGGCGGCACAAGCGCTAGCCGACGAGTATTGGCGCCGCTGGCTGAAAGAATACCTACCGAACCTGGTGCCAAGAAGAGGAGCTCGTGACGTTACCGGGGTCGCTATCAAGCCCGGTGACGTAGTCGTCGTGGTGGACCACACACTACCACGCAATGTGTGGCCGCGAGGAGTCGTCACTGAAGTACATCCCGGACCTGACGGAGCAGTAAGGAACGTCGAGATTCGGACCAAGGGCGGCGTGTTTCGTCGACCGACGTCAAGATTGGCTGTCCTGCCGGTGGAATGAAGAGGTTCGCACTTCGCAGCGCTTCACCGGGGGAAGACTGTTACGGACACCCAATCAGTTACTTTATGTTTATATTTGAATGTTGTAATTTAGTATAGGATATTTTGTGGATTTCAATAAAGTTTAATTTTCTCATAGGGCTTAGCATAAGAAACAATGTAAATTAGCTCAGGGCTTGTTTTATTTAATAAAGATAGCAAACCGGTTATCTATAGGTGATTCCCACTTGCAGTAAGTTAGGCAGGTAGGAACTAATAATAAAATTTAAAGTAGGTAGTTTGGTACAGGGGCGAAGGAGACCCTATCTGGTCGTCCCACTCAGGCAGTGTGGGACCGGTAAGACCAATAGTCTGTCCCTGTCCCCCATCTCGCACATTCCGAGGGTAGGTAGGAAAACCCGCAGAGGTAGAATGTTGTGAGTGGGAATTGTTAGGCTATCGGTAGGTAGTTGTGAAATTGTTGAAAGAGGTAGGAGATACGCATCGGTTGCCTCCCTCAGTATTTCGATGTTTTGAGGGTGGCTGTTGAACGCGTTGGAAAGAGTAACGTAGGTGCTATCCTTATCCTTTCGCCAGTAAACACTAGGGTGCTTTAGTCACTAAGTAAGACCTATGTAATTAGTATAAGTATAGGGCCGTGAGCGCCGGAATTTGTTAGCTGCTCTCACGGTCATCGGTCTCCAATAAAAGAAGAAAGAAACAAGAAGCGTTTTATTTGAAGAATACAGTCCATAACATCGAGGGAACGATCGTCTATATATTGGCTCGAGTGCGTAGCTAATACTAGCGTTCGCATGATTTTATCGGGATCTGTAGCACCGTACAACAACGCCGCCACTGCTTCCTTGGCTTCTCCCTTCAGGCAATTTCGTAGTCTAGCCAGGTTCTCGGCCTTACTGAAGTTACATGATCTCGTTGACTCTTGCATCGCAGCTTTAAAAGGCAACCACTCATTTGGATTTCCATTAAATGTCGGCAACTCAATAGCTTGACGTGAGGCCGGTCGCTTTGACATAATCCTCTCTAATGTAGTAGCAAGTCGTTCAACCCCGTCCATATCACCTCGGGGCCCTGCCTTACATTCATTGTTTTCGTTGATTAGTCGTTGCTCATTATGTTCACTATTGTTGTTAACTTGATTTGGTTCTATGCTTGGCGAGTTTAAATGTCGGTTTCTGTCCATTTCCATATTACGCGCCTCCTTTTTCTTGCGACGCGTAAACATATTTCTGTCTCTTTCATTCCTCTCTTCTCGGAGGGTAGGAACGCCGAAAGACATTTCTGTTGTGGGTATCTGCACATTTTCGTCGTGACGCCGGGACTGGGTTCTGTCCAGCCAGTCATCCACCCTCGCTTGGACTTCATCGGCGGGTAGGCTCTCACGGTCACGATCCTCTTCATCGGTCTCCATAATCGTAGCTATTTCATATTCCAATCGCTTTTGAATTAAATTCTTTTCTATCGCCATCTCTCTTCGCTGTATCTCCGCGAACTTCTCGGCTGCTAGTAACTCCGCTTGTTTCAAACGAGCGGCGACGCTTGAACCTCTCGACGACCGTGGCCTTGTCCTAGGTGCGTCGGCGTCGGCGTCGTGACGCCTCACCACTGGTTCAATACGTCCGCTTTCTGCGGGTACTACGCTTGTTTGGGCTTGTGGCATGCTTGCGGTGGCTTGCACTGACGGTGATGTGGGTGGCTCTTCAAAGTTGCGTCTTGAGTCTTCCGTCTCTTTCCTCCCAGCTTGGCTTCTTGTCGTCGGCATCTTCTTTCTTGCTGCCCCTACTCCTATCAATCTCAAACAGGTACGCTACCAAGGGGAGCATGTTCGAGGATGGATGGTCGTACAGGATTGGAAGGAAAGGAACCGCCCAGCAGAGAATGTATGCATCCGCGGGGTGCTCTGTCGCTGGCTGGAATGTCCAGGACCCTCAGCAGTGCCTACAGTCCGGCCCCCACGCTAACGCACACCGTACTGGCGCGGTCGGACTAGTTCACAATCGCTTGCGCGATATGTGGCAGCTCGCCCGACAGACTGCACCGCCTGGAAACGGCGTTAACTCGCGACAGACACCGTTTGGCACCGTTAGGTGGTGAATGCCGGAGCCACGGTACACCCGTGTAAATGTGATCGTCTCTCTCACAGGAGTAAGTCTTGATCGCGGCTTCGTTGATCCCTCGTTGCTGGTTACACTTTCTTCACACACGAAGTCGATGCCGCGATGCTGATTTCTTCTTATCCGGCGAGCAATGGACCAGACGATATTAGCTACGCACTCGAGCCAATATATAGACGATCGTTCCCCCGATGTTATGGACTGTATTCTTCAAATAAAACGCTTCTTGTTTCTTTCTTCTTTTATTGGAGACCGATAACCGTGAGAGCAGCTAACAAAATCCGGCGCTCACGGCCCTATACTTATACTAATTACATAGGTCTTACTTAGTGACTAAAGCACCCTAGTGCTTACTGGCGAAAGGATAAAGATAGCACCTACGTTACTCTTTCTAACGCGTTCAACAGCCACCCTCAAAACATCAAAATACTGAGGGAGGCAACCGATGCGTACCTCTTATCTCTTTCTACAATATTTCACAACTACCTACCGATAGCCTAACAATTCCCACTCACAACATTCTACCTCTGCGGGTTTTCCTACCTACTCTCGAAATGTGCGAGATGGGGGACAGGGACAGACTATTGGTCTTACCGGTCCCACACTGCCTGAGTGGGACGACCAGATAGGGTCTCCTTCGCCCCTGTACCAAAGTACCTACTTTATATTTTATTATTAGTTCCTACCTGCCTAACTTACTGCAAGTGGGAATCACCTAATAGATAACCGGTTTGCTATCTTTATTAAATAAAACAAGCCCTGAGCTAATTTACGTTATTTCTTATGCCAAGCCCTATGAGAAAATTAAACTTTATTGAATCCACAAATATCTTATACTAAATTACAACATTCAAATATAAACATAAAGTAAATCACTCTCCCCTCCGGACCTCTGAGGTGATCAGACGTGTTTTTAGTAACAAGCGATTTTTGTTAATTTGAAAGTGCTGTCAGAAAGTTAAGAAGATTTTATTCGACCGAGATACCAGGAGTGCAGCGACGGATGAGAATAAGCGGAATGAGCGAGTGAGACGTATCGCTAAGAGTGAATGCGTTCACTATACTTTTGGCAGCGCGTCGACGAACTAACGCCTCCCATATAGTAAAGTAGGTGTGCGCCTGCGCAAGCCCCGCCTCCTACACTGATTACTTTGCCGTCGGCTCGCCGCTCGATATTTAGGCCTACAACTTCACTTCATATTGTAAACAATGCCAAAAGTTCAACGTACACCACATCACAGTGAAGTTCCGTCGAAAGAAAATGCATCAGTGCAATCACCTACCTACTATGGGTCTGACTCTGATTTAAACTTGTCTTCTACTGGGACGGCTAAACACGATTTTACGACAAATATATCAAAAAGAGTAAAACGCAGGTTTGCGGACACTCCGGGGTGCTCGGATGAGTTTCTAAGTGAGTTTAGGCAAATGTTCGACAATCTTCACTCATATCAAGAGTCCAAATTCATAACCCTTAACTCATCAATTAGTACGCTTATCGATCAGAATACTAAAATTAAAAAAACCATGGATTTGATGTGCTCCCAACACGATGCCCTCGTAAACAAGGTCGCGTCGCTTGAAAAAGACAACCAGCAATTTAAAACTCATATCAAGTATCTTGAGTTGAAAATTGATATGTTGGAGAAGGATTCGAAGTCCACATCAATTGAACTACGTAAGATACCGAAACTTGAAGTTGAAGACAAACAGTCCTTGTGTACCACTGTTAAAAATTTAGCTTGTACTATTGGCGCTGGTCCCCAAATCCACGATTCTGAGATACGTGATCTATTCCGTACGAAATCTCAAGCTATCATAGTGAATTTCACTACTACGTCGAGGAAGGAAAATATTGTCCAAAGATTTAGAGATTACAATAAAGAAATGCGCTAATCCAACAAATCTACATTGAACACCTCGGCTCTTAAGATTCCGGGCCCCACTAAAACAATTTTTCTCTCGGAAGTACTTACAACTAAAGCTCGTCGCGTCTTCTACCTTACAAGGGAGCTTGTCAAGAATCGAAAAATTGCGGCCACCTGGACTTCGTACGGGAAGGTTTATATTAGGACGGAAGAAGGTCAACCTCCTATGCGTGTGACCGACGAGAAAGAAATCTCAAATCTTTTTTTATAATTTTGATTGTGTCTTTCTGTTTACATTTAAAATCCTATATTTGACTGAATGTAACTAATTTCATTCATGATAGTATTAGATTTCATTACCAGTATTGTTCTTTTTTGCCGTGCTTGCAATATGCCCATTATAATAGTTTTTTTTCCCTATATTCCTTCTGTATCTGTTTGTGCAATCATACACCTATCAAAAAAAAACACATTTCATTCACACACACTCACACTTACAAAACATTCATCAAACCACACACTTACACACTTTTCATATCAAAGGGGAGACAGGGTCCAGATTTCGGCTTATTTCATACTATACCTTATCTCAATCAGTCACGCAAAGGTCGTGACAGCCATAAATTAAACATATTTACGAACAGTTGTTTTTAAAATGCAAAATATTAATATGATAGGCCGGGAGCTGGACTCTTTATCTCTTACTCATGTGGTCACTTGTGGGATAAGCGATATAAAGCACAAGATTAATAGTAATAACCGCACTTTAAATATTGTAACACAAAATATTTGCAGCATAGGCTGTAACTTAAGTAATTTTGAAACCCTTTTACAAAGATCAGAAGTAGACTGGGACGTACTGGTTTTGACGGAGTGTTGGTTACCGTCTAATACAAATATACCAAGTCTCACTAACTACATCCACGCAGCTACTACAACTAACATCACACAAAACGAAGGCGTTGTCATATATCTCCACGAAAAATTAAAAGGTATTTTCGATGAGCCACAAGTCGATGATAGTAACTGCCTTCTACTAAAAATCAATAATGAAACTTGTATTGTCGGAGTCTACCGTCCACCGGGCTATAGGGATGCTAGTAAATTCATAACCTCCCTAGACACTTTGCTTAAGGATCTCAGTAATTTCAAAAATATAATTCTTTGTGGAGATATCAACATCGACATTGTACCCAATAGCTTAGACAAATACTGCAATGAGTATTTGAACATGTTAGCTAATCACTGTATCCTTGCTGGACATACAGAGATAACTCATTTTCCTACGTGCCTTGACCATATAATGTTGAAGTCTAAACTGAAAGCTACGTGCGTAATACTAGAAACCTCCATAACGGACCATCAAACAGTAGCCTTAAGTTTTAACCTAGGGACTCAACTTATATACAAGAACAAGACTAAAACCCATGTTAACCTACAAAATCTAGACACCGTGATCAACCAGATCGACTTTGATTCAATTCTCTCCTGCAATGATCCTAACATTGCAGCAAACATGCTAGTAGGGTATTTGAATTCCGCTATCAAAGAAAGTTTAACCTCTATTAAGATCCCAAACAGACAACTTACTAATAAACCCTGGATAACTAAAGCTTTATTGCGTTGTATGAGAAACAGAGACAACTTGTTAAAAAAATTCAAACAAGATCTTACCAATGTTGCTATAAAAACCACATACAAACGATATCGGAATTTCTGCACATCAGCCCTAAAGAAAGCTAAAAGGACGTATGAGAGGTTTGAACTAGAAACTGCACGAGACAATAAAAAAGACCTCTGGGATGCCATCAAAAATATCACCGGTGCAAAAAAACTGGCTGACCATTCATCCTTACTGGTGGATCCGTCGAATCCACAGGGTAGTGTTAATGAGGTGAACAACTTTTTTGCGAATGTAGGAAAAAACCTGGCTGAAAATATAGCGCCCTACCACCCGAGCAATCAAAAACAGAATCCCCCACTAACTTGGTCTTCCTCATCCTCACTAGTTATGACACTGACTGATGAAATGGAGATTGACGACATGATCAATGGACTTAGGGACAAATGCGCAGTAGGAATAGACTCAATTTCCACAAATGTAAAAAGATATGCGGCTCTCCTAACTGCTCCTTTATGTCATATTGTCAACCTATCGATTACCAATGGTGTGTTTCCCTCGGTTTTTAAGAAAGCCTTAGTTAAACCTATCCACAAATCTGGTTCTAAAGATAGCGTTAACAACTATAGACCCATATCCTTGTTACCTTCGTTATCCAAAATTGCTGAGCGTATTATGAACGATAGACTTATAAAATACTTGAAGAGTCGAAACCTTCTTTCCCCGAACCAATTTGGCTTCCGACGTGCACTAATGACGCTGTACACGAGCTTGTTAATTCAATCATAACATCTCTAGATGCCAAAGAAAAGTGCATAGCTATTTTCATCGACCTGGCTAAGGCGTTCGACACAGTCTCAATTCCCCTTCTATTGACTAAATTAGAGAAGATCGGAGTACGTGGCACTCCTCTAAAACTCTTTAGTGATTATCTTAGCAATAGAACACAACGAGTAAGAATTGGAAATTGGACTAGTGACGAGGTAACCACTACTTACGGCGTCCCACAAGGCAGCATACTAGGACCAACATTATTCTTGGTGTACATCAATGACCTGTGCCAACTAACCCTACACCATGGACAAGTGTTCACTTTCGCCGATGATACTGCTCTTTTCTTCAGAGGCGTATCCTGGCAGGATGTCTTTCTTTCCGCACAGCAGGGACTAGGTTTGGTCGATGATTGGCTCAGACAAAACATCCTCACCTTAAACATCACTAAGACGAGTTTCATCCCTTTTGCCTTACGTGCCGATCTACTACCGCCCCATGATATGCTCCTCTACGTCCACAAATGTGTCTCTGCTAACACGTGCTCTTGCCCCAGTCTCGCCAGAACCAAAGACATTAAATACCTCGGGGTCATCATCGATCAAACCCTCTCCTTTAAACAGCACATCATGACTCTTGTCGTTAGACTCCGTAAGCTTATCTATGTGTTTAAGTCCCTCAGACACGTAGCTAACCGCCGGGTGCTCAAAATGGTCTACTATGCATTAGCTCAATCTATTGTGGACTATTGTATAACAGTGTGGGGTGGGGCTGATAAAACTCACTTGCTGGAGGCAGAAAGAGCCCAGCGTCTTATATTGAAAGTGGCCGCTTGCCTCCCGAGCCGTCACCCCACTTTCGATCTATACAAGGAGTGGAGTGTATTAACAGTCAGGCAGTCCTTCATTCTCCATACTGTTCTTAAAAAACACGCGATGCTGCACTACGACCCTGACTTAGTCAAAGGGAAACGCAAGAAGGGAAACGTCTGCCCTATGCCTCTCTTTAGAACCGCAACATCTCGCAACTTTTTTTGCTTCTTGGGAGATTACCTTTACAATAAGCTAAATAACTTACTCAATTTTTACTCGGTCCCAAGACGAGCATGCAAAATAGCCATAACCCAACATCTTAAAATGCTAGACTACAACACTACCGAAGACCTACTTACTATACTGGTTTAATGCTCAAATTCGCTATCTCTCTGACATACAGTAAACCCACACACACACACACACATATATATACACACACACACACACACATATATACACACACACACACACACACACACACACAGAGAGAGATCCAATTTATGCACGTACAAACAGAATCTCAGAATTAAAAACTTTGTTATAAAGTATTTGCTTTTACTAGCCATAAGGTCTAATACTAAAGCATAAGGTAATTTTAATACTTTACTGTTAGCCATCTGTGAGGGGGGCCTGGTGATCTGTATCACAGGTTTTCAGAAACCTACTTCAGACACCAGTCTCTCACAAATTACTGGTAAAAATTTCATGTGTACCCTTAACTTAATGTAAAGTTGCTTTGTAATTACCTATTTGTGAAGAGAAAATAAAATAAATTCTATTCTATTCAGTAACTGATTGGGTGTCCGTAACAAATATATTCAGTACTCAACCTTCTAAGGAGTCTTACTACCTACTCACCTCTACTGGCCTACCTTCGCCAAAGTGGTGACCACCGACTACCAAGCAATAGAAGAACACCAACCGCTCCAACCTGAGGGATCAGCTGAACAACATCCAGCGCCAGCTCCGTCGGCAACCGCTCCACACCCACATGAAGTCGCCGGAATAGCGCTTGCTATGCGCGTCCCACCGTTTTGGCGTGATAAACCGCGCCTATGGTTTATCGCATTTGAAGCCGCCACGAACGACCTAAAGAAGAGCGAAGCCCAGCGCGCCCAAATGGTGATCGCACAACTGCAGAGAGAAGACATCGAGCAAGTTTGCGACCTTCTGTACAAGCAGGTGGGCCTGCTAAACACCAGTACACCGCTCTGAAGGACCGTCTCATCTCTGTATATGAAGAATCCGACGGGAAACAATTACAGAAGCTGCTCTCCGACATGGACCTAGGCGATCAGAAGCCCAGCCAACTATTGCGGCGCATGAAAACTCTCGCACTCAATAAGGTTCCTGACAACACACTACGATTGATGTGGATGAACCACCTGCCACCTCACGTCTGTTCCGTCCTCGTCGTCAGCGACACAATCAGCCAAATGACAGCGCTTGACGAACTCGCCAAACTCGCCGACAAAATGATGGAGCAGTCACGAGAAGTCGCATCAATAAGTCCCGCACCGCAGTTCACACCAACATCGAGTCAACCATCACAGTACGACAGTTTACTAGAAGAAATCCGAAAACTTTATATCGAAATCGCTAAAATAAAAGGGCAGAATCAACCCCGCCGCCCGTGGAATCGTTCGCGCTCGAGACAGCGAGGCGCTAACAAGGACACATCGCCATCCCGCTCGCACACCGACTCTCGCTCTCGCACCGCTACGCCGTCGCCGTATTGTTGTTATCACCGCCGTTTTGGATCTCAAGCAAAGAGATGTACTACGCCGTGCTCGTTCACCAAAGATAACAAGACGGAAAACTAGATAGAACGTTGGCGGAGGCGGAAACCAGCGTTCCAGCGTTATCACACCGCCTATTCATCACCGATAAGAAGACTGGTCTGTCATTTTTGGTAGACACCGGTGCTAATATCTCCGTCCTACCAAGAAGAAAAGGCCAAGTTACTAAGCCACTACCGTTCAAGCTGTATGCCGCAAATAATACCGTCATACCTACCTACGGCGAAAGAACACTCGAACTCGATCTACAACTTCGTCGTCCGTACAAGTGGAAGTTTATCGTAGCTGACGTCTCAAAACCAATCCTGGGTGCCGATTTCCTACAACATCATCAACTTATCGTCGATCTCAAGAACCGCCGACTCATCGACAACGTAACCAACCTCAAGGTCAACGCCCCAGTTCGCGCTACGCACTTACCTACAATTCGTAGTATTGACATACAACAGTCATACCACGATATTTTGGCTGAATTTCCCGGGATTACACGACTTACTTCGATGCATCTTAACGAAAAAATCAACGTGCAACACTACATCGAAACCGAAGGTCAACCCATACACTGCCGTGCAAGACCAATACCACCACACCGCTACGAAAAAGTGAAGAAAGAATTCGAAAACATGATTGAACAAGGCCTATGTCTTCCCAGCAAGAGTCCTTGGGCATCGCCGCTGCACGTCGTACCCAAGAAGAATGGCGATATTAGGGTAGTTGGTGACTATCGTCGACTCAACTCGATCACCAAACCCGATCGCTACCCCGTCCCACGCATCAAAGACTTCACCTACCAGCTGACCGGCAAGACGATATTCTCAACTTTAGACCTCAACCGAGCATATCAACAATTATGCGTAAGAGAGGCAGACATAGAGAAGACAGCCATCATAACACCGATGGGCCTATTCGAATTTCCGCGCATGTGTCCGGGTTTAGTACACGAAGTACTCAGAGGGCTCGACTACGTATTCCCATTCGTGGACGATGTACTGGTCACATCGTGCAATTCTCTGGAACATCGTGAACACCTACGCATCGTACTATCAAGGCTAGAACAACACGGCATCACAATCAACCCAGCAAAGTGTCACCTTGGTCAACAAGAAGTTACGTTCCTTGGTTACACCGTATCAAAAGATGGGATCAAGCCACCGCAAGAGAAGGCCGACATCATCAACGCATACCCTAAACCGAAAAACATCGAAGAATTACGTCGATTTCTCGGTATGATCAATTTCTACCGCGATCATATACCGAACGCTGCAGAAATACAAGCACCGTTGAACGCCTACTTACACAATGTGAAGAAAAGAGACAAAACACCGATCGAGTGGACCGACCTCGCAACGCAAGCATTCGAGAAATGTAAAGAGAGCATAATCCAAGCTACTTTACTCGCTCACCCTTCACATAAACAACGCAGCCTACGCAATATCATGCGACGCGTCCGATAAAGCCGCCGGTGCAGTACTACAACAATATGTAGACGAAAAATGGCAACCCCTTGGCTATTTTTCGAAAAAGTTCTCCGATGCACAAGTGAAATATTCAACCTACGATCGTGAGCTACTTGCGATGTACATGGCAGTGAAGCACTTCCGGAAAATGTTTGAAGGTCGACCACTCATAATTTTCACCGACCACAAACCACTCACATACGCTATGTGCAAGACGCAGTCAACTACCGAAACACCAAGGCGAACGCGACAACTACTGTTTATCAGCGAGTTTACGACCGACATACGTCACGTGAGCGGTAAACAGAACATCGTAGCCGACGCACTCAGCCACATCGAGACAATATCTACACCGACATCACTAAACTACGAAGAAATAGCCAAGTCACAACAACAAGATTCAACATTACAACAGCTTCAACAACAAGATAACATCACTTTGAAGAAAATAGTTATACCTAACACCGATATAGAAGTCTACTGTGAAACATCTACAAGCCATATTCGACCTTATATACCAGAAGAGTTTCGTTACGACGCATTCAAAAGCGTTCACAACATAAGTCATCCTGCTACTTGAACTACTCGCAAGCTTATGTCACAGAAGTACTTTTGGCCATCAATGAACACCGACGTTGCTTCGTGAACAAAAAGTTGCATCCCGTGCCAACAAAGCAAGATACAACGACACATGTCCTTCGCAGTTTCAAAGTTCCCGCCAACCGATCGATTTCAACATCTACACGTCGACATTGTTGGACCGCTACCTACCACAAGTCAAGGTCACCGATATCTCGTCACTATGATCGACCGACTAACCAAATGGCCAGAAGCTATACCTACCGACGACATAACCGCCGAAACAATAGCCGACGTTATCTACAAACACTGGATAGCGCGATTCGGCTGTCCGACTACGCTAACAAGCGATCAAGGTCGTCAGTTCGAGAGTCAGCTGTTTCAACAACTTATGAAGATTATGGGTATCAAGAAAAATCGGACTACGCCTTACCATCCACAAAGTAACGGCGTAATCGAGCGCTGGCATGGATCACTCAAAACTTCGTTACGCGCGAGGTTAATGACCTCTACCTCGTGGTTCGACTACCTACTGTGCTACTCGGACTACGCGCCGCGCTACACACGGACTCTGGGGTCAGCGCAGCCGAACTTACCTACGGCTACAATCTACGTTTACCTGGAGACTTTTTCGAGATACCTACCGGAATACCTACATCTGATATGAATTATAATACAATCAAACAAACCGGAAACTGCTACCTCGCATCACAACAAGCAGGCTATATTCGTGCACAAGGATCTCATCAGCTGCAGCCACGTATTCGTGAGAACTGATACAGTGAAAAAACCCTTGCAACCACCATACGAAGGCCCTTACCCCGTTGTCAAGCGAGAAGACAAGTTCTACGCAGTTCAGTTACTTAGCCCCGAAAAGAGCTATCCCTCAGTACAGAAACAGGATTGAATCAGCCCTCAAAAGGGCTATCATAGAAACAAGATATCAGCCCTGAGAAGAGCTTTTGTTTGTTTGTATGCAGCGCCGTCCTCCGATCGTCGTGACAGGCAACGCCGTGGCGCGCCCGATGCGCGCGTCTTGTCCGCTCGATGGCCGCCGCAGCAAATGAGCGGGCGTCGATCCGCGGGTTCTATTTATATGCTCCGCGCGCGATCGGTTGACGACGTGCACGCAAGACATAAGTAACAGCCACCGTGCTCGGCACGTGTAGCCAGAAAGGGACGGTGTGGTATAACAAAGACAGATGTTGTTTAGTTCGTAAGTTGATCTTATTGGTTGTAATGTAAATTTTCCTATTGGTCGTCATTGTTTTTGTTTTGTATAAATTTAACTTATTTTTTATGTAAATATATTCAGTACTCAACCTTCTAAGGAGTCTTACTACCTACTCACCTCTACTGGCCTACCTTCCCCAAACATGCATGTCTTTGTTTTTTTTTCTTTTATTGAATAAACTATTCGCACTTAAAACTTTGTAAGGTTAATAGTACAACATCTACAAAACTATAAGATCTGCACTTACTTACTCTGTCTTATAAAATATGATTCTAGAAAACCTATTAAGCATTTATAGCAGACAGCCGGCTCCTTATTTTATTTACTACATTTCCTGATATTGAAAACAGTCGGGCGGGACTGTTCAAGTATTATAGCAGCAATATCTAGCAATATATAGAGGCGTAGACTCAAATATGATTTCTCGAGTTCTCGACTTTTCTGAAGCTTGATTTCCCGGGAACAAAGCCACACAATTTCCCGAGAATTCTCGGCTCGGGAATTCCCGGGTATGAACCCTAGTGCAAACTTTTGTGGTGTGCACGTACTTGTGCACTATAATAATATATCCCGCGTAGTTGGCAGATCTCTGTTGAGATATACTACTATAAAAAATCGGCTAGGATATTATAAATTTTTAGGGTTACTCATTGGTAAAATCCGGCCACGCACGAGTCGTACTCGCGCACTAAGAGGGGTTCCGTACCATTTTTTATACAATATAAGACACTACTACGTATTTAGAAAATCACATTTGTTGTATGAGAGCGCCGCTTAAATATTTATTTTATTCTGTAGTATTAGTTGTTATAGCGGCATCAGAAATACGTCATCTCTAAAAATTTTAACTGTCTAGCTAAACAGACAGACAGTGGAGTCTTAAGTAAATTTGTTTTGCACGAAAAAATCGATTGATAGTTTCGTCCGGTGGGACTTGAACCCACGACCCTTTGCTATCTGGGCGAATGCTCTTCCAACTGAAGTTCGTGGGACTAGTCAGTCGAGGAATTTTTGTTAGTGTTTGCTGCGCCACGCGCCAGTGAGGCGGCGTTCGATTTCATCAATACTTTGGTAATGTACCCACAAGCAAGTATCATCCGATAGAAATATTTTTAACCATTAGTTAAGATGACATCAGCTTAACTTATTATTATTTTTATAATTTAAGCAATTCCTCCAGTTCTTACGAAAGTTAGTTTGTAGGTAAAATGGTTTTCTACTTTCGTAAAAACTTGTAAAGAAAATTGCTTTAATTATGACAATAATTTGTAAGTGACTCCATTTGTAATAATTTTTATATTTATTTAACAGCACCCTATCATACTTATTAATAGGGTCCTGTTTTTACCCTTTGGGTACGGAACCATGCAAGAGAAACTGGATTTCAGTTAATTAATTGTTTTAATTAAACTCCCCATAACTTACCTACATTCTACATTACACGAACCCAACATGATCAAAGCTTGTCACTGGTGACCTCGGCCATCTCCAGGATAGCTAAGAGCGAGTAGTCAGGATGCAAGCCACTATAGGCTCTAGCCTCTAAGCGCTAGCCCGACGGTTGCCTATGCGCCATGAGGACGTTGACGCAGGAGGGTTGTTTTTTGAGAAGATAATTCAAATTAAGTAATACGTTAATTTCGTAAAAACTGTAATTCATTAAACAAACATGTCCATTCAAGGCAATATCGAAGAAAGCCACGGTAGCTTTCCTGTCGCTTTAAAGTTTCGCCAGTCGTACAGGAATCGCCCTAACACAAACATGATTAAGGTGAAAAGTACTAGGTTGATGATGTTAATGGTACTAATCGGCATCTCCATGTCACTGTTGCAAACGTTCCCCAGAGGCATTGTGCTGATCTGAAAAAACAAAACTAATTAAATAAATCTAGTTAATCAAAAGTGAATTAATGCTAAATGAGTAGGTATACGTATGCCTGTCTGAGGTACCTATCTATCTATCTATAATTGAGCTACGCTCTTGACGGTGGAGTGTTCTCCATTCCTCTCTATTCAGTGCCATTTCCTTGATTTCCTGTTCCGACACGACACCTAACTTTTCCTTTATTTGGTCCACGTAGGACCTTTTTGGCCTTTCTCTTTTTCTTTTCCCTTCTACTTTTCCCTCTATAATCATCTGAGGTACCTAGGCTACCTATTTTATCGCAGTTTAATTATCAATGAGTTTAGTAAGTACCTAAATAATTTACATGAATTCGTGCAGCTAAACGTAAATTCATAGTACAATATTTCTTGGAAATGTGCTATGTATGTCCAAAAAACAAACTTTCCTCCAGTCTCCAACTTTTCAGGGTGCGTCTGTTGTTGTTACCGATCATCTTGAGCTTTTGGGCATGGAATTGACAGCTAGTCTCAATTTCGGTGCCAGCATTGAGCACAAAGCTCAAACTGCGGCAAAAAAACTGGGTATCCTGAACAGAGTGAAGCGATACTTTACGCCAGGACAGCTTTTGTCACTTTATAAAGCGCAAGTCCGATCCTGCACAGTCACCTCTGGGATGGATCAGCTAAGTACCAACTAGCTGCACTTGACGCGGTGGAGCGCAGAGCAAGGAGGCTTATCGGTGACGAAGATCTATGCGCCAGTCTCTACAGCCTGGCTCATCGCCGCAAAGTTGCCTGCTTGTCGGTGTTCTACAGGCTGTATTTCGGAGAGTGTGCTCAAGAGCTCCATGAACTTATTCCACCGGCTCCGTTCTACCACCGCACTTTTAGACGCACTGCTAGATACCACCCATATCGATATCGATATGATATTCCAATCCAACGATACGAACTAAGCGCTTCTTATCAACATTTATAATGCGCACAGCTAAGTTGTGGAACTCACTACCCGCTTCAGTGTTTCTAACGGATTACAACCTAAAGTCCTTCAAACTCAAAGTGAACAGGCTTCCTCTGGGTGAGCTCGCTCCATCATCGACTCTGTCTGCGCCCCGTCTGGCTTAGTCTAGAGTCAAGAGCAAACCCATTTCGAATTTTAAAAAAAACTTAAAGACCAATATTGTGTAGAATAAAGTAAGAAATAATCAAAAATTACATCGATACTTTTTAAGCTAAGTACGACGAAGCGAGCTTAAGTGACATGCTTACATTTAGCTGGGACCGCGTTGTGCAAGCATGCCACTTAAATTTTCCGAAAACGATCTGTGAAACGCGTTAAAAACCCTTGTCGCGCCAACTCGCGAGAGAGCTTTTAAATTCAAATGAGTGAACTTTGAGTCACCCAGTATGAGTGGGCTAGTAATAAGTGTTCAGTAATTGTAAGTCTTACATGGCTTTGTATATCATTTATTAGCAATATTATCGAAGTTAACTAATTTTGTTACTTTTGTTACCTACCCAGCACTCGAAATTAACTTAGAACAATTATTTCGACTAACTTAATTTTGAGTGCTGGGTAGGTAAGTAATAAAATTAGCCAACTTCACCAAGGATTACCTACTACACTCAGATCGGAATCGGATCGGAGATTTCTGTAATTAATTCACAAATTGTTAAATGTAACAACTACGCAGTTGAAGTAGTCAGTAGGTAGTCTTACTGACAACGTTAGGGACCTTCCTACCTCTAAAATCTGTATATGAATACCTACCTGTAGATAGAACAAAGGAACGTAAGTAGGTATAATACCTGCCTAGGTACTTACATTCTGTGGTTCCCTACTTTACCTCGGTAGGTCTGAAATACCTAAACATCTGCTTCTACAATTAAGTAATATAATCTCTAACACGCACGTCACGTATTACGATTACGATCTCATCGTACCTTCGTACAACAGTTCTCACAAGCTTATTGAAAAGAGAATTGTAAAGCATATCCAAGCATAATATATAGGTATCAAGGTATTAATTGTCTTCCCGATCTTTTCAGTACGTTTAACTTTGTATAATATTACATGACAGGCCTCAGATCTTTTTCTCTGATCTTCGGGACGGCATACTCACGCCACGTCGAGTAATAACTGTATTTTCGTTGCAAAATCACCCCTATTACAACGGCGTAAATAGCGCCGCATGATTTAGCTTGTTGTGCCGTCTGAACAAAATAAAGAATACGACCCAAACAAAGATTAAAAGTCTCGTCATTTCATTTCAGGAGGGAAATTCTTTGAACATTTTTTGCTCTCCTTCGAGTCGGAGAGAAAGTAGGTATATACACATAACTTTTTCATTACGATTTAGGGACAACTAAATTAAACTGTTTTTATTAGGGTTCCGAACCTCAAAAGGTAAAAACGGAACAATATCACAGATTATATAATAGTTACTTATACGATCACTCCTTGTCTGCTGTCCGTGTGGCACAGCCAATTTGCTACGAACCTATAGACTAATTAGGTTCACATTTCTAAGTTTGTTAGCGTTTAAATGTGTTCCAATGACACCTCAGTAATTAGTAATTTGATGCGCCATATTAGGTGGCGGGCGCAGGAGGGAAATAGCAAGATAAAAATCATGGACGGGCATGCGAACGTTAGCCTCCGATTTTAAAATGTAGATGTATGTGACCAGATTAATTATCATTTTGTAAAAGTTATTTTTAAGTCGTAAATATAGTGCCTCTTACTAAAGAAGAGGATTTTATTAAGAACACCTGATGAGTATGGCGAACTGATACTGAAGAAAATAATATTACACTTGCATAAAGTTGGTGACCCAATGACGGACGTAAAACGTAAATAAATTACGAGTAATTATAAACAGGGGTACACTTTTAAAGTATGTACATTGTACATGGAACATAATGCACGAAGGCCGTTTTATATTAGATGATAAGTTTAATATTCTTAGACTAATAAATGTCATAAGGAGAATAATAAATGCAAGAGCTTACATTATGCAATATGCATTATGCAGCTCTAAAAGGCCGATTCCACTTGCCTGAATCCTATCCATGATCCTATCCTAATTCAAACCCTGAAAAAGGATTTAGGAAAGGCCCTTCCTTTCCTGAATCCTTTAGAAGCTTTTTATTACACTCTTCTAATATTAGCTTTTGAAACAGCTTCCAGGTAAAAGAAGATTGACAATTTCGTATACTGACTTTACGTATCAGTTCACTGCGTTTGTTCATCAGGAGAGCACTCAATGATATTTACAAACTGACGGTCAGGACAGGAACTACAGGACTGACCGTACGCACCGATGGTCGGTCTAGCACTGTAACCGCCCTAACCTGTCAATAGACCCACGGGCGGGTAGATAACAATTATTTCTATTGTGTCTGAAAACATGATGCGTGAAGGTATAACCTTGTTACGAGGCACCATGGGAGGTACCTTCCTACCTTTGATAAACTAGCCCTTTGATAACAAAAACTTTTCAGTACCCCATTGATTTCAAACTAGCTATTATTGAATTCCTCGGTATCGAACAGAGTTCAAACATCGGGCTATTAACAGTCTTAGTAAATAGTTGCTCTTTAAGTTGGTGCCTACATAAAATACTTACGGCGAAATACTATTTTGGTAAGTTTATAACGAAAACTCAAGTATTTTGTCAAAATCTTTAAAGACGCGACGTTGGTAAATGTTTTGAACAGAAATGTTGGCTCCTTTTAATGGAAATAGAAGAGATCACAGACTAAGACGTAATTATATAAATAACAAAATTAAGATGGTATGGTTAAGATTATAAAAGGACCAATTCTGTATATGTGACTTAATTGTGGATGGTAGTAATAGTAATTAACCTGTGTCAACAAAATTTATTTAATATTAGATTGGTATTGATATAACTTTTACGCTGAAGGAAACGTAAGACGCCCTTTGACGTTTAAACGGAAATTTAATTAAATATTAGTAATTCCTATTCCCATTTTCCCTAATTCAAGTGTAATATGAATACAGTTTACCTGTACAAAAGACGTTGTTTTGTCGTCAGATTTCGAGCACCTGATGTCTGGCAGGTCCTTTATCACTCTTTTGTACTTTAACAGGAGTCCTTGGAAGCGAGGGATGAAGTGACAGTCGCACCTCCAAGGGTTGTGTCCAAGGTACACGTTCATAATGTTATTGTTCACTTGAAAAGCCTTATCGAAAGCGTAAACTGGAATCTGAAACATGACAACTATCGTCAGAATTCTCTTTCGGCGTCAAGCCGATTGGAATTTGAAATGTTGCTACGTAGTTACTAGGTACTTATTTATAAGCGGCTCAAGTTAACAAGAAAATTATTTGGTTTAGACCTATTGAAAATAATTATTTTACACTAACAAAGTCCTTAGCCCTGTACCCCGCAGGCGAGGACTCAATTATTTGGTTTTACCTTAGTAGGATTTAGCGTGAAACAAGTTTCTCTTATTATTAATTTGCACAATTCTATAACCGCCGGTTATAGAAATAGATAGACATCGAACATCATGCAGCAATTATTTTAGCAAGTAAGTATATGAATTAATTATTATATTAGTATGAAGCGATAACGTTAGTATGAATTAATTTGACAGTTGTTTTTTTTTTGTAAAAAGCCATAATTGGGTACTTATCACTGTCCACAAATGATTTCCAAACTCTATCGGTGTTATTACAAAAAAAATAGGTGTAAATATTAGCCGACAACAGAGGAATGAATGGCACATTAGTGATATAACCTAATAGAGAAACGATTTTCTAAATGGCTAGCTAATAGCTTTAGTCCTGCTGGCTTTAACCCGGTACTAAGTTTTTGTAATAACGGGGTTTAACTTGAAAATAACAGCATATTATAAACACACGTTCATTGATATTTTTTTTTATTATTGCAAATGTGTATGTATATATATATATATATATATATATATATATATATATACATACATTATTGTATATAAATATATATATATATATATATATATATATATATATATATATATATATATATATATATATATATATATATACAATAATGTATGTATATGATTTTAATTAAGTTATCTAAACTTGATAAAAAGTATGTTAGTTGAGTATAATAAAATGTGACTTCATAGTTTACTATTCCCAATTTCCCATTCAAAATCTATGGAAGAAGAGCGTTAAGAGCTGATAGTTCATTAAGAGTAAGTCAACGATTGGGCAAATAGCCAATTATTGTACCTGCTTTAATAGGTTCCCGCTGAGGCTCAGTACTCGAAACGTGGTGAACCACTCGGATCCTTCCAGCTCCTTTACAGCTGATATGCTGTTGTTGTCCAGATACAGGTCTACCAGCTTCCGGTACTGGGGGTTCTGGACTATCGACCTTATTGTGTTTATCTGCAAAAAGTTTGCGTAAGTTTAACAAATAAAACATGTGACATATGATGCAATCTGCGTAGCGTTGTATAGCATTGTATGAACAAATCGTAGCAATGCAATAATGGAAACAAGTTTGTAGTCTGCAGTATGCTCTGAATAAGGCAAGAGAGGATTCATTATTCAGATGTAGCACAGGTTTATTGTCTGTCTCAAAGAGGTTGTTGCACAGCATAACCACCTCTAATAATGTTCTACTAGACGAATTTTGACTACGGCGGGTATTCTCAATAGAGATACAGATAGAACATAGTGTGCCTACACGGGGTCGGCTTTTCCAATCATGCGACGCCACGTGGTTCGTTGCTGTGCTTCTTCTATCCATATCTATCTATTCTATCGTCTTCTTCCCTCAGACCCAATTTCCTCATGTCCTCTGGACATCCGTCAAACAGGTGGTCTGAGGTCTTCATCTTCCCGACTTTTCTTTATTAGTACAAACTTATACAGTCGGCAGCACGTTAGGTTACCCATGTGAACTACGAAAGCTGCTCTTACTACGTAGGGAATAGAGGCGGTACCATGACTTTGTTTTATTTTTTGATTAATATTTTTGATAAATATACAAATGAACAGTGATAAATAACTGATACTGTTGAGTTTACTTCGTACAAGGGCATAATATGTCGGTGGGTATGTCCCTTTCGTAATAACCCGCTTTTCTTAAATCTAAATTTGTATGCATAAGATGTTATGAAACTTGAAACTAATTAAGCTACACCCCTCTCACAAACTAATCCATCAGGTAGTAAGTATACATTTATGTACATAAAACTATTTTGGTTCACAAAATGTTTCAAATTAGGTCATAGTTGAGCGGTTGAATGTCCTGCTAAATAAGTTTCAAAATTGGACCCCATCATACTCAAGGTAGTTTGATTAAAATTTTGATGAAGAGTGTTTTTAGTATTGAGAGTTTTAGCATTAAGGATAAAGTTTGCTTCAAAGCCTTTACTTATTTCGTTCAACGTGATACCTGTGTAATTACAAAAGTCCTGATTTATTAAAAGTACCTACTCAACTTCTTTACTACAGTAGGCTTTTAAACCTCTTGGATCTCGATCTTTTCTTTAATCTTTAGATGGTAATTAAAGTACTCAGAGACTTGGAAAACTTGGAAAATTAAATCAATTCCGGCATGGAGATTTTAGGGCGGACACATACACAGAATTTCGATTCGAAATATCGGTTCGGGCTATCGAACGAAAATCCATACAAATCTATGCACATACGAACAGTGGTTTTCTTTTCGAACAGTTGACTGCAAAAATTAAAACATTTTTGAAAAAAAAACACCAGCTTTTATTTGATACCATATTGCTAGGGCAAGATTAAAAAGCAAACCTCCTCCCCAAATTTTATTTCATTTGCGGGCGCCATGGCAGGGAGAGAAAATGGCGCGCCATTTTCAAAATGTATGTAGTCTGTCACTCACTACCATTGCGGTAGTCACAAATTCAACGACACCTCATAATAATGTTAAATACAGTTTCAGTCATTTAAGTTGTATGCCAAAGAAATGGGCATACATAACACACATTCGCTCGAAAATCATTACGCTCCTTCTGACACAGTTGGTTGGCAAAAAAGTCTTTCCGGAATCAACTCTTCAACTTAGAATAATAACTCTAAGCTCTTCAAGTAGATTTTTTACGAGTCGCATCAGACATTCGTTGATTCTTATAAGCATTACAATATTTACTTTAGCAAGATACAGCAACAATGCAACGTATTTGCTGACCAAATGTCTGAACAAACCGTACTCGATGGAATGAACTCTACACACTGACCTCTATAGTATAGTTCAAGTATGCTGGACTAAACATTAGATGGGAAAAATAAAATACAGTTATTTTGCTTTAAATTTCCGTTAAGAGACGCTAGCGCAGGCACCAAAACAACACCAACCGCAACCTTAAATTTAAAGCAAAATATGTAATTGTATTTTATTTTTCCCATCTAATAATGGATTTCCGCAAAGTAACGCCTGATTCTATTAGTTCCGTGGACGGTCACCACACGCTCACTATAGCCGACATTGCCAAAATGGCGATAATCAAATGGCTTCATTGTTAGATTGACTTCATTGTTAGAGTATGCAGTCCAGCGTACTTGTACTATAGAGGTCAGTGACTCTAAATAACTAGCGTCCTTCAACTGAGTCTTCAACTTGTACCTGTGTGACTGTGTATTACGGGATTCCGATTCGATATTTCGAATCAAAATTCCTAAACAGTGGCCCTACTCCTGTTGACGATATGTCCGTATTTTCGAGTATAGCCATCATCACGCTCGTTCGCGTTTTCATTCTGTCGTGAGTGAAAAGGACGGCTACATACGAAAATACGGACATCGTCAACCGGAGTACGGCCTCAGAATTCAGAGTAATATGTGGCCGGTGGCCGCGCAATGATCAAAGTAAAAACTCTTTGATCAATCCCGGATTCTGTACCGTTACCATGAGTTTACGACGGTTTTACTCGCTAGCGACGACGTAAAAAAAGTGTATGGAAAATTGCACAGCGCCTTTAGCGATTACTTGGAGATAGGCATGGAAGATTTCATGAATAGCAGATGAAAAATCATATGAAATGAATTTCATTGTTCACACCTGCTATTTTTATTTCATATAGACTGCTACAAATCGCACTATGCGAAATCATAGATCATGCTCATTTCATTTCATTCATTGGATGACTGCTTGTAGCAGAGCGAATCGCGAGCGAGCGAGTAGGAATGATTTGCCCTAGGTGCGCGTTAGAAAAAGACAAACACACTAGTCATGCGATCATAGGTGACGATCGATACTAGGTGGGCATTTTAAGAACTTTAAACTTATGAACATAAAGTTGATTTTTCATGACAACCTAAATATGAAATTTCATATCAGTAGCAAATTAGCAACCGTTCACAATAATTCATATTTCATTATAAGTAGCAAATAGCAAAAGTGTTACATTATGACACTGCGAAAAAAAATAATTGCCAATGAAATTTCACATGTGATTTCATATGAAAAAAAATCATCATTTCATGAAATGAAAATGAATTAAAAGTAGCAATCATTTCCATACCTACTTGGAGAACTACAATTTTCTATACACTTTTTTTACGTCGTCGCTAGCGAGTAAAACCACAGTAAACTCATGGTAACGGTTCTGATTAGATTTTCTGCAAGAGACAGACACGAGTATTTGATGTTAATTTTAACTTGATGCAGGTATCAATTGAATTGATATCCCCCTCATTAAAGCTCATTAACACATTACTTCGCAATTTATTTACATTTTATTTAAAACCTAACATTTTGAACACTTTAGAGCGTTCGTGGTCACAGGAAGACTAAGGACTATGTTTTTTTTTTTCCTCTTTTTATGGCATGCACGATTTGTGCGTCAGCCACGACGGTAAAATTAAAAGGTAAGGAATCGTAAGGCTTCTATAAAAAGGATGGAGTGAAACGGAATTTTGGGATAAGGATCAGGAAAGTTTGGAGTAAACAAATTATGAACTCACATAGACATACATATTATAAATTATATTTTTATATTATTTTGAATCATAAATATTGATATAACATTATAAATATCAATACTATTCATTGCCAAAAGGCAAACTATGGAAGTTGGGAAAGGGACACGGAGGGATCTTGAGGATTCAAAAAAGGAGGAATGGTCATACATAGGGCATCTGAAAAAGATATGGTTTAAATTTCCTACATCAGTACCACATTCACACAAATCACTATTTACAATCTTTAATCTATAGAGATGAGAAGGTAAACAAACATGCCCTATCCTCATGCGAATCAAATTGGACGTTGTAATCTTTCCAAGCAACATCTTTGTAAACCATGGTTTTAATGGAATACAAGATTGATTATCCTTATACCACTTTCCCTTAGATAAACTACTGTGTTCCCAATCGGCCTTCCAAGAGTCACACAGATGACTCCTGGGAAGAGCAACGAGATCATGACAATAGTTCTTGAAAGGATATAAGTCACCGTTATACTGCTTCATTCGCTAAAATATCTGCTTTTTCATCTCCCGTAATACTACTATGACTCGGTATCCAAGCAAAAGTTATTTTAAGGCCTAAATTAAAACATTTATAAAGTAAGTCTCTACATTGAATAATAACAGGGTATTGAATATTGCACTTGAATGGAAACTTCTGCAAGGCTTGTAAAGCGCTCTTTGAATCTACAAATATAACTGTGTTACCAAGTTTTATGATACGAACATATTCTACTGCCTTAAACAAACCATAACACTCTCCTGTAAAAACAGATGTTTCAGGAGGTAGTTTTATTTTTTCTACAATATTAAATTGGTGGTGATAAAGACCTACTCCTACCATACCATCATCAGAGTGCTTAGAGGCATCACAGTAAATATGATGCCAGTTCGAAAATTTATTATCAACAATGGAATTAAACTTACTATTAGCACCAGGAGAATTTTTAGGGATATCTAAATCATACAAAATTTCAGGAGAAAAAACTAATGAATCAAAGGATGCTGAGAACATAGGGAGAATAGAAGATCTATGAGTAGGCGCCTGAAGGGCAGTAAATTTACGAAAACTTATAACTAAACACGGTACTTGTTTTCGGGCCCAATAAGAACTGGTGTCTATGAAATTGGAAAGCTGCTGTAATTTGTGGAAGAGGGGATGCCCTGAAAATTGTAAAACTCGAAAAAAAAATTATCACATAGAAGTTGTCGACGAAGCCTTAGTGGCGGTTCAATATTCAACTTGTAATGCATTAATAGGGCTTGATCTCATGGTGCCAGTTATTATGCGAAAAGCTTTTGATTGAATATTATCAAACTTTTTCAAACCGATCACATTACAGGGTTCCAAAAAATAAGAGCCATAATCAAGAACACTACGAATTAAAGCATTGTAAAGCAGTTTTAAAGAGGTAGGATGAGCGCCCCACCAGACTCCAGAGAGGCATCGCAGAATATTCAATAATCGTTCGCATTTGGCTGTAACGTAGTAACAATAAGAGAGACCTGAAAGTTTATCATCTAAAATTACGCCTAAAAACTTAGCTTCTTTCTTTGCTCTAATATTAATATGGTCATAATAAACAAAAACTGGAGGAGGCATCCGCATCCTACTAAAAAGTACCACAGTGCTTTTGGGAACAGATAATGATAAGCCATTATCATCTAAATACATTTTAAGAGAACTTAGAGCTGACGTTAAATCACTGCATAATTCGTCCACTGAAAACCCAGAAACATACAAAAGAAGGTCGTCAGCGTATTGTAAAACACTAATTTTATGCGGAAAAACTGATTCAAGGTCATATGTGTATATTATAGAGTAATGGGCTTTAAACAGAACCTTGGGGAATACCTCTCCATAGCATTCGAGATATTGTATTTGAATCTTGTGTGACAATGCTGATAGACCTTTCTGACAAAATATTAATAACAAAATTTACTAATATAAGAGGAATTTGTAATTTCAAAAGTTTTCTTTTAAGTATGGATATATCCTCTCCATCATAAGCTGCTGTGATGTCTAAAAAGGCCGCAAGAAGGTTTTGGTTTACAGGAAAAGCTAGACGAATATCAGAAGTGAATATCCCTAAACTATCCATTGTACTTTTACCTTGTCTAAATCCATACTGGCTAGGAGCTAACAGCACTTTGTTCTCTAAGAACCACTCTAGTCTGTTTTTGACTAGATGCTCAGAAATTTTCAGAAGAACTGACGATAAGGCAATGGGACGGTATGAAGAAGCAAGACCAGAAGGAGCGTTTGGTTTAAGGATCGGAATTATTTCTTAAGATTTCCATGAAGGAGGAATTTTGCCATTGATCATTATAGAATTGATTAAAGATAAAAAATAAGGGTGACAGGAATCACTTAAATGGATGAAAAAAGAATACGGTACTCCATCGATGCCTGGGGCAGAATCTTTAACCTAAGACAAAATACCTTTTAATTCAAGAAGAGTAAAAGGAGAATTAAGATCGGTAAGATTTTCAGTAATAGGATAATTTAAATGATGTAATGCTAAAGCCATAGGAGGAGCAGAAGGCGGGGCTAATTTATCTAAAAACCTGTCAGCTACAGAATTATTTAAAAAAAATTGGAGAACTTTCGCGAAAACAAGACCTGTATCTACGAATCTTTTGCCATACTTCAGATGGGGACACATCAAGAGAAATTGAGGAACAAAAAGTTTTCCATGATTCCCATTTCTTCTTCTTAAATAATTTACGGGTAGAAGTAATATGCTGAGATAAAACATCTAAGTTTTCTGTACTTGAGAATGCTCTAAAGGCGCGTTCAGCCTGTTTTCTCTTGGTGATGGCCTCAGCACATTCTTCATCCCACCACGGGGGAGGAGGAATGTATCTGCTACGTGACTTTTTAACAGGAAAAACGTGATAAGCAACGTCCAGTAATATTTAAGTAAGTGTTTCCGCACAGTCAATATGATTCCTATTTTCTAAGAGAGGAAGCGATGAAATTCTCTCATCAACTTTTTCCCTATAGAGGTTCCAATCAGCATTTTCAAGTCGATATTTCATGCGAGGACAGCGAACTGACGTCGCTTTGTCATTGATAGGTAAGGTAATTAATAGGATAGTGGTCACTTCCATATGATGAGTCAAGAGTATGCCAGGTTAAAGAAGAAGCTAGAGAAGGAGAACATATTGATAAATCAGGAGCACTAATACTTTCACTACTGGAAGTACGGCGTGTAGGTGTCCGAGAATTTAGTATACAGAAATTATTAGTATCCAAGAAATCTAAAATTCTAGATCCATAATGATTAGAAGGGTTGCTACCCCAAGAAACATGCTGGGCATTAAAGTCTCCCATAATAAGAATAGGTTTAGGTAAAGATGGATTGATATAGTCTAGAATTTCATTATATAGTACAGTAGATGGATGAGGTATATAAATAGAAACAAAGCAAATACCATTAATAATAGCTGCAATGATAGAATACTCACTGTTATGAACACGAATAGGAATATGCTGAAAAGGCATAGAATGTTTGATTAGCAGGGCAACCCCGCTATAACCATCAGAGCGATTCTCTCTAAGGCAGGCATAACCTGCCACTTTAAAACAGCTAGCAGGCATAAGCCAAGTCTCTTGGAGAGAAATGGCTAATGGGTTGTGTTTATTAATCAAATGAAATAAATCAGATTTCTTGCTGAGAATGCTGCGGCAATTCCACTGAATTACCACTGAGCTCATTTTTATTTAAAATATTATTACTATTATCACAAATATTTAATAAATTATTCGAATTATTCTGGGATGGGGCAGCGTTGGGCGGTACAAAGTTTGAGTTATAATGAGACAGTGAATTAATGAGGGTAATAATAAGTTCCTTAACAGTCATAATATCAGAAAGTAAATAGTCCTTACTAGAATCATTCTCCTTATATGCGGTACCAGTAGATGTAAAATTTAAATTTAAGTCTTTAGTAAGGGCATGATGAGCAACCTTATCATACCCAGGACTTAATGAGGAACGAGGCTTAGGTTTTAAGAATACCGTTTTTTTATAAGAATGATTATAATTCATACTATTGGGCTGAGAGTTCAAAACTGTAGCATTAGATCGCACAGGGACAGAAGTTAGAACATCTGCATATGATTTGCCAATTGGTGGGTGCAGTTTCATGGCTTCAGAGTAAGAAATGCAGTTCTTAGCCATGGACTCTTTAATCAATTTTTGGCGAGAAAACTCAGGACATTTTTTGCTAGTTGCAAAGTGTTGGCCAGAACACAAAACACATTTAATAAAATCTTCATCTATTGAACACTTGTCCCTAGAATGATCTTGGCTGCATTTAAAACATTTAGGGGTGGACCTACACTGAGTTTTAATATGGCCATATTTGCAACAATTATAGCACTGTATAGTTGGATAGATATATAGGTCTACAGGTAGAGAATTGTAGCACATGAAAACTCGCTTGGGAAGAACTTGACCATCAAATGTAAGGACCACAGTCTCTATTGGAACATACTCAGTTTTATCATTTATAGTAGTTTTCCGCTTTAACCGCCTCACCTTTATGATATTACCACACCCTATGGGAACTGAAATATTCTGCAATACCTCCTCATCGGTCCCAGTGGCAGGTATACCCCTCACTACCCCCATGCAAGTCACATTTGAAGTAGAAATAAAAGCTTTGTATTTATTGCAAGCCAATCTGCTGTCACTCAAAAATGAATTGACATCTTCATAATTTGAAGAAGGAATGGATGCCCGGTTTTTGCCAATGCGTTTTAAGCTACCATTTATTATGTTTTTAAACACATTTCGTTTTAAGAAAAGCCCCAGCGAAACTGGATGGATAGATGTGTTATTGTCATTGGTATTCTGTTCTTTTTGTATGTGTATAACATAGGGAGAAGCATCTGAAGCCTGGTAAAGATTTCGCCCAATTTGGTTGCGAGAAGTATTTTCAGATGTAAACTCAACATCAACAGGATTTGTTTTTAATGAACTACGTACTGGTATAGGTTTTTCATTGGTAAAGTTAGATTTGAGGTTATCAGACTGTTGATGAATGAAAATATTGGGTTGTTTAACACACTGGCACTCAAACTCGTTATTGTTAGTTATTCCAGTGGAAGTTTTGTGATGACGCCTCCTCTTTTTATTACAATGTTTGCAATACTTGGGACCAGATCGTTTACGTTTTGCTTTATTGTTTGCAGGGAACTCAGAACCGTCCGTGTAGGATCCTTCTGTATATGATCCTTCTGTATCTAAACCAGAGTAATTTTTCTCAATTGTAACATTGTACGAAACCTGGGGGACAGAAAGCCCCCCAGGCTCGTCTGGGTTGCTCATGCAGCCAAAAGTAAGAAGAGGAACTTACCAGATCACGGCAAAAACTGATAAATTATTATATTAAAACTACAATAAGATTAAATAAATACACTCCACTACTTAACTGAACCGATATTGTGCCTAAAATAATTAAAATCCTAAAAGCCAGAAAAAGACACCCGCCTACGTCAACGATTCCCGCGCTTTTTTCAAGGACTATGCAAGTGAGACGTCTTACCAGTAATAGTGATGGGCAAAAAATAAAAACCAACAATCAAATCAACAATTTAGTGTTAATCATCACAGTTTACAGCCCGATATGCTAAACTTTACCTTTACTTAGTTTATTTTTTGTACTTTTAAATTACGTAAACTTATAATAATAACATTTAAAAAACTATGTAACTTGTCTTAGAATCACAATAACTTTGTAACTGTGATCAGAAACCAGTTGTAGTCTTAATTTAGCAAAAAAGTAAAATATAACCAGCCTCGAATCTCTTCATTTTTCAATAATAAAAAAAACAAGATGGGTGCAGACGTTGTAGGTACATCACTAAGCGCGACTTGCGAGAATGGCGCGCCCACGTTCGATGCGGCATGAGGTGCAGTGGCATGACCATATTGGACATGCCGCAAACAACACAAAAACAAACAACTCTGTGCGTTATGAACATTATTTTGCCATGTTTGTTTTCAATTAATTTAGAACATATAGAAAAAACATTTAGAGATATCTGATTTGTTTCTTTCTTATGGAGAACATATGAAATACACCGTACCGTGGTGAGAATCACATTATTCTGCACCGCACGCTGGTAAAGTCAAGCATGACCATATACTGGTCATGACGACGCATTGAACGTGTTAATATTAATTTACGTTCCTATTTACGAAGAATGAGCTAAGCGTGTCTCAAAATTTTGCAGTAGTTTGCTTGAGGTGTTGCTTTAAAAAGGGATAGACAACAAAATGATTCTGAAAGGATCAGGGACATGATTCTCATGCAGTGGAAAAAAGTTCACACTCGTCAAAACGCATACATTTTTACGGTTCTGAAGTTCTTTCCACCGCATGATAATCGTGTCCCTGTTCTTTCACTTTAAAAGGCACGGAAAAAATATTTAGGCAAAATAAAATTAGCCTTCTGATTATGAATCTTCGTACCATGTTACCTTGTTGCCCTCGAGGTGCAAGACGGTGGTGTTGGGGGGCAGGGACCCCGGTGGCCCCTCGAGCTCCTTCCCCGCGCAGTTAACAGTTATTAGAGGTATAACCGCCCCTGCTGCGTCAGAAACCACGTGGGTCATCGTACAGGTGCAAGGCGCGGGGCACGTGTGATGAGTCGTCTACAAAATTAATTACCGAAGTTAACATAAATATTTTTCACAGTTATCAGAGGTATAACCAGGCCTGTGTAACTGCCCGAGTAGGTAGCAAAACGTACCGACACGCAGCGAACCACTGCAATGGGCTAATCAATTTGGGTGTCACTGGCAAGCAATGACTCGCGCGCTCATTTTATACACCGGCGGCGCGCGGCACTACGTTGCTGGCTGGACGAGCATGATTAAAGTGCTAGAAAGGTGCGCTAGAAGGCGTTAGTAACTTCTTGTAGCAGTCAACCCTATCGCGTCGCATGATAGTACGCCACTGAATAGGTTTAGTGTATTATGAATAATATTCCAGAGTTACTCGTATAAGATTAAATTTATCTTGCAATGGATTTCATTAGGTGTCTAAACGAAAATGTGCTTGACTCTGAATCGTTGACGACATTGAGTAGATATTTCTTTGAATTTCATTGCAAAATCAATCTTCTGTACGGTGTACTAGTACTTATTCAGAGGTACCTATAACCGCCCCTGCTGCGACGGAAACCACGTGGGTCATCGTACAGGTGCAAGGCTCGGGGCACGTGTGATGAGTCGTCTACAAAACTAATTACCGAAGTTAACATAAATATTTGTCACAGTTATCAGAGGTATAACTAGGCCTGTGTAACTCCCTGCGTAGGTAGCAACCTAAGGTAGCAACGTACGTACCGACGCGCAGCGACCCACTGCAATGGGCTAATAGATGAAGTTGATGTTGTTAAAAGGTATCTTTCTCGATTATATAACTATCGAGAACCAAAATACTATTAGAAAATTTGCGATCAATACCTAGATTTTATTTTCGTAAATGCCTATCACAGCTAGCCTACCGCCTAACTCGAAGGCTTTCAAACTTACGTCTCATTGTTTTCCAGAAGTCTGCTTGAAACATTTTGAAAGGTACTATACTAAACTATACCTGCCGATATTTATTGCGCTGTTTCTTAAATAAGTGGACATCAATAACATTTAAAATCATTTGTTTATCTACAATTTTAAAATCAATTGTTTATCCACATCTACAATTTGCATTCATAAAATACTGGTTTATTAATACCAGAATATTTTATTGACCAAAATATGTAGGTTGAGGTACCTATAATTATTATCTATTTTCATGTGTATCACTAATAGAGCGCCATCTTTTGTTAATACCCCTGCAGTTAGGCGTGATTATGAATCAATATAGCCAAATAATATGTTAGTTAGTTTATAACCTAAACTAGTTAGGCGCGACTGGAATTCGCTAAATGGCGGTGGAAGAACGCCGTCAAGTTTTAGAAGGGGTTCACTGTGAGTGAGGCCAGAGTCCCACAAAAAAACCTCGACCGGCCCCCGGTTGTTAGGTATGCGTAACATAGCTTCTCCCTGGGGTTAGAAACAAATAACATAAAGAATTATAAAGTAACTGAAAATCACAACGAAACTACACTATTATTTTGTCATTACGAATACTGTTTAATAAACATCGTACGCATTATCTGATCCACATCGCTGCCGTACAAATATATTAACACTTAGGTACATTGCAGAGTTCCCAAAAGGAAATTGCTCGATTTATTTAATCGGTATTAAAGGGCAAATAAAGCTAAAAAAATAGCTGAAAATTATAGTGAAATATCTCTTATAATATTGAAAATAAGGGCCACATCAGTTGTATGTTTCGGGTAACTAAGAAAAATGGGATGGATTTTGGCCGCAAGTAACGCTCAAAAGACTCGAGTAAACAACAAATACGAAATATTTTTACTGTCAAGTAATTTTGGTCCGTATTTGTTACCCAAAAAGTTTATTTAGTGGAATTTCCGGGAGATTTAGTAATTTCGAGAGGTGTCAATTTTGATGAAGGTTAATAACTAGTTTGCCGTGATAGTTCGCCGAAATCCTTGGAATTGATAGGTAATGTTTGTTTCCAACAACCAAACTAAGGTTGAGAATATCAAACTCCTTATCACTCCTTTGGTGAGCAATCTTAAATAATAATTCTACACGATACGAAGAAAACACCAAACACCCAACTTTAAAATAAAATTGTTGCTTACATTTTCCATGGATTAAGGAAATGTATAAAAAATATGAGATTGAGCAAAGTGTTTAATTTTTCCTTTGGTGAATTTACGATGCCTAAGATAAAAATGTAATCTACTTACACGTACTCTTATAGTCAGATTAGTGGATTGAAGATTTACGTCCGGCTCAATGAGTTCGAAAATAGTTTGGCACTTGTAGGTACTATACGTGTACCTATCTACGATCGCGAAGTAGATGCACAATTTTATTTTGTATACAGGAAATGTTCTATCATTGCTTTGTTTTTATGACAAGCTAGCTATTGCTCCCGGTTTTATCGAACCTGAGGGTGTAATTTCAAAACCCCCTATAATGATTTCGGATACATTTTTACATTTTTGTATCAAAAAAAAGATTTTTAAATTTACTTTGCTATATACCATGTGTTTTTTGTAAATACCGCTAAAATACACAGTAAATTCAGTTTGAAAAGCAACATTAGTTGCAAATGCCGCTAAAATATCGAATGTTACTATCAAATTCCTCTAAAATGAAATCGACCAATCGGAGCGACGCATTGCAACCACGTGACTTTAAAACAGTATGGAGATTTTAGTTGTGCTGATGATAGTTGCTCGCGGTTTTTTAATGAACAATTACCAAAAACATGGATGATCTTGCTCAATTTGACAAAAAATGTAATCCCAAATATGCTCGGAAGCGTCCACGCAATCCAGAATTATGGAAACGTAAAAAGGAGCGCCGAAAACGGTGTGTACAATCTTACCTAAAACTCAACTAAAAAGTTCGTTAGAAAGTTTTATGCAACATGAAGTAACGTAGGTAAGTCACGCAATTATGGTACTCAATGGAATCAAGGAATACATACATTTTTGACATGAAAGTATGTTACTTTCTAAGTAAAGTAGGTATCTACTTAAATAAATTAAGGGCCTCCTTATGTTTTATCGCCTATTAATGTATTTTTACGTGATCGATTCATTTAATTGACGACCTCTGTAGCCGAAAGGCTTAAGGAAAGGAAATTCTGGACTTGGCGTCTCGGAGTTTTCAGGTTCGATTCCCGGTTTTACCAATGTAGAAAACGAACTTTTCTGTGTCTTCTGTTTTCTGTATTTAACAGTAACTTCTTACTTCTAAGCTGTCTAAAAAAATAGGTATGATAGGTAAATGAAATATGTCAATAAACTTTTTACTTTAACATTTATATATATGTATGTTGACGACTTCCGTGGTCAAGTGGCGTACACACCGGTTTTCATGGTGTCGTCAGCTCTGAGGTCCCGGGTTCGGTTCCCGGTCATTTCTAGGTAAAAAAATACTTTAAGTTTAACCGGCTAATGATAGAAGAAACTAACATTAACATTTCCTCGATGATAAATTTAAGTTTAGCCTGCTAATCTTGAGTTTATATTCACACCTACCTTTAGTCGTAAGATACAATATTTTTCTCGCTCTTGGTTTTTAATTTGTTCATTTTCGTACATAGCCACATACATTTGGGTCAGATTGTTATCTAGGCTTTACAGCATAACGCCATCCATCGAGCAATAAAGGTTAGTTGCAAAACCCCCTTAATGATGACGATTAATTTTCAAAATCCACTATAATGACAGGTTGCCTGCAAATTCCTCTATAATAAAATTAAATTTTACATTTTCTTGATAATGCTCTTAAATATGAAAAGGCTTTTTACATATTTATGGATTACAACGCCGCAGCAACCAATTTATCACGATTACGACCTTTAGCATTAAATTAACTACAGTAGATTCAATAAAAACGTTTTGTACAAAACTGCTTAAAGATAGTTTAGTGGGTTTTGAAATTACACCCCTATTGTAAAAACATATTTAAAAGAAACCCGACTGCAAACATATCATATTTTTGAAATGGTCTTTTTACTGGCTTTCATTTGATACCCATATTGCTATGGTAAGGAAAAATTAATCCCCCCCTCCCCCTTTTATTTCCATTTGCGGGCGCCATTTAAAAATGTATATAACCTATGTCACTCTCACAATTTTGACAAATTCAACAACAACCCATATGTCAAAAACTGACCAGCCGTTTGGGCTGTAGGGCTTGCCAAACAATTATACATAGGTACATACTCTCGAAAACAACAAAAGTAAATAAAAAACGGTAATTTAAAAAACTAAAAAACCCGACTGCGTTTCTGTGTAGTTGAAAATTAAAAAACCGTAAAACAAGAAAGTGGTAATACATGCAGCATTCAGTGGCCCGGGTTAAATTGGTACCCATATTAAAAATTGTATAGCAGTCGGTTATTTTTTATTTTATTGTTTTTAACGTAATACTTATCCTTTTTATTTTTTGTGTAATGTACATAAGAATTTACCCCAGGCATCCGCTGAAAATCAGTGTCGTGGTTTGCCCTCGGCTACTACGACTAATGCAGAGTCGGATGCCTTTTCGGTAGATCATTTCTTAATATTTTGTAAACTGTTTTGTTTGTTTTGTTGTTCACCGATCTCCGAATAAATGTTTTTTCTTTCTTTCTTTACATAAAACCATCACTCCTACGTCTTATGCCATACCATAACAAAAAAGGCAAAACTTAAAAAAACTTTAAAAAAATACTGCTTGTAAAACCATTTTATTCAATTTCGTTTCTTAAAACAGGCTAATGATGAGGTTAAACTTTCAGAAAATAATATAAAATAAATACCCTTTAAACCACTTTACATACCGAATTGCTCGTTTAAAGGTATAAGACAAACGAGTAAGTATATAAATAAAAATACAAGAGTTAATCGTTTAAATAAGATATTAATAAAAAAAACGGTAATTTAAAAAACTAAAAAACCCGACTGCGTTTCTGTGTGACCGTTTTTACAAAAATATGTTTCTTTCAACAGATTTGCTAGAAAAACTTTGATTTATTTTAGCGCAAAATACGTGCCTTTGTGCACTAAAATAAAATAACTATTAATTTTAAAATCGTCGTTTAACTATTTTAACCATTTTAAAATTGGTAATAATTAAGCAATTTTTGAAAACATTTGGCACGATCCGCTCGATACTTTTTTTACACCACAGACTATCAAAGTCAGTAGTTCAAAATTAGGTTTTTAATAAAATTAAATCAAATTTCGTAAAAACTTGCAAATAATGGCTTAAGTTATAAAAATAATTACAGGTTTTTAATTTTTTTTTATCAAAAAGGGTTTTTTCTATAGTCATTTTTACACATTCCATTTTTTAAAAATAACATTAGTTTTAGATGGCTCAGGTATCCATGAGATAGTCCAAAAAAACAGAACTCTCAAAAGTCACTCTACGACGACGAAATATGTTCTCAAAAAAAAAAAAAACAATATCTCGAAACTAGTAACACTTTTACTCGAATTTTTTTTTGGCATCTAACAGATCATACTGTGACCTATTCGTGGTTATAGGATTATCCTTATTTTTTTGGACACCCTGTATATTATGTACCTACTAGTAATAGAAATACTTATTAAATATAAAATCCATCAAATAATTCTCCGATCTCATCGATTTGATTTATAAGTAATATATTAAAGTATTAAGAATATATGTTTAGGGATACATTTTGATTTAATGAAGATGTTTATTTTTGTCATCAACGAGGAATAAAAAAATACCTACCTAAATAAAATAAACGTTGTTTTGCCCAACAATTAATTTCGTAAAGCTTAGTAAAAGACTCGGCCGGCCTTCTTCCGCTGTGACTTATTTACATAAACAATAATATAATTGCCTCACTCAAAGAGAGAGGATTCAAATATCATTATAGGTTTTTCATTGTTTCCTGTTTTTCCCATAGTGATCCAATAATGTCTCATTAGGGGTTCTCAAGTGAAGACTCTTTCTTACTTGTTTCAATATTACTTGAATAATTATTGTTGTGACTACTTTCAGGGTAATAATAATACATAAATGAAACAATAAGTAGTAAAACACCTATTTACTATTGAACAGCACATTTTCAATATTTTCATAGAAAGAAGTACAATTATGGCGGTTTCTCGGTGCACTTCATCATGAACATATATACTACTCTGTGTAAAAAGTATCGGGAATATGTCAATAAAAAGACCCGCGTAAAAGAGGTCGTTCTAATTTTTAGCGGCAATTTTAAAATTTGAGCGGGATCTGTCATTTAATTTGTTTTAAACTACACTTTTTGTTGGTCATAGTTTTGAGTCCTCGGTGATTTTTACAATGGAAAATATTGTTGAACAAAGAGTGTGCCTTAAATTTTGTGTTTCGAATAATATTTCATGTGGTGAATCACTAAAAATGTTGCGAAATACCTACGGCGAATCGTGTACATCGAAAACAAGGGCTTATGAATGGTATAAGGCTTTTAAAGAAGGCCGAGAAGTAGTAGTAGACTTGCCTCGTTCTGGTAGACCTTCAACCGCTACGACCAAATAAAACATCGACAGAATCAAGAAGCTAGTGCTCGAAAATTGACGTATGAGTCTGAGAGAGTTGGCTAGTGAGGTGAACATATCTTTTAAGTCCGTCCACAACATTCTCATTGACATTTTAGGCATGAAACGCGTCGCCGCTCGACTAGTTCCAAAAGAGCTTAATTTTGTTCAAAAAGCGCAGCGAAAGCATGTCGCTGAAAACATGGTTTCCCGAGCTTCTAGGGTTTATGAGTACGACATGAAAACAAGCCAACAGTCTTCAGAATGGCGTCTCGAAAACGAGCCGAAACCCAAAAAACCGCGGCAAAGTCGCTCCAAAATCAAGGTGATTCTGACCGTTTTTTTTTACTACCGTGGTGTGGTTCACTCCGAATTTCTTCCAGAGGGAGAAACAGTGAATAAAGAATATTATTTAGGCGTCATTAAGCGTTTGCGTGAGAGTATCCGCCGAAAACACCCAGATTTGTGGCAACACAACTCATGGATGCTGCACCATCATAATGCACCATCACACACAGCCATTATAGTGAAAGAGTTTTGAGCGAAAAATTCAACTAAAGTTCTCGACCAAGCACCGTATTCACCTGTTAAGGCTCCGTCTGACTTTTTTATATTTCCCAAGTTAAAATTACCACTTCGACGAAAACGTTTTGAGTCGATAGAAGCCATAAAAGAAAATTCGCTGAATGAGATAAAGGCCATACCGCAAATAGCCTATGAAAAATGTATGGAGGACTGGGTGAAGCGGTGGAAATGTTGTATTGCAAGCGATAGGGCCCACTTTGAAGGCGATAAAATAAATTAAGATAAATAATTTGTATTTTTTATTTTATTGACAAATTCCCGATACTTAGTATACTGCTTTTTTATTATTATTTGAAATGGGTTTGCTCTTGACTCTAGACGAAGGTGAAGCGAAATAACCTAAAGGTCCTGGTAGATACTCCCGCTCACCGATGGAACACAGCAAGCTGCTTGGCGCCGGGTTCCGGTGGGATGGTGGTAGCTACAAAGCGATACTTAACGGAGCCTACCGCCGCTGACAGGATCGTTCAGCCGCTATCACACACTGGAGTTTGGGATGCTGATGACCGGGGTGGATCACTAGGTAACTAGATATATTAGATCTAGAGTTAGATAGATAAGTCATTATTCCCTACTATTTTAGAAATAATAAAGTACACAGTGATGTACGTTAATGTACAATGTAGGCGGTTTTATCGCAAAGAGAGCGATTTCATCCAGATAACCTCAAGTATCAGTGCTTCATGGAATCGTCCTCATGCTCAAACCGCTACATTCGTTGGATGATTCTAGATAGTAGAACTTAAATAAATATATACATATTGGACAATATCACAAACATTGCCACAGAATAAGTACTAGTACTCCGTACAGAAGTTTGACTTTGCAATGAAATTCAAAGAAATGTCTAATCAATGTTGTGAACGATATGGTGTAATTTAGTTCGTCTCAGACTCAAACACATTTTTTGTAGACACCTACAGAAATACATTGCAAGATAATTTCATTCTTATAATCTTCTAAATGAAATTTAGATTTTAGAATCCTTGAAATATGATTCATAACATATACACTAAACCTATTCAGTGACGTACTATCACGCGACGCGATAGGGTTGACTGCTACAAGAAGCTACTAACGCCATCTAGCGCATTTTTCTAAGACTAGTTTAGCCCCTTACAGGGGGTCGCCACGCGCAGGTACGTTTTTGCTACCTACGCGGGGAGTTACACAGGCCTGACATTGCTCAGATCCCAAAGTAAGTAGCTAAGTCTGAAACAACGCTGGTATCACAACACCCAGACCCGAGACAATATAGAAAATGTGAATTTCTATATTGACGCGACCGGGGATCGAACCCAGGACCTCAGAGATAGCGACACCTTGAAAACCGGTGTGCTAGCCACTCGGCTACGGAGGTCGTCGAAGATCTTGAAACTATCTTACCTTTATAATATCCATGACTTTGTGTAGAGGCTTTCCCCTATAAAGCTGTTGGTGGCATACGAGTTGTTCGTAGTCCGCGATCCTCGTCCTTGCTGTGCTGTGTTCGTCCTTCATAGCAAGCCAATCTAGCCCTCCGTCACTGCAGTCCCATTCGTTACCTGTATAGATGGAGAAAGGTAAATTAGAAACTTCCCGACACTCGCTCTCCTTTGTTAACCGCTCAACTGGTTCTGGTTAACCGCTCATTGTGCAAGGCGTTTGTTTGGTTTTTATTCTTCCCCGAATATTTGTATCAGGGATAGTTTTATGATAAACAGATGTGGCTTTTTTGATTTTGGGGCTTTTGTTGTGTTAAAACACAACAAAAGCCCCAAAATCAAAAAGTACTAAGTAATAAGTCGTACTGGTGAATGTTATTTGAATTATTAGATATTTATTTAGTGAATATTTTGCAAATACTATCAAAACAAAGGTTGGGTAAAGTTACTTTGGCTAAAGGGTTATCTAGTACGAGACGATTATACTGGATCAAATGTATCGATGACACGTTAAAACTGTGGTTTTGAATGACCTAGGATTTTGGAATTAAAAACTGTCCCTTAAGTTAGTTAGGTATATACCTAACTCTATTTGATTAATTGTTTTGAAGTCCCGAATGGTTTTTCTATCATAATAGTTTGATATGGACTGGAAAGAAACTTTGATGAAATCGGACTAGAACTGTAGTGATACTCGTACAGTTCTAGTCTCTCAACAAGTTTCCTTCGTTATCAGTGTCATAGGTATGTAGGACTCTCACCTCTGGCTTGCCTTAACCGGCCGGCCAGAGTAGAGATGCAAGAGCGTGATGCTCGGAGGGTGAATGTGGTTGTGTGAGTGGCGAGTGGGCACGTGATGCTGGACCCTCAGGGAGCGCGTGGCCGTCGTTTAAATTCCAGGGTCACCTCTCCACCCTTAGCCGGCAACGCCAATGTTACCTCTCAGTCCGGTCTACATGACCCAGGACGCCAGGGGAGGCTCATTTAGTTGCTGACGAGTCACCGCCTGCCAATTTACTTAGCATGAGGCTATGATCTAGGCAGATGACCCGTAGTCTCTCCCTCCATAGTCCCAATTACCCGGTCCACCTAGCACCCAAACCCATAAACCAGAGTTTTTTTCCATCCATATCCTGCAATAGTCCTACAGAAGCCGGAGACTGTTCTTGGGTGTACACTTTTATAGTGCATACAGGGGTAGTCATCAGCTGGTGTCACAATGCTTTTAGATTAATGTTGTCTAACGGGCCTCTGCGTGTTGGCTTCGGCCCCATGTGCGCCTTCCAAAGGTCCGGGACCCCATGGTCCCGAGATAGGAAACATACCAACATAATAATAAACCGTTTAATTTTTTTATTAAATAATCGTTTCTTAATTTCATTCTTAGAGATAATAATTATAATAATGCTTAAAAAATAACACAAGGTGCGTTCTCTTTTACCTGAACTAGGATAAACCTGCATCTCAAGCTAAAAGGAGCTTACATATTATTAAATTTTTTAGGCTTTGATAACTTAACAATAAATTGACATAACATAACAAATTATAAGTGGGTTGTCTAAAATAACTAACAAGGTTAAAGTAAAAGTATTACATCTAAGCACTGACCTCTTAATACAAGTACGCTGGACTAAACATTATTTAAGAAATGACAGATAATTTTTGTGCCGAGTCAAAGCGCCCTCACCGAGTGTCCAGGGAAATAAAATGTAGTAACTTGCATATGTTTATTTCAACTCTCATTAGTTCCGTGGACGGTCACCACACGCTCACTACAGCCGTCAGCGATATAAATGGCAACAATCAAATGGCTTCATTTTTAGGTTGACAATATGCAGTCCAGCGTACATGTATTATAGAGGTCAGTGCATCTAAGTCAGCGGTTTGACACAAAACAAATCGCGCGTTGGTAGCCTCAGCATATTTGATAACTAGGGCAACATCAAGGCATGTTCCTATAATTTGTTTAGGTCAGCGATAAATCGTGGGTTAGTTAGTCTAGGTGCGATGGTCAGTATTAAAAAAAAAATACATCAAATAAATGATTACTATACAAATTATGTGCTACTAAAATACTAGTTAAAATACTTAAAAGAAGATAAGCATTACTATGAGCCTGCATAATCGACAGAGTTGATGTACCTGGTTTCGGCTGCCTTTGGCCGGACATTCAGAATCACCTGTCTTGTGCGCGTTTTGCTTATTAAAACGCAAGCATGTTGCACATTTTGAGCTCAGCCTTCTTTGTGCAGTCCTTCAGTATGTGGCCTACTTCGCCGCAGTGCCCGTACGTGCTGGCCTCCTCGCGACAAGTCTTGGCGGCACATGACCGTACTGTTGGCACTTTTAGCACCTCGTGACCAACGTGAAGTCTCGTACAGGGCACGAAGATCAGTTCACATTTACTCTGTCATTCGTTATTATGGGTTTACGTATTTGAGCGAAGACTTGTATCACGTAATTACAGGTTTCAGCATGTTTCTTTCCCGATTTATGGCTCAGTTTAACGGCGGACAAAAACGACTCGAGTGTAAGGCCTTGAAGCTTGACACCTAAGTTTTGTTGGTATATGCAGTCGAAAACTTCCGTCTCCTGCAAAGAAGTGAGCACACCGATGACTACTATTCTGGGCTGGCGTTATTGCGGCTCATCCACAGTAAGCCCCGAGGTCGTCAACTGCGGCGATTCTTTCAGCTTCTCGATGTCGTCCTTCGAGTCTGTGCTGATGATCACGCTACCGTTCTTTGTCTTACGTAGCCCTCTTACGTGCAGTTTCATTTGCTCTAGTATAATTAGTTAGGTCTAATTCTGGACGAGGGTTTTGGTCTCCTCAGTAGGCTTCATTTTATCGGTAGGATAAATTGCAACTGACCTGATGTTACTTGGTTGAACAAAGTTATTGGTGCTTTTTTGACCATATCGGCGAAGGAAGCAGGTACTGGATCATATTTTAAACATCCTTCAACGATTTGTTTAAGGTCTTGGTTTCGCTGAGAAAGGTCATGATTTTCTTGGAGGGCTTTTATGTTAACATGGGCTTGAATTGTTTTGTGTTTAACAGATTGGTACTGTACGGCTAGTTGTGATGTTCCACTAGATGAAATTTTCACTAGATGGCGACACGTGTATCATCTGGTTATTGATGTTGTTTATTAACTTAAAATAACAAGGAAATAGGTCCTTAAAATATCAAAACAAAATTTTGTACAGCCCCTAAAATACAAAAAACATAATATTTTGTAAAATTTCCTGGAATTTCAATTTAATGAATCATGTCTAGCACCTATGACGGAATAAAATGGTACCACATTGTAGACAGGATATTTGGCGAGAAAAGCAGGTGTATAGATGGCGCAGGTGTTTTGCTAGTTGTGTAATTTCACCCTAGAACCTAGAACGCACCTATTGCATAAATCGATTGATATTTTCGCTTAGGTGGTCGATAGTCGGCGTAGCGCAGCGCGCAGCCGATAGTTACTTAATTAATTCTGATAAAAGCCGATTCGAAATCTCCCTCTTGTTGAAAAGTGTGCCTGATGTACTTTTCAATAACTTTTTTGGAACCCTCTGATGCTTGTGCGTTCCTTTTTTTTACCACTTACCTAATACATCAAAAATATTTTTGTTCATTGTAATAAGTAGGTACTTAGACCCCGTGCCCACGCGCCTTCTGAAGCACACTTAGTTTTTATAATTTAATGTATAGTGGCCAGCACATCAGATTAATAATTTCCGTTCCGATCTATACTCGATTACAACTGCATAAGATGCTGCAGTATTTTGCTTGACGTGCTGTCTTCTGTATCGACCTAAGTAGGTAGGTAAGTAATATCATTTCGTCCATGGTAATATGGCCCGCATTTGTTGCATGAAAAGAATCAGTTATTATTTTTGTCAGTTGTTTTTTTTTTTCTTTACTCTGTCTTGTGCCAAATAAATGTTTTCTATTTCTATTATTTGAGTACCTACAGCCTACAGTATCTTCTTACATTTTTGTAACAAATAATTGCATTCCTTATCCAAAGAACCGAAAAAACTGTCTTAAAAAAATGTTGATTACATCACAGTTGGTAGCACGTCAAGTTATACATTAGAACCATGAAAATAGCTTTTATTACGTAAGAAATAGAGGCGGTCTCAACACCATTAAGTAAATAGTCTGACTTGCGACTGTGTTTCTTTCTCTAAAAACAACTCTCGCTCGTAGGTACTTAAATCATAAACTGTAAGATTATTCAGGATATTATCGGTCTCGCTTGCACATCAGTTCTCTCACTCATAACACAGATATTATAATGCGCATAATAAACTGAAATCCTTCTAATCAGACGAAAGACACTTAACATTTTAAAATAGGCTTTAGTCCCCGGGGAAATGGGTTGAATATTGCATAATAAGTCAATAGCGATGAGGGCCAAAACTTGAATGTTGCACTAGACTCATATTTTTGCCCAAATCATTCGACGTCGTCGTAGCGCAGCGGCCAGCGCATAGGAAGCAATGGTTTAAGTCGACTGTTCAAGACCTCGTAGACTCTATTTTTGTTTTGGCAAGCTCAGACAGTGAATATGCTCGAAGTGTTTTTTTTTTAATTTTCTTATTAATTTCATTAATGCTTACCTAATTCATATTCATAATGACTATAGTGTAAATATAAATGTTTTTGTTCAATGTAATAAATTTTGTATCTTTTTTTCTTCGGTAAGGGATAGCTAGACAGCGCCATCTTTTGAAAAATATGACAATACTAGGTGAGAGTTAATTTGCTAACAAAGCATTCAACAACGTGCTGTTTTAAGCACGTCCGAGAGTAATAGAGGGGCGCAGAATTGCTAGCTAGCTAGCGCCACCTTTGAATGAATATAGCAGTACGATTTTGCCCGTACGGCCCCGCGAGTTACGGCGGCCCCGTTTTCATATGGGTGATGAGGCATCTGTACTCATGTATTATAATATCTGTGGTTGAGACTTAAATTAAGTATTCTGTCGGTCCTCTACTCTCAAGAACTTTGCTGAAAACAAACGGCGAATAATTTGCGGCGTGTAAAACATCACAGAATGAGTACTTTATGTATTCTGAACGTTGCTGAGGCTCTACTCTGTAATACTACCTCGTTGGTGTATTTGGTCGGCACGCTGGCTTTTATCTACAGGGTTCGAAACCCGCTTCGGGCCGAAATTAGTTTCTGAATTTTTCTGTTTTGGAAAAACTCAGAAATAGCCCCGAAGACATGAAGTTGAGAGTGAAGAAGAAGAAGCCGCATTACCATTACACTACAGCGACGTTTTTTAATCAGGATTGTCTACTTTTAAAGCCTCAAAAACTTTTAGCTACGTCTACGGTAAGTATGAAACAAAGAGTAGTTGTTAGTAATAGAATCTGTTTTATTTCAAAAAAGTTGTTCATATCGAAATTGAATACTAATAATCCTATAATCCATACGATATTGCTATTCGTAATAAATTGAAAGGTCAGACAGAACGTGAAAAGATTTGGTCTTTCGGCTCTCAGTGGTTTCGTTTGAAAGTTTATGATGCACGTAAGTTGGTGCAAAAAAAGAGATGATTCGTTTTTGTACACATTTAAAAATAGAAACGTCACAAGTTATATGAGTTGGTCTGCTGACTCTAGACAAATTTTTTTATACAACATTGAAATTAAAAGCTGAAAAATTAATGATGCAGCCAATAAGAAAAGCTATTTGAGCAGTAATTTCTTTGGCACCGAACCACGGCGAGGGGTCATCCATTTGCCAATCTGCCATACCAAGTAAAGGAATCTTCGTCGCGCGTATAACACGTGCCTTTAGTAAGCGTGGCTTATTCCCTTATTAGCAATGTAGTTATGAAGTAGAATTATACAGCATTTTATTATACTAGTGTTATTTCATTTCTCATTTTCCATTTCACCTGAGCTAATGGAATTTTTCGAATCATGTATATTTTACTAGCATATGAAGTACATTAGCATAGTAATCTCATATTAAATAATGTACTAAACCATTATAGCGTGCGAATCAAAGAGATTACCAGAGATTTAAAGGCATTATTCTACCTATGTATGCTCAATGCTTTGCACATGTACCTAGTTATGAAAAGCTTAGTCAGGAACACCATGTCAGGAAGGAGCGTGTTAAAAAGTTAATTTTTAGGGTTCCGTTATCTTAAAACCAAAAATGTTATATTGCATGTAATTCAGGGCTTTATTATTATTATCTAAAAATAAAAAAGGAACCCATATAGGACCTTGTCACAGATTTTATTGTCCGTCTGTCAGTCTGTCTGTCAGTCAAGACCTTTTTACTCAGGGACGCGTGGAGGTATCAAGATGAAATTAACATCAAATAATTACGGCTGCGGTTCCTTGAAGCTGTAAATTAATTTTATTTAAAACAACACATCATAAGCGTATTTTACATACATTCAAAGACGGGGTAACAAAAACCAGCTTTGGATTTACTGCACACTGACGATTTAGATCAGTTACTCGGATCTTAATAAGTACATAATTCAAAATCATAATAAAAGGTTGGTCGGTATTGTACTATCTATGTTCACTGTTTCCCAGTGACACTCACTAATACATAACTCGTTTGTTGTAACTGTGAGTGTGTGAGTACACACGGGTGTTTTTAAAAAAAAACATAGTTAACGCAAACTCCCAAATTAAAACTGTATTTTCTAACATCAACCTAAACCTATAGGGTAATTCCCGTAGACCTAAATAGAATCATGGCAAGACGGAAAGTCTTACAGCACGAGTAAAGGAAAAACTCGAAAACCGCAAATTCGTGGTAAATAAAATAAAACCTTATTTCATTTGTTGTTCCATCACAAAAATCCCATAAGTTTGTACGGAATCCAGTGCGCAAGTCCGACTCACACTTGTCCGGTTTTTTTTCATATAAACTCGACTGTGAGTTTCAAACTTATATTACAAGAACAAATTAGATAATTTGTGCGTCTCGAAACACGATTAAAGGAAATTAGTAAGATAGAAAATCCTCTTGAAGTTTAGTGTAACTTTGCCCTCTTTGCATGTTTATGTAGATAATATTTCTTAGTATGTTTACTGGTGCTGAAAATTCGGAGCCAGCTCTTGTATTCTGTTCTTTATTTGCAAAGAGAAAACTGTGGGAATTCCCATTGATTTATTATATATAGGATATCTCATCACACTGACAGCTATGGCACATGCTCTAATCGGTCGGATTGTCATTTTAGACCGATAAAATTAAATATCTAATGACGCGTGGTCCGTCAAACAATGAACATGCCGTAGTGTGTCGTCAAAAATTTCAAAAATAATTTACATAATTTAATTTTTTTTTTCATAATTTCATAATTTATTTATTTCAACACATACAAAATTATAACAGAAACTTTCTTGCGTTAACAACCGCAGTAGTCAAAAGACTGTATCGCAGCTGCTAGCGCCCACCTCTAGAATTTCATAAACATTTTTTTTTCTTCTAAATACATACATTAATTAATTATAATTTATAATGACAATTAAATTTTTGAAATTTTACATTTATGTGTTTTACTGGTGTGTGTGTGTGAGTGAGTGAGTGAGTGTGTGTGTATGTGTGTCCGTGTGTGTGTGTGTGTGTGTGTGTGTGTTTGGATTTGGAAATCACAGCTTAATGAATCGTAAAAAATATGGAATGACGTTTCATCGGTAGGTAAATATTATTGATAATGTTTGAAACCGAAATAACACTTGAAACCTGCTTTAATATTTTATTTTCTAATTAATTTACGTAAAACATTGCCAATAGTCTATCACTTTTACACCTAAAGCTAAAATGAAACAAAATACGTGACGTCATCGGAACAAAGTCAATTTTGAGGATGGAGTCGCCACTGTTTTTTTTGTTAAACAAAATATTTGAGTTTTTAGGTTTCCACAACATCATGTTTGTAAAGAAAATGAAGAAAATTTATCGCAATAAACCAGGACAATGAGTTTTATAAGAAGGGAAAATATAGTGTTGTGCGTTCGTATATTTTTTCTGAATCTGATATGTAGGTATTACACTACACGTAAAGGGATGTAGATGCAAAAAGGCTGCAATTAGGCTGGTATTCGGGGCACCCAGCCTATGTATTATATTTTTATGTTGTATTTCTGTCTGTTGCTTGGTGTTTAACTGACATATATCTTAGCTATCATCGTAAAAACCCAATGTAATAGTTGGGTATAACGAGTACCTAGACTAAAAAAACGGTTTTTAGTTTAAGTACAGACAGCAGTACGTCAGATTACATGTGAGCTATAAAACAGCTTTTATTACGTAGTTAATAGGAGTGGTCTTAAAGTCAAAGTGGGGTAGTCTGACGTGAGCCGAGTGTACTTACACACCGCAAGTCAGACTGCACGTGTTGACCTTGATACCGCTTTTACTCCCTACATGATAAAAGCTGTTTTTGTAGTTCAAATGTATGCCTTGACGTACTTCCGACTGTACTTACTTAATTACTTAACTAGGTTACCTTATTTACCTAATTTTTAAATTAAGTTAGACAATTGTTTAGTAGAGAACCTACTAGCTACCTTAGCAGTAAATCAAAGTATTTTCAAAACATCGCACTATAATAAATAATAGTACCTAAAATAAAATAATTAATAAACATTATTTTCTGCTGGAACTCTTGTCTTTTAAACCAACCAGAAACAGCTGCAGAGAAATAATAACGTAATACATCAAAGCATAAGATAAATTTTCAATATAAGAATTTAGTAATTCGATTACACTCATTAATTAACTAAATTATTACTTGTGGCAGTAGTATGCTTCTTATAAATCTGTGGAACATGTTGTTTGTGTGTACTATAGTACCTATGGAATATTTTGCCTCTAAACCAATTTTATACATTACCGTTTGTGTCATTGTCGAGCATTGAAATGTGAACCATCCCCGCATTTCAATGAGTTAGGTTAAGTTAGTTTGTAGTTTAGTGTTAGTGTAGTTGTGTAGAGTGTATAAGAAAAAGAATACTGAAGAAAATAAAGAAAAAATATCCAATTAAAAATACTGAAAAAGTGGCTGTATAGACTTGATCCTTTGCCTACCCAGAATTGGTGAATTGTGTCAATATATTATTGGTTTTAGTATGACAAGTTTGGACCTGTATGGTAAAAATGTAAAAAATATGATCATTATAAAAGTGTCTTCATTATAAATTACTCGTATACTCATATACATAATATACCAAATTTAATGAGAAGTAGTAAATAAAATATAAATCATGACTTTCATCAGTTACTTAATTTCATACAAAACATAAACAAACAGTCTACTCCATTACTTCTTTATTCGTATTATTGGCTTATGAATCTTCAAGTGAATGATATTTGACATATGACGTAGTGTCGTCATCCATTGCTGCGTAATTACACATGACAATTTAAATAGCTGAAGCCTAAGTGGCTATGTATGAACTTAGCTAGTTGAAGCTTCATAAGGTGAATTATAACATGTGCCATGTTTGGGCTATGATTTTGTATGGCGTAGTGCATCCTTATCTATATATATAAAAGAAAGTCGTGTTAGTTACTTCACTTATAACTCAAGAACGGCTGAACCGATTTAGCTGAAAATTGGCAGGGAGGTAGTTTAGAGCCAGGAGAAGGACATAGGATACTTTTTATCCCGTTCGACATCATTCCCGTGTGACTTGACATGTAACGTCAGTCACTATAAAACGTGGTATAACAAAAAAGAATCAGACTTGGAATAACAAAATTGACGTATAATGACAGCTATGTAATGACGTATGGATGACTATTTGATATTTGTAAGAAATCAATAATATAACTATTTCTATTAAATAAATAATTAACATTATTGCCCAATTGCCCATTCGTATAAACAGTGAAGTGAACTATAAAACTCGGTATGGTTAAAAATTTAAGTTTTTAGGTGAAGTGAAGTTTAATTAATAATGCCGCGACCAAGACGATCGAATCTTTCCCGACAAAGCCGTGATGCAAGAAGAATACGAAATACTGCAAATGAAAGGACTGAAGAAGAACAAGAAATTGCACGTGAACAGCGCCGCGATAGTATGGCTCGACTTCGTGCTTCTCAATCACGAGAGCAAAGTGAAGCAGCCCGTGAAACAGCTCGGTTGGCAATGCAGAATCGTCGAGCGAACAACAGAGGTCAACAAATAGATAATTTGCGACGCAGAACAAGATATTTATCAAGTGCTGATTTGAATCGAGCAGCGTTTCAATACGATTGCAGCAATGATTACAGCTTGCATCCTAGCGTTTGCATTGGGCAAATGGACGTAGTTTGCGAGTATTGTGGTGCATTAAAGTTTTCCGGAGAAACGCCTGGATTATGCTGCCTTAATGGTAAAGTGAAATTGCCATTGTTGACTCCGCCACCTGAGCCATTGTATTCATTGCTTTGTGGCGAAACACAAGAATCACGCCACTTTCTTGCAAATACTCAAAAATACAATGGTTGTTTCCAGATGACGTCATTTGGGGCAGATATTATCGAAGAACGGGGATTTAATCCGACATTTAAGGTATTTATTTTTGTACTTATATAGAATGTAGTTAAAGAATAACTTACTTTATCTATTGGTACCTATGTAGTATATTTGCTAATTCTGAACTCTACTCTCCCACCGAAAAAAGTGTTTATAACCCAGTTAATACTGTCTGGTTTTTATTTTGTAGATACAAGGACAGATTCATCATCGAATTGGATCATTACTACCTTTCGAAGATACACAGAATAAATTTTTACAAATATATTTCATGGGCAACATGGAAGAACAACTTGATCGACGCCTAGAGATCAATGCAGGAATGAAGCGAGCAATTCTTCAAGACTTGCAGTGTCTGCTTCATGAACATCATGCGTTGGTCAGGTTGTTTAAGAGTGCTTTAGAGCGCATGCCAAGTGATGACTATAAAGTTGTTATCAAAGCAGATAAACGACCATCTGGAACACACGAAAGGACATTTAATGCTCCAACAGTAGACGAAGTTGCCATCCTGATTGTTGGTGAACAATTGGAAAAACGCGATATTGTGCTTACACGTCGCGATACTGGGCAACTGCAACAAATATCTGAAACTCATCGATCATATGACACATTGCAATACCCGCTGATGTTTTGGCAAGGAGAAGATGGATATTATTTTAATATTAAAATGAAAAATCCATTGAATGGTGAGTATCAGTATCATAATTTATTTCATTTATTTGTGAAAGACACTGATTTAAAATAATGCTTATTAAAAAAATGGTTAATGTCTGTATTGTTTGCCTTTAAAATTTGCCTTTGAAATGGTTAATTATCAAATTTTTAATTTCAGGTGAAGAAACTACAAAGAAAGTTAGCTCAATGAATTATTACGCATATCGTTTGATGATTCGTCAAAATGCTGACAACTATTTGCTGCGGTTTCGTCGATTGTTTCAGCAGTATTGCGTTGACATGTATGTAAAAATAGAAACGGAACGTTTAACATTCATTAGGTTGAACCAAGCCAAACTGCGTTCTGAGGAGTACATCCATTTACGTGATGCAGTTAATACTGAAGGAAATGCAGCTAATATTGGTCGATTAACTATTCTGCCGGCGACATACATTGGTAGTCCACGTCATATGCATGAATATGCACAAGATGCAATGACATATGTTCGTCATTACGGTCGGCCCGATCTCTTTATTACTTTTACCTGTAATCCAAAATGGATAGAAATTACTCAATTGCTGCTTCCCGGACAAACATCAAGTGATAGACACGACATCACAGCACGTATATTCAGGCAAAAAATTCGGTCCCTGATGAACTTTATTGTTAAACAACGCGTCTTTGGAGATACTCGATGCTGGATGTATTCAATCGAATGGCAAAAGCGAGGCCTGCCGCACGCACACATTCTTATTTGGTTAGTGGAAAGAATTCAGCCTGACCAAATAGATGATATCATATGTGCTGAGATTCCTGATTATGAAGTCGATCCAGACCTACATGATGTTGTTACTACTAATATGATCCATGGACCGTGTGGTGCCATCAATCCCCAATCACCTTGCATGGTCGATGGAAAGTGCTCTAAACGATATCCACGGAAATTAACGGCGGAGACTGTCACTGGCAATGATGGTTATCCGCTGTATCGGCGTCGATCACCAGATGACAACGGTCGAACTGTCACAACGAAAGTGAAAAGAATGGATTTCGTTGTCGACAACAGTTGGATTGTTCCATATTCGCCACTTATTTCTAAATCGTTCAAGACACATTGCAACGTTGAATACTGCAATTCAGTTAAGTCCATAAAATATATTTGCAAATATGTCACGAAAGGCAGTGATATGGCGGTTTTTGGATTGCAATCCTCGAATACCAACGATGAAATTTCACGCTATCAAGTTGGTCGTTATGTGAACTGTAATGAAGCGATTTGGCGTATATTCGCATTTCCCATTCACGAACGTCATCCTACTGTTACGCATTTGGCGGTGCATCTGGAGAATGGTCAACGAGTATATTTCACGGCTTCGAATGCTACGCAACGTGCTGAAACACCTCCAGCAACTACATTGACCAGTTTTTTTGCAATCTGCCAAAGCGATCAGTTTGCACGAACTTTGCTTTACTCGGAGATGCCACGTTATTATACTTGGAATGCTTCATCGAAGAATTTTCAAAGACGGAAGCAAGGCGATGCGGTTCCTGGGTATCCAGATGTGCGTTCTACTGATGCTCTTGGTCGTATGTATACAGTTCATCCAAAGAATAATGAATGTTTCTATTTGCGGTTGTTGCTGGTAAATGTGCGTGGGCCAACGTCATTTGAGTCACTACGAACTGTTAATGGTGTAATATTCCCAACATATCGTGCTGCATGTGAAGAATTGAAGTTATTAGAAAACGATAGTCATTGGGATACGACAATCGCTGAAGCCATTATCTGTGCATCTCCAAGTCAGATACGCACATTATTCGCTATCATAATTTCGACATGTTTTCCATCAAACCCATGTAACCTGTGGCACAAATACAAGGATAATATGTCAGAAGATATTTTACATCAAATTCGTGTCAGTTCCAGAAATCACGATATTGAGATGAATGAGGAGATACATAATCGTGCTTTACTCTTGATCGAAGATATGTGTTACCTCATGTGCGGTAATTTATTAATCAGGTTAGGAATGCCAGCACCATATCGTGAAATGAATGACGCATTTAATCGAGAATTGGAACGGGAACGTGAATATGATCACCAGGAATTAGATTTAGTAGTTCAAACGAATGTACCCCTGTTGAATTACCAACAAAAGAAAGTTTATGATACTTTAATGAAGGCAATCGATGATGAAAATGGTGGTTTATATTTCCTAGATGCCCCTGGTGGAACTGGCAAGACATTCCTCATGTCATTAGTTTTAGCAACTGTTCGGGCGAGATCTAACATAGCGGTTGCAGTTGCTTCTTCTGGAATAGCAGCCACATTGTTAGAAGGATGCCGTACGGCTCATTCAGCATTCAAATTACCGTTAAATCTTCAAACTATTGAAGAACCAACGTGTAATATTGCAAAACACTCAGCAATGGCCAAAGTTTTAGCGGTATCGAAAATCATCATCTGGGACGAATGCACAATGGCGCATAAACGTGCATTAGAAGCACTTAACCGAACATTAAAAGATTTACGCAATGACTCGAGATGTTTTGGAGGAGCAATGATTTTACTTTCTGGTGATTTCCGCCAAATACTGCCAGTAATTCCAAGATCTACGGCTGCCGACGAAATAAACGCTTGCCTCAAATCGTCAAATCTATGGCGCCATGTGAAGAAACTGCAACTGACAACAAACATGAGAGTTGCATTGCTTAATGATACATCTGCTGAAGATTTCTCGGAGCAATTGCTGACTATCGGTAATGGTCAAGTACCTGTCGATGAATCGAGCGGATTAATATCATTTCCAAATAATTTCTGTAATTTTGTCTCATCAAAAGACGAACTTATCAACAATGTATTTCCAGAAATTATTTCTAACTACAAAAATTATGAATGGATGAGTGAGCGAGCAATTTTAGCGGCTAAGAATAAAGATGTAGATGACCTAAACAACATAATTCAAAATAAGATCATTGGAACAATGCATTCATTCAAATCTATTGACTGCGTCACAAATGAAGATGAAGCCACCAACTATCCAATTGAATTTTTAAACTCTTTGGACGTGCCTGGCTTACCACCGCACAATTTACGCCTAAAGGTTGGCTCCGTAGTAATCATGCTTCGAAACATAAACCAACCAAAACTGTGCAACGGTACGCGTTTGGTGGTTAGAAAATTGATGAACAATGTAATTTACGCTACGATAATGATAGGAAAATTCAAAGGTGAGCAAGTTCTCATTCCGAGGATACCGATGATCCCAACCGATATGCCGTTTGAATTTAAAAGACTTCAATTTCCGATACGTCTTGCATTTGCCATGACCATCAACAAATCACAAGGCCAATCCTTAAAAGTTTGTGGTTTAAATCTAGAACATTCATGTTTTTCCCATGGTCAATTATACGTGGCATGTTCACGGGTCGGAAGACCATCTGCGTTGTTTGTTTTTGCGCCTGATAATAAAACAAAAAATGTCGTGTATCACAAGGTACTTAAATGAAGAGCAACCTATGTACTAAAATACAGAAATAATTATGAATGATTGATGTAGAAATTTAATTTTTTTTGTATTTTTTCCAATAAAAAAAAAATCTGCTTATTTATTGACATTAAGGCGGAACAAAGTTCGCCGGGTCAGCTAGTCTATATATATAAAAGAAAGTCGTGTTAGTTACTTCACTTATAACTCAAGAACGGCTGAACCGATTTAGCTGAAAATTGGCAGGGAGGTAGTTTAGAGCCAGGAGAAGGACATAGGATACTTTTTATCCCGTTCGACATCATTCCCGTGTGACTTGACATGTAACGTCAGTCACTATAAAACGTGGTATAACAAAAAAGAATCAGACTTGGAATAACAAAATTGACGTATAATGACAGCTATGTAATGACGTATGGATGACTATTTGATATTTGTAAGAAATCAATAATATAACTATTTCTATTAAATAAATAATTAACATTATTGCCCAATTGCCCATTCGTATAAACAGTGAAGTGAACTATAAAACTCGGTATGGTTAAAAATTTAAGTTTTTAGGTGAAGTGAAGTTTAATTAATAATGCCGCGACCAAGACGATCGAATCTTTCCCGACAAAGCCGTGATGCAAGAAGAATACGAAATACTGCAAATGAAAGGACTGAAGAAGAACAAGAAATTGCACGTGAACAGCGCCGCGATAGTATGGCTCGACTTCGTGCTTCTCAATCACGAGAGCAAAGTGAAGCAGCCCGTGAAACAGCTCGGTTGGCAATGCAGAATCGTCGAGCGAACAACAGAGGTCAACAAATAGATAATTTGCGACGCAGAACAAGATATTTATCAAGTGCTGATTTGAATCGAGCAGCGTTTCAATACGATTGCAGCAATGATTACAGCTTGCATCCTAGCGTTTGCATTGGGCAAATGGACGTAGTTTGCGAGTATTGTGGTGCATTAAAGTTTTCCGGAGAAACGCCTGGATTATGCTGCCTTAATGGTAAAGTGAAATTGCCATTGTTGACTCCGCCACCTGAGCCATTGTATTCATTGCTTTGTGGCGAAACACAAGAATCACGCCACTTTCTTGCAAATACTCAAAAATACAATGGTTGTTTCCAGATGACGTCATTTGGGGCAGATATTATCGAAGAACGGGGATTTAATCCGACATTTAAGGTATTTATTTTTGTACTTATATAGAATGTAGTTAAAGAATAACTTACTTTATCTATTGGTACCTATGTAGTATATTTGCTAATTCTGAACTCTACTCTCCCACCGAAAAAAGTGTTTATAACCCAGTTAATACTGTCTGGTTTTTATTTTGTAGATACAAGGACAGATTCATCATCGAATTGGATCATTACTACCTTTCGAAGATACACAGAATAAATTTTTACAAATATATTTCATGGGCAACATGGAAGAACAACTTGATCGACGCCTAGAGATCAATGCAGGAATGAAGCGAGCAATTCTTCAAGACTTGCAGTGTCTGCTTCATGAACATCATGCGTTGGTCAGGTTGTTTAAGAGTGCTTTAGAGCGCATGCCAAGTGATGACTATAAAGTTGTTATCAAAGCAGATAAACGACCATCTGGAACACACGAAAGGACATTTAATGCTCCAACAGTAGACGAAGTTGCCATCCTGATTGTTGGTGAACAATTGGAAAAACGCGATATTGTGCTTACACGTCGCGATACTGGGCAACTGCAACAAATATCTGAAACTCATCGATCATATGACACATTGCAATACCCGCTGATGTTTTGGCAAGGAGAAGATGGATATTATTTTAATATTAAAATGAAAAATCCATTGAATGGTGAGTATCAGTATCATAATTTATTTCATTTATTTGTGAAAGACACTGATTTAAAATAATGCTTATTAAAAAAATGGTTAATGTCTGTATTGTTTGCCTTTAAAATTTGCTTTTGAAATGGTTAATTATCAAATTTTTAATTTCAGGTGAAGAAACTACAAAGAAAGTTAGCTCAATGAATTATTACGCATATCGTTTGATGATTCGTCAAAATGCTGACAACTATTTGCTGCGGTTTCGTCGATTGTTTCAGCAGTATTGCGTTGACATGTATGTAAAAATAGAAACGGAACGTTTAACATTCATTAGGTTGAACCAAGCCAAACTGCGTTCTGAGGAGTACATCCATTTACGTGATGCAGTTAATACTGAAGGAAATGCAGCTAATATTGGTCGATTAACTATTCTGCCGGCGACATACATTGGTAGTCCACGTCATATGCATGAATATGCACAAGATGCAATGACATATGTTCGTCATTACGGTCGGCCCGATCTCTTTATTACTTTTACCTGTAATCCAAAATGGATAGAAATTACTCAATTGCTGCTTCCCGGACAAACATCAAGTGATAGACACGACATCACAGCACGTATATTCAGGCAAAAAATTCGGTCCCTGATGAACTTTATTGTTAAACAACGCGTCTTTGGAGATACTCGATGCTGGATGTATTCAATCGAATGGCAAAAGCGAGGCCTGCCGCACGCACACATTCTTATTTGGTTAGTGGAAAGAATTCAGCCTGACCAAATAGATGATATCATATGTGCTGAGATTCCTGATTATGAAGTCGATCCAGACCTACATGATGTTGTTACTACTAATATGATTCATGGACCGTGTGGTGCCATCAATCCCCAATCACCTTGCATGGTCGATGGAAAGTGCTCTAAACGATATCCACGGAAATTAACGGCGGAGACTGTCACTGGCAATGATGGTTATCCGCTGTATCGGCGTCGATCACCAGATGACAACGGTCGAACTGTCACAACGAAAGTGAAAAGAATGGATTTCGTTGTCGACAACAGTTGGATTGTTCCATATTCGCCACTTATTTCTAAATCGTTCAAGACACATTGCAACGTTGAATACTGCAATTCAGTTAAGTCCATAAAATATATTTGCAAATATGTCACGAAAGGCAGTGATATGGCGGTTTTTGGATTGCAATCCTCGAATACCAACGATGAAATTTCACGCTATCAAGTTGGTCGTTATGTGAACTGTAATGAAGCGATTTGGCGTATATTCGCATTTCCCATTCACGAACGTCATCCTACTGTTACGCATTTGGCGGTGCATCTGGAGAATGGTCAACGAGTATATTTCACGGCTTCGAATGCTACGCAACGTGCTGAAACACCTCCAGCAACTACATTGACCAGTTTTTTTGCAATCTGCCAAAGCGATCAGTTTGCACGAACTTTGCTTTACTCGGAGATGCCACGTTATTATACTTGGAATGCTTCATCGAAGAATTTTCAAAGACGGAAGCAAGGCGATGCGGTTCCTGGGTATCCAGATGTGCGTTCTACTGATGCTCTTGGTCGTATGTATACAGTTCATCCAAAGAATAATGAATGTTTCTATTTGCGGTTGTTGCTGGTAAATGTGCGTGGGCCAACGTCATTTGAGTCACTACGAACTGTTAATGGTGTAATATTCCCAACATATCGTGCTGCATGTGAAGAATTGAAGTTATTAGAAAACGATAGTCATTGGGATACGACAATCGCTGAAGCCATTATCTGTGCATCTCCAAGTCAGATACGCACATTATTCGCTATCATAATTTCGACATGTTTTCCATCAAACCCATGTAACCTGTGGCACAAATACAAGGATAATATGTCAGAAGATATTTTACATCAAATTCGTGTCAGTTCCAGAAATCACGATATTGAGATGAATGAGGAGATACATAATCGTGCTTTACTCTTGATCGAAGATATGTGTTACCTCATGTGCGGTAATTTATTAATCAGGTTAGGAATGCCAGCACCATATCGTGAAATGAATGACGCATTTAATCGAGAATTGGAACGGGAACGTGAATATGATCACCAGGAATTAGATTTAGTAGTTCAAACGAATGTACCCCTGTTGAATTACCAACAAAAGAAAGTTTATGATACTTTAATGAAGGCAATCGATGATGAAAATGGTGGTTTATATTTCCTAGATGCCCCTGGTGGAACTGGCAAGACATTCCTCATGTCATTAGTTTTAGCAACTGTTCGGGCGAGATCTAACATAGCGGTTGCAGTTGCTTCTTCTGGAATAGCAGCCACATTGTTAGAAGGATGCCGTACGGCTCATTCAGCATTCAAATTACCGTTAAATCTTCAAACTATTGAAGAACCAACGTGTAATATTGCAAAACACTCAGCAATGGCCAAAGTTTTAGCGGTATCGAAAATCATCATCTGGGACGAATGCACAATGGCGCATAAACGTGCATTAGAAGCACTTAACCGAACATTAAAAGATTTACGCAATGACTCGAGATGTTTTGGAGGAGCAATGATTTTACTTTCTGGTGATTTCCGCCAAATACTGCCAGTAATTCCAAGATTTACGGCTGCCGACGAAATAAACGCTTGCCTCAAATCGTCAAATCTATGGCGCCATGTGAAGAAACTGCAACTGACAACAAACATGAGAGTTGCATTGCTTAATGATACATCTGCTGAAGATTTCTCGGAGCAATTGCTGACTATCGGTAATGGTCAAGTACCTGTCGATGAATCGAGCGGATTAATATCATTTCCAAATAATTTCTGTAATTTTGTCTCATCAAAAGACGAACTTATCAACAATGTATTTCCAGAAATTATTTCTAACTACAAAAATTATGAATGGATGAGTGAGCGAGCAATTTTAGCGGCTAAGAATAAAGATGTAGATGACCTAAACAACATAATTCAAAATAAGATCATTGGAACAATGCATTCATTCAAATCTATTGACTGCGTCACAAATGAAGATGAAGCCACCAACTATCCAATTGAATTTTTAAACTCTTTGGACGTGCCTGGCTTACCACCGCACAATTTACGCCTAAAGGTTGGCTCCGTAGTAATCATGCTTCGAAACATAAACCAACCAAAACTGTGCAACGGTACGCGTTTGGTGGTTAGAAAATTGATGAACAATGTAATTTACGCTACGATAATGATAGGAAAATTCAAAGGTGAGCAAGTTCTCATTCCGAGGATACCGATGATCCCAACCGATATGCCGTTTGAATTTAAAAGACTTCAATTTCCGATACGTCTTGCATTTGCCATGACCATCAACAAATCACAAGGCCAATCCTTAAAAGTTTGTGGTTTAAATCTAGAACATTCATGTTTTTCCCATGGTCAATTATACGTGGCATGTTCACGGGTCGGAAGACCATCTGCGTTGTTTGTTTTTGCGCCTGATAATAAAACAAAAAATGTCGTGTATCACAAGGTACTTAAATGAAGAGCAACCTATGTACTAAAATACAGAAATAATTATGAATGATTGATGTAGAAATTTAATTTTTTTTGTATTTTTTCCAATAAAAAAAAAATCTCCTTATTTATTGACATTAAGGCGGAACAAAGTTCGCCGGGTCAGCTAGTATGTAATAAATCAATGGGAATTCCTTTTTTTAAATGTTTTCATTCATAAAACTGCCAAAAACCCATTTTCGTGTGCTCAGCGACGAAGCACGCACGCGATTGGGACAGTGGGCCGAAATAAAGACACCCTTATCAGTTGTTTGTTTGTCACACGTCCGGCGCATTTACACGGCTTAGCTGAGATCAGAGTGATAAGTAAATACAATAAGGTTTCGTTGTTTACGTGTGTTTGTAGTTTCGTTCGCTTTCATTATGCCTAGAATGTTTGTTAGGCGACAGGTCACCAGGTTTCCGGCCCATACTCGTACTCTATTAATACTGAGTACGTACTCCAATAATGCTGATTCGGTTCTATTCTCTTTTTAAATTGTTATCACAAGTTTGATGATTCTAAAAATTGATGTGCGAATAGATTTATTTGAAATAGTTTTTCTGTATGAAATTAAGTATTCAACGTGATGTGAAGAAAAAGAAAAGGGAGCATTAACTTTTTTTTCATCTCACCTGTTCGGAAAGTTGAACTTTCATGTGTAGATAGCCGGGTTGGAAATAGCTTTTCCCTCCTACTTTATACTATTGAATAAAAGGCCACTATCGAGAGTATCGATAGTTATTGCAATAATCAAAGCTGTATCAGCTATCGATAGTGATTTTAATATTGAACTTTGACACTATCGATAGTCTATCAATACTATCATTACTATCGGTGGACTATCGATTCTATCGATATTTTATGGATACTTTTGCTTTTGCCTCAACTATCGATATTTTATCGATGCTATTGCTTTTGCCTCAACTATCAATAGTCTATCGATATTATTGCTTTTGTCTCAAGTATCGATAGTCCATCGATACTATCGATATTTTATCGATACTATTGTTTTTGCCTCAACTATCGATAGTCTATCGATACTATCTATATTTTATCAATACTATTGATTTTGCCTCAACTATCGATAGTCTATCGATACTATCGATATTTTATCGATACTTTTACTTTTGCCTCAACTATCGATGGTCTATCGATAGTCTATCGATATTTTATCGATACTATCGATATTTTATCGATACTATCGATATTTTATCGATACTATCGATATTTTATCGATACTATCGATATTTTATCGATACTATCGATATTTTATCTATATCATCGATATTATATCGATAATTTTTCCTCAACTATCGATAGTCTATCGACACTATCGATATTTTATCGATACTATTGCTTTTGCCTCAACTATGATAGTCTATCAATATTCTATCGATACTTTCCTATAAAAAAAAAAAATCAATAAAATTCATAAAATAAAAATTAAAATTCAATAAAATTCATTTATTTCTGCATATAGACCCAACTAGGGGCACTTATACACGTCCCAATCTTAACCCTACCACTGCTTCGGGACAATTTTGGGCTAGTGCTGAGAAGAAGCAGCAAGAAACTCAGTCACTATTGTCATAGCCTCTTTTCAAAGTTTTACAATTGTTTCGTACATACAAGTCATTCCATTTTTATCTTTTATATAGTCATCTATTTTATAATAACCTTTCGACATTAAAGTATTCTTAAAAACTGATTTAAATTTATCTATAGGTAATTCAACAATATTTTCAGGCAATTTATTAAAAAATGTGATACATCTTCCTATAAATGAATGACCAATCTTTTGAAGCCTAAAGTTTGGAACGGCAAGCTTTTTTTATGTCTTGTATTAAAATTATGTAAATCACTCTTTTTGGAGAACGAGTGCAAATTTCTTCGAACATACATCAGATTTTCATAAATAAATTGTGAATATACTGTAAGTATATTTACATCTTTAAACACTTGTTTTAGTGACTCGTCAGATTTAAGATTGTAAATAGAGACCGCACGGCTCGCTTTTGCAGTACAAATATTGTTTCTATATCTGCGGCCGAGCCCCATAGCAAAATGCCGTATGACATGAGACTATGAAAATAACTAAAATAAACTAGTCTTGCCGTTTCAACGTCAGTCAAAAGCCTTATCTTTCTCACAGCATAAGCAGCCGAACTGAGGCTCCCAGACAAGGTCTCGATATGAGGACCCCATTGAAGCATGTGATCTAGAGTAATTCCCAAAAATGTAGCAGTTTTCGTAGAATCGTCCTTTACGAGGGTCAAACTGAAAGTTCTTAGAACTGGCCACTTATAAACAATATAATAAAAAAAATATTCTAAAATTTGAAAATAGAACTCTTTGCCAATATTACTGAGTATATATTTCATTCATTTGTCATTTGTTTTACGACTTGGCGGCAAATTGAAAATTGTCTGTGTCACGTCAAAATGAATTTAACACGAGAAAATTTTCGTGCAATGATTTTTTATGACTTTCGATGTCATTTAAGTCAACAAGAAAGTTATGATAGACTACGATTGGCCTTTCACGATGAAGCCCCATCTCGTGCGACTGTTTACAACTGGTTTAATGAGTTTAAACGTGGTCGCACTAATCTCACTGATGATGTACGTGAGGGACGGCCTTCTACGGCGACGACTGAAAATAACATCTGTGTTGTGCGGCGTATGATAGAGACTGACAAAAGAGTGACCTATCAGCAGATTTGGACAAGCTTAGGCATCGGTATGAGTCAAGTGCACAAAATCCTCCACGAACATTTAGCGGTCAGGAAGCTTTGCGCCCGGTGGATACCTCATAATTTGACTAAGGCTCAAAAACTCCATCGTGTGGATTGGTGCCGTAAAATGATTGAAAGATTTAACGGAGGTGCCTCAAATGCTGTGTTCGACATACTAACAGGTGACGAAAGCTGGATTTACTGTTATGATCCTGAAACCAAAAGACAATCTGCTCAGTGGGTGTTTCCTTTCGAGGAGTTGCCAACTAAAGTGAAGAGAGATCGAAGTGCGGGAAAAAAAATGGTGGCCTCGTTCTTTGGAAGGATAGGTCATTTCGCAACAATTGTGTTAGAGGATCAAAAAACAGTTTCTGCAGAATGGTACACTACCAATTGTTTGCCACTTGTCTTGGAAAAAGTTCGAGAGAAACGACCTCGCAGTAGGATCCTCCTTCACCACGACAACGCCTCGTCGCACACCGCCAAGCGAACGATCGACTATTTGGCGACATGAAACGTTGAATTACTGGGTCACCCGCCGTATAGCCCCGACCTCGCGCCTTGTGATTTTTATTTATTTCCAAAAATTAAAGAAAAACTTAAAGGAAAGCGGTTTATGAATGCTGAAGAAGCGGTGGCTGCGTATCGCGATGCCATTGAAGAGACCCCTAAGGACGAGTGGGCAAAGTGCTTTTCCCAGTGGTTCCATCGCATGCAGCGGTGTATTGACGTCAATGGACAATATTTTGAAAAGATATAATAAAACTAATAACTGGCTAATGTAATCAGTTTTTGATTTTCTAAGAACTTTCAGTTTGACCCTCGTACAACGACCTGTGTAGTGACTTGTCGGACATTAGGCATTGTGAACCTAACGCATTTGGTTTTGGTAGCGTTAAGCAATAAATTATTACAAGTAAACCAATGTAATATCTGTGAGAGAGCACCATTTACATCGTCAAAAGTATCTTTACCCCTGGGGGTTTTAAAAATTAGTGACGTATCATCAGCAAATAGTACAATCTCACAAACACTATCCACGAAGTACGGAAGGTCATTTATGTATATCAAAAACAACAACGGTCCCGATCCGAATATCGATCCTTGGGGCACTCCCATAGTCAAAGGTGCTCCTAAAGACTCAGTTCCATTAATATATACGTTTTGGGTTCTTCCAGTAAGATAAGAATTAAATAGACTCAATGCCTTAGCGGAGACCCCATAATGTCGAAGCTTATTTAATAGTGTCTTGTGATCTACACAATCAAAAGCCTTTGAGAGATCACAAAAGACACCTATAGCATCATGCTTAGTATCATATGCGTCAAACACATGTTTCAAAAGAGCGACTCCAGCATCAGCAGTATTTCGACCTTTCGTAAAACCAAATTGTTTATTATGCAATAACTTGTTTAATGTAAAATGGTATAAAAGCCGGTTAAATATATTTTTTTCGAAAATCTTACTTAAGACTGGTAAGATAGATACTAATCTAAAATTGGAAGGGTCACTTTTCTCACCAGATTTAAATAGTGGGACAATTTTGCTAAATTTCATTAAACTTGGGAATTTGCCCTCATCAATACATGTACTGAAAATAGTTGCTAATTGAGGTGCTACTAAACTAATAATTGTTTTAATAATGTATACGGAAAGTCCCCATAGGTCTTCGGTTTTTTTCATATTTAATTCGTTAAATATTTTAATGATAACATCAGGGCTCACGTGTCTGAAGTGCAGTGGAAAATCACACTCATCAATATTTGATTTGAGAATGGACTCAGCTAGCTCTGGAGAGGAGGCAAGTTCTTTAGTTGTGCTGGGTGCAATATTAGAAAAGAATTTTTCGAAAACATTTGCAACCTTTGTGTTTGATTTTACTAGCCTACTCCCATCGTGCAATGAATATGTACGATCTTTTGATTTACTTTTACATGTTTCTCTGGTTATGATGTTCCATGTAGCCTTTGCTTTGTGAGATGGTTTGACTTAGCCTGGGCGCAAACTTTTTTAAATATTCTTGAATAATTTCTAACATATTGTATAAAACGTGGGTCCTGAGAATATTCCCTGATACTATACAGATCATATAACTTATTTCTACTTTTGTGAATACCTGGTGTAGCCCACTTATTAAATTTACTTATAAACTGATTCGATTTAACCTTTTTCTGAGTAAAAATTTGGTTGAATTCGTTTTTTATTAAGTTAAAAAGTTTTTCATATAATTTGTCAACATCACTACTGCAGGTAGATAGTGTATTTACACCATGAAAAATTTTATCCTTAAATTTATCGATCTTATTTGCAGTAACTGGCCTATAAACAATATCCACTATACTCGAGACAGGGGTGTATTCAAATGAAACCCTTTGTCCTCTGTGATCAGACCTAAGACAAAGTAAAATAGATTTATCGTTTACTTTGCTATTACAAAAAATATTATCTAAGCAAGTAGCTGTTTTGGGAGTCACTCTCGTAGGTTCTTCAAAAAGATGACTTAAGTTAAACGATTTAAAAAGATTCAGAAATTTAACTGCATTTGTGTTTTTTTTTAAATGTCGACATTAAAATCTCCACATACGACTAAAGTGTTATTTAATTTAGATACTTTTATTAAGGCTCTTTCCATCGTGGCTTCAAAAAGTTGGTAATCCGCATCGGGGGGACTATATACGCTTACTACAATATAGTCATCTAGTTCGGTACACCCAAGTTCAATAGTTCGTTCAATCGAGAGCGCCACAATATCTTTTCGTTCTTTAGAATTTAACAGATTTTTCAAAAGAATGAGTGACCCTCCTCTAGTAGTGGTCCTCACAGTCGAAATGAAAAATAGTATGTTTATCTCGGGTGAAAGCACCCATTCCACTCTCGAGCTATTGGCGTTTACCTACATTTATTGAAATGTACCAGCCTGCAAAATACTATGTACCTACTTCGGGAAGTTAAAACCAAACGGGACTTGTTTAAAAAAGCAAAAAGTGTAGTGCAAAAAAAGTATTTATTTTTTAAAATCAAAATTATTCATCACAGGATACCTGAAACAATTTTAAATAAGACTTTCCGCGCCTTTTTCTTTACGTGAGTGATTTGAAGTTTATAGGTCCAAGACAAATTTTGTTTTTTTTAGAGAAAAAAAATTCAGAAAAAAAATATTTTTGGGTTTAGTTTTGTATTAGGTTTAAAAATCAATTTTACTTTTTTTATTTTTCAGCAATATTTATTTAAAAAAATGTTTTCCTCTTTAACGGTTAATAATTTTGAATTGATCTTTATGTCACTTGATAGCGTTACCTACCAAAAGAATCATTTTCATAACTTTTAGGACCTCCAGATCCATAAAAATTGCATTAAAAAAGTAATTAAAATGGCTGCCATTTCAAGAGTTGTCAGCCATATCAATAACATCTGATGATGAAATTTACGCCAGTGTACATCTAATTTGTTTTTTGTAATTTGGCACTAGTGCTCGACGCGTGGACACGCCCCACTTTTAGCAATAAGTAAAGGTTATTGCTAAAAGTGGGACCTGTCCGTTTCGACTGCATTACACAATATGGGGTTATTTTCACAAAAAAATAATTCCTATTTCAAAATTTAGGTACGCTGTTCGTACCGAAAATGGTTACAGACAGTCATCTGTGGATTAGACAATCCGTTCAGTAGGTAGATTGTCAGTTGATAGTACGACTGAAAGTTTACTCAGCATCAATTCTAATGTGGTGTTATGTAATTTTATTGGTCTAATGCGGTAAAATTACCGTTTTCGGCTCAAGGGGCGCGGCCACTTAGAGAATTGTCGTCTGGTGAACAAGGACAGTTTGGACAACTAAAATTAGACCAATCCATTTGGCCAATGTTTAACAAAGAAGTCCATCGGGTACCTACCTACTATAAAAACTTTTGGGCATTTTTTTTGCTCACAGATAGAAGTTTAAGTAGGATTTTATGGAATTTATTTGACTTATTATTTTTAGATTAGTTATGGCGCGATATCCGAGCGGAAAAAACTTCACTTCTCTTCCGTGAGATCGTGAGTTCGATCTCCAGATTAAAGTATGTTAAATTTCCTAGATCAGATAAGAATTTTCCACAAAAAGATTATATTTCGTATAGTTTTCCTCAAAAATAATTGTGGTCTAGAAAGATTTGAAAAAAAAACCTATTGTACAACATTGTATTGTATTGTATTTACAACAGTAAATAGTGTACTATAAATTGGTTCAACAACAATAACGATACACTATGTGTGTGATTTTTTTAATGTGCATTGTACACATTAGGTAGATTCATAACTAAGTATACATAGGTATGTCCAAATCTACATCCATTCTTGTTTTTAAAACTGAAAATGACACATTATTATTCTACCATAACTTTTTGACTTTATGAAAATGACTAGCTGTTGCCCGCGACTTCGCCCGCGTAAACTACTATTTTTGTATCCTACAGGAACTGTGTTTTTTCCGGGATAAAAAGGAGCCTATATGTTATTCCAGACTATAATCTATCTAGTGAAGAAGTAACAAACATACACACTCACAAACTTTCGCATTTATAATATTAGTGGGATAAGAATGTACTGTTGTAAAGGTTATACCTTTCTGAAAATGGGGCCTAGCTCCCCCTATACTTATCATATCACTATGTACAGCTATTTACGTACTACATGGCCATAATCTAGAAAAAATAGAAATATACTGATTTTATTCTAGATCATGGCCATGAATGTAAAAATCCATTGATCGTACCAATAAGGCATGTATACTTCTATAAAGTGTTAGTTTTCGAGTTATTAGCTGCTTAAAACTAGGGAGCCAAGAGATCCATACCTATTTGCTTTAAGGGATAAAGAAAATCTTTACATCGAGCTAATAGCAGTAGTATTAAGTCAAAACTTGTAGTGCTATATTGGCTAGTCCCCAAATTTTCCCGGTAAAAAATCCCATAGTTTTCATTTCCCCAAAAAAAAAATGGGTAAAAAAAACCCCAAACCCTGAGTTCGATCCTCGCCTGTAGGTACCACTGAGTTTGTAAAAAACTTAATTACGTAGTAACTATTATATAATCTGTGTTAATAACCTACAGTCTTTTTTTAAGATATGGCTATATAAGAGTGACCTAAACGTGAGGAACCCTGCACACTAGTTGGCTATAGCGTGTAAAGTGGAGAAGGCAATGGCATACCACTCCATTAGTGACGGTTTCTTTTTAATGTGTCAGTCGAAGAAAAATAGTACCTAAATGTTTTTATCAAACATCAAAGTCAGCTGACACAGGCGCCATATATTATGTTCTTTCTAATATCTGACTTAATGCACCAAATAAATAACATTTAATAATCATTCATTTTATCCTCTAAGCCTGTTCACCAACACATGTTTAATTTTTAATTAGCCGATTTAGCACCATTGGACGTATCTCGTATGTGAATTCTGACAAATTAACTGACAATCGATGTTAACCGGCTGTTTAAAGTCGGTGAACTCGGGTCTAATAATCTTAAGGCTTTTTACCGAAGACCTTCCAAATATTTAAATTATACATGGCCGTATACTTCGCCGTTCTTCTTTAATATTCAATTGATGTTTCTGTCCCTTCGAACTCAAAACATAATTAAGCTCCTTAAACCAAAGCAATCACAAGTTAATACAATACAGTTATTAAAAGTATTGATGACACAGTCGATTAATTTTTGTGAGCGAAATTTAATTGAATTTCGTAAAAACTTGCAAAATAAATGCTTAAGTCATAAAAATAATTATAAGAAGTCTTTTTACTAAAGTTATTATAATTGTGTTTGAAGATACCACTGTAATACTAATAGTTATCATTAGACGTCTCTATTAGAAGCAACTTTGTATTGTGAATCACACTATTTCTATTCTAAAATTTTAAACAGCTTTGCGATTCTGTAAAATCTCAAAACACGAACACGCACTTCACTTCGATCCACGCACTCGATTCGATATGTCAGATTGATTTGGCATTTGGCTGAGCGTGTTGCGACTAGAGACTACCCGCTTAGCAAAATGCTAGTCGATTTTTATCGATTACAGGTTTTCGGTACAATTGTTGATTGGTTGATGGCTTCGAAATTTTAGAATTCAAGAAATTTAGGCGTAAAATCCGGCCAAGTGCGAGTCGGACTCGCGCACTAAGGGTTTTGTGCCAACTTTAACTGAGTTAGGATCCAACAAATATAACTTTGTTTTTCATAGTACTTGTATGAAGAACATAGTTATGTTTGCGGTTGTTGAAAATGTGCTATATCTATGTCTTTCGGCTGAAGATGTTGGATCTTTGTTTTCCTTCCGCCGTTAAGATGGTGGAGCAGTAACAATTGCCAACTGACGGAATGCTGTAAAAAGAATGTAACAGTTTTGATGTAAAATCGGTAAAGATAAAAAAAATATGAATAAAAATAAATCGCTTAATGAGCAAAACTCTTTGGAAAAGTCCTGCCCTTCTGTACGAATTGAAATGCTGGGCCGTTTAGAAGATGGAGGAATAAAAATGGCTGCATGAGCGACAAGAATGGATAAGGAAAGGAATGAGTTTAAGGGAAGTTTATAGTGATGAAAAAATAAAAAACTGAAAACCAGTTCCAAGGTATAGGTATATTTATTAAGCTGGCATAATAAATTTTAATGTACTTAGATATTGATTGATGTTGCAAAATAACGAAACAAGACTAGCATTCGTTTGTATCACATTTAATACAGTTTGTTTTGTGCAAGTTTCAGTTTTTAGTAAAAAGACACGTCATACTTACGAAAAGTCCTATGCCAACATTTGTACGATAAAAACTTACAAACGATAAAACTCGACTAATTTTTAAAATTGTGGGGGCTCTAATCGACATCGTAAATTTGACATCCGCAGCAACTGACAAATGTTACAGAATACCAAAATAATGACAGGTGAAGTTAACGTCGAAGTGAGGATCGAAGTGAGCTTCTTGTTTGTGACATGTTTGGTTTATCGAGTAGGGTAAAAGTACAGAACTTCGTTATAGTTTGCAGCATACATCTTCGCGCAGATGGGTCACCGACCAACACGACCGAAGGCTGTCCCCACGCCCTTTGGTCCCGCGCAAATTAGCGATCTAGCGAAAAACGCATGAAAACTAGAAAACACGTGCTTTCCCAAACATAAGACTAAACTGATCGCATTGGATACATGCGGGTACATTCCCCAAGTATTGATGAAATCGAACGCCGGCTCACTAGCGTAGCAAGCACTTGCAAAATTCGTCGACTGACTAACGTCCTCCGTAGCTTAGTTGGTAAGAGCACTCGCCCGGATAGCGAAGGGACGTGGGTTCGAGTCCCACCGGATGACACAGTCGATTAATTTTTGTAAGTGAAATTTAATTTAATTTCGTAAAAACTTGCAAAATAATTGCTTAAGTTATAAAAATATAATAATTTATCAATAAAATAAATATTTATGGAAAGTGAAAAATCCTTAAAGTACCGGGGGGACCGAAGATTAATTTAGCTAGTCATTTGCAACTACGTAATTGAAGGTTAATGATGGAATGGCGGCCAGCATTTGACGCGTCAATTGAAGCTCGATCATTCGCACATTCTATTGAAACATCATTTGGTTCATCAATAACGTAAAAATTGATAATCGCGATTGATCATCTCGGGGGCACTTTAGGGTTTTTATTCACTTTCCATTAATATTTGTTTTATTGATAAATATCATATTTGAATACCTATTATCCTATTCCGGACGAAGACAAATTACAAAAACACAAATTTTGGTCCAGCAATTTATACTAATTGGTCCAGCCATCCTTAAGTTCTTAAAAGTGGTGTAACTAACACAACTTTATTTTAAGATATTAGATAAACAAGAATTGATCGTTTAATGGTAGGTATTAGATTAAAGTAGTATGCAAGCTCCTTATCATGCCGATGTATGGTACGTTTACCTTGCCGGTAAATTGGCGGACTCGAATGCTAATGTCATCTCATACGAATGCTTATGTCATCTCATACATTATTGTCAAAGTTGACAATAAATTTTACAGAATACCAAATCATAAGCCCGCCGCGGGAACCGCTGCGGGATTTTGACATTAGTTTTAGAGAATCGCACTGCTGAGAACTTAGTTTCATTGTTGTTATTCATAGGTTGGGACCCTTCCGGCGCCAAATTTGTATAAAAGAAATATTGTTAACCTAAAACACTAAAATTTAAATTACTAAACAGAATCTGCTTTGTATTTGTTATTAATAAAAATTTGCAGTGTTTTTAGATTGTATAAAAGCTAAACATCAACCGTAACGGGTAGAATTTTTATAGACCGCACCAAGAGAGCACTTACTAGTATAAGCATCTTCCTCAAAAGTATCAATATAAAATAAAACTGGAATAAATTATTGTTTTTTATTCCAGTGTGTTATTCCAAAGTGAATGCTTATCACTTAGATAAGCATTCACTTTGCAATCTAAATATATCACGCTCATCAAGTGCTTCAGCGCTATCAAGTGCTTCTTAACGCTGTAAGCACTTGAAAATTTAAGTGCTTACAGCGTTAAGAAGCACTTGAAAATTTCGACAGGCTCTGCCAACGCCAGGGTGGCCGAGAGGTTAGGCAATCGCCCGGCATGCGAGGAACGCGGGTTCGATTCCCGCCTCTGGCGGTCATTTTTTCAAGTGCAATAATATATTTAGATTGCAAAGTGAATGCTTATCACTTAAAAAAACAATAATTTATCGTATTTGCAAGCTTCATCTTTCGATTGTTAAATACTTGCAAAAGTATTTCTTTCGAGTGTTGAGGGTGTAATCCCAATAACATTGATGAAAGCAACGCGGCATTACAGCGTTAAGAAGCACTTGAAAATTTCGACAGGCTCTGCCAACGCCAGGGTGGCCGAGAGGTTAGGCAATCGCCCGGCATGCGAGGAACGCGGGTTCGATTCCCGCCTCTGGCGGTCATTTTTTCAAGTGCAATAATATATTTAAAACTGGAATATTAACAAAAGGGAATTGTTACTTATCCCCGTACCCACGTCAAGAAGGATTAGGGATATAACATCTGAAAGACGATGTCTGTATTTTCGACTCTAACCGTCTTTATCACTCACTGCCTGCATGACAGTCTGAGCAAGCATGATGGATAGAGCTGAAAATACGAACGTCTTACATACTTCATTCACCTCACCCCCAAAAAGGTGGAAGTACTTGGGGGCGACGGTGTGGATAAGGCCGCTTTCCACATGATATACAATATAGTAAGTAAATAAATCTATTACTATAATAAAACTGTTAAACCGATGCGTCTGTACATTGACTATTTTTACCAAAAACTAATTGAGGGTGATGTTAAAACAGTAACAGAATAGGAATCTACAACTTTCAGTTTTTTTGTCTGTTTGTCTGTTTGTCCGTTTGTCTGTTTGTCTGTTTGTACACGCTTATCTCCGAAACTACTGAACGGAAACTTTTTTTATTATGTAGCTATTGAGTCTGGGCAAATACTAGGCTATAACTTATTTTGAAGATCGAAGTACCTGACGTGGAACCTTAGCAGTACACTTAAACTAAGAAAGATATGAAAGCAGCGCCTTAAGCGTTATGAGCATTTTCTATTAATGTACACAAATTGAAGGTCTGGAGCAACTGATATGGAACTCTAGCAGTTCAGCTCAACTATAAGAGATATGAACAGAGCGCCTTAAGGAACATTGTTCAGCGTGATGAGCATTTTTTATTGACATCCACAAATTGAAGGTCTGGAGCAACTAATATAGCACCCTAGCATCTCAGCTCAACTATAAGAGATATGAATAGAGCGCCTTAGGGAACATTGTTCAGCATGATGAGCACTTTCTATTGACGCACACAAATTGAAGGTCTGGAGCAACTGATATAGAACCCTAGCAACTTGGCTCAACTATAAGAGATATAAATGGAGCGCCTTAGGGAAAATTGTTCAGTGTGATAAGCACTTTCTATTGACGTACACACATTGAAGGTCTGTAGCAACTGATATAGAACCCTAGCAGCTCGGCTCAACTATAAGAGATATAAATAGAGCGCCTTAGGGAACATTGTTAAGCGTGATGAGCATTTCCTATTGATGTACACAAATTGAAGTTCTTGAGCAACTGATATAGAACCCTAGCAGCTCAGCTCAACTTTAAGAAATATGAATAGAGCGCCGTAGGGAACATTGTTCAGCGTGATGAGCATTTTCTATTGACTTACACAAATTGCAGGTCTGGAGCAATTAAATTAAATTAAAAATCTTTTATTTTGGACCATAAATCCATATTGGTGTTAGTAACAATTTGCTTATAAACTATGTTAGTAAAATTAAAATGCTAAATTACTTTAGACTGATTTTCAAACTCCCAATGTAATCCTACTGTCTCCAAGTTACGATCTGATGACGGAAACCTGGAGAAATCGAGAGAATCCTTCAGATTTTATAGGCATGTATACCTTATATGCTACAGCATTAATTCAGGTATTTAAGCGTTCACGTTCAGGAGTCATAATGTGATGGTGCTGACCTTAACGCTAAGTAGTTCGTGGATACTTTCACTACAGACAGTTTGTCGAAATCTAAATAGTCTTACCTACTTACTTTACGATAGTAGTAACTTACAAACCGACCCTTGAGTAGGCTAGGAACACCACAGGAACACAAAAAATAGATGCTATACCACATCCATCTCTTGTGGTAGGGAAGTTTGAGTCTGACTTTTTCTGAACACTAAAACCTAAACTTACATAGGTATATTTACATAATTACAAACGAATAATGCCTTCAATAAAGTAAACTATAAATTAAAAAACAATCCTTTCCACTTTTACTAAGAAAGATACAAAATTTAGTTTTGGAGTCGGTGTCACTGCCATGCGAAAGTTTCTTACCAGAGGAGGATGGCGAGGTGATAGTACCTATCAAAAAGAAAGTGCCCATTGACCTTGATTTTCAGTTCTTCCATCTCCTTACGACATGGTAGACTAAGAGATCATGAAAGCTGGATGGCGAAGTATAAAATATTTTGGATCATGGAGTCCACGCGTACGAAGTCGTGGGCAGCAGCTAGTATTAAATAAAATCACAAACAACTCGGATCCTAAAGTAAATAGGTAAAGCACTTGTGTTATCAAAATCGATTCAGCGGTGGTACTACAACACCCAGACTCGAGACCGGGTGAAAACCGGTGTGTAAGTACGAACATGGGTACGAACCAATCGACCAAGGAGGTCATCGAATAGCCGTAGATTAAAAAAAATGGGCTTACATTTGAACGCAATCTCTCCGATGCCGCGATGGTAAGTGACGAAGCGGCAGAAGATAGATAGACTCGGTGTTATTACAAAAAAAATAGACCAGGTTTAAAATAGGTCTAAATATTAGCCGTCAACAGAGGAATGAAATACAGATTCGTGACATAACCTAATAGAGAAACGCTTTTCTAATTGGCTACTTAATAGCTTAGTGCTGGCTTAAACCCGGTACTAAGTTTTTGTAATAACGGGAACTATGTCTGGCTAGTAACAGCCAATTCACTCTTTACTCAAAGAAATCCAGGTCAAAGTGTTTAGGAAACACTTCAGCCGACAACGAATTTAACTCTATAGCCGTACGCAAGAGGAACGTTGCGTATTAGTGGTATGTCAACGAGATATGGGTGGAAACCCCGCCTGCGTCTTATGTCCCGATAGTAAAATGTTGCCGGAGGAATGATTTCGTGTAATTTCTTTGCACACTTGTCGAAATGTAGCCTATAGAACACTGAAAGGCACCTTAGCCTATTTTCGAAGCTTTGCAGCTTAGTTTCAGAGAGTTTAGTGTCTCCAATAATTCATGTTGATTTTTTTCATCGTGTCTAATGCAGCCATTTGGTATTTGCCAGATCCATCCCAAAGGTGGCAGCGTACTTCATACAAGATGAAACTTCAGCTAGGTAGAGTTTTAGATGTTGCCTCGATGCGAAGAACCACCTGACCTTGAGAGGACTCCAAGTTTTCTAGCCGTAGTTTAGGCAATGGACTCGATGTACTGATCCAAATTCAAATTGGATGACTATTGGACACCTAGAAGTTACAGGTTATCGGTGACAGAAACAGGTACACCTCGGAAAGTCGAAGCCAGATCGACATGGCTTTACTTTGTGGAGAATAAACACGTGGTGGCATTAAACTTCACTAGATAGGCTTTACCCCAATCGGTTAATATAGATAGATATAGAAAAACCTGATCCGCTAATCTGGACAGAGCGTTCCAAAATATAGTCTTTTCTAAACTCGGAACGAGCCAGGAGGAAAAAGTACTTACCACTTAGATGTGCTCGTTGCAATGCAGGTGGCCCACTCAGCAGGTCGTCCTTCATGTGCCTAATGCCGTTCCCTCTGAGGTCCAGGACACGGAGCTCTGGCATTTGCTTAACGACTTCTGCTGGTATCTCCCATAGCAATGGAGAGCCATGTATCACCAGTTTCTATGACAACAAGAAGTATGGTTAGAAAAATGGAAAATAAATGCTATTATTTATTATTATCATTATTATTGAAAGTTTGGGCCAAGTACTAGCCAGCTCGACCAGTGATTGGTCTATTGTGGCAGCTATAGCTCACTACTTATGCCCGTTGAATCCAGAAATCGCTTAAGACGAAAGAATAGCACCGTTTTACAATACCCATACAAACGTAGTCCCCTGTTTCCTCCCTGGATATAGTCTAAAGTCAAAATTTTTTTTTGCTATAATATCTGCAATATCGGCCTTCAAAAACTAAGAAAATTGTCAAATTTCAACCTCAAACTTTAGACGCTCGCCAAATAAAATCTACGCACATTAAGACAAAAACTAAAACATAGGAGCATAGTCCTATCCTTTTTTTAATTATTTTTAAAAACAATATTATCATTGGTAAAGTTTTCGTCGAGAAAACAGGGGACTACGAAATGCTGTTTTGGTCAGTTTTATTAAGCGAATTTCGGTCTGGGCTCCATTTGTCCCTTTCTTGCTTTAAGAGGAGAGGTTAGGAGGTGGGTAATGTCATAACAAATACGTATACGTATAGTGATGCTTCATAGTCGATAATTATATCGATACGCCATTGTTGGCTGTTTACTACAATATTTTGATTTGTTTGTGTACCCTATTGATACTACGCCGCGCACACTCACACGCATACCTGCCTTATTTGTTTAAAACGTACCGTGAGAACCCCGAAGATCGAGTCGACATCGAGACGTTCCCTATGACACATGTACTAGACTGACCAGAGTGCTTTCGCCGCGTGTGTATCCTGTGAAGCTCCTTACAGACATTTCGAGTGATTGTGGCCTGTGAAGTGATACCTGAACCCTGAAAGCTGATGTGGCAAGTTCCTAGCTATAAGTGCTCAGACCTGACTGATTTTCCACCTATCATTGTCGCCCTCCACGTGTAATCCACTGCCTAAACTCTCAAACATTGGCCTAATCGACATCGATGTATTAAGTAAAATATTGTCTTGGTAATTTGTCTTAATATTTTATTTCATTAGCGGTCTACTACTCCTCAGTGGTATTTCTATAGAAGAAAAAAGCAGGTAGATGTTCCGTTGCTGACTCCTAGAATTACTGTGCACATACATGTGATGTAAGCACTTACTGAGGACGTAACGTAAGTAGATTCATTTCAATTCGAAAGATTGAAGCCAAGCTGATTTCTGATGTCGGTGGAAGCTAATTATAAGACATGGGTTTTACTAGCGGTTGCCCACGACTTCGTCCGCGCACATGTCTAATTTAATATACTAACTTCGACTCCCATTTTCACCCCCTTAGAAGATGAGCTTCCAGAAATCATGTTACGTCATGCTTAATTTCTAACTAAAAATTTTATCGAGTTAGGTCCATAACTACCCGAGTTTCATACAAACTTGCCCCTCCTTTTTTACCCCGTTAGGGGATGAATTTCCATAAAACCTTTTTTAGTGCTCCCCTAGATTTATGGAACCTTTAATTTGGAGTCTCTAGACCCAGCAGTTTGGGCTGTGGGTTTATATGTCAGTCAGTCATTAAGTCAGTTTCATTTTTATATACATTTTTAGAAGATCACTCACCTTAGTGAGGGCGTGTTGTGATATCCACCAAGACGTTCAATAAATTACATTACCTATTGTATGGTTTATAATCACACTGAAGACAATCTGCAGATGCAGATCACTAAATCGCTTTAGAAAAATACCTACTTTTCTTTCTACAGGAAGGACACACTCATGCCAGATTAGATATTATTTTTATTGCGCCAACTGCGAACCACTTGTTAGTATAATATACAATAATCTTCAAAACTAGGGTTAGTTACAAAGAAAGAAAAACAATTTTATTGTTACAACTATGAATGTCGTTACACGAACACATTGAGACTGTAACAACATTCTGGGTAGACTGAGCCCGTATTCTTGCGAATGATTGAGGTAAGATCATCACTTCTATGCTTCGCAAACATCGCGGATGTGCTACGGTAACGAAGAAGTCCAAACAGAGCCCTTAAATCCGTTGTAATAGGTGCTACACACGCAGCATTATCCTGCACCTGATATGAAATTGACCGAGGGTATTGTACCCACTTTCGTCAGTCCTCTTCGCCCTAGATCCATCTCCGACCTCTGTTATTAAAGGGATTCCGTCGTTTTCCTTCCACGCCAAAATTTAGAATAATTAGCCTCTTCTCTTGCTGCGATCGTTTCGTGTAAAGCACATGATGTTTGTGCAGGTTGACCTATTCGTGTCGGGCATATGAAACATAAGTATTCATGAATCCTGCATTTTATACAAAAATTATGTTCTTCCGTTTAGCGATCATAAATAAACGACATTTACTTCATTTTCTTTAAAGATAGTGGATTTCAACTTGTTATTGTTGCACAATTAGATAATGTCTTGTTGAAATGTGTTGTCATTGTTGTCAATCAATCTTCATAAGTAAAAAGTTCCGTTCCACGTATGAACAAATTTTTAAAAGATAAATGATTCTTTAATTTCATAAATATTAAGCTTTTGCAAAATAATTCTTGTTGTTAAAGTAGGCTGTCGTGTTGTGTCCTAATTAGCGGAGTCATTATACGCATTCAATGTATGGGAACCAATATTTTTCGGATCAAAGGATGAGCCTTGGCATACTTGTTCCTTAGGTCGACTAGTGTGGAAAACGCCCGGGAGTCAGCGGCTCACACCCCGCTGGGGGGATGGGGGAGGGGGTGAAGTTCCCTTACTCCGCACGCACTGTGACTCGTCATAACTGCTAATTTATACTTACTAGGGCCAGTTTGGTATCGTTTTCAGCTAAATCAAAGATGGCCAATTGATTTTTGAAGCAAAAACCAAGCATTTTCATACAAAAAAATGGAATTACGGCCAAAAATTAAAAATATAAATTCTTCATTTTTTTGGTAATGGCCATAAACTTTAAACGTGTACCAATATCTGCTTTAAAAATATAGATAAATAGCTGCATTCATACAGATTCCAAAAATATAAGCTTTGTTGAAAATATTAATAATAAAAATGTTTAAAAAATATATTTAACTCCACGCGGCAGACACGTAAATTCATAGAAAAATACAGGACAGCAAAAACAACTTTTATATGTTGCTAAGGACCTGTCACTAGTAAGAATAGAATATGGCGTTTATAGAATAGAACGTAATTTTAATGCTATTTTGATAAAAATATATTGTATGAACCCTGTGTATAGGTTTACCGTCGTATTTAAAAACTTATTGCTCCACTAGATTTAGTGACAATGTCGGGTGACTTAAAGGTCTTGATTGATTAATTAATCGATCTACATAGATAAGTGCTTAAACACCTATATACATAGTCAGGTCATAAGTTCTGTCACAAAAACTTTTAAATTTAGAATGCTGGCCACAAAAAAGTTTATTGACTTCGAATTTTTCATGAAAATAAAAATATGTACTTTTCAGAGTTTCTCTCATTTTTAAATATGGAGTAGACACATTGCGATGCATCGTTGTGGTTACGCGCCAATTCAGATTTTCGACTTACTGAAAAATTTGAATATAACCAAAAGATTCGTTTATCGTACCATAAAACAATACAATGAAGACTCTAGTGTAGATGACAGGTCAAGAAGTGGTCGCCCTCGCTCTGTTAGGACTCCAGCAGTGATATAAACTGTGAAGGCGCGAATTCAAAGAAATCCTATACGTAAGCAGAAACTGTTGGCCCTTCAGATGGGGTTAAGCAGGATCACGGTGAAAAGGGTGTTAAATGAAGACTTAGGGCTTAGGGTAAAAACAGGACATCGTTTGGATGCTCGTTTAATGGACCTAAAACTGAAGAGATGCCGCGCTTTGTTGAAGCGGCACGCTGGAAAAAAGCATCGGGGTATTCTTTTTTCGGATGAAAACATTTTCACCGTGGAAGAGAGCTACAACAAACAAAATGATAAGGTGTATATTGCACACAGCAGTAAAGAAGCGAGCAACCGTGTTCCGCGTGTCCAACGAGGTCATTTTCCATCCTCGCTCATGGTTTGATTGGGAGTATCTTATTGGGGCTTAACTGAGGTACATTTTTGTGAGAAAGGCGTAAAATACAGTCCTCAAGAACCTTGAGGAATCTTTTTCTCATACTATGTTTAATAAAAGGCACTGGGTATTCCAAGAAGAATCTGCGCCAGCTCAAAGAGCGAAAAGCACACAAGACTGGCTGGCGGCGCGTGAAATCGACTTCATCCGGCATGAAGACTGGCCCTCCTCCAGTCCAGATTTGAGTCCGTTAGATTACAAGATATGGCATCACTTGGAGGAAAAGGCCTGCTCAAAGCCTCATCCTGATTTGGAGTCACTCAAGGCATCCTTGATTAAGGCAGCCGCTGATATTGACGTGGACCTCGTTCGTGCTGCGATAGACAACTGGCCGCGGAGATTGAGGGCCTGTATTCAAAATCGCGAGGTCATTTTGAATATTTTATTACTATATGAATCTATGTTTTATTAAGTTCATTTTGCTATATAAATGGTAACATAAATAAAAAAATATGTCTAAATTATTTCAGATTGCACATGCATGCACAGTTACATGTGACAGAACTTATGACCTGACTAGGTATATTAATATACTGTCTCTTGTGTACATTTGACCTCGGAATCGCTCAACTCCGTGCCCTTATGTTGCCGCTGTAAGCACCTGCATCTGTGGCCGCCACACTTCATTTTGCAACTGCACCTGAGAATTTTAATACATACATACAATACATACTACGGCTGCCACTGGCGAGTCGGTACATGTAGGTTTCCTGCTGTCACCGACTTCGGTCATATATTCCCAATTAGATGGATCTTTTTGTAAATAAATGCTTTCATGCAACGTTCACCGTAGAAAATGAACAAGACCTAAAGTAAAAAGTATAAATTTTAATTGCCTATTGAGTGATTCGTTTATTACGTGATTTCATAGTGTTGATCTTAGGTGTTAATACTCAATATCTATCTGTCATATAGTAAAACGACCACAATCTTTTCGATTATGGAAAATACATCGCTGTTCCTGCTCACATAAGCTGTCATAACACCTTCTGTGGCATTGGGGAAAGCATTCAGTGTCCACCGCAATTTTTCACCTTTACAATTGAAGCTGGGCACAGTATCACACGGTCACACACGCCCATGATTGCAAGAAACAGCGAAAGAAGTTTTTCGCTTTGTGGTCCTGTAAAAAGCAAAAAATCCATATTGCCTACCGAGACGTGTTAATTAAGAGGAAAAGTAAATATCCAGGTAATCGTAATAATTTTCACCAAGATTATTTGTTATCTCATGACATTGTGGTGTTCTACAGTACCTATGTGTAACCATCCGTACCTATAGCTCCTCTAGGCACTCGTTGCACAACAGCGACAACTAGCACTACGACTACGGTCGTCAGCGTCTACGGTTTGAAAGCTGATTCGTATACAGTCGTGGTTATTACTGCATCAAACATGTACCATAATTCTTGTCTCCACCACATTATAGTTACATGGAGCTCATATTTGCGTATTCAAAGTGCGTTTTGATAGTAGGAATATCGGATTAGTCTGTGTCATACACGTCCTTATTTAGGCCAAAATTGTATGAATAGCAAAAGTAGAGAGCAAATGAAATTTCTTCGTTCGAAGTAAGTACCTGGGTCATATAAGCAATATGTACATAGATCTTTTCCTTTTTACAGAACAACCAAATGTAAGTTCTTCCGCTGTTCCATGCCTTAATGGGGCAAATGTGATACTGCTTCCATCTTCAATTGTAAAGGTAAAAAATTGCGGTGGACACTGAATGCCACACAAGGTGTTATGACAGCTTATATGAGCAGGAACAGCGATGCATTTTCCATAATCGAAAAGATTGTGGTCGTTCTATATGACAGGTAGATATTGAGTATTAACACTATGAAATCACGTAATTAACCAATCACTCAATAGTGTATTCATATCACATTCCTCCGCTTCTCGCATCCAGCCACCACCAGCTACCTTCCTCAGGTCATCGGTCCACCTAGCAGGGACGCGTCCAACACTACACTACGTTTTCCGAGATGTGGTCTCCATTCGAGAACCTTCCTACTCTCCAAGGCTTGCGACAGACATGGCCAGCCCACTGCCACTTTAGCTTACTGCACCTCTGAACGACATTGACTCGTCTTTTGGCGGATGATCTCGTTCTGGATTATATTCCTTCGAGATCCCCAGCATAGACCGTTCCATTGCTCGCTGAGCGACATGCAGTCGGTGGGCCATTTTGACTGTCAAGTTCCACCTCTCGGGCCCCGTAGGTCATGACAGTTAGGACGCACTGGTTATACACTTTGCTCTTCAGGCATTGCGTCGCCACGAAGATAATATGTGACGCAACTTCCCAAATGCTGCCCAACCAAGCGGCACCCTTCTGGCGATTTCGAGCTCGAAGTTGTCTCTACCCAGTTGAAACACTTGCCCGAGGTAAACGCATTCCTGGACATCTTCGAGCGTCTCGCCACTGACTGCTATCGGTTCCGGGAATAGTGTATTCTTAAATACTTTTTTCTTTAGGTCTTGTTGATTTTCTACGGTGAACGATGCACGAAAGCATTTATATACAAAAACATCCATCTAATTGGGAATGATGGACCGAAGTCGGTGACAGCCGAAAATCTACATGTACAGACTTGCCAGTGGCAGCCGAAGCATGTATTGTATGTATGTATTAAAATTCTCGGGTGCAGTTGCAAAATGAAGTGTGGCGGCCACAGATGCAGGTGCTTGCAGCGGCAACATAAGTGCACCGAGTTAAGCGATTCCGTGGGCAAATGTACATAAGAGACAGTATATAAATATATGTGGGTGTTTTAAGCACATATCTATGTAGATAGATTAATTAAAGACCTTCAAGTCACACAACATTGTCACTAAATCTGGTTGAGCATAAGTTTTTAAATACGACGGTATACCTATACACAGGGTTCATACAATATCTTTTTATCAAAATATTAAAATTACGTTCTATTCTATAAACACCACATTCTATTCTCACTAGTGACAGGTCCTTAGCAACATATAAAAGTTGTTTTTTGCTGTCCTGTATTTTTCTAAGAATTTTCGTGTCTGCCGCGTGGATTTAAATATTTTTTTAAACATTTTTATTATTAATATTTTCAACAAAGCTTATATTTTTGGAATCTGTATGAATGCGGCTATTTATCTATATTTTTTTAAAGCAGATATTGGTGCACGTTTAAAGTTTATGGCCATTACCAAAAAAAATATTAAATTTATTATTTTATTTTTGGCCGTAATTCCATTTTTTTGTATGAACGTGCTTGGTTTATGCTTCAAAAATCTTGATTTAGCTGAAAACGATACCAAACTTGCCCTAGTAGGTATAAATTAGCAGTTATGATGAGTCACAGTGCGTGCGGAGTAAGGGAACTTCACCCCCTCCCCCAGCCCCCCAGCGGGGTGTGAGCCGCTGACTCCCGGGCGTTTTCCACACTTGTCTACCTAAGGAACAAGTATGCCAAGGCTCATCCTTTGATCCGAAAAATATTGGTGTTGGCGTATAACAACCCAACTAAATAGTATGTTTGTAAAGATATAAATATTTTATTATTTTTGTAAAATATTAATTTAGTTACCTACTCGTAGTATGAGTGAACCGGAAAATGTCATCTGTCACATTTCCTTCGTTTTTATAGGTATATCTTTGATAAACTATAATAAAGGATATAATCATGACATAGCCACGACACATATTTACATTTATTATTTTTATTTAATTTCATATCATGTTCAAGCTCCTATATAAATAGCAACGTATTTATATCTTGCATAATGCCCTGCTATAAAGATATAATAACGTAAATATAGGAATCAAAACATGAATTTTATTCAATATTGACTCTACCATAACCTGAATTTGAATAACTTTTTCTTCTTTGTTTTTATAGTTTTAAGAAACTTTCCACCAAAAGGAATTGTGTATGTCATAGACTTTATTTTGTATTGCGTACTGTATCTTCGGTTATAGTTTATCAAAGAGTACATATTGTTCCTTGAAAATACTTTATTTTAGCGAGTTTTGCGCGAGGTCTAGTGTGCACACGTACTAACTTACGCTACTCCCACATGGATAAAGCAGTGCGGGGTGCGGGGGCGGCCGCCAGAGCATGCATCGAGAGTCGAGACAGCAACATTTTATTCAAAAACCTATTTTTCAAATGTCACTTAGGACGCGTTTCCTCTTAAGAAATGTGTTAGGTGAATATGTAAATTGGAGAGCCAAATGTGCCATGAACTATCTGTCTTCACTGTCTTTCACCATGTCTGGCATATGACGGCTCGTAACGTTTGTTGCTAGCTAAGAAAACTAAATGAAGAGGACAAACATTTTTATAAAAATAGCCTCCCTGACGACAGACCTTTTATTGAAATCAGCCTGTCTTTATTTAGTTGCCATTTAAACGAAATATTTAATCGATTCATTAAAAGCTTTTTAAAGCCCTCCAACCGTAATAACGCTGTACTTTGAACAATAGGTGAGACCTGTTTGCTTTGAAATAGCGGAAATTTCATAAAGACCAACTTTCAATAGCGTTCAGTCTGTTCTGTAGTTTAGGACTGGCCATAAGTTATTTATTAGATCGTAAAGTTACTAAATTAAAATCTAACACTATTCAAGTAAGTACCTAGCCTCTTTGTTTATAATATTAAAATTCGATTTCATAATAATATGATGAAATAAAAACAATTTTTACGAAACCACGGAACCTTTGAAACTCCCGAAAACATTGTGCAGAAAAAAATCTCCAGTTCCCTTCAAATTCTTTTTTGGATGGCATGTTGCCACTTTATGATCTCAAAATTCTGAATTATGACCACGCATAAAGTAGGGTTCCGTAGTCATTTTTGGCACCGCCCTGTTTTGCCTGTTTACAAGGGGAAAGAAATTAGGTCTAAATTACCTAAATACCAAGTTAATAATTTATACTGTTCTTTTGGAAAAAATTATATATTTTTATTTTATTTATAATTTCAAAAGTATTCATCACAAGATACCCAAACTAATTATAAATTAGAGTTTCCGCACCAGTTTCTTTACGTGAGTGATTTGAAGTTTATAGGTCCAAGACTTTAGAAATTACAGGGCACCGTGTAAACGACTTTGGCGGGCTATATCTCGCAAATGGTAAAGCTGATAAAAAAGTGTTGTATGGAACCCCTACCTTATTTTTATAGTTATTTTCAATGATACCCCACACAAGGGGGTGCACTCAAAATTAATTCCCCCCCCCCCACCCCTTTACATGTATGGGGAGTTACCCTTAAAAAGGAGTAATTTAAATTTTTTGTATTTTTAAAAATGAGATCAACGAGTATATGTGAAGTATCCTCGAACCTCGTTGGTTGGCATGCTCATCAGGTGTTCTTAATAAAATTCTCTTTTTAGTTATAGACACTTATATTTACGACATATTAATCAATTCACAAAAGATTAATAACTACTTTTGGTCACACACATCTACAATCCTAATTGGCTAACGTTCGAATGTCCGTGGATTTCATCTCTGCCTCTATTTCCCTCCCGCGCCACCTGATATGGCGCATCAGGTATACAAATTGCTGAGGTGTCAACTGGGACACATAGTTCAATGCTAACAGCTTGCGCTAACAGTTATTATTTTCCTACTTTAAAGTACAACTATGTATAATAAACACTAGTTTCACTAAAAAACATATTCTAAAATTTTTAGGTTCTTAACGGTAGTTATAAAAAATGTGTAAGAACTAACTTTCGCAGATCAGGTGTAAGACTAACCCTATCCGATTCAAAAGGGGGTGATTATGGTGCTAAAATAAAATAACTATTTGTATTGATTCAAGTCCTAGTAAGTAGTAGTAGTTGTCCGAGATCCTAAGTAGTAAGTTATTAGTAGTAATTAGTACGGGGAAGTGAATTTTGAGGATGTCGTTCCCATACCATAAAATATTTGGTGTAAACATTGTGAAATTGTTTGGAAAGCTCAGTTCACTAAAGCGATGAAAGATGAATTTAATTTAATATTTCGATCAAGTTAATGAAAAGGGAGCAAGACTAAAATATCGAAGCGGAGGTTTACATTTTAATTATTAGGGCTTATGGGGATAGATAGAACACACCGAGAGGCTCTTTTATCATGAATTTTAGGGACCATTAGCTACTCTACTACACATTAGTCATGGGTAGTTCCTGAATGAATGATATAATTGAACTACTTCACCTATCTAGTTCATATGTATCACTCACTCACTATAGTCCAAAGTAGTTCGTTTAGTTCATTAACTCAGTGATATGAGAGTAAAACGTACGGATATATTTGTTAATACTGCAAGAGCGAGACTGCAGTATTCTGCTACTGCACTGCAGTTTTCTATGTAAAATTTTCGGTACTAATTAATACGTACCTAACGTACGTACATTACGTACATAAATAACACTTTACATCCTTTGTTAATGCGTGTAACAATATCTTCGAAATTAAGGAAAATGTTTTTAATTCGTAATTTTAGACTGCTTAAATACTTATTATAAATGTTATTTTTTAGTCATTTGAATTCTCTGTAGTACACGATACATATAAACTGAATAAAGTAGTGAGTGAGATTTGATAGAGATCTGCTGAACTAAATGAACTAATTGAAGTAGATGAGTGATACATATCTTTAGCTCCTACTGAACTATATCACTTATTTCACTTCATTGAACGATTTTGCGCATGTCTACTACACATTGGAGGGTCACGTGGCACAGATTGAGGTTTGCGATTTCTTGCCGCGGCCGAAATGAAAGTTCTACCTACCTAATTACGAATTAGGAACACCTTCGTAGAGTAAGTTGATAAAGTACCTATGTTGGAGCCTTTGTAAGGTGATAACAAAGCAAAATTGCAATAGCTTTCTCTACAGGATCAACTTATAAGTATTTGTTTCTTACGTTTGCGCTAATATCATCGAACTCATCGAACTCATTAAAACACAATTTTACGGATTTAATAAAATGAATATAAATCGATGTCTATGGTCCCTTGAAGCTGTACAAAAATCAAGCTTTTGTCAACGCAATCAAAAGTTACGGCTATTTGTAACATTTTTAAGGGTAATCAAAACCTATTGGGTACATCCAATGGCCCTAGAACCATGAAATTTCGCAAGCAGAAAGGTCCAACAGTACAAGTAAAGGAAAAAGTTCTAAAACTGCGAATTTGTGATTACATCGTAGAAGAAAACATTTGTTTGTATGGAACCCTCAGTGCGCGAGTCCGACTCGCACTTGCCAGGTTTTTTCGATTTCGTAGCAGTTCGACGAACTTTGTCTCAGCCAATTAATGTGCTAACGCGATAATGTGAGTGAAATACCACCTTCGTTTTAAACCTACTGTATTTTGAATGTTTGCTTTTTAGGTACGAAGATCAGCCTTTATACGATAGCGTTTTAAATTACGCTGACCCTATAAGAATGCATTGCAAATTGTTTTAGTGGAGGCAAAATATTTATTTTAGTCGACGCAACATAAGCAAACGCCTCAATATTATAAAAGCATCAAGTAGGTATGTACACGTGCAAAACAAATTGCTGATTCAATTGACACATTTTGTGAAATCCGGTGTACATTATTACAAAAAATATCGGTATTTTATGAAGTGTTTTGTCGTTGTTGATCTAATATTGTAGGTACCTACAGTCCTACGGTAGTAATTTTACAATACCGTTTATTTATAATGTGTGTTTCGGTGAAACAGTGCTTATCGAACCTTTTAAGCACCTAAATTGGATCAGGGAACACGCAACGAACAGGAATAGGTCAGATTTATTACACAAGGCTTTAGTTTTGGATACAATAACGTTTTCTGATAGTATCTCGATATTACTGTTATTTAGGGTTCCGTGCTTTAAAAGGAAAAACCGGAACCCTTATTTGATCACTTCATTGTCCGCCGTCCTGCCTGTCAAGACCATTTTTAAACGGTTTTATTTGTCTTGCTAAGTTTGTGGATTTTTGTTTGCTTGGGTCTAATTTAGTAATTTTAATTTAAACGCCTTACAGTTGAAGAATTGTACATAATGTATCACAAAATTCTGTTAAATGTGTATCAAATGAAGTGCATTGACTAGCTAAGTAGAATACAGTGAGCTTACTTATATTGCAATAAATCATAAAAATTAAGTCAAGGGGTTTTATTGAAAAAAGTTAATGTACTACTAAAAGCTTAAAAACATAATTCAGTAAGTCTCAGTACTGGCACAGATATTATAATGTACTAGGTAGGTCCCTCTGCGTGGACTCGATGAAAAAAATTGACTCATACTTATCAAACATACACTAGATTACCACCAGGAATATACATATTTAAACTGTGGTAGGTACATCAAGATTAGTTTAGCAGATTTCGAATCAATAACGTTTATATCCATGCAACATACGTAGTATGTATGCATAACGTAAAGACAAAAATTAAAAACTTTTTTTTTAATCAATAGACAGAATTTGACCTTCTACAGTTTTATAAGATAGATCAGGAACCAAAGATACGGTCATTTGAGCGTTATTACCTAACACTTCGCAGGAGAATTATAAAGAGCACATCCCATCCCAAATCATAAAGTTTAGCAAGGAAATAGTTTCTACTATGGTATTACAGTACAACTGAAAAAATAAATCCAAAAAACTTCCATTTTTTTTTCCGTCACGAGTAAAATAGTTAAAAAATATTTATAAAAATAGTTTTCGCACATGTTTGTTTGTACGTCACTGAGAGCAGTGCGTGAGTCCAACTTGAACTTATACGGTTTTTTTATGTACCTACGATGAAAAGTACAAACGATATTGGGGGTAAAGCTCGATTGCTCTTGACTAAAAGAGTCAAACAGTAGTTGAAGAAACAATATTATTTACACAGTTTAAGATTGGCACTGGCTGAAGTGGTATTATCTGAGTTCCAAATGGTATTATCAAAGATTTCGACAAAAACGATTGTAAACACAAAATAAGTATGAATTTGTACTATATTTATATATATTTATTCTGTAGTACGAATCAAAAACGGTTTGGTAGGTACGTGACGTAACGATAGCGATCATCGAATAGTTTGTACATTTGTACACACTTACCCCCCTACTAATAATAATGAATTTGCAATTTGCCATGGGTCTTAGACCTGAGTACACTATTTTTTAAACAGCTGGTAAACATGGGTTGACGGTTTATTTGACACAATTTCCATAAAAAATATGTCATATAATAGTAAAACGGCTGTTTAAAAATAAAACGTGTGTTGGTGAACTCTACCATTAGTACTATTGTATTATAATGTCTGTGCTCTTAGTGTTATAATAGTTATATTAGTATATTCATTATTAGCGGGTTCGTAGATAACTAACATGCATTTGTATGATATTGCTGTTAGACAGTATTGTTAATTGGACTGACCTCCTGTCTAAAGTAATAATCATACCTCAATTTTGTTCAGCTTAACAAAACAACGTTCAAATAATATCTACCTTCGCGTAGTGAAATAAAACGCTCGCATGGTAGGTAGTAGGTACCTAGGTACCAGATTATTAGATGATCTATTACTATTTTTATTTTTTACAGTTTTCAGTTTTCGAAGACAGGTTCTGCAACCTACTATTACTATTTTTTTACTTTTTTATTTGGAATGGGTTTGCTCTTGAGTCTAGACTAAGGCAGACGTGGCGAAGACACACTCCATTATATTAGATATTAGATGTTGTAGGTTAATAAAATAAAAAAACTACAGTGCTTTATAGCGGCCGACTAGATAGAGATCACAAGTCTAATTGATTCTTTATTTGTATTTGCTTATTCTTTATATGTATTATTTACTTATTGTTTTATATGTTATAATCTACCATGTAATTTGATTTGTAAAAATTGTATGTCTAAAAACAGTCATTTAAAGAAACCAATTAAATTAAGTTAGTAATTACTTACATACTGTGAGGATTCAGGTTTTATGCTCTAATGACACGTCCCACAAAATAATTTTATACAAAGAGTCACATTCTTCCTGGGGAAGGTTATTTGATACAGAAATATTTATTTCAAGTTTCAAAGAAAATATTACGAATAAATTTCGCGGGTAAGCCTTCACCAATTATTTAGAGTTATTATTACACCATGGATGAAAACGTCGATGTATTACACGTAAGTACTCGTATGTGCTTGTTTATCTTTTGCGTAGGCACTCGATAGTGAACGTTTATTATTATTTATTATATTTCGACGGCAGTCGATCCGCAATACAAGTTGCTGAATTCTGGGCTGCTACGATGTAATTTTCTCGTGTTCCATCGATTCGCTAAGAAGAAGATATTATAAGCCTTTAAAATAATGATTGATTGATAAATGTTGAAATGAATGACTAAAAGAATATTCAATATATTTTGGTTACGTACGTACAGGACATTTAACCATGCTTCATTTTTAGGGTTTCGTACCCAAAGGGTAAAAACGAAGCCCTATTACTAAGCCTCCGCTGTCTGTTTGTCTGTCACTGTTTGTGATAGAGCTAGTCAGTTGAAATTTTCACAGGTGATGTATTTCTGTTGCCGCCATAGCAAAAAACACTAAAAAACAGAATATGATATATATTTAAGGGGGCTCCCATACAACAAACGTGATTTTTTTTGCCGTATTATGCTCCATAATAATAATGGCAACAGGTAGATGCTTTAAATGTTTACAGAATATTAATATGTATATTCAACTGAAAAATAAATAGTTAAATAAAAAAAATATATTTGAAGGGGGCTCCCATACAAAATGTTTTTTTTTTGTATTTAAGACTAAATAAAGGTCATAAGTCTACTGTTGTATTATAGATAATGGTACGAAACCCTTCGTGCGCAAGTCAAACTCGCACTTGACCGGTTTTTTTATAACTGTGGCATTATTGTGTGTGACGCTGAATTGAGAAGGTTTTTCATAGTGTGTTAATGAAGAAACATTAATAATCCGCAGGCAAAAGAATTCGTTTTAGGGGTAAACCAAGAGCTCATGTGCCTAGAGGAATTGGGAATAGAAGTAAACACTTTGGAATTAAACAACATCGGTGTAGGTACGCCGGTTGTTACTTTGATAGTGGAGTAGTATTACGTCTAATCCATGTAATTACAGTAAAAGCAAAGATAGTGGGTTTAAAAACGAACTTTATTGCTAGTTCACGCGCACTATTTGATTTGGTCTGTTTACGAAAGAGTCAGTCTTAAGGTCATGGCTCACTATACCGGCACCGCAACGGCCACCACCTCAACCCAGCAAATTACTTGCCGTTCAAATTAGAGTATTATTATTAATGTACGACTCACAACATTAATTATATTGTACGACTTACTTGTACGACTCGTACAATAATTTTGAAAACTCGAGACCGCCTGCAGCCGTGCTGTTGCGAAGCCGGTATAGTGTGCCATGACCTTTATACAACTGTTTGCAGGCATGAGGTGCGGGTCAATATTATTGTAAAAAAAACTTTGCCATTCTGATGAATGGATATGATCGATAGGACCATGAATTTATGAGGCCCACTTGCGCACGTCCGGATTAGCTGTTCTGGACTTTTTCAAAGCCTATTTATTAGAGTTGAAAGTCCACTTGCACAAGTCTAGATTAGCTAATCTTGAAGCTCCACTACCACCAGTCTGGCTTAGGACTTGGGTTTGGCGCAAATGGACTTTCAATTCAGATAATATGCCTTGAACAAATCCTTAGTGTATCCAACCATTTAAGTAGGTACTTTAAGTTACACTAATATGTTTAATATTAAGTTTATTATTTATTTTTATCAGGGTCTAAATAATTATGAAATAAAGAAAGATAGAAGCATTTATTAATTTGGGACATCACAAACAAACATCGTACAGAATTAAAAAAAAATACAAAGATCACAAAAAAATAATGAAAATAACAATACAAAAACAAATCAGCAGTCAACGCTAGCCAAACAGTGCCTTTGTGTGTCTGTGATGTCCAAATCAAGGGGGCCTCACTCAGCTTAAGCCCGGTCTCCAGAAGGCCCTGGCGCTGATTAAAAGATTGGTGCATATTAAAAATAATAAGTAGATACCTACTAAAATATTAAACTAAGTACAGTCGTACTTCACCCAAAGTGATTTTGAATTGATTATCCCAAAGTGATTTTGGGAAGGAATCGACAGGTATGTCACGGCCGGTGCCGGCTGACTACTTATTCTCTCGCGCCTTGTTTCAGAGGAGGATGAGGTAGCACTATCCTACTACCCACGTCATTATGTAAATCCTTTGAGACAAAGTAATGGTGTTTAATTAAGGTAATATTAAGTATCGATAACAACACAGTATAATTAATACACAAACTGTCTTGGGTTGCTTTGGGCAAACAGGTTTATTTCCCTACCATCCGTGCTACCATCGACTTACGATTGTCGAGAATTTTACACGTGTTTGAAAATAGGTATGAATTTCATTGTTTAAATACTTTGTAACAATAAATGGGGTCGTTACCTTATTAATTAGTTACATAATAAATAATACTATACCATTATCAGGTCCATGGGCAAGGACTATAAATAATAAATCTTGTCCTTTGTTTTTTTTCGAAAAAGGGCGCTACACCCACTGTTCCTTTATGTGTAACAGATGTTGTATTGTTTTAAGTGAGATAACAAAACTAGGCTATGAGTATTGTGCGGATTTACTTAAAAAAAAACATTGTTATAGCGGTCTCTTTTAACTCCACACGTGTTTTAAAATGGCTACATCTTGAGTTCCAGTGATACTGGAGAATACTCCTTAGTTAAAATCCCAACAAAGGTCCCAATCCCATGTATTGTTGCTGTCTGTACTAAAATATTGTAAGTACACCTAAATAGATTTTTTTTATGTATAGGTACCCAATTTGAGAGCAGAAGTTTATTATTATCCTGTACCATATTATATAATCTGTGCTTGTACGTACGTACTAGTTGAAATATTTTCTGGGTAAACTTTTTCAACGTAGGTTCAAGTTCAAGGTCAAGGTTTGCGGAACCGCTGTCATACTTTTACGGAAGTTCCCCCCAGCGTTCCGCGCGATTATACGTTCTCCCTGGAGGTCACGATTATGGATACTGATAAAATAATTAATTGAGTTACATACAGAGTTCCCAGGAAAGTGACCTATTTATGGTTACCAAATTACGTAATTATCGATGGTAAACTTTACTAACGATGTACAAATAAACTAATTTGTGGGAATTAAATTAAAACAGTTGGTGAAGGTGTTGTGGAATAAATGTTTGATTTCCGATACATTCCATTCACTACTACACCCCTCTTAAGTTTTAATACCAAAATTTATCAAAACCGGATCAGCAGTTCCGACATTCGAAAATAAAAAACAGACAGATTTTATTAAGTTTATAATTATAGTAGACATTGTTCCAACTTACCTCAATTTTGCTGGTTGGACCAAAATGTCCTTTAAAAGTATTTAGTTTAGTGCAGTTGATGACTTCCAGTATTCTTAGTTCTGGAAACTGCTGTTGTATCCTGCCTATGTTGACGCAGGCGCCTGGGTAGTCCAGTACTCTCAAGTGGACTATGTCAGTCCTGTGAACAAACGTGATTTATGTCAGCATCATGTTAAGTCCTTTTATTTATTTATTATTTATCCGGCTCGAAGGACCATAAAGATGTACAAGCTGCTTAATGCACATCTTTAGAAATAGATAGAAATGATACTTTGCTTGATGTGACGAAATTGATTTATTAATTGATAATTTTATGATACGAGTACATGCTGTGGCGTTTGAATACGTACTGAACTCAGACCGAATTAAAAAAGGTAGACGTAGCCTCGCGTACTACAGAAGTGAAGCCGGCAATAGGAAGCCGGTTTCGAAATAGGAAGCCGACCGTGCGTCAGTGCCCTGTCAAACCTATGACGTAATAGTCGCGCCACCATTTGTTCGCAAAATAATTTAAAATGCCGTCGTGCGTGGTAAAACGTTGCAAAAACAACTCAGTTACTAAAAAAAAAATCTCTGGAATCCCTTTTCATAAGTAAGTAATAGATTCCGTTGTTAATTTCAATGTAATTCCAAAATGTTTACAATTATGTTTTTGAAACACAAGACCTCAACAAATGCAGTCAGTGTTGCCTATAATCCGTCACAAAAATTTATTCCTAATGTGGGATAATTTTAGCTCACTATCATCTGCTTCTATTTACTACGTTAGTAATCCGGCTCATGACTCTGACTTGTGTGAACTGTAAATGTGGGGCTGACATAGGTGACCTGACCCACATCTTCTTTTCATGTCCTTTAATTGATCATTTTTCATTGTTTTTCTCTTTTGTATCCCACCGTATTCCTTTCCCTACTTTCATCGAGACTTTACTAAGTATGAATAGCTCAGATATTCTTAATATCTTATCCATATTTATAGTAGCTAATCATATAAAAGTATAATAACATTTATTTATTTTATGACAATTAACTTAACCTAACCTAATTCTATCCCATACAAAGTTACGTTCCGTCCCTTTCAACTTTTCTTTCCATAATCGTTTCCTTACCTTTTGACACTCCGTTGTAGCGAATGCACTAGCCGTGCAAAGAATCAACAACAAAACAAAAAAATATTATTGAGAACGTAATGGTACCAAATATTTAATTTTCAATTTACTTTTTCCCAACCATTATCAATTTCAAAGGTTTGATTTATTTCAAGTTTTACTAAAGTCACGAAACTGTTTTGTTAATGTAGTAACAACATTTTTTTCGTATAGTTATGTAATATAAGTGCTGTTTGTTTCCTTAAATAAATAAAATAAATTATCTTTAAATTAAATTTGTGCAAAATTTATTTGAAAATCCTTATTAATTTTATATCCAAGTGAAAAAAGAGCTTCGTACTAGACTTATTATTTTCATTCGTTTGTGGGTTAATTATTTTCGGTTACTGGTATCACTTAACTCCTGAACACACTAACGCAATCACTGTACTACGCATTTGGTCACGCACACAGATTTGTACAGTGAGCTTCACTTAATTGTTTGAGCGCGCTCCGTCCTTCTTTTTTTATTTGGTCTGAGGTACTGAATTGATGGCGTGAAAAATGATACAACGGAGTAAAATGCTGATGGGATGAAATGTGCGGTCAAGACCGTACATTGTTATATTTTATTTGCTCTTGAATACGGGGAGTAATAACAACTCACTTTTATTCCAGAACTACTTATACCTTTTACTTCTATAGAGCAACTCTAGTACTTATAACGACGATTATAATGACACTATTACTATGCTGTGAGCTAGGTAAATGCTTAATTAGCTGTATGTTCCCTGGATCTAATCTGAATCCCTGTTATTCCAAAAACTTAGTACCGGGTTTAAAACAGGACTAAGCTATTAGCTAGCCAATTCGAAAAACGCTTGTCTATTAGGTTATGTCATGTATGTGACATTCATTCCTCTGTTGTCGGTTAATATTTAGACCCATTTTAAACCTGGTCTAATTGTTTGTAATAACACCGAAAGAGTTTTGCCTGCTTACGTTTGGCATTTGGCTTTTATACAGTTTTACAAACAATTATTTCTATTGAGTACCTTATGAATAAAGGAAGGTCTATTTAGTTACAAATAAGGGTATTTTAAAATTAACAATAAATTATTTATACAATGTCTGGCGCCGGAAGGGTCTCGAACCAGAGATTTGGATTGAACTACATTGTAGCACTGTTTTATAGCTTAATGAAATCCTTTATCAAAGATTAGGATAGCAACACAGCTAAGATTCGTTAATACAAAGTTTATTTTAATGACGAGTTATAATAAAGACATCTATACTTAATACATAGAAGCAGTACAAATGCATTTTCATATTAGGTACGATATTGTTCTAATAACTGTACTATTTACGAAACATAACAATAAAACACTTCTTAAAAAGACATGTAAGCTTATCGCAACTTGCAGAATAATAATTTAATGATGGATAATAGGAAGTCACTCCCAATCCGTCCTTGATAATCAACCCATGTCATATTACAGTGCCCATGGTTAGATTGTCTAAGTGCCCATGTGTTCAAATTTGAAAATTCATGACATGACGATACAAAAATACGTGATAAGAAATACATACGAGTACTTCACCCTACATTTTTGTTCTTCTAGACCTAACAACGTTTTACTTACACACACAGATGAAACACCGGCTTTGCCATAAAATAGATATTATGCTCAAATCGAGAATCATAAAAGAGAGGAGATAAAATTTTACCAATGCCGCTATCTTTTACAAACAACTTTTTATCACAGGATACTTCTTAATGTCCGCGAGAAACAATAATATTTACCGCCATTATTAATACTATTGTAAGATAAATATGCCAGGGACGGTGTTTGAAGCTAAATGCTTGTGAAGCTCAAAGCTGCGGAACTTTGTGCATGTGTGCAACAGACAGTTTTATCTTATCTCGGTGGTACAAAACAGTCAATAAAATTTGTGGCTTCGAATGTTGCTTTGCTTGCCTTGCCTACTAGCGGCGCGCGACTGGCTGCGTAAATGTCCAACTTTAAAGTTTGTTAATAATCACTATAATAATAATCTAGATACATTTTCCTTTAAGAAAATTTACCATAAGTAACACAGGAATCAGTCCGATCCCCTCATCAAATAGAAAAACGCTGATGATCTTCAAACAGCTTAACAGATTTTTATGAAACATGGCTAAGAACACTCGGAATAATAATATTTAGAACACAAGAAGTTTGCGTCGGGGGTAAAAATAGGGTATTTGGATGCAAAATATGTACTTACATCGATGAAACTTTGTTCATGACTTTATCTTGGTAGTAGAAATTAGGAGCTGCCGAGTCCTAATAAAATATCTGTCTTTAAGAATAAAATATACTGGGCTGAATTTTAAAGTGGCTCTGTAAAAACCTATAATTACTATTGCTATGGGATAAGCTTCAAAGAAGAATATATACTAATCGTCATCCTCCTAGCGTTATCCCGGTTGTGCTCTCCTATGCGAGGGCCCAGGGTCCGCTGACCATGATCCGAGTTGTGGCAGATCAGGTAATTACAATGGAGCGACTGCTATCTAACCTCCGTGACCCTGTTACCAGGGGAACCTGACCAGTTTTGGATCATGGTTATACATTCAGTCGCCTGAATGTGCAGGTTCCCTCACGATGTTTTCCCTCACCGTAAGAGCATCGGTTAGTGAAACAACTAATGTATATGTTACAGTCAAAACCCTTAACCAGTCAATAACCTTATTGACCGGTAAAATTAGTCAATAAGGTTATTGACTAAGGGCGTCGGTCAAAATCCTTATTGACTGATTTTATCTGACAAAATCAGTCAATAAGGATTTTGACAAACACCCTCAGTCAATAACTTTATTGACTAATTTAAAGAGCAGACATTCAGTCAATATAGGTTTTGACCAACGTACCCAGTCAAAACTGATATGGACTGATTAGAAAGTCAAACGTTGAGTCAAAAGTCTATAAAAGTTGGAGTGGTTTCAGTTTTGGTTGATTGCAGTGTTTGAGTTTGAGGGAAGTATGACTATACATTGAGGAGTTTGGGTACGGGCACCTGCGATGTCAGAGATGTTGCCGACTTATGAGAGCCATGTTAGCTCGAAAACACCGGTAATTGGAAAAAGAAAGTACTAAACTATACCCGGTACAGTCATTGGAATCAGAACTGGCATCACATCTGGAACCGATACCGGTATCGTTTCCAGATGTGATGCCAGTTCTGATTCCAATTACTGTACCGGTTATAGTTTAGTACTTTCTTTGATATTGCTAAAATTCCGACTCCGATTTTGGTTTTATTAGGTACTAGTTTTAGTACCGGTTTCGGTACAGGAATTGAAATCAGAACCAGTACCAAACTGCCCCTAAGGTGTTTTCTTCGGGCTTTAACATGGGGTCCTTCAAAAGGCGAGCTAACATGGCTCTCATAAGTCGGCAACATATTGGTGAATCTCTGACATCGCAGGTGCCCGTACCCAAACTCCTCAAAGTACAGTCATACTTCCCTCAAACTCAAACACTGCAATCAACCAAAACTGAAACCACTCCAACTTTTTAAGAGTTTTGACTCAACGTTTGACTTTCTAATCAGTCCATATCAGTTTTGACTGGGTACGTTGGTCAAAACCTATATTGACTGAATGTCTGCTCTTTAAATTAGTCAATAAGGTTATTGACTGAGGGTGTTTGTCAAAATCCTTATTGACTGATTTTGTCAGATAAAATCAGTCAATAAGGGTTTTGACCGACACCTTTAGTCAATAACCTTATTGACTAATTTTACCGGTCAATAAGGTTTTTGACTGGTTAAGGGTTTTGACTGTAACATATATAACTCAGAAAAAGTCATTGGTACATGGCGGTACGTGGGTACGAACCGGGACCTCCCGCATGAGAGGCAACCCGCTAGCCACTGCGCCACCGACGCTCTTATAATCTTCAGAAATTATATTAATCTGCTTAATCTTAAGAATATATACTAATATATCCATAAATTCTATATATTCTTCTTCGAAGCTTTTCAAATAGCAATAGTGTTTAAAGGTATGGGCGGGGTGGTGATAACCTTTGCCTTTTTTCTGGCAGAAACATTATCGAACATTAGTGACGCTGAACTCGACTTTTATTTCTTTGGTGTCACAGATTTAGTTGGGATCTCAAGTGGACCCTTTAGTTAGTAATTGATTAGTCTTATGCTTTATCAAAAAGCAATAAATTAATATTTAAGTGTTTCGAAATAAATTTCGATTAGTTAGCCTTACTTTGCATTAAGTTCCACACCGATAAATAAAATTATAGTAAGGATGACAAAATATTACGCATTTGTAAATGAACTATACTACCTACATAAGCAGTATTTTTTTAATAGTTTCTGTTATGATTTACATTAAAATTCTTCTCTTATCTCATTTACTAATTAAATTATGGTGGTAATCTCAGGATATCGAAAGTGTCTTTGTCGTGAGATTTTAGCCCACGTTATTTAAAAATTCCGCCAAACTCACTAGAACTTAGTATTTTACTTAAGAATCCAATTTTGAAGATTCCTGAAATGCTTTGTGTAAGACGAATAGAATCTGCTTGGGCACGCGAAGTGAGAGTACCTGCTGACAATCTTGAACGGCAGATTCTTATTGTTACGGTATGCAGGTTTACTATTAAGTAAAGGATATTATATAAGGTTTATATTACAAAAACTAAGTAAACCGTAGAAGTATCATATTTAGAAGTTTTCAAAACGTTTCTGGTAGTTTCACTTTGGAAGTTTTTCCTTCCGTTTCATCCACAAGAAATTTTAGTTTCTTCATGTCTGTCCACGGCAATTTCGTACACGAAATTTTAGGCATCTTTATGACTGTATTAAGTACAATTTTACCCAACACCCGAGATCAACTAATATTACTTCTAAATTAATAAAGTTGTCGTAACTGCTATAGTTTTTATGAAATTAAATCAAATTTCGCTCACAAAAATTAATCGACTGTGTCATCCGGTGGGACTCGAACCCACGTCCCTTCGCTATCCGGGCGAGTGCTCTTACCAACTGAGCTACAGAGGACGTTAGTCAATCGACTAATTTTTGTAAGTGCTTCTACGCCAGTGTAAGTTATAAAAATAATTATAAGTTAAGCTGATTTCATCTTAACTGATGGTTAAATATTTGTAAAAATATTTCCATTGGATACATGCGGGTACATTCCCCAAGTATTGATGAAATCGAACGCCGGCTCACTGGCGTAGCAAGCACTTACAAAAATTTGTCGATTGACTAACGTCCTCCTTAGCTCAGTTGGTAAGAGCACTCGCCCGGATAGCGAAGGCACGTGGGTTCGAGTCCCACCGGATGACAAAGTCATTATTTTTGTGAGCGAAATTTGATTTAATTTCGTAAAATCTTGCAAAATAATTTCTTAAGTTATAAAAATAATTATATGCTATAGCTTTCCTTTAAAGCTTATGAAATGCACTATAAACATTTTATCAAGCCTGCAGGTAGTTTTTTGCCAAAATGGCACGATAGCCGAGCGGAGAAAACTTCACTTCTCATCCGAGATCGTGATTTCGATCCCCGCCTGTACCACTGAGTTTGTATAAAAACACTTAAGTACATTCTTTTTCAAAGATATCGCTGCCTAAGGGTGAAGGAAAACATCGTGAGGAAACCTGCACACTAGTTGGCTAGTGTGTGAAATGGAGAAGGTAATGGAAAACTACTCCATTAAAATTGTCAAGAAAGTCGTTGTGTGTTTTATTTCACATAATGATTGCGACCCTCAGTCATTGAGGTATACGACTGTGAAGAAGAAAAGGTAAGTTTTTAGAGAGTGTGGGACGCCCCAATGGACCCAAAAATTGCACTTTTGTATTTCGTAAATGGAGCTTTAATCAAAAACTAGGCTTAGCAACCCCTAAGTCATTTTAAAAGACCTGCTCAACGACAACAAACGATGGTGTAGACGACGAAAAAAAAAAACATCTCCACTACATATGTATCGGAGCCTAAAAATACATATTCCAAAATTGTATCTTATCACTTACAAAATTACAGCTTTCTAGAACTTATGATCTCTTAGCAAAAGGTATACCTCTTACCTATCTTAAATCCGAAATTTACTATTGCGAATTTCATTGAAAATGTTTTCAATATTATATTATTACAAACAAACAAGTAAAATGCATTGAACAGGCATGCAGCATGCAAGCAGGCTTGCATTGTGCAAGTGAGCTTGTAGCATGCAAGCAAGCATACAGCATGCAAGCAGGCATGCACTGTACAAGCAAGCTCGTAAGATCTAAGCTGGAATGCAGCATGCAAGCAGGCATGCAACATGCAAGTAGGCATGCAGCATGCGAGTAGGTATGCAGGCATGCAGCATGCAGGCAGACATGCAGCGTGTGTATGATCCGCTCTTCTCCGGCGCTGCGGGAAGTGCAGTTCTTTCGCCCTTCCGTAACAAAGATCTGGCGCCCGTGTGAGCTGGAGCGGCTGAGGTTGGTCGCAAAAGGCGACCAGCAAGCCGAAGCTGCGGAAGCGCCTCCGGCGTCTAAATTACACTCTAGTGTTGGGCAGACTAGTACCACGGCGAAGGACCACGGCGAGTCGGGTTTCCCCAAATTGAGAACATTAACGGTTACTTCGATCTTTAAAACTGTTTGAAATTAAAGTTATGACAAGCAAAACATCTACGAAATGAAAAAAAAAATGTTTTGCTGATCGGAGAACTGTTTTCTGAAAAATGAAACATCGGGCCAATGATTGTATAGTCTTACAATATTATGTAAAAAAGTCAATCTATTATTTAAAACTTAGTCAAACCGTTTTTGACGAGTTAAAATTCGAACAGCAAAGTTTCGAAAATGAGATAGATTACCCTTAGCAAAACCTCGGAAAGACAGACAGACAGATGGACATAACGAAACTATGAGGGTTGCTTGTCAGGACTACGGGACCCTAAATACACAAACCATTTTAATTTATATGAAAGGTTTTGTTTGTTCCCTTTAGTAGTACTTAGGTTATGGTTAAAAGTTTGATATAATGAACAGCGAATTCTCTACAGAGTAACCTAAAATAAGAACAAAAAATAATCAAATTTTATTTCAATGGAATTTTGTAAACGGAATATTTTATTACGGAAATGAAGATACAAAGCCCCAATCAGAGCACAATTACACGTTGGGTACACACCTAGTACGCCGAAAGGTACTCACTAACCCTTCGGTTAATTAAAATGGGTTAAAGAATACGGGTAAAAAGAATACAATAGATGATTATATCATTCTTCCATGTTGATTAACGCAATAGAAAGAATCCAGAGGCGGGATTCGGAACCTACCTATACAGCAAGATGTCCATATTTTTTACCGAGTAAGAAAGAGAGATGTAGTCATCGTTCAGTCAGTCATCGCAAGTAAGTTACTCAGTAAAGCTGAAAAAAGTGACAAAGAGAGCGAGAGTCGAAATACTTACTTAACTAGACTTAAAATCGTCTTACAAAATGTGGCCTTAGAGCCATGCTACACGATGCGGTGCCGCTCCGGTTTCCTACATATAAAAATGTATGGCATGTCACACGGCGCCGTCCGGTGCGCTACGGCGCTGCACCGCACGCGCATCGGAATCGAGACGAGGCGGGGAGAGGTGTCAGATAGACTGTCGTCAGAATGCAGTGCTGGAGCTTGAGTTTGTCGCTGCTACGGTACCTCAAAACGTTGCGGCGCCGCACTCACCGTGTGGTCGGTAGTCCGGCGAGATGACCTGAAGTGCGGCGCCGCACCGCATCGTGTGGCATCGCCCTTAGGAATTGAACACTGCTACGTATATTAAAGCCATGGTTGAATAGATTTTTTTCACGTCGATGATTAAAGCGTAGCAGTATAGTCAAAGTCCGTAGCGTCTTTCGTAGTACCACAGATTACCTAATAGGTAGTAAATACGACACGACAGACTACTCAACTTTGACCTTGACACCGCCTCTATTCCCTACATTATAAAAACTGTATTTGTAGTTCAGATGGGTAACCTGACATGCTGCCGACTGTACATTATAAAAAAAATGGTACATGTCTATGTACCTACATGTAATGACTACTTATTACCTAAAGATTTAATAAAGAAATAACTCATAAGAAAACAGTGTAAAATATGTTTGGAGTTTACAAAGGAAAATCCTATTCAAAAAAGCTTTGAAGTCTCTCTATTGATGTTCATATTCAATGAAACTTGTATGGTTCGGTTCAATCATAAAAGAGCATTTCTGACTACAAAATTATCGTGAAATTAAAAATAAATATTCTCATACAAAATTAATCAAATTATTTCTCTCTCAGTGTGCTTCCAAAGCAAAGGTTTGTAATTGGAATATTTTTCTAGTAATTAATTTTGGATAAGAACAAAAGGTCTAGAGGAGGCGAAAGGTGTACGCGAGACCACTTTTATGATAAAAAATGTTAACTGTTATTTTTCTAAGCCCTCAGATTTCTTTCTTTCATTATTCGTATATTGATATATAATATAATATCGCACACCACACAGTGTAGAGTTTTACAAGAATTTTGTTTGTCTGCAGGACATCGCTCGCAACGATAAGATCGACCGCCTATATTATACTTTAAAACTGTCTTTTTTTTGGTTTTTATCTCTGTTTTATATGTGCCAAAAATGGATGATAAAATGCAACTTACTTAAGTATCTATTTATCATGTTACATAAGAAAGCATATAAAGGGTCTATGATCTATCCATTTAAATCATTTATTAAGAACCTGAATGACAAAAGATTATTATAAAGTAGACGATTATTTGAATGATGAAAACGTGTCGACCAGCTCGCACTAGTACAATTTCTGTATCTAAACATTATTTTTAAAAGGCTTTGACAATAGTGACTGAGTTTCTTGCGCTGCTTCTTCTCAGCACTAGCCCACAATTTATCCCGAAGCAGTGGTAGGGCTTAAAAATATATGTTGGGACGTGTATAAGTGTCCCCTGTGGGTACGATACGAGTACTCATTTGTCGACCTCCACGATTCGAAAAAAAAAAAATTGCGGCGGGGGTCAATATGCCAGCTTCCATAATAAAGTTTCAAACCCCAATGAGATTACATTTTGAGCTACGCAGCAATAAAATACTTGATATTCAAAACGAATGCAATACTTTTTACCACAGTGGCTGCACTGCTGCGAGTAGCGTAGTTCGGAACCATACTTAAATGCTGCATCACTTACTTGACCTCCCTCATCCATTCTCTGGTGAGACCACCCCTGCAGAGCAGACGGTACTCTGTCTGTACACACTGGGTGCTTATAGAGTGGTCTACTAGGGTGCAGTATCTGTTCACTAAGTAGTCTGTTGAGTTTTGCCTGTGTGCGTGTGGGCCAGGGGTTACCACTGAGAACGCGCTGAGCAGCAATATGGTCTGGGGTATGGCTGGAACAAGAAAATTATTACATTAATTAAAAAACATGAATAACATTTTCTTCGTAGACTAACTGAACATAGATCAGAATGCAAACAGTGCAGTCCGATACGGGGCGTTTCTCATCAATACATCTCCTGTTTTGCTAGGATCCTAAATTCTATCATTGCGGTCAAGCAATGAAGAACTAAAGCAAAGGCTCTTTTATCCATCGTCTTAGATCACGCAACAAAATTATTCAGTAAGTAAATAGGAAGAGTTCAAAGGCTATAGTACAAAGCGATAGTGCAAAAAAGGAGAGATGCAAAATGCACAAGTGTGTCCTCTATACGGTGTGTCCGGTCACCGATGTCAGAGCCTGCACTGTGATAGAATTTTACCTGCGACATTTTTCTCTATTACATGAATCTCGAAAACAGATCATAAAATATACCCTTTCCATACAAATCTACAAAGCTGATTTACTAATTAGTATGCGAAAATAAAAAAATAATTTGGGATTTCAAAGTTGATCCTAATATATGTGTAGAAGTGGTAGCAAATTTGCTTCTTAGTCGCCACATGGGGGCTCGGTCGCCGGTCACCGAACACACTGTATTGATGCACTCTCTGCACCTTCACACAAAGTCCGATGTGATGACAATCGGATATTCTGGCGCCGCTCAGAGCCAACGTCTAATGTATTTTCCGAGGGAGTGTAACACCGTAGATATCCTGTACTGTTACCATGAGTTTACGGCGGTTTTACTCGCTAGCGACGACGTAAAAAAAGTGTATAGTGTGTAAACTCATGGTAACGGTACTGACCCCTGCCAACTTTTAAGAAATTTTATGAAACAAAAACTCAGAAACATTTCTGTTCATGTATTTTCTTTTAATTCATGGGATTCGAATACCGTGATCTTGGATTATTTTAATATTTCCAGGGAAAAAGAAAAAATATATTGTACTATCAACTCAGACGAAATCTCATGGGGAATATTTATGGATACCTTTTCGGACTATGTAATAATAATAACACAAGATAAATTACCTTAGTTCTACCAAATAATCACGCAGGAATTCGATTTAAGATGACGGTGATAATATCTTACCGAATAGTGTTATTTATTTCCTTATTACTTCTGGACGGTTCTATATAAGATTTCAAATATTGTTGATGTATTTCTATATATACGAGCACAAGAAAGAATTTTGAAAGGATGATCTCTTTAAGGAATAAAAAAGGTGTGGAAAGTTTGTATAAAACTTCGTCAGTTTTAAACCGAAATTAATTTAAAAAAATGTGTTTAGCTGTTAGGTTAGACATTAAAACCGGCCAAGTGCGAGTCATACTCGCGCATGAAGGGCTCATCATCATGATCTAAGAACTTGCATTTCCAAAGCATACCCGTACATTGCAAGTTTACAATTAATTTTAGCAATTACTTAACTGATTTTGTATTTTACAGGGATAAGTATAACCCAATCGATTTAATAGTTGTATACGATGATTAAATTGATGAAATATTTCATGTTAAGTTCTTCTATGTACAATTAAATCAGTAGAAATGTTTAACTTAATCCAATATAGCTTTTAATTCTCAAATAATCTTACTTAAATTAAATATATTTAATATATATGTCACAATGACAGGTACCAAGGAGTTTATATATTTCAACTTAACATCTTTTTAAAAAACAAATCCACGACCTGTCATGCCAATAGTTTTCGTGGTGATTATATTAAGACGCATGACTTTTTTTTCTTTTTGAAATGATACCTTTTGTAGGTTTTGGGTTTGCTCTAAATGAAATGTAATATTAGTTAACTTAATTGGTTTTTGTGTTTTCTATGTTATTTATATTTATGACATAACAACTGTATGTTTCCCAAATAATAATAAAATGAAAATTATAAATTTAATTGTTTGATTAATTATGCTTCTCTGCATATTGTATAATAGTTTATTCGGTTATTTTCTTATTTTCAATTATTCTTGTACAGTATCATACACAACATCATACATAAGAGTTACACATATTTTCAAAATTTAATAATTTGATTCTATATGAACATGCGCAGTGCCCAGTCTTGTCCTGTCAGCGGTTGCGAGCGGTCGGGTGCAACACGTGTTCCGAAAACGGACCGGACCCCAAGAAGCTTATTGTTCGACCTCAAACGCGCGCGCTATTGTCTTACGAACTAAAAATCGTGTGGAACCTTCCAAACAAACAAATACGAAACCGGGCTAAAGTAATCGAGTTAAATATTTTTCAGAACCTTATTTTAAATATTAGTAGTTGTTTTGAAGTGTCGTATCGTTTTAATTCCATACTATTTTGATGGTTAAGTTCGGTGCGGGTGTCGTAATGAATGACATTTAATTCGGCGCGGACGTCGTAGTAAATCGCGTTTAATTCAGTGCGAGTGTCGTAGTAAATCGCATTCAATTTGGTGCTGGAGTCGTACTGAATCGTACTTAATTTTGGGCGGGTGTCGTAGTGAATAGCGTTCGATTCGTTCGCAGTGTGAGTGTCGTGGTAGTGAATTGCAATTAATTCAGTGCTGGTGCTGTAGTGAATCGTGTCAAATTCAGTGTGAGTGTAGTACCCAGTGAACGACGTTCTAATCGGTCCAGATATTGTAACGAATCGCGTTTATATCAGTGTGAGTGTAATAAACAGCATTTTACTAGGTATGGGGATCGCAGTAAATCGCGCATAACTCGGTGCGCCGTGCGAGTGTATTTAATTTGGTAATTTTCGGCGAGTGACGATGTTAAAATCTCATCTCATGTGTCTGATCGCAATCAAGAACGTGTCCAGCCCAGGGAAACCACAGGCAAGCCCTGCACTTTCAATCGCTACGATACGTACCAAGAATGAAGCCCAGCACGCAGCTAAGCCACCTTATAAAGATACTAATTTGGTGAGATCCTTCCATATTGAAATATAAAATAATTCACAATATTATCAACAAAGATCCCGACATTCATAACACAGTCACTCATCATAACCCTTAGGACACAAAACTAGAACATAATAAAATTATGATTTCTAGCCAAAAATAGACAAACACTTAAAGATTAGGTTTGAATTACCAAGTAGCAAAAACATGAACTCCAAACCTGTCACAGCAACTAATCTTAATAGAGAAAAATCTAATATTTTATCCGGAACCCTGAAAATAATATACAACTATAATACCTTGCCATCTCATCATCCAAACATCTAGAAAATGATAAAATAACTCATAGCTACGCAAATTACGCAACGTGAACTTGATGAATTATCACAAATCTACGTAGATACCCAACAGGCATTAAAGATTAATAATACCGTCCCTAACATTGTAAACAAGGAAACATAACAAAAAGCACGAATACTGGGAATCTATGGCCGTGTACCATAAAACTAAAATATCTCTACCGCCAAAACACATTTTGGCTAAATAAAAATCATACAACAGTAAGCCTAAGCGCTTCGCACAAATAAAAAACTTACGCAACACGTGCGTGGAAGTTGAAGCTGTCCATCACAAAATAAACAATAGCAACAGGCCTTAGAGAATTAATTGTAAAAACCCCTAGAAACTTTTTAAAGGGCCGGATATCAATAAAACAATGGTAACAAAACAATAACCATTACACAGCACCGTCCCTAAAAGGCGACCCTAAAATAACAACAAACCGAAGTCTAAAAACCGACACACGTGTACCATAAAACTATCCTAATTTCTTATTTTAATAGCAAAAAGAAAACTCAACAAAGCAAAATTACTCTAGCCGGGACCGGTCACTAAAACATAAAAGACACCAATTAACGAGAATACTATACTACTATATTATTATGATGATAATAGGGTCTACTATGAGCTAAACGTGTTTGCAATCACGCAATCGAACAGATCAATGTTAATGATTTCATTATGAAAGGATCATTGTAAAAGAGTGCGGAGTTATAGCAAGAATCCACCAAGAAACCAAAATGTTCATCAGCTTTTACAGGGCATTACTATAACGAAGTAGATCAAATTTATGAGACTCTACTATGGCCACATTCTACATTGCGCACACCCTTACATCCTCCATAGTGCACAAGGATACAAAGCAAGAAGATTGAAGATTGACAGACCGATATACACGAGATCTTCTAGTTCAAGACTTTAGGTACTACAAGCGTTGCCGGAAAGATTGGAACGAACTAGCGAAAAGATGAGAAAAGCTGCACACGAAATATTCCAACCAGACTCTACAACGTCAACACGACTGAACTAAATGTATAGGTAACAAGAACACAGAAAACTCGGAAAGCCAAAGGCAGTACAACGACCAAATAACAGGACCGAAAAAATGAGGAAATACCCGAAAGGACAAAAGAAGCTCTTGAAGACCACCACGTGTTTCCACCAAGGCAGACCGCCCACCTCATCAACGCTCAGTCCTATAACGATACCCGTCTCTACCTATATTCCTATACCAAGCTCGATGCATATCTTGTTGGTTGTGGCCGATGGGCTCCGGCTAGTCGGTCTTCCTCTCCCATCCCAGAGCGTGTCTTTCCTTATAAAAATCGTGCTATTTGGTGTGCCGGTTTTACCGGATCAGGCTTGGATCCTGGCTGAATAGCACATCGTATCGTATCGTATATCGTATATGAACATGCGCAGTGCCCATCTTGCACGCCTGCACTACGTTGCAGACACGCAACAATGAGCTTTTATTGTCAAATTGTATTTACTTGTAATAGAAATAAATCTGGCACTTGTCAATCTTTAATAAAAAAAACTTTTTATCCATAATTCAGTAATTATGTTGTTTGCATCATGCACTGTCGTCAATAAGGTTAAATTGTGTTAACATATACGTGAGACTTGTATATTCTCGACAGCAGTCGTGACAAAATAATATAGAAATCATCGTAGAACGACCTTGGTCTATTGATCTAACAATGTAAATCGATAAGTGGTGCTTATTTTTGTAAGTTTTTAGCACAAATAGACTCGTGAAACATTTAACTTCTATGTAAATAACAGACTAAATTAGATAATTATTATGTGTGGCTTCGGTACCATAAATGTTGCAGTTTTAGTAAAGGGCGAGCTATCATAATAATTTGCTTTAGCAACCTTCGAAAAATACAAGATGTTGGTAGAAAACTGGTGAAAAAGTGCAAAATAAAGCCAAGGACTACATATTTTCCACCATCTTGGCGACAAATTCTTTCTTCGAAAATCACCTGTGTCCCAAATGGTTATTAAGACTTTTTTCCACAGGAAAATTCAATTAGAGGCCTGCGGCTCATTATTAGTAGTCTAACACATCAACATATACTTCTCTTTCGTTTCATTAGATATGTACTATCAGTTCCCCGTGACTTCGCTCGCGCAAAAATCAGATTTTCAATAAAAACTTTCACGCCCATTTCACCCCTTTAAAGTTTCTATATCTTGACAAAAAGTAGCTTATATGTCCTTCCCAGGGTATCAAACTATACCTTACAAAATTTTGTCTAAGCCGGCTCAGCGGTAAAACCGTCAAGGGCTAACAGTCAGATTACACCTTTCAAAAATCGCAGTGAAAGTTTATAGAAAATACTCTTACTCGTAAATACGATTTATTTAAAAATACAAGTTCTCATATTATTGAGTCAAGCCTTACATTGTTTGAGTTCCTGTGTTAAGCCTTAACATAAAGGACCTCCTCGTTGGTTGGTATTTAATAATATTGGCTGGAGGAAGTTTTTTTATCTTAATATCGAAATATTCATATCGACGCACGGCCCAAACCTAGGATTAGAAACTTATTTTGCAACATGATCCTTTTTGTAGTGTAGGGTTTTTGAAAACTCACCTCCTAAGGGGGTAAAAATGTGTGGGGGGATTTGTAGGAAACTTTGTTAGTTTGAAGCTAAATCGATTGGTATTTATCTATTTGATTAGAAATACAGAATAACTTATTTCAGCAAATGTGAAAAACTGGTAGATGTTTTTACGAGAAATTCGACATTCTTCTTCTTCTTAGCGAGTCGATGGAACACAAGAAAATTAAATCGTAGCAGCCCAGAATTCAGCCACTTCTATTGCGGATCGACTGCCGTCCATTAAATCCTCTGGCGTGCAGGTGTTGGGGCACGCCGGGCACGATGTTAAGTGTGCCATAGTTTGCACCGCACCACAAACACAGTCCACATCGGAGCTTACATACACTTTCCATCCCACGCGCATAAAACCTATAGGTACTTGTGAACATTTTAGGCATAAGAAAATACCTAATTTAAAGGATACTGAAGAATTATATTTGATACGCTTTCGCAATTATAAGATATTTATTTAATTCAATTCAAATCAATTTTCTACCGTACTAAACACCTATACTTGCGGAGATTATTTTCATTAGGAGTTCAGACTGTTCAGAGTTCATTGTAATTGTTTCAAAACTAAGCCGTAAAACAATGAATAAAAGTAATCAAGAACAAGTATAATTGGAAATCTGAAAGCCGTTTTTAGTAACGGAGATTGTTATATCTTTACTAAAATTATGGCTGTATAGTATAATAATAATATTAATAAAAAAATGAAAAGTTTGTAGGCTTGTAAGTTTACCCTAGAAGTACAGAACCGATAGTGAAAATTCTTTCACCAGTATAAATGTCTAAGCTATTCATAATATGTTCTGAGTTACATAAGCTATACATCTACCTCATAGCATCGGCTTTACACGACGTCCAATATTTGCACGCGTGTGAAGCCGAGGCGGGTCGTTGTTAGTAAGTAATAAATTAATTAATTGAAGCATGTACTCATAGAGTTATTCCGTATGTGTAATGAAATTTATTCAGGGTAGAGTTCAACAGCACATGTTTAATTTATAAAAACAGCCGTTTTAATATTATTTGACATATTTTGTATAGGAATTGTGTCAAATAAAATTGCAATGCAATGTAATTAAAAGATAGTAGTATCAGGAATTCAATCAACCCGGGTAAATTAACGGTAATTACGGTGCGGTTTTCTGTTCTTATGCTCACCGAATCGAATATTTTACTTTGCGACCAAGTTACAAAATGAATAAATGAAAATCTGCATTAATTTACTTAATATTGACAATTCGAAGAATTGCCCAATTACGCTTAGAAAATGAATAACAAAATTTAATTTATATAAGAGACTGAAGATGTTTTTTTTTCATCTACAAGTACCCAGTTGTATAAGTTATGGAATAATTAAAAAAAACCGGTCAAGTGCGAGTCGGACTCGCGCGCGAAGGGTTCCGTACCATTAACTTAAAACATTAGACAGTATAGGCAAAAAAAGTATATATTTTTATTTAATTTATAATTTCAAAAGTATTCATCACAGGATACCCGAAACAATTTTAAATAAGAGTTTCCGCGCCTGTTTCTTTACGTGAGTGATTTGAAGTTAGGTCCGGAAATTACCGGGGGGGGGGGGGGGGGGGGACACCGTGTAAACGATTTTGGCGGGCTATATCATGAGATCTATATGTGAAGTATTCTCGAACTAAGTTACATGCAAATCAGTCCTTTTAAACGTAGAAGATATTCTGCTGTGACAGACTAGGACGGACTGAACGATCTTATAAGGGTTCCTTATCGGACTACGGAACCCTAAAAATGTATCTTTTTTTAAAAATCTAACGAGTAACGCAAATTTTGTGTTAGGATACACTACATAACGCTCGTCGCTGATCCATCAGCTGTCGGTGTTTAGCACGATCACAAAGATGCTCGCAGTGCCGTCCACACGGTTAATGCTAATTTAGACGTTAATTCATTAAAAAATATCACAAAATTCATTTATACATGGGATTGCAAGGAGCACTTATACACGTCCCAACATAAATAGACCTAGCCTAGTAACCTAGCCTACTAACAATAACGTATTTTTTTAGAACAGATTTCTAATATTCTGTCACATGAACGAATGTTCGAACCAAGTATAAATTTTTCTTTTTCGGAAGACATGAGAGTTTTTGGAAAGCTGTATAAAGGTAAGTTAACTTGTAGAGCTAAAACGTATAAATATTAATAAAAATCAGAATACAAATTGTATTTAAAGTTTAATCTTAATACTACTTACCCCTTAGTATGTGTTTCATATTAGCAATCTGTGAATATTATTCACTGGTATTAAATCAGTTCATGTTAATGTAAGGATAATAATTAGATAAATTGTTCAAACAGTCACTGAATATTTCCAATGAATTATGTGGAAACAAATCTAGCCAATATATATACTGAATAAACAATGTTAACTAACAATGACTTGGGTTCGAAGTTGTGTACGATTTGAGGTTTAAAAAAATATATAAACGCGAAGGTTGGAAACTCTGCTCCGTATTTGAATTTAGATAAAATACTTCGTGGGAAACTTTGTCGAGTTTCCGCGGGTCGGAAAAGCGGTTGATTCTGACGCGGACCGGGCTCGACTGAAAATCTGAAAATCTAACATGAAGCATTTACGTGCGCTTATGATCGCTCATCTCAATATAACTTTTATCTCTAGCCAATAAGGTTTGTTTACCTTTGCCAAACTTTGCCAGGTATTGTGTTGTTATTAGATTAACTGTATGGTTACTCTAATGATTACTATAGTTTGCACTACTTCAAGAAACACGATGTACACATTCGGTCACTATCTATTTGGCCGGTAAGATGACGTTATTTTTTTTTATACTACAGGTTATCTTTTGTCTAAACTTACCTGTTTAGTTACAAGGGTTCAACTGTTTTACACATGAATTGGTCAAAATATTGATTTGACTATTTATTTGGTTTCGAGGTATTATTATCTTATTTGTTGTTTTCCAATCCGTTTGACATAAAAAATATAATTTTTAATGTATAAATTATTAAAATGTTTTTATATTAAAAAACTCATCACATCATTATCATCATCAAATCAGGCTCCAGGCGTCCACTGTTGGACGTAGGGCTTCCCCCATCCTACGCCACTCATCCCTAGCTCTTCTTATCCAGCTATTGCCAGCAACCCTCACCAGGTTGTCCATCCAACGAGCCGCTGTTCGTGGTCTCCAATGTAAGACGCGTCTGCTCCATTGACCATCAGTTCTACAGCGAACATGGCCAGCCCATTGCCACTTTAGTTTACTTATCTTGTGGGCTACGACGATCACTTTCGTTCTCTGGCGGATAACCTCATTTCGGATACTTAAGACAAATACCGAGCTTGGTCTCTTCCATAGCACCACGCTGAGAAAAAAAATTGATACCCGATTTAGGAAGACAGTTCCTTTTTGGCAACTAATACCTTATGGTTTTCAGTACTTCCTTTTTCCGCAATAACTAGGTTAAGAGGGTGAAAAGGGGCGTGGAAGTTTGTGGGAAATCTGACATTTGCACGAACAGTATTTTATATTTTTAATATTAATTCGAGCAAGTTACTCGACTTTCTTAAATAATATGAATAGCTTTGTATTTGTAGCACAAAAACTTTCAGATTTCTTCTTCATCTAGTTACTTACTTATATTTTCAGTATTTTGTTTACATTGCTTGTTATCTGTAATACTGTTATTCACGCATCTTTTGAAAGTTAATGAATGTAAATTATATTAATCATAATATTACACTTACATCAAATATGGAATGGGCAGGTTGGCAAAAACTGGAGGTGAACTTAAATTACATAATTAAAATTTATTATTCTTATTTTACACTAGTAACTATAATAGTAACATATATAAAACTTATCAATAAAAATTAAGATTAATTATTTAATACAATAGATAAACAAAAATGTTTTGACTGGCGGTTGACTGGTAGAGAATGCCTTAAGGCATTAAGTCCGCCAATTGTACTTTATTTTTTGGTGCAATAAAGTTTAAATAAATAAATAAAAATTATAAAAACCGGCCAAGTGCGAGTCGGACTCGCGCACTAAGGGTTCCGTGCCAACTTTAACTGAATTAGGATCCACTTACTTCCACTAAGCCAAAATACTACAATATTTTGTTGACAGCGAATATAACTTGTTTTTTATAGTGTTTGTATGAAGAACAAAGTATGTTTGCGGTTGTTGAAAATGTGCTATATCTCAAAAACTACTACTTCGATCTCGTTCAAACCAATTTATTTGAAAGGATTTGGTACGATCTACATCACGTATATTTTCAAAATTTACACTAGCGTATTTAGTGACATGGTTTGTATGGAGAACCTTGCAGATCTTCAACAAAAGAAGCCGTTGGCACAGACGTACCTGGTGGTCGTCTGAGCTGATTTAGCCCGGTACCCACGTACTCCCTGCAGGTAGGTGGGGGGAGGGGGGGTAAAGCCCATCTACCTTGCTGCACTCTCACGTCCATGTCTCCAAAAGTGTAGCAAATAGTTCGTGTTTAGTATCATTTCCTTGTAATACAAGGACGAGGAATTCATTTCTGGAACAACATTTTCACTCGTTCATAGAAAAATAACGAGTATAGCGTGAAAATATAAAAACTTGAAAAAAAAAATTTTTACAAAATCGATTCTTACAATTTAACTACGAGATTCGTTTGAATAGCCTTGTTTATGTAAAACATAGAAACGTAAACATTATTAACAGTTTTTACTTTTATACGTGTCAAAAAAATCATTTACGTCGCGCGGCGGAGCTGCGTGCGGCGGGAAAAGTTTGTAGTTTGGATAGGATTTGTCACATATTGCTTAATTATGACAATGATTGATTAATAAAGGTGATTTTATACCTCAAAGTGGTATTATTGAAGGAATTCCTAGTAAATATTTGTAGATAATATCACAAAATAAATAATTAATAATATTCGAACAAATGTTTTATTAATCGCTGACAACCATAATTCTATCATATTTTAATCACTGTATTTAGTACATAAAACTATTCGTAGTATTCACATAATAATTAATGATTAAACGAACTTACCTGTACGTGAAGTTCTATCATAATTATACGAAGTATTCGTCCGAAGATATTAGTACTATACACACATGTAGTATCGCTTGTACTTATTACCACTCAGCACAGTATTTTAGAGCATAAAAAAAGTAAATTTAAATGCTACTTCCGGTTAAAATAAATTTATTTTAAATTAATTCAAACTGTTTCCGTATCCGTTCCCCGCTCTTACCTTCAATCTGTCGATCCTTCAGACTTCATTAAGTTTAGAGTCGACTATGTATGATATTTCCTATGCTACGGGTTTTTGTACACACAACAAAAAAAACTTGGGTGGGTGGAACTTTCTACTAATATCTTCGGACGAATACTTCGTATAATTATGATAGAACTTCACGTACAGGTAAGTTCGTTTAATCATTAATTATACTTCAGTATTCGTCCTCGATATTAGTATTATACACACATGTAGATGTTTAGAGCTTAAAAAGGAAATATCATGTATCAATCATTGTTTATTATCAAGCATGGTATGATCACATAATATAACATTTTATCTAGTTAAAATAGATTGTTCTGGTTTTGTTATTAGGTATACAAATAGATCTAGCAAAATCAGAACAATCTATGCTGTCTACAATAACTCTATTATAAAAACGTGCGAAGGTAGTGGAGTTACCCGACCAACCTGCCATATTCCGAATTAGATCCACATTAACACCTCGATTAAAAGCAGTGGATGTCGAAGCATGACGAGTGCTGTGTGCAGAAAATATTGATACGTCAACTCCACTAGCTTGCAACGTATTTTTGATCCATCTGCTTATAGTCTGAGATGTCACAGAATTATAAGGTTTTCTAAATGAAATAAACAAGTTGTCGGAGTTTCTAAGATCTTTATTTTTCTCCATGTATGACATAAGAGCTGGACATATTTGAGGGTTTTCTATGAAAAAAGGTAAACGTAAAATGGGTTGAGGTACACCTGGTCGAGATGATTTAATTAAATCTGGAATTTTAATCATTATTTGACTTTCAGAGATAGATACGTTTTTTAAATAAATTTTTGAAATTGTTTGCACTCTGTGAGCTGTAACCAGAGCTATTGGAGTTGAACATTTTTTAGTCATTTGTTCTAATGAAACTTGTTCATGAAGAAACAATGAACCTAGGTATTGTAAAACAACACTAACGTCCCAGGTAATATTATATTTTGGTAAGGTTGGTCGCAGCCTATATACTCCCTTACAATATCTTGATATTAATTCATGTTCCATTATTTTTCCTAATATTAATGACAAAGCCGATCTATGACTATTAATAGTGCCATACTGGCTTCCATTGTTAAATATGTTGGTAAGGAAGTCTAATATGGATGAAATGTTGGGTTGGTATACATCAATATTGTTAGTCTGACAGTAATTATACCACCTTTTGATGCAAACTTCATATTGCTTGAATGTACTGTTTGATAGGAAGGCTATCATAATATCGATCGCAGACGGTGGAACGCCTTTATTTAACATCGCTGTCCGGATAATATGGCGGCAACCAGGGTAGTTGTGGACTGGATATTCCGGTCGCTGGAATTGGGAATGATAAAATGCGATGAGTTTAATACTAACGCGTCCGTTATTGCAAGACTTGTGAAAAGAGGGTACCAAGGTTGTGAAGGCCAAGCCGGTACAACAATGATGCCTTCTGCCGTATCGTAACTTTTTAGTATACTAGAAACTGGAACGCATAAAAAACATATTATGCCAACTTATAGTGAACGCATCTATGACAAATGCATCTGGATCCAATCGCCATGATGCGTATTTAGTGCATTTTTTATTAATTCGGCTTGCAAACAAATCTATATCAGGAGTACCAAATTTTTTAAGCACCCACTGAAACCCAGTATCTAACAGTTGCCATTCAGTATCCGGGTGACAGCGCCTAGATTCCCTATCCGCAACAATATTATCATGTGATTTTATGTACGATGCTGTTATTATATATTTCGCGTTCCTCGCACCATTCCCAAATACCTTTCGTAATTTTATTCAGATGGGGGTATTGTATACCACCCATCCGATTAATGTAGCAAACGGCTGTTGTGTTATCTACCCTCAGAAGTATTTGGCAACGATGACAATTTTTGGCAAATATTTTTAATGCAAAATATGCCGCTAGCAATTCCAAATAATTTATGTGATTGTGTTTTTCGAGTTGTGACCATTGACCCCCTGCAGACTCATTTCCACACGCCGCGCCCCAACCTGTTGTTGAGGCGTCAGAATAAATCTCACAACAAAAGATGTTGTCTCTAATTCGGTGGACAGCATTGTCAATAACATTTAACCACCAACGGATATCTGGTAAGATGTAATTGGGTATAATCATGTAACGATCATAATCGTCATGATCTTTTAAATTTATATGTTTACATCGTTCCATTTCTTTATATGCATCCAACCATAGTCTATAGCAGAACATGATGATACTAACAAACCCACAAGCTGTGCAAATTTACGAATTTTACAAGTTTTAATTTTTAAAAAGGCTTTCAATTGATCTTTGATCCGGATTCTTTTTTCTTGTGGTAGACTAACATGCTAATCTTTTGAGTTTATAAGAAATCCTAAATATTTGCAACTTTGGGAAGGTGTTGTACAGCTTTTTTCAGCATTTATAATGAAACTTAGGGATTCTAATAAGTGTTGTGTAACTATTACATTTTTTCGGCAGTCACGATACGTATTCCCTAATAAATAAATGTCATCTAAATAGCATGAAGATAAATAGCCACAACTTCTTAACAATTTGAGAACAGGCTTTAATAGCTTTGTAAAAATATATGGTGCAGTGCACAAACCAAACGGTAATACTTTGAATTCATATGTTTTTTGGGAGTTTGGATTGTTGTTTCTTGCTATGAAAAATCTTAAGTATTTACACGAAACCGGATCTATTTTAACTAACATGCACGCGTCTTTTAAGTCTACGGTAGCCATAAAACAATCATTTGATATCAATTTTAACACTGTTCGAATATCTTCCATCTTTAAATGTTTAGTAGAAATAAATTTATTTAATTCTTTTAAATTTAATATGAATCTCATAGTACCGTTTGGTTTGGGGATAAGAAAAGCTCGCGAAACAAACTCCAGGGCAAGGATCACATTCTGTTACAGCACCAATGGACAATAGCTTGTTTATGGCCAACTCAAATTGTGTATATTCCGCATCCGAGTTCACTATTGTAATATGGGGATTCGACTGGACCACTGGTTTGTCGAAGGTTATTTTGTAATCATTCACCCATGATAGTAGCGTACGATCACTGGTAATCATATGCCATTGTTTTACAAAATGAAGTCTGAAGGATCGACAGATTGGAGGTAAGAGCGGGGAACGGATACGGAAACAGTTTGAATTAATTTAAAATAAATTTATTTTAACCGGAAGTAGCATTAAATTTTTTTTTTATGCTCTAAAATACTGTGCTGAGTGGTAATAAGTACAAGCGATACTACATGTGTGTATAATACTAATATCGAGGACGAATACTGAAGTATAATACTTCAAAAGTAGGTAACAAAGTACTCTACTAAAAATAATAAATTGTACCAACAACCACCAATTTACCTACCTAGCCTCAAACTAAGCGTGAGCTTGTGTTATGGTGACTAGGATAACGGATAAACATACTCGTAGGTACGTTTATGACGATAATAAGAAATTACTAAAAAAAATAAAGTACAATGACCAGTAAAATACTATACTATACATTTTTATTGCAAAACCGCCGCTATTATAACAGCATAAGATCCTGCAGTATTTACCTTGGAAAGTGTTGTCGCCCGTACAACAATATCAAATTTTGTTACAATATCGGATGACTTTTATCCGCTGCAACTACACAATTCGGTAAACCTTATTAAACTTAAAAAAAAGAAATATTACACCTTACGAAAAATTAAACCTACTTTATCAGGCCATTATAATTAGTCTAAACGCAGTCAACAGAACATGGCAGGATAGTAGATATTGATTCTAAAGTTGACCCCATATAATGCTCTCCCTACAATCGCTTGCAAAGTATCTACGGTTTCGCAGAGCGTTTAATTGAAGACAATAAAATTAACATCTCTTGGACCGCCGACATCTCCGTCAGTCGAGAAGCACCAACAAGAGGAAATCTACTTAACAGACACCATCGTTTTGCTGCTCGAACTTGGCCCCACACCTTTGTTGGCTGAGCGATTCGATTAGACCGGCACGAATAAAGATTGCCTCGCCTGCCAGCGTAGCAAGCTTCATAACGCTGCTCGGCAAGTTCCCCACTCTAACCAAGCATTTCCGTTATATCCACATAAACATCATTAGCCCACTTCCTCGCAGCAAGGTTTCCAAAATTGTCTTTTAAGTCGTCGATAGATTCTCTTATCGCTCTTTTCGGTGGCCCATCTCTCGTTACGAGAGTTATCAAGCGAGTTCATGTCTCACTCCTATCTTTGCTACACAGCTGCGTAGATACATGGCCTGATTAATGCCAACGACCGCCACCTCACAACTGCCACTGACCGACTTTCTTGTTCAAGAACTTAAATCGATCCTGCAAAAACAGGCATGGAAACGGGCTAGGCAAAAAGATGCTTAGGCTGACTCGCTCCGATGCATATACCTTAGAGCGAGGCGGTGGCGCTATAAGCGACTCCTGCCTCCTAGTAGACCTAGAATCGATAGGCTTGGAGTCTTGGCAGTCGCATGGGCGAAAGGGATTCTTCATTGGTTGAGAGGCATCCTCTCAAGTGCTGTGCCTGCATAATTAGGTCCGGTTAACCGCTGAGACGGCGAAGTGCATGCGAACAGCGATTTTTCGTCTTTCAGCACCCTGATTCACAAACTCTCGAAGAGTTTCCTTGTCGGCTCCTTTCCGAATTCGAATGTCAAATCGTATCGGATCCCACATACAGCGTCTGTGAATAGGGTTTTCGAATCCGTTCAAAAAGAACGTTTTAACATTTGAATATGGGAACGATCCGACACGGAAACTTTCCGAGTGTTTGTGAATAAGGGTGCTGATCTCCCTTCAGCAGCCTGAGTGAGAGAGACTCCACAGAGGTTTTAGTGGTACTTGGACACTGATCAAGATCCTACCTAATTTGTTCCCATTCATAGGGCCTATAATAAGCCAACAAGTGTGTTTAATACATTTCTTCTGCGGAAAATACTACGTTTTCTAGCTGTCCGACATTTGCCGTATTCAAAAAGTACTCGTAGTTGTTTTTGAAACCACTTCCTGTTTTTCAATTCATATGCTAAATCTAAAGTATGTAACAAAACATGATGCATATTCAAATAGTTAATTCACTTTAAATCATAAGCACCAACTAACTACTTACAAAGCAATGTATTTTTTTAGGTATTTAGTTATAACTTATATTGGTGATTTACTGGATTTAAGCTTTTATTAGTTAGCTTGTTTAGTGTTTAGCTAACTCTTATACGAATAGGTACCAATGTTCACGCGTGAAATAATTGAAATAAGCTAGAATTATGGTTGTCAGTGTCAGTGTTTGAATAATGTGTACAAATTATTATTAGATATTCCTTTAATAATACCACTTGGAGGTATAAAATTACTTTTAATTATCAATCATTGTCATAATTAAACAATATGTGACAAATCCTATCCAAACCACAAACTTTTCCCGCCGCTCGCAGCTCCGCCACGCGACATAAATGATTTTTTTGACACGTATTAAAGTCAAAATTGTTAATAATGTTTATGTTTCTATGTTTTACATAAACAAGGCTATTCAAACGAATTTTTTTCGTAAAACATAATCCCGTAGTTAAATTGTAAGAATCGATTTTGTAAAAAATTTTCAAGTTTTTATATTTTCACGCTATACTCGTTATTTTTCTATGAACGAGTGAAAATGTTGTTCCAGAAATGAATTCCTAGTTCTTGTATTATAGAGATAGAGAGTGCAGCAAGGTGGATGGGCTTTCCCCTCCCTCCCCCCACCTACCTGCAGGGAGGTACCACGTGGGTACCGGGCTAAATCAGCTCAGATGACCACCAGGTACGTCTGTGCCAAGCGGCTTCCTTTGTTGAAGATCTGCAAGGTTGACGTCATTAATTACTCTACTATTAGTTCAAAAGTTAGATGGGGGGACCACTTGTCGCAGCCAATACAGCATCACGTCTTGTTAGCGATGGGCGTATATTACTAAATTAATCGAATCATTCGAATGGTCTCTGTAATCGAATGTATTCTATAAGCAACCGTAGTCATTCGATTATCCTTCGATTATGCGGCGAGCAAGGCCGTACTACTAACGAATGAATCGTCATTCGTCGCGTCGATTAATCATTCGTTCGCTGCCTGTCCTGTGCGCAAAGTCGCGGCAATTCAATCGAATGCCTCGAAGGGCCGAGTATAGTTTATCATTCGACTGTCGATTATTATTCGATTATTTTTTCCCGAATTACTAAATCGACACTCGATAGTTCGAATGGTTGATTGTCGATTCATTCGATTTTTTTTTTCGAATGACATATTTCTCATAATAGCTTCCGCCCAGACCACTTCCGCCCGCCTAGATCAAAAACTTTGGATACAATTTTAAAGTGTGAAGAAATTAACTAAGTGTAAATTTATGAACTAAATATATGTAAAAGGTTTCTGTCCCTGTCCTTGTGAGCAGGTTGGAGCATATAGGGATCAGAGGGAATGCACTTTCCCTCCTATCCAGCTACCTACATGACAGAACTCAGGCAGTGAGGATAGGCAGCTTCATCAGTGATGAAGAAGTGGTTAAATTTGGTGTCCCACAGGGGAGCGTCCTCGGTCCGACTCTATTCCTGATCTATATAAATCAATTGTGCAACCTAAAGGAAGTTGGTGGAAGGATACTCTCCTACGCTAATGACACGGCTATTGTGTTCACTGCTAAAACTTGGAGTGCTGTTCATAAGTTGGCTGCACTTGGTATGGAGCGCATATCAAGGTGGCTAAGAGATATAACCTTTTAACTTTGAACGTTCAAAAGACAAATTACATCTGTTTCGCTCCCTATACGTCATCTCAGCCCTGTGACAACTTATGTATCAAAATCCATAGCTGCGCAAATCCTGACATCTCTCTATGTGACTGTCCTGTTATAGGTAAAGTTTGCCAAACAAAATAGTAGTAAGGATTCACGGGTTCTGGCTCACTCAGACCGGTCCCTTATGAGTTCTAGCTCACCAGGGGTCCTGGCTCACTTGCCAGACGGGGTTTTCGAGCACTGGACTGGTTTTGCGGCTAAAAAAAAAAGTTTGGTGTCAAAATAGGGGTTTAGGATCGTCATGATTAACACAAATTAATAGCAATTAGGAGGATTGTGATTCCTATCGTTGTGCAACAAAACAATTAGACGTCGGGGTGATCATTAGGACTAGCTTAATGAGGGGTATTGGAGGTTTTCTGATCCAACAGCCAAAATGCCAACGAGTGCAAATATGCAAAATTGGACTGCCTGTTTAAATTAATTACTTCAATTAGTTTCTCCATAATTGCATTTTAATTTGCATTCAACTTTACCAATTAACTATGTTGCAACCAATGATAGTTTGTGTTCATTAGGATACTCTTATTATGAGATTCAAGTTTCTAGTTAAGTAACATCATTAAAATAATGTACCTTTGAAATCACTATATAAATCTATTCATAATGCTATATATTACCAGATACCATTTACATTCTACATTGGTGATATTAAAATTGATAATCACGTCTAATTCTAAAAAAGAAAAAAATGTTGTCTTTGAGGGAGATTCAGACCTCGAAAAAGAAATGTTTGAGCTATGCGAGATAGCAGAGTGTTTATTCTCCAAGGAAAAGGAGTTTTCCGAGGAGGAGGAATTTTCCGAATTAATTGATTCAAACGAAACAACAATGAAACCCGAGACAAAGTAAGTAAGTAAAAATATTTTTTATTCAACATTTCTTATGAAAAAAGTTGTTAACATTTGATTTTTTATTTATTATATTTTTTTGTTCTTCAGCTTGCAAGTTGGAGCTGGTTTAAAACGTGTAGCTGATGATGGAGAACATCAAACTACCAGGAAAAGAAGACGTACGAGCAGCGAACCATCTACATCGAAGGATATCGTTTGGAAACAATCTATTGAAGATGAAATACTAGAATGCGAGGTATGCAAAGTACCAGTCAAAAAAAGGTACTTAGCAAATCACTATCGGAGTAACGTTCATAAGAATAATTCATTACGTCTTCATCACAGTTTGCCAAATGTAACATTAATAGAGTCTACATTTGGAAAACGTGTGCATACGTATCGAATTGTACCTCTCTCCGATAATGATGAGCTATTAGAATACAATTCATTTTTTCTTCTATTAAAGATACTCTTCAGACTTTGTTGAATGAATGTATCTCAGATTTAAAAACATTCAAAGTTAGTTTTATAATTCATGTAAATTTCATACAGCAAAGTAAAGAAATTATTAATACATTTGATTTTCAAACTCCAAACTATATTATAAACATATCAGAAAACTTATCTGCATTTCTCGACGCTCTACATGATACACTTTCAAACAAAATAAGTAATTTTGAAAAAAAAGACAGTGGTTGGTCTGTTCGACACATACTGAGCATTGATATGATCATAAATAAATTTAATCCACTTCGTGGTTCTTCTTATATTGACTTGCCTCATGATATAAGAAATAAAAAGGCAGTAATAAATGTTAAAAATGCTGATGTACAATGTTTAAAGTGGGCCTTACTCTCAGCATTGTACCCAGCCAATAAAAATTCAGACCGTGTGACTTCATATTCTAAATATGAACAGAAATTAAATTTTACAGGTGTTGCTTTCCCAGTAAAGTTAAGTGACATTCATAAAATCGAAAAATTTAATAATTTAAGTATAAACGTATATGGTTTAGAATACAATGCTGTGAGTAAGACCAATTTAGTGATTGGTCCATTATATTTTACTAAAACCCGCTCCATTGGTCCATTGCTCGATTGGTTCATGATAATAAACTTCAAAACCCGCTCATATAAATTTGCTGTACATAATGAACGGAAGTAATGGGCATTATTGTTATATAAAAAACTTATCTCGTTTAGTCAGTAGTCAGATTACATCTAAAAAAGGTGGTATTTATATTTGTGATGGTTGTCTTATTTATTTCAACAGCCAGGAAGCTCTTAACAGACACAAAGATAACGACTGTGCTCATATCCGATCTGATCTTCCTAATGCTAATGTGAGTAGGAAAAATTGGTTCGGTGTAAATGTACCGAGCGATAAACTAAATTTTGAAAATTTTGAAAGAAAACTGCGAGTACCATTTGTAATTTATGCCGATTTTGAGTCTTTTCACAATCCAATTGATTCGTGTGCCAATGATCCATCCAAATCATTCACTACTAATGTGAATAGACATGATGTCTACAGTTTTGCATATTATGTTAAATGCTCTTACGATGATAAACTCTCAAAATATGTAACATATACAGGTCCAAATTGTGCTCATGTTTTTTAACAAAATTACATGAAGACATAAAAATTATCACCAAAGCTAACACTTTCCCGAAACATCCACTTACAGGTGTTTTTAGAGGTGTATGTCATGAGGTGTGTAATAAAAAATTCAACAAAATACGATTCATACCTGTAATATTGCACAACCTCAGTAATTATGATGCGCATTTTATTGTGCATGCCTTAAACTTTGCGGATGTGGTGAGGTGCAAATTATCCCCCAAAACAAAGAGAAATACATTTCATTTTTAAAATATTTACGGTAACCCAGTAAATTGGAGGTTTATAGACTTGTAGCGACATCTTACCACTGTCGCCCAATTTGGCGCAACTGGGTTAGGAAGGCAAAGGGAAGCGCTTCCTACCGACCGGTTGTTATGGTCGGGGACCAAGGTCGAATGGTCACCGTCTTGGTTTAGCTATATGTAGTCAAGCTCGTGCTAAATCTTACATATCGCGGTTTGTGTTGTATGGAGCGGGCTAACAGCGCCATCTAGCCTGTAGGAGCCGAGTCAGGGCGTCGCGTCTGGAAGTTGCTTGCTAATGTGGGCGACAGTGGTAAGATGTCGCTACACCACTCCCCTCGAAGAACCGGAGGTTGATTGAGCCAAGATGGTTGAGAGCTCAGCAGTCTGTGCGTAGTGAGCTTGCAAGTGCCAGTGCTTGTTGAGTCCACGATATGCCGGGATGAGCATGCGCGATGTCCACGGTGAGTCGGGATGGGCATGCGTAATGTCCATGGCGTGTCGGGATGCGCGATGTCCACGGTGAGTCGGGATGAGTGCGCGATGTCCACACGATGAGTCGGGATGTACATGCGTGATGTCCACAGTGAGTCGGGATGAGCATGTGTGATGTCCACGATGCGTGCGGGAGAGCTCGAAGTCCACAGTGAGTCGGGATGATGAGCTGAATGAGGCTGCCGAGGAACCAGGTAGAACCGGTGCGGTCTGCGGTGGTGTCCTTAGGGCTGGTGAGCTGGCTTGCAGGAGACTGCTGGCTGGATGCTGCTGGCTGGGTGCCTGTTGGCAAGGGAGAAGGCGACGATGATGATGACGACGGTGAGGCTCCATGCTCCAGTGTAGATCACGTTGGGGTCACCAATTTGGCGCAACTGGGTTAGGAAGGCAAAGGGAAGCGCTTCCTACCGACCGGTTGTTATGGTCGGGGACCAAGGTCCAATGGTCACCGTCTTGGTTTAGCTATATGTAGTCAAGCTCGTGCTAAATCTTACATATCGCGGTTTGTGTTGTATGGAGCGGGCTAACAGCGCCATCTAGCCTGTAGGAGCCGAGTCAGGGCGTCGCGTCTGGAAGTTGCTTGCTAATGTGGGCGACAGTGGTAAGATGTCGCTACAGACTCTTTAAAAATTTTATCCAGTAGTTTAGAATCATTAGCTAACAATCTAAATGAAGATCAGTTCCGAGAAATGAAAAAAGAGTACCCCGACGATACTGACTTTAAACTCTTAAAGCGAAAAGGTGTATATCCATACAAACACATGTCTTCTTTTAAATCATTAGAATTACCATCTTTACCATCGATTGAATGTTTCACAAGAGCCGTTCGTGCCATTTACAAACTTAGTCCCCGCGAATCCCTGAGAGAATTCTTTAAAGAAATTAACATCCTCACTGTCGCTTCTCAATACATATTTGATAATATAATGTACGTACGCAAAAATAAAAACAAACTTGTCATTCCAAACTTTAGATTAGCCAAAACAATTAATTCATTCTTGGGAAATTGTGTCAAATTTTTCAATAATATACCTCATAATGTTATCGAACTACCTATTAATAAATTCAAGTTACATGTCAAAACTACCCTAATGTCGAAGGGGTATTATAAAAATCAAGACTATCTTAATGACGAGAATGTATGGACAGTCCAGCCTGCACCAAACTGATGTACCTACCTGTTTATTTTGATTTGTTTTATTTTTGTGGCAGCTAGTGGTGACTGAGTTTGTTCCGGCGTTTCTTCTCAGCACTTGCCAGATTGTCTGTGTCTTGTCTCGAAGCGCTAGTAGGGCCCAAAAGATAAGGAGACATGTTCTGCCCCATATGGGCCATAATTGATTGATATTTTGACGTTCATAAGTGGCATTTTGTGTCCTAAATTGAATAAAGAATTTTTGACTTTGACTTTGACACCAGTATTTTAACTGGGCATAGTATTTCTGATACTGATTATAAGCATGCTCAAGAAGTATGCTCACATTTTCTCTGTCAAACTATGGCTGACTATTCTGATCTCTATCTCAAAACTGATGTTCTACTTCTATGTGACATTTTTGAAAATTTTAGAAATGTTTGCATTAAAACTTATGATTTAGATCCTGCTCATTACTATACTGCTCCAGGGTTAAGTTGAGATGCTATGTTGAAACACACTCAGATTGAATAAGAGTTATTAACAGATTTTGATAAAATTGCTTTTATCAAGTCAGGTATTAGGGGAGGAATATCACAGTGCAGCAATCGTTATGCAAAAGCAAATAATCCTTATATGGCTACCTTTGACAAAAACGATCCTATATCGTATTTGATGTACCTTGATGCAAATAATTTATATGGGTAGGCTATGTCTCAATATTTACCTTTGTCAAATTTTGAATGGGAAGATCCTGATGTAAATTATAAAGTACCAATCACTTCGGATGTCGGTTATATTTTAGAAGCGTATATAGAATACCCCAACTGTTTACATGATGATCATTCAGACTTTCCATTGTGTCCACAAAATATTTGTGTTGGTAAATTCTAAAGAACCCAAGCTAGTCACAAACTTATATCATAAGAAAAAATATGTTATACATTATAGAAATCTATTACAGTGTCAAAAATTCGGTTTGCATGTTCAAAAAGTTCATAGAGTATTAAAATTTAAACAAAGTCCTTGGTTGAAGAAATATATTGAGTTAAATACAGAACTACGAACATTAGCAAAATCTGACTTTAAAAAAGATTTCTATAAACTTATGAATAATTCTATATTTGGAAAGACTATGGAAAACAGAAAAACGGGTTAACGTTAAATTATTGACACATTGGGAAAATCATGGAAAAACCCAAGGTGTAGAAAGTCTCATTGCTCGTCCAGAGTTCCATAGCCTTTCAATTTTTTCAGAAAATTTGGTAGCAGTTCAACTTTGCAAAACTACATTATTTTATAATAAACCAATATATTTGGGTTTTAGCATATTAGACATATCGAAAACTTTAATGTATGATTTTCACTATCAGTATATGAAAAACAAATTTTAATTTTTCAATTTGAAATTGATGTATACCGATACTGGCAGTCTGGTGTACCAAGTATTTTGTGGAGATTTTTATAAAGAAATTAAGGAACATTTAAATTTATATTTTGATACTTCTGATTATCAGCCTAATAATCAGTACAATTTTCCACAAGTAAATAAAAAGAAACTGGGATGTTTTGAAGATGAAAATAATGGGAAGCTTTTAACAGAATTTGTTGGACTGCGATCAAAAATGTACGCGATGAAAGTGGAAAATCACACCATAACCAAAGCTAAAGGTGTGAACAAAACTGTAACAAAGAAATTAAGTGTCAATAACTATAAGTCATATTTATTTAATAAAATAATTCATTACGCAGAAATGCATAGATTTAGGTGCATCAAACATATAATATTTACACAAAAGATAAATAAAATATGTTTGTCATATAATGATACAAAACGATATATTTTACCTAACTCTACAAACACACTAGCTTGGGGACACTACAAAATAAACACTATTTAGATATTAACTTCATGTATTTTCTGTTATATTTAAGCGCTTTGTTATTTTAAGTTTTATTGTAATTACTTATAATTTTTATTAACCTTGTTTTTTATATACTTAAGTGTATTTTTTAAAATATAATGTTCATTTTGCATTTTGTTTTTCACTTAAATGACGTGTTGAAAGACTCATTGAATATGTTTCATTTTGAACACCCTTTCACTGCCATAGTAGCTGGTCTTAGTGGTTGTGGAAAATCAAATTTTGTGTGTAATTTCTTGAAAAATATAAAACATGTCTGCAATCAAGAATTTAAAACCATATTATGGTGCTATGATCAGATGCAACCACTATACAAGTTTAGTAAAGTTAACTACTATCAAGGAATTCCTGACTTGAGTATGTTTGATGGGAAATATCCTCAACTTATTATTATACATGACCTCATGAGGGAGTCCGACGGGCGCATAGTTGATATATTTACTGAAGGAAGTCATCATCGAAACCTAAGTGTATTCTACATAGCACAAAATTTATTCCATCAAGGGAAAGGAAAGCGAGATATAACACTAAATTCAAGTTACATTGTTTACTTTAAAAATCCTCGAGATAAAACTCAAATACGTTTTCTTGCTCAGTTGATACCTGAAAACCCTAAATATTTTGAAGATGCGTATAGAGATGCTACCAGTAAGCCCCATGGATACCTAATGATAGATTTAAGACAAAATACTGATGATATTTATCGTTTTAAAATCAACTTATTTCCTGACGACTACACAATTTGTTACATTCCTAAAAAGGGGTATAAATATGGTAGTTTTAGTCATAAACTTACCATTATTGAACAATGGAATATCAAGTAAAGACACATGAAGAATTTTTGAAGGCATTGCACTTTTTAAAACCAAAATTTAAAACTGTTTTGATATTGATTGAACCTGACGTAATCGAAAAACTTAAAAAAGATAATATGAATACATCCTATATTTGTTTCTTACGTTTACGCGAATTGTTGAACTCATTAAAACACAATTTTACGGATTACTTCAGTGTGTGAACATGCCTTAGACAAACCCAACAACTTCATTCGTTTTGACCAACCTAAAATACTTGCAAAAGAACGGCGTTTTATTCCTCGAATGCTACGTGAAGCCATTGAAATTAGAAAACATCCAAATTTCAATAGAGAAGATGGTTGGAAAGTTCCACCGGCATGGGATCCTATTCTAGCAAAAACCAAAGCAACACCTAGCACTGCAAGATCTCAAGACACGGTTAGCTCTTTCTGCGTAAATAGGAACGTAAATTAATATTATTGAGTGACGGTAGTTAAAATTTTTCAAAACTTTGTAATGACAAATAATACCTTAGTCTCCCTGTGACCACGATCGCTGTAAAGTGTTCGAAACGTCAGGTTTAAAATAAAATGTAAATAAATCGCGAAGTAATCCGTAAAATTGTGTTTTAATGAATACATGCGTAAACAATCTGTCTCAACTTGATGAAGAAATGAATAAAGTTTTGAAAACTAAATTAGAAGATAGAGAAAAGTGGTCGCTTTATTTACAAACTCTGCAAAGATATTTATCTTTTATTGGTAAGGATCGCAAACCAATTGAAATCCCCATAATTAACTTTGGTGATTCAGAGAAAAATATAAAAGAAAACGTAAAGTCAGAAAAATCCGAAGACACCAAAGAAGAGTCTGTTAGAACACATGACAAAATCACTGGTATATGAAAAAAATAACGATATTTATATTAAATCTCAAATGCTTCAGCTCATACCAAAGACATATAAAATTAAAGGTGAACTTCTTATTGATGTTCTTTTGAAAAATAAAGACAAGGTTCGTTGGAACAGTAACGGTACAGTTTTTATTAACAACCAAGAAGTTTATAAAAGCAATATTGTCGACTTAGTTACCGATGTTGTAAGACCGTTAAAAAATAGTTCTCCGGAAGGTTGGGTAGAATTCACAACTGCTTTAAAGGATTTACAAGTACCATTGAGCTACATAGGTAATCCAAAACGAGTAACTTATATTAAGTCGATCTCAAAAACACCAGATTTTGGGAAGAGGTTTGAATCAGCAACGGAATCTTACAGCACCCCTGATTATTCCACACCTCAAACAATTCAATAGGGAAAAGACGAAAAAGTCAAAAGAAAACTTGATTGGGAGAAATGGACCCCTTATTAGAAATACACAATATTTATTATGATGTGATCCTGCTGGTTATAGTAGTTTAAAGAAATTATCAGCAGCAATGAAAAATAAAATGACTTATAAAGAAACTAAAGAATGGTTGAAATCACAAGATACATATACCCTACACAAACCGGTTCAACGTAGATTTCCTAGGAATAAATATGTTTTGTCAAATATGAACGACCTTTGGTAAGCTGATTTAAGTGATATGCGGACTTATAGTGAATATAATGATGAAAATAAATATATCTTATGTGTAATTGATGTCTTTAGCAAATATGCTTACGCTAGACCTATGAAAAAAAAGAATTCTGTAACTATTAAAAAGTGTTTTACTAGCATATTTTCAGAAGCTAATGTAACCCCTAGACATTTACAATCTGACAAAAGTACTGAATTTGTATCAAAAGATGTACAACAGTTTTTGAAAAGTTATAACATCAACTATTATACCACTATTAATCCTGATATCAAGGCTAGTATTATTAAGATTTCAGAGAACGCTAAAGATGAAAATGTGGCGGTATTTCACTCATAACAATACTTACAGATATACATATAGATATTTTACAAGATTTGTTTTACTCATACAACCGTAGTTTTCACAGAAGTATTAAAATGTGTCCGTGTGATGTTATTAAAAATAATATCATGTCAGTTTGGTCTAACTTATATGATAAATCAAAACAAGGATCAAATAGTTTAAGAAAACCCAAATATCAAATTGGTGACCAGGTAAGGATAACAAAATATAAACACATATTCTAAAAAGGATAGGAGACAAACTGGAGTGATGAAATCTTTGTGATCACTTCAATCATAGCCAGACGACCCTGGTTAGTGTATACTTTAAAAGATTAACCTATCACTGGCACATTTTATGAAAAAGAACTACAAAAAGTCACTTATGATCCTAATACAAAATATAAAATAGATAAAATTATTCGCACTCGTTATTCGGGTCTCAGAAAGGAGTTGCTCGTGAAGTGGAAAGGTTATCCGAATAAGTTTAACAGTTGGATATTGGCATCTAATTTAGAGTCATGAATAACGAAGACTTTTATTTCGCACTACCAAGCAATAGTTCTTTTTTATACTTTCCTGACAATAAGACGACACATTATTCAACAAAGTTACCAAAATCAATAAAGTTGGAAGGAGAATGGTCGGTAGCTATTGTAGAATTCCAGTATCCTTGTACCATGTTTACAGTTCAAAGTAATCAAAATATCATGTACATAACGAAAAAAATGAGTGTTCCTAATGAAGCAGAACCATCTATTGTTACATACAAGGACCATATACCAGCGTCTAGTTATGAGAATATTGATGACGTTTTAGTAGCTCTAAATTCCAGAGAAACATTTAACCTACGTCATGATAAAATTTCCAAGTACGTTACTTTAACTGAAAATATTGATGATATCATTTCTCTAAAATTTTCTCCAATATTGAGCCTTCAGCTTGGTTTTGATCCAGATACTGACGTTGCGTACAAATCCACGGGGAAATTCCCAGCAAATCTATATTTAGGATTACTATCTCAATTATTTATTTATTGTGATATAATAGAACCTCAAATAATTGGAGATGTAATGTCTCCGTTATTAAGAATCATATCATTAGACCCCGTTAAATACGTATATGGATTAAATAAAATTCACATATTTTCACCACCGCATTATATTCCTGTAATGCGTAGAGAGTTCGATACAGTTGAAATAGATATAAGATCAAACACAGGAGAAAACATACCATTTGAGTTTGGGACGAGTTGTGTAAAGTTGCATTTCAAACGTATCGATAAAATGTACGTTTCAATAAAATGTACTTCAAACATAATAATATTTGTCCATATCAATAATACTATACTCATCAAGCTGAAACTGGAATAAGTGTGATATAAAGGTGTACCACATCAACGTGGTCATGGTATTGGAAGTTTTGTGGGAGGGTTATTTAGATCAGTTTTACCTCTATTATCAAGTGGTGCAAGAGTGATCGGCAAAGAAGCCTTAAATGCCGGTGTAGGACTTTTATCTGATATGGTTCATGTAAAACCCTTACAAGAACCTGTGAAAGATCGTTTTAAAGAAGCTACTTTAAACCTAAAAAGAAAAGCTGATGATAAAATAGATAGAGTGATGACAGGATCTGGTAATAAAAACAAAAGACGGCGTACACAACGCCTCATTAAATCAGAGGAACTGAAAGGAAGAACAATCAAAAGAGCTAGAAGAAACACTCAATTAAATTACGACGATATATTTTCTTAACAAAACTATTTTAATATGTCGTTTTTATATAATAATTTTTGTGAGTGTGTCAAATCCGAACTGGACTTATTTGCTTTACCGTCAACTCAAACAAGTATAGAAAATGGACAATGGATACACTATAAACCTATATCATCACTCAGTGATGATGGACCACTAGAATTTCAAATCCCAGGTTCCGGTGATGACTATGTTGATTTATCACATACATTAATCCACATTAAGGCTAAAATATTAAATCAAGATTTAACACCACTGGCTGAGACAACTACTGTAGCACCTGTTTTTTTAAGTTGAAATGTGTGTAAAACTAGTAAGATCTCGAGATTCTTTTAATTTAATGGCTCCGACAAATGATATCAAAGTAAAAGTATCCATCACTGATGCCACTCTTATGATTCGTAAAGCTCGTATCAATCCAAGTGTACTCCTTGCTCATCAAAAAGTTTTAGCATCTACAACTGCAAAGTATCCAATTACACGATGTTATATCATACCCAATATACCTACATTATAGATAATACACTAGTGGTAGTTTCTTAATGTATTGTTAGTTATTGTCTTTCCATTAAAACCCTAACTATGTTTACTCTTCTCAAAACCTTTAGAACCATTAGCATGTTTAGCTTTAGTACTATTTAATATTCCCACAACCTTTGTAACACAATTGTTTGTAATCACATTAGTAATTAGCTCATTAGTAATATTCCTATACCAAATCCTTTGTAGTAAGTTGTTATTGTTTACCTATCTCATGTAATTAGTCTAATGTACTGTATATTCACTTAAGTCCACTAAACTAATATCTTTGTGTATAAAAAACAAGATCCTCCTTTGTTCAAGTCAGTTATAATTCCGCATTGACAACAGTCACGTCGTTACTCCGAAACTCTGTAAATCTAAATCTCGTTCAATAAAATAAGTTTTAGTTCTAATAATAATATCAGTTAATAAATAAATTTAATTTTAAAAGTGTTTGTTCACCTACCGCTTAACAAATTAAAAAAAAAAAAAAAAAGTTGACGTATGCAGAGAGTTGAGATGAGTCTAGGATATTATTTATGTTATTAATTGTCACAGGACTAACTAATTGTTTATTAGATCTAGCGTGGTTTGAGAGAAGAAGTTCTTGGTGAAGTCTATTTAGTGATATAATAGAAGGATGGATGTTTGATTTAGCAAATAAAATACTAGTAAGACAGTCGTTGATTTCGTTTTCTAGACTGGTGACTGACTCTAATATCTGGATCGAGATTGAAGAGATATCTTCACTTACTCTTATGTCAAAAATAGTGTTCGAAGTACCGTTCAGGTATTCGTTTAACCTATCAATATTTTCGTTTATTATTTGTTCATCGTATGAATTTTTAAATATAGTTTCGTTGAAGTTTTTAATAGTTGATGATGTAATTTGTACCTGTTTTTGCATTAAAGACGTAAGATCGAGTTCGCGCTTCTCTAGCATGTCGATGCATTCGTTGTAGTGCTTTGCATCCTTAGCATCGGGAGTACCTATGAGATATTTGAGTAAAGAACTGAGGCCATCAAGAAGTTCTCTCTTTTGACGGGTGTTCTTGCCAAGATACATATTCAGTTCGGATAGGCGAGAGTTAATTTTATTCAAATTGACTTTTAAATACGATTTAGTTGAGATGACGGTGGGAAAATTTGGGTATTTCGAGGATAGTTGATCGAATTTTGATGATAGCCGTAATAGGGATTCATGGGCGATGAATAGAGGTTTTAAGTCGCGGTAAATAATTAATTTCCAGGTGTCATCAGACACGGATAGAGTACCTTCTTCTTCATAAAACAATCCGGCATGAGTTGGCAAGGGTTGTGTTATAGTGGCAACGATTCCCGTGGTTGCCCTGAAAGAGACAAATTGATATCAATTGAGTTGATATTTGAAACGCGTTTGCTTTTGATATAATTTCTAATAAAGATATAGCCTTTGTAAAGAAGGATGTATAGGATTAATTTTAGAATTGAACAGATGATAAAACTAATATAAGGATTATTCATAAGATTTTGTATGTTATAGGGATTAAGGGGTTGAGCCATTGTAGAGCTGACCCTGCAATGTTTATATAGGATTTTATTAATTATCGTAACTAAACTAATATCTTTGTGTATAAAAAACAAGATCCTCCTTTGTTCAAGTCAGTTATAATTCCGCATTGACAACAGTCACGTCGTTACTCCGAAACTCTGTAAATCTAAATCTCGTTCAATAAAATAAGTTTTAGTTCTAATAATAATATCAGTTAATAAATAAATTTAATTTTAAAAGTGTTTGTTCACCTACCGCTTAACAAATTAAAAAAAAAAAAAAAAAGTTGACGTATGCAGAGAGTTGAGATGAGTCTAGGATATTATTTATGTTATTAATTGTCACAGGACTAACTAATTGTTTATTAGATCTAGCGTGGTTTGAGAGAAGAAGTTCTTGGTGAAGTCTATTTAGTGATATAATAGAAGGATGGATGTTTGATTTAGCAAATAAAATACTAGTAAGACAGTCGTTGATTTCGTTTTCTAGACTGGTGACTGACTCTAATATCTGGATCGAGATTGAAGAGATATCTTCACTTACTCTTATGTCAAAAATAGTGTTCGAAGTACCGTTCAGGTATTCGTTTAACCTATCAATATTTTCGTTTATTATTTGTTCATCGTATGAATTTTTAAATATAGTTTCGTTGAAGTTTTTAATAGTTGATGATGTAATTTGTACCTGTTTTTGCATTAAAGACGTAAGATCGAGTTCGCGCTTCTCTAGCATGTCGATGCATTCGTTGTAGTGCTTTGCATCCTTAGCATCGGGAGTACCTATGAGATATTTGAGTAAAGAACTGAGGCCATCAAGAAGTTCTCTCTTTTGACGGGTGTTCTTGCCAAGATACATATTCAGTTCGGATAGGCGAGAGTTAATTTTATTCAAATTGACTTTTAAATACGATTTAGTTGAGATGACGGTGGGAAAATTTGGGTATTTCGAGGATAGTTGATCGAATTTTGATGATAGCCGTAATAGGGATTCATGGGCGATGAATAGAGGTTTTAAGTCGCGGTAAATAATTAATTTCCAGGTGTCATCAGACACGGATAGAGTACCTTCTTCTTCATAAAACAATCCGGCATGAGTTGGCAAGGGTTGTGTTATAGTGGCAACGATTCCCGTGGTTGCCCTGAAAGAGACAAATTGATATCAATTGAGTTGATATTTGAAACGCGTTTGCTTTTGATATAATTTCTAATAAAGATATAGCCTTTGTAAAGAAGGATGTATAGGATTAATTTTAGAATTGAACAGATGATAAAACTAATATAAGGATTATTCATAAGATTTTGTATGTTATAGGGATTAAGGGGTTGAGCCATTGTAGAGCTGACCCTGCAATGTTTATATAGGATTTTATTAATTATCGTAACTAAACTAATATCTTTGTGTATAAAAAACAAGATCCTCCTTTGTTCAAGTCAGTTATAATTCCGCATTGACAACAGTCACGTCGTTACTCCGAAACTCTGTAAATCTAAATCTCGTTCAATAAAATAAGTTTTAGTTCTAATAATAATATCAGTTAATAAATAAATTTAATTTTAAAAGTGTTTGTTCACCTACCGCTTAACAAATTTGGCGCAGTCGGTAGGATTGCGAGTGTTAAAGACAAAGTTAATAACGTGAAATACTTTCGTACGGACAAAAATCGCCGAAGAAGGAAGACTCACGGTAGCCGAAGGCTTTTAAGACAACTTTGCCGAACCAAGATGCTCAAGATCTGTTTACTGTTATTGTGGTAAGTGGCTAATACTTTGCTCTCGGTCCCAATCAAATTTCCTAACTCCTTTACCTACATCATCCAACTTCATATAAATATAATATTTCGCTAGCAAATTATAAACACTGTTTCCAATATGACAACCACACATCAAGTAGACGCGGAAACAGTCCCGCTTCAAACTCTATTACAACTAATTCCTGATTTTGATACAAGTCAAACAACTCAAGTATATCGATATATTCGTTCTTGTGATTCTGCTTTTAAACTATCTAGCATCCCGCAACAGGAGATACTGTTGATTTATGCATTAAATAAAATAACAGGCCCTTATTCATCGGACGTTCATGCCAAGCAACATAAAAACTGGTGTGAATTAAAGCAATTTTTAATCCAAAAATTTTCCCAAACAAAGACTCTCGCGCACCTTCACATTGAACTCCAGTCAATGTTTCAAAGAAACACCGAAACGGTCACCGAATACCTGCATAGAGTCGACCTCTGCCGCAATAAGATCCTAGAAAAGCTAACCGCGGAAGTCTTAGACGACTCACTGCCAGGCCGTAAAATAACCACGGAGGAAACTGCCTTAAGCGTATTCGTTTACGGTTTAAACTCCGACATAGGGACCATGCTGCGTACAAAGGAATTTACCAATCTCTCTGATGCTGGCAACTTCGCCATGCAAGAAGAAAAAATCAGGAAAATGAACAACGCTAGACAAGTACTTAATTCAGTTAATAGACCGACGACATTTATTAGGCCCACGATGAATAAAACTCCCTCGACCCAGCCTCAAAAGACATGCAACTATTGCAAAAAGTCCGGGCATGTCATCTCCGAGTGTCGAAAACGAGCGTATAATAACAGTCTTAGGACACCTCCGAACCACAACACGACACCTCAGTCTACATTACCATCACCCTTACATAATAACACTAGGCACATTCAACGCAACGTGAATCATTTAAACTCACAAGCGGCCATGGAAACGGGCATCTACATGGAAACCGCTTCAGCCAACTTCTCGGATGCCCAGACACCGACATCGACCCCGAGTTCCCAGGAATACTAGTGTGTCCTAAATCACCACAGTCAACTCCTCAACCTACACTAAGTGTTTCCAGCAATAAGCCAAATCCAGTCCATCGGGGACAGGCACAAGCTATTAACACGATTATCACACACGTAGGTACAACGCACAATGCGAAAATTAACACACCTCAGGTCCAACAAAAACCCTCAGTCTATCGTAGACAAAATCGTGACTTTGGTACTCAGACTATCGAGTCATGGACTCTATTCGAGTCAATGCAACCTGAGCTCTCTAAATCTTTGCAAACTCAATCAAATCAATCATTCACTAAATCTTTACAAACTCCTAACGCTGTTTCTACTAATTCAACACAAACTCAATGCGAAATTAACCCTAACAACTCTAAATCGAATCCTAAGTCTACTAAATCCAAGTCCAAGCGTAATTCCAAATCGATCCTCAAATCAAAAACTGCTAAATCTGATCAAACTCAACCATATCAAATCAAATCACTCAATATTCCTCATGAAAACCTGCTACATTGTAAATTTCATGTCGACGGCCAACCACTTGTATTATTAATTGACACAGGTGCCGCCATCTCTGTTATTCGCAAAGATAAAATAGGTAGCAATCAAATAAATTCCAAGGATAAAGTCTCTATAATTGGAGTATCAAATACCAACTCGACCATCAGAACGCACGGAACGTCCAATATTTCTCTTGACAGATTCCCTAGTCACAAATTTCACGTCGCCGATTTAAATATAGCAGCAGACGGTATCCTAGGCAACGACTTTATGTCTAAATTTAATGTAAACATATACGTGCAATCAAAATCGATGCGCGTTCGCGATACTTCGTACAAACTCTTCTTTTTAGGCGAAGAACCTAAACAAGTGATCAATAAGCAATTTATACCTAAACGATCTGAAACCGTTATTACCTGCTTTAGCAAAGAAATGATCGACGGTGCCGCTATCATTGACAAACAGTCAATTGACGAACATCTTACTGTTCCGAACGCTTTAGTTAGTATTCAAGATAACAAATTCCTAATAACTTGTGTTAACTCTAGTAATGAAGATAAGTACATCTCTATCCCTACTATTCCTAATGCTAAATCTTACACTGAATCTCAAAACAGCTTCCAAATCAATTCCGTCAATCAAAGTTGCCAAAACACCTACGAAAAGGTAGATAAATTAATCCGACGCGAACACCTCAATCGAGAAGAGTGCGAATCCTTAGATAAAATAATATCGAATTACACCGACATATTCTACACCGAAGGTGACAAGCTAACATTCACAAACCACACAAAGCATACGATCCCAACTACATCAGACACGCCAATTAATACTAAGACATATAGATTTCCATACGTGCACCAACAGGAAGTGAAAACACAGGTAGACAAAATGCTAGACGAAAATATAATACGACCCAGTACATCCCCTTGGAGCAGCCCGATCTGGGTAGTTCCTAAAAAGGCAGATGCTTCTGGCAAACAGAAGTGGAGGGTTGTAATAGATTATCGTAAACTTAACGATATTACAGTCGGCGATAGCTACCCACTTCCGAACATCACAGACATACTAGACAAACTAGGTCACTCAATTTACTTCACGACACTAGATCTTGCTTCAGGATTTCACCAAATTGAGCTTGATTCAAAGGACATTCCTAAGACTGCATTCAACACTCCATACGGACATTATGAATTTTTGCGAATGCCATTCGGGCTGAAGAACGCACCTGCTACCTTTCAACGTGCAATGGATAGCGTGCTTTACGGCTTACAAGGTGAACGATGTTTTGTTTACCTAGATGATATAGTAGTATTCGCTTCCAGTCTCCAAGAACACGAACAAAAACTAACCGAAGTATTTGATAGACTAAGGCAATATGGCCTAAAGGTACAGCCAGATAAATGCGAATTCCTGAGAAAAGAAGTAGCATATCTAGGACATATCATATCCAACGAAGGTGATAAACCTAATCCCGATAAAGTTCAAGCAGTCAATGACTTTCCAGTTCCTAAATCATGCAAAGATATAAAATCATTTCTAGGTCTCGCAGGTTATTATCGTCGTTTTATAGCAAACTTTAGCAACATCACAAAGCCTTTAACAAGCCTTCTAAAGAAAGACGTCCCTTTCGTCTGGAGCGAATCACAACAACTTGCTTTTGATAACTGTAAAAAGATCCTAACTACTACCCCTATATTACAATATCCCGATTTTACCAAAGAGTTTGTCCTAACTACAGATGCTTCTATTCACGCTATTGGTGCCATTCTTTCACAAGGTGAAGTCGGTAAAGACTTACCTATCGCATACGCTTCCCGCACACTAAATAAAGCTGAATCAAACTATTCCACGATAGAACGCGAGCTCCTAGCAATCGTTTGGGCTGTGAAACATTTTCGTCCCTATCTATTCGGACGAAAATTCGAGATCGTAACTGATCATAAACCTCTCACGTGGCTATTTTCTATCAAAGACCCAGGTAGTCGACTTGTACGATGGAGATTAAAACTGGAGGAATATGATTACGAGATCATCTATAAAGCCGGGAAGATTAATACAAACGCAGATGCATTATCAAGACCTTCAATTATGAATTCTAATATAATTGATTTAACATTCGACAACTCAATCCACTCTGATTCCATTGATTACTTACAGATTAATTTCGAACACTATAATTCGCAAGATCAATCCATCGATAGCACCAAATTAAAAACCTCACCTGACAATTTATTAGATTCACGTCACAAAAACATATACATCGCTATATCGTGCCAACTCACTGACCAAAACACAATTTTTAACGAAGCTATACGCTCTTGCTCTCAAACAGAACCTTACTTAAACAAAACTAAGTCTCTTTATGACGTCGATCTCCTAATTTCAAACGAAAAACAAAACCTTTTCTTTTGCCCGACAAGACCCAAACATTTTGACCCTTGGGACTCCGAAAGCTATTTTAAATCTTTATTATCCTGTCTTCAACAAAACAAAATCGATTGTCTCTATGTTCTCGATTTAAAAAACGATCCCACTTGCAAATTAAATGGTAACGAACAACTACGTATCACAGCGTACTTAGCTGAGGTATATGACTGTGATATCACAATCTGCCAAAATAACATTAAATATCCTAAGCCTGAAGAAATCCCAAACATCTTAAAAACATATCATGACGAACCTCTCTCTGGCCATCGTGGCATCGTAGAAACCACTAGGAAAATTCGTGAAGAATACTTCTGGAAGGGCATGACAAATGATATAAAAAATTACGTAGAATCATGTGTCACTTGTCAAAGTAATAAGATTCAGAGAAGAAATTTTCAAGCCCCAATGGTTATTACGTCTCAGTCCACAGAACCGTTTGAAAGAATCTCTATGGACCTTGTCTCATATTCTGACATCAGTGATAATAACAACAAATACGTTCTAACTCTTCAAGATGACCTAACTCGCTTTGTCCAAGCATATCCTATTCCCGACAAAGAAGCTATAACAGTCGCTACAAAATTACTACATTTCTGCCAGCATTACGGCATTCCCAGAAGATTCCACTCAGATCAAGGTACCGAATTCACAAACAACGTCCTCAAACAACTAACGAGATTCCTTGGTGCTAACCACACTTTTAATACCGCATACCATCCCCAAACTAATGGTGCTCTCGAACGTTTTCACGCCACCTTACGCGATCATGTCCGTATGTATCACAATCGTCGTCTCAAAGACTGGGATAAAATCATACCTCTTGCTATTATGTGCCATAATACGTCCGTCAATAATTCGACTGGTTACACACCACACGAACTGTTATTCGGTTACAAACCGCGTCCATTCTATGCAATGAAAATTATTCCAGATTACACAGCTTGCGATTATTTAAAAGACTTAAACGAACGACTCCCGAGTTTCTAGAGACACAGTTTTGAAAAATATTCAATCGATGAAGGAAAAAGCCAAAGATAGATACGACAGTCAAATAAAGAACATAGCTCTGTATCAAGTAGGAAACAAAGTCATGCTTCGTGTCCCGAACCCGAATAATTTAGACCCCAAATGGGAAGGACCTTATGAGGTCATACGTGTTGGTTTTAATCACAACAACATAATTAAAAAGGCCAACCGTAACCAACTCGTGCATGCAAATAGGCTCCGACCATATCACATGCATGAAACCTTAGTTTAAGAATCATAGTTAGGTACAGATAGGTTAGTTTTATTAGAAGTCAAGTTTTAGTATTTATGATCAATTTTACTTTTACAAACTTAATTCTATTTCAATTTAATTTTACAAGTTAACTTACTGTTAAATCAATTTTACCTTACGATAATTAATAAAATCCTATATAAACATTGCAGGGTCAGCTCTACAATGGCTCAACCCCTTAATCCCTATAACATACAAAATCTTATGAATAATCCTTATATTAGTTTTATCATCTGTTCAATTCTAAAATTAATCCTATACATCCTTCTTTACAAAGGCTATATCTTTATTAGAAATTATATCAAAAGCAAACGCGTTTCAAATATCAACTCAATTGATATCAATTTGTCTCTTTCAGGGCAACCACGGGAATCGTTGCCACTATAACACAACCCTTGCCAACTCATGCCGGATTGTTTTATGAAGAAGAAGGTACTCTATCCGTGTCTGATGACACCTGGAAATTAATTATTTACCGCGACTTAAAACCTCTATTCATCGCCCATGAATCCCTATTACGGCTATCATCAAAATTCGATCAACTATCCTCGAAATACCCAAATTTTCCCACCGTCATCTCAACTAAATCGTATTTAAAAGTCAATTTGAATAAAATTAACTCTCGCCTATCCGAACTGAATATGTATCTTGGCAAGAACACCCGTCAAAAGAGAGAACTTCTTGATGGCCTCAGTTCTTTACTCAAATATCTCATAGGTACTCCCGATGCTAAGGATGCAAAGCACTACAACGAATGCATCGACATGCTAGAGAAGCGCGAACTCGATCTTACGTCTTTAATGCAAAAACAGGTACAAATTACATCATCAACTATTAAAAACTTCAACGAAACTATATTTAAAATTTCATACGATGAACAAATAATAAACGAAAATATTGATAGGTTAAACGAATACCTGAACGGTACTTCGAACACTATTTTTGACATAAGAGTAAGTGAAGATATCTCTTCAATCTCGATCCAGATATTAGAGTCAGTCACCAGTCTAGAAAACGAAATCAACGACTGTCTTACTAGTATTTTATTTGCTAAATCAAACATTATCCATCCTTCTATTATATCACTAAATAGACTTCACCAAGAACTTCTTCTCTCAAACCACGCTAGATCTAATAAACAATTAGTTAGTCCTGTGACAATTAATAACATAAATAATATCCTAGACTCATCTCAACTCTCTGCATACGTCAACTTTTTTTTTTTTTTTTTAATTTGTTAAGCGGTAGGTGAACAAACACTTTTAAAATTAAATTTATTTATTAACTGATATTATTATTAGAACTAAAACTTATTTTATTGAACGAGATTTAGATTTACAGAGTTTCGGAGTAACGACGTGACTGTTGTCAATGCGGAATTATAACTGACTTGAACAAAGGAGGATCTTGTTTTTTATACACAAAGATATTAGTTTAGTGGACTTAAGTGAATATACAGAACATTAGACTAATTACATGAGATAGGTAAACAATAACAACTTACTACAAAGGATTTGGTATAGGAATATTACTAATGAGCTAATTACTAATGTGATTACAAACAACTGTAAAAATAAATGTAATTACTAATGTGTTACAAATAACAAACTAATGTAATTACTAATGTGTTACAAAGGTTGTGGGAATATTAAATAGTACTAAAGCTAAACATGCTAATGGTTCTAAAGGTTTTGAGAAGAGTAAACATAGTTAGGGTTTTAATAGAAAGACAATAACTAACAATACATTAAGAAACTACCACTAGTGTATTATCTATAATGTAGGTATATTGGGTATGATATAACAACGAGCTGAAGTTAAAGTTTTAACAATTCCATCTGGTATTCAGGGTAAAACACTTGACAATGTTTTTCTTGGGCAGATACCAAAACGATGTATTGTAGCTTTAATAAAAATCCTTATGATTTTGATAATTTTGGAGTGAATACATTTAGTTTGTACATTGATGGCATGCAAATACCTTCAAAGGCGTTACAACCATCATTTAGTAATGGTCTACATACTGCTGCTTACCATACACTTTTCTCAGGAACTGGTATTCATTTTATGAATGAAGGTAATGGTATAAGTAAGGACAGATACCCAAAAGGTTACTGTTTATTGGCTTTTGATCTTACACCGGATCTATCCGCAAATTCATCAACGCATTGGAATTTAATCAAACATGGGAGTCTTAGAATAGAAGTAAGGTTTGAAAATGCTCTGACACAAACAATCAATTGCATTGTGTATGCTGAATTTTATAATATAATTGAAATAGACAAGAATAGAAATATAAGTGTAGATTTTAGCAGTTAAATTTGTGTATAAAATTAATATTTTCCTTTAATTTAATTTATATGTTTGATAACTTCTTAGTTAAGCAGACACCGGAAACCATTATGAATACTCTAGAAATAAGTAAATATTTAACAATAATACACTCTACTTTAAGTACCAATGTTTTTCCTGCTAACCGATTACCGGTCTATATGACACCTCCTGTTTACTTGATCAGTAATTTAGATCCTGATACAAAGCTCCCAGCACTCATTGGATGGCAATTTATATAAGTTCTAAAGGTGTTGGAGAATACTTTGATACTTTTGGTCGAAAACCTGACACTTATCATTTATCTTTTTTGAAACGGAACACTAGTAAGTGGATATATAACAATAAAGTTATTCAGAATACTTTTTCATCTATATGTGGCGAGTATTGCCTTGTGTATTTGTATCTTAAGCGTAGATGTATATCTCTAATATGACATTGTTGAAATGTTTAATGATGATACTATCAGTAATGACGCATTGTTACAAGATATGTTTAAGTCTTTTTTATTGGTATAATATTGTGTACCTATGTTTTAAGTGTTTGTATGTACCTGTGTTTTTATTCTAATATAATAATAAATAAGTGAAAATGCAAATGTTTTTAATTCAAATAAAACAAATAAATTATAGCGAAGTAAAACATTTATTTCTTTGATTTAAAAGTAAACTTTTTTACTTTCGGGGAACTGGAAATTTCCTTGGTAATATTGTATATCAGCTGTCGCGTCTTCCGATGGTGGTTAGATTTTGTGTTGTTGTAATACTTTATACGTATTTCGCTATGTTTCCAGTGCTCATTTTCCGGTATATTCTTTAGTTTTTTTTAAATCATAAATTTCCAATTTTATAAGATGTGTGGCTTGTGCTCCATCATCTTCGTTGGTGGATACGTAGGTAACTCCATCTGAGGTTGCTCTAGCCACTGTTGAGGCCCGAAGTTTCCTTTTTTTCTTTTTTGGTTCCTCGAAAAATTCATCCAATGTCAAGGAGTCCACTTTTGCTGAATATTTCGAAATGGTTGTTGATGATTCATCGTCTGACACCGGGTAGTAATAGTGTTTGTATGTGTTTTCTTCATAATTTATAGCGTCGGAACCACATGTAAGCTATAACAATTTAAACAAAGATAAGTTAGTACATAAAGAAAAGTTTCTGAGGGGAAGTAAATGTGTAAAATGAAATACTTACATCCATCTCGGATTCCATTGGCAGAAGCTTTCCTTGAACTTTATAGATAAAATGGTAGGTAGTATTTTTTGAAGAGCTAAAGAGCAACTGTGTAAGAAAAGATAAAGTCACAGACCTTATACTACAAAAACTAATGCATTCATAAGAATAAACAGGTTAAAATATTAAGAAACTAGAAACCTTAATTAATGAGATAATGAATGCATTATTTGAAAATAATTATAAACAATTACCAATTGTGAAATAAATTGCAGAAATGCATTAAACAGTGTTGTCAATCCAGATTCCTTGATGGGATTCACGGGTTCTGGCTCACTTGTCCAACCGGTTTGACAGGTGGTGCGCCGAGCGAACGAAGCGAGCAGAGCGAGCGTAGTGAGCGTGCCGCGGTAGCGGTCGGCGAGCACCTACTACTGGGGTGCACTCAAAAAAATAATTCACCCCCCCCTTTACATGTATGGGGAGGTACCCTTAAAAAGAGGTAATTTAATTTTTTTGTATTTTTAAAAATGAGATCTATATGTGAAGTATCCTCGGACCAAGTTACATGCAAATCAGTCCATAAACGTAGAAGATATTCTGCTGTGACAGACTAGGACGGACGGAACGGACGGACTGAACGATCTTATAAGGGTTCCTTGTCCGACTACGGAACCCTAAAAATTATAAAAACCGGCCAAGTGCGAGTCGGACACGCGCACTAAGAGTTCCGTGCCAACTTTAACTGAATTAGGATCCACTTACTTCCACTTAGCCAAAATACTACAATATTTTGTTGACAGCGAATATAACTTGTTTTTCATAGTGTTTGTATGAAGAACAAAGTATGTTTGCGGTTGTTGAAAATGTGCTATATCTCAAAAACTATTACTTCGATCTCGTTCAAACCAATTTTATTTTAAAGAATTTGACACGATCTACATCATGTATTATTTTCAAAATTCACACTAGCTTAGTTCAAAAGTTAGATGGGGGGACCACTTGTCGCAGCCAAACCAGCATCACGTCTTATACACAATTATTTATTCCAAAAATGTAAATGGATTTTCAACGGCTTAATCTTATAATAAAATCTTGTCTCAGTCCTAAAATAACTTCATACTGTAAAGTTTATTATTATTTTTTAATTTTAATATTGGCCAGAAGAAAACTGACATTAGAAAGACAAAGCTTTGGGTTAGGTTTATTCCTTAGCTTTATTCGGAGAGAAAGTTATCAAAAATAAGAAGTAAATGAGATGCGATAAAAAAAAACGGGTCAACAAGTCGAACTCCCACACTGCGAGTTCCGAACAAACTAATTGATAATGTTTTAAAAATTTCCTGTGTTTAGTAGCCGGTTTTGGGCGAGTGTGCAGAACCCTGAACAATGGGCGACATCAGGTATAGTGATCGGGTAAGCAATCATTAGTTATTTATTATCATAAGTGCCGATATAAGTAGATAGTGTGCAGATTAAAACTGTGGCTTTCCTGTAATATAAAAATAACAAATCGAAATATTATTGAATAATTGATTATTTAGCAATATTCATTAAGCATTTCTATATGTGTAATTGTGTATAGTACACAGTGCCTAGTATAACCTCGTAAAGCCCAAAATTAAAATCACATCTAATAATTAATTGCCCAGTATGCTCACACAATGACATATTTCTCATAATAGCTTCCGCCCAGACCACTTCCGCCCGCCTAGATCAAAAACTTTGGATACAATTTTAAAGTGTGAAAAAAATTAAAAAAAATGTAAATTTATGAACTAAATATATGTAAATGGCAATACTCGTATTGATTTATTTATCCATACTTATAATGTAAATAAACACTAAACTTATATTAAGAATGATAAAAGTCACATGCCAAAGTTCTCGGCATTGAGATTTTTTGTAATTATTACATTTAATGCCTATTTTAGTTTGCCAAGGCATTTGCAACATTTATTATGGCGTTGGAAGGAAGTGAGATTGTGGGCGGATCTCCAGGATTATTTTTATAGCATCGCTGCGCATATTAAAATGTGCAATATTTTTTTGACAACTCAGTTGACGACACACGCTGCAGTTGTCTAGGCGGTTGCCTATCAAGCAAGTGGTTACTTGCGCATCAAGGATTTGCTTCAGTTGCCAGGCAACCAGACCGCCAGACCTGCGTGCGCACCCACTGTGTCAAGTTCTCGTCTGAAGGTGTGCGCCAGGGTGCGCAAACTACTGTCAAGCGTCCATCCATCAACGTCCTAGTTATTATTGTTTTTGATTTTGAATGTTTATTTTAATTTTGTAAGTATTAATTTGGCAGGCTTTTTTCTAAATTTATTTGTGTTCTGAGTAACTTGTTTATAGTTTTTATGAGTACATTTTCTGCATCACCAGGTACCCACTCACAGCCGCAGTTTCTTCACTGTCATATTTGTAATTCTGATAGGCTTTTTAAAGGAAAGAGGGGCCTTAAAATTCATATTTCCCGGTGTCATAATAGTTCAAATTTACCCTCATCTCTCCCTCTTCCTTCGCTTTCAAATCTTTCAGTAGCTCCTACTCCATCTTATGAATCTGTTATCACACACCTCCACCAATCTACTCCAGTGGTCAAGAGAATCCCTAGGGGAGCGAGAATAGCCATCGCTAAATGCCTCTCTTCATGCATCCAAAATTGTCTCCTTAACACCGAAACTGCCTGGCAAAACCTTTTCACATTTTCATACTCATTTCTGCATGTAAACTCACCGTCTAAATCGTTAACCCGTGCACTCTTAGATAATGCCTCAATACCACGCAATCCATCCCTTTCACCCCGTTCATCTTTTCTGGTTTCTTCTAAATCGAATATTTTTCGATCAGTTGAAAATAAAGTAATGGAAGGCGACCTGAAAAACGCAGCCCGTATTTTGTTCTCCGACGACACGCTCGCTCCCCCTAATCAGGAAACTCTTGAGAGCCTTCGTTTTAAGCATCCCTCACATCCAGATTCTCCTTATTCCCCTGTTCCTCCTCCTCAAAATTTTAATTCCTTTCAGATTCTCGATGACAGCGACACGTTTGCTGCCATAATGTCATTTCCGGCTGGTTCTGCCGGCGGCATCGACGGCATCACTCCCCAACACCTTAAGGATTTGGTTAGTGCTTCCGCTGCTGACGCCGGTAGAACTTTACTTTCAAATATTACTAAGCTTTGTAACCTCCTCTTATCCGGCAAAGTTGTTAAAAGTTTCCTCCCGTTTTTATTTGGCGCAAGACTTTGTGCCTTTCGAAAGAAAGATGGTGGCATTCGTCCGATTGCTATCGGATCCACCTTTCGGCGTCTTGCAGCCAAATTAGCCTGTCGGGAACTATTTTCACCCTTGAAGGAAATTTTTCAACCCGTTCAACTTGGTTTTGGCAGTAGAGGAGGTTGCGAAGCTGTGGTTCATTCCGCTCGAAATTTTCTCGCCTATGATGACGAATCTGACGTTTTTTTAAAAGTTGACGTGAAGAATGCTTTCAACTCCCTTGATAGGATTGCCATGCTGAATGAAGTTCAAGCTCATACGTCTCAGATATATCCTTTTGTATTTCAATGTTACAATAGGCCATCAATTTATTTTACAATGAACATTCTATTATATCTGCAGTCGGCGTTCAGCAAGGTGATCCTTTAGGTCCAGCCCTTTTTAGTTTAGGCATCCACCCTGTCATTTCATCCTTAAATTCTAAATTTAATGCCTGGTATCTTGATGATGGCTCACTCGGTGGCAAAGCAGATACTGTTTTTCAGGACCTCGTTCGGATTATAGAGAGCTTCAAGAAAATAGGCCTTGAACTCAACCTGTCGAAATGTGAAATTTTTATTAACGACCATGTTCCCTCTGGTTCCCGTAAGGATATCATTGATAAATTTAACTCCCTTGCTCCAAACATCAAAATTCTAAATTCTGAGTCGCTTTGCCTTCTAGGTGCCCCTCTTCTGGATACTGGCATCGAACCTTGACAAACAAAATAATGATTTCACCCTTTTAGCCCCCAGATTGGAACGTCTAAATTCTCACATTGCTTATACAATCCTGAAGTCTTGTCTTTTTGTGCCTAAATTTACTTATTACCTTCTTGCTAGTCCAATCTAATCTAGTAGTCCAATCTAGAAAAAAACGGATTATTTAAAACTTTTTGATACCACCCTTAGAATTGTTTGGAAAAAAATCTAAATTTGCATTTTGACAATGATTCTTGGGTTCAGGCTTCGCTTCCTATTTGTTTCGGTGGTGTCGGAATTCGCCAAATTTCTAGTGTTGCCCTTCCCGTCTTTCTCTCCTCTCTCCATAGCACTTCCGTTTTGGCAGGAAAAATCTTTAAACATTCTCGCCAGCTCTCTGAGGTAAGAGAGGCGGAGGAGTTTTGGCAAGGTCTCTGTTCTAGTGTAGACATCCCAAAGGAACGTCATCAACAAAAACTCTGGGATGTCCCTCTTGCGAGAGAGACCTTCAATTCTTTACTTCAAAATTCTGTCAGTGATTGTAATCGTGCAAGGCTCTTGGCAGTTTCCTGCAAAGATTCAGGCCACTGGCTTCATGCTTTACCATCAAAAAATCTGGGCACCCTTTTTGACAGTGAGTCATTCCGGGTGTGTGTGGGTCTGCGCCCAAGGCGCAGACCCACACACACTCCTACTTGTGTACACACTACTCCTATTTGTGAAGTTTTTACGTGTCCCTGTGGCAAGGAGGTCGACAAATATGGTCTCCACTGTCTTTGTTGCCAGCAAAGTGCTGGGCGTCTCGCCCGTCACGCTACTCTTAATGACGCCATTAGGAGAGCACTTGCCCAGCATCAATGTTCCTTCCACGTTGGAACCACGTGGTTTGGTCCGTGATGATGGCAAGAGACCCGATGGCCTCACGCTCATTTCCTGGGAGCGGGGTCGGGCCTTAGTGTGGGACGCAACTTGCGTCGATACTTTGGCCACATCTCATCTCAAGGAGTCAGCGCTTAAAGCTGGAGCGGCGGCGGAGTTTAAAAATTGCACCTAAATTAAATTCTGTTTTAGCAAATAGTAAAGCTGGCTCGTTCCTCGCTCAAAGGATAAGTATAGCTATCCAACGCGGTAACGCAGCCAGCATCCTCGCCTCCTTGCCTCAAGGACACGGGTTTATTTTTGATTAAGTAGGTTTAAGTTTATTTATTTTTAATTCATGCATGTCTTTGTGTTTATTTTCTTTTACTGAATAAAGTTAAAATTTATTAATACCATACTAATCAATGAACCTTAGTAGGAAGATTACTTTTATTTTTGTTGACTGAAGCGTCTTATTTTATTTTGTATTTTTGTTGATTTGATTTAAGAAAATACAAATTTATTTAATTTTTTGTAAAAAAAAGAATGATTTCTTTATGAATATGTTATACTAATGTAGGTACTAGTGATAAGCAAAATTTTTACTACGAGTAATATATCTACAATTACCGGCAGAAAAATTGGCCCATCGAGTAATTTTCATACAAACATGCTTACTACACAGGGTCACAAATATACTTGTACAACTGTAATGATATTTGAGTCAATAGATGGGGTAAATGTTTATTCTTTAATAAAGCTATTCAATCAGCTAGAGAACCTTATCCATGTCACAGATTATATAATGTCTTCAAAAATGCAATGGAATAACTCACTTTCTACCTTTTATATAACGTTGTACGGAACGCGCAGAGTTACCCTTTATTGTTTATAAGATAATTTTTTATTTCGGGCGATCAAAAAACGTTGTTGAAAGATAAAAATTTATCCGATCGATTGATATAATGACGACCGTCTTGGTGTAGTGATTCGCGCCCCGGACTTCTAAACCAGGCGGTTGCATGTTTGAATCCCGCAACGGGGAAAATATTTGTGTGATAAGCACGGCATTTGTACCTAAGTCATGGATGTTTTAAATGTATATAAGTATGTCTATCCGTTATCCTAGTCACCATAGCACAAGCTTACGCTAAGTTTGGGGCTAAGTAATTGGCGTGTTTGTTAAAACAATTTATTTATTTATTACAGTTAATCAAGTACTTTTTTTATTAGAGAACCTGTGAAGTAAGCCTATTTGTATGAAAATTACTCGATTGGCCGATTTTTCAGCCGTTGAGTTTCGTTACCTTAACGTACGATTCAAACTCCTGCGGCCTGGGCAGCACCCATGACCCAGACATAAAAGTAATAAAAAACACGCAGCCCCCGACCCGAGACGCCGAGATCCCGAACCGAGTGAGACCACAGTTTTAGTCAGTGAGCGTTCTGTGGCAAAAGTGCATGTCGGTAACGCGACTGGGCTGCGTTCGCGCATGAAGGCAAGCGCGAAGTTATCGTATATATATAGTGTATCAGAAATATTTAGTGATTAAATTAAGTGAACAGTGTCATTTTATTAAGTGGTTCAAATATACGTGCAAGGTGTAGACCACACGGCAGCAAACCGCATTTCAAGGTTATCTGCCGGTCATTAAAAATATTTTGTTTGTATCGTCCTCGTGGTGCTTTATTATAAGTCAAAATATTTCTTCTGATGTTAAGTAAGTACTTAAATGGTTTGCAAAATGAACTGTTTAATTAATCGACTTTTATTTAGGCCAGTAACACAGAACAGAGTAGTAAACTTTCACTGTACCTTCTGTATTGAGAAAAGTATTAAGTACAGTCGCCGTCATATATTTCGTAGCAGACAAACAAGGTGACCAAATACTTCTAAGCAGTTTTAAACGTTAATTAGTTACACACTACAAGTTACCATGAATATCTTAACTTTCGTTACCTCATTAATATCTGAGCATCTGCTACGATCTAGACTAGCATCTGCTAGTCAATAACTTCTACATACTTAACTAACCAAAAATATCTGAACAAAATCGATAATCCTATTTAATTGTTAACGACAAATTGTACTTATACAAACTTTTAAAAAAAAAGAAAATAAACGGCGCGTTTGTATTGAGTTAAACGAGATTTTTAACCGTTTTAACTAAAAAAGTCTAAATTGTCTAATGTTGTAAAGGTACGGAACCCTTCGTGCGCGAGTCCAACTCGCACATGGCCGGTTTTTATACTCATACTCGTCTCCCTGATTTTAAAACCTTGTGCAAGGTCTCGTGTTGTTTACTGAGTTTTATAATGTCACCGATTTAGTAGCGGTGTTTTACAGAACGCATTTTACTTACAAAAAAATAGGCAAAGTTTCACTATTAAACTAGATTCAAGCTTTAGTCTTTCTTTGAGACGAAGAAAATAGGAATAAACAAAAGTTATACTAATAAATTAGGATGTCTTTAACAACACGAAACCTAGCAGAAGATTTAACCATCAGGAAGCTGAGTTTAAAAAAACTTGAGTTGTGTATGATATTAACAATGTAACATCCTGTATACACTATCAAAAAGTTTATATTACAAAATAGAAAGTTGGAAACTTCCTAATGCAAATTTTCTCAACGGCTCAGAATAATCAGTTATTTAAGACCCTAACCCTAACTGCGTAGTTATATATGAATGAAATGAAATATACATATGAATTTTCTGACATAAGTAAATGGTAACTTGTAGCGTACGTATATGATATTTATAAGTAAATCTGTCGAGACCGACGAATCCCAGTGCGGGAATCAGTTCCCACGTCATTATGTATGTAATCTTTTCAGTTAAATAATTAGAATTTTCATTTTATTTCAAACTGTTTAGAAGTATTTGGTCACCTTATCTGCTCCGAAATATTAAACGGCGACTGTAACTAAGTATTAACTAACTTAACTTAGTATTCGTTATTAGAGCTGGCAGCTACCTTGCACAGCGTATAAGCATCGCTACCCAGCACTAAGGGGTATTTGAAGCCTAAATCCGGTCAAAAGTGTATTTTCCAAACTTTGCCAAATGGCACAAACAATGCACGTTTCATAAAGTACAATAACCGGTCCATCCAGGGCGCGCCTCCAAACCCGTTTTCTACCTGCGCTCTCACCACAGAATCAGTCGGAACTGGGCCATTGTGTAAAACGCATGACTTTTTTCTCGGCGCTCTGGATAACTTTGCAAATTTTTTGGTGCTTATATGTGTGTGTGTGGTGAAAATTAGTTATTGAATATGGAAGCTGAAGGTATGTACTTTATATTTCAATAAATTACAGTAAATTATTTCTTAAATTTCAGCATTTAATCTTATATTGCCATTCCACAACGTGCTATTTTTCCTAAAATTTTATAACATTAGTGTTTTTGTTTATGTGTCGGGCTTTGTCGTGCAACATTTTTATTATGATAATAAAGCGTTAACCTTCTCCTGACCAAAACAGAAATAAAATTGTCCAACGTCCCCCCTTTTAAAAAAATATTATGTAAGTTTGTAGGTGTAATTAAGAAAAATAATACAATGTATGTACATTTGTTCTTAGGTACTCCGCAAATGATGAAAACTATGACTAGGCGGGAACTTTATGATATCCTAAAGGAATTTAAACGAAAAAGAATCGATGAGAAACTTAACTTGTTAGAAGATAGGCTTGCCGAGCTGACTTTTTGCGCGACAAAAAATAGAAATGTGTTGTCTCGTTGTTTGAGGCATTTCAAGACAAGTTTTAAGCAGAAATGGACGGCAGCTAGTTACACAGATGAACGATTTTTGAAAAATAATGAGGAATGGCTTAAAACATCACTAGAGCTTCCTTTGTGGTCGTCACACAAGAGCGGTCGCCCAGTTAAACAGTTTCACTAGTTGAGTGAAAGGAGCAAGCGGCGGAAAACTGAAGAATTACGGGCTCACGTACCAGTTGAGGAGTTGACTTTCGCTGCGTGTGTTAGTCAGGGCACTTCAGGGAAAAATGATACTTCGATGATGATCAAAGAAATAACTTCAACGCCGACAAGAGCCAAGAAGATCAGAAGATTAATTTCGTCTAAAAAAGACCACGTGAAGATAAAATATACCCCACGGGAAGCGTTATCATTATTTGTTGAAGGTCATTTCACAAGAAGCCAGTGAAATTTATTGCAAGGTGGACGCAAAGATATCTACCCTTGTTACTCTTTGCTGCAAAAGGCGAAAAAAGAGTGCTACCCAGATGATGACAAAATAACTGTTACAGAGACCAGTTTTAATGTTGAACTTCAAGCTTTGCTCGATCATACGTCTTTGCGCCTCATTCAATATTTAAAAGAAGTTATAGATACGTTAACTGACAATGAAAAGCAGCACTTACTCTTGATATCAAAATGGGGATGTGATGGATCTCACCAAACTCCATTTAAGCAATAATTTGAAAGTGTCACAGATGATGATTCAAATATATTTGTGAGCTCGATTGTTCCGGTGAGGTTGGTTGTTTCTATTGATGGTCAAACAATAAAAACCATTTGGCAGAACCCTACTCCTTCTTCGGTGAGATTTTGCAGACCGATCAGAGCTCGATTTGTACATGAAACGAAAGATGTCACTAAGGAAGAAATAAACTACATCGAAAATCAAGCCAGAGATCTGATAAAAACTAAAGAAAGTGAAACATCAGTGCAAATCACTCACAATTTTTTGCTGACAATGGTAGACGGAAAGGTCTGCAACTCCGCAACGGACACTGCATCAACTATGCGATGTTATATATGCGGTCAAACATCAAAAGACTTTAATAAATTTAAAAAAAAATGCCATAAAAAAAGAAGCTCTAAGGTTCGGGCTCTCAGTACTCCATGCTAGAATACGTTTTTTTGAGTTATTGTTGCATTTAGCATATAAAGAACCCATTAAAAAGTGGCAAGCCCGTACACCAGAAGATAAGAAATTGTTAAAGAAACAAAAGAGAAAATACAGAAATGTTTTAGAGCTGAAATGGGTCTGCTTGTTGATGTTCCCAAAGCTGGCTATGGAAATAGTAATGATGGGAATACGTCTAGGAGATTTTTTCAATACGCAGAACTATGCACGGAAATTTTCGAGAACTGAATGTAACAGAGACTTTTTAAATAGATTACTTCTGACATCCAATCCTCTCATCAGCTGTAGTCGGCCAAAGAATAAGAAGAAAATCTTGCCATTTTCCAACGAAGCAAAGACGATTTTAATTGCAGCAACACCGAACTTAAACAAGTCTGATGACAATACTGTCGAAGATGGTGATATAGGGGAAGATTCTGATGTCATCAGCGAATAAGATTGCATATGATTTTTAACAAAATTCAATTTGTTTGAAACCATTGAAAAAAAATGTACTTATATTAAATCGATAATTTGATCAAAAAATGTTTTTCATTACGTTTTGAGATAATATAGGCCCCTAAATAATTTTGACCGGATTTTGCCTCAAATACCCCTTAACGCTGCCAGCATCCTGGGAACCTTATCACAAAGATTTTTTTTAATAATTTTAATTTTGTACATAATCATGTTTATTTATTTATAGTAATAACATTCGCTGCCACCTCGCTTCACTCGTTTAAAAAATGTAAATTTCACTCTTCTTCTTAAAGGTCTGTCCCTACTACACCTTACCATACCCTGACCGTGGTAGGACTGTATAAAAAAAAAACACTTATTTTCGACCTTAGAGAGAAAAGTTAAAGTTCAAAATGTTTAAGCTCGGTGTTAGATGCACCGACCCCGATCTAGCACTGTCAGTAGGTTTAGTGTATTATGTTATGATTCATATTCCAGAGTTATAAGAATGGAATTATTTTGCAATGGATTTCTGTAGGTGTCTAAAAGAGCATGTTCTTGACTCCTGAGGTGAACTAAATTACACCATATCGTTGACGACATTGAGTAGATATTTCTTTGAACTTCATAGCAAAGTCACTTTTCTGTACGGAGTACTAGTACTTATTCTGTGGCACTGTCAAAACGAACAACTTCTCTGTTTAGAGTTGAATATCAAATGTGATTTGTATATGGTCCTAGCACAGTCATGGTATGGTACGGTGTAGTGGGCATAAAGCTTATTTATAAATAAGACTTAAAAGTTAATTTTAATTTTATATAATCTCGTTATTCGTTATTTTATATAAGCCGATCGTAGCATCTTTTTGTGCAATCTATTTTCATAAGCCTAAGATTATTTTTGCTTTACCTTACCTGATTGCTTGTACCTTAGATCATAATCTAAGGTATAAGCCATAATATGTGATGAAAATAATCACCAATTTAGGTACCTCACTTTTGATGCTCCCACTTCTAAGGATACCCTCGGTCTTACTTAAGGATTAGGAAGGTACCTATGCTTTTCTTGTAAAATATCAGACATTGTGACTGGATCATTATTTCGAGATACACAAGGAGTGACATTAAAAAAATACCTACTACTCGAATATATATATTTTACTGTCGTAGTTTTGTGTGCGAAAAAAAATTATAAATAATTTTCAATACCATTTACAATTACCTATATATAATGTATACAATTTAATTTTTAATTGCCATGGTGTTAATGTGCTTGTATTGTTTTCAAGCACATTACCACCCTATAAAAATAGTAATATTTAATGGTTTAATAATGACACCAAATAGGTACCTAGCCGCGTTTAGAAATCTTTGGCGTTAAGTGACTACCGGCGTGTAATTCGTAATATCTTCCGGTCCTCCAATCAAACGGTCCTCTAAAGCGAAACAACACAAAACCGGAAAAGCTAGCTGACTCGATCTCCTTTCGGGTTTCGTACAAATTTGTCGCTTTAAGAATATTCTCCCACACATAACTCACGTCACGTTCTTGGTTTATAATAATTATAATCTTTATTGTTGTAGGAACTCCATTATTGATTTCTTTCGAAATTCTTAGCATCCTTTTAATATGACTGATGGTATGTATTTTATCATTTATAATAACTTGCCGCTATGGTTTGGTTGCACCATCTAAATTTTTAAGTCAAATCTCCGATTGCAAGTGAGCTTCAAAAAACTAAAAGCTAAAACTATGGCCCGACCGCCTGAGTCCTTGTCTGCGGGGTACAGGCGTGGAGGGTAGACGAGAACGGTGACAGTGAGCGGTTTGGGCGACGGGCGTTTCAAGTTCAGCTATTTGAACTTTGTAAAGAATGCAAAGGACTTGTCCTCTTTTTGTATTTTATTCTAGTTTTTTATTCCAGGATATCACCAACCACCAATAACCTATATTTATCTTTAAGCTACAAAAATATGAAACACGTAACCACAGAAATCAAAATTTTAAACGCCTCCATTTTTGAGAAAAAATATGTTTTGTAACAGGCATCATCCATTGATCACTTACTTGTATTTCCTGGCTGTATGGCTATGTACCATTGCCTTTCCACTGGTGGATAAATACTACTAGGTACTACCACAGATAATATAATAGGTACTACTGTCAATGAAATGACAATTTTGCTGTCAATTTTTTTTTCATGCGTTAATTGATATAGGCGAAGGTGCGGTTTATGTACAGGCAAAGAGAAAAATTAATTTAAATTTTTATCTAAATCGGAGGCCTTAAAAATATATTAATTATGCAGAAAGGCTAGTTTTTGTGAACTCTTTCATATAATATTTAATTTATTATGGTTAGAAATATTGACTAATAAAAAACCATTAATGGACAAGTCCTTTCAGAAATTCTAAATTCAAATCACCCAATCGAATCACAAGCGCACGCCAAGCGCATCGCTCATGGTTTTCATTCTCGTCTACCCCCGCTTGTAACCCGCAGGCAGGCGACTCAGCTAGGCGGTCGGGCTATAGATTCCATAATATAAATTCATAATATTGATTTAGTTTAGTTTCTTGAAGTTTATTTATTTATTGTTAATTGATTACGTATTCAAACGGCATATGATTACATATGATACTGAAAACCACATTCAACCGCAAGGTATGAATTTACTGTAATTTTGGTTAAAGTTACATTAAGGTGGTGCAACTAAGCCTTAGTTCAGTCAGCAAGCCTAAAGCCTAACTAGATGGCTTTCAAACTGACGTCACATTGCTTTTTAGACGTCAGTTTAATTGCCATTTTAAATGATATATTGAGTTACCTACATAATATGTTTTCATGAGTGAATAACCACTTTTTTTTGTTATTTTTGTAGAAATCACCCTGTCTGATTTGAAAACCTTTGACTTCAGTGTCCCATTAAATGTAACAGTTTTTTATGATGACGAAGAAGACGAAGAAGAAGACACTAAAGAATTTATTACCATTTTAAGTGGTGATGACGAACCAAACAATCCTCAGGAGCAGAATGTTTCGAAAGACAATGCAACCAAGGACGAATCAAAAGTAGACACATACCAACCTAATCATGATACTAATAATGACATCTCATTACCAGAAAAGAAAAAAAGTCGTATTGAGGTTGACGACAAAAACAATAACAATTTTGTTCAAAATTCTTCTCTTTCTTCTAATAATAATAATACTGTTCAAAATAGTGATAGTGATAAAGCTGTGATGCCAAAAACTTCGACCGATTGCCAATCTTCTAATGCTGAAACGAATCCAAGAAACGAAGATCATTCAGCAATAACATTAGGTAATAACGATGTAGATTTAATGCAGAAAGAGTTTCAACAAGTTCGCAATTACATCGACAATCTTTTAAATAATGTTTCTGAACATTTGATAATGATCGTAAATGCTTTTCAAGAGCACGCTAAAATTGTCAATGACAACAAAAGCCGAAGTGATGGACAATTGCGTACACAAGATTCAAAAGAACGCTATTATCGTTTCAAATACCACATTTTTCACTTGTCTTATTCTGCGGTAGTATCTGTTATATTGGCACAAGAAAGCAGTAATGAATTTGTTGAAGAATTCCTTAAAAGAACTGTAGAAATTAGCCGAACCAAAAGTCAGTTCCAATATACGTCTCGGTATATACAGCCATTTTTCTATGAATTGATTAATTGGGTCAAACAAAAAAAGAATTCTATGACTAACATACCTGTAAACGAAATTAAAAAAAGCAGTACAGATAACTCAAAAGACACACCATTATTAATAAAGCAACTATCTCAGCCATCACTTGTGCCACCATCACAATTGCGGAAATCAACAAAAAAGGATAAAAATATAGAAAAGAGTAACGTGCAAACCTATTCTTCACATCAACCACCGGCTTTATTTAAAAAAGCGTCTTATCAAGATCAAAATACAACTATATTTAGCTCAGGACCTCCAGGCCGAGAGGTCAGAGTGAGTGTTCAGCCAAATTTACTGCATATTCAAAACAAACAAATGGCTAAAATTACAAACACGCAAAAGCGGTCAAGTCAGCCTCCACCTCCTTACACTTATACCCCTAACTACTGTACACCGGAAAATTGTTATCAATTAAATCAGAGCAATCAGCAAGGAAATCATATTGTCCACAATTTGATGGCGAACAGCAACGTGGCACCTGCAACGAATTTGAACATTACTAACCAATATATCAATCATGCCGTAAATGATCCCAATAATAGGCAATACATGAATCAAGTGAACAGTGTCATTACTTGGAATTCGCAAAGTTTGGGAATGAATCAGCCGTCGTTGCCACTACCTTCTGTTGGACTCCGTACAAATGAAGCCCAACCAGGTATTTATTCCACGTTTCCTTATACCATTTTATTTCTATAAAATAGAAACTTATGCATTTTTCTTCACAACATTTCTTCTGACTTAGTACTTGACATTAGAATTAAAAAACAAATTATAAGGAAACACGTCTTGATGGCCTTTAAGTTGATAAAAATTACATGTACTTAGTATGTATGCGTGAATTCAAACCATCCCTCAAAGCTAAAACCAGCCTTTTTCTTAAATAAAAATTTACCTGACTTATGCTGTTCAACGCCATCTAGCGGAATTTTAAGTACTGATTTTTGAAGCTAGGAAAATCGCTCATTAATGTTCGTCATTCAAGTATCAATTGAAAAGCGACTCTAGTACTTCTTTTACAAAACAAATGCATTACTCAATTAAATAAGTAATAACACTTATACTTATACTTGACAGAATTTCGTCACTATCAAAATACAAATATCCAGCAAGGATACAGAAGTAATGAGCAACAATATATACCTGAAGATAGTGTTCCGCGTATGGATGATGTACAAAATTTACAGAATGTATCACCGAAAACAGTTGCAGAAAACGGCCGTTCTGTTTCGACTGATAGTGGGTTTGCAAGTCCCGTGCAATTTAATACTGGTGAGAAAAGGGTACGTACATATTATTATATTTTATTACAAGATCAGTGGACTAGAGCAGTGGCTCTAGTATAGTATACACGATGTTAGTTTGCATCCTTGCCATATTTACAGAGTAACTATATTACGGACACTGAATTCAAATCATTAAAAAAATTGTGACCTAAAATCTTGATTTTTAATCTTGATTATTTAATTTTATCGACAATCTGTTACGCACACCATTAACTATCGTAGCGCATACACATCACTGTTGGCTGTTCATCGGCACAAAAGAGCTGCGGCGATTGCGCTCTCTTTCTAACATCATAAACGCCGCCCCTTCTTCTTTTTTTTTCTGCTTTTTTTCCTTTCTTTTATCTCTGTAAATATGGCAAGGATGCAAAGTAACACCGTGTATATAGTTAAAATTAAAAACTAAACCTACCGCCTATAAGGTATCTACATTTTAATTTACAAATTTCTTATACATCGACAATCACACCCCTCACACTGTGTGTGTGTTTTATTATTTTATCACTATTATAGTGAAATAGTTAAATGTTTGTAGCAGGTAATGGCCAGTAGCCACACAGTGATTTCCAAAATTTCAATTAATTCGGTATGTAAAGTAAAACGCAACCTATGTATTCCAAAACTATTTTTATAGCACGTATATCAACTCTGAAAAGGATCTTCATCAACTCAAGCCGTTTAATATTCCTTATATGATACTCCCTACTGCACTGCAATCGGAATCGTAGCGTAATAGCCTCGCCTTAGGACAAGGTCGGGAACAGCGGTGCATACTCGTAACGTGCTCAACTTGCAGTATCCGCGCTAAACATTTCTCGTAAACATTTTCTTCTTCTACTTCTTTTGCTGTGGGCACTGATTCTTAAAATAAAATAAAACAGGATAAGATAAAAGACGATAAGTAAGGAAGATAAGGTAAAAAGAGTAAGGTAAGATAATATGATAAGGGGATGGTGTGGGGGCTACTTATCAACCAAAAGCCTTAAGTCAACCTCACCTGCACGAGGTACATCCTGCTGAAAAACGAACGAGGCTCTGGCAGAAAATACCTTCTAACACGCACTGGACCAGCGCGGTGGGTTTAATGGTCCATACCCTTAAAACTAAGCTAAAATGCCAATACATAGTAAACCAAGGCCCAAGTTCCCGGCGGCGCTAGTAGCTGCAAAGATGATGACGGTAACCTGACCAGTCCTGGCCCCAGGGGTGCTAAGAGTCCCCGGGCGAGATCGACCCCCCGTCAAACGATCCAAGCTAACGTACAGATGGATACTGATTATCTACATGTTTTAACATATTATAACGTTCGCACTTTGCTATCGGACGATTAACTGGTAGAATTTGAAAATTCTTTAAAATACTTAAATTGGGATATATTAGGAATGTCTGAAGAACGAAGAAAAGGAGAGCGAACTAAGGAAAGAGAAGAGAGTGTCTTTTACTACTACGAAGAAAAAGACAGACTTTATGGTGTCGGATTTTTAGTTTTAAAAAAATGGACTAACAACATAGTTGAATTTGTAGGATACTCAGAGAAGGTTGCAGTCCTTAAACTAAAATTGACACCTACAAAAAGCCTAATCTTGATACAAACATACGGTCCCACAGGTAGTCACAATGACGAGGAAGTTGACCCTAAATAAAGCCTGTGAAGAACAACTATGTACGCCGAGGCGCACACTGATGTCTTTCACAGGCTGATACGAAAGAGGTGCGCCTCACTCCTAGATCGAAACAGCAGTACAAAAAGCATCCTGGTGGCATTGGCTAACAGGTGGAACTTGCCGATTCTAGAGCGCTGGATTAGTTTGCACGCTACCAGGACTGGCGGCTTCTACTAGGTCTTTTTATTTTTTCGAATTGTATTTTACTAACATAGGCTTAGTGCAAATTTGTTACTAACATAAATATGAACCACGGTCTGAAAAAAAAAATATTCATTAATTCATAAGATGTTTGTTCATGTTACATGTGCTCAGGAAAAATCTTATCTTATATCTCATCTTTTCTTATATAATCTTACTTCTTCTTACTCACCTTATCTTGTATTATCTTACCTTAACTTTTTTACCTTATCTTACTTACTTATCATGTCTTATCTTAAAAACCTTAGCTTGTTTTATTTTGTTTTAACAATCAGTGGCCACAACACAAGAAGTATAAGAAAAAATTTTTTCAATATTGTTTTAATTTTGTCACAATTAAAATAATATTAAATACGAATTCGAACAAGCCCAGTCGCACTGCCGTATGTCGTTTTGAGGTTCATTCGATATTTCGTTGGTCGACTAAGCATCCGACATCCAGTCGATCAGCAGTGAGTCGTTGTCCATTCAACATTGCGTTCATCTAATATGTATCTATCGCGAATCAGTTACGGACCCATTCAAATTACTGTCTTAAGAATTAATTTCATCAAGTGGTCGCCAGGGCTGATCATCATCATCATCAATTTCTGAATAAAAAAGTTTACAAAAATACTTTACATACCGAATTTCTGATATTGTATTTGACTAGACCTTTGACCTTGAACTGACCTGTCAGACAAGTCTAAAGTCAGGTCAGGCTGAAAATTTTCTGCTTTTTCAAAGCACAAATACGGCGTTATTACAATAAACTTAGTACCAGGTTTAAGCCAGGACTTAATATAAGCTGACAAATTAGAAATGAATGACACATTCGTGACATTACATAATAGAGAAACGCGTTTCTGATTGGTCGGCTAAATTTTGGTCCTGGTTTAAACCTGGAACTAAGTTTTTTGTAATAAGGAGGTAACGTTTAATCGCAGAATACCAGTAGTCGTGACGTGCATTTTTCCCGTCACTGGCATACGAGTACACTGAGCAGGCAAAAAGGCCTCCTTTTTGGAACCAAAATACTAGTTGGCACTGAGTTGCCCCGTTTTGTAGTTTTTGGTGCTAAATTAAATACTTTTTCTTTTTTACTAATCGGCTCTTGAGTTTTACCCAATTTGTTCGTTTTGTTACTCTTGTTGACCGTACCTCTATCTTTCAGCCAGGCGAGGCCGTCGACAGTTCACACGGTTCTGACTTCGCACCTTATATAACGCACGTGACATCTTTAAATCCGAATGCCGTACAAATCGCCTGGGGCTCCTGTCACGTGTGCCGGAAGCCGTCGAAAACAAAATGCATGGGCTGTTACCAGGTCTACTACTGCAATACCATATGCGAGGTGATACTTCGTTCTACAATAATAGATTATGTATAGTCTGTACATATCTCTATTGATTTTATTTAAATTAGTCGTTTTGTTCATTCATGGTTTGAACACGCGTACGCAATATTTTGAATTCTTATACTTAGTGGTCTCGTTTCCAATCTGTGTAGATAGGTAAATGTGAGTTCAGTTTATCTCTTTCTCTGCCAAACAAACGAAAAGAAACAGACTATATTATTACATTAATTTAGAAACGTCAGATTAAACAGCTGACAGTTGCTAAGGAAAATATTACAGAATGTATTGACAATAGTAATAAGGTCATTTGATGATTTGATGACGAGTAAAGTAAAAAACACGCAAAAACTTGTAGAAATACGTAAGAAGTCGCACCACTTAATTTGACGTTTCTAAATTATTGTAGTCTGTTTCGTTTCTGTAGCTGAGAAAAAGAAAGACTGAACTGAAAATGTAATCTTAGACATCGCACATTGGAATCGAGTCCACTATAAAACTTTTTTAAATAATCTCTCGATTATTATATAAGTGTAAATTTTATATTATTTACATCCTATACTTTAAACTTAGCTATTTTGAAGTATTCTGAAGTATTTTTTCAATTAAAAATACAACTGCATAATACAACATATCTTTTGTGTGAGTGAGTCTTCTGACTAATGAAGTTGTTTATCTACTTTGCTTTTGCATACAGTATAAAAAATACTCTCTCATACTGAATGGCCGATCAGCAGGTACAATTTTGTATAGGAGACAGAAAGGAGGAGAAAGCACCTACCAGAATTGCACCCTTAGGATCATGTTTTATCCACTAGTTTATACGTCACAAAATTATATACAGGATGTTTATGAAATTCCATATCTCTATTTCAAAAGAACAACGAGGCTCATATACTCGTACGTTTAATGTAGACACAGCACCGTAAGGTGTCAGCTTCCAAGAATAATGGGTACTTGCCGACTAAGGTAAACAATTAGGTCACAAGCTCTGACCTGAGTAGCGATGAGCGATTATTACTAAATTAATCGAATTATTCGAATGGCCCCTGTAATCGAATGTATTCGATAAGCAACCGCAGTCATTCGATTATCATTCGATAATGCGGCGAGCAATACCGGAGCACGCGGTGCGCAGGCCGTATTACTAACTACTAACGAATGAATCGTCATTCGTCGCGTCGATTAATCGTTCGTTCGCTGCCTGTCCTGACGCGGCAATTCAATCGAATGCATCGAAGGGCCAAGTATAGATTATCATTCGATTGTCGATTATTATTCGATTATTATTTTTTCCGAATTACTAAATCGACATTCGATAGTTCGATTGGTCGATTGTCGATTCATTCGATTATTTTCTTTCGAACAATCGCCCATCGCTAGACCTGAGTTCAAGTTCCTGATTAGCAGTTTTAATATCTGACATCCGCAATTTTTTTATTGTTGAAACTTAAGATCGCAATGTCATATTCAGCACCGTTACCATGAGTTTACGGTGGTTTTACTCGCTAGCGACGACGTAAAAAAAAGTGTATTGAAAATGTTAGTTCTCCAAGTAACCGCTAGAGGCGCTGTGTAATTTTCCATACACTTTTTTTACGTCCTCGATAGCGAGTAAAACTCATGGTAACGGTACAGGGTAGTTTAAGAGCGTCAATGTGGGATATTTTTGGAGACTGCTGTCAATATACAAATCAGGTTATTTTTTGTTTAAAATGACTTTTCTATACAAACATGTTAGCTGATTGGCGATTTTGTATGGGGAGGTAATTTTTTTTTTGCGATTTGATGTTGGTGTCAAAGTAAAGGTGATGTATTTTAGCACCAAAATCAGCCCAGCGGATTAGCATAACCAAAAATAACCATAGGTCATTCTAAGGTTTTTATAACTATGTTTACTTTATTCGATACACAGAAGGTACCTATGTAAATATGTACCTACATGTTTATTATTTTTAACGACAAATAATTTTCATTGTTTCAGAACGCAGACTGGGATAAGCATATCTTTGTTTGTAAAAGGAACACAGAAATATGAGATAATTTTAGATGATTCTTTGGTTGATATTGATTACGTTACATGGTTCCTATACATAGCAAATAAAAGTTTATATTTTGTTAGTTGAGTTTTTTTATTATATTTTTTTCGCAATATTAGCATCTACAACCTACAAAGAACGCATATACCAGCCTACATTTAATTTAATTACATATTCAGATTCTGCTTTTGACAAATGAACAACTTCTGTGCAAACGACAAATGAAAAAGTAAGAAGTGTCAAGCTGTTTATTTATATTAGTTACAGTACAGCATAGGAAATTAAAGCAAAGAGCGGAATCACAAAACAAAAACACTAGCTGTGTTTTGTGAAGGAAAAGATTTCCAATACTTTGTCTTCAGGGTTCGACCCCCTAGGTGCAGACCGCATGTGTGTGTGTGTGTGTGTCACTGTATGAATCATACCATATGATAGTGCACAGATTTTATGCCTTCCTCTCAAGAGTATCAAGAATTTTGGCGTATAGTATCAGTAAGAACATAAAAGCGGATACTAAATTATAAGCGATATTAAAAATACTTTGCTTTAAATTTCCACTAAGAGACGCCGGCGCAGTCACCTAACCACACCAACCGTTACCACGTTGTGTATTTCGTTCAGGCAAATGCAGAGTGCGTCACCCGTTCTCTACACAGCATGCGTATTGTGGTAGGGCGGGTGGTGCACATTAATTCCTACTCGCTAGGATTCTAGTATTATAGTTAGACCGCCTAATTGAGTCCTTGCCTGCGGGGCAGGAGTGCGGGGGTGGACGAGAACGAAGGTCGTGCCCGGACCGGTGCCCGTGCTTGTGATCTCATCGGGTGAATATAATATTTATTCGCGCAGCAACAGCTCAAAGTATACGTCAGCGACAACCTTCGAAATGTCACTCCATTCACCCCACTCCAGTTTTCGTGGTTCTGTTACAAACGGCAGCGGTGAAGGTCTGGTGACACCGCGAAACTTTGATGGAATTAGGCGTTACTTTGCGGAAATTTATTATTAAAATATTAAAAAAACACTAACAGTTATCGCGTTGAGTATTCAGGCAAATGTAGGATGCCGCCCACCCCCATGCAGCACGGCTAATGCAGTTGTTACTACATAGACATGGGTTCCTAACACCAACGTGCAAAATTCTTCGACGCGTTTCTCCACATCACAAGGCATCCTCAGGAGATGTTGTGTGTTGATGTATTACCTATACAATGCGTCCCATGGCTATGCTACTTGAAGTGGAGGCAAAGTTTAGACATTTTACTGAAAGGACACATATTTTTGATTGAAAATCAATTTTACCTTCATTTAAAGACTTTATACTCGTATAATCGCCTGTCTGCACCAGGAATCGAATTCACTAAATTGTAAAAAAAAAACACTTAATTTTACGATGCGGATCAAAGACATTTTTTTACCAGATAACATAGCATTTTACGTGAAAGGAAGGCCAAACAATTTCGGTAAAATGTATATTAAAAAGACAACATGCTTACTTTGCTTGCTTTTGCAAATGCCCATGCATCAGTCTCCGATCATAGAAAGAAGAGATGTGACCATTTGGCGATTGTTCAAGAATCTTTGAGTGCAGTTAAAATTGTTTTTCAAATCAAATTAGTAAAATTGACTATGTGCAATAAGTGTTTGAAATACTTTCCCTCCTTGTGGCAAAGCCGCGCCGTGGGACCAGTCTTGTATACCTAGTCTGTGTTTATGCGTTGTAATTAATCATAGGAAATGACAGTCAGTCCACTCATGTTTCCACCATGCTGCGCTCCTACCGCACATGGGTCTTGTCATAAAGTTGCAACACATTTTTTGCTTCTCTATCTGTAGGTACTCGCGGTAAATAAGTACCTATGTAATTACAATACAACTTACAGGTTAGCACATCATGTTGGATGGTTAGATTAGACAAACACTCGTAAATAATAAAAAAAAGTGATGCATTTCAACAAAGCGTAGATTAGGAGTCCACTTGAGATAATTGATTCCAAAACACTTAGAAATTTTGTTAAAAAAATTATCACGATGATGGTCGTCTTTTCTCCGTCGTTGAGAGGTTTTTTAAGTCTCAAAAGGGAAACAGAAACCGATAAAGGATTAGATTCAGGTAGAGTCTGGTTATTGGTTACAGGCACGTCCTGCAGCTCATAATGGGACTCTCTTCGATAGGGCCATCCGTTCCATTGCTGTGAGTTTAAGAATTGGCGCCACAAATCCGCCCCATCGCTGCCGATACGGAGATCTTGTAAATGAATTGGGGTATAATGGTCTCTCTTGCCTATTTAGCGCTGGCAGAGCTCTTGTCGCCTCCAATGTGCCAGCTGTGCTTGAGCCACCTGCCATTTTTCGTGATGACGGCAAGAGACCTGACGGCATGACGCTCATGCCCACCCTCTTTTTTGTGGTGCTGTCGAAGGTGCGGTTCCACTTGATATCAGCGACGCGCGCCCGACCGGCAGATTTTGGCGTTCCACTTGGTCCGCTAGCGGCCAGTGTTGCCAACAAGGCTTGGACGAAATGTGCTAAGATACTGTTAAAAAAATGCCAAAAATATGCTACTTTTTTTAAAAAAGATGCTAAAAAAAATGACAAAATAATTAAAAATTATAATCAAAATCGTAGACGTAATATGTTGCCTCAAACAATAAAGTTTCGCAATTATGTCGCACTTACAGTACTTACAATAATCGTATATAAATAATCGTATCATTTTTAACAGGCTTCAACCACTCTTTAAAATCTGGCATTTGTTCGCAGTCTGAACGGTAATGTTGACTGTACTTAGGAGGCATATTGAGGTCATACACTATACAATCCAGATAACAATAACCACAAAACACAATTTTGTAAGATCGCTCTACTGCTCCTTAGGATTCCACTTTTGATGAAAGAGTACAAATAGTTAATCTGTGATGAAAGAATGAAGTTGCTCTTTCAGAAAGAGCAACTTCATTCTTCAGATTTTAGAAATAGTCTTTCTCTGAGTCCTTGTCAGAAAAGAGGGAGAGATATAATGCGGTTTGTCTATGGTCTCTACCCGATAAAACGAAACAGTTTTATTGGGGAAACCACTAGACCATAGATATGTCAGATACTACAGATTGGAAAGCTCTTGGAGCGTTTAAGATCCTTATAAAGTTTGGGGAAGCAACCTGTGGTGAGACACCAGCACAGATTATATAATAGTTACTACGTAACAGATAAATCACTCCAAGGAAAATCGTCCATACCTACTCTTATAATAGCCTACAATTTTTTGTCGCACACCGCTGCGCCCGAAACTGTGCTTTAAGTTTCGAACATTACGTTATTATTCCTCTGCAGCTACGAGACTTTGGAGTAAAACTAAAAAAGTCAGGGTTGCCTCTTTAGATACAAGGCCTATTTTATTTGTAGCTTGGTTTGAAATGTTTTACAATGATATAGTGTTTTACAAAATGTTTTTTGTGCAAAATTTTAGGTTGTCCCGAAAAACAAATCGGATTCGTACAAACAGTTTTAATAAGTACATAGTAATGTGGAAAACAAGATCTAAAATGTTGTTCTGTGGTAAATTACTTCCAAAAATATATTCATACATAGTTATAAAAAGCATCTGTGGAAACTTAAGTCCAGAACTTATTTACTGTACAAATGAAACCAGAAGCATACTTCTGGTTTCATTCGTACAGTAAATAACAGATTTTTAAATCATATTACTTAATTAGTTTGCATAAAAATGAATCGACCGTAACACAAATAATTCAACAGAGCGTACGCGCCCGCCCGTCGGTTGTTGGCAGCCTACTGATTTACGCACCGCCGTCGGTGCGCTCGAGAGTAGGCTATTAACGCGCGCAAGTACATTGAGTCAGAGATGCCTGACACCAGCGTCGTTTTATTTTTCTTTTATGCGGATGATGAACAGGAAAAGGTATAAAACCATCACACATTAATTCAGTTAACTTCAGATTCAGAATTCAGATTTTAAATAACACCCTGATTATCACACCTATTACTAGTTGTTAGGGTAGGATGAATTAATTTTAAAGATTTTGTGCAAAATTAAATAATATTATATAATTTTTTTTAGTAACACAACAGTATAACGTTATGATATTATTTAGTCAAAGAACGGAACCTTAACCTTGCCACGAAAACTACCACAGATTATGTGAAATGGCAGATTCGATTAGGGCCCTGACAGGTCATATAGGGTGACAGCTAAAGGTGGGAGTGAGAAAGAAGATTTTATAATGAACACATCCGTCCCAGGCGAGTCGCCTTAACCTGCCCTAGACATCCCAGAGCAAAAGAAGTTGTTCGTTTCATGTATATTTAATTTCAGTTATTGTTTTATATTTTAATTAATATGCTTAAAAATATGCTATATGCTAAACGACAAAATAATGTGCTAAACACAAAGAAAATCTGCCAAATTTAGCATAAAAAATGCTAAATTGGCAACACTGCTAGCGGCGCCAAAGTGGGCGTCGTGCGGTCGTCGCTGACAAGTGCATGCAACGCACCCCGACAACTTTTTTTGAAAGTGTTGGTTTTCCGGCTTTGGGCAATAGTGGGCCCACACTAACGTGGCATTATGGAGGGCAGCCGAATTTTTGAAATGTATGTAATGTATGTATGTAATGTAGATTTTTGGTAATCGCAATAAATTGGACCAATTGTATGTTTTTTATATCGAGAATTGTAATATACACAAAGTACATACGTCGTTTAAGGTATAGCTAAGTAAATCAAATGTATGTTTTTACTAAAAACATAAATTTGACATTATATTACTAAAAACTTTTTAGTAATATGATGTGGATGTGACTCAATTATCTAGGACTCCGTGAGTGATTGTAGCAATTAAAACTAAATTACTTTCTACCCTAGGGCGGGAAAAGCTATTTTCCACCCGGCTATCTACACATGAAAGTTCAACTTTTCAAACAGAACGAATGAATATGCATTTTTTGTACCTACGTAACCCTCAATGAACGAGTCCGACTCGCACTTGCCTGTTTTTTCTTTGTAGCTTGTTGGTTAGTCTCTTGTTTTTTTGTTTCATTTTTAGAATTTTAAAATATTTTAAGCGTATTTCTAATAAATTATGGTGTGCTAAGTTTAACCATATAAATGCGAGACCGTGCCTTTCCAAGAAATGAGACCCACAATAACATCTTACAACGTAGGTATGGCACTTCAACCGATAAAGGGTCATCGAAACGCTGCGTTCGATGTTTTGCTGCTAGCGTGAATATGAAATGTCAATCGACAAGTAGGTAGGTATTTGGGATCTTACATTGTGTCTGGCTCGGGTTCCGCCGGCTTGCTGGGTTCCAGACGGTTCGAGACTGCCAAGCTACTAATATCACCGAATTAATAATAGGTAGTCAGTACTTATAATAAGTATCACTTTCTTACACGATTCAAGGGAAATATTATGCCTATCCCATACTGATATTATGTACGCTCGACGCAGCTGTATGTTTCCTGACTTCACTGGTCGAAGGTCAAGGAGGTCGTAGACTATGTATGAAAAAAGTCAAACATCACTCTAAGGGTCGAACGGTTGGTACTCGTATCCCGCCACAAAGTGAATTTTACTTCGTTTGTGGTGAGAGTATCATCTTGCGAACTTTATTAAGGAGGACTTTTGGCCGCAAGGAGTCGTGGTTCAAAAGTTTTGGGGACTGCTGCCAGCACTGCACGCATCGCTTACGCGTGTGACTGTATACCTATCAGTTATAAACAAAAAAAACATTGTATGTATACTAGTTTTAAGGTATTTATTATATGGACCAATTTTAGGTGAAATCGTAGTTGCCTGATATAAATGATGATAATTATGTTGTCTTTTTTTTTCTCTCTCCGGACCGTGGAGTGCCGGGCCGGAAGGCGTACCTACATGGCGCCGAGGCCAACACGTAGAGGCCCGTTTGACAACAACCAGCTGACGATTATCCCTGTATGCACTATAAAAGTACAGCAAAGGATTAAACGGCTTGTGTAGGACTATTGCAGGGTATGGAAAAAAACAAGTCTAGCTCATGGGTTTGGGTGCTAGATGGACCGGATGATTGGGACTATGAGAGCGAGACTACGGGTCACCTGCCTAGATACACACACACGCTGAATAAATTGACTGGCGGTAACAAGCCAGTAACTGTGAGTTGGGATGGAATGGGCCCCACCTGGCGTCGTAGGTTGTAATAGACCAGACTGAGGGGCAGCATTGGCGTTGTCGGCTAAGGGTGGAGAGGTGGCCCCGGACTTTAAACGACGATCACGCGAGGATCCAGTATCACGTGCGCACTCGCCACCTACGCAACCACATCTCTTCGAGAATCACGCTCTCACGACTCCACTCTGGCCGGCCGGTTAAGGCAAGCAAGAACGGAACTGCGACCCCCTTAGGTTCTACTTCGGCGAACAGAAAAGCAGGGCCTAGACCAACTGGAGGAATCAGGAGCACTCGGATTAAAGACTGAACCCTTGTCGCTACGCACTACAGCTTCCCACAATGATGCCCGGCGGGATTATTATTATCTTATCAGTCGCAAGCAACAGCTAGATTAAAATAAAAACAACTTATTTATTACACCCTTCAAACTAGTAAAGGTATGAAATACAGGTTTAAGAGTAGGACTACTAACAATGTACTGAGAAAGGTTCGGGTTTTATCATCTTAATAGCTTGAGCACAAATTAGGCTCATTCCTCTCGGACCGGTTCGTCGCACCTGGCAGCTGCGAGCCCATTTTTGACAAAGTTGCCAGCGCGAAAATGATAAGAAAATACGATTTTTGACATCCTTGATAATCAATACGTGGTTTTATGGTAGATATCAAATATAAATATACATAAATATTTTTACATATCAACTTTTAGGTTTGAAGGAGGATATTATCATCCCGTATGATGGTCAGCGGGTTATATTGTATCTAATGAATTATTATAGTAGGTTTCTTTTGGCACCTTTAGGTAAGGAACCCTAAACATTACTTACTGATGCTGACTTAAAAGTAAATGAAATCTGCAAACGCAGACGAAACACGAGATCCTACAGTATAAACAATGGGTCCGCTGGTCTCACACTGTAATCTGACGATTATGCGACAAAAACAGGTAGGTATTGCCTCTTCGTAGAATGCAAAGTATACACTTCTGTCCAATATTCTTAGAAATCACTGGTATAAGTACACACGGCCGCAAATCGGACTACTCCACTTTGACCTTAAGACCATCTCTATTCCCTGCGTAGTAAAAGCTCTTTTCGTAGTTCACATGGGTAACCTGCTGCCGACTGTACTTACCTACTTATTTCTTCTTTACCGCGGCCAATGTACAGAACAGCACCCAGATGCGGCCCACTCGGAAGCTTCGGTCGGACCACGTCTCGCTAGAAGTATAAACGAAATCACCTTACGCCGCTGCATTTAGGTACCAGGTTCTTCCATGGAGCAGTCGTAATATTAAGAGCTTGCGAACTTACTAAGTATACTGGATGTCACGATATCTAAGGGTGAAAAAGCTGGCGCCGCGGGTTTAAGAGATCATTTTAACGCCCTGTAACTTTGTGACTAATTTTGAACAAGCAAACATTATTATTTAATATTATTAATTTATTTAATAATATAAATTTATTTAATAATATTATTTAAACGACCGTCTTTGTGTAGTGGTTCGCGCCCCGGACTTCTAAAGGCGGTTGCGGGTCCGAATCCCGCAAGGGGCAAATGTTTGTGTGATGAGCACGAGCATTTAATTTTGTACCTAAGTCATGGATGTTTATAAATGTATATAAGTATGTCTATCCGTTATCCTAGTCACCAGTAGAGCACAAGCTCACGCTTAGTTTGGGGCTAGGTAATTTGGTATGTTTGTTGAAACAATTTTAATATTTTTTTCAATAATTTTAATTATTGAAAAAACAAAACACCCGACTGCAAAAATAATAAAAAATGTTAAATTTTATTTTTACTAGCTTTCATTTGATACCCATATTGCTATGGTAAGGAAAAATCAGTCCCCCTCCCCCTTTGTTTCCATTTGCGGGCGTCATTTTTTAAATATACGGTTAAAGATATTTATTTTCTCATAAGAATTACAAATTCACTTACTGAGAATACAGTTTGACAATAACAAAATATAATCGCCTTCGATGAGCGTATTACAAATAATAATTAAACTAGGGGGTAGATATAAACAGTTGACGGACGGCCGTCGCCGGCCGATACTAGTTCCTACGTGCTACGTACAAAACAAAACAAAACACTGATGTAAGAAGCGGGATGCGCGTGGATGCGGCATTGATAATTCATGAGCGTACTTTGATTAAAAATAATTTAGTTTGTTATGATTAAATTTATTTTGCTACTTAATATTTTTGATTTATTAATATTTTTATTTATTTTAGTATTTTTGTTGTTCATTTAAAATATAATGTTTAAGATGTTTTTTAAAGATGTTCATTGTTTTTGCTTCTTTGATATGATTTGGTAACGCATTATACAATTTAACACCTTCATATTCAATTGTCTTTTTCCCGTAATTTGTTCTACATTTGTATGTGACCAAATGGATGGCATTTCTCAATTTCATTTTTTGAAAATTCTTTTTCTTTTTAAAGGACTTGTCCTCTTTTTGTATGGAGGCTGGTTTTTTATTCTAAGATATCACCAACCACTAATAAACCTATATTTATTTTTAAGCTACAAAAATATGAAACTCGTATCTATAGAAATCAGAATTTTAAACGCCTCCATTTTTGAGAAAAAATATGTTTTGTAACAGGTATCATCCATTGATCACTTACTTGTATTTCCTGGCTGTATGGCTATGTACCATTGCCTTTCCACTGGTGGATAAATACTACTAGGTAATACCACAGATTATATAATAGGTACTACTGTCAATGGAATGTCAATTTTGCTGTCAATTTTTTTTTCATGCGTTAATTGATATAGGCGAAGGTGCGGTTTCGTACAGACAAAGAGAAAAAATAATTTAAATTTTTCTCTAAATCGGAGGCCTTAAAAAATATATGAATATGCAGAAAGGCTAGTTTTTGTGAACTCTTTAATATAATATTTTGTTCATTCTGGTTAGAAATATTGACGAATAGAAAACCATTAATGGACAAGTCCTTTAATATTAATATTTATGTCATTGTTCAAAATTTTATGGATCAGGATGCACGTGAAGTATTTATACGATTGTCTTATATTTATAATTTTGGTCTCCCTATAAATCTTTGAAGTGTTAGTTTTAAAATTGTAATTGAATAATATTTTTAATAACCTGTTCTGTGCTATTTGAATAGAGTCAAGGTGTTTTTTTTGTAGCCGTGCACCAAATCTCTATTAAGTATTCTAGCTGAGGTTTAACCAGGGAGTTGCAAATTAGGTGACGAATCGATCTCGGAAGGCATTTTGTAATGCCAAACAGCAGACCAGTTAAAGACGCTAATTTATGTTTAATTTTTTCTAAGTGTGACCGCCAATTAAGATGATTGTCCAGGATAATACCTAAATATTTTTCTTTAAATTTGCGATTGATTTTTTAGTTATTTATTTGAAGCTGTATCTGGTCATCGATTTTTTTGTTAATAGCCGAAAAAATTACAAAGTTAGTTTTATCTGTGTTAATCGTTAGTAAATTATAACTAAACCATTCATTTAATTTATTCAAGTCCTTTTGAACTACAGGACTCATAGTTTCAATTGATGTGCCAAAATAAAAGATTGAAGTGTCATCTGCATAAAGTGTTAGTTCACCCACAAGACCAATTTGATGAATGTCATTGATATATACTAGGAACAATAGTGGCCCCAGTATTGATCCTTGAGAAACACCACATGTGATGGGTTGAAAGGTGCTTTGTTGCTCGCCTATTTTAACAAGTAGATTCCGATTTTGTAGATATGATTCTAAAATTTTAGCGCTTTACCACCAATACCAATGTTAGATAATTTTTGCAGCAGAATTTTGTGACTAGCTAGCTGTGTCAAACGCTTTTTTTAAATCAATGAAGATACCTAGTGCTAAATGTTTTTGGTCTATTTTATTTTTGAGTCTTGTTACAAGATCAGCGGTGGCTGCAAGTGTATTTGATTGAAGCCTAAATCCGTATTAATTTTAATAAAAGAAGTTATTTGTATTTAGGTATGTCTCAAGGCGAGCGTGCAGTATTTATTCAAAAATTTTTGAAACAACCGGTAGCACGGATATTGGACGGTAATTGCTTGGGTCGAATTTAGATCCAGACTTATGAATAGGACTCACTTTTGCGATTTTTAGGTTGTCAGGAAAAGAACCCTGACTGATACAATCGTTGATAATAAGCGCTAACTCGTTCGAGATCTTTTTTTTAATGCACTTTATTTTTTTAATATTAATACCGTCAATGCCACAACTAGAATTAGGATCTAAACTATCTATAATTTTGCCGATTTCGTCTGGGTGGGTTGGTGAAATAACGTCCAGTTTCGATGTTACATTTGAGGGTAGTGTTTGGTTATCGTGGTTATGGTACTTGACGGGAATCTCGTTGGCTAGGTTAATGCCTGCCTAAATATGTAGCCTATGTCCCTACCACAATTTTGACGAATTCAACGACACCTCATATTTCAAAATCTGTCCAGCCGTTGAGGCTGCAAGGCGTGCCAAACAAAACATACCTACATAATAATGTCCTCCTAGCCGAATTTCGACTACAGCGGCCTATCTCAACAAAGATTAGCCAACTGCGCGGGACATATTATAGTGCACAAGTGTGTGCGCAATACACAGGTGCACTCTCTGTACCTACCTTCACTCTCATAATTCGGTGTGACGGCAGTCCGACATGACCGTAGAGAGATCAGGCGCAGGACCAACGGCTTAACGTGCTTTCCGAGGCACGGGGGTGTTAACACCACCGACTTCCTGACTCCGAAGCTGGGTCTGAGTAATTTCAAGACAGAAAAACCCAAACACTCTCGGCCCGACCCGGGATTGGAACCCGGGACCTCGTGGATAGTACCCAGCGTGCTGACCACTAGACCAACGAGGCAGTCTTACCTACATACATACATACTCTCGAAAAACATAAACCTCCTTCCGCAGTCGGGCAAAAACACGGGTAACGAATGAAAATTGGTAATAAAGTTACAATTTTCTGAAAAAATAACATGTACCTATGTGGAATCACTATCACAAATGTCATAAGACGGAATCAAACGGTGAGTACGAAATTGATAATACCTATTATAAGATAGTTTCCACCAAAGAATCGACTAATTTCGACAATAGTTTATTTCGGTGACAAAATGAGATAGTACCTAAAAAACCACAACCACCAAAAAAACTGAATTATAGCTAACGTTATAAGAAAGTTGTATAGACAAGCAATTATTGATAAAAATTAAAACTAGCTGTTAATCAAATGACGTAATTGCCTTTTGGTTTCCATTTAACACATCAAAGAGAGAAATTGGAAACCAATAATTACAATCTTGTTTGGCGGACGGAGATCAACAATTTTTAATTACTTTTTATTTATATTAATTCGTTCTAATTTTGTTCAAAAGTATAGAAATCGCTCAAAAAATAATTTTAAATAATTAACAAGGTATTAACACAGAATAAATAATAAAACAAGTATTCACAGAATTACAGAAAACCAGTGTGTAATTCTATTGCGTGAATACGAGAAAGAACAATAATATAATTAATTGTATAAAATTGTTCACTTTCCATATTTTAAATCGGAGTGCGGTGCGAGGGAACTCCAACACCATTCTTAAAACAATAAGTGCCAAGTCTGACTGTCCGATACTTCGGCACTGGGTATACACACACACACATGTGGCCGGGGTGTCGCGCAGTCCAGGCAAATATTTAAGTTAAGATTTAAAAAAATATTGTACTAACATAGCTTAAAGTTTGTTGCTGTTTTTGTTACTAACAATATATGGACAAATAGACTGAATAAACCAATTTTTTATTTTATTTAAATGATTAAACCAGTTTTAACGAATTTGGATGTCTAGTAGGTAAATTAAGGATAATCGTTTAGGTAGGTACAGTAGTAACATCGTGTCATGTTATGTAATTCCCAAAATGAAAAATATTACATCCAAATCAAAATAGTAAGATTTCACTTTAAAAAATACATTATAGGGCATAATGAAACTAATCTGTACTTTAAGCATTACTAGACTTTGTCGTGCAATTTTTCAAAATACATATTGTTTTTGGTTATTTCCACCTTAGAACATTCTACTTAGAACTAATTCTTATGTTCTAGCTTTTTTGTTCCTGTTTCTTTAGTTAGTACCATTTCCTTGTAGGTTACAAAGAAGGTAGGTTCTTGCCTTTTTGTTTAAGATGCAGATAAAGGTATGTATTTACAAGTGTTTACTTAACGTGGAAAGATGTATCAGGTACCTACATTTGCTTTAAGTTTAAATCCTATAAGCAAACAAAAACACGCCATCTTATATTTTGTCAGGACTTCAAATAATATTTCAGGCTGGTTCATGAATTAGCACAAACGAGGCTCAGAAGCGCCATCTAGGCATTTTATGATAAACTACGCTCAAAGCTTAGCGACGACGTTTTTGCCCTACCCTCACACCCGCAACTCGATCCCAGAGTCGAGTACTCACATTGTCAATATACGCACAGATGGCGGGGAAGAGAAATTTCTGGTGAATACATACAGTTAGCATTACAAAATCCTTTTATTTAGTAAGTAGGTACTTTTTACTAGTTGTATTTAAATAAATGCGGGCGTCCAGGAAAAAAGGGTTTAGTAGTGAGGTAGGTATTAAGTTAAGACTTAGATTCGGTGTCTAGGAAAGTCAAGTGATATTATCAAATATGAACTTCAAAGATTATAAAAAACTGGCACATTTTTCTTAACAGACCTTTAAAGTTGAAAGTCTGAAAAAGCTTGATTTAAAAAAAGCACTTTTAAACATTGATCGTAACAAACAAACTCCTAATTGTTTGTTACATATTTGTTTGGTATTGAGAAACATTACTTAAAGTCATTTACTATACTTAATGGACTTCTAGATAATTGAGCATTTACTAGTCAATAAATAGCGAAATGATTTTTTTGCCTAACTTTACCAAAATGCGTATCGTGAATATCTTGGAAAATACCGAGAACTGGACGCAGCCTTACTATCACCAAAAAAACTATCCTTCGAATTGCTAACAATCCGAAAAACATCCTGCTTAAGGATGGCTAAAACTCGTACCATTAGCTTTAAAAAAAAAAGGTAAGAATATATAAGTAATAAAAATAGGGAAATATTTTTTTTCGTCCCCGTCGATCTACCCCATCGTGTGGGGTAATTGTCTTTTAAAATGATTTAGGGGTTTCTACAACATTTTTTTTGATTTATTGCTCTATTTACGAAATATTAAACTTTAAAGTGCGCGTCCCCCCCTCCCTCTAAAAGCTTAACTGTTGGCCTAATATATATATATATATAACTCTATTAGTTTAGCAGTAATATTGGTAGAACTTGGGTGTTGGATAATTTTGTACCAATTACAAAATTCTTACAAATTCTTTAAAGTCACTAAGATGAAGTAGATAATGGTACGGAACCCTTCGTGCGCGAGTCCGACTCGCACTTGGCCGGTTTTTACTAGACCTATTGTACAAAGATAAGTAGAACTAAATTAGACCTGGCTGTTTTTGTTGATTTCTTTGCCGACCCAGAAGAAGAAAAAAATATATTTAGGAGGGAGAAGAACGTATTTCTATCTCATGTGAAACGTACAGTAGTCATTTTGAGAGGGAATAATAAAAAAATACTGCCTGAATGTTCAACAACATAATAGTTATTATGAAAATAAAATAGACATTATCACAGAATCAATTCTCACAGGCGAAACTCAAGATCTTCACACGTTTCTGTATCTCTCTGGTAAATCTTTAGTTGTGTTATATGTGTTTTCTTTAGTGCAATTTAAGTTTTCTTACCCTGAAAAACATACAACAATTTGTTAGATGCTTTGTTTATTTACCTACCTACTGATTACCTAGCAAAAACTAGGTAGGTAGGTGTTACTTGTTAATTTTTTTGCCTTCTTCCAATAAAAACTTTCTTGACATATTAAATGTAGACCTAAGTTTCAATTTTCAATAGTGCAACCAATACATACAATATATTCTACTTGGAAACAGTACACATATACTTTGTGGTTTTTCATGCGAATAAAATAGTTCTATAGCATTAGGAAGAAAGGAAAAAAGAATTTATTAATTTGGAACATACATTGGGTAGATACAATCCTACATTAAAGTCGATACATAAAAAAACATTATGAAGTACCTAAATATGTGTAGGTAGGTAGATTAGCTAAGACTAGATATTTGTGCTGATGCAATAAATAAACTATTATATTTGTGGATGGATTGAAAGTTTGATCAGTAATAATTTCTGCTGGTTGGGACAAAGTTCTCGCACACCTAGGTAGTTACTGCCTAGGTATATGAATATTTACATCTTAGAACCCTAAGCTGCAGGTGTAGCCTATATGATAGTTTATTGCAATTTACGTACCTGAGTTATATTTTACCTGTAATTACAAAATGAAGTCACTTTATCAAAAGGATTTTAAAATAGTCATCAGGTTTCTACGCAGAAACCAAGAAATCTGACTTACTTTATTAGATTAATGTTCACATCTCGTAGATATTTCTTCAATTTCGCATCTGAAAATCTCACATTAGTTGATTCGTTTGATTGTTAACATAACACATTTCGTAAATGGATCCTAAAATTAAATTATGAAACAAGATTTAATCATAAACATTTTGAAAAAGCTACTCGATGAGTAACTTTTTTATGATAGCTTATCTGACATATAAATCGGGCAATCTGAAACTAGATTGTTTTCAGATGGAGTGTCATGGTACGAAATTGCATACAAGAAAAAAGGTGACAGGATAAACGAACTTCCTCACTGCAAGCCTGCTAATTTTCGTGGTCATGGTACGAAATAAGGGAACTATTATGGTTTAGCCATTGCATTGTTTCTGATGGTAAGGCTGCTGTTTTGCTTGTAAAGTTTGTGATAAGCAGAGATCGGAATTAGGTAGAGTTATTTATGTACTTGCATTGAAATGTTGACATTAATGTGGACCTTCCCGGGATATCTAATGGACAATCCCGTGTGGCCAACAATATTACAAATAAATTATAATTAGAACCTCAGACATAGACAATATAAAACAAGTGAGCGCACTCAACGAACCGAGGTAAGCGAATGAGCTGTGTGAATGAGTAAACCGATTTATTTCTAATAGATAGTTTGAATGCGGTAGAAAGAGACAAAATCTAGTACATTTCGTTAAGTTCGGGAGTGCTCCGCATTTCCGCTATTGTATTCTTTTGTTCTCACAAGCTTTGTTGTGCGAACTACAACTGTATTTAGTGACGTCAACCTTGTCAAATGTCACTAAATACTCTACTACTGTGGCAACATTGCGCGTATTGGAATTTTGCAACTTCGGACATCCGATGTCATTAATGTAAGTTTGGCTACGTCGCGCGTGCAGTAGTTTAAATTGTGTAAAAGTAAATAACTTTTTAATAAAATAATCCCGAAATGTTTCTGCTCTTTAAAATTAATCTCGGGATTTGAGGCATATCCACTTTATTCTTTTGCTTTATGAAATCAGTGAAAGGACATGAATAACTCTACCTAATTCCAACCTCTAGTGATAAGCGAAAGGTTCCCAAATGTTTTCCAGAAGAGTTTTCAAACCTTTTTGTACAAATTTTCTGCGAATCAATCTTTTTCAGTCACTGATTTTTAAAGTCATAGTAAAAATAATGTCATCACAAATTAAAATCAATCACTCGTGTCATCTCCGAAACATCAATTCTGTAATTTTCACCACCCACTACAAAAATCTGGAATTATATATGTACAATTAATATTTACATGTATAATTAATTGTATAGTTGTAACACATGCCTGATCTCACAAATATATACCACTACAGCTAGAATGTACTAATATAACTTAATAGATATCGGTGATTGTAGTGTATTAGTTATAATGTCTGGAACCAACAACGATACGAAATCACTTCATGTAGTTTTCCAAAGGCCAAAAAACGAATTTAGAGAAGATGATTTAGATTATCAGCATAAATATGTAAGCAAATCAAAATTTGATCTGAAAATGGCTCAAGATGCAAGACGCTTGGCTAGAAAAGCTTTGCAAATGAAACTGAATGCAATGAGAGGCGATTTCAATAGAAAGCGTGGGAAAAAAACGGTAAACTTGTCTGATCTAACAGAAGCCATTAAAGATTCGAATGCCCAAGAAGATATAGCAACCGCTAAGTTTGTGGACACTGTTGAATCTATGATGACTCGCTTCAATAACGATTTGGTTAGGCTGCAAAAAATCTACACTAACGTTATGGAAAAATTGCCGAAAGCATAAGCGAAGTGAATAATATAAAATAACCCATCATAACATAACCAATGTAAAAGAAATCTATCGAATATATTTTGACATAAATCAGATTGTATAAGACAATAATGTACCCTGTGATAAATAAATACGTTTAAAGTATGTATGTATATGTTTTTGTGCGGTGGTGAACTAGTATTGAGTGATAAATTTATATTGAATGCAACAACAATTGTTTTTTTACAAGAAGTATGTAACTTGTAATAGCACCTCTCTCTTATTTCATCGAGGGTTAAAAAGAATTTAGTTCTTAAAGTTTAAGCTCATCTGCTCAGTCTGAGAAATAAGCATTTAGAAATATTTGTTGCTTATACATATATGTATGATATAGTAAGCGCGGCGGCATTTTGTATGTAATTTTAGGTGCTGGATTACTACCTCTGGATACTGATGATAAATGAAAACACTGCACGTCCATTGAGTTTCTTGTATTCGGCGGAATAGAGAGTGCTGCCACAACACATCTTACAAATCCTATAAAATAATAATGTTGCCATGCAACAGATAGCTCTAGCAATAACATAGCTAAAATCGAACGAACGACTAATATTACATCAAAAATTATAAAGTGTATGATATAAAAAAATGCACGAGAGTTTAATAACACGAGAGTACTATCAAATATCGAAAATAAATGCGAAATTGATGAAATCTGAGTTAGTGTACCTAAGTGTGCAGCGGTTATCCGGTCACAAATAAGCTGGGGCTGGCTTCCGTCATTCGAGTAGACTCATTTCCTACTTCCGAATAGCCGATACTGCCAAATAATTTACTAGCACATTGTATTCCGACAGAGTAGTGGAACCTAAAATGTAGTTAATGCAGATTTTTTCACTGACGGTGTATTTGATGATTTTTTTAAAATATATTTAAATACAAATAGACCTATAAGTTTAAATAAGACACCAAAAATTCGCACACAGGTTGGGATTTGAAGCCAAAGGACGTGGGTTCAAATCCTACGCGTGTGCGAATTTTTGATTTCATATAAATTAGAAAGATCACTGAGTGTCAAAAATATTAAAAACTAACAAATAGACATATTGAATAATATTCAATCAACTTAATAAATAAAGAAATAGATAGACATATTACATTACATTCATTAGAATTATTATTATGAGGCATCTTTTTAGGGTTCCGTACCCAAAGGGTAAAAACGGGACCCTATTACTAAGCCTCCGCTCTCTGTCTGTCTGTCACCTGTATCTCATGAACCGTGATAGCTAGACAATTGAAATTTCACAGATAATGTATTTCTGTTGCCGTTTATATTTATTTATAAAACAAACGTGTTTTTTTTGTCGTTTTTGATCGATATTAATAATGGCAACAAGTAGACGCTTGATATGTTCACAGAATATATATTCGCCTTAAAAATAAATTAAAAAAGGGGGGGGGGGCTCCCATACAAAATATAAAATTATATTTTTTTGTATTTAAAACTAAAAAATGGTCAAAAGTCTACTATTGTATTATATATATTGGTACGGAACACTTCGTGCGCGAGTTCTACTCGCACTTGGCCAGTTTTTTTACAATCTGCCATTCGACACTCTTTGTAACTTTGTTCTACAGTTTATTTATTTATTTAAGCTTTATTTTCAGTTTCCCGCCTAACCTCACTTTTGGGTTGTTTGTTAATTTTCCGATAACGGAAATTCAAAATTATTGAACCATCCTCTCTCTAAACACCTCTTTGTTAAACCTAAGTCTACTTACGTGATAAAGCATCTATTCTTGTCGTTCTTACCTACAGACATCGAGCACCTAACCTATAGAGGCGAAGTAAGAGCGATTTCTCTCCGAAACTTATCAGTGCTTGGTACTGATACGAAGTCTCAAATTAAAACTAAACATTTTAGCACACTAAATAAAATTTGAAGAAATATAACAATTTTGATAAACTGGGACTTTCAAAAAGGACCACACCATTTTGTGTTATGTATGGCCGATCACGCGATATCGCGTGATATATTTTTATATCACGTCAGACCCATCTAGACAACATTAAAACTAGAGAAACTCTTAACAAAGTAATTTTAGCACACTAAATAAAAATTTGAAGAAATATAACAATTTGGATAAACCGGGACTTTCAAAAAGGACCATTACCATGTTGTGTTATGTATGGCCAATAACGCGATATCGCGTCATATATTTTTATATCACGTCAGACCCACCTAGACAACATTAAAACTAAAGAAACTCCATACAAAGAAATTTTAGCTCACTAAATAAAAATTTGAAGAAATATAACAATTTAGCAATTTCCAAAAAAACAGTTTTTCCAGCTGGCAATCATCGTGTCAAGCGTGTAATTTATAATCAATATGAGATATTTCGGTTTTGATTGTAAATAACAATCTTAAACAGCCCCCATCTTAAATCCAGCCCAATCTTAAACAATTTATTTTTAAATATGTTAAGAAATAAGTGAATTAGTTTGACAAAAAACGAACGCATTCAGTGCCAGGGATTCAGACGTAATTTTTCTGAAACAACGTTAATGATATTTCGTCTTTATAAGTTATTTGCTCGGTACCTACAGATTACTAGTATTTCAAACTGATATTGTATGATATGTAGACACCTCTCGATATTCGTAGCCATCGGAGCGAGCAGACGGGTTAAAAACCCTAAAACGCCATCGCCTATTAAATCCAATGTTGTAATTGAATCTGCCCATGTGCCAATAAATTGTTCGCCGAGTGATTTATCTAGTTCCCTTGACAGGCTCTTCCCGTTTCAGGATAGACATGCCAAAAGTATGAGACTTATTCATATGGATGATACGAGGTCGAATGTTTCAAATTACTTTAATAAATAAGGTATCTACACTATAACAATAAATTACTGGAAAAGGGCTTAAAACTTGTTTAGATGGATTGATAACTAACTCTATTTCACACCATAAAAGTAACAGCAATACAATTTACACAGAAAGATGTATACACAGATAAGGCGGTCTTATTGCTAAGGGTGATCTCTTAGAACGGCGATTTAAATCATTTAAGAAACCAATGTTTTTAGGGACAATCTAGGTATACTTCGAAATCAAATATCTTAACAAGTTTCTTCATACTTGTTACAAACATGATTATTATCCTAATAGGTACTTAGTGTTTATACACTTATGCACAGTCGGCAGCACGTCAGGTTACCCATTTAAACTACAAAATCACCTTTTAATAGGTAGTTAGCTAGCAGCCGTGTGTCTTAAGTTTTTATAAAACAAACTGTAATATTAGTAGTTTGTATTATTAAAACAAACTGTAATATTTTGTGCTGACTACGAGATTTAACATACACTTTATTGATAAGTTGCTCAATTCTCTTCCATTGCAAATCGCACTGTGAATGTTGAAATATTTATTATATTGGCCCACTTAATTCCGAGCGGTCAGCATTCCGACCGTCAGCTAAATCATAAGACGCGTTACAGTCGCGCACAAAATACCAATAAATCGAGTTATCCCCACGATATATCACATCGGTGGCAGCTGAGTCGGCGGGGCTGCACATAATGACGTCATCCGTTCGCGGCGTACGTACAATGCCTTCATTATGCCCTAACAGCTTGCTTACCATTACCATTGTGCCGACGGTCTGCTCGCTAATGGAAATAGACTCGAGAGTACCATTTTTGCACTTTAATCTGCGGACTAGTGTACATACAAAGGAAAGCGGAATCGTAAAATTGAAATTCTCTGAAGTGTTCGATATTGATACCGTATTTGTTTTGTAACTGCAGCAGTATTGCGGTTGCAAAATGTAAACTAAATGTCTAAATATGAAATGAACAACTTTTCATAAAATAATAAATTAATACTCGCCAGCTCACTTCATACTTTTCACTTTGTAAACAGATGTTTTCTGTTTTTATAGATTTTTTTATCTTTATTATTTGTTTCAACCTTAGAGTAGATAGCAGTTTCAACAGTGCATGGACCTATTTGTTGAAAATATCATATTTGTATAAATATACCTAATCACATACGTTGACGTGCCCCGTAAATTTTCCCGCTCCAAAATTATCTCCTTTCATTTGCGCTGACCTTCAAATAAAATCCTATGACTTATTATTCGTCATAAAAAGCGAACGACTTTCCCCGAAAGATGAACAAAAGGTTTCTTTGTTACGTTACCTGAACAATAAGAAGCCAAGAGTCCCGATTAAAGGAAGGGGTCGCAAAGGGAAAATATTGGGAGTAAATTACCGACCTTTGTACTATCGGCAGAATACAGATGAAGACATTTTACCTAAGGCACGGAAGGCAGTTTATGATCATGATATGATGAGGCGATAATTACTTTGTCTCGAGTCACCGTTGAGAGAACCACGTTGGGTATAATGTTTGTTCAGGAATTTACTGATGTTGAGCAAAAAATAATGTTAACGACAGCTTCTCTGTTTGGCCACGAAGATTTAACTAGGCATAACTTTATAATTTGTGGATGGACGCCTGAGGACGCCGGCGTCCCGATAACATTTAATTGCCTATTGTGTTTGGAACATGATACTTGGAAGGAACTCAGGAATGCGCATCTCCAATCCCTTAGACAAGATGCAATCATTCTACAGCGAACTTCGCTTTCGTCGTCGAAATGTCAAAATATGTATGCAGAAGTCACGTGATGTTTTGATGGCTTATGTCAGTTTTATATAATTTGTTAAAGATAGCGAACTTAGCTTTATAATAGATTGCATCTTGTCTATGGGCCCAGATATCAAAGTTCTAAACAGACGTAACACGTTTCGAAACCGCGCTTGACTAAAAGGGGAAATCGTAAAGATTTGATTAAAATAATGTTTATACAGTCTGCGAATATCCGAAAGCTCTCAGACGTATCCTCATTTAAGCCATCACTTCGTTCTCAGTCAGGTAGAAGTTTTAATGCACTTTCTGTTAACTTAAGGGATATTATGAAGTTTTCCAGGCGTGCGTTGGCGAAGACTTTGATGTAGCTGAAAACACATGGAGATGACAGGGGTAAGCTAGTTCTTTAAATTCCAATCCGATTAAAGTAGAGTAAGTGATGTGATTAGGCTTATGAAAGTTGAGCATCGCTTTAGGGGTGTGTCGTTTCTTGTTTCTCGTTTCATCATTCTGTGTTTTTAGAATCGTTTATTTTTAAATCTATGTAGGCATCTATTCTTTCAAACAAGTTATGCCCAATTATGTAAAAAACAAAAGATCTGCCTGCAAGATGGTTTTTTCACTAGCGGTTTTACTTATATGTTTGTGAAATCGTAAAACCGGCCAAGTGCGAGTCAGACTCGCGTTTGAAGGTATCTGTACCTATACCACAGGAGTAGGTAAAGGGTCTCTGTGCATATACAATATAAATACAATATCACGGTAAAAACACGTTTGTATGAGAGTATTTCTGAGGAAGGTTTAAGTGTGTTATTGGTTTCAAGTTCATCAAAAAAGTTTGCGATGGCATTATTAATGTATTCCAACTGTTAATGGTAGCTCACTATATCCATTCTTTTTTTCCGTACAAGAAGGCAATATTTTATTTTTAAAACTGTATTAATAATTAATGGCACTCGTGCAAAACATATAAAACCATTTACCCATACATCTTTCAGTGATATGTGGAAACGAAGGATAGTACATAATACATCATATTTCATTTTGTTAGTAAGTAGTATAACCAACTGCCGTAATCTGTCCATACGAGTCAACCAAGTGGACTTGATTGATATCGGGGACATAGGTAATGCCCTATCGCCGATCAATCAGCATTGTTCTTGGCAATGGGAGATTGATTGTGCCCGGGAGATAGACGACTCACTTATTTTATTTTTTTGGGGTTTGTGAAGTCGAATAGTAAGTACTACTAGACCAAGTCAACTAGCCAACTGTCAAAACGACTTACGATGACAAATTACGAAATTACCAAAGGTAATTAAAAAGCAATATTGTTACAATTTAGACGAATTGCCTAAGTTTGTTTAGCACTATTACTTATTAATTTCCACGGGTAATTTTGTTGTATTCGTCGTCGAAAGCGAAAGTCGTTTGACAGTTGTCTAGTTGGCTTTGTACCATTTATTGTACCATTCTCTATGAACATTTATGTAAATTGATACTGTGTGTGGTGTGAAATAAAGAATCTATCTATCTTGGTCGAGTAGTAAGTTTTCGATTTCATAGTTAGCTACATAATATGCGTTTATCTTGAAATAATTAACAGTGGCCAGCACAGCACATCAGACTGTATAGTCGGAAGCACGTCAGGTTACCCATTTTACATTTACGTATAAAAACTGTTTTCGTATTTTTTTATAACTTAAGCAATTATTTTGCAAGTTTTTACGAAATTAAATCAAATTTCACTTACAAAAATTAATCGACTATGTCATCCGGAGGGACTCGAACCCACGTCCTCTCGCTATCCGGGCGAGTGCTCTTACCAACTAAGTTACGGAGGACGTTAGTCAGTCAACGAATTTTTGCAAGTGCTTGCCACGCCAGTGAGCCGGCGTTCGATTTCATCAATACTTGGGGAATGTACCCGCATGTATCCAATGGAAATAATTTTACAAATATTTAACCATCAGTTAAGATGAAATCAGCTTAACCTTTTATATTTTTTATAACTTAAGCAATTATTTTGCTTGCAAACTTGTTTTTACGAAATTAAATCAAATTTCACTTACAAAAATTAATCGACTGTGTCATCCGGTGGGACTCGAACCCATGTCCCTTCGCTATCCGGGCGAGTGCTCTTACCAACTAAGCTATGGAGTACGTTAGGTTCGAGTCCCACCGGATGACACAGTCGATTAATTTTTGTAAGTGAAATTTGATTTAGATACTGTTTTCGTAGTTCAATTGGGTAACTGAAACATGACATGCTGCTGCTGTATTTTTTGGTTCTTACGGATTCCTTCGCAATTTATTTACATTTGATTTAAAACCTTTTCGACGTTTTGAACATTTTACAGCGTCTGTGGTCACAGTAGACTAAGGTGTTATTTGTCATTCATTATAAAGTTTTGAAAAATTAAACTACCTACCATCACTGATTAATATTAGTTTACGCAGAAAAAGCGAACCATGTCTTGAGATCTTGCAGTGCGAGGTGTTGCTTGGATTTTCGCTAGAATAGGATCCCGTGTCGATGATACATTCCAACCATGGCCGTCTCTATTAAGGACTTTTTATAATAATTTCAATCGCCTCACTTAGCATATAATAAGACGCCGTTCTTTGCGAGTTTTTTAAGTTAGTCATGTTCACACTTTAATTTGCTCTTGTATTATGAGTCGGAGACATAAACTTACTAACAACTCAAGATCGCCTCGAGTATCTATTGTGTATAATATTAATTGATTGCCAATTGTATATAATATTAATAAAAAATAAATAATAATGTGTGGCGGCCTATCTCAACAGAGATTAGCCAACTGCACGGGACATATTATAGTGCACAAGTGTGTGCGCAATACACAGGTGCACTCTCTGTTCCTTCACTCTCATAATTCGGTGAGACGGCAGTCCGATATGACCTATTAATAATAGGACTCGAATGGGTAAACAAAACATTTTTTGTTCCTGCAGGGCCCTAACCTAGACTTGCTTTCTGCTTTTTCAGCAAAAACAGCATTTAAAACTGCGCTAAGACGAAAGAGTGCAGTTCTTAGCCAAGTTCCGTGAAGGATGCCTTTCATTTGCTGTCAGTGGAAAATTGCTTAACGTCGGTTCGTGATCGCTTTTCACAGTTACCTACTTTAAGAAGAAGAAGGTACAGTGGGTTTGGTTATTCTTACTTATTCATTTACTAGCGAACCCCACCTTGGTATGGGTGCAATTTAAAATAAAAAATACTAGTGGTTACCCGCGACTTCGTCTACGTGGACATTATGACGCGGACTACGTGGACGTATGAGTCAATTTGTATCATCGATACAAATTGACTCATACTCCTATCGCCGTCCAGTAATCGTGGTCTCTCATTTGTACTCTGTTGTATGGTGAAGATAGTTCACCCTGTATCACTAATTGTATATACCCTATATTTTATAGTCGATCTTATTTAAACTGTGTTAGGAGTGTCAAGATTTGTTCATTAGATTTTGAGTCTATAACAGTCAAAGATTGTTAAATATGTACCGTAATCTATTTCATGTAAAAGAATATTACTTTATCTCTGAATATACTATTATTATTAAGATGAAAGTTAAACAAACCTTAGATTACCACCAGGAATATACATATTTAAACTGTGGTAGTAACATCAAGATTCGTTCAGCAGATTTAGAATCTACGAGTATAACGTTCAAGATCCATGCATATGTTACAGTCAAAACTCATAACCCGTCAAAACCACTTTTAACTACAAAAATCAGGCAAAAGTGGTTTTGACCGATGCCATTAGTTAAAAACAATTTTGACTGATTTTCGTAGTCGAAAGTGGTTTTAACTAAGAGCATCGGTCAAAACCACTGCTGAAATCTTGGGTAATAGTGATTGTGATCAACTTGTATCGGTCAAAAGTGGTTTTGACTAAGATTGTTAGTCATTAAAAAAAAAACCTTCCTTTCCTTCCTTTCCTTTCGACTTCAAAACTAACTACAGTGCTAATTAAAACTAAAAATTTTGTAAACAAATTTAAACTAAAAACTACAAAATAATATTTAAATTACCTAACTGTTCTACGAAATTATACAAGAAACCTATTTACAATTTATTATATGTTATTTTTTGGAGTCGGTGCCAACCAAGCTAGATATTCTATCTACTCTAAGCAGCTAAGAGATGGTTTAATCCTGTCCTTACTTGCAAAAAAACATTAGAATTAGAATTTCTGGCACCGACTCCAAAAAATAACAGATAATAAATTGGAAATAGGTTTCTTGTATAATTTCGTAGAACAGTTAGGTAATTTAAATATTATTTTGTAGTTTTTAGTTTAAATTTGTTTATAAATTTTTTAGTTTTAATTAGCACTGTAGTTAGTTTTGAAGTCGGTTTTTGTTTTTTTTTATATAGAAATTTATTTTTCTATTTTAGTTGAAATTTAGTGTAAGGTGCAACATGGGTAGACCTACTAAACGCGCTGTTCAAATGCGACAGCGTCATTTGGAACAAAGTAGTAACGAGAAGGAAGACCGTTTAAAGAAGGACAGTTACAGATTTGCCAATAGCATTTTAAATTTAGTTTGTTGTATATCGTATCATGAATTCCCTATACAAATTATTTTGGGGATAAAAACTGTTCTATGTCTTTTCTCGGTACTCAAACTATCAAATCTATCGTTTCAGCGGTAAAAGTTAATTGATTTTTGCAGTAATTATATATTTCTTAAAGTAATTATATATTTCTTGAAGTAATTATATATTTTTATTATTGGGGGCGGGGGGAGGGGCAAGGGGGGGGGGAGGAGGGAGCTGCGCCTCTGACTTTGCTTTGTTAGCATCCTATACAGTACCTGGCAAAACATCTGGTGTTTTAATTATGAAACTCCTAATTTTTAAGGAGTCCCACCATCAGCTCAGCTCGTAACAACATGTCAACATTAAGATACTAGTACAAAAACACTATACATGCCTTCAAAATTTAAGGGGTTTTGCCTCGATTACACCAAGATCCCATCATCAGATCTCGACTTGGCCAAAATGGGATCAACTAGAAGGTATAGCCTCTACGTAAACATTTTTTTTTCAAATTAGTCCACAACTGACTAAGATATGCGGTAACATAGCCACAAAAAAATAAAAAACATACAGTCGAATTGATAACCTCCTCCTTTTTTGAAGTCGGTTAAAAACTACTTTAATTGGAAATATTGAATAAAAATCATAGGTAAGTATTACAAAATCGTTTAATTATTAAACAAATGAACATGAATTGACATACAATTGAATAATTGAAATACTAAGATCTCGTACAATGCCGATTGAATTTTGTATGCACAAAGCACATAAACTTTACACCTTAAAATTGTTTTATAACACTTATTTTTTGGTTTCCCTCGTAGATTTCACTGACTACCTTATTTTTTTATGAATTTTGACCGATCATCTGATTTAAAATCAGACAAAACCACTTTTGACTGCAAAAAACAGTCAAAAATATTTTTGACCAAGGGCATTGGACAAAACCACTATTGCCTGATTTTTGTAGTTAAAAGTGGTTTTGACCAGCTATGAGTTTTGACTGTAACACATACATACCTACATACTCACACAGACAAACATTTCAAAAACATTTTATTATATGTATACATAACTTGTGCAGTGTACCTACAAGTCACTCAGCGATAACGTAGTTTTCTCTCTCTCGCTGGTGAAGTGATTGTCTAAATCGATTCACTTGTTCCAGAGATCACTTCTTAATACTAACAGATACACAACATTATAAACGTCACAAACTTTACCTTTTTATAACATTAATATCTAGAGTACTTGCTGACTTACTGTCGCTGGAAGAAGTAACAAATAGTTTCTGCCCATTTCTTTAACTTTTGGCCTTAAAAAGATAGTAACAACAAACCAATTATTGTTATTTTTTAAAGCGTATTGTTTGTCGAACAAGAATGTGGCCAGTGCTTTAGAACTTTGACTGAGTAACAACTGTGTTAAAAGTAGGCAGGTGTACGTTACACACTGTCAATACAAATAAAAGTTGCTTATTTTGACTTTTCACATAAAATTAATTGAATTTAACCCTTCCTTAGTATGGATTACTAAAGAGGAGGCTACAAGACGCCTTGATCGAGCAGTTTGTGTCTTTTTTACATTGGAATACAGTTTGGGTTCTGGCTAAAGCTGCCTGGCTAAGTAATATTATGCTTAACATGTAACGAATTTTATATTTTACTAGCGGTTGCTCGCGACAGTTAACAGTCAGTTTTCATTTTGACATATTCTTAAATGCAATGTTCACGTTTTTAGAAACATCGAAGGTATTTTTTTTGTTAAGTATTTAGATTTCGTATCTTCTTTTTAAGGTCGTTTTTTCGCGGCCGCTCTGAAAGTAGTAACCAACGATAGCCATATAAATCACATGGAATATCCAATCAAACTCCGCAACTTAGAATTTGCGTCATGTTTATACGTAATATTGGATACGTGCGGCCTCGTGTAGTTTCAGAGACATTAATTAAAGGCGGCTGCCATCACAAGAAGGCGTCTACACGCTGCACATATCCAAGATAAGTAGATCTTTCTTGGCTCCAGATTTTCCGTTCAGAAGCACCAGATCTCCAGTCAGATCCACGTCAGTTCGGGGGCCAACGTATAATGGGAAATCTTAATACAAAAGCGTCCGATAGATTAGTTTAATTATAACGCGCTCTTAATAAATGACGCCATCTTTTCTGAGCTTAGTTCGGAAATTATCTATTCTACGTTAGTTATTAGACTTCACGGTTAGTTTTGTGACGTTATTATGTTTCGACAGGATTAGACGACGCTAAAGTTAAGATATTAAATTTGACAGCATTAATACGGTAAATGGATTAAACGATGAAGGAAAGCAATCAGCTATTGGCATAGATTTGGTTCAAAAGATTTATAATGCTTTTGCGAGTTTCGATATTTGACATCATTGAACATTAGGACTATTACGTTGTGGCATATAAGACTGAGAAAGAATTTAAATTACACCATAAAGGTATACCAAGTTCGTAGCCTACCACATGCGACCGCAGCAGACGAAATGTCGACGCGACACTACCTACTAGTTTCTATGTATTTCTACATAAGCTTCATGTCGCTTGCTGTAAATTGTGTTTCATAGAAATACATAGAAACCAATAGTGTCGCGGCGACATGTCGTCTGCTGCTGCCGCGTGTGGTCAGCTACGAACTTATGCTTTACGGATCTATTTTACCTTTTAATGGAGTTACCTAAATAATGGGAAGAGGCACGGAAGAAAAAAAGAAGATTATGGAGTAACCTAACATTGCCTCAGCTACACCTTTTCACAATTGGACCCAGGCCGCTTTGTATGTATAAGGTTAGGAATCATTGGCTCCTAAGACACGTGTTGTGTCTTAGTTTAGTATCCGGGTATCCTATGTATTACGGTAATAAAACTTTTCCATACTGTAGCGACATCTTACCACTGTCGCTAACACTAGCAAGCAAACTTCAAGACGCGACGCCCTTACTCGGCTCCTACAGGCTAGATGGCGCTGATAGCCCGCTCCATACAACACAAACCGCGATATGTAAGATTTAGCACGAGCTTGACTACATATAGATAAACCAAGACGGTGACCATTGGACCTTGGTCCCCGACCATAACAACCGGTCGGTAGGAAGCGCTTCCCTTTGCCTTCCTAACCCAGTTGCGCCAAATTGGTGACCCCGACGTGATCTACACTGGAGCATGGAGCCTCACCGTCGTCATCATCATCGTCGCCTTCTCCCTTGCCAACAGGCACCCAGCCAGCAGCATCCAGCCAGCAGTCTCCTGCAAGCCAGCTCACCAGCCTTAAGGACACCACCGCAGACCGCACCGGTTCTACCTGGTTCCTCGGCAGCCTCATCCAGCTCATCATCCCGACTCACTGTGGACATCACGCATGTACATCCCGACTCATCGTGTGGACATCGCGCACTCATCCCGACTCACCGTGGACATCGCACATCCCGACTCACCGTGGACATTACGCATGCCCATCCCGACTCGCCGTGGACATCGCGCATGCACATCCCGGCAAAATTGTGGACTCAACAAGCACTGGCACTTGCAAGCTCACTACGCACAGACTGCTGAGCTCTCAACCATCCTGGCTCAATCAACCTCCGGTTCTTCGGGGGGAGTGGTGTAGCGACATCTTACCACTGTCGCTAACACTAGCAAGAAAACTTCAAGACGCGACGCCCTTACTCGGCTCCTACAGGCTAGATGGCGCTGATAGCCCGCTCCATACAACACAAACCGCGATATGTAAGATTTAGCACGAGCTTGACTACATATAGATAAACCAAGACGGTGACCATTGGACCTTGGTCCCCGACCATAACAACCGGTCGGTAGGAAGCGCTTCCGTTTGCCTTCCTAACCCAGTTGCGCCAAAATACAAATGCTCTATGTAACTTTTTAGTTAAAATAAACATTTTTATTATTTTCAACCGGATGAAAAACCACTCGCCTTTAGGATGGTTCAGACCGGCAACGCCACAGTCGGTCAGGATCGGGCAAGAGAGAGAGAAATCTGCGAAGAAATAGTACGCAAGCACCATCGCTTTCTGCATTTTGGCTGAAAGCGACCAGCCGATAAATCCCAGCCAGCCTCTCTAGGTGTGCACTCATAAAAGATGAGAATAACCCGTATGTATAACAATATTATTGGGATGATTTCAGTGGTGCCACTCCCCACGTATCGGTAAACTCGTGTGCTAGAGCCTGATCCAAGTACTTTTGTTGTTTTTGATCTTGGCCTTCACGAAATTTTTGTCTTATTCCCTTTCATTTTCAACATAGCGAATGGCTATTCGGTGGCTACTGGTCTTAAAGGGCGACTGCAGCAATGGCACAGTCGGCCAGGATAAGAGCAAGAGAGTAAGAGAGAGAGAAATTGACTGCTTATTATTATTATTTCTTTTATTACCAGGGCCGTGTTTCAGAAAGCGTACAAGTCTGTAATACAAATTTGTAACCATTGTAACACATAAATAGAAATAAATTAAATGGGCCTTCGACACGACAAAAAGTCAAACTCTTCTTTACAAAAGCAGTTTTTTTGATAACGGTTAATGGGGTGCAACAGAGCCATAAAGTTACTTCGACTTCGAAAAATAAATGTAACATACACCGAAAAGGCAAGTGCATTTTGCACAAAGCATATTTCACATGGCATGCTGTCGACAAATATCGGGGCGCGTCATCGATCAGGCTTGCGCCGAACCAATGTATTGACTGGACATTTTTCTCAGTCACTGCATGGGGACGTGACGGGTTTATGGCAGCGTCCACGGCGTTACCCACTCGTAACTTTGGAGTAAATGTTAATTAGATGATGACACATCACTCCGACCGTGTAAGTACTTCGTTGTCAGGTAGTTGCCGGTGTAAATTTGATTCACGTGGTGTGCCAAAAAGGTCCCCGCTCAATTTGAATCTCGACAGCGGAAGGATAGCTTATCGCGACACTAGCTTTTAGCGGAAACCTTCGAGCACTGGGTGTAAACACGCACGCAATAACACTGCCAACAATATTAAGTTACTAATTAATTTAGTGACCATTCAAGTGACGGCCATGACAAGTATCTCCGTGCTTCGGAAGCTACGTTAAGAAGTTGGTCCCGGCTAATATCTGTTGATATTAGTTAACGACTAATATCAACAGATATTAGCCGGGAGCAACTTCTTAACGTCCAGTCAAAAGCCCTAGGGCGGCTTGATAACATCTGACTGACAGTAAGGTTGCCTTAGCCACTAATCGTACCTCCTTATAGTTGAGGTGAGGCCTTTAACCAGCAGCGGGATCTATGTAGGGTAACTAAAATGTTTCACTTTAATTAATTAATTGCCTGGTATTACACCCCTGCATTTGTCTCTCTCATAGGACTATAAGAGTATATACTTGCTTTACATTTGATCACTATGATATCTCGTGCATCCTTCGTGCATCTTAATCTTCATCAATCGACCTCTATAGCTAAAAATGATACAAGTAAAAACCTACATTTACAATGCATCATATTTTCATTTTATTATAAATGAATATAAAAATGAGATGATAAAAATTTCTAACAAACAACCAAATACTTACCGATTCCCAGAAAAAAAAATCTCATTCTTTCAAAAAGTATTATTAATATGTTTCATTTCCTTCAAAATCTTCTGGTTTTCCAACGAAGCGGGACAACAGGTGAAGATAATAAAGGGAACGGCTTTGTCCGTAACGAGCGTTCACGGAAAGCCAGCCGGGTAAATATAAATAAACGGCCGAGGTGTTGCTGAGACCCTGGACCAGTTGATGTAGCCTGTTGACACAATAAATAAATATTTTTATGGTTCCGGGCGAAAAGGCTGCGAAAGGGAGGTCCAGCGATTCGACAACGTAGTTACTTTCAAAGTAAAATCGCCCCACTCCATACGAAACATATGCATGTTTCGTATGGAGTGGGGCTCTTACTATGTCTGTAGTCTGAAGTGTGGCTCCCGGATTTAAGGGTTCTGGGTCCTAAAAAGCATTATTTCCCTAATGGTATACCTATTATTAAGTAGTGATGGTACCCAATACAGTTGACTTAAGTTATTACAAGTAAGTATAACGTAGAATCGAATCTATCTTGCCATAGAGAACACGTTGAGTTATAGGTATGCCGGATTTATCCATATAAACGCCTAGGGCGGCTGATACCATAGCCAACCTGTTTTTATTCAGTTATGTATATAATATATTTTTTACATTCGTAGGGATCGTAATTTATAAGTAAAAAGCTCGTTCTGAACGAATAAAAAACGATAATGGCGTACATTAGCCGTTTCTAAGTTTAGGAGATTAAATAAGGTTTTCCTCGTTTAACTGAACGCGTCATAAAAAGCATAATGCAGATGGATTCCGAAGGTTCATGGTCGTATGTAGGTATAGGCTTCAAATTTGCCAACAGAAAACGAAGTTGGAATGTCTTAAGATCTTAATTAAATCAAAAAGAGAAGATTTGGCATTGCGCCATATGAATGATCCGATGAAATTTGGTCTAAGCTCAAAATTTTGTTTGTTGATAACCATTTGTTTTTATGTAGTTCATCAGTTATTTGGTAGTACTATTTTAATTTGATTCGATTATGAGCATGTCGTTAGGGGCCACCAATATAAAACAAAGTTTGAAAGCGGAATTGTGTGCCTAGACATAACTGGATCGAATCAACTCTAATAGATAAACAATAACCTTAACGAAAAGACGAACTCTCATTATTGCATGAACTGTGTGTTATAAAATAATGAAGACTGATTGGTTAAATCAAACTGATATTAAATGTCATTAAAACACAATTTTACGGTTTACTTCGCGATTTATTTACATTTTATTTTAAACCTGACGTTTCGTTTCGTTCGACTCACAATCGTACGCGCAGATAAAGGTAACGCTACGGTCGTAATAGATACATCGGACTATAAACTTAAAATGTCGCAGTTGCTGTCGGACGAATCTACCTACAAACGCGTGAAAGTAGATCAAACAAACAAAATCCTGAAGAAAACCAGCGACTTAGTACGAAAACACAGTGACAGTTTAAGTCTAGATGTTCAACAGTTAGTACCTACGTGTGCAAAACCACCGAAATTGTATGGGTTGCCAAAAATTCATAAGACTAATATCCCGCTACGTCCCATTGTGAGTCAAATTGATACCCCAACCTACAGATTGGCTCAGCATTTAGCTAAAACATTATCAAAGCTAAGGGGAGAAACAACGGCGTATGTGAAGGATTCCTACCATTTCATCAGCGAAATTAAGAACTTACAATTAGCAGATGATGAAACTATGGTTAGTTTTGATGTACAGTCCCTATTCACAAGCTTACCAGTACAGGACTGCATTGAAATTACTAAAAGGAAGCTGGTTCAACTCGACATGCCAATAGAATATGCGGAACTATTGGAACATTGCCTTACATCTGGCTATTTACTGTGGGATAATGAGTTCTATCTGCAAACCGATGGTGTAGCAATGGGCTCTCCGGTATCCCCAGTTGTTGCTGATATATTCATGGAGGATTTTAAGGATCGAGCTCTGAGCACATCACCTATATCACCAAGGTTTTATAAGCGGTATGTAGATGACACTTTCACAATTTTACCCACCAATAGTGTTTCTGCTTTTCTTAATCATCTTAATTCAATACATCCAAAAATTAAATTTACTATGGAAATTGAGGCAGACAGTAAACTAGCTTTCTTAGATATTTTACTAACTAGGAATTCGGATCATACCCTTAGCCACACAGTCTTTAGAAAAGCCACCCATACCGATAAATATCTCAATGGTGCGTCTCACCATCATCCTTCACAGTTAGCTACCGTGGGCAAAACTTTGTTTCAGAGAGCGAGGGGCATCTGTGACGACCGACACCTGGCTGCTGAGCTTCAGCATGTAAGGAAGGTACTACGGGACAACCAGCTTCCAGTACCACGTCGTTGCAGACCCCGTGCCAAGCCTACGACAGTTGAACGCCAACCTGCAGTACTACCATACATGAAGGGAGTCACTGACAAGATTGGGAATATCAAGATATTCCCAATCTTGTCAGTGACTCCCTTCGCGTGATTGAAGCACGCTTCAAGAAGCGTGCTTCAATCAAAACTTACTTCAAGCCGCAAAAGAAGATTAACCAATTCCTACCACCTGTCAAGTACAACATACCTCTTCAAGATGCAGGGGTGTACAAGCTGGAGTGTGACTGTGGCCTCTCCTACATCGGGCAAACAAAGCGAAGTATAGGCGTGCGGATAAAAGAACACATAGCTGACGTAAAACATAGACGGAACATGAAATCTGCAGTGTGTGAACATGCCTTAGACAAACCCAACCACTTCATTCGTTTTGACCAACCTAAAATACTTGCAAAAGAACGGCCTTTTATTCCTCGAATGCTACGTGAAGCCATTGAAATTAGAAAACATCCAAATTTCAATAGAGAAGATGGTTGGAAAGTTCCACCGGCATGGGATCCTATTCTAGCAAAAACCAAAGCAACACCTAGCACTGCAAGATCTCAAGACACGGTTAGCTCTTTCTGCGTAAATAGGAACATAAATTAATATTATTGAGTGACGGTAGTTAAAATTTTTCAAAACTTTGTAATGACAAATAATACCTTAGTCTTCCTGTGACCACGATCGCTGTAAAGTGTTCGAAACGTCAGGTTTAAAATAAAATGTAAATAAATCGCGAAGTAATCCGTAAAATTGTGTTTTAATGAGTTCAACAATTCGCGTAAACGTAAGAAACAAATATGATATTAAATGTGCTTCAGGTAAAACCTATAACATTCACGAAGACGTTTTTCGTTCAGCGTGAAAAACTCATGAAGTTGATTTAAGATCATGAACGAAGCAGTTTACTTTATGCCACTTTATTTTTTTATTAAGAACAAGGCGGGCCTTCTGCATTTCGTATTTAATAACAAAGGTACGGAACTCTCAGCTTTTATTGTCTTTTAACTCTGATACCGCAGTAACTCCCGTTGCTGCCAAGTTTTTATTTTAATTCAGTTATAACTTGGCAAATGAGATCACTTTAAGTTTGAAGTTTAAGAACCGTCTAAGTTAACTGGTGAAAGTTCAAACGCCTTGGTGGATATTCAGGGTAAAAAAATATAAATATAGGGTATAAAAAAATCACAATTTTGATGTTGGTCTCATAGAAAAAGTTGATGTATTTAAATACTAGAATCGGACCTTCAAGAGGTTATTAGTTCAACAATCATCATCATGTTTTAACTAATTTACTATTTATTTTTACACTCAAGGCATTCTCAGAAACCCTTTTTTGATACCAGAAGTCACTTTGTTAGAAGACGGTTCATTATTTTTTGCGTACGATACCAACCTTCGTAAAAACTTGCGAAGAAATTGCTTGTTTTTATAAAACAAGGCGAATTTAATTCTTACTGATGGGTAAATATTTGTGAAAGTATTTCCATAGGACATTTTATTTTATTTGTATCACAAAATCCACAGCTTGTAGGTAGGTAGCACACTTTGTTGGTTACGTCATTACCCAAAGTATTGATGAAATAATTAAACGCCGGCTCTCCTTTTTTTTTTTTTTTATCGCTGGAAAATGCGTTACGCATACCTACCACTCTCGGGGGGAGCGATAGGTTATGTGGGACTCTCCCCGATTGGGGCCTACCCACTAAAAACCAGCGGCGTTTTCGGGAGCCATATAGTTCGGGACCACGGGTCAGCGCCATCAGCACACTACCGCAGTCCCTCACTGACCAGACCGACACACGGTCTCACCCGTTCTGGAGAGGGCATAGTACCCCTGCCTCCAGCGCCGGAGGAGGACATCCTACGGCTTGTTGTCCCGATGATGCGTGGAACGCAAGACACACCATCGCGCCTCCTAGTGGGAAGCGGACGCCCCCGCGTCCGCCGCCCGAGGCACAGGGAGAAGCATGTGCAGGAGGTGGCGGTTCCTCCTGCGCCCAGTGCGCCTACGGCGCATGAGGAGTGCGTCAGCCTCAGCCTCTCGCTCTCGCTCCGCGCTCTCCTTTTGGGCAAGCACATGCTCGCAAAATGCGGCCATGGCTCGCCACGCCTCCCTGTCGTCGACCATACGCCGGACTATGGAGCCCAGCCTCAGGTCGTCCCCCACGTGTGCTCGAAGGGCACGGCGGTCAGCGACCCACGCCGGGCACACCTTAAGGGTGTGCTGTGCCGTGTCCTCCGGAGCATCGCAGTGCCAGCATCGGGTGGAGGGTTCCCTGCCAATGCGGCAGAGGTATGACCCAAAGCACCCGTGACCCGTAAACACCTGAGACATCCGGTATGTCACTTGGCCGTGTGGCCGCTCAACCCATTCTGTGAGAACGGGGAGCACGGCTTCAGTGACCCGGACGCCCAAGTGGCTACTGGCCAATCTACGGCGCCACTGCTCGTGGGCTAGCTCTAAGAGCTGTCTCCTTTCAGCTTCCACCTCCGTCGGTGCAGGCCTATTACCTTGTGATCTTTGGTCTCCCCGCCACTGAAACAGCGCAACGAGGACCAAGGAGTCGAGATCCCAGGGAAGGCTGCTGGCCAAAACCAGCGCCCCATCGGTGGAGGTGGTGCGGTAGGCTCGCGCTATTCGCAAGGCTAAGACCCTTTGAGCTCTCCGCAAAACAGCCACGTTCTTGGACGAGAGGGCGTCATGCCAGACCGGGGCACCATAAAGTGCCATTGAGCGGACCACCCCTAGGTACAGTCGTCGAGGAGCCGTCGACGGACCACCCAGGTTTGGCAGTAATCGGCTCAAAGCACCCGCGGCGGCGTTGAGCTTGAAAGCGAGCTGACGAAAATGGGCCTGGAAGCACCACCTTCCTTCAAGCACAAGCCCAAGGTACCGAATGGTGGGCGAAACGGGGATCTGAACCCCACCCACCATCAACCCAGCGCCCGCAGGCGGCGCTCGTCGAGGCCCGTGAAAACACAGGGCCTCAGACTTCTCGAGCGCAACCCGTAGCCCCAAACGGCCGATTCAATGGACAATCATGGCGACCCCAGCAGTCGCACGACGTGCAGCCTCGGCAAAAGAGTCCCCGTGAGCTGTCAGCAGGGTATCGTCGGCGTAACAAGTTACGCCAACCCCCGCGACGAACTGGCCACGGAGGGCCCAGTCAAACCCGACATTTCACAGGAGCGGTCCTAGGACAGACCCCTGTGGAACGCCGCATCCGGCCGAATGCCGCAAACGACCGTCCACCGAATCACACGCAACCTCTCGTCCCTCCAGGTACGATGCGATGGTGTCCTGCAGGTAAACAGGTACCCCGTGGTAACGGAGCGCCTGTTTGATCGTGGTCCACGGCAGTGTGTTGAACGCGTTGGCAATGTCAATAGACACGGCCAACAGCACACCGCCGCTCTCCACCGCGTCTCTGGCGAGCGATTTTACCCGCAGGATAGCATCGATCGTAGAGCGCTCTCTCCTGAAGCCGTACTGTACATCCGACAGATTCAGCCCATCCGTATCCAGGTGCCGGACAAGGCGGTTTGCAAGGACTCTTTCAAAGAGCTTGCCCACCTCGTCCAGCAGCACGATCGGACGGTATGCCGAAGGGGAGTCGGTCGGACGTCCGTCTTTCTTCAGAAGCACGAGCCTCCCTTCCTTCCATAGCGCCGGGAAGCGCCCCTGCTGCAGGCAAGCGGTTAGGAGCCTGCGAAGGCGGTCACCGAGTATATATGATACGAGGACCCAGATTTTACCTGGGACCCCGTCAGGACCCGGGGCCACGTTCTTGGCCTTTAACCGCAGTATTGCCGCGCCGAACTCGCCCTCAGAAACGGGCTCAGGGGGCTCTCTGGAGGCCACGGGGTGTGGCAACATCAAAGGCGGAGTGTGCTCCACCTGGGCTGAACGCCGGCTCTCCTAATGCAGCAAGTAAAAATTCATCAAGTGTAGCTCACTTGGGAGAGCAATCGCCCGGATAGCAAGGGGTTGTGGGTTCGAGTGTCAATAGTTTTGTATGCGTACTTTTTAAATAGATAAAAAGCAAAATACGTACAAATGGCGGTGAACTTTGTTTTACAATATGTATTGATAATAGTAGTGGTTTTTAATTTCCTTATACTATTTAAGTACTACTATGTGCTACATAAACTCGACATTCTAAAAACAAAGTATCTAAGTAAAGTTTTTAAAACCACGTGTATAAAATGTCATATGTTACGAAGTTATAATTACCTAAAGGAACGTATTCAAAGGGAATTAATAGACCTACTTTAAAATCCTTAAAACAAATTCGCATTTTCATACTTAAGTCGTAGACGTACCGCATTATATAAATGAGTTTTTTTAGTATTTTGAAGTATGTCGAATAATAAAATGTTTTGTGAATTCGCTTTTAAATACGTTCCTAGAAAATAAAAACTTCGTAGCATATCTCATTGTACCTATATCATTTTGTGTCGCTGACAGTCGCCGACTTTTTTTCTATTTCCATAAATAAATAACGCGTTATCAGACACACACATCAAAAAGCTACTTATGAACTATCGGCATGTCTGCAGTCCTCACACGGGTTAATATATCTCGCGTGCCCACGCTTGCTGCGGTCGAACGAGATAGGGCGGGCGGTTTAGTGCTAAGTACGTCTTACCGACTCTGCCTAGCCAATACTGACCGGGCGGAATCGAGAATGTTGCGCGCACAGAACTGAAAAAACTTTTTTTTCTGGGGTTGTGCACATTACCATCGTTTTGTCTCGCAGTGTTTTTATCGCAAATATGCAATGCGAAGTACGCGTTTGTATGACCTAGATTAAAATTGTGTTGCAAACACATTCGTGTGCGTTTAGTGTGAGATGGTTTCGACCTGTTAACGCGCGATAAAGGTCAAATAATTTTGGTTCGTTCGTCGTCCCAGAAATAAATTGTCAGACTCAGATTTCAACAAAAATTGTCTTCAAGCCAAAAATTGTGTTCTTGGCGTTAACATTAAAATTATAAACGGCGAATATCAAATGCTCAACAAATTAAATCAAATATTAGTGAAAGCTTTTAATCAAAAGCTAATGAATGACTAGACGTTTCAATAATGTCTATTAAAGTTGTTAGACAAATAGATGTTGAACCCAAATTTGATTAAACTGAGACTCAGAAGCAATCATGTGAAACATTTATGAGGCTCATAAGGGTTAGTAAATACGCAGTGTTATCGTTGCTAGTACATGGTTTCGTTAGTTAATTCGAGGTTTAGTGAAGATAATTTTGATAACCCTTGCCATCCCGATTACTAACACGTTAAATTGTTTAACCCGGGCAATTGCTTACATTAGAAATACCTACCGGTATTCTTCTAGATCATTTTCTTCTTAGTAGCTAAACGAAAGGTTTTTAGGATAATTCTGGGACCTACGCAACAGGAAGACGGAATCTGGCGAGTACGTAAAACGCCGAAATTGAAGACCTAGTGGCTGACCCTAACATAATCGGCATAGTGAAATCTCCCAGACTTCGATGGCTCGGCCACGTGGAAAGAATGGAGGAGAATCGTGCCGTGGAGAGAGCATTTCTGGGACGACCAGATGGCAAACGCCCGGTCGGACGTCCTAGATATCGTTGGACAGATGAAGTACAGAAGGACCTGTGTAAGTTCCAAATGGCCGATTAAAAAAAGATTGCGTAGGATCGGAAAGAGTGGCGTCTTAATCTGGTGTCGGAGGTCAAGATCCATTTTACGCCGTAGATCCAGCAAAGTGAGTAAGTAAGTATTATTCTTGATGGCATAACTATGGTACAATGAATTATAATTTTATAATATTTGAATAGATTTAATAACTTTTCTTTTATAATATAATATAAATTATTGTTTTTAAGTGATAAGTATTCACTTTGCAATCTAAATATATTATTGCACTTGAAAAAATGACCGCCTCTGGCGGTCATTTTTCAAGTATCAAGTCATCAAGTGCAATAATATATTTTCTTTTATAATTCTGTACGAATATTAGAAAGATTTGACAAGTTTGTGCGTTAGTGAAATTGCGAATTGTTTGTACAATGTAGTCGCCTTAAAGTACTGCAAAGATTTGGGGAATTCACACACTAACACAAAGATGAAAATTATTCCGAAGTAACATAAAATTGCACCCGTGCAAAGTAAGAAACAAATCCATTTATACTCGTTGTACTCTCAACGTTATACTCTATAAGAACTCTCAATCATATTCTCAGATCATTATTTATAATGTTATGTTGTTTGATAATCCAAATAAATAAAATAAATTGTTTCAACAAACACACCAATTACCTAGCCCCAAACAAAGAGGGTTTTGCTATGGTGACTTGACATTAACGGAATACCATACTTAAATAGGTACGTTTATAAATGTTCATGACTTAAGTACAAATGCTCATGCTCATTACACAATCATTTGCCCTTTGCGGGATTTGAACTCGCAACCTCTGGTTTTATAGTCCGGAGCGCAAACTACACACATCGACACTGTCTAAGGGTATTTTGGATTTCCTCAATTTACTAAAATGTATCAAAAATAACATACCTACATGTGTATATTTTAATAAATTTTTAGTAAATTGAGTAAATCCAAAATATCCCTAGACAGTATTGATTAGTATAAATAAATAAATTGTTTCAACAAACACACCAATTACCTAGTCCCAAACTAAGCGTGAGCTTGTGCTATGGTGACTAGGATAACGGATAAACATACTTATATACATTTATAAACATCCATGACTTAGGTACAAATGCTCGTGCTCATTACACAAACATTTGCCTCTTGCGGGATTCGAACCCGCAACCGCCTTGTTTAGAAGTCCGGGGTGCGCACCACTACACCAAGACGGTCGTCAAATGTGTTGATTAGTATACTACACCAAGACGGATAAATGAGACAGAGTAAACAGGCTAGTTGTTTACTCTGTCAATTTTTGTGGCTTTGAGTTTTGGTTTTGCCTAACACCAGCCCTAATTTAATCCACAAGTGTCGAAAACTTTAAAAAGAACAAGTACAGGCAGATCGACTCCCGGTACCACTTTGTACCGTTTGGAGTCGAAACACTGGGTTCGTGGGGTCCCAACGCTATCTCCTTTTTCAAAGAGATTTTCAAGAGGCTAGTTGACATCAGTGGTGACCTAAGAGCTGGCAGCTAACTTGCTCAGCGTATAAGCATCGCTATCTAGCGCGGTAATGCTGCCAGCATCCTGGGAACCTTACCACAAGGACCCTTTTAATAATTTTTGTTTTTGTATTGTATTAAATAATTTATCTTAATTTTCAATAATGAGTTGTATATATATTACTAATGTACATTTATATTGTTCTAATTAAATTAATTAATAAATATATTATTTAATCCTAGTTTAATGCGTATCTGTATGATTACCGTACAGGTAAACAAGTCTCACAGAACTTATTACTTGCTTATTCAGTGCAGTGACCAAGTTAGTTCTATTTTTATATTCAACATTAATAATTATTTAATGCTAAATGAATCAAAGTTATTACTTGGAATGGAACATGATTATCACAACAAAATTGTTACGTCTCATTACATTGCAACACTCAACTACAGAGTTCAATAACCCTTAACAAACTACACGTACCTATCAAGTTGCCAGCTTGGGCCTGAACATAAGTAGCCACTCCGGCTAACTGCATGTGAAACCTTATAGTCTGGGAGTCGACTGTTGGCAATCCTACGTCATCGAGTACGAAATTAAAACAGTCTCTGGAAGGAAAAGCACAAAATGTTACATCTGTGTAAGTTGGGTTTGCCTAAGCAAATGGTTATTTTTCTGAATACTACTCATGAAAATGGTGCTTAAGTAGCTGGTCTTCCAGGGGTTAACGGACGGCTAAGGACTTCATCTATTTTTTGGGCTAACTCTTGATGGAGCGAGCTTACCCAGGATTCTTTATTCTGGTTATTCCTTGATCTGAGTAGGTACCCGATAAGACTAGGAAAATATGATCTGCCGCATCATATCGTGGCGACTCTGTCTAACATCTCCTGGCTCTAATACGGCCGATACAGGCTCCCGCTGTTTGAGCCAGACTATCGCCTTGAGCTATTTGTAAGTGCTCTTGGTTTTAAATGCTGATGTAGATATCTTCTGTTTTTTGGCTGGATTGGATATTGCAGCGAAACGACACCGTGCGCCAGTTTTATTGTCACCTGACATCGCTTGCCTTGCAAATTCCACAGTGATTTGTCATTTCTGCTACCTAGCCAGCTACTTTAGTCATCACAAAATAGTGAAGTAGGTATATAAGAAATTCGAGTTTTCCAAAGGTGAAGAAGAAGAGCGCGCTCTTGATGTTATGACTGCTTAGTTTTTATAGTTTTCACAGAGGAAATTTACAGTTATTTTATCCGTTGAGCCTCTACCTCTCTCGCACTGCCCACTTTCCATGTCTGCTTATCCCAAAGATATGACTGGTAGAGAATGCCATTTGGCATTAAGTCCGCCTTTTGAACAAAATTACAATTTGGAATAAAGCTTAAATAAATAAATTACTACCTACTGCCTACTTGTACTAGATATACCAGACCTATTGTACCTTAACAATGTTTAGCGACAAGGATTACGCGTCATTAGACATAACAACCTGATTAAATCGTAGCAATTAACGCAGTTTGATGACCTCTTAACAAGCTACAATGTACGCAAAGCATACTCGTAGACTGGAGTACAGTCATAAGCAATGAAATGTACACAAATAAGTATTTATGCCATTGCAATAAGGTCTCATATCGAATGCAGATGTATACATATTGATGCTCGTGACGTGGCTGTACCTACCTATCACCTTTAGGTATTAACAATGAAACCGTTTGATAAGTAAACATATACAGGTACATTCCAGGATAAACCAATATCAAGATACTCAGAAAAACCGAAAGTAAGTATTGTCTACCGGACATAACCCATTCTCGGCCGCTTCCTCGCTTACCATAAGGTGAGATTGTGACTATTAATATTATTATTTGCCTGACTATTAAAAACAAAAATGAAACCTCTAGTGCAAACATCAACAATGATATGAGCTCAGGTTGATTAAAAATACCTTGTGTAAGGTGCGAGTTAATGAAATAAATAAATAATTATAAATATTGGACAGCATTACATACAATGCTCTAATCGCAAAGTAAGTTGCACTTGTTTTCAACACCCAGACCTGAAATAATATAGAAAGGGTTTTATTAATTGACCCACCCGGGGATCGAACCCGGGATCTCAGAGAAGGTGACACACGCGAGGGAGGTCGTCAAATGATACTCGTAGATTATACTCTTTTAATCTTGGATGACTTGTCAAACTAAGTCTTTTGTAAATGTCAACTACGAGTATGTGTGATTGCACACCATAGTAGACATTTACAAAACATTCCTAGACGTACAATTTAGGCGATCTTATGGCTAAAAGGAATTGAAAATAAATGACATTGATCACGTACCTACTTAATCGGGAAAAACGCTTCGTCAATGCATCAGTCGAGCTCAGAGAGCTTGATCGATGACACGCTTTGATATTTGTTGAAACCTAGTGTACGGGAACTCAGTTATTACACATTTTAATTAATAAATCACAATAATTCACAAGAAATATGACGCCGCGTACAGAGAGAATCGTGCGAGAGAGATGGAAGATATATGTCAAACATTTGACGCGATTGAGCGTGCACAGTAGCTATGGATTGCGTTCGGAAATCCATTACACTAAGTACGTGTAAATACTAAAGCTGTCGTGCTAAATATACTTGTCAAAACAAAATAAGGGCCACGAGGTATTTTTTCATTTTGGTGTAAATTATTATTTGGTGTAAAAATATTGAGTATACAAACTGTTTGATACCTAAACTTTTTAATATTGTAGTAGTAGTAATATTGTAGTAATATCTAATGCTGGCAACACTTTTAAATAAAATTTGATTTAAAATTCTTTTTGAAAATTTTGTTTTCATTTTCTTTGACGTTTTGCTTTCCTTAGCTTCTTGGTTTATTAGGAATTATCAGAGTTCATTGATATCTCGAGTCAGAAACATCTTTTGCAATATGCCACAAGCACGCAGGCGTCATATGGACTCGCTGACAGCAACCAGAGCCGTTACAATGATTCAAGAAGGTCATTCGCAGCAATCTGTGGGTTTGCAATTGGGATTTTCTCGAAGAGCTATTCAAAATCTATGGAATCGTTTCCAAGAGACCGGCAGTGTTAGAAGAAGACCTGGTTCGGGCAGAGTTCGCATTACAACAGCTCAAGAGGATCGTTACATTCGATTAAGTGCGCGCCGAGATCACACAACGACGGCCCGCAAGCTGCAAAATCGTTTACGGCTCACAACGGGTACTCGTGTCAGTGACCAAACTATGCGTAATCGATTGCATGAAGACCAGCAGGCATCAAGAAGGCGAGTTGTCCGTGTTCCATTAACCAGAAATCATCGTGCAAATCGTTTAAGATTCTCCCGTCAACATTTGGACTGGGACATAAACCAATGGAGCATGGTGCTCTTCACAGACGAATGCAAAGTTAATTTTTTTAACGACGATCGGCGTATTAGAGTATCGAGAAGACGCGGCGAGAGATTTTCAGAAGCCTGCATCCATGAAGTCGATCGTTTTGGTGGTCCAAATGTAATGATTTGGGGCGGGATAAGCTTACACGGCAAAACTGAGCTCGCTATTTTAAATGAGGGTACTGTTATTGCTCAGCGGTATATTGAGGAAGTTGTCAGACCATATGTGATCCCATTTGCCCAGCGAGCGGGTCCGGGATTCATCTTGATGCAAGACAATGCTCGTGCACACACGGCTCAAGCGACTCGGTTTGTACCGGAAGCTTCTCAAATTCAAGTCTTGCCGTGGCCGGCGAACAGTCCGGACTTAAATCCAATGTGGGATCAGTTGAAACGAAGAGTTAGGGACGGTGATCAGGGAAGCCACAACCAACAGCAACTCATCAACGCTGTTAAAAGGGCCTGGGAAGAGATTCCAATGGAAAATGTCAGGCATTTAAACGAGAGCATGCACTCCAGCCTTCAGGAGTGCGTAGCGAAACGAGGGGGCATACCCGTTACTAAAAGATGAGCATGGAGTATTTTATTTTGTTTTCAGTAACTTTACTTTCTTTTTATTTTTAACCTTAAATGAGTATTTTCTTTCAAAAGCAAATAAACTTTTTAATCATTATTATTGAAATAAATTTATTGGTCTACACGTTAAAAACAACATTAGTTTTCGTTATGGAGACAAAAAAAATTATATTGGTATTATTATTTTAATGGTACAGACAAAATACCTCGTGGCCCTTATTTTGTTTTGAGTAGTATATAATATTGTTTAATTTAGATAGTTGTTCTAACTTATAAAGAGTAAAATGGTTAGTAGGTATTCATTCATTTATCTCTCAAAAATAATTATGAAAACTGTATAAACTTTTTTTTTTAATCTTCTGTTTTTTTATTTATCTTCGTAAGCTTTATTTCACAATTAAAGCTTTGTAAAAAGGCGGACTTAACGCCAAGTGGCATTCTATACCAATCACTACACGCCTATGGGCTAAGCAGAAATAAAAACTTTTTAGTACAATTTACCAGTTTTTTAATTAAGTGAAAAATAGCATCTGTATCATGTAAGTATTCTATAATAATTGGATGCTTTGTGTATATTTTATAAAAGCAACTATTTGCTTGTTTTTTATTATTTTGGAAATATAGAATTGAGTATCAAATAAAGTCTAGTTTCGTCTAGGATCTAGTTTTTCAATAAAACAATTTCGCGTCAGACATGAAAAGAAAACCAGTAGCACAAAGGCAAACGCAAATTATTTACGTGCGTATAATATTTAAGTTTAGCTTCTGTCAGCAAAATTGAATCGGCAATCCGGCAATCACAAAACAAATAGCTCAAATTGTATAAATAACACAAAATAAACGCAATTTAAGAAAATACATCAAGACTGCTACATGCAATACCGGGCTTTTGTCGCCAGAATTTCAAATGTTAAACATGTTGCATGACGTTTCATTATTGCGAAGTCAATCAAATGGAAAGACGACGAGAACATAATACCAGTGGGCCATATTTCAGCAGAATAACGTTCATTTTACTTCATATCGTGAATAGGAAAAAATTCATTAATGTACAAAATGGAAAATGAGAATCATAAAATGTGTCGTAAATATTCGTTTGTTTTCACCTTTTCGTTTTGTTGTTTTTGATAATATTTGGGGAAAATTGGGACTCTAGACAAAATTTGGTTTGAGTGATATATCGTGTTGAGTAATATTTCCTGTCACATTTTAAAATGCGGTGTGTGTTGAGGAAAACGTGTAATTTAATATCTGCAGTACTGTAGATATTAAATTACACGTTCAGTAATTAAAAACGGTCTAATCCGTTTTTATCGCTAATGAATGAGTTGTAATTATGACATAAATGATTCTCGACCTGTATTTATAATAATATAGCCTTAAAGCGCGTTCTTAGAAAGTGGAGACTGTTTAAATATTTCAGAAGATTATAAGGACTCATTAGTCGGAATTCAAATGATTTTATCATCTTAATTGCAAGTTAGAGCGGGGTCTACATTTCGTGTAGATTTCTCAGAGATTTATTTAGAGTTCAATTAATGTTTTCATCAAAGAGATCCGTATCCTTCATTTGAGTTAAGCAAAGAAGGCGCCGTGAAATTATAGAAAATTTTAAGTAAACGGCGTTTTATAGGGTGCGTTGATAAGATGAAAGCGGGGGATGCTTCGAGATGACGAGCTCGGCTGTCTTTAATAAACCAGCCAGGTGCACTTTACGGCCTTATATTTTTTTGCATTTTCAATGTTAAAGTATCTACTCACGACACACACGATGCGGCTGAACTGTAACATGGGTTTGTTTGACGGGTTAACTTAATTAATTGGTTCAAATTTTAATGAAATTTAGGGAATACGAATATCATCGCAGCGAAAAACTCATCGACTGATTAGTTGGAAGTCCGAAGACAGTCAAAAGGTATTTTTCATCAACATTTACAAAATCGAACGAAACCATTAAGTTGACGATGCCATAAACGTTGCGTCTTTTTGTCATGATATTCCGTAATAAAACAAATCGCTTCGTTTGATCTCGGCCGCCAGAGCCATTGCTTATCGGTGGTTCTCATATTGACGAAATTAAGAAGATAACAGAAGACATAATATCAAAGATGGCTATTGTAAGCTTTTATCTTTTACCTTTGATCACATTTTGTAGTTTCCTTTGTCAGTTTGAGACGATGTTTAATCAATGTATGTAGATCCCTCCGCATATAGATATACATTAAATGGCTGATTTAAAATAAAGTGCTGAAAAAAAGCGAATGGTTGCATAATTTTCAGCATGCTCTCGAGCTTTCAGTAATATTTTTAGGTGTACTAAGTAAGTGCATTGACAGGGAAAGTGAAACCGTTTGGGTAAGGCCTTTGTCCAGCACAGGGTACCCAGTTAACGCCTTTTTAAAAAGGTAAAGGCATTCAGGTAGTAAAAGCTCTTTGTTTTTCTATTGATTAGTTTACTTACTTACTTTCTTCGCTGGCTTAGGGACCCAAAGTGGATCTTAGCCTTTTACCTCCGACACCTGAAGATGCCACTTTTTCCGATCCTGCGCAATTTATTTCCAACGTCTTCGACCTACGTAAACTCCATTGATAAGCTAAATTTTAAAAATATCTGCCAGACAACAAAAAAATCTGTCTTCAGAAATGTCAATGAATGTCAACATCTTGTCCAAGTAAATACAAATTATTACTGCGTTTGTAGTATTTAAGTATTCTATCGTCACTAATCAAAGTATGGAGAGTTCTACCTCGATATTACGTGATGATGCTGCAATAAATATAAATGCAGCCTCGAATTCAGCTATAACCGAGATGGAGTTACTGGGTAAGTGTAAAACTTTGTGAGCTCAAAAATATGGGAAGTTTGCTGCAAACGCTCCACATCTGCCGGTTGATCAGAACTTCCGAACATCAGAAAGATTTACCAGACTTTGGGGATGATTGACATGAGCAACTTCCATGTGAGAGCTGTGAAATCTAATGAAATGATTAGAAGTTTTGTTGGGTGTTATCTACTATGTTATCAGGCTTAGTTGAACGTGGTTTTGTATCAGAGAAGGGAAGATAAAGAGAAGGGCGAAAAGCTCTTTAATTAGTAGATAATGACTTATTAGGTCCATCTAGATGGTACCTTCTGCGAGTAACTTTCACAGGTCTTTCAAAAAATGAAAATTTGGGAAGCCTCTAATTTTATGTAAATGAAATATTATTGTGCGAGACGTTACGCTCATTTAAGTATTAATATGTAGGTATAACACAGCCTATTCCACACCTCTGATCGATCTTATGACCTTACGATTAAAAAGCGAAGTTTTACCCTCCAGGCTGTCATGTCATTTTGTGTCGTACTGAAAGAAGTAAACACATTAAATTTAGTTTTTTGTGCAAAGGTGATGCATCGCCAAATGCAACGGAAGGGCGAGGCGCGGGCGCGGCGGGTCCGCCGGATGTCGCCTGTCAGCCTTCGTACTCTAACGATAGCGGTATGTAGACGATACAGACGATAGTACACATTGCAGCCTTTTGAATATAAACTTACTTTAAATCTTCTCAGGTTCAGCCAAGTTACGGTAAAGCCTATGAGACAACGAAAACTACGCCAATACCAAGCTAAAAATTAGGACTGTTCTAAAAAAACCTCTGTTTCAAATTAATCAGCTACGAAATAAAACGATTATCATCTTTGAAAGTTCCGGAACTATTGAAGATTATAATCGTTTGACTTTATCTTTTTTAATGTGTGCATAGCACATCGTCATACTCAGAAATCTATTAACCTAGCGCCTGGTGCTAATAAGTACCTAATAACACGAGATAAACTAATTTGTGATTACGAATTCAAATTCAGCAACTTCATACAAGTTTCGCTTGCTGTAATAGCAATTAGAAGAACTTGTTTCAGAGTTAACGATCAATCGTTTACCAGTGCTCAAATGAGGCAAACTGTTTACGTGCAATTTCTCTTGCTCGCTAATCAATTCGTCTTTATTAAACAAATTGAAAGAGTAAATACAAAGGCCACTTGGAACATAATGTATTTTTACAAGTGACTGCCTCGTTGGTCTAGTGGTCAGCACGCTGGGTACTATCCACGAGGTCCCAGATTCGAATCCCGGGTCGGGCCGAGAGTGTTGGGTTTTTTGTCTTGAAATAACTCATGCACAGCTCCGGAGTCAGGAAGTTGGTGGTGTTAACACCCCCGTGCCTCGGTAAGCACGTTCAGCCTTTGGCCCTGCGCCTGATCTATCTACGGTCATGTCGGTCTGCCGTCTCACCGAATTATGAGAATGAAGGAACCGGTATATTGCGCACACACTTGTGCACTATAATATGTCTCGCGCCGTTGGCTAATCTCTGTTGAGATAGGCCGCCGTAGTCGAAATTCGGCTAGGAGGACATTCTATTTACAAATAGGTAATAGAAGATTTATTTAAAAAAATCCTTTGTAAATACGCCAGGGTTTTGTGTGTTTAGTGAAGGAAAGCGCTGTTTCACGTTCCATTATGGAAAATAAATAAAGCGTAAAGCCAAAATTATTTCAACTCTTAAACGGAACGGAGGTGACCGACCGTGACGCAGCAACTTTGCAGCCCTGTATTTTCACAATAGTTGTAGCAAAATTGTTTTTCGCTTTGTATCGATGAAGTTTGTATGCTTCCAATAAGATGTTTGTCAAGATAAAGCAGAATAATGTAATTTTCTTTTTTATTAAATTGACGCACGAGAAATGATTTGCAAAAGCTCGTGGCTATGACATCTGCTTTGACAACAAATTGAAGATGAACAAAAGGTTTTAAAGGTGAAAAATTGAAGATGTTGTAATCTTCAATATTTCACTTTAAAAGATATGAAAATATTTCAAGCTGTCAAACTGATCTCTTAGACAGCTGATCTCTATTATTTTTTAAATTGTTAAACTAATAAATTGCTGACAGTACTCGTTATAGGTACTCTCGATAACTTAAAGGATAGTCAAAAGTAAATTTGCGTTTAAATAAAGCCAAACAATGAAAATCTATTGTGTATGTAAATATTTACTATGTACTTGCTTCTTGTTATCAATTGACAATATGCTCGTATTACAACGTTAATTCGTAGGTCAACGGCGACCATAACTCTGAATTTTGTTTAATTATTCGGGAGACACAATTACTCCAACAGTCATTCATCAGTCATTGTAGTTATCATCACAGTAAAACTCCCTCGATTCCTTTTTACGCAGACAGTCACGAACGTCATTGACAATTCAGCAGCGGATCAATACGGAATACGGCAAAACACAATACAGAAACCGCGGCGACCGCACGCTCATTAAAACGGTCCGCGCGCAAAAAATCGCCCATCGAGTTTTCAGTGCAAAAACTCGACAATTTATTCTGGGCGGCTTGGGCATCACTAATCGGCGTCATCAATCAGCTAGCCCGCGCGATCGGATCAAGTGACGGACACCGCCCCACTCCGCAGACCCCTTTAATGCCTCTATGGCAGTTAATACCCCGTACGATGATTCTGGGCTCGAGAACCCTCAGTAACGGAACGGTCTATGCTGTTTTCTGCTTAGCAGGGCATGCCGGGTACGTGAGATTGGGGAAATAATACTGCCGAGCGTTGCATAATAAACGGTCAGACATCGCGCGCGTCACTAGTAATAAAACGATGCCGATGTCGATGCTTATATTCGCCAAGACTAGTCTGCACTAGTTAGACTGGAAACGATATTATTTAAAATGAAACCATTCGTTGTTACATTTAACCAGAAGTAGGCGTGCAATTTGTTCCATTTACCTGACCAAAACCCTGTACGTAAAGAATTCTAGTTGAAACACAAGAAATGTGTATTGTGTATTCCACCTTTATAGTACCGGCCCCAACAGTAAACTCTGTCGAGGGGAAAAAAATAAAAGAAAAATAATAAGAGATACCGAAGCAACATTCCGTGGGATTAAACAAAGAATACTTGAAATTTCATCCGCATAATATTTGACAAAGCCAATGTTTACCTCAGTCGTCAGGCTGGCCGTCCTGTTTTCTGTGACAACAGTGTCTCCCGGATGGTTTGAGCGGCAGATAGTAGCGATGAGCGCTGAAATATTGTGTCGCAAGTGAAATTTATGTCGCACAGATAGGGTTCAGATCCATTTCGTACGAAACAATCGCGGTCGTATCCGCGTTGACGCGGGTGTGTTTGCAGCCCGCTCCGAATTGATTTACCCACATCTGTTAATGTCACAGATTTTTTTTTTATGTCTCCCCTTCTATTATTCGGTGTGTATAATTTATCTAGAAACACTGGTGCGAAAGCTCTTGATATATTGTTTATCGTTTTCTCGTGACACTGTTGAGCTCTTTTGGTTTTCTTTCAATATTATAACATCTGAAATACAATCGTAATTATCGACATTGCATCGGAGAAAAAAGTTATCAAAATCGCATTTATCTAAAATATATTGTCTGGGGATCATTACACCAATTACTCAGTCATATTTTCTATCACAGCAATTCAGTGGTAAAACAGGAGGTAAAAGCGCAGTAGCGGCAGCGCTTTGGTAGTGATACCAAAAGTTAAGCAACCCACGGCGCGGTTGTGATTGGATGGGTGACCATCCCGACCATTTAAGTGACGTCCATGACAAGCATTTCCGTGCTTCGGAAGGCACGTTAAGTAGTTGGTCCCGGCTAATATCTGTTGGTATTAGTTGTAAGGCCTAGTCAGAGGCCCTAGGGCGGCTTGATAACATCTGACAGTAAGGTTTGTCACTTGCCTTACAGACACCCCTCCACCAATCCGCACTGAGCCCGCGTGGTGGAGTATGGCTCGTACCTCCTCATAGTTTAGGTGAGGCCTTTTCCCAGCAGTGGGATCTATATAGGCTGACTTACTAGTGGTAAAACTACATTACCCTTCTTCTGATGCAGTCGCATTAATTAATTAATGCATTAAAATGAACTAAGTTCGTTTGTAGTGACATCAAAGTCAAAGTAACTTGCAACAGTGGATGAATGTAAAAAAATATGATTGATTAAGTAATGGTCGTGACACAGCGCTTGTTAAGAAGCAGAATATAAACTTTTAAAATATTAAAATTTTCGGCGGCGTCGCACTCAATGTAATTGTGGAGTGAAATGTGACTGATTGTGACAGCTGTCCTGATCAAAGGGAGAATTTGCCCTAAATCACGAATTTTCATGCGAAATTGTGAAAACCTTTGCTCTAAACCTACTTTTAGGGCGGTAATGTCAGACTTAGGTTACCAACTGAAAAGAAATATCAAGTTTTGAGGATTATAAAATTAGTATCAAGATATAATTATCTTGATTTTATAATTGGGTTGGATCTATAGCTTGCCATGTAACTTACTTGTAACTGGTTAATCTTGCTTGCGTCAAACTGATTGCGTAATTTTACTCTTCAGTTACTATGTAACCACGTGTGTCGACAAATTACCGTCAATTTATAATAATATTTACCGCCAAAGCTACTTCCTTGGGCAATGATGTCACTGTACTTAGTCCGTGTGAAATTAAAGCACGGGCAAGCAAAGAGAGGGATGGTGATTACTCCACTGACAATAGTCTATCTCTTAAAATGTATGATGATTTGTCTGTGCGATGATCAGAGATCCGGAGTAGGTAAGATTGATTAGGGTCAATGGTCGCAAACATTGATAATAATATAAACATGCCTCCGGTATTCCGTAATCTCAAAAGTTTGGACTTCAATGGTATTTTAGTCGTAGACATAAAAAGAACAAAGTAATTAGAGGTGACATAAAATGGGTAAGATATTATGATATTTACCGAAACCGATATTTATTTATGAAACCGGAAATTTGGCGTTATAGGTTTAAAAAAAAAGGTATAATTATATTATTCCAGCACTGTCAAAGTACATCAAATTAATCTACCTACTCACAGAATAAGTATTAGTACTCCGTTCAGAAGTTTGACTTTGCAATTAAATTCAAAGAAATGTCTACTCAATGTTGTCAACGACACTACAGAAATACATTGCAAGATAATTTCATTATTTTAGCTGGAATATGATTCAGAATACACTAAACCTATTCAGTGACGTAATATCACGCGATGCGATAGGGTTGATTGCTACAAGAAGCTACTTACGCCAGCTAGCGCGTCTTTTTAAGACTTTATTCATACTCGTCCAACAAGCGACGTAGCCGCGCGGTCGCCGGTGAATAAAACGCGCGAGCGTGTCGCTGCCGGCTAGTGACACCCAACTTGTTTAGCCCCTTAGAAGGGGTCGCAGCGCGTAGGTACGTTTTTGCTACCTACGCGGGGAGTAACACGGGCCTGGCCTACTTCGATTTCTGGTGATGATCGTCGATACTAAGAAAGATAATAATTTAATTTAATTTACTTAGGCATCATTATTATTTTCATAACCCATTATTGAATATGGCTAAAATATCTAGTTTCTATTTTAATTAAAATTAACAAGGGTCTTTTTTCATAAAATACATATACCATTTTTTGTTTCAGAAAGAGCTATTTTGGATGGATATGTTTTATTGATGCGACAGTGTATCGAGCTAGCTGAGAAGGTCATTGCTGCTAAGGCATAGTAATTTATTATGTACTCATATTCGGTCTTAGAGTTAGTTTTGAAATAAATTAATTTCTATTATTTTTATTTGAATGCGATTTATAAAGTGCGAAATCAGATGAACTTTGCCATTCCAACTTACTTGAATTATATATACAAACATACAGTCTCCTTACGACATACAACCACTCTATAGACTATAAAAACATGTTTGTATAAACTTTAACTAAACATTTCAGTCCATTAAAACTTTTAAAAGAGCTACTCCTAAATACTAACAGATAGCGTTTCTAATACCCGTGATCCCACAAAGGTTTGTCTGCTTTGGGATACCAATATACGCATTTATGTATCGTTCATTAAAATGCCATTGAAACGCATTAATATCAAAGGAGGATGGCAATGTCCGAATATTAAAGCTGAAGTTTGTGCGTTCGAATGAGATCGTTTGAGGCATTACGATCGATTGGTCTTGGAACAGCTGTGGCGTAGAGCGGCATAGCAAATATTATTATGTTTTTAACTTACATTACCATACTAAAGTTATCTTAGGAAACACTATCATCCGCAAACGCATCTTTAAGATGCCTATCATGTGTCTGATGATCAGCCTTCCGAAGCACAGAGATATTTGTCATGGACGTCACTTAAATGTACTGAACACACATCCAATCACACTGACCTTGAGATAGCCTCTATTCCCTGCGTAATAAAAGCTGTGTTCGTAGTTTACATGGGTAACCTAACGTGCTGCCTACTGTACTTATTACCAATGTTAGTGAAAGTTACTTATGAAGTATGGTGTGGGAAACTCTTGCAAACATTTTCTGATGATTTACAATACAAATACAGATGCTTTATTCAAAACCAGATTTTTATATTCCTATGTTGCGATCGAGGATTTCTTAAAAGTAAATACTTGTAATATCTTCGCTCTCCACAATACATGGACTAACAATTTGACTGTTGAAAAGGAAAAAATTATATTCGTCTCCTTGCATTTCACGCTTCTGGGATCCAACACTTAACCCGGGTTAAGCTGAATGTTAATTAAAAAACTAAAAACTATGTCATCAAGATTAAACCTGACCGACGAGTTATCTGTGCATGGGGCTGGCGAGGTCGCAACGGGAAATGACGTAGCCGAAATGACGGAAGCTCCTCCTCGCAATTTGACGGCAGTTTCGGATATTTTCGGCAAGCGCAACGACTTCACTAGAATATTAAAGCTAGCACACGTTGTAGTCATTACAATATTTTAAGAGCAAATTGGTCTGTAGTTCTAAATATTGTGTGTGCTATTTTAGGTCATATTTCAACAGTTATTGAACTTTCACCAGACTAAAGACTTTTTTAAAATATTCCATGTGTACCTTATTTTTAAGCGTATTTTTTGTGTGTCACGTATCCAGTTTATAGTCCGACCGTTTATCTAGGATCTCGCCAGCGGGGTGCGAGGGTAAGGGGGTAGCCGAAAACAGTGTTTTGATTGGGTGTTTTGAATTTTGAAAATAATGCTAATTTCAAAATTCAAATCACCCAATCAAATTACTAGCAACCGCCGCCCGTACCGTGTAGGACCCCCGTTCTCGTCTACCCCCGCACCCCTGTATCCCGCAGGCGAGGTCTCAGATAAGCGGTCGGACTTTAGTTATTGTTCGAAATCCCTTATGTGATATACCCCCCAATATAGAATGGTCAGTAGCACGTCAGGTGACCCATGTGAACTAAGAAAACAGCTCTTATCACTTCGGGAATAGAGGCGGTCTTAAGGTCAAAGTTGGGTTGACGTGTGGCCCTGTGTACGAAGTACTGCTCTGACTACAAGTTACTAAAAATATATATTTTATCTCTCTGCCAATGATAGTTTATTAAACGAATTTCGTTAATATTTTAGGCTTTAAAAAGATTTAAGTATTTATATTAATTCAGATTCGAACCAAAATTAAGGTAAGGTTTTTCGTTTCAGTTTTTATAAGCTCTTTATACGTACCTACTTTCTTTTTCATCTCGTTAAGCCTGGAAAGCTAAAAGTTAAGAGGATTATAGGACGTTAATGTTCCAAATAAGCTCAAGTCAAGGTGTGAGCAAAAATGTAGTATTATGTATTTTTAGAAAATGTTTAAATGTGCTTTAAGTTTAATTTCGGATTTTGGTTTGGTACTTTAAAAAAAGTAGTATACGTAAAATAACAAATATTCGATGGAGATCCGAAACATGCAAATAAAGTAAAAAATATTAACTATACAGAAAAAAATAGTTACTACTAGTAAATAAATATTTTAAAGCATTTTTAAATGCTGGTACCTACTTCTTAAAATATCACAGAAAATAATAGACTATTCATTTTCAGAATTGATACATAACTAATAATTACTTACAAACAAATATTTAAAATTAAATTGAAAAGAGAGTTGGAAAGTTTTTACTTACTTTGTTTTTGACACTTTGATAGGCTTTTCCCATCAAGATTCAGAATCAAAAATTTCAATTCATGTATTGCTTCAAAGCGTCAGACGCTCCTAAATAAAACTTAACGATTTCATAAAATATTTCAAACCTTGTTAATTTTTTGCGCAGAGCAATTAAATGAATTCACGAGTATGTGCAAGTTACTTAGCACATCAGACTTTGCATATTCTTCGTAAGATTGCTCCTATTACAACTGCTTAAGATACCACAGGTGTCAGTTTGATATGCTGTCGTCTGTACAGTCGTGTAATTTTCCAATACAACGTGCAACATAGATAAACTAAAAGTGTAGGTAAACATTATACATAGCACAATATTTTAGTTAAAAATAATAGAAATCATCAGGCAATAATTTATGGGCTATTAGATCATGAAAAGTTATCGATAAAAAACCCCATGTTAGGGGCCCTCTTGAAATGGCAGCCATTCTAATATAAAAAAAAGTTATTTCTATGGATATGGAGGTCCTAAAAGTTATGAAAATGATTCTTTTGGCGTTACCTTACGCTGTAGCCTATCAAGTGAAATAAAGATCAATTTAAAATTATTAACCGTCATAGAGATTTTTTTTATAGTTCTAGCTAAAAATTTAAAACAGTCAAATAGTTTTTTAAGCCTATTACAAAACTAAGCCCGAAAATAAATTTTTCTGTTTTAAAAAAAAAAAAATAACAAAAAATCATTATTATTAGAAGTAAAGGTCTTTAAAATTTGATAAATTAGCCCTTAATTATCGCTAGTCGAAACCCGGACAGGCGGGAATGGTCGTTTTTTCAAGTGCAATAATATATATTTAGATTGCAAAGTAAATGCTTATCATTTAAAAACAATAATTTACGCCTAAATATGTCAAAATGTCTCAAAGATATGGAACTCTATTTGTACACATAAGGTTGAAATATGGTTGCAGAAATTTGACAGATCTGGGACAAGCAGACAAAATTATTCTAAAACGAAGTTGGCTATCGCTTACAAAATTTGTAAAATTGACATACGCCTTCGAAACATCACGTGAATTTTCGCATACATATTTTGACATTTCGCAGGCGATAGCGAAGTTTGCTGTAGAAAGATTGCATCTTGCTGATGCACATAATACCGAGAGTACAGAAGATAATCTACATAAAAAGAGCGCTCAAGCAGTTATTATTGGTTTATATTTCCGTTTTTCCCGTTTTATTCTCAGTAATGAATCAAACAACTAGATACTACCACTATAGTTTTTGTCCATAAGCAAAAGTTGACAGCCCTGGCTCGAGCGCCGAGCGTAGGTATGAAAAGTGAAGTATGTAAATACAGGTGTTTTTCTTCTGTACTCTCGGTATTTTGTGGTATAACTAACCACCTGCCTACCTACAACAATACCTAGAGACATTAATGCAAGTTTTAAATAGCTGAAATGTACGCACTTAACTTTTGTTATCAAGGTGACAAAGGGCAGACGTCAAAAGTGGTTTAAAGAAGTCAATGTACTGTAAAACTGCTTTGCTGTTAAACATAGAACTCGTCTTTTACTGCTTAATCCCACGTATCTATTAAAAAACTTTCTGGACGTGCACCTATTAAGTAAACAAAACAATTTCGCTGCTTAGCTAACATCACCGCTGAAGTCGTTTTTGCCTACTTTACAGGAGAGCAAAAAACTGTTTATTTAAAAAAAAAATTAGAGTTTCTATGGTTTTTTTGTAATAAGAGGTACATTTAAGGATAACAAATGATTATATATAAATATTTTAACAATTAGTCTAATAATAACGTTTTAATCTGACTTAAGCGGTGATGCACAAGATTTTAGTCGACTTAGGCGGTGTTACTCGAGATAATAAGGATAATAAAGTAATATAAAAAAGCATTTCATAGAAAGTTTTTTATGTAAATCATTTAAAAAAATTATGTACTTCGCTTATACAGTGTGTCCCTGGATAAAGTGCAATCCCGAAAGGGGATGAAACTAGACCATGAATCATTGACTAGAAAAATATTAAAAAAGTATATAAAAAATTATTGTAGGATTTATTGGTATTTTAAGATTTTCATGTTTCATTAAGGACTCTATGTACAAAAGTATTGATTTCTTCCAAAATAATGGGTCTATTTCTTTGAAAAAAAAAAAACAGTATGACTAATACCTGGCGATGACCATGAAATAATAAATAGTCCGCAAAAAAGTAACTATCTTGGGTAAAAAAATGTATTTTTATGAAAAAAATGATTTTTTTAGACGTTTATTTTAAAAAACTTCAAATTTCTAAAAAAATGTGCCCTATAACTATGTAATTTTATAGCTTACTTTTATTCTTTACCATTTTAGCTTCCAAATAAAAAAAAAACAATGTTCTAACTAAAAAAACACGCTATCTACGAACTTTTAAAGTGGAGCCTAATCGTGTTACCGTGCAGGTAGACCGTGCATTACATAGTTATAGGGCACATTTTTTTAGTAATTTGAAGTTTTTTAAAATAAACGTCTAAAAAAATCATTTTTTTCATAAAAATACATTTTTTTACCCAAGATAGTTACTTTTTTGCGGACTATTTATTATTTCATGGTCATCGCCAGGTATTAGGTATACTGTTTTTTTTTTCAAAGAAATAGACCCATTATTTTGGAAGAAATCAATACTTTTGTACATAGAGTCCTTAATAAAACACGAAAATCTTAAAATACCAATAAATCCTACAATAATTTTTTATATATTTTTTTAATATTTTTCTAGTCAATGATTCATGGTCTAGTTTCATCCCCTTTCGGGATTGCACTTTATCCAGGGACACACTGTATATATACAAGTTTTTTTGCAGAATCTTTTAGTAAAATACAGCATGGATGAAGAGGATTCCGTTGCAAGTGATTGGAGTTCAGACGATGAGTTGTTATATCAATCCGCAGTTCTTTGTATAACTTACCATGTAAACATTTACCTAGTTTTGTCCTTTTTTATTTTGTTCGCGGCTCTGGTTTGGCCGAGTAAGTTTCACCGACAGCCCAGCATCTCGTAATTGTTGATATAACAACTCATCGTCTGAACTCCAATCACTTACAACGGAATCCTCTTCCTCCATGCTGTATTTTACTAAAAGATTCTGCAAAAAAACTTGTACATCAACGCCTTAGTCAAAAATAAGTTTTCGTTATCACCGCCTAAGTCGATGGTAATTTTTATTAGATATCTAATTAGATTTTTGGCTTGGTAACAAATGTAAAATAGAGAAATGTTATATGATATCAATAGCTTACCTCTTATATTCCTTAATGACGCTATCTTTTACCTAATTTTAGCGATGACACTTACTTAAAACAGCAATAAACAAGGAGCACACACTAAACTTTTAAATAAGTATGGCGGAATGACGACTTGCGCGGTGATGGGAGGCAAATTGACATGCGCGCTGTTACTACTTTTTGAATATTGACCGCTTATTGGCTAAAACGTCTAGATTGTGATATGAGGTTCGACGCGCAATGAAAAGATCTATCCAATGGCATTCAAATGTCGAAACCGCCAAATTTTGACTTAAGCAGTGATGTTAGCTAAGCAGCGATTTAAAATATTATTATGTGGTCTTTTTGTATAGGTGAAAATTAAAGCGAACTAATGCTGTATATATTGTCCACCACCAAACGCAATTATTGTTTTTCCATTGACGAATGAAAACATGTATAGCTATTTCAAAGAAAAAAACGAACGATAAACCAACGAATATCACTAATATTAGGAAATCATCATTTAATGTAGGTCTTTATTATTTACGTATTCATTCCAAAAAACAGCAGGTTTCGCGACTTATTTGAATAAAAAATCTATGGTATCATAATGATTATGACGCTTTCATTTATTATAAGACCATTTTACCTACCATTAATTGAACTATTTCTCACCCAAAATAAAAAAAAGTTACGCAAGAGCCCAAGTTCAATTTGACAAGCAAATTTGTCTGACTGACACTTAGAACTGATTTTTTGAGCTTTCGATAAGATGTTCTTCAACAAAGAGTCCCGCAATTATTATTTCTCGCAAGGATTATACCTTTGAAATTACGACAACGCCGCAAACAATACGACGCTGGGGGTGACAATCTGTTCAAAGAAAATATCTGTAATTGCCTCGCCGAGGTCAGGTGCCTATTTGGATTGGAAAGGTTCTTTATGCCTGTACTGCTTGATATTCTTGCTTAGAACAAAGGGCACAACACGAATGAATCCCTCAGATTTTACTTCGTTATTTTAGTCTAAGGGTTACGGCTTTGAGCCCTAGTTACGTGGATTGTTAAAGTATGACGAAATATAAAAAAAATGAATTATTTACATAGTTAATACATTAATTGTGCGAGTGCATAAAACCGGGATGACGCTAGGATGATGAATGCATTAATTGAGTAATTGACGACCTCCATCGTGTTGTGGCTCGCATACGGTTTTCAAGGTGTCGCCATCTCTGAGGTCCCGGGTTTGATTCTCTGTATGTCGGGTCGGGTCAATATGATACCAATCACAACACCCAGACTCGAGACAGACATGTTAATTTCCATATTTCATTTATCCACAACACAAGTCCATAAACTATCTTCTTTGGGATCTGAGCAATGTATGTGATGTTTTCCATTTTTTTTGTATTTCGAATCGTAACAAACCCGTCTTATTCCCGCAGAATTTGAAGGTGAAAACTCTAGGTGCTTATTAGGAAATGTTGGTGCCTTATTACGAATAAGGGAGGGAGAATAATTTAGATTTAATGGTGCAGAAGATATTATAAGCTACCTCCGCTATGTAGGCATGATGAATTGGGCCAAACTTGTGAATTTTCCTGGAGTTTGAAGAATCCGGGTGCTTGCCAAGTGGTTTTACCCACTCGAGTGTTTCTTTATGATGGAACTTGCGAGAATTTTTGAAATATCGATCCGAGTTTTATGTGGGTTCTCCGAAGTTTTAAGGTGTACACTTAGAATTTATTATTAAGATATATTAAGTCTGGAGGTGATGGTAACGCTTGTTAAAGTTTGCGGATTCGTATAAAAGTGTAAATTTTCACTCCGACCCCTACGCATTTTGTTTGGAGTGAACCCAGATTGTTTTCAAGACGAAGAAAGTTGAGTAACAAGTATGATATGGAGAAGTTATGGGCCTTTGAGCCTTTTTGTATTATACTTTGGATATTTAGTAAAAACTCTTCGCTCTTTAGCAAGGTCAAAACAAACTGGGTTTTCCTACTAATCGAAGTCTAGCGACTAATCTTCCACCATTTCTTTGGCTACCAAAAAAACCGTGATGACGAGGAACTTGTTTGTTACTTTAATATACGGTATTTATGTTTACATGTGTTTATATTATAACTTGTACTTTTTCGCTTCATATCTAATTTAACTTAAAACTGTGTTTAAATAAACGGGTTCATGTAGGCAAGTAAAACTAATAAATTGCATTAAAGTCAAGTTACGAATCAAAATCAGTTTTTTTCATCAAAGTTATTGGCTAACAGTGAATAGGCTTCTTTAATACTTTAGCTAATAAAAGTAAAATGAGTGGTGTGGGATGGAGTCTTCCGAGGATTTATGACGGAAAACCATAGACTAATATTTGTTCCCTTTTGTGTCTATTGAACGACGTCTTTACGTTTATACCCAAGTACTTTAATTGACTTTTGCTTGCCTTTAACGTTGAATAAAATATAAGCTTATAATTTTGTCTTTTGATAATACTTATAGAACGGAATAAATATGAATGTGTTCCTAATTTAGAGTGACAACAGTTAAATTTATACTACCGTAAAGTACTTCAGAAGCCGGGCAAGAAATAAACGGATATGCTCCTTTGGGTAATTTCTACCGTCCGCTAAAGATTATATTTATGGTGATCGGGTCACCGACCTATAAAAAATTATAATCTTTATAGCCCATAGGAAAAGTCTGTGTAATGCAAAAATCTTTTGGCATCAAGACCTTCATATCAATATGAATTAAGGGCTTCCAGGACCTTGAATCCTAAATCTAATAGACTACAAGCCTATGTCCAAAATGGATGGGTCATATAAACCACCAGGTGACGTATATAGGACGATAAAAGAGCATAAAATAATAAGATTCAGCACTATACTGTCACTTGTAAGCTGTCCAACTAAGTGCTGGTGAGACTTCAAAAGTGCAGGTAGAGTGAGTACATTTTGGTCATATATTTCTGTACAGCATTTTAACATCCATGAAAAATAACAAGAAAGCGCACAGTCCCGTAAAAAAATGGTGCGCCACAAAGTCGGTATTTTTTTTTGATATGGACCCATCCATTTTGGACAGTAGCCTGTAGTCTATAACATGAGTACTAAAGCAAGCAGTCAATCTGTCGTATAGTGTATCCGGGTTTCGACTAGCGATGATTGAAGGGCCTTTAATTTATCAAATTTTAGAGACATAATCCATTTTTGGGTTTAGATTTGAAAAACTGTTTTTATTTTTTAGCAAGATTTCCTGTAACTTTTTTGTTCTCTATGACAGTTAGTAATTTTGGATAAATCTTTATTTCACCTGATAGGCGATAGCGTTACCTTTTAAATAAATCATTTTTATAACTTAAAGGACCTCCAGATCCATAGAAATAGTACTTAAAATACCTATGGCTGCCTATTCAAGAAGATATTTTTTAAAAAACAGAAAAATTGAATTTTTGAAGTTAGAACCCTTCAAAAATTCACTTGGCAGTTTTTTGTCGATAACATTTGATGAACTAATAGCCCATAAATTATCGCCAGTCGAAATCCGGACACACTATTTATACTGTAATTGAAGAACACGGTGTGATGCGAAATGGAGCTGAAATAACACTTTGTCATAAACCACTTTTTATTCTTATAATGGAACTGGCATTTTCCGGCATTTTATTGTTCCACAAATTCTTGGGAATTCTTATGATTAACAAGGTTACAAGTCACTGGTTCCGCAACATTTTGTACTTGCGTTCCCCGTCTTTATTGTTCAATATAGGGCAACATAGTCGTTAATTTCTACCTAATTGATCTCTTTGGTGCCCAAGAATGACAGGTAATCGATCAATAATGTTATTACGTTATTTGAAAGATGGCCTTGGCCCGTTCAAAGTTTAATAGGCTATTATGTGTAGGATGTTAGAATTATCGTCGGTGGCTATGGATTGATGAGTTATATTATAAACTAATAAAATAGAGTTAAAAATGAACACAAAGGGTCATTGAGTCTATGGTTTCGACAGCTATTCAGTTTTTTTGACAATGAGGGGTTTTCCTAGTGCCAAAAATCAGTACTTAAAAATCAGCTAGATGGCGTTGACCAAAAGTCAGGTAGATTTTTATTTAAGAAAAAGGCTTGTTTTTGCGTTTAGTATTTTATAATGTTTATGTTTACCATGTTTTTGATTCACGCGTTCTAAGAGGGCGTTTTTTAACAATTTAGTGATTATCAAAACGTTTTTTTCTGTTAAATTGTATTATTAACTGCAATTTAAAACTTGCTAATTTTTTAACGTAAGTACTTCCACTACATGTCTGTACACAAAATATTACAATAATTTGTTTTTGTTTTATGCTCAATGATTTCGACGCAATATTTGTATAACTTAGATAAATAGCGCCATCTATCAACATACAATGAAACTATAATTTTGAGTTGTCAGAAAATCCCTCATGTTAAAATAATTAGCACTACTTATATATTATAATAAATTTCTTTCTTTAGCTTGTGCTCAAGCTCACGCTTAGTTTTGGGGCTAGGTAATTGGTGTTTGTTAAAACAATTTATTAATAATTTGTTTTGTTTTTGTTGTTAAAGAATATTTGGATGTTGTAGAATTAAAAGATTTGAACACAAGTTGCGTTGTTTTGGAGCGCCAAATAATTGCGCTATTATCTCAACTGTGACGAAAGACAACTTTATGAGGCAACCGATCCGACCCCCTAAAAACTTTATCTTAATATCACCGGACTATTTGGTATAGACGATAAATCATTGTGACTTTTCAGCAAGTGACGGCGACATCGGTCGTTAGACCCGCTGCCGATAACTCGCAAAAACAGGAAAACCAGGGGATTGGAGGCACGGCTTATTTCATGCCGCGATGACTGGATGTGTTTCAGATAGCAAACTCGTAATTTGATACGATTTTGTGAGAGACAGGTACGTAAATGGGTGTGCGTGACGCTTGCGGTTCTATTTTTGTACTAGAGAGTTTTTCGTGCCTCCGACTGCCTAAAATTAATTTTGCATAGATTTCATAGGTACGTCCTCTGGTGTCGCGTTTAATGGGTGGGATGAGAATAATATTTTTCCTTTCAACGAAGCCATTACCTCCGTCATTATTTGTACTTCTATTTGGTACTTTAATGATGCATGTTCTAGGTTATAGTTTAGCTCTTAATTCATAGATATAAAACACTTTGTAACTATCAAATAATTGTACCCTATTTTGTGTCTTAAATAAAAGAAGGTAAAATTAAAAATTAGGAAAAATATTAAAGGTACTTTAATTACTTAGGTACTTTGATAATCTACATGCAGCAATTCACAAACACGTAACAAACCAATATAGCTTGCAATAAATTAGGCAACTCCGAACCTGAACGTTCATCATTTTTGGTCCTTTCCTTGTTCCAGTTTTCCTTAGTCCGTGCGTACTTTCCTAATAACGATTTTGGCTTATTGAGAATTATTTACTTTTAAGTTCGATGTTTTTTTTTCAAATTTCCCTAAAAACGAGATATCTATAATCGTAACAAAACTGGGTTTAAGCGAATATTCCAATGGGTATCCTGGCACGTGCAACAGATTGATAAAGTTCTGCCACTCTGCGATCCCGCGTCCAAGAAAAGCAACAGTTTCGAAAACAAATCAAGGAGGATTACCTAACTGTCCGAGTTCTAAAACAACTTGTGAATGGAACTAATGTAACCATAAGTGTTTTTATCATCTGTCTGAGAGTGCCTATACACTGAAAAAAAGGATCAACTAAACTAGTTTTGTTAGTTGATTGGTTTCGTGGTAGGGAAGTCAATTTTTGTTAAATATAAACAATCTTCTGGTTATCAGTAACAAAACTAATAACCAGAAGTTCGCAAGTCACTAGATTACGGCCTACTAGTAGCCAAATTTTGGTTACTGTTAACCAACCATTTTTTGAGTGATAACCTAACTATCTTGTCACATATTTTGTAGAAACTATTTTAATTTTGTCGATAATTGTCACACATTTTCAGGTCTGGTACCAAGTGTACATACTACTACATTGTATAAAAATTATAAAATATTGTGTGCTACATAATATTCCATATTTTTTATTCAATGGTATCCTAATAAATAGGGTACACACTTTGAAATACCTGAATTTTAATTAATGAATGGGACACGTGGTAACAAGAAGATTTTAAGGGTGATGCAGAGCATTGTCAGTCCGGGCGAATATGCTAGCCCACAGGTTGTCACGATGGACGCCTGGCGACTTTCCCTGGGCAGGCTGTTGGTCATGTTGGTGTGGACCTGCGGAAGACCTGCTTTTCTCACGGCCAGCTTTATGTTACTTTGTCACGAGTACCTAAGCAGTGCACGAAGCCTGTTAACACTCGCTTGCTCGCTCACTAGACAAAACTTCAAACATAGTTTACGAAGGACACACACATTTGCATTTGCCAAAAGAGAACGACGTAAATGTTTCTCACAAAATCAGACAATAGAAATTTTATAGCCTGACCAGAAATATATGGGACCTGGAATTAAGGGCGCTTCGAATCCTCTTTATATGACAACACTTGATATAATCATACTAGCTTAGATTGGCAAAATAAAAATATTGTATGTTTACAATTGTTACATCATTTTAAGTCTGATAGCATATTCTACGATACAAGAATACCACAGAACACTTGCAAATTAATTACTTATTAAATTCAATGGCTGTTTGTAATATTAGCCATGAAATCTGGACTAAATTGGATTTATTTTTGCTTGGGTAGAAGTTGCACTTGCACTTCTTGCACAGTTGGGTAGAAGTAAAATTTCCTCTTGTTCTTGCAAATGTGTTATCAGACTTTTTAAATGAAGGAATATTTTATTTTTTAACTTCTATTAACTATTTCAGTAAAATATTTGAGCAGGGTTAAAATTAAGAAAATAAAACTCTTGAAAACAAGTATCAATGATTGTAATTTTTAAAAATCGTTGATAAAATGTTTTCCGTTACCCTCAGTAGCCATTTCTCGCTGTTCGCTCTATATGACGTACCAAAAATTGTGATATGACAACTAAATCGGTAATTCATTTAAAGAAAATATATGATTACAGAGATTTTCTTTTTGCATATGACCAAAACACATGTTAAATCACTTTTCTTTTAACGACAGCGAATAGTTTTCGGCGTTTTTAACTCATAAAAATATCAAAAACTCGTAAATTAGATCACGTTTCCACTTTGACACTAATCATTATGACAAATAATGACATGACAATGACGATTTGTGGTTTCAGTTGCCAGTAAAAGACATTAGTTTCAGTTGTTTTCCGCAATATGGCGAGGTCCCATATATTTCTGGGCAGGCTATAAGTTCTACATCAGACTTATAGCTCTTATAATTTACAACTGAGTAAAAACGAAAATGCTTTTTTTAAATACGTAGTCGCAAAGACAGACGTCGTAAGTTTTGGCACAGGTGCGGCCAGACGCCTCTTAATACTTCTATTTTATAGGCGACCACGTACGGTGCGTATAATAAAAGTATATATTGTATATGATACGATACAAATAGAAACAGAATACTTAAGGATGATTTTTCACTTGGGATGGGGTAAGCTGCGACAGGCCATCTACGTGCTCCAGTGCGTTTTAGGTCTTAGTCTCAGAATTCCTAAAATAATGGCGACAAAATTATACTTTCTTAAAAAACATATTATAATTAGCAGAAAATGATTCACAATCAATGTAAGCATACTAGGGTGTGAAGCAAATCAACGTTGAATAGATGGGGCGGCTGGAGTAAAAATGGTGCGCCGGCGAACATGCGGTGGACGTTGTCTTTTATTTATTTAATACATTGGTAGGTACACATACAAATTACTGGAGGACTTCTGCCAAATTCATTATTAATTAATTGTAGTGTTATGTCATCTGTTATAAGCGAGCTGACGACAATAACAGATGACGTCTGTAACTGCCACTGTCATTTTACTGATAGCACCGCCGCACCGCCCCGACATACCTATCGATGTTTTTATCCACCCAATAGCGTAATAGTTGTTTTGACTTAATTCAAAAATAACACAACCTTTTGGTGGGTGTAAAATTAATCTCCTCCTACGCAGCTTACTCGTACCTCGTTCCTGGTGGAAAAGTACCCTAAAAGCGAAACTTTCCATAATTTAATTTAGTTACATAGCAAAGTTGACGAAACGTTCAGTTCAACATTTCGAAATACGCTTGACTTTCCTCGTTTAAGCTAACTCTTTACAAATTGCAACAAAAAATAAACGGTGCTTTTGTATAGAAGGTAAATGAAGGCGATTTGTTTTGTGTACAATTCACGAATCCGTTTAGGAGCAACGTCTAGTCGACACTTTAAATCCTAGGTCCCAGACATCTAAATTAGTTTTACTACGTGTAAATAAGTTCACAAATTGAATAATTGGCTTTTGTTTTATTGGCGATTGAAAGAAAGAAGCATTCATTAATTTGGGACATCTTAAACAACAGTAGAAAATAAATTGTTATGGCAACCACGATGTGGTTCCACTATTGATCCGACTACGGAAGGAGGGTTATGTTTTTTAAAGTATGTAAAAATATACATACTATTGACGCTTAAACCACTAAACCGATTAAGATGAAATTTGGTATGGAGATAGTTCGAGACCCTGGAAAGGACATAAGCTACATTTTGTCGCGATATATAAACATTAAGGGGTGAAATGGGGGATGAAAATTGATATGGAAAATCCAACTCTTGGGGGCGAAGTCGCGGGGAACCACTAGTGTATGTATATTTGTTTGGCACGCCCTATATGGTCTATAGACCAAACGGCTGAATATTTTTTGACATATGTGGTGTCGTTAAATTCGTCAGAACTGTGGTAGTGACATAGGCTATATCCCCGTTATTACAAAAACTTAGTACCGGGTTTAAGCCAGGACTAAGTTATTAGCTAGCCAATTAGAAAAGCGTTTCTCTTTTAGGTTATGTCACGAATGTGTCATTCATTCCTCTGTTGTCGGCTAATATTTAGACCTAAATTAAACCAGGGGCCCAATTCTCACGCCTTCGATATTATATCCCATACGATATTTATCGAAAAAACATGGCGGATATCACAAAATTTAAATGTTGCGTATTCTCGAAGTATGAAAATGTCGAATACTTTATCACATTTTGTGATATCCGCCATGTTTTTTTGATAAATATCGTATGGAATATAATATCGAGGGCGGGAGAATTGGGCCCCTGGTCTATTTTTTTGTGATACGAGGGTCAAACTGAAAGTTCTTAGAAAATCAAAAACTGATTACATTAGCCAGTTATTAGTTTTATTATATCTTTTCAAAATATTGTCCATTGACGTCAATACACCGCTGCATGCGATGGAACCACTGGGAAAAGCACTTTGCCCACTCGTCCTTAGGGGTCTCTTCAATGGCATCGCGATACGCAGCCACCGCTTCTTCAGCATTCATAAACCGCTTTCCTTTAAGTTTTTCTTTAATTTTTGGAAATAAATAAAAATCACAAGGCGCGAGGTCGGGGCTATACGGCGGGTGACCCAGTAATTCAACGTTTGATGTCGCCAAATAGTCGATCGTTTGCTTGGCGGTGTGCGACGAGGCGTTGTCGTGGTGAAGGAGGATCCTACTGCGAGGTCGTTTCTCTCGAACTTTTTCCAAGACAAGTGGCAAACAATTGGTAGTGTACCATTCTGCAGAAACTGTTTTTTGATCCTCTAACACAATTGTTGCGAAATGACCTATCCTTCCAAAGAACGAGGCCACCATTTTTTTTCCCGCACTTCGATCTCTCTTCACTTTAGTTGGCAACTCCTCGAAAGGAAACACCCACTGAGCAGATTGTCTTTTGGTTTCAGGATCATAACAGTAAATCCAGCTTTCGTCACCTGTTAGTATGTCGAACACAGCATTTGAGTCACCTCCGTTAAATCTTTCAATCATTTTACGGCACCAATCCACACGATGGAGTTTTTGAGCCTTAGTCAAATTATGAGGTATCCACCGGGCGCAAAGCTTCCTGACCGCTAAATGTTCGTGGAGGATTTTGTGCACTTGACTCATACCGATGCCTAAGCTTGTCCGAATCTGCTGATAGGTCACTCTTTTGTCAGTCTCAATCATACGCCGCACAACACAGATGTTATTTTCAGTCGTCGCCGTAGAAGGCCGTCCCTCACGTACATCATCAGTGAGATTAGTGCGACCACGTTTAAACTCATTAAACCAGTTGTAAACAGTCGCACGAGATGGGGCTTCATCGTGAAAGGCCAATCGTAGTCTATCATAACTTTCTTGTTGACTTAAATGACATCGAAAGTCATAAAAAATCATTGCACGAAAATTTTCTCGTGTTAAATTCATTTTGACGTGACACAGACAATTTTCAATTTGCCGCCAACTCGTAAAACAAATGACAAATGAATGAAATATATACTCAGTAATATTGGCAAAGAGTTCTATTTTCAAATTTTAGAATATTTTTTTTATTATATTGTTTATAAGTGGCCAGTTCTAAGAACTTTCAGTTTGACCCTCGTAACAACGTATAACGTACGATAACAACGTTTTAAAAATGGAGCTCACTAACGAAAACAAAGGGGATGGGGGGATTTATTTTTCCTTACTAAAGCAATATGGGTATCAAATAAAAGCCAGTGAAAAGATCATTTCAAAAATATAATTAGTTTTGCAGTCGGGTGTTTTGTTTTTTTAATAATTATGTTTGCTTTTTTGACAACCTCTGTAGTCGAGTAGCTTGCACTCTATAGTCTGAAAAGTTCGTGCGCGACCTTCCAGCGGTCACCAGAGGTGCTTGGGGCAAGGCATACTAGACTTCAGGCGGGTGACGTTTTATGTTGCGGGGAATGGAATTGCTTTGACAATCGCGTGTGATTGGTGCTTTATCGCCCCCAAACCTTCTTGCCGCCCTCGTGCAAGGAGGGTCGCGTAAAAAATTGTCGCACTATAGTTTTCATGGTCTCACCATACGTACGAGTTCTTCAAGAAGCGTTCTCCCGATGTTCGATTCCCGGTCGGTTCTATAAATACCGTATAAAAAAGAACAAACTGTAGCCAGAAAATGTAGACATAGAAATGTGTGCCCCTGTGAGGTTTTTAGTACATCTTTTGTGCGCAGGTTTTTCTGTTTTCGGGGACCAAAATTGTACAACAAAGCTAATGTAAATTTAAATATTTATCCTAAAAATAAATTTGAATGTAAGCGCAGTCTGATAAAATGGCTTAATAAATTGTCATATGACGAAACAGAAGAACTCATGCATAATATTCTGTAAGAACATAATCAAAAAGTTTGTTTCATACTTGTTTTGTGATTGGTACCTAGTTTAATGAACATTTACCTACTATATTTGTTGATAGCTGGGGGTGGAGACCTGGTGGTCTGTAACACAAGTATTTTTTTTACTTACCATAGATCACCAGTCTCCACAAACAAGTTTTGTCGACCTAATAGTAAGTAATTTTGATTGTTTTGTTAACACTGTTATTTGCTTGATTGTAATGAAAAATAAATACAATTTATTATTATTTATTATATTCTTTATTGTGTCGGGTCTAGGTGTCGTGGTAGGTACCACCCTTGACTTGTTTCTGATATACGGAACACAAGCGCCTTACCAACTTATCATTGCCTCAGATAAATGTATGGGATGTTGTCTAATATCAAATTATTTACTTACCAACATTTTTTTGAATTATAAATGAGTGGTTTGATGCTGTTTTATGAGATGTAGGCACTTGTGCTAAAGTTTTCCAAATAAAACACGAAACTATAATTGTAAGATCACCGTTTTTGAGAAAACGAATTTAAATGCTGTTAACTTGGCAACTATGGTAGGTATTGTACGGCGAGATCGAGGTAGACATAATTCTCGTTTCATACTCTGCCAATTAGTGTGTTCCAGATTCAAATCACTCATAGATCATGCGCACATCGCAGTCACAGCGCGAAATAATCGTTGTTCATGTTCAGCCAGTCACTTTGATCTATCATTAACGACACGGCACCCATTTGATTCTACTCCATGCCTATCTAATCACGCTCTATATCCCGATAGTCTGTTAAAATCGATTGTCGTTCCGTTTGATGGTGATAATTCATTCATTGTTCTAATAGTGGCGAAAGTTCAAGTCAAATATTTCTACACTCGTAAATCTATTTATCTAATTAAATATTTTGCCTTTATTGGGTAAGTAAAAGAAGCAATTTCATATTCCGCCGGGTAAATGTAACTATATCGTATAAATAGCTCGTAATTGTATGTTCCTAATTTGCAATTATTTCGTGATAAACATGACTGTAACTTTTAGGGTTCCGTACCTTAAAAGGAAAAGGAACCTGTCGTTTGTATGTCAAGACCCCTTTTCAGGAATGCGTAGAGATATCAAGTTGAAATTAACATCAAATACTAGTAACAGCTGCGGTCCCTTGACGCTGTGAAAAAATCAAGCCTCTAAGTTAACGCAATACGAAGATTTTAAAGTAAGAAAATACGGCTAAAATGGCCGCACATATTAGCCGTATTTTCTAACATTGCGCAAGGTAATCAAAACTTATAGGGTACTTCCTAAAGACCTAAAATCATGAAGTTTGGCAAGAAGAAAGGTCTTACAATACAAGTGAAAGCAAAACTCCCAAAAACGGCAAATTTGTAGTTATATCGTAGAAAAAATCCTTTTGTACGGAACCCACAGTTCGCGAGTCCGACTCGCACTTGCCAGGTTTTTGTAAACACAAATTCACTATTTTTAGAGCATGCTGTATTGTAAAAACTTAATGGTAAACCTGCCAGTAGCAGCAACCACAATAAAATCATGAACTATGTTATAAGAACGACATAAAACTATGTTTTATGTTTAATCACAGCAGAAATGCACCTGTGTTTTATGGCATTTTTTATTTCAGAATAAAAATCAAATGGACGTTATAAATTGCTCGATTTTTCATAACATTAATGAACATAGCACAGCAGCACAATACCACTAAAATGTATTTTTATGTTTTTTGTGTAAATATTTTTATGTCAAAGGAAAAATGTGTCTCATAAAGTAAGCTTCAATAAATATTATCGGTTTATTTTCGTCGGCACGTTTATCGACAAGCTTGTAAATTCATACTTTGACAAAAAATTCGAATAGCTTTTTGCATTGACGATTAAAATCATGGGCTTTTATCAACAAATTATTACCTATTATATTTTTATAACTTAAGCAATTATTTTGCAAGTTTTTTACGAAATTAAATTAAATTTCACTTACAAAAATTAATCGAATGTGTCATCCGGTGGGACTCGAACCCATGTCCCTTCGCTAAAAATGTGGAACGCTTCACGATTTTGCGTGTCATCCTTGCGCATATTATTACCTGCTTATATCTATTATTGCGACTAAATTGATTTGGTTTTATGGCTGGAAATTATCGCTTTTGTTAAACTAGAATACGAGGAAATAAACACTCAAAAGTTTTTCAAACTCGTTTATGGTCATTGTATGAGTGTGAATATAAAATGATAAAATCATCAATCTAAATTGATAGAATAAATGATACTCGTACCTACAGCTTCAATACTGTACGAGAATCATAATTTAAATTACACGATTAATTAATTATTCAATGTATACACACATTTATTTCTATAACATCGTTGGCAGCCATTTTAATTAAGAAGAAACTTGCAGGGATAGAAGACCAACTAACAAGTCAGTCCACGATCCTTTCAAAAATTAATCATTGTCCGTGCGTAAAATATCGGCTTACCTAGTAGGGAGGCCGGCGGTCAACCACGTCGAGTGCAGTTGGTGCTCCACACTACAAAGTCACATCCAATTTACATAAATAGACAAACACACAGGGCCCAAAGTAAACCATTCTAAATCCGATGGTCCGAAAGTTATATCTGAGCAAACACGGACATTCGGACTAGCAAATGTGACCTGAATTAATATTTGACCGGAGCGTTTGTCCAACAGAAGTTGTGCCTTCATTTGCGAGGAACGCTATCCGGTAATTTTCTATGAACTCTAATTTCGCAAATTAGTAGTCTGACCCCGGTTTTAGCATATCTAATTTCGGCTAGGGGCATGATGAATTTTGGATTATTACACTCCGCGATGTGTCTGACATGACATTAGTATGTGCCCGCGGTATGAGACATAGATTTACTAATATAAAGTTCGTTAGACTAACATTTAGTCGAAACAGAGGCTCCACTCTGTATGTCGTAATGCATCAGATCTAGCTAGATCTATCTATCCCAGTCACTCATGCTAGAATGGTAGAGCCAGAGAGTGAAATGACTAGATTTGAAATACGGATATTGAATCTGAATCCCAAAAGCCCTCTAAGACTAATTTTAAGTTCATGCCGTCTCTTTCTCTGCTAAGGGAAAAGAGGCTGGCTAAAATTGTTTAGTAACATCAATTTGTAGGGATGTCACACGTTGATAAAATTACTCCAGTCCAGTCTACACATGCGAAAACTTTTAAAAATATAGGAGAAATCGCATCACTTAATTTGGCGTCTACATTACAGCAGTCTGTATTTTTGTAGGTATCATTTTTTTTCCCACGGAAAGAATCTATAAACTTATAATTTAGAGAGGGCACTTCGGAATCGAGTCCTTTGTATTACACAGTTTTAATGTACAACTGGACGAATAGGTACCCAAAAGTATAAGTATCCGGGGACCAAGTGAGCCGCATGCACACTGCAAAAACTTTTTCTAAAGTATTTTTTAATCAACATCGATAAGCCTAATAACATACATTTTCGGAAATAATGTTTCCTACCGATAGTTATTTATATTCTGCACCTACCGTGGGGGTTAGACTGCATTCATTATATGCAGGTGTCATCAATCAACCGGATTCAGTTGCAATTATATAATAATAACATTTAATTTTATTGACCAAAATTTTTATCACACTTACAGTAGAATACAACAATAAAAGTGCATATTAAATTGAAGACACTATAAAAATATCCAAGTATCATTGGACCCCACACTAGGCAAGCCTGTATCGTGGGGGTCAACACAGAATGTAGGTTCACTAAAATGATGTATATGCCAGTAATGTATTCCAGTTAGTCTCGAGATATAAAATATTCTTTATCCTTTGTTTTTTTCCCACAAATAACGACTTTTAAAAATGTACTTTAATTTACCTAAACACTCATACAATTCATATGTATACAAAAAGGCCTCTTAAAATTAAAAAAAAAAAAAAACACTAACACCAAACTCATTCTGCTTATACTTGATTATGTTAGTAATATAGCTTCCAAAACCGAAAAAAGTTTCGGCGTAAAGTAGGCATCGTGTAAGTCTGTAATTAATCCTGCAAGTAGGTAAGTATCGTGTTTTCAGACACAATAGGCAATCAATTCTCGCCGGCGTCCTCTGGTGCTCGAGGCGTTAAAGTAGTTCGGTGACAGTATAGTTCGTGAAATATTTTTATTTCGTTTCGTTTTATACCTGTTGAGCACCGATATTTTAATCAACCTTTTTTTAGCTATTTATGCATTTTTACGGTTATATTTTGATAGATTTTGTTTTGTGTTTTTGGATTAATGTTGTCAGGAAAGGGGGATTAATTAAAGGTTCTTGAAGATTATCCTGATTTTCCTTAATTTCTCAACATCGGATTATCCCAAAGTGAAAGGTTAACAATAACACCAAAAAAAAATCTTTCCAATACATGAAGCTACTGATAATGCTTTGTTAGTCGCCGAGTATTGGTCCTCAAAATATAACGTCAGTGTCGTCACAAAAAGAAGATGAAATGGTTATTTTTTTCTGAATAAATGTGTGTGTACACACACACACGGCTGCATGTGAGTCTACCCCACTTTGACGTACGTAATTAAAGCTGTTTTCATTTTTTAAATCGGTAACCTGACGTGATGACGACTGTACCTCTCAGTTAGTAATTGTAAATAAAATTATTAATTTATCTTGATTCACTTGATATTAACTTTATTAATTACAATAAATTATTAATATAACTTGATTTACTTGATATTAATTTCGTTAATTACACAAAATATTATTATAAAATCAGTAAAAGGTCTCCACAAACGAGTCTATATTTTTATTTTATAAGGTATAATAATATTAGGAAAGCATAACATGTTAAAATGATACTTACACGAAATAATAAAAAATCGCATAGGTAAATTGTCTATACATTTCCAGAACTATAATAAGTAATGCTTTCATTATTTCAAGCATTATTTCATTAAACGCCTACGACAAACGCTAGTGTGAAGGCGCTCTAACAGCCATTTGTAGCATCGTAGTAGTTCGTAGCAACAACCGTAGCTCGTAGTAACGTAGCTCAAGATATTAGGTATATCACTAAGTCTAGTCTTGTTAATAACTCATTACCTAGTACAAAACAGTCAGTTAATTGTGATTAAATATGTGTTTGTATTTAAGTATTTTATTACATCAAGCCCTATTAATTGCCATTTTGGCATATGGTAGAGCATGATGTAGTAGGTGCAATAGCCTAGCGGAGAAAACTTCACTTCTCATTCAAGATCATGAGTTCGATCCCCGCCTGTACCACTAAATTTGTGTATAAAAACTTAAGTACAGTCTTTTTCAAAATATCGCTGCCTAACGGCTAAGGAAAACATCGTGAGGAAACCTGCACACAAGTTGGCTAGTGTGTGAAATGAAGACAATACGAGTAGCAAACCACTCCATTACAATTGCCAAGAAAGTCGTTGTGTGTGTTTCATTTCACATAATCATCATGACCCTCAGTCATTGAGGTATACGACTGTGAAGAAGAGCATGATGTAACTAATCTTTAGTTTTTAATATTTTTTTAACACTCACAGTGTATTTCTTATTTATATAAGTTTAAAATAAGAAACCAATAATTCGCACACAGGTAGAATTTGGACCTACGACTGCCGTCATCCAACGACATAAGACAAAAGAGACCATTTCACACGGTTGGAGGAACTGCACAGTAGCTCAGTTGGTAAGAGCGTTGGCACGGTTCGCCAAAGGTCGTAGGTTTAAATCCTACCTATGTGCGAATTTTTGTTTTTTTTATTTTAAACTTATGTAACTAATATTTACCTAAAAGATTATCCTTCATCAACGGGACACCCTGTTCATTCCATTCAAAACAAATTGTTAAATAAGTGATTGTTTAAAAAAACATAGAGAAGTGAAATCTAAAAACCGCCCAAGTGCGAGTCGGACCCGCGTGCGAAGGGTTCCGTACCATTAACTTAAAACAATAGACAGTATAGGCAAAAAAAGTATATATTTTTATTTTATTTATAATTTCAAAAGTGTTCATCACAGGATACCCGAAACAGTTTTAAATAAGAGTTTTCGCGCCTGTTTCTTTACGTGAGTGATTTGAAATTTATAGATCCAAGACTTTAGAAATTACAGGGGGGGGGGGACACCGTGTAAACGACTTTGGCGGGCTATATCTCACAAATGGTAAAGCTGATAGTATGGAAACCCTACCTTATTTTCATAGTCCACACAAGGGGGTGCACTCAAAAAAATAATTCACCGCTTCTTTTACATGTATGGCGAGGTATCCTTAAAAAGGGGTAACTTTAATTTTTCGTATTTTTAAAAATGAGATCTATATGTGAAGTATCTTTGAACCAAGTTACATGCAGATCAGTCCATAAACGTAGAAGATATTCTGCTGTAAATCAAACATCCAGGCGGAAATCCATCACTTGAGCAGAGGTAGCACCCGTCAGGTCGGATCATACCATCGATGTATCTTACCTGGCGCTAGAGGTTGGGAACTTATTACTAGACTAGTCAGAAGTGAGCACTAGCAGTTAAGTTTTGGCTAAAATGAGGGATTTGCTGTCAGCTCAAAATTTTAGTTTTATTTTATGTTAATAGATGGCGCTAGTCGTCTAAGTTATATAAATATTGCGTATTATCGAGCATAAAACAAAAACAAATAATTGTAATATTATGTGTACAGACATGACGTGGTGAAAGTACTTACTTAAAAAAAAACGAGTTTCAAAATGCAGTTAAAAATAAAATTTTATGGAATAAACATGTTGATGATCACTAAATTGTTAAAAATTTACCCGTTAATACGCGTGAATGTAAAACATGCTGCACATAAATATTATAACATTGCAAACGCTAAAATCTACCATTTTATTAAATAAAAATCTACCTCACTTAGGTTGTTCAACGCTGTCTAGTGGATTTTTATGTACCTACTGATTTTTGACACTAAGAAATTCGCTCATTGACTTTGTAAAAACATCTGATTATTGTCATTACTTTTCTAAGGATGAATATGAGTAATATTTTTGAGGATGAAACTGAAATTAAAAAAATAAAAAATAGCGAGAGTTAAAAAAAAATAAAAACTTTCCATTCCAGACTTGACACTCAAAACACAAAAACAAAACTAAAAATATAAAAAGTATAAAACATAAACAAAAAAGGGCGTTGACGACGTTATCGGTGCTTAACAATGATTTTAATATATTATTGAACTAGCGGTCCCCCGCGACTTCGTTCGCGTAAATCTAGGATTTCCTGTGGGCATTGTTAGGAGCGGAGTATTTTTTTAAACTGTGATATCTTTTAAGATAAGAATCAAAACGCGTGTGAATAATATGAACATATTAATTATAAATAACGGTCCCCCGCGACTTCGTCCGTGCTTTTTGATTTAACTGCTTCCCCGTTGATTTCTACAATAGGTATCATGCATTTTATAGCTCATACAAAGCGTTCCCCGAAAAATAAGCTATCTAACTCAAACATTTTTTTTCAAATCGGCTCAGCAGTTCCTGTGATTAGCATGTTTAAACAAAAAAAAAATTCCTCCGTTTTTCCAGTTATAATGTGAGATAACCTCTTTATAATATTAGTATAGAAAAAATAGCAGTCCCCGAGGACTTCATGCGCACCTTTTGATTTTACTCCATTCCTGAAACAAATAACGTGATTTTTTTAAATTACCTATCTTATAGCCTTGCTAGATACGTTGTACCTTACACAAAGGTTTTTTTCAAAATCGGACCATGAATACCTATTCATGGTCCGATTTTGAAAAAAAACCTTTAAACAACCTAAAAACAGAATTACCTAATTCTGATCTGAGATAAGTGCATTCAAACAATCAATTAGACAAAACAAACGCCGGCTCACTGGCGTAGCAAGCACTTGCAAAAATTCGTCGACTGACTAACGTCCTCCGTAGCTTAGTTGGTACTCTTACCACTCGCCCGAATAGCGAAGGGACGTGGGTTCGAGTCCCACCAGATGACACAGTCGATTAATTATTGTAAGTGAAATTTGATTTAATTGGACAAAAGTCAAGAAGGAATCAGCAATATTGAAGTAATATCCTAGTCACCACCGCCTTACCACGATGGCCAAAGAAAGAGCATTGCGTCTTGTCGTATTGTGTGTGCAAGCGACAATAGGTGAGTGTAGTTAAGGCAGGCGGCAGAGACCTCTTTGCTTGAACTGCAATTCAACAAATCGTACGTCCTAGTAATTACCTACTTACTTATTAAGTTATTGGGAAAAACTCATGCTGACCCGCGAGTTAAATACGTACAGCGCCATCCTATATCTACATTATAATATTTTGTTGCGTCTTTGAATTTCTATTCGACTACATACACTTATATTTCAATTTCAAAATTATTTTATTTCAGATTACGTTGATCCATACATTATAATATTCATTAAATAAATTACATCAATATAATTGCAATAAAATAACAATAACATGTCAAAAAGAAAATACTATTCGAAATTAAAATTTAATTTACAATTCATTAGAAAAATATATAAAAATTAAATTGTTTATTATCATTACAACCATTACATAAAAATATTATTTATTTAGAAGCCCCTTACCCCAGCAACTACTGGTACATGTCTGTCGCAGCAGTGCCGAAAGCCGGAGTAAGGGACAGTCCAGTCTATCCCCTATCGCCTTCAGGATGACATTGGAGCTGGCCCGCACTCTGCGCACCATTGACGCGCACCGCTTACGCATGGTCGCGTAGAAGCAGGCAGTGCGCGCTTTCGCAAACATACCCGAGGCACTGCAAAAGCGGGGCAGCCCCAAAATCACCCTGAAGGCGTTATTGTACAGGATACGAAGATCGTTGTAGCTCCGTTTATTATAATGAACCCACAGGCTGGCCCCATAGAGTGATGTACAATAAGCTCGAAATAATGTTATTTTGAACGCCTGTGAGCATCGCGCAAATCTGCGGGCTATCATGTTTGCTCTAACGGACACCGATCTCCGTTCCCGCTCGATGTCCGCATTGTCTCTGAGGTCAGGAGTTATTACGTGTCCCAGGTACTTAAAGTGATCGACCACTTCTAACGGGACCTTATTCAATAGTACTGGAGGTAAGTCCCCGGGACACTTGGTACCCGCCTTGAAGACCATGCATTGACTCTTCTTCACATTGTACTTTAGACCGTGTCCACTCGCATAATCCTCGCATATGCGTATCAGTTTTCTTAGGCCACAGATCGACGCACTCAGTAGAACCATGTCGTCGGCGTAGCTCAGGTTGTTCACACATACGCCATCGACATAGGTATAGGTATGACTGGGGGAGAATACTTTTAGCATTGAGTCCACCTTTTGTACACTGTTCTTAGTGCAATAAAGTTTTTAAATAAAAAAATAAATCTATTGACGATATAGCAAAAGGCCAACTTTGCTGCCGTCCTAACTTCGATACAATATTATGTTACGCGTGATAATTTTTTAATGGTAAGTCCGATTTGAATAATTTAAAAAGTAATTTACAGGTACTGATATAGCCTTGAATATGACGTGATTTATTTGGATAAGGATTAATATCAACATACTGAAACTGTGGCTTTCTTTTTGCCGCCGCAAAAATTTCATATTTTTACCTAAAAAAGGAGTTATTGTGACTTAACTGTTATAGTAAGACATATGTTGTCGCGGACTTTATTGTAGATAATGATGTCCTCTACAAAACCGTAGAACATCACTTTGCTCTATTGTCAATAGTTTTCGCAGCGTTTGCAATTGAATGATTTTCCTTTTACACCTTTGGTTACATAATCGAAGTTTTCATACGGAACCCTAACTTTTTTGATAATGTAATATAGCCTATGTCCATCGCAGATAATGCAGGATTCTAATGGTGAAAGAATTTTTCAAATCGGTTTAGTAGTTTCGGAGCCTATTCTTTGCAAATAAACAGACAAATCTTTCCTCTTTATAATATTAGTATAGATAATAACACTTTATATTGAGTAAATAATATTGTCTTTATGATAGCCGATATGATAATAAATATTCGATGTATTGTTATATTACACTTTTCAGTTAGTTTATCATTCCGTTTCTATGAAAAATAATGTGTAATTACTATCTACTACATTACACTATTAAAGATATTAGGTAAAATACTGAGTAACAATATATTACGATTTATTTTGCGTAAAGGTAAATTGTGTAATTGACACGTTCCTGTAGTTACCTATGTTCTTACCTTACCTAAACAATTGTAGTACGTAACAAAACATGAGCAATTATAATAAAACATTTAAATTGTTTACATAATTCTCATCGAGGAATTCTTCAACAAAGCCACTTGTTAAAAATATAACTCAATATTAAAAGTTCAAGTGCCGAATCATAACCAGCCTTCCTGTAGCCAACCAAAGGCCGCGGCGAGCCGCTATCATCTGTCAAGCTTCGCACAGACAGCGATCAAATTGAGGATGCCCGGCTTATTGCCGTTTGATAATGCCGCGCTTAGCCCACAGAGTATGGAGAGCACCTGTCTCCCTCCAGCATACACCTGTCTCTCTCCCCCCAGGCTTAAAGGCAGCATAAGCATCATGACAGCATGGATCGAACGGCTAAGCTCGTTATTTGCGCAGGCTATTTTGTCAGGTGCTTTAATATGAGCTTAAAATATGCAGTCCATACTGAAATTATGGTAGGGTTTACTAGTTTGGAAGTAAATAAGGATTTCAAATAGTTGCAAAAAGAGTTTAGCAAATGATTTTTTTTAAAGGAATCAATCGAAACATTAGTTAGACAATTCGACTAATTTACATTCCACTTGATCCCAAACAACACATTCCTACTTTTCACTACAAACGATATACCTATTATTTACTCTAATCCCAGGGTAGTCACCCTGTACTAGAGGGATTAGAGTAAATATTTAGTAGTAATTAAAATGAAACAGTGCAAGTCTCATTCTTCGACAAAGAAGTCATGGCTGCCGATCATCATCAAGCACGTGTAAGAAAAACAACTGAAACTATTACTTTGTTTCATTTTATGTAAATAGAGAGCTGAATGTAGGATAAATGAGTTAGGCCAGGAGAACGCGTGGTGTTTAAGTAAAAAAACATAACCCTCCTTCTGCAGTCCGGTCAGAAAAGAGTGTTACAAGTTTGAGTAACCCAATTCTAGAATAGGTTGACGACTGTCTGTCGTCTATTAGAGCACATTTACACAGTGCGAACCGTAGAGGCATAGGATTTGATTTAAGATTCAGGCTTATACAAACAAAATACTTACTACCTATTCAGAAGTTACAAATTGTTTACGCAACCATGAACGCGTGTAGGAAATTTGATACACTTGATAGAGTAAAAGGTAGCAGAGAAAATCTAAATTATGGTTAGTTGTGGAAGTGTACATAGGATTATACGTTGGGAAGTGTATTAGACAAAGTTTGGTCGAGGCAGAGCGAACAGCTCGATGGAGATTTCAGATGTCGTTTGTCTGGAAGTGATAAATCCTTGAGTAATAATATCGGACATAATAATATTTTTCCATCAGAAATTCGGCTTTCATAACAATGGCACATGAAACCGAAATTCGACTTCTGTATTGTAGTATGCAAGTCCGAAATTGCCATTAAAATTTATCTTTACTGTAGGTACTTACAAACTAGATTGCTTAAATTGTAATAGTTATTGTTTTCAGGTAAGCAGTAACAGCTTTTAAACTGTCGGAAAGCAACGATAACTTCAAAATAATGAGTAAATGTCAATACATTGCGATGGAAATTACTATCGAATTAGGCATTTAGCTTGCCATTTGCTTAGCTACTTTGACAGCTGTTTATCTAACCATTTTGTAAGTAAATGTTTTAGATAACTCGATCAAAGTGCCTCATAAACGGGACACTAGAAATTCCATTGAACTTCAGAAGCATTTTTTGGTTCATTACACGGTCCACCAACATCCCGTTGAACAATGAAATATGCCTTAACTGAATGTTAGTAGAGTTTGCTTAATTTATATAAAATCAAAATAATGTTGAAGAGGCTTTTCTCACGCTCTGAAGCTTCATACAGAAACGGCCAGAGGAAAATGATAGGTGTCATAGACATTCTGACATTACATTTTTTAAATGTTGACATTTCCAGCATTCTATCGCCTTGGAATAGGTGCACAGCCATCTAAGCAACGTTCTCCAGTCACGTCTGCCACGTTTATCGCAAACACGTTCGGCTCCTGTAATAAAAACTTCTCTAAAATGAAATATTTAATGCCACCCCGCCCGGTAGTTCCACGAACAAGCGTGTTTAAGTTTTATTTTTAAGATAAACTAACCGGTTTTAGCATCACTAAGGTCTTGCTGCTCAACTAATAAGTGGCCGTAAAATTCCGTGCTAAAATGCAGTTGGTTTTTCTACTTAAGTGGTGCATGAAAATAGGCGCTGAAATGCAAACGAAATATCTTGACACGCGAAGGAAAGGTCTTATTGCTTTTATGACAGTAGTTAGTGTGTAAAGTTGCTATCTATTTAATAAGCGTGGAGAACGTTTGTGCTAGATTCTACCGCTATTAAACAACATTCTGAAAAACAATGTCGAGTCGATCCTTAATTGACAAGAATTGACATCATTCCAGCCTTTTGCGGTTGTGGTTATCCAGAACCGGAACAATATAAAATGAAAATTAATCAAGTTGTTCGAATGAAAATAAATTTGGCACTAGCACGCCGGGGTTGCCAGCCTATCAATAATTATGGTGCTCGAGCAAGGTTCGGAAAAGACCCTACAAAGGTGAGGTACTGGAGCAGTGCCAACACTCTGCTTGCACGCGGCGTGACATGGCTCGTCGTATGGAATATCACGTTTTCAGTGACCGATAAGTTTGCATGTCAGCGCTCGGTGTTGCCAACTGACTGTCGTCAATCACTGGTCGGACGGAATTTACGTGAGGCACGTTTCTCCGGGCTTACAATTTAGTTTTATTGCTTTGGAAAAATCTTAAAATCTGTCTCATTTAATGTAGGTAGATGATATTTAAAAAGTAGGTAACTTAAAAAGCAGTGTTTGAAGAGTCCATTGTTAAATCATGTCACAAAATACATTTATAATTACTTTTATAACTTAGGCAATTATTTTGCAAGTTTTTACGATTTTTAATTCAATTTCACAAAATATAGTTTAAATCATTATCAAAGTCAAACTTAGATTTATTCAATTTAGGAGAGAAAAATCCACTTATGATTTATAAACAACAATCAATATTGCCTTCAATTTATGCACAAGTGCTCAGGACGTCAGGAATTTTCAGGAGAAACTATGACTTTTCGATGTAGAAGGTTTACTTCTACTACATTATCAAACCTAATATTCGGTTACTCTTTTTGACTTTGAGGTATCGTATTTTCTAGTAGGGTCAGGTCAAAAACCCAATTTGAGCTCAGATTTTCCGAATAGTTCTAAATTTAAAATACGCGCGTGCAAACCGAATGCGCAACTTATCCCGTATATTGCACACGTAGAGGAAACCGGGTCATGGTCATTAATAATCCCAACCTAAAACCGAGCAACGGGTGACAAATGACGGCCGCAGCTGAGGTGTCATGCATACCCTTAACATATAGCGGGGATGATTTTTCAATCCGCTGCCATTATCTAGCGATTACAAGGGTGGGTCCAGACAGATTTGGGATGTTTTTACGCGAATCGCGATGCGTCGACAGCGGGCGGGGGCCGTAACGACCTACGCCATGATTTATCGAAGCCAGCGCTCGTCGAGGGTTTTTTAACCCGTTTTTGTATAGGGCTTTCGAGTGGCAATTAACTAGCGATCGATGGTTCAGGGTCGAATCGTTTTAGGCGCAGACTATGTTCTTTTCGACCTAACGAGCGTAAATCACTGAGGGTTTACCGAGCAACGAAAATAAATTAATGAAAACCCCTTTCCGTCTTGTTGGAGTACGCTTTGAAGTAATTTGGATGTGAGATTTTAGAGTTTATTTTAAATTGATATATAATGAAAAGGAAAATAACTACGTGGTCTCTTACGTCAACTCCAGAGATTTATTTTTTTGTCTTAAATAAAAATAATATGAATTATAATCCAAAACATGGAATATCACAAATAAGATAAGCTGTCGGTAATGAGGCGATCAATAATATGAGGGTTCATATTTTTATTTGCTAAAAACGAGTTCGTTACTTTTGGTCAAAATAATGAATAAAACATTTCATGGATATTATTCGTACAATTACTCGAAGGATGAATTTTGATTCGTTCTCAGCTTAATTTACATGCAAGAGACACGGACTACGCGATGGCTTATTCAAATTTCTGATTATTTTATCTTCATCAAATAAAAAAATTGAGAAAGTCGAAATTGTAAATAACCAACCTGACTTCGTGATAAGCCTCCTTTATTGGGGTTGAATGGATAGTCGTTATCGTGTTACTAATTGATTGCGAGACTGCAAAGTTTCATATTAAAGGCATTTGGTTTATTTTATTACATAGTATGTACGAAAATGTGCTTCAAAATGCATGCTTCGTCCCAATTCCCAAAGCTAGTTGTATTTTGTTGCACTTGAAATCTTACAGCGTTAGTTAATCTTCCAACACCAACTCAACTCACAAGTGTCACGGCAATGGTAATTAGGTTGTGTGAAAGTTCATTCATAAATATAAAACTAAATAATCCAAAATATCCATTTGAGTCACTGCATAAGATAGTATCAGTCCTAACAGTATCAATAATATCAGTGCTTGCCTATAAGTTGCTTAATGTTATGCTATTTTAAAACACGACAAAATATCAAAAGAAAGAAGGACGAGTATTTTCACATTTTAACAAAGAAAATACATATATAAAACTAAATAATACAAAATATCCATTGGAGTCATTAGAAATAGTGTTATCATATCAGTGCTTAACTATAAATAAAATATCACAAAAAGAAAGGCAAGTATTTTCACCATTTAACAAAGAAAATGTAATCCACTTATAACAGCAAACATCCCAAAATCAACCATTATATAAGTACATCTTGTTACAAAACAAGACTAGATAGCATTCTGCACAAAGCTCCGACCAGAAAGGGAATCTCACACAAACAGCTTGGTGGAAATCACAATTTGCAGCCAAACAACCAGCAGAACTAACTTCATAATATTAAAACATCTCCGCTTTGTTCTAGAACTAAACCCGTTGTGAATGGACTCCAATAATACAATCACGTCCCTGGTTCATTAGGAGTGGCATCAAAAAGCTTATTCTGCTCAAATTAAATTGGCTCAATAATCCCACTCCGTGATAGTTGCTTTGTCCAGTGCAGCCAGTTTTCCGGGGTGTCTCTCAAAAAAGATAACGCTGTGGACTTAAGCTGTTAACTCACAGCAAGTGGAAGCGATAGTGAAGAGATAGCTGCACCACAAATACAGTAACAAGTAACGAAAAGCACGAGGGCGAGACGCGCTTTTATGTCATTGCGGTCGTTAAGGAGGTCCTGCACGAAATTGAGAAAATTAACGTGATTCCAAATTACTTGTACGATGAGTTGAATTAGTTAAATACATTAAAACAACTTATTTACGTTAGCCTAATTATTGCACTAGGTCCTGGTCTTGTTGAAATTTGAAACAAATTCTTTATGATATAATAAACATGACTTGTAGCTTCTAAGAGCATTATTTTTTCGAAAACTTGGTGATTTTTGCGCATGAAACAATAATTTGTACATGAAAATGATTGTATTGATATTTCACAGATCCCCACCTTTTAAATATACACAAATAAAATATAAATAAGAAAATATAAACACTTTTTAGTTTTTAACACAAATGTCTGATGTTTTGCGCATTGCGCACTAATATTAAAAGTTCGATTCTGTTTGAAGATCGTTTAGACTTACTCGACTTGCTTCGCGCTGCACCCCCTTAAGGTCTCAAAGATTTAAAACACATTGTAACGGGAATTAACGCGACGGATAGTAGGTAAAACATTATTTACCTTTAATTTGCCTAAAGTTTCGACCGGGTTGCACCGACCGTGGTCACAGGCAGACAGAGTTTTAATGCGTTTTAACAATGCAACGCGAGAGTTTAAGTGATTGTAGGGATCAAAGATTTGTTTAAGACTGACTATCAGAATATTACGTGCATGCGCAATTGTCCTGACTGTATCTCCGTAAGGCACCTTTTTTTTAAAGCTGAGATAGGTTTATGGATGCATAGGGCTTAATAAATGTATGCTTCGATAGTGTTATACTTCTAAAAATGAACAACTACTATAAAAGATGTAGACGTTATTTGATCGTCTTTAGATCCGTAAAACGTAGAATGTTGTGCGCCGTAAAGCGTAGAATTTTAGTAATATTTTTAGTAACATATGTTGTAATGCTGTTAGTAATAAATTAAATCTGGAAAAGTTTTCAAAAATCTAATCGCTTCACACACAAGTGGTGTATGTACCTTAAACATCCGGTATATAAATCCCAACTTAACTGATCTTATATTGGCATTCTCGTTACCATTTCATTATAGAAGTTCAACAAAGGGAATTCAAGCTATGAATACGTCGTACTGAATTCGTTTTTCCTGCATTATTAAAACTTTTATTGCAAAGATAATATAATAGATAAATCGGTAACTTTTCTGGCTTGCTTGTATAGGCCATTATCCAAATATTCCTCTATTATAAATGTTTTTACATGGAATTTTAGGACTAAATAACTGTATTTAAATTCCAAAAACTAATCTCAAATGACTCAAAACGATTAGTCAACTCCTTACGCCCATTAAACATCCTTCGCGGTCATAAAACAAAAATCGCTTAACCCACCCAAACGGTGGAAGTTGCGAGTACTACAACCGTCAAACGGTGTTGACAATAACACGCGACCGACATCCGATTTCAATGCAACGTCCAATTTAAAATAACAAGCTGCATGAGTGCATAATAAAGCAGCGCGCGTGTCGTACTCGAAGCGAGCTAATCACTGCGAGCAGTTGATTGCATGCAACGTCCTTTTTTAACGCCTCGAAACTGGCTTCATTGGAGCAACTATCGCAGAGTCAGGTTATTGAGCCAATTTTAATACGATGCAATCAGCTTTTTAGGGTTGAAAGGTCTGAGGGGTGAGCGGGAACTGTGGATAAATGGTTTTCAACACTTTTCTTTGCGTATCGGTGCATATTTTAGGGTTCTGGAGTCAGAGTAACGCCTTATGACGTTTGGTTTGTTTATTACGTTTACGCGAAATATTCAAACTCTAATGAGTTGTTTTAATGAACACCATTTTACGGATTACAGCGTTCATGGTAGACTCCAGTCTCCCTGTGACCATGAACGCTGTAAATTGACGGACAGCTCAGTCTAGCAGACTTGTACACAGCAGCCACTGAATAAGCTACAACTATGCCAGTTCATCGAGTCTATAATAAGCTACAACTATGCCAGTTCATCAGATACGATTCGAGTATCCATAATCATAATTATTTGAAAGTGTGTGATTCAGCAATTAAATCTGTGTGTTTAAGCTATTGTGCGTTTTTTATTTATGCCACTCGTTTACATTTCTTATGTATTTCCTGTTTGGACTGTTGTTACTCTATACTCATAGTTGACTTGTAGATAATGCTTTTGTCATTTAAAATAGAAGACTATTTGTATAAAACATTCTGCGCAAAAAAAATTAATAAGTAAAATCAATAATGGTATGACCGCGATTATCCCTTGTAAAGCAAGAATCAAGTGAGCGATGTGCGGTTCTAGGGAAAAATTCTAGAACAACTTCTGAGCTTCGGCGAGTTATCGGAAGCCTCTTTGTGAAATACTATCCGATATTTCCTAAAGTAACTGTGCGCAACTTTGAGCGCAAGGATACGACTAAGTTAACTCCAACTCCGAATTTCACTTCCAATTTCTTTTGTACTCTAGTGTAAGTATAATTTTTGTGAGAATAACGAGGTGCAAAGTTTGTGGGGCGATATCGTCAGGTTCACAAACATTATGTGGGTAAGTTGGCAGCTTGGTGAGGGCTGGGGACGGTTGGAATTACGTAATACTTTAAGCAAACTTGCGGAGGGAAGTTAGCAAATTCGCGGCCCAGGTGCAGTATCGAATGCGTTTTATACTGGGTGGCGTGTTCGGCAGGAGATTCGCTGATCGATTGAACTGCGTTTCATAGTTTTTAATTTTGCCATGATAAATAATTTTATCGGTGGTTTGGTCTTGATTACAAGTTGTCCCAAAGGTGCAGCTTATTGGAGAAATTATTAGGTGTAGTGTGTCGAATGAATGAATCGGATACAACTCACACTATGCGTGGGAATAACAAGACTGTTGCCTTGCCAACCATGTTATACTTACATAATGTCATATATTTATAGGTGTAATCACATTTTAACTATCATGTTGCATTATTAAAACAAAAATACGGGAATTAACGCAAGCAGCGGATATTAGGTAAAACATTATTTAACTTTCATTTGCCTGACGTTACGACCGCCGATTGTCGATAGTCGACCTGTGACACCGAGCACATAACCTAAAGAGACGAAATATTATTAAATTAATACTTAGATTAAGTAATACTTTATTGTTAAGTTAAGCATATTGGCTATACTGTCGCATTGGGTCAATCCTGTTAAGATAGTGTAAGTTTGATAAATAAATAAATAAAAAATAAATAAAAATAAATTTTGTTACCGAAAAAATCCGACAAAAATACAAAATCCTTTGGAAATTAATGCCTCTGTTTTTTCTTCAACGCATTTTAATAAAGATATTCACTTATTTCTTTACATATTTTAAAAGAAAGGTGCTATTATTATATATAAAAGATTGTTATATACGATCACAACCGAAATATCTCATATTTCATTATATCGATTTGAAAATATTAAGTTGACACTTTTCGTATCAGCGCCGAGCACTGATAGGTGTGATTACATTGTGATAAGCATCACGATTTCGTGAGACTAACGATCCGTTAACACTTGTAATAGCGCCGACCTACTCAGTTCATCACTCAAACCGAATCTCAAAACGCCCTGTATATCCAACGAACGAGCGCCGCGTGCACATACAAATTGTTGGACGTGCCTTTGAAATCGTCGAACTTGTTACCGACACGAAACTAAGAATTCAGCGTACGCCCCCCGAATGCAGAGCCATTACATTCATGCGAACTGAAACGCCTGTCTGGTTGTCGCACTGTGAACACCAATGCCCCAATTCGTAATTCTGGGATGTGTTACGCACAAAATGAATGTACAGCGGGCCACACACACTGACCTCTATAATAAAAGTATGCTGGACAAAACATTCTCTAAGAAATTAGAGATAATTTTTATGCCATATCAAAGCGCCCCCACCGAGTGCACAGGGAACTAAAACTAAACTAAAATAGGGCTATGACTATGAAAAGCATATGTTTACGTCAACTCTCATTAGTTCCGTGGACGGTCACCACACGCTTACTATAGCCGTCAGCGCCAAAATGGCGATAATCATAGAGTTCCATATCATTTAAGATATTTTGACAGATTTGGGAAGATTGATGCAGGGCCCACTGTACGTAAAGGCAGGCAGTCAGAATTTGAAGGCAAACATACTTGATATATCTCAATCGAATCGTTGAGCTGCAGGCGTATTTTCGAAATGGCTTTCAAATTGAAGTCTGGAAAGCAACGGTTTGCAAATCATTGATTTAAGCTGTAGGCCTACAGATATGGATATCTTGTTACATGTACCTAACAAATTGGTGAGTAATCAAATACTTAAATTATATTTTAATATAAAACATCATTTGGATTTTTATCGCTTCAAATGATAATAGATTTACGTAGTTCTGTAGAGACAAGAACAAAACGGACACGACGTTGTTATTATTTAGATGCTTAAAAGAAACCGTTCCTTAAAAATCTGTAAGCATTCTTGAAAGTCATGGATCGAAAACCGATTGTACTTACGTGTTATCCTAAACACTAACTATACTAACATTATCAATATTATTCTAACCTTTTTACGTACCGATAAGTTATACGTTGGTCTTTACATAAAAATAAAGGTGGGTAAATCGGCTGCAAGTATGGTTACCAAGGACAACGTAACACACACACACACACACATATACGCAGTAAGAAAAATAAATATATTTAATTAAAATATTAAATTGCTTGCTTGTTTAGAGTTTAATAGTTGTAATTTAGTATGTTATAAACCTTATTGTTAAAAGAGCGGTTCTTCCTACCACAGGCGATGTTTTGCCTAAAAGGGAGTTCCCATAACTAATACTTGTATTAGACTAAGTTACAGAAATAAAATATTTATTTGTATGAACTGCCAAAAAGAAAACATTGCGATGTTTTAAAAAAATTTGGTTACATGCACGCAGTAGAGCACTGCATATTATTTACGTAGAAAACCAACATTCATAAACATATTTAGAATTATATCTTCATGCCATAAACGTGTTTAGAACTATATCTTCATGCCACATGCTAGCGGCTTCCGAAAATTTAATTAAGGCGAGCACACAGTGGTAGTACATTTCATTTTATAAACAGAAATGCATGATAATTAAATTCTTGGAGTCGTAAAGGAATATCGTGGTATTGCTAACTCTGAAATGGGTAGTCAGTGTCCGTGAGGGTATAGTTCAGTGATTCAATGAGATAACGAAGCTGAAGCTGGGTATTTCTCGTGAATATACGTGTCGAATACCGCCATTAAATGTAGGTCATAGTTTTAGAAATGGAATGACGAGATTTAACTTGCTATACTATTTGAAACTAAAACTAGTAGCAAACAAAAAAAATGCTCGTGATTTATAACCCACTTTGACTGCGCAAATAGATATCGGATTTTTTCCAAATCGGTTCAGCGGGTTAGGCATGCGTAGTGTAAAAAATTAACAAAACAGACAGTTATCTTGAGGTTTTATTTTACAGATGAGAATTCTTAAATCCCGCGATCATTGCTATCATTGTTTCCAAGTGTCAAAGATTAGGGTTTTATTTCTGGAACTGGAGGATCTCTCGTAATGAGCTATTTCGGTTAAACTTAAACCTTACACACGTAGGCGGTCGAAGATCGGTGAGAAATTTATTTGAGTTTCGTCCATTTTAGACATTCCAGCCAATTATTATATTTTTTAATTTTTTGAAATTATTTTTATAACTTAAGCAATTTGTTTGCAAGATTTGACGAAATTAAATAAAATTTCGCTAACAAAAATTGATCTACAGTCTCATCCGGTGGGACTCAAACCCATGCCCCTTCGCTATCCGGGTGAATGCTATTACCAACTGAGCTACGGAGGGCGTTATTCAGTCGACGAATTTTTTAAGCGCCGGAGGACGTTAGTCAGTCAACAAATTTTTGTACGTGCTTGCTACATTTTTGGATGACACGCAGTCGATCAATTTTTGTAAGCGAAATATAGTCTCGTAATAACTTTCTTCGAAATTTAGTTTATATATACGCAATGTTTTTCTTTCTTCAATCTTATCAGTATTCAGCGAGAATCCAGAGAAATTATGTAACAAAGTGGCTTATGTAATCTAGGAGGATATCTTTGGCGTCAATTTGTTTACAGTAATAGAGCACGTAGTTTAGCCTTTGATTTTTACGCCATCGCCTATTGTTGCCTGTGGGTGGGATATATATTTACCCTTACGGCAGTAGGGTGACAATGATTCGTGATAACCTGTCTTACTTTTTTGTATGAATAAAGGAGTTGAAATGTCACAGTTAAATACATACAACAAAATAGAGCAATATCAGACGCCTATGGCGGCTAATGAAGCATAACCTGATGTCCTTATGATACAGTATTTGCTAGCTGTCATTGCAATATCTGCACATAGATATGAGTTACTGTTCGGTTATTTTGAATTCAGGCTATGTTAGTATTTAGTTAGCAATATTTTACTAGAGAGTACTTATAATAAATAAAATATAAGAAGTGAAAAATTTCTTTAAAAACCTAGTTTTAAGAATCGCGAATCTTTAAATGTGACTAGTTTTAAGAAATTTCTCATAATATCTTACATACATATTTTTATCAATTTTAAACATACACTATACTTATTCTACTCAAAAAGAGATTATCCTTGGGGTTCTTATTAAGTGGTCACCGTACACAGTGGCGAGGATTTATTCACACGACAAGATTCATGGCCATGCATCAGGCTTTGCGATATACTGAACAACCGGGATAATCCAATTATACCGGGTGAAAATGAAATCATGTTGCAAAGTTGGGCGCAGACGTTGAATGTATTTTCAGCGAACCGAAATTAGTTTGGATTGGATTGCATGGATTTTTATATATTGCTCAAAAGATCTTGAATCTTGGTTTTGTTGAGAGATTTTGGTAAAGTATCAAAGAAGATTATTCAGCTGTAAAAAGTCGATGGCATTCCTATCAGAAAACATCAAAGTTCTCCTGTATTTACGTCAAGTGAGGTGGAGCAATCCATACTAATATTATAAATGCGAAAGTGTGTCTGTCTGACTGTATGTCTGTCTGTTACCTCTTGACGCTTAAACTACTGAACCGATTGAGATGAAATTAGGTATGGAGACAGTTCGAGACTCTGGAAAGGACATAGGCTACATTTTGTCGCGACGTAAAAACATTAAGGGAGTGAAATCTGAGATGAAAGTTTATATGAAAAATCCATCTCTTGCGGACGAAGTCGTGGGGAACCACAAGTATCCTCATTAATTAATGACGAAATTTGAACGTATAATTCTACTTAAGATGATAAGTGGCAAACGCATTACCATATTACTGCCCTTATTTTTTCATCGACATACATACACATAAGACAGACGCTCTTGCCCTTAATTCCTGCCATTCAGTGCGGAGGGAGCTTCCGTATTTTTACGTCCAAAACAATGAAACGTGATTAATGATTGCTTTGGCTGAACCGACAGCGGCATAACATATGACATTTTATGAAGATTTATCATCGGCACACACAACCAAAGTTCAAAAATTCATAATTGTCTCTCGTATGGTGTCATCCGAAAAAAAGGGGCATCATAATCTACGCTACGCAAAATGATTACTTTATATAAAAGTTTGAATTTATTTATGTTGATTACACGTCATCTATCAGTATCCATACTAATATAATAAATGCGAAAGTGTGTCTGTCAGTTACCTCTTGACGCTTAAACCACTAAACCGATTGAGATGAAATTTGGTATGGAGACAGTTCAAGACCCTGGAAAGGACATAGGCTACATTTTGTCGCGATATAAAAACATTAAGGGGCTGAAATGGGGAATGAAAGTTTATATGGAACATGCAACTCTTGCAGGCGAAGTCGCGGGGAATAACTAGTCTAACTATATATTTTTGTACGGATGAATTACTTAAATCTTTCCACGAAACTATCTTCGCTTTTCTCTTCTTTAGATGTACTGAGACAATTAAATAAAGTATGATTAAAGTAAAAGTAAAAATGGGAGCATTTTGTTGCTGGTAAACGTGTGTAACCTTTTTAACTGACAAGAATCTAGGCATAGATTAATTAAGGCTCCAACTACAAAAAAGCAGTCGTTTAGAAACAAGCAAACATAACTATAACTATTATTGAAAAAACGTAACATCTGACTGCAAAAAACTTAATATTTTTGAAATGGTCTTTTCACTGGCTTTCATTTGATTCCCATATTGCTATGATAAGGAAAAATTCAACCCTTCCTTCCCCACCCTTTATTTCAATTTGCGAGCGCTATTTTTAAAACGTATATAGCTTAAGATGTCACTACCACAATTTTGACGAATTCAACGATACCTCATATGTCAAAAACTGTCCAGCCGTTTAGGCTATAGGACGTGCATATATACACACATAAATGCTAAAAACATAAGCCTCCTTCCGCAGTCAGGTAAAAATACACAACAGATTTCCGCTTTCAAAACAATACTTCACCGGTACTAACAAAACACTGCAAAAACGTCACTCTGTCAAAAACTGTGCTACGGTGTGACGCGTGTTAAATAAACTTTCGCGGTGACTCTCATCACATGCCGTTTAAAAATGCATCATATTATACCGTAACACCCACTAACCAGAATTTGTTTCACCAGTCGCCATACAATGTGGAAAATGCCACAACACAGATTAAAATATGGCCAGAGAGTCTGTTGTGCGAATATGAACTTTGTCAACCGTGAAATAAAAAGATTCTTGGTTGTTTTGTCTACTACCACTTTTAACTTGTTCTGTTTAATATGTTGGCTGCCTGGAGTTTCAATACATGTTTTTTGTAATATGCCAGTTTAGAATTATTTGAATTCTGTCAAATTAACCGTCAATCGACGTTTGCCGGCTGTTTAAGGATTGGTGAACTCAGGTCTTAGTTTACTTGAACTATTGTTTTACAAATAACCTACGGAGAATTGCAGTGATATACTTACAAGCAGCGCACAACAAAAAACTGACTGCCTCGTTGGTCTAGTGGTCAGCACGCTGGGTACTATCCACGAGGTCCCGGGTTCGAATCCCGGGTCGGGCCAAAAGTTTCTGGGTTTTTCTGTCTTGAAGTAACTCAGACACAGCTCCGGAGTCAGGAAGTTGGTGGTGTTAACATCTCCGTGCTTCGGAAAGCACGTTAGGTTGGTCCTGTGCCTGATCTCTCTACGGTCTCACCGAATTATGAGAGTGAAGGAACAGAGAGTGCACCTGTGTATTGCGCACACACTTGTGCACTATAATATCTTTCGCGTAGTTGGCTAAATCTCGGTTGGGATTTAGTCGAAATCCGGCTAGGAGGCCGCTGTAGTCGAAATCCGGCTAGGAGGACATTATTAGAATTTGAAATAGTAATCCATTAAGAAGGTCGGTACTTGTATGATTGATTACCATCCCATTGCGCTATGTGAGCGTACCTGTGTATTGCGCATACACTTGTACACTGTAATGTCTCCTTCGAATTTTCGTAATAAATTGAAGATCGGTACTGTTTTCATTAGAAAACTAGTAAATTACCTTTTAGTGCATCGCCCTCTGTATTGTAATAAAGGTCGTGTCCAAACATGCATGTTTCATTCATTATTCAACGCCATGACACCTGGCCTCCTTCTATAAAATGCTTCAAGTGTATTTTCTTTACGACCCTCGTCCCCTTAATTACTACCGGGTGACGATAAAGGGGAATAATGTTGGCTTAGAAGTAGCTAATAAATTGATGAGACACGAACACGTAAATAGATACTGCCTAACTTAAAAGTATAATGTTTTTTGAACAGCGGTCATACGATCACCACAAGAAGTCTACTCTGGCTTGCATTGATAACAAAAAAAAATAGCTTAGACGTATTTGGTGAGATCTCATTGAAGGGTGTTACTATATTTATTTTTCTAACATCAGCAAAGTTGGATTGTGGCAACTGATAATGATTATTTGAGACATAGTTGTATAAAAACCATCGTTTGAAACTATAAATTTTTTAAATGAACACCATGTACGTTGCTGACGTAAGCTTCACGAAGGCGAAACGATGTGACTGGCTACTTTGATAATTGCCTCAGACGTAAACGTCGAGTCGTCGCAAATGATGCGTCTCCTGCAAGGAGCTGGCAAGTGGGGAGTGCGGAAGGTGGGGGATGCGGGAAAATTGCTATAAGTTATGCAATTTCCCTACGCACCATTAGCTTCGGGCCGAGACGGGGAATTTAGTACTCAACGCTTATTGCAACGTCTGCAATGGATTTACTGTGATGCCCGCACTGATTTTTTTCTAAAGTAATTTCTTGTCATGCTGCTTCGGGATTGCTTGGCGGCGGAAGTTTTAATTATCTGGACAGTTGCTTTATTATGGCTCCAGTATTTAAAAAATATTTTTTTAAGGGCCATACCCAAGGGCTGGCTGGGCAAAACCATATTACTAATACTCCACACTTGTTTGTCTGTCAACAGGCTGTATCTCACGAACCGTAAAAGTCAGACGGTTGACATTTTCATGATGTATTTCTGTCGCCGCTCTAATATCAAACAATAAAAACAAAGTAAAATAAATATTTGAGTGGGGCCCCCATAAAACAAACGTGATAATCTGTCGTTTTTAAATTACAAAAAAGGTAATAATGTAGTGTCTAATGTTGTATAGATAATGGTATGGAACCCTTCAACGCGAGTCCGCCTCGCACTTGGCCGGATTTTTACGTTCTTCTCTACACTTAACTCAGTATTGATCAATCTTAAGGACGTGCATATACGTGTATTGTACTCGTAAATAGCAACATATGTACCAACCAAGCTTTGCCTCAAACATTAACCCTTTTCTAATGATTTATTTAAACCGAAGGGTTTCCTAGTAAGTAGGTCGTCGATAAGGACAATGTGAGGTCGTATTACGACGTCGTAAAATAGCGAAATTTACGTATCAGTATCGTGATAGTGACTTTTACTTGTTTTGTATGTGCACCCCACTGAAATAATGTTATTATTCGGCTTCAATGAGGGATTTTCCTAGTGTCAAAAATTAGTATTTAAAAATTCGCTAGATGGCGCCGACCCGTCTAAGTCACGTAGATTTTTATTAAAAAAAAGTCTGGTTTTAGCGTTTAATATGTTCCTGGTTTTAGCGTTTAATATGTTACAATGTATATATTTAGCATGTTTTTGATTCATGCGTACTGAGAGGTCGTTTTTTAACAATTTTGTGATTATCAAGACGTTTTTTCAACAAAATTTTATTTTTAACTACAATTTGAAACATGCTTGACGACCGTCTTGGTGTAGTGGTTCGTGCCCCAGACTTCTAAACCAGGCGGTTGCGGGTTCGAATCCCGCAGGCAAATGTTTGTGAGATGAGCACTAGCATTTGTACCTAAGTCATGGATGTTTATAAATGTATATAAGTATGTCTATCCGTTATCCTAGTCACCATAGCACAAGCTCACGCTTAGTTTGGGGCTAGGTACTTGGTGTGTTTGCTGAAACAATTTATTTATTTAAGCTAATTTTTAACGTAAGTACTTCCACTACATGTCTGTACACATAATATTACAATTATTTGTTTTTGTTTTATGCTCACGATTTCTACGCACTATTTGTATAACTTAGATAAATAGCGCCATCTATTAACATAAAAAAAAAACAAAAAATAAACGAATTGTCAGAAAATCCCTCATTGTATTAAGAAACAATAAACTATTTGCCAGGTTATTCAAAATACATTTAATAAAAAAAACACATCAGCCATTTGTTAATAAAACATTATGCAAAAATGTATGTAAGGATTTAAAATAACCAAATTGCCTTTAAATGAAATACCAAGCTATAAGTAACAGTTCATTACTGAGTAAAAAGTTGGCATGCATGATAAATGTACTATCAGCCGCTCTATTATTATACAGATTTTTACTTAAATAAATATGCATGCCTATAAGATGAGTTAAAAGAATGTTGATTTTAAAATCACATGCCCGACGTCAAAGGTCCTACTCTGAAAGATGTTGTTCGTAATTTCGGCTGTATAGCCATTCCTGTCCCTCGTGCCAGTATAACACTGTGAACGAGTGTGACGGATAGTGCTAAAGATACGGAAAAATGCTATCAGAGTGGGACTTAGGTTGTTTGTCGCTCGGGTTTCGGTCTGGCTCTCGCTAATTCGCTCTGAAATATTCCTGCATTCGAGCTTTCGTGTGCTCTAACACGAATTTAATGGCGGCAAATATCTGTTGCATTTATATTAGTTTACGGTTCCATTCAAAATGTTCATATTATGTCATTTTTTTGTTGAAAGTAAGTAAATAAAATATTTTCTTTAGTGTGGCATGCTTTTTTAAAATATAAAGGTGATATTACCAAATAACTTTGCTATGCTTTTGCATGGTGCATGGGATGCGATACCTATACTATTTAATAACAGATGTACTGAGTTCAATTTAATTTCGTAAAAACTTGCAAACATATAGCTTAAGTTATACAAAAATTAACAGATGTACTATCACATTAATTACTATTTTACATTGATTAATTTAAGGAAAATGAAAAGGGTGTAATTTTAAGGGTTAAAAAGAGGTTACCTGCGTTAATCCATAATACCATGAAAATTGACTGCTGATATGCAGCAACTGTTAGGCAGGTACTATGCTACATTTAAATTGTTAAAAATGTTTTAGCACGGAACCAACCTACTTAAAATGATTTCAGGATATCGGAAAATGGTTTTATCATTGACAGTATGTGCCTATGTACAGTCGGCAGCAAGTCAAATAATACATTTCAGCTACGTAAACAGGATTTATTACGTATAGAATGGAGGCGGTTTCGAAGTTATTATGTGGATTCTAACTTGAAGCCCGTGTGTACAATTTGTGCAATAAAAGAAGCTTATTTTGGTAAAGTTCAAGATTCTTTAGGACCAACAACAACATTTTTTCGTTCCAATACCACGACACAAATTGGATTATTATAAACTGAATATTTTAAAACTAGCTAACCTGATATGAGTCTGTAATACACGTAGTTCCTATATCGATATGCCATGCACCTCACGCGCCGCCAAAATCGTCGCGACGCCCTCGCGCCCCCGGCAATCTGTACCTGGGTCTGAATGCGCTAACGTATTGTTTGGGGAGAAATATGAACGAATGATGAATTAGTTTTGTCGTAGATTCAAGTGTCATTTTTTACGCAATCATAATTTTTAATTTTATTATTTATTAAACAGATATTTATTCGCAATCTCAACTGATGCTAAGCAACGATGCGGCTGAGAATGTATCACTTGACAAGATCTACTTTAAACCTATTATGCCTGTGAAGTGTCTGCACTTTTTCCACAATTGCTTGACTAAGATATACACTTTAGCCTAAAAGAAACCTAAATCATTGAAGGTCAGTTATTACATAGTCTTGAGACTTGCAACAAAATTAAATGCGGAGTTCGATTGCTTTTCTACCCGTCTTTATCAAAGGTATGTAAATCATACCTACGAATTACAAGTACACGTTAGATATTGTTATATTTTCATCAGCGCGTAAGAATCAGTAAGATAGAATATCGTATTAAATACACCATGCAACTGTTTTGTAAATTCACGCTGGCGCTCTCCGCACATTGATTTTAAACGGTCATTTGTATCCAAAACGACTCAGCCTAGGCGTTTATAGGAAATCTTTAAAATAAAGTTAGTACGTGATTCGGCTCGCCGTGGGATCTGCCAAATGGTGCAACAACAGATTTTTGTAATGTCCTGTATTGGTAAGGGGTCTGGATGAAAGCCAATCCGGCCATCGATTTACAAGTTCACTTTATGTTTTCCTGATACGTCCCGAAGACAAAAAACTAGATGCTTCCGTTTTGTACATGTTTACGAACTCTTGTTTCCATTTCTATGCAGATTGTTATCTGCTCGAGGGTTTAAGTGTCTTGAGTATTCGGTAAAGTAGCAAAACATGGTGCTACCAAGTCGAACAAACTCTACAAATGTTTTTTTCTCTTTTTTCAGTAGAGTCGATGTTTACAAATAGGTTCCTATTAGAATATACCTCAACTAAAAGTGCTGTCTGTGCTGGATTAAGCGCTGTTCGACATCTATCTATACTTTATTTAGATTTAGACCCCGTGGATACTTTGAAGATACGTATCCGATAAAATAATTACTTAGGTACCGTATAAAAGTTTAACACGAAGCCGTGTGCAGAAAAGAACAAAAAAAAAGTAATACGATTCCAAATTAAATTGAATATAGGGTATCAATTTATAAAATGTGTCTAATGATGACAAGATGTTGTATTCCCAGAATAGAATCAAAATAACAATACAAGGCTTACGCAAAGCCATCGACACAAAAATATTTCATTTGACTAATGAACGGGCGAAAAGTCAAATGTTACGGAGATTTATCACAACAAGATAGGCCGACGGTGAAATATCGACATCATTAATTGAATCGCAATATTGCTTTAACGAAACAAAAGCTGTTGGGGATGACAAATTTGTTTCCTTGAGGCATCAGTTGCTTACGAAATTTTGATGGGAGTCCTCCCCCGATCCGCGATACCAAATAATAAATTGAATCCTGAACAGGCCTCGGCTTAAGATATAATTTTACATTTTTCTTCATTTGTTAGGCGCTGCGGAGTTTTCCAATAAGATGAAAAGTATTTGTAATGAGATGTTTTTGTCTTTTTTGTTTACATTAGATTGGATGAAAATGAAGCTTAAACGCTTCAGCCTGGCGTATTTCAAAACTCAAAGATTCAAGTACTAATGGGATAACACAAACACTAGGATTCAACCAAAAAATGTACTTACTACTTATAACAACGAATAGCTTTACCGACGCAAACACCTAAAACGGATGAAAAGGCTTTCGTAGGCAGTAATAACCTTGTAGGAATGACAGGGCAAGTGCGAATTGGATTGGTGCATTGAGACTGAGAGTTTCGTAAAACTTTGTGTTTTTGCACAAAATTGTCTTTTTAGCATTAAGTATTACTTAGTTTGAACATCATACATCCACGCATTCCTAATGAGGGTTGACAGACAGACAGAAGGACGGACTCCATTTTTCTTTTAAGGTCACGAACTCCTTAAACAGGTTATCAATCTATATATTATTGCACTTGGAAAAATGACCACCAGAGGTTATCTATCGTTTATATTGCTAGCATTAGGTAATTGCTGTCTGTGCAAGCGTCAAAATACCAGTTAACAATCACATCCGATATTTAAGCACTGCCGTAGCCTGGTGTGCAATCTAATTTGTTGCAGCAGCTTAGACCCTAGACCTCTGACTGATTGAGTGTTAAAATATTTTACTAGTTAGAGAACCAATACCAGTAGCGTATATGTCGGCACGTGAAGCCACTGAATTCATTAATAATAATAATAATGTCCTCCTAGCCGAATTTCGACTACAGCGGCCTATCTCAATAGAGATCAGCCAACTGCGCGGGACATATTATAGTGCACAAGTGTGTGCGCAATACACAGGTGCATTCTCAATTCCTTTACTCTCATAATTCGGTGAGACGGCAGTCCCATGACCGTAGAGAGATCAGGCGCAGGACCAACGGCTTAACGTGCTTTCCGAGACACGGGGGTGTTAACACCACCAGCTTCCTGACTCCGGAGCTGTGTCTGAGTTTTTTTCAAGACAAAAAAACCCAACACTCTTGGTCCGACCCGGGATTCGAACCCGGAACCTCGTGGATAGTACCCAGCATGCTGACCACTAGACCAACGCGGCAGTCATTCATTAATAAACAATAATATGACTTGAGTTACAGTTGAAGGAAAAGGCTGATGTTCTGACATATAGGGAGGTGAGAGATTGTTTCACCGACAAGAGCGCAGCATTTAATTAATGAATGGAACTTAAAATTAATGTATAATTGAAATAGGGAAATCCCGGTGTTTTAGGTAGTACATTCATGGTGTACACGTCGTACATGCACACAAATATACACACTCACCTTTCAATAGATTTAGTTTTAGATGGTTAGTATTTATTCAAATTCAAAATTCAAATTTATTTATTTCTTCTCTACAATCAATTTATTGTTTGATAATATGCCTTACAAGCCTTGACACGCTCCATTTTGTTAAAATTTAATAGATTATAAGCCATGACAATTACTAGACATTTTACCATTTATGTATTGAAACTTATGTATTGTTAATTTGTCTAAAACATGAATTTGTTGAAATAAACATTCTTCTTCCTGCTTTTTCATGCATCTTAAATTCTATTCCACGGTTCATGGGTATAATCTTCAAACGTATGAAAGCTTTAAGTTTAGATACCTACGTCAACGTGCATTTACTCAATCTAAAAAAAAGTGCTCAACGAGACCAACTTCTTGTAGACAAATTGAATCCACACAACCCAAATACTTTCCAGACACGACTGAATAGGTTTTCAGGGCCAGCTCGCTCCATCAGTGTATACGTGCAAGTATGTTAGGACATACCTATTAGGGCAGAACGCGATTATTTGCGATCTAAATCTAGTCCAATCGAAGTAAAAATAAGTATATTTCGCCTTTGTAGATTTAATAATCAAGATTTTTACGGCAAGGTCGAGAAGCAAATCGAATAACGCCGTCCGCGCCCGGTATTTACTTTATTAGTTCATGAAATTAGTTCCAAGATTTCCTCCGAAAGTAGGTGAGGTGTGAGAATTCTCTTTCTTAGCCAAGAATCTTGTGCTGCATTACCTGGGAAGTGTGAGGAGAAATTTATGCAAATGAATCTCATCTCGGGCGATGGAGCGGGGTCGACCACACAATGCTGCTCACTCTGTTGTAAATAAATTATAGTTCTCATGTACAGTATTGTTTGTGACAGTGCACAGATGACAATGCGTCAAGTTTGTATTAGGGCCATGGGTATTAGTATCCAGACGGAAGGAAGATACTTTGATGGAGTTATTATGGCGTGAACTTTGTTCGTGTCGTACAAGGGATATGTGTACGCGTATTATACCTCGAGGTAGGCACTAAGCATTAACTGTTAATCAATGGGGACTTTTTCTTTTCGGAAAATAGCATTAGAACAGGATCCCTTTATAGGAAATATGTATATCAAAAAAGACATGTAGATACTACGTTAGTACGTTACGCTTTAAGGTTTGCCAAACATAAGGCACAGTTCAAATCTTTTGGGACCAAATTAAACGATATTTAATCTCACAAAGGCTTACGCCGTCATACTATCAGCATGCTGTCGTATGTATTATTGAATAAACAAATATTTGTGCTCGACCGAATGCCGAACGTTATTACTTCTCTCTACGGCAACACATGTACGCCGCATAAATTTGGCCCTGCGCGTTAAAATTAGAAATGTAAGCTCTGTACCGTGAAATATGTGCTTTTAAAATTTATCTCGCATTATATTTGCTCTCGTTTACGACAGCAATTGTGTACAAACAAAAACGTACTGCGTTTTTGCAAATAAACTGCTTATATATCTGGTATTTTCAGGGAATTTATGTATACCGGTGTGCAACATGTGACAAAATCTGTGATAAAATACGTACCAGTTATTTTGCAGACTGACAGCAAAGTGAGATTAGTCAAACCCATGATTTTCGTCGTCATCTTAAATATTATTCTTTTCACTGAGTTCATTAGGATTTTAGACATGGGTTTTGAAATCGATACAGTTTTCTAAAGAAAATGCATGCTCTACTTACAAGTACATCACATACCTAGGGTATAATAAGTAAGCAACCTTTCTGCTTGTATATCAGCATTTGATTCTGTACCAAAATCATAATGACATATCCACATATTCCTTACGGTTGCCTTACTTGATCTTTATCGCTTAGTGACTAAGTAAATATCTAGATTGTTTAATTTTGAAGGCAATAATGCCGAGAACGTTAAGTTCCAAACGTTGACTTAATAATTCAGGGTCATTTACAAGGTCTCGTAAATAAATCTCTTCGAGTCACACAAATACTTAGCCAGTTAAAATCGAGTGACTCAACATTAAACTGACTGAACTCAATGGCCAAAGAAGAAAATAAATTAGGGACATCTGAATAATTCACTTTCTCGACTTACTAGAAATTCAGTGAAATAAATTTGGTCTAATGTTTTGTAAAACAAGAATTTCGAAAGTCCTATTTCTAATTAAGAGTATTAGTTTGAAGTATCTACTTATTTTGTTTTTGCCTTTGTTCGGAATGGTATTTGAATTAGGTACTCTTGTTTAGATAGTTTAATTCAAACAGCTAAATTCGAAAACAGAGTTGAGTTAAAAAAATACATTTTTGTTTATTCGTTTTTTAAATCAGATAAATCTAAAGTTTTAAATTTTTATTTTGTTGTTTTTCCGGCGATTTCAATCTAGTGGAACCTTTGTATTTTTCAAGCCTGTTCTTATGAGAAGTACTATTTAAAATTGTGCCGGCCGAAAAACGTAATATTCCCCAAGTTAAACAGCACTGTGTAATAGCCTGTAGCGCACGTAGCATACAGACTAGATCCACAAAGGATACATGAACGTAAAGCGTAAATATGGAAGTGGCAACTGAGGGAGTTGTGGATTGATTGCCAGAACCTTCTGGGTGAGCTTGCTCTACCGTCGACTCTGTCTACGCCACGTCTAGCTATAGCAAACCCATCCCAAAAAAAAGATTAAAATACTATTGGGCTGTGGTTTTTTATCTCAAAAATACGTTTACAGCGAAGTAAGAGACTTGGTATTAATTTCAAAGCGACTTCTACGCCTTACTGAGATGAAAAATGAAGGGTTTTCATCACAAACGGATGGAGAACTATATGATACAAAGTTTTTTCTCTAAATATATTTGGGATTAAAACACAAATATTTTTGAAATTATTAATACAGTAACCCACTGGATTTCGGGATGGTCGCCGCGCCGCGATTATGTATTATATAATACTAATAATTTCCGCTGTGTGAACTACACCAGTGCCAAAGAGGCTACTATAAGTGTTATACAGTGCCAAGTGAACACCGCATGAAGCCAAAGCGCGTCCTTCTTCTATAGGAATTTTTACTATTACAAAGTGTTGTGTTGCCACTTCTAGTATCTGTAGATCACCCGCAAAACCTCCTGGATCCCATCTCGTCCAGTAGCGCAGCAGTTTAATCAGCTTCATTCTTTTCCCGGTATCTCCCGTTATCTAAAGTTAAGCACGCTGGACAAAAGTTTTCAATCAAGATGAGCCATGTAGCGAACATACTCAACTAATACAAAGTTAAGTATATTTTAACAATTTAGAAATGTTTACGATGTATTGCTACTTTTTTATAACATTTTTAAATTCAATAAAGTTTAAGAATCATTGGATACTATTTGAACGTAATAGTAGTGATGACTTGTAATTTAGATTTCATTTTCTATGCCCTTGATGACAATATGGTCTTTTCCTGATTACTTTGTATCGGAAATAAAGCTCGAGCTGTCGCCAATCGGGTAAGCAACCAAGTGTCTGAAATACCATATAAAAACCAATACTACCAATACTATATAAAAAGTAGATATTATTTTCTGATTTGAATACCTTTCTTAAGCTACTTAAAACAATGGAACAGTAAAAAGACAAAAACCTACAAATGCTTCAAGATATTTACATCTTGTATTTTTGGTGCTCAGCGCGAAAATCTTAGTTTAATTTTGTGCTGTTTTCCCCACGAGCACCCGACACTGTTATCACAAAGCTCAGCGCGGGTGTGTTCAACAAGATCCAACATATTAATTTTATGCGTGTCTCGGGCTCCGAGCAACAATTTCCGAAGAGGAAAAAAATCACTTTTTTTCTTATCTGGCTCACACGTGAGTTTGTGTGGTTTGTTAAAGAACCTTATTTCGTCATACAAAGGGCCCGTGCTTTGGAATAATGAGGTTCTCGGCAAAGTACACTCGAGCTCCTTCTTTCTATTCCAGACTTGACGTTAGGGTCTCGTAAGATGTGAGTTGATGTGGAAAAAATGTGCTAAATTAACCGAAAGATTTTGCGTGAAAGTCAAAACCGTTTTCATTTTACACGGCGAAATGCATTATAGTTTCACAATTCACAATAGACTAGGCATTTTACAGTAACAGTATACTATTAAGTTTTCACAAAAAAAACTTTTAAAAAAGATCCGTTGGATACCTATGTTAAATATTGATTGAGGCACCTCTTATGGCTGTTTTTAATTATCAATACTTACAGCAAAGTCCACATCAGATCCATCAACAAATAAAATAAACGCAAGCTTATCGAACATCCATCAAACATCACAGAGCGGGCGTTTTCCCGAACAGAACTACAAGAAAGTAATTCCAAAATCCAATCAAGGAATTTCACAACATCCATCATAGACTATCCGGAAAAGCCGATACGATACACATCGTATCGAGTGCCTATTACTTCTGATCATTCCATTTTGCGAAGTCAAGCGTGACCCGCACAAAAGGCAGATTAAGATTAACGAGGTCACATTGATGTGGACGATATGCTCCACCATTGTGCCTTCTGATTGAATGACTTTCCATAAACAATGACAACACGTTTCTGTTGAGAGCCGTATTGGATTTTCAGAGCCATAAAGATAAGGCGCATGCTTGGCGAAACAGCCTCGGTACCTACTTGCTTTGAGAAAAGTACTTAGCTAAATTGTTTCACGTCTGCTGTTTTACCTTTACGTTTGCCGCTGGATGTTAGATATTTCGGAGTTTCTGCTGAGTCACAGTACGTACACAAATGTAATCATGTCTACCTCAAAATTCGTCTTGGATTGAACGCGAAGCTTTGCGAAACAAAGTAAAACATTAATTAAATTAAATATCAACTCAAAGGCATGCTTATTGGGCAAAGGCCCAAAAAAAAAACACTGCTACTAAAGAGTAGCAGTGTTTTTTTTTAAATTTAAATGTGCTTTTAGAAATTGTCGTTGGTAAGTACTTTTTAGAGCACTTTTTTAGTTTCTTTATATTTGGTGGCAAGTATTTTTTTCAAACTATCTATGAAAATAATTACAAATCTGGATACATAGATTAAATGCTATATGCATTTTAAATAGCAAATTGTTATTTCATGTACCAGCTGAAGTACTTTTTAAGAGTGCCCGTCCTTTCTTATCCGTACTCAAACTAAAAATTCATCACAGAAATGCTTTCCGCTACATTTTACTCGAACAAAGAGGGAAAAACAAAACAACGCGAGTCACAAAAGAACATAAACTCGACAGCCCGAACTCATTTTAAGTGAAAGTGCTCCAGGATAAACATCTGTGGTATGCGACAGTCCGATTCTGGAGATGCCGTAAACCTGGGATACCTTTGATTTGGAATGGTCGGAATATTTGAGCGCTTAAATACAATGTAAGGGGCGGGTTCGCCAACTTTGTCAGCTCGTTTGGCTCTTGAGATCTGGAAAGTTATCTTGGAGTGCATCGGAATTACGACACGTTCGAAACTCCATGATTCGGATCGGGTGCGAGGTGTTGAGTGCTGCTGGCTGGAAGTACAAGAAAAAAAATACAAGAAAAGAGTGGCTTTGAAATTGCATGTTGAGAAAGAAACAATATATTCATACAAGAGAATCGGTAAATATAAAACTTTTTCAGCCTATAAATTAAAGAACGTCGGTCAATAAAGCTGGTATATTGGATATCCCTTACTTCTTCGTCTACATTATTATACAAATACATACAAGCAAAACCAAAGTCGCATCTAATTCATCATTAACATATTTTTTTACATTCATCCGGTATCCATAAATTGCTTGAGCTTTAGTAATATAATTATTTTGACTACAGATCAATACAAGAAGCCAAGATTTGAAATTATATTTATTTTTAGCAAGAACACAGTAATATAGAGAAAAATACGCTACGATTTCGGCACTAAGCTTGATCACCTCAAATGTTCCTTCCGTGTATTTAAAACATTGCAAACATTGTTCGATTTATCCTGTAGTTCTATATCAATGCTATTAATGCACACATTTGTGTAAAACGCTACATGCTAACTTTGAAGAGGTAACTACTAAAGATGAGTCGTACTTGTAAAATCGAGTACCACTAGGGCTCCCTGGTACATAACATATTAAATACCAGTGCCAAAAACCAGGTTTCTAAATACTTGCAAATATTTTTGGTACTGTATGGGAAAAATCGACCTTATCTAAACACTCATAAGGAACAAAATCGTGTGTCTAGCTAGAATAAACAAGTTTCAAAACGTGGAAAGTTTTGTGGGGATTATGAGTATTGGATTTGATTAAAATGGTTTTTATTGTTTTTATCTTACTAAGAACAATCAAATTTTTAAAAAGTAATTTGTTTTAAGTAAATGCTACAGCGCGAGAGTAATTTATATTTTGCTTGGCTATTTAAGCGACATCTAGTTATTTTTTTACGAACTGCTTACTCCAAGCATGACGTTTTGCCTAAACGAGATGAACTCGGGTTTAGAGTAAAAACCTTCAAGGTATTTTGTTGGACAATCATTCCCAGTGACATACAAATAAGGATTATAATTTTATTGGCAAATAAAAATACTTGGAAGGCTTAAAAGTATTTTCTTAGATTAAACGATTAAGTTCCTTATTCTCAGGCAGCTAAGTATCAAGGGCCCAAAAACTTTTTTCTTACACGGGGCGGGTGCGCCTGCCCGATAGAGACGGTGCGAGTGCGTACGAAGTAAAATACCTTGAAGGTCTTGCAAGTATTTCGGGGCTGGAACCTGGTTTTCTTTGAAGCAGAAACCTGGTTTTGAAACCTGGTCGCGTAAATACGCTTCATACTACGAGAATAAACAAAGTTCGAGTGTGCTTAAATGACAAGTTTTCAAAGTGGATAGAGAACTACTTCTTCAGAACCTACATCATTAGGTTCAGGCTCAAACAATACTTCTCTCCGTACATACCTAATTTTTTATTATTTCTATAGTCCGTCCGCCTAACTGATTCTCTGTCTGCGGAGTACAGGGGTGCGGGGGTAGACGAGAACGGTGACAGTGAGCGGTGCGGGAGGCAGACGCTTCGATTTGATTGGGCGATTTGAATTAGGAAAAGAATGCGAATTACGAAATTCTGAATTTCAAAATTCAAATCACAAGCTCCTGTCAGCCCGCACTGCTTATGACCACCGTTTTCGACTACCACCGCCCCCCTTACTCCGCAGTCGAGGACTCAGTTATACGGTTGGGCTACAGCTAAAGTTAGTATATTACAAAATCATTCATTAATTGAAAACCAAGTAAAATTGTTGGTAAAGCATACTGTTAATATCGTCACAAGCGGTTCGGTACTTTACACTACCTACAATACCTACTTCGAAGAAGATATTAATTATCATTTCCCATCTTCATGCAGATCCAACAGCCGAGTAGCTGAGCATGAGTAAGCATCCCCTTATTTTGTGCATCTATATTTTTTTTCACAAGTCCCCGACCGTATTTTGGACCGACGATATTAGTATCTATCCTAACAGCTCTCCCTAAGGTAAAGAAAATAAATAATGCAGATAAAAATAGAGTAGGGGGAGTCCGGGAGACTTGAACAGATGAAAGACCCATTGAAATTAAAATGTTGCGGTAATCTTACGTTAACATTGATCATTAGTTGCTACGAAAATTTAAGTTTTAAGTGCATAAGATTAAAGAAGGCAAATTACATACTCGCAACCAATTTATGAATGGGTCAAACCTGTTCAAGCCTCCCGATCTCCCCTTGCCTATGAAAAAGTTTCATTATTCATTTGTAACTACAAATAATATTTCTGACAAAAGAAAAATATCTGGGTTTTGTACACCATGTGATCAATAATTGTCGAAAATAATTAAGATGCTACTACAGTTTACGTTAGCTAGTTTTATTTTACAACTGAATTTTTTACTCATATATTTTGAACTTTTACAATTAACCTCAAATAAAACTTCTTGATTGGATAATACGTTTCCAAGCCCGCAACTAACGGTTCCGAATAAAAAAACGTTCCAAAATAAAAATCATCCGGCAAAGTTTTTCCATTTACCTCGATTCCGTATCGGGACATTTCCGCTGGCAACTTTTTCATTTTCTGTCCTTATGTTACTTTGCGAGTATTCACTCCATTCAGAGATCCCCCATTGTCGATGGAGTATTGACGGCTTTCATTTGTAAGTACAAAATATTCAGATGGTAAGCATTGTGTCGGCCGACAGGTAACTTTGAGACAGACGCCTATTACGTTGATTTGTTCAACGCTACGAGTAGGCAGCCATTATATTAAATTGCGAATCGTTTGATATTGTCTGTTGCCTCTTAAATACACACAGATACAAATGGGTAAGCTTTTGATGTCCATGTCGAGCGCCATGTCCAGAAGATAAAAATATACAAAAAGCTATTAACACTCTGCCCATGTGATTGGGAATGCATTTAGTCAATAACTTCGCCAATTGTAGTTTCTTTTTTGGTGCTTTATTTAAATATGGTATTTGCGCTCCCTACCTATAGTTATTATTACAACTAGAAAAGTGTCGGACTTAAATAAATAAAAACTATTTATATCGGATAACGCACAGTAATACTATGTTACTATCTTATCTTAGCATGACCTTATTTTGTTTATCATATGGCAGCCGATCAGTGGGCAATCCCCTCTATCGGCGTTTTCTTTCAGGACATTGTGGTTAAAATAAAAGATTCAATCAAACGGATACTCAAAATACAAGTATAACATTTGTATTATGTATATTACTCGAGACAAATATCTCTGTTTACCATGAACTCAGCTTATAAACGAATTAGCTAAGCGGAACAAACTTTCTGAAACATATTCTGGTTGTAATAAAACCCAAACCTCATTTGCGAAACTTTAATTTCGAAAAACTGCTAGAGCGCGCTGCATAAAAGTGTTGCGTTTTAAACTGTACACAAAAAAGTTTGGGCCATTCATCTGGTCGGACAAATTCTAAGCTGCTTTTGGATGGCTTTGCTCTGTCGGTTTTCGCATGCGGGTTTTGTCGGGCACCACGACGGGCTTGTGCCATGACACGTCCGTGGCACAGATTGACAAATACTGCATCAGGTGCTTTACATTCTTTATACAGGTGTGGTTCCAAACAGTTGCTGTAATAGGCTTTGCCTAAAACTGTTACCATATTTATTATTATTATTAGTTATCAGGCAGGCAGTTGAGACAACTGATAGCTGCCTGTATCCAGTTCTTCACATTAAGTTAATCGAGCTTAGATGAGCGTCAAGTCGGTTTTTGAATCGATTTGTATTTTGGGCAGAAACCACATCTTCTGGAAGCCCATTCCATGCTTTGACTACTCTATACTCTGTTTCATATATGTTATTTGTTTTCAAGATCACTAAGACGACATCACATTAAGTTTTGTTAACATTGATGTTCACATTCAAATCCATTCATTCAAACCATACAAGTGGACTAAAACAAAACTCCGTATTGGCGACTGGTCCGTCATTTTAGTGAGAAGTGCCACAGTCTAATAAGCTAAGCTAAGCATAAGCTCTTAGACAAATTGTCTAAGCATAAGCTAATCCGGTCCCTTACAAACTTATTTGCATGCATACTGCTAAAGAGTGAAATTCGTTGCCGGCTGAAGTGTTTCGTAAACACTAGGACCGAAAATATAAATATATATTTGATATACGCTGTGACTACTCAGACATGACCTATCCTCGGTAGTGTTGTCGGATAATCGATTATCGATGAATCGATTGTGTCCACCCTAAATAATCTAAAGATCGATTGGACTATCGATAGTACTGATAGTATTGATAATATCGATAATATCGATATTAATTTTAGGACAATAAAATCGATTACTCACAATTATTAGATTATAATTGTTTATATTAGACAATACTATCGATTAAATCGATACTGGAATTAAGCCAATACTATCGATTGTATCGATTATTATGTTGCTATCGATTAATCTACAATTATTTTTAGATATAATCGTCATTAATATTATGTCTTCTTAGAAATGTACTGAAGGATAGAACACAACATTATTGAAACCGCATTAAAGTTCATGTACCTATTTAACTATCGACGATACACTAGAAGACATCATGACCACGAGAAAGGGTAAGTGCTGGTAAGCAATACTATCTAAGCCGATAGGTCGATTAAATCGATTAGATCGATATCATCGATTACATCGATAGTTTCGCTTCAAAACTTGATATCGATACTATCGATAATATCGATAATATTGTATTTGACTACGCAGTATAATCGATTAATCGATTATAATCGATAATATTGGATAAAAATAGGAATCGATATCATCGATACTATCGATTGTTAGATTATTTGGTCCCCATTTACACAATCGATTAATAATCGATGTACAATCGATTATCCGACAACACTAATCCTCGGCCGCATCGTCGCTTATCTTCAGGTGAGATTGCGGTCAAATTTTCGCAGGTTTGCATAAAAAAAAACTAAAAAATATTTCAGAGAGTTGGACTGCATGGAAAGTTTAGTCATAGATTCTTAGTTATGTAATGCACGCATGCTAGATACATTTAAATGTGTATGACGTGCTCATTGAATATTTATTTGCGAGGTACCTATCTTGATTGATTGTTCAGGAATGTGGTTTAAATAAAAGTAGCGTACTAAGCGAATTATAATAATAATATTTACTGAAGAACCCAAAAAACAGAATTATTTTCTCATATCAGCAACAAGTAAAATGATAATGAAACGCATTTCATTTATCTGCCCAATAGTCCTCCCTAATAGAACGGGTTAGGTAAGGACCTTTGTAGTAAACAAGCGCGGATATGTCTATCCAAAACCTATCTGATAAAGCAGTTTTATGCCGTTACAATAAATGATTCAATTTCCTATACGCAAGTATCGGATCCACTTAAGTATTATGAAAGTAATAGAAGAGAGGGAATAGTTTTCTTGCTGACGCTCCTTTTACGATAATGACAGAAAACGCGGTCCAATATCTATAAAATATTACAACCTACGAGGACGCCGGACAAACTGGACAGAGCTGGACGGAGCCGGTTTCAGCCGGTTTGTTGCTAGATTTGATTGCCTGAATTAACTTAAAGCGGATAGTACGATCTCGTAACAGATGGATTTTGGTGAATTGACCGAAAGCCGATGCAGATAGTGCTTTGTTGAAGTGGTTTTGCTTACGTCGAAGTCAACTCTAACTCGCCAGGTTTGCCTTAGGCGATCTTTTCTGTGATGGAAATGACAAATGTAGCATACAACTTGTATTCATTTACTTTTTCGCTAAAGCTAGACAGATATATTTTGATATGATACGCAATATACTAGTAATTCCTCATTGCATTACTTTATACTAGAGTATCTTTTCTTACTATAATGCTTCAAAAATGGGCTCTTTACTTTTATTACACCACTTTATGAAACCTGTCCCAAAGCTGTAAGCCTAGTGACATATGCCTTTGGAATAGCCTTAATTCGATCTCTGTTTTATTGTGTGGTCGCCAACATAAAAATTAACATAGAATTCAATTAATATAAAAATAAAACCTAGAATCAATAAGTACAAAGATTTCGATACCAAATGAGACCAAGTTATATCTGCCCAAATAAGGATTCTCAAAAAGAATATCATTTTTAAGTTTTAAAAAACACCAAAGTTATCAACCATTCTTCTATGCATTAAAAATCTGTTTCTAATTTTGTTGCTCGTTCAAATGGTACGTACCATTTTCCACCATCCTATTACTTATAATGAACTCAAATGGTCTACTAGAAAATGTAACGTATTTCAAAAACAATATAGCTACTGCTTCAACTCCTTGAGTCTTCCTTGGACAAGTTAATTTATTATAAGAGCTGTTCTAAAAGTCCACGTTCCGAACGGGGAGCAAGCGCTTTCATTAAAACTTAGATACGACACTGTAGCAGATCGTATCTATAGTGAAACTGGAAATATGTTCCGTTTACAAGAACATTTTACGCTTACCTGACCAAAACTAATGTTTAAATATTTGTGTCAAAAAGTACTGGAGGAAAAAGAAAAAAAAAATACGGCAGAATTTGGTGGATTTTAAAAAAGCAACCTTTGTTTCCCATCCATTAGATAAGACTAAGACGTTAGTAGACACACTTATGTTAGAACGCTCAACGTCATATTTGACGTTGATAAAGCTCTCAATTTTGATTGCCGTTTGATGTTACGTGAATACACTGTATTATGTATTCTAGGCTAATACTATTATTTATATTCTGTGATCTAGCTACAGCTACCACAAAACTCATATAAGACGTCAAAAGTTACTAATCAATATTGAACTCTATTATGGTATACTATAAAATGAAAAGTTATTGAAATCCATTTTGGGATAGGTTGTATAATAAGCCGGTATTTCAATAACTGCTCGTGCTTCGTTCATTGTACAAACATTTCTCTTTTTGGAATCCCAGTCCGTTTTCTCTTTCACTCCAACCACCAACTTCATAACCGATGAAGGAAACCAATCGTCACAAGGTACTTAATTGGTTCTCTCACCACTAAGTCAGGTTGAAGACAGAGCATGCATCACCAGGCATCAAAGCTCGCCTTAATCAGGTGTATCGCTCACTAATGACCCCATCTCCTCGCTAATCCGGTTCGAGCCGGTTCGAGGGCTGCACCACTTTTTCTCTTTAATCCCTTCATTAGCGCACGTCTGCTTAGAGCCTCGCAAACAAACGGCTTAATCCTGTTTCGGAAACTACGGGTGTATGATACAGCTCTGGAGTTCGGTGTTTTGTTGTTAATTGACATTTTAGCGAGGAAAAACGCTGACAACTCAGGATGCGAATGGAGGATATTCTGGATCGATATTTTTTATATTATTAGTTTCAATATAAGGTCTAACTTTATCAACTGTATTCCTTTTAGGAAGTGATTCAGATGCTCTAATACAAAAACTTTTACTATGGGACCAACATCGAAATGATGATTTTCGCATAAGGACCGTAACAGTTGATCAATGGTCTAGATAGACTAGACCGTATGTCCCACCGGATGACACAGTCGATCAATTTTTGTGAGCGAAATTTAATTTAATTTCGTAAAAACTTGCAAACAAGTTGCTTAAGGTATGAAAATAATCACAGAATAAAAAGGTGTACTTTTTGCTGATTTTATGTTTGTATCAAATGCAACAACTTTTATTATGGGTTAGTCATCGAAATACTGGTACTGTTTACCCACTAAACCCCATAAGGAGTGATCAGCTGATCATTAGTTTTTTTAATGATTTTTGATGTTGGTCCGATAGTAAAATTTATTATTATTGTTATTTTTTTTATTATTAATTTGTGACTTGTTTTATTAGAGCAGCAAACATCCCCTAAAACGAATGCAATTGATTTTGTTAGACCATGTATATTAACCTTATCTTTAGGGCAAATTTAGTGCACGAGTGTGGCGCGATACGGTGCCGTGCACTATTTCTTTACTTTCATAGTTCGGTACGAGGCAATTCATCAGAGAGCGACTACAACGGCTTACGTGCTTTTATCATACAGATAATAATAGGTAGGAAATTGAAGATGTGATGGACAAAATTACGAAATATTATATTTCAATACAAACTGTTTTATATATTTTTTGAAAACTCCTCAACAGATTTTGATAAGTATAAAATTCTTAAAAACAGAGCATTTGATAAAAATATACCTAGTTGCAGTACTTAAGCTATTGATGACACATTGACATAGAGTTTTTCAATGACTTCCCTACAAAAAATATGTATAGCTTATAAAATGATTTTATAAAATGGTATATAATGGTACAAAAAATGTAACATAATTACTTTAATGTTACAAACAGAATTAAATATGCTACTAAAACTCTAACTTCATACATAAAATCATAGTATAGCTTTGGTCGATACGATTCCCTGCTAAAGGTGGTTTAATAGGGCATGGTAATCCGTGGTTCATCAGCCAACAAAAGGTGCCATAGAATACCAGTATTATTTATTAAAAATAACTTTACAATGTAGATAATATTAATATTACGTAAATCCCCAAAATTACTATAACTTATTTAAAATATTAACATTTTAGCTGCAGGCATTAAAATGACTTAATTAATGTTTCATAAAAATTGTATGAATTCCACTATTAAAATTGATTTGTAAGCAACAAATTGACATGCCGTAATAAAATTTATCACTTCGGATTATTGTGCCATCATTACGAAAATAAAAGCGATTATATAGTTTCGGTTAAAAAATAAACACTTTTTATTCAACACTGTTATCTAATAGTTTCTTCTTAGTGTTTTTCTCTTGGAGAACAGAATGCTTCAACTTGTTGTACCAGTACTAACATTACGAAACGATATTAGAAGCGTTATATAAAATATATTTCATTGCAATTTAAACAGCCGGCAAGCATCAATTGACGGTTAATTTAACAGAATTCCCATACAAAATATATAAAATAATTCTAAACCGGCTAATTTAAAATTATACATGTGTTGGTAAACTTGAGTTAACTTAAAGGTCTGAATGAACAGTCAGTTTTACAGGATCTTGATTACAATACTTCAAAGTTATTCTGTCCACTCAGTAAAAAATTATAAGTCAGCCTATTAGATCCCACTGCTGGGAAAAGGCCTCACCTCAACTATGAGGAGGAACGAGCCATACTTCACCACGCGGGCTCAGTGCGGATTGGTGGAGGGGTGTATGTAAGGCAAGTGACAAACCTTACTGTCAGAAGTTATCAAGCCGCCCTAGGGCCTCTGACTAGGCTTAACGACTAATACCACAGATATTAGCCGGGACCAACTGCTTAACGTGCCTTCTAAAGCACGGAGATGCTTGTCATGGACGTCACTTAAATGGTCGGAATGGTCACCCATCCAATTACGACCGCGCCGTGGGTTGCTTAACTTTTGGTATCACTACCAAAGCGCTGCCGCCACTGCGCCACAAGCACCTCAAGTAAAAAATTAAAAGAGAAAAAAAATAACTTTAAAAAAATATTCCGTAGAGCGAGTAAGCACCTCTGGTTGCGATTGCTTTCACGTAATAACAATGTGGCCCGATTTTCACGCACCGGCCGAAGATAACTCGGCCGGTGTTATGTAGTTAAACGAATTAAGCCCGGCCGAATTGTCCGCGAGTGGACATATCCTGTATACGAATACTGTGTAAACTTGTTATTTTGGATCGCGAATGAACTGATGAAGCTTTTTATTTGTTTGGATAACTTTGTGCATGACAAAAAAATTATAATAGGTATTTATCTTGTAATAATGATAAGGTCAATCAATTAATCTATCAAATTGGAATCTTTTCTCTTGATTGAAAGACATATTTTTAAACTGATTAATAGTATGTATGTGCTGAAGGAAAAAGTGGGTTGAAATATTCAATTTCAAACCTTCGAAAATTCAAAGTTCTGAAACACATTGTGATTCAGTTGCTTAAGAGGCATAAAATAACAATGGGTCGCATAATTTCAAAACGCATAATTCAAAATTAGCATCAATATATCAACTATTTACTGTTACACTTCTGTAATTATCACGCATACGCCTAATATCGGCTCGTAATCGTGAAGTTGTGGCCCAAAACTCCCCATTACGGCGGCAGTAAAAGTTCAAGAAATAATTTTCACGTACGTTAAAGAGGTTCCCCAAATTTCGCCCGTAAAACTCAGCGAGGTACATTAACCAAATTGTACAAAACAAACATATCTAATAATTACGCCCCAGGCACCGGCCCTCGTTCTGTGGAATTATGAGACCGCCATAACTTTTTCAATCTGAACTTCGACAATTAAATTTACTCGAGTCTAAACATTACATTTCAATAAGGAGCGAGAATCGGTTGGAATTTTGATATACATACTTCGCCTATGTTTATTACTAAGTTACAAAACAAATTACCCACTTCGGAGATGGAAAATGGCTTCTCTTGTTTATCGGCCTGAAAGGACGTGATAAGTTGGTTTGGCTAGGGCGTGTAATATCTTTATAGGTATACAAGTAGGTCAAAGTCTAAGTAGTGACTTTTAAATATATATTTTTTTACACAGATATAGAATCCGTGCCTTGGATAGCACGTTAAGTCCTATCGAAGCATACCTATATGCCCGTATGTGTCAAAATACCTATAACTTGTTGAGCGTACAAAGCATAGCACTCATGCACGAAATTGGTATAAGTAGTTCTAAATACTCACACGTGTCATCGCTATCTGACATTCAAATTATCGAAAAAGCTTATCCGATTCCGAATCCTAATCCCTGTCGCTGATTCTTTGAAATACCTAGACCGAATTTTCACGAAGAAGAAAACTTTTCAATAAAATAAAGCTGTAAAAGTAGCAGTCTTTTATAAACTGAGTTAAGCTTTCAGAATATTAGCTCGGCGCTTACGATTAATATAATTTGCGACAAAAACCTTCTTTACGTCGACTACAAAAGAGCAGCCCTAATAAATACGATAAGAATATAACAAGGGCCCTTTCAAAGAACTTGTAGCATATATCATTAATCTTTACATTACAAATTCATTCGGTAAGAACTCACTCACTTGGATTAAGCGGAATTATAAATGAAGTGTCACAAAAGTGTTTGCAAAAACGGCGAACGGAGGGAAGCTGGGTAGGCGTGGGTGCGTCAGTTTTAACCGGAAAAAACACGATGAATATTTCCGATTTATTCAGCTCGCTTTTGGCGGTTATTTACTGCGGTGTAATTACATTTAAATATTATGTGATAGAGGTAAAAATATTCTTATATTCTGGCATAGGAGTGGATGTCGGTGTTGAAAGAGCGGTTTGGAATAGATTATTGTTTACTTTTTCTAAGTTATATTTTTATCCCTGAACCTTTACTAGTTTATATATAATATACAGGGTGTGGCGTAAATAGTGGTCCAAAGCAAAGGTGTGGATACACTGTACACTGAAGCACCACATACCAGTATTTAAAAAAAAATTATGTACAGGGTTTTAAAAAAAAAAAAAAATTTTAATTTTTTTAGAAATCGTTACCTTGCCTTACAAATTTGTAAATTTGTAAGGCAAGGTAACGGTTAAATTCAGTTTGTAAAAAAAAAAAACGAATGGAGTACTAAGTACAAGTGATCAGCAATAATAATAAAAAAAATGGATAAAAAAAAACCGTCATTTTTGGAAATTATAACCAAATTTGTAAGGCAAGGTAACGATTTCTAAAAAAATTTAAAAAAAAATTTTTTTGAAAACCCTGTACATAATTTTTTTTTAAATACTGGTATGTGGTGCTTCAGTGTACAGTGTATCCACACCTTTGCTTTGGACCACACAGAAAAAAATTACAACCCTTGTAAACCCTTGAACTTCAAATAAATTGTTTTTCTGAATTGGGCTCCTTTTTGTTTCGAAAAGCAATAACTTTTTTCCTGTAAGTCGTAACACTTATTGTTGCACCATTTTAGAATCTGCAAAAGATGGGCATTTTTTTTAAACAATGGGCACTGACAGTGTGGTACATTTTTTTTGCACCAAAAGCATTGAAAGTCAAACGATTTGCTAGCAGTGAGTATTGAATTTTGAAAGAAACTTAATTTTTTTTATTAAATTCAGTTTGTAAAAAAAAAAACGAATGGAGTACTAAGTACAAGTGATCAGCAATAATAATAAAAAAATGGATAAAAAAAAACCGTCATTTTTGGAAATTATAACCAAATTTGTAAGGCAAGGTAAAGATTTCTAAAAAAATTAAAAAAAATTTTTTTTTTTGAAAACCCTGTACATAATTTTTTTTTAAATACTGGTATGTGGTGCTTCAGTGTACAGTGTATCCACACCTTTGCTTTGGACCACTATTTACGCCACACCCTGTATAATGGAGGTTCAGTTTAATCTTTTACTAGTAAAACAATCGAAACAGGTAGAGCCATATCAGTAAAAGTATTTTTTATGAAATGAAATCTCAAGAACTAATGTGTCATTTCCATTCTATTATAGTCGTTATAAATCATTCTAAATTACTTGGTACGACGACCGTAGTAATTCAGGCTACGAGTACGGGCTCATCAAATAAATAAATAAACTCACAACAGCAACCATTCCTTATAAAATACCCAAGAAATAGGAACCGTGAAGTTCACGACTCGCTAATTTACAATCTGTCGCCATTGAATGGAGTTTGAACGCAAAAAGGCCGCAGGCTTTTGTCGCCGCGACACAGGCACAACCGCGATTGACAGCCACTCAGATCGGCCTGATTTGTATGTAGATAAATGGAAAGACGACATTAAATCGATTCTACGAGATGCCGGAATAAGGAATCGGGGGAGCGTCGGCCATTGACTCCGGTTTTGATTAAACTAAGTTTGTTATGTGCCGAAATATACTAATCGACACTATCTAGGGATATTTTGGATGTAATAATACTATGTTTTGTATATCCCTAGACAGTGTTGATGTGTGTATGCGCAATTTTTTTATAAGTTGCACTAACCACTGTTAGGAAATAATAACTTGTCTCTTTATCCTTGTCGATGGTTAAGGCTTTTCAGTTTTTATAGTTTTTCAAGATAATTTTAAGATCGATGGACACCGATTTAATAATACTTAATAATAAATTGTATCAACAAACGCCAACCCCTAAACTAAGCGTGGGCTCTTGCTATGGTGACAACAAGTATGTCTATACGATATCCTAACGGATAGACATACTCGTATAGGTACATTTATAAACATCCATGACTTAGGTACAAATGCTCGTGCTCATCACTGAGAAAAATGATTGGTTAACAGTTACCAAAATTTGGCTACTAGTAGGCCATAATCTAGTGACTTGCGAACTTCTGGTTATCAGTAGCAAACTAGTTTTGTTACTGTTAACCAAAATATTGTTTATATTTAACAAAAATTTACTTCCCTACTACGAAACCTTCAACTAACAAAACTAGTTTCGTTAATCCTTTTTTTCAGTGATCACACAAACATTTGTTCCTCGCGGGATTTGAACCTGCAACAGTTAGTTTTGTAGTCCGGGGCGCGACTCACTGCACCAAGACGGTAGGCTTTTTCGTTTCCGTTTCGGTTTCCTTCATTTAATCGATGGATTGTGCTTTATTAAGTCTTAGTTCTATCTGAAGATAATGCATAGTAAACTGTTTTTTTTAACATCGCCTTTATTGTACGGATTACATTACTTCTTAAGATTATTGTATTTTTTTGGACCTTATTTGCCTTTTCTATGTGGAATATGGATACTTTATTTATTCTGTCAAATTGTACTTAGAAGTGTGGGGTTGACTTGAACATGTTTTCTATATGGAATCCAATACTATCGCAGCGGCTTGCGTTTTGGCAATCAGTCAAATAATCAATTTCTATTGCAGAAATTACCTGCTAAAGAAAATCAAATAAAACCGCCCTGTGCATTACAAAACGTACCAAACGAGCGAATTGAAATAACAAGATAATTTCAATTCAGATCCGGCTAACGAGACTGCCGCGAACGAAATAAAAGAGCGAAGCTGGAAAAGCTATCCGAACTACACGTCCGGCCTTTGATTCATTACAGCACTCGATTAGCGCCGTGTGCGTTCACCTTTATGTTCCACTGTTTTAAAACTTTCATAGTTATCTATTAGTTGTTTAATGCAGCCAAACGTGCCAACATATCATAATGCATGTTTTAATACTAGCTGACCACGCAAATTATGTACTTACTATACTCGTAGTATTTACCGACGCGTTCTAGTAAATACAGGGTGTCCCCGGAGACAGTGTACATTTCGTGTCCATGTAATAGGTAAGTGATAGATCATCTCATGAGGTGCTTGTGGCTCAGTGGCGGCAGCGCTTTGGTAGTGATACCAAGTTAAGGAACCAACGGCGCGGTCGTGATTCGGAAGGCACGTTAAGCAGTTGGTCCCGGCTAATATCTATTCGTATTAGTCGTTAAGCCTAGTCAGAAGCCCTAGGGCGGCTTGATAACATCTGACAGTAAGGTTTGACACTTGCCTTACAGACACCCCTCCACCAAGTCGCACTGAGCCCGCGTGGTGGAGTATGGCTCATTCCTCCTCAGATTTGAGGTGAGGCCTTTTCCCAGCAGTGGGATCTAATGAGCTGACTTTACAGATCATATCTCACGAAAAATATACATTTCATGTTATTTTTAAAGAAAAAAAGGTTGCACCATTACACACACTAATTACCAAGCCCTAAACTGTGCTATGGCGATTAGGATAACGGATAGACATACTTAAATACGTTTGGAAACATCCATGACTTAGGTACAAATGCTCATTACACAAACATTCGCCTTTTGCGGGATTTGAACTCGCCGCCTCTGGTTTTAAAGGCCAGAGCGCGAACCACAATTAGAAACGAATGAAGAATGAATGAATTCACCAAGACTCTCTTCAAATCATCACATCTATTTCTTAGTTTTGATGGTCCTACGCCCGTTTATGTATAAAGGAATATACTATGCTACAGACTTTGAATGTTTTTACCATGTCTTTTCATTCTTATTCTTTTTTGCGTAAAATAATTTTTGACAGTAATTTTTATCTTCGCGATTTTTATGCATTTAGTAATGTGATGAAATGCGAAAGTTTGCGTGTCTATCTGTTACCTTCACGCTTAAACTGCTAAACCGATTTTGATAAGTTAGATAGATAGTTTAAGTCCCATTAAAGAAGGGCATATGAAAGTTTTTATCCCAGACGTGTTTAGACAGAATAATTTAAAGACGTGAAAAGCGGCTGGAGTTTTGTATGGGAAATTCGGCATATGCGCCGGTGATATCGCGGAAAATCGCTAGTTTATTATAAAAATGTATATTGTATTAAACTAGTCGGTTTAATGTAAATGCTACCACAAAAGATCGAAATTCAATAAATAAATAAATAAAAATAAAGCTTGTAAATTCTTAAGACTTCAGGTGGATTGTATATTATACCTAAATATCTTTGATAACTGGTGAGCTGTGAAAAAAGTGCTAAGTCGTGAAAATTCTGTAAAGGAGGCTAGATAAATAATTGCCTACTAACTTAATTTAGACTTGTATTTTATATACCCTATATTTTATTCAACTCTTATAAATTTTAATTTATCTACTATAGTACTGTGGTATGAAAATTAAACGAGCAACTCTTAAACACAGCAACTTCTTGGTTACCATCAGTAAACGCATATAATTTAATAATGGTCCTCCTAGCCGAATTTCGACTTAAGTGGCCAATTCCAGCAGAGATTAGCCGACTGCGCGGGAGATATTATAGTGCACAAGTGTGTGCGCAATACACAGGGGCACTCTCTGTTCCTTCACTCTTATAATTCGGTAAGACGGTAGTCAGACATGACCGTTCAAAGATCAGGCGCAGGACCAACAACTTAACGTGCTTTCCGAGGCACGAGGGTGTTAACACCACCAACTTCCAAGACTCCGGAGCTCTGTCTAAGTTATTTCATGACAGAAAAACTCAACACTTCTTTTGGCCTAACCCGGGATTCGAAACCGGGACCTCGTAGGTAGTACCCAGCGTGCTGACGACTAGACCAAAAAAGCAGCCAAAATTGTTGTCTTCAGAGGTAAAAATGTCTAGGTCAGGGTATAAATGTTACAAATTAAAAACTTTTAACCCTGATATGAAATATTTTGAATTGGACGCTTGATCCCGCCATCTTAATGCTGATGGCAACACCACCACCGGCAGCACAAAGAAAGTGTAAGCGAGTGGCATAAATAAAAAACGCACAATAGCTTAAGCACACAGATTTTATCGCCGAATCACACACTTTCAAATAATTATGATTATGGTTACTCAAACTGGCATAGTTTTAGCTTATTCAGTGGCTGCTGTGTACAAGTCGGCTAGACTGAGCTGTCCGTCGCTTACAAAGGCTTTTCCCCTCCAATATAGGCACATTGGCGGTGGGGAAAGGTGGCAAGCGGTGGCTTGGTGTTGGCTGGCTGTGCGATGGCTATGGCTGGCTTTGGTTGGCTATTGTGGCTATGGTTGGCTTTGGCTGGGTTGGCTTTTGCTGGCTTGGGTGGCTTGGCTGGGTTAGGCTGGCTTTGGCTATGATTGGCTGAGGCTTGGCGTTACAAAAGATAAATCTCGTATTGAAACAATCATAATTTTTCACCGAATCTGTAAGTGAATGCTATTTTTTTTTAATATTTGGCTGTTTTTTGGCGTAATTGATATACCTACATATCACATCGTTTACAGCATCACATACACATTTATTTCACCGTCTGCCTTCTTTATTGTATCACGAAAACTTTTATCAAATTGCTCTTTCCGTCTCCTTGTCTACATTAAGTCGAGACGGAGTGCATAAGCCGCAGCTGACAACTCAGTCAGTCCTTTTCCAATTTGCGTCCAGATAAATGGGAATGCTCGAATCGCATAAATGAAAACGGTGGAACAAATTGATTTCTCAGTCAAATAGAACCGTGTGCGGTGTTACTCCGCCGTTTGTTGTGTTCTGTTTTCTTTTCTGGTTTACATTACGTTGTTTTGTGGAAATATTTGTTAGTAGAAGCTTCTTCGTCTTAGTTTCTTTATCATGCTAATTAGGTTACTCAAAGGAAGAACATAGTTTCGTAGGGACTAGGGTAAAAACGAAGGCTTTAGGTCTAACGGAATTCAGTTTTATTATTCCTGAGCTTAGCTTTTAAAGGTTGAAAGAATTTTCAAAGTCAAAGTAGTGTCAGAGCTTACTTATTGTCACAAACATACACTCAAACTCACAAACTCTACCTTTTTATAACATCTATTAAAGGAAGGTATATTATTTCAGTAAGGATATCATTTGTAAAATTATTAGAAAAAAAATAGGTATATTTCAATAAATACTCGTAGGTTATGTTCTATTTTCTTTAATTGACGATAGGAAATTTATCAAATAATTGATACAAGTACTTATCTACGAGTACTTTTTAGGTACGGAGTGGCTTATTAGTTACGTCTAAAATGATTTCGGTTTAAATAATAATAAACTTTATTATTTCAATAAACAATTTTTGTTACAATACTTTAGTAAAATATATAGTATAGGTACATTAGAAACACAAATTAACAGTAAGCAGCCGGCACTTAACTTAGGAAAATCCTGTGCTATAAAAATATAAAAATTAAACATATTTCCTCAAAATTATACAAAACGCCTATTATTGTAATTCGGATGTAAACAAAAATAAGAAAGGTCAGTATTATCCGTCAAAGTGACTGCCTTACAATAAGTACTTACAAATTATTTTGTGAAACGGATACTTTATGCAATGTATATGCTATACATGAAAATTACTTTCCTTAACAATCGTTTATTATCTGTATCAATAATTTTTAGAGAAGGTTTCTTTACGAAATTTTATAACGATTAATCGGATGTGGTTTTAGTCAGAATGTTTGAGAGGTTAGGCAGTGGATTACACGTGGAGGGCGACAATGATAGGTGGAAAATTAGTCAGGTCTGAGCACTTATAGCTAGGTACTTGCCACATCAGCTTTCAGGGGTTCAGGTATCACTTCACAGGCCACAATCACTCGAAATGTCTGTAAGGAGCTTCACAGGATACACACGCGGCGAAAGCGCTCTGGTCGGTCTAGTACATGTGTCATAGGGAACGTCTCGATGTAGACTCGATCTTCGGGGTTCTCACGGTACGTTTTAAACAAATAAAAATAAGGCAGGTATGCGTGTGAGTGTGCGCGGCGTAGTATCAATAGGGTACACAACCAAATCAAAATATTGTAGTAAACATATCGCCCGCCCTAAACACGTCAAGTGTTTACGAGAAGGTTAGGAAGCTAAGGGAAAGGAAGTTCACTGGACAGGAATACGAACTAATTTCGTCAAAGATCTCTTTAGGCTACCGGTAGGAGTTTTAACATCTACCACACGAACAACTTGGTCTTGGCCAGGGTCTAAATTAATAATGCGTCCACGACGCCACTGCAAAGGGGGAAGGTTGTCATCTTTTATGAGTACTAGCTCACCCACTTTAGGAGGATCACAAGGAGAGGTCCATTTATTTCTAATTTGTAATGTATTTAAGTATTCTAAATGCCAACGAGACCAAAAGTGCTGGGTAATTTGTTAGATTAGCTGAAACCGTGTAAGGCGATGCAATTTTACGTCTTTATAAGGGTACTCCGGAAGTGCAGTTAAGGGTTGTCCAATTAGGAAATGGCCGGGAGTTAACACTTCGACATCATTAGGGTCCGGAGAAAGTGGGCACAATGGGCGTGAATTTAAAACTGCTTCAATTTTAGCAAAAACAGTGGTCAGCTTTTCAAACGTAAGGGGGGTATCGCCTACTACTCGTTTTAGGTGCGATTTCGCCGATTTAACCGCAGCTTCAAAAAGACCTCCCCAATGAGGGCAAACAGGAGGATCGAAAACCCAGGATATGTTCCGCTTTGAAAGCTCAGAACCAATAGCCGCCTGGTTTTGAGACAGAAAACACTCTAACTCTTTCAGGTAATTGTTGGCACCGATGTAATCGACCGCGATCGGATCGGATTAGGCGAGGTACACCATGACGCGACACGAATCGGGAAAAAGCCGCAATGAAGGCTTCAGTAGTTAGGTCCGACACAACCTCAAGGTGAACGGCTTTAGTGGAAAGGCAGACAAATACACACAGGTAACTTTTCACTAACCTTTTGTTCTTATAGGCCTGGACTTTGGTAAAAAAAGGGTCCTGCAAAATCGGTACCTACACCGTCAAATGGTCTAGCAGCCGTGACGCGGTCTTTAGGTAGGTCACCCATGAAGGGTTGAGATACAGCCGCCTTGAGAATATAACAGGGAAGGCATTTAAAAATCACATGCTGAATAGCTCTGCGTGCCGACAAGATCCAAAACTCTCTACTTAACATGGCAAGAATTGCATTAACACCAGCATGAGCATTCTCGCGATGGTAATGTTCACGAAATTACCATTCTTACGTAGAAGAAGGGGATGGCGCGCATCAAAGGATAGATCGGAGTTTCGTAATCGGCCTCCAACTCGAATTAGGTCTCCGTCATCTAGAAATAAATTTAATTTTCTCAGGGTGTTAGTGATAGGATCGCCACGCCGTAAGCGATCAAGTTCATCAGAAAAGGAGGTAAATTGAACAATTTTCACTAAAAACAAAAGGGAATCTCTCCGTTCCTCAGGGCTCAGGTAGGACGTGTAAGATTTAGGAAATAAAAACCGCCTTAGGTAACAAGTCACGTTTATTAGCTTGTTCAAAGAACTATACCGCTCTAATAAGAATGAGGGATCCGGGGTAGGAACATCGGCAGAGACTACTAAACAACGTAGTCCAGGGAGATCACTACTTGGGTTAGGTTCTGAAATACCGGGCCAGTTGTCAGGAGACTGCGTCAACCACAAAGGTAAAAAACCAAAGGGAGTGGTCGATCAGTCGGGTGACTGACATACCTCTCGATGCACAGTCACTAGGGTTCATGTAGCCTGGGACGTGCCTCCATTCACTAGATGTAGGACTATTATTAATCTGGGAGACACGATTAGCCTCAAAAGTCTGAAGGAGGTGAGGAGTGGTTTTTAACCAACACAACACGATTTTACTATCCGTCCAACTATAGATTGAAGTCAACACAAAGTAATTTAGAGAGGAAGGTAGCTCCCAACAATTCCAACTTGGGAATTGTTAAACGGGTCCGAACAGGGGCAACTTTAGATTTAGCCATAACAAGATGGACGGAGCAAACACCAGACGGAAGTTCCGCACGTAAATAAACAGCGGCAGCATATCCCAATTCAGAAGTATCACAGAACTCATGTAGGGATAAGGAGGAGGAACCTCTGGGAAGAATATGTCGGGGAATGGCCACTTCACTAACCTTCGCTAGGTCCTGAACAAATGCAGTCCACTCTAAAGACAGGGGTTCATTTAAAGGATCATCCCAGGATAAGTCTGACATCCATAAGCGTTGGATAAATTCCTTAGCCTTAAATACGACGGGAGATATCCAGCCACAAGGGTCATACGTACGAGCAATCAAAGATAAAACTTTGCGTTTTGTAATAACTGTATCACGGGTATCACAGGTATAATTGTAGGTAAATGAGTCACTCACAGGATTGTATTGGACACCTAAAATAGCGACAGTCTGAGGATTATCTGGGTCTGAGAATGAATGAGGAAGTTGCAAATGATCCGGGGGCATATCATCTAGGAGCTCGGGCCTGTTACTAATCCACTTACGAAGTTCATAACCACCAGAGGCCATCATTCCTATAAGCTCAGTTTTCAAAGCCCGGGCAGACGCAATAGTATCAACATCAGTAAGAAGTAATCGTCGACATAAATATCTCTCTCAAGGACTTTAGCAGCTCGAGGGAAGGTAAGTCTCTCTTGTTCAGCGAGCTCAAGAAGGGCACGAATTGCAATAAATGGACTAGAACGAAGACCATAGGTATTGGTATTAAGTTCATAGGCAAAAAGTGGCTGAGAGGGATCCTCACGCCAAAGCACAAGTTGGTACCTTCTATCATCAGGATGTACCCAAGTCATACGAAACATCATACGAATATCTGTTACAAACACTACCTCGTGCCTTCGGAAATTTAGGAGAATGTGAGAAATATCTCGCTGAAGCTTAGGGCCTGTATGTAAACATTGATTCAGGGACACTTTAGAGGACGTAGGACTACTACCATCGAACACAACACGTATTTTGTCACCAACGGACTTAAAAATTCTATGATGAGGGATAAAATAATGTTCCCGGGTCGAATCATATGAAGAAAGGGTCATATGGTTTAGGTCAAGGTACTCGCGCAAAAAGGAAATATATTTCTCTCGAAAATTAGGATTGGCTTGCAAACGCTTCTCAAGATTATGGAATCGTCGTAAGGCATTGGTTTTAGAATCACCGAGAGGTGGACGATCATGAAGAAAAGGGAGTCTAACCATAAATCGACCATCACTTTCACGAGTGGTAGTTGCTTTAAAAAAGGTTTCACACTCTATATCCAAGGGGTTCGCAACTGGAGATTGGGGGGCCTCTTCGATTTTCCAGAATTTTCCAACTATTTGGGACAGCGAGACTCCAGTCATGGGGGGTTCCAAATCAGTAAATTCTCCATAAACAGGACCACACAGGACATAACCAAATATCGTCGAGATAGCAGTAAGGCCATCAGGGGACACAAACAACTCGGACCTTAAAAGGCGACCAATGACGTCAGCTCCAAGAAGTACACTTATAGTACCAGGTTTGTAAAATAAAGGGTCAGCAAGAGGGAGGTGCTTAGTACAGGTAATTACACTTTTAGGTAAGTCTACCTCTGGAAGGGTACCAGCAATCACATCAACAACTATTGCACTAGTGGAGATTTCTGGAAAGCCAGAATTAACTGGCTTAAATGAAAAGGATACAATGCCCGGGGAATTAATCGCTTAACATTACCTATTCTACGAACAGGAACTGGAGAAGGAATGATAGGTAAGTTCATGTGGTCAACAACAAGCTCAGTAGTAAGAAGGCAGCCCTGAGCACCAGTGTCACATAAGGCGCGCGCTTCCACATAATATCCAGACGAGATTTTAACATGAATCAAGGCCGTAGGTAAAAGAACGAGAGAATTGCGAGGTAAAAATGTAAAAGCGGGTATGGAAGGGGGGCTATCTAGTTAGGATTGTGGGGCCTCATTGTACTTATGATGAAATGCACGTTCATCCTGGGTTCTTTGACCTAGAGGGGGGGGCATTATGAGTATGGTTACCGTTGAGTGCAGGAGGGGATCGCCCGCCCGAACGGGGAGGTGATGCTCTACGGGAATCACGAGGTGGCGGGGTACGAACACGTCGCCATTCAGTACGTGGGGGTGACACATGGTTCGTTAAGTAACTTTGTGGAGATTGCCGTGGTTGGTTAGAAGCTAAGGCTGCGACGTCTCGGTATGAGCGCTCGCGATCGTAATTCACAGGAGAGGAGTCATCATAACACAGTGACGTGTGATGACTGGAACGGCGGCACGTGCGGCAGCGATAATTTCGCGTGCATTGGGATATGGAGTGTTTATCAAGGCATCGATAGCACAGCCGGGCTTCTTTTACAAAAGTAACACGTTGACGTGTAGGAAGGCGAATAAAATCGGGACACTCGCGTAAGTAATGCGAAGTACTATTACAAAGGTGACATATAGATGTCGTCGCAAAAGTAACAAAGGCTCTCGCAGGAGGTGGGGAACGCGCGTTAGGTTTAGGCAAACGAGGGGAGCTCACAGTAGGGGGGGGTAGTAGTGTCAACGACAGAAGCACTACCTACATTGTCGTGGTGCCTGCATTCATCCTCAAGAAAGGTAATAAGATGATCAAAAGTAGGGAGGTGATTAGGATTATCGCCATAACGACGTTCAAATCTCGATTTTAACTCTGAAGGCAGTTTAGCAAGGCATAAGTGAACTAATAGGTATGACCAATGTTTAACAGGAAGTTCCAATCTCTCTAAGCATCGATAAGTCGAAAGCAGCGGATTTAGGAACGACACACGTAACCCGGAAAGTTTAGGCGTTATAATAGGGAGCATCATTATTTGAGCTATGTGGGTATCCGCTAAAACACGAAGGTTATGGTACCTACGTTTTAGGAGGTCACGGGCCACGGTGTAATTGCCCGCCTCAATCTTGAGGTGTTGTATCAATCGACGAGGTTCATCCGATAAGGCTCCCACTAAATAGTGTAGCTTCAAAGTCGGGGTAAGGCTAGGCTGGTTGTCCACCACGCTATCAAACTGGTCTATAAAATTGATCCAACTATCGGGACGGCCATCAAACTTAGGTATAGGTAGGTCAGGCAATTTACTAGCCGGGTTATCAATAGCCAGGGATTTATTCTCCTTGAAGGGGGTGCTAGTACGGGACGTCTCAAATTGGTGAGGTCGTATTTCGTCTAACTTAATTTTTAAGTCGTCTACTTTGTCCCTTACTACGCGCATCTCGTTCTTAACTTGTACATATTCTTGTTCATAAATCGCAGGATCGAGATTACTTAACAGCTTGGAACAAGCGGCAGAAAACTTATCGCACATAAGTGGCAGGTCGAAAAGACGCGCTCGCATACGATTGGAGGAAAAGGTCTCAAGAACTCGGTGGGAATCATCAACCCAGTCACTAATATAACGGAGTTCACCAATAGCTTCACGGTATTCAGCTGTATCCGTGTAAAGTACGGCCCTTACGGTCTCGTTGCCGGTTTCGGTATCCGACATTTTATTTACTTTAAATCGCAAGAAACAAGGTAGGTAAATTAAACTTACAAAAGATTCCAATAGGATGCGTAAAGGGACAAATAGTAAGGGACGGCACAGATGCACCGGGTATAGCAAACGTAACTCGTAAACAACTCGCACGCGGTCACGCGGTAATGGCGTGATCAATAGGGAAACAAAGCGCTCGCGCACCTCACTTGCACTCAAAGGGTAGGTAATTAACGCGCTAATCGATTTAATCGACACTTATGTAAAAGGGGTTGTACTCGAATGGTATTAAGGAATTTACTGTAAATAGATTAGGTATATGACGAGACGTTTTGTTCAAATTACAAAGGAAAGTAGCACATAAATAACTCTCAATTAAACAAATTACGTTACTAATAAGGGGTTCTAATAAAAAACTACGCTCTGCTACCAAAATGTTTGAGAGTTTAGGCAGTGGATTACACGTGGAGGGCGACAATGATAGGTGGAAAATTAGTCAGGTCTGAGCACTTATAGCTAGGTACTTGCCACATCAGCTTTCGGGGGTTCAGGTATCACTTCACAGGCCACAATCACTCGAAATGTCTGTAAGGAGCTTCACAGGATACACACGCAGCGAAAGCGCTCTGGTCGGTCTAGTACATGTGTCATAGGGAACGTCTCGATGTAGACTCGATCTTCGGGGTTCTCACGGTACGTTTTAAACAAATAAAAATAAGGCAGGTATGCGTGTGAGTGTGCGCGGCGTTGTATCAATAGGGTACACAAACAAATCAAAATATTGTAGTAAACACAGAACATTAGGTAAATTGTAAACATTTTGACATTTCAAGCTAAATTCATTGAAATTGGTAAAGGTAGTTTCTCCCTAAATACCGATTTATATTGTTCACTATTCAATCATTGGAATTTGTTCGTCTTATCAACTTTTAAAAAAAGGTGACACAGTTCCAACGCCTCGTTTCCACAAGAATCTATCCAGGAATAAGTGGCAAATGTTTTTTTTTGTTTAGATTGACACGTTTTGTCTTTTTGTCTAACAACACAACTCTACGGGCATATGCCTAATGCAAAAATAAGGGTCGTCAGCTGACTGAACTGGTCTTTACGCACGGATCGCCCGCGCCCGCCCGACCGACGACAAATGCCTAATTGAATCGTGAGCCACAATATTCCAGGGTGAAACATCATCTACGTACAAATTGAGGAGCCTGCCAATCATGGTTCTGTTGTGGGTAAAATAAATGGAGAAAAAAAAGACAGTCAAATATTGAATTGTACTGGCATGAATTGTGTGGGAGAAGAACTTAAATAAAGGAAAAAAATATCTGGGGCCCAATTCTCACGCCTTCGATATTATGTCACATACGATATTTATCGAAAAAACATGGCGAATATCCCAAAATTAAGATGTTACGTATTCTCGAAGTATGAAAATGCTGTCAAGACTCCTTTTCTAAGACACCTATGAAGATCATCATTTTCCTAGCGTTATCCTGGTTGTGTGTACTCGCACGCGAGGGCCCAGCGTCCGCTAACCATGATTCAGGATTTGACAGAACAAGTAATTACAGTGCAGCGACTGCCATCTGAACTCCGTGACCCTGTTAAGGGGAACCTGACTAGTTTTGGATCATGGTTACACATTTAGTTGCCTGAATGCGCAGGTTTCCTCAAGTTTTTTTCCCTCACCGTAAGAGCATCGGTTAGTAAAACAACTAATGTACATAACAAAAGTCATTGGTACATGGCGGCACGTGGGATTGAGCCCGGCTCTTCCCGCATGAGAGGCAACCCGCTAGCCACTGCACTACCGACGAAGGTATCATGTTGAAATTAATATCAAATTCTCAAGTCTGAAACCTTGGAGCTGTGAAAAAATAACAGTTTTATATCAAAACGTAGCCACACGTTTACATACCTAGACTATACGGACCAATTGTAAGTCCGTGAGCTTGACCGACATGTCGAGCGCTGCATCTTCGAGGAGAGAAGCATCCGTCTCCACTGGCCTGAGAGCGCCACGTTAGAATTCTTTTGGCAAAAAATAATAAATGAAGGTCGGATAATTGTATAGTAATTAAATCTACATTTAAAAAAGAGGCTTTTTTTGAGGTTTTTAGTATTTTTGTTGGATGTAAAACTGTAGATCTTTGGAACAAGTAAACCGAATTCGACAATTCGAATTACGAGTAATTGTTCGGAAAATCCCACCATTAAAAAGCAACATTATTACTGAGTGACAAAGGTTGTTCTTATTTTTAAACAACACCCGTGCGAAGCAGAAATAAAAAAAAAGATTGTGCTTAACCCTCGACGCGCGAGCCCAACTTGCACTTGTTCGGTCTTTAGTTTAAAAAATATGCATCCAAATTTTTTATATAAACCCTATAAATTAAATTCCCTTAAACCCACATGCAATATTCTGGAATTTGTGCAAAAATATTGCGTGCAATGAAAATTTTTGCGTTCGACGCATAAATAAAATACCTATCTATAGCTCTCTGCCCGCGGCTTCATGGCGTGCATGGTGTTATGACGTAATTTTATGGTCAGAATTTTTTTTTAAGGGTTCAAATTACCACAAATCTTGAAAAACCTGTTCAGTAAGTGTAGGTATTGTACAATACCTACACTTACTGAACAGGTATTGCACAATACCTACACTTACTGAACAGGTATTGCACAATACCTACACTTACTGAACAGGTATTGCACAATACCTACACTTACTGAACAGGTTTTTCAAGATTTGTGGTAATTTCAACCCTTAAAAAAAATTCAGACCATAAAATTACGTCATAACACCATGCACGCCATGAAGCCGCGGGCAGAGAGCTATAGATAGGTATTTTATATTCCGAGTCCGAAAAATTACTTTTTCGTAAAAACTTTCATACACCTTGCTTAATGAGTGAAGACTTATCGTTTTGTATAAATATTTTATTTATTAGAATGTGATACGCGTTTCTCTACAAGATTTCTTGTTGTTGTTGTAAAATGTTGTTATTTTACTGACAGACAAGTACAACGCCTTGCTCGTTTATTTGCAGAGATAAAAGTAATCCTGTTTGTTAATTCGGTACATGAAGTCACTTCGAGTTCCCAAGAGGGTAGTTAATTTGTCACCGCTTAGAGAGACTGAAACACTTACATTTATTTTGTTTACCCTAAATAAACAAGTAAGAATCATCAAAATAACTATATTTTGATGATTCTTACTTGTCAAATTTTATTTTAACGTGAATCAAATAAACTTAGTAGTTTATTTGATTCACGTTAAAATAAAATTTGACGTAGAACACTTCAAAACCGAGTCTTTCTATTTTATCTCACAACAATTGCATTATAAGAAAAGCACAATCTTAAAACAGTGTATTTGGAAGATGAATGCAAAGCTATATAGGAAAGCTAGCATAAGAGCATTAAGAACCTTTGGGTCTATACTTGTCTTTAACGAAGTCAATTAAAAAAATATTTTTTTTTTTGTAAGGTGACTCTTTTTAGTCACCTTACAAAAAAAAAATATTTTTTTAATACCAAAACCATTTTTCTTTTAAGCTGAAAATGTTGGCCGAAATTTTAAAATAAAAAAATAATTTATCATTTTATTTGGCAATAATTTGCAACGAAATTATGTATTTTTTTTAATGATAAAAATATTTTAAATAAAATATCAGATTTTGTATAGGTATGACAAATATGTCTGGAATCGTTCTAAATAGTATATGCTAGCTTTTGATAAAGCTTTTCACTCATAATCCTAACACCCTGTTTAACATGTTGTTTGAATTTCATTTCTTTGTCTTGAACAAATGAGCCATGAAGCCAAAATGTAATTACAAGAATATTTGCTATATTACTACAATACACAACATCTAAGCAGGTTTTACAAGCGGATGATTTACGGCAAAATTACGTTTAACCATACTCGTGATTTTACAGACAGCAAACAACTTAACTGGGATTATTTTGGGGAACAACAAAAAGCTGACCCGAATTTCTAATAAGTACAGAATGCTTCCCCTGGCCCTCAAGGGTCCTCAAGTTAATTGAAAGAGATCGACCCTGGAGCACTTCTCTTCAAGTGTGGAGCAAACTAGCGTGAGGCCTCTTAGTTTAGTACGGGGTATTTAGTTTAAAGCTATTGTGTGGAAGACCAACACTAAATAGTTTGAATTGAGAACTCAACTATTTTTGTTAAACTTGACGCATTATTTTTTTAAATGGCTCTTCAGAAAGACAGCTCTAACAGTGTATCATGGCTACGTATGCTCTGTCCTACGATATGGCCTTATTGTGTGGGGAAATTCATGTGATATGGAACGTGCCTTTATTATCCAAAAGAAATGTATTAGATCCATGTGTGGTGCCGAGCCAATGGACTCCTGTAGGCCACTTTTTAAACGCCTTAATATTTTGACATTGCCTTGCATGTACATTTTTGAGGTTCTCGTTTTTGTAAGGAAGAACATGGGTATTTTTGAAATTAAATGTAATACATTGTCTACCCGATATCCAGGGCAACTCGTTCAACCCCAGTCATCTACAACATGTTTTTCGCGAAATTGTTACGTCATGTCGATTAAATTATATAACATGTTGCCGCACATATTGAGAGACTTGCCCTTGAGATCGTTTAAGAAAATACTGTACAAAATACTCTCTGAAAACTCCTTTTACACTATAGACGAGTTTTCAAAATTTTGTTCTGATGGACACATGAAACGCCTGATTCCAAGGTAGACCACTGCGTTTATTTTTTATTTATTTTTTATATACATATTAGATGGACTGACTTGTATTGTTGAGATTTAGGTATTATCTATGAGAATTGTTTTAGTATAATGCACTCTAAAATTGTAATCTGAAATCCAATTATTCATGTATTATTGTATTAGTTATAATTAATTATTTTATTGTATTTTTCTCTTTGACATTTAAAATAAAATTGTTAATTTTAGACGACGACGTCAAATATTTGCCTGCCGATACATCGGTAAAACACGCTGAACCCATATAATTTGTTTTTATCGTACTGTACCGTGTTTTAAGCAAATAAATGCATTCATTCATTCATTCATTCATTCATTCATTCAAGGGCAGTTAAGAGGTTAATTCCTATATCAACATAATACTTCGAATGAACCTTGTATTAAAGACGCTGAGTACACAATTTAACAATATATTACAAGGAGCATAATGTTCCTAAATAAATCTTAACATTAGCAAGTTACACAGAATACGATCCACATAAGAAACATTACTTAGCATATCAAATAGTAGATTTGTTTCATAAAGGGATTTTCGGCAAAGGAAATCTGTTTGGAAAGCATCGTGTTTTTCTATCTACAAAATGTTTATTCTGCTCCGAAATGGACTTTTTTTGTTATTTTTAATCAAATACACTTCAACATTTGAATGAGAGAGTTTTAATTAAACCTTTTGTATAGTATTCGTTCGGATTCGACTCACGTCTACCCGTTGTAGAAGTTTTTAAGATTCTAGCAATACGATGAAACAAACGACCATTGAAAATGACGAAATACTTACTCGACGAACGTGACAAAAGATTCAATTGATGTAATTCGTTGCATAATTCAGCTAGTACCTTTCAATTTTCATTATTTAGGTACCTCGATTATTTGGCACATACATTCGCTTTGTGATTAGTGGTGGGCCAAGGTAGTTTGGGATGCAAAGAAATCACTATCCCGATTAAAAAAAAAGCTTTGACAACATCAATTTTATTCCACTAATTTGTAATAATAATAATAATAATTTATTTCAATATAAGCATTTTACATAGGTAATCTTTGACAATAGAGTTACCTTTTAGGCATATAAGGTGTACGCCTGTGTTAGGTAAAACCGCTCTTCCCAGACAAAATATGTACCTAGGTATGCTATATGATAAAAATATTTTACAAAGCTCAAAAATAAAAACAAAAGAAACGATTTAACAAGATAGTATGCTAACTTAAACGTAAGTATTATACTTTTTTATGTATGTGTTTGTGTTGAAGTATTTGCGTACATATGTGAATGTAAGGATAAATGTGAATGTGTAATATGAGTCTGTATGAGTGTGTAATGCTGTACATATTTATATACAGGTTTAACCTACTAATGATTTGAAGTGGTGTACGAGTATTAATAAACTTATTTTTATACGTTAAGTTGATAATGTTAGTTGGTTACACTCAATAGATAAACAACAATAACAATGTGATGGATGTGGATAAAAAATCGACTTGGATATAAAAGCTTATTAAAATACCAATACAGGGAACCATTATCTAAATAATGGTTATACTCTGTGCTATAAATTCATATTCCGTTGCCATCCGCACTTTAATTTTAATGTTATTCATAGTGCACGAAGTAGCTATTCAACCGCGCCCATTATTATTTTATCAAAAAAATTCGCTTCCGCAAGCCGCTTATTCTGAAAAGCCATCGAGAACTGATCGTAAAATTTACGAGGGGAGCGACACTGGGATGGGTCAGACCGTGTCCCGATGCTGTACCAAACGGGAGTTCCGTTTATAACACTATTCTGTGTGATAAGCTGACTCGTATAAGCCTCAAGACTCTCTCTTGGGACACGGAGGCATCTCACGTGTTGAATTATTGGTTTAACTCGAGCGATAGCAAAATATTAGTCGTAGTTAGGGCGCATCCTCGAAATACGTCCTGAGGGAGCGCGTCTTTGATATTGGCAAATACGGGCAGTTTTTATTTGTGTGGCGTATTCCGATTGGTTTTAGTTTTGTAGCTACATGCGTGTTTTTCAATCACACTGGGTGCATGTGGAGTTTTAAATAAACGACTTTGGCCTATAGATTTAGTTTATGAATTGGCTTGTGATACGTGAACTTCATTTCAAATTAAAACAAAATTAACTACTGGCTTATTGCCTAATAAACCTGACTCAAGTTTCGGAACAATTAATTTGACAATATAATTAATTAGCTAAGTACCTTGCGGTTTATCGGCTGTAGATTCAATAACCTACTGTTCTACATCTGGTGCCCAGTGATATTTTTTCTACTTTTTTCTTACTCTTTTACTAATCTAGAAGGTGGTATTGGTTGTGAAGAAGACTACTCTAATGACAACGAAACTTCACTGCTCAGTATCGTTTTCTGCTTGCCTCCAGCTCGCATGTTCAAGGCTACAAATTGGTTTTTCTCGGGGACATTAGGCAAATAAACAGCGTGCCGCTCACGCAATCTGCCCCTAATGGCGCGTTCAGATGCGACTTGAGGCCTTACTCGGTACCTTTAACCTCGACTTAAGGCGTCCCTGTCACACATGCCAGCATGACGGTATGCGCGAGCGTGATAGCTATAAAGGTATAGTCTAAAATACGGACGTCTGACAGAGTAGGCCGCTGAGCAGCTGATGACTTGTTGAAATTTTACGCGGACGAGATGTCACACGATTGTCTGGAATGAGATCTTGTTTGGCTCTCGTGGAACTGCGGAAAATAGGTAGTCAATATTGACGACCGACGATTGATTTGACGACCGTCTTGTTGTAGTGGTTCGCGCCCCGGACTACAAACCCAACGGTTGCGGGTTCGAATTCCGGAAGGGGCAAATGTTTGTGTGATGATCATGAGCATTTGTACCTAAGTCATGAATGTTTATAAACATATTAATGAATGTCGTTCCGTTATCCTAGTCACAATAGCACCAGCTCACGCTTAGTTTTGGGCTAGGTAATTGGTGGTAAAAACATTTTTTTTTAATTTAATATACTTAGTTAAGGGTCGAGGTAACCAACACATGTTTTATCATCATCCTAGCGTTATCCCAGTTGTGCACTCGCACGTGAGGACCCGCTGACCATGATCCAGGATGTGGCAGATCAGGTAATTACAGTGGAGCGACTGCCATCTGACCTCCGTGATCTGTTAACAGGGGAACCTGACTAGTTTTTGGATCACCAATACATGTTTATGTGAGCATAAAATTATAACTTCATAATAAGTATGACCCGTTCCGATTCAACTTGAATCTATTATGGATTGACTTGTATACCATGGAACTTAAATATTGAGATGTTCAATGTACCGACAGGAAAACTTCAGTTCTTGCAAGCATCCGTGAGAACCACCACATGTCGGTGTTTTCAATCCAAAAAGGAAAACGGTGAACTATTTATAAAGTTTCAATATTTTCTGTGACTTTAGTTTTCTAACTTCACTCATGTCAACTTTGTACTTTTAGTTCCAGTTTCCGCATTTCTATTTAATTGCACTTTTCAAAGGTTCATTTGAAAATTAAATTATGTCAGTAAGAACATTTGTTTTGTGTATCACTTAGTTTATGTAAACTTGTGCACACTACACATTAAGATGTTAATTTTCCATATGTGAGCAAGTGGCCATTCATTCATTTCATGGCCAGTCCATATGTGGCTATAAACAGGATCGGAACAGAATTAAAAATTATAATTAAATTAAATAAATAAATTGTTTCAACAAACACACCAATTACCTAGCCCTAAGCTAAGCGTAAGCTTGTGCTATGGTAACTATGATAACGGATAGAAATACTTAAATACATATAAACATCCATGACTTAGGTACAAATGTTCGTGCTCATCACACAAACATTTGCCCCTTGCGGGATTCGAACCCGCAACCGCCTGGTTTAGAAGTCCGGTGCGCGAACGACTACACCAAGACGGTCGAATTCACGAAGTGATCAATTTTAAGGGACTTAACCAGTCTAAATATTGAATAGTTACTTAACAATTACATACAGATAATAATATTTTCTTGTTTCATACTTTTTAGCAAAACACACTCAAATGCGAAGAACATAGAACACTAAGTATTATTTCACTGGCAAGTAAAATTTTAATAAAAATAATTCAGACCAGAATAAGACCGTTAACAGAGTGCTTTTTGGGACCGGATCAATATGGGTTTCGGCAAGAAAAGGGAACCAGAGAAGCGATACTAGCTTTGAGATTGGTAATAGACAGGAGACTGGATTTTGACATGGACACACATATAGCTTTTATCGACTTAGAAAAGGCGTTCGATAAGGTCAATTGGAAAATAATGATGGAAGTACTCAAAGAAGCTGGATTGGATTATAGAGACAGAAGGATTATTTATGAATTTTATAAAAACCAAGAAACGGTAATAGAAGTAGGAGAGGAAAACGGAAAGGCAAAAATAAGACAGGGATTTAGGCAGGGATGTCCACTTTCACCGCTAATTTTTAATTTATTCATAGAATGTGCGATACGCAGAATAACGGAATCAAAAAAGGGGGGCGTCAAAATTAATGAGGACGTATTTAAATTCATTCGTTTTGCCAACGATATTGCAGCCGTTGCAGAAAACAGATTGGAGTTGCAAGAACTGGTTACAGAAATGGACACTATTTTTAAAGAATTTGGTCTCAAAATTAACATAAATAAAACAAAAACACTAATTGCTTCTAAAAAGGAAAAATATAGCCCTATCTCAATAAATAAGACAAAAATAGAACAGGTTAAAACCTTCAAATATCCAGGTAGCTTGATAACTATTGACTCCAGATGTACACCAGATATAAAAGCAAGGATAGCGATGGCGAGACAAGCTTATAATGCAAAAAAGCACCTGCTCAAGGCCAGAATATCAAGCAAAGTTCGCAAAAAACTTGTTAAAGTGTACATTTGGAGTATAGCACTCTATGGATGTGAAGCGTGGACATTGACAAAGAGGGACAGAGAGAGAGACTGGAAGCCTTCGAGATGTGGTGCTGGAGGAGAATGGAGCGTATAAGTTGGACGGAGAAGAAAACAAATGAAGAAGTTTTGTCTATGGTTAGGGAAAAAAGGAGATTGATGGAAACAATAGAGTGTAGGAGGGGACGAATGTTAGGCTACCTGATTCGACACGACAATTTTATTAAAACGACAATAGAAGGAAGAATAGAAGGAAAAAGGAAGCGAGGAAGACCAAGAATAAGCTACATGCAGCAAATAAAAGAAAAGATAAATGTCGGGTCGTATCAGGAGGTTAAGAGAAGGGCGGAAAGCAGAGAGGAATGGAAAAAACTCCACCGACAAGAGCCTAGCTCTTAAATTTGATGATGATACTTTTTAGAGCGTGATTTTTCAGTAGTCGGGTTTTAGTTTTTGAACTTGTTTTTTTTCAGAATTTGTACCTATGTTACAGCTTTGTCATTACTAGTTGCTACTTATTTATTACTCTAGTTATTTTTTATCCAAAGAATGAAAAACTAAAAGAAACTTTAAAAATATCTTCCAATGTTGTACCTACTTGAACACTAAAATCTGTACGTATACATAAGGTAACATCTTAACATTTAATTTGCAAGTGATCTACCCAAACTTCGATATTTACCTGTAACCCCAAAGTAAATTCCAAAGTACGCAATACCTTAACCTCAGAGTTCCACAAATCCACATGTGTGGGCAATAAATAGGTACTCACTCCACCCCATGTTACATGGAGGCACGACCACACGAAACACGTCCACGAGATTAGTCCGTGTTGTAACTAGCGGCAACTTTTACAATTAATACTAGCCCGGGGGTCCACCGATCGATTTACGCCCCATCTCCACCGGTAAACACGGTTATCTCTTGTCATATTACCCCGGAAAATACCAGATAAACGACACGCCTCGGTTAAGTCGGCCCGATACTCTTTTAGCGAATTTCCCGGTTCAAGATTAGATATGGTTGAGGTGTTTGGGGAACGATGTAAAATTAATATCTATAATCTATTGGGCGGGGTACTTGTACAGGTTTGTTTAGCGTAAGGTAGGTTATTGTAAAATACATTTTGGAAAAGTCAAAGGGTCAAGTTTACCAACACATGATTAATTTTTAAACAGCAGTTTTAATAGTTGTTGTGAGTTGTGTCAAAAAAAAATCGCCAGGGCCCGTTTACCGGCAGTTTAAAAATTGGTGAACACGGGTCTAAAAGTCAGAAATGGCAGAAAAACAAAAATGCATTTTGAAATAATTTTAAACACCGCTTAAGGATTTGCACTTTGTTTTGGATGATATTTTAGTCGTTTTGTTTTTAGTCAGAGTAGGTATATAAAATCCAAAAAATATATACATAAGAATTACATATAATTTCTACCAGAATACTTATTTCACTCCGTTGGATTGCTTTAAACAAATTGTTTCCATCTGTCAAAGTCCATCTCAACCTAAAAGCAATTTCGGGGTACCCTTTGACCCTTGATTTATAACACGGTTCTACTAATAAAAAAATGTGCTAAAATTGTGATACAATCTTTTTTTTCACTTTGCACATAAATTCGCTTGGCTCAGAATTCGAATCACCGGTCGGTTTACTTTAAAAACTTTGATGTCAGTGTAACTGGGAGCGAGTTTGCATTTTATTCTGACTTCACTAGAATAGCTGAAGAGAGGGTCTCTATATTGCACTTCAGAAAATAGGTTGCCCCCCGAAGCTACTGAAGTTGGTTAAGTGCTTTCATGAGGACATGAAAGGTACCGTTGTCTACAATGGTCAAATGTCCGACGCTATTGATATGCGTAGAGGAGTTCGCCAACGCTGCGTCTTGGCACCAACTTTGTTCGGCATATTCTTTTCACTTCTGCTTAAAGTTGCCTTCGGTGACGCGCAACAGGGTGTCCATCTACACACTCGAGCAGATGGGAAATTGTTTAATGTCGCCCTCCTTAATTCTCGCCGTAATCGCGAGGACTTATTTGTTGACAGCTTGCTGTTTGCCGACGATGCAGCCTTTGTTGCAAAAACTCCCCAAGAGCTCCAGGTCCTATTGGACAAATTTCACTACGCTTGTGCCTTGTTCTCCATGTCCATAAATGCAAAGAAGACCGTCATCCTGGCGCAGGGTTATACCTACCAGCCGACCATCTTGCTGGAAGGTGCAACCTTGGAGGTAGTCGACAAGTTTTGTTACCTGGGGTCGACCGTGTCGAGCAATCTTTCCCTTGACAGTGAGATCGATATTCGCATCGGCAAGGCGGCCACGGCGTTCGGCAAACTACGTACAAGAGCATGGAATAATAAACATTTAACGGTTAGGACAAAGGTGATCGTATACCAAACTTGCGTCTTGAGCATACTCTTCTACGGAGCCGAAACCTGGACGTCGTATGCAAAACAGGAACGTCGACTTAACACCTTTCATATGCGCTGTCTTCGTAGCATTCTCAACATAACATGGAAGGACAGGGTAACAAACGAAAGAGTGCTAGAGATTGCACAGCTTCCTAGCATCACCGCCCTGTTAAAGCAGAGACGTTTACGGTCGCTAGAGCATGTGCACCGAATGAGCAGCACTCGTCTGCCCAGACAGACCATGTTGAGCCAAGTCGCTTTCTCGAAGCGTAAAGTTGGACGTCCCATACTGCGATTCAAAGACTGCGCAAAACGCGACATGATCACATTCAACATCGATCACGACACATGGGAGGATCTGGCTACCGACCGCGATGAGTGGAAAAAAGCCATCTTCGAGGGCTGTGAGATCCACGATACAGCCTGGTTTCAAATTCTGGCCCAAAAACGAGACGAGATGCTCGTGCAGAGGGTTCCGCCAAAACGGACTCTCAGTTCGCGTACCGTAAGTGCGGACGAAAGTGTCGTTCAAGGATCGGTTTATTTAGCCACGAACGACAATGCTGCTCTCGCGTAGGCGCTGTTTCAATCATCTGTCAAGATGAAAAGGCCTAATGATGAGAATAGTTATTTGGTTTTATTAACAGGAAAGATAACAATAAGCAAAAATCTTTAAAATAATGTGTCTATCTAGATAAATATAGTATTTAGATTATGGAAATTTTTATTTTTATTTTTAAGACGATTTTATTAGTTTATTTTAGAAAATAAAATTGCAAAATACTGAAATCCGCCAATTTAAAGTGTGTTTGAATCTTATTAATTAATAAGATTCAAACACAATTGGCGGAAACACCATTCAGATTCGAATTACGTCACACCTCAGTAAATACTTTCACTGTCACTGAATTATAATACGAACACTAACGTTTGAAATATGTTTACTGAGGTGTGACGTCACAGCAGACGCCATGACACCCTGACCGCGTTTTCTCGCCAATTTATGAACATTTTTTTTATATTACAGTTTTTAAATATTACCTTTGTTGATTGCAAAAATAATATATTTTTTTCGAAAATTAAAATGAATTACTTAATACAACACAAAAATTACAAAAAGGGACCTTGTGGTAAGGTACCTAGGAAAAGGGTTAAGGGACCTAGGATGCTGGAAGCATTACCGCGCTGCATAGCGATGCTTATTATGCTTTTTTCGAAATTGAAGATATTTAAGAATGTTTTAGAACACTTTTTCAAAATCTGTCATATTGCCTATTTGTCCTTAAAAAACTACGATGCGATGTGCAAACGATTTTGACCCTAAGCCGGGAGTTAACCAACACAAATGTAAAAAAAATCATCAGCCTTTTAGCATTATTTGACATAACATTGTATGGGAACAAATTAACCGTCATTGAGGTTCACTGGCTGTTTAAGAATTGGTAAGCGAGGGTCTAAGACTGGTAAGGCGTACTTTCTTCGATAGTACGTACGTAAAAGATGACGTTCACAGGCTGACTGATTTAGGCCACGGCACCCTAGATGGCTGAAAATAAAATTTTGAAAACAGTAGCGTTACGGAAAATACTAATAATATAATATTGTTACAATGCAAATAATAACTTACAAAGTAGAGTGAAATCGCAAAAATTACCACTAGATTGCTCAATTCCTCAAGGTAGTGTGCTGGGATGTGTTTTGTTCATTATATACATAAATGACGTTGCAAAATCTATTGACAAGAAATGCTTTTTGTACGCCGACGATATAACTATTGTTTTCCCATCCGAAAAAGGCATCCAACGCCAAATAGATATTTTAATAAAAGAAACATCTGAATGGTTAACGGACAACAATTTAGAGATTAATGTAAATAAAACCAAATTAATGCAATTTCATCCACGTCAAAAAAAACCCATCAACAAAAATATTAGATACAAAAATAGCGCTATAGATTTTCAAACAACATCCTCTCTTCTAGGGATTTTTATTTCTAGGGATTACTTGGAAACCACATATCAAAAAATTAGAAGGAAAATTATCAAGATTTACATATGCCTTGTACCAACTTAAAAAATGCACAAACACTAAAACAGCAATAAGTGCCTACTATGCTTACGCCCATGCATGGCTAAGCTTTGGGGTTATCCTGTGGGGAAACAGTGTAGAGGCAGACCGACTACTCTTACTCCAAAAGAGATGTATTCGCAAAATTGTCAACATCGCTGACATGGAATCTTGCAAGACCTATTTAAAAATGTTGAAAATATTAACTTTACCGTCTTTGTACATACTAGAACTTTGCAAATTGGTCCGAAAAAATAGAAGTTTTTACCCTCAAATAGACGATTTATTGCCAAAATCTCGCAGCCTCCGACAACGAAATCGTTTAGTTAGGCCATTTACTAAGTTACACATAGTTAGCTCTGGTGCTCCACATATGACTGTAAAGGTAATAAATTTCCACCACACATTAAAAACATAGATAAGGATACCCAATTTTACAGAGCTTTAAAAGAATACTTGATACAGAACAGTTTCTTCAGCATTAATGAATTTTTAGGCATTGTATAGGATGTTATTACTGTATTTTCTCTTTCTTTTGTTGGAATTTAAATTTTGACACAATAATGTAATTTGTTTAATGTAATGTATTTATTCTTAATTTATTGAAATGTATGAACCTATGAACCAAAATAATATTTATTTAATTTAACTTTAAATGATGAATAATTAATTAATATCGTGCTACAATTTAATTAAATAGGCAACAGTTGCCACTTATATTTGCTGTGCCCTCGCAGGGCGTCACTTGTACTTTATTTTAATATTATATATGTACCATCTTACGAACCACTTGTGACTTGAAATAAAGAATCTGAATCTGAATCTGAAATACTTACCGGTTTAGATTTGCGGCAATATTGTTGAGTACGGACTGCAGCACGCCAAGGTAAACAATCTTGTCCACTTGTAATAGGCGATTTTCCATCAGAAATGTTTAGACTAATTTGCTACCTACTGTACATCGAAGTAGAACAGTGTATCGAAACTGGATGATTATGTCACACAACTCAGCCCTCAAATTTAAATGCGTTTAATTCAGTCCAAAACACAAACTAAATCAAAAAAAAATACGGACTTTATTGTAAAAAATTGCGTTTCTAATTTTTACCGTATACTAAAAACAACCTTTTCCGCTGCTAATTCTTTGGCGATTCGCGAAAACTGCATAAAAATTACGGGAGAAAGATGCTTATTCTCAATTAAGGGCCGGGACAGCGGGCCTTTTTACCTTGTTCTGGTAATTGCGCGGGCGTGCTCTCCCACGGGAGTTTTTAATCCGGCCCAACTTCCAGAGTCGCATTAATGAGGAAATAACACCGAATTACCGGGCCTTATTTCGTTCGCAAAGTTAGATTGAATAAAAGGTTGTACAACGTTACCGTCACAAGTTTATGATTTAATTTTATTGGACGCTTTTAATTAGCTGTTTGTTAGAGTGAAATGGATGGTAAACAAAAAGTTTTTGTTGCTAAATGTCGTCTCTTGCTCTTTTAGACGTTCCGTAAGCTTTAAAAACATTGAATTAAATTTCGCTCTCAAAAATTTATTGACTGTGTCATCCGGTGGGACACAGTCGATAAATTTTTGTGAGCGAAATTTAATTCAATTTCGTAAAAACTTGCAAAATAATTGTTTAAGTTATAAAAATAATTATACTTAAAAAATATTTTTTAAATATTCAAAATAAAAAAATGGAGAATAAGAAACAATTTTGTGCTGAAGTAATCAAGTACTTTTTTCTGAAAACAACTTTAATCCTTGTATAGTTTATTGAAGTCATCACAAAAATATTGTTGTCATAACCTCATAACGTCCGATTACGAAAATATCTACCAAAATTTTAATTTTCCAATCATGTTTTGGGGCGACAGAAAAGTGAGCCAGCGCCAAAAACAGGTCGTAAAAACGGTGCCCTAATGCACTAGGAAAAATACAGTCATAAAACAATAAACCGAAGCGAGACTTGGGCAATTGGGTTCTGGCTGGTTTACAGCCGTGCCTGCAGCACGAGTCACATTAGAAAAAGGCACATACGACCCCGTATCGGCTCTCGCAAACAATGACATTGACAATTGACCTACATCTAAATCATTAAGGTGCGATATGCACCTTAATGATTTAGATGTAGGTACGGAAAATGTTAAAAAATATATATGTGTAGAATTGAATAACCAAGCAAAATATTCACGCAAAAAATTACAATAATATCGTAATGAACAAACTCAAGGCGACTCATGTCGACATCGAAATCGGCAAAAAATTGTAGATTTAAGGGGCTTATCAGACTACGCGATAGAGACAGTCTTGCAAAGACTCAGCGTAGTGTAATAAGAGTTAGCCTGTAAGAATGCCTACCCCATCTCGACTGTCTTAGTAAGACTGTCTGAATAACGCGTAATCTAATAACCCCTTAAATAAAAAGGAAAACTGACTTAATGATTGACATATCACAACACAGCATTCCTAGAATTATAAATGAACCATACTTTCTTTTACAGTGTAGGTACCAGTAAGAACTAAGAAAGGATTATTGAAAGTTGCTCCTTAAAGGAGTAATAAGGGAAGGCAAGTTTGTATAAGCCTCCGTCAGTTTTAAAGCTAAATCGTTAATAATTGGTATTCAGCTGCTTAGAAATGAAGAATGACGTAAAATCGCTAATTAAATGAAAAAGGGAAGATACGGCATAGCGCTTCATGATTGGTATGATGAAATTTGGTCTAAGGTCTTAATTTCGCTGTCGGTCACGGTTTGTCAATCAAGTGCAGTGTCTTTTTTAATTTAATCCAAGTTATTCGTAAGTATTCATTTAAATTCCACTAGAAGACTAATTACGTAATTGTTTAAGACTGTTCTCTACGCGAAGGTTGTCTGGAAGAAATTGCTGTCAGCAATAAGACCCCCTAAATTGTACTTCTCTATGAGTAGTTATGTCAATGTATACTGTGTGTGGTGTGCAATAAAGAGTATCTATCTATCTATGTACAAGTAAAGCGATCTCATAGACATTTCCTTAGTGTACGTTACTAAACTATCTGGCCCGTTAGAAAACTATTTATGAATCATCAGCTTTTGGCATGAATCGATATTCTACTCCTGTATTTCGATTACGACAAAACAAAACCAAGCGATCTTGATAATTGGCTTACTCGTCGGCTTGCAATGCCGGTAGCACGAAAACGAATCACCTTTGAAATGGTGCCGAAGTAGCGTAGGAAATTAGCACCTACAATTCCTGTATGAACGAAGCGATGTAGTTCAGACGCCAAAATTAAGAACACAGGTGCACTAGTGACGCTTCATGAATCGCGTTTGGCAAATGGCTCTAGCAAAGGGAACTTTGCTTGTGGTTAGTGGTATAAAGAATTATTATCCAGAGCTGTAGCTGTATTTTTAACCGACTTCAAAAAAGGAGGAGGTTATCAATTCGACTGTATGTTTTTTTTTTGTGGCTAGTTACCTCATACCTCAGTCGTCAGTTTTGGACCAATATGAAGAAAAAAAAGAATGTTTACCTAGTGGTTATACCTTCTAGTTGGTCCATTGTGGCCCAGTCGAAATCTGATGATGGGATCTTGGTGTAATCGAGGGAAACCCTCAAATTTTAAAGGCACGTATAGTGTTTTCGTACAAGTATCTTAATGTTGACATGTTGTTACGTCTGAATCAATTAACTCTTACCGCTGAAACGATGGATTTGATAGTTTGAGAACCGAGAAAGGACATAGAACAGTTTTATAGGGAATAGTAATAAAAGCTGTTTTCGTTGTTTCAATGGGTAGCCAGACGTGCCGTACCTCGTCCAAATAACGACAGGGTTAAATAAAACAAAATTTATATTGGTACTGCATCTCCTAACCACGCGTCCAAAGAACAGACGCAAATACCCGATTCGTTATAATCACAGACAGACCGCAGCACTGCTTGGTTGGGCAGCAATTCATAATTTTCCGCGCAATCCACATATCATTTTAACGAACCGAGGAAAATTATCGCACGTAACCCAGTTACAGACTGTCGTGGTCCGATATTCTGAACAAAAAGACCGTCAACATTACATCCCTATTGTGCACTTTATACCTAAAGCCTGAGTATCATTATGCACAAACTGGTATGAGCCCAGGTGGTCGGGTGACCGGTACGTTAAAATTGCAGTTTCGGCTTTAATATGTGAGGTGGAGAGTGTATTTTTGGTTGTTGGTGTATGTCACGTCGACTCTTATTAAGTTTGGCCCGTAAGCTTCTTATCAAGCAGTGTATGGGCTAGATAAAGCGTGCCGCCGATGGCCCCTGTTTAGTAGAATGCACTCCGTACAGTCACGTACGAATACTCCGGTAGAACCAAGCTGCGTTTTGAATTGGACGTTATCTTATATCTACAAATGTACATGCAAGGAATAAGGAGTAGCTGTTCCATGTAATTTTATTTGACAGTTTGTTTAGGGTAACTGACCGTTTTCATAATAGTCCCGGGTTTCAGGTTTCGGTCTTCGCTGATTTGATTAATGGTCGGTGTTGTCAGACACAGCAGTTCTAATTTGAAGTTAGGAGGCGTTTTCAAGTATAACAATAGAACAAAAATTGGTAAAATTTTATACAGTTTGAGTTGGTTAAGAAAATGAAATAAAGTGAAAGCCAACTGTACCGTTACCATGAGTTTACAGTAGTTTTACTCGCTAGCGACGACGTAAAAACAGTGTATGGAAAATTTTAGTTCTCTAAGTAACCGCTAGAGGCGCTGTGCAATTTTCCATACACTTTTTTTACGTCGTTGCTAGCGAGTAAATCCGCCGTAAACTATGGTAACGGTACTGCTCGTGTTTGTGCCTAAGAAATTGTGTAGGTACCATAGTACCTATTATTTTCGCAAGTGACGATGGCAATATGACCGTAGCATTTAACAGTGCATGAGATATTCACATTTATGCAGGTACCTTAGGAGAAACAGAGGATGAAAATGGTTTTTTTATAGGTAACATTTTAATTTTGTATCATTGTATCTTCTTTATTAAAATAATGCATTATTTGCTTGCATCAGTAAGCCACTGTATCTGTCCAACAAGTTGGATAGGAAAACTACTATTTAAGCTTTAGTACATTAAACTTGACAGTCACCCTCCATCCCACTGGCGCAGTGGATTTATTGCGTAAATACATGGCGATTGTGAAGCAAAATCACTTTCAAACTAATATAGCTTTTGTCTTGGTGTAGTGGTTTGCGCTCCAGACTACAAAACCGGAGGTTGCGAGTTAAAATCCCGCAAGGGACAAAACAAAACAAAGTCATGTCACAAGCTTACGCTTAGTTTGAAGATAGGTAATCGGTGTGTTTGTTGAAACAATTTATTGCTATTATTAATTCTTAGCTAGTATTGTTTGTAGAACAATAGGTTTTTACTTTGTTCTTGCACCGTATTAATTCAAATAAATATTTGTATAATTTAAGTAAGATTTGTTTGTTTTTGATTGATTGATTGATTTGATTTGTTTGCAAGATTTTACAAAATGAAATTTCGCGCACAAAAATTGATCGACCGTGTCATTCGGTGGGACCGTGGGAGTCATTACAATTCTTAGCAACCAAAACAGAAACCCTACCAAAAATAACATAAATCTCTTTGCCGTAAGTACAAGCAATTAGGCACGTAGCACCTATTAAAATGAGGTAAACAAATTGACAATGCTTTTATATTATTATGACGAAAGATTGCTCTCCATCTATACCCAACATACGTAATTGGGTTTGGTACTCCCACGATTCGCATCTGAATATTTTGTACACGGCTTTTATCGGCCACCTCGATACGAATTAATAGAGGTAATTTCGAGTTCGTTTTAAACGGGCACCCAACATTCAATTAGTCGCTTTATCATGTAAAATCTGGTAACTGCTTTTTCGTGTGATACATGGAAAGGCCTTCCAAATATTGCGTTTTATGGCCTAAATAAAATCATGTTTTTCTGCAAACATAGGATTTCGGATCACGTCAGCGGTACTTAGTTTAAATTATGATAATATTTATTATTAAGTCTTGTTACAATTTTTACTTACGTTATAGCGAAACTTGCCTCATACTGTTTGTACCTACTAATATTATTAAAAATTCGACTAGGTACTCATGGTACCTATAGGCTATAAATTATCACATGACATGTGACCCACATAATGGAAATCACTAAAAAATAATTTATGTTAAAAGATATGAAATATGTGTGTAATAATAATAATGTCCTCCTAGCCGAATTTCGACTACGGCGGCCTATCTCAACCGAGATTAGCCAACTGCGCGGGACATATTATAGTGCTCAAGTGTGTGCGCAATACACAGGTGCACTCTCTGTTCCTTCACTCTCATAATTCGGTGAGACGGAAGTCCGACATGACCGTAGAGAGACCAGGCTTAGGACCAACGGCTTAACGTGCTTTCCGAGGCACGGGGGTGTTAACACCACCAACTTCCTGACTCCGAAGCTGTGTCTGAGTAATTTCAAGACAGAAAAATCCAAACACTCTCGGCCCGACCCGGGATTCGAACCCGGGACCTCGTGGATAGTACCCAGCGTGCTGACCACTAGACCATCGAGGCAGTACAATATGTGTGTACGACATGTATGGCAAGCATTTACTAATGGTGTTAAATATTTTAGTAGGTATTGATCTAATAAACAATGTAAATAAAACACATTGTACACTATAGGTACGTGTTCACCAGGAGGATAGTAAACTACTAGCAGAGCTGTACTACACGAATTCTGACAGGTCACCCTTCACTTCTCGTGCTACTCTCTTTCAACAGATTTTTTCTTATAATAATACTATAGAAATTACGACTCGTGTGAATACTAAAAATTACAAATAGTTTCAATAAAATTTCGCTCACAATTGAGCGAAATTCGCTAACAAATGCTATAAAATACTACTCTGAAAACTCCTCATTACTGTTATTATACTACCTCAATACTCAAAGTATCGATGATGACGTAGTCATATTGCCAAGCTTTGCCTAAACAGGATGACAACGTAATTTCTTAGATATACGTCAGCTCGAATTTCTATTAGAATAATTGGTTTAAACTTGAAGGCCCGCTGAAGAATGTTATCGGGGTCATGAATATTCAGGCTGGGTAATCATGTTGGCTCAATACGATTAATATCTGTCGGCTTTCTGAAGTTAACGGCTCAATTGAACTAGCTGGTGCCATCAAACTTTAGGTAACGTAAGTTTGCACACTGCTTGTATTCGGCTCATCACCTAGATAAATTAAAACGGCTTAGTTTATATTATTCCAATATACCTGGTGGCTTATAAACTACTAGCGGTTCCCCGCGACTTCGCCCGCAAGAGTTGGATTTTCCATATAAACTTTCATCCCCTCTTTCACCCCTTAATGTTTGTATATCGCGACAAAATGTAGCCTATGTCCTTTCCAGGGTCTCGAACTGTCTTCATACTTAATTTCATCTCAATCGGTTCAGTGGTTTAAGCGTCAAGAGGTAACAGACAGACAAACAGACAGACACACTTTCGCATTTATAATATTATTATGGATTTCCCTCCGCGACTGTCTACCTTGAGGTTTGTGATAGTCACAGAAAAATAGTAAATGGATTTTCACGCGGTTTTTATTTATCAATAGAATTTACTAGGAAGAATGTAGGTAGGTTAAGTTTATAATTTGTTTTATCCATCTATAATTTTAGAGCTACGCTTTAGTCGGTGGAGTCTTCTCCATTCCTCTCTATTCAGTGCCATTTCCTTGACTTGTTGGTACGACACGACACCCAACCCTTTATTTGTTCCATGTAGGACCTTCTTGGCCTTCCACTTTTCCTTTTCCCTTTTTAATCACTCTGATAAGGTCATCGGTCATAATTTATTCAGGGCTTGTGTAATGATGTTGAAATATGACGATGATTGTTGAAGATAATTATGATAAGAAACAATTATGCGATCTGGGAGCTTTCATCAATAATGTGCTGTCTAGGCCGTTTGAGTTAAGAAAATAATTATTGGTGGTATTGATTTTTTTCCTAAGGTGCTTTGCGAATAGTAGAGCATAAGTGTTTTGTTGAGACAAAACTCAATCTACTATTTGGATGGTATGTGACTCACACATACCATCCAAATAGTAGACTAAAGGGGTTTTGCATCATCACACAAACCATCATACACTTGATGTTGAAGTCACAAAAATATTTTGTTTAAGTTGTGTAATAAAAAAATCCAAAGCGTTTTATGTAATTGTGTTGCTTTGCGCCTGAAATTATGAGAAGCTTGAAACAGAAACGGCTCCTATGCTACATTCGTCAGTCCGAAAAAGACACAAACATTACGTAAAAACATATTATTCTGAACGCACGGCTCGCTAAATTATACACGTCAATCTTCCGCACCCGGGGAATTCATGGAATGATTTTGTTCGTACAATTTCTTTTATTAATAAGCATCAAACGACACAGAGGAAATAGAAAAAGATGCCACATGCTAAGCAACAAAGACAGCAGCTGTCAACGGAGAAACTCATTATTATTTTTTGAGAATACGGAAATGACAACAGTAACATGTTTTGCAATTTTACTGCTAACTACACACTTAATTTGATCTCTCTACGGTCATGTCGGACTGCCGTCTTACCGAATTATGAGAGTGAAGGAAGAGAGAGTGTACCTGTGTATTGCGCACACACTTGTGCACTATAATATGTCCTGCGCAGTTGGCTAATCTCTGTTGAGATAGGCTGCCGTAGTCGAAATCGGCTAGGAGGACATTAATTTATTATTATTATTAATTTGATCAAAAGTATGTGTATAAGGTAACAAAAAGCGTTAATTTAGTTTTTTTAAATATTATTGGCTGCCATTATGAACCGCACTATAGAGCGTATATAAAAATGCTACAGGTAACACGGGTTTGGGTTTGATTCAATACTTACACGTAATATGTGCACTAATTTTGGTTCACAGTTCACATTGCATATAATACTAAATTATTTCCTACTTATCGTTAACCCAAAAGTTCATTATGTCTATGGGAGCAATTCCGAAAGAATGAAAAATAAAAAGAACAATAAAATATTACAAGATCCGATGTAAATTGAACTTTTTGTGTAAGTATAACAATCTCAGGGCTAAGCCATAAACTTGGGGGAACTTTTAAAGAGAAACATTCGAAATCAGTACAAGGGGAGTTCATAATAATGCCGCAACTCCATTCGAGTCCTGTAATCATCCCTATTCGCGATTTCTGGAAACTTTTTTCATCTTTGTTCACATCTGCCTGCCTTTCGATTTTGCGGGATAAGTCTATAATATGGATATTTTGTGGCAGCCATGCGAAAGCCTATTACTTTTTGATCGGCGAGAATTTATATTCTGATTCGATGCTAATCTCGATGATAGACAAGTGTGTCAGCTGACTTGTAACGATTTTCAGACTTTGATGCGCAGCGAAAATATTGTTTCGATAAAAAGTTTTGCAAACGCCACAAATCACATTGATAATTTTATTAAACAATCTTAGGATCACAAAGATTTCGTTTTTGTTTTTAAAATGTTTCCATGGTTGATATAGTGGCATTTGTGGCCCTGAAATGCATTTCTACAACGAGACTGCTACACTAAAGAAGAACTTTTATGCTTTTGAGCGGTGCCAAGTTTGAAGTGTAGACGTGCATTTTCACATACAACTTAATATAGCTCAGAAGCTATTTCTAGCAATTTTTGTTATTCATTTTGTACTGTTTACTGTCTGTAATTCGTTTTCTTAATTGATATATTTACCATTGTATAATATCAGTGTCAATATTTAGCATGTAGTACACATGTCTTAATATACATACAGCCTAGACCACTGCTTTGGGACAGTTGTGGGTTGTGCTGGCAAGAGCTAAAAAAAGCAATACAAGAAACTGATTATCTATTTTGGGAGATCCCTAAGACGTATCATCTACTAGTGTGTTTTTCTATTTATGCGTGCTAGAGATGATTACTTGTTACAATGCTCTTATTAATCTTAATATTTGTGCCCACTCTTGAAGCGTTTAGCGATTTCCCAAAGACATGACACATTCAAGTCTCTAAAGTCACATTTAGCTTATTTTCCTTGATTTCTGACATTCATTCTTTAACTTAGTTAATCATTTTGTATTGAGTTTGAGGTAGGACTTCTGTATTTGAATAGCTACTGCGGAAATAATTGTCTACCGAATCTTGTTACTCAAAACTTGTGGGTAAAGTTTGACAGGTTCGTTGTTGTTAACGTGTCCTTGCCAGCGGCGAGTAACATGAACGAGAATAAGGTTTGCGTCGGTTTGACAAGGCAATTGTTAATTAAAGTACTTAGTGTCCTTAAAGGGTTTTTTTATAGGTTATGCTGGATTATGACTATCTGAGTTATGTATATTAGTTGTTTCACTAACCGATGCTTATATGATGAGGGAAAATATAGTGAGGAAATTCTGCGCATTCAAGCAACTGTCAAGTTCCCTTGTTAACAGGGTCAGGGAGGTCAGATTCAGCTGTAACTACCTGATCTGCTTTATCCTGGATCATAGTCTAAAGTGGACCGAGATCTTGCATGAACAATTGGAATAACGCTAAGATAATGATGATAAGGTTATGCTGGATCAGAACATTGAATTGATATTTTAAAGTCGTAAAACTTAGGCGTTTATACTGTATACAGTGGCCAGCACATGAAACTATACATTTTTGTTGAAAAATCACTCCTATTACAAACTGCATAAGATGCCACACCTTGACGTGCTTTGTCCCACGTGTGACTTTGATGTTGTCTTGAAGGATATTTTCCACTGTGAAACTGTATCATTTACGTTTAGTTTATCGTGTGTTATGTGATGTCCATCTATTATTAAACGTATTTTCTTTGTATTTTTCTCAAGATGTTAACATAGTTTTCTATGCATCTTATGTCACCTTAAATTACTCGTATACTAAATCTATTACAATGTATTTATAATAATAAAAAAATGATTAAAATTAAGTAGTTCGCACATCGTTAATTTATCGTTATGAACATTTTATTCAATGTCACAGTATTTTTAAAAATTTGCAATTTAAATAGCTCCGTTGTTGCCAAAGGGATTAATAATGGCCTGTTTAATGAATAAATCGTTTATGTGCGTAAAATATGGTGCACCATATGTAATTAATTTACGAGGGTGTTGAACAAACTGTAAAATATTACCCGATACAGTTTTATCTGATTCGTGCGCGAAAAATTTAGGAGAACATTAAAAATGCTCTACGTACCCATCTGTTTGTACAAAAAAATACATGTATAGTATAGCAAATAATTTTAGCACGGTAATAATCGTGTAATATTATAAATGAGTTTTTTTTACGATAGTGCTTATGCACAATATTGTTTTTTTAATCCCTAACTAATAATAACCCTACTGGTTAGTCAGTGCAGTCTTCACAAGTACGAGTAAGTATTTGTTTGTTTTATATCGAAGGTCTTAAGCGGCATAATCAATTTATCTTTGTTGAGTTTGACCTGATACCTATGACCTATACTTAAAACGACTTCTCAATTTCCTACAGTTTGCATTGATAGTTGATACCTATAATCATAAAGTAGTAGTTCCTTCCTCGAGGTTTTAAATATTCAAATACGGATCCCATTTCTGAAGCGCAATATCTCTTCGACTTAACGTATTCCCGTGCTAACCATCGGTGATTGGTGGAACAGGTCTTCGAGTGTCCTGGTACGTGAGCTGAGAGGGAATGAGGAGGAACGAAGCCTCCAAGTTTACCGCTACGACGTGATTGATATAACCTAAGATGTGTACCATGTTTGGGGTTAAATAAATAGAGTATGAACACACTTGTGGTGTCGGAGGGTCAAAAATAATGGAACAAAGTACGGTCGGCAGCACGTCATGTGAACTGCGAAAACAGCTTTTATTACGTAGGGAATAGAGGTGGTCTCTAGGTCAAAGTGGGGTTGTCTGAGTGCGGCCGTGTGTAACATATGATTATTTTGAACAGGGGAAATTTTAAAAATAAAAAATATAATCGTTTGATATTACTTTTGCTGTTTGTTCCTCAAGCCCTTATCTTCAGGAGCCTGTCGTGTCTCACTCCAGGGTAAAGGCCTCCCTTCCCTTTTCCTCTATATGTGTCCAGCTCGTCACGGCACCTTCAGGATTTTGCCTCTCTCTACAATAAGGGTTATCTACGCCATATCAAATGCCGATTGATCGAACGATCAAAATTTTAGATCGTTGTTATATCGAAAGCTCACAACATTTACTCACTTCATTCGTAAATTCGATATTTAAAACGTTCGATGTTTTGTCTTTTCCATTAATAGTGTTCGATTACCTATTTCATTTTCGATAAATTGGCATTTGACGTTGGCAATCCTTATTCTAGGTAGATAGAGACTAAATCACTAACTAAAACTAAAAGTGTTCGTGTACGTAAGCTCTAATGGGCGATCCGAGTCCTATTCGCTTACGTCGGTGAGACGTGAATAGGCTTTTAGATGAAGTGAATTGTCCATTTAGTACACTAGGCACTTTATATAATTTACGTAAAATTGGGCAATTACCCTCTAGGTCTGTGATCCGTCACAAAAATATGGCCATAATATTAATAAACATAATAATAATAGCACAAAGACTGTACACGGAAACGTAAACTTAACTACGATCTTGGCAAGGAGTTTTGTGTCAAGCCATAAAAGGTTTTTTATTAAACGATTTTATTTTTACCGAAATCAGAAAAAAAAAGAATAGATAATACCTAACCATAGCAGACAAATTGCGAAAGAACAAAAGTATTACCCATTCTGTTTGAGTTTGATTTCGTTAAAAGGACAGTGACTGAGTCCGTGGAAATCCATAATCAAATTTTTTAATTAACGCAAGTCTCCGGCTGACTTTATTTGAGAAGGAAATTAAAAATTACATGGTAGCCCGCAGCCTGTTGTCTTTAAACCATTTTAAATAAACAGATGACAAACGACGTTGAAGACTTTTGATTTCTAAGATTTTTTTTATTTTGCATATTTTGTGCATTTAGTTACCAACCTACATAATTACATAAAAATGAATAATGGTAATTTACATTGAATAAAAATGCAGGCGTGAAAGATATAGACAAATTGTCATTGTAAAAATTGATATCAGTCCATTCTAATACATTTCTGCGACTACGGTCAGCAGCACGTCAGGTTGCCCATTTGATCTACGAAAACAGCTTTTATTACGTAGATAATAGAGGCGATCTCAAGCGTAATCTGACGTGCGGCCGTGTGTACAATAGACTGCCTCGTTGGTCTAGTGGTCAGCACGCTTGGTACTATCTACGAGGACCCGGGTTCGAATCCCGGGTCGGGTCGAAAGTGTTTGGGTTTTTCTGTCTTGAAATTACTTAGTCACAGCTCCGGAGTCAGGAAGTCGGTGGTGTTAACACCCCCGTGCCCCGGAAAGCACGTTAAGCCGTTGGTCCTGCGCCTGATCTCTCTGCAGTCATGTCGGACTGCCGTCTCACCGAATTATGAGAGTGAAGAAACAGAGAGTGCACCTGTGTATTGCGTACACACTTGTGCACTTTAAATATGGCCCGCGCAGTTGGCTAATCTCTGTTGAGATAGGCCGCCGTAGTTGAAATTCGGCCAGGAGGACATTATTATTATTACAATTGCTATAGTAAATATGATGTATTATTATTATTATACTGCTAAATTGTATAAATCTAAGTTTATTAATATTGTATCGACAAGTAAATGTTATTATACATATTAACATCAAATAATTTTGGCTAGCTTAAAACATTTTGATATCCAATACTCTGAAACCGCGAAAGCTTATTAACGTCTCGATTTATTTATGCCGTGAAGTAATAATTATGACCTCAAAATTCTAGCCAAAGGTTGTAAAATAGAAAGTTACGAAGGCATATTTTAACAAAAACACTTAACTAAAGTGGCAGTGGGCTGGTCATGTTTGTCGCAGAACCGAAGGGCATTGGAGTAGTAAGGTTATCGAATGGAGACCACGTCACGGGAAACGTAGTGTTGGACGCTCCCCTGCTAAGTGGACCGATGACCTGAGGAAGGTGGCCGGTGGTGGCTGGATGCGAGAAGCGGAGGACCGTGAAAGTTGGCGCAGTCTTGGAGAGGCCTATGTCCAGCAGTGGACTGCAATAGGCTGATTTGATGATGGCATAATAATAATATAAACCTTTATTCAGACATTAACAATAGGTTTTTATTTACATAGTATTTTTATGTTGTCTCTGGTACGACTACGTCGACAACATGGTTTGCCCCACTAATGCAAAAAAAAACAAATCATATAAACATACAAATACACACACAAAAATACATAATACTGTCAAAATAAATATTTATTATATAATCCAGTATATTAAAGTACCAACAGTCCCACAGGTACACAATATCAAATAAACACTTACTTATGTACAAGACTGGGCTCCAAACCGGAATTGGCACCGAAAAGTTCCAGCTGGAACTTGACAATCGCTTCGTAGAACTAGCAACCACGGAAAGCGTTGACCAGGACCTCGAAAGCGTGACTAGGGTGATCCACGAAGTGGGAAATAGGCATTTTAGGAGGAAGCGAGGTAGTCAGAAGTCTAAATTATCGGGGGAAATTCTGGAATTCATGAAAATTCGACGTGAAATGCCGGAGGGAGCTTCATCAGATACCCAGCGTCTCAGCAAAGAGATCCGACAATCGGTGAGACGCGACCTCCGATGCTACAATACGCAGCTCATACGAGAAGCGATTGAGCAAAATCGGGGGTCAAAAGTCTGTACTAAAAGACTGGGCAAGAGCCATTTGACGAAACTCAAAACCTCGAACGGCGACATAGTCACTTCAATTCCAGAGATTCTTGCCGAAGTTGAAGGCTTCTACGGCCGACTATATACCTCGCATGTCTCGAAGCCTCTTCCCGGTGTGACTGACCCAAGAGCCACGCTGACACGCCACTACACTGAAGACCTCCCAAATGAGGACGAAGACGAAGTTGCGGGGGCTCTCAAACAGCTTAGCAATGGGAAGGCTCCCGGTGAAGACGGCATTACATCCGAGCTCCTGAAGGCAGGGGGACCTCCAGTCATAAAGGAGCTCGTGAGGATATTTAATGCCGTCATTGCTACCCCGGAAGCGTGGATTGGGAGCGTTGTAGCGCTGTTTTTCAAGAAAGGCGACAAGTCGCTCTTGAAAAACTACAGGCCAATCGCGCTTCTGAGCCACGTCTAAAAGCTGTTCTCGAGAGTCCTCGCAAATTGCCTCGCCGCAAGATTGGACGCCTTCCAGCCACCAGAACAGGCCGGGTTTCGTAAAGGCTACAGTACCGTAGACCACATCCACACAGTCAGGTAGGTTAAACAGAAGTCCGAAGAGTATAACCAGCCATTGTGTTTAGCTTTTGTGGACTACGAAAAAGCCTTCGACTCCGTCAAAACCAGCCCAGGTTTTGACGGAGTCAAAGGCTTTTTGGAATCCTTGCAGCGATGCCAAGTCGACTGGCGGTATGTGGAGGTGCTGAGAGGCTTATATGATATGGCAACGATGTCCGTTCAAGTTCAAGGTCACAAGACAAGACCCATCCAGCTGCTCTGAGGTATGAGAAAGGGGGACGTTATTTCTCCGAAACTGTTCTCAAGTGCACTGGAGGATGTCTTCAAGACACTTGGCTGTGAGGGATTGGGCATCAATGTCAACGGCGAATATCTCACGCATCTCTGCTTTGCCGACGACATAGTTCTAATGGCAGAATCGCCGCGGGATCTGCAAAAAATGCTGCACAGCCTAGACTTTGCCTCGCGATGCGTTGGTCTCCGGATGAACTTCTTCTTCATCTTGCTAAGGGTAGAATCCGGAACGAGATCATCCGCCAAAAGACGAAAGTCATAGATATCGTTCAGAGGTGCAGTAAGCTAAAGTGGCAGTGGGCTGGTCATGTCTGTCGCAGAACCGACGGGCGTTGGAGTAGGAAGGTTCTCGAATGGAGACCACGTCTCGGGAAACGTAGTGTTGGACGCCCCCCTGCTAGGTGGACCGACGAACTGAAGAAGGTGGCCGGTGGTGGCTGGATGCGAGAAGCGGAGGACCGTGAAAGTTGGCGCCGTCTTGGAGAGGCCTATGTCCAGCAGTGGACTTCAATAGGCTGATATGATGATATGATTATGTACAAGTACATACTTAATCATAATTAATACAGTCTACAGCCATTTTGTTGAATAGACCGCAGGACCGTCGGCTTAACATGCTTTTCGAGCCACGGGGGTGTTAACACCACCAACTTTTTGACTCCGGAGCTGTGTCTGAGTTATTCCAAGAACACATTCGGCCCGACCCGAAATTCGAACCCGGGACCTCGTGAATAGTACTCAGCGCGCTGACCACTAAACTAACGAGGCAGTTGGTAACGCAATATCTTTGTGTCCTGCTTCCACCTGAAATTGTCCAATATGTTATATTTCGATACGAACGTAGTATGGCGGTTCTTCTAAGCTTTTCGACAACCGTCTTGGTGTAGTGATTCGCGCCCCGGACTTCTAAATCAGGTGGTTGCGGGTTCGAATCCCGCAAGGGGAAAATAGATAGATAGATAGATACTCTTTATTGCACACCACACACAGTATCAATTTACAATGTTTGTATAAATGTTTGTGTGATGAGCACGAGCATTTGTACATAAGTCATAAATGTTTATAAATGTATATAAGTATGTCTATCCGTTATCCTAGTCACCATAGCACAAGCTCGCGCTTAGTTTGGGGCTAGGTAATTGGAGTGTTTGTTGAAACAATTTATTTATGTATTTTTAAGTTAAAAAACTTTTTAAGTTTATACTGTTCTTTTGGAATAGTACTTAATATATATTTTTATTTTTATTTATAATTTCTAAAGTATTCATCATAGGATACCCGAAACAACTTTAAATAAGAGTTTCCGCGCCTGTTTCATTACGTGAGTGATTTGAAGTTTATAGGTCCAAGACTTTAGAAATTACAGGGGGGACACCGTGTAAACGCCTTTGGCGGGCTATATCTCGCAAATGGTAAAGTTGATAAAACAGTGTTGTATAGAAACACTACCTTATTTTCATAGTCCTTTTCAACGATACCCCGCACAAGGGGGTGCACTTAAAAAAAAAATTCACCCCCCCTTTACATGTATGGGAAGGTACCCTTAAAAAGGGGTAATTTTATTTTTTTGTATTTTTAAAAATGAGATCTATATGTAAAGTATCCTCGAACCAAGTGATGCATGCAAATCAGTCCATAAACGTAGAAGATATTCTGCTGTGACAGACTAGGACGGACGGACGGATGGACTAATAGATCCTATAAGGGTTCCTTGTCGGACTACAGAACCCTAAAAAGTGTGTTTTTGGATGTAACACACATCCGAAAAAACGCAAGACTCGACACGTAATGTCTTCTATTAATAAATTGCCTAATTGACAAATTTATTTTGATAACACAAATTAATAACTGATAAAGCTATAAACAAAGAAAAAAAATACTTAAAACTACACACGTTTACAATACCTATATTTGTAATGTTTTATTTAGAACTAAATACCTATACCTAAATAAAATGGTAACTAATATATATGGTTTAAAATATTTTATTGAATAAACCCATACAGTATTTTATAGTTTGTATTACACAGATTTCTTTCAGTATGCGACCACACTCGATACAATTCGCCCCGATTCGTTCCTCTATCATTTTTCCTTTGAACGATGCAATAGGTGTAATAGTGTTGAGGGCATTTTCCCCCGGGCTCCTTTCAAAATAATTTCTTAATGCCTTTTAGAACCTGTTTGCGTAACGCGTTTGTAATGTTCTCTTATCATGCCCGTAATTATTTGACTGAACCCGATTTCTAATTGGTCGAAAGTAAATTTTACTATTGAATTACAAAAAATCGCGTGTGAGTGTGTGTAAATATAAACTAATAACATAATGAAACTATCTTTGGTTTATCGTTTCGCTTACCTAGGGGTTACTTTATTTATAGGTTGTAAGAACTTAAATGTTATTATTTTGCAAAGTTACTTGTTTGAGTACTGTACATTATTTCTAAACATTACAACAAAAATAGGATCATGAATGCCGGTTAAAATGTCCAATCAGTGATTTTACTTCACAAGCACTATAAGAATAACAAAACAGTATCTCTATGTAGGTAGGATACTGTTTTTTATTCTTTATGTGTTAATAAAATAACACAGAAACTACAGGTTTCAGAGAAAAGGCGTTATCCTTTTCTTTCTTCCTTCCTTTATTAATTTACAAACACAACGAATACAATCATTAATAAGTCGATGAATTTATGCAAAATATTAAGCCCATTTAGTTGGTTGTTAGTGACCGGTTTATTACATTCATTACTCTATTTCTAATTTTGAAAGTGATCCATATTTATACGGCAAACTTTTGCGCCTTTCAAAAGTTATCAAATTGCGAATAAACTCAGAGCAAGCCATTGTATATCAGCGGAATAAAGGTCCAATAAGAAGTGGGTCCAGTTGAATAAAGAGCCTGTTAGAACGATTATGTTATTGTTTGTAATATAATGTAATGTAATATTTAGCATCGCTATCCAGCGCGGTAATGCTGCCAGCATCCTGGGAACCTTACCACAAGGACCCTTTATATAATTTTTGTTTTTCTATTGCATTAAATAATTTATTATATTTTTTATTGATAAGTTGTATATATGTCACTATTATAGTTTAGTTACTATAATGTAAAAAAATACAGCATCACATTGTCAATCTCTTGCCATCTTTATGCTATAACACAAAATATTAATCCATTTCGCAGTGGTACCCAACAACCTTGTGGTAGCGAAATATGGACATTTTAAAGCCAACTCGTTGACAAAAGAACACACATTATCAATCTCTTGCCATCTTTATGCTATAACACAAAATATTAATCCATTTCGCAGTGGTACCCAACAACCTTGTGGTAGCGAAATATGGACATTTTAAAGCCATCTCGTTGACAAAAGAACACACATTGTCAATCTCTTGCCATCTCTATGCTATAACACAAAATATTAATCCATTTCGCAGTGGTACCCAACAACCTTGTGGTAGCGAAATATGGACATTTTAAAGCCATCTCGTCGACAAAAGAACACTGCGCTTTGTCGCGGAATTCTTGGCGAGCAACATTTACAAAAAGAAAATCCTTTTAAAAAGTTGCCCCCATATGCTTGAGCTCGTTTAGTAAAGAAGAAAATGCGATTAAATTAAATTTCCGCTAGTCGGTAGTCTCAAAGGGCGGTACGATCGTTGCAATATTATCTTAGGAACGTAAGGGTAAAACCACACTAAGAAAAATGTAGCGTAGTTTACGATTCGCTGTTTTTTTTAAATCATTGGTTACAAACATGACAACAACGTCTAGTACGAAATCAAATTGAATTTCGTAGGAACTTGCAAAATAATTGCTTAAGTTATAAAAATAATTATAACGTCTAGTAAGTTGTTTTATGCTGGTTCACTTTTCTCTTAAGTGATCATTTAATTTTTCAAGTCTATCGGCATTTTGGGTCACATTTGGCCAAATATTTTAGCTCAGAATTCAAGATAGCGAACGATTTTCTTCGAATACTATACATACCTCCCAAGGCCGACTTTTTACCATTTTCAGGGTTGTTTTTGTAGTAGAATGCATTTTTTTGTAATAGAAAATGCTGATAGAAAATGCTCTTTCACTGGCTCCGGATACGCCCTCATTCACAACAGTGAGATTTAGCTAGGGCTTTGTGAGTTTTAGATCGACGTAAATAAAAATTGTCTGTGTTTTTGAGCCCTTAAATTGGCTTAGTAAAGGTCGATCGCGGTCTTAACGCTAAACGAGTTTTTGTTCTTAACTATTACGCTATTGAGGCAAAGACGTTTGCTATGGAAACAAGCTAAGTCTTAAGTATTTCATTTCATACCCCAGAGCCAAATTGATAACGGTATCTACTTGTAACAGTAAATTACTCGGTGATTGATTCTGAGATGTTAATAAACTTGTAAATTTGGTTAGAGTAAATCACTAGCATAGTTTTGAAGTCAACTAGTTACAACACTTCGGTAAATGGTTGGCAAAAAAGTAAAAATACAAAATATCATTTTAGAAAATTAACCCAAAACTGAAAAGAAGATCTTAAAAGGGAAAAAAGGTTTTTTTTTTTATAAATTCATTTTGTAATTTATTGAAGATAATACAAGAAACAAAAATACATTTCTTTATAAAAATAACCAACAAAATGATGGAGTGTTTCTCTTGTCTTGAGTTTTCTCCGGAAGACCGTATGCACTAATTGCATCCTTTATTAATTTCTCCAGGAAGAAAAATAAATAAAAAATCTTCTGTTTAAGACGAGCTATGTTTGCGCCGACTCAACAACAATTATCCAATTGATATATTTTCTCGCGTATTTATTGCTTCACAACTACTTCCTTTCCTGGTATCGTATCTTAATAAATAAGCGAAATGTCGATAAGGAGTGCTCAAGGGACTTGGTCGGTCAGTCACATGTCTATTAAGGCCTAAACTCTCCGTCTTGACTGTTCTATACGTCTCACTGGGCAGTTTCCCTTTACTATAGCCTAGCGAGAACGGTTATTTCATTTGAAATAATACACTGTTCTCTGATTGGTCGATGGCATGATTGCGTCATTTGAAGCATGTAAGCGTCAATCAGAATGGCTGACCAACCAAAGTAATACATTGCCATTCAAATATCAGTAATTTTATAACAAATTTATTAATTTGTGTTTAATAAATAAATGCATTTTAAGTGAAATTCAACCTATCAGCGTACACCTCGCGTTCGTATGATCCTTCTGCCACAAAGCGCCGTCAATTGATAAACTATCAAAAATGTAAACGTTAAATAATAAATTTCAACTGCCATTTATGATCTTCCGATAGTATTTACTGAAGGTACTACTATTTTCTACAATGATTACCTCGCATTGAAAAAACGTAAGAAAATCAATAAACCACGTGGTTACGAAGAGAAATACTATTCTAACGCGTTATTTATTATATATACTATGAGAAAAAGTACCCTAAATTGAGCAACTTACGATTAGCGTTAGTTTTGGTAGGTATACTCGTATAATAATGTGTATGTGAAATAATTAGAACATTTTGTATACTTAAAAACACTTATAGTTGTTTAACAATGCCTATTTATTAATGTTTATATGAAAAAAAACGAGCTTCTTGAAGTTTGTGCTTTGTTAACTTTATGAAAAAAAGTATTAATAAAAAAAATGATTTTTGGGAATCCGGTCGTACGGGATTCTATCGTTAAGAGTTCACTGTCCATCTGTCTTTGTCACCAGACTGCATATTGTGAATCGTGATAGAAAGACAGTTGAAATTTTTACAGATCACGTATTTCTGTTACATCTTCAACAGAACAAACAACAAAAAATACAAAGTAAATTTAAAAAAAATTAAGGTATTTACAACAAACGTGATATTTTGCCGTTTTTTGTTAGAAAAAACAACAACAGGTAGACGCTTGGAATGGTTAAAAGATAATGTCATGGTAAAGGATTCCATGACATTATCTGTGCGCGAGTCCGACTCACACTTGGCTGGTTTTTAATTATGTCCTATAACCAACGTACCATCGCCAACATTTTAATACTGCCAAAATTAAAGACAATCTTTTCTACCGGGTCTGTATTTATAGCAAAGCCATAGACTTGAGAATGCTTAGACTGAAATGGTTTCAAAGTTTCTATTCAGAGCCCTTCAGCTAGTCACATGCCTGTTACGCCCACTCTCCTTGCTTTATACCTACATTTATTTGTAGCAAAGAGATGTCTAGGCAGTTTCCTTTTGTAGAGTTGTGAAGTCTTAAAACTATTTAGAATAGCCAATTTCATTAACTGAAATTAATTCGCGTTTGAAAGAAACTTGATTTTTTGTTAATTTGAATACTTCTCTATATAATATATTTTGATATAATGGTTTGTCATTGTTTGTCTTACACATGTTTATAAATTAAGGTCATAATCATTTTCAAATATTATGTTCCAATATATTTGAAAATACCTTTTGTGACAATACCGTTTGCGTGGAACGCATTCATAATTATTAGACGGGTCATTCTACTTTTTAGCGTAAATTGTGTTGGACTCTTATATTTAAAAAATATATAACATATTTTTTTAAACAAAAATTCATAAAATGGATGTTAAAGTATAAACATTTTAAGTATAGTATATAAATCTTACAATTTTTGTATAATATTATTGCATTAAAACATGGAATTACCACAATTAACATGGAATGCCACCGTTACAAGTTTGGCAGCCTTAAACAAAAACAGCGATCAACTCCTTTTTAATAAGTACCATAATGCATTTTTTTCTGCAATTAAACGTTGTCATGTGTAATGATGAAATTGAAAATAGTGAAATCTGGACCCTGTAGAATGCTCATTTGTTTCCGGCCATAACGGCTGAATTATTTGCAATTCATAAAATTGAAATTGTTTCATAAAAAATTCAAATCGATACCACAAAATGTGGGTGGTGGCATGATGTGGTCAGGAACCTTGTCCTAATTACTGAACCCACTGATCGTTGCCACGTGATTAATCAAATTGAAACATTTGCGGCTTCTAACATTTTCAGCAAATTAATATTAAGTTATTTATTGGTGATAGAATAGAATTTGATGGCAAGAGTGTTAACTTACACTCTACAAATTCTGCAACGACTTTTTGATCATAAGGTTGTTAAAATGTTATTTTTTCATTAAATTACAAAGGCCTCTTTATTTTATAGATTCCAGAATTTTTTTTAGATATTAATTCATAAGTTACGTTTTTTGTTATATTAGGGGTCTTAGTAGACCGCATAGTATGTGGGAAAAATAAAATAAAATAAATATATATTTTCGTTTAAATATAGATTTTACTAATGTCATGTCCTGTAATTTAAGTATATATGACACTGCTTCACTGGTTCTCAGTAAGTAAAAAAATGGGATTGTTACGACATATGATACTGGAATTTTACTCCAAAGTACAATGCATGAATCATAGTCCAATAATGAACATTTATTCGTCATATATGTCTATATCATATAAGTCTCAAATAGGAACAAATAATACTATCGTTCCAACTATAATCACAAGATATTTTATATGTCAACATGTATAAAGTGTCTACAATAATCTTCTGGTGTATCATGACTATGACTCCGTCTTAATTTTACTATAGCTTGGTTGGTAAAATGGTATTTCTAAAGGTTTATTGGTGTCCCACGAATGCTAGTACGCCCCCTATGAACACTGACCAGATATACGAGTGCGAATTCGACCTCGGGTCCGTCCTCTCTCTACGACAGAACATTGCAGAGAGACCGCTGTTTGTGAATCTACTTCCTCATCTGAAGAGCTGAAAGATGATGTACTTCATCATTGGTCTTCATGATGAAGTACATCATCTTTCAGCATGATGAAGATCATTGGTCTTCTTCAGATCTTGGTGTACAAGTAGTATCAGTATTTTGATCTCCATCAGATAGGTCTAGTCAGATTCTTCGAGCTGTGTATATGATTTTTAAGTAAGTATAAAAAATAAGTCTATAAGAATCAATGTAATAAATATGACATACCACAATTCACAGATAACAGGACTATTTTTAAATTCTTTAATATGACGCTAGCATCCAGGAGGTTAAGGCGATAACCTTAAGGAGCTTTTTGGAAAATTATACGAAAATGTCGTCACGTGTAAAGGTTGAAATATTGTGTGTAATCTGAATATTCGGAGATTTGAAAATTAAATTGATTGAAGTTTGTAATTTAATCTAGTTGTCAATGTTTCTAATTGGACTTTTAGGAGCCGGGCTACATTTGCAAAGCTTTAATTTTTTAAGAAAATATCCAATCTTTTTGTAAAGTCTGCATATTTTCAAAAGTATTTTAATCCATAATTACAATCGGTAGTTTATTTGTTTACTAAAGAATATCAACAGCACAATGTACACATCGGTATTTAAAGTAGGTAGATAAGACCACTTATCTACCTACTTTACAAGATTTAACCACTCAGTCAGTTAGTTAGTGCTTTCACTTTGAGAGAAGTGACAACATATTTTTACTGTCACATTTAATCATTTCAGCTCTATTCAATCTTAACCCACCACGGTCCTGAGCCGGGCCGGTAAATGCGACTCGAAAAGAATGATCGCCCGCTAATACCCGCTTGAAATGGTGAATAGTCCGTGTCGCCATGCAGTTTTATTGCAACCTTTCTGCGAAATGGCGACCGATTCGGGAAGTTTGATTATTTCGAGGGCCCATCTAATCGGCTGGATTGTTCTCGCAATGCTTTTAGCGGAGTGGAACAGAATTAAAACAATCACGCGTTCGAGGAATGTAATTTTGTTAATCTCCGTTTTTTTGAACGGAGGTTTTAATTGCTTAACATTTTAATTTTATTTGCAATGATAGTTATACTAAATAAATTTAGTTAAAGGTGATTGATTAAATTTATTTATTTATCAATGTTTATTAACTATTGCGAAAAGGATACTTACAATTCTTCACAGATACATAGACAACATTACAATTTAAGCTACTAAAATTATTCATAGATATTGACAATGAGTTTAGAACTTTACTGTCGAAAAGACCGGCTGTAAAACATTCTAATTTGATAAAACGTTACTTCGACAAGTCCTGTACTTAGGCGACTTAAACAAAATTAAATGGCCCACTGGGTTAAAATAAGTTAACATGGCGACTCACAAAGGAGCAGATACAGCGTTAATGAAAAAACTTTTGTGCATTTCAATTAGTAGCCCTTTCAAAGAGTGTAATTTTACGACGTTAACGAGCTAAATTTTATCGAAAATTAATTGCGACATCTTCATTGAAAAGTTTGACTCAAGTTTGATACCTAAATTTTCTTCGACGAAACTTCCACAATGGTATGTGTCTACCGTGAAAGGCGGGAGGGGTGACTGAGCAGCTACGTTCGAGTAAATCTTAAACAAATTTTCTCTTCAATCACCAGTAGGCTAGAAGATGGTTAACTTAAATATTTACGTCGTTGAAAAACCCTTTTAAGGACATTGAAACTCTCCCATACGAATCCATTGTTTTATGAGACCTTATGTTACTCGACCCATTTTACACGTAGATAGCATAGAATTAAATTCTTCAGAATAATTTTTCGTCTTCTACTTAAAGGAATTGTAGGGTTTCTGAAATAATAAAAAAACTATTATTTATGTTGCTATAAACTAAGTTAATTATATGAAAACCTTAATAATTTTATGTTGCGTTCAACCTTCCTAATATTTTTCACATTCCCCCATATTTTTTTAACGGTACTTGTGGTGTTTCTCAACTAAATCTAAAATTTAATTAGCTACAAATTGTACTTATGAAGCTGGACTTGTTTATTTACCCGTCAAACTCAACTCAATTTTACCAAAATTGTGATTTATATGGTTTTTCAAACAATCTATTCTATAACAGTCATAAATAGGCTATTTTTTCAACTTTTTTTACTTAGTAGGCAAAAGTAAGTCCAACTTGGGCTTATTGCTCAGCCAATGTCACGCGTGCAGCAGTTACATGGAAGTTGCGGGGGATGTTGTGATTGTGGTATCACTTGTTTTTGAGTTCCATAGCACAAGCGCTTTAACACCTTATGTGAAATCAGCAGAGCAAGTATAGCTATATGTGATGTTGTCCAATATTAATTTATTTACGGTTTGTTAAAAAAGTGAAATCCACAAGCACTTATTTACTACAAAAGAATTCTGAAAATATCAAAGTTTCGTAATACATATATTAGCACTCCTAAAGTATCACGACTTGTATTATCTTAATTGCTATCTCTTGGGCTATAGTGGAAGACTTTTAGTGGGATTTCCAAAACAATATTAAGAAAGTTGCCTGGTTTTAGCTAACTTTCATAACAGTAAATCAAATAAACTTAGGTAGACGTATGCAACATTCCAGTCTTGAAACACATGCCTAGTTTAGAATAATATAGCCATGGAAAATATTTCAGACTCTGCTCTTGTTTCGGCTACTTAAAACAGGATTAAAAGACATGTCCACTTTTTGTATGGAGGCTGGTTTTTTATTCCAAGATATCACCAACCACCAATAAACTATATTTATCTTTAAGCTACAAAAATATGAAACACGTAACCATAGAAATCATATTTTTAAACGCCTCCGTTTTTGAGAAAAAATATGTTTTGTAATGTGGCATTATCCATTGATCACTTACTTATATTTCCTGGCTGTTTGGGCTCAATCCTTGGCCTACTCAGAATGGGTGAATTGAATAAAAAGTATTTTTGTTTTCTTTTTGATTTTTCATTCAATCATTCATTCCTGAAATGTCAATTTTGTTGACCATTTTTTTCATATGTTAATGGTTATAGCCGAAGGTGCGGATTATGTACAGACAAACAATAAAATTAATTTCAATTTTTCTCTAAATCGGAGGCCTTAAAAATATATTAGTTATGAAGATAAGCTATTTTTTGTGAACTCTTTTATATAATATCTAATTTATTCTGGTTAGAAATATTGACGAATAAAAAACCATTAATGGACAAGTCCTTTTATCAGACAAAATGCTCACAAAAAAGTTCCACACTTTATATTTACTACCACAAAGGAATGACGATCAATAAGTTCTATATTAGACTTACCTGTTATATTGTATTTTTAATTAAGTAACGAATTGAACACATAATTTTAGTTACTATCTTTAACATAAAGTTATGTTTCATCTTAATGACTCAAGTATTTTTGTTTTGAGATTCTGAATGCTGTTACCTTCTTCAATGCGAGTCGGTCATTAAGCAAATGAAAATGCAAACGTTCGCGAAAAACGTTGCAATTCAATGCAGTCTGAGCAGGAATTAAACATGCGACAACCCCTAACGAAGTTTCGTGTTTATCATATCCAGAAATACGCATTCCAATCCTCTTTTGGTATGATTTAAATCCCTTAAATTCAAATCATCGTTAGGGATTACAAGTTTAAATCGCTTCTATGAGTATGGGCATGAAAGAACTTGTGCGTCGGCCGAGCAACTGTGTGAGTTAATCACCATCGGTGTGTACATCATTTACAAGCTCCGAAAGTATTGGCGTCTCGCTCTCTCGCGGTGTTTCAGTGTAAGCTCTACAAGGGTGTGTGCGTGGGGTTGTGTAAAGATATACCCGCGAGCTGGGCGGAGATGTGTGGGTGAAGTATCCAGGCCCGTAGCCCCCGCCAGTGGCAAGCAGGCGATAGCCGGGCTACGACGCGACTACGCCGTAGACTCGTAGTCTTCGGGACAATAGACCCGGCGGCGGATCGTGACGTTTTGTTATTTTTTGTTAGATGTGAATAGCGACTCTTTGTGACATCCACTCGTGAAAGCGGAGACAGTATCGTGAGGACACCCCCTTTGTATGAAGCAGACTGTTGTTGAGGCTGGTTTATGCAATTTTTGAACACTAATTTGTCGTATCGCCCACAAATTGGGCCGGTTTAGACGTGTTGCGGTAAATTGAACAGGATGTAAATTATAGCCGCGGAGTGTAATACAGTTTACGAAATTTATTTGTATCTTTTTTTGTAATCTGGGTGACCTTGTGTTGTTGGTGTAATTAGGACTGTAATCGAGTGCTGATATGGAGTTGCTACTGGGCTAGAGTCGGTGAATCCTGTAAGGTAAATGTTTTGTTGTTGCCCCATGTTATTATTGTTAAGTAGTTTTAGTTACACTTACTAAACAAACAACAAAAAAATAGTTGAATCTTAGATTTTTTTGTCATTCTTCTTTTCAGATTTGTTTGTCATTTTATTTTTTTGCAGAAGATTAGCAACAGATAAAAATAGGATAAAACTCGTAAGCTCACTCAAACGGAAACACAAAAAGCTTCATTTCCTAAATGAAACCCGTGTTTTATTTTCAGATGAGAAGCTAAGTATTATAAGTACAAAAAAAAACTTTTTTTATTGTAGATAAATATGCTCAGAAAAAGGAATTGAATGTAAACAATAGAGTATAATACGTATTTTATCCATACATAGTACTTATTAAATAAGGTCATGATTTGATCAACTTATCACCCCCATATTTAGGTATGTGGAATGGACTCTGGGTTTTAAATAACTTGGTATTAAATAGGTGAATCATCTATAATTACAATACATATATCATAGCACTGAAACAAATCTGTAGATACGTAAGAAAATTAATTATATTGATTTGTACCTCGTTGCTTGCACGCCCACAATAGGTGTTTCCAACTTATTACATAAACCAGCGGTTAATAATCACGACTTTGTGTACGTAGAGATGATTCATACTACCATCCAGTAATAATAGTATTTTACACATAAACTTAAAAATAAATATTAAACCTGAACTATTTACATGCCAGTGTGTCAGGTATTGAGTTAATTTAGTTGTACCATGACTTATGGTGAAGAGAGGTCACCCTGTTTTACTGGATGTACTTGCCCACGTTGTGCTCTAGAGTACCAACACAATATGGTATAAGCATCAAAATTAATTCGACATAATTTGAATCCGTAAAGAAAGCCAAAGGAAAGGACCACCGAAATTCCAAAAATTACAATTTCATACTCCACTGCTCTAAACTGGCATGGGTGTTTGTATATTTTACTTAAAATATTAGAACATACTTCAAACAACCCTCATATTCTGATAATATTAAGATTATAAAATGCCTGGTTTCTGAGGTATTGACAGAGTTCACACTACACTGTCACACGCGCAATAAAGAAAACTTCCGTTGGCTGTTATAAACTTTAATGAGAACCACTACAGTAAGTATTTATGCATAAGGAAAAACGAAACAATATCGCGAGCTAAGTCAGTACAGCGCCATCTATGATCTTGCGTTGGTACTAAACTTTATAGGCGCGGTGATACATACAATCTTTAAAACGTTAATACTATTACAAATTGAACAGACAGTCTAATCGAATTATTCCCACTCATAATGCATATATATATATATAAACTGCGGTCAAAATACCTAAAACGAATTGTAAATATTTGAAAATAGCTTTAAAACCTAATGAATGCGACATGGAAGAGGAGGCTGTAAGTAAATGATGATTTTTAAACGACTTCAAAAAAAGAGGAGGTTATCAATTCGACTGTATTTTTTTTTTAGAAAATGTTTTTTATTGCGCATCATAAAAGTAACAACAATTACAATTAGAGGCGTCGTGGCGCAGTGGCTAGGGGGTTGCCTATGTACATTAGTTTTTTCACTAACCGATACTCATACGGTGAGGGAAAACTTCGTGAGGAAATCTGCACATTCAGGCAACTGAATGTGTAACCATGATCCAAACTGGTCAGGTTCCCCTGTTAACAGGGTCCCGGAAGTTAGATGGCAGTCGCACCAACTGTAATTACTTGATCTACCATATCCTGAATCATGGTCTCAACCGGACCCTGGGCCCTCGCGTGCGAGTGCGCAACGGGGATAACGCTAGGATGATGATGAAAAGTAACAACAATATAATTTACAAAGTAAGATGTACATATTAGGCGGTTATCGCTAAGAGCGATCTCTTTTTGATATCTTTATAAGTAATAAAAGTAAAAAAAATATATAAAGTTAGCCTATACACACCCTGCTACTACAATACTCTCACCTCAACTTCACTAGATTGTTGAAGGAAAGGGGGGGTATCCGTGAGGCAACTGACCAAACTTACTGTCAGATGTTACTAAGCCGCCCTAAGGCCTCTGACTATAAGCTTAACGACTAATATAAACCGACCAACTGCTTGATGGCACATGGCTGTGATAGACGTCACTTAATGGTTGGAATGGTAACTCATCAAATCAGAATCCGCGCGTGTGTTTCTAATCTTGGTAGTCCAATTAAAATCTCAAATCAATCTGTTGAATATATATTCTCAAATACTTGTTAAAATAACCAAGCCGCATCAATTCAGCTCCCACCTTACGCTTCGGTTGTCACGTGACTTAAGCCCCTACGTGTTTAAATGTATTACATGATTTAAATTTAATTAAACCCGTGATTCTATGATCGTATTAGGTTTCACTACATTAACAGGGTTTATAATACCTTATAGCAAGTATGAATAAAACAGTTCTAAGTACAGGCGTATCATACATAAGAATCATACCTGGGGTGGTGAAGGATCTACCAGGCGGGACCTAACGGAGCCTACCACCGCTGTTATGATCGTTTAGCCACTATCACAAACTTCAGTTCGACCAAGGGGTCAACGGGCAAAGGCCCGGGGTGGACCGCTTAGTGGTCCATTTAACTTCGGTTTGTGATGGCGGCTGAACGATCCTAACAGCGGTGGTAGACTTCGTTAGGTGCCGCCAGGTAGCTACCACTCTCCCACTGGAGCCCGGCGCCAAGCAATTTGCTGTGTTCCGTCGGTGCGTGGAAGTGCCAGAACCTTCTGTATGAGCTCGCTCCAGCATCGACTTTGTCTACACCAAGTCTGGTTTAGTCTAGAGTCAAGAGCAAACCCATCTCCTTAACAACTGCAAAAATATGGCGTGTAAAGCTTGATAGTACTATATAGCCTGTATCAGAGAAAAGGATTCTATGTTCTTCTGGGCAACTACTGTCCGATATTCGGACAAACAAAAGATTGGGTGTTTGGTTCGCGTTCTTATGTGATCAATCAAACGATAAAAAGAAATGGTTTAGTTAATCTATTTGTAGGCTGGATTATTTATCAGCGGTTTTAGATGCCATTTGTTATGCTATGGAATTGACAAATCTCTATCAATGTACCTCTGAATTTGGGCATTAGTGTCTCGATTGCGCTCTTTTTAGGGCATTTATCAAAAAGTTTTATAAAGCCCTCTAAGCCTAATGTCTTAATCATGCCTGCTCAATAAATCAGCTACTGAAAAATGAACGTTCTGCGGTCCACAAACTCCAATAACAATCGAAGAGCGCAAGAGCGTACTTCAGTAGTTATTAGTTTGCGCTTTTGCTTTATACCCCTCTTCATTCGAACTCTCAAATAGACAAGATCGATGGAAAACTTGTTCCGAAATCACAATGAGGACCGAAACCGGCCCTGAAGTTAGGTGTGCAACAATCGACTGTTGTACACAGCTTTGTTTGCAGCGATATACCGCGATTGACTGGCCCCATTGTCTGAGGCCCCGAGTTATGGTATTGTTTCTGGAAAATGTCATAGCTGTGATCGTGTGTACTCGTTCTGTGTTACACTAGTTGCACGTTTGTAGCAGGTTTTTGTGTCAGGACGTGATAAGCGTTGTTCGTTTTGTGTAATTGCTATTCAAAGCGGAGTAGGTAATGATATGCATGTGAAGAATATGTAACTACTGCATGCGACTTGCAATTGTAAGGCTGACTTTGTTTAACCCATGGAAGTAAGTATAAACCTACCTAGTTAATAGTAGACCTTCATGAATGAGGACTTCTGGCCCCAGGGATTCGTGTTTTGGAGATTCCGAAGAGGACTGCCTGCCGACACCACGTGTGTCGTAACTAGTCGTTGACCTATGTAGTAAATTTAAAAAAAAGTGTTGTTATTTGTTTTTATACTTCATATTATTTATGATAGTCTGTAATTCTTTAATAAGCCTGTATTTCATTGTAGTCCGTAGCCAGAAATAAATAAATACTATTTAATATTAAGTTACTAACAGTCATTGATAAAAAAAATACAAAGTAGTAAATATTTTTTGTCACTAGTCTGTTAAAGTAAGTAACATAGTTCGCGTAATAATAAAATACTTAGTAAATGGGCATTATTTAATCAGATAGCAGTCAGCTAATCTGAAGTTATTTTCAAGCTTGTAAGTAGCCAAAATAAGTTTTTGAAAGGTTACAGCACTTACAGCAGTGCAATTCTGTACGATTTTCAAACTTCCAATCTGAATCCTCTGTGAGATTTTTGAGTGGCATTCTTAAATCTTGATAAAATTTCTACTAGCGAACTTCTACTACCTTGCGAACATGGAAGCGAGTTGAACTAGAGTTTTTGGCAATGAAGTATAAAATGACATCAATAGAGTGTATTGATAAGTCATTTTATACTTTCTACGATAATGTCCCAATCATTTCGATGTTCACTTTTACCTTGAACGCAAATCGGAGTGTCATGAAATAGAAACAAGATAATTTATCAGTGAAAATAGACGATGTTCTTTAGAATAGTCCATAGGTATTGTGGTAAAGCACAAAATTAAGCACTTATAAATTACTAGTCTTAAGAAAAGAAGCGAAATATCCAAAACGAAGCTTGTCAGGGTTTCGTTTCCAAAGGGTGAAAATGGGACCTTATTACTAAGCCTCCGCTGTCTGTCTGCCTGTCTGTCACCAGGCTGTATCTCATGAATAGCTAGACAGTTGAAATGTTCACAGCTGATGTAGGTATTTATGTTGTCGCTATAACAACAAAAAATTAAAAACAGAAAAAATAAACATTTAAGGGCTCCTATACAACAAATGTTTTTTTTTAGTTTTTGCTCTATATTAATAACGGCAACAGGTAAACGCTTGAAAATACCCACAACATAACAAATTGTATACAAACTTAAAAAATAATAAAAATATTTTAGGGGCTCCCATTCATCGAGCGTGATTTTTTCGCCGTTTAAAAACTTTAATTATAAATTATTTATTAAAAAAAATAAAAAGATTTTTTCCCACACGAACGTGTTTTTTTACCGTTTTCAAACTTAAAGAAAAAACAAGTTCTATGCTAACTTTTCGTCTATTGCGACAGTTTCCATAAATCTCAATTCCTGCATGAAAAGTTTGAAAGCAATGTCGAGTTGGTTTTAACGTTACAATATCCGTCGACTCTTAACAAATTTGCAGGCTGAAGCGTCCTGTTTGCGAAGTGGCCTATTTTACTCTGCTGACCGGAAACTCGACTGTCCTCGCTGAATCAATACACTTTTAAAACGATATAAAACACTTCCAGCGAACTCGTAGACATTTAAGTGGGACAAGTCTTGTGCAGATCATCGTGAATTTCTAATTTAGCATTTTCCGTTTGAGAGATAAGTTTTTAAAACTTTGAGTTGAAGGAGACATTGAAGTTGCTTTGAAATATTAGTTCAACCGACCAACCCCAATAATGTTGCATTTAAAAAGAGGTAGTTGGGTCATTAGCGTGCGAAAAATTGATTGCCCCAAATTGTGTAATCTGCACAATTTTGCATTCAAATATGACATTTGACACGTAAAAGAACGTGAGCTCGGAGCATTCGAATTGCCGCGCAGCACGAGATGACAGGTCTACCTATTTTTTAAACAAATACACTGTCAGTGGCCCTATGTTTTATTCGATATTATAATCACTTGTCAATGAGTGACAAGTTTTGACTGTAAAATCTGTCATGATTTAATGATGTAAATTGATGTAAAGATCTCATCTCCATAAAACACCTTATTTTATAAAATATGGATGTGGAAAACGCTAATTTTTCAATTTTCACTCTTTTCAATTTATATCTTTGATCAGGAACGTGCTAACAGAGGACGGGGATTCTTCAACATGACGATAAAATGTTTTCACGATCATTCTCAACATTTTTCGCGCTCGCGCCCTTTACGACTCTCATTGGATTATAACACTTATCGCTAACGGTATAAGGAGGAGAATTGAAGACGGTATCCGATGTCGTGGTCAGGTGGTTCAGTGCCGTGATCATTGTGAGCGGAAAATGTTAGCGCACGAGTCCGATGCTTTGGGAAATTGAATTCAGCCCGGGTATCCTATTTTAGAAATGTCTTTTCAAACAAATGATCATGGGTTTAGCGAGAACTTGTGACATTAGGGATAATGCTTTGTGAAATTAGTTGTTTGCTTACTTACTTTTTAGGGTTTCGTACTCAAAAGGAGAAAACGGAACCCTATTAGTAAGACTCCTAAGAATTCCTATCTGTTTGTTTGCCTGGCGCCAGGCTGTTTCTCATGAACCGTGATAGCTAGACAGTTGAAATTTTTACAGATGACGTATTTCTATTGCCGCTATGACAGCACATATTAAAACAGTATATAAAATTTTAGTGGGCTCCTATGATCGTGACTGTCGTCTTTAACACTAAATTAAAATGTTATAATATAGTGTCTAATGTCGTTATAGATAATGGTACAGAACCCTTCGTGCGCGGATCCGGTGTTGTGCGCGAATTCACTTGACCGGTTTTATTTGTAACATAAACACATTTTTGAGTTGTGTATTAAGTAGTTGACTCTTTTCTTTTGGCCAGGTCCTATACGCAAACTCCCTAGAGGTATAATGATTTTGCCACTGCTATAACACTTGATTAGATGAGCTATGAGCAGATGAGCTGAAAAAATGGCTTATTTGAATTGTTTGTCTCCACTATGCCATGTCACCTATCAGTCATTAATCCCAAACTAGCCGATTCATATTTAAACAAGTGTTATAACAGTGTAGTAAGAGGGAATGTATTTAAGGTCTGCATACGTGAGTTACCACTGACTGGCTGTGGCTTAGTAGAGTGCAACGTCCCGTCCCGTCAGGCCTACCGCTTTACTCAATTGCTTTGAACTTGCAATAGTTACAGCTTACAAACTAGCGTCAGGAAATCAGTAATTGCTTACAAAATAAAAAATAAAACACAGATCATAAGTCATTGCTTAAGAACTGCAATCGTAATCGCGATTACGTTCATGAATGTGATAAGCCTGCAAAACTGACGTCATGACGGTGCATGCTCTTTCGTAAACATTTCGACTATTTTTTTATTTTATTTTTCACTTCCGTCAGGATAAACACGTTACGTGCGTAAAACGTCATTATTTTTCCTAAATCTTATTCAAAAGGCGGCACTATCCCGAAATAACATGATATCTTATGCACGTCGTGTCGTAACATAAAGCCATTTTTGCTATAATCACATATCTGTATGCAAATCTCAGCGGACACCAGCCCATCCAAGGCATAATTGCGAAACGGATTGTTATTCGCGCCCATAAAGGGGGAATTATATCTTTATTAATAACTGACCCGGTTTTCCTGTGCGAGTAATTTTATTACAGGATTTTTGTGATCCCATTTTTGTTTTGTATATTTCACCATTAACAACACGACGCGGAAAATAGCTCGGCCGAAAATAGCGTTTCTTGAGTGTTTGTATTTCGTAACGTTATTTTGAGACAGATTTCCAAACTTGCGTGGTTTACTATCGAAAGTACAATAATAATACTTTAGACTTACGGAATTAAAGTGTCTTATTAATCTATTCATTTTATAACACTAGTACCACTAAATATTACCTAACGGCATGTAAGTCATCAAATATTACCTCTTGTAATAACTCCGTCTTGCACAAGAAAATATAATGTTTAATACAAAAGGTCGATTTAACGCCATGTGGTCACGCCTGTTATAGTACTCCAACAGTATAGGACTAAGCAAAAATAAATGTGTGCAGAAGTGTATGTCTCACTTCTGCTACCTATCTAAATCAGTACAATTTGGCTTTTTTAAACAGTTTTTTTTTTCGCAAAAATGATGAAAATGCGTTTATCAAAAATTACATAAAAGGATACTCCTTTCGGATTAAAGTTACAACAATAAAATTACACAAGTGTTTTACCAACAAAGAATGAGAAGAGACATCCCGGAAGAAATAACTTAATTTTATCAGCTGTATGGACCAACCATTATTACGTCAGTCTTTATACCTAGAAATATCTTGGCTTGTCGACCTACAAACGGGGTCTGGCCTAGGAGATCGATGCCGTCCAGATTCATAAGCCCAGTCTCATTCAATTTAATGACATTTAGATCTTGAGATAGGAGACTTGCGAGAGAGCTTTTATGATAGGTAAGTACTAAGGTGGCAGTAGATTCGTACCTATTATAAGTAGAGGTAGGTACCGTATTTGTCGTTCGCGGGCTATACAGCCATGAACGACATTGTAATAGACGCTGATTGAATGATCTCTAAAGATGGATCAAGACCCATGATGATGAGCATGTTAAACAGTTTGTGCATTGGATTTAAAAAAAAAAAACATTTTTGTATTTACACTCCATCACAAAATGGACAAAGGCTTAATTTACAATTAAAGCTATCACAATATAATGACGATACCCATAACAAACAGACATTGTTTTACTGAAGTTATTGCAAGATTTAAAAAATATATATCGCACAAATATAAAAGGTAAATGGTGCTGGCATTTGTTTTATTGAGAAAACCTAAGTTCAAGTCGAATCTTAATTAATTTTCAACTTTGTTCTAAGTTTATGAACTTCTTAATTAAAATTAAACAATTATTGACATATTTTAATGAGATACTAGGATTAATTTTAACATTTTGCTGTTCAAATTACAAAGATTTTACATGATTTTTATGTTTACTTGCAAAAAAAACTAAGCCTTAATACTTAAATATAAGTACGTATCTAGTTTTTAAGAGATTTTTTGTAAAAAATAATCTCAATTAATAGCTAGCATTTACTCTTTAGTCTTTAACCAACAATGAAGATTGTAATCTACTATACAAATCATTAAAAAAAACTGCGACAGCAGTTTTTATTGTAATCTTATTTTATTCAAACAAACGCGTCCTAAATAAAAAAAAAACATGTTTCCTAACCGCTACCTTAATTCCCTAAAACAACAAAATAGTGCGTACAATTTCAAATTAAAATTCTGTCTGAACGCCCATTTGGTCAAAGATTTTAAAAACACCCCTATTTGCCCTTTAATTAAAATGTTGCCGCTTTTTACCCGAGGTCTATTAAATTCTGCTCCGCTCAGTTTGAAAGCGAAAAATATTTATTTTAAGCCTTTATTATTTACGTAAATGTCGCACTTTATGAATAATGGATGTCTTATAAATTTAATTGTGAGTCAAGTCGCCTGGTTAAGCCGTTTGCTTCAAACTTGTTCCGTAGAATTCAACTCGCAGAAAATGTTACTATTTTGTGATTTCAGATGTTTTAAGTGTTTCCGCTTTGGGGCTGGGATAGCCGGAAAGCCGAATGTTTATATGAAATTCGTATAATTTTACTTTGGTTTATCCGTGACTTTGACTGAGGAGACTTCAGAATTGGGTTTACCGGTCGTTGCACTATGGATTGGATTAGGGGAAAGCTGGAATGAGTGAACTGATTATAAGTGTGGGTTTTACTATTAATTGACACTGACAGCTGCGTACCAAAGTAACCCTCTAAACGCTGGTGTTTTGGTATCTTGGATAATTTATGCTCATCCTATGATGATAGACTATATTATATCCTATTATGAAATAGACTTGAAGCCCATGCCTTCAAGTCTATTGCAGACCATTCATGCATTGTCTCGTCTCAAAGACATACTCTTTTTTAAGTGCCTATGTGGCTAAGCCAGTCTTTGAACGGCAGCAATTTATGCTAAGATAAACTATTTTTTAAAGCATTCAATTTACAATACTAAGATTAAACATCACTTCAATGCTCACACGCGGGTCAATTTCCGCCTCAGGTGGACATTTTTCCAGTTTAAAGAATATTTATTTTCTCATTACAATAACTTATAAAAGCTTACATTTATTACTACAATCACGTGCAAATCTGTCCAGTAGTTGAGAATAGTCCCCTAGACACGGTATTAGATACTAACATATTATAATTGAGCAACATTATTTTCATACCAAATCACATTCCATCATAAAATTGATGTTAAATATCAAGATGATGTTTTTACATTGTAGGTACTTCTTCAGGATAATAGCATGGACGAAATATATAATAATAGGCACTGAAAATTAACTACCTACACAAGTCACTATCAACTGCCATTTTAAGTGACAGTTAGTTATCGATAACTGGTTAACAACACATGATAATTTATAACATTGAAGTTTTAGCAGCAATGAATACCTAAGCATGTAGATTTAAAGTCTTACAAAATGTTGCCAAAGGGCGCTAGAAACTATCCCGCAGTTGCGTCAGTTTCATGCAATATTTAGTATTTAATTATTAAGGCTACCAATAAGCAATATATTTTTGCTTTTAAATACTAAATTAGTTGTAAATTAAATGCAAAGTTGCTTATTGTGCAGGTAACCATAACATGCGAAGAAATTTACGAGTATGGTTTGTCTTAGATTGGTTTGTATACTATGTAACTGACCAAACTCACTAATTAAATGTTAAGAATGACAAGCTATTTTATATTTTAAGGATTTTTTGATTTACTAGCCTAAAGAGAGTTAATAAAGACATCAAATTTGATATTATGATAATCGAGTTGCATATATAAATATATATTTATGATTTTTGTATCCAGCGATTTTCTGGATGAGTTCTACTAAGCAAAAACAATAATACCTATTCTAAACAAAATATTTTCTACACAAAGATCCGAAACAAGGGGAGAGTTTTAAATGACAATTCAGTCGTTTAATCTCATTTAAGCACAACAAACTTAATTTGGGGAACTCCGATCGTGAATACGTAAAAACTGTTGAAAGATAGCCCGGGGCTATTGGCACATCTTAAAAAAGAGAGCCAATTCATTTAATATTAAAAAACTAAATGCAAAAAATCTACTTGGAAATTGTGCGATGGTCGATATTTTCCAACTTATGAAATTGATAGCCCAGGCAAATCAATAATCGGCAAGTGAGGTGTTAGTTGTTGGTATTTCGTTGCAGTCATAAAATTAGGGTCAGTAGTTGCACCTTAGCAATATGTTACATAACAAAAAAAATATACTCTCTTTATTTCAATCATAACATTAACCAAAAATTAAGGCAGGATTGTACTAGAAGTCGCGTTTGAAATCTATAGGGGAATTTATGTTCAGCCGTGGACGTCCTGCGGGCCCTGTGGCTGATAATGATAATGGTGATTTTGACCTTTAAAGAGGTCATGGTCTGCTCTCCTTCTTTTACTTCTTCACTTCGCAAGGTCTTGTGCATTGATATGCAAAATCATTGACATCGCAGAACGATATGCGGTCAATGATTTTTCAACAATGCACTTCTTCGTTTCGCTTGTAACGTACTCGCACGTATGAAAATTATTGACAGCAAAATATTAGGTAATAAATATTAGGTATTAACTAATAAGTTTTTTAGCGCAACAGAACTGCTAATTGATATGTTTGCTTTACTTAATCTATGCCAGAGCCCTCTATCGATCAACTGACCGTGTAGGGACCCTCATTCCGAATAGGCCGGCCCCTTCGTAATCAAAACAGTAATCAAACGCCACGAATTGGGGAGGACGAGTTAAAACTTTATTTGAATTTTAAATACGCTCAATAGGCATGAATACTGATAGTCTATGCAAGCTTACGCACAGTCAACTGATCGCAGCACTTTGCAAATATGCAAATCCAAAATCCAGTGATATTCCATTGGAGATATATGTATTTTTTTCTAATATGATGGATTTATGTGCTTTTAGCTCGTTGATGATACCATTAAAAAGTTAGTAAACCTAAGCTGTATTTGTGAGGGGAAATTTTAGTAGCACTTTCGTATGTAGGTGCTTTCTTTGGTTTTGGTCAAGCTCGATTTACATAGTTGATTAAATAAGACAAAAGTTCTTTAGGCAATTTTATGATTTTATGGTCACTTATTGACAAAAAGTAATTTTTTCCATGGTCTTTTTTAAAGAGTGCATCACAACACAAATTAAATCAAAAACTCACCGTTAAAAATATACACTTTACCATTTACCATCAAAAGCCGCTCAATCATCCTGCAATCATCTAGTGTGGCAGAGCAAACTTCAATTAATTTTCTATTATCCGCTCCATTTCCCCTATCACAATACAAATAAAAGACATTTTTCAATAAAAAAAGCTCACAATGGAGTTTGAGCACAATGCAACCGGTATTGATTTTTTAATTTTACAAGGGATTAAAGGATAGGGATTAAGGGTGTTTGTGTGTTTTGTCTTTCCATTGAAGCAGTTTCGCCCCTTTATTATTTTTGCATAAAACTTTAGTAAGCCATCTGTGGTACACGGTCGTGTTATTATAACATTAATTATTTAAATAGAACTAGACACATGGGCTATAAAGTTGGATTTGAATGCAAATTGTGTTATTTCAAGTGTAAGTTCTTCGTTGACTGTACTATACAGAATAAAAATAAAATAAAAATAGGGTATGTAATAATTATGTAATATTAATACTTGAGATTTTATATAAAACCATTAAAGCTTCTTTCACAAACGCTTTAATATTAAAGATTTTTGTCTTGGCACGTGTCCCATAATAATTGAAAATAACATTTTCAAAATAATACAATCATCATTTTCTGAGCCAGATACGGTTTCTTTTTGGGCAATGTAACAATTGAATTCACCTCTTCGCTAATGAAATCGATTTCATCTTCATCAAAAGACAATGCGGTACCCTTGTTTGTCTTTAATCATTCCTACATAATGATAACGACCCGTAAGATTGAGGAATACGAAGATAAAAAAACGGATGAAGAGAAAAGTATAAGGAGGAAAGATATTGTAACACGGTCTGCCGTCGGCACCCGTCGTAATTTTATTAAGAAACTGGGAACTTTGAGAATAGGGAACTCTTCAACTGTGGCTACCAAGTGTCAAGGGAGTGCCGCGCGACCATTCTTAATTTTCTCAGCCTTAATGGTACTTGTTCACTTCCTCCGAGTGTCTTGCAAGAATATCGTAATAAGCAAAATATCAAGTGCGATTCTTGCGTAGGTACGGGTTCTGTACCATCGTAAAAGATTTCACGACTTTTTAAATCATTCGTAAGAGAAACAAAAAATACTCTAAATAAAGATGTATAAGAAGTTCATTTTGAAATGCGCTGTCTTGGCTGAGTCTCAAAAACCAAATAGGTTAACGAAATTATAAAATAGTAATGAGATACAGCCAGCTTGCAAGCTACTTGTAGGCAAACGAAAGGACACGAGGTTAAGTGAGATTTTCTGTTGCCACTCTTTGATACAGAACCCTAAAAAGACCTGGTATTCTGTGTGAATTTTTCTCTCATTTTGTCACGAACAAAATTGGAGGTGAAATTTTTTGTGTTTCGCACTCTGATTCAAAAGACTAAGTGGTCTTGAGGAGCGAAAGTACTTTGTTCTTGACCTGAATATATCTTGCGAGGGTGCAAGCCGTGGCCAGTATAAAAGACTTAGGTAAGCCTACTCGGTCCATGAAGGCTTCTTAATATCTGTGCAACGTTAGGTAGGTTTTTTAGTGTCAAAAATTAGTAATTAAATTACCTGTATGTGAAGTTCGATTATAATTAAACAAGCATTTCATTTTAGGGTATTATTATATCTGTAATATAGCTGCAGCTGTAATATTGCTATACTGTAAATATAACAATAATACCTTAGAATGAAATGCAAATTATACTAACAATTTAATAACCAGTTTATGACTTCCAACCATTAGTACCTATCACAGCTGTAGATAATGTGTAATCTGTGACTGAGTTTCTTGCAGACTCTTTCTGACTGAAGCAGAAATAAATGACTTTTATGACTTTTAATCAGACATAATTTAAAGTCATTTTACAGAGCCAGCACTTTATTTGTGATATATTTTATCACGATTATGTTCACCAACGGCGAATTTAAAAAAAAACTATTTAAGGCCTCGTGTACAAAAGCGGTGTTCGAGCGGCCGCGGCCATAATCCCCCGTTCGCTGGCCAAGCAATTATCTACGTGAAATAGTGTCCGTATTAGGAGCACTTACTTCGTACCGGCTTAAACCGGATTATGTCCACTGTAAGTAGCCGTACTGTTATTTGGTATGGAATAACAGTATTACTGCAATCAGTACAGTTTGGCCGCTTTAAATGGTAGTGATTAGGTCGATGCTAAAGAGGCACAATTACAGTTGTTCGGTTAAATGACTGCTTGTGTAACTGGATGATTTTACCTGAAAGAGAAATGAAAAATTCGCTACTATACGCAGATATTCAGATGAAATTTGCAAAAGCTCCAAAAATGCATTTCACTCGTACTTTATAATGTACAAGTTCAGACTAGTATTTCAGACCTGACTTCTCTTATTATTACATAAGAATGATGTAGTAATACGTGCAAAAAAACTTTTTTTTTGTTTTTTTTTTAACAAACACACCAATTACCTAGCCCCAAACTAAGCGTGAGCTTGTGCTATGGTGACTAGGTTAACGGATAGACATACTTATATACATTTATATACATCCATAACTTAGGTACAAATGCTCGTGCTCATCACACAAACATTTGGACCTTGCGGGATTCGAACCCGCAACCGCCTGGTTTAGAAGTCCGTGGCGCGAACCACTACTCCAAGACGGTCGTCTATTTTTAAAGTTTATACACAAGAACTTTCGAAAGGACAAACATACTAAAATCACTTCAGTGATTTCTTATTTTGCTACGCATAAATCATATTTTCACGTACAAAACTAAACACCCTAACAGCAAATTGAGGGAGTACGAAAAAACTGAGCTGCCCAAAGCAAATGTTTGTGAAAGATACAGTCTCTGCAAATAAACGTGACAGAGGCCACTTTTCTAAAAAAGATAACGGGAGTAACTACGTCCCACACATAGTACATAGATACTATGGGCTGTTTGTGGGATAAGAAATCTCATTGTAATGGGTCCCATATGGGCCTTTAATATAAGAATACACGCGATATACCAAAATGTTTTCCTAAAATGGCTCCTCCATTTCGGAGTATTGACATAGATAATGTACTCGTGGGGACTCAAGGGACGTTTTTGAAACAAAGACGTAAAAACGGGAGATTAGAACTGATACAGTTTTCGGTTGGTCAAATATAATATCCTGACGATGTCACGACTGTTTAGACGGCTTGGGTTGGTTAGGTGCGGGATAATAGGTGAAGTATGTTTTTTTTATCAAACCGATACAATCTTTGTTCTTTGTACTAAAACCTTATACCATCTTGAAAAATTGGTTTTGAGAATGTAGTTTTTGGTTTGGTGGTAGTAAGTATGCAATGTTATAAGTAAGTCCATAAAACTATTCTAAAGGGGCTCTTCCCGAGCTACTTCCAGTTGTGTTGAGATTGTGCTTTTTTATCTCTATTAATACTTATTACCGATATTACCAGTAGGTATTAAGAGGTATTCAGAACAAATATTTTTATTTTTTTTAATTTACCTTATAAAATATTTAAATCTTACTAAATTATTATTTTGTGTCAAGTTTGCTACAAAAAGAAAAACATATCTTGAAACATTCCAGTCGTATTATCGTCAAGATATCTCATTAAAAACATATTACGCGAGAATTGTGCCAAGCTTTTGGCTATAAAAAGTAAGATACACTGGCGTTCGTATTACTTTGTTCGAAGATGACTTCTCGAACTCAAAACTTTGGTAAACCACACCTAAAAATTACGACGCTTTGTTTTTATGACTTATTTTTGGTAACCCTTTTTAAATTGACTCGTATTTTCAACACATTGGATGAATAATAATAATAATAATCATAATGTCCTCCTAGCCGAATTTCGACTACAGCGGCCAATCTCAACCGAGATTTAGCCTACTACGCCGGCGATATTATAGTGCACAAGTGTGTGCGCAATACACAGGTGCACTCTCTGATCCGTCACTCTCATAATTCGGTGAGACGGCAGTCCGACATGACCGTAGAGAGATCAGGCGCAAGACCAACGGCTTATTGTGTATCGTGCTTTCCGAGGCATGTGAGTGCTAACACCACCAACTTCCTGACTCCGGAGCTGTGTCTGAGTTATTTCAAGACAGAAAAACCCAGAAACTTTCGGCCCAACCCGGGTTTCGAACCCGGGACCTCGTAAATAGTACCCAGCGTGCTGACTCCTAGACCAACGAGGCAGTCATGATGAATGATAAGTCGAGGATGAATCCATCCACACTAATATTATAAATACGAAAGTGTGTCTGTCTGTCTGTCTGTCTGCTACCTTTTGACGCTTAATCCACTGAACCGATTAAGATGAAATTTGGTATGGAGACAGTTTGAGACCCTGGAAAGGACATAGGCTACATTTTGTCCCGATATAAAAATATTAAGATGGTGAAATGGGGGATGAAAGTTTATAAGGAAAATCCAACTCTTGCGGGCGAAGTCGCGGGGAACCACTAGTAATCTTATAAGTAACCATTTTTTAAATCATACTTATTGATAAACTTGATTGGAAATGTCACTGAAGAGTGCAGTTTCATTAAAGATTGTTATTTGGGTTTGCAGAGCACCTGTTTATCCATTGGGTGTTAAATGAGGAGGTACTTATTGATTCATTAATGAACACTTCAGTGCGTTTGTGAGACACTGGATGACAATTCACGTTAGGCCGTCAAACCTAGCTGCAAAATAAATAAATATTTAAAATTTAATTTATTATTGGATATTACTAACATAATTTTAAGTAAAAATTGTTACTAACAACAATATGGAAATGTAATTTTATTTTCCGAAATAAATGTATTTATTATAATTATTATTATAGTGCTCGAAGTTCGTATATCGTCGTCATATCTTTGCAAGTGCTTTATTATTTATTTCTAAACCGATTATCACTTATTTTACCCAGCAAATTCAAGCTGGCAAACAAGCAAAATTAACAGACAAAAAACCAAAAAATTCCATTTGGATAGCAATCCAAAACAAAGGATGTTTGGCATTATTTAAAGCTCCTGACACCATGTGGCATTGTAAAAACAGACCGAGGCGTCCCGGTTAATCCTGAGTACGCACCCGCTTCGAAAACCGTCATTCATTTGCATAAGTCCTGTCCTCCAACGAGGACAGACCTCGGGCCGAAGATGGGCAGTAAACTTTAATAAGTCCCGGTGGTCCTTTAGCCAGATTTGTCGGACATGCGACGGATTAAATTGACGAGGGATTTGTTGCTGTTTTTAATGAATTCTAGTTTGATGGAATCGTGTATTGTTTGAACATCTGTCCAGTATCAGTGCTTAGAGAGATAACGTTTTATTATGTATAGCATGTTTTATTTTATTTAAAATGGGTTTGCTCTTAAATCTAGACTAAGCCAGACGTAGACATAATTGTTTTTTTTCCAATGACTTCAAAAGGTTGCTTTCGTACGTACTTACTTACTCGTAAGCCCTTCTTTGCGATCTTAACGCCTAAATCACCACATCAATATTCCTAGAATGGTGCCAACTTTGGTAAGTATACTAACTAAATATATTGCATTGAATAATGCAAACGATAAACAAGTCAAAATAGTAACAGGACCAAATAGAAAAAGAACGTAAAACCCAATTGATATTACAAGAAGTTTTATAACCTCCAATATTTCAGTCTGAAGTACGGGTACGGCAATACAAAAATGGCAACAATTGGCTAAAAAGCGTCGTCACGCCACAAGTTCATCCAATAAATATTCCTAACTGCCGTTTCGTAAGGAAACAAATGCTTGAAAACACTGTGATGGCCCGAGCAAAACACAATACTGCCGGAGACAAGTGAGCCGTGTCCAACATATTCTGTTTGCGCCGAAAATTGTGGGCTTTCATTGCCTCCTCGATGCCCTGTTTATTCCTTTTTGAATGTTGTTTGTTTAGTAATACACGTTATAGATGGGCAACGTCTGGAATGTTTAATGTTCAGCAGGAAATTTTCTAATATATCTCCATGCTTTATTGTATAATAACGTTGAGGCCCAGTTTTGCCACTTCTAAAAAAATAAGTTAAATACTATGTAACGTCAAATATCTTCCAGATAAGTTACTTACCAAAAACTTCAGCTGAAAGTGGTGAACCTGGGGTTAGAATTCATTACAGACTTGTTTTTTTATGTCTTGACATACTTCTACACTATGAAAGGTCAAACCAATACCATTAAACACCCTTCAAATAATATACTAATCAACACAGTCTAGCGATATTTTGGATATACGTTTAATAATACTATGTTTTGTATGTGTTGATGTGTGTAGATTATAGTCGATCTGAATACTCGTAGCTGCCTTTAAAAAAAATATGTGTAGCCCTAGTCCGTCCTATATGGTCTTATTATACAGACTAACAAAAATGACAAATGTGTTTTGCAAAAAAGAGCGAGATATATTTAATACTTAGTAATAAAGCAAACAAAATTACTTTTGAACAATACGGCGGGCCCGGCATCTCCTTGTATAACTAAAAATGAAAAAAATAATGCTGAAAGTAATGAGCATCATAATTCACACGAGAGAGCTGACCTACATTTTGTGACAGACTGGTGCGTATCTTGTTGTGTAAGATAAGCGGCTGTATATCAACTCAATAAAACGACTCGTATTATTTACTTCCACAGTGCTGATTTGACTACTGATGGTTTATATTCCCATGGCTGACTTGACGGATAACCTGACGCATTTCGTGCGGAAAATATGAAAATATTTATTCCAGATTACCAATCAAGTACTTAGAATGATAGTGATCGGGTCGCCACCTAGGTTCCGTTACATCATCTTTATTGAGCTGGAACCAAACGGCAAAAAAATAAAGAGTTATTTTTTGTCAGTTTTTTGGGTTCCGGAAAAGGATCTTCGTGCATTTTCCTGGCAGCTTTCTAGAATGGATTGTTTGATGTGTATGGATAGCACATACTCGTATGAAAGAAGCTTATGATTTCATGACATTAAAAGGTAATAAAAAGATTCGATAACAGGAACCAATCATTAAAACTAGTTACAGAATAGAATGGAATAACAATGTTTTATTGCAACGGCTATACTAGATTATTTTATACTTGAAATAACCAATTCTTAATGCTATGCAATTTAAGTTTTTAAGTTTGCTTTACCTTTTTACCTCTTATATCTTTGTTAAAGTTACAAAAGAGCTGAATGAAATTTTTTTTTTATTAATCTTGGGCTGTGAATGTGTTTTTTAATGCGCGGTAATAAAGATTGTTTGATATATTTTTTTAAATGCATAACGCTAAACTTTAATTTCAGTTTTTTGTCTATCATGGATGATAAGAAACTTCATTAGAAAATTATAAGTAACACATAATTATGTATTAATGTTTTAAGAATAGCATTTCAGTATTCTTCACCAAAACTCTATAAATGTATTGAAAGTTATGTATGATCGGACAGCTATGAAAGTAGATCTATTTTTAACGAAATTCAAACTAATAAATATTAAAACGAGTTCAAAATGTTTCCCTTTTCTTATTAACAAGTCCGCTGCCGAAGATATGCTTTTCATCCAACTTGTAAAGAAACTTCGCTGATGAAAAATGTCGATCTATTTTTCTCCGTCGTCCATATAATTCGGATCATGTGGCTGGTTGCACAATTCCGCAGTAAAGAGATTATACTTGATAAAGTTAGGATGGAGGTCCATTAATTTTCTGCAATCTTTTAGGAAATTTGAGGGTAGACATGCTTTAGCCATTTGCGTCTCTGCAACTTCTAAATGAGGAAAGAAATTGATAAATTATCCAAATATATCAAACGTAGCTAGCGATCACAAGATTGAATACCCTCTTGTGTAAGCTCATTGCATGGAGTGAGAATAACAAGATTTCTCAATTTTACCTTTTTATCTTAAACGCAATAGGGCTGGTAGACACTGAAAACTGTAAAACCACTAACAAATATTATCTTGTTTAAAAATACTTATATGAAAATTAAATTTCTTGAAAAAAAATACAAAACGGTCAAGAGGCTGATTGAATTCCACGGTTTTTATATTTTTATTTGAGCTAAGGGACATCTTTGGTTGGTAAAAGTATGCATACATATTGTAAAAACAAAAATTGGTATGGGCATGAGATTAAAACTAGAATTTATGTTTTTAAGTAACCCACACCTCAAATTTTAAATCGTTAAATTCTACGAATTAAAAATAAAATATATAAGCCTCTAGGCAAGTACGTCGCGCGTCGCGGATTTTACATGTAGATAATAATGTGTTGTTATAACGTCGCGTTACTACTACCTACAAAGTGAGATATCATGTCCTTTGGGTAGAACATCGCTTCACAAAATGTAAGTATTTATGTATAGAGCTGGATTTTGAAATACACCACACTTTATTTCCTGGTTGTCTTGATTTATTACGGTCTTAAAGTTTGTATCTTTGTGCACAAAAATACTATATTTTTACTCAGCTATTTTTGTTGCTCTTGCGAGCTTTCTGGTTAATAATATAATTATTGGCTTTAACAAGTAAGGGATGTGTTTAGCTTCATTATTTTCAAATAAGTGATTTTACACTGTTCTGGTTTGAATTTATGTAAACAAAAAAAAACAACAAATAGTCATATTGAGAACGCCCTCCGTTGTTCGAGTGTAGATTAAAAGGACATAATATTAATAACATGACGCCGCGCCTGTTTGAAAATTGTAAGCTACTCACGAAGTGCCGCCTTTGCCGCCTACGTGTAATATGGAGGTATTAATAACATTTTAAAATTATAAATTATTCTATTTGGATAGAATATGGCAGGTTTTATAAGAAAAAAAAAGGATTCCGTGATTTCGAAGACAATTCGGGTGAGTCCCATCGAGCTATGTCAGACGCCTACAGCGGCTCAAAAAAATTTGACAGCAGGGTTGTCATAGTAACTGGTCATAGCACAGACCCATCTCAGCTCAGACGCTGAGAAGAAGATTGAGTTAAAACAACCCTTTTCACTAGACGGTCTATTGTTAGGCAATGATATTGCTTTAAGAGCTTGTACTTTACAACGTAGCTGCTACATCGATGTAACTTGTTTGTCTAGATTCAGGGATTTACGTAATAGATGCAGATAGGGCTTGCCGTTAGAAGCACGGAGGCATTTCGAATTTGCATGCCAATGTTATCGGGTAGGAGAGTAGCTGAGAAAGTTAAGCAGCGTTTAAGCCTTTAATTACAATTCGATATTATTGCAAAGAGACTGTTAATGGGGTCTAGTAAGTAGTTCAGTTCGATAACACAGGTTTCAAAATAGTATAAAACAATAAAAATGTAACGATATGATTAAAAACGTCGTCGAATAAAACGATCATGGGTAAAAAGCACTGTCAGATATTTTATGAAGCATAAGATATTAGTAAGGTCGTTTGTAATTGATTTTATAATTTAACGTTTGAACGAAATAATTTTTCACGAAAATTCATCGAGCATCTTGTGGTGGGACTCAACACCACGCCATCTAGGCGATTGCTCTTCCATCTGAGCTACAGAGGACGTCAGTCATTCGACGAATTTTCGTAAATGCTTGCAACGCCATTGAATCGGCCGGCGTTTGATTGCATCAGTACTTTGGGAAAAATATACCCGCAAAGGTTATATCTGTTTCAAAAATAGAAGTTTACTATTTCAGGCATGTCATGTTTATTTAGCCACAAATTTAAATTATATTGAACTATATGAATTACTTAACTGCAAGATAATCAAAACGGCTCGAGTATCATACGGTTGCCGGCGTCCTGATAACGACTAATAATAATAATATAATTTATTTGTTTTCTCAACACTGTAGGTACATCATATTTTTAAGTGAATTAAGAAGAGGTGTACCTAAGGTGCGAGAGGCTGGTGCCTGAAATAGGTTAGAATAACCGGTTCTACAGGTCACCAGGGGCCAATTCTCACGCCTTCGATATTATATCACATACAATATTTATCGAAAAAACATGGCGGATATCGCAAAAATTAGATGTTACGTATTCTCGAAGTATGAAATTGTCGAATATTTATCACATTTTGTGATATCTGCCATGTGTTTTGGATAAATATCGTATGTGATATAATATCGAAAGGCGCGAGAATTGGGCCCCAGGCCCCGCCCGTAGATATCACAAAACAATAACAAGTTTACACATTGTCAAAAAAGGAAAGAGTAGACTCACAAATTTGCTGCCAACTAACTAATGTGTGTGTGTGTGTGTGTGTGTGTGTGTGTGTGTGTGCGCGCGCGTGCGTGCGCGTGTGTGTGTTTGTGTGTGGTAGGTGTGGGCTTGTGTGCATGTGTGGTGTGTGTGTATGTGTATGTGTGTGTGCATATGTGCGTCTGTGCGTGTGTTTAAGTGTGAGTAAATGTAATTAGAATTGAATTAGTGTTGTTCTTTTTTATTGTGCGTACTAGTAGTTTAGTGGCATCATAGTTGAAGGTGTTGGAGTAAGACATGACAACAATCTTACATCTAGTTTTTATGAGTGGGTAGATGTTTTACTCCCTATTTAATTTATTGTAGATAGCTTCCCAAGAAGCAGCATTTTTTGATGTGGCTGTATTCAGGATATCTCTGTCACAGACAAGGTAATGTCGTTGTTTAGCTACAGCTAGGAGCTGGTCGTAGTATAGGCATGAGTGTTTAATTAAAATTATCTTAAATATAAACGACTGGCGCACTGTGAGTACATTCCATTTTTTAGATTGATTGGCTATTGTGTCTAGACACTATACCTAAAAATTTTTAAACCTAAAACAATGAATATTGTATGAAACGTGAAACTATAAGTTTAGTAACGTTTTAAATTTAGTTTCGATATGAACATAATATTAAATGTGAATAAAACCACCCACGCAAACCTGTAAATATTTATCACCAACAATGAATCATCAAACAAGACGGGACTCGATAATACAGAACTTGATAAAACACTCCAACTTCAGGAATAATTAAATCCTTTGAACAAACGACAACTATCATGAAAGTCAAGTTTTAAAACTTTATTTTAACGAGGCAAGATGAATACAGCTCAAGAATGTTTTATGCTTCAGTCTCATCTGCGGTGTTTCTGAATAATAGGCCACATTAATAAGCAGGGATGGTTCTCACACCAACTTGAAGTAGGATCGCGTAAGAGGTTGTAATTAATTATAGTGTCCAAGATAGGTAGGCGAATACTCTTACCGGGATGCAAACTATCATTTTAGTTTGAGTGCGGTGGAACCTGCTATCTGTCAGAATTAAGCTTTAAGCGAAGTGTGATGATGATATTTGAATATCAGAAGTGGTAGAGTAGTTAGTGTTTACTCCCGAGCATAGCGAGGGAGTAAAAAGTAGTATCTTTAGTGGAGCGAGGGATTTAAGCTCGCCCAAGACGAAGACATCTTTTTCCCCGAGGAGAATACTCTGCTATTCACACTTCCTACGAGGCAATAAAAAATGTACTACAATTACCTTATTTTATCTTAAAGTATATATCCTTTGACTTTTCTGGCAGTATATTATTATAACTAACAATCCCAGCAGCTTTACATCTAATAGACTCCAGTGTTATAAACTTCGTCACTCGACAGTTTTACGAAAACATTCGTTTGTAATTTCTTAAAATACATAGCTTTTTTTTCTTATTCATTTCTTTGTTTAGAAGCGCGCGCTTTTTTTTCATTCTATTCGTGCAAAATTATTGGCTGCCAGGTTCAAATTTCAAATATCTCTTAGAATTAACTCTATCTCTTTGGTGCGGGACCGGCTGGTGTGATTATGCCTACGAACTCTTATTCAAAATTCAAATCACTTTGCCTCCCTAGGGGTGTAATAAAATTTCATACAACATTACGTCCCTAGGGATGCAATGACTCACTTTGAATCAGGTTTACTTGATGTGTAATTGAACATTGCCGAGTAGGTAGTGTGAAAAATAACAAAATCATGGTACTTTCTCCCATTTTCCTGAACCTTAAAACATGCATTTGCGATCGCAAAAATCATAGGCATACCGTGGTACTCTGAGTGATATTCTTATGAAGAAATTGGCGAAGATACGCAATCTTTGCCAATTTTTCACCAGTGACCAGAGTGTGGCCACGTATGACTTCTGCGGCGGACCGGTGCCTGCGTTTACAAAGGCCTATCAGGTGGTAAGCTGCATGTCAATTCTTCTCATTTCCTCTCCAGTTGTTGCTTGTACCATGTGCTAAAAATTTACAGATCATTTGCTCGTTAATTTGAATATCGAAGGTTTGTGATTATGAACACAGTTATTTATATATACAAGTACTTTCTGAAGACACATGCCTATAAATTGCGACTTATTTAGCGCCGATGTACACTTGGGTCACGGTACCTAACTACCGTAGTCCGGTAGGATAGAGATAAATAATCATCATTATAGAGGTAATGGCGATTCCATTATGAACAATAAATTGCTAGGAGAACTACTACTAAGACCATGCCGTAACACTGAGGGTAACTTCTAAATTCATTATTCAAGTTTTAGTACCAGTCAGTACGAAGAGATCTTACTCGTTAGATTTATAATCTATATATATTATCAGAGCATCATCACGCCTTAAAAGATTAACAAAAACTTTACGCTTACATCCGTATCATATGTGTTTGAGAGTTTAGGCAGTGGATTACACGTGGAGGGCGACAATGATAGGTGGAAAATAGGTCGGTTCGGAGCGCTTATAGCTAGGTACTTGCCACATCAGGGGTTCACTTCACACACTTCACAGGCCACAATCACTCGAAATGTCTGTAAGGAGCTTCACAGGATACACACGCGGCGAAAGCGCTCTGGTCGGTCTATTACATGTGTCATAGGTAACGTCTCGGTGTCGACTGGGGCTCCGGGGTTCTCACGGTACGTTTTTAAACAAATAAAAACAAGGCAGGTACGCGTGCGAGTGCGCGCGGCGCAGTATCAATAGGGTACACAAACAAACCAAAATATTGTAGTAAACAATATGCCTAGTATTTATTTCGTTTATGATATCTTCGTAACCATTTATATATTATAATGAAATTACATGACGTCATAATAATGAAGCAAGTGCCCGCGGGACATTTTTGCTTTAATACCATCAACTCTTGCGGGGTTGCCAAAAAAGATTCCCGGTAGGCGTCAGTAGCTGCAACCACATCCTGCAAGATAATTCATAAGACCTTGCTGCGATACTGCAGACATTTGCATTATGTATTACCTGCTTACAGCATGTTTATAGCAGGTGTTCTTTATGTAAGCTATATATTGTCCTATCATACGGAGCTATTAGCTACCGTCCCGTACCATTACCGTTCTGGAAGTATTATTTGATTTTTAACCTTAACCTGAAGAGTTAAAAGTTAAAAAAAGTTCATATAGGGTAATTTAAAACAAGAATTAAACTTTTATGTTACAAAAACTACAAGCCTTTCCGTTGTTTTTTGTTTATAATAATTGTAACAATAAATGTTTTATAACAACATCGAGATCGCGGTTAAACGGTTTGCCATGATTATTAATGTAGCATTTTATTACGTGGAATCAAGCTATTGCAGTTTTCAAATTTTCAGCACGAGATATTAATGAACTACGTTTTATTTGCTTGCAGTTAAATAATCTAATATTCAATTAATGCAATTTCGAACATACGTTTGGTTCTCTTTTGCAGGAACTTGAGTAATCTGAATTTTGAGTATGACTAAACCACACACCGAGCATATAGTTGTGTATCCCACAATTAAACTCAGTCCTGTCTATTCGCATAGAAATCCAATACGTATGTAATTATAGGTATTTTTTATATATTTCAATGACTTGATTCCGGATAGAAAGCAAACAAATTACTTATATACCAACTATTTGAAACGGGGGTTCATTTTCTATTCCGTGATGTTACCAGTTGCAAGTTGGCCTGTTCACATTCCAATACAATAAAATTAGTGTACAAAATGTCAAATATAGTAATATTTTTCCTCTTATTCTTGCACGACAATGATACCGAGAATTAAGTGGAATAAAATAAGATAGTCACGATAGAAAACCCCAGATTTGAAACAAATTAATAGAATAAAATTCTACGGATAATTTGTACCGTACGCATACCGACTATAAATTAAAATGTAATTAACATTGCCATCCGCATGTTGTAACGACAGGCCATCAATTATGTCCGTTATTCCCTGCAGAAAATTTCGCTTATTGCGCTTAACTGTATCAAACTTTTATTTAATTTTGCAATAACGTTTCAACTCTTTGTGTTATTATGCAGAGTCAGCGAAAAGTTGTATACAAATAATTGTTACATGTGTAATTAGTTACCTCACTAAGTGGTCCTAAAGAGCGGAATAGATAGTTACAGTCAGCGCAATTTATAGGACTTATAAAATAATTTTATAAAATCGACTATTCGCGTAAAAATAAGACATTTATGCAACGGATAAGACATCTATTTATCTAAGTCAGTCAAAATATAGAAACTATCCCCCTTAATAATAATAAATTTGACACTGCTATAACACATGTTTATAATATCAGACATGAGACGGATAATTTGGAAATAATGACAGGTGACATGATTTAGTTAAGAAAACAGAGATAACTATAGTTCTAGCATTTATGGCGCACTGTGCAGGAAACACCATATGCTCCCATTGGCCACTAGACGTGATATTGTGGACATGAGTGATTCTCCGAGGGCCGGTTTTTGGCGGTCACACGTTCATAATTGCCAACCCATCCAATAAACAGCTTCGGAATCAACTTTAAATGATTCTCTGTTTATTTATCTACACAAACATGGTTTTTAACATAAAAAAGAGCTCACAGTTATTTTTTAAATAATATTTTACCGCCAAAAACGGGAGCAAAACCGGTGTTCTCCGCGCGTCCGAACGACCTCGCGCTCTGTTCAACCACTAATATCTTTGTTGTTTGTTGTGTTATTTACACATACTCTATGTCAAAAAATTTGTAAATAAGTCAAGATTAATCAGTTAAAAAACAGTATTGATATCGTTTAAACAAAAAGAGTTAGAAAATATTTTGTCTCGGTCACACGATTGATATTGGTAGATTCGCGATCGCGACATAAAAAGCCCATAGCTTCTATGAGCCTCAACTTTTAGACACGCTTAATGGCCCTACGGAAACTTTAGTTTCATTACAGCATCATTGGAGGACAAATGCCTTTCTTATCGCTATGATATAGAAAGTACAGGCACACAAATTTATCAACTTTTTTCTGGCAACCTTTTGAAGAAACTCTTCATGCTCATTAAAACACAATTTTACGGATTACTTCGCGATTTATTTACATTTTATTTTAAACCTGACGTTTCGAACACTTTACAGCGATCGTGGTCACAGGGAGACTAAGGTATTAGTTGTCATTACAAAGTTTTGAAAAATTTTATCTACCGTCACTCAACAACAACAATAAATATAATTATATTATATAATATAATTGATAAATTGGAATAGCAGGACAGTTGTCAATTTATCAAAACAAATTTTGGATGAACCTACCGTTGAGATTTTAAGTAAAGGTCTTAATTTTGCTGTAGCTCGATCCTCAAAATCCTCCATGAATATATCAGCAACAACTGGGGATACCGGAGAGCCCATTGCTACACCATCGGTTTGCAGATAGAACTCATTATCCTACAGTTAATAGCCAGATGTAAGGCAATGTTCCAATAGTTCCGCATATTCTATTGGCATGTCGAGTTGAACCAGCTTCCTTTTAGTAATTTCAATGCAGTCCTGTACTGGTAAGCTTGTGAATAGGGACTGTACATCAAAACTAACCATAGTTTCATCATCTGCTAATTGTAAGTTCTTAATTTCGCTGATGAAATGGTAGGAATCCTTCACATACGCCGTTGTTTCTACCCTTAGCTTTGATAATGTTTTAGCTAAATGCTGAGCCAATCTGTAGGTTGGGGTATCAATTTGACTCACAATGGGACGTAGCGGGATATTAGTCTTATGAATTTTTGGCAACCCATACAATTTCGGTGGTTTTGCACACGTAGGTACTAACTGTTGAACATCTAGACTTAAACTGTCACTGTGTTTTCGTACTAAGTCGCTGGTTTTCTTCAGGATTTTGTTTATTTGATCTACTTTCACGCGTTTGTAGGTAGATTCGTCCGACAGCAACTGCGACATTTTAAGTTTATAGTCCGATGTATCCATTACGACCGTAGCGTTACCTTTATCTGCGCGTACGATTGTTAGATCTGGTCTAGATTTTAGGTTTTTTAAGGCTAGATATTGTTCACGAGAAAGATTCGACTTCTACGCTGCAAATAATCTCCTCATACGGTATTTTACGCGGTGTTACAGCAAAATTAAGACCTTTACTTAAAATCTCAACGGTAGGTTCATCCAAAATTTGTTTTGATAAATTGACAACTGTCCTGCTGTTCCAATTTATCAATTATATTATATAATATAATTATATAATTATATTTATTGTTGTTGTTGAGTGACGGTAGATAAAATTTTTCAAAACTTTGTAATGACAACTAATACCTTAGTCTCCCTGTGACCACGATCGCTGTAAAGTGTTTGAAACGTCAGGTTTAAAATAAAATGTAAATAAATCGCGAAGTAATCCGTAAAATTGTGTTTTAATGAGTTCAACAATTCGCGTAAACGTAAGAAACAAATATGAAACCCTTCATGGTTAAATTTTAAAGACAATAGAATGATTTAGATGTAAGTGTTGAATATTCAGTATAAAACCCCTTTTCAATTTCGTCGTACGCTTTTTAGTTTTTATATTTGTCAAAAAACAACTTGTAAATTTGTGAAAATGTAAAATTTTCGTAACTTTTGTGGCATGGTTTTCGTGGACATTTGACCACGAAAGTTATCTTTCACTCCACGTAAGGTTACGAAGGTCTATTTATGTAATCTTAATTTACTTCTCTATCAGTCTGTAGATGTTTTTAAATAACCATGTTAACGTTTTCTCCCTAAACGATAGTTTGAGTAGTTATAAACATAAGTTTTTCTTGTATTTATCTATTTTAGTCAAATATGGTTGTTATGTCTAATTGATTGAACTCTCTCTCTTTTGAGTTGGAGAAGGATAGGTCGATTTCTTTCTTGGATGTCAAGAACGTGGTGAAATCTGGCAGTAACTCTTGGACACACCGTCTACCGAAAACCAACACACACTGACATGTACCTGCATGGCACCTCACATTACCATCGGCGCCACCTACAGCCAGTAGTGACATCGCTGACAAACAGAGCCTACGATATATGTGACCCTGAACACCTGCAACACGAGCTCATCACGTTCAGGAGGTACTGAAGCGGAATGGGTACAGAGTAGGTGATAGCTTGCAGCGAAAAACAAAGAGGAAAAGGTATACGGAAGTCCCGTGACCACAGACTCTGCAACGCGTTCGAAGTCGGGCTGAATTTGGAGGTAAACATTTTTACCTTCAAACTGTTTCGTTATCGCGTTAAGACCTGTATGTATGTGTTAACTGTAGTGTTTTTCTAATAAAATAAAATAAATACGTTTTATGCCGTTACTGTCCGATAGCTGGGCAATGGCCTTCCTTAAGTGTGTCCATTCGTCTCTATTGTTGTTGTTAGGAAAATCTGCAGTAAAATTAAATGTCTAAACAATGAATTGTTTTGAATTAATGTAAATACCATAATGACTAGTCAGCGGTCAGCGCATAAGTTGAAACAAGAGTCGCTATCTCAGTGTAAATACAATGGCTTTTTGTATCTCATATTAAATTCAGATGAGCGATCTTATAACCCACCCATAAGAGAATAGAATAATAATTAAGATGGAGGTGCTGCGGTGAGTAACAAAAGTAATCTGACTAGTTAAATGACGTTACGAGTGAAACAGTATTTTTCAAAGTGGCTCCTGTTGCGAAAAAGATGGTTCAAAGCTAACTGAGATAGATTGGACATATTTATCGAAGAAATGAAAAATACGCTGTTAGTAAAAAGAAAGACTTTTCTAGACAATAAAGAAGACTGCTGACTACATGATGAACAACCATTGACAAAGTCATGTAACAGGAACAGCCAACCAAATGAACAAAAGACAAACTGATCTGGCCCACAGTGAAATAGCAGATAGCAAATATTATATTACCAGACATTTGTCTGCTGATACATGAAATTTATCTTATGTTTTAAGTTGTTTTATGTTTATATTAACTTTAGCTATAGTTACCTGCTAACAAAACGTTCATTTCTACTTCATCGTCAAATCGGAACCTTTTGCTATATAAAACGTTAAGAGATTTATTAATTAATGCTTATTACTAAAAAAAAAACTATTAATTTTAATAAAAGCAGGTATAATTTCAGTTATTTAGGTTTCATTTGAAATATTTTTATGTGATAAAATAGATCTTCGATGTGAAAAATACGTTTCGTAACTTTCGCGGAATCAGAAATAACTTTCGTGGGTACCGAAATTTCAAAATTAAATATCGGAGGGAATAACGAACCAATTTGTTTGATTCCAACGGGATTCATTATAATTTTAGGCCTTCTTTAATGTAGTATTTTTTTCTTGACAAAAAAACCTAAACTAAAAATCGCCACGAAGGTGACGCGGAGAATGCTTTCCGGAGAATCACTCACATCATTTATCTACTCAAGAATATTTCAGCTGACATAGACTGTCCTGAACTTCTTTATAAATTAAACTTTCATGCCCCTAAAAGAGTTTTTCGTCATAGTGATCCGCTTTATGTGCCGACGGTGCATTCAAATTACAGGCGAAATAGTTACATTTGGCGTGCTTGTAGCGATTTAAAAAAGTTGTCAAAGATACTGGCATCGACATATTTCATACCAGCGTTACAGCCGTAAGGCGGCTGTTAAGTGATTTTTTTTTTCAACGACTAGCAATTGCATAATATCACATAGTAATTAGATTTTTTTTGCATAACTACTAGCGCTGCCTTAATTTGTTATTCCTTCAATGGTTTAAAAGTTGTATAATTTGTAGTTTACTAATCACTTGTAAACCCTGCTTATCCTAACAAATAATAAAAAAAAAAACTGTCTATTGTGACTTAGTGGACACAATGATTTCAAATTAGCTGTCTCACATTTATTCATTCTAGTGTTAGAGCAATGGCCAAATCTTTATTAGTAAGGAGTTCAAGGTAGTCTGATATGCTGCCGTATGTATAGTTCTTTTTTTATCTGTCTGCCTTAGTATAAATTTATTTCAAAAAAATCAAATTTTTATTACTTAATGTTTGCGCAACCACGGTCTTTAGTTGACTACAGAAACTCGTTGTTAGTTTTATCTAGGTAAGTACATTTTCCGAATTTCCTGTTCTCGGCATAAAATAGAAAGAGGTCATTTGTTTAGCTTTAAACAGGGAAGTGGGATTTAAATAAGACAATTATTTTTTCGGGGGTCACTGTCATTTGTCAGTCTGCGGACGGTTTTTGCCTGTGATCATTATCAGCGCTTATTTACTCATTAATTTGTCACTGTCCAGCAAATAGTCTTGTTTTTCTCAGCGGCTCGATGGATCAATTTGTATTTTGTTCGTGAGCCAAATTTCTGTCACAAACTGGTCGTTTATGAAGTAACTTTCGGTCCCAGGGTAGAGATTATTTTGTTTTAGTTGTTTGTTGCGCTTGCTTGTATGTGATCTCACTCTTTACTTATTTTTGAAACTTCATCCAGCGTAAATTGGTGCCCAAATAAAATGTTGTCCTCCATTGTTCAAAAGTATCGAATAACTTTATATACATAACTAAAGACAAGGTGTTGGTTTGCTCGGGTGCAAAATAAAATAATTATAGCCCATGTCATTCAGAAATAATGTTGCATTCTTAGAGAGGTTCCACACTACATCCGATCTGAATCAGATCAGAGTCCTTTAAAATATGTCATTTGATTTTAAATATGGAAACCGAACCGTAAATTGGTTGTACGACTACGCCGGAGTGTATACATATATTATTTGACGCCGGACCGAATTTTGACGGACCCGGAATGGAAGTAGTGTAAAACCGCTCTCTAATGCTTTTTTTAAATGGGTCTAGTGGTTTTTGAGTTGATTTGTTAAAAACTTACAAAATACAAGTCTTTTCTCTTCACAACATTAGTGTGGAAAAACAATGCGAATAGTTAAATTACCAGTTTAACTTCTGAAGTAACATAAATATGCTTTACCTATTTCTATTCCATTTTGTCGTATAAATACAGACAGAGAGGTCTATTGATTTAAGGCTTACAGTAGTAGGTAACACACATCATGCTACTTATGTAAATTCTGTTGATGTTCATGTAAATTGTGATGTACGACGAACTAGTAAAGGGCGTTAGTGAATACAGTCTTATCTTTTAATAGGGTGTTGCTTGTTTGCATATTACAAATAATGCGTATTGCAATTTCATAAATTTAAAATCATGTCCAAAGATGTTAATCGACCATCGTTATAGTATTAAGTATATCAAACAAAAATGTTCTACATAATAATATGTTGGAGAATAGTCAAACTCTCCATTAGGTTTATTTATTTAATTTGGAACACCAACAGGTTACATACAAACATTGACCGGAACACTTAATCTAAACAAAGTTGCATCTGGTATACAACCCAATTACAGGTGAAAACGACATTTCTAGAAAGGTATACTTAGTTAACAATATAGGTACAATTACAAAAATGGTTATATTATGCGATACCTGCGATACAGCGAAAGGTCATGTCACCACGTTCAAGATAAAACTAGCGTAAAAAACCACTGTTATTATTTGTCAATACTCAATTGTATTAACGAGAAAGTACACGCGTGTGAGTGTGATCAGAGATGGAGGGGAAGATGGAATTCTGTCCAACAACAAAAAATAACAAAAGTAATGCCTTATCGATAAAAGGGAACCAGACGTCGAGTTAAGCGATAATTAAATAACGTTAACATTAGTCCCTTTATTCATAAAACTTATCAGTCCTATAACTTGTTATGTGAGTGGTTGTCCCTTTCTGACTCTACAAATTTAAAATATGACAAACGAAGATTACGAACTAGTGTCAAATCCGCTATAGCAGTCATGTAGGACGTTTATAAATAAGAATATAAAAGTATACCTCTAAGATGACATAAATGATAAAAACGATATAAAACAATAAAAGGAAACAATGATTATTTTTTGCTTCAGCTAAATAACATAATTAATAGTTTCACTAATCTCATCTACAGTACTTATTGAGCGATTTCTACGATGTAGGTAGCTGAATGGTTAAGGCATGCATCCATTTTAAAATGTTGAGACGTCCATCTATTAGCAATGATTTTGTTTGTACTGATACCTAACTTAATATTAATGTTTGCGAATGACAACAAAAATATTTGGCAAATGTTAAACATGAAATTATGAAATAAATGTAGTACATAAAACTGTGAATCAAACATCAGTTAATTAACTATTCCAATAAATCTTTTCTCTGCAATCGACAAAAGTACTATGGTCCGCATTCCTGTATACTTGAGAAATACCAAATGCTTTCGGAATCGGTGTCTTGGCGTCTTCGTAGAAAATCACTATCAGCAAGTCAACGGATCCATCTGTTTTGCGACACCAATTCATAATAGATTCCTCCATATCAGCCCAATCGCCTAGGCACTAAGTTGTATTCTGCGTTAGGGCCACCAAGATCAAAGCCTATTATGGTACCGGTCTCATAGCTTCCTCGTGAATACGAAATTTGCTGTCGAAGCTTCCTTTCAACTGATGATGGTATTCCCGGTTCTGAATTATTTCTTAATAAATACGTGGAGCTTTTTGTTATTCGAGCTCTTATCAGAGCTGGTACCATCATATCTCTAATTTTCACCATTGCATAACTTACAATGGGATTAGCATATTCATACAATGTAAACAATTGTGTCATTGTATTACTGCCAACTGCTTCTATAGCTTCAGCAATGCCTATGATAGAATGGTCGGGTACATCAGATGATGATGGGTGCAATTTGTCATATTCACTATCGTATCTAAAAAAGTCGTCGCACTTGCCTTTGTTTATTGGTCCGACAAGAAAATTACTATCTAGAACTGGTATTCTTGGCACTGCAGTGAAGGCACAAAAACCCCATGTTTGTCCGTTGTGGTTACACCAAAAATACGACTTTTCTCTACTCTTACTACATTGATCTGTGCATACCTTATTTTGTGAAGTCATACTTTGTGATTGACCATTAGGCAGCAAACTTCGATGAGTATTTGAACTGCAGTAATCCCACGTGATTAAGTCATTTCTAGTAAAACACCATTCATAATCAAAAAACATATTAAAACGTCCACAGTTGCTCAGACAATGATTTCTTCCGGGATCTTCTTTCTGAGCTGTGAAAAATATCGGTGCAGGTTCATCAAGGATTTTGCAGCTACGTTTTTCTCTATATGTACCTCGGGCTTCAGTGATACATTCATGGGTGTTAGGTGAGCAACCTGTCAGGCATGGCTTGCCATTGTCGTCTCTGATAGACTCGTGCATATATAGCACGAACTTATCACAAGCGACTAGTTGAATCATCACTGTGACAAATGTTAAAGTAGTTAACATGGTCCACATTATATCACTGTCTTGTAAAAAATGAGGATAAAGCAAAGTTTATTTGCATATTTATATGCATCACAATCTGCTATGAAAACCCATTATCGTATACTGTTCATTGTGGTATTTTCTAGCTCTAGATAACATAACGTCATTATGTTATTCCCATACTGTAAAGATGTTTGTTGACCTGTGCTGCTTAAAATAACTTTACAATCTGCACAACAGTGTCCACTTTATGTTTATACTCCTACTACCGGTTGCCCGCGACTCCGTCCGCGCATGCTCATGACTTTCGCATACCAACTTCCACCCCACTTTTCACCAACTTAAAGATCAGTTTTTAAAATTCATGAAATACATAATTCTCAATTTCTAACCAAAATAGATAAAAAACCAACTTTTATCGATTTGGCTTCAATACTAACAGAGTTTCATACAAACTTACTCCCTTTTTTACTCCCTTATGGGATGAATTTCTAAAAACCTTTTTTTCGTGCTTCTAACATTAACATAACATGCTAAAAAAAGAAGCATGGTGGAATATTCAAGTTTCTGATTCCAAAAGTTTGGGATTCTTTTATGTTCAAATGTCTGTCATTTTTTTTTATAGTTCGTTTGTATGTAAATAATATTTGGGAAACATAATTATTAAATATAGAAAAAAAATCCTAATTACAAATTTCAAATAATTAATACTTGCAATTAGTTTACTTTTTATTTATTGTGATGTATATATACCTAATATAATTTAAATACATAAGAAATATCATTAAGTTTTTAAGCGGTGATTTATTATTATTTTACAACATTTTTTAATTAATTCAAAGGTACCTTACAAATCAAAAATTATTCCAGTATATTTTTTCTGTGCAATCCACAAATACGCTATGGTCAGTATTTTTAAATATTAGGGAAACACCAAATGCTTTAGGGATCGGATTATTAGCATTTTCATAAAATACTACTATTATCATTTCCACTGACCCTCCTGTTCTGCGGTACCAATTTAAAACAGCATTCTCCATATCTGCCCAATCATCGCACTTCCAATCTATTGATCTAGGCACGAAGTTATATTCTGCGTTTGGTCCTCCAAGATCAAAACCAATTAGTGTACCAGTTTCATAACCATGTGTGGTACCTAACATTTGCTGTTGAAGTTTCATTTCAACCGTCGAAGAAGTCTTAGTATCAGTTTTAACGATGTTTATGGAATCTTTATTGATATGAGCTCTTATTACAGCAGGCACCATCATATCTCGAATTTTGACCATTGAATAACTTTTGACTGGATTTTTAACTTCGTTCAGTGTAACAACTTGGGTCAATATATTACTTCCAACACTTTCAATAGCTTCAGCAAGACCTCTGACGTAATTGTCAGGCACTTCAGTTGACGTATAGAAAGATGATGGTTGATAAACACTATCGAATTTTAAGAAGTCATCACATTTGCCTTTATTCTTCTCTCCAACAGCAAAATTATTATGTAAAACTGGTATTCTAGGTAAGGCAGGTAGGGCACAAGTATCCCATGTTTGTGCGCCATCTTTATTGTAATGACACCAAAAGTAAGTGTCTCTACCTTTACTACATTGATCCGTGCATGTCTTTTTGGATGTAGTCAAACCTTGTATTTGACCTGTCCCTAAGAAATCACGACGTTCGTTTGAACTACAGTAATCCCATTTGCTAAAGTCTTTTGAAGTGAAACACCATTCGTAGTCGTAGTTATCGTCGTAGGGGCCGCAGTTACTTAAACAATACTTTCTTGTGTCTTTATATTGCGATGTTTGATAGATTGGCGCTATTTCATCAAGGGTTTTACAACTGCGCTTTTCTCGCTTCCAATTGATGATACATTGATTGGTTTCAGGCGAACAGCCGGTCAAACATGGCTTGCCATTGTCATCTCTTATAGATTTGTGCGTATACACAGTGAACTCTTCGCTGACAGCTACTTGTGTTATCACTGACAAGATAAATATTTCTAGTATGATCCACATATTTCTACTCTTGACTGCGTACTGAGTAAACACGTTTATTCGCTACTTTATATACTTTATTGGGTCATAATCATTTTATTTGTGCACGTTTAATACACAATGCATTCATAATCGGTGTTTATAATTCAAAATAAAAATTGACCTATTATTTATTTCAAATAACATTCATGAGGAAACTGATAGTTGAAATACAGTTATTATTTCAAGTACACAACACTATTTGTTTATCATTTGTAATACGCTTGAATATAGTCACGTTACTAAACATAACTCGACTATACCTGAATTTTATACATTAGAATATTTTTATAAATATATTTTTGCACTTGAGAAAATGAATACCAGAGGCGGAAATCGAACCCGTGTTCCTCGCATGCCGGGCGATTGCCTAACCTCTCGGCCACCCTGGCGTTGGCAGAGCCTGTCGAAATTTTCAAGTGCTTCTTAAAACTGTAATGCCGCGTTGCTTTCATCAATGTTATTGGGATTACACCCTCAACACTCGAATGAAATAAGTTTTTCAAGTGCAAAAATATATGATGGGATGAAAGTTTATATGGAAAACCCAACTCTTGCAGGCGAAGTCGCGGGGAACCACTAGTACTATATAAAACACTCGCCTGTACGCGTATGTTAATCTCTATCATAAAACTGAACAGAATTTATAAACCCCGTTTAGGTTACGCACGGCCCCGGTCGTCAAACTATTCCATTGGTTTTACATTTTACCGTATTATCTGCATCGCTCATATAGAATTGCAAATTTAAACCCTTTGTAAGCGCTCTGCATTTGGAAACACAAATTCGCTTTTACGGACATTTGCATGTTGCTATGTTACAAAGGTGACTTCGGAAATTCGCACAATTTAGGGTTATTACTATCGATCTTTATTGCGCCTACAACTAGAAGTTATCGATTAGAAATGTGTTTTGTATCTGCAATCGGCCTATTCGGCTTTGATCTGATTTGATGATGGTAAATTGTAAAATATTTTTAAAACGCACATCCAGAAGTGTTTTTTTCCGACCTCTTATTTTCGCTAATCGCATTCTATTCAGGGAAGATATGATTCAGTGTCTTAGATTTACGAGTTCTGTAGCTATATCGTAGCTGTGTCGTTCAAGTAGGGCGTTTTGCGCCCTTTTTACCCGACTGCGACAGAAGGAGGGTGATGTTTTATTTTAAAAATATTATATTTTATGATATATAAGTATTTCATACGGTAATATTTAGTGTTCATTTTGTCATTTTTGTCTCAAGTGTAGTTATTTATCCACTAAGTATATCTTATGAAAATCTAAACAAGGATATACACAAAATATCAAGTTAATCAAGTAAGGCTTACATTTCGATAAGCGGAAATACTCTTTCAGTTTATGGTTTTATACATTATCATAAAAGAAGGGAGTAAGGAGTCGAATATTTTCTTCGTATTACGCGGTACTAGAGCTTTCTATTCGACCTCTTCAATCCGCGAAAGGATTAAAATGAAAGAATTTAGAAAATCCGAGATGAAAAAGCAACCGGATTACAAGTGTTTATGAAGGTACAGTCGAGTTCATTAATATATGTGCATTTCCAAGGCTTAAAATATAAATGTACATGGAAAAGTACTTATACATGTGAGCAGATTTACCAATCAATTATATGACACATGGCACTTGTCATATTAATCTGAGCAAGCCTTCCAGTAATATCTAAACAATCTAAAACTCAAAAATATCTGTACTAATATTTTTCAGAATTATTGAATCAAATAAAAGTACATAAATGTCAACGCAAGTGTTTTTTCAAATATTTATAAACATGGTACTGGCACAAAAATATCTGTACTACTAACGCATATGAACAAGTAAAAGTTCATAAATATCTGAATAAAACTTAATAAGTTAATAACTAAATCGTCCGGTTCTCACAGCCTAGTTATCAAAATAAAACACGAAAAGGCCTATATGTGACTGACAATCACATGACAACTTCAAGAATAGCTCGAAATTTAAAAATTGGTTGGTGGCCAGTTATAGGTAAATGGTGATAACAACCTCTTTTAAGTCAATTGTTAATCGAAAGTAGCATAAAATGGGTTTTTAACAAGAAACCGCTAGAAAACACTAATACCTGTCATTTATGACGTCACACTCAAAGTAAAAGGGATAAATGTATCATTTGATTTTCATTATTCGAAATTCGAAGTGTTACGTTTGTTCAGATATTTATGAACATTTACTTATACACACAGATATTTTTGTGCCAGTACCATGTTTATAAATATTGGAAACAATACTTGCGTAGATATTTATGGACTTACATTTGGTTAAATAATTTTGAAAAATATTAGTACACATATTTTTTAGTTTTCGGTTGTTTAGATATTACTAAAGGTTTGCTCAGATTAATATGACAGGTGCCATGTGGACATATGTTTGATTAACGAATCTGCTCAGATGTATATGTACCTTCCCATGTACATTTATATTTGAAGCCTTGGATATGATCATATATTAATGAATTCGACTGTACTGTCAAATCATAATGGTAAATGAGGGAGATGGAGGATATACTATCTTTCCGTCTGAACAAGATACTACAAGTAAGAAAAACTTACAGTTTTTATAACCTTAATGATACTATTAATGATAAATAAATATTGGACAACATTGCTCTGATCCCAAAGTTGTGTTATGGAAATCTGAAACAACGAGACAATATAGAAAATGTTAATTGTTATATTGACCCGACCGGGGATCGAACCCGGGACCTCAGAGATGGTGACACCTTGCAAAACCGGTGTTCGAGCCACTCCGCTACGAAGGCCGTCAAATCCATACTTCCATACTAAAATATTATAAATGCGAAAGTATGTCTGTCTGTCTGTCTTTTACCTCTTGACGCTTAAACCACTGAACCGATTGAGATGAAATTTGGTATGGAGACAGTTCGAGACCCTGGAAAGAACATAGGTAACATTTTGTCGCGGTATAAAACATATTAAGGGGGTGAAATGGGGGATGAAAGTTTATTTAAAAAATCCAACTCTTGCGGGCGAAGTCGCGGGTAACCACTAGTAATGTATAAATTAAGATCAAAATTATACAATTTTAATTAAATACTGTATGTATATTTATATTTCTGGACGCTAGTTAACGCGTGTTGCTGCTGCCTTTTTCATTTTTTCATAGTTAAAAATCGATCACCATTGTTGAGCTGTAAGTGGAAACTACAACAAAATAAACTGATAAACTTTAAACACAAAACATAAGTCTAATATTTCTAATTTTAACGCAGCAAAAGGAAAATAACAACACAAACGTACAGATTAGGTTGAACTTTAGCAAATCCGGACAGAACTATAAATATTGATAATCCTATTACATCGCAAAGAACGAAAGCAAATACAGCTGAAAAGAGGGAATCTTGTTGCAAAACGGCTACAGCGGCAAGTGCAAAATTAGAATCGACCCTCAGTAAGTAGGGTAATACATTCCACCCTTCCAACATGTGTGGAGAACGTAAATCATGGTGCACACCTGTAAGCCAGATTGGCTAGATAAAGAAATTTAATATACGCTCTCGATGCATAAAACTGATTTACGATTTACGACGGGAGCATGCACTTAGATTTATTTAGAGATTGAGAGCCAGGTAGGGTGATGGAACGCTGAGAGTTCAATAAGTTTGGCTGTGACCCGTTCTTTTGTTTTTACGGCAGCTTATCTGGAATTAAGGATGGGTTTGAAAGGATTTTAGGTAGGTATAATAAATAATTTGGCCAATGCCATTATTTTTTGCGGTTATAAGTGGATGTTTAATCAATAATACCAAATAACTGCTTACATTTAGCCTAAATGCTGCCCCTAAGTAATACCATCGTGTTACAAGTTTTTGCAATAAATGTTATATTTATATTTCATAGTTTTGCTTAGACCAAGTGAAAATGGTATCATTGAAAGTATTATTATGTTGGTATTATTACGGGTAAAGAATGAATTGTGTCCTTAGATTACTATAGAACCTGATAATAATATGAAACCTATAATATTTATTCTGATGAAGAAATATAGCAAGCATTCGTTCTAATTGTAATTGTGTTTCTTGGATCTAAACTGTCTTTATTTCATTTTGCGCATAAATCAGGTTCTATAATATAGGTAATTATACGAATGTAGCACGAATGCTCACTATATTTCTTCATGTGAATAATTATTTGCGTATCCTTTATAAAACTAACGATTCCATTTTCATTGTTGCAGGTGTCAAGGCGGCGGTGTTTGTGTGAAAATGTTGTGACAAATATTGTGTACATGAAAAGGGAGGTTACCAAAAATGTGTTCGCTAAAGAATTTCGAAGACGCAACGCGGAATCGGACCTTCCTGTTCATAATAGTGTTACTGTCGCTGAAGCTGTGTAGCCCTCAGGATTTGAACGAGGAGTTTGTGAACGAGGATAGTATAGAGCCGGCGGATTTGAGTATGGTGTCAGTGAAAAGTGCGAAGTTGCAAAGGGACGCGGGAGCGGGCCCTTGTAGGCTTAGCGAACTGTTGTGCGACACGGGACAGTGTATATCGTTGGACAAGTATTGTAATGGCGAGGACGACTGCGGGGATAAGAGCGACGAGCCCAAGTCTTGTACGCGTAAGTATATTTTGTGCCTATTTTGCACAAATATTTGTTTATTTGTTGGTAACTTTATAGCTGTCTTGTAACTCTCCGCACGCTGCCAGTACTTTTAACTCTGGTAGTAGTAAGTAAGGAAGTGATATTGATACTTTGATCCTTCTACATATTAATAAGTCACTTCACCTCTTTTAGCCTTTATCACTCTTAACGTGGTTTCGTTTCTTTCCATCAAATACGTTACTAGCCGAGATAGACGTCTGATGAGTTACATCAAATTAAGTTCAAAAAAATATTTAGGTAGATTAGAAATAGTTTGTCAAAAATATTATATATTTTGTTCGCCTTCTTTGAATGTTAATTATGTATTATAGGATAGGTAGGACTATTATTTTGGAATTATTATTGGAAAACAGAAATTCTTTTGGTACCTATTTTTCTATTTTCTAACTATCATGAGTTCGCTGGTTTGTTTCAATAAAATTAAGACCCTTCTTTTTGGCGTTGTCATACCTAGTTATTGAAGTAAAAAATATAGAAGAAAGGTTATTTCTGTCCAGTCATATATGCCCATACCATCTAAGCCGAGATGAGGGCAATGAACTCGGACATTATAATTCCTTTGTAAGCCCAACGCTAAGGGAACGAAGCTCAATCGTGTCCGTCAAGAAGTCCTTTATAGTCATTGAAGCGCATTTTAATAATAAGTCCCCTTTTTGGTTTGCTGATATCTGTCACAAAAGAAAAGGTACTCAAGGACTATTGCGTTATTATGGCCACGAAAACTGCAAAATAAATTCTTGAATACCGTTTTTTAGTTTTTTTTCGATTAGGCATACAGTAGGCGCCAAGACAAATAGAAACCGCTATCCTACTTTTTCTTGTTACGTTCGTCGTATTTTGAAGCCTTCAGAACCCTTTAAGATAGTTTACAAATTGACTCAATTTTGGTTATTGTTAAAAAACTAAGAAGGTAAAAATAAAACCAAAATAGCCACTATGGAAATTTGGAAACAACTGAAGTGTGTTTTTCTTTGTTTAAAAAAAACTCCTTTACGATGGTACGGATCCCTGTGCAAGTCCTATGTGCACCCCAAAAGATACATCAAGCAAACTCTCCACTCGATACTTTAATGGCCACAAGTTGAAGCGTCGCATGGCATCCGAGTGGCTGTGTCAGCGGTGGACTTGGCTTCCACCCACTTTTATGTAATATTCATCAACGGAGTTATGCCGGTCCCCGGCCAAAACATATTATATTCCATGTTTATGGATTTTACGTAATACAGAGGGGAACTATCGCTTTGCGGGTGGATTTGAAGAGATCGTTAGGACGGGTTTAAACCTAAAGCTAAAGACTCGTTATTTGTATCAGCTAGGGGAGATATTTTAGCTTTGGGTAGATAGTCAAAGTGATTATGAATATTGCCGTATTGAGAAAAAACTAAGGCTTGCTATCTGTCAATATAAGTCTTTTAAACGAGGTTTGACAGATTTCTGATAAATATTGTAAGGACTTTAATTAAAGTACGAAGCCTCCGAAGCCTCAAAATTGGGTGATTACTTTTATGTGTGTAATAAAGTTTCTTAAATAATAAATAAAAATACTACTTAGGCAACTCGTATTAAGTATGTGAACGGCCGTATAGTTGATTTTTAAATTTTGATTAAGGTTTCGTTGGTCTGGTTCGTATATTTTCGTTTTAATTAAAGCCCCCATCCTCAACCTATAATCTGTCTGAGAATAGATCATTATCTATCTATGATTAGCTAACTTAGGTTTGACGGTTATTTTGATCAACCGTCAATCGATTAATTCCCGACTGAATTCCTGTACAAAAAATGTCAAATTAAAAATTAAACATGTGTTTATGAACGCCAGGCTTTCATTTATTCTACGAAGTCCATTCACTTGGACTCCAAAAAATAACAGATAATTAATTGGAAATAGGTTTCTAGTATAATTTCGTAGAACAGTCAGGTAATTTAAATATTATTTTGTACTTTTTAGTTTAACCCATTTGTTTATACATTTTTTAGTTTTAATTAGCACTGTAGGCAGCTTCGAAGTCGGTTGTTGTTTAAAAAAAAAAAGAAATTTTTCGTTGATCGAGGCTATGCCATTTATTAGGTACTATTTGTATAAGTTTATATACGTAGTATTTGGTTTATTTGGGCATTTTATAGTACACACTTCCCCTTCTCCAACCTATTACGAGTGCCTAAATAGTGTATTTTATTAGTAGTGAAGTAATTTTAGATTAATTACTAAACTGTATCGATATAAAGCGCTGCAAATGTTTCACATCACTTGAGCCTTACTATTTCGGTGACCATAAATACGTTTTTACGCTAGAAAGGCGCGGAACGTTAATTGTCCTACATAAAGAGCCACGGATGTTCTCACAAAGGGACTGAAAGAACTAGATTATTCTCCAACATCCACAGTTCCTTTCTGAGGCCAAATAAGAGACCTCATTCCGGTTGTTCACACTAGGGACTTTGTAGCTGAGCCATTTTGTTCTTTATAAGGCCTTGCTTTTGGTTTGCCAATTGCATTAATGTTGCAGCGACTTGAAGTTTGCGCTGAATTTTGGTATAGGTAAGTTTACCGACGGAATGCTTGTATGTTGAATTTGAGCTTATACAATTTGTCAATTTTTAAAAGCTGGTTACCCCAATTGGAATTCGGATGGGGCTTCGTCTGATTATGAATAGAACGTCATAATATAAAGTCTGTGGTAACTATTTAGCAATCTATTTTTCTTGAGTTTAAAAAAGATGTCAACAGCTCATGAACATACTACATCATTTTGGGTGCCTAATTTAAAAAGCGGTGAACGGACTCCGCAAAACTCCATATAGGCATCGGAAATGCTGAAAGGCACTCAAAGATTCAGGAGAACAATTAACGTTCTTTAATTACGGCGGTAAAACGAGCTTGCCTTTATCGCGCCACGTAGGTGGCCGCTTACCCAAAATATAGCTTCAATTAACAAAAAACCCACGAGCCGCTTAATAAGGTGTTAAGTCTACCGTAGCGGTGTTTATGAAATGGACGGAGGTTTGTCACGAATATCCAACGTGCGTGAGGGTGATATGTGGCAAAAACTTTTTCACGCATTTTTTGTAATATGATGAAATTAGTTATCCCCACTCATCTACTCTATGATATTGAAAAGTGATATAATTGAAAGACGGAATTTCAACTAACGTTAAATTGAAATCACTATTTTAAACTTCCTTTTTTTCCGCCATTGTATATTAATTGTGGTTTCCCACTATAAACAGTGAATCATTCGAGATTTTTTTAATAATTGGCTCAAAAATATTGACACGGTATATTTTGAGGCAGGCGCTTCTTCCTTTGTTTACCCGTACAGTGGTTGACACTACATTGTTGACTGTTGGGATATTGTTACGGGCGACAATAAGCTATGGTTTATCTGGTACTTAACACTGTTGTGGCTTAGTTTTAGCCATATTATGTAAGACATATTTGGATAGAGATCATCAGAGAATCATGTAAAAATCATGGCTTTAAAATACCAAACATATACAAAATTTAAGTATTTTTACTGCGTATACGGCGGCTGAATTATACTTACGGGTTTGAGTTTCACCACAGAATAAATAATAGTACAAGTGTTTCACCTTACATTCGCAGGTCATGAAGAATTATATTTGATACCGTAATTCTTATTGCTAAACTTGTCTACATATTTCTGTTTCCTTGTGACCAAAACCTTGACCTCAAATAATCGAATATCATTAACCTTTAATAAATCACTTTCTGCTGCTATTGACTGTTGGCAAATTGATTTATAGACAGCCTTTTTAAAGGCCTACTCAAATATAATATACAAGCCTTGGCTCTATATTTACCTAACATTTGCGGCTGAATGAATATAAATTAATCATTTTTGTACCTAAGTCATGAATGTTTATTAAAGTAAGCTCACGCTTAGTTTAGGGCTAGCGGCTAATTAGTGTGATTGTAGGAAAAATGAATTTTTGATAAATAGGTAGTAACTGTAAATTTAACATACGACTAGAACTTTACTATGTTCTTTTCTAGGGGTTATATCAAACTACAATTCATCTGTCATTCCATTTTCTTTTCTTCTTCGGAACTGAGTTTCCAAAGCCAGCATGCTATTCAATCTCGAAAAACTTGATTTAATACCACTTTTTTTTTAAAGAAAACCACGCCATGACCGGCTTGTACCGTGTTTCAACTATCTTCAATTTGAATCACAGGACGAATTTAAAACTCTTAAGAAAGTTGTCTGGAACATCGAAAGTCACGGTTGAGATGTGTCTGTACATATAATTTGATCATAAATACACTTAAGCCTTATGCAATCACTAATACTGGATAGAGCCAGATAATCCGTCTAGTCAGCGGTTGTCATTGGCAATCTTGTGGTATAAACATGTTTACCCGACGATTCTATAGGATATTTAGCTTGTGAAGAATATAAAATGAGCCTTATTCTACAAATATAGCCTAGGACACAATATTTTAATTGAAAACCTGTGTTATTTCACGACAGTTAAACTGTGTTTATAAAACTGTTTGAAGAAGTAGTGATAGTATGACCAAAATGTTTTATAACATGTTATCCTAAATCTATTAATCAACTGTGCCAAATGTCATTCACAGAATGTTTAGAGTTGGAAAATTGCATAATGTTATTCAACAATCATTGCATTTGAGTGAATTGTCAAGTGCCTACTTATATAATTTATTTTACGCACATACTCATTTGTTAATAAGGTAATCAGTTCCCTAAAAGCCAACTTACGGCACTTTAAAGGCAGTCAAGTGTAATCTACATATCTGAAAAATTGGCGAATACTCGAAATGCTGAAACTTTTGTCCGCATCCGGCTTCAGAGGAACAATTCCTCAGTTCGGAGAAAACTTCGGCGGGTCCTAATAGCGTCCTCACTAAGATGTCTCAATTACGTCCGCTTAAGCAAACACTTTTGTTCGCACCGTTTGCGATGGTCGTTTTCCCAGTCTTTTGTTTTGATTTAAATTTCTCGCTTTAATTAATTTGCGGTAAAAGCCTTAAACCTTAGCTAATAGGAAAAACTGAACACCAGTGTTATATGTATACCTAAATTATAATTTATTGTCATAACATCAATATGATGATGACCATTTTACCCAGTAACTGGTGCTTACATTTTCTTGCTACTGTTGGACCGAGAGAATCTGCTTTTCACTTGGTGAAGTCAGCGATGTGTATACAAAACTAACGATTAGTAAAAATTTACACTGCAATACATGTAAGAATAATTTAAAAAAATACCTGTTAAGTTTGCAAACTTAACTCAATAGCTTTCGTTTTGCTTATCGTTTTTAAACTGATGTAGCATAGCTTTTAACACGTTAGATCTAGAGCTATATGCTTTAGAATAGTTATTTACAGGATTTTTACCATGTACCTTTTAATTTGTGAGTTCTCGATACGCTGTAATAATAATAATAATGTCCTCCTAGCCGAATTTCGACTATGGCGGCCATCTCAACAGAGATTAGCCAACTGCGCGGGACATATTATAGTGCACAAGTGCTTGCGCAATACACAGGTGCACTCTCTATTCCTTCACTCTCATAATTTCGGTGAGACGGCAGTCCGACATGACCGTAGAGAGATCAGGCGCAGGACCAACGGCTTAACGTGCTTTCCGAGGCACGGGGGTGTTAACACCACCAACTTCCTGACTCCGGAGCTGTGTCTGAGTAATTTCAAGACAGAAAAACCCAAACACTTTCGGCCCGACCCGGGATTCGAACCCGTGGATAGTACCCAGCGTGCTGACCACTAGACCAACGAGGCAGTCGATATGCTGTAGGCTTGGTGGAAAGCAATAAGACAACAGTTTGAAAGCCATTTTGCAAGCTATTGAATTATGCGATAGGTCTGCTAATTTTAATTATCAATTCAACGAAACACCCCCTTTAAAAGCTGATATTGGCAGTTGAACTCGTGTAACGTGCCATAGACATCATTTTAATCAGACAGATTGGCATCTGTTTGACGGAGCAAGGCCAGACCTTTGGTTTAGTTAAATTGAAATCCAAATCAAATCTTCAGTTGTGTATCCAAATCAAATCTTCAATCATGTAACAATTATTGAGGCTGAGGTGTGGTTTAGATTATACAGAAACATATCACAAGATTAGGATAACATTGGTTTTACTCATATTACCTACTACGAGTATTTGATCTGCTTTTAACAAATATACCTAATATTGCGTTTTGAGTTAAAACCTGTTTGTTTTCCAGTAAATTAATGTTACAAAACGATGGTAAGATTACACAAAAAATACCAACCACATAGAAAATTATGACATAATAATAATAAGTAGGTTATAAGAATATTGTTTGATTCAAATATTTGATACTGATAACCATTTTGGGATTGTTAACACAGTAGTCATTCTATTTAATTTTATCAACAGGACATAGAATAACAAAGAAAAGCTTACAATTAATAGAATCAGGCGTTACTTTGCGGAAATCCATTATTAGATAGGAAAAATAAAATACAATTATTTTGCTTTAAATTTCCGCTAAGAGACGCTAGCGCAGGCAAAAAACCACACCAACCGCAACCGCGTTGAGAACCAGTTCAGGCAAATGCAGAATGCACCGCCCTCCATACGCATGCACTACAGCTAATGCAGTTGTTAGTTACCAACACCAATGTGCAAAAAACCTCGACGCGTTTCGCCACTCCACTCGGCATCCTCAGGAGAAGTTGTCGCAAGGTTTTTGAAGGTTTTGCACGTTGGTGTTGGTAACTAACAACTGCATTAGCTGTAGTGCATGCGTATTGAGGGAGGGAGGGCGGTGCATTCTGCATTTGCCTGAACTGGTTCTCAACGCGGTTGCGGTTGGTGTGGTTTTGTTGCCTGCGCTAGCGTCTCTTAGCGGAAATTTAAAGCAAAATAATTGTATTTTATTTTTCCTATCCAAAGAAAAGCTTAAATTAAAAACCCTTATAACTTTTTTATTCTCTACATTAACTTGATAGATAATAATTTACATCTCCTACGCGTGTATTGAAGCCCTTTATTAAATTTTAGGCCTGAGTACTTTTCTGTCATCAGCTACATTTAAGCAGGTAAATAGTAACGTTTTAGAAGATTTTAAATCCTGCACTATTCACGAGGAAAAGACAAGAACCAAAAAGGAAAATATATACGAACAATACCATTGCGGGTTCCGAACACAGTTGAACACTCGTCTTATGCTCTGTAATGTGCTGACAGGGCAGACAAAAGGCATTTTTTTTAAAAAGCCTTTGGAAATATGGCCGATCCCTATTGTGCTCGCCGCTTTATTCGGGCCTTTTTACTTCTCATTTTCTTATTTCAGTGTTGAAAGGATTAACAATAGTACAGGTACCGTGCGGGTATTTATCATGACTCGCACAGTTTAGGGTGGTTCTGTTTTTGGTTGAATTTTCTTCAGATTTATAAGCCACATTTTCACAGACATGCTTTTGCTTATTCTTGTTGAGTTTCTTTGTAACATTTACTAAGATTGTTATTGCGTATTAGTCTATTTCTAAATTTGAATTCTCACTGAGACCCTACTCTTGAAAAACCGGACAAGTAGGAGTCTGACTCGGGCACGATGGGTTCCGTACCATGTACAACATACCATTAGATACTACATTATGACCTTTTTTTAGTTTTTTAAACGGCAAAAAATCACGTCTGTTAGGTAGGAGCCTAACATTTTTATTTTAATCTGTTTATTATATGTTGCTATAGCGGCAACAGAAATAGGAACATCATCTGTTAAAATTTCACCTGTCCTGGTATTACACGTTATCGCAGATACAGCCTGATTACAGACACACAGTGGAGTATTAGTAATAGGGTTTTACCCTTTAGGTACGGAACCCTAAAAACTATGTTTAATGACAATTTGCTAGCATTGTACTTTCGGACTTTGTAGTTCTTTCGGAGTAGTCTTTGGGTACGGAACCTTAAAAAGGAATGTTCTTAATGTCCATTTGCTAGCATTTTACTTTCGGACTTAAGGACGAATTTACGGATAAGGCAATGGCCGCACTGATATCGTCTTAAAAATAAGGTCTTTCTGCCGTGGTTCAATGTTTAATAAGTACTGTGTAATTATTTTTATAACTTAAGCAATTATTTTGCAAGTTTTTACGAAATTGAAATAAATTTCGCTCACAAAAATTATTCGACTGTATCATCCGGTGGGACTCGAACCCACGTCCCTTCGCTATCCGGGCGAATGCTCTTACCAACTAAGTTACGGAGGACGGTAGCCGGCGTTCGTTTTCATCAATAACGTCCTCCGTAGCTCAGTTGGTATGAGCACTCGCTCGGATAGCGAAGGGACGTGGGTTCGAGTCCCACCAGATGAACAATCAATAAAATTTTGTGAGCGAAATTTATTTCAATTTTGAGTACTGTGTGTTAACTATTTCCTTATTTTCTAGCCTGCAACAGAACGTACATGGGCGACGTGGGTCGCACGTACGAGCTAGAAGTCCGAAGACCAAGGGAAGACCACTTGCCCTTCATTTGTCATCTTAACTTCACCGCTACTGGAGGCAGCTATGGTGATATTATACAGGTAATTTAATTGTCTGATATCTAGTCCCTATTCCAATAGTTATCTTCTCACGTATTCAGCCATCTTTAAAACATACATTTTTAAAATATATTTTTTCAAGATATTTACATAAAAAAGAAATCATCAATCAATACATACGAGTAACAGTAGTCGAAAACCATTAGTTTTAATTTAAAATCAAATAACTTGACACGCATTTAGGAAACCCAGTTATTTTTTAATTAAAAGAACAACCTAAATTAAAAAAATGCTTGAGCTCTTCATGTAAATATTAGCCTAGCTATTTCCCGTAGCAATTTGATTTATCTATTCTAGGGAACCATGTGTAGTAATTAAATTAAACTTCGCTCACAATAATTGATCGACTGTGTCATGAATTTTTGTGAGCAAAATTTAATTTAAATTCGTAAAAACTTGTAAACAAATCGCGTAAGTTATAAAATAGTTACATGTGCAGTAAGGTTATGCACTTTATAATGCACTAGCGGTGATATATCTCAGTAGTATAGCTCTAAATCTTAATGTTTCGCTTCGGTAAGCAAAACATGTGTAAATGCCTGTCTCCATAGCACCTCTATGTGCACAATATCAGAAACAAAATGCCATCAATGAGTTCGCTTGTTAAAAGGTCTCGCTTGATTAAACGCAATGAGACATACTCAGTTAAATTTAAGAATGCATGGTTTAACTATCTGAATGTAAAAGGAGCCTTTTAAATATTTTCTATGAATTGAACTGTTTTGTTTTGTCGTATGTCCAAATCAACGAAGTAAATTAGATGCAATAGTGCAAAGCAATCAGTGTCTTTGATTTCAAGCCCATTTTGAAATCTTATGATGTCCATAAATTACTAATATATACCCAATTGTTTTTGTTTTTTATAAGACAAATCATTATTTTTAGGATAAAAGGAACTACTAAGATGGATTATAATTTAATAAGCTTACGAAATAAACAGCTAAGGCTAAACAAATTTTTGATTTAGATACTCCAGACTAAATTCTGTAGGTAGAATAGGTTTACGTCGCAGTTCCATTTATTCTTAATTATGTACTCACAAAAATCACTTGATTTAATGTTCACAAAGCCTAGTCATAGTTATTATTACACAAATATTCTTCAACTGTTTTTGTTCAAAGAATATAATGGACTAAAACTAAAATCCTTTGTTACAGCTAACATTTGACACGTTCACCGTCGGAAAGTTTGTGTCATTCACCTCTGATGGGTGTCCGGATGGCCACATGACCATCGTTGAGCGGAGTCCATCGCCCCCCCTGGGACAGTGGTGTGGATCCGCTTGGGGGTACACTGTCTACTTCAGCGAGTCAGATTCTATCAATATGACGCTCAGATTAGATAGGCTGAGCCAACAGGTGAGGATTTGTGTTTGGAATCGTATTTTTTAACACTAACTCGGTTGTGCTAGTCTACTTTGTGTACACTACAAAGGTCAAACATCTCTCAAGTTAAAAAAGACTCCGGTAATAGTCGGGTGATACTAGTGAACCTAATGGTAAATATTTGACTGAAAGCATATCCTAAAGCACTCATCAGCGGTTACAGATACTAAAATATACAATATCTTTGCAATATTTTCTAGGCCCTAAAAAGAGTCAACGTCAAAAGTCAAAAAGAATCCTGACATGGAAGAGAAGACCAAACACTTCCAAATAATAAAAGAAAAAATTAATCGCAATTTGTCATTAATTTACATTGGAGTTTAAATCTACAGAAAATACAATCTAAATCTAAAAGTGATTTCACACAACGGGTATCTGAAGCTTAGCATGTTGACAATAGCACGATCAAAACTTCTTAGTTCAAACAAGAGCTCTGGAACTAGTAATCATGATTTTACGTAAACGTTTGCTTTTAGCTCCGGGAACTATTATTTTGTATTGACACACTTCCGATAATATCTACGGCCTATTTCCATTTCGACATGAAGGTATAATTGCAGTGCCATCGATTTCTTCGTACTGTTCGACGAATGAATTATCAGTAATTTCAGTCCAAATATTAGTCAAGAATAGAAAGCAATTTAAAAGTAATTGGATTTCTTAATGCGTCGTAGTTTTATAACAAGGCCTTGTAATATTCTCTGGTTTTCTTGGACCTTGAATCAAAGTATGTACTTAAGCATAATTGGGTCTGTCGCCTATCACATAATGTTTTTAAGCAGTGCCATTTCAATTATCTAAAAGATAATTATTTTTATAACTTAAGCAATTATTTTGCAAGTTTTTCAAGCCGGCTCACTAGCGTAGCAAGCACTTACGAAAATTCGTTGACTGACTAATGTCCGCCGTAGCTCAGTTGGTAAGAGCATTCGCCCGGATAGCGAAGGGACGTGGGTTCGAGTCCCACCGGATGACACAGTCGATTAATTTTTCTGAGCGACATTAAATTTTATCTAAAATATTATATAATTTGTTGCAACTACATGTTAAGGAGGTTTTTCTAAATATAGTACCTACCTACTAGTGCAATCAATTCTAGTACTTTTTTGTACCTGGATTAGTTATCTAAAGATACGTTAATGCAAAGTGGAGCACCAGACGTCCGTTGTCATTGTTTGGAAGGAAAACAAAAAAAACCGTATGCAAACTTTTCAAACCACGACACACTCCCATTTCATCTAAACGAGCACGTAGCAACGTCGATCTGTTAATGTACAGACTTGTTAACACCACCCGACATGTTTAATTACAAGTTTTTGCACGCACCAAAGTTAATCTGTATAAATGAACAACGATATTTATCTTCATTAAGAGTCACTTACTAAGCATCCCTTTGTTTCACTGACGTGACGTAACTAACTACATGTTTTCGCCTGTGACTTGACTAATATTTCACATCACCCCGCTTTTAACGGTTCGCTGAATTTCCTTTATCTACTGTTGGCAGGCGTATTATGTGCACTAAGGGGTGAACTTTCGATCAATTAATTAAGCGACGATTACGGACGCTCTCTCGGGAGTCTCAGAATAGGCCTTACCTCACAATTACAATAATGGATGTTATTAGAGGCTAATTCTGTAATTTAATAAACGGCGCCCGAATAATGGAACGCCAAATTTTTGTTGGGGGAGTTATGGTTCGTTGCGACACGTCAATTACGGTTAACTTGGTTGGAAAGTTCCTTGAAAACTTCCCCTTTACAGTGATTAAAAATCAATTTCATGAAACTGCCGAAAATTCTCTGGGGAGATTTCCCTTGAGTACACCAAGCAAACTCACAAAATTCTCTCTTTAAAAAATACCTCTAAAACCCAAATACAATGTTTAATTTATTACAGTAAAAGTAAATAGGATATCATCAGACAGGTTGTAAGCAAGTATGATCGCAATATTGTTAATTGCAGACGCAATCAGCCAGTCGATATTCGCCACGCTTATAGACTTTAACGATGGCGTAAATAGCACCAGTGCATCAGCGAAGTCAAAATAACGCAAAAGGAGATCGCGCGATTCCGAAAAATAAATCTTAAACTAGTGCACTGTAAAATATGTATTTCAATTAAACACCCAAAAAAACTTTAAAACAACCAAATGTTCTCGATATTTGTTTGCCCTCTATTTTCCCGTTATTCCAAAGTGTATCATTTTCATACCCGGCTCCGAACACAAAAGCAATAAACAATCGTTGACAGCCCTGTCGGTTTTAGGGTGTTGGATACAATTTCGACTTCAAGTTGGCTTACAAGTTCCTAAGACGGAGCGAGGCGCGGTTGCGGTATGGTAACGCGACTGTCGGGGCGTGGAGGGGCGAGAGGGTGCCAGGGACATATTGCGACCGCATACTGAGTGACTGCGACCTTCGCGCTTGCCGGATCCAATCGCCCAACTTTCCTGGAGTGTACCCGAGGAACGCAACTTGTACATACCGCATCGAGCATACTAAGGTGAGAGAATGGATGCAGTTTAGAAGTAAGAGCTGATCTCAAATAACGCTCGACAGCATGTAATTTCGATACGTGTCAGAATATTCCACGTCATAACGTTTTTAGCATACCTACCTAGTCTTGTATTGGTCAAGTACTTACGCACTGACAACAAATCTGTCGAGATGCAAGTAGGTATAATTGAAATTGATAACAGACTAGATTTTTTATGTTTTATATAGAAAAAGCAACACCATTGCTTTATATAACATCTAGTGGAATTTATCAAAAACATATAGACGCAAATAAAGACGTGTATTGTATTTACATCAAATCTAAAACTCATACTGAGTGTTATTAAAATGGTAGCATCATAGTGATAAATGCATATGTGCATACGTATTAACATAAATAATATCAGCTGAATTGTAGTTATACTATAACATACATTGCTTTCATTACTAAAATAAATACTCGCAATATGCAAAGCAACGTTTACCAATTTATATACAAATCCAGAGAGTTGATGACATCAAAAATGAACGAAGGTCCCAGTTACCTGATTTAAATATGGCCGGTGTGGTCGTTTCAATTAATATTTAATTCAAATTTCACACGGACAACACTGCGAGCGGCCCCATGTAAATAAAATATGCTTTCACGCGGGTTTGACGAGATGAGACCGACTAAACGGATAACAGAACTAAACGGATGACTAGAATAAAGCAAAGCAGCATCTTTTATAGTTACCACTATGATGTTTTTTGATTGTGGCTACAGGTAAAAAAAGGAACTTCAAAGCATTAAAAAAGGGATAGCTATAGCTCTGTTCATTTACTTTTTAAATAAATATGACACTTTTGACATATTTCTTCGATACTTCAAAACGATTTAGTTCAGTTGCGGGTGTTGCTATTATTGTTATGTCTAACTATTTACTTTATCGGTACAGTACTGTTTACAATTTGAAGTATTGAAGTAGTATTATCAATATCAATACGTGAGAACTCAGTAATAGTCATCATAAAACATAATATGTATTGAGTACGTACTGTAAACACGTTTTAAAATAACACCGTATTATTAAAAATAAGTGGTTAATACCATAGTTAGATCCAGTCATACGAGTAGACTGAAGAATGGGAAATTGCCGTAAAAGCTGAATATTTTTTCAGGTTAAATTATTGGAAATCTATTTATGGAAGCTAATAACTACAAACCGTTTGTGAGATTTAATACAATTATTATTGAGAACTACCTATATTTACTTGGGTACATACTAATAATGACTTTTTATTTTTAGATACCATCTGATAAGCATGTGCTATTAGCAGTAAGACAGACAAACAGTCACAAAATACATATCAAAGACCAAATAGTGAAGTACGATAGAAGCCAACGAGTTTTAAAGTAAGTATTTTTTAAACACTCTCACTAACGTAAACAGTGCTAGCTTTTTTTTCCTGAGACGTACAAACGTATAATCGTTTCAGTAAAGAAATGCTCACAACTGAGTCAAATCACAAAAAGACGGAACTGTTCAATAACTTATAAATTAACTAACTTATTTTATACGAGCACCAATTATAGAAAATAAGTCTGGAAATTTAGGAAAAGATACGTGTACCTATTTTACTATTTCAAAATCATAACTTTGTTGGTTGAACATTTTACGTGATTTATAATTCGTACGCGTCGACGAATTGCCTTTAAAATAAAATTATATGCAATGTTATTTAAATTATTCAAAAATTTATGCTCGAAACAGAAAACTTCAGCTCAATATATTTTGTAAAGCGAAAAGTCTTGGTCCATATTTCACGTTGTTCCCATCAAAGTCGACAATATGTTGCGACAAAACATTGCGATTTTGTTCGTGTAAAAGTTTTTATGAGGCTTCTGCGTCATTTACCATCGAATTTCACGTTTCTCGTTCGTTGCGTACTCAATCTATTTTTGCATATTGTACCGAATTTTATGTCTAGTAAGGTTTTGTTGCGGCTTCGAAATGAAGTTACGGTTTTAAATGTTGCCTTTTGTTTTCATGACAATTGCACATTTTTTTTTTTAAAAACAAGCTTTGTTTGTTTTTTCCTGTTAACTTTTGTTTGTTTTTTTCTATCTGCAGAGTTGATAAATAAATTTTAAATACAAACATTAAACATAACGTTCAGTTGATTTATTTAGCAGATGTTTTTTTTTAAATTAAAATTTCCTTTAATTCTGTGTAAATCTTTCAATAATTATGACTTATGTTTTAGAATATGGGACCAGTGTAACGTGGTGCAAGACTACTTGACTGTGTGGGATGGGGCTACTAGGGATTCCCCGGTATTGGTCCGACTATGTGGAGGCGATGCTGTCCCTGACATAATCAGCAGAGGTCCTCACATGTTGCTGGAGTTCCACACATCACCATACGACAATCCGTTTCACCCAGTTCCACTAAGCTACTTGCCGGGTTTCGAATTGGAGGTTCAGGTACGTAATTTCGTTAGAGTATCTACAAGAATTTGTTTAAATCCTCCTCCATGGCCAAAATCAGCTTGTAATGAAATTCTACTTCTGGTATATACTAATATCATTTTAGTTATTCAGCCAGTATCTCTTGGTATACCTGTTCATCAAAGAAATATTGTTTCTATAGAAGAAATATTTAAACAAAACAAGCAACTTGTAAAGCACTGGGCTGTTTGTATAAAATGGACAAAAAAATCATCATGCTAATACTAAGTGCAATAAAAAACAAATGCTTCTGACTTGTTACCCAAGATTGTTGTATTTTTCACATAATATTTTCTGTAAATGTTCCTAATGTGCTGTGGATGACAATTTTAAACATGATAGATAAAATAGCATTTATAAAATTGGTACTATGTCTATATAAAAGTTCAATGATACGGTTCGTGACAGTCGATATCAATGTGATTTCATCTTTTGATTCAATTTCGCCCGTTATACTTGCAAAGCGAAGCCCCAGTGTTGGATATGAATAGAGTCAGATATATCATGCATCGAGAGTAGAAATGGAATGAAAGCTATATTTTTAGAAGTATTAAATAAATCATTTTTATCAGTGCCCCAAAAATGGAATAGATTAATGACAACCTTTGCTTTTGACATAACTAAACTAAACCATATTGAAAATTGATGCTCGATAAATTTAACTGTAAAATCACAAACACATTCATGTATCGATTTAGGAGTATGATGTCCTTCTAGATTAGGTACTTACTCGTAATTTCAACCTTTACATACTATTAAACAAGCTCTTGCTGTCTGTATGCTTAGATCTTTTATACTAGAATATTATACAACTACTACAGGTTTATCATACTAGATGTATACATGATATTGCACCCGTGTAAAGTCGTGCTATGTAGGCGGTAGTTATTAATATTTTTACTTTAACTGTAGGGCTGCTAGTTCTTTGTTGGGATGTCAAAAATTAGCAGTAAGTAGATACCCATGATAGTATCAGTTACTTTGTGAATACGGAAAATGTCTCACAGGTCACGGGAAGATATCTGAACACAGTAACAAAGATTGTATTATTTTTTCTTTGTCAGGTGCTGTACGTTGACAAAGACTCACACTCGTACGTCCGCTCTGACGGTCGCTGTCGATTCGTACTCAGATCCTCGGATAAAACAAGCGGTGTTCTTAGGAATCCAAGGCACTCGTTGCCGCCCAACACCTCCTGTGTGTATTACTTTCAGGTAAGACATTTTTTTCTTTGATATTGCTTCGAAATAATTTCTCAGTTGATAAAAGAATTAATGCAAGGACATTTTGAGATAGTCTAAATGCTGTAATGTACCTAATGATAAATAAATTGTTTCAACAAACACACCAATTACCTAGCCCCAAACTAAGCGTGAGCTTATGCTATGGCGACAAGGATAATGGATACGGATACTTATATACGTTTGTATATCCATGACTTAGGTACAAATGCTCGTGCTTATCACACAAACATTTGCCCCTTGCGGGATTCGAACCCGCAACCTCTGGTTTTGTAGTCCGGAGCGCAACCACTACACCAAGACAGTCGCCCGGTTGTACTTATCGACCAAATAAGGACTCTAAAATAATACTTGTACTTTCAAAATGACGTTTCGTACAAATTGCCGTTATATTTTAGGGTCGCCCAAACGAAATCGTGTGGGTGTCTTTCGTAAAGTACCATTCAGCGGGAACAGAGCCAGCAGGCTTTGACCAGCAGAAGGACTGTTCGTCGCAACTCACTGTGTGGGATGGGGCGGCACCAGACGCGGACTTGGACAGAAAGGTACGACACTCAGATCACCATCATCATCTTAGCGTTATCCCAGTTGTGCACTAGCACGCAAGGGCCCAGGGTCCGCTGACCATGATCCAGGATTTGGCAGATCAGGTAATTGGAGTGGGTGAAGCGACTGCCATCTGACCTCCGTGACCCTGTTTAGAATCAGATCATGCAGAACATAAATCATTGTAGTTTTACTAAATTCTGAAAGCCACGGACTGTTTTGATAAATCCACGCAGAAGCAAATATCACTCTAGGTATACTTACTCATATATACAAAAACCCCGTCGTCTATTGGAAAACCTAAAACATATTTTTTTAGAATGAAAAGTAATGCCTCAGATATTATAATGTAATGCAGAAGTTTTTAATTAATGATTTATTTCTTTTAATTAAAGTAAGAAAGAAAAATATTTTAGATCATTTCACAAAATATTCTTGATCAAAATTACAAAATTGAGAACCAAATAGAAATCTATCGAGTTACAAAGGCAGACAAAAAACCTACAAGTCTATTTAGAAGCTCTAAAAGCTCGAGTCTTTACCTACTAAAATGCAAACACATCGGCGAACCCAATAATACTCAGCTAACTTAATATAAAATAATGAAGAGACGCGCCTTGAATGTTTTGAGCGTTGTTATTTTAGGCTGACCCAGGTTATTCATTCTTTATTCAGTTTTCTAACTCATATTCACTCTCATAACTGAATTCAAATAATATTTTGGCTATTACTTTGTAATTTGCTCCGAGTGTACCAGGGTTGAATGCTGAATAAATATAGTTAGGCTCCCAAATAAGAGCTTGGAATACCTAATTTATTTAGTTCTTAGTTTGGGTTAGTCATAGAATGGATTAATTGGTACAGCAGAATAAAATTTGTCAATGCATTAGTAGTTTTTTTTTTTTTTCAAAATGTCTTGGTTTATGATTTTTAAAAATTATTAAAGCCAAGAAAAAATTGCAAAGCAAGCATTTTTATAAATAGGAGTTTAACAAAACTAGTCCGGTAAGTGTTGCCAGTTTTTTAAATATCTAGCGTATATCTAGTAGTATTGCGAATACCAAAATATTCAACCGAACTACATAGCGGTACGGGAGTTTCGCGTAAAATTTTACACAAAACACGAGTACAAACGACAAAAAGTTGTTAGCGAGCGCATAGAGTAATGAAATGTGGATTAACTTAAACGCGTACGATGCAAAACTTTTGCATTTTGCGAGACTAATGTGGTGGTACAAATACAGAAGCGATATAAAATTGGGTGGCGTTCTCGCCTTATTCGTGCCATTTCACTTTGCCAACTACCCGACTACCTCAACCCCTCTTGACGTCGGCAGCCAAACATTAATTTTCTTTAATGTGTCTGAGCACTCTTACCGGCTCTCAACCGACTGCAGTGCGGTGTTTCGTTTCATTCATTCGGAATTCCTTAGTTTACATTAAGAATGGATGAGCGGTTAAGTTATTTTTTGTTGGCACTTTAATCAGGGAAGTTTCTCCTCGCAAATACAGTTTGTAAATAGAAACAGTGCGGCTGTGGAGAATAATGGCGTTGTTTATGCAAATCTGTTGCTTTCCGCATTTAGATAATCGCAAGGAACTTTTCACATGGCTTTGGTGAGGTTCTGAGAAGTCAATAGGTAGTTATTATATTAAGTGGTCTCATCGATATGAGTGATCCTTCCAGAAAATCTTTGGTCAATAAGAAATGATTGGCACTTAAATGGTAATAAATCTTTGCAACTAGTCTAGGCTAGTCAAAAAGAGATTCAAAAGTAAGTACTGAATTGAAATACGTGTCATACTGTGTAAGTAGTGTTACTTGGTATTTTGTAGGTGTGTCACGTCCGCGAATTGTACCTATATGACTAGTTGGGTTATGGCATTTTCTTTTGTATTCAGTTCTAAAATTACTAGCTTATTTAAACGCTATTTCGGTACATAGGTACTCGCTTTTTTTCTACATAATTCTGGAACTATTGCAGAAATCAAGTTTACCTATCAAAGTTAAGTAAATTGTTAAGTTCACGATATATTTAAGAAAGCACCTACCTTCACAGGGTCACAGCATATCTAAATTTAAAATCTACCAGCTTTATTTAGTTCATTCGTTCATTCATTTCTTTATTACAAATTAGAAGAATATTCCTATTACAACTCCCATAAACGCGTGCGTTTCGTTCGAACGAGATCTCGTTAAATCTGGCTGCTAAAAGATATAAAACTACAAATTTTTCGCTTTGTGAGAAAATCGCAATTACGAAAAACAAGTTTTGCCAAGTCTATTTCCATTTGACTGAATGAAGGTTTCCAGACAGATTCTTGCTTGAAAACTACAACATTCAAAGCCTTAGTTGTCATAACTAAAACAAAGGCAGTATTAGGTTTCAACCCTCGCATTAATGCCGTGTACACACAGCCCAAACATAACATAATCCAAACTGCCGTGTAACTAGTTTGTCAAGCGAAATAATGCGCGGAGGTCGTCCCAGCTCGATCGATTCTTAATGTAGTGGAAACCACAATTCGATATCAGTCTTGCAGAAGTATCGATAACTCGACTATCGATTTGTGACATCAGAAAAAAAGAATCGTTGGGTGAATTAAAGCTTTTTGAAATTTAATGTTTACGATAATAAGAAACGACAATATAGTGGCTTGCGAAATATTTGCAATGGTGCTCACGGAAACCAATATTTTTTACATGCTTTACCTACTTACTTACCTAGGTACACTTTCATACTTTTTATAGTAACGAATTGTAAGGGTAATTAAATTAAATTTCGCTCACAAAAATTTATTGATCGTTTCATCCGATGGGGCTCGAACCCATGACCCTTCGCTATCCGGGTGAATGCTCTTACCAACTGAGCTACGGAGCACGTTAGTCAGTCGACAAATTTTTGTAAGTGCTTGCTACGCCAGTAAGCCGACGTTCGATTAAATCAATGATGTACCCACATTGTATCCGATGGAAATATTTTTACAAATATTTGACCACCAGTTAAAATGAAATCAGCTTAACTTATAAATAATTTTATGACTTAAGAAATTTGTTTGTAAGTTTTTGTTGCCACCATGACGTTGACGTTGAACCCATGACGGGTTCGAGTCCAATCATCCGATTGACCGACACAGTCGATCATTTTCGTGAGCGAAATTAAATTTAATTTCGTAAAAACTTTTAAACAAATTGCTTAAATCATAAAAAATATTATGAATTGTATAGGTTTTATTAAGTCAAAGGCCATACTCTCAAAAGTATACATACATATCGAAAGTCTTTCCCAATTAAATTACTCATATATTTTAGACAAAACTACTATTCATACTATCTGTGAAATAAAATAGTATCGATATTATGACCATCGCCAAACAAGATACTCGATTAAAACGTTCTAATACAAAGCAACGACAATTTACAGGTCCACTTTATGGGCATAATGAGGAACACGAAATATTTTACGATGTTGTAAAAAGCTTTTTAGTGCGCTGGCGACAAAGTGTGAGGACGCAACAAATGGCAGGTGCTAACTGCTTGACAAACTGACAAATATTACAAGCATTATCGTCGGTATATCGGTCGTGAAAATTTTCGGGCACAAAAAATATTATTTTTCAAAGAAACCACGACTTTTCCCATAGGAATTATTTACAAAACTTTTTACAGAGACCGAATAATTGATATTTCTAAACATTAATCATAAAAAACTTAACTATTTATTTTACTTTCATCTCCATCAGTTTCCAAAACAAAAAGATCACACTAATCAACGTGATGAACATATCATTACGTCAGAATCCGTATTCATATCATAAGATAATATATTTTTTCGCGAATCCTAGAATTCAATCACTACGTTCGCAAATGAAAGATAAAAAATATTTTTGGAACATTACTAATTACAAAACTGTAATTTGACTGTTATTGGTTCAGAAAATAGGCTTTCTTCAGTGTGGCGGATTGCGTAACTACCAGTGGACCGTTTACTCGTATATTTTATTATAATATACTAATCCACACTGTCTAGGGATATTTTGGATATAATAATACCATGTTTTGTATATCCCTAGACAGTGTTGATGTGTGTATTTAACGTCTCGGTAGTATACATGAAACAGGCATAAACGTGCTACTAGAAGTAACACGTTAATAGGTTCAGAGAATAGGCTCTCTTCTATGTGACGGATCGCGTAGCTACCAGTGAACCAATTATTCGTATATATATTTTTTTATTTGTGGATTTATTAAACATCTCAGTAATAAATGCACGGAAACAGGCATTAACGCCGTAGTACGTTAATGCCTGTTGCCCGTGTATTTTTGTAGCTGCACTTTATTCCGGCAAAGTAAATCTACCACTGAGTTGTTGCTTAGAAAACACCGTAAGCTTCTTTACTCTTTATTTGCGCTTAACATCGGATTGCAACGTACAGCGTGTTGTAGTTTCTGGGTTTTCACATGCAATCACAAGTGAAGTTTGCCTTTATTTTGTGAAATACAAGCATTTTAGATGTCGATTAATGTACCAGACACAATATAAAATCAATTGTTATGAGACCGCCGGCGGTCTTTCGATCCTCAAGGGTTAAGATTAGGACTATATTTGAGGGGGTTATGTACAATTTGTACAGCAATTTTGTTTAACTGCGTAAACCTATAATAACAGAACTAAAACAACAGTTGATTTTGGAAATGGCTGTTAATTTTATGCAGATTTCTTTGAGTGTTGAGATTACTAATACACAATTGCACGAATAAATTATTCAACGGAAGTAGGAAATACCATAAATAAAACTGCAGAGTTTTAAAATAACCTAAATGATGAACACAATCACACACAATTTTCACTCATTGTAATTATGGCAACCCAAAAAAACTCTCAGGCTTTTTTATCAGTATCCACATCATTGGTATATTTTGGCTGCCTCGTTGGTCTAGTAGTCAGCAAGCTGGGTACTATTCACGAGGTCTCGGGTTCGAATCCCGGGTCGGGCCGATAGTTTCTGGATTTTTCTGTCTTGAACAATCACAGTTCCGGAGTCAGGAAGTTGGCGGGTTTAACACCCCCGTGCCTCTAAAAGCACGTTAAACCATCAGTCCTGCATCTAATCTCTCTCCAGTCATGTCGGACTGCTGTCTCACCCAACTATACGAGTAAAGGAACAGAGAGTGCACCTGTGTATTGCGCACACATTGTGTACATTTTGATGTTCCGCGTAGTTGGCTAATCTCTGTTGAGATTGGGCGCTGTAGTCGAAATTCGGCTAGTAGGACATTATAATTATATTTTAACTTACATCATGATTTTTGTTACAGTTGGAGATGACGGACAAAAATTTATTGCTAGGCTCTTTCTGCAGAGAAGAGTCGCCTCGGTTGTGCGACCATGCCTTATTGTCAAATGCCACGAGAGCTACGAGGCCATGTGCGCCTTCTGAGAGCTACATCACTACCGGTCCAGCACTCACTATACTACAGGTAGGTATTGAAGTTGCTTAAATTTAACAATGCAAAGTTACGATTTAAGCTGCGAGAGGGAGAGATCGATAAAAAGAGAACTAAACACATAAACAAATAATAATTATTAAGTAGATCTTATCTAGATCTATCTTTCCATTTCTCCTACTTCCTCTCTCTTACTTTTAGCCTGTCTCAATTTATCTTTTCGACTTCGAAATCAGAAATTCACAGAACCATGCTAACATTAGAACACATTAAAACGGGGATTAACGCGACGGATAGTAGGTAAAACATTATATACCTTTAATTTTTGCCTGACGTTTCGACCGGGTTGCACCGATCGTGGTCACAGGCAGACTGGCTGGAGAACTGCGATGTCTTCACTCCGTATGTGGGGTAGATTCATATTCTTCTACCCTCACATTATTAACAAAATTCGTACCGCCGCTGCACACTACGCTAACCGTGTCCCTATTCTGTAAACCGGCCGCCGCGTCCGTATTCCGGTGGTTACTCAACTGCGACCCAAAACGAGGATGTGTAATGCTAATTACTGGATTCCATGTCGCAGATAGTTTGTAACTCTCTTCCCTATTGAAATTAACATGTTTTTTAATTTCAATAGCTTCACGCACAACTCTTGAATAATAGTGGCGATCTGTGGAGAGGACTTGCGTTTTATGAAATTCAATCCAATGATTAGTGCCCGCCTCAAGTAAATGTTCTGCAATCGCTGATTTTGTTATTTGTCGGTTTTTCACAGCGGCGATATGTTCTTTGACCCTTTTAGCCACCGTCCGTTTTGTTTGGCCTATGTATGAACTACCACAGCTGCAACCGATTTTATACACACCCGGAGTTTGTAACGGCAAGACATCTTTTGGTGTGCGCAATATACTGTTTACCTTTGATCTCGGAGTAAAAACAGTGGGTATGGAGTATTTTCTTAATAGGGAACCGACCTTGTCCGTTACTCCTCTCACATAAGGTAAAAATGCGGATGTCTGTTTACGCCTGGACTTTTACCTTTCTTAATCGGTCTTTGCAAATGTTTTGTTGTCATTTTGTATCCATTATTTCGTAGTACCTCCTCACAGAGGTCAAATGCTCTGTTTATAAGTGACGTCATAACGGATTGTAAATGTCTAGGGTGGTGGTGTGAGGTCGCATGTAGGTATCTGTCAGTGTGCGTTGGCTTTCTATAGACACAGTGTGATAGTGATCCATCAGATCGCAATGTTACTCTAACATCCAAAAATGGCAACGATTTGTCCTTCTCTAATTCACATGTAAATTTCATCTTTGGATGAATTGAATTAAGATGTTCTAGATATTGATCTACCTCTTGTGTGCCGCCTTAATCCCCGTTTTAATGTGTTCTAATAATGAAACGCGAAAGTTTAAGAGTGATTCATGCTAACATTAACGGTCAGCGCACCTCCTGTATTCATACAATAATTGTATGCCTTAACACTTTTAGTGACAGTAAACGCCTAAGGCCTATAAGCGTAAACACAATACAAATTATATTGTGTCTAGGTTATATATATTATATTGTGTCGCGAAAGTGTTAAAAGCAAACAAAACTAAATATAACTTTCCAAACGATAATGGTTTAGTGCCATAAAGCTATCGCAATTAATTTATACATAACGCTCTGATATTCAATATTTGCACTCGTCAGAACAAAACGTTTTAAAGCCAGTTCAAAGCGTTACCGAAACTCGTTTCTTGAGCACAATCAATTCTCGACTTCCCACGCAGACTTTGAGTAAGAGCCCTAGTTGAAGAGGGAACTAATTAGAGCTGGCAAATATTAACCTTCCATTTTCGACGTGTAGGCAGATACTTGCGTATGCACTGAGCGGAACGACACCGAGTGCATGGGATTTTTACTGGAAAGTACGCGGAGAGTTGAAAGCTGGATGCGACTATGTATAAAAACACGAAATTAACGCGCCTAACAATATAGGTACCAGACATATGTCTGACGTTTTATAAAGAATAAAAGTCGGTTGAAGACACATATTTTGGTCACGATTTGGTAATAGTATCTGTGATATCTCAGAGATATCGCGATAATTAAATTTTATGATTCATTTATTTAGGTTTTGTTGAACGTCTATGTCTTTACCAAGAACATTAATTAGTGCTACTATTTCAATTTAATAAAAATGTATCACAGTTTCTTGCGTTAATATTACATTTATATGGATCATTAGCAGAGAATTTAATTAAGTTGTGTGATTTATGTTCTTGAAATAATTTAATAGTGAAAAATTATGAATAAATTACTTATTTATATGGTAATTTTTCTTCGAGAATAATATTTATGACTCGTGAAAACAGTTATATAAATTGATCAATTAGGTTTAGTAGATCGTTCCAAATTCCTTGTATTCCGTTGGACTCGCCTGACACATTCAAACTGACCTAGTAACTGTTGTATTATAACCAGTATTTTTTATTTATGTTTTAAAAATAAACCTGCAATTTTAAATACATCTACAACTACTTTGCACGGCTATTATCTAGACATTCTATTCTCTATCTAGTATTTATATTTTTGGCAAATTAACATCATTCAGACTTAATTACAACTAATCCACATTGATCTATTAAAACGCCCGCAAAAGGACCTTGCTACTATTTAGTAGTAGCACCAATACATCCCCTTTTATTTATTCAATGAATGGTCTCACTGGGTCCATTCCAGATATCACTTTCAGTCCCCTGTTCTACATTTGAGACTTTTCTGCCCTGTGTAACATTCATCGTATAGAGATAAGTCACGCGCGCAGTTGCATTTGCCATAGTGAATAATGCAAAGAGTACGTGCCAGCTCAGCTGCTCTCAAGTGATGGAATGCTTTAGTGTCCTGTCAGACCGTCGAGTGAAACGCATCTTCTATGTACACAGTGGCAGAGATTTAATGCACAAAAAGAATATGTCGTTTGTTTTTTGCGACGCGACATTCACTTGTTTTTTATCTCGAGAGCAAATTGAAGATAGGGACGTTAGTTTTAATTACAGACTTGTATTAAACTGTTAGTGCTCTGCATATTGAAATAGAAATGCATCTTTTATATCCACTTATTAAAATACGAAACCTCAAAGCTATCTCTTCGTGCGATACTCAGATATTTTCTGTTATTGTAAAAGTAAGAGAAAATAAAATATTAATTCCGTTCAGTATTCAACGTTTCTAACTTTAATGTTATTGCAAAGTAACTTCGATTGAAAGTCCTGGCAATACCTTTAATAACTTTTTCATTTCAAATACTGAGGACGTGGAATCAGTATGCAACTCAACCTTCTATAAATAGTAGCGCTCTACTTTAATATAGGAAACCTGGTCTTAAGCAAGTTGTTAAAGTCGGTAGTTGGGAACTGCTTTATTATTCAATATTAAATTCAACAGAGGAAGGACTGAACCAAGTTGCTAACTAAATATTTGAAGTTTTACTTTACCGCGTAACCTCAGTTAATGTTAATAGTGACCTTGAAGTTGAATCACTTTATTCTTTAGCATGCTATAGTCGTACCAGACTGTTACACGCAACCCCAACTTTGACTTTAATGAAAATAAGTAGGTATATGTAGAAACACTTGATAACTTTTGATTTGACTTATTAAAGTATCATATAGGCAGAATTCACCATGAAAAGTTATCACCCGAGGAACTCAATAAATTTTTTTCACACAGGAACTTCGTCAGGGATCAGCGCTATATCCAGTTTCATTTCTACTGCGGTACGAGTTTGTCGACGTGAGCGAGCAAGGACAACCTCTAGTTGATTCCCGATCGGCTTGTGACAGAGTTTTCAAATCCGCTCAGACATACTCTGGGAGATTCCAAGCTCCCAGAGCAATATTCTATTACGGTCGCGGCGGAGCGCAAAATCTGACTTGCATTTTAAGGTACGAATTATTATACAACCCGCAGATCATCTAGCTGGTACGGTACGGTAATAAAATATCTAAACATTCTAAAACTGTTCCCTTTTCTTCAGGTTCGAAGCTAAGCAAGGGGAGAGAGTTCAATTAACGTTTACGAGCACGTATTTTGGGAATAAACATTGTAGTACACACAAAGATTCCCGAACAGGGCGGTGGAAATGTGATAGGCCGGCTAAAAGAACAATTGGGGGTGAAGGACTTGCCCAAATAATTATTACTGAGTACCCGTGGGAAGGGGTGCCGATTCAAAGGGATTGTCTGTGTACAAATCGAACAGAACCTTTCAATATACACACTTTAACCGCCCCTGTTGTAGAAATAAACTTCACAGTGACGATGATGAATATCACAGAAGACTATGATGATTTTGCTTTCGAGGGCGAATACAAATTTGTTCCAACAGGACCGGGCGATGAGACGGTTTGTTCATCAGGCTGGGGAAAAAGACAACTCAGGGGCAGTAGTGGAGAAATCCGCCTTTTTGACAAAAGGCATACGTCTGTTGCACCCGAAATTGTTGGTGATAGAAACGTTATATCTGAGAGCGTTAGAGCAGAAGTCGCTTGTGTTCATAGACCATGGTTGATTGAGCCCGGAGGAGATGATGTTACGTCTGTACAAGGAAGATATTTGTACATTCGTGTGCCGGGCTATGAAATGTCACAAACTTCGCCTTTCTGTCGCACACCCAACAGACTTTTCATTTATGAGGCAAGAGACACGTCTCACTATCGCGAAGTGTGTCCCGAGGGCCCAAATTTTATTGAACTATTTTCTCCAGGATGGTTATCAGCTGAGACACATCTAGAAACATCGCTAAAACCTCACGCTCGGAGCTATGTCATTGATTTCTTACAACACGAACAAGCTGATTATTCAATCAAATGGATCGAGTTGATGAAGAAACCTTCTTATGAACATAGCCCTGAAAATACGATCCTTCCTGCTTCAGTTTCTTTGGAATGCCGTTATAGGTGCGTATTTACAAATGCTTACTTACTTACGTAATTAATATCCAAACACATCGAAAATTTGCAATTACTAATACTTTATTTTCTTTTTGTGTAGCTGCCCAGAACTCAATGCCTGTATACCATTGACATTGTGGTGTGATGGGAGCGCTCATTGTCCATCAGGATATGACGAAGATGATTCTAACTGCTCCTTCCGGATATCACTCCCACCTCCCTACGTTGCCGCTGCTGCCGGCGCCGGTCTTCTTCTCTGTGCGGTCTTAGTAGCCCTATGCGCATGTCGACGACGTAGAAGAAAAGACAAAGAGTTCAAAGCGAGGCTCGACGGCGCTCTGCCACCCGAAGAAAGGCCGTTCGACCGAGCTAAAACAAACGGCTTGCCCGAAGCAGCGCGCCCGTACGCCACCGTTCAAAAATATGCCACGATAGATAAGTACAGCTTAAGCCAGAAGTATAGCGCGGGCTTGAACGATGCGAGGTATTACGACGAGGTAGCACAAAGGGATAAGCTTGCGGATACAAGGTACGCTAGTTTAGGCCGCGCCGGGCGAGGCATGCGCGTCGAGAACGCTAGAGGAAACGGCTCTAGACGAGCGATGCCTGACCTTGGCTACCCCGATCTCAAAGACGGCTTTTGTTGACCCTCTCCAGATCTCTTAGAAACAACTGTTTAGCAACGGGTAAATTTCTCACCCATTTCCAAAGAATTTCTCGAATAATTGTGTTTTCGTGTAACATTAGAAAGAAGACTGAAATGGCGAAAGTGCCTCCCCAAAGTTTTTGGTCTAACTCTTAGAAGAAAGTTTTATGTTTGTACCTTGTAACGTGTAAAGTTATATTGTATTACTGTAAGCTAGACTTCACTATCAACTTTGTAGAAATTGTACATAAATATTGTAACTTTAGATCACTAAGAAACCACCAGACATAACTTTTCTTTAAATTGAGGCTCACAGTAAGTTTCTTCTCATCAAGTAACATATCTTAATGTACATAAAATGCTTGACAATACAATTTTAAGAATACAAACTAAATCATTTTAAAGTATGTTAGTGAAATAAATGGTTAGTGTTCTCAATAAGATCAAGTCTATTATAGCTGCTAACTAATACAATCTGGATTCAGTTAACGAAACACATATGTCATTTAAACTTACCAAGTGAATATTTTAGGTGTGAATAAAATATCTTAAGTATCTACTATAGCTAAAACGTTAGGCATAAAATGAAAATGTGATATAGTTGTAAAAACTATAGTTAAGCGTTCACGAACTGTGTAACATTATGTTATGACCGATAAGATAGGTAAAAATATTGTTTCTTTGTGTATAAAAATAGCATATTGAATTGTAACTAACAATAGAGATTGGTTGTAAATAAATTATAGGAATAAGATTTTTAAAGTCTGTAATTATTTCCGGGTAAAAGGAAGATTAAAGTCATTTCTAAAAATACCGTGGATGTATTTTTTTGCCATTATTCCCTTACAAGTCGCATCAGACAACCATGTAACTATTTTGCTAACATCATATAATCACACTGACTCTGTGTACTGGACAAGATTTTATTTGATAAAAAACTTAGAGATATACATACTTACCTCAGTAGACAAACGAGTATAAGTAATGCAAGACAAAATCAATGGAACTTTGCATTTACGAGAGCCCCGCTTTTATACGCAGAGCATAAAATAAGACACAATAAAAATAATATGAAAACAAAGATAACAGAAAGATAGAAAGATGTAACAGGATATACGCAATACAGCAACTGATGGATAAATTTATTGAAAGACTTGGATCTCCTAATCTTGGAATCGTTGGTTTATGGTGGGCCATAATCCAAACGAGCAGCGACCTTCATCCATTTTTTATGACATTTTTTTTCTAAGATGGAACAACAAAGTGTCAACTTTTAGATTATTTCCTTCACTTGTGCTGTAAGACCTTGGGAAGTACCTATAGTTTTGAATCGCCTGTGAAATGTTTTATAGTAAGGGTCGAATAAATATTTTGATTGAGTTGACTTCAAAACTATTTTTTTAATAGTTTTGAGGGGCCGCAGAATAAATAAGTATTTGATGTTAATTTCAACTTGATTCCTCTACATGATCCTGAGCAGTGGCGTGCCTGGGGTATCGCGACAGGGCAAGCCAAGCTACAGCTTTGGCACAAGTTAATGGTCTTTTTTGATTCTTGAAAATGAGCACTGCTGTTGTTGAAATGAAATTACTTGATTCTTCATGTTTCACTGTACTCTTTCTTCATACCTCTAATACATTCAGTTCTTTCGGTTTCTGGCGAGTTAATCAAAGCTCACTGAAGGCATATTACTACCAGGCAGAATTGTGGAAACATACCAGCAATGACATACCTTCGGTGGCTTTGAAAAAAGCCTTTTGAAGTTGTTGAGCTGAGTATGAGGAAATAATATAATACACGAGAAAATATACGACATTACAAACAATGGTAAAAAAATCTGTGTCAGGACATTATAGCATAATTGTTTTATTTGTATTCTAAGTCAATGCGTCATCTTTTTTACAAAGATGTTTCAATACGTTGTTTACCAAAACTGCAAAATGAAATAACAGCGTTCATGTGTTTCTGAGAATTTTGATGCCTTTTTATGGCATTTGATAAGTTATTTAGGTCGTCATAACCAGTTGTATTCCAAACATGGTTTTCATTAGAAAAACATATGCAACACCAACAATATAATTTATTGGAATGCGAACAGCAAGCTAACCAATGAGTTTTATAAACTGATCTGTTAAATTGTCTCTTGTGAGACTTACTTGTTTGCAAAATATTCAAATCCGGTGTCGGCTTTGGCGAAGCTATGAGTTGTTTTTTCTCAGCAAAATTTAAAGATTTTACCTTGCTCCCGCTTGTTAACACTTGCACACATTTCAAACCTTCACAAGGAACAATGTTATTATCACTAGCGGCACTCATTTTGTAATGAAACAAACTTTCATACAATTTAGAAAAAACACAACGAACTTTCCTCAAACTCTCACTCGCTCGACTGACAATATACGTGAAGTTCGCCTCTTTCGGTCATAAACAAACAATATTTATTCATTACTCCCGCCCACATTTAGTTCGCACTTGCACGAACTTCATTTGAAAGCCCGGCTTAATTTTTTATACTGACCGACTATAGATACTTACCGGTAGTTACACGTCTTTTACACACTTTCCCATATGTTTGAAGAGTTCGTCCGGAGCCGTGAAGCAAGCCTCATAAGAAGCCCACTGGTGCGAGAGAGACGCTAGATAACGTTCTAAAATCTAAAACGCGGGTTTGTTTGCTCGCACGCTAGATGGCGTTACGTGTCGCGTTAAGTTTCGATTAAGAATTAATGCAAGCGCGAAAATTTAAGTGTAAATAAAATGTGTTCGATCTTTTTTATTTTTTTACACTAAGGCAAGCCGGGCTTTTTGGCTTATATGGTGGTCCCACCACTGATCCTGAGTAAGGGTCTTGTCAGAAAGACGGACAGCAAGACAGGCGGACAACAAAGTGTTCCTTTAAGGGATCTATTTTTTTCTTTTCAGGTACAGAACCTGAAAGTGAAAATTAGGCTAGGAACAAATTTTCAGGTTAAGAACTGATACAACAATCTCATTTTGTGTGACTGACAACTTCTTACTGTTTTTTTTTCAAACCGCCTAAAAGCCAAGTTCTGTAAGATTTAGTACTCGCTGTTCCAAACTTATAAGTTAATTATATCTTACCATAATAATTGACGATAGTATTGAGACCTTCATCTCTTCGAAATCAATTCAAGAGCGTTGATTTTGAACTCGTCTTGTTACAACGTCCAAAGCATTCGTGATTAAAGTTACCTCTAATTCTATTAAGATTTCACAGTTCCGCAGGTACATGGCGCGACTAATTTGTATTTGTCTCATCGTATAATTAGGTTATAGGCTCAACGTGCATTAGCCGTCCACTTCGTTCCCGTAACGAGCGCTGCGCAAACTAAATTATCTGATGAACTAATTAAAGCCTGGATCGTAACAGGACTTGGGAACAACAAGAACCCGGTCACAGTGTAAGTATGGTGTGGAGCAGTAAGTTCAGTCAGTTCGTAAATTTCAAGATAAGCCAGTTTTTAGATACTCTTTATTACACACCACACACAGAATACATTGACATAAATGCTCATAGAAAATGGTACGATTAAGACGGTCTTATTGATTAAAGCAATTTCTTCCAGACAACCTTCGCGTAGAGGACAGTCAGACAGAAACTTTACTTAGATCGGGGTGAAAACTATTAAAATAAAGCGAAATGGGTAAATAATGTGTTTCCTAATGCACTTCTAAATATTGTGCAAACTAAATATGTATTAAGCTGCATAAAATGACGCATTTAAATAATGTTATGTGGGCTCCAGTAGTCTCTGAAATTATTATTTTATAAGTTAAATTTATCATTTGCAATTTTAAGTCATACCAGCTAAAGTACTACTCGTTAGGACGCCACTGTGGCAAAATCATCTTAATTTACTTGGTTTGCTTTAAATTCACTTTCAACTGTAATCATCTGTCAGAGTTTGAAACACAAAAGTTAGGACATTGACTGGCAGTCACTTTATCAGATATTTTCGAGAGTTTTAGTTCTTTAAAAAGTAATTTTCGGTATTTAACTGTACCAGTACTTACTGTAAGCTTTCTAGACATGGCAGCTTAGGTTCTACTTAAAAAGAAAATTTTAAACTGATGATCTACGTGACAAAAAACTTTTGAAATAAATTTGCCCTGCGTCAACATTTTTTTGAAAAGTTGTTGCAGTCAAATGTAGATAATATATTAATTTACATAACTATGAACATGGTGAGGAACGTTTAAAAACCACGAAAGGTTTGAAGTTGATTGATTTCAACTTTTTTAAATACCTAATTTAAAAATATTTTTAGGTTTCAAGCGCAATAAGCATGTACTCGTATGTACTAAATAGCTCACGTAGGTAGATACGCCACGTAAAACCAAGACTTTTTGACACACGCACTCTGACATCACGTATTCACTGATTTTACTGCCTCATTGGTCTAGTGGTCAGCACGCTGGGTATTATCCACTAGGTCTAGGCCCGTGTAGGGCCGTAAAGGTTGGATTTATCTGTCTTAAAATAACTCTGACACGGCTCCGGAGTCAGGAAGTTGGTGGTGTTAACAGCCCCGTACCTCGGCAAGCACTTTAAGCCGTTGGTCCTGCGCCTGATCTCTCTACGGTCATGTCAGACTACCGTCTTACCGAATTGTAAGAGTGAAGGAAAAGAGAGTTACAGACAATACACAGGTGTATTGCGCACACACTTGGGCAATACAATATCTCCCGCGCAGTCGGCTAATCTCTGTTGACATTGGCCACTGTAGTCGAATTTCGGCTAGGAGGACATTATTATTATTCACTAGAGAAATATACTAATAGACATTTAAGAGCGTGCGTCGATCGCGTATTACAGCGTCCAGTTACCGGAATAATGGGCGAGGTATTCGCCCCAAGGTTGTTAAGAGGACGGGCAAGATTAATGTGAAATTAACTCTCTCATCTGTGTGATCCCAAAATTGTTTCCATTCCTTTTATTTTTCGTTGAAAGGAAAGCTGTTGAATTGAAAAAGTTGGGTATCTATTGTGTTGTTCCTTCATTTTAGCGATAAATGCTAGGAGCTTTCGAAGAATATAATGAATGTTCTATAGTCCAAGTTTTGTTACAGAATATTTGAAAAGAAGAAATCACATCAAATAAAGTCAATCAAATAAAGTGTGCGTAGAAATAAATATTAGTTTTAAATATATATTTTTTAACATTCACAGTGTAAAGTCAGCCTATTAGATCCCACTGCTGGGCAAAGGCCTCACCTCAACTATGAGGAATAAAGAGCCATACTCCACCACGCGGGCTCAGTGCGGATTGGTGGAGGGGTGTCTGTAAGGCAAGTGACAAACCTTACTATTAGATGTTATCAAGCCGCCTTAGGGCCTCTGACTAGGCTTAACGACTAATACCCACAGATATTAGCCGGGACCAACTGCTTAACGTGCCTTCCGAAGCACGGAGATGCTTGTCATGGTCGTCACTTTAATGGTCGGAATGGTCACCCATCCAATCACGACCGCGCCGTGGGTTGCTTAACTTTTGGTATCACTACCAAAGCGCTGCCGCCACTGCGCCACAAGCACCCTTGTAAAGAAGTAAATAAGTACAGATTTTTCAAAATAATGGAACGAAATTTTGTACTGACAAAGATATAATTAAGAATACATAATATTTATGTATATTGTAAAGTTGAATCGCCGAAATGTGTGTACGCACTACAGACGAAGTAATGCACTTCGAAACGATTGCACAAATTTGGATAAATGTTTTTTTCTGTCTTACATGACTTTGGTTTGTATTATTTTAAAAGAAATTTTAATAAGGAGTAAGAACACACGGAGAATTAATGTAGGTTGTTTATGTTACGCAGTTGCAGTCTTTGGAACCAGCTAGAGAAATTTCAATCTTAGCCCGAGTCAAGTAATTGCGACTTGAGTGACGTAAAAAGCTAGTCATTTATAAAAATACTACGATAACAATGTAATGTAGTACTATAATTAACTATTCATACAACTTATTAATAAAAATTAAGATAAATTACTTAATACAACACAAAAACAAAAATTATAAAAAGGGTCCTTGTGGTAAGGTTCCCAGGATGCTGGCAGCATTACTGCGCTGGATAGCGACGCTTATACGCTGAGCAAGGTAGCTGCCAGCTCTTAGGTCACCACTGATGTCAACTAGCCTCTTGGGAATCTCTTTGAAAAAAGAGATAGCGTTGGGACCCGACGAACCCAGTGTTTCGACTCCAAACGGTACAAAGTGGTACCGGGAGTCGATCTGCCTGTACTTGTTCTTTTTAAAGTTTTCGGCACTTGTCGCAGCCAAACCAGCATCACGGCTTGTCCCGGGCAGATGAAAGGCTGCAAGTGTGTCGACACAGGTAGCGTCCCACACAAGAGGCCGACCCATCCGCCAAGGAACAAGTGACATCCCGTCTGGTCTCTTGCCATCATCACGCGCGATACCATTCGGCTCGAGTAAAGCCGGCACGTTGATAGAGGCAAGAGACCGACGGATGATGTCGTTGATGCTGGCATGACGCGAAAAGCGGCCTGCACTTTTAATACAGGAGAGTCCGTGATGTCCCAACGAGCCGACATCAGAACCACAAGGACATCTGTGTGGAAGGCAAACCTCAGCACCAACACGCAGACCTATCGCAACTCGTAGAGTTTCTGAGTCCAAAAGGGTTCCCACGTTGGCCGAAGGATAGGCCTGAAGCCAGTATCCTGCTTCCTTGGTGAAAACTGCTTTTAGTCTGACTAGATCCACGTTGTCAGTGCTACTGTCAATAAGACTTTTCAAAATAGACTCACAAGAAATTTGGTCCCAACTCCTTTGAATTTTAAGATCTGAAGGGAATTTATTCGCATATTCTATATCCCAAGCATTTCTAGCCTCGTCCAGGCACGCCACTTCGAAGTTTGCAGTAGGAGGCTGCAGGATACTTGCAACGAGAGTGGACGTGATGTAAGATGAGGATAAAAAGGCAGGTAAGGAGACAGTGGAAATTTTGCGTGTCCCAATCCCACCAAAACGGATAGGAAGGGACGCTTGATCCCAAGACCGTTCCAAAAGACGAATGTTCAGAATCTTTTCCAAATGTGTTTTAACAAGATTGTCTAAATTATTAGTCAAATTTTGGAATTTCCAAATAGGACAGCATCGAATAAGATAATTAAATTTAGGAACTAAAAGACAGGATTTTAGTATAATGAGAGCCGAATGAGCGTTAATTTCCAAAAGGCGGTCTGAACATTCATCAAATTTAGTTACTAATTGAGGGGGTATTGCATTATCGAATATGGGAGAGCCTAGAAGATGGAGGGTTGAGTCTGTGAGAATCTTAATATTGGGGGCCAAACTATGAAATTTAGAAATTATCTTAGATCTTCTTGAAAGATGAAGATGTTCTGAAATAAAAATTTTGCATTTGTCAAAATTTAAAGAAAGGCCTATTGTATGAAATTTTTGAATTATAGAAAAGTCTAAAAAAAACAGTGTCAGCGTCACCTCCTAGTGTCCCATCGTCTAAATACCACACATAAAATTTTGAAAATAAATTTTGAATGAAGGGATTTATAGCCAAACTGAAAATGGCAGGTCCAAAAGGGTCACCTTGTTGACAGCCTATAGCAGATAACTAAAACGCTACTTATTCATTTTAAAAATAGTGGTTCTCGCTCGACAAAATATTGTTTTTTCATTGTAACACCCGTCGTATATTATGTAGCAGGTGCAAACGCGCAGTTTTTACTTACTCAAAAAGCAAAAGCCGCAAACACAGTGGTTGCAAATTCCCAATATCTAGAAAAAACTGCGCTTCACTATACAAGCTGGGTAATCGTTGAAATATTTTTAGTGCCGTCGTGTCGTACACACTGTCAGAATTTCCATATCTAAATGGAAAACGGGCCTGTACAATCAATTTTGTCCCCACATTCCATTTGAAAAGTGCACCTGCGCTGGGTATCTCGATTTTTTGTTTTTATTTGTAATCGAGAATCGATATCTGTTTGCGAATGCTAAATTATAGTCATTTCAACTACCAAATATTGTTTTTATAGACTTTTGCGTACAATGCTGTGTTAGCTTTGCACATCGAGCATGTAACCAATAGAGGCGAAGTAAGGGCAATTTTTGTCTAAAACTTATCGGTGAATGGAAGTGATACGAAAAGTGTCAAGTAATTGCGTGTAGTGGTTCGAGCCCCGGACTTCTAAACCAGGCGGTTGCGAGTTCGATTCCCGCAAGGGGCAAATGTTTGTGTGATGAGCACGAGCATTTGTACCTAAGTCATGGATGTTTATAAATTTATATAAGTATGTCTATCCGTTATCCTAGTCGCCATAGCACAAGCTCACGCTTAGCTTGGGGCTAGGTAATTGGTGTGTTTGTTGAAACAATTTATTATTATTATGTTGTGTCTTTTCCTATCCCGGAACCATGGGGTCCCGGACCTTTGGAAGGCGTACATGCGACCGAAGCCAACACGCAGAGGCCTTTTTGACAACATTAATCTAAAAGCTTTGTGACACCAGCCGGCGACTATCCCTGTATGTACTATAAAAGTAATAATATAATAATAATAATTTATTCTAGAAACAGTTACATATTTGATTCGTTGTACACCCAAGGACAATCCCCGGCTCATGTAGGACTATTGCAGAATATGGATAGAAACAATTCTGGGTTATGGGTTTGGGTGCTACGTCGACCGGGTAATTAGGACTATGGCGGGAGAGACTACGGGACACCTGCCTAGATCATAGCCTCATGCTGAATAAATTGGCAGGCGGTGACTCGTCAGCAACTGAATGCCCCCCCCCCCCCCCCTGGCGTCGTGAGTCGTATAGACCGGACTGAGGGGCAACATTTGTGTTGCCAGCTAAGGGTGGAGAGGTGGCCCTGGACTTTAAACGACGATCACGCGCTCCCTGAGGGTCCAGCATCACGTGCCCACTCGCCACTTACGCAACCACATCCACCCTTCGAGCATCACGCTCTATTTAGATTTACAACTGACCCCGTGGTGTCGCTACTCACCACAGCTCGCCACAAAGCTGCCCTGCGGGGCTTATTATTATTATTATTATTGATTTTGATAGTAAGAAAACCACATTTTTATTTTAAAATAGGTAAAGAAATAAGTCAATTTATTTGACAAAATGCGTTGAGGGAGGGAAAAAAGTCCTCTGTCAAAGGGATTTTGACGGAGTCTTAAACAACATTAATTACATTTCGTCTTTATAGGTTATGTGGTGGCTTTGCACCTTAATTTTAAACATCAAAGAACAGTTGATGCCTTAAAATAAATACCTAAGAAGTTCGTAACAGTCAGGTTACTGAGTATCTTGTCAATCTCCTGTTTGATTTTCTTGTCAAATGTCCTAGATAAGATCCAAGCGAATTCAGTGTTTGTACTTAATATTGTTAATTGATAGCTTCATGCTGAATGTAATTTTCAAATGTATCTTCAATCAGTCTAAAAGCATTACGCAACCTAAATTATAGTACAAGTATTCATCAATAAAATACCCTAAAGCTGTGTGCATTTTACTATAATTAATCGATGAGTTATCGATGTTTATGTAGAGAGATTACTGGAAAAACTATGACAGAAAATTAATCAGCTGAGTGCTTTTATAATTTTGCTATGTCTGCAATCTTGTCACCTCCAACCATTTGGCACATGAATAAGATATTTATGAAAAAGCTTCTTTCTTAATTCTGGATAAACAAAAGAAACAATCAGCAGTACCGTAATCACAAATATTTAAGGTTGATTAAATATTTATTGAAAGTCATCCAAAATAAGTTCGTGTACATCATTTAATTGAAATGCTTATAACTTTTGTTTGCCGGCACATAGAGCCGTCAGATAACGAAATTCGTATTAACCATCGCCGTCACTAAGGATAAAATGATATTCCAGCTACGTAGAACACCTGGAAGTAGTAGAACTGGCTGGCTCAGACAGCCAGCATCCGGCCGTCTGAACCATCAGTCTTTTTAGAAAAGCTCCTAAACGCGTGGGTTTTGGTGGTTCAAACCTGGTTGAGAACCGTCACATAATGCGCCACATTAGTATAATCCATAAAAATTAGTCGAAAATGTAATATTTCGTAAAATATTGAGAAAAACAAGTTGGTTTAGACGACCGGATATCAGGCTGTCTGACCACACGTTTTTCAAGATATCTCAAAAACTATTGCACCAAAATGGATGAAACTACATTAGATGCCGTCACATAATGCGTCACTATACTTTTTATAAAAAACGGGACTTTGAAACCCTCTGGAAGTTGGGATCCAGAGTGTCCAAAAAGGTGAATTTCTGGCTGTCTGAGCCAGGTTTTTTTCAATTTTTAAAGAAACTATTGCGTCACAAACGTTGAAACTTTGGTATATTGCCGTCACCTAAGATTGGTTATTAGCCTAGGTATGCAAGATCTCTCTAGAACTCTGGCTCAGACAGCCGGATGTACACATAAGTTCGACTATTTCTTGTAAGTCGAACTTACTTTGGGTGATTTTCTGATAAATACTTAAGAGCATTTTAATTGATGTTTAAGAGTCATGCTTTTAATGTTATTATTATAAACTTAAATCGAAAAGGGTTTGGGGTTGCGACACCTACTCGGATATCTGGTTTTGAAGTTTATAAGGTATAACAAGCTTATGCAATAAACAATTATAATTATAATTACTTTTCTATAAATATTATCTACTTTACGAGTGATTCAATAACGCACAATTTTTATTCGGCTTATAAACATTTTTTTTTAATATTGGTCCCATATTGAAAGTTTTTGAGTTTGAGCAGCAGCATCACCCTTTAAAAGGAACAGATAATAAAATTTGACCTTATTTAGGGTGGCTAGTATTGAATCCACCATAGCAACTTCACATTTAGAGGTGATCATTTGCTAATTATTGGCCCGATCAACCGGACCGGACCACTTTCAAAGTGATCAAAAGTAGTGCTTACTTAGTATGTGTAATATATTTAGTTTCCTACGCTTTAATTGCCTTCAGCCTTTATAGGGCTAAATGGCACAATTAAACGTATCATTCATTTGAATGCACAATATTTCTCTTTGATGTTACTGTTAAATGAATATTCCGTCGCGTCCGCATTATTTCGTTAATTACAAGCATTATGGAATGCAATGTGGTCTGTTAATTTCCGCTCCACACGTATTGTTAGCTCTATTATTATTATCGCGACTGTTATAATAATTATTACTCTCGACGAGTGCTTTGTTTGAGCCAGTGAAGCTAACACACATCTAGATTGGTTACTACAACCAGAAGACAAAGCTTTTTCGGCTATAGGCTTTGACTGGAGACACATTTGTCTTTATTCAATAGAAGGTAGGCACAGTATAACTAGGATAATACAGTTCGAATTAGCTCATCCGGAAAAACGAATAAAATAAACTATCACGACATTTTACTACTTCGAAACTTTACTAGTTTCTTTCCCTTTGAGATAATAATGTGGCCCACTAAAAGTAATTCAAAGAGCAGATTATATCGGCAACATTATTCCCCTCGACCTTGGATAACATCGATCCTCTTGCGGTTCGCGTCTCAATAATTCCTTCCTTAATCGAAGTTATTGCTACGTTTTTGCGTTCCCTAACGGAAGGGTTTCCAGGTTATTCGGGCGTAACATGAACTTACGAGTAAATGTACCATGTGTTTAACCACGGCCATAATTTTGGTGGAACGACCATCTACGTGCCAGAGATAAGTTCAAATTTTCAACGGGGCTTAGGGTCCGGGTACACAGTTAAAAGGCGCGGGAAGGGACGGGACAGCTCACGGGACAGCAGTTACTGCAATGTACTAAATATTGTAGGAACGTCAAGCAGCACCATAGCAATCGATGTGGACCATGGCTAGCAGGCTTACCGCCTAACGTGATGGCTTTCAAACTGACGTCGGTTTTTTTGAGCGACAAGCTGTTTACATTGTTTTCAATACGTTTTGTATGGAGTCACCGCACACGTGAAGCGATCGGCGACCACACGCGACTCAGTGTTCGTGACACGCCTCCGGTGGCGGCCACTCGCCATTTTGACTAAACATCTGTCGAAGGATCTAGCAGATGAGTTTCAATTGAAGAGTCTACCGACCACCTCCGTTCACGCAGGACGAAACGGCGTGGCGCATGATAGCCACCGGTGGCAGTGATCGGTGGCCCATCTGCGCGGAGCCTTAGGGCTGGCCTTCGGACACTTTCCAGTACTGACGCAAAACGAACCAAGCGCCATACCTGTTTCAGGGCTAATGCACCTTAACAAATCCGTGCACACAACATTCGCTGAAGCTCATGTGGATGACTTCTACGCTATTATTCGGAAGCGGACGTCGTCGATGCTTGCTAGGATACGGCGGAGCCCCAACAGCATTCTGATGGTTACCAGAGATAGGCCATCATGTTCCATCTTTAGGCACTGGATACAAATACATGTGCAGGGATTTAGGAATCGGTTTTTTGACTGAGCACTTCGTTGTTTTATTTTGTATGTGGTAGCTTTAAGTTTTTATTTTTAAGTAAGTACTAACAATAATTTTAAGTTATATGTTACTAACAACTATCTGTAGCTATGGATCTTTGATTTGGTCTGAAATAAACGTTTTATTATTATTATTAAATAAAGAGCTAGAAATACTGGAATCAACAAAAGAGCTAGTGCGGCTTGTGAAGCGGCAGACAAAGCTAAAGCTTGCAAATACAGGGGTCTAGGCTCCGAATATGATTTTGTCCCATTTGGTGACGAGACCCTTGTTCCGTGGAGCCCTAGCGCTATAAGGCTTTTAGGAAATAGCAAAAAGGTTAGGCGACATCACAGAAGACCGAAGAGCTGCTAGTAGAAGCAAATAAAGAGTGATTTAGAAATATCATGCGCGCACCCTATCGTTGTTAGGTATGTTGTGTATTTACATTATCATATCTGTAAAGGTAAAACTTAACTTACCGTTGGTATCACATAGAGTCACTACATTACTACGCTAACGCATCGCATCGCGTCGGCCTAGCCAATGCTGCCACGTTGCTGTCCCGCCTTTGTTGGCATGGTGTAACCGGACCTTAAATCCAATTCACTGAGGCGCAGGTTAATCGCACGCACGTTTGAAGAAATTTAAATGAATACCTAGCTAACCAGAGATTTATTATTGCTGTGTTGGGTGTTTGGATTAGCCGGATTGATTTAGGTAGGATTTGATTTACCCAATTACGATTTTGGTTAAGATTAATTTGATACTGCTACTTTGATAATAGATTAGTTAAGACATACTTTTGGTAAGTAAACAAATATCCGTTGTCTTTGATGGAGGTTTGAAAATCCTGATATACACGACCGTCTTGGTGTAATGGTTCGCGCCCCGGACTTCCAAACCAGGCGGTTGCGGGTTCGAATCCCGCAAGGGGCGTATGTTTGTGTGATGAGCATGAGCATTTGAACATAAGTCATGGATGTTTATAAATGTATATAAGTATGTCTATCCATTATCCAAGTCACCATAGCACAAGCTCACGCTTAGTTTAGGGCTAGGTAATTGGTGTGTTTGTTGAAACAATTTATTTATACGGTCACACGTCAGACTACCCCAGTTTGACCTTGAGGTTGCCTGTATTCAGACGTAATAAAAGCTGTTTACATAGTTCAAATGGGTTACTTGACGTGCTGCCGACTGTACCTATTAATCTTTCTCGGTTACTCTCTGGGATTACTATACGATAGATTATAACGGGATTTTAATATTGTTTTCTATAAGTCAATTTGCCTACTAGTAATGGGCATTTAATATTAAATTGCAATTTTCTTTTAGCCTTCAATAATCTTGCCAAAATACATCTTAATATATATTTTTTTGTTTAAGCAAATTAACTGTAAATGATGATTGCTAATTTTATCGCTTTTCTTACTCCTTGCATTCCTGGCAGGTAATGTAAAACTAAGATGTATTACGACTATGTTTCTCTACCCATTATGTAACTAATTATCAGCTAGGGTATCGCTAAGTGTGAACCCTCTTTATCGCTTTGTTGCATTTTTAAAATGCCGTCAATCAGCTTAATGCACTCCGTCTCCTCATACAAACCCTCCTCAGACTAAATTAAGGGAGGTCTACAAAGCTACTTATACAACCTCTTTTAGTGATAAAAGATGCAAAGACAAGATTTCACACTTCAATTCGTTGAGGCCCCTAACTATGTTATTACTTTACAAATCCTCCAGCATCAAGATTTCAATTAGGAATTAACACTGGGCCATAGCGTGGTAAGGGGAGTCCCCCATAGTAATTATCTATGCCACCCTTCTTAGCATTTCTCACCATCGTTAATGTCACGCTGCCCATTCCGGCCTTTATTCTTCACCCATAAATTAACTTTAAAGTCTTTCCCGTATTTGATTTTTACGCTTTTTATGGTTTTATTGAAAAATTGAGTTAATGTGCTTCATAAAATAGATGGTGTGTAAAATTTTTATTTGGTCAATTTAACATAGTATTTCAAGAACAGTTACCTAAGTGTTTTGCTAAACAATAACCCCGTTTTTACAAAAACTTAGTACCGGGTTTAAGCCAGGACTTAGCTATTAGATATCCAATTAGAAAAGCGTTTCTCTATTAGGTTATGTCACGAATGAGTCATTCCTCTGTTGTCGGCTAATATTTAGAGCTATTTTAAACCTGGTCTATTTTTTTTTTAATAACACCGTAAGAGTTTCCCGGAAAAAGTAATTTTGTAAAAAGGTGTTAAATAATTAAATAGCAAACTTTCTGGTTTGTGGTGAGAAACACACATTTATAATTATTTATTTAACTCAACAAGATTATGTTTCGAAAAGAAATGATAATATTATGTATATTTAAAAAGCAAGAAAAAAATGAATTTATCTGTAAAAATCACGCATGAAATTGCTAATGGCGCAGACATTAGCTAACAGAGCAGATTTATCATAATCAGACAAGTAGAAAATTGCTAAATAATACAGTGCCACCCCAATGTCAGTTACAATCGTAGGAGCCACCCTGGGAAAACTGCGGCATTCCCTTCACGTCTGCGGAGAACGTCAACGTGTGAAGCCTGGCCCGTTCTCAGATAAACTTGTAAGAGGGCGACCTCTTCGCCATAGCCAGTTCGATAACAGCATACTCAACGCATAAAATACGCGCTATTTTACCCGACTGCGGAAGGAGGGTTAGGTTTTTCGAGATAATGTATGTATAATGGTTCGGCACGCTCTATGATATGAGGTGTCGTTGAATTTGTCAAAATTGTGATAGTGACATAGACTATATACATTTAACGAATTGCGCCCACAAATGGAAATAAAGGGGAAGGAGGGATTAATTTTTCTTTGGTATCAAATGAAAGCCAGTAAAAAATTTCATTTCAAAAATATAATACTTTTTGCAGTCGGGTGTTACATTTTTTCAATAATTATTATGTTTGCTTGTTTGGGGCATTACAAACCATCGGCAGTCAAGCAATAAGACGTCACTTTGGAAGCCATTTTAAAAGTCATCACGTTAGGAAACGCGTGTGAAAGAGCTCGTCTACAATAAACCAAGAACACTTACACATACATACATGTATACAATTATTACGAAGCATATTGAAGCACATATGACAATGGCATCTGTTATTGTCAAATCACTGTCATTGTAGATACAATAACAGCATTTTGACCATTTGTTAGCCATATAAAATTGACAGATAAACTGCAACTACTAATATTTTTTTATATATTTATAATAATGTCTATGACAAGCATCTTCATGCTCTTGGTCCCGGCTAATATCTGTTGATATTTGTCGTTAAGCCTAGTCAGAGGCCCTAGGGTGGCTTCTAAGATATCCATTCAATTCCCACTGAGCCCGCGTGGTGGCGTATGGCTCGTACCTCCTCATAGTTGAGGTAAGGCCTTTGCCCAGCGTGGTAATATCTAAAATAGGCTAACTTTACTTGTACCTAGCTTGTGTGAACTGTTTGCTTTTCTTTAGCTGCACCCTCATCCTAACCAGTAATCCGTTAAACTGGGGGGTCACTTTCCAATTACATAATTGTCTACACGAGTGCACTGAGTGTTCAGAAATGTCAATGAATTTTCTGATGCGAATTCACATCCCTGAGAATAATACCAACATTAGTTTTATTGCGTATCTTGCAATTTATTGTCTCCTGTGAGTAAAGTCTACTTGTGTACTTCATTGCTAGTAAATTTTCTTCAGACAAAGGAACAATTGTTGTGGATGAGTAAGAATAGTTAGATAACTATAGGTAAGTGAACTAAGTGCCGTAAATTACAAAATGATTGTATATAACTAAGCAATGGGTAAATAACTCTGATATTTACTTTCTAATGGAAATGTTTTCAGTGATGTCAGATAGATGGAATCCCTCCAAATTTGGGACGTTTTGAAATCCTTTGGGGGTAATTAAAAATCTTGATTTCATACAAACAGTACTATTTTAGGGCCTGTCAACTGTCACGTCTCAGGCAGCAGCTTCGTTTCACTTCGGCGGTGACCAGTGAACTATGTCTCATGATATGTAATTCATATATATGGAGTTTGTGGTAAGTAAAACTTATATATTATGATTTGAAGACGACACGAGTTAGCAAACGAAAGTGTGTGCTAGAGCGATGTATACGAAAGTCTTAGAATTATGATTGTAGTTTTACATCTCTCTCTCTTGTCTTCTTGTCTCTTTGCTACATACATCAGTATGTGGTCTCAAGAATGTTTAAGAAACAAAACAGAGGTTCAGTAACTTTTACGAATATGAAACAACGTTTGCATACGAATTTCCGCTCACTATAATGATATTGCTCACAAATGATGGCAGTTTATGCATTCCATGCGTTTAATGCTGTGGACAGTACCTTTGACAAACTACCACGGACACGTTTCATCCTAAACGTAGCGACCCTAAACATTTCTCTCCTTTATCGTGATCGGTCACTGTTCCTAACAAAGGTTGTGATTTATCGCAAAAACTAACAGTGGGAAATCGATGTCTTATCGTGTCCCCTACATCCGGGTTTCGCGCCCTGCGCTCTGGCAGCTGAAATATTGATAAGGGTGCTCTAAAATATTGAAGTCTTAAAAGCAAAGAATGGTTTCTCTAGACCGGTTGAAGCCAACCAAGTGAATGGAAGAATCATAGATATTGCGATTGTATAGGAGTCTCAATTTTGCATGTTGTACGAATTATAATGTAGTAGTGTAATGTTTTTGTAAATTTTCAGTCTACTAAAAATAAATAAAAAATAATGACTATAATGACTAACTGTACTTTTCCCCACAAATCAAGTAAAATAGTTTTATTCTTTATTGCACAAACAGAGTAGTAAAAATGGCGAATTTAATGCCTTAAGGTATTCTTTACCAGTCAACCATTGGGTGAGGCAGATATAGTCGTGGCGTGATGAAATATACTTAAGTGAATAGTGAAAACATCTTTAAAATCACAGATTTGACATGTTTGTTATGGTTTAATATTTTGGTTGAAAAGAACTTCAAAAACATTATTAAGATTAAAATGTATGATTTATTATGTAGGTATATTCCGCTTCATTGTACGCTAAATACTTGAGTGATTCTCCGAAGTATTTTTGAATATCAACTTCTATGTTTTTACGTTTGCTAGAGCCAACACCTTGATTTATCGGTCGCGAATACCCCGTCGCAGCGTCCGACCAACTTTACTAATTAACCAAAAGATTAATTTCCCTTTTCCCTTAAACAATTTCCCTTAAAAGTTACAGCTTGAGCCTTTTTTCCCGGCAATTTAAATAAAAAAAATGTTTGACATTTTTAATTAAACTTCGCGTTAGATGATGTGTTCATAATTTATGAGGGATCTTCATAAATAATTTATGATGGTCATTATCTTGCCCTTAATGGTGTGGACACAGAAATAGCATAATTGCATGTATGCCAATTTCCTCTTTATCCCACTCATCTATCAAATTATAGAGTACGAGTACAAATGGGTTTGAAAAGTCCGCAGGCTACCATTTGGGAATTAATTACTGTTTTCCTATTGATAGCCATAGCGGTGTAATAGTAATATGATTAGTAGATATTTCAATAAAACATTTATCTTACTTTCACACCTATTTTCTATTTGGATCTTTTACATTTTGTAATCAATTAAGTTTTCGATAACACTTTGTTACAAATAATTCTGTAACTTGCGCTGCTTTTTTATTACTTGATCAAACCAAAACTGTAAGCTGTGTTTAAAAAAATATCCAATAAATACTTACCTACTAAAGTATGGATACCTACTTCAGTTAACGCTTTTTTATAGAAAAAAAAAACTAAAATATGGAAAAGTTTTCAGAACTAAAGTGATGCTTTATTTTAAAAATCAAAACTTATATTTAATTACAACCCCAAACAACTCAAGCTTGAGCTTTAATGCCACAATGGAGGTAGGTATCACGCTATAAACTCATTTGCCACTGGCTCCCTAATCTTGCCTTCCACTGTATTTGGTTTTACCTTTGGCCGATTACCGTCTATTGTTACCAGTAGTTCACTATTTTCCGTAATAATACATAATATTAAAATTATTGACTCTAGTAATAAGGAAAACTGACTTCACTAATGACTGACTGACATAGTTATAAGTCATTATGACAGACAGCCCAAATCATTGGGTCTAGAGACTCCAAATTTGACACAATATGGATTTCTTATAAGGTCCACTAGGGGTGCACTAAAATAGTTGTTCGAAATTCATCCCCTTAGAGGGTGAAGAAAAGGGGGTGGCAAGATTTTTAACATTCCACCTCTAAGGGGTGAGAACAGGGGTGAAAGTTCGTATGAAAAATTCGACATTGGCGCGGACCTTAACTGTGTTTCTCTTTCTACCTATCATGGTGGTTGGATCAGCCTCCTTAATTTTCCTTCTCCATTTGGCCATGTATTCGACATCTTCCGCGAAAATTCCTCCCTAATATTTTAGTACTAGAATAGAATAATTTCTCCATCTTTTTAGGGTTCCGTAGAACCCTAATAAGATCATTCGGTTTGTCGTTCATATAAAAAGGTTAAGCTGATTTCATCTTAACTGATGGTTAAATATTTGTAAAAATATTTCCATTGGATACATGCGGGTACATTCCCCAAGTATTGATGAAATCGAACGCCGGCTCACTGGCGTAGCAAGCACTTGCGAAAATTCGTCGACTGACTAACGTCCTCCGTAGCTTAGTTGGTAAGAGCACTCGCACGGATAGCGAAGGGACGTGGGTTCGAGTCCCACCGGATGACACAGTCGATTAATTTTTGTAAGTGAAATTTGATTTACTTTTGAAATTATAAAAAAAATAAAAATATATACTTTTTTTGCCTATACTGTCAAATGTTTTAGGTTAATGGTACGGAACCCTTCGCGCGCGATTCCGACTCGCACTTGGCCGGTTTTTAAGGTCTTCTAGATCTTCGACGCAATGTTGTAACGTCAAAAGATGAGACGTCTGATGGCCTCCTCTTCACGTGACCATACCTGCATTTTGTCGGCTATGTTGCGATCTCCCAGGCTCAATCACATTTTAACTGTATCTAATAAAGAAAATTTAAACCATTGCATTTTTCGATCGAGTTCGTCAAACTTTTGACGTTTATAATTAATAAAGTATGATGGTGTAACCGATCCTTAAATTTACGGTAACAAAATTCAAATCATTTGATTATTTTTTCATAATTCATTACCACTTTTTTTTTAAAAAGCAGCAATTTAGTTCCAATAAAAAATGTAACATCGGAGATTATTAATTTGTTTAATATTCAAACCAGAACGGATTTATCTATAACGTGGGTTACTATAATAATTTGATTTCCAAATCCAATCTATACAAGCAAAACACCGTTTATAATCGAACGATGGAAGCGAGTAACTTGTATTATAGGCTTAGCAATTTAATGAACCACAGGCTCCCTTCAGACATACCCAAGGTTTAGTTTGCTGTTTGGTTGTGTACGGTTAGCATTACACAAACAGATTAATTGCGTGTTTTGAATTAATAAGTCTGATTTCATACTCAACTTTACGATAGAGGACAAGTGCGTTTTAGCCTGGAGCTCAGCAACACCATGTTTAATTTTTAATCAGCCGGATTAGTATTATTTGACATATTTTGATGGGAATTCTGTTAAATTAACCGGTGTTAAATTTTCGGCTTTTTAAAAGTTGGTGAACCCAAGCCGGGTTAACCAATTTTTAAAAAACCAGTCTTAGAACCAAAATCGTTTGTATATCGCATCGTAGTTTTTTAAAGACGAATAAAACCAAATCGCTATTATAGCGACGTAACAATAAAATTCAAACTCGCTTGCAGATACACTGACATCAAACTTTTTAAAGTATACTCAATGGTGGTGATTTGAATCTTAAAATCGTCTGAGGCCTGCCAACCGAATTTCTCTGCAAAGTATAGTACATAGTTGAATATTACGTTTTTAAGTTTTTGGTCACATTTCTATACTAATAATATTATAAAGAGGAAAGATTTGTTTGTTTGTTTGTTTGTTTATTTGCATCGAATAGGCTCCGAAACTACTGGACCGAATCAAATGAAATTTGGCACAGAGATAGTTTGAGACACTGGGAAGGACATAGGCTACGCGTTTTTGTCGCGATATAAAATCATCAGGGGGGTGAAATGGGGGATGAAAATTTGTATGGAAAATCCGACTTTTGGCGCGGGCGAAGTCGCGGGGAACTGCTAGTTAGTAATAAAACGAGAATATGAATGACTTCTGAACGAGTAATTTCTTCTTGAATTATGACTTCCAAACCAATTTGTTGTCGTTTCTTTTCCATTTCTGCCATCTGTGTCAAAATAGTACAACTAAACAGTAGTGGCTAGGCTGGCTAAAGTTAGAAACTAGCGGTTTGGCGACGCTCTCAACTTAGGTACTTTTGCCGTCCACACAACTCCATATCTAGGCTAACGGTTTTTATTTTAGGCTATAGATAGTACTATCGCCATAGCTAAGTTTGCTATTACTACCCGACCAAGCCAACTAGACAACTCTTAAACGATTTTCGACGACGAATATAACGAAAATACTGTAAAGTAAGCCTATATATTCCCACTGCTGGGAAAAGGCCTCACCTCAACTATAAGGAGGTACGAGCCATACCTACATACGTACCATACGTAGGTTACTTATGTATATAAGTGACAAACCTTACTGTCAGATGTTATCAAGCCGCCCTAGGACCTCTGACTACGCTTAACGACTAATACCGACAGATATTAGCCGGGACCAACTGCTTAACGTGCCTTCCGAAGCATGGAGATGCTTGTCATGGACGTCATTTAAATTGTCGGCATGGTCACCTATCCAATCAGGACCGCGCCGTGGGTTGCTTAACTTTGGTATCACTACCAAAGCGCTGCCGCCACTGCGCCACAAGCACCTCTAACAAAAACACTGATGGAAATTAAAAAGAAATGGTGTTAAAATAAACTTAGGCAATTCATATAAATTGTAACAATATTGCTTTTTCAATAACCTTGGTAATTTTGTTGTATTCATCATCGTGATTCGTTTGACAGTTGTCTAGTTGGGTTGGTCGAGTATATAGTACAGTAAAAAGATAGATTTACTTGTTCAGTTCATTATATTTTATTATTTTATACCTTCCTATTTTTGTTATGTACAATTTACGTAAGTCAGCACTATACATTTTTACAAAAGATATTGATAAGTATAATATTTGCATGCATTTATGCAGGCTGAATATACGGACTTTTTTAGGTCTGCTTTGCATGAGTGATGAGTTCTAGCAAATAAAGTATATAATTTGAATATGGATAGTGTAAAAGAGATTTTTTTGTACAAAAATCATACTACAAGTTTTTACTCGTACTTCCTTACCATTTTTTTGAGTTTTTGACTTAGTATTACTAGTTTCACATAGGCTTGTATTGAAAAATACTTTTACGAAAATAATATTTGTGACAGTGGCTAACTTTTTTCGCAGACTTGTATTGAATTGTAAGGATTCGAAATCGAAACTTTTATTACAAAAGAAAACGTGGGCCTGCCACGGCCGCACCTTCAAATATGTATAGGTTACAGTCTATACAAAATCCTGTTATAAGTCAAACAGAAAAACGAAAAGTTTTTATCCTTCACTTAGAGGCGAACCTTTCCCATTTCTATTTGAGTCATGTTTCTATAAAAAGCCTTCAGCCAACAAGTTATGGCTGAGAGCAACTTCTGAGGCAAGTATTTTTATTTTCTTTTTAGAAATTTGCGAATGTTGTGTTGTTCTCCGGAGAATTCTCTGAACTTTCTTGTTTCGATGCCTTTCTGCTATATATTGGAACGCTCTTGTTTTATTTAGCTAACGGGGTCTGTATAGCCAGTAGTCACGTAGTTAACCTACTTTTTTATTCACAACTTCGATTACAAAGTGTAATCAATATTTTATGCAACGCATATACCATTATCATGAGTTCATAATAAGTTTCGGACGTGTACTAATTTTATTGGTCTGTTATTTACTTTTTAAGTGGATAGTTTACATTTTTAACTATGATATGATTTAGAGGACACGTTAATCCGCTAAGTCGGTAGAGTTAAATTGTTAAGCTCTCATCAGTATTTTTTCTAAATGTATTACTTTTAAAATACGTTTAAATAATTGAGCACATTATTGATGACTTCAGGTCACCAAACTAGTCAAGTAATGAATGTGTAGGGAGACTGATAGCTAATGGATATTAATATCTGACTGAATACGCCAATTGAAAGGCTCTAGTCAAGTTTCAATTAATTCCTATATAGAACTTGTTGAATGAAGATATCGATATGCGTCAGTCAGCTATACTGAAGCCAATTTTGAAGAAAAACTTTGAAGAAAATTTCCTTTTACATTTTACAAGTAGGAATTAAAAGTTAAGTGATTAAAAATATTAAAGAACAGAATATTGTTATTTTTACATTTCTGGTAAATTAATAATATTGTTAAATGAAGCATTGTTTCGAAGTACAATAAAATTCTGGAAATAAAATGATAAAGTTCCGAGTTTCAGTTAATTTATTTGTATTTGAAAATCAATAGCAGCAGATTCCGTTTACAAAGAAACACTATATTATTTTACAATAATCTGGACTTTAGAACTCGGCCCGAGTACTAACATTCAAATCACAGACAACTTACGGCTTATGACTTAGGGACTAACTGAGTACTTGACTACAGGCTTCAAATTCAGCTACTTTTACATCCCACATCTTTATTTCATGTGAGCTATGTGACTCATTTGTCTTTTAGATTGACAGTCCACCGTTCTTTTTTCGCATCTTATTTTTCTCCATTAATTGAAAGCTTCTTATTAATATTTATAATATGAGTTATAAACTATTATTATCGTCTTACTTTCTTACTAATAATGATTTTGACATTGCTACTTGAATAAATATGACACGGCTGATTAGAAATATTTATCTCGACTAGGTATGTCGTGTCACCGATCTGTCAGTCATTCTAAACTTTCTCCTCAAAAATATTTCTGTTTGAATTTTAACATTGTATTATTTTTAACTATCCTAAGCTAAGCTTCTTAGTTTCATTTTTTATACTAAAGTATATGAATAATAGAACGATCGCTTGCTCCTCGGGGTCTGTGTCTAGGGGCTAGATGGTCTATGATTCGAACAATACCTTTGTTCCAGCTGTGCAACACAAAATCCTTTGACGGTTTCCAATAATGGTAGATATTGAGATTGGGCGCAATACAAATCTACACTTCGATTTTAATTATTCCCAATGTAATGTTTGTTTGTTTACCTTAACTACTACTCATAAACCATTAATTGAGTCCGTTCGGTACTTGACTTTGACTTGGCTTTGTTAAATTAGGATTTATCTGTTACACGAGATATATTTATTTAAGTTTCATGTTGTTTTAAGTTTTTTTTTTTTATTTCGGCACTTCTATTAATGCTCTTAAGAATTATTAGTAAATTACTAATATCCTCTTAAGAGCCAATGCTGGTGCTTTTAAATCAACTTTTTCCATGAGAGCAACATCGAAATATCAATAAAAGGATTACTTAAACATACAAACAACTATAGTTGACTGGCGATTTTGTATACGGAACTATTTTTTATGATTCCTACGTTGGTCTTAACGATTTTTATGGATTTGTCTTTATGAGGATGTAACTGTTTTTAAAATAACGTTGTATACCACAGTTTATTCATACAATATTAAAGGAGATATCTTTATCATTTAGGATGTGAATGAGATCATAATCGTCTTTAAGCATTTGAGTAAGTATTTTGATAATGTAACAAAATGTATCAATGCATTTTGTTTTTTGTTGGAAACTACAAAAGCAATTTAGGAAAATAACTTGTATAAAAACTGCGTTATTTACATCAAATCGCAATTGAGACACCATATTGCGTCTATTGCAATGCATGATTGAATGGTTTCGAGGGTTAGGGCAGAGTGTTGTTTGTTTATCGATAAGATTTTTTAAAATAATTTTAAGTATCGATTCTGACAGCTACAGACATGATAAAGTACCAAAACAATGATATCTATTCCATGAATTCGGTATTTTCAATTGTAATAATTTTGGTAGCCAATTTCAAACAAAGTTATATCGTATAATCGATCGAATATTTCATTCATTCACGGAACTTGGTTTTAAATTTACTTTAGCTTGCGTTCGCCCTATTAGCTAATAATAATAGAGCTAATGCCACAGCTTCTATCACAACAATATTTTTTTATAAAAATATTGATATGAATTAAATTATTGATGATAAATCTGTTCTTATTTTGCTAATTTAATCACTCAGATAGGTATCATGTTCCAGACACAATAGATAATCAATTTGTTAACAGACCACGGACGGTCTTATAATCCTTAAAAGGTTAAAGTTCATCGAAAAAAGCCCGAATACTCAAAAATTTCATTACTTTTTTTATATATATTATTTCTATCCGTTATCCTAGTCACCATAGCACAAGCTCACGCTTAGTTTGGGACTAGGTAATTGGTGTGTTTGTTGAAACAGTGTATTTTGTATTTATGTATGTATCCTTTCTTTGCTATGCTATGATTTATACCTATATATTTTTTTTAAAAAAACGTCGATATCGCCACCACTACACGCATGAAATAAGTATGTATCACCGTGCATGTTTCGATCGGTACGCACATAGAATTCAGATCAGCCGGGCCCCCGGTTCCTCTCGAACTCCTGATGGACTTTTGATGTCCCCGTGCCGGCCAGCGCTTATCAAAGACCGTTGGATCTACGCTCTGCATTGTACCGCCTTTAAAGTGTGTCGTAAAATGATTTGGAAGGGTGAATTTATTATTGGAATACGGTTTGGGTCGAAGATTTTGTATTCATTGCATTGGTTGCGGCTGTAGATTTAGGTTTTAATCTGCTGTGTTGTTTTGTTTTCTTATTTTTTTAAGCTTTGGAATATTACTTACTTATATCGTCTTTAGTGTTCTAAGATGTTTACTCGAGATTTTTTCCACTTGGCCTGAACTAAGGTAACCTCAAGAAACTCCTCGAAACCATCAGATTATGACTAAAACCGAAAACTTTGCATATTTTGGAGGCTTTGTACCTACAAGTATGACTTTATCTTGGCACTAGAAATAAGGATCTGCCGTGTCTTACCAAAATATCTATCTCTAAGTATGAAATATACAGGGTTCAATATTAGAACGGGTCAGTAAACCTTTAATCACTATTGCTATAGGAAAAGCTTCTAACAAGAAGTTCGATTAAAATCGCCATAAACTTTTGATGGTGTAAAAAAATATTGATTTTTGATAAGTTAAAGTAAAAAGTAAAAAATGTTTTTCTAGTACTAGAGTAGTTACTCAAACGTTAGTTAGATGACTTAAAATGTTTTGGTTTTAAAGGTCAACTATTAACTCAACCACTAACATACCCCATTAGAAACACAATGATTTCGCAAAAAAGTCTATAATTTTTGCCACGACTATCTTTGCCTCGCCCAGTAGTTGAATGCTTTAAAGCAAAGTCTAACATTGGTACTTATTTGCTTGTGCAATTCAAAATACATAAATAAGAGTTTTCTTATTTTGTCTACTCAACTTTTTTATACGATGAACAAGCAAATTGAAGTTCAGTTCCACACTTTGAGTGCTAGGACGGTATTCTTCTCTATAATGTAATGCACTTTGCAAGCGCATTTAATATGTAGACACAAACAATGTATGCGAGTGTCATTTGCTATTCTCGCACACTCTGACTTATTAAGTATACAAGTATATGTAGGTGACATGACATAGTGGACAAAAACGTTTCAAATTAGCCGTTTCTTAAATACCTATAATGAATGTTATTGCAATGTTACTGCGGCCGTTATGGCCCCAGTCCGGCACGCCCCCGGTCGGTATGCACCCGGCTATGACGCCCCCGTTTTTTTCTTTTTTGGTATTTGAGTAAGTACGGTCGAGCAGACAATTTTTAAATAATTAAATGAATATTAAGACCACAATCATGACGGATGTGTAGTAGGTATACCTGTGGTCTATAGTAATAAGCGATTGCCTACATAATAATACTCGTATGTCTAGAATGTTGTATTTTTCCAAAACCCGTTTTCAAAACCAACCTATTTGAGTATAATTTGGTTCGCGTTGTTCAATCAAGGTTTTAAAGAATATAGGTACTTAAAATCTACTCTTATTAATTCTTAAAGCAATGAAATATTGTAAACGAGTGGCATAAATAAAAAACGCACAATAGCTTAAGGACACCGATTTGATCGCCGAATCACACACTTACAAATAATAATGATTATAGTTACTCAAACTGGCAATGTTTCAGCTTACTCAGTGGCTGCTGTGTACAAGTCTGCTAGACTGAGCTGTCCGTCGCTTATAAAGGCTTTCCCCCTCCATTATAGGCAGATTGGCGGTGGGGAAAGGTGGCAAGCGGTGGTTGGTGTTGGCTGGCTGTGTTGGCTGGCTGTGGTGGCTATGGCTGGCTGTGGTGGCTATGGCTGGCTTTGGTTGGCTTTGGATGGGTTGGCTTTGGCTGGCTTGGGTGGCTTGGCTGGGTTTAGCTGGCTTTGGCTATGAGTGGCGCTAGTGTCGAGTGGAGTTTCCGGTAGCGTTATTAATAAATAAAATATATTCCCCGGTTGTGACGTAACGGTGCCTGAAGCGGATGTAACAATATACTTAAAGCCCATAATAAATATGATTTAAATCAAGACACCTTTGCTGTCAACAGTATTTGCTCAAGAGCCTTGTCCAAAAAACGGATGTTTTAAAACAGGGGCGTAGCGGCCGGGTGCATACCGGAAAAACAAACTTTTCAATATGGGTGCGCACCGGCTGGGTGCGCGCCGGACTGGGACCATAACGGCTGGAGCCAAATATTAGAAAGGGGTAATGTGTGGTGTGCATTTACTTATTCATTACTATTTAATAACCTTTACTTAATATTTTTTTAGAAAAGGGTTTATAATAGGTGGATAAATAAGAATCTTAAAGACCCGTTAAATACCTAATAACTCCTTTAGCCATGTTTTACTTTAATCACAGATTAGGCTAATAGGTTACACATCCACTTCAAAAACAGTTTAAATCACACACTAAGCCATTATGCTACACCCCTTTCAATTCATAATTTAAAAAACAGCTTATGCGTTGAAATAATGCCTGACACATACTCAAGTAACTTAACCTCAACTACTTATTGCTTGCGCTCCACTAAAATCTCTCTTCATAAACGGGCCCACGTCAGCGCATCGGGTCTAAAAGTCTCTGAGCAGCACTCCACTCCCCTTAATGAGGTCGTTCCATCCATTAAGCTGTTTAGTAATTAGGCGCGGACGGGCTGCGCGAAACAATAATTGTTCACTATGCATGGACTAGTAATTGCTAATACTGGCGCACCGGCGCAGCCTTGTGATTTCGGACCCATTTTCTAATCGCTTATTAGCTCATACAACATTGTTTTAGTGCTACGAAACCTGCAAATGTTTGTTCTTGTTAAACTAATAGCCATACTCAGAACGTCAATTAAAGTTAACCCTTCATTGTCTCATGATGTCCTTTTCTATTTCATTGAAGAAAGTGACAGAACGAGACTTAATCAAAGATTAATATTAACTGACGTCTTCGAGTGCGGCAGTAAAAGTTAATACATTTTCATCTTTTTAATAAAATAATATCGTGACACTTATGTTGTTCTTTTATTTACTTATTTGTAAAGAAAGTAAAATTATGTAACAAGGGTTTATGAACTTACTTGTTTTTAATAAGTCTACTACCATGCTTTTCAGATAGTAACTTAGTATAGTTTCATGTTACCGATGTTTAATATCTTGATAGTTATCGAATAGTAAGTCGATTACTATACTATGCAAAACGTGTATACCGTGTGTATTTGAATTAGATATTAAAAAAGTTTGTATGGATAATCTAATAATATTTGCGGGCAAAGTTGCAAGAAATCCCTAGTTTAGTAATAGATAAACACTATGTGCTCATGTCCTATAGTCATTTCACAATAAATCATAACGTCATGATTACCACAGAGTAATTTATCAATATACAATGTATCCCGGCACCGGTGTCGGAGCTTTCATATGGTGACTAAGAAGCAAAATTGCTACGAGTACCACTTTCTTAACACGAGTATACTCGTAGCAATTTTTAAAAGATACAAGTTATGTCGTAGTTGACAATAGCGCCTAGACTAAACTAAGAGAATACTCGTAGGTTGGTATTGTGATAGGGTTTTTATTTTCCATTGCCAACTACGAGATAAATCGTAGAAAATTACGCGCTAATTTAGCGAGGTTATATATTTACACATATAAAAAATAATTTGTACACAACGCACAGAAAGAAAGCAAAAACCCACAAAGCATTGTCGGGTTTGCACGAAAGAAAAGAAGCGCAGAGAATCAGCTTATTTTTATCCAGTTCACCCGGAAAGACCTGCCATGTGCGTGGAAAATTAGTACAAAATTTATCATTCATTTTCATCATAAATATTAATTAAATTATTGTTTGTTTTTTTTTAAGTGATAAGCATTCACTTTGCAATCTAAATATATTATTGCACTTGAAAAAATGACCGCCAGAGGCCTCTGGTGGTCATTTTTTCAAGTGCAATAATATATAAAAGTATATATTTATAAATATAATTATTTAAAATATTTTACTTCAAATCCCCGAAAACTCAACTTTTTGTGTTGATTTTTTAAAAGAAAAATTGTGACCACTTACTATTTTTGTCCTACCGTACCTTAAAAAAATTATATGTGACGTGATTTTCTAAAAATTAATTGTTTATTTCCATTGCCAAAGAATCCAGTTCCATCCTCTTCCCACTGCCACCGTTTAAAACTTAGTAGAAAATCAACAAACTGTAACTACAAGAACTCTCGTAGTTGGCAGTACACGCCAGATCTTGTACTACGAGTATACTCGTAGTTGGCACTTAACGTGTTAATGGGATCAACTTTGAAATCCCAAATTATTTTTTTACTTCCCCATACTATTTAGTACATTTGTATGGAAATTTGATATATTTTGGTCTGTTGATATATAATCGGCTAGGTACATTTGTATGGAAATTTGATATATTTTGGTCTGTTGTCGAGGTTCTTGTAATAGAGAAAAATGTTGCAGGTGAACTCATCTATCTCTTGAAGGCTCCAACATCGGTGATGGGACACACTGTAATGATTACATCGTCTATCGGATGATTTTTATCAATGTTAGTGCGTCAAAAAACGAAAAACTAACTTTCACGAAGCACAATAAGAGGACAGAATGGCGAGATAGGTCTTCACAATTCAATTTGCCACCAAGTCTACAAAGAATAAGGTGCTGCGGTTATTGTAACTACTCACCATAATATTTCGGCGTCGAGTACAAAATACCTTGGCCTACCGTTGCCTGGGTACCAGGTATTCGAAATGTGCCGTGAATGCTGTTACCTCATTCTAAGGTCAACTATTATTACCTCAGTAAAGCAAAGTCGACACTGTTGCTTTATTTTCAATCTAAGGACTTAGACGTATTCATATAACATATTATGAACTACATATTGTCTTAAAATTGTAACGAGTAGTGTAGTGACTCTCATAACCACGTATAAATCTAAATAGGTTTTTGTTGGTATTAAAATTCTTCTTTAATGTAAATTGTTTAACTTAAATAAAGAAGAAGAAGATATGTAGGATTTGTGTGGGCAAACTTGCAAATTTTTACAGTCACTGTGCCTAACAAAATTTTCGCTCGGATTGCACCAACTTCAAAATGCTTTGAAATGTAAAAGTCAGATTAACAAATATCCGTCAAACAGAACACGATGTACGTCCAACTAAATTTTTAGCAATTATGTGAAATGATATTTCAAATTAGTCTATGATTCTTAAAAATCGGACTTAAAATTAATTGTTAGTACGTAATATAAACTGCGCAAGTAATTTTTTGTCTCAAATAAAAAAGCATGCAGGTACATTCATTAGCACGTAAGATTTTATATAGGAGCATGTAATTTTGAACATGCAAAAGTCGCGTGGTCGCACCGACCTGAAAACATAATGACCAAAAGTACCGCCTTAGAACAAATCAAGGACACGATCTTTACGGCCACTTCAAGTTTTAAAATATTTTTTTGCTTATTTTGTGTTTGGGAGGGGGTTGTTGTTAAAAAGTTGTTGCATTGGACCAGCAGAATCACCAAAGGAAAGGGATACAGCTAATAAAAAAACTAGACCCTCTCTAAGTATAGAGGTACTACGATACCTACATTAACGTCTTTAAAGTTCACTAAAAGAGCATCAATAAAGCAATAAAGTACCTAATTAAAAATACATCTCTGCATAAGTGACAAGAAATAAAGTAAATCACTCATATCAGCCTATTGCAGTCCACTGCTGGACATAGGCCTCTCCAAGACGGCGCCAACTTTCACGGTCCTCCACTTCTCGCATCCTGCCACCACCGGCCACCTTCCTCAGGTCATCGGTCCATCTAGCAGGGGGGCATTAAACACTACGTTTCCCGAGACGTGGTCTCCATTCGAGAACCTTCCTACTCCAACGCCCGTCGGTTCTGCGACAGACATGACCAGCCAACTGCCACTTCAGCTTACTGCACCAAATAAATGCTTAAAGTAAATCACATGTAACTGAAATTAAGGTCAAGACTTAAAGTGCTCAATTCTAATGCATCGAAATTCAATTAAGGCTCCATTCTATACTACACAATTCGGTTCTATGCAATTTCTAATTCACAGACATTGATTCCTTAGCATTTGCTACAGTTTGTTTGTTTTGAAAAGGTCTTTATTTGCAATAAAATATACAAGCTAGTGTACATTAATATTCCTAGTTCTAATAATCATGAAAAAAAAATAGTTTTGAAGACGACAATATTCATTTAAAACTTTCTGTATGGTGACTTAGACGGTACCTTGGTACATAGGCAATATCTCAAAACAATAAAATAAAGCATAAGTTTTGACTTACACTGTATGAAGAAAAATTATGTTCACTTCGTAACAGTTAACACTTATTGCTGCGGTATATTCATAAAAATATACCGCATTTGCTATTGTGCATCATTTTATAGCAAATTATTTTTCATCTCACCTGTTCGGAAAGTTGAACTTTCATGTGTGGATAGCCGGGTGGGAAATAGCTTTTTTCTCCTACTTTATACTCCACTCCTACTATTAGATAAAAGGCCACTATCGAGAGTATCGATAGTTATTGCAATAGTCAGAGCTGTATCAGCTATTGATAGTGATTTTAGTATTGAACTTTGATACTATCGATAGTATCGATAGTATTTATTTATATTAACGGAGCTATCGATACTATCATTACTATCGATAGTATTGCTTTTGCCTCAACTATCGATAGTCTATCGATTCTATCAATATTTTATCGATACTATTGCTTTTGTCTCAACCATCGATAGTCTAAGGATAGCATCGATATTTTATCGATACTATTGCTTTTGCCTCAACTATCGATAGTCTATCGATAGCATCGATATTTTATCGATACTATTGCTTTTGCCTCAACTATCAATACTATCGATTTTGCCTCAACTATCGATAACCTATCGATATTTTATCAGCACCCATTCCACTCTCGAGCTATTGGCGCTCTCACTTCGTTCAAGCGCCAGAAACTTATCGAGTGGAATGGTCACTTTCGTCCCTTGCATAACAATCTACTAATAATCTCGCATGACTCATATTACAGTTCCCCTCACATTAAAACAAATTGTATTTTCAAAGAAAATGAAAACCTCTGTTCCTTAACCACTTTTTACACCCCAATATCACAGCTCATTGTGGCAAGGTAGTAAACCCATTATTGTCTCACTAACAATGTGCCGCTCGTAACACAATCTTTGTGGCGTGTGCCCATTGTACTGCCCTTCAGGGCTATATTTCACTTGGATGCCGACCCTACTGGTACAGGCAAACGAAATATGAAAAATGATTCTAATTTGTAAGAAAAAAATCGTTCTCTTTATAATATGAAGAGATTTTGGAAACAAAAGTAGGTTAGGTTTAAAAAAAAAACACTATGAAGGAGAAATTTAATACTAGTTACGGATGACCTCCGTGGTCGAGGCGCTCGCACACCGATTTACAAGGTGTCGCCTTCTCTGAGGTTCCGGGTTCAATACCCGGTCAATATAGACATTCACATTTCCTATATTGTCTCGGGTCTGGATGTTGTGATACCACCGTTATTCTGGCCACTGTACATTACTATGTCTGACAAGTTCTTGCGCGACCCTCCGACCACCCCAAGATGTGCGGGGTTCGAGAAAGCACCAATCAATCACACACGATTGTCAAAGCAAATTCATTCCCCGCATCATTAGGTACCCGTCACCCGTTAACGTCTCGCCTCGCCCCCCGCACCCTGGGCTGTGCCCCGGACGAACGCAGGAAGGTCGCGCACGAACTTGACGGTTTGCACGTCGCAATATCTGATAGGTAAAGGAACAACTATAATAGAACCATCGACGTGAAAAAAATATGGACTCCGTGTCGCCTACATTAAAACTGAAGCATCAAAGTAAGCCAGACATCATTGTAAATACACGATCTTCTCACGCACACACTCACACCAAAGTAAGCCGATCGGCCGCCATTGTAACCCTATAATCTCGCACACACAGGCTTGAACCCTGCTTCACTCTTTAGCAGTACGGAGTCCATATTTTTTTCAAGTCGATGAATAGAACTATAAAGTTATCGTGGTAAAGTCCGTTCTTCTTTGCATGGCAAATATTGACTTACGATGACTTTTTTAAAAATACGTGAAAAAATCTTATTATTAGAAATTAAAGGCCGGTATATATTAAATCATAATTTTTTAAATTAATATTTTCATTTAAAAGGAATGACAAGAGTATTAACAATGTTTGCCAACCAAAAAAAAGGACTTCATAACAATTATATATACGGGACCCTAGTGAGACAAGGATAGTTTGAACCTGTAAGTAATGAGTCCGAAATACGATCGTGACATGATCACGATTTGAATACAGTTATAACGATCACCCAATAACATTAACGACGGGTCCTTACCGAAAATGGATGTTTTACCTAAATATCGGGGGAAACTTGTTTTGGAAGATCAAAAGGAAAAAAATGTTTTCCCATTTTTCACGGTGGCGAATATAATTTGATTTCCGTGGAGGGATGTCGGCAGTTGATTTTAAATTTAACTTCTCTGAACTTGGCAAAGTGGAATGGATTTTTTATGTACCTCCCAACATTAACTGTTTATTTTCGTGGGAAATTTCGTTGCTTATTAAGTGGGAAAATATTTGTCTGGATTTCGTGCTAACGTTTCATTTTACTTGTAGTATAGAGTAAAAGTTTTATTTTGGAAATTACATGCAACTTATACCTGAAAAATGATGTCAATGAATCAATGATATATATAAAATAATATAAAAAGTACAATGTGTGCGCGACGTGGGGGATTTCGGAGAGTAAATTATAAACTTTGGGTTATATTTATAAGAAATCGATGTAATTTGTAAGAAGTAAAAGAAACAACTACTGAAAACAACTGGTAAATAGTAAAAACGTCAAAAAGATAAGGAAATTGAAACATAAAAAAAAGAGTATAAAAACAGAAAGAGTTCGGTTTGCCACACAATGAAAGAAGGTATTTCGATGAGTGTTGTTTACTAGAAACAGGCTTTGAAATATTTTTAATAGTGCCAACTAAGCACCTAATAGCGTACCATTCGAACAGTTGCATTTCCAACAAAGCCTTATTGCGTCGGCTCCGGACACAAATGGTTCAGCGTTGTATTGGTTACGTCATCGACAATCCGTGTTCGGTCGCACGGAATATCGCGGCCGATATTGTGATCAGTTGGATTACGAATCTACAGAGACCGATAGAACGGCCAGCACATCAGATTACACATTGTTGTTACAAAATAACCCTTATTACAACTGCAAAAGATACCGCCGTGTTTACGTTGTCGTGCTGGTGTGGTACAACTAGTGTTGCCGCTCGGTAGCCCTCAATCGAAAGGCCTATCGATGATATTGTTAGTCAAAGTATTGATACGTCCATCTTACGATAGGTTGGTAAATATTTTTAAAATGTACGCAGCAATGTATTTGTTGCAATAGTATTAATCCCGAATAGTGGTATAGTTACGTAAAAAAACGCAAATCGATGTACAGGATTAAAATTTGGTCCACAAGTACTTTAGGTTAATACAATCATTTTGACCGTTAGTTCTCAAAAATATTCCCATGGGTAATGACGTCATCAATTTTTTGTATGGGATTTGAATTTTTTTTGTTTACAAACTATCGTGTGTGATTTCAAATGAAAGAACTTTGTAAGCCGGTTCTAAAAATAAACTGCACTATTACGTTTAGGCCACATTTTTTCTAAAAATCAAAGAAATATTTTTAAAATATACCAAGTTTGGGGACGTCTTAATATTATTTAGTAAAACATACGCCAAATGTTTCTTAATATACTCATATCTAACCACAAAAAGACCATTTTTTTCTTTATTATAAAGTTTGAGATTCAGAATTATCGAAAAAAATATCTTAATTTTTTTCTCTATGACAGTTAGTAATTTTGAATTGATATTTATTTCACTTGATAGGCGATTGCATTTTCTTCCGAATGAAACATTTTCATAACTTTTAGGACTTCCAGGACATGGATAGATCATCCATCCAGATCTATAAAAATAATAATTAAAATGGCTGCCATTTCAAGAGGGGGTTTGTGTTGATAACATTTGATGATCCCATAAATTATCGATAGTCGAAACCCGGACGTACTGTATATAAATCCATCCGTTTTCTGAATCAAAAGCTGGTTTTTAGTTTAGTGACTCGAGAATAAAAAGATATATTTATATATTTTTATATATTGTTTATGATGGTTAGTGAGTGTTTAAAATGCACAATTGCTCTCTCTCCGTGAATTAATAATAAATTGTAGGTAATCCAACTTCCTACCTAATACTGGTTTTTCTGGAATAGGCCGTTATGAAATTACAGCGATTGCAAAGATTCCGAAAAATTTGTTTTTTTTTAAAGTGCATATCTCCGTAACTATCTGTCTTAGAATCAACATTTAATTCCTACAAATATTTCAGGAAATTTATTTATCTTCCACATTTTCCATAATGTCCATGAGTAATTCCTATTTTCTAGCTAAAATGCACCTAAACGAAGATTACGACTATTTTATACTAGTGGTTCCCCGCGACTTCGCCTGCAAGAGTTGGATTTTCCATATAAACTTTCATCCCCCATTTAACCCCCTTAATGTTTTTATATCTCGACAAAATGTAGCCTATATCCTTTCCAGGGTCTCGAAATGTGTCCATACCAAATTTCATCTCAATCGGTTCAGTGGTTTAAGCGTCAAGAGCAAACAGACAGACAGAGAGACACACTTTTGCATTTATAATATTAGTATGGATTAGAAAACTACATAACATCAATTTTGATAATATTATTAGTTAAATTGTATGCTTTATGTTGGGTCAACTTTAAATCATCACGGATTATTTTACAAATCTCTTTAATCATTACATTTTCTTTATTAACATTAACTGTTTCAAGAACAAAAATATTATTATTTACCAAACATACCTAACGATACAATTTTGTTATTAGCAATCTCAGCTCAATGCGTAGGAAATTTACTTAATTACCGTCCTATATTTACCTCCATCCGGTACTAATTAATTCAGAACACAATTCATAGAGGCTCGGGTCCTCATTTGTATACCTTTTCCTGTATACCTTTTAGAAACATTGACCGTGACAGAAACAAAAGAACAAACAACCTAAAATGGTCAGAATGGTAACAAAATGCTTATAATGATCATATTTTTAATACAGCGTGGTGTTGACGGTGCAAGCAATGTGGTGGGGGAGGGTTCGTATTGTAATATAAATTCAAGTAGTAGCGCTGGTAAATAACTTTGCATTATAGGTATAACCGTACAACCAATCCTACCCAGTAATCTATCAAGTATCCAGTAGTCTATCTAGTATTTTTTAATAAACTATTTGTTTCCCGCAACTTCACCTGTGTCAATAGTTTGATTTTTCATATATACATTCATGTGTCATTTCACCCTCTTAAGTTTTTTATCGCTACAAAAAGTAGACTATGTCCTCTTCAGGGTCTCAAACTATATCTATACGTTTCATAAAAGTCGGTTCAGTGGGTTAGCGAGAAGACGTAACAGAAAGACAGACAGATTTTATTATTAGTATGGATTGCTTTCAGTTTCCACCTCGCCATTGGAACATCAACTCTACTCGTTACTGCAGATAATATTTTATTTTTATCTAAATATCCTACTGAAAAAATAGCGAGTTTAGCAAAGGGAACATCCACTCATTTAAAATTTCTAGCCAGCTACTTTAAATTTCACGTACATCTTTCAACTTGGCCTTCCTCTCATGTCTTATGTGTTCCTCGCATGTGTTACATGTCTTAGCAATGATGTCGGCTAATCCAAAATTTCAAAAACAAAACCTTTACGAGCTTTCTATGCGTTTCTACTCTGTGCCCGTATCCTCCCTAGTCCCGCTTATTTATCGCTGTTTCACACGACAATGGTGCCGAGTGGTGATTCTCACACTTTATACGCCTACTCAGGACCGCTTGAGGTGTGTAAATAAAATAAAACCCGGTAATGGCGTCGTTGCGTTTACTCATTTATTGGCGTTGTAAATAAGAGGGATTCTCGCGTCTTCCGTCGCGTCTTAGCGTCATTTTGATGTTGTTTACAGGTAATTTTGTAATTGTAGGTGTAAATTTCAGAGAAAAAGAAAGTGACACTTTTATTTTGTTTCTAGGAGATTACAAATATTTTCGGGTTCAGCGTTTAAAAGCCGAAGTTCAATTTGTAAACTGTAAAGTTAGGTATCTAAATATACAGGATCTAAAAAATCAATTACAATCCTTTTAGGGGGTAATTCTGCTGCTCTAATAGAACAACTTTTACTTTGGGACAAACATCAAAATCCCTAAAAAAAGATCATCTGTTCACTCCTTTTGAGGTTTTGGAGGCTTATGTACTATTAGTATTTCGATGTTGAATCTATAATAAAAGTTGTTGCATTTGATACCTATTCATCAAACAAAAAAACAGCGAAAAATACACAATACAAAATACACAAGTTTTTTCATAACTAATGTATAAAAGGAGTCGAGTGAAGCATTATTTTCATGGGTCAAACAAAATTATTTGTTAGTCTAAACTAGGTTCAGCAGTTTAGGCGACTTGATATCGTTCAAAACAGAGGATATTTTTGTATCTCACTAAGAAATATTAATACATATTGATAAATTCTAATGAAGTAATAATATAAATTAATATTGATGCCATTTTATATTTTGACAACAAGAAAAAATAAAAATACAGCGAAAGCCCAACCTCTTGCATGCGACGTCCTAAAAAGGCAGTGATGTCAGATAGATATTGTCGCGCTTACCAAAGCAAATATTTTCGAAGCATTTTGCCGAAGCGCTGTTTTTTGTCCAACTATACAATTGTTTGTCATGTTTCCGGGTGGATATTTATGGCCCCGCCGAAACACGGGCGGATGCGACTCAACGTAAATAAGGCCAAAACCGATAGACTCCATGGAATGTACAGAAAAATGACTGAATATTGAAAAGTGAATTGTTATTTATGTTTTTTTTATTGTATGATAAGTTTATGGCTGCGGCGAATGGCAGCCGAAATGGCTTACCGCAGTGTTATTATGCCGAATATGTACCTTTTGTCAAAGAGGGAATGTAGTCCGGTTTTGTAAGTAAGAGGACATATTTCCATAACTTGTACTTTATTAAAGGGAACTCTGTTTATTGGTATTTGTAATATCAAAAATGATTTTGCTATTTATGTGATTAAGTTTTATACCTACTAAAATGAACAAAATAAAATCTGTGTCAATATCTACTTAGAATTTTAGTTTCAAGTGATTATTTATTCGTCAGCTTTTGAATTATAAAATTGTAGCGACATCTTACCACTGTCGCCCACATTAGCAAGCAACTTCCAGACGCGACGCCCTGACTCGGCTCCTACAGGCTAGATGGCGCTGTTAGCCCGCTCCATACAACACAAACCGCGATATGTAAGATTTAGCACGAGCTTGACTACATATAGCTAAACCAAGACGGTGACCATTGGACCTTGGTCCCCGACCATAACAACCGGTCGGTAGGAAGCGCTCCCCTTTGCCTTTCTAATCCAGTTGCGCCAAAGTGGTGACCCCGACGTGATCTACACTGGAGCATGGAGCCTCACCGTCGTCATCATCATCGTCGCCTTCTCCCTTGCCAACAGGCACCCAGCCAGCAGCATCCAGCCAGCAGTCTCCTGCAAGCCAGCTCACCAGCCCTAAGGACACCACCGCAGACCGCACCGGTTCTACCTGGTTCCTCGGCAGCCTCATTCAGCTCATCATCCCGACTTACTGTGGACTTCGAGCTCTCCCGCACGCATCGTGGACATCACACATGCTCATCCCGACTCACTGTGGACATCACGCATGTACATCCCGACTCATCGTGTGGACATCGCGCACTCATCCCGACTCACCGTGGACATCGCGCATCCCGACACGCCGTGGACATTACGCATGCCCATCCCGACTCACCGTGGACATCGCGCATGCTCATCCCGGCATATCGTGGACTCAACAAGCACTGGCACTTGCAAGCTCACTACGCACAGACTGCTGAGCTCTCAACCACCCTGGCTCAATCAACCTCCGGTTCTTCGGGGGGAGTGGTGTAGCGACATCTTACCACTGTCGCCCACATTAGCAAGCAACTTCCAGACGCGACGCCCTGACTCGGCTCCTACAGGCTAGATGGCGCTGTTAGCCCGCTCCATACAACACAAACCGCGATATGTAAGATTTAGCACGAGCTTGACTACATATAGCTAAACCAAGACGGTGACCATAGGACCTTGGTCCCCGACCATAACAACCGGTCGGTAGGAAGCGCTTCCCTTTGCCTTCCTAACCCAGTTGCGCGAAGAACTAAATTTTCCTTTCCTTTTACTTTGATATTAATTAAGGTACGTACTCATTATTTTAATTCAATTCGAATTTCTAAAAGTTCGAGAGAGTACTTTATTCGAGGCAGCATTACTTGTAATATTTTGAGCGGATGATTAAAATTGTGTTTAATTAATAAAATTATCTGTGAATCATTTTCAACGAATATCGACTTTTTACCAAACAATGAACCACGAACGTAACACAAGCTGTTGATTTCTTTTCCTGCAAGCACGTTTGCGTTTTGTTCCGGAATATTTATAGGACACCGAGTTAGGTTGGAACTCACTGTACATGTATCCATTTTAAACTGGCAACACCGCACGTCCCGATTTACAAGTTTGTACAACTGGCTTTGTACTGAAGTCTATAAATCCTTACCGAAGTTATTAACTTTGGGCGATCAAGTGGAGTATTCCATTAATACTCCAGACTATTATGATCCAGCAACCATTTAATATTATCGGATAACAACGGTATTAGAGGAAATTACAGACTCCCAAAGCTGCTGTTTTTTATCATCTACAATTCATATCTGTATCGATCTTTTTAAGTCGTTTGGTATGTTTTCCATTACATACTTTTAAAATGAGATCGATTGCATTGTTGAACAAGTTGTTTCTGTTTTCGTGTATGTAACATATATTACTAGCCGTAGCCCGTGTCTTCGCCCGCGCCAATAGTCGGATTTTCCATACAAACTTTTATCCCCCATTTTATCCCCAATTGAAATTTTATATTTCGTCAAAAAGTAGCGCATGTCCTTGTCAGGGATCTCTGTACCAAATTTCATTCGAATCGGTTTAGTAGTTTAGTCGTGATTGCGTGCGTAACACACAGGCAGAGCTACTTTCGCAAAGTCAAAGTCAAAAGTCAAAAATTCTTTATTCAATTTCGGACAGAAAATGCCACTTATAAATTTATAATGTTAGGATTAGTCCAGTTAGTGCATTAGGTTAGTTAGTGCAAATGTATACTAGCCACGCTTTTAGCCACAGAAGTCCGAGTAACTAAAACATTCGTAGCATCGTCGTAGCTACGACACATGATGCTACGATTATCGTAGCATCATGTCGTAGCAACTCCTAGTTCGTAGCAAATCTTGCTGTGTATATTCGAAGACGCGTTACGTTACGAAATAAGCATGTATTAAAAATCCGCTCTTTATTCTGTACTATGTAATCTTTGCATATTATGTTTACCGCCTTAATCATACTTATTGTTTACTACAATATTTTGATTTGTTTGTGTACCCTATTGATACTACGCCGTGCCCACTCACACGCATACCTGCCTTATTTTTATTTGTTTAAAACGTACCGTGAGAACCCCGACGACCAGTCGACATCGAGACGTTCCCTATGACACATGTACTAGACCGACCAGAGCGCTTTCGCCGCGTGTGTATCCTGTGAAGCTCCTTACAGACATTTCGAGTGATTGTGGCCTGTGAAGTGATACCTAAACCCTGAAAGTGAGATGTGGCAAGTACCTAGCTATAAGTGCTCAGACCTGACTAATTTTCCACCTATCATTGTCGCCCTCCACGTGTAATTCACTGCCTAAACTCTCAAACACTTATTATTACTCATACTTCATACATATTGTTAAAATATGGAATGGTTGATTTGAAACGTTTGTATCCATAATATGTCACATAACTGCCATGAAATCTAAATTACCGTCTTATATTTAGCGTAGAATTCACCAATACATGTTTTATTTTTAATCCGCTGGTTTAGCGTTATTTATAATATTTCGAACTAGAATTCTCTCAAATTAACCATCAATTGAGGTTCATCGGATATTTAAATATTGGTGAACTCGGCAAGGCGTGCGTCAGAAGGTGTGTCCCGCCTGTCTAGGTTCTATACGTGGTTCTTTTCACTGCGCTACAAGAATATTTCTTTATTAAATGTATGATATTATAGGTAAGTGTAATAAAACAAAAAACTGGACGTTTTTGTTTTATTACACTTACCGATCGGAACTCGGACTACTTATTCCACCATTTCACAGGAACGGTGAAAATCGAGTTTCAAGTGTTCCGCCGCGTCGACATATTGCGGGGCCACGTTCCGCTTGTATTATGAAGTCCTATTTTGCACTGACATTTTTCGTTCAGTACCAACGGATTGGATTTTCGAAACGTGTAAACTCGATAGAACACAAGCTGTCGGAAATGAGTTGTATTGTTTGTCGTGCGAAGTCATAAAGGGTAGGTACAACTAAACTTTTTGATATTTTATCGAATTCAATGAGTCGCTTTCGGCTTTTTGTTAGACTCTAATTTGTGTGTAATCAGTCAGTTATTTTTATAACGAGTAATTTTGCCCGCGGTTCCTGTCGTCATATTGAATCACTGACCTCTATCATACAATTACGCTGGACTGCATACTGTCAACCTAAAATGAAGCCATTTGATTATCGCCATTTTGGCGCTGACGGCTGCAGTGAGCGTGTGGTGACCGTCCAAGAAACTAATGACCCTCATATGACGTAATATATGCAAGTAATTCTATTTTAGTTCTCTGGGCAGTCGGGGGGGACGCTTTGATTCGGCACAAAAATTATGTGTCATTTCTTAAGGAATTTTAGTCCAGCGTATTTGCATTATAGAGGTCAGTGTATTGAATACAATAAAATATATTTAATAATGTCCTCCTAGCCGAATATCGACTACGGCGGCCTATCTCAACAGAGATTAGCCAACTGCGCGGGACATATTATAATGCACAAGTGTGTGCGCAATACACAGGTGCAATTGCTATTCCTTCACTCTTATAATTCAGTGAGACGGCAGTCCAACATGACCGTAGAGAGATCAGGCGCAGGACCAACGGCTTAACGTGCTTTCCGAGGCACGTGGGTATTTACAACACCAACTTCCTGACTCCGGAGCTGTGTTTGAGTTATTTCAAGACAGAAAAACTCGGCCCGACTCGGGATAAGAACCCGGGAAATAATATAAAAAAATATGTTTATGTACAAAAGAAATGTAGATATTAAAGATTCACTCACATTCACTATCCAAATATAATAGGTAATAACTTCCGTTTCCTGTAAAATTAAAGCACTTGTTACAGCCCGTAACGGTTTTAAGGAGCATCCAGTTTATTTAATAAGGCAGCAAGTGACATTTTGAATTTAAATTGACGAATATATCAAAGAAATTACGAGCTTTAATGCCACTTAGGGCGGATAGCGCAGGTCATTATTTGTGCTTATTTAATTCTACGAAACGACCTTTGAGAAGACTTTATATTAAAAGAAGAGGGAGTTTTTGAATAAATGCTTCAAGTCCATTCAGTGAAAATAATGTGCGTTTATTTTTAAAGAAAAATATAGACAATAATAAAAAAAACAGTTTTAGAAGACTGCCTATTACTATTGCTTGGATGATTTATGTTTCTCGTGTGCTATATTACATTACATTCATTTTTCAAAACCTCCTTTGAAGTGCCTGAGATAACACGATTTTGCGTATAGAATGGACTAAGTAATAAATAGGGGCATTTTTCATAATGACCGCGCATTACGAACAATGATGAGCTACTTTAGGTGAAATAAAGAATGATATCGGCCCGGTTAGCCAAAGGTCGTGGGTTCCAATCCTACCCATGTGCGAAACTTTTTTTATATAATTAATTGTTTTAACAAACACACCAATTAATTACCTAGCCCCAAACTAAGCGTGAGCTTGTGCTATGGTGACTATGATAACAGATAGAAATACTTAAATACATTTAAACAACTTAACTTTATTTTTAAATATTGGTTTCTTATTTATAACTTATATAAAGAATGATAATTGAACTTTCTTATTAGCAAATCATATAGCATAGCAAATCTATACATTATAAATATTGCCGTGTAGTTATATGGGCAATGTTATAATGCACGGGGTACGGGGATGAAAACAAACGTGTAACATCCGCGACCAATAAGAGCCTTACTCCGGTTAACGATGATTGATTTTTCGAATGTAGACGTCCCTTTCACTCATGCGAGAATGACAACGAAAACGAGCGTGATAGCTACACTCGAAAATGCGGACATTGTTAACCGGAGTACGGCCTCAGTTACATTTAAGTTTTTAAAGTTGTAACAACTTACAGCAGTATTTAATTATGGTACAGTCTAGTCAGTTTAACCTTTTATTAACATAGGTCAGCAAAGTGTCAAAAAATGGAAAGATTTCACTTGTTTTTAAATATTGATTCTACGTACTAATAGTGCATTTAAAAAGATATAGATGGATCATCACAGTACTTATGCCTACAGCCTAGATATTGAAAACTTAAAATTTTGGTCGTAACTCAGACCGACTAATTAGTGTAACTGGCCGTGAATGACCAACTTTAGCAACAAAACTTTGATTGAAATAATTTCATTTAAAGTTACATAATCCACTACCTGGTCTTATTTTTTTCTGCCACATAGTGACTAGCGTTATAAAAAATGACCAGTTGATTTGATTATTTCAAAAATTGGTTTTACACTGTTCTCTCATATTGGGTTTTGAAATATCCCGGACATTTTTATAATGTTTTAATAATCACTTTATCCATAACTCATGGACATGCATATTTGTTCAATATCTAATTTATGGTTAAAATAATTAAGTTTTAAAAATTAATAAATTAAGAATAGTGTAATAAGCTGTTATTTCAGTTTCGGTTTGTCAATGTAATTTGCTTCAAGTTATGATACGTGAAAATCGGGAATGGCTCAAATTTGCTCTGAAATGTATAACACAGCCGATATCAGAGCTAAGCTTGTACTAGTCTTACGGGGTTGGGTTCAAACAATGGCTCGGTTTAAATGTTACACGTGACGGCTACATAGCTCTCAGGCGTCTTCGTCGGCGTTTGGTAGACGTAACACGCTGAATGCACAGCACTACATGCACCGCACTTATCAGTTTGCTACTGTCTGTGTACCTTGGTTTAGTATATCACTGTAAGAGCAAATAGTTTTAGGCACGCTTCGTCTATTTATCAACTTCGCTAGTCACTAGGAATAAGGTTTTTAGAACAAGATAAAGTCACATATTTATTTGGGATATACTAATGAAGACTTGTATCGATTTTGTAACTACCGATAATATGTTGTCGGGGAAAATATATTTTTAATATTATTTTTCTAAAAGCTTCATTGTATTCTTTTATATATTTTCATTTAAAAATAAAAGCAAGTTAAATACACTCAGAGGTTGAATAAGATTTTCTTGGAAATACTGTGTTGAGGTTGATTAATATTGTATTATTTTTAAAAAGCATATTTTCAATAAACACCTCATTATGTAGGCGATACGATTTCATCGAAATTAATATTTTGGCTAAATATTGTTTTTACCACTCATTTACAAAGCATACCAATTCAAAGCAGCCTGAATAAAAATAAATTGTAATAATAATTCTGTTCTAGAATATAATCAGTTTCATTTAATAATTAAAGGTTTTTGTTTGGTTTTCAATTGAAATTTGAAAAGGTTTAAGACAAAAGCTTTTAAAGTTATCCTTTTAATAATTTTAGAGCATCATTTTAAAGGCAAAGCAACCATAACAGCCACAAGACAAGTTAAGGTCAAACGTAAACTATATTAAGGGAAAGACAAACCTAAATGTAGATGTACCAAAATATTCTTTACTAGGAATAGAAAATAATAACGAGGTAAGTAGAAATCAATAAAACACATGAACTAATACATAATACACAACGCCAGTGCTGCGCAAACAAAAGGAAGTTTTATTCAAAATGAAATCTCTCATCAGAAACTTTATATTTATCGCTTAATTAGTGAGAACAAACAATAAAATTGTCTGTCGAGTTATTAACGAGTTTAAATTCTCATAAGTACACACACGGAATTGCACATGCCGAATTAATCCAGCCCCAGTCTGCAGGCGGATGGCATAATGTATGTCGGATTGTCTCAGTCGGATGACTGGATGGTCGGGTTACAAATTATGCTGCGGAAAATTGGCGAATCAGTTCAGTTCAGTAAATATTCAATAATTTTACGGGTTATGGAATTATTCATTTTTATTATTTACTAGCAGCTTTGGACTGCAGATTCTGAACACAAGTACGATTTGTCAAAACTATATATTTCTTGTCAGCTCACTTTTGCCCAATCTTCACCATATTAGGTCTGGCTGCCACATTTTCTAAGGCAAACCTACCTCATTTCCTATCTACTTTCCATATGTATAAGTACTTATAAGGATAAGACATCATACATCCTTTTCCTGTGAGAATTGCTGTGTTTTTTTTCTATTAGGTATATTGTACAATAAAGAGTTATCTATCTATCTTCACATATAGAGGCCCTTTATGTAAAAAGTATATAGTCTACCACCTTTTGTCACATAGGACATGTTGTTTAACTAAGGATCTTAACAACTATTCCTCTCTAAATAACAAACTGGTGTTTCTGCTAGTACCATTATTGAGAACCTACTTTACTTTGAAGAACTAACCGAAGTAAGAGGTGCCTATTTATTTTACCGTTGTTGAGACGTGAATGTTACTTTATGCTGTCAAACCAATGTTTTTATTTTATTTTATAGGCAGACATTTGACCGCAATCTCACCTGATGGTAAGCGACGATGCGGTCAATAATGGGACAGGTCTGTCTAAAGGGATCCTATTCACTCTTTTTTTAAAGGAATCCAAATAGTAGTGTTTAGGAAACACTTCAGCCGGCAACGAATTCCACTCTCACGTACGCAAGAGAAACGAAGATTTTGTAAATAAAACTTCTTTTTGATTTTAAATATCGAAGAATACATTCTACATAACACAAGTGTATATTCTCTGTTCCTCTGTGAATATGTCATGTTGAAACCGTTTGTGCTCGTATCGATATGTACACTTCACATCGCATCACTTCCAGCGTAAGCCTTAACTGAATATCGATTCATATTTTAGTACAATACACGTACAATAGAATTAGGGGTTGGCAAAAAGTTATGGAGGATACGCGGAGAAAGCGCCCTAAGTGAAATATAAGTAAAAGCCCTTAGGCGTGCAGAACAAAGTCCCTCGCGAGAATGTGGAGGACACATTGAGCCGGGTTTTCAGTGAATTTCATTATTTTAAAGGACTATAATACGATTTGAATTTAAGAAATTATTATTTAATGATTTTTTGGATGTGACGTAACCAAACGAAATTTGTAGACTATGTTGTATGTATGATGATTTAGATACCTTATTATTTACTTATGGTCCTTAGTCATTTCTTTTGTTGCTGTTAGTAAATAATATATTGTGCAAAAACATTTTGTACCTACATCAAACCGACAACCTTTGTGTGGTCCAGTGGCTTGCACACCAACCTTGCTTGATTTCAAAATTTCGCCATTTTTGAGATCCCGTGTTCGATTGGTCGCAATTCGAACTTTGTAATATTTCACATTGTATACATTTTTTATGGCTATGATCTGTTGAAGTAGCTCAGATATTGGGCAAAAACATTCAATTTCATCTTAGCATTACATGGAAATACAATACACGCAAGGCATCCCTAATCGTAACAGAATCCCCAAGGCGCTCAAGCACGCCTTCGACGCGTGACCGACAAGATGGGCATACGAATAGCCTGGCCGCTCTTGGATGGATGCAACTGTTTATATCACGTACTTTCAATGATGAATTCGATTAAAGCAAAACTTTGCACACAAAAATTCAGCGTCTGTCTTCTGGCAGGACTGGCGCAGCAAGCACTTACAAAAAATTGACGACTGACTAACGCCCTCCTCTCAGCTCAGTTGAAAGAGCATTCGCCCATATAGCGACACGGTCGATCAATTTTTGTGTGCAAAAGTTTTTTTTATTTAGTAAATATTAAATGTTTTCAAGTTTTTACAAAATCAAATTTTGCAAACAAATTCATCGATTGTTTTCTGGCGGGACAGGCACTTACAAAATTTAGTCGGGTGACTGACGTATTCTGTAGCTCAGATGGGAGAGCACTCGCCCGTATACCGAGGGTTATTGTGTTCTTGACTTCGTGTACCGCCCGAACACAGTTAGTAATTTTTTGCGAAGAAATAAATACATGTAGTTAAACGCGATTGTGTATCTTTGACCCTTAAGGATAACTTTTGAATTTGATTAGATCCATTAAAAATGGTACTTTTTTACGGCTTAAGTACTTTTTATGAGTTCTCCTTATGAAAGTGAGAAACCCTGGAAAAGACCTTATTTATGCAATGTTTTTTTGTATCGTTACTAATCCTGTTTAGAAAATTGACATCTATATTTTACCTGGTTACCTTTAAAAATAACACGTCATAACTCCATCGCAAAATTCGTTTTACCCAAGTAATTCGAAGATTATTCACATCAAAAATATTCGTCGCGTAAGAAAATACGATGAAAAAGGCAACGCCGCACATTCACGACAAACAAATGCAAATGGCGTAGCCCCTATGATCTGCTCGAAAATTAATGCGGCATGAAATTACGTATTTACCTACTTACCTAGTCAGTGGGAAAATTGCTTTCTACATCCAAACGGTTGTCCATTTGCCGCAGACGATTGGCGTTTGACAGTCAAAGTCGAGCGGATTCGGCGAACTAGGCACTCCATTTCGTTATTACCAATCGATTATTCGTCTCGATAAATTAGTCATTAGACAATTTTTTTTTTCGGAAAATTTACTTAGTGAGTGTTTTTGTTTTAATTATCGTCATAAACCTGGAATTACTTAAGGCGGCCCTGCACGTAACTAAGAAAATTAACGTATTTCTAAATCTCTTGTACGGTGAGCTGAATTAGTTAAATACATTAAAACAATTTATTTACTTTAGCCTAATCATTGCACAAGGTCCTGGTCTTGTTGAAATTTGAAACAAATTCTTTATGATATGGTAAACATGACTTGTAGCTCATGATTTCTAAAAAAACTTTTTTTCGAAAACTTGAGGATTTTTACGCATGAAACAATATTTTTTACATGAAAATGATTGTATTGATATTCCGCAGGTCCCCTTTTCATCTTTTTAATATACACGAATAAAATATAAATAAGAAAATATGAACTGAACACTTTTCAGTTTTTAACACAAATATCTGGTGGTTGTGCGCATTGCGCAGAATTAAACTATTGTTCTAATTAAATCATCAAGTCTAAAACTTTAAAGCAAATGGATCTAATTACTAATATTAATAAGTTCGATTCTGCTTAAAGATCGTTTAGACTTACTCCACTTGCTTCGTGCTGCACCCCCTTAATAGTGCTGCATAACGTGGAATCAAAATATTATTTACTTCCTAATTAGATAATATTTCATTTATAAGATTTTTTTTTAAATATTAGAGCTGCTACTAGAAATAATGAAAACAAGATTGAGTAATGATGGTTACATTTAAGTGTTATTTGATACAACAGTATAAAACGACATTTTCCGAACACACACGCGGTACCTAAATCACACGCAATTAATATTTATTCCACGTAGCCAAAGAAAGTTCGGGGCCAGTCATTTTTCTCGGGGTACGGCTGAAAAATTAGCAATCATCAAAGGTTCAGTGAGGGGATCATAAATTTAGGGGTGGTGCAAACTCCGTGATTCTATTCGAATTCCCCTTAGAGCACGGGGTGGCCAGCGCGATAAATTATGCCCATCAATAATATTCCAACCAACACTGTGTCAACAACACTACAGATACATCTATAATACCTATGTGTATATTTGTACCTATTTATTTAGGTAACCAAGTCTCGGTGGTACAATGGCTTCAAGTTTGAAGTCGCTTTTCGGGAATTGAGCAATGAATAATAAATGACTCGAGCGGTTTGGGATATCAATGGGACGATTAAGCATTTAGATATTTTAGTCTAATGGCAAATGTAGGATTTTGTTAGACTCAGACTAATGTCGTGTGTCCCTCCAAGGGCTTTAGAGAATTATTCGAATACAAATATAGTTTTGGTTTAATTAATTCGTAGATTAGCATTTGAGTGGACACAGACATCTGGTAATTAATTGAAGTTTACAACAGAAATTCCCCAAATCACTAGCATTTGCGATATTTTACAGCAGTCTAGAATTGAAGTTATTAATGGTATCAATAATTACTTTTTCAATAATCAAAGCATTCTCTTATTTTGTACAAACTAGTTGTTTCTGCTGTATCAAATCATTAACCTGCTTGCTGAAAACGCAATTTGAAACGAATAAACTTGAAGTAGTTGCAGTATAAAATAAATTAGTACTTACTCATATACAGTTTGACAGTTACATGTTATTCCTGTGTAACATTTCTTAAGAATGTTGAATTTTAGTGCGAAAAACATGTTTTATTTTGGTGACCATAAACACTAGAGCCCATTTGCGCAAACCCGAAGTAGCTAATCCGAACAAGAGCAATTAGACCTTCCGGGCTAGCTAATCCAGAGAAGCGCAAGTGGGCTTTCGCTGTAGCTGTGCGCGCTCGCTCAATAACAATCATGCTTATTGTTATTGTATAAAGAGAAATGTATAAAGAGAATTGTATAAATGTAGTAGTGTCTAGATAAACCTAACATAGGCTTTAAGACACTATTTACAAACAAAAATGTATTGATTGTATAAATAAATAATAAAAAAAACTAAGATAATTAGCAAGTGTCCTAAAGCAATTCGGTTAAGCTGATCCGGACATGCGCAAGTGGGCCTGAATAAACTGTAGCTAGTAGGTTACTAGGTAAAGCGCCGCGGTCGATGTTAAAAATTCAACCGCCTAGTATGCTTCTGAAATGAGATGAATGTAACGTAATGCACTCGGGGAAAACAAACTACGTTTCGGTACGGTTGCATTCTTTTGAACCTAGGAAAAGTGGGCAGTTCAAACGTGCAGTCACGAGCATCAATATGTATACATCTGCATTCAATTTGAGACCCTATTACAATGGCATAAAAACATATTTCTATACATTTCATTGCTCGTGACTGTACATAATGTATATAGTCATTCATGAAAAGCATAAAGTAAGCTGTAAAGTAGCATTTCTTTTAAATTAATTGGTCCTTGTCTTAATTTAATTTAACACAAACACTTGTTAGCGATTTGCAAATATTTTTAGATACATCTCTTTATAAGTCAAAATAGTTGCATATTTGCATGGAATTAAAATATGCACAAATTTATTGCTGCCTTTATTGGTACTTAGTTAATACTTTTTGTTCACATTTTATATCAAAAACGTTTTTCAGTGACAAGTAAGAAATTTATTTCCAAAAACAACGGATGTACACACACAAAAATAAATGGGATGGGTTTCTATGGGATACATGGCTGTATGAAAAACCATAGAAACCGCTCTCCATCACTTATACCCAGAACAACCGAACGCTCGCAACAGAAAGAAACCTTTCTCCCTTAAGAAACTCAATGGCTAACGAGTAAACTGGTTGTGGAGCCATTTGAAATTTCAAGAGTGTACCCCTTTCGGGGTTGAATCGAAATAACCTCAAACATTCCGATCCTATTTCCGATTCCCGTCACACTACCTCCATCACAAGAAGGGTCCGGGAAGGTGTGGTTGTGTTTTCGATAAATAATACCTACATCGCTGAAAAGGTGTAGTATTTGTGGCGGTTTCTTTAAAATGAGTTTAACTTAAGTTTATTACAAATGAAAATTCCATATACTGTGTTTTATTTTCAAACAAGTAACAGTAAAGAATAAATACAACCTTTTTGTACGGGACCAATTTCAAAATCCCATAGACAAAATGGTTGGGAAATAGCTGAAATACAACAAGCGTGCCATGAGGTTTTAAATAACTTATATTGAAAACAATAATACGTAGCTTTTCAAATGCCTTTTTATTCAAATTAACTAAATACTTATATGAATTTGTTTTATATTGATACAAAACGAGTTGAATCCACTACCACTTTACCTTCATCGCCGTTCATTTGATGAGCAATCGATCGAGCTGTTCGCATTCCGTATCACGTAGAATCAATTTAAGATCTCCAGCTGTGGGTCAACGGATATTTATGAAGAAAACCTCGATTTATAGAGATTGCTTGACGTCTTTAGCGGCCTCTGCCGGCTTATAAACGCTTTATTTTTATTTATTCCAAGATTTATAGGAGTAGACGCATAGAATCCGATAGGAAAAATCTAGTATTTTTGGTAAGTACGTAGAAAAAGAAAGATCCAAAACGTTATAAATAAGTAGGATAATATAAATAAATAATAAATATAAATAAATTGTTTCAACAAAAACCAAATTACCTAGCTCCAAACTAAGCGTGAGCTTGTGCTATGGTGACTAGGATAACGGATGTAAATACTTTAATATATATAAACATCCATCTTAGGTACAAAATGCTCGTGCTCATCACACAAACATTTGCCCCTTGCGGGATTCGAACCCGCAACCGCCTGGTTTAGAAGTCCGGTGCGCGAACGACTACACCAAGATGGTCGTATAGTGAATTACAATTGGTTTTTAAATGATTCTTACATAATTTAAGTACCAATGTTCTGTTCAAACACAACTTCTTAGTCTGAAACAGTAGCAAAAGCATTTCAAGTTACTTCAAGTAGGGATATCCATCGCGCGGATTGTAGTTTAAGATTAAAAGGGTACCACACGGATTGCAAAACTTTCTTTTGTCATCTTATTTCAAGCATTTTAAATGTGTACAATACTAGACCGCGTATCTGCGTCTCACATTATTAAGGCCCACATACGCAAGACCGGATTAGCTAATCCGGACTTATTCAAGCCCTTTTATCTGAGTTGAAATCCCACTTACACAAGTCTGCATTAACTTATTCGGAAGGTCAACAACAAAATTTGTACACAAAAACAAACATTTGTAATTAGGTACCGTCAATATAATTTACAATAAAGAGTAATCCACACGTGAGTTAATAGTTCTAGCAACTTAATTAACTAATTAATCATCGGCAGTCCCAAGCGTAAACAAACGAAATAGAAAAATCACGTGCAAAATAGTCTCCCGATAATATCCACCACTCGATAGCTAAGTGTATTAGTTCCACTGCATCAGGACATAGTGATTTTTGCCATAAATAACACTATAACACTCCGGGGTGAAACTGCAGAACTGTGGGGTAGCCTGAAAGATTTAGTGCGAGCGACTAACCGCATATGCGGTTGGTAGCACGTCTGGCAATCTAAATAATTATATAGGAAGATGCAGTAAATATTGTTTTTGGTGTGAATAATGTGTGGTAATATGTATTGTAAGAAACAGCGGTATAAAAGCTCAAGTGTGATTGGTGGCATAAACAAAACTAATTTCGTTTATAAATACGATTCTTTACTGGGCTTCAGAATTAACTTTCATATAATTGAGTAAATGCATCTGCAAAAAAGCTTACACTAAGCTTCGATTTAGCTATTGGGCCCATTAATGACTTCCTTATCTAGTGTTTGTCTACTTATCTGAATCGAGAGCTTAAAAGTTTTTCTTTGCAAAATGATTTGAGATTATAAACCTTCGTATCATATCATGTTTCCAGACAAAATAAAAAAAAAAATTGTTATCAGCCCGCCCACGAGTCTTATAGGTTTAACCTGTCATTTAAGAACAATAGTAGTAAATAATAAAGTGTCTACATCGCTACTCTAGGACCAATCTTGCTTTTATTTTGTTTGTGGATGAATATTTTTTTGCCATACACACTTTAAACTCCCACTCATTGAACGTTGTTTGTTTGTGGGGCGTTGGGACAGTTCTGTTTAAAAAAGTTATAAAAGTAGAAAATTTGAGAGATGTTATTTAAGTTTAATTGTCCTAAAGCTTAAAAACAATAGTTTGTATAAACGAAGCGGGTCAAAATATACTAAACTTTGAACCAAAAAAAGAACCACAGCAACAGCTGTACCGTTGCCCTAGTCAGGCTAACCATTACTTAGCTCCCTGAAAAAATCATCGCCTCAAAATTTGGAAGGGAACAAATGCTCCTAGCCATGCGGCCGGGTAATGTACGCCGGGCCCCCTAAATTTTTCATTCCCTTGTGGCCCGACAACTAAGCATTACCAAAATTGCGTCATATTTCTCTTGCCAACGCATTCCGACACGGGCAATAGTTAGGAGAATTGCTATTTTACGGACTCTACTTTAGTGGACCGAGGTCGTGAATGATGATAATTTTTTTTCACTAATAAGCCTTTTGGGTCAAGATTTGCGTTTTTAATAGGAAGAGGCATCCAAAGTGTAAGGATTCACTCTTAGATTATATACCGGTATGGACACCGCACCGGACTACTAAACCAGGCGGTTGCGGGTTCGAATCCCGCAAGGGGCAAATGTTTATGTGATGAGCAACAGCATTTGTACCTAAGTCATGGATGTTTATACGTATTAAAGTATTTCTATCTGCTATCCTAGTCACCATATACACCAAGTCACCAAGCTCGAGCTTAGTTTAGGGCTAGGTAATTGGTGTGTTTGTTGAAACAATTTATTTATTTATCTGCTAAACAAAATCTTAAAAAATTTACAAACTTTTTGCTCTAATCGGCCGGATCGCCATTTTAAGCCGATTAAGTATCTAATGACGCGTGGTTCGTCAAACAATGAACTTGCCTAAGTGTGTCGTCAAAAATTGCAAAAATCACAGCTCAATGAATCGTAAAAAATATGAAATGACGTTTCATCGGTAGGTAAATATTATTGATAAGGTTTGAAACCGAAATAATACTAGAAACCTGCTTTAATATTTTATTTTCTAATTTATTTACGTAAAACATTGCCAATCTTCTATCACTTTCACACCCAAAGCTAAAATGAAACAAAATACGTGACATCATCGGAACAAAGTCAATTTTAAGGATGGAGTCGTCAGTGATTTTTTTATTGTTAAACAACATACTTGAGTTTTTAGGTTTCCACAAAATTATGTTTGTAAAGAAAATGAAGCAAATTTATCGCAATAAACCTGGACGATGAGTTTTATGAGAAGGGAAAATATAGCGTTGTGTGTTCGTATATTTTTTCTGAATCTGATATGTAGGTATTACACTACACGTAAAGGGATGTAGATGCAAAAAGGCTGCAATTAGGTTAGTATTCGGGGCACCCAGCCTATGTTTTTATGTTGTATTTCACTTTCTTGTTGTTTAACTGTTATATATCTTAGCCATCGGTAAAATCCAATGTAGAAGTTAGGTATAACGAGTACCTAGACTAAAGAAACGGTTTTTAATTTTAGTGCAGCCAGCGGTATGTCAGGTTACATGTGAGCTAAAAAAACAGCATTTATTACGTAGTTAGTAGGGGTGGTCTTAAAGTGAAAGTGGGGCAGTCTGACGTGAGCCGAGTGTACTTACACACCGCAAGTCAGACTACACGTGTTGACCTTGATACCGCTTCTACACCTTACATGATAAACGCTGTTTTTGTAGTTCAAATGTATGCCTTGACGTACTTCCAACTGAACTTAACAAGGTTACCTTATTCACCTCATTTTTAAATTAAGTTAGCTAACTGTTTAGAAGAGAACCTTCTAGCTAGCTTAGCAGTAAATCAAAGTATTTTCATAAAACCACACTATAATAAATAACTGTAGCTAAAATAAAGAAGCGAAAAATAGAAGAAGATAGCGAAAAAAAGTGTTTTATAAATAATAATTTCAGCTGGAACTCTTGTCTTTTAAACCGTGCTAACAATAAAAACAGCTGCAGAGAAATAATAACGTAATGTTCAAAGCATAAGATACATTTTCAATAGAATAATTTAGTAATCCGATTATAATTCTATTACACTCATTAATTAACTAAATTAATACCTGTGTCGGTAGCCTTATGCTTCTTATAAATCTGTGGAACATGTTGTTGGTGTGTGTACTATAGTACCTATAGAATATTTTGCGTCAAAATCAATTTTGTACATTATCGTTTGTGTCATTGTCGAGCATCGAAATGTGAACCATCCCCGCATTTCAATGAGTTAGGTTAGGTTAGTTTGTAGTTTAGTGTAGTTGTAGTGTACCTCCCCAGAATTGGTGAATTGTGTCAATATAATTATTATTGGTTGTAGTATGACAAATTTGGACCTGTATAGTAGAAATGTAGAAATATGATTATTATGAAAGTGTCTTCATTAAAAATACTCGTATTCTCATACACATAATATACTAATTTTATTATCAGTTATTTCATTTCATACAAAACATGAACAAACAATCTACTCCATTACTTCTTTGTTCGTATTATTGGCTTATGAATCTTCAAGTGAATGATATTTGACATATGACGTAGTGTCGTCATCCATTGCTGCGTAATTACACATGTCAATTTAAATAGCTGAAGCTTAAGCGGCAATGTATAAACTTAGCCAGTTGAAGCTTCATAAGGTGAATAATAACATGTGCCATGTTTGGGCTTTGATTTTGTATGGCGTAGTGCATCCTTATATATAATAAATCAATGTTTTACGAGTAAAACTTTTTCAGTGGTGAATCGATTGCCGCCCAAATGGATAAAATAGCACGATAAGTCTATAAGATTATTCTGTATATTAACCTAAGGGTGTGACTGGTGAGGTAAGAGTATGTCACAAGCAGTAAACCACCGGATTGATATTACGAAAATATGAACATACCAACTCCAGCATATTCCAAGCTGCGCTGAATTAGTCTTCTTTGGTGAAAATATCATAGATGTAGAAAACCTTGTCACGGGTATCAAAATAAACACACCTAAATAAACTGTTGACCCTAAAATAAAGAGAGCAAAATAAAACATATTTTATCAAATAGGGTCAAATCCCCGTCAAAGCTTGTAATTAATTTTGTAGGGAAAGTGGCTCATCCGCCTACAAAGTTAATGAAATTATACCCAGATGTCACCGTGTATTTATTCCCATCCCTCCAATATAACGAGTAAATTACTTAAATGGATACGGGTAGTAAAGTAGTCGGAAATGTTTATTATTACGAATAAGGGTACCCCTTATTTTGGTATTTTTTTATTTTATTTTAAACTTATTCTTGATTTTAAAGGCGCGATAGCCAAGCGATGAAAACATCACTTTTCAACCCTGAGGTCGTGGGTTCTATCCCTGGCGTGTATCACTGAGTTAGTACAAAACATAAGTACAAGTTTTTTCCAAGTTTTTGAAATGTTCAATAGCTTTTTAATATTTTTAAACACTAACAGTGTCCTTTCTTAATTATATACGTTTTAAATAAGAAACCAAAAATTGGCCCGGTTAGCCAAAGGACCTGGGTTCAAATCCTACTTTGAAATGTTAGTGAAATGAAGACGGCAACGGTTTCTTCATTAATTGCCTAGAAATTCGGTGCTTTTGTTTCATTCCACACCATGATCACGACCCCGTCATGACGAGGTATACGACTATGAAGAAGATGATTTAAGTTAATGTGTGTTTGTTCATCCATTTAAAACCACAACATGAGAGTATGTAAAATAAATAGTTGCTTAGCATAATTTATCTTATCTCTGTATTCGGGGTCAACTAGGTGCCCCAGGTAGGTAAGTGATATAAGCGTTCTTCATATATCACACATTGTGGCATGCTTTGTGTTTATGAAAGTCAAGACCACAGTAAAATCCCCGGGTTAGACCACACCGTGTGAGGATTACGTTGTTTTGAAACGATATCGTTATCTGCATAAGCAAAAACCGTCACTGTGCCTTCTTGGCTAGTTATTAAATAAATGAAAATTTCACGGTTACTTTGCGCCGTTTTGCGGTTGGTGATGTGCCAGCTGACCGGCTCTTGAGCTATTTAAAATATGAGCTCTTTAATATAATCTATGGCACCGAAGAGCTTCTACATTTAGCGGAATGTCTAGCCCGTTATTAATTTTAATTTTCTTCTTACGTAGAACACACTAAGCTAGTTAAACTTAGTATGGCTATTAAATAAATAAGATACATAGACTTTAACTCAACCTCACCTCATCTTTGAAAAGCAAGATAATAGGTGCGACGTTATTGACAAAATTAATATTAAATACTATGTATGACTTAAACTGAGGATATTCTCGCTCCCCAAGAGTAGTTCCTAAAACACAAAATTTCTAAAATATTAACATCGAAATCTTAAAATACATATTAAGTAGGTTAACCTACCCTTAAAATCGACGCACATTCCTTTACGATCAAGGCCCATTATCTTAAGTGGAAGATACAAACGTTGCGTGAGTACCTACATTACCTTTACTGGAATCTCGTCTTCCATAGCAACACAAGATCCCACATTCCCCTTCCTCTCGACTGCTCCACCTAATAAATAACGGGTCATCAATAAGTGAAAGGCTCGGCAGCAAGAACAGCCACCCATACGTCAATATCCGCATACTTATTAGAGCCGCGGGATTTTTACTTATTCACGACTCGCGCCAGATACGCGAGATACAGATTCTGTTTACTTTGAAAAGATTTAGTGACGAAAACGGAACGCGTTACTCAAAAGCCGCTTAGGTGAAGTGGTATTGAGCTGCCCGCAACTGGGAGATATTGCACCGATTATGTGTGTAGGTAAACACACGCTTTTAGGGATACGTCTGATCGATGTCTGCAATATTATGCCTTATACAGCTTGAAATATCAAAACTTTAGGTTGTTCACCACCTGTTTTAAGGCTACCTTCCTGGAGGCCTACCTAACTCGATAGCTTTTAAACTAACGACGCACTACTTGACGGCGTCATTTTAACAGCGAGGGAGTAGGGCTGTCGAATCTTTCGCTCCTAGATAAGTACTTGAAGTTAAAAACAAAAAGATCAATGATCTGGTAAAAAACCTTTGGCCTGTGACGGCCAAGGCCCCTGTGGTAGATTTTAACTCCAGTCATTTTTAGGGTTCCGTGCCCAAAGGGTAAAAACGGGACACTATTACTAAGCCTTACTGTCTGCCTGTCAACAGGCTGTATCTCATAAACCGTGATGCTAGACAGCTGAAATTTTCAGATTACGATTTATTTCTGTTAAACAAACGGAATAACATATTTTTTTAAGCGGGACTCCCATACAACAAACGTGTTTTTTGCCAATATTAATAATGGTAACAGCTGCTTCAAATATTCACAGAATATCAGTAATTATATATTTACTTTAAAAATAAAAAAATAAATAAAGTTAGCTTACAGATCCCACTGCTGGGCTAAGGCCTCACCTCAACTATGAGGAGTTACAAGTCATACAGCTCTACCACGCGGGCTCAGTGCGGATTGGTGAAGGGGTGTCTGTAAGGCAAGTGACTAACTTACTGTCAGATGTTATCAAGCCGCCCTAGGGCCTCTGACTAGGCTTGACGATTATATCAACAGATTTAAGCCGGGACCAACTGCTAAAACGTGCCTTCTGAAGCACGGAGATGCTTGTCATGGATGTCACTTAAATGGTCGGAATGGTAACTCATCCAATCACGACCGCGATGTGGGTTGCTTAACTTTGCTATCACTATCATAGCGCTACCACCACTGCGACACAAGCTCCTCTTTAATTGAAATAAAAACCAAATATTTTTTTGCAGATTTTAAAACTAAAAATGGTCACAATAGCGAGTCTATTGTTGTAATAGATAATGATACGTAACCCTTTGTGCGCCAGCCCGACTCGCACTTGGCCGGTTTTTTAGTTACGTACGGCACGGAATTTCAAAATGGGCTAACGGAAAAAATCTTAGTTTCACACTTCTAGGTAATATAAAATTTACTGGAACAGCAGTCTTTTCCTCCAGCCTTCGTACATTACAACCAAGATCGTAAGTTGGCGAGTTTAAAGCGTCCTCTGGCGGGGTCGTTGTGTAAACACTACCCTTGGCCGGGGTGAAATGTTCCATGAAATTACCTTAGCATTTTGCCAGCAATGAAATTCGTTTTCGAGCTACCAATTCCGGCGTTATCTTCACGAAGATTTCTAAATAGGACTAGACTCTTTTAAGTAATTGAGTTGAGTAGTTGAAATAACATTTAAAAATATCATTGTTAGTTGGTCTGTTTAACTAAAAAAATGGCCACGTGCGTGTCAAGCTACGACAAAATATAGGGTTTTGCAGTTGCTGGTCATTCATAACCGTCTTTCATGATTTTTTCACGTATCCAAGAGTAGCTGTCTGGTAGGGGGTATATAAGCGACAATCTAACAAAATTTGTTTTATATTTCGCATACAGATCTCTTAGACAAGAATCAATCTTTAAAGATCTCATATTTTCAAATGACCTATTCAATAATATCCTTCACACACAATATGGGATAGACAAGTATTTTTTTTGTACTAATAAAAAATATTTATCAAAATTTTGTTCTTTCGTTTCCATAACATGAGTGGTGTACGTGATATTACAGCTTTCTGGTACTGAGGGTCTGTGCCTGCGGAAAGAAACCCTGTTTCTTTGTTGACTATGGAACCCTATAAAAACTGGCTTAAACTAGTTGGCAAAGGGGCAAAAAAATTATAGCCTGATTTCAAAGCCGTTTTCAAGAATAAATTCAGATTATAGGTTAAGAGATTACTTAAATAGAACCAGCAATAATATTCAGTTCAGTAACGTCTATTCCGTATGCCTAACGAGGAAGCGGTTGAGAACTGTAATTAAACTCATTCTAACTAAAATCGATTGGCTCAATTTGAACAAGATGGATGCGAAAAGTTTTCTACTCCTACTTACAATTCTACTGAGCGTTGCGCGTTGTTACCAACATTTTCTTTGTATCAAAAGATGACTGCCTGATAGTGTATTCTTATTCCGAGTTTTTGTTTACGCTATAAAATTAAAAATATTTATTTCAGACAATTACAGCCTAATATTTTAGAAAAATTCTTTACTTAATAGTTAATTATATCTTACAATAGAGAAGCATAGGGTCAAAAATTTGGTCGTTTCCGAACGCAATACTTTGCTACTATGCGCGCGCATTGATTGACATGTATTTTCCCTTTCACTCACACGATTCTTTCTGTACGCGGCGTTATATTTCTTGTAAATAAATGTGATTTATTAAATAAAATATGTTTTAACTGAGCTCCCGTACAATAGTATTTTTTTATCAATAAATTCTTCTATATACATATTTTGTGACAAACATATCAGTAAATCTCTTAAAGATAGCAGAGTCCATTCTGATTTATATTAATACCAGGATCCCATTAACGCAGTGCAGCACGACAGAGATAGTATTTTTTCGTCAGTTATAGGTTTACATGGGCTTAGTTATTAATGCTTAGTATCTCTATAGCCCATGCACAAACATGCTGATTACTGTTTGTGTACCGTGTAATGAATAGACTTCGACCCAATTTACTTAGCGACAAGTAAATACCCCCACCATATTTTTAAGCATAAGTCGCTTGTTCACCGTGTAACTAGCTACGATAAGTGCTTAGTGACAATCTTACCGGAAAGTGAAAATACGTGTCGTTATTTGTTTACATATTTTTTGTAATCTATTACAAACACAGCGCGGTATTGAGCAGCAAATCGACATACCCATCAGCACTCCACCAGCAATTAGCTATATGGGCCTCAAACTGTTTTCTCCTTACACATAGGTACTCATGTATTCCTGTTTACAACTTTTTTTGAATACCCAAGAGTATTTCAAGAATAATATAACACAGTAAGCCTCGTTAACGAAATGAGGAACCCGTTATTGGCACTCTATTATCACGAATTGATAGATGAAATAAACAAAATAATGCTTCCATAAAAAGGGAACGTCGCAACGACAAAACCAGTCGGTAATGAAACTGCCCTGTGGTTATAGGTAAGGCAGGAAATGGCCCATTTCCGAAGAGGCTCAAAAGACGTTTGAAGGTAAACGGGAATTCCCGATCTATTGTAAAGGAAACCCGGAAAATAGCATTTCTTTGCAATGGGCGGTTTCTTTTCCACGATAATGCAGCTTACAGTTTTAGACGATTGCTTGGAAAAAGTTGTTTTCAATTCAATTTAAAAAACCTTTTTATCACGTCAGTATAGAGTAGTAGTATTGTGTATTGATCACTTTAATATTTTTAGGGTCATTCCGACTGCCATCTGACCTCCGTGACTCTGTTACCAGGGGAACCTGATCAGGTTTGGATCATGGTTACACATTCAGTCGCCTGAATGTGCAGGTTTCCTCACGATGTTTCCCTCACCGTAAGAGCATCGGTTAGTGAAACAACTAATGTACATAACTCAGTAAAAGTCATTGGTAGATGACGGCACGTGGGATCGAACCGGTGCCTCCCGCATGAGAGGCAACCCGTTAGCCACTGCGCCACCGACTCTCTATAAAGACAATACACCTAGTGTGTTAAAAAAAGTTAATAAGCTTCCTCACGATGATTAACCTCACCGTAAGAGCATCTGTTAGTGAAACAAATAATGTTCTCAGAAAATGTCATTGGTACATGACGTCACGTGGGATCGAACCCATTAGTACCCATACCTTCTGCATGACAGGTAACCCGCTAGCCACTACGTCACCCACGCTCTATATGGTATATCAATGAATGTAACTCCTAAAGTTTCAAAATTTATCGACTGAAAGGCGCTAGCACCTAGCTTTATAATGAATACGTAATTTCCACCTTTCAAGATATTTTACTAAATATCACCCAGAAACAACTAAGAAATATTTCGTAAGACAGACGTTTCCATAGCTTTCGGTATACATCACAAACTAACTTAATTTTGTTGTTTGTAATCCGCAAAATAATTTCTAGTCTTGAAGACTTTTGTTTCAATCTTGAGAGATTTAGGAGTATTGAGGTAATTTGGGACACCGGGGACGTTGGTAGAGAAGCTTGATGTCTATTTTGCTTAGTTGATTGTAGTACAGTGGCCAGTACATCAGATTAAGCATTTTTAGGGTTACGCACCTTGAAAAGAAAAATAATCCCACATAGGATCACTTTGTTGTTCGTCTGTCTTTTAAGACCTTTTTCTTAGGAACACGTGGAGGTTATAAATTCAAATTATCATCAAATACTTATGTTATGTAATTATTTAAAAAAAAGTCTGCAGCCCTTTGAAGCTGTAAAAATTCTAAGTCAAAGTAATCCAAAGATATGGCCTTATTTTCTAACATTTCGCAAGGGAATTAAAATGTATAGTGTACTTCCGATAGACTTAGGATCCTGCAATTTGGGATAAAGGAAGATTTTAGAGCACATGTAAAGGGATAAATCTGAAAACCGCAAAAGTATGAGTACACATTGCAGAAAAAAATACCTTTTGTTTTTACAGTACTAAGTTTAGGTAATGGGTGTGTTACCAATTACCTACCTAAACTTTGCCTAAGCTTGTGATATGGCAATTATAAACATCTATGACTTAGGTAAAAACGCTCGTGCTTATCAGTATTTGTACCTAATCACACAAACATTAGCCCCATGCGGGATTAGAGCCCACGACCCCTGGTTTTATAATCACCACTACACCAAGACGTTGGTTAAAAGGTTAGGGTTAAAGTAGCAGAAAGTGTTTTGTAGGCAAGATTTAACACAGAGTCAGTTAATTTTAATATCACAACTTTATATGCAGCAACATGGCAGCGACAGTTATCGCCATAACTTGTTATTATAAAACGACACACAGAAACTAAACTGGTCGTAAAAGAACTAGCATCTTGCACGTCTTCTAGTTTTCTTGGCCTGAACTATAGTTGAAGTCAGCGAGGTAGGCTTTCAGTCAAAATAATGACTGTCATGATATTCTGAAGATAACGTACCCTGTGGTAGGAAGCTGATCTTTGTAGATAAGTTAAGACATGAAACTAAGTATACCACCATTTTAAAATTGTAAGCTCATCCCCTTAAAATAATAATCATCGCTTGTATAACACTTGATGTGCTTAAAATTGCTAAAAGTTTTTTTTTACAAAACCAGAGGTTGCGAATCGATTCCTGCTAGGGGTAAATGTTTGTGTGATAAGCACGAGCATTTGTACCTAAGTCATAAGTGAATATAAAAACGTATGTGTATCCGTTATCCTAGTCGCCATAGCACAAGCTCACGCTAAGTTTGGGGCTAGGTAACTGGTGTGTTTGTTGAAACAATGTATTATTATTATGAATGTCTTGGACAATGTCGTTTGTCACATTTTCTAAATCTCCCGAATTCCACAGCAAATATATTACGCCAACAAAATTCCTTCCTGGAGTAATCCCACTGTCGATACTTCCGTTATGTCTGAACGTTCGGGCACTAATATGCTGGCAAGTCAGAAATAAAGTACGTCGTAACAAAGTTTACAAAGTTGATCCTAGCGAGCGCCACAAATCAAGGCAACTTTCGCACGTTACTTTAAAATATGTTTCTCGATCGATTTCCAGTTGGCAACTGACTGGGAGCGACGGCGTGGTGGTCTGATTGTTTTAAAGTGAATGATAGTATAGATCTTCATTATTTTTAACCCCCGACGCAGCGGAAAGAGGGGTGTTATAAGTTTGAAGCCTATGTCTGTTTGTACGTATATTCGTAGCGCCTAAACGGATCCAACGATTTTAATTTAAAGCTAAATGAATCGAAATGGTTCCTGGCTACGTTTTATAAAAATCCAGCCATTCTTGAAGATGGTCAATTGCCTGCTAAGACGGTAAAATATAGGTACAGATGCTTTGACTAAAACAAAGTACGAACTAAAAAGGAAAAAAAAAACAGTAATATAAAAAACTAAAAAACCCGACTGCTTTTCTGTGTAATTGGAAATGAGAAAACCCTAAAACAAGAAAGTGGTCATACCCGGATTCAATTGGGTCCCATATTAAGAATTGTATAGCAGTCGGGACCCATTCTAGAAATGGAGGCTTAGTAAATTTAGAGCACATACCTACCACTACCTCTCAATCTACTGACAAGATGGCTGACTTTCTAACATGGGTCCCGCTTGACTGCTACAATTTTTAATATGGGTACCAATTTTACCCGGGTATGACCACTTTTTATGTTATTATTTTTAGTTTTATTATTCAAAACAAAACAGCAGATTGCAAAAAATATTAAATGTATATTTTTTAAATGATCTCTTTACTCACCTTCATTTGATACCCATATTGCTATGGTGGGGAAAAAATCAATCCCCCTTCCCCCTTTATTTCCATTTGCGGGCGCCATTTTTTTAAATGTATATAGCCTATGTCACTTTAACAATTTTGACAAATTCAACGACACCTCATGTCAAAAACTGTCGAGCCGTTTGGGCTGTACGGCGTGCCAAACAATTATACATACACACATACATCCTCTCGAAACACATAACCCTTCATCCGCAGTCGGGTAATTAAGGTCCAATAAAAAATCGGTAAAAATGATTTTTAAACTTACAAATTCCAAATCTCCCGATACAAAAAGAAAAGCGAACATTTAAAAAGTCAATAATAATACGCACATCACAATTAGTTTGGGCGCTATAATGTCGCGGCGGAGTACCGCTTAATTAAGGCTCAACAATAAAGCTTTCTTATGTTAGCAACCTACCTATCCCGTTATTGCTTTAAACTTTTGCGTTGGGTGTTTAAGGAAATATGACCTACACCAACAAACTTACCAATAACCGGATGCCAAATGAAGTAGCTTCTAGGTTGTTTTGCACTTGGTGTTGGTTACTAACAACTGCATTAGCTGTACTGCATGCGTATTGAGGGCAGGTGGCGCACTCTGCATTTGTTTGAACTAATACTTACGGCGTAAACGGTTGTGTGTTTGGTGCCGGCGTGTTTCTTAGCGGAAAATTGCATAGAAGATTAGCATAAATCGACCCAATAGATAGAGACACCGTACTAAGTTAGCCACATGAAATATAAATATCACTTTTTTAGCGGGGTTTTGTATAATTTTATTGCAATTTAAAAAGCAGGGAATTGAAATTTAAAATATTGGAATTGAGCCCAATGTCAGTTATATTATTTTTTCCTCTATACAGATTTAGGCTTTTCAAAAAAGACTAAAACATGCCAGCATTAGGGGCTGAGAATCAAAGAACTTTGCCGTTCTTCTTTAGACTTTTAGCCGCTGGTCCTACGCCTAATCCCTGTCTGGTCATGTCTGATTGCCGGCTCACCGAATGTATGAGATCGAAGGAACAAAAAGTGGCCCTAGTATTATCCACACACATATTTTGTTATATAATATTTTTTCATACTTCATTGATCCAACAAGTGCCTACTTTGCAAATCAATAAACCTACGGGATACATAAAATTAAATTCATAAATAAAATGTGTAAATACTTATTAAAAATAAATTATTATTTGTACATAATGTAAGTACTTGATTTCAAAACAGTCACGCAAATATCTTATAGAATAAGATGTAACAAGATATTCAAACGCCACTGAGAGTCAGCAAACCAACTCCTTACACGTTTGCAGATGCCTCTCTTTATCGGTACAAAAACTGACCATTTTGGTAATCGTTTTTTTTTCTTCACAACGATACAGCCTCTTATAAGCGCTATATCTTATAGTTGCAATCACGGAGAGCAGGCGCCGATAAACATTTTTTTACGTCACGGGATTGCCCTTTATCCCACAGCAACAAAACTTACCGTTTTTCTTATACTATTTGTATATGCATACATAATACTTAAGTACTTAAACTTATACTACACTTAAGTAAGTAGAGTGCCTATTTGCAAAGATTTCGGGTAGACCTTATTTTTTAGCAAGTTTAATATGTTCGTACATCAAAAGGATGTAATCCATTAGTTCTACGAGCCTCTATAAAGCAGTTTCAAGTCTCAAGGGATATTAAGACTGAATATTAGAAATAATTATACTTCAATAGCAGCGGTGTCCTTTTAGTAAAATTCATGCATGAAACTATTACAGAAAATAATGTTATTATTTCATGAAAATTTATCGAAATTGTACGATCTTTGACCGTACATTGAACTCTGCAAGTCGCGCGTCAGCATGAATTGCCCGTGGCACTTCGATTTCTAATTTAGGTCATTACTTCAACTTATGATTTAAATTTAATTTTATGTTTTAGTGTCTATCCGATCACCATACCAATCGCGCGTATTCACTCATATCATTTCTCCATTCTCTTCTTCACCATTTAGTATCGTGTTAACTCTGTACTCTTGTGTTCCTTAGTACAATAAACTCTTGTATATTCTTACCAGTGACTTTCTATCTACCATTCACCACTCTAGAGTACAAACCGTACATCTAAATGGTCCTTCGAGTTTAAAACTAGATCTTGAATCGCGAGTGCTAAACCAGTGATAACCCCAAGTGAACAAAGCGTGTTCTGTGCACGGATTGCCTTGGACGAGCGATTCCTGAACTACGTACGTAACCAGCGCTGTGGACATACCAGTCCAGAGCCAGCTCTCGCCAGCACCAGGCCGAGCTACAATACAACCAAACTAATACCTGAGCCACACCAAGGTTTAAGGTTCACCATCACCACTACACCTGTTGGGAACACAAGTAAGATCTCTCCATTTTCACTTACTAATCTTAACCATTACCATGGAAGGTCTATTAGAAACCCAAAACCAGCTGATGGCGGGAATGGACCAACTTCTCAGGAACTTCAAGAAAGACAGCCATGACCGCAAAACACCAGATTATGTCAGGAGGAAGCTAGAGACCCTAGATACTTACTGGAATGAGTTTAATTCAAATCACTATCAGATCAGTCAGTTTGGAGACCAAAATAATTCTTATTTTACGGGCATGGAATATGAACGTACAAAAGAATTTTACAACCAGGCTAGGCAAGCTATGCAAGGATACCTTCAGGAAGGAAGTAGACCACCTACACCACTATTAAAACAACCTACGTTGAATTTAGCAACCAACCTACCTTCTACTCCTATGGCTCCACCAAGGAAGACAGAAGGCAACAACACCAGATTAGATGATTTGTTACGCAAACAAGCTAGTAATTTCAAAGCATTCTCAAGAACTGTCGCCAATATCAACATTGATACACCAAACAGCAAGTGGGAATATGATGATGCTCTCAAGACGTTACAGTCAAGGTGGGAAATTATCGACACATTGCACTGGGAGATAGACAGCGAACGTACAGACGAAAGCGATAGAAATTATGAAGCGTATGAATCAGAATTTGCGAAGTATGAATCATCTTACCTTTATATGAAACGGACAATTAACACTAAAATGTGGTCAGTTTCACATAGAGATAAAACAACACCTCAAATGGAAATACCAACCTTTAGCGGGAATTACCAGCAGTGGACTTCATTTAAAGATTTATTTCGATCATCTATTCATGACAATCCATCCTTGGTTAGCGCTCAGAAACTTCAATTTTTAAAAAGTAAATTGAAGGATGAAGCCGAGAAATTAATTCAGCATTTAAATGTGAGTTCTGTGAATTACCAAATTTCATGGGATATTTTAAATCAACGTTTTAATAATAAGAAACTAATATTCACCTCACACATCACTACGCTTCTTGGGCTACCAGTTATGCAAACTCAATCTGCTAATCTGATTAAGAAATTGCATGACACCACCAACGAATGTCTACACGCCATACAGAAAATGGGTGTGGACACGTCTACTTGGGATCCAATAATTGTTCACCTCTTGGCCCAAAAACTTGATGTAGAGTCTCATAATATTTACTTAGAATCACTTAAAAACCCTAGGGAGCTACCTACATTGACTGAGTTTTTAAGTTTCTTAGAAACAACGTTTACAGCGTTAGAAGCATTTAGACGCAAACAAGAATCAACCAAACCAACACACCATGAAGACTTTCGCTGTAAAAAAACATACCATCAAAACCCTACCAGACACCAAGTAAATAAATCATTCAACAAGCCATCTTCATCTTATAAAACCATGCACGTAGAGTCAAAAAGATGTCCTCATTGCAACGAAAACCATGCGATTTACTTGTGTAAATCGTTTCGTGAATCTAGGCCGGATGTAAAGCAAAAAACAATTGCGAAAAGTTATTTGTGTAAAAACTGCTTAATTGATCACCAAGGCAAGGAATGCTTATCAAACAAAACTTGTCGCCATTGCAACGAAAAACACAATTCGTTGATTCACGACTTATTCGCGTCATCATCGGAAAGTTCAACAACCAACAGCACCAAAGGAGCCAATGACCGAAATGCGTGTTACGTGTCTCAGGAAAATGTAGCTGAAACCCTTTTAGCCACAGCGAAGGTCAAAGTCCAGGCTGTAGATGGTAGTCACCACACCATGCGAGTACTCATTGACCAGGGCTCTCAAACATCCTTGATTACCGAAAATGCCGCTCAGAGACTAAGGCTCAACCGACAACGATGCAAAGGCGTCATTTTTGGCGTCGGAACTAAAGAAAATAATTGTAAGGGTGTTATTTGAATCACTTTATTATCGTTACATAACGATTTCACTACCAGTACAGAAGCATTCATTATGAAAAGTCTTATAAATAAATTACCAAATCGAACTTATCCAAAACATCATGGAAATATCTAGAAACCATTGACCTAGCCGACTCTGAGTTCTACATCAGCAAACCTGTCGATATATTACTGGGCGCTGATGTTTATTCATCTATAGTAATGAGCGGAATTATAAAAATAGGCCCATCTTATCCAGTTGCTCAAGAAACACAACTAGGATGGATCTTATGCGGTAATGTTCAAACCTTTCATTGCAATGTCGTCATTAACCAAACTGACGAATTACAAAAGTTTTGGGAAATAGAAGACATCACGCAGACATCATCTGATCTATCTGAAGCAGATGACCAATGCATCAAATATTACCAATCTACGACATCGAGAGACGATACCGGACGATACCACGTTAGAATACCATTCAAACCAAACCATGAGAGTCAATTAGGCTCATCTAAACCAATGGCCGTCGCTCAGTTTCACCAGTTAGAAAGACGATTGTCAAAAAATAAATTAATTTCGAAAGATTACCGATTGTTTATTGAAGAATATCGTTCACTAGGTCACATGATTCCGGCCGTCGACGGTAACGTGACACACAATTGTTACCTACCGCATCACGGAGTACGGCGTTCTGAGTCTACAACCACTGCACTTAGAGTCGTTTTTAACGCATCAGCCAAAACGTCTACAAGACTTAGTTTGAATGATGTCATGGAGGTAGGTCCTAATTTACAACAAGACCTACAATCTTTGATTTTAAAGTGGAGGAAATATCAATATGCCTTTGTAGGGGATATTGAAAAAATGTTCCGGCAGATCGGAGTACACGAAAGTGACCAAAAATATCAAAAGATAATTTGGCGGGACGCTCCTGAGTTACCACTTCAGGAATACCAGCTTACCACCGTCACTTACGGTACTAAGTCCACCCCCTTTCTGGCGATGATGACGTTAAAACAACTGGCTATCGACGAAAGATCTAATTACCAAAAAACCGACGCAACCAAGGTCCTGGAAGAATCCTTTTATATGGACGATCTGTTACATGGAAGCCATACCATTCCTGAAGGAAAGCTCTTAAAAGAAGATCTAATAAAACTTCTTAAATCAGGAGGTTTCAATCTTCGTAAATGGAAGTCAAACGCACCAGAATTACTACCAGATCAAAGTCAAAACAACCAGGAATGCTTTGACTTCAAGCAAATTGAATCTACCAAAACATTAGGCCTGCGTTGGCAACCACAAACCGATTTGTTTGTCTTTGATTGCAAAATTCAGCTTCAGGACACTTACCCTACAAAAAGAATTCTCCTATCTGATATATCAAAAATATTTGACCCCCTAGGCTGGCTTTCACCACTTACCACGAAATTAAAAATTCTATTTCAAAAGGTTTGGCAATCACAACTTCAATGGGATGAGAAATTACCAGAAGATCTATTGGAAAAGTGGACAAAGTTAAAGGATGACCTACATAATGTAGGCCCCTTGCCCCCTTCAATTACCAAGATGGCTAGGCATGAAAAAAGAAGACACCATTGAGCTTCACGGATTCTGTGATGCTTCCATGAAGGCATACGCCGCTGAGATATATTGCAGAATCGCAAGTGGCGAGTCCACACCTGTCGAGCTGGTAGTGGGAAAAGCAAGACTAGTTCCAGCGAGTAAAACCATTACTTTACCGAAATTAGAGCTTTGCGGCGCTCTCCTGCTCGCTAAGCTAATGCAAAAGGTTCGAGATTGTTTCAATGAATACGAGATCAGAACATACGGCTGGATTGACTCGATGGTCGTTCTGGGTTGGCTTAATGGAGAACCCAGCCGATAGAAACCATTTGTAACGAATCGAGTGAGGCAAATCATCGAAAATATTCCACCAAAAAATTGGCAATACGTTAAATCGGATGAAAACCCGGCTGATTGCGCCAGTCGAGGTTTAAACGCATCTCAAACGAAACAGCATCAGTTATGGTGGCAAGGACCACACTGGCTACCTAATTACAGTGAAAGTCTACATAATACAGATCAGCTATATACCACAGATGAAGAAATTAAAAAATGTAAACAAACCAATATGATTAACTTAGTAACACGAGAACCCAGCGACAACATTATACTGGATCTTATTTCAAAACAAAGTTCATTCACGCGCGCTGTCGGCATTCTTGCTTGGATCATGCGAATTAAAAAATCTAACAATTCACCATATTTGACCTACTTAGAGTTGAACGATGCAAAGAGTATGATTATAAAAACCATACAAAACCAGGAATTCACTAATGAAATCACCAAATTGAAAACCAACCATCAACTTTATAAACATAGTAAACTACATAATTTAAACCCATTTATAGATGAAAGTGGTTTACTTCGCGTCACCACACCATCACATTTTCAATCCAGCGGACCTAATCTTACCATATTTGAAACAGAGAGAGATGAAAGAACCAGATGGCAGCTCACACAAAAAATCTTTCAAGATGTTTGGAAACGTTGGAAAGCCGAATATTTAACCCAATTGTCAGCGCGATCAAAGTGGCGACAACCACAAGAAAATATGAAGGTTAACGACGTAGTTATTATTAACGATAACCAATTTCCACTTGGAAAATGGGCTTTAGGTAGAGTTCTCGAGCTTCACCCAGGCAAGGATGGCTATGTCCGAGTTGTAACTTTAAAAAAAATAATGGTACTTTAAAACGTCCTATCTCAAAGCTTTCTATCCTACCAGTCTCACCAAACCAAGAAGATGACAAACCAAATAAAGAAACCAATCCAAGAATGACAACGAAAACTAAGCCACTATGGAATTATCTTACAACTATTTTAATGCTGTTTAGTTTCTTGTTTACACCAGTGCATAGTACATATACTTTGTCACCACTGAACAATAACAACAGTATGTATTATTTTGACAAAGAATCCACCATGTATCTAATACGAGATGAATGGAAGCTCATAGCGTACTTAGACCTAACCCTATATTGACAAGGTGCAACTTTATTTGACAAATACCTAACCCACTTGACCGATATATGCAACCATTCTGTGGAATGTTACTCAGTCAGCAGTTCCCGGCGCGTGCGACTCACCGCAAGCGTCGAGGGCTTATCAACGGTATAGGCAACATTGCCCACACTTTATTTGGAATATTGGATGAAAATTTTGCGGAGCAATATTCAAAAGATATTAATTTAATACACAGCAATCAAAAACATCTTGAGAGCTTATGGAAGAACGTCTAGTTCTTCCATAAGCTCTCAAGATGTAGAAGCCGAATATAATTTGCTGAAAAAAGCTAAAACTTCAGTCGACAAACAATATAAACTATTCAACCAACACTTGAACAGCCTAGAAAAAGCAGCTAATGATATGGAGTCCAAATTGGAGGTTGTCATTACCAGCACTGACTATGCTATGACAGCCATAATTGCTAATAATATTTTGTCTGAACTACGAAGAGTCCAAGATACATTGCTGGATGCAATCACCGGTTAAAACCGGAACAGCTACTTAAGGAATTGCATTTAATAGCTGGGCGTATTCCAAAAGATTTGTCTTTACCATTAGATATTATCTTTAACCAGTTACCAAAACTCTACCATCTATTGAAAGTCAAAGCTAGAGTAACCAAATAATTCCTTTTATTCGAGATTAAGATCCCACTTGTGAGCCAAGTCTTATTCGACATTTATAAGATCATACCAATTCCACGAGAAATAAACAACTACATGGTCACCCTACTGCCTATTGCCGATCATGTTGCGATCAACTTACAAAAGGATTTGTACGTACCTATTAGTGATTATACACTTCAAATGGTTTATTGTATGACATCGATGTTCACTTATGCCCATTGCAATCACCACTTTATCAATTTAAATCTGACCAAAGCCTGTGTGTTAAAGATACGACCAAGCAAACCTGCAAAACGAAAACCATTCCGTGTGAAAACTCACGGTCTCAGCTTCATAAGATGAACACTTTCTTATTTACCTGTTGCGGCGAATGTCCAGTAAGAATCATATGTGATCAGCTGATCGCCGCGGAGCGACATAAGAAGGCCGGTGTAATAACGCTCGGCTACGGCTGCGTCATCAAGGGCGACTCCTTCACTATAACGTCGCATAAGCAATTCTTTAATAACATAAACATTCAACCAGACATTGTGACACCTGATATATCGCCCATAAATAAAATAATAAACGTAGCCCTTCCTAACACCACTGTCGAAATTGTATCGACTGGATTTGAAAAGGACCTGAGGGTCATCGGAGACCAGATCAAAGAGATGAAATCAAAGGAAGGAGTAGCAGACGTCATTTCATACCACGACGTCCACCACTACGTAGCCATTTATGTGTTAATGGCTGCTGCTGCATCCGGCGGGCTGGGCTGGCTGTGCTGGAGGCGACGTGCGCGCCGGCGAGCGCGCTCCGGCAGTGACGTCGACGCTACGTACAGTGCTAGTGTGCAGTGTGTTAGCGTAAAAGATTGCGTATCTAGTGAGCAGTGTAATGTGCCAGTGTTAATAAGGCTGAAATGCCTAGTGTCAGTGCGCGAGTGCATACGGTACCGATGCCGAACTTTCGACACCATTTTCAAGCGTCTGACTAATAATTAGAATAAGATATTATTGTTTCTTCACCTTGTAAAAGCACACCACCATAATTGCACTTTCATTAAACTAATTTCTCTCACCATCCCTACTTTTCTCGCTCGGGAGTATGTACGATCTTTGACCGTACATTGAACTCTGCAAGTCGCGCGTCAGCATGAATTGCCCGTGGCACTTCGATTTCTAATTTAGGTCATTACTTCAACTTATGATTTAAATTCAATTTTATGTTTTAGTGTCTATCCGATCACCATACCAATCGCGCGTATTCACTCATATTATTTCTCCATTCTCTTCTTCACCATTTAGTATCGTTTTAACTCTGTACTCTTGTGTTCCTTAGTACAATAAACTCTTGTATATTCTTACCAGTGACTTTCTATCTACCATTCACCACTCTGGAGTACAAACCGTACAGAAATATTATTACTAACAGATTTTGTTTGAGCATTTTAATTTAATTCTCAAAACTGAACATCAAAGTCTTAGACCGCGTAATCCTTAAAGATTAAATTTCTTGCAGAAATTAGTTCTGTGGTAAACCATAATAACTTTTTTTTAAACATGCTCTTAGATCTCAACGAGTATAAATTTTCGAAATATTAATGATTTATCTATGTATGTTTTCAAATAATAATTTTTTATTTAGGTACCTACACTAAGTGATACTGTTTATAGTAGGTTTACTTTGACAATAAACGATACGCCTTTATGATCACTTTACTTAAATATGAGTTACAAGGAGTTACAAGGTTGCAATGCAGACTTTATTTTGGCTCTTAGATAAATTGACCTATGGTCGACCAGACGCGACTTTCTTAACAGAGTTTTAAATCAAATATCACAAAATTGTGAAGCAAACTAAAACTATTCTCATATTATTCTGCTCGTCACTTTTATTACCTCTCATTTGCCGCACCAACAACATCTGCAAAAGTCAAGCGAGCAAAGTTTGATTTGTACACGGAACTGCGTGCCTGGTGTTTCAAATTTCATCAAGTAGATATTAATTTAGGTAACTTTGCGCGTCTGTAAAACGGCATAGAAATTACTCTGTCTAATAACAGTAACGCAGAAAACGTTGAACGGAAGGAGGCTGCTCGCTCCAAAGCACCCTTACGTCATTGTTGCCAGATGGAAGTTGCGAACAAGTTCGGAACTATACGACCGACTACGGAAAATGGAGGTAAATTGTGATGTAACAGCTAATGTTGATAGTTTTGTCCCCGCCGTTTTTGTCGCTTATTTCACCACTGTCTCTGTTTTGCCATATTAGCTGCTATGCTGTTTTGAATTAACACGTTCGGTGACGATTTAGTTTAAGGTATATAATGTAGCGAGATTTTGGAAGTAAAATTACTGGAGTTACTTTATGATAGTTTTTACTATTGGTTTAGCATTATTTGATTATATTGTATAGGAATTCTGTCAAATTAATTGTCAATCGAGGTTCACCGGCTGTTTAAGAATTGGTGAACTCGAGTCTAAGAGGTTTTTGTACAGGTAGCTGATCGTTTCTGTTAAATTACTTTTTAATCATAATCATGTTAATTTAAGACTTGTAAATGACGAATTTATTTAATATACACTATATGCCTAATACTAGGCATAATAATTAGGTTAAAGGAGGTGTTATTTAACGGCTTATACTATTATCTACAATTTTATTTTTCATCCGTTCCATTCGCCAAAATCCTGAAAAAGTTGTTTACGACATTTGTCACGTAACGGGCCAACAAGATTAGTATTCTAATTTTCTAAGACAGAGCTACCTTTCAGGTGACTATTTCATCTCTAATTTGAAACCAGAGATCAATACATACGTATATCACACATAAACACATCCCAACTTCCACCTCAGTCCAATTACGTATCGCACGTACCCAGTCGAAGTGCTAAGTACTTCTCGCGAAGTTCCCGCGTGTGCTAGTTGATAATCATAACGAATGTCTTAAAGGAATTACTCAATTAGCGAACGCACTTTGTCAGCGCGCCCCTTTGTCTAAAGCAGTGGTTCTCAAGCTTTTCTGAGCATGGGCGCCCATTAAAATAACTCAAACTTACGTTGTTTTACGAATCCTTTAGATAGAATCTATACACTAGCGGAAATGATAGCAGCATACAACAAATGCATATATTAGTGTCTCTATGTTCATAAAGAGAAGCTAGTTCAGTATACACGAATAGTTAGAGCCTTTAGCTCTAACTTGCTAGCTAACTAGCATTAGATTTCTATCCTGACTTGAAAACCTGGCTTTGTGTATTTCTGGATTAACTCTATGCTATAATATTTTTGGCGATGAAGTGTTTTACTAACTAGCGACATGAAAGGTGCCTTCATTTTACTTTGAATTACAAACAATGAAAAGTGAAAATACGATCTAATGCCATTGTAGTAAACTCTGTAATGCATCTGTTAAACATTGCTTTGTTCGTGACTATACCCCCTAGCTTGGCCGAAAAAAAGATTTTTTTCATTTGGCCAAATCGTGAAATTGTAACCCCAGTGTGCACTCATACCAATAAATTGAGAAACACTGTTCTAAAAGATATAACGAGCATTCTGCGTCGTTTCAGGACTTCGTAATGTGTTGTGTTTTGTAATGTACCCCTTGATAAGTATCATATGTTTGACGGTGTTGATAAAAGATATTTCGGATGGGATATGGGGTGTCTGAGGAGCAGTAAACGTTAAGAACGTTTCTTGCTAACTACTTCTATTTGCATTTTAGCAATTAATTTAACGGTGTGAGTGTAGAGTAGACGCAAGCAAAGCAGCATTTTATTACTTTGATATTGATCTTCAAATACAAAGATTGTTGCCAACTTTCCTTGCTTTGTCTTATTACGGTAGGTTGAGTGTGGCCCACTGTACCTTAGTTCCAATTAGCCCTACAGATCGAGTGATTAGGAATGTTCATGTCACAAATCACAATATCGGGCTACCACTTTTATATAATGTGGGAGTATGAGGCAGTTGGTGCTGTTTATTTTGAAGACTCGACGTTTGCACGAAAAAAAAATTATTGGTTAATAGTAACCAAAATTTGTTATATAGTGACTTGCGAACTTCTGGCTATCAGTAACAAACTAGTTTTGTTAGAAGATTGTTTATATTTAACAAAAAAATACTTCCCTACAACGAAACCTTCAACTAACAAAACTAGTTTGGTTGATGCTTTTTATCGGTGCGTATTAACTAACCAAAACATTATTTCGAGTACGCCACCATAATTATGAGCCACCTGACATATGTATCAAGTTACGTATTATTCTCGGTAACTACAGAGACACTTGAAATCTTTCTTCTTTGTCAGCTCAACTGACTTAGGTACGTAGTTCGTAGTTCAAATTGAAAAAGTATTAGTAGGTATAGAAGTAATTTGTATATTTAGTGTGGTGTGGTGCTAAACGAGTTAAGTAAGTACTCGTGCTTACCAAAGTCATAAATGAAATCAAACAACGTAGCACCGCGGGATACCACCCATATCGCGTTGATATTCCAACGATACGAACTAAGCGCTTCTTATCAACATTTATAATGCGCACAGCTAAGTTGTGGAACTCACTACCCGCTTCAGTGTTACTAACGGATTGCAGCCCAAAGACCTTCAAACTCTGAGTGAACAGGCTTCTTCTGGGTGAGCTCGCTCCATCATCGACTCTGTCTACGCCACGTCTGGCTTAGTCTAGAGTCAAGAGAAAACCCATTTCGAATAAAAAAAAGGTCGCACAATCTCCTGGTCAGCATCGAACAAGATTGGGAATAACAAATCCGTGTATCCGATACATCTTACATCGCAAACTCGGCGACCAATGGCGGTGTTGTTACGAGCACGTTGCAAACAACTTGGCACACGATCGGCGAGATTGCGCGGCGCCACTCGACGACTTGGCGATGCCACGGGAGTATCGTCACTTCTCCTTGATGGTGAGAGGTGATACGGTTTTTAGTGCAAATGCTTAAAATACTGTAAAGTAAGTGAGTATTGGCAGGTCTACCTCTTAAGTCGATTGTTTTGAGACTGCAATAGTTACAGCTTTTAGGAAAGCAATAAAAAGAAAATAAATTAATTTAATTATAAATTGTTTCAACAAACACACCAAGTACCTAGCCCCAAACTAAGCGTGAGCTTGTGCTATGGTGACTAGGATAACGGATGGAAATACTTAAATACATATAAACATCCATGACTTAGGTACAAATGCTCATGCTCATCACACAATCATTTGCCCCTTGCGGGAATCGAACCCGCAACCGCCTGGTTCAGAAGTCCGGTGCGCGAACGACTACACCAAGACGGTCGTCAAAAACTTAAGATTTCATTTCTAAGATCATTAATGGAAATTATGTTCACACATATAGTTAGATGATTCATACTTTTGAGGTTTTTTATCAAACCTTTCAAATGATAAGTGTGTCTAAGGAATGGAACTGATAAAACAGTAACCATAATATTAAAGTTTTGTATTGCACACAAAAATTGATCGACCGTATCGCGGAACCATATTCATATTATATTAGTTGTCTTAAAACCTTAATACGAGTAAAAGACCATTCGATATCACTATCGATATTGATTGTGACAGCAATATCGATACACAGATACATCTTACAACCCTTCTGCAATGCAAGTGTACCTATTCAATTCGTTATCGGACCCGACAAGAATTTGTCGGCGTCTTGCTGGCACAAGATAATCTTGACGCCTAAAGTGCTTCGATGTAAATAGGTGCTATCTTTTACAGAATGTGCTTGTGAGGACGTGTTTATATGAGGGGAAAAATAAATAGATCAATAAATAAATATTAGACAACGTCACATACATTGCGAGTAAACCACTTGAAACTAGAAACAACTAGTGATGGGCGATTATTACTTAATTAATCGAATTATTCTAATGGTCTCTCTAATCGAATGTATTCGATAAGCAACCGCAGTCATTCGATTGTCCTTCGATTATAAAGCGAGAAATACCGGAGCGTGCGGTGCGAAGGCCGTCGTACTACTTAACTACTAACGAATGAATCGTCATTCGTCGCGTCGATTAATCATTCGTTCGCTGCCTGTCTTGTGCGCATAGTCGCGACACTTGGGTACTAGACACTATCCACAAATAATTCCGAGACCCTATTTCTTGAAAATAATAGCATATTTTAAACACACCTTCATTGATATTTTTTAACTATTTGCAGTATTTGATTTTTAATTAAGCTAAACTCGATAAAAAGTACGTTAGTTGAGTATAATGAAATGTGACGTCATAGTTTAGTATACAGTTTAGTATTATTATAAAAGCGTTTTGACAGTTTATTAAAAGTACGTCAACAATTGGTGGTGTCAAGTAGCCAATTAGATCAAATGCATCGAAGGGCCGAGTATAGATAATAATTCGACTGTCGATTATTATTTTTCTCGAATAACTAAATCGACGTATGATAGTTCGAATGGTCGATTGTCAATTCATTTGATATTTTATTTCGAACAACCGCCCATCGCTAGAAACATCCCCAAACCAGAGACAATATTAACGAGATTTTTACGATCAGTTATTACTTCATATTTTAATAACTTGTAAATACAAAACTCAATTGTTTTCGAGCGAAACACGGACTGATTACGATCGCATTAAATACGTCCAATCCAATAAACTACGCCAATTCCGTTAGTAAACAGTAGGTACATGACATTAATCTACGTTCCGTATGAAATCACACACCTACATGTAATATTTGCCCAATAATTGCCTTTGGGTAGGTTTAATTAAACAGGACGACTGTTTGTTTGTATTAACAGAGCAATCGATACGATCAGTTCATAATTAAAGCGCATTTTTAGAGATCCGATCCGATAATATTATACCTAGAAATCGAGAACCGATCATTATCATCATTGTCAGCCTCAGGACATCCACTGCTGAACATAGGCCTCCCCCATAGATTTCCAAAGTGATTTTTTTCCAAGTTCCTGCGACCTTTATTAGGTCGTCTGACCATCTTACCGGTGGAAGCGAAGCGCAGGGCTTCGCTTTTGATCAAAGGTATTTTTAATGAAAAAAAAAATGTTTTTCATCATAACGAAATTACATTAGTATTTTGAAAATTGAAGATTTATAACCTGGAACTATTCAGAGTCCGGACATGGCATAGGTGCGTCAGATGGTGTTGGTGGAACTTTAAAACGGACTGCTGATCAGTTAGTCGCCAGAGGACATGACATACCAAGTTTAGATTCATTTTGAAAGCTTTTGAGGACCGCTACCAAAAAAATAACCACAGAAGAAGTTCATGAATCAATAATGTTTGAAAAAGTGTTACTGATTTCTCTTTTTTTACGGATTTATGAAGATTCATCAGATACTTTGGGAAGTTTCTCAGAAAGATAAACTGACTATGCGGAAGTTAAGCTGTTCAGATGAGTGTTTTACTTCTGCTGTGGAATGCAAACATGGAATGCACCTTGGATTTTATAACACCAATCAAAATCAAGATAATCAAGATGAAAGCAGACCACGAGGAAAAAAACTATGTTTGAACGATTGATTAAGCGATCCAAGGTTAAATCTTCGGCAAATAAACAAAAAGAACCAGAAATAGATGTACAAAAAAACATCATAACTGGATTCAAAAATATCATAAAGGTAACAATACTTAGCAGTGTAAAAAACATGTCTAGTACCTATTGATGAACTTAGTCAGGTTGAAGTTGGAAACTCCGAGAATGAGTTAAGTAACAGTACCGGCGAGTTAAAACCATGAACCAACAATATTTTGCATGATATACAGAGGGTATTTCGAATCAATCTCAATTCCGAATGTCTGAATCAAACTTTTGTACAAACTCAGATGTTCTCATCATTTAATTACGATAATCAATGCCAAGATTTAAGGGATATGCTAGGTAGTGATGACGAAAATATATTTTAGAATAAGAAGTGCAATAACATTCTTAGACAAACTAATTGATTGACCAGACCACAATTGGATATCTCTTTTCAATATTTTGTTACTATTTTGATATAAAAAGTAACTATTAACAGTAACTAATTAATTTGGTTCAACAGGTCTCTGTTGCCATTCAGCGTGGCAATGCGGCTGGCATAATGGGGACCTTTGAATCAGTTAGGTTTCAGAGTGGGGAAACCGCCTTTTTGTAAATAGGTTAGGATTTAGGATTTTTTTTTATTATATATATTATGTTGTTAGTTTGTATTTAGTTTATAATTTTTTGTTATATTTGTGCTTAGTTTTAGGGTAATTTCTGTTGTATTTTTGTTTTTTTCTTTGTTAATTAATCAATGATAAGACTAATGATTATTACTGTGACTAGTTTTATAAAATGTTCTACATGAACAAGCTGTAGATTTTTTAATTATTTTCTTATAAGAGAAGTTTCTGTCATGCCTATATAAGGTATCTATTACTTATTGATCTCAAACGAAGTTGATTCTCAATAATTTGTATGTTATTTTATCTTTATTATATTTTTACAAAATATCTAAATGCCTGAAATAACAATAACTTAATATAACCATTACAAACTTGGTTTCCAATAATATCTTTATTAGTTTCTAACAAAATCACACTCAATTTCAAAGATAATTTAAAATGACATTTCTTGTTGCTCGAAAATAATACGTTTCGTAACTTTCGTAGAATCATAAATAATTTTCGTGGGCACCGAAATCTCAAAATTAAATATCAGAGGGAATTACCAACCGATTTTTTTTAATTCTAACTGAATTCATTATAGTTTTTAATCTCCTTTCGTGTAGTAAGTATTATTCTAATTAAACTGAAACTGTAACTGAATTTCGCCACAAAGGTGACGCGGAGAATGCTTTCCGGAGAATCACTCAATAGATTGTTTATATTTAAAAACGAATTAGGCCAAACTGAAAGCAATGATATCGTTGTAAATAAATAGACTATAATAAACAAAATTACGAAACAAATGATATTACCCACTTCTTTTGAGTTTCAAATAATATCTTATAATTATTTTTATAACTTAAGCAATTATTTTGCAAGTTTTTACGAAATCCAATTGAATTTCGCTTACAAAAATTAATCGACTGTGTCATCCAGTGGGTCTCGAACCCATTTCCCTTCGCTATCCGGGCGAATGCTCTTACCAACTGAGCTACGGAGGACGTCAGTCGGTCGACGAATTCGTCAAATTTGATTTTCAAATATCTTCTTTTTAGGTGTACTTACTGGACAATAATGTGGCAAGATGATCTTAGTAAATCGCATTTGATCGCATTTCACGTTACCTTTTTCTACAAATAATACAACAAATTGACGGCAAAGACTTCCAGATCTTCTCGTAGGTAGTGAAAATCAGTTTTATAAAAAAAACAAGTCATAAACCATTTCCTGGCGTGCGGCCCGGGCGAGCTAAAACAAAGGTGCGTTATCACCGACGACAAAAGCCGAAAAGGGCCGCTCCTCTAATGGCCCAGATTTTCAGATTAATTTTTCCGTGTGACCGTGAGATAAAAAGAAGTTGCTATGGCGATAACAATGGCGCATCTCAGGGGGAAAACTTTTATTTTATTCTAAAGGCCCATTTACGGCGACGATTAGCCGCGTTTATGTTAACGTTCGTTTAATTCAGTTTTTTTGTTGGGAAAAGATTATTAATTAGCTGATGTTTGGACAGGGAGTGAATATTTTGGTAGACAGACGTCTGGAAGTGTTTTTTTTTTAATAAACGCGTAAAAGTGCAGACTGAAAACATAACTTATAAATAAATCAAAACATTTTTTTTTTAAATTGAAATTTGAAACATTTTAACATGACTTTAGGTCATAAAAAGAGTTTTGATACCAAAAGAAAGAAGTACAATACAAGTTTAATACAAGTTTAAAACAAGCTTATTATTCAATTTGGTGCTACGACGACTATTTTACATTTATGTTTGTGGAAGCCACTAAGAGTTATTCCTCATATAAAAGCCGCCGAGTCGGTAAATTTTTCATATAATGCGGCATTCTGCAAAAAGTTTCGGTCAAGGCTTTATAGCTTTACGACTCGTAGAAAAGGGATGGGACAGTAAAAGTAAATGTCAAATATCAATAAAATTAGTTTTACTCGCACAAATCCAACACCGGAAAGTCTTGGGCCGTTTTTATTGGGCGTGTATGGGTATATCCTTGAAGAAAAATGTATTTGGAAATGATATTACTACATTTGACACCCACAATCAAAATAAATGTTATGCGGAAAATACCAGTATTACAGATACTAGGACTATAAAGACCAGATTAACCTGTGAAACTGTATTAATAAAAATAGTAAATGTTAATGTTAACAGTACACACGACACTCGATTTCATGGGAAGATATTGAAGATACAATTATAAAATCACTAAGAACCGATTTATACATGCAGGTGGCGATGTGTGCCAAATTAGATGGTGCGAAGTTCCGACATTTATAACTAACTTATAAAATGGTAGCTACCACACCCTCCCACCGGAGCCCATCGCCAAGCAGCTTGCTAGTTCCATCGGTGAGTTTCAGTGCCAGAACTCACTCAGAATGAGTGAGCTCGCTCCTCCGTCGACTATGTCTACGCCACGATTGGTTTAGTCTAGAGTCAAGAGCAAACCCATTCCAAATAATAATAAAAAAATAAAAAAATGAATTGAATTATTGTGTGTCATTATATTGATCTGCTCATAATAACAAAACATTAAGACTCTATGCACACTCGAGTAAAATTAGACTTTCAGACTATCCACTCGGACATGCACACACTTAGCCTGGAGTTTACCAAAACATTTAATTTTTTTCAAATTTAATAAGCCGGTTTAGCATTATTTGACATATTTTGTATGGGAATTTTGACAAATCAGAGGTTTATCAGCCGTTTAAAACTTGGTGAAGCCGGGTCTTAAGATCAGCCTACCGAAATTTATTTATTAGTAAACACCTGCCAGATCAATTGCAAATCAAATCCGACCATAATCTGATGTATGCGTAAGCCTCATGTGTACAGACACGTCGGTTATACGCATCTTCACCCCAGATGTAGATCCTATGTACACCCCAGATAGATATTAATTCCCCAAAAAAATTAATCACATAGCATTAAATCAACAGTGTTTTTCCATAAAATAGTTTCTTACGGCATTGTAAAAAAAACATGATTTTGTTAGAATGAATTAAAAGCTGCTTATATTACTGGTCGCGGTTAGAGTATTGATAGTATTGACCGCGGTGAAGCAATTACTGCTGTCATAATAGATCGACATACATGACAGCTATTCAACTTATTAGAGTTAATAAAAATTGGCCAAATGCATGTCCAGCTATGACTAAAATATGTGGGGTTTCGTAGTTACCCGTCTTTAACAACCCAAAATTACAAATAATAATGATTTTCAAGATTTTACTCTACAGTTTTCTTGGTGCGGTTGATAAAGATACATACATTTTGTGCTAAAATACCGCTTTATAGTAAGTAAGGATCTCTGCGCTAGCCTGAGAATGATCAGACAGACAAATGGACATGACGTTACATCAGGGGTTCTTTTCGGCTACGAAACCCCAAAAACGGCAATATTAATTACAACCATTAACACACCAGCGCCTTAGAAACAGAGTGCACTACAAACTTCCAGTTCCACTTTACTGAAACCAATTCCATAAACAAATAGACTATACTTAGTCCGCAGATAACTCGGTCAAAGTGCATTTGAAGCGAAATTTATATGGCCAAACAATAGAACACAATGTACAAATCTGAAGTACACTTAGCCAAAACCTAATTCCGGGCTCCATCCAATATCGGCGTAATCGTTCTGGGAGCTAGTGGCCCCAAGAAATATATAAAGTGGGTCACTGTTAACTACATCGTCTCCTGAGATTAATAGTATCATAGTACCCCTAAATTTCTCTACCTGATAGCACTTGCGGTGGAGATGGGCCCTCCGTCTTTGTATTGAGGTAAACACGCCGGGAGTAATGGAATAGTGCCCGTAAATGAACTAAGGGGCTCGACTAATGTGGAAGGCACTTGATAATTTTAAAGTTGACCCATTTTAACCCGGTTAATGAAGTCGTTTAGTGTTACGAGTGGTTCTGGATGTTTGGGTAATGTGGGTGAGATTCAAATGTGTATTGGGCGTTTAAGGAACTGGTTTGGAAATCATGATAATGCAGTTATTGTGACTTAATAGATTTGATGTTTTATTACAGTCGATGATTTGCTAATGAATTGCCAACCTAAAATACTTGTAAAAGAACGGCGTTTTATTCCTCGAATGCTACGTGAAGCCATTGAAATTAGAAAACATCCAAATTTCAATAGAGAAGATGGTTGGAAAGTTCCACCGGCATGGGATCCTATTCTAGCAAAAACCAAAGAAACACCTAGCACTGCAAGATCTCAAGACACGGTTAGCTCTATCTGCGTAAATAGGAACGTAAATTAATATTATTGAGTGACGGTAGTTAAATTTTTGCAAAACTTTGTAATGACAAAAAATACCTTAGTCTCCCTGTGACCACGATCGCTGTAAAGTGTTCGAAACGTCAGGTTTAAAATAAAATGTAAATAAATCGCGAAGTAATCCGTAAAATTGTGTTTTAATGAATACAAAAACCAATTTTCAGAAATTAATATCAATCTTTTTTTATACCTTATGCTGTGTATTTGTAAGCCAATTAATAACCATAATATTTAACAATCTATATAAACGCGGAGGGAAAGAATACCTAACCTGACAGATTGTAATTTCAGCTGAGCTCAAAAGTGTGATTGGTAGAGAATGCCACTTGGCATTCATTCGGCATTTTGTACAAAATTTAAGTTGCGCAATTTTAGGTTAAATTCATATCAGCCTATTGCAGTCCACTGCTGGACATAGGCCTCTCCAAGACGGCGCCAACTTTCACGGTCCTCTGTTTCTCGCATCCAGCCACCACCGGCCACCTTCCTCAGGTCATCGGTCCACCTAGCAGGGGGGCGTCCAAAACTACGTTTCCCGAGATGTGGTCTTCATTTGAAAACCTTCCTACTCCAATGCCCGTCGGTTCTGCGACAGACATGACCATTTAAGGTTAATTTAAGGTTAAATTAAAAAAAAATGTAACCACGGATTTCTGATTATATTACCGAGTAAATAATGTTATTTCAACATGGATCCAATACTGCTTTATTAATTTAATTAGTTTCCTTGTAAACAAAACCTTAGTCTAAGGAGTGAAAAAGAAAACTTCACACTTCACGAAACACTCCGACAAGATACGATAAAAGGCGAGTGACTATTACTGATTCTGTATTACGTGTGTGTGTGTCCCGATTCGAATGTACGAGTAGTGAAAAAGCCAATACATACATTTAAACCTAGTTATTGGAACTTTGAAATTACTCAGGTTCTTAGATTATTTTATTTTACATTTTTGGTACATATAGAGCGATTAACGTTTCACCTCTATCACTTTCAGGCTTTATCACAATCCATACTAATATTATAAATGCGAAAGTGTGTCTGCCTGTCTGTCTGTTACCTCTTGACGCTTAAGCCACTAAACCGATTGAGATGAAATTTGGTATGGAGACAGTTCGAGACCCTGGAAAGGACATGGGCTACATTTTGTCGCGATATAAAACATTAAGGGGGTGAAATGGGGAATGAAAGTTAACATGGAAAATCCTTGCGGGCAAAGTCGCGGGGAACCACTAGTAGGATATATAGTTACTACATGCCATGCCTAAATATGAAACGGCCAATTTTAAATGAATGATATATCACTATACTTATGTGATTATAACTACGAGTATGTGTCATTATTTTTAAATAGGCCGTCTTATATTTGAGTAGTAGACAGATTTGATATTTTGTAAAAACACCGATAAATTTTTGTTCCAGCTTCCAGTCGTAACGTGGACTAGTTACCAAGGTACTATTCACTCCGTATACTAAATGACAGCTGCCATGGTAATAATGGCAGCAATTTTACTTCTAACGCAACTGAAGCGACGCGAGAAAAAGATTTATTACGCCGAGAACAGTACAGGTACTCTTCGGGCGAATAAAATAAAAATACGTACCCTAAGTGCACGGTAAAGATGTAATAAATAACTAATGTTAAATTGACTGCGAAGAGCTTATGGCCCTGAAACTCGAAACAAAACTAAAAGGGGATTTCGCTGCTTATTTCCTTAGCGAGTTAACGTAGGTATTGGTTTTGCTTGCTGGATTTATACATAAGGAATTTGTAAATTGAAACAAAATAACCTACCACCCCCACAGCGCCCAAAGTCGGGCTCTTTATAAAAAGTGCCAATGGCCCCCAGCGCTCGATTTCGGGCACTCATCACCACACGATTTAAAACTTTAAGTAAAAAAATATAGGCTGTTATTAGCTTCATTTTCTTCTAAATCAATAATAATAAATAAACACTGAGCTATATTATTGATTTTGTTATGACGGGGCGTAATTATTGGTCGGAGCTAGAGTTTTAATTACACTACTTAAAATTGAACTCCCCAATTGAATATTTAGAGCAATAATGATGTGTAGTTAAGAAGTCGAAGAAGTTTTCATATGGCTGGTATTTGAGATCCTGAAGAATAGTGGAAACACCCAGTGCATCTCGAATTGAGCCAACTTGGACTGAGACTAAAATAGTAGGCCCGTCGGCCGCATAAGATGACATTTCATGAGAAAGAGATGGCATTTATGCATATTCTCTGTCACATTTCACAAGACTTATTGAACAAATACCATCTGATTTCAATTATTGTACGTACAATTTTTCTAAGGAAAAATCCCCACCGACTACGCGTCATTGCCATAACTAATAAGTGTTAATGGTAGACTCAGTGGTGCCATCAAAACGGAACATTTTACTAGTACGATTATTTTGTGATTGCTACGAGATATACTAAGTTCGTTGCTATCGGATCCACCTTTCGACGTCTTGCAGCCAAATTAGCCTGTCGGGAACTATTTTCACCCTTGAAGGAAATATTTCAACCCGTTCAACTGGGTTTTGGCAGTAGAGGAGGTTGCGAAGCTGTGGTTCATTCCGCTCGAAATTTTCTCGCCTGTGATGACGAATCTGACGATTTTTTTAAAAGTTGACGTGAAGAATGCTTTCAACTCTCTTGATAGGATTGCCATGCTGAATGAAGTTCAAGCTCATACGTCTCAGATATATCCTTTTGTATTTCAATGTTACAATAATTTATTTTACAATGAACATTCTATTTTATCTGCAGTCGGCGTTCAGCAAGGTGATCCTTTAGGTCCAGCCCTTTTTAGTTTAGGCATCCACCCTGTCATTTCATCCTTAAATTCTAAATTTAATGCCTGGTATCTCGATGATGGCTCACTCGGTGGCAAAGCAGATACTGTTTTTCAGGACCTCGTTCGGATTATAGAGAGCTTCAAGAAAATAGGCCTTAAACTCAACCTTTCGAAATGTGAACTATTTATTAACGACCATGTTCCTTCTGGTTCCCGTAAGGATATCATTGATAAATTTAACTCCCTTGCTCCAAACATCAAAATTCAAAATTCTGAGTCGCTTTGCCTTCTAGGTGCCCCTCTTCTGGATACTGGCATCGAACCTTTTCTTGACAAAAAAATGAATGATTTCACCCTTTTAGCCCCCAGATTGGAATGTCTGAATTCTCACATTGCTTATACAATCCTGAAATCTTGTCTTTTTGTGCCTAAATTTACTTATTACCTTCGTGGTAGTCCAATCTGGAAAAAAACGGGTTATTTAAAACTTTTTGATACCACCCTTAGAAATTGTTTGGAAAAAATTCTAAATTTGCATTTTGACAATAATTCTTGGGTTCAGGCTTCGCTTCCTATTCGATTCGGTGGTGTCGGAATTCGCCAAATTTCTAGTGTTGCTCTTCCCGCCTTTCTCTCCTCTCTCCATTGCACTTCCGTTTTAGCAGGAAAAATCTTTAAACATTCTCGCCAGCTCTCTGAGGTAAGAGAGGCGGAGGAGTTTTGGCAAGGTCTGTGTCCTGGTGTAGACATCCCAAAGGAACGTCATCAACAAAAACTCTGGGATGTCCCTCTTGCGAGAGAGACCTTCAATTCTTTACTTCAAAATTCTGTCAGTGATTGTTATCGTGCAAGGCTCTTGGCAGTTTCCTGCAAAGATTCAGGCCACTGGCTTCATGCTTTACCATCAAAAAATCTGGGCACCCTTTTTGACAGTGAGTCACTCCTACTTGTGTACACACTACTCCTATTTGTGAAGTTTTTACGTGTCCCTGTGGCAAGGAGGTCGACAAATATGGTCTCCACTGTCTTTGTTGCCAGCAAAGTGCTGGGCGTCTAGCGCGTCACGCTACTCTTAATGACGCCATCAGGAGAGCTCTTGCCAGCATCAATGTTCCTTTCACGTTGGAACCACGTGGTTTGGTCCGTGATGATGGCAAGAGACCCGATGGCCTCACGCTCATTCCCTGGGAGCGGGGTCGGGCCTTAGTGTGGGACGCAACTTGCGTCGATACTTTGGCCCCATCTCATCTCAGGGAGTCAGCGCTTAAAGCTGGAGCGGCAGCGGAGTTAGCTGAAAACGCCAAACGACGCAAGTATGCATCACTTGCAAGTGATTATGTGTTTGCGCCGTTTGGCGTTGAAACTTTTGGACCGTGGGGGCCATCCGCTAAATTACTTTTTGGAAAAATTGCTCCTAAATTAAATTCTGTTTTGGCAAATAGTAAAGCTGGCTCGTTCCTCGCTCAAAGGATAAGTATAGCTATCCAACGCGGTAACGCAGCCAGCATCCTCGCCTCCTTGCCTCAAGGACACGGGTTTATTTTTGATTAAGTAGGTTTTAAGTTAATTTATTTTTATTTCATGCATGTCTTTGTGTTTATTTTCTTTTATTGAATAAAATGTTATCTAAGCTTTAAATATCTTATCAAAGTATTTTTGTTAAAATAATTATACTTAAGACAAATGGTACTGAAAAACTTTACTTGTGCTTATTAAATAAATGAAAACAAAAGCTTGTCATAGTTATAATCAATGAATAATAGTAATAAATTATTTCATTAAACACACCAATCCTACCTAGCCCCAAGCTAAGCGTGAGTGCACTTAGCCAGACTTGCGCTATGGCGTCTAGGATAACGGATAGATATACCTATATACGTTTATAAAAAAACATTTGCCCCTTGCGGGATTAGAACCTGCAACCTCTGGTTTTGTAGTCCGGATCGCGAACCACTACACCAAGACGGTCGTCAATGTACGTACCTCGTAGCTGATTATGGCTACGATGCTACGGACTAGAAATTGTCGTAGATCTATAAAAATACTTGCCATCTAAAAAGACATTTACTCGCGAACGTGTTTGCGAAACAGCTAAGTTCGTTTTTAAATTATTGCTTATGGAACTACCGCAGTGTCCATTCAGTGTACGAACAAACATTTTTGAAAGTCTATTACTGCTAGTACTTCGCATAGGCGATAAATTTCCGTTAGCCGGTACGAATGCAGGGAACTATTCAGTACACTTTTTCATGATTTATAGCAGTTTTGAATCACTTTAGTTTGCGCGCTCGATCGCAGCAACAGATTGGCTTTTGTTATAGAGCTGAAATCATTTTGATTAATATGCCTGACTCTGAAAGCTAGCGGTAATCGAATTTTTCTGAGCTTTGTGCTTTAAGCTTGTGTGCCTTTGAGTATTTGTTGACCGAGCTTGGTCCTAATTTATTGAATTTATTATATAATAATAATTTATTATTAGATCATCTCGCCATCGTTTTCTGGGTCTGCCTGGCGAGATGATCTAGACCACTTCTGCGAAGGCCGGTAACTGCGACCACTGGAGAAGTTGGGGGGAGGCCTTTGCCCAGCAGTGGGACAATAACGGAAAATAATTATTTCGGAAGTCTTCATAACAATGTATGTTATTGAGCGTTATAAAATATATAAATGTTGGTTCTTATTCTATTTATTACAATCAATGTTGCACACACTCTATATAGGTTTTAATTATTTATAAATATCACGAAAGAAATAAATGATTTTATTAATTCCTTTTTCATTACGGATCGTTGTTAGTTCATTTACAAATTTATTAAAACAGTAGAAACGATAACGCAAATTGAGTGCTATAATGGAGAGTGCGAAGATTGCCAACAAGTAGATACGTAAATGCAAATGCAATACAAATGTTTTTATTATAGCATGAGCGCTTATAAACCTACATACATAATACAGATGTATGTGCCACCAACAAATTACCAACGAATGTTACTTAAGTAAATACATAGTTTTTATTTATGGCTGACAATCTTAAGTTTAAGCATTGTAGGCAAACCTCAATGGTTTTTAGCAATGCAATTATCGTGTATTTTTTTATTGATAACAAATAAAAAAACGAATTACCAAAGTCTAATTTAATATATAACTAATACGTTTTTGATAACTAAAACGAATTGGCAGAAAAAAGTAAACACAAAACAACTAGGAACGGAACCGTTCATATTGTAATTACCATCGTTCTATTCCGTTACAGTTTTCTGCAAGAATAGCGATACAATACAAATCGAGGGGCGAAGTATAAATATTTATTGTACAGGTGGTATAAACCGCTGGAGGATATTGTAGGATAAATTGATTGTTCGGGGTCGGTTTTCCATTTAGATATGGAAATTTCCGGGATTGTGTACGAAAATCTTCGATTTTACCTTTTTTCCCCTACAATTCACGCTCGGTGAGGCCAAGGCTTTTGAAACCATGTAATGATTGGAATTTATCTACATGTACTTCTTCATGACAATGTACAATGAAAGGATTGACCAACTTGGTTCCACAAAAATGTGTGTCTAATTATTAGACGGCCAATTTGAAGTGGTCAAGACAGTTTTAGCAACCCGTGTATTCGTAACATGATGTTTTCCGTGTGCCATTCATTTCAAGTCGGTCATTTTACTGTAGAGGTATAAAAGAAAGGCACAAACATTGCTTAATTTGTTCGTAATAACCAGAATTAATTTCTGACAAAATTTGGTTCGGCGTGATTTTAAATTCATGGTTTCACACTTTAAAATGTTATCTCAAGCAAAGTGGATAACTTTTTACGTGCCCTAGTTTCGTGCATCATATGACTTTCAAGTTTGGCACTTTCATAATAAAGTTTCAAGAACATAAAACTTAACAGGTTTCTTGCGTGTGGCTTTTTGGCATCACTTGTTTGGCAATCTAGCGAAATGCTTTTATATTCGTCAAATCTAGCAACTTTTTTAGCACGCTTCATTTGTTTTTTTTACTACTGTAATAATACCATACTAAATTACATTATTATATTACTTTATGTAAAATTTTAGATGAATCATGATGAAATCCTGGACGGCCATTCGAAAGGTAGCATCTAACTAGGTACATATGTAGGTAGATGTGTGTGACCAGAAGTAATAAACTTTCTGTACAAGTGATTGTACTGCCAACCTGATTAATATGTTAAGTAAACAAAATTGCAAGTGAAAAAGACAAATAATATTATTTCAGAAAACTTTTACCATACTTACAATTCGGTTTGTGAATGTTGTGATTGAGAAATACCCCTATTGAAGGAAATAGCTGAGTAAACAATAACAATTTTCGTTTACTCCTCTGAATTGGCGTATAAAGCAGACATCACACGATTTATTTCTGGTTATTGTATAACATGTCCCAGTGATTGTCATAAAACACGCATTTGTATCCACTGTCTGTGTATCTCGACATTTTTTTATTGCAATATGACTAGTATTACCAGCCTATAAGGTTCAATAATATGGTCCTTCGAGGCCTGGCAGAACGAGACCTTTCCACCCGTTCTATTATTAGATTGAGAATGAATGTTACGGATAAACTGGGACAAACGATTGACTTCTATGACAAAAGGATCAGCCATCTGAAATTAATTCAATAAGAAAGGTCACAAAGTTCTATTTTATTTTGCACAAAATCTGACCGACCGTGGAATAGGCACTGTCATGCGAAAAGTTTTAGCTTTCAATTTACTATTATATTTTACTGTTTCTCTATGTATCAAGTCACACACAACATGTAATAGGTAAGCTTTTATTAACTGTTTGATAATAATAACTGTTGAAAATTGTATCGTCATCGTTATCAGGCACATGCCGTCTACTGCTGAATTAAGTCTCCTGAAACACCAATATAATTTGGACGCAGTTCCAAGTGAAAATAAAACCACGTGCATGCTAAACCTAGAAGCTCTACTTCTTAATCACTGGCGTGGAGATTTCCACTGATTCTCGATCGTCATCTAAAACACCGCATCTTTGAAACACTCGATCGACTGCACTCGACCGCTCGAAGCTACAACGAGTGTCCCTACCCACTCGTCACAGCGGGCGAGCGATAGAATAAACGCTAAAATAATTGTGTTAAGTGACAATTTAGTCGCATTTGCCAACATATGCCATACAAGTGATTAAAAATAGAGCACTTTGAAGGTTTCGATTAAAAATAATTTTTGTAATAGTTTAAAGGCTATATTACATGTATCACAGAAACTCGCTATGGGTGACAGTCTATCCTAATCTAGCTTTATCTCGAAACTCGTGGAGCTGTCCCCAAACTAAATTGAAATGAATGGCCCCAAGTTATATACTAATTAGACGGTAGAAGTTTATATGTACGTCTCCTTAGAGTGTCGAAATTAGAGTTAGGGACAGTGAAGTAAACATTCAGTAGGTCCAAAAGGGGCTTGCACCAGCTTGTGGTATGCACATCTTGTAGTAATATAATTACCAGAGTAAAATAGCTCACGCCACTGGCAGAATTAATTAATTAATTTTTGACTAATTCCACCACATATAGGTAGTAATGTATACAATAGTCTTGTTTGTTTACGATAGTAGCTGTATAATGCGACGTTATATTCCCATTGTTGAAATATCCTTCATTTAAGTAAGATACCATTGAACAGCCAACAGCAAACAAACAGAATTAACAGAACAAACAAACATCTAAAGTATAGTATTTATAACCTTTATCTATCATCTTTTAGAAAAAAAAAACATCCTGTAGCATCTACGAGTAAGCCTACTCCATTCACTCCGATTGCGATCAAACTAAACTTGTTTACCTTTCAACGGAGTGGCGCACTGTGGGTCGAAACGCCATTTTGAGGGACTTAGCATATGACTTTCTATTTTCACTTTTTTCTTTTTACCAATGGATAGCCTATTATAGCCTTAATCGAAAATGTCATAAGGCATTTTGTGCTAAACCTTATAGTTTAGCTGTAAAAAAATAAATAGTTTTTTTTTGTATGGGACGGATTACTTAAGTCTATATTGTTGTTGACCTAAGGGTGATCACGCGTTAAAACCTTTTTATTCTTATTATTTACCTATAGGACTATAAACAAGCACTAACACCGTGTCTATAAGTCTGCAATTCTCTGAGTTATTGCGATCGGAAAATAAATAAATTTTATACCTTACAAAGCTTGATTTTTGAATAACATTTATCAAATTAAACGTAAAATAGTAACTGATGGTTACGTATTTTACCATTTGTGATTAGGAAACGAACAAAAGCATGAACCCATACAATCTTTGAGTACTTGAATGTTAATGAGACGTTATAGATGCTGCTTTAAAAAGAAAAAAGTTTTGGTTTGTGGCTATTCTATAGACGTTTATGCTGGAATCGCTCTGCATGTTTCAGAGATAATTGGATTAGATAAATACAATAAAATTAAACGTTAAGCACCTGAGCATTTATTTTTAAAATATTGTTCATTGACACAAAATATAAACATTTAAGTAGGTGCATAATTAAGAACATAAAAATTATTAGAAAATTACTTAAAATTAAGCCAACAAAACATACAAACATCAACGAACCACTGACTTCTCGTTTTGCCTTAATATTTTAAAACATTTACACAAATATATCATAAATGTAACAACACAAAATCATAAATTACACTTAAATAACAAAGAATTTAATAAAATAATATGTACAAAGCTACCATTCCAATATCAATAATACAAGTATTTACAATTATCTTAAATCACAAGGAATTTTAATACAATGAAACTTACTCACTATCACTATTACTATCTTGTAAATTATCTACATCAATAAAATCTATTGCTGGTTCTGTCGGAAAATCCAGAAGAAGCTCTTTGGCTCTCGAAGAGAGAACCAATAGGTTTCGTTTTACCATCCGAGGTCTAAGACTGGTAATCTTAGGATCAGAAGACAAAAGAAAATTGTGTAAAATATCTTCATTCGTCGCTATCCTACTTACTTTCCTAGAATGGTGTTCTCTATAATTACGGAAGTCTTTATTGCGAGCTTCTGCTGCTTCTTCCGACAGTTTACCAATTGGAATGGAACCAAAATGCTGAATAATGGCAGAACCATGCACTAAAAGTTTGTGCAAACTGGAAGGCATATAATACCAGGGATACAGTTTTACATATAATTCCGCAGTATCATTGCAAAATTGAGAGAATTTAGAAATATCAACGCGTTCTCCACACGCAACAGTTTGGAGAATCACGTGTAACCTTTCAATTAAATTCTGATCAATTCCAGTGATACGGGCTGTTGTGTCTGCTTCCCTGAAAAATTTCCTTGCAGTATTGCCATCGTTAGTGGTGCCAACTCCTTGCTTGACCACATCAATTAGCAAACCACTGTCCTTTTTGAATGCTTCTTGAATAGCGCTTTTGCGTAGCTTCATTTTTTCTTTGTCATCACCTCTGCAACTCCATGTTTTGAACTCCAACCGGTAGGCTACAAAACAAGCAAAAATATAATGAAAAATAATGATTAAAAATACTAATACTACTACTAATTATTACTTCAAATAATATGTAATTTAGCGTGGTGAAAATTTTAATTTTTTTTCTTACCTATATGTAGTAAGCACTCCATGCACCTTATCCAAGCATGAAGAGATGATAGCCCATACTGATACATATCTTCATTATGCTGTCTTTGGGGATGGGATTCCAGATCATTCATTTCCGATGGCTTCGCTTTACAAATATCGCAGACAGCTGACGAAGTCCCTGATAAATAGGAGGCTATCTTGCCGTCAATCATTGTCAAATGTAATTGGTGTTTTACTGCAATCTGTTCAATTCTTGACGGTAAAAGTGCTTCTATTTCTCCGGATATGCTGGCTTTTATGGCTGTTACAGTTGCTTGAGATTCTTTTGTAAATTTAAACATAATTGGACGGCAATAAAAGGTTGAAGAAGGTCGGTAATTTTCCCAAAGCACTGTTCCATCAGGTTTCTGCAGCCTAATCGGTACTAGACTGGCCATGAATATACTGCTCTCATGAAACTCTGTATCAGACTTTTGTTTGTAATTACTTTGACCTGAAGCACCATCAAAACCCCATTTGCTCACAAGTTGTAAATCAGTGGCAAGTTTCAGGTCCAAAGTAATCGAATCCAAAAGTCTGTATACAGTTAAATCCAGCAAAGCTTGCAACTTAATTGATGCTCCGTCTTCAGTAACCAAGATGTCTTCTGTTTTTGGATAACAATTCTGTTTTTCCTGTCTAACTTTATAGTACGAAGGGTACAAGTCTGTACCATTTTCGCTAGCTGCCTCTCTTAGGTTTATGTATTGCCACTTCGAAAGTTTAAGGGAAATTATTAAAGCCAATGCTTTTTCGGGTGTATATGTTTTTCTTTTGTCTTCACTTTTACCTATACAATCTTTTACTTTTTCAAGGTCTTCTGGGTTATCCAATAAATGTTGCATAATTTTTGCCACATCTTCGTTTCCAGAACTTTTTAAGCTCCTCATAGCAACCGCATTCACTTCTTCAGGGGACAATGACAGCGATTTATTTATTTCCTCCACACGTCTTCGCTTTTGCTTGGAGCCCAAATCTTCAAAAGGTTTTCTTGGTGTAAACATAGCTGTTGAAGGTCCTGATGTAGGAGATTCTGACGTAGAAGGTTGTGATGTAGATGGTTCTGACGTAGAGGGTTGTGATGTAGATGGTGGCAGATTTTCTATATTATCAATATCATCACACGTGTCTTCATGATCTTTGCTTAAGATAACTTCTTCAGGCCAAGTTATTGGACTTTCTAGCCAATCTCCATTGTTTCGTATAAACTGAGGTAAAACGCGACTACTCCTTCTCCATCTAGCACTCACAATAGAACAAAATCGCTCACAGAACTTTTTAAGTACAGCACTGGTCTTCTCCGGCACATTCATTTTCTCTTGAAGAAAATCAAAAAGTTTTTTACTGTCCGACAGTGATCCCAAGTTTTCTCTCAAAATCACAAACAAATCTAGATTATTTACTATATTTTCCATCTTAGCGAAAAGAAAATAATTCACAGTCACAAGAGATTTAAATAGCAGTTAAACGAAGGTTCAACGAATACTAGTTATGATTTTCTCATTACGGATATTATATACCTTTTGTAACACCAGCAACTATTGAATTTTCATAATAAAATAACAACCCTAATTAGTAATTAGAAACCTAAAATAATGAGTACTTAAAAGTGATTAGTGGTATCACTTAATTTATTTCATAAATAGATAATAATGTGAAACATAGTTAGTTAATCACGTAATCATTAGCTATTTTAGCAGAAAACATTACCAATTAGCGTAAACATAATAGTAAGTATTTGTTTTCAAAGTAATTTAACTAATTTCTTAATCCTTTGTATGTTTTTGAGTACTTAAAGATTGTGTGAGTTAATGGTTTTGTTTATTACCGAATCACAAATGGTGTAATATTTAACCTGCACCTACTATTTAACGTTTAATTTGATAAATGTTATTCAAAAATCAAGCTTTATAAGGTATAAAATATATTTATTTTCCGATCGCAATAACTCAGAGAATTGCAGACTTATAGACAAGCTTTTAGTGCTTATTTATAGTACTATAGGTAAATAACAAGAATAAAAAGGTTTCAACGCGTGATCACCCTTGGGTCAACAACAATATAGACTTAAGTAATCCGTCCCATACAAAAAAAACTATTTATTTTTTTACAGCTAAACTATAAGGTTTAGCACAAAATGCCTTATGACATTTTCGATTAAGGCTATAATAGGCTATCCATTGGTAAAAAGAAAAAAGTGAAAATAGAAAGTCATATGCTAAGTCCCTCAAAATGGCGTTTCGACCCACAGTGTGGCGTAAGGAAGTTTCCGACACCGCGGGTAGTAAGATTCTCTAAAAGTGCCACAGCAGAAGTTCTTGCCCCGTGTTCCCCGTTATTATAGCTCAAATAACTCATCTTGCCTATTCCAGGATTATTTCTTCAAGCTTTGCAAGAATTATAAAGTTTTATCCTTGATTTCAAACTTAATTTAGAAGAGATAGAAAAGCTAGTTTTGAAACTAAACTGAGAATTGAGGTACGGGGATGGGGTAAAAGCATTCTGTTGTAGAGTAATATAAAAGTATGTTTGTGAACGTAAACAACATCTACAATTTTAAGACAGAATAATGCATCGCACTTAGATTTTATTCTGTATGTACCTATCTTAAATATAGTAATGCACAATTTGTGGGTAGGCACTCAAAAACTAACAGCGAAGCTACTCTTCATCTGGAACTACAGATGCCGCCGCGCCGATTCTATTGTTTCTATTTCGTTTGTTATGTTTTATTGCACGGATATATACCTATTCTCAGGAATTACCTTGTTGATAAATAAAACCTTTCAGTAGTTTCCGAGATAATGCGAACATCACACAGACAGGCAAACGCGGCGAGGGACATTGTTTTTTTTAATGTGACTAATGACAACAAAAATAAAAAATCACATTTACCTTTACATATGACATATGTTAAGACCAGTTAACTAATGACTAATGATTACCAACCAGAAGTCCATTGAAGGTATCACGTACTTTAAACATTGAAGGTATCACGTACTTTAGACATGACACATAAGTACCTTAAGGAAACATACGCAATCTATATTTTCAGCTCTGCATCTTGCTTCAGAGGGAACGTTATCATATGTCGCTGGCAGGGTCTCGGAACCTGTGAGACGATATCCGGTTTTACTATCATGCCGTCCCTGTTACATGCCAGCATGCTGTGCGAGCAAGCATGATGGATTGAGACGAAAATATGGAGGACGTCTTGGAAGACGTTCATGTCTTAACAACGCAAAGGATTTACTCTGGAGAGTAAATCCTTTGCGTTGTTAAGACATGAACTCCTCATATACATTTAGTTACTCAAAGGATATAGCTGCATCAAAGTAAGACGAGAATAATACTATTGCATCAATTCTGGCGTGTTTTGTATTACTTGCTACAACGTTTGTATTCGTGAGCTAAGAAGTGAAACTCCTATACATACAGTGTGTCCGGGTTTGGACTAGCGATAATTTATGGGCTATTAGTTCACCAAATGTTATCGACATGTTGGGTTCTAAGTTCTAAGTTCCTATGGATTTGGAGGTCCTAAAAGTTATGAAAATGATTCATTCGAAGGGTAACGCTATTGCCTATCAAGTAAAATAAAGATCAATTCAAAATTATTAACCGGCATGGAGTTAAAATACGAGTAAATACTTAAATATTTTTTTAAAATCTTTTACAAAATTCAACCCAAAAATGCAATTCCTCCTGCTACTGTGCAGTTAACTTAAAAAACACAAATGTCTGAAAAGGGCTGTACTATACGTCAGGCAATGCGTCCTGAAAAGCCGGTTGCAAATCCATACTAATATTATAAATGCGAAAGTGTGTCTGACTGTCTGTCTGTTACCTCTTGACGCTTAAACCACTGAACCGATTGAGATGGAATTTGGCATGGACACAGTTCGAGACCCTGGAAAGGACATAGGCTACATTTTGTCGCGATATAAAAACACTAAGGGGGTGAAATGGGGAGGGAAAGTTTTTATGGAAAATCCACTCTTGCGGGCGAAGTCGGGGGGAACCACTAGTTAATTTTAAATGACTTTCTGAAAATAAAATACATTGCCTATCCAAATCTTTTCATGTGTATTATTACTCCAAAGAGGTAAGATTGTGAGTTTGTTTGTAAGAAGTAATTTATGGAACTACTGAACCGATTTTGAAAAATTCACCAGTAAGCAAAAGCTACATTTGAAGTATCTTAAGCGACATAATGTGTTATGTTGATATGGGATTATTCGTGGAGCAGGTTTTATTGATTATTTGCTAACAATAAATATAACAATCAGTTAAATAACGATGCCTTTCATTTATTCTGTGGCCTAAGGCGTAACTAATTTCATAAGTAAAGTTTAAGAAAACATTGAAGTCGGAGTTACTACTTGATTTGCCTGGTTACATGTACATTACACCTTGTCGAAAGTAAGTTTTAGAACATATTCATAAAGTTGATTTATTTTATGAAGTAATTCACTGAAGTACTTAAATAGGTCAACCTATAAGTCATGGTGGGTAATTTCAAACCTACTTAAGTAACACATTGTAATTTTATCGTAAATCAATAAAAATTGTTTATTTCGTTAACACACAAAAACGTAAACAATATTGAGGCTGGGATCTACACAGTAAGTGGTGGTACCTGTGGCGGGAGACCCCGCTTCTCTTTTACAGTATAAAGGTATATATGGTTTGAGCAAACTTATATATCATAACATACAAAAATGGTGTGTTTGTGTGTGTGTGTGTTTGTGTGTGTGTGTGTTAGTGTGTGTGTGCGTGCGTTATGTCTAAATAACAGTTATAGGTAACAGTAAAACAGTGTGACAGTGATAATGACAGTGATAATGTGGCCCTACGATTTGAAAATCTTGGGATCGGTTCATATTTCGAAACCACCACTCATAGTCACAGTACAATTCTAGCCAGCAGGTCCTCTGTCTCGATGTATCCAAAGATTCTAATAGCGTTTGTAACCTTTTTTTTGCATTCGTATAAATTTAAATTATATATATTATGCAACTTTTGTAGTTTATTATAAAGAAGGGCAGCTTGTGCATAAAATTGTCGTTTTTATCGTAACCTCAATGTTATTTGTTACACGACATCTTTAACGAAATGTCAAATTGTCAACTGACTTTATCGAGAGAAAATTGTCGACGTTTCGGTCTCACTAGCTGAAATACTTGCCGTGTAAAAAGAACCTTTCAGCGGGAACCAATTAGTAAAAGTAGGCGCCTACAATGCGCTGTGATCAATGAATTATTAACCTACCCGCCTACAAAGAAGGTTAATGAAAAAAATGGGATTGCTGTTTGAACTCACTCTGCTTTTATTTGATGTTTGTCTTTTTAGTAGTGTAAGTAGTTTGTTACAAGGTCGATCAACTATCGTCAAAAATATGGAGTTATTATAGTTTGACATCCATTATTCATATTTGAAAAACCCGCCAAATGCGAGTTGGACTCGCGCACGCAGGGTTTCGTACCATTATTTTTATACAAACTTAGACACTATACTAGGACCTTTTTTAGTTTTAACCAGCAACTACTTTATCTTAGTCCCTTAACAGAAATTATTCATTTTGTATTTAGTTTAAAATTATCCAACTACTAATTCTGATAAACTAATAAAGTTATCCTAACTACGACGAAAAAAAAATATCCCACTTAACGTCATGTAGGGGAGCAGCTACCCTAAAACATTATTTTCCAAAATTTTTTTTTACCACATTGTCAACGTAATTAATATACATACACGTACAAATTACAACTTTCTAGTACTAACGGTCTCTTGGCAAAACCCCAGAGAGACAGACGGACATGACGAAACTATAAGTCCTTATCAGTACTACGGAACCCTAAAAAACTGTTAACAATCTTCACCTTCTTATTCATTAGGTCAAGATTTCGGCCGTGTCCCCAAGGCTCACAGTAAGTGGCTAACTATTTATTGGCCCTTGCCTCTGACCGGCGTTTCAGTTCCAGTAAACGGAAAAATTTAACGTTTTAGCGGCGAAGCGCTTGAGAATTTTGGGGGAACGTAAGTTTCGATTCGATTCAGCCGCTCACTAAATGATTCAGCAAGCAAAACGCCGTAAAATCTTTGGGCGAATCTTGGATGTTGGAGGATCCCAAAGGATGCTAAAAGCTAATGGCCGACCAATATGATTGGAGAGACTAAAGCACATAGGCTCCGGTGGCTCGGCCATGTCGAGAGGTTGGCTACAGATCGCAGCGCCATGAAGGCGTATCTCGGTCACCCCACAGGTCGACGGCCGGTTAGCCGTCCCCGGTATCAGTGGGAAGATGCAGTGGACGCGGATCTTCACGAACTTGAAGCCTTGACGACTGGCGTGAAACTGCACAGGACTAGGTATTAGGGCGACGTCTCACATCGGAGGCTAAGACTCACTTTCGGTCGCTGAGCCATCTGAGTAAGTAATAATAAAGGAAAGTGAACTAGCCGACAACTGTCAGTAAGCCCAATGGGAATAATATTATCGATACCTGCAGGTTCAATTGGGGTATGAACCATTTTGGCCAAATCGAGTTAAATATACCATTTTGATCAGATTTTTTTTCTCTATCGATCTGTATATCCAAAATGTTGAAATTCGCACAAAAAAAGTTTATACACCCCAAAAAAGTATTGCCGTAAAGTTAAACAAATTCCATAAAAACAGTGTAAAAGCCGTATGGTTGTTTTTGATATTTTTGTAAAGATGTAAAAACCATACATTTTTAAGCCGGGGCGTATAAGCCCATCGACTTAGACTAAATGTGATGATTTTAAGACTTTTAAACAAAGAAAACGAGCCACAGAGTAATCAAAAGAGAAATTTATAAGTTTTTCAGATGCTTTCTACTGTTTTTTTTTAAGTATCCAAACTTTTAATTATTCCACAAATGGTTACTTTTAGCAATAATGAAGTTGGGTTACTTGTCAGAAGATAAATTCACCATAGAACTTCTAAAAAAAACTACAAATTCCTTCCCTGTTTATAAGTCTTTCATGCATCAAAACCAATTGAAATCAATTTTATTGGCGGCAGCCTCGCAACAGAAAAGAAGTCATTATTTTTCGCCATAAATAATTTTTAATTATTCTATGTAGAAAAAATCAACATTTTGGAACTCAAAACCCAAAAATAATTTAGTTCTTTTATGCAAACTAAATTATTTTTGGGTTTTGAGTTCTAAAATGTTGTTTTTTTCTACTTAGAATAATTAAAAATTCTTAGTGTTTTGCCATAATTTTGCTCATAATTATTTTTATAACTTAAGCAATGATTTTGCAAGTTTTTACGAAATCAAATTGAATTTCGCTTCCCACCGGATGACACAGTCGATTAATTTTTGTAAGCGAAATTCAGTTTGATTTTATAATTTCGCTGCAAAATTGTAAGATAAAAACAAAAAAAAAGAAAGGTATTTTCGTACTTTGGCAGTTTTATTTTATCTACATCAAATAAAATATAGATATTACACTAACAAACATATTTCTATACATTCTTAAAACAATAAAATGTGTTTATTGTCAACAGTACATTATTTTATGGAATGTTTTATTAATACATTTAAATTAATAGCCCTAATCAATGATTGTAAAAACCAAAAATTTTGCATCTATTGGTCTTTACGACAGCAATTGCAATCACATATTTACCAAATATTCCAATACGACGTAAAGGGATCATTTTAGATCCATTATAGTGGGTCGTATAAACCACCAAGTGTATTTTGTAAAGACGTAAATCCAAGCTAACTTTAAAACTAACGAAGATGGGCATGTTTTCAATATTTAAACTTTTTAATAGCAAAATTTCAAGAATGTCTTATCTTGGACATTTTTTAATGACTTCTGAAATAAAAAAGTTATGATTTTTTAATTAAAAAGTAAAACGTTTTTCGACTCTCCTGAAAAGTACGGTTTTGGTTTATACGACAATTGAACCTGAAGGTATCGTTATGGTTTATTGGCTTACACACACAGCCATCAATGGTGGTGCCTGACTGCATCCACTGTATAAATCGTCTGTTATAAAAGGATAAGACCAATGATCATGATGATTATATACTAATATTTTTATTACTTTGAAAAATGAAAATATTTTATTTAAAACCTAAAAAGGTGCTTATATTAATAAATTTGGTTATTATTTTTAAAGAAGCCTTACTTAAGTGTTTTCTTTGCTGGAAAATGTGAATGTACTAAATAATAAAATAAATAAATAAATTATTTCAACAAACACACCAATTACCTAGCCCCAAACTAAGCGCGAGCTTGTGCTATGGTGACTAGGATAACGGATAGACATACTTATTTTATACATATTTATATACATTTATACACATCCATGACTTAGATACAAATGCTCGTGCTCATCACACAAACATTTGCCCCTTGCGGGATTCGAACACGCAACCGCCTGGTTTAGAAGTCCGTGGCGCGACGTCGTACAGTTGTGAAAGATGAAATATTGACAGAACGAGTCCCAAGTTTAAACAAAGTTCATAAACTAACGTCATAGAGCAAAGTAGACTGACTTTACACCTAAGTAACAGCGGTCATTTTATTAAATACTCTGACTGATATATTATGCAGGTTCACGGTACAGGTACTCTGCAATGTTTAAGCCATGTTTGAATGAACTCAAGTGTGACGTGTACTTTCCTACTTCACGAGATTAAAAAAAACCCAATGACTTTTTAGGTTTCGGTTAACCTTATGTAAAATATTATTGGGTTAACGTTTACATATTTTTTATTAAAGGTTAAACATTTTAAAACATAATATTTTTAGGCAGTAATTATTTTGTATAGAAAAATTGGCTTTGTACCTTCGCAAGTAAAATGATAATTTTGTCACTCACACATCGCCGTTGACAGTACAACTTACCTTTCTCCACCCATTTCCACTTCACCTTGTTCAGAAATGGTTTAAAACTTTGAAAATACAGCAGGTGAACTACTCGTAAAGTTATAATTATCCAGATTAAATACTAAAACTTGGTTACCGGGTCTTGTTTTTCGTTTCACGCAGTAATTTTGCCGGCGTGCCGACAGAAATTAATTTTACATCAGCACCGCCTGGGGTGAGGCGAACTAATTATAAGGCTCATCGGTTCACCTCAGTGTTCAGACAACGGCAATACAAAGGTAAAGGATAGGGATTTGGTTGTGTTTCTAGGATTAACCTGATTTATGGTTAAATTAAATAAATATATCCCCATGGAACTTAGGTGTCTCGTGGGAATGCCTAAGGACCCGAGACTCTTACTGTCAAGTTTTCTTTGAGACAAGGTGTTAACTGTACAGTATAGATCAATAAAGAGTAATGTGTGAAGTGAACCACCACATAAATTACTCTAGATAGGTAAATCTTATTAAATCTGTATCTGTAAATATTACCAGTAATGCACCACATAAGGAAAAATGTAGCCTCCATAAGATTTGGATAGTAAAGTCAGCCTATTAAATCCCACTGCTGAGAAAAGGCCTCACCTCAACTATGAGGAGGTACGACCCATACTCCACCATGCGGGCTCAGTGCGGATTGGTGGAGGGGTTTCTGTAACGCAAGTGACAAACCTTACTGTCAGAAGTTATCAAGCCGCCCTAGGGCCACTGACTAGGCTTAACGACTAATACCACAGATATTAGCCGGGACCAACTCCTTAACGTGCCTTCCGAAGCACGGAGATGCTTGTCATGGACATCACCTAAATGGTCGGAATGGTCACCCATCCATTCACGACCGGGCCGTGGGTTGCTTAACTTATAGTACGAGTATCACTACCAAAGCGCTGCCGCCACTGCGCCACAAGTACCTCCTTGGATTCCTATGATACTAATAATTTTGATATTATTGTATAATCGGAGAGTGCAGTATAAATAATTCAATAGGTCCGAGTTCTAGTATTCAAATGTTTAAATTTAACAAAAGGTAACGAATCGATATGTTCTGGTTCAGGTAATGAATCGATATGTTCTTAAGGCATCCCTTCGCGTACTTCGTAAGCTATGAAATCGAACCTTTTGATCGGTCGCATGCCGCTTATAAGTGAGACTAGAACCAAATATTTGCTTATTCATTAAAATTAAATCAGACTTAAAGTATACACCTTGGCAGCTCCTGGCAGTAAAAGGTTGAGTGCCGCCACTTACAACCATTCGGAAACCACCTGTGAGTTAAATTTTGAAAGTTTAAAACCCACGATTTGTTCATAAAACACGTAGCCACATCTATCACCTAATTGCTAGTAAAGTTTAATAAACCTTATCAGCTGTATTTTTCATTTCTATCTAGCGCTTTGCGAGTCAATGATGCGTAGAGATCTATTTTCTTAGAACCAATTAAGTTATGTAAGAGGAAATATGACTGCTGAGCAGGATCTTTGAACGAATATCGCAGATCGGCAAGTATTTTTAATAACTGTTCGTGTACCAGAGTATGTGCTTACGAATATTAAGGTTTTATTATTATTCTTCACTTATAAAACAAAATAAGTTTCCACGTAATAATAACTAGCTCTGTAGTTACAGAATCATTTTATTACAATGGGGTGGGACGTACAATATTGGAAATCTCGATTTAACGGCTCTATTAAAATGTAAATAATTTATAAAGTCAACAACAACCTACAGTATTATGATTTTAGCACGTCAAAATTCATGGCTTCAATGAACGTGTAAGCAACCCATTCAGATAAAGATTAACATTCTAGACACGAGCTCAATTACAAGAGTAACGTATTTGCTTCTTGATATCACTGTCAAATTTTAATCATCTTACGAACCTTAACAACGTTCTCTGCTGATAATGAGCATATTTTACTACCAAAGCTACATTGATGATGTACTAGTATGTTTAGAGTTGCCTACTTGGCACTGCCTTGATTGTCTAGTGGTCAGCACGCTGGGTACTATACACGAGGTCTCGGGTTCGAATCCCGGTTTGGGCCGAAATTGTTGGGCTTTTCTATCTTGAAATGACTCAGATACAGCTCCGAAGTCAGGAAGTTGGAGGTGTTAACACCCACCCCCATGCTAAAATGAAATGAAAGCACGCTAAGCCGGTTTTCCTGCGCCTGATCTCTCTACGGTCATGTCGGACTGCCGTCTCATCAAATTATGAGAGTAAAGAAACAAAGAGTGCACCTGTGTATTGCGCACACACATATCTCCCGCGCAGTTGGCTATTCTCTGTTGAGATTGGCCACTGTAGTCGAAATTCGGATAGGAGGACATTATGTTTAGAGTGAATGCTGTGAGTGATACGTACGGTGTCTCGCTCTTTTATTTAGTTACCTAACTTAATTTACTAATCAAATTAGGATGGCCGTCAAATACATACCTATGTATGAACTACTAATTCATACGTATGTAGTAGTACCTACCAGAACTATTCAGTGTAACTTCGTTAAACTTTTCAATTCTCTTAACAAGAGGTTAAACGTTGTTTTATAAATCATGGCGTATAAGATTTCCAAAGTTATGACGATCGATTCCGCATTAAAATTCCTGAATATATGTATACAAACATTGTTCCCAGTTTACGCTACAAAGCGATCACCGCGACCATCGACATAAACAAAGCGTTATGCAAAACCATAATGTGTTCACGCGGAATAGGTATAACATCACTGGTATAACATTTACATATCTGACGGGTAATGAAATCTGAGACGGAATATGGCACAGGCGAAACGCAGATTGAGGCGACGCGTCAAACTCCCCGAACTCGGGGTATTATTTACTTCGAGATGTATGTACATTAAGGGCGCGTTGGGTAACTTTTCTGCTTTGATTTAGGGTTCTATCTCACTAATATGGAAGGTGCCTAGCCTCAATACCTGCTATAAGCAGTTGTGAAGAGAGTACTTTTTTTATTTAATAGGCAGGCATTTTACCGCAATCTCACCTGATGGTAAGCGACGATGCGTTCGATGATGGGACATGTCTGTCTAGAAGCAGCCTATTCACTCTTAAGTCTTAACCTATAAACTCTTAACCTGGTATGCGTTTGGTTGCGTTTTCCAATCTTTGCGTCCTTTAAAAATAATTGTTTTAGATTGTTAATAGTTATTTTACTCTTTTTCGATTTGCGAATATTATGTAGATGTAGATAAGTTTAGATTTTTTTTGGCGGTAAATATTTTTACTTTTAATACCCGCCTTGTGAATAAATAAGCCATACCATTAACTTCTACTCCAATATTCGATTGCCGTCGTAGATTTCGGTACAAAATAACACAATTGCCTCGGTTCCAACGCGCCCTAAGATTAAATTTAAGTTTAGTCTCCCTCTTTCTCTGCCAAACAAACTTAAAGAGACGGACTATATTATTTAGAAACGTCAGACAAAACAGTTGTCAGTTGCTAAAGAATCCATAGGTAGTTTAGTCGGGATGTCATTCGAGGACGACTACAATTAGAAGAAAACACGCAAAAACTTGCAAAAATACTTAAGAAATGTCAACATTATTGTAGTCTCATTTCGTTGCTTAGCAGAGAGAAAGAAAGACCAAACTAAAATTTTATCTTAGACCGGGCACATTTGAATCGAGTCCTTTGTGAACACTACCTAAAAAAACGAAATATTCCATTACGAGAATAGCAGTTCAAGTTTCACCCTGTATCTGCATTAGTCATGTCATACTGAGCTTTCTGAGCAGTCAAGAATTCTTGAATTTATAGATTGCCGTGCTCAACTCGTAATAAAAGGCGAATATTTAATACGTCCCAGTAGCTTGGTGGAGCTACAATGAACGAGTTCAGAATATTCCAGACTGCACTGCTGCAACGGAATGCGTGGGGTAAGAGTCTGTTTCCACTGTCTTCGATTACGTACCGGTATAAAATCTTACATGACGATCTGGTTAAATAACGATCGCAAAAACGAAACTCGTTCAAAATCCTCTTGGTCGATTTTTGGCGATACACGGCAAGAGTTTTTTTTTGCATTTACTATATTAATGGTCACAGGTTGACGCTTGGCTTATCTTTGTTTATTTAATATATATTCTATGATATTATAAAGAGGAAAGTATTGAATAACCTCCGAAACTACCGATTCGAATGAAAATTGGTACAGAAAAAGTTTGAGACCCTGGGAAGGACATAAGGGGGTGACATGAGGGATGAAAGTTTGTATGGAAAATCCAACTTTTGGCCCGGAGGAAGGCGCCGGGAACTGCTATTCAATATAAATTTTTAGTTTATGGCGAATGAAACGAACTGAAAAACGTCTATTAAGCGTAGTAGTGTAGAGTGCAATTGTGGTATAATCTGTGCAAAAAAATGCAATAGAGCCGTCTTAATTGTAAAGAACTACTTGTTTCAAAGTTGTACATTTTTAGGGTTCCGTAGTCCGACAAGGAACCCTTATAAGATCGTTCAGTCCGTCCGTCCTAGTCTGTCACAGCAGAATATCTTCTACGTTTATGGACTGATTTGCATGTAACTTGGTTTGAGGATACTTCACATATAGATCTCATTTTTTAAAATACAAATATTTAAAATTACCCCTTTTTAAGGTTACCTCCCCATACATGTAAAGGGGGGGGGGGTTAATTATTTTTTTAGTGCACCCCATTGTGTGGGGTATCGTTGAAAAGGACTATGAAAATAAGGTAGGGTTTTCATACAAACATTTTTTATCAGCTTTACCATTTATATAGCCCGCCAAAGTCGTTTACACGGTGTGTCCCCCCCCCGTGTAATTTCTAAAGTCTTGGACCTATAAACTTCAAATCACTCACGTAAAGAAATAGGCGCGGAACCTCTTTCTTTAAATTGTTTCCGGTATCCTGTGATGAATACTTTTGAAATTATAAATAAAATAAATATATATTTTTTTTCCAAAAGAACTGTATAAACTTAAAAAGATTTTTTGCCTATACTGTCTAATGTTGTAAGTTAATGGTACGGAACCCTTCGTGCTCGAGTCTGACTCGCACTTGGCCGGTTTTTATTTACTACTAGCTGTTGCCTGCGACTTCGTACGCGTGGACTCGATGATACAAAATATTTTATACTTTCGCCGCCATCCAGCTGTCATGATCTCTTCTGCTCAAAAGTTGGTGAACTCGGGTCTTAAAAACAGTTATTACCGATGATCACTGTGTTACTCGACTTTTTCGCGTCCGATATCTGACAGTGTCAACGCTTCCTAAGGCGAACGGTTTCAAATTAGAACATACTTTGTAGTAAATTTCGCGGAACAAGCACTGCACGTTCGTGTTGAAGGAACTAGCGACTTCCGTGATTTTGTCCGGAAACGCTTGTTAAAGTTTCCCATTGGCTTATTACTGAAAAATTTAGCGTAACTCGTGGGACCTAATACACACAGTCACTTTAAGTTTACAAGAATTTGCTTGAGCTCCAATTCGTAATGGTATAATATGGCACCAAGTTTAGTATCAGTGCATGCTTATAGATGGCGCTGTAGCATATAAGCTCGCAATATAAGTAGTTTCGTTATTCTCATATATAAATACTTGTTGATAGACAACTTTTCGCAATCTTTACTGGGCGTAATCGTTATGTGTGCACAGTGAGGCGATTATTCCGTACCGTAACTATTCATACTAATATTATAAATACGAAAGGTGTCTGTCTGTCTGTCTGTTACCTCTTGACGCTTAAACCTCTGAACCGATTAAGATGAAATTTGGTGTGAAGACAGTTCGAGACCCTGGAAAGGACATAGGCTACATTTTGTCGCGATATAAAAACATTAAGGGGGTGAAATGGGGGATGAATGTTTATATGGTAAATCCAACTTTTGCGGGCGAAGTCGCAAGGAACCACTAGTCATATAAATATCAAAAAAACTGTGCTTATGCTGTGTGAAAGTTCATTTGCTGTAAAAATAATGATGTTTTTTTTTATTTTAGGTTGGCACTGGTTTTTTTATGCTGAGTCGCGCGACAACGTTAGCATGCGTATATACATTTTCGAATATAAATCTGGCCTTATACTTTCATGGTAAGGTAGACCGTAAACAAAGTATTAGTATTCAGGTGATAGGAAGGGAAACGTAAGACATTAACCTTTAAAAAGGGGTCAATGCGTGAAGTTGTGTCCCCTAATAACTTATTCTGGTCGACGATTTGTTCGAAACCTGTTTGGGGTGCAAAATACAAACTTTGAATATTGATGCGAAGCTCATTATGGACACAATCAAACTTAACTAATGAGCTTTTGATTGGCGATGAAGTTTGTTTGTAGAAACTTTATAATAACAGTAAATAATAATTAGTACCATGTAAATTTGGAGTTTAAATTTTTTTTGGTATACGTCTAGAATCAACTAGATTTTGTTAAAGATGAAGATAGGCTAAGAAAATGTATCAGATTTAACAAGCTAACATGCTGTTGAATTACACTAGCCGATTCCCACGACTTCAGCCGCGCAAATGTCGATATTTCCATACGAACTTCCATACGAATTTCTAAGTAGTTTGGGCTATGCGTTAATATGACAGTCAATTAGTAATTTAAATCAATTTAATTTTTTATTATGGACTAGTGGTTGCCCGCGACTGTGTGGACTCGATGATACAAATTAATCCTTACTCCTATCGCCTTCCAGTAATCGTGGTTTCACAGTTGTACTCTGAAGGACGGTGAATGGAGTTCAGCCTGCATCACTAAATGTAAATACCCGATAGGTCACTGATATAACATAATAAAGTAATCACTGTACCTGCTATTTAGTTTAAGTAAAAAGAATTGTACATCCGTAACCGTCCAGTCATCATGACCTCTTGTTTGTCCTGTGAAGTAGGTATGGCGCAGAGGGATCCACCTGTATCTCTTGATGTATTATTACTATCGGGATGAAACATATACATATTTAAACTGTGGTAAGTACACCAAGATTATTCCAGCAGATTTCGAGTCTATAACGTTCAAGAACCAAGACACATACATACTAACATAGAGGCAAAAATTTCAAATACTTAATTTTTATACTGTTCTGACCTAAACTAAGGCCTGAGAGGATTTTTTTTTAAATTTGGGTACCTTATAGGGTTTTGTATATATTTTACTAAAGAACATTTAAATAAAGACAACTAACGTCTCTCTAGTGACATCTCAATACAGGCAGATCGAATGAAGTATATTTCATGAATACAAGGATCGTCAAGATAATTAATTCAGGTATTTCTACGCCATTAGCAATGACTTAAAATATTTGTATTTTTGTAATTTATATTTATGATAGATGGAGTACCTAGTCCTTTTAGGAACTAGGAATATTATAAGCATAACGACGAGTAAGTTTCAAAATAAGAATCTTACAAAAGTAAGTCAACAAACTAAATTCAAAATGCGGCGGAAACTTGACAAAGCAATCGCCTATTCGTCATTAAAATTTAATACCACAAGAACAACCAAATCCCGGATCGATCTCTTTTCTGCGTCGTAACAATAATACTTTAGAGGAAAATCTACTTCCTGAGTACATTCTACTGGGAACTTGAAATGGCGAGTGACTTTGTCAGCTGAATAATAAATGTTGGGGAAGTCACCGTGCGCTTTTATTTCTGTTTTACTTGTCGCGGTGAGCACTAAACATACCTCAATCTGATGAACGGTCGAGGTTTTCTTACCGTTTCTCTTTGGTGCCGAGAGAAACGTGATGTTTGTGCTTGAAACTTCAAGAAATACCTAATCTAGTCAAGAACACTACCAGCCTAGGTTTCAATCCATGCTTAAAGTTTTATCGATCTATGACATCATTGCCATTTTCTATCAGTTTGTTATAAATAGTGTATCAAATCATTGCCCCGTAGTAGCAAAAGTGTAGTGTATTATTAGTCTGACGAAACTTCGAACCTAGTACATGACTAAAATTAAACCTCAATTAATATTTTCCTATTTGAAATTTTGTATTGAAACGTTTTTGTATTTAAAAGCATAAACAAAAAATATTTGACTCTTTATTCTTGATTTACAAAAACGCATCTAATAAATAATGCAATACCTACGGACAAATATTACAAGACCGATAAAGCATACAAGCAAGGGTTTAGAACTAATAAACATGAATTAGATCTTTAATTATGAAGAAAACATGTTTAAATACAAAACTAAATTACATGTTCATAAGATAGAGAAGATATTTTTTAAATTTATTAATTTAATTACTCGCATGCAAAACGTAGGTACAACTAATATTCACCTCACATTATAAAGGATTACGAAATGTTTGAACAGTAACACATTTAGATACATTGAGGACTTAATAATGCGGAGACATCAAAGCCGTTATTAACACTGAATAACATAGAGACCGGCGATAAAACGTCCTCATTTACCGAAAACATAATTCAATAAGAACAGACACCTCAATTCAGTATTTAAAAGTACTTATTAAATAACTACCACATACAATGAGTTATTTTATTTCGTCACGAATTTTTTTTTTCTGAATGATAATTAAAACCCTATAAAACGTACTTGTCATTGGACAAGTATTCGTTATTGGACAAAGTATCATTTACTTCTTACTTAATGTATTAGGATTTTGTTTAAAATATCGTTGTACATACGTGTCGTCATACCAACTGACTTAATTCTAATAATATTGACTTGATACATTGCTGTCAAATTTTGTGATTGGTTAGTGGGCTACCGTTGAACCAACCTATCCCAATCCAAGTTGGAAATTTAATATTTGATGAGGAGATTACTTAAACAAAGCGTATTAGAGATTTTTTAGGGGCAAAGTGATAGTTGTTCCCAAAGTTGACCTTATTGAAATCACAAAAATCTAAATATATATATTATTCTAACAATGAATTAGTCATTCACTGCCGTAAATTTAAAGATATTATCTAGAACACCTTTTTGGTACACAGCTGGTGGTATTATTTTTGCATTTCCAACGATCCACACATAACAATGTTACACACATGAGTTGGAACACAAAAGCCGATGCTTGCTTTACGAGTACATTCTGACAATACCAATTTTAGAGCCCCGTCGACTTGCAATAGTTACCGGCATTGTTCAGACTTTACGATGTTGTCGGCAGATGAGGGTGTGAGAGATCCTTATTATGTTCCCGATTCTGGATTTATCCGAACGAAAGAAGAAGGGCAAATGCCAAACTTTCTACAGAAATACTTCATCTGGCTCCATCATTAGACACAGACCAAAAAATCTTTAGGTATATATATATACCTAATATATACCTAATATATATACATATCTTTATAGCATTCTTTTGAGGTACTCTTATTGAAGCAATCGGGGCATTTTTTATGGGCCGTGTTTTTTTTTCGTAGTTTGGTTTCGCACTTGTTTGCTCGAGATTTTATTTTAATCATATGAGAAAAAATTGTAAGTAAATTTCAAATCAAGTCATTTGGCCTTGGTGCAAATCCTACTTTCTTCAAAGGTCTGTGTAAAAAGCCATCGTAATACAAACCAGCTAATGGCTTGAAATGTCCTGAGTTTTGATAAAGTGTGTCAGAAGAGAAGTTTCTCCATCTTTCATATTGAGTTGGTGGTAAAAACGTATCGCTTTCATAGTCTCTCGTAGTTAGAATCAGGTTGTTTATCATGTTATTGTCATACAAAGCAGCAGCGTAAGGTCCACCTGGTTTTCCAATTTCTGTAGTTCCATTATGACTTACTTGAGTGCTATTTATACTTGTAAAATTCTGCCATCTCTCATCACCTACTGGAGGGAGTTCAGCATCTTTGTCAGCTGCTGTTGTAAGTTGTATAGAAGAGACAAATTCATTGTTATACATAGCAGTTGGATAACTTTTATCTGGACTTTCAGTAGCATCAAATGTTTCTGTATTAGTTCCTTCGTCGGTTACGTTGAGCTCTGTATATATTGTCATATGTTCTACTTGAAGGGTAGATGTTTCTATTCCGGTATTTACGGCAACTGTAGACTTCATATTTAATGTATTATCAGCTTGTCTGACTGTATCTTTAAGCTTTTCAAAAACAATGATATCTTCTTTACTTTTTAGAGAATCTCTTTTTATTGTACTTTTCACTTCAATATCTTCGTATTCACCATTCATTTCCATAGCACTGGTTGATGTAAGTTTGGCTGGTTCGGTTATTTCATTATTGTCACCATTTTCTTTGGTTTCGTTATCATTAAAAGTTTTCAGAATACTCACGCTTTGACTGTGGTTTATTGTTGGTAGGATAATAACTGGCAAAATTGTTGGTAATTGAAAAGCATGATCATACCCTATTTCATATCCATGTAAGTATCCCAGTAGAGCAAGCAAACGCCTATCTTTACTGTTTAGAATTTTGCCGTCACCTAAAACAAAAATACACATAAACTCACGATAACCTTAAAAGATTTAGCTCAGCATATTGAAAACTTACATATAAATAATAATAAATAATGAATCAAAATGTGAACTAGACGTCTATTCAAGCACATTTTGCGGGAGTGAATGGTAATCGTGTAATATAACGTCACGCTAAGTATGTGTTACTGGAAAGTAAAAGCGAAATTTTTACATAAAAATTTACTTGTTAACAGGTTATTTTAGCTATAGGGTGTCACAGTTTGTGGAAGAGCAAGAGCAAGTCTTCAATATAACTAAAATAAACTTTGAGGTAATTTTATTCAATGTTTAAATTTTTTTTTTCATCTAAAATTGATTGTCTCTGAAATGAACTATGCTAATTAACTATAAGACTAATACCCTATAAGACTCGAATCATATTAAAGTAAGACCAGACGTTTCTCACCTAAGTAAATAATCCTGTTTTCATTTAATTTAATCTGATGATATTCCCCTTTTGCGTATACTAAGTGGAGTGAAATCGAAAATAAACATGAGGCGTATCAAAATGCGGGCTCGTCATGCATAAAATACGATTGTTCTTTTAAAATTTCACTTTTCTTATCTGAACATTTTTAATGTTATCTGTTCCCTTGCGGTATTGTGGATTCAACCAACAGCAAAATGTTATTATTATCCATACTAATATTATAAATGCGAAAGTGTGTCTGTCTGTCTGTTACCTCTTGACGCTTAAACCACTGAACAAATAGATATTAAATTTGGTATGGAGAGAGTTTGAGACCCTGGAAAGGACATAGGCTACATTTTGTCGTGATATAAAAATATTAAGGGGGTGAAATGGGTGATAAAAGTTTATATGGAAAATACAACTCTTGCAGGCGAAGTCGCGGGGAACCACTTGTATAAAAAAAAAAAAATTGGGCAACATTACATACATTGCTGTAACCTCGTAGTAGATTGCTAAAGCGCTTGTATTGTGCTGATCAAATCAACGGTGGTATGTACACAACACCCAGAACCAAAATAACATAGAAACTATGATTTTCAAGATTGACTCAGCCTGGGCCGAGAATTGAACCCGGGACCTCAGGATGGCGACACCATGGGAACCAAAATGCAAACCACTTGACCACGGAGGTAACTTTTAATTTTCATATTTTATATTCTGGTAAGAAATGTAATTTATGCGTAACTTTTTAAATAAAAAGCTAGAACACCACGATTTTGTCTGCGCAAATGTTGGATTTTCCATTAAAAGTAATGAAATACTACTTTATCATTAGTAACAATAAAAGATCACGAAAAAAGTAAAAAGTAACTTTAGTTGTTTTACATGCATAGTAATATCACTAAAACTTATATGTAGGTACACGTATTAAGTAATTGGACTGTATAATATCGTATTAATTTAAACAATTGAATTATTGTGTTTCTAAAATAGAACATTGAATCTCCAATGAAACTCATCATATTAAACAGAAGGAATGAAAACCAAAACCGTGAGCAAATATAAAATATCCATTATTGAGATCTTAAGACAAGGCTTCTTTTATTACTTTCATCGTCGCTTTTACTGAAGGGAATATCCTTTGATACAAATAATATTCAAAGCCTAAGGGAGACAGAGATGAATGACAGGTGAAACAAAGCCTTGTTTGGTTTTCCTTCGATGTGTACATAACATTTCTATGCAAAACACGATAAGATACTTTCATCCGATAGTCGTGAAAGAATTCCGTTGGCATTTTTAAATTGATATTCTGTTCGATACGATTGAATATAAAAGACATCAACTTGTATTTTTCTTTTACTCATACTTAAGAGATAAATATGTTCAAGTATATTATATAAAATGGGTAGTATTTCATATAACTGAATTACAGCCAGAGTTACCACTAAACATCAATTCGAAAATCTAACATTCTTTCAAGAAAACAATCAAATAGCATAAACCTATGCATATTTCAGCTTAATAATAGCTTTATTTTAGATTCAGGATCCATATTGAAAGTTACTATAAAATATATAAAAAAAGTCAAGTAAATAAAGCCGTTAAAATTGAAGCCAGCTATAACGTTGAATAAAATGTGTCACATCCGAAGCGCTGACGTCACGTCGCCGACAGAATTGCGATCAAGGCGTGTCATCTGTCCTGTCCTGATGACGTCTGCAGAACGTGACAGGATCACGCTGCAAGCGACAAGCTCTATTTTGGTATTGAACTTTATTTATGCGAGTTTATTAAATATATTAGAATGTATTACATTAAACAAAAATGCTATATAATTGCGCTAATCTCTCGATAATATGTTAAAGCTACAGTATAAAACTTATATATTTTATACTTTCTACACAAAATTTAAAATTCTACAAATGTCGGAGCGTCAGCGGCGCAGTGGCTAACGGGTTTCCTCTCATGCGGGAGGTACCAGTTTAATTCCACGTGCCGCCATGTACCAATGACTTTTTTTGAGTTATGTATATTAGTTGTTTTACTAACCGATGCTCTTACGGTGAGGGAAAACATCGTGAGGAAACCTGCACATTCAGGCGACTGAATGTGTAACCATGATCCAAACCTGGTTAGGTCCCCTGTTAACAGGGTCACGGAGGTCAGTTGGCAGTCGCTCCTCTGTAATTACCTGATCTGCCACATCCTGGATCATGGTCAGCGGACCCTGGGCACTCACATGCAAGTGCACAACCGGGATAACGCTAGGAAGATGAGACAAATGTCGGTCTTAATTCAAAAACATTCCTTACCAGTCAACAATAGAAAAAATGTAGGCGGTAGAACAATCAGAGAAGTTTTTGACGAACTGAATTAACGTAAATAAAGTTATTTATTAGTTCGTTAACTAACGTGACTGGTTTTCTGTCATTTTATCGCAGTACTGCTGATTTAATATAATTAAGTTTGATAAATCTTGAGAATATCTGCGCCATTCCGACACTTTTCATCTCTGAATATTCCGATGTGGTTTTCTTAACATTAACTCATTTCTCTCAATTTAAATGCAGGTTTTAGTAAAATTAGTTCCTTAACTCTTGAAAACACGGGTGAAATCTCGAGCGGGTTTTCATATAATCTAAAGCAAGGAAGAAAAACGTACCGCAGAACTAACGCATCGCAGCATCCGTCTTCTACTGTACAGATCCGGCATAATGCGCATAGTTTTGAGCAAAATTATAAAGTAAAATATTTTTCATTTTAAAAAGTACGTTGTTTAAAAATTATGAAGTCTCCAACACACTACACAACACCTTATCCAATTCTAATTCTCTTGAATACACTAAAGCAATCACGCTTTTTGACAATATTTTTTGTACAAATGCCCAAGACAGTGAAGTATTTCGCAAGTGTTGTGGTGGATGGCGTAACTGCAAACTTAAAATCTGAAAAGTAGCACAGCTTCATATGGCAGGGTTTTATTTAATATCAATAACAAATTTATTCACTGCCACCTTTGGTCAGCACACTGGGTACTATCCACGAGGTCTCGGGTTCGAATCCCAGGTCGGGCCGAGAGTGTTTGGGTTTTACCCGTGTGTTATCACCCCCGTGCCTCGGAAAGCACGTTAAGCCGTTGGTACCTACTACTGCGTCTGATCTCTCTACGGTCATGTCAGACTGCCGTCTCACCGAATTATCAGGGTGAAGGAACAGAGAGTGCATGTGTGTGCGCAGTACACAGGTTATTGCGCACACACTTGTGCACTATAATATCTCCCGCACAGTTGCCTAATCTCTGTTGAGACAGGCCGCTGTAGCCGAAATTCGACTAAGAGAACATTAATTAATTTAACGTAATAACCAAATCGGTTACAGATTAAAATTATAATTCAAAACAACAGAACCAGAAATTCGTAACTGTTGGCCATTTGTCTCCACCATACTCAGAAAATTATGGCAAATTGTAATGACTAATGCTATTCGACTATTACCCACAATGCGACAGTGAATTTTGGATGCATGTCCAATTTAGTCCAATATTCTAACTTCCTCCGTTTATTGCTAACGTGAAGCAGGGAGGAGTAACTTCTGCTTTATAACTACATAAGTTTATGGGCAGTACAGTGGATGTTCCAGTAAGTTAGGTAAGTAACTGCCTAATAATGGCCAGGTGATGGTAACGGGCTGTCATTATGGTAAGTACTGATGGGTATCGACGACACGATTGTTATCAAATAGGAATATGTATAAAAATCATAAAAGGTACCCTAAGTAGAATAAGTCTTGTTAGAAAAATCAACGTTCTATCCTATATTACTTTCCATCGACTAAAATGTATAAGCTCATTTAGTGTGCTAAATATAGGTAACGTTTGAGAAATATTATGCTATCATTGAAGCACCAATGGATCAGAACAAAGTGGAAATTTATTATTATTTACCCCATTTGTATTCTAAACGCTTAATTTTGCGTTCTTATCCAAATACTTATAAAATATTTAAAGTAAATGGATAAAACTTTTTTGTTTCTGAAGGAACAGAGGCACCTAACATCAGGGAAAAACCTCTTGTCTAACACTGTTAAACCAACACGTTAATTCTTACAAAGTACTACTAAAATATACGTGCAATTACTTTATGTTTTAATAATAACTACGAAATTCAATAACAACAGTCATAGCATCGTACGTGTACAAAGTTTAGAGTGCGAGTGTTGGTCAAGGTATAGCGCTAAGAACTAAGTCTCAAGTTGCGAGTGAAGCGGAGTTAGTTATGCAAGTTCTTGGTGTATCAAAGATCTCAAGTTCGAGATCGGTTTAGACTGAGTCTATTTCGGTACCACCAAATTGTAATTTCAAAATGGCTGGCTATAAGACTTAAAACACTATTTAAATAAGTTTTTGAAATTAATAACTAATATTTATTCAAACTTAAATTAAGCTATGGTATATTTATACTTATAAACAGTAATAATAATAATATTTAATAATGCTCTTAGCAGAATTTCGACTTCAGTGGCCAATCTCAACAGAGATTAGCCAACTGCGCGGGAGATATTATAGTGCACAAGTGCTTGCGCAATGCACAGGTGCACTCTTTGTTCCTTCACTCCTATAATTCGGTATGGCATAACCGTAGAGTATTTGACTGCCTCTTTGGTCTTGTGGTCAGCGCGCTGGGTACTATCCACGGGTTCGAATCCCGGGTCGGATCGAAAGTGAATGAGTTTTTCTGTTTTGAAATAACTCACACACAGCTCCGGAGTCAGGAAGTTGGTGGTGTTAACACCCCTGCGCCTGCGCCTGATGGTCTCTACGGTCATATAAACAGTATTAACCTTTTAAAGGCCAATTTAAGTGCTCAAATATAGTAATATTATCTATGAGCTCTTCATCAAAACGAAACAAAATTGTGCTTCCCTATTCGTCCAGTCACCAATGTGTTTGTTGGTACAGAAAGTTTTTACGATTCGATTTCGATGTTGGTCTCAAAGACAAAGTTAATGTATATCAAAGATTCCTATTGTTGTTAATACACATACATAATGCTTTAAGAAAATTACTTTGCGCAGAACCCAAAAGGATCTAAATATTGCAATTATTAACTTAAGATGTCGTCTTTTTATTGAAAAACACACAGCGTCATAATATAATTATATACATTATAATTTTATTTTAGCACCAGATTTAGCCCTATAAAGCTTCTTTTTAGCGTTATTCTGGTTGTGCACTGGCAAGCGAGGCCCCAGGGTCCGCTTTGGACCATGATCTAGGATATAGCAGATCAGATAATTACAGTGGATGGAGCAAGCACCATCAGACCTCCGTGAACCTGTTAACAGCGGAACCTGACCAGTTTTTGATCATCGTTACACATACAGTCGGCTGAATGTGCAGGTTTCCTCACGATGTTTTTCTCACCATAAGAGCATCGGTTAGTGAAACAACTAATAAACATAACACAGAAAATGTCATTGTTACATGGAGGTACGTGGGAGCGTATCCAGTACCTTTTTCATGAGAGGCAACCACTACGCCACCGACGCTCTGAGGAGATTGGCCGTTTAGGCCCACTTGCGCTCGTCCGGACCAGCTATTCCGAACTTTTTGAAGGCCTTTATCTGAGTTGAGCCCTCTTGCACAAGTCTGGATTTGCTAACCCGGACTAGCGGAAGTGGGCTTTCAACTCAGATAATAGGCCTTGAACAAATCCAGATTAGCTAATCCATACGTAGGCAAGTGGGCCTTAAAGATTATAGTGCTTTAGAAATAACTCTGTATTTGAACTTTCCATGCTTCCTATTTACCATTCCAACTGATTACAAACAAGGCAATAACACACCTTTACCGTTTACACATCAGAGGTGTAGCAGATATGTATTCTGATATGTTATTGGCATATCTTCGGAAGGTCCACCCAAGGGAGACTGAATGAATAGGTCTCCGCTACCAAGCCGTGTCAGTTCCCTAGATACTGTTTAACTGCTTGTTACAATGATTATCATATTTGCTTCATGGAACTGTGTTTGATATATTTAGGAGAATAAAATTATAATGTATATAATTATATTATGACGCTGTGTGTTTTTCAATAAAGAGACGACATCTCGAGTTAATAATTGCAATATTTAGATCCTTTTAGGTTCTGTGCAAAGTAATTTTCATAAAGTATTATGTATGTGTATTTACAACAATAGAAACTTTGATTTACATATTTACTAAATTATTTATTTATTACAAGTGTTATATATATTTTACAACATAGTGGTTCGTGATCTTTATTTGGAATATAAAACAACGACATACTTAGCAATTTGAATGGAGTGGTTTGCTAGATACCTACATATTTCAACTTTACCATACTCGTAAAACACACATAGATCCTTACCTACCAGAAAATATCAAAAAAATAATGAGAACTGTTAAAAATCCTGATTTGGTTATATTTTACGGACCTAGTTTTGGTTTGCTCTTAACTAATACGAACAAAATAATATTTTCCTCAGTAAACTCAGTAAAAAAACACATTAAATGACTAATTAATAGGTGCATGGAACAAAGCCTGCTTATAAAACCACCGCACGATTAATACATCATATAACACAATTTAATTATGAGTGCTCTTTAAATACCCAATAGCTTTTGTACATTTTGACCTAAAACTTCTAGTTTATGCTATGACAAAAATTTCACAAGGAAACAGCTCTTCAATAACGGTCCTTTTAAATTTTTAGTCCAAAGTTCGGTTCCGACCGCTGAGAACGTCACAGACCCAATCTCACTGTTGCTACCTTTTTTACATGTCCACATTTACATAAAGAGTCTGCCGGTCCTTAGGGCCCCCTTCCCGGTTTCCCATTTTGTGTTTGGATTAGTCATGTGTAGAAAAATCATCGATTGTCTGTCGATAGTATCGTGTCCTTGACGATACATTAATGAAAATAGTTTTAAGTTGACAATAGTGTGATGGTTTTTAATATTTCTTAACACTCGCAGTGTTCTTTCTTATTTATATAAGTTTTAATAAGAAACCAAAAATTCGCATACAGGTAGGATTTGAACCTACGACCTTTGGCTAACAGGGCCAACGCTCTTACCAACCGAGCTATTGTGCAGTTCATCCAACCGTGTGAAATTCTTGGTCTCTTTTGTCTTACGTCATTGCGTGACGGTAGCGAAATCTACCCAAACTATATTGCAACAGCAGTGGGCCAAGTAGTTATTGTTTACAGAATAAATTCAACTTGAATGATGAAGCTTTCGCTATTCAATAGTTTTTAATATTTTTTACCAGTGTTCTTTCTTATTTATATAAGTTTAAATAAGAAACCAATAATTCATAAAGCTTCAAATGCATCAAATGTTAAACAGCCTTACAAAACTATTGGTTAATCTAAATTATTTGTGTACTATCGATAATATCGGTTGTGTCCTTTACTATCGATAATCGAAATATCGATAGTAGTTCATGACTAGCTTAAATGAGAGCGGCCTTGCTACGAATCTGACGGAAACTAACTTTTTTGTAACAACAAAAAGGGTTACTTTTTACGTCCATCTGTTTTTTTAATTGGAGACTATTTTTCTACTGGATTCCGGTGGCTTTGAGACTCATTCAGATTTCATTTGGGTTAAGTGCGTGGAAACCTAAAAGTAGGTTAAACTGGAACTCTGTCGGCAAATGAACGAGCTGGACATAAAACCATTTCGTTTCCTTTTTAAATTGTATTTTATTCTGAGGCAGTTAATTCAAAGTTCCAAGCTTACTATAAAAGTGTTAGGTCAGACAGTATGAGCATATACACTAAACTGGAAACACCTCTTCTTAGATTGGGTCTTAGAAACCGAACGCGTAACATCTCAGAACAGCTTAGGCACAAGTAAGCTGAATTGTCCAATTCAGATGACCTTTATCGCTTTATCGTTCCGCGTTCGAGCTCTGAAAAAATAAGTATTACAAATTATATGCGCGACATACGCAAAGGTGATACACCTAATCCTATCACAAAAGCCTCGCAAAACTTGGTCGACAATTTTCACTTTACAACCCAAAGATCACTAAAAAGGTACCATCTACCCGAATGAACTATTCGCTCCTCGTTCAAACGCTCGCGTTCGTTCCATAAACTAAGAAAATCGGCCGCCGCGGACGATCAGCGAAAGTAATCTTCGCAGCATTCTACCTCGGGGCGGGAAACAATTTTCACTGATGTATTTTTTTACCACAGCCTCGTGTGCTCCGTTATTCTCAAGTAATATAGGATTCGAGGCTCCTAGTAATTCCGTGGTTATTGCCGTGCTACTTTTTGGAGCGGTTTTACGGTGCTGTGCCATTGGAATTTTGATCTAGTTTAACTAAATTATCTTCTTGACAATACTTAAGTACGTACCTTTTTTAATGATCATGTAATCTATGCTGCGGATAAGTAAGATTCAAAACCATGTTCATGTGACAAGAGAACCATTTCAGATTTGTATGTTATCTTAATCTTATCATATTGCTGCTTCTCATTTTCATATTTATCAAAATTGTTTACTGGCAAAGTAATAGAAATCCATGTTCACGAAACCTCGTTACATATCGTTAGTGTACTGAGTATTAGTACATAGTTAGGAGTAGCTTCCAAACTTCGGAATATTCTAACCCGATTGAAACTTCCATATCATTGCGTTAGATTCTCCACACTAGTCTAATCCGCTTCGTCTAGCTTATGTCTTATTCAGAGCTGAATCGATCGTGTAACTTTCTGCTGAAACAATACTGAACTGATGGAAACTTTTATCGGGAATTAAAGATCTCCATATTTCCAGGAGTTTCATAAATAGAATAAATTATCCCATCGAGAGAGGAGTAACTTACTTATTTATCGGCCAGTACGGAACACAGGTGGGTATGGGCCTTATAGACGTTTTACGCGGCCCTCGGGTCCTGAAGTGACGCATTGGCGGCTGGAGACCTTTAGGTAGACGGTAAGGCAACACCTACAACGTTATGGCAGCCTGGTACATTAATGTCGTGAAATACGATACACGGGTTGTTCTGACGTTTGTTGTTACGTTCAAATATACGTATTTTATACGCAATATTTTCTATTTTGTGACTTGAAACGTTATGCACTTTAAGATAAGTAAAAATAAACACGTTTTAGTATTATATGCATGATCATTAAGTATATTTTTTCGTTGTAATGATTACTTACTTTTTTTGCATGCATTGCTTTAGATTTAGGGATATCGTTCCCTCTCAGAGATGGAAAATTTTTCTTTGATAACTGTTTTTATAATAATCCAAATCCTAGAAACACACTTTCTGAACACAGTGAATAGTGTGGTCTCGTTTAAAGTACAAACGTTTTCCAGTTTAATTTACTTCACGGTTTTATTCGCAGCAATATTTCCTCTTTGGGACGTATATCACTCTTTTTTCTTGTCCAAAAACCTAAAGCTAGCAACACCGGCCATTGTCCTTTTGCGTTTCATTTTGTTCCCGTTCAGGTGTTGACTCAAAAATATTGCAACAATTTTTAGTGAATGAACATCGGAAATTGGATTTCACTCCATTTTGTTTTTTAGACACGCTAGTTTAGGAAATGATGAATCTTTCGTTGAAATAAAATCATAATTAATACTTGATAGCTTTCATAAAATGGAAATGAGACAAATGTAGCCATTTTAATGTTGCTTTTAAATTATGTTAATCTTTATTTACAAGAAGAGCTTACAAGAATTCATAAGATCTTCATAAGAATTAATAGTCTTAGGATCGAGATCACGAACACACGTTTAATTTTAAATCAGCCGGTTAAGCATTATTTGACATAATTTGTATGGGAATTCTGTCAAATCAACCGTCAGTTGACATTATCGGAACTATACGCTAAAGGGGCAATTTCAAATTAATAATATTAGTTGACATAGCAATGATGAATACCTTCCTACATTGGTTGTCAACAATTGCCATTCATTTGACGACCTACGGCCACTATAGAATATATTTTTTGTAGTAAAACCATGATTGTTTTTACGTCTTTTTCTTTTTTTTTCAGCCGAACGTAAAAGGGCGATCATAAAATAACAATTTCACTAAATCACAGCGAACAGGAAATTTTACCTTAATGAGATTTAAGCCCAATCTCATTTCCCCTCATCTTTATTGATCAGTACCTATCAACAGAATCAAACTCGTCAATACGTTTTAAATTAAAAAAGCGAGAGTAAATGATTCGATTTTCTCCGCTTCCTCCACTTTAATTAAAATTAATCAGAATTGGCGCCTATTAACATTTTCGTTTTATTATATTCTCCCACATTATTAATTTTTGTCGGCTACTGTGTTGTTTTGTAGGTCAACGCCGCTCCGCTACGGAATCTGGATCATTGATTTCCCTAGCGCATGGTAAAAACCAAACAAGTTTTATTTAAACTATTTATTACTTTAGTTTTATTTTTTATTTAGTTTTGTTTTTAAGGTCAATACCTTTTTATAGTTTTGAACTCTGTATACCGACACTTATCAGACATTTGTAGTTTACCACGATTAACAACTGACAATTATTACTTTCAAGATGCATTATATATTGTGATATATGATACATCAATTTATGTTTTGTAGGTCTCGTATATTATCTGGAATGGAACTCCAAGCCTTGAGATTTATATCTTAGCAAAGGTTAAGATAAAAACAAGACCATTTTAAACAGTCATAATCAATTTGATAGCTAAAAATCCATACTAATATTATAAATGCGAAAGTGTGTCCGTCTGTCTGTCTGTTACCTCTTGACGCTTAAACCAATGAACCGATTGAGATGAAATTTGGTATGGAGACAGTTCGAGACCCTGGAAAGGACATATAATACATTTTGTCGCGATATAAAAACATTAAGGGGGTGAAATGGGGGATGAAATATGAAAAATCCAACTCTTGCGGGCGAAGTTGCGGGAAACCACTAGTAGTATTTATAAAACTTTCTTGGCGAGGAAGACTAAAGGACTAAAGTTTCAATACAGCCTTCACAAAGCTACAAATACTTAAAACAAATTATTGATTGATAATACGAGTAAAGGTACACATTTTCAAACTGATAATCACGTGCCGTCATTACAGCAATTTAGTAGCGATTTTGTAGTTAGTTACAGTTTTTACACCAGTAAATGGTTGTTTGTGAGGCAGTTTTGAAATCGATTTAATATGGAAAACAGCATAATGGTTAAATTGTATAGTTTTATGAATCGTTGCTTTAGGTTTAAAGCTGTAAAACACCTACTTAGAAATGATTAAATTATGTGTAAAAGTAGTACTTAAAGCATTTTCTGTGGTCACAACTGCGTTCAGTTTGGATTTATATACGTGCTAACTACATTACGTAACGTAAAACGGAAACAAAAGTTATTTTTACAAACATAGTTTTTCTTGCATAAATTTCTGAAAACACACTCCTTGTCACTTTATATCTTAATATTTTAGCTTTGTATCTTAAGACAACACCAAACCCAAAATTATACATACAAAATTACAAAGCCCCAATCAGTTAACCAACTAATTAAATATTCGATCCTTATTGGGTGGTACGTGAATAAAGTAGCAGTTATTGTTTGACAAGGTCCCACCTTCATTAATCATATACTCTGAAGTTTGCAGATCTGGCCGCGACGTACTCATTCCATCACAACACCATCCTAAGTAAACGTATCAAACAATACATTATTCAACAACTAAAGATGACGAATGCAAACAAAGGTACCTATTGTTCGGTTGACGGAATTTCAAACTTTAGGAAACTTAAGGTATACTGGTCTCAAAGTTTCGAGTTTGTAAGTACACTAAGAATTACAAATGAAAAGAGCATATTTACTAACGGTGCATTTCATTAATTAAATTCTTAAATTGATTGAAAATCATGAGCAAAGAATTTTTAATTTAGATTTCGTCATTTAAATCGTATGTAAAATTTATAGGAGATTGAAATAGAAAAAAAATAATAATTACCTGGTTTTACCAAAATATAAATTTAGAAAGCTAAACAATTTCAACGCAAAACTGCTTAGGAATTCTTAAACCGTCAGATGAGTGATTCTCCGGAAAGCATTCTCCACGTCACCTTCGTGGCGAATTTTAGTTTAAGTTTTTTTGAAAATAGAAAAAATACTACACTAAAGAAGGCCTAAAAGTATATTGAATTATGTTGGAATCAAACAAATCGGTTTGTTATTCATTCCGATATTTAATTTTGAAATTTTTGTACCCACGAAAGTTATTATTGACTCCACGAAAATTACGAAACGTATTTTTAACAGCTAGTTATATTTTATTACATAAAAATATTTCAAATAAAACCTAAATAATTACAATAATACTTGCTTTTACGAAAATAAATAGTTTTTTTTTTATAGTAAAGAGCATAAAAAGCTTTAATAATTAAATCTCTTAACCTTTTAACAAGACGACTGTCTTGGTGTAGTGGTTCGCGCCACGGACTTCTAAACCAGGCGGTTGCGGGTTTGAATCCCGCAAGGGGCAAATGTTTGTGTGATGAGCACGAGCATTTGTACCTAAGTCATGGATGTTTATAAAAGTATTTAAGTATGTCTAAAATATATATGCCTATATGTGGATTACGTGGTTGGATGTGTTACCATTTATAGTATATAAGTTAATATTAAGTTAATAAATGTAACACATTTGTTTGTGATCCCTAAAAATAAAAATAAAATAAAATAAAATAAAATGTCTATCCGTTATCCTAGTCACCATAGCACAAGCTCACGCTTAGTATGAGGCTAGGTAATTGGTGTGTTTGTTGGAACAATTTATTATTATTATTTTATAAAGTAAAAAGTTCCGCTCTGACGACGGTTTAAATGAAGGTTTTTTTTTGTTAGCTAATGTACTAAATGCTTTTTCACACATGCATATCAACAATATAATCTTACGCAGGACGTCCACTGATAAACATATGCATACCCCAAAGACTTGGAAGTCCACTGATAAACATATGCCTACCCCAAAGACTTCCAAGTCTTTGGGGTAGGCATATGTTTATCAGTGGTATCAGTGGTAGTGGTACTGCCCCAAAGACTTGGAAGTCTTTGGGGTAGGCATATGTTTATCAGTGGTGGCGTGACCGGTAACAAGCGGCCTGTATCCAGTGCGATCATGCGACCTTTGCAGGGTCGTCTGTCAATCTTGCTGGTGGACGTAGCGTAGGGCACGCTACGTTCTTGACCAAATGGTGCACTGCCCATTGCCACTTGAGCTTAGTGGTCTACAGGGCTATGTTTCTTACTGTAACCTTAGTTCTTCTACGTATCTCTTCAATTCAATCCAGTGGAGAAACACTGAACATAGCTCGTTGTTTGTCCTTAAACTTTTTTATAACGTCCATAGTAAGAGACCATGTTTTGGATTGGTTTTAGACGTTCGTTTTCAAGCACTGAAGTGTTTGGGTCATAATTCCCTCGCTAGGAGCTCTGCCAACAACACCAGGGGCAGTGCTAAATACACTGCTGGACCTTATACCACTACATATGCAGGTACAAAAGGAAGCCAAACATTGTATATACTGAATATGTACCCACACAAAAACCAGATGGACCTCTCAGACACTAACAAAACTTAAGGAATCAGTCCTTAAACACATACCCCTTAGCATGCCTAGCGACGACATGCACACAGAATACAACTTCCATTAGATGTATTCAGTAAAGATTCCGTCAAGGGACAAATGGCTAGAGGGCCAAATGATCTTCAAAGAAGAAAGCCACGTCTGGTATACAGATGGATCCAAGAAAGGATCTGATGTCGGGTGTGGGGTATACGGAGAGAGGCCCAAGCTCAAGGTTAGCGTTAACCCGGGCACGGAGTCCTCTATCTTCCAAACCGAAGTTTCCAAAACTATCTGAAGTCTTTACAATCAACTAATGCGCGAAAATAAATTTGGAAAGGAGGCTTCTTAACTAACACATCTACATCAACTTGGATAGCTGAGCAGCACTGCTGGCTCTAGAATCCTTTGAACTAAACTCAAAACTAGTTCAAATATGCAACAGAAACCTAAATGCCCTGGGTAACTCCAATAAAGTAACACTTACATGGGTGCCAGGGCATTCTAACAATTACGGTAATGAAGTAGCAGACGAGCTTGTCAGAAAAGGAGCCAACGACCCTCGAATCGGCCCAGAACCGTTCTATGGTATTACCAAACAAAGAGCCACTACACTTCTTACTACCCTTAGTAAACAAGAGGTTATTGAGTTGTGGAAGTCCGTACCAGAACAAAAACACTCTAAAACGCTCATATGAGCAAAAGAAGTATCCATTTAGGGCAGCATATAATGCACCCGGAAGAGATAATAGAACTCACTCCCCGAAAAATCTAGCAATTCCTGGATTCAACGGGTATAAGTAGTGAGCTATAATCAAAAGGGCTGCCACAATAGACCAATCACTGGTCGAGCTGGCTTATACTTGGCCCAAAATTTTAAATAATAAATGCCCACGCGTAGTTTTTCGGAATCTATCCAGTCAATGTGAGTCTACCTAAAAAAATAACACTTGCTCCAGGTAAACGTATTCCTGTTGTCTATAACTGTAGATCACAGTGTAATCCTTTTTATTCCACTTGTGCATACATTCGATCATGGACAGTGTTTTATCAAGTTATTCGTATATGAATTCTATAGAGAACTTTCCTTATTGACGTCGATAAATTGATAAGCCAACCAATTATTTAGTAAGAATTACATCAAGGTTCAATCAATTGGATATATCAACCTTATTTGACAAAATTAGATAAATACAAGAAAAGCTTATGTTTATACTTACTCAAACTATAGTTTGTTAATAATTTTGGGAAAAAACGTTAACATGGTTATTAAAAAACATTTACAGACCGACAGAGAAGTAAATTAAGACTGCATAAATAGACCTTCGTAACCTTACGTGGAGTGAAAGATAACCTTCGTGGTCAAATGTCCACGAAAATCATGCCACAAAAGTTACGAAAATTTTACATTTTCAAAAATTTACTAGTTGTTTCTTGACAAATATAAAAACTAAAAAGAGGAAGAAGAAATTGAAAAAGGGTTTTATACTGAATATTCAACACTTATATCTAAATCATTCCATTTTCTTTAAAATTTAACCATGAAGGGTTTCTTCAAAAGGTTGCCAGAAAAAAGTTGATGAATTTGTGTGCCTATATTTTCTGTATCAAAGCGATAAGAAAGGCATTTGTCCTCCAATGATGCTGTAATGAAACTAAAGTTTCCTTAGGGCCATTAAGCGTGTCTAAAAGTTGAGGCTCTTTGAAGTTATGGACCTTTTTATGTCGCGTTCAAGAAACTACCACAATCGTGTGACCGAGACAAAATATTTTCTAACTCTTTCTGTTTAAACGATATCAATACTGGTTTTTTAAATGATCAGTCTTGACTTATTTACTTTTTTTTTGACATATAGTATGTCTACATAACACAACAAACAATAAAGATATTAGTGGTTAAACTAACCGCGAGGTCGTTGGGACCCGCGGAGAACACCGGTTTTGCTCCCGTTTTTGGCGGTAAAATATTATTAAAAATACCTGTAAGCCCTATTTTATGTTTTATTTTATTTTATGTCTGTGTAGATGAATAGACAGAGAATCATTTAAAGTTAACTTCAAAGCTGTTTATTGAATGGGTTAGGAGTTATAAACGTGTGACCGCCAAAAAACGCCCCTCGGAGAATCACTCAGATAATGGACTCTGTGTGTGCAATTTCAAACACAAATATTAAAAAACTTACATTGCCATTTTTTTAGATAGTGAAAGTTTTTTTATTCATACATACATTGGTTTTTAAATCCATAGGTCTAGTAATTCTGCACAAACGCAATCTCGTTTTATTTAAAAAAAAAACTGTAAATGCTGACTGCATGGGTTATGCGTGTTTCTTTTTTAGCTTTATTCTAGGTACCATTATAATTTTTCATTTAGGTTAAATTTTATTTTTATATATAACAAACAGTTTATGACAATCCTCGGCGTGAGAGCGCAACTTTTTTTCTTTAAAACTATTCTTGAGAGCACTATCGAATAATTACTACATAACAAGAGGCAAAGGTAAGCACTATCTTCTTTGTTCTTTCAACTTGTCAAACAACAAAGTTTCTATGGGAGCGCCGGAGATAAAGGTATTTAGCAATGTTTACTTCAGATAAAAAGTTTTCCATCTATCTAAGCCGAGGTAGTACGAGTTATTTATGTCACTTTGCCTACTTTAATCCCTTTCTTTTTCATTGATAAGAGAGGCTTTCGCATCTTCCCAAGTTTCCAGTTATTGTGTACTTTCGGGTAAGCCATGTAATCTTTTGTGATTTTATCGTTGACAGAGCCAGCTTTTAATAATTTTTTCAGTTTTCCTTTTCCAGAGTGTGTATATACAGAGTTTTCATGGTATCAAATTTGTTTTACTTTTTGCCTTTAGGTATAACTAAGTACATACAAAGTATAAATATTACTGAACAATGTAATATATTTAATAATGAATAATATTTTATGAAAATAATTTATGCCATGACTTTTATGTGTTGTTTTTTGTTAAATAAATCAATAAACGTACAGCTAAACCAAATCCAATATCTAAAATGTAGGTAGAATCTACATTTTAGCTCGATTTTGCAGCATTCTTGTTGGGAGCTTGTATACTTCTCATTCACTCATTCTTATTGGGAGATAAGCTTCTAGTATACATTTACGTGAATTATAAACCCGAAGTTCCAGAGGTAGCTGACGACTCCGGACAGGTAATCCATTAAGCCAGAAAACGTAGCACTAACATACAAACTTGTGCCCCCGTCATCTACAAAGTCGATTCTTGGGACCCCTGTGCTGTAAGTCGATATTCTATTTCGACTGCATCCCACTCACCTAAACCAGCACACCAGGGTGAGCGAAAAAGAAGGTCAAGGTTCAATAAATTAAATGGGCGTTGTCTTACAAAATAGGGTGAAAAAATTAACAGACAATGTACTATTTAAAGGAATGTGAACAGCATTGTCATATTTTTGTATAGATACTATTCAAAACTTAATTGTCTTAGTAAAGCTTTGGCCAAATCAACGCATACCTACAGCTTGCGTCCGCAATAGCGATCAAAAAGGGTGTGAAAAAATAATCGATTATAAAAAAATCTAATAAAAATCATTTTCATCAATAAATAAAAAGTTTTTATCGTTCTTGTTTTTATAAAAGAAGACATAACAAATAAGGTAACAAGGCAAGTAATGCACTCTGCTTGAAATCATAACGAATAAGTTACACACACTGGCAATTGTTCACACACACTCAATTGTTGACTAGGCTTGTGCTTGTATGTTTACTCTAGTCTAAAATTTATAATCCATCGGTTTTGCATTATTTGACATGTTTTGTATGGGAACTCTGTCAAACTAACCGTCTGTTACATTTAACCGGCTGTTTAAAAATTGGTGAACTTGGTTCTTATTATTTAAACCCGAGTTCACTAACTTTTAAACAGCTGGTAAACATAGATTGACGGTTTATTTGACACAATTTCCATACAAAATATAAATAAATATTTATTAAATTAAAACGATCGTTTACAATTAATCATGTGTTCGTGAACTATACGAGTACAATTAGAAGGCAATTTCAAATGAATGACATTAATGAATACCTACTATACTGGTTGTCAACAAACAAATAACGAATAAGTTATACACCATGGCAATTGTTCACATACACGCACTTTTACACACTCAATTGTTGGCTAGTTTTATGCTTGTAATTTTACAAATTATTCAAATGTTTTCTGAAGAAAAAATAGTATGCCCGCAAACATTCTGTGGGATCAATTTCAATTCTTCAAAATCAGTATGCAACAAGCGAGCCAAAATCTGAATAAACTTATTTGTGCTTGGTATTCTAAAATGTGCAAAGTATTAAAATAAATTTGCCAAAGCAACACGCACTATCTTCTTGTCCTGAAGACAATGATTTATTTACAGAAACATTACAGACGTGCGACTAGAACAAAAATTGGAGAAATGGAATCAGATAGTTATCAAATCGTAAATAAATAATTATTTACAGTGGTACAAAGTGCAATGTCTAGTCTATAGTTTTGTTCTTTCATCTTTCAGAGAACTAAGCCAGTTAGTAAATTAAATATTTGTTTTCTTCTTCATTGGAAAGATTGATAATCAAAACCTGGTTACACATTAAATTATGCTACCATTTTTTGCGAATCATGAAACAACCAGGCTTGTGCTTTTGCTTTGGTGAAGTTCTGTTTGCAGCCCAGCTGTAAATCCAGTAGGTGTAGGTATCGATAGTTATGGAAAAAAGTATCGATTACCAAATAAAAAAAGCAAACATAAATGTTTAAAAAATAAAACACCCGACTGCAAAAATTATTATATTTTTGAAATGGTTTTTGTACTGGCTTTTATTTGATACTCATTTTGGGAATATATTAGGAAGATTAAATAGGGAGATTGAATAAGATTTATCTAGGAAGATTGAATAGGGACCTATCAGATCGTGCTAGGAAAAAATCACTTCCCATCCGATTACGAGTTACGATTTTTTATTCGAAAATTAGGAAATATCACTATTTTTGTGGTTTTTTAATTTTTTTTTCTAATGATAATTTTAGGTTTTATTTAATAAATGGTTTTTAGTTAAACACTGAACTCAACGATTTTATTTTAAATGCAATTTTTTATCTGATAGGTCCCCAATCAAACTTTCTAGAAACATTTTTATATCCGTTTGGTCTGGACCACCCTGTATAGCCTATGTCACACTCATAATATTGACAAATTCAACGACACCTGATATGTCAAAAACTGTCTAGCCGTTTGGGCTGTAGGGCGTGCCAAACAATTAAACATGCATACATACATACTCTCGAAAAACATAACTTATAATCCTTCCGCAGTCGGGTAAAAATAGCTCGTCTGCTCGCCACAGAATGTGAAAAATAAAGAATTTCTGTAATGCACGCCGCGCCACTGGCGGAAGCATCAGGGAGGATGTCCCGGGTATCTTGTCACACGACCACTTCTTTACTCTTGCACTTCTTATTTATGACTAAAATTCAGATACAGGAATAAATTTGCAATTTGACATTACGCGATAAGACTCCCCCGGGCGGCGTTATGAAAACCTGCCACAGTTTTGTGGGTGAATTGTTAGAACGTTTTTGTGATAATGTCTGGCTGACACCTTTGTGTAGAATGAAAACGATGTTTGAATTTGTCGGAGTTAAAAAATATAGGTACTTAAGTTACTTGTACAAAAAAGCGAGTCTCGTCCGTCACTTAACACTATTTGATCACAAAATCTTGAAATTATTGCCTGGAAGATAGTAAAGATAGTACAACATTGTCTGCTAAGAAAGGATTTTAAGAAGTAAAAAGGTTTGACATTTTGTAAAAAAATGAATTGCCTAATATCACATGTTTTCTAGACTAGATTTTACCTAAATACCTACACTTATTAAAAACGTGCTTAAAGATTTTTGGAAATTTCAATTTCAAATACTTGAAGGGAAATTTTTATAATAAGCTCATAGTCCATAATTACACGTGGTTGATGCCGCGGAGGGAACGTCAGTAGGTCAATGATAGTGCTGTTTCTATTGATTTAGTTAGGCAGTAATTCGTTTATTTTTTAAGTATACATAGTACTTAAGTTATACATACATTTATATATATATACAACAGTATTCTAAAGCCGCCTTCCCTTTTGATTCTTTTTTTGTCCTTTACTAAAAAGTTTTATTTCTGTAAACACCTTAAATGTCTTATAGATTATTTATTTAATAAATTAATTTAGGTGTGTCCACCATCCAAGAAGACAATTAATCAGTCGCTTATAATTGGTTTCGTTTTAAAATACGAGGAGTATTTCGTAAATGAGTGGAGTATTTTGCACACTCATAGCGTAGGTTCAAAATGTTTTCTTCATTTTAAAAGTAAAGCTATGTGTACAGCGCTACGTTATCGCTCAGAATAAACACAGAAAAGGAATAATTACACAACTTCGCGGAACTTCCTCAACTAAGTTCGTATTCTTTTTGTATTCCTTGAAGGGGTTATTCCAAATTATTTGTTTGCCTTATGCCAGCCACAAAGGTGTAGAAATAACCCCAGTAAAATTGGTCCAACATTTCAATCATGCCGAGTTTGAATGAATTAATGACCGTATTGCGTGAGTAATAATCCTAATTTGAACCCAACCGGCAACAGAAATATGAAACTGCAACGTTTCCGATTGCTCAAATTCAATATTTCACCCCTAAACCTTTCCACGAATGGATTCGGTCAATAAAGTTAGATTTATGGGTACTTACAAGATTTAAAAATAATTACCATGAAACGGGTTTAGTCATATTTTATGGTTTATAAGACTTTAATAGCTGATATGTCAGTTAGAGATTTGAAAACAACGTTACATTATTTTTGATAAAAATTTGGTTCTGATTGTCTGTCAGTTTTTAACATACCGTTGCCTCATTATCAGTTCCAATGAATATCTAATCAACTAAATTTAGTTTTAATTAATTAACTACTGCCTAAGTTTGATTACAAAACTTATCAAAAGAATCCGAAACCAGCGAAATCTTGCTCACGTAGTCACGTCCAAATGATAATTTGTTTCATTGCCCATCCAATGTCCAATAATAGAGTCGCAATGCTGCGAGGTTCCGTGTGATTACGATTATTCCGGATCACTGTGTAAATGTGCTCTTAGCCGTCGTTCACACCGAACGTATTGTCCGCGGCAGACTAGGAACATGCTTACTGTCAGCCGTAATAATACATGTCAGAGAATGAGACGGTTGGCGCTGTTGATTATGAAGTTTCGAGCTGTCAGAACGTGATGACAGAGGTCATTCGGATTTGGTGTTCAACCATAGAGCTTCGTTCGGAAATCGTTTTATACGATTACGTCAATCTAGCGCCATCTATTGAGTTTAGTCGGAAAACGCTAAGTTGTTTACTTAGCATGGTCAATACAACGATGGCAGCACTTGTTTCCGTCGTTTTAATATTTCATTTGACGGAAAAGTAAAAACCCTGAGCAGTCTATCACTGAGCGCCAACATGAACGGTTGTGTCTTGGCTATTGCGTCGCTGTATCAAACTTGCTGCGTTTCTCGATTGTATTCAGAAGCCATCCATGTTATCTTTAGTTATTTTGTGTCGATTAGTTTGTGATACTGAAAACAGGCGTCTGTATTAACTAACCGTACTATTATTTCCGTGTATGAGCCACCTGACAACGATTTCTCCCACGCCATCGTCGACATACACTATCAGCAGTAGGTATAGAGTATTATTGGTTCGGTGTGAACGAGTCGGCGGCGAACAATACGTATGGTGTGAACGATGCCTTACAATTGTTCGGGCGATGCCACACGATGCGTTGCGTGTCCTCATCGTATTGTTATAAAGAAAGAAATGTCATACGTTACGCTGAAATGTATAGTATAGTAATGGCAAGCGCGTGACTAACTGACCCAAGGAAGAAAGGTCGAAAACTCCGGTAAGGTCACCATAGAGATCCTTGCTAATTTTATAAGTGAAAATGTGATTCTATCTAAATTCTGCCTTTTTACGTTGTGTAGACAACCGATTTAGATAAAACTAATTTTATTATATTGATAGTTTGAAAATCTATGAAGGACTTAAAAGAGATTTGTGCCGGAAATCGTTCCTTAAGTTTTATAGAAAATCTGATATTTGCGCGAATGAAATGGCGTAGTAGCGCTATTTGTTTGACACATCATAATACTAATTCAAAAAGCTGCGTTATGTTGTGATTCCGGTTGCCTCTAGTGGCACTCAGTGCGTTGAAATCATGGCGTTGTGACGACGAAATCACCTACAACATTCATATGGCACCGCTCTTACAATCTTTCCTGTCCATCGCTCTTTGCTAATTAAAAGCCGACTCGTTTGGTTTGCCGCTCATGCAGAAACCAGCCGGTTCGTTTTATGAATTAATCGATTATTCGATGTATGATCTCTAACCGATGTTCAATTCGATAAAGAAGTTTTTTTTTAAATAATAAAGACACATTTTTTTTTTATTAAAGGCTCAGCACTATCTGTTTAACGTGCTTTACGTGACTCGGAGGTGTGTTAAGTGCACAACACCATTTTTCATTTTATTAAAAGAAAAAAAAACAGCAACAAATTCCGGGCCAACTCGGGATTCAAACCCGGGACCTCTTGGACGGAAGCCAGCATGCTGAACACCAAATCTTACAAAACAACTTTGACGTAAGCTCAGATTATAAAAATATAATAGTTAAGTAATTAGTAAGTAACAACTCTATGCTATATTTCGTTATTTCCTATGCGTCTTTTTTAAAATTGCAGCATGTTTCTAAAAAAAGAAAAGATTATGAAAAGTATGTTAATACTTGTATCTTGAACACAAGGGCGAAGGCAGGCCTGTACATCTTCCCGCGTAGGTAGCAAAAACGTACCTACGCAAAGCGACCCCTTGGTAAGGGACTAAACAAGTTGGGTGTCGCTAGCCGGCAGCGATACGCTCCCGCGTTTTATTCACCGGCGATGCGCGACACTAGGTTGCTGGTTGGACGAGCGTGAATAAAGTCCTAGAAAGATGCGCTAGATGGCGTAAGTAGCTATGTGGCAGTAGTTTGTGGCAGTCAACCCTATCGCGTTGCGTGATAGTACGTCACTGAATAGGTTTAGTGTATTATGAATCATATTCCAGAGTTATAAGAATGAAATTATCTTGCAATGTATTTCTGTAGGTGTCTACACAATAATGTGCTTGAGTCAGAGGCGAACTGAATTACACCATATCGTTAACAACATTGAGTAGACATTTCTTTGAATTTCATTACAAAGTCATACTTCTGTACGGAGTACTAGTACTTATTCTGTGGCGAAGGTAACGTTGAGTGATGTTTTTCGTCTATTTTATTTTCAAAAATACTCGTCGAAACACTCTCTTTGGTGTGCATTCGAAGCTGAATAACTAACGGACCGTAATTTTCTTCTCTCAAAGCCGTAACTTTTCTTTAAGATGGCCTTAGACGAATAACCTATTAACCGGTTTCATTCGTACCTTTACGAAACTCACGTGAGCTCGAGTACTTACCTAATATAGGTATAGATTTGAGTTGCATAAATATCGATAGTTTGGTTATCGATAGCCTTGATAAAAAGTGATTAAGATATTACTATCGATACTATACTGTCCAGTCGACTTTTACTTTTATATAGATTTAGTACCGGTTAAGTAGTAGTACTTACTACACTATCAATGAATAACTGATTATTCTCAAAATTTTCTTACGTCCTAAAATAATAACCGTTCCGAGATCCAAGATTAAAATCTACATTGGTTGCTTGCGTATATTCATTGACTGCCTCGTTGGTCTAGTGGTCAGCACGCTGGGTACTATCCACGAGGTCCCGGTCATCGGAAATCACGTTAAGCCTGTTAGTCCTGCGCCTGATTTCTCTACGATCATGTCGGACTGCCGTCTCACCGAATTATGAGAGTAAAGGACCAGAGAGTGCACCTATGTATTGCGCACACACTTGTGCACTATAATATATCCTAAGCAGTTGGCTAATCTCTGTTGAGATTGGCCGATTTAGTCGAAATTTGTCTAGGAGCACATTATATCCATTGAATACTTATATTTACAGGGGCAGCCGTGGCTTTAAAAGTATTAGCACATAATAATCGATTCCCCTTTTTTTTTAAAATAGGCAGATATTTGACCGCAATCTCACTTGATGGTAGGCGACGATGCGGCAAAGAATGGACATGTCTATTTAGAATCAGCCTATTCACTAATTCTTAAAGGAATCCAAATCGTAGGGCTTAGTAAACACAGCCGGCATTAAATTCCAGCTTTTAGCTCTCTAGCCGTCCCTCCTATGTTTTAAACTAGCGATATAATATCGAGCAATCTATATTATATATTACATTACGTCCATTGATTTATTATATATAAAGATGGAAGGATATATAATAAATCAATGATGACATCAACACATTTTTTATCGATAGTCCTATTGATACATTAACAACACTAATGGATCTGAGACCGTGATTCAGTGGAGCAACAATGTTATCCTCTTAACATGAGATTTGAGTGTGTCACCCCATTCAATTAGCTGTTAAATCTTACACTCCCCCGGAGTGATATTAATTTTGAAATTAAACCACGTTTTGACGAAACTATGACAAGTTGTGACATTGTTTCAATTTGATTTAAAATAGTTATTAGACAAATACATATTAACATTGAGCGACAAAGATGATGCGCAATTGTTATTAAGTTTTAAGTAAGTAAGCAAATTACATGAAATATTTGCGTACTTAATATAACTTATTAATTAATCAAATTATCGTACCTATTTTTTTTTTAAGTTTTTGTGTTACGCTACTTTCAACCCAACTTCTTTTAGCAAAAAAGTTCTACTAGTTGCGAATCTTTCTTTTGCGATTTGTGTTCTGTATGTTATTTATTTAATTTAAAATTGTATAAGGTTGTACAAAATATTTGTATTCCATTTTTGTGTTTAGTTTTATCGATTTACCCTTATGTTTAGGTTTTTGCCTAATATTAAAATGTTAATTTCTATTGTAATAAGCATGTCAGCTTTGAGAATATGTTCAAGCACCAAATCCAGAATTTGAATGACAAAATAATACATGTAATGTAATTTTTTCGGCCTTATTACAAAAAATTTAGTACCTACCAGGTTTGAACCTACTATGTTGTTTTTTGTTTTTGCAATATTTTTTTTATTTTATATTATTTGAACCTAATCGAAATATAAATAACGAAATTGTTTAATGTAGTTGTTTAAAAGTGTTTAGGTTATATTAAGGACTTAGAACTATAATTTCCACCGGCCGTGCCTACTAAAATGCTTCCTACAATAGCATTACCCAAGTAGATCTTTTTTTCATAACATTTTTTGCAAGAAATGGGCCATTATCTCTTATTTATCGCCTAAACTCTCGAGTTTTGTATGAGCCCTAACTCTTTCATCTCCTATATTTCTTTGTCCCTAAATAAAAATGTCATCTTGGGGCAAATTACTCAAAATAATGTTTCAGTAAACAGAGTTTTGTTAATGAGTATTGACATATTGTAATAAATCGCTTTCGTATAGCTATGTTATGGTATATAATTATATCCCTAGGGATATACTATATTACGGCTTTATCTATCTTACTGCGACATGTACATATATTATATAATATATTAAGGTTTGAATGATTTAAAAAGAAATCAAAAGGGCTTAGAACTGCTTTAGGTATTTGGCACGAAAACAATATTTTTGCAATGACTTCAGTTATTTTTGCCTATTTCGATTGAAAACATAAAGGGCACTCTAACATTTTCTTGACGCTATAAGCCCCTTGAAAGTCAAGTATAAAAGTTTGTAAGCACTAGTAAGTCTCCTTGTGCTGCAGGTGTGTCTATAGGCGACTGTACGACTGTACGAGCTTCCATTAATTGGGGTTTGTCTCGCTTGGTCTTCGGTGGAATGGCTCAGTTTTGTACAAAAGCAGATAATATCAAACTTACTATCAGAATCATGGGTGTTTGAGTGGTGTACATTTGCACACTTACGCGGAATTACTATACAGTACCTAGGCGAATGAGCTTTGCTCGCTTACTTATATTTGATAAGCAAAGCTTTAAAATTCGTAAGTCTTATTTAAAAAAAGCTATAAACTCGAATAAATTAAAAAAACAAAAGTAAAAAAAAAGTCATCGAGCGAGATTTGAAGTCCAGATATATAGTACTGTCAGTCCTATCCAACGTCTTATGCACTCGGCTACCAGTATGAAATTAGCGATCTTATTCTGCGTGGAACAAAGCTAAAGAAAAACGCATTAAACACGAAAACACGCATTTTCCCAAACATAACACTAATCTAGATAGATTTCTCATCTAAATCTGCACGACTAAAACACCCTTAGTGTCGAAAAAAATCATGTTTATATAAAAGTACTTCTGTAATTCGTAAAGTAATTCAATGTTTTATCGAATGTAGGTATCTATAAAATGTTAAGCCCCCAATAATAAAACCTAAGTAGCAATTACTAACCAGGCAATTAGAACTTAGGAGCTATGTCATGGATTAGCCATTTTGAAAGATCAGAAGAAAACCAATAGCACATTTTCATAAAACACAACCTATTATCATAACTCACTTTAAACATCACGAAACACGAGTTGTTTGCGTATACTGCCTAAGTGTCACCGTCTCAGTATAAAAATCTTGTCCAAATACAAAAACCTCGCATCAAAATAAGTCCACGACGTTCTTTCTCCACAAAAACTTGGAGGTTTTAAGCTTACTCAAACTGGAAAGTTAGGCAAATGACACCGTGGGGACAGAAATATTTTGCAATCTCCTCACAAACCGGGATGGGGCGCTTTCTACAACTTTTTAGTGTTCGCCACTGAAATTGGAAAACGGTATTATGGCCACGGTGAATCGGGCAATGTGTATTTTGTAGAGGAAATGTAGATTATCCGGTCGAGCCACGCAGAAGCTGGATAGCAATTGGATTGTAAACCATCGGTGCTCGTGAGAAAATTCAATTTTAAATTGTCAATGTTTGTTTAAGTTATGTACAAAATGCCAAAAGAAATGATTTTGAATAAATCGTTTTAAAATAAATCGATCAAATGAATCTAAACACAATCCCCCTTATTACAAAAAACTTATTACGAGGCTTAAACCAGGACTAAATATTAGCCGACCAATCAGAAAAGCGTCTTTCTATTAGGTAATGTCACGAATGTGTCATTAATTTCTAATTTGTCTGCCAATATTTAGTCCTAGTTTAAACCTGGTAGGTACTAAGTTTTTTGTAATAAGGCCGAATAAGTTACATTACAGGTATTATTTTGTCATTCAAACTCTGGATTTGGTGCTTGAACATATTCTCAAAGCTGACATGCTTATTACAATAGGAATTAACATTATAATATTAGGAAAAAAACCTAAACATAAAGGCAATTTGATAAAACTAAACACAAAAATGGAATACAAATATTTTGTACAACCTTATACAATTTTAAATTCATACAAACATACAGAACACTCATAGCAAAAGAAATTCGCAACTAGCAGAACTTTTTTGCTAAAAGAAGTTGGGCTGAAAGTAGCGTAGCTGTAGCCATCGCCTCATAGCCCGAACAAGACAATAGACACTAGAGAATAGCCCCAATGGTAACTTTTATGTTAGCCGACATCAGCCGACATGTTGTTTTACATAAGGCTTTGTTTATTTAAGACAAGCGGATACTTTGAAGTTTTTTTCTTGTAGGAGACCTTTTTGGATATCTTAGTTTTTGGGTTCTTTGGCTTTGAGTTTTGAGAAAACTCTCGGATTCGATCAATTAATTACCAATTTCTTTAGCTTACAGTTGGGATGAAACTTCATTTTCACCTCCTGTTGTCGCTGTAGTATAATTATACAGGATGTCCTGTAAATAAAGATATATTCTTTTGCTACAAATAAGTTTAAGAGTTTTGAGATTTTGGTATTAAAATGTATTACTTTTGGGGGCTTTATTAACATTTCAAGTGTAGCAAACATAATAAATAAACATAAAATATAAAGCCTATGTACAATCTTGGACAAATTCAACGACACCTCATTATATCAAAAACTGTCTAGCCGTTTGGGCTGTAGTGTTTGCCAAACAATTATACCAACATACTCTCAAAAAACATAACCCTCCTTCCGCAATCTGGTAAAAAGAGAATATTTATTTTGGTGTCTGGTATAAGATTTGATAAAAACATACTTTTAAAAAGGTATCAATTATAAAAGTACTAACCATACAACAATGAAATATTTATATCTCGAAAATGATAACATTTTTACTTTAAAACATATTTGGCATACATAATAATGTAAATAACTAATCTATAGCTAATGGATTATCCTTTATTTACACGTATTTTTTAAAACTGGTTGCTCACGACTTCGCCTGCATATAATCGATGACTCGTCCAGTAATCATGACCTCTTAATTGTACTTTGTGGTATGATAATAGGTACATCCAGAGATACAGGCAGGATGACCTCTGTTTACCATACGACATAGTACAAATAAGAGGTCATGATTACTGGGTGGCAATGGGAGTATGAGTCATTTACGCGGTCGAAGTTGCGGACAACAGCTAGTACAGTAATAAAACGAAACCAAACAAACAAAATATGAAAAGAACAAAATTTCCCATCAGCAGTAGTGTTGTCCCGAGCACAGGTGTCGGCGCGCAATTTGACGGCAGGCGGGCCCACCGACGGTTTTCATTTCCCGAGAAAGCCACATGCGTCGCACCGCTACAGGATCCCTACTCTGTAAAACCATCCGTATTTCATTCTGTAGGCGTCCTTGTCACACATACACCCATGACGACAGAGCGAGCAAGTGCTATGGCTAAAAATACGTACTACGTTTTTAATTCAAAATACCCACTATAAAAGTACAAGAAAAATGAATCCGCAACACATAAATTATGAATATTTAATGCTTGCTATCTACGAGACAATACAAGAATTGCCTCTTTTTCTATAACGCAACCTTACTTCTAACTGTACTTTTGGTTGAATGACGAGACGACGCCGAAGCGGCAAGTGAGTAAGTAGGGTAGTTATCCATCATTGAGCTAATGCTGATAACGCGGCTATCAAAACTAAGGCCAGAAAAGCAATAATAGCTATCAAAGTATTGAATAAAATACTATTCAAGTGCCATTGTTTGTCATTGCAATGGCAATTGCGATAACTTTCAAGATTAGCAATAGGCATCTCTGCCGGTGAGTGACAGCCCTGCTGAAATAAACCGACCGTCGATTCCACCACATATACTGTAGCTTGACACCTAAGCTGCGGAGTGAGACAGTGTAGGGCCCCAGCGCCGGACACACGTATTGTTTCCACGTTGCAATAAACAATTTGTTTCGGACGAAATATGGGGCTTGTAAAATGTTCTGCTGGGGAAGCATAAGAGTGATGAAGCAGCAGGTCGCGGGTTATGTAATATTGTCGCAGTATGATAGATTAAGCCTAAACTCAACTCGTAATACAGTGATACGATAGCGATTCATTACTATCTTACGTTTGCAATCTAGTAATATCTTTATCTGACTAAATTAATCTCGAACGAAACCTTTTGGTTCCTTTTAGGGTTGCATGCCTCAAAATGAAGAAAGGAACCCATATATGATCACTTTGTTTTCCGTATTGCGATAATCTTAGTCCAGTAACATTATTATTAAGATAAGATAAATAAATTGAAATTAAATAAATTGTTTCAACAAACACACCAATTAGCTAGCCCTAAACTAAGCGTGAGCTTGTGCTATGGTGACTAGAATAACGGATACATATTTCTATATCTACATTTATAAACACCCATGACTTAGGTACATGATTATATCACTAAACTTTAAGTCATTGGAATTATATTCATAGTAAGATAGTAATGAATCGCTTTCGAATAAATATTTTAAGGTATATAATTACATCCCTAGGGATATAATACCTATAATACGGCTTAATCTATCATACAGCGACAAAATGATTACTTCGCATCAATAACTTAAGATTACAACTGAAACAATGTCTTATGGCACAATTTATAGCGCTTATATTGTTCTAAATCAAAAAGTACACAAAAATGTTATATATTTTTTTCATTCTAGAAATTATATTTAAACTTAATTAGTGTTCTCTATTCATCCATCTGTTTACGCACACCGTAATATTATAATATTGAAGAGCATCGCAATCATTTTTTAAAACCTTTTTCAATGTCACGCTGACCATTTAACACAAGAAACACCATATACACCATAGGGAAAGTGAACGCGCACCGTAACGCAAAATATTAGAAAGAAAGAAAATACATTTAAATTATGAGTCATGTAACTTGATGAAATAAATACATTATTGGCATCCTCATTTAAGCATACAACAATATTATAAAGTACCTAATTATTATTTCCAATTGTATATAAATCATGAAATAATTCATGAGGTGCACAGGTGTTCCGTGTATTTCACCAACGAGAAAGCCGTTTGCCATGACTAGCCCCGGACACATTGTTTTGGGTTGCAATGCACAATCTGTTTCGGAAACAATAGGTATGCGTTTGATAAACATTTTCACAGAAAATCCACAAATGATACGAGAATATTTTTTGGTTTGTTGGACTATTTCTGGATGGGTTTTGTTTATATTTCGCTTATAGAAACTAAATCAGTAGTGTGTAATAATACAAATGTCTAATTTAGTAAATAAAGGCAGTGACTTCACCTGCGCCATAAGTCGGATTTGCCATACAAACTTTCATCCCCTATTTCACCCCCTGATGATTTATATCGCGACAAAAAGCCTATGTTCTTTCCAGGGTCTCAAACTATCTCTGTACCATATTTCATTTGTATCGGTCAAGTAGTTTCAGAGCCTATTCAATACAAACAAACAATCACATCTTTCCTCTTTATAATATTAGTGTAGAAAATAAGCTATCTTTTACAATTTAGAAAAGCTTTATTTCTGTTTTAGTGATTTTGTTATTTTTCTATTACTGACGATGTTTATTCGCGTAATTATTTTTTAGATTCAAGAACTTAAGTACGAATAAGTGTTCGCAATTCGAAATTCATTGTAATGTCATGTAGTTATAACAAACAATAACAATAAAGGAGCATATTTCGACAATCCTAATCTGGTATTGTTTGGAATCGTGCTCGATTGAATCCCCTCGAAGTTGTGCGTTACGACTGTTCCATATTACCGAATATAATTTACAGTGGATAGATAAGACGGATTTATCATCGAGCGGGTTGAATTCTCTGCGCACATCCACAGAGAATTAATTAATCCGGATTAGAGGGCCGTCGCACAGAAACAGATAAAATGAGGATACACGACAGTGTTTAAAAAGACCAAGTCTACTTTTTTTAGCTTAAGCCGCTGAACGTACAAATAAACTTTACTGACCGGAGCCTCTGCCTTTAGCGTATTTACTAAATAATAATAACAACCTTCTAGCCGAATTTTGACTATGGCGGCCTATTTCAACAGAGATTAGCCAACTGCGCTGGACATATTATAGTGCACAAGTGTGTGCGAAATACACAGGTGCATTCTCTGTTCCTACACTCTCTTAATTCGGTGAGACGGCAGTCCGACATGACCGTAGAGAGATCAGGCGCAGGACCAACAGCTTCACGTGCTTTTCGAGGCACGGGTGTGTTAACACTACCAACTTCCTGACTCCGGAGCTGTGTCTGAGTAATTACAAGACAAAAAAACGCAAACACTCGGCCCGACCCAGGATTCGAACCCGGGACCTCGTGGACAGTACCCAGCGGGCTGACCACTAGACCAGCGAGGCAGTTTACTGAATATATTCATATATAGTTTATGGAAAGAGGAAATAATAAAACTTTTTTAAAGTAATTTCTACTAGGTATCTTAGACCCAAGTTTACCAATTTTAAAACAGCCGGTACTTGATTGACGGTTAATTTGACAGAATACTCATATAAAATAATATGTCAAATAATGCTAAATCGGCCGAACTTCAGGCTAAGTGCGAATGAAAGTAATATTAGACGCAAATCGATGCTAGCTCAGTTGTAAAAAAGTACCCATGTACTCGTATTACAATACGATAGGCCAGCAGATCACGCTGCAATTTTGTCGCAAATCACTTTTTTCATTTTATTTACTTTTTTCATAAGCTACATGGTATAACTCATTTAAACACAATTTTACGGATTACTTCGCGATTTATTTACATTTTATTTTAAACCTGACGTTTCGAACACTTTACAGCGATCGTGGTCACAGGGAGACTAAGGTATTATTTGTCATTACAAAGTTTTGAAAAATTTTTAACTACCGTCACTCAATAATATTAATTTACGTTCCTATTTATGCAGAAAGAGCTAACCGTGTCTTGAGATCTTGCAGTGCTAGGTGTTGCTTTGGTTTTTGCTAGAATAGGATCCCATGCCGGTGGAACTTTCCAACCATCTTCTCTATTGAAATTTGGATGTTTTCTAACTTCTATGGCTTCACGTAGCATTCGAGGAATAAAACGCCGTTCTTTTGCAAGTATTTTAGGTTGGTCAAAACGAATGAAGTGGTTGGGTTTGTCTAAGGCATGTTCACACACTGCAGATTTCATGTTCCGTCTATGTTTTACGTCAGCTATGTGTTCTTTTATCCGCACGCCTATACTTCGCTTTGTTTGCCCGATGTAGGAGAGGCCACAGTCACACTCCAGCTTGTACACCCCTGCATCTTGAAGAGGTATGTTGCACTTGACAGGTGGTAGGAATTGGTTAATCTTCTTTTGCGGCTTGAAGTAAGTTTTGATTGAAGCACGCTTCAAGATATTCCCAATCTTGTCAGTGACTCCCTTCATGTATGGTAGTACTGCAGGTTGGCGTTCAACTGTCGTAGGCTTGGCACGGGGTCTGCAACGACGTGGTACTGGAAGCTGGTTGTCCCGTAGTACCTTCCTTACATGCTGAAGCTCAGCAGCCAGGTGTCGGTCGTCACAGATGCCCCTCGCTCTCTGAAATAAAGTTTTGCTCACGGTAGCTAACTGTGAAGGATGATGGTGAGACGCACCATTGAGATATTTATCAGTATGGGTGGCTTTTCTAAAGACTGTGTGGCTAAAGGTATGATCTGAATTCCTAGTTAGTAAAATATCTAAGAAAGCTAGTTTACTGTCTGCCTCAATTTCCATAGTAAATTTAATTTTTGGATGTATTGAATTAAGATGATTAAGAAAAGCAGAAACACTATTGGTGGGTAAAATTGTGAAAGTGTCATCTACATACCGCTTATAAAACCTTGGTGATATAGGTGATGTGCTCAAAGCTCGATCCTCAAAATCCCCCATGAATATATCAGTAACAACTGGGGATACCGGAGAGCCCATTGCTACACCATCGGTTTGCAGATAGAACTCATTATCCCACAGTAAATAGCCAGATGTAAGGCAATGTTCCAATAGTTCCGCATATTCTATTGGCATGTCGAGTTGAACCAGCTTCCTTTTAGTAATTTCAATGCAGTCCTGTACTGGTAAGCTTGTGAATAGGGACTGTACATCAAAACTAACCATAGTTTCATCATCGGCTAATTGTAAGTTCTTAATTTCGCTGATGAAATGGTAGGAATCCTTCACATACGCCGTTGTTTCTCCCCTTAGCTTTGATAATGTTTTAGCTAAATGCTGAGCCAATCTGTAGGTTGGGGTATCAATTTGACTCACAATGGGACGTAGCGGGATATTAGTCTTATGAATTTTTGGCAACGCATACAATTTCGGTGGTTTTGCACACGTAGGTACTAACTGTTGAACATCTAGACTTAAACTGTCACTGTGTTTTCGTACTAAGTCGCTGGTGGTGAACATGCCTTAGACAAACCCAACCACTTCATTCGTTTTGACCAACCTAAAATACTTGCAAAAGAACGGCGTTTTATTCCTCGAATGCTACGTGAAGCCATTGAAATTAGAAAACATCCAAATTTCAATAGAGAAGATGGTTGGAAAGTTCCACCGGCATGGGATCCTATTCTAGCAAAAACCAAAGCAACACCTAGCACTGCAAGATCTCAAGACACGGTTAGCTCTTTCTGCATAAATAGGAACGTAAATTAATATTATTGAGTGACGGTAGTTAAAAATTTTTCAAAACTTTGTAATGACAAATAATACCTTAGTCTCCCTGTGACCACGATCGCTGTAAAGTGTTCGAAACGTCAGGTTTAAAATAAAATGTAAATAAATCGCGAAGTAATCCGTAAAATTGTGTTTAAATGAGTTCAACAATTCGCGTAAACGTAAGAAACAAATACATGGTATAAATTCACATATTCATAACACAATTATTATCTTTACGAATAAACAATCTATTTTAACGTCAATGTCTTTTCAGAAAATGAATTTTGCTTTACCCAATTATGAGAACTAAGTCAAGATATGACATAAATCTCTGCGATTCGACTTTGGAATTCTCTCCCTAATGAGATCAGAATGTCACCAAACAAATTTTCATTTAAAAAGTCACTCCGTGCCCACTATCTTCACCTTGGCTCTCTTCAGAACTAACCTTTTTTTTGTTCATTCTTTTCTTTTCGTTTACCTAGATGTCGTCAATATCTTCAATTTCGTTAATTGTAAATTCATTTTTGTGTATTTTATGTATGTTTATCATTGTTTTATATATCTTTTTATTTATTTGTGTAATATTAGTATGTATGTTTATGTTGAAATATTAATGCATTTTATAATTTATTTTATTTAATTGCAAATGTTCCGCCACTGATTCAACTTTCTGCATCTCCAAGCGGTTGACTGGTAGAGAATGCCCTAAGGCATTAAGTCCGCCAATTGTACAACTTACAGTGCAATAAAGTTAAAATAAAAAATAAATAAATATCACTAAACAAAAACATAACAAATGAAGAAATAATACCCCAAAAAGATTCTAGAAACAAAGACGTCAGCCGCATGAAATCAAATTGAATATTGTAGCATCATCAGTTTATATTTTTCATGCCTCAATGAGTTTTTTTCGCTACAAGAAAATCTAATGCAATAACCAATAATAATGGGCTAAAATGTTTGAGCAATTATTGCTACTAATAAAATGTTTGCAAATATTTATTCACTGATTCATGAATAATTTGTTTACGGAGCTGTGTACCGAATCGCAATGTTTGCGCAATGTAAATAAACTGTAATTTGTGTTTTATTACAACAAGATATTTTTTATTTTTGCAAGTCAAAACAATAAACAATTTATGAGCTCAATTCAAGTAACGATTTCAAATGCAACGAAATTTCTGATAGTCGGTAACTTCAGTAGCTGTTATATTGTGACTATGAATCTAGAATTACACACATCGCAGTTTTCCAAACATCATTCACTATCATGTTATATACCTTAAATATTCACAAGCAAACCATTTACTGTCCTATCCATTGCTTACCACATTAATATAAGTACGATTTGAGATTGTAATACCTAATCGTAAGTTATCTAGGTTAGGTACATTAAAATTATTCAAAGCCTACAAAAACCAGAGCTGAGCTATCGCACGCATTCCTAATGGATACTGTAATTAATTTGCAGCCATCCCATCAAGAGCAATAGCTCGATCGTTTCCCGTATTGGATGTTCCGTCCATTTCATATGTCAATAGGGCTTTTGTATGGAAACCGCATAGCGGTCTAGGCAAAGGTGGCCTGGGCAATTAGTAGATAGCATTGCCTTCATCTCCATCATAGAACCTGACTGGTTACGTCTCTAGCACATTGCCTGACCTGGATTGCGATTGTGGTGGATATAGTAAATATTGTACAAACGAATCATCTGGAATTTTTTTTTTTCGATTGAAAAAAGCTCATGCATAGCGTCACATTATATTTGTATGTTTAAGTAAATATTATGAGGGTACGTATGATTAAGGTCCATTAACGAGAAATTACTACGGCGTGTAAAATATTGTATATGTTTTTCAAGCCTTGTGCGTTGCTTTGGAGTATAATTACACTAACATTATCTTTAAAGTGAAATAAACTACGAAAACACACAATTACACAAAAAATAAGTTTTCAACAAAAATATTATGAAAGAAAAGTAGGAAGTAATGGACATTAAAAATCATATTTTTTCTTAGGCTTAAAGGAATAAAAGAAATCCGCGAAAAACGGCTCCAAGTTTTTGAAGAACTCCAACTTTGGCATTAGAAAGGAAATTATCGTGGTGCGAAGGTATAATTTTAGAAGTTTTTGTGTGGCCAGGATTCGCTGGCGATAAGTTTATATTGTTGAAGTGCCCACTGAAGATCACCGACCCAACAAAATACTTAATGCGAGTTACAATAATGCCATCAATAACTACTTAACTGAGATGTGTAATATAGTTATGTCATTCCTGTTTCAATGCTAACGCAACGGAGTCGCTTCTTCATTTAAGGTTTCCTTATTTTCTTTTTCTAATGTATTTAATGATAGAAACTATTTAACCAATGGGTAACGACGTTTTATGTCACTTAAAATAAAGAAAGTAAACGTTTTTTTATAAAAATATTTTTTTAGGGTTCTAGGGTAAAAACGAGACTATAACTACGACAGGTTAATACAGAACGCCTGTCTGTCAACAGGCCGTATATCATGAACCGTTGCAACAACTAACACTAAAAATAAAAAAAACATAAACATTTAGGTGCATGAGGCTCCCATATAACAGACGTGTTTTCTGTATGTGTATCATTTAGGAATCTAACTAATATTGTGTGTAATTTTAACATCACGTAACATGGATACCAACCTAATAATATCCAATCAATCATTAATTAATCCGATTCAAACAAAGCGTTACTAACGAGCTTCCCGCTATTTTATTTGCCCCAAAAATGGAATCACACTTTACTCTGTCTTGCGAACCCGTACAGACCTCCACCTAATTTCCTGGGGCCCTACTTCGTAGTGTTATGTGTATTTTCAGCTTGTTCGCACTGTCATAGTACCTACTATGAGGGAAAAGGACAGCCTAATTCGATATGCGGATATTGTCTTAAAGAGCTTGCAGACGAGCGACAGTATGGCGGAGATTGCTTGCGACATAGGCTTTACTGTATACAATATATTAAGGTACGCTGGGGCCAAGGAAGGGCATGGGGCTAGCATGCGATGTATCTAAGAGCTTCAAAATAAAAAAAGATTAAAAAAGGTAGGCAACGTTGAGCGAGTCACCTATCAATGCGACATGCGATACAAGCGGTAATTCGGCGACATCACTAACAAGTTGAAAATTGTCTTCGAAAGAAAGAAGAAATAAAAAATATTTATTCAACATTCAGAAGTTTGCCATAGATTTTACATAGATCATTAAAAAAAATCGCAGGCGAATGCCGAAAAGGCATATCTGGCAGCCGAATCGACGACATGCCATGAAACTGATTTTTGGGTACTCAATAGCTGACTAGCATAAAACATAAATTTAAATAAAACGAAATAGTTAATTATATACAAATAACTGTGTCTTACTATTATTAGTTATTACGGGCACCACCATCGGCAGTGACAACTGACACCCTATAACTATTATATAATCTGTGACCTGTGTGTAAACCTATGCCCGACCGTCTAACTATGACGCAAGCATAGCCGACATCTTTCGCTCGTCTGTAAGCTCTCTTACAGAGTAGGGTTCCCGATGTGGAACCGTTGGCGCACAGTTCCTAAGTGGCGTCTGTCAGGTGTCAATTAGCCGCCCTCGCCTTATAAGCATCGTGTGCCACACTTAATTGACATCTAGTAGGAGCTGTTGCTAGGAACAGGGATCTCTACATTCTCTACGTCAGACTTTCTCTACGTTTTTTTTGGTAGAGTAAAGTGAGTTGTATCTTTGGTTATATCACAAAGAAGCTAATTCGAATGTGCAGTGTCACAGAAAACACAAGGTATAATGACATCAAGAAATGTAATTTATGTTGACAAAAAACTGCTATTAATAAATAATAAACCGCGTACTTTAAATAATAATAATGTCCTGCTAATCGAATTTCGACTACAGTGGCCCATTTCAACCAAGATTAGCCAAATGCGCGGGAGATATTACAGTGCACAAGTGTGTGTACAATACACAGGTGCACTCTCTTCTTTTACTATCATAATTTGGTGATTCCGATATGACCGTAGAGAGACCAAGCGCAGGACTAACGTCATAACGTGCTTTTCGAGGCACGGGGGTGTTAACACCAGCAGCAACTCTTTAACTCCGGAGCTGTGCCAGAAAAACCCAACACTTTTGGCCCGACCCGGGATTCGAACCCGGGACCTCGTGGATAGTTCCCACCGTGCAGACCATTAGGCCAACGAGGCAGTCAAATACTTTAAATAATTCTATAATACACAAAATTTACAGATTATGTACCTCCCTTTTTTCACGTTACCATTTTACCAGTTCGCCTTCTCAGTGGAGCATAGTTCAAACCACCTTAAGCTTAACTTCACTTCGTGAAGCCTGTACTATTTATGTTATGATAGGTACAATTTAGCACACGTCCTCCCAGAAACAAAAGACTACCGTGTCTACATCAGATAACTGTTGGGATTTGTCGCCAGCGTCGCATATCGCAATGATCTGCTTTTAGCAAGGCAGTTATCGTTATATCATAACAAACGCCCCGGACATGTTAGACATGCTAAAATAAACAATAATCTCTATAGGGTGTTTCTTTGTTCAATAGATTGAAGAGTTTTCAATGTTAACTTTGTTGGATCTAAAGCTTTATTTGTTTTGCTTTTTTATAAAAAACTATTTGGGGGAATATGTAGTATTTTAGTTTTTTTTTTACAAGACATGAAAACGCAGGACTTGAAATATTATGCACATTAAATTGTATCTTAATTAAGTTTTAAAGAAAAGCATTCAAATTTAAAAATAACTAATAATTAATAAAATAACTAACAATTTGTCATATTTCCTCAATAACAGCAAAGTACTAAAAAATATTCTGTGATAACAGTCAACGGTACATATGCCTGTTTACCAGTAAATTAAATTGCAGTCTGATTTCCTGCTCCAAACAATAAAATCTACACAATTCAGCACTCTCGTGGCTCATCCGGTAGCATCATCCTGTATATAAAATAAAATAAATAAAAGCAACGTGTGCTGTTCAGCAGTCGATTTCCGACGGACGCCGCTTCCGCCCTCGCAAATGTTAAGAGAAAAGATATTTTCTCGCCGTTAGTGTGTAGATAAGAACGATTTCCCGGTAGTGACAAAACGTTCAAATAATAAAAATATTGTATGACTAGCAGTTGCCCGCGACTTCGCCCGCGCCAAAAGTTGGATTTTCCATACAAATTTTCATCCCCCATTTCACCCTTATGATTTTATATCGCGATAAAAAGTAGCCTATGTCCTTCCCAGTGTCTCAAACTATCTCTGTGCCAAATTTCATTTGATTCGGTCCAGTAGTTTTGGAGCCTATTCGATGCAAATAAACAAACAAATCTTTCCTCTTTATAATATTAGTATAGAAGTATACATACAGGCTATATAGACTACAGGCCCATGTTCAAAATGGATACGGAATTTTTACCATCGATAGATCCATGAAAAATAATAAGAAAGCGCGCAGTGCCGTAAAAAAAATGGGGCGCCACAAAGTCGGTAAATTTTGATTTTCTCAAAAAAAAAATACCGACTTTGTGGCGCACCATTTTTTACGGCACTGCGCTTTTTCTTATTACTTTTCATGGATCTATCGATGGTAAAAATTCCGTACAAAAATATATGACCAAAATGTACTTACTCTTCTCCTGCACTTTTGAATTCTCACCACCACTCAGTTGGACAGCTTACAACTGACAGCATAGTGCTAAATCTTATGCTCTTATATCGTCCTATTTACGTCACCTGGTGGTTCACATGACCCATCCATTTTGGACATGGGCCTGTAGTCCAATATACTTCATTTGTTTTCTCTGGTGACTTTTGACCCAGCCGCCGCTCTGAACCCTAACTATACGTAAGTACAATAGGTGTCAGGCAGTGCAAGCATATAAAAAACCGGGCAAGTGCGAGTCCGACTCGCGCACTGGGGGTTCCATACAAACAAAGGTTTTTTTCTGCGATGCAATCACAAATTTGCGGTTTTCGGACTTTTTCCTTTACTTGTACTATTAGACCTTTCTTGCCAAATTTCATGGTTCTAGGTACATTAGAAGTACCCCATACGTTTTGATTCCCCTGAAAAATAAATAGGATAGGAAATAGGGCAAAAATGGACGTATCTTTTGATTGCGCTGACTTAAAAGCTTGATTTTTGTACAGCTTTAAGGGACTAGAGACAAGTATTTGATGTTAATTTCAACTTAATACATCTACGCGTTCCTGAGAAAAAGGTTCGTGACAGACAGATGGACAACAAAGTGATCCTATAAGGGTTCCTTTTTTCCTTTTGTGGTACGGAACCCTAAAAATATATTAGCACATATTGAATTGGCCTGCTTAAGTATCAGCATTAAAGTATAAGTTATAATATAGTTATAGTATATTATAGCTATACGCCAATATCTTTGAAAACACTGTGTGAAGAGTTTATAAAATACATGTCAAAGATTATTTAAATATTATTTGTATCCATTTAAAGTTTGAACGTACTTATTATGTGTTACACAAACACCATTAATGACTAGCTCGCCGTAGTTATAAAATCGCTCTCGGTACGCACACCAAACTTCACATTTTAAACAAACAGCTATAAATTCAGACATGTAACGTACTCTTAACAGAACTGCCATTAGTTAGTGTTGTAAGTACGTACTTATCGACTTTCGATAACTCCATACATGTTTGGTCAAACTCTGTGACTGCAAACTTGGGGCAAACAAGAAATGGGCAGACTTGCCCGCATCCAAAGCGCCTAAATTACGACTAACAACGAACTTACACAGAAACTTTATGGGTGGTGACCACTGTTTTAGGGTCATTACACTACTTTTTGGGCTCCTAATGCGCTATCAAAGGGGTACTCCCTTTGATAGCGCATTAGGAGATTGGATATTTACGATAACCCGTTGAGATGATTAGTAACGATTTTGCATAAGTGGAACGCGTGTTTTGTACACAATTGGCTCAAGACGTTTAAATCTGTGTATTTTGTTAGACCCTATGTGAGTGATTCTCCGAGGGCCGGTTTTTGGAGGTCACACGTTCATAATTCCCAACCCATCCAATAAACAGCTTCGGAATCAACTTTAAATGATTCTCTGTTTATTCATCTACACAAACATAGTTTTAAACATAAAATAGAGCTCACAGTTATTTTTTAAATAATATTTTACCGCCAAAAACGGGAGCAAAACCGGTGTTCTCCGCGCGTCCGAACGACCTCGCGCTCTGTTCAACCACTAATATCTTTGTTGTTTGTTGTGTTATTTACACATACTCTATGTCAAAAAAATTGTAAATAAGTTAAGATTAATCAATTTAAAAACAGTATTGATATCGTTTAAACAAAAAGAGTTAGAAAATATTTTGTCTCGGTCACACGATTGTGGTAGATTCGCGAACGCGACATAAAAAGCCCATAGCTTCTATGAGCCTCAACTTTTAGACACGCTTAATGGCCCTACGGAAACTTTAGTTTCATTACAGCATCATTGGGGGACAAATGCCTTTCTTATCGCTATGATATAGAAAATACAGGCACACAAATTTATCAACTTTTTTCTGGCAACCTTTTGAAGAAACCCTCCATGGTTAAATTTTAAAGACAATAGAATGATTTAGATGTAAGTGTTGAATATTCAGTATAAAACCCCTTTTCAATTTCGTCGTACGCTTTTTAGTTTTTATATTTGTCAAAAAACAACTTGTAAATTTGTGAAAATGTAAAATTTTCGTAACTTTTGTGGCATGGTTTTCGTGGACATTTGACCACGAAAGTTATCTTTCACTCCACGTAAGGTTACGAAGGTCTATTTGTGCAATCTTAATTTACTTCTCTATCAGTCTGTAGATGTTTTTAAATAACCATGTTAACGTTTTCTCCCTAAACAATAGTTTGAGTAGTAATAAACATGAGTTTTTCTTGTATTTATCTATTTTAGTCAAATATGGTTGTTATGTCTAATTGATTGAACTCTGATGTTCTACCAACTGATAAATGGTTGGCTTATCAATTTATCGACGTCAATAGGGCGTAGTGCAAAAAGGTTATTGATTTTTGGTCAAGAGCGTAGCGTAGGGCGTCCACCAGCAAGATTGACAGACGACCGTGCAAAGGTCGCATGATCGCACTGGATGCAGCCGCATGTAACCGGTCACGTTGGAAGTCTTTGAGGAAGGATATGTTTTACAGTTGACGTCCTGCGTCTGATTATGTTATTGGTATGCATGCATTTAGCACATAAACTAACAAAAATAAACCTTATTTTTTGTACTGGACTAGAGAAACTTTACTTTCTATCTACTAGTTTGTTTTTAAAATATTATACGCTTCTATTCGTTCCGCATAGTTACACTAAGTACAGGCATAATTCTTACTTCATTCGATCTGCTAACGCGTTCAATATATTGACTGGCGATCCCGAAATATACTTATTTTATTCAAGCATAAATAGTATTAAGAGACGGTTATCTCAGGACTGGTCTGATGTGCACTGACTGACTGTTAATTTCTTTTTTTAAACTGTTAGTTTTCTATTTGATTCAGCTTAAGCTCGATTCCATTCAAATCCAAAAAAATCTACTGTTGTTTATAATTCATGATTTTATGGTTATTATTTTTGTAGTTAGCAATTAATTAAGCTTTTAATACTGTAGTGTTTTAGTCACTTTTAAAGATTCGCGATTTTCACACATAGCACATACATGCAGGTCTTAACGCGATAACGAAACAGTTTGAAGGTAAAAATGTTTACCTCCAAATTCAGCCCGACGTTTCGAACGCGTTGCAGCGTCCGTGGTCACGGGTAAACTGGCGCGGCGAGATGTTAACTATTCTTGCGAGGGTAGATTTCCTACCCGCACATCACTTATACTATTTGTCCGGCACACAACACTCACAGTATCCGCGGATGAGACCAAAGACAGATCGCGAGGCTAATAGTCTAAATCCGTCTTCTCGGTTGAAGTTTTTATGTTTTTTTATTTCAACCGCTTCACGCACAATCCTTTTATAGTAGTGGCGATCATTGGAGAGGATTTTAGGCTCATGTAGTTCAATCCAGTGATTGGCGCCGTCTTCCAATAAGTGCTCTGCTATTGCAAATTTATATGTCTGCCTGTTTTTGACTGCAGCTATGTGCTCCTTGACCCTTTCAGCGATTGACAATGTTCCAGTCAGCGAGTGTATAAACCTGGTGCAGCAAAAACTGGAGGAAAACGGCTTGTCGGTAGACTATATTGCTCTGCTCAAGGTATATATAGAAGGAAATTATACACTCTGTGTAGCTCCGTCCAATGAGATCCTCGACAAGTTTATTACCGGGTGAGTATTTAATGCGGCTGACTGTACCTGACTATTAGTTGGTATTTCATTCTTTGACCGCACACCACGTAGTTGGCGGTTACGTAACTTATCCAATTTGCGTTCATGACTGTTTTTACACAAATCACGGGTACGAGATGCTTGCAAGTACGTAACTCGATCACACTTATCAAAATCATTACGGGACCAAACCACACTGCATTCCAGATGTAACTCATATAGCTCACTCTGTATCTTGTATAACTGACTATAAGTATTTTTGATCAGCTGTTTCAACAAACGAACACTCGTGTTGTGTAGAATTCTTTCCGAAAATGCACTGTTAGTGTAGTTTGTCGAGCTGACTGTACAAGTTCAACAAATAATCAAAGTGTGCGGGTAGAAGAAAATAGGTATATATTTCGTATACCAGGGCCAATACTATCTTCAGACAGATGGCGTTGCGATGGGTTGCCCACTGGCTCCTGTTATGGCTAATATCTGGATGGAGTATTTAGAGGAATGGGCGTTACGTACCGGACCATCGAACGTAAGATTTTGGAAACGATATGTAGACGATATCTTCTGCATAATTTCGGGTGGACAACCGGAAGTGGAGCAATATCTACAACACCTAAACACTCTTCATCCCAAGATGAATTTTACTTTTGAGATGGAGAAGGATAGTTCGATTTTATTCTTGGATGTCAAGAACGTGGTGAAATCTGGCAGTAACTCTTGGACACACCGTCTACCGAAAACCAACACACACTGACATATACCTGCATGGCACCTCACATTACCATCGGCGCCACCTACAGCCAGTAGTGACATCGCTGACAAACAGAGCCTACGATATATGTGACCCTGAACACCTGCAACACGAGCTCATCACGTTCAGGAGGTATTGAAGCGGAATGGGTACAGAGTAGGTGATAGCTTGCAGCGAAAAACAAAGAGGAAAAGGCATACGGAAGTCAGTTTACCCGTGACCACAGACGCTGCAACGCGTTCGAAACGTCGGGCTGAATTTGGAGGTAAACATTTTTACCTTCAAACTGTTTCGTTATCGCGTTAAGACCTGTATGTATGTGTTAACTGTAGTGTTTTTCTAATAAAATAAAATAAATACGTTTTATGCCGTTACTGTCCGATAGCTGGGCAATGGCCTTTCTTAAGTGTGTCCATTTGTCTCTATTGTTGTTGTTAGAAAAATCCGCAGTAAAATTAAATGTCTAAACAATGAATTGTTTTGAATTAATGTAAATACCATAATGACTAGTCAGCGGTCAGCACATAAGTTGAAACAAGAGTCGCTATCTCAGTGTAAATACAATGGCTTTTTGTATCTCATATTAAATTCAGATGAGCCATCTTATAACCCACCCATAAGAGAATAGTATAATAATTAAGATGGAGGTGCTGCGGTGAGTAACAAAAGTAATCTGACTAGTTAAATGACGTTACGAGTGAAACAGTATTTTTCAAAGTGGCTCCTGTTGCGAAAAAGATGGTTCAAAGCTAACTGAGTTAGATTGGACATGTTTATCGAAGAAATGAAAAATACGCTGTTACTGAAAAGAAAGACTTTTCTAGACAATAAAGAAGACTGCTGACTACATGATGAACAACCATTGACAAAGTCATGTAACAGGAACAGCCAACCAAATGAACAAAAGACAAACTGATCTGGCCCACAGTGAAATAGCAGATAGCAAATATTATATTACCAGACATTTGTCTGCTGATACATGAAATTTATCTTATGTTTTAAGTTGTTTTATGTTTATATTAACTTTAGCTATAGTTACCTGCTAACAAAACGTTCATTTCTACTTCATCGTCAAATCGTAACCTTTTGCTATTACAGCGTTAAGAAATACTAGAAAAATTTCGACAGGCTCTGCCAACGCCAGGGTGGCCGAGAGGTTAGGCAATCGCCCGGCATGCGAGGAACGCGGGTTCGATTCCCGCCTCTGGCGGTCATTTTTTATAAGTGCAATAATATATTTAGCTTTTACAGTGATTTTCAGAATTCATAAATACTTCTTTAAATTAAATGAACCTAAATTCTGAACGTGCTAGGGTGCTTACAGCATTTTATATAAACAAAACAGGTTACTGAAAATTTTAAGGTTTATGCGTTTTTTATAGAACCGTTATTGCCAATTCTGTTTCTTAAAGGTAGGTAATATTTGCTATTGACTCAATGTCCCTTGCTTCGTAGACAGCAAGCCTCTGCACTATTGTGCCTAGAGATTTCCAGAGCAAACTATCGGAATGCGAGTTCTAATTCCAAAGGCAACAGCTTCACTCGCAAGGTTACCCTACACGGTTCTGTGAAATTGCTAGCTATTCAGTGCGACACAGGTTTCGTGTAGCTTCTAAGTGGTGACGATGGTTAAACGTACTCTTTAGCTGGTTTCAAAAACGCAATAAGGAAATTCGCGTATTCGTATTCAGTATATTTACGGCTTCTGCAATTGTCGTAATTTTATAGGCGTGTTCGTATTTCTGTAAAACGCTTTCTCGAAAACTTAGACCCAAGTTCTCAATTTTTTAAACAGCTGGTAAACGTAAGTTGACGGTTAATTTCACAGAATTCCCATACCAAATATGTAAAACAAGATTATAACCGCCGTTTAAAAAAAACGGCCAAGTGCGAGTCAGACTCGCGCGCGAAGGTTTCCGTACCATTAACTTAAAACATTAGACAGAATTGGCAAAAAAAAGTATATATTTTTATTTTATTTATAATTTTAAAAGTATTGATCACAGGATACCCGAAATAATTTTAAATAAAAGTTTCCGCGCCTGTTTCTTTACGTAACTGATTTGAAGTTTATAGGTCCAAGACTTTAAAAATTACAGGGGGGGGACACCGTGTAAACGACTTTGGCGGGTTACATCTCGCAAATGGTAAAGCTGATAAAAAAGTGTTGTATGGAAACCCTACCTTATTTTCATACTCCTTTTCAACGATACTCCACATAAGGGGGTGCACTTAAAAAATAATTTACCCCCCCCCCCCTTTACATGTATAAGGAGGTACCCTTAAATTTTATTGTATTTTTTAAAATGAGATCTTGATGTGAAGTATCCTTGAACCAAGTTACATGCAAATCAGTCCTTAAACGTAGAAGATGTTCTGCTGTAACAGACTAGGACGGACGGACTGAACGATCGTATAAGGGTTCCTTGTCGGACTACGGAACCCTAAAAATTAAACATATGTTGGTAAACTATAGTCCCGCCGCCCGCACTGCGCATGACCCCTGTTCTCGTCTACCCCTGCACCTATGTACCCCCTAGGCGAGGTCTCAAATAAGCAGCCAGACTATAGACCCTTGTATTGTTTTTAATTGGTCTAACGTGAAGGTTTGCCATGAAAGTCATACTCTTTCTATTAAGTGTAAACTTTCAAGACTCGCTTTGCCTATTTATTTTAAGAAGTTACAAATCAGTCTTCCAGTAGCATAACAATAAATTAGACCAACACTACACACCACTACAACTGGCTGTTTAGCCAGGATCAACAGCTTGGCTGGTCCAAATAAAAATTCCAACCAGCAAATTCTTGATAGTCCTATAAGAAAGTTTAGCTGTCTAAGGTAAGTTCCTGTCGTGTATTATTTCGAAAGTAGATAGGAGGAGTTTGATTCTTCTGTTAGAATAATGAACAAGTTATTATTAATTATAATATCACTGTTTATCACATTAATGACTCTTCATTAAATAACGTATAATATGAAATGTTTGTCTCCATTATGTCATGCATAATCACCAGACTCATTCTATTTACTACTGTAATAACTTCCTACTCAAGGTATCACTTCCTCTAAGACATCACTAAAAGAACAACCCGTGTTTGCACGGACACAGTACACTGAACAGTGATTCACACGGAACCAATAACGATGGAGTAGTGTTTGTCTATGCTCTCGTGTTCGCGCCACTGACCAAAGAACGTTACACTTAATGTGTCCTGTTACTTGAACTGGTTTGTAAAAACGAGGGTGAGTTGGTAGAAGAAACAAAACCCCACTGAAAACCAGTGCCGGGGCCTCCCGGGGACCTGGTTTATGCTGAGTGAGAGCCTTTTGATTTGGACGTCACCAGTTTGGATACACCGCGGCACGCGCTGCTGGGTTGGCACCGTTGCTTTTTTGGTTAGATTTAATTTTTTGTTGTTTTTTTTTGTTTTTGATGTCCCAAGTTAATAAAGGTGCTTGTGGCGCAGTGGCGGCAGCGCTTTGGTAGTGATACCAAAAGTTAAGCAACCCACGGCGCGGTCGTGATTGGATGGGTGACCATTCCGACCATTAAAGTGACGACCATGATAAGCATCTCTGTGCTTCGGAAGGTACGTTAAGCAGTTGGTCCCGGCTAATATCTGTTGGTATTAGTCGTTAAGCCTAGTCAGAGGCCCTAAGGCGGCTTGATAACATCTGACAGTAAGATTTGTCACTTGCCTTACAGAACTCTAATTTTGTTATCTTATTAGGTAGGTTTAACAAAAATACCTGGAATGACAGGCACTGCCAAAGATAGCCTATTGAAGTATCTTATGAGGTAGCCAATTGTCGCTCGGCTCTCCCAATATAATTGGATTCGGAAATTCAAATTGCTTTATATCGTCAGATTTCTTTTAGGTGTTTTTTGGTTCTTTTTTTTCTGGTGTTGTCCTTTTGTTACCTATTTCGTAAGGCTGATATCGTCACTTCTTGTTTTTGAAGGACAATGTATCCTTACTGCCATATTGTATAAATTTTATGATGCCTCGTAATTGCAGAGCTCCCAAACAAAAAAAAATGTATTCATTAAAACAATACCTATTTTTGGACATTCGTTAAAAAGCTTATTTCAGTCGTCTAAAAGCACTTAGCGTCTAAAACATTTGATAGGCTCAACAACTTTTCACTCAGGCACTTAAGTACTGAAGCCCTAAATCCACAGACTATAATTTGTTAATTAAAATGGTTTAAAAAACCGTTGCATTAATATTTTTACGTCATACGTTTTTAAGGTTCTGTGTCCAAATCTTCATACATCTAAAAAGTCGTCAGCGACTGTTGTCAGCGAGTTTTTACTGATGAACTATTATAAGCAGTTGACATCGGACTGTTTATTTTGGCCGCTTCCTAAAATAAAATTAAAAAAAAAAACAAGATTCAAAGAACAAAGAGAACAACATAATACTCTAAGGCATTTTCGAACTCAACTTGCTAAGAGAGTGCGCGCATTCGCGCCAAACATTTGACATGTTGGTAAGAGTAACTATTATATAATCTGTGATAAGAGTATCGTCCCGTTTCCATTTATTTCTCTCTCAGAACGCGTGTAATGTCTTTTGAATGCATCGAGTACGTAACCTATAGAGGCGAAGTAAGCGTGATTTTTCTCCGAAACTTATCAGTGCTTGGTACTGTTACGAAACGTGTCAAATTAATCGTGTATTTTTTATCGATATTATTAAATATTTCGTTTTTGATCGTAAATTATAACAATCTTCTAAACATTAACTTTGTTTTGAAATATGTAATGAAATAAGATAAGTTGTTTGACAAAATGTGTTGAAGAAAAAACGGAGGCATTCAGTGCTAAGCGATTTTGACGGATTTTTTTCTGAAACAAAATTTACGACATTTCGTCTCTATAGGTTTTGGTTTGTCTCGGTGTTTGAATGCGAGCTATCTTATACGAAACCTATTGTGAGCGAGTTCAACTCATTTTCGGCCAGTTTTTTACAGATAAGCAAAGTTTAGCTTAACAAGGCCCAACTGACCGCAGAGTATCCCGCATTTGCGGCTGGCCGGAGTGACGCCAGGGCCGCATTCTGCCGCTAAGCCAACAATTACTCACCGGTAATGTACGACAACGTTGTGTTGAACTCCTAATGCGTACCTGTGATTCTAGGTGATCTCGCTTTGGACATAAATTAACACAACACAACACTCTGTCCAAAACTTTATGTAAATTTAGTACCTACTGATTAAAGTTATATTATCTTCTAGCATTCGTATTTAAAATATCAAAAGGTTTTTTAAATATTATAATTTAATTTAAATCTGTATTAACAATCTTGATGTTAATAATAACCATGCTAACAATGAACTTTGGATGCAAGATTGCAACAAATGAGTAGAATTTTCATTTCAACGATTTCGTTGTACATAGACTTGCCTAAAAATTGCCTGTACAAATGTTCAGTGAATATCTACGACAATCCTTTTGCATTTAATAAGATACAAAATCTCAAATTGAACAAAGAAAGGCCCCGCTTTGCTATGAATATATAAACATTCCATTAAAGAGTTTCTTAACAAACTAATATAGAACAACAAAAGACTCTGCCAATAAGGGGAGAAATATTTACATGCTATATCGAAGGTAATTTTGTTGAGATACAAAAGTTAACGAGACTCGAACGGGGTCGCTGAACCGAACCAATTGATAATATAATTTAACAAGAAAGGATAATATCTCTCTGTCGTCCAACGCAATCTCATCCGACAGGAACAAATATCCGAAAATACGTCTTCTAATCTGCGCTATTGATCTTATAAATATTTTTTTCCGATCGACGAAAATAATTAAGGCACCCCGTTCCCCGTTTAAAATTAATTTGTATTCCTTTTTCAAACAAAATAAATAACGAACGATGACAAAATCAATTTCGATATCGTTTTAGAAGAGCTGCAACTACTGCGTTTCAATTTAATGTGTGCGCAAAGAAAACGGTTGTTCGATTTCTTTGCGAGGCAAATAAAATGTTTTTCGTTTTGATTTTGTGAATGTACAAATTCACTTTAAGATTCCCTTTGATATTAGTTTGGAATCTCATCTTTGGAAGTGTGGAAATTCACTTGTCGATCTGTGTGCAGAGTTTGATGTAATCAGAGGTTGTTTTATTTCGGCGGGACTCGTCTGGTCTCCGCTTTGATGTCTGGCTAAGTACGTTCGCGACTACCTAAAAAAAGGTGAAATTTGTTTTTCCCATAAATTTTTTACTGGAGGTTTTATTATAAGCGAGGAGTAAAAAATTGGAATAGTGCAGTTCAAGTGTTGCGTTTGCTTTTACTGTTTCAGTTTGTTTCATTTCATTTAAGAAATAACAACTAGTCAAAATGAGTAAATATGTAGTGCACCAAAGGCAAGCAGCATAAATTACTTTTTTGCGCTAACAAATTCATAATATTTATGGCGTTCAGTCACAAGCTACTTATTGATTTTGGCTTTAATAAAACATAGGCTGTATTTCAATTACTTATTTAACATTGCTAACTGCATCGCTAATATTGGTCGCGATAAGTGTGTACAATGAACATTGACCACGTTTGTCTATTACGTCAATTTCAATAACGATAATTGATATTATTGACAAAACGTACGTGTCACAATTAAACTTAGGACAAACATTCGATCATTTTGGGCGTTCAATGTGACCAATCAGCCGCACAGCTCATTATCATTCATGGAACACATCATTTTGCGGTTGATATTGGAGCGAGCAGTTAAATGGGACATCACGTTAATCGGTGGATTACCGTATAAATGATATTTGATTAGCAATCATGGTGGATTATTGCTATTATTCAATCCTCCACAATAGTTTGCATTAGGGTCTTGATGCGAGGACTATAAATGACGTTGTGTTGTATGGATGGGTTCTATTTCGTGTTATCAGTAAACTATTAATTGGGTAGGTACCTACCTATGTGTTTAGGTTGTATTTTACACTTAACTTATAACACTAAACTTATCCTGTGATATATATTTTTTTAATTCGAAAGGAAAAAAATACACATAATATTCATAATAGTCACTACGAAATTCAATTTCGTTGTTTTTGCGTAAATTAGTAATAATCCGGCTTTGATTTAGAATTATCTCAAGGTATTTCAAAAATGTAAACAGGCAATTTTAATGTAGGTACTATATTTTCTGCCAATTATAATTAAATTTAAGATCTTTTAATAAGCTTCGTAAAATGATACGACCGACAACAAAGCAAATCAGGGCTTATCACGGTCCCGATTCTCCAGCCTTCGTTATTATGTCACATATACAATATTTATCGAAATAAGATGGCGGATATCACAAAATGTGATTAATATCCTACATTTCCATACTTCGAGAATACGCAACATCTTAGTTTTGTGATATTCGACATGTTTTTTCGATAAATATCATAAGCGATATAATGTCAAAGGCGCGAGAATTGGGCCCCTGGTGTTATGCGCAAAAGATGGAAACGTCGCTATCAAATTATGTTAGCGATATCGCACGGCTGCCTCATTGGTCTAGTGGTCAGCACGCTGGGTACTATCCACGAAGTCCTGGGTTCGAATCCTGGGTCGGGCCGAGAGTGTTTGGGTTTGTCTGTCTTGAAACAAACTTAGACACATCACCGTGCTTCGAAAAGCACGTTAAGCCGTTGTTCCTGCGCCTGATCTCTCTACGGTCATGTCGGATTGCCGTCTCACCGAATTATGAGAGTGAAGGAACAGAGAGTGCACCTGTGTATTGCGCATACACTTTTGCACTATAATATGGCCTGCGCAGTTGGCTAATCTCTGTTGAGATAGGCCGCCGTAGTCTAAATTCGGCTAGGAGGACATCATTTCACGACGGTCGCATCAATTTGCTACAAAACTATTGTTTGTATGGGCTCACATATAGAATACAATTTTTGAGCCCATACAAGTTCTAATTGAAAAGCTCGGCATTTCTGCCGGGTTTTGAAACACCCTAACCCCGAAGCTGTTATAAGCAACGCAAAGTATCTTTACTCTGTAGAAAGGTGCCACCACGTCAGAATTCTATTAAGAGGGGCTCAAGTTGTTTGCCTCCGGGGCATTGTTTATGTTACATTCTTCCGTATTGTGCGAACCTTCCAGACCTGCGATATGACATAGTATTCGCAATTTCCCCCGGCCCACTTTAGCTGGTCGTATCGTGAAGTTATGCCTCCCACCTGTTACTATTATGAAGTATTCAGCCGTAGACCAGGTGGGGGTCTGAGCTGGGCCTAAGAGAATTAGCGATGGGCTAGGAAATAGTAATGGAGTTATTATATTTACCTACTTTTAATGTAGAGTTAATTATTTACAAAAAGCGACACTAACGTGTCTATTGATATTCTGGTATTAACTTGGTTCAACAACAAAATGAAATTGTTAGCACCTTGTCAGGATACGCGAATAGCATTAAAAATCACACATTCTTGTGAATTTGCTTCTAGCTTAAAACTTTAAAAAAAACATAACGCTCTGGGACATTCAGGTTATGTGTGTACTTAGATTAGGAACACGGGGTTTTCAACCATCCGAACACCATTGATAACTCAATTAAACACTAAGACCCGAGTTTTAAGCAGCTGAAAAACCTCAATTGATGGTTAAATATTGACAAAATTCCCATAAAAATATGTCAAATGGGGCTAAACCAGCTGATTAAAAATTAAAGAAGTGTTGGTGAACTCCAGACTAAAAATCTATTCACTAGTTTGGCCTATTATCCCACTCTCTAACGCCAACAAATTAATCTAAAGACGTTCAACTCCTGTCATGAGTAGCTAACTCTTGATGTAGTCACTTAACCGGATTGAATCCGATGAATAACGCTAAAGGGAACGCAGAAATCAGAGCAAAAGTTGTCTAGAGTGTGGTCGGAAGCAATCAACTTTGCTGCAAGTTTGCGCTTATCCAGTGAGCATTTGAGCAAGTCTGTCGCAGCTACGAGCACATCTTGACAATTTGTACCTGCTTCAGACCAAAGTATAAAGGGTGACTTGAACATTCTTGGACTTGAAATTCTCTGGAAAAAAGTTGGATACTGATTTTAGAAAAAAATAGATAGCTCATGTTTAAAAAATGTTTTTTCATCGATCAAAAAACGTGGTGTCCCGTAGCTACGTATAATTAAGACGAATGCGACGCGTAGGCATTGGCTTGGCGTGGGGTTGCTATAATTATTAAATTAAATTAAATTAAAATAAAATCTCTTTATTTCGACCAATCACAGATCATAGTACAAAAATTGTTGTTAGTAAGAGAAAATTGAAATTACTTAAGACACTAAGTTAGTATCAAAATAGTTGAAATCATTAAATTAATTAATTTAATTACATATTATATTTTATTGAAATGTATTATTATTATTAGTCAGCACATAAATCATCGAGCAATGATTTAGGTACTGACCATCCAACCTCGAAGCAAACATGCTCAGGACGCTGTTGGAGCTGGCTCGAATCCTGCACACGAGGGATGTGCATCGCTTGCACATTGTTGTGTAAAAACAATCTACACGTGCTTCTGCAAACATCCCCGATGCACTACAGGATCGAGGCAGCCCCATCAACACCCTGTACGCATTATTGAACCGATTATGATGATATTGTGCGAGAGGCAAAGGCCTTGAGCTGTGTCCACCGTTTTAGCGTTTTTTCGGACGGTTTCAGAGTGCTTTATCGTAATATTTTTGTATTAGACTGCCAAAATAGAAAAATACCAGTTTTGCTTTTTGGATTTAAAATACTGATACAAAAATCACCTTGTATACTCCGTCTGTATGTACCGTATGTACAGTAAGTTATTCAAACAAAGGATGACAAAAAGTACCTACTAAATAGAAGGCAATCAATTTTGTTGCAAGTTTGCGTTTATTCAGTGGGCATTTGAGCAAGTCTGTCTTTGTATGGCTATTGGCACATCTTGACAATTACTTTTTATAAATTATTTAATTTAAGGTGACAAAAATGTCAGTACTTGTGTCAAGATAAATAAATACGTTTACAAAAATCAATTAACTGCATACGAGGGTCAAACTGAAAGTTCTTAAAACTGGCCACTTATAAACAATATAATAAAAAAAATATTCTAAAATTTGAAAATAGAACTCTTTGCCAATATTACTGAGTATATATTTCATTCATTTGTCATTTGTTTTACGACTTGGCGGCAAATTGAAAATTGTCTGTGTCACGTCAAAATGAATTTAACACGAGAAAATTTTCGTGCAATGATTTTTTATGACTTTCGATGTCATTTAAGTCAACAAGAAAGTTATGATAGACTACGATTGGCCTTTCACGATGAAGCCCCATCTCGTGCGACTATTTACAACTGGTTTAATGAGTTTAAACGTGGTCGCACTAATCTCACTGATGATGTACGTGAGGGACAGCCTTCTACGGCGACGACTGAAAATAACATCTGTGTTGTGCGGCGTATGATAGAGACTGACAAAAGAGTGACCTATCAGCAGATTCGGACAAGCTTAGGCATCGGTATGAGTCAAGTGCACAAAATCCTCCACGAACATTTAGCGGTCAGGAAGCTTTGCGCCCGGTGGATACCTCATAATTTGACTAAGGCTCAAAAACTCCATCGTGTGGATTGGTGCCGTAAAATGATTGAAAGATTTAACGGAGGTGACTCAAATGTCGTCACCTGTTCGACATACTAACAGGTGACGAAAGCTGGATTTACTGTTATGATCTTGAAACCAAAAGACAATCTGCTCAGTGGGTGTTTCCTTTCGAGGAGTTGCCAACTAAAGTGAAGAGAGATCGAAGTGCGGGAAAAAAAATGGTGGCCTCGTTCTTTGGAAGGATAGGTCATTTCGCAACAATTGTGTTAGAGGATCAAAAAACAGTTTCTGCAGAATGGTACACTACCAATTGTTTGCCACTTGTCTTGGAAAAAGTTCGAGAGAAACGACCTCGCAGTAGGATCCTCCTTCACCACGACAACGCCTCGTCGCACACCGCCAAGCGAACGATCGACTATTTGGCGACATCAAACGTTGAATTACTGGGTCACCCGCCGTATAGCCCCGACCTCGCGCCTTGTGATTTTTATTTATTTCCAAAAATTAAAGAAAAACTTAAAGGAAAGCGGTTTATGAATGCTGAAGAAGCGGTGGCTGCGTATCGCGATGCCATTGAAGAGACCCCTAAGGACGAGTGGGCAAAGTGCTTTTCCCAGTGGTTCCATCGCATGCAGCGGTGTATTGACGTCAATGGACAATATTTTGAAAAGATATAATAAAACTAATAACTGGCTAATGTAATCAGTTTTTGATTTTCTAAGAACTTTCAGTTTGACCCTCGTAATTCTTTTCGTTATTCTTATGTTGTCACAGTTCTAAGGGGACAATCATTAATCCACACACCGATGAGTTTTTAATTTGTATTAACCCACAATTAAAGTTACAATATTACTCGTAACTACTAACCAAAAGCATATTTTATTTGAATTTTGAACTAAATAGTAAGCTTGTATTATAATAGTTGATACATACGAGGACGTACAAAGAAATTCCTCAACTCTGACGGTCTACAAAATGTAATATTCCAACCCCTGGGTAGTGTACAAAGGCAGATAAAATTAAAGGTATGTTTTAATTACCTCGCATGTTTGCTGAATTATTGTCTTAATGATAGTGGTAATAAGATATTATTTGGATTTGGCAAAATAAATAATACCGAATACGCGTTTTGATATTCCAAAAACAATAAAAAAAAATGTTTTTTGGTTATTATGTCTACCGCAATCTCAAAGTTCAGAAATAAAAGTAAAAAGGCCAACAAATTGTTACTTTAGTAATTATGATCGTATTTTATTATTTACCCATCTAATCTCGACCATGCCCTAGATTGCTTAAATTTGTAAAGTAACAATGTGCTGCCACAGCGCCCACAAACACCTCTCAGCTTCAAAGTAAATAGGTACATTGTTCAACAAGCAAACATAATTATTAAAAAAACAAAACACCCAACTGCAAAAAATATTATATTTTTGTAATGGTATTTTGACTGGCTTTCATTTGATATCCATATTGCTATGGTAAGGAAAAAATCAATCCCCCCTCCTCCCTTTATTTCCATTTGCAAGAGCCATTTATAAATTAATATAGCCTATGTCACTCTCACAGTTTTGACAAATCCAACGACACCTCATCAGTCAAAAACTGTCTAGCCGTTTGGGATGTAGGGCGTGCCAAACAATTATACATACATACATACATACATACTCTCAAAAAACATAACCCTCCTTCCGCACTTCCGCAGTCGGGTAAAAATGAGGATGCTACTTTAATAAACGAACTGACCGACTTCTCAAGTTAATAAGCCATAGCGCAAACAAATGAATTAATATCTACCCAGGAAATGTTTGAGCTTCGACCCAAAACGGCTTATGAGAATTAAAAACTCATTACAATTTGCGGACAACTGCCAAGACTAATTCGTGCAAACCGAGCCTCAAATTTAAATCCATATTCAGAACTAACTTTGTAATTAATTGAGGCACCTCGAATAATTAGGTTCTATATTAGGTATCTGGTGAGGTACCCCACTGTGCACAATAATAAATAAATAATAATAAATTGTTTCAACAAGCACACCAATTACCTAGCCCCAAACTAAGCATGAGCTTGTGCTATGGTGACTAGGATGACGGATAGACATAGATTAATAAAATAAACATCCATGACTTAGGTTCAAATGCTCGTGTTCATCACACAGACATTTGCCCCTTGCGGGATTCGAACCCTGCTTCGAAAGCTCTGGTTTAGTAGTCCGGAGCGCAAACAACTACACCAAGACGGTCGTCAATAATTGCACATGATGTGAAAAATAAATTAGAATTGCTTTCAGTTGTACGGGTGTCATGGCTATATTTTTGCCTGTGTGTATTTTCTTAGCTAATGTATTAATTTGTGTACAGTCACAAGCAATTAAATGTATACAAATAAGTTTTTATGCCATTGTAATAAGGTCTCAAATCGAATGCAGATATATACATGTTGATGCTCGTGACGTACTCTGCGATGTACGCCCTAATAAAAATCTGGTTACTAATATTAAAATAAAAATACAATTACTTCATTCTAGTAATAATACTTTGGAAAAATAATTAAATAAGCCCCGATGTATCAGGTACTGTTCGTAGATAAGAGATATAAGTTCGTGAGTATTCGATATATTCATGTCACAACATAGCCTTTGCTTTAATATCCGGCGATGAAAATAAACATCGGAATATTACGATAAAAAGCTTTAGATGCCTACATGATGCTGAAAAAATAAACTTACGCATGAATATCTGTGATAATAAATTAAATAATAATTTAGGACACTCGCACGCATTAAATCATGAAAACTGAATTGTATTTAAGAGTTTTATAATATTTGTATACATAGATATATTTTTTTATTGCACAAAAGGAAACAATGTACGATAAATTTTAATATTTAATTAAGTAAAAGTACAATTCAGGCGGTCTTATTCGCTGGGAGCGATCTCTTCCGGACAACCTTTGGGTAAAGTAAAAAAATAATCTTTTTTAAAGGGTCGCACGGTGCATGAAAAACCTACAAAATTTTCAAATAAATGCATTTGTGAAAACCAAACATCATTCCCAAAAAATGCATTTACAACAATCAAAGCACATCAATTTTGTATTTTTTTTTCACTTTTTAATAATGCAAGGATTAAATTACCGAGTATTTCACACACTGACCCTATTAAATATTCAGACTGAAAGATCTAAAGTGGTGCGTCTGAAACTACGGCGTCGAAAAACGTATTTACTGGCATATCCTCGCATAAACACATCCACTGAAACATTTTTGGGCCACTTTATGTATTGCAAATTTGAAGACAGCTGTGTTTAAATTGCTTTCTAGCCTAAAATCAGTTTCATAAAGCATTGCAACCAGCATTTTCAGCTATCAATGAACTTTTTTACTAAAACCAAACAGGTCACATTTAAAACTCGAGCACAAAGCAGTAAAGCTGTAAATGGATTACACAATATTAATAAATGAATGAAATATTGAAGGAATAAATTAAATTCTTTAAAATTAAATTAAAATTCATTTATATCTGCCCACTGACAACCCATAATGTAGTGACCACACATACAATTAAAAAATATAACTTAAAATACCTAGATAAGGAAATTGCATTCAGAAAACATCGACACATTATAACGATGAAACGTAACGATTTTTAAGCGTTCCTCTCCAACGCTACCCGCGGTTAGCTACTTTTTAAATTCCCTTTTCGAATGAACTTTTCATTGTTTTCATGTCAAAATCTTGCAACTGTTTGAAGCTTTACATCTTCGCCTAATTATATTCAATTAATCATAATTATGCAGGCATCCTACAGCGCTCTAATCGCACAAATGCCAAGAATGGCCCACAAACCTCGAGTACGCTTCATAATTTCGCTGGCATCATTACCGAGAAAATTTAACATATTATGTACTCATAACGTAGCGAGATATTCGTGGCATTACAAGCTTCAAATCCCCCAGACATTCCTTTATTCCTAGCAAGCCCCTAATACCGCTAATCTTGTTTTAATTTATATGTAAATTCATTCCAGGCATATTATCTCGACATCCCACAGCCGAATATTCAGTGTTTTCAGCTTTTTTGAGTTATTTCAATATTATAGCAACTCCCACTATTGCACTGACTAATCTGTTATCCTCCTGACATACCATAGGAACGCGATGATTACAGGGGAGAACGGGGTGGGATGGAACAGAAGAAAAATACATAATGAAGTCCCAACGAACCCCAGTTCCCCTAGCTTTGTTGCCATTCTTTAAATGTAATCAAGGGCGCGATTGTGCACTCATAGACAATAAAAAAAACATTTCCAACTGGCTTGTTATGACTTTTCCAAGTGAATCTTGGTTGCAGATATTATTTTACGAGTTCTTGTTTTGTATCTGTCACTACGATTGAGTTCTTTGCGAGTAACGAACGTTTGTACTACCAGATATATTGTGTTTTTTTTTATTATTATCACACTCGTTTGTATCTTAGTTCAAGGATAAAGCACCGAAATTAATTTTATTTAATAGAAATACCGTTTGAAAAACGTTCAGGTATTGAACAGATTAAGGTTTAGTTGGCGCGTTTAAATGCCAGTGTCGCATATATTCAACAGCTATAACAGACCAAGGTGTGTGCCCAACAATGTCCCTTGTAGTGCAGTTTCGGTATCTCTTGGTTAATTACCATCACTTGACACTCGCCGTCGCACCACTACCTGTTACCTAATTGACAGTGGAACGGCCAGACAACCGAAGCCAGGCCCGGATTTACCGCGAAATTCCCGCTCAGACAGGAACCTGACTCCGTTTTCGTGATTTGTAACAAATTACCGCAAAAATACGGCGGTTTAGTACGTCACTGGCCCGCAAAAATAGAATGGCGCTTTAAAATGCACAGTACCTACGAGTAGGAATTGATACGGTAATTCAAAACCAAATTTTTCGCAGCGGTATCTATTTTTTTATTTACAGATTTGGTCTAATATTTTTTCATTATTTTTAATTGTTAACGAGTAGTTGAATAATTAAATGTATTTATCATGTTTGGTCAAAAGATAGGCACGTGATGCTTGAAATCGCAACAAAAAAGTAAAAAAAATGAAGTGTGTAACTCACGTACAAACATACAAACTTTGGAAGTATAAAAAAGCTAGTTATTAAGCATCACCCACAGAGAATTGACCTTTTTAATACCGAACATATTTTTTATGTGATGATCTTTCAAATGCGTCTGTACTACCTCAACTTTTACATCGATCAATTCTATAAAAAGGACAACACGTTATTCACTTTATGCAGTCCATTCGTATTGTGTCGAAAATATACATTGGCGTTTCATTGTCGGACGAAACGAATTTTACTGGTACCTGCGAATAATTCCTGCGAACGCAGTAATAGATTTCGAAAAAGCGGAAGAGATACCCATAAATCCAGAGACCAGCGAACAGCCTTTTTAAATATCAGAATATGCGACAGTGTATGTGAAAAAAAAACTATACGAGCGAGTGATGAGGCCCACCATTCTCTTGTTTCCATATAATTAAATTGGAAATTCAGTCACCGCTTGAAGCGAACCCTAGCGGATTCGTTCCACGGCTGAAAAAAGTAGGTTCTTTGCAAATGAGATTAAGTCTATGGTTTGTTGGCCTTTATAGTGTCGTATTTTGCTCGCCAGCTTGCACAGAGTGCCAGTTACTTCGGGCTTATAGCTTTTTTTGCGTTTTTGTACATAAAAAATAGCTGGTGGTATTTTTAATCTCTAGTTTCTTCTTTTACTTGATTTCGACTATTTGCATCTTAATTCTAATTTAGGTGCTAGAATCTAAAAACACAAACCTAAAGGTATTAATTGATTCTGAAATTATACGCTTTAAAGCGCTTTTACCTACATGATAGGTATATTATTCACCAGCCTTTTTATACAAAGATTAATGTATGTAAATAAAACTAACTTGGTCACATGTCAGCTAACCTGGAAGAGAAAATAATATTTACCCTAATAAAACTTCACAAAATGATTTTACACATTCCAACTTTCTTATATTAATTGGGTAATTATAACATTTCAATAAATATAAACCAGCTAATTTGGAAATGTTGTCCCGTTTTGCCATATTAAGTTACAATACCTTATACACCTCTTTAATTTTAAATTAGACGTCTTATATTTATGGTCATGTTATACATGTTGTAGTGCGGATAATCTGACAGATTTTTGACGTATATTAAAGTGAAACTAGTGCAATCACTGACCTTTATAATACAAGCACCCTGGACTAAACATTCACTAAGAAATGACAGATAATTTTTGTGCCGAATTAAAGCCCCCACCAAGTGTCCGGGGAACTAAAATAGAGTAGCATGCATATGTTTATGTCAACTCTCATTAGTTCCGTGGACTGCCACCTCACTACAGTCAGCGCCAAAATGACAAAAATCAAATGGATTCATTTTTAGGTTGACAATATGCAGTCCAGCGTAATTGTATTATAGAGGTCAGTGAGTGCAACGGAGTCTGTATTTACGCAGCCCGAGCGATGACAGGCTCCCTCGGGGCCCATCCTGCCCATAGGCATCTGTAAATCTGGACTGGCTAGCGGGTTAAGATTAACGGGCAAGGTACAATTTTATTAGCATTTTTTCCTCTTTCCGGAGTGCCAAGCTCATTTCCTACGAAGTAATTTATTGACGACGGCACAGGCGAAGCCGTGAAATTAGTAATGTAGAATCGCCTCATAACCCCCTTTCGTATTTGCTTAGAGGAAATTTAATTTCGAGATTTGATTTAAAACGCGGGTTTCAAATTGAATACCTTGGATTTCGGCAGTAATTTATTTGAGGAATTTACAGCGTTCCTTTTTTAAAATGTTTCGGGGATTTTGAAGTTAATGAGTTGGTGTTTTCTTTTTAAACAGTTTGAGGCAGATGGAGTAGGATGACTTTTTAATTATAAACGTGAAAGGCGTTTTGCACCACATGCCTTTTGGGTGTGTAACTCTTACTGAACGAACACATTAGCGAATATAAAAAACACTGCACTTTCCACTTGCTCTTAATTACGTGTAGCTTGAGCACTGTTTTGCTACTCCTGTGGCTTGAGCTAGAAAAAAAAATTTTTTTTATATGGATAGGTATACCTAAAGTCGAAGAAGACTCCTATAAAGTATGTTTTAAGAAATGCACAAACTGAACCCGGCCTGTGTAATTCCCCGCGTAGGTAGCAAAAACGTACCTACGCGCGGGGACCACTTGGAAGGTGCTAAATCAAGTTGGGTATCGCGAGCGAGCAACGAGACGCCAGCGCGTTTTATTCACCGGCGGCGCACGGCACTAACGTTTGGTTTACGTGTGGTTGGCTGGACGATTATAAATAAAGTCCTTAAAAGTTGCGCTAGATGGCGTAAGTAGCTTCTTGTGGCAGTCAACCCTATCGCGTTGCGTGATAGTGCGACACTGAATAGGTTTAGAGTATTTTGAATCATATTCCCGAGTTGTAAGAATGAAATTATCTTGCAATGTATTTCTGTAGGTGTCTACACGAAAATGTGCTTGAGTCTGAGGAAAAATGAATTACACCATATTGTTGACAACATTGAGTGGATATTTCTTTGAATTTCATTGCAAAGTCAAACTTCTGTACGGGGTACTAGTACTTATTCTGTGACTGAGCAAACTACCGCGAGCCGCGTAACTTCTACCGCCATAACTCACACCCATTCGTGAAGTATATCTGTACCTTCAATCAAAATCCTCACGGCTATCTTTATCTGGCCGCCAACTCGTGCATTACCGAAATTGCACAGAACCAATTCTCTTTATGCGATACTTGGGCGATGTGATTTATTTCTCTTGGGACCAGTAACCTGATATTCGTGTGAGTAATTGAGTATCACATTAAAAGATAAACATTTGCTAAAGATAAAACTAGTTTATTTGGCTACCTAACAAAACTAGGCAAAACAAAAAAATGCGCGTGGCTATTTGTAAGTAGCTTATAAGTTCTAATTGATCAACCCTTGGCTGAAGTTTACTGTTGTGGTAAATACATTTGCGGGAACTGCAGCAAATTTCAATAAATGAAAGAATGGGTCCCACAGGGCTCTTGTAATAGACATGTTGATAAATCGGTCCATTCCCCTACCAGAAAAGTCTAGTGCAAAACAGCAAAAGAAGAGTGAAAGGTATAAAAAGTAGCGTAGTTTAATGTTAAAGTTATACTTATGTGTGAATATATTTTTTCACAAAAAACTTTACATGTGTATGATTTTAATTTACTGAAATTTGTTTTACGTCGGCTGTTTCAATTTTGTTAGGAAATCATTAACTTGATTGAAAGCCCCATTGAGTCGAGAACCCTCTGATATAATAAGGTTTGCATCATGCGTTTCGAGCGGCGTATTTGCCTAATACATAATGTACTTTCCAACATTCTGCGCAGATGGCGGACTGAATCAACCGCAAAGTTGCGCTATTATTAATTCTGTTTTCGTGTAGATGCCGGCTAATGTTTCAACGGGCTTATTATTGGAAAATTTCATAATGACCGTTAATACAGCTACACGCAAACACGCGACAAGACTAGCTAAGTTCGTTGAACTTGAAGTTAATTTCGTATGAACATTATAGTCGGTTACTAATTTGAATTTAGAAAACTTTTATGCTACGGGGTACTTGAATCGCAGTTGAAAACGCTAATCGTGTTTATTGTCAAACGAGTCTGCAACTATGACTTTTATTATATAGCTTTTACAATCTCAATCTTGTGCTGTAAAATTGAATATTCGTAGCATATTACCTCTAATTTTGAGTATCTTTATAAACATGATTTTACTTGTGAAGTAGGTTCTAAAAAACATCGAATATGACTGTACTAGCGGATTTGACACTAAAGTTTGACATATTTGAAATTTTTTTCGTCAGAAAGGGACAGTGATCGAACAGAAATTGTTTCTATAGATTTTCTGGCCATTCTTTTCACTTAGTTTGGGGCTAGGTAATTTGTGTTATGACACCAATTTGACTTTGGTGTTAGAAAGTTCTATAAAAGAAATAATAAAAACTGAAATTGCTTGTATGAATTCATATTTGATACAGTTATAAGTCAGCCTATTAGATCCCACTGCTGGGAAAAGGCCTCACCTCAACTATGAGGAGAAACGAGCCATACTTCACCACGCAGGCTCAGTGCGGATTGGTGGAGGGGTGTATGTAAGGCAAGTGACAAACCTTACTGTCAGAAGTTATCAAGCCGCCCTAGGGCCTCTGACTAGGCTTAACGACTAACTTAAATGGTCGGAATGGTCACCCATCCAATCAAGACCGCGCCGTGGGTTGCTTAACTTTTGTTATCACTACCAAAGCGCTGCCGCCACTGCGCCACAAGCACCTCCAGTTACACCTCCACCTTTGATACAGTTAGCAGTTCTCTATTACCAATTGAATTTGTGAATAAAAATTGCTCATAACTTGGCCCTCTTTTATATTTTCTGATATTTTCCGTACAAATATGCAGTGCGACAAAGGTAAAATACCTACCTGAAAATTGCAAGCGTTTTCTCCATTCGTAAAAATTGGCATGCATTTATTTAACAATTCAACCTCAGTAGGAAATCGTACGTGACCGTAATGTGTATTAGGCAGGGACCGTTTAGGGGCCGGGAATCTTTCGCATTCCTTGCGACTTGAACGATTTTAGCAAACAATCTTCATGCTCCAAATAAAAATAAAATGTATCTCGTAACAAGATGAGGCCTTGTACGTTTTCTACTTTATATAATCAGCGATAAAAGTTTTTCTGGTCTGAATGAACAGGGTTTCATTTTTCTTCTTTTCTGTGTCGGCCCTGGTGTCAGTTTTTATGAGCCGACATGGGCGGTTGACATCTCTCAACAGGGATCAGCTTAGCGTGCTATAGCGCTGCACGGAATCGTGTTTCTTATCTCTGAAACGAAACAAATATGCAATAAAGGTACAGATATACTCTATGCTTTTTCATTAAGGCTCTACTTTACCCAGATATTGCGGGAAAAGGAAGTAGTGAGAACCATAAGGTATTAAGTGCCAAAAAGAAACAAAACTACGTCTGTTCAACCAGTTATAACTAATATCAAAATATTTTTTTAACTGATTTAGTAACTATTCAGTTTTAACGTTTCATATTTTATGTTTTACTATTTATTTAAAAATAAGATTAAAACGAAGAGCAGCTACTTTATATAACCACCTGTAATTTCTAAATAAATACATGATCGTTATAACGATCGGTAGCAATATCTGGGTGGAGTCTTACTTATGTACTTTATTGCATTTTTTATGCGTCGCTGCGTAAACTTCGTATTTATGAATGCTTTGTCATGTCATCAATACGCCTAAATAAATATCGTACCTACGCTATAACTTGATTTTTTACCCTTCGTTTAGGTATTAGAAACAGTAAGCAAGTAGAAGAAACGCTTAATGGTGAATCACTTCCAAAACAAATGACGAACAAAAAAGTGTTTCTTTTCACCCTCGGACGCAACTGAAGGCGCGAACTGCGGAACGCTCGCAAACATTATATTTACGCATCTTTGTTCAAATCTAAAAAAGCACTCTGAATACGGATGCTCACAGATAAGAAGTACCTTTATCCTATTCATGTCTCCTCACTCGCGATCATTTTTCACTCCTTTGTTGGGCGCAATAGGTATAAGGGTGACACCCACTATCCCTGTCACGGTTTCATATATTTTTAAACTTTATAACGGCCCATTGAGGTGCTTCACACTAAACGACATCGTTTTGTTGCTGACAGTTGGGTTAGGGCGGTTTAAAAGGGTGTGGAAGACGCTGTGTGCTGAGTCATTATTTTTGTTATGTTGTAGGAAACGAATCGTATCTTTGTGATTTTATAAAAGAAGTAATCTGATATGAACTCTATTTTTTCTTGTTTGCACCAATGTGGTCAATAGCATGGTGGCATAACAACCTCCATTATTTAATAGATAAATTGATTTTCCTTTGCTTTAAATTTCCGCTAAGATAAACTATTATTCGCCAATTTCTTTTAGCGGACATTTAAAGCAAAGTAGTTTTAATTTAACTATTTATTAACAACCTTATGCGAACTTCAAACTGCGAAAAACTAGGCAATTATAAAATTCGAAAAGCATTGCGGCCTATGTTATCGGTACGGTACCCACATGAATTTAAGTTCCATTAGGTACCATAACTTTTATCCCCTTAAACAATGTTTAAGCATAGTTTGCATCATAAAAGTGTTATGGACAATCATTGTCTTAGTAAATGAAAATTTTCTTCCAAAATTCTCCAAATTCATTGTTTCTTTAAGAAGTCAGCAAAAACACATTTCTCGGGTGGTAGGAGTCCATATTACCTAATTTTGGACTGATCACCGAGAAGGCAACAGGATTAATAATTAATCATAGAACTTACATTATTTTGAAAAAAAAAAGTTACTTAAATTATATGTTATCTTCAATTGAGATCTTTTAAAGTTTTTTTGTACACGCCAAAAGCGCATTAAAGTTTGTTGGAAAAATCGCGTGAGTTGCGTGCCTGGTACATCGACAGCACATTCGACTGTACTTTTTCGTTGCGAAATAGCTCCTGTTACAATTGCATAAGATTTTGTACTGTGTAGATCGACGTGCTCTCTGTCGTCCGTACAAAGCATTCCTTAATGCAACGTCATTTTTATAAATGTCGTTTAGTAATACACCTCTGGTAGAGAACGTTATTGACTCTAATGGCTAGCGTTTGGAACAGTCGGCAAGTTACGTGTTCCCTACTTAAGTACTTAGTTATATTTTTAAAATAAAAGTAGGTACCTGCACGACCGAGCTTTACTCGGTTACTAATATTGTATTTTAAAAAGCATTAAAATTCTCAAGTCTTGTTTAAAAACAAAAAAAAAGCCATAAACTTGAATAAATACAAAAAATTTTTTTTTTTTTTTTCACCGAGTGAGATTCTCGTTTTCTAAATTTCTTCAGTTCTACGTCTTATGTACTGCGCCATGACGCTCATGCTTACCGGTATAATATTAGTGACCGTATTCTGCGTCGCACAATGGGAAAGAAAAACGCATGAAAACTTGAAAACACGCGTTTTCCCAAATATAAGACTAATCTAGATTGATTTTTCAACCTTTGATAACCACATACTAAATTTCAGCGAAATCGTTGGACTCGTTTCCGAGATCAACAACATTTTTTATTTATGTTCAAAATTTGAAATAGAATAATCTTGCCCATTAGCTAAAAACAATGTTTTAAGTAAGCATTATAAGTATGAGTAGGTAAAGTAGTAGGTATTTCTTTTAAATATAAAATTCATCGTCTATATGTTTTGTAGTGTTTTGTTGTTCTATTTATGTTGGGACATGTATAAGTGCTCCTTGCGACCCAGAAATAAATGAATAATATTTTATTTAGTATAAAACACGTAATTAATTTCGTTATCAAACAGCATTCTGAACCTTTTGTCTCTAAATAGATAATTATGTACGGAACAATGCTTCCTGGTTCCACAGAATTAATTTAACGTGAAAATGGGGGTATTATAACAAATAAGACATAAAAGCATCTCTTATCTCGCAAAGTGAAGAGGCGAAATAAATAAATCCAATAATCCCTGAGTTGGCAGCATTCTTGATGCCTGGTTTTGCTCACAAACGCAATTCAGTGTTTGAGTGTTTCTGTTTAATGGTCGTAACACAAATTCTCATATTGAACGATTTCAAGTGAACGTTAAGGATAAAAGAACGAACATCGACAAAATTTTATGATTTGTTCAGCTGAAAGCGTGTCGTTATAGTTTTTTTGAGTTATGGAGTTGGTAAAAAACTTCATATTATATTATAAAAATCTTTACGACAAAGTTTACTCTTAACGAATTTATTAGTAATTTTCATAATAGTTTGGTTGATACGATTCACTGACTTATTTTTCTACCAAAAAAATAAAATTGTGTTGATTTTGTGCGGCTATTTAGGTAGGTTAGGTGTACCTATGAACATAACGACTATATGTCACGCGGAAGAAAAGTATCTGAAATATAAAATTTAATTGACGACTGTCTTGGTGTAGTCGTTCGCGCACCGGACTTCTAGACAAGGCGGTTGTGGGTTCGAACCCCGCAAGGGGCAAATGTTTGTGTGATGAGCACGATCATTTGTACCTAAGTCATGGATGTTTATATGTATTTAAGTATTTCTATCCGTTATCCTAGTCACCATAGCACAAGCTCACGTTTAGTTTGGGGCTAGGTAATTGGTGTGTTTGTTGAAACAATTTATTTATTTATAACTAACAGCAGCTTTATATATTTAACTGCATTTAAAGATTCTTAAATAATCGCTTGTCTGCACCGGAAAACAAACGCGATATAGTAAAAAAATACTCACTCTAAGATGCATTATGATTAGTGAATACTTAGTTGCTTCGCGATCACGACTAACAAGATACCTGAGATACTTCTAAACTTCGTTTATCTCAGTTCCAATGCCCTGCAAGATATTTAATCAAGATTCATAGTAACAATGAAGACGAGATATTCCAATATTAGCTCCAGATTCTCGTTAATTCCGAATTTATATTGCAATAACACCGTCATCGTGACTTAGCCGTGATTAAATTCGCGATCTTAGTACTAGTAAAAGGAGGTACTTCGGCGATAAAAATCTGGCGTAAAACTCGGTATAAAGAAGTGAGGATAATTGAAAATCCTGATCTCTCATTAAAATCTCCCGACTCTGCTCGCTTTAAGCACAGCTAATAGAGAACAGATAGGCAGGATCTTCTTGTATAGTTCTTCAGGGTAGATCTAATTTAAAGAAAAAGATGCTGACAAAACACAATTGGTACCTACTTTATGGCAATATACCTACAGTTATTTGGTTTTGTTCTTTTTACATAAATTTGATACTTTTGATTGACAGGAAACTATTCTGATATGTAAGGAATTATTAGCCTCAATGTCTAAGTACGATCAAAATATTAGTTGAAGAGACTTAAGGATAATATCGGTACCTATACACACAAACTGACGACCGCCTTGGTGTAGTGGTTCGTGCCCCGGACTTCTAAACCAGGCGGTTGCGGGTCCGAATCCCGCAAGGGGCAAATGTTTGTGTGATGAGCACGAGCATTTGTACCTAAGTCATGGATGTTTATAAATATATATAAGTATGTCTATCCGTTATCCTAGTCACCATAGCACAAGCTCACGCTTAGTTTGGGGCTAGGTAATTGTTGTGTTTGTTGAAACAATTAACAATTTATTTATTTACAAACACTATATACAAGATTTGAGATAGTCGCCAATACCACATAGTAAATTTTGTTGGTTTTGATGGAAATATGCAGTTTGAAACTCATTCTTTTGATAAAGAGGTTACTTCAGTAATTGAGAATTTGTTCAAAAACGCTGGGAGCGTCTTATTTATATCAATGGAAAACATCTCCCTCACGGTATGTACTGATCCACTTGGACTAGGCTTAAGGATTAAACACGGCCATATCGCAGTCACGTCGCAACGCTCTGACCGCTTTTTGTAAGTACCTCCCCCCACTTTTTATGAGTAAGCCTGTAGATAGAACTTGACTGCAGGCGAAGGTAAACGTTTAGTCCATTAATTAGCCACTTTGGTGCCCTTAAAAGAACTTTTAAAAAGGATAATTAGCCAGGCCTCTTTGAAAACCATTTACTTTAGTAACTGACCAATGTTCATTTTCCATCAAAGTAGAACTAAGAGCTAAGTCGTTATTTAAGTAGTAAGTAGGTGTACTTAACCGATTTACTTTGTTTAGCTTTTAAAATAAACACTGACCTTTTAAATAAATAGTTACGTGGGTACAAAAGTAAATAAAGTTTAGCACACAAAAATTGATCGACTGTGTCATTCGGTGGAACTTGCAAGCAAATTGCTTATATTATAGAAATAATTATACGCGGGTAAAGTTTTTCTAAAATATGGTGCGGTATTTTTTTCTAACATTATTATTTATAAACAGTAACCTACCATTACGCACGGGCAAATACCGGATTTTTAATATAAACTTTCATTTCTCACTTCACCACCTTGATACTTTTACATCGCGACAAAAAGTAGTCTATGGGTTTAGAAATATCTTTCCTCTCTTTCTTTAATATAAATCGGTTCAGCGATTTAAGCGTGACGAGGTAACAGACAAACACCTATCGCATTTTAGGTAAAGGTTACGTACCCATACAAAGACGCCACTTTCCGTCTGTGGGTCTATAGCATCAGGCTATTTCATAAACCGTTAGTAGCTATACAGGTGAAATTTTCACAGATGAAATCAAATTGAATTTCACTCACAAAAATTAATCGACTGTGTCATTCGGTGGGACTCGAACCCACGTCCCTTTGCTATCCGAGCGAGTGCTCTTACCAACTAAGCTACGGAGGACGTTAGTCAGCCGACGAATATTTGTAAGTGCTTGCTACGCCAGTGAGCCGGCGTTCGATTTCATCAATACTTGGGGAATGTACCCGCATGTCATGTTTCACAGATGATACATTTATGTTGCAGCTGTAACAACAAAATACTATAAACAGCATAAAATAAATATTTAAAAGTTACAAAAGCGATAAATTATAGTGTCTAATATTATTTAGATAATGATACTTACATCGTGGGCGAGTCCGACTCGCCTGGTTTTGTAATATTAGTATGAATTTTCTGAATATCGATATTCTGAAATACTTTTATATACTTGCAGAAAATCATATAAGCCAGTAAATAAATCACGTCGAATACATATTTATTAATCAACCTGCGGCGTATCAATTACGGAAAAATACTTTGATAGACCTAAATTAATTAGTGCCTTTTATATCCAAATATCTTATAACAAACGTGTCAGTATTATCGACAAAGGACAAACAAACCTATTTACTTTTTCTAGTCAGCAGAAATCTAAAGAATTCTAGCGTTTAATTAATGAAAATAGAAGTTATCAAGCGTACAACCCGTACAATCAGCGCCGTAATGAATAGATGGCTAAATCAGAGGAACAATGCTTCAGACTCATTGACGGAGTTCCTCCAGTTTCCACGTACATATTAGCTAAGTTTTAATTGAGTTTTTGCAACACCCATCCATGACCTTTAATGGTCGTCGGCTTTGATTCGATCGTATTTGTGATGTACGCATTCGGGTTTGTTTGTGATATATTACTTGTAGTTGCTTGAAGTTATAAAGAAACGTGTTGTTGAACGATACACGTAGTTCAAGCCTACTGCAAATAGAAAGAAACCAGCTATTGAACGGTACATGTAGTCTAGTATTTTACTATTGTACCTGCTTTTGGATTAAAATAGGTAACATTTTAACATTAAGATTTTATAGCGCATAAGAGTAATTTAATCCCAGCATAAGTCGGACTATGAAACGGCTTTGTAAAATATCTCAAGCTCATTTTTTATCGTTTTCTTTTCATTACTGAAGAGCTTATACCTAATGAAAGACTTATGATTCTCTTACATTTCTCCTGTTGTTTAGCTTATAACAAATAAGCAAACTTAACAGACTATTACTATTATTAACATAAACTTGATCAACTTAGTAAATCAAGCAATTCGAAGATGGCATTTACTCAAGCCCAGTTTACATAATTAAATATGTAAAAATGCATAGTTTAAATATACACTGCATAGTCTCAAAACGTAATATGATTTGCTATTGTAAAACGTTATAAAGTAAGGTAAGAATAATTAGCTACAAAACGTTGAATCGCTAAAAACAATTAAAGAAGCTTAGGCAAAGCGGAAGGACTCCAATTAAGAGTATGTCTTCTTCTTGATCGTGAGAGGTGAAACGAACAGTCTGAAAAGCACTGAAAAGCACTTTACGATCGCTTAAATTAAGATTTCAGAGTTTTAAAATATAAATATGAAAAGCAGAATTTTAAGTTTAAAAGAAATAATCTTTTCGAAACCTCAAATGTTTAATTAAGCAGTCATTACGGCTGCTGAAGAGCGTCTGCTAAATTTTTAATCATTTGTAATAGATACCTGTTTTAAAAACCTGTAATTTTGTGAGCTCATTATTATTCTTAAGTGTGCTCTAAACTTTTTAACAAATTTGGGTTTATTATTTTTTTAAGTGATAGATAAGCATTCACTTTGCATTCTAAAGATTAGATATTATTACACTAAAAAAACTTCCCGTCTCTGGCAGTATGTTATTAAGTAAAATAATATTTTGGGTTTAGTAAAAAACTGCAAGTAAATGCTCTCTCTGTTTCGATTTTGCGTGTTGTCTTTTAAAAAGTAATAAGTAGTAAAATCCTGTTTTAGCATTAAAACGTGACTTATCATCGTTACTTACTTATCGTTTCAGATTTTATGACTCGTTTATTTTAATGAAAAACATCGTGTTTTGTTACTCAGACTCAATCAGTCGCAAAAAACACGCTAAATACTATGGCTAAATATGAGTTACGCTATATGAACCCTGTTTTTTGTACTTCATCATAGTTAGGAAAAAATAAATTTAACTTGACACACACACACACACACACACACACACAAAAAACGTCAATGTATGGTCTGGATCAGTCTGAATTTTAAAATAAATACGTCGTGCGAGCTTCTTATTGACTTTTATTTTCCGAAGCCTGAACTGTTTTGCACCCCTGTGCATGGGGATAAACCATACGCACGCGCATTTAATACAGTAAATAAGGTTTTCAAAATCAGCTGTTTTGGTATCCAAGGACGCCATTCTGCAGCACCTGCTTTCTAACAACCAATGAAATGCATCGGACTGGTTTGAGGTGTCTAGCGCATGCATCTTGGCGACCAATGATACCATCGGAGTGATCGGCTGCCTGGCAACGTCTTTGTGTTTTGACTTACTGCTGTCAATTGTGTATTTTGTAATTTTTGTGTTTTGTACGTTTATTTTGTCTTTTTTTCCTCTTTTGTATGCTCTTTAAGGATTGTATATAGTAAGTATAACTAGTTTTAATAATCCTGTTTTGGCGCCTTTCATAATACTATGTCACAGTCTTCTGGCAGTACTGGTGATGCTAATTTGGTACAATGCCCTCATTGCTCATTTCCGCGATTCTTTAGAGGTAATAGAGGTCTAAAAATTCACATTGGTAAATCCCATAAACCAATAGACAATGAAATTACCGCTTCTTTACAAGATTTATCAAATCAACCTCTTTGGCAATTACTCGGTAATCTCAAAAATTCATTACCCGTAATAAAAAGAATACCACGAAGTGCTCGTCAACAAGTTGCTTCCTCTCTTTCTCAGTGCGTTGACCGTGTAATAAATGAAAATTCTACTGATAGCTGGTCAGATCTTTTAACGTTTGTTAACAGAATTTTAAGTGTCACCCAAACTCAAAACAACAGCCTAGATAGATCCCTTACCCAAAAAATCAAAGAAAACTGCCGATCCATAAAACACTTTAATGATTTAATAATCCCTCCTTTTCGGTCTCAAAATTCTAATCATTCCTTGAAATTAATAGAATCAAAAATAAGCGATGGTGATCTTAGGGGTGCCTCTAACCTACTTTTTAGCAGTGATGTCATTGCTCCCTTCTGCCAGGAGACTTTTCTTGCTTTGGAAAATAACCACCCACCTTCAGCTACCTCTCTGCATTTACCTGTGCCTCCTGCTCCAAATGATTCGCATCTCTTGGTTAGAGAGGATGATGTTCTTGGAGCCATATTTTCATTTAAGAGTGGGTCTGCTAGTGGTTTAGATGGTTTGTCTCCACAACATCTCAAAGATTTGCTTTCACCCTCTGTAGGAGACACAGGTAGAACATTATTGCAAAATTTAACCTTGCTTTTTTATTTAATGCTTGCGGGTAAAGTAAATGGGGAAATTACAAGCATTCTATACGGTGCCAACCTCGTGGCTCTTAAGAAAAAAGATGGCGGAATCCGTCCCATCGCAGTTGGGTCCACTTTTCGGTGGATAGTCTCTAAACTGTGCTGTAAATCTGTTAAAAAATATTTGTCTACCGTATTTCAGCCGATCCAGCTTGGTTTTGGCGTCAATGGCGGTTGCGAAGCAGCTGTCCATGCCGTTCGAACCTTTCTGAAGCAAGACGCAGGGGAAGTGGTTTTGAAGGTGGATGTAAAAAACGCTTTCAACTCGGTGGATAGAGGAGCAATGTTATCACAGATCCTTAATAGAGTTCCAGATATATATAAATATTTATGGCAATGCTACTCTCAGCCATCAAAGCTCCTTTACAAAAACAAGCTCCTCTCTTCATCGGTTGGCTGCCAGCAAGGCGATCCCCTTGGGCCCGCTATTTTTACTTTAGTTATTCATCCCATTATTTCCTCTCTTACTTCTAAATTAAATATTTGGTATTTAGATGATGGTACCATTGGTGGTGATGTGTCAACTGTTCTCTCTGATTTAGAACAGCTTATTTTGAAATTCAAAGATATTGGCCTTAATCTAAATTTTTCTAAGTGTGAGCTTTTTATTCCTGATTAAAAATTCTCTCATCTTGAGAAACAAAATTTAATTTTAGATTTTTCTACCCTTGCACCCAACATCAAAATTGAAAACAAATCATCCCTACGTCACCTTGGTGCCCCAATTTTTGAGGAAGCTTTTTCTTTTTTCATACAAGAACAAATTACTAAATTTGAACAGTCATCTGAAAAACTCTTCCAAATTAATCCCCACATGGCTTTATTTATCATTAGATTTTGTACTTTTGCACCCAAGTTTACTTATTTCTTGCCTTCTACTCATTTTTGGCTCTTTTCAAATTTACTAGACAATATAGACAACCTTTTGCAGGTAACTTTAGGCAAAATTCTAAATATAAAATTTTCGGGCCAGTCATGTACTCTAGCCACTCTCCCCATCCGTTTTGGTGGTCTTGGTACGAGAAAGGTGTCCAGTATCGCTCTACCAGCATTTCTTTCGTCCGCTCATGCTACGTCCAAACTCTTTATTGACATTCTGCGTCCTTCATTAGGAGCAGTGGAGTTGGCGTATCTGGCGGAGGCGAAAAGTGCATGGTCAATGGCGTGCCCTGGGACAGACCTCCCTTCGTTACCATCCTCCCAACGGATGTGGGATGAGCCTCTCTGCTTGAGTGTTCAGAGGGAGCTTTTGGTTTACTCTGAGAACGCAGCAGAGCGTGCTCGCTTGCTGGCAGCTTTTCGGATAGAGTCTGGCTATTGGTTACAGGCACGACCTGCAGCTAATATTGGGACTCTCTTCGATAGGGTCACCCTTTCCGTTGCTGTGAGTTTAAGAATTGGCGCCAACACAAATCAGCCCCATCGCTGCGGAGATCTTGTAAATGAATTGGGGCATCATGGTCTCTCTTGCCTATTTAGCGCTGGCAGGGTCTCCCGCCACGCGAGCATCAATGACGTGATCCGCAGAGCTCTTGTCGCCTCCACTGTGCCGGCTGTGCTAGAGCCACCTGGCATTTTTCGTGATGACGGCAAGAGACCTGACGGCATGACGCTCATTCCCTGGAAGCGGGGACTTTCCCTTGTATGGGATGCCACATGCGTGGATACGCTCGCGCCGTCCCATGTAAGTGGTACTTCTTCCGCTGCTGGCGCGGCGGCAGGCTCTGCAGAATGCCTTAAAAGGCGCAAATATGCAGCCCTCAATGATAGCTACATATTTGTGCCTTTTGGCGTAGAGACCATGGGCTCTTGGGGTCCCTGTGCCCTTAGTTTTTACAAAGATCTCTGCAAAAGGCTAACTGATTCTACTGGTGATCAAAAGGCTGGCAGCTACCTTGGGCAAAGAATCAGTATTGCTATCCAGAGGGGCAATGCTGCCAGCCTTTTGGGCACCATTCCTTTCGGCACTGCTGGGGCTGATGCTTTTTATATTTTGTAAATATATATATATATATTTACATTACTTTTAGTTAAGTTTTAGGTTATTGTATTAGTTTTAATGTATATTTAATAAATTATTTTTGTTTGTGTTCAATAAAGTTACTACTTAACGAATATAAAAAAATAAAAATAAAAAGTAAACTTGACACTGGTAACATCAACAGCTCTAGTTGCGAGCATCGCCTCGTTCCAACCAACTGGGTTTTTTCACACGACTTAGTCCAACGTGTACGGGCCTGAAATAAAGTGTAAATAAATCTCTTTTAGTGGCGGCGTCGGTGTTTCTAGCCCATAAACAGAGGCAGCGGTCAACAAACAATGTGCTTCGAGGAAGTGATGTCCCGATCTATTGCTACCTTTCCGAGATAACTGTTACTCTGTTCAGTCGGACTAAGAGCATGATAAACCTTCCTAATGCTACTTTTTTATCCAATCGTCTACGTAATGCATTCGTAAATCAGCGTTGTCAGCTGCTTTCAAGTTTTACTTGTTTTACTTTTTTTTTATTAATATTTATTATAACTCTAGACTAAGGTGCGGTGCTTGTGGCGCAGTGGCGGTAGCGCTTTGGTAGTGATACCAAAAGTCAAGCAACCCACGGCGCGGTCGTGATTGCGGATGGGTGACCATTCCGACCATTTAAGTGACGTCCATGACAAGCATCTCCGTGCTTCGGAAGGTACGTTAAGCAGTTGGTCCCGGCTAATATCTGTGGTATTAGTCCTTAAGCCTAGTCAGAGGCCCTAGGGCGGTTTGATAACTTCTGACAGTAAGGTTTGTCACTTGCCTTACATCACCTTACATATACCCCTCCACCAATCCGCACTGAGCCCACGTGGTGGAGTATAGCTCGTACCTCCTCATAGTTGAGGTGAGGCCTTTTCCCAGCAGTGGGATCTAATAGGCTGACTTTACTTTTAACTCTAGACTAAACCAGACATGGCCTAGACAGAGACGACGGTGAGCGAGCTCACCCAGAAGGTACATTGCATTTCCAGTTTCTTGAGTTGCTGAATTTTATTTTTTTGTCTATTTTTTTTTTCGACATTGTAAGTAATAATTTTAGTAAAAAGAAAACTTTTAAACTTTACAAACTAAGTATTTGTAAGTGTGTAACTTTATTAGCGTCCGGTCAATTTTACTATATATCTACTAACTACAGAAATAAAATGGAGTTAGTTATTGCTACCACTCCTTTCCGAATCTCGTTCAGGAAGGATAAGCTGTCCACTCAGTTTTTTGTTCTGCAATTGTCGTAATCTGGCATCGGTTCCCGCCTCTGGCGGTCATTTTTTCAAGTGCAATAATATATTTAGATTGCAAAGTGAATGCTTATCACTTAAAACAATAATTTTTCTGGCATTACTTCACTTACGAGTACTCGAGTCATGTGATTCCCAGCACTGTCCCAGCTACGCCATTTATTGCCAGCGCAAAAAGTGCGCGTCGCTTGCTTAGCCGCTTGCAAATAAGCAGGTTGGTGTTAATTTGGCAGCTGCAAATGCAATTAAAGCGGGCCGAACACGCGAGCGTGCAAAAGCAGGTGGATTTATTAGGTCTACCTTCGTAGCGCATTAGACACCCGTTGAAAAGTGGTTACTGCAGGGAAGCAGGTGTTTTGTTTCTGTTGAAATGAATACCGTATCTGTGTACAAGTGTTAGTTGTTACCCGACTGCGGAAGAAGGGTTATGTTTTTCAAGAGCATGTATGTATGTATAATTGTTTGGCACGCCCTACAGCACAAACGGTTTGACAGTTTTTGACATATGAGGTGTCGTTGAATTTGTCAGAGTTGTGGTAGTGGCATAGAGATAGTGCTTACTTAAAGAAACAGGTCTCCAGCATAGACAAATCTGTGCGGGTCGGTACCGACCGGTGCAGGTATAATATTTATATGTTTACGTATGCGCTCACTTATAAAGAAACAGGTTTAATCTTGTCCGTGCTGACAACCTATACCGAGCCATACGGGTTCAAACGTTTGCCGGTAAAGGATGTGTGTGTTTAGAAAATGGATGGGTAACGAAGTTTTGATAAAATAATTTGTAAATTTTCATTATTTTTTACTTAAAATGTAAATAAATCGCGAAGTAATCCGTAAAATTGTGTTTTAATGAGTATTATTTACTTTTTATAGGGTCGTGTAAGTCGGGTTTATTTTTTAATTTGTAATTTTATTACTTACCTGATGGTGACTAGTAGTCCTTCTTCGGGTGAAATGGGTTGAACATGCCAGTTACACCATCTCTTAATTAAGCGATGTTCGATTTTACTTATATGAAGTTAAATGTTTCTCGTGTCTTCCTTGATAATCATAAAACTTGTGTTCATCAAGCTTTGTCTTTTTCAAATAAATGATAATATGATCCATATTGTTCTGTGCCGAAAACCTGTTTCTTTATGTAAGCACCCACACATAGGCTACATACATTTTATTAATGGCGCCCGCAAATGGAAACAAAGGAAGGGGAGGGTTTTTTTTCTTATCATAGCAATATGGATATCAAATGAAAGCCAGAAAATAGACCATTTCAAAAATATAATAATTTTTGCAGTCGGGTATTTTTTAATAATTATGTTTACTTGTGTTGGTATTACTGCTTTGCTGCCAACCCACATCATGTAACGGAATTCGCATTCACAACTTTGAACTACACGGTTTACATGGGTGTACAATAGATAGCCTCCTGATCTTTATGAAGCGATGAAGAGGGAAAAACAGCGACAAAATTTCAACGATTAAGAATGAAGATGATGAGCACAGCTACTTTAATTAAACCAGAGAAATAATATCTGCTTTCATAAAAGAAGATAATGTGAGCTTCAGACGAACTAGTGCATTTTACACACGAAAAAAAAACAGGAAAAGAATTGCACATCCAGTAGTTGCACTTAATAAACTCGCCTGTGACAATGTGAAAACTTTAGGAATTTTTCAACCCGGGAACGGTACTGCTTGTTGGTGCCCACGAGAACTTGCAAGAATCCGCCTCCGAACTTCAGACTTTAATTTCACAAATGACACCGAGGAGACCACGATAATTCACGGGCTAATGTCAAAGTTGGGGCTTGTTTGAAATTCTCACCGAAACTGCCATTATTTTTTTAGGGTTCAACATTAAAATTTGATAACCCGACGGGGAGAAAGCAACAAGTTTGCTTGAAAATGCTTTTTGGCTTTAAGACCCGAAAGACTTTAAGATTAACTTGTACTTATATCCATACAACTTTATAACCATCATAATTTCTGAATTTAAAATTGATAATTATAATTCCGCACATACGGAGCCTTATATTTTTTAAAAAATTGTGCTGGTTTCAATCACAGCTTGCTTAGTACTTGACCTAATTAATTACTTGTCTAGATTTTTTTGGATTCCTAAAAGCTATAGTTATTTGAAAACAATCGAGGTCGGCGGTAGGCCAGAGTTGCTGTCTATTTGTGAGCGTAGCTATTCCAACACGCGCCATTTATAAGTTTTACGTGACTTAGAAAAGACTTAGGCTCTGCGCAGATGGGCTACCGAACACTGCCACCGGTAGCTAGCGACACTGTTTACAGCCAGGCAGGCCGCCACTCGCGACTTCGTTCTGGCGTTCTTTTGGTCCCGCGCAAACGAAGGTGTTCGGTGGCCGCTACAATTGACACTTAAGAGTATCTGCTCCGGCCGCTACCAGTGGCGTGTCGCGAACACTAAGTCACGAGTGGCGGCCTGCCTGGCTGTAAACAGTGTCGCCAGCTACCGGTGGCGGTGGTCGGTGGCTCATCTGCGTAAAGCCTTAGAAGTGTGACAAAGCAGATTCATATTCACTGCAACATAAACTTAACCGTAGCCGTAAAGCACCTACCGTACCGGTATTATCGCCTCGTTCATAGCCTAGTCTCAGCAAAGCGGATTTCTTTGTTCCGACAGGAACTGAATAAAACATCGCACTTGAGTTTTAACATGACACCTCTTTGTTTTTTTTTCTTCCATAGCCACTTGTCATGAACGGCTGGGATATGGGAAGATATTTTTTTGTGTAGCGATTCGCTTTTGTTTCGTCTCGTCTCGTCTCTCTCGAAAAGTACGAAAATGTTTGTAGATGAAATTTTGCTAAATATATTTTTATTGCTGGATTTAGACTCCTTCACCATATGACTGTTACGATAGTAAAAAATCCCATGCTCTAAACAAAAACACTTGTTTTGGTTATAATTATAGTGACAGTTAAAGTTATTAGGTGCAACAATGCCTTGTATCAATTTAAATGGTAAACAACTGTAGACGGCTAAACAAAGCAATTCTTTTGTGTCTATCATTTAACCACTCAGTGTCATAAATTGATTTAAAATAACAAAAGATAGGTCAATATCTACACAAGCTCAAATTGTCGAGGTACTGGTACTCGTAATCTAAACGACGTAAACCTCCAGCTACCGAGATAAACCACTGAAAACTGTCATGTCACTGTCAAACACACCCAAAGCCGGTGCAGTCACACTTTAAGTGCTGCCTGATTGGTCAGTATCGCATACAGGCTTAAGCGAAGCTGGAGGTTAGTAATCTCTAACTTCAAGGCACATGCTGTATACTCGTAGTAAAGCAGCCCTTGATTGCAGTAACTCAACTTTTAATAAACACCCGAAATAGTGCATGATCAATGTCAATAAAGATTGATGTTATTGAGTACATAATGTTGCTTTCATTATAAGCATTATTACAGTTATCATTGAGCTATCTGTTTCACACCGCTCTGCTACCCAACTCGTATCGTACGATAGAAGGAGTTCCAAGACCGGGAGGCAATTACTTACATTTCCTTTCAGAATATTCGTTTCGGATAATTACATATTTACACCCTTAGGCCTTTACGGATGATTTAGATTTGGTACACCATAATCTGCGTCTGTACGTTTTTTTTACATAAGATTTTTCAGCAACACGTTAACCAATAAGAGACTTCCAAAATGCCAGAAATTAGTACATTAAAATCCATAAGATGACGTTGAAAAAACTAAGCCAAATACACTAAGCGGCACAAAAATTGGGCCCTCAAGTAATTTTCATACGGGTCACACATTATAAATGTACAGTCAGCATCAGAAGTGGATAAGCAACTCTGCTGTTCACATAGTTCTACACATTCAAAGTGACCATAATCATCTATACAACAAAAGTTTTCAGATTGATAAGAGCATCCAGTGTTTCAAATAAAAGTAAGCATACAAGTTGTCAAATATTACGTAGCAAACTGGAAGTCATAGATATAAACAAACATACTGTCAATGGTATAATGGTATCTAAGCAATCTAGGTGTTCGTAATAAAATAGAATAAACTCTATGCTTATGCGTTTAGGCTCATAATTGATTTGTATAAAATACGTAATTAAACAAAAAAATATGAATGTGCTAAGTTTATTATAACACAAGTTATTTCGTTTGCTGAAATATCATTTTCGCTTAAGCTGTAATAAACATTGGTGATTTTGAAGTAACAATTAGTTCGGAAGTTATCGGTCTCGCGAACTTTGCCGATCCGACCCACTTCGTGAAAATTTTGTAAAATATATTACGAATACATTGCGGTAAGGTTGAAAATTCCAATGTCATGTGTTGATGTGTCAGATGGGATAATGTCAGTTGGCAAAATTTTAAGAACATTGAAGATTTGGTTCACTTCCATAAGGGTGCGTTTACACGAACGTGTTTGTCTTATGCCGATGTGGCCGTCCAGAATCAACTTGTGTCTCTTAAAATTAAGCTTTCCTTAAGTAGAGGTTAAAGAAGTCTTAATTAGGAGCATTACCTTTAGTAACCGATTTTTTTGTTTTCACATCGCAAACTCCCAGTTACTGAAACGCCACCGCACACTCTCAGTTTAACGACCGCTATAATATTTTCAAAATATGCTTTTTATGATTAGCATAACATCCAATCTTACATTTAGCTACTGCGACGTGAAAAAACATGTTAGTGAACGAGCCCTAACACCCGTTTAATTTCTTTGACGTAAATAATCAGTTGCCTAGTTACGAATTACGATGCACCGTAGTCATAGCAACAAACATGCGCGATGGATGAGTTTTTGCTGTACGATATTCGCCTTTAGGTGGGTTGCATATTAAATTCCTTGCTGTGCAAGGAGTTTCTGATATTACTTTAAGCCCGTCTTTAAAGAACTCCCCACTTTTCATGTAATAACTAGTGTACAAATTAGAAACGCTACTTTTAATTCACCATTAAATACAGAGTGACTAATACTAAAACTACTGTGGCAAACTCTCATGTCATTTGCCAATAATTCAACCTAACTTTCTTTAGCTAAAGTTTTAAAGTTTGGGAGATATATCTATTTTTAGGGTTCCGTACCTAAAGGGTAACGGGATTACTACGACACAGTGTCCTTCTGTCTGTCACCACCAGGCTATATCTCATGAACCGTGATATAGTTAGACAGTTGAAATTTTCACAGATGATGTAAATATTTCTGTTGCCGCTATACCAACAAATACTTGAAACATAACAGAACAGAATTAAAGTGGGGCTCCCATATTAAAAAACGTGATTTATTTGGCGTTTTTGCTCGATTTCACTAATGGCAACAGGTAGATGATTGAAATATTCACAAAATATTCAGTTGTAGATTAACTTTAAAAATAAATCATAAAATTAAAATATTTAAAAAATAAGGCAAACGGCAAAAGATCACATTTGTAAGGGAGCCCAAATGAGATTTTTTGCCGTTTTAAAAATGGTCATAAATATAATCGAATGTTGTATACATAATGGTACGGAACCCTTCATGCGCGAGTTCTACTTGCACTTTGCCGGTTTTTATATATTTTAAGATTTTTTTCATTCGACATAAATTTCGTATCCTAATTTTATTTTGTGTCATTTGTTGGTAGCCAAGTATTTGGGATCTGAATACAACGGAACTACCCTCAAACTAAGGGTAAAAAATTAAAGATAAATACGCTTGAAAAAAAAAACTACTACAAAATAAAGCTTTGCGATCAAATTCAACCTAAAATAAATAAAAAAACTGCGGTGGTTCAATAATGTATGCTACTCTAAGTTCTTTCTCTAATTCGTCACCTTTTCGATCCTAAAAAAAATCCAAAAAATAGTTTTATTTGACACATCGGTAGGATTTTCAGGTCAACCAAAGTAATTCTGGTTGAAAATAGTGAACGTGCCAACAAAAAGTTGAAGCTAACTTCGCAAAGTAAGTATATAGGTTATTTATTTATTTATTTATTTATTTAGGAACAGCAACAGAACACAAATTAAAACTTACATACTAATTACACAATTTACCAAACACTGTGGTAAATTTGCATTCCGGTTACAGCTGAACACGACATTTGCTTAAAATAAGTTACGTGTTTGAGAACTTAAGCAGAAATTATAAATATATATTATTTATAGAATTATAGAATACAGCATTAAAACAGTGGCTCATTATAATTTGTCTTTGCATGACTTTATGTATGACGAGTGAGACAAAGAAAACAAGTCTAACTCTCTGCTAATACTATTGTACAGTCGACACATACGGAACAAGGGGTTGTTGTATGTAACATTATTTTTGCACGCTGGCAGATCAAACAGCTGTTGCCTTCTACCACTGGCTCTTGTTTTGAATGAAAGATGGCTCAACAAATCCTCTGCGTCCCACACAGAGTTTACGATCTTGTAAAGCGTCGACAACCCGGCTATGTCTCGCCTCGATTGAAGGGTGTCCATTTTAAAATATTCAAGTCTATTCTCATACAATTCCAGTTTACGCCTTAGACCAAATTTGACGCTTATATATCGGAGAAAACGTCGTTGAATGGCTTCTATGCGGTCTATATGGGTGCTGTAAAAGGGGGACCATACTACTGAACAATATTCCAATATACTTCTAACGAGAGAGGCAAACAATGTAAGAATACTGGCTAACTGGCGAAAAGGCTTTATTGTTCGGAGCACAAATCCCATGATTCTGTTAGCTTTCGAAATCATATAGTCATAGTGGTCTGTGAATGATAGTTTGGTGTCAAGCATTACTCCGAGATCTTTAACTACATCCTGTCGAGTCAGTGCGATGTCATTGATGGTATAAATGGTATTTATTGGGTGTACGTTTTTTGTGAATGTGATTACGTGACATTTTGGTATGTTAAGAGACATGTTGTTTTTAAGGCACCATTGGTACAGTTTGTTAATGTCGTTTTGCAATGCAACACAATCACTGAAACATTTGATTTCAGTGTAAATTTTCAAGTCGTCGGCGTATGCAAGGCAATTACATGAGAGTGTGTCAACCAAATCGTTAATGAATAAAATGAACAAGAGAGGACCCAGGTTCGAGCCCTGGGGCACACCAGATCTAGGTATAAAAGATGCAGACTCGTATCCGTACACCTTTACGATTTGGGTGCGGTTTGACAAATAGGAATCAAGCCAACGCAGCAAAGATCCGTGAATACCGAGATGATGCGCCTTGCGAATCAGGATGCCATGATCCACCCTGTCGAACGCCTTGGCGAAATCTGTATAAAGTGAGTCTACTTGTATGCGTTTATCAAGAGCGGAAGTCAGATAATTCATGTAGCACAACAGGTTCGAAGACGTTGAACGGCCCCTAACAAAGCCGTGTTGCCGGTTACTTATTTTGTGTTTTAATTGAAAATAAATGTGTTTATAGATTAAGCTTTCAAAATTTTTTGAGAAGCAGCATAAAATGCTAATTGGCCTGTAATTTGTCACATCAGATTTAATTCCAGATTTATGTATGGGAACTATGTTAGCCGTCCCCCACGATGCCGGAAATATCCAGTGCTAAGGCTTTTATTAAAAAGTATATAAAGTGGTTTTATTAAGGCTGGGGCGCACGCCCTCACAAAGCTGGGAGGAATACCATCAGGGCCAGGTCCCTTTGATGCATCTAGTGACTTCAAGGCAGACTTAATATCTTCTTCTGAGATCGGTATTGATGAGATGGTGGAACATGACTCAGGAAAATCGGGAATATACGAGTTATTTGAAGGTGTACTAAATGTAGAGGCGAAGTATTTTGCGAAAAGATTAGCTATGACGATGCCATTTGTAGCATGGTCGCGACCATAGAACATTTGGTTGGGTAAGTTGTTTGAGCTTCTTTTAGACTTAGCATAGTTCCAAAACATTCTAATGTCGTTCTTCAAGCCATCCTCGATCCTAGTGATATAGTTTTTAAAGTTTTTTTCAAGAGTGGTTTTTGCTCTAGATCTTAACATCGAGTAAGTGTCAAAGTCTCGTGGGTTTCCGAATTTTTTTATATTTTTTGTGGTACTTATCCTTCTCCTTCAACATTTTAAGCAAAGAGTGTGTAAACCATGCTGGGTAAGATTTTTTTGTTTTAGCTTTGGGAGTATGTTTTTTTATGCATTCCTGTAAGTGGGCAGAAAGAACCTGTAAGAATTCATCGCAATTTAGATCTGTGTATAGGTTCCAGTCTATTATGGAGAGATCTCTGATACATTCCGGGTAGTCCGTTTTATCAAATCTGTATTTAATCACGTCTTTTATCTTCAGTGTTGGGGTTCTATTAGTTTTTACATTTATATCTAAGGGGGGGTGAGGACGATCTTGACGGCTTAAACTGTGCGGCTTAGTGACTTCACAGAATATGTCAGGCGGACTCAAGACAAGATCCAAGATCCTGTTCCTTTCATTTTTTACAAGGTTGTGCTGAGTGATGCGTGTTCTTTGGAGAAACTCGTGTAGTGCGAGAGACTTTGTGCTTGAGGTGTCAAAGGGCAGCAAAGACCAATCAATGTCAGGGAAGTTAAAGTCACCAACAATTAAAGTTTCGCCAGGGGATGTCAAGACTATGTTTTCACAGGTATCGAGGAATTCAAGAAAGTCGCTATTAGTAAGATAAGAGGGGATGTAGACAGTGCAGAGATTAAGCGTAAAGTTTTTAAAGCGTATACTAACCCATATGTTCTCAATAAATGTTTGCCACTGGACCCTTTCGAAGCTCGAGTAGCAGTTTTTTACAGCGATAAGCACACCCCCACCGTGAGATTTGTTGTATTTACTCATTAAGTCGCGTGGCCTATCTCGACGATAGATAGTATATCTTTGATCAAATAACTCCGATGAGGCCACAGAGTCGTCGAGCCATGTTTCGCAAAGACATATTATATCGTAGCTGTTAATCGACACAGAATTAAATAGATCAAGCGTTTTTGTTTTTAACCCGCGTACATTTTGATAATAAATAGACAGCCAATCCATGTGAATATGTTTTTAAAGTACATAATACTGAATAAAAAGAAGACTAAAAAAAAAAACAGGGAACGTGAAATATACAGTTATAAAGAGTTAACCTAGACACTGTAGAACGTTCTCATTTCTGACATGGATGAAGGGGGAAGTTTCGTTTTTGCGCATGTAGATTCGGCTGCCTCGCACCCACACGAACTTGTAGGATAAATCTCTGGCTTTAGCTCGGACAGCGGCGTGGAGAGCTTTGTTGGTCGGAGAGAGATGTTCGGACACGTAGACTGGAGCAAGGTCGCCAGCTATTCCCAGGAGAGAGGTGCAGAGTTTGTTTTTGGGGTGAGATTTGTTGTAACGCGCTACTGCTGAGATAAAATCATCGCGGCAGCGCGTGCTTCTCAATTTTACCACAATGGCTCTTGGTCGGTTGGATTTTTTATTGACGCTCGCAACTCTCGTACAGTTTAATATATCTGTGTCATTAATTGGAAGAGACAGTACTTCTGCGATCTTCTTGACAATTTCTACTACGTTTTCCGTCCTGTGTTGGGTTGCTCCTTGGATTTCAATGTTAGTGTCACGTTGCTGCTGCTCCATGATGTTCAGACGATCTGACATTGTGGCGACGGGAGTCTGCAGGATGGCGCATTCGGATTGCAGGCTCTTATAGTCGTTTACTAAGGAGTTTGTAGTTTTTATTATGTCGTCATACTGCTTGCTCACGTAGTCCACGCTGTCTTGCAGAGCGCTTAACTGATTTCGGATAGGTGCTAGTTCGGAACGTATTATACCTTGAATAAGGCGCTGGAGGCTGGTATCACCCTCAGTCAACGAACCAGTGTTTGAAGAGGAAGGCCTTTGTTTGGCGCGAAGCGTAACGTTCTCGTGAGTGCAATCAAGTGAGTCATCTTGAGGTTGGTCACGGCGAACGGGTGTGGTTGAGTTGTCGCCCTTTGGCAGCTTAGTGCGACATCCAGGGCAAGTCCAGGCTGTCTTTTCCACGGACGTTGCGCTATAAAAGCTGTAGAATCTCTTTTCTGAAACACCAGCACATTCCAGGTCATATGTATTGTTGCATTTGTGGCATTTTAAAAATTCCTTGCCCTTGATAAGAGTCAAACATCCTGAGCATGTGATTTTCGGTGCCATTTTGGACGACAAAAATTATTGTGATATAAACAAAAATCAAAAAAGAATACACGACAATGCCACTTATTGCATATCAAAGTAATATAAAATTAAAAAATGTTTTGAGTAACATCATAATACATATAAAATAGTAACTTAGGAATTAACAGCTTAATAAAAAAAGACAAAGGCAAGTGCAAGTCAATCATTTTTTTTTGTGTTGTATTAAGTAATTTAACTTAATTTTTATTAATAAGTTGTATATATTAGTAATGTACATTAATGTAAATTAAATATAATTGTCTTTTTTAGCTTACCCCCACCAAAAATTACCTACTAGGTATATGTGCAAATCCGCCACGAGCACGACACAATAACAGTCACCCTGTATACCTACCTATGTCTATTTTTTGTTACAAGTTTGGTATTATTTTAAGTTTAAATAAAACAACCTACTATGAACTATACATACTCAACTTTGTTTTTTAATTTGTCGAAGACGCGTAAAAGTTTTTACTTTGCCCCAGATATAATAAAAAAACATAGTTGACGTGTTTTTGAACACTTTGGTTGGTTAGTTACATTTGATTACCTCAGTTGACAAGATAATTTAGAACTTTTGTTTGTGTAGATATATTTGAAAGATGAGTGCTTAGATGATATTGACGCGTATGATGCTTACAATAATTTGAATACTATTGTTGTGTAGATGTTTTTTGGTTGTTTAAGTTGTGTAGTATTTTTTGAATAGATGGCATGCTCCTATATATCTGATTGTACTTGTACAACTGAAATCATGTTGGAGCCAATAGATGGGATAAATGTTTATTTCTAAATAAAGCTATCCACTTAACTACAGAACCTTATGCATGTCTTCAAAAATGCAATGGAATAACTCACTTTCTACCTTTCATATAACGTTGTATGGAACGCGCAGACAGAGTTACTCTTTATTGTTTTTAAGGTAATAGAGTAATTTTTGCAGGCGATTAAAAACGTTGTTGGAAGATGAACATTTATCCAATCGATTGACTTAAACATTATTACCGTAAGATAATAACTTTTCCATAAGTGAATCTGTGAAGTAAGCATGTTTGTATGAAAATTACTCGATGGCCCGATTTCTCTGCCGCTGAGTTTAGTATTACAATATTTTGATTTTGTTTAAGGCTGAATGACGACGACGCCATATTATTAATAAAGTAATTTTAAGAAGTTCCGAGTTTACTGCGTCATGTTGACTGTGTCACATCCCTCGGCACTTACGTGAAGTGACGTCAACAAACACCTTGCACGCCGAGGCATTTGTCAACTTCGCCGACAGAACACTACTCAGGACACGGCGACATGCAATTACACCCTGCGTCGTAAGAGGGACAGGGCTGGAATCAATCATTGTAACGTTTTTTTTTTGTTTCTGATAATAAAGAACTGGCTAGTTGATGTTTTAGTGAAAATGATAAAAATAAAATATTAAAAAGTTAAACAAGATCATTTATGATATTCTCTGTGTGAATTTTCAGTGACGTTTTAATTTAACAAAAAAAATTGAGGGTTGCTTAATGCATACAACGTTTTGGTAACAGTTATGTTAATAAAGACAGAATTATAAATTAAATAACGCTAAAAAGTCTAATAGAACAATATAAAATATCAATAAAAAACTGTAACGCGCGCATAGCTGAACCTTTACCCATTTTACCCTTCAAAAATAATCCTCGCAAATCTCGGGGAAAACGCTTGATTTGTCAAAGGATTTACTAGCAATATTTTTTCGGAAGGACCATCAAGAATTTGTTATGCAAATGGAACAGCCTTATTAGGTTCACTTCCTTAATTATTTCACAGGCTTTTCCCAAGCACAAAGCCTCTGTAATATTTTATGACGTAATTTAAAAGACTGTCTCCACGGGTGAGAATTTTAAGATGTCCCTACCAAAGGGCCGGGCCCCGTGAAAACACAATTTCTGGTCATTGTTTTGTCTTTCCTATTATGTGCTGTGAATGGTTAAAACATTTTTCATCTACGCTCCGAATAAAGAGCAAGCCAAACAAAAAACAGGTTTATTAGAGTAGGAACTTGAAATATACTACGAGAACATTTTTGTGCCGTTCCACATTCGCTTTTAGATAAATGTGAACATTTATTTCGATGTTTTATTTAAAATTGGTGGTTTTTACTTTTGAAAGATACTCTTCGTTTTGTAACCCACTGGAAATAAACATAAACTTGTTAAAACGAGAATGAATTTTTCACGTTGTTCCAGTAAACAAATGATGTAGGTAGCCAAGAGTTGTAGATGTAGGCCCTATATTTTAATAAATTCAATGTCATAAATGCATCCCACCCTACCATCCGTATCTCGACAGAGACAAATCAAGCAGAATTTCTTACATGCGTACGAAACATTTTATCGGATCGACCGAAACTTTTTTCAAAGATATCTAAAGCCTCCAATCTTGCTATAAAGGAACGTGGCTTAAACTTTTACTTCCACCCGCTTTAATAATAGCCCATTTTCTTTTTCAGATTCGATGAAAGTATCTCTTGAGAAACTTTAACTTTTCTTTTGGCCGATTTGGGTAAATAATCCAGAAATTATTTTTTGTGAGTCGGCTTACTTCGTTAACGATTTCGAAGCTTTTGTAGATACAGACGATGATTTTTAATTTAAAGATTTCTCCTTACATCAAATTACGTTCATTACCTACTTTTATTAGGAGAAACGTTTTCTTAATTTATTTAATTAAAATAATAATTGCGTAAGTTATAAAAATAATTATTATTTAATTTCATTATTCATTTATTTTTTCATTTTATTTGTTTTTCTTTTATTTTATTGAATAAAGTAAAGTACAATACTAAAAACTTTAAAAAAATACTTATGTATAGTGTTCAATTTACTTACTAATTATTGACAGGAATAAACTACCTATACGTACGTTTAGTTACCAATTAAACAAAATTTCTGAACAATTTTATTGTTTGTTATCGCGATAAATAACAACAATTACACTGTAGGTACGCTTATAAAAGTTATGTGAGGCAAGCCTTAATATTTAGTGAAGATTTAAACAACTTCACAGAGCTACAGCAAAGATATTGCAAATTGCTATATCGCAAAGGTGTAACCATTTTATGGTCTTATTAGCCGCAAACCCAAATGCCAGCAACGAACTTTAAGATTTAATAATCTTCCCCCTTATTTAGACGCAATAAAACATGTATATGCATGTTCCAAGGGCCACAGTGGTGCCGAACATCGATGTAGTGTATCGTAAGCACCAATGGTTATTCCCCAAGTTGTGCAAACATCAATCCTTTAGCGCATTGGCATGCAGGCGGCGTGGGCCGAAATGCAAAACACTTACCCTCACCGGGGTTCAAAGCGTAAAACTTTTTCTGTCCCAGACATTATTCCAGTCTCGTAGTTTCCCAGCTTTGCGTGTTTGAGGTTTGAGCCATTTTTCGGTCGAGCCCGCTTTCATTAAAAAGTTTCCACGACTAATATTCAAAGTGATTGAGTAAGTTTCAATTGCGACTAAGTCGTAAGGGCCGGTTCGCTTTGTTGCCGCAACGCAAGGGTTCTGCGACAAATTGTTTTATTTGGAGCGTGTATTGCTACGTTTCTAGTTTCATGCTTAGGATATAATGCGAAAATGAATATTAAATAGCAAAACTGAATTGCGATTTTGCAAGGGGGTTTTGGAAGGGGTTTGTTTCAGACACGTCACACTCGACACCAAAAAACCTTTTAAATCTCTATAATTTAGCTTTAACGTCTGTTATCGATGTCATTACTGAATGGATACCTACATAGACATGTAGGTATCCATTCAGTAATGACATCGATTCGAATAAATAAACCACGCTATACAACAAAATGCAATATGTAGGTATCCATTTAGTAATGCCATCAATTCGAATAAATAAACCGGCGTCAAGTACCTCAAAAACTAAGTATGAGTCGATAATTATTGAAATTAGAAACCTTACATATTTTAGAACCAGGAAAAACTCTTACGAAAACTTTCTTTTTGTGAGAGTTCTTCGGGTTTTAAAAGAATCCTTCCGTCCAGTACCGTTACCGTACAGTAATTTTTCTTCGAAGTGAAATTGAGCTTTATAAGTGTTGCTTTTGGTTGCTTCTCGTAATAAAGGTAGATTTTAAGAAATATAATAAAAAATATTTCGCAACGTTAAACCGAAGCGTCAAAAAGTGTAATTAAGTTGGCGTGCGGTAAACACTGCAAAATTAGTTCAGGACCCTCCGTCACGTTACCTTTGGAGTCTTATTTTTGCATCGCACGCAAAAAACACAACAATTTGTGTCGAGTATTTTTTTATTGCTTAGTATAAAGTTGCTTGATATTAAAACGGCTACAGTCAGACGCTTAAAATATTTACAGAATATTTTGTTGTATTTACTAAAATATTAAATTAAAATAAAAAAAGACCTAGGACTGCCATACAATAAACGTTTTTTATGTCGTTTTTAAATAGATGATAAATTCTAAAAGTACCTGAATAGCCATTCCGCTTCCTTTAAATACAACTGTTCTTAATTCTCGAGTGATTTATGAATAAGAGGGCAGGTAATAAGAGGCGGTGGTACCGGCAATAACGGCACAGCTCCCAAGACTTGCTTTTTCTCCAGCTTTCTTAAAGAAAACTAGCTCAATAAACGACCGTAAGCAGGTATACCTTTGAACTTTCTTAATTAACTTTAGCAAATATTAGGCTTCACTCGATTACAGTTTTGTTTCAAACATTTTTATGATGTTTTAATTTTTTTTGTGACGTAAAGTCTGATGCAGACGATGCACGCAAAAGTATAGTTAACCTCAAATTATAAGAAAATTACTTTATTCTTTGATGCATTTTTCACATGACAAACTCTATTTATGTAAGTGCAACCTTCGTACCAGTACTTAAAGTTTAGTAGCTAACTGTTTTAATAATCCACGAATGCTTAAAACGTCGTGCAAGTCTAGACGACTTTTTCGTAATAAACTGAAAACAAATTTGTAATGTTTGCCCGAACTCTTATGAAAACTCAACATTTGTTTACAGGGCGGTGCATTTTTTCTACAAACCACTTCTTTATTTGGCCCTCAGAAGGCTAAGGGAGAGATTTATCGTAGTTTTTACAATTTTCCGGTCAGCGCGTTCGGTCGGGATGTCAAGGGAGACATTACAGGAGATATCGCAGATTTACTTCAAACTTGATGCTTTCTCTGGAGGGAAATCTCGGAATGGCCCATCATTGCGGCATCGCTCATTCGACACGGTCCAAAGGAAGCCTGCTTAATTTTGAAAGTAATTATTCAGGAGTGAATTAATTCTTCTCACTTTGTCTTGTTCGTAGGCAATCTGTAAATAGTTGATGATTCATTTTGTGAATCGGCGATTTAAATTGCATTTACTTGGAATGGAAAGTCTGTTTTGCTTCAATGACTCGTAACTATTGGCACTCGATGTGATTGAAACATCAAAACGAAATATTGCTGAGGATTATTTTACAATCTCAAAACAGACCAGCTGGCTTTTATACTTTTAACATGGTAATTACGATTTTCTTATTTTTTATAAAAACCGCGCTACGCTGTATAAGCTCAAATACCATATCGGATACTAAGGCCCTAACGCCACTAGTGATTTGAGAAAACTGATTGCTTACGTCTTTATTTGCCAAGATGTTACATACTATTACTAATACAAATAGCAGATATGAATACATTGTGTATAAATCTCAATCAGGTGTGATTTGTGTGACTATTGTCAAATACTTACTGAGAAAAGAATAAAAAATAACGATCTTATACCTATCAATTTTGTTTCGTTTGGTTCTGGTTAAAGTAATTTGTTAATACAATGGAGCCTTAAATCAATAGGGTACATACTGGCAAGTTAAAACTTGCAGCTTTATCGTTTCCCGCTCACATTCGTCATTCATATATCCTCCCTGCCTTTGCACATCTTTACAATTTAACGATCCCTCGTCCACGCGCATAGATTATCAACCCTTGGCTCTCGCAAAACCCTCAATCGAACCGAACCCTGGAATATTCAAAACATTCCCGGGGAACCGTATTCAAAACAAAGAAAAGGACGTAAGAAGATTACGGTTGCAAAGCTAAGATTGAAAATAGAAATTGATGTAGGACCCATGTTTGATTTCTTTGAGATACGAAAGTACGAGTTGGTATAAAAATAAATAATTAGTTTTGTTGCTTTTTTAATCTCATAAATTTCATAAGCTTAATGGTATCGCAATCCACGTAAATCAATCACTTTAAATATATATAAACCTTTACTTAGTAAATTACTCTTACAGCTTTGAAACTTTAGCCCTAATAATTCATCATCCAGCATCTTGACGTTTAATTTTACAATGCAAATGATGCTATTGAATTTCTTTTATCGCCTAAGGCTAGACACTAAATAAATTGTTTTTGGTGCGTCTCATTTCGTAACTACTTTGATATTTAATCTAATGTGCTAATAGAAATCAGAAACGAAACGATAATTTTTATTAGTTATGTATATGTCTACTCATCATCATCATGGGGTGCCATCTTCAAATTGAAGTTTGGAGGTCAACATGTAGAAACCTTTACGGTCTTGAGCCGCTATTCTTAGCTGGTCATAATAATGTAGTTTGGTCCAGTCTTTGATGTCATATATCCATTTTCTTCTACTACCGAATAAAATCAAAATCCAGATACATTAATAATACTTTAAAAAAACATTTTGTAAGCTAAGACCCAAGTTCACCAATCTTCAAATAGCCGATGTACGACCACTGCTAGTTGATTTGACTGAATTCCTATCCATACATTAATATTATAAATGCGAAAGTGTGTCTGTCTGTCTGTCTGTTAGCTCTTGACGCTTAAACCACTGAACCGATTGAGATGAAATTTCACACGTGACCTTAGCGGAACAGTATACCCGACCTGGTAGACTTTATGTTCACTCGTCATATAAGAAAAGAAGAAGAAGAAGAAATTTGGTATGAAGACAGTTCGAGACCCTGGAAAGGACATAGGCTACATTTTGTTGTGATATAAAAATATTAACGGAGTGAAATGGGGGATAAAAGTTTATATGGAAAATCCAACTCTCGCGGGCAAAGTCGCAGGGAACCACTAGTACAGAATATGTCTGATAATGCTAAACCGTCTGATTATAAATTAAACATGTGTTGCTAAACTTGACTCTAAGACTCGAGTTCACCAATTTTGAAACAGCTGGTAAACCACAATTGAAGGTTAATTTGACAGAATTTCCATACAATTTCTTTCAAAGAATGCTTAAACGGCTGATTAAAAATTAAACATGTGTTGGTGAACTAAGCTAAGGCTCATATAGATTTTGCTATAATTAAACGTATTTTAATGTTCCGCACGCAATGGGTAAAAACGGGACCCTATTTCTAAGACTTCACTGTCCGTCTGTCTGTCTTCCACCAGACTGTATCTCATGAACCGTTAATAGCTAGACAGTTATTTTTTTTACAGGATGATGAATTTTTGTTGCCGCTATAACAACAAATACAAACATAATTATGTTTAAGTGAAGAATCACTTTTGTTGTATACTCCTATACAACAAAAGTGATTCTTTTCCGTTTTTTGCTCGATTTAATAACGGTGACCGTTTGAAATGGTTGAACGCCGGTTTTTTAAAGATTTTTACAAATGACAACTATTTTTTTCTTTGGAAATTTCTTTACAGCAGATAACTCGTACAATGTTTATTGACAATGCATTATAAAATGTCATTGACAATGTTTATAATTTCGTATTTTTTTGCATTCTTAGCGCCAATTAATTTTGCTGAGGAACCTCTCTACAGCTTTCGTATCAATTTAAAAAATATTCTCGTTTGATTTTCGAATATTCGGATTTTACATAAGGGGTCTTCGAGATAGGGAGGACCCCTTCTCGTTATTCCGACTACGTGCACTCAGTTACGCCCTTTTTCAGCCTTAATACGTTATAAATTGCCATTTGACTTCGATTATTACAAGAATATCGTATTCAAGCTTGAAATATAATAAAAGTAACGCAATTCCGAAGTATTTGAAAGTAAACCTTGATGCTAATAAATATCTAAAATATGTCTTTAGTTTTGCTAAAGAAACTTTGTAATAAAGCGGTGAAAAGTTAGTTGATTTGCATTTTCGAGATATTTGAATCAATCTCACGTAGATACCTTGTATTCAGTAGCACTTTTGTACTTAATCAAAGTTATCGGTGAAAGAACTGTGATGTTTGCCATTGAATTTTTTTCTGAAAGTCATTTGATACTAGCTCCATAATGACTGTTGACTGATGCTCATAATGACGTCCAACATTTGAAGGCTATTTTTCTTTCTCCTTTTTTTTAATGTCACAAATAAAAATAAAATTGAAAACATATTAGGTATCAAAACGTAACAGAAATTAACTTAAGCAACCAAACCTAACCTTTAATTTGTTTTGTAGAAAGGTCTGTGTCGCGTGGAGGAATAAAACGGTAATTTGAAGTTAGAAAAAGTACACAGACCCGCATCCACACTCGCTAACAAACTGCACAACAAACAGTATATGTACGTACTCGTGTCTGTCAAAGGATTTTCCAACCGCTCATTTTTCTTAACGAGTGTCTTAAGTTTTTTAACTAAGCTCATCCGACCTTTGTATCGATCCGTTTTATATAGGTACGTATCATAAATTTGTACGTGCCAGCACAACCATAATACTTCATGTTTTAAAATATATAATACTAAAAGTAAGGATTCAATATTTTACATACTATGAAAATGGATTGTGTAATACCTTGTTATGATCTCTTTTTTTCCTATAACGTCTAACAATAATCTGTTGCTGTTAATAAAATATATTTGTAAATTCCATCATGCAACGACACATTTATTTACTTCTGCTATGATAAAATTTTTGGAAAACAATATTCTTAAGTTAATGAATAAATTATTAATACCGACCACCACTTTATCTTTAGGACATTGATTACGTGACTGGTAAGTATAGCTGATATCAGCTATTGCGATCTTCAATCCTAAACTCGATGACTGATGATGAAAAGCAATGATAGCTTCTAAACGTCCAGTATGAAAGCAATTTTGAAGGCCTTCGAGGTAAGTGATAGTATATAGCATTATAATATCTGTGGCGATAGGCACCTGCAGGTAAGCTGCCAAATCAAGTCAGTCATTTAAAAATCCCTCACCTATTTTTATCGAAGGTTACTGTCACGATTCGCGCCAAAAATGAATGTTTCGAAGCAAACAAGGCTAGGTAGCGCTCGACTGGCTAATTCCATTAACGCCCAGAATACATCACAGTACGGCACCTTGCGCCTGTAGATTTACTGCCAACGCGCAGACAGATCCCCTACTCTTGAACCGAATTGGAATTGTCTTAAAAAAGTGAGAATCTTACTGTAAGGGAATCACGTTTGCAATTTACAAAAAATTACCCCTTATCTGTTGCAATTGTCAGCTTTTGTCAAAATTGTCAAGATTCCTTACTTTCCAGTTTTCCACTATAATAAATATATTATTAGGTGATAAATAAATAATATGTTTAACAAACACACCAATTACCAGCTAGCACCAAACTAAGCTAGAGCTTGTGCTATCGCGACTAGGATAACGTTATACTAGTATTATGGTAATCTCAGTTTAAAAAAACTCGCTCTTGGCATTATCCATAATCATCATACAAACCCCAAACCTCCAGAATCGATAGAACGAACCATCAGTTGAAAATCGTTCCACCTATCTCAAAAAGCGTCGATGTTTGATAAATACAGCTCTGATGGAATATAAATTAAATAAGTCGTAGGATCTCCTCGCTGAGATTTTTATTGATGGTTGTAATTTATTTGAACGGCACCCGCAGTGTGCTCGGGAGAAATATGAAAGGCATTACAGCAAAAAGGCCCTTCGAATTTATGAGCAACTCTCTCAGTGTTTGATAACGTTCGAGTTTTCATAGCGGCATAGTCTGGGAATGTTCGCTATTGGCTTAAAAGCCCGAAAATCAGTCCGACACCGGCGTCTCTGCGAATTTCAAGTGTTTTATGGCGATCTCGGGTTAAGATGTTGAGAATTATTCGACGTTTTCATCTCGTTTTGAGACTCATTTCAAACCGTATTTAAAATACAAGTGCCTTTTTGGTATGCCGTTAAACGGCTCTTGATCTAGACAGAAAGTTGTTTTAAAATACACATTTCGTTGGTTCTTAGTGATAGTTAGCTAGTCTTTGAATACACTGAAGCTTAAAACGTAGTAAGCATAACTCAATAGGCTTTCCTTCATGCACATACGTACACACACGTCGACATACACTAACACACAGACAATGTCCACATATGCACAACACCAACACACACATATACCATGTTTAATTGTTTTGTTTTGCTTATTTTATTCTCGTCTGTTTTAAATAATAAATCACTTTATTTGAATATTTTATTTTCAAGTTTAAACTTAAGTTAGTGTCAAATAACCTGTTAGTGGGGGCCGCTGCAGTACAATCGACATGCTTATGTGACAGTCTTTTATTAAAATATTTTTGAGGTGAAAACTAAACTTCTTAAGCGGCGTTGTGCACTTTTTTTGGAATGGGTAAAAAATGTTAAACTCGCGTCAGGACACGTGACCTGATCGAAAATTCGTAAGACCGATGGAGAGTAGACAGCTGGCGCGGCGTAGGAGAGGAAGTATTCCCCTCTCTTTCTACGGCGCGGCGAAAATGAGTATGCCTGCGCCTGCTGTTTCGTTTAGGCGGCGCAGGGCGCTTGCGCGAATGTTCGTTTAATGTATATAAATTGTCATGTTTGTGTACGATAGCCCAATAAATAAATATTGTATTATACCACATAAATGAGAGTACTTTTATACTGATAATTAAAGCAATTCGTGCAAAATTATTCCCTAACCATTCCAAAATATCAAAAATGCACAACGTTAATATTCAAGTTTTCACTTCTGCCGGCACTCCCAGAGTGCAACCCGTCGTTTTTTTTTGGTAAATATTTTTTATGTTTTACGTGATAAACCTAAATCACTTTCTTTGATGCCGGATAAAAGTAATTCTATGTCTTTGCTCAAAACAAAACCAGGTGGAATACTCGTATTATGAATTCAAAACAAAGCTGAGGTTTTTCTACACATATAAATTTGGGGCTGACATTTCAACAGAATTGACAAGGGTGTGATATTCTATATTCTGGTCACTTAGAGCGCTTTCACATTTAGGCAACTTTAGCAGCGGGACGGTCGCGCCACAAATGCGCGACAGTCGTGGTAAATGTTCACCATGATATAATTCTGCCTCTGTACCAATAATACTGTTATTATTGTTTAGGGTACGAATACCGATAAAAGTGACGGCAGCGCTTTGGTGTTGCTAAAGCGAAGCAACCCACAGCACAGTGACTTGGATGTGTGGCCATTTCAACTAATAATTAGAAAACTAAGTCTTACGAAATAATATTACATTCGTGCGCAACGAATATAATATTATTTTGTCAGACTTATTAAAGAAAAAAACAAAATCAAAATCTTTTAGTTCAACCAATAACACCCAATATAGGTAAGTACATACAACAAACAACAGTATGTATACAAACATGACATCAGTAATTGGTTAAGGCGTGTTCTAGACTCAGTGCAAATGGAGTAACCGTGTAGTTGGTGATTACGTGTAGCAACTGTACGGATCGACTTGAGCTTCAAATTCGTTTTAATGATAGGAATAGCTTACAAAAATACGATATTTAGAATAAACAGACTTAGTATGTAGTGGTATATAGAGTGATTGATAAATAAAATATTTTTATTAATTGATAAGCAAAGGCCAATGTTAGTTAAAATGTGTTAATGTATTATGACACAATATGGTACAGCCTACAGGTGTTGTCAAGTTCCTTTATAATACTTAAGTACCTAAAATGTACATAATTTGAAATTGTATGTAATACCTTTTTAATTATGAATCTATTTTGATGACTCTATGTTATCAAATCGTACCTGATAGCACGGTATATTAATGAATCAAGTCATTTTAAACAGGAACTAAATTACGTCTCATATTTTGCAAAGTTGAGAAAAAATCTAATTTAGTTTTAAGTGTTCATAAAATATTGAAGCTCCTTCTGTGAGAGTGTATGAGTTTCGCCTGTCTTCAGGATATTAAAAATTTCATATTTAATATTCGTGTATTTTCACTTAGTCTTACAATGGTAAGTTTTAAAAATAATTAATAGAAATATGATACAAGAATGATGTATGAAACCTTAAAAAATATCGTACAAATGCGAAATTGTTCAAATTTAAGATTGGCACTCAATTGTTATTCAGTACTCTGAGTATGATTCATTATTCATTTGTTTTTCGTTGCGGGAAATATTAGGTTCTCCAAAATGCCAATCCATTAGTGATTGAGTTATAAATAAAAAGTACATCGCTTATGCAGATTTATTTTTAATTTGTTGATGTCATTCATTACACGTTATAGTTGCTAATTTTAATAAAAAACAACCTAATTGAACCTCCTCCTTTTTGAAGCCGGTTAAAACAACCTTTCTTACTTTTTTGTGAACATTCGTTATTGGAAAATACAAGGTATTACAAAACTACCCATTTGAAATGAAGAAAGCTACTCAGAATCTGTAACGAAACAGCTTTCTGTAACGAAAAACGTCAAAAAAAATTGACTGCCCACGTAAATCGTTTACATGACCCGTCTGATTTCTATGGAGAGTCGTAATGTTTTTTGGCATATTTAAACCGATTTTTCTAGTAGATTGTTTACTTACTGATACTGAGTAACTTCCCTCACTTCTAACAGGTAGTTTTGTAACACTTTGTATAACATGTAAAGTAATATTTTTATATTTTATTTTATTCTAGTACTTAGTATTTTTTTAATAAATTGTTATTTAAAATAGTTACAAACATGTTTTTATGTCTTGACAAGGGATGCTTTAAGTATTTATTAAAATTATTACATATTCGGGGGCATTTTTGACGTATCGGCAGTTTCTCCGAGCAACTCACGCATCCTGTTTATATGCATGACCGACGTTCCGAGGACCGGACATTTCAAAGATATGACTACGCTTGTGGAATGTAAAAGGACAAATGGGGATAAACAACAGCTAATATTGAGATAAGGGTCCTCATGGCAATCGCAATGCAAGTCCTTAGAGTAGGCTCTGGTTATACGGTGCTATTTACTTGTATCATATGAAACACAAGATTTTCACGTGCCTTAGTAATTATTGAGTATGATAAATCACAAAATACAAAAAAGTAAAAGTTTTTCAAAACCGAACTAAGTACTACGTGAGGGCTAGTACTGGCTGCTACATACTAACATGACTACTCGTTACGAATTCGCTACGAAAGTGCTACGAATGTGCTACGGAATGCGCCAAGAAATTGCTGTAACTACGCTTAGCCTAGAGATTATTTTTTCATACGAAATATCATCTTGTCTTGTTTATCTAATAAAATAAGTACCTGTTTTGTCTTTATTTGTTATTTTAGTATTATTGCCGTAACAAAAACTGGTTATATTTTCTAAAATATACATGACTTCTATTCATCCCTTGTATGTCTATGGAACTGAGCACACTTTTTCTACTTCCATTGTACTGCAACCCCCATATTACCAACAAAGTTAGTAGATAAGGCCCGTAAAACATACGTGCGCCTTCTTTGTGCTTAAACATCAAAATGGGGAAGGTCTTTGTTTACGTAATTTGTAACCCCACCACGATTTGATTTTATTTTGTTTTGGGACTGTACGGAGAACTTTAATTAAAAATCTAGCTCTTGATGATAGCGGTTCAGAGAATACACAAAAAATAAATAAGTAACTTACACCTCTTTAAGTTGAGTAGTTTCTTAATTCGAGACAGATTTAAGCATTAATCGAGAATTTATACCTAATGACTCGCTCGCTCTTAGTTATTTATTATTAAAATTAGCTATTAAGGTTTTTTTTTATTACTAATAACCAAATGGATCTATGTTACCCGAAAAATATATATATTTTCTTAAGTTATTGTTCTAATTTTGACTGTTCTATATAGGATTGTAATGTTGCTATTTAAGAACAGTTATATGGGCATCACCTACAGACGTGGTGTAGGAATTTTAAATCGTTTACATTATCACTAATTATATACATTTCTTTTTAAAAGGATAACTCACAAGACGAAATAAAGCCATTGTTAACTGATTCCCGGAACGAGTATAACTTTCACAAGTTGCCCTTTGATAGTATTTCCTCGAACCGTACAATTCATTAAGGCAAGTTTACAATAAGTAGGTTATAGAAAATTACTTGAAATTCATTAGTACTGGCTATTGCTTGATGGGGCTGAGCACTTCATATACCTTTGCGTATTTTGCAGTACGTTATAGAATAAATTATAAATATTAGAATACAGGAAAAGATGTTTAAGTTTTGTATATTTTATAATCCCCCTCACACATATACACCGCGTCATGTACCACGCATGTACAGTTCATACGACACTCGATTATTAATATACAATCCGTTGTTCCCCGTGAAAAGTGAAGCCTGGTGTTTGTGCCTCAAAGAAGGATGATTAATAATTGCCAGTAATTATTTTCAATGATTTTTTCGCCGTCTAAAGGACAAAGGTAGTTTAAGATGTTAAGAATAACTGGAATTGTACGCATAACTACTTAATACTATTAGAAAGAGACGCTCACTCTAATCTAAACGATGACCAGTGTGAAATTAAGTCTTTTTATTTGTTTGATATCAGTAAATATAAATTATATAATTTATTTTGTGTGCACTAGCGTCGGGTTACTGTTTCTTGCCGTATCTGTAGCTCCATACCGGAATATCGACATAATTGTTTTATTTAATTTAGACGGATCGGAGTTCATCCGTAATTCAGCTTGAACTTCATAATTTGGAAGTTGCCGCGTTATATCTACGTATATACTAAGCTGTTCATAGAGAAATTTAGGGCAGAGAATAATCACTTAATTACTTCAGATTACTCGCAATTATTCGCTCGAATTCAATAAATTAGGAGTTTTGGCTGGCGTAAGATTAAAGAATTTGTCGTAATAAGTTTAAATTGAAAACTTTAAGAAACAATTTATCATTTATTTAATTAATAAACTAAATAGTTATTTTAATAACTTAAGTAATTTGTAAGTTTTGACGATTTAATTTCTAGTCTAAAGTAAAAATTTGTTTTATGTTCAATATCTTGTGTGTTAACATAAGAAAAAACTCTTTTGTATTCGCATATGTATTATTACTTATTTTTTCATAATTACTATAAGTATTCAGAGGGAAACTTCTTGTTAATATTCGTTTTTAAATACCTAATAACTGAGGGTCGAGATCATTATGTGGATATACTTTCTTGGCAATTTGAGTGGTTTGCTATTGCTTCCGCTTTTGTATGACTATGTTACGGTATACCTATATTACGACTTTATCTATCATACTGCGACATCACACTCGTGGTACAGGCCGGGGATTTAACCCACAATCTCGCAGATGAGTATTTAAATACCAAAGTCCTATGTATTCTTTCACCAGACCATGTGACCAAACAATAACAAGTTTCATTCTTTGTAAATTCCAAGGTAACAACATTTTTCTCGTTTGAATAAGTTTCGTTTCTAAATTGGTAAATAATATTATTTTGATGTAAGCAATAACCAACCAGTGATAAACTGGAAAGTCACCACTGTGAATAATTCAATGGAAGATAAATCTCCCAGAACAATCACGGGACATTTGACATTCGGTTGCGTCGTAAAAGAAATCAAGACGCAATAAACCTGGAAGCATTTCCTGCACCTGTTTACGTTACACCTGGGAAATTAATTTAAAAATACGCGACGGTTACAGAGACTTATTTATATTTACATTGAAAAGCTTTGAGTATTTTCTGGTTTACTATTTATCGGATAAATAAATACGACGGGCATTCAGTGCCAAATTAAATGTAAACGAGTGTAATTAAATAAAATCTATATGATATTTCGACCAATAGTTGTTTTTTGTTTGTAATCATTTTTAAGGTTCCGTACCCAAAGGGTAAAACCGGGACCCTATTACTAAGCCTCCGCTGTTTGTCACCAGGCTGTATCTCATGAATTGATATAGCTACACAGATAACATTTTCAAAGATGATGTATTTCTGTTGCCGCTATAACAATAAATACTAAAAACAGAATAATAATAATATTTGAGGGGGGCTCCCATACAACGATTTTTTGGCAGTTTTTGCTATAGATTAATAACGGCAACAGGTAGACACTTAAAATATTCACAGAATATTAAATTGTACATAAGCTTTAAAAATAAATCATAGAATCATAATATTAAAAATATTAAATGGGGGCTCCTACAGACGTGGTTTTTCGCTGTTTTTTGCTTGATATTAATAATAACAAGAGGCAGACGCTTAAAATATTTACAGAATATATTTAGTTGTATATTAACTTTGAAAAGAAATAATTAAATTAAAATAAAAAAATATTTAAGTGGGGCTCCCATACAAACGTGTTTATAGTGTATGTTATTAATGGTACGGAACCCTTCGTGCGCGAGTCCGACTCGCACTAGGCCGGGTTTTTTGGCTACTTGTGGCAACTATAGGATCTACATGACTTAATTTTATTTTTAATATGAGTCGTATTATACAAAAACAGTGCCACTGCGTATTTTTATATGAAAATCTTTTGAGTTGGTGTCAGTTTCCAAATACTGGAAGCGAGTCAGTGACAACTATCATTCCAGTGAAATATAAGTGTAATATAAACAAGGGAAACAAATGAAAACGCATAGGTGTCTGTATGCATTATGCAGCAACCTCATTCTTTCTCACGAGAGAATCCCAAGAAATATAATGCAATCTCCTACAGTATAAATATTCTATTTAACAAAGCCGTGTGAGGTTATGTAAGAGTTACCTTTTTATTTTAAAGAAATAAAAAGGCGCTTTTAGCATTACAAGAAAGGCTTCTTCCTAATATCTTTACGTATTTGCGTACAGTTTCTCACACACCAACAACAGACACAATTTTCAGTATTTGGCAGGACAAAATCGGAAAACTCGAAAAATTGTGTAGCGAATACTGTAATACAAACTAATCAAAACTATTAACCACGAATAGAACATCGTTTTCGTCCATTCTTCGTCACTATATTTTTGACACCCTACCTGAAGAGTTACATTTACTTACTAAACATGCATCCTATTATTCTATCTGATGATTGAACGTTCTAAAAACCTCAATTTTTATAAGAAACAAATAATTTGAATGCATATGTAACTTGATACATTATAATGTAGCCGTTTTCACAAAACAAAACATCTCATAGGTAGGTAGTAAACTCGTAAGTAAATGTACTTGGGGCCGCAAATTAATTATGAAGAAAATATATTTGCCTGCTTTTAACCTCTCATCTTAATAGTACAAACGCCTCCACTGGATCTTATAATTTGTGGAAACAGCGGGCTCGCTCGTTATAAAGCTGAAATCTTCTTAGAAGCACGTGCCTCAGATATCCTTGCATAATTTTCCTATTACTACTTCGATCGGAGAAGTTTTGATATTTAAACACTTCGTGTAACAACTTCGATGGTTGTTTGTGTTCGGCTGATTAAATGAAATAACATTGTTTTTCGATCATACCAAAGGTCTGGGGGCTGTAAATACTTGAGCGTTTATCGCACAACTTTGGATTGAGGTGTTTCATATAGTATGAGTGAACGTTGGCATTGAAGTTGTACAAAAATCTGCTAAAGACACTTTTACATCATGCAGTTTCGGTTAAGGTTGTTTTCAACTAAGCCTTAGTAGCAGACAATCATGCTATCCAATTGGTACTTTACAATTGAGCCACATTGTAAAATTATGTGTACAAGGTACCAAATTATGTTTATTTTATTTTACAGAGGAATTATAAAATTAAGAGTAAAATATCACACAATATATGCTATGAACCAAATCAAATAAGACATTTAGATTACTGCTCAAAATGGTCAGTCCAAAGAAAGTGATCAAGGTTTACTCTCCGACCAGTTAATTTATTAACTTCAGGAGAATAAGCCCCTTCTCGCACGGGCCTTCACACTTCTCAAAAGGCAACGCAACCAAAACTGAGACCCTACTTAAGGCGTTTTTTTTCGTATATCCTACATAAAAGTATTTTTATATTATTATCGACTATAACCATGAGCGTCGGTGGCGCAGTGAAAATCCATTTAAATTTTTGGAATAAATTTTGGTTGCCAAATTATTTACAATTCGCAATAATTCGTTACAAAATATTTGCATTTTATCACTAAAATTATAATTTTGAAGTAGGCTGTATGGCTAAATGTAATCAACCACCATACCATACATATTTGCCATAATGTTCATATTGTGTTTTATCGCATTTGTTGCTGTGTGGTATATAATTGTAAATAGGACAAGTTTTAATACAGAAGATAAACAATTGATAGATTTTACCCCGCCAGAAATACTGAATGCAGCGCGAAATGCAAACGAAAGCCTAATCAAGTGAAAAACCAATTACCGTTTTGAAAATTGTACATTTAATAATTGTTTTAATGATTAAACGATTTATATAATATTTTTGTTTTTTTCCTCGCAAGTGTGTTGAAGTGCCGACAACCATTGTTATGGTGATTTCGTTACGACGTCCCCATGTTGAAATAGTATATTATGAAACACGTGAGCAACTTGCTCATTAGACACTCGGCTGATTTACTCCCTCGCCTGCGGCTCGGGCTGCAACCCACAACCTCGTGTATAATGAGCAACTTACTCACGTGTTTCATAATATAGTAATAAACAAAGAGAGTCTCCGAAACTTAGCAGTGCATGGTACTGCTACAAAAAGGATCAAATTATGCGTGTATTTTATATACGATATTATGAAGAATGAGATATTTCAATTTTGTTTGTAAGTAACAATATTTTAAACAGCATCTTTATTTTAAAATATGTTAAGAAATCAGTGAATTTGTTTGACAAAATGAGTTGAAGAAAAAACGGAGGTATTCAGTGCTGAGGGATTTGGGCGGAATTTTTCTGAAACAAAATTAATACCATTTCGTCTCTATGTTATGTGCTCGGTGCCTAAGACAAACTCACAAAGCCAAACCAGAGTCCCGCTGACATTGCACCAGATACCCTTTAACAAATAGGTGAGACTCGTGTAACTAATTCTAAACTTTACTCATTACCAGACGCGAACGCAACTGGTTGATCCCTTTGTTTGTGCGCCAAGACACACAAAAGAAATAGAACAATCACACGACAATGTGGTTGTGGACTTATGTTTGTGTCTCGCATAGGAGGCATTTACATGATACTTATGCCATACAGTGATTAACAAACATGTACCTAATAATAAATATAAAATTATTCGTGATTTTTAAAAACACGATTCGTCTTTTTTCACGATTCGTGATCCGTCTGAACATGGGCATTCTAAAGCATTGCCGCCGACAAAAAAAAAACGAATCGTGAAAAAAGACGAATCGTCAAAAATCACGAATCGTCCTCGTGTGAACGGGCTCTAATATCGTATTTTTGACGACCGCTTACAACCGACAAATAACAACGTCTAATGACAGACCTCACTGTACCCTTAATTTATCCAACTACTTAAACCGACGTCACTCGATTTACAAATTCCGCCAACCGCCCTTTAATTAAGCCGAATAAAAGTGCTTGTAATATTTAATTGACAGCCCACAATAATTAAACAGTGCTAGACGCGCAATTATCCAGTGCCTTTTTGCCCCTCCACTCTTTTATGCAGCACTCTGAAGAAGACATAGTTTTAATTGGAGCCGTTTCGGAGCACGCAAAGTGTCTTTTAATTAAAATTTAAACTTTTGATATTTAAAAAAGAATATGATGGCATGCCGCTCCACGCCACTGCTGTAACTTCCTCCGGGAATATTTTTCTTCATAAAGCCCTCTAAGCCGGTGCATATTTAAGAAACACTTTCAATGCTTTGCATACTTTTAAGTGAACATTTTCATTCTTGTTGGACTTGTATTGTGTGATAAATTGGCGGACGTTTAAATGAACTGGGTTTTATTTCGTGTTTGTTTAGTGTTCTATCAAGGGGAATGTTTGTGGCGAGACTTAATTATAAAGTTTTGCAGTTAAAAGTGCCGTCGCATCTTTAGCTCCAGATCGTAACTGTATAAGTACATACTTGTAAATATTACCTTGCATAAAACGAGCCAAACATTGCATTCATTTTAAAATATTTTTTTAATAAGCAGACAAAAAGCATTAGGTAAGATTTTGGCATAATGCCATGTGCTTAGTATGCGATTGAGATGATTTAATAATAAGTACAGTTAGAAAGTTTAGTTTCAGATGACCAATTATATTCAAAGTAATATAATGTTACGTAGCAGTCAGAAATATTCTAACTAAATAATTAAAAAAGTATATATGAATTACAAGATCACTACCGAGTATACTAGAGCGATCGTGAAATCATAGTTGCATGTTTTTACATGTAACATGTAGGTACATTACTACTTACGTAGCCGCAAACAAAGCACTCGACTGTATAATATTTTAACGCAATCAGCATTTTAGTAACTGGAAAGCATTATCAGTATTACATTTAGGTATATTTATGTGCTAATTTAACCTATACCTACGTTAGCGCCATAATTTGAGTTACTGGATCGTAAAATGCATTGATAACAATATCGAATGCAGCTTACATCTACATAATGTAGTAACTACATCCACACAATTGAAATCTACATGAGAATAACAAACTCTGCGCACTCTCTGTGCACTTGCGAAACTCAAGCGTCTCGGTGTAGCAAAATCCCACCAACTTTCAAACAAGTTAGTGATTTATTATTGTAGTAAAACTATCTGAGTATTTAGTCTGGCGGTTTCAACGTCACTCTTATCAGTACGAAGTTTGCTACTTCAACAACTTCGGCTTGTACTTGCTAAGCAATTACTTACTCGTCTGAAATGAAGTGCAAATATTACATTGTGTTAAAGAAAAACAAATGATAAAGAAACACGGATGGAACTACCTATATCGCGAGATGTTTGGGAGTGAAATGGGGCTAATTATGTCATGAAAATGAATACCTGCAGAACTTGATCGTCTGCCTACGTGAATACTCGTTCTATTCCATATAATTAAAGATTACAAAATTCACCATTTACTATAGGTAGTTTCAAAAATAATTCTACGTAAAAATATTTGTCTATGGGTCTATTATTCTAAATAAAAACGCTGTATTCCGTATACTCAACCCTCTACATAGAAAGGTACTACACAATATTTTTACCTACATGCTCTACAGTTTTGTATGTATGTCGCATACGAAGCGAGTACTTTTCATGCAAATACAAAAAAAGTGCGTTCCTATTATACCATCTCGTTTTCGTCATTCCGTGTCGACGAAACCCTAAACGGCTCAAGTCACCGCGCTCATCACTAGATTGTCGATAAATCGTTTCGCGAATAACAAGCAGCCAGGCTTGACGTCAGCCCCACATAAATTAAATTTATAATCAACCCTCCCAACTCTCCCCAAATGAAATTAAATTATACCTGCCAGCACTGGTAGCATTGGCAAAATATTTACATTGCCCTCCTTAAAAACGTAATACGGCGGCTCCGTTTCATTGACTCGAATAGGGAGTCACTTTGTCACTGCATTATATGCGTAGTCTTTCGGTTTTAGGCCTTATAAATACACTACGATTCCGATGTGCCCAATGTGCGCAATGTGCGCAATGTGTAAGATTACATTTAAGTGCAGTCTCCCTCTTTCTCTGCAATACACGTCAAATTAAGTGACGCGATTTCTTACGTATTTTTACAAGTTTTTGCTTGTTTTTGTCATCAATGACATGCCTACTAAATTGCCTATGGATTCAATAATTTCTTAAGCAACTGACAGCTGCTTAGTCTGACTTTTCTAAATTAATAAAGGCTGTCTCTATTCGTTTGTTGGCATAAAAAGAGAGAGCCTGAATTTAATTTAATTTAATCTTAGACAAGGCACATTGGAATCGAGCCCAATAACCGTTTTTTCGACTGAGCCATCCCTGTCACTTATGCCAGCTTAACAACGAGAACGACCGTGATTGCTTGACGTAAGGTACTCGTACTTAAAGTAAGGTCTCAGGTTTAATATAAAACGTTCATAGTATTGTATTTACGTGTGCATCACGCGCGTTCACATCGTCGACATAGCAGCTACTGGGCCCTTAGTCAAGATGCAATCAATTCTATAGCGAACTTCGCTATCGCCAACGAAATGTCAAAATATGTATGCAAATATCGCTTCTGCATCATGACCGTATTGTTGCAAAATAAACATTTTTATATGTCGCTTAATTAGACAAGTCGTTTTGTTATTACGTTCGCCCTGCGTTTAATTTAATTAATCTTGGGGTTGTGAATCTAAAGAATGCTCTGCTTTTCATTGTAAAGCTTAGACTGATGAATGAGGGGACTTAAATAATATTATCACTTTTTAAATCTATGGATCTAATATTTATTAGAAATCATTAGATATTTATTTTGCATTAAGCTTGTATAAACTTATACCATTAATATAATGGCGGGCCTTTTATAAAGCTATTTTCATTGCACATTATTTTGTGAGTATGCCCGTGGGTGCCATTTCGAACATCAAAACATTCCTCCATAATGGAATTACAATTTACCGTTGTTCACAATTCATTTCCGAATTATCATTAATAATATAAAAGGATGTTGACGTATTATGACTTAATTAAATTACAAATGATTGATTTACAGTATATATGTATTGTTTTTGATCTTATTTACTTGACCGATAATCTAGGTACATAGCTAAGCTAAGATAAAACGCTTATTGAAGCACAGATGACTACTCATACTGAGTTGTATTTCTGTAGAATTCAAATTTAATCAATATTCAACCTTATCTCAGTTCAATAATTAGAGCAATGCTAAATCTGCATAGAACTTTACACAAAAAATGCGCTAAAAATAACAAGCGTTTGCAGAACTATAAATTAGAAGTTCAATACTATCTCGTTCGAGAAACGTTTTTACAATTCCTTCAATCCAAACGGGAGTGAACATTTGGACTTTACAAGCAACTCCTTTGAAGCGAGGCGCCTTTACACGCGCTAGTTACCCATTCTCTGCCTGAATCGGTGTAGCAATTTTATCTACGTCTCTGAGGTACCTTTAAGCCGTTTGGCACACAAGCATACTTGGGACGGAACGGCTTTAATCATAGAAATTGCCAATGCCAACATGTCTGTGCATTAGAAAAATTGCTCTAAACCTCTTATATTGAATGGCGCTCATATTTTTATCACGTTGAAAATTTATTATATTTTGCTTCAACGGTTGCTTTTAAAATATTTTTGAGTTGTTCGCTCGCCGTGCCAGTAAAGTCAGTTACGGAGAACATTCGTTTCAAGAACGATTGTACATACAAGTTTTTTGAAGCGAACAGCGAGCATTGTTGTAACGCGAACTAAGTTTTTTGTCACGCAAACAACAGTGGATGACAACATTGGGCTCAATTCCAATGCGCCCTGTCTAAGATTAAATTTAGATTAATTCTCTCTCTTTCTCTGCCAAACAAACGAAATGAGACAGAATCTATTAATTTAGAAGCGTCAGACTAAACAGCTGTACGTTGCTAAGGAAATTAGAGAACCCATAGACAATTTAATAGGGATGTCATTCGATGACGACTAAAGTTAGATGAAAATACACAAAAACTTGTACAAATACGTTAGAAATCGCATCATTTAATTTGACGTTTCTAAATTATTGTAGTCTGTCTCTTTCCGTTTGTTTGATAGAGAAAGAGAAAGACTGAACCTAAATTTAATCTTAGACAGGGCGCATTGGAATTGAACCCAATGTCATTCTGACGGCTAGACGTAGCCGTCCAAAGCATGGTATTGCGTTTAAATTCGGTTCGGTTCACATAGTTCATTGATATTTTACCACAGAATAAATAAATAAAGCAGTGGATCACACATTAAACTATCTTGATCTGACAAATTTCCGCAACCATAATTCAACCTTATGTTGATCACATAGAGTTCAATATCATTTGAGATATTTTAAAAGATTTGGGTAAGTTGAGGTCTGGCCCACTGTACAAGTTTTACCATGGCCCTGAACTGTATTAATGGTATCTTTTTTATTGTTCTGCACATTTTAGAATTGGTACAGGCTCGCTTCTTATAAGTTTAAGTTGTAAGCTAAGTTTCAGCCTTGCCATTTCCGGTAGGCATTTATTTCAGAGGCGGACGTAAAGACACAATTCTAGCAAGATGTAGCGAACGCAAATGTATTGGCACTAAACGCCTGATGTAATGGACTGTGGCCATATCTGTTCAATGCTTCTTGTTCAATATTGCGGCGCCCACATCCAGACATCTATTGTTCAATTGTGTGACACGGTATCGGTTGAATATTGCTTGGCAGAGTAAGGTATCAAATCAATGGTAAAGGACCTATTAGGTGCTATTGGACACGTGTTGAATGAACGTGTAAGTAGTGACGCTGATTTGATAGATTGATAGTCTGCAATAGATATTACTTACCATTATAAGACCACTATAGAAATACCATTGTCACCGCGAGTTACTATTCAACAAGATAGAAAGATAGTCATTACCTAATCTGCCATATTAATAGTCCAAAGCAAACCCTGGGCACTGGTAACTGTTGCACAACCGGGTTAGCGCTAAGACTTGCGCTAAGATGAAGAAGATAAATAAAGTAATTAATTACTTTAATGTGTATATTGTGGGCAGTTAATTAAACTATTGTACTGAAGAATTAAGTAACTGTAGATCAGTTGGAAGAGCAATCACCCAGATACCGAGGGGTCGTGGGTTCAAGTCCCACAAGCGATCGATAAATTTTTGTGAGCGAAATTTATTTCGTAAATTCTTGCAAAGAAATTGCTTCTATAACTTTACATAGTATAAAATGAAGTCGCATTCTGTTCGCTTAGATCTTTTAAACTACTAAACGAATTTTAATCTGGTCTTCAGCAATAGATAGAGTGATTGAACATTAAGGATTGTATAATGCATGCATATGCATATTGCACACGTACGAAGCCGAGGAAGAACGCTAGTAAATAATAAAAAATAAATATAAATTAAGTAACTGTTGTAACAACTGTTTAATTTTCTGCCATAGGGTATTTTAGCTATTTTCTGCAAATTGATTTCCTTTTAACCTTGCAACAACAATTATTTGAAGACTTGAAAACGTGGGGTACCTTAATAAAATGTTTGATATACAAACCCTAAGCATAAGAAGAAACAAAAATTAAAATAAACATAAGACAGTTTTAAGCTACCAAAATAATTCCATAAAATATTCCAGAACATGATACAGTGTACTATTACGGCTTTAAATAATCATCTAAGTATTACAACAATATAAGTGTAAGTACCTACGGAATAGTTTTAGATTTACTTTTAAATTAGAATTATCATTTTTTTTCAATACATAAGCTATTCTTGGTGACTATTTCGTTAACTTTATTAATATATATTCAATTAGTATAACTAATATTATTACATACTTACTAACTAAAAAAAACACTGGTAACTAAACTATAATAGTAATGTATATACAACTTATTAATAAAAATTAAGATAAATTATCAAAAACAAAAGAAAAACAAAAATTATAAAAAGGGTCCCTGTGGTAAGGTTCCCAGGATGCTGGCAGCATTACCACGCTGGATAGCGATGCTTATACGCTGAGCAAGGCAGCTGCCAGCTCTTGGGTCACCGATGTCAACCAGCCTTTTGGAAATCTCTTTGTAAAAAGAGATAGCGTTGGGACCCCACGGACCCAGTGTTTCGACTCCGAACGGTTAACATGTTTTAAATATCATACTTATCAGCAGTAAATAGTTGTTATTTAACTTCCTGTTGACAGTATTTATTAAAGATTTTTATGTCAACTAATCGTCTTTCTTTATTAGGTGAAATAATGTTGGGAAGACGGATTTTCCTTGTCTTGTTTACACAATACGTCGTTAAATAGGCAGGAGGCAAACAACATGAGTTCAAACATCTCAAGTTTCGGTACCGTAATGAAGTCCTAATTATACACATCACTTGCTCGTTCATAAGAAATAAATAAACTTGTCACTTAGCCGAGCTATCTCAGAATTGTATGGGTAATTTAGAATTAAATTATAACTGACTTAAAAGAGATTCCCGAGTCAAAAGAACTTCTGAAGCAGCCCTTTCCTTTGATTTGTCCCTTTGTTCTCGCAAATGAAACGTCGTGGAGATGACTATCTAACATCCTGTAATGATACCGCTTCTCTCGAGTTGTACCTCATTTTAATTTTTGAGCCTTTACGTTATTTCATAAATTACCGAGAGCTAGATTTATGTGATAAGATTTTACAGCGGTTTTAAGCTTTTGACAATAACTACGATTTAAAAAGTGCTAGTTACGTTTTAAAATTCCTTTTGGCTTTAGATTTTAAATTTGTATAAATGTATTTCCAAGGCAATTAAATGTAAGTCAGCAGAATCAGCAACTTCAATTTACTAATACAAAAGGACTTTACCGAAACATTTCAGTGAAAGTCATAATAGTCCGTTTTCATAAAATAGCTAAGTATTTTCGTAATGGTCTTAGTTGAGTCAGACATGACCCATTCTCGGCTGCATTGTCGCTTACCATAAGGTGAGGTTGCGCGAAAAGTCTGCCTATCCATACTAATATTATAAATGCGAAAGTGTGTCTGTCTGTCTGTCTGTTACCTCTTGACGCTTAAACCACTGAACCGATAGAAATGAAATTTGGTATGGAGACAGTTTGAGACCCTGAAAAGGACATAGGATACATTTTGTCGTGATATAAAAACATTAAGGGGGTGAAATGGGGGATGAAAATTTATATGGAAATTCCAACTCTTGCGAGCTAAGTCGCGGGGAACCACTAGTTAATTAAATAAAGTCAGAAAGCAGCTCAAAATTTAAAAATATTCATGCGATTACCGCATGCCCGTGAGTTCACAAAACACGTTGTTGTGTGTACCGGTGTCTATGCATAATAGCCACTCGTGATTTCTACTCTACTGCCATAAATAAAAATGGTTCAGTAGGAAGCCTTAGGCCTATCATACATAATAATATCCTTTTATGTCATAAATGTATATTGTACATTAGGCCTTCAATTCACCACCACCACCAAAAGAAAAATGAATAGATGACCTTAAGATTTACAGAATGGCACTGGATGCAGGCCGATTACACACATATTCACCCCCTTTTCCTTATGAAATATATGAAAAAATGTAGGGGCCCTAGAGTTGAGGTAGTTCCCCTACCTTACCTCCTTCAGTTAGCTCATTTTACTTAAAAAAATTATTACTTTATTTAAAAAAAATACATTCAAAGATATTATCTAAAATAAGCTTGTTTCACCCAGGACCAACCAACCAACTAAAATTAAATAATAAATCCTTACTATTTTATTAAACGAATCGTTAGGATTTTTGTTCAGAATATATTATAAATTTATCTAATAAACATTTGGTCTTACAATCACAAAACGTGAAAACTAGTTTTTTTTAATAGGGCGGTTTTATTTACAGCTGGTTCCCGGGTGAGACAAGCGAATTTCACAAATCTTTGAATGCAGTTTTTTTTGTTGTAGGTAGTTCTCCTTCAGCGCCCATAGATTTTCTCTATACAAGGTGTTATAAAATAACCCGTTTAAGTAAAGAATAAATAAATTCCTACGACTTTTGTTTATTTCTTACAACAGTAGCATTAAATCGAGTTAATAAATTTAAAAAATATTTAACACCTTTTATAACCTCTACTGTGTCCGCGTAACTCGGGCTTTTCATGTCTCCTAGTCTCACTTGTAAGTAAGAACGTACTGCATATCACTAGCATCATACTACAGGTCACATCTGTAATAAAAAAGTTATTTACCGAAAGGGTACGTACTCATACGGATTATATTTCTACTGTTGTACCGCAGTTCAGACTGTTATAGTGCATATAACCAGCACCAGTGTTGTTAGTACAATCTGTAAAGGATCTCGCCTGCTAACAAGCAGTCCTTTATCCGTTACTGAGGGTTTGCTCGCAATTCTAACGCGTTTTTCCCCACCTTTCGGCAGAAATTGAAATTTGAAAGTTTTTATTGATACAATATACTAGACTTAACCCCGACCGAACAACATAAATCTACAGCACTGCCGCTGCATCGGCTCATTGCATTACCTAAGCTGTTTCCATCAATGGATTAAGTAGGTAGATTTTAGGTAGGTACATAAAACATTTCCTTTTTTAGGTGTCTTTATCTAATTTTTGCCGTGTTTTATTAATTAAATGTTATACCTACCTGATCAATGAATGTTCTTGAGCTTTCACAATACCTACCAGTTATATTCTTCAAAAGACATACCTGACTACGTTTCTAAGACCAAATGTCAATAAATTTGTATACCGAATCATTCATTAACTCGAACAAAGAACCATCCGTCGAATAATAAACACGGGATCCATCCTCAACCAGACAGCAGTAACTGTTCCGCGCCATATTGACGTAATTACTCCGCCGATAGTTTCGCTGCATCACCGATAATATTACCAGCTACCGCCGAAAATCCTTTGAAACTCTATGTGGGCAATCCAGTGAGTGCCGGCGGCTTACCATAAATAACGTTTAGTGCTCGCCGAGAGGTGTTCAAATTGCTTTCACGTGATATATCCCGTAGTCCAAGTACGTTTAGCCATATTGAATTTTTAAGCAAAGACGGCCCGGTTCGGCGCGGTCGGCCCATTTTTAGCGGCCTCGTAAAACGGAAGGTTTTAAATTGAGATAGGTCGCGCCCACACAGGTGTTTTATGAAAATTCCACATCCATAACTGATGGGGGAAAGTGACACAGCTGAAATATGGAATCCGGTTTCATGCGGAATATAGAGTCGCGATTTGTTGCGTGTCTGTGGAAGTGAAATGAAAAATTTTACGTTCAATTTACGATTGTGGTGCTTTTTTATAGACTGCAGTGGGATTAACAACGATTTTACTGATTTTTTCATAACATTTTGTAAACTGTTTGGCTAATGGAATAAGATACGTAAGCTTATTTCTATTTGAATACCTATTTCACCGTAATTTTGTAATAAATATTAATAATGGGAATACTTGTTTTAGTACATACATACCAGCAACACGGCCTTAAACGGGTGCATTGGTTGATGAAATAAATTTTTAAAGCGATTCAGTAGTTTCAGAGATTTTATTCTTCGGGCCTTACTTAAATTATGCTACAGATAAAACGTGAATAAATATGACACCATATAAATTTGGAAAACGTATTGTTAAGAAGAAGGTTCTTGTACAACACAACGCTAGGTTACACAATAAAATATCCCGAGTACAATACACAGGTTAGAAAGCTGTGTCGTTGCAGATTGTGGCCTAAATATTTCATACTCTTTATATCTTGGTAAAAAAACATGCAATGAATAAGTGAAAAGAAGGCCACGGGCGAGTCAGCAACAAAAGCGGATATAACAAGGCTTGCAACCCTTGAGACAAAAGGACCCCGGCTAACGATGTGCTGCTCACGCTTGACAATATGTAGTATACAAAATAGATCAGTTATGATGACGTAAATATTTATGCAATACTTTTGCAAAATATTTACGCTGTCTGTATGCTTAGCAATTTAAACTACGCAACGGATTTAATGCAGTTTTAAGGAATAGATAGATTGTTTCAAGAGAAAGGTTTATATGTATAAAACATACATATTGCACCTGTGCCAAGTCACGTGTGCCTGTGCCGAAACGAGTCAATAGTTTAAGCATAAAATAAGATCCTAGCGCAGCGTAAACCCAGTTTGATTGGAATTTGTATTTTTATTTTATTTTGATCTTACATAATGATTCGATTACTGGGGACGAACAAGATTATCTAGAAAATAATATTTTGTTATAATTTAAGCAATTATTTTGCAAGTTTTTACGAAATTGAAATTAATTTCGCTACCAAAAATTCGTCCCCTCGCTATCCTGGCGAGTGCTCTTACCAACTGACCATCAGTTAAGATGAAATCAGATTAATTTCAATTTCGTAAAAACTTGCAAAATAATTGTTTAAATTATAAAAATAATTATAAGTTAAGCTAATTACATCTTAACTGATGGTCAAATATTTGTAAAAATATTTCCATCGGATACATGCGGGTACATTCCCCAAGTATTGATGAAATCGAACGCCGGCTCACTGGCGTAGCAAGCACTTACAAAAATTCGTCGGCTGACTAACGTCCACCGTAGCTCAGTTGGTAAGAGCACTCGCCCGGATAGCGAGGGGGCGTGGGTTCGAGTCCCACCGGATGACACAGTCGATTAATTTTGTGAGCGAAATTAATTTCAATTTATCTACAAAAGGTAAAATGGAAAAGTTTTAACTTTTGTAAGATTTAAACCTCGATAAGTCACAGCGTCCTGTAACAATAACTGAGAATGCACCTATGCTAAGATCTTGTAACTGTAAAAAGAATGCAGCAAGAAAGAAAGAGCATGTAGGTGCAGTAAAGCTAAATTGTCTATTCTTATATGATTCAAAGAGATGCATAGAGAGCGGGGATAATAGTAACGAGCGAATAGTAAAGTTATCGACGTTAACCTACTTTAAACCTCGAAACGATTTAAAAATATATTAAAAAGAATCAATCTATAGATATCATATATGTTCTTTTGAACTTTCATAAAGTCAACTGTTAAATCATTATTTAAAAAACAAAAAATATAGGACCCTTCAACTCAAGATTGCGGCTAAATCTGTTACCCTCGACGTATAAAGCTTACATTTGAGGATCCCCCGAACTTTTGAACTGCCCTCTGTTCAAGCAACGCTACATCTCACAGTGCCATGTACAGAATCTGTCGTGATTTTAATGATCTAGCATCTATCATTAACTAGGTACCTGACATCTACAACTTTTCTATAAATAAATTTAAATCAGCTGTTATTAAATAGCTACCGGATGAGTTGACCTAGGTGTCTCTCTTCTGTGTAGCTGAACTAATTATTTGTTTGATGCCTGTCTTAATTTAATTTATTTCTCATTTATGTCTCATTTTTATACCATTGCTATTAATTGATTCAATTACTTTACTGATGTTATATAATGTATAATTCAATTTAATTATCCAAATTTCTATATTAGCCTGAAAAGCATGCTGTGTGTAAGCGCTCTTGGAGCTGCAACAAATTTTATTGACTAATTTTGTATTGTATTGTAATGAAACGGTTGTATCTCTGTTGTTTGCACCAAATAAAATAAATAAAAAAATAAATATTTATATGACTAAGCCTATAGATACACTTAAGCAATACTTTTTTTTTTTAAATTCACTATGTTGTAGGGCAAAAATACCTGCTGCCTGAATTATAAATACCTCATCTAATTTTACGGACTACTGGTTAGCTTAATGTAAACATTAATTAAAATTTAAGGAAAAATTAAGGTTGTTTTATTGTCTTTTTACTTAAATTAAACAAAAAAGGGAATATGGAATGCTGTAGTTGCGCAGACCAAAAAACCACAAAACAACTTCGCATTGCTTAGCAACCCTCACCCAACGAAGTGGCAATGTTATTAAAACAATTAGTGATTAAAATAAATTGGGAGCATAATGTAATTGGTATTTGGCAAAAAAAGATTTCTAACATAATTTTGTAATACATTGATCGCAAAAAACCGCTAGAACAAATAATTACGAAAACTGTTTGTATTCTTCGAGCTGTGGTATGGTTTTGGGATTAATTTACCGGTTTTTTTTAACAATGGAAGTTTTGATTATGAATGATGCGACGCGTTGCTATCATTTGTTCTCTTCAGGCATTGATAAGAACTGTCTCATATTTTTTCATAAAAATGAGGATTACGTACATGTGTGTCCTTTAACCTTTATAATAATAATCAATAACATAGAAACAGCTGAAAAACTATAAAGTATTTATTGGTACTATAATTCTCTTTTAACAAGTAGGTATTATTAGCTACATACATTATGTATTATACACAATAGGGTACTGTTATTTGGGGTTCCTATTTATTGTCATTAAAGCTTTTTCAGAATAAGTATTTATCTTTATCACTTTAAAAGTTGTAATGGATGCTGTTTTATAGATAAAATAATATATTAGGCGGCTATAAATCTACAGATGGTAAAAAACTGACTGAAATTTATGCGAGCACAGAATTAACTGTGAAACTGGGTCTTTCCTCAGGGATCGGTCTGGTTCACATTTTTTGCGGGCGCCAGCCGACGTTGGTGGAAAAGTTCGCAAAACACCGTGTTGGATAACAGCCAGCACAGAGGAGGCCGCTACAAATATCCTTGAGTACACTCGTTTACGTGTACTGAGGGCACGAAGTGTGGGAGAAACAATAATGCTTTTAGCAGTAGAAGAGTAACGGCTGTCTGTTGTACTTCTTCGAGCTTCTATCTGTGAAACAGTTGCCATTGACAGCTCAGAAGATACATTAAGCTGATGTCGGTACAGTGGCTACATTAGACTACCATTTTCGTTGCAAAATCATCCATATTAAAACTGCGTAGGATGCCGCAGTGTTTTGATTGACATACAGGGCCCGCAAATAAGATGCAATTTATTCTTAAGCGAAGGTATCCATCGTTAACCAAACGTATGAAACTAACATAAGCCATCGAAACATCACGTGACTTTTGCATACATATTTTGTCATTTTGTTGGCGAAAGCAAAGTTCGCTGTAGAAAGATTGCATCTTGTATGGGCCCTGCTGTTGTCCCTAATTATTCATTATACTGCGAAATGTCATAACTGTACATAACATACTGTTCCACGTAATAAGTGGGACTGCTAGATAGCAGGGGTGCGATTGTCACTCTATCTGGTGTTAATCTGCGTAAGGTTAGTAGCAACTGGATGTGCATTAGGCTAAGATCGAGCATTCATTCATCGAATGAATGAATGTTCCCCCGTGTGAAGGGCCCCAATCTAATGGCCGCAGGCATGCTGATTAAAATCATGCCTCTTCAGTCACGGCTTCCCATTAGATTAAGTTATTAAATGAATAAACGTTTGTGTACATTTAATTGTACATCTGACCAGTCTAGCTACAATTAAGTAGATCAACAAACAGTGCAATAAAGTTCTAGTTCTGTTTTAAACTGCGCAGTAAATTAAACCAAGTAGAAAAACCCTTGGAGTACGGAACTAAACGGTTCGCTATAAAAATGCAACATTAACAACTAACGATAAAACCTCATGGAACAGACAAAGCAAGCAACATCGGCAAGCGAACAATACAGTAGACACCTACGGCTATAAATACGAAAAGTTAAGGGCCAAGACACACTTGATAGTATTATCGCAGAAATTTGAAATCCTAAGGTAGTAAAAGCCAATGCACACGTAGGTACGCACTTTTCCAAACATATGCACCGCCGAAATAACATAGACGCACTCGCGCACACACACAAGCTCACACACACACACACACACACACAAACACATACAAAAACACACACACACACACACACACTTCATCATCATCAATTCATTCATTACACATAGTTACTTGCATCCGTCGCAATCCTGTAAGAACCATCGGGTGCCCACGAAACAGAAATTTCCTAGTGTGGGGCCCACAGTTAATTGCTCCATGTATTGTTGTTGGCATAACGTGATTTGCATTGTGTAACATTTACTTCTTAAATCTTCTACATAATGTCTTCTGTAATATGTAATAACAATAATCTTGTGGTCAATAAATAAATTTGTAATTTGTAGTAGTTTGGTGGTAGGTGGGTTATCAGAGACCCTACTCCTGTTAATGATTATCGTATTTTCGAGTCTAGCCATCACGCTCGTTCGCGTTGTCATTCTGTCGTGAGTGAAAGGGGCGGCCTCTGTAGGTATCTGCAATGTTTCTAACCGGTAGGAGTGCCTGGTGATTCTTGTTAGTAGATAACGTGATCGCCTGATGAAATCAAAAGCATTAAAAGCTTAAAAGTAAAGTTGCGCAAACAGGAAAAGTAACCTGCTTTTGTATCAGCGTACGGGAAATTGGCTGTTGCTTGTATCTTCATTACGGAATTGACTATTACACTCTGTACTGTATGCTCATTTGATTTTTAAAGACCACAATGACAATAGCGCTGTTGCTGGGGATGAATCAATGTTGCATTTATCTTACCTTTTATTAACATCAAATCGGGAATTACAGAAAGATGACATATAAAATGGGCCACCCACGCAAAAGTGACATGGCCAAAATGAACTATCGATTTTCGCTGCGGATTGGTCACGTTTTACAGCCATTTGTCAGCGTGTACTGCGCGCCAATGAGCGTTGTGAATTGAATTACCGTGTCCCTTATGCTTACCCGGAATATCTCGTAAGTAGTTGTAACGTACACATAAATAAATATGACGACATAAGGGCCCTGCCTTAGACAAGATGTAATCTTTTTTTTAGCGAACTTCGCTATTACCACAACAAAACGAATGCAAAAGTCACGTCATGTTTCTATTACTTTTGTCAGTTTCATACATTTTGTTAGCGATAGCGGGCTTCGGTTTTGAATAGATTGCATTCTTGTCTACGGGCCCTGATTCGCGAAGGATTGCCGAGCTGTTACATATATCTTCTATCTATGATTTAAGCGTGTACCTAATGTGTATTACCTGTAGTTTCAATACTTCAATTAAATATCTCTTACAAAAATTGATCGACTGTTTCATCCGGTGGAACTCGAACCCACTGCCTTCCGCTATCCGGGCGAATGCTCTTACCAACTGATACTGATTCAATACTTGCCGTTCGGTTTTTGATTTTCCATCCGACGAGTCTGAATGCTCCTCTATACACACGGAAGCAACGCTCTCATTACTGCAACAATTTGTCACGGACGCAACGGGCGTGCCCAACTTCACACTACAGCCGCTTCTTACTCGTTACTTGATACGTATCCTGTTTGCGTTACACCCTACTGTCCCGTATGTACAAACGCTTTCGTTACTGAGATCAGTCTTGAGTACGATCTCAGCGCACTGCACTGAAGGAAAAGTATTGTGCTGTGGAAGCCTTATGAAATAATTTCGTAACACGATATTTGTGACAGGAATTGCAAAAATGCAAGCTTCTTAAATAAAAATAGTACACAGCAGAAAATAAAGTAATCAAAGGAATATAACATGCCCCAAATTGATAAATTAAATGAAATTATATTCAGTTAGTTAAAACATATTTTAATTAATAAATCACATTAATTCACAAGAATATGATGCCGCGTACAGAGAGAATCGTGCGAGTGAGAGGGAAGATACATGTCAAACATTTAGCGCGAATGCGCGCGCAAAGTAGCTATTGGATTGCGTTCGGAAATCCCTTACAAAACAAAAACATAAAATACGAAATCAAGAGGAAACGTGGTCACGTGGTATTTGAAGAATAGGTATTATTGCTGTCTCGATGCGATCTCTGGTAGCCGCCCAAGCAAGAAAGGGACAAATGTGCTCAGACCGATAAATCCTTCCTAAACAGCATTTCGAAGTCCCCTATTTCCGCTTCCAAAATTTGACTAATGATAATATTTTCTTCTGAAATAGTTTTTCAAAAGGAAACTATGCTCCTATGTTTTAGTGCTTATTTGCGTAGATTTTTTTGGCGAGCGTCTGAAAGTTGAGGTTGAAATTAAGCAATTTTCTTAGTTTTTAAAGGCTCATATTCCCTTTGTTAATACGAATATAAGAAAAAACGAAAAATCTTATTTTTCGTTTTTCGCATAGCTGTGGTAAATGTCGATTTTAAGGTAAAAAAAAAATTTGCCTTTAGCCGTTATCCAGGGAGAAAACAGGGGACTACTTTTGTGTGGAGAAATGGTGCCTGGTCTTTACCCTTAAGTTATAGCTTAAACATTTTACGCTGACTTATGAGTACAAATCATCATAAAACTTAGATAAACTTGCCATTATCCAAAAAGTTACTTCTATATTAAAAATTGTTTTAATTTAATATAACACATCTTTTTACTAAAAAAAATTTAACGCTCCTTTCTAATAATAATCATTATTCACACATTACAGCCTCAATGTTAATATCATTCTTAAAATCAATAGGAAGATTGGTACGTAAATACGGGTCTTCGTCTATTTAATTTAATCACAACATTTAGAGCAAACCGTAATGCTGAAACAACGATAATTTAGCAAATAATTCTGGTGAAACAGGCGATAGCGCGGGCCGATAATCGCAAATCTTAGTTCTATATACGCGTGAGAGGGACTTATAGAAAAGAGATATGGAGGGTTAATCTTAACTTTAAATCACTTTTGTGTGTTTAACCTTTATTCAAGTACATAATAATATAAATAATAATAATAATGAGTAGTTTCAACAAACACACCAAGTACCTAGCCCCAAACTAAGCGTGAGCTTGTGCTATGGTGACTAGGATAACGGATAGATATACTTTTATATACATTTATAAACATCCATGACATAGGTACAAATTGCTCGTGCTCATCACCCGAACATTTGCCCCTTGCGGGATTCGAACCCGCAACCGCCTGGTTTAGAAGTCCGTAGCGCGAACCACTTCACCAAGACGGTCGTCGAATATGAAACTGTTGTCTTATTTTATGAGACTACAGTTAGACTAGCACATGTACAGTGACCAGCACATCAGCTTACCCATTTTTGATGCAAATTCATAAAATGCCACAGTGTTTATCTTGAGGTGCTGTTGAATAACCTTAGAGCTTAGTTTTATGAGTCGAATGTAAAATTAAAATCGAGAAGATGACGACAGATGGAGTCAACTTTCTTTACGTACAATCCGACCGGTTTAAGCTTCATTATTTGGTATTATTTTGAAATGACCCTTCCGTGGATTGATCAGTCCTACTCAAGAACTACTAGATTAGGGAGACAGTATTAAATATTTGAAAATAGTTAACATCAAATTCTGTCCCTATCATCATCATCTCAGCGTTTTATAAGTGCTGCACTCGCAAGCGACGGCCCAAGGTCCGCCTAAGACCATGATCCAGGATATAATCGATCAGTGGAGCGACTACAATCTGACCTCCACGACTGTTTACAGGGCAACCTGACCAGTTTGGATAATGGTTACACATTCAGTGGTCTGAATGTGCAAGTTTCCTCACCATGAACATCGGTTAGTGAAACAACTAATGTACAGAACTCAGGAAAAGTCATTGGTACATGGCGGCACGTGGGATCGAACCCGGTAGCTCCTGCACGCGAGACAACCCACTTGCCACTTCGCCACCGACGCTTTAAATTATGTCCCTATCTGTAAGTACTTAATTTTATAGTTTTTAATATTTAAAACACTCACGGTGTTAAATGTCGTATTCAAAAGAGACCGAGAATTTCACACGGTTGGATTGGCCCGGTTAGCCAAAGGACGTGGGTTCAAATCTTACCTGTATGCGAATTTTTGATTTCTTATTTAAAACTTATATAAATAAGAAAAAACACTGTGAGTGTTAAAAATATTAAAAACTATTGAGTAGTGAAAGCGTCATCAGTCAAATTGAATTTATTCTGTAAGGAATAACTACTCGGCCAACTGCTGTTGTAATACAGCTCGGGTAGATGTCGCTGACGTCACGCAATGACGTATTCAAAAGTGACCAAGAATTGCACACTACTGGATAGATTGCACAGTAGCTCAGTTGTTAAGAGCGTTGGCCCGGTTAGCCAAAGGACGTGGGTTCAAATACTACCTGAGTGCGAATTTTTGGTTTCTTATTTAAAACTTGTACTTAATTTATTTTAATTCATAGTTCAAAATAAACTTGCCTCTTCGTCTCAAATAGATTATGACCCGCTGTTCTTAACTTAAACAAATAATTCCTAGACAATCTTATTGTACTACAAAGGCAAGAGCGGCAAAAGTGCCAACCGCTCCCTCCATTTCTACTGCAAAAAGATACAAACGGCTTTGCAAGAATCGAGTAAATAAGTGCTTTAAAGTTGACACGCTTTAAGCGAATTGGAGCTTTTGATAAACATGTTTTTTGTTAGCCTCGCTATTGACTGTTTTTGCCCTTGTCAGTAATTTTCTTGAGACCAGATTTAATGTGAAAAATATTTAAGAAAGGCGAAATCTTTAATCAGCTTTTTGTATTGAGTTTCTAAACAAGTTTTAACGTTTTGCTGAAATTTTACAGTTAATTTGTTTTATCGTATAATTGAAGTATTATGGGGTGATTCTGCAAAAGTTTCTACTTATTAAAACAACAAAGTAGCCATTTAATTACACTCGTTATATCCGGTTTATATCTATTATTTTTATCTTTGAAAAGATAAAGATAATGTAAAAGTTCAGCACCGGCCTGATCATTAAATGTGCCTATTATATTTAAAATTTCATCATCATAAATACATGGTAAAAATCGTAACTCACCTGAGAATTTACCAATCAAATAAAACATTTAACTAAATATGTAGCTACTAATTGGGGTACTTAACAAAAATTTGAAATCTTCCCATCTCTCTCACACTTTACCAAAGTGACAAACAGATCCCAACCAAAAAACATGGTTATTGTTAAAATTAAACAAGCAATCTCGTTGTGTACAGAGTAGGCTCCAAATGGGTGCCGTGAAAATGGGCCATTGCCCCGAATGTACCAAGTTTACACAATGATTAGAATCTGGATTTATAGTAATTTGCATTGTAATGCAAATGGCGGCGTTTTATGACCCTATCAAAAATATGGCCACCTTGTTTTTAGGGTTTGGTCGTCAACTAGGAATAATAACAACAATACCTTGTTTCCCTTACATTTGATACGGATATAGGTCTTAGTTTTTATTATAGGTAGTTAAACAATTTCAAGTAGGTACCTATGTAGGAATCTAAAAATAGTATTGAATAAACTAGCAACTTCACCCGCGCCAAAAGTCGGACTTTCCATACAAATTTTCATCCCCCATTTCACCCCCCTGATGATTTTATATCGCAACAAAAGGTAGCCTATGTCCTTTCCAGTGTCTCAAACTATATCTGTGCCAAATTTCATTTGATTAGGTCCAGTAGTTTCGGAGCCTATTCGATGCAAATAAACAAAGAAACAAACAAATCTTTCCTCTTTATAATATTAGTATAGAAAATGCTTTTCCGCTTTACCTATACTCATACCTCTCGTTAAAACACCACACCGTAAGTTATGTCATAACAAAATTATACTTTAAAAAATAAAAAAGGTGCCTAGTGCTTACACCTACATAAAATTACACCCGCTATTCCGAATCGAAATGCAAATTACACCAAGATTCAAATATCTCCGCTGCAGCTGTGAAAATAGTGAAATATAAAAAGGCTCCACTTTATTGTAGGATCTACTTTTCCCAATGTAAATTAGGATGAAAATTCAAAAGAGCACTTAGTTTAAAACCGGAATCGGGCACTTCAAGTATTAATTGCTTTTCGTGGCTCATTGTGATTCAGGTCCGTGCGAGCGAGATGCAAATTGTGCTTAACTTTCCTACTGCTCTACTTTTCTAACGGGAATATGGAAACTTTCATGAAAAACAACGCTCGTGGAATAGAAAAGTCTCGTCATAGTTCACAATAAGTAACTATTTTTAATTCCCACTGCGCCTGTCCAGGGCCCATTCCACCGCTCTTTATTTAGTTTTCCATAAACCTTTTAAACATATCGAGAGCTAATTACTTACTCGTAGTTTGTTTAGTAAATTGTTATTTAAATTTTATTTAACGCAGGCATTAACGCAGGCATTTTTGTTTACTTTATATTGTTTCATTAAAAACCGTCTTTTTCACTCATCATCAACCGACTCACCATCATCTGAGGGCTTAGTGCGTGTCATCGACTTGAAAAAAATATAGACTCCGTACCGCGATACTAAAGAGTGAAGCAGGGTTCAACCTTGTGTGTGAGATCATAGGGTTACAATGGCGGCCGATCGGCTTACTTTGGTGTGAGTGTGTGCGTGAAAGATCGTGTATATGTCACCGTAAGATTATAAACATCGTTCGATTACAATATATCTCGTGAGATTATAAACTGTCGAAAAATTGTGAACCGTTACATATGATTGCAATTAAACGCATTATTTTTCGCTATTTACAGTTTACAATCTCACGAGATAGATTGTAATCGAACGATGTTTATAATCTTACGGTGGCATATATATGACGATGACTAACTTACTGTGGTGCTTCAGTTTTAATGTAGGCGACACGGAGTCCATATTTTTCTTCACGTCGATGGTGAGTGTTTCCATTTGTCAGTCACACGCAGTCACGATCGACCGAGTATCGAAAATTTATATAGAAAAAAAACAGGTTTTGCTAACGTGCCACTAGAATCGCTGCCAAATTTCCATACAAAAACACGGACGAAGGTGAGACTATAAGAAAACTCGCACTGAGCCTTCTGTACGCCAATATCTACTAAGGCAATTGTCAGACCAGCAACAATGGGCGAGATGCGAGTACAGCTAGCAACGAGTTGGCGAGTTGTCGCTCGGCTATTAAAGCGAGCAGTGTTCTAGGGCGACCAGCGATTTGAATTTGGAATAGGATTGACTGCTAGTTGTTCGCCAATGCGAGCATCGCCGACCGAGTGTCATTTTTGATGATAGCTCTGTCGCCACTGTCGCTCAGCTACAAACTAGTAAAGCAAGCTCTCGCCAGCAGTGTGAACAGTCGGCGAAAAACTATTGACGTATGCATCTCTTTTGTTTACAGGGAATGTATATCTATTGAACGTTTCTTGGGCGAGAAAATTGCCGATATTTACTGGTTTACTCGTCAGCAGTAAGATAACTGCCTGATTGGTTTCATCATTCGATTTCAAATGTCATTTAGTTCAAAAATTACCAATTTGCGAACCATTAGGATGGACTAATCAACATTGATGTCGTGATGAATTTTAACACTGGTCATGCGAGTTTGAATCATTAAAACGTGAACTGGTGCATAAAATCGATATAGTTTCCAATTAACGATGGGAATAGGCTCGGAATATACGTTAATTATAATAAGGTCTAATCTGTGTATCTGTCAATTATCATATATGCTATACTTGGCTGTTGACTTTAGATATACTCAGGTTTTTTTCGCTCTTAAAATGACTACCAATAAGGTAGGAATGTTTTGTGGGATAAGCGCGAGTATTTGTACTAAGTAATGGATGTTATCAATCGTATAGTATGAGTATCTCTATCCGTTATCCTAGTCAACATAGCACAAGCTGACGCTTACTTTGGGACTAAGTTATTGGTGTGTTATATTTAGAAACAAAAAACTTTTTGTCACAAATGTTAGAAACATACAAAAGTACTTACATGCAAAACATAAGAAATATAGCAACTAGCATGCAAGTACACATGCCGCACGTCAGACTATTTTTATAACAAATAAAATGCTTCTCAAAATAGCCCCATTTTAACTCAGGACGGCAGCTGCAGAGCCTGTGGGGAAGAGCCAGAAGACATGAAGCACTTGATGTGTAAATGCGATGCACTGGCTAGAACCCGAATGGGTCTTCTTGGAATGACTTACCCAGACTCAGAAGACTATAGGCTCTTCAGACCTAAAGACATAGTAAAATTTATTCAGAAAGTCTTTAAGGAACACTGAAGAGTAAAGGTATGGGGAGTCACAAAAGATCCTAGTGGGTCGAGGTGCTCCGTGGATTGATGCCCATGGCCCCTATAAAGATAAGATAAGATAAGAATTTTTATATACATATAGTCAGGTCATAAGTTCTGTCACACAATAAAAACTTTTGAATTCAGAATGCTGGCCACAAAAAAGTTTATTCAATTTGAATTTCGAATTTTTCATAAAAATAAAAATGTGTACTTTTTAGAATTTTCCTCATTTTTAAATGTGGAGTGGACACTCAAAGAAGACCGTGTTGCGGTTATTGCGTTGCATCGTTGCGGTTACGCGCCAATTCAGATTTGAATATAAAAAATTTGAATATAACCAAAAGATTCGTTTATCGTACCATAAAACAATACAATAAAGACTCTAGTGTAGATGACAGGTCAAAAAGTGGTCGGCCTCGCTCTGTTAGGACTCCAGCAGTGATAAAAGCTGTGAAGGCGCGAACTCAAAGAAATCCCATACGCAAGCAGAAACTGTTGGCCCTTCAGATGGGGTTAAGCAGAACCACGGTGAAAATGGTGTTAAATGAAGACTTAGGGCTTAGGCATATCGAAGAAAAACAGGACATCGTTTGGACGCTCGTTTAATGGACCTGAGACCGAAGAGATGCCGCGCTTTGTCGAAGCGGTACGCGGGAAAAAAGCATCGGGAAATTCTTTTCTCGGATGAAAAAAATTTCACCGTGGAAGAGAGCTACAACAAGCAAAATGATAAGGTGTACGCACACAGCAGTGAAGAAGCGAGCAACCGTATTCCGCGTGTCTAACGAGGTCATTTTCCATCCTCATCGCTCATGGTTTGGTTGGGAGTCTCTTATTGAGGTTTAACTGAGGTACATTTTTGTGAGAAAGGCGTATAAACGAATGCAGTTGTGTATCAAAATACAGTCCTCAAGAACCTTGTGGAACCTGAACAGAATCTTGTTGGAATTCCCAGTACCTGTTATTAAACATGGTATGAGATGTTTAATAACAGGCACTGGGTATTCCAACAAGATTCTGCGCCAGCGCATAGAGCGAAAAGCACACTAGACTGGCTGGCGGCGCGTGAAATCGACTTCATCCGGCACGAAAACTGGCCCTCCTCCAGTCCAGATTTGAGTCCGTTAGATTACAATATATGACAACACTTGGAGGAAAAGGCCTGCTCAAAGGCTCATCCTGATTTGGAGTCACTCAGGGCATCCTTGATTAAGGCAGCCGCCGATATTGACATGGACCTCGTTCGTGCTGCGATAGACTACTGGCCGCGCAGATTAAAGGCCTGCATTCAAAATCGCGGGGGTCATTTTGAATAAACTTTATATGAATCTATGTTTTATTAAGTTCATTTTGTTACATAAATAATAAACATATATAAATTGTTACATAAATAATAAACATGTCTAAATTATTTCATATTACACATGTGACAGAACTTATGACCTGACTAGGTTTTTCCGTTACCAAAATAATGTATGCATAGTTCATACATAATCCAGTTTTTTTGTATAGAGTTAGAGCTCTTATATACTACATGTATTTTGTTTTTTTGAAAGAGACGACGCAACCTTACTTGAACTGTAAATAGGTATATCATACATTGACCTTAACCGCCCCTATTGTCTACGTTATAAAAACTGTTTCCGTAGTTCTAATGGGTAACCTGACGTGCTGCCAACTGCAGATACATTTTTAATACTTCCGAACAGTTTTTGTCAGTGCTATCTGCAGATAACTTAATATTTGCGATTGTTTCTGCCTTGCCCAATGGTTGAGTATATCTGGAAGAGTATATCTTAGGGCATTAACTGCCGTACTCAGATACCTCCATCAAACTTAATTCTTCATTAAGTGTCGTGGAGTTTTCTATTTCATTGACAAAGAAAGGGACAGAACTAGACTTAATCAAAGATTATATTTGATTGATGTCTCTGAGTGCGGCAGTAAGTGCAGTAAAGAGTAAATAAGCATTTCGTTAAGTTGATAAAGATCACATCTTATTCAAACCCAATCCCTCAAAGATCCCGTTGTAATGTCCGTCACATATATCCGTAATGCACACAAAGAGTTAATTAGCAAATTGCAACGCGCCTGCAAAATTGGTTTTGTGGATGTCAGCTGTATCGAACACTGTTGCCACAATATAAATATATACAGTAGAACTTTCAGACAAAATATTTTATTTATATTTTATTTTATTTATTGTAGGGACACAAAAGGACACAAATAATGGGCACATACAGTTAAAGTGAAGGGTGCGTCTGAACGATTTATTTAAATTGATCTGATTTAGTAGTGAGACTCGGGTTTATACATTTTTAAACAATCGATTAACGAGGATTGATTATTGACACAATTTCCATACAAAATGTGTGAAATAATATAATAAAAGCTGTTTAAAAATTAAAAATGTATTGGTGAACGACCCCAGGATGAATAAAATCAATGGTTGCGTTAGTTAGGCTTAAATTACAGGATCGTTCTCATTTGGATAATCGTATACTTCATGACCAAGTGTCGTAATGATTACTGATTATGGAATAAAATACTTACACACAGTAACTTTTCTGGCAATTTCATGCATTGGCATGATACACTACGCCATCAGTGACCCCACTAGTTTGCTAAATTGGTAGAGACTATATTTCAAAAAAGCCTACCTACTTAATTAACCAGGCAAATATTTGTTCTGATATCAATTGCTTTAGTTAAATACATTTCAGTTAATATGAGCACTCTACATCTACATACGTTGTGTTGTTGGCTAATGAGAACGTAAATATTCCACTGAGCGTGCAATATTTTATTGATAGCCCAGTGTACTGGCTTGACACGTTTTTATTGCGGCTCTTACTGTTCTGTATTTCAGGAAAAACATTTTTCAGCAGGAATTCTTTATCTTTATGATTTACACTTTGTTTTTTTATTACGATTATTAATGTAGCTTTGAATCAAATATAACGTAGATAACTAAATTAGTAGCTGAAACCCAGATGATTGTACTCAGTGGCGTGCATTGATTTTATAGTGAGGTAAGCACATACAAAAAAAAATCAAGTCAGTATTGATAAAGATCATATCAAATCAATATTTTCATTACATAGTACCACAAAATCTTTTCTGCTAGCTAGACGCCTAGATCTGTTAAAATAAAGGTTAAAATACGCAACGGATTTTAATGCAGTTTTCACCTATTGGTGATATAGATAGAGTTATCCAAGAGGAACATTAATATGTATAATACATGCACAATTAACCGCAGTTATAGAATTAAGTTATTTTGCATAACAAAAACAAAAAAACAATGTTCAATAATGTCCCGAGTAAATTACCTACTTACCTAAGTTTTTTGAGAACTAGCAAATAAACAGTATTTCTTACCTAGTATTAGATGATCAAACGAACTTACCTTAACTGAAGTTTGATCTTAATTTTCCTGGCTTCGTCGAAGAGATTTAAGAGATAACGAGTAGGAAGCTCCAGCGACGCAACCAGCAACCGCACACAGGTTCAGCGCAAGAAAAGAGAGAGAAAGAACATCCCCCCTCTCTGTCCTACGCCTCACAGCACTGTCCCAGCCGCCTGCTGCTCATTCATTTCAGAGCAAGAAGACGAGTTATGGATAAACAACATTGATTAAGACTTATTGGGTGATTACTATTTATTCATAAAAACAGCATAATAGGGAGGGACGGGATCTTAAATCTCTTCGACGAAGCCAGGACAATTAAGATCAAACTTTACTTAAGGTAAGTTCGTTTGATCATCTAATTGTCCTGTTTTCGTCTCCGAGATTTAAGAGATAACGAGTAGGAAGATGTTTAGAGAAAATCGATGTTGTTTAAACCATAAATAAAATATGAATATACATTCTTCTGTATTATATATATATATATATATTTGTAATCAACATTATCTATTATAAAATTATAATATGAGTTTGTTTAAAACAAAATCAATAAGTAACATAAATTCTTAACGAAAATATGTAAATTGCTTCGGAAATATTTAGGTACTTAGACAAAACAACCACTGCTATTCAATTATTATCTTGTAACTTTAGGTCTATTTTAGAAATTCACAAACACTGGGTTGTCAAATTCAACCTGCGATTATGCGAATATTATATATCAACACTATATAATATTCGCATTTATTTCTCAATGTTAAAATCAGTCTTGTCCACATTTCTCTGTTAAATCTGTTAGCAGGACAAGTATTTGGATCACTAAAAAATGGTAAATCTTAACCAAGGCTTAGATTTTCCAATTGACTAGGTTTTAATAAGATCTATTATTTTAATTATATCTGTTATTTTAAAGATAGGTTCTTTGAGTCGACGGATATTTTAAACAACTCAAGCAGAGTATTTGGCGTCTTTGGACAGAGGCTAAGGACATGATCAATATGGCCAATTTATTACAAAGAAATAGGTACTAATGATGATTAAGAATCAGGTTATAAAATCGACTACAAATCTAAAACAATAATAGGAATCCACTTTATGTCGTATCGAGATAACAAACTAGTTTCATCTTAAAGACGCTAATGAAAAAAAATAACGCTTTAGGTACTCTAGACCATTACCGATTTTGTTAATTAAAATTAAAGAAATTGGGGATCGAATAATTGCTTAACGTAACTTGGGATGCCTGATTGTAAAATCGATTACATCATAAGTTTGACGTTTAAAAATATCAACAAAACTTTTTATTCGCACAAGTTCCACCATATTAATACATACTTGGCGAATATTTTATAAAGGTAGGTGAACTAAGTAGTTTTTGAAAGCGATTACACATAAGATTAAAAATGCTTTAGTGATTAGATCGTGATTGCCAAAAATAACAGCTGTGGAGTGGATGTGACTGTCTGAATATTGTCTGAGAGAAGGTATTTATTCGGTGATAATTTAATTTATATCGCAGATAGCTTGTGATATAAAGATGAGACCATGGTTAGGATTTTTAGTACGGGGTTACTAAAAAGACTGTAGCACGATCAGCATTTTTTGACAATTTTTAATGCAATGGCAGAAAAGCAAAACAATTGAAGAAAAAAACATTGTGCCAACGGATAGTAAAAGCATCACTTAGTAGGGCGTGAAGGGATCTAATTCCCTTATTAACGTATTTGCACACTTTGCATTTACACTTTTACATCGATTTTATATGGAAAGCAAACAAAAACTTAACACATCTCAAACCACTTCTATGTTTATTGAGCAAAAAAAATTTACTGTACAAATACCATGCCGGCCCTTTTTGTTATTATAAGATACGGCGGTCTTAGAATAATAACGGGGGATAGGATTATCTGCCGAAAACACAAGCTGCTCTCCAACCGGTGCGGTGTTTGACGCATCGGTAAAAAATCTCTAATGTAAAATCAAACGATTTCATTGTATTCAAAGACAAACTGAAGTGTGTTTTCGTTCATTTAAAATCAAAAGAAAAAGACTAAAGCCATTATTGAAATAGAGAGCTAAAAAAGTTGCTCTTTCATATGACTTTGTATGGGCCCAGCCTGGACTAGACATACTGCTATAAATAGCTTGACAAAAGTCATGAACAGAAATTCTAGTTTTCAAATTTGTGGGTCTGCAAAGGATTCAGTTTTTTTGTGTATCTATTTCGAGGTTGTTTTTAACATATAGATATTTTTCAGAATCGAACAGGAATCCATTATTTACTAAGTATTAAATTGTTTATCTTGATTTAAACTCTCATGGTTACCAACACACTAAATATCGGAAACTCCGAAATAAAAGAGTAACAATCCCATAAATAACTTTTCTACTATTCTTATTTTTTATTTAAAAAATCCTATCTATTTGTGGTCATAACTTGTAATTTTGGTAGTTTTTATGACAACATAAAAAGAGCACATCACTTATAATATCACCGACAAAAGACCCTCTGATCGGGGAACAGCTGCTACCGGATTTAGAGTTTCGTGGAAACATACGGGACCATACAAAGACCGGGTAGAAAAGGTATTGTTCACAAATTTGATTATAAAAAAAATCCTAAACATTTATTTGTGGTCGTCATTTGTAGCGAGCGACCAAAGAATTGGCTTTTAAAATCGAGATTTAACATAATATTATAGTTAGGTCTCACTTATCAGTCTAGCTGCTATCCTAATTTTTACTGTTTAAAATGCTGAGGTGATATGTATTTATTTGTTGACTGATATCAATCTCATTGTTCCAATTGATTGTAAATGAGTTGATATTTCTTCTATAATTTCTATGCACTCGGTCTTGGAAAAAAAAAAAAAACTTTCAGAAGTTTGACCTGGCTTTTCCACGGATTGCATATGGTAACCTGATACAGGCTGACACGGCGTCCTCAGTAATTGAGGAGGCCCACTCGTTAAAAAAATATATGTTTAACTTACCAGTCTGTAGGTAGGTACCTCTATCTGGTCGGTTCCTGAGCGCGACACGTTGTCGGCGCTTGAGGTGCACGGTAGCTCGCTGTCGAAGCAAAAGCTACTTGCAGCGCCTAGCAACGCGATATCACAGGATATGCTGGCGGCTGCTGCTGTTGCATGGGGTGCGCAAATGCGGCGCGGGGTGATGACGTGCTCGTCTCGCTCGTCACTGCACCCGCGAGCTGCCCGCTACTCTAAATTATCAATTACCTTTATATCTTTATGCCTTTAGAAGGTTTGATAAAACCTTTAGGCTGCAGATCAGCCAAAAAAGTAACACTTTTCCTGTCCTTGATTGGATCGACAAAGAATTTGTCGAGTAAAGGCATGATCAATGACCGCCTAGTGTCTTGAGTCTGCCATTATTGCCGCCGTCATTAATAGTACTTGCAGTACTTAGGGGGTTTTACATGAACCTCATCACAAACCCGACACAGCCTTCCTTAGCGCAGCTAGGGCATGGGCTAATTGTTTCCTGTTTGGTGGCAATGCAGTTATCCTGATAACGGCTTGTATTTGTAACTATTAGGCCTGCTTACGGGTTTAGCACGGGTATTGAATCCCGAAAAACTACGCGGGTGGCATGCATGACGGTGTCTTTTGAGTATGAGTATTTTTACACAACCCTTATAAATATATAAGTAGGTACTCATCCTACTCAGGTATCATTCATAAGACATGTAAACAAAAACCAACATCGGGCCCAGGAACATCACAGGGCGGGGTATCGCACGACGAAATATCAACGGGCGAAACTTCAACGGAAGGAACGTTGCAGGATGGTACGGGGTACTTCATAGGAAAGTTCCTCGTAGTATTGAATAGTACCCTGGTTCTGTAAGTGGAGTTTGTGGGCTACTTGTTGACATTAATGTTTTTCAAAAATGAAAAAATTGAGGGTAGGTTGAACAATAAAGTGACATACTATATCTAACATCTCGTGTTAGATTTCCTCAGCAAGTCTAGGACTTACAAAAATCAGACTGGCTAATATCTCGTATTAGCTCGGCAAAGAAGGTAGACTGGCTAATATCTCGTATTAGCTCGGCAAAAAAATAGCTACAGATCAATATCACGTATTGATTTAAAGCATAAAATAATAAAGCACAGCGCAGTTGCGCGGGTTACGTTTGTTTCAGTATCACAGGCACTATTTTATAAGCAATACACTGCATTTACCTTATATTTATTTATTACCACATATTTCAAATAATATTTACATATATATTTGTTTGTCTTTTTTACTCCTCAGTATAAGCGTAATGCCGTTTTTGCATAACGATAACGAAAACCTTAAGCTTTTGGCTGTAATTGAACACTGCGTGCATTCGGTGCGCGCGCACGGACACGAATGAGCAGCAGGCGGCTGGGACAGTGCTGTGAGGCGTAGGACAGAGAGGTGGGATGTTCTTTCTCTCTCTTTTCTTGCGCTGAACCTGTGTGCGGTTGCTGGTTGCGTCGCTGGAGCTTCCTACTCGTTATCTCTTAAATCTCGGAGACGAAGACATGACAATTATTTTTATCGGTGCATCTTGTCCTAGTGCGCTGATTTATTAAACCACAACAGTTAAAAAGCAAACGAACGAATTTATAAGACATGTCATTTAACTGATATTAATTTATATAAACAAACTGAACATAATTTAGACTAGTTTTTTCTCCATCTTTTTTTTTAAATGTAAACACACTGCTTTGAATCCCGAAAACAATTCAAATCACTCAAAACAGCAAAAGAAATCGCGTAACAATAAAACTACGGTTTAAAATACCCGCGGAATGAAGGCGAAAGCAAACTTATTACCTAGGAAAATGGCCGGCGTAAAAACTATTGTTTGAGAACTTTTTTTCTAAAAAACTTACTTATTTTTTTTCTACTTGTGGAACGATTAAATGTTAAATGATAAATAAAATTATGATTTAAGCACGTACCATCACATTCATTCATTTGATAATGTAATGTTTATAATAAAATAATACGCGGCAGTACGGAACGCGCGCCATCTTGTGTCGAGAAACATGGCGCCGCCATATACTTTTCAAGTTGTTTCTTTCTAATATTATTTCAAACAATAATTTATCAATACAATCAATAAGTAAAAATAAAGATCTGATTTATTAGTGTTAAACATACTTTTAGATAGTTTAAATGTTAAAGTTGTTCATAATAATAATAAGACGTGTTTTGATTGCACTCCGAAGTGTTATCATGCCATCATGCGTGAGTAAGACAAAAACCGGCCAAGTGCGAGTCGGACTCGCACGCGAAGGGTTCTGTAACATTAACTTAAAACATTAGACAGTATAGGCAAAAAATATATATTTTTATTTTATTTATAATTTCAAAAATATTCATCACAGGATACCCGAAACAATTTTAAATAAGAGTTTCCGTGTATTTCTTTATATGAGTGATTTGAAGTTTATAGGTCCAAGACTTTGGAAATTACAGGGGGGGGACACCGTGTAAACGACTTTGGCGGGCTATATCTCGCAAATGGTAAAGCTGATAAAAAAGTGTTGTATGAAAACCCTACTTTATTTTCATAGTCCTTTTCAACGATACCCCACAAAAGGGGGTGCACTCAAAAAAAATTCACCCCCCCCCTTTATATGTATAGGGAGGTACCCTTAAAAAGGGGTAAATTTATTTTTTTGTATTTTAAAAAATGAGATCTATATGTGAAGTATCCTCGAACCAAGTTACATGCAAATCAGTCCATAAACGTAGAAGACATTCTGCTGTGACAGACTCGGACGGACGGACTGAGCAATCTTATAAGGGTTCCTTGTCGGACTACGGAACCCTAAAAAACTATTTAGTTCGGGATTTGAGCGAGAAAGGAAGATGGTAGGCTTGCCTACTTTACCGAGGTACGGCGAATGTCACGGTTTTTAGCTTTACCAATATGAAAAGTGTGCCATTTTTAATTTGGTCGGCTTTTTTATCTAAATATGCGGCTATGTCGTTAAGGGCTAAAATTGCGTGAGTGTAAGTGAATCTGATAGGCAGCCGCGAGAATGCCTACTGATCATACAATGGTGCAAGTTGAGCGGTTTAGCTAAGAGATAGGACTGGACATAGACCGACGACATTTTTCTTACAATTATTTTAATGGCAATCGACAAATTTTGGTCAGGTAGGCACTGCCTAACTGCCTATATGGATTGCACGCCACTGATTGTAATAGTATGTACGAAGTGTGTTTGTAAGTTTGTTTGGATTTAAAAAACTAATCGAAAATGCTTAGTATTTTATTAAACTTATTAATGTGATAAACAATCAAAAGTTCCTGCCTAAGACATATAAGCAAAGATAAACAAATAAGTATAATATCAGTAGTAATGACTTTAATCCACAGGATCAAATGCTTTATGTTCACCAATTTTTAAACATTTTAAACAGCCGGGAATATTAATTGACGGTTAATTTGACAGAATTCCCATACAAAGTATGTCAAGTAATTCTAAACCAGCTGATTAAAATTAAACATGTATTGGTGAACTCTAGGCGAAGCCATGTTATTACCAATTTCTAAACAGCCGATAAACAGCGATTGACGGTTGTATTTTTTTTATAATTCTCATACAAAGTATGCCAAATAATGCTTAACCGGCTGATTAAAAATTAAACATGTTTGGTGAACTCCATGCTAAAATATCATGAGAAATAATACAGTAGAAATAAAACAAACCCACCTACAAAACAAAAAATAAATATTATTTCACTTCGTGACAGCCGCAGAGCGTCCGCTGCGCAAACCTCAATCTCGCGCCTCGTTATTTAAAATATTTATTTTAATAATGCGATAAAGCTTTGGGAGAAGAGAAAGTGTTTTCTTTAAAACACCGCAGCTCTGCGGTCTAACAGGTAAAGGGAAAATTCTTTCATTTTTATTCATATTTCTACTCGTTTTAAGTGCATTTTGATATTAATGTGTCGCCGTATATTGGATGATCAAATTCTAGATTACGGTTTAAATCAATACATTAGTAAAGTTTCAGATTGGTTTTATGCTTAAATCGCGACAAAAATTGAATTACAACGCAGACTGATCTTTTTAAGAATTACAATCATCTACCTAGAACTGTCTGCGTTTATATGTAGTTTCCTTGTAAATAGTTTTTCTATCTCAGGAGCTGATCATGCACTTTCAATCTGAATTCGTATTCGTTCTGCAATTCAAAAATATCGAAAGTTCACGGCGTACTGGATTTTTAAAATCAGATTCATACATAAGCAATAATTTCGTTCCGATCCTCTCACATTGTAGCGGAGCGACTCCCACGACAATCTGGCTTGTAATATAGTGAAATTGCATTCGTATATAACGTTCCATTCTCCCTAACGATATTAGGGATAATTCCCATGCAGGAAGAGCTGGCTTATTATATTCGCAATAAACAATAAGGGTGATCGTCACGCACGTAAATTGATATTTCAGTAGGTGTACGCGGGAAAAGTGCTCGTTTTCATGACACTATGCTGATGTGTAGCGCTAAACTTGTGCTGTTTGCATTGCGTTAGGATTGTGTGGAATGGAACGCGCCGTACATAATCATTTTCATGTGATAATATCAATACCAGTACACAAAAATAAATTCATATCTTTAAAATCAGAATCAAATTTGCCAGCACCAAAAGACCATGACGCATTCTTAAAATTAACACCAGAATAACAATATTTTAAAACTAAACGAGGAGTCATAAAAAAGCCGGCACACAAAACGATTATTCCTCTTCGGACGACGATAATATCGATATCGACACTTCTGAGGACGGCGTTCTTCTTTTAGTTGGGTTGTTTACGCCAACACCAATATTTTTCGGACTAGTGTGGAAAACGCCCGGGAGTCAGCAGCTCACACCCCGCTGGGGGGCTGGGGGAGGGGGTGAAGTTCCCTTACTCCGCACGCACTGTGACTCGTCATAACTGCTAATTTATATCTACTAGGGCAAGTTTGGTATCGTTTTCAGCTAAACTAGAGACGGCCGATTGATTTTGTCGATGAAACAAAAACCGAGCATTTTCATACAAAAAAATGGAATTACGGCCAAAAATTGAAAAAAAATATTCAATTTTTTTTTTTGAAAATGGCCATTAACTTCAAACGTGTACCAATATCTGCTTTAAAAAAATATAGGTAAATAGCCGCCTTCATACAGATTCTAAAAATATAAGCTTTGTTGAAAATATTAGGACTAAAAATGTTTAAAAAAATATTTAACTCCACGCGGCAGACACGAAAATTCATAGAAAAATACAGGACAGCAAAAAAACAACTTGTTTATGTTGTTAAGGACCTGTAACCAGAAGAATATAGTTTTTACAGAATAGGACGTTATTTTAATGCTATTTTGATAAAAATATATTGTATGAACCATGTGTATAGGTTTACCGTCGTATTTAAAAACTTATTGCTCAACTAGATTTAGTGACAATGTCGGGTGACTTGACGGTCTTTGATTAATCGATCTACATAGATATGTGCTTAAAACATCCACATTTATTAATATACTGTCTCTTATGTACATTTGCTATCGGAATCGCTCAACTCCATGCACTTATGTTGCCGCTGCAAGCACCTGCATCTGTGGCCGCCACACTTCATTTTGCAACTGCAACTAAGAATTTCAATACATACATACAATACATGCTTTGCTGCCACTGGCAAGTCTGTACACGTAGGTTTCCAGCTGTCACAGACTTTGGTCCATCATTCCCAATTAGATGGGTCTATTTGGAAATAAATGCTTTCATGCATCGTTCACCGTAGAAAATGAACAAGACCTACAGAAAAAAGTATTTACGAATACACTATTCCCGGAACCGATAGCAGTCAGCGGCGAGACGCTCAAAGTTGTCCAGGTATACGTTTACCTCGGGCAAGTGTTGCAACTGGGTAGAGTCAACTTCGAGCGCGAAATCGCCAGAAGGGTGCCGCTAGCTTGGGCAGCATTTGGGAAGTTGCGTCACATCTTCTCGTCGTGACGACGCAATACCTGAAGAGCAGGGTCTATAACCAGTGCGTCCTACCTATCATGACCTACGGGGCCGAGACGTGGAACTTGACAGTCAAGCTGGCCCACCGACTGCATGTCGCTCAGCGAGCTGGGGAACGTTCTATGCTAGGGATCTCGCTAAGGGATAGAATCCGGAACGAGATCATCCGCCAAAAGACGAAAGTCATAAATATCGTTTAGATGTGCAGTAAGCTGAAGTGGCAGCGGGCTGAGGCTATCTCTATCGCAAACCGACGGGCGTTGAAGTAGGAAGGTTTTCTAATGAGGACCACGTCTTGGAAAACTTAGTGTAGTGTTGGACGCCCCCCTGCTAGGTGGACCGATGACCTGAGGAAGGTGAGCGGTGGTGGCTGGATGCGAGAAATGGAGGTCCGTGAAAGTTCACGCAGTCTTGGAGAGGCCTATGTCCAGCAGTGGACTGCAATAGGCTGATATGAATACACTATTGAGTGATTGGTTATTTACGTGATTTCATAGTGTTAAAAAACTCAATATCTACCTGTAATATAAAACGACCACAATATTTTTAATTATGGAAAATGCATCGCTGTTCCCGCTCATATAAGCTGTCATAACACCCTCTGTGGTATTGGGGAAAGCAATCAGTGTCCATCGCAATTTTTTACCTTTACAATTGAAGCTGGACACAGTATCACGCATAGCAGCATGCTTCACGACCGCTTTTCCTGATGTAGCTGCTACTCTTTTAGCAAACCTGGTCCATCGGTGTTTGAAAGATGTCAACGTTTGTGGTACATCTGTGTACTTTTTATATTCTTTTTACACCTTTTTTAAGCTCGAGGTATCTTAATATTTTGGGCCCGGGCCCGGAACATTTGGAGCATTGTTTTGTCTAGTTATGAACTCAACACCCATAGTCTGTAAATACTGAGTAACTTTAAGCATCTCTGCGATAATGCTTGTCTATATAGGTATTAGTCGTTTGTTAATGCACTCTCTAAGATAAATTTGGGAGTTCATAGACCCTGTACGATATGAGGGTTCGGAAATATTACCGTTTTCATCGATAGCTTGCCAAACAAGGTATTTTTTGAAAAACTTAGCCTTGGGTACGTTTTTTTCACTATAATCAACAACGTCACGACTGGTTGCGTGGAAATATTGTTTCCCAGGAACGTCACTCGGGTCTAACGGTACGTATGTCTCATCATCAATTAAAGATTTTTTTCCAAAGTTTTTTCATAAACTTTTCGGCAACCTCGCTTGACATCTCCTGGTCTTTGATATATTTGGGAGCAGCTAATTTTACATAATTTTTAAGCCTATATCATTACATTTTATTCTAGATACACTGGACTTAGAAATGATTAATTTATCGGCTGCAACTCTCACCTATGTCGAAGGTACCTGTTCAAAAAACTTTTTAACTTTGTTTATATTTCTAGATGTTAATACTGTATGTGGTCTTCCTGGAATATTTTTGAAATTAGTCTCTTTCGTTTCTTCGTAACGTTTTATTATTCTATACAGACTAGTTCTCCTTGCTTCCTCTCGAATAAAATGACGTATCGTCACAGATTTCCCATGACACAAATAGTATTGAATAACTCTCTTTGAAAACAGTTCTTGTTGAGCTCGCTTCATTTTGAAAAAAAAAAACAAAAATGATTTAAAAACGCCTTTTTTGACAGATATGTAATCAATGGTTACCATGACAACCTTTTATTTCTCTTTGAAAACTTTTTCTGCGGCCAGTCTGATTTAGAAATAGTCTCTTTACTGTTGGGACACCCTTTATTGTAGGTATGTATTGAAATTCTCAGGTGCAGTTGCAAAATGAAGTGTGGCGGCCACAGGTGCAGGTGCTTGCAGCGGCAACATAAGTGCACTGAGTTAAGCGATTCCGATGGCAAATGTACATAAGCGAGAGTATATTAATAAATGTGGATGTTTAAGCACATATCTATGTAGATCGATTAATCAAAGACCTTCAAGTCACCCGACATTGTCACTAAATCTAGTTGAGCAATAAGTTTTTAAATACAACGGTAAACCTATACACATGGTTCATACAATATCTTTTTATCAAAATAGCATTAAAATAGCGTCCTATTCTATAAACACTTTATTCTATTCTCACTGGTTACTGGTCCTTAGCAATATAAACAAGTTGTTTTTTTTGCTGTCCTGTATTTTTCTAGGAATTTTCGTGTCTGCCGCGTGGAGTTAAAAATTTTTTTAAACATTGTTATTCTTAATATTTTCAACAAAACTTATATTTTTAGAATCTGTATGAAGGCGGCTATTTACCTATATTTTTTAAAGCAGATATTGATACACGTTTAAAGTTTATGGTCATTACTAAAAAAAATACTGAATTTATTTTTTTAATTTTTGCCCGTAATTCCATTTTTTTGTATGAAAATGCTCGGTTTTTGTTTCAAAAATCAATCGGCCGTCTCTAGCTGAAAACGATACCAAACTTGCCCTAGTAGATATAAATTAGCAGTTATGACGAATCACAGTGCGTGCGGAGTAAGGGAACTTCACCCCCTCCCCCAGCCCCCCAGCGGGGTGTGAGCTGCTGACTCCCGGGCGTTTTCCACACTAGTCTACCTAAGGAACAAGTGTGCCAAGGCTCATCCTTTGATCCGAAAAATATTGGTTCCCATACATTGAATGCGTATAATGACTCCGCTATTTGGGAACACACGCGCTTACTAGTACCTAACAAGGTAATGGTTCCAGTGGTTTCTGACTTTTCCTGATTTATATTATTTTGCTAATGTAAAGATTACAACTAAGTTAATAAATTTTATTGAACCAAATATATTATATTAAACGAGAATACACATTGTGCTATTAGTGTATTCAGTAGGTAGTGATAATTTCGTAGATTTCAAAAGAACAGGACCTAATAAAAGTCTAAATTTTTACAACAACAATATTAAGTATCTTTAAATTTTACTGATAAAAGATTACCAAAAAATTCAAATTTCTCCTGCTAAATTTAAAGTAACAGATAATCCATATAAAGATGTCGTCGGATGTTCGCAACCCTCCGTTTCGTCGCCTATCCTCTTATTAAAATATATGTCCTGTAAAACCATGATATTGTGGTTCATCGCAAACTTATGGAAAATACCAAGCGACTGTATCCATTTAATTTGAAAGTATAAGGGGCTCTGTTCCTACTATTATAACTAAGGACTGTCTGCGGTTTCTTAAACTGGAGCTGCAGATATCGATTATTCTTAAAATGTTTATTATGTAAATATTATTTTATTAAAATACTTGATAATACAGTTATTCTTGTTTTAAAGTTCCGGCAACTAACTCTATAAATGTTTGCTACGAAATTGCTATTAACTTTTCTTATTAGTAAATTTTCTATGATATTTCGACACTTTCATAATTACGGCGTAACTTAATACTTTCTACTTACTTGTGGTAGCAATCCCGTACTAATCTATTCAAATACTTAATTTTCAAAGACAGCAAAATTTGCAGATGTAAAAATGGTTCAAAACAATACCTTTTTTGTATATAGTAAAAAGATTGTATTACTCATTTAATCGTACGCTGTTTAGACATTTACATTCTTGATCACTAAGTAAATGACTCAAGAGTTTATGCAACCAATTGCAACTTGCTAATTTTGACTTGCATTGGAGCTCACGTTCTATTACTGCTATTATACATGTCTGTGGTTTTAATACAATTACTATACGAGGAATTTCCCGCTCGGTTATTTACCATTTGGGAAACTGTACAGTTTACATAGGTTCATTTTGGAATGTAACACCAACCTGAGTAAGGTCCTGATAAACAGATTTTTAAAAATGTAAAGTCAGCCTATATATATCCAACTGCTGGGAAAAGGCCTCACCTCAACTATGAGGAGGTACGAGCCATACTCCACCACGCGGTCTCAGTGCGGATTGGTGGAGGGGTGTCTGTAAGGCAAGTGACAAACCTTACTGTCAGATCTTATCAAGCCGCTGTAGGACCTCTGACTAGGTTTAACGACTAATACCAACAGATATTAGCCGGGACAATTTTTAAAAATATTTGAAATAAAAAAATATTTAAGAGGCGCTAGATACAAACGTGAAACTTTTAGTTCTAAAACTAAAAAAAAAATTATATGAGTGTCTAAAGTTTTATAAGCACGGAACCCTTCGTGCGCGAGTCCAACTTGCACTTGGTCGGATTTTTTATTTATTTAATAATATGTCCTAATGATAAAATATTATTCTGGTTAGTTACCGAATAGATAAAACGCCGATATGGGAATCCTGAACTACAAGCCAATCACCTTCCTCAGCTCCAGACTAATAAACTGAAGATGATTAATGCTGTCTGAGAATTTGGTTTGATGAATATCAATACTCATTATTCTTGTTAGCAGTTCTCTTGGTAATCTTAGTAAGTATTTTGATTTAGAAATATTTTATTAGCTGTGTAAATTCAAATATTGTTAACCCAAACACAGCTTTAGCTTTTATTTTGTAATAATTTAAACCGCTAATACTTTTCTACTAGCATTACGTCTAGAAATAGCCTTACACTGAGATTAATCTATTAATTAATTGTTACAGAAAAAACAAATAAATTGATTGATTGTATTAATTAATGATTTATTATTCAAAAAAACAAGTAAATTGATTGATTGTACTAATTAATAATTGATTATTACAGAGAAAAACAAGTAAATTGATTGATTGTATAATTAATAATGAATTATTACAGAAAAAAATCAAGTAAATCAACACAGGTGAATTTAGACATGACATATAAGCCATTAAACACCTTAGAAAATTGCCAAAAAACACTACAAACTTACCTTTAAAAAATATAGTTTTTGTAACAAATTAAATGTATTATCATTAGTCAAGTTATGAACGACTAAATAGGGGTCTACGAAATACTATTTTGGACAATTTTAATGTGCGATTTATTGATCTGAGCTCATTGGTCTCTCTCTTGCTTGGGCGGCCGTCAGAGCTTGCATCGAGATAGCAAAATTTTAACCTTGTTCTTCTAAACAGGAAACGAATGTTTTAAGAAGAACTCGGCTGTTTCACTAATTGTAGGTAAAATATTCTCATTTTAAATTTTTATAATATTTTATTAAGTGTTATGAATTTGATTTAGTTATTATGTGTGATGGAAGCAAATGAAACAAAAGTATTTAAAAACTGATCTAATAGAATTTTTGTCACAGGTGTAATGCCACTTCAGGTTTACGTAGTTTTGTTTATTAAACGATACTTTTACGAAAGATAATAAAGGTATTGTAATAGATAATTAGTGAAATAGAATTATTGGTGAGTCTAGTACTAAGCTTGGATTCCACCATCACATGTTTATTTTTAATCAGCCGGTTTAGAATTATTTGACATATTTTTCTTTGCAAAATCGGTCAGATTAACCGTCAATCGACGTTTACCGGCTGTAAAAGGATTGGTAAACGAACTCATGTCTTAGTTTGGCTCTCAGGCACGTCTCAGGCGACCATCCATACACATACACAAAGACAAAAATATCATTCGTAAATTCTTTAAGAATAAGTAGTAGAACGGCATTGATAATTTCAAAGATCTATGCAACGGGGGCGTAGCTCAGATGGTAGAGCGCTCGCTTAGCATGCGAGAGGTACCGGGATCGATACCCGGCGCCTCCAATTACATTTTATAGTTTTTAATATTTTTTTAACACTCGTATTACCTATTTAAACTTAAAAATTTTATTTTGTCAAATTATTAAAAAAAATGGTATCGTTTTTTATCTTTTTAATTTTTTTTCTCAAATTATGTGATTGTATAATAAAAATTAATTTTGATTAAAATAAAACAAGGAAAACAAAAATATTTTTACACCATCCAAATAGTAAATAATAAGTATTTATTGTGAGATGTAATACAAATATTATCTAATCTTAAAGTGAATAAGGAATTGATAATAATTTGTTTACACCCACCATTATGCCTTTTAGCAATATTTTATACGTTATCTTATATTATTTACCCTCGAGGAAATGAAATCATGTTTCTATATTAAAATACTATTATATTTTTTACATAAGTAAATCTCTTTATTAACAAGTCTTTACTCTCGCAGCAAATTGTACATAAAAGGTTAATCATAAGGCGACTATGAATACAATTATTATTATGCAAATGCTGGTATTCCAGTAATAACCCTGCCTAATATCAGGCCATGGATATCGTGGGTCCCTTCGTACGTGTTAACCGCTTCAAGATTCATGACGTGTCTAATTATGTGATATTCATCAGATACTCCGTTTCCACCCAGCATGTCTCGCGCCACTCTAGCCATGTCCAAGGCTTTCCCACAGTTGTTCCTCTTGATCATCGAAATCATTTCAGGGGCCGCCTTGTTCTCATCCTTCAACCGCCCCACTCGGAGACACGCCTGGTAACCAATATGAATCTCCGTCAGCATGTCTGCCAGCTTCTTCTGTATCAATTGGTTAGATGCGAGCGGTTTCCCAAATTGTTTTCTATCTAATGTGTACTGGCGGGCTATTCGCAAACATGTCTCAGCCGCTCCGAGAGCGCCCCAAGCGATCCCGTACCGCGCGTTATTGAGACATCCGAATGGCCCCTTCAGACCGACTACGTTAGGCAATAAATTCTCCTCCGGTATAGCCACTTCGTCGAGCAATATCATTCCCGTTTCTGATGCCCGCAAAGAAAATTTTCCATGGATTTTGGGTGTATCCAAACCTTTCTTAACTTGAGATCTTTCTACGATAAAACCACGGATTTTATCTTCCTCGTCCTTAGCCCATATGACCAGTACGTCAGCGATCGGCGAATTTGTGATCCAAGTTTTTGAGCCTGATAAAATATAACTTTTTGATTTGGAATCGTACTTGGCTCTAGTAACTAACCCTCCCGCATCGCTGCCGTAATTAGGTTCAGTTAGTCCGAAACATCCAACCAATTCTCCTTTAGCCATTTTAGGTAAGAACTTCTGCTTTTGGTCTTCACTGCCGTACATGTATATTGCCCCCATTGCTAAACTGCTCTGCACACTCATGGCAGATCTGAAGGCTGAGTCCACTCCATCCAATTCCCTTGTAAGCAAACCGTATGTGACATAGGAAACTCCTGCACATCCATAACCCTTAATGGTGCACCCAAGTACTCCTAATTCGCCCATTTCTTTGTAAATTCCCCTGTCGAAGGTTTCTTTTCTGTTAGCTTCGATTATTCTGGGCAGTAGTTTCTCGTTACAATAAGCTTTGAACGAGTCCCTGACCGCCTTTTCGTCGTCTAGTAGTTGTTCTTCTAAATTCAATGGATCCTCCCAATTGAACGTAACTTTGGCATTTCTGATGCTCGAAGTAGATAAAGCCCTGATGTTGATACTATTTTTAAACACAAACGAGAGAATTTTACTGTTAAACGACACTGCCATAGCGATGAATTTATCTTTATTCCACTGTTGCCGCGAGGCTAGTTATTTGCGCACTAAAACACTGCCACTTGCTCCAATTTATCAGCTGTTTACTTAGTTATCAATTGCTCAAATGTGTACATTCATAAACACCGTTTTAAATGTGGATTTCATAGGACTTTCGCGCACTTTTCTGTTTGTGTATCGGGATGTTATGTCACAGAATGTTATAAAAACAATTTACGTGTTTGAGCCTAACCTCACCAATGACCTAATGACAAGAGTATAATGCGTTCACTGCTATGTTCACGCATGTTTGTACGTTTTTATCAATATAGATACGAAACTTGTGCCAGCGGCATAGAGGCTAATTTGGCATGTTATCTCTGATGCCTAGTGTATGATTTAACAAATTTGGTATGTTGCTATGCGTTAAAATTATCATAACTATTTACGTATCGGTGTAACCATAAAGTGAAGTACACAAACAAGATTGTTTAACTTACTTTTAACAGAATATTGTATTGTGAACATTAAAGTTAAGTTCCTTGAAGTAATTTTGTGCAAAAATGCTATTAAACTTTTGGAGGTTGGTTGAGACAAAGTTTTTAAACAGCTTACCTTCCTCGGTATAGTTACTTACTTACCCTGAAAGCGTTGGAAACTTAGTTTAAGTTTTGTTATGAACCATACATGTTTAAATCTTGTATGTAAAATAGGAAAAATACATGTTATGTATATTATTAATAGGTAATTACAACTAATTTATGTCAAAGCCCATGTGATATTTCGATAAAACATATACTTATATGGATAAAAGTTCAAAATTTATTTCACTCAATAATTATAATTTTTTTAGGTAGGTAGTCGTATCTATATCACAACGTTCGCATTGAACAAACACATTTTATCGTCATTATTGTTTATGATAAGATTACCCCACACGATCATTCTCGTGCTAAGTACTCGGTAGGTTTCCGCCGATTGATTTCTAACATTTTTTTTACTATTTCTACTATTAACTGAAAATCATAAATATTCTTGAGCACAAAATGAATGGGCAACAACACGAAGAAACTTCAAACCGCATGCAGGTCCGACCCACAACAAATTATACGAACATTACTTACACATGTAACGCTGAAAATGTCCGCAGCACAAAACTAGGACACAGAGTACTAAATGAGAGCAGACAGTTTTTAAAATTGTACCTATAATATTGGAAAATCATCACATTACCTTTCTGTAAGCTAACAATTTAAAGGATCTTTTTATCCAGCCTGTGATAAGAGATTTCTTCATATAAAACAATAATGACATTAATAAGGCAGATATCATATAAATCCTGTTATCCGCGAAATGATTGTTTCCGACCAATGATTAAACTGCAACTGTCTTCTGGAGATACTTACAAAGTACCTAATACTACTTACACAGCAAATACCTTTTTCAATTTCCCCCGTTGATCGGATCACAACACAAATAACAACAGGCGTCCGCGTATCAATCGCCCCAGACCGTATCTACCGACTATTAGTTATTATCGTTAAAAAAAAAATATTAATACCCCTCTGTGACTCCATCTTTGGCTCATTGCAGATAAAAAACATTGCAATGTCACGAGTTCAAATAATTCTAATAAGTACTACTCCTTTTTTTACAATCTGTTAATTTATTCTGTTCGTGTTCACTCATCTGTCAAATCAAATTAAACAAGTACCTATATCATGCTTTGAGCCGCATAGTTATTTTAACAAATAATTTTGCACATTTGTTTTTACAAAAAAACTTTAGAATGCCTTTGGTTTATGTAGCCATAGTATACAAAGGGAGATAACTTTCCTGCAGGGCAGAAATAATCGTCATCATCTACACTCATACTAGAAGTCAAAACAATTGAGCTCTGTCCTATTGTTACTCTATGCAGGGTGAAACAAAAAAAAAATACATGAAAAAGCGTCGCAGTGAGCGAGGATTTCGCAAACGGACGGTATGTCCACTTATTTATGTCCTGGGGCAAATCCAACGCGTCATGAATGCGAACAAGGTTCCAAGTCCAACTAAAAGTGCAGTTTTTCTGTTACAATGTTTTTAACGACGGTCCTAACTAATTGACTGCGTACTTCCAAGCCAAGGTGTTGCGGGAGGCAAGTCTTGTAGTATTTTTTTCAGTAGTCGATGGCTTAAGCACTTATCACGCCATCCTATTTGTGTAGCATCCTACTTAGGAAATAGGAAGATGACATTAGGTTCCTACCTTCCAAGTTAAGAAGCTTGCGTCCAAACTAGGAAGGTGTCTGGGGCATGAATCTGTACGATGATATCTGTAGTTTCGCCTGTAGCCGTCCCTGTCACTAATGCCAGCATGTCAGTATGAGTCAGCGCGACGGAAAACGCGAAACTACGTACCATGCGTTATCAGAGTAGAGCACCTATGTAGGATGCGACATTCCTAGTTAGGATCCTTAGTAGGATCCTTATTAGGGAGCTACAAATAGGATGATGTAATAAGTGCCTTACAAATTGAAAGCCATGTTACAAACCTCCAAACTTGATCACTTATCAAGCAACAGATTGGCAAGTCTTAATATTACCATGAACTAACTTGTAATCGCTAACTTTACCAAGTTATGAATGTATTTCATTTTAAAAACACCTCTCTTACTAGGTATAAACCTTAGTTTCCTATGATGTTAGGAGTTTGCATGTGAAATTAATTACATCCTCGAATTAAGAATGCGCTAACTCATCATAGACTAGGCTTTCTTTCAAGCTATTTAATATAAAATCTGATAACCTGCAATCTTAGTAGAGATTGTCGCCTACTATCTCTACAATGGACGTCCTCGTTATACCAGAGGGAATGTCACCTATAAATTATTCACTTTCTATTTGCGTGATAAACGACGTGAGGGCTCGAAGGTCTTAGACCTTTAATGGCACTTCCTCAATGCCCTCCGTCTCTAACTATTACCTACTCTATCCTTTCGCACTCGTGGGCACGACACTCTTTAATGGCCCAGTGATTTTTCCCAGTCATATGCTAATGTTAGATTAGCATACATTTGGTTCCTACATATCGTAAAATTAAGCTACACATCACCATCATATTCTGAACTTTATTTTAAGGATGTGTCACTTTGGTGAAGGCTCAACTTATAATGGACGTGTACAGCTTGACTTGAATGTGGTGCTGGTAAAAACGTTGATGGCATTAACAATACGGCAGACTTGCAATACTTAAAAGATTCGCTGGACTAATGTGCTGCCTAAATTATGGAGTAATAATGGGGTAATTTGAAACAGCACGTTTGAAAATATAAAAGATGTCGGAAATGGAAGCTCTGAAGATAATTTACAAACAATTAATATCAGGCAGCTGATGATAAAAGTCTGAGTCTAGCCTGTTCACTCAAAGCTTTAAAGCACAGTTTATTATAGGTAAGTATACCTTTTTAGATTTCCTTGACATAATAAAGGTAAATTAATAATACTTTCATTAATAAATGTCTATTTTTTAATCATCTATACATTAAAATTGCGACAGCAAGATATAATACACAAAGGACTTTCTAAGCTTAAAACTTTTGAATAATAGGTACTACAATCATAAAGTCTTCTACGAAATAATGCACAATCTCTGCATTAGGTAGTCGACAACTACAAAACACAGGTTCCAAAGTTTCTAAAAACCTCCTCAATTATTTACTTACGTACGGTGCATACTACGTAATAGGGATGTGACATACCAAGATAATTACGTATGTATATAACTAACGGGTTATTAATTATTTCTCAAACAATGTTAATGACCGTTTTTTTTATTACAGTTATAGATAATTAAATATACCTATTCATCTAAGATCAGAGATAAACAAATAATATTAACATTAATTTATGAAAAACGTTCAAGGTTTTTTCGGCGTGCTACGGGAAAACTATGATCGTACTCGTATTTCTTCGTCTGTCTTACTTTATGAATAACAACACACACTTAATTTTAAATCTCTTTACTGACAATATTTTGTTTACTGTATACAGTTAATTTATTTTTTTAATATTTGGACCCCGCCCCCTCCCATTTTTTTGTCATAAAAATAGGTAGGTAGCCTTAACGGGTTGGAAGTGTGGCCCATATCACACTTTATACTTTGCGTTCTAAGCATAATGTCGCCAGTGTCTTATTCCAGTCCTTCTATCGACTTTCCACTTTTCTAGGCTCTATTTTCCTTGTCAGTACTAAAGTCCAGTGAATCCCGGCGCCGCACTGCCGACTGACGTTAGCAAATTAGGACATCACGGTAACTCCCCCGAAATATAAATGGAATAGTCGTGTAGCCGCCCGCGTTCAGATGCGAGATAATCTGGGTAGTTACACTGTCTACTAACTCAAGTTTTGTCGCCAGGAGGCGGGAAGCGGGTTTCAATGACAGCTTGAAGTAGTTATAAATATTTAATGCAGTCTATGCGCTTTGGCGGAACGAGTTGGTGAATCCGTTTTAGAAGTGAAGGGGGCGCGAAATGTGTGGGGAATGAAACAGGTTTTTTTTTTTTATAGAACATATTCTCATCATTAGCTATTTTCGACCATTTTTGGTGTAGGCTTTCGTCAACAATCTACATTCCGCTCTAAATGTTGGGCAATATTCAATTGTTATTACTAATTATCACTACAATATCCTTCCATCTTCTCTTCGGTTCTCAAACCCAATGAATAATCAGTAGTATTTACATGTGACATAAATATAGAAATTAATGATTTGGCTACAGGTTGGTATAAAAAACTTGTACCTATGTACCTACTTAAAATTTGAATGGCTTAATTTTCTACCTAAACTTGTAAGTATTACTGCTTAAAATTTGAATGGCTTGATTTTGAAAGACAAAGGTGTATGGTTCATACATAAATACGCGTAAGATTAAGTGCATAATACGAACCCAGAAGACTTTAAAGAGGCCTACTTTATAACCAATTAATTAATATGGAACATAACGCAAATACGTAGACATTTATTAGAACAGAAACAATGAGGTTCTAAATAATGAGGAAAATTGAGGTATGATCAACAGTTTGAAAGCTTTTTGAAACATAAATTGAGTTTATGAGAGTAATCAATAAATCTTCATTAAATCTCTTATAGCTTTTGTAATTCATTAATTTATAAGTTTTATTTGCAAAAGGACAAATAACTCCTTAAAGCGCCTTTCTTGTGACTGCCTCCGTCATTCAGAAGTTGAAACTGTTAAACAAAATTTATAATATAGCCAATTAGAGCAATTACTTATTTACAACTTTATTCCAAAGTTCTCGACTGCTCAATACAATATGACGAGATGATTCGTTTAAATTTGAACAAAACTTAATCAAATTAGAACGGCTTTTAATGTTTTTTGCTTGTCGGATATACGGCTAAATTATGATTTTGTTTGTCAGATATACATACGGCTTAATTACTTTTGGAGACGGTACCACTATGCCAACCGTTATTTTCTAACTAGACAATAATGACACAGACTTCAAAAAGTTACTTATCACCAAATGGTATATTTGAAGATTTCTTTCGATATTTTTCCAAGATCGCGGCATCAGATCCTGACTAGATGACAATAGGATAGGACCACCTAAGGCAAATTACTTTTCATGTATTTTTTTTTTATATCTTATTCATCATGATTATTCTAATTAAGATTGACCCTCTCTTCGAAATAAGCCTGAAGAAATAAGTTTGCACACCGGTGTAGCTTATATTCTGTAAAATTATTATTATTTTCAAGATTTATTTTGTAATTCTAGTTTAGTATTTTCATAGTTAACCAACTATACATAGTTTTATATGTTAGTTTTATCTATTGTAAGATTCTAATAAACTTACCATGACATACAGTATAAGAAATCCTGGAGGCTTAATTTTCAACTTAACCTTCTTTTCACTGCAGCGACTGATACGAACGTGTTTTTAGCGACTGCATACGAGCAGTGATAACAAAAGCACAATACCGCAAACTACTTAGACTCACGGTGGTCTGTTGTGTCATACAATACCTAGTTTCTGTGAAATGTGCGTGCACACTCATTTATTTTACATAAAAGTTAACAAGCGGCAGAACCAGACAACTTTTGAAACAGCAGTACGAATTTCAATACAAAAATAGGTAATCTTGTGGTATCGGACGTTGTGATCTATGGAATTTCAATCAAAAAGGCGGAGGCTATAGTTGCAACGGATTGCTTTTGAATTCAAAAGTATCATATAATTACACACTCGCCGCCCATTGCTTCAAAATTTTAAAACCATTTTTAATAAAGTACCTTTAGGTATAAACACCTGAAAGAAATAAAAAATTGACGCTCCATAAAACAGCTCAAAAGGCTTTAAAAAATGTTACGGCTTTTCAGAATACATTATTTTCCATCGAAAACTTTTTGCCCGTTTTAAAAAAGGCTGACCGTCGAGAAACGTGAGTTAACTGACGCACACACTACTACAACGTCTGTGCACGTTCGGTGTAACGTCGCATTGTCTGAAATTAATGAGTTTCAGGAACCGTAATACCAACACTAGTGGCGATTCGCACGCTATCCAGTTACTACCAAAGTTACTATATATTCGTACCTACTTGCTACGAGTGGGCACATATAACATACGTATAAATATGGAATAGTATTTATTTCCTAGCAGGATTTACTTTTATTTTAAAAAATGAGTTACTTTTACATACATATTTGTTTCTACGATTTACTTTTTAGACTAATTTACGGATGATAAAATCTTATCATCTTTTATGATCATCTTCCTACATTCCCACGCGGTTGACTCGTGGAGGATGCCTTAAGGTATTAAGTCCGCCAATTGCACTTTCTTGGTGCAATTAAGTTTAAATAAATAAATAAACAAAAATATTCAGGACAGGATACTGGACCAATTGATTAATTTATGTTTATTTAAATCGTAAAGACAAAAATATCTCTGAGGTTCTATTTTTTTATTTTGTCTTACTCCATTCTCGATATCGACGGTTAAAAGGAAATAGGGGATAAGCGACAAAAGATGAAATGTTCAGGAGAGCCGTTCAAAGTTTTCAATTTTAGAAAAACTGATGTATTTTTGTCATTTATCAAGATATTGTAAAAAGTGAAACAGTTATAAAATCAGATTGAAATGGAACAGTTACTGGTATTCTTAGTTTAAGTGATTTGACGTTATTTAAAGTAGTTTTTGTCACTTATAACCACAGCTTTTAATTTTTGAATAAGGCAATATGGCATAAGATACAAATGACAAAATTAAATATTAAATGATAAAAAGCTTATGCGACATTCCAATTTATCATTTCGCAAGGTAAAAGGGTATAAGCGACTAGACCGTTAAATCAATATTATAGGAAAAGAAGGATAAGGTACTTTTCATAGTGGTTGTATAAAAGGTAATAGGGCACAAGAAACAGTCGGCATTCAAAACAATACCAGGATATAAGACATTAGTAACACACAATGTCGCTACGAAGCAAAGAAATATGGATGAAAAGCCACCTCAAAAATAATGAATTAGCGCAACCAACACAATCCTTCGTCAGGAAAATAATTGGGTCTCTAACTTTCCAATTCAAAGTAGGGTGAAGGGAGTAAATTTTCACAGAAACATACTAAGAATCGATCTTACTAAGAGGCCTGTTACAGTATACCCTGCTATAATTTTACACTAAATGGTAGATTTACAAGATAATAGCTCGTCACTTCATAGTTACTAACGAACAGATAGTATAATGTTTTTTGAAATAAAAAAAGGAGTTACCATTCAATGGAATATAGGTAACATAGATGACAATGCATGAATAATAAATAATCACATATAATAAAGAAAGATAGCTTACCAATCCTGTGGGTCCCGATATTATTAAATTTGGGGGTTAATGCTGTCCGCGTCCATAGACGAGGCCTTTTATAAGCTTCATGACTCTAGATTCCCTACACGTGACAGTACCCCTATCCGGTGGTAGGCTTCGGTCGTGGTTGGTCACCACCCTTCAGGCAAAGATGCCACGCAAAGCGGCACATGCCGTGTTCCGTCGCGAGGCCTGAAGTAGCCATAAGGGAAATAGATCTGGGTAACTGAGGTGCTTCGAGTAACCAGACTAAGCTGCTTGTCGCAGCTGCATCGGGTGCCTGATTTCGGAGGGTAGCGGCATCCAAAGCACGGTGCCGCGGCTGGCCGACCGTAGGTAGTAGGGGGCCCAAGTAGCAGTTTAGCCAACTGTGAAAGGCTGCCCCGCCACCTGACGAAAAATCCCAAAATGTTTTACCTTGCCGGTTGGCGACCGGAGGGGAGGACCAGGTAGACATTTTGGGGGGGTTTGGGCGTCCCCGCAGTCTCCGCGTCAGGCTCCTCTCCGTGCAGCGGCGATAAGTTTAATGAGGGCAAAGAGAGCGCCTCATCACCCAACTTCTATTTCCCTTGCCATTTCACTTACTATGACCAAACGGAAAATAAGGAAAAACATTTCACAGCGGCTGCACGTCCTCCCACTAAAAGTGCACCTTACAAATATAAGAAGTTTGCACCCACCACCTCGAGACTGAAAAACCGCAGCTGCTGTTCCTCACAGAGACGAAAATTCAATGTCCAATTGACACAGCGTACCTCAGCTACCCTGTGCTTAAGAGTGTACCCAACACTTTTGAGCACAGTAACAGTACCCACCCGAACTGAAACCATGTCGTCCAAGGCGGGTGTGGCGATGCAGGTCAGCAGACTGGGACGAAATGCGGCATTTTTTTGCATCCTTTCCACGGCGGCGAGTATGCTTCTCTTCAGGAGATCCGACGCAATGTGCTGAAGCTGTATCCGCGGTTATACCTCAAGGGATGAAATATATTTAATCTCCTTCTCAGACGTTGCGATGAACAACAAAGCTCGTCCATGGTTTGACGCTGACTGCTCTCGAGCTGAAGCTCTTAAACAGTCTGCTTTCGCTGCCTGGGCTAGAGCTCGAGGTTCTAAGTCACCGGAAACTCGAAAACTGAAGAGAGCCTTTAACCTCGCCGCCAAAGAGTGCAAGAAAACTTTACGCAGGGCTAGATTCAACCACATAAGCCGGATTGGATCAAAACTAGCGTCATACCCTGCTGGGAGCAAGGCATTTTGGCCTCCCACCTCTGCTGAAACCGGATGGTACGCTGGCCCATGCTGCAGAAGAAAAGGTGAACCTTTTTGCTTCTCTAGTCGCAGCTAATTTACGCTTGAATACTGCAGGAAAAGTCCCAACGATCTTATCCCCGCACTCTGACTGTTTGATGTCTAAAGTGCACGTTCATTAGAAAGAGATACTTAAAATTCTGCAGAATCTGGATGTGTACAAAGCCAGTGGACCAGACGACATCCCAGCAATAGTCCTGCGTATCTGTGCACCTGAGTTGTGTTCTCCCCTAACACGCCTATACAGACTTTCACTTAAGACTAATGTTGTGCCCAAATCGTGGAAGCTTGCCAAAGTACAACCAGTGCCCAAAAAGGGTAGCCATGCTGACCCTACCAACTATTGTCCCATTTCAGTCACCTCCATATTACGCAAAATTTTGGAGCGTGCACTAAACAATAAACTCCTGGCACACCTTAAAGGAAACGATCTCCTCAGTGACCGGCAGTATGGATTTCGCTGCGGCCGGTCGATTGGGGACCTTCTTGTGTATGCCACACATTACTGGAGTGAGGCCATCGAGAGGCATGGTGAAGCTATGGCTGTGTCTCTTGATATCTCCAAGGCCTTTGGCAGGGTTTGGCACGCAAGCCTTATAAGCAAGCTTCCCTCTTATGGCATTCCTGCTGGCCTCTGCTCATAGATTTCTGACTTTCTGAGCGAGCGATCAATGCAAGTAGTCCTAGAAGGATACTCGTCGGATATTCAGGACATTGATGCCGGGGTTCCTCAGGGGTCAGTGCTATCGGCAACCCTCTTCTTGTTGCATATCAATGATCTGCTTGTGCCTGGTATCGTTGGGTATGCAGACGATAGCACAGTTGTCGATAGATATTTCGCTAGAGCGAGTGCCAGCAGTGATGAGATCCGGTCTTGTCGAGAGTCCATGGTAGAACGTTTAAGCGATGCTCTCGAGGCAATGTCCGTTTGGGGTGATGCCAATCTAATGACGTTTAATGCTACTAAAACGCAGGCATGTTTGTTCTCCACAAAACGGAGCCATTTTGATCTGGCTCCGACTTTCCGGGGTGTGCCTGTCTCCGTCACCGATAACTTACAGTTCATAGGTATCCAGTTGTCATCCAATTTGAATTTTGGCCAGTACATCGAGTCCATAGCCCAAACTGCAGCTAGAAAGCTTGGAGTTTTCTCTAAGGTCAGGCGGTATTTTACATCGAAGCAGCTTCTACAACTATACTAAGCTCAAGTTAGATCTTGTATAGAGTACTGCTGCCACCTTTGGGATGGATCTGCCAAATACCAACTGGCTGTATTAGACTCAATGGAAAAAAGAGCAATACGAATTATTGGAGACACTGAACTTTGTGAAACTAAGCTGCAAAGCTTCGAACAAAGGCGTAAGGTGGCGTGCCTATCAGTGTTCTACAGGCGACATTTCTTGATTCTTGATTCCACCGGCCCCTTTCTACTATCGCAGACGCAGACGCAGGCGGGGGCCCTTATGTCGTTTACATACCACTAATACGCTACAAACGTTTTAAATCTTCGTTCCTCTTGCGTACGGCTAGAGAGTGGAATTCGTTGCCAGCAGGAGTGTTCCCTAAACACTACGATTTGGATTCCTTTAAGAAAAGAGCGAATAGGCTGCTTCTAGACAGACATGTCCCATCATCGGCCGCATCGTCGCTTACCATCAGGTGAGATTGCGGTCAAATGTCTGCTTATTAAATTAAAAAATATATTAATAATATAGAAGCGCACGAGTCGCGCGTGTTCACGCTGTCACAGCAAGCGGCTGAGTGTTGCAGGGGGACAAGCGACGCGTTTAAATCTGGTTTTTGTGGTATCCAATGGCATAAGCCCCGACTCATTATTAAATCCTTATTTGGTGTTGCGGTATAAGCGACGTATAAGTATGACCGTAGAACGTGTAAATATGTTATAATCGACACCATGATATCTTATTTAATTTAAGTAATATGGAATTAGCGACAATCGTATTTATGTTAGTAAACGGAAGTAAGGTATAACCACCAGTGTCATATTAAAATCAATTTAGGTAGTAGGGCATAACCGACTTGGCTGTCATTAAGAACGGAATTAAAATAGGGCACAAGCACCATAGTTCTGTTAAATTACGAAATGGAAGTAAGCTTTAAGCAACATATGTACTTTCAATTGAAATGCTTAAAAGGCATAAACAACCAAAAGCTTGGCACCCTTGTGAAGTAAAAAAGCATTACCGACAACAAACCCAAAATAAATCATTTTTGCGAAAATTCTGGTCATTTTAGCTATAAAGGTGATTATACCTTAACCTTAACCTTTATAGCAAAAATGACCAGAATTTTCGTCGGTTAGCAAAAATAACACTACAAAATGTTTCATTTTTGCTTGGGCATAAACGCCAAAAAAGTCATCGTAGAGCCGTATCGTATGGGAGTAAGCGCATTCGAAAGAGCAGAAAATTTTAAGTCCAATGGCATATATAACTCATTTTTGACCAAAATGTCGCTTATGCCCTATATCCTTTTAACCGTCGATATCATTGCAGTTATTTGACGTTTTGTCTCTGTCGAATTTCCTAATGAGAGAGAGAAATACCAATATTGACCTGTTGACATTTTATCACTATAGGTACCTACTGTAATTTGACAGTATTTTAGGTAAGGGTATCAGGCCCCGAGATGGCCGGGTCATGGATAACTCTGACTTGACTTATTCTTCTTACTAGTACTACGTAAGTACTAGTACTTATACCACTGAATAAGTACTAGTGCCTACGAGTACTACGGTATTACTTAGTTTGAAGTAAGTATGTAGTAAAAGTTAGGTCGAGATACCTAAATACTTTTCTGGACAATGCAGTTCATTTTTTCGATACAATTAACACGTAGATAAATAATGTCTGTACCGATACCATGAGTTTACGGCGGTTTTACTCGCTAGCGACGACGTAAAAAAAGAGTATGGAAAATTGCACCGCGCCTCTAGCGGTTACTTGGAGAACTAACATTTTCCTCCATACACTTCTTTTACGTCGTCGCTAGCGAGTAAAACCACCGTAAACTCATGCTAACGGTACTGATAAGTAAGCATTCGTTCAAAATCTGATGACACAACAAGCAATTTGTTCCAATCCCAATTAACAGACAGTATTTTTTCTCGAACACTTTCTGGACCTAATAACAACGGGGTATAATTGAAGCGTCTACGCAACACCAACTGATATTATATCGCGTATTCGCGTCTCGGAATAATGTTTATTCAAGCAAATACGATACGCTTTACGAAAACGGGAGAGAATTACACTGACGACAGAGGCGCCACTCTGTAAGACATTGGGTTCGATACCAAGTGCCCTGTAGATAGATTCCGATGTGCTCTGTGGATTAATTTTAAGTTCAGTCTATTTCTTTCTGTGTTCTAATAATCGAAAAGAGACTTTTCAAGGCCTACTGAGTTGAAAGCGCACTTGCGCAGGTCTGGATAAACTAATCTGGATTATAATTTGGAAACGTCAGAACAGCTGTCAGTTCCTAAGAAAATTACAAAATCCATAGTCAATTTAGTAGAGATGTTTTTGATGACGACTAAAGTTATATGGTAACGTACAAAAACTTGTGACAAAAAATACGTTAGAAATTTCATCACTTAATTTGTTTTTCGTTTGTTTAGCACAGAAAGAGAAATACTGAACTTTTAGTCTTAGAGTAGACTTCGGAGCAATGCGGCTTGCGTCAAACCGCATGCGTTTCTAGTGGCTGCGTGGCTATCTCAGAACTGTAGGAATGTATGGACTGCTGCTTGCGGCCATGATGCATCACTCGGAAATATTTCCATTCCATACACCTCCATAGTTCCATGATAGCTACGCGGCTCCGAGGGGCTATCATGGCCGCAGGCCGCATTGCTCGGAAGTCTACCTTTAGACATTGGCTTGAGCCCAATGTCCGCATTTATATCTCTAATCATCGCATTTATTCGCAAGTTCAAGCTGGCATGAAAGACAGGGAGGCTAGACTCAAAAATGCGGACATTGGCTGACAAAGTAGGACCTCAGGACCGATTTTCATTTCCCGCTGCGCTTTGGCATTAATACCGAACGATTCTGAAGTTTTAATTGCAAACTCTTAATGAGGTAGGTGACAGCCCTAAAATAAGGCCACTGCCTACTGGCACACAAACAGAAATGAAACCACGCTTTATTAAGTCGGAAAATTTACGAGATTTTTTTATTAAAGAGTTAGATAGAACATTTTTAATCTCTACACTTACTAACTTTGCCCACAACTATTGTAACTTCTTTCTGTATAATGTTTTAATTAGTTGAATGTTTTTATGACCTTTTTCTTCCTTGTATGGTTTTCTTGGCAAGCTTACTCTAATATCGTGAACCCTCTGGTGAGGTAATACGTGGTCAGGAGATTTTTCAAATCGCGCAAAAAATATTATTAAATATTTTTTCTTGCGCAAACCAAGGTGTATCTGAAAACAGTTGCAAATTAAGTAAATATTAGTGCTTCTAGAAGGGTCCACATATTATTCGTGACCAAATTTAGACGAAACGTTGCACAGGTTTATCTCATATATAAAGCAGGGGCGCTCAAACGTCGCCTGGTGAAACGGTCTATGCGTCCACCGCGAATAATTAGACAAATATTTGAACGAAACAGTGGTGTTTGAACAGGGAGTATGGCGGGCGCACCGCTTTTGTCCGTCGCACTTGCACGCGGTAACGACCCGGTAAGACTTATGAATTCCAAATGTGCAGCCCTTGAATGCGTCCGATTTCTCTTAGCAACGCAGTTTTCATTTTGTTCGGCTTCTGATCTTGCCCTGTTTTGTTTGTTTAGCGTTTTGTTGCGTCGCACATTCGTGAGCCAGACGTTCTTTTTTTTTCGTATTTGTTTTTTTAGACGGCCAGTACGATCGTTTTCTGGCTAGGCGGACCAATGAAGCAGTTTAAACTTAACCTAACAATTTGAATAACTAAAATAATATGATTGCTAGGTACTAATCGGGCCGCCCTAATTGCAAATTGCATTATAGCCTCAACGGATTATAGACATACAGATTCCAAGTCGGTGGGTGTTGTAATGTGGATATAGGTATTTAGAGAAAGAAAGAAAAATAATTTATTCGGTGATGAAATACAAATATTTAGCTAACCACAAGCAAAAAATGCAATTACTTGTTTGCACTATTCATTTGTGAGCCATAAATATGTTCTCTTTGATGTGTCCAATAACGCCGTATAAAAAAAAGTTAACATAGAAACTACCATCCCATAATCTTTGCAATTTCGTGTGAAATCAGAATTCGTCTAGGTGTCTACATTATTTAGTCCAATAGGGCCTTGCCAATCCGTCTGCCCCGAGTCTGTAGTAACTTGTTGTATTGATCAGCATAAATTGAAATGCCAATAATTGGAACCCCGTAGAAAATAGCCTCTTGCGTCCCGATCGGTCCGCCGTATGCAATGAATACTTTAATATTAGGGTGAAATGGAAATGTATGAAAACGGATAACGTAATACGAGTAACTATATTCGTGATATATCGGACAGTTATTTATTTCGTTGCAGTGCAGGTAAGAAGGTAAATATTTTTCGGAAACTTTTTTGGTGTCATATTTATAATATTTTTCTTTAATTTACAGTTTGCATGTTGGTGTTGCCTTTGGCCATAGTCCAACCTGATGGAACCTGCAGATAGGTATTATGTCCTACGCTGAAACAGGCTTGTCAAGGAAATGTCCGTTCACTCGAGATTTATTCTACGATATCTTTACAAATGATACGAATTAAGATTGTTTAATTCAAAAATCGTTTAATATCTATTTCAAATTGCCCAATTCAAAGGGTGTGAAATCAAACAATGAAGCCTCCGGTATCTGGGGCCGGAAGGCTGCTGAGAGTTACAGCGGGCCCTTTCTCATAACTACAATTGTCGTTTAGAGGCCAAAGGTTCCAAATTTGAATATTCTAAAGACCAACGATTGCCTTTGTAGAGCCTCTTATTAGTTACGAGAGCCATTCATTACCCTGCGGTACCTAATATCAATTTATTCATGTTATGTAGACAATTGAACTAAAATATCCTTTGAACAAGAACCCTTTTTACGACTGAATTCCAGTTTGATTTGACGTTAAGCTGTTTGTTAGGTGTACAATAAATTATAAATGTAAATAATAAGAAGGTAGTACCTATTATCAAATTATTTTCAGGGTGTTTTGTGTATAACATTTTGTGTGAATTTTAGTAAGTATACATGTATACTTAAAGTTTTTGTGATTGATATAAAGGAAGTTGATAGGTATAGGTATGTTTTCAATGGTTTATTCGAATAAACTGCTTAAAATATATTCCAAAACAATATCACATAATAAATAATGGTACAATACCAAGTAAACACGCATGAAATTGTTATTTTACACTTGTACAAGTTTTCATCACACACTAAACTTCAACTTGAAAAAACAACATGTCAACTATTTCTTAATTTAAATCTGTACACTATTACATTTACAACCTTAAACGATACCTACTGAAAAAAACAACTTCGATGCGTCGGAAAAAACTATGTTTTTCAGCAAAACTGCCATCTTTGAAAATGTTATGCAACTTTTCATTCGTTTTTGTATTGCTTTTAAACACCGTCCATTGAGACTCCAGAGTTAGTACGCCGTTTTTCTGTTAGGTGGCTCTGATTACGCGACAAGAGGTTAATTCCATAAAAACTAAGATTCATCCATTTACTCAAGGCAATTTTGCTTATTATTTCAATAAATACTTTACTTGGACTCTTATAACTATATTAATCAACGTAGTTACTTTGAAAACACTACCATATTATTGTAACTCTACTATTATCTCATCTTATTTCTTATGTAGGTATGTTAGTCTGTAAGGTATTTATTATATGGGCCTGTATTACTCTGTAGTACAGACTACATTATTTGTTATTATTTATTTATTTCAGGCTATAGAGCCTGAAATAAATAAATATTATTACTAACTTTGCTTTATAATACTTGCACTTTATAATGGCACTACACGGTTGCAGAAATTAAAATTTGCTGAAAAAGTGAACCTACGCTACGAGATTATTGTTTCTTAACCTTCCGTTCTTTATCACTGCTGGAAGTTATCAATGTTACAGCAATCCTTAAAATAATAAACGCAATATACACACTGATACTAAAAACTAACAAGACAAAAGCGTACACGTCCAGCATGTTATTCGCGAACCAACTCAACTCATGTGCTGGGTTCTTGATAAAATCAGCTCCCTTATTCCGTATGACGTACTCAATCCAGTACATAGCAGTATCTAGAGCTGGTAGTGGTCTATCTTTGAACCGAGATGACATCTCCTGAGCTTTTTTCGTGAAAGAATCATCTTTGAGTACTTCATGCAAACTTTTTCTTAGATGATCCTCATTTATATCGCGGTACTGCAACATTTTTCCAAATCCCAACTTTTCTGCTTGAAGAAGATTGTTGTATTGGTCAGCGTAAATAGGTATGCCGATAATAGGAACTCCGTTGAAGATGGCTTCTTGAGTTCCGATTAGGCCCCCGTGCGATATAAACACTTTGACGTTCGGATGCGCTGTAATGAATTAAAGTTAAGGATTAGCTACAAACTTAACTGGTTAACTTATCTAAGCTTGAGTAACATAAAATTGTATAACAAAGTTGTCGGTAACCGTTCCTCTAATATTTCTAATACCACGCTTTATCTTTGTCTACCCTTACGGTAAATAATAGCCATGATAATAGGTTCCTATTCTTAATTCCCTACTGCTTTTATGCATCTTAAGAACGTGAAGGTTAGATGTTTTGGGCACTGTAATGTAATAATAATTGGTTCAAAATCATTTAAAAGTTTGACTTTTCGGTCTGAATCGGAATCTGTGATCAGAAATATTATATATCGTATTTCGACTATTAGATCCTTATAACAATGCGACTTTTTGTACCGAAACAGTCGTAATTGAATATGTATAGATGGTATGGAAGGTACTGCTGTCGCAACTGTATTACTGCCCGCTGCAAACAAGTGTTTTAGCTACTTATTACGTACTTAAATAAAAACTCAGTTCAGTGTGCTTTTGATGTACAAAAATATATATTTTAAAAACATTAATGAGATATATAAATAAATGTCCAATGTGCCTGCCTATTTAGGATTTATTTTTTACGATTACCTACTGCGGTTTTGCATCGCGGCTGTATCTGAAAAGTCTCAGTGTGCAAAAGGCTTAAAATAGTGCTGTTGCCAAATGTTTTATTCGAGAACGAACAAATCATAAAGTCTGTGTTTTTAATCGCAGTCTGCGATACACGTGAGTTACGCGTGACGTCCACTTAAGAAACATGGTCTGTGACCATGACAATAAAATACCGGCAATTTACTGATTTAACAATGACATGATAGGACTTATGTAAGGATTCGTAATATTCTATAGGTATGTTGGACTTTGGAATTGCATATTTAAAAAATCGTCGCACCGTTTCTGATGAAGTTCTAATTTTTTTTACTGAAAATATTATCTCCCTGAGATCGAATAATTGAGTAAGGACCGCCTACATTATACATTTTTCTGTTGAAATCGTTGTACCTACTTACTTTATTTTCTGTTATGGTGTGCAATAAAGAGTGCTAAAAAGAGTACTAAAGAGATCTATCTATCTTAAACATTACACTCCTTGTTGGGTAGTAGTGTAAAGAAGAAGAAGGTGGCATTTTGCCATTGTTGTTATTTCAATTTAAACAGTTTAGGTTTGTCACCCGGGATGATAAATGGATTTTAAAGATAGGTAGCACACACATCTAGATCAGCTCAGTTATGGTGAAATAAGGATTCGTGCATACATGAACCCTAAAGCATTATACTCTTTCTTCGGGCAGTCCTGTAATAATTTTCCACTTGCCCCTTGGAAGACTCAATGCTATGAGTAAATATATTAACATACTTACATAAAATATCCTTTTGCGGGAACCATTTCCTTATTACAACGTTCTTGGGCTTGATATCAAAGTTGTCATCTTCCCACTTCCAAAAGACCGTTTGCTTCAGTTCGGAAAATACCTTCACAAAAGCGTTTTTCTTGTCGGTAGGCATTTCGGAACTGCGTACGTTTGAACCAAAGTTCACGTACACAACTCCGTCTCTGGAGTCATCTAGAAGCTTTTGTAGATCCTGAAAAACAATAAAATAAGTATCGTAAAGCGAGGTATAGACTACCAAGTTTTTACCCGACTGCGGAAGGAGGGTTATGTTTTTCGTGAGTATGTATATACATACGCTCTACAACCCAAACGGCTTAGCAGTTTTTGATATATAAGGTGTCGTTGAATTTATAAAAATTGTGATAGTGATACATATTATAGGCTATAGGTATACATTTAAAAATGGCGCCCGCATATGGAGATAAATGGGGGAGGGGGATTTTTCCTTACCATAGCAATATGGGTATCAAATGAAAGCCAGTAAAAAGACCTGTTCAAAAATGTTATAATTTTTGCAGTCGGGTGTATTGTTTTTTCAATAATTATATTTTTCCTGTTCTTTATTGAGCGAGTTCAGTACTAAGTCGTCGTAACTACTAAGTGAGTCGCATAAAACAACTATACAGTTATTTTATTAATTACAATGAGTTGGCTCATTTGTCAAATTGTGACTTTCATGGTCAATGTATTTAAGTAATACACGCATGAACCGACTTATCTACTATTAGACTCTGGACTTGTATATTACACGTTATTGTATGATTAAAAAATAATATATTATTACGAATAAATATATTATTACGAATTACAATATGCACATTTATTGAACCCCTTTCAATATTTAATTTTAAATTTTTGATCCTTTCACTCTAAGCAGTTAACCAACGCACTCTTGGCAGCCCCAACTTCTCCTTTTATTTCGGTACCATCAAGAACAATAAATCAAAAGTAACAAAAGAACAAAATACCTGTGGAGGCTTAGATGTACTGCGTGTCAAATGCAGGCCTCCAACCTCAACAATATTGGGAAGATAAGCAACAGGGCCGTCGAAACTAAAGTGGCTATTTATAAGAATCAATGCAGCATTTTTCTGCAACTCGTACAGACTCGGAACTGGTTGAGGCAAGTCCGGTATGTAATTTCTAACGAACTCCTCCTGCTTCTCCATGTACCAGTACTTCCACCACACAAACTCGTAAACGGTGAAGTAGAAGTTCCTGAGTCTTCCCGAAAAGCTGGTGGGATCTTTGACATCCAAAAATTCTGCGACAACTGTCGCTAGCTGCAAGGGGTTTCTGGATATAATGTTGTGTCGCATGCAATTTCCGTATGTTGTAGCAAGTACTAAAGGAGCCTGGTACTTATGGGCAAGTGCGTACATTGCTTCTTGGAAGAAATGCTCACTGATCACGAGATCAAAGGTATTATTTTCGGCCAAAAACTGCTTGATTTGAGGCGATTGTAACGCCATTTCTGTGAAAGCTAGACCTCCGTTCCATAAGATTTTATCGTGAAATTCCTCTGCTGATATATCAACCATGGTGAATACGTTAGGTCTTTTCATTCCTGAAAATGTAATGTCAAAATATCATAATAGTGAGGTTGAAAAAATAATATATGTTAGTGAATACAACAGCAAAGATTAGAGAAGAGACCTCTTTTAAGCTGAAAATATACCTTCGAACCCTGATTACATAGCCTTCTTAATTTTTGTTGTTTAGTGGTCTTGATGAACTTGAGAAAAGATAAAACCACGTACGTATATTAGTTTCGAGTATTTAAGAATTGTCTAAATTATCCAAAAAAAACACTGTTATTTTCATATCGTGTCATCTCCATGTCTGTACATGCTAGTTTAACCTCAAGGAAGTCTGAATTGTACAGACAAAACAGTATCTGATTATTAAATTGCTATTGTTTAAAAAAATTACTAACGAACCGAATTCAGTTCTAATTTATCTATCTCTTATCTGAATAAACAAGTTATTTAACATTGTAGTTTGAAAGAGTAGTATATGTATGTATTACCTGTAACGTCCCATATTTCCTTATCATCTGACATAACCTGGTGGAAATTTGGGAGATCTTCATCCAAAATTTTGTGTCCAGTTATGACAGTCACATTGTGACCTCTCCTAGCCAGCTCCAAGCCAATAGGTTTCAGATAAATATTGTGTGACTTCGAAGTGAATGGCATAACGTAAAGAATATTTGCACATTCGCAACACGCTAAGCACCCGAACATAAGCACTCCTAAGCTTAACATTTTGGGTGCCGTAATATGAACTAAATAAAACGATTTTACACACAAAAACTTAGGTCCAATCGTCTGACGCGAACAACGATGACTGACTGTATGAGCGTGATATTACCTAACTAATAGCACAGATAAATTATTGTTTTAAGTGGCATTCACTTTGCAATATAAAGATTAGACATTGTGCCTAAAATGTTCACCTTGGTGGTCATTTTTTCAAGTGCAGTCTCTAATATTTTTAATAGCACTGAATAAATAATAATATAGTAGTAGATTAGTAGATGTCTGATGTACCGCGAGATGCTGACATGACTGTGATGATAGCGTTTAAGTGAGTAATAGGTTTCTAATGCTTGATTGGACAGTTACAAAACGAAGACTACTTGTGCTAGCTACTACTAGACAAATATTAATCAATAAATTTAATTAAAACTAGACGCTTAGGTATCTTTGATTAGCGACCTGGCTCGGTTCCGCACCGGTGCAAAACAAATATAGCTTAAGTACTTATATATAGAAAGTAATAACGTAGATTACTACTTCCTACAATATTTTTAGCTGTTGTTTTGCAAGTATTTATTCGAGTACAGCGAAATTTACCTAGCATATATGAGCATATTGTACCTACGATGTCCTTTAATAAAACAATTGAAATTGACAATTTTGCCTTTCGATATTTAAAAGCTAAAAATATTTTATTCCTATTTTGATTTCAAAGATTTCTTTGGATTTGATTGCTCTGAAATTCATTACTCCTATAACGATAACATAACATTAATAAATAATTACCTACTGTGGAACTATTGATTATAGATACCTAGAACCTAATTAGCTATGACAGACGCTGATACAACACAATGTTCTATGAACAAACAATGAAACAACGTTGCTCAATTGGACTTTATTTTGCCATTTCTAATTTCTTTTTTAGGTTTAACAAAACCTTTAAGAAACCTCACAATTTTTACCGCTGCAAAAACAAAAGCAAATAAAGTTGCCAATACAAAAGCATACACATCTAACATGCTGTATGCTATCCAGCTCATTTCTAGTCCTGGATTCTTCATGTAGTTGGCTCCCTTATTTCTGATGACATATTCTATCCAATATATAGCTGTATCTAAAGCGCTCATAGGTCGGTCTCTAAATCGAGCTGACATTTCTTTGGCTTTGAGTTTGAATGTTTCATTTGATAAGACTTCGTTCAGCATTTCTTGCAGAGTATCTTCACTGATGTCGTGAAACTGCAATAGTTTTCCTAACCCTGCATGTTGAATTTGCAGCAAATTGTTGAACTGGTCGCCGTATACGGGTACTCCGATAATAGGAACACCGTGATAGATTGCTTCTTGGGTCCCGATAAGTCCTCCGTGAGAAATAAAGACCTTCACATTAGGATGTGCTGAAAAATTAAGAAAGATTGTTAACCTTAAACACCTCAAACAGGTGTAATTTATGTAAACACTATTGGTTCCCCGCAACTTCGCCCGCAAGAGTTGGATTTTCCGTATAAACTTTCATCCCCCATTTCACCCCCTTAATGTTTTTATATCGCGACAAAATGTAGCCTATGTCCTTTCCAGGGTCTCGAACTATCTCCGTACCAAATTTCATCTCAATCGGTTCAGTGGTTTAAGCGTCAAGAGGTACAAGACAGACAGACAGACACACTTTCGCATTTATAATATTAGTATAGAGTATAGATAGTATGGTTGTTCCCGTCGATTTAAATGTTGATGATGATGATTTAAAGTGTATTAACACTTTATCTTCCAAAAGAAATAATGGTTTTATTTGTGAATAAAAATGACAGAATTTAGTTCAACTGCGCTGATAATATAATTTGAAACACATGTCTTACATTTCACCAGTGTCGTTTTAGAAAGGTTGCTAGGAAAAAATTGCATTTAGCAATAATCCGGACCGCGGAAATTGTAAAACTCGAGAACATGTTGTGAAATTCTGCTATATGTGGTGTGCAATAAAGAGTATCTTATTATCATATGGTCGTCGTTATATTATCAATCATAAAATACTTATGATTTTTTATTATTTCCAGAACTTAATCAACCAGTAATTCCACTAGAAATTTCCGGACTTCAATCAGCAAGTCCAATACGACAGTCGTGAATGAAAGTAATAAATGTTTTCATGTTTATTTTTGTTTGGCTAAGTTCATAATTATCTTAAACGGTGTTTTTCTCCGGTATGAATAGGCTACTTACATAAAATTTCATTCTGTGGAAGCCACTTTCTAATGTATACGTTATCAGGCTTATTGTCCAACTGATCGTTTTCCCATTTCCATATAACGGTCAGCTTAAGTCGTTTAAACACACTCAGGAAAGCGTTCCTTTTCTCTTCAGGCAACATTGAGCTCTGGATATTAGAACCAAAGTTCATATACACGACACCATTAGTCGCTTCGTCCAAAATTTTCTGTAGGTCCTAGGAATATCAAATGAAAAATATTGCTATAGCATAAGTGTATGTTACACAATATACAATATACCACCTACATTTAGTGAAATAGCAATGTACTTTCAAATGTATAAATATTTTTAGTTTTAGTTTTTTCTTCCTCTTCTTCAGCTTTTCGTAATCACTCATCCATAGTCATCTTCTAATATCATGTTGTAATTAATTTTTTTAGTAATGAATTGATTAAAAAGAGCAACATTATAGTAATACCTTTAAAGCAAGTGTCGGTTCCACCGCCTATGACACCGCATATTTTCCATATTAAAAATATCAAACAATCCATCAAGTAAGCTACTCAGCAGAACGTACTCAGAGGTGGTGAAACAAGCCTTAAGTAAACGAAAACTATTAACTAAGAAAAATATTTTTAGACGTAATTGCTTACCTGAGGAAGCTTTTGTACCTCTGTTGATAAATGTACTCCCCCAATTTCAACAATATTAGGAAGGTAAGCAGTTGGTGGATCAAAGCTAAAGTGGCTGTTGATTAAAAATAATGAAACATTACTCTGTATTTCATACAAAGTTGGCACTGGTTCTTTTAAATTTGGTACATATTTTACAGCCAGTTCATCCATTTTTCGCAAGTACCAAAACCTCCACCAGACATATTCGTAGACTGTAAAGTATAGATTTCTTAGTCGTCCCAAGAAGCTGCCTGGTTCTGGCACTACTAGAAATTCTGATACTACTGTAGCGAGCTGAAGTGGGTTCCTTGTGGCTATGTTATGCCGCATACAGTTTCCGTACGAGGTTATTAAGACCAAAGGCGCTTTGTACTTATGAGCTAGGATATACATCGCTTCCTGAAAGAACTGCTCACTGATGACTACATCAAACTTGTGTTCAGCTGCTAAAAACTCTCTCACTTGCGTGGAATTTAACACTACTTCTGCGAGGGTTAGACCACCATTCCAGAGAAATCTGTTGTGTCTTTCTTCTGCAGATAAATCCACTGATGTGAAATGACTCGGTCTTTTACCACCTGAAATAATAAAAAGCAAAGAACATAAATCACACACAAAATACCAGTAGCTGTCCTTAATTTCTGCACTTATTCCTGCCTATTCGTACACCCTCCTCTCTCTGTATTTGTTTATTATACGATAAGTGTCGACATTATGATCACCATTTCTTTACAGTATTTTTTTGCCACACGAAGAGCACTGTGCCTAAATTGCTGCTATTGTTTTATATATTTTTTTTATTCCTATATAAAATGTCCGTAATGTAACATTCATAGTTTCAATAAACTAGTGTGATGGCGGATGTTCATTGTTATCTTAGTATTCTGTTTTCATTCAGTAATTTATAAGGCGTTATCTAACCATTTATTCGTAGTTTCATCAATGTCTCTTGTAATATATTTATCTATCAAATAAAGGTCAATTATTATCACTTAATTACTATTCTTTAGGTTTGGCACGTGTAATGCCCATACCAATAAGTGTCAAATCCAGATTAATCATTATCATTATATTGTCATTACAATATCTATCGTCTTTACTGTTATGAAACATTTGATTAATTCGTTAGTAGGTTAATAGCTTTTAAAGTCATGTTCTGTGTCTTATCTCGAAACGCTAGTAGGTCCCAAAAAATATGAAGACATGTTTTAGCACTATATGGGCCAAATTTTTTTTTATCTATTATTGACATTCATAAGTCTCAACCGCATGAGAACTGAGAGCACTCTGACTTTTCACCCGTACATTGTCACACTAGTCACCAGACTACGTAAGCTCATATTTGTCTTCAGGACATTCAAATATGTGGCTGATCCACCGGTGATAAAGATGGTCTACTATACCCTGGGTCAATCCATAAACTACTGTATTACGACATGGGGTGGAGCTGCTAAATCCCACATCCTCGAGGTGGAAAGAGCCCTACGCTGCATACTAAAGGTCGTTGCTGGTTTCCGTATCCGCTACACACTCAATCTCTACAGGCACTGGGATGTGCTTACGGTTAGGCAGTCCTTTATTCTACACACTGTACTAAAAAAGCACACATCAGTGCAATACAATCCTGAGTTGGTAAAAAACAGACGCAGAAAAGGCCCTGTTTGTCCAAGTGTTCTCTACAGAACTGCTACATTACATAAATTATTCTGTTATCTAGGCAGTTTCCTATAATATAGTCAACGAATGGGATTATCACTCCTACATAGAACCACACATAATCGTACCAACCCCCGGCCACTCACTCTCATCCACACAAATTCACCCATATACACATTCGCACACACAACGCGCATACACACACACACACACACACACAAAACTTTGCCAAGATCACTTTACCCTAGTATTAGTTTTTTTTTTGACTCCATAAAAATATACTATATTTCTAATTGTAACACACTTTTAGCTGTGTGAGTTCTACGGGGGAGTCCTGGTGACCTGTGTCTCAGGTTCGTATGAAACCTACTACAGGCACCAGTCTCTCGTTAAGAACAGGAATTACACTTGTTATACAGCCTTGCCGTTACTGTTTTGTATTCCTTATTTGTGCTGAGAAAATGAACGTTATATTATTATTATTTAGGTTTTTTGACTTTTTGGCTCTCTCATTTCTTAGGTATTTTCATTTACACGCGGGCATTACACCAAGCGTAAATATGCATTATGAATAAATGTGTGTGTGTTTGTGTGTAATTATTATAAGTGGCATTTTCTGACATATTGAACACATGATTTTATTTTAAAGTTTGCTTTTGACTTTATTATTTAAGTAAGCCTGATCACAACCACTGTTTGTTCTACAAATCCACTGACTTTGCTTAATTACTTTATAAATTTACTCGTTATATAAGTAGATATATGGTCCTTGGGGATCTCTCATGTAGATATTATGACTATTTCTTTCGGACTAGTAACGCGCCACGGGTACCGCACAAGAAGAAGTTAGAATGGGTATAGTATCCTATCCTTTTACCTTCACAGACTTTTGTACAACTGTAAACACTATAATTCCACCAAATTTTGGTTTGTTATGATCTTAAATGTTTTTTACTAATAGATATTTGACCGAAATCTCACCTGATGTTAATAAGCGACGCTGCGGCCGAGGATGGGTCATTCATGTCTGACTAGCCTATTCACTCTTTTCTCATAGGAATCCAGATCATAGTGTTTAGAAAACACTAGGCATAGCATAGGCATATCATAGCGATTAGGCAGTATTTTCACTGAAAAGCTCCAGTGTGGCCTGATTTTTCCAACATTAACAATCGTCGTCATATTTATTTACATATAATCTTAACGAGTTATGCATTTTTACCTTGAAAATCGATTCCAAAGTTGTTCAGATCATCGCGAACATACATAGATACAGACCAACAGACACTGCAAAGCGAAGTCCGCTTTATATTTTGTAGTGAAGTGGTCAGTAGTAACATCTTAAGTACCTATTCACATAAATATCATACTCGTATCTGATTATATCTGGTTTCTCGTGGTTTACCACTATACTACATCAATGAATTAATGTGTCTAGTAAAAATTAAATAGCGACAGATTGCTGCCGGCTGAATGCTTGTTCATTCATTTAGAACCATTCATTTTTCACAAGTTACTTACCACGTCAGTACCTACATACATCTGCGTCTGCGCATCTAGCTTTCTTATTTTGATGCGCACATATCTTATATTAGAATTTTCGGCCAGCAAAAGAACTCGGACAAAACAGGACGTCTTATTTTTCCCACGTGTTTCACCTCGCTCCCATTTATGGCTTACGTATGACTTCAAAATTATAGTTTTCAAATATTGAATGTATTCAAAAATTTGCTTCTCAACACACAATACCAACTAACTTAGAATCTCAAACTTTTCGGATAACGCGACCATATTTTGTTTTGTTAATGTTTATGTGTTAATGAGAAACTTTTGCTAATTTATTATGGATAAGTAGTTTAATTTTGTAGTATTATTTATTGTAATTAATATAATATGATAAGGAAAAAATTTAAAATATTTTTATTATATTGACATTTTTTATTTGCTTAAGTTCTTCAATATGCTGTTTTAGCACAATGCCAGTTACACTTTTATCAAAGTCATTTTCTTTTTGTCTAGTGATTTTGTATTTTAGTCTGATATTAGTATATCTTCTCCTTAAAGGCACGCTCTTTTTGGGACAACCTGTATGACCCTGACTATTTTAAAATTTTAGTTTGCACAGCAGGCCTCATTGTTTTCAATCCTTAATTAAGTGTACCTTAATTTTACTCCTTACTCTTACACTAAACCATGTTCTTTGGAATTGAAATAGATTACTCACCCATTGCATTCCAAATTTTGTCGTCGACTAAAACTTGATGATAATTCGGAGGCGGATCTGTCTCTTTGAACACTGTTATAACTGTTACATTGTGTCCCCTTCTTGCCAATTCTAATCCAATAGGCTTTAGCATTATGTACTGAGACTTGCCTATATACGTCATTAGATAAAGAATATTCGCTGAATGGCAGCATATCACTATATTTAAAAATACACACAACTTAAACACGTCCCGGTACATTATCGTAACATTAGGTACAGGCTAGTTAGTGTCTATGAAAGTTTACAAACGCATAATTTAAATTTAATGTAAACTAATTCTACAACAATCGATCGGTGTGGAGACTACGACGGCAAAACGAGAAATCGTTTTTTGTTAGGTAAATGAGTTTTGTCATTATGATAACCTATCTATCGCACGATCGTATGGCATGGTACCTCAATTAAACATGGAACATATTATATTTAAACCTAATTTAATATACTGTTACTTTTTTGTTTTTTTATTCTCAATGTTCGGTTTTTTCTCAACTTTAATTAATATATTTGGAAATCATGAAAATTCAAATGCTTCTTACAGCGATTTTGAACCACCCTGCGGCTGTCTTGCTTGCTGCGTCCACATCAAATTGCATATATACATAGTTGATACTTGGATTGAGTACAGAATCAAGAGAAGGAAATTATATACCAGCTTATTTTAGTCTTGACCACGACTAACGTTGGTACTTCTGCTGAAAATCAATTCTAAAGTAGGTAGCTTGTCTTCAATTTTTATTTCACTTAAAAAAGCGCCCATTCGCAAACATTTGTGAAATTACAGGGTCGACAGTTAATGGTCTCTTAAAATTATCTGAAACTTATAAAAAGTTCAATGACAGGCGATACGGTGCTGATAAGGCCTGATAAAGGCTATTCCGATTGCACAACAGGTAGATTTACTTAATCACATTAACAGAATTGCGTATCATACTATAATCGACATCGAGTTATCGAACTAACAAGGCGGCATGGCTTTAAATCACATATCTATTATTATGTACTTACCTAACCAGATGGTTTCTTTCTACGATATTTAGCTACGACACAAAAACCTGTCAAATTAAAAGTAATCTGTCATGAATATAACGACACAAATAAAACAAAATTATAGTGCGTATTAACACATTACATTTAATTGATACATTCGTTATATTTTTTATAAAATATTATTATTATAGGTACTTAAATATCATAGATAGTCTTACCTATTTATAATATCGAGGTTGTCAAAAAACAAATTTCAATAAGTACATACAACAATTAATTTAAAATTATTACACTGGACGGATTTAGGCCAATGTTATAAGGATTAAATTAGTAAAGCTATGACTTTTTACAAATATAACAAAAAGCAGCTTACCTACCTCAAATTAACAGTTAATACATTGTCAATTTTAGACAACTTATCTCTAAGCATACGACTCAGTCTGCATTGTTATGACTCTTTCATTCGTATAAGTACTTAATAGAAAAAATATGGCATAAGGCGTTTTTATAAGTCAATGTTATTAATTTGAAATATCTAGTAATCTCGAATCTTCTCCATAACTTTATAGTTGCTACTTCTCCGTTCTGTGTACAACGGGACCGATCCATTCTTGGATTCGTACGCCAAAGGCGAAGATCGTATTCCATTTTCAATGTATTTTATATTCGACAAGGGATCTTTATACCCTCTGCTTTTGGTCACAGAGTTCACTTCTCTCGATTCAATAATTTCTTTAGAACGTCCGTCTCTCGAAGGCACAATTTTCTTGCTGACTGTCTCCACGGTATCGGTGACACTGGGTCGCTCAGGGTCTCCAGACCTCGTTTGGTACCTGTAAGTCTCTGAATAGTTATCGCTGCTATTGCTGCCCCGCCGAATAGCCGGAGACTTCAACCTCGTCTCCAGACGGGATACAAACGGACTAGTATCTCTATTCAGTGAATCTGTTTTATACAAAGGTATCTTCCGCTCCTCCGATATACGTTCTTTGTAGTGCGGAGATGGTGTGCCATACCGCGACGACAATCTGCTACCATCAGATTCGTCGTCAGCGTGGAGAGTCTGATACAACTCTGGTGCTCGTTCTCTTAACCCTTTGAGGAATATTTTCTTCTTGTCTGCATCCTCGTGCGACTTGTATCCGTTGGTATGGCCGTTCGTCAAAGGTGTGGTCTTGCCGTATCTCGCTCCAAAGAGTCCATCGCGTCTTCGTTCCGATTCACGGGATACTGCATCAGCTAGATCTCGCTGACTTCTGTTGATTATGGAAACGATACCAGGGCTTTTGAGTTGCTCCGGAGTCTCGTCCAGGCGGCTCAAGTGTGGGTTTGATTTGTACATGGTGGAGTAGTTCCTGTTCATTCCTGAGACGTAACGTGGATGTGTCTCTTGTTCGGGTGCTCCCATAGCAAAACTCTTACTCCTGTTGAGAGCTTTGTACGTCCGCGCCGGCTTGGCAGGTCCGGGCGGGTATCCGTTTATTTTGCCGTCGGGAGATGATGATACGTTGTTGGAGATGTTGACGGCGCTACTGGACCGTTTGTTAGGCGTGAGCCTGTGCCAGTACTTGTTGGAACTGGGCTTTTCGGTGGTTTTCTCTTTCCTCTCGTGCAATTTTCGCGGCAGAGTCTGGGCGCTACGCGAGTAATCCTCCTCAGTTTCGCTGTTCGGGTTCAGGCGACTTGTGGAGTGACTGAACCGACCCAACGTGCTCGAAAACTGGCCTCTGGAATGTCAAAAAAAACTAAAATTATTTTAAGCTCATCACGTTATTGCGGGGTCGTTATGGCTAAATAACCTAAGCCCACGTACGCTCATTGTTCTCTATTGCTGTATCATAAAAACTTGTAATCTCGTCTTTAAGTAATTGGATTCAATGGGGAATCTCGTCCCACACATCTAACGACCGTTCTTTGTTTACGTGTATTAAAATACCGCTCTATAAACATGTAGTCTCTGATCTATAATGATTTAAAATGCCGCGACGCGGTCTTCTTTTGCGTCTAACCTGATTTATAATCATAAAAACAGTTGAATGTGGGTGTGCAATAATTAAACGGCAAACGAACAAGATCAAGTAGAAACAAAGACAATTTGCGTCTTAATCTTCAAGATAATTGTATCACACTAATTTGCATGAACCGACCGCCACCCAACACCTAAGTACACACCTGTCGTGTTATGAACATTTCCTTGCAATGAGTCATGACTTCTGTGACAACAAATGCTAGTTCTTATAAAAGACAGATCTGAGTCAGCGCCGGTGGTGGACTAAATAAGGGCTTCTTTGTACGAGATATTTTATTTACCCCAATAAGGCGCGCCACGGACGACCGGCGCGTTGAAAAAGGAAAGATATGCCGGAAGGTTGTCACTTGATTGATGTGACATATAGCGCCATTTTGATTGGATTATGTTTAACGATTTCTCTTTGTCGGATCTGTAAAGTTATTCTATTAAATCATTCTCAGACAGGCAACTAGTAAAAAAATATAGGTCTTGTGAAATTGCAATGAATTATTTGAGTCAGGTTAAAACAAAGAAATCGTTAAAATTATGTTAAGAGACCATTTACAAACTAAGCAGCTCATAAGGACTTACCCCCTTACTTAATGATTTTGACATTGCTTTAACACTTGGTTAGGCGGCTAATTTGAAATGTATGATTCCACTTTGTTAGATCACCTGTCATAATTTCCAAACTAGCCGTCTCATAGATAAACCAGTGTTAAAGCATTGTCAAAATCTGTATTAATAAGGGGTTAAAGCTTTAACGAACATAGATGTAACTTTTAGACCATACCTGAAATTAACATTTTAATCTTGTGAACTATATAGAAGCCTAAACATTGATACAGTTTAAATGAATAATGAAGAAGATATGTAAATTAACTACGCTTATTACAACATGTTTTAAGATAACCCTATATTAGAAATAGGTACAGTGATTGAAACTAATATGTAACAATACAAAATATAAGAAGATAAAACTAACGATTTCAGATGCTTGACACTTTTGATGATGATTATATGTACTACATTTCGATTTCGTAACCATGATTTATTTGCACCGCCGTGAATCAATGTTTTGTAATTCAAAGCTATTTACCATAAATGCACACATAATTGTACAATATTTATTTGAAGTTAATAAAAGGACTAAAGTAAAATAAACAAATGTAATTGGCATTGCTTTTGTTTATTATAGAACGCGTTAAAACAAAACGGGTCAATATGAGCTATTTAACCTTAAAAAGACATTCGCTGTTTACATCATAGCAAAAATATATCGTCTGATACTGAGCCCTAGAATATTGCCTTAAGCTCATGGTAATATTGGAACATTGAACATTAATTAAATTTTATGCCTCTAAGCTTAGTGTAGGCAGATGAATGGCTACGTTGTAAGACAAGATTCTATTTAAGGTCCATTCGGATTTTAATCACAAACTCTATATCGTTTAACGATTTGTACAACTTTTAATGAGGTGCTAATAGTCTCATCGTTTTTGGAAACAACAGAGTTGTACTAGTGTGGGTGGGTAGTAGGAAAACAATTGACACTCACCGGTCACGGTGGTCGCGGGCGTCAGCAGCGGCGGCACGTCTCGAACTGCCCTCGTACTTGTGCTCGCGGCCGTAGATGCTGGGAGCGAACGGATCCTCCCCGAGGTAGTACCGATGAGGCGGCGCGACGGGGGGCGCCAGCTCTCCGCCGTACTGCTTGTACGTCCGCGAGGAGTGCTCCGGCGACGGAGTCCGCGAATTCCGCCAGCGCGCACGCCTCTCCGCCGAAGCCGAACGAATCTTCCCCACCAACTTTCTGATCGAGTTCCCGATAGCTGACCCCACAGACTTCCGAGCCGGAGAAGGACGCCGACCGCTATCGGCGAAACGAGTTTTCTGATTTTGTTTACGCTCGTCCCTATCGCGACGACGAGGTGGCGTACGATCTCTGTCCGAACTACCCCGACGCTCTCTCGGCGGGGAGTAATCGGGTGGAGGCTCTGTTGCTCCTTCCTCTCTACTATCGCGGGAACGTCCGGAATTTTCGTTCCTTGATGAACTTCTGTAGCCACTGTCGTACCGATGCTCCTCAGACAATCGCTGCTTCAAATGACGTTTTCGCTCCGGTGCGACAGGTCTGTAGTCGTCCTCGACTGACGGTTCGCGGAAGGAGCGGTCGGCTTCTAATGGACGGAATGGGGAACCACGTGGTGGGCTGTGCATTGTCGACGAGGATACGTAGGCGGAGTCGTCGCGCGAGGGCGGATTACGGCGGCCGATCGGCGATGACCTTCCCTGTGGCGATTCGCGCTTTCCGTATACATGCCTAGGGGACGAGCCGTTTAACCGATCGTCACTCGCATACGGCGAACGCACTGTAGGGGGTGAGGGAGATGAGCTTCGTGGTTCCGGCATCCTGGGCTTGCTCGCGCGTCTCTGTGACCAGTCCGCCACTCCTTTAAAATATCCGCCTGTCCGATTCACTGGTGCTGGTGGTATCCGCTCGTCGGAGGGTGTCGACGACTTAGTTTTCCTTAGAACACGGTCTCCATACACTGGCGGGGGTGGAACTGAGGATGACGTTTTCCCGTAGTAACCTTCGTCATTGGCGGTTTTGTTTTTGACGTAAAACGTGGGTTCTGGACGCCTTCCTATTTCTTCAGCGATGGAGTCGTGGGACGATCGGGATTCGCTTCCGAAGTGACTTTCGAGCCACTTGGACGTTTCTTTCTTGCGCGTTTCCTCTTCGATGTCGAAGTCAAGGGGGCGTTTCGTGTAGTCCTTGTCGTGATCTGGAAGAAGAGTGCGCGTTAGAAGTTATCGATTTATGTGGATTATTAAAATGCGACACACACGGGCGCCCGCGCCGCGCCTCACGGCTGAGTGCCGCGCGGCAGCATCCTCGCGCACACATGCTATTGTGTAACCGTTCAGTCAATAAGTTTACCAAACTACTGAAGGTCAATGCGGTGCAAACACTCGAGACATCTTTACTTAACCGACGTGAGACAGTAGCGGGGCAAAGTATTCACTGAATAATAATTTGTAGGTCACTTATTGCTTTACGATATGTTAACTGTATTATGTAACTATTGTAGACCAGATCATCTTGATTGGTGATCCCTTAAATGTTTTGAGTGATATTTTTCTCATTTACGGAGTTTCGTAATCTGTTTGCCCATTTAGATGTGATTGCAGTTTGAACAAAATTTATGGATCAGTGAGATTTTAATTTGATGGTTGTAAAATGTTGAAATCGAGAGATGGGTCCATGAAATCATGTGTGCAATAACAAGACGGACAAGTCGAGAAAGTTACGTCAGCAAAAGTGGGACCTGCCACCGATGCAATCATTTAATTGTGCCATTAAAGCCAGCGACTTAAAATGACTTTCGAACACACATTATTTATTTTATTAAACAGACAGAATTGTCTGTGAAAACTACGATTCTTAGGGTTCGGAGGGATGGGTACCTAATGGTGTAACGTGGGTGCAGTATATGCTAACCTTAGAATAAACGTATTTAGGGCGTTTTGAGAGTCGTGCGTTTGGCGACGCGCAATTGACGTATCTACATAATCTGTGATGCAGTGACATGTAAAATGTTCTTTAACATCAGATTATGTATCTCAAACCCGCGTGCGTGAGCAAATCCGCACGACTCTAAAAACACCCTTATTCAAAGGTGCTTACCATTAACTTGTAATTTCATAGCCTCTATATAGCACTTTAAAATGCCATTAGATTTTCTAAGACAGATAAGACGGAGAATACCTACTTATTAGTTAAGTTAGACATAGAAGAAAAGTTCTCCAGCTTTTAAGCTGATAATCGTAGCTACTTTATTAATCTGATAACCTACTGTGATGTAGTTAGTAACAACAGCTCTGTTCAATATCCTAAAATTAAGAATGTCAAATGAACGATATGTGCATACTTGCACTTGAATAAACAGCTTGGCATTACGGTTGTTCAAAATTCAGCAATTACGCTCTCGGTCGTCTCTAGTGCTTTAATTTTCCTCATTAACAAAAGAAAACCTTCAAGTTATGGGTCTGACCATACAAACCACGTAAATAAAGGTGGATTCCGACACACACCGTGTTTGAGGCGACCTCTCGCTTTGCGTAGGCCCAATGACTGCCCATAAGCGGCTAAGATGGACATTCTATGCTATGTTTATGTTGGCCACTTCAACTTCTTAGAGGCAAGAGGCAACTGTTTAAGTAAACAATGGATTTGCAATCAGGCTAGTAGGTTTTAGAAATTAAAATGTAATGCACATTTTTAACATGATTATCATGTACCTTTAAACGAGCAATTCTCATATATTATTTTTTATACATATTACATACCAATTAGCGAAATGCGAAATGCTAAGTGAGAGAGGGGTATTGGGGGGTGAAAAATCGATCTAGATTAGTCTTATGTTTGTAAAAACGCGTGTTACCAAGTTTTCATGCGTTTTTTTTGCTTGTTCGACGCATAATATAATTTCGTCACGGTAAGCATGAGCATCGTGGCGAAGTACATAAGAAGTAGGACTGAAGAGATGTAAAAGACATGGGTTCGAATGTCACTCAGTAACGAAAAATTTTTTACTTATGTTTTTTTTTGTTTTAATTCAAGTTTGTAGCTTTTTATTAGTTTTTTAAATAAGACTTACGAATAATAAAAGTTTTTTTATTAAATAGTAGTAACCGATCAAAGATCGTTCGCCCAGGTAGGAACCTACTAATGTGTATAATGCCTAGTCAAAAAATATGGTAAGCCTGTGATGATTCATTTTATCCAACGACTATTATTTACTCTGTGCCAATGTACATAAACTCCTGTATGTGTAATGTAAATTACGAAAAGACAATATGAAATTAATTTTATAGTATCGTTGCAAAGTGGTGCGGTACATAATCTGTAAGTACCTACTGGCGTTTGTTTCAATGTTTTTCCAATGAATGGAAAAATTCAATTAACCCTTTTGCAGTTGCAAATGAGTTCTTATTGGACTCTAACCGAGTCGCCGTTAATATATATACGGATGGACCGACGTGTCTGTACTGCCAATTGGCTGGATCGAACATATAGGTATGCGAATGAATTACAAGTAGTTACTGGTTTCCTTATAAGCCGCCTTGCTTAGCGCCGTGGGCAGATATAGGTACAGCTACACCTGCAATGTGGCTATGGTTAATTGGCGACACAATTGTACAATTTGTTCCACTGGCCAGTTTAGTTTGACGAGCTGGTATATGGAGCAGATTTGAGAATTTGTTTCATATAATAGTATCGGGACGTAAGTTAACACAAAGCTAAGGTAATCGTCATACAAATAAGCTGATCTTAAAAAATCAAGTTCTTTGAATTTATGTAAGCCTTTGTCTAGCATTCTCAGTTGAAACTGCTTAGTTTGATGATCGCCAACAAAAGTATATTGATAAAAAATAAGCTCTAAAATTACAGGGTTATGTAGCGAATGCATGAAACGCTTTACGGGTAAATGAAGCTAAGATTTTATGAATTTTAAGATTTCTATGTTGAACTAAGTTTCTGCGTACGTATGTTTAGTGTTGTTTTTTTAATATCTTTCAGCAACGTTAAATCATGGAATGCCTGTCTATATGAGATCATTTTAATATCTCAACATCAATACATGATCTAAAGTCTGGATGTTGATGTCACGAATCGAGATGCAATCTTTTAACGGAAGAAGCGACTAATCAAACTAGTCAAATGGATATAGGTACACGAAACTAATATCGCTTCAGGCCGCCCTTTCTATAATTTCTCTATCTACACTAATATTATAAAGAGGAAAGATTTGTTTGTTTGTATTGAATAGGCTCCGAAACTACTGGACCGATTCAAATAAAATTTGGTACAGAGATAGTTTGGGACCCTCGGAAGGGCATAGGTTTCTTTTTAGGTATAAAATCATCAGGGGGATGAAATAGGGCCTCAGAGTCAGAGCACATTTCTTGTCCACGCAAACGGTTTTGGTAATAGAACATATTTCACGAAAATAAATGTTTTCCTATTTTTTTTTGTTTTTTTTTTGTTTTGAAATAAAATAATCTAAATAATAATCTCCTCTATTTTGTTATTTTGACGGTCCTAAGCCCGTTTATTTATGAAGGAAGAATTTATTGGTATCATTTCTCGCCTTTACGTACCGTACCTACTAAGGTGTTTATGATTACCGCTGTGTACTTTGCAAGTAAGTTAAAATGTTTTCTTTTAAATAAGTTGTAAAATAGATAAAATACGTGTCTTTTTATTTTTATCGTCTTTACACGCGTATTTGTGCACTGTCTCCGAAGTAAAATAAATAAATAAAAAATAAACAAAATTCATTTATTTCTTCATATAGACCCAACTAGGGGCACATATACTCGTCCCAATCTTAACCCTACCACTGCTTCGGGACAATTGTGGGCTAGTGCTGAGAAGAAGCAGCGCAAGAAACTCAGTCACTATTGTCATAGCCTCTTTTCAAAAATTTTCAATTGTTTCGTACATACAAGTTATTTCATGCATTTTTATCTTTTATATAGTAACTATTTTATAATAACCTTTCGAAATTAAAGTATTCTTAACAACTGATTTAAAATTATCTATAGGAAATTCAACAATATTTTCAGGTAATTTATTAAAAAATCCTATAAATGAATGACCAATCTTTTGAAGCCTAAAGTTTGGAACGGCAAGCTTTTTTTATGTTTTGTATTAAAATTATGTAAATCACTATTTTGTGAGTAGCCCAGTATTGTTTGATTCGAAATAAGTTAAACAATCTCTGATTGAACTAAGTAAATACCCTGCTCACGTTACCTACTGTAATAAACAGGGTTACTGGTAAGTAATACGTAGCAACCACGTTTTACAGATTTGTATGGAGAAGTGAAACTTATCAAAGGTTTCAACAAAAGTCTTATAACAAAAGCTTTCAATTCTAACTGAGCAGAATCACCTAATAAAGAAATTACTAAGTTTTGCCAGTAGCCCTGTATATAACAAGCACGAAAGTATGAAATCAGCTCAAATATTTTGCAACTTGTCTTTCTTTAGTGACAGGTTGTTCTTCGCCTAATTATGCTAAAGTTAGGCCTTAACGATTATTGGGTTCGACACGGAAGGCACCAAGGCCGACGACTTTACACCGAAATGGTCGCATTCACACCGCCCATTAACATAATACTCGTAAATATTTCAATATTTAGGAGCTCACTTGTTATGGCGAAATCTGTCAGGTCTGGTGGTAGTCTTTGAATACTAAAATGCCTAGTATGTATATTTAACGATAAATGGCGATCAACACTTTATAGAAGTCCATTACTACAAAGCTGCAAAGTTATAATATTATAAAATTAAAAAGTTTGTGTAACTAAAAATCACTGCAAATCCTATAAAGTAGGATTATTTAGGTACTTACCTATGTATTTAACGAAATCCTTATTGGATGGTGGCCCTTGAATTTAACCCTGTAGAGATTTACCGTTCAATATTAGTTTTTAAAACTCTACAAACTGTAATATCGTCGCTGTGGGTGAAATAAAATACGAAATAGTATACCTACCTAATACCTAAATCAAGTAAAAATGGCAAAGAAAGAGTAGGGCTCGCGCACGGAGGGCTCTTTACCATTATTCAAACAGCATAAGACGACATTATATAATTACCATTTTTTAGTTAAAAGAAACCGCAGAATCATCACCTTTGTTGTATGTGAGCCCCTCAAATATTAATTTTATTATGTTTTTATAGCGGCAAAAGAAATACCTACATCATCTATGAAAACTTCAAATGTCTAGCCATTAAAGTATATGAGATACAGTCTGGTAAAAGACCGACATACAGGCAGACGGACGGATAGTGGCGTCATAGTCTTATTGGGTACGAAACCCTAAATAACTATAAAAAGAAGAAATTAAATAGTTTATTGTTTGTGTTCGATTTTCTAGTAAACGCCATCTCTCGATTTTAGCATACAATTCTTTCTACAATTGTAGCGCCACCTAGTATCAAGTAGTGGAACTACGTGCGCGGCACAAAGTGGATTATGCTTTTTAAAAAAGCACATGTTGGTTTAACAGTACGTCTACTCACCGCTGTGACGAAGAAGGCGCTGTCGTCGCATGCGGACTGATAAGCTGTCCCAATCATCGTCCATGTTTGGTCGACCTTCCCTCTCGGCTGTGTACAAAAATTGATTTATTAGGATTTCGACTTCACTTTTTAATTTTTATTAATAATATTGGAAAAAAATCTGCCGGTAAATTACGCATCCTGCAACCATAGCATTTCCACGAAACCATACCATTTTAGGGTGCCACTAAGTTTTAACTACTAACTTTATATGACATTATAGAGATCACCTCCATAATCGTTTTGAAATGAAAAAAAGAAGTTTTAATATACTTAGTGGTAAAGTTACGGTTCTTTGACCATGTGCCTCTTCGGGCGAGACATAACGACACGTGTGATCTTGTGTATTGCACCTTGTGCTCAAACGCAAATCCACCACACTCTCGCCTCTACCGTCAACAATGCCTGGCTGGCGCCACTGGTTACTATTTATACGAGGGTCAAACTGAAAGTTCTTAGAAAATCAAAAACTGATTACATTAGCCAGTTATTAGTTTTATTATATCTTTTCAAAATATTGTCCATTGACGTCAATACACCGCTGCATGCGATGGAACCACTGGGAAAAGCACTTTGCCCACTCGTCCTTAGGGGTCTCTTCAATGGCATCGCGATACGCAGCCACCGCTTCTTCAGCATTCATAAACCGCTTTCCTTTAAGTTTTTCTTTAATTTTTGGAAATAAATAAAAATCACAAGGCGCGAGGTCGGGGCTATACGGCGGGTGACCCAGTAATTCAACGTTTGATGTCGCCAAATAGTCGATCGTTCGCTTGGCGGTGTGCGACGAGGCGTTGTCGTGGTGAAGGAGGATCCTACTGCGAGGTCGTTTCTCTCGAACTTTTTCCAAGACAAGTGGCAAACAATTGGTAGTGTACCATTCTGCAGAAACTGTTTTTTGATCCTCTAACACAATTGTTGCGAAATGACCTATCCTTCCAAAGAACGAGGCCACCATTTTTTTTCCCGCACTTCGATCTCTCTTCACTTTAGTTGGCAACTCCTCGAAAGGAAACACCCACTGAGCAGATTGTCTTTTGGTTTCAGGATCATAACAGTAAATCCAGCTTTCGTCACCTGTTAGTATGTCGAACACAGCATTTGAGTCACCTCCGTTAAATCTTTCAATCATTTTACGGCACCAATCCACACGATGGAGTTTTTGAGCCTTAGTCAAATTATGAGGTATCCACCGGGCGCAAAGCTTCCTGACCACTAAATGTTCGTGGAGGATTTTGTGCACTTGACTCATACCGATGCCTAAGCTTGTCCGAATCTGCTGATAGGTCACTCTTTTGTCAGTCTCTATCATACGCCGCACAACACAGATGTTATTTTTAGTCGTCGCCGTAGAAGGCCGTCCCTCACGTACATCATCAGTGAGATTAGTGCGACCACGTTTAAACTCATTAAACCAGTTGTAAACAGTCGCACGAGATGGGGCTTCATCGTGAAAGGCCAATCGTAGTCTATCATAACTTTCTTGTTGACTTAAATGACATCGAAAGTCATAAAAAATCATTGCACGAAAATTTTCTCGTGTTAAATTCATTTTGACGTGACACAGACAATTTTCAATTTGCCGCCAAGTCGTAAAACAAATGACAAATGAATAAAATATATACTCAGTAATATTGGCAAAGAGTTCTATTTTCAAATTTTAGAATATTTTTTTTATTATATTGTTTATTATTTTAAATCAGTGTCTTTCACAAATAAATGAAATAAATTATGATACTGATACTCACCATTCAATGGATTTTTCATTTTAATATTAAAATAATATCCATCTTCTCCTTGCCAAAACATCAGCGGGTATTGCAATGTGTCATATGATCGATGAGTTTCAGATATTTGTTGCAGTTGCCCAGTATCGCGACGTGTAAGCACAATATCGCGTTTTTCCAATTGTTCACCAACAATCAGGATGGCAACTTCGTCTACTGTTGGAGCATTAAATGTCCTTTCGTGTGTTCCAGATGGTCGTTTATCTGCTTTGATAACAACTTTATAGTCATCACTTGGCATGCGCTCTAAAGCACTCTTAAACAACCTGACCAACGCATGATGTTCATGAAGCAGACACTGCAAGTCTTGAAGAATTGCTCGCTTCATTCCTGCATTGATCTCTAGGCGTCGATCAAGTTGTTCTTCCATGTTGCCCATGAAATATATTTGTAAAAATTTATTCTGTGTATCTTCGAAAGGTAGTAATGATCCAATTCGATGATGAATCTGTCCTTGTATCTACAAAATAAAAACCAGACAGTATTAACTGGGTTATAAACACTTTTTTCGGTGGGAGAGTAGAGTTCAGAATTAGCAAATATACTACATAGGTACCAATAGATAAAGTAAGTTATTCTTTAACTACATTCTATATAAGTACAAAAATAAATACCTTAAATGTCGGATTAAATCCCCGTTCTTCGATAATATCTGCCCCAAATGACGTCATCTGGAAACAACCATTGTATTTTTGAGTATTTGCAAGAAAGTGGCGTGATTCTTGTGTTTCGCCACAAAGCAATGAATACAATGGCTCAGGTGGCGGAGTCAACAATGGCAATTTCACTTTACCATTAAGGCAGCATAATCCAGGCGTTTCTCCCGAAAACTTTAATGCACCACAATACTCGCAAACTACGTCCATTTGCCCAATGCAAACGCTAGGATGCAAGCTGTAATCATTGCTGCAATCGTATTGAAACGCTGCTCGATTCAAATCAGCACTTGATAAATATCTTGTTCTGCGTCGCAAATTATCTATTTGTTGACCTCTGTTGTTCGCTCGACGATTCTGCATTGCCAACCGAGCTGTTTCACGGGCTGCTTCACTTTGCTCTCGTGATTGAGAAGCACGAAGTCGAGCCATACTATCGCGGCGCTGTTCACGTGCAATTTCTTGTTCTTCTTCAGTCCTTTCATTTGCAGTATTTCGTATTCTTCTTGCATCACGGCTTTGTCGGGAAAGATTCGATCGTCTTGGTCGCGGCATTATTAATTAAACTTCACTTCACCTAAAAACTTAAATTTTTAACCATACCGAGTTTTATAGTTCACTTCACTGTTTATACGAATGGGCAATTGGGCAATAATGTTAATTATTTATTTAATAGAAATAGTTATATTATTGATTTCTTACAAATATCAAATAGTCATCCATACGTCATTACATAGCTGTCATTATACGTCAATTTTGTTATTCCAAGTCTGATTCTTTTTTGTTATACCACGTTTTATAGTGACTGACGTTACATGTCAAGTCACACGGGAATGATGTCGAACGGGATAAAAAGTATCCTATGTCCTTCTCCTGGCTCTAAACTACCTCCCTGCCAATTTTCAGCTAAATCGGTTCAGCCGTTCTTGAGTTATAAGTGAAGTAACTAACACGACTTTCTTTTATATATATAGATAAGTGGCCAGTTCTAAGAACTTTCAGTTTGACCCTCGTACACACGGCTTCACGTCAGACTGCCCTACTTTGAACTTGAGGCCGCCTCTATTTCCTACGCAATAAAAGCCGTTCGCAGTTCTCATGGGTGACCTCACGTGCTGCCGAACGTACGCTGAGCTACAATACTGATGTTGCTTACCTTCCTCGGTGCGGGTGCGGGAGTGCAGATGCGTGGCGACCCGCACACCGCCCGCCATCAGGTCGGTGCTCCGCTCGAGCTCCACGCGCTTGCGACGCTCTGTCCCGCCTGTCTGCTCCTCCACACTCTGGTCACTGCGGAGCGACTTGGCCTGATGAAGAGCCAAGGTTAGATTTAAAAAAAGAGCAATTAACGTCTGAAAACTTCGTTCGCCACCCCTCAGAAATACGAGGGCATGAAAGCGCCAATCTCACGCGACTATCATAGGTATGAAACCCCCTCCCCGCTACACCACCTGTTCCGGCTGACATCTAGCATGCCTCGCTAAAATGCATGTCATTCACTTATCAGGAAGGTCGCGCACCAACTTGGCAGACAATAATGCATAAGAATCCTCTAATCACAAGCATGAATTAACTGTGATGACATCATTCATTTCAGACTTAAGGTATAAATAATACTATAGATGTATGCTACGACATATCAACTCGGAAACGGAACGTTACAGCTTCAACTGGAGCCGTTTAGTATTATTTATATGAAACCCCCTGTTGCAACGCTAAACTAAACGGAATCTTAAAGAAATCGCCTCGCCTACTAAAAACTCACGTAAAAAACCGATACGGTGGCGCAGTGTTTTCTAGTTGATACGTGTGACCTTTAGGGGCTGTCACACTACTTCACTAGGGTGGACACTGGTGGTGCTCCCGATCACTCGCTACCAACAAATGTATAAAGCAGTATGCAGGGTATCTTACGTTTGTAGTAATTTTATTTCTACTAAAACCCGCTGAAAACCAGCTTCGTGGCATGCTGCTTACTCGGTTGCCTCGAATAATGCTGAGCTGTGTTTTCCGTGATTGTAAATATTATATTATATTATAATAAATGTATTTTTTCTTTTCTATCTGCTAGTGCTGAATAAATGTATTTTTTCTTTCTATATTTTTCAAAAAGAAAAAAAGTTTTATAAACCGTCTTAGCACATGATCAATATTGAGATCAATGGTCTGTTCGTTATATTGTTGTGGAGGAATTCTGATGTTTCGGCATAGAGTAGTTTAATCTTACTTCTTCTTTGGAGAGTTCTGCGTCGCAGAGTCGTTCTTGCTCCTTGGTATGCCGAGTTTCTGTTACGATTGTCCCATCAGGCCGCAAAGCTCGCAATTCCTCCTAAAACGATACAAAATGTGGTTTTAACATTACCTCTTTACTCTTTCTCGACTTTCCTATGTTATAAGCTATGCAATACTATACTTCCAACTAACGGCTAAATGTGATGTGTGTGATATGGAATGTTATTCTAAAAATGTTTCATCAAAAAAATAATCACACAAACAGATACATAATCATATTACTAGGTCAACAGTAAATAGTTGATTTATTTAATACAAGGAAAAATTACAGGTCGTTACATACCGTATCATCAGTGTTGATAGTGGTGTTGTAGGCGACGGTATCCCTGATGACCTTGGGCGCGCGCGGCACCAGCGCCAGTTGGTGTTCCGTCTGCACCTTCAACGCATCACGGATGTCCTCCTCGGGTGTCTCGTTTACGGCTGCGACTAGAGCCTGAAACAAACGAGACAAAAAAATTAAATTTTTCTTACTAGCTCAAATTAGATATAACTGGCCATAAAAATAAAAAAACACGCCTTTCATTGTCACTATCACAGGTTGTCAACTCAAATGTACGGAATGAACTGACGTGTGCAAAAACAACAATGACGGAGAATAAATTTTACAAAAATGCAGCAAGCTATTGGGCCAACATCCCAGCAACGATCGACGGAGTACTCGGCGGCTTTGGCCATATCTCAGACGCTGACCTTCAAGGGTCTAAAGCCTTCCTAAGACACATTTTAAGTCTCGACAATCCACCAGGTACAAAACTGGCTCTAGACTGTGGAGCGGGCATCGGGCGAATTGCCAAAAACCTTCTTATCCCCCAATTTGATAAGGTCGATTTAGTGGAACAAGACGAAAAGTTCGTTAACACCGCAAAGCAAGCGATCGGCGAAAACAATGAGAAACTTGGGACAGTGTACAAAATTGGCCTCCAGCAGTTCAAGCCACAAAAAACCTACGATGTTATTTGGTGCCAATGGGTGCTCGGTCATCTAAACGATTACGATTTGATCGCTTTTTTCGAAAGATGCGTTGGGTCTTTAGCTAAAAACGGCGTTATTGTTGTTAAAGAGAACATAACAACGTCTGACGTAATCGAATACGATGATGACGATTCATCTGTGACGCGACCATTGAAACTGATGGAGAAAATATTTGAAGCTGCGAGGTTGAACATAATCAAGACTGCCGTCCAGGAAAACTTCCCTGAAGAGATATATCCTGTGCACATGTTTGCTTTAGTACCCATGAAGGATCAAACCGGATAGTGCGAATTACATTTAAATTTGTACATAGAATGAGCAATAAAGGTATGAATTTAGTTTCTTGCTATCTTTTGATCTTCAACTATTACGCGTGTTCGTGTGCCATACGTTACTAGCTACGGACACAGTACAATAGAAGTCATGTACAGAACGAGTGAATGTTTATCTTTGATGGAATGGCGAGTCGTGTGCAGAATTCGTGATTGTGTCGTTGAATAAAGTAGGATCTAGGACGTGGCACAACGCAAATAAGATCACAAGTGCATTCACCGTTTTTAGGTACGAGCTTGTGAAATTATTACATCATACCTTAGTAGGATCGCGCTCTGAACTTTACGGAATTCAAATGCGAGTATTTCGTTCGACTGACTGATCGTTTGTTTACTTATTGCTTAAAGTATCTTTTGTTTGTTTAGTAAACTCGATCCATAAGTTCATAAGTTCCTCAAAGACAAGTTTGATTTAAGATTCAAGTAAAAATAATAATGAAAATATTTCAGTGGACATCTTGGGTAATGTGATTTATATATCATTCAATTGAAGATGATTTCAGTAGTTGGAAAGAAACCATAGCCCTCTCGTTTCCAAAGACGTATTGCTTATTGACGCGCACTTAAATGCCTTAGTAAAATAACTATTAACGCTAATGCGTTTATAAGCCTCAATTTCCGCGTAAAGTTGCATCACGTGTCTGGCCTACTCCGGCCCACGGAGAACTTCAATTGAATTGAAAGCCGAAGCCAGCAATGATGGCGTATCTTAGATAATTAACCATTGAGCGATCCCTGATGTTCAATCAAAGAACAGTTAGTGATGGATATCGCACCGAAGTCAGTTATTAGGGCCAGGGCGTCAATAGCAACTTGCGGTTGGGCTTAGTCGTGGAGCAATACAAGTACAGTTACCAGCTAAAATTGATGGGGTGTTCAGCTTTTGTCTTTAAATGAGCCGTCTACCGCGTTTCTGTTGCTAACATTTAAGTTTAAAGGCGAGCTTTCTAAAGCTGTAAGATGGAAATCGCGTATTGTTATTAGTTAATTTCTAATGATTATAAGTATGTGTAGGTACCTTTGCACACTTTATTGGGGAATATATTGTTTTTTGCGTTTGCAAGGTTCTAAAATACACTTTGCTCTTAAATAATAATAATAATAAATAAATTGTTTCCACAAACACACCAATTACCTAGCCCCAAACTAAGCGTGAGCTTGTGCTATGCTGACTTCTTTTTCTTCCGTGCCTCTTCCCATTATTTGGGGTCGGCCCTCCTCGTTTTCATGCGCCAGGTCGGTCGATCCTGGGTTGTCTCTATATTCAACTGGGCCTGTTTCAAGTCCTTGGATATTGTGGACCACCACGTAGCAAGCGGGCGACCTCTGCCTTTCTTTTTGTCCGGTAGTGCGAGGGTTTTCTTCACGACATGGTCTTTGTCGCGTCTCATGACATGCCCGTACCATCTCAAGCGGGATTCCTTGACCTTATCGGCAACGGGGGTGACCTTATAACTTCCTCTGATGTGTTCGTTGCGCACTTTATCGAGTCTCGTTACACCGGCCGCCCATCTCAACATCTTCGATTGTCTCTGATTACGTATTCTAGCTGTATATGTTGCTAAATAGAACAAATTGTTTATTTTATGCTATCGTTTACAACATCGGAATTACTCGTACTTGTTACAAAATGCAACAACACTCTTATTCGACCTCAAAGAAACTTACAATACGCAAACTGAATCTTAAAAGGTCATAAGCACTAGATTACGTACAACGTTATCCAAATTAAGATACTTACTCGTATTTGTTTGGCATTACGTATAAACATTGGCAGAATTTGAAAAAGTTTACAATTTTCTTTATACGAAATAAATATGTCTCAATCTCAATGTTACTTATTAAGTTACTTGTAACTTTGTTGTTATTCCTACCAGCACAGTCACCATCACAATAAAAACATATTTTTCTTATTCCATTTTTACATATCAATTACCTAAGCATTTATGCTATAGTTAAAAATCTTCCATAAGTAAGAGGCATGTAAAGTAAACTACTGATAATTGTAATCGAGCTATTAACTTACTTCTGTCATTCTGTCTAGCTAAACTACTTTGTTATGAAAACTTCGACCTCTGTGGCTCAACTATAAATAGGTACTTTAAGACCTTTGAGCACTAAAAAATCCAAGCTGGGGTCGTTGTCCTCATAAGAACCAGAAGTTCGTTTAATTTGCTGCAAGGTCGTATCTTCAGTCTGATCGTAGCGACATGTTTCCCAGACGCAATTTAAACCGAGATAAGAAATGTTTTGCATTCATTATTTGAGTAAAATTCAACTTAATATTTTATCTTTTTAGGTATGTAGGTACTTTTGAGGGTCTAAATTCCAGTAAAACTAAATGAAAAGCTTCTTACTTATTAGCCAAAGAACTGTTTTAAACGAGGGTGGTCTGTTTTAGTTTATCTCACAAAGCTTATGTTATTTATCGACGAACCATAACATTTATATGTTACTGTTTTTACTGAAACGATTACTTCGTTAGAACGTTGATTTAGTTCAGGATCAGATACGTAGCCTTGAAGAAGGGGCTTACCTTGCATCCATCAATATCGTTAACCTGTTTTGCCAAAACGTGATGGGTTTTTTTTTTAAACATCTTTGTATTCTTATGTTTTTGTGTGCTGACTAGCGATGGGCAAGGGAAAGAAAAAATTGGGATGGAAAAGAAAAATACGGGAAAGTATGGGAAAAAACGGAAAGATTGGGAAATATTCCAATTCGGCGGGAAAATACTCAAAAGTGGACTTAAATTTATAAAATGCGAGAATTTAAGTACTGTAACAATGGTTTTACGCCTGTAGCACACCCTTACATAAAACTACAACAGCGGGGCAACGCTAGTTTTGCCTATTTGTCAGTTTTATTACACCAAACGTAAACTGCATGTTCTAATTCTTAGATTTATCTGAGTCTTTTTTTGAGATTAGACGATCCTGTAATATACTTCCTATTACTGTGCCCACGATGTCGCGAATGGGTGCAGAAATGTAGACGTTTGAGAAGGATTGGAGAAATCTCGACCTAAAGAAACACACATTGTAACATAGTTAAATCTCTACATTAGAAACGGCAGTTTGGCTTCTGTTAAGTTTGAATATTTTAGACAAGTGATAATAAAGTTAAAACTTCGTAAATTAAAAACAAGAAATTCAGAAAACAAATGGGTAGGTTTATTTTCTTCGAGGTGTCTAGGTGAACATACTTAAAGTCCCGAATGTGGTAAGTGAGCTACCAACGGAATAGTGAAAGAAAGGCAGTTCAATTGTTTTTCCATGTAAAAAGGCTTTTAGTTATAGCTTACGCTTACTCAGAAATCTGATTTAGTCAATTTTGACGGATATTTAATATTTTTTCGCAAAAAGTTGTGATTGAAAAAATGCCAAGAGGATTAGAAAGAAATAAAATATATTTATTAATGAATGGACATCACATAACACGAAAACAGACAACGTAACGGGCACGGTTATAAAACAAGAAACACAACAAAATTACAATTTATGTGGGTAAGCCAGTCGGACTGTGCATTTGTGCGCCTGTGATGTCCATATTAAAAGGGCCCCACTCAGCTTAAGTCGTGACCCGCTAGGGGCCCCGACGCTGGTTTTCAGAAGACCCTAGCCGAGTGAGGTCACGGACTGATACGCCAAACATTATTAAAAATAACAATACCTATTATTAATAAACAGTAAAAAACTAAATTATTGTCAAATATATATATAATGTGTATAAGTGTAAAACAATAAATACAGCACGGACAGATATTCGGATCACTAACTCACGCAAAACGTAATTATTGCTACGCTCATTATACTTCGTAGTTCGTACCTACAAAACAAGATTCAAAAATCGCTGCAAGATTATCAGAAGTTCTACGAGCAGGAATAGTAACTTTGAGGGAAGAAGGATACAGCACGGGAGATATAGCACGCAGACTTGCTATATCCCAATTCTGTGTCGTGAGCACGTTGCAGGGGTACCACGGGATGGGTAATTTAGCTGACCGACCCCGCAGTGGTCGCCCAACTGTTTTGACTGCTGCCCAAAAGCGCTTTAGAGCGCGCTAGATTGCTGGCATCCCGTAACCCAACAATAAACGCTACTAAAATAAAAGCAGAAATTCGGGCCGCCTCTGGGCTTGCAATTAGCACTCAGACTATTTGGAATTGCTTGCACCAGGCTGGAGCACGGAGGTCTTAGCGAGCGCCTCTGAACTCCCGGCAACGTCAACGACAGAGATTGGAGTGGGCTAGGCTTCGGCAGAATGAAGAAGATGAAGAAGAAAACATTTAGCAATACTGTCTCTTCGTTGATGTATCGCGAATCAGTACTCATCCAGATATCCGACGTGTTTGTGTCTGGAGAAGACCAGGAGACCGTGAAAGGCAAAGAACTGCCACAGGAACAGTTCAGCAAGGCTGGAAATCGGTGTCCTTTTGAGGGTGGTATTGTGAATGGTTATTAGAGCTAAAACACTTTTGATCCCGTACCGAGGTTTCATGACAGCAGAAATGTATAAAGCAGTTGCTATTGTTGGAATTGTCAGACCATTCCGAGGAAACCATGGGCATCAATTTGTACTGGTCGATGATAATGCGCCCGCACATCGAGCTCAACGAGTCAATGCTGCTCTCCGAGAATACGACATCACAAGGTTAGACTGGCCTACCCGCTCGCCTGACTTAAACCCAATAGAGCACGCGTGGGATGCTCTTAAACGAGCTGTTTGGAACCGTCAACCACGTCTCCAGACAGTGCCAGACCTCAGGGAAGCCGCTATTCAAGAATTGGACAGGTTACCCCAAGAAATGCTGGATAACTTGATCCTCAGCATGCCCAGGAGGATCTCCGCATGTGTTCGAGCCTGGGGAGGAGTTATATTATATTAAATAAAAACATTTTATTTATAAATTGTGGTTAAGTTTGGTTAAACAGTATTTTCCTTTATATCAAATTTCTCCTACAATTACATTATGGTTAATTACTCAATTTTTGTTATAAAAAAAAAATTAGTTTTTTTTCTTAATTTCTAAGGGTTTTTTTGTTTAAAGAAAACACACAACAAAACATTTTTCTTGATAAAGTTAAATTTAAAGAATTATATTAGTTTATGCTAGTGATCTCAAACTTTTTTTGATGTTATTCATACAAACGCTAAAGAAAACCTTACAATTCTCTTTAATTAAATCTATTACATGTGCAAAGTCGCCTTTATTTGTTTTAAACATTAAATTAGTATTGCGTGATTTGTCCGCATATGGAATTAAGTTTTTGAACTTGTTAATAAATCAGATACTTTGTAATATCTTGTTCACTTTTGGACCTATAGAAAAATAATCTAAATGAATGTGTCTTAAAATATAACAAGCAGTTTTCAAGTTTACAAGCAAAAAAGTATAAAAAATGAGGCGCCTTTCTTTTACTATTCCGTTGATAGCTCACTAACTACAATCGGGACTTTAAGTATGTTAACCTAGACACCTCGAAAAAAACAAACCTACCCGTTTTGTTTTCTGAATTTCTTGTTTTTAATAAAGAATAATAAAGAACTTTATTATCACTTATCTCAAATAAAATTAATAATAGAATATTTGACATAAACAAACAGTTGTTTATGTCAAGATTTCTCCAATCTTTCTAAAATGTCTAAATTTCTGCACCAATTCGCGACATCATGGACACAGTAGTAGGAAGTATACTACAGAATCGTCGAATCTCAAAGAAAGAGAGACTCAGATAAACCTAAGCATTAGAACATGCCGTTTACGTTTGGTGTAATAAAACTGACAAACAGGCAAAGCTAGCGTGCTTCCGCTGTTATGGTTTTATGTGAAGGTGTGCTACAGGTGTAAAACCATTGTCAAAATAGCAAAATTCTCGCATTTTATTACTTTAAGTACACTTTTGAGTATTTTCCCGACGAATTGGAAATATTCCGCATACTTTCCCCGAATTTGGGAATAAACCCAACAGTTGGAAATATTCCGGGGAGTAAACCCAACGCTAGTGCTGACTCGTTGTCGTCGGTAAACGTGATTTGCGTGAAAAAAGATCGTCTCGGCTGGTGTTGCGAAACTATCCAAAGTTGACCTTATCAAATATCGATACTATCGTTAGTGGTATCATTGCTATTGCTACTACGGTAGTTTTCGACTGTCGATAATAGAATGTATAATTCCTTAGTTGCAATAGGCGACTATCGATAGTATCAATACGACGATTATTTCCTACTTCATGACAGTTTGTTTACTTTCTGATAGCCATATTATCGATACTATTGTTGCATATTGACATTTAAGAATTCATAGTGTGTCTATTATACTTTCTGCTCACAATCATGCGAATGGCGGACTCAACGCCGAAATCAATATCTACCAATCAACCAAAGGAGTAAAACAGGGGAGATAGTGCTAATAGTATCGATACAATCGACAGTGGGCTATTGAGTGGCAACACTAGCTCGGCTCGTTTGCAGTGTTCCTCGGCAGATCACGCATGCACCCTACTTTTGCTACCGTAGTGAATTCGTGATGTGCGCTGGCACAGGTTCAGACCAGGTCTCTGGGTCTTTAGTTTCTACAAATTTTATGGGGGACTGTCGTCTGCCGTTTTTATGACTATTGTTATCTTGTGGAGAGTGTAAAAGTGTTTTCAGAGCGTAGGTTCAAGTCTAAGCCGTTAGGCTTATTAGTTAAAAATGTTTTGTGAAAATTTTACAACGACACGTCTACGTCTACGAAAGGAATTTACCTACAAGTTCTTATTTGAGAGTAGAAATTACTTATACCTTGTGTGTAAATATCTCTATGAGCTATTGCCGAATTATGTCAACTCATCATGAAATAAATAAGTATCTAAAATAATATGATTCAGTAAAGTATTATTTTATTAGTGTACCACATACCTTCTACACCTACTAACTTTACAATGTTTTACCACGTGCACGTTAGCATACGAAAAACAGCCAGTCATCCATATAGTATTCACCTGCTCTTCGGTCTAAATTTTACTCGGAAAATGCGAAACAAGTAAAAGTAATTCGCAAAAGTGTGCCGCCAAAAAATAAACCGGTCCGGTAGTGAGGCGAGAATATTGCCATAATGATATGGGCGTGTACTTTTATGGAAACTGTCGCAACTGTCTGAGACTGAGGTAAAGTGCAATAAACTTTTGGGTGCAGACGTAATTTGTCAAAATAAGAGTATGTTAGATAAGTAAACCACAAGACTGGAATGTTTGTTAAATGATTGCGAAACATCACCTAATAACATATAATATGCATTCCAAAAGTTACACTATGTTTTATCATAAGATATCAACAATTAAGTCATAAACATTACATATACTTCGTATACAGTACAACAACGGTTTTAGAATGTTGTTGGGGCTGCCGAGGTGGTGTAGCGCTTCCGGTATGTTCGCGGAGGCTCGTACTGATGGATTTTCCGCCATCATCAGGAACAGAGTGGCTTCACTGCTCCATCACGTGCGAGGTAGTGCCAACAGCATTCTAAAAATTATGTCTAGCAGAGTGGATTGTCCTATTTTAAAGCACTGGATCCGACTTCATGTCTCTGGGGCATGATTTTTGGGATCCTGTGCTATTTTATTTTAGTTTAGTTATTATTTATTTACTAATATAGGCTAAGTGACTACTAACTTTTATGGATCTTTGTAATCTGAGTTAAAATAAATAATAATAAATAAAAAACTGAAAATTAAAAGAATAAAATGGTAACATATGTCGACAACCTAAGTAATAAGGTGTTAAACTATCGCGTTGCATCACAATATGTACTAGTATTGACACGACGGATCTTAACACGAAAATAAAAATATGAGTATTTAATACTCACTCACTAACTACAGTAAACTTGGAGTTCACCAACACAATATGTTTAATACATATATATCATATTTTGTATGGAAATTCTTTCAAATTAACCGTAAATTGAAGTTCATCTGCTGTTTAAGGATTGGTGAACTTGGGCTTAAGTAAGTAACCATAAAAGTCGCGGTGGAGCGGCAATCACGTCGTCTGCGTTTGCGCATACATCGTCAAATTCCACCACTTGTTACCTAAAGACAGGTACAGTCACTTCAAAATATTAATACTGACTCCAGGATACTAAAATGACTCAATGATCATTGATCAATGATTGCTTCAGCCTTCAAAATTTTGAAGATCTTCTTCTTTTCATGTCGACTCTGGCGTTATATTTTTGAGGACCAATACTCGGCGACTGACAGAGCATTATCAGTAGCGTAGCGATTTTAAAGATGTCAGTATTTTTGAGGTTGGAGATTGTGACTTTTTGTATGCACGTATTTTGGGTATATTTTATTTATTTAAGCTTAATTGCACAATTAAAACTTTGAACAAAAGGTGTACACAGGTGATGTTTTTGTGACTATTGATAACGAAAGGTCTGTCTGCTAGCTCCTTAAGTATTTTTTGTTTTAACGCAATTCTTATTTTATGCTTATCATAATAAAAACTAAATACGAGTAAACAGCCTCTATGTTCAACATTGCTTCTATTTAATTAGACTAAATACATTTTTTTTAAGATATGAAACTCTCTCTTCCGTACTTTTTCAATCCCAAAAAGGTACATGTTTATGCATCTGACTGTATATACGTTCGCCGCCGTGATGAATATCTTAATAATGCTGTTTCTTTTTGTTTTTGCGATCTCGGCTCTTATTACAAGAGCGTGCGAATTTTTTTGTGAAAGGTAACGACGTGTCGATGTTCTTGCTTTTCATAAATATGCACTCATTTATCAGTTCAATCGGTTCCCGCTTTTATTTTTCTAATGATTACTTTTATAGCTTACTTTTTCTATAGATTATACATAATTATTATAAAGATAAGGTTCCATTGTTCAAGTTTCAGGCATACTTTTAAGGGGATATACTTGTTGTTTGTTGCAGACGCTCAACATAACGATATTTTTCGATTTTTAAAGATTACCTAGCCAGATACGAACCTTGACTGCATGTAAACTGCGAACTAGTCTGTTGACAATTAGGTGCAGTCAGCAGCACGTCCAGGATGTACATTGGAACTACAAAAACAGTTTTTATTTTGTAGGGAATAGAGGAGACGTGCCGCCGTGTGTACCCACGGACGACAGGTGTACGTCAAGGTGTTAATAGGGCGCTTAGGCAGTAAACATTAACCCCCTTACTGATAATAATGTTGACATTGCTATAACACTTAATAAAAAAGAGACGGCCAATTGGATTATTTATGAAACGGCTAATTTGAAATGTTTCTCTCCACTATGCATATCATGTATATTTGTCATTAATTTTAAACTGGGCGTCATATTTTAAACAAGTGTTATATAGCAGTGACAAATTCCTTATAAGTAATGGGGCTACCATCTGTGTGCGGGCCGCTGTACAATGTTCCTAATTAGCGGGCTTATAAACAATTAAAAGTTAATACATAATAACTTTCTGCACATCATAAACTAACAGGAGGAAAACGTGCTACTAAACTGGTAAATGATCAGGGTCAGTCAATTACAGGAGAAAACGGTAGAAAATTAATAAGGTCATAACTGAAGTTTACTATGTTTTTATGGCATATTCATACAAATAAAGTGATGGTTACTGAGCCGCGTTATTATGGCGATAGCTTCGTTGCAGTTTCTTAGTTAAACACACCATGTGATAATCTAAGGAAATTGGTGCGTAATTAACTTGTCGCTACAGTTCAAAATGTGTAGTATTTTCTAAGTGTAGGATTTATTTATCTTAAAACTAGAATTTAAACATTTAACTGATTCAATCCGATTTAGAAAAAAAAAACTGTATCATGATACTAATATTTTACTACAATCTATAGTTGAAGTTAATAAGCTATAGCAAGTAAAATAAACAATCACCTGTATGTTATTGTTTATAGCAAATAAACACAAAATTACCATTGCTTATTTATGACTAGCTGTTGCCCGCGACTTCGTACGCGTGGACTCCATGATACAAAATATTTTATACTCCGCCATCCAGCTATCATGATCTCTTAGTCTACCATGTCGTAAGGAGATGAGAGGAATTAAAAATCAAGGTCAATGGGCAATTTCTTTTTGATAGGTCATCCTCCTCTGGTAAGAAAATTTCGCATTGCAGTGACACCGACTCCAAAACTAAATTTTGTCGGATATCTTTCTTAGTAAAAGTGGAAAGGATTGTTTTTTACTTTTTAGTTTATTTTATTAAAGGCAGTTTTATTCGTTTGTAATAAAATATATGTAAGTTTAGGTTTTAGTGTTCAGAAAATGTCAGACTCAAACTTCCCTACCACAATAGATGTTTGGCGCAACTGGGTTAGGAAGGCAAAGGGAAGCGCTTCCTACCGACCGGTTGTTATGGTCGGGAACCAAGGTCCAATGGTCACCGTCTTGGTTTATCTATATGTAGTCAAGCTCGTGCTAAATCTTACATATCGCGGTTTGTGTTGTATGGAGCGGGCTATCAGCGCCATCTAGCCTGTAGGAGCCGAGTCAGGGCGTCGCGTCTTGAAGTTGCTTGCTAGTGTTAGCGACAGTGGTAAGATGTCGCTACAGATGGATGTGGTTTAGCATCTATTTTTTGTGTTCCTGTGGTGTCCCTAGCCTACTCAAGGGTCGGTTTGTAAGTTACTACTATTGTAAAGTAAGTAGGTAAGACTATTTAGATTTCGACAAACTGTCTGTGGTGAAAGTATCCACGAACTACTTAGTGTTAAGGTCATCAAATTATGAATCCTGAATGTGAACGCTTAAATACCTAAATTAATGCTATAGCATATATGGCATACATGCCTATAAAATCTGAAGGATTCTCTCGATTTCTCCAGGTTTCCGTCACCAGATCGTAACTTGGAGACAGTGGGATTACACTGGGAGTTTGAAAATCAGTCTAAAGTAATTTAGCATACCAATTTTACTAACATAGTTTATAAGCAAATTGTTACACACCAATATGGATTTATGGTCCAAAATAAAAGATTTTTAATTTAATTTAATTGCTCCAGACCTGCAATTTGTGTAAGTCAATAGAAAATGCTCATCACGCTGAATAATGTTCCCTACGGCGCTCTATTCGTATCTCTTATAGTTGAGCTGAGCTGCTAGAATTCTCTATCAGTTGCTTAAGAACTTTAATTTGTGTACGTCAATAGAAAATGCTCATCCCGCTTCACAATGTTCCCTAAGGCGCTCTATTTATGTCTCTTATAGTTGAGCCGAGCTGCTAGGGTTCTATATCAGTTGCTCCAGACCTTCAATTTGTGTACGTCAATAGAAAGTGCTCATTACGCTGAACAATTTTCCCTAAGGCGCTCTATTCATATCTCTTATAGTTGAGCCGAGCTGCTAGGGTTCTATATCAGTTGCTCCAGACCTTTAATTTGTGTACGTCAATAGAAAGTGCTCATTACGCTAAACAATTTTCCCTAAGGCGCTCTATTCATATCTCTTATAGTTGAGCCGAGCTGCTAGGGTTCTATATCAGTTGCTCCAGACCTTCAATTTGTGTACGTCAATAGAAAGTTCTTATCACGCTGAACAATTTTCTCTAAGGCGCTCTATTTATATCTCTTATAGTTGAGCTGAACTGCTAGGGTTCCATATCAGTTGCTCCAGACCTTCAATTTGTGTACGTCAATAGAAAATGCTCATCACACTTACTAACTTTTCTCAAGGCGCTGCTTTCATATCTCTCTTAGTTTAAGTGTACTGCTAAGGTTCCACATCAGGTACTTCGATCTTCAAAATAAGTCATAGCCTTGTATTTGCCCAGACTCAATAGCTACATAATAAAAAAAGTTTCATTCAAATCCGTTCAGTAGTTTCAGAGATTAGCGTGTACAAACAGACAAACAGACAAAAAAATTAAAAGTTCTAAATTCCTATTCTGTTACTATTTTAACATCACTCATCACTCACTCAATTAGTTTTTGGTAAAAATACTCAATGTACAGACGCATCGGTTTTACAGTTTTATTATAGTATAGATTTAGCCTTAGCCTCAAACTTTCTTGATCGCCTAATAGCATTGATAGACTTAATAAATGTTACATTTCTTTTTATATTTTTATAACTTATGCAATTATTTTGCAAGTTTTTACGAAATTACATTTCGTAAAAAAATCTCACTCCAGCAAATTGCAAATCGCAAGTGTTATGTACCTTGTTTCAGTATTCCTACATATTAAAGTGTATATTAGCATTAGCTACATTTGGTTTCGGACTTTAGCCTATGTATGAAGGCTGTTAACTTACCTAGACTAAGTTAACCAAGATCAGACCTTCCCTTGCATCGTACCAGTCATCTATGTAATATCATTTAATTTCTGCAATTACGCCCTAAGACTGTGCTTAAAAATAACTAAGGTAAAACTGGATTGTTCGAATAGTGCGTAATTGTCGGGTTTGTAAAGTGATAATTTATTTAGATTGTATGTATGTATACCACACCTCGTAGTTAGAGGGCATTAAGTATAGTGGGGAAAACTGGACCGCTTCTATCGTAAAATATTTTATTTGCTTTAATGACTTTGGTGAGATTAAAGGGTGCGGACCAGTTAGAAAGTGGGAAATGCTGTATGAGCAAATTGTTACCTAAAAATTATATTTTCAATTATTCTATTATCTATTGAATTGTCGTAGATGGTATGGAATTTTCTGCTTAAAATCTCTCACAACCATTGAAAAGTATGAGAACATTCAAATTTGACTGCTTCATTGAAAAATCGGTCACGTGCGAGTTGGACTCGTGCAAGTAGGGTTCCGTACCATTATCTATACAACAGGTCCTATTTTTTTACGCTTTGGGCACGGAACCCTAAAAATGAAGTCTAAGAAAACGAAATCTTACTCGTTTTTGTAAATATTTATATATTTTTGTCCAAAAGCATCTTACGCGAATTTCCAAAGAGCCTCGTTTATTTTTTCAACTCACTTTTTGCATCTAAGGGAACATCGGCAACAATGTCTTCGCGGATTACTCGTCTCATTACAAAACAAGAGCAAATCTGCCCCGAGTCCAAGCAATAAAACGCACAGTAGGAGAGGACACGACAATCCACTTAGCTACGTGTGACAGCTCGCACTGAGTTACCGACTGTTGCATCAACTCTGTACCGGCACATGAAAGGGGTTTGGCTATTTGTTTATTATTTTTTTTATTTTTGACGCCAGATATAACACATTTTGTCACGGAGTAACAAGTTATAAACAAGTTTTTTAAAACTTTCATCGGAAATGTGCAATAATAAAAAAAGCAAAAACATTAATAATCACACATTTAAATGTTCGTTTGTGGTATGACTTCGAATAATATTGTGAAAATTCCACTCCATATTTTTGTGTAGGTAAGTTTTTTAAGTTTTTGTTAAGTTGCTATACTTCTGCACAAAAATCTGAAAAATATTTAACTGACAAAAAAAAAAAAACAACGTATTTGTACAGCGGGCCTAAAACATAAAGGTAAAAGTAAACACATGGGCTAACAAAGTACACCTGTAAACTAATATTGCAATGCAACTAAAATAAAAACCATACTAAATGCATTCACATCGTACTTCATTCACTGGCAAATGGCAAGCCTGTTATGTCCAAGTAACTTAATACAGAAATAAATACGATATCACTATAAACACAGGGTGGGCTATACAAAAATACATGTTAAATATACACAGAACCTAACTGCATATTTCGATTACACACGAATGACACTTAATTACTTTGTATTTTCAAAAAAAGCACTGACACTATTTCCTTTTTTTTTTGTTATTTCAAATTTTAAAAGTTGCAAACATGACAAAAAACTGGTAAGCAAATTATGATTGCTCTCCCCAACCATGTTTGTTTGACTAACCCTAGACTAATGCCCTTATGTTACTAACTCACATAGGTATATAGGTTACAATAGTTATCTGAAATAAACCATTTATTATTATTAATCTACTCTTTATATTGGACCTAGTTCTGCAGAAAGCAGCCATATGAGTAAAAGTACGAACGGAGATATGAGCGTTTTTCTGTCAAATGTTGCTCTTCAGTTATTTATTACTTTTCTGTTTATTTTATATTTGAAAATTATAAGGAAAAGTGTAGCAGTTTTTTATATCCTATCCAGTATTTCGTATCGTTTAGCATAATACTAATAATGGCGTTTTTAACGTGGCTGTTTTATGCAAAATAGCTTATATTATCTGAATTACAATAAAGAATAAACCAGCCACATGAGTTGGCTGTGTTCTGCATTATTTAAAAATTGAATAACAGTATATAAAAGACAGTCAAGAAAAGTAGTATTACTGTTAAATAACACCTATACTATTTACACACCCTTATAATTTCATGTAAAATAATATTAGGGGTTTGTCTGAAAACTAAAATAATCCTTTTATAAGTATAGACATGATATCACGTAATTTGGGCTCCGCAATCGGTTTTTCACTGGGCCATTATTTAGAAAGCTTACTCTTAAAAATATCAGTTTTTTTTCAAAACTTCGTTTGTAGATAGAAAATTTGATCAAACAAACAAAAAATAAAAAACCTGCCACTTAGTACGAAAACACAGTAACAGTTTAAGTCTGGATGTTCAACAATTAAGTAGTACCTACGTGTGCAAAACCACTGAAATTGTATGGGTTACCAAAAATCCATAAAACTAATACTCCGCTAACTAATAAAAGGATTCCTACCATTTCATCAGCGAAATTAAGAACTTACAATTAGCAGATGATGAAGCATTTGTTAGTTTTGATGTTCAGTCCCTATTCACAAATTTCCCAGTACAGGACTGCATTGAAATCACCAAAAGGAAGCAGGTTCAACTTGAGATGCCAGTAGAATATGCAGAACTATTGGAACATTGCCTTACATCTGGCTATTTACTGTGGGATAATAAGTTCTAACTGCAAACCGATGGTGCAGCAATCTCATCAATCACCAGTTGTTGCTGATATATTCATGGAGGATTTTGTGGATGGAGCTCTGAGCACCCTATATCACCAAGGTTGTACAAGCGGTACGTAGATGATACTTTCACAATTTACCCACCAATGGTGTTTCTGCTTTTCTTAATCATATTAATTCAATTCATCCAGAAATTAAATTTACTATGGAAATTGAGGCAGACAGAAAAATATCTTTCTTAGATATTTTACTAACTAGGAATTCGGATCATACTCTTAGCCACACAGTCTTTAGAAAGGTCATTCATACCGATAACTATCTCAATGGTGCGTCTCACCATCATCCTGCACAGTTAGCTACCATGGGCAAAACTTTGTTTCCGAGAGCAAGGGGCATCTGTGCCGACACCTGGCTGCTGAGCTTAGGAAGGTACTACGGGACAACCAAATTCCAGTACCACGTCGTTGCAGACCCCGTGCCAAGCCTACGACAGTTGAACGCCAACCTGCAGTACTACCATACATGAAGGGAGTCACTGACAAGGTTGGGAATATCTTGAAGCATGCTTCAATAAGTTTTGATTGAAGCAATCAAAACTTATTTCAAGTCCCAAAAGAAGATTAACCAATTCCTACCACCTGTCAAGTGCAACATACCTCTTCAAGATGCAGGAGTGTAACAGACTGAAGTGTGACTGTGGCCTCTCCTTTATCGGGCAAACAAGGCGAAGTAAGTATAAGTATCAAAGAACACATAGCTGACGTTAAACATAGACGGAACACGAAGTCTGCTGTGCGTGAACACGCCTAAGACAAACCCAACTACTTCATTCGTTTCGACCAATTTAAAATACTTGCAAAACAACGGCGTTTTACTCCTCGAATGCTACGTGAAGCCATTGAAATAAAAAAAAAAATATCCAAATTTCAATAGAGAAGATGGTTGGAAATTCCACCAGCATGGGATCCAATTCTAGCAAAAACCCAAGCAACACCTCGCACTGCAAGATCACAAGACACGGTTAGCTCTTTCTGCGTAAATAGGAACGTAAATTAATATTAATAAGTGACGGTAGTTGAATTTTTTCAATACTTTGCAATGACAAATAACACCTTAGTTCGCTCGCCATAAGAAAGAAGAGGAAGAAATAACACCTTAGTCTCCCTGAGACCACGAACGCTGTAAAGTGTTCGAAACGTCAGGTTTATGTAATAAAATGTAAATAAATCGCCAAGTGATCCGTAAAATTGTGTTTTAATGAGTTCGAATATTCGTGTAAACGTAAGAAACAAATATATACTTTTCATTCAAAGCGGTTTAAACACTTAAACGAGTTTCTACACTTTCCACTACATTTTGAACAAACTAATTAATGTCAGAACTTCTTCTTAACACCTCAAAATCCTTATTGTTGCAATTTTTAACGCTTTCGATTGTCAATAAGATGCGTAACCTGTTGGCACGTACTCACGAATGAAAACAAACCCCTCCTGCGAAAGTGTCATTAAAATTTTCATGTAAACGTTAAGTTTCATGATTATTTCTGAGTATGTACGGCGGTCACGGTACTATGTAAACTAGTATATTTATTAACATTATAATATGATAAAAACAGCCTGGCTGATGTTAGAAAAAACCAAGTATGGACTCGTAACAAATACACAATTTACAGAAAACAGCCAATGTACACTGGCTGTTTTATACGAAACTCGATCCCCGGTACCTCCTAACATTTAGAAATTTGTATAAAACAGCCATATAGCTGGCTGACATATGCAATATCGGTAAGGCAGTTTGTGTTAAAATTGGCTGCATTTTACACCATTATGACTGTTTTTTACAAAACATATTTTTTTAAATGGCTGCATTTGTCGGCTCGTATCTCCGCCGTTAAAAGATATATCGTGGCTGTCGTTGCAATAAATCCAGCATGCCGAATTTAGCATGGCTGTTTTAATAACTAGATTTTCGAAAAAGTGCCAGTTGGCTGCTTTCTGCAGAACTAGGTCCTATTATAAATAGGAAAGATTTGATTGTTTGTTTGTATTGAATAGGCTCCGAAATCCTGGACCAATTCTAATGACATTTAGTACAGAGATAGTTTGAGACCCTGGAAAGGACATAGGCTACTTTTTGTCGCGATATAAAATCATCAGAGGGGTGAAATGGGGGATAAAAGTTTGTATGGAAAATCCGACTTTTGGCGCGGGCGAAGTCGCGGGGAACTGGTAGTACCTAATTAGTTACATATTCAGTAAACGCTTAAGACAAATCTTGTAAGCACCAGTGTTGTCACTTAGTTTCCGCTTGCCATTAAACTTGGAGACAACCTGTATAAAGCAGATGAGAAGTTTCCGCAAGTCCGCGGGCAAGCGGTCATTATTTTATTAGGTGTCAACCCTGCGAGGTGTGTCACGCCAGCCGTCCAGCCCGCAGCAATTAAATGAAAAACTAACTGCAATAAATAACAACTTTGAGAGAAATAGTGTGAATTTCAGATGGCAACACTTTTTACTCGTCTCCATTTACGCGTTTTATCTCGGGACGCGCGAATAATGTTTCCGGACTGTGACTGCTAAGCGAGAGTAATTACGTCCTGTGTAATGATTAATACTTTTACACTGTTGATAGCCATCTTTAAAGCTTAATTAAAAGGAATAAAAGTGATGTCTTTATTAAAACATTATGTAATTTACGATACACTTATTATGACTGTATTAAACTGACTACATTCCATTTTTAAATGATATAATGATCTCTTTAACTTATAGTGGTAAACTTTACTTTTATATCATCATCATCCAATTTAAGAGCTAGACTCTTGTCAGTGGAGTTTTTTCCATTCCTCTCTGCTTTCCGCCCTTCTCTTGACCTCCTGATACGACCCGACATTTATCTTTTCTTCCATTTGCTGCATGTAGCTTATTCTTGGTCTTCCTGGCTTCCTTTTTCCTTCTACTCTTCCTTCTATTATCGTTTTAATGAAATTGTCGTGTCGAATCAGGTGGCCTAATATATACTACTACTATACTTTTACCTAACGGCATAAAATTAATCATAAATTATATCATTAACGCTTAATTAAGATATATATTAAGTTTTAAATATTTTAAGGTTCGCATTCAACGAAACTCTTTTTTATAAAAAAAACTAGCGACCTGCCCCGTCTTCGCACATGAAAATAAAATATTGCTTTTTACTGGTCTTCAATATGGTTTTCAATATCGGCTCAGTAATACCAGAGCTTACTTCTTACAAACAAGCTTAACTTCTTAAAACATTATTATAAATAAGATAGTGAGAATTGAATACAAACATACTTTGACTAAGTATTGCATACTAAACATTTACGAACGACACACGCCTAACACCTCCGCTCCTTTCGATGTCAGAGATGAGTAATAGAAACAACTTGTACATAACATTAAAATGAAATGGCGTACTTGCAAAATCTAATAGTTTCTCATGGGCTGCAAAACCATTAAGTAAATATATGCGTTATTAATGAGCGTAGATGATTTAAGGGTTAGCGCGCTAGGACGTAGAAAAGTCGTTTCGTTTTGGTCCTCCTCTCTTGGGTCATGTCGGATTGCCTGTATATTGTGCACACACTTGTGCTCTATATTTCCCACCCCGTTGAGTAATCTCTAATGAGATTGGTCGCCGATCTAGGTAAGTTAACGCCGATAAAATGATATAAGTAATACTTTCTTACAAAAATCAGAATTGTTAATTGCTAAATTGGTGTATTTTGTTGATACAAATAGTTTATATTTGAGCACTAGAGTGATCATCAAAAGAGAGTAGCACGTTAATATGCCGTACGCCATCAAGTTACTTACCTACATGTTGTCAGTACTTTCGTAAATGCGCGTTTAAGTGACAACCCTAGTTTATCTAACCCGTTGGCCCACGCTCGGCCATCTGATAGTAAGTAGGATTTCATTCATATCCTCCGCATTTCTATTCTATGTGCAGTCGTAATCACTGATACACGGAGTTATTTAAACGCAAGTTGATGTTTCCTCTCTAATCTTTTATATATTTTCTCTTCCTTCGCAAAGGGATAAATAGGTACACAGTGGCATTACCATACCAATTAGTTATCTCATGTTTATTTAATGCTAAAGTTTTCTGATTTGTTAGAATGGTTGTATCGTTAATAGCTTCCTTTACGCAAATATTTAACTCACCTTTTACATTATTTTCACGAATAGACTAGTAATTAACCGTAACAGTTCAGGCCACTTTTATCCATCGACAACTTCGTTGTGGATAACTAGAAGCCTGAATTTTTAGTAAACAAGCAAGCTAGAATTATTAAAGAAGTAGTTGGTAAAGAAATATGCGTGGTATAAGCCATAGTGACCGATTTCTTTGGATGACAGCTCTAGTACCATGCATCTTAAGTTACTTATATCTGTGTTGCGGTATTCGATCGATGTAATCGATTTTCCGCCTCATAAAATTATTTTCTTTTCTCATTGCTATGTATTTTAGAATAGAATAGAATAGAAACTCTTTATTCAAGTCATGTACACTTACAAAAAATAAAACAACAAACTGTTGTTTTATATAAGATTGATGCGTATATTTTCACACTATTCAATTGTTTTCCAGTTTATCTTATATTTTTATTTAAAAAAGTATATAAAATATCGTCTCTGATTCTATTCTGAGTCCTTACTCGCCCTACTCATTGGTATTTCTAGAATAAAAAAGGTTGATGTCTGCATTTTACTTGCAGGGTATATTCACCAATCATCAATTGTGGAATGAATAAAAGTCAAGCATTTCATCAGATAAATAGCTACGATACAATACCTTTGGTACCAATGACCGACCTTGCAAGCGCCGGGTAAAGTATTTTTAAATAAAAGGGCCGGCCCATGGTTATTTATTCATGGTATGAAGGTAATTATTGAACATTGAAATATTCAAGCACTGAAACTGGTCGGCAGGTTATTTTACTGCCGGACTTTCCAATGGAGTAATGACCTGTTCCAAGCTTTTACCTTGGACGACTTGGAGTGCAAACTGATCCATTACAGTTGCCAAAAATTATTACCGGCGACGAGGCCGTGGCGTTTCGATATGATAGCACTTCTAGGTACTCTGTAAGACCCAGACTCCAGCTTTCTTGTCATCGCGCTTACTCACTTCTGCTATCAAGCTGGCATGACAAGAACAGCTAGATTAGAAACTGCAGTCTTACAAAGTAATTCCTCCGTTTGAAGTACAGTCATAAACACAATTAACAAAGAATCCAAAAAGCCCGGCGTTTCCTCGGAATGCCGGTACAGGTGGGGTCGGCCGCGCCACGATTCAGATATCTAACTTGTGCATCGGCCTTGAGAAAGCCGCGGTACCGCGGTTGCCGCTCGCGCGCAGGGTTACCATGACAATAGTACAAAGCGTTAGGATACAAAATGATTATTATTAGGAGCCTGTCGTGTCCCACTGAAGGGCAAGGGCCTTCCTACCCTTTTTCCTCTCTCCACGTTTTTTTGGCCCATTGCTTATTGTCATTCAGTCATTTCTATATGCGTCCAGCTCGTTACGCCACCGCTATCTAGGTCTATCGCATGGCATTTTCTATTTAAAGGGACCTTGGTGAATATTTTGGCCTTTTTTCAGACATTTCTGGCCTAGTCACACGACACAAAAGTACTTGTGATGACTGGTGCATTGCGGGCGACTACGTTGATGGAAATTATGGGATTTCTACCGGTAAAGGGTGCGTGCAAACCTAAATCGTTAAAAACATAATTCATCTGCTAATATAGAACAAGTATAACGAAAAATCACGATTAATCATGAGGAAGAAGGTACTACATGTCACTTCTAGATGCTTTCTCGTTAGCTACTCACGGCATGATACAGAATAGTCCAATTCTACCATCTAATGAGTCTGCACAGGCAAATTCTGTTCGTTGTCTAAACGCAACCCTAAGCGTGCGCGCGCGCTGACCTTTCCGGTCGCTGCAGTCCGCGTTATTTACGAGCGGCGAGCGCGTGATAAATCCACAGCATCTGTGCCGCATCCGCGTTGTCTGCAGCAGCCGAATGAAAACGATTCGCCAGATCGTTGATTGTTTAATGAGTTATTTGATGTTATTTTGTTTTTGAGTAGTTAGATGTTGGAATTCGCCAGGACTTCGATTGTTCAATGAGTTATTTGATGCGATTTTGTTTTGTTTTTGAGTAGTACAAGACGTTAGCCGAACGGAAACAATTCGCCAGATGGTCGATTGTTTAATGAGTTATTCGATGCGATTTTGTTTTGTTTTTAAGTTATAAAAGACGTCAGCCAAATGGAACCGATTTGTCAGATCGTTGATTGTTTAATGAGTTATTTGATGGTTTTTGTTTTTAAACCGTTTTAGAGAGGTATTGGATAGTTACAGCTATAGCTATGTTGCGATATGCTCACTCATGTTTTACACATAAAAATATACAGCAGATATTTGTATAAGCAGCTGAAGTTATAGTTCGCATTTACCTTCTTCGTCTGCTTATTGTATTAGTACAAAACCAAAGTTCGACATGAGTATTTAGAGACTTTTAATGAAAAGCGTTAATTAATGTAAAATAATTCTAACTTTAAAACCATAATTTTGATTCTCGGAATCTCGGCTGTTCAAAAATTGATTCCAGGCGGTAATGTTTGCAGGAAAATTACTGATGGCACCCCTACACGGTGCGTTCGCGTAAGATTTCCTATCACCCCTCAACTGTGTACTGCTTGTGACAGCAGTCGTATCGACAATGAAACATTACCGCAGCCGCACTATTGGCGGCCACCATGATTTACTGTCGCTAAACACGTACAACCAGGTTTTAAAACGCCTCTTTGTTCCATTGACTTAAGGGTGAGGTGCTGAAAACATATTTTATGCATAACTGTACAAATGAAATTTCACGATAGGGTGACGTCGGACTACATGTTTAGAGAGCAGTACTTGTAGAAATACCTTTGTGATTTATTGAAGCACCTATGAGACATATCAAGATCTTGCAGAGCCCAAAGTCTATTGCGAATTATGATTGTCATTTAGTTATATTACTTCTTCCGCACCTAGCAACAAGGATAAAATTATTCCAAACATCGGCTGCAAACAAACTGCTATTGTTATCCAAATACTGGCCACCTTTCTTAGAAACTTTTTACTGTGTTTATATTGTAGTACTCAACTACGTAATACGTATATAGTAAAACATGTTTAAAAACTAATTTCCCGACTTTAATAAACATCAAATGGAAACTTGAAAGTATAAAGCACTTTTGAATTGCAATCGCCACTCATATTTATGAAGCTGAAACCGCCTAGACTGGCCGGACCAGTCACAACCTTAGACGATGTATACGAGTAAGTCAACCGATCTTGTTTGCAACGTGCAATTTTATCAAACTCGAATCGAAGGGAAACCTTTGATTACTAGCCTACTTATGTAGCGAAGAAAAGAAAATGCATTGGGAGTATCCGAATAGTATGGAGGAGAAATTACCCGGCTGGACAAGGTGAGCCGGTGGCAGGAATGGTCTGTGAAAGTTATCGGTGGCGCACCAGACACGGTCGCTTTGATTGGCGAACAAAAACCAGAAATACTCCTCTGAGATTATTCATAACGGCGATTGAAGTTAACTTGTATTAGCCGCACCGCTAACCGGGGTCGGGTCCCGTGAACCAACATTAAAGGAGACATTTGCCTATTCGAGGTTTCTAATCGATGAATGATAAGCAATTGAGAGAAGTGTGTGTTTAATATTGGAGAGGTAATGCTAAAGGTTATGATACTGTTTAATGGGAAGCTATAAATGTTATTTATTAATTAAAAGTCGTCATAAGTGTAACTCCTAAAAAGTAACCGCCCCTAAAAAAAATCTTAAAAATATGATTTTACTTATTCTTGATTGTATTATTAATTTTACATTAAAGTAAGAAGTAGTTGTGGTGCTTGCGCAAATGTGCTATTTTTACCCGACTGCGACAGAAGGAGGGTAATGATTTTAAACAGAATCATCTTGACAATTCGTTGACCGCTTTGGTCGTGTGTCACAATCACAAATATCCATCATCCAACCAAACAATTCCCATTGCCGATGCCGTCAAAAAACAAAAACTGAATGCACAATCGATCGACGAAGACCGAGATGTAATCGATTAACTTTTTATATCGGATACACTTTATTGAGTCTCGCGTCTTTAGACACGCATCACATTGAAACTCTAATGAAATGGGTGGTGAGAAAGTACTTAAATAATCTGTCAACGGTTCGTTTTCAATCTCAACAGAATACGAACACATGTTTATCTGTCCATTAGATCGGAAATTAAAACAAACTTTAGAATGGGTTTATTTACGCAGTACCACAGAATAAGTATGAGGCAGTACTGTACTGCGAGTACAAAAAACGGGAATTGATTGCACTTTTCACACGGGAATCATTTACTCGTACCTACCTGATATTTTTTTAAGTTCTTTATTAAGTCTAACAAACCTAAACCTGTATGGTGTCCTGCCTGCATCATAATTTTGAGTAATCTGCACTCATAAAAAATCAATTGTCATATTTGTTTTTAAGAATTTAGTTTGTACATTTCCCGTGATCCAATACAAATTTATATTCGAAACACAACGCGATTGAGTATCGGATACTCACGTACGTTCCACGAACGCTTGGCAATGCAATTTGTTTGAGAATCCTACAGACAAATCAGGGATTAGATGCCGCAAAACATGAATTATGTTCAACTTAGTTGGGGTTGCAAAAAATTGCCCGGAATTAATTCTTATTTATACAGATGTGGTCACCATTTACCAATATTCCTGGACATTTATCAATATTGGATATTAATAATAAAACCAAATATTTATATTTTGAAACAATGGCAAAGTTTTATAGTATTGTCCGTGTCTCCTGCGCCATTCTTGATTACCTACGTTATATCAAAGCTGGTGTGCAAAACCGAGTTCCAAATGTATTTTGCCCTAGCCTTTGACTTGAATCTCATTTATTTTTAATGATTTCTTAATCATGCTTAAACTAGGTTAAAAAATACTCTAAATCATTTAGTTTTAAACTATAGCAAGCTAATGTGTCACAAACGTGACCTTTCTATAGCCTTTATTTATGAGGCATCTATACGATACAGTAGTCTAAAATCCAAACCTCCCGTACCTTGTATATTTAATGTGACATTTGTATTCGATCTTATGCGCCTGGTTATGGATTCCATGGGCCGCTACATTATTGCGACAGCATAATTCAAATTGTTCAGGTTTACAAGTATCCTTTGATGTATGAAAAATACATACAAGAACCAAATCACTTACAATCAGTCTGAGTATTTCGCTAATGTAAAAAATAGTTCGTAAAATAAATGCTGCCTTTATCATAAAATAGCCTGTACGAACCCAGACAATCATATAAAACTGGCAGTCACGCCCAAGGTTCGATCGTAAAATATTTTCAACTTTCAAAGTTCATATAACAATCACTTCACGCCTCTACAAAAATCTGATAACCCAGCTGATTGACAACGAACTATGTGTATTAAATATCAAGTGATTACATCAACACCGACCTCTATTATTCTAGGGCAATGTTCACACGCGTCTTTCTTTATTGCTAAGAATAAGTGGGAATGCGCGAGAATCATCTACAATTTACGTGCTCCACGCATAAAGATGTAAGTCTCATTTAATAAAAAAGTAATTTAAGTTATTTTTAGTAGACAATTTTATATCTATGGCTATGCAGGTTCTTAGCTGACATGTAGTTGTCGTGCCTTCCTACAGTTTGGTTTGCTAGACTTAAACCTTCAAAATATTCTTCCTTCTAAATCATGCCATTTAAGAGAAAGTTATTGAGGGCTTTTAATTTAAGCAACTAGGTAAACTTATTTTTTAATGACTTCTTTACTTGGGACTATATTAAGAGGTCTACACGACTTTTTTAATATCAAAAATAAAAATATTTTCCTTACCATACGTACTCGCCGCCCGATTTATTAGACGCCTGGCATGAACATCATAACCGTTGCAAAGGAAACACAATAACTCTTAAGTTACCGTTAGGCAAGCTAGTTCAGTTACGTAGAACTTTGCGTACTTAAATGGTTGAGCTTTGTAAGTTGTATACACCATACGTACAAGCAGTTTTTCCTATCTTTTTAGCGAAAATTACGAACGTGAGATTTCACGAGGTATGGTACTACAAATAAATTGTATTATTAACAAAATATATAACAAAGATTTTCAATCACGTTGCATTGTTATCTATACTTCTATACTAATATTATAAAGAGGAAAGATTTGTTTGTTTGTTTATTTGCATCGAATAGGCTCCGAAACTACTGGACCGAATCAAATGAAATTTGGCACCGAGATATTTTGAGGCTACATAGGCTACTTTATGTCGCGATATAAAATCATCAGGGGGGGATGAAAATTTGTATAGAAAATGCTACTTTTGGCGCGGGCGAAGTCGCGGGGAACTGCTAGTTCATATTTAACACTGAATCTAACATTTAAATAAGCAAGGAACATTCCGTCGCGAGAGTCTTTACTCCATGGCAAGTAGACAAGATGCAATATTTCTATAGCGAACTTCGCTATCGCTAAAAAACGTATGCAAAAAACACGTGATATTTCGATGGCATAATGGCTTATGTCAGTTTAATACATTTTGTTACATACATACAATAACGTACTTCGCTTAAGAATAGCATCTTGTCTACGGGCTCAGGGCTAGGCATCGGCAATCTGTAAGCAAAACAATTTGTGTATCGAATAAAGGAACAATTATATGGTACTTACACATATGCTTTCTCTTAGCTATGAGATATTACGGTTAACCTCCTGGTTTCATTGATAAATCTGATCTGAATGTTCCCATGATTGTTGAACACAGAAGGGCATCAAATCTCGCATAGAAAACTATGTGACTGATTTGACATTTCATTATACTCGACGGCTAACATTCTATTTTTTATTTTTCAGTGTAAAGCAACCACGAAATTATGTGCTATTGTTTTGAGAGATTTACGTAACGACGTATTTTGAAGGTATACAGGGTGTAAATGTGTACAATTGCATATGAAAGCTTCATTTTAATTTAGAAATCAGTTATCGGTAAGTAAATAATTACAAGATTTTTATTTTTTCAGATATTCATATGAGGTGTTTCGTTAATAAAATGCAATGTATTTAAACAATTAGGTTAAGAAATAAAAAATAAACATGCAATACCTCAGAAGCAAAATAATACTATGTAAGAGCTTTAAATTTTTCATTTTTACTAACTCACGCTCCATTAAAATGTGAAATATAACAATGAATGAACAAACTTCTCACCCTGTATCGTATGCTAATTGCAAATGAATGGTGAATTCACAAGGAAGCTCCGGTTTAGAATAACAGCACTTCCGATTATAAAACCTTGAGAGCAGCTACCAGTCTATTCACCTATCGACAGTTTTTTACAGGTGATGCATATTAATGTTTATTAGTGCACCTATTAGTACTTACGTCATGTACTTTAATTAGTTTATTGACAAGAGGTAACATCTGTTAGAGCCGAGTTTACTAAGTCTTAAACAGCCGGTAAACCTCAATTGACAGTTAATTTGTCAGAATTTCCATACAAAATACTAAACCAGCTGATTAAAAATTAAACATGTGTAGGTGAACTCCAGGCTTATTAGTTTAGTATTTTTAAATTATTATGTCAAAAACTCAAACTAGAAACAGATACTCGTAGATCTACTTTGACACTTGAATGTAAGATGGAAAATTTGTTTGTATCGTGCTTAGTTAGGTACAGTCGACTATGACCTTAAACTTATAATATCTTCGCAAAATATTTGAAAAGCATATAAATAAATGATTACTGTCAAATAGTAAATAATAAATAGTAATATTGTTTAGTAGCTGTAAAAGAAAAGCTCATAAATAAAATTACATCGATCTTTTACAAAATCAAAGAGCCTTCATTACTCGCATTTTAATAATCGTAACGCTTATGCGTAAAATGTGCAATGACAATATAACTCGAGTATCGATTACACATTGAATGGCCTTCCGATTACAATCTGAGATATCGAATCGCGTTCTAACGCTCAGTCTATAAATTGTTGCTCATTATGGCGCATTTCTGTTCTTTATTTATTTTGATAAGCTCATGATCAGCAGATCTTATGGCATATCCGCAAATATACTTTCACTTTTCAATTGTGAAATCATTTATTTGAATATCAATTTATTAACTCGATACGATGACAATTGACAAATGAAAGTGAATTGAGTTACCTACTTGTTTCTTCTTTGGATAAAGCGTTGAAATCAAAATTAAAGGTCTCACGTATTTTGTTTTAATCAATTATCTAAGTATTTTAACTAAATACTTCCCAACCACGCGTACTTCTCTTATTTATTCCCCCAACCACTTTACTACCAGAGTACACTTTGACTATTTATACTAGTAAGGTTATTGCAGCAAAAGAAAGTTTTAATTTTGTGTTTAGCAGTTAAATAAACTCAGTAATTACTCTTAAATTCAGACCTATTAGGTACCCCAAAAACCAGACCCACCACAAAAAACGCAGCATTTGAAAATCCGTATCATAAAACGCTTTTTATTTATTTCATCGACCCCTTAAGTTTGCGAATGACCTTTCAGAACGAGTATGCCAGCCAGAAGTGCCAGAGATAAGCAATTAAAATGTCATTACACCCTATCAAATGAAAAATGATTACGGCATACGTTTGCAAATTGTAATGGCTAATTAAATCTATCAACTTTCTTAACGGTTCGCAGCAACATCAATGACATGCGCTACTTTTACGCTATAATTCTTTACTAGTGCGAGCTTCATTTTGCATTCCCACATGACAGCCTCTGACAATGGGATGCGCGCGCAGGTTGCTCACCTTATAGGCTTGGAGACAGGTGACAATTTATTATTAATTGTTACTGAAATTGGCATTTAAATATAACAAGTTTGTCAAACTTATTTAAATAGCAAAACAAGTGCTTAAAATAATTATTCTTTCAATACACACCTGCGTACTTAACTTCATCTTGAATGAAGTAGACGAGTACTTAGCATGGACATATTATGTACCTATTTATTATGCAGATTAGAGATACTCGTATTTTGGGTCAAAAGTAGTTAATTGTTAGACTCCAGGGAAAAATATAATTCAGCGCTCTAGATATAGGGTTAAATCTACACTAAACAAAAGAGGCAAGATTTGTTTGTTTGTTTGTATTGAATAGGCTTTTTGTTGCGATATAAAATCATCAGGGGGGTGAAATGAGGAATGAAAGTTTGTACGGAAAATCCGACTTTTGGCGCGTGCGAAGTCGCGGGGAACTGCTAGTGTCTCATAACTTGCATAGTACATTATTGAAAAGATCTAGGCAATTACTTGATTACCCCGTTAGTACCTATAGATAAAAGTTAAACAGGCTTATTTAATTTATTGACAAGAAAAACGGTTTCCTGACAAACAATGCTCATACTAACTTTACCGCAGTCTCTAGGACTATCGCATTGTGTGATGCGCCCGCGCCTGCCCCGGCCACTATCTAGCTGTGACGTCGCATAATTAGACGAACGATCGTATCGCCGACATACCGTCATCTCTTTGTATTGATGTACAGTGGCTAGCACGCAAGACTTTACATTTTTGTCGCAAAAGCACCCCTATTACAACTGAATAAGATAACGTAGTGTTTATCCTGATGTGCTGTCGTCTGTACGGGCCTCGCGAGCCAACAGGGAAGCAACCTCAAAGGTAAAGGTGCGTTCTCATGATCCGTTAAAGAAAAAGCGTGAGGATGATGCATATGGCGTAACAATATCGTTTGTACTAAAGCTCGAAGAAGTATAGTGACCACATTGATTTTTGAATTGAATTGGGTCCGTGACATGTTATTGTTTCTTCTGGTGAAATGCAGGTATTGTAAGTAGGTATTTCGATTGTTTAGCAGAAAAAGAGACTAAATTTATTTGAATAAGGAAAAACTTTGCTAGGTGCACTTACATGAAAATCTTAGCCCAAAGGTTAGTGTTTCTTATAATAACTTCTTTTCTATTTACACTTCACGACACACTTCGTTTCTATTTATTGACTTAATATGAGCGTAAAAGAGAAAGTCAATTTCTAACATACCTAAGTTTTATAATACGATACCTAAGTACAAAAAGCGTATCCTATTAAGAAAACCACAAGAATAATAATGCACCTCTATGGTGTCATTATGTCACTTATTTTAGGTGGAACGCCAATCTTCATTCATTCTAATACGAGTCTAGCCTATTGTTAAAGTAATGCCTTGACAATGGAATACCGAAACGCGAGTGTCATATGAGAAAATAGATTAGCAACGACAAAAACGCGCAGCCGTTTCTTTAATATTACATTTATTAAATTCTACTAACTTTGTACAAGAACTAAGTTTCTCACTATCTTAGTATAGTTTCATTATTGGCACTTGTTTATTCACTTGATATCTTTTTAACTGAAACCACAGAATAAAACCTTCAAGTTTTCAACACAAAGCAGATTATGACGAGTCATGATGACTTGACATGACATGACTTGATAGATAGATAGATAACTCTTTATTGCACACCATAACAGAAAATACAGTAAGTACAGCGATTTACACAGAAAAATGTACAATGTAGGCGGTCTTATCGCTATAAGCGATCTCTTCCAGACAACCTTTAGGTAAAGGAACATACTCATTCACAGATGATATCTAAATAATGTTCTTGGAATTGTTAAACGCTCGTGTTTTTCCCCTTTTTGTTAATAAGATTTAATTTGTTTATACATAGTTTCTTTGATTTGGCATACTTTAAATGTTTACTAAGTGGAAAAATTTCCAATTTTTTTTAAACTGTATGTTTCCTAAATATTTATAAAACTAACATATAAGATAACACTTTTATCGGAATCATATTTTTTACATTCGCAGTAAACCAGTACCTAAATACTGATGTAAGAAACAGGTGTGATTTTTCTCGAGTAGCTGACATTTGGCATTGCTTGAAGAGTAAAATTAATCCATAAAGTAGCTGATGCAGTATCAAGGTTCTAAACGACCTTTATCAACCTAATGTGTTCTAAAAAGTTATGATAAAATTACAAAACACATTGCCTACATTTTGTAGCTCTCTTACAAATCAGAGTGCTAATTAACGAGCAAATGTTGACATTTTACTGTTTGATGAATGAATTAAAGACTTCCCAAGATACCACTTGTGTACTAGCCTGAATAGCCGTGGGTGGCATTCAGTTCAGACGAATCGACGAGCGCATTTCTATGGTGCCTTTAATTGGCTCATTATGATCAAATGTCTAAGATGTCTAATTGTTAGAACCAATACAATGGTCATTTAAGGTCATACTTAAGTGCACGAGACGAAGATTTTCCCATAGGGCTTACCACATGAATTTTTAAATTAAATCAGGCCAATGTGTGTTTTTCTTCTCCAGTAAATTCATTACAAACAAACATCATATTTTACTACCAAAATTATTCAAACGTAATGTAATAATATGTAGTAATGTTCTGATAATTGCATAAAATTACGTCAAGTATTTATCATGTTATGTCAGCAACTCGGCATTAAAACTTGAATAAATCATACACAAGTTTGAATAAATTAAATGCACCCATTGAGTAATTTGTTCCCAATGAGTTAATCCATAGTTAAATGCGTGACTAATGAGTGTTAACTGTGTAAACGACTATCTGATCATCGAGGTGTGAGTAACGCGGTTAGTCTCATCAAGTTATCGATAGTGTCGGTTGATATTACTGAAATCTATCTATCTAAATTATAGTCCGATAACCTTTGAACGGGTCTATTGTTCGATACTAAAATACTATGATATCGACAGTATCGATATTAGTTCAAAATATTAAAACTATTTTGAGAACCACGGAGAAACTGTCGATATACAATCCATTGTCGTATGGATACGTTGAATTAGTAATTCCTTGTATTTTGTTTGCCGTGCCAAATAAAAACTATTATTATTATGGAATGCTTCCATACAATGCTACAATTTTTCGGGGAAAACTTTACTAGTACTAAAAGGACTATTCGAGTTATTTACCACAGCAAAATATCGATAGTAAGACGCTCGATAGCTCAGCATGACTAGAGCACAGTTTTTCCGTACACTGCATTTGCTTACTTTCGGACGCACCGCGCGTGACGACAAGGGATATGGGTTACCATTACAACGTTTATATCATTCACACCTTAACGATTACCCTCCTTTTGTCATACGCTCGTTAAAAACACTATAGTGTGTTAGCACGTTATTATAACAAGGAGAAACTACCGTTCCTTACGTTTGCATTATGAAATATAGAAACGGGAATCATCGAAACTCTATATACGAGGGCAGTTGGGTCACGGCATTGTATTATAACTAAGTAAGCAATATCTAAAATATACCGTACTTCATGCCAACCTTTCTAAGATACGACAAGGCTGAATATTTATAAATAATAATTTGTTCTTAGGAAACAATGAAGCTTGTCATTTTTGGGAGCTATCGGAAAGATCTGCGTTTGTGCAAGCCAAGAGGATTTAATGTAATCTCATTATGTAAATATACCCATTCAAATAGGATAATAGCATTTGAATAAGATCTTAACAAAATGCAAATCACAGTTTGTCGAGAATTGCAGCGGTTACAATCCTGAAATGACTGCGAGATATTTTTAATACGGTGTCGAATGTCGAGGTCAAATAAATAGTCACTGTTAGGTACATAATTTGTATGAAGTTGTAACTGCTTGTTATTTCATCAATTTATGAACTTAAAAGTTCAGAGTATTACTTACTCTGGCTGCAGTCGCTCGAATCTCGAATATTTGCTAATCTTCACAAATCGCGCTAGTTGTTATAAGTTTTAAGCTTTAACTTAACTCGCAAAGTTATTTTGTCAGTCAGTTTTGTGTTTGACCACTAAGCGGATCTGTTCTATGCTTTTAGGAGCTTGAGTACTTAAGCCTGGAGTTCAACAACAAAATATTTTTAATTTTTAATGAGCCAGTTTAGAATTAGGTTTGACATATATTGTAAGGGAATTTTGTCAAAATAACTTAATTTTTTTTTCTATTTATTTAGGACAACAAACAGTCTTACAATGGTTCTTAGTCTAAAGTAATACTATAAAATATTTATGATTGCATGACCAACAACATTGTCCACGGGATTATTGTAGAGAAAATATTGTTAAGAACTACCTATCATCTGCTTAACGTTCAAAATGCTTTTGACAAAGATTATTTATATAAAATACACAATATGGCAGGAGCCCAATGATCCAAATTAACAAACAAGAAGCTTAATTAATAATTGTTAAAAGCTGACACTATCTCACTTTTAAAATTTATTTAATTTTAGGTTATTTAAGTCTAAGTCATTAAAATTAATATTATAGATTTGAAATAATCTATTAAATGGAGATCGTTTACCTGCATTGGTGCGAAAATCAATGGTGAACTCGGGTCTACTAGGTATCCGTTCTACAGGCTTACTATACAACATTCCTCAAGTAACTAAAATACATTTTAGCCATGATAACATCAAGGAAACTTATCTAGGTCTCCATGTCTTTACATCGCAACTATGTAACTTTATGCAACCAATATAGGTGGAACATATACTCGTACATAAGGAAGCGTTAACACTAATCAACTAAACACAGTCTGGGGAGACATTGTTATGGAGTGAAATGACTTATGTGTCTTTTGTACTAGAAACATTTTCATGACGAAATGTAATTGAAAACCACGTTTTACGCCTGTAAACGTTCTACGTCTATGCATAATTTTCTGAATGTTATGAATATTAGACGGTGTCTAATGGATTTGCATACAGATATTTGTAGGTGTCTTATTTTATGAAGGCATTTAGGCAAAGTAATAGATAAATATTGAACAACACACATAGGTCTAATCCCAAAGTGTCTCTAAATGCTGCACCTCAAGTGTGTGTTGGGGAAATCAGAAACAACAGTGCAGTAGTACCACAACACCCAAATCAGAGACAATATACAAGGTGTTGGTGTTAATGTAAGCATTCTCATTTAAGGAGGTGTATAAAGCCATCAATTTTTAACCTTTACCTTCAACTTTTACTATGAAGTCATCACCAAAATCGAAAAAATCATGGCTCCCCATACATTGTTATCAAGCGGCGTACTCTTACATGAATTATTTTTATAAATACTTAGTCGTTTTTTAAAAGTATTTCGATGATTTACTCACACATAGTAAAAGTTGTAGGTGTTGATGGCCATATTCACTCCTTTAAAGTTTAGACTTAGTTTATACTAACATTTTGTAGAAAATATGTTTTTCTATATCGAGCGATAATATAATTATTTACTTCTACTTCAAAGCCATTGTCTGTAGTTGTAAGTAGAATCAAAAGAGACAGGAACTAATTTAATCAACGTGTTTACACCATCTTAGGCACAGAGTACAAATCTTTTAAAAAACGTAGTTCTTTTGTACTCTTCGTTGAAATAATGTTACCAACATCAAAATAATCTTAAACTTTCGCGGGGCATCATTACGCGACGGATAAGTTGTATAAAAACAACTTTTGATATTAATATATGTTTTAATCAAAACGACCTTTTATGTTCCTATCTGTCAAAACAAACCTATTTCTGCAACAAAATGGATGAAATATTGCAAAATAAAAAAAAAACTTTTATTTGTGGTTAGATAGGCCCTTCTGGGAATATAGAACGCAATCGGCTATTCATAAATATTACCCAGATATCGCATGGTACTTTCGTGTTATAACGGAGATTCGAATCTCCATGTGAAACTATCTTGTTTTGATCGTTATCTTCACAATATTACCAAAGTAATTGCTCTTACGTAACATTCTGTTAAACGAACAAACCTTTCCAATCAAACTTCAATTACATTTCTCAATTAGGTACTGTTAGATGTAGGTAGGTATTTTTACGGTATCTTTGACCTACACATTTTTTGAATTCTGGCCCATTCTCAATAGGTCGATCTTATTTAAACAGATTTATCTTTTCGATTTGATGTACAACCACCCACCCTTGTATGCGAGTCCGACTCGCACTTGGCTGGTTTTTATGTAAAAAAATACCTAGTTGTGATTTAGAAGTCTTTTAATTGCTTTTTACTAGTGACTCGCTCCGGCTTCGCACGGGTGCAATTTATAAATAAAATATAACTTACGTCACTAAGAAATAGTAAAGCATTTTAGAATTTTGAAAATAGTGTAGTAAGTAGTTCCAGAGATTACTGCCCCCAAACATACTCAAAAACTTATCGTTATTTTATAAGTAGTATTTATTGATAAATAATAACTAAATTCGAAGTATTGTATCTAAAACAGGTGTAAAGTAAGTACATGTATTTTTATTGCATTTAAAAGCAAGTAGCACGAAACGTTTGTGACCCTCACCACTTCACAAAATAACCGTAAAGTATCGCCATACGTCGGCATTTCGATCCGTACGTGATAACTACGCGAACTTCCTACAAATTAAATATTTGGTTACAGTTAACTTTACAGTTGATTAGAGGTCGATAACGTGTAACGGTATGACTTGAACGTGATTCTGTAATGGTATATTTCACGATGTGGTGCTATAGATATTCCCTGTAGTAAAGCTTTTGATTTAAAAAAAAAGTTTATACAGTAAGGCATGATTGTATTTTGAATAGAAAACCGCTACACACTCAATATCCCTTGCTTATCTTCAGGTAACTATCCAAAATCCACATACTCGAAGTCAAACTAAATACATCATAATATTTTTTTTCGAAATCAATTCTGCATTTTTATTTTTAATGCTGCGGCTTAACAGCTAGCAATTATATTTTCATTTCGCAACACTAATCAAGCCATATATCAATCTGACGAAAAGGATAAAACGTGTAATTACTTTCTATATTCATTAATTACCTTTTATACGCGTCAATAAATGCAACTATCAATCTGATAGCGATATAATATTTGTATTATGCGCGCACGATTGCTCCAAAGTTTGCACGGCTGAATTAAGGTTGCATAATGCACTTTCACCAACCTCAACTTTGTTAACATTTCAATTAGCATCCAAAAAGTAATGTTACCAACAAATTACCAGGTATTCTTGTCTATGTACTGTACAGTCACCACTACGGCGACCTGCCAGTAAATGCCAAATTTTCTCAAACAATTTCCGTCTTTGCGAATAGCATGATAGAGTCCAATTTAAATGAAGAAAATTTCAAGTTTTGTGTGAAGTTGTCGTACTACCCTGCGTGTGTACAAAAGCTCTTATTGCATAAGTACTCCGGTTAGATGACAAAAACGTCTACACGCCGGAATATTTACATAAACTGAGACACAATAAATGTCTGCGCTAGTTGCTTTGCCATGTTTGGAAACTGATCTAAAACGTTATCTGTGTAGGTAATTAATAGATAGCCTTTGTTCATAAGAAATGTCGATTAATAAATCGGTCAATAGATAAATATATCTGGACCAAGTTTTTGAAACACATGACTTTCTATTTCTACTTTATAAAAAACAAGGATCATATACGAGTAAGTAAAAGTGACTATGTAATTGACACAAAGTGACAATCACATTTTAGGATATTCATAGAGAAGGCCAGTTGGTTGCCGTTGAAATCTGAGACTTTTCAACTTGTTCACAGGTACAGACTTCAGCATTTCAGGCTAAATACTACATAACTTAAATTTAAAGTAATTTTAAGGTTGATTTTTCATCAAAAATGTACCTATAGTAATTTCCTCGCGACTGTAAATTAGCAAAAAATATCTTATTGTTTGTTCACACCTGTTCAGGTTAAGATGGTCAGATGTCAGCGTAGCGATAACTGAAACGATGACTTTGATTGAGAGTTACAAAAAGCAGGAAAGAAAGGCATGTGAAAATTACTGTTTTCTCAGTTATGTCACAGAATAAATACTAGCACCTACTACGGTTAGGTTTGAAGTCTTTACTAGAATAAGTACCTAACACGTTATTAAAATGTTTCGATTTACAGATTACAACGTGTTAAGTCATGTTTACCTAATTATTCAGCCAAAAGCTATTTAAATTTGCCGACAGTACATTAAATAACACGAATTACAATAAATAAAGTGAGTGAGTCCCGTAACTTTTGAATGTGTCTGGCTCGTGAGAATCCAATAATAACTGCCTATTATGCTGGATTAACGGTTCCAATATAAAAGGCTTCGAACCTGTTCATCTAAGTTCATATCAAAGTCGTCTAGGAAATTCGATATGCAGCTTGATATTGAGCCTGACAGATACAATAACTGGAAATAATAAAAGTAACTTTCGTTCACCGGCTTCGAGGTTTCGGCTATAATGACCACAAAACTCTATTGTCTCAATCTATACGTGTATCACAATTGGTCATTTACTTTTTACGTGACTGTGGTTACCACCCGCGTAGCAATTGTATATTGAGTATAATGTTTTATGCGCCTGAGACAAAATCCCAACGTTTGGACGAGACGATGAGAATACGAATGTCACGATTTCTGAGAAAGTGGTGTACCTACCTACATTGTTACCTACAGCCTACATTTTCATACGCAGTCTTAAAAACCTCTTTTGTCTTGACACATTAAAGGGTCATCTGCTCGGTGGTCTAGTAAAAGATCATTATTTTGCTTACAAAGTCAAGACATCGTGAAATCTGAATGGCTACATTGCACTAAATTACTTTATCAATTTTAACCAAACGTGAAAAGGCATGTATTTGGTTTAATTCAAAATTAAAGTTAGTTAAGAATGTAAACATTTTAATTTAGTAAAGTTACAACTAAAAATCTTGCTCAGACAGATCAACCGCTGTTCCTTCGTTCGGCTGTATTTTATTTAGTGGTACGGATGTCATCGACGATAATTTTCGAGCCATTGCGTAGAACCGAAGCGAAAACAATACAGTTTACGGTTTAACCGGGCAATACCACCATCAAACAAAAGGTGGCAGCCACCAAACCGTGAACGCTCGCTTGATTAGCTCAGCTTGAGATTAAGGGAATGGAGTGAACAATAACGAATAGCGATATAAGAAGTAAAAATTCTTACAGCGTTTGTTTAAAAAAATACGTGAGATTGATCGCTACCTTTTCAGAATACACTTAAAATATTCCACATAGGTACATATAATATCCAAATATATTTTTGCACTTGAAAAAATGACTACCAGAGGTGGGAATCGGATGTATGCGAGGAACGCGAGTGCGTTCCTCGCATACATCATTAGTATGTATTAGGTAGTCATTTTTTCAAGTGCAAAAATATATTTAGATTGCATAGTGAATGCTTATCACTTAAAAACAATAATTTATTGAATATCCAGTATTATAAATATGAGTAGGTAAGTGCCTATCTTCTTATAGCCTATTACGAGTAGTACCGTCATATTTCCAAGTCCAAAATTGCATTGGATTTTGCTTAAGTCTCAATGTTAGTTATAACATCCAAGGCACACATTACTTAATTAATGACATGACAGTGAAAGTGACAGTTGTTATTTAATCTGAAATAACTTTCAGATTATTTCTTCGCTGTAATGTACGCCAAATATGGTATGTGACATTTCACTGTTTTTTTTTGACATGCCGTTTGAAATTCTGAGTATTGCTATTATATGTATAAAAATATTCTATGAGATTGAGTACAAAATAAAACCGGCCAAGTGCGAGTCGGACTCGCGCGCGAAGGGTTCTGTACCATTAACTTAAAACATTACACAGTATAGGCAAAAAAAGTATATATTTTTATTTTATTTATAATTTCAAAAGTATTCATCACAGGATACCCGAAATAATTTAAAATAATTGCGTGAGTGATTTAAAGTTTATAGGACTAGAAATTACAGGGGGGGGGGGGGACACCGTGTAAACTACTTTGGCGGGCTATATCTCGCAAATGGTAAAGCTGATAAAAAAGTGTTATATGGAAACCCTACCTTATTTTCATAGTCCTTTTCAACGATACCCCACACAAGGGGGTGCACTCAAAAAAATAATTCAGCCCCCCCTTTACATGTATGGGGAGGTAACCTTAAAAGGGGTGATTTTAACTTTTTGTATGTTTTAACTTACTTATTACCATGTCTAAATCAAAGCAGTATCGCTTAATTTTTCCATTGAATTATTTAGGAAAGACCACTGTTCATAATAATTATGTAACTACTAAACCTATATAATTTAATCATCTTCCCTCGCTCGAACAATTTGTGACCAAACGTTCCCATAATACCGAGGTATTATATTAGGCAGTGGAACATATTATTTTTTGCCAATGACCCATCCAACTTTATCAACGAAAACACAGATTGTAACCATCAAACTACTTCTAATTACAAAATTAGAAACAACCGCCGGCTTATTCTAATTAAAACAAGACGTATTTATATTTGCTCTGCAAGTAACGCTAGAAAAGTAATTTACTATAATAAATAGTTACGTGAACAGCTATTAACCTCTAAGAATGCGTAATAATAACAAATCACAAACGTTCGGCTATTTGTTACGTAACATGATCGATGTCCGACCAAACTCGAACCAGATAGAAATACTCTATGTAACTGTCGACGTTTTACATAAAAGCTATCGATAATTTATCGCCACGAAAAGTAGTATCATGAGATATTCGCCATTGACGTAAATTAAAAAGTGTTCGTAAAGAAATGAAAAAATATCTCAACATTTGTATGTACCAGGTGTGATGTACTGAAAAGTATAAATTATCTAATCCAAACTACATGTATTTTTTTCTTATTAGAATGACTACTTATCTGACAGTAACGTTGATAACTTGCCTTACAGACCCGCCCGCAGGTGTAATATGGATGGCTAATACCTCCTCATTGTTGAGGGGAGGCTTTTGCCCAGCTGTGGGAACGAATAAGCTCACTTTATTTTACTTTATGAAAAAAAAAAATCAAATTTAAGAGCTAAGCTCTCGTCGATGAAGTATTTTCCATTCTTCTCTATTTTCTGCCCTTCTCTTGACGTCCTGATACGACACGACATTTACCTTTTCCTTTATTTGCTGCGAGTAGCTTATTCTTTGTCTTCCTCCCTTCCTTCTTCCTTCTATTCTCCCCTCATACATTGTATATATCGACATCGGTATCTCAATGTACCGATGTTGGCCATCCCTAGCAAGAACACAGATAGTATCTCATCCGAACACTTATAACACCCACTGCAATGTCAAACGGTTGGAATCACTTTCACACACGCCTACTTTTTGTAGACTAATATTGGCCTAAGCTTGTATTATGCAAAGCAGGACCTTTGTTCTTCATGCAAAGATGTTACGTGCTATCAAGGCTAACGACATTGGAGTTAAGTAATGCCTTATCAACAAGGGAGTAATCGTGTCAGTACATTAATTAATTTGGACACACTGACAGTGCAACAAGAAATAGGTAGGCACGGTTAATCCTTATTGCGTCCTTAATTTCAATAGCAAGTAGTTTTAAATCCGTATTAAATTTTAGAATGGACTCATACACTATTTAACAGAGTTTTTAGTCAAAAGTAAATAATGCACTAAATATTCATCGACCCTCTTTAGATGGGGACTTTAGGCGTTTCGACACGACACACGATTCTTGGCATCCGGTCGAATCCTATCCTAATTGCTTTACAAATTGTTAAAAAAACTAATAATATTATTAGTTTACCATCATATCACAAGCCTTATTTTTGCACTACTTTAAAAGCTAATTTTGATTCATCTACTATGGACAATATTTTCTTCATATCAAGAAGACATACCCCGGACTTTTCTATACCTATATTTATTCATCTAAATTCGCAGATGTGTCTGCTTTTACCTAACTGCGGCGAAGCGCAAAAGGAGGGTTATTAATGTGCTCTAGAACACTACTAAGGTCATTGGTATTCGTTATTGAAAATTTATTCTCACAACACTGACTAAAGTTCGATGTTTATCTACTCAGTTTTTATTCGATATTACAGCGAATACCCATAACAAGCGACAGCATTATGGGTACCGATAATGCGTTATCTCCTGGCTGTCAGTGGGGGAGGCGAGTATAAGGAAAATGTAGGAATCTGTCCGTAATTGTAATTTTAAAGTATTTCATTTTCTCTGTAAGACTATCAGACAGACGTAGAAACAGAGTAGGTCTGTCATCAATTCTCAATATTTTGACAAATAAATACAGTGTCGTCTCTATCGTAGTTTACTGTTACTAAAACAAACGACAACATTTGAATACCGTTAATCCTTAATGTATTCTTTATTAATGATTTACCTACGTAATTATTGACTGCTGTTCTTTAAATAAATTTTAAATATCTTATTAACTGTCTAATAAACTCAATGTAGGAACAGTTTACTAAACGATAAATAATCATAGAAGTACCTAAGTGTTTTACTTCACATTTTCCACCGACCACATCATCATCATCACAGGAAGTCCTCTGATTTTCATATTATTATTAACACATTAGACATTCGTTGTCCCCAAATATCTAAATAAAATCTGAAGACATTTACTATTTACTTGCATAAAATGGTCTGAGTCCGAAAACTTGCGAAGAAAATGGATGTACCCGCTTAAACCTTTTTACCCTTCTTTGGTTCTTTTCATGCCATTAGGTAAAGGCAAAGGTATTCACCATGCAGCCTGGTCTTGACTTACACTCTGAATGTAAAAATTCGTACACACACTGTCATCAGGAAAAGTATCTTTAAAATGTTGTTTGCCCTGGTCACCCTACTATTGGCAAGTAATCACGAGCACCCGGCAGGCTGGGCCTGAGTATCAATAAGCACCCCGGGCCAGCTCGATACATCAGCGATACTATCTGCCCTGGCGTCGCCTGCAACTAAACTGGGCAATTACTTGATAATATACGCGTAACAATCATTTCTGGGCTACATGTGAAACTAATCAGTTTGATATTAGAGCATGGTGTGAAATATGTACAAACTGGCCAGCAAAAAAACATTCATCAATGAAAAAGCTTTATTGATTAGCAAACTGAACAGCGTGTGCTGAATGAAAGTAAGCAGTGTATGAGATGCCTAATTAAGATTTGTACATACCTATGTAAAGTAATTATTGGAGCCAGGCTTATGTAACTTATTGCTAGATGGCAAAAACAAATGAAACATCTCAGTTATTGCTACCATCAAAATCAGAAAAAAAGAGATTGGTGATAGTGATACTTACTTATTTACAGTACACATTACGCGATGATATCAATAGGTATGTAAAACTTAATCTTTCTACTGGTACAAAAAATAACATCGCTGTGAAAAGAACTAATAACTAAGTATGTTCTACTTCGCTATAAAAACATTACCATTACACATTATTATTATTTATTAAAAAAAAACCTTTTATAACTAGATCTATTCCATCTCCATAAATAAACTGCAAGTGCTGGTCGCTAGTAATGAGCCATTTATGAGGATATTTTAATCTTCCTTCCACTATATTTAGTTTACGTAATGTAGTGGTCAGTTTCCTCGGCCGACGACCGGTCTCAAGGCCAGTGCCGCCAATTAACAAGTAATGAAGACTAATTTCAAATTATTGAATGAGATTTTCCTATTTGCAAACGGAAATTATCGAAGTTCAATGTTTTGTGTTACCTACATGTTTCAGTTTCGCGTAACCATACCTAGTTCACATTTGAAAATTATTATGTCTTCGTCTTTTTTAAATGAGAATGTGAGGTATTTAAGTGAGTTTTGGAGATTCAGTAAGTTTGGTTACCGTATTGCTTGCTTGGCTGTTTAATGACTGAAAAAGAGAAATTACTGATATCGTTTTTAGTTGTTTTTTGTACCCCATTTGCTTGTGATGAGAGAAAGTAAACACATCGCTGAATTTCGAAAAAATCTCATCTTCGATCAAAACCTGTATAGTTTTTATCTAAATTGCATTACGTGATTTCGGTGGCTCGTTGGGACTACGTTCGATCTTATCGCGTTTTTGTTCGGTAGTCGGCGTGTCAGTTGATCTGTTCACGGCGCTTTTTGTTACATCACCGTCACGAGCGACGGTCATTATCACGTCGGATCCATGTTAATGGCGGCCATCGGTGGACGATGGATCGACAATTTCTAAACGCACTTGAATGAAAGCGCACTGTGAAACGTTACAGATTATTCGCTGCTAGTAGCGCAGATAAAGTTTCTGAACTAAGCATTGCAGTTGTCATTAAGGATTTCCTTTGGGTACCCGAAGGTTGCCTGGAAGAGACCGCCTACTTAGTACATCTTTCTGTGTTATTGTTGCTACTTTAATGGTGTGCAAAAAGATTTATCTAACTATCTATAAAAAGTTTTTAACATATTAAAATACCATCGATCATTGGACCTCTACCAGATGAACAATCCACCACTTTAATTTAGCAATCCATTGAGAATGATTCAGTACTATTTTATTCTGTAGGTAATAATGTCGTCATATCACTTTTCTTGACAAATTGTATCGTATGTTATTATATTAATATTTATGTATGTGTATTATTTCACGTAAATATGAGTATATTTGTATGTATGTATCTAGTATGTACGTTTATTTTACAGTATTTTGTTAATAATTCCTTAAAAGTGTATCAATACTGAATGTCCCGCCACTGATTATCTTTCTGCATTCCCACGCGGTTGACTGGTAGAGAATGCCTTAAGGCATAAAATCTACTATTGAATAAAAGGCCACTATCGAGAGTATTGATAGTTATTGCAATAGTCAGAACTGTATCAGCTATCGATAGTGATTTTAGTATTGAACTTTGATACTATCGATAGTATTGCTATGTGTCGATAATATTAATATTAACGGAGCTATCGATACTATCATTACTACCGATATTATATTGATAGTATTGCTTTTGCCTCAACTATCAATAGTCTATCGATACTATTGCCTTTGCTTCAACTTTCGAAAGTCTATCGATATTTAATCGATACTGTTGCTTTTGCCTCAACTATCGATAGTCTATCGATACTATCGATATTTTATCGATACTATTGCTTTCGCTTCAACTATCGATAGTCTATCGATACTATTGCGTTTGCTTCAACTATCGATAGTTTATCGATACTTTCGATATTTAATCGATAATATTGCTTTTGCCTCAACTATCGATAGTCAATCGATACCATTGTCTCTGCCTCAACTATCGATACTATCGACATTCTATCGATACTATTGCTTTTGCCTACACTATCGATAATTAATCGATACTATTGCTTTTGCTTCAACTATCGATAGTCTATCGATACCCTCGATTTCCTCACAGTCGAAATGAAAAATAGTATGTTTAACTCGGGTGATAGCACCCATTCCACTCGAGCTATTGGCGCTCTCACTTCGTTCAAGCGCCAGAAACTTCTCGAGAGAAATGGTCATTTTCGTCCCTTGTATAACAATTTACTATAGATAATCTCAATAGGCCTAGGCACAGTACCTAACCTTAATTACTGTAGGTTCAATAACAACGTTTTCAACCCGCTATCAGCTGTCTGGTAAGCCTATAAAACTTTATTACATACAAGCCCTATTATTTTAAACGGTGTTAAGGCCATTCATATAGCCCTGTAAATATTGCGATTTCTTTATTTGCATGTGTTCAGTGTATTATCTACTTAACGCTTCCGTTGCAATAATTACTTTATTAGGCGATATTAGACCAATTAGTTTGCTTATACAGGTTAATCAATTACACAAAAACCTGTGCATAATATAAAAACCTGCCTATCTTACTTTACATTTACACACAATAATAAATCATACATCATAACTTGGTAATAAAATGAGCAGAAACAAAACGTGTATTGTTTATTTTGAATGAACTTAATAATCGTTACCTAAGTAACTTGATCGAATATTCAAGATAATATTGTTGGTTCATTTCACGATCATGCCATTCACGACTTGATTTAATGTAGCTACAGCTATAAAAGCAAGATTTGTTAATATTTAGATTACACTTGTTTTGTTTAGAATTTCTATTAATGTGACAAGAACAACTAAAAATTCTTATTATGCAAATGTACGGTAAGAATAAATTTTTACAACATCCTGTCCTGTAAGGGCATTGTATTTTGCATCAGGAAGTGTATAACTTAAATTGTCTAACTCAGCAAGGGTACAGTCTTTAGGACGTGCTTTTTAAAAAAAAAAAGTTTATTAGTTTAGTTTATTTGGTTTTTCTTTAAATATTTCTTGTACATTTTTTTTAATCTCAGTCTACGGACATACGAGTAAATATTGTCAATATTCCGTGTCCTTTATCCAGCATAAAATATATTTTTTAGTCTATCACCCACAATTTCATTACCACCACTAAAGTCCAGCTTTCTTGACTTAAACACGCAATAAAGAACAATTGTTTGACAAGTAATCGTGGGTTAAAGCGATTCTCATCTCCTAAACTTCGTCGTATAAACAGAAAGTGGTGAAATCCGCCGGCGTTTATGTTCAAACATGTTTTACTATTGCTTTGCAATTTCCAATGCATTGGTTAGTCACTGTTGCATAACACACCATAAAATTTCGCCGTTTCAATATTTGAGCGGTCAGTTTTATCAAAGTTAGAAAATTTTATTTTCAGTTAACAGGAAAAACGAAGTTCTATGTTAGTTTTTTAATAATAATCTTCTATTTATGTTTCGAAATTACATGTGTAATTTGATGAAGTGTCGTAGTAACTAAGAACCCGTTCACACGAGGACGATTCGTAATTTTTGACGATTCGTCTTTTTTCACGATTAAATCGTTTTTTTGACGGCGGCAATGCTTTTTGAATGCCCATGTTCACACGGATCACGAATCGTGAAAAAGACGAATAGTCAAAAATCACGAATCGTGTTTTTAAAAGATTTTTGACCAAATTCAATTAGGATATTTTGACGAATCGTGAAAAATTAAGGTTATTTATTTATTAAATTAGGGATTAAATTAAGTTAATAGTTAATATTATTATTTAATCTTAAATGTTAAACGACGGCATTTGTTCTTATTAGCGGCGGAGACTATTTTCAGCCAGCATTAAGTTTTTTAGCGGTAGCCAGTGTGAAATGACCTCTGGTAGTCCATTCAGTGTTGAATGCATCTGTGTGCGTGGATGGGGAAGAAGGGATCTTTTAATGACGGTCGGGATCTCCGCGCTCGGCCGGTCTGACGGGCTTCGGGGAGCAAGAATGCAGCGGCTTGCAAGAGTTGCAAGTGGTTTGCTTTCGAAATAGCGTACAAACGTCGCGAGGATTTTGTTATTGGCCATTATTAGGTATGACAAAGCGTTGTTTTGCGTTCACAATGACAAATGCTATATGTCACGCGGAATGCACTTTGGTGAAAATTTCCTGCACAAATTTGTTTGAATATTTTATACTATATTTTGGTTGCTTGCTTACCGTGGACTACTTATAATATCCAGAAAAGCCTTCATAAGTACTCAGGGATATTCCAGACAAGTAAGGTGAGTAAATACTAATTTACTTTAAACCAGCTAATTGAAATGATTTTAATTGAGGACAACTTTTCATACTTAACAAAACAAATATCAAAAGTACATAATTGTGATTAGGAATTCATTATCGCTTATCTCTTCGTTCCATAAACATAGGTACTATTAAGACAAATTAGCCTAAACCTGGTATAAAAGACTGAGGTAACTGGTTAACAGAGGTAATGCAACAGGTAGCCAAGCCTTACAACATCTTCACAACTTCCTAGAAACTGTAAATATAATTTAGCGAAGGGCATGACAGTTAGACCACCCGGCCCTACCGAGCGAAAATTACCTACATAGTTACTACTTCCTAGGGCATTGCAATTATTAATAACTTTATGAAAAACAAGTAATTCAAACGTTGTTCGACCGACTAAGAAGAAAAATACAAGTTGTAAACTTTTAAAAGCTCACCTAATCCAAGCTACCCGGCGCGAAATTCAGCACTTCAATACAAATGTCACAGTAACAATTCCAGCACCATAAAAGCACCGTCCACTAAAGTATGATAGTGAATTCGCACACCAAAATGTTTCTCGGTTCAAAAAGTAGAGTCGGGTGATCGGTGCATACGGCCCGGCCAAGACGCGCTCTCACCGCGCTAGCTCGACAAACACTAACTCAACCATGGGACCGAGGCCGCACACTATCTCCACGAATAACTTAAAGCTCCTGATAACGCACACCGAGCCATCATCTCGATATTCCACCAAGAAAATACACTTTAAAATTCGCTGCTCGTATTGAAAATTTTAAAACTTATTTTTAGTATGAGCGACCGTCCTCTTTTTGCCGCGGACGCCACGGTCGCCAGGCATGCGGTCGATTGATACAATCATGGCGAAAAGTAAAATGGTTCTTAATAAACGACGCACCGCAAGTGCTCTAAGTTAACCTTTTTATCGGGAGCTTTAGCTTGGCGGTGAGTTTAAATAAAGTGGTTTCTAAATATAAAACGCCGTATCTCGACACACCATTGGCAGGTGCGAGCCTACGCGTCTCGTTTTTTGCGAGCATCTTCAATTTTTTTTTACTTTTTACTATTTTTTCAAGAGACAATTTTATAATTAAAGCTAGTGCGTTTATCGCGCTCGAGAGAAGGTTTACCGAGAAACTGCGGTCGCTGATATCTGTATCTATCTTATCCCACGGACCTAGTGCTACAAAATAATAATTTGTTTTTGCTCCTCGCGTGAGTCGAGTTTATATTTTATAAGCTGTGAACTTTTTTTAGGCGAGAGACGGGTGGAAATTACTCAAACGGAATACGCGGCAACAGACACGACAAGCGCACTTTTGAATAATTAATGAAAAATAACTGTTCAAAAAATATTACATCGAGATGTGATGTAAAGGGATTCCAGTTTGTTTACATTTGCTTTTAGCCACGGTCGGAATTGCCGTGTCGTGATTAAATCATTTATTTGCCTTTACAAATCGCTAATCGAATGAAGCAATTACTTTTATTCAGAAATGGTTGTGAAAGAAAGACGATGGTTGAGCGTTAGGTAGAGAAGCATTGATCTTACGACGTTGTAAATTACGTATACAAATTAATGATGTGCTTAGGTTAATTCGGAGGGAAGTAGGTTGTCCGAGTGGAGAATAATAAAATGGCGGGCACAATTAAAGCGTTCATTATCACGAGTCCCACGGCCCGCGGCCCGCGACCATGTACTTATGAAACGCGGGACATGCTTACTTTTGGATTTTGTGGTCCAAATTGCGGGAAAAGACGACTTTTATAAGATCATAAAGTGTAACCAAAAATTATTCTCAAGCAATGGTACGTACATACCAAAGGAAGTTGCCAAAAGCTCGTGAAAGTTCAGGAAGTTATAACAACAGGGAATTCGAACATTCTGGACAAGAATCAGACCAATCAACTAAGAAGATCGACTCGACTACTTATTTAACCTTCTACAGTAAGATAATTATTGTTTTTTAAGTGATAAGCATTCACTATGCAATCTAAATGTATTATTGAACTTGAAACAAACGACGGCCAGGGTGGCCGAGAGGTTAGGCAATCGCCCGGTATGCGAGGAACGCGGGTTCGATTCCCGCCTCTGGTGGTCGTTTTTTTTTCAAGTGCAATAATATATTCTTCTACAGTAATATTTGCTTTATGTTTTGAGCTTTTGAATTGCACCACACAAAACGTTTGTTAAAGTCGTATCACCACAGTTTTATCTAATCTCATTATGTCACTAACCTTTATTCAAGTCACCGTAGAATTTGTATTCTGTCATCACCTCTTTACCAAAAATGCGGCTAATTTTCTATCTACTAATTATTATTTCCTATTATTATGAGTTAAATTTTAAATGACCCTAAAGACTATGCCAATAAGTTCTCAAAAACTCTGCAGTCCTTTTTATCACAAAATATTTAAAAAAACATCTTTGAATGCAGCCAAAGAACAAAATTCTTCTTGTTGTATAAGTAGGTTTAGTAATGCTCTTTTAAAAACCTAACAATGTTTCCTTCAACACAAGCATGCATCTTTGAACTACTTGCGCCGCGAAGTCATTTTGCCTCAAATTTTGACAGTTCATGCACAGTGGTTGCACACAATCATCTCTCCGACAAAGAAAATAAGAAAGGCAATATGGCGATATTAAAAGAAAGCTAGACTACCGTGACAGTTTCCACGACACATCGGGGTCAGCCATTGTGGCAAGCTCATTGTATACTTGTTTAATTGCACACATTCAATTAAATTGGTGCTAATTTGAGCATGTACCCAAGTAATTTATAGCTTCGAGTTAGCATAAAAACTAGCAGAGATCATAATTCATTTCAAAATTCATCTATGAAATTGTTTTTCTCATATAATATGTAAGCAACTTTAAGATTAGATAGTGCACCTAGCGCTATTCACAAAAAAATATCAAAACAATATATTTTTTAATGTTCCTTTTAAATCGATCCCCTGTTTCTTACAAGAATGCTCAAAGCAAAGAACCACAAAGATAAACAATAACAATTTCCTGTTTATTTGATCACAGATTCAATGATTACAGACTATTCTCGGCTCCCTAAGAGAAATGATTTAGGTATTGACCGGTGCATGACGTGGATCGATAGCTTTTCCGACGACGGTAAACGGGCGGCTAATGATCACTATCTTATTGATCGTGGAGGGGATTTATTCTGGTTCTAGATCGTAAATTATGTTGCTACCTACACCACTGTGGGTGTTGGGCCCGCTTATTTGCAGCCCTTGCCGATTTTAGCGTTAAGGCAAGGAACATTGAGATTCTTTTAACATCCACTAATCATGAATTAGGTGACACCATTTATTAGTTGAGTCGTTCAGCTAGCTAGATGATATTTTGTAAAGGAATAAGGTTTGATGTTTCGTAATTTTTTTTAGTTTGATTTTTGTTCTTCCAAGAAATAAAATTTAATAACGAATATAATCTGCAGTCTCATTCATCGTTCAATCTTGTGTGTACTTTTAAAATAAACTACATCTTTAAGCTGATATCTGCTTGACATAATATTTATAGCCATCAAACATTAGTCATAAAGTTGCTTGTATCAATTAACTTTATAAATAATGTTAAAAAATACCGGTCAGAGTATCCAATTTTAACAATCACATAAGCTCACTAGACCAACCGTCCAAATATTGGTTTACGTACGAAACGGTCATGGTCAATATTTGTTTACTCCACAATTCTACATGTTTGGCCAACTAACAGGACCCCTCTATCAGAATCATTACTTTTTCTTTTAAAAAGCTTTTCTTTGCACCTATATGATACTTTATTCTTTATCACGTTTCTGTGACTTTTCGACTACCTTACCTTTAAATCTCTTTGCCTAATGCGAGCATAATAGATTTTAATGCATTTACAGTAGAGTACATTTACTGGCAGTACGTAATGCCACAGATATTATAATGCAGGTAATGTCTTTAAAACACTGACCTCTATAATACAAGTATGCTGGACTAAACATTCTCTAAGTAATGATAATTTTTGTGCCGAATCATAGCGCCTCCACCGAGTGTCTAGGGAACTAAAATAGAGTAACTTGCATATTTTTTATGTCAACTGTCATTAGATCCGTGGACGGTCACCACACGCTCACTACAGCCGTCAGCGCCAAAATAGCGATAATCAAATGGCTTCATTTTCAGGTTGACTGTATGCAGTTCAGCATACTTGTATTATAGAGGTCAGTGCTTCAAAATCATTACGCAGTCTGAGCAAAAAGTTTGTATTATGTTGATGATTTTATTACCGTGCTCAACGTGCATCGCTGTTCAGTAGGTGAGCCTATCATTACTAAAAAGCTTCTATCCTAACACCGACTCATTGATGTTACGAAAATTTCATCTCGCTAATGACGGTGCACACTGATGCCACCCATTTTTAGGGTTCCGTGCCATTGCTTGTAAGCCACCTATTCGTCCGTCCGTCATTGCATATATCAGTCCGTCTGAATGCGAGTTAAAGTATATCTCAACTGTTATACATAGAAGAGAGTTTTCATAGGGTGTGTATTTCTATTGCCGTTATCATAGGCCTTTCAAGTCTATTGCAGACCATTGTCTCGTCTCGGAGACATACACTTTTTATAAGTTTTTTAGTACACTAGTAGGTATTGGTCAGCGTCTATTACGCTGGTATTGTTAAATAAGTGTTACTTAAGTCTTATAGGACAAAAAAAGACAGATTGTAATAAAAAAAACATACATAATGTTGTGTCTTGTACGATGTGGTACTGAACCCTGCGTGAGTGAGTCTGACTCACATTTAGCTGGTTTTTTGCGTTCTCTTTACATAGCCCACATAATGAAATAATGACCTAATCCTTTCAAATTAGTATATTTATCATCGGAGGAATAATTCTTGGAATTGCCTCTAATATGAGGAGAACACGGCATATTGGATAACAAGCATGAAAATACCGAGAAACCGTTTTGCCACGTTCGAATCGCACACATTATCGCTACCAATTTGCTTTGTCGGTCTGTTGGTTTTACAGAGTGCTCGAAAATGGAACGTGAAGTATGATATTTGTACGAAATTGTTCCTATCAGGGACTTTCAGAAGCTTTTGATTTATTTTTGATTTCATAAAGATATTTTTTTCCCCACTTTTGTAAAACTAGTCATGTCTGCACAGCAATTTTCCCGCTTACGATCTATAACAGCCGGAGAAGCTAGTCCCACGCCTGTGAAATATCGAGAGATGCCATGATGACCAAGGGCCAAAGTGCCAAAGATGTTATTTGCCCTTTGGTGGAGAGCGCCCTTAAATGGGTGAAGACTGAAAACTCCCACAAAAAAAGACACACTCCATCAAAACGAAATATTAAGTAGGCATACCCGGCTAGTTGCGAACAAAATTGCCGCTTAGATCTTGGAAACTGGGATCGGGCTCACAGACTGCAGTCTGGACACATTCCGCTGAAAATCTTTGCGCTTTAAAGAAAAAACAAACTTCCCAAACTGTGAAACAGGTGGAACTAAAGAAGACGTACAACATGTTTTAGCAGAATGTTGCCGTATCGCAGCCGAAAGAGAGATGCTAATACAGACTTTTGACATAAATAGATTAGAGGAAAGCTTAGCATTCTTGCTAAACCCTACTCGGATGCAGCAAGAATGCTTTATTTATTCCTATAGGTATACCTTAAGATTGTAGATTAATACTTCCTTATTTATTAAGAACTAGCTGAACCGGCAAACCCTACCCTTACCCTACTCCATGTTTTTTTTTATTTTCACCCTTTAATTTTTATTATACTATTCCCGACAAAGACAAATCCAAAAACACAAAAATCATAACAATCGGTGCAGTCGTTCTTGAGTTATAAATGGTGTAACTAACATGACTTTCTTTCATATATATAGATATACGCAATTTTTTACAATAGGGTTACGATATGATTGATATTTTATCTTATGTAACAAAATCCTCTAAAATAAATAAAAAATAAACACACTCCATCAAAACGAAGTTTCAAGTAGGCATACCCGACTGGTTGCGAACAAAATTGCCGCTTAGATCTCGGAAACTGCGATCGGCGCACACGCACCACACAAAGGAGCGGGCTGGACGCACAAACTATTGTACATCCTCACGGAATATATTGCCGGGGCACGCTTACGGGAGGCGTGGTTTTAACTTAGCACAGGTGGGCATTTTAAGTATGGATTTGAGTAAGATTCTTTTTTTTATAGATTTCGACGATTAAGATTTATGATAAGAGAAAAATGACTCGACACCCGCTAAGGGAGAAAGCACCACTACTTTTCCATGAAGTCGTGAGGTTGAACCCTGATCTATCTGTAAAGGATTATACCTGGACCATATTGCGTCATGAATACATTAACGTGAATCATTTGCAAATTTTAACCGCCTTTTTAACCGCAATAAAAAGTATCAAAAAAAGGATTAACAAATACCTACTTTCGCAATAAGTGGCGGATCCATAAAAAAAGTTAATTTGCTAAAACTGTATCATTTTGAATCTATTAATCTTCGTTTCGTTTTTTGGAAGATAAGATATCACAACATAACAATAAAAAAACGTATAATAATATAATTACGTTTAATTTTTTTGAAAATATATTTAAGATAAGACCACTAAAAATGTTGCCTTTGCTTCATCTCATGAGTACTATTTTGTGTTTTGTTAGTATTTCAAAAGACAGCCTAGAATACTTTTACGAGTTTTTAAGTCCAACTTTAATGCAAAACCAAGTACTTTTAAGATTAGACCTCGGTATGTGGCTCAGACCTCGGTATGTGGCTTATAGGCAAATCTAACTACCTACCGCTAACACTAATGGCCACACGAGTAATCCAAAACTAAATGTAAACGAGAGTCCGTGTCTGCGTTTGTAAGTCGGTGCCTATATTATTAAATAGACCATATCTTGCAATCTGTCGGCTCTGAATGGATAATAACGCAGAGTCCAGCCGGCTCTTCTAACGCGAGTAGGAATCCGCCCCCCGCTCCAACGAGGAATTGAACCCGGTGCTTTTAACTCTAATTGCTTACATGTTTTTGCGATTCGCCTGAATTCACGACTCCTGTCCAGCGCCCAGTAAAAACTATTTAATATTGTTACGATCGAGCATCAGGCTTAAGTCCCATAGTTTAATTATTTTTAAAGGATAAAATAGAATCGGGTTTTAAGTAAATTAGTTTAGATTTTAATTTAATTATATGGCTCTTCGTACGATGTTAGGTCTATAACTACTAATTTATTTTAAAGTATGCTTATGCACTGTCAAACATAAACTTGCTGAATTATGATTTTAAGATTATGCTAAACGAAATCTTAAGATAAATATAATTTCAGTTAATAAATACTTAAATTAATGATACAAAATTAATGAACATTTCAATTTGATAAGATAAATGACCATTTGTTTTCAAAGATCATTACAAAACACGATCTAATTAAAAAGTTGATTAAATTGATAAAGTGACAGTCACAAGGACAAAATTATAACTCATTCAGCACAGACAGATGTGGCTGAGAGGTGAATATCACAAGTTCACAATAAGTTCTTCAATTAACCACTATACGTGATGCAAGGCCTAGGGATGTTACATGCGTGTTTATAATAATAATAATATAAATCGTTATTGCTTCCATTTTAAAAAAATAGTAACAACAGTAATAATTATAATTAAACAACAAGACAGCAAAGCAATTGGACGTAGCTCAGTATGTAATACGTCTCTTTTATTTTAAAAAGTCAGTGCTTCGATAAACGATTATGCGTTTAAATGTAAGCGAGGTATAAATAAACATGAACAATATAAGTATTTTCTAATAATTAAGTATAGCTTTTCTTTAAACCGTAAATTGACTTTATGTATTTTATCGAACTAATCATGATTTGAGCCATCACGTGGTATGGAACTTTCAGGTGCTTCGAAAATAGTACGAGTACCTTTTTTAGTTTCCCATAACTAAGACAAAATATTGAATACTATCGCTCTGTATGTAGGTAAAACTTTTGTTGTTAAATCAAAACTCAGGCATTTATAATTTTAGCAATAATTCAAACAAAGACTAGGAATTGTCACTATCATTTCTGCGATCGAAAGTGATACTATCGATAGCAGCATTTCAACGTCCTTATCGCCAGCCGGCTCGATAGATTCATCATCTTCATCTGAATGGTGTACTAAATTGCCACAGTCACGCGAATCATCTATTAATCTTATTTTTGCTTTTGTTCTTATCGACCGGAGCTGATGAGAACTGATTTTAGGCGTAGCTGTTTGCACTGGTGTATTAATAGTACTCTCTCTCTCTCTTCATAAGGTCCATGACCTCTTTCTTTCTTTTAATTTACTAGTATTTATTTAATAAAGTCATCTTTTGGGGTTCTGTACATCTTTGTACTTTGTACATCTTTGTTGTCCGTCTTTCTGTCAAGACTCTTCTTCTCAGGAACGTGTGGTGGTATCAGGTCGAGAAAAAAAAAGGCTTTTCTGTCTTGAAGTAACTCAGAAACAGCTACGGATTCATGAAGTTGGTTAAGTCGTTGCTTCTGCGTTTATTCTTTCCACAGTTATGCCGGATTACCATCTCACTGAACTTTGAGTGTAAAGGAACAGAGAATACACTACACCTGCATACAACGCACATCCCTATGCACTATTTATTCTTATATTATTTTATTTCTTGTGTACTTGGGTGATCTCTGATCGGATTGGCCACCGTAGCTAGGGCTAGGAGAATATTACGTCTCAACTACTACAAGTGATCGCAGTCCGTAGTTGCATTTAAAAAAGCAGTATTTTTGCCAACCTAATAAGGCCTTTCCACCGTCTTAAACGTAAAGGTCAAGGCGACTCTGTATATTTCCTGTGTGCTCTACAACTGATCGATACTTAAAATGCTTTGTTGATGAATATGTACTATTGTGTTGAGACTTATAATTAAGTACCTAAGTACCATTGTGATTGGAGTGGCAAGCTAAGTAGTTTTATTTAAATTCCGTAGCTAAGACCGTTTTTAATTTGCTTCAGCGCTATGTGATTTAGTAGCTGCTATTCGATCGATAATATCCTGTAAGATTATATCTGTAATAGAATCTATTAAAAAAGTATTTACCTAGACTAAAGCTCTACTAAAGCCTCATTAATTTGACGACAATCTTGGTGTAGTGGTTTGCGCCCCGGACTTCTAAACCAGGCGGTTGCGGGTTCGAATCCCGCAAGGGGCAAATGTTTGTGTGATGAGCACGAGCATTTGTACCCAAGTCATGGATGTTTATAAATGTATATAAGTATGTCTATCCGTTATCCTAGTCACCATAGCACAAGCTCACGCTTAGTTTGGGGCTAGGTAATTAGTGTGTTTGTTGAAACAATTTAAACAATTAATGGTGCCATTTAGAAATAAAGATCCCAAACCTAAATTAGACATTTTATGGCGCTACGAAAAGACATCAACGAGCTCAGCTTGTAAACAAACGTAAAAAATATATATTTCAAAACTGCAATCAAAATGCTCAATTAACATATATTCCAAAAACCAACCTATCAATAAATTCCACAGTAATCGAAAAACCTATCAGCTATAAATTCTACTAAACCTGGCTCGTCTTGTGATAAACAAGAAACGCATAACTAACTTATTTATGACAAAACTGTATCGTTGGACCGAGTTACTGCAACTTGAATCTATAAATATTAGCTTACTAATAGATACTTGTGCTAACACGCACAGAAAATTCATAATATTTGACAGCGCGCAAGGTACTAAAAAGTAGGAGATAATTTTTCGTAACATCACCTTGTAGAGGGTATATCTGAGATTGGATCTAGAGGTGATCACATGAATTCTTGGGCACACCGCTCGGGCTTGTAGATGTTATCTAAACGTCTTAAATTATTGTCCGATGCCTGGCTACTAGCTACCATCTAGCTATACCGGGGCCGGACTAGCAAATGACCCTACCACGCTCCTGGATGAGCCGCATATTTCTTATCTTCGATTTCAAATTTATTCAATGTTGTTCTTTAGCGATATTTTATTTTCAGCTCGTTAACATTTTCTGCTTGTGTTTTAGACCGTAAATAAAATAAATTGGCTAGGATTTTATGCAACTATTTGCACTATGAAGCTCACTACGAGTATTTTTCGAGCGATCTAAAGTTTTGGTATTTTTATAAATGGTGTGTTATTTTGCTATTCAAGAACTTGTTCCTTGGTTTTACATTTTATAGATTAAAACCTTCCGTAATTTTTTTTATAAGCAATCCCAAATGACATAAGCTTAGAATGTCCATTAGACTAAGATAAACCTGTCCCCAATCATACATAGGTCAAGCGTCTGTATGACATCATTTCAAAAAGACCGAAAAGGTCATCTATGTTTCACTGCATTTCGCAAGTGTGAAGCTAATTTTGTGGTTATTGGTATCCGCGTCGAAAGCTCAGGCACACCCTAATGCCGGCAAGATCAAATTACTAACGTACCGAGACTGCTTAGAACCTTCGAGTTCAAATTGCTGTAAAAAAAGTTACATCGAGATGATAGTTTGGTTTCTTTTTTCGCTGTATTTTCGTAATGGCCAGTGGCATTCGCAATTTTGAAGCTATTTGATACATCATTTTGAAAACCAGTTCTCACAATGAAGCTGTACGCGAATAGAAGGCTTATTTTCTTATACTTATTTATGACCGTACAGATGTTTAGTTTTATTTTACGGCACAAAAGTTAGGCTGATTTTGCAGAGAACACTTTGAGATCAGAAATTTTTAATATAAAATTCTAGTGCATGTACCTAATACAGAATAGATAAACATTATAACAATGCTGCCTCTTATTAATGTCCATATAAATAGCAGGCATACTCAGAGGCAATTATTAAGATAGTTATATTAAACCGGTCTCGAGAAAAGGTGTGCTTAATTAAACAATCTTTGGTAGCCGTGGACATGTATTAAATATTGTTAGGTATACAACGTAAAAATTTGCATTAAATTAAAAACTCGCATGATACGAGAGTAAGGTATAAATGAAACAATAATAAAAAAAACTCATACCTAGTTCTTGTATTCGTCATATAGAGCCATTTATTACATTCATAAAATAAAAGTCGGGTTATTTAGACTATTTATAACTTAAATACGGCTGGACCGATTTACATGATCTTAAAGTTTCATCTCCCCGAACAGCAGAACAATTTTAAAAACAATGGAAAATCTGAAGGGTGATGGGAAATCTGGCATTTGTCTTCTTGTCTCTTTTATAGCAAAAGTTCATTATTGCAAAACGGTGACCTGGATTGATGACTATCTTTTGTATTTTAAGAATGGATGATCAATCACAGAAAACAACTACAAAAAACTATTCACCCTAGCTTATAAAATCGCCGTTGTTACAAAACTAAACGATGTCTCAATCGGAACGAGTACACTTAGCTCAACAGTGTCTTGTGGTTGTGTTGCGATAATTAATTTTAGATTTGTTTATTAATTCGTTGTCAAGACCCGGGCAGTTGGAACACCGCCGGAACAGGTTCCGAGCCGAGTGTATCTAAGCTGAGATAATGATATAAACACACTAAGGAGTGGCGCGGGAAAAGGAGATTGCTTAAAGTCTATGAGCACAAATGCATAATATAAAATAAATCAGCTTTGATCATAACCAGACTACAGAGATAATCAGTTTTTATGTCTTTGATTTCCCTTTTAGTGCAATTTAAAAAAACTCGTATTGTTTGAGTGAAACGTACTAATGATTATTTATTTATTACTATATCAAGTCTTTTCATAGACTTTCTGTTGATTCGTTTTTGATGCAATTCATCTATGTTTTACTCGTATATTGCACTCATTAAATTCATCGAACGTTTTCAGATGGGACTGACTTCAGATGGATGATTTTATTTTTGATTTCGTGCGAAGAGTTTTCTTAAATTATATAATAATTACTCATAAGTAGTGTTTAAAATACTTACTTTAAAATGGATCGTTTAAATTTAAACTTTTTAGTTAACTTTGGTCATCCTCCTTTGATCAATGCGAGCTTGCAAGTGCTGGCTAGTGAATGCCATAGCTTAGAGCAGGGTAATGGAGACTATACTCGTATATACAGATACAACCTTGCAGTGCTGAAATGGCCCAAGTTTTCTATACAGGTGGAATAAATTAGCTGATACTTGTGTAATGGAACCTTGACTGATGCATTATTGGTGTCAAACAGTAAAGACATGATTTTGCACTTGATTGTACACAATGTTTTCCTGGCAATATTGTTGACCGGACGTGGGTAAAGAGATTGAAGTTAATACGTAGTACTTTAAGACTATAGAGACCAGTAGGTAAAAATCATTTATCTTTACGTCATCATAACTCTTTTCTGGTGACAGTACGTCTCCCACTCTTCAATCTTATCACCATTTACTTATTAATTTATATACTCAATTTTCTAAAATACACTTAGCGCCAGAAAATTCGATCACTAGTGCCTGTTATGTCAACGGATTGCTGATGTCAACTACAAAGCAACTGCGGCATCCTGTGCGTGTGTCCAGAGCGGCGGACCAAAAGAGTCTAAAAGTCTACACCGGGGTGACCACAATATCATTTTTGCGGTGATAAAATGGAATGTTAGTCATGCTAAGTTTGAGTACATCTTTTTAACAAACTAAATTAATTTTGTTCCGATAACTGAAACACACGCGTTGAACAATTTTTAGCAAAGCAGCTATTTCTTGAAGACTCGGCCCGCACTGATAGTCTCGTTTTAGTTTTTTTACACTAGTATTAAAATAAGGTTAAGATAGGATAGGATAGGATTGGTGTAATTTGTGCTCTTTTGGTACCCTTTTGGTACCAATAAGTGAATGATCTCAATACTACTAAGGATAACCTAGTAAAAGTTATATCACTCGGGTCCCTGGGAGTAGTCATAAGCAACTGCAATGTCGAGTCGATAAACCGATAGTGATCTTCAGTACGTAGGTACTGCTGCTAAGACTGATGCTGATGATTATTTATTTGGAACACAAAACAGCAAAACATCAAGAAAACATATGGCTAAATAATGCCCTAAAACATGTGTCCGCGGCTTAGTTAATATCTAATTACAAGTACACCTAAAGAGTGGTAAAAATTAAAATTAACTAAGAACTTAATCTTAACCTAAATTACATTACTAAGAAATCTTTTCCAGATTTACTCCTCAAATAGGATATATCTCCTGATCGTCAGAATGTGTCACCTATACAATAAACTATAAATACAAAATAGCATCACAGTGGACATATTCATATGATTGATATAAATATCAAATATGATTTTATAACTAAAGCAATTATTTTGCAAGTTTTTACAAAATTAAATCAAATTTCGCTTACAAAAATTAATCAACTGTGCCATCCGGTGGGACTCGAACCCACGTCTCTTCGCTATCCGGGCAAATGCTCTTACCATTGGACGAAAATTGGACATATTCATTGATACCTTGCCAAAGTTCAAGCTGTCAAGATGTGCAACACTGTATATTATAATCAAAAAAGTACATTTATACGCTTAATATTTTGTAAAAAAAATACTAACGTTTAATATCTTTAAATGATTGTGGTCACCCCCACAGCAGCGAGGCACCGAGCAGCGTGGGCGCGGCGCCCGGGGCGTCCTATCTCCGTGAACAAATTATAATTTCAAAATCACCATCGATTTATGTGAGCGCTCATCTGAATAAAGCGCTGCCCCATTTTACGCTGTTTATCTTACTGTTGTTTCTCGATAAAAGTGTTTCGCATTTACGCGCCGGCGTTTCGATGTCAATTTGTAACAATGCGTGGATTACAATTTTTCATGTTCATTATCCGTTGGATTGAGTTTTGGTTTATTTTCATTCGAAGCAAATACACTATATTAAACGACAAGTTTATTGTAAGCATAATTTAAAATGTAGGCATTCATTTAGATACCAAACAATAAGCAGCCCACACGACCTATTTCTAATTAGATTCTACATCACCCATTTCCTCACGGTCACATTACGTTTTCAGTATAAAATACAAGACAATTTTTTTTACTGAGTTTGGGTTCTATATTATTCTTAAGTGTCATAATTAGCCATATCCTAGAAATATAGATTCCCTTCATTACAGAATAATTTACCTTAGTTCTTTAATGGTTAATATGGATGTTTTTTTCTAGAACAGTTGTTCTTGCATTCTATGTCACTTCCGACAATTTTCAAAGTAGCAATAGAATGAATAGAAAATTCATTACCATTCAATGACATAAGTAATGTTCAATGAGCTGTTACTAATGCATAAGAAAGGGGTTCGGTGGAAGTTCGCGTAGCGCTAGATGAAAAGCTACAAAGTAATAAACGCTGAGCACAGTAAGAAGGAAGACTACATGGTGTTATTATTAGCTATTAATAGGGTTTCCAGAGTTTTAACATACAATTTTGACAATATTTTCATAGCGTGCGTTAGTCTATCGGTAATTACATGTTATCTTTCAGTATATACTTACTTTTAGACATCGTGTTAATATTAATTAATATTGACATAATCGATACTACTTAGGATTAGCAAAATTACTACAATAATGCTGCATACTTTGATAAAACCTATAAAAATATAGCCTGTAAACGTCTCTGTTTTAATCAAGAACAAGAAAATGCCGACACAAGCCTTCAAAAATTTTAGGTACCTACCTAGCTTGTAGATAGCGTTATCAATAGTATCAATTCTGCAATATTTCTGACTGCTAGTAGTATTAAATCTAATATTTTATATAAGAAAGTAATGCAACCTTTAAAAGCATTGTAGTAAGGGCAAGGACCGTATTTAAAAATAAACAGCAGACGGCGCCGTGCACGCCATAATTTGGCACATTTTTCCAATTTTAAAAACGTGGTATCGTTGGTAATACATATTTAATTTCACTCCACAAATCAAAGTCAGATCTTACATTAATCTTAGATAAGATTGACCTTGCATTGCTCAATGATATAAAGATCAAGGTCGTTCAAGGAATTTGGTTCCTGGAAGCAATATAATAATGTAGTGATAAGTAGGTACAACAATCAAATAGAGATATATATCATAGATATATATATATATATAGATAGTAGATCAGTAGACAGAAAAGTGGAATTCATTGCCGATATTTGCATCCATAAATATCTATAGCTTAAAGTCTTTTAGCTTATAGCAAATAAAAATAGGTATACAACTAAATTACTTATATCAAAAGTAATAATAGATCCACTAGCAGACGGTCTCACATAAGGTACAATCAAATGCAAGGTTTGCTGTGATATGAAAGTGACATTACAGCCTAAGTTGACTCAATGAACTTTCAATATCTCACTAGAACTTCTAGTTCCACTTTAAAACCCGATGGGCTGGACAGGCAGCATAATTTTATGGCATTGCCTCAGTTTGAAATGCCTCAGTTCGAAATGCCACAGCATTTGCCTTCACCTGAGCTACACCTCGACCTCCGAGCGCGGAACTCACGTAAAGCCGGGACATACTGACTGAACTTGATAAGTCAGGCTTGCATATACTCGTATTGATCGGAGTGTAAGTGTATAGCAGAGCATGTATTATGTTTAGTCCGTACCAAAAGTGCTTGCAGGTTACGCAAAATATATTCGAGTTACGAGTACCTACCTAGTGTGCACACAGTGCATTAATTTGATCATTTGTAATTTTACTAATTTATTTGTAACGATAATTTTTCACCTAGATGTTAAAAAGTGAACATGCTTTTAGAAAGATTAGAAAAGCCTGTCTAGGGTCACACACAATTTACCGTGTAAATACTAAATATTGTTCTCAGATTCCTAGAAGAACTAACATTTGCATATTTTCTCGCAGTCTACGAGTGCAAAAGCCCCAAATGGCCTCTCAAACCTATTTCTAAACAACAAGCACGTCCAATAATCATATCCGTTTCATTTCCAATATCAGCCTATTGCACATTACTCAGACAGGTTCCTAAGGAGTGTTATGTGTATCTGTCAGGGTATCAACGTAATTAGTATTTCGTTTTATTGCAAAACTTTGGATTAATTAAAGAGTTGCACTTGCCGTATCGTAAGTCACGGTATGACACTGCATCAATTTGTCTAAGTATAATAGTTTGGCAATATCTCGTTCGAAATCTATGTAGAATTAGTGCAATAATCGTAAGGGTCAATGAATGGCAATGAAAAGAACTCGTTGCAAATGCTCCTATTAATACGAAGCAATCAAAGCTACGTCATCCAATTTCCTTATTGAATTCCTGAATGAAACCAAATAATATTAGAAACACGCAGACAAGATACACTGTATAAGTTACTATAGCTACACGCGTCTAATTTTGTGGTAATAAATCACGATTGAGTGTGATTAAGACTTGAGGTTAAGTATAGAGATAGCCTCGCGTAAAATGTTTCCCGTATACGCCGCCGATATTCTATGTAGTATCTCAAGCACCATATGTATTGCCTTATTATAAAAGGCGCGCAGTTAAAAATACTTTATCTAACTCTGGGAATAGCTCAACAATCTAGACGAGTTACGGGGAGGCAATTCCCAACCCTCCATTAGCGTCTATCATTCCATATCTATGGAACGAAACCAACCACTGACAATCGACGCGTCGTCACATCTTATGGAGTGAGATAAGTTCCGTCATGCATTATATAGAGTTAAAAGCATTCGTAAATTGCGAACAACTATTGACCTGACATAGCTTATAGAATTAATGGCTTATGGTTATGATACGTTATAGGTTTTAGTGGCTCTGTACATGGAGATCGTGATTCATCACTGAGAAGGCAATCTTCGTTTTGCAAGGCACACAGCTGATACAAGTTCAATGCACTCAACTTTATTCTAGACAGTCTGCTAATTTTGCTGTTTAGACATTGAAGAATTAGGGGAAATACACGCCAAGAGGTAATTTGCATTGAATAGATGCGGTAGTATGTTATTTATTAGATAAATGTTTGTTTCCACAATCCTGTTGAAGAATTTATGGATTCGTAATAAAATAATGCTAACGCAATGTCCTAAGCCCCTAATACATCTCTTTGAGCGCTGCAAAAAACTGTAACACATCCACCACTCATTGCAAACAAGCTAATACTTACATCATGCGTGGTATCCCCTCGATGGAACCGCTCCTCGGTCTCCCGAACATGTTCAGTCACGTTCCTGGTGAGCACCTTGTGGTCCTTGCTCTCTCGCACCTTTCCCTCAGGGTTGGCCACCACCCGTGAAGAAACCAGCACTTTAGCGCCGGCTGGAGCCACCACTCCATCCAGGAGTAGGCCATCTGATTCTGAAGTAGAAAAAGGTTATGATAAAATTAGAATTTTGACACTTTAAAACGGATTCCTGTTTATCGGAACGCGTCGGAAAGTAGGGTGAAGACATCGCAGTTCTCCAGTCGGCCTGTGACCACGATCGGTCTGGTACCTAGTCCAAATGTCTAGGCAATTTTAAGGTAAATGATGTTTTACTTAGAATCCGTCGCGTTAATCTCCAAAAATTTTTTTTAAATATAATGCAATGCAAATGTTTAAGGGTGATTTTAGAATTCTGAATCATGGCGAGGGTAAAGACATTCATAGGGGTTAAGGCGCGCAGACAAGATGTTTCTGATACTTCAGATTAGCCAAAACAATTAATTTATTCTTGGGAAATTGTGTCAAATTTTTCAATAATATAATGTTATCGAACTACCTATTAATAAATTTAAGTTACATGTCAAAACTACCCTAATGTCGAAGGGTTATTATAAAATTCAAGACTATCTTAATGACGAGAATGTATGGACAGTCCAGCCTGCAGCAAACTGATGTACTTACCTGTTTATTTTGATTTGTTTTTTTTTCGTGGCAGCTAGTGGTGACTGAGTTTGTTCCGGCGTTTCTTCTCAGCACTTGCCAGATTGTCTGTGTCTTGTCTCGAAGCGCTAGTAGGGCCCAAAAGATAAGGAGACATGTTCTGCCCCATATGGGTCATAATTGATTGTATTTTGACGTTCATAAGTGGCATTTTGTGTCCTAAATTGAATAAAGAATTTTTGACTTTGATGCGATCTAAAATCGAAGTTCGCCATCGCTAACAAAATGTATGAAATTGACATATGCCTTCGAAACATCACGTGAATTTTGCATGTATGCAAAATTATGTTTTGTTAGTATATAATATATACCTATTTTGATTTCATTGGCGATAGCGAAGTTCTCTGTAAAAAGATCGCATCTTGTCTAAAGGCCCTGCATCGTTAAGATCTAAGTCAAATTTTAAAATAAGTTTTAAGTATCTGAATGGACAACTGATTTATTAGCAGTCGGAATCTTGATGTTATTTATATTGCAAGCGCCCGGAAAAACAAGTTTTTAAAGCCTTACGTAAGCTTAATCCGTTTTTTGTTGTATCTGGTTCGGATTTCGGATCCTAACGACTTTTTAATTACTAAAACATCTAACAAACATATCATATACTGACGATTTAGAGTATAATGAATTAATGACTGCTTTATATGCGTCTTTTCAAACGTTACACCTCGTTAACCAATTTTACGGATGCTGTTAATTAACATAATCATAACATTAGTTATTCCAAGTAAAATATAGCCTATTAAAATTTGATTTGTTTATTTTGAAAAACTTTACGAGAACTAAGCATCATTTACGTCTAGGTCTTAGATGTCTACTGCATTAGGGTTCCGTAGTCTCAGTCTCTGGTTTTGTACAAGTAGTCCGGAGCGCGAATCGAAATTATATTTACAACATAGTTTTAATTATATTTAAATACTCATACTCATGTAGATTCAAAAACTCTCTTATTTTTTCTCGCATTCATATATATTTTTGTTAACTATATATCTTTTAATAAGGCATGCAAATTATGTTGTGAAAGCAAGTTAAGGGTTTCGTACTAGTTAAAAAAAATTCATTGTTATGTATTTACTATCAATTTGAATATTACCTGTATTGTTTTCCTAATAAACAAAATAAAATAAAAAAATATTTACTTACCGTCCACCGGAGCCCCAATGGCTTCGTCTACTCGGGCTTTGAGAGAGGCAGCGTCTGCTTTGGCGCCAGGCCCATCAGGCACTCGGTGCTAGAAGAGAAAGAGGCATTAAAATTTAAAGACTAAATAACAATAAACGGTATCGAGACGTCGAAGAAAATCGTCATTCCCTATTCTAGTTGACGTCTTGAGTTGAGTGTTTTTACTAAAATACTTGCAAAACTTATTTTAAAACTAACATAGGTAGGTACTTTCTTTTTGTTCTTTAAGTTAAACCATACCATGGCACAGACTATATTATAATACCATGGTAAATGTGGTTGTATTTGAGCGAGTAAACTAAATCATACAGAGAAAAAAACTCCATGTTTTGATTTAGTTTGATATGATGTAGGTTACTCCCGAAAGAAATTTTTTAACATTCAATTAAGTACCTATGTTTTGTGTTGTATACATTTGGTCTTAAGTATACATACAGGCAATTTAATTTTACACGCAATACAAACAAACCTTCTCTAAAGTTTTCTAAATAGGTACAGCTCAATTACAATCTAGAAGTTTCCAATCTCAACCCAAAATCGTCTTGTTCCTGGTGTATAAATAAATAGTACCTAAATACACTAATTTTTCCAACAATCAAATCACTATATAGCACCAAACTATAGTCTGACAAGGTTGTGCGCGACCTTCGTGTGGTCGCCTAAGGGGCAGGGGGCGAGGCACGCTAGACGTCAGCGGGTGACAGGTGATATTGCAGGGAATGGATTTGACAATCGCGTATGATTAGTGCACCGATTAGTGCACGTACACGTCGCGCGTCGTCGCCCTCGCGCGTTTTGCGGGGCGCAAGGAGGGTCGCGCAAGAACTTGTCGAACTATTCGCTATGTGCAAAGTGAGTGGTGTGGACTGTTAAATCGATCGCAGCGTGCGATGTGGCAGAGATATGCATTAACTCTGTATTGTTACGTGTCAAATTGCTATATTTTCATAGAATTTCATACAAACTTCGCTTATGTGTTTTTAAGTAAAAACGCTATAATTTTACAGATTACAAATCCAAAATAATTGTGGCTAGGGGCGCTGTCATCGACCTCATAGCGAATAGCGACATAGATACTTATATACTTTCCATGAACATCCATGATTTAGGTACAAACAAATGATCGTGCTAATGACATAACACAAACATTTTTCCCTTGCATTTTATAAATATGGCTTAGCAATCTCAGTTTCCAATCCCAGCCCTATTTCCTTGTTTCTAGAGCATAAATTACCTCTGTCTGTTGCAGGTTGGTGGTGTGCGTATCCTCGTTCACCGAGGTGGACACCTTGGGCCCTGAGTCACTGAGGATCCTGCCGTCTTCCAGCAGCAGTTCGCGCTTCACCCGCGTCGCGATTTGTCGTGTTGTCGTCACTTCGCTTGTTTTGCGAGTCACCCATTCTTCTGCAAAATAGATTTAGATTTAGATTTAGTAGATTTTTCACCTTAAAAGCTTCATCGGTCATTTAATAAAGTGGCAGAGAGAACCTTTATGTTTTCTTATGTTACTTGTTGTTGTTCTTTTAGCTAGGTTAGGTTAGGTTAGGTTAGGTTAGGTTAGGTTAGGTTAGGTTAGGACGATTACCTTCTTTGGTAGTTGCTATAGTATCCCCAGGTTCCGCCTGTGAACAAAAAAAACATAATGCTCTTTATTTGCAAGGAGTGATTTTAGCTTTTCTCGGCTTGTAAAATTGATAAATCCTACTCATCAAGTTTACATGAATTAAGTTGTTATAGTAATAAGAAAATAAGAATGTTTATGATTTAATAATTTTGGGTACATATTTAAACCGAACATTTCTATTGACACAATTCTATATTACGATATCATCACAAGCTTTTATTTTAACATCAACGCTACGAGAAGGCTACGAGCGAACAAACAAACTACGCTAAGAGTCTTGTTATAGATAGTAGCGCCATCTCTTACCGGGTAGACAAACTTTTCAAGCGCATTGCTGGCATGCTCATTTGGATCAGTTAAGAAACGTAGTAGTACCCGCGGCCGCCGCTTGAGGGAGCCATGATTACTAAGCGAGAAAACCGTCACCATGAAAATACATAAAACACTTCACTGGGCGGGAAATTTTTACGTCATCACCATATTAAACAAGTGTCCACTAAACTTTACACACATTTCGTATTTTTGCATACAGTATTTTCACACTTCACTGTGTCTACTTTTTGATTTGCCCAACAATAAACGGTATTAGATTTGCGAAGCAATTGTGCCGGGAAATACTCATTAAATTGAAAATCGTGCAGCCTAACTCCTTGTTGTTTATTGACTGAAGGAAAATGAATAGTTGGCTATAATATAACTAATGATTGGTTGGATTATCATTACGTTTTGGTTTGCGTTACTGTAATAACTCGATGAGTATTCCGATTGTATGCCGAGGCTTCCGCTGGGACCGCAAGTCCAACAAAGTAAGACAAGAATGAATTAACTACAAAGAACCGAGCAGACACCGCGGTATTTCATGCAATTGTAATAGAGGTGATTTTGCAACGAAAATAGGTAGTGTGAGTTCATGATATTAACCATCCATTGAAAATTTTTCAACCGTCACCATAGTTTAATGCTACTAAACTCACTTCCAAAGTAAGGAAACATCTCGTTTTAACGTACTACTACAGTACAAAATTTTCTATTTAATTTATCTCTGTTATTATTCGTTGTTCATTATTCGTAAGATATTTTTTACTTTGTAAGCCCACGTAATACCAGAGTCAATAAAGCCAGGAAATTCGAAATTATTATCTACTCCCCATTGAGGCACGCATAAATCACATTTGTTATACAAACTCTGGGAAAGTTTTTCCATCTTACGTACGATCCCAGGGGTGGAGAAAATCGAGACGTGATTCTCAGTCTGATTATGTTACCTAAAGTCACTTTCGAAGTACATACATTTATTATCAATCTAGCTAATATATTTTTAAGCATTAAGATTTACAGAATCTGTAAAATAGGTGCCTTTTTGTCTTTAAGCTTTAATTAAATAAATAAATGCGTTAAGTGTGTTTTTAGGTAAATATGTCTGTGTAAATACTATAATAGACATACATATTATATTTTAGACAGAAGATATTACAAGATCTTAACGCAGCCTAGAAATAACCTACTATCAGTATTTAACAAATCAAACTGTCAATAAAATAAGATCTCTACGATCCTCATCCGGATAAAATATTTCGTACTATTTTCCAATTTACACTCACATAAAAGGAGATAAGAAATACTACCCGACCAAGCCAACTAAACAAATGTCAATCGACTTTCGACGACGAATACAACTGATCGATAGAAATTAAAAAGCAATAGTTTTAAAATAAACTTAGGCAATTCACCTAAATTGTAACATATCGCTTTTTAATTGCCTTTGGTTGTATTGGTCGTCGTAATTCGTTTGAAATTAGTCTAAATGGCATTTATTTATTTATTTAAACTTTATTGCACAACTTAAACTGTGTACAAAAGGCGGACTTATTGCCTAGTGGCATTCTCTACCAGTCATACCTTTGGGCTAAGCAAAAATGAAAAGTGGGCGGTGCGACAAAGGCATAAAAAAATTATTAAATTTATTTAAAGCAACAAACAAATACATCTCACAATAAAATAAATACATATTATAACAATACATAATATGACGAAGTGTTTGGAAGAGAATTAATAATAATAATAAATTCATTTATTTCAGATATCATCGATCCATATGGTTAGTTACAATGTAAATAATGTCTATGTTAGTAATTAATAGTAATAAATTTTAAAAATAAAAGTTAATTAAAAATTCAAATTAAATTAAAATAAAATAAATTAAAATTAAAATAAGATAAAAATAATAAAATAAGGTCAAAATTAAAATAAGAGTGATCAAACTAGAGGTGTTTTCTTATTTGATCACCCTCCGCACCATACACTTCCAAATAGGAGAAGTGTACCTGTCAGCCACCGTCTCCAGAATGCTGTTGCGACTGCCACGCAGTCTGCTTATCAGAGATGTTGTTTTTTTACGAATGATGGCGTGAAAGCCATCAGTGTGATTTTGCGCAAACATCCCCGATGCGCTGCAGTAACGTGGCAGCCGCAACAACATCCTGAAGATGTTGTTATATTGGATACGTAGGACATCTAGGGATTTCAATGTATGGCGGAAAAGCGTGATCTTGATTTGTTGATCAGTACAACGGGAAAATCTGCGAGCCAGCATGTTACCACGGACAGCTAGTGCCTAGTGCCAAATTTAATTAAATAATTAAATTTGGCATGGTCGAGTAGTAGCAAATTGCGCAAAAAGCTAACCCTAAAATGTCAGTCACCTGTAACGTCGCGTCGGTCGCATCAGCATGGCATAGTGCTCACGTAGTCGTGAGTGACAAATTGTTAAGTTACACAGATTTATCGCATGATGTCATGTGTTGACGTTATCGGATCGACGGGCAAGGTACATCTGAGGCTAGGGATGCTTCGATTGTGACTAGACACTTGTAAATAGACATGAAACATGAATATGTCAAGGAGCTCTCATTTTTATTGCCAAGTATGTGGTGATTACGGTGACGGTATTCACTACTCCGCAATAAATAAATAAAAAACAAAATTTGTATGAGTTTCTGCACTTTTCTGACATGTTATTTATTTTTAAGTTTTATGGTGTCTTTTGATTAATTGGTTTATTTGATCTTTAGATATTAATGGAGCAAATATGATTGACTTTCTCAAAAAAATGTTATGAACCCATTTCAATTACTTTATTTAGTATCATATACTTTGCCAAATTAAATTGAAAAGATGGATCAGCGCACATCACTACGCGCTGCGGGGCGAGTAAGCAAAAACAGTCGATTTGATCGATGGCTTGATTGATTGTTATGATGTTCTTGACAACTGTGATGTGGAGTCGTGGACAAAAAACTTGTCAGTGTTTTAATTAAATTGTTGTGAGTTTGATTGATTTTAATTAAAAGGTACTACATGAGATGACTATTGAAAATACGGGCAAAAGTTATTCTACTACTAGTAGTTTATAGGAAATTGTTTAATAATTATGTCACAGTTTGTAGTTTCTATACAAAAAGTATTTTCATGCGCAAATGGCCACTGATAGGAATAACGACTTTATATTTAACTAGCACTACTAGTTCCCCGCGACTTCCCCCATTTCACACCCCTGATGATTTTATATCGCGACAAAAAGTAGCCTATGTCGTTCGCAAGGTCTTCGAACAAAATTACATTTGAATCGGTCCAATAGTTTCGGAGCCTATTCATACAAACAAACAAACAATCAGACTTTTCTCTTTATAATACATAGGTATAGTGTAGATTTATATTTACCTAGGACGAATTTATGATAAGAAGTCTTGGATACACCCAAACGTAACTCCTCGCCTTTATAGCCCACGTTTAAGTAATTAGGAGTGCATGCACATTGTGCACATGTCAACCGAAGGGCGCGGCCTTGCCAGCGCGGCAAGGCCAAATGCACTATACGAGTGCAGCGTGCATTTGCAAACTTAGAAAATGTCGCGGAACTAATCGCTAATACGGTTTGTGAAGCATTTGTCGGAATTTGTTGGAAATAGAAGACGTAAGACACATTGTAGTAAATGCCAGGTGAAGGGCGCAGGAACTGTTAATAAGTAAGCTGTATGCAAATACAGCGGCAACATAGGTACAGGGCCACAGACTTGACGGTGATCTTTAAGAGCGAACACTCTCACGAGAATTCCAAGTGCTTATTGCTTCCCAGTGGGAAATCTTGCCCGCCATATAATACGAACCTAGGTTGACCCAACAAAAAAAAACAGATAAAAATCGCTTGCAAAATTCTCTTACCGATCTATTCGATAAAAATGAAGGAGTTTAGAGTCTTTAAAAGGGTAAGAAGATAATTTTGACATAATTGTAAAAAATATCTTCCTTGTACAAAGGGCATGCCCTTGCAAGCGCTCCGAGGCCGCGTTCTGCACAGTGTTGCACCGATGTCCGATGTGCATCGCTAATCGGGTCATGGCGATCGAACAATTGGTTCAGTTTAATGAACACAATAAAGAATCTACCAAGCTCAAAGCCACCGATTCTATCCATATATTAGCACCATTGAAACAATCGATCCCTGTAATTTATAATTTTTACTAGTGACATGAGTCATCACATGTTTTCAAATAAAAGGGAACCACTAAGCTTGTAAAGGACATCGGCCTTACGAAAAGTAAATGAAGTTTAAATTAAGCATGTATTGTTTAAGTACAATCAATGGAATCAGAAGTACTGCCAAAATAAAAAAACATGATTACCTCTTATGTCTAGTGCACTAAAGGTCAAAAATGGTTATCAGCGTGTGCCGGGCAGTTGTAGCCCGGAGCTAGTGCAAGAGCTTTCGATATTACCCGCCCAATTATGCGAGCTATTCAATTAATATCCCAATGTTGAGCAAAACAACGGACCTTGGCTATTAAACACCAGAGACGCTTGCGGCGAAATCAGGAACTATCTATATTGCACATCGATTTCGACCACACTCTTTGGGTCACCATAAAGTTTCAGATCTGCGGACTAACTAAAACAAGCTTCACATAATTTATTCATACTTACTTATTTAGGAGGAAGTAGAGAGAATTTACTAATTTACTTAAAAGAACATTTTAAAGACATGCAACATCATGGTTCCTGTATGTGGTACACTCAGACCGATCCCAAGGAGTCACTTCCGTAGGGCATACAGGAACAAATGACTAGATGCACTCGCTCACCTGCGCATACTCATACACAAATTTGGTTACAAGTTACCCCTACAGGTAAACACGCTCACAGTAAACACGCTCACACACACACACACACACACACACACACACACACACACACACACACACACACACACACACACACACACACACACACACACACACACACACACACACACACACACACACACACACACACACACACACACACACACACACACACACACACACCAACGAGCATTTTTGTTTATCATGAATAATATTATGACCTAATTCAAACATTGCATAAGGTCACAGTCTTGGCCAATCCTTGTTCACAAAACACGGAAAACCTAGAACGGTGACAAATGATTGACGACAATGACTACCTATTAAGTTTTTATAGATGCGTTAATTATACATCCTTCACTAAACAGAAGTGGCACTGTCAGAGGATTGTGAGTGATACTCGACCACAACGCTCAAAAAGGCATGTGTCCTACAAAATTATAGTCTATAGCTACATATTATGAATTGTGGTAAACCTACGCGGCGAGTTTGAAACAATGCGATGTTTTAGGACGGAGTTCATGTACAATACAATATTTAGACGTCCACTAATGGGGAGTATCGCCTTGTATGAGCCGTTTACAATGGGTGTTATCGAACCATCTCGTGCGGCCGAAGTAAGGCCAGATAGGGCTTTCGTCCATCATGGAGTGTTCGCAAAACAAGGTACCTATCTAAGCTTTTATCATCGAAGCAAGTTGTAATTGAGAACCATTTGCAAAACTTAGCAAATTCATTGTCAAAATAACCCTTTAGTAACTAATACGAGAAATTTTAATTAAGATTATTTTTTTGAATCTTGGTTGAAGTGCAAATGCAAATTCACACGTATATAAATATAAAATGTTGCATAAGTATTATATTTATATTCGTGTCAATTATAACACGAAATATGCAACGTATTCTCATTCTCAGTAATAACGTACCAGCAACCGTACACGAGTATGTACCTCTAGGTGAGCATGATAAAGTGGTTTGGCATGTGCTTTTCTTGTAAAGGACTTGTCCATTAATGGTTTTTTATTCGTCGATATTTCTAACCAGAATAAACTAAATATTATATGACAGAGTTCACAAAAACTAGCCTTTCTGCATAATTAATATATATTTTAAGGCCTCCGATTTAGAGAAAATTGAAATTGTTTTTTCTCTTTGTCTGTACGTAAACCGCACCTTCGCCTATATCAATTAACGTATAAAAAAAAATTGCCAGCAAAATTGACATTCCATTGACAGTAGTACCTATTATATAATCTGTGGTAGTACCTAGTAGTGTTTATCCACCAGTGGAAAGGCGATGGTACATAGCCATACAGCCAGGAAATACAAGTAAGTCATCAATGGATGATGTCTGTTACAAAACATATTTTTTCTCATAAATGGAGGCATTTAAAATTCTGATTTCTATGGTAACGTGTTTCGTATTTTTGTAGCTTAAAGATAAATAAAGGTTGGTGATATCTTGGAATAAAAAACCAGCCTCCATACAAAAAGAGGACAAGTCCTTTATCAAGCTCTATGTATATTTTTGACATCTTAAAACATTTGCGCATTTGTTTGTACCGCGCCGTAGCAATATTGACTACGAAAATTATTACGTGTGAGACGTCTATCATTCACCCGCGCTACGCAGACTACATGCTCTCATTTTGTTAATACCGTAACGTTTAATCAAAAATTCTTTTATCTTTTTAATATACGCTTTGAGTGACCATACTTCAGCGGGCAGTGGAGTGCGGGCTTTAAAAGCCCGAGGCGGTGCTACGGCTCACAAGCAACAACGGAACATGAGCTGACAAGCTTTTTTCATATGAGTCAATCAGTTTGCTCGGCAAACAATGTAGTGACAAATGGATTTGTGCAAGACACGAAATGAGAATTGCCCGGCAGGTTGGGACGAACCTTTTTGTTTTGATCGTCTTACGAGTCGAAACACACGTCAGTACGATAAATGTCCTTCAATGAACACTGAATGGATTTTATTTATCGAATATTTTTATTTTTTCTATCCACGCTCGATATAGCTTACATACACAGACAACGTTTAGTAAGTGCCACGTGGGACGTATGAATCAAAAAATGCTGCAGACGGACACCAAGTACCATTTACCACGAGTAGAGATCTTATTTTTTCATTAAACAAAAGATTGAATATTTGTAAAAACATCATTTGTTAAATGAGTTTTTCTCATTAAACAAAACGCTACTTTTGTTTTTACTTTGAAAGTAACTTTACTTCAACATAAATATCACGTATATTTACGACTACCTTAACTAAAATATGACATAAATATTGTATAATTATCTTATTAAAATCTTGTAATCGTCGTAAAACCTGTCTATTACTAAATCCAGTTCCAGTAATTTGTCAACAACAGGAAATCGGCAACATAAATATTTTTTAAGTCAAGTGACCATGCCGGTGCCCAGTTGGGCCGAAAATAAGATCATTTACAGACCCGCCCCAAAGGTCACGTACAAATATGGAAGCCAGATGGATTGCCAAAATGATAGTGGTAAAACGAAACCGAAATAATCGTTCTGCCTTGACTCGTAAAGGTCGAGAACTTTATTCCATTAACACTGAAGTCATGGATTTGTTTCACAAGCTTAATTCGATTAAAATGAGTAATACGATATGTATGAGATTTGACTGAAATGTGATCACTACTGTCGCAATTGTTACCTACCTATGCAACAGTGTGGGTACAGCATTTTTTTGTACTCATCATAAGAGACAGACTGTTAGCAACGCAAAGCAAAACATGTTCTCATTCTGTAAAAATTAGAACCAAGTTAAATAGGTCAGAAAAGTTAGTATACTTAACTCAATTAAATTTTTAAATATCTTGAATTTCCTTCAATATTTTATTATTAAGAAAGATGTAGACCACAAAGCTCAACAAAGATGAAAGACTTCAAATTAGATCAACAAACTTTCAAGTGCAAACCAAATTAGCGTTAGCCAGTAGAAAAAGAAAGTTAGTACATAAAGCGTTTACCCACTCAATAATAACGTAATTCCATGCTTTGGCAGGTAACCTATCTCATTTTCGAAACTTTGCTGTTCGAATTTTAATTGGTCGAAAACGGATTAGATAGATTGATTTATCTATACTAATATTATAAAGAGGAAAGATTTGTTTGTTTGTTTGTTTATTTGCATCAAATAGGCTCCGAAACTGCTGGACCGAATCAAATGAAATTTGGCACAGAAATAGTTTGAGACACTGGGAAGGACATAGGCTACTTTTTGTCGCGATATAAAATCATCAGGGGGGTGAAATGGGGGATGAAAATTTGTATGGAAAATCCGACTTTTGGCGCGGGCGAAGTCGCGGGGAACTGCTAGTTGTCATAATATTGTAAAAAGTAAAGTCAGCCTATACATATATATCCCACTGCTGACTTCAAAATAATGTCAATCGTGTTTTCGGTCAAATGAAAATATGGCAAATAAAAAAAAGGATTAACGATTTCGGTAAAATGAAATTCGCACTAGTAAATTTCTGATTAAAGATAGGTAACCGCTTTGGCAAGTAAGCATTTCAGTATTTATTTAATATGATGTGAATTTATTTAATTATTTGTTACATGTTCTTAGTTTACACGCCATTAATTCGCGTTTTGTTACCGAAAATAAACGAAAGATTTATGATGATGATACTCGTAAAATATTTGCACAAGGCGCGCGAACAATAAAAAAACGTTGCACAGTTAAGGAAAAACGTGCAATAAATTCTGGTTTATTGGTAATTTATTAAATTGGAATAGTTTTCTAGGTTGCATAACAAAGCGTCATTTCTGAACGAGCTCGAAACCGAGAGTGAGGAGTAACTGGCCCATTGACCGGCGGCCGACCCTTCGCGCAAGGCCGTTCACTTGCGCGTACTCTAGTGCTCCGGCCATAGAACAAATAATATTCACTCAGAAGGTCCTGTGCCTTAAATCTCATTTAACACTGCAGGGTATTATTACATAGCAGTGAGTAGTCATCTTCATGAAACGAATATTTCCAAAAAGACCAAGCCAACCGAACCACCCCAATCAACAAGCAAGTCATGCATTAAGTAGTTACAACCACGCGACTTCGCATCCAAGAATCTCTTTTTTATCTTGCGCATTTTATCGTTAACTAATGTACGTATTGTGTATTTTACTGGTTGAACAATTCATGCTTCAAATAATAGTTTTCTATGTACTATTTGACTAGCCATAACAACTAGATTGAATCCAGACGCTCACTAAGTAGCAAATATAAAATAATAATTTGCCTTCGACCGATCCATACCTAAATATTATTTCCCAGCTTATAGCAGTAGTTTTAAGATTGATTAACACTCACAGTGTATTTTTTTTATAAGTATAAATAAGAAACTCAAAATTCGCACACGGCCAGGATTTGAATCCACGACCTTTGGCTCGTCTTGGCTTGGCTGGTTTTTTATTTAAATTTATAAAAAGGATCTTGACCAAAACTCTATAGAAACTCAGCCTACTTTGCGTCAGCATGCGTCTTGACAAAATGTTTGGATTAAATATATAAATATTTTTAAGAATACACACAAAAAAATTTTTTGAAGAATAATTAAAAGTTTACGAAGTATTTAATGAAAGATTAGGCATTTAAGGTTATGTTCTGTGATTGCAGAATTAATTATGTGATAAATTTAAGAATTTTGTGAATCTAACGAATAGGGGTTTAAAAGTAACACTTTACTTTTAAACCCCTATTCGTTAGATTATTTCAAAAATACCAGTGCAATTATAATTCAAATCAAGATTTTTGAAATATAAACTACAAAGACACAGCCCGGCTTTGTTCAATATCCTTTCCCAGTTTTATAAAATAAGCATGCAAGTGACTTAAATTAAAAGTTTGTACCATATTACTACGTTGTTTCACAAGATTAAAAAAAAAGGTACGTAAGTAAGCTTTTTTCAATAACCGCCGGCGGGTCCCGCTTGTTTTTATGCCTAAAAGTGATTTGCTCCATCTAAGCCATCTTACATGTACTCCACTACACTGGAGAGGTGCACTGCCTAACGTGCTACTCTGCTCTAGTACTTTAAGCAGCTCTGAGTACACTACACAAGAAACCTACAAGCATTCCTTTGTTGTTTTGTAATTGAAAAACTAAGAAAAGGCAGTGTCCCTTTGAACATTCAAGTACGTAACATGGCCTGAACTAGTTTACATCGTCACAGAGCTGTTACTCAAACTCAATCACTTTTTGTTTGGGACATCAATTTATCATACTTGTTTCTGATCATTAGGTCCACATCTGGGCATACTTAGGCTTTTTAAATTCGATGTCATGTTATTTTTAGCCGATATTCCTCATCTGATCTGAATGATGATGAAAACAATATTAGTGTATACATTCTTGTCCTATAAGGGGGTAAATATCTACATCAATACCTACAACTTTTTCTATGGGGTCATGATAAATAAAATAATAATAATTAATTAGGTCCTTCCAAAAATAACTCTACTACCTCGATAACAATGTATGGAGAACTAAATATATTTTTTTACGATTTCGGTGATGTCTCCATAGTAATAATACGAATTCTTAGGTACATACAAGCAGAACATTTATAACAATTAAAGGGATTCATATTGCAAGCAAAAGCCTGACTAAGTTATTTGGTCCTGTATTATATTATTGATTCTACTTTGTTCACCCTTTTGTACACCCTGTGTACATACATTTTTTAATGAAAAGTTATATTTTATTATAAATAATTATCTATTAGAATAAAACGTATGTTTTATCTCTATGTTTCTATGTTACTAGAAGTTCAAGCATATTCATCTCTCTCACAGCGTTAAAATATTTTTTTAGTAATTTATTCAGGTATTTGCAGCTCAATCGTATTTTGTTGATGACTATAAAGCACACAAAAGATGAACACACCTCTCAAGAGTAGGAGGGAGAGTGGCCAGAATGGACACGGTTGAAAGAAAGTGGAGCTATGTGGGTCAGCGACCGACCGTTTGACCCGGGCAAGGTCGCCGGCGTGTACCGGCCGGCTATCAGACCGGGTCGTGACCGCTGGAGTAGGTAGGCTTTAGGCTAGATAATAGATAATTTGAAAACAAATTAGTCGACAGTGGAGTAAAGAGTTGGTACAGAGATTTACATTCTTCAGTGTTTTATCTATTACGAATATCGTAAAGTCCTACTTTGCATTCTTAGTGATCTGTGTACATTTGACAGTAGTTCAAGTTTATCAATCCTATTTAAATTGCTGTGTCCTATTATGGTCCTATAGTGAAAAAGGGTGAGTTTGCAGTTGTAAATAGGGTGAATCTTCAACAAAAATGAGAAAATTGATGTGCTTCCCACTGAACAGAAGTAGGAAAGAACTGAAGGAAAAGAAATAGAAAAGATTACATGAGAGACGTATATATAAAAAGTTAGTAGCTGAATGTTTAATACACTTTTAGCTATCTCTTATCACCCACAGATGGCTGTAGATAAATAGCGGTTTAATTTATAAGCATTAGTAATCTGTCCATCTTATTCAATATCCACAAAGACAAACGAAGATCCCCATACCGTATACAAAACAATACAAACGACCTTTCCTTTTCAGCGCGCCATCAAGCCGGCACGCGCAAGCGCACATAGCGTGCTGCAGCTCGCAACGGTCCGACAATGCTTTATTATGTAGTATTGTTGTGCGCATATTATAAATAGACTCGATACGTGTCCGTTGAAGCATGCTTTGTTTGATCCATGTAACAAGCAAACATAATAAAATATGCACGCTTGTTTTGCCCACGCTCCTTTTTGATTTAACTATGTTTCCTGCTCTACTTACAGCATGCTTTGTTATTATGACAAATGCGATTAAAAAATAAAATAACCTGATTTTTATTTTTATCAACGCTTAACCTTCGTAATTTGAAGGGTCTTTGGGCCCTAAGGTTCTGCAAAGTGAATGTACTTATATAAGTTTAAACAAGAAAACCAAAAATTCGCACACAGGTAGGATTTGAATCTACGACCTTTGGCTAACCGGGCCAAACTTAAACTTATATAAATGAGAAAGAATCCCAGTGTGGGAGTGTTAAAAATATCAAAAACTATTGAATGTACTTAGTTCGGGAATTCAAATGTCATCATATCTCATCAAGAAGATTATCCGGGACAACCTATTTCTTATCCAATTTTTCTCCAAACTTGAACAGATGGTACTAATAATATTGATATTGTTTTTTGTTGTAATAAATGATATAATATGCATATCATTGTAAACACTTGTAGTGTAACCGATCCACAGTTGCCGAGCGACCGCCTTGGCTCATGTGACAGGTTGGTGAGTCAGGCAAGGCGATCCCGCCTTCAAGGTTTTACGGACTCAAATATAGTCCTTAGATCAATATAATCCATTTTTAGCAGAGAGTAAATAATAGTTTTTTAGTAATTAATAATACATTTATTTCAGAGTAACAGCTTATATTTTGGGACAGAAAACAAATAAATAGAGTTTGAAGACCATTTCACATGGCTGCTCCATGGTTTTATTGTAGTGGCCAATTAAATTTGATACCGCAGAGGCGATGACCATTTTGATGTGTGACATCTGATGAAGTGATGAAGGATACTATCAACTTTAAAAGTATCAGATATCAGTAGGGATATGAAAAAAGATTGAAATACAGAAGCAAAAACTCCAACACGAAAACGAGGTGCGAATAACTTTTTTTTTTCCAAGCTTAGTTCAGTAACTGCCTTATAGGTGTAAGTATATATTTAAATAATGCTATATATTAGACAATAAATGACATAAAACTATATTTTATTCATTCACGAAAATGGTGAAATGTATAGATAGTATCAAGGTAGCCTTTACTTCTCCCCTTAATACGTGTAAATAAATACTTTGTGTGTTATGGTATTATACATTAAATATTATTTATGTGGCATAACAACAATAGAGTAGATTGTTACACTAAATCTTCATTTACCGATTCTAATAACAATGATACGGAATAGTGCTACCCATTCGGGTCTATCTTACTCAGCATCCCAGCATTTCTTAATAGTAACAGCCATGACTCACTAAGACACCCCGAACTTACGTTTCATCAGATTTTCGATTTTTTTTAAACGAAACTGCCTTTCAGGTTACAGGAAAGGGGTGTAGGTGAATCAAACTTTAATTTTATATTGTACTTTGAGAGATGTTTGCTAATTAGTAAGTTTAATAAGCTGAATTGGATGAACCTAATCTCAAGAACCTGACTATTGACACTCAAGGTTTTTTGAACCTATCGAATATGCTCTGCCACTACAGGTACACGCTGCCAGATAAAAAACAGTGTCCAAGCTCCAGAAAATAAGTTAAGCTGATTTTATCTTAACTGATGGTCAAATATTTGTAAAAATATTTCCATCGGATACATGCGGGTACATTATCCAAGTACATATTGATGAAATCGAACGCCGGCTCACTGGCGTAGTAAGCACTTACAAAAATTCGTCGACTGACTAACGTCATCCGTAGCTCAGTTGGTAAGAACATTCGCCCGGATAGCGAAGGGACGTGGGTTCGAGTCCCACCGGATGACACTGTCGAATAATTTTTGTGAGCGAAATTAAATTTAATTACGATGAATTAGTCGTAATACGAGCTTTTGTGCCAGCACAAAGCTTCAAAGCGCTTAAAAACCTTATAATAATTGAATTTTGTAACTCGCAGGTCCTTAAGTGAGACATTTAGCCCTTACTATGCAGGACAGACGCGGCCGCAGCGTAGAAATGCGGTAGTTCGGAATTCACATTTAACGGCGCTCCCACGGCGCAAGGTGAACCGGCTATTCTTAAATCGTCGTCGTTGTACCGAAGCCGAACAAACCGTGAACGGTTGCGTAACGATCCAACGACAATTACACATGTGTGGGACAAAAAAGATCTGCTTAGTCTCTCTCTAATAAACTTTGAACAAAACAACAAAGCCAAATTAAAGGGTTATGTTTATGGATATGTTTAGGCAGTCTATGTACCTCAAAAACATAATAATGTCCTCCTAGCCAAATTTCGACTACGGTGGCCTATCTCAACAGAGATTAGCCAACTGCGCGGGACATATTATAGTGCACAAGTGTGTGCGCAATACACAGGTGCACTCTCTATTCCTTCACTCTGAGAATTCGGTGAGACGGTAGTCCGACCGTAGAGAGATCAGGCGCAGGACCAACGGCTTAACGTGCTTTCCGAGGCACGGGGGTGTTAACACCACCAACTTCCTGACTCCGGAGCTGCGTCTGAGTTATTTCAAGACAGAAAAACCCAACACTCTGGGCCCAACCCGGGATTCGAACCCGGGACCTCATGGATAGTACCCAGCGTGCTGACCACTAGACCAACGAAGCAGTCAAAACTCAAAAACATAAATTGTTAAGGGCTGCGTGAATTCAGACTATGAGGGGAGATTGCTTAGACGATTTATCTTTCTGCCTATGGGGTATATCATTAACAAAGAAATGCCTATTTTATAATTAGCGTTATGTATAATATCGTTCTATATCTTTAAGTTTTAAGTCTATTTTGATCGATTTTGAAAATGATTTTTCTTTTCCACTGAACTCTTCTACAGATTTTTTACCTTAGTGAATAAAATTTAACAATTTGTAATCTCAATAAAATGTATGACAACAAAATGATAATCCAATCGGTAAGGTTATGATCAGCCTCTCTTAAAATAAGTATACTGCTTGGCCATGCATATTACTTTCCATAGCGGTCAATCACATTGAGAGATCATTTTCGTTTTTTTTTTATCGACAATCACGTTTCTAATAAGCACCCTGAGTCACCTATCGTGAGAAAAATCACACTGAAAGATCAGATACCTACTCTATCAACTCTAATTAGATCGTTCTCAATAAAATAATCAAGGTCTTTACACAAAGAGAACCGTTATACTGTTTAATGATTCGCCGTTTTACTATGTAATATTATTATTTGATGCCTTTTAATCGGTCACTAAAATCTTTTGTGGTTGGTTATTTTTATTATACTTATAGAGAAGACACTAAAGATTTAGCAATTGGTTATCACTGTTTCACGCATGCGTAATAAGCACTTGAACACTGCGAACACAAACACGAAATTTCACACTTAGGTCATTTTTACGTACAACTGCCGCGTCGAATTTATTCACTTTTTTTTCTAGATTTTAATACGAATTTAGAATTGAATGCATTCGCTAGAAGGCCGGTCCGTCGGATGCTGGGAATCGCGTTACACTACCAAGCTATTGTATGCAGGTGGATTGTACTATACGTCCATTTGGTTTATTATGGCCATTTTCCATTCACACACACAGTGGGGCAATAGTAGGTAGCAGTCGGTAAGTTGGTGCGTGATGCTGTACTAAGATACTCGTAGTCCCATATCAAATTCTCCCGCAAACTATCTGTAGTGCCTTCTGTTTACAAAATCAACAGCACACCTGTGCAGGAAGTAGATGTTGTTAGAGATCTCGGAGTGATCTTAGACAAAAAACTTACTTTTGTACCACATATAGATAGCGTAACTAAGAGGGCATACAAAATGATGGGAATCGTAATAAGGAATGGTAGGGTATTTCGAAACCTTAAAATCAAGAAAATTCTATATTATAGCTTGGTAGGGAGTATTCTGGAGTACTGCAGTACGGTCTGGCGTCCGCATTTTGCCAACCACTCACTTAAAATTGAACGAGTCCAAAAAAGGTTTGTTCGTCATCTGTCGTTCTCGGTGGGCTTGGGTAATCGAAATACCGGCTACGCAGCTAGACTAAATAAACTGAAGATGACTGAGCAAGCTAAGCGTTTCAACCTGCTGGACCTCACGTTTTTGCATAAGTTGGTCAGGAGTGGCATCGACTGTCCTTCGCTCTCTCGACAAATCAAACTCAGAGTCCCACGGCGACCCCCACGAAACCCGATTAAGCCTCTGTTTACACCGAAACGGCGAACAGCATACGGCAGGAACTCACCTTTGTACCGCATTTGCAGACTATACAACGACCACAGTGTTAGCACTGACGTCTTCGCATGTTCGCTATCCGCTTTCCGAAAGCAAGTTACTCTTTTGCTTAAACTGTACGAGTAAAAAAATAGTTATTTAAGTATTAGTATTAGTAAAAATAAAAAATACCATATCTAATTAAAAGAAAAAATTAAAGTTTTTATTGTAATGTGTAATGTAATTTAAGTTTTCTTTCTTCGAATTTTACTTCGCATGTTATGTTTACCTATAAGTAACTGTGCATTTAATTTACAACTAATTTAATGTTTTAAAAATAAGATTTAATGTAACAGTTGTTGGTAACCTGAATAAATAAATAAATAAATAAATAAAAGTAGTACGTTTAGTTTAGGCAATGTACCTACACGCAGACCCGATGTCAAGGTGATAATGAATTAGCATAACAAATCGATGTTTATCGTTAAGATCGTTAAGATGCACCTTCGGTTTTGTATTTTGAAACGTTTTCACACGTCGTTATTTCTCCATATCACTGAAACCGCAGGTTTCACGCTCGATCGTTTCGAAATTGACTGTTGAAGAAATACGCATTTAACAAGATTCGCGAGAAATCATTTTTATGTTGCGTTATTTTTTCAGGTGGAATCCAAGATTTTAGGCTAAACGAAGTGTTTGTAAAGACTGCGAACTTTCAGATTTTATTTTAATACACAGTAATATACTAATATATACTTCGATTTAATAAATAAATAAATATTTTTTTAACACACCAATTACCCAGCTTAAAGCTAAGCGAGAGCTTGTGCTATAGTGACTAGGGTAACTGATAGACATACTCAAATACGATTTTAAAAACATCCATGATCTCAGGTAGGTACAAATGCTCTCACCACACAAACATTTGCCCCTTGCAGGATTTGGACCCGCAAACTCTGGTTTTGTTGTCCGGAGCACAACCCTATAACATAAAGACGGTCATTATTGTTTTTTTAGGGTTCTGTACCCGAAGGGTAAAAACGGGACCCTATTACTAAACCTCCGCAATCTGTCTGACTGTCACCAGGCTGTATCTCATGAACCGTGATAGCTAGATAGTTGAAATTTTCACAGATGATGTATGCCGCTATAAGAACAAATACTAAAACAGAATAACATTAATATTTTAGGTGAGGCTCCTATACAACAAACGTGTTTTTTAACTGTTTTTTGCTCGCTATTAATAACAGCAACAAGTAGACGCTTAAAATATTCACAGAATATTAAGTTGTATCTATCTTTCTATAATTTAAGAGCTACGCTCTTGTCGGTGGAGTCTTCTCCATTCCTCTTTATTCAGTGTCATTTCCTTGACTTCCTGATACGACACGACCCCTAACTTTTCCTTGATTTGGTCTATGTAGGATCTTCTTGGTCTTCCTCTTTTCCTTTTCCCTTCTACTTTTCCCTCTATAATCACTCTGATTAGTTCATCATGTCGTACGAGTGTCCCATCATCTTTCCCCTCCTATTCTCGATAGTTTGCAGTATTTGTCTTTCCTCGCCAACAATCTTCAAAACCTCCTCATTGGTCTTCTTTTCCACCCAACTAATCCCCTCCATTCTGCGCCAACACCACATCTCAAAAGCCTCTATTCTCTCCCTGTCGCGTTGGGTCATCGTCCACGTCTCACTGCCATACAAGGCGATACTCCAGATGTACAATTTTACAAGTCTAAGTTTTTTATTAAGTTGTATATTCACATTAAAATAAAATAATAATAATATTTAACCCTTAATGCGCGAGTCCGACTCGCACTGGTTTTTTTAGCACTTATTTGGTATGTACTTACGGTAGCTAATGCTTCCTCGTACGTAGCGGGGTGCAGCGCGGGCGACGCGGGGGGCGTCTCGCGGGAAAGGGCGGCCGCCGGCATGGCTGCTGTCAGCACATCACTACCCTACTGTGGACAAAATGATACGTCAAAAATATGTACATTAGGATATGGGCGTGAAACGGAACGCAAGGTGTACGAAACAAAAGGAAGACTGTGTGAGTAGGAGCATAGAATATGAATTTGAATATGGAAGTAGCGAGTGCTCTTGTTTAGAAGGTCTGAGAGGATGAGTGCAGTCTGAATGGTGATTTAAGAAGACAAAGAATTAAACTGTCAATATAATCTTTGCCTTCAAAGACCCGAGAGGTTACCTTTAGCACAGGAGAAGTTAAAAAGGCGACATAAGATGATCAGGCCTACAACAGGTAGATAGCATATATAATGTCATAGTACTTTTCATAGATACAACTTTGTATCATGCATAATTGCTTCATCTCATCAAAGCAATAAGCAATTTAGGTATCTCATTATAACATCTTGACCGATTTTAGAATCATAAATCATCAGGAAATCAAATACCAAAAAAATGCTTTCATACTGATACCATATTGTTTGACACATATGCATGTGTAACATCCTAGTTATATTGATAATTTTACTCATACTTAACACAGTTTATGGTTAATACCTGTTATGTAACCAAAAAAATAAAATTAAAAAAATAAACTCCACTAGGTATTCATCGTGAGTTAATTCAATTCACGTGTCAGTTAAAATCTCCGTGTACACAAGTGTGCAAGTGTTCAACGCTATTTCAACAAGAACCAAAGCTGCAATAACTCTATTAAAGTACCTACGTCTATCCTATGAGATCAACACATAAATATTGCATCGATGCATTATTCATAGGATAAATCTCTTTTAGTGCAAAAACTAGTTATAAACCGGTCACTTACTTGTGAGTAACCTGCCTTATCGTCATAAAAATCTGAATTAATCTCGAAAGAAGGACAAGTGTCATAAAGATTTGAGTAGATACCTATGAGGGAGATTGCCCGCAAGTGCACGGTATCCGATTGTCTTGTAGAAAGTTCCGCAGTCCGGAGAAAGGTTAGGTGTGAAAAGCCACAAAGGTCGGAACGCTAATTATCGTAATATTTGGATTGTTAGGTTAAGTATGGTACTGCTTCTATTTTGCTATTTTTGACTGCCTTGTTGGTCTAGTTGTCAGCACGCTGGGTACTATCCACGAGGTCCCGGGTTTGAATCCCGGGTCGAGCCGAGAGTGTTTGGTTTTTCTGTCTTAAAATAACTCAGATACATCTCCGGAGTCAGAAAGTTGCTGGTGTTAACACCCCCGTGCCTCAGAAAGCACGTTAGCCGTTAGTTCTGCGCCTGATCTCTGCACTACGGTCCGACATGACCGTAGGGTCATGTCGGACTGCATGCCGTCTCACCGAATTATGAGAGTGGAGGAATAGTGAGTGCACTTGTGTATTGCAAACACATTTGTGCACTATAATATGTCCCGCGCAGTTAGCTAATCTCTGTTGAGATAGGCCGCCGTAGTCGAAAAAAAAAATCGGCTTCTATTTTAGCAACATTTTGTAATTACTTTAAAATTTTAGATATGCTTGTTACCAATAAAATAAATCACTGGAATGTTGTAGTTATAAAGCCGTAGACATAGCCCTAATATCCAAATAGTTGATGATGTGAAGCTACGGCCCGTACTCTAAATGTTTTTAAACTTTTTGAACGTCTCATTGGCCATGCTCAACCACAAAAATATGTTGGTTACGTGTGTGGTCATATCGTAGCTGCAACTATAGCTATCAGATTTTACGATGATAATAAAATCTATAACGTTTCCTTTTTTAATTAAAATATCCTTAAATAAACTTAAATAAAATACTCATAAAATTATTTTCAATTCAGGAGTTAAATAAGAAGTAAAATGATACAAGATTTGGGTGAAGGCATGTTACGATGTTCTAATAAAAGGAAAGGCCCCCTTAAAAAAAATATGATAAAGTAATGACGAGCGCTATTATTTGTAATTTATGTCGAATAAGCAGCTAAGTGGAATGGAATATGGAATGTGGGCCACCCACGATGTACAAGTGATGTTAATAGGTAACAATATATATTTCGAAATCGATAAATTTCTATGAACGCACTTTGATTGTAACTATAAATTCATAGTGTTCAGAGTGTAAAAGAATAGCTGTGAGCTTAAATAAATAAATATTGGACAACATCACATACATTGCACAGATCCCAAAGTAAGTAGTTTAAGCACTTGTAATATGGAAAATCTGAAAGGACGGTTGTACCACAACACCTAGACCCGAGACAATATAGAAAATGTGAATTTCTATATTGACTCGACCGGGGATCGAACGGACCTATGAGATGGCGACACGTTAAAAACCTTTTTTTATCTTCTTTAAAATTTACGATTCAAAAAGTCCAATTTATTATTTATCGTCTTTCAATTTTTTTGATATTTTCAATACTTAATAACGTTTCAAAAATATTGATTTGTCTTAAAACTTATTATTATTCACATCATAATGTCGCCTCGAATAGGCGAGGGATAAGGGAAAGCTGTGAGCATCGTTTTAGGGTAGGAACCCTGAAACGATGCTCACAGCTTTCCCTTAAATCCTATAAGTTAAAAAAATTGAGTTAGGCTAATTAAATAGCTTGCCCAATTTACATAAATTATCCCATAAAAGGCTAGGTTCATTAAATTAATTACCTTTTCCTGTATTTACTGTATTTATCGATACTAACATAATCAAGCAGTGAGGCAACACATCACTACTTTAGGGCACAGTTTGTAATTAGACCGATTGTAGTTTGTAGGACCGTATTTACAAATAATCACTAGTAGTTATTGCATAATCACATAGAATTATGGTGAGTTCTTAAACAGTTCTTTAGACGTCGAAAAGGTATTTTATGGTGATCATAAAAATATCTTTCAAAAGATTGAGGCATTGCGTTGCGGTTACAATTGTTATTACATCGTTGATTTTATGAATATTTAGTTTTTGTTTCAATAGTTTTGATTAGCTACTGATAAGTGATAAGATAACGCTATACCGCTTTAGAATTTGGATATTGATCTATTAGAAAAAGTTTTGTTTGCGGATTAAATTTAGTCCACAGTGTAACAATCTATTTATACCACATAAAAAGAAGTATAGTTTCTGAGTACATATCATCGACTTGAAAAAAATATGGACTCTGTACCGCGATACTAAAGAGTGAAGCAGGGTTCAAGTGTTTGTATGTGAGATCATAGGGTTACAATGGCGGTCGATCGGCTTACTTTGGTGCTTCAGTTTTAATGTAGGCGACACGGAGTCCATATTTTTCTTCACGTCGATGGTACGTATATAAGAAGTAATCTCGGGAACTACTGAAATGACTAAGTAAAGAAAAAGTGACCTAAGTTATATTTTTTAAATATCTTACAAACTTTAATGTCTTATAACTAGGGAACAACCACCAACTTAAGGTGCTGATAGACACAGATTGAGAAGAATGTAAAATACATTTTGCCTACCCACGCCCTTACAGGAGTTATAAACCTATCGACAATCCGTCACCCATGCTCCGAAAATTACGCACGTAGATACTTCCCAAATTTACCATGTCACGTTAATTATTGGTAAGTTGTCCAAACATCTGCGTGATGGCAAGACATACCGAAGCGACCTTGGCAAGTGTGGCGTCGATGTGACGGTTGTATAAACAACATTACCATACTTGACTGTACTGAGCCGTGACTAACCTGAGTTGACACCGCTACGTTATTCTTGGTTCCATTTAAGTACATCCAACAAAGTATGAATATTTGAACAAGAACATTGCTATGATTTTACTACGGGGTCTGTCAGCTGACTCTTTTTGGCTATCCTTGAAATATGTAAGTAGTTTCAATACTGTTTCCAGTGGCCTACAGCAAAACTTTATAAAAGTCTACTTCTTACTACCATGTCGTTGGAGATGAGAATTTGATAATTCTAGACAGAACTATCTGAAACCTGAGGCAATTATATACATATATTCAACTTGAATGATAGTAAAAAATGCAATCATTTATCTAACGCGCATACATAACCAACGTCACCTGTAAAATATTGATACAATCCATAAATCCTCCAAGATTAATTACCGTGTCTGTCTACCCAAAAAGTTAATTGATGCAGTTTTTACACACCAATTCGTTTTATTGTACACCCGAGCATCACGAGATTAGGAAGTAACACAACGTACCCAATCTCAGCATTCACATAGCAGTGTCTCGGCCAATTAACATATACACGGAATTTGAAACCTATTATCACAAAAACTGGACACACTGACCCGAAGGCCACAAACGGTATAAATGTTGGTTTACAAATAACGTGACATTTAACTTAAAAGCAAAAAAATACTTAGAACTTGATGTTATGATCTGCGGAAGTTTAGTTTTATGTGGTTCTGCCAGTAATTTTATTTTAAGTCGGTTTATTTTAGTTTATGTACCAATCATGATTCTGCAGACGACCAAATTACGGTATCTAATATTTTCAAATTGTAACAAGCTTTAGAGTTTTTTTTTCATGTTTATATGATAGCATATTTTGATTAGGAAAATAATAAAGATAAAAATAAAGATGCCTTCTTCGGTAGCCCAATATCGTAATGGCAGTAGAGCTGACAAAAGACAGGACCAAAACATTCCTCTGCGAAAGCTGATGGGCATAATATTGCAATGGGCATAATAGCAATGTAATGATTGTGACCTGTGGCCAACTCGTTGTTCCCAGAACCCTAATCCTATTTAGGATTAACTTATTATTTAAGTTAACACAATTGCATGAACTGTAGTTTATATTACGATGACAAATATACAATTTGTCCGAATACTTTATCTGATCTCCGAATGCACGTACAGTCAGCCTTATGCGATTCCTGGCTTATTGACCCTACTAATAACGTTTGTAATAAGGGCTTAACTCTACTAATATTGCTGATTGTGCAAAGACTCTAAAATAGACATGTTCCTAGGCGCACTTCGTGAACGGACTTGCAATGAGCTTTCATTAATACTGCTAATGCTGCGGCCACACTGCTATAACCGTCTACCGCCTATTTAAATGCAATAATAATGGCACTAAACTGCCTTCTACGTGAAGTGATGTGGTTAATCTATAGTTAACCAAGGCATACATAGATCTAAGAATTGCCTACTGCCGTATACCAAATTGCTTGACATTGACAAATTATGCCTACAACCGTAACTAAACCTCGGTAATATCATCATCATCCAGTTTAAGAGCTTAGCTCTAGTCGGTGGAGCTTTTTCCATTAATCTCTGCTTTCCGCATTTCTCTTGGCTTCCTGATACTAATAGAAGAAAGTGAGGAAGAATAAGAATAAGCTACATGCAGCAAATAAAAGAAAAGATGAACATCGTGTCGTATCAGGTAATATCACTGACGAATTAATATCAATAATAATAATTATGACCAGAACTAACGCCTTACCACAATAGTGTGGCCACAGCATACGGTAATCAACGCTCACCTTTGCCATAGATATTCCTCGATGTGTACCTAGTACCTTTTCCTTCTTATAAGACGCGCATACCATACATACAATGCCTTGGAATAGGTGATTAACTAAATATAACCATAAATGGAGTTGCATTACAGTCACGTGCATCTTTGAATTTTTGCTATAAACCTTGATTTAATATCATAATTAACTATATATACAACTTATTAAGAAAAATTACTTAATACAACACTAAAACAAAAATTATAAAAAGGGTCCTTGTGGTAAGGTTCCTAGGATGCTGGCAGCATTACCGCGCTGGATCTTTGAATTGTTATTGACATCGCTTCCGGAGTTTAACACGACAGTAAAATAGCATAATTTAAAACATTTTATGGGCATACACATAAGGACCAGTTTTGAATAAAAAGCGAGTAAATGAAACGTGAAACAATTTTATTGCAAGGATGTGGTATGTTTGCCAAGATTTAACTACATTGGCTATTTAATTTTAACATGAGTAAAATATTATGTATTTATTAAATATGTCTAACTTGGCGTGGCAAAAAGACAATTTTGTATATATTTATTGTTTTTAAGCTACTAACACAGAACAGAAAAAACGAGGCTCTTAAGCTTTCTACGACTCTGATCTTGACTTTTATCAAAACAATGAAAAACATAACCCTCCTTCCGCAGTCGAGTAAAAATACTAACTATTGAAAACTTGATCTAAAGTATTAATCCTGGTTGGGCACCTTAAGTGACCCAAATTAATTTTTAAAATATATATATTTTTACTAAACCTAAAGTAATAGGTAATTTCTTTAATAATAATTTATTATTTTCAAATGGCTTCTATAAGTTTGTATCTGAAGCTATTTGGTTTACCCGCCATAAGGATCGCGCTCTTGGAGTCGCTGAACCTGGCGACACCAGCGCTATAGTTTCTGCTACCATACACCGAGCGCCGACCATTGTGTGCATTCCTTACTTTTTCGACATCACGGGCGCCTTTTTTAACGTAATTTTGGTGAGGAGTTCGTTTTTTTCTTCGTGATGGACTGCTGAAAGTTGCAAGAAACTCGTTGTAAATACCAAGCAGAGATTTGACAATCTGTTTCGTGAAAGTGCTTCACGCTGTGAGCTGAGGAGAGGAGCTGGTGAGGCTTGAGCTGGTCTGCAGGTTAGTGGGCCAATAGTTTTCAGTGCTGACGTTGAAACCATTTCTCTTTTTTCAATTCGCAGGGTGGGTTTCATAGGAATCTATATAATTAATCTACAAACATAATCTTTCATAATTGCGCTCCCCGCGTCTTGTCCGCTATTTACATGCGGCTACACCAAATCCTTAAAGTTAAAATAAAAAACTGAACTATACAAATCAAATTAAGCTGTAATAGTAGCTGTAACGTGTACCTACATTTGCCCCAAAACTTTGGCAATTCTGTCAAAGAATTACGATGCGACATCATTAAAATCGATGAAGTCGGCCAAAAGACACGTTTGTTTCGCATTAACATCGATTTGTGATCGAGAATATGCCTTCTCCATACAAGAACTGCGCAAGAGTGCAAGTGTATGAGTCACAGTGCCTCTAAGGAAACTTGAATACTTTCTTTACGAAACGCTTTAAATGGTCATGGGTATTTCTGGCGGCATCAATTTCGGATGGCTTGTTTCGGGTATAGTCTTTGGGTAGAATACAAATGAAACTATAAAATACACTTAAAATCAAACGCTTTAGTTTCTATAACTGTAAATATTACAGAATAATTGACGACCTCCGTAGCCGAGTGGCTCGCACACCAGTCGCCATCTCTAAGGACCCGGGTTTCGATCCCCGTTCGGGTCAACATATATAAATTCACATTTTCTAAATTGTCTCGGGTCTGAGTGTGATACCACACCGTTGATATAGGTTTCCTTATCACAAGTGCTTAATTTCTTTTGGAACTGAGCAATGTATGTAATGTTGTCCAATATTTATTTATAATGATGCCACAGAATTCTAATACCAAATACCTACTGGTAGATAATTAGTTACCTACCAGTAACAAACGTAGGTAACAAAGTAAATATTATATTTATTTCTATAACTTAAACAATTATTTTGCAAGTTTTTACAAAATTGAATTGAATTTCGCTCACAACAATTAATCGACTGTGTCATCCGATGGGACTCGAACCCACGTCCTTTCGCTATCCAGGCGAGTGCTCTTACAATTTCGTAAGTAAATATTGCTCGGTTTCTGTTAAATTAACTTTTCGATATCACAAAATCATAAGTAATTTCACAATGATTTTTATTATTTATTCATACGCGCATTATCGATGATGGTCAATTGTAATGTCGATCGAACGACTGTTTCGCAATAATAATTGCGGACCCGTGAAATAGATATTATATGATTTGTCAATAAATTTAATATTATGAAAAATATACCTGAACGTATGCTCTATGCATAGCTTTATAGATAGATGATGTTTTGTTCAAGGAGTTTAAATCGTAATGTAAAAAATACCATTGATTTCAAAAATCAATGGTGAGCTTATTTTATTAAGCTTGCTTGCTTTTATCGTTAACAAGCAGTTCCCCGCGACATCACCCGCACCAAAAGTCGGATTTTCCATACAAACTTTCATCCCCCATGTCACTCCTCTGATGATTTTATATCGCGACAAAAAGTAGCCTATGTCCTTCCCAACTCAAACTATCTCTGTACCAAATTTCATTTGAATCGGTCCGGTAGTTGCGGAGCCCATTCAATACAAACAAACAATCAAATCTTTCCTCTTTAAAATATATAACGTATGTTCTAACGAACTAACCTTACAAAGGTAGATGATTTTTTGTTCACGGAGATTGAATCGTAATGTAAAAAATATCATTTGATTTGACAAAATGCAATGCGGGGCGAATTTTATTAAGCTCGCTTGCTTTTAACGTTAATCAACTTGTCAAAGACGTGATAGAGCTGACTCAACGGATCGCCAATTCAATAACCGATTGGAAATGTGGCAGTGTTCCAACTAAATAGTGTCCATGTCAACAGCAGGAAGTCTGCGCGACCTCATTACCCAACAGGGACCAGCTGTACCAATTACATATTACTTACTTTTCAATTTATTGCCGCTCCGCTACTGCATGTTGGTGACTTTAGTAAGACTTTAAAAGCTTGTAGCGGTTACAACATCACTGTAGGCTGTGCACACACAACACAACGTTATTTTTTATAACCCATAACTTATAATGACATTTATTGTTCTGCTTAAATACAACAATTTTTTTAAGTAACTAACATTGTGCACTTCCAAAAATGTTTGAGACCTCCATACCACATGATATACTAGTTCCATACTAACAGCCGCTAATAGTTTACATAAGGACCCCATTTCTTCAAGCACTATATTGGTTCCATTCCTTTGATAAATTTGTTTAATTTATGCAGAAATGCAGAAGACAAAATAATAATGTCCTCCTAGCCGATTTCGACTACGGCGGCCTATCTTAACAGAGATTAGCCAACTGCACAGGACATATTATAGTGCACAAGTGTGTGCGCAATACACAGGTGCACTCTCTGTTCCTTCACTCTCATACTTCGGTGAGATGGCAGTCCGACATGACCGTAGAGAGATCAGGCGCAGGACCAACAGCTTAACGTGCTTTCCGAGGCACGGAGGTGCTAACACCACCAAGTTCCTGACTCCGGAGCTGTATCTGAGTAATTTCAACGAATGATGTTTTTGGAACGTAGAGGAAGATTTTTAGAAATGTAGATGTTTTTTACTTGTGGAAGGGTGATGAGGCATTCGTCTTACCAACAATGAATAACTGATTGATCTCAGAAGGCTCTTACGTCCGAAGTTAATAACTGGGCCCTAATTCTCATTTTTCGAGATGTAGTCTGGAATCGAGTTTCCATTTCGATCTCTATCTCGACCATGAAATCTCGATAGTTTACATCGTGTTCACGAATTTGGTATTCTCAGCACTAATCGAAATAGACTACGAGATTTTTGTTACAAATGTTGCCATTCCTATATGCAGTCAACTTGGGATGCGTTCCGTTCCACCCATTCCATCCGATTTGAAATCGGTTACAACTATGTACAGTCGACCAAATTGAATCATGACCCACTCTGCCGATTATTCCTTTGTATTCATAAATGTAGTAAGGTTTTCTTCGCTGTCATGCATGTTGCACATAGTACGTTTTAAATATGAATAAAAATGCGTCATTAGGGGTCAGAGATCTATGCAAGTTTAACCTTTATTATCACTGCACTAGACATTTTTTAGATAAACCAGTCTTAATATGAATTTAAAATAAGTCCATAATCTAAACTCTTTTCACTACGAAGAAAAAAGTATCATAATTTAAAAAATATAAAACGTCGTGTATCAGATGTCAAGTATACCTGTCTGTATATATAGTCTGAAATTTAATAAAAATACAAACAAATCGTATAATGGCCAATTTGGCAGAACAAAGAGCTAAGAATAAGTCTGAACACAGTCAGAACCTGGATCAGACGGCACGCTGAAGAGGGTACCCTCGAAGACAGAAGACGACATAATTATGGCGTTCGACGAATCACGAACCAACGAAGAGAACGGAAGTGCAACACCATTACGAAGAACATCTTTACAGATGAGAAATAATTTGCTCTTCTCAACATGGTCGCTTAACTTTGTGGCGATAACACGCGATACACAGAGGATCACGTAGTGCTCAACCAATTATCCGGATGAATTTCAGCTAAGATGTGTACCTGGATGGATGCCGGAAGTGTAGGAGAATTTGTTCAAATGTCATAACGCTATAAACTATGTCAATATATTGGAAGAATCAATGTTACCGACTTTACGAACAGTTTACTTGTGTGAAGAAGTGCCAGTATTCTCCTTCGTTCATGATATCTGCCCAGTGCATACTGCCAGAATTGTAGGGTTTGGACTATATGAGGGGAAATGACATTTGCAGTCGTCTAATCGGGTCACTTTTCACTTTAACAATTTAATGCCACTTGTTAAATATATACCTATATTAAATTATAAAGAGGAAAGATTTGTTTGTTTATTTGCATCGAATAGGCTCCGAAACTACTGGACCGAATCAAATATAATTTGGCACAGAGAAAGTTTGAGACACTGGGAAGGACATAGGCTACTTTTTGTCGCGATTTAAAATCATAAGGGGGGTGAAATGGGGGATGAAATTTTTTATGGAAAATCCGACTTTTGGCGCGGGCGAAGTCGCGGGGAACTGCTAGTATATACCTAAAATAAATATTATATTCTTCATCTAAGTATACTGTTTTATTTCATCATGGCTAACACAAGTTCCAGTGGAACTTTTATAAAGAAACTGGTTCCCGATACAGACTTAGCGCCCGACTGTGATGAATCCCGAATATCTACCTACCTACCTGTGTGTTGCATTGCAACCCTTACCTAAGTTCTCGCCGATTTTCATACAAACTTATTCATTCAGATAGCGAGTATAGCTTAGTCAGTAACTGTCAGTGTCTAATAAAATGATAACAAGTTCGTTTCTAGGAAATGTATGTTCAAGCGAATTTCAACCTACTTGTATAGAATGACAGTAGAAAAATGACCATAAGGTGGGTCATGACTCAATTTGGTCGACTGTACCTCAAATATTATCACTTGAAAGTTTTTTAAATGTATTAAATATTGTTTTTCTTTTAATTAAGTATTTTTTTAGAATTAGTATCGACAAATCATTATATTTACTGAATTGTGATCAAATTTAATTTCTTTAGATAGATATCTTGTATTGCACAAAACGTAACGTATCGTCGACAGACAGTTGACATTACAAATTGTCAATGAATATGTTTGATTTGTGTTTTGTATGGATCGGGATTTGTGCATTTCTTTATTTAATTGTGGTTGTGTGGTCACGTAAATAATAAAATAAAATACCATATAATATTATCAAAAATATATACAAACGCCACAGCAGAAAGAGCTTCTTCTGCAAATGTTGGGAGCCGATCCACAATTAAAGGAGGAAAGGAAAGGAGTGGAAAGTTTTCTTCCACTCTCAAAAGAAGCAGATTGCCGAAGAAATAAATGCCTTAAACGGTGCATTACCTATTTGTGTAAAGACTTGATTGTGATATTTATAATTATAAGATAAATATGCGAGTTTTGCTTAGCAATATTCATTTTGATTTATATCTTAGATATCCTTAGAGTTGTCATCATAATTTCTGTGACAAATATTAGACCAAATACATGTGAAAATATGGAGGAATAATAAAACACTATTAAATGATTCTTGTATATTATTTAAGTAACTAGGTAATCACAAAACTTAGAAAAAAAAGGTTAAGGTTAATCAGCAAAAGCAACAGAAAATTATAAATAACAAATGGCTGGCTGACTCCAAAGGCTAAGCTCCAAAGGCCAAACCCTTGGAGTAGGAAAATATTACCTCGTATCACTTTGACTGCTAACCAATAGGCTGGGCGCATCAATAAAGCCGAAATATATGTTGTCAGGGATATCATCAGGCTCAGCAAAGTTATGAGCCACACACATATCGTGTAATACAGAATAGGTATTAATTATTTTCGTGGCCTTGATAGTAGTGAAGAACCCTATCTTTTAGAAAACATCTAAACCATCCCTTCAATACTCCGTTACATCTATCAATAATTGAGAGAGTCTTCTTCAAGGCTTCATTATATAAAAATGCTGCAGATGCCTTCCTCTGTATCTATGAGTATGTAGTATTGGTGTCAGACACCATGGTCTTAGTTGATAACCACCAGTGGAAGTAACCATACCCACTAGAGTAATATTCAAGTAAATTATCTTTAAATATATATCAAGTAAATGATAGCTGTTGTATCCAGCTACAACAATCCAATAACTTCCACGAAAAAAATGGAAATTAACTCCTCCATATTCTCCGAAATTTCGCCGATAGTTGACGTTTCGTTCGTTTCTCGTAGTCGAAATTAAGTCTCGACCACTGCCGACCACTCGAAGCAATTCGAGCGGCTCTCCTTCGACAAATGTCGAGTTCGAGATGTCCAGAATACCAAAAGTGGATTACCACTCGAAAAAAAATCGAATTCGAACTTTATCTCTATTCGAGATTACATCTCGAAAAATGAGAATTGGCGTCCTGATCTGAAGAGATGATGAGATTTAACTCTACCTTTGTTGTTTGTATATATTCATTGAACCTACATTAAACACTTATTTTCACAATGGCAGCCGTGGCTACCACGTACACTTCAATGCAAACACAAATAGCCGGGATTGGGGTGAATCTTGAATTACGAATTGGTTATTCATTTCGGTCGTGAGTAAACAAGTGCCGTAAGAAAAACTAAGCCATGATTCCCTTACCTGACACGGTCAAATCACTTCGTCAAATGTTCAAAAAGGTAATATCCTCCCTCTCCATCCTCCCCTCTTATTCTGCAGCTATAAGAAATCAACCTATTGCTATTTACGTATTGTGCTATCGAAAATTGGGAGAAACAAAATAAGTCAATAGAGGCTCTATTGAAAGCCTGTCAAAGATAGCGGAAAATAACACAATCCGTCGACGATTTTCCACTTCATAATATACCAGCGGCATCAACTGAGTAACGAAACTTTGTTAAAAAGCTTTTCGATACTCACCAACACAAAATCACTTAGCTTAACCTACAAGCCTCCAACTTTTAAAACTTGTTCCACCCAATCTCACTTCGCGATTTTATGAACTTCGCATTTCGCAATGGCCGTTCAGGTGTTGCATCAATTACTCCGGTCCAGACGGTCCCGCGGCTGGTTCCCACCGTGCGTAGGAGTGACTACCGGCCAAACGTGCGCTTGCGCAAACTGAATGGTATCCTCCCGTAAACGCAATGTTAATTGCACGATTCGACTAACTAATTAACCGTGAAGGCTGAACGTTCTGTTTAATTTTGTACCGATTTTATACAGTTTAGGCTATGTTGTTTTAGATTTTAAAAGGTGTATAATTAAGATGTGGAGAAGTAAGTTGTCGGTTAGGAAGTCGTAAGCTAAGTACTAAATCTAGACGTCCAACGCATTGGACAACGCAATTTATCAGCACAAGTTACACAACCGAACAGTTTCTATCTTGCAGATACATCGTCAACCTTTTGTTCTCTATAATGTAATAGTAATGCAAAATATAAGACCACTTCCAGGGATTTCACATTTTGCATTACTTAATAACAATGAAGGTTCTTATTAAAAATACCCATCACCAAATTCTATTCGTCAGTCAACTTAAGCTCTTGAAATGACTGATTGATTAATAACCATTGAAATCTAATAGATATCGAAATCATTGAAATCAATGTGCACGCAACATTGGGCGCGGACCGAGCAGCAGCATATTAGTGTCGCAATTGTGGCGCTAAAATGATAAATCGGCATTCATCTACACCTCTAATTACGTATGCCGACTCAACATTCGTAAGTGCCCGATCAGTTTTCGAAATCTCGCCAAACTCGTCGATATCAGATTCCGAATCGATAAATTATTCATGAGCATTCGATCGCACAATAGGGTTTGCGGAATCAATATTTATGGGCGATGGTATGAGAAAAAAATTCGAAACGAGATACAGGATTGGGCGCTCTGTCCAAATAAGAGGGCCCGCTCTATAAAGGAACACGAAAAACCTGATGTTTGACTAAAATTAGTTTGTAAAGCTATGTAAATTAACAAGAAACAACTTGATGTCTGATAAAACAATGCCATAGCCTCTGGACAGCATTTTGGATAATGAGCCCGAAAAGCCTCGTCTTTGTTATGATGCAGGTCAAGTTAATCGATGAGTCAGAGTTGTCAAAATATGTATATTCTATTGCTGTTTTATATCATTGTTAATGAAGCTATAAATAAAGAGTTCATTAACCTAAAATTGTCTAAAATGATCTTTTAAACAATGGCACCACAATTAACGAGTCTTGGAGAGTGGGTGTCATCTTTTTTACATCCAGAAACTGATTGCAAAGTGGGACAATTATGAATAAAATTTACAACCGTAATGCGGCTCCTATAAATATGCACACAGACCTGTTGGGCTAGTTGCGTTTGCGGCAGTAAATCGTTGCATCCTTCTGTGGCTTTGTCCAATCACTCAGTTATGAGTGTGGGCCCTCACGACTCTATTGTATGCAATCATTCCACCTGATGCGTTTTGCGTGTGGTCTTCAATGAACAGCCATTATGATTATGTAAGTCGTGTAGGATCATGAGCTGGTTTGCTTTTATATATTCAGGTACAGTTTGTCAAGGACCTGCGGTTAAAAAATTCTAGGTACTTAGAATTTTTAGTCTAGCTCACTAACTCATGCTTAATTTTAAATTAGCCGGTTGAGCATTATTAGACGTATTTTGTGTGGTAATGTCAAATTAACCATCAATCGAGGTTTACCGGCAATCGAAAAATTGGTGTACTCGGGTCTTAAGCCAATTTGGGTAAGGATAAAATAGAACAAAAACGTATGAAATAAACCCTTACCTATAAATAGATATATTCTTAATAGCCTTTTTTCTTTAACATGTCACCTGCGTGCAGACTATTTACATCTTCTTTACATGGAAGCTGCTTTATTCGATCTTCAAGAATGCTATTATAATACCGAAACTTGTGTTCCCATAACATCGCGCTCGACTCAACACTGGGCGGTGAAGGGTCTTCGCCTGACATTTGGTCCCTTGGTTACATAACTTGAAGCTCGTGACTGGTTCATCTGCCTGTCATTATCCTGTCATCTCCGCACCACAATAATTGTCATAGCTGGGCTGCCATCGTAAATAATTCTCGAAATTATTCTGACTGATGTTTCCAAATAAGCATCGACTGCGCCCGTCAAATCAAGAGATTAGAAATGTTGCTTGAATGACCTCAAATTCGATTACGTGTAGTCAGGTGCCCCGTCAATGTGTATATGTAGAAGGTATGACTCGTACTCTTATCGTAGGTACCATATAGGCCTTCGACACTCGATTACAAGACATTTAAAGATCGCACAAGAATTCGACAAAAGTTACGTCACATCGTTATGCAAACATTTTGACAAGGAGTCTGGTCGTGTCGTCTCTATTAATACATGCTTTCAAACGAACCAGTGTAAATTGACCTCTCTCGAAATTAAAACTTATGTACATAAAACATTACTTCTCGGACCTATGTAAAGTGGCCTGTAAGTAAACATAAGGCTTCGTGGGAAAGTCTTTGACATAAATGACAGACAAGTACGAATTTGTTTTGGGTCACCAAATATTTAGGTCAGTAGTGCATTATAATAATCAATAGTTATAAATAAGGATCAATACATTGAGTAAACAGAATATTATTTTTTAATGTTTTTTTTAATATTTAAGAATATTGAATATGATTATTGTAATAAAATCGTGATTATAAGTAAAAACACACATAACCACCGATAAAAAAGCCCATCAGGTTTAAAAACCTTTTTATATTTTTTAGTACCCACAGATTGCGGCTACGGTTTTCTAACATTAAATAGGCTTCATTTACATTACACGTCGTCGAGGAACTTATACGTTAATTATATCAATAAACCGATAAGGCCAAACAAAGAGACGCTTGTATGGTTACATCGTCCTTTGCTGTCTCACATATAAATGTGATCAATTTGTTTAAGTCTCCCAAAACGTAATGCCATTTTTTTCAGTTATCAGTAACTCGGGCCAGTCGTACTGGGAATTCATTGCCGCAAGCTTTTTGTTTTGTAAATCGAATCTACAATTTTAATGGACTTCCTCAGTGATGTTGGCGAACGACAGTTGTTTTATTCAATCAGATTCGATTCGATCCGAACATTATGTAGTAAAAAAAAAAGTTAAGTCAGCCTATTAGAACCCACTGCTGAGAAAAGGCCTCACCTCAACTATGAGGAGAAACAAGCCATACTCCACCACGCGGGCTCAGTGCGGATTGGTGGAGGGGTGTCTGTAAGGCAAGTGGCAAACCTTACTGTCAGATGTTATCAAGCCGCCCTAGGGCCTCTGACTAGGCTTAACGACTAATACCAACAGATATAAGCCGGGACTAACTGCTTAACGTGTCTTCCGAAGCACGGAGATGCTTGTCATGGACGTCACTTCAATAGTCGGAATGGTCACCCATCCAATCACGACCGCGCCGTGGGTTGCTTAACTTTTGGTATCACTACCAAAGCGCTGCCGCCACTGCGCCACAAGCACCTCAATGTATTATGTAGGTACATCATTATAAATACCAATGACTTAATTAACTAACCTCATTGCGACTAGGTCACCTGTTTGCCATTCCTGCAACATTCCGTCGCGTTGACAACCCTGTGACCTTCATGGTTTTGTGGCAATCTGGTCTTTGATTTGTAAATGTTAAGGTGCATTTTTGGATTTGGATGGGTAGTTCGTAAAAAGCGTAGGTAGTCCTAGGGGTCACAGTCGCAAGCGCAGCCTCGACACTGGCGAGTCTCGGACGAGCCTCGTGCGTGCTGCGAATATAGAAGAACGTTGACACTTCAATGCCATACGTAATATACACTGGTATCCTTTATTTCTTATTCATAAGCTTGCCAAGGTATGGGATTTTTGGCTGCAAGGTGACGTATGGTCCTTATATGGAAACAATGAAACGTTATTACCAACTCAAATACGAAATTGTTACTGGCTTAATTTCGCAGCAGTGTATTCTGATTACCGACATAATTCTTCGTCATCATCATTATCAGACGTAGGACGTCCACAGCTGAACATAGGCCTCCCCCACGGTTTTCCACAGCGACTGGTCTCAAGCGGTCTGCATCCAGTGTGATCCTGCTATCTTTACAAGGTCGTCTGTCCACCTTGCCGGTGGACGTCCCACGCTTCACCTTTGATCAAAGGTTCTCCACTCTAAAACCTTTCTGCCCCAACGGCCATCAGTTCATCGCACTATGTGCACTGCAGAACTAAGGTAACGGACACAGCCCTGCGAAACAGTAAGCTCAATTGGCAATGAGCTTACAGTTTCGCAGGGCTGTGTCCGTTACCTTAGTTCTTCTACGTATTTCCTCATTTTTGATTCGATCTCGTAGAGAAACATGGAGAGGGTTACCTCTCCACCGCTCTTTGCGTAACCTTAAGCTTTTTTAAAAGGCTTTGTAATTTATAGTTAGAGACATAATTCTTGGATTTGCATAAATATATACACATATTACTCGCAGTACCTATCTGCGTACCTACTTTTATCTTATTAACAGCTTCGTATCTTAATATATTTGTTAGTAGGTAAATGCCTCGTTGGTCTAGTGGTCAGCACGCTGGGTACTATCCTGGGTTCGAATCCCGGGTCGGGCCGAGAGTGTTTGGGTTTTTCTGTCTTGAAATTACTCAGACACAGCTCCGGAGTCAGGAAGTTGGTGGTGTTAACACCCCCGTGCCTCGGAAAGCACGTTAAGCCGTTGGTCCTGCGCCTGATCTCTCTACGATCATGTCGGACTGCCGTCTCACCGAATTATGAGAGTGAAGGAACAGAGAGTGCACCTGTGTATTGCGCACACACTTGTGCACTATAATATGTCCTGCGCAGTTGGCTAATCTCTGTTGAGATAGGCCGCCGTAGTCGAAATCGGCTAGGAGGACATTATTATTATTAGTAGGTAAATATTATAAGTATTAGTTAAAAGGTTAAGAAAAGTAAAAGCAAAAGCTTCAGTTTATTCTTGGTAAATCCACATTCCGATACGTGTCAGTAACGTGACGAAGTATATCACGGCTTTCTATCAAGTGAGATAATGTCGCGATGTCATATGTGCTACGGAACCACATTTGCGTGATGATTGCGGACTCAAGGATGGAATCCGGCACGTAATGTAGGTACTTATTTTTTTGCATACAAGAAATACTGAGTCAAATCTAACGGTACCCATGAGCAGCATACTCATCAATGAATGTTTATATTCTCTATGGTAACAATAATAAATTGTTTAAACAAACACACACACAACACCTAAATATTATAAATGTTATTTTTTAGTCATTAGAATTCTCTGTAGTACACGATACATTTAAACTGAATGAAATAGTGAGTGAGATTTTGATAGAGATCTGCTGAACTAAATGTACTAGATGATTGATACATATCTTTAGATCCCACTGAACTATATCACTCATTTCACTTCAGTGAACGATTTTGCGCATGTCTACATTGGACCCATACAAAAAGTTGTTGTAGATAAGGTACCTATCTGACACAAACACCAGAATCGCTCCTTTTATAATCGAACAGGATGTTCTCTACACACTTAAACTAAAAATGTAACAGACACTCACACATTTTCTATTTTAACTTGACTCATAAAATATGCCGTAGTAGAGCATCAATTACCTCAATTTCGCGAACTCGGCTCACCACAAAGCCGGCAATTATACAAACACGGCAGATTTAGTAAACAAGCCAAGTAAATAACTCAAAATTACCGACCGCATACTTGCTCCATTCGTCACCAAACCATAATGAGCGAGTTTGCTGATGAAGATTTTCATTTAATTCGAAAAAAAAATAAGGCTTGTACATTTTTCGGGTAACTATCCGTTCTTTTTTAATGATTTAAGCTGTCTGCCATTCAAGATTCTGTAACTAATGGTGAAAAGGGCTTAATCAAGGTTTTTTAGCCATTTATATTTGACTCGTAGAGCTACGAGCAAATTAACTGCTACCCGAACCCCAGCGCCCCAAGTCGAGCGCTCTAAAAAAAGTGCCAGTGGCTCTCAGCGTCCGATATTGGGCGCTCATCACCAAACGATTTCAAACTTTAATATAAAATATCATGAAGGTATATTAGCTTCAATTTTTTTTCTAATAATGCTTAGTGTTTATTTATCACCTATTGATTTTATTATGACAGGTAATTAATGGCGGGTGCTAGATAAAGTGGTGTAGTAAGTATTATTCTATACTTGTAGTATTATTACTATTAGTTATAGGACTAATGGTCCTAGAATAAGGGCTTGAGGTGTCATTAAGCTAAACCACTTACAACCTTGTCTCGGCCTGGCGTGGAATGCGAACGGTGCCGCCAACTGCTTCCATTTCAGGCAAAATTAGCATACGAACCATTTTGTTGTTAATTTACAACCTATTAAGAGACTGGTGGAACATGGCGCCCGTGTCGACATAGATGCAATCTAAATATCCTATTAAGATGACGCTCTTCTAAATATGTACGTAAGTAGGCATTTGAAGGTTTTTAGTAAATTTTTGCTAACGGAACAAACATCCGATACTTTTTGATTAGCTACAAGAGTTATTTAAAGCTCTGTGGTTGACTGTGATAGTTTTATAGCACTCAATGCATATATCGAAATCAACAAGTACCCATAGGATGACCGTTCTGAAAGACATTCGTCTACTAAACTCTTGACTTCTAAATCAATGAAGGTGGAATATACAAAATTCATGTATTGATGTGCAATACATGTATTGCACATCAATGATGTGCACTACCTAAATAAACTGGATAACATAAAATTAATTGATATATCCGCCAAAAACATCAATTTCATCATGCTTTTGGCACACATTATCAAACAACAAACTTCTACTATTAAGTTATTAACAGAAGCATTATATCCATTTACACAGTTCAAAGAACTTACAATCCTGAGCAAATAATATTTTCTGATTATTCTATGATTCTACGGTTTACATTCGTTTGGAAACAGGTAACCAAACAGTTCGTAACCATATGACAAAGTTTCCTAGAAGCGATGGCTTATCACGCACGGATGTGACTAAGATAAAACATGCGGCCATGCCCGGTTTTTGCCAAATTACCTACCCGCTAGGGTTACCAGATTAAAAAATTCAAAGGGTCTGGAGAATAAGCCTGATTTTTGAAAATACTGAGACTGGGTCTGCAGGGGCAAAGGGATACCCTTTTGGCCTGATTTTATATGAATAAATAAGTGTTGCCTTAATATGTGGAAATATAACCTAAATTGTTTTCTTAATTTTATTAGTAATAAATATAAAAAGTTGACTATTTCTAGTTTAAGTTCCATTTTTATTCAAATATCTCAAAAAATACCTTTATTTAGAACTAATTTGAAAAGAGGTGCTTGTGGCGCAGTGGTGGCAGCGCTTTGGTAGTGATTCCAAAAGCTAAGCAACCCTCGGCGCGGTCGTGATTGAATGGGTGACCAATCCGACCATTAAAGTGATGACAAGCATCTCCGTGCTTCGGAAGGCACGTTAAGCAGTTGGTCCCGGCTAATATCTCTTGGTATTAGTCGTTAAGCCTTGTCAGAGGCCCTAGGGCGGCTTGATAACATCTGACAGTAAGGTTTGTCACTTGCCTTACAGACACTCCTCCACCAATCCGCACTGAGCCCGCGTGGTGGAGTATAGCTCGTTCCTCCTCATAAGTGAGGTGAGGCCTTTTCCCAGCAATGGGATCTCATAGGCTGTTTTTTTTAGAACTAATTTAAAAAATAATCCTGAGATTTCCAGATTCTAAAATATGGTGACCCCACCCGCCGCGGCTCGGCCATTGACGATTGCTTAATGAGCCGGCAAACTACGTAACGATATGCTTATAACGGACGCTTGGGCTAATCGTGGGTTTTCATAGCTTTATCTTGTCATAATCTTAATTTTAACTTTTTTGTATGTATTAACAATAACAACTATATTTTTATGTAGCAATATCGTTAATATACGACGGACTTTAAAATCATTTACAGCGAAGAAAAACTACCTACAATGTTGCTTTTTCTGTGACTGTAAATGTAATTCTTGAAATGTTTATTAGTAATAATTTTTAATCACTGCGATAAGCAATAATTTGTAGGTTTTATTAAAAAAAATGAATCTAAAATAAGCTTCAAAATCGCCTTACGACGATAAATCATATCACTCCCTTTTTGTTTTGCCAGCCGCGTTTAAAAGTTATATAATGTCTTTAAAACAGGTACGAGTATATTTGAATATTTACTACGTCTCATAAAACGATAATGTTTTAGAGGCAAATTAAATTAGTACACCACTCTATAACATGAATTAACTTTAATGATCGTTTTACAAAAGAAAAGCTTTTGATATTTATAGCTAAGAGTATATTTGTAGGATAATGAACCAATTACAACCCAAAACTTGTTTTAAGAACCACGCATCAAGTTGTTTAATTTAATATTAACTTAAGCTTGTGTTCGATATTTTAATAGGCCATAAATAAAAGTGATGTATAAGCAATAAACGCGCGGAATGAGTTACAAAAACTGTTGATTTTTATTTATCAAAATATAAACCTTTTATCAAAAAGTTACGGCGTATTTCGTGGGTTCTTCAGCTCGTAATAATTAAATATTTCAGGACAAAGGAGTTATCGTATTTCAAAAAGGGTCCCAAGTAAATAATATGGTCAAATGCGCATATTCTTGAAGACTTTGAAGAGATCAATGATCCAAATGCATTGTAAACGGTTGTAAACGTCAATCTGCGGAGTGATCGACAAAGCGTGCGTGGGCGCAGGCTGACAGCCGCCGTGTGTCATTATGCCTCAATCTAATATAATAACGCCTATGCCCGTGGTTTTTTACGTTTTTTTGTCAGCAACCGTGCAACATTAGTAATCATAATCTCTACGTACCATTAGTACCTTTGACTTGTTTTTAGTCGTTCATTCCATATAGATGTGTGGGAAGATTCTAGCGACAAATTTTCCATTCTTTAGAACATTTCACAATTTTTTTTAATTCTTTGTTTTGCTTTAGGGTTTTTTCGCTAGTATTTTTATTATTTACACATCAATATCAATGTAACGAAAGAGTTAAATTTATTTAAATTTAGCCATTTTTCCTTACGCAATCTAAGTGTCCTTGCTTTTTGGGTGTGGTAGCGTCCATTCAAAATTACATCGTTTTTTTTATACTTAAGTCCGAAAAGTCTGAAACTAGATACACAGTTTTCATAATGCCTACTAGCTTATTAAGGAGTTAAGGTCTGATATTCTCATTAATCATTTTTTATAATCTGAACATCTGGGTCTAGGCTCTGACTAGACCCAGAGGGCGACCAAAAACAAGATGGGCAGATGTGGTCAAGAAAGACCTGCGCCTCTGCCTCCGTAGACGATGCGTCCGATTGGGCAAAGTGGAAAACAAAAATTAAAAAGGCAGACCCCACCATCAAATGGGTTTAATAATGCGAGTGATTCTCATGAATATTTTTTTGTTTGATAGTGAACTAAGCAGTCTTAATAAACTTTACAGTCCTTTAAATTATTTTTTCTCAAAAACCTTCGCATACAGGAAATGTTTTTTTGCCAATATCACATGAATATATTATAATATGCTTCAACCCGGCCTTAAAGCTACCTGACATCTAAGTACTAAGCAATGGACACCTACATGCGTCAACAGAATTTGCATAAGCAACTTAGTTATGTCATTGTTGGCTAGAAAAATGTGAGCTTAAATGACATCATTAAGTCGGAATCTAAATTAATTATTTGGACACCAATGTCGATAAAATGTTAGGCACAGCTCACGTGGCAGTCGTAAGAAAAAAAGAAATGCATACGTATGTACTCGAGTTAAAAATATTAAAAAAAAATTAAACAACTTGTACACAATTGTACAATCTAAGTAAAGGTGGTAAAAATTTTTATATTTATTAATTATTAACTTTCTTGTACCAATACTGGAAGTCGTATTTAATTGACGTGACTGAAAATTAAGGAACACTTTCTTCCAATTGAGCTACAGATGACGATAGTCACTGGATTATTTAGTTCATAGTAATTTTATTATTTAGTGTATGTGAGTGAAATATGTTTTGTATAAACTTGCAAAGAAATTGCTTCTTCTAAAAAATAATTCTTATCAATAAATTGTAACGTTGCACGGAAACAGTAATGATTTCAACCAATCGAAAATGTTAATAGGTAATGTAAAAATACTTGAAATTAATAGTAAATTCTTACTAACAATACGATACGCTGAGAAAAACAAAACGGGCAATGTACAAACCTGTGTTCGAAAACAAACAGCCTTCAGGCTGAACGACACTGAAAGTACACGTGTTTGTTTACTTGCACTAAAACACCGGTTGGCCACAAAACTCCTAACAACGATCTATAAATATACTATGGCACAATCACATCTACACTTTAAATCTCGAATTCGTCAACTTTTCATTCAGAAAAGCGAGAAAAATGTATCGGAAACAGTTTTGTGACGGAGTGGTAGGCACACGCGTTCGCGAGAGAGACAGAAGACTAAACTATGTTATGGCTCGGAAACGCTGCGCGGGCGCCGGAGTGGGGCGAGGATCAACATGGAAAACCGCGTCCGCGCAACCTCCAACGTCAACATAATATATTTAATTTAAATTATAACTTATAAACGCTAATTTATAATAAAAGCCTCTCTGGGCTTATCTCAAACCGGTTTGATCCTATAAATAAGTCAGTAAAGTAAGTGAAGTCATCTCTATAATCTAACGACGTCCACTCCTTACGATCAAAAAGAATGTTAAAGTTAACAACTAGTAGGTAAATACTGAATCATCATTAAAAATAGACACGAGATTTCCTCAACACGCGCTGAGATCGTAAAGATATTCTATTGATTAGGAATTTGTCATTGCGATTACCTACTATGGCAAATGGAAACATACATTTAGGTATAATAGCTTCACTACAGGTGTTTATGTACGTCATGCACACATGTATTGCGGCAATGTCAAGTGTATTATACTTAGGGGAAGCCCGGGCAGCCCGGGTACCTTAAGAATAGGGGCAAAAAATACTCATTAATTTGTTATAAACAACAGTCTATTAATTAATTATTTATACCTTTGTTAATCATCTTTGGAATTGTAAAGAAAAAATTAAGAAACTTTAACAAATTCTTAAAAAAAATGTCAATAAAAAAACTTTCCAAATACCCATTTTGCCCGACCCCCCTGGGTAAAACGGGTACACCCCCAGGGCAAAACGGATATGTACAGTAAATAACTGTTTTAATCATTGCAATCGTCACAATAATAACTGCCTATGCCTTAATATATAGTACAATCCTCGTGTGCCCACTTCTTGCATTGATTGCACTCGATCCAATCCCCGGTAGGTGGTTCAGTGTATTCTTCTAAACACTAAACATGAATATTTTGTTTTCTCCATCTGTTTTTTTTTTCACTTGATAGATAAGTCTTGTTTAGAAGTTTTTATTTTCAGATGTGTAGTTTTGACAGGGCCTGCTCATTCAGTTATTGCTGTCTTTCTAAATTAACTTTTTTTTTAGCTTGCCCTTCTTTGACAGGGGTAGATGTCAACACCTCAGATTTGCCTCCAGTATTTGCGATTGGTTTTCAGAGCAGCCATGAACGTTAATGAACTCAATTAAACTTATTTAATTTTGATACTAAATATTATCGAGCTAACCAGCAAAAAGGATACCTATCCATTCTGCCCATATCCATCTTGCCCAAATCACCAATATTTAAAAGCTTTATACGTACCCGTTAAATTTCTACCGGTGAAAAAAAACAACACACACAAATTAAACTTCATTTGACAGGTAATCAACTATATAGAGTCTATACTTCAACACTTAAAACGTAATACAAGAAATCAACACACATACCTTGCCAAAAATCGTAAGAAAGCAGCCAAAAACTTTTGATTTCGAATTGACAAAAAGTTCACGCACGTTTTGTTTTGGTTGAACTGTCATGACGTGGGTGTGTTGCTGTTTTACCGACCCGCAAACGTCCGGTAGCTCTATCTATTGTAGGTTTTTAATAAAACCAAGTATTCATCTTACCCACACTATGCGTCTTGCCCGGGCTTCCCCTAACTGTTATTAATTCTGTGACTAAACAAAATACTTGGTTAGTTTTAGCATTGTTTGATCGCCTGTATTTGCTCTATTTGGACCTATGTTTGACTGGTAGAGAATTTATTTATTTAAGCTAAGCACAACTAAAACATTGTACAAAAGGCGGACTTAATGCCTAGTGGCATTCTCTACCAGTCATACCTCTGTCATTAAGTCCGCCATTTGTTCAATAATCTGAATGCAAAAGTTTAAGTAAATAAATGCGTAGCGTGAACCAAGTACTAAGCGCTACGCGTCCCTGTAGGTATAAAAATACAAACAATTAAATAAAATTAAGTACCATATGGGGTTCTAAAACATTCGAATTCAAACGAACCTAATCTTAAGCTTTGCGATCCATAATAACAAGCTTATCAAATTACAAAAACAAAAGACAGTTGAACTGCCTTCCTTAAAACATTTTGCAAAAAAGTTGTGGGAAAGTTAGTTGCCAGCCCTTCAGTATTGCTTTTCTTTTTCTACCCTTCAACCAGGCTCTTACATTTAAGGTAACCTTACCTATGTTACTTTCGAAACTTTGCTATTCGAACTTTAATTGGTCGAAAACGGTTTTGACAGATTTTAATAATATATTGATTTATTAACATAATATTGTAAGAGTATACATTAATTGTCGCGATGTTTCATTTTCCAAAAAAATCAGTTTATCCGATTATAAAAAAACATTTTTTTCTTTTCATAGATGTTTTGCTTAACTTAAAGTTTGAATTTCAAATATGACCTTTAAAGAATTCGTACTGGAAAAGTTCAAATTTAAGATAGGTAAGACCCGACCTAATTTTATTTTAATCTTCTTGAAATGAAATGAAATGGTGTCCTTGCATCTACCCACTTGGAACCGGAATCTGTTAAGGGACTTCCAAATGGACCATAGCAGTTTGTGTCCTGGAGGGGGATGTTCGGAAGGAGGAACAAAGTGAGCATTATTATTATTAGCATATTGTAATAATTAATACGAATACCTCCTCAATTTTTTTACCAGCTCTCGGGCTATCAAACTAATGAGTTAAAGCTTCAACAAAACCGCTCGAAATGTTTCAAGCCGATAACATTGTCGTTCCCGTAATATTAGCGTATGCAGTCTAAATACGTATAAAGGCGAAGTATGCACTTAGAACACCTTTAGCAGAGCGGTGGGAGGACCGGCTACATAGGGTCGGCAATTAAGGTATACGACTTTTTCCAAAAAAATAAAACAAAAACTGTGGTGGTTATTCTATTTTCTTCTTACATTTTTATTAAAGATTTTCTTGATGGCTGAATTAATTACGGATAAATAATTCCTTATTATTGTATAGTCAGGAATTTTAGTAAATGAAGAAAGAAATAATATTTACTAATGCATCACATGAATATATTTCTTCTATTTTATTTCGTTTGAATGTTACGACTCCTATCTAGTCAGAAATGCGCTTTAACTTGATTTGAATTAAGTAAGTAAATTGGTATACAACAATTGTTAAATAAATATAAAATATGCTTCAGATAATTCTGCAACCCTGGCCACTCATACCTGATCTTGTTTATTATCGCCGGACCCAGATGAATGCCAATGATGCGTAGGCGCACGCAGATATTACCACTGATGTCATAATCCAGCTGCCAATAAAGTGATGGCCGGTATAATCTCTAACTCCAGGCTATATCTGTATGTATGTTTCTTGTGTTATGCTAAAACACTCCAAAATAACAATACCTAGAGTAAATGTTTATATGGAGAGTCCATGCGAATTTACAATCTAATACGGAATACCTATCTATATTTATGAAAACTGCAATACAGTACAAGCAGGAGAATGGCAGCCTTCTCAGGTCTTTAGATAGATAGATAAATAACTCTTTATTGCATACTATAACTGAAAAATACAGTAAGTACACACATTACAGATTTACACACACACAGACAGACTACACTTACACACACAGATTTACACAGAAGAATGTACAAATCTCTTGAAGACAACCTTTGGAACATATATATTCGTTTCTTACGTTTACGCGAATTGTTGAACTCATTAAAACATAATTTTACGGATTACTTCGCGATTTATATTATTTAAAACCTGACGTTTCGAACACTTTACAGCGTTCGTGGTCACAGGGAGACTAAGGTATTATTTGTCATTACAAAGTTTTGAAAACTTAAACTACTGTCACTCATTAATATTAATTTACGCTCCTATTTACGCAGAAAGAGCTAACCGTGTCTTGAGATCTTGCAGTGCGAGGTGTTGCTTTGGTTTTTGCTAGAATAGGATCCCATGCCGGTGGAACTTTCCAACCATCTTCTCTATTGAAATTTGGATGTTTTCGCGTAGCATTCGAGGAATAAAACGCCGTTCTTTTGCAAGTATTTTAGGTTGGTTAAAACGAATAAAGTGGTTGGGTCTGTCTAAGGCATGTTCACACATATGTGTGACATACATACAGGCGGTTTATGAGTGACGGTAGTTTAATTTCAAAACTTTATAATGACAAATAATACCTTAGTCGCCCTGTGACCACGAACGCTGTAAAGTGTTCGAAACGTCAGGTTTTAAATAAAATGTAAATAAATCGCGAAGTAATCTGTAGAATTGTGTTTTAAAGGAACATACTCATTCACATAAACATTATCTTTAATTCTCATTAAAGAAATGTGGTGCTATGAGCGCGCGTTATCTTCTAAAAGGCTCTACCATTATATCCATTGGATGCAAACTTTGAAGATCATATCAAACTTAGCTTAAATTGCTTGACATCGTGATAATTTACAAATAAGAGTTTAGAAAACCTACTTTATATTTACACCCAATATTAGATATGGGTTAACTAATATAGGAAAATTATCAATGCACGAATTTATTTATGTAGGCGATCACACCAACGCTCCAAAATAGGTGGTAAGGTAAGGACATTAATAACTCTATTTTATAGTGGGCGGAACGAGATTGGGGTAAATAATTATGTGAGTATTTAGATTAATTTCTGCAAAGTTCAATTAATACCTAAAGTAAGTTAAGTCAGACTGACAATTTATGGCAATAAATAATTTAGTGGTCTGTAAACAACGTAAATGATGATGGCAGCACAACTAAAACATGAACTCCAGATAAATAATACTCTAAACTTTCGACTTTTCGAAATCTGATCTGTATTTTGAGTCTTAAAACAGATATTAAAGTTTAAAATCCCAAATATCCGATTAAAAAACAAGTAAAACCCCAATAAACCTAACTATACAAAATCCACAAAACAACTAAGGAAAATTATTTTATGACGAATAATTGTTTGACAATCTATCGCATCGTTTGATCTAAAGTGCATGAGTGCAAGTCATAGACAATAAAGCATGACATTATCCTGTGGCCGGGACCAGTGAGTCAGTAGATGTTGGTTATGGTCATTTTGCGACGTACGACTAATCTTGATGATCTGAAGCTTGAGAAAACATTTCATTTGCAATTTAACGATGCGCCTGTACATTTCCATGCTGATGGGAGGATATGATATTTTAAAACTAAATGCGTAAGCGCAACCTCAACTGGAATGTTGATTCTGATACTCCATTTTTTATATTGCTACGAGCTAGGATATATTTTGCATACTATGGTTGGGGTAACCAGTACATTTTGAAAATTTTACACATTGCAATAAAAAAGGAGTGCCACTAACTCATTCTTCTTGAAATAGGGTTAATAGTGACTCATATGAATTAAGCCTTCAGCCAGAATAATGGCATCTATTTGCAAGGACTAGCAATCTACGAGTATAAACTACTTGGGACATCCTTTGACAGCAAGATATGCCTTGGCTAGAGTTTCAATATTCTCATGTCCTTTGACTCGAAATGGACCGATGTCTAGTATTAGACGTTCTCATCTTTTTTGACTACAATGAATACAAATCATCAATTTGAATAACTGCGCATGGTGATGATTCACAATAAAAACTTAATTTTGGCACAGAGATCCGAGGTCTACCACCTACTGGCGTGTGGGTGGTATTTTTACGCCTACACACCTTTTAACTATAGATTGTTTATAACAATAATATATTCAACTTTATATTCATTACAAGTGAGCAAAAAACTCAATTGTTTTTGCTCCTAGACTAAAAACGCAGCGCCATAAAAATTTTTTGCAAATCTTTGTTCCACTCTTTTTCTTTCGTGTTTGCTACGCACTGAAGAGGATTAACTGCCGCACTTATGGACGTCAATTTAAATTAATCTATAAGTAAGTGTCGTTCTGTCACCTCCTTTGTCAATGAAATAGAAAAGGACGATATGAGACTTAAATAAGGATTAACTTTATTTGATTTCTCTGAATACGGCAGTAAATAAATAATTTAGCAACTTATTTACAGCTTTTTACCAACCTTGGTAAAAACAAATTTTTAACAAGTTGGATATTAGTCTCAACGTGTCGTAGGCCAGAGGTGAGTAAATATGTGGGTAAAATGACATAGGTGCAATAAACTAGTTATGATTTAAATTTCAAATAAATAACTATGGACAAATATAAATATTTTTATCTGTAGACCATGCGCTTAAATGCTACCTACATAAATGAACGGTCCCAATGAACTTTTATTATTAATTATTCTTAAACGGCTTAAAATTACATCTAACTGACAAGTAATTACCACTATTATAGATACACCATCGATTATTCGCAGCCTCTGGGCAAACAGCGTTCTTTTGTATTACGCAACGCTCGACCACTTGAGCACTGTACGGTTGAATAATTCTTTTAATATTACATCGTAGTCCTTATCGGCTTGTAAACACCGATGAAATTTGTACAATATTGTGTAACGTTTTGTAGTTGGCACACACCTATGGGTAATGATATTTATCGCTTATTGTACTGATGTTTGGTCAGCTGACGAAAGTGAGAAATTGGACAGCGTACACAATCGTATGTAGCAAGCTGGTGCTATACTGCTGAGTATAACCTTTGCACTGTCGAATAAAACTAATTGTGAAACTATTTTGTATTTTGGGCTACTGCTAAAGTTTCACTAGTATTCAGTATCATCCCCATTTCCAACATTTAAAAAGCTCAATCCAAATAATAAGTCTGCGCCCGCGGTATGATAACAATTGATTATCTATTGTGTCTGGAAACATTATACCTGAAGGATTAACGATCTGTGTCTTCCCAAATCGATGTACGCACGTAAAATAGTCGGTGTTCCAATTATACAAATTACATTCATTCGGTAAGCCAGCTGTAATCATTATTACGTTCGGACACACGCAACGTTAACAACAGTCTTCCTGATCATCACAGTCATTAGCTGTAAGCACACTTCGATAATTAACATCTTGAACTCGTGTTAAAGTTCGTAATATCCAAGGATGATCGTCATTACAAACGCAACACCAACGAAAATCTAAATTTGTCTTCAGTTACTGAGATAACCTCTTAGACCCTCATACCTATTCCGAACGTGTAGGATCATAATTATTTATACGTGAGTTAAGTGTTTGTTATGACTATAAAATGTTCAATTTTAACGTTAATATACGATAACCTATTTGAACTTGCACGCTTTATGGCTTCATTGGGAAAATAAAGTCGTGTATTTACTACTGTTTTGAGAATCAACAAGTGCCAGTTAAACTTGCATGGGAGAGAGAGTTCCGTTCATCTCATTATTACTGGTAGTAATTAATGTACGGAACTGTTATTTCCATTTCACTTTAAATACCGTAGACGAAAAACGTAAAAATATGAATGACCATTTTTCGTACAGTTATTTTTTCCAAATTTTTGTTCCAATTCGAGAATAGGCAATGGCTTTTCCTTATTTTCTTATATAACTTCGAAACTGATTATATTTTTATTATAAAATCTATTTAATCTTATAACTTTTTTTATTTCATATGTCTCACAATCACAATAGCTAGCAAAAATAGACCCTTCAGAAGACTGGTTCAGAAGTGGACCTTCTTTTATAAATAAGTTAGATGTATTGACTAAGACGGAAGTGGAATTTTAAACACAAAAACAGTTTTTCAAATGTAGGTCTTCCACTCTACTACCACGCAATAAATCTCCTTTGTAATTTGGGTGCTCAAACTTGTAAACCAAAGGAAAGTCTATAGCGCCTTATAAGCCCAGGTAGCATGGCGTTAAGTGTCTGACTGCTAAAATGGAGGCTCCGAAAAAGGCCAAGGCCTATCTGTGTGCAATCGAATCGCCTACAGGTGCCGATTATAGTTCATTAGGTTTTCGCTGATTCTTTCCAAAAGGCAACAAACATGATTATACCGCACACAATCGTGAGCTACCTACGTTACGAATTTAACTGCTGAGGTTGGGTTGTATTTCAAAATTAGCTCACATACTGTCCTAAATAGTTGAAAGTAATTATTCGAAGAATTTAGAGGTAATTAGTCTCTTAAAGTAATTAGTTCTTGCAGTAAAGAAACCAACATCTTTAGAAAAGTTTTTGTTAAAATCTGTAGCCACTCTGTTGAAGAAGAAATTTAGTATTTGTATACCTGTGTCAGAAGACTTCACTCTTAAGATAAAGAGGCCTCTGACCGTAACTCCACAATCTCCCCCAGCATCCTCCCGCGTGGGTTCCGTGGAGGGCGTGGTGAACGGGCCCGCGCACGACGCGTTTACCTCGAGCGTCGCGTGCGCATGGTCGGTGGAGTAACGGAGTAGCTAAAGTAATTGTTTAGGATACCTGAATTTAGGTACAATGCAATTTATTTTAACTGTAACAAAACGTCAAACAGTGTAATATTTTTTAATTGGGGTTTGAGAGATTATTGACAATCATCATTATCTTAGCGTTATCCCGGTTGTACGAGTACACTCGCACGCGAGGGCCCAGGGTCCGCTTTAGATCATGATATAGGAGGTCAGGTTATTATTGTGGAGCAACTGCCATCTGACATCCGTGACCCTGTTAATAGGGATTATTGACAGCAGAGCCTAAAGTATTTAGTCTAATAGAGTAAGCCAGTTAGGTAAACATTCCAGCAGGTAAGTATGATCTAGAGTGAATTAGTGATAGTGAATCTAGAGATAAAGTCAATGTGCGCCAAATAAAGAAAATGATGGTTTTCGCTTTCAAATAATAGCGGGAAACCGAATTCCGCTGTGAAACGAACCTACATAAAACTAAACATTATCTACATAGTAACCTTTTTAAAGGACCTCGTAAAACATTTGCTGTTACATACGATTAAAAATGGACTCGATTCATATTGATCTATAGATATATATAGATTGAAATATTTAAGGTATAATTTGAATCCATGTGGTAAATGGCGAATCCTATTAGGTACTCATCATTTCCTCCTAAGGCGACAATGCTCGTCGTTAAAAGCTAGTTCAAAACCACACCTTCCAAACCTTAACTCAAGTTAAACGTTTTATTATAAGGAAGTTACTAAATTGATTGTTTCAACTCGAAGCCCGCAGCAAGCCATGGTTCTGCAATTTTATGTTCCCCTAAACGTGTTTAGTTGTTTATAGGCCATTACAAGTATGATTGGCTGGCACTAGTTTACTGCTCCACTCGTAAACCCGTGACAATTGATTTTAAATATCAATTATAATAAAAAAAGCCGTTGGCAGTGGTATGGAAATTAAGCTGAAAATATTTTGATGGAAACAATAGAGTGACCTGAGAACGAATGTTTGGACACTTGAGATTCGACGCGACTATTTCATCAGGAACTATAATAGAAGGAGAAACAAGTGAGGAAGACCAAGAACAAGCTCATACAGCAAATGAAGGTTTTAAACGACGCGTCGTGTCGTATTAGAAGACGGTTTTTTTTTTAAAAAGCCATTAACTAACCTAACAACATTGGGTTTTAGATTAAATTAACATTGACCCCGTTATTCCAAAAACTAAGTACCGGATTTCAGACAGGACTAAGTTATTAGCTAGCCAATTAGAAAAGCGCTTCTCTATTAGGTTATGTCACGAATGTGTCATTCATTCCTCTGTTGTCGGATAATATTTAGCCCCATTTTAAACCTGGTCAATTTTTTTATAATAACACCGTGAGTGTCGTTGTTACTGAAAAAAATATATCTCCTTACTGAAAGTAACAGCAGTACGGTTGCTCCCTTAAAGATACTATACGTGATAACTTATCTAACTTTATTGAACAAAAACCCGTAGCCAATCAGAGGACGAGGACAGTTTAGTTATTGCCATAAATCAAAAGAGATTAATATAACGACCATTTGATTTATATCCATCGTAATTGCTGGCAATTATGTCTCTCTATTTATGAGCCTCGGCCATATTATTTAGAAGTCTTCTTGTTTTTCGTACGAGTAGACATTCAAACTGCATGTATAGTGCAATTAATACGTATTTAGCTCAAAATGGAAGGTGGAATGCATTAGTTGGTAAAATAGGTATGTCTAGATTGGGTATTGCATGATATTACCATTATTGGCAGTAAACGACTCTGCAGTGACAGCAAATTGGAGCCAAGCTTTCAGAGTTTATTTTCTGCATGCGAAAAAAATGGCTCTCGTAAATAGTGATGTTTTTACCTGAAATTGTGTGTGAATATAGATACATTGTTAAAATTAATAACTAGTTACGAATCGAACCCGCCGGCTTAGTGCAAAACACACCAAAACAGACAGTCATGGAATGTAATAAGCAATACTCACAGTACACAAACTATTTGAAAACTTGAATAATTTCACGGTCACCCAGAATATTCGCCTGAACAATAGTTGCAGTGATCTCATTACATCCCACGCCCGTAATAACAAATATTATTGCTGTTGTAATATCATTACCTTATTTCTACATACTTGTTGTTCCAAACATAGTATCGATACACAATAGGTAATCGTCCATATTTTTTTCTTTATTAGCATGTTTGATTTAACTAAACATGCCACTAGTATTTGTTATTCCGGGTTTCTCAATTTAGTTATCGGATTGTCGCATTACTTAAATATATATCACGTGGTTGTATCGCTAAAGCTGGCAGCACAGCTTCGTCTGAATCGGTATCTTAATTATTAATATGCATAGTTAAAAAACCACAGTACTGTAGTTAGCCTGGCCCTTATACAAGATGCAATCTCTCTACAGCGAATTTCGCTATCGCCAACGAAACGTCAATATGCAAAAGTCACGTGATGTTGCTTATATCAGTTTCATACATTTTGTTAGCGATAGAACTTTGTTCTAGAATAGATGGCATTTTGTCCTTGATTTTAAAAAAGACCCGTAAATAGCCTATGAACACATTTTCCTTAGGGCAGGTTCTAACTTTAAGTTTATTTTTATAATAATTTTAACACAAATGGTCATAAAACAATTATAAACTTCCACGTTTATGGCTCATGAGAGATTGCTACCAACTTTACAATAAGATAGTACTTTAGTATATCAGCATATCACATTACCCGTGCATTAAATTGACAGCAGATTGTATAATATAAAGATGTATAGTCATAAAATTCTGAATTACTAAATATTAACAACCGTGTATTTTAGTTAGCTACAAAACAATTATATAATTCCAACAGTTGTTATATAAAACGTGGGACCATTCAGCGATAGTTGATGCCATTCATGCATACCTCGAGGTATTTATTGTTCTCACTCCCACATTGTCAAGTTTACGGCCGAATATATCTCAGAGGCGTAACAGCGGCTTAAGTAGTCAGTAATCTAATTAGATAAATTAGAAGCGTCGACCAACACTATAGGTCTCTTATCTGAATCAATTGTGTTATTCTTATGTATTTTAAATACATTTGATTTTACTTTCCTCGGTTTCAGGTTTATCTTAATTATGAATTCAACCCGCTAAATACTAATTACCACCTTTGCACGTTGGTGTACGCAAATTAAAATTAAATATAGTTAATTCGATAAATAAATAACTAAAAACTAGACTAGACAACATCACATCCCTCCCTCCCTATATTCCTTCGATCCCAAATTAAGTTTCCAAAGCACATGTGATTTGAAAATCAAAAACAACGGAGGTACCACAACACCCAGACTCGAGACAGTATGAATGACTGAATGCAATTCAGTCAACTTTCGTTTTAAGATTGGTAAGTAGAGTATAATATTATGTACGAGTAGACCTAAATACAGAGACAAACCTATAATTTTAATAAACCTGAATCACGAATACCTTTAAAGAAAAATGACTTTTTTCTTTACAGGTATCCGTGATTCAGGTTCTACTAAGCGTTGAAGCAATTTAAGTTAATAGGCTTAAATATCATGTACTTTCCTGGTTTCTGTATGGCTCGCAGTAACAGTACTTGCCCACTCTGACAATTGCAAGACTAATCGCAGAAGGATCGCAGGACGTTGTGCGTTGGCGTGAATGCATGACTGATATGGACATCACGTCCTCACTAAGAGGTTGATACGCAATAAAGGCTTGACAAGGAAATGCCGGCTAAAGCTTTTATGGGACAACAACGCAAGCAATTTCTGCCCTTTTACAGCTAGATCAGCTTATTCGAGTGAGTAACCGATAATAAAATATTGATTATGCAGTTAGTATGCATAGTAAAGTAATATTAATTTAACAAAGTTATTAGAACAACTTTTTGGAGTGTCCATCAATATAATATCATCTACTACATGCATAAATAATAATCTAAATAAACATTTGGACTCGAAATGATACTTATGTAATAAGCAGGTAGCTATCTAACTTTTCATTTATTTTGAACTTTTTTCCTTCCAGTAAATTGACCTAGTCTCAGTAACGCCATCTAGTCAATATAAAATCTTCTTTAGTTATTCTACTCGACACTAGATGGCAGTGTGCTGTTGTTTGAACACCGCCATCTATCGAAATATATTGTAAACTGTAAAGCACACACGTTAATGATAGTTCGTGATTTCTGTACTAGATGGCGTTGCGATAATTATTTTCCTTCATGATTTCGTAGGTAAACAGTAGTTCTACGGATAAAACGATTGTTGAAACCGTCTTGCAGTTGACTAATTTCAAAATAAATAAAAAAATACTTAGTAACTTACCTTTTTTTGTAAAAATAAATAGGCACGTCTGACTTTTATGTTTGCTAGCATTCACTTCTAGCCAAAAGCGCATTCGTAGCGAATTCGTAGCTATACTTATGCATGTGCTTAAGTATGGCACGAAGGAAACTTCAAACTATCATCCATCACGTTGTAACGTGTGTGTATTAAAACATCTTACAATTCGACATAATAGATAAGGTACAGCACAAGCTCTTGTGAAAAAAATTTAGAAGATAGGTATTAATGAAATGATAATACTTGTTGAAGAAAGAAGTATTTTATTAAATGCTAATCACATCCATAAATATAAATCCAGGATTAAATATAATATACAATTTTACATCGAAATGTTATTATTTCATGCGTTACAAACTGCAAACTCTTTTTGTTCAAGTCGTCATAAAATAGGTGTCCTACACTGTTTTTACTTATTTTTCTCTGCAAGTGATTTGTTTTTCTTGTACACAAGACTGAGCAGTGTGGCATTAATAAAATAAGTTGACACACATACTATGCAGAAGTCGTGAAGTACGAAAGCGAGTAGATACGCTAAGTACACACTTGACAAACAGGACGCGAAAGCCAATAACAGTTGCAACCGCACCACGCTGGTATGATCGTAAGTACCTGGAATAATATATATTATTTTTATGAAATAGCATTTGAATTAATTGGCTTAATTCATCCAAGGCTACATACCTACATAGGTAGCCTAGGTAGGTACATTAAAGTAAGTGAATATTTTTTATTATCATTCTAAGGACGTAGCATTTTTTATATTCTCAAGGTAGGTATTTTTTTGCTTGTGTTGTTGGTTGAGCAAAGTAGATCCTACATGGACACTTTGTTCTGTACCTATATGTATAATCTGTACCTATTCTTTCCGCTGTGAATCCATAATATGAGATAATTCTTTTTCCAAATGTTTAGAGTAAGATAAATTAAGATATGTAAGTAAAAACCATATCAGTACCTCGGTAAGTAGGGACATAAGTAGGTACTACAAATCACTGCTAATCTAATAAATCGGTCGGTAAATAGAAACCTTAATAGAAACAGATGTAAGTAGGTACCTGCTTGTTAGCCAAAGCTTAAACAATCTGTGCCAAAGCTTTGTAGGTACCAACTAAATAATTATAAATTTACAAAATAACAAAGCTCACAAGCACTGCTATGAGAAATAGAGATTAAATTATTAAACTGAAATATTAAACGGATTATGAACTGTCGACTAACAGAATGGATCAAACGGTGGTTGCGGCTTATTTCAATATCGGACTAAAATAACACAATGGCCACTAACAATTCCAGCCGTTTACGAGCGTGTTTCATGGAATTAACATTTTAGCGAAGCAATAAAAGATCACGCAAACCCTCAGAATATTCTAAACGGGGAACGTTTTATTGGTATTAAATAATATTACGGTAGAGATGTTTTCAAGACAAAATGTTGGTTAAGTACCTATGTCCGTAGATGAAAGTAGACCCCATCAAGATGATGAAAACAGACGCTGGCCTGCAGTGGTTTTGTTAGGCGACCTAGATTCGTCTGGCGCCTAACAGGAATTTATTTAACAGTAAAATTATTTTTTTTACATGCAAGCTTAAAAACCCACTAAGCATGTTGTTGTTTGTAGGTTATTGTAGGTACTATACGTATATTAGGTATACTGGTTAAACATCTATGAACTTACTAAGATATCCATGAAGGTCACGAATGTATTATTTAAATATGCCTGAATAGGTACGTTGCCTTCTTAATTCTAATTTACAGTATTTTATTTCAATAAATATCTAGTAAGACTGCTCGAAGATACGATTCAGCTAAAATTAAAACTTGTAGGTATTACATATTTTATTCAAGTTAGGTTCATTAATCAAACAATAGCAAAGGAATGTATATATATAGGCAACAGGTAAGTTGACGCTTAGGTAAAAAAATAATGCTTAGATACTTTAATACACTGAAGTAGATAAACGTGCAACTAAACTGCATGTTGCTAGGTTTGCATCCCACCGATAGCATTTTGCAGTTCTCAAGAGTACAAATGTTAGCCTATTACGATAACAGTTATTCACAGCTCGTGAGCTACCAAATAAGCGTAGAGTAAGCTAGCGAGTTTCGTAATATTTTTCTCGTTGCGGAGTCACGACGCGGCGGCCACGACCAGCGATGATGTGCGAATTGCAATTTGGTAACTAAGGTTGACTTGCCTGCCTGGCTTTATAGATAACGATTATTTACCTTGGCACAAGGTTTTCTTTCAAACATACCGTTAACTTTCCTAATTTTTCTAAGTTTCTTAAGCTTTAGCATCTACCGTACTCTGTTAACACTTAGTTGAGTTTTTCTGTTTAGTTCAGTTACACACACACAAGTCCAAATACTTACTTTCACTTACCTACGTAACTACTTTAAAAAGTACGTAACAAACTTTTTGCTGCTTAACCTTCTTGTCCACCACTATACCTTACGCATGTGTATGTGTGACTGATTAATTTAGTTAGGAGGGTTAGCCTTTATTTGGCAAACAAGCAAGTTCCTTCACGGCTGTTTTACTTACGAGTACCAAATTTTCGTAATTAAGTGTACCACTAACCACTAATGTACAAAAGCAAAAGGTAACTTTCTACCTGAGTTAGTAAGTATGTATTGTCATTTTTGTATATTTTGCGTCTTTGCTAACTTTCATGATATTTGTTGTCAACCCTAGAGTTGCGGTGTGCAGCAATGTGGTGTCGTTTATTGGCATTGCAATTTGTAATTATCCTTTCATTGGGCACAGTAATGGATAAGACAATAACTAAATGATAATTTATGTATTATTTTGAAGTTTCCCTAAGCTTCCTGCTTGGCTTGTTATTTGATAATAAATAATATTCGATAATATGGGAAGGTTAAGTACTTTTTTTTTAATTATAGCTTTGTTCCCTATTAATGTCCAGTTTGATAGGATCTATATACTACAGAGTAGTATGTGTTATTTATTATTGTTTTTGTTAAAATCTGACTAACATGTGATGTTCAATGCGTAGGTACTTTTGACGTAACCATCGAATACACTCACCTAAAAATATCATCAGACAATAGAACAGTATTCCATAAATGCAATTCGGTACTTCCAGTGCAGATTCTTTTGAAATGATCCCAAATCCTTTGGAATACCTGGAAAAAAAGAAAAAAGAATAAGCCGACAAAAAAGAACCCAGTAGATTAAACTCATATCTTTGTTATTTAGTTGTGAAGGATTTTTAAAAAGTGCTTTGTTCTAAATAGGTGTAAAGTTGTATCTATTTGATACCAGAGCTAATTCAGTACTAATGGTGCTTAAGTAGTGTCAAAAGAATGCAAGAATTATAAGACAAAGCTTTTGCAGGAGCCAAAATGCTTCTTTACCTACGTTTCAGTAATATCCCGAGACCCGGACTTTCATGATGTTGTTTAAAATGTAAATTAACGTCGGTATTAAATTTTCTTTCACAACTTAGAGCACAGACTTTTTAAAACTGAGCTTATGAAGGCAGGATTACGTAATCCATAAAGGCTTGCGGTCTTGCCATGTTTGCCTTTGAAATGCATATTTTATGAGAAAAGCTCAAGCGTAGGTTACTTACAATATGTGAAGTGACGCTTTATCGAGTTTGGTTGGGATGAAAATGCAAGCCATCCTACTCGTGAATTGCAGGCAAGTTTTAGGCTGCGTAGTATTACCTAATGGATAATTAAATTAGTAGTGTCTACCTAGTATTATCTTCTTTACGTGTAAATACAATACATAGGTACAATGCATATCTTACATCTGTGCTTACCTAACGAAATTATGAGCAATATTATATTACACCTATTGACTTATGTAAAGTTTACACTATCCAACGTGAATTTCAGTAAACTAAAATAAACATCATATTCATATGCAATCTAGATCACTCTACTAATCTGACAACAGCGAAGGCTCAAAAGAATGAAGCTAATGAATGCACGTCATACCTTTGGAGGTTCTTAACTGTCAAACCACATAAGACACGCCGGCGGGTTGATAGCAATTAATTTTCTATTGTGTCTAAAAACATGATAAGTGAAGGTTAATGCATATCTGATGATGTGGAAGGGGGGGTACAGCAGCGCCTAGATATTCCATCCATCCGCATATTAGATAAAAACTTAGTTTAGATCACCTCGACTTGATCAAATGGGCTTTGAACTCAGATCATAGGTCTTGCGCCAGTCCGGATTAGCTAATCCGGACTGGCGCAAGTGGACCTTCAGAATTAGCTAATCCAGACGCGCAAGTGGGCCTTAACCGATTTAAATAAAATTTGGTATAGAGATGGTTTGGGCCCTGGGAAAAGAAGGAAAGGATAGAGGATAGTTTTTATTCCAGAAATCATCTTTTATAAGGGGGTTAAATTGGGGAATGGATATTTAATTGGGAAATCCGACATTTGCGCGGATGAAGTCGCGGGGAACCGCTAGTCTATATGTATACAAAATAAATACTTACTCGGAAGTCAAAACCCTGGAGCAGCTTGCGTACTCGGAGAAGTCGCACATGGCCTTGTACCCTGGACGAGCTTCTGCCGCCATCTCCACGTAGAGTGCGTACGTGGACACCAGCACCCCCATGATACCCGCCACTGTGATCGCGCGACTTTTACCCTTAATCGCCATATTCAGTCTATCTGAAATGTATGGACCTCTAAAAGATAAATTGAAAAAAATAATATAAGGATGTGATAACGACATTCGGCTGACCTGCCTGTCGTATAAACTATAATAAATTCTTCCTACAACACTTGTCTACTAGTAAATTGGGAAACAATTGACATCATTTTTTACTAGCTTTATGTAGAACTCTTATATTAAGGAAATTATCAGACAAGAAGTAGGTAGGTAGGTTATTTAATAATCCTTAATATTTTTTTATTTTATTTTGACGTCCGCCTTGGTGTTCGCGCACAGGACTTCAAAAGCAGAGGTTGCGGGTTCGAATCTCGCAAGTGGCAAATGTTTGTGTGATGTGCACTTTGTACCTAGCCCATGGATGTTTATAAACTTATATCTGTCCGTTATCATAGTCGCCAAGCACAAGATCACGCTTAGTTTAGGAGGACTAGTATTTGGGGTGTGTGTGTTGAAACAATTTGTTATTATTAGGTGGGGGGAATAATTCTTTCAGCGCAAATAGTGTGGATTGTGTGTTATTATAACGTTAGCACTTAAAAAGCAATACCCCACGATTATGCACTCAAGCCTTTCAATAACATAACGAGTAATAGAGCTTCTAGAGCGGATTTAAACTGAATCCGACATTCATTGGCCACTTAAGCGGAATCTTTGCAAAAACTGCACGAGTCGACGAGTAGCTACGAGCCTTCAAACAGTGCATCCACGGATTACCATGTTCGTAGCTACATACTAGATTACCATGTTCGTAGCTACATACTAGATTACCATGTTCGTAGCTACATACTAGATTACCATGTTCGTAGCTACATACTAGATTACCATGTTCGTAGCTACATACTAGATTACCATGTTCGTAGCTACATACTAGATATTTCGTTCGGAAATCCCTATAGAGCAATTCTATCAAGTTACATTCCAACTTCAAGCCTTATTATTCTTCTGTTGAAGCATCGCATTCAAACACAGGTATTATTTGTTCTTACTATTTAGCTAGATGCTTGGAAATAAATATATATTCATTGGATTTTAAACCTGGCTCCGCGTTGTGGCCTAAAATACCTTTTCTTTTGTTGTCCAGTAAAACAAAAAAATTAGGGATTCAGACATACACTATGAATGACAATCAAATCTTTCCTCTTTATATTTTAGATGTACTCGTAAATGAGATTTAATATTTATGTATTTACTTCGAAATTGCTTATAAATGTAATCACTCAATTAATGATGTTTTATTAATTAAAACATGGCAACGGAATCATTGTGAATATTGGAAAATTATCGTGCAGTAAACAGAATTCGCACAAAGCCCGTCAATTTACATTTAAAGCGTTCGGACATTCAATTTAAGTTAATAATGATTTTACAGCGCAATCCAGATACTGTTTATTAATTTCTGTTGATACTGCTTTTACACGGTCCTTCGAAATTGAATTTACTGATCAATTACATCAATGAAGTGTCATTTAAAACAATACGCACAATTATTAGGTATCTATTATACCTGCCTTTACGTTACATGCATATGATGCATACCATGTACTGCCATGTACATACCTATGTTATTTATCGTGATAGGAAATATTTATTTTACCGACAGAAAATTAACTATGCTAAAAGTCATTTATTTATGTATGTAGGCCCACAGGGGGCACTTATACACGTCCCAACATATTATTTTTTAAGCCCTACCACTGCTTCGGGACAAATTGTGGGCTAGTGCTGACTACTGTGCCGTTTATTTTATTTTATTTTGTTAACCGAATTATAAATGTGTACATATTTAAAATTAAGTAAGTACCTACAAAAGTAATCCTGAGTTAACAAAACTGAGTTATACCCATGGTTATTTCTACTAGGTAGGTAATATCCATCCCATCCAATTTAATTTTATTGAATTCTATTGAATTGGATTGTGGAAGTCACATACTTTGATATTGAAAATAATTTCGCACGCTCTTTTTTAAAATCAATTTTAATTTGAAGGGGAGTCCACGTACAGTCGTCGACAGCCTCAAAGAAAAAAAGAATAAAAAGTCGCTCAGCGCCTACCTACCTACTTCGTTACCCACCCTTCGTGTACACTCGGCATTATGGCTTTGCTGTTTAAAATTAAAAAGAAAACAAACTGTCTTCTGGTGGTCTCCTTTTTATTAGCTTACGGTACGGCTGTAAAAATGATCGTATTAGCACTTAAGGGCCAAAACATCGCGATTTGTGAGTACACAGAGTTGAAACTTGGTAGGTAGATGTATCCTATTAACCGCTTTACGATTATCATACAAAAAATAAAAATAATGATATTAAGGGGGGAAATGAAACTAAAACCAAAAAATATTTTTTTGTCAAACCTATGCGTGTGGGGTATGGATAGGTCTATGGATAGGTCTCTTAAAATGACATCGAGGTTACCTACACACCTAGAACCATTTTCTCTAAAAGTATATCGTTTGAGATATAGATGCTTCTAAATTGGTAAAATGGGCGTGTCCCATTGTTTTAAATAATTGTTTAATGTATTTGAGGAAAGGTATCTCTGAAAAATAAATGTTGCTTAGTACTACCTATTACCAAGCATGGCTATTACCTACCTAATACTACCTACCTATGCGCTAGCCAGCTGTTTGATTGCACACCCGCGTTCCGCGTCTAGCAGCTAGATACCTACCTTCATATAAATACCTACACCTACATATTATATCAGTTACTCACAAAGCATCGATTTTCATTCATTTAATTTGGTTAAAGGAAGCCAACAAATTCCACCAAACTAAAATCTAAAACTATTATGGGTGAAAGCTGAGAAAAAAACAGTAGACACGGCCTTAAAGTTTATAGGTAGGTACCTACTCTTCCCGCCTAGGTATAGTACCTACAAGCCATACAGCAAAAAAACCTAAGACTAGATTTTGTATCGTAATGAAACCAAGTTACTTATGTAAGAAATTAAATAAATTTCACTTACAAAAATTAATCGACTGTGTCATCCGGTGGGACTCGATCCCACGTTTGATTTAATTTCGTAAAAATTTGCAAAATAATTGCTGAAGTTATAAAAATATAATACTTAAGTAAGGTTAATAATGACAAAGAAAAAAACATGTATTATGTACCTACTTACATTAGTAAGTAGTAAGTGCCTATTAAACCCATAAGTAGTTAGCCTATAATAAGAAGTAATTTTAACTCACCCACCAATCACCTTGTAATCTTTAAATTAAGTAAACAAAATGTTTAATAGGTGTTGCACTTCAAAGCATCACAAAGTCGAGTTCACACACGAGTTTATAATACAAGACACTGAGCTCTACTGGAAAAATTTGCATACACCCTCTACAGCTACACCCCCATGCTACGTGAGCTAACTTTATCGAATCATTATTCATAATCAATAATTAAGACGGTTGAAACGTTTATTTAAGCTGACAATATTATCATATCAAACCAAATGAACTATAACAAGCCATGAATGACGGCAAGGATGAATTTTCAATTTAGACTTGTACTTTTGACTAAAATAATTGATAGCGTTGCCGCTCGATAGTCCACTATCGATATTTTTGCGATAGAGTATCGATAGTTGAGGCAAAAGCAAATAATAATAATAAAACCGTTAATATCCGTTACTGTGTAATTGCGATAGTATCGTTAATATCAATAGTTTTGCCTTATCGATAGTAGCCTTTTATTCAATATTAAAGTTGTGCACTTGCCTAATTGTCTAATTTATTATTTTAATGCCTTTGTAGAATGAATCCATATTAATTATTATTTTAATATGTATATCATGCCGTTTACGTCACATCAGTTACTGTATCAAGATATAACAAACCTCAGGATATTTACATTTAGGTACATCAAATAGTATTAACAATACTATTAAATAAAAGGTCACCATCGATAGGGCAGAACTGGCCGATTGTATCGATACTATCGATAGGTGTTGCAATAGTCAGAAGCCGATACTATCGATAATGATTTTAATATTGAGCTGCAATACTATCGATATTGTAGATAGGTCACTATCGATAGGGCAAAACTGGCCGATAGTATCGATACTATCGATAGGTGTTGCAATAGTCAGAAGCCGATACTATCGATAATGATTTTAATATTGAGCTGCAATACTATCGATATTGTAGATAGTGGACTATCGATACTATCGATAGTATTGCTGTGTGTCGATAGTATTGACCCTAATGGAGCTATAGATACTATCGATAGGCTTATCGATATTTTAGATGATTTCGAAGCAATTCTAATTATTGACCTGCAAGAAGCTCTACCTACTTTATTTCAGCCTGCACTAATGGATGACCTCCTAATTTTTTCCACTGAATTTTATTTAATATTTCCAGTTACACCCGCAACCATGGCATTGAAGTCCGGAGCTCCGGAGAGGGGACAACTATATCGGGATGGTCATTAAATTATTTAAAAAAAAATGTCCCCCATCATATTAAGTTTTGTTTTGTCCGAACCGGGACTTGAACCTGGGTACCTACTTCATTTGTTAGTCGATGCATGGGATGTCGATGTGCATGGGCAATCCCCTCCTTCCCATGACCACATACAGATTATCCATGACTTTATTTTCTCTATCTATACCTACTCGTAAGTATGTAACTTATCTAAGTAGAAATGTGTTACTTGCAACTTAACCTTTATGTGTATCAATTAAGTAAATATTAATTTCACCCATTTATTTTCAAAACCAAAAACGCCAAAATTACCGTGAAACTAAGCGTGAGATTGTTCTATGGCAACAAGGATAACGGATAGCCATACTTATTAATCAGACTACGCGATATTCAGACAGTCAAACAGACTTACAGGCTAACTCTTATTACACTACGCTGGATAGAACAAACGTGATTTGCTCGATATAACGACAACTAGACGCTTGAAATATTTACAGAATATTTAGTTGTTGGTACATTCACTTTAAAAATAAATAATTTAAACAATAAAGGGGGATTGATTAAAATAAATTATTTTTGTATTTAATTGAATTAAAATAAAATAATATTTAGTGCGGGTCGCAAGAACAAACGTGATGTTTTTGCCGTTTTTGGAACTAAAAAAAGATTAAAATATAGTGTCTTATGTTGTATTGGTACGGAACCCTTCGTGCAAGAGTCCGACTCGCACTTGGCCGTTTTTATTTTTAATTTACTTGGATGATCGTGTCTAAACCATATTAATAAATAGTTGAACGCAACTTAATAATGTCAGATCGACACGTTCAAACTTCATTTCGTAAAATCAAAGGCTTTCCATCCCATCTTTTACAAAAACACTGTGTCACTTGCTTGTAGTAGTTGTAGTACAAGCCACACAGCGACACCGAAAAACACAGCGGTAGCTGAAAAACGCTATTGGAACACATTTAGCACAGATATGATAATACTAACATAAGAACTTTTATATTTACATGTCTGTCATCTAAACTTAAAAAATATTTTGCTCTTGCCAACCAAATTAGATATTATTTTTCCAATAATATTAAATAAATAAAAATCACAATGTTTTAATATTGTAAATATCTACCTACTTACCAAAATAAAACTACACAGCAATCCAGAGCGTTATGACAGGGAAAAGAGACAACGTTATTTGTTAGAACAGTAAAAGCGAGCGCCACATTGCCAATGACGCTCCATATCGCGGAATGTAGGTTTCGTTGTGTTGGTAGCCCTGCTTTAGTTCACCATCGCGGCCGCAACGTAGCGTTAGCGTCGTGCGACACCTTTCATTGTATTGACTATTGACTGATTCTGAACATAGAGAATAATGTATAAAGTTAATTTATCATATTATTGCCTTAGTTCTTGTTAAAATATATCATACTATGTCGTAGTTTAAGTGTAATCATGCCTCCGTTTACGTGAATGTGAAAGAAGACAGCCAGTCGGGTGCTACGCGGCCATTTTACTTGCAATGCGGCAACGGTGTACGATCCGCCATTGGAAACGGCCAGTGTATTTTCTGTGTGCAAGATTTTTATTTTGTTGAATATCGTGGCATAGAAACAAGGGAAAACCATGTGTGATAAAAGTGTTGTGCGGACTTTTGTGTAGTGAAACACGGTGGTCGGGTGCTTCGAATAATGTGCGAACGATGGAAAACGAAGTGAAGCAGCGCAATCAGAGAAATAGGCGAAGGGAGCGGGCACAGCGCATGCAAGCACAGCGAGAGAGCAAAGTTAAGGATGGGGACAGTGGCGAGGACGAGTCTCCGGCGAGAGAAAAGCCGCCTCGTCCTCCGGCCAGGCGGAAGAAGTCGCGGGAGCCGCTGGGGGAAGAGGATATCATTGATGGTTTCGCCATAATGGCATTTCGCACCTACGAAGATCTAGAGGTGAGCACTAACCGTAGCACTTCCAGCTTGCAGGTTTTTTTTGCATACAACGTTATAAGCTCTGTTTCCAAATAACCCATGAAAGTATGTTGTTTACATTAACATAATAAAGTGTTCGAGTCCCTTTCAATAGTACTAATTCCAGATCTAATTGAAAAGGATATTGGAAAGACCGTCCGCCCTCCAAATACGTACATGTAGTTTACATTAATAAATTGGATTGTAATTTGATGAAACAATCATAGAAGCTCATGTCTAACGTGTTACGGTTGCTATCAATACTACCAAGTGAACATGACTATGATCTGACTAGGATTGGCTAAGAACTAATAACTCTGCAATTTATTTACGTTTTGTCGTTAAAAAAATATTCTTCTTTATTTCATTATAAAACCGGAGCTTCGTCGTAATCGCTTTGGACGTCGCCTCGGAAGTGCATTGACCCATCGAATGAACTCAGAGTAAATAACTATTTTTTTTGTTTTTAATGGACATTTTTCAAGAATAAGTAAAAGTAATAGTAGTCACATGAGTAAATATTGTAGAACTTTCTAGTTATACGAGTATTATGTACGATAGGTATTGTTAAGGCGTATTGTTAGGTATTATGTAGCGAGCAGCTGACGACGGGCGCGCCGGAGCGCGGGGCCGAGAGCGGCTGCCGAGTGCAGTCGCGGTCTCCCACAAAGTGTAAATTTGGTCTAAGTGGCTTTCGCTCGTTTGTGCTCATTTATTGCTCCGTCCTCAAATGGCAATATGTTGTGCACGTTGAAGTCTCGTATGTGCACAATAAAACTACATTCTGCGCTATCGTTTTAAATTATGGCGACAGGCTTGCCGTTTGTGGCTCGTTGGTGCGGCGGTCGCGTATATTATAGGTCCGAACAGGTTCCTTTGCTCCTATTTAATTCACAACATGCGGTCTGCTACGCTTATGCAATTTCTACTTACAATGGCTGAAAGTTAATTTCCACGCGAAACAGGTTTTTTGCGGTAATGACGACGGTATTGAAATGACGACATATGGTGATGGATGAATGACTGTGCTACAATATGTAGCTATAAGCTAATAAGAGGTATTTAATTTTTAAACAATTGGGTAAGGTGTTTTGTCGCCAACAGATTTCAAACAAATATTTAGTAGTGATGCTATTTTTTTCAACCTGTTTACCTTTTTACATCGAGCCGAGGATTGGTTTAACTCAAGTACCTCAACATCTTATAAAAATCAAGAGCTTAGCTTTTGCCGGTGGAATCGGTTATATCTTTCTTTGCTTTTCACCCTTCTCATAACCTGATACCTACCATATAACTATACCTACCTAGAACCTACCTAGTCTAGTTATGTGAAATTTCTGTGCCCTAATAGAAGAAAAGAGCTTATTCAAAACCTAGCTAGCCTAGTTCCTATTTATGGAAGGGTAATGTCTGACAGGCGAGTCGCGGCTTAGGCCTTATAAACAATCTTAATCGAATTTATCATGAGAACCAATCAATCACAACTCTTCTGAGGTAACCGTGATTTTCCCGCATCTTGGCGACACATACTTCGATACAAACAGTGAATGATAGCCCAACTTACCTTCATTTCCTAATTTTGGGGGTCCCTGCCAAAGTCCCTATATATAACAAATAAACTAGGTTCATAAATAGTACTTAGATCATGATCACATCCACAGGACTTTCCGCAATTTTCTCGGAAAATTGATATTTAGTATTAGAGTAACTCAGTTTGAATATTAATCTAGTTGGTATAAGTCAAACAAATCTGATTAGAATTTATTTCGAAACGTTGCTATGAGGAATCTACATGTATGTGTACAGTCTATCTTTATAGGTAGGTCAGCAAGTATTACTGTTACGCGTGAACAGCGTTAGGTTCTTGCGTATTTACTATTTATACAATTTTTACCTTACTCGGTACCTACCTTTTGCCTAACCAATGGGTAATATAATTATTTATACTTAAGATCTGTTATTCAATGCCTTGATCGCTTTTATCCTTAATAATACGGTTACCACCGTTATAAAATGGGATTGTAATGAACAAATATAATATAAGTACAGTCAACCGTAACGTCTCCCCGCCATTTGACACCCGCGGGGCAGTGAACACTATCGGCAGTACTTTATTTACGGTGTTTGACGTTTTTCCCACGGTGCACTCGTCCATCCGTGTCCCTTCCGCTTAGTGACCATCTAAAAATAATAAGGAATTATTTACTGGAAATAAAACACGAATGTCAGTCGGGTGAGATAGTAAAATAAATGTTTAAATGCTTGAAAAATTAACAATTAATCTGGTAGTTACTCATTGCTTTTATTAGATAGTATAAATACCGAAGTCTTTCTCTTAAAAATTTAGACGAGATCCATCTAGGTACCTGCTCATAAACGGCAAAAAAATGGAATCCAAAAAATGAGATACAGCCCATTTTTCGAAAATTTTACTTTAACTCCATTTCTAGTAGTTCAATATCAATAGTTACGAGTTTTATAGCTAAGATAGAGTGAATAGTATTTATTTCCTATTAAATTTAACTTACTGACTAAAGTCGTTGATAAAAACTGCTGTCGGATCGGAGATCTCTTATAATGTACCTTGCAGAATCTGTAGAATTGGACACGAAAGAAATTTAAGTAGGTAGTTCAAGAGAAAAATGTTTTAGTCTTAAGATAAGGGCTCGAAGGCCCTTGCTTAATAACACATTAAGTTAAATCTTGCATAGACTACCAAATCAATCTGGTAATTTGCAAAAGCTGCTCCAGTATGCTGAGCCGGGAATCAGCGCCCGATTGTGTACACCGCCCTAGCCACTAGACACCCCTATGACCCATCCCCGTCGGGTACTCCCCAGGGCACGATGTTAACACGTCGTGACATAAATACTTACCTGACCTAACTTTAAACCGCTTCGTTTCGCTTCTATTTCCACTTACAGATTCCTTCCGAATTTTATTACTCCATCTACCACTTAGATTTTCAACGCCTATAAGAACTTATCTGTCAAAAATTGAAAAGTTATGAGATTACACTTCAATCACAATCATTTTTATTTGTTAAAAAGTCAAATTTTTCTTATAGGTAGTCCTTTAAGACATTATGGATAGAAAAACTAATTTGCGTTTATATAATATATACCTAGTCTGTTTGAAAAGACCAAATAAAAATACATGAACGGTTTCTTACATTGCACCACCGCAGAGAATAATGTAGAAAATTTGCTTTTGTCTTTGCGGTTACACTCGCGGCCGCACTCTCGCCTGAAGGGTAAAGTTTTGTTTACCATATGGTTTAAAATGCGTACCCTCTCTCTGCGCTCTGACTTTCCAGTCTTGAATAAACTTTATTCTGGAAAATATAAGAATCAGAAGAAGCTGAAATCGTTATTATTACAGATTCTTTGTTATAAAGAGAATACCAATAAATCATATTAGGTACATGTGGATCAATTTGCTTCGATCGAATGAATAAAATACATTTTTTGGAATATTTGGATACGATTATTTGACTGCCTTATTTAGAGATACTCCAATAGAGCCTCTGTTTACTACTCTTTCCACTACGAAAATCCAATGATTTCAAAATCCTCAATATATTTGAGCTTGATTGTCGTAATTTAATTATTCATCAAGATAGAAATACAACCTAAATAAAGAGACATTTATCGGAGGCGCATATTTATATATTTAAAAGTCAATACTATTATATTATTCATAGTCAAAAGCCATTGTATGAATCTACTACCAGGTTATAACATATGCCTACTTACATTTATTTCACAACCCACTTTCTTCACTCAACTCCATGTTGCTTTCCCGCTGCTGTTAATCTTCAATGCATTTGACGGCAATATTTACTTGTGACAGGTTTTTGCCGCTATTGGTGAACCAGGCATCCTTTGATGATACTTCTGCCAAAGCGAACTTTTTAGATGGATTTAAAGTTTTCTATGTGTAAACATTTCTTTACTTTGTAAAAAATCATGAAGCGACTGTTACGTATTTTTTGTTTTATCTTTGGCCTTTTTTATTGGTAGCTCACACACGGTAAAAATGCAAATAGACTGATGGTTGATATCTGACTGTCCATTAACTCCTTTGCGTACTTCTTATTGTTAATTCACTTCTCAACCTACGATCAATGGCTCCAATCAATCCCGATTCTCGACTATAAATTTCGGGTCGCCCCAGAGGCGATCTTGTCTCGTACATGTAATTAATTAGTATAGAAACAACGACGTTTTGTGTGAAAGTTTAAATATGATCTTATTGTTCTCGTACCTGGAAAAAACATTATAATCATATTAGTTCTAATTGAAAAGAAAGGTATGTGGTATGTCCAAATTGGAGTTACAAATGTATATTATTTTATTAAAACACATATAAATAATTAGTTAACTAAATATGTACACTTAAAAAAACTTAAAAATCTACTTATTCAAAAATTTAACCGTGTCCATGAGGCAAGGAAGCGAGAATGCTGGCTGCGTTTCCGCGTTGGATAGCCATACTTAGCCTCTGAGAGAGAAACGAGCCAGCTTTTTTGTTTTCCAGAATTGTATTTAATTTAGATGCTATTTTTCTAAAAAGTAAATTGGCATTAGGTCCCTACGGTCCAAAAGTTTCAACGCCAAACGGTGCAAACACATAATCACCTGCAAGAGACTCGTATTTGCCCCGCTTGGCGTTTTCTGCCGACTCAGCGGCAGACCCAGCTTTAAAAGGCTGATTCCCTGAGATGAGAAGGGGCCAAAGTATCAACACAAGTTGCGTTCCATACCAAGGCCCGTCCCCGCTCCCAGGGAATGAGCGTGAGGCCATCAGGTCTCTTACCATCATCACGGACCAACCCACGAGGTTCTAATGTGGAAGGAACGTTAATGCTGGCAAGAGCTCTTCTGATGGCGTCATATAGTGATCAGCGCTGCGTGGCGGGCGAGACGCCCCGCACTTTGCTGGCAACAAAGACTATGAAGACCTAATTTGTCGACCTCCTTGCCACAGGGACACGTAAATGGTTCACAAACCGGGGCCCCGATTCGCAAACCCACACACACCCGGAATGTCTCGCTGTCAAAAAGTGTACCTATATTTTTGGATGGGAGGGCGTGAAGCCAGTGGCCTGATTCCTAACAGGAAACTGCCAAGAGCCTTGCACGATGACAATCACTGACTGAATTTTGAAGCACGGTATTGAAAGTCTCTTGCTAGAGGGACATCCCAGAGTTTTTGGTTGTGTGTTTCCTTTGGGATGTCTTCACTAGTACAGAGACTTTGCCAACATTTCTCCGCCTCTCTCAACTCAGTTAGCTGGCGAGGGTGTTTAAAGATTTTGTCTACAAGACCAGCAGTGCTATGAAGAGAGGAGAGAAAGGCGGGGAGGGCAATACTAGAAATTTTGCGAACGCCGATACCACCAAACCGAATAGGAAGCATTGCTTGTAACCAAGAGTCGTTTTTTAGCTGCAAATTCAGATTTTTTGATTGAAAGAGTGGTATCGATAAGTTCTACAAGTTGTAGTTTTTTCCAGATTGGACTTGCGCGAAGGTAATAGGTATCTCGTACCTTCATTAATTATTAAAATATTATGAATATTTGGTAAGTTTGAATAATTATAATAAATTAGATCCAACATAACTAGTGTTTTCCAAAAATACAGCTAAATGATGGATACAATTTTTAATATACATAAAGTAAAGTAAAGAAAAGTTAGCCTATATAGATTCCACTGCTGGGCGAAGGCCTCGCATCAACTATGATGAGGTACGACATTATTCCATAACGCGGGCGGGCGAGAGTGCGGATTGGTGGAGGGGTTAATATTATACGTATACGTTATAAAATTTTATCAATGAGAAATAATTATTTTATGATCACCTCCCTCCGTGTCACAATTATTGCTCTTTATCTTATTTTTATCGGTTACAACATGGCATCTGAAGTGCATTCCTAACTTTAATGAAAATGAAATTATTTTTTAATTAGGCTGTAATTTTATAGTCACCCACCCAAGGTAGTTGAGTAAAGGTTATTTAATTATACCCTTAAAGGAATATGAAACTTTTTCGATTATTAATTGATTTTATTAGCAATAGGAGAACTAAGTGAAAAAGTAGAATGTAGGGATTTAAATATTTTATTTTAAATAATAATATTATAAATGCGAAAGTCTGTCTGTCTGTCTGTCTGTTACCTCTTGACGCTTAAACCACTTAACCGATTGAGATGAAATTTGGTATGGAGACAGTTCGAGACCCTGGAAAGGACATACATTTTGTCGCGATATAAAAACATTAAGGGGGTGAAATGGGGGATGAAAGTTTATAAACTAATTTAAATCCAACTCTTGCGGGCGAAGTCGTGGGAAACCACTAGTTTTAAATAATTTCAGGGTCGGGTTTTCCTATCGTAGTGGTAAAAATAGTAACGCGTCGTTCAAGTGCCACTTAAACTTATCATTAGCTTATTAATCTAGATCTGATGGTGTGTACTGTATAGTAGACGATTTCAGAATGTATATTCTTGTCTTTTTGTTGTAAAATTTAGAAAATTATTCAAAGTACTCCAACCTAATCACAAAGTAATTATTTCTTTATCTTTATTATGACACCAACTGACTTCAGCAAACTGGGTTCCTCATTTCAGGTTTGTTTGTATTAGCCTTTTTAGGGCCAGGATAAGTAACTAAAATGTTATTCAAACGTCAAAATGTCTTTCTGCACAATTTTTTTATTTAATAATGTTGCTGACTTTGTTCCATTCGATCAAAGATAAGAAAACCTCTTGTCGCCTTGATTCAATGTTAAATGTATTACCCACTTCAGAAGCTCGTTATAAGATGTGCCAAGTGCCCCAAGTGGCAAGAATCGCGATGTCGGTGGAGACCGAGAACGGCGACGTCAGGGGATAGGTTGTGGGGCGCTCGCGGCGTATCTCGGCGATCTGCCCACGATCGACCGGGGCGACCTCTCGGCCATCGCGATCAAACAATCTGTTGAGAGCCCCCGAGAATGAATGTGAACATGTCGCAATAGCCGTCTCCCTTCCATGCTCGATTCTCAATGACGTGACGAGTGAGCACTCAACAACCTCTTATCGGATTTAACTTTTTTTAAGCGTAACTAATATCATACAACGTTTCGAGCTCTTATCGACGAAGGCAATAATAAGTAGCATTGTGTTTTTACAACGAAGTAGAAACGTTTCTAATTTGCTACAAAACTTACTCAATAATTTGATCAAAGTACTTGCCGTTTTGAAACATTTAAATTGTGGCTATGTATTTTACTTTTGTCGTATATTAAACAATGAACATGCCTAAGTGTGTCGTCAAAAATTGCAATAATCACAGCTCAATGAATCGTAAAAAATATGGAATGACGTTTCATCCGTAGGTAAATATTATTGATAAGGTTTGAAACCGAAATAATACTTGAAACCTGCTTTAATATTTTATTTTCTAATTTATTTACGTAAAACATTGCCAATCTTCTATCACTTTCACACCCAAAGCTAAAATGAAACAAAATACGTGACGTTATCGGAACAAAGTCAATTTTAAGGATGGAGTCGCCAGTGAATTTTTTTTGTTAAACAAAATAGGTACTTGAGTTTTTAGGTTTCCATAAAATTATGTTTGTAAAGAAAATGAAGCAAATTTATCGCAATAAACCAGGACGATGAGTTTTATGAGAAGGAAAAAAATATAGCGTTGTGTGTTCGTATATTTTTTATGAATCTGATATGTAGGTATTACACTACACTTAAAGGGATGTAGATGCAAAAAGGCTGCAATTAGGCTAGTATTCGGGGCACCCAGCCTATGTTTTTATGTTGTATTTCACTTGCTTGTTGTTTAACTGTCATATATCTTAGCCATCGGTAAAATCCAATGTAGAAGTTAGGTATAACGAGTACCTAGACTAAAGAAACGGTTTTTAATTTTAGTACAGCTTGCAGTACGTCAGGTTACATGTGAGCTATAAAACAGCTTTTATTACGTAGTTAATAGGGGTGGTCTTAAAGTGAAAGTGGGGTAGTCTGACGTGAGCCGAGTGTACTTACACACCGCAAGTCAGACTACACGCTTTGACCTTGATACCGCTTCTACTCCTTACATGATAAACGCTGTTTTTTTAGTTCAAATGTATGCCTTGACGTACTTCCGACTGAACTTAACTAGGTTACCTTATTCACCTTATTTTTAAATTAAGTTGGCCAACTGTTTAGAAGAGAACCTACTAGCTACCTTAGCAGTTAATCAAAGTATTTTCATAACGTCACACTATAATAAATAACTGTAGCTAAAATATAGACTAAAAAAAGTGTTTAATAAACAGTTATTTATGCTGGAACTCTTGTCTTTCAACCCGTGCTAACAATAATTATTTATTTACTTTTATTACTTTTTTGCTATTCAGAATGTGAGCATTGGTATGCCAAGTTTAGGCTCCTCCAGGTAGGAGACGGCTTAATATTATTTTGTAAAATATACGCCATAATATAAAATATAACCATAAAAAGGCGATTTTAAAAATATCAATAATAACTATTTATGTCATAAAAGTTTTAACATTTGACCAGAACTACTTACAGATAATATTTATATGCGCATAGTATAACGCAATAAATCTTCGTAGAGATATTACAATACAATCCATCGGCAATAAACAAATGAAACGCTTGTTATTATTTATGAAAGCTAATGAATATATGAGCACTTTAGGCAAGTTTTTGTGCATTACGCTGCTTTCTACTGTATTCCTAAGAGGAAATATTATTTTTTTACGTAATTAATGATGTAACATATTTAAAAATTATAAATAAATATTACAGTAAAGCGCACCATGAAACTGCAAAGCAGTTTACACAAAAATATTATATTACTACGTGTATTACAGTTTTATTATATGTATAGATAACATTACGTTTTGACAGCTTTATCTTAAAAAGCGATCTCTACTAGCCAACTTTTTCGGACAGAACCTTTTTATTCAATAATATTGTCTATGTCAAAATGTATTTTACGGTTGTATGCATTGATTTATTATATATAAGGATGCACTACGCCATACAAAATCAAAGCCCAAACATGCCACATGTTATTATTCACCTTATGAAGCTTCAACTGGCTAAGTTCATACATTGCCGCTTAAGCTTCAGCTATTTAAATTGTCATGTGTAATTACGCAGCAATGGATGACGACACTACGTCATATGTCAAATATCATTCACTTGAAGATTCATAACAAAGAAGTAATGGAGTAAATTGTTTGTTCATATTTTGTATGAAATTAAGTAACTGATGAAAGTCATGATTTATATTTTATTTACTACTTTTCATAAAATTAGGTATATTATGTGTATGAAAATACGAGTATTTTTTTAATGAAGACACTTTCATAATAATCATATTTCTACATTTCTACTATACAGGTCCAAACTTGTCATACTACAACCAATAATAATTATATTGACACAATTCACCAATTCTGGGTAGGCACACTACAATTACACTAAACTACAAACTAACCTAACCTAACTCATTGAAATGCGGGGATGGTTCACATTTCAATGCTCGACAATGACACAAACGCTAATGTTCAAAATTGGTTTAGAGGCAAAATATTCTATAGGTACTATAGTACACACCAACAACACGTTCCATAGATTTATAAGAAGCATAAGGCTACTGCCACAGGTATTAATTTAGTTAATTAATGAGTGAAATAGTATTATAATCGGATTATTAAATTATTCTTTTGAAAATATATCTTATGCTTTGAACACTACGTTATTATTTCTCTAATAAATCAATGCATACAACCGTAAAATACATTTTGACATAGACAATATTATTGAATAAAAAGGTTCTGTCCGAAAAAGTTGGCTAGTAGAGATCGCTTTTTAAGATAAAGCTGTCAAAACGTAATGTTATCTATACATATAATAAAACTGTAATACACGTAGTAATATAATATTTTTGTGTAAACTGCTTTGCAGTTTCATGGTGCGCTTTACTGTAATATTTATTTATAATTTTTAAATATGTTACATCATTAATTACGTAAAAAAATAATATTTCCTCTTAGGAATACAGTAGAAAGCAGCGTAATGCACAAAAACTTGCCTAAAGTGCTCATATATTCATTAGCTTTCATAAATAATAACAAGCGTTTCATTTGTTTATTGCCGATGGATTGTATTGTAATATCTCTACGAAGATTTATTGCGTTATACTATGCGCATATAAATATTATCTGTAAGTAGTTCTGGTCAAATGTTAAAACTTTTATGACATAAATAGTTATTATTGATATTTTTAAAATCGCCTTTTTATGGTTATATTTTATATTATGGCGTATATTTTACAAAATAATATTAAGCCGTCTCCTACCTGGAGGAGCCTAAACTTGGCATACCAATGCTCACATTCTGAATAGCAAAAAAGTAATAATTTCAAAACATATTTTGAATAATGTCAGTCCATGTCTTTTGCATAATGTCAGCTTCTCAAAATGTCAACTATTTAAAATTGTCTGTCTCCAAGAATGACAACTTTTGTACAATGTTCGCTTTTCAGAAAGTGCTTATACTCAAAATGTCTGCAACCTCAAAATATCCGCCTTCTTATAACGTTGGCATTCTAGTAATGTCTTTTTTCCAAAATGGCTCCAATTATGGTCTTCAAATTTTATCGAAATCGGGTAACAGACAGACAGAATGAGTTACTTTCGCATTCATTAGCATTACAAAACTAAACTACGAAAATCCTTCTTATTAATTAAGCTCTTAGCCCGATTAGCACATTGATTTGAAAATAAAGCAAACAATATGGGAAAACAAACATAATATGACTATAGCCTACTTAAAAAGCGAACATTATGGTAATGCTGATAGTAGGCACATACTGAAATTATAGAAATGTAAACATTATGATGAATAGAAGACCTTTTAAGAATGCACACATTTTAAATTAAAGACATTTCGATAAAGCTGACAAAATAGTAATGCAAACATGATGAGTACGAAGACTTTTAGAGAATTGTACATTTTAGGAAAACAGATATTTCAGGCCTAAGCCGTTTTGAAAATATTTCTTTGATTTTAAGAAAAAAAAATTGGCCTTAACGTAATAAGTGCAGTATATCTTTGGAACCTTCTTATAAAACCCTTTCATTTGAATAAAAAATGTTCATATCCCATACAAAAAAATTATGACGTCATTTCTGCCCCCCCCCCCCCCCTCCCATAATTTTGAGAACTCCTGGTCAAAATGATTGTTGTTTGTTTTACTTAGCTCTACCACTTAAGTAACTACTAGTACTAATTTCGTTCTAAATCTATGGAAGTGTTTATACGAGAAATATACAAAAAACGTTTTATTTTTATCTAATTATTAATGTCATTACATTACTCTTTTCATTCGTACTTTCTTTACAGTTTGATATGCGTAATAGTTACGGAATAATTGCATGTGAACGATTATACCCGGTATAAATCAAGTTCGGATTCACGTTAAGCGAAATTGATTAAAGTTAGAGAACCTATAATTTATCATCGGGGATACGTCTACATAGTTGTTCTGTCGTCCGTCCTTATCTTTAACTAGACAAACGTCTCAATAAATCCTACTCACTATCTTAAAGATTACATCATCATCATTTTAGAAGTCATCTCGACTGTAGATAGAGAACTAAAAGATATTTGATTGAATGATTGACGGAGAAAGTTTTAAAGCCTTTATACTAAAGGCTCAAGGCATACTAACTTGTACATAATTATTGCATAACCATTATCTCGAAGACGAGAATATAATAATTACTGTACCTGTAGGTATAAGGTATTCCGTGTTACAGAAGCAACTAGTTTTAGAGTTAATACAATCAATATTCTGTCCGCAAATCTAGTCTCACGAGAATGAACTGCAGTTCCAAGGAATGTTAAATAGTTGCCTCATTTTACGAACGACAACCGCAAGTGAATAAGTACTCTGAACTAACCTTCATTTAGTCACGATTTGAGGAGTCTTTTAAAAATTTATTACTATAAAAATTTGCTACTAATTTTAATTTTCCTACTAATTTTAATTTTCCATAGTTAATCTAAAAAAAATATGTTTTATAATTAATTTCTTAATTATGAAACATTTTTTTCAAGCAGTGCGCCGTGTTTACTTTATTTATATAAAACAAGTGAAAGGGAAGTCCAAAAAATATAGTATACAAATACATACATTATTTATAAATGTGTACTGTTTTCACTTTTTTATCACGATACCTTTCCTATTTTTAAAATATAAACGCGTACAACATAATGATTCTTCTACTTTATAATGTTGAGTGGTTTCACATTTATAAAAATCGGGGACACCGTGTAAACGACTTTGGCGGGCTATATCTCGCAAATGGTAAAGCTGATAAAAAAGTGTTGTATGAAAACCCTACCTTATTTTCATAGTCCTTTTCAACGACACCCTACACAAGGGGGTGCACTCAAAAAATAATTCAACTGAACGATTTTATCAGGGTTCCTTGTCGGACTACGGAACCCTAAAAACCAAAGATTCGCAACTCAGTTTTTCAACCACAAAAAGTTGTGATATCCATGTAATACCAAATCGGTTAATTTATTCAGTTTAATATTTAAGGTCCGTCTGTCCGTTTTTAATATATTTTTTGTGTGAACTGTGAATAGAGCCTTATTCCACCCGCGTGGGGTGGGCGAGGAGACAGGTAATCGGTTCGTGACACGCGACGAGCGCCGCGACAGCCGTTTACAAACATTTCGATTACGTCCCTCATATTTGTTACCACGCGCCACTATTTTTCCCTCGCTCAATTAAATTGTAAGTTGTCATGAGACTTACTTAATTGCTGTCATGATGTTTTCTTTGCCCTATGATTTATGAATGCCTTGTAATGTGAAGCGATTCTACGCTTTTATAGAAGACGTTGCTATGGTGCTACGAGTATAAAACGATTGAAAGCATGAATACTATATTATTATTTTTATTATTCCTACAACAATACTGTGTTGAATTTTGCGTCATGATGTATTTTATTTGCTATATCTGCGCTTCAACGTGCCTTTAACAATACTTTTTCATTTGGTTCATAAGTTCTAAAGATTTTTCGCTGTGCGCCGACTACAGTATTTTTTTGTTTTCATGTTTTATTTTCTTAAAGCTTGCTATAATTGGTATTGAAAACATATTATGTCACTTATAGTATTATGTATATGGTATGTTGTATAACAGATTACCTTAATAATTTTAACTGCCTATTTTAAAATATATTTTTTTAGTTAATATTTAAAGTTAAATTTTAAAGAACCTTCCACCTCAGGGGATCATATGGGAATAACTCCCCTAACACAACACATACATGATTACATATTAAACTACTTGACCGTCACTGGAAGCTTTATATTGAGAAAGCATATCTGTATCCGTCGATTTCTACCAGTTCTAGTACCTTTTTACCCCTTCCCTTGTTTCCGGGACAATGGCGACACCTGGCGTCCGCGCGACATTTTTAGTTTCCTTAAGTGTGTAGCGCCATTTTTGTTCATTGGCGTTTTGTATTCCGTCGAAGCAACTTGTGCGCAGCAGGCTCTGCCTCTGCCACACTGTAATTGCTTAAAAATAATTTTAAGTGAAGTAAATATAATCAAAGTGGGTGAATATAAAACCACGTAAGTAGAAAAAATTCTACCTTACTAATAGTTGTTCACAGTGAAAATACCACGCAGTCATGACATTCAACGGTTTTTCCGTTCGGATCTCGTGGTAAGTTTTTTTAAAGAATTGCCAGTTCGTAATTTATAGATTTTCACTTGCTAAATCAAATGAAATAAGTACCTACCTACCTAGTGCATGACAACTAAAGTAACATCGCATCGAGCAGAACGCGACGGGGACGCAAACGTGCTCAGAGTAGTTCTAATGACAGCAGTTCAATATCAAGCTCGTTTTGTCTCTGGCTCGTGTTCACTGGGTGTGCTTACTTCTCTTACAGGGCTGACCGGCCATATGCTTTCTTATTTGTGGGACCGGCAAGGACAGAGGCGGTCACGCCGCCGCTGTCAGCCCTGTAAGAGAAGTAAGCACACCCGCCATTCCGAATACCTTTCCGAATCTGCAGGTTTCTAATCGTATTGGTCCTACTGATAATTGAAATAGTGTTAAAATATAAATTGTTTTTATAAATTAAGCAATTTCTTTAAAAGTTTGTACGTGTTGATATAGATTATCAATACGGGGTTCCGTTTGTTCAGAGCTTAGCGAAAAACAACGTCACTGACGACTGTCATGGCGACGAACGACATATCTTTACTTACGATATTGAAAATGTTACTACCCAACGCTTGGGTTGTTTCTCTTGGCCAGAAGTTAGATTTATGCTGATACATAGCATAATTACAACCACACTAGTCATAAAACTAGAAACAACAAGAAGGTAAAAACATTTATGACACCTTCCGCTACCAGGCATAATATGTTTATAGGTCTTATCCTGCTATATTCATTCAATGCTTTTGCTTTCGGTATATTCTGCACGGTATCCACTACGTGGAACCAATTACGTTTTAAATTGCTTTTTGTAACAATTCCTCTACATTTTATCTAAGTTATCGAAATTTATGTCTGTAACTTTAGCCTGCATGCACCTTTTACAACCGTTTTAGAAAAGGGTAATGTAATGTCAGTAAAAATCAAATCAAAATATCATTTATTTGTAAAAAGTTTTACAAAGCATTCTTTCCATCAAAGTCGGGTTACAATCTAAATCTAGTGTAACTAATGGCCGCCCCTCGCGGCGCGGGGGAATGGCGAAACCAGCAGTTCCATCGTGTGGAACTCATAATATTTTTCATGAACCAAACCTGACTTCATATGCACATGCATTCATAGTCATAATATAACAATCCACACCGCGAGGGCCCACCCTCGCGGTGTGGATTTAACCAAGGTAAGTTTTCGCATATGGGTCAGCACTTAAATACTCAATATAGCCGCCCCTCGTGGGGGCATGGCTTGCGAAAACCAGCAGTTCCATCGCGTGGAACTCATAATATTTTTCATGAACCAAACCTTACTTCCTATGCACATGCTTTCTTATTCATATAACAACCCACCCTCGCGGGGTGGATCCAACTAAGGTAAGTTTTTGCATATGGGTCAGCACTTAAATGCTCAATATAGCCGCCCTTCACGGGGGCATGGCTTGCGAAAACCAGCAGTTACATCGCATGGAACTCATAATATTTTTATGAACCAACCCTTACTTCCTATGCACATGCATTCTTATTCATATAACAACTCACCCTCGCGGGGTGGATTCAACCATTGTAAGTATCTTGATATGGCTAAGCACTTAAATGCTCAAGATGGCCATTAGCCACTCTTCGCAAGGGCATGACCTGCGAAAACTAGCAGTTCCATCGCGTGGAACTCATAACATTTTTCATGAACCAAATCTTAATTTCTACGCACATGAATTGTTAGTCAAAATATAACAACCCACACTTACGGGGTGGATTCAACCAAGGTAAGTATCCGCATATGGGTCAGCACTTAAATGCTCAATATAGCTGCCCTTCGCAGTGGCATGCCTTGGAAAATCAGCAGTTCCATCGTGTGGAACTTATAATATTTTATTCATGAACCAAACCTTACTGCCTATGTTCTTGCATTCTTATCATATGGCAACCTACCCTCGCGGGATGCATTCAGGCAAAGTAGCTCCCCGCACTTAAATGATCAACACGAAAGTCAGAATTCTAGTGGAAGAGGTTCATTTCACAACAGAGGCTTTCGGCCCGCTCGCGGAGGCATCCGAGGACGCTCCAAGTGACTCTAGTATAAGCTGAAAAACTTTAGACAATGACTCGTTTCAAGCAGGTAAGTTACGTACTATCACCGACAGTGGAGGAAAATGGGAGCACTAGGAATTGTATCAAAGCTGAATATTACATTTCCAAATAATCTGTCCAATATTCGACTACGTGATAGCAACCTCAAGACTGGCTATGCAAGTTCCCAGTCCTATTGCCATTTGAAAGTGTGTGCGTGCCTTACCCACACACACAGGCGCTTTCTTACGCCTGATGTACAATAAAAAGTTGTTGGAACTGACGTGCCCGCTATTCGGCTTTAGCACGGTTCCAGAGACCTTTTACACTATCACGAATTGGCTAGCCTAAATACTGCGTTACAGATGCAATGTAAAAATAATTGTTTATGAGTCTTTTAACAACTTTTTATAGCCCAAACACACACATGCTTCGCGAGTGGGTTTGACTGAAAGTTCACAGGTTCTTGGATGAAAGATAAAGTTTGAAATCTGTCTTATATCCGCAAAGCATAACTTTTTTAGTAATAATTTGGAGGACTTGGAACTATCTAAATTCCTTGCCAAAAATAAAGTCGGTTGCAAAAATACAGCGATCAATAAATCTAAAGACTACCGATTATAATTAATTGGGCTTCTAATTTTTGCCAGCTTTGTTGCCTCTTGAAGTTGGATAAATCATCAACAGTTTTTAACGTTACCAAATCTTCGAAGATCTACAAACTAAATTGCTACCAATTTAGTTACTTAGAACTTCATTAGCCTCCTCCAAACGATCTAGCTCTCATGGGTCACAAGGAGAAGGGGTGTTGCGCTGAAAACTAAAATAGATGCTAACTGTACTGTATGCTCTTCAGAGCCAAGCCCAAAAACTGCATCACAGTTCAGTACTCATATCTCTTTGTCCAATGCGACATCAAGACAGCAGTGTCTCATGCACGAAAAAGGGGAGGCACGATATCGCTACTCCTGATAGAGCGACCCATAACAACGATGCCGATCACTTTTCGCATCGTCGCCTTTCTCCGGACTAGAATGACATCTACTGCCGGCCTGTGCAAAAAATTGTATTCGAATACTAAATCCCTTTTCTTCTCAAGACCGCGCATGTTGTTTACAATTTATGTGTCATGATGTAAGACCGCCAAGCCCTTTTTCATGACGCGTTCAGCAGTGTTCCATGGAACGCATCGCATGGGTGTTTCTGCCACCATTTCTTATATCCAGAGTCTTGGGTCATCTAAATCAGTCAACGTTTTTCACTACGGTGGAAGAAGGTATTGGCCTAAATAGACCTCAAAAACCGAACCTAGGGTTCGGCAGCACAGCAAAAACACTTTATCGATTCGACGACGGGCCTCATACCATCGCGGGTCGAAGACTAAACTCTCGGGTATAGAAATGTGGTGTTTGGTCCTCCAGGCGATAAAAACATTAAACCCTGAATAGTTGACCTTACTAAGATGTTCTTGGCGGAAGTCTACCCATAAAACAGATGAGGTGGCATGGAAACGATAGACCTTTTAGTGCAAAAACGTAAACACAATAGTTTTTAATATTTTTAACACTCAGTGTTCTTTTCTTATTTATATAAGTATCTTATTTAAACTCATATAAATACGTTATAAACAAAATAACCTCATGGTTCACAATCAGCAATGTTGGTGTCAAATCTGCATCTAGTGCACAATTACTTGTCATATAATACAACTTTTACAAGAGTCCCACACGTTAAAACACTGAACCATCTGGTAATTTAAGCTCACAGAGTTGACGTTACAAATGATTTTCAAATATTGCTATTTTATTACTTCTTTGCACATGTACTTGGAATTATTTATGACATGATCTTACTGACAATAGACTCTAGTCACTGTATTAGATATTAAGATTAATATTTTTTCCTATTTAAGGCAGTCCGTAAACTGATTTCGAACACTTAATTCAAACTTAAATCCTGTTCTGTGGTTTGACACAACAATTAATCCGCTAAAATATAATAACGTGACGTGAATATATTGACGTGACTCGGCTAAGTCATTAAATGTATTTATTACACTCTCAATATGATATACTTTCTCAATATAAAGCTTCCAGTGAGGTAAGTATTTTAATATGCGTTTTATTTCAGGTAAAACGCTGCTATTAATATGATTTAACTGACTAAAAACTATAGATATTAAGAAAAAACCTGTTATTTTTTGGGTTCCGTACCCTAAGGGTAAAAAAAACGGGACCCTATTACTAAATCTCCACTGTTAAAACGTTTTACAGACAGTTTTAACAGGTTGTAAAGTCCGTTTTTAGGCTTCTCTAGTCCTGACAACGAACCCTTATAGTTTAAAGTTTCGTCATTTCCGTCTGTTCGTCCGTCCGAGGCGTTTTTTTTGTTTTAGTACGGCGCCCCCCCCCCCCCCCCTTCTCCGCAAAAGCTTAACTGCTGGCTGGAAAAATCTGAAAAAAATATTGATGATAGTGCATTTCATAACCTTTATAGGAAAACTATAGCGTGGAAATTGGGTGTTGGATAATAGAGCAAATACAAAATCCTTAGAATAAATTCTTTAAAAAGTGACTAAGTAAAGTAGTTCCTTGTTTAACGGACTACTACGGAACCCTTCATTGTGCGTGGCCCGACATGCACTTGGCCGATTTTCTTTGCTTGGCAAAAATTGCAAACAATCTTGACATTCTTTTATTACAAAACTATTTATTTATTAATAAGGTAATATAATAATAACAACCTTTATCAATTTATCAATTTTTTACATCTAATACGTAGTAAGTGGCTTTCTGCACTAGTATTATTTTTAAAAGTCATGAAAAGCTTACCAGTGTTTGCCAATCAAAGATAAGCTAACTTTATCTCATGAACCGTGACTCAAACCGCAACGCGTGATTTTCCTGCCGTTTTTTGCTTGATGATAATAAATAATAAAGGCAACATGTAGACGCTTGTAATAACGGAACCCTTGGAGCGCGAGGCCTTGTAAAATTATTGTACAGATTAGGTCATTCTAACACCAGTTCTTATTTACTTTTAATTTGTGAATTCCTCCGAGAGACCCCTTGGTGCAGGATAATCGTTCATTACGACGATGGAGATCAGTGTTCTAATCCTCGGCGCGCTAACCTCGCTGGCTTGTCTGATGACTTAATTAATGACCCGCCGTGTCGTTAATTAAACAGCTCAGGCAAATTGAAGTTCACGCCTGCGCCCGCGGCTGTCTCCAGATTAAAAACAAAATGCAATTTGGAGAGCGTCAATCTCGTTTAACCTGAACTCCTGGTATTATTCAAATTCTATGAACAGTACTAGTGTGCGATTGACACGGAATGTTTGTAATGCTGTCTGACTCTTGACTAGGGCTCTTTCTATCAAAGCTAAAGCTAGTCCAAATTGTAACTAATCTGGTGGTTAACGTTTAGTAGATACATTTATTTTTTTGTTGTTAGCTAATAAGAGCTAGGTCCATTATTAGCAGCAGAATAATGTTAAACTGTGTACCTAAGAAAACTCAATCAAAATACATAATGTCGATTCATATGTTAATCCAATCCGTGCAGCTTTGTAATTTCGACGCGATGCCGTTTAATGAATTTAATGCTGCTGCCCACTTTAAATATTTCACTATATGGGTGCAGTGTGGAGTGATAACAAATTGCTGAACCACTTATTATGACGTCATAACCTTATTACTCTAATAGTAGTATCGATGCTGTCACATTAGTGACTAATTTGTTGTTGATGAAGCAATTACATCAAATGACCGTTGTCGGCAGGCCACCGAGCGCCGAGGTGTGACCACTTTGTGGCGTAGGTAGACGATTATTACCTCGCGGCCCACTGAGTTATTGACCGATGCTAATTATTTGACGGCGCGGCGCGTCTTACAAACATAGGTGACGTTCAAGTGTTTCACTTTGTTGGAGTCTCGACGCACGACTTTACAATTGTTTATAATTATTTAATGTTTATTTCTTTCTTTTTCTTTAATATTATTACCTACTATCCAATTCATAATCGCGGTTAATAAATATAAAACGTGTTACCTAAATATGACTTTATATTCGTCAAATTCTAAGATTAATTGATGCCTCGTGTCTTCGATTCATCCCCTATAACGATAACGAAAGTTTACGCGTGAAAACAAGATTTATTATAATAAAGTTAGGATGGTTAGGTTAGGATGTTCTGATATTCAATAACGTAAATAAACTTATGCTAAAGTCAAAACAATGTTATGGCTCAAGAGGTTCCCTTACCGACAGCGCCACCCGGCCTGCCGAGCCCCGTCGCCCGCCGGCAGAAAAATAGCTCGGTCGCTTCTGCGAATTCGTGATAACTTTTTTACGAGACTGAAATGAATTGTATAAAATCTTTGGTGGAATTCACATAAAGTTCTCGAGAGAATTTGCTTTCGTCGCAGTCCTAAAGACATTTATGAAGTTTGAGTTTGCCCTACATTTATTAGGATAGTAAATCTGTTCTTGTTATTTTTAAGTAAAAATCGTAAGGGTTCCGCACCATTCTCTATTTAACATTACCTTACCAACGCATAAGAAGACCGAGACCAATAAGAAATTTTTGAAGTTTAGAAAACGGCAAAACATCACGTTTCCTTAAATATTTCTTACTAGCGGTCCCCCGCGACTTCGTTCGCGTAAATTTAGGATTTCCTGTAAGCATTGTTAGGAGCGGAGTATTTTTTTAAACTGTGATATCTTTTAAGATAAGAATTAAAACGCGTGTGAATAATATGAACATTTTAATTATAACGGTCCCCCGCGACTTCGTCCGTGCTTTTTGATTTAACTGCTTCCCCGTTGATTTCTAGGTAGGTATCATGCATTTTCACTCATACAAAGCGTTCCCCGAAAATAAGCTATCTAACACAAAATATTATTGGCTCAGCAGTTCCTGTGATTAGCATGTTTACACAAAAAAAAATCCTCCGTTTTTCCAGTTAAAATGTGAGATATGGTGCAACCGACCCTAACCTCTTTATAATATTAGTATAGAAAAAATAGCAGTCCCCGAGGACTTCATGGGCACCTATTGATTTTACTCCATTCCTGAAAGACATAACGTGATTTTTTTAAATTACCTCTTATAGCATTGCTAGATACGTTGTACCTTACACAAAGGTTTTTTTCAAAATCGGACCATGAATAGATAATTATGATCTACTAGCGGTCCCCCGCGACTTCGTCCGCGTAAATTTAGGATTTCCTGTGGGCATTGTTAGGAGCGAGTAATTTTTTAAACTGTGATATCTTTTAAGATAAGAATCAAAACGCGTGTGAATAATAATATAATAATAAAACGTTTATTTCAGACCAAATCAAAGATCCGTAGCTACAGATAGTTGTTAGTAACATATAACTTAAAATTATTGTTAATACTACTTAAAAATAAAAACTTCAAACTAACACATACAAAATAAAAACTACTAAGTGCTCAGTCAAAAAACCGATTCCTAAATCCCTGCACATGTATTTGTATCCAGTGCTTAAAGATGGAACATGATGGCCTATTTCTGGTAACCATCAGAATGATGTTGGGGCTCCGCCGTATCCTAGCAAACATCGACGACGTCCGCTTTCGAATGATAGCGTAGAAGTCATCTAGAATCTAGAAGCTTCAGCGAACATCGACGACGCACTGCAGAACTTAGGTAACCCCATCAGCATCCTGAAGGCATTATTGTACTGAACACGGAGAGCGTTATAGGTCCTCTGCGTTTGTAAGTACACCACAGGCTGCAAGTGTAAAATGTCTGGCAGAATGCCTTAAAGAGAGTAATTTTGACGTCTCTTGTACACCTGGCAAACCTGCGAGCGAGCATGTTACATCGGACCGCTAACGACCTTCTCTCACGTTCTATGTCACAGTCATCAGATAGATTTTTAGTAACAACATGTCCCAGGTATTTAAATTGACTGACTCTCCTCAGTTCAGTAATTAGAAGTTTTACTGGAGGTGCAGGAATCGACTTCCTAGTACCTGAACGAAAAACCATTAGCTCACTTTTTTAACATTATAGAGAAGTCCATGTTTGGAAACAGACTTCTCACACACTGACAGTAATTTACACAGACCATTCTCCGTGGGACACAGCAACACCATGTCGTCTGCGTAACTAATGCTCTTGACCATGAGACCGTCTATTGAGCAGCTGACCCTGGTGTTGCTCCACGATAAGGTCATTAACATAAAGGCTGAAGAGAGCGGGAGACGACAAACCACCCTGTCTTACCCCACATTCGATGACATATTCGTCAGACAACGCTCCAGACCACCTGACCTGGTTAATTTGATTACCATACCAGTACTGAAAAGTGGCAATTAGTTCAGGTGGTAACGCTATGTCAGATAATTTCGACTATAATAACTTATAATTAACCAGGTCAAATGCCTTGGACAGATCCAGGAAAGCAGCATACACAGGCGTCCCCCTCTGAGTATAGTACCTGACAGTATGCTTAAGCGAAAATTAATAATATGAAAATATTAATTATATCGGTCCCCCGCGACTTCATCCGTGCTTTTTGATTTAACTGCTTCCCCGTTGATTTCTAGGTAGGTATCATGCATTTTGTAGCTCATACAAAGCGTTCCCCGAGAAATAAGCTATCTAACACAAAATATTTTATTCAAATCGGCTTAGTAGTTCCTGTAATTAGCATGTTTAAACAAAAAAATAATTCCTCCGTTTTTCCAGTTATAATGTGAGATATGGTGCAACCGACCCTAACCTCTTTATAATATTAGTATAGAAAAAATAGCAGTCCCCGAGGACTTCATGGGCACCTATTGATTTTACTCCATTCCTGAAAGACATAACGTGATTTTTTTAAATTACCTCTTATAGCATTGCTAGATACGTTGTACCTTACACAAAGGTTTTTTTCAAAATCGGACCATGAATAGATAATTATGATCTACTAGCGGTCCCCCGCGACTTCGTCCGCGTAAATTTAGGATTTCCTGTGGGCATTGTTAGGAGCGAGTAATTTTTTAAACTGTGATATCTTTTAAGATAAGAATCAAAACGCGTGTGAATAATAATATAATAATAAAACGTTTATTTCAGACCAAATCAAAGATCCGTAGCTACAGATAGTTGTTAGTAACATATAACTTAAAATTATTGTTAATACTACTTAAAAATAAAAACTTCAAACTAACACATACAAAATAAAAACTACTAAGTGCTCAGTCAAAAAACCGATTCCTAAATCCCTGCACATGTATTTGTATCCAGTGCTTAAAGATGGAACATGATGGCCTATTTCTGGTAACCATCAGAATGATGTTGGGGCTCCGCCGTATCCTAGCAAACATCGACGACGTCCGCTTTCGAATGATAGCGTAGAAGTCATCTAGAATCTAGAAGCTTCAGCGAACATCGACGGTGCACTGCAGAACTTAGGTAACCCCATCAGCATCCTGAAGGCATTATTGTACTGAACACGGAGAGCGTTATAGGTCCTCTGCGTTTGTAAGTACACCACAGGCTGCAAGTGTAAAATGTCTGGCAGAATGCCTTAAAGAGAGTAATTTTGACGTCTCTTGTACACCTGGCAAACCTGCGAGCGAGCATGTTACATCGGACCGCTAACGACCTTCTCTCACGTTCTATGTCACAGTCATCAGATAGATTTTTAGTAACAACATGTCCCAGGTATTTAAATTGACTGACTCTCCTCAGTTCAGTAATTAGAAGTTTTACTGGAGGTGCAGGAATCGACTTCCTAGTACCTGAACGAAAAACCATTAGCTCACTTTTTTAACATTATAGAGAAGTCCATGTTTGGAAACAGACTTCTCACACACTGACAGTAATTTACACAGACCATTCTCCGTGGGACACAGCAACACCATGTCGTCTGCGTAACTAATGCTCTTGACCATGAGACCGTCTATTGAGCAGCTGACCCTGGTGTTGCTCCACGATAAGGTCATTAACATAAAGGCTGAAGAGAGCGGGAGACGACAAACCACCCTGTCTTACCCCACATTCGATGACATATTCGTCAGACAACGCTCCAGACCACCTGACCTGGTTAATTTGATTACCATACCAGTACTGAAAAGTGGCAATTAGTTCAGGTGGTAACGCTATGTCAGATAATTTCGACTATAATAACTTATAATTAACCAGGTCAAATGCCTTGGACAGATCCAGGAAAGCAGCATACACAGGCGTCCCCCTCTGAGTATAGTACCTGACAGTATGCTTAAGCGAAAATTAATAATATGAAAATATTAATTATATCGGTCCCCCGCGACTTCATCCGTGCTTTTTGATTTAACTGCTTCCCCGTTGATTTCTAGGTAGGTATCATGCATTTTGTAGCTCATACAAAGCGTTCCCCGAGAAATAAGCTATCTAACACAAAATATTTTATTCAAATCGGCTTAGTAGTTCCTGTAATTAGCATGTTTAAACAAAAAAATAATTCCTCCGTTTTTCCAGTTATAATGTGAGATATGGTGCAACCGACCCTAACCTCTTTATAATATTAGTATAGAAAAAATAGCAGTCCCCGAGGACTTCATGGGCACCTATTGATTTTACTCCATTCCTGAAAGACATAACGTGATTTTTTTAAATTACCTCTTATAGCATTGCTAGATACGTTGTACCTTACACAAAGGTTTTTTTCCAAATCGGACCATGAATAGGTAATTCTGATCTGAGATAAGTGCATTCAAACAATCAATTAGACAAAAGTCAAGAAGAAATCAGAAATATTAAAGTACTATCCTGGTCACCACCGCCTTACCACGATGGCCAAAGAAAGCGCGTCTTGTCGTATTGTGTGTAAGCGACAATAGGTGAGTGGAGTCAGGGAGGCGTCAGAGATATCTTTGCTTGAACTTCAATTCAACACATCGTACATCCGTGTAAATACCTACTTACTTATTAAGTTATTGGGAAAAACTCAAGCTGACCCGCGAGTTAAATACGTACAGCGCCATTATAATATTTTGTTGCTTCTTTTAATTTCTATTCGACTACATTATCCTGCACATTACAATTTTTCTGCATGACTTATAGGTATGACTGGGGGAGAATACTTTTAGCATTAAGTCCACCTTTTGTACACTGTTCTAAGTGCAATAAAGTTTTTAAATAAGAAAATAAATCTATTGACGATATAGCAAAAGGCCAACTTTGCTGCCGTCCTAACTTCGATACAATATTATATTACTCGTGATATTTTTTTAATGGTATGTCCGATTTGAATAATTCAAAAAGTAATTTACAGGTACGGATATAGCCTTGAATATGACGTAATTTATTTGGATAAGGATTAATACCGACATACTGAAACTGTGGCTTTCTTTTTGCCGCCGCAAAAATTTCATATTTTTACCTAAAAAAGGAGTTATTGTGACTTAACTGTTATAGTTAGACATATGTTATCGCGGACTTTATTGTAGATAATAATGTCCTCTACAAAACTGTAGAACATTACTTTGCTCTATTGTCAATAGTTTTCGCAGCGTTCGCAATTAAATGATTTTCCTTTTACACCTTTGGTTACATAATCGAAGTTTTCATACGGAACCCTAACTTCTTTGATAATGTAATATAGCCTATGTCCATCGCAGATAATGCAGGATTCTAATGGTGAAAGAATTTTTCAAATCGGTTCAGTAGTTTCGGAGCCTATTCGTTGCAAATAAACAAACAAACAAACAAATCTTTCCTCTTTATAATATTAGTATAGATTTATTTTATTTTGTTTTTAGTAGTACTGTAACAGCGGCTACCGAAATACATCATCTTTAAAAAAATATCTGTCTAGCTATCACGGTTCATGAGTCTGAGTAATGGGGTCCCGTTTTTACCCTTAAGGTACGGATCCCTAAAAACTGTCTGCCAAATTTTGTTTTTTAATGCTTTAGGAAACTTACACCTTAACAAATTCTTGTCCTTGTTAGATTAGACGGTTATTTCTAATTACATTTGGGTAGTTTGCAAAATATGTACTGAAGAAACACAACGCTAGATTTTTCAAAATACAACTAAAATTGTAATGTAAATATAACATTTACATTACAATTTTGTTTGACAGGTAAGCTTTTATTTTATCTCTTGTCTATTAATACGTCGTTGATGTTTACAAAGCGTGTAAGTTATCGCATGTTCGGCGCGGAACATAGTTTATTGTTATTATTTATTCACATTAGGCGGCGGTCACGACAACACGTGTTAGTGGCACGGGCCACTTAGCGTAAGATTGTATCTCTTACTAATTTGTTTAATGTCAATAGCTCTTTTTGCTGTGATATGAAGTCGTTACTTTTTTTATTAGCACACCAATGAATGGATACAGTTAATAGAAAAAAAGTTTCTGATCCTATGATTTCCATGTTAGCAAATGTAACTAGCCTATAGGTCTATGAAATAGGAGGTTTTTTTATATTGTTTATAACTTTTACGTAAGTTAAGTTATATTTTTCCTACTTCCATTTTAATTGTATCAATCAATAGTTAAATTAAGATTATTTTTGATTTTACAAAACATTGTATTATTTATAGGGAAGTCATTGAAAACACCTACACACATAAAAAAAAGTTTGAGATCACCTATTATTTTATTTTCGCGCTTTGGTAGTGATACCAAAAGTCAAGCAACCCACGGCGCGGTCGTAATTGGATAGGTGACCATTCCGACCATTTAAGTGACGTCCATGACAAGCATCTCCGTGCTTCGGAAGACAAGTTAAGAAGTTGGTCCTTCTAATATCTGTGGTATTAGTCGTTACGCCTAGTCAGAGGCCCTAGGGCGGCTTGATAACTTCTGACAGTAAGGTTTTTCACTTGCCTTACACACACCACCCCACCAATCCGCACTAAGCCCGCGAGGTGGAGTATGGCTCGTACCTCCTCATAGTTCTAGATCTAATAGGCTGACTTTACTTTTTTTTTTATTCAATATAATATAACTCCTCCCCTGGCTCGAACACATGTAGAGATTCTCCTGGGCATGCTGAGGATCAAGTTTTCCAGCATTTCTTGGGGTAACCTGTCTCATTCTTGAATAGCGGCTTCTCTGAGCTCTGGCACTGTCTGGGGATGTGGCTGACGGTTCCAAACAGCTCGCTTAAGAGCATCCCACGTGTGCTTTATTGGGTTTAAGTCAGGCGAGCTGGCAGGCCAGTCTAACCTTGTGATATCGTATTCTCGGAGAGCAGCATTGACTCGTTGAGCTCAATGTGCGGGCGCATTATCATCGACCAGTACAAATTGGTGCCCATCATGGTTTACTCGGAATGGTCTGACAATTCCATCAATAGCAACTGCTTTATGCATGTCTGCTGTCATGACTTGATAACTCTTCTCTCTTTTTTTCCTTTTTGATTTTTTATGTATTTATTTAAGTTCATAGGTTTTTTTGTTTTGTAAACAGTACGCCCAGGTACTTGGTAGTAATATATACCATGGTAAAAATTACTAGTACGGGTAATGCGTATATATTTGATGATGATCTTACATTGTTTTAATATTTCCGACTGTTTTTCTGCAGCTTTATTGCTGTATTGTTCTTCTTTCTGAATTTAAATTGAGCCTTTTCGTTGAATATTTGTCAATGGTACTAGAATCATTTTTTATTGCATGATTTTACAAGCCACAGCATCTGCCGTTTAGTTCAGTCGCCATGTCGGTGACAAGGAATATCGCATAATGTTTATGGTAATGGCACCCCTGGTTATCCTCCCGGCACAACACCCCGCGCTCCCTCGCCCCAGGCACACGCTGGACATTTTTTTCTGATGCAAAAATGTGTCAGTAGGGACCCTTGTTTGCGCTACTCCCTTGGTGGTCACGTGTTATCATCACCCCTCTGAAATTTAATTGGAATCCTTTAAAGTTACCGGCTACTAACTTTAGGGCAAAATCTGCGTTGGCCGTATGTATGCATTTAACACAATTTGTATTTTAATAATAATAAGAGAATTCTCTTCTTTTCTTTCTTGTTGCACAAGAAAAAAAACGAAGATACATAACATTTAAAGAGACAATACCTTTTTCTAACCTTTAGGCAATTTTCTTTACCGAAAATGGTAATTCGGTTCAAGATAACAACTTTATGATGTCATTAAATTTCATCTGTCAATATTCTTATGTATTTTAAGCTTCAAAAATTACAGTAATGTGCGGAAAAATTGCTATCAGAGGGTTAAATCGTATGCGGTTTAAACATTCTCTCCTCGTGTATGAAATGGTAGCGTTTATGTCATGACCCGATTTTATATGCATAATGTTATTTCGACTAAACACCACATACATGATGAGGGTCAGGGTTGTGTTCCTGTGATTACGTAATTTTAGTTGTTGTCAAGTAAAATTGCTATTTAATGTCTTGAGTAGGTATGCAACCACAAGGCTATGCTAAGGCTAAACAATAGAATTAATGACAATTTTAAGAATTTATACCTATGTATCGACAATTTAAATAACAGTGAACACTACTAATTTGAACCACATATTTAAAATAAAGTCATTAAAAAAACCTATGTATTTCTCGTAAGACTTGTACTAATAATTAAGCTACAGTAAGTAATAGCGGCAGGGTATTTTGACAACAACAATCTATACTATATATACCCTATAAGCGGCAGGGTATTTTGACAACAACAATCTATACTATATTCGAAGACGGTCGATGAATTTTGTGAGCGACATTATTTTATACGGTACTAAACCTTTATACAGGTTGTCCCGTCAAAAGTGTGCCTGACTGATACTGGAGATAGCTTAGCTACATACTTTTAAATAAAAATAACATGTCTCTAATTGTATAATCGAGCTTAAAAATCTGTTAGTACTTCACAATTGTTTGGCGATTGATTTATTGTTATTAAGACTTCTCTCCGCCAAGATAAGTTTACTTTATAGCAGGCAAATGTGTTTTCTTTATCTAGTCAAGTAGTAGTAGTCTAGTCGGCGAGGTTTACAAGTTCCTTACCGCTTCGTAACATGCAAAGCTCCTAAACGAGAAGCTAGTTAGGCACTTAGTACATTCTCGCGTCTCGAGTCTCATGCATAGTCAGCCAAACGGACGGGACTAAGTATGATTAAGTGGGACCATAATATCACAAACTTAGACTGGAAAATTTGTGCGCTTCTCAACGACCCTAGAATGCTAGCAAGTTTACAGTGCGAGAAGTTGAGTTAGTCGGCCGCGTCTCTTAGTTCATTTAGCGAAATTATTGCGTTGCTGTGCTGAAGGATTTGTTCAGAGAGTGAATGGAAATGTTATAAACGTTGACGTTTCAAAAAGATCGGTCGTTGCGACTTTATGATACAATCTAAATCAAATGCGACCTTTTAACATGAAATTGTGGAAAGCGAAGCTTTATGTAGGCCTTCTGGATTTTGTTCTCCTTTTAGATTTTGTAATTCACTGTTTTATTGTTGTTAACAGGCTGCCGTTAAATGTGCTTCCTCACCTCGTATCAACGCGCTGTCGACGAAGCCTCGGCTGCCACTGGCGGCTTTGGCAACAGACGCAGCGCGCATCCACCCGCCCAACAACGTCAACTCTCATGTAAGTACTACCACAAGAGATAAGACTCTTTATTGCAATCTATGGTTAGTTCCGTCATATGATTGTGAAAAGTTACGGATACCAATCTCGATTCTCTATCACCAACTTTGTTCTAATAAGGAATTTTTGAAGAATATAATGATGATGCCATTTCTCTAAGAAATCTTTTGTAGTGACAGTGACATCATACTATATGGCAACTGATCCAATCCGACCCACAACAACTCACTAGCTCTCACTGATGTAACACCATGATGCCATTTCTCTAAGAATTTTTTTGTAGTGTCAGTGAAATTAAACTATATGACAACTGATCCAATCCGACCCACAACAAATCACACTAGCTTTCACTGATGTAACACAGTCAAATAAAATGAGAAATGTACAATAGCTGAATCGCTGATTGCCTTTGTACCTATTTGACCGAATCTGCATGATCGTTAGTAGTTACACTATTGCATGACTCTATGTAGGCGTAGCAAAACGCTACGCCGCTCGTTCCATCAGTACTAAACGTTAATGCGCCGGGTGATCTCACACGTCTAAATGCAGCTAGTCTAAATCCGTGAGCCATCGCCGTACCTCTTCCGGGCTTTGCTTTCTTGCATAAAATGTACGCAAACTGCCAGTCTGCTTGTCAACGCGGCTCGGCTCATCTCTGAGCGGGCTGCTAAAACAACACGCGTGAAATGCGTACTGTTTACTCACCTCGAGCCGTTTACCAAACCATTAACCGCTATACAATAACGACTATAGTAAATTCAATCCTGTATTAAACGCACACAAAAGACAATATGGAATTAATTAAAGTGCAGGCATTGTTGTTGTTGGAATTATTTGTTCGGATTATACATCGTCCCGTAATATGGATTTAATCGAAATCACTGAACAGATATGTTAACCGCAAATGCATTCAATTTTCAGTTAATATTTAACTCTGACGTCTCTTGCATAATTGCTTTATTAAACCTATGTAAGCATTACATAGGTTTAATGTTTAAATTTTTTATTTCATTTCTGAATCCATACTAATATAATAAATGCGAAAGTGTGTCTGTCTGTTACCTCTTGACGCTTAAACTACTTAACCGATTGAGATAAAATTTGGTATGGAGACAGTTCGGGACCCCGGAAAGGACAAAGGCTACATTTTGTCGCTATATAAAAACATTAAGGGGGTGAAATGGGGGATGAAAGATTATATGGAAAATCCAACTCTTGCGGGCGAAGTCGCGGGGGACCACTAGTAGTTAAATATTTTAAGCATCCATTCGTATAGTTAACTTACTTAGTTAAAGTAAAAAAGGAAACTGTTCTAAATGTAAATAATAAAACAAAGTTTATAACTGCTTTACGAGAATCCCTTTAGAAGTTAATATTTCAGCAAGTTAAAAGTACACGGAAAAAAAAAAGTGTTTTATACCAAGAATATCTCACTTGGTCAAGACAATGCGTGATTCATATATGGGGAAAACATTATATTCTTAAAATTAGTAAATATTTGTCTTGTTATTCATTTTTCTTCCAAGTATATATATTCACTAACCAAGGCAATCTAAAGTCTTGCAATGAGAAAGCAACGTTTTCTTTACATAAGTAAGTTTATTTTTTTAAGTCAAGAATCTTAAATCCTCAAATTTAAGACAATTATGTCTTAAATCTAGAATGGTTTTCTTCTTACTTCTCCGAGTATGAAAAGTAATATCTCTTATCAAGAATATATTTATTGGACAAGATATGTCATTGTTTCTGATCAAGATTATATCTATTGGTCAAGAATTTCCGTGATTCATATATGGGGAAAACAATAAATGGTTGTATCAAAACACAATTCTTCTCAATGTTAGTAAATGAATAGTTAAGTCAAGATATTTGTCTTCCTTCTAGAATTTACATGCTTGAGATTAAACAATATATTTGAGAATAATGCTTTTCTCAGTTGAACACTTCGTCAAACGGATCCCGGAGTTTCTTTAAAAAAAAAAAAAAAACTTAGATGAAAAATTAATGACTTGTAAGAAGAATGGTATCTATTTATCTATATGCTACGGCATATTTCAGTGAAGCAGCTTTAACTCTTGCATCAATTAATTCTATTTTCACACTGAGAACAATTTATCTATAGTGAAGAATATCATCAATCTTAGTTACTGGTTGATGCTCTTCAGTGAAGAAGTTTTAGCTACTAGTTCAATAAAAATAAGTTATTCTCTGGAGATCACGTTGTTTTAAAAAGATGGTTTCAATGTTCTTAGTTTAATAATCATGCGTTTTTTGTGAAGAAGTTTTATTTCTAACTACAATAATATTATTAAATTTAATCACATTGTCTACAAAGAATAATACTAATTTTCTTAGTTCAATATGTATGCGTATTTCAGTGAAGAAACCCAGTTCTTAATTCAAAAACAATAAACAATTGATACAGAGATCTGATTTTCTCCAACCAATAATGTTAATTTTGTTAATTTAAGAACGTACAGGTACTTAACTGAAGAAGTTTTCGTTTTTGATCTAATTCCTTGCATGTTTCATTCGGAGATCAGAAATGTCTTAGCTCAATAATAGTGTATTTCACTGTAAGAAATTCTAGTTCCTGGTTCAATGCATGTCATGTTTCATACGAAGATCGGATTTTTTCCAACGAATAATGTCATTATTATTGATCTAAAAAGCCTGTGCTTTAGTAAAGAAGTTTTAGTTCTTGATTTAATTCATTGAATGTTTCATTCGGAGATTAGAAATATTTAAGCTCAATAATAGTTTATATCACCGTAAGAAATCTCAGTTCTTGGTTCAATGCATGTCACGTTTCATACGAAGATCAGATTGTTTCCAACGAATAATGTCATTATTATTGATTCAAAAACCCTGTACTTCAGTAAAGAAGTTTTAGTTCTTGATCTAATTCATTTAATGTTTCATTCGGAGATAATAAATCTTTTGGCTCAATAATAGTTTATTTCACTGCAAGAAATCTCAGTTCTTAGTTCGATGCATGTCATGTTTCATACGAAGATCAGATTGTTTCCAATGAAAAATGTCATTATTATTGATCTAAAAACCCTGTACTTCAGTAAATAAGTTTTAGTTCTTGATCTAATTCATTTCATGTTTCATACGGAGATCAGAAATCTCTTGGCTCAATAATAAAGTGTTTCATACGGAGGTCAGATTGTCTTATTTGAAGAATTACAATAGTCTTGGTTCAATAGTTAATATGCGTTTCAGTAAATATTTTTCATTTCAGTGTTCGATTTATTTTTCATTTCAGTTTCGTAATTGAACAAAATGTTAACACAAATATTTCGTAAGTACCTACAAAAAGTTGGTAAATAAAATTGAATATTTTTTTCCAGCTATGGACAGAAATATTTGATTAGTAACATTCTAACTTAACTTTAGCTTTAATAAATCGAACGATGAACTGAAAAATATTTACTGAAACGCATCTTATCCATTGAACCAAGACTATTGTAATTCAAAGAAGACAATATTAACTCGAAAGCTGTTGAATCTGTTCATAGATCTGAAACGGCTTCACTAAAATACCATGATAATTAAGTACCATTTGAAACATGAAATAAACAAGAAAAAGTACTAAAACTCACTTACAGAATTTCGAGTCTGATGCACCATCACATCATTCAATCTGATCTCCGCGTGCCATTTCATGCCTGAAAATAGAGGTAGGTAAATAAGTGGGAAGTACTCAAATTAATAATAGATAAAATAATACAATGGATTCAAATCTATGATATCATTTATTAAAAAATAAACAGTATTGATTATTTTAATTACATAATTATATTATGACGGCACCGACTACATAGTAAGCTTTGATGAAGTACATCAATGATAGTAAGCTTTAGATCTTAAATGACAGGGTAAATCATTGCTTCTCAATTACTACTATTGCTGACACTCGCCGCCATTTAAGATTCGTTGCTTTATTGGCGCGGGTTATACCATCTTATTATTATACAGTGTGTCCCTGGATAAAGTGCAATCCCGAAAGGGGATGAAACTAGACCATGAATCATTGACTAGAAAAATATTAAAAAAAATATATAAAATTATTGTAGGATTTATTGGTATTTTAAGATTTTCATGTTTCATTAAGGAATTCTAATTTTCAATTACATCTTATGGGATATTCCATTCTCTAAGAAGCAGCTCCATGTTTTTAACTAAGAGATTTGATTTAAATCTGCAAATAGACAAAACATAAATTAGTAATTATTCTAGTAACCATGTAAAAAAACAGCGGGGTAAGATAAACATTCAGCAGGGTTAGCATTGTAGGTACAGTGACAAACACCTCATGCTCACATTTCCAGTACACAAAGACATAACGTGAAAAGCAGTCCAACAGCTTTTCCACCATGTTTGGTTAAGTTCACCGAGATTAGACACCTCTGATTCTGACCAACCAGCTTGCCGCCATGTCGTAAAGATTTGAAGCTGATTGATTGGAATCAGAAGTTGCCTATGCTCGGTGAACTTCACCTTTGGCGATCAGGCGGCTGGTGGCATTTTCACCAGCTAGATCTACCGGCCGGATATGCCTAGATTCTAAACGTAAAAAGCAGCTTTGTAGCATGGTGTGAGAAGAGAATACGGTTTCTCGCAGCACCGGTAAATTTGAACATTGAAGCACAAAGCATTTTTTGAGCAAAATTCGTAAGGGAACCACGAAATGTCTACCGCTTTGCATATCTGCCTACTACAAGCCTATAATTTTACAAGTGAACCCATAATCGAACCGAATAGGTAGGTTTAACCAGATAGATGTTTTTTTGCTAACAACATGGCTCCTAGCCGGCCGCGATGCCATGTGTGTCAGTCACTTTCACTTTCACTTCACATCTTTAAAATGCAATAACTTAGACATTCGAAATAAACACCTACCTTAACACACACAACTCGTAAAAATCAACTCACCAGCTGGAATCACATGGAAACTTGCTTGCTTGAATACGTCGTTCGTCACAGATCAAAGATGCGTGGCAGGGGTATGCGCTCGCGCTGCGACACTGTACTGTGCCGAGCGAACGGCAGGCGGCGGCGGCACAACAAACCAGTGTTGCCACCCTATGATTTTGATTTTCCCCCATCTCGTCGTGAAATTACACTAAATTAAGCACTTGAAAATAATTTCCCCTAAATATTTTTTTTATAAAACACAAATTGAGGTGAATTATTATATATTAAAGAAATAATAAAGTTAGAAGCTTTATTATTTCTTTATTAATATTTTCTTTAAATGCTTCAATTAAACTATTCCATTCCTTCCACTTCTTATTTTTTTTTCGCATAAAAATTTCTTTTGTAATTTTATTTCGTCTGTTGGTGTGAATGTACCGCAAAATTTGTGGTCGTAGAGGTATTTAGTTCCTTTTTAGGCCGTTATTATGCACTCTGGGTTAAAACATGAAATTTCTACCAATGTTCCTTGATGATCATTTTGATGTGAAGGGAAGTCAGATTCGTATCAGGAGGGGTGAGAGGGGGGGGGGGGGGGAAATGTGTAAATGTAACTATAAGCACGTTTTTATTATTTTTTACTGTTCTTTTTGTGCTACTAGGGCTTGTTTGGTATCATTTTCGTATAAAACAGATACAAGAAAATCATATTCAATACAAAAAAGGGGAACTAATTTTTACAACTGTTATTTTAACAATACAGAAGTTATCATGATCAGTTGAAAAATTTAAATGGCAGTCACTTAATTTTTCGGCGGTTAGTAAATTTGAGAGTCCGTAAATCATGAGCAGTAAGTAATAAACATATTGGTCAGTTATTTCATCATTCAATGTCAGTGCAAAAAATACTCAAGTAGTTTAATAAATTTATGAGCTGTAAAACGGTTGGAATGGGCAGTTCGAAAATAAGCCAATTCACAGTGAGCAATAGCATCCGAACGTCACTTTGATTGAAAAGAGAGGTAAACTTTCGTTAAAAGGGGCGGAGTTTAAAGCGCGCGAGGTGCAAACGGCCAATCAAAGGTGTCTCATTCATTTATTTGTATCCTAATGCCACATTATAAATACTTACAGATTGTCGTAATGTTCTTTATTTTTACCATCCGACATTTAAAACATTAGGTAATGTGTTCATTTTCAGCATTTAATTTAAAGAAGGAAAAAAAATGTGATGCATGGTTAATGCTTCATATTTTTCCCTTCTTGACATTAAATGCTGAAATATACAAGGAATACATTTTACCGCCTCATCGTTTATAGAACTGATTAAAATAAAATTTATTACTAATCAATTACGATTTGTTAACTGTACGCGCCTAACCGCCCAGTTCAACTATTCCACTGCTCAGATTTATTGACCTGCCAGTTTAAATTATTGAATGACTCATTTTTATTTAGTTTTCTGCTCACTTTTTACTGCTAAACTAGTTTGCAAACATACGTTTTTTATTTTTTTACCTACCATAACTCAAATATTGAACTGCCGCTTTAATTCTATGCAGAAAAAAAGTATTTTTCCATATAAAAAAAATGGTTTGTAGTATTGTAGTATCATTTTTGTATTAATAGGCATAACAAAACCATTTTAAGTGCATAGAAGGTAGTTTTCCGTACCAATAATCTATATTGGTACTCTCTTTCGTTTCGAAAGTTGTGACGTCACAACTCAATAAAGCTATCTCTGTCTGATCAGGGGGGTAACCGCCATGTCCAAAATCACGATTAAAAGAATCTTGTTTGTGTTTGACGCTGTCATTTTGTACTGAATTTTGACAGATATGGCTGTCATAACTGATTTAAACGTTGTTTTTGAGACATCGCAGTTACCCTGCAGAAATATTAAAAGGCTTATAACTTTTTTGTTGTTTCATCGATTTTAGTATTTCCATCATTTTACTCAAAGGTCAATCTAGTTTCAAGAATGAATTAAAAAAAATATATTGGTATTTGGAGTACCCAATTATTTTCCCTACATCTTGGGAGAACACTGCAACACCGAATACAAGCCTAACTTTTCTATACTATTTATTCCAAGAAACGTGAATTTGGTTCAAAACATTTTAATTCAAGAATAATATTGTTTTAGACTCAAGACATCTTTTCTCAATATTTTTTTTAAAGATTTCCATGCTCAAATCAAGAAACGTAAATTTGGTTTAAAACACTTATTTTTATCATAGTTTTCAAACAAGAAATTTATTGTTTACATTCAAAAGTGTTGTTTTAAATTATATTTTTTTCAGGATTTGCATTCAGAACCAAGAAACCTCATGCTCAATTCAAGAAACGTAAATTTGGTTTAAAACACTTATTTGTATCATAGTTTTCAAACAAGAAAATTATTGTTTACATTCAAAAGTGTTGTTCTTACCCGGCATTTACAAATGCGCGCTCGCGACTCGCTTGACGCTCGCGAGACGTTCGACGAAAAACTCGCGCTCGAGTGCTGCCGCGAGCGTGCTGTTCACACATTCGCGACAATAATCGTAGGCACTATTGCACATGAACATGTTCAACGTTGAATTTGTTGTGCGTTGCGTTATTTTATGCGTTTAGCTTTTAAGATCTTTGAGAGTGGTTTATTTTTGATATATTTTTTTAATTTCATGAGTTTTAGTTATTATTTACTCATAATACAAAAAAAATTGGAGTGATTTTAACAACGAAACTAACACAACTATACCTTATGCACTTATGCTGACATATATCTGCTTGAATTAAAAAATAATCGTTTCGACTATGACTTCTCGTTTTCGAGAAATCCGTGGACATGTTACATACACTTACGAAAATTTAAAGACGTGTTTACCAGCCTTAATAGATCAACACAGTGAAATTTCATCCAATTCTATTCATATCACATACTTATAGGTGGAACTGATAACCACCTTTTTTTTAAGTCGGTAAAAATATAAAACATGCAACGTAACATTACACATAAGTAACAAAGCACAAAGTAATAATTAACCAAATAAATATATTTAATTAATCTGTGCGCTGTGAAACCAGCCTAAAAACTCGTGCTCGCTACTCCACCCTTTGCTCGCGCGAGTACACGAGCGCGAGGCGAGTAGCGAGCGTACTGTTCACACATGCGTGCTCGCTGCTAAACTCGCTACTCGCCTCGCGACTCGCGCGCATGTGTAAATGCGGCATTAAATTATATTTTTTTCAAGATTTGCATTCAGAACCAAGAAACCTCAAGAAACCTCAACTTTAGTCTAATTTTTAGGGTTCCGTAGTCCACAAGGTACCCTTATAGTTCAAGGTATCCTTCTTTAATACAATTTTTATCTTGCTATTAAATATTAGATTCTAAAAATGTATCTTTAATATATTTTGAATCAAAACGAAAAAACTCGTATTAACAATAATATTGTTGAAGGAATATACATAAAATTTTAATTTAAATTTTTATCGTTTTCGTTTGGACTTAAGCAAAAAAAGTTAGCAAAAAAGTTTTTTTCTAGAGTCAATAAATAAGGTTTTCTTAGATAAAGAAAGCTGTAATTCTTTTTTAAAGTATAATGAAGTATTCCAGTTAACACAGATATAAAAGGTAACCATATTCACTGAAGAAGATATTTCCTTGACTTAAAAAGTTTATTCTTCCTCAAATTTAGAAACGATATTCTTAAGTTAAGAAACATTGTACTTACAGCAAAGCTGTTAAATTTCTCTTACCAAGAAAAATAGATCTCAATGGCAGACAGTTATAATTCTTAATAGAAGAACAGTTAGAATTCAAATCAATATATACAGATTTTTGAATTGTTAATGTTATCAATATACAATGAAGCAAATAATTATTTAACATAAAGTTTTTGTTCTTAACTAGTATTTGAATTCATATTCTTAGGTTAAGAGGCAACAATTGTCATTTGAAAGCTTTTATAAAACAATTTTTTTCTTGCTATTACATATTAGATTCTAAAAATGTGTCTTTACTATATTTTGAATCAAAAATAAAAAAAAACTCTTGTCTTAACAATATTATTGTTGAAGGAATATACATAAATTTTTAGTTCAAATTTTATCGTTTTCGTTTGGACTTGTAAGCAAAAAAATATTTTTTCTAGAGTCAATAAATAAGGTTTTCTTAGATAAAGAAAGCTGTACTTCTTTTTTAAAGTATAATGAAGTATTCCAGTTAACCCAGATATAAAAGGTAACCATATTCACTGAAGAAGATATTTCCTTGACTTAAAAAGTTTATTCTTCCTCAAATTTAGAAACGACATTCTTAAGTTAAGAAACATTGTACTTACAGCAAAGCTGTTAAATTTCTCTTACCAAGAAAAATAGATCTCAATGGCAGACAGTTATAATTCTTAATAGAAGAACAGTTAGAATTCAAATCAATATATGCAGATTTTTGAATTGTTAAAGTTATCAATATACAATGAAGTAAATAATTATTTAACATAAAGTTTTTGTTCTTAGCTAGTATTTGAATTCATATTCTTAGGTTAAGAGGCAACAATTGTCATTTGAGAGCTTTTATAAAACAATTTTTTTCTTGCTATTAAATACTAGATTCTAAAAATGTGTCTTTACTATATTTTGAATCAAACATAAAAAAACTCTTGTCTTAACAATATTATTGTTGAAGGAATATACATAAATTTTTAGTTCAAATTTTTATCGTTTTTGTTTGGACTTGTAAGCAAAAAAATATTTTTTCTAGAGTCAATAAATAAGGTATTCTTAGATAAAGAAAGCTGTACTTCTTTTTTAAAGTATAATGAAGTATTCCAGTTAACCCAGATATAAAAGGTAACCATATTCACTGAAGAAGATATTTCCTTGACTTAAAAAGTTTATTCTTCCTCAAATTTAGAAACGACATTCTTAGGTTAAGAAGCATTGTACTTACAGCAAAGCTGTTGAATTTGTCTAACCAAGAGAAATAGATCTCAATGGCAGACAATTATAATTCTTAATTGAAAAAATCAATCAATCTTCAATGAAAAAAAATGTATTTATTGTTTATTCTTGGCTGATCATTAATGAAACAATAGTTTTCTTGTTGTTAAATAGTAGGATTTATTTGAAAGGAGTATTTTACGTTTTTTGAATTAAAAGTATAAAACTTTAGTCACAATAACATTTTTGTTGAACGAAGTTACACATTTTCTTAAACCAATAATGCATTTTTATTCTTGGCCCTAATCTCTGAGCTTCTTAAGCTAAATCTTTTTATATTCAGAATAAGAATTCTTGATTACTTGTTTCAAAATGCAAATGTTTTCTAAAGTTAAGAGTAAATATCGTCTTGATCCAAAAAAATATTCTTGATTTAAATATATAAATGAAGAATAATATAATATATCTAGAAGAATTCTATTTTATTTTATTCAAGATATTATTGTTACCTTGAGTAAACATATGCTTGAGATTAAACAATATACTTGAGAATAATTTTATTCTTGAATGAAAACTTTGCCAGACCCCATTTTTTTCCGTGTAGAACTTAACTCTGAAGTATTCTGAACAAGCGGGTCGTTGTTTTAATACGACTCCTTGATTGCGGCGAAAGTAGTAAGACAGAAGTAAATCACAATGCACTCGGATCTCGCAAAGCCGGCGAGGACTTGATGCGGATAGCCGGAGCGTGCACTCGACGCGATATTAAAGCAAAATGCAGGAAGCACGACTCGAGGTGGTTGCCGTTATTTATCTGCTGCCTTTTACAATTTTCGCTAAACCTTAAACGTCAGGCTTTTTTGCGAAATGATTTAACTACGAGAGTAATTATGATTTACTCTCGACTCCTTGTAAAAGAGAGGTTTCAATGAGCGTCTAAGTTTATTTGTTAATTGTTTGATCTAACTAAAACGTTAAAAGCTTTAATTGTGCATTTAAAATTAAAATTGCTTAAGTGCTTAGACTTCCGAAAGAAGAAACCGTGTGATAAATGATTGAGTCTGAAATTACCTTTAATTCTTTAATAAATTTATTTACGGCATTTACGCTCTGATCCATCAAGGCCAAAACCGATTTCCACTATTTATCCGGCCATTGGTTAACCTAGAGCATATTAAACGCTAAATAATTGAATATTATATAAATAACTTAATTACAACGGGAGCTTTAAATAACTCTTAAATCCCATCAAATTGGATAACTTCTATCGACGTCGGATTGGCAGATTACGAAGATTGTGAAATTAATTAGTGGGCACGAATTTTGTGAAAGATAATCGGCTATGCTGGCTTCCTATCGCATCGTGGAATTATTAAACGGGCGGCCGGCCCGTGTGTAGCAGTGGATTTCAGCCCAACATTGGCCGTCATGAAAGCTTTATTTGGTTAACACGTCGCCGACGGCTCTGGCGGCTTCCTTTGACATTTGGTATTTTTAATTCAGGATTTCCATTAGGCTTATTTTAGGTTTCGATTTTGTTTTCGAATTATATTTTATTTACTAATAAGTTGTTGACATAATTACTACACAAGTTACATGATGATAATCAGCAATAGGCACAATTTTGATGCCAATCAGTCCTGCTTACAAATATGCCGCACGCGCAACGAAACCCTCCCTCGTATTACTTTATCGCCCATTTTATATCCCGCTTGTCATCACAAACTCGTAAGGAATTCGTAATATGCTAAGAATATCAAAAACATAATATTATTCGCCTGAGCGGTTCTGTTCTCTGAAGTGTACGCTCAACTCTAAATAGGTACACATTTCTTCCAATGCGAAAGGAGCACTCTTGGCGGAATGCGAGCAGTTTACCCTCTGTGCTCCCCCGTGCATTTCGACAGTTCGCCGCCAGCCAAGATATGTCGCAATCCCATCCAATTTGCCTCCCGCCGCTCCTACTGCTCGAATAAAGCGGAAAATCTTGCTCCGACGACGAAAGAATAAATTATGCCGACTTCAATATCAAGCGGTCCAACCGAAGGGAACATGTGTTCAATGTTTACTAGTGTAGTATCTTCTACCTCAATTGCAAACCGATATTCGCTTGTCTTCTAAAGCAACTTATTTTATAGCGTAATGTAGAACGCATAAACTTATCATATTTTTTTTTTCTACGTAGAGTCGTATGCTGTTTTGCTACGGTTCGGTGTAGATTCCTTGCAGTTCACTAACTGTATCGCAACTTAAACAATATTAAGCGAGAAATGAGCACGATCGTTTGGCACGCGCTGGGAGCCCGCCACTGCGGTGTCGGCTTATAGCTCTTCGCAGATTCAATTTGCCGTCGAATAGAATATAGCCTCCCGGTGCGCCGTACGCGATCATTAAGTTACGCCCTCGTCTCCAGGAGCTGCTAAATTTCGTATCAAACATCTACTACACTTAATTCGAGGAGCATACTAGTAAGACTACTATTTCAATAATAAATCCACATGTTATAACTTGAAGACTACTTAATAGTATTCCATTTTTGTAGTCTTTGTATAGTTTAGATGTAAAACCTGTAACTTGCCTCTTGTATGATTAGGCCATGGCTGATTGCAACCACTTCTTATATAACTCTGTAATTTAACTACGTCTCATTTTTTATTTTATTTTGTGGGAAGACAAACAGCTTTTGACAATGCAATATTGGTTACAAAACACTGAACAGTTAGCCTATAGTTTTCACATTTAATTAGCTAAAAAAGTATATGTTTAAAGATCAACAAGTAAAGTTTATATACTAATTACACAAAATAACAATGTTTTGGCCCAAACACATGTTTTGGCCTACAGTCTATATATGTATATGTAGTACCTACTCATGTTAAAAAAATGGTATCGCCATAACTGTAAACTGTATTGTGTTATTAAAATAAAATAAAGTGTTAAACTGTTATTTAATGTGATTTTGATTGAAATGAGGATTTGTCAAATTGTGTTCTTAGCAAAGTTGGTAGTGGTTACCTATCTAATAAAATTGGTTGTGGTGAACACAAATTGCTTTCGATGGGAGCTGCATCCTTATTATGTCTGTAGAAGAGCTGGCGTGTCGCCACAGGACTGACACAGCCACCGCCGCCAAATGTTTTTTATTCCTCTCCTCTGGCCGATATTGCCGTTTGCTTACGTCACCCTATACATACTTACATGGAGCGGAAAACGCCACCCTCTCCGGTGACCAGACCAGACAGACGGACCTCTATGAACTTTTATTTTTACCTGTCCCCTTCAAATACGTCGCCAAGTTGTCTTTACTGCAAGCAAGAGCTTTAGAAATTCATCTAATACGGCTCAGTTGTAGTGTTCTTAAAATCAAGTATGTAGTATTATTTATTTGGGTATTAATTACGTTTAAAACTCATAATTTATTATTTACGGACGGGGAAATGCTTCATTAAACTGCAAGCTAATTTAGAACTGATATCTGCATTATGGTATAATGGACATTGCAGCAGTCCCTAAATTTTCCATTTAATTCTCTTTGTTCTGTAATTGAAATCCATTAGTATTATTACGAACTTACGACTTGTTGTTGTATCAATCTTTATTTACTTACCTACTCAATTCTTAATGAATTCAAACTTTTTATTTTTTTGCTAATATTGAAATTCATTATATCTGTATTTAAAGTGGTAAAGTTTGTTAGTTTTTTTGTAGGAAGAACCTGTGGAAGCACTAAACCAATTTTTAAAATTAATGTATTCACCTAGACATATTTTTATTTATACTCGTATACTGGATTTTAAAAAATTTAGTTTAACCTATGCGAAATCAGGGCGGGTTGCAAGTATTAATGTTGTATAGACAATGTTACGGATCCCTTCGTGCGCGAGTCCGACTCGCACTTGGCCGGCTTTTACATTGAACGATAGTATTTTTATTGGTTAGTATTTTTACACAGTCATGTTGACTGTTGTACAAGATACGAGTAGCGCTACATGTCGCGGTGAGTTTAGCTTAGCGTATTGTTTCTATGAAAATATACTTAAAAACTTACAAATAGAATAAAATAAATTAGATGTTGGAAATAAAAACGTCATCAAATGTATTGTTTATTGATATTACATTTGCTCAATAAACAGAATTGCTATACCTTCTCGTGTTACAGTACAGCTACAGAGTTTGAAGCATACAATATTATAACTTCATGCATTACAAACCGTAAAATTGCCGTGTTCAGTTTAAAATGCGCGTTGTGAAATTACCATGGTCGACTAAAGTTTGTAAATGATGTACCTACTTTATGTATGTAACGTAATGTACATCATTTACTACTCGTAGCATTGGTCCTTTGGTGGATACTATGCAGATTAGTAGACTGATGCGAAATCGTGACAATGCCTAATATTTGAGTAGGTACTGTAAGTTTACCACATGTTGTGCTTTTAAACATTGATAACAGAATTACATATAGGCGCTTCTTTTCGGTTGTACAATGTAATGTAATGTTTGTCTTTCAAGATGTTCCTATTCTGCCTTACCTTAAACTTTAGTCTAGTAGAGGTTGTTTATTATTTATCTGAGTTTTGTAAAAAACTGCTGTCTCAAAGTTAAGTCCAGTGCAGTGTCGTCAATAGAGCAAAGGTATTGAATGGACGTACTTGACCAGTCGTTATGTAGTAATAAACACAAATCACGGTCATCTAAAGGCGAGACATAAGACTACATACTAATTGGTAATCGGTACGTGACCAGCAGTACGCTGTGGAAATGTTAATTTAATCACAGTTCTATTCGTTCGACGCGACGTTGCAGCACCATATTAATCCGAGAGCGGTCGGTCGCGAAATTCCATTTGGAAATGCCGCGAGCTAACGTCGCTTGATGTTAGGACTCGAATCAGATTGATCGACTGTGATTGTGTGTGCTCGATTAACGAGGATATGTCGCGTCTCTCACATGTCATTGTTATTAAATTTGTGCAGCAAAGTACTAACAGTACTTTCTACATATTTTCAACAAGCTGCAATGAAACATTTATAGAACGCAAGAATTAATTCATTTATGTAATTAAACATTCCGGGCTTATGTTAGCCGTAGTAATTCAGTGCACGGTAATTAGAACAAGTCACTAGCATCGCCGACAACTTCCAACAAGGGAGTAACGTGCCATGACATAAATAAATTATGCAACGCGCCACTTAACGACACCGCACCCTGTCTGCCACCTCGCTGCCGCGCTCCTTGCCCCGATCTACGTCTCCCACTTCTAACGATACTGATAAATAATCGCCTAGATTGCGCCACTTATCTCCTCCCGTAAGATTTATTACCAGTTGTAAATAAATAAGTGATAGGAACACTGAAATCTGAACGTAAACCAACCGGATAGACTGGATGGCGACTGCAAATACATGTAGACATTGCAAAAACAGAAAGCCCTTTGGTTGCTTGCAAATGATTATGCGATCTTATCGACATTTTGATTTGTAGCAAAATACCTGTACCTATTTATGAAAAACATAATTGAATGATTTATCTGGTTGGTCACGTTTCGCCGCCATATGGAGTTCTCATGAATAAGTAATGTTCGGCCGCGGTCGTTGTTTCAATTAGCGGTTGTGTCGCCAGTCGGGCACGCCGCACGACCGCCTCCCGCCGCCACCCGCCTGCCGATGCTCCACACCACAGACACAGAACAGCCGGCAGAGCCATTGTCATAAAGAAACGATTCACTGGTCCGCACAATCGACCACTTTGACCGAACATTAAACCACTGATATGACGATTTCATAATCTCATTTATGACCGCTCCGTGTTAACATTTTGTCTGATTCTTAATTAAAAACATGAGAATCTATCAATAAAATATTATAATTGTTTGTTCATTTTGTATCGGAAAAGTAAGCTGCAACCTAATATGAATATGACGAACCCAGCTAACTTATGCCATTCGTCGTAGACGTTGTGTATTAATTTAAGCCTTTAAGATTGAATGTATTTGGTCGGTGGGACCATGCTCATTAGCAAGCGCCCCGTATTTAGCGAAAGTCCCACGAAAGTCCATTATAATTGGAGCGAACTGTAATGAGCGAAAGTAATTATGTGGCAACATCCGGCGTTACAACCCTGCGAGGCACAACCCGTGCCGGATTAGAGGGATCTTGCTCGCCTACGCGCCGCGGATTAAATTGATATGTGCGACTCCGATCCACTCGTTTATCTATGTAAAGGGTCGGAAAGCGATCCCTTTTATTAGAAACGGGGACATAATCGTGACGCGTGTGTCTTATTGTAGTCTATTAGGGGTTACGGAAGCATTCAACTTTTTATTGTCTCCAAGTCGTCTACCTACTTATAATGACATTACAACAGGGGATTGCTATTATATCTTTTATGGAGTTTCGGCTGCCATATTGTCCTTAAAATAATATTAAATTCACTTGAAAAGAACCTCGGAGAGCTTAATACGAGCGTGATGAATTCACCGTTTAAGTACGCGAATCGCAAGGCTTTTTGAGATTTGGTTCCGGTCGACGACCACTCCCGACTCCCGGAACCAACACCATTTATTTAAATCTAAACTGGCCGTGAATAATGGCCCCAACACTCATAGAGCGACTTGACCGGAATTTTTAAAATGCCTCCGCACATATATATTTAAAGTATTCTCGTGTGACTCGGCTCTCCAAAACAAAGGAATTCGAAATAAACGTATGTAATTTGGTTTCATTATAATATTAAAAATATAGTATATTTATAATCTTTTAAACATTTTATATTTTTACGCAATACTCGAGACTTTTTAACTTATAAGGTATAATATAAGTTATCTAGGTATACAAATTATACAAATGAATGGATGCATCAAATAAAACTTTAGATAAATAATGATCTTGTTCGCACGAGTTCAACTTATCTTGTGGTGATTCATTTTTCTTTTCCATAAAATGAATGCCAAATCAAATTGATTGCAAACTTCTCTCAAGTAATAACGTGAAAGTTCATTGAGCGAGGGCGGTCGGGGAGTTATCCATTTACAGAGAAGTTATACTCGTTTTATTTTCTTTTACCCGTCCGAAGAGCGCTCATCGCTGAGCATCACAGCCGCTTCCCCCGCTCAAGCGCGCCTTTCGAACCCTACAGTAAAATAGACGCGAAATGTGATAAATGGGAAACTCTTTTTATTGTCGGGCCCCGGGCATGTTACGTTATGGGTCGACTCTCCTCGTCGCTCGCCCTTTCTTTCCCAGCCTGTCTTATCAAGTTTTCTTATATCCTAGTTACCGCTTAATTTTCGGAGACCTGTGTAAAAGCTTTTTCTCATCGTTCCCCTTTTGCAATAGAAATTGACTTAAACAGTATTTTCCCATTATTTTGTGCAGGTTTTCGGATAAAAAATCTAGAACTAAAATAATGGTGTATTTATTTCCTTTCGTAGGGCATTACGCTGCTTCAAGACGCTGGCACGTCGGATGATAGTGGACGGGCATCAGAAAGGCTCACGGGGAGTTCGGTCGCACCACGCGATCCTGATTCTTCCCGTGATCGCCTTAGCGACGTAAGTGCCGCTTACATTTTATATCATCCTCTTCGCAAATCTTATTGCCCATCAGACACTTCTTCTAAAATAATACAAAATAAAAAACGACTTACAAAAAAGAACTTCCAAGAATGAAATGTTTTTGTCTTCTTTATATTGTGCAATACGCGGCTTTCAGTTATTTTCTTGTATTCATCTTTATTAAGTAAAACCATTAAATTTTATGTCATCTTTTCCCAATCCCAACTGAGTACTTATACACCAAAATGCATGTATGAATATCACTAAATGTTGTATGTATAATGTAATAGTTTTTGTTAGACTAGATAGAAAATTCATAAACAATGTTCTCTTCTATTTCGTTGCAATATTTCCCGTCTCACCCGCTAGTTTATCAAGTTAACAACACAAATTATTGTAATATAAAAACGATCCTTATTCAGTGTTTGTTTTCTGAATACGAGACAAATCAATTGACTCGAGGGCGAGGCGGGATAGTCTTCACCTCCCTAGTCACTCCACTCCACTCATGTGTTCGCTTTCTCTCTCCTGCCTACAGGCCAGTAGCCGCTGTAGTTCCGGAAAAGGCTATATCGTGAGTATACTCATTGTTGTCCTTGTCTAGAGTGCAGACTTCCTCCGGCATGTCTCGCACGACCGCTTACTCTCTTAACTTAAACGTATACTCCAGGCACTGCATGGCTCTGTTTTATTTATTTTCTCTATTAACATTATAAACTCCAACATGAGATTTGTGTAATGGCTATAATTTTCGATTACCGTGTGCAAATTTACTCCGATCACGAAACACACATAGGCCCTGTTCGATATTCGGCGCGTATCGCAGCTAAATCACGAGATTTGTCGAGGCGGTGCCGCTCCGTACTACATAACATTACCTGAGCCCGCCCTAAATACTTCATGTTCCGTATTTATTTGAAATTGTAATATCTCAGCCGGATCCCTTGTTGTTTCCCTCGGCGCGAACTTGCCTCGTAAATATCTTGTAATGTATTCGTCGATTTATGATATAATGATAGTCTTTTTTTTATCCCTTATGAATTGGACTTGGCTGGATATTGTTTATGGTATTGTTATTACGTTATCCAAGGTTATACTTTTCATGAACGAATTCCGTTACGTTTTGTGACATATTTTATTTATTTTATGCTTGACATAATAATATATTCCCTAAGATAAGAATCTTTTCTAATACAAAAAAAAAAAAACGAATACAAATGCAATGGTGTTTATTGTCGTAATAAAATTTATATTCTTAACAAATTCTAAATTTTAAATCATTATAAAAAAAAGTACAAAATCTATTCCTAACGAATACCAAAACATAACTTGGTACAGGTATCATAAACAATTTATTTTGCTTTCTGATAATTTAATATTGTACTCATCATACATACCATTAACTGAACGGAAACATTAACGGAATTTGTTTATGAATAATAATATGTACCATTGATATTAGTATTTTAGTATTGGAAAGGAATAGATCATAATGTTTATTCGGGGTAATTTGCAAAAAAAACATCTGAGCTATTTAATATGTTAGACATCAACGGCACGTTATAATATAATTACGAAAAGCTTATTCATTTATTTTCTTTTAAATTAATTAGGGGATTCCCCCATAAACCGAACAAATAAACAATATTTTAGATATTTTAATACTAAATCAAGCGGTGTCAGATTGTGATTAATTTACAAAGGTACTAACTGGCGATAATTATTATTAAGCCAGCTACTAAAAGTGGGAAACACTTAATTTTATCTAGCAACTAAAATTCCAAGTGTCCGAATTCAATAATATAACTTCTAAAATAGCGTACAAAACAATAGCGATTATATCATTTGATTTCTTCTTTAACTTAACTACGACATTAATTTAATTTAAAAATTAAATAATACACTTGCACTGATTGACAAGATAGACAGATATAGAGAATCGAGATTGCAACTATGTAGATCACGGTTATTTTTATTGTTTATTTACAATTCGTGTAAAACCTACGTGTCACAATTACCATTCAGAGATCAAGTTTCCAGACACAATAGAAAATCAATTGTTAAGCGACCGTCGGCGGTCTTATGATCGTCAAGGGGTTAATGAATACAAATGAATTTGACAAAGTATGCATCCATCCATTTATTATGACAACTTACTAAAAATAATATCAAGTAGTCATTCAGTCATTTGAAATGACACGCTTGCCTGCTGACACTGTTTCATCTGGTGTGGGTACATTAATTTTCATTGTCCTTTATTGTATAAAATATACATTATTATATTATCATCTATTAGAAATAAAATAACAGTTTGGTAATTATTATATTATGGGAATTTACATTTGATCGAGAATTGTAGTGAACTGCATGAATGAAGTTAAAACGATTTTTTTTATTCTGTAGAAGTACATTCCTTTTAATTAATTGATGGCTTTCTTCTTTTGCAGTGTGATAGTGAAGGCGACGATGATAAGGCAAGTACTTTTATCAATTTATTTAAATATTATATTGATATGCCCTTCAAAAAAACATTCGTGGATACAACTTGCGTCACTCACAGTCACAAAACTAGGGGTCAGAGTGCTTCATTCTCTCACATCCGCTGTATGCTTCCATGCGTGATATACGATTCGCGTAAATTAATTAAAACCAGTCCTCACCTCTTCGGCTCTCTGTAAGTTGGAAAAGTTGAAACAGCGTTGAAAACAAATGTCCGTGTAATGTAAGTAGCGAAGTTGTTCGTTCCCGGTTTATTACCGACCGGACTCGCTCGCAGTGATTAATCTCGCAGGGGAGACGCGCTACGCTGTCCTTCGTAGCTGTTTACAAATTGTTTAGTTAGCCTAGCCTAACTCTAATTGGATTGTACCACTATCTGCCTGTGCGCTTAACAGCTCGAAACTTTCATTAAACGGATCTATTATCTACGGACATTCGCCTTGTTTATTGCTATTTACTATTTATTGTACTGCGGCTAAATCCGCTTAGCTGAAACTAATTTATTGATATTAAGTGTGCCTATTCTTTGCCATTATATATAATACGCTGTAATTCTAATTTTCATGTGATTATTTTAAACACACTACATCATTATTTTTAATAATACAAATAAGATTAGCAGGAATTCCACATTTTAGTAGTTACGTATTTTAATTGACAGGAAGGTAATTTTTTGGATTAATAAAATGTAGATTCCAAATTTCTACCAAAGAATTTATAATGGTTTAACGAGAGATGAAATGAACATGTTATAATACTAATGGAAGTTGCTCTTTGTGCTCGGACTCGCTCTAGGGGGGGGCTTAACTAACTCGTCAACAGGTTGTGAAATTCTAGTCAAAAGCGGCCAGTGTTGAGCTTTCAGCGTTTTAGCGCGTACAGCAAAGGGCGCTGATTACGCGCTGCTGCCGCTCTGTTCCTTAATTACTAGATTGGTGCAGTCTGAAAGTGCCCGTAATTAAATACATTACACCACCTTTGCCGTACACGCATAGCATCTACCAGCCAGCTTTAGGCAACTCAAAATTTAAATTGTTTACCGGGACCTGGTGCACATAAATAATATGAGTAAATATTGAAAAACAAATTAGATATAACAAATTAGATTTGACGACAATAATTGTTAATAAATATTAAGGTAAAACCAATGAATAATATACTGCTCACTTAAATTCATATAAAATTACTAGGAAGTGATAAAAGTGCAGTCTTAGAACAAACTTGGTACAATCACCGGCAGCAGTCGTGCAAATCCGAAAGTTTTAAAGACTGATAGCATTGTTCGGGAGCACCCGCAACCCGAGCTCGTCCACGTTCCCCTTAATCTAATTATCTGGCCGCTTCGCTGCCGACTCCGGCTGAAACACCCCACCCATCTTACAATTTCTCCCTACCGAGAAAACGTTTAAGTATGAAAGTATTTTATTAAGCAATCCATCCCGCAACGTTGAATTGAATACCAGATTTTAAATGAGTTTCAGACGTCAAAGTTTTCGTATGTAAATGTCTTTACCTTATTCGCTATGGATAAAGACATTTTGCCTCCCATCTCGTGGGAAATCGCGATAAACTCTGCAATAATTTCATATTTCATGCGTAAGTACCAAAACCAAAGATCAGATGAGATTAGAAACGTCTTACAGATATACTGGTTAACATGATGTTGGCAATTTTATATCGAGCAATGTTACAGATTTACGCTTATTTTAATCACAATGTCGGTTTTGTGGATTGGTTGCGAAACTATAATAATTAAGTGATAACAACAGGAATTACCCGAAATGTTAGCTCGTTTGAACGCTACATACCGCTGTAGTTTAATAGAACATCTATCCTTAAATATAATCGAATTAGAAATTGACTGGCACAATAATGCCGGTAAATGGATATCTGAGGAGGAAATCAGTCTCAGCCACGCTGTTGTACCGTAGTCGATTAATTAAATTACTCCGGGAGAGTCTGGCGGGAGGCGCGGAGCGATTCGCTACCACCTAGAGATGAGAGGAAGCGGGCAATTTTGACTTGTTGAGGGTCATTTAAACTCATCTAAAGGAATTTCACCTACACGTACTACTTTTTCGCATAAGTGTAACAACTGCATCCTGTACCTACATTCGGTTCGAAGGCGGCTAGCTGTTGCTCTTTCTGTTAGCCAGTCTTCGGTGCATTACGTTTGATATAATCCTATAGAAGTGCGAGCGGGTGATCTAGACCAAGGTCTAGCTTGCCCCATTTGGAGAGCGCTACACTAACTCGATCCTATTCCACTTGGGCTATTTGCACTCCGGGTTCAATTATGCCTCCACTTTGATATGCAATTCCGGTCGCTTTCGGCTAATTACGTAGACGCTTCCGTTGCATTGCTCTTGACAACGTCAACCTGGCATGTTTCACATTGAATTACTGATCATAAAACATAGTGTTGCTATGTGCTGTTTGCTTTCAAATTCCCTTAGTTCAACTGTTATTTTAGAAACAAATATGTATGTGTACTGCAATCTACGATTATCTTAACTTTCATTGTCAATAATATAATAGGTGTATTGTAAATAATCTTGTCTACCAAAATTGTATGTACAGTCGACCAAATTGAATCATGACCCACCCTGCCGATTATTCCTTTGTATTCATAAATGTAGTAAGGTTTTCTTCGCTGTCATGCATGTTGCACATAGTACGTTTTAAATATGAATAAAAATGCGTCATTACGGGTCAGACTATGCAAGTTTAACCTTTATTATCACTGCACTAGACATGTTTTAGATAAACCAGTCTTAATATGAATTTAAATAAGTCCATAATCTAAACTCTTTTCACTACGAAGAAAAAAGTATCATAATTTAAAAAATATAAAACGTCGTGTGTCAGATGTCAAGTATACTTGTCTGTATATATAGTCTGAAATTTTATAAAAATCTAAGTAAATATCTACAAACAAATCGTATAATGGCCAATTTGGCAGAACAAAGAGCTAAGAATAAGTCTGAACACAGTCAGAACCTGGATCAGACGGCACGCTGAAGAGGGTACCCTCGAAGACAGACGACGACATAATTATGGCGTTCGACGAATCACGAACCAACGAAGAGAACGGAAGTGCAACACCATTACGAAGAACATCTTTACAGACGAGAAATAATTTGCTCTTCTCAACATGGTCGCTTAACTTTGTGGCGATAACACGCGATACACAGAGGATCACGTAGTGCTCAACCAATTATCCGGATGAATTTCAGCTAAGATGTGTACCTGGATGGATGCCGGAAGTGTAGGAGAATTTGTTCAAATGTCATAACGCTATAAACTATGTCAATATATTGGAAGAATCAATGTTACAGACTTTACGAACAGTTTACTTGCGTGAAGAAGTGCCAGTATTCTTTTTCGTTCATGATATCTGCCCAGTGCATACTGCCAGAATTGTCTCGAATTGGTTTACCCAGCATGAAGATGAATTCACTCTTATTTCATGGCCGTCTATGTCCCCAGATCTTAACCCAATAGAAAATTTGTAGGGTTTGGATTATATGAGGGGAAATGACATTTGCAGTCGTCTAATCGGGTCACTTTTCACTTTAACAATTTAATGACACTTGTTAAATATATACCTATATTAAATTATAAATAGGAAAGATTTGTTTGTTTATTTGCATCGAATAGGCTCCGAAACTACTGGACCGAATCAAATATAATTTGACACAGAGATAGTTTGAGACACTGGGAAAGGCATAGGCTACTTTTTGTCGCGATATAAAATCATAAGGGGGGTGAAATGGGGGATGAAAATTTGTATGAAAAATCCGACTTTTGGCGCGGGCGAAGTCGCGGGGAACTGCTAGTATATACCTAAAATAAATATTATATTCTTCATCTAAGTATACTGTTTTATTTCATCATGGCTAACACAAGTTCCAGTGGAACTTTTATAAAGAAACTGGTTCCCGATACAGACTTAGCGCCCGGCTGTGCTGAATCCCGAATATCTACCTACCTACCTGTGTGTTGCATTGCAACCCTTACCTAAGTTCTCGCCGATTTTCATACAAACTTATTCATTCAGATAGCGAGTATAGCCTAGTCAGTAACTGTCAGTGTCTAATAAAATGATAACAGGTTCGTTTCTAGGAAATGTATGTTCAAGCGAATTTCAACCTACTTGTATAGAATGACAGTAGAAAAATGACCATAAGGTGGGTCATGATTCAATTTGGTCGACTGTACGTACAACCATAGAATTAATAACATGTGATAGGGTATAACTCGAGCCTCTGGGGGTATCTTACTTACCCTGAAACATAATACTTTGGCAACACGGCAATCGTTTTAAATATATTATGCAAAACAAGGAACAACGAACCACCTTTTGCATATTGCATTGATCTGGCATGGCACCCTGAAAACAGTGGTGTTTATGAATAGTGGAACATGAATCTCTGCAAACTCCCCGGGCACAGTAAACTCTGTTATTAGCTTAGCAGTAACGGGAGTCAGCAACTGGCAATGCAGGCACTCAAACGTCCCACCCCTGGCTAGGGCTATCATCTAAAGTAATTTTAGTATTTGCTTGAATTATATTTACACAAGTTTTAAGGCTTTTAAACTGTAGTTTATTTTGAACAACCGTCTACAAAGTTTCTACAAATCCACCTGCCAACTTATTAAGTAGTTCTCATGATAAAATGATTTAGTAGGAATATTTTATCTTAGAAAGAACAGCTTAGCTTTTACGAATATTTTCTCTTAGAAAGAACAGCTTAGCTTTTTGGTCATTCAGAAGTGAGAGCGATGTATTTTTATTTGACATCTGTAATCCTATTATTAAGAGTAGATTCAGTTTTAGTTTAACGGCACACTAATTCGTATTATAGTTTTCTATACTAATATTAAAAAAAGGTTTGTTTGTTTGTTTGTTTGAAACTACTGAACCGATTTGAAAAATTCTTTCACCGATAGAATCCTGCATTATCTGCGACTAGCGGTCCCCCGCGACTTCGTCCGCGTAAATTTAGGATTTCCTGTGGGCATTGTTAGGAGTGGAGTATTTTTTTAAACTGTGATATCTTTTAAGATAAGAATCAAAACGCGTGTGAATAATAATAATAATATAATAATAAAACGTTTATTTTAGACCAAATCAAAGATCCGTAGCTACAGATAGTTGTTAGTAACATATAACTTAAAATTATTGTTAATACTACTTAAAAATAAAAACTTCAAACTACCACATACAAAATAAAAACTACTAAGTGCTCAGTCAAAAAACCGATTCCTGAATCCCTGCACATGTATTTGTATCCAGTGCTTAAAGATGGAACATGATGGCCTATTTCTGGTAACCATCAGAATGATGTTGGGGCTCCGCCGTATCCTAGCAAACATCGACGACGTCCACTTTCGAATGATAGCGTAGAAGTCATCTAGAATCTAGAAGCTTCAGCGAACATCGACGACGCACTGCAGAACCTAGGTAACCCCATCAGCATCCTGAAGGCATTATTGTTCTGAACACGGAGAGCGTTATAGGTCCTCTGCGTTTGTAAGTACACCACAGGCTGCAAGTGTAAAATGTCTGGCAGAATGCCTTAAAGAGAGTAATTTTGACGTCTCTTGTACACCTGGCAAACCTGCGAGCGAGCATGTTACATCGGACCGCTAACGACCTCCTCTCACGTTCTATGTCACAGTCATCAAATAGATTTTTAGTAACAACATGTCCCAGGTATTAAAGTTGACTAACTCTCCTCAGTTAAGTAATTAGAAGTTTTACTGGAGGTGCAGGAATCGACTTCCTAGTACCTGAACGAAAAACCATTAGCTCACTTTTTTAACATTATAGAGAAGTCCATGTTTGGAAACATACTTCTCACACACTGACAATAATTTACACAGACCATTCGCCGTGGGACACAGCAACACCATGTCGTCTGCGTAACTAATGCTGTTGACCATGAGACCGTCTATTGAGCAGCCGACCCTGGTGTTGCTCCACGATAAGGTCATTAACATAAAGGCTGAAGAGAGCGTGAGACGACAAACCACCCTGTCTTACCCCACATTCGAGGACATATTCGTCAGACAACGCTCCAGACCACCTGACCTGGTTAATTTGATTACCATACCAGTACTGAAAAGTGGCAATTAGTTCAGGTGGTAACGCTATGTCAGAAACTGCTTCCCCGTTGATTTCTAGGTAGGTATCATGCATTTTATAGCTCATACAAAGCGTTCCCCGAGAAATAAGCTATCTAACACAAAATATTTTATTCAAATCGGCTTAGCAGTTCCTGTAATTAGCATGTTTAAACAAAAAAAATAATTCCTCCGTTTTTCCAGTTATAATGTGAGATATGGTGCAACCGACCCTAACCTCTTTATAATATTAGTATAGAAAAAATAGCAGTCCCCGAGGACTTCATGCGCACCTATTGATTTTACTCCATTCCTGAAAGACATAAGGTGATTTTTTTAAATTACCTATCTTATAGCCTTGCTAGATACGTTGTACCTTACACAAAGGTTTTCTTCAAAATCGGACCATGAATAGGTAATTCTGATCTAAAATAAGTGCATTCAAACAATCAATTAGACAAAAGTCAAGAAGAAATCAGAAATATTAAAGTACTATCCTGGTCACCACCGCCTTACCACGATGGCCAAAGAAAGAGCATTGCGTCTTGTCGTATTGTGTGTAAGCGACAATAGGTGAGTGGAGTAAGGGAGGCGTCAGAGATATCTTTACTTGAACTTCAATTCAACACATCGTACATCCGTGTAAATACCTACTTACTTATTAAGTTATTGGGAAAAACTCAAGCTGACCCGCGAGTTAAATACGTACAGCGCCATTATAATATTTTGTTGCTTCTTTTAATTTCTATTCGACTACATTATCCTGCACATTACAATTTTTCTGCATGACTTATAGGTATGACTGGGGGAGAATACTTTTAGCATTAAGTCCACCTTTTGTACACTGTTCTAAGTGCAATAAAGTTTTTAAATAAGAAAATAAATCTATTGACGATATAGCAAAAGGCCAACTTTGCTGCCGTCCTAACTTCGATACAATATTATATTACTCGTGATATTTTTTAATGGTATGTCCGATTTGAATAATTCAAAAAGTAATTTACAGGTACTGATATAGCCTTGAATATGACGTGATTTATTTGGATAAGGATTAATACCGACATACTGAAACTGTGGCTTTCTTTTTGCCGCCGCAAAAATTTCATATTTTTACCTAAAAAAGGAGTTATTGTGACTTAACTGTTATAGTTAGACATGTTATCGCGGACTTTATTGTAGATAATAATGTCCTCTACAAAACTGTAGAACATTACTTTGCTCTGTTGTCAATAGTTTTCGCAGCGTTCGCAATTAAATGATTTTCCTTTTACACCTTTGGTTACATAATCGAAGTTTTCATACGGAACCCAAACTTTTTTGATAATGTAATATAGCCTATGTCCATCGCAGATAATGCAGGATTCTAATGGTGATAGAATTTTTCAAATCGGTTAAGTAGTAGTAGGTAGTTTCGGAGCCTATTCGTTGCAAATAAACAAACAAACAAACAAACAAATCTTTCCTCTTTATAATATTAGTATAGATGGACATAGGCTATATTACATTATCAAAAAAGTTAGGGTTCCGTATGAAAACTTCGATTATGTAACCAAAGGTGTAAAAGGAAAATCATTTAATTGCGAACGCTGCTAAAACTATTGACAATAGAGCAAAGTTATGTTCTACAGTTTTGTAGAGGACATCATTATCTACAATAAAGTCCGCGATAACATATGCCTAACTATAACAGTTAAGTCACAATAACTCCTTTTTTAGGTAAAAATATGAAATTTTTGCGGCGGCAAAAAGAAAGCCACAGTTTCAGTATGTCGGTATTAATCCTTATCCGAATAAATCACGTCATATTCAAGGCTATATCCGTACCTGTAAATTACTTTTTGAATTATTCAAATCGGACATACCATTAAAAAAATATCACGAGTAATATAATATTGTATCGAAGTTAGGACGGCAGCAAAGTTGGCCTTTTGCTATATCGTCAATAGATTTATTTTCTTATTTAAAAACTTTATTGCACTTAGAACAGTGTACAAAAGGTGGACTTAATGCTAAAAGTATTCTCCCCCAGTCATACCTATAAGTCATGCAGAAAAATTGTAATGTGCAGGATAATGTAGTCGAATAGAAATTAAAAGACGCAACAAAATATTTTAATGGCGCTGTACGTATTTAACTCGCGGGTCAGCTTGAGTTTATCCCAATAACTTAATAAGTAAGTAGGTATTTACACGGATGTACGATGTGTTGAATTGAAGTTCAAGCAAAGATATCTCTGACGCCTCCCTTACTCCACTCACCTATTGTCGCTTACACACAATACGACAAGACGCAATGCTCTTTCTTTGGCCCTCGTGGTAAAGCGGTGGTGACCAGGATAGTACTTTAATATTTCTGATTTCTTCTTGATTTTTGTCTAATTGATTGTTTGAATGCACTTATCTCAGATCAGAATTACCTATTCATGGTCCGATTTTGAAAAAAACCTTTGTGTAAGGTACAACGTATCTAGCAAGGTTATAAGATAGGTAATTTAAAAAAATCACCTTATGTCTTTCAGGAATGGAGTAAAATCAATAGGTGCGCATGAAGTCCTCGGGGACTGCTATTTTTTCTATACTAATATTATAAAGAGGTTAGGGTCGGTTACACCATATCTCACATTATAACTGGAAAAACGGAGGAATTATTTTTTTTGTTTAAACATGCTAATTACAGGAACTACTAAGCCGATTTGAATAAAATATTTTGTGTTAGATAGCTTATTTCTCGGGGAACGCTTTGTATGAGCTATAAAATGCATGATACCTACCTAGAAATCAACGGGGAAGCAGTTAAATCAAAAAGCACGGATGAAGTCGCGGGGGACCGATATAATTAATATTTTCATATTATTTATTTTCGCTTAAGCATACTGTCAGGTACTATACTCAGAGGGGGACACCTGTGTATGCTGCTTTCCTGGATCTGTCCAAGGCATTTGACCTGGTTAATTATAAGTTATTATGGTCGAATCTATCTGACATAGCGTTACCACCTGAACTAATTGCCACTTTTCAGTACTGGTATGGTAATCAAATTAACCAGGTCAGGTGGTCTGGAGCGTTGTCTGACGAATATGTCCTCGAATGTAGGGTAAGACAGGGTGGTTTGTCGTCTCCCGCTCTCTTCAGCCTTTATGTTAATGACCTTATCGTGGAGCAACACCAGGGTCGGCTGCTCAATAGACGGTCTCATGGTCAACAGCATTAGTTACGCAGACTACATGGTGTTGCTGTTTCCCACGGCGAATGGTCTGTGTAAATTACTGTCAGTGTGTGAGAAGTATGTTTCCAAACATAAGACTTCTCTATAATGTTAAAAAAAGTGAGCTAATGGTTTTTCGTTCAGGTACTAGGAAGTCGATTCCTGCACCTCCAGTAAAACTTCTAATTACTGAACTGAGGAGAGTTAGTCAATTTAAATACCTGGGACATGTTGTTACTAAAAATCTATTTGATGACTGTGACATAGAACGTGAGAGGGGGTCGTTAGCGGTCCGATGTAACATGCTCGCTCGCAGGTTTGCCAGGTGTACAAGAGACGTCAAAATTACTCTCTTTAAGGCATTCTGCCAGACATTTTACACTTGCAGCCTGTGGTGTACTTACAAACGCAGAGGACCTATAACGCTCTCCGTGTTCAGTACAATAATGCCTTCAGGATGCTGATGGGGTTACCTAGGTTCTGCAGTGCGTCATCGATGTTCGCTGAAGCTCATGTGGATGACTTCTACGCTATCATTCGAAAGCGGACGTCGTCGATGTTTGCTAGGATATGGCGGAGCCCCAACATCATTCTGATGGTTACCAGAAATAGGCCATCATGTTCCATCTTTAAGCACTGGATACAAATACATGTGCAGGGATTTAGGAATCGGTTTTTTGACTGAGCACTTAGTAGTTTTTATTTTGTATGTGTTAGTTTGAAGTTTTTATTTTTAAGTAGTATTAACAATAATTTTAAGTTATATGTTACTAACAACTATCTGTAGCTACGGATCTTTGATTTGGTCTGAAATAAACGTTTTATTATTATATTATTATTCACACGCGTTTTGATTCTTATCTTAAAAGATATCACAGTTTAAAAAATTACTCGCTCCTAACAATGCCCACAGGAAATCCTAAATTTACGCGGACGAAGTCGCGGGGGACCGCTAGTAGATCATAATTATCTATTCATGGTCCGATTTTGAAAAAAACCTTTGTGTAAGGTACAACGTATCTAGCAAGGCTATAAGAGGTTATTTTAAAAAATCACGTTATGTCTTTCAGGAATGGAGTAAAATCAATAGGTGCCCATGAAGTCCTCGGGGACTGCTATTTTTTCTATACTAATATTATAAAGAGGTTAGGGTCGGTTGCACCATATCTCACATTGTAACTGGAAAAACGGAGGATTTTTTTTTTGTTTAAACATGCTAATCACAGGAACTGCTGAGCCAATAATATTTTGTGTTAGATAGCTTATTTCTCGGGGAACGCTTTGTATGAGCTATAAAATGCATGATACCTACCTAGAAATCAACGGGGAAGCAGTTAAATCAAAAAGCACGGACGAAGTCGCGGGGGACCGTTATAATTAAAATGTTCATATTATTCACACGCGTTTTAATTCTTATCTTAAAAGATATCACAGTTTAAAAAAATACTCCGCTCCTAACAATGCTTACAGGACATCCTAAATTTACGCAAACGAAGTCGCGGGGGACCGCTAGTATTCTTATAAAATAAAATCTATGGTGTAAATTAATGATAATCGAGTAATTACAAAGTATACAGGGTATCCCGTAAAGAGCGTGCCAAACTGACACTTGAGATAGTTTAGCCATAACCCTTTCAGATAAACGTGAGTTTGTTTGTTTAAACGTGTGATTGTTATTTCTACAGACATAACTTTCTAAAAATCTGTTTTGATTTAAATACCTGCTTACTCGTAAATATTTAAAACATGAAAATCTATTTCTTTTTTTACTTAAAATATTTGTTAACAAATGTTGCCAACTTAAAATAAATATGGTTGCGTTCTTATTTGCCAACAATATTAATAAAGCTCCCAAAAATCTTAATCGGAATAATAAAATTTTCATATAAAATAATAGAAGGATTTTTTTAGTTCTAGTTGAGAGAGTATGAGAAGTTAAGTTTTAATTTTTTATCTTAAATATAAAAAGAAAACTGACTTAATGACTGACTGACAAACTGATTGATTAACTGACAAAAATATCAATGCACAGCCCAAACTACTAGGATTGGAAACTTGTCATTGTGCACCATGCTTCCCTTTATAGTTAAGGTTGAGCCCTAAGAAAGTATAATTTTTGGAAATTCACCACTAGGGTATATAGATCTAGACTAGGGTATCTGAAAATTCTACCTGGTTTGTATGGGAAATTCGACTAATTGTAAAGCTAGCTAGCTTCACAGAATACATCTACTTACCCAATTTTAACAATGTAATCCTAATAGTTTCTGGATAAAGTAGCTGTGACATACGGATGGTCAGACGTCAGACAAACGTGACTTATCTATTAGGGTTCCGTTTTTTCGTTCCGTTTAGTCATTTGACTACAGAACCCTGAAAATGTGCTAATCGGTAACCCTCGCTTCAGCCACATTCTATCCGTAGTCCGAGAAGCACTCTCGTTACTCGCTGCTTACGGCGAATGCAACTAGCTTGCCCACGTTATTTATGAGACTCGCCGCGATAACAGCGCACGCGTCAATATTATACTCGTACACCTCGCTTTAAGCCCTTCCGGTGCCATAACTTAATCGCATATTTTTTCTTCGTAAACACTTACTTGTACATTAGCAAATACTTTTTAACGGTTAAAATATTATTATTACATATGCCTGTATATTTGTCCAAGCTAAACCTACGATTATTATAATTGTCTCGCCACCGATTATACTTTCTGCACGTGGGAAACGTAGTTGACTGGTTGGTACGATAGTAGAATCCCCTAAGGTATCAAGTCTTTTAATTGTACAACTTGTAACAAATAGATTAAAATATAAGCGGTAAATTATACTCTCCTTAATGTTTAATTAAACTTACCTCATCATTATTTTGCTGTTATGACTGTATTGATCCGATTGTAAAGATTCCGACAAGCACAGTTTTGTCGATATTTGACCCGGATTGAAGGTTGTGTGTAAATGCTCATCATCATTCATCTGGTAGGCATATCACTTCTGGTCGATTAGAGCGGGCGGCGGGAGCACAATCTGTGCGCGTTTTCCGCCCAGGGTGAGGGGAGGCTCCTCGCAGCACATTAATAAGCTCATGAATACTGATCGGGTGCCAAGCCCCTATCAACACCGACTTGCGTTACATACATTTTTGTGAAACTGGTCAAGTTTACAAGTATACTCACTCGTTTAAAAAGTTTTACCTTGTACAAATTACGTGTTTAAGTGTGAATAATGTAAATTAGAGTAGCGTAAGCATATTTTTTTCTTTCTGTTTTTAGTCAATGGAGAACAAAAACATTTCGAAAGATTTTTTTAAAAGTATCCATAAGATCAAACTCAGGAAAATTACGTCTATTAAAATATTTCCAAAGTTGCAATACCAGGCGCCTCTTGGCGAGGTTTACCTTACACAAACCTGCCTCGGTTAATTGAAAGAGCTTCTTTCGTTTGGAGTAATATTTTATGGCACGGAGTCTCTCGGCTTTGCCGAAGTAGAAGTATTTCTTCTCTCTCTGACACGCACAAATTTACCCGTAGCAGCCTCTCATTCCCTTGGCGCTTACGACTCTTTGGTGAACTCGTTTCAAAAGCAACAAGAAAATAATTTAATCTACTTCACGGAATCGGAATATAAATTTGTTTTCAACATTATCTTAATCGCTACTTCTATTTTATTATCTTTCGGTGTTAGCTTATTTCTTTATAATGAATTCTTTTTGTTTCATTGAAATTATTTGGGTTAAAGGAACATAATAAGTTACTTTAATCGCGTTAAGTGTGTATTTACTTAATCTAAACTATGCAATGTAGACGTTGACAAAGATAGTTTGAGTTTTATTGCGAGTTGAAATGGTATAATAATTAAAGTTAAAGTCAGAGGGTCGAGTGTGGTATAGCGTACCCACATGAACCGCAATAAATCGCTCGCACCCACGAGCCACGACGCTGTGGCACGCAAGATAAGGGACACCGCAACACCATTAACTACTACAATGTCACAGCTCCACCGATCAACCGCGTAACCCTCCCACGACACGCTTTATGACTTCTCGCACCTACTAACTAGCGCTTTAATCCAACACTGTTAGCGCTTACTGCTACGATATCGTCGCACAAGTTGTTTTGGTTTACCTAAGCTCCCCATAAACTTCAAGCAGCTATGTACAATTATAATAAACTAACATAACTACGTGATTAACATAATGTTTCTACAATGTTCCACTTTTGTCTTGTAAACGAGCATAAAGTGAAAGAACAAATTGCGAGTTTCCCCAGTATTTTCCTCGCTCGGAAAAATATATGTTTTATTAAAGCTCGGCATTTCCGAGAGCGAGGCAACCCTCTTGGCGGGGGTGGCCCGCCGCCGGGGATGGGGCCGGCGGCACGCCAGTGTATAACAGACAGTAGAGGGATATAAAACATATTTACGCGCCTATAAAGTACTCTCGTACGCTCGCTCTCCACCATTTTCTTTTGTTCCTCGCTCGCAGCCAATGATAATGCTTTCTCCCGTTCGGTTAAACTTATTTCTCCGCCGTCTTATCTGGCTTTTCTTCGGCACTTTTATTTATAACCGAAGTGGTGAAATGTAACAACGTGAAATAAACGATTACGGCATCCTTTTGCCTTTTGACACTTTGTCTTTTTGTAACCGTATCGCGTGGGGTTGCCTTACGTGAATATTTGATTTACAGAGTAAAGAATTGTGTATTGTGATTTATTTTCTTTAAAGCTTTAGCAGCTTTATATTATAGTGCTATCATTTTTGTTTTCTATGCTTCAGAAAATTCAATTTAAAAAACATGAGGTTCGTTCTTTGGGTCTCTATTTTAAAAAATAATTTTATTAAATACTTGGTAACATTAACCTGTCCTGAATTTTGCAATACATTTTATATTTACACATACACAAATGAATCTAGTATCTAAATTATTTACCTAAAACTGACGCTGATGGTAAAATTAATACGCATTTGTACGAAGTGACTTTAAATTGAGTGTCATCAATGGCAGCTACTAAAAAAGTCAAGGACGTACTTAATGCTTTTTAGAACAAGTAGTACAAAAACCAGAGCGTTAACAGCAAAGCGGAGAGCGTCTTAATCTTGTGCGACAGCACGGCTCAGAGCAGAAACTCCTTGCGTAGGTGAGAGGGTGTAATAACAAGAGGACGGGCTCGTGCTCCGCCCGCCGCACCTCCACCCGTCATCCCGTCGTCGCCCGCAGGCTTACCCGCTTGCAAACTTCTACGGAGATTCGTATTACTCCTCTCTCGAGCTCCATTCTAAATGGCTTGACTCAGATAAATTCTAACGCGCTACAATGCAAACTGAACCTTAAACATACCCGCTTACAACTTACTGGTTTTAGTTTATTGTTTACGACATGAGATATATAGCTGTTTGTGTCTTAAGTGAAATATTTAACTTACAAGCAGCACTTCACAGAATAGTATACGGTCCACATTTCTATTTACAGAAGAATGCTTTCACTGTATTCACAAGATAATCTCTCGTTTATTTGGCTTACAAAAGTCCCATGCTTTTGCAAATGACACAAACATTGTAAGAGCTAAAAACATTGTTGCCACTTTCGTAGCGTGTAGGAACAAGGCGTGTCGTCAAAGGGCCGTAATTATCTGTAGGCGAGCGAGTGTTAGCACTCGACGCCGAGGTCGAGATATCTCTCGACGGATCAGCAGCTCACTGGGATGCACTCTGCGATTCCGTTTGTCAGTGCACACTGCGCCCGGCTGCGGTCTGAGCTCTCGCACTGATAAACGCATGTCAACATGCCTTGAATACGGAGAGCGTTTAACCACTGGCAGCTACAGGGTGCAGGCTTAGTGTACTAGATACAGGCCTTGAGGATTTACGAAATGAAACCCAGTCCACGCAAGGCGACCGATTGAAGGTTTAAATATTGACACCTATGTTTATTGTACCTTTAAAACCGTAATCTCAATAATTTTCATTATTTTATATAGAATCGTACATAGTAAAAGCTGTCAATTGTTTACTTTGAATTTGGTAATGTAATGAATGACTATAATTTAGGTTAGCACGAGGGCAGGCGGCGCATGCGACGGGAACGCGATATGTAGATAAGCCAGTTGGCTATTTGCACATCGTCGTCGACCGCGCGACCCGGGCCCGTAATTAGCCGCCCGCAAAGTTAGCCGGAATGTTACACGAACACCCCACGATCCCACCGATACACATACCGTACATAATTTATACAAGTCCCAACGGGCGGCGGGCTTTGTTCCCTTTGCTCCATCCACTTAAATAGCATTTTCACCGGGAGAACAAGCGAGTCATTTACTGAAAAAATGCTCGGCCGGACGATCTGTGTTCCTGGAAAGAAATAAACCACTTTTTATACTGACGATACTGGACCACGTTGAATTAGAAGAGTGCTCTTATTATAACTTATTTGGAGACGTCATAAAGTAACTAAAAATAACTAACTGTGCTCATTTCATACATCTCTAATTTCTTTTATTTATTATGTTTATTAAAACTTTCGAAAAAACATATTTATAACCACTATAATACAATATTTATTTACCCTTATAATAGTTGAACAAGTTAAAGTATTGTGTGTAGAGCCCGCCCACCCGAACAGGTGTAAGTGCAAAGTTGTTGGCGAGCGTTCCGTCCCTCACTGATTACTTCTCGACTTCCGATTGCCTCTTTCTTAGTTTCGATTGCCTCGAGTATCATTGCACGTTTTCCTATTAGCAGAAAGGTTTTATTCACTCTCAGGTTTGTGATCACGAACAAGGGTCGGTTTCGGTAGCTTGTTAAACGTAAAAGGTTTTGTTCTGTAATGTTTGTTTATTTCCTTTTGTATTGCTTTAACAAAGATTTAAAAGGTCTTTCCTCTTGTTTGATTATTTATGTTTGCCTAAAGAGGTTAAACGATTAGATGTAATGTAACGTGGTTTTGCTAGAGTATTATACTGCTTGATTTACAAATAATCCAACCATGATAAACAAGGCTCTGCCATTCCGTAAGCTCTACCGCTCTGGCATCATTAATAATTCGTGGACTTTGCGACAACAACCAATTTATATATTCCGTCTGGAGTGAAATTGCAGGGGATTATTATAAAGTAATCTAAGTTAGACGACCCGCAGTGAGAGGGTTGACAGGTGTTTGAGCAAACCGCTTCACTCGTTCCGCATTCACCCCGCAAAGTGTAAGACGGACTCGGTGGAGCGTGTGGATTTGGGAGCTCTTTGAAGTTACCCATTAATTGCACACTACTATGTGATTAGGATTACCTTGCCCTATTATATCTTGATATGATAACCAGTTTGTCGCTTATCGTCTAATTTAACAAATAGATAATATCTAATTATATTTCGTTTTCATAACTTGTTTTTATCAAGTGACGCCAAGCATTAGCAGTAAACAGTGATACAGTATAGTTGTCTGTACCGACCGTGGTGCGTGTAATAAATAAATAAATGTAGGTAGGTTTTAACTGCTATTCCATCCTTCAATTACATCAAATTAAATAATTATGTTGCTTTAAGTTCCAGTAATTCAAAAGTCGTATAGGTAAATTAACAAACGTTTATTATTAACAAACGACATCTAGCAATTATAGTCCGCTTCCTACTTTAACTGGCAGAATAGTAAAAACTAAACGATTTAAGCCTTAGCTATTACAGGGCTGACCAGCTGTTAATGACGGCTTAACCCGTCGTAATAATAGGTTGTGTAAACAAACCAGTGTATCGTATGGTAGTCGCAAGTTGTCCAGCTCCCCGGAGCTGTCTGCCCGTCGCGTCGGTCTCTAATTGGTTATCGGCGCACGCCTCGCACCTCGGCCGTCGCGTCACTCGCTCCTGTCATAATAAATAAGTAATCTGTCCGGTAATGCTTTCCAGTCTGCGCACTCTCTATAATTTACTCCACCATTTCATACTGTCGGCTAGACATTTTTTATTTGACGTGATTGGAAAAGGCGTATAGGAACTACATTCCAATTTTATATAGAAGACAACATGCTCAAGAAGCTTGCTTACATAATCAAATACTCATACAATGTAGCGAAATAAATCTGTAAGTTATAGGTACCTCTTAAATAATTATTTTTTTAAATAAACAAATGCCGTTTAAACTTTCATTATTCTCTTTGTTATATCTTAAGTAACTACCCATAGTCTTTGCGCCGAGTGACGTTCATCATTTATTTACAGAAGATTGTTGTGAAATTTAATTTTCAAAGCTCCGACACGAAGTAATTAGTGGAGTGGCGGTTCACTTAATGTCGTATAACGTCATAACTAGAGCGGTTACTCTAATTCAATTAGTATTCAAAACGTATAAAGATATTAAAACGGACTTTAAATGGATATCGGGGCGAGCGGAACCGGTCCTGGAGGCGCAAGCGATCATGTAATATCGCCGGAGAACATTCCCGCGAGCTCATTGAAGAGGTTTTTGTCCCCTTGTCATGTTTTATCTTTTTGCCGTATACAGCTATTGAACCGGAGCCTATTGCTTACATCGCCACCTTGTATATCAAATATATGGACACAACGAAGTGGTTGTCTACTCACTATCCGTACCTTTAATATTTATTTAGCTTTGATTAATGTATCGGTAATAAGGATATATAAGCAGGCGCTCTACTACTTTGAAACGTTTGTGTTCGAAAATGACGGTACATTAAACCAGAGCTTTTTCCTTCAGTGCGGCGATAAATAACTTCCTTATCGATGCTGACACGCGCCGCAATCGCTCCCATCTCGACCAACACTTATTACGCCTACGAACAGAGCCGCCATTTAAGGCAATTTGTCGCCACCAAATTGTTAATCCGCATGTTTCTAATCCGATTAATATTGTTTTTTCACCATTCCGTCAAATGGATTAGCTATTAACAAGTCCGTACGAAAATTCTAATTTTATTTTTATGACTCGTAAACTGTGCGCGAATAATGTGTAAGAAGACAGATCATTATTTTATATGGGCCCTAAAGTACTATTCTACGCCACTTTAGCGTTCGTCGTGTTGGATTATTCCCCTCTTCACTCGCTAGAGAGATGCGTCGACCACTTTGTTGTTTTATACTTCGTCTCGCAGCGACTTTATGCATCGCCTCATTGCTCTTCGTCGTTTCGCTTAGTTTCCCCTCTATTTTAGACTCACGTTACTATGTAAATTTATTTTCGAACAAGCGATCCGTTAGCGACTATCTATCCTCGGTCCCTGCTTTCTATTCTGCGACTGCGAAAAAAGGCAGACTAAAAATGGGTAATATTGCTTGTTTCGAAGTACAGCTTTAACCATTATTTAAGTTTCACTTTGTACTTGCATGTGTTGAAACTACTAAAACTTCAAAAATTAAATTAAATTTAAAATTATGTCACATAATCTAAATATATCACTAAAGTGAGGTATTCATAATTCCTTAATCGGATGATATGTATTGCATTGCAATTATCTTACAACACAGTCTTTGTGGCCAAATATTTACTACAATTTGGTGTGCATTTCACTACAGAATCATGGAACCGAGGAATCCGATTCAGTGAGTAAATAAAGTCCTAAGTCGCATAAACAGAGCAATTTGTTTGATTATTCGGCACAAGCAGCGGCCATTGTGAGAACCGAAGTAATAACGCGAACCAAAGTCGGCGCCCTCGACAAACGCTCAGAAACAAACTACATTTTTATACAGGGAGCAAACAAAATGAGTTAGCGGTACCGTTGCGTCGCTTTCCCTGTATTCCTAGCGAGAGAGCTCGAAAATTCGCTTTAATACCTTTGTTCTACAGCGCTTTACAGCTCTCATGTTGCGCGGAAATTTTTTCCGAGCTCAGATTTACTTTATGTGTGAATATTTTCCGCTTCATTCTTTTAGAGATTGACCGCATTCTTTTATTTGTTTTACGTTTCGTTTTATAAACTACTCTAGCTTTTGAAAATCTGTAACATCGCTTTCAAATATTATATGTATTAAAGTAAAAAGTTTATTATAAGTCATTCCTATTTCGTGTGACATGTTATAAGGAAAGCATGTAAATATATATGATAGAAGACTGGATTTTTAACTTCTCATGAGAACCTAACCCAATCAGTATCTATGAAAACTTCAAGTGTTTATTAACGTAACTATGTCAATTCCTTACAATAATTATTACCTACACAAAAGACAAATTAATGAAAACGATAAGTAAAGTTCACTAAGTGTTAAAAGATGGGCATGATCATTTTCATTGTGAAATTAAATAAAATAGGTAGAAATTCCCGGTCGAGTTTATTCATTACTTTCCGCCGCAGGCCAGGGTGGCAACCCACCCCACTCCACTCGCTTTATGGATATAACCTCGACAAAATACCCCTAAAATTGCAGTGTTTTTATTACGTTCCCTCTTTATCATTTTCGGTTTGTTGCTCGTTTTTTACGACGTTATTTTTTATTAACGGGATTAGGTATCTAATAGTCAAATCGTCGAAGCCAATGTTGATGTGAAGATGTCTGAACTCTGAAGTATTTACATTATTTTAACAACAGACCTCCGACTTGCTCGAGGGCGAAAGCTTAAAATACGATGTACATAAATACAAGTTGCCGGTAGTCGTGTCGGCAGCTCGCTGAACAACTTGTAATTAATTACGGCTTTTTATGACGCTCAATTTTCTTAATTGATTGATTATAAAGTCTACTCTTTATTGAGTTTGTACCAAGTTTGTACAAATACAAAAAAAAACACAGATTTTATTGGAAAAAGTAATGTTTCTTCTTTTTAAATCTCTGTCGTAAAATGTTATCTTAATAATATATTGCTAATCACAGCTTTAAACCGTTGGCGATGAAACATTGAAATATCTGGTGTGATTTTTCTGTATCATTAAATGAAAACATTGTTAAGATGCCAAATAGTTTGCGAGAGCGATAAAACAAAGCTGCTGGCAAACGACCAAGTCGCGCCGCGCTACACGAGTGGATGGCCGCGCGATTTGCGACACGAACACTGGTAACGGGCGCTGCGCAACCCATGATGCTGATGCCGCGCCGCTGTTGCCTCTTGTGTCGCTTCATCTCGCCCGACGCGCGTTGCCGTGCTTAGAGCAGATTTGTACGGATACATTAAAATGGAGCCTGCAGATCGCTATTACACTCCCTTTGAAAGCATGGAATGCGTTATGTATGACGTGCATTTCAATTTCATGCACAAAAATCGCGTCGAAACTCTGCCTCTTTGACCAAATCCACTTATGTAATAACGCTTTGTTGGCATGGCATGAGTTTCGAGTTAACGACTACTATGTAAGTTGATATTTGGAAACGGATGCATTAATGTTTTGTCCTACTAGTGATACAAGTGTCGCAAATATGAAAAACCCATATGACTAGTTACATGCAAAATTACCTCTGTGTACTTAATATTTATCTTCTGTTAAACCTTTAGCTATATTATTAATCTTAAAATGGTAAAAAATGCGTTAAAGATGCCACCAGCGCGTGACATATGACAGATAGCTCGCGTGTCAGCAAGTAGTTTGATCGCTGTAGGAACTGAATAGTTGGCAAAGTGTACGAACATGCCGCGGTATGTCGGGGCCTGTCCACCTGGCTCGTGGGCGTCTCGTCACCAGCCACCCTTTGATGTCAGCCCGGAACGCGCCGATGATGCAGGCAACTGATAAACAAATGAAAACGACACGAGCCGGAATGCAATTAACCTACATAATTAAGTGGTGCTGCTAATTGTTTTCTCTACTTTGTATTGACTTGGTATATCACCCGATGCTGAAGCTAGGACTCTATCTTTGACTTACTTTGCTTTAATTTTTTGTTTATTTATACCATTCACTAACTACCAAAAAAATGTATGACACCTACCTACCAAATATCATCATTACAACTAGGAAAATGAACGTTATTAATATTGTATTCAATTTTAGATAAATGGTGAGAAAAAGGAGATCCTACTTTACTATGTTAATCTTTGTAGTGTGGCGAGACTGGCGAGGTTGAGTCTGTTAATTAATTAGGCCCGTGTAGGTGAGCAACGATTAGCGGAATAAATTGCGCTTGCGGCGGGCTCAATCCAGCGCGCCTTAGTCCGTACACAGCGACAACAAAGCGCAATCGCCCCCGTCCGCCGGCCTTAATGCTAACTCATTATTTATTCACATCTATAACGAGATTGTCAGTCCTTGCACAGGACTGACAATCTCGTTATACTCGTTATACTTTATTTATACCATTCACCAACTACCAAAAAAATGTATGACACCTACCTACCAAATATCATCATTACAACTAGGAAAATGAACGTTATTAATATTGTATTTAAATTTAGATAAATGGTGAGAAAAAGGAGATCCTACTTTACTATGTTAATCTGTGTAGTGTGGCGAGACTGGCGAGGTTGAGTCTGTTAATTAATTAGGCCCATGTAGGTGAGCAACGATTAGCGGAATAAATTGCGCTTGCGGCGGGCTCAATCCAGCTCGCCGTAGTCCGTACACAGCGACAACAAAGCGCAATCGCCCCCGTCCGCCGGCCTTAATGCTAACTCATTATTTATTCACATCTATAACGAGATTGTCAGTCCTGTGCACCCTGCACGGCCCGCTCTTCGAAACCCGCTTATTTCGTCTCGTTACTCGACGACCGAAGCTATATTTGCTTACACTCGCTATGTTTACTCCAATCATTCTTTTTTGTGCAAATTCTAAAGCTAGCGTTTCCGATATCACAAATACATATATACTCGTATAACTAAATAAATAAACAGGATTGCTCGTTTAAAGTATTATGGAATCATATCACCGATAACTTTATATATCAATAGCAATATTATACTTACAAAATATGCTGTAAAATCTTCTAGTCCCATTCGCAAAAAGCCACATGAAAACAATGTTATACTAGAGAATTTTTATTCAAAAGATATGAAAAGCGGTAGAGCACTTGCAAACGGCTAGATAATGCCGTCAGATACTCGGCGCAATCGTTGAAAATTTCATGTCGCCTCTCACTGCATCCTCGACTGCATCACCCCCCCTATCCGTAATTCTGCATCTGTACCTTCTTTAAGTGCTGTTGCCATCGACTTTTGTATGCCATATTCATATCATATGCTCATGATTTTTCATTTTATACAAATTTTAATTTACACGTTTAATCTAGTTTAGCTTACGTAGGAACTTTTTACTAAAGTATTTGTCTATGTGTGCTATAAGTTTCTGATATATCCTTTAATGTTAGTTTTGTAACTTTCAAAAACAAGTAAAGCCTGTTTTGAAATGTACAATCTATTTCAAAAAAGTTCAGTCCAAATTACTACACATAATAATATGAGCAATAACAGTTTTTAAAGTAAGCGTAATTCATATTCCGACATGACTACAGGCGTTGACTTTTAAAAGCTGAACAAATTGCAACGAACGGTCTGTGGCACACGTTGGGAGAGATTACTACAGCTTTGGAGAGAGCGAGAGCATCGAGCCTCTTTGTGGCGGTGACGCTCCTCCATTTTTCCGCCTTCCCGCATTCTTTGCCACAAATACTGGTTGCTACTAACACATCGCACTAGTTCTTCGTTTATCTCGTTTTACACTAAATAACGAATCTACCTTGAGGGTACATTTTCGAAGCTCGTTGAGTCTGGACATCAACTAGGCTAAAATTTATTTTGAAGATCGGAATACCAGATGTGGAACCTTTGCAGTACAGTTAAACTTTAAGAGATATGAAAATAGCGCCTTTAAAAAAGTTATTCCGCGTAAGGAGCATCTTCTTTAGACTTACAAATACTGAAGATCTCAAATAACTGGAACCCTATCAGTTCAGTTTGGCTATAAGAGCTATGAATACGGCACCTTAGGGGGGAGATTGTTCAGCGTGATGTTCACTTTCTGTAGATTTATGAAAATCGAAGATCTACAAATACTTGATGTGGAAGCAAAACAGACAGCTAAGCTATGATATATGGAAAATGCTCCAAATAAAAATTCTTCATCGTAATAACCATTTACTTTTAACATAATAAGAACAAATAACTTACAATAAAATTTGTTCTCATTTTTAGAATTGTTTTAGTAAGCGGAATACCTACTGCCTACCATAACAGTTCGATTCACTCATTCTGGGACACCTGTATATTAACATAGGCTGGCTTGGAGTACCTCCCTCCTAGCGGTGAAGGCGGAAACAGTTTAGGCCTAATTTTCAAAAGCAACGGGCGGCAAATTGAAAGTAGAAAAAAAGATGCGTTGTGTTACTCCTGATGCACTTTTTTCCGTACTGCTAAAGTGTGGTCTTTGGAAATTGAGGTTTCTGGTTTAAACTTCCATTACATAGTCGCAGAGTCTACGCGAAGTCGCGGGCACCACCTAGTTTATAATAGTTATGGAATAATAGCCTGTCTGCGCACACTCTACGATTACATCATGTATATGTAAAAAATAGAATATACTCCATGCAATGAATTTATTGACTTATTAGTAGTGTTTTAGTTACCGTATTACTATTATAATATGTGTAGTAGTACCTAAAGGAAAGTTATGTTCCGGTTAGCTATGACGTTCTCCAAATTTCCTGTTAGTCGCCTCGGCGGAACACAAAATGTGACTGCATCATCCTCATTACAATTCAACCTTTGTAGACACCGAGTCTTTTGCGTTACTGGCTGCCTCTTTGTTATGTAGGTATGCATGTCCCGGCTATTCTTAAATGTCACTTTCAAAACTTACCGTAGCTTTCTCTTTTTAGACAACCAACTTGTAAATCAGCTTTTAAAATACAACACATGATAAAATTGGCAATCGTATTTTTAGTTTGTTTGGATTGGATTTATTATAAAATATTGTTTACATAAAACAACATCGCAATATCACGATGAACGCAAGCGATACAAAAACGCAATCCAACAATACGTTTACCACAAATTGAATGAGGCTCAAAATAAATCCAGCGGTCGTTGTCTGACTCCCAATATCTCCCTTCCGTATTTCACCCCTGTTTGCCAATTCAGCTGACAAAAATTGTCCAAACGTTCAATATTTATATTCTTTCCTGTTACCATCATTCGAGTGCCTTTTTAAGATGATAAAGTCTTAGGTGTTCAATGCAATTATTTACATTCACATGTTTTTTTTAAATATATAACTACAGAGTTTGAAGTAGACAGCCATTTCTATTTCTTGTTCTAACATCATACGAAAAACATTATTATTTAATGTCATAATAAGAGAATACTAATTCGTCTGTTGATTTGATCGTAATAAATCCCGTCATTCCTTTCTCAATTTCTCATTAGGACGAGCGAGAGGGTCGGGGTGTCGTAAACCAACACTAGTGTATCGTATGTGTTAATTACTTTTGTCACTCCACAGGCGGGTGGTTAACAAATCTCATCGTTACATAATTCCAATGCCAAGTATTGTAATTTACAAAGACTGACGCAACATTGTTTGGATAATAAATTATTATGCCTTAGAGCGTTCTTAACGGGCTGCTAAATCGATAAGCGTCGTTTTTATTGCATCATTAACAAGCAACGCGAGGGGCGAGCCGATTTCAATCTGCGTAATCAACGCCGGGAGCACCTACCCGTATCGCGCTCAACGAAACCTAATTGGTGCTAGAAATATTAAAAGTAAACCTACACAACATCGTAACTCGGCTCACTATTGACATAACAAATCTATAAAAGCCCTACATGCCGTGCCGATAGAACTGGTTGGCATTAATCACATTTCTAGGTTTAATTATAATTATATATTATGATAATAAAATAAAGATATTTGACATCACATACATAGCTTAGATCCCAAATTAAGCACTTGTGTTATGAAAATCTGAAACAACGATGGTACCACAACACCCAGACCCGAGACAATATAGAAATTTTATTTTTTTATAATTTGACCCGACTGCAGATCGAAGCCGGGACCTCACGAGATGGCGACACCTTGAAAACCATTATGTGAGCCACTCGGCTTAAAGCCGTCAATTTTTATGGACGAGTCCAAACGGCGAACATACTACGAGTATTTATTTATTTAATAAGCAAACTTGCGCTTACGTAGCGGGACTTGTTAGGATATTTTGATCATTTCGTCATCCTTAGCGAAAGTAAGAGCATCCTCCACTTAGATTTTCCAATCAGTCACACACAGTTGATACATGCGATTATGCCAATCAGTTATTTATCTCGCTATGGATACCAAATACTACCCTCCCGCCATACATTGCTTGATAAATTGAAATTGGCACACAGGATTGTTTCAATTTAAAATAATAGACTTACAGAGGTGTACGTGAAAAATCATATTTTGTTAGTTTTGAAAAATCCTCACTCGTTTTTATTGCTTTTGCTACCGAAAGTGGGAAAACGAGAGGAAAAAATAAATAGCACTGACGCTCGCTAGCATACGAGGGTCAAACTGAAAGTTCTTAGAACTGGCCACTTATAAACAATATAATAAAAAAATATTCTAAAATTTGAAAATAGAACTCTTTGCCAATATTACTGAGTATATATTTCATTCATTTTTCATTTGTTTTACGACTTGGCGGCAAATTGAAAATTGTCTGTGTCACGTCAAAATGAATTTAACACGAGAAAATTTTCGTGCAATGATTTTTTATGACTTTCGATGTCATTTAAGTCAACAAGAAAGTTATGATAGACTACGATTGGCCTTTCACGATGAAGCCCCATCTCGTGCGACTGTTTACAACTGGTTTAATGAGTTTAAACGTGGTCGCACTAATCTCACTGATGATGTACGTGAGGGACGGCCTTCTACGGCGACGACTGAAAATAACATCTGTGTTGTGCGGCGTATGATAGAGACTGACAAAAGAGTGACCTATCAGCAGATTCGGACAAGCTTAGGCATCGGTATGAGTCAAGTGCACAAAATCCTCCACGAACATTTAGCGGTCAGGAAGCTTTGCGCCCGGTGGATACCTCATAATTTGACTAAGGCTCAAAAACTCCATCGTGTGGATTGGTGCCGTAAAATGATTGAAAGATTTAACGGAGGTGACTCAAATGCTGTGTTCGACATACTAACAGGTGACGAAAGCTGGATTTACTGTTATGATCCTGAAACCAAAAGACAATCTGCTCAGTGGGTGTTTCCTTTCGAGGAGTTGCCAACTAAAGTGAAGAGAGATCGAAGTGCGGGAAAAAAAATGGTGGCCTCGTTCTTTGGAAGGATAGGTCATTTCGCAACAATTGTGTTAGAGGATCAAAAAACAGTTTCTGCAGAATGGTACACTACCAATTGTTTGCTACTTGTCTTGGAAAAAGTTCGAGAGAAACGACCTCGCAGTAGGATCCTCCTTCACCACGACAACGCCTCGTCGCACACCGCCAAGCGAACGATCGACTATTTGGCGACATCAAACGTTGAATTACTGGGTCACCCGCCGTATAGCCCCGACCTCGCGCCTTGTGATTTTTATTTATTTCCAAAAATTAAAGAAAAACTTAAAGGAAAGCGGTTTATGAATGCTTAAGAAGCGGTGGCTGCGTATCGCGATGCCATTGAAGAGACCCCTAAGGACGAGTGGGCAAAGTGCTTTTCCCAGTGGTTCCATCGCATGCAGCGGTGTATTGACGTCAATGGACAATATTTTGAAAAGATATAATAAAACTAATAACTGGCTAATGTAATCAGTTTTTGATTTTCTAAGAACTTTCAGTTTGACCCTCGTATTTCCGGCTCACTGCCGCACGGAACGCTGCCGAACGGAACGTTTCAATTTTTACAAAATAACTTTTACCCTTGGCTCCTCTGACAAACGACTCACTTTACATTTTTATTTTTATTTATTTAAAAACTAGGTATCTAAGCAATAATGTTATTCTAAGCATTCGTCGACAACGATGATATAAGAAACACATTGGGTACATTGGTTAATACTACAATAGAAATGTTATAGAGAAATGAAATTGGCACATTTTTCATTTCCTGCGAAAGGCACAAATTCTAGAACGAATATTATATCCGTACTGTTTCATACCAAATACTCGGTTCACGTGGTAACCTTATTTACTAATTGGCTGTTAACATTAACACGATTATCATCAAATGGATTATTTTACTATAAATGTTTTAATTTCATTTCTTATAATGATATTGGTTTGATTTGTTAAAGTTTAAATTATATTTTGAAACCTTGAAAGCGGTATCTTAATTGTTTTGTTTACTGATGGTAATTACTTGAGAAAGGTTTATTAACCTAATTCAGTAGCTTCTACTCGTAATAATACTATGGCAAAATGTTAGTAAAGAAAAACAAGATGATCCTATTTTAAAATGTACATCGTTTTTTTGCGCAGCCAAAGATGCCGCAAGAGAGTTCTCGCAGCAAAATATCGAGTCTTGTAAACGTCGAGCCCGAGCTCTTGAGCTCTCTTTGATCCGGGACTTTTTGTCACTGTTTGTACAAAGAGATTCATATCGTTTTAATTTCCCCCCGGAATTATGCGGTAATATTTTACGTGAGATCACAATTCCCGACAAAGTAATCGGCTGCTCTCTGAAAAACCAACAAAATTGCACGCTATATTGTGGAATTTGTGGATATTTTATAGACGTGTAGAGGATAGATACCGAAGACAAGCCGGGATTTATCTCGCTATCATCTCTACCGCTTCACCGTTTCCCTCCTAAAATAAGGGATCGCCTTTTATCCGATCTCTTTCTTTCTGAAAAACGATTCTAAATTAATATTTCTGTGGGGAGCGTTTTTATATTACCATTCCTTTGTAATTCTTTTGTTCATTTATTGCTAGTATGATTTATTTCAAGTCTGTTTGTAAATTTTGTTATATAATTTGTACTAGATAAAATTTACAATTCTTCGATTTTCTTCACAAGATTCAGCCTTATGGGGCCATGTGCAGGAAATCAAGCAAACAAGCAAGTTGTTTTTAATAACTAGATACTTTATATTGACAAATGTAGAGAAAGGCTATAGCGTATGTTTGATATGCTTACTAAAATATGCAAGACCCTGTTTTGGTTGTGCAATTAATTTGGTGGGGGCAACAAAGAGCCAATGTTTGTGCAAACGTCACTGAACGCGGCCTGTTTACTGCTCGCCCAGCCTGTAATGGTTACCGTACAACGGCTGCATTTATCGCAGTCGTAAAGCAATAAGTTATAAAACGAATATAAATAAATCGTTTTATGGCGTTTTTACTGCTTTTCACAAATGTGTTATTGCTACAAACGGACGGTGCCAACAGTATACCCATACTTATTATAAATTGAAAGTCATTATAAGTACGTAACAACAGACGTATTATAATGTTTGAAAGATATCAATCTTTCTTTAAGAAATAAGAATACCAACACATGAATGACGCCATTCTAATTTACTGCTATAGTAAATTTAAAAAAAAACCTATTACCAAATATGAAATTGATTGCCTCATCAGTATATTAAAGTTATCTAATCGAACCCGTTAACTTTTTACAATCATTCTGTTTTATTGAAGCTGTTAATTATGTCTTAATAATTCTGGGCGCTGCGGGCGCTCTACGCGGGCCTCTTGAAAATTGAAACGCTCAGCTCAGATATATGTTGTTTGGGACAGCCACGGCTTATTGCTGTTATTTATTGCTCATTAAGTAGAATTAATTAAATATTATATTTAATCACCAATAATTTGATGTGAACAGGTATTTTGATTGACGAATAAAATCGCTAAACATGGCTATGCGATATTTCTTCTCATCTTTTTTTAATGTAAGCTGTAAATCTTTTTAATGTTCGTAAATATTATAATTATTTATAATTCAAATGTTTTAGGCGGTTAGTATTATTACTTAGGTTTGATGAAAAAGTTTTCAGGTTAGGAAACATTTAAAAAAGCTTTTTGTGTGTAGAAGTTATACTTTTACTGAGTTATTTGAAAATATGATCATGAACTACGTCATGCACTACATTGCCATAAGCTTTTTAATTCTACGTGTATTAGCTTTCAAAATCCGTTGCATCAAGAAACACTCAACAAGGCGTTTCGTTGGGCGGGCGGCGCGTGCGCGAGAGGGGGGCGGGCCGAAGCGGGCGACGACCGCGCGCGGCGCGCCGCACTCTTGCTGCGGCCACTGGGCCGGTCACCGCGTTGTTTGTCTGTATCGCGTTCTTTGTCTTTACGATCGTTCCGCGCGCGATCTATCGTTATTTTTGTTTTGTGCGGACAGCTGTCAGACCCGGAGTTGGATTACAGTGCACTAGGATTGCAGTGTTTGACATATTGGATACTTGCAGACAACAGTATTATTAGTGATTAAAATGTGCTTCGTGTGTAGTAAACAGTAGTGTTAACTTTGTCGTAAACGTTACAGAACTGCGAATATTGTTGAATGTTTGTGTGGGTTTGTCCCTGCAGCTACGCACTTGTAATACTTTCATCACAGGGAAAAAGTTAATTACCATAGTGAGGATCAAAGATTCGCCTAAAAGCAATGCTGAAGGTAGCAACAAGAAAGAAAGCAAGAAAAAAAATTCTAAACAAAAGACGGAAAGTTCTGCTTCGGTGACAAACAAAAATGATAAAACTTCCAGCGTTCATAAAGGAGATAAGGAGATTAGAAAGCAATCACCTTCCAAAGATCAGCCAGAACAACAGGTAGGGATACATAATACCAAACGAATAACAGTACAAAAACAGATAATGCAGTATTTTTCGCTTTCAATTAATAACCTTCTTCCGGCTCCCCACTTGGAAAGGCGTGTAGCGCTAGTACCACCAACCAATATGCTGAGATAACCCTAAAAACACGCTAGGTACACGTGTTTTCCAACGTAGAAGCTGTCGTTTACTTAAGCTCGCCAAAGATCTTTATAAAAAACGAGTCATGGGGTTACTAAGATAAAACCAATTTCGCACACGATCTGTAAACATTCATAACGTGGAATATACCCATTCGTTGCCACAGCACGCACCAGTGCGTGATAGAATTGATTTTCTATTGTGTCTTGAGTTTGGCAGCGAATGGGTTAAGTCCCATTTCCGAAAATGGATTACTTGACAAAGTTTAAGCTCTCATGTGTCTTAGTCAGTTAAGATCAGTTGTGAAAACCACTTGGAAAAAGGTAGTTAGTTTACTGCCCAAATACGTCTTTTATTTCTACCATACAATCTTAGGCTGACTAGTGATTAGTTGATGTCCCAAAGAATAAAACAGAAAACAGCCTAGTACCACAATAGTAGCCTAGCACTGTACTCGTACTGTGTAGTATAAACAGCTTGTAGAAGTTGTCTGAAGTTCACGTAAATAAGCCTTCTAATTTTTTGGCTCCACACCGTGCTTCGAAATATGCTTTGGATACATAATTATTTCTTGTTCTTGCTTACTTTGTTGGTTATTAATTAGGTACTAAAGTATGCCTGTAAGATCGAAAACCAATCTTATTTACACGTACCTACTCGGGTTGATAAAGTAATAGCATCGTTAAAGCGCTTGGCCACGACACACAACACATATCCGAAACACAACACGCGTTGTTTTTTTACTACTATTGCACTACAATTCTTTTTTGTTTATGGAGGCAATATGGAGGGTTCATATTATAACTCCTGCCTGATTGTTAACTTGTTTTATTACTCTACTATGTTTAGGTTTATAAGAACTTGTAAACTGGCGCTAAAGACTAGCGCTGTTAAAGATATTACCGGTTACTATAGGACGTTACTCGCAACACCTGATATATCACTTGGGTAGGAGGACTATAATAATCAATCACATCACCCAAAATTAAATAAGAATGATTATTAAAGACCAAACTAGTATAGAAGGTAAGCAATGTACCAGCCATGCAATAAAAAGTTTCGAGACCGATGATGGTCAATAAAAATTAATATATTAGTATTAGATGAGCAATAAATATTAATTAAGTCATATTTTGACCTGTCATATAAACATACTCATGGCAGTATTTAAATTATATTTTAATGCAAAATTAACGTAAGCTACGAATTTATCAATTATGAATAGGTATAATGAAGCCCACATAGTATGCATAATTAATTATGTACTAACGAATAATCTCGATTGCCAATTTCGTTAATGCATTAAATTAAAGATAAACAGAATACCTTTAACTAATAAAAGTAGTATATTTGAGTAATTTTAAATAATAATATAATAACAATTAATATTTTATTTCTTTAAAATCGGTACAATATATTATATTAGTAACCGTAGCACCCTTTTAAGCTAATAAGCCTGTGCCAGGGAGCAGCGCTCTTCCATTTATTAAATTCGTTAACAGGTAAATTATTAAAACTAATCCAAAACATTATTCTAAAAGTAAATTCTTTAATTATTTACATTTCTATGTGCGTGCATGTTTGTGTGTGTGTGTGTGTGTGTGTGTGTTTATGGGTGGGTGGGTATATTAGTACGCGTGTGATTCTGTTCGTATCTCTATGATAATTTCACCAGTAAAGTCTCCAACTCGTCGTAGGTTTTATTTTCCAAAAACGCTTGTAAGCACCTTTTACAATCCCTATATGTTTTGCTATATATATCCTGACTTTTATTTATTAGTTTATAAATGTATGCTGAGCGAGCTTTAAGTTGTCTAGAGGCAAAGACAGAATTGGATTGAAATATATGTAGAGTTCCTCTATAAAACAGAGTGTCGTCGATAGAGGAAAAGAAAACTGCAATAATTTCCTTTCAGAAGTTTTTGAGATCATCGCCTGAATGTGAATACACTTTCAGGCAGATGCGGTGGGAGTATATTTTCATAAATTTGTAATTTGTACCATAATATGTAGAATCACACTACTCGTAGTCGTTATTTACTAGATGGGTCTGTCCAGTTTGTCACATAAGATTCAGGTCATAGAACCAAACGAGACCCATACCACATATTCTAGCTATTAGTATTCCAATACGTGTTTTTCATAGTTTTCAGTTAGGTCATGTAAAGTGTGTCGGTATTAGATTGAGATCCTGAGGCCCTAGCTAGCCCTTGCCCTAACAATTGATGACGATGTCCGTATTTTCGAGTCTAGTCTTGCCATCACAACAATCGTTCACAATGACATGCTGGCATGAGTACCAGGGACGGCTACAGTCGCAAATACGGAACATCGTCATCGAGAGTAAGCCTTCAGGGCCCTATTTCACTGAACTTATTAGACTAATAATATGAGTCAATGAACTAATATTTTTCACAAGTTTACTAGTGTGCGTTTCTCGAAGCTACGGCAGTAAAATATTAGTTACTAGTTGCCAGCTTTAATTTGGTTTCTCGAAATAACGTGTTTTTAAATACTCTTGTAAATTACACTGATAAAGCTATTAGTCTCAGAAGGCTTGTAAAATATATTAGCTCAAACTATTAGACTTAAATTAACAGTTTATTTAAAACAAAATATGGTCTTTTTAACCAGAAACACCTACAAAATATGTCAATTAATAATTTACTTTAAATAAGACAACATTCTGCTTTTAATTTTTCCAGATAACAAAATGTATAAAACACAGCAAAAATGAAGGTCAGCACAAGTATAGGAAAAAACGATATTTTGAGGTTACATTCGTTAAAAAAAATAACATTTGTTGCAAATAACGCAAGATTGTTGCAATAGTGCGCGAGTCGTACTTGCACTTGCACGGTTTTTTTAAATCATGGATAAGGAATATGTGTATGGCAATAATGAACATCCAAGCCACCCTAATATTTTCTATTAGTCATTAGTCTAGCTTGTACCTGTCTTCGAGAAACAGAAAATATTAGGACTAGTAATTTTAACACTAGTAACTAATATACTAGTAAACTAATATTTTCGTGAAATAGGGCCCAGATAATAATCACTAATTGATACACAGGAATAGTAGAGACAGTAATCATTATTTTATTTATTCTGTTCGGTAAGATGCCAAACTGACCAAGTCGACTGAATGTTAAAACGGAATTCTAGTAATAAATTACTAAAGCGCCATAAATAATTCATGACAAGACGAAGCTGATGTGATAATATGGAAACACACGACTTCACGCATTATTATGACCCCTTACTAAATCTCTGACGAGTTTTATTTAATGTGTTGTTTTGTTATTTCATTTTGCTTGGTTTCTGTCATTTTAGTAGATTAAAAGAGTTATTCTACTTATCTTAGTCTTAAACGTTATTTAATAAGTCGCAGATTATTGCATATTTTGTGATGTGGTTATGTAAGATGTGATGTAATATAATAAAATAAGAACTTTCAATAATTGTAATTTAAATAGAATGTAATGGAAAATCCTGCCTTGTTACAAAGTCACCGCGGGCTATGATCGGGACTAGTGATGATGGGTTTTTATCCGGATAAATACTCAAAATGGATAAATACTCATAAATATCCATTTTTACTCGAGTATTTATCCAAAAAGACGGATAAATATTTTATAAACATGTTTTTTGCTATAACACGCAAATTTATGATTATTATAATAGTAAGTTAGTATTTTAAACCAAAACAAGTGCTAAAGAGTTTTTGAATCTAAATAATATGAAGGCACATCGCCCCAGTTAGGCAGTCTAGCACCCTCATCAGACGTCTGGTAGTCCATTGGCACGGATATTGTCGGATGGTCGATCTCATGGGCATGGATAATCGGGCGAGGAAAATAAGACACTTCACATCTACGTCAGGAATCGGTTTACTAGTCTTGGAAATACAACATGGATCACATTCACAGTATTTTAATCATCAGAGAACCCATGACACTCCGCCGAACACGTAACGCGCAACCCACGATGCAATCGGATATCGCGGTCAGACTTTAAGTACGTCTTCCATCATGGCCGCCTCAACTCTACTGCTCGCGCACGCTAATGTCGTAGTTGTGTCAGAGCGATGACATCCCTCCTAGATGGAACATCGCTCTAGGTTCTTTGATAATATAAGCGAAGCGCCGTCAAATATATAATAAATATAACTCAAATGTTACTGACTGATCTACATAGTGATCTATCAACGCACAGCCCAAACCACTGGACGGATCGGGCTGAAATTTGGCATGCAGGTAGCTGTTATGACGTAGGCATCCGCTAAGAAAGGATTTTGATCAATTCTGCCCTCAAGGGGATAATATAGGGGATGAAAGTTTGTATAAATCTTTTCTTAGATTTTCTACTGATTGAACTGAACTTAAAGATTGGAGCTACTATGATGAAGACGTCCGCTTAAATAGGATTTTGATAAATTCAACCCCCATGGGGTGATAAATTCAACCCCCATATCCCCATGGGGATAAAATAATGGATGGTGGAGGATGTAAATGTATTACTTTGAACCTATCAGAACTAACGTAATGGAACGAATAAATTAAGACAATCAAAATAATTTTTAGTTCTAAATATTGACAATAGGTGGCGTTAGTAGTATCTTAAAACGCGCCATCGTTGTGTTTTCACTGAGTTACATATAACCAATGATGAGTGGCCGCTGTATCTAATAGTACATACTATACCTAAATTCAATTCGGATATTTTGACGAATCGTGAAAAAACACAATTCCGTATGTAATGTGAACGTCCATCCGTCATGACGTTATCCTGTATTTTGACGAATCGTCAATGACGGATCCCCTGTGAATGAGCCCTAACCTATCCAAAAAGAGTGCCTATTGACATCGATTTTTGATTCCTCTCTTCTCCATACGACATGGTAGACTAAGAGATCATGATAGCTGGATGGCGCGGCGGGAGTATAAAATATTTTGTATCATCGAGTCCACGTGAACGAAGTCGCGGGCAACAGCTAGTTCCATATAATTAGCTATTAAAAAAAAAATCGATCTTAATTATTAAATGACCAAGATTTCGGTTTCGGTTTCGACTGAGAATCATGCTGATGCTGCCGTAGGGTGTCCACTGCTGAACATAGGACTACCCCATGGTTTTCCACAACGACCGATTGCAAGCGGCCTGCATTCAGTTAAGTGTGATCCTGCAATCTTTACAAGGTCGTCTGTACATCTTGCCGTAGAAGGTCCGTCCTACGCTGCGCCTTTGATCAAAGGATCTCCAATCTAGAACTTTTCTGCCCCAACGGCTATCAGTTCTTCGCGCTATGTGCCCTGTCCAATGCCACTTGAGTTTACTGATTCGCAGGACTATATGCTTTACCTTACTTCTTCTACATATGTCTTCATTTCTGATTCGATCCCGTAGAGAAACACCGAGCATAGCCCTCGCCATTGCATGAACTTAAGCTTTTAAAGAGGCCCATAAAAGAAATCATGATTCAGATCTATATGTGATCACTGGCAGCGCAGCACTCATTAATTAAAGACTTTCGTCTTAAGGCACTGAGGTATTTAGTTATTTTTGAGACGAGAAGGTGCTCTTGCGTAGTTTCCCAAACGCTGCCCAGCCAAATCGGATTCGTCGACAGACCTCTTTTCTCGAAGTTGGACCTACCTAATGGTCCGACTACAATCTAGTTGGACCACAACGTACCAATGCAAGTGACTACTTGTCTCAGGTAGACGTACTTGTCAACAACTTGTCAACAACTAGTTCGTAAAATAACTTCTTAAAAGATATTCGTCTGCCTGTCTCACACCTCTCCGCAGTGGAATGGCCTTCTGCTTCTGTTCACGGACCGACGTGGTGACATTGTTGTACAGATACTCTAACACCTCTATATACCTGTAGTCTATGTGACACCTCGGAAGAAACTGTAGCACCACCCACGTTTCGATCGAATCAAAGGCCTTGTAATAATCCACAAACGCTAACCATAGAGGCATATTGTACTCCTCGGACTTTTGTATAATTTTCCTTAGCGTATGTATATGGTCTATTGTACTGAAGCCTTTTCGAAAGTCAACTGGTTCAGGAGGTTGGAAAGCATTAAAACAACGTACGATACAATACGCGATGACCCCTGAAAACAGTTGGTGGCTCAGGAGTGATATAGATCTAGTTCTTTAAACAAGGGTATGTCTTTTGTCAAACGAACTACCTTTCGAACCTGTTACTCGTAGTATACTAAAACTAAAAATAATAATTATATTCTGCTATATAGCCGAATTTCAAATACGGTTACCAATCAACAGAGATTAGCCAACTGCGCTTGAGATATTATAGTGTACAAGTGTGTGCACAATTCATAAGTGCAGTTATCTGATCCTTCACTTTTATAGTTCGATGAGATGGGATGGATAACCAATTTCCTGACTTCGAGCTGTTTCTGTGTTATTTCAAAACAGTAAAACCCAGAAATAGGCTCGAACCGGGGTTTGAACCCGGGGCCTCCTGGATAGAAGACAGCGTGCTGAAAACTAAATCAACAGGCAGTCTCAGTACACCAGAATGTTTAAAAATGCGCAAACGGAGCAAGCGCGAACATTTATTTTCTTTTTATTTATTTATTCATTGCAACATTGTACAGAGTTTATAAGAACTTACAAACTAGGAGTACAAAAACCCCGTAAGGGTATGGCAATCAGTATGTCAATAAAATTAAATTTATTTAACACTTACTTAATACATATATAACATTTAATTAATTATTAGTATCATATGCATGATAATTATATACTTTAAGTATTTAGTATGTTACATAATGATATAGTATATTATCTACATTACACATTTATTTTCTCTGGGTTTCAGCATTAGATCCTGACTTGGTGACACTGAGATAACCTCAAAAGTATGATCTTTAAATGAGAAAACAATAAATTATGAAAATAAGTCCACAACAAACGAAGTACTCTGTGAACGTAGGTAAAACAAAACGAAAAAAAATACATATGATGGAACATAGAACTTCTTTCCTTTTTGAAATCGGTTAAAAACTTAAATGACAGGTATTGCACCTGTCGCGCTTGGTAAAGTAAGGCCCAGGCCCAATTAGTTATTTTTATCCGCCATTTCGAGTAAATATCCGATAAAAATGGATAAAAACGAGTATTTATCCATTGTGGATAAATATCCGAGTATTTACTCTTTGAGTATTTATCCACTGCCCATCACTAATCGGGACGTCGCCGCGTCGTTTGAACTTTACTTCTGGGCAAAAGTCTCCTTGAATTTTAAGACCGATCCTATTAAAAGTTTGTGGGAGTATTAGAATTTCGAATGAGGGGCGAAAAGCTATCACGCCATTTTTTCCGGATCCCCCTCGCTACAGGGCGGGCAAGGTGGGGCCCGAGGCGCTGATTTCGAGATTATTCTTCGCTATCTATTTTGAATTCGTAATTTCAACATAATTAATTAAACAATTTCTAAACTTGATTCTTGAAGTTTTTTAATGTCCATTTAAATGTTGAGTTTCAAATATAAAAGTTACAATAGCATTTACGTCGGAACCCTAACTAATTTTATTACAGACTGTAAAGTGCTTTACACCCTCATGAATATTTAACACAGGATAATAATTTAATGAACCAAGACACTAGTTGTTAAATAAAAGAATGTCGTTTCAAAATAAACGTTTTGTTTTGTGTTAATATTCATAGTTTATTTTGACACTGTTGACTAATGCGGTCGTTTATTTTTATAGCTAGCATATTATAAAGACACGCGTTTCTGGTCCATAGGTGGGGACTAATATTACTTGGCGACACGACATCAGTCATCACGTTAAGATCTCACTGATTATTATCCATTTTATGTAACGTTGTTTTGACTTGCTGCCAACACACATTAGCGATGATTGACGGCTCCTATTTTCTGTTTCGGAACGGTAGACACCTTGCAATCTTTGGTGTTTACTAACCGGTACCAAAACAAGGTGTTGATCGGCTGTTCGAGTAAAAATGCTATTTGAGTAATTTTAAACATAGTTACGTATTATTAGTTATTAAAAGATAAAAAGATTCTGTGACCGCGGCACCTTTGAATGTCCTTAAGCACCGTGGACCGGACGCAGAGCCGCCGCTTGGTCGGCACGCGCGGTCCATACTTGATTTATCACTCCATTGTTGCGGAGCGACGACCCACCCCCACCGGATAAGGTTAAACATTCAATTGCCGGAACGCTCCCGAAACGATTTGTACCTCCAATACGATCGATTGACTATTTCTTCCGGCCACTTCGGTATTTAGCGAAATCTGTGCGGTTCCCGAACATGATTGAATGACCGGATCTGTTATCGAATTACCACTTTCTTGTTCACTCCTGCTGTTGAATGCCTGTGTTCTCCAAGGTAGGTTTTACAATAATAATGTATAATATTGTTAGGCAGACTACAGTGATTTCCGATTTGTTTTGAAACCCAAATTAATTACACTTTTTTGGCGGATTCTTATATTAACATATAGTTCATTGAATAAAGCAATTCTAGAGTGCGTGAGCGGGATCATATTTTTTTTTCGGAAACACGCTTAGAGGCTCTAGTTCATAAACATACTAAAAGTCCTGGACACTAGGAGAACTGGCCGAGTGGGGGGGAGGGAGGGAAAGGTCCCATTTTTGTGTTTTTCGCTTATATCTCAAAATTGGTGCGTTCTAGAGTAAAACTTTTAAAGAGTAGTTGAATGACCATAAAATTATCTACAAATTATACCTAGAATATTTTTAAAATGTCCTACCGTTTTCGAGTTACACCTTTTCGAAAATGAGTTTTTTTTAACTTATTAGCTGCTGCTTTAGAACTTATTAGCTGGCCCAGCAGACGTCATCCTGCCGAGTAAATACACCCTACACATACCCTAACCCTACCTCTACCCTACGAGTACCTACCTACCTACAAAGAAAATCTATGTTCTTTTGTTTCTAAGCTACCTCCCCAACAATTCCCAGCCAAATCAGGTCAGCCGTTATTGAGTTATAAATTTTATAACTAACAAGACTTCCTTTTAAATATAGAAGATAAAACGTTTTATCACAACCTGCTAGCAATCAGGCTCTTTAGTTGCTTACTACTAAAACTGTCAACTCCGTCAACTCAATAAAAACATAAGCTGGGAGTGCCTCCTCGTGGCGAAGGCGTTAACAGTATGAGATTGCATTTTCAATTACAGTGGGCACTGGTGAAGATCTGAAAATAATTTTCATATCTTTTAGGCTTCTATTTTTGCTGGCGATACTTATATCTTGAAAACATATTTGTGGCACGGTAGCTGACCCGGTAACGCAGGGGAGCAGCTACAAATATTTTCGATTACCTAACGCTATCAACTACGTACGGGAATTCACGGGTTCGAATCTATGAAAAAAAAAAACGCACCAGCCCCCAGACACTACTGCAAACAATATTTTGCTGCCGCTGCACAAAAAGTTGTAGCAGTGGCAAATGTGGATGCAGACAAGAAATGTTAAATTGTTCAGCGGCATGCCTTCATTGTGAAGGAAAATGCCTCAACGGCGTATTTTTTTTATCAAGAAGACGATAATGATGATAAAGAGCTTCAAGAAACGCCTACCAATGAGGATGAACAAATGACAGAGGAAGAACCAGGACCCTCCCAAGCTAAAAGAATGAAAAAGTCATGTGAGACACCAAATTCATAAACAACCCGATGATCCGATGTAGATTAAACAGTGTAGGTGTAAGGTAGTTGTAGGGTGTATTTACTGATCAGGATGACGTCTGCCGGGCCAGCTAATAAGTTATAAACCAGCAGCTAATAAGTTTAAAAAACTCATTTTTGAAAAGCTGTAACTCGAAAACGGTAGGACATTTTAAAAATTTTCTAGGTATAATTTGTAGATAATTTTATGGTCTTTCAACTATTCTCTGGAAGCTTTTCTTTAGAATGCACCAATTTTGAGATATAATCGAAAAACACAAAAATTAGCATTTTCCCCATTTTTTGCCTAGTTTTCGAAAAGGTGTAACTCGAAAACGGTAAGAAATTTCAAAAACATTCTGGGTTTTATTTGTAGATAATTTTATGGTCTTTCAACTACTTTTGGAAAGTTTTTCTCTAGAACGCACCAATTTTGAGATATAAGCGAAAAACACAAAAATGAGACCTTTTCCCCCCTCCCCCTCCGCCAGTTCTCCTAGTGTCCAGGACTTTAAGTATGTTTATGAACTAGAGATTCTGAACATGTTTCCGAAAAAAATCTTACGATCCCGCTCACGCACTCTAGACCCCCCTTTGAGCGATTCATTCAATGGCCTAATAACAAAAGTATCCTTGTAGTTTGAATATTTTTATAATTTACTTGAAAATGAGTACTTAAAAACAACGTCCTAGTAAAAAAATGCGACGAGTTTCAGTCCGGTTAGGCTTGGAGAGACAATGCTACTTAAACTGTTCGTCGTAAACGGTGCGGTTTCCCGGCTAGTTTTATTGAGCTATTCTCTCGCTCGCTCGTAAATATTTCCAAGTAATTACTTTCCATTTCCTCTCAAACACTTGGGAGTGATTTGCAGCAAAATAAATAAAAATGCTTTTCTTGCTTTCTCACTTTAACGATACATTTTTTCTTTAATGTCAAGATAAATTGCTACCGAGGAGGAATGTTAATTGTGCATACGTTACACATTGATGTTTGTTTTTACATACAATCTCGTTCGTAATAGCATTGCAAGGTTCTGAAGAATCTTACAAACCCCATTATCTTTTTTCAGAAATAAATAACTTTATTCTTTGTAGTGACACTAATTTTAATATTTCAGTACTTGCTATCAGAGAGGGTTTGCTGTCGGCTTTATAAGTGCACGATGTTGTTGTAATTCATCCCTAATCAATTATTTTTGAAGAAGAAGAAGAAGAATTATTTTAGTGTGACGGTTATTGTTACTATGCCTTTTCTATCTGGAACGGGCTGCTAATCTAGTACATATTATCACTAATTTTAATACCATTTCTAATGAGAAATTAATCGCATTCCATTATTTACTTTTTTCATTGCATGCATTTCTAGGTCATTAAGCATTCACTTCTGTCAGGATCTATTAATAACACCATTGTCAGCTTATTAGTAAAGCTTTCGCATCCTACCATCACATAAACCTATAAAAATAATGGCATGCGAACTACAGTTTTGATTGTAATTCTCATTGGCAATGGACGCAATGCAATGGTTTATGTGTCGGACGATTTCATCTTCTATCTGTTGAATAAAACCCGTGGGTGGTTATTGTGTTAGGTATGAACAATAGACACGGATTTAGAATACTAATAAGTACACAATGCAGGCTGGTACTGTCGGCACCAGTTAAAACTGCACACGATGTACAGATATTATGGAACGGATCTTTCATGCATAGGAATAAAAAATGCTTACAATAGAGCCCTGATTACCAAAGCCATTATTCATTATTTTTTTCTTTTTGTTTTAGGCGAGTCCAGAGAGTAGCAGAAATGCTTCACCGAGATATCATGACGCCTCTATGGACGATGTAAGCTCTACTTTTTTCTCCACACTCCACAAACATCCTCACGTTAAATTAAAATATTTTAACGTAAGGATGTTTTTTACATTCAACTAAAGCAGGTAACTTCAATTAAAAAAATATCGACATTTGTACCACTAATTTACGTTTCAGGCATCAGATGCAGGCTCATTGTTCCGGGTGGCGGGCGCGGGCGGCGGTGGTGGCGCCAAAAACGAGCTGGTGGCGCGGGGCGGCAGCGGCGGCGCTCTAGCTCTGTCGCGGGCCCCGGTCGGCGGCAGCGCCAGCCCCGCGCCCGCGCCGCTGCCGCAACCCGCGCCCTCGCCCGCGCCCGCCGCATTGCCGCCGCCCGCACTTCCACCACCACCGTTCCGAGCCGATACGCCGCACAGATCCAACGGGGCACACATACCGGCGATCGAAGGTCACGCCGCCACGCAAATACCGGCGCGGCCGGTCGGCGCCGCCGGACCCGATACGCCCGAGCGTCCCGCCAGCAACAACAAACTTCAACCGGGAGCTCGCGCCGCAGCCGACAGCCCGACGCCCGCGCCGCCCGCGCCTCCCGCACCGTCGCCGCTCTTCCCCTCGCATACCGCGTATCAATCGCACGCGGCCGCAGCGATGCCCGACTACCGCCATACGAACCATGAGACGCGGACCGAACCGCCCGAGCAGCCGCCGGCGCCGCTGGACCTGCACGCGCATCACGCTTCTCGCCCGCCCCCTGTTGCTCCAGCTGCTACCCAAGCGTCACATCCTAGTCTTCAGATTCGAGTACCCCATTCGCAACCCCACGCTATGATACCAGGACATGACGTCCGAAACACGTCAACGGTTGCTTCGACTCACTCCTCCGTTCCTACTTCCTTTTCCAACCGCGTCAATGGAGTTACTCAAAACGTCCCTCCTCATTCGACGCCACCCTCCAACACCAACTGTCTTCCTATTCAAACCATGCCCGGGCGAGCCCTCTCTCCTGCTGCGCCTACTTCCCGCCCTTATCCTACTCCGTTAATCGGGTCTAGTCATATAAACACGAGTATGAGTTCTAATATTCACGGTCACCCGATGCCCTATCCGACCCAGCCGAGCTTACAGAAACATTCCGTTCCATCGGCGTACACGAACCGGCCTCCTCATCTCGCACCGTTCAGTGTGGCAAATCACCTAACGTCGAGTCATGTTCAGTCTTCTACGTCGAGTCAACCGACTGCTACACAGATGAGCCACCCTCTCAACAGCCATTCCATAATGAACCATACAAGCCATCTTCCTATGAGTAGTAATTCCAGTCCACTATCGGCGACATCGACGCCTAATCACATCGGCCCACCACTGTCTTTGTCTTCTACCACTAGTACAATTTCAAGTTACACGACAAGCCTCAAACACCCAGGCCTCAGTATGCCACTTCACCAGCCACCCCTGGCACCTACAGCGACTATACACAACCCAATTCATTTGGAAACACCGCCCATAGTTAGTGTCGCGCCAGCGATTATTGCTCCGTTATCCAGTAGTAGCAGCCATACGATAGCTCCTCCTGTGGTAGACTCTAGGCAAGCTGTTGTGACCTCAAGTGAACTACCACCTAGAACTGAAAGTCCAGCTGTTAGTTCTACACTGGCTTCAAATGGATTTCCGCCTCCTGTCGTCTACTCTGGCACCACCTATCCGCCTCTTTACGCGCCCTATGCCACCACACTCCAACATAGCCCTTATCTCCCACCAGCAGCGGCTTCACCGAGGAACTCTGCTGATACGGTAAGATATAAATGTACTTTCTATTATAGAACTTTTCTTTGCTTAATATTTCCCCTTATTTTGCGTAATCATAATTTGTCCCAGATTAAGGTTTAATGTCATTTACTCGAGTTAGAAGAATGCCAATAATTCGTCGTGCATCTTTTTATAACTACATAGTACAAAGTTGAGATGTATAAACCATTTATAATTCAAGGACCGATTTTGATGATTCCTTATTTTATGGATTTGCCTACAGAGTGTATAGCAGAATAACTTTAGAACATCGAAAAATTTCACAAGGGGATAAAAACGGGGGCCAACATTTTGTATGGGATATCTGGCATATGTGCATACAAAGTAACAGGCACCCGCTTGTCCCCGTATGGGTTTTTTCGTATTTCGTCCTGCTTTGCTCGTCTAACTTCCCTGGGTGGTATTTAATCGTTCTATTTCCTTATTTCAGCGAACAAGTCTATCAGCGTCGCCCCTCGTGGCGCCGAAGACGCCGAAGGGCGTCAGGCCACACACGCCGGGCTCCACCGGCGGGGCGGGGTCGGCTCCGCCGCACGCGCCGGTGTCGTACTCGCCGCGCGGACACAGCCCTAATAGGGAGCGAGAAAGTTTCAGGTACGTGCGAGAATCGTTTCGCTTGCCTCTAGCAAGACTTAGAGGTCTAGGACAACTTTAAGGAAGATTTTGCTATAATCCTTCTGACTTTGTACATACAGGTTTTCCCAAAAACAATGGATAGTTACATACTACCCATGCTATTCTCTATCATGGCATTTTTTTTAGTTTTTATTATTAGGTACCTACATAATTTGATACATTCTTATTTTATATTATAGCCTGACCAGGAATATATGGGACCTCGCCATATTGCGGAAAACAACTGGAACTAATTTCTTTAACTGGCAACAGAAACCTCAAATCGTCACTGACATGTCATCAATTGTCATATTGATTAGTGTCAAAGCGGACGCGTAATCTAATTTTCGATTAAGTGCAATTTTTATTGTGATAAAAATACCAAGAACTATTCGTTTTCATAAAAGAAAAGTGGTTCAACATGTGTTGTAGTATTTTTCGACTAGAAAGTCTATGTGATCACCACGGTTTCTTCAAATTAATTACTGATATAGTTCTCATCATGAATTTCTGGTACGTCATATAGTGCGTATAGTGAAAATTGGCTACTGGTGGCTACGGATAAACTTTTAATAACGATTTTGAAAAATGATTACAATAAATACTTGGTTTGAGCTTTATTTTTTTTATTTCAACCTTTCTTGGATAAAACAACTAAAATAGTTCGTAAAGTATTTTAGGATTTTCTATAACTTATATAAAATTATGATAATATTATAAATAATATCATTTAGAAAAACAATGGATTAATGTTTCTGTTACCCATTAGTGGTTTTGCAAAAATAATAGTGTTTAAGTTAAAAATTCAAGACCAATACCTATACTCAATTCGCGAGTGTTCTGTCATGTTATTTTATCGTAGAATCTGTTATCATTAGGCAGCGGGCCTAAAAATTAACATGGATGTAAACTTATAAAAATATGTTTTTTATGTTCAGTTGCCAATCTGCGCTGGTATGATTATACCGAGTGTTGTCATATAAAGTGCATTCGAAGCGCCCTTAATTCAGGTCCCATATATTTCTGGTCAGGCTATAAATTGTAATATGATGATGATGTGTCAATAAATATATTTCTCTCTTTCTTTTAAAAAAAATATTGGTTTTGGCGTCTGGAATATCAAATTAAAATGTCATTATTCGCAATGTTATGTTCACACAAATAAATACTTATATCTCGCAAATGGTGAGACCGGTACTTAAAAAAAACATATTACGATATGGCACTATGTAACTAATCTGCACTCTAAAGGAGTTTGAAACCCCCTGTTTAATTTCAATAAACCCACCCTAGATGTTATGCAGCTTTATGTGGCGACAGTAAAAACACTTGACTACTTGGTTCCAACAGCAACATCAGCAGTCTGTCGCGAAGCACTCCGTCGTCGGCGGTGAGCGCGCCGATGTCGGCGCCGTCCCTCGCGCCGCCGCTGGTGGCGCCCCTCGCCGCCCCGCTCGCCGCGCCCCTCGCGGTCAGTTCATTACTTCTATTGTCTAGCCAGTACCGTGATGCTGCGGCATTGCGTGACATACGGTGCGTTCTGTCGTAGTCTACTCTGATATTTTGCACCATTGTCTAATTTACGTATTACTCGGACTTGTAAAAAGTAAGCACAAATTACATGCAATTGTCTGTAGTAGAACACTGTTAAAAAACAAAAACAATTTCTATAAATATTATTAGTTCACTCAAAATGTAGTCGCGATCTGTCTGCTTCTTTCAATCTTCATTTAACCAAGATTTACCTTTCTCGATATTATAAGAGTCCTCGCCGTGCCTCAGGTCAGAATCTTCATGTAACTAAAGTCGAGCTTCGTCGACATTTAAAATATCTTGCAGTCGTAATATCCATACAGACCATATTTAAAATCCTTCTAGTATCATACAGACTATAAAGGTTTCCGTGAAACATTTCCAGACGCCCCTGTCGTCGGGGCTGAGCGCGCCGCTCGGCAGCTCGCTGGTGCCGCCGCTGGGGGCGCCCCTGGCGGCGCCGACGCCCACGCCGGCGGCGCCCACCGCCACGCACCTCGCGCACACGCTCGCGCCCGTGCCCACCGTGCCCAGCATCAGCTCCAGTGCCAAACCGCCCGCCCATTGGGGGGTAACGTGAGTATACGATTGGCGAATATTACCCTTTTTAAAATAAATACATCGTTGATTAAATTTTGTTATTACAGAAAATAGTTACGTGAAGTAATAGTTATCTGAAGCTAGATGGACTTATGGACTGATTTGCATGTGACTTGGTTCGAGGATATTTCACATATAGATCTCATTTTAAATAATACGAAAAATTAAAATTACCCCTTTTTAAGGGTACCTCCCCATACCCCCTTGTGTGGGGTATCGTTGAAAAGGACTATGAAAATAAGGTAGGGTTTCCATACAACACTTTTTTATCAGTCGCTCGCCAAAGTCGTTTACACGGTCTGTGTCCGTCCCCCCCCCCCCCCCCCCTGTATTTTCTATCTAAAGTCTTGGACCTATAAACTCACGTAAAGAAACAGGCGCGGAAACTCTTATTTAAAATTGTTTCGGGTATCCTGTGATGAATACTTTTGTAATTTTATAAATAAAATAAATATTTTTTTTTCCAAAAGAACAGTATAAACTTAAAAAGATGTTTTGCCTATACTGTCTAATGTTGTAAGTTAATGGTACGGAACCCTTCGTGCTCGAGTCCGTCTCGCACTTGGCCGTTTTTTATTTTTTTAATAATTTAACAATAAATTGTCATACACGTATACATTTTATTATTTCGAAGTCATATTTTGGCAGAGAACTATCAGCTTATGCATCTTCAAGTAGGTAATAAATTAAATACATATTAAACTTGCACCTAATTAAATTCTTGAAATTAATATTATTTTGACACATATGGTGTAATATTACAATCGTTGAATTTAAGATTTGAGATCGTTGTCGTGATTTGATTTCCAAAATAACCACCATGATGGCATATTTATTTAAAACAATATAACCCATTCACTAATCCTATTAAATCGGTGGATTGATGCGACTGCAACTATGGATATTTCTAAGGGAATTCATACTTAATTATTGAATTCTGGTAAATACTGCAACGCCCAGTCGTCATTTGATTTCCAAATTGACCACCATGATTGCATATTTATTTAAAACAATATTCACTAATTGTATTAATTCGGTAGATTGATGCAATTCTAACTATGGATATTTCTAAGGGAATTCATACTTAATTATTGAATTCTGGTAAATACTGCAACGCCCAGTCGTCATTTGATTTCCAAATTGACCACCATGATGGCATATTTATTTAAAACAATATTCACTAATTGTATTGATTCGGTAGATTGATGCAATTTTAACTATGGATATTTCTAAGTGAATTCATGCTTAACTTTAGAATTTTGATATGATAATATGATAGTAACGGCCAGTTGCAGTAACAGATATTAGGATTAGGCATCAATAATCTGACTAATGCGTCATTAATTTGCCAGTTTTCAAGGAGAAGAGAGAGAATATACTTATGTTCACTATAGTAGCCTAGCAAGCATTTAATTTTAACGTCTGTTCTTGCAACTGGATATTAGTAGTAAAGTAAGTAGTAGTAGGACTAGTAGGGTAACTCGTGAGGTGCGGTTATGTGATGGGCATGTTCCTTTCAGCAGGCCCACCGGGCCAGAGCGACCGAGCGGGTTCGCGCCGGCACCACCGCTATTCGGCGCGCCGCTTGCGCCGCCCAACCCCAACCCCTTCTCCGCAGAGTCACTCTTCCAATCTAGTGAGTAATCAATACAAATATTTATTTATCTATTTAAGCTTTATTGCACAATTGAATATTTTGTACAAAGGCGGACTTGATGCTTAGTGGCATCTTCTAATACATAAAATTCTCGTGACAGTGTTTGTAACAAAACTCCTCCGAAACGACTTTACAGATTCTTATGAAATATTGTGTTTTTGTGTATAATATTCAGTAGCTATGAGAATATGACGTTAACTATTTTTCGTACCACTAATTGACAAGGGTCCTTTTTTATTTTTTTATAATTTATATGGCAAAACAACGTTTGCGGGGTCAACTAGTTGGTATATTTTTTTTAAATAATAGCACAGATTATATAATAGTTACTACGTAACAGATAAATCACTCCAAGGAAAATCGTCCATACCTACTCTTATAATAGCCTACAATTTTTTGTCGCAGACTGCTGCGCCCGAAAATGTACCTTAAATTTCGAACATTACGTTATTATTCCTCTGCAGCTACGCGACCTTGGAGTAAAACTAATAATGTCAGGGTTGCCTCTTTCGACACAAGTCCTATTTTATATGTAGCTTGGTTTGAAATGTTTTATAATGATATAATGTTTTACAAAATGTTTACCTGTGCAAAATTTTCGGTTGTACCGAAAAACAAATCGGATTCGTACAAACAGTTTTAATAAGTTGTAATGGGGAAAACTAGATGTAAGATGTTGTTCTGTGCTAAATTATTTTCAACAATGTATTTATACATAGTTATAAAAAGCATCTGTGGAAACTTTCAATCCGCCGTAAAATTATGATGACTTATTAAAAGATTTAAAAAGTTCAAACATTCGAGACTCTGATAATTCCAGAATTTTATTTAAATCTGAGACTAATTCAGGACATATTATGTTTCTGATTGCATTTATACAGTAAATACCAGATGTATAAATCATATTACTTAATTAGTTTGCATAGAAACGAATCGACCGTAACACAAATAATTCAACAGCGCGTACGCGCGCGCCCGTCGGTTGTTGGTAGCCTGATTTACGCACAGCCGTCGGTGCGCTCGAGAGTAGGCTATTAACGCTTACTAGTACATAGAGTGAGAGATGCCTGATAATAGGCAGTCATTTGACTGTAGTTTTAACCTGATGGTAAATGATGATGCGGCCAAGAATGGGTCATGATGTCTGACTTATAACGTATTAACTCTTTTCTTTTGTCTGTATATAGTAAAGTTCTATGTATGTTTTATACAATAACATTTTTATTGCTAACAGTGACCTCTTTTTCTTTGATTTTATTCTTGTAAACCTAAAGGTTTTACGCCGCCGATCCGTTTCAGTGGGCATAGTAGAGCGTATCGTGTTGCTTTTCGTGTCTGATAATGTGTTAGCATGGTTAGGGTATACTGTAGCGAGAAGAGAGCTATACTTATCAACACAAAGAATATTTTTTTGCTTGACACGTTTCTAGCAAGGTTATGGTATGATACGGTGTAGTGGGCAGATACCTTAGTAATAACAACTTAGAAATTAGAACGCTTTTTTTGGTCATAGATAAGTCGTGCTTGCATCGTCGCTTACTATCAAAATAGGAGTCAAATGTATTGTTTATTTACAAAAACCTAACAAATAAATAATCCCAATAGAGCTCACGCTTAGTTCCCGACTCGGGACTCGAAACCGTCAAAACAGTTAGTTAATTAGTTCATGTATCCCATTCCAGGCCCGGGCGCGGATCTGCTTCGTCGCGAACTCGACAACCGGTTCCTGGCGGCGGCGGGCGCGGCGGGCGGCGTCGGTGTACGCACCGAGCTGCACCACCACCAGCACCAGCACACGCACGTGCACCAGCACCCGCCGCACGCGCCGCACGCGCCACACGCACCGCACGCGCCGCACGCTCCACATGCGCCACACGCGCCGCCGCCGCATCCGCATCACCAGCTGCTCGTTCCTCACGCGCCACTGGTTAGTCTCTACTTGTATACCGTATGAGATGAGGGCGTCCGGGTGAGGAGCACGGTTTGTACTCGATAGCTAGCTGGCTGAAGCGTGGCAGCTTTAGGGCCCTATTTTTAATAACTCGTTAGCGACATTTTGTTAGCGATTGCGACTTTATTTTCACTCGACACATAAATTTAGACGTTGATTCTACCACACGCCTTCTGTGACGAGTGGGTAGGGGCGCTTGTTGCGTTTTCTTGCGGTCGGGTGCAGTTGATTGAGTGATTCAAAGATTTCTCATGCAAGTTACCGTACCTATCCATATTTAAGTACCTACTCAATAAAGAGTATGTACAATCGTTATTTGTATTACATAACATTTTATGCTAAACGTGTCTACACAATTCTGGTGAACGCTAACGACTTTCATTTGTAAATGAATGTCATGTTATGTCTCACTTGACCTTTTGTTTAGTGAGTGCAAAATAATACTCGCATGAAATTGCTACCATGTCAACGTTGTCAAATACTTGCCACAAAGTGTAGGCTTCCTTGACCTACTTCACCATTGCGTGTGTATTGAAGTGGATTCGAATCTTTTAAATTTTTATCACACACTAAATTACTTACATTGAAGAATCAATAAACTAGTTCCACATTGACAGTCAAACTTTTTTTTTAAATATTCAGCTATTACTTGTATCAGGTATGAAAGAGTTTAGGGTTAGAATAAATAGCACCTGAAGCAGGTTTCATAATATCCTATTCATTCATCATAATTAAAATCAGTTTACCAGAAATACTAACGCTCTCTTTTGGTGCAAAAATGACGCAAATGCACTTTAACACTACAATGATAAATATTGATAATATGGCAAAAGTCGTGGAAAGATACATTTTGGAGAAACATCGTCAAAATACATAATAGATATGATTGTAGTAATGTTAACCCATGTTTAGCGCATGAATTTCAAAACGAAGTATAACGAATTATGGGAGTGTATGTAAGTATTTACGGAATGCAGATGAGTGAGTGAAAGGTATGAGCGAAGGGTTGAATGAATAGAGATGGTGTGAAAAATCTGAGAAAGAAAGAGGACGGCCATTACAAAGACGTTACGACGATAATTACTAAGCTATTTAAATCATTATTTAGCAATCTTTTTGTGTTTAAACTAACTGAGAAAATACAAATAAACATCTGTAGAAAGCCATCCGGCATTTTTATATTTTATAATTTAAGCAATTTCTTTGCTTACCAGTTCTTTGTCCAAACAGAAGACGGTCGATGGATTTAGTGAGCCGAATTCATTTACGTATGAACTTACGAAGTATGTTTTACCTATTTATTGAACCTCAAATTTACCTATTTATTTATATTTTTTAATTTCACTTCCAGTTTAAAGACATGGGCAAAATGCCATCGCTGTACCGGTCGGGGCTCGGGCTCGGCTACCCGTACTCGTCCGGCCTGCTGCACCCCGCCGCGCCCTACGTGCCGCCCGCGCCGCTCTCCACGTACGCGCCCAAGGTAACGCTCGACACACACACACACACACACACCTGCCCGAGGTAACACACGCCCACCGACCACGTAACCTATAGAGACTAAATGACATTTTGTTTCTAAAAAATTCCGTCAAAAACTCTTGGCACGGAATGCCTCCGTTTTTTCTTCAAATTATTTTTCCAAACAAATCCACATTTTTTTTTTAGATATTTAAAAATAAAAGTGCCGTTTAAAACATAGTTATTTAAAATCAAAACTGAAATATCTCATATTTCACAATATCGATTATAGAATAGACGCTTAATTTGTCACTTTTTGTATCAGTAAGTACTAAGCACATAAGTTTCGGAGACAAATCGCGCTTACTTCGCCTCTATCGGTTACGTGCTCGATGCACACGCCACACAACACATGCGGTACACGGGATCGTAGCCCGTCGACTTCGTGCGCGGTACTCATGCGGACGGAGAGGTGTTGATTGGGGATATGGTTAGAATCTATCCTAACCTATCCTAACATCTAACAGTTATAATAATTATTGCTGCTAATAAAGTTTGTTGCAAGTAAACATAAATTTTTAAAAGATGCATTTTTAATTTTCTTTTGTTATTGAAGGTTAATTTTATCTTCTTCTTTTAATTTCTCATTAGCAGTTTGTCTAGTGACAAAAGCCTCCTCCATAGCTTTCCATTCGTTTCTGTCAGATTGTAACCAGATTGGTACTGCTGTTTCCTTGATGTCATTGTCCCATCTTGTAGTTGGTCTGTCTCTACTTCGTTTGTATCCTCTGGCTTACCATTCTATGATGCCTTTTTGTCCATTTGTTTTTTTTTATCTTACAGTTACATGTAATAAAAAATAAATTGTTTCGACAAACACACCAATCATCTAGCCCAAAACTAAGCGTCAGCTTGTGCTATGGCGACTAAGATAACGGATGCAACAAGCGTGATTATGCCGTTTATCGCTCGATACTACTGAAAATACAACAGGTAGACGCTCAAAATGGTTGAAAGATACATTTTTTTTTTCGTATCACTATGTCCATCTTGCCGCTACGCTTTTCAACTGGTCTCCGAACGAGAAGCCACCTACCCTAACGGCCATCAGTTCACTCAACACCCCACTCCCACTTGAACTTACTTATCTGAATATTTCTAATTATTCATCAAAGGCATTTACTTCAAATATAGAAGAACAATGCAATGTTTTTCTTAATTCAATTATACCATAGGTATCTATTTTGTGTATACTAATATCTTAGAGAGGAAAGGTTTAGATTTTTGTATGGATGTGTCGAATAAACTCAAAACTCATAACAAATGCACCGGTTCCTAAATTTTTTTGACCATTATGCATTACCACATAGGGAAAATGTGCTACATTATTCCGGATATCGTTACAACCATTATCATTATAAACGATTAGCTCAATTCACTTTAGTAAGATTCTGTCGTCGCACATGAGTATCCCATACGAAGATGACGGCCAATACACATACGTCCAGTTTTCTGTACACTGTTCACTTCACCTGTAGGGTTGTTGCATCATCTGTCGACGGTCGTTATTAGATAGCAAGAAACCAAGTAATCGATACTCGGGAAACTGGGCGTAATATAATGCGTGCTTATCGAGCTGCCACGAGTGGAATATTTATTACTGAAGCTGCGTCAAAAACGTCTTCTATTCTTAGAGACCACTAGTTGACTTGACACGGTCAATTCGTAGAGAATTAAAAGCCATAAATTTCATGTATTATATGATTAATGTTCATAAGTCGTTTTGTGAGTTCCGTTTGTGGCAGCTTGTATAAAAGTTATGTTATTTCAATCATCTTTATTTATTCTGACACACTGTTACATTACATACCTAAGACAAAAGAAAAAGTAATTGGGAATGTTGTTTACTCTTTAAATAATATTAATCACTGTAATATTGTTATAACCTATTTAGTAGATTTAGAAAAATAACTGAATATCCTATAACTCTATTATTAATTTCTCTATACTCGATTCATCATATCTCATATTTTTATGGATTACTTTTTATTGTAAGCCAAGCTAATCGATTAATAACTATTTATCTCATTTTAAAATTATTACTTTTCTCATTATTATTTCACACTGCTGAAATTTCATTCGATTGGCTTAGGATTACTAGTGGTTGTCGTAGCTAATTTCTGCAAAACACTCTTCTTTTTCATTGTACATTTAATAGATTGTCTAGCTTTTAGCTTATACTATGTTTTATGTTGCACTTTCATTAACCCTGCGACGCATCATGTTAACAGCCCGTAGTGTCGGCAGCAAACGACCCCGCCACTAAACCACCACCACGCCCTGCGACCGCGGTAGGTTTCCTCTTTAGCACTACACTGTCTAATGCATGCTACTCGGGGTCGGCCTCGCGTGTCCATCGTTCTGGTGTAACGGTCTTTACCTACTGCATTCTGTAATGATATTCAAAAATAACTATTTAAAGATATTTTCACACTACCTACTCGGCAATGTTCAATTACACATCAAGTAAACCTGACTCAAAGTGAGTCATTGCATCCCTAGGGACGTAATGTTGTATGAAATTGCATTACGCCCCTAGGGAGGCAAAGTGATTTGAATTTCGAATAAGAGTTCGTAGGCATGATCACACTAGCCAGTCCCTCACAGAACATATTTGAAATTTGAACCTAGCAGCCAAGAATTTTAGTACGAATTAAATGAAAAAAAAAGCGCGCGCTTCTAAAAAAAGAAATAATTAAAGAAAAAAACCTATGTACAGTCGACCAAATTGAATCATGACCCACCTTATGGTCATTTTTCTACTGTCATTCTATACAAGTAAGTTGAAATTAGCTTGAACATACATTTCCTAGAAACGAACGTGTCATCATTTTATTAGACACTGACAGTCACTGACAAGGCAATGGTCGCTATCTGTACGAATAAGTTTGTATGAAAATCGGCGAGAACTTCATTTCATGTGGGCAAGGGTTGCAATGCAACACACAAGTAGGTAGGTAGATATTCGGGATTCGGCACGGCCGGGCGCCAAGTCTGTATTGGGAACCAGTTTCTTTTATAAAAGTTCCACTGGAACTTGTGTTTGCCATGATGAAATAAAACAGTATACTTAGTTAAAGAAAATAATATTTATTTTAAGTATATATTTAACAAGTGGCATTAAATTGATAAAGTGAAAAGTAACCTGATTAGACGACAAATGTCACTTCCCCAATCCAAACACCACAAATTTTTATCTGGGGACCTAGACGGCCATGGAATAAGAGTGAATGCATCTTCATGCTAGGTAAACCAATTCAAGACAATTCTGGCAGTATGTACTGGACAGTTATCATGAACAAAGGAGACTACTGGCACTTCTTCATGCAAGTAAACTGTTCGCAAAGTCGGTAACATTGATTCTTCCATTAAATTTACATAGTTTATAGCGCTATGACGAGGACAAATTTGAACAAGTTTTCCGACACTTCCGGCATCCATCCAGGCACACATGTTAGCTGAAATTCAGCTGGATAATTGGTTGGGCACAACGTGATCCTCTGTCCTATCGCGTGTTATCGTAACGCCACGAAGTTAAGCGACCATGTTGAGACGAGCGAAATGATTTCTCGTCTGTAAATATGTTATCCGTAATAGTGTTGCATTTCCGTTCTCTTCCGTTCCGTTCTTGATTCGACGAACGCCATGATTATGTCGTCGTCTGTCTTCGAGGGTACCCTCTTTAGCATGCCGGCTGATCCAGGTTCTGACTGTGTTCCGACTTATTCTTAGCTGTTTGTTCTGCCAAATTGGCCATTATAAGATTTTTTTGTAGATATTGACTTAGGTTTTTATAAAATTTCTGACTTACTAGTAGGTATACTTGACATTTGACACACGACGTTTTTTATTTTTTAAATTATAATACATTTTTCTTCGTAGTGAAAAGAGTTTGGATTATGGACTTATTTTAAATTCATATTAAGACTGGTTTATCTAAAACATGTCTAGTGCAGTTATAATAAAGGTTAAACTTGCATAAATCTCTGACCCGTTATGACGCATTTTTATTCATATTTAAAACGTACTATGTGCAACATGCATGACAGCGAAGAAAACCTTACTACATTTATAAATGCAAAGGAATAATCGGCAAAGTGGGTCATGATTCAATTTGCTCGACTGTACCTATTTTAAGAAATTACAAACAATGTTTTCGTAAAACTGTCGAATGACAAAGTTGATACCGGAGTCCATTAGATGTAAAGCTGCTGGTATTGTTTATAATAATAATTTAGGTACTGCCAGAAAAGTCAAAGGATATATACTTATAGATAAAATAAGTATTTTGTAGTACATTTTTTTATTGCCTCGTAGGAAGTGTGTAAAGCATAGTATTCTCCTCGGGGATAAAAATGTCTTCGTCTTGGGCGAGCTTAAATCCCTCGCTCCACTCCGGATTCTACTTTTAACTCCCTCGCTATGCTCGGGAGTAAACACTAAACTCCCTCGCTGTGCTCGGGAGTTAACACTCGAATTCTTCGTTGCGCTCGAGATTCAAAATGACACCCGTGACTTAAGACATCACTTTACCCCCTTGGTGAATAATCTACTATTATTGTTTCGTTGTCCTCGCACTAATTGTCATCGATCGGCATATTTTTTCAATGTCTCGATGTCGAACCCGGCTGGAATACGAGACCGACTCCGTTCATCGTCATCTTAATCGATTATAACTATTATTCAAATAAATTAGTTTCGAACGGACAAACGATCTGCGAGTAACGTCAAAGTTCATATCTGCAGAAAACCGGAAAATGGAACGCCATGCACGTGAGGATCGCGTGGGAGATCTACAACCACCAACAGAAGGAAAAATCCGGCGGGAGCGCCGTCACGCCCGGAGCCCCCGCCGACAAGGACAAGCTGCGCGCCTTCCCCGCGCCCGCGCCGCCCCCGCCGCCCGCCTACCGCTCGCCCTACGAGCTGTCCACGCCCTACCTGCCGCACCACCCGCACCTCGCCGTGCGCTACGACGAGCGCGCGCTCGCGCCGCCGCCGCCCGCCGACCGCTCGCTGCGCGTCTCCGGCGTGTCGCCGTTCGCGCGCTACGGGCCCGCCGCCTTCCCCGGCGCGCCGGCGCCCTTCGGCCTCGCCGCGTACGGGCGCGACCTCGCGCTCTCCTCGCTGCACGGCGTGCACCACGCGCCGCCGCTCACGCTGCACGACGCGTGGCGCGCGCGCCCTCCCGTCTCCGTCTCCGCCGCGGACGTGCACGCGCGCCGCGACCACGAGGAGCGCGAGCGGGAGCGCGCGCGTCGCGACCGCGAGGAGCGCGAGCGCCGCGACCGGGACGAGCGCGAGCGGCGCAAGGCGCGCGAGCAGCGCGACCGCGAGCGCGAGCGCGAGGCGGAGCGGGTGCGCGCGCGCTCGCCGCTGCGCAACGGCGCGCCGGAGCCGGTCAAGGACGAGCGCAAGGAGCCGCCGCGCCCGCCGCCGCCGACGCTGTCCGCGTACGCGCCGCCGCCGCCGTGGGACCCGTACCGGCCGTTCGACCCGCTGCAGCACATGCGGTTCGCGCCGCTCGTCGAGGCGGCGATCCGCGCGGAGGAGGACCGCGCCAAGATGCTGAGCGCGTACGCGCACCACCAGCACCAGCAGCTGAAGGCGGGCCCGCTGCTGCACCGCGGGCTGGGCGCGCCGCTGGCGCCGCACGCGCCGCTGGGCCCGCTGGCGCCGCTGCACGCGCCGCTGTCGCTCGACCTGCTCAAGAAGGAGGAGCCGCGATGATAGTGCCGCGGCGCCGCGCCGTCTCCGCCCTCCCGCCTCCCCTCGCCCCTGTACATAGAGTAGCGTGAACGACGTCGCGAGTGAGAGTGCGAATCGTCGGATGTGTATCGTTTCGCAGTATCGGTTTAGAGAATTATTTATTGTATCGTCCCTCGCCGGACCCGGCCCGGGGCGGATGTGCAATATCGGACGAGGACGCCGGCGCTCGTCGCCGGCCTGTACACTGCTGCTTGTTTATTTACTTGAAATATCTATCGAGTTGTTATTGTGACCATTATTAGTTAATTATACATCAAATTGCTGATTATGTGAAGGATAGGATTATCGGAATCGCTATCGATATGATTATACATATTTATATATACTTATAAATAAAGTGTAAATATTAGTATGTAAATTAGTGTTATGATATAGAATTGGTTTATTTAACGTCATACAAAGGAAAAATCCCATAAATTATTATTGTATCGGGAGTTATGATTTAGACTTCCGTTAAAAATCTCATAATGGTTTTTCGATTGTACCAGTGGAGTTTTATTTATTTATTTATACTCCTTAAATAGTGAATGTGATCGGTTAAACTACACCAATACGATCGGTTAAATAGTGGTTGATATTTCATTCTAATGCATTTAAAGTATGTGATATTATTGTAACACGAAATACATTTTGTCTGACTTCAAAGTAGTGTCTGTTGTCGAGTACTGTAGGTCTAATTATTACGACAGTATGTTGAAATTTAATGATGAAATATCCATAACTTAGCTACAGTCATTTCTAATGTATATGTGAGCAATAAATCTTGAGTTAACTATTGGTCTATTAGTTGAAAAAAATTGTGTTCATTACATATTTATGTGCCATTCAATTCATATTGATAGTGTTGAGTCAGACAAAATTGAATTAGAATCAGTTGTAATAAGGCACATCAGAAGATTGTCATATTTCTTGAAGGGCATGTCAGAAAACTGTATTATAGTTTACAAAATCATTCTGTATACTAAAAGGTAATGAAAGCTTGGTGCGATTCAGAAAATACCATTAAAACTTTTGATTTTTATACCAATCAGATTTTTTTTATCCAGCCTTTTCCCCCAAAATATCAGAATATAAAATAGCTAATTTTTAATCAACGTTAAGATGGCGAGACCCCACGAGGTTTTTCGAATATTATGTGAATAGGATTTAAAGCAATATGTCTACTATTTCATACTTTCATAGTAAAATTCTACAATATTTTTCAGTCACTTTATAGTTTCCTTTGCTCTTCTGTGTTAGGGCACAGAATAAGTACTAGTACTCCATACAGAAGTATGACTGCAATGAAATTCAAAGAAATATCTACTCAATGTTGTTAACGATATGGTGTAATTCAGTTCGCCTCTGACTCAAGCACATTTTCGTGTAGACACCTACAGAAATAAATTGCAAGATAATTTCATTCTAATAACTGTGGAATATGATTCATAATACACTAAACCTATTCAGTGACGTACTATCACGCAACGCGATAGGGTTGACTGCCACAAGAAGCTACTTACGCCATCTAGCGCATCTTTCTAGGATTTCATTCCTTATTCACGCTCGTCCAACCAGCAACCTAGTGTCGCGGTCCGCCGGTGTATTTTAAAAAACTGGGAATTTAAAAAAAAAAATTCCCAGTTGCCGCCTTGCCTCCTATTAAAGGGGATCCTGTGATATTTAAAAATTAAATTCCCAGTCTCCCCCACTTGTGACGCCGCGCCGTACGTAAAGTAAAACTAGATATTTTTAATATCGAATTTAATTTTCAAATATCCCAGTCTCCCCCTTCAAAAGGAGACAAGGCGGCAACTGGGAATTATTTTTTCACAAATTCCCAATTGCCCAGTCCCCCTACTGGTGGGGCGATGCCGGTGGGGGCAACTCGGAATAACCCCGGCTAGCGAAACCCAACTTGTTTAGTCCCTTACCAAGGGGTCGCCGCGCGTCAGTACGTTTTTGCTACCGACACGGGAAGATACACAGGCCTGGTTAGGGTTGGCATCGTCTTAAGTTTAGTTAATTAGAATATCGAGATTACTAGTTATATCTACCTATCATTACTTTTCTGACTTCCTAGACAAGGAACTTGTAACTTAGTTGTTGTTTATACAAAACTAAGTAGGTCAAGGTACCTATTTTGTTAATAAGTAGGCATAATGTTGTACCTCTTTTAGATATAAGAAGTCACTTGCGCATCAATCGGACATAAAAATTATTGGGATCAATAGTCGAGGAGCCAAAACCAAAAATCGTTTTTTAATATTTCAAAATCTAAAGAAAGGAAAACTTTGAAATACAGAAAACTGTAAAAATGATTTCGCATCATAATTTTTACATATTCGTTAGTTAGGTATTAAAGGGCATAAAAGGATACATTTAGTATAATATAAAAGAATATTAGAAGTTAAAATAGAAGATAGTTTAGGTAGGCGTACTACTAATTGATCACTTCAACTAGCGTACCACACAGAATACCTAATAATTTACTATGATGTACCTACATAATCCTACTACGGCAAAGAAAAGCTTAAGAAAATATTGCGTTAGCTCCTGGTCTATATTTTTAAATACATTTATTGTTTAGCCTTCATTCGCGGCACTATTGAGGTGTGAGGTGCGACTCGGCCGGCGCGCGATAGTAGGCATACGCTTTATAATTTGTGCGCGACAGCCCCGCTGAATCAACCGACCGGTCGATCCGCGCATGTACTTGTAGCTTTTTGCTAAATTGCGGAGTGAAGCAGGCCTGCTGTTACTAAAATCATCTCCAAATTGAAATTTTAACATAAATGTTAAAATTTTTAAGTTTCAGAAGATAATCTACGCAAAAATGACAAATGTGATATTAAGTTAAATTTTAATTTGAGTAAATTTAGAATGATCCTTGTGTTGTTGTTTGTTTGTAAAACGCGCGAAAAACGAAACATTGTTATGACAGAGGGCGTAGCATCTCTTAATCAACGGCAAACGGGCCTAAAAGACGGTAGCGGAATCCTGATCATAGTGTTGAGGAAACAACAGTCGGCAACAAATCCCTCACTATAGCCGTTCCTCTTGTGTTCAGAGAGGAACGTAGATTTAAAACGTTTGTTTCGTATTAATATTGGTATGTCGAGATTTCTAACTAGAAAGGCACCATCCTATGATAGTTAGGTCTAGCCGTCGCGCTCGCTCATACTGTCATGCTGGCATTAGTGACAAGACGGCTACAAACAAAACTACGGATATCGTCTTACAGAGTGGGGCCCCAGACACCTTCCTTGTTAGGAAGCCTCGCTTCCTAACTACGTACGAACCTAAGTAGAGAACTGCGATGAACTTCCTATTTCCTAAGTAGGATGCTACACAAATAGGATGGTGTAAAAAGTGCTTTACGCTTATGCACGAGGCGTTGCAGCTTAGATTCACAGAGTTCAATTTAAATAGTCTTCTACTTGTATACCACTGCATTTGTTGAAGAGTTAAACAACCTAATGCACTACCTACATAGGGAACAAAAAATGAAACAGTAATCAATGATGCTTAGACTATATTATATTTCTATTGATTTAAGGATATAAATAAAGTTATTGCTATAATAAATAAAATGCTACGCTTATAACATTGTTTATTTTGATTTGAATTTAATTACTTCCTGTACCAGATTTGAACCGTCTTCATTCTTTTGACTTTTTTCTGTAATTGAAGGACACCATAAAGCAAAGCTTCTGCTGTTGGTGGACATCCTGGTACATAAATATCCACAGGAACAATTCGGTCACAACCCCTGAAATATTACACAAACCAATCTTTATTTACTGCTTCATGAATTTTTATCTAACCAGTCTACATAAAGAATTTAATTCATTTTTAAAGTAGTAGGTACCCATCCTAATCCAAAAAATTTTGGCAAGTAGATGTATCTACTAGTAGCCAGACAAATGCTGTTTTATATACACAAAAAATTGATAGAATCTTTTTAGTAGGTAATTTATTTTTATATTAATACTAGCTGACCCGGCGAACTTTGTTCCGCCTTAATGTCAATAAATAAGCAGATTTTTTTTTTATTGGAAAAAATACAAAAAAAATTAAATTTCTACATCAATCATTCATAATTATTTCTGTATTTTAGTACATAGGTTGCTATTCATTTAAGTACCTTGTGATACACGACATTTTTTGTTTTATTATCAGGCGCAAAAACAAACAACGCAGATGGTCTTCCGACCCGTGAACATGCCACGTATAATTGACCATGGGAAAAACATGAATGTTCTAGATTTAAACCACAAACTTTTAAGGATTGGCCTTGTGATTTGTTGATGGTCATGGCAAATGCAAGACGTATCGGAAATTGAAGTCTTTTAAATTCAAACGGCATATCGGTTGGGATCATCGGTATCCTCGGAATGAGAACTTGCTCACCTTTGAATTTTCCTATCATTATCGTAGCGTAAATTACATTGTTCATCAATTTTCTAACCACCAAACGCGTACCGTTGCACAGTTTTGGTTGGTTTATGTTTCGAAGCATGATTACTACGGAGCCAACCTTTAGGCGTAAATTGTGCGGTGGTAAGCCAGGCACGTCCAAAGAGTTTAAAAATTCAATTGGATAGTTGGTGGCTTCATCTTCATTTGTGACGCAGTCAATAGATTTGAATGAATGCATTGTTCCAATGATCTTATTTTGAATTATGTTGTTTAGGTCATCTACATCTTTATTCTTAGCCGCTAAAATTGCTCGCTCACTCATCCATTCATAATTTTTGTAGTTAGAAATAATTTCTGGAAATACATTGTTGATAAGTTCGTCTTTTGATGAGACAAAATTACAGAAATTATTTGGAAATGATATTAATCCGCTCGATTCATCGACAGGTACTTGACCATTACCGATAGTCAGCAATTGCTCCGAGAAATCTTCAGCAGATGTATCATTAAGCAATGCAACTCTCATGTTTGTTGTCAGTTGCAGTTTCTTCACATGGCGCCATAGATTTGACGATTTGAGGCAAGCGTTTATTTCGTCGGCAGCCGTAGATCTTGGAATTACTGGCAGTATTTGGCGGAAATCACCAGAAAGTAAAATCATTGCTCCTCCAAAACATCTCGAGTCATTGCGTAAATCTTTTAATGTTCGGTTAAGTGCTTCTAATGCACGTTTATGCGCCATTGTGCATTCGTCCCAGATGATGATTTTCGATACCGCTAAAACTTTGGCCATTGCTGAGTGTTTTGCAATATTACACGTTGGTTCTTCAATAGTTTGAAGATTTAACGGTAATTTGAATGCTGAATGAGCCGTACGGCATCCTTCTAACAATGTGGCTGCTATTCCAGAAGAAGCAACTGCAACCGCTATGTTAGATCTCGCCCGAACAGTTGCTAAAACTAATGACATGAGGAATGTCTTGCCAGTTCCACCAGGGGCATCTAGGAAATATAAACCACCATTTTCATCATCGATTGCCTTCATTAAAGTATCATAAACTTTCTTTTGTTGGTAATTCAACAGGGGTACATTCGTTTGAACTACTAAATCTAATTCCTGGTGATCATATTCACGTTCCCGTTCCAATTCTCGATTAAATGCGTCATTCATTTCACGATATGGTGCTGGCATTCCTAACCTGATTAATAAATTACCGCACATGAGGTAACACATATCTTCGATCAAGAGTAAAGCACGATTATGTATCTCCTCATTCATCTCAATATCGTGATTTCTGGAACTGACACGAATTTGATGTAAAATATCTTCTGACATATTATCCTTGTATTTGTGCCACAGGTTACATGGGTTTGATGGAAAACATGTCGAAATTATGATAGCGAATAATGTGCGTATCTGACTTGGAGATGCACAGATAATGGCTTCAGCGATTGTCGTATCCCAATGACTATCGTTTTCTAATAACTTCAATTCTTCACATGCAGCACGATATGTTGGGAATATTACACCATTAACAGTTCGTAGTGACTCAAATGACGTTGGCCCACGCACATTTACCAGCAACAACCGCAAATAGAAACATTCATTATTCTTTGGATGAACTGTATACATACGACCAAGAGCATCAGTAGAACGCACATCTGGATACCCAGGAACCGCATCGCCTTGCTTCCGTCTTTGAAAATTCTTCGATGAAGCATTCCAAGTATAATAACGTGGCATCTCCGAGTAAAGCAAAGTTCACTTTGCTCTCGTGATTGAGAAGCACGAAGTCGAGCCATACTATCGCGGCGCTGTTCACGTGCAATTTCTTGTTCTTCTTCAGTCCTTTCATTTGCAGTATTTCGTATTCTTCTTGCATCACGGCTTTGTCGGGAAAGATTCGATCGTCTTGGTCGCGGCATTATTAATTAAACTTCACTTCACCTAAAAACTTAAATTTTTAACCATACCGAGTTTTATAGTTCACTTCACTGTTTATACGAATGGGCAATTGGGCAATAATGTTAATTATTTATTTAATAGAAATAGTTATATTATTGATTTCTTACAAATATCAAATAGTCATCCATACGTCATTACATAGCTGTCATTATACGTCAATTTTGTTATTCCAAGTCTGATTCTTTTTTGTTATACCACGTTTTATAGTGACTGACGTTACATGTCAAGTCACACGGGAATGATGTCGAACGGGATAAAAAGTATCCTATGTCCTTCTCCTGGCTCTAAACTACCTCCCTGCCAATTTTCAGCTAAATCGGTTCAGCCGTTCTTGAGTTATAAGTGAAGTAACTAACACGACTTTCTTTTATATATATAGATGAGAATAAATCATGGATAGTTATAGTTATATTTGGTAATCCATGAGGCTCCGCGCAGATGGGCCACCGACCACAACCACCAAGCTGTTTACATTATTTTTTGTCCCCGAACACGTGAAGCAAGTGCCGGTCACTCGCGACTCAGTGTTCGCGACACGCCACTGGTGGCGGCCACTCGCCATTTTGACAAAACATCAAACAAACAAAGGGCGTGGGCAGGCATCTCTCACTCAATGTACTTGCGCGCGTTAATAGCCTACTCTCGAGCGCACCGACGGCGGTGCGTAAATCAGTAGGCTGCCAACAACCGGCGGGCGCGCGCGTACGCACCGTTGAATTATTAGTGTTACGGTCGATTCGTTTTTATGCAAACATATTAAGTAATATGATTTAAAAATCTGTTATTTACTGTACAAATGAAACGAGACCAGAACCATAATTAGTCTCAGATTTAAATAAAATTCTGAACTTATCTGCGTCTCGAATGTTTGAACTTTTTAGATATTTTAATAAGTCATCATAATTTTACGGCCTAGTGAAAGTTCCTACACATTTTTGTCATTTTTGAAAATAATTTAGCACAGAACAACATCTTAGATCTTGTTTTCCACATTACTACTTAATAAAACTGTTTTTGAATTCGATAAAATAAATCCGATTTTTTTTTCGGGACAACCGAAAATTTTGCACAGGTAAACATTTTGTAAAACACTATATAATTGTAAAATGTTTCAAACTAAGCTACAAATAAAATAGGCCTTGTATCCAAAGAGGCAATCCTGACTTTATTGGTTTTACTCCAAGGTCGCGTAGCTGCAGAGGAATAATAACGTAATGTTCGAAAGTTCAGGCACATTTTCATGTGCAGTGGTGTGCGACAAAAAATTGTAGGCTATTATAATAGTAGGTATGGACGATTTTCCTTGGAGTGATTTATCTGTTACGTAGTAACTATTATATAATCTGTGGCGTGGGTAGCGCGCTACAGCCACCGGTGGCGGTGGTCAGTGGCCCATTTGCGTTGAGTCTGAGGATTTTTGTTACTGCCAATGTCAAAAATTATGGCAATTTCTAAGATTTTACAGCTGAAACTAACATTTCATTCATTTATCACTTAGTCGATCTTTGATTTAGGTAAGTTTGCTAAGCATATCCCATAGTCAGAAAAATAATGGATAAGTTAAATGTTTCTAGCAGATAATTTGTTATATCCAACAAGGTAAAAAGCCTGAATAATAATTCCTACATTTACCAACCTTGTATAGTTATATTTACTAATACAACCTAGGACTTATGAATACCTACCTAAATGGGCTTTTACTTACAGTAATGCCTTGATCACACGCACCGAGTATATCAGCGAGACAGCAAATATAAAAGTGTTTACACACATTTTGCTTCCCGGCGAGTCAGTTTAGTTTTGAAGACCGAGTTTCGTAAGCAGTTCGCGCAGCGATGCGACGTAACGACAATCATTTGGCCGAGTGTGAGTGGCGAGACAGTGCACGTTCAGACCTGCCAAGTGAGCGAGCGAGACAATGCGGGGAAGCTGGACACTAGTAAGTAGAACAGGAGCTGAGCTACTGTCTCGCCACTTCGATCACTTGGGGCTATGTTTATATGCACCGAGTACTCGGCCGACAGCACTTTCACGCCCATTTGCTCGGTATGTGTGATCAAGGCATAACATTTGTACATATTTTATTTTATTTTTAATAAATCATAATATGTTGCAAAGGAAGAAAAATACGCATTTTATATATACCAACATTTACCTTACAACTGAATAAGAATAATGATAATATCCTCCACCATTTGCACAGCTACCCATAGATATAACCCATCGTGGATCCGGCATTTGGTCATAAACTTTTCTAAGAGCAGGTGCCATTTTGTTAGTAAGTGTTCCAGCAACAATCATGACATCTGACTGACGAGGTGAGGCACGAAATACTACACCATACCTGAAATATTTTTTTAACACAACTATAGGTTAAAATCTGCAAAACAAATACAAATAAACATATTCTTTTAGCTCATTCACATATTTTCATTTTATTCACACTGACATATAATATCTAAGCAAATCAGAAAATACACATTACGTCTTTGTCTTCATACCTACCTGTCCATATCATAGCGTGGAGCAGCAAAGTGCATCATCTCTACAGCACAACATGCAAGACCAAAAGTCATTGGCCACATGGAACCTTTTCTTCCCCAGTTGAGTAAGTCATCAAGACGAGCAACAGCATATTCAGCCATATTTGAGGCATCTTGAAAAGGAGAGTACGGGCGTTTTTCGTTGGGTTTTGGTGCAGGCAAATGTGTTTGCCTTACTTGATCTATTATTGGAGCAAATGCTCCTTTCTTTATCACCGAGAGGGCTGAGCTAGGAACCGCAGCCCCTAAAGTTTTGATTGCCAACATTTTAACCTGCAAAAAAGTTAATAATAACATTTCATGTTTCAGTCTTTTTCAGTTAAAGATCAACAATGCACTGATTAAACTGTTCACTTACAAATGAAATACATATAATTTAAGCAAAAGATAGTAAATATCACTTTAGACCTACGACAAAATTATTTGTAAAAATTTTACGTAATTTGACCAGACATTTACAAAGGCTACATATTTTGTTTATTTGATTTTAGTGGTTTCATTTTCAATGATAAAATCACAAATACCTTTGTAAAATCCTTTAATTTAAAAAATAATTTCAGAAGAACTTGCTATCAATATTACTCTTGCATTAATTATTGTTGGTCTGAAAGTATCAATTTCATGACGCCATAAATGTTTGAACTATCTTCATAAAAGTTTCATCGGCAAGAGAAGACAAAACGTCAGCCTGACGTAAGTTGTAGGATTCGACGACTGACATATTTTTTTCAGGGCCTAGACATTTCCTTTTTAAATGTCATTAGCTTTTTTTCTTTATTTATGCATCGCCAGTTCAAATATGATTAACACGTGTCATAAAAGAACGAATATTTCAACAGGTCTGCCTGACAGCCCATAGTCGAATGTCAATAAAAAGTGACATAAATTTAAAATTGAAAGATATAGCATGCTTTGAATTTATATAAGGAAGCTTGAAACACACACACGTTCTTTCGTGTGGAGCTGAGCAATTGGTTTGTGCAGTCAATGTAGAATTGAATCAACTAAACTGAGTATGTTGCATTGCAGGTTATCAGCAGGGGATCGGATCTGCTATATGCCTGTCGAGCTGAAAAAAAGCCTCTGTGTATTGAATAGTAGCACATACAGGGTGTGGCGTAAATAGTGGTCCAAAGCAAAGGTGTGGATACACTGTACACTGAAGCACCACATACCAGTATTTAAAAAAAAAATATGTACAGGGTTTTCAAAAAAAAAAATTGTTTTTAATTTTTTTAGAAATCGTTACCTTGCCTTACAAATTTGGTTATAATTTCCAAAAATGACGGTTTTTTTTTATCAATTTTTTTTATTATTATTGCTGATCACTTGTACTTAGTACTCCATTCGTTTTTTTTTTACAAACTGAATTTAATAAAAAAATTAAGTTTCTTTCATAATTCAATACTCACTGCTAGCAAATCGTTTGACTTTCAATGCTTTTGGTGCAAAAAAAATGTACCACACTGTCAGTGCCCATTGTTTAAAAAAAATGCCCATCTTTTGCAGATTCTAAAATGGTGCAACAATAAGTGTTACGACTTACAGGAAAAAAGTTATTGCTTTTCGAAACAAAAAGGAGCCCAATTCAGAAAAACAATTTATTTGAAGTTCAAGGGTTTACAAGGGTTGTAATTTTTTTCTGTGTGGTCCAAAGCAAAGGTGTGGATACACTGTACACTGAAGCACCACATACCAGTATTTAAAAAAAAATTATGTACAGGGTTTTCAAAAAAAAAATTTTTTAAAAATTTTTTTTGAAATCGTTACCTTGCCTTACAAATTTGGTTATAATTTCCAAAAATGACGGTTTTTTTTTATCCATTTTTTTTATTATTATTGCTGATCACTTGTACTTAGTACTCCATTCGTTTTTTTTTTTTTACAGTGTATCCACACCTTTGCTTTGGACCACACAGAAAAAAATTACAACCCTTGTAAACCCTTGAACTTCAAATAAATTGTTTTTCTGAATTGGGCTCCTTTTTGTTTCGAAAAGCAATAACTTTTTTCCTGTAAGTCGTGACACTTATTGTTGCACCATTTTAGAATCTGCAAAAGATGGGCATTTTTTTAAACAATGGGCACTGACAGTGTGGTACATTTTTTTTGCACCAAAAGCATTGAAAGTCAAACGATTTGCTAGCAGTGAGTATTGAATTTTGAAAGAAACTTAATTTTTTTTATTAAATTCAGTTTGTAAAAAAAAAAAACGAATGGAGTACTAAGTACAAGTGATCAGCAATAATAATAAAAAAAATGGATTAAAAAAAACCGTCATTTTTGGAAATTATAACCAAATTTGTAAGGCAAGGTAACGATTTCTAAAAAAATTAAAAAAAAATTTTTTTTTTGAAAACCCTGTACATATTTTTTTTTTAAATACTGGTATGTGGTGCTTCAGTGTACAGTGTATCCACACCTTTGCTTTGGACCACTATTTACGCCACACCCTGTATAAGGCCCCAACATATCTTTCATTTTTTTCTTTATATAGAGCTGCAACATGTAAACATAATACTTCCATTAGGTCGGAGTACTTTAGGCCTAGAGGGTCCGCCCATATTATAGTTTGCCAGAGCACCAAGATATGAGTTAGGGACGCGGGCAATGAGGTGATTAGACAGGCTTGCATCATTTAATACATAAATCGTTTGAACTGTGTCTTGCTTGGCGCTATGGTACGGCTAAATATGAGTGCACAATATTTCTCCTTACTAGGGACATACTATATTATATTACGGAGTAGGTAATCTACGGTATTTTAATAATAGGTATGGATCTTTTATGTTACTAGTTAATATTATATATATAAGTTTATACTTTTACGTAAAGCAGTATAATAAAGTATTATTGCAACAAACAGCAATCTTTTATTTATTTACCAACAATAAAATACAATCTATCTATACCGGATAATGAATATCGATTAACTGGTATCGATTGTGCGGAATCGATCAAAAATGTCTCGATTAAAGAATTGGTTATATTCGTTCCGACATCAGATACAAGTACATCACTAAAGATTGCTCACTCTTTTTTTTAAAAAAGTTGAGCACTTTAGTTTTTGACGCATAATGACAGTAATTGTTTGCCGATTCTTAGTCTATGGGAGTTAATAATCTTAAAAAGATTACATGATCAGTGACAAAACGTCGTCATTTTTTGATTTCTATTGGCTAATACATGTCAGATCAACAATTTCGTCAGCCAATAATGAGGCCGTAGCAAAGAAGGCAGTGAAAAAGGCGGCAATATCATTGGTAGACATTAACGTCAACACAAATGTCACTTTTGAAAAAGTCAACTTCTCTATCAATCAGCGGATTTGGGCGGGAAATGAACCGTGCGTAATGGCTGGGCCACAGATATTATAATACATGAGTACAGATGTCTCATCACCCATATGAAAACGGGGCCGCCGTAACTCGCGGGTTCGTACGGGCAAAATCGTACTGCTATATTCATCCAAAGGTGGCGCTAGCTAGCTAGCAATTCTGCGCCCCTATATTACTCTCGGACGTGCTTATAAACAGCAAGTTGTTCGATGCTTTGTTAGCAAACTAACTCTCACCTAGTACTGTCATATTTTTCAAAAGATGGCGCTTTCTAGCTATCCCATACCAAAGAAAAAAAGATACAAAATCTGTTATATTAAACAAAAATATTTATATTTACACCATAATCATTATGAATATAAATTAGGTAAGCATTAATGAAATTATTAGGAAAAGTAAAAAAAACTCTTCCAGCATATTCACTGTCTGAGCTTGCCAAAACAAAAATAGAGTCTACGAGGTCTTGAACAGTCGACTTTAACCATTGCTTCCTATATGCTGCGCTACGACGACGTCGAACAAATTGGGCGAAAATATGAATCTAGTGCAACATGCAAGTTTTGGCCCTTATCGCTATTGGCTTATTATGCAATATTCAACCCATTTCTTTGGGAATTAAAGCCTATTTTAAAATGTTAAGGGCCTTTATTCTGATTAGAAGGATTTCAGTTTATTATGATCATTATAATATCTGTGTTATGAGTGAGAGAACTAATGTGCAAGCGAGACGGATAATATCCTAAATAATCCTGCAGTTTATGATTTAAGAACCTACGAGCGAGAGTTGTTTTTAGAGAAAGAAACGCAGTCGCAAGTCAGACTCTTTACTTAATGGTGTTGAGACCGCCTCTATTTCTTACGTAATAAAAGCTATTTTCATGGTTCCAATGTATAACTTGACGTGCTACCAACTGTAATGTAATCAACATTTTTTAGACAGTTTTTTCGGTTTTTTGGTTAAGGAATGCAATTATTTGAGTACATTTACGGACACTACCAGACAATGTATTTTTTTCTATTATTATTTCAATCCTGCGGGCGTTGAGTGTCCGTGAACGAATTACAAAAATGTAAAAAGGTACTGTAGGCTGTAGGTACTCAAATAAGAGACATAGAAAAAATTTACTTGGCACAACACATAAGACAGAGTAAAGAAAAAAAACAACTGAGAAAAATAATAACTGTTTCTTTTCATGCAACAAATGCGGGCCATATTACTTACCTACCTACATAGGTCGATACAGAAGACAGCACGTCAAACAAAATACTGCAGCATCTTATGCAGTTGTAATCGAGTATAGATCGGAACGGAAATTATGAATCTTATGTGCTAGCCACTATACTCGTACATTAAATTGAAAATTTTAAGTGTGCTTCAATAGGCACGCGGGCACAGGGTCTAAGTACCTACTTATTACAATGAACAAAACTATTAATTAATGAATTAGGTAAGTGGTAAACAAATATGGAACGCACAGGCATCAGAGGGTTCTAAAAAGTTATTGAAAAGTACATCAAGCACACTTTAAAATGACGGAGATTTCGAATCGGCTTTATGAGATTTATGTCTCTTAATAAAACATCTATCGGCTGCGCGCTGCGCTACGCCGCCTATTGACCACCTAAGCGAAAATATCAATCGACTTTGGCAAATAGGTGCGGTCTAGGTTCTAGAATGAAATTACACAACTAGCAAAACACCTGCGCCATCTATACACCTGCTTTTCTCGCCAAATATCCTGTCTGCAATGTGGTACCATTTAATTCCGTCAGAGGTGCTAGACATGATTCATAAAATTGAAATTCCAGGAAATTTTACATAATATTATGTTTTTTGTATTTTAGGGGCTGTACAAAAGTTTGTTTTGATATTTTAAGGGCCTATTTCCTTGTTATTTTAAGTTTATAAACAACATCAATAACCAGATGAGACACGTGTCGCCATCTAGTGAAAATTTTTGAAATCAAATTTTTTTTTTTCGTGATAAGACTCCGTGGCTGGGCTTCGTTTCTTAATTTTCTAAATTCGTTTTTCGTGGTCATTGTTGTGATTGTGTGGTGGAATAATCTTAATAATGTGCTGCAGTGGAAAACTAATGAAGTGAAAGTAAGAAACTAAGTAAGGCGCTCCTGTCTGATCCTGTTCGATTTCCCGCTCAAAATTTCCTTGAGAGCATTGAAATGTGAACTGAAATACTGAAGACGTGGCTGTATGAACTTGATCCTTTGCCTACCCAGAATGGGTGAATTGAACAAAAAAAATCTATCAATCAGCTGCTGGTGTTGTTTAACAGAATATATTTTTCGCGCTGGTTTTTAATTTGTTTTGTTAACTACCAAAAAAATTCCAAAACAGAACGTTTCTTTATCTTCTTAAGAAAATTAAATAGCATCCAATGTCCAATAATTTGAAACAGGTAATTTTGGTCAGTGTATCTTAGGGTTATCTCCTATCTTTGCATTGCATCAAAAGACAAAATCTCATTTTCATATGTTGTGTAGCAGACTAGCAGATAATATTACAAAATCTCTGGCCATAACTAATTGTTTGTTGCCTATTTCTTAGGAAAGAAAGTGGTTTAAACCTACATTTGATTTTGATGAAAATGAACCACCCAAGCCTAAGAAACCTCACCGAGAAACATCCAAGACATCGCCACATACATCTTCGATGGTTAAGGTACCTACCAAAATACTTTTGACTGTATACTATTTTATGATAGTTCCTATCCTTATATGTCATAACAACTTGTACAGCAGTTCCACAAACTTCAGAAGAAAAAGGTAAAGTCATAACATATAGGGAGTTGAAGGTGCTGGCAAAGACCAGAGAAGCATAGAAATTGCTCCACTGACAAGAGCGCAGCTATGATATGAATGAATATACCTTTTATTTATCGGTTACATATTTCATGTAATGTGTGCATGTTGTACTGTAGGTATCAATAAATTTTATTATTTTTGTTTTAGGATAATGTTTCTACTTCAAACAACAATATCAAATTATCACAAGTCAACCACAAAAATTGGATGAAAAACTTTGATCCAGTAACACCTGAAGACTTAGCTGTGCACATAAAAAAGGTTCAAGAAGTTGAAGAATGGCTGAAAGCTGCATGTAGTCATAATTCCAGTGACATGCTTCTGGTGACTGGACCTGTAGGATGTGGAAAAACAACAACTATCCATACTGTTGCAAAAAAATACAATATTAAAGTAACAGAGTGGATAACTCCAATTGACATTGAAATACCCTCAGATAATGGTTTGTATTGTAATATAATAATAATAAATTGTTTCAACAAACACACCAATTACCTAGCCCCAAATTAAGCGTGAGTATGTGCTATGGTGACTAGGATAATGGATAGAAATACATAAATACATATAAACATCCATGACTTAGGTACAAATACTTGTGCTCATCACACAAACATTTGCCCCTTGCGGGATTCGAACCCGCAACCGCCTGGTTTAGAAGTCCGGTGCGCGAGCGACTACACCAAGACGGTCGTCTATATTGTAATAATAAAAAACATTTGTTATTTAATTATAATTACCAAAGTAACATAACTTATTGATTTGGTTGTTTTTCAGGGGAATTTGAATTTAAGGAAAAGCAGTCTACCAAGTTTCTTGACTTTATTATTAATGCTGCCAATTTCACATCTTTATTAGATAATAATCAGAATAAACTAGTTTTGGTAGAGGACTTCCCAAATACATTTCTAAGAAAACATTCAGAATTTTCAGATGTATTACAGTAAGTAGACTTCTTTTTGGCAATACTAAAATATAAAATGTTTTTATTATTATTATTTTTAGGCAAACAGGCAGTTGAAACAACTGATAACAGGCTGCATCTCGCTAACATAGCTTAGTCTTTCTTATGCCCAGATCCTGTCTTGATTTTGTGTTTGTACAGACCAATTAGTTGCAGAATGCCAAATTCTCAAAACGCTACCTGTCTCTCAAAACGCCACATTCTCAAAAAGCCAAATTTGCATAATGCCACAGAATAGATAGTAAAAGTACAAAAGGACCACTCCGCAAAGTTATTTTATTACCTAAGTAGCGATTCTTGCTACCACACAATAAAGTGCAAATCGAGATCGCGGCACATCAATAGCTAGGGCATCGAAACCTGAGCCGATTTAAAAAAACCCGGGTTTTCGGGTCTCGGGATAACTTCAACCCGGGTAACTCGAGCTTTCCGAGCTTTCATATATTTGGATAAATACAACGGAACTGTTTCGATTTTAGACTTAATTAAATTTTAGACTTAATAAAAGTGAGTAAACAATGAATAAAGAAAAAGGAAGGAGGAATAACGCAAATAAAAAATACATTCAAAATCACAAAAAAAAAAACTATTAAAAATCTTTCAATAATAAATAAGTCAAATCAAAACCCAAAATAGCTTTTAAAACTCAATGTAGTGGAATGATTCTTTTTTGTGTTAAACAGTAGAGTCCGGTTTTAACGGCCGATACCAGGGCTTAATAATACCCATGGTCTTACTAACCGGACGACGCGGCGTACTAAGCGAAATGACATTTTTAATTTAGTTTTTTATCAAAACAAACAAAGGGGGTGCATGGGATGTACCTTAATACTCATCGTCGTTGTAACCGGTCAATTTGTAAAAATTCCTTCGCTGCAAGCAGTCAGTTGCTTTAAGTGGAGTTATAATAAACAGATGTCCTTTCATTTCTCGTGACCCGGGTCGATCGTGACCCCTTCGTGTAGCGATCGGGTCATAATTATTTAATCATCATTAACTTAAATGACATATTGAGTGCTCTAGGTCAAGTTTATTTATAGGGTATCGCAAAGGGGCAGCACAAAGTCAAATTTTTTAAGGCAATTTGTTTGTAATTTTTTTACTCTTTATTATGAAAAATGTGAAAAGCTTTTAATATGATAGTATCTAGTGTTGGAGTAGCTTGGAGTGAACCCCCTACACTCCAAAAACTATCATATAAAAATGGGGGAGGTCTAAATTTCATAATTTTTGCTTTAACACACACCAGTTTCAGTACAAGTAAGCGACGGCGTCTCTTCGATCAGCGTCATTACCTCCAATTAGCCGTCTAACTTTTTTCGCGCGTGAGACTCTCTACTTTTGATCTCTGTCAATAACCCGGGTCGTGAGCTGAAACACGCGCGCGCAATGGACCCAAAAAATGTTCATGAGAAAGAAGTTCGGATCAAAAATGATTTAATCTTAGAGATTCGTGATTCCATCAACCTATCTTGTGTCGCTATCGAATCAAAACGATCCGATCGATTACGATATGCCTATCTTACGCGCTAAAAGCGGTGGTTGTTGCGAAGTCGTACTTAATGGACTACACTGTATTTGCTTCTACTGCTTGCTTGTTTGTAGTTCATTTTATTACGTAAATGTATTAAAAAACAATAATTCAGACGTATGCTTATGATTTAAGTATAATAACGTACAAATAATGTCAAAAAATTAAATCTGAAAATAACCCGGAAACCTCGAAAAAAGTCGGGTTTTGCTTTCTCAAACCCGGGTTTTTATATGACCCGAAAACTCGGAAAATCCCGGGTTTTTCGGGTTCGGGTAACCCGGGCTCGATGCCCTACCAATAGCCTACCGCTTGTAAGCACCTATATAGTTGCCTCTTTTTCTCTCGCGTAACCTCTTCTGTCTGAAAAGCGCGAACAAACGCGCGCGTACCAAGTCGTAGATCTTACATGCGGTGCCGCCAGCTTGTGGCATCCCATGACGACCAAACGCCGACCGGTCGATCCGCGCATGTACTAGTAGCTTAAAGCTAAATTGCCGAGTGGACCAGGCCTGATAATGTCAATGATCAAAAGGACGAATTCGCAAATGGCTACCAATTTATTCTACAAAAAACATGTTACGAAAGGATTTTAAATATAATTAAAGTTTAATTTGATTTAATGACAGTTAATGTCTTTTTTTACTAAAATGTTTTATAATAAATAGTGACAAATACTATTATAATACTAATATAATATTTAGGTATTTTATGCTTCACTAAAAAAATGTAAGAAAAAAATCTTTTGTTTCATGTCCGTAGAACAAACTGTTAGCTAATTTGCGAATTTGGCCTTATGAGAATTAATTGACCATATTTTAAATCTCAGGTATAAACCTTTCTTTACCTATGAAATTGGAGATTTGTATGAACAAAATTGTGAAAAATTCTATTTTCATACAAACTATTTTTAATTATTTTTAAAATCTAAAAGATACATAATTAAACTGCAATAAAAACGGAAGCAGGAAAAAATTAAAGTAGGTATACGTGAAAGTTACAAACAATAAAATATGAGATAATAGGTACCTACTCCAATTTCATAGGTAAACTATTACAACAACAACCTATTACTTTAGGGTTTTGTTAACACCTACCCAGTAATGTATAATTTTCTCGTTTTTTAGACAATATAAATGTAGAGCCAAGTCACCCATAGTGTTTATATGTTCAGAATCTCACACAGAAGGTAAAAATACTTCCATCAGCCTATTTACATCAAGTGTAAAAGACCAATTCAAAATTCATCACATATCGTAAGTAATATTCTGGATATAGGTACAGGTGTTCCAAAAAGAGCGTGCCAGACTGACACTTAAAGTGTTATAGTTTGGGAGATAATGCCACTTTCTTGTATTCTTATTACAAGAAATATACAAAAGTGTCATTATCTTCCAAACTATGATACTTTTATTAAAGCTATGTTTTTTTCTAAGGTCTTTGGCTAAGCTCTCCAGTGTCAGTCTGTCACCCTCTTTTTGGGACGCCCTGTATAAATGAAGTGAAAAAGTTGCTATGGAAATCGACATCCAAATTGTTTCTTTTAGATTCAATGGTGTCTCTATAACGGGTTTGAGATCAGCTCTTAAAAGAGTGTCAGAAATTATAAGCAAGAAGTACACCACTGTATACAATGTTCCAACTGCAGATATGATCGAGTGTGTTGTCAATTCCTCAGGGGGTGATGTGCGATCTGCTGTTTTAAATTTACATTTTGCATCATTAAAAGGTAACAAACAACTTGCTTGATATACATTATTTAAATTTCTATCTTTATTGTATGGAAGATGCCGCTCTTAGCGATAAGTCGGCCTACATTGTGTGCAATAAAAAGTTCCTTTACTCTCTATGTACTGGTCATTATTATTACTTACTTTTATTACAGGAAGTAATTGCAATTTGGAGACCAGCATAATTTTAGAGAGGGAAAGTAAAAGTAAGGCCCCTAAAAAGAAAAAACAAATGTCCAACAAGTTTTTGTCCTTGGGCAAAGACCAAACTATAAGCATTTTACACGGTGTAGGCAGAGTACTAAATCCAAAGGGTAATGACACTTACATTATTTTATTCTTCTTTGAGCACACTCAAATATATATATATCTTTAATACAGCCTGAAGTCTAATGCTACTCTTTATTTTTAGTTATTTTGGAGAAAGGTAAACAACGGCTTACGCACGCGCCATGTGAAGTCATTGAGCAGTTTTTGAGCAATCCAAATTCTTTTGTAAATTTTCTGGAAGAAAACTATCTACCACATTTTTCAAGCGCAGATCAGGTCGATAAAGCCGCGTCAGTCCTCAGTGACGCTGACTATATGCTTGGAGAGTGGAGGGTAATTAATTTGAAACCTCATCACTTAATAGTTTTACTTACTTATTATAACAGTGCAGTGCATTGTACGCAAGTTATTACCTATCACTATAAAATCAATGATGTTATTGTAATATTGATACTGTCAGTTCTATTAACAAGCATGCCAGACAAGCAGACTAACTTATAGCAGAATCTAAGCTGTACACCCCACCGCGACATCGCTGCCACCTTTATATTATGGTTGTCACGCTTTGCCTGCGACACATACTGCCGCACTCAGAGACGTCAATGAAATTTAACTTAAAATTAGGTCTCGTAAACGGTCTCGTACTGTCAATTTGCAATGTAATAGAAAAGGTCGGCATGAGGCTTAATACAAGATTAACTTTAACTGACGTTTTTAAGTACGGCAGTTACACACCTTCGCCGGTGGCCTTCCCTAATATAATTATTATCTATCTTACGCTGCCCTCATCTAGCGGTTTCCTTTCTCATTACCATTGCCACTATCAAAAATAAAACAAAATGTTAGTTAAGTCCGATCGGTGGTAATATAGCTAGTTTGATTACAGGAAAAGATATGTCAAGAATATGGATTGTACACAGCAGTGGCTGGACTTATGTTGGCCAATAAAAATCCTGTATCAGCATGGAATCCAGTTAGAGGACCAAAGAATATGAAAATTAAATATCCGTGAGTTTTTCGTGTTTAAATTAGTGTTATTTTACTACCTTACTCTTCAGATTTAAATAAAATATGTCCTCTCGTATGTTTTATTTCAGAACACCTCAAGATTTTCCTGCTTTAGATCAAGACTTTCTGTATAAGGGAAAAGTTTTAGTTACGGATTACCAAACTTATTGCAAAATAATCGGTGATAAAGAAATAAAAGTAAATTAAAAATATAAAGTTTAAAATGTTTTGTATGTATGTTATTAATGTATTAAAAAGTCAGAATCTTTATAATTTGTTTTATTGTTAGTAGTTACGACACTGTAACTTAAAAATATTACGTCATGCACAATGATATTACTTCACATTTGAAGCGGGATCTTTGGATCTGGGGAGAAAATAAAAAAAAATACAAGTTATCATTACAGTTTATTAACAAAGTCAAAGAATCGTGGGGCGAATTAGATACATAGCACTTCACTATTCTGTCAACGGTTCCAACTCGCGTCGGTCACTTCACTTACTTTCAGTTCCCATGTTGCAAGCTTTTATAACAAGAAACGTCTCGTTAGATTACGATTATAAGAACGCTGAAATCTCTTATTCTACAAAATTATACTTACCCGAGTGAAAGTAATAAAAGGGAATAGCTAATAAATAGGAATCGTTGGCTATACTTACCTTCCGTAGAATCTAGAACGTGTGGTGCGTGTCGGGTGGCGGTGTGTGTCGCTAGCAGGGTTGGGAAAAAAAGTTTTTTTAAATTTTATTAAACAAACAGTTTCAATTATTTTAAATAAGTGTTGTTTTTGTTCTTTTTAGTTTAGTGCATTATTTCAAATTTATTCGACCTATAATGTTTCATTTCTAGACTAGATCTATTCAAATTCTATAATGAATTTCAAATCAAATATAATTACAATATACGAACTATGTTATTTTTTTAAAATTGTATGTTGCGTATCTCTAATCAATACTGAACGCTGTACATTCATGATGTATGTTTTAACTAAAGTTGATTTTACAATCGGGTGACATAGGGACTTTCCTAGCGGGACTATACCGGCGAGGAATGACTTACGAACTATGAAATCTGTTCTATGAATAGGTGAAACCCCAATGTTTTTAAATTTCTGTAAAGTTGTTAAAAAATCTCTGTATCAACAATGCCAACCCTGGTCGCTAGTGTGTGTGTGCGCGTGCGTGTGGAGTGTGCGGGGCGGGGCGTGGCGGGGCGTGGCGAGGCGAGGCGTGGGGCGCGTTATCGGGAAGAGGAGGAGGAGGACCTGGATCTGCGGCGGCGCGGCGCGGGGCGCGGGGAGCGCGAGCGCGTGCGCCGGCGCCGGGGCGGCGGCGAGCGGCGCCGCGGCGGCGGGCTGCGGCGACGGTACCTGCAAAGGCAGAGGTTCACGGTTCAGTACGTCAAGTAAAAAACAACGTATGCTAATCAGCAAACCTTAAACAATTTACGTGCCAAATAAATGTATTTCATTTCACATTTGAAATGAAATACATTTATTTGGCACGTAAATTGTTTAAGGTTAAACATTAAAGCAGTGCATTAAATATCAAGTGTGTGCCAAAAAGGTCCCTGCTCAGCATAAATCGTGACAGCGCGAAGCATATCACAATACTGATTTTCAATTTCAAAACCATTTAGAGATTTTATGCCCATAATCACTAAACAGATACTTATAACAGACCTGTGTAACTCCCCGCATAGGTAGCAAAAACGTACCGACGCGCAGCGACACACTGCAATGGGCTAATCAACTTGAGTACCGCTAGCAAGCAACGACACGTGCGCTTGTTTTATACATCGCGTCGCATGATAGTACGCCACTGAATAGGTTTAGTGTATTATGAATCATATTCCAGAGTTATAAGAATGAAATTATCTTGCAATGGATTTCTGTAGGTGTCTAAACGAAAATGTGCTGGACTCTGAGACGAACTAAATTACACCATATCGTGGACGACATTGGGTAGATATTTCTTTGAATTTCATTGCAAAGTAAAACTTCTGTACGGAGGACTAGTACTTATTCTGTGGCAGAGCCTAAGAATGAACCTGTGCGCTTACCGTGGCGGCGAGTGTCGTCGGGGCGGGGCGTGGCGCGGCGGCGGCGGGCGCGGCGACGGGCGGCGCGGCCGCGACGGCACCAGCACCGGCGCCGCCGTGATCTCTTGCCCGTCGATTTGACCTGGGATCAAACGAGCGTGCTTCACTCGCCAGTTTAGGTATACTACTAGTATGTGCGACGGTCGACCGGTCAACAAGCCGGCCGCATAGCAATGCAAGGGTTCGAACGACGTCGCATCGCATAGTGCTACGACGCGGGGCGTCGTATCGAGGGAATCTATGACAAGCTAGTTTCAACACATCCAATTTTTGATTGACCTCACAGAATGCATAGATATTGGTAGGCTACTGGCGTGTCGCGATCTGAATTAGCATGTGGTAAAACTGTACATTAAAGGACGAGGGGGGGTGAGGGGGGGGGGTACCCCCTGATACCCACCCCTTGAAGCAAGCTCTTGGTTTCCGAGATATTAAGGGTTATGACTGTACTATAAGTGGTAAAAATTCAGTATTGGACCGTCGAATTAATGGGGGGGGGGGGGAAAGTGGGAAATGGGGTAGTGTTACCTTTAGAGGGGGGGGGGGGGTAGTGAAGAGGGGTGGGGGTCTGTTTCTCAAAATTGTCCTTAACAAAAAAAGAATCATCAAAATAAAAAAGTAACATCACAGGAAACATACAATATGTGAAAGCTATTTTGAGAAGCAGATATTTTTCCCAACAGACAGAAAAAAGCTGTCTAATTCTATCTGTCTAAAGACAGTGAGATTGACTTCCATACCAGATGTATTTGGAAGTGAATTACATTGAGCAATTTTTTTTGTATTTTTATACCTCCGTCCATGTGTTTCATGGCATTTTCTGCTTCATCTGGATTGGTAAACTCCACATATGCATGTCCTCGTCCATTATGGGGATGCAATCTGTCCATTGGGAACTCTACAGTCTTTACTGTGCCGTATGTTGAGAATATTTCATGTATGTGATCCCTTGTTACATTCAGTGTCAGCCTCCCAATATGAATTCGTGTTGGACGAGGGGGTGGTGAACGTTCACGTTTTTTTCTGCCTGGAGATCTGCAATTTATTTAAACTTTATTGCACCAAAAAAAGAAAGTACAATTGGCGGACTTAATGCCATAAGGCATTCTCTACCAGTCAACCGCATGGGAATGCAGAGAGAAGTGGCAGGATATTAAGTAGAGTAGAGAAATTAATTTATGGTAGAACTAAATTACTACTGAATAAATAAACATACATACTAAAATACATAGATAGTAAAAAAAAATATGGTGAAGATGCCAAGATACATTTACACTAAAAAATATTATTATTGCAACTGCTATAAATAAATTACCTTTCATGCTTGTCCTTGCTTTTTGCTTTTTCATTAGATGGTGCAGAAATTTTCTTCTTATCATTTAGTGGTGAGCGATCCCTTATCTTTTCCCTTTCCTTATCAGGTTCACCACGTCTATCTTTTAGAGGACTCTTGTGTGGAGACAGCCTGAAAAAAAATATTCAATTAAGAAGGTAGGAAAACTAGGAAAAGATACATTTCCAGTAGCTTTTGCATCAATTATTTTAGATATTATTGGAATGAGCAGGTTTTCTTATCTCATTGTTTACCATAAATCAAAAGAACATATCTGCAGACTAAAAGCCATCTAGATTATTTTCATAATACAATTAAACAAAAGAAATCATTATTATGTGAAAGAAGATGTCAAACTAGGTTTTCATAAATAAAAAAATACAAACTTTTTCTTGAGCCTGGAACGATCATTGTTGCTGCTGCTGCTGCTGCTAGAGCTAGAGGAAGATGAGGAGCGCGATGAGCTGCCGGAACTACTTGACGAGGACCGAGATGATGAACGGGATGAACTGCTCTCTGATGAGCTGCAATATTGGAACATTTTAGAATCCATCCATTGACTACACTGATAAACCCTACAATGCCAGTTTAAACTATATTAAGATTAATGCTACTAGATGAATATAATTGAGAGACTTGTGTAGCGAAGTCAGAAGGATCCTTTTAGCGTAAGGCTATAGCTCATAGCTTCATGTTGTTTGTTTGGAGTCATCCACTAAATATTATTTTCGTAGGTATTTCGCAACAATTATAGAGGAGGAATATTGGATAAGACTATCATGGACGGGCTCGATAAAAAAACAACATGAATGCAAAGAAAATACCACGGGATTGGAACGGTTGACAGATATGATGGCGGTACGCGGTAATATAACCTATACTTACTAGCTAGCTTTTCTTTTACACAAACGAAAAATTTACCTTCCACTGCTATCACTACTACTTGATCCAGAGTCACCTTTCTTCTTTTTTACTTCTTTCGGTTTCTTTTTATCCTTATCGGAAGTCGCTGAAGGCGACTTATTGCGGGCCCTGAAATAACGATGGATTGATTGACAAATTTCGATAGGTCTAAGCAATTAATTATCATTGTATCAGCTTGACGTTAACATTACTCACATTTTGCGCTTTAATCATGTAATATTCGCGATAAAACACTATAAGCACCACGAAACACAAAAAACACAAGCCAGCCACAGCGTTGATAAGTCATAGACAAAAAAAGGGAAGGGAATAGGTTTTTTTTTTCTTTCTTCGTCCCCCCCTTTTGATAGAAGGACAGGCAAGGAACCGCAGTCCATACAGCCTGGACTGATTTTAAACAGATCTTCTGTTTTCAGGAAAGCAGCACTTTCGTCAAGTTAAGCGCTTCTTCTATGTAAAAAAATCCTCTGTTTCTCTTCTTCATGTTTCTTTCATTTTCTTTTCTTCTTAAATTGTTTGTACAGTAGAGATAATAAAATCATAAATGAGCAAGTAAGTATCAAAATTTTTGAGCAAATCAATAATGTCGCGCGGGATTTTTTCAGGTTTTTTGAATATTTCAATAAGGTTATCTATGAGGATGATTCTTTGTATATTGTAGGCGGGGCATTCAAATAAAATGTGATTAGGTGTCTAATCCTTATTTAAATTGCAGTCAGTGCATAGGGCCGAGGGTACAATCTTCATTCTGTGTAAATGAGCATTAGTTCTGCAATGTCCCAGTCTTAGACGAATTAGAGTAGAATAGAACTTTTTTCCTCTGAAAGATTTCGATATTACGAACCAAGGGACCGTATTAATTTTATTAACAATGTTAGCATACCAAGTGCCTTTAATTGATAAAGATTCTTGCCATTTTTTAGTCCAGTCTTCATAATGCATACTTTGAATTTTTGTTAAAATATCGGTAAAAGGAATGGCAACATTTGGAATTAAACCACAACCGCTGTCAACAATTAATTTCGCTAGTTTATCAGCCTTTTCATTTCCAATAACTCCAACATGAGCTGGTGTCCACATTAAGATTATTGAAATATTCACGGAACTCAGTCTACAGTAAAGCTTCTTAATCTCAAATAAAATGTAATTTGCATTTACTTTTGAAATTGGACTGTCAAGTGCCTTCAGAACACTCATGGAATCAGTGATAACAAGCCACTTTTCAGAATTATTTACATGGTCTTCTATGTATTGTAAAGCAGAAAAAATTGCCAGGGCTTCAGCGGAAAAAATGCTCATCATTTCAGGCAATCTTAACTCCATGTCCAATCTTAATATGAGGTATGTAGTGAGCCATGGAAACATGTTTATCGCTTTTGGATCCGTCTGTATAGATGGTCATACAATCGGAATGATTTTGAATGTGTGAGAATACTTGTTCTTTAGTTTTCAAATCAGGATCAATATCTATTTTAATTTTGTGATGATTACTCCAATAACTAGTAAAGTAACAAGGCCAGAGATAGTCAGGCCTATGAATGTTGTACTGCTGAGCAAGAAATTCGAGTTCAGAAAAATCATGAAATATGAAAGGGGTATTTGATAAATTAGGGGGATTGAACTGTCTGTAATAAGTAGTCACTTTTTTTAATAAAGAATGATTGGTTATAGAAAAGAATTTAAGGAGAAATCTGAATTTTAGGTACTTGAATCTTAAGGGTAGTGGAGAAATACAACATTTCACCTGAAGAGAATTAATGGGAGATGTTCTCATTGCACCAGTAATACACCGTAAATTGTTATTTTGTATAACTTCTAATTTTTGTACTAGTCTAGAATCAGACCCAAAGCATAGAAAATCATATTCAAAATGACTACGAACTAAAGCTTTTTTAAAGAGTTAATAATACTTTAGGATCAGACCTATATAAACATTTAATTATACTATAAGCCTGATTAGCTCTGCCTTATAAGTAAAAATCATACCCAAGAATTTCACTTCAGAAACTGTTGGCAGAATTTCATTGTTGTAGAAAATATTGACATCATGAGGTCTTTTTTCAAAAACAACAACTTTAGATTTATCAGTATTAATGTCCAAATTAAGATGATCAAAATAATTTTTAAGATTGATTAAAGCTTCATTAATTTTAGAAGACACAGTATCAACATTGTTACCAGAATAATAAACAACTAAGTCATCAGCATATTGTAGATTGAGTACATCAGGTCCTAATATGTAGTTAAGTTTATGAATGTAAAGTGTATACAGCAACGGACTTAATATTCCGCCCTGACAAACACCCTTATGAGCCCAACGAGGTCCCAGAAGTTGATTATTTACTTTAACATACACTTCCCTACTGTGAATAAAGTTAAAAATCCATTGTATAATTTTTTCAGGAATGCCTAAACTTGAGAGAACTTGAGCTAAAATGTGATGGTTGACATTATTAAATGCACCGATAATATCAATAAATACCCCAATTAAAATATTCCCAGTTTTAAAGGATTTGAAAATATCAAGATGAAGATGAGCTGTACTTTCTTTGGATGATTTGCCCTTACGGAATTGATTTGAAGGTAAAAGTAAGTTTCTTTCTACAAAAAACTCCAGTCCCTGCTTTATAAGTTGTTCAAACAGCTTTCCCATACAAGATGACAAAGCAATAGGCCTGTATGAATCTGGCTCACCTTTTTTTTGTTTGGTTTAAGAACTGGTATCAAACAATCTTTTTTCCAATCAGATGGTATAATAGAGTGTAACCACAGAAGATTATAGACTTTTAAAATACATACTTTGGCAAAATCTGAAGTATTCTATATCATCTTGTATGGGATACCATCCATACCATGAGCAGTCTCACGTCTTGAGGTAATGGCAGAAGAGAATTCCTGTAAAGTATATGGCTCTAATAAAAAAACACTCTCACTAACTTCAACTCTATACAGTGATCAAGTTTGAGAGGAGATTCTACAGTATCTGGGGTATACTTTTTAAGAAAATCTAAAATCCATGTCACATTGTCATTACCATTCTTATAAATGATTTTTTTATTAAATTTCTTTATTGTTTGCCAGATAAGACTTAAGGGGGTGGTTCTATAAACAGATTCACAAAAAGAGAGCCAGCTTGAATATCTTTCAGATTTAAGTATTCTTTTTTTTAAAGCTTGTAATTTCTTAAAATTAATATAATTTTCAGTTGAAGGGTTTTGCTTAAACACTAAGTAGGCATTCTTGGAATCCTTAACTGCTTTTGAACAAATGTCATTCCACCAAGGAAGAGGGCATCGTTTCTTTTTATTTGAATTAGGAAGTGTTGGAATTGGTGAATTCTTTTTACGTTTTACGGAGTCGGGAATGACAAATCTACTGCCTTAACTAAAATCTCAATCAAAACTGTATAGCTTTTTAATGGATCTGATCAATTGAAAATCAATTAGCAAGTCATCCAAAGCTTTTTTAATAATAATCCCAGTCCACAAATCGTAAATTTAAGGTGGGCTGATATGGTAATGATTCTGGGATGAAGTAATTATAATCAAATAAAATTTTTGTGATTACAGGGAAATGATAACTTCCTAAGGAATCGTCCCATACAGACCACTCACAGGATGCAGCCAAAGAAGGAGATACTATAGTGAGATCAAGGGCATTTTGCTGCCACCTATCTGAGCCAACAGTAGTCAACTCACCATCATTCAAGAGTACTAAGTTGTTATTATCGATGCATTCAATAATTTCTCGTCCTCTAATGTCAATTCTACTACAACCCCACGCAGTGTGGTGGGCATAAAAGTCGCCAGCTATTAGCAAAGGTCCAGGAATACTTTTAATTAGATTATCAAATTTAGCTTTAGAAAAAGGGGGAATGCAATTACTGGGACTGTAAAAGCTAACTATAGATAATTCTTTATTGTCACCATATTGTAACCTTATTGCAATATTTTGTAAAGAATCATCATATATTGTAGGGATTTGCTTATACTGCAGACTATTGTGAATAAAGATAGCTATGCCATTATGGTCATTACCAAAATCTAATCTAACAATTGAATAGCCTCTTATATTAAATCTATGCTGAGGTTTAAGCCAAGTATCAGAAATGATAGCGACATGAATATTATTCTCCTTTAAAAAATAAATGAAATGATGTTGATTACTTAAAATACTCTAAGCGTTCCACTGTACTATGTTTAACTTTTTTTCCATATTAAAATCAAAACTTAAAATTTATTTTACTGTTTTTAAAGGTCTCAAGGAGAACATCTTTTATATTTTGTGTGTTTATAGCTGTTTCTTTTAATTTACTTTTAGAAAAAATTGTTACAATTGAGCTAAGAATTGCATTTAAAATGTGTTCAGAATTGAGCAAGTTTATAAACTGCTCTGAAGGGAAGGGACTGGGATTGGAATTTTTAATTGTTGGGAAAGATTTGTTATTAAATACATCAGCATATGATCAATTGACATGTTTATTTTTATTTTCTTCCATCTTCTTTTTCTTTATCGGACATTGAGAGGACACAGAAATATGTTTACCATTGCAGTGTAAACAAACAGCCTCACTTGCAGGGATTGTGCATGTTCTATAATTGTGTGGTCCTTGACATATTGAGCAGCAATCAGTGTTTTTTCAAAATTTAGTTATGTGACCATACCTTAGGCACTTCAAACACTGCTTAACAGGAGGGATGTATGGTTTCACCACGAATTTCCAGCTGTTTAGGTCCACAATTTCAGGCAGGTTGGGGCAGGAGAAGGTTATTGAAACAGTTTTGGTTGGCTGAAAAAATACAGATCCATTATCATTTTGACTTCTTCTCATGAAACGTTTGACACTAATAACTTTATGAGAGCAGGAAATTGCTCTAAATATCTGGGCATTACTCATATCAATCGGCACATGGTAAATCACGCCAGTGGCTTCCGTGCCTGAAGCTGGGATTGATGCTTTGACTTTGTAGTTTTCTAAGAACTTTTGATTGTTGACAGCAGCATTGGCAAGCGATGGTTGATTGAAAATCACTCCAACTTTAAATCTGTTGATTCTTATTAATTGTTTAACTCCTTTATTATATTTTTTAACTCCATTGGAGAGAGACATTAAGTCTCGATCCCCTATGGGTTTTTCTGAATTTTGGCTGTCTAAAAAAACAATATATTCGAAGTTGCCCCCATTCTCAGGATAGAGCCTTAAGTATGAAGGAACTCTATACTCAGCATACTTATCTTGATTATCCTCCTCTAGGCTACAGTCGGATTCTTCTGAGACCTCTGTTAGATGACCCTCGGCCGAATCGGGATCTGCCCCGTCGCTGCCCACTTCGTCCGGCCTTTTTCTTTTCCTGGGGCGTTTCTTCCCCATCCTCGCACCTTTAAAAATACCAAATAGGTAAATTTAGAAAATTAATTTGATAAAAAGCCTCCTCTCGTTTTCAAGTTTCCGCGCTTTTTTTTTTCGAAGGGAATAGATAGGGATTGGCTTTTATTCACCCATTCTGGGTCGGCTAAGGAACCACGTCTATACAGCCAAGTTTTTATATTCTTCTTCTGCTATTCTGTACCAGTGGTTCTCCGTGATTTCGTCCGCTAAGGTTGGATTTCCATATTTTCGGTTTCGGGAGTCATCTCAATCGGTTCGTGGTTTAAGCGTCAAGAGCTAACAGACAGACAGACAGACAGATACACTTTCGTCTTTATAATATTAGTATGGATTTTTTTCTTTATGACACCGCAATAAAATAGTGCAATATTTTTCTTCCAAAACCATTCTTAAGCGCTTATTACAATTCAATTCAATATACAGGGTTAATTGTAATTAGCTGGACACCTCTTGCAGGCAGCCTCTCAACATCAATCCCTACAACATTTGTTCTACGACTTTTCACAAATCTTGATAAATAACACAAAAAAAGAAAAACAAAAAAAAATTGTTCCCTCTGTTATTTACTACTCTGTATGATGTACCTAAAATAACAACGCCAAGGCGCCCCTACCTCGTCCCTCCTGCATTCATTCAACGTTTCGGTACTAACATGTGCGTCGCTGCGCCTCTGCGTCACCCCGCCACTCCGTGTCCCGCTGCACATGGCGATTATTTTGTCTACGCAAGGTGCGTAAGTAGAGTAACACAAGTTTAGAGTCAATAAAAATTTTTGTATGGGAAAACTTAAATTTTAAAAACTATTAATTTTGAAAAGTCGTAGAACATATGTTGTTAAGATTGTTGTGGAGAAGCTGCCTGCAAGAGGTAATAATAATAATAATAATAATCATTTATTTCTCACTATAAGAAAATACAAAATGAAAATAAACAATTTGTGGTAGGTACATATAGATTATGGTGGGCTGATACCTGAACTGGGATGATTCCTGTATCTCAGGTTATCAGCCCTCCACCCCATCCAGTGATCTTATATTGGTAATTGGCAACATAGTGAGCAATGATTTAAAGGTAAGTAAGTTTATACATTAAAAAGGAGGGTAGTTGTAATCGCGCCAGCAACCGTGCGCTAAGCAAGCCGCCGGATAGTTAAGTTAGTTAAGTGGTACAAGCTACCAGCGGATTAACAACATGAACATAGCTTACTGAATATGTGTATTCAAGTATTGTAATTTTTATTCATATTTATCAGTATATTAATGTGTGTGTGTGTGTGTGTGCGCGCGTGTGTGTGTGCGTGCGTGTGTGTGTGTGTGCGTGTGTGTGAGCGCGTGTGTGTGTGCGTGCGTGTGTGTGTGTGCGTGTATGTGTGTAAACATTATTAACACGATGCTACTTTAGTTAAGTTAGCCTATGACGTTTCAATCTTGGGATCAAGATCAAGGTGTCCAGTTAATTTAAATTAACCCTGTATATTTATTTCAGACAAAGTCCATAGTGTTAGTAACAATAATGTTATGCTTATGTTAGTAAGGGTTACAAGTAACTAAAAGAATAAAATAAATTAAAAAACACATGACTCACCTGAACGCAAGTCCGTGTGAAATTGCGCTGCAGCGGTTCCAGCGATGGGCAATTGTTCGAAAAAAAATAATCGAATGAATCGACAATCGACCATACGAACTAGCGAATGTCGATATAGTGATTCGAAAAAAAAATTTAATAATAATCGACAATCGAATGATAATCTATACTCGGCCCTTCGATGCATTCGATTGAATCGCCGCGACAGGACAGGCAGAAAACGAATGATTAATCGACGCGACGAATGACGATTCATTCGTTAGTAGTACAGCCTGCGCACCGAGCGCTCCGTTATTGCTCGCTGCATAATCGAAGGATAATCGAATGACTGCGGTTGCTTGTCGAATACATTCGATTACAGAGACCATTCTAATAATTCGATTAATTTAGTAATAATCGCCCATCGCTAAGCGGTTCATGTACGCACAGTCCATCCTGTCGGCAATCATGCTCAGGATATTGTTAGTGCTGGCCCGCACCCAGAAGAAAGAAGTGCAGTATGCTCTGAAGAGTGTAAGCTTAACTTGGTGAGAGCAGCATGCAAACCTGCGGGCAATCATGTTCGCTCTCACTGACAGCGCCCTCCGCTTGATATCAACATCGTCTTTGAGGTCAGTGGTTAATTTGTGCCCCAGATACCTAAACTTGGACACCCTTTGCAGTGCAGTACCGTTTAACAGTATAGGTGGGAACCTCTCGGTGCTTCTTCCCTTGACCTCAACTATCATGACTTCACTTTTCTTAGCATTGTAAATAAGTCCGTGATTTTTAGTGTATTTCTTACAGATTGTCACAAGCTTTCTTAAGCCACAAATTGATGCACTCAGCAGCACCATGTCATCAGCGGCCGGAGCCGGCCGGAGGTAGTGACCTCCTTTCCCGCTTACCCACACTGTGTCCCGCCAGAAAGGTTATTATCAATGTCAACGTTCAGTAGGGTTGGAAAAAAACAGTTATTTTTACATTTTATAAAACAAACAATTCAAAATGTATTACCAAGTGATTTTTTTTTGTTCTTTTTAGTTTAGAATAGTGATTCGCCATAGTAAAATAAATATTTACAAAATAACCGGCTAAGTGCGAGTAGGACTGGCGCAGGAAGGATTCCGTGTCATTATCTATAACCTTACTTTTATTTAAGTTGGCAAAATAATCATTTAAAATACAACCAAAGTGATTTTTCATATTCTGTAAATATTTCAAGCGTTTACTTGTTGCCGACTGCCGTTATTAATATCAGCCAAAAACGCCAAAATAATCACGTTTGTTATATGGGAGCCCCTTTTAAATATAGGTATCACGGTTCATGAGATACAGCCTGGTCGACAGACAGACAGATAGACATACAGCGGAGTCGTAGTAATAGGGTCCCGTTTTTACCCATTGGGTAGGGAACCCTAAAAACGATTAATGGATTTAACATTTATTTTACGTTGCGTATCTCGAACGCTTTGCATTGACCCTGTATGTTCAAGGTAATGTTGATTTTTAAAATGGGCGCAATAGGGACTTTTCTAGCGGGACTATACCGGCGGGGAATTACCTATGAACATAAATTCAATTTTATGAATAGGGCAAACCTCAATATTTATATTTAAATGAGGGTGTCTTGATACATAGACCTTTAAATATATTATTGCACTTGAAAAAATGAGAATCGAACCCGCGGTCCTCGCATGCCGGGCGATTGCCTAACCTCTCGGCCACCCTGGCGTTAGCAGAGCCTGTCGAAATTTTCAAGTGCTTCTTAACGCTGTAATGCCGCGTTGCTTTCATCAATGTTATTGGGATTACACCCTCAACACTCGAAAGAAATACTATTGCAAGTATTTAACAATCGAAAGATGAAGCTTGCAAATACGATAAATTATTGTTTTTTTAAGTGATAACTTAAGCATTTACTTTGCAATCTAAATATATTATTGCACCTGAAAAAATTGGGAATGATTGAGATTTATTTAAATGCTTTAAATAAATCTCAATCATTGTCAATTGTAAAATGGTAAAAATCGTTAAACAACTATTCTAAAATTAATCGTTATTTTAATTTGATTGCACAAATATTTGTGTCCGACCGAAACTCGATTTTCAGCCGAAACCGAAACCAAAGGTTCCGCGTCGGTCCCAGTTTCGGCCGAAACTCACCTCCACCATACATACTTCTTGCAGCAAGGTGGGAGGAGGGGTACTAAAGAGAAAGTACGAGAGGGAAGTGGTTAAGGAAGTAAGGGCAAGCAAGTGCGAGCAGATTTAGCGCAAACATTTATGTAAAACTGATGAATCGAGACCAAAACAGAGCATGAGACCGTCTCTATTTCCTACGTAATTAAAATTGTTTTCGTAGTTTACATTGGTAATCTGATATGCTGCCGTTGTACAATGATTTTGACAAAACTGCCTTAATTCAAAAACAACCTAAGTACAAAAGGCGCCATCAAAGTGAGCGCAAAGGACTTGTCCTCTTTTTGTATGGAGGCTGGTTTTTTATTCTAACATATCACCAACCACTAATAAACCTATATTTATCTTTAAGCTACAAAAATATGAAACACATAACCATAGAAATCAGAATTTTAATCGCCTCCATTTTTGAGAAAAAATATGTTTTGTAACAGGCATCATCCATTGTTCACTTACTTGTATTTCCTGGCTGTATGGCTATGTACCATTGCCTTTCCGCTGGTGGATTAATACTACTAAGTACTACCACAGGTTATATAATAGGTACTACTGTCAATGGTATGTCAATTTTGCTGTCAATTTTTTTTCATGCGTTTCATGCGTTAATTGATATAGCTGAAGGTGCGGTTTCTGTACAGACAAAGAGAAAAAATAATTTAAATTTTTCTCTAAATCGGAGGCCTTAAAAATTATATTAATTATGCAGAAAGGCTAGTTTTTGTGAATTCTTTAATATAATATTAAGTTTAATCTGGTTAGAAATATTGACGAATAAAAAACCACTAATGGACAAGTCCTTTTTATGTCATATAACTTGTGAGATGCGCTTTCCGTAACAAAGTGTAGTAAAAATAGCAATATCTAATTTTTAGATAGCAAAGTGAATGCTTATCACTTAAAAAAATACTTGAAAGTATAATTTTTGTAATTTATGTGCAAGTAAAATATTTTCAGTTAGCGATGGGCGATTGGTTGAAAAAAAATAATCGAATGAATCGACAATCGGCCATTCGAACTATCGAATGTCGATTTAGTAATTCGGAAAAAAATAATCGAATAATAATCGACAATCGAATGATAATCTATACCCGGCCCTTCGATGCATTCGATGGAATTGCTGCGACAGGACAGGCAGCGAACGAATGATTAATCGACGCGACGAATGACGATTCATTCGTTAGTAGTACGGCCTGCGCACCGCACGCTCCGGTATTGCTCGCCGCATAATCGAAGGATAATCGAATGACTGCGGTTGCATATCGAATACATTCGATTACAGGGACCATTCGAATAATTCGATTAATTTAGTAATAATCGCCCATAGCTATTTTCAGTACGCACAGTAGTCACAGTTCTCAATATTTCCCAAATATTTTAATGTTTTTGGACTTTTTATATGATGTGATTTAATTCTTTGCGGGATTGAAGTTGTTTATTTTAGGACAGCGTGGCGAAAAACCTTTACTGGGTATTCATTAAAAGCCAAGCCACCACTCAATCCCTGGGTAGGCAGTGGTGGAGCTGCATTAAACAGCTTTAGGACGGCTACGTCGATATAACCATGGACTATCCATGGTTTATTGAAATGAAAATCTAACAACGAAAAAAGATTTTCACTGTACCGAATGGAAGTACCATTTTGTAGCAAAAATCACAGCTACTACAACTTTAATTTGACGTGTTTGCATACGAGATTTAAAAAAGGAAAAACGATTTTCAAGAATAAATTTCTGTTACAATTGTGCTGGCCAGGCGTGATAAGCTAATAACGAATCATGGGTGGGCTTACCTAAACAGACCGGGAGTATTAAAAAATATTAAAGTTTAGGCGCGGCCGAAGCTTCGGCCTGTTTTTGGCCGAAACCAAAATTCTCGCCTAAACACAATATTTGGCCGAAACTGGCAGAAACCGAAACCGAAAGGTCACTAACAAAGATACGTATTTTGCACTTAAATAAAATAAAAGTGTTTTAGGCAAATCTGTTTTGCCGGTTTCTATTGTGTAGTAAATAAAAGGGGGAATGAAGATTAAGGGATATTTTTTTAAAAACGGAAAAGTGCGAGTCGGCCTCGCGCCCTGAGGGCTCCATACACACGTGTGTTATCACAACATTTGTTATATTTTTTTAAGATTCCTTAATTTAAAGGAAGAATTAATCTTTATAGGAACACATTTTTGTCCGTCTGTCCATCTATCCGTCCGTCCGTCTGTCTGTCAATCAGTCTATCTACCTGCTCTAGAGGTATCAAATTGCCAGAAATTCTAATTCTAATGTTTTTTTTGCAAGTAAGGACAGGATTAAACCATCTCTTGGCTGTTTATATAGTAGATATTCTATATAGGTACTCTAAGCTTAGCTGGCACCGATTCCAAAAAATAACAGATAATAAATTGGAAATAGGTTTTTTGTATAATTTCATAGAACAGTTAGGTAATTTAAATATTATTTTGTAATTTTTAGTTTAAAGGACTTGTCCTCTTTTTGTATGGAGGCTGGTTTTTTATTCCAAGATATCACCAACCACCAATACCCTATATTTATCTTTAAGCGACAAAAATACGAAACACGTAACCATAGAAATCAGAATTTTAAACGCCTCCATTTTTGAGAAAAAATATGTTTTGTAACAGGCATCATCCATTGATCACTTACTTGTATTTCCTGGCTGTATGGCTATGTACCATTGCCTTTCCACTGGTGGATAAATACTACTAGGTACTACCAGAGATTATATAATAGGTACTGTCAATGGAATGACAATTTTGCTGGCAATTTTTTTTTCACGCGTTAATTAGTATAGGCGAAGGTGCGATTTATGTACAGACAAAGAGAAAAAATAATTTAAATTTTTCTCTAAATCGGAGGCCTTAAAAATATATTAATTATGCAGAAAGGCTAGTTTTTGTGAACACTTTCATATAATATTTAGTTTATTCTGGTTAGAAATATTGACGAATAAAAAACCACTAACGGACAAGTCCTTTGTTTATAAAATTTTTAGTTTTAATTACAGTTTTGAAATCGGTTTTGTTTTTTTTATGAGGTTGGTATTTTTCTTTGTCCTAGAATTCTGACATTTAATGGCAATAAGCAAAATTCAATATCCTCAATGCATGTCAATTTATAGAAAAAAAGATTTTGCGGTGATTACACAGGTTTGTACGGAAACCCTGAGGCGCGAGGACGACTCGCAATATAGTCCGTTTTTCACAAAAATATTATTTTATCTTTATTTCGCTTTTTATTAACTACACACTAGAGACCGGTAAAACAGACTTGCTTGTTTTATTTAAGTTCATAACACGGTTTTTGGGCAGTCGTGAAAATGAATTGATACGGTACCTATTTATTTTTTCATTTATTTTGGCATCAAACAGTCATGTACATAAACAGGTAATAGTGAGAATCGTGTTATATAAATAGACCTTATAGTGACTAAAAATTATATATATCACCGTAAGATTATAAACATCGTTCGATTACAATCTATCTCGTGTGATTATAAACTGTCGAAAAATTGTAAACCGTAACATATGATTGCAATTTAACGCATTATTTATCGCTATATTATAATCTATCGAAGTGAAACTGTTAAATTACAATCTGTCCCGCGTCCAATTGTAAACTGTCCGAAAGTTCTTCCTGATTGGTCGGTCTTATTGTAAGAGCGACCAATCACGACAAGCCGTTCTTTGTCCCCCGCAGATAACTCTGAAATGAAATAAATACTAAAACAAATATTAAAACACAAAAAAAATATGTAATTTAGCTTATGTTCGGAAACTAGCACTAATTCGTTGGTTTATCATTCAAACTGCTTTTTTTGGTTAATCACATAAATTTTTACGTCCACAATAATTTTACATAACTAATTCTATAGATATAAGTTATTTTCAACTCGAAATTAATTTATAATCACGAAAACACAGTAGTTTACATTCAACAACAAACCAAATAACAAACAAATATGGCGAGTGCAGGGGCGGTGGGGGGCACATAACGTTCAACCAATCAGCGCCTGAGATGCATTCCGTTCTACGCTGGTTCACAATTTAACCGCTTCCCATCGATAGATTACAATATAGCGAAAAATAATTCGTTAAATTGCAATCATATGTTACGATTCACAATTTTTTGACAGTTTACAATCTCACGAGATAGATTTTTTTACATTATTGCTATATTATTATTATTACATTATTGGATTACAATTTTTCTTGCAATTAAATAAATCTATACATATCATAAAACTGTAAAATCGATGCGTCTATACATTGAGTATTTTTACCAAAAACTAATTGAGGGTGATGTTAAAATAGTAACAGAATAGGAATCTACAACTTTTCATTTTTTTGTCTGTTTGTCTGTGTGTCTATTTGTCTGTTTGTACACGCTAATCTCCGGAACTACTGAACGGATTTAAATAAAACTTTTTTATTGTGTAGCTATTGAATCTGGGCAAATACTAGGCTATAACTTATTTTGAAGATCGGAGTACCTGATGTGGTACTTAAGCAGTACACTTAAACTAAGAGAGATATGAAAGCAGCGCGTTAAGAAAAGTTATTAAGCGTGATGAGCATTTTCTATTGACGTACACAAATTGAAGGTCTGGAGCAACTGATATGGAACCCTAGCAGCTCAGCTTAACTATAAGAGATATGAATAGAGCACCTTAGAGTACATTGTTCAGCGTGATGAGCACTTTTTATTGACTTACACAAATTAAAGGTCTGGAGCAACTGATATAAAACCCTAGCAGCTCAGCTCAACTTTAGGAGATATACATAGAGCGCTTTAGGAAACATTGTTCAGCGTGATGAGCATTTTCTATTGACTTACGCAAATTGAAGTTCTGGAGCAACTGATATGAAACCCTAGCAGCTCAGCTTAACTATAAGAGATATGAATAGAGCACCTTAGAGTACATTGTTCAGCGTGATGAGCACTTTTTATTGACTTACACAAATTGAAGGTCTGGAGCAACTGATATAGAACCCTAGCAGCTCAGCTCAACTTTAAGAGATATACATAGAGCGCTTTAGGAAACATTGTTCAGCGTGATGAGCATTTTCTATTGACTTACGCAAATTGAAGGTCTGGAGCAATTGATATGCTTAATTACTTTAGACTGATTTCAAACTCCCAAGGTAATCCTACTGTCTCTAAGTTACGATCTGGTAAAGGAAACCTGAAGAAATCGAGAGAATCCTTCAGATTTTATAGGCATGTTTACCATATATGCTACAGCATTAATTTAGGTATAGGTATAACGTTTACATTCAGGAGTTGATGGTGCTGACCTTCACGCTAAGTAGTTCGTGGATTCTTTCACCACAGACAGTTTGTCGAAATTTTGTTGAATCACTGTATTATTTATGAAAGATCAAAGTCAAAGGCACTATTTTTTATACTATTTATCACTAACTAACTAACGGAAATTGAACTACGAATAAAAGAATAGTATTACTTACTTTACGTTATAGGAGAAATGGCCTTTGCCCTGCAGTGGGACACGACAGGCTCCTAATAATAATAATAACTTTACGATAGTAGTAACTTACAAACCTTAGGCTAGGGACACAAATAAATGCTAAGCCACATTCATCTATTGCGGTAGGACAGTTTGAGTCTGACTTTTTTCTGATTACTAAAGCTAAGGTGACCTTTATCTTTTTTACAAACGAATTGAACTCCCTTCAATAAAGTAAACCGAAAAGTAAAAAAAAACCTTTACACTGTTACTAAGAAAGATATACGACAAAATTTAGTTTTGGAGTCGGTGTTACTGCCATGCGAAAGTTTCTTACAGAGGAGGATGGCGAGGTGATAGTAACCCTATCTTAAAAAGAGTGACTATTGACCTTGATTTTTCATTCCTCCCTTCTCCTTACGACATAGTAGACTAAGATCATGATAGCTGGATTGCGACGGGAGTGTAAAATATACATAAGGTGTGAGACGGCTTAAATTATTTGTTATTCAATGTCACCTTTCTATCATTAATTTCATAATGAGACGGCTAATTAGCCGTCAAATTTTTATTTAAGTGTTAAAACCGCGGTATAATTTTTATTAGTAAGGGGATAATAAATATCCTCCTGAAACCACATTCAGTACATTACCCGCGATGTTGTATTGATCAGCAGCACAGCACATTTAGCGTAAATGAAAAAACCTGTATCACCACTTACCGCAAGCGTACGACAGAATTACAGCCAAGTGCAAAAACAATCACTCGTCACACAGGCAGCGGTTGAGTGGTCGAAATGACAGCCATAAGCCCCATGCGGCGCGACACAGCCTCCGCATTACCACTACTGTGCCGAGCGTGTCGTTTTACGACGCCCCCCGCCCCTTGCCGACCTTTACGCTTCCTATAAACTGAAACTACGTCACTACTCTACTTCAAGATACCAAATCATTTCTGCCCTTTCTTCGATACACTGTCCTTATATGACAAAGCATGCTATTTACGCCTCCAAAAAGTATGGAGTTATTTTTAGGGTTCCGTACCCAAAGGGTACAAAAAGAGAACCCTATAAAGACTCCGCTATCCGTTTCTCTGTTTGTTAGGCTGTAGGTATACTTACTATGAACGGTGAAAAATAAATGAATAATTTACAGATGATGTATTTCTGTTGCCGCTAATAACATACTAAAAAAAGAATAAAATAAATATTTAAGTGCGGTTCCCATACGTCAAACATGATTTATTTGCTGTTTTTAAAATTAAATTAAAAAATTATAATATACTAGTTAAAACAAAATAAGGGCCACTTTTTTATTTTGACATCTGGAGCGATTTTAATAATTTCTAACTGATGTTAAGTACCTACCTTTTTGTGGTGGTTACCTTAAGTGTTAACGAACATCGTGAGAGTTTACAGCTTGCATAGTTTTTGAAGCGGGTGACAGTTTGTCATTTTTTTGTAACCACTAGAATTTACCCAACTTTTTTAACGAAGTTTTAGGTCATTCCAACTGTGAATTCGTGCGCGAGCAGTTAAATTTTGCTAAGTTTAAGTGTAAATAAACATTTTCAAAGAGCAATGCCGAGAAATCGTAGACATATGGACGTGCAAACGGCAACTAGAGCCATAACATTGATACAAGAAGGGCATTCGCAGCGTTCTGTAGCTCTGCAGCTGGGATTTTCACGAAGAGCCATCCAGAATGCTTGGAATCGATTCCAAGAGACTGGAAGTGTAACCAGAAGACGGGGATCTGGAAGAATTCGAGCAACCACAGCACAAGAAGATCGCTACATACGCTTAACTGCGCGCAGAGAGCGATTCGTCACCGCTCGCTCCATACGAAATCGCTTGCGCCGGGCGACGGGTACTCGTGTTAGCGACCAAACGATTAGGAATCGGTTACACGAGGACCAAAATTCTCTAGGAGACGTGTAGTGCGAATTCCGTTGACAAGTGCGCATCGTGCGAACCGTTTATCTTTCGCAAGACAACACCAGGACTGGGTCACAAATGATTGGAGCCCAGTATTGTTCACTGATGAGTGTAAAGTAAAAAATTTAGTGACGATCGATGCATTAGAGTTTGGAGACGAGAGGGTGACGATTTTTGGATGCCTGCATCCATGAAAGTGACAGATTTGGGGGTCCCAATGTAATGGTGTGGGGCGGAATCTCGATGTCCGGTCGAACCGAGGTCGCAGTTCTCAATGAAGGTACGGTAACAGCTCAACGATACATTGAACAGGTCATAAGACCCCATGTGGTGCCATTTGCACAAAGAATTGGTGCAGGATTTAAATTAATGCACGACAATGCTCGCGCTCATACAGCAAGAGCTCCCCGAGAAGCCCTAGAGGAAGCTGGTATACAGGTTTTACCGTGGCCCGCCAAGAGTCCGGTCCTTAACCCAATCGAGCACATGTAGGATTTATTAAAACGAAGTGTCCGGAACACAAACCAACCTGTGCATAACGAAAGACAGCTCATTAATGTGCTGAAAACAAGCTGGGAACAAATTGCACAAGAAACAGTTCGGCACTTGGTAGAGAGTATGCCCTCTAGGCTTCGAGAATGCATTCACAAAAGAGGAGGGCATACACGGTACTAAAAAAGTGAAAAAAATAATATTGTTTCAATTTTTTTTTTTTCATGTAGTGTATTTTTAGCCACAATTCTCTTTTTTCACAAAAATCTAACATTAGAAAATTTTCAAATTTATCTTTGTTAATTTTAATGTTAAAACATTAAAAATTAATTAATAAAGTAAGTCGAATAATTTATCAACCCCTAAATACAAAACATTTATTGGAAAACTAAAAATACGTGGTGGCCCCTATTTTGTTTTGACTAGTATATATTGTGTCCATATTTGTATAGATAATGGTACGGAACCCATCGTGCGCGGTTCCGATTCGTACTTGGCCGGTTTAAAGAAATGTTTGGAGTGTATATGTGTAACGGTGATAACCGGTCAATGACACTGCGAATTTGAACTTGTGTAATATTGTGAATCATTGTTTTCTCTTTATGCTTTTTCTAATTATCGTGTATATGCGTCGTTCACGTATAACACATATTAAACCACAAAAATAGACTAAATTACACTGTCTTACGAAAAATTTTTTTTCGCGTTGAGGTTATATTGTTTACGTTAGTAAATATCTAACCTCTAGTTGATCAACCAATTCTTTGGCTTACTTACGTGATTTTATATTGATTGAGTGTAAAGATGCTTACTCGCAAAGCCTATGCTCGCCAGGAGGAATCTAAACTCCTACTGGCTTTGAAGGAACTGCAGGCGGCCAAGGAACGGATTGAGCAACTGAATAGGGAAAGCGAAGACAATGAGAGGATACTGTTAGATGTGCTGGATAGTAACAGTCAATTAAAGAAAGAGATGGCTGAGCTGCACACCAACTACGGCTTATTAATTGACGAACGTGACTAGCTGCAATCCGTCATAAGTGGGTTCGGGGAGTGCTGTGAGGAGTATAAGCAGAACCTCAATCGTATAACTGCCCTTCAACAAGACCTTGATGAAGCCCGAGATCATATTCACCACTTGGAGATGGAGAAGCAAGACTACATTGACAGCCAAACCACCCTTTTATTTGACAAGTTAGTTGGTAGTGCGCCCAGCCAGATCCAAACTGCACCTGGAAGTCCACCTAGTGTAACTATAGATTTAACAAATGATTCCTCTACCACAACATCTACAGGGATTTTAAGGTGCAGTAAAAATAAATTTAAGAAATACGTTAGAATAAATAGGTTTATTAAAAAAACAAATAAATTAGTTAAAAAACAGAATTGTTTGTTTACAAAAGTTAAATATATAAATGAGAGAAGGCAACTTGGTGATGAGCTAGATGCATGTTCTTTAATATTAGAAAATAGTGTGACAAAATATGAAAATGATATATTGAAATTAGAAAATGAATTAGAAAATCTCAAACTCTTATTAAAAATAATGACTGAGACATATAAATGTAACTCACTCAGGAAATTATTTACTAATAAAAAGAAAGTAGTTGTATGTGGGGATTTCAATGTCGATATTATAGATGAAGAAAAAACCTATCGAGTGAGGTTTTTAAGCCTTTTCAAATCTTTCGATTTAATGCCTGTTTTTGCTGAACCGACTAGAATTACTGCTACAACAGCTACTTGCTTAGACAATATATTCTGTAACTCTGTTGTGATAAAAAAATCTATAGTAAATTTTGTAAAATCCGATCACTGCGGTCAGTCAGTCACGTTTGAACACCGTTTTGTGCCAACTAAAAATGTAATTCAATTTAGACCAGTCACTGATTCCCGTATAGAAAAATTTTAGTCTAACTTAAGTGATAAAATTCCGCTTTTGCCTTTTATTAATGACAATGTTAATAACCAATATGAGTATTTTATTGAATTAGTTAAAAGTGAATTTGATAAAAATTTTCCTAAAAAGAAATTAGTAATAAACAATTTGAAACCGAAGTTCAGTGACTGGGCTACAGTAGGTGTTTACATCAGTAGGAAAAAAATGTTTGAATTATATAATCAAAAAGTATATAGAAATAATGACCCAATATTCCTAGAATATGTTAAAAAATACTCAAAGTTATTCAAGAACGTTTGCATGGTAGCTAAATCTAATTATATACGTGAAAAATTAATAAATCCAGTAATAAAATTAAAGAAACTTGGAATATTATAAACAAAGAAACTTGTAAAACTAAACCACGTGATCACACATTTACATTAAAAATTGATAATAAGAATATTAAATCTGATAATGAAGTTGCAGGTGCCTTCGAGAAGTACTTCTGTAATGTACCTATCGAAACCACAAAACAACTTAATTCGTGCGCTCTGCATGCGAAATCACTGCTGGTGTCTAGTGTTGACAGGTGTAACTCCTCATTTGATTTCACTCATATTAATCCTTTAATGATAGTAAAAACTTTCAAGGAATTAATACAAAAAAGAACTGAGGATATATGGGGAATATCAACTGACACAATAAAATCCATTACACCTCTCATAGCATCTCACTTAGCACATATATTCAACGAATGTATTGATCAAGGTCAATTTCCCACTTTAATGAAATATAGTAAGATAATACCTTTATTTAAGTCAGGAGAAAAAAGTGACCCAAGCAACTTCAGGCCAATTTGCATTCTACCTGCATTTAGCAAAATTTTTGAAAAAGTTATATCTAATCAATTGCTCTCTCATTTTAAACTTAACAATTTACTGCACGAGAAACAGTTTGGTTTTTCCAAAGGTAGAAATACAACAGATGCTGGGGTGGCACTCGTCAAACACATTTTGGATGCTTATGAAGATAAACACGATGCGATTGGTGTATTCTGTGACTTGTCGAAGGCATTTGATTGTGTCGATCACCAAACACTCATTATTAAGCTTGAACATTACGGTGTATCTAATAACGCGTCTAAAATGTTGAAATCTTACCTCTCAGGCAGACTACAAACAGTAAACGTTAATGGTACTAACTCCTCAGGTGCCCCGCTTCAAATGGGAGTGCCCCAGGGCTCAATATTGGGACCTTTGTTATTTTTGATCTATATTAATGACCTTCCTTTTTATGCCAAAGACTCCTGTGAGATAGTTCTGTTTGCTGATGATACTTCTTTAGTCTTCAAATCAAGAAGAGGCGAAGTATCATTTGACAATGTAAGCGGAGCTCTCTCTAAGGTATTAAATTGGTTCACTAGCAATAACTTGCTTCTTAATACAAAAAAGACTAAATGTATTAAATTCACCATGCCTAACGTGAAGCAAGCTAACACAGAAATCTTACTCAACGGTGAAAAATTACATCTATCAAACTCCACTGTTTTTCTGGGCATTACATTGGATTCGAAGTTGCAGTGGGGACCACATGTTGACGCTCTGGCTGGGAGACTTGCTTCAGCTGCCTTTGCGGTTAGAAAAATTAGACATTTGACTGATGTTGAAACAGCAAGGCTTGTGTATTTTAGTTACTTTTACAGTATAATGTCTTATGGTCTTCTCTTGTGGGGTTCTGCTGCGGACATAGATACCATCTTTATTTTACAGAAAAGAGCCATTCGTGCCATTTACAAACTTAGTCCCCGCGAATCCCTGAGAGAATTCTTTAAAGAAATTAACATCCTCACTGTCGCTTCTCAATACATATTTGATAATATAATGTACGTACGCAAAAATTTAGATCTTGTTATAAAAAAAAGTGATATTCATTCGTATAACACAAGAAATAAAAACAAACTTGTCATTCCAAACTTCAGATTAGCCAAAACAATTAATTCATTCTTGGGAAATTGTGTCAAATTTTTCAATAAAATACCTCATAATGTTATCGAACTACCTATTAATAAATTTAAGTTACATGTCAAAACTACCCTAATGTCGAAGGAGTATTATAAAATTCAAGACTATCTTAATGACGAGAATGTATGGACAGTCCAGCCTGCACCAAACTGATGTACCTGTTTATTTTGATTTGTTTTATTTTTGTGGCAGCTAGTGGTGACTGAGTTTGTTCCGGCGTTTCTTCTCAGCACTTGCCAGATTGTCTGTGTCTTGTCTCGAAGCGCTAGTAGGGCCCAAAAGATAAGGAGACATGTTCTGCCCGATATGGGCCATAATTGATTGATATTTTGACGTTCATAAGTGGCATTTTGTGTCCTAAATTGAATAAAGAATTTTTGACTTTTGACTTTTGACTTTTGTTTTGCCCACATGAAACCCACGCCACGTATACCTATCATGACTACACGTTACTAAATTATAGATGATACAAAAATCTAACCCAGAGTATATTACCTATCTATCATGTAGCAATAATGGCTACATGATATAAACATTGGAGCAATTAACAATTTATATCTTTTTTTAGAGTATAGAAGTAATATTTTTCAGTTTTAGGACACGTGTTTACATAAAATATTTACTGTGCTTTACCCTATTGGGATTATTTTCGAATAGATCTGAAAAGGCATTGCCAACTTTACAAATAATATTCGCAAGCTTTGTATTCATACTCTACATGAACTGAAATGAAAATAGTTTTGTGTAGCAATGTTTGACGTCATTTTACCGAGATAAATTCAATAGTTATAGGTAGTATCAGTGAAGTTAGTAAGTAGGTTGAACAACATGAAACATGTTTTTTCACACGGCAAGCCCACGTAAGGATGTCGGCCTGATTGTTCTAATCCATGATAGCGGTCATATATGTTTTATATGAGGTACCGGTGCTTATGAAAGTCTATTAAGTATTTATTATTTGACGTTTTATCTTCACCGTTTGAAGATAATTCCTTTTATCTTTATTGTAGCGGGACTTGTCATAGCTCAATCAGCAATATTCATAACATAAAAAAACCGGGCAAGTGCGAGTCGGACTCGAGCACTAGGGGTTTCGTACAAACAAAGGTTTCTATCTACGATGTAACCACAAATTTGCAATTTTCGGACTTTTTATTTGTGCTGTAAGACCTTCCTTCTTGCCAAATTTCAGATTCTAGGTTTGTGAGAAGTACCCTATAGGTTTTGATTCCCTTGCAAAATGTTAGAAAATACGGCTAAATGGCTGTATCTTTAGATTGCGTTAACATAGAAGCTTGATCTATTCACAGCTTCAAGGGACTACTTATATAATAATATATAATATTTGATGTTAACTTCAACTTAATACTTCACGCGTTCCTAAGAAAAAGGGCAGACAGACGAACAACAAAGTGATCCTATAAGGGTTCCTAGTTGCACGGAACCCTAAAAACAAGGACTACTTTGAATATACATATACATTATAGACAAAAAAATAGTTAAGTATGTTACTCATTCATTGGTTCATTTGAAATAAGTACCAATGTATGCACTTACAGCAACAGATGCAACATCTGAAAAAAATATTAAGACACTAGTTCACTAATGTTGTAATGTTTAATCAGCCAGTAAGCGCCGATTGACGGTTAATTTGACAGAGTTCCTATACATTTTTTTTTTCAAATAATGTTAAGCCGACTAATTAAAAATTAAACACTGGTTGGTGAACTTCAGGCTGAGTGACCCAATGTAATCCGTAGCTCGTCAATCAAAAGTTAGATTCTCGGATGCGGAAGACTTCTCCAAAAATGTATTTGCATGCGGCGTGAAATTGTACTTACTTCTTCAAATGAGTTAAGTTACTTGTACAGGCAAATAAGAAACAGTTTGGGTAATAAAAACCATAAAATAGGTCGGTGTTTGTAGTTTAGATACCTTTCAAAATCTGGTCATCAATCCTTTAGTCCATAACCAGATTAGATGCGGCAAGTAATATGACTATTTAATGGACCTGCCCACGGGAGCCGTTTTGAAAGAGTTTTCATTGTAAGGATAAAAAATGGTTTTATAATCACTAAACGCCTACTGCCCTGTCCGTAATTTCAATAGGGACCCATGACCCAAACTTTAGAACGTACTAGAATATCATATATGAAATAGAAATATGTATTATAAAAAGGCTAATAAGTAAAAGATTTATAATTTAATATCATTAATTTTGTAATAAATAAAAATCTTTTGTTTTCGACAATTGCGTTGTTAGTAGCAAAGTAGCAATTTATTTTAAAATAATTAAATAAAATTTATTTATATTTACCTACCTGAAATAAAAATAAAATGCAATTGATTTAATTAAAATTAATTTATAAAATTAAAATGTCTGGAATAATCTAACTAATAACTACGAGTATTAACCTAGTCTTTCGTCGGGCATAGTCTTTAATAATTTAATTTAATGAAATTTAAGTCCGCTAATTGTACTTTCTTTTTAGGTGCAATAAAGTTTAAATAAATAAATAAAATAAATAATTTGTTAAAAAACACATTTTTAACTGAAATCATTAGGACTTGATTGTTTGCATAACGTCTCCCGACCACACGAACCCTCCAAAAAACCCTTGAGTTGATTTATCGATCTATGGATAAAACGTATTAATGCATTCTGTAATGCCACAATTTATTTATCATAAGTCTTGACTTGGTGGAATAAAACTTACGTCAAGTATCGGTAAAAGGCAGGCACACGTTGGGCGGCGTGTATAAAGGCAAGGGCGGCACGCCGCCCGCCCTAAACAACATTCAGTGTTCGCGCGGGAAACTACTCCCGATAGTACCAAGTTCAGAAAAACTTTTTTAAATTAATTGAAAAGTGCAATTCAATTGAAAACTGAGACGGTGAAGTATTTAATTTTTATTAGGTGAGTTAAAAATTGTTTTACTATCTAGAAAAATCATTTTTAATAGAAATCTATTGATTTTCGACATTGTAAGATTTTCGGTTTAGCTCCCAATTACAAGCTGTTACTACGAAAACTATAGATATACATGGAAACTAAAAACAAACAAAAACTTATAAAATTACTACATTTGTAATTGTTAAACGACTTCCAAGAGTAAAGGTACAAAATCTCAAAAATAATATCAATGCAATACACACCTTTGGTTTAGCTTTTCTATAATCCATGTATACGTATGCAATAATGAAGTGTATCGTGAACCTATGCTATTAATTTTAAACCCTATCATAATAAAGTAATTAAAATAACTAAATATAAAAATACAAGACATAGATGATTATAATGCTAATTGTTTTTAATAAATGATGAAAAGTGCAACCTCCTGCTGCTAGATAATCCCACTAGGGTTTCAAATAATAGAAAGAAAGAAAACATATTTTTTCGGCGATCAAAGTTTTCACTAGTATAATAGTAGTAGTAGGTTTTCTTTTGTATGGTGATTATTTTACTAAATCAATTACTAAGCCAGCAATAGTGAAGCGCTCATTTAATATCAATGGATCGTTAGTCGGTCACTACAAATATCTGGTATTTTTGGATTAATCCGTCTTGACGACGACCATCATCACATAGAAAACTTTTTTCCTACATACGCAAATAACAACAGATACAACATAAATTATGAATCTAACCATCATTTAAATGTAGTGTTCTACCTCTTATCTATAGGTCATGTCAATGTACGAGTAAGTACCTTGTTACAAAAATATATTTAATCAAAAAAGATCAGAATAATTTAACTTACTTCCTCGTTTTAGGTAAACTTAAAATAGTCTGATCCAAAGTCCAAAGCGTACCACTATTTTCGCCGATCATCCATCCATCGTTTGTAAGACAGACATTGTTCACAGGTGCTGTGATAGTAAAAACAAATTTTAGTACGGAACTAATAATGGCATAGTAAGCAAGCGAATGCTTAATACTGAAAAATGCTAATAAAGACCCAATAAAATTGCTTAATTCCGCATAGCTATTTCCACAGGAGTTGCGCTTAGCGAGGCTAGGCAATTAAAGCGCTTTTATTAGTTTCCAGCAAACACTTCCTCGCTACGTATTCTCGGATACCTCTGATGGAATCGCCTTAACATAAATATCTATTCGAGTCTATAACGTTTAATATCCATGCATACATATAGACAAAAAATCAAAATCTACATTTTTGTACTCTACTGACCTAAAATTTGGACCCGTGTTGTTGATTTTTTTAAATCTAAGTATGTACCCAATCTGACCTTCTACAGTTTTATTATATGTATAGAAGATACTATTTTATTATCAACCTATGTATGTGTATGTCTTCTTATTTATCCTATTTACAGGGTATAAAAAAGTACGTGCCAAATTAAAGGGGATGGTTTAGAGTCGAGTCTAGAATACAGGAAAAATAAAAAATAAAATTCTTTAAACTCACTGTCCTCAAGTACAAGTAAATCCATAGCACAGTTATTAGTTTAGAAATAATTAAAAGAAACATCATCAAAATTATCAATCTACACTCGCAGCTGCGCAAGCCTCTCTCTATCGTAATTCGTACGTAGGAGTACCGTTCGCGATAGAGCGCGGCTGCGAGTTTAGATTGATGATTTTGATGGGGGTTTCCTTATTTATTGTTTTAAACTACATATTACTACACTAATCAAATTGGATGGATAGTTGACTTTTCTGTATAGTAAATAATAGACTTATTTATTGGCAATGAGATTTTTTAAACATATTTTGTTTAATTATTTTTTTATATTTTTCCTGTATTCTAAACTCGAGTGACAACCACCCCCTCGAATTTAGCACGTACTTTTTTTTCACCCTGTATACCTCAGTTCATAAAAAGAAGAGATATGTAATATCTCGGTAATTTTTCGTGAACCTTTGTCACCTTTATGTGTTCCTATAATTATGTGATCATTCTTGTAACATCAGACACACAGTAGTTCAATTCACAATGCTCTTTGGCGTGCAGTAACATAACTGTGAAATGTGACCGATCCGCAGTGGAGATCGATAGTTCATTTTGGCCATGTCGCGTTCGCGCGGTTTACGCGCGCTATTTCATATCTCTTTTTCCTTTGATCTGAATGATCTGATGCCGCGCCCGTTGTAAGTATGAACAAATAGGAACAGAGATATAAGCTGTCATCCGTCTGCTGATACGGCTCAAATTGGATGATAGGCGAAAGATACGAGTTTAGGTGAAATAGACAAACTAAATCCTTCAAATCCCTTAAAATGTCTCACTATTTTCTAAATGTGCTCTCATGGTTTTCGTGCGATGATGAAATTAGTACAATATAGCCTTCAAGTGTCTTTGTCTCTTACATGGCGCTATTATATGTACGTTTTAAAAATATAATTAAAACTTAAAATTTATAAATTGTTAACCAGTGCAAAGTTAATCTATTACCTATGTTATAAGACTCTACAATTTTACTTAGATTATTTTCCCGCATCATGTGACGGGTTTTATTTTGTGGTAATCTGAGGTAAGCAGCGAGTTAAGCTGACTAAAATAACGATTATAATATGAACCTAAAGGACAAGCCAATTATTTAAACACAGGAGATGAAGTTAATTGAAATGGTGTCCTTCAGGAGAGGCTATTATGCAAACCGAGGCTTAACCAAGGCGAAAGCACCTATTCCCGTACAATAGAATCAATTATTTAGCTACGTTTTTCACCAAATCTACTTAACGAATTGAGTTTGTTAACATTAGAGGGTCACATTTTTTTATTTATTTGCAAACAGATTTCGTAGTAAAAGTAGAGAATAAATAAAAAGCATAGAAGTTGTTAATTTTATAATATTTATAGTTGTTACGAGCGCCTATTCATTTTTGATTAGAGTTAATCCTTCCATGATCTGAGATAGAAAGGCTTCTGAATTAAGTTCATAACGAAAGTAAACCCGCAGGTGCAGTCCGTGTGATGTTCAAAGGAAGATGATGTGTCACCCTGTCCCTCTAATGCTGGTGGCTCTTACCACCGCGCTCGCTGCCCCAGCTTCCATGTATGAAGACTATCCAGTAAGTTAATAGTGGCAATATAATCGGCAACAAGCACAAGTCAATCCTCTTGTAAAATAGTTTATTCCAAAATAACTACTTATTGGTTTACTCATAGAGCGCGAAATCCAATATTTATATGTAAAGACACCTAATCACCTTAATTTAACACCTCTCTTTAAAAAAAACCACAACTTAGTTGTTTTACAAAGAAAATAGACACGGTATATTACAAAAAATATATATTGAAAACGCGTCTATACATATACAGTTGTGCCCGAATTTCAACTTGCGATATTTAATCTTATTTTAGAGACAAAATCAAAATCAATAAAATATTTTTTAGATTTAGTTTTGTAATAGGTTTAAAAAAACTATTGACTGTTTTTTTTTTAATAATAACACCGGTTGTGTTTAAGCCTTGTCTCTTTACTATACGTATACGACGGCCAATATCAAGTAAATGACTGGGTAATTGGTACAGCGAATTTACGCACATCAAGACTGTCTAGGGATATACAAAACATAGTATTATTATATCCAAAATATCCCTAGACAGTGTTAATTAGTATATTTACTGTGTAATGTCAACCATATGTCATTCATTTGAAATTGACCATCATATGAAAAGACAAGGCTCAAACACTGCCTTCATTTTTTGCAACAACACCGCTAAATATTTAGGCTAAATCGAATTCATCCAAGCTAAATAAGTACCCGTAGTAGACGGTAAACCTAAGGGCAGGTTAATATGTTGTTTTAATGACACACATTACGGTAATATGATAAAGAAAGATGGTAACTTTGCAGAAACTTCGCCCAATTTCCCAGTAGTTGTAAACTTGTATTCCTAGTTCTACCCACACGCTTGGCCCGAAATTATCGTGAAAAGGTTTTATCATCTCAATTACGCGTCGTTTTTCGTCGCGCCAGCCACACCTATTCAGTTCATCACTTTTCGTAAGTAAATTAAAAATGAATACTTATCTACTTAAAGATTTAAAATTACACAGTAAAATATGGGTTGCATGAGTATTCGTTATCTTAATTTTATGGAAGCGCATCTAAGAATTTTGATTAGCGTTAAAAGAAGACGATATGGAATGCATAAGTTCTTTGCTTGCAGTATTGGTTTTTGTTTTGGATTAACATACATTAGTTTTGGCTATAATAATAAAACTTGTTGAATTTGTTTGTTAGCACGTGAAACAATGCGTGCAAACCTACGCATATTTGTTTAGGATGGTATATTAAAAGTTGTTGTTTAAAGGCTAAAGCTTTAATTAACTACAAGATCACGTGAGACTGATATGTAACTTGTATAAATTATCATAGTAAAACGCATTCACAATGTGGGAAGACTAAGGTAATGGTTGTCACTAATATTTACAACCACTAACACATTATAAGTAGTTAAGTAAACTACCAACCCTAGTGGATCAATGAATGTGTCTGAAATTAAATAAATATTATTATTATTATTAATATATTTAAATGTCACTTCATGATGTATGATATCAAAATAAGCGAGTTATGTACAAACAAATTAGGTAGTTTGCTTAAAGTGCATGTAAGGCCCAATGCTATTTCAGGGTCAAATGGCAAAAAACGACACCCTTTAGATTTGTCATGTCAGTCCGACTGCCTTTTCGTCCGTATGTCGCGGACACTTTTTCCCCACTGTGCCTATATCTCCACATTAGTAGTATAAGCATATAATACCATTATAAATTTAAGAGCTAGGCTACCTTATGCTCTTGTCCATGGAGTAACCGCCATTCCTCTATTTTGTTTGCCCGTGCATTATAAGTCACAGACACCGTATTTTTTCTCCGGCCTTTTCCACCAAGCAGTCATTAGGTATTTTCCCACAGGTGACAGTGCCACAGAAAAGGGCGGCTCTAGTTCTGGACAGGCTGTTGATCGCGCTGCAGAAGGCGCTGCGTGACAGCCCCCCGCGGTCACAGAGGCTTACAGACGGGCCCCGTACCGCAGCGCTGAGGTTCTCTGATGACGACATGGTAATTATAACTCTACCTGCGTTAGATGAAAAGGCCCATCCAATAAAATAAAAAAAACTCAAATTCTAATTGTGTTTTAAACTAGTGCCAGTATGTTTTATATCTCGCTCAAATATTCAAATTACATATTACTTACTTTACTACAATACAGATAAAGAATTTTCATCATTAATTTTTTCACTTCTCTTTTCTGATTTCATGTTACATAAGGTCTATAAATCACCGGAATTAAAAAAAAAATTGGTATATTTGGCACTATTTTCTTGCTCGATTATCCATATTACTTTACTTTACCGCGAACGATATCCCGTTTTATACATTCAACATATTTTTTTCCTTTTCGACTTTTTGTTACATGCGCCTTTTCAACGATCGGGGGCAGAACAATTATCAATGTTATAAATATCAGAGGTCAAACTGAAAAAAAAAAAAGATTTTTGTAGAGCGTACTACGTAGAATTAGAATATACGTAGCAGTACTGCTACGATATGAGCGCTACGGACTTACTACGACAAGAGCGCTACGAATATAGCACCAGTTGTAGCCGGTAGCAGGTACGACTAGTGTGATAGTAAATGTGAATTAAAACCACAGATTATGAGGTTAATACCTCAAAAAAACTTAATTTCAAACAAGTTTGCTAGGTACGTTTTCGGATTCAGTTTCCCACCCAATGACTGCTACAAATAAGTTTTTATTCGATTGTTTTCATTTTCAAATAAAATTATTGTCGTTCTGAATTCGAAATATGTAGCTTCTTAATATAATAATGTCTCAATTTCAACATACTCTTAAAGATACTAACCTTCAAGAGAATCGTAATCGGATCCCGCCCCGTTGACACTTTGAAAATATTGTGATTGGTTTACATTATATTTATTTACTCGTACATGTTGACGCGGTCCCTCCGGGCCTACGTAAATAAAGTTGTGATAGGTATAGCTCGGGGAGGTTCATATTGCTTCTGCAGCTCAGCATTAAAGGTTATCATTTAACACCTGTAGCATACCTCCGTGACAGCGAACCATGACCACAACCGTGACAGCGAAACCAGCAAACTACTACTACCAAAGTAGTAGGTATACATCTCCGCCCTTGACCCTTTATTTTGTGAGATGCTATAGTGGTGCCAAACGAGGGTGGAAATGTATGCTATCTTCATTGGAATGTCATCGTTTCGCAGCGGAGGTGTGCTACAGGCGTATGTAAGGCGTGAATTACATAGAAGCGGCGTATGGTGCACGTGTGGCATAGGTATTGCTCGCTTGCACCTAGGGAATCTAAACTTACATTACATCGCGGTCCCGCAAGCCTGTAAGATTGGGGTCATCAATCAAATTAACTTGCACCGAAGCAGCATGCTGAACGCCTTGTGTAAAATTTGCAAATAATGTTTTTAATGTAAATAAAGTTGTTTAGTCTAATAATGTTTTTCAACCATAATTACATCGTCTCCTCGATTGGCAAAAGTATCTCCCAAGTTCCTTTGACTAATCCCTGTCGATCGCTCACGGCACGATAGCAGGCCGTATTAAAAGTACTAGAACCCAGGATGTAAAAAAAACGCTGCTATTGTGTAATTCACGCCGATTTTATATCTTAAAACTGTTGCTTCTGTGGCGTGTGCGCCGCTTCTATGAATACGATTCACGCTTTACAGACAGCGGACCGCATGGCGGACGGCGGTGAGCGGGACGAGTGGGGCCCGGAGGACCTGCGCGTCGCGCCGCTGCAGCGCGTGCCCACACACGAGCTTACCGATATGGTAATAGAATCCATACTAATATTATAAATGCGAAAGTGTGTCTGTCTGTTACCTCTTGACGCTAAAACCACTGAACCGATTGAGATGAAATTGGGCATGGAGACAGTTCGAGACCCGGGAAAGGACAAAGGCTACATTTTGTCGCGATATAAAAACATTAAGGGGTGAAATGGGGGATGAAAGTTTATATGAAAAATCCAACTCTTGCGGGCTAAGTCGCGGGGAACCACTAGTAATTTTATAAATAACGAAGATTTCACATTTAAAAATTTTAATCAACCAAACACAAAAATATTTGAATGCAAAGAAAATAACTAATTCGGAGGGAAACATTGGGCAGGGCTTCTGGCTTGAGGTTTTCTTTTCGGTGGCTGACTGGCAAATAGGCTTGGAACAGGCGCTCGAGGCTTTATAAGCATGACGTGCAGAGTTACCAGAAGCGGGTCTTCTCATTTCTAACATTAGGGTTAAAACTATTTTGCGCGCGATGAAAGTTCGTACTTACCTCAGATCATACTCCGGGTGACGCTGTTCGAGGCTGTCCATCGTTAGACAAGATGCAATCTTTCTACAGCAAACTTCGCTATCGCCAACAAAATGTATGCAAAAGTCACGTGATATTTCCATAGGTTATGTCAGTTTCATACATTTTGTTAGCGATAACGAACTTCGCTTTTGAATAGATTGCATATTGTCTACGGGCTCTGAGCCCGTAGACAATGTGTGGCGATAGCGAACTTCGCTACAGCTAGACTGCATATCTTATCTAAGGCCCCTGGTCCATCACGCTCGTTTACGCCACATGTTGGCAGGGAATGCGTGACAGGGGCTACTACTACAGTCAAAATACAGACATTTCCTTGGTAGGGTATCTGCTCTATGTTCGTAAGCTACTTCAAGTCTCTTATTTTTAGTAAGTACTAAGTATGTCCCTCCCTACTCATAAATAGGGATACATTGCAAATAGTTGCCAAATCAAATGGGATATCCTTTCATTAAACAGGGTCAAAATAAAACTCATTTCAACTATACAATACAGACAAACTTTTCGGGATCCTCACATAAAATTCAAATTATAGCCAGCTGAAAATAACTCTCTTAATAAGATTTTATCACCTTTTATTCTATGCGTGGGTAGCTTATGGTTGTAGCTTACTCATTTAAGGAATAGATAGTCCATAATCGCGTGATTTATTCTTCTTCATATTAATAAGTAGTGACTTGATATTGATAGACATGCAACACACCGTGGTGAGGGCATTACCTACGTATCTATAACATCAAAATATGTCTATTGAAGTTTTGGGTGCGTGGAACTATTAATAACTGACAAGACAGGACTAAAAATCAATTTCCTATCGTTTTTTTAAGTGATAAGCATTCACTTTGCAATCTAAATATATTATTGCACTTGAAAAAATTGATCGCCAGAGGCGGGAATCGAACCCGCGTTCCTCGCATGCCGGGCGATTGCCTAACCTCTCGGCCACCCTGGCGTTGGCAGAGCCTGTCGAAATTTTCAAGTGCTTCTTAACGCTGTAATGCCGCGTTGCTTTCATCAATGTTATTGGGATTACACCCTCAACACTCGAAAGAAATACTTTTACAAGTATTTAACAATCGAAAGATGAAGCTTGCAAATACGATAAATTATTGTTTTTTTAAGTGATAAGCATTCACTTTGCAATCTAAATATATTATTGCACTTGAAAAAATTGACCGCCAGAGGCGGGAATCGAACCCGCGTTCCTCGCATGCCGGGCGATTGCCTAACCTCTCGGCCACCCTGGCGTTGGCAGAGCCTGTCGAAATTTTCAAGTGCTTCTTAACGCTGTAATGCCGCGTTGCTTTCATCAATGTTATTGGGATTACACCCTCAACACTCGAAAGAAATACTTTTACAAGTATTTAACAATCGAAAGATGAAGCTTGCAAATACGATAAATTATTGTTTTTATAATAATTTCGACAGGCTCTGCCAACGCCAGGGTGGCCGAGAGGTTAGGCAATCGCCCGGCATGCGAGGAACGCGGGTTCGATTCCCGCCTCTGGCGGTCAATTTTTTCAAGTGCAATAATATATAATTTCCTATCGATATCGGTGGCTGATTTAAGTAATATGATTTAAGTGTGTAAAAATAGTAATGGATCGTCCACACGTTGTTACGTTTTTTTTTAAATTGAAACACGTATTAAGTCTTTATTATGAACCTGTTTTAAAGCAACTTAAGTATTTTATCGAAATCTTGACTATTACTTTCATAACACGCGTTTGAATTTAAAAAAATTGGTTAAGTGCGAGTCGGATTCGCGCACGAAGGGTTCCGTACAAAAAACACGTTTGTTTGGTAGCCCCCCTTATTTATTTTTTTTAATTTTAATTTAATTAATTATTTTTAAAGAGAAATAGGACATTTTATTAAGCGTCTGCCTGTTGCCATGATAAATATCGAGCAAAAAATAGAAAAAAATCACATTTGTTGTGTGGGAGCCGCCCTTAAATATTATTATTATTTTAATTTAACTATTTATTTTTAAAGTAAATATACAATTTAATGTTCTGTGAATATTTCAAGCGTCTAACGGTTGCCGTTATTAATAGCGAGCAAAAAACGGTAAAAAACAGGTTTGTTGTATGGGAGCCCCCCTTAAATATATTTTTTTCTGTTTTTAGTAAATAAATAAATAATAAATAAATTGTTTTAACAAACACACCAATTACCTAGCCCTAAACTAAGCGTGACATTGTGCTATGGTGACTAGAATAACGGATAGACATACTTATATACATTTTATAAACATCCATGACTTAGGTACAAATGCTCATGCTCATCACACAAACATTTGCCCCTTGCGGGATTCGAACCCGCAACCGCCTGGTTAAGAAGTCTGGGGTGCGAACCACTACACCAAGACGGTCGTAGTATTTGTTGTTACAACAAAAATACATCATTTGTGAAAAATTCAACTGTCTGGCTATCACGGTTCATGAGATACAGCCTGGTGACAGACAGACAGACAGCGGAGGCTTAGTAATAGGATCCCGTTTTTACTCTTCGGGTACGGAACCCTAAAAAAGATGACACATATTAAACTTAATTTAGATACTCTTTCTAAATAAAATATTGAAATAATTAATCGCGATCTTGATCATTTCTTTCATAAAACACGTTTGAATTTAGACATTAACTAGTTAAATAGTTCAATAACTCATAAACTTAATTTATATTCCACAGACAGGCTTGCAACGCCGTGGCCAGCCTGGGGGCGCGCCCGGCGTGCGCGGGAGAGTACTACGGTGCTACTTCAATGCTATCACATGCTTCTAACATACTTGCGTCCAAATAATATATTGTTCCACCCTACATTAATTAATTGTGTAGGTATTTACAACAACTTACGATTACAACTTTACAAATAAACAAATGAGTACCTATACCTGTGACGTCGATGATCAGTTTTATCTAGTGTGCAAATAACATCGTAAACTTATTCCAGAAAATTAATAATATTACAAATGTACCTTATCTGTAACTATTTGAAAGCACATTATGTATTTCATACACATTTCAAACACATGTTGTGAAATATTATGTTATCAAGAATTTTCTTGCTCTTGCATTTATTATTATCTTAATAAAGTTATTTTTTTTATTATTGTTGTTATTAAAGTGTTTCTCCACTAAATAATGCGTTTTATTTAAAACATTTATTTAAAAAACTCCTGCTTTGTGTTATAGAAAATCACGTATATTTACACCTTTAAGTTTAAGCTGCTATATAAATTATGCTGCGTTTTTTATTATTATTTGTGTGTCACAATTGGTAAGCTTCTCTGGCGTTAACCAACAAGTATAAAATTATGTTGTTTTAGGAAGCGCATTCGATCGTTCTCACACAACCATTTTAGCTTTTAGCCTCCCATGGTTAAAAGTTACAAAATGTTATCTCGTATACTATATTGGTGATTAAGAGTAACCCGACAAAATTTTAACCACAGATTTCTGATGATATTACGATTACGAGTAAATAATGTTATTATATCTTAACTGATGGCTAAATATTTGTAAAAATATTTCCATCGGATACATGCGGGTACATTTCCCAAGTATTGATGAAATCGAACGCCGGCTCACTGGCGTAGCAAGCACTTACAAAAATTCGTCGGCTGCCTAACGTCCTCCGTTAGTTGGTAAGAGCACTCGCCCGGATAGCGAAGGGACGTGGGTTCGAGTCCCACCGGATGACACGGGCGATTAATTTTTGTGAGCGAAATTCAATTTGATTTCGTAAAAACTTGCAAAATAATTGCTTAAGTTATAAAAATAATTATAAATAATGTTATATTATCAGCATTGGTCCAATACTATCATATTAAGGAATTGCTGGAACAAAAGATTAATAAACGATTGTTCTTCCTTGTCAACAAATCCTAAATGTGAGTCTAAGGACTGAAAAAGAAAACTTCCCACTTCACGAACCACTCCGACAAGATACTATAAATAAAGACAGTGTAGTGAAGTCAAGATAACAAATGTCACATAAACGTAGTTGCGTCACATCATTAAGACGTGTGACCGTTGAAATTTTTCAACTTGTGAATTAATAAAATAATTTAATCTCTTTAGAAATTCTCTCTTTTAATAATTTAATCTCTTTTTTTACGGGTATAACAGCTTTTATTAAAGAAAACTCATAATACTATTTTAGTCAATAAAAGAAAATAAACACAAATACATGTTTTAAGTTTATTTATTTTTTAAAAGAAAATTTGAGTAAACCACTGCATATATTTTTTAGTTTTTATGCTGACCTGGTTCAATGAGTAGGTAATTCTTTTCTATACTATATTATAATATTATAAAGAGGAAAGATTTGTTTGTTTATTTGCATCAAATAGGCTCCGAAACTACTAGACCGAATCAAATGAAATTTGGCACAGAGATAGTTGAGACACTGGGAAGGACATAGGCTACTTTTTGTCGCGATATAAAATCATATGGGGGGTGAAATGGGGGATGAAAATTTGTATGGAAAATCCGACTTTTGGCGCGGGTGAAGTCGCGGGGAACTGCTATTTTAAAATATTTTAAGCGATTTCTTCGTAAGTTTTTACGAAAGTTAGCACATTATATCCCACTACCAGAAGACGGTCGATGAATTTTACAAACACGTAAAAACTGTATGGTAATTTAATCTAGACCTGTGTCCAGACTCTACTCGTAGATCTTCCGGATCAGTGATGTAATACAACGGACTAATTAGGATACCTATCTTATCAATGTAGGTGGTGTGAATCAAATCACTAATAGATCTACACATACGTACTCGTACCAAGCAACGTATGGATTGTGCACTGTGTGCACTGGGTGGCTAAGCAACTGGTCATACTTTTTCTGGTGTCTCTGTATAGGCACTCAAATAATGCGTTGATGGACCAGTCAATGTAGAAAGTGGAATTATTAACAGGGTTATTTTTAATCAAAAATATGAATTTTATTGAATATATACCTAGTGAAATTGATTAAAAAATCTTAATAATAAGTTTATTAAATTCAAGGCATTGAAGTAATTGTAATTTTTAGTTATTTAATTATGAATCAGCTTTGGAACTTCAATCTTGCACCGTAACCCCCTTTTCTTATCACCAGTGTTCTTCCCCCAAAGTTTTTCTTGAAGAGATCGCTCCCATCGATAGGACCGCCTGCTTTGTACCTACCGATATGTTTTAAATTTTATGATTGTAATGTGTTTTGTAGTCGAAATAAAGAATATCTATCTATCAGTCTTCGTTTAAGGAACTCGACACTCAACTACAACAAATAACATACACACTTTTTATTGCAAAATATTGTTCACCGGAAAAATAAGTAATATCCGGTTTCCTTCCTACAAATGCAGGAAATCAAAACGGATGCTAGCAACGAGATGCAGCAAAATATTTTCCATTAATTTATATCTAAAAAAGTGTTTTAACATTCGATCGGTTTGCAACCAACTTTTATAAATGATGTGACTTTCGCGCGTAGAGGAAATCACTAAAATAAACTAAGTTAATACCTATAAAAATGTTTATTTTCGAAAATAAAAAGATATATTCCTTTTATTTTGATGTTATAGAAAACGTTTTGAAATAGCAAGGAAAATGCAAAATACCCCAATTAAAAAATCATCATGAATATTGTACCCATTTGCGTTATTTTGCACCCAGTATTGAATTACGGCGAAAAAGCTTATCTCGGTCGTTGGGCTAAGGTAATATTTTAGGCTTAACCTACATTTGCGTATGTATAACAACAAACAAAGTTTATCTATAAATAATGAGAGCCTTACTAAAACATATATTTTGATATCTGCTCGAGTCGAGCTGTTGCTTTAGGTCTTCATAAGTAATGAAAATTCATGACAGTAACTTTAGTAGATAGATCTCATACGCTAATATCTACCTAGCAAATGTATTGCACATGTAGGTAATATGAACCCTAGTTTTTGTATTGAATATTGAATCCGTCGCAGGTTTATATCAAAATCAGAACCCACTTTCAAGAACCGGAAGGAGACAAACTTGTTACTTTAAGACATGGGTCGCCTATAATGAAATTTCTAGGGCTGACCCTAGAAACTTAGTCTAGACCTAGCTGCCTCATCGTACTGAAATACAGTAATTTTAAATAACGCGCAGATTTTCAGGTGCTTTTGCAGGCCGGATTGTTGGTGCCTGCGGGCCACCATAGGCCGTAGTTTTGAGTCCCCTGCTTTAAGTTATCATACATAAACAAACCAACAAGTTCAGATCAATAAACTGGATTTTATCAGTTGAATGATAATATAAAGTAACAATTTTGTCTTCTTCCGGTTTTTGATGGTAAGTGAGCTCTTGACGCGATGGAACGGAAGATTTTGGTTGACGGGGATTTTCGGAAGACAAAAAGATGCAAAAGAAAAGATGTTCTATGTAACTCTAGGTAAAAATGTTCATGGAACATATATAACAGTTTTTTTTTTCAAGTTATTTTCAACAGTTCTTGGTGCAACCTCAATTATTATATAACCAATATTGATTATGTGTTAAAAATGTAAATTGATGTCAAAATGTGTCCGTTTGTATTTATTTTAATAAAATAACAACTGGCATTGTTTAGTTTAGGTTTTTGATCAAAAAACTGGATTTCCTTAGGTTTAACACATAGTATTAATAATTTTGCCTTCATTCGATTCTTGATAAGCCTAGGGATTTGATAAAAAAACTGATTTTGTCCTAAACCTGTGACATACCTATATCTATTTATTATTGTTAACGTTATTATATTATATTTGTTTATTTTGCGCTATCGGGCTATACTCGTAAATGTTGACTTGGTTTGAATTTTGAAATTTTATCTGATTTAGACCCGAGTACACCAATTTTCAAAACAGTAAAACTCGATTAACGGTTAATTTGACAGAATTCCTATACAAAAATGACAAATATTTCTAACCCGGCTGATTAAAAATTAAACATGTGTCGGTGAACTCCAGGCTTAAATTATGATTTTCTGAGCTGAACGTAATACAATTAGTATTACGTTCAGCTCAGAAAATCATAATACAATAATTCCATCTACAATATATCCTTTTTCTTAAGCAAATAAATTTTAGGAAATTCTCTGAAAGATGCTAGTTACTCGAAACGAAAAGAGTCAATTCAAAATCTGGATCTAACATCTAGATACTAACGTTAGTGTAAGATTTTTCAAAATCACGGTTTTTCACGGTTTTTTTGAGAAAAAATATTTTATCATCATACATAGTATGATTTCGGGTGGTTAGAAGTTTTTTCGACTGTCGTACGTGGCTATATTTCGAACTTTCTCGCACAGGGCTGACTCGATTCGTATTCGTACATGCAGGTTCGCGAGGGAGGTGTATTGGAGCGCTACGAATAGATGGCGGTAAGTGTACCGACGCAGACACTATGTGAAAAATCTACGGTTACTAACTGGAAGACCGACTCAGACAGACATACCAAAGATTGAATAACTGATAATAATACTTATCCAATTGGTAAAGCAAATACTTAGAATTGCATTAACTTATAATTATTATGCTGAAACATTTCATTTCAGTATTGGTGTATCGAAATAATGGTTTTTAAAAAGTAAGATTATAATTTTTAATTTAAAACTTGTTTTCTGCTACACTAACCCTTATTTCTAAGACTTATTGTATACTAATAATTGGCGTCTAGTTGGCAAAATTAATAAACTTTATTATTATTATTACATTAATTGTGACGAGAAGCCGCGTTTTACTTATAAAAGGCTGCGGTTTGAAACTCGCGGAGACAAAATTTCTTTATAGACATATTAGAAATTAGGGTCTGAAATACTTAGAACTTAATAAAAATGAAAAAGAAAATGTATTGTTCTCATTGTAAGTTAGTACTACTCCCTTGCGACAGTATTGCACGCCCCTCGGCGTTTCTTAACCGAAAGTTTTTCGTTGCATTTTTTTTTTTTTTTAAATTGGCATTAATGGATGCCTCTGTGGAGCACAATGTAGTAATCTAAGAGTTGTCACGCGGCGCGTCTCCGGCGCGTCTCGATAGGCGCTCTGTGCGCGGGAACAAAAGTACGGACGGAACACAGCGGTGGCGTGGAGCCATTCTATTAGACACGTCTTTTATTTGAAAACTTGTAAAGAAAGGGTTTTCTGTTTTCGCAGAGAAGATAAACTTCACGAATACTTATATGTTACACGGTTTATTTTCTTCTAAGATTTGAGAACTCTCGCTAACTTATAAAATAGTTCATTTGTTCTGATTGTGACACTTAGGTACTGACCATTGATGTAAACATTGTAGGCAGTAGTAGCATGGGTAGTAGTAGGGTAAAGTGATAGTTTTTGATGGTTATCGGTTATCAGTACTATCAAGATAACCATATTCGGCGCAATCGTGAAAAAAAAAACAATCACTTTTTAAATTCAGAATGTTTTACTGTATGTAAATAAGTAGGTATATAAATAAATTTTAGGCAGTCATAATCATTTTTATAATTTAAGCAATTACAAAAGTTTGTTAGCTGACTAATGTCCTCCATAGCTCAGTTGGAAGCGTCGTGGGTTCAAGCCCCACCGGACGACACGGTTGATCAATTTTTGTGTGTAAAATTAGGCAGTCAATTTTGAAAACAAGTCCATCCGCTCACATTTTGTTTCAAAACAAATTCGGAGGTAAAGAGGTTCTTTCTTGAAGTCTTGTGCAGTAGACAATTTAGTTTCAGTTGTACTAAAGAGAAACTCGACGAATTGCTAATTACAGACCAAAATAGTTGCAACAAGATGAAATTGTACTTAACTCGCTTTTCATAGTTCACTTAGTGCCAGTTTGCAACTTGTGTGCAACTCCATTAATTTATAATTGCACTCCTATTGTGTACAATAACTGTTGTAATTTTAATATACAGGGTGTCCCAGAAACAATGGATAAACCTTTAACTGTCGATAGGTTTCATCAAGACCTCTCTAATCTTAAATTTTGACTTTAATAAAAATATCTCGGTTTTCAAGATAGTTGATAGTTTATGTTTTTTTTTTAAATGCCACTTTCGGTTGGTTTTCAATGTGCCATTCTTACAAATCCTGACCTTTTTCTAATTCAGTTTTTTTTTATTTCTAAAAGAATAGATCAGCTATCAATAACAATGGTTAAAATTGAGCTAGCTTATCACGAAGTGCTTCAAAAAACAAACTACCATGTAAATAAATGCTTAGTTTTTCTAGTTTCCGAAAAAGTATATTAAGCTTATCTTTTCTGTATCTCTTAAACTTTATGACTGGTTAAATAGCAAATAGTAGTAAGTACTTTTTAACGTAGTTTGGACCCTTTGAACATGGAAAGGGTGCAAAAGGTATTTTTTTAATATGCGATGCACTTTGCTTCTATCAGTGCCGATTCGACGTGCAATTCCACGCACAGAACGTGTTGAATCTTCGTCTATTTCGTCGAGGACTACTTCTTCATTGTCGTTTGTTTCTGATCTTCCTGGCCCTGCACCACCAATGCCTCTTCCTGGAAGCCTCCCTTCGCAGTACGAATTATGTGTTTTTTTACACGGGGGCCTTTTTTTTTGATGCCATTCGTGCAAACATTCTTGGCTGCCAGGTTCAAATTATTACGAACCTACGAACTCTTATTCGAAATTCAAATCACTTTGCCTCCCCTAGGGGCGTAATATTACGTCCTTTGGAATGCAATGACTTACTTTAAGTCAGGTTTGCATGACGTGTAATTAAACATTGCCGAGTAGGTAGTGTGAAAACATTTTTTTTTAATTTTCGTACTAATTGCTATTCAACCAGTCATAAAGTTTAAGAGATAAAGAAAACATAAGCTTAATATACCTTTTCGGAAACTAGAATAACTAAGCATTTTTTTAAGATAATAAGCACGATGAGCGCTATACATTTTTTTTACATGGAAGTTGACCTAACATGAGGAAAAATAATTTCATGTTTTATTTTTTTTGGAACATTTGTTTTTTGAAGCACTTCGTGATAAGTTAGCTCAATTTTAGCCATTGTTATTGATAGCTGATCTATTCTTTTAGAAAATAAAAAAAAAAACTGAGTTAGAAAAAGTAAGGATTTGTAAAAATGGCACATTAAAAACCAACCGAAAGTGGCATTTAAAAAAAAAACTATCAATTATCTTGAAAACCGAGATATTTTTATTAAAGTCAAAATTTAAGATTAGAGAGGTCTTGACGAAACCTATCGACAGTTAAAGGTTTATCCATTGTTTCTGGGACACCCTATATACCTATTATAATCTAGCCCTATGCAATAATATCTGCAGAAAACGAGGTGAAACAGATTGGAATAATAAAAACGTTCGTAAAGTTAAATACAATTTTGCAACTCAGACTTTCATACCCTACTTACATACAACATAATGTTTGACTACGACTACACATAAGTAACAAAACTAGCTACGTTAACTATTATAATAAGTGTAACATAACCTGAATATAATGTACATTCTCATTCGATTAAATATCATCATAATACAAAATCGATTCAGTATTCCCAGAAAATACTTCTTACAAACGGACTCACAAACTTTACCTCTTTATAATATCAAAAGTAAGTCTATTAAGTACGAGATTTACTCCGTCGAGACTCGACGTTTTATATGACGAGTACTTTACTACATGCTTAACTTTTATTATGAGATGAGAAATAACAGAACTTTTTCTTGGATTAACCAAATCATCGAATACTTAGACTCAGTTGGTCCCAAAAAGACGAGTAAAATTAACGTCTAGTATCCTGTTTCTCCCACGCCGAACATACAATTTAGTTTTATACGATTAGAAAACTTGCGTAGTCACGATCCCACAGTAATAAATAATTGTATTAAGTTCTCCGATTATGCCTTTGGCCCAAATCAAGCATAATAGCGGTTAATTAATGGCAATGAATGAAAGAGCGGTGGGCACAACGGTGGGCACGTGCCGCCTCACCAACTATGAATAATAAAGTCTTGTGCAGACAACAGAACTGTTGGTGAAATATTACAAGACATGTCATTAGATATTCTATTGTTTATATGGTATTTGTTGTAATTGCTAACTATCCTAATAACATGGAAAAGGACGTTTTGCCTTTCTTATTAACCTATATTCATCGGCTTCTAACTTTTATCTTTTAAATTACATAGCGTGCGATGTACTATAACTTATTAGGAAATGAATGAACTATTATAAACACAAACGCTTTCTTCTGATAGGTAAATAAATAATGATGCTCCCATGATGAGATTTCATTCCTCTAACTCGGCTGCTACGTAGGTACTTTTTTGTAGTTTTTATCAATAACGGAGAGGCATCGGCTGTATACAGGGCTATATTGCAAAGGAGTACCAAGTTTTAAAAATAGTATGTAATTTTGTTTTTACCTTTGTCGCACCGCCCATTTTTCATTTCTGCTTAGCCCAAAGGTATGACTGATAGAGAATGCCACTAGGCATTAAGTCCGCCTTTTGTACGAAGTTTTAGTTGTGCAATAAAGCTTAAATAAATAAATAAATACCAGTGAACGAAAGAAACGGCTTCATAGCAAGTATTTTTGATCGTCGTATTTTTCCAATAACATCCACTTTAAAATATCCGAATATGTTGTAAAATAGAAAGTAAATGCAGTTAATCGTTCGCTACGTAAATATCGTGCGTGCTTATTTTTCTTTGAATGAGTGAAATAATCCACGTGAAAGATTTTTACCAGATAGGAAAAAATAAATGTGAATTATATTTGCGTAGTTTGATTAAGTTACTGATTGTGAATCACTCCTGAAATATAGGCACCCCTTTGCAAATTAACCCTGTAAGTAAAAATAAGACCTATCAACTTGTACTAACTATTCCAATAGTTCCAACTAGTTGCTCATTGTTAGTATATAGAATGGTCTACGAAATGTTCACAGATTATAATGTTAATTAGCACTTCTATGTACAATATACATACAGCTTTAAGACACCCGGAGCTTCCCAAAATATTAACAAAATTACCGACATTTATCAACTTTTGGGGCATTATCCTCTCTCTCACCATTAGCAAATTGAATTAGTAGATAGTTGATATATTACAATTGTTACCCGCTAACGTTAAGTTTTTGGGTATTGCCTAGTTTTCGACATACTTTGACAGCGGTTTATCTCTGACATTTCCATACAAAATGCGAAGATAAAAAGCTGTCAAAGGTATATTTGCAATGCAACCGGTAGACCTAAATTGCAATAGTTATAGCTTTAAGGAAAGCCATGCTAGCTTTCAAACCGACGACGTCAGTAAGGTCATGATAACTTTCAAAATAATGAGAGAATGTCATTGCTTTGCAATTGAAATCGTAATCTCGATAGCTTTCAAATAAGGATCTAGGTCTGCAAAAGGCCATTTATGTTTTAGAACAAATAATTTAAACCAAGACGTTTAGTGTAGTAGTGTGTAAATGTAGGTAATTAACAACTAGACGTAAAACAGTTTGGATGTCTAATGTTATAATTCTCTGCTAGCTTATAGGTATTATAAGGGCCAAAGTGCATTTTGCACACTTATAGTTTGTTCGGCGATTGTCTTTGAACTCTGGGGACTCTCATTAAGTGGTTACATACTTACTTCTTGCTAATAATGGTTGTGTCAGGTGTATAAAATTAAGACCTACAAAACACATACCTAGTCATATATTAGGGTTCCGTAGTCCGACAAGGAACCCTTATATCTTATAAGGGTTCAGTCCGTCCGTCCTAGTCTGTCGCAGCAGAATATCTTATATAGTCTTTATGGACTGATTTGCATGTAACTTGGTTCGAGAATACTTCACATATAGATCTCATTTTTAAAAACACAAAAAATTGAGTGCACCCTCTTGTGTGGGGTATCGTTGAAAAGCACTATAAAAATAAGGTAGGGTTTCGATACAACACTTTTTTATCAGCTTTACCATTTGCGAGATATAGTCCGTCAAAGTCGTTTACACGGCGTCCCCCCCCCCCTGTAATTTCTAAAGTCTTGGACCTATTAACTTCAAATCACTCACGAAAAGAAACAGGCGCGGAAACTCTTATTTAAAATTGTTTTGAGTATCCTATGATGAATACTTTTGAAATTATAAATAAATAAAAATATATACTTATTTCCAAGAGAACAGTATAAACTATTAACCCGGTATTTAGGTAATTTAGACCTAATTTCTTTCCACCTGTAAACAGGCAAAACAGCGCAAACAACATACAAAAATGACAACGGAACCCTACTTCATGCGTGGTCCGACACGCACTTGGCCGGGTTTTTGCTTCTAACTTTGAAATTATGTGAAGTGAAAAAGTTTATAGAATTCGAATAGCAATTTCATTTATTAGAAATTGCAAAAAAATACAAAAAATTTGAATAGTTATTTACGGGATTGCTACCATGTTGTACCATTGCTACCACGGAATAATTATTCCGTGATCATGGCGCTTGCAACAGCGCCGAAATATCGGAAACTCGAAAATAAAAAGGTACATGGTAGCAATCCCGTAAATAACAATTCTAATGATAATGACCATGAAAGTTAAAAATACAAATAATGTTGTAAAACTGTTACCACTAAAATTACATTACATATAAGCTGCCCACTGAAAAGTCAAAAATAACTTTTAAACTTTTACAAAGATACAGAGTCTACAAAATCATTTAGGCTTCAGGGGTGATTCTGCTGCTGTACCTAATAGAAGAACTTTTACTATGGGACCGTACTTAAGTTTTTTAATACAAACAGTACAGGCTCGAACTCACGATCTCGGATGAGAGTGAAGTTTTCGTCGCCCGGCTATCGCGCCCTCAGAACTAGAAATTTTGCACAAATGTAATATCAAACAGACGGACATAGAAAAAGTTCCTTGTTAACCGCAAAACCCTAAAAAGAATCAGCACGGGTTTTTTTCTTTAAATTTCCATCTCTTTCGTGGACCCAAAACGAAGTGTAACATAAAACGTAGGTATATAAAGCTAGGAGGGTTAATTTCGTAGCCCTGTACAAATTGGCCTCAATTCTGCACATTGTTACTGAACATATATTCTGTGCCTGAACCAGCATTCTGTGCCTACACAGTTAAACGCTAAAAGGTACATTAAGTAACTTTAGCTGTACCTGAGATTTGGTAACGCAGTGGGGTGTCGGGTGCTGTGTGTATGGTGTCCAAGAATGCTATCATTACTTGTATGAATCAACCATCATTTTGATTCAAAATTAAAAATATTTTAATAATAAGTATATAATCCTGATTAAGGGGACAACGCAAACCTAATTAGGAATGGAATGGGCAGCAAGTAAAGACGCATAGAGCATGAAAATAATAGAGATTAACGGGTTTTTTAAGGGGAATTAGGTACAGTTTAAAAAACAAAAATTGCTTTAAAAAGCTGAACAAAAATCTGGTTCGAAACAAGTTTGACGCTAAATTAGCAGGTGTCATTTCTAGGAACTTCGATTTACCGTCGTTCGTTCAACTTACGAGGAACAGCTCTGTAGTTTTCATAATTGGTGCAACTAGTCTATTGATTTATAATAATTATTCACATTGAATTTTTCTGTAGGTACCCTGCTAATAAACGTCTCTTTATTAAGATCCGTGTGAAACTAACTAACGAGATCAAAACTCTTTAATATTCGTTTTTATACCAGCCAGCTCTGCTCAGCTTAGCATATTACTACTCGTATATTACCGTAACCGCTCTATGTATATTTGTTCATAAACAATAATAACTGATTTCTAGGAACATATTTACAGAAGCCACACAAACAACACCACGGGAGGTCAATCTATGTGTATTATTGCCAACATCAAATAGATCCATTCGTCTTTGATTGCGATGGCGGAAATAAATACTTAATACATTATTTTATTTACTCGTGCCGTGTGTGTTGCGTGTTAACCTTTAAACTTTGAAGTGGATGATACCTTATACTTGTTCAAAAGTTCATTTGAAAGATTAAATTCGGGAAACGGTATAAGAGAGCTACGTAGTCTAGATGCAAGCTGTTTGTTGTCTTGTATGTGAAGGGACATAGGTATTGTAAAGTTATTCTCCTGATCCTGCGATAAACAACTTTATTATGTAAGCTTATATCAGGGCTAAGCGAAGGCCGGCTATCAATTATCGTGGTAAGGTACTCCGAAGGGCGACACTGGATCGCTGCGCTGATTGAGCGATGCGATACCACGGAGCACCTGCCGCCTGCCGCGCGCAACGTGACGCCAAGCCGCCGCGGCGCTCAATGACGTAGCTAAACTAATAACACTTTTTTTTTTTAAATCGACCAGTGTTTCGAACAAAATAATGAGATAGGTTTATACTCAGGCAAGATTATAGAGTGCTACAAAAAATTAAGGTAAAATTAAAAAACAGTAATTTAAAAAACTAAAAAACTCGACTGCGTTTCTGTGTAATGGAAAATTAAAAAACCCTAAAACAAGAAAGTGGTCATACCCGGGTTAAATTGGTACCCATATTAAAAATTGTATAGCAGTCGGGACCCATTCTAGAAATGGAGGCTTAGTGAATTTAGATTACATACCTACCTCTATATTACATTGCAGATTACTCCAATCTACTGACGAGACGGCTGACTTTCTAACATAGGTCCCGACAGCTACAATTTTTAACAAATTTGAACTTGACTTTGAATCTGACTGCAATTGAAATGTTCCCTTTAGTACTGGCTTTCATTAAAAATGTATATAGCCTATGTCACTCTTACAATTATGACAACTTCAACGACACCTCATATGTCAAAAAATGTCGAGCCGTTTAGTCTGTAGGGCGTGCCAAACAATTATACATACATACATACATAATACGTACATACATTTACATACATAAATACTCTCGAAAAATATAACCCTCCTTCTGCAGTCGGGTAAAAAGTACATGATTGCAAAAATAAGGATCTAAATCTGGCTCGTCATTATACCTCACCATTGTGCTTTAATGTTGCTGACGATGCTTGTACATAATTATACTAATTGGTTTACCTTACTTTAAATTAAACTTAAGCTTTAAGTTAAAAAGTAGGTTAGGTGTATCCGAAAACCGTTTAGAACAATGCAACAATACTCATGAGCACAAATAATAGTGCTATGAGTAAACAAATTTTAAATAACAACGTCTGTTATTTAAACTTTCCATAACTCGTGGTAACAAACTTGTGTATTTTTCAGGATGTTGTTTCTTCGGGAGTACCTATTACATAAAAAAAACCAAAGTAAACATCACACCAAATCAACAAATTGATGGAAAAGACGGTTTTAGCAGCGATTTATCAATAAGGTGTTGGGTCCCAAAGGTCAAGTGTGGTTTGAGTAAAAAGCAGCAAAAGTTATAATCGGACCCAAAACTACGTCATTTATTGAACAAGTCGTTTCAGGAAGGTGTTCACGGGAGAGAAAATTTAAGAGGCCTATAAGTAGTTTTGTTGGTTGTATTTACATATTCATGCAGAAAAAAATGGGAAAAGATGCAGTTAACTACATATTTTTATGTAATGCTTCACTTTGATCAACGCATCATAAGCCTACTTGGATACTAAAATATCGATCGTATTCATAAAAACTCAAAGTAAAGGCTTCTAAACGAGAAGAGGCTAGGTAGTAATTATTCATATTAACAGAAATAGACCGAAGCAATTAAAATTTTCCACTATTTCGAACTTGACGTGGAACCAATTAATTGAAGGTATATTTGCTCATAGTCATCTTTTAGGGATCACCCTCGAAATAAGTATAGCATGTACCAAATACTGTGTGTATGTTTGTTTATAAAAGAAATCATGGCGTTTTGATTATCTGCACAGATTTATAAGCTGTAACCGTGCTTTAACTGTATTTTAAGGATTATGATATCCTCAAATAGCTGTGTTAAAATAAACGAGTAGATACTTGTATGCTGAGTTAGACGCGAAGCCTACGCAACCAAAACTACATGACAAACAAAGTCGTGGCAAGCGAGTCTACTCATAATTATTCGGCAGTACCCATGGGGTGTAGATTTAAACAAGTTTTATTGCTGTCCAGTGATTTTGGGTTATGAGTATGGCCTATACGACCTTCATTTCTTAATTGACTTCAACTCTCACGAGAAAAGGCTTGATTATCATTTTCTTTGAAGATAGCAAACGTGTTTAATGAATAGAAATCAAATTCAGTCGAATGTGTGTGTCACTTGTATCCTACTGCGTGTTGTAAAACTTTGTACGTTTTAAAGTAATCCCAGCATGCATACGTGTTGTGTTCATGTCTTTATTATAATATAAAACATTATGTTTCCGGGAAAGAAGAAGTTAATTGTCATTAAAAAGTTTAAATATCTATTTAAAATTGGTTAGTGAGTGTTTTAATTCTCTTAACGAATTTTTAGAATTGACTATTAATAAAGATGATTTTGTGATGTTTGAAGTGTAGGCAAAAGAGTAGGAAAGAGGACCCCGGGGCCCTCCGAAGGACGCAATCGGTACCACACTCGGATGATGATGATGGTTTTGTGACTGTGAAAGACATTCTGTCTTCCTTTTACTCGGATCGATCGTGGGGAAAACTTTCGTTTATTATCGTAAATGTGGAAAATCGTACAAGACGAGGCAACTAAGACATGGGTAGCTACTAGTAGTACTAGGGGCCATAGGGCCGCCTAATAGCAACTATAATAGTATAGGGGCTACTGCCAATGTTAAGATGATCATTAGCCTTAAGCTAAATAAAATACTTTAAGTAAACACACCACAAACAGTATTGACCTAGACTGTCAGTGTTTTTTATAAGAATAGATACAATTTTATTCGACAGGTGTACGTTACGTCATGATTCCATCTAAAACGAAATGTGATCCTTCAAACACCCAGGAGGATTAAGCAGCACTATTCAATATTCCGAAAAGTAAGATTGTAGATGTAGATGATGTTGTTTTATTAAATTTTTATATATATACTACTTATATTTAAGCTTTGAGACATGTGTAGACCTATATGCACATTATCAATACTAGTTACCTCAGAGACATTTATTGACACAATAAGTAGTTAAGTACTGCATTTTTTACGAATTATATTTAAACTTCTTCCTTGCCTACCGATTTCTTAGTATAATATTTAGAAGTCTAGAAGAAAAAATAGTGAACTTATAAGCGTGATAAAACATAAGCTTGCATACTAAATTACTAACTTGATCAACCGTGTTGTCCGGTAGTCTACTTTCGTAATACTCTTGGAAATAAATTGCTTAAATTATAAAACCTTAAATTAGTTATTTAAGTGTATTAGTATTCGATAGAATATACCTACACTAGGAAAAATACATAGCCTAGGTTATCTGTCGTTATTTGGTGTTAGGTATCTAAAAGTGAAAACATCACTTGCAAGACATTAATCATGATTTCATTAAAATTTCGATCATAACAAGAGCGATGTGTCGCGACTGAACGGGTTAAAGTTGAAGTGGCAAATATAACGCGCACAAGGCTCTTCGCATCGCTGCCCTATTACCCACACGGCTTAAGCTGAAGCTGTACGAACCTAATTTAATCTGAACTTGCATTGTCACATCGGCCCATTAAAGTGGAAGTTCACCTTATATTGGACAGCATAGCTTGACTCGCAAATAAGGACACGTGTTTCGGTATAGCATAGCACTTAGCAGCTAACCGCACGAGTGCGTGCCTTGTAGACTATCACTTATTAATTTAGGTACCTTAGGTGGGCAATTAACTCAGATTGATCGATCTAGTCATTTAGTATTATAATGTACGGTAACTTATAATATTACCAAATGATTAACAAGAGGCGTAAACCTTATGTGAAACTACAGGTTACCTATTTAAACGCATAGCGTTTTTCGTTATAAACTGACAATGCATAATGTTAGCCATAATAGTGATTTGGCAATTAAGACGGAAGATAATAGCATCACATCAATTGACAAATCTGAAGGCATAATCATATAAAAGCATAATTTCGATAAGCATAACTAACAAAAAGAGTATTTTTTATTTGCCATAATATTCAGAAGACATAACATTCAATAAGCATTGCTGACAAATCCCTAAACTCTTAAGAGGTAATTACACTTAATTACCATAGTAATATTTCCATTAGATATGTTTTGGTTAGGGTGTGGCAATGGAGTTCGAGACCGGTTTTTCATTCGTGTTTTGTATGGAGCTGGGACTTTTTATCACTTTTTACTATGAATAAAGAAATTAGTTTCTGGCGCTTCAAAGCGTTGTGGTCAAGCACATCAACACTTCTTACCTAACCGAATGTAATCAGACCTAACTATTTCCTTTTATTATTTAATTTCTTGCCTATTAATACTCTTCAAAACTACTTTATTTCATAATTAATATATACTTAAGTTACCCTAAGTTGTTGAGTTGTGCACGAAAATAATGCCAACCAAAATTATAAATATGGAAGTTGTGTATGGGTATACTAAAATTATGCGTTTTAAAGTATGCTTAATAAAATTATGACAAACAATAATATAGATTTCAACGATTATGGTTTTCAATAGTGTATGTCTTTCAATAATTTTGCGTTATTATTAGATTTATGCGTAATGTTAAGTTTGCTAAAACCTATTATGGTTTTTTATTTGTATGCTATATGATGTATGTTAATTGAAATTATATATATTTTATACTCTGTAATATGTCAGACACAAGTTTAATATACTGTTTACTTGAAGTGCTAATTTATTAAAGCTCCCAAAAAACTATTTCACAAAATTAAAATTACAATTAATGGTTTTTCATGGGTGTTGTGAATAATATGTAAGCAGTTAAAGGATTATCGTTTACCTACTGAACACCGGTGCAGTATTATATGTATTTATTAACTCCAAAAACATGAAAACCTATGGTGTGTTCACTAATACCACATTTTACTGAAGTTCTATTCATTCTAAACCAAAGTTCAGACGTTGAAATCAAAGGTAATTTCGGCACTGGCGATAATGTCAGACCTGCGAACGACAACCCGCGAATTCTGATTAGGCATTGTCATTGTAGATAAATATCTACCTACGTTTAGCTAACGTTTCATGCACATGAACTAAAGGTGCAATCCACTACTCTATTGTTAAACAACAAGCATAAGTGTATTTTGGCATTTTAGACATTAAGAAAAACTAGGACATTATAATAGCTCTTGGTTTTTTATCGTATAATATGTTTGAGTGTCGGGTAATATAGGGTAAAAGCCTGATAGTTGCCCCACTTTTCAAAAAAGCTATAAATTTTATAAAAAATATGTACCTACTAACGATGAATAATGAAACATATATTTTAAAACATAGGACTTTGATCTTTCACAGTAGCCTATTTCATATCAGCCTATTGCAGTCCACTGCTGGACATAGGCCTCTCCAAGACGGCGCCAACTTTCACGGTCCTCCGCTTCTCGCATCCAGCCACCACCTTCCTCAGGTCATCGGTCCACCTAGCATGGGGGCGTCCAACACTACGTTTCCCGAGACGTGGTCTCCATTCGAGAACCTTCCTACTCCAACGCCCGTCGGTTCTGCGACAGACATGACCAGCCCACTGCCACTTTAGCTTACTGCACCTCTGAACGATATCTATGACTTTCGTCTTTTGGCGGATGATCTCGTTCCGGATTCTATCCCTTAGCGAGATCCCCAGCATAGACCGTTCCATAGCTCGCTGAGCGACATGCAGTCGGTGGGCCAGCTTGACTGTCAAGTTCCACGTCTCGGCCCCGTAGGTCATGACAGGTAGGACGCACTGGTTATATACCCTGCTCTTCAGGCATTGCGGTAGAGGCGACGAGAAGATGTGACGCAACTTCCCAAATGCTGCCCAACCTAGTTGCACCCTTCTGGCGATTTCGCGGTCGAAGTTGTCTTTACCCAGTTGCAACACTTGCCCGAGGTAAACATATTCCAGGACAACTTCGAGCATCTCGCCGCTGACTGCTATCCTTTCCGGGACAATATGTTCGTTGAACATGACCTTAGTCTTGTCCAAGTTCATCCGGAGACCAACGCATCGCGAGGCAGAGTCTAGGCTGTGCAGCATTTTTTGCAGATCCCGCGGCGATTCTGCCATTAGAACTATGTCGTCGGCAAAGCGGAGGTGCGTGAGATATTCGCCGTTGACATTGATGCCCAATCCCTCCCAGTCAAGAGTCTTGAAGACATCCTCCAGTGCACTTGAGAACAGTTTCGGGGAAATAACGTCCCCCTGTCTCACACCTCTGAGCAGCTGGATGGGTCTTGTCTTGTGACCTTGAACTTGGACGGACATCGTTGCCATATCATACAGGCCTCTAAGCACCTCCACATACCGCCAGTCGACTTGGCATCGCTGCAAGGATTCCAAAACAGCCCAGGTTTCGACGGAGTCGAAGGCTTTTTCGTAGTCCACAAAAGCTAGACACAATGGCTGGTTATACTCTTCGGACTTCTGTATAACCTGCCTGACTGTGTGGATGTGGTCTACGGTACTGTAGCCTTTACGAAACCCGGCCTGTTCCGGTGGCTGGAAGGCGTCCAATCTTGCGGCGAGGCGATTTGCGAGGACTCTCGAGAACAGCTTGTAGACGTGGCTCAGGAGCGCGATTGGCCTGTAGTTTTTCAAGAGCGACTTGTCGCCTTTCTTGAAAAACAGCGCTACAACGCTCCCACTCCACGCCTCCGGGGTAGTCCCATTTGCAATAACGGCATTAAATATCCTCACGAGCTCCTTGATGACTGGAGGTCCTCCTGCCTTCAGGAGCTCGGATGTAATGCCGTCTTCACCGGGAGCCTTCCCATTGCTAAGCTGTTTGAGAGCCCCCGCAACTTCGTCTTCGTCCACATTTGGGAGGTCTTCAGTGTAGTGGCGTGTCAGCATGGCTCTTGGGTCAGTCACACCGGGAGGAGGCTTCGAGACATGCGAGGCATATAGTCGGCCGTAGAAGCCTTCAACTTCGGCGAGAATCTCTGGAATTGAAGTGACTACGTCGCCGTTCGAGGTTTTGAGTTTCGTCAGATGGCTCTTGCCCAGTCTTTTAGTAAAGTCAAAGTCAAAAATTCTTTATTCAATTTAGGACACAAAATGCCACTTATGAACGTCAAAATATCAATCAATTATGGCCCATATGGGGCAGAACATGTCTCCTTATCTTTTGGGCCCTACTAGCGCTTCGAGACAAGACACAGACAATCTGGCAAGTGCTGAGAAGAAACGCCGGAACAAACTCAGTCACCACTAGCTGCCACAAAAATAAAACAAATCAAAATAAACAGGTAGGTACATCAGTTTGGTGCAGGCTGGACTGTCCATACATTCTCGTCATTAAGATAGTCTTGAATTTTATAATACCCCTTCGACATTAGGGTAGTTTTGACATGTAACTTAAATTTAAATTTAGTAAAGACTTTTAACCCCCGATTTTGCTCAATCGCTTCTCGTATGAGCTGCGTATTGTAGCATCGGAGGTCGCGTCTCACCGACTGTCGGATCTCTTTGCTGAGACGCTGGGTATCTGACGAAGCTCCCTCCGGCATTTCACGTGGAATTTTCATCAATTCCAGAGTTTCCCCCGATAATTTAGACTTCTGGCTACCTCGCTTCCTCCTAAAGTGCCTATTTCCCACTTCGTGGATCACCCTAGTCACGCTTTCGAGGTCCCGGTCAACGCTCTACGTGGTTGCTAGTTCTGCGAAGCGATTGTGAAGTTCCAGCTGGAACTTTTCGGTGCCAATTTCGGTTTGGAGCACAGTCGGACGAAGAACGGATTTGACCATCCGACTTCTCTCGACCTTAAAATTGATATTTAGGATGCCTGTTACCAATCGGTGATCGCTACCGGTGTCAAACCTGCTGATCACAGAGACATCCCTAAATATACGTCTTTTGTCCGGCAAGATGAAGTCTATCTCGTTCTTCGTCCTACCATCCGGGCTCCGCCAGGTCCACTTCCTATGGGGCTTCTTTTGAAAGAACGTGTTCATGCAGAACAGCCCCTGCATGTCGAGGAAGTTGACCAGCATTTGGCCCCTAAGGTTTCTGTATCCGATTCCGTGTGGCCCGATTCGCGTTTTGTCGCATTCTCGCACTCCCACTTTGGCATTAAAGTCCCCCATGACAACGGTGAAGTGGGTTTTGGTGGTGGTGTGTAGGGCCCTCGAGATATCCTCCTACATGGCCTCAACCTCATTATCCGGGTGTGACGATGTCGGCGCATATACCTGTATGACCTTGAGAGTTTATCTCTCGGTCAGTTTTAGTACGAGGTACGCTACCCGGGTCGACACACTGGATACCTCCAACACATTGTCACGAAGAAGTTTGTTGACCAGAAAGCCTACGCCACCCTGTGACAGTTGGTCGCCTTCCCGAAAGTAGAACATGTGTCCTGATTCTAGGGTCATCGTGTCCTCCCCCTTTCTACGGACTTCAGACAACCCCAGAACATGCCACTTAATGTTTTTAAGTTCTACCTCGAGTTGGACAAGGCTTTCGTCCTGCCGTAGACTGCGTCCATTAAACGCCGCCAGGGTCAGATTGTGGCAGCCTTCTGTAGCCCGGGGATTCTTCGCACCCCCTGCCCTACCGTTACCGGAGCCGCTGCCGTGGCCCGGAATAGTAGGGCGGCCGGGAACTGGGGGCCGTTTTCTTTTTAGCTCCATTCTCAAAGGTAATGCCCATACTCACCACGCTGGGCAGGCGGGTTGGTGAGTGCAGGACCGAGCCTCGTGCCGGCGACGCTGCTGCCCGCCGCCGGCCAAAGGAATTTGGCTCAGCCTTTAGATGGTTATACCGCCATCGGTTCGGTCGCCAGAGCCTCGTCTGTTAGTCGGCAGGGCGCACCACGTGCAGGTGAGGTTGACAATTGGGCTTCGTAAGATGGTATTCGGAGCCCCTTACGCCCCTAGCCTATTAATAATGGTTTTGATTAAATCCTGTTTTGTACAAATACATGCCTGTATCAGTATTTAATATGATCACGGCAGCTTTTTCTACAGTAGTGTAGGTATCGCTGTCATGGAAATGTTGATGACTTACACACGTATTTTTAGCTCATCAGCTATTCCTTTGTAATCAACCACTGATAATACGAGGGTCAAACTGAAAGTTCTTAGAAAATCAAAAACTGATTACATTAGCCAGTTATTAGTTTTATTATATCTTTTCAAAATATTGTCCATTGACGTCAATACACCGCTGCATGCGATGGAACCACTGGGAAAAGCACTTTGCCCACTCGTCCTTAGGGGTCTCTTCAATGGCATCGCGATACGCAGCCACCGCTTCTTCAGCATTCATAAACCGCTTTCCTTTAAGTTTTTCTTTAATTTTTGGAAATAAATAAAAATCACAAGGCGCGAGGTCGGGGCTATACGGCGGGTGACCCAGTAATTCAACGTTTGATGTCGCCAAATAGTCGATCGTTCGCTTGGCGGTGTGCGACGAGGCGTTGTCGTGGTGAAGGAGGATCCTACTGCGAGGTCGTTTCTCTCGAACTTTTTCCAAGACAAGTGGCAAACAATTGGTAGTGTACCATTCTGCAGAAACTGTTTTTTGATCCTCTAACACAATTGTTGCGAAATGACCTATCCTTCCAAAGAACGAGGCCACCATTTTTTTTCCCGCACTTCGATCTCTCTTCACTTTAGTTGGCAACTCCTCGAAAGGAAACACCCACTGAGCAGATTGTCTTTTGGTTTCAGGATCATAACAGTAAATCCAGCTTTCGTCACCTGTTAGTATGTCGAACACAGCATTTGAGTCACCTCCGTTAAATCTTTCAATCATTTTACGGCACCAATCCACACGATGGAGTTTTTGAGCCTTAGTCAAATTATGAGGTATCCACCGGGCGCAAAGCTTCCTGACCGCTAAATGTTCGTGGAGGATTTTGTGCACTTGACTCATACCGATGCCTAAGCTTGTCCGAATCTGCTGATAGGTCACTCTTTTGTCAGTCTCTATCATACGCCGCACAACACAGATGTTATTTTCAGTCGTCGCCGTAGAAGGCCGTCCCTCACGTACATCATCAGTGAGATTAGTGCGACCACGTTTAAACTCATTAAACCAGTTGTAAACAGTCGCACGAGATGGGGCTTCATCGTGAAAGGCCAATCGTAGTCTATCATAACTTTCTTGTTGACTTAAATGACATCGAAAGTCATAAAAAATCATTGCACGAAAATTTTCTCGTGTTAAATTCATTTTGACGTGACACAGACAATTTTCAATTTGCCGCCAAGTCGTAAAACAAATGACAAATGAATGAAATATATACTCAGTAATATTGGCAAAGAGTTCTATTTTCAAATTTTAGAATATTTTTTTTATTATATTGTTTATAAGTGGCCAGTTCTAAGAACTTTCAGTTTGACCCTCGTATATTCAGCGAATTTTGGACGATTCCGAATCTCAATAGGCACTCAATAACGTAATAAGTAACCCAAATTGAGGGGTTACTTATTATTCATCAATGTCACACATACTTACTTATTATAGTCGGTTTTGAAAAAAAATCAGGATTGTGATCTGTTGTAAAAAAAATTTTTTTACTCACTATAATCTAACTCTATTTTCATTGTCTTAAAACCATTGTTTGGCACGAGACGTTGCACATACTTTAAGCCTCAAATAAAATTTAGGGCATTATGTAATGATCATCAAGAGATGGGTATCTAAGCGTAAGTTTTCTCAAACATCTTAGAAATACATAGATTTCACTTAAATTTCGACTATGCGATCCAGTTGAAATATTAAATGGTGTCCCATTTTAGTAGAAATTCACTTATAAAAGGCATCGTAAAGAAGTAAACACATTATGATGATAAATAGTATGGGTGCGTACGCTACACGCGTAAACGGCACCAAGCTGTGTAGTTTTAGATGTGTACCCTTTTAAAGCACTTAGTAAAAGCCATTATAAATTATTGCTGAGGCTGTTTTCAACAGTTAGTGCCGAGTTTTATTGCCCTACAAATAAATGCGTGATGAGAAAAATGTTTAGATATTTAAGTTACTCTAGCCCGTTTCACAATCTAGTGAATTTAAGAGTCGAAATGCATACTGCATTTATTTGACACAAGTAATAACTTGATAAACTTATGTATGTTTCCCGAATATTCAATAGACGTGGTGGTGGTCCCCAGATCAAGATCTAATGATGGGATCTTGGCGAAAGTAAGAAAAATCTAATATTATAGGCACATCTACAGCGTGTACTTATATTTTCCATGCAGGCGCTTATTTTGACGGCAGTTAGTGTCGGTCCTGAATGTTGTCATTTTCTTTATATTTGCCGTATCTTGGCTCCTTAGTTAGGCCAGGTACTTATTTATTTCAGAAGTAAGCGGAGTGAAATTGTAGGTAATTCTAGGTTTCTTAGTAATATCTTTATTTTCTCACGTTCGGCACTGACATGGGTAGATAAGTAGGAGGGCACACTAGCCTGACGTAGGAGAACGTGCTGACGGTCGAGGTCTAGGTCGAGACCTAGCAGGTCATGATATCAGGTACAGTCAGCGTCGATGCTAGGGCAAGCGTCAAGCGGTAGCTGGCGAGCAAGCAGCGGAGCACACCTCAGGGTAGCATACCATAATAGGTATGTTTAAGCCAAGATTTATTTGTAAAGGTTTCTATTTTATTTTATTCGAAATGGGTTTGCTCTTGACTCTAGAATAAGCCAGACGAGGCGTAGACAGATTCGATGGTAGAGCGAGCTCACCCAGAAGAAGCCTGTTCACTCTGACTTTATTTGTTTTGCATAGGGTGTCTGCCCTGACCGTTACCCAAACGTTTGCAGAGCCTGACTTTATATGCTGGCCTTTGTAATAGGTAAGCCACCAATATTAAATACCTACGTTGTTCAGTTTGATTAATAATATTAGACAATCTACTTGTATTCCTGCAGCTTTTACTAGCTGTAGATATGAGTCTACTATATTTATGGCACGGCATTGGGAATTTAGTAAAGCGCTGAACAATAAATTCTTGTGGCTCTCACTCATGTATATGAATATATCTACATTATTTGGAAGATTCCAATAGAATACATTATAATGTATTATATTTATAATACCACAGCTTTTGTGTTTATGTTAAAAGAAATGAAATAAAGCGAAGCAAAATTAATTATTAATCTATATATATAGGCAAAATAGTTAACGTGGAATTGAAGGATACCGACGTCAACGACGTATTTAGAGTAAGAAATCAAGAAAACACCAAGAGTACTATTATTGCCGAATTACAAACGGCTCTCATAAAAGAAAGAGTGCTTTCTGGCATTAAATACATTAACAAGGGGAAGAAAATATAAGAAAAACTACATACCGGACATCTGAAATTTGGCGGAGTGAATAAACCTATATATGTATCTGAAAGTCTTACAAAAAAAACTGCAAAACTTTATTCGCAAGTGCGTGAATACGCTAAAACTAACAACTTAGTATGCTGGATTATCCGTGGAAGTATCTATCTTCGCGTTGACGAGAATAGACGTGTGCAGATCAAGTCTGAACATGATCTAGCGCTTATTAAGAATACTGCATGACTATTATTAGTTCATTGTTACTGGCCATTGTTCTATAAACTTTTCATTCATATTATGTATCTCATTGTTTACTTTAAAGACATAATTCCAATATTATACACACTTACACATCTACATACACACACCATATACATTTCACATAAAATATTACAAAATGACGTTTCCTTATCATACTGTTTGTCAAACTCTATACATGAATTGAATCAACATTATATAAATAAAATATGCTTGAATAGTTCCTATGACAAGATTGAAACTTACCATGGAAATGGCTGACTCGTTGCAAACCATTCGTGAAATTGATAGTTTTGTATTGACAAGGACAGTTGTTTGCGACTGTACTGAGCTTGAGAGATATATTAAAATTCGGAAAAATGATTTTACTATTGTATCACAGAATATAAGAAGCATCCACTGCAACTTCGACGACTTTGTGCTGAATCTAGGTAATTTCACATTTAAAGCAGATCTTTTAATCTTGACTGAATGCAGACTTGATCCAAACAAACCCATCCCGCAACTTAGTACCTATTTTAGCTATTACACCACGCGTCAATTGAACCAAAATGATGGAGTAGTTTTGTACATTAAAAAAACAATAAAACATAAAGTTAAAGAAATATCTCTTGAACATGCATCCTGTCTTCAACTGGATACATCAAACAACATTATGTATATACCGTTCACCCTCTAATAATGACGCTGACAACTTTATTAATTCTTTGAGTATACATCTTGAAACTCTCGCTTTACATAAAAATATTATTATAGCGGGGGACATAAACCTAAATATAAAACCAAAACAGGAAGAACAGCCCTATGAACGCAAAAATAGAGTAAATTATTTAAATAAGCTCTCGGCATACGGCATACTTCCTGGGCATGCTCTGCCCACTCGAGGAGAATACTGTTTGGATCATTATATGTTAAAAATTAATAAAAATAAACTGTCGGTTTTTATAGCTATATGTGGCCAGCCAACTTGGTTTAGTCCTGTCCTTACTTGCAAAACAAAATTAGAATTAGAATTTCTGGCACCGACTCCAAAAAATAACTGATAATAAATTGGAAATAGGTTTCTTGTATAATTTCGTAGAACAGTTAGGTAATTTCATTCTACTCCAGCACCACATCTCGAAGGCTTCCAGTCTCTCTCTGTCCCTCTTTGTCAATGTCCACGCTTCACATCCATAGAGTGCTATACTCCAAATGTACACTTTAACAAGTTTTTTGCGAACTTTGCTTGATATTCTGGCCTTGAGCAGGTATAATGGAGCGTATAATTATATATAATATAACATTAAGATACTAGTACGAAAACACTATACGTGCCTTTAAAATTTGAGGGTTTCCCTCGATTGCACCAAGATCCCATCATCAGATCTCGACTGGGCCACAATGGGACCAACTAGAAGGTATAACCTCTAGGTAAACTTTTTTTATTTCAAATCGGCCCACAACTGACTAAGATATAACATAGCCACAAAAAATAATTAAAAAACATACAGTCGAATTGATAACCTCCTCCTTTTTTGAAGTCGGTTAAAAACTGCAAGTTCGATCTCGTTCAAACCAATTTTCGTTGAAAGAATTTGTTACGATCTACATCATGTATTTTTTTCAAAATGTACACTTGCTTAGTTCAAAAGTTAGATGGGGGACACACATTTTACCACTTTGGAGCGTCTATCTCTAAAACGTTAGACTTTTAGAGAAAATGGTTTTAGGAACCTCGATGACATTTTAAAAGACCTATCCATATCCATATCGCATAGGTTTGAATATTTTTTTTTTGTTTTAGTTACATGTATGGGAATTTAATATTCCCCTTAAATATCATTATTTTTTATTTCTTGTATGAGTTTCGTAAAGCGGTTAACAGGATACATCTACCTACCAAGTTTCAACTGTGTAATGCTAATAGTTTCAGAATAAAGTGTCTGTGACATACAGACGGACAGACAGACAGACATGACGAATCAATAAAGTTCCGTTTTTTTGCCATTCGGCTACGGAACCCTAAAAAGTAATACCTACAAATACATTAACCATCTCAACAATAAAAATATATCTTGAGGACACATTTATGTTTCACGTAGATATAATAAAAATATGAAACATGTTTAGTGCTTAGACAGCAGTAAATTGTAGGTATACAGGCTGTCTCAAGTATGGTAAAGCGGAAGTCTAGAGATAGATCACCTCTTGGGGTACCCGAATTGCTATGTTCCGCGATTTTTCAAAGTTCGAGTTGTGTTTTTTTCCAAATTTTTGTGAATTTTCGAACTAACAGTATTTTTTTAAAGTGGATTTTTTTTTTGCTACTAAATTTTTGTGTGTTGAACGTGTTTATAGTTTATAAACTAATTAACGTTAAGAACGACAAAATTGCAAAAAAATAAAATTATCATATGGCCAATTGTTAGGAATTTTCTACCTACGATGTCTTTGAAGGCCGATTCTAGCTAAAAGTAGCCTATTAAGTGCTACTTTTTATTGATTATGAAGCTGAAAGTTTGAAAAATGTTTGGAATCTACTTCTTTGTATGGACTATTGACTTTAACCACGAAGTCACATGTTTAGATTTTAAAGGACGAGTCCTCTTTATGTATGGAGGCTGGTTTTTTATTCTAAGATATCACCAACCACTAATAAACCTATATTTATCTTTAAGCTACAAAAATATGGAACACGTAACCATAGAAATCAGAATTTTAAACGCCTCCATTTTTGAGAAAAAATATGTTTTGTAACAGGCATCATCCATTGATCACTTACTTGTATTTCCTGGCTGTATGGCTATGTACCATTGCCTTTCCACTGGTGGATAAATACTACTAGGTACTGCCACAGATTATATAATAGGTACTACTGTCAATGGAATGTCAATTTTGCTGCCAATTTTTTTTCATGCGTTAATTGTAATAGGCGAAGGTGCGGTTTCTGTACAGACAAAGAGAAAAATTAATTTCAATTTTTCTCTAAATCGGAGGCCTTAAAAATATATTAATTATGCAGAAACGCTAGTTTTTGTGAACTCTTTAATATAATATTTAGGTAATTCTGGTTAGAAATATTGACGAATAAAAAACCATTAATGGACAAATCCTTTAAAGGTGCAATTTTAAGCCATAGTTTTCCAACCTAAATACACTTAGGAGTTTAGAGCAACATTTTAGTACTTTTTGTCAAAGTTGCGAATCTGATTATTTTAGGGCAAAATACTTAGTGCAATTCAAGAAGATCAAGAAAAAAATTAAAAAAAAAACAGCAAGAAAGATTTTTTTTAAGTCAATTTGGTTTGTAATTTTAGGTACCAAATAGAAATTAAAAAAAAAACTTTTTTTTATAATAAATTTTGGTGGATGTGGGTGATTCGGGTACCCCAAGGAGCTCTATATTTGGGTTTCCGCTTTACCATACTTTTTGGGACATAAATAAACATCATTAAGGGAGAAAAAAGAGGGAAAATTTGTTTACAACTTAGTCAGTCTTGAAGCTAAATTGATAAATTTAATTTAGCTATTTCGTTAGAAATTAAGAATTACATATTTAAAATTCCAATCTATTCGCTAAAGCGGTAAAAAGAGGAGTAAGTAGAAGTTTATTAATTGGGTCTGAATGTAAATATATAAAATAAAAACTGACCTAATTACCTACTGACTGACATATTGCATAGCACTAACTACTAGGATCAGAAACTTGATGTGATTTACCATGTCCACCATGATAAAATTGTAGGCACGTGTACCGTTAAAATACTTACTTACGTTTTCAAAGACCGTTTGAAATGAAATTAAAACGCAAAACCAGTCAGCGTAGTGGTTTACTCAAACGATAAACTTTTTATCAAAAACCTGAGACTTCATTATCGGATTTCCGGTCACGACGGCACAGGACGTCTCGTGTGCTGGCCTGGTGGGCAATAATTGAATTTCTATAGCAACTAACACTACCTTTAACTATATTCTGTATAGCTGCTTTAGTCACAGAGTACTTAATTAGTACAACTACAGTTAAAAAAGTACCTGGCTACATAAGTACCAACGATTAAATTTATTAAATTCTTATTGAATTGAATAATACTTAACTATCGTGCAGTAGAGCTTATTATTATGTATTTAAGAAAAAACTGCACCAAATGGTTGTAAGATAAATGTTTTTATTCCGTAAAAGAATTTTAAAATTTGTTATTTGTGTATTGTAGTTCTTTGACATTGTTTTTATATTTAATTAACTTTATTATTGTTATTAATTTGAATCTTAACCCTCCTAAACATTATATTATATATTTTAATTCTAATACATTTAATATTTACATGTCTGACCAGAGTTTAAGCTTTTAAATGTGTACAATCTCTATCTTGACCATGTTTTAAGCCAATAAATATTTCATTTCATTTCATTTACTCAATTGTCTGACAAAACTTAATACTCTGCTGCGATTGGTTTTGCAGTAAAGTTCACTAACTAACCAATCAATCACAACAGTTGACAGCAGATGTAGTTATGAGTGATTCTCCGAGCGCCGTTTTTTGGCGGTCACACGTTCATAATTCCTAATCCATTCAATAAACAGCTTTGGAATTAACTTTAAATGATTCTCTGTTTATTCATCTACACAGACATAGTTTTAATCACAAAATAGGGCTTACAGATATTTTTTAAATAATATTTTAACGCCAAAAACGGGAGCAAAACCGTTGTTCTCCGCGCGTCCCAACGACCTCGCGCTCAGTTCAACCACTAATATCTTTGTTGTTTGTAGTGTTATGTACACATACTATATGTCAAAAAAATTGTAAATCATTCAAGATTAATCATTCAAAAAACCAAAATTAATATCGTTTAAACAGAAAGAGTTAGAAAATATTTTGTCTCGGTCACACGATCGTGGTGGATTCGTGAACGCGATATAAAAAGAATCAATAGCTTCAAAGAGCCTCAACTTTTAGACACGCTTAATGGCCCTACGGAAACTTAAGTTTCATTACGGCATCATTGGAGGACAAATGGCTTTCTTATCGCTATGATACAGAAAATATAGGCACACAAATTCATCAACTTTTTTCTGGCAACCTTTTGAAGAAACCCTTCATGGTTAAATTTTAAAGACAATATAATTATTTAGATGTAAGTATTCAATATTCAGTATAAAACCCTTTTTCAATTTCTTCTTCCGCTTTTTAGTTTTTATATTTGTCAATAAACAACTAGTAATTTTTTGAAAATGTAAAATTTTTGTAACTTTCGTGGCATGGTTTTCGTGGACATTTGACCACGAAGGTTATCTTTCACTCCACGTAAGGTTACGGAGGTCTTCTCTATTGGTCTGTAAATGTTTTAAAATAACCATATTAACGGTTTCTCCCAAAATTATTAACAAACGATAGTTTGAGTAGGTATAAGCTTTAGATTTTCTCATATTATTTATCTCTTTTAGTCAAATATGGTTGATATATCTAATTGATTGATCCCTGATGTTTTACTAACTAAATAAATGGTTGGCTTATCAATTTACTGACGTCCATGTTCAAAGTTCTCCCTAGAGTTCATATACGAATAACTTAATAAAACACTGCCCTTGATTGAATGTATGCACATGTAGAATAAAAAGGATTTAGCATAATCAATACATCACACGGAAAGTGTGATCTACAGTTTTAGACGACAGGAGTACGTTTACCTGGAACAAGTGATTTTTTTAGGTAGATTCACCGTGGCTAGATGGAATCCGAAAAACTGCGCGAGGGCATTTATAATTGGTCTATTGTGGCAGCCTTTTTGATTAAAGCTCACTACTTATACCCGTTGAATCCAGGAACTGCCAGATTTTTCGGGGAGTGAGTTCTGTTATCTCTTCCGGGTGCATTCTTACTTCTTTTGCTCATAAGTCCGCACGAGCAAAGTATGTGCATAGCCGTTTCTTCTGCTGAGTGGCAGAAACGGCACATTCCTATCTATATCTTATCGGTATCTTTTGAGCTTTAGCAGTTCTTTAGATACTTTGTATTTATACCTGTACGAGTAAACTCGATCATTCTTACTAGTATACATTTTATGTTTAACGAAAGTTACAATACCCTTGTATGAGTGCTTTAGAGTGTTCTTGTCCTGGTACGGACTTCCACAACTCAATAGCCTCTTTTTTACAAAGGGTAGTAAGAAGTGTAGTGGTTCTTTGTTTGGTAATACCACAGAACGGTTCTGGGCCGATTTGAGGGACGTCGGCTCCTTTCCTGGCGAGCTCGTCTGCTACTTCATTACCGTATACGTTAAAATGCCCTGGCACCCATGTAAGTGTTCCTTTATTGGAGTTACCCAGGGCATTCAGGTTTCTGTTGCATGTTTGAACTAGTTTTGAGTTTAGTACAAAGGATTCTAGAGCCAGCAGTGCTGCTTGGCTATCCCGGTTAATGTAGATGTGTTGGTTACGAAGCCTCCTTTCCAAATTTACCCCCGTGCATTTGTTGACTGCAAAGACTTCGGCTTGGAAGATAGAGAACTCCATGCCCAGGTTAACGCTAATCTTGAGCTTGGGCATCTCTCCGTATACCCCACACCCTACATCAGATCCTTTCTTGGATCCATCTGTATACCAGACGTGGCTGAAGATCATTTGAAGGAAGGTTTACTGAATACATCTTATGGAAGTTGTATTCTGTGTGCATGTCATCCCTGGGCATGCTAAGGGGTATATGTGAAAGGACTGATTCCTTGAGTTTTGTTAGTGTCTGAGAGGTCCATCTGGTTTTTGTGTGGGTGCATATTCTGTATATACACTGCTTGGCTTCCTTTTGTACCTGCATATGTAGTGTTATAAGATCCAGCAGTGTATTCAGCGCTGGCCCTGGTGTTGTTGGCAGAGCTCCTCGCGAGGGCATTATGACCCAAATACTTCAGTGCTTGGAAACAAACGTCTACAACCAATCCGAAACATGGTCTCTTACGATGGACGTTATAAAAAAGTTAAAGGACAAACAACGAGATATGTTCGGTGTTTCTCCACTGGATTGAATTGAAGAGATACGTAGAAGAACTAAGATTACAGTAACAAACATAGCCCTGTCGACCACTACGCTCAAGTGGCAATGGGCAGAGCACAGTGCAGAAAGATTCTTGATTAGATACCATTTGGTCAAGAACGTAGCGTAGGGCGTCCACCAGCAAGATTGACAGACGACCCTCCAAAGGTTGTATGATCGCACTGGATGCAGGCCGCTTGTAACCGGTCACGTTGGAATTCTTTGGGGTAGGCATATGTTTATCAGTTAACGTCCTGCGTCAGATTATGTTGTTGATATGCATGTGTGCAAAAATATTTAGTACATAAGCTAACAAAAATAAACCTTACTTCGTCGTTAAAGCGGAACTTTTTACTATATAAAAGGTTATGAGATTTAATTATTAATGCTTTTTATGCTCTTAACTATAGCAAAAACTGTTAATTTTCGTAAAGTACTTATTTTTTTAGTTATTTAGGTTTTATTTGAAATATTTTTATGTAATAAAATATAATTTCGGTACGAAAAATACGTTTCGTAACTTTCGTGGAGTCATAAATAACTTTCGTGGGTACCAAAATTTCAAAATTAAATATCGGAATGAATAACAAACCGATTTGTTTGATTCCAACAAAATTCAATATAATTGTAGGCCTTCTTTAGTGTAGTATTTTTCTATTTTCTAAAAAACTTAAACTAAAAATCGCCACGAAGGTGACGTGGAGAATGCTTTCCGGAGAATCACTCTTATACATGAAAGTGCTTTCAACGTACGGGAAACTGGCCTTAAGTTCTAAATGTAAGCAAAGAATACAAGTATCAAATAAAACCGCACACATGGCAGCTTGCTTGCACGCATATTTGTAACTTTATGCAACGTAACATACATTATTTAAAAGTTTGCACATTGAGTCAAAAATAGAGTTTCTGACTTGTTACAAAAAAGTACAGATGAAGCCGTAATACTTAATTCAGGAAAACCATTTAAAGTTATTTTATTATACTTCTTAGTATAATAATTTACATGCAAATGATTTTAAGAGCAACCAGTAAATTATTCCTACTTTTTCCCAGAAAACGTTTACAAATTATTAATGAAACCTTTGAACGTTATTTATTTATGGAAATACAGAGTTTTAGGTTTAACAAACTTTGAATTTTGAACCAACAAAAAAGCTACAGTAAAAAGTGAATTTAGTTTATCAAGCTACAGGGAGTCGAAAATGTCCTAAATGGCTTCAAAAAAAGGATATCTATGGCTGGGGACCCTTTTGCTCTTTTTAGAGCAGCTTTTTAATGTAGGTACCTAAACAAAACTTACGTTTTGCTGTATTCTTCGTGACCCTACGACTATGCGTTCACTGCCCTGTGATGTATTTTGAGTATTTTCTTCGGATTGCGTCAATCGACGAGATGCTGAATATTTATTTAAATAGCACAAAATGTATCAAATACTTTACAAATTCGTACAAACAAAGAGGTAAAAACAACGTACAGATCAAACAACGGCCAACGATCTACAATAACCTTACTAATTTGTAAAACATGTTTGCAAATGAACATTAGGTAATTGTTATACAGTGAAACCTGCTACCTAGTACCAAGTAGTTTCGTGTTATTATGCTCATCAGTCAATGGTCTGTATCGATCTGTACCACATTTTCCATGAAATTAATCACAAACGTGATTGTGCAAACCATGAGGGATTACTGGAAGCAATATTCTTGCTTATATTTGTCATTTTTATCTGGACTGTTTGATGAAGCTAATCGCCATTTGTATCCAAAATTGTTATTAAAGTTATCTCTAAGCGATATCGCTGTCAATCTTTTACCACACTTTGGTTAGTTAATGGACTAATATTGTAAAGATTGTCGATAAATTTAGGAAGCTTTGTTAACAACCTAAATATTATAGCAGAGCAAAGAGTATGTATTTACATGAGATAATGATTTTAGAAATTGTAATGGAGGTAGAAAGTATATTGGTTTGTATTTTTATTATATTTAAACTTGACACAACATTTAAATAGGTATGCCTTAATTTCGTTTATCCCTATTGACTCGACGTTCCCAGTGGATTTTCCTTTAATTCAAACCTTAACCTGCCTGACAATTACTTTTGGATACATCGAAAAAGTAGTCAGCCAAATCGAAAGGGTTCTCAAGTGGTACTCCTTTATACCTACATGTGACCTTTATTTATTAGTTTTTTTAATAAAATGGATTAGAATATTAGGCTAGCACCCTTTCAAATATAAACTATCAAAAATATAATTTCACTAGAAAAATATTTGTAGGCAGGCTATGTTATTAGTTTATACCTACTGTTTGCTACATTGAGACGTTTGTTAGAGACAAATAATGTTTTTGTGCACGTATGAAACAGCTTAAAAGTTTTGCTGAATGTGCATGGTGTGTGGGTGTGGCTCAAATCATCAAATGATAGAACGCAGCTTGAGCGTGCATAGACGCGCGGATCTAATAGTATGCAATATCACGTTTCCTTCCCGTGAAAATTGATCCTAGAAATCTGACCTCACAGCGTATTGCTTTGCAAAATTGTACACATCAACAACATCATCAATAAATTTAACTGAAACGACCTTCAGGATCCAAAACCAGTGTCGAATCCAATTGTGAGTGCGGGCTCTATATGTGAAATAAATTACAAGTAAAAAACCTTTTTAAAAACAAGCTTTTATGTCAATGCGCTAAAAAGTATGAAATAAAATTTCCTTTAAAACTTTTACGATCAAATAATAACATCATTACACAATTTATATAATCTAAAAGCTTGTCGCGAGATTTAAGTACTCACTTGGCGTATTTAGTAGTTTGCTTTTTAAGAAAATTTATTCAATCATATCAAGTTACGTATATGTATTACTTGTTTATCTACACAGGTAAAATCTCGCGAAAAGCTTTTATATTATATAAATTGTGTAATGATGTTAGTATTTGATCGTAAAACTTTTAAAGGAAATTTTATTTCATACTTTTTAGCGCATTGACATAAAAGCTTGTTTTAAAAAAGGTTTTTTTACTTGTAATTTATTTTTTACTTTTTAGTTATCGCTGGACAGATTTCTTAGTCTGTAGGCATATCTCATTCAACGCATCATTGAGGCAAGGGCGTTTGTCGGTTAAATTCGATGGGCTTATTATTTTTTGATCTAACTATCTGCAACTAATATCTAACATAACTACCTTGATAATAGTTTATCATAATATTATTTCGGTGACACTTAAATTAGGTAAGCCTGAAAGAGGGCTATTTTAAAAATTAAAGGTGGCGAAAGTTTTAAGCTTACTTACTTATGACATAGGTAAGTAAGGAACAACAAATAACGGCGTTAAATAGCTTGGCTACGAATTTAATGTAAGCCAAAAAGTTAAAGAGCACTAATTATTACCCTGAAGTATTGAAATTCCTTCAAAAATATAGCAAATAGGAAAACCAATTATTTTAACTTTTGACTCACCGTGGTCCTTCGCTGTGGTACTAGTCTGCCCAATAAACAATGCAGTTTAAAGGCCGAAGGCGCGAAGGGAGAGCATTCTAATATTGCTTGCTTTTATGTTGAACAATTTGAGGCTTAATGTTTGTATGCCACTTGCAAGTTGTAAACTAATGCTGTTGACGCCTCTCGCGAAATTACAAAAATCAAAGTTAAACAATCGATGACGGACTACTACGGACTAACAACAATTCGACTTTATTTTTTACTTTCAAGGTCGGTACAATCAATACACAAAAATCTTAAACAACTTACACAGCTTACCATGCATTGTCATCTAAACAAGCTGTATACAAAATTTCAGCTCAATCGGTTTAAGAAGATATTTGCTTTAAAATTGAGCTGCAATTTGTGACATAATTTATCACCCGACTAGGTACGAGTACAACACTTTATCTTGGGTGTTAGGAGAAATGCGCCGCGTAAGGGATAAGTAAGCTTCAAGCTAATTATTGTAACTTCAAGCTAAGCCTTACGCAGCGTAAACAATTCCAGTTTGATTTGAAGTTATCCTTCTCCTAGACAGGCAAACCAATGCTGTTGACGCATAACTCACCAAAATTAAACTCGTCAAAGTTTACCTACCGATGCTACAGACTCAAAAAATTCAACCTCAATAATTATAATCGAGGACTCCAAGAAAACCCCTTTAACTGTCGTATACCTCATGACTGAGGGTCGTGATCATTATGTGGAATGAAATACACACAACGACTTCTAGGCAATATTTAATGGAATGGTTTGCCATTGCCTTTTCCATCTCACACACTAGCCACTAGTGTGCAGGTCTGTAGGTAGGTACTTAAGTTCTTGTACAAACTTATTAGTACAGGCGGAGATAGAACTCATGATCTCACGGATGAAAAGTGAAGTTTTCTCCGCTCGGCTATCACACCTTTTCTTCACGCCAAGAAAACCCGATACACCAAATTCATAAACGGATCGGAGCAACGGAGTTAAACTCGCCTGCTTTTTCTCTGCAAGCCCTTTCATTTGATACCCATATTGTAAAAAAGCATAAAAAACTTAGTCCATAGGAAAGCATCAAAAACTTAGTGCGCCATCTCTAGGATTCCGCCATATATGATTTGGAGTGACGTCACCTTATGTATCGAGTAATTCCCATTTTATTTATCTATCATTTGATACCCATATTGTAAGAAATTATACAAAACTTAGTCCACCATCGTTCGAAGTCCGCCATATTGGATTTACAATGAGGTCACTTTTTTATCCAATTATTCTCAGCAAGCACTTTGATTTAATACCCATATTGTAGGAAAGCATAAAAAGCTAAGGCCGCTATGTTTAGAAGTCCGCCATGATGGATTAAAAGTGACGTCACCTTCTATATCGAGTTATTCTGAGCAAGCGCTTTCATTTGATACCCATATTAGAGGATTGCGTTCACAAGTCGGCCATTTTGATTTTTTTAGTAACGTCACTTTATTTTTTGAGTTACTCTCAGCAAGTACTCTCTCTCCTTTCATTTGATACTAATATTGTAGAAGTGCATTAAAAAATAACGAGTCCGCCATCTTGGATGGTCCGCCATGTTGAATTCAGAATGACGTCATGCATCTTACCATGCATTGTCATCCAAACTTAACGTGTATACAAAATTTTAGCTCAATCGGTTAAATATATCTGCTTCAAAATTGAGTTGCAAGATTCCACCCGAACAAACATACATAGTTAGTTACATTGCAAGCTAAGTAAAAGCATTAACCGTTCCTTGTTAGAAAGCACTTTTCCAGAAAGTTGGAAGACAGCCATCATCAGGCCGTTGCCTAAGACCAGCTCACCAGAATCATTGCAGGATTTGCGACCAATTAGTATTCTCCCGTGCCTCTCCAAAGTTTTAGAGAGAATAGTCTGCGAGCAATTAACAAAATACCTTGAGGCTAACAATCTTCTTCCATGCTTTTAGTCAGGGTTTCGCAAGGCTCACAGCACCGGCACTGCTCTGGCCAAGGTAGTCAATGACCTTCTGGCTGCTCAGGACCGGGGGAAGGTATCATTTTTGCTCCTGCTTGACTTCTCCCGTGCGTTTGACTCACTGAGCATTCCCCTGCTGCTGTCCAAGCTGAGCTATTATGGGCTGGACATCAGTGCAGTGAAGTGGTTTAGGAGTTACCTGCAAAACAGACACCAATATGTCGAACTCAGGGGTGCAGATGGAAGGGAAATGCGGTCTACCCAGCAAATGGTCAATCGAGGCGTACCACAGGGCTCAATTTTGGGTCCAATTCTCTACATTTTGTATAGCGCCGACATCACAAACTGTATAACACACTGCCACCATCACATGTATGCAGGCGACCTGCAGCTATATCTCCCGTTTGAACCAGCCGATTGTGCAGATGCAGTGGCCGCAGTGAATATAGAGCTGCAGAGGATCGCCAACTGGTGTCGGCTGAACTGCTTGACTTTGAATGCAAAGAAAACAAAACTCCTAATAGTTGGTACACCAAAGAATGTGGATAAACTTGACAATGCGGCAATAAACAACATCAATATAGGCGGGGAAGTCATTGAAAAAGTGAGCAAAGCTAGAAACCTCGGACTAACTTTTGAGAGCAACTTAAAATTTGAGAGCCACATTGCAAATTGTGTAAAAAATTGCTTTTATAGGCTTAAACTACTGTACAGAATCAGACCTTACCTGAGTGAAGAAATCCGAATAGCCCTTTGTGAATCCCTTGTACTTTTAAAACTAAACTATTGCGATACAGTGTATGGGCCTTGCCTGTTGGCTCGGTCAGCCAAGCTTATCCAGCGGGTACAGAATGCCTGTGTTAGGTTCTGCTTTCATGTCCCACCGCGATCGTTTGTCACGCCATTTATTAATGCCGCAGGCATGCTTACTTTTAGCATGGTTGACAAAATAACTGGTCTATTTTGTCAACTATGATATAGGATAAAGGATACTTATTATTGACTGTGGCGTCTCCATATATTATTTATTATTGTCTCCATTTATTTTTTTCATTTATTTCCCATATATTTATTTTTGTTCTTTTAGTTACACTGTTACTTTGATAACCTATATTACAGCTGTTAGATAGTCAAATCACTGTCACTGCTATCATGGGACTTAGTGCGAGTTTTTTTTTCCATGATCTCACCTTTGGTCAGCGCCCCTAGCGGCACGTTTGCAACACCTGTTTTTTTCTATGACACTTAGTCGATCGTGAACGCGTGCGAGTAGCAAATGAAAGTTCGCACTAGGCTCTCATGTCTCTTGCTTGTTAATCTTTAGTTTTTAAGTTATTGTTTATATCGTAATACTTATCCTTTTATTTTTTTGTGTAATGTACATAAGAATTTACCCCAGGCATCCGCTGAAAATCAGTGTCGTGGTTTGCCCTCGGCTACCACGACTAATGCTGAGTCGGATGCCTTTTCGGTAGATCATTTCATTTAATAATATGTATTTTGTAAACTGTTCCGTTGTTCACCGATCACCGAATAAATGCTTTTTCTTTCTTTCTTTCTTTCTTTCTTTCTTGTAAAAAACGACAAGTAGTGTTAATTGACGACCTCCGTAGCCGAGTGGCTAGCACACCGGTTTTCACGGTGTCGTCATCTCTAAGGTACCAGGTTCGATTCCCGGTCGGGTCAATATAGAAATTCATATTTTCTATATTGTCTCGAGTCTGGGTGTTGTGGTAGCACCGTTGTTTCAGATTTCCATAACACAAGTGCTGTAGCTATACACTTACTGTGGAATCTAAGCAATGTATGTGATGTTGTCCAATATTTGTTTATTATTTATTTATTTAATTGCGAGAAAATGAAAAATGCAGCATTCGTGCAGACGAAATAATGGAGAACTACATACCTACTTACTTTCTAGTATAAATAAGTGTTAATGAATAATTATAAATAATCTAATTTAATGAGTTCGACTATTCGCGTAAACGTAATGAAACAAATATAAATGAGCATTGTTTTCATATTGAATAAATACTAAAAATAACCAACAACACGTTTGAACATCCTATTACGATCTAAATAATATAATGATACTCTTTATAACCAAAACGAGGCTATTTTGTATTCACATAACTCCAATATGGCAATATTTCGTAATTATTCATACGGGCTCAGGCGAAACAAATTACTGTTACAATATTTTTCTGTAATCATTATTGTTCTTTAATAATTATTGATATACGTGTTTGACACAGAACTTTTTGTCTTGTACAGCAGATAACTATGAATGTTTCCAAGGTCCTGTCCTTAAATATGTAGGTAGGTTGTGTAATATGTATGCTTCATGTTAAGGTCCTGTTTGAGGCGTAAAACGGCGAACGATGAGTCAAAGTTGACATTAAAAGATTTCGTTTAACGGCAACATAAAAAATATTAGTATCAGTTTACTGTTGTCCGGTAGCACTGCTACGAAGTTCGTAGAACGTAGCACAAATTGCGTAGCCGAGGGCGGCCGGAGTTTCGTAGCGGTCGGCACCTACGCGCTACGAGCCGGTGCGGTATATAAGCGACGGCAGGCCACACAAGCGCTCATTTGCTTTCGAAAAGCACCGGCCGAGGAGACGGAAGCAGATCCGCACTTCACAGACTTCACAAGCTTTCTATAACGCAACTAAGGTAAGTCAAAATAATTACGGTGCACCTGTGTTTTAGTTGAAGTAATTTTACCTATTTATGAAATTCACAAGAATATGATTACGGTGACTACACGTTGTTTTACAAAACTTTTCCCGCCAAGACATTTAATTTAAAACGTTGTTAAAATTCCTAATTAATTTATTTCTTGCATTAATATTTGTAAATTAGTTTCCAAATTCATTTCAATAATCTGGACTTTCAATGGAACTAATTATTAAAATTTATCGCCTCCGATTTTGGCGTAACTATTTTAATGTAATAGCTGCTTACATACATTAAAAAAAAGGACTTGATTATTATATTTCAGTATTTATTGTTATTTGCTTAGTGTATTCTTACTAATGAAGTTATTGTTAGTTTTCAAAATTCATAAAGCTTAAGATAGCTTCGAAAAAAAACGATAGTACCCAAATAAATACTTATAAAAATAATTATATTTAAATTTCACTGCTCAATCAGTTTTTTAAACGTATTTATACAATTTCTGTTTTTTTAAGAGTAAGCTCTGAGGTCCTCTCAGTTATTGTCATTAGTCTGTTTTATTATAGAAGTACGAGTACCATATTTATAAAAAACGTCTAAAACAGCCTTATTTATGTAGCAGCAAAACCTATTAGATTATAATGTACATGATGTCCGGAAACGTTTCTTGGGGGTGTGGCAACTTGTTGCGTGCCTAGCCACTACTCGTACTTAACCTTTGCTGTTTTCTACCAAAATATTTGGTAGTCACTCTTAATGATGATTGATTATGATGTATATTTTTAACAAATCCTTACAAAGGCTATTCGAGATTTTGATAAACCGTTTAACATCTCATTTTGTCTAATAAAGTGACCTTAAGTGGGGTGTCTAATTGATCGACGAAATTTATTTGCAGTATTTTATTTTATTGAATGACGTGGGCCATAGGCAGATCCCTTCGAATTCAGTTTTACTATGAATGGGCATATTATCATAGAACAGAAAATGAAATACTTAAATTAAACCACAGTACCTGGGCCACCATGCTTGGTAACTACTATTTAATAAAAAAAGCTTAAATATTCGTAAATATTTTTACAAAACTAACAAAAAGTTATTAACTTGAATAAATACAAAAGTAAAAAAAGTTTCGCCACCGAGCGAGATTCGAACCCTGGCCTCAGGGAGTTGTCAGTCCGACGCACTCGACCACGGCTCTCTTGCATATTAGTGCAAAATTAGCGACTATATTCTACGTCGAACAATGTGAAAGAAAAACGCATGAAAACTCGAAAACACGCGTGTTCTCAAGCATAAGACTAATCTAGAGCGATTTTCCAACCCCGATAACTCCCACATACCAAATTCCAGCGAGATCTTTAGAGCAGTTTTCGAGATCACAAATATATAAATATATTTATAAAAAGATGAATAAATAAATATACAAGGATTTCTCGTTTAAGGTATAAGATAAGTACCATCAAGTTGGGTTCGTGCTGATGCCAACGTATTTTGTGTAAAAATACACGTAACGAGCTGCAAACATCGGAGCTCGGCTACCGATTTCAAAGAGAGTTGTAATTCGATTTACATTTGCAAAGTAATTTGTAATGTACGGGTGTTTACTTAGGCAAAAGTCAGATGGGAAAAGATGTACACAAACAAATTCGAACGCTGGTTAAAGATATATCTTGCACAAAGTAAGTTTCTCTATCATCGGTAGCATCATGTGCATAGTCGCTTACCATCGTGAGATTGTGATCAAATAATTATCTGCCGGCAAGGGTTTATAGCATGGTATAGGTGTACTTATTTATAAAAGGACTTGTCCACTTTTTGTATGGAGGCTGGTTTTTTATTCCAATATATCACCAACCACCAATAAACTATATTTATCTTTACGCGACAAAAATATGAAACACGGTACCATAGAAATCAAAATTTTAAACGCCTGCATTTTTGTGAAAAAATATTTTTGTAATGTTGCATCATCCATTGATTACTTACTTGTATTTCCTGGCTGTTTAGGGTCAATCGTTGGCCTACTCAGAATGGGTGATTGATCAAAAAATATTTTTGTTTTCTTTTCTTGATTCTTCATTCAATCATTCATTCGCTTGCATTTTTTTAAATGTTTGGTTGCAATTTTTGACAGTTCTTTTTTTTCATGCGTTAATTGTTAAAGCCAAAGGTGTGGTTTATGTACAGACAAACAGTAAATTTAATTTAAAATTTTCTCTAAATCAGAGGCCTTAAAAATATGTTATTTATGCAAGTAGGCTGGTTTTTGTAAACTCTTTCAAATAATATTTAATTAATTCTAGTTAGAAATATTGACGAATAAAAAACCATTATTAGACAACTCTTTTATATTGTAGTACTCACTGCTCGTTACGTAGTTTAATCGTCGTCTGTTAGTTTGATAAAATGGTGTTTAAGTCTTTATCTAAAGTAGAAATAGCTATCAAGTATTTTAAAAGTGACCTTAGATAAGCAAAAACAGCATTTCCTGATACAAAGGGAAACTTTATTAATAATAACTTCAAGTTTATTCATAGAAATATAGGTAGGTTTTGCTCTAGCAAACTACAGTATCCCACCCGTACCTATGAGTAAATAGTATGCACGAAACTTTAATTTGCGTTTTGTTCAAAAAGGCACCTTAACAATTGACATCATAAAGAACCCGACGAAGTGCGAGTCAGACTCGTGCACGAAGGATTCCGTACCATTTCAAACCATACGACAGTATGGGCAAAAAACACGTTTGTATGGGAGCCCCCCTTTAATATTTTTTATTTATTTTTAGATTGAAAAACAACATAACATTCTGTGAATATTTTAAGCGTCTGCTTGTTGCCAAAAATGGCGAAAAATTCACGTTTGTTGTATGGGAGCCCCCCCTTACATATTATTATTATTTTAATATAAAGTGAATATACAAATTAATATTCTGTGAATATTTTAAGTGTCTACTTGTTGCTTTATTAATAGCGAGCAAAAAACGTAAAAAGTCACGTTTTTATACTCTATCAGTGTGTTTTTTTTTACTTTTAAAAATAATCACACTGTTATTACGCATAAATTCCTATTATTTAGTATACCGGGAAAAAACTGACAGAATGTTATTCGCGTAAACGTAAGAAACAAATAGAATGTAATAAACTACCCTGGATGTATTTATATCGCGACAAAAAGTAGCCTATGTCCCTCCCAGGGTCTCAATATATCTCTGTACCAAAATTTATTTGAATCAATTCAGTAGTTTAAGCGTGATTGTGCAATACACTGAAGGAGTTACTTTCGCATTCATAATATTAGTTGGGGATTTGTATTTATATATTAGGTAGGCATAGACATTCGTGCCTGTGAATCCATCCACACATACAAAACCAACAGCAGCGCCACCTACCCGGTCCAATTGTATATTTAAATCATCCAGAGAACCACCGAAATACCCATATAAAATTTCAACCCAATCAGTTCAGCCGTTAAGAAGTTTGTGAAAAAGATAAGTACGGAGAGATAGTCTTTCCCGGAGCCGGGTTCGATCCCGTGCCGCCATGAACCAACGACTTTTTCTGAGTTATTATGTACATTCGTTGTTCACTAACCGATGCTCTACGGTGAGGGAAAACACCGTGAAGTAACCTGCACATTCAGGAAACTGAATGTGTAACTATGATCCAAAACTGGTCAGGTTCCCCTTAACAGGGTCACGGAGGTCAGATAGCAGTCGCTCCACTGTAATGACCTGATCTGCCAAATCCTCGATTACGGTCAGCGCATCCTGGGCCCTCGCGTGCGAGTGCATAACCGGGATAACGCTAGGATGATGATGACGGTAAGGTAATTTTATTACCCGTTATCCTATTGGGTAATAGGAAAACGGGTGTTTTCCCGTAGGAATGAAGCATTTTCCCCCGGTAAAAGTAGCCTATGTTCAAATCATTAGGGAAAATTATAGTCTTCTAATGTTAAAAGATTTTTTTTTAATCGGTTCAGTAGCTATATAGCGGAGCCTATGCAATACAAACAAACAATCAAATCTCTCCTCTTTTAATATAATGTAGATAAAACCGACCCAGTGCGAATCGGACTCGCGCACAAAGGGGTCCGTACTATTATCTTCTTCATCTTAGTCACTTTAAATAATTTATTTTTATTTTTCATGAATTTTGTATTTTTTACAAAATTATCCAAGTTTAACAGAAAAAATATCACCCCAACTTACATGTTTATAAATTTATAATTAATAAATATTTTCCAAAAAAATATTCTAATACTTTGTTGGCGTAAATGAACATACACCTACAAAATTACAGCTTTCTACTACTAACGGTATTTTAGCAAAACCTCGGACACACAAACAGACAGGCATGTCGTTTAAGATACTTAAATACGTTTATGATCATCCATGACTTGGTCCACAAATGCTCGTGCTCATCTCACAAACATTTGCCCCTTGCGTAATTAAAACCTGCAACCGCTTTTTTGTAGTCTGACAATATAATTTTTTGCTGAAAATTCATTACAATAATAAATTACAAATAATGTCTCTTGAGTTTAAAATAATCAAGAACCATTTTAAGATTTCATTTGAGAGTACCTATTTAAAATTAAAAGTTTATTCAAGTTTGATGTGCTAAGCGCGTCACACGCAGGCCTCACTGACTCTCAGTTACCTACTTCGGCAATTTCCGGCTTGCATCATGCAAAACTACTTACTTAGTTCTAGTTATTGTGTTACTGGACATGTTTATGAGGTATTCGTCTCGTACCCATAAGTACGCACTAATTAAATCATTTAGTATTAACAAACTCGTAAATTGGTTTACCTATCAATGTTATTGGACGGATTATAATAACAATTAACCTGATGTTATTTCTAGCCTAATCAAAACCGTGTATTAAAGGAAACCGTTTTACGTTCGCACCGTTAGATAATAAAGCTATTCGAGCCGCATGCCAAACATTATTCAGTTACCGCGCGTTCCAATCGGTCTTCGATTCTGAATTAATATATTAACAAAACTGTTCATCTCAAAATCTGGCGTCATCTATTAGGGTTAACGATGATTGAAAAGACTTAAATGACCAGCTTTGAAGCCTCATAATCCCATTTTGCAGATGAACACAATTATGTTATGTAGTCACCTAAATAAACCTTCGTTTAAAAAAGCTTATAAAAATTTATCAGTCGTAGAAAAAACAATATGAAATCCGCACTTACGGAGCCAATAATGTGTTAAACCGTCCGGGCTGCCATGTTTTTCTTTATTTCATGAAATGTTATACGACCTAAAACAACAAAGGGTTTCTAAAAGTTTGGGCTTTAGCCATTTTAATTTATGAGGGACTGTATTGATAGTTAACCCTATGAGGCCGTTAGTGAGTTATGATATGAAAATTGTACTTTGCCTGAAATATTACGACTCATTATTTATCACGCTCAATAAATGTGATACAAAAACTCCTTTCTAGGCCTTCTCTTTTATAACCAATTATTTATGCACCATTACTGGAAAGGCTAAGTTTGTCTAATGCTTCCGTGTTTGTACACGTCCTTTCCCATAACTGTTTACTAGTCTAACTATTCCTAATATAACGTCAGGAAGATTATAATATATTGTTTGATAAACAATATATGACATATTTTAAAGTTGTGGTAGCAAAAATGTATACTAAATATTAGACAGGTTACATACAAAACCGGTATGCGAGCCACACAACCACGGAGGTCATCAAATGATAATAATATCCTCGTAGCCGAATTTCTACCGCAGCGGACAGTCTCAACAGAGATAATAGTTCAAAACACAGGTGCTTTTTGTTCCTTGACTCTCATAGTCCAGTGAGACGACAATCCAACATGACCAGCACAAAATTATTTATAAGTTGAGCCATACAACCACTTGTAATTAGTTCCATGTTTTACCTTCAGAACTTGTACCTTATCGTGAAGTTTACCCCATTAAAAAGCGTTGCATAAAGATGCAATGTAGCAGTTTGAGCAGCGAGACGGGGGCGTAATACTTTATGCATCCAATTCGTTCGGCTGATCGCCTTTGCATATTAATATCGTCTAGCGACTCCGTCCTGTAGGCATTATGAACGCGTGTCGTGTTCCGCGTATGCAGGGCTCTGCCGACTTCGACGTCAACTCCATTATTACATCACTAGAAAAACATGTTACGAAACAGTACGCAAGAAAATACCAGCTTACTGCTAATTCATCGACAATCTTCATAATAATGTTCATAATCAATAAGGTAACCTACTTTTGTGCGATTAGCTTTCGATAAGCACATAATATTAACTGCAAGCTCGTTTCCCAACAATAAAATATTCAGTTGCTAGGGAGTTCCCTTCTTGAAATAGAAACATGAATCTAACTTCGCTCATTCGTCGCGATCGTAAAAAGGTGACAGTAATGCACGTTGTTCGTCATTTCACGAATGAGATTAAACTTCTTTAATAATACCTTTTACGATTTTAAACAAGTTTTGCCCCAGTGCCCTAATCTACTCATAAGGCTTTAAAAAGCCCCAAAAGAGTCAAGCTACCTATATCTAAAACCGTTTAAAATGTAGAGCTAGAACATTTTATTTAATAACTCATACTGACACAAACAAAATATTTAATTTATTGATAAGTACGTATTCGGCACATTTTAAACAAACATTGTCACTACCAGCGAGGAAAGTAAAATACAAATGTTAAATTATGTGTAAAAGAGAATAATACCTATCCTAATACCTACTCTAGTTAATATTACCCACTGTCGCTTTGAAATGAAACCGACTAAAGTTAATTTTACCGACTGTCGGTTTCAATGAATGAAATACAAAACAGCATGATTTAAATTCGTCGAAAATCCAAATATTTATTTATTTCTCTAATAATCTCTATTATTGGAACTTAATTTAGTTGATGTCATCAATAATATAACGAATCGTAATTAACTGTTCTAAAGTACATGCTAAATACATTTTATGTACGAGCTACGTACATTTTAGTGCCTGACCCTGGGTCGATTGATTCGAGTAACCACGTAAGAATAACGTCTCATATATCCAATTATAAGCAAGGCTATTGTTAATCCAGGACGGCGTGATTCGCAGGTTTGGTGTAAGTACATACAGTCCCTCGGGACCTCATGAAGATGTATAGCGATGAAAGCCCGCGCCTAACCTTTACCTCATATCTCCTTCAACATTTCTGAAAGTATCTAATTGCTAATGGAATCCTTATCAACGCATTTCCTGCGTTGATAATCTTCTAATGTAAAAGTTACAATCCATTCAATCAATCATAAAAAGCTTTATGGATTTGCTAACTTAACCCCAAATGATCAATTATTTAGGTCAAGATTCAAACTTAACTTATTGTATCAATACAATAAGTAGCAAAGTTTGAATCTTTAGAACAGTATCTACTTACATACTTACATAGGTACTGAGTTCTAATGTTATGTGCAATTATAGGTTTCTGCGAAAAATTGAATTATACGCAAGACAGACGTTTACCTCCAATTGCAACAACTCTCAATACTATAATAAATTTACAGTAAGATTTCACAGATTTTCTTAAAACAATTAAGTTATTTTAACTAAGCTTTTAAAAACTGTTCGCATAGCGCATAGATCTGTATAATTTTAATAAACATTTATTTTTCATCACTAGCTTATAAGGGAGAACTCCCATTAATGATTGTGAAGGATTTTTTGCTAATAGCATTCATTTTTAGGGTTCTGTAGTCCTGACAAGGAACCTTTATAGTTTTGTTCTGTCTGAGGTTTTGCTAAGAGACCGTCAGGATTCTGTAATAGGTGTATGTATACCAATTACGCCGACGTAGTGGTAAAATGGTGATAGCCCCCTACATGTGAACTAGGAATGATTTTTTTTGTTGTCTACCCCATCGTGTGGGGTATAGTTGAGTAGGACTTTTAAAATGACTTCGGGGTTCGTAAGACTATTTTTCGATTTAATGCTCCATTTACAAGTAATATTAAACTTTAAAGTGAATTTTTTTTTTAACATAAAAGCTTAACCACTGACTTGCAAAATCTGAAAAAATCATGGTGATAGTGCATTTCATAAACTTGAAAACTATAGCGGTTAAGATAACTTTATTCGTTTAGCATTAATAGTCATTTAACTTGGGTGTTCGATGATTTTGTACCAGATTAAAAATTCTTGGAATAAATTATTTATGGTGACTAAGATAAAGTACCTAGTTGCTTGTTTAACGGGCTACTACGGAACCCTACTCCACTGCGCGTGGCCCGACACGCACTTACCCGGTTTTTGTTATGTATGAGAGACGAGAAACAACGGAACCCTACATTTGGGCGTGGCCAGACACGCACTTAGGCAAGTTTTGAAAATTAATCACGCGATCAGTCAGAGATTTACGTACACGATGATACACGATGATACGTAAGTACTCACACATGCTTAAAAGGTGATGATCCACGTATGAATAGTGGGTAGTTAATCCCATGCACAATTATTTCTATATTGGAATAATCGGATATTAGATTAGGTATTCAATTAGAGATATTGAGGATTGAAATAAATTGTGGTTTGGCCATTATTACTACTAATGCTATAGTCATATTATAAAATTAATCCCATTGTGAAATATTTGCAAGGTTATATTTCTAAGCAATTGATTTAATTTAAGATGACTACACTTTTATTTAGAACACTTATAATATTATACAGCTAGTGTATTAACTTGTAAGTAGCTGCTATGCATTAAGCTTATTGCATGAGTGCACAGGCAGGCGCATTTGAAAATGATATAATGTAGGTATTACAGGGAATACACTTGTATTACCTGTAATTTGAGTAACTTATAATTATTTTTGTTTGCAAGTTTTTACGAAACTTTATTTAGTTTTAGTACTTATAATAATACCTGAATAAATAAAAAACTGTGATGGTATGAGTATAGGTACCTTTATCCAAACCCATAGAGAAATTAGTCACTCCCATACCATCAGTTTTTTTTTCATTCAAGCTAGTATTTGTGAAAGGTAGTCAGATTTGTTATATGTATGTATTTTTATTTAACCGACAAAATCAATAAAAAAACGTTAACAATGAATAAAACTCGCTAGGTAAAGGCACTTGTGCTAATATCAGATACGGATTAGTACCGCTCAGTTCCAGACCATCCTTTCACATTTGTTATTTAAATTTTATCAATCACGAACCACAAGTATACCTCACACAATGCTCATCCAAATCGAACCTAAGAATACCTAAGAATTGACTGCCTCGTTTGTCTAATGGTCGACACACTGGTTTCTAACCTGAAAGTCCCGGTTTCAAACCCGGTCGGGCTGTGTTTTTAACTTTTTTGAGTATTGAAATATCTCAGAAACCACCCCGGAGTCAAGAAGTTAGTGGTGTGCCCTCCGTGTCTGCCACTGATTTCTCTCCGGCTATGTCGGATTTTGGCGTCTCATAAACGAACGAATCACGAACTATGAGAGCTAAGGAACAGAGAATGCACACACACACGTGTATTGCACACACACTTGCCTTTTGTGATTGGATGCCATAGCTGAAATTCGGTAGGCGAATATTAATAACAAGGACAGCTGTTGCCTTCCCTCGGACGCAGTAATACAAAAATTATTATTATTATTATATATTGTTGTCATTTTTAGGGTTCCGTACCCAAAGGGTAAAAACGGGACCCTATTACTAAGCCTCCGCTGTCTGTCACCAGGCTGTATCTTATGAACCGTGATAACTAGACCGTTGAAATTTCTACGGATGATGTATTTCTGTTGCCGCTATAACAACAAATAGAGTCAATTCCAAAAAAAATACTAAAAATATAATAAAATTATTCTTTAAGGCCATACAACAAACGTGATTTGCGTTTTTTGGTCGATAACAATAAACGGCAGCAGGCAGACGCTTGAAATATTCACAGAATATTAGGTTGTATTTGTTCACTTTAAAAATAAAAAAATAAATTAATATAAAATAAATTAGGAGGACTCCCATACAAACGTGATGTTTTGCCCATTTTAAAACTAAAAAGGTCATATATAGTGTCTAATATTGTATAATAGATTCTGCTATCTATGGAAGCCTTCGTGCGCGAGTCTGACTCGCACTTAGCCGGTTTTTCCATAAACCTTTTATAGTATGAATGACCTCTTATCCTTTGGCACCATCGTACATCCGAGAGGTTATATTTACTTTACCTATTTAAAATTACACAAGGTAAATATTTTAAGCGCTCAGTTTATTGACGTCACTCGTTATTTTGCGGTTTAACGGCACGCCTGTAAATTGTATAAGCGGTTAATTTATCCGCCTTCGTAGGTTTATTAATTTATTTTGCCGTGTAAATGACACCTTGACACCGCCAAAGGAGACGCGGCGAAATAAAACATGCGCGTGCCATATTATTGCGCCTGTCGCCAGCAGGCGCTAACCCCCGTAAATGTCTACGTAGGCTTTACACACATCGACCTTTGGTAGTACGTGGAAAAAAGAAATGAACAGTATAAGCTACACGTACGTAGGTACTTGCGGTAAAGTCCTACAAGAGTAATTCTACATAAGAGTATTCAACTACAAAATATTTAATTCAAATGAAGTAAGATGGACCTCGCAGGATGTAAATAGATAGAAAAAAAGTTTAAAAGCAATAAAAGTCCAACGGCCAACGCTTTTGAATTAATTGTGATTTAGGGTTAAATTAAATAAATACGCACATACGTTTAAAACCAAAACTTAATTGTTGTCACCAAAGAACTCGTTGAGAGGTTCGTAACTGGCATCTTATCCAATTTAAGTTTTGTATAGCTGTTCGTTATGGTGACAATGTAGAAGTTGTTTTTATAGGGTGTTTATAATTTAAATCCAATTATAATATTTTACGCATTTGGGATTAATGTTCTCTCGATACGAATATGATCTTAGTATCTGCGGAGATATCATCTACTACTTGTAATGGTATAGTTATACATAGTCAGGTTATAAGTTCTGTCACACAATAAAAACTTTTGAATTTAGAATGCTGGCCTGGCCACAAAAAGTTTATTGAATTCGAACTTCGAATTTTTCATGAAAATAAAAATGTGTACTTTTTAGAATTTTCCTCATTTTTAAATATGGAGTGGACACTTAAAGAGGACCGTGTAGGGGTTATTGCGTTGCATCGTTGCGGTTACGCGCCAATTCAGATTTTCGACTTCATGAAAAATTTGAATATAACCAAAAGATTCGTTTATCGTACCTACCATAAAACGATACAATTAAGACTCTAGTGTAGATCAAAGGTCAAGAAGTGGTCGCCCTCGCTCTAGGACTCCAGCAGTGATAAAAGCTGTGAAGGAGCAAATTCAAAGGAATCCCATAAGTAAGCAGAAACTGTTAGCCCTTCACATGGGGTTAAGCAGGACCACGTTGAAAAGGATGTTAAATGAAGACTTAGTGCTTAGGGCATATCGAAGAAAAACAGGACATCGTTTGGACGCTCGTTTAATGGACCTGAGACTGAAGAGATGCCGCGCTTTGTTAAAGCGGTACACGGTAAAAAAGCATTGGGAAATTCTTTTTTCGGATGAAAAAATTTTCACCGTGGAAGAGAGCTACAACAAGCAAAATGATAAGGCGTACGCACACAGCAGTGAAAAAGCGAGCAACCGTATTCCGCGTGTCAAACGAGGTCATTTTCCATCCTCGCTCATGGTTTGGTTGGGAGTCTCTTATTGGGGCTTAACTGAGGTACATTTTTGTGAGAAAGGCGTTAAAAACGAATGCAGTTGTGTATCAAAATACAGTCCTCAAGAACCTTGTGGAACCTGTTTTTCATACCATATTTAATAACAGGCACTGGGTATTCTAACAAGATTCTGCGCCAGCTCATAGAGCGAAAAGCACACAAGTCTGACTGGCGGCGCGTGAAATCGACTTCATCCGGCACGAAGACTGGCCCTCCTCCAGTCCAGACTTCAGTCCGTTAGATTACAAGATATGGCAACACTTAGAGGAAAAAGCCTGCTCAAAGCCTCATCCTGATTTGGAGTCACTCAAGGCATCCTTGATTAAGGCAGCCACCGGTATTGACATGGACCTCGTTCGTGCTGCGATAGACGACTGGCCGTGCAGATTGAAGGCCTGTATTCAAAATCGCGGGGGTCATTTTGAATAAACTTTATCACCATATGAATCTATGTTTTATAAAGTTCATTTTGCTATATAAATGGTAACATAAATAATAAACATGTCTAAATTATTTCATATTACACATGTGACAGAACTTATGACCTGACTAGGTATATTTATTTTAATGAATTTCATTCCACGATGATGATTATTTAGACTTTGAATTTAAAAATGAAAAGCCAAGAAGGCACGGTCTTCTTACAATCTTAAGACAGGAAGTAAAGGAAAACTTATAGACTCTTACCGTAATGTATTTTTAATGTGGTCCATAAAATTAGGGGTTGCCACTCCCGTAGTTAATGTCATTGTTTTTTACAGCCGCCACAATGAAAGTATCCGCATCCTACATGACCAGCGCCGTGGTGATGATGGCAACACTGGCTTTGCTGTTTGTATCAGTTTTCGCAGCCCCAATGGTAAGTTTATACGAGTATTATTGAGATTTTGGTATAAATTCAACAGGTTTGTCTATCACTCTCTTGATTGTCTACCAAAATAGCTAGTACGAGGGTCAAACTGAAAGTTCTTAGAAAATCAAAAACTGATTACATTAGCCAGTTATTAGTTTTATTATATCTTTTCAAAATATTGTCCATTGACGTCAATACACCGCTGCATGCGATGGAACCACTGGGAAAAGCACTTTGCCCACTCGTCCTTAGGGGTCTCTTCAATGGCATCGCGATACGCAGCCACCGCTTCTTCAGCATTCATAAACCGCTTTCCTTTAAGTTTTTCTTTAATTTTTGGAAATAAATAAAAATCACAAGGCGCGAGGTCGGGGCTATACGGCGGGTGACCCAGTAATTCAACGTTTGATGTCGCCAAATAGTCGATCGTTCGCTTGGCGGTGTGCGACGAGGCGTTGTCGTGGTGAAGGAGGATCCTACTGCGAGGTCGTTTCTCTCGAACTTTTTCCAAGACAAGTGGCAAACAATTGGTAGTGTACCATTCTGCAGAAACTGTTTTTTGATCCTCTAACACAATTGTTGCGAAATGACCTATCCTTCCAAAGAACGAGGCCACCATTTTTTTTCCCTCACTTCGATCTCTCTTCACTTTAGTTGGCAACTCCTCGAAAGGAAACACCCACTGAGCAGATTGTCTTTTGGTTTCAGGATCATAACAGTAAATCCAGCTTTCGTCACCTGTTAGTATGTCGAACACAGCATTTGAGTCACCTCCGTTAAATCTTTCAATCATTTTACGGCACCAATCCACACGATGGAGTTTTTGAGCCTTAGTCAAATTATGAGGTATCCACCGGGCGCAAAGCTTCCTGACCGCTAAATGTTCGTGGAGGATTTTGTGCACTTGACTCATACCGATGCCTAAGCTTGTCCGAATCTGCTGATAGGTCACTCTTTTGTCAGTCTCTATCATACGCCGCACAACACAGATGTTATTTTCAGTCGTCGCCGTAGAAGGCCGTCCCTCACGTACATCATCAGTGAGATTAGTGCGACCACGTTTAAACTCATTAAACCAGTTGTAAACAGTCGCACGAGATGGGGCTTCATCGTGAAAGGCCAATCGTAGTCTATCATAACTTTCTTGTTGACTTAAATGACATCGAAAGTCATAAAAAATCATTGCACGAAAATTTTCTCGTGTTAAATTCATTTTGACGTGACACAGACAATTTTCAATTTGCCGCCAAGTCGTAAAACAAATGACAAATGAATGAAATATATACTCAGTAATATTGGCAAAGAGTTCTATTTTCAAATTTTAGAATATTTTTTTTATTATATTGTTTATAAGTGGCCAGTTCTAAGAACTTTCAGTTTGACCCTCGTAAATATCTGGAAAAAATATAATAGCTGTTCAGAGTAGTATAACCTATAGAAATATTTATAGTTAAGTAACTAATTAGCTGACTACTGCGGTATTCATTATGTTGATATTAATGTAGTCAATATCTGCCAGCTTTATAAATACTCTTTTGTACCATCATTAACATTAACTGATGAAACTAATTGGAAATAAAATGAATGTGACATATAATAATTCTAAGAAAAAGTAAGAGCTTTATTACTGAATAAAAGCTCTCCTGAAGAAGGTAACTAAGTGTACGCCGTCAAACATATAATCGTACGTATCACTGGAATAAATCACACGAAAAATGAGAAATGCGGATGTTTATTTCCAAACTTTTCAACACAACCGCAAAATATTATAAATTTTTTTGTGTGGTTCTAAACTGATTTAACATTCTTTAACGCGAAAAATAAACAGCAACAGCTAGCTAGGTACTGAATATTTACTCGTACCCTTGTTTAGTCGACAAATGAGACCCGCTAGGGTTGCTTCATTAAAATAAAATATCATTTAATGACGTTAAGCCTGTGTTATTAAGCTTTTATATTTCACGGCCCAAATGTTTTTACCCGACTGCGGAATGTATATAGTATGTTTGGCACGCGCTACAGCCGAAACGGCCGGACAGTTTTTGACATATGAGGTGTCGTTGAATTTTTTTAAATTGTAGTAGTGACATAGGCTATATACATTAAAAAATGGCGCCCGCAAATGGAAACAAAGGGGGGAGTGAGGATATATTTTTTCCTTACCATAGCAATATGGGTATCAAATGAAAACCAGTGAAAAGACAATTTCAACAACATATTATTTTTGCAGTCAGCTGTTTTGTTTTTTCAATAATTATGTTTGCTTGTTCACTTTCCTTTTTCTGCGTTTTCTTGGGTCTTTTTTGAGATAGAACACCGGTTTACATTGTCTGGTGTACAGGAGTCGGAGGACGAGCAGTCAGAAAACTCCTTGGTGCACGCGGAGAGCGAAGGAGGCCTGTCCGCGCCCTGGGACGCCATCGACGCCGCCGCCCTACGCAAGGTCATAATGCAACTTGACGCAGATGAGAGGTAAACTTTAAAAATACAGGGTGACTATTGTATTAGTATCCAATTTTTTTCGAGACATTAGATAAAAAAATAGTAGGTAATTTCATTAAAAAAAAATCCGATCCAATTATTAAAAAAACGTAACTCGTAACTCGGTAACTCGTACCTACGCATGAATTAGATGAATGCGGCTCGTAGGCTTTCGAGTGGGGGTTGCTTTTATTATGATGTCCTTGGAAGGCAACTGCCTTATTTTTCAGACGGTTTCTGAGTGCGCTATCTCGATATTTTTGTACTGGACAGCCAACATAAAAAACTACGTGTTTTGTTTTATGCGTCAAAGATATTCAAATTTGGATACTAATATAAGTCACCCTGTATTAACAAAAATTGCGCTTAAAATGTCTTATTTGTGATCTCTAATTATCCAGAGCAATACGCTTAGTTGAGAATTCGGAGAAGTTCTCACGGTATTTAAGCTCCTGAAGTGTTGTAGAACCACCCTGAACAAGTCGAACTAAGCCAACTTGCACTGTGACGGAAATAGCAGGCCCGTCGACCACAGGGGGATGAAATTCCATGGGAAAGGGATGGCATTTGTGTGTATTGCTTCTCAGATAACGCAAGACTCATAAAACAAATGCCATCCGAATTTAACCATATAATTTAAGCTGAAAACTCAAAAGAAAAACAAGAAAGCTAAATAAATATTTTAGCTTAATTATATTGTTCGTTTGAAACAACATTTCTGAAATAATTGACCGTGTATTTTAAAAGGGCAAGATGATGTTCTTTAATTAGACCCTTTTTCAAGCGAGTTACCTTCCAATAATTTTCTATTGGGTGTAAAATTTGTCGTGTTTTAATATCGCGTAATAAAAATGAAGCACAGTTTCCTTGAACTGTTAAATTAATTATTCGGTTTTTATATTTCGTACCTAGCTTTTCCATTTACATATTCTTTGACCTCAGTTAACGATGAAACTTACGAAATTAACATGGCCGATGAGTCCCACACAACTTAGGTCCTTTCACTAACTTTGAAGTAATAGAGTCTTGTCGACATAAAAAACTACGTAGCAACTATTAACACACAAGGTATTTAAATTAAAAATAACATAGATACATTACGTTCTTAGAAAAGTAGGACATTTTCTTTTTACATAAAATTAAAATAAATAAATTGTTTCAACAATCACCTAGTCCCATACTAAGCGTTAGCTTTGATATGGCGACTAGAATATACTTATTATTATACGTTCATAAACATCCATGACTTAGGTACTCGGGCTCATCACACAAACATTTGCCCGTTGCCGGATTTCAACCCGCAACCGCTTGTTATGTAGTCCAGAGTGCAAACAAATCGTTTCCTGTCGTTACAATATCTTACTTTATCGTAAAGATTTTGTTTAGGTACTTTTAAGTGTTCAAATTGCAACTGTAGTATTTAAACAGTATTTTTCTAGTTTAGCTATTCGAAGCGTACTACAGAACTTGCTTACTTGAGTGAAATGACTTTAGAGCTTGAAATCATGGCTTGTTGTATCTAAAGTTTTTATTTATTATTTTTTTATTTAATAGGCAGACATTTGACCGCAATCTCACCTGATGGTAAGCGACGATGCGGTCGATGATGGGACACGTCTGTTCAACCAACATTATAGCCGTCTTAACAAATATTGAACAAGTTGAACCTATCCAATTTAGATCTTACAGCATAAAGTTTTGTACCCTCAGCAGTTCTGTAGTTTCAACTAAGTACATTGTAGGACAGACCTCGGGCACGGTCGTAACCAGACGACTAGTGTGGAACTCGCTAAACCTAACGCCGGAGGAGCTGACACTTACTTAGCTTACCCTCTAATTACCTACACACAAGCAAGCGCCAACTTATGAAACGATCTCGATTATTTAGCCCGCCTAGTCGCAACCAACTGTTTTCGTTTTTATCTGCGACTGAATAAAACTAAACCACGGGTCTATGGTAAAAAAATGATAATCTCAAGATTCGTAATATATCGACCTCATTTTTGTCTTTTTTTAACAAAATCTATGAAGCCAGGTTCAAACAAAACCCAGTGTAGTATAGGTTTTATAGAAACGTAGTTATTTTACAATACAGTGAGTGCGTTTAACAAGATTTTACATCAAAGAGAGCGGAGAAAAAGAAAGACGTGTTTGATAATTCTTACCAACTCCTGTGGGTGATACCAGATTACAATATTGTACACAGGCAAACTTTACTCGTACTTGTACCATACACGTTAGTCTGAAGTTTTGAACCCATGATAGTAATAATTTAGTATCTAATGTCTTGTAGATTCCCTTAGCCTTACCTGCTGTAACTTTAGAGATATTCTTTAGGATGAGGTAGACTACTGTTAGATACATTAATCGGGCAACCTATTTGTTTTCAGGTTGGTTTCAAAAAAAAATTTCTTTCTATATTTCTAAGTTCAGATTAATTAACTACAACTCGAGAGTACGGAACTCGTATTGATAAACCAAAACCCAACTTACTACGGCCTTACGATGTTGTAATTTATCGTAGCATTCGTAGCTAAAAGAATCCACGAGAACTCCGCGTAGCACTAACGTGTGCTACGAATAGTTACACACGTACGTACGATTCGCAGATTTCGTAGCGCAGCCATTTTTTTGCCTGAAATATTCTTTTTTCCTCTAATGAATACTATTGATTTATGCAAATTAAGATTTTGAAACAATTTAATACAGTAAGTAACGTTATGTAGTAAGTAGGAAATGATTTATTTAGGTAGGTAGTACCCTGCACTTTAGTTGACACCAATGTAAGTTTTCTAAATTAAACATTAGTATTTTTAAATATTCTGTAATTGTTAAAAATGCAGTTTATTTTCATACTTATTAGCAATCCAATAAGTTGACTATTTTATAGTTATTATATTTAAAAATATTAAAAGCATGCATCATTACCTGTTAATGTATAAGCTCTTAGGTAATAGCTAAGTGAACATCGTAGGTTAGGAAATGTATACAGCTTGGCAACTAATTTGACCGGGCAAACAGGGAACCTGACGCCCCAACTTACCTGGTCCTGTGATTAGCGCTGACAAGCGCTGACAGAGGCAGCCACTTGGTCGTCTAGTTATTCTTATTTAGCTGTAATAACTAATTATATTACACATACATTTTATAAATTATAAATGTAGTAATTATGTGGCCACTTCATAATTTAATTTACATTACGTTACTAGAACTTAGTTTGATAAACTAAATGATTTTAAAATCTCAAGGCGAATCAAATTCGTTCGCCAAATGTGCGAAATCAATGTGAAATAATCGAGTAATACTTTAGGGTCCACCAACTAAGTAAGCAACCACCACAACAAAAATAAATCCGTTTCTGAAATGCTAAAAACTTGTGACTGTAACAATCTTAAGGAATTGTCAGCAAAAAAAGGTCCTAACGAAGGCTTAGCCTCTTTGTCTCATGTGACGTGATGCAGAGATAAGTATTAAGATGCTGTCACATTTTTTAAAACCACTTTTTTGAAGATAGTAGGATCTTGAATATATTTGCGGGCAGTCGTGAAATAATTTGCGAGTGAAAAGTTGGTTCATATGTAAACCAGCTACAAATTAAAATAATTGAACATTAACTTCAGTTAGGTGTATCGTCAAATTGTTTTTAAATGATATTTGAATTTGCAATCTAATATATATATATATATATATATATACATATATATAAAATTTCCAAATATGTCTGGATGTAGGATTTCCCACTTCTCTCGTTGCGTCAACTTTGGAACCTTGAAACATTAGTCTATCGTTATAAAAATAACTAATACAATCAAGAACTTCACGAAGTTCCTTACGACTGTTTATGACACAATGGGAACAAGGTTACTGCAAGTTAAGATCAACACCAGTAATAATTATAGTTAATAACTATAAAAAATTGTTATTCGTAGTAAAATCACAATTGGTTACATAATTAACTTCAAGGTCTGGACCGTTCCTGGGAATGTTCGAGGCCGTTGTACAGATTGCAAACTAAGTATAACGTGCGATTCATACATAATGTGATTTGCAAACGTGTTTCATTTGCTCTAAAATGTTCCGTAATAATTTATTGCACAACCTAATTGCAGCTAACCGTGGCAGAGTTCAGGATTATGTCTAGCTAGGCAGGCCAATGTTATATAATGACAAGTCTTGACAATCGAACAATGCCATGGAAAGAGGTTTCGTATCAAGATACACACCTGCACACACTCATATACACTACACACACGCGCGCACACTTTGCCCCCACGTGACAGGCTTATACTTAGTGTGGGGTCCATACTCATGTGCCAAAGCTTAACCCTCACTTAGCTACGCTATACCTATACTTACTTACTTTTATAATGTTTTATTACAAATTTTATGTTATAGACTATTGGCGTGGCGACTATATATCGTGGCTTGGTAGATACTGGATGTAGATACCACATTCCCATCTCGTACATTCAATGCTCTCTCTCTAATCAATTCATTTTAAGTGAAACGATATTTTTAAAACTTCCCGTCCCTTCCCGCCGCTTTTTAACAATGTTTCGTGTAAAATTTCTTGGGCAATAAGTTATGTTTATCGCGAAAATAAAACGTCAAGGGGGTGGGATAGAACTTTATGTGGAAAATCCAGAAAAAATATGAGTCGACAAATCGCCAGGAAAATAAAATAAAGTTGCATTGTTGACTCTACCTACAGTTTAAAGTTTCTACAATTCAAATGTTTTTTGTTTGTCCTCCTTGATACTGAGGATCGGGTGACAGCCTGCTCCATCTTGCTCCTGAGCTGTTTTAATCTACTTCTACTGCTTTTTGCATTGTATCTTTGTAAGCTATGATTAATATAAAGGAAATAGCAGGTAGCCTAACCTCCTCTTCCCTTTTGATCCCTATTGAGCTGACATTGTGTGATTGCTAGTGCTGGCTAGCTAGACGAATAGGACTTCTGCATTCCCTGTGTGATTTTGCATCCACGCGGATTCCATCGTACTCGTACCTATCTAAACTAAGTATTTACCCCTTATAGGACTCGTTCACATCAAACGTATTATTCACCGACGAATGTGAGCATGCCCACTGGCAGCCATAATTATACACTTTCAGCTGTAATAGCATGTTGTCGGTTCGTTAGAACGAGAAGTTTATTAGGTATGGTTTATCGCTATAAACTGCGTAGCGCGCTTATAGTCAATGGCGGACAATACGTTTTGTGGGAACGACACCTTAGTGGTCTGCCTCTTTTTTGCGGAGGAAATGCTTTACGCGTACCTGGGCCCGTAGACAAGGTGCAGTCTATTCTAAAACGAAGTTTGCTTTTTAACAAAATGTATGAAACTGACATAAGCCATCCAAACATCACGTGACTTTTGCGTACATATTTTGACATTTCGTTGGTGATAATGAACTTCGTTATAGAATAGATCGCATCTCGTCTAATGCCCTGGTGCCCTGTGGGTGGTATCAGGTAATGTGACGATTTTGTCTGCCCTAGGATGAGCCGCGTGAGCCGCTCGTGGCCGCAAGCGGAGCCGCGCGGCTGGGGCCTGCGGACGATGGACGGGCGGCTCGCGCGCCAGTGGCGGGCCGACAAACGGCAGGTCCGCTTCCGCCAGTGCTACTTCAACCCGATCTCGTGCTTCCGCAAGTAAACGCCACGACGACCTCTCGCTCACTTTGAACAAGTCGCACTTTTGGTTCTACATTTCATAACCGTTGCAATTGACTCTAGATCGTATTCTTAGTGAGAATAGAGTTCCAATTATTTGTTTGTTACTTTAGGATGAGTGTAGTGCAATTGACCTTCATAAGATTCACGAAATATAACACTTTATTATTATTATTTATATTTCATAGCATCCTTCATGAGTCAATTCGAAAAGTCTTAGAACGCCAACAGTGTGTAATGCAACCGTTCTTTTAGTTTAGTTTAGAACGGCCAACTTAGTTTCAAAATGTCCTATATTTATATTATGTAAATAGAGTGCTTAAAAACTTTAAACATGTCATTTTCTCTGTCCACATCCTGTCTCTGTCTTTTCTGTCCATTCGATATCATAAGGACTCTCTTCCCTAATATGAAATCATTATAAAGTATCTATCTACTACACACTGTTTGCGTAAAAATTGAAGTATTCTTATTCTTCATAATGTAATTTGTATCGATAGACATTAACTTCATAATATAATTACAAAGTTGATAGTTGTTTTTTCTATAAAACTATTTGAAAGAATTGCAAACAATGCAATACACATTGTGATTTTACAGTACTCTCATATTTGTCTACAAATAAAAAGTGCTAGATTTTTTAAAGAAATGTCACCATAACTATCCTACCGAAATTAATACTATGTTATGTAATGCTATGATATACCTAGCAACATTTTAGATATTAGTACATACATATTTATGCATTGTAATGTAGAAGATAAGCGTTAAAATGTTTTAAAAACATTGGTTACTTTTACTAAAAGAAGCTAGTCATTGATTAAAAATAATTGTTTGTGTACACCTGCAGTTTTATTTTAAATCCAAAAGCAATGTTTTTGATTGATTATTAAACTTCCTTTTAGGGATAATAAATGATTTCTCTATTTTAATAGGATTTAAAGAAGTTTTACCCAGCATGGGGCTTAATTAATTAAACAGAAAAAAATACTCATCAGTATATGTAAGTTAAAACCTATTGCTAAAGGTCAAAAGTTATGCTTTAGACATAAGTTACGGTATTTACTTCCATTTTTGATGCTTTGCTATCTGACTTTAACCATAAAACTTTGTGTAGAGTGGATTTGAAGTCATAACGTTAAGATTTTTATCTGGAATTCCTTTATCACCGTCCGTTTTGTTTGATCAACGATTTTCAGTGTGTTTATGAATTCTATTTCAAATTCAGATTACGCCCCAAAGAAGAATCAGAAAATAAGAAGAAACAAAACTTTGCGTCCTTCGTAAGAAAGTAGGAAATGAGCCACTTTTCCGCCGGATTTTATGAATTATCTATTTGACAAGTGCCTAGGTGACGTGGCTAGTCATATTAAGGTCATATCAACAAAATATAACACAGGTAAAGTAATACATGGTAATACTAAATATGATGGTTAGGCACATTAAATGATTAGTCGACCTTGAATACCAAAAAGTTTGTACAAAAAGTCTTTTTTCGGTTTTGGTATTCAATGTCGACTAATAAATTAATTACACTGTAGGTACCGTACAAGTACGATTCAGACTCGCGCACTGATGGTTCTGTACAAAGGCTTTTTCTAAGATATATATTGTGCTGTAAGACCTTCCTTCTTGCCAAATTTTATGATTCTAGGTCTACGAGAGGTACCCTATAGATTCGATTTTTTTTTGAGACTTTCAATGGACCGCAAACAAACAAGAATTTAATGGTAATTTCAACTTGATCTCTCAAAGCGTTTCTGAGAAAAAAGATATCAATAGACAGACGTACAGACGGAGAACAAAGAGAACCTATATAGGATTTCTTTTATCTTTTTGAGGTACGAGACCCTAAAAATGAACTTTTTAAACTCGCACCTTGCTGACTTAGCCTTCATACCATACATTTGCAAGGCATAGAGCAAATTTCGCCTTAAGTTACGTAGCTACGAGATGACTACGGACGCTACAAGACGACTACGACGCTACGAGATGACTACGACGTTACGAGATGACTACGACGCTACGAGCTTTTAACGCCAGACAGGCATACCTCTTAAGACTGCAGTTCACCAACACCAAGGGATCTTGTTTGCTCCCTTTGACATTAATGCCAAATTGCGATCCCTAATTAATGCTACTTGAATAGGAAAGAAAACAAGCGACATTTTTCAAAGTTTAGTCGGCTCTTGTGTCCCACTAGACCATAGACATCTAGAGTTTGTCACTGACGTGGCTTCCTGTGCGTGTGATACTCCGCCGCAGAGCCACACCTTGGAAACCGTGTGCTCGAGACAGTGTGTATCTATTTAGGTATAGATACCACCACAAAGACTACAGGGAGTTAAGGCGAACATAGCAATAATTACGCGTCGGGCAGCACGGCAAGGTGTACGGACTACGAAAACAGATTTTATTGCGTAGGGAATAGAGGCGGTCTCAAGGTCAGCGTGTATAATATACACGCACACTTGAAATAAATGTTAAGAGTTACATAGACTATTAATTATCACATTTACTTTAGTCACTTTAAATTAACTTAAATTAGTAAAATAGACATTAAATAAGCCAATACACATATGTCATTTAATTCGAAAATTAATTTAAAATTATCATACAATTTAATCAAATTGAAATGTTATATATACCAGTATTGTTGTTCTTTAATTCAGAATGTCACTATCTATAAAGCTAAAATACTGTGTGCGATATGCAAGTTGCAGCAGTAGTTGATGTAGGGGCAGTCGAGCCTCTCCACAAGCGCGGCCAGCATGCTGTTGGGCTAGCGAGGCGGCTCGCTTGCGCATCGTGGTATGAAAGCAGTCACGCGATTCTGCAACAATTTTGACGCGGTGCAAAAGCGGGGGAGCCCCAGCAATATCCTGAATACGTGAACTGAACTCGAAAGGCGCTGTAGGCCTTCATCATGTAGTCACTCCATAGGCTGCTCGTGTACAGAGATATGCAATAGGCTCTAAACAGCGTGATCTTCACATCATACGAACACTTTGCAAACCTGTAAACAGTCTCTGACAGACAGCGCTCAATATCAGCATCTTTCAGACAACTAGTTGCCAACGGATATCCGCTTTAAGTGTTACTGGGGGCATTTCAGTTACTGTTATTTGGCCACCCTAAAAACCATGCACTGACTCTTCCTGCTATAAACCAAGTTAATATTGTGTTATTTATCAAGCAATTCGCATTTAATTATTTAACGCCAGCGGGCCCGCTGATATTCAACAAATCAATGACGCACGACCTCCTTTATTCCGGGTCTATCGCGCCAATCTGTAGAATTGCTTAGTCGGTACGAAGGACTATATGAGACTGACCCTTTCTCTCAGGAGACTATTGACATGGGTGAACAACTGCTACTTTCAGTAAATGAGAGCCGTCGGGAAAGTTGGTTAAATGTGGTCACAAGTGTTGACCTGACCCATAACAGCAAAAAAGCATGGACTACCATTAGGAAACTGACAGGCAATCCACCACCGCCAAAAGCGATTGGAAAAGTTTCAGCCAACCAAATTGCCTCCCAACTTCTTCTTAATGGCAAACCCACATCGCGGCCCGACAAAGTTTCTGTCTCGGCTAATTCAACTGACTCGAACCACATTAGCTATCCCATTAAGCTAGACGATCTCTCCTCTCAAATGCGTAATTTGAAGTTCGGCAAGGCCTCCGGTATTGATGATGTGTCTGTCGAACAGATTAAGTGCCTTGGTCCGGGTGCGGTTGCTTGGCTTCTTCAGCTCTTCAATAACTGTTAAGAGTCAGTTAAAATGCCCTCACTCTGGCGGAAATCCAAAGTCATTGTGATTCTTAAGCCAGGAAAACCAGAACCAGACCCTAAAAGCTATCGCCTAATCTCTTTGCTCTGCCACACTTATAAGCTGTTTGAAAAAATGCTTTTGACCCGTCTTTTGTAGACCCAAAGTTAATACCCGAGCAGGCGGGGTTTTGACCGGGAAATTAATGTTGCAATCAGACTCTTAAACTTACCCAATATATAGAGGACGGCTTTGAAACACATAAAGTGACAGGCACGGTTTTTGTCGATTTATCTGCGGCCTATGACACCGTAAACATCAGACGTCTCTTATGGAAGGTAGAGTCTATTACCCAAGACCGTGGATTTGTGCAGATCCTCAGAGAATTGCTCCACAATAGGCGCTTCCAAGTTCATCTTCTGAAAGAAAAAAGTAGATGGCGAACACAAAAAAACGGCCTCCCTCAGGGGAGCGTACTGGCGCCGTTGCTGTTCAACACCAACGACCAGCCAATGTCTATGGATGCATCCCGTTTCCTGTACGCCGACGACTTGGCACTGACTGCTCAGGCCGCGAACTTTGTGCAGGTTGAGGCAGCCTTGCCCAGCCCTGAGTGACGTTGACCACTATTACATCCTTCTAAAACTGACTCCTGTGTCTTTCACTTGCGCAATAGAGACGCTAAGCGCAAATTGAACATCAGCTGGCTGGGAGTGCCTATAGCTCACAATGACTACCCCAAATATTTGGGCATTACTCTGGACAGATCGCTCACCTATAAAAAACATTGACCGCGACCCCTCTACTGCTAGACGTGTCCTGTGGGAGAACGGACCCTTACCGCCTGTTCCCTTCGTTCCTCCTTCCGAACATCCCCCTCTAGGATACAAACTGCCATGGCCCACTTGAAAGTCCCTTTACAGACTTCGGTCCCAAGTCGGTAGATGCAAGGATACCATGTTCAGGTGGGATTCTCCGATGGAACCGATATGTCATGTGTCTGCGGGTTCACTCCACAAGACATGTCCTATCTCTTGTCTTGTCCTGCGTGCCCTGATTCCTGCTCTCTAGAAGACCTTATGTTTGCAAACGACAAGGCAAACTGCGTCGCCAATTACTGGGCACAACAAATTTAGGTCGCTTTACCATCGACACGATAAGAAGAAGAATGACGAAAAACTCTTTACGTATTCCTTGAATTCTTTTTACATAAAGCCAATTACGTTGCGCTATTTTTGCCGTAGATGCAAATCACCCGATCGCTGTGGGTAAAGGAGAACATTAGCAACACAAATGCCGCTTTGAGCCAGTAACTAAGCCACCAAATCCAAATTGAGCAAAACGGTTGCAAAACGACGAGCGAGTTACCTTGAGAAATACTTAGAGGTAAATTGAATATACCGTTTAATTGTGCACAGAAAGTTCATATTTTTTTTCTGCTTAGCCCAAACATATAACTGTAGTGAAGGCTGTTATAAAATTAACCTTAAAATTTTCTATTAAGCTACGAGCTTCATCACATATTTTCCGTGAGTAATTTAAGCATTTCTAGTCCGGGGAGCAATGAAAAACGTGCGGCTAGTAGGGACAGGAAGTGTAGACGGAAGACGGTTACCACCCGTCTTCAACGTCTTCTGTTTATACAAAAATGATAACAGGACCCTATATCTGAAAAATATTAGTTTACTAGTATATTAGCTATTAGTTACTAGTATTAAAATTACTAGTCCTGATATTTTCTGTTTCTCGAAGACAGGTACTAGACTAATAACATATAGTAGCAGACTAATAGAAAATATTATAGGCTGGCAATTGCAATTAATAATTTAGGTAAATTATTAATTGACATATTTTGTAAGTGTTTCTGGTTAAAAAGACCATACTTTGTTTTAAAAAAACTGTTAAATTTAAGTCTAATAGTTTGAGCTAATATATTATACAAGCCTTCTGAGACTAATAGCTTTATTAGTGTAATTTACAAGAGTATTTTAAAAACACGTTATTTCGAGAAACCAAATTGATTTTTCTCTTGTAATTTTTGCTAATATTTATTAGCTGCCAACTATAAGTCCTTTTCACCTTACAAGAGTTCTGTGACAGTTCAATTTCGACAGTTGTAGAGATGTCCTATAGTAAAATCGTATCGATTTTTTTTTCATAGATTCGAATTTACTTTATAAGAAAATGAAATCGATTTCATTACATAAAATAACAAAACTGTAAATATTAATCAGATAAGTGTAATTTACCTATATTAAATTTATTGTTCATAAATGGTAGATATTAGATGGTTAAGTACCTACATGGTAAAATAAACAGGATTATAAATGTTAACCCATTTATTCAGTTTCTGAAGAGTCATCAACATTGTCAGAATCACTTGAAGAGTCATCATCACAAACATTTATGGAGGCGTGAGCAGTGTTATCTGTCCACATTTTACTGACGGTGTGATTGGCGTTCAGCCATGTCTCATCCAAAAAGACGACGTTGTCCCACTTTTCGATTTCTTTCGACAATTCTAAAAATGTAAATCTGGCAAGGGCAATATCTCCTCTCTCCATGATTATTTTCCTCTTGTTTACTTTTTTCCATGTGAATCCAATCGTACTCATCACTCGCCATAACGATGTCACACTGCCAGTGAATAACTCAGCCTCTTTTAACGGTTTTGTCAATTTCCATAAACTGGGTAACTTGCGCCTCACCTATAATTATGGTTTCGGATAGCTTCAACCTCAAAACTGTCCACATGGGTAATGGGCTTATTCCGCCTTCGCTTCTTCGGCGTTGACGACGGTTTTTCTCTCACTCAAATTAATCCCTCAGTCGAACGACCAACTGACCAGATTGCGACTTTAAAACTATCTTTTTCGGCATTATACCAAAACATAACAAAAACAGCAACAAATCAACAATAAACTCAAAATAGTACCTATCAACAATAACAATAACAACACTATGCAAAGCGAACACAACGAAAACACGACTCGCATACAAGGCTCGTACTGACTGACGCGATTGTCAAGCGATTACAAAATGGCTGCCGATTTACGAGTGTCCCACCGTGAGATGTGCCGCAGGGAATTTCCCGCTCCCAGTAAGTTACCCTTTTGGGAATTTCCCAGTAAGTTCCCAATGTGCCCGGTATCGTTCCCCAAAGCTGGGAACATTGATCTAGAGTAAGTACTCAAGTACATACTGACTCTAACTAAGTATATACTCATTCTTATGTATACAATGGGTATTATTAGTGCCTATTTCACACATCCACTGCATAGGTGAATTGCGCGAATGTGCGAAGATTAATTTAGAAAGGAGGCTTCGTAACCAACATATTTATATCAACTCGGATAGCCAAGCAGCATTGCTGGCTCTAGGATCCTTTGAACTAAACTCCTAGTGCAACAGAAACCTGAATGCCCTGGGTAACTCCAACAAAGTTACAGTTATATGAAAAAAATCTTGCTAAAGAACGGCGTTTTATTCCTCTAATGCTAAGTGAAGCCATTGAAATTAGAAAACATCCAAATTTCAATAGAGAAGATGGTTGAAAAGTTCCACTGGCATGGGCTCCTATTCTAGCAAAAACCAAAACAACACCTCGCAGTGCAAGATCTCATGACACGGTTAGCTCTTTGTGCGTAAAAAGGAACGTAAATTAATATTAATGAGTGACGGTAGTTAAATTTTTCAAAACTTTGTAATTGACAAATAATACCTTAGTCTCCCTGTGACCACGAACGCTGTAAAGTGTTCGAAACGTCAGGTTTTAAATAAAATGTAAATAAATCGCGAAGTAATCCGTAAAATTGTGTTTTAATGAGTTATATGAGTGCCAGGGAATTATAACATATATTATGGTAATGAATTAAGTAGCAGACGAGCTCGTCAGAAAAGAAGCCGATGACGCTCAAATCGGCCCAGAACCGTTCCGTGGTATTACCAAACAAAGAGCCACTACGCTTCTTACTACCCTTTATTAACAAGAAGTTAGTAAGTCGTGGAAGTCCGCACGAGGACAAGAAGACACTAAAGCGCTCTTACAAGGGTACAACCACAAAGTATCAAAAGAATTGCTGAAGCTAAATTCAAAAACCGACTTGACGCTCATCTGAACACGCTCAACTTAATATGAAAAACTGGATACAGTCAGCTATCAGTTGTATCTACTGCCTGTCTGATAACTAATAATAATAATTTAACAAACCAGCCAAGTTAGAGTTGGTCGCGCACGAAGGGTTCCGTATCATCTACTGCATCTAAGTCACTTAAGAGAATTAATTTTAAGTAATTTGTTTTTGGTACAACATTATCCAACACCCAAGTTCTAAGAATATTACTGCTAAACCAATAAATTTATATTAACCACTATAGTTTTTCTGTAAAGTTCATAAAATGGGTGGGACATCCTACTGGACCCAAAAATTGCACTTTAGTGTTTAATATTTCGTAAATGGAGCAATATATCGAAAAGTTGTTTTAGAAACTCAAGTCATTTAAAAAGACCTACTCAACGATACCCTACACGATGGGGTTGACGATGAAAAAAAAAATCATCCCCACTTCACATGTAGAGGAGCTATCCTAAAAAAACATCATCATCTTCCTAGCGTTATCCCGGTTATGCACTTGCACGCGACCATGATCCAGGATGCAGATCAGGTACTTACAGTGGAGCGACTGCCATCTGACCTCCGTGACCCAGTTAACAGAGGAACCTGACCAAGTTTGGATCATGGTCACAACATTTGTGCTGTGACTAGAATTTTGACGGGTCACTGCAAATTCAACAAACTCATGGCAACCGTGAAGTTGAGCAATGACGCAATGTGCCGATTCTGCCAATCGACAGAAGAAACAGCTATGCACATTTTTCTGCTTCTGCGGACCGCTTATGAGTAAAAGAAGTACCCATTTAGGGCAGCATATAATCAAGGAATATGAATATGATAACAAAACTCATTCCCCGAAAAATCTGGCGATTCCTGGATTTAGCGGGCATAAGTAGTGAGCAATAATCAAAAGGGCTGCCACAATAGACCAATCACTGGTTGAGTTGGATTGTATTTGGCCCAAATTTCAATAAAAATAAATGACTTGTATAGCATCGGCGGAAGGATTTGTTTCTCTTGCTTGCCAAACACAATATGAGTATCAATAATATCACCTTGTTTTTACAAAATAATTAGTATTAAAGAGATAAGTGTTAAACAAATTACATTCAATAAGAGTTAAATGTTTATTAAAATGTTTAAAAGCTTATACACGGGCGACTTAATATAAAAAATACTTTAACTTACACACAAAAGCGTATCTTTTGCAAAGATGCTCTTGAAAAGTCTTTTAACGCTATGTTTTAATAAGTTTAGATTACAAAAAGAACAAATTTATATCGTTCCCTAAAGTTCCCAGTTAAGGGAACGATACCGGTATCGCTACTGGGAATATTCCCCCCCTTGGGAATGTTACTGGGAACGGCCCATCCCCACCTCTGTTAACAAACCGTTCCATTACACGAATTGACAACATTTCAAAAAATTTACATGCATTTTTTCTTTTTCATTTCTTTCCATTTATTCCCCTTGAATTAAATTCTTTAAAAACTCAATTCTAAAAGAGCGTAAGTACAAGAGTAAGGATGTGACAACTTCTTGCCTCTGCCATATTCAAAGTTTAAAAAAACAACTGACGTCTATAGTGTTGTATGTTGTAGAAGTAAGATATCGATATCGACACGTATACCAAAATACAATACGTCTATCTAAATGAAGAAGTAGATAAATAATCTTAGTGAGTATGTTTATCCAAACACAACTTTACTAAGCACGTAATATCAAAATACAAAAAGTCTTAATGAAGAAGTTGATAAATAATCTTAGTGGGTACGTTTATCCAAACACAATCTTATTAAGCACTTATATCATAATACAAAAGTCCAAATAAATAAGTAGATAAATAATCTTTTCAATAATCAAACACAACTTTACTAACTACTATTAGCTAACGTTGTCATTTTCCTTACTTAAATTTTTATGATTTCGTCACTAAACTAGATAATCATTTAAATGCATGTGTAGTTTTAGCAATCCTAAATATACTATACTAAAACTATCGATAACTAGATGGACTTCGCTTCTATAGAACAACACTACGATTATCTCTTCTCTCACTCACTCATAATAGTGTCAGTGTCAAATATCAATGTCAAAATGACAGCTAGCTTGCATGTATGGTAAAATACTTTTTAAGTCAGACCAGATAACCAAGCAAAGGCATGTCCCCTTATAATGCCGGTATCATAGCACCTATCAGTTTTTTTCAAATATCTCTGAATTTATAGCGTAAAAAATATTAAAATATTTTTAACGTATTAAGCATCGCCAAATCTCGAAATGGTTTTTGAATTTTAGTACCTTTATAAAAATGAAATGTTGTCAATTGCGAAGGTAAAAAATTAAATGGTTTTTGTTTTAAATTCCACTAAATTAAACCAAGCGATACTTTTTTTATATGATCAATAACTTGTATGTTTATATTTTTTGTAATAACAGGGCAATAAAATTAAAATATATATATTTTTTAAATATTATTAATTTACAAACGTAAAATGCGTAATTCGGGAAACGGCGAAGTGTCACAGAACTCATGCAAGTTGAAAAAGATAGTATAGTAATAGAAGATAACTAATATTTTACTGCCGTAGCTTCGAGAAACTAAGTTCGAAAAAAAAATTAGTTTCGTGAAATAGGGCCCAGATTTGCCATAGTAGCCACTTGGACTCACATTTTTTTTTAAAGATCCGACATCTGCTGTTGTAGATCGTCTTTGTACACCCCCTGTCCCCCGGAAATAGAAAACCTTAGAATTACTCAAGGGTTTTGTGATAAACCTTAAAATTAAATCAATTAAACTAAATATTTTTTGTTTCAGACCATTTTGATGTAAATTTAGGTTAAATAATAAAGTTAAGCTTATAATAGAAAAATTAAAGATACTATATGGGAGAGGTGCATACCAGCCTCCACTACTAGTAAAGATAGCTACAATTGCGTCAAATAAAATAATCAATGGCAATAAAGCTAAAGTACTTAAACAAACAAACAAATATCACAAATTCGCCATAAGGTAAACTATATGAATACATAAACCGGCGTATTGTAATGAAACGAATATAAACAGTATACGGGCCCAAATACCTAATTACGGGAAAGATAAAACATCTAAACACGGCGTGAAAAAATATTGTGTACTTATTTCTCTCCAATAATGAAGTTAATGGAGAGTCAAGGTTAGTGGCGAGCTTCCCATAACAGTATACGCTTAGATGTGATGTGGACCTTTGAGAGTTAATCTCATTTAGATCGTCGAAGGCCCACGGCCAATGCCGCCGCCCCTACTGCGTAAGTACCTAGTAGCCGACATGTAGTTATGATTAAACCGCCCTACAAAAAATCTATAGAAGGCTTTTCTGACAGGATATTACAAGTTATTAAACGAGCTTTTATTTAAAACTAAAATTAAATTCATTTAAACAGAATTAATACTAGTATCCCATGAAAATACACTCTTTCATTTAATTTTATAATAATATCTTGTTACCGAACTAATTAGACGCAAGCTGACGAAACTGTTATCGACTAATAAACAAAAACTTGCAAATTAACAGCCTCCACAACCATTTCTGAAAATTGGTCGTTTTATTTTCATGATAACATTTCTTATTCATTTAATTAAAATAGTTTACAGCTATCTAGTTCAACCACCGTTCGTAACCATCAATATAGGGTCAATCTCCAGAGGCAATTTTTTCCTGTCGGAGTTTCCTGTTGAGATAAACCCATCTTATAATCGAACAACGTATTTTTTTTTTACAAGCTTTTATTTATCGCACTTCTAAAGATGGCGGACTAAGTTTTTTATGCTTTCTTACAATATGGGTATCAAATGAAAGGGCTTGCTGAGAGTAAGTATAAAAATAAAGTGCCGTCACTATAAATCCAATATGGCGGACTTCTAAATGCACTTCTACAATATTGGTATCAAACCAGGCTTGCTTAGAATAGCTCAAGAAATAAAGTAACGTCACTCCAAATCCAATATGATGGACTTCCAAATTCGTCGGACTAAGTTTTTTATGTTTTCCTACAATATGGAGTGAGTTTAACTCGAGGAATAATGTAACTTCACCGTAAATTCAATATGGCGATGGCGGACTACTAAAGATGTCTGACTAAGTTTTTTATGCTTTCCTACAATACAGGTATCAAATGAAAGTAATTGATGAGATTTACTCGAGAAATAAAGTGATGACACTCTAAATACATTCTGGCGGTGTTCTAAATGCATTCCAATAATATAGGTATCAAATAAAAGGGCTTGCTGAGAAAAAATAATGTGACATCACCGTAAATCCAATATGGCGGCCTAAGTTTTTCTGCTTTCCTGCAGTGTGGGTATCAAATGAAATGACTTGCTGAGAATAATTTAAGAAATAAAGTGACGTCACTCTAAATCCAATATGGCGGGCTAAGGTTTTTTATGCTTTCCTGCAATATGGTAATCAAACGAAAGGATTTGCTGAGAATAAGCATGCGAGATTAACTCCGTTGTTTCGATCCATTAAAAGTTTTGGTGTATTGGGTTTTCTTGAAGAACTCGATTATAATTGTTGTGGTTGAATTTTTTGAGTCTGTAGCATCGGTAAACTTTGACGAGTTTAATTTGGCGAGATATGCGTCAACTGCATTGGTTTGCAACTTGTCTAGGAGAAGGATAACTTCAAAATCAAACTCGGAATTGTGTTTACGCTGCGTAAGGTTTAGCTTGCTGAAGTGTTGCAGGTTGAAGCTGTGTAAACCGTCTAAGATTTTTGAGTATACTGGGAGTATACACTAGGTTCTCCTCCTCAATAGTAAATATTTAAGTTGAATTGTTGTAGTCTATAGCATCGGTGGTTCAGCTTTGATTTGTGTAATTTGACGAGATAAGCGTCAACAGCATTAGTTTGCAACTTGTAAGTCGCATACAGACATTATGCCTAAAATTGATCAACATACAAGCAAGCATTGCAGGTTGCATAGGACTACCTTCGGAGGCTGCACTCCCTTCGCGCCTCCGGCCTTTAATTGCGCTATTTTATTGGGCAGACTACTACCACAGCTAAGGACCACGGCGAGTAGGAGTTAAAATAATTGGTTTCAAAGGGATTTCAATACTTCAGTGTCATAATTAGTGCTCTACAACTCTTTCGTTTACATTAAATTCGTAGCCAAGTTATTACACTCATCGCCTAGCCATTATATTAGCCGCCAAGCCGTTATTTTGTTGTTTCTTACCTAATATCTTAAGTAAGCGAGCTTAGAACTTTCGCCACCTTTGTGACTGTCATTATTCCATTTTTAAAATAGCCCTTTTTTGGCTTCCCTAGTTTAATTGTCACTCAAATAATAATTTGATAAACTGATACCTAGGTATGTTAGATATTAGTTGCAAATAGTTAGTTTCCCTTTAAGTTTTTAGTCGCCCGAAAAATAATAAGCTCATGGAAATAAGCGGCAAACGACCTTGCATCAATGATGCGTTGAATAAAGTAAACAGTGAGACATGCCTACAGACTGAGACACCTGTCCAGCGTAAACTAAAAAGTAAAAAATAAATTAAATGTAAAAAACTTTTTTAAAAACAAGCTTTCATGTAAATGCGCTAAAAATAATAAAATACAATTTCCCTTAAAACTTTTACGATCTTTTTAGTGCATTTACATAAAAGCTTGTTTTTAAAAAAGTTTTTTACTTTTAATTTATTTATAGACAGTTTGGTGTCTGATCTACGTGTTACGAGGCAAATTTTATACATAAGTTTATTTTAAATATGTAAAAAAAAAACTAAACTAATCCGGTGGACGGGCACAGGAGTGGGTTATAATACATCTCAGTTGGAAGAGCATTCGCCCCAATAGCGAAGGGTTGTGAGTTCAAGTCCCCCCGGACGAGACGGTCGATCAATTCTGTGTTGCAGGTTGAAGCAATCATAGGTCGATTCATTGATTGGTGATAATATATATCTCTCTTCTTCTAATATCAGTGGCGCAAAGAGGCGCCATTAAACATAATGTCTAGGGAACAACATAAAAAAACGACTCTATCGCAAATGTTTTTAACCATCGTATTTTTCGAATAACATCTACTTACAAAATTGCCGAAATAAAAGTAAATAGAGAGATAACGTAACTTTTGCGCACCATAATGGTTAAGCTCGTATTATTGTATTTCACTTTTCGTGATGATCGTTACACAGATATCGTGCGTGCGTATTTTTCTATCAATGAGTCAAATTATCCACGTGTACAGTTTTTAACAGCGGATAGGATTAAAAATTAGAAAAAAAGCTTTTTTCGTTACATACTTCGAATAGGTCGTTGATTCTGTCTAAGTTACTCCTGGTTTGTCTTCTGAACTCTCAGTATTTTGTGGAAAAACGCAAGTCAGAAAAGTCGCCAGCACGTCATTTGAACTACGAAAACAGCTTTTATTACGTAGGGAATAGAAGCGGTCTCAAAGTGGGGTACACTGATGTGCGACCGGTAGTACATGGGTGATCAGGATTAAAAGTTACGCAACTCCTAACTGTGTCGCCTGGTGCGATCCTGACTTCTGTCTGACACTGAAAATATAAAAGTATAATCCTATCCCTTTTATTGATAATGGATTTGGAAACTGCTCCGTACACTGACTCATTGTAACTTTTAATTAACGTAGAGGCATCGCCAGTCACATGGAGAACGGTACTGGCCACGTGAGATGCTGTGAAGGCTTTTCAAATTATCTTTTTTTTTATTTGAAATAGGTTTTGCTCTTGACTCTAGACTAAACCAAACGTGGCGTAGACAGAGTCGACTGTGGAGCGAGCTCAACCAGAAGGTTCTGGCACTCCCACTTACCAAGCAAGGAACAAAACAAGCTGCTTGGCGCCGGGCTCTGATGGGAGGGTGATAGCTACCAGGTGGCACCTGACGGAGCCTACTACCGATGTTAGGATCGTTCAGCAGCCGCCATCACAAACTGAAGTTTTGTATTTGAATAAATTTAGAATGACCCTCCGCAATGACTTATAGGCGCGAAAAATGAACAGTGGGTTTTGCACCCCCGCTGAAACAAATCAAAAAACTGAAGACGTGGCTGTATGGACTTGATCCTTTGCCTACCGAGAATGGGTGACTAGAACAAAAACAAGCGGCACCCCCGGGCGCCTCCTCCCCGAGCACTTCACCTCAACACATGCTATCTCTCTCAGTCAACGTATCGGCTGTGGCATCGGCATGCCGTTCTACCTACTAATAGTGGACCACCCCAGGCAACCACTGAACTAACAATACAAGCAATTTTTGTGAATGTAAACCTTGAAAAGGCTAAATTTTTACATATTTTTGCAGGATACAGGCAAACATGCAGCAAGCAAGCAAGTTTAAAAAGCAAGCAGGCATGCATGTAAGCAAACATGCAAACAAGCACACATCCATTATTATTTACGTCTCCGGCGCTGCGAGAAGTGCAGCCCTTCGCTCTTGCGCGACAAAGCGCAGTCCCCCCCCCCCCACGCTCACCTTGTCACAGCCACATAATTATTATGTACACGCCGTGGTCAATTCGCCGTGGCACTCTGATTAGTATCCATACTAATATTATAAAAGTGTGTCTGTCTGTCTGTTGACGCTGTTCCTCTTGACGCTTAAACCACTGAACCGGTTGAAATGAAATTTAGTATGGATAAAGTTCGAGACCCTAGTAAGGACATAGGCTACATTTTGTCGCGATAAAAAACCATTAAAGAGGTGAAATGGGGGATGAAAGTTTATATAGAAAAATTCCAACTCTTGCGGGCGAAGTCGCGGGGAACCACTAGTATTAAATAAAACAACTGGTTACCAATTGAAGTTATACCAGTTAGTGGATTATGTATTTGAATGAAATTATTTCAATCAAAGTTTTGTTGCTAAAGTTGGCCATTCACGGCCAGTTACACTAATTAGTCGGTCTGAGGTACGACCAAAATTTTACGTTTTCAATATCGGTAATAAAAATCTAGGCTTTAGGCATAAGTACTAAAAAAGTAACTAAACGTTATAATTTTTCCACAATTGCCCATATTTTACCGGTTCTAAGACCTTTTCGCCCATTTTACCCACTAAATTAAAAAAACTAAAAGTCCCCTTTGCGTGGGAAATTGCCCACGTTCTAGCAGCACTGAATGAAAGTCAGTTTTCAGATTATTTTTATGTTAGTGAGTGGTGGAGTCATTTTTTGAACAGACCGTGAATGGCCAGCTTAACAGAGTAACTGAAGTTGTCAAATGTGACATTTTCATGCGATTTCAATACTGAATTGTTAGCACATATCTCAGTGACATATATCGGCTAAAATTGTAAACATTCCTAGCATTTATGTGACAATTGTCAGTATCAGTACAGTTGTAAAACAGGATTATTTTTTACAATTCAACATTTGTAAAATTGTCAGGAATTCTTGACATGAGGTCGGAGCGGTGTCTGTTTTGCGTGACAATTGTAGTGTTTTCGCCGTGCAAACAAAAGATACGGCTGTGATAGCGATTCAGACGGGTTCTCATTCAGAAGAAATAATAGATAATGGATTAAATATTTCAATTAAAATCGGTAACTCTGTATTTAAAGAAAAATATAGAATTAGTAAAAGCATTGTAAAATAAATGAAATAACTTAAAAATCACGTCACGTTTGGTGAAATAGGGCCTCTTTCACTCCATGTACATGCGCGCGCTATTCGCCGACGCGACGCGAAGAATTTCCATCTTGGCAGATACTGCTGCCAAGATAGAAATTCGGTAGGTTGCCGACAAAGACGCGTGCGCGCTAACGTGTTTTCTAAGCCAAGAAAGATGTCTAGTAATTTATGTGCTAATAGATGGTTGTTGTAAATCAAAGAAGTAAGTACCTACCTACCTGTTAATGATTCAGATTTCATTTATTTGCATAACCCAGTTAATCAAAGTATTTTCAATACCTTTCCCAGTAAATCAAAGTATTTTCAAAACATTATACTATAAAAGTTGTACTTGCTTAGGCAGTACATATACTAAAATTGGAACGATACAGAGAAGATTAGCATGGCCCCTGCGCAAGGATGACATTTAAAATCGTGAAACGTTCCACATTTTTACAGAAGAAATGGGTAAGTTGGAGAAAACTTTGCTTCTCCATTTTTCCTGATACTTCTGCATCTGCTGTTAGACGATTTAGATCAGTATATAAAGAATCAAAGCCAAACTCCCTTCCGGGACAATTATCAGAAAGGTTTTTAGACAAACTTGCTCCTTTAACTGCTCCACTAGCCTTTTCTGTAACAAATAACAACTTAGTTACTAATTTCGAACAAACGGATCTTAATACTCCATTTAACCTTACCGAACTCAAAGGTATTCTATCGTATACCAAAGATTCCGCTCCCGGTAATGACGGAATTCCGTACTCTTTCTTCGTAAATTTATCCGATTCATGTTTAGAATATTACTTATGCCTTACCCTTATTAACTCTATTATGATATCTGGTAACATACCTTCTTCGTGGAAAGTGCAAGAAGTGATCCCAATATTGAAACCAAATAAACCCTCCTTCGATGCAGACTCGTATCGCCCAATTGCTCTTTCAACCACTTTTCTTAATATTTCGGAACACTCAATAAAAATCGCCTGGAATGGTATGTCGAAAGTAAAGGTCTACTTAATAGCAGCCAATTTGGATTCAGGAAAGGCAGAAGTACCTCTGATAGCCTTGCAATCTTCATCTATACTAATATTATAAAGAGGAAAGATTTGTTTGTTTGTTTATTTGCATCGAATAGGCTCCGAAACTACTGGACCGAATCAAATGAAATTTGGCACAGAGATAGTTTGAGACACTGGGAAGGACATAGGCTACTTTTTGTCGCGATATAAAATCATCAGGGGGGTGAAATGGGGGATGAAAATTTGTATGGAAAATCCGACTTTTGGCGCGGGCGAAGTCGCGGGGAACTGCTAGTTAGTGATATAAGACTAGCCTTTTCAACTAATGAACATCTTTTGGCGGCATTTTTGGACATTTCTGCTGCATATGATCATGTTTTATTGTCTATACTTCTTAATAAATTACACAATTTAGAAGACCCAGATATGTTAACAAACTTCATTATTAATATATTAGTAAAAAGGAGCATTCATGTCATTGATAGTGATCTTAATAAAAGTCCAGATTATTGTGGAATGGCTTGCCACAAGGCTCTGTGTTACGTCCGCTGCTTTTCAAGATCTATTCTCACGATTTAGAACCTATATTAGGACACAGGTTAGTGTGCTGCAATATGCCGATGATTTGCTTTTGTATACCTCTGGTAAAAGCGTTGAGACGCTTAGTAGAATCCTCACGTCATCACTTGCAGAACTATAATTATGGTTAGACAGACAGTAACGGTATGACGCTATCGGTAACAAAAAAATCTAAAGTACTATTTTCAAGAATGCGATTTCCTCCTCCTGTATCAGTATACTATGACAGTTAACTTATACCAGTATAAATAGCGAAGCTAAATTCTAAAGAATAATTTTAGACTCAAAACTCACAGGGCTCGCACATTTCTACAAGATGCGAACAATTACTTAACATCCTTAGATGTTTATCCGGTGGGGAGCTCACCCGTTTTCTTTGAAATTATTGTATAATGCCATGATTAGAAGTAAGCTCGACTACGTAACCTTTCTTCTGGAACCTTGTAGTGCTGTTGGTCTTAAAAAAATATATTCAATTCGCATTGTAGAAGATGCAATGAAATCTAGTCCCAATAATGCCTTACAATTAGAATGTATCTAAGTGATAGGTTTATTTTCCGTGCTTTCCAGTTCTCCAATCACCCTCTTTACCGCAAATTAGAAAGACTTTCTGAATTAGTAGATAACTCACAATACTGATCACATAAGAAAACTCCTTCTCTTGTTATCAGTTATCGCAAATTCATCTCTTTACTTCTTGCAATCCTTCCAATTTTTTCGTGTGATTTTAAGTGTCTCATATTAAATGTTAACGTTAATTATGATAGAGAATACTATGCATGGAATACATAGTTCTTTTGAAACTAAAAAAAGCAGCAGTATTATCCGATATAGCACTGAATAGAAACAAGAAAATATAAAGAAACAAAGAAAGGGTGGACGAAAAGACGTAAGCTCGGGTACGGAGAGACGTAAGCGCACGGACGACGAGCTGTAAGCGCGGAGACCGCTAGTTGTCCGACCCGCAAAGCGGTTCGTGCGTTGGGTCCGAGGCGAGGCGATTACTTTACGATTCCGATTAGTGTGCGTTGTAGTACGGAGTTTCATACAAAGAATACTGAACGGCTTGAGTTGATACGTTTACGTTCCATTTACGAGTTGATAAGTGTGCTGTGACCCTAAAGCACGTTAATTTTATTTTGCTAGAGAATAAAATATCAAAAACTTTTAAACTAGTAGTACTGATTTTTAAAATGGATCAATTTGTTATATGTATATGTGACGAATACATCTCTTAGGATTTGGTTAAATGAAATATAGTATTTGTATTGTATCTCTCTTTTCTACCAATCTTTCCAACTCCAGTAGGGCTATTACGTATCTCATTTGACAACTAAAGTGATTATCACTATGCCTTGGTGTCTAACTGAGAACTGTCAAAACATGGTTTTCGTATTACCGAACTTCGGTTCCTAACTAAAATGACGTTATCGCCGGTGGATATGCTGATAGGCACTGGCATATCCACTGTCCAACTTTTGACAGCTGTTTATGTATCGATAAACTGATTTTCGTATTATGTAAGCTCAGTGGATATCAAAATCGTTGATCACCGAAGCTGTCAAGTGGCTATTGATAGAAACTACATAAGAGCAGTGTTTATTGGAAAAACTGTGATAGTCACTATTAAGCTACCAAGTCAAAACGTATGTAAAATACAACGTAATTCCTAGTTATAGTATACCTATTTAATTTTGGTCGGTTTATCACTCAGCCAGCAATCGAATTATATTTGTAAAATAAATAAAGCGGTCCTACTAATAATGGCTCAAGATTTTTTATTGGGACATGCATGGGTTGTGCCGAGAAACAAAGGATAATAAAAGAGCTAATGATCAAACACGTTGTTTCCACGATCGTAGTGACCCAATAAAAAATTTTGAAATACAGATTAGAATTTGATACTGACTCAAACTAAAAATATAGAACTTACTCGGCGCCATCGATCAGCTTGCTGTTTTAGTACAGCCGCTTCTGCTGTGGTGCGACAGCGTTCATTGAATCGCTATGGACTCTCATGCTGTTTGGCTAGTCTGAACTCTGAGGTCCACCGGTGAAGCGACCTAACGTAAAGTCCCGGTTTCCCTCGGCAAACTAAATTGTTAAAATTATTTGTATAGGAGATATATTTCTCCTAGGAGCTATCTAAAATAGGAAAACATAAAACATTTATTATCTAGAAATTTTGTAATTACTTACTTAGCTCATTGATACAACGAACCATTGGAGTTACGAGTTACCTTTATCACCACAATCACAACTTCTTCTATGTACTATGATTTATCTACTATGATTTTTCAAAGTCAAAACTTTAAAAAGTGGCGCGAATGAAAGTTACTAACCTCTAACCCAACTTATTAAAAACGTTGATAAATTTAGTATCATTCCATATTAAACGCAATGGTCTTTAATTTAGCCACATAACCTGTCAATAACACTAGTGATGTGTCGATCTATGGTCGATATCCACTGTCCTCCACCGCATAGCCACTGTCCTATCCTATGATAGGCACTGCTTACGTAATACCAAATATATCAACTCATCAGTTGTCAACTGAGTTCAGTTACCAACTAACCTCAGTTATACACTCAGTGGCTATCTTTTACGTAATAGCCCCACAGGTTATGATTAACGAAATCATTTTTAAATAACATGCCCGGATATGTTTTTACTTTTTTACTGTCGGTAGAGGTGCTTGTGGCGCAGTGGCGGCAGCGCTTTGGTAGTGATACCAAAAGTTAAGCAACCCACGGCGCGGTCGTGATTGGATGGGTGACCATTTCGACCATTTAAGTGACGTCCATGATAAGCATCTCCGTGCTTTGGAAGGCACGTTAAGCAGTTGGTCCCGGCTAATATCTGTTGATATTAGTCGTTTAGCCTAGCAGAGGCCCTAAGGCGGCTTGATAACATCTGACAGTAAGGTTTGTCACTTGCCTTACAGACAACCCTTCCACCAATTCGCACTGAGCCCGCGTGGTGAAGTATGGCTCGTACCTCTTCATAGTTGAGGTAGAGGCCTTTTCCCAGCAGTGGGATCTATTAGGCTGACTTTACTGTCGGCCATATTGGTTTTTCTTTTTTTTTCATAGCGCACCGTATTCTACTAGTCAAGTACTTTCATTTGATACTAATATTGAGGGGGTTATGAAAAATTTGATATTCCACCATTTTGTTGCCGGAGGCCATCTTGGATTTACAACACTGGATATATATAATTGTCATTAAACGAGGGAGCTAAATTTCAGATCAATCATTTAAGAGGGTAAAATTTCAATTACTAAATTTCACTACAAAATTACTACTTAAAAAAAACGATATCTTTGAACTTTCCTTTCAATTGGGTAAAAAATAAAACTTACTTCTGGTAAGAAACTCCGTTTATGGATAAATTTGATGTTTCTGATCATTGTTTACATGTAGAAACTGCACAACAAATCATGTTTACGGAGTCCGTTCAGCAACAGATACAAATTCAGATGACGCTCGATCGCGGCCAACTAGTTTTTATAAATGCATATGAACTTTGTTCATGTACTTTGGCAGAGGGGAACGCCTGCGCTTGCCACGTCCCGTGTTAAATAGTCAAAGGATCTAGCAACCAAAGAAAAAAATACATGCATGATCAGTGCTAGCAACATTAAAAAAAAAAAAACAACTGCGCGCGAGTCGCGACCTCGCAACAAAGTGGCGAGCCGACTATAGATGGGTCGTCGACGTTTTTACAGTCGACGAAACTATACCGTTAAATTTCGTTCATGGACTAGTCGATCAACTAGTTAAATTCGCCGACTAGTTAAACTGTTGTCTCGTCGACTATTATCGTCGAATTAAACGTTACACTTGACGATTAACTTAGACTAGATGACACGTTGCGGTTGGTTTAGTGTTTAGAAATTTGATTTTAATAATAAAGATCTTATTCCTCTAAGTTTAGAGTTTACTTTAGCTAATTTCAACTGGAACGAATGACTCGTCGCGTCGACCCGTTGATCTGTGATAATAACGTACCTATCGCGTTAGAGTTAGAGTTTACTTCAGTTTGTTTCAACGAGAAGTAACGTAATAAGCGGCCACGTTAAAGAGTTGACGTTGCGTTGCGCGTTGATAAAAACGTGGGGACTACACGTTTAGGCGTTTACGAATTTAACTAGTCGATCAGAGAACGGTAGGTAGACCGTCGAAGCGTTGATTGAACATCGACGGTTAATTTAACTAGTTTGTCTATTTAACGCTCATGCCTAGAGCCGACCAGTGGCGACAATGAACAAGAACGACGCGACAAACAAACAAGAGTGAAAAGCGACAAGCTTAGCTTGTTTAACGGATCGACCCGGTCCTTTTTCTGAGACTTTCTTCTCAGCGGCTTCAGAAAAATTCTGACCTTTTTTAAACCAGATTATTTTTCAAAATGAAGGACGACACGGAAAATACACAAACACAGACACAGAATTCTCAGGTAGAATGGAGCCAGAATAACACTCCATCTTTCATACCAAACATTTGGGGAAGATTGTATTCTACGAAAGTAAACTTGTGTGGAAAACATTGTTGGAAAACTGCAAATTATCCAGAATACCTTGGTAAGATTGTCTCTGTTTACTGATTTTCTACAGCCAGCAGTTGTTGTGTCTATTCTGAATGTTCTCCCTATTCTATTGAACGCCTACCTACTTTTTCCAGACCTAGTACAACCAGAGTTTTGTTTAGGAAGAGCTTTGGATTGCACATTTCCTGTGAGAAGAGATATGTTTAAAGAGGATATTATTAAAAATGTTAGCAAACAACAGTTTTCCATAAAGAGGGATCTACTGTAAGTATTCCTACAAGTAGGGCTGCCAGGTCTCCAAACCTAATAGCTGTACAGACCAGCCAGTTTGGCCAAACATGTGGATAGAAAGGCCGGACACTATATATTACAGGATTTGGTCTCGAAAAAAAATATTGCCACACTTTGCACTTGCTTATTTGCAAAATGCAAAAAGCCTAACCAAAGCTGGACACTGCTTATTTTGGCTGGGCACGCTATCAAAAAGCCTACTTATGTCTGGCTTTATCTGGATGCCTGGCAAAGCTACCTACGAGGAACAAAATAGTTAAATTCCTGTTTTTATTTTGTTTTTTCACTTGCAGGGAACCCCTTAGTCCAGCTATCATAACAGATTTTTCCCACAATGGAACTTTTGTAAATGGTGAGAAAATAGGAAAAGGAAATAGTTGTGTCTTAGATGACAGTGATGTAATAGCAATTACCCATCCACGAGTAAAAGGTAAATATTGCATTAGGCATTGCAACGAGTGATAAGGTTTTTTTATTTTACTAATTTGGTTTTATATTTTCAGTATTTGTATTTAAAGACTTGTTAAAAAATGAACAAGATCAAGTTCCCAAAGAGATTTCACAAAAATATTACATTTCAAGGACGCTGGGCCAAGGAGCTTGTGGCATTGTCAAGTTGGTTTATGACAAAGTAATTATTTATTTACTTACTAATAATAATAATAAATTACCACCAATTACCTAGCCCCAAACAGCACAAGTTTATGCTAATGTGCTATGACGGCTAGGACGATGGCAGGCCTGTGTATCTTCCTGCGTTCCTGCGTAAGTAGCAAAAACGTACCTACGCGCGGCGCCCCTACTTAGGGGCTAAAACAAGTTGCGTGTCGCTACCGGTCAGTGACACGCTCGCGCGTTTTATTTACCGGCGGCCGCGCGGCTACGTTGCTGGCTGGACGAGAATGAATAAAATACTAGAAATAGGCGCTAGATGGCGTTAGAAGCTTCTCGTAGCAGTCAAGCCTATCGCGTCGCGTGAATTATTACGTCACTAAATAGGTTTAGTGTATTATGAATCATATTCCAGAGCAATAAGTATAAAATTATCTTGCAATGGATTTTTGTAGGTGTCTACACGAAAATGTGCTTGACTCTGAGGCGAACTAAATTACGCCATATTGCTGACGACATTGAGTAGACATTTCTTTGAATACCATTGCTAAGTCATACTTCTGTACGAAGTACTAGTATTCTGTGACGATGGATAGACATATATGTTTATAAACATCCATGACTTAGGTACTCATGCTCATCACAGCCTTATTTTCACATTTGCCCCTCACTAGATTTGAACCCACAACCTCTGATTTTCCAGTCTGGAGTGCAAACCACAACACAGAGATGGTTGTCCTTAATTGTTCACTTGAACTGAATGCTGCTGCTGCTCATCCTTCTAAATGATAAGTTATGTTACAGAAACAATGTACTAAACATGCCATGAAAATTATAAAAAAGAGCAGATTGACCAATGGACAGAAAAATAATCTGAATGATCCTGAAAAAATTATGAATGAGATTATCATTATGAAAGCTTTGCGACATGTAAGTTAATCAATTTTTTTTTTGTTTGGAGACCTTGAAAGCTCTATTTCATTACATTTTATAACTTCCTTTTTTTCAGCCATGCATCATATCAACTGAAGCAGTGTTTGATTCCCAAGATACCGTGTACATTGTCCTAGAACTGATGCAGGGAGGAGAACTCTTTGACAAGATCACTAAACACGGTCACTTATCTGAATCTCTAACACGGTTTCTATTCCGGCAAATGGTACTTGCTGTCAAGTACCTTCACTCTCAAGGCATCACTCACAGAGACCTTAAAGTTAGTATTTTTTTATTTTCTTAAATAAAACAATATTAAAAACAAATTAATCACCAAGATATTCAATAATTTTTTTTTAGCCTGAGAACGTGCTATTGGAGAGTAAGCAAGATGAAACACTAGTTAAAATAACAGATTTTGGATTAAGCAAATTTGTTGGGGAAGATAGTTTCATGAAGACTATGTGTGGAACACCACTTTATTTAGCCCCTGAAGTTTTGAGAGCAAATGGACAAAAATTCTATGGTCCTGAAGTTGATGTGTGGAGCCTTGGAGTGATTTTCTTTGTATGGTAAGAATTAATTTTGTGTTCACTATATTTTATTCTTTATTTTTGCTGATATTTTGTTTCCAAGTACTTTTTAGGGTACCATAAAAAAGGACCCTCATAGTCATTGGACAACTTTGTTGTTGGTCTGACTGTCAACAGTTCAATCAAGACCCCTTTTCTCAGAAATGAATGGAGGTATCAAGTTGAAATAAACATCAAAAAATAAATCCTGATGTTTGTGGTCTCTTGAAACTTTAAAAAATCAAGCTTCTAACTCAATGCAGTCTAATCTAAAGATATACATCCAACAGCTGTCTGTTGGATGTATATTTTTAGCCTTATTTTCAACATAGCAGGGGAATCAAAACCTATTGGGTACTTCCTGTAGACCTAGATAGAATCATGAAAGACTGATGCAAGAGTTGTATGAAATCTGGTACCTGCTCCAATAGTGATGGATGTGTGATATCTTATCATTGGAAAAGTAAAGTATTGTAGAACAAGGATCGTCAAGTAAGTCACTTCCAACGCCCCCTTTTCGGACGTCACGCTCATTCTAGGTAGATACCACACTATAGAATATCCCTTTCCCCGCAATACAAGCGGTATCATTTTTAACTTGGTGCTAGCTAGAGTCATTTTATTCAAGTCACTAATAGTTATCCAACGACTTATCATATTACACATTGCTATTGAGCAGGTACCAAAACTAGGAGCTAGTTCTTATTCTCAGACTTTAGTATAACTTTGAACGGACAAAAGATCGGAATTCGAAACTACTAAGAGTTACTAAGACCTATCCAACGACGTATCAGCACAAAATACCGACTATCAAATTGCTATTGGTCGTGGGTACCAAAAGTTGGCGCTAGTTGTTATTCTAAGACTTTAGTACCGTATAGCTCTGAATGGACTGACGATCGGAAACTTGGCGCAATAATACCGAACTTCTATTATCTAGGTTACTAAATGCTGTCCAACGACGATGCGTGATACTGATACAGATTGCTATTGGAGGTGGATACCAAAATTTGCATCATTCTTTGTATTACGGCACAAGAAAAAAAAAACCGATACCCGCAAATGTTTGGTTACTAGAAAAATCCTTTGTTTATATAGAGCTGGAGCCCTCAGTGTGCGAGTCCGATTCGCACTGGACTATTTTTTTAATTGTTTTTTTTTTAAATATTTTTAGCCTTGTGGGATATTTACCCTTTTCAACGGAATACAAAGAGTTATCTTTGAGGGATCAAATTTTAAGTGGGAAATATTGTTTTTCTCCAACACACTGGAAAAATATTAGTTTGCAGGCCAAACTTCTAATGAAAAGAATGCTTACCGTGCAAGTTAATCGAAGAATTACAATAGACCAAATTCTAAACCATGCTTGGATGCAGGTAGTGTATTGATTTATGTCTTATGTTTGCTTCCTTTCAATCATGCTAGCTGCTGCACTATTTATTACATAAATAATAAATTGTATTTATTTGCAGGATGTTGATGTGATCATAAGAGTTGAGAAAATGCTGTCTAAAGTTTCTGAAAGTAAGAGCTTTAATCAATTAACAGTGTCTTCTACATCTGATGAAGAAAATGACAGTAACAACAACATGGACAGTGTTACCGTGATGTTGGTGGCGACTGGAAAACGAGCTTTAAGTGATACCTATAGTTCCTGTGAGCCATTACCAAAAAAGTTAAGAGTAGCTTCAACTAAAAACGATGATACCAGCTCCGCTAATAGCTACTGTTCTGACGAGTGATTTATTGTTGTCACTTAATTTGATATTATTTGTAATGACGATAATTCGACGTTGGGTTTTTACTGTTACCTTATAGACCTTAGTGTAATAAGTAATCTGTCTGAATTGCACCAAAATTGCGAATGGTGATACTATAACTCATTTGGGACCAAGTGCTAATTACACTACTTACTACTACAGGAAGTTTCCTATTACCATTTGAAAAGGTTTTTAATTACTTGCTGTTATTTTAATATAACAAATGTTTGTGCCATATACATATTAACTACTTTCGTTCTCAATAATTGGCGCTCAAGAAAGCCATATTCAGAATCCAGGAAGTCAAATCAATCCAGTCCAGTACTGCTGAACTATTATAATTATCATATATAATTAATACAATCCTTCGAAAGCTGTTCAACTGGCAACACTATATATTGACACACTGATTTCATGAAAGAAGTTTGAAAACGGGTGAGAAGGAGTTATAAATTACATTAAACCTTTCACTGGATTGGATTGGTCACTGGAAGAGGTAGTAGGTAAATCCAGTGCGGGTTTACATTATTCCAGTCCAGCGCTGTACTGGTATAATGTAAACCGGTAACCGGCCACTAGCGCAGTAACCTTCCAGCACCGGGTTCGATTGCTGAACTGGACTACTACTGGAATAATTATTAATTAGAATCGATGTTATTATGTTATCTTTTAGACATACTATTGTTACCTGATTGTTTTCTTAAGTATTAATAGTTGATTTAAGTGATGTCTTAGATATTCAGCAGTTTTTAAAGTTGATTATGCAACTATGTGATAATTGTAAAAATTGAGAATTTTATTAATGTTGCGAAATGAATGGTATTGTTGACATACTTCTTTGTTGTTAATTATTGTAAAATGAGGAGAAAGCAGTAGTTGATATTGTTGACTACATTATCTCATTAGAATATGTTTACTTTCCTTAAATGATGGAGATTTGTAAATCCCACCGCTTATGATTACCTCAGTTTTAATGTTGAGCTTTAAAAAAGAGATTAAAGTTCACACTTAAAACTACATGTTAAATTTTAATAAATAAAACAATGTGAATATTAAAATAAATTATATTTTCTTTCAATTCCTTGACACTATACACGATATTTACAAAACAATTGTAATTTGTTATTATAAAATAATCTAGGCAAACATTAGATAATTCAGTCTTCACTCATATTACATACAGTTTAACTACCTACGGATAGTAAAAAAACACTTGGTTGATTGCTATAAAGTTGCTATTAAGGAAACCATCTGTAAGAAACAATAAAATAAATAATATTATTATATCGATTGTTAGTGTAAAAAAAAATCATGATTTTCAACAATTTACATTACATAATTACATTGAAAGAAAAGTTATTTCTGTTAAACTGTATGAATATTCCTTACTCATATGGTAATCTAAGAAAATATTTAAATTGAATCCAATATTGCATAAAAATCGTAAAAATATATGATAAATAAAAACAAAAAAAACTCGTAATTATCTGGACATATCAATTTTAAAAATAAAAATACAACAGCATTGTCCCAATTCCTGCGACGAGCTATATTATGTTTTTGCTGCCAAGAAGCTAATTCATTAAATCGTTTGTATACAATTAATCATAATAGTATAATTTTAGGCACTTCTTAACTAATAGGTTAATTAGGACTGTGATGCCTAGTTCCTTAACCCTTAATGTAAATTAATGTTATTTCACACAATCACCATCATCTCATTATCATCATAACCCACCCAATTCGCACATAGCTTTTCAAACGTCAGTCTTCCATTTAATGTTTACATCAAGTTACTAGGTGCTTAACCCAGGTACTACCTTACCATAGTACTTATTCCCATTCAGTTTACTGTTCATTATCGGATCGATAATGTTTTGAATAAGGAACATGGTTGTTCTATGGTTACTTGACAGAAACATCAGATTGCTTTTCCTTGTAGTGCATACTTGAAAAATAGAAATGCTTTATTCCGTTCCGGTGTCCTCTTGGGCTGAGCTATGCGATGGTTCTGTTGTTTGTGCCTCCGCTTCTGTAAAGAAAAAAGGGTTTAGATAATTTAATATAAATAAACTGACTCCGTGCACTTTTATTAAGCTAATTGAGCAAGCCACTCACCTACAGACTAAATAACTTTTGCGAACGAAACTGAAACAATGTAAAATAATTTCAAGAAGATGGATAATATAAAAATAGTGTCAACGAAGTTAAACACTTCACTATTAAAATAATTGCAAGTAATAGAAGTGAGTAGCCAGCTAGCTATAATAGCAGTGTAAAAGATATTTTACAAGTTACTTAATTTTTATTGACCGTATTCTACACTATCATGCTATGAGTTTAGTGACTTATTGGTTATTAAGTGTAGGGGTTAGCTTAAATCGTGGTATAGATTAGATGCTTTCTTTTGAATTGTGCAGCAGCAGCAGCTAACGGAATTTTGTAAAACTTTTTGCTTCTGTGACTTTGTAGACTCATTTGACCCTGCTGAACACGAATCTGCCCGGTTTCAACCCCTTTTCCACTCTCTTCCCCCTTTCACTCATTACGTATCCCGATCTGCGGTTTCAGCAAAAAGTTTCACTAAATTCCGTTAGACGTGGTTCTGACGAAATAAACAGCTAGTCTAGTACCTAAGAGTAGTAAAATAGGCAAGTGCAAAGAAAACAAATATTACCGGCGATAGCTCGATCAACTTTGAGCTTATCTCTGACGATGTATATAGCCGTAAACAAGAAGAACACCCCGCCAATGACTTCCACGAAGCAGGTCGTGAATAGCGAATACTGCAGGGCCCTGAACTGCACGCTTTCCGATGGTGGCTCTAAGACGTCACTCGACAGAGATCTTTTGAGGCTCTCTGATATCTGAAAATGGTGCAAATCATTGATCAAAACGTAAGGTTGGATTGCGGAATCTATGGTACTTATGTATCTTTTTCTGGTATTATTTATTAATCGACAAAGAAGAGCATGTTGTACTCCAGCCAAAATGAATACCTATATCTTATTCGTCAGAAAAACATCCAACGCTGATTTTTTAACTGTCAGATAAAAAGTTTAAAAGTATTTACTCTTACGAATAATTAGGTTAAAAAATAAGACTTATCGGAATTAATTTCGTTTTACGCATATCGAAAAGCACTTACCACACCAACTAAATAAGGGCTTCCAGCATCCCCTAACATATGCGATAGTAGGATTTGGAAAGCTTCAGCAGTAGAGCGTCGCGGCGGGATAACGACATACTGAAAAGTAAATAATTTATTAATAAAATCATGTTATGAACAGTATAAAACAACACTTTTTTTACAAAATCCCGTGACTTAACAAGCAAACATAATTATTGAAAAAACAAAACACCCGACTGCAGAAATTATTATATTCTAGAAATGGTCTTTAAACTGGCTTTCATTTGATACCCATATTGCTATTGTAAGGAAAAATCAATCCTCTTCATTTTCATTTCCGGGCGCCATTTTTTAATTGTAAATAGCCTATATCTCACTATCACAGTTTTGACAAATTCAATGACACCTCATAAGTCAAAAAACTGTCTTGCCGTTTGGGCTGTAGGGCGTGCCTAACAATTATATATACATACTCTCAAAAAACATAACCCTCCTTCTGCAGTCGGGTAAAAAATAAATTCAAATTATTTCATAAGTTCGTTAGTGAATACTGGCTAACTAATTTCATTACTTTATTGCATGCTACTAGTACACCGTAAATGACATTATAAATTGTGTAAATGAATATCTTACATCACATTACAAGATATTGTCTAGACTACTCATTCAAACAATAATTATGTAATCATACAAGTAAATGATGCAGATGTTTTCACCATTGCAGTTTTCAAACCTTAGCGCGCTTTATTCGCACTAGCGCCATCTGTACTAACATTTGCATATCATTTCCTCTATCACGAAAGCTCTACTATAAATAAGCTTAGTAAACAACGTAATAAGAGTATATGCCAATAGATGTCGCTATTTTTTACATATTGAATCCAGTCCTCGACCCGAGTAACGCAACTGTCAAAGGTAAAGATAGTACCTATTCCAATGAGAACAAAAGAGAAACTACTAATTTCACTGATTTCATACACACTAGGCAATAGTGAGCCATAAATATGCGCTAATGAGTGACTGAATTCAATTCATGCCAACGAAGCGGTAAAAAAACAAAACACTACCAAGCCAAACCAACATGCACCAAAGACACCGACCACAAACTAAGCGAAATGCAACAAAAAATAAAAACTTCCACGGCATTCGCCCGGCCGCGCCGGGCGGCGCTCGGAAGGCGTCTCTTACCAGCGACATATCGGCCACTATTGCCCAGTTGAGATTCAAAGCGACTTCGCCAACGAACATGAGGACGAAAGTGGCGTAGAAGTTCGCGCTAGCTAGTAGTATGCCGAGGGTCATGGCGGGCGCGGAGACGAGCAGGCCGGCGCCGCAGATGACGGGGTGCGCGCGCGGGAAGCGCCGCACCAGCGCCGTGCCCAGCCACGCGCCCAGCGGCACACCCAGCAGCCCCGACAGCATCGTGATCAGCCCGAAGATTAGCGACACCCTTCGTGCAAGACGCAGCTCTCAACTGACCGCCGCGAACGCGACCCGAGCGGCGAATTAGGGGCGACGTCGATCGAGTCGAAGCCGAAGGTTGTCCGACATAGTGTTTTCTTTTTGTTAATAGGAAACAGGAAATGGAATCCGTCGGTATTGATAATCACCATAAACGACAGGAAACATATTCTTACATATGCAAACAGATGTCAGTTAAGGTTTTTACCGATAAATACTTTTATATATGTAGATACGTTTAAGTTTTCGTACTTGTTCTCATTGTTTTTACATGGCTAAAGCATATTTAAAATAAGTGTTTATTATTTCCGAACTTTGAACAGAAAATTTATTTCTGTTATATATTGTAATTTATCAAATGGACTGTTTATGCCATGTTATTTACCATTGCCACGTGCCACGTTTTTATTATTTTATAATTCAATTTGTTTCTACTGTTTGACTCAATTATGACGTCGCCCCTTTCTCATCGCTTGCTTCGCAATCGCAGCTTTAGTTGCATGCATCCGATCGCATAAAGCTGCGACCGAATCCATAACCTCACATTGTTAATTTATAATAAATAAAAACATATAAACAATAATTTTCATTGATAGCTATTTGTCGTAAATATTGTCCGATTGACGTTCGCTTCATGCTTAATGCTATGATGCGATAAAATAAAATAAATATCTTTAATAGTATGAATGGTCTCGTTCAGTAAGTATAAGCGGCATTCTCTACATGGCAGCACGGTGAGATGATTTTATGTAAATGAGACATGACACATTATGTAAATTAGCATCGTGCATTCTCTTGTTTTCTCATTGGAACACGTATGTAGCTATGTTACTTGCGACTCGGGCCGATGGACGGTTTCTGTACGTACGCTCGCGTGAGACTCGCGTCATTCAGGACTTAAATACAGTTGTGTAACTAAATAACAAACAACAGGGGCCCAAGTCGGCTATATTACACTAGCAAAATTGTAATTTAAAAGCATGGTTTAGACATTTGGCCCATACTAGAACTGTCAAAAGCGTGCTATTCAATTACGATTCTGTTACAATTTTTCTAATGTAATTAGGCCCCCGAAGTCAGTAGTGTTTTAAATCACAAGTAGGTATGTATTATTGTAGACCGTAAGCGTTACTTGTAGTTAATGATTTTGTGAGATCTTTTTTCATTCAAATGAAAACTAACGCGCCAAAGCATCAGACGGGGGTCTCACACGCGCCGTCAGAAATCGCTCACCAGCACAATATCGGCGACGATCGACCACGTGAGATTGAGCGTGATCATGCCGAGGAACATGAGGCAGTAGGTGGTGGCGACGCGCGAGGCGACGGCCACGAGCGCGCCGTAGACGAGCGGCGCGGAGGCGAGCAGCGCGCCGGCGCAGATCAGCGGGTCGCAGTCGGCGCACCGAGCCCGCAGGCGTTGCGCCAGCCACGACCCGAGCGGCACGCCCGTCGCGCCCGCGCCCATACACACCAGCCCGAACTTGTACGATACGCTAGCTCGCGAAAAACACACAATTTTTTAGGGTACTGTACCCAAAAGGTAAAAATGGAACCCTATTACTAAGCCCCCGCTGAAATGTCTGTCTGTCTGTCTCAGATCGCAGATCAGCGGGTCGCAGTCGGCGCAGGTGGCTCGCAAGCGTTGCGCCAGCCACGATCCGGGCGGCACGCTCGTCGCGCCCGCGCCTATACACGCCAGCCCGAACTTGTACGATACGCTGGCGCCGCGCCATCATGTTCCGTACCCAAAGGGTAATAACGAAACCCTATTACTAAGCGCCCGCTGTCTGTCTGTCTTTCTCAGATGGCAGATTAGCAGGTCGAGGTCGGCTCAGGTCGCCCGCAGGCGTTGCAGATGTTGACCAGATTATACATTGTTTTAAGGTCATAACATAATGCACCAAATAAAATGTCGTTGAATGTAAGTTATATTATTTTTACCTCTATACAGTTTTTAGGCTATTCACCAAAGACTAAAACATGCCAGCATTTGGAACTGAGTATCAAAGAACTTTACCGTTCTTCTTTGATAAATTAAAGGTCCTTAAATTATGGCTACTCGAAACCCAGACACCCTGAATGTATCATAATAAACTTTTATAAGCTTGACCGTAAGCATGACCGGCGAGACGGTCTGCAGAACATTGCGTTAGACAGGATTATGGTAACTAAATATAGATAAGTAGAGCTTGGAAACTAGAGATTGTTATTTTTCTAGTGCTTTAAGTTATAAAAGTTCTTAAAGTTAATCCGATCTAGCAGTAATAAAATCAATAGTGGCGCTAAATTCGCCATACCTTCGCCTGAACTTTATTATTAGGGTATTTCAAGTTCTTAAGGTAAGTATTCCAACAATTCAGGCAAATGTTAAATTCATAAAATACTTTTGGTTTAGATTTATATTGTATAATCGGTAGAATAATTCACAAAAACGTGAGGAAGAATCTATTACAAAGTTGTGCCATATCAGACCATTTGCTGATATGATTTAATGCCCATCTATTTATTAATTATCCACAAGTCATCAAAAACCATTTTTTTTTGAGTCACTACAAAACGCTTACGAAAATTACCTAGTTTCCTCAAACCATCAGGCTGGTCGCTTTTCTTACGGTCAAGCTATAAATTTTAATACAAAATGTTATTTTATTTTAAATGTGTCTGAATGTATCATAGATAACTATACTAACTGATGTGTATTTTATTATTTTCTACAGAATTGATTTATCGAACATCTACGTTAATTACCATGTCGTCTATTCTAAGTCGATTAATTCAATTCAACGCATGCGTAGTTAGAGAATGCCTGATTATATTGTTTGATTATTCATCAATGTTGTGTTAATTGACGTGCCTATCATTTATTACCATTATCTGCCCTTGGTAAATAGAAACCTCTCCCTTTACAGAAACAAAAAATCTATAGTTGCTTCATCACTACTGGGGGAGCTAAATAATTATTGTTATTAATCTTTATGAATTTTACCCTCGTCTCGTGTGAGTACAAAACTCACACGATGTTATTAGGCTTACCTTTCTAGAGACATATCAACGTTGTGTTGCAGCTTGAGTCCCAGGTATATGAACTGCGGGCCCCACCACGCAAGCGCGCCCGTCACGAACGCCACACATGTGAATGCCAGAGTCGATAACATGAATGATGGACTGAAAACAAAAAACATTTTTTTATAAAAGCTCCCTGATCCGTCGAGGGAATTTTAACCAGTTGAAGTAAAAAAAACCGAATGATCCATCTTGGAACCCTCCTTTCAGTGACGTGATCTGATCAGCTAGATGTGGTACTAATTTATTGTCATCCAAACTAAATTAAACTATGTTACTTTCACACATATTTAATTAATCTGAGATATTGATTTGTATAAATAAGATCAATAAAAATCAATATGACAATTTATAAAATAGGTTAAAATCAAACGCAACTACTATGTTATTTGAACAAGGCCTGCGTCAACTACTATGTTATTTGAACAAGGCCTACGTCAACTACTATGTTATTTGAACAAGGCCTACGTACAAACAAGTGAAACTAATTGGAGACAATCGGAACTATGTTTAAAACAATATTGGATTTACTACAATGTCTTTTCTTTTAATCTTGGCTCAGGTCAGTTCAATGTAAACTTCACCAAAAACCCTGGGAGAATGCCGGGTTATTATGAACCTGCACTGCAGAGATGACTCACCATTTATCCTTTGGTAAGTAGGTCTATTATTATTATTTTATAATATTATAATGAGGAATGATTATGTATTTTTGTATGTTTGTAATGAATAAATTCAAAACTACAAGACCGATCTGAAAATCCCTTCACATAAGATTACTGCATTATCCCTGAGTAACCTAGGCTATATTTATTACGAGATAAAAATTCTTTAGTCGCATGCATTGCGGAAAGTAACATAAAAAACTACAATAATAAAAGTCTGAAGGGAGGATGTAGATAGATAGATAGATAACTCTTTCTTGCACACCATAAAAGAAGAATACAGTAAGTACAACGATTTACACAGAAAACTGTACAATGTAGGCGGTCTTATCGCTATAAGCTATCTCTTCCAGACAACCTTAAGGTAAAGTAACATACTCATTCACAGGAAGGGGGAGTTTGGTGCAAAAATCATTGAATACTCACTTTCTGATGATCGATTTCAAATCGTCACTGTAAGAAGTAGGCTTCATGTGGCTATCCTCAGCGGCGCCGCGCTCCGGGTCCCTCATGACGAACAGGATGAGCCCCACCGCCACAGCCCCCAAAAATGGGGTCACGCGCAGCCCCACGCGCCAATTGTTGGCCAACGCGCCCGCTTCCGACCCCACGATGTAACCCATTCCACTGAAAAAATGTATTATTCCGTTTAATTTGATATTTGTCGCACTCATTGGAAACCATATTCTAGCAAGTGAGCTATGCTTATGAATTGTAAGGTTAAGTATAATATCATTTAAAAAGATAGTTTCTAAAGAAAATAGCTCTTATGCATTTTTATTTGGCTTAATTTTTACGGCGACATAAATAGCAACTGTTTGCAACTATTATAAAGGAAAAGCAAAAAACAGGGTGTCCCTTTAATGAAAGATAATCCTTTAGGTACAGATGAGTTACATCATGCTCTATTATATGCCAAAATAATAGTGTTACCATTTTCGAGATATTAATATTTAATTGTTGTATGGCTACTTCTACAATTAATGACTTTTAAAAAGTCGTTTTTTATGTTAATACTCTTGAATATTCTAAACACCAAAATCAATATTTACTTTTTACTTAAAATGTTAGTAAGGTTCCCCAAAATAGTGAAAACTCAAAACCAAAACTTCAAAAATGGCAACACTTTTACAAAGTAAAAAAAGTAAAAAATTAGGCATATAGTAGAGCATGATGTAATTAATCTGTACCTAAAGAATTATGCTTAATTAACGGAACCCTGTATATTGTTTCGATGACAGTTAAATTAAGTAAGCCGCAAAACAGGACTATTTAAAAACTTTTACACAAAATTACTAATTATTTTTTTACAACCCAAATCAGATTACTTCTTCTTCTTCTTCTTTTTTTGGTGACAAAAGTGAGTTTTGTTGTTGATGGTATATTAACACTATTCCGCCAATGTCACGTGAGAAGCATTTACACGATTAAATTAAAACGTTGTATACAGCAAGTTCATATACTACAAACAACACAAAATACACTGAGGCGTTTTTGGTACCAAAGTTTTAAGCACTGAGTCGCTGATAAATAATAAGATAAAAGAAACTTATATTCAAAGTTTATACAGGTTATTGTTTAGGAAGGGGGAAATTACAGGATAATCAGATACTAATAGTCTACTTAATACTTTAATTAGGAAGGAAAATCATGTTAGTTATAATAATTATGATACCTACCAGTTATATAGACACGGTTTATTGGCAGCCAAAATCACACCATTGTTCTAATTCATCACAGAATAATAGTAAGTACCTAGTGTCCCGCAATAAAGTGCAATTCCAAAACGAGGAAATAAATATACAGTTACATTTAAATATCATGTCGAAATAACTTATCACTTTTTAACTTTGCGGTTGTGTGTTTCGGCTGTTTAGTCGCGTAGTGAGATAGGTAAAAAAAGACATTATTATCACCTTCCGACTGGTATTGCAAAGTAGAAGAATGCGAGCATCTTGGAGCGCACGTTCCCGACGAAGAGATCGCTGATTATCGTGGGCGCGATGGTGCTGTACGACGCCTCGCCGATGCCCACCAGCCCGCGGAACACCGCGAACCATGCGTAGTTCTAGAAGCAGAAACACTATAATGACACAAAACTTATTTTCTTGTACCTTGAAAATCCCTCTCTTGTTTAGAAGAGAAACATCAAGAAGTATGAGTGGAGTGATTGTAGTGGAAGTACCAGAACCTTCTGGGTGACTTCGCTCTAACGTCGACTCTGTCTACACCACGTCTAGCTTAGTCTAGAGCCAAGAGCAAATCCATCAAATAACATAAAGGATAGGGCAGATAACCTAGGTTTGGCCACTGATCCTTTTTGACCATTTGGAACTTCAAATCGTTGTAAAGTCTAAGTGTAAAGTGGACAAAAACTCTTAAAATGGCTACTGTGTCATCAGCCCTACTTATTCTAGTTATTTACTATAAAGTTTATTTTACTTACCATCCATAGTGGTAGAAATGGTAATAATATAATAATAATAGAAAAGATAGATCATATATCAAAGGTCAAAATGCATGAATGAACTGACCAAGTCCGCAGTTATGCACGCACATACCATGAATATGATGAGTAAGTAAAATAATCTAATCGCATAGCATACCATAATAACAAGCTCGTTGGGAAAGAATTTTTGCTTTCTTTATTGATTACAATTTACTTTTGTGTAAAGTGAGACTACGGCAGAACAAAGGAACTTCAAGATAATGAGTAATACCACAGATTCAAACTTACTATGCCATTGCAGATTAGTAGTCATCATAAAAGTATTTCGTCATTTTAGTGAACAACAACATTAAATTGTTGAAGCTTGAACTTACTCTTCTTTGATACAAAACTTTTCCGTATCGTGTTGAGTGCGTTTCAAGCGTGAAGAGGTAAGTAACAGACAGACATTCGCATTTATAATATTAAAGTCATGGTTATGGATGAATAAGCCTTAAGACATCGTTATACATTGAACAAATAAAAAGGGTAGTAAATAGCAATAAAGGTGTCCCAAAATTAACGCAAGATTTGAATTTGCCACCATTTGTGCTGTAGAGTACTGGCGACACTAAAAAAACAGTTTGACAGTTGACAGTGTAGGGAGTCAAAATAGAGCTCGTTACGTGATAGAACAACGTGACACTATTGTTTAACATTTAAAAAAAATTATAATGAATATTTTATACAAAATATGGTCGGAACGGTGTTTTGACTTCATCAACTGTGAAAAATATAAATGATACATTTTAGGGAGACCTATTTTGGACAAAGTTTGTGTCTAGTTAGAAACACAAGTGCCTTCAACTCATCCAATCTCAATGTACTTTTGATGAAGTCAAAACGCCAGTTCTATGCGTTTATTTTGTATGAAATATTCATTGTTTGAAGGATTGTTCAACAATAAAGACCCTTAGTTCTATTTTTACTTACCCTAAACTCAAACTTTTTAATTTTTAGGGTTGCCTAGCGCTTTACCTCAGAAATGACGGCAAATTCAAATCGTGCGTAAATTCAGCGACATTCATTATAAGAGCCCGTACCGTAACGAATGAGCCGAGGAACGTGGTGAGACTCCATAGGCTCACTCCGAACGTCATGATGGCCCGCCTCGAATACCGATCGCCTAGGTAGCCGAAGATCGGCGCGAACACCATGTATGCGACAACGAACACCGTCTGTAGCAGTCCCGCGTAATCATCGCCGATGTTGAACTCTTTCTTCACATCGCCTAACACTCCTGCAACAAGAAATTTCAATTTAATTTGTTTCTTACCAATTTAATACAATCGGTATTAATATGAATAGTAAAGTTAGTATAAGACACAGGGTGCAAGGGTCTAGGTTTAGGTAACAGCTAGCTTGGCAACTAGTAGGACAGTATTTTCACAGGTCTTGTTCTCTAAGCGCCAGCTTTATTCCAGTGGCATATAATGTTTATTTTTATGTCATTTTTGTTCAGTTAGTAGAGTTTAAGGTACCAAAATGAAGTTTTAGAAATATTTGTCTGTATGGACTTAAAATCTGCTAAATTGATTTTGACGCTCATACCACGATTTGAATATGGTATTGTTCGGGCCCCGGGGCACAACCTTGGCTATGTTTAATCTGAATAAAATAAGTACACTCAGAAATACAGGGTGACCTCAATTTACCCGATGGTACAAATGAGAGTTCATGATTACTAGATGGCGCGAGGCGATGGTAGTAATTACATATGAGTTTTAGGAAAAACTCATATGTAATCGAGTCTACTACCTAGACGAAGTGGTGGGCAACAGCAAGACTTTTATTTATTCTGCGCAGCCAGTTATAAAATAAGAATTCAACCCAAATATCTAAGTAAATCTACCTACTTGAAAAATGATCAACAAAGATTTACTACAATAGGTTATTTATTTATGCTATCTCATAATAAATAAATTAAAAAAATATATATTTTGAAACTATTCGGTTTGAAATCTATCTAAATATATAAATAATTTTCTTTAATTATATTACACTTAAAAACCAGTTAAGATTATTATCTAACAATCCCACAAGAAATCAGCACCTCTGTCAGAGAATAATTATATAATACTTCTTTAATGTAGTCAATTAACCGTTTACCTGCCCACTCAGTGAAAATGACCGCTAGTCCGCCAGCTATTATTGTCGAACTAGGACAGCCAGACGTGACTTCATTTGTTTAATTATTCTAATTCTGCTTTTCCACAAGGATAAAACATATTATTAGAAACTACTGGCAAAAAACTGTATTCGTACAGTGAGCAGCACGTGTCAACTTTTAAACACGCTTTTAAAGCACGTAATTTTTTTTATTTTTTTTTTGCACGGAACCCTCAGTGCACGAGTCCGACTCGCACTTGCCCGGTTTTTTTTATTAAATGGAGCAAAAAAGCTCTTACTGTAAAATGTAAGCGATCATTGATAGGCCAGGCCAATAAAGAAATGAGGGAGCGAGTGTTTAGTATCGTGACAGCCAGAAAAGTTAAATTACGGTCAGTGTAGGTTAACATGTAGGTATAACGGAAAGATAACTACGTTGCCTTGCGAATATTGACACCAAAATGGCGGAAAGGGAGGGTTGGGACCACCGCTGCGCAAATAGTAACGTCTGATAATAGAAGTCGTACGCCGCGGTCCTGGGGTACCTACAGAGGTTAAGTAGATACTTATTTTTTTACATATAACTGATAGAGCTGTCATATTTTCATTCCCGAAAATTTGTCTGATATAGATTATCATACTCTACAAGTCTACAACAACATTAGACTACGGACGAATGAGCAATTTATTAACATAAACAGGACTTGTTTATCATCTATGTTTCTTGTTGTCAAAATTTTTAACTTGTTTCCAAAGAAACACACGTTATAATTACATTCATAAAATGTTTAAAGAAAAAGTTTTAACAAAAAAGACTATATAGATCCTATTTCATTCAATGATTCATGTACAACATAAAATTCATTCCCCTAAAAGATCCTGCATTATTAATTTGACACCTACATAAATCATTTATTTTATTATTTTACCCCTTTTGTTTGTTATCGCCGTTATTTTGTTGAACCCCCAATCCATGTTTATTATTTATTGTTTTTTGGATCTTCAAACTATTTATTTTATTAACGAGCTATGAAAGATAATCTTACCGAAGAGTTATTATTTTATATTTAAGTATATTTATTTAAATCAACTACCTAGCCTTTTTATTAATGAATTCATTTGAGTGTGATGCGGTATTTTTTGAACGTTAGTCAGACAACTATAATTACCTATTCGAACTTCTACGCCAATATCTGCATAGTCATCAGGACAGAATATAGATGACGTGATCAAGAATTTATATTCGTTCACGGTCAGGCCGTTAACCTTTATAATGTTCAACAGTATAATGCACTGTATGTATTTCAATAATATTGAAAAAAAAAACTACATATTAGTAAGTATTTTATTAAATAAAGTGTATTTTTTTAATATTTCATTTGATTCCAAATATTTGAAAAGTTCATTTACTATTAGTACTACTTACTCATTGAGCTGGTCATGTCTGTCGCAGAACCGACAGGCGTTGGAGTAGGAAGGTTCTCGAATGGAGACCACGTCTCGGGAAACGTAGTGTTTGACCGATGACCTGAAGAAGGTGGCCGGTGGTGGCTGGATGCGAGAAGCAGAGGACCGTGAAAGTTGGCACCGTCTTGGGGAGGCCTATGTCCAGCAGTGGACTGCAATAGGCTGATATGATGACTCATTGAGATGATCTGAATTGAATCGGGAATCTGCCTATTTCGTCCTAATTGGCATTTCTAGCATACAATACTTCTAATGATTAAAGATAAGATAGCAATTGTTTTTTTATAAAAACGATATCAAGTTATCGTTTGTGAGACCTACATCATCGAGTTACGTATGACACGGTACGATACGAAGGGTGACCTTCAAAAGTTGAAGGTACGCGATCGCGTGGCATGGCGTGAGTTTTCAGCGACGTCATCAGTATTTACGTTGTTTGTCGTAGCGTATCATGGCGGCAGCACAATCGTCAGTGCAAGAGCGGCTACTATCACTCACACAAGTCGGCTTTACATCACGCCATTTTGAACGACCAATCAGAATGGATTAAATGTGGCGCGAAACGTTATACTGTGTTGTCTCGTGACGGTGCAGATATACTGTGCAACTTCGGTATTGTAGTGCCAACTTAGATAACGAAATGTTAGATTTACCTTTATTAATAAACTGTTAAGCATCACGTTACATAAAGGAATAAAAAACCCTTACAATGGAAAGGTATCTAAAAAGAAGTACAGGTTTTATACTTGCGTGTTTTGACAAGTTTGCAATTTGCCATAATAATTATTGTTATTCAATGTCTATAAAAAATGATTTCTGAAACAGAAACGTCGGTAATAACCGGTAGAAAATCAATTTACCAGCCCATGTTTAATTTCCGGTAACATGGGGTGGTTTATAGACGTATAACTGCTAGTGACATCTTTGCTCAGGGGATCGAGAGTTTAACACCCTCGATTTAGAAAATGAACATAATATAGACTATTACATTGTACTTTAAGTTAATTTAATTTTAAAATTCATTGTACCTTTGTTTTCTTTTACAGGGCAATAAAGAATATATAATTATCTATCTATCTACATTATATTCATTTAGAAAACCTTGGAAAGTATCAGTGTCATTCTAAGTCTAATCGCTATCGATAGTTATGTTATGCCTTCGAAGAAAAAATTAAAAAATGTGTCAGTAAAATAGGAATAAATATAATTATGAACATCGATGTTAACGATGTTAAAAAAACTTTGTCGCATGTATTTTTAGTGTAGGTATACAATGTTCTACTAGTTAGTAAAACATCTGCCAAGCGTGGAAATAGAATAGGTAGTACAATAAATAATAAAAACACAGTAGGTACACAATACACATAATGTACAACGAATGTAGAAAAATTATATGGTTATTTAAACGTAAGTGTGATTTATATATATATATATATATTATACATTAATCTCAATTGTGGCCGTGAAAGGGTTAAAGGGTAAAAAATTAAAATGGTAGAGCGGCAGAACCGTAATTGTTTGTTAACATATGTACTAATAATGACCAAGAGTAAGTATATTTTGCATATCGCGGCTGTTAAAGGGTTAAATATATAATATAATTAAATGATAGGTAAAATTAAGGAATTTTGGAACTTGTTTTGAATGTGTTTCGTTCAGTATGCAGTTATTGTGTAATTTAACTTTTACTGGAATCATGTAACTTGATTCTACATTGTAGTATTGTCTTTCAGCGTATTATGAGCAACTTATCATTTTTAAAAGTGCATATGAACTCGTCATTGAGTTTTTAACTTAACACAAATACAAATGTATACAAATAATTGACAGAAATGTATTAAAACATTAAGATTTTCACGACAGTAGTAGGTATTTATTTACCTACTTAGATCCTTACTAGGCACAGGAACCAAAAAAGATCTAATATGTTGTTATTGATAGAGTAACAACCAATTTCCACCGCCAATTAATTAATTGGTTTTGTAAATTAAAGATACTCGTATAGGCATTCCGCAGTGCGCACCCACACGAAGGCAGTTTAATTAAAATGAGTTTTATTAGGCATTGATATGGAGTCAAGGCAAGATGAATAATTAATTGCATTCGAAGTACTTTTTATTTTGGCTGTAAATAAAAAAAAGCTTTTTAATTATTATATTTTTCTAATAATATTTTTTTTTTTCGCATCACCCACTATTCATATTTGCTTCGCCCAAAGGCTACCCAAAGTAGAGAATACCCAAATGCATGAATGCCACTTGGCATTGAGTCAGCCTTTTGTACAAAAGTTCAGTTGTTGTGTTACATAGCTTATAGCAATAAATAAAATAATTAATATGATATTTTGAAACAGTTGGCTGGGTAATTCTCAAAAATATCGTCGACTTTAGTTCTACTCATACGTCTGCTTGTAGTTACTACATTGTAGTAGAAAGCTCTACGAATACTTGACTTAACTAAGAAATACTCGTAGATAGTAAAAAAATATATTCATTTCATATAGGTAGTTAAAAGAGTTATATCCGGAACCATTGAAATATCAACCACATCATTCGTAGAGGGGTAAACGGTCTGAAGCAGTAATTCTCCAATCCCTTTTGAGGATATTTTTATTTTAAGCTGCATCGAGTTTCAGCTTGCCTATTTCGGGTATTTTCGTTATAAAAATTATTATAATGTAGGTACCTACCTACAATCTTAAATTACGGCTTCAATCAAGACAGTGGACTCGATTTTAATGTGCCCTATCTAAGATTAAATTAAGGCCAGTCTCTCTCTTTCTCTGCGAAACAAACGAAAAGAGACAGACTACAATAATTTAGAAACGTCAAATTAAGTGATGCGATTTCTTACGTATTTTTACAAGTAAGTATTTTCGTGTTTTCGTCTAACTTTAGTCGTCATCGAATGACATGCCTTCTGAGTTTTTGTAATTTCCTTAGCAACTGACAGCTGTTTAGTCTAACGTTTCTAAATTATTATAATCTCTTTCTGTTTGTTTGAAAGAGAAAGAGAGGGAGAGACTGAACTTAAGTTTAATCTTAGACTGCGCACATTGGAATCGAGCCCAATGTAGTACAAGCATTTTTTTTCGGGCAGTGCGTAAATAAGCTTTAAAATAGGATACCTTGAAGTTAAAAAGTTTAGACCACAAACGCAGGTTACACAAACATAAGCCTCGTTCTTCTGTCTGGGCTTGAGTTCTGGTAGACTTGATATGAAAACCGAGTCGGTGATGGCGCCGTCTAAGGTCTTGATATTGATCACAACGCTCAACATACTGTAACGCTAAGCATAGCCAGACATGGAAAATGCATGTAACAAACACCATATTGTAACCACTACTGTGCATTTTCTCACAACACCGTCGCTGAGTAGCGAAAGGTGCTTTTACTTTCTCTTTGGCAGTCGATGAGTGACTAGTTAGAAGGTACACATTATTGTAGGTATTGAGAAACTAACGGTAGGTACCTTTCCATCAATAGACATATAGAAATTAAGAAAGTAAGGTTGTATGAAACTCCGTTTGAAGCCAAATCCAAGGCGATAACATATTAAAGGATTTTTGAAAATTCAACCTCTAAGGGGGTGATAAGTGGTACCAAAGATTGTATAGGAAATTCAACAAATTCTCTGGAAGAACTAAATCGATTTTAAAAATTATTTCACCAGTAGAAAGCAACGTTATTTACATAGGTAGGTTCTTTTGTGCCCGTGCGAGCGAAGTCGGGACGGGTGGCTAAATATCTTCAACAATACAAAACTGTCAGTTTCTTTCTACCAGCTAGTTTTCAAAATTAACTAATTCATTTATACGTATTGAAAGGGTCACCTCACCACAGTAGTTCCAGCGTTGCTTTTAATTTGGTAGTCTGTTTGTTATATCCACATAACTTCTGATGTAAGTAAAGAAACGTGTCGTGAAGTCGTGAGTGTGTATTCTGGGTCAACGGCAAGTGCATCAACCTCTTTCTTTTGATGAACCATCACCGCTTTGTAGACAAACCATTACCGTACCGCAGTTTATTGCTGCTCCTAAAATTGATGCAAGTGTCTATTATCACTGCTCATACTAATATTGCTATCGTAAACGTTTGCTTACTTGAGATGACACAATTCCGTAAATGTGTTGAAACCACGCCGGTGCTTATCAACACTCACCTGTAGTACTTAATTAGTTTTGTGTGGAAAGAAAATCACTGCCGAGGAGCGACTCATAATAATAATATTTTAATAATGTAAGTTGTAACAATTTACTCAGACAATACTGTCAAATAAACCACCAAGTTTAACTTCCACAAAGGCAAACAGCTCTAGTAAAAGGAACTCAAGAGGTTATTATACTTTACTGATTAAGTAGGTAATCTTGAGTTAAGAAGCAGGGTAGTTAGTACTCAAGTTAGTGTTGAATATCTGTATGTCTATTTTAATTTATTAAACAGTAAATCCCCAGTGTTATAGGGGGCAACATTTCATTTTCATTATCTGCCAAAATGGAATTTATTAGTCTCGCTTGATTGCAGTTTCTTCTCATCGGGATATCGCGGATCTACATATATTTTTTTCTGGCTCTGAAATGAGCGCTTTATGTCTGTAGTGTAAGACAGAATTTTGTTCGACGTTTTTGGACCGTTACTAATTTGCCCCAAGTGCAGTCTCGATAGGCACTTGAGTTGCGTTGCGGCCTGATGGTGCACGGATGCCACGATAAGGCCCACCTTATGCATGCAGCTGAATTTGATCACTTCAAGTCGATCAAAGACAACACTGTTAAAAGCGCTCTAACCTTTGCAAATTAACCAATATGTATTTTAGGAAGCTGCGCTTTAACATAGGTTAGCGTTGAGTACATTCTTTTCAGGTTGGAATCAGGCTAACCAGCCTATTTTTCTAAAAAAAAGGAAGAATGAACGACTTGCCTATAAAACATGTTGTAGAAATAATATCCATAGTGCTTTTTAAGGTAATGCACACGATTACTTACATATTTCCCGAATCTAAAAAAAACCAAAGACTTTAAACGTACTTCAAAATACAGACCACCCATTAAAGAATTTCATTTTATGTGACGAACAAGTGCGGTCAATAATAATCAGTAAAGTGGGCCAGCATGGGCTCGTTTTATCCCAAGCTTAGATAAGGATGTTTTAAGTGGCCGGGCTCTGGGAAATGGTTACGTTAACTCAAACACCTGATGCAAGGGGGATTATTTCCCCAAATTTATAAGTCGCTTTAATCCTACGCATATGAGCATTTGCGTAATATTCCCGAGCCCATAAATCTTCCATTCACTAATCCTTTTTATCCCGGCACTGTTATGCGCGACCACATCCGTCTGCCTAAAAACGAAATAATACCGAGGGAAGGGTAAATAAAAACTTCTAAAAATAAAATTGTGACATGCCTACATTACTAGCTAGTCACTTGTAAACAAGCGTAGATAATATCACGGAACCAATAATCCATATAAAAATATTGTCTCGTATCGCCCTCGCGTGCCACATATTTAACCCCTCACTGAGTGTGACGAGGACCACGACCACGCAGCTTTCCCATATTTTATTCATTAAACGATGACCGATGTACACACACAGGGAGAAAACACACCGACCCTAATAGTTGATCCTATCATCTTACTCACTCACCGTTCCGATTGGGAACCTTTTTTACCCGACTGCGACATAAAAATATATTTCACAGAGCATGAGTATTAAAGTGGATGTAATATTTATAATGCTTGGGCAATCAATACTGTTATTTACTATTCTTTGGGTGGTTAGGGTAACGTGGGTCGGGCGAAAGTAGTATTTACTATTTGGTAAGGGTTGGTCTGATCTCCATCTAAGGTCTCCTAGCAAAATTATAAGCTTGATTTTAAATACCTATATACCAGCTATCGCCAGGAGCGGATCCTGGGTTATTTTATAGAGTTAATTATTTTAATTACATAACTCAATGGGGATCCACACTGCCAAATTTTCCCTGTAGGTGGCGCATTGTCGATGCGCCCAAAGCTATCTGTCATTCCAGTACAGAAGTTGTGTTTTTTTGAGTATTTTTTGTGTTTTCAATCTACGAAAGCGTAATGCCGTTATGTACTGTGCCAGGTTGTTACAATAATAGTATTCATTTATTTCCAAAAGAGCCAGTTTTAAAAAAGAAGTGCGAAACAGCTATAAGAAGAAAATTAATTTAGCTTCTGGATCGGGAACATTCATCGTATAACTAGATTGTGAAGCTACAACACCAAAATTCCCGGTATCATCGCAGTTCCGATCGTAGAATTCTAACCTAAAAACAAACATGTACGTATTTTATTATTTTAGGTATATATATTAAAAACCTTGTTATGTAGTTAATTTGTAACACAAATACAACAAAAACAATTTCAACAAGCATTAAATGTAACATTTACAGTAATAAAACTGTATAAACACCCAAATGTTTACCTCGCAATAAGATCGGCTTTTTTACCAGATACTTTTGATCCTCGTTTCCGAAGATCGTCTTTTAGTTCAGATAACTTCATTGACGAATACATTGTGATGAAATAATATTAGATAGTCACGACAAACTGTAAATTAGATACGAAAAAGCCCGACATAAACAATAGCAAAATATTTGACATAGGCGTATCTATGCTAGCGCCATCTGCATCAAGCTTTGCGTGTGGATCCCCATTGGGCTGTTGTTGATTGTGATATTCGGGACTATTGGGTTATTTATACAATGTGATAGGTAACGTTAGATTAAGAAGTTGTGTATTCTAGGAATGCATTTATAAGCTTATTTACAACTTTTATTAATTACTTATTTCTAAACCCTAAAAAATCGCGTTAGCATACAAAAATATGCGGTAGGTAATGAAAATTCCTATAATAATATTAGAACTGCGTTCGTAACCTCTTGTTAACGTTCGTAACTATACAATTCTATAGAATTAAACAGATAGAGAAGTTGATAACTTCAATTTATCAGTTACTTTGTTTATGGTTTTAAGAATTATAAACTAAATATATAAAATGTTAAACTTGAGCCATTTTATTGTAATACACCTTGAACTGGATGTATTGTTTACTGGATGTATTAGCATTTCATTATGAAGAAATTAATGAAACATAGATAACTGGGTGTTTTTTTACCGACTTCAAAAAAAAAGGAGGTTTGCAGATTGACCCGTATGTCTGTCTATCGCGTCGGTGACAATTACGAGTATTCCATAATGTGACCTAATGTAGGTACGTGTACGTCTGGCATTGACTTCCTCCCACGTGTCTTTTACTTGGCGATAACTTTTTGACCAACTTCAAAAACGGAGGAAGGTTACCAAATCAACGCGTATATATGTATTTGTTTATGTATGACCACGCATTTTTTTTTAGTTTTAGAATAGGCCGATTTTGATTTTTATTGGAAAGGGTATACTTCTAAGATGGTCACCAAGACAGGATCTCATAATGGTAACCTGGAGAAATCGAGCGAACTTTCCAGATTTTGTAGGCACGTAGGACCGGTATTGCTACAGCATCGTTAGGTACCTATTTAAGCGTTTACATCCGGGATTCATAGTTTTAAAGTGCTGGCCTGATGATGATGATCCTTAACGCTTAGGAGTTCCTTGATACTTTCACCACATTTTTTTTATACTACCGATACCGAGGTATTGTATTAGGAAGTACGGGCATTTAGTGTGTCTATCACTAAAAAAACTAATAAAACTAAAATAAATTTTCAAAAAAAATCAACCCCCTTTATAAAAATGCACTAAAAAGTTGGAAATGTATAAATTGTTTTTTATCGCCAAGTGAAAGAAGTAATGTGAGTATTCATACGTGTGACGTACACGTACGTCCATGCAGGCACCGGCTTCCTTCTACGTTCGATTGTATTTATAATATTTTTTGGTTCTTTCAAAATAATAAATAAACAAAACATAACGTTGTTTACTGACTCAAAAAATAATTATTTTATATTTATTAGCATTTTGTGCGATTTACATTCAGTAAATACTGGTTACCTTCCGTTTGTAGGTATACAATAAAAGGACAGAATGATTCAGGAGTCAGGACAATAATTAATTTCGCGTTTGATAATGCGATTAACGAATAAACGATCATCAATGACAAGTCATTTTCCAACTGTTCTGTACCTACCTCAACAAAACGTTTGTGTTATTATTAAGATGAGTCTTATATCGTATTTATTTTATAAGCATTGGTATCAAAATCGTAATGAATGAATGATGTTTCATGTCAACATGATCAAATAAACGCAAACTTGCAGTTCGTGACCTATCAAGCAGTCTCAAGTAAATAGAGGTAAGTACGTAAGTACACAGCCATCTATAGTTCAACCACAATAAATAATAGTACAAAGTGTACAACATGAATGAATGCATACTCTTACAACAACACCCCATGCACTGTTCGTTTTTAGGGTTCCTTACCCAAATGGGTAAAAACGGAACCCTATAACTAAGCCTCCGCTGTCTGTCTGTCTGTCACCAGGCTGTATCTATTGAACCGTAATAGCTAGACAGTTGAAATTTTTACAGATAATGTATTAAAAACAGAATAAAAATAATATTTAAGGAGGGCTCCCATACAAACGTGATTTTTTCACTATGTTTAAACTAAATAAGAACCCTAAAACGATATAATAGTGTGTAATGTTGCATAGGTACGAAACCTTTCGTGCGCGAGTACAACTAGCAATTGGCCGGTTTTTTATACCACCGAAGATGTTTAACAAGAAGAACGCTTTAAGCAGAAGAAAGTCCACGAGAACTACGAGAAGTCCGATAAAAAATCGAGTAATAAATATGCAGCGTTTTAATATGAATAATTCTATTACTTATTTCTGTAATCTGTCTGAAGGTAGCAAATTGATCTTTTGATTACTTGTAGATTTTAATCGAGATAACAACCCTTGTTTATTACTGCGATGGTAACTTGTTGATCGCTCCCGAGGGAAATCAACCCTCTAATCTAGGGGAAATATCACTGTAATAGATGGTGGCGGTACAATACAGCACAGTACTCGAGTATGTATGTAGGTATAGTAATGTAGGTATTTACCAATGACCTGAGTATGATGAGTATCTTTACACTATAGTCCGACAAGTTCGTGCGCGAGCTTCGTTCCTGCGGTCTTGCAAAAGGTGAGGGGAGCGAGGCATGCGCGAGACGTCAGCGGGGACAGGTGGTATTGCGGGAAAGGGATTTCCTAATTTTCCTATGACACTCGCGTGCGTTTGGCACTTTGGCCCTGTCCTCACACACACAGCTTGTGAGGCGCAGGAGATTCTCCGTGTCGGACTATACATTCAAAATGTCCTAACACGTATTAACTAGCGATTAACCTCCGCACTCGCAGGCATCTTTTACGGGATTTAAATTAGCCGTAAAATTTATTCAATTCGAATCAATTATTACATGGTACTTTTACGACCCCGCCACGCGACAATCCTGGGCCGATTGATAAATAAAGGCCCACGCCTACGCACCTTTCCATCCTATTAAGCAGGCGGTGCGTGCTTGAGAACAATTTAACGACTGCCCGTGAATGCGCACCATCACGTCACGTCATACAACAAGTCACCCTACTAAACAATGGGCCACATACCAAGTCGGATTGCATGCAGTTGTAGACAGACATCACGGAACCGGTATTAGTTAGTCGAAAAACTTTGAAAGGATATTAAAGATTAGGGAGGAAAAGGAGAATCACGTTTTCACGGTAATACTACCTTGACTCTCTTCAGGAGTGACCAACCACCACTTCCGTCTATCTTTGTTGGTGCAATAAAGTTTAAATAAATCAAAAAAAAAACTTTTAAAACAGAACAGCTCTTTTTAGAGCTGTCATGCGGTAAAATTGTACAAACTGGCTGCTAACTCTGTAAAATGCACTTTTATGATCATTAATTATCCGATTCAGTATGACAAGTAAATTTTAAGGTATAGCTAAGGTATTTTTTTTTTCTTCAAGTAAAAACTGAATTAAGAAAGTAATTTGGGTATTTTGACTTTTTATTCAGTAGTATTTTTTTAAATAATTATTGAAAATCACAGCTTGTGACGGTATAAGCATGCCTATGACGACTTTTTCCAATATTAACAGGATTGTCTTTGGAAGCAAACTTTTTTCTCGATTGGAAACTGTCACATATGCAAATAGTAACGTCATATGTCGGGTTTAGGTGCGTTTAGAGGGCATATAAAGGATAAATTACACTCCGTATTTTCGTAAATATGGGGATTATATTTAAATTTTAGGTGGTATAAGTAACTGTATAGTTATTAAGGGCATAAAAACTCAGAATTGATTTAAAATTACCACAGGTTGTTTTTACTTTACATACCGAATTTCCGCATTTCTTTTTTTCGTTGTGTGTGGAATCCAAATATGTCCATACTGGAGTGGCTTTGTTTGCGTTGTGTGACAATGTTTCAGTCCATAGACAGTTATGTAGGTTCCTTAAAATTTTTCTGCGCTCGCCTCGCTAGCGTTGCGTTGTCTTAATAGAATACATAAGAAATTTACAAATTTTACATACAATATATTATATGTATTGAATGTAAAATTTGTAAATTTCTGTACTCGCTTTGCTCGCGTTTTGTGACATATTTCTGTCCCCATACCGTGTGTCGAGTCAAATATTTCTGCGCTCGGTTCGTTCGCATTTTGTTACCTTATTTCGACCGCAAAAATTTCCGCGCTCGCTTCGCTCGCGTATTGTGAACTAGTTTCTCTCGGTTCCTAATACCATGTGTAATGCATAAATTCCCGCACTCGCTTTGCTCGCGTTTGGTGATCTTCCAATAACCAACGTATCATTTTGTTACCTTATTTCGACCGGTGAGTAGCAAAATTTCGGAGCTCGGCTCGCTCGCGTATAATGAACCTAGCCATACCATACCAAGACTCGCGTTTAGTGACATTATTTCAGTATTGTACCATGTGATACCTCAAATTTTTTTGCACTCGCTTCACCCGCGTTTTTTTCGTCATTTTGAACGGTGTGTTGCAATAATTTCTGCGCTCGCTTTGCTTGCGTATTGTATTCGGCCTTCATACCAAGTGTAATGCATAAATTTTGTTTAATCAATGTTTCAAATGTTCAACAGCAAAATCAGCAAATCAAAAGTGGGTTCGAATCTCGTTTGGTGACGAAAATTTTGTTTTCCTTTTTTTATTATTTATTCAAGTTTATAGCTTTTTTGTATTTTAAATAAGATATCACACATATTACAAAGTTTTTTTATTAAATAATAGTATCCAGGTAGTAGTAGCGGTTGCCCAGGTCGTAATACCAATGAGAATAGTTTGTTCAAAACATTTTGACAGGGAATATAAAATATTGCAAAGCAAGACGAAAGTCTACAACAATGTGTATTACCAGTGATGACATATGGATCCGAAACATGGTCTCTAACCATGGGCCTTATATATAAGAAAGCTCAAGGTCACGACAAGGTACATAGGAGAACGAAGGTGACGGACAAAACCCTGCGCCTCCGCATGCTGACGTGACAATGGGCTGGGCACATTGCGCGAAGAACTGATAGCCATTGTAGCAGAAAGGTTGTTGATTGGAGACCATTTGATTGTTGTTGGGCATCCAGCGACAAGATGGACCGACAACCTGATAAAGGTTGCAGGAACACATTAGATGCAGGTTGCTTGGATCACTTCGGAAATCTATGGGGGAGGCCTATTTTCAGCTGTGGACATCATATGATTGAGATGATAACGATGAATATTATTATTCCTTACTCAATTTTAGCACTAAGACCACCTAAATTAAACACCTGGTTAAAAAAATTATCAACATTTACTGGTGCTGCCGTAGACAATAATTGTCTAAAGGTGCTGTGCTTATATATAGACGACCGTTTTGGTGTAGTCGTTCACGCACCGGACTTCTAAACCAGGCGGTTGCGGGTTCGAATCCCGCAAGGGGCAAATGTTTGTGTAATGAGCTCGAGCAGTCAAGTCAAGTCAAGTCATGGATGTTTATATGTATTTAAGTATTTCTATCCGTTATCCTAGTCACCATAGCACAAGCTTACGCTTAGTTTGGGGCTAGGTAATTGGTGTGTTTGTTGAAACAATTTATTATTTATTTATATACCTTACTTTTAACAATATTTCTGGGATTTTTAATCCAATTATGCATGTCCTTACATTTTAAATACATAAATAATATAATAAATAATAGCATGATAATATCTGTTTTTCAAGGCTCAAACCAACCAAAAAAAGGAGGAGGTTATGAATACGACTGTATTGCTTTTTTTACTATAAATGCTTCAAGGTAACAAGATTTACGTAATCAAGAACATACAAGAGAAATTAGTTATGAAGGTCACATACCTGCCAGGGTAAATCTGTCCATGTAGTTGATGAGATTGACGAAACACAGTATTCCGACAGTCATGAATTCAACAAAAGTGACATCCCTCAAACTTTCGCGTTTCCTTGCCTGCTTCTCTTGCAGCAGCGCCGTCGCCGATTCATTATCACTGTTAATAACCAGCTGCTGATTTGAAGTGTTCGGAGTTATCCCACTCTGGTCCATTGTGTCTACCCTACACTGCACAATTGCACAATAATGTCTGTTATCTAAGATAGCGGCTGTAACTATCAGGCAATCGACTACCAAAATTTTAAAACATATTACACGTAAACTGTAACCAAATCGCCAAAGTTAGCTCGACATACGTGGAACATGTGAATACACTATGCACGTACGTAACTTAATCAGAAATATACCAAATTAATAATCGTGCTAATAAAAACATCAACAAATTATCAAAATTGAAAAACTCGACATGACGACAACAACACACACGTCTCGTCTCAATTCTTGCTTAACAGGGACTAGGGAAGGGACAACTAACTAAATGAATGAATGAATAGAATGGATAATGAAATGATGCACGCATGGGATGACAGATGGATGACACACACTGACCATGTTTTTTTTTTCAATTCACCCATTCTGGATAGCCAAAGGATCAAGTGTATACAGCCACGTCTTCAGTATTTTTATTTTTATAATTTTTCATTCTTATCTTCAGTATTCTTTGAAATGCGAGGTTGGTTTACATTTGAATGCTCTCAATCAAAGAAAGAGCGGGAAATCGAACCGGATCAGACAGGAGCGCCTTACTTCGTTTCTTATTTTTACTTCATTAGTTCTCCTCTACAGCACATTATTAAAATTATTCCACCACCCAATCACAAAAATGACCACGAAAAACTAATTTAGAAAATTAAGAAACGAAGCCCAACTCCTTCGGCTCGTTTCCCGCCCTAAACCTCCACTGAACATGCCTTCACAGATATTCTCACTACTCTAAGGCAGGGCAGTAGCAGCGCTGTTTGAATGCGGGCCCGCCGCCAGGCCTGTGTATCTCCCCGCGTAGTAGCAAAAACGTACCTACGCGCGGAGACCCTTACTTTGGGGCTAAAACAAGTTGCGTGTCGCTACCGGCCAGCGACACGCTCGCGCGTTTTATTCACCGGCCGCCGGTGAATAAAGTGCGGCTACGTTGCTGGCTGGACGATAATGAATAAAGTACTAGAAAGAGGCACTAGATGGCGTTAGAAGCTTCTCGTAGCAGCTTCTCGTATCGCGTCGCGTGATATTACGTCAATCATATTCCAGAACAATAAGTATGAAATTATCTTGCAATGGATTTTTGTAGGTGTCTACACAAAAATGTGCTTAACTCTGAGGCGAACTAAATTACGCCATATTGTTGACGACATTGAGTAGACATTTCTTTGAATACAATTGCTAAGTCATACTTCTGTACGAAGTACTTATTCTGTGCCGCCGCGCAAGTTGTAACACAAGAAACTGTTTAAAGTGTGTCACACCAAATTTGAACGCGGGCCCGCGCTCCAACCGCTCCGCGCCGCGCCACGCCGCGCTGTACGTACTGCAACTACCGGACGACAAACCAGGCGGCGTGGGAGGGGTCAGAAGCGGCGCAAGCGCGGGCCCACGCCAGATTACATGATCAGTGGCCCGCGCTGTCGCTATGGTGGTCAATATTATATTAATTTAGAAACGTCAGACTAAACAGCGGACAGCAACGGACGTTGCTAAAGAAATTAAAGAACCCATAGACAATTTAGTAGGGATGTCATTCGATGACGACTATAAAAACTGGTACAAATACGTTAGAAATCGCATCACTTAATTTGACGTTTCTAAATTATTTTAGTATGTCTCTTTTCGTTTGTTTGATAAAGAAAGAGAGCGACTGATCCTAAATTAATTCGTAGACAGGGCGCATTGGAATTGAGCCCTCTGTCTCTTTTCGTTTTGTTTGGCAGAGAAAGAGACAGACTGAACCTAAATTTAATTTTAGACAACATTGGAATTGAGCTCATTGTATTTTTTACAACCGCATAATGGATACTAATAAAAAACTCATTGGATAAGTACGATCAAAAAAATTTTTATATGATTTTAAAGAGAAACACAACATACAAGCTGCGATAGTAGGAGAAAATTGCACATAAAATTGTTCATACTGAACGTGGTTTAAACGCGGGCCCGCGTTGCAACTGCTTTGAAACTGCCGCTGCCTTCAGTGTGCCTACTGCGGCGTGGCTAGCGATGGGCGATTGTTCGAAAGAAAATAATCGAATGAATCGACAATCGACCAATCAAACTATCGAATGTCGATTTAGTAATTCGGAAAAATAATAATCGAATAATAATCGACAATCGAATGATAATCTATACTTGGCCCTTCGATGCATTCGATTGAATTGCCGCGTCAGGACAGGCAGCGAACGGACGATTAATCGACGCGACGAATGACGATTCATTCGTTATTAGTTAGTAATACGGCCTGCGCACCACGTGCTCCGGTATTGCTCGCCGCATTATCGAATGATAATCGAATGACTGCGGTTGCTTATCGAATACATTCAATTACAGGGGCCATTTGAATAATTCGATTAATTTAGTAATAATCGCTCATCGCTAGGCGTGGCAACTGACCCGCCCGCGCTTAGTCTGCCAAAGCCTTTAGTTCACAGACTGACAATAGCCAGTCCAACACAAATAAGCGATGGGCGATTGTTCGATAAAAATATCGACAATCGACCTTTCATACTGCCGATTGTCGATATAGTAACTCGAAAAAAATGTTGAATAATAATCGACCATTGAATGGTAATCTATGGCCAGTACTTATTAAAAGCAGGGTCAAACCTTAAGCACTCGACCTAAGTACACAACAAGGTTTACATCAGATCAGTCAAGTTGGCTTTTATATGACCCAAAAATCAATAATAATAATAACAATTGTCACCATCTACTCTAAGGTCACCATTGATAGGACTAAACTATCGATAATCGAGATTGAATCGATTGTTTGGGCAATAGTCAGCAGCGATAGTATCGATAGTTTTGCTGTCAGTTCTAGTAGTTGTAATAACGGAGCTATCGATACTATCGATAGACTATCGATACTATGGATAGACTATCGGTACTATTGCTTTTGCCTCTATCTGTATCTATATTTTATCGAAAAACTATCAATAGTGGACTATCAATCGAGCGACAATGCTACTCAACGTCATCCCACATCTGTGAATGAGGGATTTTCCTAATGCCAAAAATCAGTACTTAAAAATCCACTAGATGGCGTTGACCTATCTAAGTCAGGTAGTTTTTTTTATGAAAAAGGCTGCTTTTAGCGTTTAATATGATATAATGTTTATGTTTAACATGTTTTAGATTCACGCGTACTAAGAGGTCGTTTTTAAACAATTTAGTATTCATCAAGACGTTTTTTTCTATTAATTTTTATTTTTAACTGCAATTCAAAACTAGATAATTTTTAACGTAAGTACTTCTACTGCATATAATATGTACACATAATACTACAATAATTTGTTTTTGTTTTATGCTCAATAATTTCGACGCAATATTTGTATAACTTAGATAAAAAGCGCCATCTATCAACATACATTAAAACTAACATTTTGAGTTGTCAGAAAATGCCTATTGCATTTAAAAAAATAGTACAAACAGCTAGTCTGTGGATTGCATTTGCTGCTGTGCTGCAGCCTGACGTACCTAAGTTGCAGGATTCGACGACTGACACAGATTTTTAGGGGCCTAGACATTTTAAAAATGATTAACACGTGTCATAAAAGAACGAATATATCAACAGGTCTGCCTGACAGCCCATAGTCAAATGTCAAAATGTCAATAAAAGACATTAATTTAAAATAATAAAATTCATTCATTTTCTACATTAAGTAAGAACGAAACAAACATTTTTTGCGTTTTGTGCGATTGCATTAGTAACACGAACATTTGCTTTATCAATAATTTCATGAGAAGTGGCTATGTGAGTGGACTGAGTCGCCTTGCGAAGCCTGGAAAGAAAATCTTGTCTGCTTCTGTTAAGCTTAAATGTGCAGCCAGGAAGATTTCCTGGTTTTCTCTCATTCATCATCTTGTTTCACATTATCACGGTAAGTACTGAAATTTAAATCTAAAAACTGCTTTCGTGATGTGTGTGTCTCTAGCTTCCTCGTAGACGAGCAATGAGAAAACCTAGGCATGCCATTCGGAGTACATAAAACCAGCAAAATGTTATATATTTTCGAGCCTTCTTCTGCAATTCGACTGAGAAAAAAAAAGATCATGTAGATCAGTGCTGTGCTGTGTCTTTGGAGAGTTTTTTGGCGGGTTACGAGCCAGTCAAAATGGGCTTCGTTTCTTAATTTTCTAAATTAGTTTTTCGTGGTCATTGTTGTGATTGTGTGGTGGAATAATCTTAATAATGTGCTGCAGAGGAGAACCAATGAAGTAAAAGTGAGAAACAAAGTAAGGCGCTCCTATCTGATCCGTTTCGATTTCCCGCTCAAAATATTCTTGAGAACATTGAATGTGAACTACCTCGTATTTCAATGAGTTAGGTTAGGTTAGTTTGTAGTTTAGTGTTAGTGTAGTTGTGTAAATAATGTTATAGAAGAAAACTGAAGAAAAAAATGATACAAATAAAATTATTGAAGACGTGGCTGTATGGACTTGATCCTTTGCCTACCCAGAATGGGTAAATTGAACAAAAAAAAAGCTGTGCTGTGTCACCACTCTTTGGTGTCAACCCTCACCCACTAGAGATGGGTCATACTAGGTAAATTTGATACTAGGTGCACCTATTCCTAGTATTTATTAATACTCGATCCAAATACCTATTCCACCTAGTACGTAGTAATTTAGCATACTTGACGCGACTAGTGCGGACTAATCCACGTAATATGACTTTAAAATACAATTTTCTTTGAAAAGATACAACCGTAGTATGAATAATGCAATTTGAAATTGAATAATAATGTTTTTGCTGGCTGTTGATTGATTGATCAATATCCTCCCTTCATATTTCAACAGGCTTAGGACTGTCAACTTAAAAGTTGGCGTATTTAAAAGATATCAATTTCTTTAAAATATTTACATATATTTTTTTATTTACATAAGCTTAGCGAGAAATACTCGGTGCGCGTAATACACGACTACGGATTACGCAATAATAACCTCTATTACTTTGATGGTAGGGTCGGAAATCGTGTAATTTATAGAATACTAGGTGGATCAAGTATTTAAAAAATTGGAATAGGTGCCGCTTAGTACTGTAAAATACCTAGTGTGTGAATCTGTTCTAGTAAATACGTCTCATCTCTATCACCCACCCACCTGCTCGACCTGTGTGTCCATTGCTGTGTCGTATGCGGTATGCCTGTTGTGTTATTTTGTGTTCAAAACCATGGCTAATATAGTGTTTTTAGTGTTTCTTATAAGTTTATGTGGTAGCTTAGGAAAAAAAATCAATAGTGAAGAAAAACCAGAATGGGCTAAGAAAGATATACGCGATTTCACAGATGCCGATATGGAGCGGTAATTACTGGCATTTATAAAACAACTAGCAGTTCCCCGCGACTTCGCCCGCGCCAAAAGTCGGATTTTTCATACAAATTTTCATCCCCCTGATTTTATATCGCGACAAAAAGTCGCCTATGTCCTTCCCAGTGTGTGCCAAATTTCATTAAATTCGGTCCAGTAGTTTCGGAGCATATTCGATGCAAATAAACAACCAAACAAACAAATCTTTCCTCTTTATAATATTATTAGTATAGATGTGCCAGATTTTTAAATATTTTTTTTTTGGTCTCTGTATCTCATGAACTGTAATAACTAGACAAAATCTTCACAGATGATGTGTTTCTGTTGCTGCTATAACAACAAATACTAAAAACAGAATAAAACTAAGCTTTATGGGGGGCTCCCATTTAACAAACATGATTTTTGATGTTGTATTGGTACAGAACATTTCGGGTGCATCCAACTCGCACTTAACCAGTTTTTGTAATCCAAAACCAATAACCTATTACTGGACCCTTTTTCTCCTATGGATAATACCTACTTATTTTTCATTACAGTCTCTTCGATCAGTGGGAAGAAGATGAAGAACCCTTACCAGAGGATGAGTTGCCAGAGTACATGCGCAAACCTCCTTCTATTGACATAACTCAGATGGATATGTCCAATCCCGAGTCAGTTTTACAAGCTACTAAAAAGGGCCAAACACTTATGATGTTTGTAACAGTTGCCAATAAGCCGTCAAAAGCCAGAACTGAAGAGTTGACAAAAATATGGCAGGCTGGTTTATGGAGTAACCATATCCAGGCTGAGAGGTATTATTGAATATTAAATTGATAAGTTGATTATTTATAAAATTCAGTGTCTGATTACCAAGTAGCGATATTCTAGGAACATAAGTATTTAAAAGTTAATACACCAACTTTTATTTTTGACATTTTTATCTTTCATGATCCTTAAATTTGTTATTTTTTCAGATATCTGATAGATGATGACAGAGCAATCTTTATGTTCAAAGATGGTTCTCAAGCTTGGACAGCTAAGGAATATCTTATAGAACAAGACGAATTAAAAGATGTTCAACTAGAGAGTCAGACATATAATGGCAAAAAACCTGATGTACGGAATAAAGCTGTCAGGGATGAATTATAGATATGAACACATTATCATACCTTATATTGTTTCCAATTTAAAAAAGATTGATTGCATAATAATTTCAATGAGCAATAGAACTGCAAGAGAACTTAGGCTTATGGTGCCCCATTGAGCTAAAATGACATTTAGTTACAATACCATAAGAAAGAACACATTATAATTTATAATTTGCAAACGCAATGATTAAATAAGAGGGCCTCCATTAATTACATAGGGGAGGGGGTCAAACCAAACCTCACCCAATATTCAATAAGACAATTCAAAGTGTCCATATATGAACCTACCTCAAAACCTATAGTTGGTTCATTATAATATGAGAAAACATTCCTTTATTTTTAAAAGAAACAAAACTGCATTAAAAGATTTTTAAATTTAGCTGGGTGGAAAAATCTGTGGGCCCCTGCAAAGGATTCAAAATAGTGTTTCTTTTCTTTAAAAATAAAGAAAAATGTTTCCTTCCTGTACAATAAGGCTAACTAAAGAATTTAAGGTAGACAGATAACTCTTTATTTCACACCATAAAAGTAACGACATTACAATTTACATAGAAAGATATACAAATTAGGCGATCTTATCGTTAAGAGTGTACTCTTCCAGACAACCTTTGGGTGTAGGAAATACTTAATAACAGAAAGGTAGTTCGCCAGAGCCTATATATTTTTTCCAGCTTGTATATTTCGTAGTCATTATTGAGCTTTGCAGTAACCAATTTCTTGCTGCTTATTTGTATGTAGGGGTCAGCATACATAGCCCTATTAATAATTTGTTGTAATTTTATTGACTGATTGCTAAATAATTAGAAATCTTAAATAGATAAGTACTAGTCTTCTTAACCTGTTACTTAGTTTGGCTGGGGTGTTTTCCACACTTAGCCTCTTGATCGGGCCATTGTGCGTATGTCCCTTTTTTTATTCCAACCACCTCAGATTTTCAGTAAATTGTTCTTCTAACGTAAGGCGGAGGGAGAGTCGAGCAAAATCTCACATCTTACCAAGGGGCCAAGGGGGTTGAAAAATCGCCTCACGTATTTAGTGAATGCCCCCTTTATAAGCAAAATTATTGTTGTTTGAGTATTCAGTGTTTGTTTAATAAAGCCTAGTCCCACTCAATATGTTGTTGCATTTAAATTTATCATCTAGTGATGTGCGGAATATCCGTAATCCGTATTTACGAAATATACATATACGATATATACAGTAGAATCCGGATATAACGACCTTCAAGGGACCGGCGATACTATGTCGTACTAACCGGACGACGCACAAAACGGACGGATTATATTTTATATATTTAGTCCATAACTAAATATATAAAATATATTTAGTTATGAAAAATATATATATTGTAGAATGAGATACGCCAAACTCCTTTGCAAGGGCTGCATTTGATTCACTGGCTTCCAATCGATGTAATATTGCACTTTTTTCTTCAATGGGGAAGCAAACTGTCAAATTAGTTCCTTATAGAGGGCGCCAAATGTTTGTTACTTAGGAACTGTCGAAACCCATACAAATATTTATTGTTTTGTTGTTATTAGTTAGTATTTTTAAAAATGGGGCGCCGTGCAGCTATTGGGTATGGTGAAATAGGTTCCTACAAATTCCCCAGTAATTTTCAGCAAAGGAAAAAAAAAGGGAAAAGGCATTGAGAAGAGGAAACTTTAAATCAAGTGACTTTTCTAGGTTACGTGACAAACATTTCGAAGAAACTGATTTTGAGACTACTTCTAAGACTACAGGTAGGTAAACAATGAAAGCTAAGGATACATACTATTATAACAAATACATTATGCTAAGCGTATATTTATGCTTTTAGAGGTTATGTGGAGTTTACAATTTTTTATCCTTTAGAAAATAAAACTGGTATTTTTTTACAAGAAGCTTTTAGTTTAAACTTTATTTTAACAAATTTCATCCTAGATTTGCTATGAAAATGTGTAAAAGTATAAAAAAAACACTGTTATCTTACCTGTCGACTAGGTCAGCTTTTTTCCCTTATAACGAAAGCTTCACGTTTTCTCAACTCTTCCTTTAGCCTATCCAAACGCCATCAGAAGGAATACATTGTAGTAAGTCCACAAAAAAATGTCTAGAGTCAAAAAGTTCACAAATTCACAAAAGCAAAAAAGTATTCAGAGTAACAATATTTGACATGTAACAAACACACAGCGCCCTCTACCAAAAAGTTTTGCGTAATCTTCCCCATTGTAAAACACTTTACGCTTACGCTTCACTGAACTCATTTTGCCGAGCTTTATGAACTTGTCATAACAGGTGACAAACACGAACTGTGATTTACGCGCGCCAATAAGGAGGTAAAGCGCGCGGGGCGGGGGTGCGAGTGCGTAGGTAAACAAAACATTGCGCGTGTGTCGTTTTAACCGGACGTATTATCATAAATAATGGTTTGGCAGCAGTTGGTCGCTTAAACCGGAGTCGCACTAAACGGTTATATTTTCTTAGTACCTATCTACGAAACCTAACTTGAGTAAAGATTATCGTCGCTCAAACCGATTAGTTGTTATAAGCGAAGTCGTTATATATGAATTCTACTGTATAAATATACGAGGGAGAATAAAGATCCGTAGGTATCCGTTATTTTTTGGGGGAATCTCAAATGTATTTTTTATTTTAACCAACTTAATTTACAATACGAATATCGGTTACATTAAGTAGCAAAGAAATACAATTTGATTTAAAACAAAAATGTTTGGCACTTGCAAAGGCAACAATAAATTAATCATTTTTACACCCAATCCAAGTAGAATGAGTATGAAAGATCCGTATCTCCGGATCTATAATATTAACGATCTGGCACATCTTTATTTTAATGTATTTTTTTTATTTTTAGCCATGTAAGTCAAAATATTGTATTTTTTGAGAAATAAATTACTAAGTTGATTTGAAACTTTTAATGTTATACAAAAACAGTTCCATTACATAGGTACCTATAAAAATACAAAAGAATTAATATTTCTTTATGTAACAAGATAAAAGTACAAGGCATCTTTTTAAAAAGCATCAGTGGCACGGAAATGTTCTTCATCGATGGTAGAGTAGATATGACCCTCACCGCACATCCACTCCAGAATATTCCTAAAAATATAACAGACCATTGTACACAAGTCAGAATACTCCAGGTTGACCTAGAGTAGAGACCGCCTCTATTCCTTATATAATAAAGGATATATAAATAAATATATATAAGGTGACTTAGACTCAATTTAAAATATTTTAATGGCGAATACTAGAGCAAAAATGTAGTCTTTTTTTTCAAGTAACATTTTTTATTTCATCCACTAGTTTTTGTTTTTGTTTTTCCTAACAAAGTAAATGTAATATTTTTAGGCGCATACTGTACATAGAAAGTCTTATCGCCTATCTCTCTCTCACTTCACTTAACCAACCCCTCTTCCTGCATTTCATTCATAAATTGTTTCAAATTATGAACAGCACTAGCTCAGCAAAAGAAAAGAATAGACTCCGCCACAAGCTACGCTATGCAATGCTATCACAACATAAGTAGTTAGTGCAACTATGTCATTATAAAACTTGTTAATAGGGAAAGTTCTGTGACGAAATACTGCATTTTTGATGCAGCATTTAGGTATTCACTAAGTTTAATTGCAGGGGATATTTCCAACGAATCGTAAGCGGTGCAATCTACAATGTAAGACTAAAAATGCAACAAAAAAATTAAAACAGTAATAATTACTGCTTTGCTTCTTTTCAGTGGAAATGCACCCTAATGTATGTAGGTATTGTAAATAAATTAAACTCGTTTTCAACTTTAATTCATTTTATTTGCAATAATAAACAGTACACCTCTCCTGGGAAAAATTTACACTTTTAGTAGGACCTTATCAAATTAAACAGTATGGCTTAAAACGTTATGTATGAATTTTCGACGAATTCTAACTTTCCATAACACTTCCTTAGGCTTTGGACTGACAAGTAAATGCAATGTTACCTTTAACTTTGACAAAGTATTAAACTAATTTAAGCATTAATTCTAAATTAATTGCATTAACTTGGCGTGTTTAAAAGTCTAAATTCATTGATAATTACAAATTATTTACACGATAGGTATTTACACTAAATGTTGGACGTGACGTCCTTGTACACGCACACATTGTCTTGCACGGTCGATGCAATGCCGTCTGACCTCACCGAGCACTTCTGGTTCACTGGACATCACATCAAAAGCACTTGCACGTAGTTCCTCCACTGTGCGAATTGTATGGCCGTCGTTCCCATACACGAGGTCCTTAGCCCTACCCCACACATGGAAGTCCATCGGCGTCAAGTCAGGCGAATGCGGTGGCCAGCGGATTACGCTGCCGCGCCCGATCCATCGGCCTTGAAACGCACGTACTCGTAGACTAAAGTGTGCAGGCGCGCCGTCGCGTCGTGCTGAAAGTACATGTACCTGCGGCTCCATGCCGGTACATTCAGAAGCAGCTCCGGTAGGTCACGTTGGAGAAGCTCCAAATACGTCTCCGTATTCAGCCGGTCAAGGAAAATGGGTCCCAAAAGGTGCCCGTTTAGCACACACGTTCAGGGTCGTGAGAGTCTCCCTGGGTCGGGACGCGGCTGGAAACTTCCGCTCTCGCGAAGCCGCTGCACAGCCCCGAGGATGGTGCGTAAACTCACGACGCGATCATGTCGTTCTTCATAAAGTTCAATGGCGCGTAACATGACTTCACTTGCGTCTCTGTAGCACAGAGCCATATTAAAATACTCTTGCGATGAATAGCGGTACGGCATTTTGCAACGCGGAGCGCGCGAGTTGCGCACAAATGGACAGGTGAAAAGTTGTAAGCGAACTAAACAAACTCCCGCGCTGCGCGCGCGTAGAAGTGGGCGGGGCAGTACGGCACGTGTATCGGCGGGCTTTGGCGGCATAATAAAAGCTTTGCGGTGCGCTTGTCAAAGAAACCGACAAACGCGCCGCCAACCTTTCACTATGCTCGGTCGAGATGAATGAATGGCGAGTTGGCGCGTGTAAGCTGGGAGTGAGAGGGAAGATATTGACATCCTTTACAAAACGTACGCCAGCGAGTAGGAGTAAATGCCTACAACGAACAGGGTGTTTTATTTTACTTAGAAATCAAAATTTTTTTGGCGTTTTTCTCGAAAACTAGCAACTTAAATTAAAAATGATACTTGAAAAAAATAATTCATTTTTACTCTAGTATTCGCCATTAAAATATTTTAAATTAATTCTAAGTCACCTTATATATTATAAATTCTGCAACTAAACGTTAAATCCTGTTTAACGTTCAGTTGCAGAATGACAAATTCCGAAAACGTCCAACGAAACACCGAACTCGCAGAAGTCCAAATTATCAAAAGAACGAATTCGCATTATGATAATTTCTGAACGAATTCGCAAATGGCCAACAATCTGTTCTATCTAAGTAAATTCAAACAGAAGACATACCTAATTTTAATTTAATCACATACTTAACTTACTTCATCACTTTTATAATTAATCACCTTAATAAATAAATAAATAAATCATCACTTTTACTTTATAATAGCCTAAGTATGTGATTAAATTTAAACATCTATAAATTAGGTTGTATTGTAATAAATAGTGTCAAAAACCCTTAAAGTTTCGTTATGTCCGTCTGTCTGTTTGCAGAGAGACCGGCAGTACTAGAAGGCTGTAATTTAGTAGGTAGTAAGGGTACGTAAATGTATACTAACTACAAAAACAAAGTGGTAGTATACAATTTTTTTAGGGTAGCTGCCCCGGTGAGGTGGCGTGTGGGGATGATTTTTTTTCGTCGCCTACCCCATGACTGGAAAGTCGTAAGTAGGTCTTTTAAAATGACCTAGGGGTTTCCAAGACTCTAAAGTGCAATTTTTCGGGTTACCTATCGAAACGCATAGCGTTTTTCGTCTTTAACTGACAATGCATAATGTTAATGGCCGAAATCTGGAAGGAATAATTTATAGAAAACCATAATTTCGATAAGCAGTTTTTGAAAGCATACATTCAAAATGCGCATAAGCGACAAAATCCCCAAACTCTTATGGATGACTACACTTCTACTTACCATTGTAATATTTCGATTAGATATGTTTTGGTTAGGGTGCAGCAAAGGGGTCTGAGACATAGCCAATATTTCAATCGTGTTTTGTATGGAGCTGGTTTTTTTTTCACTTTTTGTATGAAATAAATAAATTACTTTAAGTTGAGTATGCGATTAAATTAAAATGAGGTACAGCACGGACTTATGTCTTAATTTACTTGGAATAAATCGTTGGCCATTTGAGAATTTGGCATTTTGCGCATTCGGTCTTGTGAGAATTTGGCATTCTGCGACTAAACGCTGTTTTAGTAGTTCAAATGGGTAACCTGATGTGCTGCCTACAGTACAAGAAAGGGTAGTAATTAAACATACAAAAATCTTCGTTTTTTATGTTAAAAAAAAACTAATTTCAATCAAAATTACTGATTGCACAGCAAAATAGTTACCCCAAGATATTTAAAAAAAGCTTACAATTGCTATGCTATGTGTTTAAAATATATTTTTTAAAACTAAGCATCAAATTACTGCAGTTTAGAGTTTGACCATTTCATTTAACATTAGTACATGTATAACAATCTAATAATCATGTATAGTATCTTAAGGAAGTCAAGGAAATGGTACTGAGTAGAGAGGAATGGAGAAGACTCCACCGACAAGAGAGTAGTTATTAAATTATAGATAGATAGAATAATCTTAGTATTAGTGGTTTCTAGTTTAACTCTTTAGTTGCCATATGGTGAAGAGAGGCCACCTTGTATCCCTGGATGTACCTACCTATTCTATCGAGATGAAAACTAGTCTAGGTCGTGTTTGCTCCAAACTACACATGTGATATAAGCAACAAAATTAGTGCAACAGATTTTGAGTTCTACAGTATACACACAAACCAAAATTGCAGGCAAATTGCACTCCGGTGATAACTAAAACCAGAGATATTTTTGTTTTTTTTTACGAACATGTTGTGCAAGTTTTGAGATACATAATAGAAAAAATAAGGCAAATAGAAGTTAATTTTTAAGAGTGCGAGTATTATGTATGTGCGCCCGGGTTAGTTGATGTGCAATTAGTATATTTGATGTGAAAATCATATTTTTGTAAACAACTTTTTAGCAGCAAATTTGAAAAAAAAAAGATGTACATTTTCTAGTTACTATGTAGTTTTGTTAAGCAATATTTGCAGTGATGCAATAATTTATTTGATGCAAAAATAGTATAAATGATAAACACATGTTGATAGGTGAGGTGATAAGTTTTTTGCTGTGCAATTAAATATATCCCTTTGATGAACACTTATTTATAGGTGATAAGTTTTTTGCTGTGCATTAAATATATCCCTACAAGAAATATCATATGCATTATTTCACAAATATTTTGTTTAGAAAGGGAATTGAAACTATCTGATATATACACCCCCCCCCCAAATTTTTTTTAGAATCCCGGCACACGATGAAAGTTATGCATGCATGCAGATACATAGAGAAACAAAAAATGACAAGTAACATTACCATGTTACTTATTATGATGAGGTGATGATGATGAGGATGATTATGATAGGGTACCCCCTAAGCCCTTAAGTGTCTCGTTCCTGAGATTTTTGAAGGTAATGATCAACATACGAGTACATAGACAATCATTAACAAGCAAACAATTATTGAAAAAACAAAACACCTGATTGGTAAAATGTTATATTTTTAAAATTGACTTTTTACTGGCTTTCATTTGATACCCATATTGCTATGGCAAGGAAGAACTCAATCCCCCCTTCATTTCTAATTCGGCGCCATTTTTAAAATGTATATAGCCTAATGTCACTCTCACAATTATTATTTTGATATATTCAACGACACCTCTTGTGTTAACGTGCCAAACAATTATACGAGTACATACATACTCTCGAAAATCATAACCCTCCTTCCGCAATCGGATAAAAATATATATCGGTGTCTATAGGCGTCATAAGTTTTAAATAAAACTTACCCACTTAAAAAAATATTTCAAGCTAGTAGTTATACATGTAAAGTCAGTTTTAAACCAAATCAATCGGTCGATTTAAACCCTTTCGTTTAAACCCAGAAATTTGTTAGAAAACTATTCTGTGCTTATGAACAGGGTTGGCATGATTAAAACAAGTTGTTTTAGAACAATGTCAGGGAGGAAACAAAACTCAAAAAAATTACAGTTGTCCAACTGAACGGTCCCGATACTCAATATTATGAGTTTTCAGCATTTTTTTTTTTATTAAACAAGTGATTCCCCGCGACTTCGCCCGCGCTCAAATTCGGATTTCATCTTCCATTTGCCCCCCCCCCCCCCCATGATTTTATATCGCGACAAAAAGTAGTCATGTCCTTCCCAGGGTCTCAAACTATCTCTGTACCAAATTTCATTTTTAAACGGTCCAGTAGTTTCAGAGCCTATTCAATACAAACAAACAATGAAATAATGAAACAAATAATACACTCACAAACGCAACGGTGGTAACGGTGGTAGTAGATCCTAGTAGTATAATGATACCTACTTTTTTGTATGTTATGTACCTATTCTCTTCCAACAAACAGTAATAATAATAATCAACCTGTGTGTAGCGTTAGGTTTATTCTTATTTTCGGGGAAAATGTGCGAAATATTTCCAATTCATCGGGAAAAAAAGGAAAATACTCAAAAGTGCACTAAAATTAATAATATGCGAGAATATAGCTATTTCGACAGTGGTTTTACGCCTGTAGCACACCTTCACACAACAAAATCATGCCAGGGGGACTACGCTAGTTTTGCCTGTTTGTCAGTTTTATAACATCAAACGTAAACTGCATGTTCTAATGCTTAGATTAACCTACTCTCTCTTTCTTTAAGATTTCGTCGATCCTGTGGTATACTTTCACCACCGTGCCCACTATGCGACGTCGCGAACGGGTGCAGAAATGTTTGAGAAGGATTGGAGAAATCTCGTCAAAAAGAAACATGGTCATAGTAAAATCCCTACATTAGAAAAGGCAGTTTGGCTTCTGTTAAGCTTGAAGATTTGAGACAAGTGACAATTAAGTTAAATCTTCATTATTGGCCTTATTTTTATTAGACCAATAATGAATGAATTCAGAAAAATAAAACGTGTTGTTTGTGGTACCATAGGTGGTACCTGTATTCTTAGAGGTGTCTAGGTGAACATACTCAAAGTCTTGAGTGTGGTATGCGGGCTATCAGTGGGAGAGTGAAAGAAAGGTGCCCTTTTTGTTTAAGTATTTTTTTCGCTTACAATCTCGAAAACTGCTAATTTTCTTTTAAGAGTTAACACATTAATTTAATTAAGATATTTTTTCTCTGGGTCCAATAATTACAAAATATTAGGTAGGTATCTGATTTGATAACAAGTTGAAAAACTTAATTCCAACTGCGGACAAATCGCGCAATACTATAAAAATTTAATGTCATGTATGTTTTTGAATTCACAATTATTTACTCCTTTTTCACTGACAACAATCATGCCTATTATAACATTTTACTAAAAGGTAGCATTTTTAGGGTTCCGTAGCCAAATGGCAAAAAATGGAACCTCTTTTTAGATTCGTCATATCTGTCCGTCCGTATGTCACGCTATTTGTACGAGTCATCGTATCATGTTTCGACATTATATTAATTTATAAATTATTGCAATTGTTTTTATAATTTTCAGCAATTTGTTTGCAAGTTTTTACGAAATAATTTTTGTCAGCGAAATTTCATTTTGTAAAAAATTGTGCAAATCATCCACTCAGCGGAATCGGTCGTTTTCATTGAACTTCCTACTCCTAAGTCCTACTTCTAACTTTCTACCTGACTCATACACTATAATAATTCTGCCAGCCTCTTTATTCTGAAACTATTAAGATTACACAGTTGTAACTTAGTAGGTAGATGTGATGAATAATACAAAAACTGTAAAGGGTAGTTTGAAATAAAACTAATAGGTTTGAACGAGATGAAATTAGTCGTTTTTGAGAAATAGAACATTTCAACATCCGCAACATTCAGTATAACCACACTTCCATAGGCTAAATATACAATTCGGAGGAGCCGGTCATGATTCGCTCTGAAGTAACATCGATTCTGAAGTATCATTTAATCTCTTGTATAAATAAATAAATAAATTGTTTCAACAAATACACCAATTACCTAGTCCCTAAGCCTGAGCTTGTGCTATGGCGATTAGGATAACGGATAGACATACTTATATACGTTTATACATCCATGACTTAGGTACAAATGCTCGTGCTCATCACACAAACATTTGCCCCTTGCGGGATTCGAACCCGCAACCTCTGGTTTTGTAGTCCGGAGCGCGAACCACTACACCAAGACGGTCGCCAATATATACCTTAGGATATATATCGTATATCCTAAGATATTAAATTCTACTGACAAAATTAATGAAAAGACAAAGTATGGAAAATTTCATGTAGATAGTGTAGAAGTAACTATAAAGATAAAATGAAGTTAGTAGGTAAAATCGAAAAAAGGCACCTTCGCCAACTTACCCCCTTTGCTCGGGACTTTTTATGCCATCAAACAAAACTAATTATCAATTCTAATGGCATTGATCTTAGGCATTGACCAATAACATTTTCTTAGATTTTTTTTAATTCAAAGCAATCCTATTCTTTTTTAACTTACGTTATAATATACGTAGCATGAAACAATCATGATATAAAATGCGTAGACGCATCAACGTGGGTTGGTTCTCAATAATATAGGGGTTTGAGTTTTTCCCGCCGAATTGGAATATTTCCCAATCTTTTCGTTTTTTCCCATATTTTCCCTTATATTTATTTTCCATCCCATTTTTGTCTTTCCCTTGCCCATCGCTACTGTGTGTCGTTATACCATAATCTGTGGTTATACTGATATGCCGATCTTTACCTTCAAATATCTTGGTAACATTACACTTTAGGGTATCATGTTACTTGTAATTTATTATTGTTCCTCTATGTGTGCTCTATCCACCCACACATATCACTTTCATCGTGCGCCACAATTTCGAAAAAAAAACACAAAATGGCGGCAGAGTCGATATGCCAGCTTCATACAAAGAGTTTAAAACCCCTTTTAAATTTTTTTTTAAATATAAATATGTATTTATTAAGCAAGTAACTTACTCAAATTCAATTTGAGCCATTCGATCCTTTAGTGTAGCAAACATATCTTGTTTACTTATTCCCTGTTCCAGATTGGAACTACGGATCAAATTGAAAACCATCATTTGACGTGGATTTAATCCATTCACAGAGTTGCTATTGTCACTCATGCCCACCATAGAGTTTGCTGGTAATCCATTTGTAAATGTGGGATTGTTATTTACAACTTTTTCCTGAAACATGTACAATATATTATTTAAACAGGTTGTTCAACTGTCCAGTAAATACAGGGTTTTAGTCCGACAAGTTAGTGCGCGACCTTCGTGCGGTCGGCAGAGGTAAGGTGGGCTAGGCATTCTAGATGTCAGTGGGGACCTGTGGTGCTGAAGGGAAGAGGGAATTTTCTATAAAAAGTCGCCTGCAATTGGCGCTGTCTCTCTTCCCACACGTCAGGAGAGCAACGCATGAACTCAGACTCTAAGCTCGATTCACCAATCAATTCATTCAATTCAATCTCTCTCACTCAATGTCAGCATTATATAAACTTTATGCACAATGTGTAAGAAATAGATATGCTTGATAAATAGAAAACAATGCGTGGGGCTTAAAAGAGGCTAGATACTATTTTGTGATTTTTACAACTGCTCACCACACTCTGCCATTACATTGAGCCTAATTCCACAGATTATATAATAGTGCTAATTGTTTAACCCTTTCTTGGGCAACACTACTTTTGAAATTCATTGGTTTTGAACCATATTGTGGCAGCATAAAATTTAAATTGGGGTGGCAATATATTTTCCCATGCTTTCAAGGGTTAATGAGAAATTCACACTTACATACGAGGGTCAAACTGAAAGTTCTTAGAACTGGCCACTTATAAACAATATAATAAAAAAAATATTCTAAAATTTGAAAATAGAACTCTTTGCCAATATTACTGAGTATATATTTCATTCATTTGTCATTTGTTTTACGACTTGGCGGCAAATTGAAAATTGTCTGTGTCACGTCAAAATGAATTTAACACGAGAAAATTTTCGTGCAATGATTTTTTATGACTTTCGATGTCATTTAAGTCAACAAGAAAGTTATGATAGACTACGATTGGCCTTTCACGATGAAGCCCCATCTCGTGCGACTGTTTACAACTGGTTTAATGAGTTTAAACGTGGTCGCACTAATCTCACTGATGATGTACGTGAGGGACGGCCTTCTACAGCGACGACTGAAAATAACATCTGTGTTGTGCGGCGTATGATAGAGATTGACAAAAGAGTGACCTATCAGCAGATTCGGACAAGCTTAGGCATCGGTATGAGTCAAGTGCACAAAATCCTCCACGAACATTTAGCGGTCAGGAAGCTTTGCGCCCGGTGGATACCTCATAATTTGACTAAGGCTCAAAAACTCCATCGTGTGGATTGGTGCCGTAAAATGATTGAAAGATTTAACGGAGGTGACTCAAATGCTGTGTTCGACATACTAACAGGTGACGAAAGCTGGATTTACTGTTATGATCCTGAAACCAAAAGACAATCTGCTCAGTGGGTGTTTCCTTTCGAGGAGTTGCCAACTAAAGTGAAGAGAGATCGAAGTGCGGGAAAAAAAATGGTGGCCTCGTTCTTTGGAAGGATAGGTCATTTCGCAACAATTGTGTTAGAGGATCAAAAAACAGTTTCTGCAGAATGGTACACTACCAATTGTTTGCCACTTGTCTTGGAAAAAGTTCGAGAGAAACGACCTCGCAGTAGGATCCTCCTTCACCACGACAACGCCTCGTCGCACACCGCCAAGCGAACGATCGACTATTTGGCGACATCAAACGTTGAATTACTGGGTCACCCGCCGTATAGCCCCGACCTCGCGCCTTGTGATTTTTATTTATTTCCAAAAATTAAAGAAAAACTTAAAGGAAAGCGGTTTATGAATGCTGAAGAAGCGGTAGCTGCGTATCGCGATGCTATTGAAGAGACCCCTAAGGACGAGTGGGCAAAGTGCTTTTCCCAGTGGTTCCATCGCATGCAGCGGTGTATTGACGTCAATGGACAATATTTTGAAAAGATATAATAAAACTAATAACTGGCTAATGTAATCAGTTTTTGATTTTCTAAGAACTTTCAGTTTGACCCTCGTAATGCCGTATGTGCTAATTGTTTTTAGGCAAGTTCACCTAAAATTACAAATTTATGTCCTACCAAGTACACCAAAGAATAAATTGAGCAACCAATATTAATATCTTACTTTTTTTGAATCTGCTTCCATTTTCACTTTGTTATTTATGCATTGAAGATAATGGAATGTAACAGCATTGACATCTGTAATAGGCATGATTTTAAAGGCCATTAAAACTTTCTTGCCTTTGTTTGTTTTTACATTACCATAAATCTGGACATAGTCATTTACTTGCACCTTTGGTGTAGATTTATCCTGCAAAGATACAAGATAGCATTATTTTAACAAGGTCAACATTATAACTGTGTGATGCACGTCATTAAAGCATAATAGGTACCTACTATTGAAAAATTATCCATGATAATACTAAGACAGATATTTTTGATATACAACCTGCCACAAACAGCAAATAATATTAACCAGTTGAGACACTGGCTTTCTTGATAACAATTGATTGCCTTTTGTGATTCGAAGGACACAATACTTGAAGGGTTAAACTGTCGCAGAGATTTTGTCAAAGACGTATATATATAATTACACTGATTATTGTCAAAGAGGACTGGTTTGTATAATTTAACGGGCTCTTTTCAGTGATATTGTAATTTCACTGGGCTGCAAAAGTGATATTATAATAAACCTAGGTTTATAATGAGTTGAGTTTGTGGTGGGAGCCCCGCGTGTTCTAATTGGTAAATTGAGTTAATCAGTCGCAATACACATTTATAAACATTGGAGCGTGCCTTTTTAAATATCTGTTCATTACATATTTTTGGTCTTTTTTTGAGGTATTTAGTTGATCATTCTAGTCAATATCTTCAAAATGAGTGATCGTGAGCATTTGGAAGTGTTCAATACTTGTAGTTCAGTTGGTAAAGAAAATAGACCAATCAGCGATCGCTTTGATAATCTAACGGCTTTCTTAAACCAGTGTTATTTTTAAAATATCACTGCTCTACAATGTCACTGCATCGGTCTAGTGAAATTATAATGGCACTGAAACTAGCCAGTTAAATTGTAAGTAATGCAAACGATTAACAATAAATCAGTGTAATTATGTCACTAGTGAAATTATAATATCACGGATTTTATAATATCCCTGCGACAAAACCTTAAACGGAAGGAATTTACATTATGCATCCACGAACTAAGGGTTGAGGGGGAGGGGGGCGGGGTGGGAGAGGGGGGCTTACCCCCTGGTACCTTTCCCCCCTTTAGGAAAAATAGTTTTTGAGATATGAAAATATGAGAATTTTTGAAAATATTTTTTCTAACCTCAAAATGCTAAGAAATTGCATTAAATACCCATGAATTAGGGTGGGGGGGGGGCATGGGGAGTCTCCCCCTCCCCCCGTGATGGTTTGAAAAAAAACCTGACCCTCCAGAAACCTATTTCCAGCAAAGTTGTTTTTGCCACAATTTTGATTTCCTCGTCTCCGGCGCTGCGGGAAGTGCAGCCTCTTCGCCCTTACGTAACAAATCGCAGTCACCCACGCTCGCCTGCGCAGCTTCGGCTTGCTGGTCGCCTCCGGCGACCAGCAGTGGGCGGAGGCTGCTCTCCCTCCGCGCCTCTGGCTTTGGAATTGCACTCTAGTATCGGGCAGACAAGTACAACGGCCAAAGGACCACGGCGAGTCGGGGTTAACGCAATTCGGGTATAATACCTATTTATAACTGAATTGATGTTTGACTTTGTAACTGAAATAGTAAGGGAAATATGGCCGACAATTTAGCGTTTCCTACTAGTGAAACTTTGTAATATAATTAAGAAAAATAGTATCTTTCCAATGGTAATAGCTTTGCATCAAATATCGTGGACGCATAATCTAAATGTGAGCCCCATAAACATTGATATTTTTAGGATTGCCCATGAATTCACTAGTTACTTACATCTTCTTCCATTGCTTCTTGATCTATCCATAAAACTGCTCGCATTCTTCCAGTGATGTCTTGTATGGTGTATGTAATTTTAGAGCTCTGCATTCTAATATTTCTCACACGGGCAATTAACGAAACAATTTGAATTTCAGTTCCCCAAATTTTTACACCGTCATCTCCGCTGTGTAAAGCCTGTCTAATAACTATAGGCGCTGTCCGAGAGACTCTGCGGCTCTGTGAACAGTGAGATTCTTAAAAAATTTATTGTGTCTTAAGATTTCTTACTTTTTCCACTACATGTAGGTACCTAAGTACTAACACCCTATGTATGACAGAGAATACAAAAGAAAGTTCAATTAAAAAGAAATATATAATATTTGTTTCTTACGTTTACGCGAATTGTTGAACTCATTAAAAAACAATTTTACGGATTACTTCGCGATTTATTTACATTTTATTTTAAACCTGACGTTTCGAACACTTTACAGCGATCGTGGTCACAGGGAGACTAAGGTATTATTTGTCATTACAAAGTTTTGAAAAATTTTAACTACCGTCACTCAATAATATTAATTTACGTTCCTATTTACGCAGAAAGAGCTAACCGTGTCTTGAGATCTTGCAGTGCTAGGTGTTGCTTTGGTTTTTGCTAGTATAGGATCCCATGCCGGTGGAACTTTCCAACCATCATCTCTATTGAAATTTGGATGTTTTCTAATTTCAATGGCTTCACGTAGCATTCGAGGAATAAAACGCCGTTCTTTTGCAAGTATTTTAGGTTGGTCAAAACGAATGAAGTGGTTGGGTTTGTCTAAGGCATGTTCACACACTGCAGATTTACATAACATAGACGGAACACGAAATCTGCAGTGTGTGAACATGCCTTAGACAAACCCAACCACTTCATTCGTTTTGACCAACCTAAAATACTTGAAAAGAACGGCGTTTTATTTCTCGAATGCTACGTGAAGCCATTGAAATTAGAAAACATCCAAATTTCAATAGAGAAGATGGTTGGAAAGTTTCACCGGCATGGGATCCTATTCTAGCAAAAACCAAAGCAACACCTAGCACTGATCAGTATATTATATTGTGTGTGTATAGTCCCCCAGACGCAAATTACCAACTTTTTGAACCCATTATGGAAGAAGCATTAAATAAAGTTTGCAGATCAAACAAAAAAATTGTTGTATGCGGAGACTTTAATATTAATATTTTAAAACAAACACAGATATCTACCCGATTACTCAATCTCTTTGCATCTTATAATTTATTTAACCTTTTTAAGGAACCAACTAGGGTGACTCCCAATACTGCAACTTGTCTAGATAATATTTTTTGTGATTCCAATGCAATCGTAATCGACAAATGTATCTTACGTAATCTTAGTTCCGATCATAGAGGTCAAAAGGTCTCATTTCAACACAGTCCTGCCTCAAGTGTTGTGGAGAATGTTTATAGGCCTGTCACAGTAAATAGGTTAGACAGATTTAGGGATACAATTTGTAATAGTGTAAACTCAACTATACCCAATAATTGCGATAATGTTGATAAATTATACGAAAACCTTTTTGAATTAATAAAAAATCAATTCAATGAAATCTTTCCACTGAAGAAGGTTAAGACAAACCAAACTAAATGTAAATTTAATGACTGGGCTACACCAGGTATTCATAAAAGTAGGATTAAATTGTATGACTTATATAGTATAAGAGAATACTCACACATACTATTGAATATGTTAAAAATTACTCTAAGATATTTAAAAAAGTATGTGCTGCAGCAAAGTCAAACTATATTCGTAGAATAGTTTTAAATTCCAACAATAAGGCAAAAGCTACTTGGAACATAATAAACAAGGAAACTTGTAAAAATAAATCAAAAAGTAGCTCATTCTCACTAAAAGTCGAAAGTAAATTGATCACATCCAATCAAGAAGTTGCAAATGCCTTTGAGTCATTTTTTTCTAATATTGCACCTTCAACAACTAAAGAACTTGCATCTTCTTCAGAACTTGCGGAATCGATTCTCAAGTCCAATGTCGACCAGTGCGATTCTCCACTGCACTTTAGGCATGTCAGTCCCGAAGTAATTACAAAAACATTTCTAGATTTAAATATGAAGAAGACTGAGAATCTATGGGGACTATCTGTGTATATTATAAAATCAATTATCAACACAATAGCTCTCAATTAGCAATAATTTTTAACAAGTGCATTGATGATAGCCAGTTTCCAAGCCTAATGAAATTTAGTAAAATTATACCGCTATTTAAATCCGGCGAGAAAAGTGACCCCTCTAATTTTAGACCAATATCGATTCTTCCGGTCCTCAGTAAAATATTTGAAAAGGTAATAATCAATCAACTACTAGCACATCTTTCTTTAAACCATCTACTACACGAAAAACAATTTGGTTTCACTAAAGGTAGAAGTACTGCTGATGCGGGAGTTGCTCTATTAAAACATATCTTTGATGCCTATGATAATAGACAAGATGCTTTAGGTATTTTCTGTGATCTTTCAAAAGCTTTTGATTGTGTAGAACATAAAACTTTATTGAAAAAATTAAGACATGGGGCTTCAATGAATGCATTAAATCTACTTAAATCTTACCTAACAAGTAGAACACAAAAAGTATGCATCAATGGGGTTGAGTCTTCTGGAGCACCTCTGACCATGGGTGTGCCCCAGGGATCGATATTGGGACCTTTATTGTTTTTAATTTATAAATGACCTTCCACACTTTGTGGAAGATCTTTGTGATATAGTATTATTTGCTGATGATACTTCACTTATATTCAAAATTCCCAGGGGGAAAGATACTTTTGACGATGTAAATAATACTCTTTCACAAGTATTGCATTGGTTTACCGTTAACAACCTTTTGCTTAACGGGAATAAGACTAAATGTGTTAAGTTTACGACGCCTAATGTCAGACAGGCCTCAACAGATGTTTTGATAAAAGACAAACTGCTAAATACTATAAATTCAACAACATTTTTAGGAATTACTTTAGATTCAAAACTACAATGGGGTCCTCATATCGTGGCCTTGTCAGGAAGACTTAGTTCAGCTGCTTTTGCTGTAAAAAAGATACGGCGCTTGACTGATGTTGAAACGGCCAGACTAGACTATTTTAGTTATTTTCACAGCTTGATGTCGTACGGTATTTTACTATGGGGCTCAGCTGCTGATATAGAATCAATTTTTGTACTACAAAAAAGAGCCGTACGTGCTATTTATAACCTCAAACCTCAAGATTCATTGAAAGAATTTTTTAAAGAAATAAGGATATTAACAGTAGCCTCTCAGTATATTTATGAAAATATAATGTATGTGCGTAAAAACTTGCATTTATTTACAAAGAAAAGTGATACGCATAATTTTAACACTAGAAATAAAAATAAGCTTGCTATTCCACAATTCAGGCTTCAAAAAGTTGGTCATTCTTTCATGGGAAAATGTGTCAATTACTTAAACAAATTACCGAAAAATATTGTAGAATTACCAATTAACAAATTCAAATCATTTATTAAGGATACCCTAATGACAAAAGGTTATTATAAAGTAGACAATTATTTGAATGATGTAAACGTGTGGACCAGCTCGCACTAGTACAATTTCTGTATTTAAACATTATTTTTAAAAGAGGCTTTGACAATAGTGACTGAGTTTCTTGCGCTGCTTCTTCTCAGCACTAGCCCACAATTTGTCCCGAAGCAGTGGTAGGGATTAAAAAATAATATGTTGGGACGTGTATAAGTGCCCCCTGTGGGCCCACATACATAAATAAATGACTTTTATGACTTTTTACTTTTTTACTGCAAGATCTCAAGACACGGTTAGCTCTTTCTGCGTAAATAGGAACGTAAATTAATATTATTGAGTGACGGTAGTTAAAATTTTTCAAAACTTTGTAATGACAAATAATACCTTAGTCTCCCTGTGACCACGATCGCTGTAGTGTTCGAAACGTCAGGTTTAAAATAAAATGTAAATAAATCGCGAAGTAATCCGTAAAATTGTGTTTTAATAAATATATAATACTGCATTTCAATGTATATGTTACAGTCAAAACCCTTAACCAGTCAATAACCTTATTAACCGGTAAAATTAGTCAATAAGGTTATTGACCGGTAAAATTAGTCAATAAGGTTATTGACTAAGGGCGTCGCTCAAAATCCTTATTGACTGATTTTATCTGACAAAATCAGTCAATAAGGATTTTGACAAACACCCTCAGTCAATAACCTTATTGACGAATTTAAAGAGCAGACATTCAGTCAATATAGGTTTTGACCATGGTACCCAGTCAAAACTGAAATGGACTGACTAGAAAGTCAAATGTTGAGTCAAAACTCTTGAAAAGTTGGAGTGGTTTCAGTTTTGGTTGATTGCAGTGTTTGAGTTTGAGGGAAGTATGACTGTACTTTGAGGAGTTTGGGTATGGGCACTTGCGATGTCAGAGATTCACCAATATGTTGCCGACTTATGAGAGCCATGTTAGCTCAACCCCATGTTACAGTACCAGTACAGTAATTGGAATCAGAACTGGCATTACATCTGGAAACGATACCGGTTATAGTTTAGTACTTTCTTTGATATTGCTAAAATTCCGATTCCGATTTTGGTTTTATTAGGTACTAGTTTTAGTACCGGTTCCGGTACAGGAATTGAAATCAGAACCAGTACCAAACTGCCCCTAAGGCAGTCTAATCAGTCCATATCAGTTTTGACTGGGTACGTTGGTCAAAACCTATATTGACTGAATGTCTGTTCTTTAAATTAGTCAATAAGGTTATTGACTGAGGGTGTTTGTCAAAATCCTTATTGACTGATTTTGTCAGCTAAAATCAGTCAATAAGGGTTTTGACCCACACCTTTAGTCAATAACCTTATTGACTAATTTTACCGGTCAATAAGGTTTTTGACTGGTTAAGGGTTTGACTGTAACATATACATACATTGACATATCAATTTATACATTAATATGGTATAGGGGTTTTATACTTAGAGGTGTAGGTATTAAGTAATGTAATTACATGCATGTAGATTGTTGCACAAAATTACATACTGTTTTTTGGGCTTGATTTGGTGTAGTCCCAGCACCGAATTGACCTGGAGAGTTGAAAAACCCTCCACCGACTGCCGATTGATCTGAAACCATGGAAATAACACGGATTGTGGTTGAAATGTGATATCGGTTAATAAATCTCACATTAGAAACACACAACGATTAAAAATTCAAAACTCACCATTCCACATTTTTATTTTACCAAATTAGCTTGTATTTGTTTCTGATAAGATGATGCTTTAAGCTTAACGTAGGTAGTAAGTAAATCACCGAGCACTACTATTCACACAATAATTGCAAATGAACGCAACACAACGTAGGTACCGTAACGAAAAACAGATTATTAGTCAATCAGATTCAGGCTTACTCTCAGATTAGTGAATATTCATTAATCTGAGCGCTTACTGGCAAAATCGATCCCCAATTCTGTGAAGTCTGTCTGACTGAATACCGCGTAGTCTAATAACCTCTTTATAATTTGTTTGTGATGATAACTGCTGAACTAAATAATTTAGGCTGCGTTCCGTATTGCGCCAATAGTACTGTTGACGCTGTGAGGGCCAAAAGCCGTTCCATTTTAATTAGCGTGCTGACAACGCTGTTCTTCTTCTTCTTTTTTCAATATGGCAATCCACGCCTTTCTTCAGTCTTGCAATTTGTAGACCGAGGATGACTTTTGCCATTTTCAAGTTGGTGATTTTGTTGCGGTTAGGTAGGATTGGCGGGTTGGGATTGGATTATTGGGTGGGATGATAGGCAGGTATATAAATATATTTAATATTAATAATAATATATAATAGTATTTATACAAATTTTATAGGATTACAGTTTGATATTATGGTACTTTATAAACTTTATAAGGAAAGTTGTAAGGAAGAGGAGCTTTATTTTTGACTAGGATGTCATGAAGTTGTAAAGACCTGTATAAGGGACAATTAAAAAGTATATGTTGTATATTTCCTTCCTCTAAGCCACATTCACAAATAGAAGAGTCATTGATGTGCTAAGTGAGTTGTTTTGCTAAGTGAGCGGGAGAACTACAATGGCCAAGACGTAGACGAGAAATAGTAGAAGAAATTCGTTTCTCTAAACGAATTTTAGAAACCCAGGGTTATATTGCTATGTTAGGTTAAAAATTATGATAAAACCTGCCTTTGGATTGACTAGAGCTCTGCCAATCTTGGTTCCAGTCTTGTATAAGAATAGCACGAGAAGCAGTTACTAAGTCTTGACAATAAACCGTAATAAAATTATCTTTACCCTGTCTAGCAGCCAATGTAGACAGTTCATCGACCAACTTATTGCCCTGAATACCCGAGTGACCAGGAATCCAGGCCAGTTTTACTTTTAAGTTACCATTATGACATTCCAATAATTAACTTTTGACTAACAATGAAAGAGGGCTGAACGTGTTATTATTAAAGGGATTTGCAAGAAAAGACTGTAAAAAACTTAATGAATCCGTGAATATAAGAGTATGGCTAATTTTAAGACTAATTATGTAGTTAATACACTCTAGGATGGCCAAACCTTCACCTCTAAAATTAGATGATATGCTTGGATATTTAAAGAGTTTAAAATGACCGGACGACTGTTGTAAAAAGGCTGATCCTACATGGTTTCTTGAATTTAGGGCAAAAGGATTATCTGATATAACTTTGGATGCATCAGTAAAAAAGATTTCAAAATTGTAAGCATGTTCTTGAACATATTGCACAAGTTTGTGATTTGGATTAGTTGTGTCTTTGTTAATGCCTATTGACAGAAAAATATCAGGCTCAAAAATTAATATTTTAAAATCAAAAAAGAATAATGGATGACATGGAAACTTTTTCAGTTTACAGTCTAGTTCAATAATTTTTTTATAACTGTTTATGAGGTAGGGGATGGGTTTATTACGTAAGAAAGGATTACTATTATTAAAAAAGTCATCAAGTAATCTTAACTTATCAAACAAGGGATGGTTATCGAACTGTCTGATTTTGAACAGGACCCTATCGGAAAGGTATTGACGTCGGAGATGAAGAGGAGGATCTGCACATTCTACTTGTAAGGCATTAACAGGAGTGCTACGCATTGCACCTAAAACAATTCTAAGGCTTTTATTCTGAATAAGATCTAACTTTTTAAGGGCTGTTTTGCTAGCAACGCCGGTCGTAAATGAACCATAGTCCACAAGCTTCTTATTAAGGCGTTGTAAACTAGTCTTAATGAAGTTGGATGTGCTCCCCACCCAACACCTGCCAGGGATCGCATTATATTTAGATTTTTTTCACATTTATCTGTTATATAATTAACATGAGCTAACCCATTACATTTGCTGTCAAACTTTTTACCTAAAAATACCTTTTCTTCAGCCATGGGAAGTGCAGAGCCATCGACTACTATATTAACATCTGGAAAGGAACGTTTTCTCGAAAAAATTACTACTATACTTTTAGAAAGTGATAATGACAGGTTTTGATTGTACAACCAGCTGCAAAGCCCGTTTAATGATTCTTCCAGATCACGCGATGCAGCTTCGATTGAATCATTAACGGAATAAACTAAAACGTCATCAGCGTACTGTAGGATTGCACACTTGGACGTAATTGAGTTCTCCAGGTCTCTTGTGTAGATATTATACAAAAGAGGACTAAGGACCGAGCCTTGAGGAACTCCATTCCACAGATAGCGGGAAACACTAACACCTGAAACTCTTAATTGAATAGATCGCTCACTGAAGAGATTGAAAATGAAAGTAGATATGGTTTTCGGGATACCGAGCTTATCTAACTCTTGTTTTAAAATAAGAAGGTCTATCTGATCATAAGCTGATTGTATATCTAAAAAGGCTGTTGTAACCAACTTGTCTTCAGAAAAAGCTAAAAGAAGATCCGTGGAAAAAATGCTAAGATTATCTGATGTACTTTTACCCTTCCGAAAACCAAATTGCGATTGAGCCAAAAGGTTATTGTGTTCTAAAAACAACTCTAGTCTATTTTTGATAAGGTGCTCGGTAATTTTAGAAAAAACGGATGACATAGCTATTGGTCTATAAGAAGATGAATCGGATGGGTCTTTTGATGGCTTTAGAATAGGCATAACAACATGAAGTTTCCAAGAAGAGGGTATAATACCAGTACTAACAATCAGATTGATAATAATTAGAAGAAAAGTCAAAGTAAAAGAGCTTAAATGTGAAATAAAAGAATAGGGTATACCATCTTGGCCTGGGCAGGAATCTGTAACACGACTAAGAACTAATTGCAATTCCTTTATTGAAAAAGGCGATAGAAATTGGTCATTGTTTGACTCATACTCTGTGTTAATTTCATAAGGGGCAATGGGTATTTGGTTTTTATTTGGCACATAAGCTGGCGCAAGTTTATTGACAAAAGCATTCACCCACTCTAAACTAAAAGAAGTATGATTGTTATTAGCTAAAGAACATCTATAACGCCTAATATTTTTCCAGACAATGGTAGATGGAGTGTCCGGACACAAAGAAGAACAAAATCGCTGCCAACCTTCTCTCTTTTTCCTCTTTAAGAGACGCTGCGTAGCAGATGAAACATTTTTGTAATTCAAATACGTTTGCATATCTAGAAAATCCCGACACTGTGTCTCTGCGGCTTTTCTTTTTTTGATCGCAAGTGTGCAATCTTTATCCCACCATGGTGGAGATGGTATTTTATTGTTGGCAACATTTTTAAGTTTGAAAACTGCATCAGCTGACGTTTGTATGGCATGAACTAAGCTGTCAAAAGAAGAAATGAGGTTATCTTTAGAGACGATTGGCAACAATTTTACTTTTGCCTCTACCAATGACCTGTATGTAGCCCAGTCGCAATTGTTTAGATTGTACTTTAGCATAGGAGGCAAAGAAGTTACTGAACGATTGTTTTCTGGCAAAGTTATGACAGTGGGATAATGATCGCTGCCGAAAGAATAAGGTAAACAAGTCCAGGTTAAACATGGTAACAGAGCAGAGGAGCACAGAGAGATATCTAGGAAGCTTAGATTTTGGCCAGGGCAAGGTCTCCTAGTAGCAGATCCATCGTTGAGAACACAAAGATTAAAATCATCAATAACATCAACAATTGCATTTCCTAACTGGTCGTTGTTTGGAGCTCCCCATAAAGAATGGTGGGCGTTGAAGTCACCTAAGATCATTAAAGGAGCAGTAAGATACGACAAACAATTTCGTAATAGTGGGATAACAGATGTGTCCTTACAAGAGATATAAACTGCCAAAATTGATATTTCCCCAATTTTGGCTGCAACAGCATTGAAATGTTTATGGTTGAAGGCTGGAAGTGAAATAGAAGTAAATATATAGTTCTTTTTAATAAGAAGAGCGGCTCCACCGTACCCATCGTCTCTATCATCTCTTAGAACTGAGTACCCACGTAATCTAAAGTTGTAACCTGGCTTCAGCCAAGTTTCTGAAAGAGCAAGTACGAAAGGTTGATGTTTATTAACTAAAGAAATTAGTTCTGTTGTTTTAGAGGACACACTTTTACAGTTCCACTGAAGAGCTTGATCCATTTTTAATAAGATTGTAGATTGATACTGATAAGTTGTTAATTAGAGATATGGCAACGATGTACGGTAGTGCAGAATTTACTATTATGTTTATTAGAGAAGACAATAAGTTGTTTAAAGCATTTGAAGAGATCGAGTCCTCATGTGCAGATTCAGTAGAAAAACCACATCCATTTTGAGGTTGTGGGATATGATCAATTAATGAGTTGTGTTCAATCTTATCATACCCTGGGCTGATTTTATTGTTATGTCATTTTTTAGGGATTGTAACAGTTTTTTTGTATGACTTCTGTTCTTGTACTGGTACTGGAGCTGATTTTTTGGGACTAGAAGTAATTTCTAAATAGGTTTTTTTATGTAATGGAAACTGGTTTGCTGCCTCTTCATAGGAAACAGAGTGATGGGACATGAAGTGTTTAATATTTTTCTGCCGGATAAATTCAGAACAATTTTGGTCAGTTGCTTGATGGTTATTGTTACAATTGATGCATCTAAATTCTAATTTATTACAGTTTGATCCTGGATGATTCTCTACACACTTAAAACACCTGGGCATACTTCGAGCATTGCACTCGAGTGTGCCCAAAACGACAACAATTGAAGCATTGTATAGTGGGAAATATGTACTGTTCCACGGGTAAAGATGAGAAAAAGGAGAACACTCTACTTGGTAAAGATTGGCCATCGAATGTAAGAACCACAGTTTGTGTAGGTTGCCATGAAACACCTTCAAAGGTTGATATTTTCCTGCTCAAACGTCTGGACCGAAATATGGGCCCAAAACCATCAGGCACTCTGAGATTTTCTACTATCTCCTCATGAGACCATTCTGTTGGTATCCCCTTAACAATACCCATTTTAGAAATGTTAAACGATGGTAATAGCAAATTATACTCTCTCAAGATTATTTCATTTGTCAAAAACAAGTTGGCTGCACTTGGAGTTTTGAAAGTAACAGATAGTCTATTTCGGCCAATACGCTTGATGCCATCATCAATAATATTTTTCAGGTTGTTTTTGAACAAGAAATTGCCAAATTTAATGGGATGAAGAGTGGAGCCAGCATTGGGAGAATTTTCTTTTAATCTAACATGCACAACAAAGGGGCCAACATTAGACTCTGCATATTTGCTGCGAAATACCGATGGGGTTGATGAGGAATCAGTTGTAAGGTGTGATGTTGTTGAAGCCTTGTTGGAAATTTGCTTTAATAAAGCATCTGGAATGTGTATTTTTGTAGAAGTGCTTGTGGCGCAGTGGCGGCAGCGCTTTGGTAGTGATACCAAAAGTTAAGCAACCCACGGCGCGGTCGTGATTGGATGGGTGACCATTCCGACCATTTAAGTGACGTCCATGACAAGCATCTCCGTGCTTCGGAAGGCACGTTAAGCAGTTGGTCCCGGCTAATATCTGTGGTATTAGTCGTTAAGCCTAGTCAGAGGCCTTAGGGCGGCTTGATAACTTCTGACAGTAAGGTTTGTCACTTGCCTTACATACACCACTCCACAAATCCGCACTGAGCCCGCGTGGTGAAGTATGGCTCGTTCCTCCTCATAGTTGAGGTGAGGCCTTTTCCCAGCAGTGGGATCTAATAGGCTGACTTATTTAATGTGTATTTTTGGAGGAGTTGTTTTATTTTTAAGTTTATTGGCAGCAATGTGCTGTTTCTTTTTTACTTTATTTCGCCTATCTGTTACGAGCTTAAAACTTTCGTATTCCGACTGTTGGTTAGAAATAAAGCTGTCGGCTTCTAACAATGTAAGTAACGAATTCGTCGTCGCTGGAGGAGGGTCAGGGTCAGGATCGGGCTCCGTCTCCATGGTACTGCTGGCTGCTTTATACAATATGTGCAAAAACTTACCAAATTTTATGAATATACGATATTTAACACTAAATACACTAATATATTATAGAAAATTACAGTTTAAAAAATAATTTACAAGAAAATACAATATGAGAAAAATAGCTAGACCACCCTTTTCAACTTCCCGCCAAGAAAAAAAAAACGACAATGCTGTTGACGCGATTTCATTTCGGAACAATGGGGATCCACACGCAAAGCTTGATGCAGATGGCGCTAGCATAGATACGACTATGTCAAACATTTTGCTATTGTTCATGTCAGGCTTTTTCGTATCTAATTTACAGTTTTTCGTGACTATCTAATGTTATTTCATCATAATGTATTCGTCAATGAAGTTATCTGAACTAAAAGACGAACTTCGGAAACGAGGATCAAAAGTATCTGGTAAAATAGCCTATCTTAGTGCGAGGTAAACATTTGGGTGTTATTCCAGTTTTATTGCTGTAAATGTTACATTAAATTGGTTATTGAAATTGATTTTGTTGTAGTTGTGGTACAAATTAACTACATACCAAGGTTTTAAATAAATATAAAAATAAAATAATAAAACACGTACATGTTTGTATTTTAGGTTAGAATTCTACGATCGGAACCGCGATTATAGCGGGAATTTTGGTGTCGTAGCTTCACAATCTAGTTATACGATTAATGTTCCCGATCTAGAAGCTTATCATGATGTAAATGATTCCAGTAAACTAACTAAAATTAATTAATTTTCTTCTTATAGTTGTTTCCCACTTCTTTTTAAAACTGGGTTTTTGGAAACAAATGAACACCATTATTGTAACAAACTGGCACAGCACATAACGGCATTATGCTTTCGTAGATTGAAAACACAAAAAATACTCAAAACGACACAGCTTCTGTACTGGAATGACAGATAGTTTTAGCCGCATCAACAATGCGCCACCTACAGGGAGAATTTGGTAGTGTGGATCCCCATTATACAGGTTGACTACTTATTTTTGCTTATTTTAAAATCAACAGCACTTTATTTTCATTGTTTTATGTGCTGTCTATGGAATCCCGCATACACGGGTACGTCTTGTGATAACCTGAGCTGTCAAAATGAACCTATTCGCACAGATAATATAATAGTTACTACGTATTGCTATTAGTGCTATTAGATTATCCCTTATATTATTAAGACTATAGCTATTTGTACTAAAGCACAGATTAGCTATTTGTACCAAAGGAGATGTTTCAGTTTTCTATGGAACTTTTGCCATCTCTTGTACATTATACCATAAATAGGAAAAAGGCTATGAAACCTTACCTACATATTTATTTTTACAATTTTTTCGTTGTTTTCTTGCACAAAGAAGATTAATGTAAATTTTACGGCAATACTATCTCATAATGACGGAACGGCACATATGAATGACATATGACAGGTACTTTTTTCACGCTTCGAACCATACGTTTTGGCCGCTGATCGTTCTGAAAACATAAGTGGCTTTGCATGTAAATTCAATTAAATAACAGTTTCATCATTCGAGCTATATTTCTTCCTTAGGGAACTAAATATTGATAACGTAGTTTTCTAAAGGATGTAGTAAAACAGTAAAACTAGGTTGATTTTTGAATCATTGATAGATTACACTGCATTTTGATTTCTGAACGTTCTCAAATATGCCGATAGAAATTGCCATCATTATTAAATGTGTAACAATGAAAAATGCTTTTGTACTTTCAAAAACGGCATAATATATTTTTAAAAATATTTTTAGGGAGATAAAGTGATTTTATAGGATTTCAAACTTTGTTGTTGCATTTCTAAATATACACTTCACGGGATTTAATGCAACTAATTAATACTTTTTTTAAAGGCAAATTTGTATTTACCTTCCCGATGTTTCGATTCGGTTGCACGAATCATGGTCGCGGGTTGACTGTAGTAGCTCGGCGTCGTCTGCTCGTGCGCGTTGAAATATTTTCTTCTACCCGCACACTTTGATTATTTGTTAAACTTGTACAACAACATAAAAAAAGATGTGAGTGAAAGGGATAACGGATAAAATTGGAACAGTACTCCACAAATACTTCATTAAGACTGTATATAGTCCGTTGTCAAAAGTAACGAAATACCTACGTTCACTAAAGGATGCGATACCTCTGCAGAAGCCGGGTGTTTATAAGATAGATTGCAGCTGTGGTAGTTCCTATGTTGGGCAGACGAAGCGATCAATCGCTGAAAGAGTCAAAGAACACATTGCGGCTGTAAAAAATCTACAGACGGGCCTCTCAAAAATCCTCTCCACTGAACGTTATTATCATTCTAGAATAATACGTGAAGCAATTGAAGTTAAGAAGGTTATAGAAATTTGATGTCATTTTAAAAGACCTATTCATAGACACCCAACACGCATAGGTTCGACTAACTGACTTTTTTTTGGTTTAAGTTTCATGTATGGGATATCCCTTTCATATCATTATTTTTTATTTTTTTGTATGAGAATCGCAAAGTGGTTAAAAGGATACATCTACCTACCAATATTCAACTGTGTAATGCTAATGGTTGTAGAATAAAGTGGCTGTGACATACGGACGGACTGTAAGGACGGAAACAGTAAGGGTTCCGTTTTTTGCCATTCAGCTACGGAACCCTTAAAGGCTATGAAATTCTTATTCTTACACTGATTTTTACAAATTCTTCGTCGTTTTTGTGCACAAATAAGTTTCTTTAACATTTTGCGGCAATACTATCCTCATGATGATGGAACGGCGGAAGCGATTGTCTTAAATGACAGGTGACAGCTACTTTTTTCACACTTGGAACCAAATGTTTTAGCAGCTAATCGTTCAGAAAACTTATTTGACTGCGCATGTGAATTTAGATAAAATAACAGATTCATCATTCTAGTTGTATTTCTTTCTTAGTGAAATAAACATTGATAACATAGTTTTCTAATGGTTAAAATAAAACTAGGTTTATCTTTAAATCATTGGTAGATTACACACTTCATTTTGAATTTAGAACGTTCTTAAGTACGGCGATAGAAATTGCCAAATAGCCATCATTACTGAATGTGTAACAATGAAAAATATTTTCGTTCATTAAAAAACGGCCATATACAGGGTGTGGCGTAAATAGTGGTCCAAAGCAAAGGTGTGGATACACTGTACACTGAAGCACCACATACCAGTATTTAAAAAAAAAATATGTACAGGGTTTTCAAAAAAAAAATTTTTTTTAATTTTTTTAGAAATCGTTACCTTGCCTTACAAATTTGGTTATAATTTCCAAAAATGACGGTTTTTTTTATCCATTTTTTTTATTATTATTGCTGATCACTTGTACTTAGTACTCCATTCATTTTTTTTTTTTACAAACTGAATTTAATAAAAAAAATTAAGTTTATTTCAAAATTCAATACTCACTGCTAGCAAATCGTTTGACTTTCAATGCTTTTGGTGCAAAAAAAATGTACCACACTGTCAGTGCCCATTGTTTAAAAAAAATGCCCATCTTTTGCAGATTCTAAAATGGTGCAACAATAAGTGTTACGACTTACAGGAAAAAAGTTATTGCTTTTCGAAACAAAAAGGAGCCCAATTCAGAAAAACAATTTATTTGAAGTTCAAGGGTTTACAAGGGTTGTAATTTTTTTCTGTGTGGTCCAAAGCAAAGGTGTGGATACACTGTACACTGAAGCACCACATACCAGTATTTAAAAAAAAATTATGTACAGGGTTTTCAGGGTTTTCAGGGTTTTTTTTTATTAAATTCAGTTTGTAAAAAAAAAACACGAATGGAGTACTAAGTACAAGTGATCAGCAATAATAATAAAAAAAATGGATAAAAAAAAACCGTCATTTTTGGAAATTATAACCAAATTTGTAAGGCAAGGTAACGATTTCTAAAAAAATTAAAAAAAATTTTTTTTTTTGAAAACCCTGTACATATTTTTTTTTTAAATACTGGTATGTGGTGCTTCAGTGTACAGTGTATCCACACCTTTGCTTTGGACCACACAGAAAAAAATTACAACCCTTGTAAACCCTTGAACTTCAAATAAATTGTTTTTCTGAATTGGGCTCCTTTTTGTTTCGAAAAGCAATAACTTTTTTCCTGTAAGTCGTAACACTTATTGTTGCACCATTTTAGAATCTGCAAAAGATGGGCATTTTTTTTAAACAATGGGCACTGACAGTGTGGTACATTTTTTTTGCACCAAAAGCATTGAAAGTCAAACGATTTGCTAGCAGTGAGTATTGAATTTTGAAATAAACTTAATTTTTTTTATTAAATTCAGTTTGTAAAAAAAAAACGAATGGAGTACTAAGTACAAGTGATCAGCAATAATAATAAAAAAAATGGATAAAAAAAAACCGTCATTTTTGGAAATTATAACCAAATTTGTAAGGCAAGGTAACGATTTCTAAAAAAATTAAAAAAAAAATTTTTTTTGAAAACCCTGTACATATTTTTTTTTTTAAATACTGGTATGTGGTGCTTCAGTGTACAGTGTATCCACACCTTTGCTTTGGACCACTATTTACGCCACACCCTGTATATATTTTTTTATATTTTTATTGGAGTTCAAGCGATTTTTTGTAGTTATTTAGGTAACTGTACGAGAGATGGCCAAAATTGTAACATCTTTAAGTATATTTTTAGGTTATCCTCTAAGCACAACAAATCACTCCCTCGCGAAGCGATAAATAACCGTTTCGAAATAAAATCGCGTCAAAAGCGTTGTCAGCATGCTAATCAAAACGGAACGGCTTTTAGCGCTCACAGCACCAACAGTACTATTGGCGCAAAAGGGAACGCAGCCTCATTTGACTTATCTGTCATCTGTCAATGTCATTCATTTTCAAATTAATCCGTTTCTTTAAGCGCGTTTGTTGCCTACCTATTTTGTTGTTTTCTATGTTGTCCACGATGAGACTTCGGTTTGGTTTGGATTTATTTAGATAGAAAGAATAAATAACGATCTCAGTCGACATGTTTCATAAAGGAAAATATTATATAACATTCAAACGTGGCTTCGACGAAAACAAGAAGGATGTTGTAGTAGTTATTGATAAAGTTTTTGAGACTGATTGCGTGGTAATAACTTTTTCTCAACAGGTGCTTTGCCATTATTTATTTCTATTTATTTACCCACTTAGTTTTCAACTATACTTGCAGAAAATAACCCTGTCAGATGAAGACGATCCTGCATTTTTGTGCATTCTTGTGATATCTCGAGGTGACTATGAAGAATTGAAAAAGCAACAAGGACTCCTGATAGATTTTGAGAATTTTCCAGCACAACTTGTTAGATTATTACAACAGACTGCCGCGAATAATATGTAAGTAATGGTTATTTAAAACATTAACTCAAACGTCAAACTATTCAAATCAAATCTAAATAAGGAGTTGTTTTTTCAGGTTTTTGCAGATGCAACAAACAAATCCAATACAGTATTTTTTTGAAATTGTGGAACATAATGATTTCAAACGCTTGGTTCATCTATCTTTGCGGACAGGTCCTGCTACAGATGGAGACATCAAACAACACATGGTGGAAACAATCAATAATTTGAAAGTTTGTTATTTTTTATATGTTTTCTTTAACTGACAGGTTAAAAATATCCTTCCAACAAATTAATACTAATATTTCACTATTTTAGAAATCATTAGCAATTCATAAAAGTGCAGCGTCAAGTAGTGATGCATTATGGAATGATAAATGTATTAATTTGGAACGCAAGGTGCATGATTTGAGTCATGCTTTATCCAAAATGGAGGAAGATAAAGCCAAGAGAGAAATTGAGTTTCAAGAATTAGTGAAGCAAGAAAAAGATAGATTAATACAGGTATGAGATAGTTAAACTTATTTATTGATTCAGAAAAGTTAGTTTGTAACTGTAAATACTTATTTTAGGAACGACAGCAGTGGTTAAAGAATGCAGAATTGAATTCTAATAATCAACTAGCAGTAACACAAGAAAACTTAAATAGGAAAGATAAACAAATTGATGAATTAAATACATTTTGCAAGCAACTTAAAGACAACATTGTGCATCTGGAAAATCAGTTGAGGTTATTATTAGATTTAACAGCTTTATTTACTTGCATTACGACTCACAAAAATATTTTAAATTTATTTACTAAGAAAGATATGATGTTTGAAATTTTGAATAATATGTTAATATTGTAAAAATAAAAATTAGGTGACTCTAATTTAATAAATGTATACAATTTTAGTGACAAATCTCAACGATTGAATGTATTAGAAAAGGAAGTTCAGAAAACTCATATAGAAGTAGCAACATTGAAAGCCAGAAATGTGACTTTAGAAAGAGAAATTTCTGATAAAGAAAAGCTTTATGCTCAATTGAATAGTAAATGTACTCATTTGGAGCAGGTAAGAACAGTTCTGATTAGTTCTATTAATTGTTTTCATTTTATAAAGTTTTTAGTTGGCATAATTATATTTTAATGAATAATTTGCAGACCATAAAGGACAATTCAGACACTATCAAAGAATTGAGTACATCTTTACAAATGACAAAAAAAGAAAAGGTAAAGCAAATTATATTTGTTAATGTACTTTTACTCAAAATAAAATGTAGTAAGTAAAAAGCTACAAGCTTTTTACTTACTACATGTTATTTTGAATATTATAATTACAAACTGCAGACATTACCGCCTTAGGCTGAGCGCACGCGGCATGATCTCCGCGAGCACGCTCGAGGATCACGCACGCCAAGGATCACGCCCGCACGCCAATGTGGGGTCAGCCCTATAATAATTATAGTACTACTGTGTTCCTCTTCTTTTAGTTTTTAGGCGACAAAAGTGCGTTTTTTTTATTGATGGTAAATAGCAGCACTACTGTTCAACAAATAACATACATTTAAAATGTGTGGTGGTATAACATAGGTACAACATTTTAATTTATGTCTCATATTTATTTGTTGAACAGTGCTGTTCACCATCTATAAAAAACTCACTTTTGTCTATACTAATATTATAAAGAGGAAAGATTTGTTTGTTTGTTTGTTTATTTGCATCGAATAGGCTCCGAAACTACTGGACCGAATCAAATGAAATTTGGCACAGAGATAGTTTGAGACACTAGGAAGGACATAGACACTGGGAAGGCCATTTTGTCGCGATATAAAATCATCAGGGGGGTGAAATGGGGGATAAAAATTTGTATGCAAAAACCGACTTTTGGCGCGGGCGAAGTCGCGGGGAACTGCTAGTCAATAATAAGTTTGGCTAACTCATTTTACACAAGAGTTATTAGAAGAGTCAGAGCATTTTACAGTAATATAATTTTATTATGTAGGCATTGAGACTGTACATTTTATTTTGTTCTTTTAACATTGGGCTCAATTCTAATGTGATTGATTAACATTGATGTGATAAACATTGGCATCAAATCCATTGTTATTGTAAGCTTCTTATTATTTTGTGCACGCTGCTTTAGAAACCGCACAGGCATATGTGAAATGAATTGGGGGAAGATTTTTTACACAGTTAAATTATTGCATATTTTAGATTAATATATACATTCTCTGCTGTGGTGCCCCCTGCACCGCACCACATGTATGGCTAAAATTTCTTACTCTGAATAGTGTGGTTTGTATGTAAATTGTCTTACTCAATTACTTGTTTAGGCTAGCTTGGAAGAACGATTAGAACTTAGTGAGTCGTTGGCTAAAAAAAGCAATGAAGCGGCACATTCAACATCAGAGCAACTCATGAAGGCTAATCAAATTATTTCAAAACAGAACTGTGATCTTATCGAAATTAAGGAAAAGGTATGTATGACAATAGCAGTACATAGCGATGGGCGAGAGAAAGAAAAAATTGGGATGGAAAAGAAAAATACGGAAAAGTATGGGAAAAACGGAAAGATTGGGAAATATTCCAATTCGGCGGGAAAATACTCAGAAGTGGACTTAAATAAATAAAATGCGAGAATTTAGCTACTGTAACAATGGTTTTACGCCCTTACATAAAACCATAACAGCGGGACCACGCTAGTTTTGCCTGTTTGTCAGTTTTATTACACCAAACGTAAACTGCATGTTCTAATGCTTAGATTTATCTGAGTCTTTTTTTCTTTGAGATTCGACGATCCTGTAGTACACTTTCTATTACTGTGCTCACGATGTCGCGAATGGGTGCAGAAATGTGCGTTTGAGAAGGATTGGAGAAATCTCGACGTAAAGAAACAGGGTCATAGTAAAATCTCTACATTAGAAACGGCAGTTTGGCTTCTGTTAAGTTTAAATATTTGAGACAAGTGATGATAAAGTTAAATCTTCGTTATTAAAAACAAGAAATTCAGAAAACAAAACGTGTAGGTTTGTTTTCTTCGAGGTGTCTAGGTGAACATACTTAAAGTCCCGAGTGTGGTAAGTGAGCTATCAACGGAATAGTAAAAGAAGGGCGCCTGTTTATATTTTTTTTGCTTGTAAACTCGAAAACTGCTTGTTTTATTTTAAGACACATTCATTTTGATTTTTTTCTATAGGTCCAAAAGTGAACACGATATTACAAAGTATCTGATTTGACAAGTTCAAAAACTTAATTCCAACTGCGGACAAATCACTCAATACTAATTTTTTGATAAAGAAAACACTTCCAAATGTGGTAAGATATCTTACTTAAAATTGTAAAAAAAACTAAATTGGTAAATTCAGTATAGTTTTTAAATCACTCATCAAAAAAAGTTTACGATCACTGAAAAATCGAAATCTTTATTTGTTACGGTAGATTATATTATGATTTCATCTTCTTTTAAGATTCTTTATTTAAAAATATACAATTAGAATACAAAACAATAAATCAGTTCAATTGTTTTTCCATGTAAAAAGGCTTTCAGTCATAGCTTACGCTCACTCACTCTCACTCGTTTTTCTTTTTTAAAGAAAACACACCAAAACATTTTTCTTGATAAAGTTAAATTTAAAGAATTATATCAGTTTATGCTAGTGGTCTTAAACTTTTTTTGATGTGTGTATAGCACATTTCAACATCCACAAATATAACTTAGTTATTCATACAAACACAAAAAAAACTTACAATTCTCTTTAATTACGAAAATTTAACTTTATTATCACTTGTCTCAAATATTCAAACTTAACTTCTGTTAAGTTAGCCAAACTGCCGTTTCTAATGTAAAGATTTTACTAGACCCGGTTTGTTTATATCGAGATTTCTCAAATCCTTCTCAAACGTCTACATTTCTGCACCAATTCGCGACATCGTGGACACAGTAGTAGGAAGTATACTACAGGATCGTCGATCTCAAAGAAAGAGAGACTCAGATAAACCTAAGCATTAAAATATGCCGTTTACGTTTAGTGTAATAAAACTGACAAACAGGCAAAACTAGCGTGGTCCCGCTGTTATGGTTTTATGTGAAGGTGTGCTACAGGCGTAAAACAATTGTCAAAATAGCAAAATTCTCGCATTTTATTACTTTAAATGCACTTTTGAGTATTTTCCCTATTTTCCCGGCGAATTGGAAATATTCCGCATACTTTCCCCGAATTTGGGAATAAACCCAACAGTTGGAAATATTCCGGGGAGTAAACCCAACGCTAGCAGTACATCTTAAACCTGTTATTATAATATTACGAGAATTGAATTTTCATGCACCTGAAGTGATAAAGAATACAAAAAAAAGTTACATTCAACCTACAATACCTAATTCATTTTTGGAACCTATGTGGCATGTCACTCTTGAGGGCGAAAATTAGTTAGTCAGCGCCCCTAGTGGCACGTTAGCGAAACCTGTTTTTCTCACGCTCGAACTTGTCGGACTATAAAACAACATAACTTTTTAAACGTTCTTGTTGCATTGTTGATCACGAACATCTATACTAATATTATAAAGACGAAAGATTTGTTTGTTTGTTTCTTTATTTGCATCGAATAGGCTCCGAAACTACTGGACCGAATCAAATGAAATTTGGCACAGAGATAGTTTGAGACACTGGGAAGGACATAGACTACTTTTTGTCTCGATATAAAATCATTAGGACCCCCTAATGATTTTATATCGAGACAACATCAATAATTCAAGAATTCATGCAACGTACTTATCTAAGTATTTTGTTTATACTCCCGACGTTTCGGCCCAATTGCATGGACCGTGGTCACGGGCAGACTGGCAATGAGCGGTGTCGTCTCACCAAGCGCGTTTAAAAATCTTCCACCTGCACTTTGCTAATATCTATGTCACTTGTACAAACAGCCCGGCAAACGGCTGTAAAGTCGTTGGCGTATAAGATTAAATTTAAGTTCAATCTCTTTCTTTCTCTGCCTAAGACACGAAAAGAGAAAGACTAATAATTTCGAAACAGACTAGACAGCTGTCAGTTTGCCAAGGAAATTAGTAAATCCATAGACAATTTAGTAGGTCATTCGAATTCATTTGATAACGGCTAAAATTGAACAACAACGAAAACGAAAAACTTGTCAAAATACGTTAGAAATGGCATAACTTAATTTGACATTTCTAAAGGACAATGTTAAAGTTACTATGGGGATCTGTACCAGCTTGCGTCCAAACATTTTTTTTGTTGTGGTTAGTGTTAACGTACTTTTGACGCAATATGGTACAGGTATTGTCAAGATCCTTTATGTAGTCTGTCTCTTTTCGTTTGTTTAGCAGAGAAAGAGAGAGACTGAACTTAAATTTAATCTTAGACAGGGCACATTGGAATCGAGTCTAATATCCGGACCGGATTAGTTTCGGGCGGCCTCACGCGCGGTATGCACTTTGCAATCACTGTGTTCCAAGCTGGTGATAGTTCGAATCCGTCCTTCCTATTGATATTTTTATATTTCCTAATTTCAATGGCTTCTCGTATTAGCCTAGCTAGAGGCTTAATGACGATCGGTGGAGAGGATTTTTGGTGCATGTCAGTAGCGTGCATTGGTTCTGTAGCGAGGTAAGCACATACAAAAAAATCAAGTCAGTATTGATAGTAAGAAGATAAATAGAGTTGTCCAAGAGGATCATTAATATGTATAATACATGCACAATTAACTGCAGTTATAGAATTAAGTTATTTTGCATAACAAAAACAAGAAAACAAAGTGAAATCATGTCCCGAGTAAACTGTTCAGTTATAGTATATATATAATTGTTAAGTAGGTAATTTTACCTACTTACCTAAGTTTTTTGAAAACTAGCAAATAAACAATATTTCTTACCTTGCTTTATTTTTATCGGTGCATGTTGTCCTAGTGCGCTGATTTATCAAACCACAACAGTTAATAAGCAAACGAACGAATTTATAAGACATGTCATTAAACTGATATTATTTTTTACTGACAAATTGTACATTAATTACACTTGTTTTTTATCTATTGTTTTGAATGTAAACACACTGCTTTGAATCCCGAAAACAATTCATATCACTCAAAACAGCAAAAGAAATCGCGTAACAATAAAACTACGGTTTAAAATACTCGCGGGATGAAGGCGAAGCAAACTAATTACCTAAAAAAATGGCGTAAACTTTGAAAACTATTTGTTTAAAGAACTTTTTTTCTAAAAAACTTACTTAATCTTTTTTTCTACTTGTGGAACGATTAAATGTTAAATGATAAACAAAATTATGATTTTAACACGTACCATCACATTCATTCATTTGATAATGTAATGTTTACAATAAAATAATACGCGGCAGTACGGAACGCACGCCATCTTGTGTAGAGACATGCCGGCGCCATATACTTTTCAAGTTGTTTCTTTCTAATATCAAACAGTAATTTATCAATACAATCAATAAGTAAAAATAAAGATATGATTTATTAGTGTCAAAAGAAACTATTAAATAGTGTAAATGTTAAAGTTGTTCGTAAATAAGACGTGTTTTGATTGCCCTTCGAAGTAATATCACGCCATCATGCGTGAGTAAGACAAAAAACTATTTAGTTCGGGATTTGAGCGAGAAAGGAAGATGGTAGGCTTGCCTACTTTACCGAAGTACGGCGAATGTCACGGTTTTTAGCTTTACCAATATGAAAAGTGTCATTTTTAATTTGGTCGGCTTTTTATCTAAATATGCGGCAATGTCGTTAAGGTCTAAAATTGCGTGAGTGTAAGTGAATCTGATAGGCAGCCGCGAGAATGCCTACTGCTAATACAATAATGCAAGTTGAGCGGTTTAGCTAAGAGATTGGACTGCTGGACATAGACCGACGACATTTTTCTCACAATTATTTTAATGGCAATCGACAAATTTTGGTGAGGTAGGCACTGCTTAACTGCCTATATGGACTGCACGCCACTGGTGCATGTAGTTCCATCCAGTAATTTGCATTTAAGTTTATTATATGCTCAGTTATTGCGGAATTATTCGTCTGATGATTCTTAACAATAATAAAGTTTATTGTCTATGTACACAGTAAAATGTTAAAGTACAATTCTTGGTAACGGTATAATGCTTAATGCTAAACAATTATGCTCTGACCCCTAGTTTAGGTATGTCCTGTATTCTAGGAAACAGCGCCTTCCCTTGATTAGCAGCGATATGTTATTTTACTCTCTCCGTGATTGAACGCTTATTTTATCCAAAACAATAAGCACTGCCGCTATAGCGCGAGCGCCACGTTAGCGATACCTGTTTTTTTTATTCGGTACACGGTAGGATGGTGCAGATCGTGATCGCGTTAAAAAATCGTTCTCTGTACAGAGACGCTATAAATTGATAAATAATAAATAAATTGTTTCAACAAACACACCAATTACCTAGCCCCAAACTAAGCGCGAGCTTGTACTATGGTGACTAGGATAACGGATAGACATACTTATATACATTTATAAACATCCATGACTTAAGTACAAATGCTCGTGCTCATCACACAAACATTTGCCCCTTGCGGGATTCGAACCGCGACCGCCTGGTTTAGAAGTCCGGGGCGCGAACCACTACACCAAGACGGTCGTCAGTCCGGGGCGCGAACCGCTATGTTCATGTATTTTATTGTATCATTTATATTTGCAGCTTCTCTGCAGAACTGCCATAGCTTTAGAGCAAGAAAAAGTTATTGAAAAGTACACAACTGAAATGGAAGAATTAAAATCTAAAGTACATTCCACCAATCAGACTATGGAAAAATTAAAAGAAGAACTTAACATATTAATGGAAAAATACCAATCTAATGAGCAAGCGCTTAAAGATCGCGAAGAAACAATTAAAAATAATAATATGGGTAATAAAATTAATGAAATAAGGGTATTATTATTATAAAAAATTGCCATTGTATTAATAGTTTTGATAATTTATAGTTATACAATGGCTGCATAAAAAAATGGAAGAGAATTGTACACCTGCTGAAGGAATGAAACAAAATTATAAACATGGTATCCATACGGCAACAAGTTCCACACCCTACTTTTTACCAAGAAGTGGTCAAAACAATATGTCTGAGATGTCGGATATGTCAATAAACTTTTACGCTAATTCTAAGTAAGATTTTGTTGGTTTTATCTATTTTTTGATAACTTGTAGAAAATTTCACTCGTTAAATAGAACTACTTACTTGAAACTTAATAAATCACATTTTCAGGTCAAATATAGAGGACAGTTCAGGGCCTGAAATGCAGGAGAAAACAGTCAAAACAGGACTAGATCCAAGATATTTAAGACCCGCGACTGAAGATCCTAACAGAAATGTCACTCAAGGTATTTTTTTGTATATTATTGCAAGTTATGTAATTAATAAATTTTGTTATAGTCTGAATAATCTAATATGTGCAATTTGACAGCTCACAGTTATCACAGAACATAGCAGTGTATGCGGAAGGGATTCCATAGACAACAAAAATAATGAAAATTGAATGCTGTTGATTTTAAAATAAGAAACACTGTATAGCACTGACTTAAAAATATACAATGCGACACGCGATTTTAGTTTCTATTTTTTACATAAAGTGTAAAATGAATTGAAATTCTTTCCTGCTGACAGACGTCCTAAAACGGCCATCTTCTATTCTGTTTTTTTCTTAATTTTAGTGTCACCTTTTTGTTCGTTACGATCGGTTCATCGTTTGGTATTGAACAAATAACATTTTCAGTAAGTAATTTTAAGTTTGAAGACTTAATTTTATTTGTGGTTCTTAGAAAGTAATTCTAAAACATAGTCATGAAATAAAAAGCAACTAGAACGTTAAATATTTTGTAATGATGAGCAATGTTTTTTTTGTATTGATCGTAAACCGATTTGATGGCTGAATCGATTATTCTACCTACTGGTTCGTCAACACCCGACCCTACCTAATGTCAACTGTCAAATTGAACCTATTAAATTATTTAGACTAGTAATAATTTCATACATTTTGTTACACATAATTACATAATATTACTTAAGTTTATTTTTCAGATCCTCATTCAAAGCAAAAATCTACAGAAATTAAAGCAAATTGCGGAAGTAATGTAAAAGGAAAAGAAAACACCGAAGTAGTTTTACCAAAAGTTAATTATAGAGAAAAGAAATCTAGAGCTTCGACATATAAAGCTACTCCAGTATCTGCTTATTTCCCATGAAGTATAAATAAGTACAAAATTCATGCTGCATCAAATACATACAATAAACAAAAAGAGTTATCCACTAATGGTTTTTATTCGTCAATATTTCTAACCGGAATAAATAAAATATTATATGAAGGGTTTACAAAAACCAGCCCTCCTGCATAAAAAACTTATTTTTTAAGGCCTCCGATTTAGAGAACAATTTAAATTAATTTTACTGTTTGTCTGTACATAAATCGCACCTTCGTCTATAAGAACGCATGAAAAAAAAAGAACTGTCAAAAAAACGCAAGCGAGCGAGTGGATTATTGAATGAAGTGGAATGAAGAATCAAGAAAAGAAAACAAAAATACTTTTAAACAATCACCCATTCTGAGTAGGCCAAGGATTGACCCTAAACAGCCAGAAAATACAATGGATGACGCCACGTTACAAAAATATTTTTTCTCAAAAATGGAGGCGAATGAATTAAAATTTTGATTTCCATGATTACGTGTTTCATATTTTTGTAGCTTAAAGATAAATATAGTTAAATGGTGGTTAGTGATCTACTGGAACAAAAAACCAGCCTCCATACAAAAAGTGGACAAGTCCTTTGACCTATCAATTGGCACCTTTGACATGTGACCCTTTTGGCATTCAGATATTTAATCATCCTGATTTTAGGATGTTTACGACTTTTTTAGTTTCTAACTAACTGCTGTACCCAGAGCTTATGCAGTCCTTTTCTATTTCATTGACAAAGAAAAAGTAAGTGACAACAACACTACAGGATTCCTTGAAATTAGTGAATAGGCTGTTGTACTAGTCAGACCCATCGTTTGTTACCAGTGTGATTGCCGTCAAATGTCTGCCTATTAAATAAAACAAGCAAACTTAAATAATAAAAAAACAAAACACCTGACTGCAAAAAATATTATATTTCTAAAATGATTGTCTTTTTACAGGCTTTCATTTGATACCCATATTTTGCTATGGAAAAACCCCCCCTCCCCCTTTGTTTTCATTTGCGGGCGCCAAATTTTTATATACACGTATAGCCTATGTCACTACCACAATTTGAATTCAACGACACCTCATATGCTAAAAACTATTAGCCCGTTTGGGCTGTAGCTGTAGGGCGTGCAAAACAATTATACACATAATATACCTAGTACATACTCCCGAAGAACATAACGCTCATCTAGTACTACAAAGACGGAATTGTCTTTGTAGTTTTTAATTGATATTTTTAAATATTTTTGTTATTATACTCTACCTTTATAATTAAACATCCGAAATAACCTGGTTTCAGTTGTAAATAATATGAAATGAAATCATTAAACGAAATAAAACAGGAAAAAAAACTTTAAAGCGCCCTCCTGTAAAGTTTGCAAAATGACAGTTACGACTGTGTAGTATAGATGAGCGATAACCCCGCAGTCGGGTAAAAAAAGATTTAATTTTATTGACAACCTTGAATACGGCAGTCAGTAGGTACAAGGTGTCTCATAAAAGTTTATGAAAGTTTATCAATAATTTATGATTAATCAATTTAAAATCTCTGTTTTTACCTACCTGTTGCTCTGGGCAAAGGGATCATGCGGACGGACGGACCTCTATTCTAGCAATAGGCTGAGGGCCGCACTTTATAATTTGTGGAGGGCCTAGTGCGAGTTTTCATTTGTTTGTTACTCACACGCGCTCACGATTGACTGAGTAAGTGTCAAAGAAAAAAACAGGTTTCGCAAACGTGCCGCTAGACGCGCTGATCAAATTTCCCTATAAATTTTCGTCACACTGACGAAGGTGAGAGCATGGAAAAACTCGCACTAAGCCCTCGGTCTGTATCGTAGATAGGCAGGTATAATCTGTGGGAATGATGAATGAATGAATGATGAAAGGAACGTGAGGATAAAGTAAAAAAAAGTTTTTGTAATTTTGTTTGAGTAATTCATTCATGTCACTAATGTTTTAATTTGTGGATTCATGTGAAAAATTGAAAGAAATAAGAGTGCTAATCAGAAATGGAAGGCTTTTTTAATTATTACAGTGTGTGAATAAGCATTTAACATAGAATTTATTTCGATTGTAGACATTATTAGTGTACAACAAAATGCCATTTGATTTCTTGTGTTGTGTTAGACCTGGAGTGGAGGACGTGATTGAGTTGGATTACTCACATCAATCTCTATCTGACGTCCCTACGGAAGTGTTTGTCTACGAAAGAACCCTCGAAACTCTGTATTGTCAGAGCAACCGTATCACTGAACTACCACGTCAACTCTTCATGTGCCATGGCCTAAAGTATCTGGATCTTAGTGATAATGATCTTCAAGCCATTCCAACTGCCATATCATCCCTAGTAAACCTTCAACATTTTAACATCAGCAGGAACACATTAACCTCAATACCAGAAACTATGAAAGCACTGAAATATTTAATGTTTTTAGATCTTAGTGTGAATCCATTAGAAAAGCTACCAGATGCTATTACCAATTTAATTGCGTTACAAGAATTGTATTTGAATGACACTTATCTGGAATATCTTCCAGGCAACTTTGGCCGTCTTGCCAGTTTACGCATACTTGAACTTAGAGATAATTATCTTATGATTTTACCAAAGTCTCTTTCACGATCAACTGAGCTCCTGAGATTGGATATAGGACAAAATGAATTTCAGCAGTTTCCAGAAGTTATTGGAAGATTTTTGAAATTGAAAGAGTTGTGGTTAGACAGCAATAGCTTAACAAGTATACCTGCAGCTATAAAACCGTTGGAATATTTAATTCATTTGGAGGCCAGTAATAACATGATAGAAGAAATTGCCCCTGAAATTGGTTACTGCACACAATTAGTAGATCTGAGCTTATCAATAAACAGTTTGACTCAGCTTCCTGATAGCATTGGACAATTGAGCAACCTTACAACTCTAAAGCTAGATAATAATAGATTGTATTGCTTACCAGACAGTATTGGACAGCTAGCAAACTTGGAAGAACTTATGCTGATGTGCAATTATTTAGAAAAAATCCCCTCTTCTATTGGTTTACTAAGAAAGTTGCAGTACTTAAATGTGGATGAAAACATGCTAAGGATGATTCCTCCTGAAATTGGAAGCTGCATGAAGTTGACAGTGTTATCAGTAAGGGCAAATAAAATAAGTAAAGTCCCTCCAGAAATTGGCCATTTATCTTCACTGAAAGTTTTAAATTTGGTGAGAAATTCATTGAATTGTCTTCCCCAATCTTTGTTAAATTGTGATAATTTAGTAGCCCTTTGGCTATCTGAAAACCAAAGTAAACCCTTAGTGCCTATGCATTCTGAAGTAGACCCTCATACTTATGAGCAAGTCCTTACTTGTTTCCTCTTCCCCCAAGTGCCTTTAACCCCTATGGAAATTAAGCCCGATGTTGAGAAACCTGAAAACTCAGAAACGCAGCCATCATCACGACACATAAGTTTTGTGGACATGAAAGCTACTACTAAAGTTCCTGAAAAGCCCGGGCAATTACGCCGGGCACCAACCCCTTACCCTAAGGAATTAAGAGCTCTTGCTAAACATGCCAGAAACATTCATAAGGATGGTGCTCAAGATGTGTCTTCAGCTATGCAAAATACAGTGCATATCAAAGCTGCAAAAATAACTCCAACTTTACAACAAAGATTTGCATCTGATAACAAAATACAGGCAGAGAATCCAGTCAACGATAATGTAGATGGTACTAATACAGATCATTTAAAAATATCAATGTATGATAATCTTACATCTGAGAATGCTTATGATAGACCCTTGGATCTCACACATGAGCAAGACAAATCATATAAAAGTGTTGATCATGCCCTATACCCTGAGAATAATGGAGCAGTGCAAAATGAATATAAAGAAGAAATATCAGATCATTATATTTTAAATCAAAGGTATACAACTGCTAAACCGGTTGAGAAATATATGGAAAGATCCAATGCTCCTGTGCCTCAAAACATTTATGGCACACATATTGATCATAAAAATTACCAAGTTCCTAAAGAGAGTAATTACCGTAGCAGCTTAGATGATTCTCGAGGTCGTTTTCAAAGACTAAGTATGAGCTCCCAAGATCGGCACTCGAATAATGAAATTATGCTCCCACCCCATTTCGATGACAGGTCATATAATTCAAGGACTGGAGTGGAAAACATTCACAACTTTGAACCAGTGTATACTAGAAAAGATCATATTGCTTGCAATCCTGTTCCTGAAGGAAATTATCATGAGAGTGTATATGATGGTGATAAATATGTACACATGAAAGAAAAGTTATATGGGAAAAGAAATTTTGATGCTTACAATTATCTTCCACATGGTAGTTGTGATTTAAGCCCAAGACTACATACTGTCAGTCAAGTTGTCAGCTCCACCACTATGCCAAATTTAAGTAAATATAATAACATGTATACTGTACCTGCAATGGATAGTCGACCATATCCAACATCTACACCAAACGCAAACATTTACAATGCTTCAACTTCCAGTCCCACCTATGTGTCTTCTCAATCACCTGAACTTTACTCTCCAACTGGACATACAAATACAACAAATCCCTATCGCATGACAGATACTCCCTTGATATCAGATGACGGCAGTTATAGTCATGTGCATTCCCCCACAAGTCAAAATATGTTTGATTTGTATGATGTTTTACCAGCTTCTTCAAATGCCCCTAGTGTTATTAGTCACAGACATAGCCCCAGTGGGTTATCGGAACCAGTTTACAGCCGTGGCCAGCCGCCGCCTTATCACATAGCAGCACCATACACGAAACATGCGCAATATTTCAATGGAACTGGAGGATAGTGGTGACCCATTCAAAGAAAACCTTTACGTTTGCTACGAAGTGTACATTCGTATGAACATTATTAGTAGATACCTACATGAACATGATTCTTTAGGTATGGCATGATGAGACAATACTTTGCTCTCCGTGTATATTCATGTCATTACCTAAAATAAGTTTTATGTGCAATTTAAATGTGATAATTTGTAATAATAATAATAATGTTGAAACTTTGAATGTAATTTAAGGTGCTAAGTGGATGGATCATATTGTTGGGTTACCTATTACAATATTTATGAAAAACATTAAAAATAATTTAGCATTTTGGGAAGTAGTATGTTACTCCCTGCCTGACCAACCTAACTAGACAAATTTCAGACGACAAAATTTTTAATTGCCATCGGTATTTTCGTCGTAGTCGTCGATGATTGTCGTTTGACATTCGTCTAGTTGGTCGGATAGTACACACGGCCGCACGTCAACTATCACACTTTGATCTTGAGACCGCCTCTATACCCTACGTAATAAAAGCTGTTTTCTTAGTTCAAATTGCCAGCAGAAGTGGTATCAGCGAATACTACAAACCAATTTAAAAACAGACTTGATAAACATATACAGGAAAGAAAGACTAAGCTATGATAAGATGCAGACTGTATCAGTTGTTTCAACTGCCTGTTTGCCTAAAATAATAATAAATAGGTAACCTAACCTAACGTGCTGCCGTCTGTACTAAATGCACTTATAATTAAAAGTTTGTAGGTACTACTAAAGTACGACTTGTAACAACCATGTTGTAATAATTAAAACACACAAGATAGTGTTAGTTAATGTTAAATGTAATGTTGTATAAAATATGTGCTACAAAGTTTGGTCAACAAATTACACACATTTTAAGCTTTAATAATTTTACTCTCATCTTTATGTGATTCTTGAAATTAGGTGTGTACAATGTACATACATTTAGTTAGTGAATTAATTTGCACGTCAAAATAATAAGATAGGCTATGGTCTCCTATAAACGCATACAGCAGCGTCACGCCATACGCTGACTGAGACACAACACAATTAATAATAATAATAATAAATTGTTTCAACAAACACACCAATTACCTAGCCCCAAACTAAACTTGAAAGCTTGTGCTATGGTGACTAGGATAACGGATAGACATGCTTATATACATTTATAAACATCCATGACTTAGGTACAAATGCTCGTGCTCATCACACGAACATTTGCACATTTTTAACAATTGTTACTATGAAGGTGGACTGTTACGTGTCGGACGCCGTAGAGCATAAAATTGGAGACCATAGTCTTAAATAGTTTAGATAATAAGTTAACTAATAATAAAACTTAGCGTGCCTAATGTAGTCCCTTTCTGCGTTAAGCGCTAATGTAGTATAAAGCTTTAATTTACGTAGCACCATATACATGGCGTCCCACGGCTATCCCACATGGAGTAATGAAAAGTATCTTAAATATTGCAGATAGTCAATTGATTTGAAAGGAGACCTCATTTTGTTTTGAAAAACATTTTAACTGCATTCAAAGATTTAAGATAATTTTCTTCCATGTGGCATAGCCGTGGGATGATTCAGCAGATCTTCATCATTTCATTAGTAATTTGTTTGCTTTGCCTGTTGTTTATTGATGTGAAGACTTATAAATGGATTGTTGACGTTGTGGCTAGACAGTTTTCAAAATGCAAGGTGTGGTGTCCGCATTTCAGTCGTGTCAGGTTCGACTCCGGTCGGATCATTTAGAAATCATATTTTCTGTATTGTCTCTGTGTCTAGGTCACTGGGTCTGGGTGTTGTGATACCACCATATAAGACAAGTGCTTTAGCTTTACCACATAATAAGCACTAGTACTCCGTACAGAAGTATGACTTTGCAATGAAATTCAAAGAAATATCTACTCAATGCTGTTAACGATATAATTTCATTCTTATAACTCTGGAATGTAATTAATAATACACTAAACCTATTCAGTGACGTACTATCACGCATCGCGATAGGGTTGACTGCCACAAGAAGCTATTTACGCCATCTAGCGCATCTTTCTAGGACTTTATTCACGCTCGTCCAACCAGCAACTTAGTGTCGCGCACCGCCGGTGAATAAAATGTGGGAGCGTGTCGCTGCCGGCTAGCGACACCCAACGTGTTTAGTCCCTTACCAAGTGGTCGCCGCGCGTAGGTACGCGTAGGAAGATACACAGGCCTGGCTTTACCAACGTTTGGAGCAGAGCAATGTATGTGCTGTTATGTTGTCAATATTTATAATTTATTATTGATAGTTTGACAAACGGAAGATACATACTTGATCCTCAGTTTGTCGTACTAATATATAATTAACTTTATTTAACAATTGCTGTTGCTAGGTAGTTAGTCGCAGTGGCATTTATTGGTAGTTTATTTTGCTCGATCTAAGCAATCGATTTGAGTCCGAGACAATAGTAATGCCGTCTCCTTTATGTTTAAAATTTTGTCTCCTTGAAACTATTATAGCACAGCGACGTAAGATACGTGACGACGCGACGTACATGTGGAAATGAGCCCTTGCATGCTAGCACACTATTAAGATATTGTTATGCTGACTGACGTAAATTCAGTTGCCTAGTTACGACAAAACATTTTCATAGCAACTATCGCTTGCGCATAAATATACATTATTTAATTATGCGCAAGCGATAGTTCCATGATAATTTGCTGTACGCTATTCACATGTAGGCGAGTCACAAATTTAATTCCTTGACTGTACCAGTGTTTCTCCCATTTTTTCTTTAGTTTCCCATTAGTTTACAGACCACACCATAGACTTCACATATTAAGAAAGTCATATTTCATATAATGCTTGAATTGCATTTTTTCTTTCTGTCAATGTACAAAAAATACTGTAAAGTTTTTAACTTTCTTGTATAGATCCGGCTGTCAGAGCCATAGTCTTAGAAGAATCACGATTATTCTAAGGCTGACAACAAATTGTAGCAACATACAAAGGTTTATTTAAAAAATTAAAAACCTAGCTCAGACTGCCAAAAGAACTTAAAATTGTAATAAGTAACCATTTAATTTGCTTTCGATTTTGTCATTTTTTTTAAAATAAGTTTTACTAAGTACTTAAGTAATAAAGGAAATGTACATTATATTGTACTTGCTACAAAAAGTCTAGTCAATATTTTTTTTAAACTGTCATCTATTTAAGTTAATGGAAATATTTTTGTGTATTATGTAAAATAAGTACCTAATATTGTAATGTTTCTACCACTGGGACCACACTAACGACAAAATTGATTATTAAATAAAAATTAAATACTTTCAAATGAAGGAATATTCAATCTATTTAAAGTTTTATATGTTATTGGAACATTTTATAAAATGTTAAACTTAATGGCACTACTCGCGCCAGATAATTCGTTAGAAAGCGTCCAATAATATAAAATATTAACTAAAATTATTGATAAAAGTTAATACTTCTTAAGAAGTTGTTTATTTTTAATGTGAAATCTATTAAATTGATACGTTTTTCTGATAACACACTTTTAATACGTATAACGTAACAAACTAAAATTGACAAGGGGTACCTACAGGTGCTAATACGGAGAAAATTTACGTAAAAATTATGATTGTTAACAGTAAAACTATTCAGAAAAATCTGTAAAAAATTAAAATAGTACGTAAACGCTACATTTTCTTAAGACTGAAACTTAAACATATCATTTAACTTTGTATTTTCTTGTGACTTGAAGTTTAATTTTATATTTTTGTAATTCTGTACAGTTCAAATTGTAAAGTTGACTTTATTTTAAGTAATATAAAATAAGATGCTGTTAGCTCATCCATCAGTCATTCATCATCACCGAAGTTATTATTTAAGATTTGCTATATAAGTAATCCAGTTATAATAATGTATTATTAATTACATCTGCACATAACAATGCATGCTGGTGTAATCACTTAATTTAGCTTTTTATTAATGCTTATATAATTGAAAACTCATCTACAAAAAAATTGTTTTGAAATGTAAGTATTCAATTAATTTAGTTTCGTGATTTGGGATATTACGTACAGTCATGCTGACGGACATATTAGGCACACAAAGGTTTTAGCATTTACAAAATGATTTTATGTAAGTATTGAAAGAATATGTCTATGCAGTAGGTAGTATGTATTATACTTTATTGTTTATTTGGAATGTATAATGTTTTGAATATACATAGATGATAAAAAATTAAATTAAAATAACCAACCTAAATGTAAAAAATATATACTTAATATATTTTTTATTGGCTTGTGCTCGTGCATTGCCACGACTATGATGGGTAGGTATAATTTATCAATTTATTTATTTCACCATTTAGGAACTGCCGAACAAATATTTTTGAAGTGCCATACAAATTCTAATTGCCATTTCCCATCCAAGTCGCATTTATAGATACTATTATTTATTTTTGACGGCTAGTGGCTATATTACTTTGCATGCTTATTTTATTATTTGAAAATCAAAATGATATTAAATTATACATATACAGGGTTTCCGGGTTTTGATTAGCGATAATTTAAGGGCATTTTTTTTACCAAATTTTAAAGACAATTCAATTTTTTTTTAGAAAAATTGCATCTTTGGGTTTAGTTTTGTAATACGATTAAAGAACTATTAACTGTTTTAAATTTTTAGCAATATTATAAAAAAAAAACCTCTGACGGTTAATAATTTTGAATTGATCTTTATTTCACTTGATAGGTCATAGCGTTAACTTCCAAAAGAATCATTTTCATAGCTTTTACTACCTCCAGATCCACAGAAATAGCATTTTTTTAAATAATTATTATGGCTGCCATTTCAAGAGGGGGTAGTTAGACCGCCAACGTGGGGTTTTTTATAGATAACATTTGATGATCTAACAGCCCATAAATTGTCGCCAGTCGAAACCCGGACACACTGTATATACGCGTACCTAACATGACAATTACAATTTAATATTCTTTTAAATCTTAATATGTAGTTATTTTTAACAATAAAAGTAATTACCTACCAGTCAGTAGGTAAACTTGTATATAAATGAAATGTACATTTAAGTAATTAAGGTTCGGACAGATCTAAAGTAAATCTATACTATCTCTCTTTACTAGATACTTTTTTTTACTACTTGTACTTATCGTTTTTCAGTCCCAAATTCACGTGTTTTTTTTTTGTTAAAAAGCATTACATATTTTCTGACTATTATTTTTATATGCTTACAGATAGCTAACTGAATTCTGAAAAAAATATGCGCCGTCATTAAAATATCCACCCACAGACAGGTTGCGCCAAAAACATACCCACACGTGATATTATTATTATTATATCTTTTGACGTCTTTCCCTCCCTCTCGCCCCTTGTATTTTTTTCCGAACATCCTCGAGGCTCGGGCCGTTATTGCACGACCTCTACTGGTTTCCTTATTTTTTTTACCACAGTGGCGTATGATGAATATGGGGCCACATTTTTTATGTTAATGTTAGCTTAAAAGATATAAATACGATTGGCGGATTTACTTTATAATTTATGTGGGCTAATATTGAACGTGGCCTAAGGCATTATTCCCAAGTTGAAAACAGAGTAATCTTGAAGTTATTTAAGTAAATTAATTCAAAACCTACCTAATAATTTGTGTAAATTAAATAAATAATATTGATATTTTGAGGAATTTTAACTATGTTATTTATACCTATTTTAGTTTATAATTTATGTACTTATAATATTATAATGATTACAGCTTTTAGTTAGTGTACCTACTTGTAAATAAATGAATAAAATGTTGCAACTTTATGAAATGTATCCTTTATTAGACCACAATCACACACACACACAACCGACTATGACATTACTTATTTGATAAGTAACAAAGCAAAGAAAGCGCGGTTCCGTTCTCGCTATATTTTTTTGTTATTTCATGTATAACCCGATTGTGCATTTAAAAAGAGGTAGATGGGTCACTAGCGCGCGAAAATTATTGCCTCAAATGAACAATTTGCTCAATTTTGGATTCAAATATGACATTTTACACGCAAAAGAACGCGTGCTTTGAGCATCAAATTTGAATCGCCGCCCAGTATGAGATGATAGGTCTACCTTTTTTTTGAATAAATACACTGTCAGTGGTATTACCAGTATAGTCCGACAAGTTCATGCATGACCGTCCTACACCCCTTGCGGGTAAAGAAGCGCCCCGCACTCGACTGGCAATAAGAAATCCCGCACACCATCCGTCCCCACTGCCAGTCCGCCGCTGAAATCTAGCTGCATGGCACTAGCCCCTCTCTCTCACCTCTGGTGAACTCAAGGTAGCGCACCAAATTGTCGGACTATAGGTACTACATTAGTTAGTGCAAAAAACACCCTGTATAACTTGTTGAATCGAATGAGATTAATTAGCTCTCAGGTCAATGCACAACCTTATTGGTGACGTGGAGAGCTTAATTGACGGATAACAGGGCCGTGTTTCAAAAGGGTACAGGTCTTATAATACAAGTGTGTAGGTAACAAAGAGTTACTATCTATGTTACTTACTATGGTATACTCGTACGTATTACAAGACTTGTACCCTTCCTGAAACTAAATTGCCCTGGTAGTTGTTTAGACTAATGTAGGTAATTACGTTAAAGACCTAAGTTGAATGAAAGATGTGCGTGACCCTGACAAGGGATGTCGTATCTTCTTCTTGTCAATAAACTCATGAAGCGAACCCAAGTTATTTGAGGTTAAATGTTAAAATTATGCCCTTGATACCGAAACCAAATTCGTATTGCAAGTGGAACTTTATAAAAGCTTTATAATAATCATCATAAATGGAGGCGATGCTATTAACATTAATCAACATCGAGCAGACTGCATTGCGAATATGATATATTGTTTTAGATTTTAATAAAACATAAATTATAAGATTATAATTTCCTGCATGCATTCATTCACTACCCACATAGTAAGTATGATGTAAACAAGGTTGTCTGTCTGAAATAATCGATTAGATGCGCGCGCAAGCTCTTCGGTCGTCGTATCGGAACTGTGTCCGTGTTGCAAAAATCGTCAGCTGGCTCTAAATAACCAGGTAAGTAGGTATTGTTAACTCATTCAATATTTTCCACCTCCATGATCATAACGTTACAGAGCAAAATTAAATAATGGGAAATAAACGTTTTTATGATGTAGATTGTTAATAATAATGGATAATATGATGCCCTGTCAAGAATCGATTTTTAGTGAAATTAAATGATTATATCCCATGAAGAATCGAAAATCGTAAAACCTCTTTTTAAAATCTCTACATAATAAGAGTTAGGACTTAAATGAACATTTTCATGCGCATACACAAAGTGCTTACTTGAAGGGTACGATTACGATTATTATAAAAACATATGTAAGGTCATTAATTAAACTTGCCTGACAGGTTGAATTAAACTGAAATTCATAAGAAGTTAATCTGTAAAGTTAGGCATTTAAATCCTACTTACATTTTTCCAGCCAAGATGCCGGGCGCCAGGCACAAAATCCTGGGCCACGTGCTCTCAGGATTTTGCCACAAGATGAACCGCCGAAAACCACTGCACGGAGACTCCTTGGACACTCCGCTCAATCGGTGCCTCACCACATTTGATATAACTCTACTTGGTAAATGCATACTTTTTATTTGTAGGTACGACCCATAGTTAAATCAATATGTAGGTAGTCATTAATAATGTTATTAGCGAAAAAATATAAGTTTTTGGGAATTCACTTAGATGCCCAATAAAAAAATGTACGATTCAAAATAGCCTTGCTCTGAGATTATTTTTTATTTATTGAATAATTTACAATTAATACTTTATAATAAGCTATTCACAGCGTAACATAATCTAGCTGTGGTTTTAACAGTATTTTTTGATATTGTCAGTAGGTACTTAGGTAGGTTATTCAATTTTATTTAGAAAATAAAAAGTAAAGTCAGCCTATTAGATCCCACTGCTGGGGAAAGGCCTCACCTAAACTATGAGGAGGTACGAGCCATACATATTAGGTTTATTATTATACCTATAAAAGTTGTAGCTATTCTATTATCACCTGTTGGGTTTGGGATCCGGTAGGAGTTAGCTTTCTATGTCCGTAAAAATGTAGTCATTATTTTGTTCACACCATTTCAGGTGTCGGGCATATGGTCGGTGCCGGCATATACGTCCTGACGGGAGCCGTCGCGCGCCACATGGCAGGGCCCGCGACTGCCCTCAGCTTCCTCCTGGCCGGAGTGACGTCAACTCTAGCGGCGCTCTGCTATGCTGAGTTTGGGACGAGGATACCAAGAGCTGGAAGCGCCTACGCGTACACCTACGTCAGCATCGGCGAGTTTTGGGCCTTTATCATCGGTTGGAACATTGTCTTGGAGTACATGATAGGTGAAACTTCCGAAACCTTTTGAAGTGCAATTTAGAGACGTAGGTAGTTCCATACTAGCATGAGTCACATAATGTGCTTGTGCGATAAAATTATTGGAACAACTGCGGTGGTAATGAGATGAGATTCAGTCCAGTACAAATCCTAACTCTCTTATTTACTTTCAGGAGCTGCCTCTGTAGCGAGGGCATGGTCGGGATATTTGGATGCCATGCTGGATGGAGCAATTAGCAATGCTACAATATCTATAACCGGAGAACTTCACGAGACTCTCCTGAGCAGATACCCAGATGTGTTAGCATTTCTCATATGCATCGTGGCTTCATTAATACTCGCAGTCGGGGTTAAAACCTCGGCATACATAAATAATGGCCTCACGATTCTTAACCTCCTGGTGATATCTCTAGTCATATTTTTAGGTTTCTATTATGCTGATATCAATAACTGGTCCCCGAAGAATGGTGGCTTCATGCCGTACGGGTTCAGCGGCGTCTTGGCTGGAGCTGCAACTTGTTTCTATGCATTTGTCGGTTTTGACAGCATTTCTGCTTCAAGTGAAGAGGCAAAGGATCCCTCGCGTTCTATTCCGATCGCCACTATACTTTCGATGGCTCTGGTGGCGTTCGGATACATTCTCGTCGCTATCGCTTTGACATTGATGGTGCCGTACAAAAGTATTAATCCAGAAGCTGCTCTTCCTGCGGCTCTGGGGGCAGTGCACGCCGATTGGGCGAAGTACGCCGTCGCCGTCGGGGCAGTCTGCGGTATGACGACGACGTTACTTGGATCACTGTTTTCTCTACCGAGATGTTTGTACGCTATGTCCGCCGACGGGTTGCTCTTCGGATTCCTTAGTGACGTGAGCAACAAGTCCCAAATTCCAATTTCTAATCTTATCATCTCTGGGTTCTCTTCTGCTCTAATTGCTCTGCTGTTCGACCTGGAGAAGTTGGTAGAATTCATGTCAATTGGAACATTGTTGGCTTATACGATTGTTAGCGCTGCCGTTATAATATTGCGGTACCGGCCTATTCCGCCACCAGACGACAAAAGCTTTGATGTGCCCCAATTGGATTCGCCCGTGGATCGCGAGGACAGTTCAGCTACTGGAACTCCGGCAACTGATGCAGGATCGTCTTCTTCAGAGGTAATCATTACTTTTAATTATGTTTTCCTACCTGAGTGGCATCTTCACCTACTTACCTAACAATTCCGCGAAGCTTGAAGGTAGAGCAAGCCTTCCTTGCATGTCGCAATTTTCTTATAGTAGGAATTATTCGGTATCTTCTATAGATGACATTATATTATAAACCTGAAAGATTGTTCGATTAATGCCATTCTTAAGGCAAAAATGTTCTTACAGATAATTGAAAGAAAACATTAATTAATATGAGCTCAAAAGAGCAATACGAGTAAAAAAAGTTTACTAAGTTATTATTTGAGGTAGAATCACCAAGAGAGTTTGATTTTAACCTTGTTGGCAAGTGATGAAGATAAAGAATAGAAGATTTAGATGAAGTATTTTTCTACCTGATATTCACGTTGCACTTCTTGCTTTTCTAGCACGACATTCTTCTAATAGCAAATAAGCTAAAAATGTTATTTGCACCATCATCTTTACATGTAAGACTGTAACTGATCAAAGCGGTACAAAATAATGCGCGCCAAGTCACTGAAGTACTTTTTTTCCTTATATTTTTAGTTAATAGAGCATTATCAGTAGCGTAGGTAGGTACTGAAACATTGAACTTCGGTCGGAACTGAGCTTCTGTGGCGTAGTGGCTAGTCTTATGCGGGAGGTACCGGCCGGATTCAAGCCCACGTGCCGCCCTAAACCAATGACTTTTTCTGAGTTATGTACATTAGTTGTTTCACTAACCGATGCTTTTACGGTGAAGGACAACATCGTGAGGAAACCTGCACATTTAGGTGACTGTAACCATGATCCAAAACTGGTCAGGTTCTCCTGATATCATGGGCCAAAGCGGACCCTGTCCCCGTGCGAGTGCACAACCGGGATAACGCTAAGATGATGATGACTGATGCACTAAACTTGTCTTGTTTGTTCTAGATGTTCGAAGCGTTAACTGTGGGGCGTCTGCGTCCCCAATACGCGTGGCTGGAGCCGCTGGCCGGGGGCAGAGCCCCGGGCGCCGCGGTGTCGGGCTGCGTGTACACCTTCACCGTGGCGGCCGCGGCCCTCTGCGCGCACAACCACTTCTTGGCAGCGCCAGCTGGTCTTTGGTCCTTGTTGCCAGACTTCGTCCTATACCTGATAATTATTGCTTGTAAGTTCGAGATGAGCTTTTAGGTGCTTTTCCTTTTCTTCTACTAGAACGAGTTGCAATGGTGGGAGATTATATTACACTTTACATTTCTTGTAAACTGTACGGTGACAACCACTTATTTGTAAGGATGTATGCACGAGTACGTCCAATGACTCACTTACAATTATAATCGCTTTGAATAGACTGGGGTGAGGAATTTTCTTAGAAAACGAATACCTGTAGATATTGCATGAAACTGACAAGTCCCCCCTTGACAGTATTTGGGGAACTTAAAACTCAATTATGCGTATACATGTTTTACGCTTAATCTTTAATGTTAGTCGAAAGTTGTGCCACGTCTAGTCTAGGTTTTGATTCTGTAAGGCGTAGTATATCCCCATTGATTTATTGTATATACCAGTAAAATTATTTTAAGGTACCAAGAGGTCATGATTGTTTCTGTATTACACACGGGCGCACGTCATACCATAGACCCAACTTGACCTTGAGACTGCCTCAATAACCACGTAATAAAAATAAAAAGCTGATTTCGTAGTTTATAAGGGTAACTTGACGTGGAACTATTCATTACAATCAATAGAAGTCACATGAGTATCATTATTACAGGCCTAGTCATCATCAAAGCCCACCAGCAGAGCCCGGCGCGGCTGCCATTCCGTGTGCCCTGGGTGCCGTTCCTGCCGGCCGCCAGCGTCTTACTGAACGTTGAGCTAATGGTCAACCTGAACGCCCTCACTTGGGCCCGGTTCGCTATCTGGATGACGTTCGGTCAGTATTCAAATTATTTTAAACGGTTCTTTGACTATTTTACTAAGATTTTTTAGATATTTGCACTTGAAAAAATGACCACCAGAGGCGGGAATCGAACCCGCGTTCCTCGCATACGCATTATATTATATTATGTTGCTAAGGGACTGTTACACCATGTCTGGGTGAGGTGTGAACGTCTTGCTTGAGAGATAAATAGACAATTTTTATATGAAGTATGTCAAATAATACATCAAGTAAACTACTCAGAACTAACTCAGAGGTGGTGAAACAGGTCCTTTGTTTATATGACTTAGCTTAGATTTCCATTCTTAATCGTTCGTGTAAAGATAAGAAGTTAAGAACGATACCGCTATTAAGGCCCATTGTATTATAAAGCGAGTTTCGCTATCGCTAACAAAATGTATGAAACTGACTTAGGCCATCGAAACATTGTGACTTGCATAAATATTTTGACATTTCGTTGGCGATAGTGAAGTTCGCTGAAGAAAGATTGAATCATGTCTAAAGGCCCGTTTATTGAAAACTCAAACGAGGACAGTGACATGCCGTCTGCCACACGATTTATTATGGCACCAGTTGTTGTAAAGGCTCAGCACAACAGTTTGTTAACTGCCGTTTTAAGCGCGATTCCGCTGCGTACAGCAGTGTACCGTCTCCTGCGCTGCTTCTGACATGCATTTGGTGTGCTTAAGCCAGAATAGAATCAGTGCAAAGTATAGTAGAATCCCACACTTGGATAGTTATTAAGACTGTGGTCTATAACTTTTCCATCTCAATTTTCAGGTCTACTCCTATACTTTTTGTACGGCATCCACCACAGCAAGTTAGGGGAGGGTGTGACCGGCTTACTATCGCGGTCGGGCAGCGGCGGGGGCCACAGCGGGGGGTGGGGCGCGGTGGAGAAGACGAGCGCGCTCGCGAGGCGCGTGGGCCGGCTCGGGCGGGGCAGCAAGAGCGACGACCGGAAACCGATCATATGCGACGAGGAACTCGACAGACGGGACCCGTGATTCTAAACTGAGGATAAGTAGGTGTACCGCTTTTTGTAGGCTTTGGGTGGCGGTTTATTTGAAACATGGATTGGGGGAAGCGCCTAGAATCTGAGATTTATTGTGGTCATGATGTTTATAAAACGAAGTTGTGAACGTGCCATTATTTATACATTGAGCTTATTTTATTTGCTTGGAAAGATTAATTTACTATCGTGTATTGGGTAGTGTTAAAATTGAATCATACTACTAGTATTATTTTACCGATTACACCGGGGGTATATATATTTTTTTATTATACAAGAAGAGTAGATTCCCTTTAAGTGATCTCACACAAGTTCACAACATAAGTGGCACTACCTATTCTATTCGTGTGAAACGAAAATATATAGTACAATATTTCACATGATACTTATTCCGTTTTTACAATGTACATATACAAAAAGCGGTATATCCAACTACTAACAGGATATGTAGGTATTCAAAACCAGGCGTAAAGATGCCGTTAGACCCAATGTACGCACAGTAATAAAACAAAACAAAAGTTTTGTCATATTTGACCCGCATTTATAGTTGTACTTTCTCCTAAATACCTTATTGTCATTATTTCTATAATTATTTACAAAGGTAAGTATGCGTATATGCTATACATTAGCATTTTGAATAATATAATGTATAGTTCCTAATAAAGGTTTTTTATCGATCAACTTTACACATACACAGTTTAATTAGTTTTTTTGTGGAATTAAACTAATTGCCCTATATAGTCAGAAACTACAACAGAAAGTAGTTAATACTGCCTGAACCAGGGTTTAAATATCACCTAATTTTTATCCCTTATTATAGATGAGTAGTAAGTATATGCGTTCCTCCTTTACACTTTTTATAACTTTACATTACTATTATCAGAATAATGAAAGGTCAAACCTCGTTTTAGAAAAAAATGAATTTATTTAAACAAAACTTTGACTTCTAAAATTAGGTTGGTAATGTGAATTAGTTATTTTGCGAATCCCATTCAAGTTAACCCAACACAATCCAACATAACATTTAAAGCAAAACAATCTAGTCTAAAACAATAACTATATTTCATATTATTTAAACCTGTACGTTTGTCTATGACTACAATACCTAAATAAAATTCCAACACTTATGACACTTAAATAAATTGATAAAAGTACTACTTACAGTACAGTACAGTCCAACACAACAAAAGGTTTTTAAATGAAAAATATTTGTGCACAAAATGTTTAAATGAATGAACATTTAATTTTAACAGTTAGTTACATAAAATTCTTCCAAATTTGTGCTCCCGACAGCATTGTCTATTATTTACTGAATTGTTTTTTTTTTATTTACTAGATGTAGTCTATCTCACTGACCTTAGCTGCTTCTGTTTAGTTAATTTATGCAAACTTGTTAATGTCGCATTATTTGATGACTATTTATTGTCTGTGTGATTACCAAATTGTTAGTTTTATCTGGATTATAGCATTGTTAATAAACTATTATAGGTATATAAGTATTGTTGATGTGTACATAAAGTATAATGAGTAAATAATTGCTGTCTTTTTATTCGTTCGTACCTATAATGCGAGCAGTTTATTGTGCCTCATACATTTCAACGTAATAAAGTACATGCATGTAGTAGTAGCCTCGAAATGGCATAATATGTACATATACATATTATGCCATTTCGAGGCTATGAAGAAACGTGAATAAAGGGGAGGTAATTAAATATTTTATTCAAGTCTAGTTGTAATAATACGTATACGTATGTATTGTAAAGTAATAAATACAATAGAGACTAACTAAATATAATGTTCTATATACTATTAATAAATTATCACAATGCGACACTTACATCTATTGACCATTGCTCTTTCGTCATTAGCTATAATTTCTTAGTCTAGCCGGTAAGAAATCTATTTAGAATTATTATAAAGTGGAGATGGCGAATTCATTATCATTTTCGAATCGTAATCTCACACAACCTCTATTCATAAGTCTGAAATTGAAAGTCCTACAACAGTGGATATCATTTTATGACACCCAGAAATTCATTTAAGTAAAATAATACTATGTACAGTAATTACAGTAAACTTGGCAGCACGAAATTTTGTTATTGTGTGTAAAATTCAAGATTGCACATTAGACTACATCAAAAGGGAAGACACAGATGATACAGTGACTGACATAAAATTATGAGCTATGATATAATTTCATCAGACCATTTCTGAGGCGCATAAGTCGTATCTTCCCATTTTGATATAATCTAATGATTGCATCAAATATTTGAAACATTCAATGCTGACAATCATACTTGACATAGTCAAAATAGTAAGATTACTGTGAAATATTTAAATACTTGTAAATTGGCCACCACATCACACTAAGCTGAACGAAACGCGTAATAATATGAATCATCTTAAACTTAAGGCATTGCTTTTCATTATTTATTATTGCTTTTAAATGTTGGAACTTGAAATATTTTTAATGTCAAAATAAAGTATTTTTATTACGATTATGGATACAAGACATATAACATTGGGGCATTAAATAGATTAACAGATTATTATAAAAGAGAAGAAAGCATAGTGGCGTGGGTTGAAACGCTATTTTGGTCAATACTAGAAATAATCATAGTGAAACATGATTCTTTTACTAGCACGCATCTAAATAGTGAGTCAATACAGTGTGTTGCTTGGTACGATTGTGAAGACATCGTGACCGTCGTTATTCTGCGTATTTGCTAGTGTAAAACTGAGAACACCAAATTATAGTCCTAGTTGTCCTTTGTACATTGAAATGGTGATAAGTAAGTAATGTCAGTCTTATCTGTGGGTGCGGCCAATTTGCCAGGCGGAGTGGGGCAGTCGCTGCAGCCGGTTCATGGTGGGCCGGCCCCATTGCAGCCAGACGAATCCAACAATGAGACAAAGTACGGTCTCTATGTAGTACCCGTCAATGCGGATGTTACACTTTCCACCACTGCTCGTGCACAGCTGAAAAAAAAGATTTCGTTTCTGAGTGCCCACGCGCATCCGAAACTGCTGGTTGTAGAAAGCTATAAGACATGTAGATTTCCTGGGATTCTAGGTGAGGGAGCACTAAGAGAGAATTTTAAGTGTAACGTGGTGTGATTTTTGATATGTAACATGCTTGCGCGGTATTCTAACATGGCTTTGGTTTTGGTAAAATAGCATAAAACCACGGGAAAAATATTTGTCCATAATAAAACTTAGCTCAGGTCAGGTTTTGATTGGATGCGTTTGGCGCCAGAGGTCAAGGAAGTAAGACACCCGTCTAGGGCTTAAACCTGCGACCTCTAGCGAAGCCGATTCTTAAATAGAAGTCCAGAAAATATCCTCTGGTTTAAAGTTAGCACATAACTTCTTTCGTGCACATTGGCAAAAAAGTTGGTGTTAGTGTGAGGTCTGAATAGGTCTTTTAAAAACATTGTTGTAGGTTCGTGAAGACCAAGTGTCGATTAAGAGATCTGTTTGCTTTAAAATGCAAAAAAAATCAGAGTAAAGTGTCCCCATCCTGTACCAGATAAACGTCTACTTTTGAGTGCGTGACATACATACTAGGTTATGAAGAGTGACTCCAGACTCAACTATGGAACCCTTTTGGTCGTGGTTTGACACGCGCTCGTTTAGGAGTGCTTAGTAGTCTATAAAATATTTATTATATGGGCCAATTTTGCATAAGTGATGTATTTATTACGTGAAATAAATTATCAATTCTTTGTCTTTCTACAATATTCAAAGGTATTACTTATACCGATAAGAAACCATTCAAAAAGTAATTAATAAACCAGCAATAAAACACGTTTCCGTAACCACGATTTCTTATTATAACTGATAAAACGTGACTGACCGTCTTAATAACCGTAAACAAGTTTCCATGCCGTTAATATTCTATGTCAATAATTTACGTTGGCGAACGAAGCAGTCGCTCCAGGCCCCCTTATTTTTTAAAGAAAAAAAATAATGTAGGTAAAAGGCATGACCCTCACAGAATACAGATATTAATTTCCACAGATAATAGATATATTTACTTAGAGTTGCCATCCATAATCCAAATATATTCGCGTTCGCTTTGGTTGCATAACTTAAGAAATAGAAAGCCAGAAATGTCCGCGCTCGCTTCGCTTATAAGGTCGCGATTACTAGATGGCGATGGGACTAGGATTCATTTTGTTACGAGTCTACGCTAGCGATGGGCGATTATTACTAAATTAATTGAATTGTCTCTGTAATCGAATGTATTTGATAAGTAACCGCAGTCATTCGATTGTCCCTGGATTATGCGGCGAGCAATACCGGAGCCACAGAATAAGTACTAGTACTCCGTACGTTTAGGTACGTTTTTGCTACCTACGCGGGGAGTTACACAGGCCTGCCGGAGCGCGCGGTGCGCAGGCCGTACTATTAACTAATGAATCGTCATTCTTAGCGTCGATTGATCATTAATTCGCTGCCTATCCTCTGGGCATAGTCGCGGCAATTCGATCGAATGCATCGAAGGGCCGAGTATAGATTATCTTTCAATTAGATTCAATTATTACGAAGTAGCGGGCAAAATAGCTGTTGGATCGGTTGTTATATAAAATAATACTTACATCTTTTTCTAAATCTGAAGAGCAAGTGTTGTCTGTCAACTCCGGCGCGGAGCAAGTTTTGAAGGTGAGGTGGTCGATGGCCCAGAGCGCCAGTGTGTTGGGCCAGTTGGTCCCCAGGTTGGACACTGTGTTTAGCAGCGTCATGTACGTGCCGCCGACGGTGGGGTCCGAAACCTTCGCATAGAACCCCATCACCGCCACAAACATGCAGTAGAGACACGTCTGAAATAAATAAATTCATTCATTCAATTTTTCAAACACATAAGTAACTCTTTTTCTCGAGATGTTCCTTTATCTATTTTAAACTTCTATACTAATATTATATAAAGAGAAAAGATTTGTATGTTTGTAATGAATAGTACAAACCAAAATCAGACCATGTTTTCCATACATTTGTATATTTTTTTATATTTACAAATAAATATCTAGGGACAATTTAAAACTTGAGTTCAAGACTGTTGAAATTCAATCGGACATTCCATTTTAAAATTGGTACCCTGGGACAAGGGTAGATGCCTCTTGTGGGACGCGACCTAGTAATTCTTACGAACTCACGTATATTCACACACTAACATATTCATGCACCTACACATTAGCACATGCACACACATTAACACACGCCTGCATACTCTCTCAGACACACAGACACACGCACGCACGCACGCACACACACACACACGAGCACACACACACACACACATACACACACATACACACGAATAATGCTTTGGTAATTTAGTACTTATAATTAACCCATTGAAGAGCGGTTCTTCCTAATACAGACGATGTTTCGTCTAAAGGGAAGTTCCAACACATACAATTGTAATAGTTACTAAGTTACTGAAATAAATATATTTTAATATTTGAATTTGAATTTGACCTGTGTCAGTACTTTTGCGGCTTGTCACTTAGGGCGGACCACGTTGGCGCCTGGGGCAGGAGCTGAGACAGCGGCTCTTAAGAAACACTCGAAATACAGCAAGTTAAAAAAAGGATACCATTTTGTTCCCATTGCTTTTGAAACTTCAGGCTGTTGGGGATCAGAAGCAGAGTTTTGTTGCGGAGGTAGGTCGCCGCCTTAGACTTAGGACCAATGATCCTCGGTGTCCTTCCTGGTTCAGAGGATAGCCGTAGCCATTCAGCGAGGGAATGCTGCGAGTGTTATGGGCACTTTTCCTCCGGGGTTGACATTGTTTTAATTTATTTGTTTTTTATTTATTATTAATTTCTTTTAATTGTAATTTATATTAATTTTAATCTTAGGATATGTCTAAATTTCATGTAATATTAAGTTTTAAAATATTACAAATGTATCATTTGGATGTATGTTTGTGAGTTTGTAGGAAGTAATCTCTAGAACTACTAACAGATATTAAAAATTCTTTTACCAGAGAAAAGCTACATTATTCCTGAGTGACATAGGTTTTTTTTATTGTACCAGTGTGAAGCCGAAGCTGGTTTTTAAATTAACAATACATTGATACTTAGCTAATAATATTATTGTTAGGAAGTATAGGTTATCCGGAAAACGTGTGTCAGAGAGTTGGTTTTGAAAGGCTTCCTATAGGAGTAAAACTATACGAATGTCGCACGAAAGGCATTGGTAGGTTGGTAAGGTAGTAAGTAACTACTGAGGCTGCTGAATGACTGACTGGGATGAGGCATATAGATAACAAGAAAAAGAACTAAATTGTGACTATTTCCCACATCACACTTCACTATGCTGTTACTACTGCTGCACAAACTGAACCATTTACAGAGACAAAATATAAGAGAAAAAATTTACAAATGCTATAACAAACAGGTCTACACCCAATACTTTTAATCTGCTGAACTAGGAAACATGACAGTGTAAAATAATTTGGAGATAAACAAATAGATCTAGTCAAGGTTAGCACAGCTTAATAATATCAATAGTTAGATTAGATCAGTAACACCACAAGTTCGATTTTATTTGTTTTTTATAAATACGGAACCATCATTACTGTACCTGATGAAATATGTACAGCACCAGGAGAACAAAGAGATAAGCGTAGGAAGGTCCAGCTTCGCCAATTAGACTGGGTGTAAGGGCCACCAGTAAGGCCACTAATGGTCCAACCAGCAGTCTCAAGGGAAATGCTTTCAGCCATAATCCTAACGGTGCTGGCCCAGTTGTATGCTTGGCTAAAATCTGACATCAAAAAACATTGTTACAAATTGCTTTACAAATGAACTATGATCCATGTCAAGAAAACATTACAGACCACTGGCATAATAATTTGGACAGGCACCAATGGTACAGCAAGTAACGCCAAGTCCTCCCGGGGCACTCCTGCTTCCACTAGTTTCAAACCAGACACTGCATCACTTGCACAGAATCCCAACTGAAATAACCATGTATTAAGATCACCATACATTTTTGGATAGTTTTTCAATTAACTTCAGATGGAAATTTACAAAGTAATTTCAATTTATTTAGCTTATTGTAGGGACATAGATACCTTAGCTGTAAAAAGCACCAATGCAAGAGTTTGCACAGCTGGTAGTTTCACAATTGTGTACAGTTGCTTATATGCAGTTATAATATCACTCATTCCTTTAACTTGGCTCTCTCTGTTGTTGGGTGTATCATTGGCTTCATGTTTAAAAATAGCAATTAGTGTTGTGGTAATAAAAAATATCCATCCCCAGAAAAATAGGAAACTAGCAAGAGTAACAATACCAGTCTCTTCAGGAATAGACCGAATATACTTATTACAAAAGTATGGAGATTCAAGTGCTAAAAATAATACATAACCAAGAAAGTAGCCAGCCGTTTGCCCTACTGTGTTACATGTTGAAGCATGGCCAACATTACACCTGTAAGAAATAAAATACATATGAGGTAAGCCATTGATTCAATGTATACTGGATAATATAATGTTAACTGGATACATTTTTATTTTACTGTGATTATAGTACCTTTTTAGCATTGTAAGAGCCCAACCGTCAACAGCAATGTCTTGTGTGGCCGCCAAGAAATTTAGAAACATGAATGACACAGTGAGTAGTGTCATTGATGGTGCCTGACTCTTAGAGCCAAGCCAATCTGTTACACCGTTAGACATCATCATCATGACAATACCAATAAGGTACTGCACTGGAACCAGCCATGTTTTGCGGCGACCAAATTTAGGCCAGAAAAGAGCATCTACTATTGGTGCCCAAAGCAATTTGATACTGAAGGGCCAATAAACTAAACTGAACTCAGCCTGAAAAATGATATGCATAGTTTCAAATATTTAAATCTTACATTTTTATCTGTATTAAAAAAATTCTAGATAAGTAGCAACACTGAATGAAATCCCTCTACATAAATAAATATGTTTTTGGTATTTTTGGATGCCTAATTCATCGCTGAGCAATATTAGCTACATATTATGAATCAGTAATAGTAAAATTTCATGTGATAAAAATATTAATCATTCACCTGTTGTGTGTATGTAATGCCGCGATTTTGAAGCAGCATGGGCACAGCAGCGGCTAGCCCTAAGGGTATACCTTGTAGGGTGTACAAAAATAATAAAACCGAAATGTTGACTTCATCGCCTTTGATATTGCTTGATCCACTTTCAGAGAATGTATCACCATTTTCAATTAATTGTTCCTTCTCCGGAGAGTTCTTGCGCTTAGTAAGGGACATGATTACTGCACGTAAAGCCTGAAAAACAATTAAGAAGAGGCTTATGAACCACCTGCCAACACAACGAATACACGTCAGTAGTAAGAACTCAACATTTATGAAATACTCATACCTTAATGTTTACCGCTGTATTAATAATTTAAGTAGATTGCTTGCATACATTGGTCACAACTAGTAATTCGGTTGCCCTTGAATTTTATCGTAAATCAAATTACAGGATTAAAAGTACTGTTGAGTAAGTGCAGAGTGGAGTGCAGCAGGCATGCACAGTGCACAGACAGACAGACAGAACCATACTCTTACTAATCTGTGGACAGAACTGCCACCAAAATGCCAAGGACGGAATCTGTGACAGACATTTTTTTTCTTTTTTCTTTTTTCGTCTTCTTGGCACCCGCGGATTGCGTTCCACCACAACAAGAGTGATATAGGGTAAGGATTCGGGAATATTAATCAAATATCGGATATAAGGAACGGATCAAGGATAATCAAGAATCAGTCAAATAAGGATTTATTATATATATACACAGGATTGCAATAAGGAATATTTACAATTTAATATTATTATGGATAATAAATGCTGATAAAATATTATAAATGTTAGTGTCAATGGTATGTAAGAGGCATGGAATGGAAGTTGGGAAAGGTACATGAGCAGATACAAGCGAGCTAACAAAAGAGGAACGATCAAAATGTCTACAAGAGAAGAATATGTGGTTCAAATCTCCAACATCCGAGCCACATGCACACAAATCATCATCAATGATGTGGATTTTGGCCAGATGGGCAGGCGTACACACATGACCTAGTCTCATTCTTATTAAGGAAGTTGTCGCTATTTTAGGCAGATTTATTTTAGAAAACCATGGTTTCGCAAAGATAGATGTCTGAACAAGCCTATAATGCTTCCCTTTAGATTGACTAGTCTGTTCCCAATTCTCCTCCCAGGCGGATCTAAGAGAAAACTTAGGAAGAGTCGTAGTCAAATCATGGCAGTAATTTTTGTATGGAAATAAGTCACCGTTATTCACCGCTTCATTTGCCAATTTATCAGCTTTGTCATTCCCTGTAATGTTGCTGTGATTAGGTATCCACGCGAAATGTATGAGATAGCCGTTCAAGTGGCATTTGTACAAGTTTCCTACATTCCATTAAAATGGGTTAACGTTAATAGCTAACGTTACTCTTAAACGGGAATTTTAACAGTGCTTGTAGGGTGCTGTTGGAGTCTGAAAAAATGACAGTTGTATTCAACTTCATAAGTAGAACGTATTCTAGAGACTTATATAGGCCAAAACACTCCCCTGTGAAGACTGACGACTCTCGAGGCAGTTTAATTTTTTGCACTATTCCATACTGTTGATGAAATACTCCAACGCCAACGTGGCCTATTGGAGAATGTTTGGATGCGTCACAGTATATGCGAAGCCAGTCATGCCAGTTTTCGTCTATTATTTGAATAAATTTCAGGTTAGCATAACTATCACCTTTGATTATGTCAAGGTCGAAATGAATAATTAGAGGAAGAATAAGGGACTCGAAATCCGTAGTAAAGATCGGAAGATATGTGCATCTGTGAATAGGGGCATGTATAGATAAGAACTTTCGGTAGCTAATGACTAAACACGGAATAGTTTTATGGGACCAGTATGGGACGTTGTCTACTAAATGATTAAGGGAATTAAGTTTGCTGTATAAGGGATGGTCGTTAAACTGAAGGGCACGAAAAAGATACTTGTCACATAAATATTGACGGCGCAGTCTTAATGGCGGCTTAACACATTCCACCTGCAATGCGTTGATTGGGCTTGATTTCATGGCACCAGCAATTATTCTAAGTGCTTTTAATTGTATTAAATCTAATTTCCGTAAACCTACTACATTACAGGGCTCTAAAAAGATGCTGCCATAATCAAGCACACTTCTAACTATCGCATTATATAGGAGTCTTAATGATGATGGATGAGCACCCCACCAGACACCAGACACGCATCTTAAAATATTCAAAAGTTTTTCACATTTTGCCGAAACAGTATAGCAATGTGCAAGACCAGTCAGCTTAGCGTCAAGTGTTATCCCTAAAAATTTAACTTCACTTTGAACTGGGATTGCCTCACCATCATAATAAATTGCGATAGTTGGGGGAAGTCGCATCCTCGAGAACAGTACAGTAGAGCTTTTAGGGCTAGCGATAATGACAAAGTTAATTTTTGTACAGAATATCCTGAGACATATAAAAGTAAATCATCAGCATATTGTAATACACTGACGTGTTCGTTAAGGGTTGATTCTAGATCATGAGATAAGATTTAGGAAATAAAAACCGCCTTAGGTAGCAAGTCACGTTTATTAGCTTGTTGAAAGAACTATACCGCTCTAATAAGAATGAGGGATCCGGGGTAGGAACATCGGCAGAGACTACTAAACAACGTAGTCCAGGGAGATCACTACTTGGGTTAGGTACCGAAATACCGGGCCAGTTGTCAGGAGACTGCGTCAACCACAAAGGTGAAAACCAAAGGGAGTGGTCGATCAGTCGGGTGACTGACATACCTCTCGATGCACAGTCAATAGGGTTCATGTAGCCTGGGACGTGCCTCCATTCACTAGATTTAGGACTATTATTAATCTGGGAGACACGATTAGCCTCAAAAGTCTGAAGGAGGTGAGGAGTGGTTTTTAACCAACACAACACGATTTTACTATCCGTCCAACTATGGATTGAAGTCAACATAGACGACCTTTGCAGACAAAGAGCGACGTGATGAAGTAATTTAGAGAGGAGGGTAGCTCCCAACAATTCCAACTTGGGAATTGTTAAACGGGTCCGAACAGGGGCAACTTTAGATTTAGCCATAACAAGATGGACGGAGCAAACACCAGACGGAAGTTTCGCACGTAAATAAACAGCGGCAGCATATCCCAATTCAGAAGCATCACAGAACCCATGTAGGGATAAGGAGGAGGAACCTCTGGGAAGAATATGTCGCGGAATGGCCACTTCACTAACCTTCGCTAGGTTCTGAACAAATGCAGTCCACTCTAAAGACAGAAGTTCATTTAAAGGATCATCCCAGGATAAGCCTGACATCCATAAGCGTTGGATAAATTCCTTAGCCCTAAATACGACGGGAGATATCCAGCCACAAGGGTCATACATACGGGCAATCAAAGATAAAACTTTGCGTTTTGTAATAACTGCATCACGGGTATCACAGGTATAATTGTAGGTAAATGAGTCACTCACAGGATTGTACTGCACACCTAAAATAGCGACAGTCTGAGGATTATCTGGGTCTGAGAATGAATGAGGAAGTTGCAAATGATCCGGGGGCATATCCTCCAGGAGCTCGGGCCTGTTACTAATCCACTTACGGAGTTCATAACCACCAGAGGCCATTATTCCTATAAGCTCAGTTTTCAAGGCCCGGGCAGACGCAATAGTATCAGCACCAGTAAGACAATCGTCGACATAAATATCTCTCTCATGGACTTCAGCAGCTCGAGGGAAGGTAAGTCTCTCTTGTTCAGCGAGCTCAAGAAGGGCACGAATTGCAATGAATGGACTGGAACGAAGACCATAGGTATTGGTATTAAGTTCATAGGCAAGAAGTGGCTGAGAGGGATCCTCACGCCAAAGCACAAGTTGGTACCTTCTATCATCAGGATGTACCCAAGTCATACGAAACATCATACGAATATCTGTTACAAACACTACCTCGTGCCTGCGGAAATTTAGGAGGATGTGAGAAATATCTCGCTGAAGCTTAGGGCCTGTATGTAAACATTGATTCAGGGACACTTTAGAGGACGTAGGACTACTACCATCGAACACAACACGTATTTTGTCACTAACGGACTTAAAAATTCCATGATGAGGGATAAAATAATGTTCCCGGGTCGAGTCATATGAAGAAAGGGACATATGGTTTAGGTCAAGGTACTCACGCATAAAGGAAATATATTTCTCTCGAAAATTAGGATTGGCTTGCAAACGCTTCTCAAGATTATGGAATCGCCGTAAGGCATTGGTTTTAGAATCACCGAGAGGTGGACGATCATGAAGAAAAGGGAGTCTAACCATAAATCGACCATCGCTTTCACGAGTGGTAGTTGCTTTAAAAAAGGTTTCACACTCTATATCCAAGGGGTTCGCAACTGGAGATTGGGGGGCCTCTTCGATTTTCCAGAATTTTTCAACTATTTGGGACAGCGAGACTCCAGTCATGGGGGGTTCCAAATCAGTAAATCCTCCATAAACCGGACCACACAGGACATAACCAAATATCGTCGAGATAGCAGTAAGGCCATCAGGGGACACAAGCAACTCGGACCTTAAAAGGCCACGAATGACGTCAGCTCCAAGAAGTACACTTATAGTACCAGGTTTGTAAAATAAAGGGTCAGCAAGAGGGAGGTGCTTAGTACAGGTAATTACACTTTTAGGTAAGTCTACCTCTGGGAGGGTACCAGCAATCACATCAACAACTATTGCACTGGTGGAGATTTCTGGAAAGGCAGAATTAATTGGCTTAAATGAAAAGGATACAATGCCCGGGGAATTAATTGCTTGAACATTATCTATTCCACGAACAGGAACTGGAGAAGGAATGATAGGTAAGTTCATGTGGTCAACAACAAGCTCAGTAGTAAGAAGGCAGCCCTGAGCACCAGTGTCACATAAGGCACGCGCTTCCACATAATATCCAGACGAGGTTTTAACATGAATCAAGGCCGTAGGTAAAAGAACGAGAGAATTGCGAGGTAAAGATGTAAAAGCGGGTATGGAAGGGGGGCTGCTATCTAGTCAGAATTGTGGGGCCTCATTGTACTTATGATGAAATGCACGTTCATCCTGGGTTCTTTGACCTAGAGGGGCATTATAAGTACGGTTACCGCTGGGTGCAGGTGGGGATCGCCCGCCCGAACGGGGAGGTGATGCTCTACGGGAATCACGAGGGGGCGGGGTACGAACACGGTGCCATTCAGTACGTGGGGGTGACACACGGTCCGTTAAGTGACTTTGTGGGGATTGCCGCGGTTGGTTGGAAGCTAAGGCCGGGACGTCTCGGTATGAGCGCTCGCGATCGTAATTCACAGGAGAGGAGTCATCATAACACAGTAACGTGTGATGACTGGAACGACGGCACGTGCGACAGCGATAATCTCGCGTGCATTGGGATATGGAGTGTCTATCCAGGCATCGATAGCACAGTCGGGCTTCTTTTACAAAGGTAACACGTTGACGTGTAGGAAGGCGAATAAAATCGGGACACTCGCGTAAGTAATGCGAAGTACTATTACAAAGGTGACATTTAGATGTCGTCGCAAAGGTAACAAAGGCTCTCGCAGGAGGTGGGGAACGCGCGTTAGGTTTAGGCAAACGAGGGGAGCTCACAGTAGGGGGGGTAGTAGTGTCAAAGACAGAAGCACTGCCTACATTGTCGTGGTGCCTACATTCATCCTCAAGAAAGGTGATAAGATGATCAAAAGTAGGGAGGTGATTAGGATTATCGCCATAACGACGTTCAAATCTCGATTTTAACTCTGAAGGCAGTTTAGCAAGGCATAAGTGAACTAATAGGTACGACTAATGTTTAACAGGAAGTTCCAATCTCTCTAAGCATCGATAAGTCGAAAGCAGGGGGTTCAGGAACGACACACGTAACCCGGAAAGTTTAGGCGTTATAGTAGGGAGCATCATTATTTGAGCAATGTGGGTATCCGCTAAAACACGCAAGTTATGGTACCTACGTTTTAGGAGGTCACGGGCCACGGTGTAATTGCCCGCCTCAATCTTGAGGTGTTGTATTAATCGACGAGGTTCATCCGATAAGGCTCCCACTAAATAGTGTAGCTTCAAAGTCGGGGTAAGGGTAGGCTGGTTGTCCACCACGCTATCAAACTGGTCTATAAAACTGATCCAACTATCGGGACGGCCATCAAACTTAGGTATAGGTAGGTCAGCTAATTTACTAGCCGGGTTATCAATAGCCAGGGATTTATTCTCCTTGAAGGGGGTGCTAGTACGGGACGTCTCAAATTGGTGAGGTCGTATTTCGTCTAACCTAATTTTTAAGTCGTCTACTTTGTCCCTTACTACGCGTATCTCGTTCTTAACTTGCACATATTCTTGTTCATAAATAGCAGGATCGAGATTACCTAACAGCTTGGAACAAGCGGCGGAAAACTTGTCGCACATAAGTAGCAGGTCGGAAAGACACGCTCGCATACGATTGGAGAAAAAGGTCTCAAGAACTCGGTGGGAATCATCAACCCAGTCACTAATATAACGGAGTTCACCAATAGCTTCACGGTATTCAGCTGTATCCGTGTAAAGTACGGCCCTTACGGTCTCGTTGCCGGTTTCGGTATCCGACATTTTATTTACTTTAAATCGCAAGAAACAAGGTAGGTAAATTAAACTCACAAAAGATTTCAATACGATGCGTAAAGGAACAAATAGTAAGGGACGGCACCGGGTATGGCAAACGTAACTCGTAAACAACTTGCAGGTGGTCACGCGGTAATGGCGTGATCAATAGGGAAACAAAGCGCTCGCGCACCTCAATTGCACTCAAAGGGTAGGTAATTAACGCGCTAATCGATTTAATCGACACTTATGTAAAAGGGGTTGTACTCGAATGTTATTAAGGAATTTACTGTAAATAGGTTAGGTATATGACGAGACGTTTTCTTCAAATTACAAAGAAAGGTAGCAAATAAATAACTCTCAATTAAACAAATTACGTTACTAATAAGGGGTCCTAATAAAAAACTACGCTCTGCTACCAAAATGTTTGAGAGTTTAGGCAGTGGATTACACGTGGAGGGCGACAATGATAGGTGGAAAATTGTTATGTCTTCACGCTTATAGCTAGGTACTTGCCACATCAGCTTTCGGGTATAACTTCACAGGCCACAATCACTCGAAATGTCTGTAAGGAGCTTCACAGGATACACACGCGGCGAAAGCGCTCTGGTCGGTCTAGTACATGTGTCATAGGTAACGTCTCGGTGGCAACTGGGGGCTCCGGGGTTCTCACGGTACGTTTTAAACAAATAAAAACTAGGCAAGTACGCGTGCGAGTGCGAGTGCGCGCGGCGCAGTATCAATAGGGTACACAAACAAATCAAAATATTATAGTAAACAGCTCTGATAAAATGTTAATTATAAATTTGACTAAAACTGTTGGTACATTGAGATTATTAAGCTTGGTTATAAGTATATTAATGAGCACATTATCGTAGGCTGATGTTATATCAAGAAAACAAGCAAGAAAAAAGTTATTACTAGAAAAGGCCAGACGGATATCAGTGGTAAAAATGCCAATATTGTCCATAGTACCTTAACCTTTACCCTTTCTAAAACCATATTGATTGTTACCAAGTAACCCCGCACTTTCAACAAACCATTCTAGTCGGTTTTTAACAAGATGTTCAGCTAATTTAATAATTACTACCGAAAGAGCATTTGGCCTGTATAAATTAGGGTCAGATGCCGGTTTGCCAGGCTTTAAAATTGGAATAATTTCTTGCAATTTCCACGAGGCAGGAATATTACCATTTTGCATAACAGAATTTACTAAAGATATGTAATATAATAAACAAGAGTCAGATAGGTGAGAGAAAAGAGAATATGGAATACCATCATGGCCTGGTGAAGAATCTTTGACATATGAAAGGATTCCTTTCAGTTCACTAAGCCCGACTTGCACCAACACGGGTTAATCCCTAACCCGAGAATAGTTCATACAAAAATGACAGGGTTAAGGGGTTAACCCGGAGTTAGCGCCATGGCGCAAGTGGGCCTAAGTGTAAACGGAGGATCTGAATTATCATTGGTACCATCATATATTATGTTACTTAATAAGGGGGCTGAAGGGGGAGCAAGTTTATCTAGAAAGTGGTCAGTGACAGAATCGTCTAGATTGTGATTTTGAGGTTCTTTAAAGATAGACCGGTAACGTCGGATATTAGACCATATTACTGAAGGACAAACATCTGGGGAAATGGATGCACAAAATGACTTCCATCCTTCCCACTTTTTTTCCTTAAGTAATTTTCGCGTAGCAGTCATTACTTCCACCAAGTGGTCAAAATTCTTACTGGTAGAATCGGCCCTATATAACCTCTCTGCCTCTTTTCTATTTTTGACAGCTGTCAAACATTCTTTGTCCCACCAGGGTGGAGAAGGAATTTTATTATGATTTGAAACATTTTATTGAGATGGAAACAGTTCATCAGCAGTTTTGAGTAACAAATGTGCAAGTGCATCAGCACACTCTGTATGATTGTTGTTTGTAATTACAGGTAGTGACGGTATATTACGCTCAACCTCTTTCTGGTATGCATACCAGTTAGCATTAGCTACCTATATTTCAAGCGAGGAGGAGATCTATATTGGTGCTTACTTATAACCTCGTTTGGGAAAGTAATCGAGATAGGGTAGTGATCACTTCCAAAGGTTGAGCTCAGTGTAGACCAGGTTAGAGCAGATGCGAGGTTAGGAGAGCAAATTGAAAGGTCTGGTACACTTACACATTCATGAGGTTGCGTGCGATGTGTCAGTTCCTCGGTATTTAATACGCATAGGTTTAAGTGGTCTAGCATATCTAAAACTTTAAAACCGTAAACATTAGAAGTAGAGCTGCCCCAGGAGCAGTGTTGGGCGTTGAGATCTCCCATTATCAATATAGGTTGTGGGATGTTACTTATTATTCTATCAATCTCATCATATAGTGATGAGTATGGATGAGGAATGTATAATGAAACAAAAGAAATGTTGTGTATACTAACTGCTACTATGGAGAAATCACTACTATGTACAGGAATAGGTATGTGAATAAAGGGGATAGATTGTTTAACAATAATTGCTATACCGCTGTAGCCGTCAGACCTGTCTTCCCTTATACAAGAGAAACCAGGTATTCTAAAATTGTAGTGAGGTTTTAGCCATGTCTCTTGAAGAGACATGGCAAACGGTTTAAACTTATTTAAGAGGTATAAAATATCAGTTTTTTTGCTGCTAATGCTGCGACAGTTCCATTGCAGCACTAGAGGACTTACTGCCATCTTGAGGGATATCAACATTAATTTTGGTAATAGAGTTAGCTGCGTTGGATGGTAATGAGATATTAAATGATTTTGACAAAGTAGTTAAAAGGGCAATAATCAAGTCTTGAATGGGCATGTTTGTTAGAATATTATTAACTTCATTATTTATAAAGGCGCAACCATTTGCAGGTGAAGGCCCATCATACTCTCTTACTAATGTATTGTGAGTATCTTGATCATAACCCTTACTAAGTTTAGACGGATTTCTGGGTTTTAAAAAGAGAGTCTTCTTATAAGATTTGGTACTTGACTGTTGGATTGGAGAGCTAGCATTGTGACTAACTGAATATTTAGGGGAAGAAGGGGTCATTAGAACATCAGCATAAGATTTGCCTATGGGAGGGTGTAATTTTAAGGCCTCACCATAAGATAAACAACTTTTAGCCATTGTTTCCTTTATTCCTTTTTGTCTTGTGAATTCTGGTCATTTTTTATCTGTAGCACAATGCGAGCCAGAACAAAGGCAACAAATCACATTTTCTTCCACAGAACAGCTATCTCCTGAGTGTTCATGGCCACACTTATAGCACCTAGGAGTTGAACGGCACTGACTTTTAAGATGCCCATATCTACAGCAGTTAAAACACTGTACTGTTGGAAAGATATACAGGTCAACTGGAAGTGAATTATAACAAACAAACACTCGTTTAGGGAGAACCTGTCTGTCGAATGTTAAGACAACTGTCTCAGTGGGAACAAACTCTGACTTTCCATTATTAAAAATTTTCCTATTAAAACGTCTGACTTTGAGTATACTGCCACATCCTACTGGAACTTATATATTGCTTTTAACATCTTCATCAGTCCAGTCGGTAGGTACACCTCGTACTACACCCATACGTGTCACATTGGAAGTTGGGATAAATGCTTTATAGTTGAACTGTTTAAGCAGTAAGCTTGCAATAAAGTTGTTTGCATCTTGGAAATTAGTGAAAGAAATTACAATGCGATTTCTCCCAATTTTCTTGAGACTCATTTACAATGCCTTCAAAATTATTCTTTTTTAAAAATTGGTCAAATGAGATTGGGTGGATGTTAACATTTTCTCTAGCCGGTAACAACTGCTCTTTTTGAATGTGGATTAAGTAGGGAGCTGCATCAGAGGCCTCGTACAGAGATCTACCTACAAACGTTGAAGGGCGAGAATCACTAGCTAATTTATCCTTCATGGTACTGGGCTCAGGTGCAGGAGGGTTTGGAACAGCAAATTGAGATCTACCAATAAAAACGTTGGGTTCATCAGTGTCACTGTTACAGAAACAACTGTTAGAGTTACTGCCTGAGTTTACATTAGACCTATGATTCTTCCTCTTTTTCTTATTGCAATGCTTACAATACTTATGACTTGAAGAAGCACGCTTGCGTTGAGAGCTTTTACCAGTACTATAAGAGCTTCTGCTACTATCATACCCATCCGTGTCTCTTTGCTAACCATCAGTTTCACAACCATAAAGGTTTGAAACCTGGGGGACCGAAGTCCCTCCAGGATCATCCGACGCATCCATCACCCAAGTATTTACAAGGAAAAAAACTTACCAATAAGCAGGAAATTTACACTACAAATTAGGAATATATACAAATCAACTACATATACACACTATTTTACCTAACTGATCCTATAAATACACGAATTTACTAAATTAAATTTCACAAAAGCAAAAAGTCGACCGAACAACCCGACGATTCCCGCGCTTTTTTTCAATCTTTTTTTATCTTACTTCGTCCCCTTTTGACAGGAGGATAGGCGAGGAACCGCAGTCCATACAGCCATACATCTTCAGTTTTTAGGAAAGCAGCACTTATATACTTCAAGTTCAGCGCTTCTTCTATGTAAAAAAATCTTCTGTTTCTATTCTAATTTCTATCTTCTTATTAATTTATTTCTTCTTTTCTCTGTGACAAACACCCAGCTGGCAGATTTTTTTCCGTCCATAGATCCACGTCTTCAGTAACTATTTTTATTTGTATTATTTTTCCATTATTTTAATCAGTATACTTCTTCTTAAACACTTACACAACTACACTAACACTAAATTACAAACTGACTTAACCAAACTCATCGAAATGCGAGGATGGTTCGCATTTCAATGCTCTTAAGGATTTTTTTACCGGGAACAACGAACCGGTTGATAGGAGCGGAGCGCCTTACTTTGTTTCTCACTTTTACTACATATTAGTTCTCCTCTACAGCACATTATTAAGATTATTCCACCCCACAATCACAACAATGCCGGACGCCTCTCGGCCCGCACAACAGCCAGCTGAGTGAAAAATCAAAAAACATATAGGGCTGCTAGGCTGCCGGACAAGTGCGAGTGAACTATCGTACTAGATGTAAACTTATCGTACTACCCGTTGACTTTTGGCCGCAGAGAGTCGTGTAATCGTGTTTTGGAAGTTCCGAGGACGACTGCCCGTAAATACCGCGCGCATCGCTAGATTGCATGTAGTTAAGTGTTTTCAAGTTGGCTGTTACCTCCCTTCCCACTTACTCATACCCAAGGAATTGACAACATTTCAAAAAATTTACATGCACATTTTTTTTTTCCTTATAGTACGTCAAAAAAGAAGACATACGTATTTTTTCTTTTTCATTTCTTTTTATTATTTCCCCTTGAATTTAATTATTTAAAAACTCTCCATTCTAAAAGAGCATAAGTACAAGAGTAAGGATGTGACGACTTCACGCCTATGCCATATTTTAAATTTAAAAAAATAACTGACGTCTGTAGTGCTGTGTTTTGCAGCAGTAAGATATCGATATCGACAGTAAGCACGTATATCAAAATAAGGAAAGTCTAAATGAATAAGCAGATAAATAATCTTAGTTTATATTAGAAATATACAAACAGCCTGAAGACATCCCGCGCCGTCTACAGGACCTTCTGAGAAATCAAGAATGTTTTATGGCATTGTACAAATTCGTATGCTCTACTGTTGAAGTAATCTGAATCCACAGCAAATAACAAGATCTTGAAGATTTTACTCATACTCATATGGAGAGAACATAGAACTCATATGGAATAAAAACTGAAGTCCAGGCATTGAAAACCTTTGCCTTTTCCGAAGCGGAAAGAAGTGAAACAAAAAAAAATGTCAAAATACCTACAAAAAAACGGGTCTGTCTGTTTTTTGGGTCTGTTTGTTGGCTGGACCAGTCAGAATACAGAAATTTATTTTTATGTCGGATTGTCGTCTTTTTCATGATTATTCTCTGCTTCTGCTTCTGCTTCTACAGAATTAATTATTCTGGAAATATTTGCTGAGTTTGTCATAACTTGACTAAGTTGCACTCTAGTTTCGAAGTTTGTATTATGATACGCCAGTGCTTTTTAAGGTGCCTTTTAGATACGCATGCACCAATCAAACTGATACATAATGTAGAAACAGTCATTGGTCGCAGTAAAATCACTAAGATCAAGGACCAGTCTTGTTCTCGACAGCAAGGTAAGTTTTGCTTTCTAAATGTTGTTAAAGGTTATGTTTTTGTACACATTGTTTAAGTGTTACAAATTCTTCCAGTAAGCCTCAAAGCTGATTGTGAAGAATGCACTGTTGAGCTCATACAATTGGGAGTAAATCCATCAGGATTAGATGGATTTGCTATGAAAAGAAATGTTCCATACAAAGTTTGTCATGGAAATAAACTTGAGATTCTGTTAAATAATTATATTCACATAATTGAGTTTGATCCTCCACCTGAGGGTACTGATGATCAGAAACCAGGCAGTAAAAGAAAATTAGTTGATGAAGAATGTACAACCATGCAGAGTAAAAAAATAAAATCAGAAAACATGCATGTTGAGTCCGAAGTTAAAGGGGCATTAGACAATACTTGGGATAAAATTGACAGTGGGGAACTCTATATATTCACTGCTAAAGGAGTCAAACCAAGTAAAAAGATAGCAGCTTTTGATATGGATGGTACTTTAATCAAGACAAAGTCTGGGAAAGTTCACCCTGTGGACATAAATGATTGGCAAATAGCTTTACCAACAGTGGCAGAGAAGTTAAAAGAACTTTTAACACTAGACTTCAAAATAGTAATACTTAGTAATCAAGCTCCAATAGGCAATGGCAGAGTTAAAATTGAAGATTTTAAAAAGAAAATTGAGAGTATAGTTTCAAAACTGAACATTCCAATTCAGGCTTACATAGCAACTGGAAAAGGGATTTATAGGAAGCCTGCAACGGGCATGTGGAAGGTGTTAACTGAGCAGGTTTGAGTTAGTTATTATCTCATAAAAGTTTTATAAAATACAAACAGTTTCTAGCGTTTTATTTCGAGCATATCAAAAATAACCATGTTTTTATTTTAGAAAAACGGTGGCATAGATATTGATAAAGATGTAAGCTTCTATTGCGGTGATGCAGCAGGACGAGTAGCAAACTGGGCTCCAGGCAAGAAAAAGGATCATTCCATTGCCGACAAGCTTATGGCTGAAAATCTTGGCTTAAAGTTTTATACACCTGAGCAGTTTTTCTTAGGTCATTCCATATCAAATGTACAAATGAACAAACCTGAATTTATTCCTAAAGAGGTCAAAGCAGAGCCATTTGATAATAAATTAATAAGTAAAGATAAAGAGGTGAGAACATAATTATACATCATATTACCACGATGCTTACTTATATTACTGATAGATGCACTTAAGTTACTCTTTCTATGCACATTTGGTTGTTGACTATTATCTATTTTATTACCTGTTGTTACCTAGCTATACTATATAAAGACTTTACAGGCCTATTATAATACTCCACCAAGTCAATCCAATCAACTGGTACCTGCCTATCAATTATAAATACATACATACTAAACATAGTTCTGTTCTCATAGATTCTAGTGCTAGTGGGTTACCCAGGCAGTGGCAAATCATTCCTGGCAAAGCAAATAGAAAAGAAATCCAACAATCAGTATGTGGCTGTGTGTAGAGATGTACTTGGGAGTTGGCAGAAGTGTGCTGCAGAAGCTACAAAGCTATTGGAGGTGTGTTATTTAATTATATTGCATTACATATTTGCTAAACATTATTACCTTTATTTTAAAAACCTATGCTCAGAGTTGCCACAGGTTTCCGAGTCCCAAAGACCTCTCAGTTTTGTCACGTTTTGTGACAAGTATTTGGTCTTTTTCATATGGTGTGTACCAGAAATTTCTGTGCTCGCGTCGCTCCTTACTTTACCCCCATAACGTGTGTAATCAATGAATTTCTGCTCTCGTTTATATAACCTTATGACGACCTTCATGTCGTGTGGTTTTCCAAAATTACCGTGCTCGCTTCACTCGCGTTCTATATTTGGTAGTTGGACTCGCGCACTGAAGGAAAATATTTTTTTCTACAATGTAACCTTTGGATTTTTTTATGTGTACCTTTAGTTATGTGTAATACAGCCTCGTTACTACAGCAGTGTTAATACGTATTTTCTAACATTTCGTAGGAGAATCAAAACCTAGGTTTTGTATAGGCCTAGAATCATTAAAGGTCCTACAATACATCATAGAAAAAAACCTTTGTTTGTACGGAATCGGAACCTCGGAATCGGAAAATCTCAGTGTGCGAGTCCGATTCGCACTTGGCCGGATTTAATCTAAGTACAAGACTCTTCAGCAAAGATAATTATATCACTCAAAACATCTGACTTTGGTAAAGGATCGAACTTACTTCTTTTGCATAGCAGTATTCAATGTCGGCTATACTTGGTAGGGTTTAATAGTCCAATAAGTTCGTCGTGCGAGGGGCGAGGCAGGCTGGATGTCAGCAGAGACGGGTGTTGTTGCGGGGAAGGAATTTCCTATGGCAGTCGCGTGCGATTGGTGGCGCGTGAATTATAATGTGAATAAAAGTCAGCCTATATGTAGATCCTACTGCAGGGAAAAGTCCTCACCTCAACTTTGAGGAGGTACGAGCCATACTCCACCACGCGGGCTCAGTGCGGAATGGTGGAGGAGTTTCTGTAAGGCAAGCGACAAACCTTACTGTCATATGTTATCAAGCTTCCCTAGGGCTTCTAACTAGGCTTAACGACTAATACCAACAGGTATTAGCCGGGACCAACTGCTTAACGTGTCTTCCGAAGCACGGAGATGCTTGTCATGGACGTCACTTAAATGGTCGGAATGGTCACCCATCCAATCACGACCGCGCCGTGGGTTGCTTAACTTTTGGTATCACTACCAAAGCGCTGTCGCCACTGCGCCACAAGTACCTCCGTTTTGCGAATTAAATATTTCTTTAAAACTTCTTCAATTCATCACGCATCTCAAGTATCCGACAACCACTTCAACTACTCTGTATTAAAACGTTGATCATGTTCTGTATTTAATAATAACTTTATTTGATTTTATTTTAATTTATTTGGTTTAATTGTGAATTTTAAATGTTACTAACATAGGCTAAGATTCTCATGTATTACTAACAAATGATCTAAGTTGGTCAATAAATAAAAGATTTATTATTATTTTTATTATTTATATACCAATCCTTAAATGATTTTCCTTACTTTCAGAGAGGAAATAGTGTTATAATAGACAGTACAAATCCGGATCGGGAGTCGCGGGCGCGGTGGACATCGCTAGCGAAACAGATGAAGGTGGAATGCCGATGCGCCAAGATGGCGGCCTCGAAGGCGCATGCGCAGCACAACAACAAGTTCAGGGAGCTTATGAAGATCAAACACGTACCAGTCAATGATATTGTTTTCCATTCATACAAGTGAGTAAAAGATAAAAAAAATAAGTCTCAATAACCTGATCCTAGTCTCAATAATCCTGCTAATGCAATGGTAATAGAATAGGTGTTGATAGGGTCTAATTTCACATTTGGCTATACTAAAACTGTCAAATAACGCCATGGAGCGACTATTCTATTGACACTGTCTTATTAAATAGTGGGCCTGGTCTTATTGGTAAGAAAACAAACAGAACTGACATTATTTTAAATACTTTATGACTTGACTAACCTCGCGATTTAGACTTTCCTGTCTATTTGTTACCATGTATTAATGACCCGTTTCTTTTTTAACAGGAACAAATTCACAGAACCCTCACCAAGTGAAGGTTTCAAAGAAGTCATCGAAGTTAAGTTTAATCCCTGTTTTGAAGACCAAGAATCTGAGAAAATATATAGGATGTATTTGTTAGAAAAGTGAGGTAAAGTCATTCCAATAATAAGTGTGATTAGTCAGCACATTTTTATTGCAAAAAGACATGGGTTATTGACAATTTAATGATTTGTAACAGCTTTATTTCTATTTATTAATAAATTTGTTCAACTATTTAGACCGAATTTAAGTAATTTATTCCTACGACATAGTACCTAGATTAATCGAAGTATCTAATTAAAATCTAACTAGCTAGCATTTTTCTCAGTAAGGCGTTTGATCAAATTACCTAGGTTTTAGAACATGTTAATTAGCTTAAGCGTTGCTCAATAAATTAGTTGACAATGGACGGATACCTCAAAATATTAGTTCTACGTACCACATACATTCCCTAGAACTCATAAATTACAATGTATGTGTACAGCGGCAGCGCGTCAGGTTACCCATTTGAACTACGAACACAGCTTTTATTACGTAGGGAATAGAGCATAGAGCCGGTCTTAAGGTCAAAGTGGGGTAGCCTGACATGCGGCCGTGTGTCTTATCAAGCTAGCAAAATTAAACGGTTTTTTTCACTACCTATGTTAGTTACTCATAGTAGATATTAATATTATTTAAAGCTACTTTTCTATTAAATCCAACATCCAGCAAGTATGGCAAAATTAAGCTTAGTTCTGCATAACAAATGTCTCTCGCTAGTATAGGTAGACATATTTCAAGATCGCCGCATTTTCTTACACCAAAAAAGATATGTACATAAAATGTAATTTGCAGGTTATAACGTTTTATCTTGAGCAACTACAGTTTATTAATGTATGTGATGAAAGTTATCGACGTATTTTTTATTTCGTGTAGAACATTCTGAATTTCTTATTATTGTTTCTAATTAGCACATATCATACATATCTACCCAAATGAAAATATTAAGATTGATTCTGCCACCTGCGAATTCAATATGAACCTATGATATTTAAAACATTCGCAGATGCATGATTAAATTATTAATTATATCACTGCTCTCAAAATATATTTTCATTTAGAGTAGCCTCGAACTCACATATCTCAACGTATACACTCAAATTATCATTACTGTAAAAGTTTATTTACTATGAAGGTTTCAAACAGCTACAATATATATAGCTAAAAGAAGGTGCCTCTATCCAATGGTAGAGTCACCTTCTTTTTGCCGTCTTTACAAATTTTACCAAGTATTGAAGTATTCCCACGGCTATGTGGAACAAAGGGACTATTTTACCTACCCACCTAATTTAAATATTGCAGATGTGATATTTTCCTTCGTGTCACATAACCATGGGTGGGACCTGTATACTTCAATGGCTTTGATAAAATAATAACCATTCCACTACTGTATCACATTTTGGCGTTGATGCCGAGTAGGGCGCTACAGAAGTCTCTGTCCCTGACCACTTTAGCGTGCACAAGACAACTTGGCGCAACTTTACGCGACGATGACGATAGCGTGGGTCTTGTGTCATTCGTCATCGGCATCCGGATCCTCGTCGTCGGCGTCTATCAAATTATCAAGACTCGAATCCGAGTCATCCTCATGTCATCTGAAAATGATTAATATTACAATGAGAGTTTGACGCTACCTTTCCCGCACCCTTCAAACGTTGTTGATGATTTTGTTATCTCCTAGCAGGATCTAGCATATGACTGAGCAAAAAGCTAGTTACAAAATTAGAGGTTTGGTAGTAAAGTGACCATTCTAGCCAAAGACGATGACCACATAGATTAGATGATATAAAACTGGGGCACTAGTGAGCGTTTACTGTAAGATGTCAATGTGTACATGTACCTTATGGCCATGAAGACGGGTTAACCTGGTCAGTGTGGCCCACGCTCAGGGAATGCTAAACTGTCTTGGAACCAGGAATGAAGCTGAAGTTAAACAGGACGAAATTTTATATCAGATTATTTCCTCATTGTGTTTGCAATAACCAATAAACCCAGAGATTTTTATAAAGCTGATAGAATTTATTATCACTCGTTTATAACTTGAATAGTTCTCTATATAATGCATGATCTGTCATTCCAGTCTTTTATAGGATTCCGTACCTCAAAAGGAAAAAGGGAACCCTTAAAGTGATCCTCGTTTTGTCGTCCGTCTGTCTGTCAGTCAGGATCCCCAGATCCCCAGATAAAATCAGTAACGCGTGGTTGTATCAAGTTGAAATGAACATCAAATATTTATGTTTGCGATGTAAAAAAAGCAAGCAGAAGTCGACGCGATTCAAAGATACGGCCATTAGAACTTTATTTTCGTAAGCCGAATTTCCAAAAACCGCCAATTTGTGGTCACATCTTAGAGAAAAACCGTTGTTTGTACGGACCCTGATTGCGCGAGCCTAATTGCCCCGTCTCGCACCTGCTCGGTTTATTAATGTTCTCGTCCATCTCATTCTACAAGTTATCATAGTGTTTTAGACACTTTCAAAGTCTATTAGTCTGTCATTGTCTTTCCACGACTCAGCATCGTGCAGGTATCTCTCTAAGTATATCGCCTTGTTTAGAGAATAGGTAGTTTGTTGGTTTTTGCAAATGAGCCAAGAGGATCCTCAGTACCTGGCTATGTAGACGGTGTCTATGTGAGCGAGCCGCGCGCCGGTGAGCGGCACAGCAGTAGTCACTGGCGACAGCTTGCGGCGCTCCAGTGCACTCCGGGCTTGCTGCATGGCCAAGTCGCCGCACCAGCGCTCACAGCGGGCGTATATCACTACGCCTGGAAACATTAAGTTAACATTCAGAATTTAGAGCTCTATTTTTGAATCACTCGTGTGCAGATTTCTACTGATTTTTGTTTGTCATGTAAAAATCCGCATCTTTCAATCACTTGATCAACTGCACTCGACCGCTCGAAACCGCGACGAGGTCCCCTACACACTCATCACAGAAGGCGAGTGATAGAAGAAACGTCAAAATTATTGTGTTTGAGTAAAAATATATGTCTCATTCGCTAATAGACTATTATACCTACGAATTCAAGTGATTAAAAAAATAGAGCTGACTTTGTGAACTGTCGCTGATGAGTTTTGAACGGGTTGACGATAGACCTGAAGAGAAGTGCTTTTTGAGGAAGGTCTGCCGATAAATTAAATACATTGTTTCTTTACATATTATACCTACCTAAATTAAAGTCGCTCCCGCTATCTGTACACTTAGATCTTTTGCCCTACGCAACGGATTTTAGTAGTTTACAGCAATAGACAGAGTGATTCAAGAGGAACGTTTAATTATGTATAGTATTACAAAGATATTGCACCCGCGTGAAGGCAGGGCGGGTCCATAAGTAAATCTTTAAAATAGTGCAACAGAGTTTTTCGGCTACACAAAGTTAAAAGAAAACAAAAATGACGTTTCATCGTAGAAATATTGACCAATATCTTACCAGCTGCAGCAAAGAGTGTGATGGCCGGCCATGAGTCTATTAAAAGTGGAGTAAGGAATAGTAAAGCCGTCAACATGGCTACAGGACCTTCGATACTTTGAGTTTTTCTCAAACCAAGGTTATGAGCTGGCTGCCACGCACTTATGAAGGTCCCGCACAGCCATACTGTAAAAAGAAGTGTCGTTTTAATTCGTCTGTTAAAAACGACATAAAGCAGATAGTGGGACGTTGGACCACTTACATGGTAAGCCAGTCGCAAACATGGGAACCCTGATGGCCTCGTTGCAGAATGCTGTGGCTATGAAGGCGTCTGCTACCACCTGAACGACGGCGCCCACGGCTGACCAGCGCGCACCCCGCACGCTTGGCGGGATAGGTGTGCTAGCCTCGGGCGCTGTTGTTACTACCTGAAAAAAAAACAAGGATTCAATTTAGTTTTAGTATTATTCCCAGCGAGTGGTGATGAAAAATGCCACCAGTTGTCATAGAGTTACACTACACCATATTTCGAAGGTAGTTACACATGACGAAAAAGAGGGCAGTTAAGAAGTTAAAGAACTGAAATAGGTGTTTAAGCTTTCTTCTTCTACGCCAAATCAAATTATCTTGAGTCAATTTCCTACTGATCGATAGCTGCGAAACTTACTTGAATTCTATCTCTATACTCCTTCACCACCGCATCTATATCGGTGGAGTCATCTCCTGAAGACAGCTCAGCCTCGCTGGCTTCCACATCTGACACCACATCTTCTACTTCAGCGGTAGGGCAGTCTCGGACTCCACTGCTGCAGCTGGTCGCGTGATCTATATCTTCTGTTGGGCATCCTGAGTATTCATCAAGCAGAAGACATTCTCGTTCTTCAGTTTCTGTAAAAAATCGATTCGATTAATCAAACTTCCTTGGATAGCCGCCATTTCTAAAGGTCTTCGGTGTACCTACATGACGCGAATACGAATATAAATATACTAAATCATTTCAATCAAATTAAGGTACTAAATCATTTATTGGACATTATTATTAGTAAGCCAATTAAACTTTACCTTTGGCTGTCACTTTAGACTTGATGCTTTCCAAAGTTTTAGTGTGCCGTATCGCTGATGGAATAAACCATAGCCCTCGCTTAGACTTCGAGATTTTCATGGATCGTGAACTGCCTTCGGTTCCTAGGCGCTTGTACTCTACATCTGAATAAAATATAAAGTTTTTAGGCAAATATCATTTTTGTGGTTATACTACAAGTAGGTAGATAATTTGTTAGTGGTAACCTCCAGCTTCCTTCTGTTCGGGAGTGGGTACACAACGCATGATGATGAAGTGAAACGCCTGCACAGTGATGCCGAGCAGGTGGCTTGCGTTCATCAAGGTGATCATATGCGACAGCGGACACGCGAATGCGAGGATTGCTGCCAAACTACCTGCAAGAAAAATGTTTGTATTTGAGTATCTTCTCAATATTCCTCATGTCTACGCTTATATTCACTTAAAACCTCCTGTACCTTTGTCTTCCATCTTTGTGTTGCACCAATAGCTAAGTAGTAGTCCTAGTAGTATTACTATCCACGAGGAGTGTGCGAAAAGTGTTGGGTTTTTCTGTCTTGAAATAATTCAGACACAGCTCCAGTGTCAGGAAGTTGGTGGTGTTAACACCCCAGTGCCTTGGTAAGCACGTTAAGCCGTTGGTCCTGCGCCTGATCTCTCTACGGTCATGTCGGACTGCCGTCTTACCGAATTATGAGAGTGAAGGAAGAGTGCACCTGTGTATTGCACACACACTTGTACACTATAATATGTCCTGCGCAGTTGGCTAATCTCTGTTGAGATAGGCCGCCGTGGTCGAAATTCGGCTAGGACATTTTTTTTTGTACACTATAATATCTCCCGCGCAGTCGGCTGATCTCTATTGAGATTGGCCACTGTAGTCGAAATTCGGCTTGGAGGACATTATTTATGTAGGTTCAGGTGATCAAATACCTGTGCAAGATTTCTGATTCACGTTGAAAATCAGTCGTGTAAACAACAGCCTTTTTATTTTTACTAATACTAACCAGCAGTGAACACAGCTAAGACGGGACTGCCAGTGGTGGTGCTCTCATAAGTCATCGACCTAGTGAGCACCTTCCATTCCTGCGAGGCCAGGGCCACAAGCACGGTGAACAGGAGTGGACAGAGCTCGGTAAGGGCGAGGCAGACGCCGGCCACTGTAACCGCAGCCAGCACAGGACACACCCAGCCAGCTGATCTGGCTTCCAGTAGTGTGGTCACTGGCAGGGCAGCGTCGATGTTGTGTCTGCAATGTTTGATAGTAAACGATGCTGGAACACGTAAACATTCTATATATGTATATGGGCCCTATTTAACTAGGACACTTTCGGACGGTGTCCGTGGTTGCGCAACCAATTGACTGAAATACAAAAAGTTGCGCCACCATGTTGTTCTTATAGTGGAATAGGGCTCTAACACTTATATGGCCAGTATATCACCTGATCAAGTAACACAAAGCCAAAGTGTATGCTAGTTCATATTTACAAAGTTTGGAAAAGTGGTTTAGTTGGGCTACTTCTCTTACGTAATATTATTTTAAATACTGTTATTTTTTGTTATAAAATACTCACGCTTTTAACATGTTGGTGTATAAAAAGCATAGCCCTGATAGAACTATCATTGGAATGCCAATACGAATGATAAAGTTTTTCTTCAGTGAACCACTTTCTTTAGGAGGTAAAACTACACTAAACGCATATGAAATAGGCGAACCAGCTGCAAAAATCTGAAATATAATATAATACAAACATTAGTCGATATAAATAGCTTAACATTTTTGATACTTGACAAAATCTTTTATCTTACCTCATAAATTGTGATGGGTATAGGCATTTTTATATTCGCAATATCCAAATTCATAAGGCCGACGATGGCAAAGAATTGACTAAATATGTACAAGAGGATCAGCAGCATAAACGTGAACATCATGCTTTCCTGAAAAATGTAAGTACTTTTTTAGTACCTACGTTCAGTATCATGTACCTAGTGAAGTCTAAACAGCAATTGGAAACGTCATTCGGTTCACCGAAATACTTGTGAGTCGATGTATGATACTGCAATGCGATGACCTCATTCATGCTCATTAACGTAGGTTCATGAGTGTGGCTATTTATTTACTGGAATAGACCACTAACATAATTTCTGTATAAATGTGCAGCTATATGTTAAGGATTTAAAACTTACCTCCAACCCACACATAAACATCGCGCAGACAACCATCACGACTGTGACCCCCAGCACATCAGGCCACGGTTCCCCAAGCGCTCGTGTCTCATACCCGAACAGCCACCGCCTCGTTCTACCTGCAGTCACGTGATCAGCTGTGGCGCTTAGTATCCTGGCACAGATTGCCACAGCCACGAGATGTGACAAGAATGTCATCCACATAGCCATGAAGTCAGCGAAGGAACGCAAGTTACGCTCGCGTCTGCCTCTTGACGTCTTAGGCGGTGGTAGAATTTCGGCCAACTTTTTCAAGTCCTTGCATGTGAAAGCTGGAAAATACAATTAATCATTAAATAATAATAAAAAGTAAGTAAGTAAGTATTAAGTAATACAAATAAAATAAAATAAAAATTTGTAGCACTTTCTTGCGTTACGATACATTCGTAGAAGAAATTTCGCTTTCGTAGCACTCGTAGAAAGCATTTCCAAGTCGTAGCTCTACGCGTAGAAATAATTTCTTTTGCGTAGTGTTCGTAGCACCGCTCGTAGCATTCGTAGCGCGTAGCGTAAGTTATGCAATAATAATTATTTTTAAACGGACTTTACAAAAATTAAGACATTCATAATTCTTTGGCATCACCGCGCCCCGCACGACTCACCACCTCCTACGGAGGTCAAGGTACTGGTCATTTGTGCAGGGACTTACTGGCGACAGTGATGAACGCAGCCAGCAGTAGCACGGGTTCAGCGCAGTAGCTGGAGTTAGCTGCAGCTAGCGGAGCCGGCAGCAGCGCGCTGAGGGTCCACCGCGCCCCGCACGCCTCACCACCTCCTAGGGAGGTCAGGGTACCATTCATTTATGCAGGGACTTACTGGCAACAGTGATGTACGCAGCCAGCAGTAGCACGGCGGGCACGGCGCAGTAGCTGGAGTTGGCTGCAGCTAGCGGAGTCAGCATAAGCGCGCCGAGGGTCCACCGCGTCCCGCACGCCTCACCACCTCCTTAGGAAGGTCAGGGTTCTGCTTATTTATACAGAGACTTACTGGCGACAGTGATGAACGCAGCCAGTAGTAGCACGGCGGGCACGGCGCAGTAGCTGGAGTTGGCTGCAGCTAGAGGAGCCAGCAGCAGCGCGCCGAGGGTCCACCGCGCCCCACACGCCTCACCACCTCCTAGGGAGGTCAGGGTACTGGTCATTTTGACGCAGGTGCGCTGATTACAATGCTAACTTGTCATCTTTGGGCTGAAAAAACAATACTTGTTATTGTTTTAGTTAGTAACAAAAACAATTAAGAGGGTACCTTATTATCACATGTAACAATGTTTTTACACTTCATATTACAATTAACTAGTCAACAAAAAACTGAGCCTTGACTGAAAAACATCGCAAAGCCTTTAATAAAAAGAAAATGAGGCTACTATTACACAAAAGGGACGAGATTACTGTAATCATGGCCTTCGCAAAATGGTGTTATATTACGGGATTAAAGAAACTAAATTAGAAACTTCGGTACCTCTACAATCTACTCGATTAATGTTCAAAGAACATTATTATTAAAGCGTACCTACACAATCTTTATATAGCCACATATTATTTGAGTCTTAGTCAAATGTTTAATTTTCAGTTGATGCCCTTATCAACTGAAAATTAACATTTGACTAAGACTATTTTGGTCTAAAACTGTTAACATTACGACATCACCATCTATTTTACTTTAAATTGGAATTGAATAGTGTTTAAACTTACCATGGTTACGGGAAAACTAATTATCAGATCACTTTCACCAATTTACTGATTCTTTTCCACTTCAAACATGGCATTACTTCAACAGCGCCATAATTTTAGGGAAATGTGTTGTGTCTTTTTAGTTTAGTCCCGAAATGCAGAGGTTTGTTAAATTTTTGCGACCACCGGTAAATAAGGTCGTGTTTCCATGTTGATGCGACAAACTCGAGGAGTATAGCGATATATCGACGTCCCTTTTGCCAGTTCTGATCGATACCGCTTGACTCCGGGTGACCACTCTTGATAGGAAATTGGGCGGGAAAACTATTAAAATCAAACTCTTCATAATTTGATGTTGCACTTTAAGTGCAGTTTTGTAAGTTTAAATAGGTAGTCTAGGGCCGTCGCGTTAAGTATTATGCTGTGTCAGTTCAAAAGTTAAGAAATATTATAAGCTAAGCTCTTTAATTGCTTGCTTGGCTGTCAACGATGGGTATAGGAACGATAAGTATATTACTCATTTGATAAACTGCATACTGCACCAGAGTGTTTACACTACAGTTGGCTCATATGAGTATAATCGCATGTTATACTCGAACTGGGTAGAACCAGAAAGCAGTTCACTAAAAAGTGGCAGATATTTGGCTATTCTGTGTTTTGAATAAATCATATGAATATTTGTATTGTAGCTATCTCTATTTAAAGTTTTCATGATAGTCAGCACCTGTATTCTTAACCTACTAACGATGCTCACCCTACTAACGATTGATAGTAAGGCTTCTTATATTAAACGGTTTGCTTGACCGGTAACACCTCTCTCGTTGCCTGAGAACTATACGTAACATTTATGTACCTTTCCTGAACATATACTTTACTAAATACTACCTATTAGATAATCTGTGACTGTATATACAGTGATTACATATCCATCTATTTAAATCAAAATTATATCAAGGTCTTCAAAGGCTGCATTATCAGTACATTGATACTGCACAAAAACAGAAGGCTCCTTCACTTTGGCTCCAAATTAAAATTTGACTGCCTTGGGACACTGTAATCAGGACTAAAATTGGCTTATTTAATCAACGAATTTAATTAGCACAGGTATTGTATGAATATGGGCCCATTGTAGGTACTGTGGGTTGAGCGTCTTATGACGTTATGTGACACGCACTGACTGCATAAGTATGGGAATCAAGATTTAATCCAATTATGATCTGACTCAATGCTCTTCTCTGCAGTTCGCGGAAGAGTTACTCGCGACACTGTCATTTAGTTACAGACAAACAAACTAATTGACCCAAGGCAGGCGAAATACGGAAACTGTGTTCTGGATATTTCTAGTACGCGTTTATTTTCAAATTATTTATGATTCAATGTCGATCTGGATGCTGGCAAGTAACGCAGCAGGAAAGCAGGTAGGCATGTCATCTTTAATTCAATAAATGTAGGTAATTTCACCTGTAACCTGTTTTGTGTCTTTATTAATAAATAAATAAACATATGTAGAGCTCCTGTTAGTAACAATAACGGCAAATTCTGTACATAACTCTATTGTCTGAGTGTATTCTGCTGTGACATACCAGTAGTTCTTGTTATTGCACATAGTTGCAGTAACAGAATAGACTATTCCGACCCAGTTAGTTACTACGAGTACCTACCTATAAACTTCATGGCGGGCGTGGGAGAAGTTTTGGATTTCACGATGAACGGGAACTTACAAGATTGAAGAGTGGGTTTTAATATGTACCATACATCATGAAATTAATATCCTTTTACCGGTTAGGAAGATTTCAACTTATTATTACGTGTAACCTGCAATAATCAGTTTAAAGAATTTGTAGGTAGTACATACTTAAGTATTGATAATATCATAATCAGTGCACATACAGGGTGTGGCGTAAATAGTGGTCCAAAGCAAAGGTGTGGATACACTGTACACTGAAGCACCACATACCAGTATTTAAAAAAAAATTATGTACAGGGTTTTCAAAAAAAAAAATTTTTTTTAATTTTTTTAGAAATCGTTACCTTGCCTTACAAATTTGGTTATAATTTCCAAAAATGACGGTTTTTTTATCCATTTTTTTTATTATTATTGCTGATCACTTGTACTTAGTACTACATTCGTTTTTTTTTTACAAACTGAATTTAATAAAAAAAAATAAGTTTCTTTCAAAATTCAATACTCACTGCTAGCAAATCGTTTGACTTTCAATGCTTTTGGTGCAAAAAAAATGTACCACACTGTCAGTGCCCATTGTTTAAAAAAAATGCCCATCTTTTGCAGATTCTAAAATGGTGCAACAATAAGTGTTACGACTTACAGGAAAAAAGTTATTGCTTTTCGAAACAAAAAGGAGCCCAATTCAGAAAAACAATTTATTTGAAGTTCAAGGGTTTACAAGGGTTGTAATTTTTTTCTGTGTGGTCCAAAGCAAAGGTGTGGATACACTGTACACTGAAGCACCACATACCAGTATTAAAAAAAAAATTATGTACAGGGTTTTAAAAAAAAAAAATTTTTAAATTTTTTTTAGAAATCGTTACCTTGCCTTACAAATTTGGTTATAATTTCCAAAAATGACGGTTTTTTTTTATCCATTTTTTTTATTATTATTGCTGATCACTTGTACTTAGTACTCCATTCGTTTTTTTTTTTACAAACTGAATTTAATAAAAAAAACCCTGAAAACCCTGAAAACCCTGTACATAATTTTTTTTTAAATACTGGTATGTGGTGCTTCAGTGTACAGTGTATCCACACCTTTGCTTTGGACCACACAGAAAAAAATTACAACCCTTGTAAACCCTTGAACTTCAAATAAATTGTTTATCTGAATTGGGCTCCTTTTTGTTTCGAAAAGCAATAACTTTTTTCCTGTAAGTCGTAACACTTATTGTTGCACCATTTTAGAATCTGCAAAAGATGGGCATTTTTTTTAAACAATGGGCACTGACAGTGTGGTACATTTTTTTTGCACCAAAAGCATTGAAAGTCAAACGATTTGCCAGCAGTGAGTATTGAATTTTGAAAGAAACTTATTTTTTTTTATTAAATTCAGTTTGTAAAAAAAAAAAAACGAATGGAGTACTAAGTACAAGTGATCAGCAATAATAATAAAAAAAATGGATAAAAAAAACCGTCATTTTTGGAAATTATAACCAAATTTGTAAGGCAAGGTAACGATTTCTAAAAAAATTAAAAAAATTTTTTTTTTTGAAAACCCTGTACATAATTTTTTTTTAAATACTGGTATGTGGTGCTTCAGTGTACAGTGTATCCACACCTTTGCTTTGGACCACACAGAAAAAAATTACAACCCTTGTAAACCCTTGAACTTCAAATAAATTGTTTTTCTGAATTGGGCTCCTTTTTGTTTCAAAAAGCAATAACTTTTTTCCTGTAAGTCGTAACACTTATTGTTGCACCATTTTAGAATCTGCAAAAGATGGTCATTTTTTTTAAACAATGGGCACTGACAGTGTGGTACATTTTTTTTGCACCAAAAGCATTGAAAGTCAAACGATTTGCTAGCAGTGAGTATTGAATTTTGAAAGAAACTTAATTTTTTTTATTAAATTCAGTTTGTAAAAAAAAAACGAATGGAGTACTAAGTACAAGTGATCAGCAATAATAATAAAAAAATGGATAAAAAAAACCGTCATTTTTGGAAATTATAACCAAATTTGTAAGGCAAGGTAACGATTTCTAAAAAAATTAAAATTTTTTTTTTTTTTAAAACCCTGTACATAATTTTTTTTTTAAATACTGGTATGTGGTGCTTCAGTGTACAGTGTATCCACACCTTTGCTTTGGACCACTATTTACGCCACACCCTGTATACTGAATACAACATACACACAGGTGAATTGAGTTGCCAGGTTGCACTGCAGAAAGTCTTACAAAGCAAAGTACTTATAAAATAAATACAAAATAGTAGATTTAGGTATTGTATGGTCTAATTAAAGCCACACTGAACCGTTTCATTATGCTTGATTACTTCGGCGCCAAAGGATGTCAACGTTTGTTATAAATTGATGACTAGTCCACCAGACTGCTAACGCTAAATTGAAATTAAAATTGCTAAACAAAATAATAACGTTAAACTTATGGATGTAGGTTTCCAGGTATGGTTATAAACAGGGTGTCCGGGTTTCGACTAGCAATAATTTAAGGGCCTTTTATTTATCAAATTTTAGAGACATAATCCTAATGAAAATAATAAAAAGATCATTTTTGGGTTTAGTTTTGTAATAGGTTTAAAAAAAATATGGAACTGTTTTAATTTTTTAGCAAGATGGGAGGAAAGGGGGCGGGGTTAGAACCCAACATGGGAGTTTTGTGTCAATAACATTTGATAACCGAACAGCACATAAATTATCGCGTTATGTGTTCAGTCTACATTATATGTGCCTAGAAACTTTTATAATTATCATTATCAAAATCTTAATCCGGCTACAAGACTCACGGTTATGAAAAACTAAGTCCTAGGCTTCCGTAGTTTGAAACCGTTTAATAACTGTTTTTGGTTTTGTAAATCACTAAATATCCTTGCTGATTGAATGATAAGACCCGAACGTCAGCATTCAGCTAAGTCTAGATGACCTCATTACCTCTGTTGTCTTTTGCAGCGCGTCGGGAAGAAAGCGCGTGGGCGCGTTCCCATATAAATGGATGGAATGACTGTCTATCCAGGCATTACTCATGAAAGCCTGGAGCTAACGCGACGTGGGCAGTTCTGATCTTTTTGGACTAAAGCACGACAGTCAATTGTTTTCATAAATAAGTGAAAATGAAAATTCAAAGCGCGTGTGTACTTGTTGCGATTGTGCTGTGTTTTGTTGTCATCTGCGAGGCCTACCCCTTTCGAACTGGCAATATAGACTATGTGAGTACCTACATAACTTTTTATACGGCTAAATCCATTATCAAGTTGCACCGTGTCTACAAGTAGTATTACTGAACTGAACTAGTCGTATGGCTAACTTAAATGATTACAAAGTGAAAGTAATTTAGTACAGATATTGATTGGCTTGTAATTGCCAATATTACATTGAGTTAGACTTCAACAGATATCGATGATTAATAGCGTTACTTACCTTTTATTACTGAGGTTTTGTTCATTTTCGCGTTACAGATAACGATACGATCAAACCGTTTCAGCGAATCCCTATTTTAATAACAATGTGATACTTTGTAGTTTGAATATGTAATCTTTTAGGTATTTTAAGCTTTCAGACGGAATGCGGAAGACCTGTGACTCTTTCAACAAAATCACTAGTAAATTAATTATTCAGTGAACTTTGTTAAACGTATTTTGTGTAGGTTACCTTGCTTTTTAAGGCACAATTACCTACCTACTTTATTCATACGGTACATAAGTAGTTACGACAACTCTTATTATATTTCTGGATTTTTCTCGACAGAGGGTCACTTCTACATAATACACACATTAACACTGTCTAGAGATATACAAAACATAGTATTATTATATCCAAAACATCCATAGACAGTGTTGATTAGTATATATAAATTGTTGATATTTTCCAAATCATTTAACTACTTCTCGCATCTATGACTGCGGCACTGTATGTTCTAAACCAAAAATTATAAGTAGGTAGGTGTACCTATAGGATAACGAAGGGTCGTGGGTGCGAGTTCCACCGGATGACACGGTCGATAATTTTTTGTGAGTGAAATTTGATTAAAATTCTTAAGAACTTGCAAACAAATTGCTTAAATCAATGATTGTGCATTTAGATGACTCATTAGCGCGCGGAAATTGGTTGCTTCAAAATGAGAAATTTGCTCAATTTAGCATTTAAATTTCGTACACATATGATATTTGACACGTAAAAGAACGTGTGCTTGGCACATCAAATTCGAATCGCCGCTTTGTAGGAGATGACAGGTCTACCTCTTTTTTAAATAGAATGTCAGTGGCTTAAATTATAAGATTAGCTGATTTAATCTTAACTGATGGTCAAATATTTGTAAAAATATTTCCATCGGATACATGTGGGTACATTGCCCATGTATTGATGAAATCGAACGCCGGCTCTCGGGCGTAGCAAGCACTTACAAAAAATCGTCGACTGACTAGCGTCCTCCGTAGCTCGGTGGGTAAGACCATTCGCCCGAATAGCGAAGGGTTCGAGTCGCACATGACACGGTTGATCAATTTTTGTAAGCGGAATTTAATTGAATTTCACTTCAACTCTTTGGATCTTATATTCAAATATTTAACGATAAAATACATATTTTTTTTATTGGACATCACATGCATTGCTCTTTTCTCAAAGTATACAAGTAGCTAAAGCACAAAGGTTGTACCATAGCACCCAGACCCGAGACAATATACACGCTGAAATTTAATTGATTGTTTTCCCGCAGTAAAATTAGTGCAGTTTATGCTGTATTGCTTATTGCATAGAGTTTTTTTTGCAAAAACATTAATTTCGTGCGGCAAGAAGTACCCAAATACGTCAATTCTCGTAAAAGAAACTATCGTTTCTCACGCTTTCGAGTTGATGATTATTTTTTTGATTATTTGAGAACAGAAATATTTTTAGTTTAAAAAATACCTCGCATGATTCGTTAGTACTAGTAAAGGTAAATCGTTCTGCTGCGGGAAAACAACCACTAAAATTTCAGCGTGTAGATAACATGGATTTCTGGTATTGACCCGACCGGGGATGTTCAAGCTCGACCACGCGATGGTCACCAAAATGTACTTAGGTACTTTATTTTTGTCCTCAGCTGGAGGCACTCAGGCGAATGCAGCAGGTCCCCCAATGGCACTGCATGCGGTACCGACGGCTGCAGCTTCACGGACACTGCAGTCGGTGGCTGCTCCTGCGCAGGACCTGATATCCCCAGTCTTGAACTCGATGGGATCCACTACGATCGCGCGGTTTTGCTGAATTTCCTTCGCATATTTACAAATGGAACCCTTAGCAAGACAGTATAGTTAGACGTTTTGTTTCCTCTGCAACGTTATGATGATATCGTCTTATGTAATTGATCGTTAGGTTCACGCTGGTAGCATGTAATTGATTTGACATAAGAAATCGAAAGGAAAGGGCTACGTTTAATATCTAATACTTATAGTGGGTATGTCTCTTCGAATTATACTACGTTGCTTCGTAGCTAAATACCTGTAAATTAATTATTTGATGTTAACTTTTTAGGCCAAAATTTTGCCTAACAACTCCAGAAATTAGTTAACCGATATTAAAAATATATCGGTCCCTCTCGTCTGAGGATCGTAGTCAGCATCAGGGTTATATCTGGAGCGGATGATTGGTCTCATTACTGCCAAGCGCATTTTTCAAATATTTACTATATATTCATTATTAGTACTACGCATTCAAGTATTAGGTACCAGAACATAAAGGCGCGAACATTATTGTAAGTAAGTTTGTTTAGTCTTCAAAAGTTAATACGAGTAATATTTAAATAGTTTAACAGATTCTGAATAAATTTTTCATATTTCGCTATTACTTATTTATTATAGGTAGCACTCAATCTTCAAATGATAGATATTCTTCATAATTATGTATATTTACGTGGTAGGTAGATGGATTAGTTGAGTAGAAACATAATACGCAAATCATCATATCATTAAAATAGAAACGATAGAATTTGTAAGTACTTATTATAGTCATCAACAGTATTAAACGTTTTCTACTCATAGTTTAGTATTAAATATTGAAGTACCTATGTAATAAAATGCTAGATCATTTCACAATTGTTTTTATTTTTGATCCGTTAATTAAGTGGACCTTAAAGTTTTCAATTAAGATATTATTGGCTAAACTAAAATCGTAACCTTGGTGACTACCTTGCACTTATTAAAACCATTAACTCCCTTCATTTTTAAGGTATCTACGAGCGCTCTTTGTGTAAACTTTGTACCTTACAATACCGTGCGAGATTACAAAATAGTGCACTAATTTGTCGAGTGTAGTCGGCAGCGAAATGCGGCCTTATGTCTACAGCAGTAAAGGTGAGGATTGCAGAGTTGATGAGATAGTGTGCTTGCATCAGACGTAACTGTTGGCTTCCTGAGGCAAACTGGGCCGCTTCCAGAGAAGACTGGTCAATGGTTACGGTTCGAGCGGCCGTCATCGCGCGTCGTGTGCTATTTCACAATGTGAATGTGACCCAAGTGCGTTCGTTGCGGGGATCGCGATGGCGATGTAATAATGAACTGATAGTTAATTTCACTTTTACTTGTGTAAGATAATGAAAAATAAAGCTAATCGAACTCCATTGGATTATCTAAGTATCTTCCTTTTATCGTAGTATCTGCTTTTTATAAAGGTGCCCGCCCAAGAACATGTGTTAAGGGGGAACTCTTAAAACTAATTGGCTGGACTGAGCAGTCCCATTTACAAAGTTACTTTACTAATACAGCAGGTACTCTGCCTGAGAACACATCTCATGGGATACATAGTAGGTATGATGTTCTATTTCGAGAACGCAAATAGTTTGCGAGGGATGCAATGTACAAAGTTGGTTGAAAAATTAATCGAAGTGAAAGCGGACTTGTTCCCCGGAAAATAGGTAAATATGCCCAAATAAATGTTATGCAAGTTTACGCAAACTGTTAAAACCTTAGATTTCTAACACCGCTGTTATCGTATGGTCCATGCCGAATTTTCTTTGCACCTACATTTTCAACTCTGATAATGTCTCTGACAGGTTCGATTGCCCATAGATCAATCACTGCATTTGGATTGCGTCTGCACCTCTCCATCCAGATGTTGTTTGCGAAACGAACAGTGAAGTAAAATATAAACTCTACGAAGCTTAGAACACTGGCCCCAACAAACAGCCCCGTCGTTCCTCCTATTGACACTGAAATAAATATTAATAAAATTCAGGAAGGTAATTGTTATAAACCAGGCCCAGCTTATGCCAAGTGAGATGCCCTTGATACTCTTCTGTGTTTGTGATGTCCCAAATTGATAATGTTTCCTTATTTTTTCCTATAAAGAATATTTTTGTATTTAATGAAATGGTCTCATAAAGCTTACCGACTAAATCCAAACGACTTCGCACAACGTTCCTCTTGAATCTTTCAGTTGGTAAATATGCTAGAGTTAGCTCTACATCTGCGACTTTAGCTTTCTTTTTATTAGTGCCTTTGGTGTGCCTAAAAATAATATTTTCAAAAAAACGGGTGTAATAAAGTAATACTTAACTGCCCTACATTTTCCTTAGGTACGAGTACTGCCCAAAAAACTAGCGTTAATCAAAGAAGGGTGTTTTTTACATAAAGATCAAAAATAAGAAAATGTGTATGTAAGTAGGAGATGATCAGATTGTGATTTTTAACTAAATCTCGAGAAAAGATATACCTAGTAGTAGTAGAAATGATAGTATTGTAGGATTTTTATTAGAAAGTGTGTGTTTTAGTCTTATCTTGTTTTGTGCATTATCTTACGAGATCGAATCTTTGATGACGGTAATCTCGGTTTCATTGCACGAGGGCAGGCAGTCGCAGGCCAGGCCGGGCCGACGCGCCCAATGCGGCTTCAGCGTGGTCAAGTGGCTCCCCAGGTTATGGAGACACGCCACGCCGCTGATGTTGCAGTGCTCTGCTTCAGCTGAAAATGGTAATACCAAAGGTAGTAAGATTGAATTGGTTTTAAAGTCCAGGCGCGTTTTGGAAGGTAATATCGGAGATTTTGTGAGTTTGAGAGATGTGATGAAGCTAATCGGTGCGTGGTGTGTAAGGAAGCTGTAAAACCATGTGATGTAAGCGTTTCTACCAAAGATGTAGCTACTAGGCTAAACAGTGCGAGGATGAGTGGCGGGCTCTTTTCAGATGTTACAAAGTATTGTCATGATATGATTGTCTATGTATGTCTAATATGATTGAAAAGTCATTGTTATATAAGAGCAGATGTTCGCTCTTATCCATCCACATATCCGTAGCACACAGAAAACATATCCACTGATCATGTCACATATCGTACTTGTTTGTTAACTTTTGTACAAAAAACCTTAAAATAAAATAACTATAGGTAAATACATCCGAACTCTTGCAATAAGTAGGTACTAAATCGAACTATTGAGCCCATATCAAAATGCATTCAAGTAGCGTGGCTTGGACTGTTTTCTCAGTGTGTTTGTAAGTAGGTCGACTAAATTATGCGTGCAGTATAGGTAGGTACTAGTTAGTGTTTAAAGTTAATAAGCATTGCGACGTGTCCTTTGTTGTCTTTATTTTACAGGGAACTCCAACTTCATGTTATTAACAAAACGTAGTATGGCACCACTTGCTAAACTATTTCACATTCGCGAATCATCTTTACATTGTGGTTTATATTATCTGGCACTTATGTTTGAGATATTTGAATTATTATTATTTAGTCTAATAAATCAATGGTAGATCTATCTATATTCACTATTTTAGCCCATTTGAAAGCTGAAACATCAAATCAATTACTTAGAAAGAAGCTATCAATATACTCAATCAACACCGCCTTCCTACTTTCCGCCAACTTTCTATTAGTGAAATATAATTATTTTAAACTGTGTACAAGTGGTTGCCATCTAATCAGTGATTTACCATTAAGCCAAAAGAACATAGGGTACAATGTACATACTAGTACCCAGCATAAAGTGGTCGTTACACTGGCAGCTTTCCATCTGCGCTCGCTTCCGGCACAGCACCGTGCAAGCGCTGTATGAGTAGTACGGGTACAACCCATGCTCATTTTCGTCGTGAAACTGACACGCACGTTGTGTCGGCGTTGTGTCAACCACTAACGGATCGTTTTCGATGTTTCTCACTGTCAGTAGGCGTCTGAAATTTATCTTTGCTATCAGTTAGGGCCTGTATGGAAAAGGGTCTTGACCAAAACTCTATAGAAACTGGGCCCACTTTGCGTCAGCATGTGTCTTTACAAAATGTTTGGATAAAATATGTAAATATTTGAAAGAATACACATAAAAATATTTTTGAAAAATAATAAGGGGTTCACGAGGAATTCAATGGCATATTAGGCATTTTGAGGTTATGTTTTGTAATTGGAGAATTAATTATGTGATTAATTTATGAATTTTGTGATTAAGTGTTACTTTTAAACCCATATTCGTAGAATTATTTCAAAATACGAGTGCAATTACAATTCAAAACAATATTTTTGAAATATAAACTACAAAGACGCAATTTGGACCCGGCTTTGGTCAATATTCTTTGTCAATTTAACTTTCAAGTAAGCTACTCAGAACTTACCCAGAAATTTGTGAATAAGCCCTTTAAACCTCACTAACTTCGTTCTTTGGTTATACTTACAATCTATTTGCGGTTTTAAAGGCACTTATTGCTACTCAACAAAGGTGCTTACCGATATTTGTGAGCAAGTTGAACTTTGAAAGTTGAAGACTGAAGAGTGGTGATGCTAGGGACTTCTTCTTTGCCTATAGTGTACACCTGAAAACGTCTAAAGTAGTTCATATTAGTGCAGTAACATTTTAACCGGACCGCATCATACGAGTAAGATACAATCTATCTCCTTCATTAGTAAAAAGATAATTTGAGTGGGCAGTTATAGAGGCGGATAAAAAAATACTAAAGTACTTGAACTTTCCTACCTATTTTGTTTTGAAACCTACTTTCTAAACTAAATAGGTGCCTCCTTATGACAACAATCTTGGTAACCAGTGAGTAAAAGACCTCTTATTTTTAGACCATTGCAAGTCAGTTTCGCATTTCATAAATACTTATGTGTAATAAAATATTTTAGGAAGTGAAATTCAGGGTTACTGAATGCAATCTTCATATTATAATTAAAATGAACAATGGCCGTGCCCACTTGTGAAAGTAATTTAATTACTGTAAAAGTCTGACATACCGTAGATTGCACTAGCACTTGGAATTTGATCGCCCCGCGTTTGTGCATCATATTGCTGACCATAGGCATTGGGTTTGGCTTCCTGGAAATACTCAATTGCTCTGACAATTGTTTACTTTGAACGGCATTCGAACATGTCTATAATATTACTTACTTGACCTGAACAGAGTTCAAGATGAAGCAGGGTCCCATATCAGTGTCTATAGGAAGAAAGTATTCACAACAACTGAACGGGTTGTCGTTATAAGAACAGTTTCTGATGATTTGTGGGCATTCGCTGCGGATTATGTTTGCGAAGTAGCTGTAGTTCGAAAGAGGGCACAGAGGGTCTGGGTCATGTGACATATAGCAGATTTCAACAAGGCTATAGCTGACGCCTCGGAAGAAAGCGATATCTTTCAGAGCGTCTTCGAGGTCCAAAAGGTGATCTGGAGACCAGATCCTGTAAAAATTATCAAAGTAGATTTAATGAAACTCTTTACAGGGTAATTGATAACACCACGTTCAAAACGTTTTTTTTTCCATGTATTTTACATGGGAATACCAAACAGTGACTGCACGCTTTTCTATCTAGCCGAGTTCTATTTACTCGAGTGCCCAAAAAAACCAGTGTAATGTTTTCAGGGTTTAAATATTACAGATTAGTGTTAATAAAAAAAAAGTTTTTGGTTTCTTTTTTCTGGTTAGTGTAAATAAACATCCTTACTGTTTAAAAGGATTGAGAAGAAACTGGTTCTTAACAATTGGGATATTGGAACACAGTCATAATGAAACATTTACTTACGAGTCAGCAACCTCGTAGATTTTGTCGTCATTAGCCAACTCGCAGATGGCCACAGCTGGCATTTCTGTATTCCATTCGGTGTAGGTCGTCTCCACGCCAAAACTGATAGGGCTGATCACTGAGGCATCCCAAGCTGCGATGATAAGGACTGCCGACCCATACCAGGACAGGATCACAAGAACTAACCAAACTAATCTGCACGAAAAAGTTTGTAGACAATATAGTTAAATTATTACAAACTTCGGTTTCACCTAAACTTTTCAAACTATAACAATTTGGAATGATTTTACTACTGTTATTAAAAATAGAATCTTACAATAGAATAGAACATTAATGTTCACATGTAGATTTAGGTAGTGCCATGGATAGAGCTGACGATATTTTGAAGTTTTTACATCATATTAAGCAAAAATCATAAGAATAAGTCCGCATAAATCCGACTTTTGTTATAAAAAAATATATATATGAATGATAGGTTTGTCAAAGTTTTGAACGCATGTTACCCGGAATATTACCTTTCTATCCAGTGTTTCGTATCGTCGGCGATAAAATGTATTCCAGCAAAGGTACAATTTGAGCAGTAATCCTTAAGTATAGCTCTACAAGTTCGAGGCATGTTGTGGCCTTTAATTATATTTACGATTTACCTACTAAGCAACGAAATTGCTGACACACCCTCATATTGTTCACGACTAAATAGAATATCGCAGCCTTGCCTGTACATAAAATTGTTATTAATTTGTGTATGTTGTGCAAATGTTGTGAATATTTGATGCGATAATAATAAATAATTGTGCAATGTCATGATTATGCAGCCCGAATGCCAATCGTTGAAGGTTACATTCGAAGCAACACAAAGAATTTTAGATGGTAGTTTTATTGTTTATTTTGAAACATTAACAATATAACTAGCTATGCGAAAGTATCAATATTACGATTGTATTTACAATTTTTACACAATAATAAAAGTTTATGTTGGCCTTACGCTACTTAATTATAAAGTAATTCGCTTTTTAATATTGCACATCAAATGGAAGCAACCAAACATACCTACGGCTAATAGTTGCATTAGTTGATTTACACTTCGAACATAACATTATCTACACGGTGGGAAAAGAGTAACCCGACAGATTTAAATAAACGATTCTAGCTAGAGCCGATTTGGATAAAATAATATATGTACGAGTAATACAAAAATTGCTAAATAAAGCCTAATTTTAGAGGTAATAAATTATCTCGGTAAATTCTCAATATGTAAAATCTTTTGTAAAATTTGTAAAAGGCGTTACACGCCTTAACTATGTTACGTCACCATACTCCACTCGTCTTTTATTGTATCTCGTCGGAGTGGTTCGTGAATTGGGAAGTTTTATTTCTTTTCACTCCTTAGACTAAGGATTCGTTCACAAGGAAGTAGTTAATAGATTTTTTTATTCCAGAAATTAATTAAGTTAATGGCAGTATTGGACCCATGTTGGGACACTCGTAATATCATCATAAATCCGTGGTTGAAATCTGTCGGGTTATTATTTTTCCGACGTGTATTTAAGTTCTAGTAAATATGTATAATACAGAGTTTATAACTAGAGAGCTTTATAACATTCAGCTCTATGTATTTATTATCATGTCGTGCTTATGACCATAATAATCACAATTCCCTTGACGACTTTATAATAATGTAATATTTAGAACTTAGGTAAAAACGAGCTGACAGGTAAAAATTTAGATATTGTACAAACAGCTCAGACATGAGTTCTCACTTATTTCAAGAATTCTCAAAAATTTAATTATCTATGCTTGTTTCGGAAACGTAACATCAATCTATCTATGTACGCCTAAAGCACGACTGTTGAGTTAAAGCATTTTATAGTTTTTTTATAAGTGCTGCAATAAGTCTGGGTTGGCGAATAAGGAAGGATCGAAGAAGTCTTCATGTTTCACGTTATGGTGAGGTATAGGTCGATTTTGCTGTCGCGGTGTTGGGTGGTATCGGGGGTTCCTGGGTAGGAGTCCGGCGTGTGTCAGAATATTGTAGATTTCCTGTCGGGAAACATCGTCTGCTTCTCGTTGGTATACCTAGAATTAGAAAGAAATGTGTCTCATAAGAACATTGAACAGGATTTCAAGATGGAGCAGAGAGACTCCTTACACTTTTCTAATTTATGTATATTTCTGGAATTTATAAATATTAAAAATACATTTCACCATATCACATACATTGCTCAGTAGATCCCAAAGTAAAAAATAGCTAAAGCACTTGTGTTACGGAAATCTGAAACAACGGTGGTACCACAACACCCAGACCCGAGACAATTTAGAAACTGTGACTTTTTTATATTGAGACACATCTATTGGCCCACCTTAGAGTTTAGGTTTCGATGGCCCCTACCGAAATATGATTGCTAGATTGAACAAAAACTGTTGATGCAGTTTTAAACATGATACATTTTACCATTTTTTTCGATCGTATTGTTTTAAATTTGAATTCAGAATCCTATACGACATGGAGCTACGCCTAACAAGTCGGATATGCGCCTTGTTAAAGGCAATTGATTTTTGATTAAAAAACATGTTTTATCAAATAAAGGTTTAATTTAATAACGCGTGTTGCCTCCATGGGCATCTACCACAGCTCTCATACGATTAGGCATAGAGTTTATCAACCGCTCTATGAAATTTTGAGGGATCATCTCCCATTCCTCTTCTATGGCAGTTTTCAACTCCTGCATCGTCTGGGCAACTGGCTGACGAGCCCTAACACGTCTTTTTAGCTCGTCCCACATGTGCTCAATAGGGTTTATGTCTGGGCTTCTGGCTGGCCAGTCCATAACTGTGATGTTCACATCCCGATGATATTCCCTGACGATGCCGGTCGCATGGGCTCTTGCATTATCATGCATAAAAAGGAAATTTGGGCCCACATAGTCCGCGTATGGTATCACGTGAGGTTCTAAGCACTCACGAATGTACCTTTCAGCATTTAATGTTGGCAGCCGTGGTCCTGTAACAACCTCAAGTCGAGTTTTGCCGCTCGCGGATATACCGCCCCAGACAGTCCATGAGCCACCGCCATAAGCAACCCTCTCTTCAAAGCAGCATTGTGCGAAACGCTCTCCCTTACGTCGGGTAGACCTTCTTCCTTCCATCATTGCCATGTAACACAATTTTAGACTTATCAGAAAAGAGTACACGGCTCCAATCTTGCTGTGTCCAATTTAAATGACTGCGTGTGAAATGAAGGCGCGCTGTTCGGTGGGCTCGCGTTAGTTTGGGCCCATTAGCTGGCTTGTGTGGTACCATATCGCGTTCTTTTAACCTTCTCCGAACAGTTCGAGCGCTCACAGATACTCCGTGGAAGTAGCGAAGTTGGTTTTGTATCTCAATGGAGGTAAGGTGACGATTTGTCAAGCTGGTCGTCACGACGAATCGATCCTGCCTTTCAGTTGTGACCCAAGATCGTGGCCTTCCTTGGCGACGAACAAAGCCGCCAGTCTCTTGGTACCTCCGATAAACATTTCGGACCGCAGATCGACTTAAATTAAGTTGAGCACTCACGTTTCTTTGGATTAGTCTGGCCTGAATAAGTGCCACAGCTTGGGCGGTGACTTCAGGTGAAGTATCCATAGATTATTAATAGAACCTCACCTTAATGTTATGAATAAGTAATGTTTGTTGCAAAACCAAAGATATCAATCACTTTTTCAAGAATTAAATCCAAGTAAACCAATAAAACAAAGTTTTCTTAGTATTCGATTGTTTGATATCAACAAACAGGCTCCAAATTGTCTTTTGTTTCTTAAAATTCTGTGTTCGAAATTCAAAAAAAGACTATTGAATGAAATTGTGAGTGTGCCAGGTTCAAAACTGCATAAAAACTTTTTCCTCGACCTAATATAAAATTTTAGCTAGGATTAAACGAAACTGAAAATACAAGGTGGGCCAATATATGTGTCCAGAAGTGTATTTTTTTACTTTGACTACGCATAGATGCACTGTCTGTGAGGTCTTGAATGCGGAGTTACATACATGCTTCTTGTTAGAAGAGACAGCTGGACACATCCATTTATTACACTGACACATTGAACAACAATGCAAGACTGCATGGGCTAGTTTATGTAAAATAGTAACTTTCGCTCTACTTACGTCCCTCACACCACGTTTAAACTGTTTTGGGTCATGTAGGTATGAATATTCTGACAAATTGTTTTAAGTTAAGCAATCGGGTTAGAGTCGACAAAAAAAGTCGCATCATGATGTCTGATCCTCGAAGATGGAGTCAGAAATGTAGACTAGAGTTTTTATCTTAAAAGTTTTATTAATTTCAATACTCCTAACAAGTTTTGAGTGTAGGTAAGTGAATTTCGAATGCTCACTTAACGATGGAATGTTTTTTATGAAACAGTTGCATAAGCCCACACAAAGATGTGGCCTTGGATTTTTAAAAGGTAACGCATGAATGGTAATGTTAGAGTAACACCTATCATTACTCTTGGATATGATGAATGATGACATTTGGCCAATTTTTCACCAGTCATTGTAGGTAAACATAATAAAGATAGTGTAAAACGATAATACCTACTTACTTACTGTGTTATGTACTTAGGTAATGTGTGATACCTACCGGATATGTTGGATGGAATAAGTTGTTAATTAATTAATTACCATCCTTACCGACACTAACAATATTTGGGTACATGAAAACTTTTGAAATTAAATATTGAAACCAAAACCAAAATGGAAGCTCTCTGTATCGGAGGTGTTACCAAGTGCTATATCTTACCAGCTGTTCACCCTTATGCAGCAGGCTGGTGAGCGGCAAGATCCCCTGAAGGTGAGGGTTGTGGAGCGCCCGACTCCTCAAATGGGGGGGTAGACGTTCCTCCTGGTGCCGCACAGCCACCACCGCGGGGTGCGGCGGGTAGCACCACACCATTGATGCGGTGGACAGCACCAACAGAACTACCCTCATCGTTGTTCGTCTCTGAAGACAGTTGTTATTCATCTCTTCTGCTTAGTAATGAGAAGTAATTATAAAACAAGTAATATTTTCAATTTAATGACCAAAGAAAAGACATCAACGAGCTTTTAAAACTTTATTATAATTAAGTATTTTTTTAATATTTGCAATTTTAATTCTTTGAGTGTGGCGTAAGGAAGCAGTTTATTCAAGATTACCATAACTGTCAAGCTAATAATAAAAATATAAAATGGGCAATCCAAAGTAACGTGATTTGGCATTATCTTATGCTAATCCGTGGCATACTTGCATACCAAGCCAGACAGTCCAATCGATAATATAAATCCTTAATCCATCATAATTCCGTCAGTTACATTTTACCCGTCTATTAATTTTGCAGCTATTGTCTATTTGTTACATTTGACAATTCTTTCCTAGGAAAGACTAAATATTAAGTCTAGACTTACCATATTTATAACATAAATTTATTATTATTTTTTAAATTAAGCAATCATTTTGCAAGTTTTTACGAAGTGGTAAGAGCACTCGCCCGGATAGCGAAGGGACGTGGGTTCGAGTCCCACCGGATGACACAGTCGATTAATTTTTGTAAGTGAAATTCTGATTTAATAACATAAATTTAGTACAAACAAGTAGGTATGTGCATTAAAATTTGTGCAAGTATGAAACTGTGCCTGAATAAAAAAAGTTCCTAATGGTACACACGAACGCACGTCAAACAACCCCACTTTGACCGTGAGACTACCTCTATTCTCTACGTAATAAAAGCAGTTTTCATAGTTCACATGCGTAACCTAACGTGCTGCCGACTGTTCCTACGTAAGTGCGTACTTATACACTTTTCATATCTTTTGCCCAACTTGACCGTCAGGTTAATTAGGACTTTATAGCAAAAACACTATGCACGTTACATAAAAATGGCAACAAGTAAGTAACCATAATGTATCCAAACTTGTTTGATAAGCGATTCAGATCAGACATATTATTTAATCACGACTACACTTAGATGTGGAGCAAGTGAAACACATTTATTTATTACATGACAACATCTCAACTATCCAATCTAGTTATTCAAAGTGTTATTACAGTATAATCAGAACGTACTACTCTTGTAAAATGAACAGCTATCAAAGTATAATATTGTATAAGTAGAATACGGAATAATTATGACGAGCTTATGTCTTTCGATTCAAACCTACAGACCGCCTAACTAAAGATATTGCGATTACGATTGTAACCCAAAAATGTGTCAGTGATGCAGTGTATTTTTATCATTGTTTCAAAGCCATACTCGTACTTTATTATAATACCTTAGTTAATAAATATTGGTCATCATCACATAGTCAGATTCCTCTGATCCCAAAGTAAGTCGCCAAAGCACTCATGTTATGGAAATCAGAAACAACTAGCGGTGGTACCACAACACCCACACGCGACAATATAGAAAATATGGATTTCTAAATTAACCCGACCAGGGCACTAACCCGGGAACTCGTGAAAACCGGTGTATAATTCCTTTTTTGACCTTAGTCTGAAAGCTGCTATGCCTTCCCTGAAAGCCTTATAGGTACGAGTTGTTGATATTAGTTACTCATCACTACTCACTCAACTTTACTACATATAGTAACATGTGGTTATCGTGGTGGATGGCACAATAACCCTATCTTTAAATACAAGTCTATTAGTGTGACTAAATTGTGATGTTGTTTGATAACCCAAGTAAACGAAAAAAAAAGACATTTCTGTTGCAATTTGAAAACAACCGAGTTAGGCATTAGGCCAGAAAGCCTATCGTATTGTAAAATGTATCAATCGATTAGCAGATTGAAGTTAACGATATTGTTTTAGAATGAACAATGATGGCTTTTAATTTTGCAATAAAAATGCACCAAGCGTTCTAATTCGCCTTTCTTGACACATTTGGCTTAGCATACAAGACCTATCACAATATAATGATATTACGGAGAGTTACCCAATTAAAAAATCGGTATTTATTCTATGTAATCAAAACAAGTTCATAATCTTAAATAATCTTAGGCAGCACACTGATATTTCATTGCTGTTTTTGTGATCAGTTAACCAAATACGTTTGTGGGATTGTGGGCCGTTTTAAGATAGGGATGATCGTGTTTAAGATAACCGTAATTATTGCAATTTGTGATGATTGTATCTTTACTGCAGGATGATGAGGCATTGACCTATTTATTTATCTTGCTAGTGCAAGATAAATAAATAGGACGGCATAGTTGCCGTCCTTTGAGCTCAGTCATTACTGTTTCATTTAGTTCACTGCTCCATTTTTGCCACTATCACGACAATCATCTATCTGTGCCTAGACAGTCTAAGAAATAAGAATGATGGAACTTTCCGTCGAAAAGGTTACGCATGACTTATGTAACGTGTCGATACTTTTTGAACACATTTATCATGGTGTAAGTCACTTGATCAGTCAAGGGCATTGTATTCGTATATCATTAACAGTTTGAACTTGAAAGTTACACGTTATTAATTTCTTTTAGCTCTAAGCGATCATGAGATTTCACTAAAAACAAGGTTGGGAATTAACTCCGCCATACGCGCATTTCATTCGATCCACAATTCGGGACTAACTGTATAGTTTTAACTTTAACTAAAATAAATGTTATTACAATAAGTTATTTATTATTGTAGCTAGGTAAAACTTTATTCATAAGACTATATATTATATTCTATTACTATTCCTGTTACGGTCTCTTAGTTAGAATCTTTTGCTTAATATAAAATTATAAGTTCAGATTGCTCAAGTGAATACAGGAAACGCTTTTTTGCAATAACACCCTATAACACCACATTACAATTAAGAAACATATAGTTACCATAGCCTATTCTTATATAGAACAAATACATATTCATTATCTACTCATGTGATTATCATAATTTAAAACAATAGAATCACAAAATCGATTAGCAAACTCATCTTGCACTTGACCTGATTCGGTGAGAAATGCGTGCTGCGTGACGGACAATGCGCGTGCGAAAGGCTGCGATGCCAAAGTCCAAAGAACTGTCGCCAACACATTGGACATTTCGTTGTAAAATCATCCCTATCTCAACTCCATAAGATGCCGCCGTTGAGTTTGATGTGCTGTGTTCCGTACATCACTTTCAAACTCCGCAGCACAATCATTACATTGGTCAACGCTCGAGAACGTTCATATTTGTACACAGCGTCTTCCCCGAGGCAACTTGGACATGAGAAAACTAAGTGATAGCAACATAAAGATTGTAGTATGACGAGCTTTACAGAATAATGAAATAGGCGCTTTTTTTCAGGAAATGACAAATCTACCGCTTTTTTAATACACTATAATTGGGAAATGACTGAAGATCGTCTTGACCTAATGATACTAAAGAAACGTTTGAGGTCATGTCATAATTATATAAGAGGCGGAGTACATATGTCATACCGCGATTTTATTAATTTAAAATATAAAATAAACATGAGTGCTCCTTAATTTAGTTAGCGTTGATCTGTGGCGTGATCGAAAACGAGAAGTCATTAATTAGGTACCTACTAGCCGACTCAGAGACTTCGTATGGCCTTAAGTCTGATTCACGGATTTTGCTAATTTCCTCACAATTTAACAACTTTTCTCTATACATGTAACCTTTCTCAGCCTTTAACGAATATTTATAAAAAAGTAGCCGAATCGGTTTAGCCATTTTTAGGGTTCGTTGTTCGTTGAACGTGTTTTTTTAGCGTTTTTTGCTCGCTATTAATAACGGCAACAGTAGATGCTTGAAACATTTACAGAATACTAAATTGTATTATTTTACGAAATTAAATCAAATTTCACTTACAAAAATTAATCGACTGTGTCATCCGGTGGGACTCGAACCCACGTACCTTCGCTATCCGGGCGAGTGCTCTTACCAACTAAGCTACGGAGGACGTTAGTCAGTCGACGAATTTTTGCAAGTGCTTGCTATGCCAGTGAGCCGGTGTATTATTTTGAAAATAAATAATTTAATTAAAATAATAATATAATTTTAGGAGGGCTTCCATAAAACAAACATGAAATTTTCGCCATTTTTTGCTCGATATTTATAATAGCAAATATTCACAAAATAATATGTTTATTTTCACTATAAAAATAAACAAAATAAATTAAAAAATAATATAATATACAACTGTGTTTTTTTGCCTAGACTGTCTAATATTGTAAGTTAATGGAACGGAACCCTTCTTGCGCGAGTCCGACTCGCACTTGGCCAGTTTTTGATTTTTGAGCTAAGTAACACATTTAGCAATTATGTAGTTCTAACTTAAATATAGATCATTATAGGTTGCCTACCTACACCAGAGGTACTTAATAGATATTGTTGTGTCACGTACAAGTTTACTATCAATCATGCATGCATGAAGATTAATTGGGTTGTAAAATAAGCTGCAAATGGAACCTACTCTACTGCTATCGGATTAGCAATGCCTATTTCGTAACAGTGAATGTGTGAATTTATTCGCAAAACATCTGATTCAGATCAGATGAAATGAAAACACATATATAAAAATGTTGCAAGGGTATTATGATCTGTCGTAATTTATGCAAGCTGCAGTTCAGTAAAGTACGAAAAGATAAACTATGGAAGTCCACATTTACCACAGAAGGTAATTCGTCTTATGAATTTATTAAGATTTATCATATTTGATCCGGACTTAACATTGATAGGCTTTGATAAAACCATTCTGTAGATATTTTATGAATCTGACAGATCACCAAACACGCAATTTGGTTTTTAAGCACTATGAATACAAAATGTCACTTCAAATGTGTCAATTGAATGAAACTTGTGCCGTGTTTAGATTTTGTTTTTTCGGACGCCACAAACAAAGAAGAAGTAGAATTTGTTTTTGTATGGCGTAGGTACTAACTACATCACAATAAAATAAAATAGGAGACAGTGTCGCAGAGGTTGTAGAAAAGAAAGAAAACAAACTACTTAACTAGATATTAAGGGCCGTCCCCTGCCCTAAACCTTTTATTGACAGTCCATATCCATACTAATATTATAAATGCGAAAGTGTGTCTGTCTGTCTGTTACCTCTTGACGCTTAAACCACTGAACCGATTGAGATGAAATTTGGTATGGAGACAGTTCAAGACCCTGGAAAGGACATAGGCTACATTTTGTCGCGATATAAAAAACATTAAGGGGGTGAAATGGGTGATGAAAGTTTATATGGAAAATGATGCATATCAGCTAAAGCACTTATTACACCATCCTATTTGTAGCAACCTAACTAACCAGGATCCTAACTAGGAAGGTAGGAACAAACCAAATGTCAAATCGTAGCTTGAGAATCCGATTAGTTCCTACCTTCCCAGTTAGGATTCTAAGTAGGATGCTACCTTCCTGGTTAGGATCCTAATAGTCAGGATGCTACAAAAGGAATGGTGTTAATACACCAGTTCTTATGAGAAGAGGTACCTTAATGCACATGGACCCAAACAATATAATTTTTGTTTCATAAAAGTAACATGCTGCTCACCGTATATTTGCACACAAGGTAATCCGTATAACTTGTCAACAAAACAATGTAAATGAACCAAAAAAAAGTTGCCACTTTCGCACAGTCCACCAAAACTCGCCAGTTCACACAAATAACAAAGCGGTTGTGTTCGAATTTTCGTTATCACACAAATGTGCGGCGTATCCTTGGATGCAGTTAATTTGGATTGCGTCTGCGCAACGTGTGCGCTCGCGAGGCGAAGAGAGCGGCGCCACCACCACCGGCAATGTTGCATGGATGGAGGTAACATCTGTCGAAGCACGGACATGACTTTTGACTGTATCGTTGTGCTTGGATGGTTTTACAAGTTCACAATCAAATGCTTTCCATTCCTACAGATCAATGGGAACTCAGCACTTCAGTTTGTTACTATATTTGGCATCCCACTGCTGGCTACTTAGAAATATACTTTAAGTTGAACTGGTAGTACTTACTTACTCTTATTTTAATAAGTAGAGGGTTACTTTTCAGTCTGGTCCCTTTGAAAATAACGTTTTTTTTACACTGGATAGGAATAATCTGGAATAATAAAATTATAAAAAATGATTGCACATATTGAATAAGTTAGTGATTCTGAGTCGCTCTTGAAAATCTGCCAACTCATCGCAATATAAGTAGGTACCTATATTTTATTTCACAAGAAGAATGTTACAGTACAGGCATTTAGCTTAACTTATAATAACAATAGGTATGGTGGTGTTATCGCTGGGGGCGATCTCTTCCAAACAATTACAATGATAACTAATAAACAATTTCACTCCATAACAGTAAGTACCTATATCCTCAGTTTACCTAGTTAGATAATAATAACAAATGAATACGTTTGACTTTTAAAATATTTTCTTTAGGGTAGCTCCCCTACATATTAAGTGGGGATAATTTCTTTTTCGTCGTCTACCCCATCGTGTGAGGTATCGTTGAGTACGTCTTTTAAAATATATCAAGAGTTTCTAAAACAATTTTTCGATTTATTGCTCCATTTATAAAATATTTAACATTAAAGTGCATTTTTTTGTCCAGTATGGCGTCTCCCTTCCCTCTAAAAGCTTAACAGTTGGCTTGAAAAATCTGATAAAATCATGATGATAGTGCATTTCATAAACTATAGCGGTTAAGATAACTTATTAGTTCAGCAGTCAAATTCGTTAAGCGGGTGCCGCGCGAACGAATAATTTCGAGTTCGAGTAAGTCTAAACGATCTTCAAACAGAATCGAACATATTGATATTAGTAATTAGATCGAGTTGCCTTAAAGTTTTAGACTTGATGATTTAATTAGAACAATAATTTTACTCTGCGCAATGTGCAAAACCATCAGACATTTGTGTTAAAAACTGAAACGTGTCCATATTTTCTTATTTATATTTTATTCGTGTATATTAAAATGGAATATCAATAAAAGGAAAGGAATACCTGCGGAATATCAATACAATCATTTTCATGTACAAATAATTTACAAGAATAAAATACTTACACTACAAATTATTGTTTCATGTGTAAAAATCACCAAGTTTTCGAAAAAAAAACTCGTATCATTAGATACGCTACGTCATGTTAATTTTATCATAAAGAATTTATTTCAAATTTCAACAAGACCATGACCTTGTACAATGATTAGGCTAACGTAAATAAGTAGTTTTAATGTATTTAACTAATTCAGCTCAGCGTACAAGTGACTTAGAAATACGTTAATTTTCTCAATTTTGTGCAGGACCGCCTTAAACTTGGGTGTTAGATAATTTTGTACCAAATACAAATCCTTAGAATAATCTCTTTAAAGTGACTAAGATCACAGAATAAATAATAGTGTTAATTGGCCTGTTTTTTATTTATATTGCAGTGATATTTATGAAATCATATGGACTAAAATACAATTTTATACACATAAATTTAAAAATACAACAAAATTATGCTTTCAATAACTACTGTTGCATGTTTGTAAAAATAAAAATGTATTTCGCTTGGTATCTAAATTATGTTAATGCATGCATTCAATCAAATATTCATCACATTTAGGCAACAGTTTTGCATATAAATAATAATAAACTAACTGTGTATTATTTTTAAAACATAATTTTCGATCTCTACATTTATCGATAAAGATTTTGCACGAGACTAGTAACCCGGCCTGGCTTCGCACGGGTGAAATTTGAAAACATTAAATGTATTTAGCCTAACTTTGTTTCCTATGTGACTTAGAAAACAAAATTAGTTCAACAGTGAAAAAGTTTTCAAATTAGTTGAGGACATTACTCAATAATATTCGTATAGTATAGATTAGGTTCGCAATGAAAGTTGGACAATCTGGGTCCGTAGCCAAGTGGCAATTTGTTTTCAAGCGAAGTTCGCTATATCGCTAACATAATGTATGAAACTGACATAAGCCATCGAATCATCACGTGACTTTTGCATACATATTTTGACATTTCGTTGGCGATAGCGAAGTTCGCTCCAGAAAGATTGCCATTCGCTACGGGCCCAAATCAGACAAGATTTGCTCACATAGCCTACCGAGCTACTTACACGGGTCACTAACTGAGCACTTTATTTTTGGTTCGAGCATCGTATTTGACGAGCGATGTCGGTTGTCCAACAAAATGCTGATGACAAAACAAGATCCCTAATACATTACGACTTTTACGACGGTCCTTCAGGATCAGGAATGATCATAAATCATTATTATAGTTGTAGATAGGTACCAATTAAGTTTTACTATGAAAATCTGTTGGTTTATCGAAAAAAATATATATTTAGATAACAGTCATTCACCCTGTATTGAAATTGTCAGAGAAATGGCGGTGATTGACTGTGATAAGAAGAGACACAAAACTGCTCTATCATGCTGAGTCATACTGTGTGACGGACAGATTCACAGACAAATATATTTTCAAATGAGTAATTAGAAAAGTTCCTATAGTTGGCTTCGCGGATAGTCCAAGTGTTTTTCTCCGCCTACTGCTCTTCTTTAACAACAAATATTGTGTGAAGATAATCTGAATGTTTATTGTTGAATAATGCTGATTAGTTGTCGCAAACTCATGTGACTGACCAGACGGTGTATAGTAGGGGAAAGGCCACTGCCTCATCAACTGGTTCTAAGATGGGATGCGGATTGCCGTCTGCAATAAACTGCAACTATGCGTTCCGCGATCACGTAACTGCATGGTCGCTATTTATAAAACGACGCAGTATTATGTTGACGATTTGGTTAAACCTTTCGCTGTTCAAATAATGTCGTGGCATTATTGTGAATCGTGATGTAAATGTGTTAGAGCGTGAATGCAAATTATACGGAATGTATGAATAATTTCAATTGAAAATCACCAGTACAGTATTACCTAATCCGGGGTTGTGTCAATTGTATTCAGAAACTAATTCAGGCTATGGCGCTGAATGCGTGTAGTCAAAACGGTTATTTGCACTTACTTATATTGTAGGTATTATACAATTTCCATAAAGTTACAATTTACATACACAGTACATTTACATACAGACTAAAGAGGCACCTTTATTTATCTCAAAGCCTTTTCAGTTTTTTTGGGTAAACCATAGAGTATTTTTGTATTGTAGGAAGTACGTACCTATAACAAGAATCCCCACTGCTTTTATTAATTAACCTAAAGAACTCAGTAAGTAAGTACATACATACTTACCTACAGTAACATAACATCAAGTGAAGGCGAGTGCGAGATGGTCAATCCGATAGTTTGGCAACGCGTGCCGGTGTTGCAAGCGATCATGTGATCGCCTTACCTTTCCACTCTGTGTTCCACGCTGACTAAGACCCTGTTTATGAGGTAATTTTTTCACTCACTAAGTATGTAGTAAGTAATAACAGTAACATTAACTGGGATAGGTATTAGCATAGCCAGTCACGTAACCGAACGGAACCACAAGAATTATTGGATTTGTGTCATGTCTCTCCCAACTATAAATCCTTTTCAAAATTGTTTTCGCTTATTTATTTTGAGTTATAGATGCATATCTATAACCGAAGTAAACATGGGGATAGAATTCAACACGAGAAGAAACGATCAATCACAACAATTAGCCATACGTTGATGTTTGATCTTATCATAAAATAGAATATTTAACAACAGTCATTTGCTGGCATACAACGCAGTCATTCTCTATATGAAGGATCACTGTACACCTACTCAGAATAGTGGACATTTCGAACCAATAATATGGAGAATGTTCACTCAAATTCTCCGTATCATGTATACAGACGATTCCAGAGAAAGAAAGAGCCAACCAAATTTGAAATAATAAAAGGGAGTTTGAAAACAATAAGCAAACAGTATTGTACCGAGTCTTCTATTTGCGGGCTCAAACATCTCGTCGATGATAACACTTCATACATGGAAAAGTAAGTATACGTGAGCTTGGCGATTAGCAAACTGCGAGAAATTGAGCACTTGAAGATATAGTGAACTTGTCCAGTACGAGGACTAGACCTGTTTGTCGCAATTACGCCTTCAAACCAGGTTATGTTGCCTAATAACGTTCTTGTTATATCATTGAAGCTGCAAAACATTTTTTAGGTCTTTTTGCGTTCACATCAATTAATCGCGTAAGAGAAATGATTGTTGTTGCGATACATTGTTTCTTTTCCGCAGAATCATCTGGAAAATAACTTTACTCGGCGCTCTGGCTGGTTCCGTGACTTTAGTTTGGATTACTTTCATGAAGTACCATTGGGCTCCTTTAGTGACTACTCAACTACCAGAAGGGGTTTCGGTCAATAAAATAATCTTCCCAGCAGTTGGTATATGCTCCAACAATAGGATAAGTAAAAGTGCCGTTCAGGAACTAGCGAACAATTTGTATGTTTATGAATAATACTCATTAAAATCCAGTACATAACTGACAAGTAACTTAATCTACTATTCATTTCTTATATATTTCCTAGTATTAGTTTCTTATCTTTTTTTGCCCGCTTGCAGACTTCGAGAAGAACGTAACAAGGAGTACACAGAGAAACAAATGCTGTCGATGTTATTTGGTTTGGGCCAACTCTACGACTTGGCAATTGAGAACAAAGAATTCACCCCTATACAACTTCACGAGGCCTTAGGGAATTATGACGTTAATGCTATACTAAAAAAAGTGAGTTTCCAAGATCTTATTTAAAAAATGTAATGATCAATCGGTTATTTTTGGGTGTAAGATGTACCAGATAGGAGTGGTATTTTCAGAAATTATTAATTAAAACAATATTTAAAACAGCACCGTTAAATATACCCATGTTCCAGTATTGTAATATATGTGCCCACGTCCTTACTATTGCATTCATGACCATGAGCAGAAATAATTGTTTTTCAAAACGTAAAAAAGTGCAACTGATTTTAGTGACAAGACAACCATAAAGTTAAAAATAGTGTAACCAGTGTTTTGATTGAATAACGATTAATTTCAATATTTATGATCACGAATTACCTAATGCCGAACGAACGAGTCGTTGAACTTTGTGTGTAAAAGTTAGGTGGGTGCGGTTCCTACAGTTTATTATCTAAAACGATATCGGGTGGTTGAGGTAACATCTAGTTATTAGAGGTGAGAGTTATTTTTAGTGTGAGATAACTAAAGTTAATAATTTTATTTTTTTAGCTGACTCCCAGATGTGAAGATCTTTTAGTCGCATGTGCGTGGAATGAAGACCCGAAAAATTGCACCGATTTATTCGACTTTCGCCTCACAATGAACGGCTACTGCTGCACTTTCAACTATTTGAGACATTCCGACATATTTTTCAAAGAGTAAGCAAAATTACAAACTTACATTTGAATACTCCGGCGACATTCAAAGTTAAAGCTCCGATAGTTTCCAGATATATGTGACTATATAACATGACCTGTGCATAATTAAATGACTTGAACCATCTTCCCAGTGCTATCAACTCAACTCGTACTATCGATATGTACCAATATGGAAATAAGTCCGCGTTCGATTTCGACCAAGGTTTAAAAGTCTTGCTGCGATTGAACGAAAGCGACGATTTTTACTATAACATTCCCTTACAAGGGGCACAGGTAAGATACGAGAAAAAATGATTTATAAATTGTATTTGAACCTAAAGGTTTAAATTTCGCAGTTGTCGAGTTGTAACGAAATAATTGTATTTTCAGTTACAATTTTCGGACGCGTATGATTTTCCTGACTCTCCGAGCGGCAGTTTTTCAATGCAAATAATAAATCCAAACGTTCAGGTAAACAACGATGAGGATACATAATAATTAGGCCTACTGAAGCGATCCATAGTCCTAAAATATCTATAAACGACCCGTCCACCCAAGTGTGAAAATTTTCACGAATGAGTAAACAAACACAGGTACCTACCAAGGTACTTATAAACTGTGAAGGGCGGGCCAAATCACCTGGAATCGATGCTTTTGTCCGTTTTCTAAAATGAAATGATACAGTACGTAGTAAGTGAATCGCTAGGACCTACCTCTAGTCTTCTACAGTAAAATACGTATCTAGTATTTATTCTGTGAGTAAAATTATCTAAGTATTACTTTCTCAGTTTCAACCATCAACACAATCTTATCTGAAACAGTATGACTTTTTGAGTGAAGAGTGTTTAGTTTTGTTTTGACGACCAAGTCGAAAGTGAGGTACCAGAATTGTTTGACAAAAATCTATCGCCTTCAAAACTGCACTAAAATTTATGAAATAAGTAACTTAGGTACCAAATTAGCGATAAGAAAAGGAAGGAGCATTAAGTAAACCTACATTACGGAAGCTCTAAATATGCAAGAATACAAAAAAAGAAAAAAAAATACAAATTCGCCACTCAAACAACCCTTCTTTTAGCTTTGAACTAAACAAACTTGTATCCGCAGATGTCAGTATCAGTGACCGCCAGCTTCACCGAAGCGTCCCGGGACATCCAGCACGTGCCAGTCAAGCTGAGGCAGTGCCTCTTCTACGACGAGTCACCATATCTGCCGTTCTACACGCACAGCGACTGCATGCTCAAGTGCCGCATGCTGTTCCTGCTGGACAACTGCAACTGCACTCCATTCAACATGCCTAAGATGGTTACCGCTCGGACCTGCGACATGAGGGATATCTCTTGCCTGAGGCAGTACTATAGTAAGTTTTTTAATAACGCCTTCATGCCGCGGAAACGAAGTGGAAGCGTAACATAAAGAAACAAAAGTACGTCCGCCGCCGCTATAATATGCGAGTTAAGTGCGTAGACGTATGCTATTTATGTTTCGTCCGTTTTACACGCACAGCGACTGCATGCTCGATTGTCGCATGCTGTTCCTGCTCGACAAGTGCAACTGCACTCCATTCAATATGCCCAAGATGGTTACTGTCAGGACCAGCGACGTGAGGGATATCTCTTGCCTGAGGCAGAAACAGCCGGTAAACATCGATTGACGGTTAATTTGACAGAATTCCCACACAAAATTGTCAAATAATGCTAAATCGGCTGATTTAAAACTAAACATGTGTAGATGAACTCCAGGCTAAGTTTTTTAAAAGACGTTTTCATGCCTTTACTGACGCGGAAACGAAGGGAAGCGTAACGTAAAGAAACAAAAGTAGCATACATTTCCGCGCACGTCTGCCGCCGTTATAATATGCGAGTCAAGTACGTAGACGAATGCTATTTATGTTTCGTTAGGCACCTACGTTACGCTTCCGCTTCATATTCGCGACAGGTATGCATCGTCAGTTTTTTGGCTGTATACGAGTAAAGTGTTGAAAGATTAGTCCAAAAGAAAAAACATAGTGTGATTTAAGTTTCCTGCCTCTCTTTTTGCAGTTCACAGGGTAGGTAAGGTACCTAAGGAATAAATAGGTAGGTACCACTAGGCATAATCGCTGCCTTAAACTGACTTTTATGAATATGTGGGTACCTAAAACAGACCTTTTTATACGAGTGTGAAAGGCAAGCTGAAGCGGCCTTAGCAGTGCGATAAACTTTCTGAACAGTCCTTACTTATATGTTGCAGCTCAGTCAATAACAGTCCGACCAAATGTGGACGTGGTGCCACCAGAATTGGAACTGGACCAAGTGGCAGGAGGTCTGCACTGCCCGATGTGCTACCCGACCTGTTCTAAGACCGCATACAATTACTATTTCAACAACGTCAACATCTTTCCCGAGTTGCTCAATAATATTCCAGACAGCGACAGAGATGATTGGCTGTAAGTATATCTGTACCATATGGACACATTTAGTTGCACTAGCCACTTAAAACAAAGTTATAGATCAAAATACGTGTTTTGATATAAATCAGACTCCAGGTTACAGCATCTTTTTATACTTATTTTTGTCTAAGGGGATTCTGATGAACATATGAGTTCACGGGAATCCCCTGGGGGATCGGGTAAGAGGATCCTAGTGGACGAAGGGAAAACAGAGTGTAAGGGCAAGCTGTGTGCTTAATCACATTTTATTCCATACCTTTTAATTTGATTGTCCTGTCTTCGTCTCCGAGATTTAAGAGATAACAAGTAGAAAGCTCCAGCGATGCAACCAGCAACCGCACACAGGTTTAGCGCAAGAAAAGAGAGAGAAAGAACATCCCCCCTCTCTGTCCTACGCCTCACAGCACTGTCCCAGCCGCCTGCTGCTCATTCGTGTCCGTGCGCGCGCACCGAATGCACGCAGTGTTTAATTACAGCCAAAAGCTTTAGGCTTTCGTTATCGTTATGCTAAAACGGCATTACGGTTACACTGAGGAGAAAAAATAATAATAATATGTAAAGCTTATTTGAAATACAAGGTAAGTGCAGTGTATTGCTTATAAAATAGTGCCTGTGATACTGAAACAAACGTAACCCGCGCAACTGCGCTGTGCGTTATTATTTTATGCTTTGAATCAATACGTGATATTGACCTATATTTTTATAAAGTAAAAATATTGCTTCTGCAACTCATTACTGCCTACTTTTATATGCCAGACTAAATCTGAGAGGTTGAGCAGTACATTTTTAGTAGCTATTTTTTTGCCTAGCTAATACGAGATATTAGCCAGTCTACCTTTTTTGCCGAGCTAATACGAGATATTAGCCAGTCTGCTTTTTGTAAGTCCTAGACTTGCTGAGGAAATCTAATACGAGATGTTAGATATAGTATGTTGCTTTATTGTTCAACCTACCCTCAATTTTTTCATTTTTGAAAAACATCAATGTCAACAAGTAGCCCACAAACTCCACTTACAAAATCAGGGTACTATTCAATACTACGAGGAACTTTCCTTTTGTGATCGGGACGCCGGCGTTCTTATGAAACTCGAGGCGTTAAGAAGGGTTGTGTAAAGATACTTATACCCAAAAATACACCGTCATGCATACCACCCGCGTAGTTTTGCGGGATTCAATGCCCGTGCTAAACAGGCAGGCTTAATAGTTACAAATACAAGCCGCTATCAGGATAACTGCATTGACACCAAACAGGAAACAATTAGCCCGTGCCTTAGCTGCGCTAAGTAAGGCTGTGTCGGGTTTGTGATGAGGTTTATGTAAAACCCCCTAAGTACTGCAAGTACTATTAATTACGGCGGCAATAATTTCAGACTCAAGACACTAGGCGGTCATTGATCATGCCTTTACTCGACAAATTCTTTGTCGATCCAATCAAGGACAGGAAAAGTGTGACTTTTTTTCTTGCAGATCAGCCTAAAGGTTTTATCAAACCTTCTAAAGGCATAAAGATATCAAGGTAATTGATAATTCAGAGTAGCGGGCAGCTCGCGGGCGCAGTGGAGCGAGCACGTCATCACCCCGCGCCGCATTTGCGCACTCAGCGCAATACTATATACTATAGGATAATGAGTTCTATCTGCAAACTGGTGATGTAGAAATGGGCTCTCTGGTATCCCCAGTTGTTGCTGATATATTCTTGTAGAATTTTGAGGATTGAGCTTTGAGCACATCACCTATATCATCAAGGTTTCATAAGCGGTACGTAGATGACACTTTTACCTTACAATAGCGTTTCTGCTTTTCTTAATCATCTAAATTCAATATATCTAAAAATCAAATTTACTATGGAAATTGAGACAGACAGTAAACTAGCTTTCTTAGATATTTTACCAACTATAAATTTGGATCATATTCTTAGCCACAATCTTTAGAAAAGCCACCCATTACGATTAATATCTCAATGGTGCGTCTCACTATCTCCTTTCACAGTTAGCTACCGTGGGCAAAACTTTGATTCAGAAAGCGAAGGGCATCTGTGACGACCGACACCTAGCTGCTGGGCTTCAGCACGTAAGGAAGGTACTACGGGACAACCAACTTCCAGTACCACGTCGTTGCAGACCCCGTGCCAAGCGTACGACAGTTGGACGCCAACCTGCAGTACTACCATACATGAAGGGAGTCACTGACAAGATTGGAAATATCTTTAAGCGTGCTTCAATCAAAACTTATTTCAAGCCGCAAAAGAAGATTGACCAATCTCTACCACCTGTCAAGTACAACATACTACTTCAAGGTGAAGGAGTGTACAGACTGGAGTGTGACTGTGGCCTCTCCTACATCGGGCAAACAAAGCGATAAAGTATAGGCGTGCGAATTAAAGAACACATAGCTAACATAGACGGAACACCAAATCTGCAGTGTGTGAACATGCCTTAGACAAACTCAACCGCTTCATTCGTTTCAACCAACCTAAAATACTTGCAAAAGAACGGCGTTTTATTCCGCAAATGCTACGTGAAGCCATTGAAATTAGAAAACATCCAAATTTCAATAGAGAAGATGGTTGGAAAGTTCCACCGGCATGGGATCCAATTCTAGCAAAGACCCAAGCAACACCTCGCACCGCAAGATCTCAAGACACGGTTAGCTCTTTCTGCATAAACAAGAACGTAAATTAATATATTTTATGATTGACGGTAGTTAAATTTTTAAAACTATGTAATGACAAATAACACCGTAGTCTTCCTGTGAACACGAACGCTGTAAACTGTTAGAAACGTCAGTCAGGTTTTAAATAAATGTAAATAAATCGCGAAGTAATCCCTAAAATTGTGTTTTAATGAGTTCTACTATTCTCGTAAAAGTAAGAAACAGATAGAGCACGTCTTAGGGTACTCGTTTTACCCCCATGTATGTTCCGCGATTTTTCGTAGTTTTCGAGTTATGTTTTTTTTTGCAGCAAAATTTTCGTTAGTTGTACCTTTATACCTCTATTTTTTAATATTAAGTGATAAATTTTATACTAAGTTACATACAGACTGACTAGAATTTAAAAAAATATCGTGACATACTTTTAGTGCTTAAGTACACTGTTACAATTTGATTTTGTCTAAGTTTTGTTGTCAAATAAAATATTTTGATTAAATATATGGATTTTCATTAACAGTAAATATAAAGTAAGATATAAAAATGCTACCTTTATAGTAAGAAATTCAGTATTATAGAGACTAGACTTGAAATGAAACGGGATTTTGAATAAAAGTTAAGAATTAGAAAGACCTAAGCATAAAAAGGTCTTTTTTAAAATATATGGACTTAGACAAACAAAGACCTAAATTGCTACTGTTACAAATAAACGAATATAATTATTTATTTATACATTACTTTTGTTTATTTAACTTTGTAATGTGTAGATAAATAGTTATATTATGTAAACGGCACGGTGGCATAAATAAAAACACGCACAATAGCTTAAGCACACAGATTTAATCGCCGAATCACACGCTTTCAAAGAATAATTATTTAAGTTACTCAAACTGGCAGAGTTTCAGCTTACTCAGTGGCTGCTGTGTACAAGTCTGCTAGACTGAGCTGTCCGTCGCTTATTAAGGCTTTCCCCCTCCAGTATAGGCACACTGGCGGTGGGGAAGGGTGGCAAGCGATGGCTTGGTGTTGGCTGGCTGTGCGGTGGCTATGGCTGGCTTTGGCTGGGTTGGCTTGGGTGGCTTGGCTGGGTTAGGCTGGCTTTGTCTATGATTGGCCGAGCCTTGGCGTAACATTCGGCCGTCCTGAAACAATAATTGCTCCCGCAATGGGGAAAAAGGGAATTAGTTCTGATCGATTAGGTCTTCTGTCTTTGATTGCTCGTCTAAGCTGGCAGACATAGGATCAATACTTTTTTAAGGGGCGCAATGAATCAGTAGCTACAAGTCATGTAAATGCTTTATGCCGTCTCATGCTCTTAATGCTCCGTATCCTATATCTGTCATTACAGCACTGTAGTGATGGTATAAGGACCTGAATAATGATCATAGAGCTTTGTTTTAACTTTGGCTGCACTATCTACCTAGGTCTTCCCTATTATAGACCCGGCTGGGTTTACGCTTTTTATCTAAATTACGCTTTATCTTGCCTTAATTTTGCACTAGCATTCATACGCCTATGCGTAACTAGCAGTCTCATGGTCATGGGTGGCAACGTCGGCAACGGTGGCTGAAGCTCTTGCTTGGCAGACATCAAATCATATGGCTTGTAAGTTGTAGGTATTAGGCAGAATACATCAGGGAAACAGTTAGCCCAATTATTTGCTACTTTGCTAGAGTCAGTGGCAAGCAACGCATTGAGTATATTCAGATTCGTATTCGTAGCCCTAAGACAAGCAATAGAGGTCGAAATATGCTAATGACTACTCGAAAAGGTCTTCCCATGATCACTCACTACTCTATCTGGATACCCAAACCAAATAACTTTGTGAGAATCTGTTCCACTGAATCGACTGTGCTAGCAGGTTTAGCTATTACAAACTTAGATAAAGCATCGATTAGGACCAGCATAATACTAATGACCTTTTTTTTTGTTTTCCAAAAGGGCCTAAATGATCAATATATACCTGCCATACACATTAGCTCTGAAGGTGTTGGGTATCGGAAATAACCGTACTATGCCATAAGTATGACGTAAACTAGCTTAAACATTTTTACGGATAAAGCGTGTCATGTTGGGGAGCCAAAGTCCAAGCATTTCTGAAGGCCTACATGTCCTATACTGTCTATCATGGTGCATTTGAATTATCTCCCATCGCGTCGAAGAAGGGACAGCTAGGTGATTTTGATGTAATGTTTTGTGATATACCCTATCAAGCTTAAGTGATTGGTGATATCCCTAGAAGCACTTCCGGCTTTGAGTTGGCCAATGCACACTTAAGCTCCTCATTCTAATATTGTACAGTAGCATAAAACAGTACGTTCATAATACCTACCACAGGATTCCTGCTCAGAACGTCTACTACACGTTTAATGCACTCACCCGGCCTGTACTAAATGCTTATATCGTAGTCTTGGATAGTGGTACCTAGCTATACGGGAAATAAAATCACGCTTTGTCAAGGTTTCCCGAACAGCATACATGCATATAATAATCGAGTTTATCAGTTTTATACTCACGGGCACAAGAAGCGCTTGTTTCGAAAGTAGTCTACAGATTTATATGTGTGATAAACATTAAAAAAAATGACACTCAAATACATACTGACATAAATAGAAAGCTTTTACATGTTGCGATCTTTTTTACATTATAAATATAAACAAATAAACTAAATATACATATATTTGCCTACCGATGCATCGGTAAAACACGCTGGACATTGATTGTTTTTATTAGGTATCTTACAGTGTTTTGTGCAAATACGTACGCAATGACTCGACAACGCGACAGTCTCCCATAGTCATGATACATACTTTCTTTCTTATTAGTAACCCTACTAAAGTACATGACTAACCGTAATGTATTATCAGGTTGTTTTGTAATGATATGCCTGCAATACCGGATTTATATGCGTCCGAATCTCCGTGAGTACGTCAAGATCGTATAAATAAAGCCAGGTTTCATGCGCAAAAGTTTAAACTCCTCAAAACTATGACTTTAGTCACTAATCCACACCCAAACAGAGTTTTTCTTAGTTATATCAAAATAATGAGGTACAAGCAATAACTACCTACAAAATTATTTATAATACAAAATTATTTATAAATTGGCAGAAATACCTATTCAATACCAGGAACCACACACTAATAATAAAGGTATCTCGAGGAACTGCATAACTTCGTAAATGTGGGTGCCAAGAGCACGAAGCTATAATATACACATCTGTCAATTTAGTTAATCCCGGTTAAACACCGGTAAGATATTTTATCTCCTAGGTAGCTTGTTTTATTTTGCAAAAAACTCGCTTTTACTCATAAAAACTTAAGATTCGGAATTCAGAAAAAAACATTTTAATAATTTATAAACCTGTTTAAACGTCACATGTAAGGTAACAGTAAATCATCAAGGATATTAATATAAATCGTCAAGGAATGTCAAGACCTCATAATCGTTCGATTTATTAAAAGTGTCGGATATAGTTTTCGAACTACCCAAAGAATTTTCATTTTTAGCAAATACTCTTTTATTCATCACCCGCATAAAAAAGATCAGCGAGACCAAATGGAACGGAAGTGTCGAGGTGTTACAAAATCAGTTTAATGCGTATCTTTGAAGCTTATTTTAACTAATGATAGCTTTGAGCTGAATCGGGTGAAGTGAAAAGTTTCCTTTCTGCTAAAATCGAGACCTGATCGTCGATGTAAGAAAACGGACCTATCTTTAATGGTGATGGCGTTAAGCGCTCGGTAGTCTGAATACGGACCAATAACCACCATTCATATTATTACGTTTTCGACTGGAGAAGCAAAACTTGACCGATTACTTGACAACGCCTGCATCTATTATTTCAGAAACTTTGGATCTTGCTATTTCCTGCTCACTGTGTACACACACACGGCAAGGTTGTCTGTATTTGGGCTGTGAAGCAGTCAGTTCAATTTTCATATGTAATATTTTAGCGCAACCTAGCTTTTTAATATTACTTGCAAATCATTGTAACCGGATAATAAACATATTAAAATATCATCTGTCTTATTTTCATTTACCTCTACCCCATATTGTACTTATTCTGGCTAGGCGGGTATGCAATTATATGAAACTACATCTCGCGGGCTTTTGTGACTGTTATAAAGGCTTAAGTGGCAGTGGCAAAATGTTACTGGCTTTTGACTGACCTGAACATCGGGTATGCATCTGCTGCATCGGGTATGCATCGGCTGAACATCTGGCTGCCTGATGATATTCCGGGTGCCAGTTTTGACGATCTCGATATATCCTGTAGTGTTGAACATTGGGTATGGATGTGGCTTCTCAGCTGTCTGAACCGTTTAGCACCTCCTCTGGCTGCCTGATGATATTCCGTGTGCCAGTTTTGACGATCTTAATATATCCTGTAGTGCTGTGCAGTAACGTAGCAGGGATGGAGTAGAAGATGTTCGATAGCTCGTAGTGTTGTTGGGGGTGAAAACATCATTGTCATCACTATTTTCTACAGTGTGATCCTTGGTGATGGACTGACCAGGAAGGAGGCATTGTTTGTCTTTACCACTAGGTAAAGACCTTAATCGAGCGCGTTCCTCGGTCACGTCTAATCGCTTCTTAATGACGGTATCTCATTGACAGTGGCAATGCCGTTGTTGACCTCTTAATTTTTCACTCTTCGGTATCTGGATGAATTCGGGGGTAAGCGATGCCGCGCAGTGTACTTTGGTTTTGTTGATGGCGGGTACCTTCTTATTCAGCTTTCACATGGCTTCTACAGCTCGTCCTATTTCTTTCTTCTTCGAATGTTCCTATCTGGCGGCGTGACTTTTTCGGAATTTGTTTCTAGGTTTTCGCTGTTGGTCGGCGAGGGTACTATCCATCCAGAAGGGCAAATACGGCGTCCAACTTCAGATACATCGGCGTGAATACGCTTAATGGCGATTTTTTCTATTTATCCCACTGCTGAAGTGTAGACGAGTGGCATAAATAAAAAACGCACAATAGCTTAAGCACACAGATTTAATCGCCGAATCACACGCTTACAAAGAATAATTATTTAAGTTACTCAAACTGGCAGAGTTTCAGCTTACTCAGTGGCTGCTGTGTACAAGTCTGCTAGACTGAGCTGTCCGTCGCTTATAAAGGCTTTCCCTCTCCAGTATAGGCACATTGGCGGTGGGGAAGGGTGGCAAGCGATGGCTTGGGTGGCTTGGCTGGGTTAGGCTGGCTTTGTCTATGATTGGCCGAGCCTTGGCGTAAAAATTATGATTTGCAACTGTCAATTTTTTTTATTTTTTTTTACAATATCCAATTATCATCCATTTTCGTTAAAAAGTCGTGATCTACGAATCTTTATTCGCTGTTTCCCTAAAACTATAATTTTTGCATTAGGTCTCAATAATTCTAAAGGTGCGATGTCCTTAGCCTATGTCTAAAGATGCCAAATACTCTGCTTGAGTTGTTTAAAATATCCGTCGACTCAACGAACCTATCTTTAAAATAACAGATATAATTAAAATAATATCATTAAAACCTAATCAATTGAAACATCTCAGCCTTGGTTCAGATTCACCATTTTTTAGTGATCCAAATACTTGTCCTGCTAACAGATTTAACCGAGGAATGTGGACAAGACTGATTTTAACATTGAGAAGTCCTTACCACGCCGTATATTTCCAAACAATAGAGCGTTGGCACTTTTTTAGTTCTAGAAGCATGCGGTATCGATACCAGTACATTTCGTGCTTCCAGCACACGCTATGCGGCAACATCTGCCAGTGGCCGTGTCGCAATTAGTGTTGATATATAATATTCGCATAATCGCAAGTTGAATTTGGCAATCCAGTGTTTGCGAATTTCTATAATAGACCTAAAGTTACAAGATAATAATTGAATAGCAGTGATTGTTTTGTCTAAGTACCTAAATACTTCCGAAGCAATTTACATATTTTTGTTAAGAATTTGTTACTTATTGATTGTGTTTTAAACAAACTCATATTATAGTTTTATATTAGATAATGCTTATAACAAATAATATACATAAAAATATATATGTAATACAGATATATTCATACCTTATTTATGGTTTAAACAACATCGATTTTTTCTAAACATCTTCCTACTAGTTATCTCTTAAATCTCGGAGACGAAGACAGGACAATTAGATGATCAAACGAACTTACCTTAAGTGAAGTTCGATCTTAATTGTCCTGGCTTCGTCGAAGAGATTTAAGATCCCGTCCCTCCCTATTATGGTGTATTTATGAATAAATAGTAATCACCCGATAAATCTTAATCAATGTTGTTTATCCATAACTCGTCTACTTGCTCTGAAATGAATGAGCAGCAGGCGGCTGGGACAGTGCTGTGAGGCGTAGGACAGAGAGGGGGGATGTTCTTTCTCTCTCTTTTCTTGCGCTAAACCTGTGTGCGGTTGCTGGTTGCGTCGCTGGAGCTTCCTACTTGTTATCTCTTAAATCTCTTCGACGAAGCCAGGACAATTAAGATCGAACTTCACTTATGGTAAGTTCGTTTGATCATCTAATAATAACGCAATTACTAAACTACAAAATAAAAACAACAATCTATTCAAATAAATGGAGTGCACTCACACACTTGATTCTACCCTCAAACGATGCTTACAGCTCTTCCTCATACCCTGTATACTTACACTTACAGTTTTGCCTCTATTAAGAACCGAGCACAGTAATCAAAATGAAATTTGATTATCCTAAATAGGTAGGTAATGTTTGTTACTAAAGTTAAAAAGCGTATCAATTCAGTAAAGAAAACAGAATAGCAAGACCTTTTAAGGAAAGTTTAATAAATTAATTATATTCGTACAAAAAACAAATCGTGGTCAAATGAATAATTTATCGGCGAATTTCAAAAGTTCTAAAGGCGCAGTTGTTGATAGCTCCCTCATTCCGGAACGCGGCTTTTTCGATCTTCGATTTGGGACTTCCCACCTTTTGCAACCACACCTTCATATCCTCGATAGCTGTATGAGGGCCCTGCAGTTGTCCGATCACGGTTCCCTGGGCAGTATTCATTACCCACCCTTTCAAACCGAGTTCAATCGCCTTCCTTTGTGTATGCTTCCTGAAGTAAACACCTTGCACCTTGCCGAACACTTCAAAATCAGTTGTAATGAGACCCGCTTTCTTATTTATGGTGGCCATATTTTAAAAACATTCACATCTGGGAAATTTTATAAAAATCCGACAGAAACGATTTCACATTTTTGACATTTTGTTTAAAATAGAAACAAAAAGCATCGACTACGCTCCAAACACAAAGGTTAGAAACTGCAGAGGTTGTCATGGAACTAACCTAACAAACACACAACTCAACTTTATACTAACGAAGCGCGTAGCTTCCCCGCACGTAACTTTTCCCGTTTTATTGCTTTCATTGGATTGAAGTTTTAACATATTTTCCAATATTCATGGATCAGTTTTCTATAAACTTTAACCGTGAGCCAATTTACGCTCTAACCTGAGGGTCTAATAATAACATTATCTAGCTAGGTATTCTGAGCTGAAATGTATTACGTATGTATGTCTTTAGTACCTATGTAAACCAGACAAAATGAGCCATGTTGTCTCGGGACAGAGTGAGTATGTAATGTCATCATTATCATCATCATCATCCTAGCGTTATCCCCGTTGCGCACTCGCATGCGCGGTCCCAGGGTCCGCTTTACACCACGATCCAGGATATGGCAGATCAGATAATTACAGTGGAACCTGACCAGTTTGGATCATGGTTACACATGCAGTCACCTGAATGTGTAGGTTTCCTCGCGATGTTTTCCCTCACCGTAAGAGCATCGGTTAGTGAGACAACTAATGTACATAACTCAGAAAAGTCATTGGTACATGGCGGCACGTGGGATCGAACCGGTACCTCCCGCATGAGAGGTAACACGCTAGCCACTGCGCCACAGACGCTCTAGTTGGTATTTAATTTAAATTACTCAATATTGCGAAACATAACATAACATTGTGTTGGTGTTTCGCATATTGCAGACAAGGCGCGAACTACACCGGAACATCCATTGTGCACGTGAAGTACGGGAGGGAAGTCGCAGACTGCTACGGCCAAAATGTTATCATGAAGTGGTTCGATTTGATCAGTACGTGTTTCTGTTGCTACGTTAAATTTAACGTTATGAATAATAAGAACGCCAGTAAATAATTAATAAAACATTAGTTTTTAAACTTAGGTTGACCGAATAAAGTAAAGAACTGTAGTTGCAGCTTAGAGCAGTTCCTCCAGTTTTAAACGCAATACTTACAATCCCACAGTTATAACGTTTATTTGGAGATTTCAGAATTAGTGCACTATTTTTAAATAGTGTAAAAATGGTAAACCTAGGATTTGCAACTGTGAACGCAAATTGTTGACAAACATCTAGGATTAAGCAAGAGTTATTATAGGTACTACTTTAATTTCGCGCATCTGAAAATTTACTTTGACATTTACCTACACGTACCTACTTATATATTCATGTATACTTTTATTTACCCACAGGCAACATCGGTTCCACTTGTGGGTTCCTGACTGGCTTCAGCTTTGTTTCAGTCTTAGAGTTCATTTACTTCTTCACTGTGAAGCTTTTCCGTGAGGTAAAGGTCCGTAGGAAGAAAAATCGCGCCGTGTCCATCAAACGAACTCCTGCGCAGTTTGAGCGGAACATCAGCAGATACAGACCGATCTACTGGAACGAGCTCACAGCAAGCACTGTGCAAAGTAACAAAGGCAGCAAAGAATTTGGACATATGTAAAAAGATTAAGACGGTGGTCCTTACTTCTTACTTAACTAAAGTAGGTATAGATTACCATTGTTTAGGCCCATGGTACGCCTACGGTGGTACCAATCAGCATTAGCATTTCTATTAGTAGAATAAAAGTATTGTAAGGATTTGTAGAATAATTACAAAATATTAGTCGTACACAATCAGCACAAATAATCAAAACACCTGTTCGGTTCTCAAAGTGATCACAATCTCTATTATATTTCACTCGACATTAGTTCGTAATTGTAAGCAATTTGTAACTATTATATTGTATAACACGATACCCTGTATGTGAAATAAACAGTTAGTTTTCTCATAGTTTGATTTTTTGGACGCGTCCTAAAACAATGTCTTCTAGAGATTCTTTTAAGAAATCTGTAGAGATATGGTGGAAAGGTATAAAGAGTTTGCCAGAAACTACATCAATTCATGGTTTTAAATTTGTTGCTGACAACAAAAGACATTGGACTGAAAGGTAAAACTTTTATCTCAAGTATACCTATCTAAATTGGTATTTAAATACTTTTTTGTTGTTTTGTTAAAGCCTACCTATGTTAAAAGTCAAGATCTTTTCAGAATTTTCTGGTTGATATTTGTATTGATGTCCTGGTACGCATCTTTCCTTTTGATCGTCGCTCAGTACGACGCTTTTCAAAACAATCCGATCTCTTTTGTGGTGGAGACTACGTACAAAGATTGGAACACGGAATTTCCTTCAATAGCTGTATGCGAAAATGATAACACTAAGCGCATCGAGGAAATATCGGATGAGTTAGTTATTACTATTGCTTTTTTAATTCTTGGTATGCGTGTACACAGTGCCCGAAAAGGTTCCTGCTGAAAATCAGTAGGTATCGTGACATGCTTCGTGCTGTCACGATTTATGCTGAGCAGGGACCTTTTTGGCACACACTTGATCTTTAATTTATAACCTAAGCATCCAAACGATTTCCGTGCCAGATAAGTGTATTTTATTTCATTTCATTACATCTTTATGTACCAACGTATCTCTGAATATTAGAGGTTGCATATTTAGAGCTCTTAGCATAGTATTAGTGCCTAACTACTAATATACCTACTTAAGTCGAATACGATCAGGTGAACAGAAAGTCCCTGACTAACGAAATTTTATTTCAGTTTATGGGGACCTGAACATGATTTCAATATGGAAGAAGTTCTGAAAGAACTGGCTTATTTTAAAGGAATCACATATTACACTTCGGAATTTTGTGGATTGGAAAACCCTCTACCTGACTGTGTTACTACCAATCTTATACAATACGCTAACATGGTGCGTAACGTACCTGCATAAGAAGACCAAGGATGTTTGGGTTAACCTGTTACTAGCAGTATTTTATTCCTATTTTAGGTAAGAAGCAAATGCGAAGACACACTGACTAATTGCTCATGGAATGGAGTAAGTTTCAGATGTTGCGATTACTTCAGGCCCATGGATACTGAACTTGGCACTTGTTTTGCCATAAACACGATTCAAGGGAGGTAAAAGTACCTAATTATTACGCATGTTTAAAAATAGACTAAAACATGACGAATAGTTGTAATCAACTATTCGTCAAAGGACAATGAATATGATATAACAGCAAGCCTGTCTGACTTAGCTAAGCAAAGTTACTTAGCCACAACCATTGCCTATTTGTTGACCAACCAACGTCGTCCAAGGTGGTACCCGTCCACCTCTCTGCCACGCAACTAAATAACCACTATAGACAATAACTTTATCTACCTGCCTAAGTAATTTTATTTTGCTGGTTTCAGAGAAAAGAATCCCCCGAAGCTACCGATGATTAGTAACAGAACCACAGGTCCCGGGATGATAAAGTTCGACGTGATGGTGACTGCTAATATTTACGTACTAAACGAGGAGGATGTCCCCTCACTCACGACTATGAGCTCTGATGTCATGTCCATTGGGCCTGAGATGTCGCAAAGGTTGATATATTTTTTTTAAAACACACCAATTACCTAATTCTATTTCTAATTCTTTCTTATTTTCTCTTAATCTCATCCTAAAGATTGGGACAAGCGATAATTAAGAACTGAACTTAGCTTTCTTCATTCATAGACTTGAACAAATCTATTTTGTGTTCATAATAATGGGATTTTGTTCGACTAAGAAGCTGACTGTACTGACTGGTATTTTACAGTGCGTGTCAGTATAGCTCAGCAAGCCTACCGACTATCTCGATAGATAATAAAATAAATAATAAATTGTTAGATAGAAAAATAAAAAACAATTATTTTGCTTTAAATTTCCGCTAAGACACGCTAGCGCAGGCACCAAAACCACACCAACCACAACCGCGTTGAGTACTAGTTCAGGCAAATGCAGAATGCACCGCCCTCCCTCCCTCAATACGCATGTACTACAGCTAATGCAGTTGTTAGTTACCAACACCAACGTGCAAAAAACCTTGACGCGTTCGCCACTCCACGCGGCATCCTCAGGAGATGTTGTCGCCTCGGCTGAGTCGTCCGTGCTCATTGCATTTGCCTGAACTGGTACTCAACGCGGTTGTGGTTGGTGAGGTTTTGGCACGCCTGTGTATCTCCCCGCGTAAGTAGCAAAAACGTACCTACGCGCGGCGACCCTTACTTAGGGGCTAAAACAAGTTACGTGTCGCTACCGGCCAGCGATACGCTCGCGCGTTTAATTCACCGGCGGCCGCGCGGCTACGTTGCTGGCTGGACGAGAATGAATAAAGTTCTAGAAAGAGGCGCTAGATGGCGTTAGAAGCTTCTCGTAGCAGTCAACCCTATCGCGTCGCGTGATATTACATCACTGAATAGGTTTAGTGTATTATGAATCCTATTCCAGAGCAATAAGTATGAAATTATCTTGCAATAGTTTTTTGTAGGTGTCTACACGAAAATGTGCTTGACTCTGAGGCGAACTAAATTACGCCATATTGTTGACGACATTGAGTAGACATTTCTTTGAATACATTTGCCAAGTCATACTTCTGTACGAAGTACTAGTACTTATTCTGTGGTTTTGGTGCCTGCGCTAGCGTGTCTTAGCGGAAATTTAAAGCAAAATGATTGTATTTTATTTTTCCCATCTAATAATGGATTTCCGCAAAGTAACGCCTGATTCTATTAATTATAATAAATTGTTTCAAGACGACAGTTTGAAAGCCGTCGGGTGAATCGTACATAGTCATGCAGAATTGCAATTTGAAAATACAACCCGTGCGAGTCGTTTGTTGATGACAACTAAGTCTTTAGCTGACCTGTACTACGTAAAACCTTACAATGTCTGAATTATAATGCTTTTTGACAGGCGTTTAATAACCATACGAAATATTGACAACGACGCTGGCGCTCGCCTGATATCTCCCGAAAAGCGCAAGTGCAGATACACTGACGAGAACTTTCTGGAAGTGTACCGCCACTACTCGTACACTGCGTGCACTGTGCAGTGCAGGAAAGACGCACAGCTACGAGTGTGCAATTGCACTAACTTCTTCATGCCTAAAGTTCCGAACCATCTGAAATGCAACGTCACCGGTGTGATATGTCTGAACGACCAAGTGAACATTCTTTCGGTGTGTATTTACCTAAGTAAAGGTGTTTAGTGATGTAGTCTGACAATATGTTGGTTCCATAATTAACAAACTATAATCCCCCCCTCCTAGTTTACTGGGTGCATTTTCTTAAAATCGTTTTATAGTGTACCACTTCACCTTTTATCGACTGAAATGGATAGCAAAATTCTCAAGGTGTAACAACAACGTCTGTAACAGAGGTATACCCACTGACTTACAGATTAGGTACTACAGATTAAATGTAATTGTATACCTTATCGTAATAGAAAAATGGCTTAAAATAAAAAAAAGGAGGCAGATGTAGTCGCGCTCGGATCCTTATCATACACATACGACGGATACATCTGTATGTGTTTAGGATCCTAAACACCCACAGACGGTAGGTTAAGGTAGATTCCTAAAAAGTTTAACATTGGGAAAATAAATAAGTACTAGTACTTATTTTACGAACAGGAGCAGTATACGTGATTACGAAAACACATTACTGCACCGATATTTATGATACGCGTAATTTCAGTCCTTTATCAAAATGCCTATAGCTTCTTTATAATTTTAATACGTTACCAATACCCAGGTTCTAAAAGCGAAATGGTCGTCCCGCGCCGGTTTGTACTGCAACTGCCTGCCGTCGTGTACTGAAGCCGAGATAACAATAGTGAAGGATTTCAAAACCACCACCACTGAGAACTTCGCCACGGTCGAAATAGGACTCGCCATGCTGCCCAGCGAGAAGTATAAGAGAAACGTTGTGCGCGGAGCTTTGGATTTAGTAGGTGAGATTTTAATTTAATTTATTAAACAAAGTTCCCTTTATTACAGTAGGTGAGAAGGGGACCTTTATTATACAAAGTGGCCTTTATTGCAGTAGGTGAGAAGGAACCTTTATTATACAGGGTGTTACTGTAAGCAGTCAATCAATGGGTAAATATGTCCAATAAAATTGTAGGTTCCTCGTAGACGTTGCTCTTTATTGAAGCATTTAATGAAACAATGAATGTTGAACCTAAGTGCATCCATACAACTTTTTGTGAAATAACGTTTACGGCACGGACACAGTCTTTGAAATCATATTCTTTTTGTTTTTAAAAAAAAAAATGTTTTTAAGTACTTTAAGAGGTCTTCTAAAGTTAGTTGTAAATTAGGTATCTAACACTCAAGGAAATTATTAACTTTATCGTTATTTCAGTATCCACAGGAGGAACTTGGGGACTCTTTCTAGGCGCAAGCCTTCTCAGTTTTGTAGAATTCTTCTACATTCTTCTGTTTCGCCCCTTCTGCGATGTGTACAATCAACGCAACGACGACCCTTGGTACAGAAAGTTTGGCACTCGGAAGCTGGAAGACAATAAATTCATTCCTAATCAAGATTGGAGTTATAAGCCAAAGCCGCGAAAGGAGAAAACCGAACAAATCGATACATAAATATATTATTAGATCGTGATTCGTGACAGTAAAGTTTGGTTAAAATTACAAGTACATACACTAGTAGATTCGTGCACTGATAACTCAAACCAATGTGAGATTGTTATCGCACCTTACTGACACCAAATAAACGAGTTGTTCGACCACTAATCACCGTCATTTAAACAATATCTTTCTACAATCTCCTCTAATACCTCTAGGACCTTTTTTTTATAATCCTCATTCACCTCCATCATTTTCTTTATAAATTTACCTTTGTCATTTGTTAGTATTTCATTGAATTGTGCAGTGTCTGTGAATATTTCAGTTGTTAAATCGTCATCTATCCACATCTGAGGAATCAGACAAGCGTACACGATGATTGCCCATAGCCTTTGCTCTTCTGCCGACTCGAAGAACTGCGTTTTCGGTATAATATCTTCAATATCAATGTCGCAACTCCCGACACATAATCTAAGCTCATTGTAATAATGATTCAGGAATATTTGTACATTTTCATCGCGAGATTTAGAATCTAAATTGCAGTAGAGAAGGAGCATAACGTCGCCTGCAGGTGGTTGGCAACGAACGGCTTGAAAGTCAACTAATACGCAATCGTCAGGTGTCGCTCCATCTTCGTCCTTCTTGTATCGGAACAATATATTGTTGTTCCATAAATCACGATGGCAAATAACATTTCTATATTTATGTGAGAAATCACTGAGAGACAACGCCGAACACCATATTTTGTTCCAACAATTGTCAATAAGTTTTATGCTAATCTCGTCTGAGGCGTATTTGGAAAACGTTTTGAGGGCTTCTAGCGCCCCGTTTCTGCACTGCTGAAACCAAGTATCATCTTCCCGGTATCCACCTTTATCCAAAAACTGTTCGTACTCCTCGTGGATAACGTAAGGTCGACCAAGTGTCTTACTCTTTTTCTCTTCCAATATGATTGAAGAAGCGTGGAATCGCGCCAACGTTTCTAATGCCTGCAGCATATGAGGAATATCAAACCTTAAAAACTTGTCACGTGATCCATATTGTAAGGCATTCAAATCTTCAAATACAATAGCTTCGTCTAATGATGTTATGAATCTGGCACACCACGGTTTCAAGCCTGAAATAGAATGAACCTTAGTAGATCCTCAAGATTTAAGTTAAAATGCTACGAATTAAAATCTTGTAATACGAAAACCTTAGGTACCTGATATATCCATTCTGTCCTTGAGAATGCTGTAGAAGAATGTCTCTTTCTGAAATAATTTCAGCTCCCTCACCATAACTGCTTTAGCAGCATTTGTTTTCGACACAGCTTTTATGAAGAACGAGAGAACTTCCTTGTGACCACTTTTGAGAGTCAAGTTCACTTTAAGTTTCCAATAGTCCGCTAGAAAGCCGAGCATTTTGTTGCTAGCATTATAAGTGACGAATTCGTCGATGGAAACTTCATGATTATTGTATGCATACTTTCTAAGAATCAATTTAACATCGTCTTCTGTTATGTACTGTAGATGATTGTCACTACCATTATGTACAACTTCCATTTTACTTAATAAACACAGAACTGCACACTAACACAGTATATAGAACAATGAAGTGCTGAGAACGACGAGATTTATATTGCAAGTACATTAAATGACTATTATCTAATGATAAGCGCATCTTTCTCTCATTGGTACCCAATATTTGAACACAAGGCAAGTAAATAGAGACATCTTATCATAATGGTGCTATTGCCGGCTTAATTTATTAATTTTATCACAGGAAAGTAAATAAAGGCCCTAGTGCGAAGCGAAGTATGTATATTTAATAACCTCTCAAATTATCCTCGTATGACCAAAGATTATTAGAAAGCATGTGGAAAATTACCTAAGGTACTCTGTGGAAGGTCCAACCAAAACATTAAATTAAAGTCTTAACGGCCGAGCACTTTAAGTAATTTTTTTTAAGTTTTATAGATTGACTTCAGAAATTAAGACAATAGACAGGCAGGGTCTCCGCTCTTATGTATATGTTTGCAACACCAAACTTTTTAAATCTACGTTCGTCTTGAGTACTAGAGTACTAGGTATTTATTTTTATTTATTTTGCAAGTACACACACAGTAGAAACTTAAAAGTAACACTAGAATTGTGTACACCCGACAGGGCACAGCAACTGAATGTAACCTAAAAAAGGACGTATACATATTTTAGTAGAGACTTATATAATAAGTTACATAGTTAAATTTTTATGACATATTAGGCTAGAGAAAGTGAAATTCGCTGCCAGCGGAAGCGTTTCCTAAGGACTATGATAAGAAAATAGGCTGTTTCTAGTCAGGCATGACCCATCCTCAGCCCCATCGTCTCTTACCATCAGGAGCTCTATTTTTGAATCACTCGTATGACATTCTGTTGGCGAATGCGACTTAATTTTCACTAAATAAAAGTCTTGCATAGTTTAAACTTCAAATTCATATTTAGGTATACATTAAAATATAGTTATTTTTATACATTAAAAAAATATAAAAAAGTACTACATGCTAAATTTTTTGCATTTATTTAGTACCTTTAGTTGCACTTTAGTTTTTAATGAATTCAAAAAGTACTAAGCTTATTGTTTGCTACTTGAAATAATTTAACAAAGTAATTTGGACATAACATAACATAATCATCGTTATTTTATTATGGATTATTAATATTAAAGACATAAATCACATAAAAATATTCTTCTAACACTATACTAACTACTAAGGTAGTAGGTAAGTACCAACCGACTTTTTTTTATAATAATTTTGTACGTACACGGCTGCTTTGAACAACAAGCAGGGTCTAATGTTACATTTATGAAACATTCGTGCAAATGTATCGTTCAACAATCTCGTCCAATAAATCATTTATACGCTCGAGATATTTTTCATCGACTTTCGCCACGCCAATAATTTCTGAACTTCTAGACACTTCGGTGACTCGTAACGATGTTTCTGGGTCTCCAAAAATGTCCTCTCTCATTTTTGTATCCATTACTGTTATAGGCAAAATTATTGCAGCTTGGGAAATTCCGAATACAATCATTTCTTCATAGTACTTTTCTAACGAGTTAAGGTCAATTATTTTATTTATGTCAACATTGCAATCCCCCAGTTCTTTGGTTAAAACACTATAGTATAAATAAAGGATGTCACGAAGACAGTTTTCCCGAAACTTCCTTGTGGTGTTAAAGTAGATGAACGATGAAAGGTCCATCATTGGAGATGAATATAGAACTGTTTGGAAATCTACCATCAGCGCATGATATTTGCCATTGGCATTATTTTTCAACAGGATATTGTTAGTCCACAAGTCGCGATGCACGACCACGTTCCTACACACTGGGTGTGGTTTCATGAGACACAAAGCTGCATCGTATAATTTTGTAATGGCCTTCTCAACAGAGATGACAAAGTAAGGTTCGTTCCTATACTTCGAATACACTTTTAAGTATTCGATGACAGCATTTCTACCAGCATTACGCCAAGTCAGGCCTTTCTCTGGCTCTCGAAGATATTCACTGTAATCCTCCCAAACTCTATAAGGCCTCCCCAATTCTTCACTTCGTTTCTCTTCGTATATGTAACACTGTGCATGAAACCTAGCGATAGTTTCAACGCAGGCTTGGACTTGTTTTAATGTAAATACATCACGGTTACTAGGCATTCTATAATTGAGTTGTGTGACGTCTTCAAATACAAAGAGATCTTCTCTAGCGAGCAACAAATCCGGGCGCCATTTTTGTGAGGCTTGAAAGTAGAAATAAATAGTTGACTAAAGTTAAGCATACTTTGAACGAGTATTTCTTCATTAAAGTAGTTTATTTTAACTTACCTGCTCTAAATTGTTTGAATAAAGAATTCAACATAACGTGTTCCTTGGCGAAAAACCTTGTTTCTCTCAAATATTCAGCTTTATAAGCGTCAAATCTAGGTATACACTTGACGAAGAACTTAAGTTCAATTTTATATGCGCCCGAGTCAACCTCGACAGTCAACTTAAGATGTTCACCCAAGTAACCTAATATGCTATCCGAAAAGTTATTTACAGACCATTTTAAGGCCTTTGTGAAACCGAGTTGACTTATTATATGATTAATTTCGTCCCAACTAAGTAATTCCATCGTATAACTATGACAACTCTCTCACTACTAACTACTACATACTAACAGATTTAAGCACATAACAAAGATATTAATTTGTATACTTGGCAACAGATATATTATATGTTCAGGTATTTTCATAATAAAATTTACGTGCAAATCGACTAGTGACACTTTAGTATTACATAATGTTGTTAAATATGATTAAGAAAAACAATTCAATATTTTTGTGTTTTTTAATAAAAAATATTGTTATAACTTACATTAAACGCCAAACATTTCTTCTGTCGTGTGTAAATCTAAGAATGGTTCTTTAATTATTTTCTTCAACTTTTTCTCTTTGATTCCTTCGTAATTAGGTGTCCATAGTTGGGTGATCTTAGGAGCGTAGGGTCCGTTTAGTTTGGGAGTCTCCCCCTCGTCGTCACTTGAATTTGATTCTACATCCATTTTGTCATCTTCCTCATCGATAGGTTCATCGGGTTGTTGCTGCCCAGACATGTGTTGTAAGAACGAGGTGCAGAGCAAACTGACCGGGGGAACCATGTGTGGCGATGCTATCAAAAACTGCAACAAAAAGTACTGTTCTTAAAACTATGCTTACGCCGCAAAGCATGTAAATCACGATTAAAGAACCCCGTAGGTTCTGATTTTGCTTAGAATTCGGGTTTTCGTCCTGACCTGATGGCACCACAGACAATATTTGCTGCCAAAATTACTTAAATATTGTATTGATTAACAGACATTAGCTGAAGACCAAAAATTACATTATGTAACTGACTGTACTGTAAAGATAATAACTCACTCTCGTAGTACAAAACAAACAGTCTTATCTTAAGAATGAAAACGAACTACACTGTAATAAGATATTGGTCTCGATTCCAATGTGCCCTGCCCTGTCTAAGAATAAATGCAAGTTTATTCTCTCTCTTTCTTTGCCAAACAAACGAAAAGAGAAACTACAATAATTTAGAAAAGTCAAATTAAGTGATGCAATTTTTAACGTATTTTTCCAAGTTTTTGCGTGTTTTCGTCTAACTTTAGTCGTCATCGAATGCCATACCTACTAAATTGTCTATAGATTATCTAATTTCCTTTAATCAACTGACAGCCGTTTAGTCTGACGTTTTTAAATTAATATAATCTGTCTCTTTTCTTTTGATTAGCAGAGAAAGAGAGACACTGTACTTAAATTTAATAATAAACAGGGCGCATTGGAATCGAATCCATTGTTATTATTATAAAGTCGCTTCATGAATAACTCATAGGTATAGACTTTAGGCTTAATACATTTGAGTTGTAAATAATCGTTTTATAACTACTGCTTTATTTACTTTTTAATTTTATTACCTGTGCAAGAGCTTCGTGTCCGTACGCGTCCATATCGGACAACTGCACGTTTACGGCCGCGTGGACGTCCGTCAACTGTTGTTCGGTTACCAGCATGTACCTATTGAGTTTGCTTTATTTACTTTTAATTTTATTACCTGTGCAAGAGCTTCGTGTCCGGCGCGTTTATATTGAACAACTGCACGTCTACGAGCGCGCGGTCGTCCGATAACTGTTAAACGGTTAGCAGCATGTACCTATTGAGGCTTACTTTATTTTCTGTTAATTTTTTTTACCTGTGCAAGAGCTTCGTGTCCAGACGTATCCATGTCGAACGACTGCACGTCTACGGGCGCGCGGTCGTCCGTTAACTGTTGTACAGTTAGCAGCATGTACCTATTAAGCTTGCTTTATTTACTTTAAATTTTATTACCTGTGCAAGAGCTTTGTGTCCGGACGAGTCCATATCGGACGAGTGCACGTTTACGGCCACGCGGACGTCCGTTAACTGTTGTTCGGTTAGCAGCACGACTATTGAGGCTCATTTTTATTTACTTTTTAATTTTATTACCTGTGCAAGAGCTTCGTGTCCGGACGCGTCCATGTCGAACGACTGCATGTCTACGGGCGCGGCTGCGCGGACGTCCGATAGCTGTTGTTCGGCCAGAAACGTGCTGAAGTTGGACGCGGGAAGACTGCGTCGGGACATCACCTCGAGCCTGGCCTGCTCTTTTTGTTCAGGTTCTAGACAGTAGACCTCCTGTAGGCATGACAATATTATTCCAATGCATGTTAAGTCACAGAATAAATAATAGTTTAAACAAAACAAAAACTAAATATATACAATAATCCTGACTTGATGACTGCTTGACTGACATATCAACGGACAGCCCAAATAGGTTAGCACTAAGAAAGGAAGGCCTTTAAAGGGGTAAAATCCCCCCCCCCCCCCCCTCAAACCCCCTTTAACCGAGGGTTAATTTCGTATGAAACTCCGTCAGTTTAAAAACTAAATCGATAAGCATTGGTACTGAAATGTGAATATGCAAATGTAAATAAATATTTGGGAAGGAATCGGGAATCGGTTAATCACGAATAGTACTTCCCCTACTCAGTGTTTTGGTTGTCACTTAGGTCTAAACGAGATTCATTGGTGTATTTTTTTAGGTACGGAAGTTATAAGTATTTGTTATGAACTACGGATACAGCTCGAATGGTGTAAATAAGTCATCACAAGTTTAATATTTACATAAGTGTATTGGTCAAATACTAAGCGACGTTATTATCGTTTACAAATATCGCAATTGATAGTCCTCTGCTATGATGACATTTGCGTTAATAACTATGAATTTAAGTAAAGTCCGTTTTTCTTTGCGTGTCAAACATTGTAAACAATATTTTTATGACTTAAAATACTGGTGAAAAAAAAAAATTACTAATAGCTCTAAAAAGCTGCATATATTAAACGATAAACTACCACATTTGGATGTAATTTATGTGTCTAGCTTATTTTTAAATGAATAATTTCGTTAAAAAGGAATGTCAAGATTGTTTACAATGTTGGACAGGCAATGAAAAAAGGACTATAAAAGAAGTTTCAGCGTACATATGCAATGCAAATAATAATTAACTTTGTTTCTTACGTTTACGCGAATTGTTGAACTCATTAAAACACAATTTTACGGATTACTTCGCGATTTATTTACATTTTATTTTAAACCTGACGTTTCGAACACTTTACAGCGATCGTGGTCACAGGGAGACTGTAAAGTGTTCGAAACGTCAGGTTTAAAATAAAATGTAAATAAATCGCGAAGTAATCCGTAAAATTGTGTTTTAATGAATAATTAACTTGTTTAATTAAGCTGTACTTACCGAATCGTTTCTCATAACATAAAGTCTGATATCGTTGTCAGGAGATCCGCCAAACGTACACAATTTGAATACACCAGTTTTCGGATTGAGCAAGCTTTTCCGTGCTAGTATGGGTGTTGAGTTATGCGGACTGAATACATAAACTGAAAATTAAACATTCACCCCGTTATTACAAAAACTTAGTACCGGGTTTAAACCAGGACTAAGCTATTAGCTAGTCAATTAGAAAAGAGTTTCTCTATTAGGTTATGTCACGAATGTGTCATTCATTTCTCTGTTGTCGGCTAATATTTAGACCTATTTAAAACCAGGTATTTTTTTTAGATAATAACATTATCAGGGTACAATTTTGAAGAAATATTTAATGCAAGGTCGTTGTGTCTTGTATCATGGAGATATGACTATAATAAAATAAAACTTACCATCATTACTGGATGTTGTGATTGCCATTTTGTTAGAGAAAGGGTCGGCAGCTAAATAGGTGGGATTCAGCTGCACCAACCATTTCACAGTAAGCGAAAGCAGACTCCAAACTGCAACACACTTGTCTGTCGTGCACACCAACTGCAAAGATAAATACCATGTATTTCATACATACTATACTACTATTTTGTTCAAAATTGATATATGAATTGCCATTTTCATCAGCTGTCCCGTAAGCTTTTCAAGAGGCATTTGGGTATAGAGTTTTAGCAATATACTGATTGAAATGAATGTGTAATTTATATTTTTAAAGTCAGTTAATTGTCTTTTAGCATTAGGTGACAACAATCACGGTGAAAATTATTTGGGAAAGAATAAGGACAAGTGAATCTTAAGCAACAGGAAGGATGGTGAAAACATGCAAAAGTAATGCGACAATAAATATTACATACGTAATGGGCCGCATCATGGTTTCCAAACTGCACGTGCACGCCTTTCGGACGCAAAGCAGGATGGGACAATGTGGTTCTCAAACTACACAGATGCGTATCCCACAATGTCAACTTGCAACCAAACCACGCCGCGACCAAAGAGCCGTCTTGGGAAATCGCCACATTAGCCATGTCGTACTCCCCGTCTTTCTTGAATTGTGTATCAAACATATTTGGCTCAAACAACGATTGTTCTCTATGTACATTGTAAAGTTTAGTTATAATGTCATTCTTCCTATGCTCCGTCAAATATGGGAACTCCACAATTTCGCCAGGTGTGTACTCTTCTCCAATCTTGAAATTATTAAGAACATTACTCGCTGTGAACTGAGCAATGCCCGAAGAATAGTAGCACGCTGTTTGGCAGCTCCATGCCCACTTTTTCCCATTTTGTGATTCTCTTTTCCATATGCGGAACTTCTGATCGGCGCCAGCTGATACACAAAACTCGCCTTTATTGTTTAGAGCCAAAGACACAACATTGCAGCCGCCGTGTGAAAGATTTACGCACGTGTTCAGTTTGAAGGGAGAAGCGGTTTTCTTTTGTATGTACCAGAATTTGAGCATCTCTTCCGGGTAAACGACGCCGTCGTTTCTATACTCAGATGTGACGAGCCAATTTCCATCCGCACTTACTGCCGCACAAGTAACTTCTGTTTCAAGTGGCAACAGGTTTCGTCTTGCTGGGGGTATGTTATTCATACCTGTTATGTCTACCTGTGAATGAATTTAACATTTATTTTAAGGTAACCTCAGAAAAGGAAGAACCAACCACATCAGTGTTTTATTTTTTACATTTGAGTTCCAGAAGGTCTTACATTGTAAAGGACTTTGTCAGTGGTGGTTGACAATAGTTGCAAATGGCCAGTACGCCCTCCCATCAGCAGGGCTCCCAGAGGCTTGTGGTACAAAAGAGATGTCCCAATGGCCCGCGCCACTGGCGACAACCCTCCACATTCTAGGATAGTCGATACTACGCGCATTTGCACACTTGCTATTACCACAGCTGGAAATATAGAGCAATGTTATTATGAGACACAATATATCAAGCAAAAACCTATCTTATTTTGTTTGTTTGTAATAAAGATCTTACAGTTATTGGTGAGGGTAATGGCTATATGAGTGTCATTCACAGTTATGTATCGCACCATTCCTGGCAATCGAGGTATGAACATTTTCTCATTAGCTTTATTTGTTAAATGGCCTATTGTCCATTTAACTAATACTTTTTCCATTCCACCTGTATAAAGATAGCTTCCTAAAAAAGAATAAGATATGTTATTTTACACCATATTATCAGAATCAATTTTAGGACAATATTGAAAAAAAAAAAGGAAAATACCTTGTCCAGAAAAACACACTGCCAATGGTGGCAAAAAGTGCCAATGCATCACTTCTCTTGCAATTTTCATGTGGTCAAACAAATTCCCTCTAATGACTGTAACTCTTCCTATTGCATCAGTTATGGCAACAGCATTTTCTCTGCTGTGAGCTGTAACTGCTAGTATACGAAATCTGTTGTGGTTTAATATTCTGTAAACAAAGTGGTATTTTAGTTTAATTGTTGGCTTCAAAAGAGATAGAAAGAGAGAAGTTTCTAAAGAGACAATTTTAATAGATATGATCTCAGATTAAATAAAATATTATTAATGCCTTGAGTATCATATGGATGCCAGTGTCCCGATAACAATTGATTGCATATTGTGTCTGAATACATGATACTTGAAGGATTAATAAAATAATGATGCAGGATGAATTAACTTACTCTGATCTGATGTGAGGTTGATTTAAATTCTGTATGAAAAGACACTTAGTTCCATTTGATATTGCTGCAAATCGGTCACCATTACACCAGCCTAAAGACACCCTAAGTATATCATTATAAAAGGCTTTAGTGTCTGAATACTCATGAACAAGTTCACCACTCTTAACAGAGTAGGTGCCAAGATGGAGTATTTTCTTGTATGAACCACCAATAGCTGTAATGAAGCATTCCTTGCTGTCCAGTAAATCAAATGATAGTATTCTGGTGTCACTAGGAATTGTCAATTTCTGAAAGAAAAGTACCATAATTTATTATTATGTGCATATGGTCAGTTTATTAATTAATTTTTAACTTATGGCATTAACTAGCATGTTGAAACAGACAGTTACTGTAGTTACTGTCTAGTTCAACAGACCTTCTGACATTTTTATGATGAAATGTGAGGAATTTTATGAGGAAATGTGATTTCAAAAGATGACCAACTGGACTTTATGAAGCTAGGCTGTTATATCCAGGATCATTCAGTTTCTGGCACATATACATGTGAGATAAAATTAAAGTGGGGGTGAAGCAGGATAGAGCTGTAATACTTACAATTTCTCTAAGTACGGCTCCATTTTCCCATGTCCAGGTTGTGACACATCCACAATCCGAGCATGAGTATAAGTTGTAGTCTTCATTTTCAGGAAACTGAATACCTATTAGCTCGTTTACAGAGGTTTCTGTCTCTAGCGTTCGGACTATGTCTCCAGTCTGAATGTTATACACCCGGACTATATTTTCGACAATTATTGCCACAGATCTAAGATTAACAAATTATAAGATAATGTTTTAGCTGAATATTGAAACTGAACAAGAGGAGAAAACAAAAATAACACGTTGTTAAAGTTTTTTAAAGGTTAGAATTACTTACTCTCCGTCCGGTGAGAATACAGGACGACGTTCAATTATACTCCTGCCTGCCTTTCTATGAAAGTTATATTTGACTTCAACATTACTGGCACTAAAAGTTTGAACACCCATTTCGATAAATATCCAATTAAAACATTTCACCTAAAAAGTTTACAACAACATATGACATAACCTCAAAATCAATATGACATTTTTTTTTGTTTCACTTCTTTCCGCTTCGGAAAAGGAAAAGGTTTTCACAAAATATCAATCTATATCACAAAGTCAAACAAATAGCACACATCTTCTGGCTTGTATTCTATGCCGGAAACTAACCCTTCGTTGATAAGCCGGATTTTTATAAATTCACAATTTTCTTCAAAAATGAATAAATAAAAAGTCATGCCATGCATGATGCGACCATAAAAACTACTTGTATACGGTACTTGTTTTGTTGCTTTAACTCAAAATAATTTATTATTTTACAATAAAAATAATAGTTAAATCGATAGTCGATAATTAGTTTTTATCGATATGTGCTCCTCTATTTAATTTTTTTTGTTGTCAAAGTGACAGTTCATCTACGTCAAATATTGTCTATGTTATGCTATGTCGTTCGAGCCGACCATGTGTTTTGGTGTTTTCTTTTGATTATCAAGTGAATTTCCGCTTAATTATCAGTTATATAGTCGCAACATGGCTTCAGATTTAGCTGAAGTTCAGTTACAAGTGCGCTTTGTTACTAAACAGGAGCAGTAAGTACTTTTGATTTGTTTACCGGCGTGGTTTGTCTTATCGCAAAGGTGTTTTATAATTTTGTTTTGTTAATGATTATAGGTATGCAGTTCCCGACAGTCCCTATGCTATACAAAGCAATGTCCAGCCGTCAGACCTCAACACACTTGTTAATGCTCTCCTGAAAGAGAACAGAGCGACTTTAGAAAAGGCGGTTGAATTTGACTTTCTAGTATGTGGGGAACTTCTTTGTATGTCCCTCGCGGAACACCTTCAAGAAAAGGGAGCGTCAACGGAAGAAACTTTGGAAATAGAGTATTTAGAAAGGTTTCCAGCCCCTGCTCCTCAGGATTGTTTGATGCATGATGATTGGGTGTCTGCTGTCCAGGCACATGGCAATTGGTAAATACCATTTGTAAATAGCAGCAATATTGTAAATTTATGTTACAATATTGCTGTATTTAATTTTAATCAAAATGCTACAACTAGAATTAAAACAAGTACCTAGGTAATAGCCTTTAAAATTTGAGGTTTTTCTTATATTTTATTTGTAAATTTTTCTGTATGGTAATATTTTATCCTACTTCTATTTTTTGAATCAATGGTTAAATTATATTTCTGTTACATTCTAAACAACTGCAATTATAGGTGCATATTATTTACAGGGAAGTCATTGAAAACACCTGTTTTGATCTGATGTCGGTTTCAATACTTCAACTAATATTTTATGATATTCTCTGATTTTGAGAAATTGAAATATACTGTAAATATTTTTTTTCCATGTAACTATGGTCTGCAATTGCATTAAAAACCTGTTTGCATGTTCTCAAATAACATTAAAATTAGTTTGCATGGAGTTTATATATAATTTTGTTGAGGTAAATCTCCAATTTTCTAGGTAAAAAAAAATATTATTTATATAATCAATTTTAAATTAAAACAACAGGCATGCAATAACTTGTTAGATATGACAATAAATACTTAACTAAACATTAACTCATTTAAAATGATCCTATATTAATCAATCAAGACCCTTTTTCAATCATTTGAAATCAGATTCATATTCAGATTAGTATTATTTATTGTCCTATCTGACAAGTTATTGCATGCTTGTGGCTGGTTATCTAGCATTGTAATATTATGTTACCTTCTAAAAAAAATTCCAGGATTCTGACGGGCAGTTATGACAACAGCATTCACATTTGGAGTAATACAGGCCAGCACAAACTAGCCATCCCGGGTCACACATCTCCAGTGAAGACAGTGTCATGGGTTTCATTCAATGGCGATAAAGCTGTGTTTGTTAGGTAAGAAAAAATAACTTCCGTACTATAGCAAAATGAGTATCAAATGAAAGCCAGTGATAATAATATTTCTATAAAAAGTACAATAATTTTTGCAGTTAGGCATTTTGTTTTATCAATAATTATGTTTGCTTGTTCATAAACTAAGGTTTGTTTAATTAGTGTTGGGTTGGTAACAATTATATTTTTCAGTGGTTCACATGACCAGTCAGCAATGTTATGGGTTTGGAATGTGGGAAACAACTCTGTGGATTGTGTGGTCACTTGTCGCAGCCATGAGAAGGGAGTTGAGTGCCTCTCTGTGTCAGCTGATGCCCTTAAGTTTGCCACTGGGAGTTGGGATACAAACATTTGCATTTGGAGCACAAGTGAGTGTTTCAATCTGTATTTTGTGAAACATACAATGCTATGTTACCAGTCTTTTCCTGAATACTAAATGGCAATGTAGCTTTATTATCTTTTGAAATTTGTCCCATGGCTACAGACATTGGCCCACACATTACCTTTTCGTTAGTGTGCTTAGTTTTTTATAGTTACCTACATTTTTGATCTACTTATATAAAAACACTTTTGTGAATTACAATTTCAGGTCTATCTGATGAAGACAATGCCCCTGCTAAAAAGAGAAGTAAACCAGACCATGGGAACACTAGAGTGAGTAGTTTCTTTTACTAGAGTTATATTTTAGATATTGATGTCTTTATTTTATGCTATAAATTAATTATTTTGATGTTTCTCTCACTAGTATGTCATATTTTAGATATTGATTGATATCCTTAATTCATCTTACATTTTTTTTTTTAATTGGTTCAGGAGGCTTTAAACACCCTCAAAGGACATCGCGAAGCAGTGTCAGGTGTCCAGTGGATGGACTTTAATACTTTACTATCCAGTGGCTGGGATCATCTGCTGAAACTCTGGGACTGTGAACTAGGAGGAATAAAGCAGGAAATAGCTGGTGAGTTTTCAATACTGAAGGTAACCTCTGGCCATTGTATGTCAATGGCCAGAGGTCCATCATATTTTGAACTAGACTGTGAAGTTTTTTCTTTTCTCAATAATAGCTCTTATTTTCAGGCAATAAAGCATTCTTTGATGTGGATTGGTCTCCACTAAACAATAGTGTTATAACAGCATCAGCAGATAGGCACATTCGTCTCTATGATCCGCGCTCTACAGGTGAGATTTGAATATAGTTTTGTATTTTTATGCTATAAATAGACTTCAGTGAGAATCCTTACAGGTCAGCCTTACTAACATGACACTACAAGTCTTTATCGTGGTAAAAGTTTTATGTATTTTTTTATTTACATTAGTCAGTAGACTGGTTAGGTTTTCCATGCAAAAATTGAATTTATTGCATTTTTTTTTTAAATCGAGGGTTAATTCGGAATTATGTATAATTTTGATGACACGATAAAATTTGTCGACATTTGCATGTTAGCCTGGCTGGTGCGTATATAATTTTAAAATGTTACTGTATGTATATATTTCAGAGAGTGTCGTAAAAACCACTTTCACATCACACACGGGCTGGGTGCAGTCCGTGCGCTGGTCGAAAACACGCGACACACTGTTCCTGTCTGCCGGCTATGACGGACAGGTCAAACTGTGGGAGACCAGAAGGTGAGACGTTTTTATATGAATATGAATCTTAAAAAATACTAGTATTATTTTTTTAGGATGTGTTACCACAAATCCTGCCCTTGCTTCAGTATTTTTAGCTTAATGCGCTGCCGTGCGTTCAGCCTTCATGCAAATTAATTTATATAGGTTCTTACTTATTATAAATATTATTTTTGGCTACTGGAAATACTGGAAAAAAAACCGGCCAAGTGCGAGTCGGGCCCGCGCACGAAGGGTTCCGTATTCCCTAGGGTGGCTACAATCACTTCAAAACGCTTTTACATTTAGGCGACTTTAGCAGCGCGACTTTGGCGTATACAGTCGCGCTGTCGAAGCTTTTTAAAAGTGTCTCCAAAATGGTTATTATTGTCCTATAATAAAACAACACTAGCTCAGCGCCTTGATTGAATGCAGAGAGCGCATGCGAATGTCGCGCAGCTATACCGCGCGGATGTTGCGCTCCGTTTATAGTATGAAATTATCAGCAAAGTCGTCTAAATTATTTTTAATGGATAACCATGCCCTAATTAATGAATTATGAAGCAGGTATGTAGGTGACAATAACACTTATAACAAAGACAATAATTAATCTCTAAAAGAGGCTTTAACTTAGCCATTAAATAACTATTGTTGTTACATACAATTGGCGCTATAAAAACTAACTACTGCGCTTCGCGCAATGCATATCCAACACAAATTGAACCATAGCTCAAGAGCTATGTCAAATTTTATTTGATTCGGTCCAGTAGTTTTGGAGTCTATTCGATGCAAATAAACAAACAAATAAATCTTTCCTCTTTATAATAATATAGTTTAGATAGTACTAGATTTGTTAATCAATATTTATATTTGCAGTGCAATAATTTATTTCAAGTAAAAATAGTATAATTGAAATTTGATAGATGCTTTATGTCTTTGCTGTGCATTTAAATATACCTCGATAAAAAAAGCCTACATTTCGAAAACATAAGTATTATATCCCTGGGATCGATCCCAGATTCTTACGATCATACCTAAGATGTTAACCATTGGGCCAAGCGTGCTTATGGTTATCTAACGAAAAGTACGTACTCCAAGAAAAAACTCATTTTAGCGCGAACTTAAAAAACAACAATGTCAAATGACGCCATCTAGTGACGAATGTCAGAACAAACTTATATTAATATTCGTTTATTTGCATACACCGCGCGCACAGTTGCACGAGAATTTTATAAAATTATTGGTAAATGATAAAATGTTTCTGTAAAACCAAATCAATATTTAATAGGAATTAAGATGTTTCGTGGTCTATTTTTATATCTACCTAATCATAATTACAGAACAGTATAATAAGCATAGCGCTAGCGCTCCATCTACTTATTTTTTTTGGACCAGCATTTTGTCCTCGCGATGACGATCGAAAAAGCTCTTTTTGTATTTGATTTAGGTTTAGGTTTAAAGATATTTATTCTCATAAAAACATACAGTTCACTTACAATGAGAATTACTAAAACTAAAACTTAGTAATAAATACCCCTGGAGCTTAGCAATTGGGTATGTAGGAGTTATGATTATTATTATTAATGTAAATAGTTATACTGTGAGAGTGGTAGACTTTATAATAACGTATGTACATATTTTTTCATTTTATTCTTAAATATGTTAAGGTTAGTGCATTCTTTTATTTTGTTGGGTAATTTGTTATACATCTGAATACCTTCAAACAATAAAGTCTTTTTCCCGTAGTTAGTTCGAGCCTTATTTAGAATAAGTTTATGTTTATTTCTTAAATTATGTGGGTTAGGTTTTTTTTGCAAGTGTATATTAGATTGTATAGTATTTGTTATAACTTTGTAAACTAGAATACAGGTTGCGTATGTATATAGTTGTTTGATATTTAGGATTTTAGTTCTTTCATAAATTTCTTTTGTTGGTGTTAAGTAATCAAAATGATTTAGTACTTTTACAATTTTGTTTTGTGTTCGTTGAAGTGGTTTTAAATTTGTTTCAGCGGCTGAACCCCATATTTCTATTAAGTAATTTAGGTGTGATTTTACAAGTGAATTATAAATTATTTTATGTACTTTATTGGGTATACAGTGTGATGATTTTCGGAGTGCGCCTAATAATGCTGTTAATTTTGATTTAACGTGATCTATGTGCACTTTCCACGTCATTTTGTCATCTAGCCATAAACCAAGATATTTTTCTTTGTCTGTTCGCTTTATGATTTCACCATTGATTGCGAGAGGGGTATATTCAGGTATTGGTTTATTTATAGCAGCGAAAATTATAAAAGAAGTTTTTTTTGTATTAATTGTTAAGAGGTTATATTTCAACCACTCATTAAGATTATCTCGATCTCTTTGAGCGCTTGACATTATATTTGAGATGGAGTTGTCGAAGTAAAAAAAGCAGGTGTCATCTGCATATAGTGCTAAATTACCGGCCAATCCGATGTTATTAATATTATTAAGATAAATTATGAAAAATAATGGGCCGAGTATGGATCCCTGAGGAATACCGTAGGTCATATTTCGTTGTGAACTAACAGTATTATCTATCTTGACAACTTGACGCCTGTTATGAAGGTAAACATGGATAAAGCCGCCCCTGTGATACCTATGTTTTGTAATTTCTGTAGTAATTTCTTATGGCTTACAGTGTCAAAGGTTTTTTCATATCAATAAAGATACCTACAGCATAATTTTTTTTGGTCTATATTTGTTTTTATTTTAGTCACTAAGTCTACAGTAGCTGTAATTGTGCCTGAATTTGAACGAAATCCATATTGTTCTGAAATAAAGAATTTTTTCTCTATTAAGTATTCGTTTAGCCGATTATATAACACTCTTTCAATAATTTTTGATAAAACTGGCAAGACTGATACCGGACGATAATTGCTTGGGTCTGATTTGCTGCCTGACTAGATTGGACTAACTTTTGCGAGCTTAAGCGAGTCGGGAAAAGTACCGCGTGACATGCACTCGTTAATACAATGAGTTAATCTTTCTGCAATTACGCTCTTCAGACATTTAATCGCCTTGGTGGTGATGCCATCTAGCCCAGAACTAGTGTTGGTATCCAACTTATCAATAATTTTTTCAACTTCGGTGATAGTGCAAGGCGTAAAATTACTAAGTGATACATCATGAATGTAGCTATCTTCATACATCAAAGTATTACCCGAATTTGAATGATATTTTCCTGGTATTTCATTTGCTAGATCCTCACCTATGGATGCAAAGTACGAGTTAAAAAGGTCACAAATTGCGTTACATTTTGTAATTACAAGCCCAGAACTCGTTATCAGCTTAGGTGGAGAAAGGTTTGTCTTTAATTTATTTTGCGCTAGATTGTTAATGAGTTCCCATGTTTTTTTCGGTTTGTTATAATTATCTTGAAACATCTTATGATAGTATTCAGTTTTTTCTTTTTTTATAAGCGTTTTTACTGTATTTTGTTCTTTTTTGAATTGTTTTTGCAAGTCCTCATCACATGTGTTTTTTGTCTGTTCCCAAAGTTTATTTCGTACATTTATTGCATTTATTATATTTTTAGTTATCCAGTCATCTTGTGGAGAGTATAAATACTTCACTTTATCTAGTTTATTTGTTTTATTTGCTCAAGTAAAAAAGTATTGAAATATTCAAAATTGTTATTATAATTAAGGTATTTTGCATTTAATGTGTTTGCGTATAAATTTTTATAATCGAGTGCCTGATATTTTACTTTGTTAGGTATTTTCGGTTTTAAACTACTTATTTCTAAATATATGTGTTTGTGGTCTGATAATGCAGATTCTATAATAGACATACTAAAAGAATTATTGGTAATATTTGTACATATATGGTCTAAAATGCTGTTTTTTTCCGTGGTCTTACGTGTACTGTAGTTCTCAGCAATCTTATTCACTATCTCATAGCCGGATTCTTGCATCTCCTGTAGGTACTGGTTGACATAGATGTCTGGAGTAGTTGTTCTTAAAAGGTCAATATTTATTAATATTGACCTTTTTTCACCAATAACAACAGATCTTTTTCGTTTTTCAAGCTGCGTTGAGAAAATGTCCAAAAAGTCTTTTACATTGGTTTCTCCTGGTTTGTAAATGGCGCCAATATTCAGGGAAAGTTTTTCCATGTAAATCCACAAATAATGGTTACCGTCCTTAGTCAGATTTTCTGTTACTTCGTGCTTAATGCTATTATGGATGTAAACGGAAACACCTCCTCCCTTGCAGTCTTTTCTAAAATTGTAGTTATGCGTGTAGTTTGGTAGTTGGTATAATTTCGAATCACTCTCAGACTTAAACCATGTTTCTGTAATAATTACAATGTGAGTAGTTTTAGGAATGGCCTTTAATATGCATTGAAGTTCCTCAAATTTGCCATCCGTACGATTGGCATAGAAAAATCTCAGCGATGACGATTTTAGTGGTATGTTTTCATATTTTTGAACAAGATGATGATGATGCTCTTCAGTATTGTGAAAATTTTGTAATGATAAGCTTAAAAGTTTTTTTATCGTTGTTTACTATAATTTTAGGCATTCCTTTAATATACTTTATCGTCAAGTTTTTTTCGCCATTATTAGTGCGTTTTTCTAATTCTATTACGAGGGTGCGCAAAAATTGTTGTTGTATGGGAGTCTGATCAGCGTAAATCTTTATGTTTACCGGCAATTTTGTCCTGTTTCTTAAAAGGCATTTCGATACTTCAACGCTGTCGAAGCAAACTTTGATAGGTCGGTTTTTAGCAGGATCAAACTTGCCGAGTCTCAAGGTCTTTGTCGACTTACAGTTTTCATATATAGCTTTTAATGCTTTCATAACTTCCTCAACATCATGATTTTGCCTGGACTTAAAGTTGCTATCATTTATTTCAGTAATACCCACAATAACGATATTTTTTTCATGTTCGCATCGGTCTTTAATTTCTAGGATGAGGTTTTCGTGATCAACGATTGGCGGGGCCGTCAAGCTTAAAGCCCAGTTATCCGTGCATAAATTATGTTGTGTATTTCTTAGCTGAGCGATTTCTGATTCTATATTTCTTATTTTATCTTCGGCTATAGAGTTGTTTGTCTTTATCAATTCTATTTCAGACGTGAATTCTATTTCAGACGTCTGGTTTAGTCTAGATTCAAGAGCAAACCCATTTCAAATAATAAAAAAACCGGGCAAGTGCGACTCAGACTCGCGCATTGAGGGTCCATACAAACAATTTTTTTTCTATAATAAATAACAAATTCGCGGTTTTCGGTATTTTCCCTTTACTTGTACTGTTAGACCTTCTTTCTTGCAGAATTTGATGGTTCTAGGTCCATGGGACCGATTGCGTTAACTTAAAAGCTTGATTTTTGTACAGCTTCAAGGGACCATATACTCGTACATAAGATTTGATGTTAATTCCAACTTTATACCTCCACGTGTTTCAGAGAAAAAGATTCTTGACAGACAGACGGACAACAAAGTGATCCTCTAAGGTCCCTCCGTTTTCCTTTTGAGGTACGGAACCCTCAAAAAACTTACTTTATATTATGGAATTCAATTTGTTTCAGTCCACGAACACCGTTGTACGATCTCAGCGGGCACGAAGACAAAGTACTATGCTGTGACTGGTCAAACCCTTCCCTGCTCCTCAGTGGCTCCTGCGATAACACCCTCAGGATATTCAAGGCCAAACACGCAGTAGGAAATGCGTAAGTTTTGTTTATTTGAACAGTCTTGTCATGACGGGTGGTAACTTCTTATTATACATCTGTGATTGATTATTTTGTGTTTTTATGCTAGATATTATCATGGTACATCAAATGATATCACAGGTACTTCAGACATTTTATGTACTTGACAATAAATAGAACGCATCTCCTAGCATGAGGTAATCTGCACCACCTAGCTTGATGAAATAAATACAAAAGTTCCCTATTTACACACACTGTCATCAGTGTGTCCCAAAAAGCAGCGGTAAGCTGAAGCCCAGCGACGAAAATATCCTAAATAGACCCGAATATACAGTCAGGTCAGTCAGCTCAGCACCCTGATTCACAAACACTCGGAAAGTTTTCGTGTCGGATCCTTTCAGACTTCAAATGTCAAGAATTCTTTCCGAACGCAGTTTTCGAAAACTAATGTCATCTGTGCCTAATGGAAACGTCAAAAGTGAATCTCATTTTTTTGACGTCTTCGGAAACCTGCCTCTCGGATGCGAAGTCTGTAGTTTCCGATGTTTGTAAATAAGGGTGGACGGTTGCCCATTTGAACTACTAAAACAGCTTTTATTACGTAAGGAATAGAGGCAGTCTTAAGTAAAAGTGGGGTCGTCTGACGTGTACCTATATTTTTCGTTGTCATTGGGATATTTATGCATGATTCTAACAACAGTCAGAATAAAACGACCGATTTTCATTAGCACTTTGAATTTTCTTTTATGCATTTTGCAAGGAACTTTTCTTGCAAATATCTCGAAAACTACGAACAATCGTCGTACGCACAAGGGTTTTAGGGTTTGTCTAGGGGTGTCCTGTATCTGGGTTTCAGCTTTACATAATTTTTGGGGCACCTGTGTATAGTTTTTTAAATAGGTTTATTCTGTGTTTTACGTCTTGATCTTGATCCTCCCTTGACTTTTGCGAGATGTGAGCGTATGTGAGAGTATTATTATTTACACAATAAATGTTATGACATTAAATACTACCTCTCAGTAAGGCACGGTCTTTATAATAATATAAATAAATATACTGTATGTATAATAAAATATTTGAACTTACGATAAATTACTCCTATTTTACACAAACCCAAGTCAAACCAAAACGTTGGTCGTTTTTAAAAAAAAATTAAAGTTCTACGCAATGTTTTCAATTCGAAGCACTATCCCCGTTATTTCAAAAACTTAGTACCAGGTTTAAGACAGGACTAAGCTATTAGCTAGCCAATTAAAGCGCTTCTCCATTAGGTTATGTCACGAATGTGTCATTCATTCCTCTGTTGTCGGCTAATATTTAGACACATTTTAAACCTGGTCTAATTTTTTTGGAATAACACCGTATGAGTTTTAGTTTGTAATACTGTGGCCAGCACACGACTATTTATTTTTATTGCAATAATCGTAGCTATTACAACGGCATAAGATTCCAGTGTTTACCGATGTGCTGTCGTCCGTACATAAGTACTTTTTATAAGGCACTTTTTTATCTAAGACAAGCATATCATTGTAATATTTGAATCGTAAGAGGCAAGTGTAGAGATTGTAATGGCGTGGATGATATTAAACTAGTTTTATTATAAAATTATGTTTCATTACTACTAACAACCGCATTTTAAGTGTTTTCGCGAACTCGAAAGCTAACCAAAGCGATCTGATTTTAAATTTAAAAGTACACACAAAAAATGACATGTTTGTTTTCAATTTTACGAAAGGGCTTCCTAAATATTGCATATTACTAGAGACCCTAAGGGTGTTTTGAAGAGTCGTGCGGATCTGCTCACGCACGGATTGATATACATAACCTATGATATGTAGCACCCACGACAGCACAGTGACATGCGAATAGTTCTTTGACATCACAGATTCTGTATCTCAATCCCGTGCGTGCGTGATATAATCTGGACAACTCTAGAAACACCCTAAATGGGAAGGATTAGGTCGTTATGATGATACGTTATGACAATTCTTAAGAGTAAAAATGTGAAGTCACGACAATGTTTATGGTTAGTGCGAACATGAGCGATGAAGAAAACAGTTACAATCTACTACCAATGAAATAATGTACTAGATTTGGTTTCGCTTGTTTTATTTCAATCATTTGCTCTTACAAAATATGTTCAATGCAAAGGAACATGACTTGTCACAATAAAACATGCTTCTTAGTACCATTTTGATTTATTTATATATTATTTTAGTTTCCATTCAGCATAACTATAAATAATGCGGGTCACATAAAATGCTCATAGCACAATATAGAAACTTGCAAACACTTTGTAACAAAATAGATACATAACTTTCCTCTGTCTTTTCTCTGCGAGAAATGCTTTTGCACTATTATCATAGTTATGCCAAACCTCACACCATAACACAACGAAGCAACATGTCCCTTAAAAATATTCTTTCTTACCAACAATTTCATTTCTTTTTTTTTACATTTTATGAAGTTTTTATTTTTGCATTTCGTATTTCTAGACTACCTAACTAAATTTTTATCTAAGCTATTCTACTATCTAGACTAGTCTGCTGGGTAGAACACCACACTATATTAATACACATTGGACAAATACATTCGTATCGACACTTCTGACAGATTTTTTTCATTAGTTTTCTTTCTTTACACTTATTCAACTACATAACAAAAGAGGTGAAAGCAAACTTGTTCAACTGAAACTTACCCAAGAACGTGTTCACTAATCCTTAGCTCGTCTTAGTGCTAGGGCGGGGCGGGCGGCGCGCGCGGAGGCCTCAGTCCATTCAAATTAAATTAAATTATTTAATAAACTAACAAAGGAAACTACCCTAGAGCTGCCGCCCGCGCGCCGCTCCGCCGCCGCGCCAATATATTAATCTAGGGCTCTATTCTATCTATCTTAGCGTCGAAACATTTTTTTGCTATTCTAACCTATCTATAGTTAAGCCTAGACTCTAAAACTAGCCATCATTTATCGTCGTCCCTATAGCTTCACTATTCACTGATGCAAAACAAGTCGAGCGTTCACTTATATTTTACGACTTAATTTTAAAACATTTACTTAAAACACTTCAATTATTTTCATCGACATGAATTTTTTATTTGAATCGTAGTTTTGGTTTTCGAGAATTGGTTCCCCAATACGCATCATTTGTGCTCATTTCAGCCCTCGCAGGTCCCTATACACAAATCATCGTCCGTAATCTCATAGTACGTTTACACACGTTAAGAATGTTAAGTGAGTTAACTAGGAACATCTACTTTTTACTCTCGATTTAAATTTTTACATCATGTGTGAAAAATGCAACGATTAGACAGCCACATTATCTTTTTAGTTGTTACAAAATATTTTAAACATAGTTTTTACATTACCACTACGTTTATGAATACGGTAAGTTCTCTATTACCTGTAAAAATATTGTGTAAAGCACATGCAACTGCTATATTGTATCATCTGATTATTACTGAAGCTGAAGGCACTACAATCAAATTAAGTTATTGCTTAAATGGAAGGAAAGCATTTAGAAAAATAATTTGGTGCTAAAATACTTTACTTTTGACGGTGTTATCTACACGGCCGTGTCACGCTATCTCTACTCACTTAAACAACGTTGGCGTGTCTACACTAATTATTTGCATTATACGTTATGGGAACAACGATTTGCATTGTGGAATGAAACTATACGTAATCTTGGAGGAACGGAATAGGGAATAGGTACCGCGCATACCGGTATAACGACGCGACGTTTCAAAATAAATTACTTGGGAAAATAATTTAATACGTTGACATCAATTAAATGCATGTTTTGCGGAAATATCTATCGGAAGACTGCTTTTACAGGAAGCCACAGTGTACGTCGAACACTAAACGATCAATACTTAACTAAGTACCAGACGCTCGGTACTACATTGCACTTCATGGTTATTATATTTTTCACAAGAAGTAAAGGCGGTTTCTAAGTCAGTTCAACAAATTTGGCTTGATCAGAAATTATACGCGTATAATACTGATCTACGGAGTATTATGGTTCAGTACACTTTGATCGAACAATTACTAATAAAAATCTCACTTGAATGACGCTTTGTGATTGAATTAGTTTCCGAACCGGTCGGGTGTGGGTCGCGCCTCGTGGAATCTGCGCCTGCGCGAGTCAGCAGTAATCATAATGTAAGCGAGCCACAATTTCACGAGCTAAGTATGTACATCCCAAAAGTAATTCAGTTACGGACCAACAGTACAATTTCAGCCTTTTACATGAACAAAAATAATTAAAAAAATTAAACAGTGTTCTACATATTCTTTTCAAAATCTACGTTATTCATTCAAAACCTGTCGTCAGCTAGTCTCAGTTCCTGTATTGTTTTACATAAAGTCGGTTCACAGGTTTTGAACAAAGAGGTTACCGCTTAATGCCAGTTAAATACAGTTAATATATCAAACATTTAACTAGTCTTCAGTCCCTGAGTTGTATAAATATTTTCCTACTTCTTACTCGACTTTAATGATTTGTATACTTTGGTTCTGATGAAACTCTTGACGTGCCAAAATAGAATTAAACAGTTGCGATATAGTAGGCTTTTACTCGTACCCATCAACAATGTATATACATGTATACATATCCATGTATAATTTATATATATTCAATATAAAAATATCAAATTTCATATAAAGTCATAAAGTGTACCCAAAACCTACGTGATGGTACAAAAAGTGCTTATTCACACCAAAACGGTGTTACACTTTGGATTTCAAATCCATTACATTTCATAATGTGGAAATCAATCGTGGAATTTTTGGTTGAAGTTTCTAGTGGAATGTGCCGACCGCCTACAAAATAACAACTACAGTTGATTCAGTACATGATTCTCAAAAAAGGATCACTTCATTAATCACGTATTCGAACATGAGTTTTCACGTACAAAAATTTGTATAGACTCGTAAAATGTATAAATAGACTTTAAATACAACTGCTTATTGCTAATGTTGCCGTATGTTCGGCACTGCGTATTGCGTGCCGAGTGCGGCGGGCTGAGCCGGCGCCGGTGTCCAACGCAACGAGCGTATACGCTACGAGCGCAAACGCAAACGCAACGAGCGCAAGCGCAACGGGACGTGTTCACGCGTCGAGCGCGGCCCGGTCGCCCGCCGCGCAAGCGTGTCGAGTCAAAACGCGGGTCGAGAAATACTTTGGAGTTACAGTATACATAAATTCAGTCTGTTTTGGGGTTTGGCAACGACGTTCTCAGTTATTGACGAGTTTCTATTGGAATAAATACAAGAATAAATCAATTGAAGTCCTAAACTAATTGTGATGATTCGACAGTTCGCTAAATACGTATTGCAGCAGCGTTGAGGCTCCGACGACGTCGCGTGGGGCGACTCGAGCGGCCGAGCTGATAGGGCACATGGCATTTCGTATCAAGTAGTAATTTTGAATCATTTACGAATTATGACGTTTAAGGTACACGTGATCCATGGAAGACAGCGCCGGTATGAACTATGATTGTAATAAGGATAGATAATACTGTACAGGTAGGTATAGTACAATTTTCGAAATAAAATGACTGAAGCACCATGCCAAACACATGTTAAACATACACAAACACACAACATGAACTCACGGCCTCCTCGCATGGCCGTCACTCCGAATGCCGACTGTCGTAGTTTTAGGGTAAGCAATGTAAATTCATACATTTATCTGTTCAATTCATTTTGTTGGAATTGCTGTTTGACTACAACATGACAAAAAGAGTTTCTCTTTTGACTGTATTTTTAAAATACCTAATTTTTACGGAAGATTCTAAATCTTCACCGTATTATTTTATTTATCATACAAGAACTACTCGGTGAACCCACCCTTCCTAACCGTAACACGCATAAGTCATTACTCTTTACAATTTGTTAGCATATATCTTTGATTCCACATGATATGACCTTTTCCACTTACACTTCTATCCTTCCCCTCAGATATTGCTTTCCTTCTTCCCGACTTCAGGAAAATAAAACTTTATGTAAAATAAAACATCGTAGTCTTTCAAAACCTACACAAATAGGAATACACTCGTTGTCGCAGCCGAGTGTACATTGCACGCGTTTGCTCCTAGCGAAGTAGCTAGTGTTTCAAAACTTTCAATATCCGATTTAAAATTTTCCATTTTCCTTATAGTTTTAAATATGACACTGAATAAAAATAAAATTTTAACGGATTTCTCCCGTCCAGAGGACAAGCATAAAATTGAAAAATGTTCACCGTGAAATTGAAATTATACTATGCTAAAATAAATACCTAACTATCTTAAATAATCTTGTTTAACATTTTGAAAATCTGCGCCTAAAAATCTTAAATTTAAATTTCATAAAACAATAATAAAATTATAATGTAAAAACACATTTAAAATTGCAGCTATATCTATACATCAAATCCTCTCCTCGAACCGTGCAAAGACCTCATCAAAACATCACAGCGAGCGGAAGAGCGCAGACGGGGCGCGGGCGCGAACGGAGCTTTCGATGAAGTCTACAACGGTCGCAAATTAAAACTAAAACAAATTAACATTGTAAAAAGTCACAGTTGCTTTGATTTTTGGCTCGTGTACAGCATGGATTGTCGTAGCGTGGCTTAGTCTACTTGGGAGGCGGGTACGTCTGGTAGGCCTCGTCGGGCGACGCCGCCGTGGACGCGTGCTCGCTCTCCATCGGCATCTGAATGATGGGCGGGGTCGGCCCCGTGAAGTACTGGTACGGGTGCGACGCGAAATACTGGAACACATACGCGCACGTTACTTTCTGTTACCTAACACATGCACAGCTAACGTCCGGTTCGCTCTATATTCAACTAAATAATACTGTATTACGTTTTTCGTGTCCCTTTTTGTAGGGGTAGGTTACAATTATTTTTTAATGATGGAAGTATATTTCGTTGAATATAGAAATCAAGCTTAAAAGAGCCCAACCAAAGTTACAGAATCCGTGTTTTGTCTACATCACAAATAAAATTTTTTTTTACAAATAACATTGACACTGGATATGCACTACACACGCGTTATTATTAAGTGGTTGGTCGCTTTTATAGTAAACCTTAAAAGGCTTTATTTACGAATCATGGATATCACACACTTTGTTTCATACTTGTGCATACATATCACATCCATAGTTTCGCAAATATTGCAGTATTACTCATGTAAGGCTACTTAGGTTAACATTTCAGACTACATGTATCACAGCCGTGTTAAAGAGCAAAGCTTCATTCACATAAGGCGGAATCGACAGATCTTTTAAGATTACATTGCACCTTTTCCTATGCGTCCTAAAGCTCACATAAAACATTTATAGGTAAAGCGTTGGGTCGGATTTGTCGAACTCATACCGCCAGTTTATCGTACATTGATAATGTAACCGGTCCAAAAATCAACTGCTGTGATTGGTCCAGCTGTCAACCAATCGGAATAGTTCATGTATGTGATAATACCGTAATCAGAGTACAGAAAACTGACCGTTTAAGTCTCGCGTTTGGTAGTGCGAGCGACATTTGTACAAGTATTTGTGCATGGATCGAGCGTTTAAGACAAGCGAGGAGCGTTTAGTGAGTGGGTCTCTAAGCACGGGGTTGGAAGACGAGCGTTCGGCTTGTTACAAACAGCACTCACGTATAATTCACTATCCGGCCTTATGCTGTCCCAGTTCACCTGGAAAACGGAAAACATCAGTCATTTATTGTTTATTTTTGTTTGACTGAATGTTCTGTGGTTTTGTTCGTTTATTGCATGTGTAATGGCCGTGTTTTTGGAATAACTTTCACATTTGTTATTGTATTCGTTAAATTAATAAAATAAAAGAAATTGGAACTTTTATAGCTAAGTTCCTATCCTAGTAAAGAACAAAAACTCTAAAGTCTTATTACAAAAAATAGACAATAAATTCTTACTGATGTTGAATTTTTGATGTAGCAAGTTTTTTTATGGTTTAGATATCCTTTAGTTAGAGGCAATGTGAACTCTATTAAGGTACTTACTTAATGGTAAAAATTTTAACTTTTGGCAGTTAAAATAAAGAAGGTTACTAATTTTATTCCTTTATTTCGGTATAGAAATTGTGCCTGGACTGTTAACTATACTTACAATCAAGCCATAAATCTACACTAATGGAAATTCAAAGATTCACAAAACTTCCATAAAATAAGAAAGTGGCGCTAATTCCCAAGGAACTTCATTTTTGTCTATTCTTTTGTAATAACACCCGTTGTAGTATGTGTGTGTCTACAGCTTCCTCAAATCCTCATATACTTACACATGTCAAATTTTGAAGCTAACTAAAGTTTTGAAAAATTGGGAGCCTAGTGACGCCAGAAACCACTAATAATTCCAATAACCTATATTGAAAAATAAACCACAAATTTTACATATAGGTTTATTAATTATTTTCAGTTATGTGAAATATATTTTTTTAATTACACTGAAACCTTTAAAAAGTAAGTAAGTTGAGCAAAGAAAAGTGTGATGTCACCGTTATATTTCCATACAAAATATATGGAAGAGTATCATTTTGATATTCCTTAAAAAGTACGTCAACGACTGATGATGGCATGTCATCGTATACCCTGCCTCTTTATTGGCATTGGTTATCTGTCTCTTTATCCTCTGTATTGGTTGCTCCAATTATGTTTCAAAATTTGGCACACCTACTGCCGTACTCAGAGACGTCAATTAAAGTTAATCCTTATTCATTTCTAACGCCGTCCTTTTCTATTTCATTGACAAAGAAAGTGACAGAACGAGATTTAATCAAAGATTGAATTTAATTGACGTCTCTGAATGCGGCAGTTAGAAACGTATACGAGGAAGCTGTATACACATTAACATTTAGCTTACGTCACTCACGTATTGGCTAGGCACGGAGTCGATGGGTATGTGCGCGGGGTGCGCGGGATGCGCGGGGTGCGCGGCGTGCGCGGGGTGCGCGGGCGGGATGAGCGCGGCGTACGCCGGCAGCCAGGCGGCGGGGTGCGCGGCGTGGTGGTGGTGGTGCAACTGAGGGTGGTGGTGGAACGCCGCCACGCCGTACACGCCGGCGCCGCCGCGGTACACGCCGGCGCATTCCCCACCGGCGCCCGCGCCGCCCACGCCGCTAGCGTACACGCCGCTCACGCTCATCGCCTGTGTTGTACAACGGTTTAGTGGTTGGTGAGCGAGTTGAGTCGAGTTCGGCCACACAAAGGGCCTAGCGCGGGCGCGAATGATCAAAATTATGAAAAGCGTCTTTGCGGCCATAGTGGCGGAAGGCGCGATACTGGCGTCTTCATTATGTTTGACAAGTCGCGCCCGCGCTAGGCCCGCAGTGTGGCCTAACACAAAGCAGGCGCTCTGGCGATTTTTGTCTATGGCCCACTTTCGGTCGTCTTCTCCTAAGGGCCCATTATCACACTTAAGATGTTATATCACATACGATATTTATTAAAAAACCATGGCGGTTTCACAAAATGTGATAAATATCAAGACCTCGAGAATTCGGAAAATGTAAATTTTGTCATCCGCAATATTTTTTTGGATAAAAAGCGTATGTGATATAAAATCGAAGGCGCAAGAATTGGGCTTCTGGACACCGGATTAAAATCATTCTGCCTCTGTCGACTTTTAGAAACCCCGCTGACTCAAGATTTTGAATAGAAAGTCCGTAGTCTGCGGGGCCTCTTAAAAGAACTATGATTTAGTTGTAAGCCTTGACTAAGAAGACGAATTCAAATGGACCTACTTTGTTTCATAACTCTCGTGTTTCTTCTACCCCGTCCCAAAACGGTCCCCAGTCGGGGTCTTCCCTTAATTGCGCATGAGAAAAACGACGAAGTAAATAAGTCTGAGGTTTTTCTCATAAGTTTGTTGAAATAGCAATCGCAAAATCAATATTCTGCGTGCGACTCAGTTAAAATGGGCTTATCACTTTAAGCATCTATAAACGTGCCAAGAGTGACGAAACAGTGTGCGATAAAAACCACCAGAGCGTACCTACTATGATCACAAAGTTACAACATCGATTCCCCATTCAACATCAAAACAAAATCTAAACATCGATAGGACAACATCAACCGAGACGCCTCTGATCATAACACACAATATAAATCAATTATTATTCCTAATTAAAAAACAAATACTGTAATGTGAATAGATGAAGACATACATTATGGGTGGCAGTAGATTGTGTGTCGAGATACATATCATCTGTTTTATTTAATTAAATTGTATATGGTTAGTTTACGACCGTAACTAATGTACGTAGAAGTCTACATTCCATTCGCACATTAACGCTTGCCGGTAATTGGTCCTTTACTGAGAAGTAATTTATTTAGTCTCGTATCGTAATTATCACTAATTGCATCTTAAACTACCTAAACTAGGCGATTTTGACTACGCTTTCGATCGGGCCTTTTTATACCTTTCCCTTTCATCGACTCTGGCGAAATTTCCCTAGTCTCATGTAGCCTTTACTTAGACTTAATTATTATGAACATTAAAGCCTAACTCCAGTTTGTTTAATAATAGGAATTCTTTAATAATGAAAACCTTACCAAGAAAGTTTCCTGGTAGCATCAACAACAACAAACAATATTCCAATTGAGTGAGATAAATAAAACGTAGGTGATTTGGGCAAGATTTATTCAGAAACTCTTAAAAATTGTCGCATGAGGTTAGATGGGGTTAAATTTCATGATCTACTTGCAAAATAATTTAAAAGTTGAAAGATTAATTGAAAATGACTGCCATTTTTCAATTATAAGAGTTAATTGGTAACAGGTATTAATTAGCGGCTCATAAAGTGGTTTAATTTCGTGATTTGCATAGCAATGAAGTGCTGAGCCAGACTCAAAGACTGAGTAAGCTCACTGAGTGTATAAATAAAAATATATTTAGCAGTACTTTACGTAAATTAATTGTCTCATTAATAACCTGGTAATAACTTTATAACCTATTGAACTAAAGATTGGATATTGCACTAGAAGAAATAACCCAATGAATTACTAAATGATTGAGAACTATAACTTCATCATCTCAGGAAGCTGATTGTTGAGTTTTTTCAATAATGTCGTTAGCACTGTCAATCGTCCTTGTCACTTTAATAGATAATTCCGAAATTAATTTAGTCGGCACACATAAACGTGTGTTGAATTAAGGATTTCTACCTCCGGGATGTGTAGGATTATACATCCCTTTACAAAAATACGAAGAAATAAGACTCAATGAGGTTATTCAGTCATCGTGTCTGATCATACATTCTAGTTTCTTTATCCAACGTTCTACAAGTTTGTGATGGTTGAGAGTCGTTAGCTAGGGTTTATTTCTCAGTTGGGAGCTTAAGGGTTTATTGAATGGTTTACCTGCGTGATGGAGTCGTTGTTGTCTCTCCACCCTCGTCCGTTGTTGTCGTTCTGTTTGTTGTAAAGCGCCTTCTTCTTGTTGCCGCCGTCCGCGAACTTCACTAGCAGAGGCTCCTTGGCACCCGGGATCGGGTTACCGTTGAACATCTACGGATGGGGCAGAAAAAGCTAAAATTAAGAGTTTAAGATTAAGGTTCTGGTTTCAAATGCGGAAGCTTTCGAAATGCTCTTAGGCCCACTTGCGCACGTCCGGATTAGCTATTTCAGACTTTTTCAAGGCCTATTATCTGAGTTGCAAGCCTACGTACACAAGTCTGGATTAGCTGATCCGTACTGGCGCAAGTGGGCTTTCAACTCAGATAATCAGCTTTGAACTCTAGATTACATAATCAGGACGTCGCAAGTGGGCCTTAGTTATTAACGACATTAGTCTATACAAGTCAAACTAAGGTGTTTCAAATGGTTTGTTCAACGGTCCACTTTCTTTCCAAAGTACGGATCTAGCTTATCGAACAACGGTTCGATTCAAAGTTATATGTTTGACGTTTTCTGTGCTCTTCAGGGAAATGAACCAATTACCTTTGCGCCACGGATGGTCCAATTCCCAAATCATCAGATTAGGTATACCAGCGAAGCGTTTAATCGCTTAAATACTTGTAATACGCGGATTTCACATTGTAATAATCATCTTAGCGTTATCCCAGTTTTGCACACGCGCGCGAGGTCTCAGGATCCGCTTGGGACCGTGATCAAGGATGTGGCAAATCAGGTAGGTAATTATATGGCGGATGAGACATTGTATAGACGAACTGAACATTGTATAAACTGAACTTTGATGTGCTATTTAATTTAACGGTTAGCAGCAACTAGAACTAGGAATTGGAAGTAACAACGTTGGATTGCAGAAGTATACCTGAATGATCTGCTCGCACTTCTCTCTGGACTCCATTCGCGCGAAGCCAACGCCTTTGCTATGGCCGTGCGTGTCGCGAAGGATCCTTGTAGAAACCACCTGCCCGAACTTGGCAAGCAGCTGGTCCACATCATTCTCCTTGAAGTGAGGCGGCAGGTTCGCCATATACAGGTTGGTGGGGTCCTGCTCTTGTTGCTGTAAACACCCGGAGAAACAGATGAACTATTTGCTCTGTCAGCCCACTATGCGCGTGTTCATAGCGAACTCGGGAATGAGCGTGGGTCAATCGTAATCATTATAGATGATAGCCCAACGCCCGCATCCGCAGGCTCCGAATGAACACGCACATACTCACACTACAAGCCTAATCGAACACCCTGGCTGAGTTTGTCAACTGATTGTCTCCATAAATTGATGTGCGTGATTTATATCATTGTCCCCTACAAGTTATTTTGATGTTATCAATTGATCATATTGGCCGACCATACCGCACGCGGTGTAATCAAATATTTGCCAATCAAAGAGTTTCGATAGGTACTTTATTTATGATTTTAATTAAATATTTCCCAACGCCAGCGATATCGAATTCGCAGGAGCAAGGTCATTTTCACACATCGGTGGAGTCGAATGTGTATGTACATGAGTTTCCACGTCCAATATATCGAAAACAGTCAGCGGTATTTGGTCTTTGAGTTAAGCTTTGTTAAAAAAGTTTTAGCACTTTCTGAGACACTGACTGCACACGAACATGCCTAGTGACATACTGTTTGTTAATGTTAGTTTTAAAAGTCCTCGCCATTTGCTGATAGAAAGCGATAACAACAGTGAATTGAAGTTGTTTCTGAGAATATTAAAATTAGCTTAAAGCCCGCATAGATTATCTAGACACTGAAGCCAGCTCCGACGTAAATCAGCAGATTTATCTAATATACTAAATAATATTAGGTAAGTGTTATCAACGAGATGGGCATATACATCAGCATAGAGATTATGAAGCTAGTTAAAGTCGCATACACACTAATTTAATATCGAAAGCATAGAAATACCCGAGCCCAGTAGCGAAAATACATTATACATTGTTATAACGCTGAAGCAACGACAATAGTACAGAATTAGGATGAAACAATGTTCGAAGTATAGAGTTAACAAGCGTTATATTGCACTGGTTGCGTACCATTGAGGGAATACTTACAACGCGTTAGTGTTACTATGAACGAGATTAGCTGACGTACCAAATTATCACTCGTATCAGCCCCAAAATGAACAGACAAATGAATGATCGGTGTCGAGTGACTGGCACCGCGCGGACCGAATGTACCGCCCATAGTCGATGATCTAAACACAGAGCCTAATCATCTAAGAGTGTAACACAACTATTGAATCAAAACATGGGTCATGGGGTAAACTTCTCTAAGAACTGCACCTTAAACAATATGGGGCGGGATATTGATGCTATGAATATGCATAATATTTCATATCTAGCAAATGTAATAGATAGAGAACACTGCTTTACCTTTATTGCTCAAATAGGTTATAGCATTTGATCAATAGATAATAATAGGGTAAAATACTAAAGCTATAAGTAAGGGTAGAGGGATCGTTGGATCGGATTAGTGGAGGCAGCGGTTCAATTGGAGCGAGTCCGCTTCTTATAAAATGTATTAGAAGAATATTGCGTGCTTCTGCTGAAAGGTTTTTAATTAATTTAGAAATCGACGTCTGCTGGAAAGGAACTTCCAATTCCATTTCTAATCGAGCTGACGACAATTAATTATCTAGAAAGGAACTAGTCAGGGATATCGCTATTTTGTTATTTAAAGGACTCGGTTTGTATTTGTAAATGGATAGTTTAAGGATTGGGACGGGAGCTTTAGTCTGTTTCAGTTAAAACGCAACGTTTGTTAGTGGAAGAGAAGTGGATTAGAGAGCGGGTCAGGAGCAGGCGGTTAGTCATAATAGTATTACTTGCATGCACAACGTACACGGTTCAGTCTACGCAGGAACCAGATACCCACTTTAGCCATCTGGGCCTGAACACCTTTGGCTTGTAATCCTTTTACCGCAGCCTCCGCCGACGCGATCGTCTCAAAATCTACAAAACCGTAACCTGAGGAACAAAGTGAATACATTTTATAATTAAAGGGTCACCCTCTCGACAGCGTTGGCTTTACAAATTCGATGATTCATGCTGGTTAAATAGGGTAGCTAAGATCTCAAAGGTAAAAACTATGATACATCCGATTATGGAACTAATGATGTCGATTATATTGCTTACACTCGAGTAGCGTGATGGAAATGTGATACCAATATTGTATAGTGATAAATAGACATAAAATTTTAATGTGCATTTTCGAAATGCGATTAACCAAAGTTCATCTGTGCTTCGGTGCAATATAGTGAGGATGATTTCTACTTCAAAAATAACACGTAGTGTAAAATAAATATATTATATAGATCGAACATGAGAATGTCATAAATATGAGTCAAAATATACGGATCTAGTGTTCGTGCATATATTGGAAAAAGTCTCACCATAGATGGGTTAGTTTAATGAAGGTATATGGTATTCTAGAAAATATTAATACTGTATTAAATAATTCAGTTACGAATAATTTACTGATGCAAATACTATTCGAATAGGTAGATAAATTGGTAGGATATTTATACATACGTGAAATATCTATGCACAGATAAATTACTAGAAGTAACATATAGGTATTTTAGGTCGCTATGATAGTGTAAGAGAGGAATGCGGCAGTGAATGTTGTTTACCTTTACATTTATTCGTATTTTTATCCAATATTGCTTTTGTTGATATAATGTTGCCATACCTGAAATTGAAAAATAGATGTAATTTATTACAGAATCTAAAGTTCAGATTTCATTTCATTCTTTTTCTTTTATACAAAGTTGGAGCAAAGCTAAGCAAACAAACTTGAACAAAAATGTTTCTGATCGTGCAATGAAATCTGTTTTAAAATACATTTAGAAGTCTAGTCTACAAAATTACTAGTTGATTAGTTAGACAGTAAAGGTAAGGAACGTTATCGTATCGACTTTTTTCGTGAGTTGATTGAAGGCAAGACGATTACGTTACTATTCCTATTAGTGTGCGTTGCTTTCAGTAGGGTGTTTTATACTAAGAATTATACGTTTCGAGTTGATACGGTGACGTTCCGTTCAGTTGATTGTGTGCTTTGACCTTAAATATGAAATGACAGTCGCAAAAACAGACGACACTCACATCTGGCACATTTGGACGAGGTCCTTATCGGTGGTGTTTTGGTTGAGGCCGCGTATATACAGGTTGGTGCGGCTGAGCTGCTCGCCGCTCGCGCCAGTCGTGGACGCCGACGACGCCGGCGGCGGCGGCGCGGTGCTGAGGCTGGTGGACCGAGTCCCGCCGGCCGAGCCGGTGTTGGACGACGACGATGACGCCGTGTTAGCCGGCGACGCGGCTGTAGGAACCCGCGTGCCGGTCGCGCCGCAACCACCGCCCATCGTCGCTCCCGTGTACTGCAAAAACAGAGGCTGTATTGCGCTTGCGTCTAATGTTCTCGAGAAACTTATGATAGCGATTGCAATTTTGGTTTTTGCAAAAAAAAAACTGTTTTGCTGGCACCTCTTAGGTGCTTGGGCATGCTATAAGTATTGTGTACTATATAAGTGGTGAGTAAGTAGGTAAGTATGTTCTTCTCAAATCCATTCTGGCTGCTGGTTTGTCTAACAAACAGTAATTTTCATGATAAGATAGTGTTGTGTGGATAATATTATGATATTTTGAGTTAAAACGTATGTAGTAGGTATTACCTACATGAGTTTACATATACCTAGTAAATAATTTAAAATATTTCGGTTTATAAGACATACCTACCTGCTATCACAAAGCTTATTTTGCTGGCTGGAAATCCAGCAAAATGTATGTGAGATAGATCCAAGATGAGAATGCAAGAATGTTATTTTCAGTTCACTTACTTCATACATACGTACTCATCCCAGATCGGACCTGAACTGAATACTTTTATGAGATCGTCTTGCGGGGAATTCATATTGTAAAAGTACTATCTTTTTTTTGTCTCCGATTGCAAGTAAAGATAACGTGCGAACAAGATAAACCCATTGAAATTGAGTCATCTTAAACAATGGCATGAGAAAGTAGTTTGCATATTACAGGCCAATATTATCTTTAAATATGTAATATGCAGTCAAATAAGTAAGTTCTTAGGGATGTCTAGTGGCTTGTGAAATGTGTATATCGTAGTCATAATTCCTGTGATGCATAAAATACGTTATCGTTTATGAATAAACCGTAATTTTGAGCAGTTAATCATTGATATTTAAGAAAGCAGAGACCAATTTATACGACATATTAATTTGAATAGCATTAAACTTATGAAATACTCGTAGCAATAAACCCTGATCCAAGTATGACATCATTCACATCGTCTAGTTATGAGTCTAACAATCGTGTCGATTTTATTACTCGGCCAGTTAGAATTAAGAAGTTTTGTATCTCGTTTTGTACGCATCACTTACACTTATCGTAACTAACGGAGATTGTCGTGTGCGTGATTAATTTTCTATACATTTCTCAAGTAGAAAGTTGCTTAATGTGGTAATTTTACAGTTAAACTCTCTCGTATAGAGTCACGGATATAATTGGCTACGGCAACGGGGATGCACCATTATGTCTTGGGGTAATTAAGAGGTGCGACTACAGTTGCACTAAGGAAACGAATAAAGTGATGGAAATAATAGCGCGAATTCCGTTTGCAGAAACTTAAATAATTTTGTACAGTTGGTATTTTTGTTGTAACTTTGATGAAAGAGCAGCTAAAAAGCTCAAACTGTATTTCATAAAGATTTTATGAGGACAAAATCAATACCCTTAACATAGACGATTAAGTGCGTATATTTGAAAAAATATACGCACTTAATCTTAAACTTACATATAAATAGGTAGTATTTCACTGTTGTTTTGTTCTGCTGTTATTTTGTGTAAACAACTGTGTGTGTCATACCTACTCACTTTTGCTTTGAGCCTGTAAAATTAGTTGTATATGGTTAGTGTTTTTAATGTTGCTCATATGTTTTGTAGTTTCCTGGTTTATTTTATGGCAAAGCCACAAGCCGTGGTTAAATACTGCGTTCATGTGATTGTTTTATATTGCAGTTGATGACAGATAATCTAAACAGTCTAGCGGTATTGTGACGACAACAGCTACGTAGCCAGACACCGCAGAATATTTTACTGACCGCAGTGATTCAGTCGCCACTCTTAATTAAAAGACTAGCGGCTCCATTCATGATGCCTTCTAAACAGTCTACGGGTAAACTTTGGAATAAATGAGCTGGCGGTGATGATATAATTGCTTGAAACGGTATTTATAAATACGGCACGTAAAACAGACAGTCTACGAGTACTTCATAATAATGAACCGAAAGGTATGTCATCTCTTATTTTGTAGATTTGCGAGGAAGGGAACGGAACGTAGAATTAATACTCCGATTACCAGATTGTCTGTGTCTTGTCCCGAAGCGTTGGTGGGGCCAAACGATAAGGAGACATGTTCTGGTTCCATATGGGCCATAATTGATTGATATTAATTATTGACGTTTATAAGTGGCATTTTGTGTCCTAAATTGAACAAATGATTTTTGACTTTTGACTTCGATTTGAATATCTCTGAGATCCTTCTTTATTACTTCTTTTCTATTTTCAATGGGCGAAAGCTGTTAACCAGAGTTAATGTAACACGATCCACGTATTATAATTGAGACGAAAGACCGTGTAGCTGTAGATGCCTTTAATTGAATACAAGAGGGTTACATGTCATTACGGCTTAAGTGTTAATATCAGCGGCAGCTCCGTCGCAATTCGGCGCCGGTAGTGACGTGTTGAATCGCTAATTTCGCGAGCTCCTGACTCGAATAGAATACTCGATTATACGTAGAACGTAGTTAACTCAGATCCTGAGTTCATTACTCCGGCAGTCTGTGCCGAATATTCGAATATTTATCAATATTGATCGCCACGGCTTTAGAATGAAAACCAACTGAAACTTTGATTAAAGAATCGATTGTAGAAGTTGAAGTAAAGGCTCATTAAAAATGCAATAAAAATAATTTCACGGATTTTGTAATCAACTTATCATGATTATCCATATCAATAATAGAAGGTCGTACATTTTAATTGGATTAAGGTAATAATATCCCTAGCAGCAGCCTGCATTTACCACAGGAGCGTAAGACAATTGCTGCACCACTTTATTCTGGAGACAAAACGATTCGCATTCCTTTGATTTTCATGTGATATTGTAACCTCTAGTTCAAATTCAACCAGTACAAAATATAGAAAACCCAATTCTAGTAAAAGCAAATCGCTAACAGGAGTCGAGTTGAATCGAGTCAATACTTTTCCCATCGGCTCTGAGTTCGGCGAACTAACTGGTAGCCAGCAGACGTGCTAAGGCGCCGTCCATTAGTTATTTAGCAGCGTAATGAATAGGGAGAGGCAATGAGCGCATGGCGATTCAGAGCACGCACTGAACGCGTCGCATGTTCCGCGCAGGGCTGACGGAACTACATTATCTAGGAAACTTTTTTTATTTCAGTTAACCAGCAGGAGTTGCGACAGTTTTGGGTTCTATTTTCGAACGTAGCGAAACGCGGTTAAATTTTTTTCTGCAGGATTACATTACCTTTTGTTCACAAAAAGACAAAAGTAGGAATAAAATTTTGTCGTACTAAATACCAGAGGCAACCTTATCTTTAACTGGCTAGGCCAATCTTACAATAGGTATCATCATCTTAAAAGAGCGGGTTTTTATGAGCATCGCTAATTTATGTCAAAATCCCAAAAATCTAATTAGGTACAATCTTTTGACTCAAAACTAATAAAAAGCATATAAACATATGCAAAGAAGATATTGTGACAATGAACAGCAACATTTTAATATTATCCTAAGCGTCGCTTTGGTGATTCATTAAACGGAACATTCATTATCTCGCCAAAGTTTCTTTATCAAGCGCATTATTCATAATTAACTATTCTCAGTATACTTACTAAGTATAATTATACCTTACCAACAAGTGTCTGTTCAGATTGGACTACAGGTGGCCTTTCTGCGATAGGCACTGCACAGTTGGATGGTAAAAACTATTTTCAAGATCTTTACGTAACAATGTTTACCAGCGCACACGTCTGCTAAAACTTTCGTCTAATTTCAAACTTTGACCGCAACATAAACTTAATTGAGTCAAGTTGAACTAAAGAAGGAAAAAACAGTAGCTTTTTCTATTGCGGTGTCTTTTATTTTTATGGTTTAAAAGCTAACTGAATCTTTGCGGCTTTTGGTAGAGTTTATAAATATGTAATTTACTATCCGCTTCGCTTATAAAATACGCGCTCGCATTGACTTTGTTTTCAGAGAGCAATCGAAATTGCGAATTCATAAATCAAGTGTTTTAACATCAGTTAGGTTCATGCGTTTGTATACCTCGATATACACCCGAGTTCACCAATTTTTAAACAGCCATTAAACATCTATTGACGGTTAATTTGATAGAATTGCCATACACAATATGACAAATAATGCTTAATCGGCTGATTAAAAATTAAACGTGTGTCGGTATTTATAACTAGACGATTATTTAAGCGACTTCATCCGCGCAAATGTTGAATTTACCATACAAAAGTCCACGCTCCTCTTCACTCCCATAAAGATTGAATTTTCAAAAACCCTCAAGTATGTCTTTCTTAATTTCTTACCAATGTTTATCGATTTAGCTTCAAATCTAAGACGGAGTTTCATAAAAACTTTTTTATACACTTAAGTGGCAAATTTCCAAAAATCCTATCCTCACCTACCTATTAGTTCCCTTCACCATAAAAAAGCATGGTGCAAAATGTCAAGTCCAGTTTGGGTTGTGCGTTGATATGTCAGTCAGTACCTAGGTACCTACGTCAGCCACACAAGCGATATAGGTATTCAAACTGAAAAGTAAAAAAAAAAACATTTATCGTGTATTCATAATGTGAGAACGTGCGTGTCGCGGTAACCCTGGATGGAACCAAACACTGTGGTCATCACGTGGTTGCGGGCAACATTCGTACAGCACAGGAACAGTTACGCGGCTTAACGAGCGATGCAGGGTTGACAAACGAGTCCGCGGCACGTAGGCATACGTACATACCTACAGGACAAATAGGTCGAAGCTGATTAACCCTGCCGATGCCGTGATAAATAGTCGCGATTGCTAATTGACTAGTTTTAAAGGAAATGAGAGATTTATTGTGTGTCTACTTTCAACGCTATAGGCTAAACGCTTTTCAATGTGACCTACTACGAGTTTTCTTACTGTAAAAAAGTTTCCTCATATATTATCATGACCGTTAGGTAGTAACTATAAGTTTTTGGTTATTGCAATTACAATTTGTAAAACTTTTTATTATTACATTCTTCTTAGCTAGGTACAGACATTTTTAATTTCACTTGTTATTGATAGGTAGTAGGTAGGTAAGCACATCAATGATAAAGTTTTTTTATTCATTTAAAGAAAGGTTAGCATGTTAAAAAATGGATTAAAATGTATGTAGAGTCAAGAATAAGAACAATGTTTAAATTTTAAGACTTACCTAACTTCAACTACTGTAAGTAAGTACCTAGTTAGTTAATAATTCCATACTAATTTACGTTGCAAACTTGGTGCGTAGGTAATCAATAGTAATTTAGTGAGATATTGTATCATATGTCTTTTTGGATAAAGTTAGGCAACAGCGAAATCTTATCACGAAACTACATCGCTTTAGCACGATTACTCTGACTTGTATGAAACATTGAATTATTGTCAGAGTGAATTTATTCATTAGTGTGAACTGAGGCAACTAGGTACTAGATAGAGTAAAATCGTGATAGATGCCCCAGAGTTATACGAGTTTCGGTCATCCTTGTATGTTATTATATTTCTTGTATAATATTGCGTATATTTTTTTAATTTTTGAACTCGGTCCAGTAGTTTTCAAGTTAAGTTTATTCACAAAAAATACAAGGCTTTCCTCTTTATAATATTAATGTAGATTGAGCACGAGACCCTCCAACTACTTACCTACCATTAAGTAGACGGAGTCGTATGTCTCTGTATTTGAATTGGGATTGCAAGGTGTATTTAAAGCTTTTTTGCGACAGATGAGCTGTTTCTCAGTGGGCCATCTTAATATTTCTAGAACTTGGACGGTTACGAACTATCCCTTTTATGGGACAAATATTTTGAAATGTAAAGGGAACTCTTACGAACGGATATAAATATTTTGGTAATTTTTTTATGAATTTCATGTTAAATTCTGGATCAAATACTGTTTTCTGAGACTAAAAGAGATTTTAAACTGTGCCGTCTATCCCGACCTTACCCTATATGCGTCGTTATTTGCATTTAGTTAACATATTGCGCCGTGTCGCCGACACGACGACTCGTCAAACTATCAATTCGTGATCGGGTGACACCTATCTACTATCTTGTATCTCGTAGAGTTACATGGTAGGGGGTAAATAGTTTACACGCACATTCTCACTATAACCGTTAATTAATAGCTAAATGGAGCGTAGGTATCTACTAATGCGCTACGCTGACATGGTAACGAGTTTAGTAAGATAAAGTAACAAATTGAACATTTTAAATTCGATCTAAACTGATAAAAGTTTTTTCGTAGTTCACATATATAATCTGACGTTCCCTACTGAACATGTGACTTGAGCAACGTTTAATTCAATTAAGTATTTTAAAAATCGGATCCTATTGTTTACATGTATTGAAATAAGTATCCTCACACAAAGAGAATAACCTAAGGTCACATAGCGGTTGTAAGTTCTTTTTAAAAAGTTATTATTTCAAGAAACGCGTAAAAACTACTAGTCTAAAAATAAATTAAAAATTCATGTAATCTCGACGAACACGACTGAAAGCCGGTTTATAACTTAGGGCATGATACGCATCTTAAAATAGTGCATCTATCGATCCAGTGAAGCAACTTCAGAACTTGCTGGCAACATGGATGTTAGATTTATTCGATCGCAGATATTTCTGCTCTACCCTCACGATTCGAAGCTTCTAGTAGTAAATAAGAGCGGTTTGATAACTCCTTTTATAAAAAGGTATAGGAAATTAAACGTTTACATAGGTTTACCTACAATGTCTGTGCCTACCTAAGGTTTCATACCATCAAGACACTTAATATATATTTTAATTTATTTTTATTTTAATTCGGGGAAATAAAAACGCACCAAATTTCCGAAATAATTAAAATAAACTTCTCTTTCACGAACATCCCTGTTCCGTAGCCGCTGCAATACAAGTTGTAACCTACAATAGACCTCATTAAACTTTACGTGAAACATATAGTGCATTGTGCGTTAGGTCTGCTATTGTTATTTGTTACACGTATAGCACCTTTTTATTAAAGTTTGGTCTGCACTACGAAGGAGTCCATCATTAAAATTGAATGATGCAATTTCAATCCTAAATTGACACTGAATACCTGCTGGTACGTCGAAAAAGGGCTTGGAATAGATTAGAAATGAATATTTAAGTGCTTTTTAATAAACAAAGACCTGTTTGCTGCAAAAACGACCATAAAAATCTTGAGGTTTTCTAACGAAAGCGTTTTATTTTGAAAGGTTCCCAAGACAAGCTCTGGTGCAGCCTCCAAATCGGATTTGATGAAAAATGCATGCAGTCACCAGTGTGCGGGGGTTCTAATGCATGTGCTCAAGGGAACCGCAGCATTTTTCAAATAAAATTCAATTCGTAATCCAATTGGTGCGGCGGATAGCAGACGACGGCAATTGGGCCAATTTGCACTAACTGCAAGACCACAGCAGTTGTCGTGTTTGCAGGCACAAAACACACTCGTTACCCGCACACCGGGCTTATAGCATTTTATTTATTTTAACAAATTGTACGTCGACAGCATAGAAATCACTGAACTTACATAGCTAGCTAGCTGGCCCGCACCGAGCAAGCTAAAAGCGGCACACAATGAGACGTGCAAATGGCAAATGTTACCTACTCAAAAATCCTGCTGAAAGCTGTTTATTTACGACCACAAAAACTTCTAATTAGACTCACTTTTTCCGAAACTTTTTTAGCCGAATTAAAACGGAGAACACAAATATGTTTATGGTTGTTACCAAAATCACAGTTAAAATCTCAAACGAGGCGTATTTTAAGTTGTGAAGTATCACGGTTTATTTATTACACCTGTTCAAGGCATCAACTTTATAATTTTAACGCGGTACTTTCAAAGTGGTCTGTATAATTATAATTTGCATGATAAGCAAACCAGATAAGCAACAAGATATAATGGTGAGGTATTTTTATCGTTACAGAGGATTCAAAAGGTGAATTCAGTGTTAAATTTGTAATGCAAGTGATTGACACAGTTTGTTGCTATAGCCATTAATAAGACAACTTTTAAGTGGACGTTAACAGGCGAAATGCGCGATTACCGCTATTAAGCCGGAGTCGACAACGACAACGAGTTCATATTATGTCGGCCACCTGTGCAATTTACTCAATTTAACTTTATTATGTGTTCGGAATTCGGATGCGTAATTAAGTAGGAAGGCCACTGTCCCCGCGGACGAACAAACTTTTGTTTGTTACCCTTACAATGTTAGTTGGCCTGACAGAGGGCGTGATTTATCGCCAGATAATCTCTTTATTGGACCGCTGACACCGACTAAACTAACACACGATTCTTCTGTAAATACTTCAAGGAGTTTTTACTTTTTTGTGAAAAAATTTTGTAAAGCTTTAATGGCTCACGCCACCGTACTTAACGAATTAAGATGCAAATGTAATCTTTTTGAATCACTCAAGTGTATTTATTACATCATACCTACACAAAAAGGCGAGTAGAATTTCAAATAAGTTTTGCAGGGTCCGCCCCGGGTTAATTGAGTGAGGTCCTCGGGCTATCTACATTGTCCACTTTACGTGGCAAATATGTTTAGTTAATCGACGGGTTTTTACCTAAAACGAGAGCGGACATCATTAGAATGATAATGCTGTGTCAGTGAAGAAATGTTTTATTATAAACATTTTAAAAGATCACTGTCGGATTTGTTTTTTTTAATTCTGCTTGTTACTTGTTAATATTAAAAATACAGACAAAGAGCGGCCCATGGTTATAAAGGCAGCTCTTGACACTGTTGGCTAAACGAAGCTATATGGCTTCCACTTAAATTAGTACTATTCTTTGAAACTAATCACCACGATCCAAACACGATTGGAGTAAGTTCTCGTAAGTCAAATTACTACAATTGAAAACAGATTCAAGTCAACACCTTATTTTTTATCTTACAAAACTTGGCAATACAGGGTTTTAGTTTAAACAGTCTCATTATGGAAGTGTGTGAATATTGCCATAAATGCCTTCAACTTTTACCATATTTTCGAGTCGTCACCGAAATCGTAAAAAAAAACTTTGGCTCTCCGTATTTTGTCATCGAGGTAGCAGAATAATTTGTATGAAGAGCTTGTTTTTTTTAAACGAACATGCATGACCCCGTGGTAAAAGTTGTAGGTATTGGTACACAGTATAATGAGCATATCTACCATATATTTTTATGTATTTTTTTCTTAACTTAATGTGGTTAGGTATTATTATACATATCTCTAGGCATAACATTAACAGCTAAAATTGATGCACTTTGTGAAGTTGTTGAAAGTAAAATAAGTAGCATGTCGCTCATCACGAGACCTGACGATTCCACTCAACGATGGCGTGAAGCGTTGTGATTTGCGAATCACGAAAACTCGTAAGAGCTTCCAATCAGTCTGGCTCAGGTTTGAGTTCGACAGGTGTCAGCGGTGGCGGCGCTACGTTCAATAATCACTCCGTCCCAAACACCCAAGTTTTGACGTAAGCCACACCGAACTTCGCAACCTACCCACGGATTTTGCGAACGCAAATTTTTTCCACTTCTTTCATCAAAGTCGCGGGGATAAGCCCTAGAGAAATATTTGAGCGAAAAATATCGTTCCTCTCAACTTGTTATGATTTATTTGAAATTAATCTTCTTATATTTCGCAGGCATTGGAGTATTGGTCGGGTGCGGGCTGAAACTTGTAATAAGATGCGAGGAAACGTTTTTTACGTATATTTCATTGCCATGATCGCCAATTTAGCCGTTATTATTCAAATAAGTTACTTTATCATTTGAAGGAAATGTTAAATCGACTTTCTTGACTTAACGTTTGCTATTCGTTTGTGGTTCGAGCTTAGTGGAATTCAAAATGTTATTGCGATGTTTTTAAGCCATTCAGTAGGATTATTATGAGATTCAAAGGATACGATAACCCAACTTTAATAAGTAGATATGGAAATTCTCAATATGCCTCGGCAATTACGTGCCTGCACCAAAGGTAAATGATTACGAGAGCTATTAGAGGCTGCCCTGGGAAGCGAAGATTTTGCAAATCTTAGCGAATCTGCTTATTAATTTTTAAAAAGTATTTTAATTTTATAGAACTGGTTCCGTTTGCTTTACAAGAAATAAATCCTTGTTACTTACCGGAAAATGAAATCGTCCACGAAAATAAATATTTGCAGATAAGAAGTTTAAACAGGCATGATTTTGTCAAATGGCAGTTTGTTTATTGAATGAGTGTAAAATATTATTTATTCATTTAATGTAAATAAATACCTATTCGCTCGCATAATGTTAAACTAATTGACTCGTAGGTAACAACAGATTTTAACTGTGTAGTTTAGATTACAAATAAAATATGTCTTTTGATTGTCGTCACGCAACTTCCTCATTTTAAGTTCAAAGAAAACCTTAAATCATAACAAGCACTTCTGATTTACCAATGTAGATAAGCAAAGGGTTATGCAGACAATACATGCGTGCCGCTACGGACCCTAACGTGCCCTAACCTAGCCTCTACATAATTATACTGTGGAGTGGACTGTAGGTAGTCTGTATGCAGGGTTATCAACTCGATGTTTACTTACGTATCGGCACAGAAGAATATTCTGTGGGCATCGGCTATTTATGTTCCATTTAAAATATGTTTCTTATAGTGCACTTGTTACGTCAGTTGAGTGGCTATTTTTTAAGTCTGATCATTGACTGTCACACTGATTTCATTCATTTAGGAAGATATTACTTAGGTAGAGATTTGAAATAGTAAGATAGTTTGTTCTTTTGACAAATATAATAAGTTTATCCTTTTTTGTATCTCTTATGCGGAAAATTTATGCGATATAGGGAAGAGGCATGGAGCTAATGTTTCTATAAGGATAAAGGACGCCATGCGTTAAATATGTGTGCTAAATCAAAGGCGGCATTGCGCGTGTCCTGCATAATATTATTTTGTGGTGACAACCCTATCTGGAGGGCCGTAGGTATAGGTGGTGGACAGCGAGGGGCGCCTCGGCCAGACGAGGGCTCTTAGACTGTGTCGAGAGCTTTCATTATCGTTTACGTAGCGCGAATCTCGGAAATTATTAGCGTTTTAAAAATTTCCTTCAGTTAATTTTCAATTCTATGCTCCGCGCTTCGAGTTGTCATGAATACCTCAAACTACTTTTGCTTTTGAAAGTGTGCGAAAGTTTCTTATTTTTCATTCTTATAAATGAAGTCTAAAGAAAGCGCACTCTCTGAAGGAAGGTAAAAAAGGAAAAACTCAAATCTGAGCCCCTGAAATAGGTAGAGTTGTCTCTACAACAAATTTGAAAAAAAAAAGACACACCTAACCTATATCTACTATTTATCTTTCATATCCATAATGCACAAGAAGTTGCATTAAAAATATAGTAGAAGGTACCTCCTACCTACTCGTAGAATGACATGTAGCATTATGTGAATAGCTCGTAGTCGCTCTGTCGGTCGAGTTAAAAATGCCTGTCAAACATTTGAACGAATCCGAAATGTTTAGAGAAGTTAATTTTAATTGACATTTCAATCAGGTAAATGTCAACATTTAGGTACTCGAAACAAAATCAACGGTTGATATTGAAAATGAGAGCGTCGGATTATTTGAAAGCAATTTCTGAGTTTATCAACATTCAAATGATACGATAATATCGGCGCACACATCCGAGCGTGTGACGGCCGGGGATGACGTCACGAGCGTAGGAGAGTGTGGGGAGGCAGGGGCGAGGAGTCGAGGTGGCGAGGGGGGCGAGTCGACAGCATGGTGAGGACTGGGGAGGGTGGGCATAGCACTCAACAGTTGGTCCCGGCTCGATAGCGCGGCGCGTGCGTGCCGCGGCCGACGTCACATGGCCGGCACGCGAACCTTGTGTGTTTGTGTTCCACTACCCACGCACTCTAAACACCGACACATAGAGCTCCAAATCGCGCAACATTGTACACACTCGAACGTATTCTATTGCAATGCATGCATTCACGTCCGACGCGTTCGTTAATTACGAACGAAATTGGTGTAAACTAGCTCGAAAGTTTGAGTTAATAAACGATGCAATTCCGCTTCCAATTTTAGAAACACCCGCATAGGTATAATGATTTTCACATCGGTCCAGCTGTCCTGGCGAAGCTCACGAAATGAAACATAAATCCCATTCAATCTATTTAAATTGAGTACTCCATTTGTTTTATCGTCGTTTCAATCAGAATCGATGAATTATTTCAACATTCACTAACGACAGCATGGTTGTTATATCTGTTTGTTTAAAATTAATCAAATAGGCAGTAAAATTCTGTTCAGATCGATTACTTAACGTTTTACGTTTTTATTTATATAATCACCAAATACTTACATTTACTAATCTTGAAAAACACGGAATATGTAACGATCTTCCTGTTATGTAGAGAATGAAGTATGTATTATATATAAATTAGCTAAAAAGGCACAAGTGCTGTGAAAAAGAAACTAAAATGAATAAACTCTAGCCTGTGAAGCATTGCGAAATGTCTATGATCAACATATCCATCATAAATATTTGAAAATCAAGTATCTTTCTGATAAAGGCGCGATAGTGATATGAATATTTAGATTATAGGTATATTGCTGTCACCATTGACATTTATGTAGTGCGCGGTAAGGGTTAGGCGAACCTAGTGCGGTTGAATTTATTTTATTACGAAACGGATAGACAAAAATCTGGCGCTATAATTTATTCAAATGACATTATAGGTAATAATGAAACTTAACAATTAAAATTATAGGTAATGTTAATTATATCTCTATATGATATTACATAACAATCTCTTTAGATTACTTAATAGTGGTATACAGCGTCCACTTTTTTGCAAGTTTTGTGGGTCTAAATGAAAAGTCGTTTTTAGAGCCCTAAGTTTTAAAAGTTTTCAAATTTATCCGATTAAGCAGTAATAAAATTAAACCAAACGGTGGCGCCAGTTTCGCCTTACCCTTCGCCTTAATACATAGTGACTACAAACAAGGACCACAAAGCCCAATTTTATTAATTACAGAACGCTCCGCCGTAAACAAAGTTTAAATTCCAAAGCGAACGAGGAGTTTTTATCTCCTCAATTAATTTGTTCGACGGACTCAATAAGGTGATTACTTTAATATTATTAAGTAGGCTTATCTGTGAGGTAAGTAAAGATGTCGGAGCAACTCTCGAAAGATACGAACGCAGTACAAGGGAAATAATTTGATTGATACAAGATAATTGGGGAGAATTCGGGAGTGGGCCCGCTTGATGGACGGGCAAAATTAATTACCCGTCGCATTCAGTTTTCTATTATTCCCGCTGATTGCTGATTGTTGCTGTTACGCCTTGTAACCTTATCGCGTCTTAATAAGTGCTGTTCAGTATTTTCAGCAAAGTTTACTCACCCTAGGTTGTATGAAATAACCTAAAACAGTTGTCAATATCGATATATCCTGTGCTTACTTACATTATAACTATGTATATTTTTACTGTATTACTTAACCTAGCTGTGTTGTGTTGTTATTGACATACCCGCATATCCATCAGCGTTTATCAGTCATTAAAATAGAGTCACATAATTTTTGTACCTAATTACTTTTTGTAATTAGGTACAAAACTAATTTGTAACAAATATAGGTGCACTTGTACAGTATTCCTTAGATGATACACACAAGTATGATTCCACAAATTACTTCAAAAAAAGCCAGCTATTTTTGGAGGAACCAGTTCCTCAGTAGGTTAATTTAGACCCTTCATTCATTAACTCCATCAAATATATTTAAACACAAAACACTTCCGCGTCGCAATTTATTTTCCTATAAACAGGCAGGGTCAAGCCCTGCAAAAAAAATCGTTCAGCAGAGTTCGGGTGAATTTAAATATCGGTAGCTGCCCTAGCCCGCGTCACTTCGACATTAACATAATTCAACAAAAAAATACCCGCCCTTACTAAGAAAAAGGGCCCTTTTTTTCTGCGCGATCTGACCCGACCCGACAGTTCACAATATTGGACAAGTTTCAGGGCACAAAATTGTTCTTCTACACACGGACAAGTGTTATTTGATATCGCAACGATCTGAAAGTAATGCGGTTAGCAAATGTTCTTAGAAAAAATATTTTAAGACCATTGATCATGTTATAAAAGACAAGGATCTAACGATGATTTTTTTGTATCATTACATCTTGTGTTTCCACTGTCATTTGATGTGTTAACTCGAATGAAATAGTATGTATTTATTATGATTTGATTATAATGTGTCCGCAAAGCTTGCGATGCGTATTAGGCGTCGGATGTCATGATGCGCGCAATAAGCGCTGCGTGAAATACTCTCACAAAACATTACCGAGGCATATTTCCGCGGCCGCGAGGGGCAGGGTCCTTCACCTTCCGCTAGAGCCGAAATAAATCTAATTCCTCGGATGACAGATATCAGCAAGCCTTGTTTATTTATACTTTCACCCCGACTTACAGGAGGGTCGCAAGAACATGTGGGACGTGCTCACTACTCTCTACAGTAAACTATTATGATAACTAAATCAACAAGCCCAGGGTGATTATATTTATTCAAGCACGTCGAATCTTAAAGCTGCCCGATCTATGATTATAATTCATGGTCATCTACATAATCAGGATGCTTTTATAAAAACAAGCCCACTTTACTCCGCCTGACATTGAAAAAGGATCTCAAACATAAATAATACGGGCAAAGCGAAAGCTCCCAAAATAAATGTGGTAATTTCATTTACAAAAAAATTCCTCGCACCGCATACATTTAAATATATCAGCATAATCTTTGAGCGTATAGCGAGTGTGTGAAAATGAGCCCAGGGAGGTTAAGTGCGTACCGCCTAGGCCATTCTAATGGGCGGAGGAAGGAATGGCCGAATGAATATAACTACCGCATTATTCCTCCATTGCGATTTGCGAGCTTTCACTGGACCTCGCATTACGGGTTGTGAGAACGTTAAAAGCATTTTTTTTCGGTTACGAAGGGCACGGATTAGTCGGTTTCATCCATAACTCGCTAGTGAATTAGAGACGGGCACTTATGTCGTTCGTCTCGATAAAAAACGTTTTGGTCCCTTCACCGAAAAAGTAACCTCTATTTAGGGCCGCCACTTTGGAGAGAGGGCGCGATGAATCTAACAAGCTGCGGAGTTGTGACAGCCCTGACAGCTGACATATTTCGGTCATTAATCAACCGGTCATAGATATATGTTAGTGCTACAAGCCGGGGACTGCGATGCCCAATCATATGGTAAAAAAGGGAAACAAACTTTGAAACGCCCATCAAGCAGTCAGTAGATCTATTTCTAACCGTTCCAGAATTTGAAGCGCTCGATATTATGTGATTTTTATTGCCATGATATTACCAAGTTATTACATTTTGTTTTAGAAAAGTGTTAATAGACAAAGAATTAAAAAAACTACTGTCTCCTTACTAGTGTAGAAATATGATGTTACTCGTATATTATGATTCGCATTTTCATTTTAAGCGTTGAGTTAGTGCCTATTATAGTGGAAATAAAACATACTTGTTTATTTATGGAAGATTTTGTAGCGGGTGTACGGGCAGAGACGCTCGGTTCACGCGCAAAGCAAATAAACAACCAAAGAATAAACCCTTGGAAATTATAATGATAGCCATAACACGACTAATATTATACAAGACCAGCAATCGTCGAAACATAATCTCTGTCTGGTACAAACATATTGGAATTAATCTTCTTATTCGCATTTTTTGTAAAAGTTGTAATGCTAGTGCATAAGCTAGTTACTTACTTAGATGTACTATAAAACAGCTGTTTATTTCCTTAATAAAGATAAATTACATGCTTCTTAAGATAAATAGAAAAATTACGTGGCGAAGAAGTGCACAAAAAGAATTCCTTCATTTAAAACTTGGTGAGCGAGCACTGAATTCAGGATTTTAGTTAATTACCAAACTGACGGACAGAATACTCTAATACATAGTGATATACATATACATAATAGTAAATAAGTTAGGTTCATAATATTTTCATCCGCTACTCGTTAAAGAGTCGATTACGATTTTGACAGCGTGTGAATGAGTTTTAAAATAAGTTTATTTGCGTTACTTTTAACTTTCATATCGATTGATATTCATTCTTATTTCGATACTGGATTTGCAAGAATAAGATCATGTAAAGGGATTCTTCAGCTAAATGTAAGCAGGCGAGTGTAAGAACAAAATCACGGTCAAACGGCGGGTCTGACACTGAAACATATTCGGTAAATATACGAAAAAACGGATCGTCGGGTTGAGTGAAGCCGAGCAGGCAACACGCGTTATTGGACTACATAACAGAATTAATACTAGCTACAGGCTTGGGCATGTGGAGTTAGGCATAATATATGTGTATAGTCACGTCACACACAATCTGTGCAGATACCTACTTATCCCGCCGGCGGAAAATCAACCTAGAACTAAGGCCTAGGAAATTGTTGGTGAGTTTGTATGAGATAAAGTGTGAGACTATTTACACTTACAGCAGCAGCAGAGTGACCGGCGAAAATACGTTTTGACGTAGGTACCAAAACCTGCGTAAGCCTTTTTGAACCATAATATAATCACAAAATATCATGTTATTTTAACTGAACTTAACTGATAGTTAACTTCAATTGTTCGATATTAAAACTGCAAAATCTCGATGAAATAATCGCTAAGTCAGGTATTTTTTTTTAAAAGTTAGGTTAAATAATTTTGCTCGCTTCAACGGAACGCTTCTGCGCCTACTCTTAATCTTATTTGTTCTGTGGGACTAGTTCTTTTATTTTAGGGCGCACTTGGCAACGTCTGGCAATCGCCAATAAAGCGTAATGTCGGATCTCGAACAGTCAATGCTTTTAGAAACCGGATAGTGTATGGACACTCAAGACTTCTCTCGCCTTTGCTTGGACGGATTAATGTGATTGCGCGTACAGAATCAGATAGGTAGCAGTAATAAATTGATAGTGACTAATCGGATGTTCGCAATAATGCGTATTTCAAGTTCACGTTTCAGAAAATGTTTTTTTTTTAAATATTGTAAGTAATATGACTGATGGGTTAAGGAAAAATGATTGAATCTATTTTAGATGCAATGTACTTATGTACAAAAAGCCGAAACCGTAAGTTGTTCCCATTGTAAAATTTCTTCGTCAATTTGATTGAGTTCTCAATCTAGAAAATATTCGATTTTGTATTTACTCTGATAATGTTACCTCAGATACTATTTCAGCAAGATTTTTTCTACTGTGCAAAAAGAAAATGACAGACGACACAAATACGGTTTTTTCTCAGTGTGTAGTGTAGCCAATAAAATGCCGACTCATAAACGTCACGCCGATTCTGACCTTCCTGCCTCTGTTAGAAATTTATTGAACCAATAAAAGGATATATAAAACAAACGTGTCCCTTCAACTGGAAATACTAACATTAGTTTAACGTGGAGTGATTAACTTCGCTTTGAATGAATTTATCTAAGCGCCAGTCGTTTTTCAGCGCATTGGAAAGACTTTGAAAGGAAATCAATATTATGAGTGGGTATCATGAATATTACTATAACGCCAGATGGTCGTCGTAATTTATACATTTTACGATATGTATTTAAAATACAAACAAGTAGGTTTTTTGGATTTTCCATTGTATCAAAGTTGTTTCACCTAATTAAATTATTTATAGTTTCAAATTACTCACATTATCTCACTCAGTGGAGTGTGATAACACCTCTCAATTTTCATTATAGTGTGTAATGTAATGTAGGTATACGAGTTTACCTCATTATAATCAATTTTCATACCACCCATTATTATAAAACTAGGCCACATCTCAGCGTTTAATCATTTAGTGTTTATCATTCTTAACTTTCTCAACTTCTCAAACGCTCGTTATAATAACTGAAACGCGAGCGCCTCCTAACTCGCGCTAATAATATACCAAAGAGGATTAATTTTAATTCGCAATAAAGCTCCGTTATGTTACGGTTAACATGGAAAATGTTAGAGTAAACATTTCGGCTGAATAACATAGCAGTTTAGCAGTAATCGCGAACACAGCCAGCTGTCGCACAAAGAGCGTGTTTGTTCACACTGCACCCCGCCCGCGCCCCGAGGAATCTCGTAAAAGGAATTTCTCGCGCCCTTATCGCTTTTTGAAATAAAATGTAGCTCTACGCGTCGTACGTGTTTTATTAAGGCGCGTCTCCTTCAGGATTTATCTCATGGTCGCTTCGACAGTGCTGAACAGTTTTTTTTTCAGATCGGGCAACGTTTGAAAAAGAATTCCGTTTATGCGATTTTGCTTCCTTCCATCTTTCTTACTTTTTGTTCTCCGAGTTACGGATTGTTAGATCGGACCGAGGTAGAAATATAGAGAAAAACGCGAAGGGACCCAAGTTTTCCATTTATCAGTGCTGAAAATGAAATCCTCTGTTGAATGTATTTTCTTTAGAGAAGTCTTTACAGTGGAGGTGTTGTTGCTTCGATCAATGGTTTTGAATATTGCATAGTATTTCACAGTTTATTATGCAAATCGTATTTGATTTCAATTGTGCTTTTCATGGATAATATATTATCATTTACCTTTTCCAATAAAATTTCATGTCATATATACATGAATAAAACTTGTTTCGTATTCTTGTAAAATAGAAGTAGAGTAGCAAAATATTAAAATGAGTACAGACCTAACTGTGCAATGATCATGAAAATGCAAACATGATTTTAGTTTATTTAGCTTGTCTATATACAATCCCATCTCACAAACTCCGTCTATATTTCAATTTAATTGAAAAGTAGGAAGCCCGAACACTAGGCGAAAGTTCAAACACACTTAATTGAAAACGCGTAAAGTTTCAGCACAGCTTCTGTGTTCGCACTTCGCATCACGATGATGTGTCAAACGGGCGACAAGAGGGCGAGCTCAAATCGGTCCGCCAAATAAACTTGCGTATATAACTAGTTTTATGCAAATCATGATTTAGTGGTAAGTGTTCGAGCAGAGCATTAATCACATAATATTGTTTGTGTGCTGCAGAGCAGACGCCAGGGCAGAATTGATGGAGTGGTGTCAACGGAGCCTCCGCGGTTAATAATTATCCGGAACGGGGACTGCGCCTAGTTGACACTTATTATATTAATACCTACACCTAGACTGAGCCTTCTATTAATAAAGTGAGTGTCATTTAGAGCGCTCTAATAAAAAAGTTACTTTTATAAATCTTATGTTACTGCGCGATCAAGAGTGCAAGTGAGGTGAAACAATGGATAAAATTCAATTATAATATGTATGACAAGTGATAACAACGTTTTAAAATCTCTACCTGCTTTTAGTAGGATTCGTTGAAGTGTCACATTATTTAAAGAAATTCTACATTCTTGCAACGTTTTTGGGTGTAAGTAGGGCGGGATACATCAACTACCTACTTGTTTTTGACTACGAAAAGAGTAAAAATCACAGGATATCATAAAAAGCTGGGCTGCTCGAATTACACACGCCCACAAACGCGGACAAAGCTTTTACTCAATAAAAGCGTCTTAATCTGTTTGACGCACTCTGACGACACGAGCTTGACAAAAACAAGCGAAAAAAACACAAACAATCCTATCTACAGAAATACCCAGCCCGTTGTTACGACCAAGAATCGTCTATGGATCAATTTGAGCCAGTTATTATAGAGTAACTTTTTTCCTCGCGACAGTCAACAAAAAACTACACAAAAAATGTAAACAGAACCTTTGTATTCCAAATGAGGGAATACGGCATACGGTCCGTAGCAGTAAGTGGCGTTTTCTTACAAAACGCAGACTTAACGGAGTTGTATTTCATTTCATAAGTTCGCCGCTGGAGCCACCTGCACGCCTATATTAAATTCTTGCAAAATTTATTAATACCTGGAAATGTGTTTTGATATTTGTTTTGTTCTGGAACTCCTTTGTTGTTTCCTAGTTTAATACCGCTTCTATGTGTGAAGTTTATTGAAGAGTTATGGTCAAAACACCTACAAAATTATACTGCTGTGTGAGGAATCTCGGTAAACTGTGTTCCGCTTTTGGGTAAGCGCTCGCTTTACAATATTGAAGGAAGTGGACGCGGTTCGACTAACAGTGGCGCTAACGCTCCAGCGCTCGTAAAATGCCCCGTAAACGGACCTTATTAGGATATGTGGGAGACGACGCCAGCGATTGAACGTTTTACGTTCATTTTATGTGATAGATATTGACGCTCGCCCATGACACTTGTGATAGCGATAATTACTCAATCCTTACCTTAAGCATTATATTTAGAATATTCTAGGTGATAGTTTTCTATTTTAGGGAAACTGAACTCTTAGTTTTTAAATATTGACATACTATTACCTTTTATAAAAGTGTTCCATCGAAGAACAATGCACAAAGTTATTTTAAATCAAGGAAACGATGTTTGCATGGAAGAAATCATGGAGTTGCAACTTGAGTCTTGCTTGAGTATTCTTACTTCTGGTTGGTAGGTAGTATATACTTTTTCTTTTTCCCTTATACAAATTCCTATTACCTAGCCCTAGTTTTACTATTAGTTCTCTCATAGTTTTCTCTTACTTTACAAGCTGACGCGCCTCATCAAAGTACAAATAAAATTTCTCTATAAAATGTGTGAGTGAACTTATCCGATATTTATATACTTATATGCTTGTATTCGAATAAAATTTAACAATTCAAAGATCATAGAAATCCCTTCCAGTAGTTTAGTAGTTAGATGGTGAAGATAATATTCTTATCCCCACCATGTATGTATCGTGTTGTTGTACAATTCTCAACTTTCTACGGCAAAATAACTGCGTTGTAAGACTTATACATAAACCACCTTATTACAAAAAACTTAGTACCAGCTTTAAACCACGACTCGACTAATATTACCAGACAAATTAATTCGATATGAATGACAAGTGGTATTACCTAATAGGGAAACGCTTTACTGATTGGTCATGTACGACTGTCATGACCTACGGGGCCGAGACGTTGAACTTGACAGTCAAGCTGGCCCACCGACTGCATATCGCTCAGCGAGCTATGGAACGATCTATGCTGGGGTCAAAAGACGAAAGTCATAAATATCGTTCAGAGGTGCAGTAACCTGAAGTGGCAGTGGGCTGGTCATATCTGTCGCAGAACCGACCGGCGTTGGAGCAGAAAGGTTCTCGAGGAGAGGAGGAGGAGACTACGTCTCGGGAAACGTAGTGTTAGACGCCCCCCCGCTAGGTGGACCGATGACCTCAGGAAGGTGGTCGGTGGTGGCTAGATGCGAGAAGCGGAGGACCGTGAAAGTTGGCGCAGTCTTGGAGAGGCCTATGTCCAGCAGTGGACTGCAATAGGCTGATAAGTTTTTAAATAGTCGGCTAATATTTAGTCTTGGTATAAATCTTGTACAATTTTTTTGTAATGTAATATTTTTGTGGGATGTGTAGCCCGTTATGTATAGTTTACCTGGTGCGGCGTGTACGGGCTAGGTGCCGCCGCGTACTGCTGCGGCTGCGGCGGCGGGTAGCGGCAGGGCTGCGGCGCGTAGGCCGCCCACTGCTGCCCGCCGCGGTACTGCGCGCCCGCGCTCGCCATGCGCGCCGCGCACGCGCCCGCGCCCGCGACCGCGCCTGCGCCTGCGACCGTCACCGCGCCCACTGCGCCGCTTGCGGAACGACAACCGCCGGTGCTCTGCAAAGATAAAGATAGTTTTTAATATTTAAACACTCACAGTGTTCTTTCTTATGTATAAAAAATTAAATAAGAAACCAAAAATTCGCACACGAGTAGGACTTGAACCCAACAATCTTTGGCTAACCTGGCCAACGCTCTTATATACTAACTGAATTTGTGTACTAAATGTTTTATCGCGCTCGTCGCTAACCTAAGATACAATTTTTAATTTCAATTGATAGGATATAAAAAGGATAGGATATAAAAGAAAAATTGCTACTAGTCATGGACTAGTAGCAATTTTTTAAAGACAGCTTTTAGGTAGGTTTGAAAAAACTAGTTCTAAGGGGTCTCATACAAAATACAGGACTGAGAGGACACTACATACAAATACTGTATAATAGCAAGGAAGAATTCTTATACTGCGTAAGTCTAAGTTCACTAATAATATAGTACGTAGTGTTCATGTCACTTGTTACCTAAAAACTATACTATGCAGTTTATAGAAGTCTACGAGATATTTTGGTAATTTTGTTAATCCGTAGTACTCGTAGCATATCTTGCTACGAAACGCTACGAAATATATTTCATCTACAAAATGCCTGAGTATTTAGTCTGTAGCATTTTTTTTGTTCATTTGTAGACGTTATTTTACGAAGCATATTTTGAACAATTCTAACATTATGAGAAAACTTAAAAGTCTAGATTCTCAGCGGCAGTAAAAATTACTAAGATAACTTGCTACTCAGTATCCCCCGCTCGAGTGCTCATTTATTTCAATGACATCGCATGTGTATGTAAGTAATAGTTCGCAAATGCATACTAACATAATAATGATTTACAGTGCTGTTAGTTCTTATTGTTATGTGGAGATGCCAGCATAATATCAAGACTAAGAAAACATAGCCGCTGGCTAGCAATACGCTTTTCGTTTAATAAATACTTTTAATACTATAATCAAAGCCTATTACGTTTGCGCAGTATTAATGTGTCACCACGTTACATAAACGATTTGTGCAGTAACGTGTTGCATAGATATCAGACGAATTATCAGTTTTACATCCATTATTCCGTGATGTCTCATTATGAGCAATTTGCCGCAAGTATAATATAGCTATCGTAATCCACGGATGTAGTCTGCAATTTTTCTTGCAAGTTCCTAGAACTACAAAGGCGCATCTGCTCCCAAGGATGCGATAGTTCGTTTGATCATGACGCTGACGCAGACATATGAGCACACAGATTGGCATCTCTGGTGTGCCTAGCACCGTGACGCGTATCGGTAGACTTTCGCAAACGTCTAGCCGGTCTTAACGCGGCTCTATGTAATCATGACATATTTACGGAATAATCTATCATTCACTTGTGAACACACTCAGCAAACATTAAATAGAATGACGCAATGCATTAGGCGAAATTGATTTTATTGTTGCTGTGCACACTCAAAGTAAGAAATAAAGTACATCGTTAAATCGTAGAGTACCTGCTGTGACGTCCTGCTCCATTGAAGCGAAAATAAAAAGAAAACTATGATAAAATATGAAATTTCTTTAGTATTGGTGGTATATATGTAATTGTTATTCCGAGCGGGTGTGTTCACCGAAAATGAGATTTATAGTGGCAATAACAATGTATAATTTCACCCGGCGATCCCCGTCTTCGGACTTAATTATTTGAGTCACGGAATTCGAAAAACCGTGTAGGAAAGCTTTAGGGACCCGGCTTTGTTGTCGTTTTTTTCTCGGTAAGTAGCTTCTTTATTCTTTTATGACTATTTATTTTTTGCCATTGTGAGAAATAGGTGAGTATAGCCGTAAGGCGATAAGCCGGCAATCCGCTTAGTGTGCGTGGGAGTGCCGGCGAGGAATTAGGGTAAAATATAGATTCCTAATGACCGCGGAGTCGCGGCGTCCGACGAGCCACTTACCACCAACAACGGTTATTTACGATGTCGATATCATTGTTACACAGAACATTAACTGCAGGCTTTTATAAAACAATCTCGATCTATCTTTGAAAGTGTTGGGTGTCGTTTAGATAAAAGTTCAGTAACTACACTGAACGTGACAGTTCAAACGAAACGAAGTAAGCGCCACTTGACGTGTTAAACCGAATAACAGAGGCAGTATCGTTACCATGAGTTTACGGCGGTTTAACTCGCTAGCGACGACGTAAAAAAAGTGTATGGAAAATTGCACAGCGCCTCTAGCGGTTACTTGGAGAACTACAATTTTCCATAGACTTTTTTTACGTCGTCGCTAGCGAGTAAAACCACCGTAATCTCATGGTAATGGTACTGAGCGGTCGTCTTCACTTCGTCTGCTGGCGAGAGCTATCGCGTTTTCTTGTCGTAGGTTTAGTTTTATGTTGAGTCAGGCCTGTGTATCTCCCCGCGGAGGTAGCAAAAACGTACCTACGCGCGGCGCACCTACGTAGGTGCTAAAACAAGTTGCGTGTCGCTACCGGCCAGAGCCACGCTCGCGCGTTTTATTCACCGGCGGCCGCGCGGCTACGTTGCTGGCTGGACGAGAATGAATAAAGTACTAGAAAGAGGCGCTAGATGGCGTTAGAAGCTTCTCGTAGCAGTCAACCTAGTCTATCGCGTCGCGTGATATTACGTCACTGAATAGGTTTAGTGTATTATGAATCATATACCAGAGCAATAAGTATGAAATTATCTTGCAATGGATTTTTGTAGGTGTCTACACGAAAATGTGCTTGACTCTGAGGCGAACTAAATTACGCCATATTGTTGACGACATTGAGCAGACATTTCTTTGAATACAATTGCTAAGTCATACTTCTGTACGAAGTACTAGTATTCTGTGGTTGAGTGGGATTAGCGGCGTCGCGACGGCGGCCGGCGCGTCGCCCCCTCCACCCACGCTTACCCTAAACCCGCTGAAATTAAACGCAGCTGGAAAAGGCACTAAACACTTTAATTGGTGATCACGCTTGTACAAACGCTCGATGGTCGCTAAAGATCCTGGCGAGCAACAAGTGCAAGCGGTTTTTCTTATACTTTCGTTTTCGTTGCCTATATGTACCTACAATAATTTGGCAATACAATAAATCATTAGCACGCACAAATGACACACATTAATGTAAAAAAATATTATACGTGGAAGTTTTTTAGTTTTTTGTGTTTATACAAAAACCTACGTACTCTCGGTTTCACGTAAAACTAAACGATAATATAGACCTACGTCAAAGTTTTTTTTCTTGTATATATTTTTTTATTACTTTATTCTAGTTTTTATTTTATTTATGTTCCAAATATTTTATTGTTTTGATTTTAATTGTATTTATTGAATTTTAATTTAGATTTTGAATTTTGCTATTTTGTATGGGTCTCCGTCGCCTGAAATAAAGATATTTTATTTTATTTATTTATTTATCTCCGAGCACAATAATGATTGTAATGAACGTTATATATTGCGTTAGAGCAAAACATTTAAGTTATGATTCAATACGAGTTCGTTAAAAGTTAGAACTGTAGTTACGATGGGTTGTTACTAGTGATGCAACGATTATCACTTAGCGATTACGATGGCGATTACGATTATTGGACCTATTAATCGACGATTACGATTTCGATTACGATTATTTGGATTTATAAATAGAAAACGTACTTTCCATGAATCAACATAACATTTATTATTAGAAGAAATAATTTCAATGAGATATCAATAATTAAAATTAAGGTATTTAAAATTTTTGTTCAAAAAACATAACATTTCTAGCTTTTCAGGTTGCCTAAATGCACGAGTCTTAGATTTCGGGTTCAAAGCCGTAGCTATCGCATAAGTCATGTTTTCTCAATTTCTCCAAACCTGTTATCCAGTTCTGCATATAAAGCTGACGCAGTTAATTTTGAGTTTTTTCTAGTATTTGGAATATGCTGGCCACCAAAGGTATAACTTCAGATAATATCGCCACATCCTTACTAAGAACATTGGTAAGATCTTCAAAAACAGACTACACTTAACTAACTTTGGCAAGAGAAAACCAACGTAAAATAATTTAAATACACCTCAGGAGATACAATTACTCTCCTTGTAATAACTCACTAAACAATGACCGCAATCACAAGATCGCGCACGGCGCGGGAAATCCCCGAAACGAAATGTCAGGCAGGCCAGCCAAATTAGGTAACGTTCCGAACGTACTTCGTAAAGGCGTCTTTTCTTCATACACGCACGTATGAAGAAAAGACGCCTTTACGAAGTATGTTACACTAAATATTTTTTAATGAAAGTTAATAATTAAATTTCATAAATAATCGCTAAATAATCGATAGATTGGACGATTACGATTAATCGTGAAATAGCAATAATCGTTGATTACGATTAATCGTAATCGTAATCGTTGCATCACTAGTTGTTACTTCTGGTTGTAATATAATTCCACGGAAGAACCACTCGCCTCGAACCAACAAAGTTATTGTCCATTCAAACTTCGATGGACGTAAATTCGATACGACTCGAATCAAACTCGATTCGTAACAAGCCAAAGTGTCTTATTTCGTTTTATGTCTTATATTGTGTTTCGCTTTTATTTAAAAGAAAAGTCCGATTGAGATTTCCCTTGTCCGGGTTATTGAGGTTCTCAACTGTGTAGGACTGTTGATGTTGACATTTTAAAGGTTACCCAATAAGAGGCAATAAACGGTGTCCCAAAGGCGACGCTGTTCTCAGTGCGAACGAACAAGTGAGCTCGAATAAAGTAAAGATTTACTGGAAGCACCGAGTGCCCACGTATTTTATACCTCGTGTGCTTGGTTTTCATCTCATGCGAGTAGTTTCGCTGGCATCATTTTATAAACTGGCAATTTATTTAACCTCAACCGTTACGTTTAAAGTTATCGCGACAAAATCTCTACGTCAACGTGACTTGTTATTGCTACAGTCCTCGAATATTTTGGTTTGGAATGCAGGTAATATAATAATTCAATTAGCGACCGTGCAAATAAATAATATAAAAATGTTTCAACAAACACACAAATACCCAGCCCCAAACTAAACGTGATCTTGTGCTATGGCGACTAGGATAACGGATAGACATATTTATATACGACTGAGGTACATGTGCTCGTGCTCATCCATCACACAAACATTTGCCCCTTGCGGGATTTGAACGCGCAACCTCTGGTTTTGTAGTCCGGAGCGCGAACCACTACACCAAGACGGTCGTCGATGACACAAACGACGGACAAAATAACGATTTAAGTTGCGAATAGGTACAAAAACAATAGGCTATAAATATTATCACAAATGTCCGCTTCTAAAGGCTGAGTTAGATTCGGAACTGTCGCTTGTTTAGACTAGGTCAACCGCTCGGTACGGTGGAGCTGCAAAATTAGAAGCTACCTCAGACATTTCAATTAGTCACTGCATTCTCCCGTCCAATCGCTGGGCCGATAACAACCAACAGCTCATAGCTAACAAAGCAGAACCAGAATTCCGAATACCATCTGCGCTGAATAGTTAACTTGTCGATGATTTCAATTATTTGGACGTCATCAATTAACAACCATCATCCAATCAGAATTGTGTTACGAATGTATAGGGATACTGTTAAATTCATAACGGTGATGCATTAGAGCACAGTAAATACAATTCTAATAGAGGAAATTTCTATTAATATTTGAAATGTTGAATGAACTAGACCATTTCAGATTACACAATTCTCACAAGGTTCTTACAATTCGACTTTTAGCACTTATTTACCTACCTTACCTACTTAGGTACCTACTTATTTACTTTTAATTCAATGATGTACTAAAAAATGTCATATTCATTACCCCTTCTCATCATAAACAAACAAACCGAGATATTTATAGAATTTAACTTATGTGTGAATAATATTATGCGATGCATGCTACTTGCACTACGAAAATGTCCTTCATCGGTGCTCGCCAAAGTTCAATGAAATATAATAATACAAAAAGTAAACAAGTCCTCTAGATATGACTCACAATAACACATCTGCAATTCGCAGAACGGAAAACTGAAAGTAAACAACAACAACGAATTACACATCTAATTGGAAAATTGCAGCGTTTAATTTTAGAATAAGCAAAATTGCTTCTTAGGTTTTCGTATCCAAAGGGTAAAAACGGGACTATTACTAAGGCTGGGTTGCAACATCTTACTTTAACTGTTACACACGTCAAAAATCTGTTAAACTCTAATGTTAAATTAAGGTGGTGCCACTCAGCCTAAGTCTCCACTCTGTCTGTGTCTGTCTGTATCTCAATAACCGTGATAGCTAGGCAGTTGGAATTTTCGAGATGATGTATTACAGTTGCTGCTACAACACATACTAAAATAGAATGAAATAAATATATAAGTGGGGTATCCCATACAACAAACGTGTTTTTTTTGCCGATTTTAATAACGTTAAATGGTAGACGCTTGAAATTTACACGTAATATTAAAATGTATGTTCAATTAAAAAGTAAAGTAAAAATATGTTAAAGAGGGGCTTTTTTATACGTCACATACAACAAACGTGAGCTTTGTTGCTGTTTTTAAAACAAAAAAGGTTATAAATATAACACCTGGCCGGATTTTTGAATAATTTGAGTAGCATTGATTGACGGCAGAAACATAATAACTGACAAAATATCCTCTAAATCCTATCCTATAAACCGCGTTATGTATAGGAAAATTCCACACATAGATGCGCTAGGGATAATAGCGGGTTGAATGAATGATAATGATAAAATTGTAATGTCATGTTTCTTTGAAAGCAGGCAAGGCGAATACTCGTAGACAATTTGCTACATTTGCATCACAAGAAATGGTTGCTTTTGCTTGCTTTGTAATTTGATTAATGTCAGTTTTTTAATAAAGTTGAAACGAGTTCGTCTTAACATCACTGCTTCAAAGATCTAAAATTAGAATTAAATCCGTGTCTTTTGTGTGTCAAATGATAACATCAAGCTTTGTTTTATAACAACAAAGACTTCTAATTTTAATATAGTAGTGGGTTGCCAATCCCCAACTTTGTCTTGTCTAACTAATTTGTCATATATGTAAATATGTTTTATCTTTGTCATATCATCTTTGTTCTAAATGACAATAAGTTCACCTCCACAAAATGCAAGCAAATCTAAAATATTTTATGTTATGCCACTTATTCTTTTGTGTCCATAGTATGATATCATCCAATACTTAGCGGTACTCGTGACGCAGATGGCACATGCCAGTAACATGATCCGAGACGTATCCGTCTGTCGTATGTGTGATATATTGAACGAACAGTAGCAACAAAAAGTGTATCCACCTTTAAGCAGTGCGCTTTTCAAACGCAAGTAAGATGAGATGGTAAAACGCAGGGTGCGGCGACTGTATCATTACGTGGTATATAACGCTTTACGAGTGCTGGAACACCGAGGGATATTATTCAGCAGTTTTTGCTCGCTGGAGGCACATTTGTATGCGATTCGCTTCGGTGGTAGCCGCCCGCGAGATTAGCGCCTGCTACGCCGCGTGATTAAACAGTTTCCGCACTGGCTATATTCCGCAGTCTATATCTCCCGTTTTCATATTCGGCTGCATAACAACGGCTAAAGCCGACCCGCAATCCGAATTCCAATCAAAATCGCGGCGGGAGTGGGACAGTTAGTCATTATGCAGGTAACCGCACGGCCACTCTTAAACATTTTGCGATCGCAACGTGTTGCATGGTAATAAGGAATTCCACAATAGCGGTGCACTAACGCCCTAGCAAAAGTGGCCTATGTACTTTGGCATTAATGTTGGTGGTGCGCACACAGAGGCGTACGCGTCGGTATGTGTGCCATCTCGGATGTGGTGGTGCGGTCGGAATGCGGCCGCGTCCTTCGGCGTACGCGGTTCATTTGCACACAGGCGTGCCGCGACTATCCAGACAGACGTTTTATTACTTCCCAATTATCATTTAGATGTCAACATTATTGCTTTTACGGCCGTTATCAAACCAGTCGGAAACTGCTTAGAACCGTATCTGCCAATCCCCCGTGAACAGTAATGGCATCTGCTTACGATGCGCGTTTCCGAGCGATGTATCAGGAACGTGTTATTGACCTGAGCAGATTTATATATCATAGGAGTGTTGTTTGGTCTCTGTTAAGATAAGTTTTACGATATCATGACTATAATAAAGTCGTTGACTTTCCGAGTTATGTGGAAAAATAAAAGCTGTCTGCCTGTATCGGAATTATGTGGCAAGTTTGAACGTAGTAGGGGCTAACTAGGTGGGTAAAGTTTCCAATCTCGTCGAGGCTAGCTAGTCTAGCTAGAGTAATAATTGTTGACGTTGTAGCTGCTGGGAAGCGCATTTCCCCGCATGCAGAGTACATTGCGGCGCCGCAGGGAGATTTATAGTGCGCCCGTGTACAGAATGCCGTAATGGTGTCGCCAAACTATGGCAAGAACGGCGCTGACGACCGCCCAAATATGAATGTTACGCCTTTGCTTGGGGTCATAAAAATTCTTAGTATGCATTTTATGTTCCATATTCAGAACGGCGAACATGGATGATATTATTAGGTATCTACGTTCCACGGATGCAATGATCTACGAAGCGTAACATGTGCATATTATCTGCATTTCAGTCTTTGTGAAACAATGTCCATAAATAACACAAAGAGAATAAAAGTATGTCTTGCGAGAAACTCTTGGAAGTCTTTTGTTTCGATAAGTTGGGAACACGATAGAATGAATTTTGCAGTCGTTAAATTTGTTCTGAAAACAACGTAAAATACTGATCAATATCTTCGGTTAAAGAAAACGCCAAGCACTTAAGTGGCATTGCGGAGCTGTATATCAAGTTTAAAGGTCGGTGTGTCATAATCAGGCAACATTGCAGCGACCATAAACAACACATGTTCGAGGATGTTATTAGGAACGAAGTCTTTGTTACGAACTGACTAGTAGGTAATCATGAATACTAAATATGGGTCATTCTTCTCATGTAAGTCACAAAACAGATGTTTCTGAGTCTTTCTGCGGGCTAACAGCTCTAGTTGCTCAATAGGATAAAGCAACGTAGGTAACAAACTTTTTTCTTCAAATGTTCATGATACTTAGTACATAAAGAATGAATTTTCAAGTCCCTACCTACAGTAATCAAAATGATAAGTATGAAATAGTGAAATTATCAACCTTATGGTTCTAGATGCTAGTAAATTTTTTTATCAAGCCGATCATCGAAAATAACTTATGTAATTTAAACTTCTTATCTTCCTGTAAAAACAGTACTTGTTCTGATAAAGGTATTACAAAAGAATTTCAGGAATCAATACTTCTAAGCCTTTGTTGGGACTCTGCCAAGTTTGAAAGATACACATCCATAGTCATGAGTTCTTAAACGTGGTAAAAGTGCACAGTGCACACACGTCAGCGCACGTATCATGAAAATAAATTAAAATAGTCATTTACTGACCTATCTGACTTTTGTTGTACACACTTGTGTCAATTCGTATTGTTGATTACACATTTATTATTAGTTTATATTGTGCCGAAGCGCACGCGCTGCGCTGCATATGCTAGGGCTGTGATTCACCAGCCAATACCATTAGCTGTTAGTCAGTTTGTTTACTTAACTTTTATGAACGATAAATTCTTGATAAACAAGTACGGGAACTGAAACAAAGAGTTACATAGAACTCAACTCGTAAATCATTGCGGCGAAGTGGGATTTTAAATGTAATTTGTCTTTCACATCCAGAAAACTACGCACCATTTAGCATAGCGCTTTGTTTGCAAAAGTTTACTAGAAATAAAAAGCAAACGTAAGTAAAATACTATCTTTTTAAATTTATCACTTAAAAGTTAAAGGTTAATTTTACCTACTTATTTTGAAATATTGGCCCTAACCAAGCATGACCAATTAATTACCATTTCAAAAATGTAATTATTCTTGCAGTCGTGTTTTTGTTTTTTTAAGATAATTTTTACTTGATCGTCAATTACGAAAGTGAAAAGCAGAAAACAAATGCCTTTCATTCGTAAGTACCTACCCAAGCGAATGGTAACTTTTCCTCACAACAGCTAATCCATTATACGACTGACTGTTATTCGTTCCCAACTCGTTCGTTTCGATGACAAAGCGAGCGTTTTGAAACCATCTGTGTTATTTATTAATGCTGAAGACCACCAGGACAAAAAATTCCCCTTGATAAAGGCTAGGAGAGGAAGCGGAGTAATCCTCGCCAATCGGGATTACTGGCATACTAAAAGCGGCACAAATGCGACAATAGATAACACATGGTCACATCACAATGGCAGAATAACAATACGTAAGTGCGAACCGAAATGTGACGCATAGTTATCGATTTCTAATCATACGCCCCCACAGGCCCGCTGCTCTCTCATTTATAACGCGCTCCTATTGGACGTTTTTCGTATTAACTAGCAATATTTACGTAAACCTTAACTGTTGACGTTTATCATAAACGATGGGAGAAATAAAGGGCTAACATTGGTTAGTTTTCGCCTATTTTGGTACACAGGAAAATCGGACTCGTTCATTTTCCCCCAGTTGTCCTTTATTTTCCTTGTTATACATATACTTTTAACATATAAATTAACATTTACAGTTATTTTTACGGAATGTTATCAATACCGATGGAACTGTAACCATTATTTAATCGCTTCTGCAAATGTTGTTACGAAATGCAAAACCTTTGCCTTTGAGTCGGTAACAATTCTAAGCGTTCACGGTCGTATTTTTTCTTCGTTTCCGACTTGAATAATGTTTAAGTCATAAAGCTTGCAAAATGAGCGCTGGATGAGGTCACAGGTCATGGTTCAGAATGCTGGCTATTATTATTCATTTTGTCGGGATTAAGCTGGATTAGTCAGGCTGGAATGATAAAATTCAACGTATCCGAGCCAATGTCAGGTGTGCTCACTCAATAAATATCCATTTGACATTTAGAGAAATGCGGGAGATATGAGTGTTTTATTACCCCATCGTGCGATATTAATGTCTGCGACGACGACAGCATATGCTTGTGCTTACGATGGCCTCGTCATCACAATTTGGTTAGAAGCTTAGCTAACGATATTTGAGCGTAGCCTATCGGCAAACAATGTCGTTATAGTTCGCAATATGGATAATCTATCAAAGATTGTAGGATATTTTGGGTCAACGCGCGTCGCTTAGTTATCATATGATTCTAGACTTATTAGCCTGTGTGGATGCTTAGGTTTGAAACTTCATTGGGGAGGATTTAGAGACTTACACAGAAAAAAATATTTTCTCAATTAAAGAAATCGTTTTGTATGTGTTATTACAAAAATTTTCAAGGGATTGATTTTCTATTAAATGGGTACTACCGAACAAAAACAAAATGCAAAATGATACGTAAAATTTAGCATATTTTGCAGGTCTGCCAGCGAACATATCGATTGGTAACAAGTTCAACCCTCGTCCGCAATCATTCGTTGACGCTGTCAGCCGGCGATTAGTGGCCTATTGTACCCAATACGAACGTGCAGAGTTAGTAGCCACTAGAAATACAAATTATATTTTTTTATTTACGTGAAAACAAGCATTATTTAGCGTTTAACCGGCCAGTCATTATACGTTAATACCTAAATGAATATAAAATGAACGAAACATACTAAAGGATGAGTAGCAAAGGTGTTTTTATGAACAATAGAAACAGCTGATTCGCGGGTATTAGTTTCAATGTTGATCGATTTTATCGTACCGGCAATAAAAGGCAGACCTTTTATATCGGGTCAGAACCCGACAAGAGATTTGATTTATCAATGATCTGTTGCATCTGTAATACAACAGATGCTTTCCATGTGCAAAACTAACCTTGTACAGGCATTATAGGCAAACAAAAGGGCAATAAAATTCGATTTGAGTTTAATCTTCGAGTGTATAATTATTAGAAGTAATGGAGTACGGCCCGTGTAGTCACGCGAGCAGCCGTTTGGACATCTGACCGAAGAAATGGAAATTAAACTTCGGCCGCAGATTGATATCGTACAAAGTTGTGACTAACGATTTACAAAGCAATTTATATGCTACCATTTGTTTTTACTGCGGCCACTTTCTTGATTACATTTTTGTTGAAAAGCTTTGAATTTTAGTTACTTCAAGTCAGCTAGATAATTGTTTTGGTTGATTTATATGAGCCCTAACTTTGCAATAAAAATGGAGGCAATTTTTTTTTAAATAAAATTTAAAAAACCCTGTGCACGACAATGAAGGTTGTTTGTTATAGAGCCAGGTTTTATTTAGCGCAGGGACTGTCCGGTATATTGATGCTTGCCTATAGATAAGGTTGTTAGTATGTAAACTACCCATTGTCAACAGCAGAAACCTCATGGGGATGCTGCTCCGTCGAGTTTCATTTGACAGCGCATTGTTTCATTGTTGCGGTCGGGTTTTGTAAATGTTCATTTCACTGATGCTTCACCACTTAATTCTAATTTTGCAGCCGGCAAATGACGGGCTTGTTCTTTTGATTTACGCATGTTGGGTTGGTGTTTCCCTTGTTTTGTCATTCTTTATTTAAATTCTTTTCTGCCAGTTTGTGGTTTTCATTGACGTCGAAACAACATTTAATGTATTCACAGGTAAAAGGTTCAAGAGGAAAATCCGTCGATAAACTAAAGTTTGCATTGATTATGTTCAATACTAAATGTCGTCGAGTATTCGGTAAGGCCGAATGCTGCGAGTTTTGTTCGTTTTAATTTCAGTAGTTCGGCGGGTCGACCCTTGCGTGGCCGGCGATACTACCTTAGCCTGATGGGGTTAAGTTATATTTGTGTAGACGTTACCTACCTGTAATGTAAGGGTAAATCAGCGCGTGCGAGGGTGGAAGGCGCCCGGGCAGCGGGGGCTTTGATTGATGACTGGGGCCACATTGTGCGCTCGCCCATTGTCCAAGCAACGAGAATCGAAACAACTGGACGAGTGAGGCAAATGAGCTCCTTTATTACTTACGATTATCCCCTGCAGATTTGTACCCAGATTTGCGGCTTATTAAGATTTCACGTGGTCACCGGCCATATTGTATCAGCAACAGACGGTCATTACGAATGCAGTATTGTTATGCAGATACCGTTGCTTGCCAGGTGCAAGCCAAATAAAGTCTCCCGCATTTCCTGCGTCGTAGCTTTTATTTTAGCAAACACAATTCATGTAGCTGCCTAAGTACCTACGCTCGCGGAAAACACGAGTATTTCAGACAACAGTTTTCAATTTTATCTCTGCAATGCAGTAAAGTTGAATCTGCGTCGGAGTGGAGTGCCGATTTAATAACTTAACTTTCTCCACCTCATAATAAAAATGGTATTTTAAGTGTAAACAAGCAATAAAGCCACTGAAAGCCTCTGGATACTGTTTTCTCGAACGTGCGAGTACGCCCAGACGAATTTATTTGCTCAATAAAAAGGAACGTACCTACACTACCTACGTCAAATATGAATGTTAGGGGGCAAAACAACAGTGTACAAACAAATAAATGAACTGGAAGAAATTTCTCGAGAGGGTACAAACACGTGAAGCGAGCGGGTGCAGGTCTGCGTCGATCGCGACGACGTGCCATGAAATAGGTCGGAAAATAACTCCATTCCCGCGGGCACGACTGCGATTCAATCAGGTCTGATTCAGAATTTTGGAGTTCGTTTACCGAACGGGGAGTAAATGGAGAAAACGCAGCCGAAACGGCGAAGATTGGAAAAGAAAAGGTCGCCGAAAATCGATTTCAGTGGCCGTATAATAGTTGGGCCAACTCGCGGCCTAAGTGGGCAGAGTTATGACGATACTGGATGTGGCGCAAATAAATCCGCCGGAACAAAAACTTTCCGAGGAAGTTGATCTCATTAGTGATAGTGATTTCCGACCTTTAGGAACACAAAAGTTGAAGAACTTTTTCCTTGAAATTATTAAGGAATATTTTTATCGAATTGAATCTCAAGAAACATCAAATTACTTTAATTATTGTTTTTTTTTTTTTTTTTAAGTGATAAGCATTCACTATGCAATTTAAATATATTATTGCACTTGAAAAAAAACGACCACCAGAGGCGGGAATCGAACCCGCGTTCCTCGCATACCGGGCGATTGCCTAACCTCTCGGCCACCCTGGCGTTGGCAGAGCCTGTCGAAATTTTCAAGTGCTTCTTAACGCTGTAATGCCGCGTTGCTTTCATCAATGTTATTGGGATTATACCCTCAACACTCGAAAGAAATACTTTTGCAAGTATTTAACAATCGAAAGATGAAGCTTGCAAATAAGATAATTATTGTTTTTTTTTTTTTTTTTTTTAAGTGATAAGCATTCACTATGCAATTTAAATATATTATTGCACTTGAAAAAAAAACGACCACCAGAGGCGGGAATCGAACCCGCGTTCCTCGCATACCGGGCGATTGCCTAACCTCTCGGCCACGCTGGCGTTGGCAGAGCCTGTTTTTTTTTTTTTTTTTTTTTCAAGTGCAATAATATATTCAAATTACTTTAGTTAGAGGTTACCAAACCACTTTAACGTTTTAAAACAACGCCTGCCATTACCCAACTCGTTCCATTTACCTCCTACCTACCCGTTTAGTAACGCCTCGTGAAAAAGCCTTGTAGGTAAACTGTATGTAGGATCGTCATCCGATATTAGGTCTATTACAGTGTAACCGCTTACATTATACAGAATTGAATTGCAAATAGAGATTATCCGATATGGAAAGCGGGAGTTCCAATCACATGGATGTTTAGACCGCAATGTGCCAAACCATTCCTTCCCGAAACCGTTGACATCGCACCAATTAAGCTTTCTAATAACGAATATTGAATATCTAATTTTGTAAACCAGACGTTGTGGATATTGAGAATGAATTACTTTCAAGTAATATGTAAACACCGCAACACGTACTCATGGAGTGCGCCGGCGTGGCGGAGCAACGGGCAGACATTCTCAAATCCCCGGCAACATTTTCGGAGGCCTGTAGTAACCTGGGCAGGTTGCTAGCCTTTTGGGAAAACCTGAAGTGGTTAGAATAAAAGAGTAAAGGGACACACGCACAAAGGCCCAATCAAGAGGCTAAGTGCGGAAAACACCCCAGCCAAACTAACTAACTAACTAAGTAATATGTTTATATAGATAGATAACTCTTTATTGCACACCATAACAGAAAATACAGAAAGAACAGCGATTTCCACAAAAAAAAAAATGTACAATGTAGGCGGTCTTATCGCTATAAGCGATCTCTTCCAGACAACCTTTAGGTAAAGAAACATACTTATTCACAGGAAGTAATACGTAGGAAAGTCTTTTCGTAATTCCATCTAACTCAATATAACTATGCGTGCTATGTTGTTTGCAGCTGAATAACTTAAGAATGCTTATAATGTTTGTTGGTAGGGAAACGGAAAGAAAATATTAACTTTATTTTAGTCGAATATGTTGTGCTGAAAAATCCGAATGCTGTACCTATGTATTCATTGCTGTGGTCTACAAATACTAGTAAGTTGTTCTTGGCACAATTGGAGTTTAACTTATTCAGTTGCATAAAATAAATTACTAGGTACTAAAGTCGGGATAGTATGCACTGTACTGAACCCGGTATGCAGCAGCATCTCGCTCCGCCTCACACCAGTATGTAATCCATTTATTCCCTCGGATTGTCTGAGGTGTGTGTACACTAATCTCTTCGGTTTAATCGGAACAGATGTTATCTGACTTCAGAGGAACGAAGATGGGGGTACGTTGATTTATTTGGCGTAACACTAGAAATTTACGCGAGAGGATTCACAGCGAAATTATCTACAGAAACAACTTAGCAATATTTATAGGGCTTCGGGTTGTGACTAATTAGATAAATTTTGCGTCTGTAACGTAACGTTAGTGAACTAAATGTAGATATCAAACCATTGAGTGTATCCTGTAACATTTCCAACACGTTATTATATAGGCATTATGGACCTAGTGATCAATCGTGCGTATTATTCATGAAGTCCGTAAAGAAAAATGATTGCCAATATTACCCGTATAAACATTTATACAGTCATGAATTGAATATAGGTGAGCCTAGAATAAAACCGCTTTAATAAAAGTAGTAAGTGGCAGCGTTGTTTAATACATCGCGCTGTTAGAACTTTAGTTCCAAACTTTTCAGTACCTTTCATGAGCTATTTTTATTATGTGACGTGTGCTATAACATTTACTACATTTTATAAAAGGTGAAACAAAGTTACGACCTGTTCAAGTAATACTATTTCCTAATGTTAGTACTTTACCTAACTTGATCATAATCACAAAGGCTTGAAAATCACACATTGTGTAAGTGTATAAACGGAAAAGTAAATGCCAAAAGAAGGTGATGTTGTAAGTGTTAATTTTACGACTGAAGACCTATTACGATTTGTTTAACAGAATACGTTAAGCGTTTGACAATGGTCATGAATTGGTATTGTAATCACCTCTAGTTTTAAAATTCCTAAAAAGACTGTACTTACTTACTTATTGTCAATAAGACAAAACAATTTTAGAACATAAAATCCAAGTTTCGCATTAAATTAAGCTTTCAAAGCCATTATATTATAACAAAGGTTTATTATTCGTAAAAGCGTCAAATAACCGAACGGTCGGTCGAGCAACACTATATAACGTGTGCAACGAGTTATAAATCGGTTCAAATGTTGCGAACTTGCGACGGCAGGTAGGGTTCACATTCGAAGTGATTTTACGCAGACAAATGTCTGGCATATTGTAAAAGCTACAACGTATTTTGTCTGGAATTTACGTAGCACGGAAACTAACTGCAAAGTTTCCATACAACGTTACTTACTGTGAAAGTACCTACCTCCTTTGCAGTTAAGGATGCTAAGTTATCGAATATGCATTTATCGATCCATTTCAACATAGTTTGACATTAAATTGAAATTAATTAACCTGTGCAGGAACCGTCTGAGGGCATTGCACTAGGTAAGAACTACAGATAAATGGCTCTGATAAAATAATAGCATTATATCTTTGATTTTATGTACGTACAAAGAAATCGCTATAACCGTTCCGTTTGAAGGTCGATAGAACTCAGCCTCGACATAATCTTGTGTAACCTTGTTAAAACGATGTATTTTCCTATAATATTGACTCTAAATTTATACCTACGTCACTGTGACTGAACAAAGAATATTCACAGATACCTAACATAGATCCATGTAGAACAAAGAAAGTACTTACCCAGAGTTGAGTTTGCCTTTAAAATCGACTTTTGTGATTATCACCTTCATTATTATAAATGCTACTTTCTTAACAGATATCTAAGAAATACATACATACATACTTTCTTTTCTACATTATTTTTCTTAAACATTCTATTTGCAAGTTTCTGGTACTTAACACTACCCGAAAAATATACGTACTTACACTAAGGTTAAAGCCTTTGTAAGATGACGTGTCGTCTGTAGAATCATCTGTGTAGCGGCTATTGCTATTCTGAATAGTAAATAATACCTATGATTAGCGTATATATCCTGAAAGGATTATTTATGTAAAACCGTGCTAGTGGTAGGTACTAGTGATTACTTGCTAGTTAGTGATACGGTAAGCGATTTTGTAGGTCCTGCCAAAAAAACAAAAGGCAGCCCTGCCAGATGAAGAAAACTAGTGACAATACTACGATTATTGATTTTGAGCTCCTCACAAAAAAACAAAAGATAGTCGCCAGACTAGAAGGTCGTTGAAACTTGAGCCTCGTGCTGTAAATCGGGCCGTATAAAAAACGTTGGCATCCCTAAACGCAGGCTCAGTTTGGGCGGCGCGGCCTTGCGGCGGTCGACGGCCGCGCGGGCCGCCCGACGCCCTCCCTATAAATACTCCGACGACAGACAAAATGCACTCCCGCTTTGTACCTTTTGCAGATTTGCCTTTAGTTAAAAACGTTGTGTGAAGACGAGACGGGCTTAAAGTGTGAAGACGAGACGTGGATACAGCTCCTCGGGTTAATTAAGTAGTCGTCTACTTTGAGTTACGTTTCTGGCCATTTAGAAACTGGACGTTAAGAAAACATTTTAAAATGTGAAAATTATTTAGTTACACCAGCTACTGCCAGAAAAAATGTGCCTAGCGCTACCAAGAATAAAATATATTTCAACATGCACTAACGTGTCTGCTTGATCTGTTTGTAAGCTTATCACGAGATAGAAACATGCTTGTATAATAATAATTAAACGTTACTTAGTAGTATCAAAAGTTCTTTTAATACTAGATATTTTATATAGATACCTACCACCTACAAATAGGTATTCAAGTAGTTGTAATGGCGTCTGGTACCTGGGGCATAAACTATCCGGAGTATCTGCAAGGTAACTTATCTTGATAAAGGGTTTAATGCTTGGGGCATGTAGACTGTGGTGACCCGCTATAGCGCTACATTAGAAGTCCATTTTGATGTTAAGAAACTATGTAAAAAGATGAGACAAAACGCTGCCAAGCTTAACAGTACCTAACGCACTGTAAGCTTCCGTTTAACTTAGCAATAGAGTTAGGTAATCAGCCTGCTGTTCTCTTTGAAAAATTTTGCTCACGATTTACTTTCATTGCCCAAAAGTTTTATGATGATGAAAAGTTTTATGAAACCTTTTAGGTCAAGTTCACCAACAAGTTATAATGTTATTTAACATAATTTGTATGGGAATTGTGTCAAATAAACCGTCAACTTACATTTACCAGCTGCTTAAAATTTGATGAACTCGGGTCTAACTTATGATAAAAGTAGAAGCGGCTGCTAAACTCCATAGAAGAAGACGTTTGGTTGTGGTGAAAATAATTTCATGCAACGTAGCCTTAACATGTTCTTTTAAACACATGTTATTTGGATAGTATGTCAGTTGAAATGTTATCTACTTGTTATATTTCTCGTTTGTTATTGTTATTAAAAATTATACTAGAAACTCGTGGCGGCCAAGGTCGGGAAGACGATAACAAGACAATTTTTACAGTCAAAATGACGATTAGTGATCTGAAATAACTGAGGTAAAACAATATATTGCACTTCTTAGTGCAGTTTGTGACTTAATAACGATTTTTAAAAGCGGTAACAATTGGGCAATTGAATAACATGTAATTAAAAGATCCTGAGTTGTATGGGATATACATTATACACATCTAAAAACGAATCCCACGTTGGTATACGGATCGAGCGACATAGAGCGTCGCGATTAAAATTTTTATGCCCTTATTAAAAAACCTCGAGATGAATAAATACTTGTATAAGTTATCAGTTACTTTGTTCTAAAGTCCTGCCAAACTGCGTAACCACACAATACATTATTTTATCAGCCTCAAGTTCAACACTACGTCTCGTGTTGAAATCTAGCATATTAAAATATTTGTGTGTAAGCCTATCGTGCACAAAGTACATATACTGAAAAGTATCGTGTACATATTCTAACTCTTGTCTTGATAACACGCATTTAGCTGATTAATGTTGTATGACAGCTTTCCTATTTTTTTACAAATACATATTTATTTATGTGTTGCAATTCAGAGCATTAATCATAATGAGCGCATACTACAATCACGTAACATCAGTACGAAGCAAAAGATCGTATAACCGTGGTTTTCATCTGCAATTTAACTGTCTCACTCGTAATTTCAGTAATAACACTAGACACTCTGCAGTTTATAATGATTGCTACAACCATAAAACTGAGTACGGATTCGCGAAATAAGCTATTTTTGTTGTCCACCTGTGGATGTTTAATTGTAACTGTCTTAGCGTTAGAAGAAGAAATAAGTAAGATGGTGGTACTTTGCAGGTTTGCTTGTGTAAAGCTTTACCCCTGGCTTTGAACTGCAGCCTGGTTTTATTATGCTCACAGTAAAGCCAAGGAAGGGTTATGATGATCTTTTACAGGTTGCACCGAGAAGCGGTTGTGCTAGTTTCTTACGATTACAATAGGTCCCCATAAGTGGGTATCATTTATTAACGAACGTAATGAATAGTCAGTCTGGTCCGCGTAAAGTAAACAGTCAATATAGGCCTAATTTCTGATCAATCAGATTATGAAATTCCGGAAACAAGTTTGTCAATTTTGCATGTCAGTTATTACAACGAGACTAGGATTAGGATAGCACGAATTTGTCATTGTGGATGTGGTGCGGGGTGGAACATATACTTATAAAATCTCGAACAGCTTTTCTCGGGTGCCGGGGAGGAACCAGAAACACTTACCTAAGTACATTTTTGAAAGACATAAAGGTAGTGACTCGCATTCGCTCGTACTTGTACGTTAATCGAAAAGTTAATTATTAAACAACATACATTATTTTGGTAAAAGGGAACCCTTACTAACTCTGAGGTTAAAAAAATATGTAAAACGATTACGATGCGAAACCGATACTTCGGTATCCACTGCGCCCTAAATCAATCCGTCCGATTAAACGGGACGGGAACGAAAAAAATATATCTGTCAGAAAAGGAAAACAATTAATTAAGTCATTTCCCGCAATTAACAAGGGACGGACGGAATTACTTAAGCATCTGTGGTAATCGGGCCGGCCGCGGAAGCGACTTTCCCCGCCAATCGGCTGATAGCCCGATGCTTGGCTTCCGCTGCCCGTTGGATCCACAATAAATGTTTTTGTTTGCGCTATACTCGGTTTGGAAATAAATGTTGAGAATGAAAAGCAGATCATTTCGTTGATGAACACAGGATTACCTATAGTATTTTAATTAAGAATCAGCTCTCCAATTTCATATTAGTCTACTTGAGAACAGAATGTGAATTATGCAAGTTTCCAAAAAAGTGAAAACGGCAGAGAAAGTGTCTTCTTTTTGTTTAAGGAGTTAGAATAAAAAAGTTGCATCCCTCCGATTTAGGTCGCGTGTGAAAATTGACGTTATCGATCATTCAACAAAGCACTAAAATATCCTTTAAATGAAAATATATTTCGTTTATATATACTGATGTTAACTGCAATAAAATGGAATTGAATCTTTTCAATCAGAGTTTTACTCAACCCTATCCAGGGAGATTAAACATATTTGCTCTGCTTTCAAGTCTTGAATTGCTTCCGTCAAGGTAAATAGAAACAGCGAAGATGATAATCTTTAGCTTACTACAAGTTGCTTTTAGAGGGGTGACGAAACATGGTTCAAATTTAACCCGACGATAAATTCTCATTTCGGTTACCCCGCGTAAGAACGAAATAACCTCAGGGGATTTGTTGCTGCCATACGACTCCGGAACATTGTCTTATCCTCACATGTGACACTTTATTATATGACAACCCTGATAACAATATCGCTTACGAGCATTTCCTTATTTAAGTCTCACATTGGTTGGGGTTCTGAATTTGAGCAAACTGGAAATACATAAAGCGTTCGTTAAAAACACATTTATTCTACTCTTTGTAAAGAGGATTTTTACAAAGCATGCGAGTAGCAAAATTCCAAGCAGCGATTGACCCGTTAGGTTTTCACTCCGTACCTGCACGTTCAAAGGAGTTGTTCGATTTCAAAGAACGCTCCACAAAGTGGGGGAGTCGAGGAAGGCGCGTTCCGTGGAAATTATCGCGTTACTCCGGTGTCAGTCGTGTTTACAAACAAGCATTTAATTGACGCAGGAATTCAAAACAGCGCCGATGTTAAAGGAAAACAACCATCTCCCTCGCGCCATTAACCAGGGTGCATGTCGAGGTAAAATGTCTCGCCACACAGTTTTAGTGTGAGTGCTTAATTGAAACTGAGGAGTGAGCGGTTTGGTACAGAGTGCCCGTTGACGCGATGACGGGCGAGCGAGGAAATGACTTTAGGCTGGCTCAGCCGCAATAATTACCAGCTCATTTAGAGCGTATCACACAAAGGGTCAGGCATGTTACACTAAATTCCGCATACCGGAATCACAAAGCGTTCTTACTCGTTACGATATTAAAAAACCTTCAAAGCGCATTCAACATTAAGCTCACCCTACGGGGAGGTTGCGTTCTTTTATTTTTTAATGAATTCTCCGTTGTTTGCTTAATTGAGTAGGTACGTACAATAACGCTTGTAATGGTCTGAAGTTAACGTTGAAAAAATTATACGATAAATCTGCTTTAATGTAGGGATAGGGGCTTTACTTGATTTAATTGTCAGTTATAGTGGCAAGTTAGGGGGCGTGTGACTTATGTGGTCGAAATCCCATAGAAAAGAGGCGTTTACATTTAGTCTATTATCACTAATTGAGCAGATGCCGCTTGGAAAAAATATATGTTAATAAAGAATTGGCCTGTATTTTTACCCGACTGCGGAAGGAGGGTTATGTTTTTCGAGAGTATGTATGTATGTAAGTATGTATGTATAATTGTTTGGCACGCCCTACAGCCCAAACGGCTAGACAGTTTTTGGCGTTTGAGGTGTCGTTGAATTTGTCAAACTTGTGAGAGTGACATAGGCCATATAAATTTTAACAATGGCGCCCGCAAATGGAAGTAAAGGGGGGAGAGGGGATTTATTTTTTCCTTAGCATAGCAATATGGGTATCAAATAAAAGCCAGTAAAGAGACCATTTTAAACATATAATAAGTTTTGCAGCCTGGTGTTTTGTTTTAAATAATAAAACTAAAAATAATAAAATAAAAAACGGTAATTTAAAAAACTAAAAAACCCGACTGCGTTCCTGTGTAATTGGCAATTAAAAAACCCTAAAACAAGGAAGAGGTCAAACCCGGGTAAAATTGGTACCCATATTAAAAATTGTAGCAGTCAGGACCCATGTTAGAAAGTCAGTTAGTTTCGTCAGTAGATTGAAGTTATCTGCAATGTGATATATAGGTGGCTATGCACTAAATGTACTAAGACTCCATTCCTAGAATGGGTCCCGACTGCTACAATTTTTAATATGGGTACCAATTTTACCCGGGTTTGACCTCTTCCTTGTTTTAGGGTTTTTTTAATTGCCAATTACACAGAAACGCAGTCGGGTTTTTTAGTTTTTTAAATAACCGTTTTTTACCTTTATCTATTTATCTTATAATAAGTACTTAAGGAGTGGTATATTACCAATCACATGTAAATAGTTGCCAACTTTTTAAACAATGTAGGCTCAAAGCTTATTTAAAATTAGCATTCTTAAAAGATTTATGGATGTCGGATGAAGCGGATTATTTCTTGCAAATTCAAGACAGCCGGTGTCACTTGGCTGAATATTCATCGGCAGACGAGTTAGGGAGTTAATACCGCATCCGATTAATGTTGATGTTTTTCCACGGCCCCCTCCGCTCGGTCAGGGGGCCTACTCCGCGCGACGATTTGTTTCCTTGGAATACATTAGCGACTTTGTGCTTAGGCCGATGACTGTTTGTATACCTAGATATTTTTAATGGAGTGTCCACACAGGGCTTACTGTATGCAATTTGCGGCGTTTTGCTTGCCGACTCATTCAGTGAGCTGACTGAGTCACGTGTTGTGACAGTTTAGCTCAGAGACAAGGGCAAACTTTGAGCCAAAAACAAAAACGGTCTTATTCGGAATAGCGCTAGCAGGGCCTACGCCATAAACAAACGAATTTGTTAGAATATAGAATCCTACGTCTAAACAAAGCTGTCGCTGATAGTTTATTGCGAATTTGATGAATAATTTACACTTGATTAAAAATACTCGTAGACGGACGACAGCACTGTTCATTGCATTTAATGCAGATGTATTTTATAGGGTGGCAACGAAAATGTACACTCTGATGTGCTAGCCATTATAGGTAAGTAAAGTTTTTTTTAACAAAGCTTGCAAAAAATTACATATCCCACCACCTACCATGCAATATCGTTTATATCTTTGTCACTGCAGTTAGTGAAAACTCTTAAAAAAGTAGCTGCAGAAAACGACACTTCTTTTGTCAGACTCTTAGAACGTCAAAAACATGGACACCGCAAGGGTACATGTGCGCAATAACAATCTCTGTCAGCAGCCAGCGGAAACATAAGCATTTTATGGAGTTCGCAGCCGAGCGAGCGCTGCGGACTTTAAGCGGAGTGCTAATAACAGGCATCGCATCAAGTATTTAGTCGGAGATCAGCTCGGAGCACCCACCTTAGCGAACACTAAGCAAAACTTAAATCGCCGCGTAAAGCCGCAAGAAAACTCCGTCGGCGGAAACCGCAGACCGTTTTGGGTAAAATATTAAATGCGCCGTAGGATTTGTTCGTACCGGGTGCAGGCCGAGTTTAATATTTGATGAAACGGTAGCTCGCACTCGACGACGTTTTGTCTGGCCCTTAATTGCGGAGTGATGCGTCCGCGGCGACTGCTCAAAGACTCCGAGAGAAAATATTAAAACATCCCGTGGCGCTCCCGCGGCTTACCCGCCAGACTAACTGTTTATTGCGAGCCTAGACGTTAACGCCTATAAATTTTATGTGTTTTCACATCGTAAAATGTTGCAATACCGCCAAATCCCGTTGTTTTTCTTTGGGATCTAAAAGTAATATTTTATTTTAGTCGCCACACGGCTTAGGGTTCCCCGACGAGTATTGTATCGCAGTCCCTATGTAGGTACGTTGTAGACCGTAGCCGTCGGTTAATGCTAATTTCCTCACGGAAGCGTGTGCAATAATCTAAAGCAATTAATATATCCGGATCCGTCTGGATACCCAATAAAGTTGTGTCAGTTACTAAGTGTTGTACTTGTTAAAGACTACATCAACCCTTGCGAAAATCTATAACTTGACTATAAAACGTCAAGGCTAATAGTTTTTGATTACTTTTACGATAACCCAAAAATTTAGGTCCTTATTCTAATAACTCCAAAATTTTACGCGTGTAAAACTGACTTCCACAAGTGGATAACTGAATGCAATCTTAAAGCCAGCTTTACTAGTGTTATATTTTTAAGTTACATTATTCCAACTTGATATTCACATCATTTACCGTTGATGGCTTGAATAAAGACGAGATTTCAAATTAAATTTAACCAAGATCCGTTACAACACTGCTCAATTTCACGGATCATAAAACGAAGTAAAGATACAGCCTAAGTAAGAATTTGATATTTGAGGTTTGTACTTTAGCTTTCAATGAGTATCACTAAAACAATCTTTAAGGGGTAAGATTTTCTAATTAGGAATGTAATTACCTAAAGGGGTGTAATTTTAAGCTGGGTCTACTAACGTACTTTGTAATATTATTTGCAATACCTTAGCGGTAACTAAGTTATAAGTGCATTATCTGTATTGTAACACCTGTTGTAACACTTAGTATTCAAAATAAACATTTGATTTGAACCACATTGAGACAATATTTTGTTTTCCACATTTCAAACCAAGAAAATTAAGTGACGATAATGGTATTTAGTCTGTTTTAATGAATCAAATATTTGATATCGCTTTTATATTAGCGGTGACAGTTTTTCACGCCACAATGGTGTAAAGTTAGGAGCGAGTTGGCGTGTAACTCATTTACTGTAATGCAAGTTAACATAACAGCTAGTTTGAGCAAGAAACAAACAAGTCATGGCTCGTTGGGCCCAAGTACCGTCATGCATAGAGTCTGATTAGAGGCTTGCTCGTCAAAGGGAGATCCAGTATCCCACTAAGATGAATAATCCAGCTAGCATTTTGTGAAAATGAAACTCAAAACGTTTTCAGGTCACTTGAACAAAACTAATTCTAGATTCTCAAAATGAATGCACGTAGAACATTCAGTTAAAAGTGTGCAGTGTCTGCGTTGCGAGGTAAACCTATTTTTGTAGTTTAGGTCACTAAGGTCAAGCTGCAAAATACAAAACCTGTCAGGTACGCGAATTGTAAAGTATTTCTTTAAAGTTATTTGCGACTGTTTGTACTCGATTGACTTGATTGAACTCTATTAGATATCAATGTTAAGGAATCAGACTAAAAGTAAGTAAGTATCCGACTTAAGACTTAAGAAAAGGTTGCTTGATATAAAGCGTAATTAATATTAGTTGAAAAATATGTGACAAAAACCCACAACATGGTTTTTTTCTGATTCGTACATGATAAGTAGAAGTCATTTTCCGTAATTCGGAAAGGAAATCGTGTTCGCCCGACTGTTAGCAAGAGCAAAAACTTGTGAACGACTCCATTCCGCGGGAACTGGGGTGCGGGAGTAATGCCCCAATTGAAGACGCCTTGATTGCATTTCCCCATTTTGCGGGAGATCGACTTTTGTCATCTATCACTGGGGGTGTAGTTGTTAAAGATCGTTATGTTAACTCTTTTTTCCATTTATTTTCAACGGTCGTTATTCTAACACAATATTGTACCAATCTTTGTATTAATATGCATGCAATGTGTTACTTAAAGTATCTCCAGTATCCACACATTTCTTTTTAAAAGTAAAAGTGTACAGTCGTTTCTTTTTCATCTTCATAAAATAATTTATTAAAAGTACATTAGTAAAACGAAATCATTACCTATAATTTATTTCCATTCACATACCCGTGGTTGTGTTTAAGAAGATCAGAAGCAATATTTCACCTATACAGATTGCTTATTCGAAATGCGTAAATTCAATTCATCTGGGAAATCAGTCTGATCATTATTGATTTGCTTTGAAAACGTAAAAAAACTCGTTCTGTGTCGAGTTGACTTACCGGGGTATAAACTTGATTCGGTACTCTATTGTTTTATGTCTGGCTTTGTAATAAAACGTACCTGTAACAGAAATAATTCATGAGTTAGTCACAAATATAACTAAGTTAGAGCAATACTCGTATTGTAGTAAGTAATTGGTTTCACGAGTCTATTTGCGAAGACGATAAGGCTGACTGTCCATTGCAGCGGAGCAAAGCTGCTGAGAATTATTAACCAATACCATGGCATAAAATCTCCTTTTACGTAATCCTGTTGGCTAATATTTCTCCGTTTCTCCGCTCCGCAGCGTCAATCCGCTTCAATGGACAGGCGTCCTAAGTCAAGTCTGGAGTTAAGCTTATTTAATATATCTTAGTTTGCGAAAGGGAACGTAAAAACAAAATATGAATCTACTCGTAATATGCCGCAAATACAGGAGGTACCACATACCTAATTGCTATTTGACTTATGGAGCAAACGAACGATAGGAAAAATGTACAATCTCGTTAAAAACAAACGTTATTGCTTCGACTGTGAAACATTTACAAAGCAATTACATAACGTGGGCTGCCACATCTCGTCGTCCCGTAGACAAATAAATACTTCGATACATTCGCGCCGTGAACAAATAAAATTTAATCGAACCTTTATTGAACCGTGCGCTTGGGCTTTCCCATGCGTCCGCGGTGCTTGCAATGTTTATTTCGCGATGTTTGTCAAGTTTGAGTCCAAACGTTCCACTACAATTCATAGTCATAGAGCGGGTAAATAAACCGCTGTTTGATGCATTTGAAAATATCTACGAAGCTTTTCGGAACTAGATTTCTGTTTCGCAAGTCAGCACTGCCCATTAGAGAATTTCGGTTGTTGAAAGTTTGACATTTGAAAGTTTTGCGTATTTACATAACTAAATATAAAATTAGTATCAACTTTATTATTCACGTGTAAAGCCTAAACTAGTCATGTCATGACAGATTTTTTCTTTTGAAGAATGAAAGTGATGAAAAGTATACAAAGTTTTATATTGAATTTACTATCCTGTACTGGAATGAAGTTATTTTAGTATACCTGTGGATCTAAAACGAAACTAGCTATTTCTACGTAAGAACACTTGACGTTAGAATTGGGTGCAAACCAATTACATTTCATACACTAATTATAATTTCCTCGGTGCCGCCATTCGGAAAACTATGTCTGTGTGTTCTATTTATTAATTAGTAGCTAAATACGGTGCAGTGAGCACAATTATGCCACTTAAAAACTAAAACGTTATTTCAACATTCAAAATGTGTTTGTATTAGTAGTAGACAATTTAACACCATTTCCAACTACATAGGTATGTAATGCATATTAAACTGGCTAGACTAGCTGACCTCTTTTTATTAAACTTACTAGTATGTAGGTAGGTAGGTACTTTAGTTTGTAATGTGTATTTTATAGACATTTCACATTGTTATATTTTTATAACTTAAGCAATTATTTTGCAAGTTTTTAAGAAATTAAATCAAATTTCACTTACAAAAATTAATCGACTGTGTCATCCGGTGGGACTCGAACCCACGTCCCTTCGCTATCCGGGCGAGTGCTCTTACCAACTAAGCTTACCAATGATTGACGCACCAATGATCTGCATAAATCACGTCATATGTCAGACAGCCGTTTAATAACCGGGCTCTGGTCCACACACATAAGGACATCGTCGCCTTGCATAGTGCCTTCAAGAACTCACAAAGCGCATATGCTAATACCACATTTGCAATTAAGATCCACCGCCCACTGGGGACGCCATCGCTGCATTGTTTGGTTTAATACTCCATCGTATAACATATTATTATTAATGGCAATATTACTTTTGTGCGAATGGTAATACTACGCCAGCGATGACTAAATGCATCACGAATTCCACGAGACATTTTTATCTTTGTTATATGCGAATAATTTTTACGATTCTTGAGTACGTAACGTAATATGTTGGGGTAACTATGATAAACGCATTATCTTTTGTTATTAATTAAAATTGTTATTCGTAGGATCCATTTCACTGTCTGAATTTTCTCTAACTCCATAGATGCGTAAGATCCATAAGCAAGTTTATTTTAATGTTGCTGTCAGACATTGTGGTTGCTTCCCCGAACATTGTATGCACGGATATGGCAATAAAAGAGACATTTCCTTCTTCATTGATCCATAACAGTCAACATCACATAGCTGGAATAAAAGTACCGTACAAATACCGCATTAGCATAACAATGAGATACCTGCCACCAATTATGCAAACACAAACTCCGGTAAACTTCGCCTTAAATTTCCTTTGCAAGTTTCTCTAAAATTCGTTTGAATCGATCATGACATTAAAATCCACACCAAATGTTACATTTTAAAAACATTCCGGCGGAGTTTCACTCAACCGCTAATACTAATTGAACGAATTTTCAAAGTAAAAGTTGAACAACAAGCAATCTCCCGACATGGAAAGTTTGAGCAAATTTCTGGGGAGCAGCGAACAGTAAGCATCACCAAAAGAATGTAATAAGGCACAGGTGGTGCAACTTCTTTATTGGATTTCGCACGTTCCGAGCCGACGTGTCTGATGGCCCGAAGATTCTTGCCAAACTCTTTGCTCGTTATTAATTCTCGCTCGAAATGATCTTTTCGATTTGCTTCCGATTCTTATGTTCGGTAGAAATATTACATGAATTTATCTGTATCAGGATTTGCTACACAAATGAATTTGTGGCAAATGTAGAACCTCCTTCAAGTATTCGTATTTTGTTCGTATTTCAACGTAAGCATTTCATCCCAAGAAGATCACGACATTCCACCACAAAAGACCGTTGTAGCTTCAAATGCCAGTAGAATATCGTAGTACCGAATGTTTACTCCCTCCATTCATTGTTAGTGACTATTGTGAGTTTTCACTATACGTGGAAGGTCGTTACATTGTTATGAAAAAACTAACGATGAGGATGTGTCACGGGGTCGACCGAAAACAGTTTCTCAGCGAGCGGTTGAAAGGAAAAGTATAAAGGCCACGGCGTCAGCCGCCTGCGTGCTGCAGACGACCGTGTCATTGACACATGCAAATTCGTACCACGCTTCGGTGTCAGGTCATCGAACCTCCATTCAATGACTGTCGAAAGTTGTCCGTGAATGCGATGCCGTAGCCTACAGAGGGCCCCCGGCAGCCACCGCGCAAATATAGTGTTTATGCTCACCTACAAATTAAAGCGAATTCACTTTGCGCCCGAGAGGAGAACCCTGAAATGTGTGTCTAGTTCTTCATTTCGGTGTTAAATCAGGTTTACCGGAATTGGAAGCCTAGGGATAAGGGGATAAGGTCGGTTGTTTCACGATTTTTTGCTTTGCACCCGTCAGATGCGGCCAACACGAGGTGCGTCTGGCCATTGTATTATTAGCATTGCGAATTTCGACAAGCGCTCGAAGCTAGACGCCATTCGTAAATACAAACGGACAGAATGCAAATTTATCGTGGGATGGCATTTATACAGCTAGGTGCGGCCTTCAAGATTTAATGTACAACAAAGCAAAGTTCTGTTAGAGTGGTATTAATAAATTCTTGGCGGTTAGCGTGAGCGGTTTTACTCAATATTCTTTTACTTTTAATGCGGAAAGTATAAGCTGGGAATATAATATCGCCGTCCACACACGCCGCAAGTATTGTCAACACTCCGTGTTATTATGTTTGCGAAGCCAGTCTTATTATAAGTGTGTTCCGGAGATGATGGGCAGAGATAAGTTATGCGTCCTTGTCGGATGGCGAGGCGACTCGACGGTCGAAACTGTATGAAAGGTTGACCTAAATTACGGAATATATCTGATCTTCGTTATCAACCGCTTTGAACACTCATAGACGGTGATTGTTTACATTATCTATCAAAGGCTGACGTCGTGTAGTAACTTGCAGCGGCAATGTAGGTCAAATTGCATGCAAAAATGGTGAGAGGGTATCTAATGATATCAATGTACATGTATGAGTACGTATGAACTTATAACAAATTCGATTTGACGACCGTCTTGGTGTAGTCGTTCGCGCATCGGACTTCTAAACCAGGCGGTTGCGGGTTCGAATCCCGCAAGGGGCAAATGTTTGTGTGATGAGCACGAGCATTTGTACCGAAGTCATGGATGTTTATATGTATTTAAGTATTTCTATCCGTTATCCTAGTCACCATAGCACAAGCTCACGCTTAGTTTAGGGCTAGGTAATTGTTGTGTTTGTTAAAACAATTTATTTTATTTTTTACTTACAGAGAAAAGGCTTTGATTTTCTAGTATGTACGTAGGTACAAATGAAGATGACATAAATACAAGGGCACCTAGCATGGCATTTTCAATATTGAATGTTAGCAAAAATAATTGTTACAAAAACGGCGACACATCCATATCAATTAAGTATGTACCTTTCAGGGCGACACGACACGATTGGACGTCAGATAAAAGTTCCTCTGTGTGCTCGAAGCAAACTGACGGTGATTTAATGGTAAATAGAAAACTGAAAATGCTATCAAAGATTTTGTGGTGTTTGCCATAAAAGCTGCTATTGAATGTAGCGTTACCAGTGTTAGTGATAAGCACTAATTAGTGAAAAATATGTAGGTTAATGATGTTTAAAGTGTCAATGATAAGTGCCATGGGTATTTATCACCTTTGAATTTGATGGACTGTAGAGGCCTTAAATCGAAACATCAATACTGAAAATGTGTAATAATAAGATTAAAATTACTTCCGATGAGACTATTCATTGTTAATAAACCATAAAGAAATAATCACATATAACTTGGTAACTTACACAATACATGTCGGTAATCTCGCTTAAAGAAATCGTTAAACAATGATCCGACACTAGGACATAGCCCCTTGTAGGAACGTGGCTTTCAAAATGACGGAAAACCCTTATCTGTTGAACCCAAAATGGATCACCCTACAGACAGGGGTTTTTTGAGGCCCAACCTACACTAAAACTGCTTTTATTTAGTCCTTGCTTTAGCAGAAGCCCTTAAATGGAGTTAAACATATTTAAAATGAGATTTAACTGTAATTTAACAAAGCGTAAAAACTGTCATAAGATTTTACGTTACTGTTGTATCGTGTACAAGCAAAGAAGCAGACTGCGTCTAGTCTAGCGGAGTGGTGCGCGGCAGAGATGGTGGACAGTGGCCGCATTCTTACTAGTTGAAAGTAACTCAGCATCCGGCTGCAAAAATTACCGCCTCGCTCAATCGGCCAAACAATTCTGCCCCTTATGCACCCTCACAGAACGATCAACATATGCTTACATCGCACTAAAATAATCTAGGTATATTAAATATAGCATTGCGACATAACTATTGCAACTTCGATTCTGTCTCCGATTTTCAGACTGCTCAATCAAGTTTGCTAGATAAGTGTGAATGTGATACAAATGAGACTGACAGAACTGGTTTCGCGTTTTATAAAAGTTCAACGACCCACGAGTAATAAAATGTTTGATATATGAACATATAATTGTTTGCGTCTGTGTTGATGTAACCGCACAAAAAACCGTATTCGTAATTTATAAACATTAGCCGGCGTCGTATCTCAGGCTTCTTGTATTCCATTGAACTTTGTAGAGTCAATTACCTTAATAAACCATTGACAGATAGTAATTTATATCCATTATTATTCATCTATTATTTATTACTTGCACATAAACTATAAAATCGTAATGCTTCGTTACATTAATATGCTCCAAGTATTTACGCAACTTTCGCTTTCAGCCAGACATCCCGTCAGATGACCAAGTTCCTGAATATCTACGTTCGTGAAAAGTAAAACAAACTACTTATTCATTTACAAATACCGAGCATATTTCGAACAGGTGGCTCAAATAACTTCATAAACAATACGACCCGACGAAGATGACATACGAATGATACGATCCAATCATACCATAACGTTGCTCGCATCACGTATACATTGTTTCTTATGACCGTAATCACGAAGACAATCACAGTGCGTTCGGCTTTGATGGCTGTCAAACAACTTATTTAGGACAAATATGTAACTGCAATAAAAAATTATGATACACAAATGTATAAAGCTCGTGTACGTGAGCTTTTTAAGTGTGCGTTTGAAACTTAAATGGATTGTTTAGGCTAACGTGTATTACAAAATCGAACTATGTACGCAGTCAGTAAATTAAACTATCTCTTAATAAACATGTTTTTAGATTTAGAGTGTAGAGACACTGCTTTATCTCAGAGATTCAAAAAAATTTTTCAGTCTTTACAATCTCTACTCAAACATTTTTATAATCTTACAAATCAGAGACGCCCCGTTTTCGCTTATAGACAGAGATTTAAATCTCTGTTATAACAAAAGTTTTCGATTGCACCTCACGGGTTTTTGCCTGCGCAGGTGTCTTGTTGCCCTTCCCTCACTCGACTCCACTCCCGACAGTCTTCGATTAAACTCCGCTGCCTCGTTTTGATTGCTCATTTTTTTCATCTTGCCATTTCCAGCATTATGATTCAGTGCTCGGTTACTTTTTTACTTAACTTTTATACTGGAATAGACAAAAGATTTTATTGCCGTTCCGACTTGGCCCTCTTTTTATAGTGAGTTTCAAACATTTTATAGACTTTCTCGGACGTAATGTCGAACTCTCCGTAGCTCTACATCTAAAGTAAAGATTACAACATCACGTGCTCAAATATAGGCATAAACATTTCTTAAAACCCCGCTAAGAGTACCGGTTGAATCGGCACCTTTATTATTTCCCAAGTTGGTTCACAATGAATAAGTGCCATTATTTCGTATAACAGATCCGTAATAAGCTGCAACGCGGTATTTATTTAACGGCCCTACGGGCTCCGCGTAAACGTGTTGGTGAAATGAATGGAGTTCCCAAGGCGCGGGGCCGGACGCCTGGGCTGGGCGGGCCTCTAGTGGTATCGGGCCCGTTATCTTGCGGTCATCAGTCTCGAACGGGCCGCGTTACACCGGAACTGTCGCTGTATACGGCTGCGCACGCGCCGGTATCACTCACGTCACTACTTAGCGTGTGGCGAGCGGCGACTGCGTCCGATGCGCCCGCACGCTTTCGCGAGCCGCCGGCGATTTCTTGCGGTGCGATGTCGAATTAAGTCTCATTCAACGAACAGCTCAAAAAACCACATGAACAGTTAAAGAAAAGCATGAACATGAATGAAGTGCTAAAATTCACACACGCAAAAACTATTGGTGGCTCGAACGCAATAAAGAAAGTCAATTATATGATTTTACAACGAACTAACCGAAGAAACAACCAATTAAGTCAACAATAAACAGAACACACAGACAGATCGATATCTCGACAAATCGCCCGTACCATAAATCAATTACGCCCATAACAGTAATATGTGGAGTCGACGCAGCCATAGCGATCACTATAAAAACTCGGCAAAAGAAAGACACGACGACAATAGATCAATTAGCGATCAAATCAGTTTAATTAATAATTGTTTCCTGCATTGTGGAGCCCGCAGCGCGTGCGCACGGGGCGCGGGACGAGCTGAGAAGCTATAAATAATTCATGTGAAAGATAACTGTGCTGTTAATGTGCTCGAACAATATGCTCAAACTCCAGATGGGCGCCAATGAAGAATCAACATGCGATCGGTCGCTTTTTACACCCGGCCATTATTATAACTCTTTGTCTAGATACACTTAATTAATATCATTGCTTAATATGCAACACTGCATTTACTTTATTATTAACAATGCGAATTGAATTTAAAATTCAACCATAAAATGGGCTAGTATACCGTACAGTTTTATAATGAATTAATTACAGTACGGCCACAAAAGCGGAACGAATCACCGTCTGTTTCGGACCCGAGCGACATAATCGTAAAACTTGTAAACAGTTCTTATCACGACCTGGGCCAGAAAATAGGTTTACCTTAAGAGCTGTTTTAATTAAGTGAAGAAGGGTCTCTTTACTGCGACCTTTACGGGGTAAATGCGAGTGGTGGTGCTCGGGAACCCATAACACTGAATGTACTACACGCGCGATTACGATTGTTTTGTGGCTGAACAATTTCCGAGAACCGAAACAAAAGTGAAAGCAAACCAAATACGTAAATACTCTATGCAGCCATTCAATACGATACGCGCTAAATTGCTGAACAAAAATCGGTATAATTGCCACTTTTTGCATGCAGCTAAAAATAAATATTGTAAACAAAAACATTCGGAACTAATAATACTTACTCTTTTTTCGTTCTGCATACCTAAATCGTTGGAGATGCGTATGTTACCATGAATTATTTTAAAAGTTGTGTAATAAATAAGCAGTTTTCATGAAAACAAATGCATGTTTCGGAACATACAGTTTTTGTTCTAGCATTTACTATTTAAATGAAATGGATCATTTTTTTACGATTAACGAGTATGTAAAAAACAAATGGCAACAAAAAGTGTTTTTCAGTTATAGGTTTCTTAAGTTAGAAAAGACGAGCTTAATGTGCATCTAGATAATTCGACGAAAAAAATCGCTTATTGTTTCAACTTCCAAAACATTATTTTCAATAGAAGTTTCATATTTTTGCTGCTTCACCATGAATCGTTCAAATGATGTTCATCGTTATATTTTTCCTCTCGCGATCTTTTCCCCTTTTCAAGCTTTTATGTGGAATGATGATGGCTCCGTCGAAAAAATTGATTTCATTAATTTTAAGCCGGCTCCTCTCGACGTATTTTTGAGTTTGTTTTTAACGGTGCGCATTGTAAGTTATGGACTGAATAAGGGGGCCGTAAAAACATGTGGCTACAATAGAAGTGATATTAAAAATGTGTGGTGAAAGATGAAGAATGGTAGAGTCGCTAGAGCAGCTGTGAAGCAACGATGTTTACATTTAATATTTTGACTGCGTGCGTAGGCATAGCATTTATTTAGTGACAAATACTTAGTTCTTGAATAAGGATCAAAACACGTTGCGTGGATTTTTGATTCAAGTTGTCCAAAAATATTCAGACTTTGAGCTTGGACTACGAATAAAATACAACGTTATGAAAAGCGGGATATTATAGATTTAGGGAAAATCATAATAAAACGTTGTAGTAGTATGATTTTCTAGCGTTATTAAAAGGTTGTTCATCTATCCAAGTTCTGGATCAACGCGAAATCCTGTTGTTTTTAACAAATCTGTATTTCCTTTGCCTGGACGGATCAACTGTCCAGCCAGTAATCGAACAGTCGGTTCGGACAGCAACCGGAGACAGGCGCGGCGCGGTATCAGATGACACATCGCCAGGCCATAATTGGCGAGCATTGTGGTGGTCCGCCATCTTCCCAGAAACTGACTTTGAGCGGTGGGATAAGTGATCTAGTTCCACGTTTCAGATCGAATAGCAATCGCTTGCGTTATAGTATCTGAAATAACGTAAAATCTCATGGGCATATCTATGTATGGAGCTCACCGTATTGTTTAAAAAATAGTGTTTAAAAAGCCGTCGAAAAAACAAAAAAAAAATCGTTTCTACTGAACGCCGTTAGTAAAAGCTAGATGGAGATGAGGATTGAGCATTGAGAGCACAGAAATTGTACACACGCAACAAAAAACACTATTACCTACTAAGTTCCTTAATGTTCTTTGTGTCGTCCATACGCCTTCCGAAAAATAAAGGTACACGCATATATTACTCCTTCGGGATTGAATGAATACAGAGAAAAATCCGCAACACAAAATTGATTTGTTCCCACCCCTTTTGTTGCGACTCAGCTTGTTTGTGGCTCGTTCGACTCTGTTTAGGTGTTCCTGGCGTTTATTTAGACAGTGTGCAATTTCCCTAATTAGGTATTTAGCGTGCACTGCTATCGCTGGAACCTGTATGCGACTCGTGCGCCGAAGCTTTCATTCGGAACCATGGAGCTGAATAGTGAACACGTAAGTTCACGCGTGCGTCAGCGGTGAAATGCGTAGGACAAAGAGCGAACGATATATGCGTCTGTTTTCTAATTATTGCTAATTAGCAGAGCAGTGGTGGTGGGTACAACAACACTTTGTCCTCTAAACCACCGATAGCATACATTCAAAGTAACATAAAAATGTCGTAAAAACTTTGCTAACTAACTAGTTAAAACGCTGAAAGGCTTAGCAAATTGTATTAGTTTTACAGATCACTGCATGTTTTCATTAAATGTATGTTTAAAATCTGATAACTCGAAAATTGAAAATTGCCCAACGATTCGGTTTAAATTAGAATCTAGAAGAGCCAAAGTGCAGTGCAATTTGCATAAACTTAACTTTGTACATACTTGTTGCAGTACTTTAGTACCTACTTGTTTTATTCAGACGGCAACAATTATGATGCTCATTTGTTTGTTCTTGAGAAGCAAACGCTTCTCAAATGAGCGCATTTTCGGCAGCTGTAGCTCCGTAGATTGCTACGACGCGACGCTACAACTGTGCCGACGGAAACCGGCGTTGACTACGAAGCTTGTGGACCGTAGAACCGTAGCACATACACAGGTACGTAAGTAGGTATTCTTATTAGATAGTGCGTGACATTTATTTTAATTATACTCAACTTTTGACGATCGTCTTGGTGTAGTCGTTCGCGCACCGGACTTCTAAACCAGGCGGTTGCGGGTTCGAATCCCGCAAGGGGCAAATATTTGTGTGATGAGCACGAGCATTTTGTACCTAAGTCATGGATGTTTATGTATTTAAGTATTTCTATCCGTTATCCTAGTCACCATAGCACAAGCTCACGCTTAGTTTAGGGCTAGGTATTTGGTGTGTTTGTTGAAACAATTTATTTATTTATTTTAACGAGCCTGGATATCACACCTCTAAGTAACATTACTTAAAGATGTTTTAAGAGCTATTTCTAAATATGCTTTCATGTATAAAATTCATACTCGATCAGAAATGAAACGAACAGTGACGTCTTTATTAGTTTACGAGCTTTCTTAACTATGTGGCGTCCCACGGCGAGACTGAGTGCCTCACTTAAGGCCGTCTTTCAGGTTCAATTTACCTCACCACTTATTATTAATTTCATGTGATAATTATTAATAAGAAGTAATACAAAGGTAAGCTACCAACACTTTTTTGCGTGAACTCCAATTACGGCTACTAAAAACATCTCGTCACCGGTGTCATTGAACATTTATTAATAGTAGATGGAAACCTTTGCTTGACAAGTACATGTTGACCCCTGATTCATGTTCAGGCATGTGTATCGCATGTCACGACCATGTCAGTGTGTGCGTCGTCCAACGGTGAAATGTGTAGTAGTGAGTAGCAGGGCCATAAGGCGGGGAATGCGGTTTAAGCGCTAAAGCTGAGCGTTGCATTTTCAACATTCCATACATTAGCTTACGCACAGATAAACAATTCTTCCGAGAAAAGATCGCGAGCGGATCGCTCACTTTTTTGATCCTTGACACACAAACAATTCTGCTTCGAACAGGATAAGCGATAAATTACGAGATTTGTCATATCTAATTTGTAATGTCAAGTTTAAAAGTTATCGCTTATTTAGGGTTAGCGCCTCTTTATCGTCAAATTAGTCTTATCAAACGTTCGCTCAAGTTTTAAATTATTCAAATTGAAATAATATATTTACAGCAAATGGATATATATATTTTTAAACATTAAGAATGTTATTCGGTTACTACCTAAAGGTAACCGCATAGATAGTATTCTGAGCTTCGGCCATGTTTTATTACAAAAACAACAACTGCTCGCCCCACAATATAATAAAGCAAGCGCTAGACAAACAACAAGAGTTGCAATTATCTGCAGTAAGTAAATTAAAATAGCAACATAGAAGTGCAATGTTGTGTTGTGGAGGTGCGCGGGCGCAGGCGGCGCGTGCGGCCCTGCGCAAGGTCAATGGCACGCGTCTCTCCCGCTCACACACCGGAATTCCATATTTAAATCTCGTCCGCAGAAAAATGGCGGGCGGCTTCATTCCGCGCCCGTGTGTACGTAGAATTAATAAAACATGCCATACCTTTTTCTTATCGTTTATTCCGAGTATCGTTAACAAGTAACAGTGCGGTCTCGGTTTGCAGTTATGTTGCATCTGACGGGCCTTATACACGAGGAAAATCAATCGTAACATTTTATATCGAGTCCGAAATGCCCCTGAAAAGTTGCCGACAGTTTGCGTCCTAGTTCTCTGTGTAACGGTTTGTAAAAACTTAATTAACTTGAGCTACGATTACATTGTAGTACATATAATTTAGCTTGAAAAGTAGGCAGGTACATAAATTAGCATAAACATTAAGCTATTAATAGCGATTTTACAACAGTAAACTCGGTGTTGAAAGCTCGTAGTGAGTAACAAATTACGAATGGAATTTGATATAGTTATACTTGATGCGAAAGTTTTACTAAACAAATATATAAATACAAGCCAAATCTGTTATTGCGATTCTTAAGTTACTAATGCACTGTGTAAAACGAACCTTATAGCGCTACATATTCAATGACTTGCAGCGCAAAATGTACTCTGCGATGTTTGAGTAAATTTAAGCTTCGTACTAGCATATAGCTAGGTAGGTATACGTCGGCGGACACAATTAACTTGGTACACGGAACTGCAAGTCATCAGCAATCGGAGAACGGATTCCAGCACAAAAGCGAGGGTGGGCCATGTGGGGATATTTCTAATGGAATAACAATAGTTGGGACATTAGTCGAAATAAAACTCTATAGAAGCGAAGGTGCATTAGCTTTAAAAGGATAGTATTTCAAACCAAATGCCTGCCCTTTTTAGACAATTTTTATAGGTTGATTAAAAAACATTATGCGAATAAAATCTATACCGAAAAAAGGATATTGGTATAGCATCTTGTAATTGAAACTTAGCCAAAACCGTAATAACTTGCACATTAAGCCCAACCCACAGATACCGAGTCCTTAAAATCGAATGTAAAACCGAAGCGCTTTCGATTTCAGCAATACATTTCTGAACCAAACCGCAAAAAGACCGAAAGGAGAGTCACCCAAATCGAACACACGATTAACGCCGTGAAAGTAATTAATGTCGGCGTCAAGGAAATGTTTGAAAGTGATCGGGGATCAACGGACGGGGGCGAGTCGCAACTCATCGCCACCACGGATTTACAGCGCTATAAATTTATGGGGAACAGAGAGTTATCTGCTAACTCAAATGGACTTTCCGAAGAAATCGTTGGGAAAGATCGGAGCAACAGATTTCGGAATTCGGTGTTTAAGACGTTAAGTTGCTGCAACAAAGACATTTTGAACTTTATTGAAAACAACTCTTGGAGACACTAACCAATGTAGGTACGAACCAGTAATCTTAATAATACGTACTTAATAAAGAGGAAAGATTTGATTGTTTATTTGTTGAAGCTCTACTTTTATTCCAATTATTATTTATTTTTTTGTATTGAATAGGCTTAAACTATTGGACCAATTCAAATTTGGTACAGAGATAGTTTGAGACCCTGGGAAGGAAATAGGCTACTATTTGTCGCGATATAAAATCATTAGGGGGGTAAAATGGGGGTGAAAGTTTGTATGGAAAATCCGACTTGGCGCGGGCGAAGTCGCGAGGAACTGCTATTAAGTAAGTAAAAGATTTACACTTGCTCTCACTAAATCGAGTAAAATACTTGGTATTACACTCAGAGGTCTTTAGTCCGTAAATCTTTATTAATTTTCTCCGCTGTAACATAGCGTAAAACGGGTTTAAGAGTACAAATCATGTTCGCAACCGGCGGAGCAGCATTTAGCAAAGGCAAGGCGGCTTCTTTCAAGCGAAACAAAAGGCTGCACATCGACTCAGATTTACTTTACTCGCTGTGTAAACTTACTTTTCACAATGCGTTGTTTTACCGACTGTTAAAGTGTTCAGCAAATTTAATAGTTGCTTATTTAACTTCAAAAGTTATAAATACAAGATATCCGAATCCCGAAGTAAGCTCAAAAGAACTTCGTTAAAAACGTAGTAACTATTAATAATCTGTGGTTAAAGCAACGTAACAAAGAAAGTAATTAGCTAGAATCGAAGTATATTAATATTCACCGATGTATTTTTAGATAAGCAAAGCCAATCGTTAACCCAAAGGGACATGGTGTGAAAGCTAATTAGTTAGTAAATCTGCTCACGTAACCGGGCTCATAACTCATAATCTTCGGGATTATCAACTCCGGTAGCAGCCAACGCTCGCGTGATGTAAGGCTAATGGTGCGTGAAGTCGGTTCCAGTGGCGTCCCGTCTGCGTTTCTGTGCCGTATTTAAAGTGTGTCCGCTCAGGAATGGGCGCGAAACGACACCGGAGATGAGAACGGGCCGATCGGTATTCACATCATCTGCAATACGCGCTGCACCGAGTCTGTCACTCGCTGATGTCACAGTAATGAAATTCTCCGAACGACTAGTCGACGCCGCTATGCTCATATTGTTCACATCAACCAGAGTTATGTGAGCCGCTTTAAATAAGGTTAAAGCAAATCGATTGGACTCCGGAATCCCATTTAGCGGAATGACGGAAAGTTTTTACTCATTGTGAGTGAGGCAGCTCCACGAGTCGGTAGGTCTGCGTAATGACGCAGACGTTAAAAAAAATACGCCTAGTTTTTTATCAGTCCGGTAAAAGACCGCAAGCTTAGCGATGAATCATTGTTTTAATTTCATTTCACTGAGCAGTTGCAAGTCGTAATTGACATATCGATTATTACCCGTAAAACCACGACGGAATGTATTTTATAATTATATTTAGTACTCAATTATTTATTTTAGGACTCTCATAGGTAGAAGGAATACAGGAATAAATAATAATAAGGATAATTGACTAGGCTAGATCATATTATAAACCATAATCGTAATTATTCAAATAACAATTAAGTGAAATCCATTTTTTAATCAGTGAATGTTTGATAAATTGCAGCATTAGGCAGTTTTTAAAGATAATCATTGACCATACTCTACTTGCTCATTGAAGCGTAATCTTTAAACTACTCTGATCTTAAAATTGTAATTTACGTTGAACAAGTGGTATTAACCTGACATTTACTACGTTTGCAAATTAACATTTTGCGGACAAGAATTCGAAGGGGTCTAATTAAAAAAATTTACTCCTATATCTTGATATTTTTAAATAATAGCTTTACGAGATTTCATAAGTAAAAACCGGCTAAGTGCGAAACGAACTCTTGTACGAGAGATTCCGTTCAATTATCTATACAACATTAGACACAATATTATGACCCTTTTAGGGTCATAATATTAGGTTAGTTTCGTCATGTCCGTCTGTCTGTCCGTCCAAGGTTTTGTTAAGAGACCGTTGCAATGGTACTAGAAAGCTTTAATTTTGTAGGTGTAATAAAGCCGACAAAGTGGTAGGTTTTTTGGAGTAGCTCCCCTATACGTGAAGTGAGGACGTTTTTTTTTACGTCGTCTACAATTGCACGAATCACAGCTTCATCAGAACTGAGTCGCCAAAAGAGTCAGACCATCACAACGATACAGTCGGCCCCTAAGCGTTTAATAGAGGAGGCCGTACCGCAAGGAAGTATTTATTGTATTCGAAAATTAAAAGTAAGATAGGGAGTCCCTCGGGTGGGGAGTCGGGAAGCACAATCAGTACTTGCCTCTGGATGGCAACCTTAAATACCAGACTTAATTGAACCGCTTCCGGGTTTCGCCCGGCGGGCTACATAAATATACTTTGCGGAAGTATTTGCCACCGAGAAATTCCTCTAGCACCATCTAAACACCTAGCCGGTATATAAGGTAGGAAACTAATCAGGGAACCACGTTCCGTACGTATGTACTTTAATCAATACCGTGGATGTACTGTTTTCTTCAGACGATACGTGCAGACACATACTAAACGGACTCTGGCTTTTCTACTTTCAAGAAAATGAGCTAAAATTGTTGTTTTGTTTGCCTTTAACTATTGAACATAAAACATATCTTGCTTGTACATAGTCACTGTTACTAGTTGGAAATATGTATCTATTTCGTAAGCTCGGAAATTCTATAATGATAGCTGATGATGATGGTTCGCTCTAATATTTATTTACCTATCGTATGAATCTCGTATAGGCACAATAAAAATATCTGACAGAAGCTGTTTATTACGTTTCGTTTTAAACCGCGTTAAAAGCACGTGTGAAGTATTGCAGAGTTCATCTTCATTTTAAATTTCTAACGTGTCTTTGATGGAATTCCTTCTCGAGTGCATATCGCGTTTTAGACGAGACTTGCATCCTAAAGTAGCCGCGACATAAAAGAATAAGAATGATGCAGGAACTAAATCGTACTTTCATGTTTTGGCCGCGGCGGATACGAGCACGCGCACGGAAGACGTATGCCGTAAATCTTAAGAACATGTTGGGTTTTATGTGCTTTCAATGTTGAATCTAAAAACAGTACACTGTGCTGCATGGCTGTGAAAATTAATTTGCTAAATCAAAATTGTCTGATGTTAAGGTAAGGTTGGTCACTTGCCTTACAGACACCCCTCCACCAATCCGCACTGAGACCGCGTGGTGGAGTATGGCTCGTACCTACCCTACTCATAGTTGAGGTGAGGCCTTTGCCCAGCAGTGGGATCTATAAAAGCTATTTTTTTTTATTTAAATCAAAATTGTGCATTTCAATGCAGTTTGTGTCACGAGACTGATCCAGCGTACCGTTCCATCTATGCAAGTGATGGGCAGCCAGGATCAGCTTGGATGAAAATTCCAATGTGGACTTCTTGTCTGAAACTGTTTCTCAGGGAATCTTACAACGAAGATTATTTAGAAAATTAAAAGTACGTAACAGCATTGGCTAAGCGCAGATATAATCTGTGCGAAATTAAGTACCGGTTTTTTCTATCTAACTTGCTAAGTTTATTAAGTGTTTAGAGCTCCGGGTTCAAATTCAACATAAAATTACTATTGCTTTACTCTTCATTTACATTACCGCCTTTTTCCTTTTTATTTTCCAAATAAATGGTTTATAAACTAAACGGCAAAACCAGAATAAAAATGGGACTCATTTCACCAGTGACTTTGGAAATGAAAATTTGACTGGAGATAATGTTAAAGCGTGCGTTGAAAGATGTTCGCGGAAGCTTAAAATAATATTTTGGAGCGGCACATCAGGCTCCGCTGAGGAAATGAGACCCTCTGCCCCATCGGGAAATTGTTCTCGAGATCATAACGCTAGACTCTTCTCTCAAAGAAATTGTGCCGCGATTATAAAGCCAGTGACGTACGTTTGTGAACACATGCATGCTAGTGCCTTATCGACAATCTCGTGTATAGCCGTAGTAGAGAGTTTAGAACTAAAAATTATATTACTTTGAACAATGTTTTATCCATTGGGTTAGTATCAGTGACACATAAAAAATATGAAAATAAAACTTGAAAATATTGTTAGTAAGAAAAAGCAGTAATTTAAATAAATTTTAACCAAATATACGAGTGAAAAACACGAAAAGGGGTAGGTTCCCGTATTCGTCACCCTATGCACAAACATATCTACAGTGAGGATGTGAACCTGAACACCAATGTTTACATTTGTATATTGTTGATATCTATAAAGTACATTGTGCGATTTTGAGACTGAAAAGAGGTACTATGAGGCCATAAGCTGTTTTAAATTAAAGTAAGTTATATTATCGATACTACCTGAAAACGAATCGCAACACTAGACAAGACTCTCGTCTCAAAGACTTTAAAACTGATGGAAAAGATTTATCTTTATAAGTGTGCCACGAGACAATTTATCAGGCGGCAAAGCGGTGTTTGCTTTATGTATAATAGGTTTACAGCGTTTGTTATTCCTGACAACATTAACTTTGATTAACTTTTATGTAACATTGTTATGGTGGTGTAATTTTAGATTATGATTTATGGCTACGGATTTATAGTCAATCGTAATGTCTGATGGATAAAATATAAAGTCTGTATTATCATTACTGAAATGACACTTTCGAAACCAAAGCTAGTGAGCTGAAAACAAAGTGAAACTAAAAATCGTAAATGGAAATACATACGAGTATGCATACTGTGATGGAAATAAACGGGCTTTACCAAGTTAAAATAACTAAATCAGGCCATAATCGGCTGAAGCATGAAGTCTGCTAAATCTGCGGACTTAAAAGTAAATCCGACAAACATATGACACTCGGCTTATTTCGAGTACGGGTGGACAAATCTGGATGTCTGATCGGAGTAGATAGCTAGTAGGTACCTATCCCCCAAAAGGGGTCGGGGCCCGATATATCCGTACAGCGCATCCGATTGAATTATTCACGGAAATGGCCTGTGCACGCGGTAAGCGGTCGCCTTTCGGATCCAGCTTCTAAATTAACACGGACCTTAATACCAGCATGAGTTACGTGACAACGATATAAGGTGACGATGTGGAACTCTACGTATAAACATTAGACATCTCAAAGCTAAACCTGAACGCTATCTAGCTACGTAACGCTTATATGTAGGAAAGTTTACGAGACATATTCTAATTAGTTAGCACCATTTACTCCGTGCACACTATTACGCAAAACTTAATTTTAGCAACCATATTACATAATCTGTGATTTTAGTTTATGAGTAACAAAGTCACAGTTTATTCTAACATTTACAGTCTATTTGAGCGAAGTAGGTATGCACTTAATTAATTAATAGGAGTAGAAGATGATGAAAGGAAATTAACCTGAAAAATAGGGTACCACACAATTCCAGACGTAAAGGGAGACCTGAATCCTGGCGCAAAAAAAGATCATGACGACTATGCAATATAATTTATCTACACGTCTACAGTTAACGGTGAAAAGAAGTGTAACATAAACATTATGCACATAAGAGAACAAGACTATTTTTTTATATTTCAAAAATGTTTAACTAATATTTACAGAAAAGAAGTACCGCCTCTACCTCATTCACAGTCGCACTGTACTTTGATTAGACCCATTGAGACAATGGAAGCTGAGTTATTAGCATTGTTTTTTTTAGTTGTGACAACAATCACCGTTCGAGTTAATGCTTTCTTTTCGGCTGTGATAACTATTGTCGTAATTGGCCCTTTGTCCTATTTTTTCATTTAGATAATGAGTTTTCAGTACCATCCGCTTTGTTGTTGTTATTTTCATCTTAACACAGCAGAAGGACATAATGGGCAGACAGATCTGATTCGAATCATGTACCTATTTATATTTCAATTACACGACTTTTAGCTCTTGGAGTGTCTTTGAATCATACATAAGAGTGGTTTTTACGAGTATAGTTATTGCTTTAACATCTATGATCCTAAACTGGAATTTTTAGTTACATATATTCCTTAGTTTTTTTGCAAAGCAGTATATTTTTATCAAGTAACGTTAACCGAATCAAGGAAGCGGCACAAATCTTGGAGAGTTAGCTTTGATTCAATAAAGGCAATTTAATGTTTATCGATCAATTTGAATGTGCCCTGATGGTGCTATTTATAGAAACTTCAATGTATGTAGGGAAGTGATGAAGCGACAGTCGCCGGCGGCGAGTCACAAAGGACCAATTGAATCGACCAATCGCGAGCAACACGACGTGGCGTGGGCATCGTCTCGTCGCTTCACAGAACCACAATCATTTTCACAACTCTACCAAGTTGTCGAAGGACGCAAATTACAAACCACACTAAAACTTACCGTTCACGATACAGCACCTTCGGGTATAGCAGCAAAATTAACTCAATTAACAGAATTTGCCTACGTAACGTTGATTAGTTGCGAACACGTACACACTTTAGTACACTCAAAGGAAATGGAGTCTAAATTGAGCGGGTACAATGGAGAAAAAAGACTCCCGTTATCTCCTTCCATTTCACGGTCCGGCTTCTGGGAAATAAATTAGGGCATTATACGAGGAAGCGAGTGAGTGCGGTGTTCACATGGCCAGATGGCCAGCGATGAATGAGTCGTTAACGAGCGCGAGGTGCCCGGCACTGTCCGCTTTACAGTGACCAATACGACCCTTGCTTTTATTAACATACACATTTATTGCAACTAAAATTCATCATCCTACTTTAAGCTCCCTTAAAGTCATAATAAAACCTTCCCAATATCCACTTCAGCTACCGAGCTACTAACCTAATTCATGAACGTTTAAGTGCAGGGTCTAATATTTGGAATTTATTTCGGGGCCCGAACCCGAACGGATGTTTTATTTGTTATTACATTAGTGTCACGTCAAACTTGGCCCTGTCCGAACTGAGTCCCATCAGATAATATAATAGGAGGCGCGTAGGACGGATAGCGATTTCGTCGAACAACCGGGATGCGCCCAATTCTCGCCAATAAACGCCCCCGAGATATATCAGCCTCGGCGTTAGTCAGGCAATGAACACCTCTATAGATATACTCGTAAAATCGAAAATAAGATTTGTTAATTTGACGGTTGTGTCTGTAAGAGACGGCAGCATTTGAATTGACCAGCGTATTCTGTACACATATCGCTCATTCCACGCTCTTACGCACAGCTCTGTGACTGATGGCGGAACCATTAAATATGGATGTTCGATTCAGAGCTCGAGCTGTCGGTTTCTGAAAATTCTTTCGTGGTTTTAGGTGCGATCGCTCGTTTACTTATTCATAGGCAATTCCTTAGAGGACTTTTTCGCGAATGTGCTCACTTACACGTGAGAAGCGTGTAATGAGTCAAAAGATTTAAATTCTTAAACAGTAAAAATGGAGAGAAGCGTGCAGACTGTGAAATGAAAATTATTTTTTCAGCTTTCTGCGAACTGAAATTAAATTAAAATTCCCCGATACCCAAGGCTCGGAGAAATGGGAGTTAATGAAATGAATTCTAAAGATTCCACCGTGGTTTTTGTTTTTCAGTTTTGAGGATATATTGGGGAGAAATGGTTGATTTAATGTGGGCGTTCAGAACGCAGTGCAACAATGACGGCATCGTTCAGCCTCGTGACCTCAGGATCAGAGTATGATTCACCGGCGGGCGCCGCGCATACCTTCCCTAGCCGCATAGGTAATAGGAAATACCACGTCACAATAAATTCGTAAAGGCCAAGCTGATAATTTACAGCGTTCAAAACAATTTTCACCTGCGACCTTAGGAGTGTGTCAAACATGCTGTAAATATTAAAGATAATACTTTTGGCTATTGAACTAATGTGTGGCCCGTTGTTTTTTATAACGAGATAGGCATACATTTGGCAGCAATCTCACCTGATGTGTGTGACGATGCGGCCGAAGTTGTTCACTAAAAGGTTATGAACTCGGACTAGATAATATACGCATACCAATATACCTAGATCCATCAAATACAGATACAGTGTACCAACTGTTAAGTACACACAGACGATACGATTACATCATCAATACTATAATTCGTAATTGTATGACAAGAAGCGCCACAAAATCAGCTGGTGGGACAAAGTTTCCACAACTGCAATGAGTATTCTGTGAATGTGTTGATGTCTAGGCGACGCGAGTAGCAACAGGAATGCGTATTGCGGTTTCGACGGAGATATTCCGTTTTACAATCGGCAAGCGCGCGCGCAGCTTTCGCGCTGCGTGCACATACCTTCGACGGGATCGATCACAGACCGTTTGACTTGCCAGGGCTGCAACATGTGAATTTTCTGGGGCCCTAGACAATTCAATCTATTCTACAGCCAAGTTTGTTATATAAAATGTGCGAAACTGACATAAAGCCATCTAAACATCGTGTGACTTTTGCATACATGTTTTGACATTCGTTGGGGATAGCGAAGTTCTCTGTAGAATAGACTGCATCTTACCTAGGAGCACAGCCACTTAAATTATATATCTAGTTCCTAGATTCTAGGGCAAGCAAGACAATAGAGATAATTTTTATTCGAAATCTGCTGTGTAATTTCTGGGTACGTTTTGGTTCGAGATTTATCAACACCAAACACCAACCAACCCATTTACATTTACCTAGATTTACCAACATTCTAATAGCCAAATCACAAATAAATTATCTAGGCCCTAGTTTGTAGCACAAGCAATACAACAGAGAATCATTATTTTTTTATTATTTTTAATTTCAGACTGTATTTTGGTTCGAGTTTTATCAACATGTGGTTATTTTTATGTCGGATGATCACTAGCATTAGATATTATTGCTATATTATGGTTAATGCAATTTCCGTAAATAGGCCAACTTGATGCTGTACGCAGATGGGTTATGACTAATAAAAATCTCGTTCGTTATGCTCTCTACGGATGTAGAGTTTCAAAGACACTAAGTAACTAATCTATACCTAGGATACCTATACTGAATGTTGTAGTAATGGTTGACAACCCTATTTAGGTGCGTTTGCTCACGCTGATTCATACAATTCATGATCCATGAATAAACATTTAAGAGATGATGCAGAAATTTAAATAGTTTTTTGTAATTATACTCCCTGTTACAATTTATATTGCATCACGTAACTGAGCGAGGAAATTGAATAATAAACAACAATTATTGTGTGCATCTGTTTTAACTGTTTCTTATGAATGCTAATCTGTTCATTTATCATAGGGCGTGTGTACCTAAGCTTTTTTTATTGTTGATTTATTGTTTGCACTATGCAGTAGAATGAATACTTACATATTTTTCCAATTCGCAAAGCAATCGTTGTACCAAATTAGGTAATCATACATTTAGATTTAGGTAAATAACTTTAGCTCTGCAACATGCAATTTGAAATCCAATTTCGTTAGTAAAATTTAATTTACTTAAGCAAGTCGTAGTAACGTTTAAAAATAAGCGTTTTTTATCCTTCCATTAATTTATCATTACAAATAGGATTAGCAATTTACTTATCCGCTGACAGTTTTAATTTATAGCGAACGGCGAAGTTCTTAATTAGTATGGGTGAGGGAAGACGCGGGGGCAGAGGGGGGTGGTTCCTTGAAGTAAGCACTACTCCCGTCGCACGCGACTCTTTTTGCCCCCTTTTCCGGAGCGCTGACTTGCTGTACTGTCTAAGAATTAATATGCTACGTTAGCATTGAAATTTCAAATCATTTATTGATTGTTCTACCACATTGTTAGGATCCGTTATGCTAATTTTAATGTGATAATTTATATTCTCATTATTGAAGTAAGCACGAGATACTTTACGTAAGAGTTTATGAATTTTATTATGCTTATCTACATACTTCCTAACTAATAATATTATAGCAGTCTCATATTTATTCAAGTGTTATAGAAGAGTCAAAGTCAATATTAGTAAGGGGATTAAGATTTATTTATCAAAGCTTTTAAATGGATTTAAGGTTTTTAAAGTTTAATCATAAAATAATAATGAATTTATTTTACCACAAAATTATATTATAATCGAAATCAAAGTTGATAAAGTGTTTCCCTGAGCATTTACTTTTCATCCAAACATTTATTTTTTTCTGACTGTGATAACATTTCTTCAGTAGTTTCAGTAATATTCTTTGTATGCCTATAGTTGGTTTGCCCATACCCACAACACAAATCACTTTCGATTCTCTATCAGAGCTTGTAATCACATTTGTACCTCAATTCAGTGGAAACGCCACGTCTTAGGTCAGTTTATTTATCGGGGAAACAAGTTTTTCGCGGAATTTACCTGGTTCCTTTTGATTGTTAAGCCCCCACAAATTATTTCTTGTAACCGTATTATGTATATTGTAATAACATAGTGTATTTTTAGGTTTGTAATAACAAAGCGTATTTAGAGGATGTTTATTGAAACTACTAGTAGTAAAAATCATATTTCTAAATAATAATATATAATAATAAAATCAATAAATATATAATAAAATAATAATAAACTAATAGTAGTAAAAATAATAGTCGTCTTTTGTATATGTATATGCACAAATAGCGTTATTGAAGTTCTAAAACTAAGTATATAAATAATGAAATTATGGATTTGCCTTTATTTTGCTATAGATCTTAATAAATAAAAGAGAATGTTGAGAATAAATGGATTATCTGGATGAGATCAATTTTAGCGATTAGACTGCCTACATTTTTTATGGTGTTACAATTCAAATCTATCTATCTATCCGTTATCCTAGTCACCACAGCACAAGCTCACGCCTAGTTTGGGGCTAGGACTGGTGGTTGCACTGCATTATGTGATCGTTCTCTCAGTTATGGCTACGCTATTATTACCCAGTGAATAATACCAATAACACTAAAGCAGCAATACCTACTTTGAAGATTGTATACTTAGCGCAAGGCAAGGGTGCGTTCATATTACCGGTACATGAGTGAGGCTGAGCGATTAGCGAAGTGGACGATTCGCGAAACATTTTGTCGCTCCGCTATCCGGATTTGGTAATCATATTTTCACTCATACGACGAGGCTTGTCAAAATTGTAGGTACAAGGTAAAGTAAAATATTTTTTCACAAAAATACAACTGCCTTAAAAACGCTCTAAAAAGTTGAAAACAACTTTTTTGTCGCCAACTGAAAAAAAGTGGCAGGAAGTCAGTACCAATTCAGAGTATTCATACGTGTGACCTATGTCACGTGTGTCTATGCTGGCTGGCACCGACTTCCTTTCAGGTTTCTTTCACTTAGCGATAAAAAAGTTATTTCGACTTATTATTGAGTTTCATGTATTCTAATCACAATAGCGCGTTGTTATGAGAGTATTGTAGAGTAGTCAAAAGGATTGTTTTATGCAGGTAAAGAGATTCAGTGAACACAAAATGCAAATTCACTGTATTTCCAGCAAGTTAACCTTTAATCTTTGGTTATATTGTTTCGTGCCTGCTTGCGAAGTGCGTACAAAATATGTTGTAATAATTCAAAAAAGTAAAAACTCTGAGGTCAAGAGTCTTGATCGTCAAGTAACTTGTGCCTGTTTGCAGTCTGCATGTTCCCACTTTTCGCTTCGAGGTTCGGCAAATGTGAACGTACCATAATACGGCGTCAGTATCGTATTTGTTGACCGCAGCCCGACCGATCCTTCTGCACAAATATTTACTGAACAACCGATCGCCGACCCGACTGTTATACGATAGCTTGTTACAACAAAACGCAGAGTTATTTTTAATTTATTTTTCGATCGAACGCTAAAAACCGATATCTGCAAGTATGAGGGGCAAATGTTTTCCTTTAAATATTCTAAGGCTTACTCATTAGTGTTGCATGAACATTCGGTCAGTTTTCAATTCCGTCGAGCTTTTTATTTCTGCACAGTAGGTTGTTCCTTCAGCAGTAAGTTCTATATTCAACCTAGTAACAAACTTCAATGTAAAACAAGGTCAAAGCAGTTTTTTGCGAGTTTATTGTCAATAGTTTTTTCGTAATACAATATTAATACAGCAATATGTTTTCGTAATAAACCCACAAAATAACACTTTCTTACAAATGAATTGATTGAACTACTAAAGCCCACTTGCGCAAGTCCGGAGATCGGAGTGGAAAGCCCATTTTATTTTCTGTGTACCCAGAAAATATTATTAAACAAGTAAACATCATTTTTGAAAAAACAAAACACCCGACTGCAAAAATTATTATATTTTTAAAATGGTCTCTTTATTGGCTTTCATTTGATACCCATATTGCTATAGTAAGGAAAAAATTAAGCCCCCCTTCCCCCTTTATTTCCATTTGCGGGCGCCATTTTAAAAATCGATATAGCCTATGTCACTCTCACAATTTTGACAAATTTAACGACACCTCATATGTCAAAAACTGTCCAGCCGTTTGGGCTGTAGGGCGTGCCAAACAATTATAATAATAATAATAATAAATTGTTTCAACAAACACACCAATTACCTAGCCCCAAACTAAGCGTGAACTTGTGCTATGGTGACTAGGATAACGGATAGAAATACTTAAATACATATAGACATCCATGACTTAGGTACAAATGCTCGTGCTCATCACACAAACATTTGCCCCTTGCGGGATTCGAACCCGCAACCGCCTGGTTTAGAAGTCAAGTCAAGATAATTATACATACATACATACTCTCGAAAAACATAACCCTCCTTCCGCAGTCGGGTAAATACTGCAACGTTATTGAACGATTCCTCTTACAAAAGAATGCTCATACCTCTATAAGTTTCTAAATATTAGACAATCAGAATTAAATACTTTATCACTGATATTTTTGTTGTAATTAAACCATTTTACCGATAATTAATTACGTAATTAACTGCGTTACTAATTATTTTGGATAACCGGTGCGCTGAAGCGCCTCGTGGGCATAAGTGAGACTGGGGCTGGGGGGCAATGATGTAGAAAATAATGAGCTGCAATAAATCTCTTTTCCGAGTTTTATTTTGGTACTGGCATAGTTTCTCTCTAGTATTCTAATGATGATCGAATACGGCAAATCAGCTACATATCATGTATAAATTCGGTGTTCTAATAGGTGTATTTTCATAATGTTGGTTTAAAGAGTTTTGTGCATCGCTAATAATTAAATAAAACTACTTTATGTCTGTAATTATTGTGAATAAAACAAAATAGCCAGTTTTAATTGCCTGTATCTTATTAAGTAGGTGCATTGAGATGGTCTGTGCTGTAAATATTTTGTTAATTAACTTATAGCCCGCATCTTTTAACTACGAATGCAGTAAAAATTAATTTAAATTAAGTAGTTATTAATGATGCTACTTTTATTATGAATGGACTTTGATAATATTTTTTAGGAATTTAAAGTAGGTATTTAAGCCGATCTTAAGAATACACTGTTGTTTGATACAAAGATAACAATTGTAGCTTTGTTTTATTGTAAGTAATAAAACTACCACCCGTGAATATTTAGCACCAAAATCCCTTTTATACGTAACCACGGCGCGTGCTAATGAAACTGCATACTAGAAAAGCAATCAGAAACCCACGAGACTGCATGTGCACTGTACATGTGTGAACGGTCAAATTCGTTTATGTTGTATGTGTAATACAGTGCACCGACACGTGAGCATGATTATAGACTTTACTGCATTAGTTTTAGAGGCAACACATGTGGGTGTTTTGTGGTGAATTCGTGTACGATGTCCGTCCGTAAGCCGGGAGAGGATTGGCCCAGGGCAATGCGGGCAAGGTTATGGACCCTTTGATTTAATTGAAGATTCCGTGTTGGGAACTCTGTGCATCTATTCTCTTAACCGAAACACTGTCAAATTATAGTTTCAAATGTCAGTTATGTCAAAATAGTTATTTCTCCAACATCAAGGAACCACAGTGATACACAGAATTTAGTGAAACAAAATAAGAGAAAAGAACCCTTGGATAGACTACCGCATTGTCTGACCAATAATAGGAAACCGTTGACGGATTTTTTTATGTCTTTATGATATGATTGTTTTAATCAAATTCGAATAATCTATCTTTTATTCCCTTTTATGTCGAATTAATGCCTATTGAATGGAACATTACGTATTCATGTAGATAAATCGTATCGTGTTTGTATTGAAATTCAGTCTGTGTTGTGTATACAATTTAAATATTTGACTTACCGACCGATTTTTCACTTTTTATAAATACCAAGTTGACATACCTGAAACAAAATTAAAAAAGTATAATAAGTTGATATTTTTTTTGCAAGTGTCGAAATTTTTTTTAAACGTGGCATTAAGTACAGTCACCATCTTTCGACTTTTACTTAGTGCTTATTGAATTTTTTGAATAGATTAGTACATTTTTCTCCAAAGACTCCAAATACTTCCTAATGCAAACAGCAAGACATCAAATTTATTTAAAGTATTTTAAGAATTTTGTTGCCCCGTCTTGTCCACGAACGAACAATTACACAATATTGATGTAGACTTAAATACTATAAATAATTTTGTTGTTCGACCTCTATCTGCCAGATCAACTACCAAAACATACCGCTGAGATTGTTTCGAAGAAGGTCCTAACTAAAGAGGCTTCTAAATAATTTGAAGGCTGGCACCTGTACGGGCCCGCTGCTAATGGACCCCAATTATCGATGACATCGCCGCACCGAGGCCCATTACCCCTCCCCCCTCATACACTCCTCTTTTACTGAAAAGAGTTCTCGGGACGTTAAGGCTAAATATGAGAAGCAGAAACCAACGCCCCAGGCAGGCAGATGCCATTTCTCCCAGGGTTTATTTTTTATTATTATTATTTACGCCAATGTCGGTCGATATAAAAAACTATCAGTTTTCCTAATGAGACTAAAATTCTGCAGCATTTTCAACTTGGATACTCGTAAAAACTATTCCTTATTTGATTTTAGAACAATATTTCATTCAACAGATTACAAAAGTTACAAAGGTAAGTTAATGCTGCTCATCTTTCCCTTTTATCACGATTTGAAATAGATAAAGGGAAGACTTTACTGGAGTTATCAACAGAAAAAGCTTGCCAATTCGAAGTTAGTCCGTCGTTATAAAATAGTCTTTCGATCCTCTCGACAGAAATCGGTGAACTTTGTTTTAAACGAGAAATTGTTGAAAGAACTTAAAGATTACTTCCTTGAAACGTATTGGTTTGATTTACAATCGGACGAAGTGTTACAATTGGACGAAGTTTGGATTTTCACTGTTCAATATTTCCATTCAGAATTCAGATCGGTAGTAGTACCTTTTCGTACCAAAAAGAGTGACAAACTTCGGGAGAAATAAAACGCCTGATTGCCTAAAGACTCTTTGCTAATGCAACGTTAATTCTAAGTAACTTTGTATTTACACTAGTAATAATTGCTGAATTAATACCTGTTACCAACGCATAAGAATTAATTTACACCGATTTCACCCGAAACAGCATTTCCAACTGGAGACAAATGAAAAGCGAAAACAAAATATAAACACGTGCAAGCAATTGTTGTCATGCTTGAGTTAGGTAGAAGCATTGTCACACACTCGCTGTATGTATGACTTGTATGACAGGAGTACAGCGGATCGCCGTTATCAGCAACACACACGCGCGTGACGGAGGACTAGAGATAACAGCCCTAGCTGAAATTGTATAATAGCAAGTGCAAGTGTTACAAGTCATTGTTTGCCTATGACGGTCACAGTTCACACCTCAATCGGGTAAGAGACTAAATGATATTGAAGGCATACATAAATCTTACTGACAGTTCTTAATCTTTATAGTTTATACTCAAAATGGTGATTGAACGGATTCGATCACTAATTTCTTTTAGATCATTACTACTGACCTAATGAATTGAGGCGGTACACACGGCAGCACGTCAGACTACCCCACTTTGACCTTAAGACCGCTTCTATTCCCTACGTAATATATGCTGTTTTCGCGGTTCAAAAACAAAATGTATTTTATTTAAACTTCAAAATCATACCCAATATTATTTTGTTCATAATAAATTGATAACAGAGTTACATACGAGTATAAAAGAAAGAAAGAATATACATTTATTAATGAATGGACATCACATAACACACGAAAACAAACAACGTAACGGGCACGGTTATAAAACAAGAAACACAACAAAATTACAATTCATGTGGGTAAGCCAGTCGGACTGTGTGTATGTAGGTCTTTTTCATCTTTAAGCATAAAGTTTAAAATAAAGCTTTTTGTCAAATGCAAGAACGCTGCATATTACGTGCGTCTTGCACCATGAACTCTAAACGTTCTAGTTTTGCACGTTTGCCCGTATAATTTAACACTATACCTAGTATCTTAGTAGTCTAGTTAGTCTGTGAAGTAAGAAGGCTTGATATAATTTGCAGAAAGCGGGCTTCATGCCCTGAAACTCCCCTTTTGCTCCGAAATTGCATTAGCGATTCCGAGTAGCGTTTATTACTTAGAATAAAATAAAATATTACGTATCTAAACTTATCTACCAAAAAAAAATAAAGATGTGATATATTTTGTATACTTCGAAACTAAATTTAATTTCGCTTACTATGTTTTAATATTTCGTTTTATCCTAATTTTTTAGTGATTTTGTACAGAAACTTATGGTTTCCGTATAAGACAGTTAAAAATATGTCTTTAAAAATATAACTTGCAATATTCCACGTATACTTCGATCGTTTAGTGAACTAAAGTCATAAATATATCCAAAATAAAAGAATTCCGACCCGAACAGAAATACGACTTAAGGATAAACCGGCTAGGATTACTTAAAGTTCCAACTTGATACGTTGGAACAATACTAGAAAACTCGAATAACTCGTCTTTCTTGGAAACAGCGGCTTAGTAACTATTACACAAGTTCTTATCTGCCTTAGAGCACCTCTCGCCTTATCACGAATTGCAACAAATATCTACGATAGCAATAAAAAGTTACGTGTTCATGACGTCAACTGCTCCACCGGCTCCACATTTGCAGACATTATTGATTGGAGCCTCGATATCGAGTTTACAAAGTCTGCGTATAACTTTGTACGAGTAAGTTAGTTAACTCTCAAACTCAATCTCAATATATTCTGAAGGCGAATTCGTTTTCAAAATTCGTAAAGACCTACTTTTTCTTTCAAGTTATCGATCTTTGTCATCTATCTATATATAATTTAAGAGTTACGTTAATTGGTCTTCTTTTCCACCCAACTAATCCCCTCCATTCTGCGCCAACACCACATGTCAAAAGCCTCTATTCTCTCCCTGTCGCGTTGGGTTATCGTCCACGTCTCACAGCCATACAAGGCGATACTCCAGATGTACAATTTTACAAGTCTTTTTTCAAATTCGCCTTGATATTCGGGCTCTAAGCTAGCGATGGGCTTATATCAAATTATTCGAACGGTCTCTATACTCGAATGTATTCGATAAGCAACCGCAGTCATTCGATTATTCTTCGATTATGCGGCAAGCAATACCGGAGCATGCGGTGCGCAGGCCGTAATACTAACGAATGAATCGTCATTCGTCGCGTCGATTAATCATTCGCTCGCTGCCTGTCCTGTGCGCACAGTCGCGGCAATTCAATCGAATGCATCGAAGGGCCGAGTATAGATAAATTACTAAATCGACATTCGATAGTTCGAATGGTCGATTGTCGATTCATTCGATTATTTTTTCGAACAATCGCCCATCGCTACTCTAAGCAGGTGCCTCTTAGCATTAAACGCTTTCTTTGCCATAGCTATTCTTGCTTTTATATCTGATGTACATCTTTGTCATCACACCGTTTAAAATACTAAATTGAATTCATTCAGTATTTTACAGCGACAGAAGGAACTTTTAGAAGACAACCTAAAAGCTGTAAGTTGGAATGTTCAAATGTCAACAGGTCAGCTTTTCTACAGTACTTACTCTAATAACGATATAGGTCAATATTTTCGAACTACTAAGTTGCTTATTTATTTATTAATGTAGTTCTAATACCAACGCGTACATCACGTAGACCGAGACAATAAGCATACAAAAACTTTTTCATTATGTTCCGCCTAGGTAAATTAATTTGGGCTGTTCGCATTTAAACGTCTACATTACATAGAAACACGAAAGCATGTAATTTATCGGCCATTACGTGAAGATTATTAAATTCTGTAACCAGGGATTAATAAGGGTAACAGAGTTTTTTCATTTGCACAATGTTGACTTTTATGGCGATGTTAGCCATGACTGTCTCTTTTTTTATGAGTTTTACAATGGACTTGGAAATAAACTTGAACACACACACTCTGGATGATAAAGGTTAAAAGGTTGGTGCTACTGGAAATGTCAACTACACTAACACAGAAAGGGACAGTGCGATACACGTTAATTTTGAAGTAGGTGAAAGTTCTATTATTAATGATAGTCATATCAAAGGGCTACCCGAATTCCTTACTAATCCCAACCCTTCTAAGCACTCTTTTGTATTAATTATTACGTGTGGGTATCCCTAGCCTGGAGCATTAAAGGTTCCGTTGAATGTATGTGATGTAACATTTCAAAAGCCGGTGAATGAATATTTTGAACGTCTAGGCCTAGTACTAATCCTTTAGCAATTACACAGGGTTTCACGAAAAGCTGGTTAATTTAATTAAAAGGCTTACCGCGGCCTCTTGAGAAAACAAACATTAATGTTCATACAATGTCTGGTATGAGTTACTAGACCTTTAAACTAGTACGGGTCAGGGGCGAATAAATTGTGTAATGTTTAAAAATCTTGAAAAAAAACAAAAGAAAAATCTTTAAGCGATTAATTAGAGATCTTAGGTTCTAGTTTTTCGAGCAATGCCTGTATTTTTCTGAGACTAATGAAAGAAGTCGTACAGCCTAGTTGCGTCACGCAGACGGGCAGATGAAATAAGACGTTTATGTGTTGGAGCTTCGATCAATCTGCGGTGAAATGGCGACGTCTGACCTAGCCGGCGCCACGGCGGCCGACGCTCCCGCCCTTCGGCCAGCTGGATAAGGTTGCCACCCTTAGCAGACTGCGGACCAGAGCGTAATGCTCACCGTGTGTATCGTTTTAGCTACGATAGAGGCATAAAGCCTGTTAAGCATAGGTATTGCACTGTTTCTGAAAAATCTTAAAAGTGGATAAACTTTGCGACAGCGTTATAGATAGATAAACCCCCTATAGTGAGTAAATGAGAAGCCAGCTTCGATAAGGACAAAAATAAAGAAAACAAAAGTTTTTTGGACTATCGGTGTGGTCACCGGACTGAAGAAACTGAGTATATTTCCTCCCATTATGATATATTTCTTCTGGTAATAACAATAATATACAATTATTGTAAGCTGCTGAGTTCCTAGACAGGTCACTTACATGCTTCTAAAGGCATTGAACCTGTTTTATTAATATAATAACGATTCAATGGAAATAATGGATAGGGGTCTTTGTAGCCTCATTTTTCATATCTTACTGTACAAATGTTGTAAGGGTTAGCAACCCTACTCGCAGACTAAATACGCAACACTCAGCACTTATTCAGGGCTGTACTCGTATTTGGTATATTTTATTGTATATCGTGCCACAGACTAATATATTATGCTAATGTCAGGCCGCTCGCAGTCTCAGAGGCGTGGGGAAACGATGATATGGTATAATTTACTGGGCTTTCCGGGATTTTGATAAAATGCCTTTTATTTGTAACGCGACCTATATTTTACATAGAAAAGCCGGCTTTATCTCGAATATCACCCCAATCTTTATTCTTGTATCTATTTTTGCAAAAATATATTTTATAACCAAAATATGTTTAGAGATAAATATTACCTATGTAATTTGTTCTTTAACCAGTAAAGAAAAACCATCATATTTTTTTCATCGCACAATTTACAATGGAAACGTGGACACCTATTGCCCGAAATCTGCCACCCAATTTGGCTAATAGAATTTTGCGACCGAACACCATTTGCACTATCAGGCTTTATCGGATTTGCTCTTGTACGGGACAGGGAATTTGATTTATTAATTTCAGACGAATTTTGCCGGCCGGACGAGATGTTCCGGGATGAATATAATAAACTCATCACCCTACGAGGATGTTGAGAGCGATTCGTATTGAATCATATTGAGGTCGCTTAACAGCTGTCACCTGTCAATCGCCCGAGCGAAAATGTAGTTCGATAACATGTGGTACAGTGAATCTCATAATATCCATGTTACAAAATTAAGGGCCAAATGTTGTGACGTTGTGATAAGATTCAAATAGGTTATGTGTGGCAGTCAAATCCCGCAACTATGCTGTCCGATTGGCCTTAATCTGAGCAATGCGAGTTGCGGATCTCACGCCGGCGGAACCATGACCGGCGGCCGGTATCGCGGTATGCGGACGACGCCGGTGCGGTACGCGGTGGAGCGCGCATCCTCGAGGCCGGCGAGAGGCTGCGGCCGAATCTGTGGCAGCGCTGTTGCGGTAGGTCAGCCGCTCCGACTGCATTCCGCCTGCAGCTTGCTTCCACTAAATATAGCTCGCGAGTGAACGAACGCGACGCGCCGCTCAGTCGCCCGAGTCGCGAACCACAACGCTAAACGCAACACTTAACATTTACGCCTTTTTTGCAGCGCCACATGGTATTTTGACAGATGGCGATATGAAATTGAAGGGGTGCACAGATAAATTGGTTCCGAGAAGTCAATAAGCGTGGGCACACCAATAAATTACTAATTTCACAGTATTTGTTTTATAGTTTAAGCTTTTGTGGAAATTAGAATAACCTATTGTATATCTACCTTTGTCTTGTAAGTAGGTATAAAATTATCATCAACAAATTGGTTCTTACAGAAAGAGGCATACTTTTTTAACCACTTAAAACCTGAAAAAATTTCAGGCTTTGAAAATTACCCTCGTAAATGACTCTTTCATGGCCACTACAATCATGGTAGAATTCTATAATTCATGTAATCTAGAGAGCAATTCGCTAACATTGTTGGATCGGGGATGGCCGCTCGTTCACGTTACATTGTATTTTTATATAAGGCCAAATGCAAACCTCTGCGCAGTGCGTCATGAATAAAACATTCTTTTACACTTGTAAAAAATAAAGAACTCCCGCGTTGTGTCGTCGAAGGAGCCATCGTCTGACGACCGCAAGAGAGGGCATTTTGTTTGCTTATCGGCACATAATGCGCTAACCGTACTTGATAACGGAACAATGAGTGTAAACCAGTCGTGCAGATACCTACTACATTAGCATACACTCTGATACGCTTATCTCGCTATGTCAATACTCTTTTGTAATGAAGATACGGCAGTCTATTTGCCCTTAATGCGACCAGCGCATTCTTTGCTTGAATAACCCACACAACGGGGTGACCCATTAGACCACGATTTGCCCATTTTTTCCTTATCTAAATTTAGGAGACATGTACCATTTATCTGACACTGGTATTTGGTTATCGTCATTTGTTACATAAATTAACATGCGTGTTCATTATCACTTTGCCGCAGGAAAAGTTTTATTTTACATTTAAATGAGCAAGGGACAATGCAGACACAATTATTATCTGGCATGTTATTTGCTGTTAAGGATAACATATTTACTGATAATTTTGACGAAACAATGACTGTCGTTAAGCGATAACCGTGTTCGCAGTAATAGGTACCTTAATTACAAAACTGATAACAGATAAATGAAGATATTATGTTTTTCTATTTATCAAACTCTAAATATTTTTGCAATGATTAATAAATCTGGAAATTACCCTTGGTTTTATGCACTACTATCCATAATATTCTTAAGTAGGTTCTTACGGCTGCACGTCTGATTACCCTACTTTGACCTTAAGACGCCTTTATTCCTTACGTAATAAAAGCTGTTTTCTTAGATCATATGAATAACCTGACGTGCTGCCGACCATACCTACCTATCCAGCAAGTACGGTCGGCCAAGAAAGTGGTATACCAGTTTAGACACATGTGTAAGTAAAATAGCGATATGGTTGAAGTCACTCATGGACTTATTACCTTTTGAACTATGAAAGAGATGCACATGACGTACCTATTATTAGTAGTAGCTGTCAGAATATTTTTGCATGGAAAAATGAACCCTGTTGTTCTATGACGATCGAACGATTTTCAACTTTAGGGTGATGGACTACTTCTATTTTCGTATCTGTAATATGCTTTTAGATTGTTTGAATGTTTTTTTTTATTGTGCATATTACTAATATATATGTATGCCTAAATAAACAAATTCTACTAGTGTCCATTTTAATAGTTCCTTCCTTGATTTATTATAAGTTACGCGCATAGTAAAACTGTTGAAATAGGATGACTTTCCGTTAGGAAATAGTTATCAAACAATATGTATAGTTGTAGTACCCTAGGTACCTGTTTACGACTGAATATTGTTTATACGTATGTAGGTACTATGGAAAACTTTGGGTGTATATTCAGAAATTTTGTCTGCTCTGTTTACGTAGTAACTATTATATAATCTGTGGCTCTGTCATTTATTTTTAAGTTTAAAACAATGAGGTGTATAATATTTTCAACAAGGGTAAATTCAATATGTTCCTCATATTTTTTATAATATTTCATTTCAAATGTATTTAAATTCAATACTTACTATAATATTATAATCCATTCAAGAAATTAAAGTGTGTGAGTCATCTTATTGTTTGCTTGCAACTTTTTTATATTTTATTAAATGAAAAAAAAAATATTCGATTGGCCATTGGAAAATTGAGAAGCTTTCCCAGTTTGGTAAACCGATAACGGCATAGGTAACAGGTATCGGAGTCCGCTTATCAGCGCGACCTTCGCAAGAGCAGATTGATAAGAGATAACATTCTGTGCCGTGTATGTAGGTAACTCACTCTTTGTACATTAAGTGATGAATAGATAGGTACGAGACATCATTTTTTATATACTAATAATGCCAGAACATGACACATTCAGATAGGGTCGTAATAAGACGCCATACGGCAATTTAATATGCCAGACGGAAAAATGGATTAACAAAGTTTCCGCCCACGTTTATGCAAAACAGTAAACTAGGTACTGGATGTGAAATTCATTAAAGTTGCGTCGTGCGAGGGCGGGCGGTGTGCGGTGGCGGGCGGTGCGCTTTGCGCAGGAGTGCGGCGGAGTCAGCTGGCGGCTGGCTGCCAACCGCAAGGGAGGCGCCGGTGACGCCGGCATACCTACCCACACCACACCGCACTCTACACTACCACGAACTCAACAATGTTTTGATTAAATCCAATGCACGCTCATTCCCCGAGTCCGCCTTCACGATTCATAACAATTTCTACCCATGTCTGAAGTCACGACGCAACTCATCTTCGCAGTAAACCGACACTGTTTATCAACACAGCCGGCGACGACACATGAAAGATCGACGCAATTCCCGGCGAAATCGTCAACCTTTGGCAGCCGTCTCGATGGTGATCTACGAGGCGCGTGCATGCGATCCATCGGGAGCCGTTTTGCGAGCGACTCGAAATAGACACGTAAAGTGATGTCGAGCGCGTGCATGCAGTGATCGACCGCACTCACCGTGCGTTCGCAGGCTGCAGGCGCGCGGTCAGCTGAGCCGTCGGCTCCGGCGAGCTGCACTGGCGCGGCCTCGCTGCTGCTGCTCGGGCTCCGGGCGCAAGATCCGGGGATGCACTCGCTTCGGCAGCACTGCACGCGAATCGAACGAGCTCCGGTCTCGGATCACCGATGGCACACACACACGGACCGCGACTGAATGCGTCAAGCGTAGACTACTTGCATCGCGGCTCTCGCGTGCTGGCGGCGAGAGTGTCGGCGAGCGACTGAGAAGCGCGGGGGGCCGCCGCCAGCACCCGCGCCGCCCCTCGCCGCCCACTTCCTCCGATGAATGACAATAATGGAAGACGTTCAACTCGCCCGCAAACCGAATAATATGAATCATTGCATTAGGGTGCAGCCCCGCCCGAGTCCGGCCCGCGAAACTCCGGTCCGCGGCACCTCGCCGTGATAAATATTCATGAAGGGCTAAGGTACGTTCCTGTAATGTCTGAGCTGAACGGTGACAGAGCTGAAGAACGTTCTGCGCATTTTTACGAGGCCATCGTTGTAATTTTAATGGAGGCTATCGGTGTCAGGGAGGAGCGTAACGGCTTGGGTTATCAGCTGTTGAGCTCCATCATGGCGTAAGAGTGCAATTAGCAGGTTCGCATGGCAGACGGGGCTGGAGCGCTGCGACGCCACTAATCTTATCTGCACTAATCTAATCCAGCGCGACGCCCTCTCTTGTGTTTTCTTCCAATTGTGTCCACTCGAGGTAAATTAGAGGTTTTCTCCCGACAGTTCACAATCCACTCCGTCAGAGTTCATTGTGCTCTGAGAAAAATCACATTTAATTGCCCCGTTGTTTGCATAACCTACGCAACTTTTACTTGGTGTTTCAACCCGTACCTACGCTGTTTGTTATCATTTTGCAAATAACACTTGCATGACGCATGATACTTGTATGTAACGTACTTATACTTAATCATTTTCCAATAGGTAAACAATAATCTTTGAACATAAGACTGCGTTGTATTGTGGTCATGTACGTACTTGCTAAAATTTTCCACCGTCCTGCCTGCCTTACACCATCGGGATAATCTTGAGTCTCAGGAGTGCAATTTTTACCTGGCCTTTATTTATAGTTCGCATTCGTCAATTCCGCTAAATCACTACGACGAAGAATGGGGCATTAAGAGCATCGTCCCCGGGTCGCTGTCGCGATACGGCCCGTTTTTATTTTGTTTTGTCGGATCCTTAAAGTTCATCTTGTCTAGACCGGTTCGTTTACGCCCACACCCCGCACTGATTTCTGCATCTTGCAACCGACCCGCCATACAAGTTACTTTATTTCACTTTTTATCCTTTTGCAATACCCCGAGATATTGGCCTCTCCTCCACTGACTTAATAGTGCAACGATCCATCGCACAACATTTTTAATCGACGTCTAACTTCAGGATGAGTTTTATTACTCTATTACCATGGCTAATCGCAAACGAATATAAGTATGAACAATCCAACATTGGAGATGGTTTCAGCATAAATAACAAGTGAAATCTAGTAATCTGATGTGATCAGTCTTTAAGCCCATTTCATCTAAACATCCAACAATTCCTGTTTTATCACCAAAAGCTTCTGTTTGTGAATCATTAGGTACTTTAATAAATATTTACTCTGTTTATAATGTACTTGGAATCAACTAACTGATAGGTGTCGTTAACATAACTGATACACAAATTACATGCTATTACTGTGTTTGTAGGAATATCGTAGAGGACATTAGCTATTTGCCCGTAGACGTCACATTATCAGTTAAATGACATCATTACCGGCCGACGCCACTTCCTTGGTTGCAGTTATCGTATACACTTATTTCAATTTCTAAGTATGTTACGGTATTTATGGCTTGACTAACTCTGCTTGAGGCGACAAAATGTTATAGACGCATGTACTTTTAGGCGTAAGTCCATTAAAGCTGATTCCGATGCATAAATGCGAAATGCTTGATCTTAATCTCATTACTAACAGGAATTGTTAGTCTATAGGATTTTTATGAGATACCTCAGATACCAGATTATGGCGTTTTGTGTATTGAACTGTATTGTAATTTTATCAAGAACTCGCGTACCCCGCCGACTTTGCCCGCTCCAAAAGTGATTTTCCATACAAACTTTTATCCCCCATTTCACCCTGATGATTTCATATTACAATAAAAAGTAGCCTATGTCCTTCCCAGGGTCTCAAACAATCTCTGTACCAAATTTCATTTCATCCGGTCCAGCAGTTTTGGAGCCTACAATTCAACACAATTTATAATATTAATGTAGATAAAATTAGGATACAAGTATTTGTGTGTCACTATTTTTATGTGATGTCATAATTTATGTCTACAGAGAAGAATTGAATATCCTCGAAATCTAATTCAAACGGTTAATAGGATAAGTAGTACTCAATGAAAAGTTCAGGTCAGCGTGGTCGAATATTGCTATTGTGTATGAAAAAGTATGACGTGACTGCAGACTTCATGTAGATAAATAAATAGGCGTTCTTATTTACATTCGTTGCAGTTGCCATATCATCAAGCATGTTTTAACTGGCTTCTTTACAGTGTTTATCAGTAAGTAAACACACACATAGGTGGCGTTTACTGACTCAAAATTAATGGTATTATAAACAACCATTATTTTTTGATTCGTAAGGTCAACTTTTGAATATTACTTACTTACTACTAAATAGGCAAAGCAGGATTTTCCATACAAATTTCAATCCCTCATTTCACCCTCCTGATGATTGTATATCTCAACAAAAGTAGCCTACCTATGTCTTTTCCAGGGTTTTAAACTATCTCTGTAGCAATTCTAATAAATTTTGTTTGAATCGGTCTTGTAGGTTCGGAGCCTATTCAATACAAACAAACAATCAAATCTCTCCTCTTTATAATATTAATGTAGATAACGCATTCAAAATGTTTGCGAACACATTGAGCGCCATGGTGGTCACCAGTGTGACCCCCAAACTATTTATTTTTTATTGTATCTAGTTTCGTGGCAGTCAAAGACTTAAAACTCTACTCCCCCGACCAAAAATTCTAGCATCCTACCCAATCATAGTGCATCTAAAAGAGGTAGATGGGTCACTAGCGCGCGGAAATTAATTGCCTCAAATTGTGTAATTTGCTCAATTTTACATTCAAATATGACATTAGACACGTAAAAGAACGTGTGCTTGGAGCATCAAATCTAAATTGCCGCGCAGTACCAGATAACAGGTCTACCTCTTTTTACCTGACTGCGGAAGGAGGGTTACGTTTTTCGAGAGTATGTATGTTGTATAATTGTTTGGCACGCCCTACAGCCCAAACGGCTAGACAGTTTATGACATAAGAGGTGTCGTTGAATTTGTCAAAATTGTGAGAGTGACATAAGTTATATGCATTTTAAAAATGGCGCCCGCAAATGGAAATAAAGGGGGGGAGGGGGATTGAGTTTTTCTTACCATAGCAATATGGGTATCAAATGAAAGCCAGTAAAAAGACCATTTCAAAAATATAATACTTTTTGCAGTTGGTTGTTTTGTTTTTTTTTTCAACAATTATGTTTGCTTGTTTTAAATAAATACACTGTCAGTGATCCTACGTGTATAATTTTTCAAAAGGAAGAGAAGAAATGCGAACAATAATCTGAAATAGGTACTTCACCGCAGAGCAGAGCTGTAATGAATCTTACAAGACTTGGCAACCCCATTTTATTTTTCTCGAAACCGGATTAAGTGCAGCATTATACTTTGTCGAATTCTCAGTGGACGTAGAGCAAGTGCCGTGGAGAGAGATAAAGCCTAAGTCAGACATCCACTTACTGCTATATAGCTGCTAAGCTAGATGGATCGCATGTCCGTACCACGTCTCTTCCAACGGATATTCATGCAACTAAACACATCTACGTTTCTGTTGCTGCTGTTTCGTAGATTTACGTTCTAAACATTAGGTTCTTTTTATAAGAAGATCAGCGCTAAGCTACTTTAAGAAGATATTAATCATAATTTTGCAGGCATATTTTAAAGAGTATAGAGTCATTCGATCTTTAAATAATTTAAAGAACTAAAAAACTCGACTGCATTTCTGTGTAATTGGAAATTAAAAAACCTTAAAACAAGAAAGTGGTCATACCCGGGTTATGTATAGGGTATACAATTGGTACCCATATTAAAAATTGTATAGCAGTCGGGACCCATTCTAGAAATGAAAGCTTAGTGAATTTAGAGCACATACCTACCTCTATATTACATTGCAGGTGACTCCAATCTACTGACGAGACGGCTGACTTTCTAACATTGGGTCCCGACTGCTACAATTTTTAATATGGGTACCAATTTAACCCGGGTATGACCACTTTATTTATTATTTATTTATTTATTCTTTATTGCACAAACAAAGAAGTACAAATGGCGGACTTAATGCCTTAAGGCATTCTCTACCAGTCAACCATTGGGCGAGGCAGAAATTTCACTGGCAGGCACTTTCTTGTTTTAGGGTTTTTTAATTTCCAATTACACAGAAATGCAGTCGGGTTTTTAGTTTTTTAAATTACCGTTTTTTTATTTTATTACTTAAAACAAACACTAGACTGCAAAAATTATAATATTTTTGAAATGGTCTCTTTACTGGCTTTTATTTGATACCCATATTGCTATGGTATGGAAAAAATCAATCCCCCCTCCCCCCTTCATTTCCATTTGCGGGCGCCATTTTTTAAATGTATATAGCCTATGTCACTCTTAAAATTTTGTCAAATTCAACGACACCTTACATGTCAAAAACTGTCCAGCCGCTTGGGCTGTAGGGCGTGCCAAACAATCATACATACATATTCTCGAAAACCATAACCGTCCTTCCGCAGTCGGGTAAAAATAGTCGTTAGTCAAGTACTTAGGCATTTCTCGTATTGGTGATTTTTTTATATTAATGTGTTTTATGTATAATTTTATTCGTATTATATATATATTATTATTAACTATTAAGAGGTGCTTGTGGCGCAGTGGCGGCAGCGCTTTGGTAGTGATACCAAAAGTTAAGCAACCCACGGCGCGGCCGTGATTGGATGGGTGACCACTCCGACCATTTAAGTGACGTCCATGACAAGCATCTCCGGTGCTTCGGAAGGCACGTTAAGCAGTTGGTCCCGGCTAATATCTGTGGTATTAGTCGTTAAGCCTAGTCAGAGGCCCTAGGGCGGCTTCATAACTTCTGACAGTAAGGTTTGTCACTTGCCTTACATACACCCCTCCACCAATCCGCACTGAGCCCGCGTGGTGAAGTATGGCTCGTTCCTCCTCATAGTTGAGGTGAGGCCTTTTCCCAGCAGTGGGATCTAATAGGCTGACTTATATTATTAACTCATTTTACTTTTAAACCTTTCAGTAAATGAGAATAGCTAAAGGTTGTCTGGTAGTGATCACTTATAGCAATAAGACCGACTAGATTGAACATCTCTTTGTGTAAATTGCTTTATGTTTTTTTCGGAGTGCAATAAATAAAAAATATCTAGTAAGTATATTAGGCATGGCGGACTTTATGTAAGCATATAAAAAAAAAAATCCCATGATACATTGTTTGATTATATTTCAAACTGATCAGGCATCGTTTTGGACAAAATCTTCTTGATGACTTGGTTTTTTCCGCCAGCTTTAAAAATCACCATCATTTTTCAATGAATTTACACAAAACTTAAATTAAGTTTATTGAGAATATTGCCAACATAAATACTTTGGTACAGATCGACAGTGAGGGACTTTTTTGTAAAATGACAATGTAATGTTAAAAATCAACAATTTGATAATCATAAGCGTCAGACTACTGAAATTACCATCTATGATGTCAACATATTTTATCAATATTTTGGAGTGACCATTATCATACCATGAGAAGTGACAACAATGTTGAAACTAAATGGAATAATAGGTAATTTATCAATGACATCAAAGTCAACCTGTACCTTATTAAAAAAAAATTATAACTACATAGTTATGATTATGAGGTGAGAATATCACACTTTTGAGGTGCCAACTATGGGAGTGAACCCTAATAGCACTTCTCGACAATATGCAGGTAGAGCGACAAAGTAACTCATTTTAATCCGGCGAAGAATGGCGCTTGCTTTGTAAGCCTAGGACTTATGGGCCCAGGGTAAAAAACGCGTTTTTGCAATCTTCATACAACGCTTAAGCTCGAACACGAGTTATTGACCGTGAAACGTTAAAGCGCTAAAAACTATATTTAATACTTAAATCAAAGATATTAGAGCTAAAATGAACCGTAGCGCCGTTTTAAGAAAATAACTATGACTGAATTTTAGCGTGTTCAATTGGCATTTTGTACTAAACTTTTTTGCCGTTTGCAGTTGCTAAACGTTTTGCAGTGATATGTTACAAAGATCTAATATACTAGGACGTACTTAGAAGCGAATTTACAACTACTTTGGACGACCTCCATAGCCGAGTGGCATTACACACCGGTATTCAAGTTGTCGCCATCTCTGAGGTTCCGATTTCGATCCCCAGTCGGGTCAATATAGAAATTCTCATTTTTACTCGTAAATTGACTCGGGTCTGGGTGTTGTGGTACCGCCGTTGTTTCAAAATTTCCATAACACAAGTGCTTAAGCTACTTCCTTTGGGAAATAATCAATGTATGTGATGTTGTCCAATATTTATTTATTTTACTAATAAATCAATGCATATCGAAATAATCGCGTTTTCATACTAAAGTTGTTAAGGTACCGCATATTTTACTCGTAGTACGAAAACGCGATTTTTTAAATTATTTCGAAGTAAGTTTTCCTACTATTAAAAAAAGTTGTTGAAAATTTACTTATAATTACGTTCATATAGTATAAGAACTCCGTAACATTTGGAAACAATTGGAAATACAATACAAAGAACCCGACTGCGTCAGAAGGAGGGTAATGATTTTCGAGAGCATGTACGTATGTATGTGTTCATTAATTTCTTTTACACGCCCGCCCTACAGCCCAACGGCTAGACGGTTTTTGGCATTTATTTTACTTACCATAGCAATATGGGTATCAAATTAAAGTTACTGAAAAGTCCATTTCAAAAATAATATTTATTGCAGTCGGGTTTTTCGTTTTTAAATTATTTATTTGTGTCTAAATTACATAAATTGATTTGGGATTTTGGGAACAAGCGTACAAGATATAAAGTGTCTTTTCAAGGTAAGTACCTATGTGTAATTGTGTTCTAAATTATAAATTTATAAAAACCGCACGTAATAATTATCACAGCTGCATGGGGTCTTTGAAATGCCCACATAATTTCAGTTTGTTTTTTACAAGCCTATGATCCGTTGCATTACATCGGCTCATTTGTCTTGTCCAGGCGGGCGGGTCGCATGTCGCTGACATACCGTTCATTTCTCAAACATTATTACAAACTTGTACAGTCTTACTCAATAATAAATCTGCTTAGCGAAACACGAAACTTTATAGTTAAAGTTCCGTTTTAATTTCTTGCAAGTTACTCCAAGTTTTATATCGCGAAAACGAATTAGAGTTGCGACTTGTTTTTAGTTTCGAAATTATTGTTCTTAAATCTGAGTTTATGTCCCTAAGGATTTTAACGACTTTGATAGATCGAATTTCAATAAAACTTATTCAGTCTTCTATTGTTTTATTTTATTCAATAAATATGCAAAAAATAATTTAAGAGAACTTTAAAGCATTGAAAGCAAATGTTAAATATTTTATGTTGATCATTTAACTTTGTTATAATCACACAATTTTATTATTCATCTTTGCTAACGCAACTTACTTACTCGACTAAGTCAACTAGACTTATGATTTACGACGTCGAATACAACGAAGTTACCAGAGGCAAATAAAAATCATTATTGTAACACTTTAAATGAATTGCCTAAGTTTATTTTAACACCATTGCTTTTTTATTTCCATCGATATTTTCGTTGTACCTATTCGTTGGCTTGGTCGGGTATATCTAATTCGTTTAGAAAATGGTAGTCATACATGCATGCTTCGTTATTTTACGTTAAGCTTTTACGTTTTGTGGAATTTTGGCGCTTTCAATTATTTCATTAAGAATTATTTGGCATGGACTGTAGTGTCGGCAATAAAGAAGCGGAAATATTTGACTTCATTTAACATTATTCAATTTGCAAGTTAATGACATCATTAACGCAGCCGGCTCTTGTTACGAGAAAAACTCAGTATTGGAGGGAACGGCCGGGCCAAACGAAGACTATCGATTCCACATAATTTGAGAGGGAATACGGACATTTACCACCTACTCACAGTTCGTAAGAGTAAGATTGTGATTAGGTGAAACTTTGACATTACCCTTGTCGTTTGTTGACTGAATACCCTTATTACTTGACTTCTTCCACTGTCACTTTTAAGTACTAATAAATCTCTTTTTAAGATGGAACACAACACATTTTGAACCATCGTTGTCGTTGATGATTGATTTATTAATTGAAATTATAAAATAGTTTTCAATAATCATAAGCGCCTAAAGATATTATGTCGAACAATAATTGCGGGAAATAAACGATTTAGTATTGCAGAAAACCCTCAATTCAAAGGTTTACAAATCCTAATGACCACAGTTTTAGCGCTAATCACAATTTGATTTTGTTAACGCTGTGTTTTTGCTGTGACCGATTGGGAGGGTATTAATATTCTTTTGATTGTTGTATAAAAATGTACTAAACTGTATTTCTGACGCAGTAAGGTAAAAATTAAATACGGAAAATGTACAAGTACAAATAGCCTCTTTGGATAAATTCGATCGCCGAAAGACCGGTATATGTACTATTTTAGATTTAAAGATTAAGAATTTATAAGTTCATCTCGCAATTTAAAATCAGTTAAACGGTTGATCAGGAAGAATAATCGTCTAAATTTCCTGGGAGTGCGATAACAAAACCACGAAATTGGATTCCGCGATATAATCGCGACCTGTGCTGCTGGCGACAGCCTCCAACCACGGAGACCGTCTCGGAGCCAGGAAATAGGTACCTACCTACTTCTGTTGTGATGTTGCGAACGGCTTATTTTACCCTAGCCTTGTCATACTGGGTGAATTTAAAGAATAAAACCTAAAGTATACGTACAATCAGCAGCCTTAAAGATCACTTTTAGCACCTGCAATTCGATGCTGAGATTTTGGATGAGAACTATGCTACATAACCACAACTTGTTACATTACCTATGGTATCTACGATTGCAGGTGTCAAGACTTTATAAAATAATTAGGCAGATATTTGGCCGCAATCTCAACTAATGCTAATTGACGATCTGGCCGAGGTTAAGACAGGTTTTGTTAAAGTATCCAGATCACTTAAGGAACACTTAAGTCGGCAAAGAATTCCACTTACTAGCTGTACCCAAAAACATAATTTAAACATTGGGTTTAGTTGTTATTAGATACTAGGTACGGTATTGATACGGTCTTAATTGTTCACAAATATTTTTTATCTCTTGTGCCACGAGAAACCGACACCAGTCCAATTTGTTTATTTATAGGTAAGATTATTTCATCAAACCAAATACATATAACCATAGAACCAAAATTAAATTACGATAATAATGTTAATTTCTAATGAATCCAATTGGACTCCTGTTATAAACGATTTCGCTCATTTAGGTTGAAATCCAAAGCCAATATATCATACACAAACACCGCAACTGTAACATTTAACTAGATAAACCCACAATCGATGTTTTCAATTGTATCAGCCGGCCCTGGCGTTGTTCTGCGAATTTCGGGATCCAATCGGTGGCCTATATTAATCCGTGAATCGATTTATAGAAACAATGCACTTTTAATCGGTACATCATAATTTAGACGCTGATTGATACACGATTGCAGTCGAAATTAGAGCTTATGGTTTTAAGTGGTTGATTTATGTTATAGTATGCATTGGAGATCACAATGAGTATATTGCATGTGGATATTAAAATATCCATATAACATGTTACAGTGCCGTAGTATGTAAGTGCAAAATAAAATAAGCAAGATTTCGTTTTACACATTATAGTCTTACAGACAAGTCTTAAAGCAACTATTTACAAATTTAGTCTATTTCAAAATAAAAGTACCTTAAACCAGACACCGAATCTTCGCATTGGGAGTATAAAACAAAAATAACCGATGTAAAGAGCCATTCACTGAAACTTTATACTTTACATTCAAAACAAGTCCCAAAACGTGTTCATAATAAAAGCTGAAAAAGTATCGTAAAATTGTAAGTGGTGTAAAAAAGTTGGTGGGTAGCAATGCCATGTCGTTTTGAATCATTGGATCCATTTCGCTAAATCCCACGTCATTTGTCAAATGTCAAGTCGCGTATGTTGGTCTTGGTACATGGTAATATATGGGAGTGAACCTTCAGGTGCATACCATTTCTCTTATTTTAGCTGTGACCGTTGAAAAGTCATAATTTTTTTGTTTTAACGTAATAGTTAGTAACCATGAAATAAACAACTGTGTCGCGTAGGTACTTTTTAGTTAGATTTGGATTATATTCTAAAAAACAGAAATAATTTCAATGAAATGGCCTAAAATATTTAAAAATGTAATAATTAACTTAACTCTACAATTTCTTGTCGAATTTGCTAGTAGATTAGCAAGTACCTACATATTTATTCATCGTACTCGTTATAGTTATAAATGCGAAAGTGTGTCTGTCTATCTGTCTGTTACCTCTTTACGTTTAAACCACTGAACCGATTGAGATGAATTTTGGTATGGAGACAGTTCGAGACCCTGGCATAGGCTACATTTTGTCGCGATATAAAAATATTAAGAGGGTGAAACGGGGGATGAAAGTTTATATGGAAAATCCAACTCTTGCGGGCGAAGTCGCGGGGAACCACAAGTATTTTAAATAAATCCCGATGGTTCTTAAACTGTTTTGAAAACCTATCTAATTCTAATTGCATGTAGGATTTTGTAATGTAAACTTAACGGATTGACACACGTAAGAACTGCCACATTAAGGTCGAACGTGATATTTAAGTATCTATGATTTGCAGTCCAATAAAAAAAAGGGATGCGAAGATTTGCATGTAATCGTTTGCACTAAAAAAATATTTGTATTGTATGAAAATGTTGTCATATTTTTATCGGTTATTCAATGGTAGAACATAATATTCTATTATAATACTCTATATCACAAAAATGTATATTTGGTAATTACATGTCAAGATTTTAAGAACCAATTTGCTTTGTTCGCACATGTAGTAGGTACTATAGGTACCTACTCCGCCACGACCGTGGCGATTCTCAGAAAGTATCCGACAGCGGTCATTAAGATGATAAAACAAGATAGCAATAATGACTTCAGTTTATCATTATCGTCAAGTTCGTCGACTTGTTCGATTTGTCCTAGTATCATGATTACAAAAATCGATAGTGGCGATACCTGACGATTATGTTGTATGAAGTTATTCTTTTGTTGATTTCAATTTGTAAAAGTACATACTGTACCTACATTATAAATAAAATGTGGGTCCCTACATTATATTGCATTTATCGATTTTAATAGATTATAGATGAATACTCAATTATCTACAATTTAATAATAGTAAATGACTTAGTATTATTTCTTAATACCAAAAAACCTATGTGGCATTACAAACAAGTAAAAGTGTGTTTTTTTCTTCTACCAAACTAAGAGGGTCCTTTTTCTTAAATCAAGCTTTTTCATAGTTTCGATTTGAAATAAAAAATTGCCACTTTTTAAATATTAAAAAATATATATTATCACTTAGGTACTGAATCTAGTCTTAACTCAATACTCCACTTCGAGACATTTTTGCTTGGACGCCCTCAGAAGCTCTCTTTTCTTTGATTCTATGACAGTAGTAGTAGGTCATTGATTTTTGTGGCAACTTTTGACATTAAAATTGTTGATTCTCAAAGCTGAAACATCCTGTACAGCATTAAAAACTTTGGCCCTTTATATCTAAACTATTAAAACTAATAGTTTAGAATAGAATCTTAAAAGACGTACATAAACAGCGTGTGATCTTACTGCTAGAATAGAGCGTTAGCACGCCAAGTATACACGAGTACCTAACTATTCATATTGTGTAGAAGTCTCCCGTATAACCACCGTCGCTTCACTTGTGCAAATAGTTTACAGTCCTCAAACTTTCCGACTCGGATAAGAGATTAGATTTAACTTCACTGTGCATAGATTGTGTACCTGAACAACTTGTTTTACTTGTTAGACCTCATGCGAACTGCTTCAACAGATTTATTTGATGTTAAAATCGTTCGCACAGAGTTATCCACATATGGATAATACCTACCTTTAAACGAGCGACTCTTGTATTTATTTATTTAAATTATATCCTTGTGATCTCGGAAACGGCTCTAAAGATCCCGCTGAAATTCGGTATCTGGGGGTAATCGGGATTAAAAAATCGATCTAGATTAGTCTTGTTTAGGAAAACGTTTTCGAGTTTTCACGCGCTTTTTTTCACATTATTCAACGCAGAATATGGTTGCTAATTTTGCGCCGCTACGCAAGTGCGCCGTAGCCGAGTGCGTATGACGTCGGACGGACAACTCCATGTGGCCAGGCTTCGAATCTCGCTTGGAAACGAAGCATTTTTAACTTTTATGGTTTTTGTACTTTTCAAGTTTATAACTTTTATTAGTTATTTAACACATTGAGCGCCATGGTGGTCACCGGTGACCCCCAAACAATATAGTTCTATTGTGTCTAGTTCTGTGGCAGTCAAAGGCTTAAAAATATATTTACGAAGCTTTTTTTTATTAAATACTCAGTAGTAACCGAGCAAAGCTCTGTCGCCCAGATACCTACTAAGGATAATAAAAGAAATAGAACTCCTTATTTTCATTAAAAGACTCTATCAGCAACATGAATACGAGATTTTTAATTGCCTTGTGCTTTGGCAGAAAAATCGAAACGTAAACACCACTAGTAACTTTACTCGGGTCCGCGTGTAAATTCCCACCCCTTACTAATAATGATTTTGACATTGCTATACTGATCACTTGATAAAATATGAGACAACTAATTTATAATGTTTGTCTCCACTACGTCATGTCACCTATCTGTTATTTATACCAAACTTACCGTCTAATATTTATACAAAAGTGTTATAGCAGTGGCAAACCCATTATCATGACGAGGGTAAGTAAGTTATAAATATGTTTTAAAATTGTTTTAAAATAACATTTCGACTCAATTCACGTCATCACAAACCCTCTGGTTTAAGTACCTACGTAACTTTTCATATAATTTTTTAATCCTTTTTCAAAGCTTTTTTTGTACTTTTAGTTTTTAGTTTGTAGTTTTTTTTTTTGTAAAATAGAGAAGAATTTTTATATAAACAAGTTTTACAAAAAATATTCTACAAACTAAGTTTATGGTTCGCCAAAACATCGGGGTCGTTCAAAAATGTTATACTAAGCTGTAGGATCACCTCCGCCTACGCAAAAAATTACGAAAATTACCTTAAGAGCTGTTATCAGCAACACAAATTGTGATGGACATAGTCATTAACCAAATAACCTCTTATTGCTATAATCAGTTTAATAAGGAGGGGCTTTGCCCCGTGAAACAGTAATATCCTCTTATTGATGAGTACAACCAATAAATCTGACAGATTGACTATCTTTATCATTATAAACGTTACAAATAAGAACCATGTTTTCGCAGTAGCAGTAGGTTTAAAATATACCTACGATATAAGTACTTCAGAGAACTATATTATATTTCAGAGCTACGGTATATTACAGTACATTACCGTATACCGATTAGTATATTAATAATTTGCTGTTTTTTTAATTTACCGACAATACAATTTATATTCGATGAAAATACATAATGTTGACGAACGAAAATATAAGAGAAAAGATGCCCTACATACACTTATACTATACAATATCATACTTATTCACTATATGCAAAAGTGGGTGGTGGGGACCTTAAAAGCGATCGCAGCGCCGTGTGTGTGTGTGGCCGAAATGGGAAATAACTCTACATTATCATGTCAAATTGCTGTAGTTTCACAGAATTTCATACAAACGTATCAATCCATTTTTTTTTACGAAAAAACGTTTAAACTCGCGACTTAAGTCACAGTAGGTACGTGATGAGGTGCTTGTGGCGCAATGGCGGCAGCGCTTTGGTAGTGATACCAAAAGTTAAGCAACCCACGGCGCGGTCGTGTTTGGATGGGTGACCATTCCGACCATTTAAGTGACGTCCATGACAAGCATCTCCGTGCTTCGGAAGGCACGTTAAGCAGTTGGTCCCGGCTAATATCTGTGGTATTAGTCGTTAAGCCTAGTCAGAGGCCCTAGGGCGGCTTGATAACTTCTGACAGTAAGGTTTATCACTTGCCTTACATACACCCCTCCACCAATCCGCACTGAGCCCGCGTGGTGAAGTATGGCTCGTTCCTCCTCATAGTTGAGGTGAGGCCTTTTCCCAGCAGTGGGATCTAATAGGCTGACTTATTATTATTATTATAGGTACGTGATGTTTTATAAAGTGTAGAAACTATAAGAAAAACATTAAGTGCAAGTTTTATTCGTTTCTAATATCTAAATAGAAATTGAAGCAAAGAAATGAACGGATAGTTACTGTGAAGAGAAAAGAGTAAGCAACTTAACCTGGTATGACATTACTGAATATATTAATTTTTACTATCTTGCGTGCACAAATTACAACCCTTTTTTTATTATGTGCCAATGGACCCCCATGGCACCCAAAACCTCAACACACAATTGCATTAAACATTTTATTGGAGGCAAATGTCTGATGCAAAGGCGAGCCCCAGCTGCGTTCCAACAATATTCCCGTCATAGTCACTTATTATAATAATATGCACAAGCTTTTTGTACATTTTCATTTAATATCACTGAAAAATAATCCGACAACTATTAACAAACCATCCAGTTGCCATAATTTCACTGATCTAAAGTCCAAAATAATTGTGATCACTAGGGGTGTTTTCATCGCGCACACTGCGGATACAATTATACTTATACCTAAGGACTTATACAAAGAAAAAAAACAGACAGAACGTTGAATATGACTTTTTGAAAATATACTTACTTATTTATCCCAAAACTAAAAATATACTGTCGAGTAAGTACCTATCTAATTTAAGCGAATGTTTGAAGGATACTTATTTTGTCGTCCCACTTTTTACTTCGCAAACTTTTTCTGATTTGGTTCGAGACCGAGACGGTTATGAAGTATTGTTGGTTGTTTTGTTTTTATTCGTAATCTATTTCTTATTTTCGACCTAAATTATAATATTTTTTTTCATAATATTATTATTTAATGTTTTAGTGATTATGATAGATACTATAGAAATGTGAGTACTACGATATTGTGAATGTCTGCCCATTTTAAAACAAAATTGTACCTAATGTATATACCTATACAAAATCAAAATTAAGAACATGCACCTCATTCATGTGCCCAGTGACTAATATATATTTTATATTTTTTATAAATAAAATCCCCCATGGGGTCTAAATCCCCGCCTCTTGAAATTGCCTCCAGTTTAGTTATGAAGAAAAACCATTTCTATTGTATGGTATTTCTATGGTGCTGTCGTGTTCGAAACGTCAGGTTTTAAATATTATTAATCAACACTGTCTAGGGATATTTCGGATATAATAATATGTAAATAATAAAAAAAATCGCAAAGTAATCCGCAAAATTGTGTATTAATGAATTTCTGTGGATTTGGAGGTCCTAAAAGTTATGGAAAAAGAATAATTTGAAAGGTGACGATATCGGCTATCAAGTAAAACAACGATATTTTCGCCAGTCGAAGTCCGGACACATTGTATACTAGTCGTTATTGTTGTGTACATACCACGATTGCTAGGTTCACTGTTTTTGTGATAATTTAGAAATATCTGTCGCTTCTATCAAGTTACATATTTTCTTTTATTTTATCTACTTTACATATTTGTGAAAACTGTACTTGGCTAAATGTTGATTATTCTGTAACCTATATTGTTTTGACAAAGTTATTTGTTTCCCAATAAAATTAAATAAATAATAAAAAATAATAAAATTAAATAAATATTAATAATATTAAATTACTTTTTGGAAAAATTGCACCTGGCTCGTTCCTCGCTCAAAGGATAAGAATAGCCATCCAACGCGGTAACGCAGCCAGCATCCTCGCCTCCTTGCCTAAAGGACACGGGTTTAATTTTGATTAAGTAGGTTTTAAGTTTATTTATTTTTATTTCATGCATGTCTTTGTTTTTATTTTCTTTTATTAAATAAACCTGGTTCCCCATTATATGGTCTATTAAGCGATATTAGCCAGTTTGATATTTGATTAGTGGCAGGCTGAGTGCAGCGACCAACTTTATTAGGATTAATAGACCACCGGGCGGTATGGTCGCCGCACGCTAAATTGAATCATGCTTACGTGATGTTTTTATTCCACATACCAAGTAACATTATTTTTTTAATGAGAATTTTATTTATTTCAGGTAGATACAGTGATTTTGACCTAAACTTTTGAAACGTTAGAAATTGGGAAATTCGATCTTTTCTTTTTTAAAACAAATTGAGATGTGTATGTGAGTAAAATGTATTGAAACATATTATTAGTATGTATGGGTAATATTTCATTACACTAATACTCATTCATCATATAGTAAGAGTATCAAATATTAATGCCACTAAAAACAAGTTATTTTCTACGCACATTTTATGAGTTTTTCGTAACGTAGATTGATGGGTTCAGTTATTAGAATCAAAATGCTTTCTTAACGTTATTTTCAGTTAACGTTATTTTGCAATTTGTAAGAAGTTACAAATGTGTACATACCCATTAGACTATGTATACTTATAAAAAGAAATAGGATCAATAATGAAGTAATTTTCTACCATCCTCATATTGCGCATTATCTTGATGCATATTCAGAGTTAGCGTGCAGTATTAACATTGTTAATGATGTGGAGATACATTCACGTTTCTACGAAATACCCAGGCCTCGATCTTGAGCATTATATGCGGTATAGTGCACTGCGCATACCTACAATATTAAACATATCTCGGTGTACCGAACTATCAACGGGTAATGACCACGCTTGAATAACTTCATAACTGTTTGGCAAATAAAACTACAAAAGCAGTACTGATACTATACGAAATAATTTTAACACATTTTCTAATTCATTTGCTAAATTACTTTGTTAAAATAAAGAATACTACCTACCATAAGTACTTGTTGCTGCATATAATAGGTAGGTCATTATAAATCAATGAGGTAGGTATATAATTCACAATCAACGCGTGTATTCATTACCTATAGCGATGCGTCATCAATTCATACACACTTCATACAATCTATGAAATTAATCTGAAATGCGTCGAACTGAAGAGTAAATATATTATTGGTAATTTACATTTAAATAGGTAATATATTATTCTATTTTTCGTTCTTTTCCTCGTCCAGTGGCTTCCCGCGTGATTACAAGAGATCGGAGTAGGTAGATTGATTTGGGGTAATGACCGCGCTAACATTAATATTAATATCGACATGCCTCCGGTATTTCGTAATCTCAAAAGTATTCGTAAAAATAAAAAGTACAAAGTTGTGTGAAGTGCCAAAAAATTACTTTTTCAGGTGACATAAAATAAGTCAGATACTGTGATATAAACCGTTTTTTTTTGTTATGGGTTCTTCAAAAAGACATATCCATATTATTCCAGCTCTGTCAAAGTACATCAAATCAATCTACCGACTCCGATCTCCGGTCATTACACAGATCGTTGGCCCACTTTGTCGCAAAACCGAATATTTTGTAAATACTTGAGGAACCTTTAATAAAATAAATAAATAATTTTTATTTCAGACATAATCTGAGGGCATAAAACATTCACAGAAAATTACAGTGAGCTGAGACAAAAACCGGCCAAGTGCGAGTCGGACTCACACACGAAGGGTTCCGTACCATTAACTTACAACATTAGACAGTATAGGCAAAAAAGTAGGTATTTATTTTTATGTTATTTATAATTTCAAAAGTATTCATCACAGGATACCCGAATCAATTTTAAGAGTTTTCGCGCCTGTTTCTTTACGTGAGTGATTTGAAGTTTATAGGTCCAAGAATTTAGAAATTACAGGGGGGGGGGACACCGTGTAAACGACTTTGGCGGGCTATATCTCGCAAATGGTAAAGCTGATAAAAAAGTATTGTATGGAAACCCTACCTTATTTTCATAGTCCTTTTCAACGATACAAGGGGGTGCATTCAAAAAAATAATTCACCCTCCCCTTTACATGTATGGGGAGGTCCCCTAAAAAGGGGTAATTTTATTTTTTTGTATTTTTTAAAATGAGATCTATATGTGAAGTAGGTATCCTCGAACCAAGTTGCATGCAAATCAGTCCATAAACGTAGAAGATATTCTGCTGTGACAGACTAGGACGGACGGACTGAACGATCTTATAAGGGTTCCTTGTTGGACTACGGAACCCTAAAAACGATGAATATTTTTCAGATGTTAATCACGTGACTGTTGCGTGTATTTTAAAGGGGTCAATATGGCAGTGTGGTCGGTGTCAAGGTCGTCGCGATCCGAGTTTGGAATTTGTTCCTGCACTAGTTTCTATTTCTGCCGGTCGAGTGGTCAAGCGAATGTGTGCTAACGGTGCAAAATTGGGATGATTGTCTTGTCAGTCGGCCGGCTGTAAGACGTGGATGCGATTCTGTTGGTCCGGCTGTTTGGTACTCGATGCGGTCACTCAACCGCCTCGACTAGTGTTGTGAACTCGACTTGAGTTTTATTAGAACTTGTTAATCTAATTAGACTCAGCTCGGCTCTCATTGCTCAAAGAGAACGAGCTTTTGTAAAGAAGTTATTGAAAGCGACATTAATGGATTGAAAGATTTTATTCGATCGAGACTTATAGTTGGGAAATTGCGAGACTTTATGAATTTAAGCGTAAGTTTAATCTAAGCACAATGCGATTGAAATTGAATCTGCAAGTACCGTAGAGGTTTAGAAACGATGTCCTTTTGAGTGGCTTAAGCGAAGTATTAAGTTCAGAACCGAGATTACTCTTTATATCAATTACTAAGTAATTTAAATTTTAGCATTTGTTTTGAGAATTCGCCTTAACTTTCATGGAACGTTTTTGAACCTTTAGTATCAGCCAATCCAGAAAGAGCTTTTTACATTATACCACCGAAACTTACTGATTTAAACCGCAGCAGTGAAGTCTCTAGACTTAAAAGGAAAAAGTACCACATACACCAATAGCGACATATTCCAAATATATTTTAGTGGCCTCTTTCATTGAGATCAACTACAGAATAAATAATAGATGGTCTAACAACAGAGTATTTAGGTCTCGTGACATTAGCAACACTATTGTAGCCCGTTACGTCAGTGGGCGCTTGCCGCAATTAGATCACACGCGAGACTAGCAATGCATACTGCCTAGACCAGACACCAATCGTCAATAGATATGATTTAGTACCGTTAAAACAAGCTTCTTGCATGGACGGAGGTATTTGAACGCACGCCTAGGAAATATCTGCAAAATAAACGCAGCTAACGAGTGTAATCAGAGGAGCTTGCTCTTGTAGGGTGCCGTCCACATTTTTTCCATATTATACACTCGGCTTGGTATTTAACATACCGAGCTATGAATGATAAATACACGGTTTTTATTAAGTCGTATAAAAGTTTTTATAATCAGACATCTATATGGAAAACTATATGAATATAGAAATTAAATTAATAATCTTTTATTTTGGACCATAAATCCATTTTGGTGTTCGTAAAAATTTGCTCAAAAAATGTCTTTCTGGGTCCTGTAGTAAAATTACAGTAGGTAGGTTGCGCGATGGTTATTGGATCATTGTTAACAAATAAAACTTATTTTTTATCTGTACTTTTTACTTTTTCTATTGTTTAATATGCTTTGTGCATTTTATAGATTTTCGTTATTTTGTGTTTGTGATTTCCTAAACGGTTAGGTATAAGTTACCTAATATCTGGAAAATGTAAAATGACTAGCGTACTTACCATAAATACTTTCAAGCACACGAGCTCCATTAAACAAAGATCCAATCCAATTATTGCAGCTCTACATTTTTTCATTACAAACTTTGAAATAAAAGTCTAGAGTTATCCTTTGAACTAAAAATACCGTGAATAATTTAAAAGCTCTTATTCGAATGAGTGTAATGTTAACGAGCAAAATTTAAAATGCAATTTAAAGTTTCACAACAAACAACTTGGTTTACATTCCCTTTGGTTGGGAATCTTACTGTAGTTTTGTGGTTAGTCCGTTCTAAGTTCTACCTTCTTTGTAGAAACCGGCGGTAAGGTAATTGGGTCTGCATTTAAAATGTTCGCAAATAAGATTCCGATGGAGCGTCCGCACTCGATTTGTAATTAAATTCTTTCATAGAACTATTCGAGTGTAAAAAATTAACATACTCTCGTAAAATAAAGCTAAGTTTTCACCCACGGTAGATTTCAGCTAGATATATCGCTGTCAGCTCAATATGCATGTGGCAACAATTTTACTTGGAGCGTGTAACTTTTAGGCATTTCTCTCTGGAATTAATGCACTTGTGACGTAAAGTACTTCATCTTTTGATTAATTTGTTTTTGATCCTTAGAATGCATTGGCCTTAATACAAAAACAACTTGTTTTTGCTTTGGTTTAAACACGGCTTAAAGTTACTCGTAAACAAGCTTGTATTGATCGATCGCCCACAAAATGCCTAGTCACTTCATATTATTAGTATTAAGTATCTACAGACCGTTAGCTTCAGCGCTCGTCAGGACAAAATGTGCAATGCGTTAAAATAGTCATACAATTCGTATTTTAAGCGAATAGGTCTAATATCACAAATTAGGTATAAGAGTGTTTGTTAAGACAAATTATCAGTGTAAAAATGTAGGTAAGTTAGGGTATCTAATAGTATTCGAAAATAAACAAAATACTTATCTAGTTACCAAATTACATGCCTGTCATTTTTGCCGTTCTCGTATATTTCAAATTCAGTTTAAACACCGTTTCAGCTTAAACTCAGATACCTACCAGTGAACGACTTTGTTTTTAAACCCAATAAAGTAAAATAAAATATTTATTTTTAAATCTCAAAAGTTGGAATCTCAATCTAAGAGGACATAAAGTTTTCACCAGTAATCGTGAAATCCACGTCAAATCAATCAAACATTACACAAACAGCAATGAAAGTGAAAACGAAACATCGTAAAGAGGCGGATATTTTTTAATATTCAGGACGCTCGCAACGCGAATCGCGAGTAGGTATCATTTCAATATCAAACGCTTTTATTAATTCCAATGCGGTAAATTATTAACAATGGGGTTTTTCTTCAAAGGCTGGTATTTTAAGAGCGCGATTGATTACAAAGCGGTAGATGTATTGAGACTCTCCGGTGCAGGGGGCTTGTGTCGAGGGCCAATACTCGATTGGCCCTCAGAGGCTTAGTAGACCTATTTTAAGGCTACACTGCAACTGTTTGGTATCTCTATAGATATCGCTTGTGTTATCTTAAGCTTCACGGAGATGTTTTCCAAGCGAGAAAGTTGTGACAGGTACTGCAAGATAGATATCAGATAAACGATTCAATTATATAACTTGATTCGTTGCTTTTCTTTGAAAAAGTTGTGCAATACAAAGCACACATTTTGTACCAAAATATTTTTTTGGTATAGGTACCTACTGAAAATTGTGTAGGTATACACGGCTGCAATTTGGCCTACACATGTTGATATTGAGACTCTTTACGTTATCAAAGCTGTTTTCGTTAAAATACAGGTAAATTCCTTTTAGTTAAGTAGTTTAGTTAAGTATAGTTAAGTATTCGCTTTCTTTCTCGTACTTCAATAAGTACTTCTTTATTTCTTTATCAACTGGAAACTATATTTTAAAGATCGAAATCTAGGGAAAAACTCATTGTAAGTAACAATAAATTTTACTTTAAGAACAACTTAATGCTTCAACGTTAAAAAAAACATTATAAATGGGTACCTCAATTTATTTTAAAATATCATTTTTTATTTAGTACTTATCTCTTATATTTTTAAGCACTGACTAGCTACTTAAATGACTTTGCCAACAAAAATACCCATAAAGCAAGTACTTAACATTCCATTTAGTCATTCGTCAAAATTATTGACCTATTCGAACTGATAACATAGGAATGCATTTGTAGGCATTACAGACTAGGCGTTTCTATTTCGAGATAGATAAGTAATAAGTATTTAGGTGTGCATAATTGTTTTTTTGTGAAAATCTTTGACTTGGTGCAAGCTGTTATTTTTCATCTGAAGAACCTTTAAAATCTTCGGAGTTGCTTAAATAATTAAGATAATACCTAGTTTATGAAAGATAGCAATGAGTGCAATTTTCACAGTATCACCCCATTTCAGCCTGTTATGTTTTCTTTTACTTGATAAAACAAGTTTGTTGATATTATTAGGTACGTTTGACATGGTTCAGAAGCAAAAACGTTTCAAAATAAACTTGCAAAAATATAAGGTTGAGTTTTTACACGGCTAGTTTGAGGTACAAGCTTCTTCATAAACGCGCAATCTATAATCGCATTTCGAACGTCGGAATTTCCCTTATCAAGAGCCAATATAAAGTTTATTTCTGCAGCGTGATAGTGATAATTAATATACGTCCTTTGTATTTTATACCCAGATTTATCACTCGCATAGTTAGCGACGTGCTAGGCTTGGGTTTATCTTAGAGCTAAACTCGGCGGCAACACCAAGTAAATCTAGGGAATTTATCTAAACTTATTCCAACCCTCCTCCGAGCAAACTAAGACTTTTTACACTATTTGTCATTGTTTTTAGTGTACAAATGTTGATTTTACTTACGATAGCAAGTTTATCGGCATATTTAAGGATATATCTTTAATGTAACTAGATGATTTTTATACTGTAAATCATACTATCGTGATCTTAAAGTTAGCTCTACAAACATGATTACAGTCGGTATCGGCATCGTTTTATACAACGAAACAAGGATTCGTTTGTTTTTAAGTCTTTGACTGCCACGAAACTAGACACAATAGAATTATATTGTTTGGGGGTCACCGGTGACCACCATGGCGCTCAATGTGTTAAAATAGGTAAAGGATAATTGGAGTATTTATTTAACAAAGAAACACACAAGCCAACTTTAATAAGGTTTCTGCATTACTGTTAGATACGACTGTCTAAGTAACATGGCGAGATTATAAAATTAAAACGTTATACAATGTCGGACAACAAACCTCAAGTAATCCGGGTATTTCAAAAGAAAAGAGCACAAATGCGAAATGCATTCCTAGACTTACGTGGCCTGGAGACTATGCACTACTCATGACGCACACAACTGAACCCATAAATCGTACAGAAGGGTCACTCCGAGCAACCTTATGACTATTGTGCCTTGTAATACTTGACTACTGCCACCGGACGACTCGGTCAATCAATTTTTGAGTGCAAAACTAATTTTCTTTCTTATAAATTTGCAATCAAATTCCTTTTTTTATAAAAATAAATATAACTTAATTACTACATTCATTCTGACTGACTGTGAATACAGGTGAAATAATACGTGAAAGGAAAGGAGACCGCAATAAAGACTTGTCCAATGAGATATTACAGGGCCCCATCTAAAGCAAGAATACTTTGTTATGCTCGACAAAGTAACTACAACGATCTGGTTGCTTGAAATATAAGTACATGCTCAGAAGAAATTGCCTGGTCGAAAAATGTCAAGAGCATAGACCAGGCACCTTCAGTCTTTAATGGTCATGGGTGTACCTGCGGTAGACACGAGTAGGCTTTCGCTTAATCCATCCATCCACCTTATCCTGTATCTTTTTACACCCTCTTACCAAGTAATAACTGTAATCTCTACTGTGTTCAGCTGTATTATGTGACAAATATCCTTCATGCAATGAGGTGGCCGCAAGACCGGGCATGCACGGGGGCTATTGTTCGCAGACAAAGCACCCCGTCACACTATGAGGGACCAAGAAGTTCGAGGAGGAACTTAAAAAACTTAAATGGAAGTATTCTGCTCACATTTTCCACGTCCAGTCGCTGATAAAATATTTCTGACGTAGGTAAGTGCGCCGCCATGACGCGGTGCACATGCGTGCTCCAAGATAGAGTCAATTGTTCGTAGGAATTCAACTCGTACAGGCTTTGTTACAGCACTTGCATAGTGTAAAAGAATTTTACTGATAACGAATTAATTCTTATTTAAATACTCGTTATGAAATCAGACTATTTCAAAAAACTCAATCAATCTCAATCAAACGCGTAATCGCTAAAAGAAATACTTTTTCAGATATTTATTTTCATCGGACAGACTTTGCCTCTATTTACTAAACTAGACTAATGTAATGGGAGATCAGCTTTGTTCTTTTTAAATATGCTAACTTAAGAGTCACACATAAATGAATAGATATATACAATTAAGTTGTTAAATTCAACATACTTGAGATACTGGCTGATGAAAAATGACGACAATGCATAAGTTGAAATCGATGTAGTTAACTATTAAAAACATGTTTTAAATCCTGTATAGCTATTCGCTTAAAAGTTAAAATAATTTGTTGCTTTGTGTTCAATCCCAACGAACTCGACCTCATGGCATGTCGAGACGTAGCGTAGGTAATGCTTATAGCTCTTGATTCCCACAGGGCGTCGTCGGTGACTAAGCAGATAAATTAATAGCAAATTGCATCGTCGATACATCCATAAAACTATCTTTCAATAGTATCTACAAAGCGGTTGTAATGTCATTGACCGAATATTGAGCGGACACGCGAGTGGCTACTGAGCCAGATCACTTACTTGTGGGAAAAAGATGAAGGGGGCATCACACACAGTATTGATGGCTGGAATAATGCAAACGTATGACCCTTATTTGTGACTTTGGGTCAAATACAGACCGTGCCATCCGGGCGTGACTCACGTCAATGACAATGCACTCAATTTCAGGACAGTATACTTTTGCGGTCGTAATTTTTTTTAATGGCTATTTTGAGCGACAGACTGTGTTGGATGTTCATTTTCTTAGTCATCAACATGCTTTGTTGGCTTGTTTAAAAGCAATCATCATCATGACTTTTTTCATATTCTTTCATTTTACATTTCATAATATTATGTTCTTAGTTAAACATTTTATGGTTTCATTTGTTTGTAGAAAGAAAGCTTGTTGTTTATTTCACTCACAATTTTGCGTTCTGCAGTCTCACGTTAAGCGTTTTTACCTCGCAATTTCAGATGGAATTCTTCCCGAATAGGCATTTCCATTTAGGCACCGCAACGGCGGTTGTTTCTCGAGGATCGATTATCTAATGAGTCAGAGACGACACGAGACTGCACTTGGCGGCCCGCTTACTGTGATGGATGACAAATAGCTTTTACATCCCCCGGCATGGTCCGATGGCCTATGATTAAACCGTTCCTTCTTTCACGTTCCTTTTGCCTTCGTTCTTCGCTTGTACTTGTTTGGATTCAATTGACTATCGATTTAAGTACTTGTCTTTGGGACAATTGGACCGTTGTTCGACTGATTCAACTCATAAACAGATGAATTGAAATTGAATATAAGATACAGTGTAACAAGTTGATGCATACCACAGCAACATTTTAAAATGCAGAAACACTCGAAATACCCAAAAAGTAAATAAAGGATGTGATCTTCTAAGTGTCTTCTTACCTGTTTTTACTTATTTGATACGATTTTTGCTGATGGCTCTTTTGATTTGATACCTATTCTGTAACCCATTACTCATCTGTCGTTTCACCATGCATGACCTTATTAGCAGTTGCCAAAGATTTACTGTATAAAAATTCCCTATTCAGAATAATTTATCACTTCCCAGACTTTAGCAAGAATATCAATATTTTAAAACGTCCAATACCAAAATATGCATTAGGAACGGCTACATATAAAGCTTAGTCAATCTCCTAAGAAAATATGTGTTAAAGCGATGCTATTGACTCTATATAAGTAAGAATAAGCCTAGGCTTATGAGTAAGACTCTGAAGGATAGGAGAATGAGACTATTCAAGCTATAATCAAAGCATTAGTTAACTTTAATGTTACCTCAGTCAATATCTACTACGAAGGTAAGATATCGTTTAAGTTTCACAATAATACATATTGTATAACAAAAACTATGGATCCGATCATACTTTGGTTTTTGTTGTTGGATCAAACATTGACCATCTCAATCAACATTAGCAGGTTTTGAACTCTGTGATGCAGTTATTTAAGTAAGTAGATATCGTTTTAGTTACAGTGGTTCCCCGTGTTTTCGCCCGCAAGAGTTGAATTTCCCATATAAACTTTCATCCCCCATTTCACCCCTTAATGATTTTTATATCGCGATAAAATGTAGCTTATGTCCTTTCCAGGGTCTCAAACTGTCTCCATACCAAATTTTATCTTAATCGGTTCAGTAGTTTAAGCGTCAAGAGGTAACAGACAGACACACTTTCGCATTTATAATATTAGTGTGGATTGGGATAACACTGGTTGGTTTTAAGTTGACTTGCCAGTAATAAGTTAAATCCAGCGCTGCAGCGATACGGTCAAAGTCTCGCGTGAGAAAAATATGTTAATGGGTGGCTCTATGCTTTTATAGTTCGTCGACGTAGGGTATTCAAACAGTATTTTGGCTCAGTTACATACCGTAATAGTGTAATCGATACTTCGACAGTTTGAATACTACGTCATTCACCGCAAACACATGAGTCACTTCCATCCTCTCAAGTGATTTGTTTTCTGTCTACTTGGTGATAAAGTATCACTTTTGTACTACGCTATGGGGCTGTTTCATGCTATAAAAAAGTAGTTCAAATTACTTTGTTACATTTTATTCGTAACAAAGTTGATAAATATGGATGACAAAGTGTGTATAATTGTACTATCTACTCGTACATAGACAGTAGATACATCATAACTAATACTATAAAGAGGTAAGTTTGTGAGTTTGTTTGTGGGAACTTCTAAGCCGATTTTGAAAATTCACCAGTAGAAAACTAGTAGGTACTCCTAAGTGAAATGTGCTATATTTTTTAATTAAATTGCACCCGTGTGAGTTTATATTTGTAACAAAAACGCTAACGTTTTAATTTTTTTATGGTTCCTCGAAAGCTCTACACATCATTAAAATTTTGGCACGACCTAACTTCTTGTTCAAGTTTTTGTTTGGCCAAGTCTTATCATTTATTCTAAAATGTATGCTTTTGATCGTTAGTTCTGAAGCTGTATAATTTTGATTGCTAATTGCCTTACTCAGGTATAGCTGGAATCGTGAATCACCACCACATCAAATATTAGTACCTATGTCATACGCAGTTGGTATTCTCAGTTCAGTTTAGACTTAATTTTCAAGAAAATCCTTTGTTGTTTTGATCGTTTTGTGTTTGTAGCTGGATGAGACTCCAATGAGTGACATAGCATGTCTGGTGCAAGTGACGGACGATAAAATATTTATAATTAAGCTGGTTAGCTCATAAATATTAATAATCGCGTAAAACTAGCAATCATAATGAGATTTCTTTTAGGTATTTTTTTAGTAAAATAAACCTAGTACCTATATTCCACAAGCACGTTATCTTTCATTAAATTGCTAAAAGTAGTTTCCTTTCTCGCAATTTAAACTATTACCTTAGGGATGTCCAATAGAGAGAATACTCTGTAAAAATGGTAATAATTCTCCAAATATCATACTAGGTAATAGAAAATACACAATTTAATTGAAAAATAACTTTGTCGGAAACTTCTTCTTCATTGTCGTATGTATACCTCATGACTAAGGGTCGTCATCATTATGTGGAATGAAACACACATAACCACTTTCTTTGCATTTTAATGGAATGGTTTGCCATCGCCTTCTCCATTTTACGCACTAGCCAACTAGTGTGCAGGTTCCCTCACGATGTTTTCCTTTACCGTTCGGCAGCTATATCTTTGATAAAGACTGTTTCTACTTAAGTTTTTATACAAACTCAGTGGTACAGGTGGAAACTTCTATAGATAAACTAACATTTGTAAAGTTCGACAATATGAGAAAGCGGATAGAAAAGAGCAGGTGCCGTGAGGAAAAACTCACAACAGCTCCTTTCTCGTAAAGTAACTATACTTACGAGTATACCCATTGATTTATTATGTATAAGGATGCACTACGCCATACAAAATCAAAGCCCAAACATGGCACATGTTATTATTTACCTTATGAAGCTTCAACTGGCTAAGTTCATACATTGCCGCTTAAGCTTCAGCTATTTAAATTGTCATATGTAATTACGCAGCAATGGATGACGACACTACGTCATATGTCAAATATCATTCATTTGAAGATTCATAAGCCAATAATACGAACAAAGAATTAATGGAGTAGATTGTTTGTTCATGTTTTGTATGAAATTAAGTAACTGATGAAAGTCATGATTTATATTTTATTTACTACTTTTCATAAAATTAGGTATATTATGTGTATGAGAATACGAGTATTTTTTTAATTAAGACACTTTCATAATAATCATATTTCTACATTTCTACTATACAGGTCCAAACTTGTCATACTACAACCAATAATAATTATATTGACACAATTCACCAATTCTGGGTAGGTACACTACAACTACACTAAACTACAAACTAACCTAACCTAACTCATTGAAATGCGGGGATGGTTCACATTTCGATGTTCGACAATGACACAAACGATAATGTACAGAATTGATTTTGAGGCAAAATATTCTATAGGTACTATAGTACACACACCAACAACATGTTCCACAGATTTATAAGAAGCATAAGGCTACTGCCACTGGTATTATTTTAGTTAATTAATGAGTGTAATAGTATTATAATCGGATTACTAAATTATTCTATTGAAAATTGATCTTATGCTTTGAACATTACGTTATTATTTCTCTGCAGCTGTTTTTATTGTTAGCACGGTTTAAAAGACAAGAGTTCCAGCAGAAATTACTATTTATAAAACACTTTTTTTCGTCTTTATTTTAGCTACAGTTATTCATTATAGTGTGGTTTTATGAAAATACTTTGATTTACTGCTAAGGTAGCTAGAAGGTTCTCTTCTAAACAGTTGACTAACTTAATTTAAAAATGAGGTGAATAAGGTAACCTAGTTAAGTTCAGTCGGAAGTACGTCAAGGCATGCATTTGAACTACAAAAACAGCGTTTATCATGTAAGGAGTAGAAGCGGTATCAAGGTCAACACGTGTATTCTGACTTGCGGTGTGTAAGTACACTCGGATCACGTCAGACTACCCCACTTTCACTTTAAGACCACCCCTATTAACTACGTAATAAAAGCTGTTTTATAGCTTACATGTAACCTGACGTACTGCTGGCTGTACTAAAATTAAAAACCGTTTCTTTAGTCTAGGTACTCGTTATACCTAACTTCTACATTGCATTTTACCGATGGCTAAGATAAATGACAGTTAAACAACAAGCAAGTGAAATACAACATAAAAACATAGGCTGGGTGCCCCGAATACTAGCCTAATTGCAGCCTTTTTGCATCTACATCCCTTTACGTTTAGTGTAATACCTACATATCAGATTCAGAAAAAATATACGAACACACAGCGCTATATTTTGCCTTCTCATAAAACTCATCGTCCTGGTTTATTTCGATAAATTTGCTTCATTTTCTTTACAAACATAATTTTGTGGAAACCCAAAAACTCAAGTATTTTGTTTAACAAAAAAAAATTCACTGGCGACTCCATCCTTACAATTGACTTTGTTCCGATGACGTCACGTATTTTGTTTCATTTTAGCTTTGGGTGTGAAAGTAATAGCAGATTGGCAATGTTTTACGTAAATAAATTAGAAAATAAAATATTTAAGCAGGTTTCAAGTATTATTTCGGTTTCAAACCTTATCAATAATATTTACCTACCGATGAAACGTCATTCCATATTTTTTACGATTCATTGAGCTGTGATTTTTGCAATTTTTGACGACACACTTAGGCATGTTTGTTTGACGGACCACGCGTCATTAGATACTTAATCGGCTTAAAATGGCGATACGGCCGATTAGAGCATGTGCCATAGCTGTCAGTGTTATGAGATATCCCTATATATATTAAATCAATGAGTATACCTGATAATATTTCTAAGTGATACGAAAGTTATGCAATCCACAGCGCAGTCGTGATTGCATCGGCGACCTTTTCGACAATTAAGTGACTTATATCAATTCATAAGATCCTGTCTGCGTGTTTCTAAAGGATCGAAGCTGTTGGTCCTGCCCTTCATAATACTGACAGTAAGATTGGTTACTTGCCTTACAGATACTGTATCCAAGCCCTATCTGCACAGGGCACGCGTGTATGGCTCATACCTCCGTGGATGTGTATTGCCGTTTACTTGTTAATTAATGAAATCTGCTTTGTTGCAGCTATGAAAATCCGCTCCTGTTAATTACTTGCACCAACACAGTTGTGTAGGTAAGTGAGTCGGATTCGTGCGTCGAGAACAATGCACCCGCGCAATGCCACTCGCATGGACTTTCTTTCCTACGTTTGACACGGATACGGCACAAAGAAAACGTCATTTGCAACCCGCTGGCGGGAATACAACACATAAAAAGTAACAAGTGCATTTGTCAGTACATATGTATGTATTTTAGAATTGGATAGGTAGAGTTAACAGGGTTTTGGAACAAAACGTTGTGCGGCCTAATAATGCTCATTCGCATCTGTCAAGCGAAGTTTGACGTGAGCTGTCATTAGAAGAGACGCATCGCGGGTGGCGTACACGCCAATATGGTGTATTTGTGTAAAACTTGTATTTTCTGAGAAATATCGCTTAGATTGTATTACTGTAAATCACCAACATATTTTATATGGGTAAAGATGAGTATATTGATATAAATGTGTTTATTGTATGAACGGCGCCCTGACTCCGTTTTCAGTAGGTACCTACTTTTGCATAGCTTAGGGAAATCCCAACTTTTTATTGTAGGCTCTTTTACGTGTCCTACCAGTGAAATTCTGGTAAATTTCACCCGATAATATCCAGAGTAAAAAGCTGCTTTGTCAACTTGTCAAGCTAAACATACGCATTATATTTGCATTGGCACTTGAATGTAAAACACAACGCGGACTTCCAAGTTAATAATATTTTTATCTCATCTTGCATTTATCGAAAGCATTAGAAACGAATGCACGAAATATATAAAGAAGTATTTGTCGCATAATGTAATATCTACACATAAGAATGCTATTTGTTCTTTAGACAAACGTGCCCATGTAATCACATTATGTGACGTGGAATTTGAGGAATTCAGTTGCCTCCGCAAACTCCTACCGACAAGGAATTCAATAAAAAGGTCGCGGGCTCCTATCCGGTAAAGTGAGAATTATACGTTCCCTGAAATAAAGAAAAAAACTATCTTCAGAAAAGTAGGGTTCCCTCTGCTGTAACTTTTCGCAGGGAATTACTTACGACCGACAAGGGGAAAACAAACTACAAAACAATATAACGTGTTGCGTTGATACCAGCCCTTTTCTGTTCGGGATCAATGTAGATCACTCCCTTATTCAACTCTGTGATTTGCAAGTTAAAAACAATTCCCAGCTCTGAATAGAGGCGGATAGATATTGTGGTGCCGCGGGATGAAAAGTGAACCTATCTCTTTCATATGCATAGATATTTTTCATTGGAATAGTACAATAGTGATGCTACCTACGTGCAAATATTTAGGTTGTCTAGACGTAGCTTACAATGATGATAGAAAATATTCACTGCCGTGGGTGGAGTTGGTTTCAAACTGTTACTCTTTATGTTTGTAGATGGGATGCTATTTGTAGATAGTTACAATCAACATCAATTTGTACCAGTTTTAGTTAAGCTTTACGAACTTTTGGTTAGTTTTGTGTATTTTCGGATCAAATAAACTTTTGCAAAGTGCGAATAGTTTAAAAAACTACGTTAAACATTTTGAATTTCGAACGATCACCGCAAAACGTTCTAAAACGTTATTAAACTGGGAATCGCTCCACAAGAGAAAAATCTCACAAAAACCCGACGCAAACTCGAATTAAATAGTCGTATCTCTCTAGTGACAGTGGGAATCCATCAGCGAGCGATTGCCGCGATGCTCCCCCTGCACCCCGCACACCGCGAAAAATAAACCGTAATTTGATAGCGCCCTCTCTCGCGTGCCGTCGATAGAAAAAACGTTTAGAATAAATGCATTAGTGAAGTGACAAATAAATTTTAATGAATTGAATAGATAGATATATTTTGTAAGAAACAACATATAGGACGAGTACTAAGTCAATTAACATCATTATTTTTACCTTGTAGCTTGCTGTTAGAGATGCAAACTAAAGATCAACATAAACAACGCTTGAACCTACAATTGGATGCTTTAATTCCACACTGTTTAGATAACAAATGATATCTAGTAGTCTAGACAAATCTAACATATGCTTTAAGATGTTTCAAACCAAAATTATGTTCTTTCTTGAAATAAAAATAAATGTATTAAGTAATTCATTCAAATAGAGAAGTCCAAATACAGTCATCATTATATGACCGAATCTACTTATACCTTTTGGATCAGAAAAGAATTGTCTCACTCGGCACTCAGCCTTGACATTCAAAATCTTCCTGAATAATTCTGAAATAAACTATGGATACAGTACATCGTCTGTCTATAGAACCATTACATCATCTGAAAAACCTGTCGATTAAACAAAAAGAGGGACGGAATCGTTGTTTAAAAATTCGCCTCCAACACAAAGTGGAACTATAAATATCTCGCTAAAGCCCCGACAGTCAATTCAAAATAAATTCCTGTAAATGGAAACAAAGCTGTGTCTCTGGTAAGTTATTATTCAGCAGAAGGCAGCCTACTTACACAATCAACTCTTTGCTATGAGTACGAAGCGTAGCATGACACTTCTCATTATGAAGTTGGAAATGAGAACGCTGCGGGCTTATTTTTATTTTGTCCCCTTTAACCAAGAAATGCCAGCCTTCTACGTTTGTTGATAGTAAGACGTACCTACTTCGTGCTCCGGCTAAGGGTTTGATGAATAATGCGACGAGAAATAAGGTTGGCTTGAGTCAAATAGATTTCAGGGAGCAAGTAGACCTACTTAGGATACATGTGCTGCATAAAAAAGATTGTAAGTATTTTATGAGTGTGGGACCGAAATTAGAGATTTTAAAAGGTCATCATCACGATAGTTTGAACTAATTTTATTACCTTTATGATTTCGCATCGAAATAGCGAAGTGTGACACGATATTAAAATTTTGAGTTAGATTAAAAAATAGGTATTCATAGCTATTTCATTTATGCGTTACACAGGGATACAGAGAAAAGTAACTACAGATTCCAAAGCTGCAAGCGCTAAATTCATTCAAAAAACCGAGGGTCGATACATTCCCTTGTAAGTAATGGGAATGTATCGCATTCCCATTACTTACAAGGTCACTGTCATTACTCACTTCAGGTCTAGAAGTGGCAACATGGTTATAAATAGAGAAATCGCAAACGCGTAGGAAGCCCTGGGAGCGTGGGCGGCGCTTCTTATAAACGAGCCTTATTTACAGGCGTTTAAATAGCGTTATAATAATACCGAGCCCTAATAAATTGTAAAGGTCAGGATGGTAATTACAATTGTCGTGATTATTATGACCTATGTTAATGGTATAGGTGAATTGTGTGTTAGAAAATGGGTGTGTTAGACTACCTTTAGAAACTTTATAAGAATTGAGACCAACATTTTCCGCTGTCTTGTTTTACACAGACACAAAATAAAACATAAGTAATAGCATAGCAATTTATTTATTACACATATTTTATCATGCCATAATTTTGGTAAGTAGTATCTATCTCTCTTTTGGTAAGTAGTAGTAGATATCTTAAAGCCTAGGTATATTAGGTTAGGGTATTTTAAACTTTATAAATCTGAATAGCGATAAATATTTAAGTGGAAGTTTAAATCTAGTATCGTTGATGAAATATAAATTCAGAATATACTGTCTAAATGAATGCCATATATGTGATGCTGATGAGTCAACGTTATCTGCAGCCTTCCTACAGGATGATCATAACATGTTAGCTGTACTGATTGACTGTTGAATAATTGATTACTAATCACAACCAACAACATGAGATTGGTGCGTGCAGCATGTAGTTTGCTCTAAACCGGTTTGATTGAAGTCCTTTACTTTGCAATAAACAATTACAAAAAACACATGCAACTACAAACGGTTATTAATAATTTTCAGTATTCTGAAAACAGTTCATTCCTTTGCTTCGTAGTTACATAATTAAATATAATTTATAAGTTTACCGAGTGATCCATAGAACAAATCTCCCTTATCATCATTTTTATAAATGAGTATTTCGAATCACTTCTAGTAATGATATCGATTCGCTTTGCTCATGCACATCGAAAAGGAAAAGTAGTTAACGAATCAGGCCGATTCCGATTAATAAGTCAAAGCAAGCAACTGAACAGAATAATTAGTTAAGTTTAGTCTTAGCCTGCACATTTAAATAGTAACATTAACATACTGGGGTTTGTGAAGACAAATCTAAGAATCAAAAAATATATAAATTAACCTACCTTAGAATGATGAATGAGATGAATTCTCATTGATTTTCCAACTTCAACAACAACCTTACTCAAGATTAATATTAATATATGGTACCTATTTATATGGTACCTATTTGTGCATACGAATAGGTACCATATGTATGTACACAAAACTAACGATTGGTTAAATTATGAAAAATAATCAGCACGTCCTCTTTCTATGTAAACCAAAAATAAAATAGAACAACTTTCAGCAAATTCTATATCAATTGGGAGTTCTATCACAGTATCTGATCTCTACTTTTATTTACCAAGAAGAGCTTTATGTCAACAAAATGCAACCTATACGTCGTACAAAGTAGTCTGAAACGAATTCAGCTCGGAAACTAGATAAGTTTCGCGTCATCCAAGAAAGCAATAATGCAGTGGAAGCGTATAAGCGGAACTATGAAGTGTTCCACGTGTAAAGAAGATCGATGCAACTGTGTAGTATTGGCAATAGAAATGTGACAATACTGAAAAGTTACAATAGGTTTTTACTCTTTATATCACTCTTTAGTTTGCGTTATCGTTTACTGGACTAAAATATAACTCAGTAGCTAATTATTCATAGAAGAAAAACCAACTTGAAAAACAGATCATATGTATCAGAGTGTTAAATCGATAAAAAAAAATATAGGGTTAAATATATATAATAATATCGTGACTTATAAAAAGGTAAATAACATGTATGTTATCTAACATACATTTTATTTACCTTTTTTATCTAACTTTATTTATTTATCTTTTTTTATTAAAATATCGTGACTTATAAAAAGTTAAATAACATGTATGTTATCTTACATACATGTTATTTACCTTTTTTTAAATCACGATATTTTCACTGTTAATATTTTTAATCAAAAACTTGTACTTTCATCACGCCAACAAACCAACGATGCCCTGTGCCAAAGCAATTAATTGTAATTGTCTAGTATTAGAAGAACTTAAATAACCTTAAAAATAAAAAAGGCAAAATAGAGCTCATTCGAAAAGCTCAGTCCGGATTGAGATATATTGGGTTCACGGTGCATGCTTTTATATGCAATCGCAACGCGCAGGCAGTTGCATGCACGCCATGCAATGGTAAGGGAATAATACTCTCATGTTTTCATTAGGAGGGCAATCATGTGCCATGGTGGTACGTTCCATTCCATTTAAAAATAGTATAAAGTCAGTTGACTAGATTTATGAATTTTAATATAAGTAAACATTTGAGAGGGTCGATGGCGCAGTGGCTAACGGGTTGCCTCTCATGCGGGAGGTACCGGTTTGGTCCCACGTGCCGCCATGTACCAATGACTTTTTCTGAGTTATGTACATTAGTTGTTTCACTAACCGATGCTCTTACGGTGAGGGAAAACATCGTGAGTAAACCTGCACATTCAGGCGACTGAATGTGTAACCATGATCCAAACCTGGTCAGGTTCCCCTGTCAACTGGGTCACGGAGGTCAGATGGCAGTCGCTCCACTGTAATTACCTGATCTGCTACATCCTTGATCATGGTCAGCGGACCTTGGGCACTCGCGTGCAAGTGCACAATCGGGATAACGCTAGGAAGATGATGAATATAAGTAAATATTTTACGAACCCTTTTGAAGGAACATTAGGGCCAGATTTCAATGATAAAACACAGATAAAGTAATTATCTGCTTTCGACTGTTTCAATGAACCAATTTTGAGAGATAGAATGTAGAATATAATGTTGGACCCTAAATAAGTAATTTAAGATTCAATCAGTAATTACCTACCAAGAGTATTATTATTTATTTAGACAGAATTCGTTTGCCCGAGTCCCGTTTTTCTCTTTCATACAGTCAAATCATTTGTCACTGAATCATCCACCCTTTTCACTAGTTATTATTTAGTACAGCTGGTCTCCACGACTTCGTCTGCGAATGCAATTTAGCGAAGACGAAAATTTCCCAAACTGTTATACCTTATTTCCTCTTTATGTGCATATTTTGATGTAAGTTATTTTACTATTCCGGGAGGAGACAAATCCTATAAATCAAAAACATCAAAACCGGTCCTGCAGTTCTCAAGTTATAAGTGTTGCAACAAACCCGACTAAGTATATCTTAATCACTAACATCGAATCACAACACATTAGTATTCTGTCAATTTTAGACATTATGAAACGATACCTATTTTTGGTAAGATATGTAAAATGACTAAAATTTCGTCGCAACTTGTTCCAAACGAAACTGGCACGCTACCTACTCCCCCTGGCTAAATTTAGGTACTGGTTGACGCCCGTTAATGTTCCCTCTCATTATGCGAGATTATTAGTCATTTACATCAATAGAGGAATCGCCAGGTCGTTTACCCAACGATCCTTGACTGTCCTTGACCCTCAGTCAGATGGTCACGTTACATTTTCAACACAGCAGACCTGCCTGCTTACTCAATTGCTTTCAATATGCAAAACTCATAGCTTTCAGAAAATCAATAATACCTAACTCTCAAACTGATGTCTAGAACTGATGTTTACAAAATAATGAGAAAATGAAATTGGAACGGCAATCGTTATCGTGATACGAGTAATAACTTTCGAATTAGGCGGTAGGCCCACTGTTTTAATTCGAAATATGCATCGGTAACCTTACTAAATCTTTGACTGAAGTAGCTTCAAACTTTCCTTCTTGAAATTCTCTACCTTCCTGGCCATTTCTACATTCTTTGTTTTTCTTCTCCACTACGCCCTGTCTACGACATTTTCGGTTGAAACTCGGCGCTCCCTCATATCGTTCAGCATTACATCTCTTCATATTTTTTTGGGTTTGCCTCTCGATCTTCAATCAGTGATGTAGAATTCAAGCAGAAATGTAGCTCTGTACTCCCGACGTAGTCTGGTGGCCTTCTCTTCACGCGATCAATCGCATCGCAGCCTGCTCTCCTGGACTTTGTCGGCGATGTCCTTCTTGATACAATAAAATAAAATGATGTATAAGCCTTGGCCCAGAAAACGTTATTTTTGTTTGCACGTGTTGCAGATTTTTGAACCAATCTAATACCCACATTTCAATTATTCTACCTTTTGATTCCGTACAAAGCTGATCATAGGAATGATCATACTCGTATTTTTTAAGAAGCAAGTGTTATTTATAAATAAAGTTTCCTCTTAACAATCTTTTTTTTTAAAGAAAATACGGCTCAAAGTTTATTTTTCCTACAAATCGCCTGGTAACTACCAGCCTTCCACTGGAGCCCGGCGCCAAACAGCTTGTTGTGTTCCGTTGGTGAGTAAAAGTGCCAGAACCTTCTGGATGAGCTCGCTCCACCGTCGACTCTGTCTACGACACGTCTGGATTTGTCGAGAGTCAATTTAAGTTAGCAAACCCATTCCTAAATATATAAAAAAATATCCCTTTTTACAAGCTTTTTCCTATGGAAAAAAGTACTGAAACTGATCAAGTGCGTCGGCATCAGGCTACGGCCACGACTAACGATAATGCCTTATAATAATTTTGAATAAGACATTTCTAAAATGAATCTTTTTTTATGTAGTTGTACTTATTTGTTTAAAATTTTATAAATAAACTTGAATTAATCCTCATGCTATGATATGAAGCATTTGTACTTACTTTACTTTATTTTCTCGATAGTTGATGAATGGATGGAGCATCCGCTGACCAAAAATACGTACGGGACACAGTAAATTCGGATTTCCCGTTAAAATCACAATACAAGTAGTTAAAAATCCTCAAATATTTCACTTGATGCACCGGCCGAAACAAAAGGCGTCGGAAAAGCACCTAAAAAGGCTAAAATATTTCGCGCTTGTTCACCCACTGGGTACATTTGTGTGATCTTTTCTGTGCATTTTTTTCCATTTTGCAGTTTCAGTTCTATACAGAAACCAGTGAATTCATTCAATTTTATACGTTGAGTACTTGACAAACGTTATGATTATGAAAATTGTCTTCTGAAAGTGATTTGAAGTCGCATTATAAACATATCTTAAAGATTGGAAACTGAAAAAAAAACGTCAAAATTACACAATTGCTCAAGCATCCTTTATTCCAGCAGAACTTCTTGGGCATATTTTGCCGATAGTCGGCAAGTAGTTACAAAATGTTGGCCTTAGGCCTTAGACCTTGGAACGAACCGGTAATCGTTAAATAATGAAAGACAATATTTGTAAACAAACTACATAGTATAGTTCAGTAAAAATGTGGTATAAATAACCTGAGCTCAAAGTTACTGGAGTTTGCACCATTAACTCCGTCTTGCTCTAACCTGGATTTTATCACTAGTACCCATGCAACACCTAAATCTAAATTGGCAATCAAATCTCTATATTACAAGTGTTAAATATACGATTTGTGTTTTTCCCGAAGCCTCGACAAACTAAGCTGTGGAAAATAGCAGCTTTATTTAGTAGTTTTTTTTAACCTAGTAAGTATCTTTTTCCCTGCACAGTCGTGTTATTTTGTTTGTTAATATTCTGTACTCCTTTGCCTTGACATCATCCGTCTTGTTTCTTAATTCTCTTCTCTCAAGCATTAGCGCTATAATTTCTGGGCTAAGACAGTTTTTCCTTGGAATCAGCTTCTCTTTCTTTATCGTCTCTTCTGCGCTTTTGACCATTATGTTTTTGATTTCATTCCACCTTTCTTCAATATTAATATTAATTATATAAAAACCAAATTTATAAATTATATAAAAACCAAGAAACGGTAATAGAAGTAGGAGAGGAAAACGGAAAGGCAAAAATAAGACAGGGAGTTAGGCAGGGATGTCCACTTTCACCGCAAATTTTTAATTTATTCATAGAATGAGCGATACGCAGAATAACGGAATCAAAAAAGGGGGGCGTCAAAATTAATGGGGACGTATTTAAATTCATTCGTTTTGCCGACTATATTGCAGCCATTGCAGAAAACAGATTGGAGTTGGAAGAACTGGTTACAGAAATGGACACTATTTTTAAAGAATTTGGTCTCAAAATTAACATAAATAAAACAAAAACACTAATTGCTTCTAAAAAGGAAAAATATAGCCCTCTCTCAATAAATAACACAAAAATAGAACAGGTTAAAACCTTCAAATATCTAGGTAGCTTGATAACTAGTGACTCCAGATGTACACCAGATATAAAAGCAAGGATAGCGATGGCGAGACAAGCTTATAATGCAAAAAAGCACCTGTTCAAGGCCAGAATATCAAGCAAAGTTCGCAAAAAACTTGTTAAAGTGTACATTTGGAGTATAGCACTCAATGGATGTGAAGCGTGGACATTGACAAAGAGGGACAGAGAGAGACTGGAAGCCTTCGAGATGTGGTGCTGGAGGAGAATGGAGCGTATAAGTTGGACGGAGAAGAAAACAAATGCAGAAGTTTTGTCTATGGTTAGGGAAAAAGGAGATTGATGGAAACAATAGAGTGTAGGAGGGGACGAATGTTAGGCCACCTGATTCGACACGATAATTTTATTAAAACGATAATAGAAGGAAGAATAGAAGGAAAAAGGAAGCGAGGAAGACCAAGAATAAGCTACATGCAGCAAATAAAAGAAAAGATAAATGTCGGGTCGTATCAGGAGGTTAAGAGAAGGGCGAAAAGCAGAGAGGAATGGAAAAAACTCCACCGACAAGAGCCTAGCTCTTAAATTTGATGATGATGAAGTATCTTTTTGCGATAGTCCTGAGCTTAATTGATTGTTCATACACGGATTTATGGTGCAGTCTTTAATTTTGAGTTGTGTATTAATTGTGTTTCTGGGACATCTAATTTCAATTCGTTCATTTTGGAGTAAAACATGTAAACCGCGGGGTATGTTACTCAGCGTCATCTATTGGTATCCTAAAGAATTCTAATGGTTACCACCATTGATGATGATGCCTGTTAGAAGGCTCCTTTTTTAATGGTTAGTTCGACATTATTTTTATTCTATATTAGCTGGTGCCCGCGACTTCGCCCGCAGAAACTACTATTTCTGTATCCTACAGGAACTGTGTTTTTTTTCGGGATAAAAATTAGCCTATATGTTATTCCAGACTATAATCTATCTCTGTGCCAAATTTCATCCATATCCGTTCAGTAGTTTTTGCGTGAAGAAGTAACAAACATACACACTCACAAACTTTCGCATTTATAATATTAGTGGGATTATAGTGGGAAGAAAAACTTAGAAGTTTGTTTACCTCATATTTCCACTTAGTTACTTTTTACTTGTACCATCATATTTGTTGCTCACACAGGCATAAAGTAACACCAAAGTGACATTAAAAGTAATAAAGCAAGCATACAATATTTAAATTCAAGCAAAACAGCTCCTTTAAGTGGAAGGGGGTGTGCGCATACCTTACAGCTTTCATAATATTTCACTATAGCGACTCGGCTATTCTTTTCATCGTGCTGGCATTTTACCAAGCGACTTTTTATTCAACTACAAAGCTATAGCGGGGCGCAATCAATGCTCGCGGGAAGATCGGAGCCTAAGCGCTTTTTCCCTTTATTTTCAGACCACTATTATAACCACAGAGATTTCATTTGCGATACTAAAATCGCATTGATTTTTTACCTTAACATGTAGGTAGTGACTACTTTTAGCGCGGTTCATGAATTTTACGGTCCCTTGTCGCGAATCTTGATTAGGGGTCGACAAGCCGTGAAACGCCGAGTGTTGACGGTTTTTCAATTAAATGTGGTCTGTCAACTTCTGTGACATGAAAAATAAGATTCGAATTCCAGATATTTTAATTATGATACCACCAGTTCGTTGATGATTTAATTAAAATTAACATGTCACATCAAACAGTATTTTTAATAACGGGGCGTGGAGTACTAACTTTCTGTAGTTCGTAAGTACCTACCTAGTTACTCTGTGTATCCAACACAGAGTTCGATAAAAGGATCTAAAAATATAAAATCATTATTGACTATTGCAGTCCACAGCTGGACATAAGCCTCTCCAAGACTGCGCCAATTTACCTATGTTTGATTTTGATTAAGTGCCTATTAACAAGTATTAAAATCCTGATGTTTTTAGTTTCATGTAGGTATATTATGTAACTCTCATAATATAGCGAAGTTCATTTTTATTTTTATTCTGTGAGATAGTGAATATTAAAAACAGCAGGCTCCGTCATAAAACAATAACCTACAGACTCGTAAATGTTAACGACAGATTTGGCAAGGAAATAAAATAATAGAAGAAGGAAAACTGCAGACCTGACGTAATACGGCCCGGGAACGTTTTCATGAATAATAATAATTTGATCACAAATTCAGATAATTCATTCCTTTCTTTCCCAAGTACAAAAGATATGACTGACAGAGGGAAAAATAAAATGATATAAATAGGCGTTGTGCCTAATTTATGTTTAGAATGGATAGCTCCTGCTCTCTCCACCAAAGATAGTATAAGATGTAAAATACAAATGTTATTATTCTACGCTTATTTAAATTTGTTGTGGCATGTTACTTTAGCGTAGACCTATTGAAATATTTTTTGCTAATATACAAGGTTAATTTAAATTAGCTGGACACCTCTTGCAGGCAGCTTCTCCACAACAATCTCAACAACATTTGTTCTACGACTTTTCAAAATTAATAGTTTTTAAAATTTAAGTTTTCCCATTTATTGACTCTAAACTTGCGTTACTCTACTTACGCACCTTGCGTAGACAAAATAATCGCCACGTGCATTGGGACGCGGGGTGGCGGGGTGACGCAGCGGCGCGGTGACGCACATGTAAGTACCGAAACGTTGAATGAATGCAGGAGGGGCGAGGTAGGGGCGCCTCGACGTTGTTATTTTAAGTACATCATACAGAGTAGTAAATAATAGAGGGAACATTTTTTTTTGTTTTTCTTTTCTTGTGTTATTTATCAAGATTTGTAAAAAGTCGTAGAACAAATGTTGTTGGGATTGATGTTGAGAAGCTGCCTGCAAGAGGTCTCAACCAAATTACAATTAACCCTGTATATTTCATTGTTTGCAAAGAACTTTTATTTGCAAGTTGAACTTTCTCTACGTCAGGTGAAATAAAAAAGTAAAAGCGAACGAATCTAAAAATTTATTTACGACATCGTACAGGTGCTGACTCTATTTTGGGACCCGAAGTTCAAGTTCAAGAGTCGTGTTACGTAACTGTTTGAGGAAAATACCGTATACATTCTATTTAAATACATTATGAGCAAAAATAACTTGATTGGTATTTCAATATTTATTATTTCTTTTGGGGTTAGAGTTATAAAATATAGCTGCATCGTTTTGCTTACTATTGTAGTAAGTCATAATTGATAGTTTAAAATGAAAATACTAAACTAACTATTTTAATGAGTTTCGTGTAAGTAAGCTTATCTGTTACCACAGAATAAATAATAGTATCTACAAGTCTGTTACTAGCAACCCACCCGAAACTTAAATTGTCATTATAGCTTATTTTACTAAGGAATCATGTAGCTTTCAAAGCAAAGATGGCGGAACGGGATTCCATTAATCTGACAGTCATTCGACCGATTAGTCTTAAAATAACTATGGGGCTTACCCGTTACACATCTATGGGGAAAACCCAATGCATTTGAGCCTATCTACGGTTACGAACTGATTTCTGAATAAACTTAATTACTGTTGGTTTTACGAACATTGTTTAAATTATCTCGCATTTGCAGACACAATGCGGTTAACATGGTTCTGTTGTTTCGGCGTGTCCCTGCTATTGTCGTTGGTTGCAGCAATTTACACATTTGCATTATGGTTAATTCGATTTAATCCGTGGATTAATCGTACGTGATTCTACCCAACCGCAGTGTCGCGCACACCGCCACCATTAACAAGTACCCAGATAAGTAGTGTTGTACCTACATGATAATACCGTATGTACCCGAAAATATAAATTGACGTTATCAGTATCATCATGATCGGCTGATCAAGACGAGATTTCCCTAACTAACTAAAAATATGAATAGGTACCTAATTTATAAAAGGACATCGAAATTATCGAATTTATTTGTTGAAAACATAATTTATACATGACTAATGTAATGCAGTAAGAACGTACAGAATGCAAAATCTATGTAAGTACTTAAGTTGTTTCTTCCTACTTCGTCCTATCGCTTCGCGATCCGTAATCACTCAACTGTTTTTTTTTCCGGACTGCGGAATGGGGGTTATGTTTTTCGAAAGCATGTTTGTACGAGTATGTTTGTATGTATGTGTAATTCTTTGGCACGCCCTATAGCCCAAACGATTGGAAGAATTTTGGCATGTGATGTGTCGTTGAATTTGTCAAAATTGTGGTAGTGACGCTACATACATTTTTAAAATCGCATCCGTAATTAAAAAAGTGGGTGGGATGGATAAGGTAAAGCAGTGTAAGAATAAAAATATGGGTATCATATGAAAGCTACTGAAAAGACCATTTCAAAAATAAAATGCGTTTTGCAGTCGGGTATTTTGTTTTTAAAATAATTAGGCATTACTGGTGTCATCACAATCCGTACACTCACTTATCTGCGTTCCATTTCATCTAACACTTGGTGATCAAATGTCTATTTCTGTATTTTATTTTTCTGATAAAAAAAAACTTAGAAAAAGCTTATCAAAGCCAACTCTTTATATATATAATTAGTTACAAGTATTAAATAGTTAAAAATCATGAAAATGTTAACCATCATTCAATCTGTCAAGTAGTAAGCAAGATCTAGGTACAAACAAGTAGATATATGTATTTCAAGTGCAAAATAGCATGAATTTATTTTGTTTACTCCTCGAGTGCGATGTGATAGTGTTGTAGATTAATGTCTTCTATATTTAGACGTAAGGACAACGGTCTGCACGTCCCGGGAGAAATCAAAGACCGTCTTTGTAAGCATCCATTTCGATAGAGATACTTTTTTTGTTAATTTTAGGTAAACGCTTCACGCTGTTAACATTATTTTACAAAAATACCTACCTTATTCATTATATTAATACTTTTTTTGTCTTCATTACTAATATAAATAGATGTGAGTTGTTTATAATTCAAGATTTTAATTTTATGAGCGTTTTCGTGCTACATTTGTATACTTACTTAATATTGTTAGGAAAGTGCAAACGTCTCACATTTCATTTGCAGTTGGTACGAAATACATTGTGCAAACTAAATAGTCAGTTATCCATCCATCCATATCATAGGTGCATAATTTCGAATAAAAGTTTAGTATGTGTATGTTCACACGGACGCACGACGGACTACACCACTTTTACCTTGAGACCGCCTCTATTCCGTACGAAATAAAAGCTTTTTTCGTAGTACAAATGATCCATGTTCATATTGCAGCTCAATCTATCAATAAGCCAGCTTATGTAAACCGCTTACAAAAACTAGCAGTTGTAAAGCTAAATATGTCATTAACTGATTGCCTGATTATCATACTATAAAAGTTTTTCCCAAATTCAAAAGAGCAATTGATGTTTCAATAAAAAAATAAATAAAAACAACCGTGCACCGAGTGAAAGAAACAATTACTACAATAACAGATACAATAGAGTATTTACGGCGATCTCGTTAGTTAAACTTCGCCGAGGGCAGCTCCCCGCGCCGCCCTGGACACAGAGTAAACAAGCGCAGTGTACCAACTATGAATAGGGTTGCCAACTGTTTATAAGAAAAATTAAGTAGATGGTTTCAATAAAACAGTATTCCAGAAAAAGTATAAGGGTACATGTTTACATTTTGTACAGGTTCTATATAGTTTTATACCAGCGACTATAAGAAAAGTATTTGGAAAACTAAACACAACAATATAATACGATTTTTAACAATTTGGTTGGCAACCCTATGTATGAAACCCAACAGATGTTATGACAGCGCCGACTTCTCTTGACTTGTAAATAAAGCTGGAAGGGTTGTTGTTACATTTTTATGCATTTATGTAATGTAAGAAGTATCGAGTTGTTGGAGGAGCTAAATTGGTTGACTTCAAGAGAAACGAAAGTAGCATCGTGCTCGTAAGTTGCAAAAATGTTATTTGAGAGTCGCTTCCGCTAAAATTTTAAAATTTTGTACTAAACTTAAATACTTACTTTCAATGCAAAACTATGTTTTAATTTATAGGCACTTATTTAAGGTGTGTAAAATCATAATTGGGACCTAAGCTCTTTAAGCAGTTTTAGGAGGGGACATTGAATGACAAAAGTCAGTGAAGCATTAATAACATGTTTTGTCTATATGTGTACTACAGTACAAAAGAAGCAGTCGAGGAGACAAATCATTTTGATTTATGTGTGAGTGATAGTGTATCACTAATACAGTTCGCACGAATTTCTTTTGTCTTTACTTTTTAAAACGATTAGGTATAAAAGAATGTAGTAAAGGTGCATAGGTAAATAACTAAATGACGTCTCTGTCTATGTTTAGTCTGTGCCGGTCTCATCCCGGCCTCGTCTCGCGCCGCCCACGCATCGCAAAGGTTAAGGGCGACTATTGTCGAAGCGGCTGCATTCTTCTGCGCTCAATTGTGAATCTCTCTGCTCCGTATCGCATTAAATTAAACTTCCTACCAACTGCTGTATGGAAAAATTAAAAAAGTTTTATGCAAGCGATAATTATAAGTCCGTCATTATGACGTTGGCTTGTTAGGTATACGTTGGTTGGGACTTGCGTTTAGAGAGGTTTTGTTACTTACATAAAATTGGTTTTCATTTATAAATTTTATTTGTAACCACTTGAGCAGTCTTCACTCTCTCAGTAAATGGCTATTTTGCACTGATGTTAACAAAGTAATTAAAGCCAAGATTTTGAATTACAATACAATGTTTAAGGATGTTTGCTCATGACTAACACGCAGCTGACAAACTAGCTTCGGCTCTATTTGTCTTATTCATTTATTCCGCGAGTAAGAAAGATGAGATTAGCTGAATTCACGAGATTCGTATTGCGAATTGGGCCTCAGGTGCATTCAAACTCAAGCCTCATGTTGTCTCATAAAAAGTTCGGAACGTTAGCCCTATAGTTCAAGTTGTTGTATTTGTAGCAGCACCCCCTGAAATAAATACAGTTGATTTTTTAGACCCTGTATTTATTTTGTTTGTAAACAATCACCTAGTCACAACGACCACTCACGCCGACAACACGTGAATACCGATAATACTCGTATTATCTAAGTATCTATTTATAGATTGAGTTATTAAATTAAGTGACGATACACGTACTATTATCGTCTCTCTACGTGTTTACTGTTTACATACACAATCATCATCGTTCAATGACCAGTATCTATAGACATACATAAACTATCACTTAGCTTTAAATAAGTGTACATTACTTACTAAAACATGTAATACTTAATAGTAGTACTTAAAGCTAAAGCACAACAGTTATAAAGACCAAAATATTGACCTTTCTTTACTGATGTTAAACACCTGCCTACACAAAAAAGAAATGAAATATTGGAGTACAGAAATAAATGTAACGAAATTTTTAATAATATTCTATGTCTAAGGGATGAAATATGATTCCGCGTTTATGGAGCCTAAGTATTAAAGTACGTGGGCTGTTTCGAAAGTTTTAGCTGTATAAAGGTATAAATTAATTTTTCATTGTTTCTTTCCTGCATTAACAAACTTCTTCATTATTTACAACTAATCTTGAAAACGTTTAAAAAATTAATCTTGCAAAAGGTCGAACAAAACCGCTCTGAATGCGTTCAAAGTCTAGGCCCAGTTCTTAAGACTGCGCCCACGAAGTTTTTTTTTCGTAAGTGTATCATAGCAATTTATCCACGATTTAACAGTTGTTGGGATAAGACACAGCCTGCGAGCTGCCTCTGTACAATTTTTCCATCATAAAATGCACTCAATAACCGCGCCGAGTTTTTCGCTTATCGGTGAGTAAATATGGTATCCAGTGAGAAGCAACCTTCCTAACCTTCAGATGGTCATAAAAAAATGTTACAACTGCACCCATGTTTTAATCTACGTTTCGTCCTAAATCTCGTGGTGGCTAATATTACTGCGTTCTTTTATATGTCCTAATAGTGCAGTAGTTAGCACTATTAGGACATATTTCGTTAGTTACTGCTGTAGGTGGCTTTCTAGGTCCCTATTTTGAATCACTCGTATGACATGCTGATGGCGAATGTGACATTATTTTACTCAACATATTAATTTTAGCGTTTATTCTATCGCTCGTCTTCTGTAACGAGTGGGTAGGAGTGACTCTTAGCAGTTTCGAGCGGTCGAGTGCATTCGAGTGATTCAAAGATACGGAGTTTTAGATAACAAACGAAAATCAAAGGAAATCTAAATCCGAGTGATAAAAAAAAATTGAGCTCCCTGGTCATGGCTCATCTTTGACACCATTTCTACCCTTGGTTATTTGTTTTTATTTTTATTCTCTGTGCTTTTTATTTTTTCTCCGTGTTGTATTAATCCGTTGCCCAAGGCATCGCTGAAAGTCAGTTTCGTGGCATTCCGTTTACTCGGATGCCACGAATAATTCTGAGCGGATGCCTTGTAGTATTAGATGATAGTTAAGGATAGTATTAGATGGATTTTGGTTCCGCGTCGTCGCCAATTACTGGGCACAACAAATTTAAGTCGCTTTACCATCGACACGATGAGAAGAAGAAGATTAGATGGATTGTAGTTTTACTCCTGTTATTTTGTGTGAATGTCGAGTAAATGTATTTTCTTTCTGCTTTCCATTTAAAATTACGGTGGCCGGTAGGTGATGATGGCTAGTGAAGGGGTTCTCCAAATGCCTTTTTTTTAAATTCCTCTTCCTCTTCGTTATAGATCATGGCACGGAATAGATCGAGCGTCACTTTCATTGCAGATTGCGAACTTCGACTGACACCTTGACGTAAAAAGAACATAAAACAATATTTAACTGAAGGTTTTTACCAATTTGTCTATGACAAGCTTATACATAAATATCCTTACATTGACATCCTATTTATTTATTATCTGATGCATAGTTTAAGTTCAGCTAAAAACTTTTAGAATGGCCTAGCATGACTTAAGAGCGAGTATCTATATGAGAAAAGAAGGAATTCATATCAAAGAAAGGCTAGGTACCTAGTATTATTAGGACAAAAGTTCTGTAAAATTTAATTTAAAAAAAAAGCAAGCACTGCCTGGCCTATTATCTCAATTTCTTGGCAAAAGCTTCTATTGGGTTGTATTATATAGCGGGAAAATGGCATCAAAGACATGGCTAGGTTCCGAGAACAATCGAGCCATGGTAAGTAGTGAATAGTTCTTTAGTGTACAGTCATTATAAAGCCGATAAAATAAATAGGTAACCTTATTACGGCCGATAAATATTTTGGATTATGCGGATTTGTAATATTAAATCTAGTGGTTAAGAGCACCACCGTATTTATACAAAATGTTTGGATTGATAGAGAACACTTAAATTATACCACGAACTACTACAAACTACATAAGTACCTTACTTCATTCTTATTACGGCATAATGTAATATTAAAATAAATCGATGCCAATAACGCACACGCACAAAGCCTGCGTCAAACTTTATCTACCTGGTAACCCTTAAGAGGAAACGCGGTCTAAGTGCCATTTGAAAAATAGGTTTTTTAATAAAATGTTGCTGTCTCGATGCATGCTCTGGCGGCCGCACTGCTCTATCCTTGTGTGAGTAGCGTAAGTTAGTGGCGCACTGGACCTCGCACAAAACTCGCTAAAATATAGTATTTTCAAGAAACATGATGTACTCTTTGATAAACTATAACCGAAGATACAGTACGCAATACAAAATAAAGTCTATGTTTACACAATTCTTTTTAGTGGAAAGTTTTTTAAAACTATGAAAACAAAGAAGAAAGAGTTATTCAAATTCAGGTTATGGTAGAGTCAATATTGAATAAAATTCGTGTTGTGATTCCAATATTTACGTTATTATATCTTTATACCAGGGCATTTATGCAAGATATAAATACGTTGCTATTTATATAGGAGCTTGAACATGACACATCATTAAATTAAAAGAAAAAAATAAATGTAAATATGTGCCGTGGCTGTCAGTTTCATGATTATATCCTATAATATAATTTATCAAAGATATACCTAGAAATACAAAGGCGAGGTGTCAGATGACATTTTCCGGTTCACTCATACTACGATTAGGTTACTAAATAAATATTTTACAAAAACAATAATTTATATATATATTTTTATATCTTTACAAACATTCTATTAAGACACGACACGACAGTCTACTTTAACAACAAGAATGATTTTGCAAAAGCTTTATGTTTATGAAATTAAAGAATCATTTATTTTTTTTAATTTTGTTCATACGTGGAACGCAACTTTTTACTTATAAAGATCGATTGACAACAATGACAACACCTTTCAACAAGACATTATCTAATTGTGCAACAATAACAAGTTGAAATCCACTATCTTTTAAAGAAAATGAAGTAAATATCATTTATTTATGATCGCAAAACGGAAGACGACATTTTCGTATAAAATGCAGGATTCATGAATACTTATGTTTCATATGCCCGACACAAATGGTCAACCTGCACAAACATCATGTACTTTTAACGAAACGATCACAGCAAGAGAAGAGGCTAATTGTTCTTAATGTTGGCGTGGAAAGAAAACGGCGGAATCCCTTTAATAACAGTGGTCGGAGATGGATCTTGGGCGAAGAGAACCGACAAAAGTGGATACAATACCCTCGGACAATTTCATATCTCTACTTGGACTTCTTCGTTACGGTAGCGCATCCGCGATGTTTGCGAAGCATAATAATAATAATATAATAATATTTATTTCCACAAAAAAATACATTAATAAATACACAGTTTAACTCATTAGCATACAAGGATAACTTATTTATAAGAGTGAACAGCATCTGCTACCGAACTAGGATATTGATATCCTGTATTTCGGCATACAGCGCCTCTTACCTCGGCATACACAAAGCAAGTTATTAGGCTAGTTACAGCGATCAAGAATGTGCAGGTAATATTGCTCATAAGTAAGTGGGTAATTTTTAAGTAGATATTTCAGGAAATAGCTTAACTTTTAATATTGTTTAAAGGAAATAAAAACATAACTGTTTTTTTTTTAAAGATTGTATTGCAAATCCTCTCTGTGTGTAAGATGTAAGTGAATGTGTGCATGTCAGAGGGTGTGTGATTAGTAACATAATACAGGAGGACTCTATGCAAAAATATCAGTGATATTTAAATTATATTATAAGTAGTAAATAGTAACAATGATAGTTAAATTTAATTGACCTTTTTTATTTTTATAATAATGTTTTATATTAAGAAATTTTCCGTTTCGTCATAGGATTTAGTCATGAGAAATTGTGACACTGCAACTTTGACGTCGTTTTTGTGCATAGGGTAAATATTTAAAATTTTGTTTATCTTGTTGTAGGTAGTAGGACCTAAAAAGGGGAGGAATCTGTGGGACCATAAGTTTTAAACCTAAAAGGCCGTTCACACACCGAAAACCATCTCCGTTTCATGAAAATGTCAGGAAAGTACACCAACATTGCATGCTGTTTTAATGTTATATTGAGAAGGAACAATTGACGGACCGTTAGAACCTCTGTATGCTCGTACAGAAGCTTTGTTGGATATAGAAATGGCTTAAAGGTGCACATTTAAGAATGCTTCTCTGTGCTATCTCGAATTGTTTAAGCGTTGATTTAGGCGCCCCTCCCCAGGATGTTATGCAATAAATAAGCACTGACTGGCACAAAGCGTAGTAAATCCGTTTGAGGGTAACCGGTGGAACCACATTTCTTAGAGTCTTAAAAACGAATAATAGTTTTCGGACTCTTTTGGTCAAAGCTTCAATATGTTGTTTAAAAGTCAGATGATCGTCAATTATAATACCCAAGTATTTAGTTGAGCCAACACGCTCCAATGCATTACACTGGCACAATGAGCTACTCCCGAAATCGTAACATGTATGTCCAGTAAGTGTTAATGTATGAGAACAGTTGCGGATGGAGAAGGCTAAATATTTAGTTTTTTTTTTGTATTTAAAGTTAAGACATTGTTTCGTAGCCATTTTGTAACCGAGTTAAAACCATTTTGCGCCAGTTTATATGTCTCATTCCAAGTCTTGGCAGCAAAAAGTAGCGCTGTGTCGTCAGCATAGGAGATTATTTTACCTGGGAAGTTGTTCAGAGACAGCAAGTCATTTATATAGACCAAGAAAAGAGTTGGTCCCAAAATACTGCCTTGAGGCACACCATATGAAATTTGGAGCTCAGTGCTAACGGAAGAAGCAACTTTTACGTATTGATATCTGTCACTTAAGCAGTCAGCAAAAAGTTCTTTTTGAATGCCTCTGATGCCAATTTTCTCGTACTTGTTCAGAAGGACGGGGATAGAAATCGTGTCGAAGGCCTTTGCGAGATCCAGAAATACCGATAAACATTTTTTACCTTGGTCCAGGTTCGAGACTACGAAGTCTGTTAGATTATTCACTGCATCATCAGTTGATTTTCCTCGTCTGAAATCATACTGACAATTAGACAGCAAGTTATAAGTCTCAAGATAGTTCATCAATCTGTTGTTTATGATTTTCTTTAAAATTTTGGAAATAGAAGGAAGTGTTGCTATTGGTCTGTAGCTTTCGACACGATTCTTCCCCCCCGCTCCCTGGTAGACTGGACGAATTTGAGCCACTTTTAGTGCTTTCGGAAAAATGCCATTTGTTAGACACATATTTAAAACGTGGGTTAGATGCGGCACGAGTATGCTTGTGTGATCTTTTAGGACTTTATTGGATATGCCATCCCAGCCTACTAAGCACATATTTTTAAGACTCAAAATGATGTTATTGACTTCAGTTTCATCTGTGTCATTAAGCACAAAAGAATAAGAAGATGACTCAAAGAAGGAGCGAAGGATGATGTTATTTGTTCAGCCAGATCTTTACCCACACTCACAAAGTAGCTATTAATGTTATTGACTGAGTCCTGCGGATCCACCGAAATACCCAGCAGCTCATCAGGAGGAGAGGCGCTTTTTGTGGAATATGTAATGTTCTTGACAACATCCCACAGTTTTCTGCTGTCATTTCCCGCCCTCTGAAAAAGTTCCCTCTCATAGCTGCGCTTAGCCCTTCTGAGGACCGTGGAACAAAAATTTCTATAACGGGTGTATGTAGTTTTTAGAATTTGATTTTCCGGATGGGATTTATAGAACTGATGATCTTTACTCAATCATCCGCAAGAAGACGGGCTCAGTCTAACCAGTGGCGTGCCTGGGGTATCGCGACAGGGCAAGCCAAGCTACAGCTTCGGCACAATGGTCTTTTTTGATTCTTGAAAATGAGCACTGCTGTTGTTGAAATGAAATTACTTCATTCATACCTCCAATACATTCAGTTCTTTCGGCTTCTGGCGAGTTAATCAAAGCACACTGAAGGCATATTACTACCAGGCAGAATTGTGGAAACATACCAGCAATGACATACCTTCAGTGGCTTTGAAAAAAGCCTTTTGAAGTTGTTGAGCTGAGTATGAGGAAATAATATAATACACGAGAAAATATACGACATTACAAACAATGGTAAAAAAAAACTGTGTCAGGACATTATAGTATAATTGTTTTATTTGTATTCTAAGTCAATGCGTCATCTTTTTTACAAAGATGTTTCAATACGTTGTTTACCAAAACTGCAAAATGAAATAACAGCTTTCATGTGTTTCTGAGAATGTTGATGCCTTTTTATGACATTTGATAAGTTATTTAGGTCGTTATAACCAGTTGTGTTCCAAACATGGTTTTCATTAGAAAAACATAGGCAACACCAACAATATAATTTATTGGAATGCGAGCAGCGAGCTAACCAATGAGTTTTATAAACTGGTCTGTTAAATTGTCTCGTGCGAGACTTACTTGTTTGCGAAATATTCAAATCCGGTGTCGGCTTTGGCGAAGCTATGAGTTGTTTTTTCTTAGCAAAATTTAAAGATTTTACCTTGCCCCGCTTGTTAACACTTGCACACATTTCAAACCTTCACAAGGAACAATGTTATTATCACTAGCGGCACTCATTTTGTAATGAAACAAACTTTCATACAATTTAGAAAAAACACAACGAAATTTTCTCAAACTCTCACTCGCTCGACTGACAATATACGTGAAGTTCGCCTCTTTCGGTCATAAACAAACCCTATTCATTCATTACTTCCGCCCACATTTAGTTCGCACTTGCACGAACTTCATTTGCAAGCCCGGCTTAATTCTTTATACTGACCGACTATAGATACTTACCGGTAGTTATACGTCTTTTACACACTTTCCCATATGTGTGAAGAGTTCGTCCGGAGCCGTAAAGCAAGCCTCATAAGAAGCCCACTGGTGCGAGAGAGACGCTAGATAACGTTCTAAAATCGCGCGCAAAACGCGGGTTTGTTTGCTCGCACGCAAGATGGCGTTACGTGTCGCGTTTTCACTCAAGTTTCGATGAAGAATTAATGCACGCGCGAAAATTTAAGTGTAAATAAAATGTGTTCGATCTTTTTTATTTTTTTACACTAAGGCAAGCCGGGCTTTTTGGCTTAGATGGTGGTCCCGCCACTGAGTCTAACCAGAATGTTGTTGTTACAGTCTCAATGTGTTCGAGTAACGACATTCATAGTTGTAACAATAAAATTGTTTTTCTTTCTTTGTTACTAACCCTAGTTTTAAAGATAATTGTATATTATACTAACAAGTGGTTCGTAGTTGGCGCAATAAAAACAATATTATGTAATAATTTGTTTAATAGGTTTAAGAACCTGGCATGTGTGTGTTCCTTTGTAGAAAGTATAAGTAGGTATTTTTTTATAAGATTTAGTGATTTGCACCTGCAGATTGTCTACAGTGTGCTTATAAACCATACAATAGATAATGTAATTTATTAGACATCTTGGTGGATATTACAACAAGCCCTCACTCACCTTATCTTCTAAATATGTATATAAAAATGAAAACTGACTTAATGTCTAACTGACATATAAACCCACAGCCCAAATTGCTGGGTCCAGAGACTCCAAATCAAAGGTTCCATAAGAGGTCTGGGGGTGCACTAAGAAAGGTTTTTTGGAAATTCATCCCCTAACGGGGTAAAAAAGGAGGGGCAAGTTTGTATGAAACTCGCTCAGTTATGGAGCTAAATCGACAAAATATTGTATTTATCCAAAAATTGTTAGAAATTAAGAATGACGTAACGGGAGAGAGCGTGAAAATGGGAGTGGAAGTTTGTATGGTATATTCGACATGTGCGCGGACGAAGTCGTGGGCAACCGCTAGTAAAATCCATTTCTTATAATTAGCTTCCACCAACATCAGAAATCAGCTTGGCTGCAATCAATCGAATTGAAATGAATCTACTTACGTTACGTCCTGAGTAAGTGCTTACATGTATGTGCACAGTAATTCTAGGAGTCAGCAACGGAACATCTACTAGCTTTTTTCTTCTATAGAAACACCACTCAGGAGTAGTAGACTTTTAAAAGTTAAAGTGAAGAAAGCTAATGATATAAAATATAAAGACTAATTATCAAGACAATATATAACTTAATACATCGATGTCAATTAGGCCAACAATGGCGTATCGATATAATTATCGGCCATAAAGCATCACTATACGTATACGTATTTGTTACGACATTCCCCACCCCCCAAACCTTTCCTCTTAAAGCAAGAAAGGGACAAATGCAGCTCAGACCAAAATTCGCTTCATAAAACTGACCAAAACAGCACTTCGTAGTCCTCTGTTTTCAGCTCATATCATCTTAGATATATAGTGCAAGCTAGTTTCTAAATTGTATGAAAGTTTGTTTCTGCAATGTATTAATTTTACAATTCAATCCGATTACGTGGATTGTTGTACTTTAGGTATTTATTTCTACCAAAATGCCATTGAATAACCGGCTTTTCTTCATAAATAGGTTTCCAATTTTAGCCGTGTATCATGAAATTCTATTAATACAACAATGTGGTGTACGCATTCAGAGAAGGAAAATTCTGGGTATTGTCCTTTTATGTATTGTTATATTTTTATAACTGACTCGATAAAATCTCATGTATTAGTACGTTGTGATCGTCCTTATCATAATCCGAATTGTTTTCATAAAAATCAGTGTTTTGGTAATTTTAGCTGGTTGCAAAATATCAATAGCAAATTATGAGGTAGGTCCTTAGATATATAAATGCCGATATTGCTTTTAATTGGTATCAATAAATACTGATCTCACCGGAACATTTTCATATAAGATTTTCATATAAAATCTAACACAGTTCATATCATCTTAGATATATAGTGCAAGCCTATCATCTAAGGCTTAGATGATAGGGTTGCACTATCAAAAAGTTATTAGATCTCATGTAGAGACAAGCTTCTCTACAAGCTCATACCTTAGCGACATAGCGACATCTTACCACTGTCGCCCACACTAGCAAGCAACTTCAAGACGCGACGCCCTGACTCGGCTCCTACAGGCTAGATGGCGCTGATAGCCCGCTCCATACAACACAAACCGCGATATGTAAGATTTAGCACGAGCTTGACTACATATAGATAAACCAAGACGGTGACCATTGGACCTTGGTCCCCGACCATAACAACCGGTCGGTAGGAAGCGCTTCCCTTTGCCTTCCTAACCCAGTTGCGCCAAATTGGAGGCCCCGACGAGATCTACACTGGAGCATGGAGCCTCACCGTCGTCATCATCATCGTCGCCTTCTCCCTTGCCAACAGGCACCCAGCCAGCAGCATCCAGCCAGCAGTCTCCTGCAAGCCAGCTCACCAGCCCTAAGGACACCACCGCAGACCGCACCGGTTCTACCTGGTTCCTCGGCAGCCTCATTCAGCTCATCATCCCGACTCACTGTGGACTTCGAGCTCTCCCGCACGCATCGTGGACATCACACATGCTCATCCCGACTCACTGTGGACATCACGCATGTACATCCCGACTCATCGTGTGGACATCGCGCACTCATCCCGACTCACCGTGGACATCGCGCATCCCGACACGCCGTGGACATTACGCATGCCCATCCCGACTCACCGTGGACATCGCGCATGCTCATCCCGGCATATCGTGGACTCAACAAGCACTGGCACTTGCAAGCTCACTACGCACAGACTGCTGAGCTCTCAACCATCTTGGCTCAATCAACCTCCGGTTATTCGGGGGGAGTGGTGTAGCGACATCTTACCACTGTCGCCCACACTAGCAAGCAACTTCAAGACGCGACGCCCTGACTCGGCTCCTACAGGCTAGATGGCGCTGATAGCCCGCTCCATACAACACAAACCGCGATATGTAAGATTTAGCACGAGCTTGACTACATATAGATAAACCAAGACGGTGACCATTGGACCTTGGTCCCCGACCATAACAACCGGTCGGTAGGAAGCGCTTCCCTTTGCCTTCCTAACCCAGTTGCGCCAAACTTAGTCAAAATATGTAGCTTCGACGTTAGGCTGGTTGGCAATTAATAATAATTTTTGTTTATTAAGTGTATATTTTGGTTTATAGATTTTGGTTTATAAATCTGATATAATCCAAATCCAATTTTGAAAACATGACGAAGCGCTTTGAGAAAAGGTAGATAGTACCTTTGCACTTCGCTTAGCTCGTATTGGTAACAGTAACAGTGGTAGTAGAGCCTATATTGGGACATGTAGAATACGTGCTCCTCGCGGCTCTATGTACAGAACTAAATGATATTTTTACCCGACTGCGGAAGGAGGGTTATGAGAGTATGTATGTATGTATAATTGTTTGGCACGCCCTACAGCCCAAACGGCTTGACAGTTTTTGACATATGAGGTGGCGTTGAATTTGTCAAATTTGTGAGAGTAATATAGGCTATACAAATTTTAAAAATGGCGCCTGACATTGGGAATAAAGGGGGAGAGGGATTGATTTTTTCCTCACCATAGCAATATGGGTATCAAATGACAGCCAGTAATGAGACCATTTCAAAAATATAATATTTTTGCAGTCTGGTGTTTTGTTTTGAATAATAAAATAAAAAACGGAAATTAAAAACTAAAAAACCCGACTGTTTCTGTGTAATTGAAAATTAAAAAAACCTAAAACAAGAAAGGTCATACCTATGCTACAATTTGTAATATGGGTAGGTACCAATTTAACCCATTTAATTTTTTTTAATTTCCAATTACACAGAAACAGTCGGGTTTTTAGTTTTTAAATTACCGTTTTTTTATAAATTTGCTTTAGTAAATAAATATTTATTTATCAAAACAATCAGATACCTAGAAGCTATGTATGTAGGTCATTTATTTTAACTAACGAAGGTATTCGGACTTTCTATTTTTACCTCACCGCCTCACAAGTATATTCAGAGCATCTATTCAAAGCAAAATAACTTAGTAGCATAGTACCACTTGCTTTCGAACTATTTATATGCTTTTTAGTGACGCTTTTATGAGTGCAAACACAAAAAGGGGGCTGACGTGCAAACAAAATATTTGAACTTTCCCTGCTCGAGTGGAAACGAAAATCATGTTTGCTTTATAGCTTCGCAATCACCCAACTCTTCGGCGTTCAGCTTCGAATATTTTTAATCCCTTTTATGGCTGTTTCATACCATGTTGACGTGTAGTTCAAGTGGTACAGTGACGAGCATCAATATGTATACATCTGCGTTCTATTTGAGCTTATTACAATGGCATATTGACTATTTCTATACATTTCTTTGCTTTTGACTGTCCATATCATATCCATATGATTTTAAAATATTAGATATTTTAAAATCAATACTTACCTACTTAACCAAAGTGCCTAATGTGGTAGACAACGTATGACCTGTGTAGCTTTTCTGAATCTATCTAGGTACGTCATTTAAAAGACGTAACAGTTTGGAATTTGAACACTAGATGATAATAATGCGGTTCATTCTGTCGTCTAACATAAAACCAAAGTTGTTTCGTAAAAATAAATACGCTTCCTCTCCTTTCCGACTCGTGAAACCTAACCATAATTCAGTCAATATTACTCACTCATTCTGAAATCTATTCTATTACCCTTATATTAACTATTATTATTTCCTGAATAGTTTCTACGTCTTATTTTTAGTTCTGTGTACGCTAATACGGTTAATAAGCCTTGTACGCAGGTACATTGAAAGGCATATGCTCATTAATCTCGGACAATAGAGCTCAAGAGCAGGTGCTGTCCGAACGAGGTGTAAGCCTAGTCGGTGGCCAAGTAAGCGAATACTCTCACTTAGGTATAGCAAAGGGCTATTGAATTAGCCACATTATAGCAGTAATTTTATTAATTAGTAGTAATTTCGTGTATCAAAAAGAATATACAACTTATTAATAAAAATTAAGATAAATTACTTAATACAACACAAAAACAAAAATTATAAAATGGGTTCTTGTCGTAAGGTTCCTAGGATGCTGGCAGCATTACCGCGCTGGATAGCGATGCTTATACGCTGAACAAGGTAGCTGCCAGCTCTTAGGTCACCACTGATGTCAACTAGCCTCTTGGAAATCTCTTAAAAAAAATTAATTACTCTCTTAAAAAGAATTACTTATTTGCCTATGTTTATACATTCATCTATGAAACCTATATAATAATGTGCAGTAGAAGAATTGGTCCTCCTATAGAAACACCGGTGTCGGTCAATTAGTTATTTTTATAGTATTATACATATTGGTTCCATAGAAAAAGTTGTTGCATTTAACAGGCAAGTTGCTAACGCCGCTATGACTATCTTTGAAACTTTGCACTGGTGGTTTCATTGCGATTGCATAACTCCACACTTTCTCCTTAATTAAAGTAGCTATATTAAATCGTCTAAGTAATATCATGTCCAGCAGTTTTTCATTTTTTGTTCGTACGAAAGATTAAACCTATGAGCGAAATGTACAGTTACTACGGTTGTGTTGTGGGCGCGCCGATTCGCACGTGGAAAGGTGTAAAGACCCCGAATAGTGGGCCAATGTCTATAATCGCTAGGTAGGATGTCTTAGAAGTAAAAATTATGCATACTAACGCGCATGGGTGCTATAGAGAGGCCCCGCCAAATGTATGGATGTCTCAAAGCACGGCAAAGCTTGATTATATTAAGACAAATCATAAAAAAGTTTAATACGACCTTGTTTACTCGACTGTGTTAGAAAATGTGCATGTAAATAATCGACCAACCATATAAAAGTGTTTATTATCTTTAACACTTTCACAACTTTTTATCCGAACACATTCAATGTTGTTTTTCCTAATCATAAACTCCAAGATAGGGAAAATAGTGTAGTGCCTTCTTGCAAAGTGAAAGAAAAGTTGGGTAAGGCGACATGTCGTATCGTATCGGGAGGTCAAGACAATGCGTAACTCTTATAAACTATGTTGATGTAAGTTATACTTAAAAAATAGGTCTAGTTTTCGACAGGTCTACTGTTAGGTCTAACATTGATTATGATAATATTTTATATTATTTATTTGTGATCTCGGAAACGGCTCTAACGATTTCGCTGAAATTTGGTATGTGGGGTAGGGTTAGGTTGGGTTGATTTCAAATCCCCAATGGGTTTGAAATCGATCTAGATTAGGCTTATATTGGGGACAACGCGCGTGTTTTCAAATTTTGCTTTCGCGTTATTCGACGTAGAATATGGTCGCAAATGCACCGTTAAGCATGAGCGTAGTTGCCGAGTGGATAAGACGTAGGACTGATAGTAATATGAGTCTCGGGTTCAATTCTCGCTCGATCACAATAGCAGTTTATAGTTTGTAGCAATGTTTCTTTGTATTTATTCATGTTTATAGATTTTATTGTTTTTAGAAAAGTTTAAAAATAAAATTTTAGAAATAATATATTTCTTATAGTTAAGTATGTCTAACATTTGCCTATATTACAATAAGTAGTAGTAACTGAGTAATTCTCGGTCGCCCGGGTACCTACTGTATTTTGACACGTCATATACCTACCTAGAGAGTTAATCAAGTTGCTGGTAGTGGCGTAGACAAACTGAATTTTGGATGGTTTAATTCCGTACAATCCAAATCAAAGAATAATATTTCTTTTATCTGGTAGTTTAACGTATAGACAATCTTCTTATAACTTCGTCGAGCCAAAGTGGATCTTACTAGTACATAATGAACTAGTCATACTTGCTGTCTGCGCAGTTAACTAGAGCAGGTGCAGCTAATGTCAGCAGTTGGTGCATCCCGGGTGTCTTTACGTAACCTACTTTCGGGAAACTTCCTATCGCCGGTGGACAGAGCCAAGATTGATTAAAGGCTGAACTGCCGATGCTTACCGTAAATAAACAATTTGAAAAGGAATAAATAGCTCGGCAAAACTTTTGTGTTTTAACTTAATAAACAACACGTCGTTATCTAAAATACGTAAAATGTGGTGATTATCTGAACATTTAGATTTTAATAATATCAAGTTTTTTTCTTTTTAGACCGCCATAAAATCTTAAAATAACAAGTTTTAATTTAATCTAATCTAATGACAAGCATCTCCGTGCTTCGGAAGGCACGTTAAGCAGTTGGTCCCGGCTAATATCTGTGGTATTAGTCGTTAAGCCTAGTCAGAGGCCCTAGGGCGGCTTGATAACTTCTGACAGTAAGGTTTGTCACTTGCCTTACATACACCCCTCCACCAATCCGCACTGAGCCCGCGTGGTGAAGTATGGCTCGTTCCTCCTCATAGTTGAGGTGAGGCCTTTTCCCAGCAGTGGGATCTAATAGGCTGACTTATAATTTAATCTAATCTAAGAAAATAATGTCATTGTCCTGAGTTAAGCATCGGTAACGTTACAATAATTTGATGATGTCTATTGTAAGTCTAAAAGAAGATTAACAGAAAATTTTAGAACAATAGATACTTTAAAATATTTTATTAGAAAAGGACGATGTATCCCGGTCTTTACAGTTGAAGAGCAAGCGACAGCAGACATTGTTCATATTCTAAATTCGGCGTCTTGAAACAGCGAAGTTTACAGCCTCAAAGCGAGTCGCGAACCGTTTCGACAACACTCGAGTGATGTTTTTAGTCTTAATTGAGGCGAGGACAGGTCGAAGTTGGCTGGCTGTGCTCATTAGGAACAACAAACAAGAGGCTAAGTACTGTCGAGAGGCCCGGAGGAACTAATCGGCTTCCGTTGTGGCCCAGACGAGCCCCAGCTCTTAAAATGCAGGGTCCCAAAGATTCACATGTACCTTGGCATAAAGCTTGCCGTAAGCATTTGAAAAGTTTGCGTATTGTTTGTGCTGATTTTAATTTTTTTCTGAACCGTTTGTAGAAAGCTTAATTTGACAAGAAGTAATAATTATAATATTTTCTCGTCATTAGGGCCCGGACTTCACCGAAGCAGAGAGATTACGCAGTTTTGAAAACCTTTTTGAGTTATACCTAAATCTTCCTTCCTATATTTATCGCGAAGATACATACATACGTCTGTATGTCTAGCAGTTAGTCAATTAGATAGCCATACAAAATACATAGATCAGCCGCTGTCAAGGTTTACAAAATAAACATATTATTCTAGCACAGAAGCACTGCTGAAATACAATGTTTATTGCTAGAGAATGACAAGGCACAACCAACACATTGCCAAGCTGTGTTTAATAATGCTTTTATACTTAAGCATCTACTAACACAGCAACTTTTTTGCTCCCAAGTTTCAGGGGTTTCTACCAATCATATGTTAAATCCGCTTTAGGCACCGTTACGTCACAACCGGGGAATATCGTTTATTAATTAACAACGCTACCGGAAACTCAACTCGACACTAGCGCCACCTTTTAATTTATTTATTTTATTTCAAATTGTAATGGTTAGAAATTACTATTTTGACTGTTCGTAGAATTTGATATAAAAGCAAGATGTCCGTTGATTCCTTCTGTTATTTTCACGTCGAGAGTTATGTATGTTAAAACTCTGCCCGAATAAATACTTATCAAGTTCTTCGTAGTCTGATTTGGCCTCCCTGACCACCTTCTGTTACACATCACAAAGCTTTCTGAATTGAATAAATAAATAATAATATTACAGACCTTAAACAGATACCCCGTGTTATAAGGCAACAGCAACATTAGTTAGATAACAGTAAACCATTATCACGGATATTGACAGGCTAAAAAAAATTCCGTCTGGTATTCAAAATTCTGAAAGTTGCGTGGGTGTGCGAACAAATGTTATGAAAAGATTTCTTTTCAATCCCCAAGTAACATTTCGAAAGGAAAAGGTACATTTGATTTATGTGTAGCTTTCCCTTTGTTAGGGCATGCGATTGAAAAAAAATGCTTTGCAATTTATGGCTATGCTTTCTCAATCCTCGCAAGCCCTCTATGCCATGCCATAAAGTAATGACTGCAATCCATTAAATTGAACATTAAATTAAGACTTCGTTGTAAGATTAATTTTATATAAGAATCACGATATCAAATTACCTACATTTAACTACTTACGACTACCTATTTGTTGAGCTGTGGGAGTTCAATCAGCTTTTAATTACCTGAAAATAAAAACTTAAACAACAATAGTAATAAAATGTATACTTTGTTGACCGAAGACTCAACATAAAATAGTTCAATGAGATACACTTACTATATTAAAAATATTTATATTGATTTTACGAGTGTTTTTTCTGTACTTTTACTACTATACAGGGTGTAACAAATGTTTTAATTAATATATTCGAAATTGAAATTCAATGTTTCAGTAATGTTGTAAAACGTTTTCTTATAGTCTAACACCCTTCATTTATAACAGGTTTTTTTGTAACACCTTGTATTCCAGATTAGTGGCACATACATTACTCTGGGAAACATGAGGAAGGCCGTCGTTTAATACAAGCACTGTAGAGACCCTTCCGAGTGGATTCACATGGATACCTTCACAGGGGTAGAGCCTTCAGATAAGCAATAAAACGTAAATGTGTGTAAACCGTGTACTCTTGGACAAACAATATCCTATTAGAATGATGGAGCTTCACTTATAGCTGTAAAACTCGGACTAAGCCAGAAAATTAAATTGCTTGCTTTATTTTTTGTGGGGTATGTGATTAGAAATGGTTAAGAAACAATATTGCTTGTATATTTCTCGATTCGTTCTATCTCTTAAAGGTGCGTTTTAGTTAGTACAGACTACAGTCGGCGGAACGTCAGGTTACCCACTTCAACTACGAAAATAGTTTTTATTACGTAGGGGATAGAGGCGGTATCAAGGTCGAATTGGAGAAGTCTCACGTGCGGCCGTGTCTAGTGCCAAAGTTAAGTTATCCTTGAGACTATAAAATAAAAAGTGTAGGCTTAGTGTGTTTATTTTTTGTTTAAAATCAGAAAGTCCTTTACTTTTCCAGATTTGTCCAAACGCGTCGTATCGTCCGCGCCCTCTTTAGCATAACTAGTCTAGGTAACTATAAAGTAATAAAACTAAAATATAGTTCTTTCTTCATCAAGCAAGTTTAAAACTACGCCACTTGCATTATGTTCGCGCATAAAACACAGTAATGTCAAAACAACCAATGCGCTACGAGTGGCAGCTACGGATCCGTAGCGTCGCATCGCATACACACTTTGACCTCTATGTCTCTCTGACGTGCGAATATCTGTAACCGAACGTCCTTCTGTGCCAAATATATAAATTCTTAATCTAAAATGAACCATTCGAATGGGAAATGCGGATTGTAGGAAAAAGCCATTCGAATAAAAAACATTTGAATGAATTTTCGCCCTTCGCATGAATTGTAATGCTTCTACGCTTCAGTTGCAATGTAAAAAATATGAAATAAAACTATTTTACATGATAAAGATAACAAGCAATCTGTATTTAATTAAACTTAACTATTCTGAACACTTTTTTTTTTTCTTTCTCGCGCACAAGTGACTGCACTTGTTTCCATACTTTAGTGGCCACGCTAACATGTCGTGGAAGTCACGGCACGCTTCAAAGATTCGAAGATAGGAAGATGGTAAGTAAAATATATGCATCCGTTTATCCGATGACTATTTATAACCAATGAAATAGTGTTTTTAAGTAGGTGTGACAAGTACGTTTTTTTTCATGTCACAATAACTATGATCGTTAAAAAAACAGCACTCACTTTGCGCACATCACCTGGTTGGATAGATAAAAAAATATATTTTCTAATGATTCTTTAATTTTTGTGAATTATTTGATCAAAATAATATTTAAACCGAACTGTCATTCAAACGAGTATTTTTTTTTATTACCAGATGATCTATGACTAAAAATTGAATGATCCGATTATAAATTTTGGGAACAACCGCCCGTCACTTAGAACGGATGACCTTTGGGGCAAGAACTTTAGTCGCACTCCGAATGCAGAAGGTCAGAGAAGGTTGGGAGGTCGGGAGCGTGGGTGCATCTTGAGCAAGGGTATGCCTAAGTCGCAATTCCGCAACAGACCGCAAGGTAACTTTACCAATTTGATTGCTTTGCTGACGTCAATTAAAGTGCTGTTATTGATATCTTTTATTGCTTTCTTTGAAAAATAATGAATTATCATTTTAAAAGCAATCGAGTTATTCAGGTATGCCTGCCAATAACGTAGGTAAGTATGACAAGAAGGAGTACATTTTGTTTTTGTGACTAGTTCCTGTAGTCCTGTAATCTTAATCATAATAATTTAGGTACTTTGGAAATATTGAACATGTTAATAAAACTACCGATCTATGTAGTAAATACTAAGATCATTGGCTAACTGCCGTATCAGAGTCGTCAATTAAAGTTAATCCTCCATTAAGTCTCATGCCGTCCTTTTCTATTTAATTGACAAAGAAAGTGACAGAACGAGACTTAACCATAGATTAAATTTAATTGACGTCTCTGAGCGCGGCAGTGAGAGTAGGTAAATGTGTTGTTTTACTGCTGCGTCAGTTTGCAAATTTTGTGGCAAATTCTTTAAAATTTTCATATCTATTATCCTATTCTAAATGTATTTTTTTTTCCATAAAATTAGATAACGTCTACACGTATATAGATGATTTATCTCAATTATAGACGATATAGGAGTCACAACCACGCGACATTGAGTATACTGGTACCTAATGAACAAGGATACAGAACAGTATACTGAATAGCTTCAAATGTCAATTAAACACATCTGCAACAGATTCCCCAGTGACCTTTACAATTACGTGGGAGTTCTAACATCCAATCTCCGCCTCCAACGCGTAAAATCAAAATTTATTGCCGCAATCATATCATGTGATATGGTTTGGTAAACCCACCACTAAGTAAAATTAAATGCAAATAATCTCTTAATGTCAGACTTAGAGAAAAAAAACCGGCCAAGTGCGAGTCGGACTCGCGCACGAAGGGTTCCGTACCATTAACCTACAACATTAAACAGTATAGGCAAAAAAAAACACGTTTGTATGGAAGACCCCCTTAAATATTCTTTTTAAATTTAAATTTATTTAATTTTCAAAGTGAAATACAACATCTTCATAGTCGTATACCTCATAACTGAGGGTCGTGATCGTTATGTGGAATGAAACACACACAACGACTTTCTTGGCAAATTTTGATGGAGTGGTTTGCCATTGCCTTCTCCATTTCACACACTAGCCAACTAGTGTGCAGGTTTCCTCACGATGTTTTCCTTCACCGTTAGGCAGCGATATCTTTAGAAAAGACTGTACTCAAGTTTTTATTAAAACTCAGTGGTACAGACCGGGATGGAACTCACGACCTCACGGTTGAGAAGCGAAGTTTTCTCCGCTCGGCTATCGCGCCACACAACATAATATTCTGTAAATATTTTAAGCGTCTACTTGTTGCCATTATAAATATCGAGCAAAAAATGGCGAAAAATTTACGTTTGTTGTATGGGAGCCCCCCTAAAATAATATTATTATCTTAATTTAATTTTTTTTTTAAAGTTAATATACAACTCAATATTCTGTGAATATTTCAAGCGTCTAGCTGTTGCCGTTATTAATAGCGAGCAAAAAATGATAAAAAAGTCACATTTGTTGTATGGAAGCCCCCCTAAAATAATACTATTATCTTAATTTAATTATTTATTTTTAAATTTAATATACAACTCAATATTCTGTGAATATTTCAAGCGTCTAGCTGTTGCCGTTATTAATAGCGAGCAAAAAATGCTAAAAAGTACATTTGTTGTATGGGAGCCCCCCTTAAATATTTATTTTATTCTGTTTTTATTTGTTGTTATAGCGGCAACAGAAATACATCATCTGTGAAAATTTCAACTGTCTAGCTATCACGGTTCATGAGATACAGCCTGGTGACAGACAGACAGACAGCGGAGGCTTAGTAATAGGGTCCCGTTTTTACCCGTCGGGTACGGAACCTTAAAAAATCCTAAAGCGTAGTTAGTTGCTTAAATTAAATTAAAAATAATTTGATATTTGCCAAATGCTAAAAGTAATAAGGACCTAAAAAAAATACACCAAGTGGCCTACGAATCTACCTAATTGCCTATTGCAAATATACTGTATCGACACGCTTCTACGTAGGTAATTAACATCAAACAAAATCATCCAACCCAATAGCCCACGCTAAAAGTTATTTTTATCTTTAAAAGGAAAAAGTTTCGTCCAACTTTCCGTAATCTGAAACAGCGCTGGTAATTTCGTTTCAGTTTATAAACATCAGAGTAAATGTAGGTAGGTATGTACACGCGATACTTGAACGAACGTTACGAGTTATACAACCCCAGCGTAGCGTATCCTCTACAAGTGTTTATTTACCTGTTACGCGAACTTACAAACAATGCGTTTAAACTCTTTACTTGCGTCATATTGTTATAAAACAACCCTAAAAGCATCGTAGACGCATCGCGCGAGTTAGCTTCGCTCGCCGGATAGGTTATAACTTGCTACGCTGTCGTAGCACAACCATATGTTCAGACCACGCGGGCTACGATCGATACGCTACTAGGCGGGCGGCATGCACTTACCGTGGTCATCTTGAAGTTCAACTTGCGCTGCAACGCAGTCTCGAGGTGGAGAGCCATTGAAATCACGAATTGCCCACGAACTTTAGTCCGAAGAAGCACTTTAACATAGTTCGGTGCGCCGACGTTAAGTAATAACTTCGCGTGACGTAGGTACGTACCGAGTCCAGCGTGCTAGATCGCGTGTTCACGCGGCCATTTTAGCGGCCTGTCAAACGTTTCCGATTTCCACCGCGCGGCGCCACCGCTGCAATCGTTACGTCTGCGCAAAAATATACCTCCGAGGGGAAGAGTGCGTGGCCGTCCGCTTCCACGAGATTTTCCGCCACCAATTGATTTATAGTTTAACTTGTAATTGAGTTAAAAGTTACACTTTGGTGACATATTGGTGTTTTACTTACTTATTCCGGGACCATTTTGGTAGGACACTTTTTGGGTAGAGCTGCGGAATTACCTTCCGCATGCAACAAGTTTTTTAATAACTTTTTCAGATGCCCCAAAATCTCCAACAGATAGGAGATTCGAGTGCGGGAAAATTAAGTAAGATGGCTGTGCTGTAACTTAAATTGCATTTTCACGTTCCGTTCTTTAACACAGTATTCATTAAACACTGTTTATAGTTAACTGTGTAGATACCCAGTCAGTTTTCTAACCGGCTCTTTAGACATGTAATGAATGAAGTCAAAATTACATAGTAAATATATATAGATAGCTTTGCAGGGTGCCTGCAAAGCACGCTGCCTTCTTCACCAATACGTCAATACGTTCCTATCTTATTTCCGCACTTTGCTAGCATGGAACATTAAAAACGATTGATATTAAAGTCACTTCGTCAGACATTCATAGTCGCGAGTGCGTCAAAGGCACAATGAGTCTCACAGTGCGAGTCTATAGGACGCAGCAATATATTTTGATTAGCGCGCCATATATTACGCGACAGACATCAAAAACGAATTACTCTGCCATTACTCGTGTGTGGCAGTCTACTAACTTTTCACAATAAAGGACTTTTGCGGAGAGTACTTGAATTAATGACCCCGTTTTTTTTTGCAGCGAAATTGGCAAAGCCGCTGGCGTCGTTGTTCCCATTGTCAAGCTCTTTAGTAAGGGCAACGTCTCCAGGTACTTTCCAGCAATCAGACCTTAAAGGTCCTGAAGCAAGATTTCATGCCGGTATGCCTTTCTACTTTTCATGCTAGCAACCTTTAAGCAATTCTTCAAACTTAATATAAATAAAACTCATTTTTTACTCTTTATTATTCACTTTATTTATCTTGTTATGCAATAACTCACACACACAGTGCAAAATATGTAAGTATTTACTGTGTAAAAATAGAACTTAATCTTTATACATGAATCGCTCACACAGCGGGATATGATTTATTTTTTGCCAACAGTCAAATCTTTGTCACATACACACAATCATCTTCGTGCAAAGAAAATAAGTAGTCGTAAATTCGAATATTTTATTTGTTTTTCTCTTAAATGCTCTGAACAAAATCTGAATAAAACATACTTCTATCGAATAGGGGTGTATTGTTAAGTTTGAGTGGTTCTGTGGGTCATTATTATAGATTTTTTACAGACATTTGCTGACAATAATTGTTGTTTTCATGGCTATCGAGCAATTTCCTCCGCTAATAACCATCGGAAACATAGTAGATTTACACCTAAAGTACCTAATCTTTTTAGATTACTTGTAATTTATAAGGGAAATAAGGATAAAAGGTAAAAGGCAGGTACTTGTGTTGTTTATAGGAAACGGTTTAGTTTTCAGATCGAGAAATTAGATAAGTACTTAAAAGTGAGACCCAATATTAGCCCTAGGTGAGGGTGGCCGTTTTTACCCGTCGGGTACGGAACCTTAAAAAATCCTAAAGCGTAGTTAGTTGCTTAAATTAAATTAAAAATAATTTGATATTTGCCAAATGCTAAAAGTAATAAGGACCTAAAAAAATACACCAAGTGGCCTACGAATCTACCTAATTGCCTATTGCAAATATACTGTATCGACACGCTTCTACGTAGGTAATTAACATCAAACGAAATTATCCAACCCAATAGCCCATGCTAAAAGTTATTTTTATCTTTAAAAGGAAAAAGTTTCGTCCAACTTTTGTATATACCTATCGTGGGTGTTAACATCACCAACTTCCTGACTCCGGAGCCTCGAACGGCAACTTAAGCCGTTGGTCATGAGCTTGTTCTCTCTACAGTCATGTCTCACCGAATTATGAGAGTATGAACAGAGAGTGCACCTGTGTATTGCGCACACATTGTTAACTAAAATATCTCCTGCGCATTTGGCTAATCTCTGTTGAGATAGGCCGCTGTAGTCAAAATTCCGCTAGGAGGACATTATTATAGGTATAATTCATGGATGTTTATGAATGTAAATAAATATGTTTACCCCGATATCCTAGTCACCATAGCATAAGCTCACGCTTAGTTTGGGGCTAGCTAGGTAATTGGTGTGTTAGTTGAAACCATTTATTAATTTATTTATCGTTCAAATTCACTGATTCGTGTATCGCCGAACATTGAGTTCGTTATTGAATCAAACGTTAGCTACGACTTGCTCGACAAACGTAGCAAACGGCATGGTGTTACGATAACACAGCGCAAGTTTTAATTAAAACTACTGAAAGAGAAACATGAATCGTAACGTGCAACATTAATGAACGCCGTACGAGGCGGCAGCACGTAAACAATTCAATCTGAACATCGAGCATGTCATTTACGAATACAAGTTTGTAAGCTGCAGCTTGCTTATTAGCATTACCATTTTTTTCTACTTTTAATAGTTTTAAAAGCGCCGCTTAAGCCGCCCACCGTCAAAATGAATAGACGACCTTGTAAGGCTCGCAAAATCGCGCTGGATGCAGGCTTTTTTTTGCAACCGGTCTATTAGGATTTTTTGGGAGAGGCCTATGTGCTTATGTTCAGCAATGAACATACTGGCTGATTATGAAGCCGTGATGTATAGATAGTATTTTATAAAGTTCATGGTTTCGCTTTAAAATAATCTTTGTGACAGCTGTGTCAATTGAAAAACTTACCTAACTCTCAATCTCAGTAAAATAGCTAGGATCTACGGAGAAGGATAATTAGTTTCTACTAAATATCTATTAAGAGTCAAGCAACATCTTTGCTTTTTAATTTGTAGCAGTTATAAGACCACTCTTATTTTACATATTCGCAATATTAAAAATAAGTTTATAGTTTTACTGCATCTTTGCATAAAAACCAACGGTGATGAATGATTTTTTTTTCTTAATACTACTTAATTTAATAAAAGTAACTATATATTACTTGTTTACTGTTGTTATTCACTGTGTACAATCAAATTAAGCTAATGTCTTGTGCGCAGTGTCATGTGTTGGTTAAGCATTTAGTTATAGTGGATTGTCCGGATTTTCAGTGGAGGTTCTCCCCCGCTGCAATACAAACCGCATGTCGATATAAACTTCGCCGCCGCTAGATACGACGACAATTTCCTCCGATGTGTGTTGCATACAGTCTACGGTTACCACTAGTTTCTACCAACTAAGAACGAGTTTTAGGCCAACGAAGTAAGGTCGAAAATTCAGCGGTATTTGCAGCAGTTTTCGAGGCTGTAACGCACACACAAATACACTTCCTGCACATGCTCTCAACTTGAGGTAATGATAGGCACTGCAAGTTTGCACTAACTAAATACGGGTGAATGTTATGTTCTACAATATTACTAGATGTCTAACGCTTGTGTAACAAAACCAACAACTAAAGTTATATTATCTACAGCTAACTATTAATTCAATTGAAATAGCTCGATGCTAGTTTTTTATTGTTCGCTGACTGGGGCAAATTACCCGTGTCATTTTAAGGAATACCTAAAAAAAACTTTTGCCCCTACTATAAATTGTTTTTCACTGTAGTAGGACACGAAAACAAAAAACTACTTACATGTTCCCAAGAAACTCATCATTAGGTAATTTATGTTTACCAGTGAAGGCAAAGCGCTGCTTTTGTCCGTAATAACAAACTAAATCCTATTAAATAAAGCTTTTGTAAGGTAAGTAATACAGCGTGGGAAAAAATGCTTATTCCTACTCTGAGAATCTTATTAGAATAAGATTTTTATAATTAAATATTAAATGCCATAACCAGGCTTTTCTCTCTCTTAAATATACAGAGCAGATCTTTAACCATTAAATTAACATTGAGAGAAATTCGATATGATATTATATATGAGTTTTTTTTTATGTAATCCCTCAATAGGCACTCCTAATTTAACCATCTTGAGTGCCTAAATATATTCTTGTTCTGAAAGCTAACGTTTCTTTTTTAGTTTAGCACAGATTATACCTACGCTACGTGATGGAATAAAAGTAATCCGAGCACGACAGGTACTAATGAGAGTGAGCGAGGTAAATACTCATTCGTTCATTCAATCCATTGCGTCATCTTGATTAGAGCAACTCAAGTGCTTACCGAACCGGCTGCGGTGGAACAATGCACACACTCCGCATCCCTTTATTCTTAAACAACAAATCTTCCCCCACCGTAGTTTGTTCATTTGGAAGAAATGAATGGGGACGCGAGATACTTGGGACTGTTCTTTTTTCACGTGACTGGTACTAGTATTTTTTGCTGATGAATATGTACCGCTGAGAGATTAGAAATACACTATATCTACTAGAGAGATAGAGACTAGAGATACTTAAGGTATTTTATGTGTTATACACATACAATCAAAAACAACGTTTGTCTGTTAGGGCCTAAAGACGGGAGAATAAACATTATTATTCCTTGCCTTATAAATCTGTGAAAGAAATTACATAAAACACAACAACCTTGAAGATTTCTAAAACTCTTGCGATATCTGAACTTTTTTTTGTTTGTAATACGAAAGGGAAGGTCAATTCGTGATTCGCGTGAGTAAAAATATCACTATTTAAAACGTACTGTACTGTACGTCGTTATATTCGGGCGCTCTGTGGTTCAGATACCTATATCCAAAGGGCATGCAGAGCTCTGCGAGTCCAATACATCAACGCATTCAGGGTGTTGTTGTTCCACATCATTGATGTTCACATCGTTGTAAGTACAACATCCAATGATAGTGCATTTAAAAAGAGGTAGATTAGTAGTAGAGATTATCGCGCGGAAATTAATTGCCTCAAATTGAGCAATTTGTATCAATTCTGCATGCATATATGATATTTGACACGTAAAAGAACGTGTGCTCGGAGTAAAAAAATTAAAATATCGCATGACGCGCATGCTCTACATCTCTACAGATGAAAGAGCCTCCGCCTCGAAGCCTCTTTTGTTGGCAATGCGTTTGTTCCCAGTGGTCATTCTACTAATTGCGACCACCTTCTATTGTGCCGTATTAATTTGACGTAAATCTTCAATATTCTAGAATTCATTACTTACCTACTAATAGGTTTCAGCGCTTAATAGCTTTTGGAAACGATTAAACACATTGGTTTTGTGGGCAATACTTCATGACATTATATTTTATAAAGCTATATTTTAATGTTACAAATAACAACCCTTTAGAAAATTTTTCACCAACATTAAAATAAGTTAATAAAATTATCAATAAAATCTTCTTCCCACACACTATACTCAGCCAATCTCAACAGAGATTATAGTGCACAAGTGTGTGCACCCTACCTACACACGAACAGTCTCAGTACCTTTACTCTCATAAGTAGTTCGGTGAGAGGACAACCACATGACTGGAGAGAGATCAGGTGCAGGACCAACAGCTTTACGTGCTTTCCGAGGCACGGAGGTATAACCGCCGACTTCCTGACTCCGGAGCTGTATTTGAGTTATTTCAACACAGAAAACCGGCCAAGTGCGTATCGGGTCACGCGCAGTGTAGTGTTCCGTAGTAGTCCATCATCACAATATAGTACCTACGATTCTGTTTTTAGTCATTTCGCCCACCATGGGTGCTAATTACATCATTTTGCACCCACAATGAATCATCAATGCAAGTATTTACCCGTTATAAACAAGCAACTACTTCATCAAAAGTCAGTTTAAAGAATTTATTCTGAGTTTATAGTATTTGTCACAAAATCATCCAACACCAAACTTCAACCCTACTGCTAAACTAATAAAGTTATCTTCACCAGTATAGTTTTCCTTAAAAGTTTATGAAATGCACTATCATCATGAATCTTTGACATTTTTTAAGACAGCAGTTCAGGTTTTAGGGGTGGAATTGAATGTGATACCAGCGTAGTCAAGTTCGTTCTCGACCGTTCTGCGGTTGCCAGAGGTGCTAGTCACGCCGTCGACGTAACCCACGTATACCTCAGCGGGGAATGACTTTACTCTGACAATCAGGTATGATTGACACTACCTCGCTCCCCGCACATCTTGCGGGTGCAAGAAGAGTCGTTCAAGAACTTGTGGGACAAAGACCAACGAGGCAGTCTTAACACATGATATAAACATACGCGTTAGGTTCCTTTTAAGTATCTTATACTCACACAATTATGTGAAATTCCTCATTACAAGCCTGAAGTTTAATCACAGACCGTTTTATTTGCCGAGCTAATTACTCAATGTTTCGCTCGAAGATCCTGCAGGAAGTAAGGTTTTTATTTTCCATCTAGTAGGTACATTCTATTAAGTCTGCACGTTATCGTGGCGATGATTCCTTGGGGGAGATTAAATTTAGCAGCGTTCACCGAGAAAGGAGAAACAACTAAAAGTAATGAAAAGCCGCAAAGCTTACCTATCTCCGTAAGAAAATATTAGTAAAGTACTTTTATTAAACCATTCTTAAATATACTTGGAATGATTTATCACTCCTTGTATATTATAAAGTTTAGTTATTATAAATTTACATAGAACATGCAAAGAATAGAAGTATCATTTATCTTAGTCTTTGATTTGCAGTTTATCTAATATGCGTGTGAAAAAAAAGGAATAATAGTCTAGATTGACCCTATGCATTTTGAGACAGGCACTAAGAATAATCTTTTGTTTTACATTTGCTAATTAGAAACCGGATAGAGAAGAAATCGTATCAGCTTTTCCATTGTGCAGTATGGTTTTCTTTTCCATACAATTATATTACTTGTTACTGAATCATCCATTCCTTTCACAATATTATCTTGTTTATTACAGTCCATCCATTTGTGCAATCTTACAAATATCACAAACAACCACATTGTGATTGCACATATTACGAAAATAATCCGATGTCTGTATGTTATCAGTCGGCATACATGTATCCTATTATTGCAAGTATCTGATTAAATAGGGCAAGTGTAATGGACTCGTACGCCCTCCGGCATAACCGTAAACTTAATTTTGTGTGGATGTTTTCACACCCAGAGGAATAAACCAGGTTACGACGGAACACGGTGAAACGCTAAATTTATTTGACAGAAAATTTTGATCACCAACAATTCGAATTGGTTTCTGCTGTGTAAGGATTTATGTACATATCCTGGTAGTACGGTTAGTACATACTCTAAATCAATTTTGAAGTGAGTTATGATTTTCGGTTTGAACGAATGCTTTTCCTTTAACACTAGTTATTTTTATTCTAAATTGTAGAACAGGCCAAACACACGTCTTCTACGTGAAACACCACGAATAAATTTATTTTTAATTGGATTATACGTATTCTAGTGAGTAAATAGTAAGTAAAGTTAGCCTATATAGATCCCACTGCTGAGCAAAGGCATCACCTTAACTATGAGAAGTTAGAAAGATTACGAATACTTATACAGATTTACATGTTTTTTCTTAACATTTCTATTGTTTTCTTAATGGTAAATAAACCTACCATGTGTTACTTTTTGTACAATAGTCAATCAGCTATCTCTATGAAAGCAAAAAAGTATTAGAAGAAAGGTATTAAGTCCGCCTTTTGTACAAAATTTCAGTTGTGCAATAAAGCTGAAATAAATAAATTATATTTATTTGGAAACGTACTAAAGAACTGATGACCATTGGAGCAGAAAAGTACTTGATTGAAGATTATTGGATTAAATAGCGTTCACTGGCAAGTAGGACAGACGACCTTGTAAAGGTCGCGAGCCGCTGGCAACTGGTAGTCACTTTGGATATTAGTGGGGGAGTCCTATGTTCAACAGTAGACATCCTGATAAAGATGAGATACTTTAAGTCTTATAAAATTTTCGACTGCCTCGTTGGTCAAGTGGTCCCGCACGCTACTATCTCCGAGGTCCCGGGTTCGAATCCCGGGTCGGGCCGAAAGTGTTGAGTTTTTCTGTCTTGAAATAACTCAGACACAGCTTCGGAGTCATTAAGTTGGTGGTTTTAACACCCCCGTGCCTCGGAAAGCACGTTAAGCCGTTGGTCCTGCGCCTGATCTCTGTTCGGTCATGTTGGACTGCGGTCTCACCGAATTATGAGAGTGAAGGAACAGAGAGTGCACCTGTGTAATGCGCACACACTTGTTCACTATAATATCTCCCGCGCAGTCGGCTAATCTCTGTTAAGATTGGCCACTGTAGTTGAAATTCGGCTAGGAGGACATTATTATTTTATTACTCATAAAATTGTACACACACCACAGACAAATCTCTTTCTCAAACCTCACACTTATGAGTATTCCAAACCACTCCTCTCGAGGAGTGGTTTGAAGGAGTGGTTTCAACCATTTGAACTACGAAAACAGCTTTTATTGCGTTGGGAATAGAGGCGGTCTCAAGGTCAAAGTGGGGTAGCCTGAGGTGCGGCCGTGTGTACCTGCGCAGATTCCTAAGGTCGAATCACAGTTAGTATTCAAGACAATTTTTAGATAGGTGTTTGGACGTTGATATATTTTAAGTCTTATGTCAGTTAGTTAAACTTATAAAGTTCCATTTTACACTGAGTTCCAGATCTCCAGAAACTGGTGTTATTCAACAAAATACCCAGTTTTCGATCATTTAATCAACTATTTCAGCACGTGTGTCGTGACCGAACGGATTAACACAAAAAAAATGTGAAGCTGAAATCTATTCAATTGAACGATCATTGAACAGATGTTAAAATTATTTTGACAATGCCTTAGATATACCTGCCTACCTGCGTGTTTATCCTTAATGATTTCAAAACTTCTGGTCTATAATTCCCTCTCGCCAGTAAAATATTAAACGTTAAAAAGTTTATTTTTGATTGACACCAAAAATGCAATTTACATATACCACTCATAAGCATCAAGTACACAGAACAGTAACTAAATCCGAAGGCGCAATCGAACCCGAAGAAAAGTCAGCCTCACTCATACCCTGAGAGAGTGTGCATAATAAAAAATATTTCCAGTTACGTTAACTTAAGTCACATTCGCCTCTTGTGGCCCATCTACGTTCGTGTAGCAAATGATGTTGTGAGCAATGTAGTCGAAAATTCTTTTCCGTAAAACAGCTCCGCGGGAATGCCTCATCGCTATTTGTCTGTTTTTCTCGAGCAACAAAAAGTTTATTTGGTTGAAGGAAAATCACGCTCGTATTTTGTGGGTGAAGCTTTTAGATAAGCAACGATTTATTCAGAACATTTTTTGCGCCTGTGTTTGTGTCTTTGTTGATTGTTGTGCTGTCTGGAAGCAATTAAAAATACTTTTACGGCGGTCTTCTATTGTTTCGCTCGAAAATTGTTAGGAGATAAACGGGGAATGAATGAACAGAAGAAAGTTCCGCGGAGTTTTACTTATATGACTGATAGAGTGATGATAAATTAATACCTGTAGGTAATGAAAAAAATGTAGTGCATGAAATAGTGATTAATAAAACTCAATAACTTTTTGTGTATCACTTTCTGTTAATAAAGTTTATTCTATTTTTTTCTATTCTATTTTAACACGGAGTTTAAAGGAATCAAAGCGTGATAAAAGCAAGGAAGCGTCGATGGAAGAATAAATACTTTATTACTTGGAATAAACGCTGGTTTTATTAATTACTTATCAATAATTGCCTCTAATTACCTCTACGGGTAAGAACAATTTAGCGATTTGGCATCGGATGAGCGGATCTTTTGTTAGCTCGCAATGAGCTATTACAAGCGATTCGATTATTCTTATGTCTGCTGAGATGGCTGCTTTCTAAATCGCTAAAGTATTTCTGGTACCTACCTATTCTATAAAGGTAACGGAATATACGTTGGTAGGTAAATTAAAGACATCTGTCTCGCAACTTCTCTTTTTTGACTTTTGCTGAATAAAAGCGATTATTGAAACATTCTTATCGTTAGAAGGTATTTTATTCGTCAGTTCTAAAAATCCAAGCACTCCTCATTTACAAGCATTTCACATTATGTTCTTCTTTACTTTAGTAGACAAGTACTTACTTTGTTTTCGTTAGTAGGTAGGTAGATTTCTCTAGCCCTTTCCATCATGAAACTGTGCTTCATACGAATACGATATCGAGCTCTAGGTACTGCGGAACCCGTCTAGTTCCCCAGAATAGTAATAATCCAGAAACTAGGACAGGTATTATGATTACTTATCTGTGCGCCAATCTATCAGTTGTGCGTGAGTTTATCTAACATACAAGTACTTTACATTACAAACATCAAAACGTTTGTCATCCTAACATTTTGAGACTCCAAGTAACAGGTAAGTCTGTACATTTTTTTTCTTGTCTATAGCCTTAGCCATATGGCAAACGATAAACAAAAACGCTCTAACAGATGTATGGGAATGAATTGTCGAACAACGTATGAGATCTATATCTAGTCGTAACGAACGGTAGATTGGTAGCCAAGTATAATTATAGTTTTCTATTCGATGATACGAAACAGTAGTCGTTCGCTAAATACAGCGAAACGGCACTTTTCGACAAGCGATTAAGCTCCCGAATGCATCTACGCTACGATACTGAGCAAACGCTAAACCTTTGACGCAAAGGAAGCTTAAGCTGGCTCTCCATTGTCATCGAGGCTGCAGAATTATTTGTATGAAGGACCTGATTTTTTAGATATCGATCATTACCCCATAGTAAAATGTGTAGGTATTGGTAGCCTCAATCACCCCCTAAACGATAAGACTGGTTACACTTACACCCTGTATTAAGTTAAACTAAAATTAGACACAAAATATTAACCATGAAATATATGATCCCGAATCAGTAGCAATAAAAAACATTGTATTCCTGGTTACGAGTAACAACATAGTCTTACTCTAAACTCTAAGCCGTCAACCAGAGCCATAAAACTCAGGCGGCAAACAAATGCATGCCCTCAAGATTCAAAAGAGTATCCGTACATATTCATAAAACAATGTCATCGAGGAGAGGAAACTCGAGGAAAACGGCGAAATGAATATTTTTACAAGCCGCGAGACGAGTATTGGAGAACTTCGCAAGTGGATCTAAACCTTACAGATAAATTGTGAGATCTCTGAAATTAAGATGTTGCTTAGAAATCAGAAAACCACAGTCAAATATCATCATCATTTAATTTAAATAATTGTATAGTAGAAGAAAAATACGCCTAATAATTAATTAAACAGAGAACCTAGGACTATTATAATACTTGTGTAAAATGATTTACCCTGTTTAAGCCGAAAAACAACAAAATTATACTTAGTTTGTTACCCTTTGACAATACATTAAGTTGTAACCTTCAGACCCGAGTTAACCAAATTTTAAACAGCCATGAAAGTTAAACTGGCGGTTAACTTGACACAGTGCCAATGCAAAATACGTCAAATAATATTATAACGGCTTATACATGTGTTAAAAAATTATACATGTGTTGGTGAACTCAACCCTTAATACACTAATTAGAAACAGGTTATTATCTCCACTTTATATTTCAGTACTCATTATCACGACAACACCGATAGCTACAGTTGCTACGACGCGGTGCTACGACGTGATGCTACTGTGGCGACATCTTACCACTGTCGCCCACAGTACAGTAGACAGTAGTCACAACGACTACGACGCGGTGCGTAGCTATCGTGACTACTACGGTCGAAGCACTGATTTTGAACAATACGAAATTCAACATGTTTTATTTAATAATTAAAGTTTTGTTTGAGTGACATGTAATATCCTAAGAGCCCGTGAATCCAGAGCTCCGTTATTTTTTAAAAGCTGAAAGTTTGTCAGCGCATGCTCCCAACAGGTAAAAACGATGAACCGTCATGAAGTTCTCAATACAGGTAAGAATGATGGACCGTCATAAAGTTTGGGTCATCGTGGTTTTGGCAGTTGGTGGCTTTTGCTTTATAGTTAATTCATGGAATAAAATAAATGCTTTTATCGTTCCACAGTTTTTTACTCGATGTACGACATACACGTACAAAAAGCATCTGCGTACTTTAGTGTCAAGACTCCTCCGGGCTTCGCGCCCTCTCGTACCAATATTTGTTGGAGCACCTTACAAACTTTTAAAGAGGACCGAGACTCCGCGAATAAACGCAAATCTATTTAGTACGCAAATTTATTTACTGAGGGACGCTTTATCTTTCCGCACGTTGATCAAGACTGGTGGGTATTTTCACTGTTTTTTACAGCACAAAAACATGAGTGTCGTAAGGAAATTTGTAATTTTGGAAGATTACCTATATAAATCAAATTTTGTCTTTAGGTTATTATCATGACAGTAGTTACTCGTACACTTAAATAATTAGGCATTCATGTTTAACTTACTTTCTTATAAGAATAAAGTTCTTTAAACCTAAACCTAACTCATTAAAACACAATTTTACGGATTACTTCGCGATTTATTTACATTTTATGTAAAACCTGACGTTTCGAACACTTAACAGCGTTCGTGGTCACAGGGAGACTAGTCTCCAGATCGTGAATGACCTGTGAATCCGTAAAATTGTGTTTTAATGAGTTCAACAATTCGCGTAAACGCAAGAAACAAATACATTCATGTTTAGCCTAAAGTAATTTATTCCATGAATCCATTGTATGATATCTAAAACTTTCTGAAACACCTAATAAATCCTATTTTATTGTAGCGATTTCATTTTATCCAGTCTTTATTACATCTGCCATAGAATACGTTTTACGATGATTTTATACTTCTAAGTTCGTAAGTCTTTCTAACCATTATAGATAGTGTAGTATTATGTGCGTAGGTATATGTGATCCATTTACGATTTAAGATATATCCCATAAAAGTTGCGATAAAAAGTTTCCCTGCATACTACAGTCCGGCCATTCGCATGATGAAGATGGTATCTTTTACGTTCTTTGAAACGTTCGGAGAGAACGATTTCCCGCATACTTTTGCAAGTAAAAGGCTCGAAGCGATATCCAGGCGGCCGGTGCAGTTCCACAAATATCAACAGTGCGTTTTTAAAAGCCGTAGGAGAAGTTGTAGCACGGATTTACCGGAAGCGAGCGCGTCGACGGCGGGCATCGCTTCAGTCGCAGGTTTCATTCATCCCTTGCTTACGACCTTTTATGTCTAGGACTGGTTTTACACGGAAACTCCACATCAGAAAGCGACCACCTCTCGCCGTCTCTCTCTTCCTCATACCGAACGCACCGCGAACTACTAGAGAAAGACAAACTGACAAAATCAATACTGTCTGGAACACGCCCACCGGATCACTCGGCAACTGCGCTTCCTCACTGGAAATTCGATAAAATAAAACTGGGTAAAAATCATTAAATTTGTGTGATGGTGTTACGGATATCTGTAGTTGCGAGATAGACTGGCATAAGTCTTGGGAATGTTATCTGCCGGGTGGGTTTGTGGGGAGCGATCACATGTTTCCCACATGGCCGGTCACGTTACAATGTTTACCTGGCCTGGCGGTCAGGTGAGATCCGCTCCACGATACTATCTATAGCGCCCCCTCCGACGCCACCTCGCGGAATACAGCTGTGAAAAGCCAAATTTTAAATGGAACATTTTCTATTCAATTGACCGCGAGCCTAAATAAAAGAAGATCCACCACCGCTTCGCTTTACACGCAAGAATAAAATTGTTTTATAATTCGCTTTCGACACTTCGCGAACACTAAAAGTAACAGCTACTCGTACATTATACACTAAGTTTATTTTCGAAAGTCCCATTAATAATTTGAGCCTCGAATTATAAATACCAGTCAAAATAAGTTTCTCTCTTATCTAATGCAGACACGAAACTCATGAAAATATTAATTTCAGTTCAATATGAGGACACAAATTTAATTATACAACTTGCACAGTTTTTTATAGAGATTCTGCATAAATTATGCTGATAAATTCGTCAGAAAACTAAAAATGGTTTGCACCCATCTAGTCTAAATATGTGCGCCCGCTCAAATCGCGTAAATATTTCCTGCTGCAATCAAGACATTAGCGCATAAGTCTTGATTACTATTTCCATTTTCGATGCGATCTTACTATCTTTAGTCGCGAACATCGCATTATCAATTCACGCGAGCGCCGATAAGCTTGCTCGCGCTAAAAGCGAAGCAAATGCAGCTTTAGGTACGGAACACACCGCAACCGCAGTGTTTTTGAATCGTCTGTGAAAATTGAAATTGGTTATTTGCCAGAGATCCACAAACACGTTTTTTAAGAGTAAGCCGATTCAAAACATTACTACGAAACGAATGTCGTAAATACCTGTATGTATATTTTTGTTTCTCACGTTTTTGTACTATTTCTACATTCCAAGTAAAAAAACATGTATAACAAGACTTATCTCAAATTCAACACCTACCTGACACCATACATTTATCCTCACACACACCTCACAGCTTGATCAGAACAGGTTTACAAAAAATCGATATATCTATTTTTGCATATGCCTATACGTTACCTAACGGAACCTAACATAACTGCCCTGATACGACTACGTAATGAAGCATTTACTTGCACTTTGTGTAAACCTTCGGACATCAGTGTGTCTATGGCGCATGCACCTAACAGGCTTAGGTTTTGCAAAATACAGCATTCTTACGAGCTAATTTTGTCATCCTCTGATACCCATATTCAGTGGGCGTCAGGCCCGCGGCCCGCGGCTACGTTTGCATTTTTATCAACCTCGACGACAGGCAGCCACATTTTATTTTGCGTGCCATAAATATGGAACTAGTGAAGACGAACACACGCTAGGAGATACAACATTTTCATGCAAAGTTATCTGGAACTATGCATAAGTAAGCAGCGACAAAAAGGCTTCCTATTTTCTGTAAAAATAGCTTGATGTTTTAGGTCCTCCGCGTTGCGTTCCTTTAAGCGGATATACAGGGTTATTGGAGATAACATGCGATACTTCATATTATGATGCATACATTTACTCGAAGAGGGTAAAGTAATTTAATCTAGAGATAAATAAAATCCATAATTGATTTTGAATATAACCAAATCTGTTGCAATTGAGCCCCTTTCACCTATCCAAAGCTGCATCAAATTAATAGGCTATTCTACTTTTCATTTCCAAATATTTTTTAAAATGTTCGTATTGATTCAATAGTCAACTGGTATTTTTATTTCCTGGAAATAATATCGCTTTATGCAATTAAATATTTTTTTAAATTCAAACGATAAATGTTTGCGCCAAAACAACAGCCTCCATTTTGTAACGTCATAAGAACAGCAACAAGTAAACGTCAAATGTACGTGTGTAGTGCCTGAACTTTATAGTTTGATAAATAACCACTATTAGATGATGTAGTTTTAAAAAATAAACAGAAATATACTTACATGGCTGCTTTAACATTTCTGAATTCGGCAGAAAAGAAATCGGTGTTGCACACAAAGGACTGCTATCATAAGCAAGTCTATTTTTGCCAGATTTGTACTGTCCGCTTTTACGAATCCTTCCTTCATTGTAAAATGATGTATTAAATGTGCAAAAACTAAAACAAGCTACAAATTCGCAATAAAGAGATATAATTCCTTCCTAGAACTGTGATTGATTCTTTGATTCTGCTCTTATGACGTCACTCTCGAGAAGAATATGGCGGCTGGCGTTTTCGGTCACGTGATACACAAATAATAAACCTACAATTTTATTTTTAAAATTATAAATACACCGCTTAATGGGGATCCACACGCAAAGCTTGATGCAGATGGCGCTAGCATAGATACGGCTTTGCCAAACATTTTGCTATTGTTTATGTCGGGCTTTTTCGTATCTATTTTACAGCTTTTCGTGACTATCTAATGTTATTTCATCATAATGTATTCGTCAATGAAGTTATCTGAACTAAAAGACGAACTTCGGAAACGATGATCAAAAGTATCTGGTAAAAAAGCCGATCTTATTGCGAGGTAACATTTGGGTGTTAATCCAGTTTTGTTACTGTAAATTTTACATTTGATTGGTTTTTGAAATTGTTTTTGTTGTATTTTTGTTACAAATTAACTACATAACAAGGTTTATCTATACTAATATTATAAAGAGGAAAGATTTGTTTGTTTGTTTGTTTATTTGCAACGAATAGGCTCCGATTTCCGATATATTACATTATCAAAAAAGTTAGGGTTCCGTATGAAAACTTCGATTATGTAACCAAAGGTGTAAAAGGAAAATCATTAAATTGCGAACGCTTCGAAAACTATTGACAATAGAGCAAAGTAATGTTCTACAGTTTTGTAGAGGACATCATTATCTACAATAAAGTCCGCGATAACATATGTCTAACTATAACAGTTAAGTCACAATAACTCCTTTTTTAGGTATAAATATGAAATTTTTGTGGCGGCAAAAAGAAAGCCACAGTTTCAGTATGTCGGTATTAATCCTTATCCAAATAAATCACGTCATATTCAAGGCTATATCAGTACCTGTAAATTACTTTTTGAATTATTCAAATCGAACATACCATTAAAAAATCATCACGAGTAATATAATATTGTATCGAAGTTAGGACGGCAGCAAAGTTGGCCTTTTGCTATATCGTCAATAGATTTATTTTTTTATTTAAAAACTTTATTGCACTTAGAACAGTGCACAATAGGTGGACTCAATGCAAAAAGTATTCTCCCCCAGTCATACCTATAAGTCTTGCAGAAAAATTGTAATGGGTGCAGCAAAATGTAGTCGTATAAAAATTAAAAGACGCAACAAAATATAATAATGTAGATATAGATGGCGCTGTACGTATTTATCTCGCGGGTCAGCTTGAGTTTTTCCCAATAACTTAATAAGTAAGAAGGTAATTACTAGGACGTACGATGTATTGAATTGAAGTTTAAGCAAAGAGGTCTCTGCCGCCTGCCTTAAGTACACTCACCTATTGTCGCTTGCACACACAATACGACAAGACGCAATGCTCTTTCTTTGGCCATCGTGGTAAGGCGGTGGTGACCAGGAGGCTAATTACGTAACTCTGTTGCTAACAATTCAGGATTGAAATCGCTTGAAAATGTCACATTTGACAACTTCAGTTACTCTATTAAGCTAGCCATTCACGGTCAGTTCAAAAAATGACTCCACTCACTAACATAAAAATAATCTGAAAACTGACTTTCATTCAGTGCTGCTAGAACGTGGACAATTCCCCACGCAAAGGGGACTTTTAGTTTTTTTTTTAATTTCGTGGGTCAAATGGGCGAAAAGGTCTTAAAACTGGTAAAATATGGACAATTGTGGAAAAAAAATAATAACGTTAAGTTACTTTTTTAGTACTTATGCCTATAGCCTAGATTTGATTACCGATATTGAAAACGTAAAATTTTGGTCGTACCTCAGACAGACTAATTAGTGTAATTGGCCGTGAATGGCCAACTTTAGCAACAAAACTTTGATTAAAATAATTTCATTCAAAGTTACATAATCCACTACCAGGATAGTACTTTAACATTGCTGATTTCTTCTTGACTTTTGTCTAATTGATTGTTTGAATGCACTTATCTCGGATCAGAATTACCTATTCATGGTCCGATTTTGAAAAAGAACCTTTGTGTAAGGTACAACGTATCTAGCAAGGCTATAAGATAGGTAATTTAAAAAAATCACGTTATGTCTTTCAGGAATGGAGTAAAATCGATATGTGCGCATGAAGTCCTTGGGGACTGCTATTTTTTCTATACTTATATTATAAAGATGTTAGGGTCGGTTGCACCATATCTCACATTATAACTGGAAAAACGGAGAATTTTTTTTTTGTTTAAACATGCTAATCACAGGAACTGCTGAGCTGATTTGAAAAAAATATTTTGTGTTAGATAGCTTATTTCTCGGGGAACGCTTTGTATGAGCTATAAAATGGGGAAGCAGTTAAATCAAAAAGCACGGACGAAGTCGCGGCGGACCGTTATAATAAATATGTTTATATTATTTACACGCGTTTTGATTCTTATTTTAAAAGATATCACAGTTTTAAAAAATACTCCGCTCCTAACAATGCCCACAGGAAATCCTAAATTTACGCGAACGAAGTCGCGGGGGACCGCTAGTAATAAATATAACTAAAATAATAAAACACGAACCGCGATGATACCAAGAATTTTGGTGTCGTAGCTTCACAATCTAGTTATACGATGAATGTTCCCGATCCAGAAGCTTATCATGATGTAAATAGTTCCAGTAAACTACCTAAAATTAATTAATTTTATTCTTATAGCTGTTACCCACTTCTTTTTTAAACTGGGTCTTTTGGAAATAAATGAACACCATTATACAACCTGGCACAGCACATAACGGCATTATGCTTTCGTAGGTTGATAACACAAAAAAAATACTCAAAAAAACACAACTTCTGTACTGGAATGACAGATAGCTTTGGCCGCATCAACAATGCGCCACCTACAGAGAAAATTTGGCAGTGTGGATCCCCATTGTTAAACAAAACAGTGCTGTATTCGTATTTCCTATGGTGGAAATTATATAAATAACAGACTTTCGCACTTTAATTTTGATAGATGAAACTACCTTATTGTAACCCTTTGTTTCGTATCCGTTCCGCAAAGGCTATATTAAGGCAGAAAGGTAAAATATTCGTAAATATTAATATTCACCACTAACTCTATGGCGTAACTACGAGTAGGTAGGTTGTATGCTCGACAGCTCATCAAGCTTAACACCGTGGCGTCTTATGCAGTTGTAAGTAATAGGCGCCAATTTTGCAATTAAAATGGGTAGTCTGCACGTGCACGGTATCGATGAAGTTTTAAAAGTGGACTTGCATAGTTTCATGAAGTATGATTTCTGATAAAACTTTGTTTGCGTGTAGAAGAAACTTATTACACTTTAATTTTACTAGTTGAAAATGAATTCCAATAAAAAAATCTTTTACAGAGCTACGGTGATGTTTGGCATGGTCATTTACATGACTAATCCCAATCTCGGATTAAGAATAATAAAAGAATACTTTAAGACAATGTACTTCCGCACATATTTTAAAAGTCATCGTCACTGCGTGGTCCACACTAGAAGAGTACATACTCATATCTATAAATTCTGGTACTTATATCTCGCCACTCGCAGTCTCATTTTCACGAAGTGCGGCATATGCGTTCGGAATACCCGATGAGCCGTCCTCTTATCGTATGTAATATGTAGCCCGGTCTGTCTCGATTTATTCCCTCGAATTGATCCCAAAAATTATTTTTCATATTCACAAACGTTAACCGCCATTGAAGTATGTGGTGACTCTTTGTTGTTGTAGTGTATACTGACGCCACCATGATGTGTGGTCTAGTGGCTCGAGTACCTATGCTACTTGATCATTGGAGTTCTTGAGTTCAATCCCCAGGTGGGAAGGCACGAAATGTTAGAAATACTATTTCAGGTGTGAATCAACCTGGTTATATGAAAATAAAATATGATTCCGTGCTTCAGAGGGCACGTTTAGCGTATGTTGCGGCTCATAAACTATAGACTAACAATCCGCACGCTAAATGAAAAAGAATGCATCTGATGTTATGTCTCACAACGTCATTTCTTACACTGTAAGACAGCAGTTTTCAAATGCAGCAGAGCTTGTTTTCTTGCACAAAATCAAAGATGCACACTAAAAAACGAACTTTACATAATATTATGCGCAGTGCACCAAACGTGGCGCATTAAAAGTGATTTGTTTGTTTTGCAAGCGCATAATTGCCACATTCGTAGGACTAGTTGGGAAGCAATAAGTGCCGCCCCGGCGCCTTACGCCGCTATATCTTGCGCCTGAGTCTTTCAATCTTTTGGACCTGCAGTGACCGTGTAGCCAAAAATTTGATTTGCATTCTTGAGAATTTATTGCGCAATCTGCTACGTTGGCGCTTTGTTGTTAGTCATTTCACTAACAAGCAAATTATAGACTTAAGATCTAAGTAGGTACCTTTAAACGTACGTTCTTCTTACTTTCGTAAAGGTTACACCCCGGTGGTGTCAAATCTTATTATGGGACTCGTCTAATGGCCAAGTATCTCCCTAACCACGGAATCAAGTTTCTTATCAAATACCTCTGAATCGGGGAGTCCTTCAGTTCACAAAAGATGAAACTCGAATACCTTGTTTATGTTTGTATAGGTTTAATTACTTTGTAAATTATTTTTCTTGAGAAAACGTTGTAGTGTTTTTTTTTCCACCCAGCGAATTTCAGAAATCATTGAATGCAATTGTGTTTCTTTTTAAATATAAAGTAACTTTTCCTTTCAGTAAAATGAACATATCTAATAGATTAAAGTTAGGTAGTTTCCCCCCGGGGCCTATAGATTTTTCCCAACATTCCACCCTATATTATTATGGATGATTATGAAAAGAACTCGAAACAGCAATGTGAAATTAGGTATACCTACTTATATTCGAAACTTTTAAGATATTACAGTTACAAATACACTATCTCAAACACATTTATAGGAACTTGGTCTAGGTAAGTCCATCGGTCTTATATGCTGGACGAAAGTTTGCAAAGAAATCTGAATCTGAAAGAACGCTAGAAGCAACTTTGGAGAACTTTTAGAACCTTCCACAACTTTTAGATAACGAATCTCCAGACGAATGAATATAATTCCGATTTAATCACATTTCTCGATTTGTATTTTAATTAAGTGCAATATGATAATGAGTCTTCGTTTTTAGGGTTCCTTACGTAAAAAGTATGTAATGGAACCTTCATATGATCTAGAGCTATGTAACTATGACATAGTTTCAGTTTCTCCACACAAAAATTACCTTACGTCTCCAAATTTTTTGCTTCTATTTGAATAAGTCTGCTTCCACTGCAAATCCATCATATAATTATTGAGAAAGAAGAAGAGCTCTCATTAATCTTGCCTTTTTAAGAAACCAATTATCTTCAATATCACGTATATATACTCAAACAAAAAGTTGCACTAGCCTGGGAGTTGATGATGGGAAACTTATGTTTTCTAGTACGAAAATGAGCCAGCTTCTGTAAAGAAATGGAGTAAAAGGTTGAAAAAACTGCAGTCTGTCTAGGCCTTAAAAATAAAAAAATAGTAAAATTCATGATAGGCAAGCCCCTAACTATAAACATGTCACCCGTTCAACGCCGATCACTGTAAATGGAATGTTACAAACAATTTTAATTCGAGTTTCTCCGGAAATTAGAGGTCACAGCGTGTTTGTGTACCTGGCGGCTAAACATTTTGCCGAATTTACTATTTAACCGTAACACCTGATAAAACGCGGCGGAATTTCTACGGATATTCAAATATTAATTTTGCGATAACGCCATTAGTAATTGGAATGTTTTTGATCGTCTCTTGGTGTGAATAATATTTTTTAATCAAATGAAACGGAGTTTATAGGAGCGGATGGTAAAAATGAAGTCTTCAAAAGTTATGAAGGGCGGCAGAAATCTTTTCGTTCGTATAGCTTATTCACTCCTTAAGTATTACAATTGACGACTGCCTCGTTGGTCTAGTGGTCAGCACCCTGGGTACTCGAGGTTCACGAGGTCCCGGGTTCGAATCCCCGGGTCGGGCCGAAAATGTTTGGGTTTGGGTTTTTTTGATTTTGAGTAGTTACTTAAAGCAACTGTCACTACACTTCCGTTATGATATATTCTCAACACACAGTAAGGTATAAGAAAACCTTACATAAAAAACGTCACAAGTAGTAGTAGAAGGTATAGAAACGTCTAGTTTGTATTGCCAAATGGCCTGCGACAGATCTCTTTGCCAACCCTCAGGGCTAAGATGTAAGTAGAGCACTTGGATTCGCAATACATGTAAGCGTATACCATCGAGTGAAAATATGGCTTCCTACTTATTGTTCTGTCTAGACTGGATAATAATAATATTACTTCTAGTGGGGCCTCCCCTAATAAATAAAACGATAAAGAATGGGTACTTATAACTGCTACAGAAGTAATATAAATCCGACTACAAGAAAATCTGTCAGGTACTTATGCTGGCGATTGTCATGCGATATGTAACAATTGTCAACTTCGTAAATTATTTTCTATAGCCATAATATTATCTTATATTTTTTCATTTTTAATCACAATATCTGCCCTCGAAGGAAACTATACATTTATTAAAACCAGTGTAGAATATGTAACAGAAAAGAAATAACTTTTATTAACACTTGTGGTACATTCTTATTAAAAAGTTAATAAACTAGAAGATCCGAAGATATTTTAAGTAATATTCTTAAAGCGAAAATTCTCTTTTAAAAAAACTATGAAGCCAAATTTTTAAAGCAGCTAGATCCACCTGCTTTTTATCCGCCCTTAAAACCCAGAATCAGTTCATCATCAGTTTGGCGTAATTAAAATTTGCCTAGAGTGACGTCGGCCATTAATTACTTAGCGTAGTTTGAGTCTTTAGCGTAGCAAGCGAGCCGACGTGCAATAAATGGGCCGCAATGCCTTATATTCCGGGGACAGACCGGGCACGTGCCCTGAATAAGTTACCGATATAGACCAGGGAAGGTACTGATGGAAATGCGGGGGCCAAGACCTCGGGTGCCAAGCGTGTAGACCTATAGATAAACCGTAAACTTCATAGGGGATAGGTATTCATACGGAGCGGCAAATGTTGACTGAAACCCAAGTACAGGACACTATAGATAACACCACCAGTTTGGTAGATATATTACGTAACGTCTAAAAGAGTGCACCCATAGTAAAAATACATTTGTTCTCAAGAAAACATGTAAAAAGATAGCTGATGCCTCATAATACTGCCGCCTTATAGGGGTTCTAATAATACCATTACCTAAATTCATTGCTCTCGATAAAATGTACAAATGTTATGTCGTTACAGATTTATATGAACCTATTAAACAACCCTATGTATATGTTGATGTGCCTGCACCGTCGATCGATTCTTAGATGGAGACATAATGTTAATGACTGCTTTTAGGAGGTCCATAAAAACTGTTGTCATTTTGTTACCAGACATTTAGATTACAGTGGAGAAATTTGTCTCATATTCTAAAAGATTTGGCAGCAGTATTATATTATATCTGAATCGGATTTCTAAAATATGAACCCTACTTAATTTGGTTTCTAAATGCGTCCCTGCGTGGCGCGGGAGCTAGCGATCCCGTCTATATAAAGATTTATTCCTATCTGTAACTGAGAGGGCGACGCGACAGTTTTTCCCAATTATAAGGTGTAAGCGTCCATTTATTAACGTCTCGTCAAAGAAATCACGATCTCGGGTCTTCTTTGAGTGTTCTTTAGATACTTGGTTACACACAGTTTTAGGGAGCCTTTATGTCGGAGGATCTGTTGTTCTCTAGTCGCCTGTATTTTATTAAGATTTAGAAATCGACTATGCGTTGAAATTAAATGACTTTAGCACAAACCTTCTCTTCAGCTGCAGTTCACTGACAGGGTTAGGTTAGGTTAGGTAATTGTCGTTACTATATTCAGCAAGTTAACATACGTAATGTCAGCTAACATTATAATAAGTAGCTAAGTTAATTTCAAACATTTTGAAGACACGCAGTTTGGAGACAGCTGAGAAGACTAGTTACAGTATTCATATCGGCTTATAATAATTACAAGTCTTAAGTAGATTAAATTGTGACTTAAGATTTCAGCTTGTCAGATATTACAATATGATAACTTGTAACTAAAGTTCTTGGCTGAAAAGTTAAAACTGAAATTACTGTACGGCATTCAAGGCAGCTGAATAACAGGTGTTCCACATTGCTTTCATATCCAGCTCTATTCTAGCGAACAATAAAGAATAGGTGAATCAATTTTAAAGAGCTTTCTTGCGTCGAGCGCGTAGTGGTTGGTATTTTATTTGTATGAGACAGCGGCTAAAACCCTCCACAAACATGGGCAGACTAAAACGTTTTTAAGTGCAGCATTACCGCGCAACGACGGTGTAATTGCACCCATCTGCTATTACAACAAATATTGTTCCGTCAGGTTTTTAAGGAAACAAGCAATTAGAAGAGAAAAATTATCCGCATTTTTAATTTCAGTAACATTAGTACGGTGCCAAAGGTACATTTTAAACTGTTGCAATATTTTATGAATTTCATACCGGCTACGTAGCTTAGTTTTAATTTTATTCTGAAAGTTGGTTAGATAGAAGTGGTCTGCGTTTTTCAAATATGAATAATTTCCTATGACTGAAATGCGTTTTTGACTGCAATTTTAATGTTACAAAATATTAAAGTAAGCAAAAGTTGTGCTTTTGAGAGAGAAAAATAGATAGAATAGATTAGAGTATTTTTAAATCCGTCTTCTACTCGTATGTACTGTTTCTTTAAGTTTTACAAATAATGATACTCATATTCAAACTTATTTTGCTCACCTTCTAAAAGAAGAACAATGTCTGCCTCTTAGAAATAAGCTGCTATAAATGTTCTCATAAAATACGGTTGCCCGCGTACAAAATTTGCACGGAGTTACAGAAAAGTTTTCTTGTAGTAAAGTTTAAACATTACATGATAACATTATGTTGTGCTTTTCTTGTTTTTGCCAAGTGTAAGTATTTATTTTCAATGTTGGTGTAATTAAAACTTTACAATGTCATTTGGTTACTTTTGAGACGTTGTTACCTACCTGTTTACCAGCTGTTTAATACTTGTAAATCATGTATTAGAATTCTGGTCCACAGAGTTTGATTCGAGCGAATATAATTTAAAAAATCCCACGTGACTAAAAAGTTCCCCTGTGTAATGATGTGTCAGTAGTGTGTGTTCTGAACCTATGAATGTGAATCTGTCATATTTTAGCGTTGGGACGTTAAACGCGTAAGTACTTTCGAGGACAAGTGCGCCTTACAAGTCTTAAGGCCCAAATTGTGTGCACATATATCGTAGTTCTCTAACGACAAATAAAACCAAATACTTAGCTATTCTAGCAACGTAAAAATGAAATTTTAACTTGGTCACAGTTAAACTGACATCAAATTGTTTGAAGTATTACTGACCAGTGCGAATTTTAAAATAGGCTTACCTGTACCGTTACCATGAGTTTACGGCGGTTTTACTCGCTAGCGATGACGTAAAAAAGTGTATGGAAAATTGCACAGCGCCTCTAGCGTTTACTTGTAGAACTAAAATTTTCCATACATTTTTTTACGGTACCTACTGGAGTTCACCAACACATGTTTATTTTTTAATTAGCCGATTTAGAATTATTTGATATATTTGAATGGGAATTCTGTCAAATTACCGTCAAATGACGTTTACCGGCTGTTTAGGGATTGGTGAACTCGGGTCTAGGCTTGCCAAGCGAATCACTCAGCAAAGTGGTAAGGCGCAATTTACCCTGCCAATTTACCTATTGACCCCGATATACCTTAAATGTCATCTAAATTACCTACTTTGAAATGATTAAGTTTACGTACACATACATTTATAGTTATCGCCTGAAGAAGAAATGCGTGGTCTCATCTAGTGGGTGAAAACTTAGAAGTGTCCGCGAGACGAGGCCTGGGGCCCTATTTTTGAATCACTCTTATGACATGCTGTTGGCGAATGCGACATTATTTTAACTCAATACATTAATAGTTTTTAATATTTTTTAACACTCACAGTGTTCTTTCTTATAAGTTTAAATAAGAAAGAACACTGTGAGTGTTAAAAGTGTGATTCAAAAATAGGGCCCCAGGCCTCGTCTATCGTCGTCTAAAATAAATGCTAAAATTAATGTATTGATATATCAATACATTAATTTTAGCGTTTATTTTAATAAGAGTCATTACCCACTCGTTACAGAAGGCAAGCGATAGAATAAACGTTAAAATTTAACGTGTTGAGTGTAAACTATGTCGCATTCGCCAACAGTATGTCACGCGCGCGAGTGATTCAAGAATAGAGCTCCTGAAGTTGGAAACTACTCCGCGCGACCGCTGCAACTTTTTATGCTACTCGCCGCTACGAGTATTCTTGGCACTTTTTTGCCTTGAACGTATTTAGTAGCAAAGACCTAAAAAAGCCCCTAACAAAGACGCAGGTACCTTATTCCAGCAGCAGCTTTATGTCTAAAGGATAAGTCGTAAGTTGGAAGCCAAATTTTTCACAAGTGCCTACTGGAAAAAAGCACCAACTAGTGTAAGAGCATTAAGAAACGGTTTTTGAAAATTAACCCCTTAAGAAGTTAAATGGGGAGAGGACTTTGTATAAACCTTAGCTGTTTGGTTAGGAATAAGACTTTAGTGCAGGTGAAATCGCCGTAAACCGCTAGTAACTGATCATAAAATGTTTTTTTTTTCATAACGAGGTCATATCTCTGCAACAAGTTGGGCTCCAACTAACTAACCTAGCATCATTGACGCCCAACGTGTTGCTATTTTCAGTCTACAAATCAGACCATCCTCAAAGTGTAAGCATTGATAGAAGAAAAAAGTATGTCCCAGCTGCGGTAGGAAACTGTGAAGTGTCCGGGAGGCGTGGTCCGGAGTTGGGAACTCGTCCACCGCCAACCGCCAACTTCTTGCGCAACTTGCCCGAGCCGCTGCAAGTTTTCTTCGTATGAAATGGTTTATTGGTGTAATATGTGCCCATAACGACTGTAATATAACGAACGAAGTTTTCAGTGATAAAACTTTAAAGGCTATTAATTTAGTTACAAACTTGCACTTTAATTTTATACGTCAAATATACAGTGTATTCCGTCACCGGTATCCGAGCCTTCATGTGTCGACTAAGAAGCAAAATTTTAACTACTTTTATAATAGGATCAACTTTGAAATCCCAAATTATTTTTTCACTTTCCCATACTAAGTAAATCAGCTTTGTAGATTTGTATGGGAAGGTGATCTTTTTTGATCTGCTTGTGAGGTTCAAGTAATAGAGAAAAATGTTGCAAGTGAATCACCTCGTGAAAGCTCTGACATCGGTGACCGGACACGCTGTTCAAATTGTAATTTTTATGAAAATAACATACCTAACTACTAAAGTTTTTTAGAAAAATATCTGTGACTAGTTAAAATCAAACAAATAATAGATAGTATTTATAAGCTTATAGCTGCCTAAAGTTATTGATTAGGGAGTGTGTATCTAGCCAAAACACATTTACTTACACGATGCATTTACATGCACCTCCAACTACGATTTGCATACAACCTCTATAACCATTAAGCGCGCACCGTAATACGAATTAATACAATGCTCCGTAACTCCGTATTCATTTCAAACTCGGCCATTGTAAAAACGGGCCGTCGGAGTCTCTCTAGCCTTAATATCTGCTGTTTCAACTCGTAACCGGCTAACAATATTACGTTGCGTACGGTGCGCGCTAGTTTTGCACTTATCGCGAAACTTTCAGCCGGGTGGAGGCGGCCCCCTGCCTCCCGGTGCAGTATCGATCGTGTCTGGTGCACTGCCTGTCTTCCACAGATCAGTCCTTATCGTCGCCGGAACAAGCCTCCGCGAGCACTAAAAAGGCTTTGCGAGATTCCGTATACGCACGCCGGCTGCAGCCGTAAGTATTGAGGCGTGCGCTCACGCTTCATCGCGCTGAGCCTGCTTATTGAACAGCCGCTGTCTCTATCACAGAGTCAGAGATATACTCGTACGTGTCAATGTTTACAGTACAGCTGTGACGATGAATTAGGTCAGAAAAGTCTATGATCTTTTGATCGAACTAAACAGAGAAAAATATCAAACAGAAACAGGAAGGAAAACTTAATATTACTATAATACCGTAGAGATAATGAGAGCACAACCATAAAAGTGCACAACACTTGCCAATTAAGAAAAATGTAGTTGCAAACTCCAAAAACTTCTTAAAAGTTCCATAACCGCACTCCTTTGACGTCTCCGGCGCTAAATTCATTAGGCTGAGTTGAAGTAGTTTGTGTTAGTCACATTTACAGTATAGCGCGCCCGCTAACTATGAAATTTATAACGAAGGCCCCAGTCGAAAGTTGCAAGCGTTGAAAATATTGTAAGCTGCACTCGTTTCGGGCAAATTAAATGAAAAACGAAGTTTTGCCTCGTGGCCGACGAAGTTGTCCACTCAAGTTTCGAGCTCGCCGGAGAGCAGCCGCTGTGTGCATGATGCATTGTACCGAGGGTAGGTAGGTACCTACCTACCCGAGTACACGTCTAGACGGCTTGATCCATGTAATATTTCGATTTATTTTTTGATTCCAGGCTCCACTGCGAAAGACTTCGAGCTCAACAACAGGGCAACTCTATTTCGTATTCTTTGAGCTTGTATACACCTAACCCTGCTTTCAGAGGGTACGAGTAAATGCGATACATTGCCTCGTTGTTGTCCGCATTTATATTCCTTATCCAAATACGACAGTAATTTCATTTGAAATAAATAACGAGCGCATCTAACAATGCATGTTATTCCACGTCGCGCGACCCACTCGACCGCACAATAAAAGCAAGAATCGTGTAAGAACAATTTCACGCTGCAATTGTACAAAGGAAACTGCATCTACTTGTGTAGTTCTTGTCGGCTAGTCGTTACCAGAAATTACAGTTTCACTCAGTCAAATCGATACAAGCGACAAACATACAGTGAATAGTTTGGAAGTGCGCCAGGGGCGGTCGACCTCTTGCCCACCTAGCCAGTGTTTGACGGGGAAGACTTTTAGCACCCCACAGAATTGGGACGTTTGCTTTGTGGACGTTGCCGTACCGTGCATTTGATCAAATATCGCTCCACGGTAAATAGGAATGCGATTGCGAGTAACATTCAAGCTTCAGTTCCTTTTCGAAACAAACTTCGAACGGATGAAGTTTGCGTTTGAGAGCTTTATGCAAATAAATTACTTTTCCGGGTAAAAATTAGATTTACAAGTTCGAAATGAAACTTATCTAAGGGATTCTTTTGCAGATACTTTAATTTGAATTAAAAAGTACATTTTAAAGCATTTAACCTCCGACCAGGTTTATTTCTTTTCTCAAATTCCTATCTCATAAATTTTACTAACTTTTCTTAAAAGGTGAATGGTCTAAGCTTGGATAAGTGATATTGCTCAATCGATTAATCTCCCTAAAAATATTGTGTGCATCGTTTAATATGTTAATAAATATATATCCGACGGCACAGGCGCTAACTTCACCCAAACCAAAGCAAGTAGACAGCAATTTCACATATGAATACGTACATGAAGGCATAACGACTGCAATTGAAGGCTTGGCAATATTTGCTACGACTGGCCGCGCTGGAGCGATGCCAGATTCAATAATATAATCAAAGTAGCGACAAATATTAACAACTTGATTTAATGTACAGCAAAACATGAACTGTGGCTAGCCCTGATAACTAAGTAGCCTTAAATAAACCAGGATTGTGGTTTGCAAAAAAAAATTCACACCATGTGATGTGAAGTCTGCAAGCTGCGCTCAGATTAACTATTAAAATAATAGGCCTAATAATTACTAATAGGTCTAATACCTCTACTAAATAATAAACCTCTACTAAAACCATTCGGGTGTTATTAATAATTAAAAACTTAATAACTAGTGTTAGTACATAATAACTAAAAGTGAGCGTGTAATTTGACATACTCGTAAATACTAAATACCTACTCGACCTCTTAAATCTTTTGTAAAAAAACTCATGTTGGTAAACAGAAGCCGTTCAACTTCTAACTCGGAAGTTAAAGGTGAATTACCTACAATGAAGATAAAAATTGGGTCAAACATTTTCGTCACCATCTCACGCGCGTGACGCGCAAGACAGTCCGTCATAACGTGCCATTAATTGTCGTTATTAATTCGTATAATTGAGATAATTTTGGAGGAGTTGGTAGCAATTAGTGTCAGTTGGAGGCGGAGGGTGCTCCAAAGAGCCATCTGGCGGGGATCCAGAGGCTCCAACACGAGGGCTCACCCGTTCACTGGCATAACTGCTCCACAATGGCTATTCACTTGAAAAATTTGAAAATACATTTGCGGGAGCGGTGAAGTGATTTCAATCAGGTATTTGCGGGAGGACCCTCTTTCAGTGGCGCACTTTGGTGTCACTTGTTACGTCTGGAGGTAAGGGAATGGGGAAAAATGTATTTTATGTGGGAGTAAACTCCACTTTTGTTACCTAAGATGTCGTAGTGTAGCACGTGACGTCAATCTCACTTACTCACCTAATAAAATGTAGGTAATGTTGCTATCTAAGTCACGGTATTATGGACTTTTGCACTTTTTAATGAACCAGTTAAGCTGCGGAGACCAGTAAGGTTACTTACTAACAACTAATATTAATTTACATACACACATTCACTAACAATTATGTTTCACACACTTTTTATTTAATACACGAACACACATACACATACTACCAACAAATAATTTTAAGTTATGTAATTGTTTTAAAGACATGACTTGAGTCCCGCATTTTTATTCCAATATCTACTATAAATGTAACCATCGTTATCATTATGCTTATTGTAAACTTGTTTGTGGTTCTTTCAATAAATTTAAAAAAAAGACAGTAGTTTTTCTGCAGGCGAGCCTGCATGTGAAAATCTAATATATTTCTGGTCATATACCATATGATAGTCAAAGTCCCATTCTATAGACAGCACTTACTGACGCACTCAGAGACGTCAATTAAATTTAATCTATAATTAAGTCACGTTCTGTCACTTTCTTTGTCAACGAAATAGAAAAGGAAGGCATGAGACTTAATGAAGAATTAACTTTAATTGACGTCTCTGAGTACGGCTATTAAACGTTATTGCACTTTACTTTACAACAGGCGGAGATTGTTGCCTGAGGCATTCTCTTCCAATCAACCACGTGGGAATACAGATAGATAATCATTAAGTAAATATGATTAAGGTAAAACTCAGTTTCTATACTGCACAAATAAACATACATGGTACCTACCTACATTATCCGCAGACAAGGACAATTTCTTAACGCACTAGCGCACCAGCTGGTGCTGGATCAAACACAACAAACCTTCATCCCACTTCTCCCTCCAAAAGTACTCCACGTCCTCCTCATTTATGTATTTACCCAAATACTTACATCAATATCGGTTCAGCGGCTTAGACAAGAAATTGTAACAGACAGACACTATTTCTTTAGGATTTTCAATAAATTGTTAAATTGTTTCAACATTAAATTGGTGTGTTTACCAATTACCTAGCTCCATACTAACCGTGAGCTTGTGCTATGGCAACTAGGATAACGGATAGACATACTTATATATACATCCATGACTTAGGCACAATGTAATGTTTGTGTTCATGACACTAACATTTGCCCCTTGCGGGATTCGAACCCGCAACCTCTGGTTTTGTAGTCCGGAGCGCGGACCAGTCCACCAAGACGGTCGTCGAATATTAGAGGCCTATAAATATTGTAGTAATATATCCCAGTAAATCCCATACACAACGCTCAGCATGTAGCGCCTTGACTCTGCAAATGTAACTGTGTGCAGACGCAGTGTTCTGGCGCCGGGCCAGCCGATACAACGCGCAACCGCCGTGTTGGGATTATGTTGTTTGAAGCCTACTTAATGTGACCAACCAACGAAACCCTAAGACACTCCTTGATCTAGAGGCAGAGGCTTTACTTCGAGTGATGTCCATATTCAAAGTTAAAATCATACCGTCAATATTAATAATATTCAATATTGGCCCATATCATAGTGTCAGAACACATCTCCCTATTTTTAAGCCCTCCCAGCGCTTCTAGGCAAGACACAGACAATCTGGTGTTCGCCTTATCATGCAGGCATGAGTGACAGGGGACGGCTACAGTCTAAAATATAGACTTTGTTATCTGGAGTATGACCTCTGTTTCATTATAAGATCCAAATTAACTTGCATAAGCACTTGAGTTATGGAAATGAAATAACGGTGGTCTGAACAAGACCCAGACCCGGGACAATATAGAAAATATTAATTCTATATTGACCCGACTGGGGTTCGAACCCGGGACCTCAGAGATAGAGACACTTAGTGGTGTGCGAGCGAATCTGCTACGGACGTCGTCAAATGTAGAAATGTAGCATTGTATATTGTGAAATGTAAATGATTTCAAAGAGTGCTGAATTTACTACTGACCACTGTCGGTCGAGAACAGAGCAAACTGAAGGAGGTACGACGTATACGAGAGAAACCCTACTCTCGCGCGATGTCAATAAAACTTATCGTGACAATCGACGAGAAATCAAGTGGTTAAATAAAAGTCTATTAAGGCAACCCATTTTACTACATCAAAATAAAGCATTGAAATTGATGCCTTTATAAAACTTATCACAGATATTATCTCTAATACACTTTATACGTTAGGTTCAATAAACTAACACCATTTACTTTATTTATAAATAACAAAGTTGTCTCTCATTATCAAAAGATTTTCTCAATATGGTGCAGCTGAGCTTTAGATTAGTGCTGCAGTATCTTCTAGTCTTTAATAGATATTTATATTTTTATAGTCTCAAAGTTTAAATAATTTAAACTTATATATTATTCCCCTGACAAACAGGTAATTTGTATTACCTACAGATGTATGATAAGGGTAGGTACGAGTAGTACTATTTACAGCATCTTTCTGAAAATATATATTCAGCTAATGCGAGTATAGATATAAGGAACACAATAGTATACCTGCTTACCTATTAATAATCTCATACCTTTCAACGAGCAATTCTTGTATATTTATTTATTCAAGTTAATATCTTTTTTTGTTTTGTAAATTTTTTTTTGTTTTGTAAGTTTACGAATTCTAGAGCATTTTTTTATTAATCGAATCTACTACTCACGAGTTAAGGTTCGTAACGTTATTATAATAAAAAAATATATAACTTAATACAGTACAGTGATTTCGTACTACTTATACCTAACTTTATAAATCTACTTAACTGCGCAGCATTATCCTAGGTAGCTGCTACACTATAAGTCCGACCGCTTATTTAAGACCCTTGCTGCGGGGCACAGGGGTGCGGGGGTAGATGAAAATTAAGGATTTGATTGGTCGATTTGAATTATGAAAAGAATGACAATTCGAATTTCAAAATTCAAATCATCCAATCAAATCGCCTGCCGCTCACAACGCCCAGGACCCCCATTCTCGCCCTACCTCTACCCCTGTACCCCGCCAGGCAAGGTCTCAGATAAGCGTTCGGACTATAGTAAGATAATAGTATGTACTACCTACATTCGAAGACTTACACACAAGGCTGTGGGTATACGATATGAAAACCAATACCTTCTAGAATGATAACAAAAGAAATAAAAAATGGCGTGCAAGACCGGGGTCAGCCCACGTCGTGATAGGATCAGAATCCATACGAATATATTCTGGATACAATTGCCCTAACTTGCGAAAAATATGATATTACTCCCACGAACCATTTTGCCGTCGTAATAAATAGAACATACTTTTCCTGCAATTTTTGGTCCACATTTCATTCGTAGAAATAGAGGAGCTAGAAATAGTGGTAGTATAACTAGTATATTTAGTAATAATATTTATTTGACCTACTTCTTACTTACATAATAACAACTAACTTACCTAACCTAGATCATTTTGATCGAAACACGAAATACTTAACAACATACATACAACAAAAACAATATGAGGAACTTTATGCGGAAGGCATTTGGATTATCTACATTAAAAAGATGAGGAATCCCAATTTAATATTTATTAAACATATATTTTTACTCATTAAAATACAATTTTTCGGGTTACTTCGCAATTTATTTACCTTTTATTTAAAACCTGACGTTTTGAACACTTTACAGCGTCCGTGGTCACAGGGAGACTGTACGAACGCTGTAAAGTGTTCGAAACGTCAATTCAAGTCAATATTTAAGTTTTAAATAAAATGTAAATAAATCGCGAAGTGAACCGTAAAATTGTGTTTTAATGAGTGTAAGTATCAGTAGCATACCCTCCTCGCTCCTATAGTCATAATCTGAGATTAAAACGTTTTGCTTTGCTTACAAGTACTACCCGTTCATAGTGATCTAAAGCCACACCACAAATGTTAAGATATGTATTTAATTTAGTGCTACCCTTAGACAATGTGCAATCTATTCTACAGCGAACATCGCTATCGGCAAGGAAATGTTAAAATATGTATGTATGTATAGCACCAAAAAAAGAAAGTACAACTGGCTTTAAGGCATTCTCTACCAATCAACCGCGTGAGAATGCCCGGGGCATTCAGTAAAAAATTTTTTTTAGGAAAAACTGAATAAGTCAACATACCACATATATTACTAAGATACAAATATAAAAATATACACATTATTATAATGATTATGTTAAACTTTTATTTAACTTGACTGTATTACGGGATTAGTACTTAGGTACTTAATTACTTGAAGGTTTCTTTAGGTTTGCTATCACTATAAAATCAATCATATCAATGCAACGTAGCAGATGACGCGCAGGAGTGCTGATTACGCCTGCAGCACCCCACTTTGCTGCAACTAGCCAAGCCTATCAATTCAAACAGGCAATTTCCTTGAACAATAGTGTGTCTCCACCCTAATCAAGGCTTCGGCCACCGTGTGTAGGTGGACTATTAGTTCAAACGTGTATAGATAGGTGGCGCGGCCAGCAATCTGTTGCGGTCAAGAGTAGCCCCGAGGCAGGCGATCCTTCATGGACCAAATAAAACGAGACCACTTACAGCCATTGTTGTCTCTGTATTATATTTTTAAATAATAGACCAAGGAAAAATACTCTATTGTGGCTGACAAGCCAGCAGAGGGATAAAACTTTCATAATACTTACATTGAATATACAATCTTTGGATACTACAACTGAATAATACCTAATTGATTGATTTTATGATGACGGACGAAATGACTTCAAGGTAAACTCAGCGGCATCTTTTACAGTTTCAAGTCAAAACCTTCTACAAACTCCGGCAGTAGTCAGTACTTTTTTTTGTTCCACTATTTCATAAGAACCCCTTCGTTTGTGGAGAGAAACAAACATTATATTATTATTATAAATGAAAAATGATTGTCCGATAAGAAAATAATATAATATTACCATGCTTCTACTACTGCCACGCGGAGGGCACGTTCCGACCGAGCTATGTTAGACGCCTAACGTTGGTTCATAAAGTTCTGAGGCACTAAGGTTTATTATAAATCTACAAAGCAGAATTAACGATAAACTGAAAAAGTTTCTTTTCTCAGTAGGCACCATAATACTGACCTTTGACAGTTTAATAATTGAAAAACAAACTAAATACTAAGTACTACGTAGTAGCACACACGGCCGCACATTGACCGCGTCTATTTCCTACGTAATTATATGTTTTTTTGTAGTGCAAATGGGTAACCCGACGTGCTGCCGACTGTACACCGACAATGAAATGTAGCTGTCTGATACCTACGTATTGTGACAATTTAATTTTATTTCCGTACATTTTATTATTCACTCATCCCCGCATCAACCGCAAAATAACTTTACGAAACTACCAACCATTAATAAAACACGTTAAACCGGCATTTCCCAACCGATTCCAATATTGGGAATTAATCTCGAAATAATTGAAATGAAAATGGATGAGTATCTTCACACGTGTAGCACTGGCTACCCAACAACGGCATATTCGGCTGTAAATTAATAAAAACCCCGTCTTTTAGCAGAGACTGATGGACCACACACGCAACCAAATCTCAAAAAAGTGTTAGGTGCAATCATTAATTAATCAATGGGTACAATTTCTCTTTTTTACCAATAAGCAAGTTTATTTAGAGTTGATGGTGATAAAATCAGATGTTTTTCCTACAATTATAAGCGAACCAATTATACAGGTGACCAATTATTTATGTAACCACAGTTATAGGATAACACAACGCGCACTAGCGCAAGGGAACAGGCGTTGTGCGAGTTTTTGTGCGATATAAACTTTAACATTTTGATCACCGGCAAAAAAACAGAAAACGGACAGTGAAAATATTATTCAAGTATCAATTTTCCGCTTTATTCTCTACTACCTCTCAAAATTCATTGTGTTCAGCTGCAAGTGCAGATGCTCGAAAATCGTAATTTCGCAGCCGACCCCGATATTGGAGCATAATCTGAATACAAACGGAATTGCAATGAGTGCATTCATATCTTCACACGTTGGTTGCCGCGCCATGGGACGTGCGCCCAAGCGGACGGCTCCAGCGCTGCATTTCCGAACGCATCGTCGTTCAATATCCGCGAGGATTGTTTGTAGAACCCCCTCCCCCCTCCTGACACCCTCCTCCGTCGTCTAATGGAGCCTGTACAAGTATAGGGGTGTCTAGTTTAGAAATAGACTTTCGAATAGCGATAAAATGATTTTCCATTAGTTAACTCAGAGCGGAACTGTGGTGGCGTGCGTGCTAATAAATAAATTCCATTTAACAAAATGCCGGGGTTGTAGCCATTACTAACGCCGAGCAGAACTTGTGAACTATTACATACTTTGTTAATGTACTTTATTTCTCTCTAGATTATAAACCTAATTTTATATTTGTCTTGTATTTATGGAGATTACTAATGTGACCTAACTCCTACTAATTATGGATCAAAAAGATCATCCTTATGAAATAATCCATTCTTACGTATCCCTTGTAGCATTTTACACCTAGATTTACAATAAAGCCAACTTAATCATTCTTATGTGACATCCCTTGGCTGAAATAAAAAGCGTTCTATAACAGCTTTGTATTGTACATTGTAGTAAAGCAGCCATTCTTACGCACACAATTTACGGCCCAGTAATGGTTCATTTCAGCTATTTTAAAGAAACTTAAATATAATCTGAGCCAGTTGAGTAAATGGCTTAACTACTAATACCAACAGATATTAGCCGAAACCAACTGCTTAACGTGCCTTCCGAAGCACGGAGATGCTTGTCATGGACGTCACTTAAATGGTCAGAATGGTCACCAATCCAATCACGACCGCGCCGTGGGTTGCTTTACTTTGGTATCACTACCAAAGCGCTGCCGCCACTGCGCCACGAGCATCTCAATACTACTAGTATACTACTTCTACAAACTAATACCATGAAACATTTTATAACCTAACTGTTACTAGTTAGACAAGACCTATCCTCCGTCGTAATCGTCGCCTACCATCAGATGAGATTGCGGTCAAATGCCTGCCTATTATTAATAATAAAACTTGTGCCTTGCAATAAAATCTGAATCTGTCATGTACTAAGCCAGCATATTCATAAAATTTTACCACACTTACCTTTACTCTTCCATCCATTCTGCGGAGACAGTACCAAAAGACTTTCTCAACTAACTGGCAATTAAATGAAGTCTACTATTTGGTTGTGCAGTATTGCAATAAAGCTTCTATAAATAAATAAAATAATTAGTAATCAAAAGCAGACTAAGTGGTATCTAATTTGTCTTAGGATTCCAAAGCAGCTGCTGTTGTACACGGTCGTAAGTAACTTTCTGCAACGTACCAATTTAAACGTTAAAAGCATTTCGCAAAAGTACAAAACTGCCGGTGCAAGTTCAACTCTGTCAGTCCGGTGAGCAAGCTTGTAGGTGTGTAGTTCGCGTAGTGTAACCATGATAATAAAATGTATCATAGCATTTTAGCAGAAAGTACCGGTGGAAGGGCAGCGTTGTGGTTGGCAACAAGCATGATTCATGGGCAGAATAAGCTTCTTTGTCGATTTAAGGTTTTCATGGATACTTATTATGTCACATTTTGTCAACCATTGGCCGAATATCTAACTTACGAACTTTATGAGGACTTAGCAGAGGACAGCTCACAAAAACCAAAAGCCGTTAGACAAGATGCCATGTATTCTACAGCAAAGTTCGCTATCGCTAAAAATGTATGAAACTGAAATAATCGAAACATGCGATTTTGCGATGTGACAATAGCAAAGTTTGCTGCAGAATATATTACGACGACCGTCTTGGTGTAGTCGTTCGCGCACCGGACTTCCAAACCAGGCGGTTGCGGGTTCGAATCCCGCAAGGGGCAAATGTTTGTGTGATGAGCACGAGCATTTGTACCTAAGTCATGGATGTTAATATGTATTTAAGTATTTCTATCCGTTATCCTAGTCACCATAGCACAAGCGCACGCTAAGTTTGGGACTAGGTAATTGGTGTGTTTGTTGAACCAATTTATTGTTATTATTTATTTATATTCCATCTCATCTAGCACTGGTTGGGCTATTAGATACGTTCAACTATAGCCAGTAACTTAATTTGTCCTCCAAATCCTGGGACTATTTCAAAGCTGGTGACCCTACCTCCGTGTGCAAACGGCGGCAACTTCCCAGCAAGCGCAAGTTGCACAGTCGATTCCGAACTGTCGCGTGTACCTTCCTACTGTACACAGGAACCAAAGGACCTATTCCTAAAAACGATATCCGTATTTTCCACTGCTGCCATCCTGCTTACTCACGGTCAAGCCGGGGCCCGTGTTTCGGCAGTTACAGAAAATTGTACTGTAGGTAATAATAAGTATGGTTCGACTAGTTAGACATGCCCCATCATCAGCCGTATATTAACCATCAGGTGAGATTGCGGGCAAATGTCTGCCTATTAAATTTAATGTAATATACATATAAACCTATGCTCCTTCTAATGCAGGGGGAGGGTAAAGTTCCTTCCCCGGTTAGATACATCCGGGCCGGGGCTGTACCCAACTGCCCACTCAAGCCCGCATCTCGAAAAGAGCGAGAAAGACGGAAAGAGTCGATTTGGACAACTTATCACGGAGAACAAACCCCTGCCTACTATACACAGAAACCAGCCGACATACGACTAACTCAGACAACCAGAGGCAACTATTATTTACTCATGTCATGTCTCAATATTACATACGCTAGAGTTGAAGTTGCAATAAGTATTATATTTAGGCAATATGCCCTGTATATCTATTACCCTTTACTGAACCTTAATCCATTATCCTAAATCTGCACGTAGGTAATGCACTTATACGAAAAGGACGTGAAAGTAAAATTGTGAGTAAGTAAATTTTAATAAGATGAACGAAAATGAAGTACGATCTTCCAACTATTATTTATTCTGTGGATCTACTTACATTGTAAACATAAACTAGTCTTTATACCCAACGCAAACACGAAGGTAAACTTTAATTCAAAGTTTACCTGAAAAACTGAGGTTACTCTGCGGCGAAAGAAACACGTTTAAATTAGATTTCATAAAATGTAGAGTAATATCAAAACTTTAGTTAAAAATCGTGCCGGGCCTTGCAATCATTATTTTAAAAAACTACCATTTTAAAAATTATCGTACCGTACCTAATTAAATTAACGAAGTCGCTCGCAGCAAATAGCAAACTAAAGTCATCAATTGACTTAATTTTAAATATTACCAAATCTGAAAGTGTGAAAGTGAGTCTCTATTTACCTATTTACATAGATAGACAGTTATTCTTTATTGCACCAAGAAAACAAATTACAGACACACATATGTATGTGTGTCTGTAATTTGTTTTACCATATTAACACAATGTAGGCGGCGGTGAGAGCGATCTCTTCCAGGCGACCTTTGGGTAAAGGAAAGGCTACGGCACAAGATTTAGTCACATATTTAAATTTATTGAAAAACAAGCTAGGTACCACGTCATACATAAGTAGATACAACAAATTACATTGAATAAATACGTAGTACGTACATTATATTTATAACAAATATTCGCCTTTCTTTTTACCCGATTGCGGAAGGAGGGTTATGTTTTTTTAGAGTACATATGTATGTATGCATATGTATGTATGCATTTGTATGTAGGTATGTACAGTAGAGCCTTGATAATCCGTACCCAGGCTTATCCGAACGCCGCTGTAATCCGAACTGCCCAAAAAGTGTCGCTGTCTCTTTCTGTCTCTTACCGTGACCGCTGATCTTTTGTTTTTAGTTGCTCTGTGTGGAGACTGAGAATGATGAGTAACTTATGGATAATATTTCTGCTTTGAATGTCAATAAAGTTTCTCATTCACAAGCTATATCAGCACTGAATACTTGTTAGGATTGGGCTGATGAAAACGACTTGTCCTTACCCGAAAAGATGATGCTGCGTAATTTTAGGGACAAACCTTTGTTTGGTCAATAAATAGAACCTGCCAAACTAAAATTGACGACTTTATTAATAAGTAACTTGTGTAAAAAATGGTTTAAATATGTATCTTAGTGAACCTCAATACATATATTCTATCAAAATATATCTGCATTTTTTTTCGTACTATAATCCGAACGCTCCGTGAGTCCGAACAGGGGTTATTTTTTGGTAGTTCGGATTATCGAGGCTCTACTGTATATAAATTGTTTGGCACGCCCTACAGCCCAAACGGCTGCACAGTTTTTGACCAGACGTTAAGCTTAGACAAGTTATAAATGGGCTAAGCTGTTATTACAGGGGAGAAAACAAGAGTATGAAATCCTTTTATTTTACCTGACTCGTTGGTCTACTAGAGCACAGATATTATGATACATTCTTAGAGTAACTTTATCGAAGCAAGATCACATTTTAATCATGCCTTTGACCAACTCGATTTGTTGTATTTAGTGCCATCTATTTCACGGACTTAGAACTAACAGTTTAGTCACAGATATTATAATACATGAGTACAGATGCCTTATCACCCATATGAAAACGGGGCCGCCGTAACTCACGGGGCCATACGGGCAAAATCGTACTGCTATATTCATCCAAAGGTGGCCCTAGCTAGCTAGCAATTCTGCGCCCCTATATTAGTCTCGGACGTGCTGATAAAAGCAAGTTGTTGGATGCTTGTTAACAAACTAACTCTCACCTAGTACTGTCATATTTTTCAAAAGATGGCGCTATCTAGCTATCCCGTACCGAAGAAAAAAAGATACAAAATCTATTGCATTGAACAAAAACATTTATATTCACACCATAATCATTATGAATATGAATTAGGTAAGGAAAAATTAAAATTATAGGAAAAGTAAAAAAAACACTTCGAGCATATTCACTGTCTGAGCTTGCCAAAACAAAAATAGAATCTACGAAATCTTGAACAGTCGATTCAAACCATTGCTTCCTATGGGCTGCGCTACGACGACGTCGAACGATTTGGGCGAAAATATGAATCTACTGCAACATGCAAGTTTTGGCCCTTATCGCTATCGGTTTATTTACAACCCATTTCATTGGGGATTAAAGCCTATTTTAAAATGTTAAGGGCCTTTAGTCTGATTAGAAGGATTTCACTTTATTATGCGCATTATAATATCTGTGTTATGAGTGAAAGAACTGATGTGCAAGCGAGACGGATAATATCCTGAATGATCCTGCAGTTTATGATTTAAGTACCTACGAGTGAGAGTTGTTTTTAGAGAAAGAAACACAGTCGCAAGTCAGACTCTTTACTTACTGGTGTTGAGACCGCCTCTATTTCTAACGAAATAAAAGCTATTTTCATGGTTCCAATGTTTATCTTGACGTGCTACCAACTGTAATGTAATCGACATTTTTAAGACAGTTTTTTCGGTTCTTTGGTTAAGGAATGCAATTATTTGAGTACATTTACGGACACTACCAGACAATGTATTTTTTTCTATTTTTATTTCAATCCTGCGGGCGTTGAGTGTCCGTGAACGAATTACAAAAATGTAAGAAGGTACTATAGGCTGTAGGTACTCAAATAATAGAAATAGAAAACATTTATTTGGCACAACATACAAGACAGAGTAAAGAAAAACGACTAACTGACAAAAATAATAACTGTTTCTTTTCATGCAAACAAATGCGGGCCATATTTCTTACCTACCTACTTGGGTCGATACAGAAGACAGCACGTCAAACAAAATACTGCAGCATCTTATGCAGTTGTAAATCGAGTATAGATCGGAACGGAAGTTATTAATCTGATGTGCTGGCCACTATACATTAAATTGAAAATTTTAGGTGTGCTCCAGAAGGCGCGCGGGGACAGGGTCTAAGTACCTACTTATTTCAATGAACAAAAATATTAATCGATGAATTAGGTAAGTGGTAAAAAAAATGGAACGCACAGGCATCAGAGGGTTTTAAAAAAGTTATTGAAAAGTAAGTTATTGTACCTACCAGCATTGTTTTTCTTTCATTATATGTTTGCAAAGTGTTTTCTGGTTGCAATAAAGAGTATCTATCTATCTATCTCTCAAGCACACTTTAAAATGACGGAGATTTCGAATCGGCTTTTATAGAATTTATGTCTCTTAATAAAATAACTATCGGCTGCGCGCTGCGCTACACCGACTATCGACCACCTAAGCGAAAATATCAACCGATTTATGCAAAAGGTGCGTTCTAGGTTCTAGGGTAAAATTACACAACTAGCAAAACACCTGCGCCATCTATACACCTGCTTTTCTCGCCAAATATCCTGTCTGGATGTGGTACCATTTTATTCCGTCAGAGGTGCTAGGCATGATTCATTAAATTGAAATTCCAGGAAATGTTACATAATATTATGTTTTTTGTATTTTAGGGGCTGTACAAAATTTGGTTTTGATATTTTAAGGGCCTATTTCCTTGTTATTTTAAGTTTATAAACATCATCAATAACCAGATGATACACGTGTCGCCATCTAGTGAAAATTTTAGAAATCAAACTTTTTTCTTCGTGATGAGACCCCGTCCGTGGTTTAGTTCAGTTTAGTTAGTGGCTTGGCCATGGCTTAAAAACTGGAAACGGAATTAATATTCCTACTGACAAATTACTTTTTTTATATTAAAAAAAAGCTGCACGACCTTGGACGGAGCTGTCAACTTTTAGCTTGTTTTGACTTCAGATGTCATCATGACAGTTGTCAGAAGTAGTACAACTGACAACAGTATATAACCTCAAAAAAGTTAGTTGCTTTAATATTTGTTAACATGAATTGATCCGGTTTTTACTGTTAACTAAAATGCTGACTATTGTTCAGTGATAGATAAGCTATTGTACAGTCAAATGACAAAATGGAAGAATCAAGTGAGAGTACAAAAAGGCCGCAATTCGGAAACCGCCTTTTAGAAAATGTTGACGAGGTCTTCAAACATAACGCGTGGTATCGTATTTACATTCCTAAGACATTGTTCTAAATCCACTTTCATAGATAATGCCACGATTAAACAAAATATAGAGAATACTAGACACAGAAAAAAACCCCCTGGGGGCTCCAGATTCTTAGAAGACAGAAATAATGTTTACCTTTTTAATGCATGGTACATAAACCACAAAGTAAGATAATTATTTATCTGTATACAACATATATCACTATTAATAATGAAAATTGCTTTGTAGGGATAATGTGCAATGGGATGAAGACCAGGAAAAGGCAGCCAAGGAGAAAGTAGAATTAAATTCTCAGGTGACATTCTCTGAAGATCGATTAAAAGATTTGGATATCAATGCTGATAAACATTGGGATGCTTTCTATGATATACATCAAAATAGGTAAGATATTGAGTAATAAGTATTTTTAGTATCATAAGAGGGCCAGCATCCCATTAACAATTTATTGCCTGTTCTGTCTGGAAACCTAATACTTGAAGGATTATTGCAGACTACATGTTACAGAATTAGGCTTGTAGAAACTGCTCTAAGCAATAAGACTTTTCTACTTGATGTATTTGTCACACTTTGCTTGATATCAAGATATTTACATTTCAGGTTCTTCAAGGACCGTCACTGGTTATTCACTGAATTTCCAGAACTTGCCCCAGACTACACTGCAGCACCTCTAAGAGTTTATCCAAATGACAACACACCTGTACAAATTAACAAATCAAATCAAGACACTGCTAATAATAAAAGATTTATATTCGAAATCGGCTGCGGTGTAGGAAATACCATATTTCCTATCCTACAATACAGCACTGATCCAAACTTATTTATTTATGGATGTGATTTTTCTTTAAAAGCAATTGAAATAATGCAGCAAAATGAATTGTATGATACAAAGAGATGCAATGTTTTTGTCCTGGATGCAACAAACAATGAGTGGAATGTACCATTTGAAGAGAACACATTAGATATTATTGTTTTAATATTTGTGCTTTCAGCTATTGATCCTTCAAGGTAAGTGATTTGCATCTCTAGATTACCAATTTTATAACCCATACTAATAATATTACAACTGTGACATATGTTACACTTATATCCACTCTTTGTTTAATATTAAATAAAACTTGTATAATAATAATATAGCCTTTACAGCTTGATACTCCTTATTTTTTATTTAATTTTTACTTTTTATCATTGTTATGTATGTTTTGTTATAATAATATGTCCCAGAGTTTGGTGTGCCTCTTGGCAAAGGCCTCCTCCAACAATTTCCATTGTTTTCTATCCTTTGCAACTCTTTTTTAGTTACAACCCACTGTTAATTTAAGTTCATCCTCCCATTTACATTGTCGACCTCTATTTTGTTTTCCATTTGTGGGGCACCACTCTGTCTGCAAAAATAAAACTTGTATATCTTTTCTTATTTCAGAATGCAAACGGTCATCAACAACATCCACAAATACCTAAAACCAGGAGGATTAGTTGTGTTTCGAGACTATGGTTTGTATGACCTAGCTCAGCTCAGATTCAAGAAGGGTCGTTGTATTTCTGACAACTTCTATGCCAGAGGTGATAACACAAAAGTCTACTTTTTTACCCAAGAAGAAGTAACTAAACTATTCAAAGGTGCGGGCTTTGTTGAAGAACAGAACTTAATTGATAGAAGACTCCAAGTGAATAGGGGAAAAATGTTAACAATGTACAGAGTTTGGATACAAGGGAAATACAGGAAACCGTTATAGTATTTACATGTTTTATTTACATCAACATAAAAACCACAGATAAGGTGTATCAAAAATAGATAATTGCTGTCCTTAGTGGATATTTAACCCAGATATTACGATAAGGAGTACTGAGAACCATAAGGTATTAGGTACGAAAATGTAACAAAACTGTCTTATTATTTGAAAAAAATATATATTACACATTGATTTGGTAAATATTCAGTTCCAAAGACTCAAAAATTAGGTATTTTATTTAAAAATATAATAAAATTGAAAAGGCTACTTGACAAAACTACTTGTCATTTCTAAATCCACACAAGATCTTTAAAACGATGATAGTCACACCTGGGTTAACCAATAGCTTTAAATTGAAAATGAAATGGTTTCTTGAACTCATTCAAAAGTTTAGTCACAACTTGCAAGGGTGGTCCAGTCCATGTAACTTGGACTTTGCTCAATAATTTCTTTGTGAATATCTCCATTTCCAGTTCTGCAATTCTTCTGCCAATACATGATCTGACTCCAAAACCAAACGGTAAAGTCACCATGGGGTGAGTGTTGCCGTAATACAAAGGATCTGATTTGTCTGCCAACCATCTCTCTGGTATAAATTCCCGTGCTCGTACGTAGTGTTTATCAGATCTTGATAGATTCTCGTTCGGCGCGATGGCGAAAACCTAGCAAAGAGAATATTTATATTATTATTATAGTCTCAGATCATATAAAAAAGGGATATGAATGGGGGTCGCGCGCGAACACAACATGGGCAAAACGTACTATTCCCCGGTTATTTGTGTACTTGGCGTTCCCTTAACTTCAGCGCCATCTAGCAGTAAAACAGTAAGATGTACCCGCAATATTTCGCGGTTTTGAAACTTACCCCTTTTGGAATGAGGTATCCACCTACAATGTGGTCCTTGGATGTTTGCCTCAGGTTAGCGGGCAGGATCGGCATCAAACGCAAAGATTCTTTCACGCAAGCCTTCAGGTACCGCGCACTTTTCTGTTCGCGGATCTCTTGACGAACCTTCTCTTGGGCTTCTTGATTTATTGCTAGGTGGTACAGGAGACCTGTTACTGAGAACGCCACCTGAAATCGCAATAGGAAACCTTGTACAAATACAGGTTATTTATTTGACTGCCTCGTTGGTCTAGTGGTCAGCATGCAGGGTACTATCCACGAGGTCCCGGGTTCGAATCCCGGGTCCGGCCGAAAGTGTTGAGTTTTTCTGTCTTGAAATAACTCAGATACAGCTCCGGAGTCAGGAAGTTGGTGATGTTAACACCCCCATGCCTCTTGCCGTGTGCTTAAACCGTTGGTCCTGCGCCTGATCTCTCTTTATGAGAGTGAAGCAACAGAGAGTGCACCTGTGTATTGCGCACACACTTGTGCACTATAATATCTCCCGCGCAGTTGGCTAATCTATGTAGATGTAGTCGAAATTTAATGAAGAAACTATTTTTTTCCGATTTCGATATTGATCTTATAGAGAATGTTGCTATGTATATTGGAACACAAGAATCGGCTGTTAAGATGTTGTTGGTGTTTTTAAGATAAATAATGTGAATACGTGTAACTCTTTGAAGAACTTGATCAGTACCGTTACCATGAGTTTACGGCGGTTTTACTCGCCAGCGACGACGTAGAAAAAGTGTATGAAAAATTGCACAGCGCCTCTAGCGGTTACTTGGAGAACTAAAATTTCCTATACACATTTTTTACGTCGTCGCTAGCAGGTAAAACCACCCTAAACTCATGGTAACGGTACAGCAGTATTACTATTACCGTATCGATTCCAGCCATTAGCATTTCGTTGGCCATCATGATCGCGACTCTTTCGTCGATTGCCAACAACTTCTCCAAAATGCTTTGATCCTCTTCTGGTATATCGTGACCCCTTTCGCGTATTTGCTTTTTGGCTTCGCTGATGTACATTTGGCTAACACTAAAAGAATGAATGAGTAGACAAAATTGATCACATTATTTTTTTGGTCAATCAACTTTTTTTGTTTCTTTTCCTAATTACAAGTACTCTGGTTTGAAGTAAAAAAGCAGTTATTTTAATTAACCCTTAGATATGGTAAAGTATGTTATACCATCAAAACAATACTAAAACAGAAAAAAGTGGTGTGGTTGACGACTGGGTAGTCGTCAAACCATTTTTCCCCTAAGCCACTAACTTTGCAGATACTTATAAAAGAAAAATTTCATCAAAGTGTGTTAAATGCTAGGTTCATAATCTAAGTATTGAATAAAAGGGCTAAATATTAAATTTATATTGGGTCTTATCATAATAATAGTCTTTTAAGAAGGGGTCCAAAACAGGTGACAAAAATAAGTTTTATTAACCCATTTCCATATCTTTTTTGCAAATGCGCTCATGCAATTTTTGGAAGTTTAACACTTACTCCCATTGCAAATCGTAAATTTCTATCATCTTCTTGAAGTTAGCTGACTCCTCTTTTTTCCAGTTCGGTATGAACTCGAGTTTGAACATCAGATCGGCTATATTCTTGGAGCAATACATAAGTTTTTGACTCGGATGGTCATCTGATAAGCCGTCCTGCAGGCAACCAATCCTCGATCCTAATCCAACTAGAGCCACCGATTCTAAGGACCATTTTGTTATTTCCGAACCAAACTCTTCTGACAAAGTATCGTGGGACAGTTGTAGCAATCTAAAATTGAAAAATAATTGCCTTTATCAGGATTGTCTTTCATTTGTACCAACTGGCACTACTGGCTCGATCAGAACTTACCTTGCAACCGCATCTTCGGCTATTTCCTCAAGGCCTGGCGCGTACAGTTTTACCAGTTTTGGTTTCAATAACGCCGGATTTACTTTCGTTCGGAAATCCCGCCATTTCTCTCCCTGTCTGAAAAAAATGAAGTCTAATAAATCTCAATTCTCACTATGGGATGTATAATATTATACCCCGGGATATATCTTTTTGTCACGTGGCTGGCGTTTTAACTATGATTTATAATATTTTTTTACTAAAGATTGCGACGCAGAGGGCAGAGAGGAGCTTGTGGGAGCGCATACCTATAGAAACTTTGGTGAGCGATAAACCAACAAGAAGTATACTATAATATATCCAGTAGTGAAAATTAGGCTTAAAAGTTTGTTTTTCTTGAAATGTCTATTCCTTGTTGTTCATATGGGAAGTTGCGTTAAAAAAATAAAACTTACGCCGATGTGAGGCCGTAGACACCATCGTATCTTTTTATTTATTTATTTATTCAGGACAACCAACAAAGCATACACTACACATCAGTACACAATTTTCTATAAAATACATTTTACAGTGTTGCCTTACTTATAGGCTGCCACAACATGCACAAAAATACTGCTAAAAACAGACATATTTAAATGAATTATTGATATAATAGTAAACAAAAAAACTTACTTTACTAAGTACTACTTACCTCTCAACATCAAATATTTGAAGTAGTGCGAACTTAAATTTACGTGGCGAGTAAGACATATCGATACTGGCGTCGGACGAACGTGAAAGCTTACTAAATTGCGACTGAATCCTATCAATGGCGGAAAAGTGGCCTAGGTTAGTCCTAAAAGTATTTGCCTTAAACGGCAAATATCTGGATAACCGAGCTAACTTACCATTGTAGTTAATCCTCAACAGGAGGTCAGCACAATCAACATGACTATTAATTAATTTGTACAAGAACATAAAATCCAATATATTTCTACGACATTCCAACGATACAATTTTAAAGTATTCTAAGCGGGATTCGTATGTAGGCAATCGCTTGGCTAGCTTGCACTGATAAGACAAGTGATAAAGAAACCTACTTTGTATGGTTTCCAACCGTTGCTTAAGGATTTCGTACAAAGGAGTCCAGACGACGCTGCAGTACTCCAAACCCGACCGTACCAGTGAATTAAAGACAGCTGTTTTACTAGAAGCGTGTTTAAAGTGTTTACAATTACGTATAACGAAGCCCAAAAGTTTAAATCCTCTTTTTGAAATTTTGACAACATGCATATGGAACCGAAGTTTACTATCAATGTGAACTCCCAAGCCCTAATCACGTCTACTTCTTGAATAACTTGGTCACCAATTTTATAGTTATTTAAATTTGGAGTACGTCGACGAGAAAAATGTACAAAATAGCATTTTTCTGCGTTTAATTTCATTTCGTTAGACTTACACCAACTTGAAAAACGATTTAAATCTTCCTGTAGTAAGCGACAGTCACTTTCATTATTTTAGCGCATTGCGACCTTAAGGTCGCCAGCATACGAGTATATTTTTGAATTTAGAAAGCAAGTGTCAACATCGTTAATAAAGATGTTAAAGAATAATGGACCTAAGTGGGAGCCCTGTGGGACGCCTGAGGACGCCCTAAACGCATCTGATATAAATCCATCAATCGCTACTCTAGACATCCTGTCAACAAGGTAAGACGCACACCAGCTCAATAAACTTCCCGTGATTCCACAACTGAAAAGTTTATTGACTTTTTGAGTTAACTTACGCCGATGTGAGGCCGTAGACACCATCGTATCTTTCTTTTCGTAATGTTTCTCTGTAATATTCCAAAGGTTGCGCTCCTGGCCGCAGAGGGTTTGTCTCTTCAGCTCTGTAAATCTTAATCGAAAAACTTTGAAAAAAAAATCCTTTCATTCATCATTCGTCATCATAACTTTGTCATTGGTAGCTTGAAACATTCTCAAAATACTTAGGGTTTTAGGAAAATTGTAACATAAAACATATGGATTGGGAAAATTACTATGAGTCCGAAACAAATAATTTTTAATATTTCATCTAATTTCAACAATCATTATTATTTATTTGGTGTACCTTCTCATAATCATCAGGCTCGAAAAAAATCACGAGTGTCCCTCTTCCAAATAAACCGTCAATTCTCACTATGGGTCCAAATTTTTTGTCTAATATATCAAACATGCTGAAGAAATTCTTTTGGATCCCGACTGTTCCTGAAATGTTGAGTAAATTTTAAGATATTGCGCAGTCGATCGATCGACAGCTATAAGGCGAGTATCTACATTCATCTAAAACGAGTAGCTACTAGGTACGGTCGGCAGCACGTCAGGTTACCCATTTGAAATACGAAAACAGCTTTTATTTCGTAGGAAATAGAGGCGGTCTTAAGGTCAAAGTAGGGTAGTTGACCTGCGGCCGGCCTACGTGCAGGTACGTACTTTCATCAAGAAAACAGAATACTAAGGTACACATTTTTTCTTTTATTTTTAGATAATAAAACCTTAACCTACCAAAAATGGGTAAGAAGTGGTGCAGCACTCCAATAATTGGCAAAGCTTTTAACCCCGGGACATCCTCGAATGGTTTCGCGGACTGCGTAGAAAAGTTTTGGGTGTTTTGGGCCCTGAAAAAATACAGAAATTACTTAAGCATTTATTACAATATCCTATTTGTAGCATCCTTACTAGGATCCTAAGTAGGAAGCAACCTTCCTAGTCGTATCTAACTAGGAAGGTACTACGCGTTCATTTCAAGTTGGCCGTCGACCCTTACAAAATGACTGGCGGGGCACGGTTTAGGGTAGCGAGACTGAAGGTAGCGGCTGACTTGAAGTAAAAGCGTAGTAGCTTCCTACCTAATTATGATCCTAACTATAAGTACATTTAAATCAAAATAGGTACCTAGCCTTAGTCGTACGGAGTACTCGTACTTATTCTGTGCCTTAGCAGGCCTGTGTATCTCCCTGCGTAGGTAGCAAAAACGTACCTACGCGCGGCGACCCTTTACGCTCGCGCGTTTTATTCACCGGCGGCACAGAATAAGTACTAGTACTTCGTACAGAAGTATGACTTAGCAATTGTATTCAAAGAAAAATGTCTACTCAATGTCGTCAACAATATGGCGTAATTTAGTTCGCCTCAGAGTCAAGCACATTTTCGTGTAGACACCTACAAAAATCCATTGCAAGATAATTTCATACTTATTGCTCTGGAATATGATTCATAATACACTAAACCTATTCAGTGACGTAATATCACGAGACGCGATAGGGTTGACGCGGCTACGTTGCTGGATGGACGAGAATGAATAAAGTACTAGAAAGAGGCGCTAGATGGCGTTAGAAGCTTCTCGTAGCAGTCAACCCTATCGCGTCGCGTGATATTACGTCACTGAATAGGTTTAGTGTATTATGAATCATATTCCAGAGCAATAAGTATGAAATTATCTTGCAATAGATTTTTGTAGGTGTCTACACGAAAATGTGCTTGACTCTGAGGCACGGTATATAGATATACAGTATTTTATCTTCATACTAGAGCACCCGTATCGACACACACATGCATACACGTCAGTTACACGGCCCGTTGAGCAAATTTGGGCAGACAAACCCACGAAGTGACACGCGGGGCGCGAGCCGGTTCGCTGTCAAAGACTGACTGTCGAAATGCAGATAGATATCATTAAACAAAGTAGGTTATATGAAACATGTATAAAATTATCTTTATTTCGAATGACAGCTGTCAAAATTGAAACTGCCATATCTCGGTAACTACCCACCCTAGACAACTGGTGTGCAGGGATACATTGTAGGGCTCGACGACATCTTCATTTCGGATGACAGCTATCAAAATTGAAACGGCAATATCTCGGAAACTATCCACACAAGACTACTGGTGTGTAGGGACAAATCGTAGGGCTCGACGAGATCTTCATTTCGGATGATAGCTGTCAAAATTAAAACGGCCATATCTCGGAAACTATCCACCCAAGACTATGGGTGTGTAGGGACAAATCGTAGGGCTCGACGATATCTTCATTTCGGATGACAGCTGTCAAAATTGAAACGGACATATCTTGGAAACTATCCATACAAGACTATGGATGTGTAGGGACAAATCGTAGGGCTCGACGAGATCTTTATTCTGGATGACAGCTGTCAAAATTTAAACAGCCATAACTCGGAAACTACCCAACCTAGACAACTGGTGTGCGTGTTAAAAAAATAAAAATTCTTTTCGCAAAATTTTCAATGTCTCCGAAGATTTCGGGAACTGCAGTCTGTGGATATTTTTGAAACAAATAGGATTTAAATATATTTTTTAAGGCTCAATGATGTGTAGGAGCATACTCGTAAATTGTACCTGTTCTCATTGAACTGACAATGTAAAAAAACGGGCCTGTTTTACTAGAGTCCAATGTCCGTCTGTCTGTCACCAGGCTGTATATCATGACCTGCAAAAGCTAGACGGTTTTCACATTACATATTTGAACTATGAAAACAGCTTATATCACGTAGGATATAGAGGTGGTCTTAAGGTCAAATTGGGGTAGTCTGACATACTGTGCTGTTTATAGACAAATAACTTATTATTATATTTGATATGATAAATAATCTTTGATAAAACTATGACTCATTCCTAAACCTAAAACAATACACTTATGAAGAATAAAAATCTAGACATTTTTTACTTGTTGTGTACCAGCCCAGGCCCCGCCCATACGTAGGTTCTAATTTCAAAAATACGGCTGAGTCACACTACTGTTCTGAAAACAAATCTTTCTATTGTGTCTGAGGCGAACTAAATTACGCCATATTGTTGACGACATTGAGTAGACATTTCTTTGAATACAATTGCTAAGTCGTACTTCTGTACGAAGTACTAGTACTTATTCTGTGGCCTTAGTTCAAATTACGTCCACATACCTAGATATTCTTTTCGCTGCTCTTGCAGATGGTTTATTTTCATGAAAATTACCTACCTAAGGGAAATAGTCGTAACTGGTATACGACTGCAGTGCAGGAAATTATTGGGTATGTAGCACAATTTAAGTAATTAAGTAGGTATTTCTGTTTAATTTTGTCATTCATTCCATGTTGATCGTTGGATACTCGTAACAGAGGCCCTATTGCTGTTGACGATGTCCGTATTTTCGAGTCTAGCCATCACGCTCGTTCGCGTCGTCATCCTGTTGTGGATAAAAGGGATGGCTACATTCGAAAATACGGACATCGTCTACCGGAACGTTACTCGCTCGGACTTGACGACATCCGCTTTCATGTACTTACTTACTGTAGGTACTTACTCACTCAGCATTCATATCATAGGTAACACATGTCACAAGGTTAGATTCTTTATATAACTCTGGATGGACCGATTTTAATGATCTTTAATATGTTAAAGTTTGTCTCTCCACCCGAAAGCACAATAATTACTACAAAAACTTCAAAAGTTTGAAAACCAATCAAAAATCTGTTTATTTATCCATCACAATGGCGAAATACATTACTTAAGATAGATACTGATTAACATAATATTGAAGTATGTAAAGCTTAGCTACTTTAGTACAAATAGCTAATCTGTGATGTAAAGCATGCAATCCTGCAAAAAGCCAAAGTGAGGGAGCGGAATCTGCACTATGCCTGGGTGCCAACCCGCAGCTCTTAACTAATGGCGCCAGTGGACACAGACTGGTTTTTAGTAAGTATACCCGCCCTTACTAGGTTGAGGAGTCCCACATAACCCCCAGCGGCCCCCGCCGCAGATGTGGTATGCGAAAAGGATTTTCCAGTCGCTAAAAAAGGATAACCTATGTTAAAGAGTTCCGGTTCCCCCAGTTTTTAATAACAGTTTGTATGAAAAATCTGGCATTTGTGCAGACGGAGTCGCGGGAACCCGAAGTTTATAATAAGGGGGTTATTAGATTACGCGTTATTCAGACAGTCTTAATAAGACAGTCTAAGCCCCATCTTGCTCATTCAACCTGTGAAAGAGCGAGACGGGGCAGTCAGATTTACAGGCTAACTCTTAATATTACACTACGCTAAGTCTTAGAAAGACTGTCTGAATGTCGCATAGTCTGTTAACCTCCTAAGTAATCTGGGTACTAACACTATCTACCCTAAAGAGCCTATTAGACTACCCGATATTCAGAGACGGTCGTACTAAACAAATCTTAGCCTTATCTCGCTCTTTCACAGGATAAAACAACGAGATAGGGCTGATGGGACTAAGACTGTCTTAGTAAGACTGGCAAGCTGTCTGAATATCGCGTAGTCTAATAGGTCCATAGTAAATACATGAACAGCCTGATGTAAAAGTAAAATTAAATATCATTATCATGCGCCATGATCTGAATTCTGAAATCGTGCAGTATCATCAGTCATCATCACAATGTCATCAGCATACACAGTACGATAAATACACCGATTGATAGATTAGTGATTCTAATAACGCTAAAGGACTGTTCATTTAGATAGGTAATAATTAAGCTTTTTTTTAAATACAAATGTGGTCACCTACTTGCATTCTGCTAGGTGATACCGTTGCTGCAGCCGCACTAGTGTCCGAGCAAACTTATCGACCTTCATTACTGTTGTTCGTAAATAAAGAATTTTATTACCAAAATAATCAGACTAGGTACAGTACCAAACACCAACACAATATCGTCCTTGATGCAAAGAGGCGCACTAAATATCGAGACAACGAGAAGTGAAAACGAGTACTTTAGATAAGTATTAATATCATGCGTTAAATTTGTTTGGCCTTGAATTTATTGTACTAGGCTGAGATAAAAAAAAACGGCATGAATGAATGAAAGTCACAAGCAAAATAAACGTAGTAGGATATAGAATAGCCCCGAAGCCCCTGCCTGAGTGCTTTCCTACGACAATCACCTACCACTGTCATCACCATCATCATCACACTACTTACTTACACTATCACATACCCGCACGCACCTCAAACTCCATAAATAGAACGAGGTGTTCAGTCTTCATTCATGCATGCCACACACGTACTGCACCGCAAGTGGACCATCATGTCTACCTTCAATAAAGTAACTATTTGTTTAATGACGTTAAATATTATTTACCAACTTAAAATATGCACATATTATTATCGTTAAAAAAATATTAATGAAGTAACGTTTCGATAATAACGAAACCCGGAAAAGAAAAATTACTACGTGAACGCAGCTTTTTGTTCGAGTTGTGGTATGTTGACAGTTCATCATTTCGATTTTGACGTTTGGTTGTTTTGGTGAGGTTAATGGACGACGAAAATAGTTTTGATAAATATTTAGAAAGTAATCATTCAAATATGTAAAATTTAACACAGAAACTGAAAAACAACCTTCTCAATCCGGTGTTATTTTAATCCTCATTCTAATTATGTTACACTGTAGCTGATATCACTGCAATGAAGTTTTCTTTGTCATGGGAATAGTTTTCCTTACTATCGATCGATTACGAAAGAGCATTTTTCTTACATTGTTTTCATAAATTGCAAACAGTTTATTTTTTTAAAGTAAATCATTTACTGGAGTGGTTTGCGTCAGTAGTTGCAAGTTCAGTATAATTAATAAGATAAGACTTGTCTTCTCACAAGTGTTTGTTCAGTGCACTAGCGTGGTATTAAATGGTGTTTACATTCACTATTAGTTCCACTCACACGGTAGAACTCACTTATATCTTCACAAAGTGACAGAACTTGTTTACTCCGACGCATATAACATGAGACAAGTAGACTGAGCTACTCTGCATTTTGTTCCTGATATCACGTCCATGTATTGTTGCTCTTTCCTGTAAGTATTCACTTGATTTTTATTTTTTTAAAGAACTTATGCATAATTCACTCTTTTATGTAATGAGCTTTGTGTGACCTGTGCTTGTTCATAGTAGATTGATTTCAGAGTAGAATATTGATTTCATATTTTCAGTTCAGTTATTAATTTAACATGATCTAAGATCACTGAGAGCAAGGCCACTGCACATCCTACTTATCTTATTACTGTAAACCTTTGTTGTTATTATAGTGAACAATCACAAAACTGAATAATTAATTAGTTAATTGTAAAACAAGCTTGACTACATCAATGAGAATCGTAACAATACCGATGCATTAAAAGTTCACTGAAACTAAACTTTTATTCTAATAAGAGATAAGTGCAAAAAGGTATTCTGTTTTTTATAAGCTACAGATAGGGATGGCTGCTATCCAGAATCTTGTACATTATTAGAAAAAGATCAACTCCTCAATCAATCAGCAAAAAGTAAGGAACCTTGATTAACATTATTTACCTACTGCCTTTTGTTTTTTTTAATCTTGAACATAATGTTATGTTTAAAGGACCTCATCTGATAGGGTCATTGAACTTTGCATCCTAAATCCAGTATCTTATCTTTATCATGTTAGATAAGTTGTGTAATCGTAAATGTATGTGGGGCAAACTCATATTTCAGATTAGACACTTAAGTATTATATTTATATCCTTGACATTTGAATAGTTTTATTTCTATTTTAATGACATAATTAGCTAACAGAATTTAAATGTGTGAGAGAGAAGTTCTTTGATAAAAGTACACTAAGTTGTTTGTTTCTCAATATACCTAATACTAGTTGTAGTATAACTTTATTAAACCTAATTATTCAATGAATGATGGGCTAGAAAACATCAAAGATACCTACATTTAAACTATAAATTGATATAATATCAGAAACCATAAAATGTTGTGAAATTTCTGTTTAGACTAGCCATTCATATTGCGGCATCATATTACCAGAGACTCATATCAGCATAAGTCATATACAGAATATGTAGTGTGCTAAATTAAATACATACTTTATCCAATTGGAGGCAACAGAATAAACCGACTGCAATCTGCTTTGATTGGTGAATCACAATTGGCAGTGTACTGAGTAGGTACATTGTCTAATAATATCAGAACAAAAACATTATAAGTAAATTATCAGTAACAACTTGTGAATGTGACATTTCAATCATAACATAAAAGTATGTGTTATTTGTTTAATCAATATTTGAACATAATTAATCATAATAGTACTATAGTAATTCTTGTAATTAAAGATTCTTAGTTTGAAATAATAAGTATTAGGATAAGTGATATTGTGGTTCAGCTCAGAGCTTAGTTATTTTGTAATCATTGAATTATTGCACTGTTTTCCTGTTGCTAACAGTTGATCATAGTTTAATTACATATTGCAAATGAATATATGTATGTATGTTGTCAGTCTGATATTATTATAGATTCAAAGCTATAATAATAGATATGAACTACTAACAGCTGCATTGCTTCTAGTTGTAACAACCCAGAATTCACTCAGTATTGTTTTAATATTTCAACAGGAAATATTATATTTTGGTGTGTGAAAACAAAACACATGGCTAGTTAGCGTCATGCGTGTTTGTGAATTGCTTCAACTATAATATTCAGAACATGGCTTTTGCCACAAGGGAATGTTCTCAGTGTATTTGTTAATACTAGTAGTATGATATGTGTGTATTAAAGTTGACTTAAACTTGAAGTAAACAGTATGTAAATTAACATAATATGGTGTAAGGTCTGTGCCCACCTCGTACTCATACCATACTCTCGACTGTGCTAGCCTAGGACCATATAAAACACCGCACTTATTTACTTTGAACTTTAACTCTTCTGTAAAGGTTGAAAAATAAATGTGTATTTTAATACAGTCCTAGCATGTTCATGGTATGGTGCAGTGCAGTGGGCACAGACCTATAAATTTCAGTGTCTTTTGCTCGGGCCTCTGCACACTTATGTCTTTTTTATACTTTGATGAAGCGCGTATTTGATAAGCGCGTTTTCTGCGCGTTATCAACGTGCTTGTGTTGTACAGATTTGTAACCAAAAGTTAACATGCCAGCGGCCTTGCGTTTGCCGTTGCATTCTTCGTCTGCGCGTTTGAAATACGCCGTGTGCATAGGCTCAGACTACTACTTACTTAAGGGGTTATTAGACTTCGCTATATTCAGACAGCCTTACTGTCTGCCCCATCTCGCTCTTTCATACGATGAAAGTGCGAGATGGGGCTAAGACTGTCTTAGTAAGACCCCTTTACAGCTCGTGTATAATCATTTGTGGTGTGCGAACAGTTCCCGGCTGGGCGTTGGGATGGCGAGCATGAGCTCCACGCTCGTCGAGACGGTCTCCATCAACTATGAGGACTTTAACGAGAGCTTTCTCACCTGCGGCACGTGTCTGTGTTAGTACCCACTTTCATTACATCTATACACGGTTTTACTACACGCGTTTTGGTTTTCTGTGTTGCTAATACCTACCTATATATATACTCGGACGATGGTTCATGTATGAAGTCTTTGTCTGTCACACCGACGAAGATCGCGAAGGGGATATAGGAATCAACAGCGTGTTTTGGTTAATTCTGGTAGAATGACAGCGTATAAACAATAAACTAATTTAGCGATATGACTATTATTTACTGGCGAAACAGTTATTATAATTGGTTTATTTTAATCATAAAATAGTCATTTTTATTTTACGCTTCGAATATAAATTATAATAATAACAACACTACTTGTAAAATATCTAAAACTTTTCAGAATTTTCACTTCATTTTGAAATCATTTCCTTTCCAGGCACATACGATGGTGGAGAACACACGCCCAAGCTCCTTCCGTGCTCTCACACAGTCTGCTTGCACTGCCTCACGCGAATAGCGGCGTCACAAACTAGGGACTCCGGCAGCTTTCGATGTCCTATCTGCCGGGAGCTCATCACCATACCACGCGGCGGGGTGCCAGCACTCCCACCGTCTTTTCTCGTAAACCAGCTACTAGACTTGATGGCTCGACAGCGCAGAGAGGTCATCCCACAATGTAGCTCTCATCCAGGCAGAGAACTACTCTTCTGCGAAACGTGCGACTGCGTTTTCTGTCGACACTGCGCTGACGGGCCCCACAGTGACACCCCGTGCGATCACACCGTTGTACCTTTCTCCATAGCATTGAAGAGAATGTCGGAGATTCTTCTGTATAGAGCGAACGAATGCCTCAGCAAACTCGGCTCGGCGAGGGAAGCTGTTGCCAATGAATTGAGAAGACTGGAAGCGGCTGCTACTGCTGCGGACGAGGCCATAGACAGACACTTCGCGGATCTGAAAGCGGCGTTGGACAAACGTCACAGCGAACTGAAGTCGGCAGCGGCGGCTGCTGCAACACACAAAAGGAAGCTTCTGGAAGAACAATTGAAGTTAATTGAAGCTGAAAAAACTAAGGTAAGTGGTCTGTCATGTTTCTCTACTGTAAGAGCGGGCGCACATTGTACTATTATAGACGCGGCCATAAAGCGTCACCATGTGGCTTAGAATCTGCGCACATTGAGCCACTATCGCGGCCACTAAATAAGCGAGCGCGGGCGATTTGCCGCAGTTTGTGGCTCAAACAAGGCCGCTCGGTTTGCGCAAAAAACTTGTCCGCAGATTCTAAATGCCGCGTCCAGTGGCTCAATTTGCGCCCGCTCTAAGCTCCAAATATTTTCTTTTGGAACGTCATCAACTGGTTCAATGTTCTGTAAAAAAATAAAACAAGATGACACTCTTCATCGCGGTTAAACTTTATGATAGCTACATACATATCTGAAAATGATAGTGCAGTATCATTTCAAAATGTGTATATTAGTCTATTATTGCACTGGGTTTATTACTATCATTGAGCAAAATAAAATCTAAATCAATCCTGTCTCTTGCTGTTCACAATCTCATCGATTGTGTATTGTTTACAGGTAGAAGCAGAATGCTCAGGCCTCCAGCAGCAAGTAGAAGTCCGCGAAGTGAGCAGTCGAGCGGCAGCCCTGGGCGCCCGCTTGGGCGACGCGGCAGCCCTGGCCGAGCCTCGCGAGAACGCCTTCTTAGCGGTCGACTTCGCGCACAACGACGCGCAGGCTAGATTCGCCGAAGCGCTAGCTGAGTTGGGCAGAGTTCGGACCAGTACCACCTTCCCAGGGCTGTGTACTTTGCATTTAGGTAACAAATAATGTTAACACTACCACAGAATAAGTACTAGTACTTCGTACAGAAGTATGACTTAGCAATTGTATTCAAAGAAATGTCTACTCAATATCGTCAACAATATGGCGTAATTTAGTTCGCCTCAGAGTCAAGCACATTTTCGTGTAGACACCTACAAAAATCTATTGCAAGATAATTTCATACTTATTGCTCTGGAATATGATTCATAATACACTAAACCTATTCAGTGACGCAATATCACGCGACGCGACAGGGTTGACTGCTACGAGAAGCTTCTAACGCCATCTAGCGCCTCTTTCTAGTACTTTATTCATTCTCGTCCAGCCAGCAACGTAGCCGCGCGGCCGCCGGTGAATAAAACGCGCGAGCGTGTCGCTGGCCGGTAGCGACACGCAACTTGTTTTAGCCCCTAAGTAGGGGCGCCGCGCGTAGGTACGTTTTTGCTACCTACGCGGGGAGATACACAGGTCTGACACTACTCAAGCACACTCGGACGCAAGTCAGACACTACCCCACATTTTGACCGCCTCGATTTTTTAGGTAATAAAAGCTGTTTTCGTAGTTCACATCGGTAACCTGACGTGCTACCCACTGTACCTAATTAAAATGTATGTTTATGGTGTTTTCTGTAAATTTTCTTGGTTAACTATATTTACGAATTCAGTCGTATTCAGCCCCCAAATGCTCTTAAACAAACTTGTCCTGGACAACCCATGATGGATTCGTATCTTGTATCGAAAATATGACCTCTTACCGATCCCGATGCGTCGGTAAAGCCTGTGGTACAGGGCCAGATTCAGAATTTTGATTAAAAAAAAGACGCAATAACAAAATCCACTAAATCAACTTACTGCTGATATACTTCTGCAAGTATCACTAAAAATACTTTACTCTTGTGTTAAAAATGCCTTTGTCTTAGCTATTTAAGACGAAAAATGCTCAATGCCTTGCAAATGTAAGAGAAGTTCAGTCAGAAAAGAGCGCGGTTTTAAAGTTCATTTTTATGATACAAATTAGATTGTGAGGGTTTCAAACCTATATTACTAACAACTTCAGGACATCGTTAAAGATAATGTGGGAATCGGGGTTTGTGGAGAAGGGAAACGCAGGATCGGGTTACTTCTTGATTTATTACTTCCTTAAAACTTCTTGGTTAATAACATCTTACATCTTGAAATCATCTTTCTTCTTCAACAGCCATCGCAGAACAAAAAACCTGTCGAAATCATCTCGCGTTCCAAACATATTTAAATCATCCGTCTCGCTCACACACATTCTTCCATGAAGTCTTTCACCAAATAAATCGTATCCCACAATAATTTATCTCGAATCACGATTACAGTTATTTGGTTAGATATAAGCATGGATATTAGATAGAAAATCCTCCTGAAGTTTGGTCTAATTTTGCCTTCTTGGCATGTTTAAAAATTTTGGGTGCTAAATTTTCGGATTCCTCTTTCTGTTACTCAGTACCTACACAAAGACGAAAATGTCAATACATTAGTACTAGTTAATAGAGTACATTTTTGTTCCGTTTCAATTTTTATTCATAAAATCGCCAAAACACATTTTCATGGGACAGCTGGGCGTTAATATAAAAAGCCGTTTTTATTCCATTTAGAGTCGCAATGTGTGTGCGGATTGGAAGTGGTGGTCGTGTTACGCACGGTGGACTACCACGGCGAGGCGCGAAGCACTGGCGGGGACCCCGTCACGGCGGCGGCTACGCTCGACGACGCGCCGCTACCCTGCACCGTCACCGACTTGGATTCCGGACTCTACAGGTATGTTGATAAGGTTGAATTTAAAGTCGACTCAAGAGAAAGCTCAGTACATTTGATGGGGACACAAAAATGGAACAGTTGGTAATTTTAAGTTTGAATACCGGTAGCGACCCCTAGTCGACGCGCCGCTACCCTGCACCGTCACCGACTTGGATTCCGGACTCTATTTGATAGAGTTTAATTGACTTACGCTGTAATTTTTTGAAATGACGAAGCATCCACTTGGCATTTGTAGGGTTCCGTAGTCCGACAAGGAACCCTTATAAGATCGTTCAGACCGTCCGTCCTAGTCTGTCACAGCAGAATATCTTCTACGTTTATGGACGGATTTTCATGTAACTTGGTTCGAGGATACTTCACATATGGATCTCACTTTTTAAAATACAAAAAATTAAAATTACCCCTTTTTAAGGGTACCTCCCCATACATGTAAAGGGGGGGGGGTGAATTATTATTTTTTGAGTGCACACCCTTGTGTGGGGTATCGTTGAATAGGACTATGAAAATAAAGTAGGGTTTCGATACAACACTTTTTTATCAGCTTTACCATTTGCGAGATATAGCCCGCCAAAGTCGTTTACACGGTGTCCCCCCCCCCTGTAATTTCTAAAGTCATGGCCCTATAAACTTCAAATCACTCACGTAAAGAAGCAGGCGCGGAAACTCTTATTTAAAATTGTTTCGGGTATCCTGTGATGAATACTTTTGAAATTATAAATAAAATAAAAATATATACTTTTTTTGCCTATACTGTCTAATGTTTTAAGTTAATGGTACGGAACCCTTCGCGCGCGAGTCCGACTTGCACTTTTTTTAAAGGATTATGAGATTATTTTGCTCAGTACAAAAACCTAAATAATTGCAACACCCTTGTTTTGAAGCTTGTCTAGATGCTTTGTGATCGATTATTTTACGTATGGATAAAGATGTTGCAGAAAAAAACTACAGATTTTTTTGTATCAAATAAGTAATTTCATCACAAATTCTAAACCAAGAAAAATCACAGAACATACACAAAGCCTGAGTAAAGTAAACTATATCGTCTTTTTACCCGACTGCGGTAGGAGGGTTATGTTTTTCGAGAGTATGTATGTAAGAATGTATGTATGTATGTATGTATAATTGTTTGGCACGCCCTACAGCCCAAACGGCGCGACAATTTTTGACATATGAGGTGTCGTGGAATTTGTCAAAATTGTGAGAATGACATAGGCTATATAAATTTTTAAAATGGCGCCCTCAAATGGAAATAAAGGGGGGAGTGTGGATTGATTTTTTCCTCAGCATAGCAATATGGGTATCAAATAAAAGCCAGTAAAGAGACCATTTCAAAAATATAATATTATTTGCAGTCTGGTGTTTTGTTTTGAATAATATAACAAAAAAAATGAAATAAAAAACGGTAATTTAAAAAACTAAAAAACCCGACTGCGTTTCTGCGTAATTGGAAATTAAAAAACCCTAAAACAAGGAAGAGGTCATACCCGGGTTAAATTGGTACCCATATTAAAAATTGTAGCAGTCGGGACTCATGTTAGAAAGTTAGCCTTCTTGTCAGTAGATGCAATGTAATATAGAGGCAGGTATATGCTCTAAATTTACTAAGCCTTTATTTTTAGAATGGGTCCCGCCTGCTATACAATTTTTAATGAACTCTTTTGATCACAGAATCACAATGCGCCCTTGGAGTGCGGGTGCGATCTGTCTACGCGTGTTGGTGTTCTCTCGCGCCGTCCGCGACTCGCCTCTGCGTAGTACTGTGGCCGCCACCGCTGCGCCGCTGCTGGTGTGGGGCGCGCGGGGGACGGGGAAGGAACAGCTCAACCAGCCCGTGGCCATCGCCAGGTATGTACTGTGTACTGTGAGTGTAGCGTGGCTGCGACCTGTCTACGTGAGCTAGTGTCCTCCGTCCGCGACTCCTCTACGCAGCACTGTGGCCGCCAAGTGGCGCGCGGGTGACGGGGAAGGAACAGCTCAACCAGCCCGTGGCCGTCGCCAGGTATGTTCTGTGTACTGTGAGTGTAGCGTGGCTGCAACCTGTCTATGTGAGCTAGTGTCCTCCGTCCGCGACTCCTGTAAGCAGCACTGTGGCCGCCACGTGGCGCGCGGGGGACGGGGAAGGAGCAGCTCAACCAGCCCGTGGCCGTCGCCAGGTATCTCTATCTTCTTCTTCTGTACCGCTTTCTATTATTAGGGCCTTGTCATACTGGCGCATTGCGAGCGTTTTCAAAGTGGAGCGGATGCGTAGTGAAGACGTCGCGGCCGCGCAGCGATCACGTTGCGGTTGCGCAACGTTTTCGCTGCGAATAGCTCCGTGGACGCCATATTGTACAGTCTTCCCGAATATACTTAACTTTGTTTTGTCACAATTTAAGAGCAATTCACCCTGATCATAAGATGGATGCTAAAATGGAGGTTATGGGCATTTAAAAAAAAACATCCTTTACACTATTCAGGATATTTAATAATTCAGTTTGTATCAGGTGTAACAACTCATTAAATGTAGCTTTTGCCATTTGTAAGTAGGAACTTAGGGTTGGCCTTCCTCGTTTGCATGCGTCAGGAATGACGAGTACTTTGATATTGTGGCCTACTACGTAGCAAGCGTGCGACCTCTGCCTCTCTTGTTGACCGGTAGTGCGAGACCTCTCTTCACGACATGGTCTTCCTAGCGTCTCACGACATGGTCTTCGTCGTGTCTCACATCTAATACCTTGCTGCTTCAATTGGGCTAGGTATACTCGTATGTGATGGATAATGATAAAGTTTGACCCCATAGGCGAGGGCTCAATTCTCAAGACTCGATTAAGCGGTTTAGATTGCCCCTTTATACGGCACTGATGTGATATGCATGTATATTTAATGTTTTTTTTTTTAAATTGTATACTTATAAATGTAAAATGATTATGTTGTAATGTCCTTTATATGTGTAATTTTGTATAAGGTTTTAATTTGAAATTGCAAACCTGTTGACATTATTTTTTTATTATTTATTAATGTAATTGAGAATTCTATCTTATTTGTGAATGTTTTCTTATGCCAGTATGGGACACGGTCCTAATGCCCCATAAATAAATGATTTTATATTTATATCTACATAGCGCCGCGAAAGGTGCGTACTGTGTATTAGCAGAATCACAAAGCGCTGGAGTGCGGTCGCGATCTGCCTCGTGTTGTTGGTCTTCTCTCGCGCCGTCCGCGACTCGCCTCTGCGAAGCACTTTGGCCGGAGGCGGAACAGCTCAACCAGCCCGTAGTCTAGGACTCCGTGACTGATAGTAGCAATTAAAACTAAATTACCATAGGGAGGGAAAAGCTTTTTTCCACCCGGCTATCTACACATGAAAGTTCAACTTTCCGAACAGGAGAGATGAAAAAGTATTATTACGGTGTAACCGTCGACGCTATGACAATGTGCTTTAAACACGTATCTATAAGAATAAAGATATTAAATAAAGAATGATAACTGCTTATTTTGCAGGTGTCCCAAACGTCGAGAGATCTACGTTTTGGATGCTGGAAACTCAAGAGTAAAAGTGTTGGACGACGAAACGTTCGCTTTCAAAACTCATATCGTCAACGAAGGTATGATACACGAAAATATATACAAAAAATATTAATGAATATTTATATAAAAAAAACGATTCCATTCCGTCAAGTTACAGATCTCCACTATGAACCCGATCGATGTAGTTTTCTCGTTGCGCTGATTTTATAAAACTCTTTATCTCAGGCTTAGCAGGGCGGAGTTGCACGGGAATCGCGGTGACAGCGGAAGGGGTGGTCGCTGTCAACTGGAGGACTCGAACTCTCACAGAGGTAAATACGCAGTTATTTTTTATATGCACTTAATTGTAAATCAGTAAAATATTCATCATTGCTAAAGTATTACAAGTTCATGCGCGACCTGCCTGTGGTCGCGTGGCGAGATATGCTAGATGTCAACAGGGACGGCTCGCGTGCGATTGGCGCTTCCTTCTGAATTTCGCGTCTGAATTTGAACATTACTCACTAAGCTCACTCTCACACTCACTCAGCACTTGCCAGATTGTCTATGTCTTGTCTCGAAGCGCTAGTAGGGCCCAAAAGATAAGGAGACATGTTCTGCCCCATATGGGCCATAATTGATTGATATTTTGACGTTCATAAGTGGCATTTTGTGTCCTAAATTGAATAAGGATCTTTGACTTTGACTTTGACTTTGAAGCTTAAAGAACAGTAAAAGTTTCATCATCACTAATGAACATGATGATAAACACAGAAAAACCCTTCTGGCCCTCATGGTAAGACTTACAGGGTTAGAAAGGGAGGACGTTTCTGTTTTTTTTTTTACATACAATATGTTCTATTCTTATTTGTTTGAAATCTATGAACTTATTTACGTGTTAGGTAAACATCGACGGCTCAACAGTGCGCACGATTCGATCGGAGCGGCTGGTGGAGCCGGTGTGTGTGGCCGCTGATATAGCGTCGCGCCGCCTCGCTGTTGCCGATAACGGCGCCAGGACTGTCTTCTTGTTCGATAGTCAAGGAAATATTGAGAGGGAGGTAAGATGCGTTTTTTGGATTTTTGGTGTCTTATTTAAAGTTATAAAGAAAGAACACAGTGTTAAAAAATATATTAAAAACTATTGCATAGCGAAAGCGTCAGCATCTGTATCGTCTATTTAATTTATTTATTATTTATTGCACAAACAGAGTAGTACGAATGGCGGACTTAATGCCTTAAGGCATTCTCTACCAGTCAACCAGTGGGTGAGGCAGAAATAGTCGTGGCGGCGTAAAAAGAACAACATACTAATTGAACTATTCTAAGACAAACAATATATTATACACCTACATACATACAATAATATAATAAACTTACATAAACATACATAGATATAATAATAAATCCATACTTCAATCATTTAAGTTGAATATTCTGTAAAGAATAACTACTTGGCCCACTGCTGTTGCAATACAGCTCGGGTAGATGTCGCTGACGTCTCATAATGACGTATTCAAAAGAGACCAAGAATTTCGCACGAGTGGATGGACTGCACGGTAGCTCAGTTGTTGAGAGCGTTGGCCCGATTAGCCAAAGGTCGTGGGTGCAAATCCTTATTTAAACTTATATAAATAAAAAAGACCTCTGTGAGTGTTAAAATATTGAAAACTATGGGCAAGATGCGTGTTAGATGTAGAGACGAAGGAAGATACTTTATTATAATATTATAAAGAGGAAAGATTTGTTTGTTTGTTTATTTGCATCGAATAGGCTCCGAAACTACTGGACTGAATCAAATGAAATTTGGCACAGAGATAGTTTGAGACACTGGGAAGGACATAGGCTACTTTTTGTCGCGATATAAAATCATCAGGGGGGTGAAATGGAGGATGAAAATTTGTATGGAAAATCTGACTTTTGGCGCGGGTAAAGTCGCGGGGAACTGCTAGTATCGTATAAACGTAGACTTATTAAAGGGCTGCGCGAACTAAATTACTTTTTGTTGTGGCGGAGCAAGAATCGCTGGTTATTGAAATGATTTTGCGAAGTGATTTATCTGTACTTTCACTATTATACAGGGTTATATCGGAGAGTGCACAAATTTCACGCATGTTAAACGACACGTATTTATTTTATTTTACCACAAACATTAATCACTTGAAAAAGTTATATTAAACACACTTAGTAGGTAATAAAAAAATACGCTTCCTTCATAAAAAACAGGCTAAATACTGTCAAAATAAAGAAATTAATGTGATTATTTTATTTAAAAAGTACTACTACTAAAATATCTTTTATTTCATGAAATCATGTTCTATTACGTGTTTGATTGCGACCATTAAATGTGTACTGTCTCCGAGGTAGCCCTGTAGGTATATTGTATAGGTATTCTGTAACTATACGTGGATGACTTGATTACAGGTGGGCAACGGTGATTTGGGCCTAGTAGGCGGGCTGGCGCTCTCTGAAGACCTGCTAATCGTAGCAGACGTGGCGATTCGCGTCTACGACATCGAGGGAAACCTCAAGGCTACGCTCGCGCCTGTTCCAAAAGGTTTGTGGAATGTTACGTCTCGCTCTTGTGACGGCTTTATGGACACGGAATAGATAAAGTCGGGTGGAAAAGTAATATAAGTGAGACATTGATTAAACAATCACAAGCGAATTTATCATGCATGAAATAATCTCTAATTACCCGACTGCGGAAGGAGGGTTATGTTTTTCGAGAGTATGTATATTATGTATAATTGTTTGGCATGCCCTATAGCCCAAACGGCTGGACAGTTTTTGACATTGACATTCGTCAGAATTGTGCAAGTGACAGTAGGCTATATATATTTCAAAAATGGTGCCAACAAACGAAAACAAAGAGAGTGGGTGGGTTGATTTTTTTTTACTATAGCAATATGGGCATCAAATCAAAGCCTTTTTACTGGCTTTGATTCATATCATTTTAGAAAAATTATAGTAATTACATATTTGCAGTCAGGTATTTTGATTTACAATAATTATGTTTTTTAATTACAGCGCTTCTGGTATTGTCTTTTGGACAGTAACGTGGTGTCCTGGTACTTGGTTACGTGTGCGTAGGAGACGACAATATACTTCATTCTCTTTCGTGCATACTCTGCAGTCAGTTCAATGAGATGAGTTTCGTTCGAAAAAATCATTTGGTTACGCCACCTATCAAGTTTAGTCGAAAACGTCAAGTAATTTACTTGGGTATGGTCGATACAGCGACTATAATAGTTTCCGCCATTTTGACGTTTAGTTTAGAAGGAAAGTGTGGACTATAAAGATTTAGGTATTGTTTTAATGAGCGCTGAACTGATTACTTTACTATTGCGTTGCTGTATTGAACTTGCTGCGTTTTTAGACAGTAATCCGAAGCCGTCTATTGGATTGTTAAATATTGTGTCGAGTTGTTTGAAATACTAAAAATAGGACCCCCGTGTCGGACTATTATTTCAAGTATGCCGCTATGATGTTTCCCCTAGGTAAAGATCGCCCTCACTACGCGTTTTATATCTATCATTATTATAAGTGATAATAATTATCAAAAGTCGTAGAAAGTGTCAGAAATTAATCATTAAGAAATCGGTAAATTATTAGGTAATAATCTAATTTGATTGCAAAAAATCGGTTTCTAATTAATCGATTTTGTAAAATATGAATCGATTCGTATAATCAATCGATCTCATTCAAATTCTTCGTTCCAGGGCGCGGTGGCTACGGCGGCGTGGCGCTAGAGCGGGGCGAGGGGGGAGTGCGGGTAGTGTGCGCGCGCACCGTCCGCGGACGACCCGCGCTCGCTGTGCTGGAGGGGCACGCGGGGGGAGCGGGACGCGTGCTGGCCGCATGCGAGCTGGCCGACAGGTGCGTGACACACTAGTATAATGTCCTCCTAGCCGAATTTCTACTACAGTCGCCACCCAACAGAGATTAGACTACTGCGCGGGAGATATTATAGTGCACAAGTGTGTGCGCAATACACCGGTACACAGAGTTATGAGAGTGAAGGAACAGAGAATGTTCCTTCCCTGTCATAATTCAGTGAGACGGCAGTCTGACATGACCGTAGAGATCAGGCGCAGGACCAACGGCTTAACGTGCTTTCCGAGGTACGGGGGTATTAACATCACCAACTTCATGTTTCCGGAGCTGTATCCGAGTTATTTCAAGACAGAAAAACCTGACTCGGGACCTCGTGAATAGTACCCAGCGTGCTGATCACTAGACCAACGGGGCAGACACAGTGACACACTAGTGAGGCTACGGCACGTAGCGCTAGAGCGGGGCGAGGGGGGAGTGTGTGCTGGAGGCGCAGGCGGGAGGAGGGGGTCGCGTGCTGGCCGACAGGTGTGTGGCACACCATGACCATCCTAGCGTTATCCTGGTGCCCAGAGTCCGCTTTGGACCGCTGCATGATCCAAGATATGGCAGGATATGGAGTGACTGCCGTCTGACATCCGTGACCCTGTTGACAGGGGAACCTGGCCAGTTTGTTATGTAGTCTCAATAAGTTGTTTTGTTATTGACAGGGGGCTCCAATTGTTCTATCTTACTCGGATCGCGTTTGAGTCAACAGCAATCCTGTCTAACTCCCGCATAGGTAGCAGAAACGCCCACTGCCTCCAGATCGTCTCATTTAATAATCGATTCTTTTAATAAACTATCATTTTCCCCATCTCTACTAACAGAAAGCCGCGGAGAGTCGCCGGCATCGCGCTGCTGCCCGACAGGAGAGTGCTGCTCGCCGACCTGGCCGGGGACTGTCTGCGGCTACACACTTACTGGTGAATGGTGAGCGAGTTCTATGTTATACTATACGCAAAGACTCGTGGCAGACGGAGCAATAAAACGTGTAAATAAGACAGCGCACATCATTTTCTCTCTCGCACTTAGAATATATATGGGTGACGTCACGACGACAAAGAGATGCGCGTTGTTTAAAAATATATGGTTATCGATATCATAGGTTCCGAGGGGGATATTTGAAATTTAACATGTAATGAAATATCGTGTAATAATGTAATGTATTATCAGTTGAAATGATTTTGACGTATCAGCCTGCAACTTGTAGTCTTATACAAAAATTAGAGTGTCCACACATTTTATAAAATTATGTAATGGTAAAATATACTAATCAACACTGTCTAGGGATATTTTGGATTTATTAAATTTACTAAACATGTATAACTCCGATGGGTTAAGGTCGAAATCAAGGGTGTACTTGCTTATAAATAAAAGCCCAACTTAGTACACAACGGGTTTATTACGACACGACAAAGTCAGTAACAGCAATAAAGGATAGTTAAAAAATCTATTTCCTTATATATGACCGAAAGCTAAAACTTATTTAGTGCGAGTCAACTATGAATAGCGCCATCTGTTAACATATTTGGGAACTAACGTTCCGTACTATAGTGACTGATCTTACATCTACTGCCAGCCTAGGACAAATTGCTATTTGTCCTACTAAATACAAAATACAGATTAAAATCACAATTTATCATTGCTGGACGTGCAAATGTAAATTTAATAAACCTACTGCATAATATTAAAATAACAACAAACTAATGATTAAAAGTAACATGCTATTTTCAAGCTTAGCTCCACGTAAAAATAGTTCACACTTCATTAAAAGAACACTTTAAAAACAACAGTATTTTATAAAATAAGATAGGGTATAAATAATTTATCTTAAAACAACTATTCAACAAAGGAAACCAAAAACAAATGTAAATGTTAAAACAATATAAAAATAAAACATAATTTTAATTTAATTAGTAACGGGTAAAATACACAATTTATTTGTGGGACGATTCAACAATGAATGTTTGCTTTTCACTGTAACCACCCTCGTAATTCCGTCCCGACCCGGATGTTCCTCTACGATTTTACCATATAACCATCGACATGGGGGAAGGCCGTCCTCTTTTAGCAGAACAATATCTCCTACTTTCGGTTGTGGCGCTTCAACAGTTTTCAACACTTCACTTTATACCTGTGGAAGAATTGATTTAGGTATTCTTTCGACCACTTTCGCCAAAATTCCTGACTCATACGTTGAGTGTATTGCCATCTTCTAAGGGAGCTTATGTTCGAGTCCTCATAATTACGATCCGGTGGTGTGACTAGTGGTTCTCCAACGAGGAAATGACCTGGAGTCAAAACTGTGCTCTCAGGGTCTCCGTTAAGTTTCGACATTTAAACATGCCTCAACCTGTGCTAAAACTGTCGATAACTCTTCGTATGTCAGGGTGGAGTTCCCAATTACTCGATTTAGGTGGAATTTAACAGATTTTATTCCGGCCTCCCACAACCCACCGAAGTTGGGTGCGTGTGGCGGAATAAAGTGCCGCGTTGTATTGTTTTTGCTAATTGTTCAGCGATTTCAGGAAGAATGCTGTCTTTGGTCTTTGGTTAAAATGTATTCTTTGGTCTCTTTTTATTATAACCTCTAATGCTTCTTCTATTTCTTCAGCTGATAAATATTCATTTTTTCTTCTTTCAGGTTTCGGTTTCTTTAGTTGTAAAAATCTTCTGCAGTATGCTACAACTCTTACTAGTTTTTTGAGTTTCGAAAATCTTTCAAATAAATCTTCTTCGTTTACTATTGCTTGATGAACTCTCACCACTTCTATATCTGTAGTTAGTTCTGCAGGTTTTTGGTACTTTATATTTTTAGACATTAAGAATAACGGACCACTTATCCATGTTGATTTATTCTTTAATTCTGATGGGGATACACCTCTGGAAGCACAGTCTGCTGGATTATCATAGGTACTCACATGTGACCACTGCTGAAGACCTATGGAGGTAAGTATCTCGGCAACGCGGTTAGCCACGAACACTTTCCATCGGCTGGGTAAGCTATTTAGCCACGCCAACACGATCGTCGAGTCTGTCCACGCGTGTATGTTATCATGTTCAATTTTGAAAATCTTAGCGGTATCCATCATTAGCCTAGTAAGCTCCACCGCACCACATAGTTGCAACCTTGGTATGGATACTTGTTTGATCGGAGCTACTTTAGATTTAGCAGTTATCAGTGATACGTGAACTCTCCCTTGTGCATCAATTATGCGAATATATACCACTGCGGCATATGCTAGCTTCGAGGCATCGCAAAATCCATGGAGTTCCCTCTTGATATCATCTCTCTTTGTTCCAATCCATCTAGGAATCTTCACTTCTGTCAAACTTTTCAAATCTTTTCGGTAAGTACACCATTCTCCCAATATTTCTTTAGGGGCTTCATCATCCCAACTAATGCCAGCTATCCACAATTTTTGTATCAACACCTTGGCAACTATAATACACGGCGTGACCCAACCTAGTGGATCAAACAGGCGTGATATGATTTTTCTCTTAGTTATAGGGGGTACCAGTTCGGGCAGATCAACTTTGTACTGGAAATTGTCGTCGTGCCGTTCCCAGGTAAGTCCTAGTATTTTCATTATGTCATCCATTTTTATTTTTATTCCACTTTTTCCTTTATTTATTTCCAGACCTCCTTCCTCTTCTTTGTCCATTTTTTCCTCCTTTTTTATTAATTCCATCAATCCACTATCGTTACTAGCCCATTTTTGTAATTGAAACCCTGCTTCACTTAATAAACCCTTCATTTGCTTGTAAATTTCTAAGCCTTCTACTATTTCTTCGCAACCACACATGAGATCATCCATATAGAACTGTTTAGCTACTTTTTCAGCGGCAAGCGGGTATTTAGCTCCTTCATCAACAGCAACTTGTTGCAGCGCTCTAACCGCTAAAAATAGAGCTGAGGCTGTACCAAAGGTAACTCTTTGATGTTGCCACTCTGTTCATCTCTCCACAGAAATCTCTGAAAATGTGTATCATCTTCGTGGAACTTGACTTGGCGATACATCTTAATAATATCTGCCGTCAAACATATGCGCGATAGTCTCCATTGTAATATAAGATGTCGTAAGTCCAACCAATAGATGATCATTAAGAGAGACTCCGTTTTTGCCAGCCTGTGAGGCGTTGAACACTACTCTCACCTTAGTCGTATCTTTATCTTCTTTTATTACGGCGTGGTGGGGTAAATAAACAGCTTCTTGTCGTTTAGTATCGGGTTCTTCAACTTCTGCTATGTGTCCCATCTCTATGTACTCTTCAATTACTGCTTTGTAACTTTCATGAAACTTTTTGTTCTTTTCGAATCTTTTTTCCAAGCTTTTAAGTCTCTCTGCTATATCTCTGGTGTCTCCTCTTTTACAATCAGGATCTTCAGTTTTAAAAGGCAATCTTACTACATATCTTCCCTCATCGTCTCGTTTAGTAGTTTTCATAAATATCTCTTCATATTTTTTCTCTTCTTCCGTGTAACACTGTTACTTTGTTAGTTGCGTTCCTGATTCTAGTTCCCAAAATTTCTTTAACAATTCATCTCCTTCCTGTAATTGACAATGTAATGCTAATACTTCGCGTGATTAGTGACTTGGTGAGTTTAAAGTGCCAGATAAAATCCAGCCTAGACTGGTGGCTTGAGCGACCAGTGAACCATCAGGTGCCTTACGGATGCCTTCTTGTATCACTTGGCTGTATACTTCCGCACCCAATAATACATCGATTTTATTAGGGTCGGTTGTATTCAGGGTCTGCCAACTCGATCCCTTGAAGTGTTGAAAAGTCTAATTGAGCTAATTTCCTGTTAGGTAGGAAAGAAGTAATCGACTTCAACACGTATGCTTGCACTGTAACAAAATTAAAAGGATTAGATCTCGTTTTAATTTTAAAGGTTACTACCGCCTTGGAGACGAGACCCTTATCTCCACCTACGCCTGAAATTTTACCCTGTATAGGCGTCCTCTTTAATCTGAGATCATTCACGGTTGACTCAGTCACAAAATTACCCTGAGAGCCTTGGTCTAATAAAGCTCTCAATACGTGGTGATTGCCATTCCTCGACTCGGCATTGACTAGCGCTGTCTTTTCAAAATAAAATGTGAAAGATAACGCTTATTATTATACCGAGATTCCAACTGAGTCCAACATCTCTGATAATTATTTTCAGTTATCGGTATTTGTCTAAGTAACTGTTCTGCTTCCCCAGATAATGAACTCTTGAGATAATTCATTTTTGCACATTATCTAATTTTGAATTATTATGAATTAATGACATAAATAAATCTCTAAATGTTATCCATTCGGAATACTTTCCTGAAAAAGTAGGAATAACAATTTTAGGCAATTTAAATGAATCTTTTATTGAAAATTCTTGTACAGTTTTTTCCCTAGCATCAGACCACTGTTCTTTCTCCTTTGCAAACGAACTTAGATAAGTTTTTAGTAAAGTTTTATATTCAATATACATCTCTTCAGTTGTATCATAAACGTCATTTTGTATATAATCATTACCTTCTAACTCGTGGCTATAATTCTTAATAAAAGTTTTAATAAGTTAATAAGTTAGTTACTTCTAAACAACTCTTCCGTAGTAAAATAAACAAAGTTCATGCAAAATTTATCACAAAATTTCTAAGTGTTTGAAAACAAAATAACTCTATCTAAAATTGGGCATGGAACCAATTTCCTTAAACTATTCGAAGTCCCCAAAGTATCTTAAAATTAAAGCCCATTATTATCTTGAAAATATTCTTGATTTCACTTCACTCAAAATTTTATAGTAATTTTTCTCTTGGCAATAAGGTTCAATTTACTAAGTAAATAAAAACGCACTTACAGTTTTTTTTGTCCTTTTCACTCATTATATTGACGTCACCATGCGTCGTCCTTGTCTCGCACCAGTCACCACCACTTCCGTGATTCCCGATCCTGACGGCACCTCCTCATCAGCGCCGTCTCGAAGTCCAAAGCCGGATTCACCACCAAACTTGAACTCCTGCTGCAGCAGCTCCAACCCTCAGAAGCTGTTCTGCTTCCTGTACCAGGAACCCTTACGCTCCTCTAATCCTCCAAAAGTGCGCCCCCGCTAGGACGACTTCCGGAATAGGCCTGAGCACTACCTATCCGGCTCGAGAGACCATGTATAACTCCGATAGGGTTAAGGTCGAAATCAAGGGTGTACTTGCTCATAAATAAAAGCCCAACTTAGTACACAACGGGTTTATTACGTCAAGACAAAGTCAGTAACAGCAATAAAGGATAGTTAAAAAATATTACAGCTATTTCCTTATATATGACCGAAAGCTAAAACTTATTTAGTGCGAGTCAACTATGAATAGCGCCATCTGTTAACATATTTGGGAACTAACGTTCCGTACTATAGTGATTGATCTTACAAAACATTTATCAAATACACACATGAATGTTATTTTTTATATTTTTTTAGTAAATCCAAAATAACCCTAGACAGTGTTGATGTGTGTAAATAATAAGTTAAGGTCAACAAACACTATAATGTGGTTTTGTAATTAGTGCAGCGATGACTCAAAAACATTGCATTATATCAATAGTTTCGTAAGTTTGCGCGTGCGCATCTTTTCATACCTTATTACGTTATCTCACCGCCAACAAGTAAATAACAACCTATCGACGATTTTCTCGCTTAAGAAACGTACAATAAAACGTTTATCTAGGTAAACAAAATTTAAACGAGTGTGTATGTGTAAACAAGAGATGCATAAAAAATGTGCCCGGGATTCGACCGGCGAGAATTTAAAGTAAAGAAGTGAATACTTCACTTTAGGTCTAGGTAACAGAGATTTAGAAGACGACGTTTCTTGTCATAAAAACCTTTATTTTGTAATAACAAAAACTGTCCTTTGTTATAGTCCGTGCCATTTAACGGTGCATAAAAAGTCATTGACCCTTGCAGACCGTCACTCGTGTACCACTGCACGCCAGTATGCAACGCGCGGCGACCCTAACTATAAGCCGTAGCGATACGAATCTGTCTAACAAATGAACCTCGGTACGGGTCGACCTTGAACCCAAAAATCAAAAGTCGTAATAATCACTAGTTAGAAAGACAAATGATACGTGTCACAAGGTTTTAGCTGTCAAGGTTGGTTGTCTGCATGTATAGTACGTGCCAGATAAACGTGCATAAAAGGTCGTTCCCTTTTATGCACGTTTATCTGGCACGTACTATACATGCAGACAACGTACTCGTTAAGATATCACAACAGCCGAAAAGATTTGAGATCTATATATCAGGACTAAAATGATTAATATCTTTTCAGAAAAATGTGTGAAGATGAGGAAGAATGAAGAATGACGCCGCACGGCGTGTCGAAATCGAATTTCATGCTAGTCCACTATTGTAACGGAGTATCGAAACGACGGCCATAACCGGACTGCGCTCGGAGGTACTGCACCAAAGTCTTTAGTCGCCCACGGGCCGCTGTATTATCACGCGATAATCATAGTACTTACAGTATTTATTTCGTATTAAGTTTAATATTAGGCTTTTATTATTTTTAGGCGCTACTTTACGCGGCGTTTGTTTATTTTTGACTATGTTTGCGACTGATTTTGTTTGTTTTTTTTTTCGAATTCTGTCGTCTTTAATTGGTTGATCTGGGGTAATGCTATTTACGTCAGAATGATATTTTGAGTAATTAATCATGTCTCAATCTCAACAGGGACGGGTCCGTCCATTTCAATTTCGAAGACAATTTGATTGCAATGGGTACCAGTCTACTATTACTAGTCAAAGGTTCTAAAAATACAAAAAGGTATTGTTATCTAAATTGCAATTTCAATCACGTAATATCAATTGACGTCTAATACAACCTTACAATTAGTACCAAGACGCTTGGTATATATCTTGATTGCGTATTCTGATATAAATAACGTTCAATTTGGTTATATTTTAAAGTCTTCGTATACCTTTTGCGTTGCAAAATTCTCTCTCTTTCCGAATTAATATTTAATTTGTTTTTCAAATCCGTGCTGACAACTTCAATCGGATTAAGTACTTTTGAACTATCATTTGTAATTTGGAAGCACAAAAATATTTTTTCATGCAAGCTTTAAATTTTTTACGTAAAATTGAGTGCATCAGTGCGGATTTTTGTGATCGATTAAAATAATAAATTAAATAAGTCTTCTCATATTATTGACTTGTATTTAGACGTTTATGTAAACAAAAAATTGCGGTTTTTTTATCGCTTTACTAGTCTTACGACAGTGGCATTTATTTATTTCTAAAAACGTTTTTGGCATATCCTATAAAATTAATCGTGAGAGCAAAATAATTATATTCTCACTATTGAAGAGGAAGACTTCACGACAATATAAATAAAAATATTGGCCAAGAATAACGCTTTATAGGGTTCCTTATCCGCAAGATCGATTGAAACATAAACATTTTAAATAAAAACAAATTACATTTTAAAGTGAATACACAAAATAAAATAAAACATTAAATACCTCCAAAGAATATCACTTATCAGTGAAAAGTATGATACGAGATGAAATAAATATATTTTCTTTCTATTTCATATTAAATATTATACCACGCCTCTTAAAATTAAAACAAATTGAAAGACGGATGGATCGTGAGTAAATAATTAAAATTCAGTTTTTGTCGCGATTCTGTAAGGATCCCGAATAAATAACAACTCAAATGCGTAAGTGTATCGCTTGGTCAGTTTAAAGCTATATCTTTTGCTAAGTAGTGAACTAGCTAGATTATACATTGTAATCATGTTCTAAAGCTTTCCAATTGGTCAATATGTCACCTTAATTGTCCACAACACATTCACTATTTTGTACTTATAATTTTTTTGCGTTATAAGAGTCAACGCGAATGATTGATGATATCATTAACTATTGTGCCTGTCGCAAAAACTTAATTTATTAGTCATATTTTTTGTATCATGTTGTTTAGTAGGTATACTTACCGATAAGTAACAGCTTTATTCAGTCGAGTGTGAATGTGAGTCCATGTTCAGTTTCTGATAGCATTACATTTTGTGGCACCACAGTCTATGCAATTGCTACAATTTGTTTGTAGTAAGTAATTATAAACAATGTCCTCCTAGCCGAGTTTCGACTACGGCGGTCAGTCTGCTACAGCTCTACAGAGATCAGCCAACTGGGCGGGAGATATTATAGTGCACAGGTGTGTGCACAATACACAAGTCCTCTCTCTGTTCCTTCACTCTCATGTAAAACAATAATTAGTTTTACATGAGAGAGATTTGTATTAAAAACTATTATATTATGAATTAATTTGTAGTGAAACAGCAGTTAACAAATACTTAAACGAATTAATTAATAAGTTAACAAATCAATATTCATTTACAACACTAGTATATTTTTTAATTCATTTGATCAAATAGCAATTGACCTTAGTTTGCAACGTATTGTTACTCGGGAGAAAACATTAATATAGCATTAAACCCCGTTCATATCAACATTTATCGAAGTAATACTCGTTTTCAATTACAAAATGTCAAACGGATACAAGTTTCGGTGTTCTATAGAGTTTAGAGCCCTAAAAAGGTTCCAATGTGCCTACCGATATTATCCGATATGTCTGCCTATATTTCGATTTGAGTAAGAAAAACGTTTTATAAAGATTACATAACAGCCCGACTGCCCGAGTTCTCGTCTGCGGGGTACAGGAATGCGGGATTTGATTGGGTAAATTTTGAAATTCGAAATTCTTTTTAAAATTCAAATCACTCACTCAATAATATAGAAACGCCCGCCGCCCGCACCGCTCGCTGTCACCGTTGTCGTCAACCCCGCAGGCGAGGACTCAGTTAGGCAGTTGGTCTTTATTTACTTATAAATTTTGTTTTTATAAATTTAGTAGATAAACTACTAAGTTTACTGACCTTTTACAAAATTTATCGAACCTTCCGTTTTATAAGGCATTTTAACAAATGTTTGAGGGTGTCTCGATTCATATGGAATGTAGTTGACGAAGAAAGATCAGACAATAAAACTATTTCAAAATAGTTTTTTGATACCTAACCTTTTTTTTCTTACGGTAATTAAAACAAGTACATTTGGCAAAAAAATACCCTGCCCTCTGCAATACTAATTCAGGTATCCATTCAGGCTATTGTTGTAGATTAAGTATTTCCTGTTTTTATAAACAATGATTATGTAGTATAAAAAAAGCCACTCATTTTTTACTGTTAAAATAGTTTACCATAGTGTTCATTAATTATTGCTCAATGGAATTATAACACCATATCACGTAGATGATGCTTCCATTTTGCTGTAGCTTCATTAATAAAATATAAATAAAATAAAAAATGCATACATAGCATGTGAACAAGTAGATTTTTAATAAAATTAACAACCGTAAACCAAAATTTGGATGGTACAATTTAATTTTTACTGATGTGACAAAGACATCGGCACCAAAGCGGTTTGGGGTCAAGATAATATTGTAAATATTTTTATCATACAGCTGCCAATACAGCAGTGTATACCAGATCGAAAACTTACTTAGTTCGTTCATAACTTCTCAATTTTAATTTGTATAAAATCGACTTCAAAATCCAATTTGCCTGGAGCCCGCTTGTCGCAGTTGCAAAATACTAGCATTGAAGAATTAATATTTTGTAAACAGAAACTTAATAAAAAAACACTAATTTCTATACTCATAAATAATTGGCGTTAAGCTTGGAATCTCATTAAGTTGTATCCTATTTTTTATTTACAAAAATTCCGCATACATACGTAATAAATTATTTATCTTCAAATGTAAGGATCAATCCTCATAAATACCGCCTGAAATGATTTTTATGTAGCCTTTTGCTCAATTCGAGTTTTAAAAAAATCAAATAGATGTTTTCAAAATAAAACAAAGAAATGTTGAAATTTTTTGCGTTATTACGAAATGAGGCTTTTTTTTTAGCTGTTACTCTTAGACTAAGTTAAATAACATAATAAACAATTCTGAAATAGCTGTTTATATAAAGGTGAACTGTGTTCAAGTAGTTTAGCTCTAGTCTGAAATACGATACATAATAGTATTTAAAATTTCTCAACTCGAATATTATGTTGAAAACAATTAATAAAAAAGGGTAAATAGTAAAAATCGAAGCAATGGTAAACAACATCTACTACATAACAATATATTATGTACTATCGAGGACAAGTGCACCTTACCAATCTTAGGGCCAAAATCTTTTGCACATCGCATCTTAGTTTTCCAAGGACAAATAAATAATGATTCTCTCTGCATATAGTTCGTAGAAAAATAACGTGTATTTCCCACCAATTTGCACGAATAAAATATTATGTACTAGGATTGTTTATGAAACATTGCAATCATGTCATGATTTTCTAGCAATTTCAAGTTATTACATGTCTAATTATCCATCTCTTTGTTTATGGCTGTTTTAATGGTTACCAGCCACCTACTATTATACGTTAAATTGTTGAACTTTAAATCTAGAATAGGCACCGGAGAAACCTCCAAAGATCGAAGGTTAATTAGTGAGAGCAAGAGTAGCTTTTTTATTAAGATAAAAAATGAAATACTTACCAGTCCTTCTTCAATGTTTTCGGATTGTACATTTTATTTGTAAGTTGAAAATTAATTGTAGACTTGTACCTCTTTAATGGTTCATTGCCGGTAACATATAAGTCAAAGAGACAAGACAGCTCTAGAAACTAAAGTTGGTAAAGCGTGACCATCATTTACCGACTCATCTTTTGCAGTCCATATTATGAGTGCGTTTGATACCATGATAAATAATAATAAAAAAGTCAAGTCTACAAGTAATGATTAGGCACTGACCTTTTTATTACAAGTACGCTGGACTGCATACTGTCAACCTAAAAATGAAGCCATTTGATTATCGTCATTTTGGCTCTGACGGCTGTAGTAAGCGTTCTGTGACTGTCCACGGAACTAATGAGAGTTGACGAAAACATATGCAAGTTGCTCTATTTTAGTTCCCTGGGCACTCGGTGCACAAAAATTATCTGTCATTTCTTAGAGAATGTTTAGTCCAGCGAACTTGTATTAAAGAGGTCAGTGTGAGTAGGCATTAGTCTCAGCAGATTTCGTCGAACTTTTTCTGTGTATCCTACAACTAGAAGTGATCACGTTTCTTAGATTTATTACCAACTTTGTCGTCACAAACCCACACGCCACTGCCTTTATCCGTCATGTGCATTTATGTTTCTCACACAAATCAAAGCTAAATGTATTCTGAAACAAAACTAGTAATATGCAGTCAAGTGGGAAGTCAGTTGTAATATGTTATGAAATGTATAATAAATGTTTTATAGTTGAGCCAATTATAGTTTAAAACCTGGTTATGCCATGTCCTTTGTAGAACAATTTTAATTGATACACTCAACGTCTAATAAAGTTTACTTGTATTTTTGTCTGTAAGTAAATGGCGTTAACTTTTTGTTTAATAATTTAAAATCTAGATACAGTTCTTAAGAAAAAAAAATCGTAACAGTTGTAACAGCAGATCGGTACAAAAATATTAATGTCTAAAGCATATTAGAGAGATAGACTATTTTTTGCATTGTATATTTAACAAATTCACTATCTACGACAAAGTTTCTTTTTCGAATGTTAAATCAAATCTATTTTGGCAACACTATTTTTTGACAAAATTAATGGAATTGATTCACATTACTCTGTTGAATGTATGTAATCCTAACGTTGAATTCTAGTGTATTTATCAAAGCTGTGAAACTGTACTTAATAATACTATCACGAAGTATCTCAGTGTATTGTCGATAATGTCACTTTTGTGCAGAACATAATAAAGTTTAAACTAAAAAAGAAATGTGTGTTTTTTTGTTTTCATTTTCATTTACGCTATTAAAACTAATACATTATGAAAAAAGCCTTTAGAAATGTAAAACTTTATTGACACAATACAAAGTTTATCATTAGCATCACATCACAAAAGAAGTTCATTATTTTTATTTTTATTTAAAATACAATTTGATATAAGTAATGTATCGTATAATATTAAGTTCTGAAACTATTTCAGAATAGGAATCCGAGGAGTCAACGATCAGGATATGTGACGTCGACCAGTAAATCAATATCTAAGTAACTAAATTATTGTGCCCTAGATAACGCGCAATGGAAATAGGTCAGCAATATAGGACTCGTCATAATAACAGTCTGTGAACGATAATACCGACAGAGTTGTTTTATATCAAACATAAACCAGACACTTTCAAGATAATACTATCGTTAAATTAGTTACCTACCTACTTAGTTATACATATCTCCTTGTGCTATTTCACCAGGGCGCAATTGACTTTTAAATTAATACGGCGAGCAGTAACATGGGCACTGATTTGCGTCTCGGAACGTACAAATGCATGTGACTTTAACAAAATGTATACTTCACAGGAGAATTCACATTTTATTATTTACACAAGTGTTTGCAAGGCGAACCGTCTTAGAAACAACTTATGAGTAGTGTGACTAACCTAAGCTTACAAAATTTGGACAGAGATCAATCCTTCAGTGGTAATAGTTGAGAGACCCAAAAATATTATACGTATATTTTCATTTTAAACATGTAAACGTTTCTTAAAATATCTGGTCCTATTTTAACTTTCTTTTAAGAATGATTGTGATGAGAACATAATGTAATGTATCTGCACTAAAAAACAAAACTTGTATACAGTGTGAGTCTTTAAAAAGTGCACACATGAAAATAGGTGAAACTAGACCCATTTTTATCGAAGGAAAAATATTTAAAAAAAAGTCTGAGTTTTCTTTTTTAATTTTTATAATTTTTTAAAAGTTTAATTACCTTCTGATGACTTATTGCAAAGAAAATGTTATAACTTTTTATCTTGGAGGTATATCCTGATGAAATGAAAACAATAATAATGGTAAATAACAGATAATACTAAGAAAATACATAAAATTCCTAGAAAACGTCAACAAGTAATAATAAAATGTTACTTTTGAGAAAAATCTGTATTTTAATTGGTGTTTTTTTTTATTATTTGATAAATTCCTCCAAATAATGCCCATATTACAGGTAGTTCTTATTACTTTGCGTTATTTTTCATAGTATCACCTTTGTAAAACCAAAAATTCCATGTCTCTATCCCTATCACAACTTAAGCAATAAGCATTTGAACTAAGTATCTCTGGGCGCGCCATTCAACGCTTCGTTGCTAAGGGTGGCTCTAGATTTGTTTTTTTTTTTTTCGTTTTCTGAGTATTTTATGTATTTTATTAGCATCACCTGTTATTTGCCATCATTACTGTTTTTGTTTTATCAGGATATACCACTAAGATCAAAAGTTATAACGTTTTCTTTACAATAAGTCAACGGAAGGTAATTTAAATAAAAAAATGAACAAATTTTTTTTTTTTGACATTTTTTCTGTCGATAAAAGTGGGTCTAGTTTTACCCATTTTCATATGTGCACTTTTTAAAGACTCACACTGTATATAAATAAATGCATTTGTATTTATTTGTATTTGTAATTAAAAAGTTTCAACTCCTAAAAGAAAGTTAATCTAAAATAGGAACTTGTAAAAACTATGAAAAATAAATGCAGTTGACGAGATTACACTTTTATACCTTGTTAGTTACTTTCCGAACTTCGCTAGTGTAGCTTTACATTCTTCTATGGTTTTCTTAAGGCGTTCAGAGGTGGCGGATGTCTGCTTAGTGCTAAGAAGGCGTGTGCAACTGGCGATGGTGGTGTAGTACCCGCACACGTTGTGAAAAACGCGGACGGCGCGGTCACCGCATACGAAGAGATATTTCCCGCTCGCGTCAAACTTCATATAATTTATTAAACCTGAAAAAAAAGAAAACTTACGTAAGTTTTTCATCTTTGGGAGAGTTCGCCTCATAAAAGCACATTTGTTCAAACTTATCCTATCAACCGCCTTTCAACTCTCAATCAGATTAGGTTCACACGGCCGTACGTCAATATAGCTTTGACCTTAAGACAGCCCCCATTCCCTGCGTAATAAAAACTGTTTTCTTAGTTCTCAAATGGGTAACCTGGCGTGCTGCCGACTGTACACCCTTGGAATCACCTTAACGCCTCCTCATTTTCCTATAGGTACTCAGAAAGCGACCTTTGAAAGTCTCCCACGCGGCACAAGACGATATTATCGCCCACTTTAAGGATCGGTTCTTAAACTTATATAATAAGTCTGAGCCTGAAGGGCGGCTAAATTATGCAGAAATTTCTAAAACATGATTTTTGGTTTAGGCTTATTTAATTAGAGTGGATGGACTGCACGGTAGCTCAGTTGGTAAGAGCATTGGCTCGGTTAGCCAAAGGTCGTGGGTTCAAATCCTACCCGTGTGCGATTTTTTGGTTTCTTATTTAAACTTTTTTATATTTTTATAACTTAAGCAATTATTTTGCAAGTTTTACGAAATTAAATCAAATTTCAATTACAAAAATTAATCGACTGTGTCATCCGGTGTGACTCGAACCCACGTCCTTTCGCTATCCGGGCGAGTGCTCTTACCATAAACTTATATAAATTGGTTTATCTCATCATGATGGTGCTAACTTAACCTGGTCTCATAGAGTAATTACAGTTTACGGCTTTGACTGAACTAAAACATAATTTAAAAGAGGCAAATATATCATGCATGGTAAATTTACATCAGGCAGGTAACTTTCATGCGAGAAATTAACGTAGGTACCAAACACAACTAAGCAATCGGAACGACGCAATAACAATGTTTCAGAGCGTTGCAATATTCCAGAGGGCGCATAAAGGAGAGGTTGCAAAGCAGGGAAAGCCTACAAACGCGTTACGTGACGAGAACTTACACCCCCTTTAGAAAACGTTTCAACATCAGAGTAATGACGCAGTTTGTTGTTTTCATCGGTCGTAGAAATGTCACATTACATAATTTGTTACCGATCTAAAATTATATCATAAGGCAAATCTATTTAATGACTGGCTGACTGACATAGCAACGCACAACCCAAACTACTAAACTTGATTTTGCACCATGCTTTCTTTTATAGTGTGGGTGAGATTATATATAATAGATAAACGATTTATTTGAGACAAAATATGTTAAATAATAACTGCTGTTAAAAATTAAACGTTTGTTGGTGAACTCTACCCTTAATGTGCTAATTATGTAAGCATGAGAAGTAAAGAATCTTTACTTTAATAAAACTAGAAAGTAAAATTCTGTACATATAAAAAAAGTTTTTGATTTTTTTTGTTTGCATTTTATGTTCCTGTAAGTATATGGACTCTAAATCGATACGGTGACCTAACATTAAGCACGTTAACCAAATCGGATCAATATTAATAAGCTGATGTTTAAGGATCAAACTTGCACAACAACCAAATTGTTAGGGAAAATGCTGATGATGTTCCTGGAATAGCGAATTAAATATTTACATCGTTCGATGCCATGCATTTTTGCATTGTTCCAGAATACCAAGTGGGAATTGCAAGTGACAGTTATTGATTTGTTTACGTTAAGATCATCTACTAAGCGTTTGGGATGCATTATGTATTATCTGCTTAATTCGGTCTCCTGTGGCGTCAGAACTTTCCTTGCACGAGGCCGGGACTCGTGCTTAAGCGATAGGGCTGCCCTCATAAAAAAACATTTACTTATTTTTTCAAACGAACTATGCCGTAACTACAAGGTTGCAGTTTTCCTGAAAAATAGAAGCTGTTTTTCTTTTTCAAGTGAAGCCTTGCAAAATTACGCAAGAAAATAAGAAAGGGTTTTTATTTTCGCTTTCCGTAACGCTGCGTGGGTATGAAGAAATATTTTCTGGTAAATATAGATTTTTAATGAATGCGTACCTTCTAGGCATGTTACGTAACGTACCTATTTAAAACATACTCAACTGAAGTGTATGTTCCTGTTGTGAAGGATAACACGGTTATGTCACCTACACGGGTCTATAAAAATACACGGAAAAACATTTTCTTTGGAAAGAGTAAATTGTCAACACGAATTCTTAATTTGGTATCTTTATTTTATCTAAACTGTTTGTATATTGTTTTTGTGATCTAAGCTATAAGCTTTTGTCAAAGTTCTTTGTACGCACAAATCATCGCGGGATATTTAGGAACATCGGCATATCTACAAGCAAAGTTAAAAGAATACTGCATGTTCAATTCATAACTCCTTGATTACGGCCCAAGAAACAACCGAATATTGTCCTGGTTCCTGTCTGTGTCAAAAATTTCAACCCTATCATACTAAAGCCTGTTGATTATTCAGAGTTCGACCTGGGCAGTATCACTCACATCACATGCACATAAGGTAATTGAATTTCAAAATACCCCATCCTGTCCAGAGATCCTTTTATTTATTTTTTCGGTTTTGTACTGTCCAACCATAAGTTTCAAATACTTTTTTACGCTAAGAAAATTATATTATCTAGTTAGCACTCCAGCTCACCCGCTGCTATTTTTTTTTCAGTACCTTCTATTCTATAAAAATCTCAACCCCACCGAACTGCAGCCTATTGATCAACCGCGACAACCGACCTCGCAAAGCATAGTTACAGTTAAGAAAGAGAACATAAACGATTAAACATTTTTTTTAAAGTTGCAAGTAAAAATTGCAAATAAGTTTTTATGCAATTTTTCCTGCGAAGTACCAACCCTATAATACAATAGCCTGTTGATCAGGCACGGGTCCGGCCCGTCCTCGCTACACATGCAGCCTCTAAATAGCGGCGATCGATAGCGTCCTCGCGTTGCTTTGTTTCAATAATTCAGAGTGCATCCGATGACCTCGGCTATTTCATTAAACTCATTGGGCTACCTAATACGCCATAGCCGTTAAGTCTATGTGAAGTAAAAATACCACCACTATATGAAAATATGACCTTTATATCAACTAAACCAAATATATGCGTTAATGCGTGCTAAATCTATAACGATAACCTACCTAACTGTTTTTTTTATTGTTGTGTGATATTTTCAAAAACATTCAAAATTAGACACTAGGGATTTTTTTATTATTACGTGCTTATTTTTACCTATTTAATGAATAGTTTTTAGTAACATTTTCAAATGGTCAAATTACCCACCTTACTGAATTTTACAAACATATAGAGAAAGTTATATGAAAGTGACCAACTTTTAGATCTGCCACTATCCGTATCTATCAAGAAAAGAGAATCAGAAAACAAAAATGGGATAAAATCTCAAGTCTACAAGTAACGTCGTGACAGCCAAGTTATCCTGAGCTGAAACTTCAAACAGCGCCATCGGTCTACAACTTTGTTCATGTAACTGATCGATATCCAAAGCTGACGTGGCCTAGGACAAGATGACCTCAGTATACCGTCTGAATAATAGATAATCAGCTGTTCTACATCCTTCAAACTGCAAAGCTAATCACTCTACCCTTATTACCTAATTCTTTGTGTGCCATCCCATCAGTGACGTTTCTCAATATATCATCTAAAATACTACTAAGACCCGAGTTCATTCATCAATTTTTAAACAATTCTTAAAATAAGCCTGGTGTTCACCGAAACATGTTTCATTTTTAATCGGCCGGTTTAGCATTATTTGACACATTTAGCACGTTAAGCCGTTGGTCCTGCGCCTGAGCCCTCTACGGTCATGTCGGACTGCCGTCTCACCGAATTATGAGAGAAAGGGAACAGAGAGTGCACCTGTGTATTTAGCACACACTTGTGCACTATAATATGTCCCGCGCAGTTGGCTTATCTCTGTTGAGATAGGCCGCTGTAGTCGAAATTCGGCTAGGAGGACATTATTTGTCACATTTTTTATGGGAATTCTGTCAAATCAACCGTCAATCGAGGTTTACCATCTCCTGTTTGAAAATTGGTCAACTTGGGCCAAAGTAATAATAATATAACGGTGTTTAAAAATTCAACATGTGTTGGTTAACTCGGCCCTAAAGCATGCCTAGCAACCTATTTTTTTCCAAGGGCTGTAGCACCGTGACTTGTAAAGGAAGTGGATGATAATATTTTCCTTTTTATAGCAGTGCATGTTTTTCTCGGCGCCAGTGGCTGGCTTTTGCAATTTCCCTTGGACGCAAAGAGGGTTAAGGGAGGGCCAAAAATAGTTAACGCATTTAACTATCTAAGCACATCGTTTTCCCCGGGCGGGCATCTTGGGTAATCGCCCACGCTCGCTTTACCTCACCTAAATAGACAAGACGTGGAAATAAACAACCTTTAAAAAATGTGTTTGGCTACCTAATAGTTATATTCTAGCAACACAATAAAAAGCTAATTTGTAACAAGTTTTAACATCGAAAGCGAAACAAAATTGATGCATTTTCAAACTAAAATATGAGGTACCTCTATGATTTTAGTATAAAAGCACGAATTTTTTACATAGAATTTCAAAGAATGTCGATCAAAAAAAGTTGTTTCAAATACGTTCCTAGAATATCTCTAAGTACTTGGTAACCAAACACACGTATAACATAGTCCGCCTACATTGTTAACATTGTGGGTTTGAATCCCGCAAGGGGCAAATGTTTGTGTGATGAGCACGAGCATTTGTACCTAAGTCATGGATGTTTAAATGTATTCAAGTATTTCTATCCGTTATCCTTAGTCACCATAGCACAAGCTCACGCTTAGTTTGGGGCTAGGTAATTGGTGGCTAGGTAAACACCCTGGCCAGCCGGTTAAGGCAAGCCAGAGGTGAGAGTCCTGCAGACCCCCTTGGGTTCCACTTCGGCAAGCCCAGGAGCACTCGGATAACCGACTGACTCCGTGGTGTCGCTACTCACCACAGCTCGCCACAAAGCTGCCCTGCGGGGTTTATTATTGTTATTATTGTATCTTTCTGTGTAAATTGCTGTATTTTTCTGTTATCGTGTGCCATAAAGAGTTATCTATTGATGCCAGAATCGACTATGAACTTCTGCTTAATATCGGACATATATTTAAACCTTCACGTATCATGTTTCCAAACACAATAGAAAATTATTTGTGATTAACCCGCCTGCTAATATCTGTTGGTATTAGTCGTTAAGTCTAGTCAGTGGCCCTAGGGCGGCTTGATAACATCTGACAGTAAAGTTTGTCACTTGCCTTACAGACACCCCTGCACCAATCCGCACTGAGCCTGCGTGGTGAAGTATTTATTTATTTAAACTTTATTCCACCAAAAAAGAAAGTACAATTGGCGGACTTAATGCCTTAAGGCATTCTCTACCAGTCAACCGCGTGGGAATGCAGAAAGATAAGTATGGCTCGTACCTCCTCATAGTTGAGGTAGAGGCCTTGTCCCAGCAGTGGGACCTATATAGGCTGACTTTTTTTTAAACCGCCCGCGGGTCGTATGGGGTTTGAAAGGTTAAGTAGGTTTAGGGTTTATAAGGTTTGAAGCACCGAGCACATAACCTACAGAGACGAAATGTCATTAATTTTGTTTCAGAAAAATTCCGTCAAAATCCCTTGAGACTGAATGCCTTCATTTTTTCTTCAATACATTTTGACTAACAAATTTACTTACGTCGTTACATATTTTAAAATAAAGGTGCTGGTTAAAAGATTGTTATTTACCATCAAAACCGAAATATCTTATATTTTATAATATCGATTATAAATTACGTTTTATTTGACACTTTTCGTATCAGTACCGAGCACTGATAAGTTTCGGAGATAAATTGCGATTACTTCGCCTCTATAGGTTACGTGCTCGATGGTTTGAAGAATGCACGAAAATCGCTGTGGCATACACACAACCCGTCTGACATTGCTTAGGGTAGATACACTGTACAGCTTTGTAAAGTATATTCATAATCAAGGTATTTTGTGAAATCGAACAAAAACCACTCCGCAGGTGGTAAGAATAACTTTATCATTTTTGTAGTAGGAAGGAAGTTATTAAGTAAGCAAAGATTATCCAAATTAAATTTAATACAAGGTGAGAATAGAATCATTAGACTGACTAGCAGACTCCGATTGCGTCACTGAGATGACGAATGGAAACAAAAAATACGACAGTTTGTCCAAATAAAAACATTACACGTACCTTTTGTCTTTAATAAATGTTTTATCTTCAAGTGTGATTTTAAATTAAGTTAGTTGTTATAGATCATATCGTGAAGTCAGTAGGTATGTTATCATTGTGTTTGCAACACAAGGCGCCCGATTTACTCTGGGAATGAAGGTTTTCTTAATCAACATGTTGATTTTTAGTATAATTTGTCAATATTGGATACATTTCAGACAGGTGGATTGTATTAATTTGATGATAAGTATTTTAATCTTTATCTAATTCAGTATTAATTAAAATCAATCAATCCACTATTTCCTTGGCACTGGTCGTCGTGAGCATTTGATTAGGAATATAATAAAAGTTCTTCAAATTTTATAATGATCGAGTCTACAATAGTCAAGGTTGTGTCGGGTTATAAAATAGATGCTGTTTTAAATGTGTAAATCGTTAACTTTTATAGATAATAACATTTGGCGCCTGTGTTACGACAAAGTGTTAATAACTTTAACATCACTATGTCAAGAACTTAAGCCAACAAACACAAGGCAAATGTTAAGAGGACAATAATTAATTATTTTATTAAATTTTAAAAACAATAAAAAAATTGCTATTAATAAACTAAGAATATGTTAAAATACTACATAGTTTTATTCTATGAATCTTTGTAGTGTAGTAGTTGCATTATGTTATTATAATTGTCGATGCAATATAATGTCAAAAAACGGTAATGTTAATTTCTAACAATTCATATTTGTCGAAACGATACGGCAAAAAAATTATCGAATTCTAATGTTATAAAATTTATTTTATTTTTGTATTATTCGTCCTCCTTTTCCCTTTTTAATGTTTTATATCGCGACAAAAGTAGTCCTTTAAAGTCCTTTCCAGGGTCTCAAACTATCTCTATACCGAATTTCATCTAAATCAGTTTAGCAGTTTAAGCATCAAGGAGTAACAGACAGTCACACTTTCGCATTATAATATTAGTACGTAACTATAGATCATATACCTAAATGTTAATCATAAATTTATCAAAGCGAATTCGTAAGAATTGTATGAAGACGGGTCGCCAAATTAAACTCGAGGTCACAGAGAAATAAGTTATCAAATCATACATCTAATTTGAATTGAGTACCGGTTTAGCCAAATACATAACTTGTTTCATACAACGAAATAGTTTTGGAAATACATATGAGTACATCAGTTTCATCGAGGAAAAACCTGTCTACGCACTAAATAAAAAAAAATCGGATATTTAAATCTGCAAAAAAAATCGAAATCAGACCATCTAAGGATTTTCCTTTGTGATGAATCATGCGCACGACTTTCCGTACTAAATCATCACGACCTAATTCAAGGTGTCAATCTATACTTAATATTATAAAGAGGAAAGATTTGTTTGTTTGTTTGTTTGTTTATTTGCAACGAATAGGCTCCGAAACTACTGAACCGATTTGCAAAATTCTTTCACCATTAGAATCCTGCATTATCTGCGATGGACATAGGCTATAATTACATTATCAAAAAAGTTAGGGTTCCGTATGAAAACTTCGATTATGTAACCAAAGGTGTAAAAGGAAAATCATTAAATTGCGAACGCTGCGAAAACTATTGAAAATAGAGCAAAGTAATGTTCTACAGTTTTGTAGAGAACATCATTATCTACAATAAAGTCCGCGATAACATATGTCTAACTATAACAGTTAAGTCACAATAACGCCTTTTTTAGGTAAAAATATGACATTTTTGCGGCGGCAAAATGAAAGCCACAGTTTCAGTATGTCGGTATTAATCCGTATCCAAATAAATCACGTCATATTCAAGGCTATATCAGTACCTGTAAATTACTTTTTGAATTATTCAAATCGGACATACCATTAAAAAATTATCACGAGTAATATAATATTGTATCGAAGTTAGGACGGCAGCAAAGTTGGCCTTTTGCTATATCGTCAATAGATTTATTTTTTTTATTTAAAAACTTTATTGCACTTAGAACAGTGTACAAAAGGTGGACTCAATGCTAAAATTATTCTCCCCCAGTCATACCTATAAGTCATGCAGAAAAATTGTAATGGGTGCAGGATAATGAAGTCGAATAGAAATTAAAAGACGCAACAAAATATTATAATGTACGTATTTAACTCGCGGGTCAGCTTGAGTTTTTTCCAATAACTTAATAAGTAAGTAGGTAATTACTAGGATGTACGATGTGTTGAATTGAAGTTCAAGCAAAGAAGTCTCGTCACCTATTGTCGCTTGCACGCACACACAATACGACAAGACGCAATGCTCTTTCTTTGGCTATCGTGGTAAGGCGGTGGTGACCGGGATAGTACTTTAACATTGCTGATTTCTTCTTGACTTTTGTCTAATTGATTGTTTAAATCATCGAGGACATATCCTACTAGAGGCGAAGTAAAAACTATTTTACTCCGAAACTTTATCTGCTCTGACAACCGCAATAGAAGGTGTCAGTTCTGTCAAAACCGTATGACAAAAACCAATTGATCTGTGTGGTATGTCAACGTGAATACTTGAATTGTTCCGAAAAATGAGATTTGAGAAATAATTAACATAATGTCGTATTGTTCTATACTGTGTTGTAAGAAAAAAAGCAAAACATCGAATTTTAAAACGGATGTGATGTCATTTCATCGGTTAGTAATAGTAATTATGCAATTTTAAAAAGTTCATAAAATTTTCCTACGGCTCAAGATAAACCGGTCAAGCGTACTGACGTTTAAGTCTCATCTTGCTCCCACTAAGTGGTTAGCACATAATGTCATCTCATTCTATTCGTTAACACTCGTTACTAGTGTTGCGCTAAATTGGTTATACGACTTATCGACATTTATGTGCACAGTTTACACAATAATTATTTTAGTACTTTGGCAGCACGGAGGTATAGTGATATAATCGATAACACAAATATTTACACTCGCGCACTAGAATCAATACCTATGCAAAAATAACATTAACCTACCTATACCGAGGAAGGTTTTGTTAGAATTATTGTGTTACGGACACCCAATCAGTTACTTTATGTTTATATTTGAATGTTGTAATTTAGTATAGGATATTTTGTGGATTTCAATAAAGTTTAATTTTCTCATAGGGCTTAGCATAAGAAACAATGTAAATTAGCTCAGGGCTTGTTTTATTTAATAAAGGTAGCAAACCGGTTATCTATAGGTGATTCCCACTTGCAGTAAGTTAGGCAGGTAGGAACTAACAATAAAATTTAAAGTAGGTAGTTTGGTACAGGGGCGAAGGAGACCCTATCTGGTCGTCCCACTCAGGCAGTGTGGGACCGGTAAGACCAATAGTCTGTCCCTGTCCCCCATCTCGCACATTCCGAGGGTAGGTAGGAAAACCCGCAGAGGTAGAATGTTGTGAGTGGGAATCGTTAGGCTATCGGTAGGTAGTTGTGAAATATTGTAGAAAGAGATAGGAGATACGCATCGGTTGCCTCCCTCAGTATTTCGATGTTTTGAGGGTGGCTGTTGAACGCGTTGGAAAGAGTAACGTAGGTGCTATCCTTATCCTTTCGCCAGTAAACACTAGGGTGCTTTAGTCACTAAGTAAGACCTATGTAATTAGTATAAGTATAGGGCCGTGAGCGCCGGAATTTGTTAGCTGCTCTCACGGTCATCGGTCTCCAATAAAGAAGAAAGAAACAAGAAGCGTTTTATTTGAAGAATACAGTCCATAACATCGGGGGAACGATCGTCTATATATTGGCTCGAGTGCGTAGCTAATATATTGATTTTCTTGCAAATAACAAAACGCTGACACTTGACATGACGTTTGATAGTTTTCTTGGTTTAATGGATTATGAACAATGAGATGCGTAGTGAAAGCAAAGAGTATGGATGTTTGCGTGTGTAAATATATGTGTATCGATTCTATTACTGTAAGGTGTGTGACGATAATAAAGGTGATGAATGGATGTAATGAGAAGCGAATGAGGAATTGGAGCCTTCAAATAGATAGAAAATATTTATAGCAAACCATACCAATAAAATAAATAAGGCAATTTACACAGAAAGATGTATAATGTAGGTGGTTTTATTGTTCCAGACAAAATACCTACCGTATTTACCTACATTCTCATTCACTGAAAAACCTGAAGTGACTAAGTGACTATGAAGTAGATAATGGTATAATTTCGTGTGCGAGTTCGCACTCAGCCTGTTTTTTCAAAAAAAACCTTGTTCGGGCTTTAAAACTTTGAAAGTGAAGCCTGTGTTCTTAGGTAAATAGGTAGATATATATCGGAAAACATGATTTTAAGAAACTTGTTTCCTGTCGTATATAAAGTATGAGCCTTATTCTTAATTTATAGAAATTAGAAAACAATAAACGCATTTTAATAAAAATACTTACTGTATTTAGATTTCAATGTAATTTCTCTGTGCTTGGCTTTTAAATTCATGTTTTTATAATTTAAGCAATTTATTTGCAAGTTATTATGGAAGTTAATTTGTTTTACAAACAAAAGTTTATTTTTTATTATATACTAGCTGACCCGACAGACTTTGTCCTGTTATTTAGTTTTTTTTAATCCTCTTTGACGATATCTGTCAATTCTATGTCGAACGCACTGACCTCTATAGTACAAGCACGCTGGACTAAACATTCTCTAAGAAATAACACATAATTTTGTGCCAAATCAAAGCATCCCCACCGAGTGTACAGGAAACTAAGATAGAGTAACTACCATATGTTTATGTCAAATTAGTTCCGTGGATGGTCACCACACGCTCACTATAGCCGTCAGCGCCAAAAGTGCGATAATTAAATGGCTTCATTGTTAGGTTGACAGTATGCAGTCCAGCGTATTTGTATTATAGAGGTCAGTGGTCGAACGTCATAAGGTTACATTCAAAATGTTTTAACGTCCAAAGCGCTAAGGTTTGATTAGAAATAATTTTATATGGTGGTTAAGTATTCCTGAATTTAATAATTTTCCGCGCAATTTTCTTATTTTTTTCTTTCATAAGAACCTTCTTCTGACAATAACAAACAACAAAAAAAGAATTAGTGAAATCGGTCCAGCCGTTCACGCGTGATGGCGTGACCAAGGGAAATAGGGATAGATTGATAACAATTTTGATGATTCATACTTTAAATGGTTATTTTTGATGACTAACTTAAATTTCTTAGGAACAAGAATCAGATATTATATTTAGGATATTGCACATTAGTGAAAAGTTTAACCTTAGATGTAATAAATTTTGTTCCCATTAAATTAAACAATAACATCGACTATCGATACTAATTTCTTATTGACCATCACTAATACGGTGTTTGACATTCAGTCGGTTCATTCGGAATCTTTCGGATTTGGAGGAATTTTTCTGGAACAAAATTAATGCCATTTCCCCTCTAGTGGGATATGTCCTCGATGGTTTAAATGCACTTATCTCAAATCAGAATTACCTATACATGGTCCGATTTTGAAAAAACCTTTGTGTAAGGTACAACGTATCTAGCAAGGCTATAAGATAGGTAATTTAAAAAAATCACGTTATGTCTTTCAGGAATGGAGTGAAATCAATAGGTGCGCATGAAGTCCTCGGGGACTGCTATTTTTTCTATACTAATATTATAAAGAGGTTAGGGTCGGTTGCACCATATCTCACATTATAACTGGAAAAACGGAGGAATTATTTTTTTTGTTTAAACATGCTAATCACAGGAACTGCTGAGCCGATTTGAAAAAAATATTTTGTGTTAGATAGCTTATTTCTCGGGGAACGCTTTGTATGAGCTATAAAATGCATGATACCTACCTAGAAATCAACGGGGAAGCAGTTAAATCAAAAAACACGGACGAAGTCGCGGGGGACCGTTATAATTAATATGTTCATATTATTAACACGCGTTTTGATTCTTATCTTAAAATAAAAGATATCACAGTTTTAAAAAATACTCCGCTCCTAACAATGCCCACAGGAAATCCTGAATTTACGCGAACGAAGTCGCGAGGGACCGCTAGTATTCGACATATCATTACATTATGCTCTCAATAATTAACAAGGTTAAATATGTCTCATTTTGGTTACCATACCTTAGGAGCAAAATATCTGGACCGAGCATCGTGTTGCAACTTGATTGTGATACATCGGGAACCGGATCGGAAAGGATGACGAAGGAAAATCGATTGCATAAGTAAACTTACCCGATACATATTCATGAGGTTCACAGGAAAGCTATCTACTAAGTTCATTAAGCGTGCAATATCTGGTCTTTGGTGATTGATTGGATTCTTGATACAATTTTTAAACTGTTTTTATGGAATATTGCGTTATGTGGGAACAGGATTGCGCGTGATTCGTAGAATGGATATGTGCGACGTGCGTACCGGTTTCGAGAACACGTGGCGTCAGACAACGAGACAGACAGAGATCACGCAACTGCACTAAAAAACCCAAGTCCCAATCTTAAGACTTAAAATGTCCCATGTCCTTTCTTAAGTCTTAACTACTTTCTAAGTCGTCGACTTGAGTTTTGAGTTGTCCTCGGCACTAAAACAACGGCCAAATAAATAATTGTGGGAAAAAAATAGGCACGAAGGATAACCAATACTTATAAGTAACAAATGGAATAATTAAAATTATGGACAACATCACATAGGTAGGTACGCACAGCCGCTCGTCAGACTACCCCACAGTGACCTTGTAACCGCCTCTATACCTTACGTAATAAGAACTGTTTTCGTAGTTCATATGGGCAACCTGACGTGCAGCCGGCTGCACATTGCTCGTCTCCTTCTTATCGTATCGACCAATACTCAGCGACAAACAGTAAAGCATTATCGTAGCGTTATACATACATTGCTCTGATCTCAAAATAAGTTAACTATAGCACCTTTGTTGGAAATTAGAAACAACGGTGGCAACACAACACCCAGACCCTAAATAATCACCTACCTCACACATTGCAGATAAGCTACTGTTTCATATTCATGAGTTGTATCAAACGTTAGATTGGTGGAGTCGATTTTATTTTATTAGACCTTATTAAGAAAATATTTCATCATCTTGCCACGGTGTGTGTCTTGCAAATTGCGACATATTTATTCAAACTAACAACTTTCCAGTTGTTATCGCTAATAACAATGTTCTATTGTGTTATTAATTACAAAGGTTTGCAATATTAAAAAAAAAAATTAAATACTTATTTAAAAACTACATATTTCATCATCATTACCACATTTTACTAACGGTACCTACTTTCATTTTTGTAAGAAACTTTCCAGTAGTGTGAGAAATTACTTATAACTAGAGGCGAGAATGATCGTGACGAATTGATGTAAGTAGGTACGTAATCAAGGGTGTCAGGTGTCTGGTCAGGAAGACTAGACTGAAGTTGACCGGTCTTATAACTGCAGTATAGATTGCACAACCAATACCTACAAGAGATGCAAAAGTATAAAAACACAAACATGGCTACGCATTTAAGATTTTTTTATTAGATATATTATATACTAGTCCTATTCTTCTAGTATAGGGGTATTGAAGGATCTACCTCCTAGTGGTCCACCCCGACACCCACGACATCATAAACTCCAGTTTGTGATGGCGGGTAAACGATCCTATCAGCGGTAGTAGGCTCCGTTAGGTACCGCCTAGTAGCTACCACCCTTTCACCGGAGCCCAGCGCCAAGCAGCTTGCTGTGTTCCGTCGGTGAGTGGGAGTGCCAGTACCTTCTGGGTGAGCTCGCTCCACTGTCAACTCTGTCTACGCCACGTCTGGCTTAGTCTAGAGTCAAGAGCTAACCCATATCACTTTAAAAAAAAGTCTTACGAAAGCACAATGTGACAGACTAAAATTGAATCGGCGAGCAAAGAATAAAAAGAGCCTTTTAGAATCAGACTTATAAAGCGAGTATAACTACAGTTACGGCGGTTGGTCAACTTCGACTTTTATACTCTGAAACTTATATCAAAAAGCCATACAGGATGTCAGTTTAAAAGGTCCGTATTTTAGGGATGAATATTGAATATTAATACAACTGAACCGAAATCGAGAAAAAAATATCTATCCATAAGTCGTCAAGGTAGCAGAATAATTTGTATGCAGCATCTGTTTTTTTTAAATTAATCATGACCCCATAACAAAAGTTGAAAGGTATTGACGGCCGTATTGACCCCTTGAAATGCAGTAACTGTTTAAACCAACACCTGTATAAAGAGGAGTATAATGTATCTGTTACCTAAGTAAACATTCTCGACGGTGTCATACAGCTTGCCGGTGTACGTGTCGTAGAATTCTATGGAGGAGTCGACGGCGACTGCCAGCACCTCAGCGTTGGGCGAAAGCGCGATCTTCGGCGGGTTCGCCGTCTGTGTGTACGACCCTGTTTCTAGCACGTGCGGTGATTCACCCCTCACGTAGTCGACTGTGGAAGAAAAAATCATTAAGTCGAAGTAAAAATCATTTATTCAATTTAGGACAGAAAGATATATTATGAGTGTCAAAAAAAATAATCAACAATGATGTCCTCCTAGCCGATTTCGACTACGGCGGCCTATCTCAACAGAGATTAGCCGACTGCGCGGGTGATATTATAGTGCACAAGTGTGTGCGCAATACACAGGTGCACTCTCTGTTATTATGACTCTCATAATTCGGTGAGACGGCAGTCCGACATGACCGTAGAGAGATCAGGCGCAGGACCAATGGCTTAACGTGCTTTCGGAGGCACACGAACTATTATATAATCTGTGGCACGGGGGTGCCTAAAACTTAGCCTAAATACACAAAGCTTATATGTATGAAGCAAAAAATAGGTTAGTGACTGATTAATGTGTAATAAGTGTACGTAAATTAAGCAAAATGTTTTAGGTATCTATATAGCGGTCCCCCGCCCCGTGACATCGGCCTTGCGCGGGCGGATAGCCTATACAAACTTCCACCTCTATTCCCCCACTTAAAGGATTTCTGGAATAAAAACTATCCTATGTCCTTTCTCAGGACTAAAATCACAGATTATATCAAAAGTATTCTTTCATGTAAGTAAATCGATTCAGCGGTTTAAGCGTGATAAGGCAACAGAATGTATGGAAGATTTTGGGCTGGTTGGTTATTCGTAGAGCTTCGTTAGTAAGACCAACGCGTGGGCATGAGACACAAACTAACTGCGACGCGGGCTGACACTGCAGTGGTGTTTGCGTTCAATTTTATTGAAGCATCATAATTAATAAAAATTAAACCGTTCGTTTAAAACAACTAAAAGAAACATCATTGTATTGTCTGCGGCCTGCGCTCTGTTGTATACCGGTTGGTTTCATGTAATTTTTTCCTTGACTACCAATAGTTAAAAACCGCCCAAGTGCGAGTCGGAATTGCCCACCAATGCTTCCGTACCGACAAAGGTTTTTTCTTAAACTTGTGCTGTAAGACTTTCCTTCTTGCCAAATTTCATGATTATATGTTTATGGAAGGTTTTTTAAATGGACTATTTAAAATTTTGGTTAAATTACTAAAGAATCTCCGACATTATTTATTATTCTAATGAAATCAGATATCATGGTATGATATTCAGAGTTGACTACAAAAGGCACTTTTGTGTGAACATCATTTAGAAGTAGGTTTATTAAACCATGCTTCTCTTTATGAGTAACCCCTTGTTTGTTTGTATTTAAACACACAAAGTCATTTTATTATAACAAATTGAATAAATATTGAACGCTTATAATACATACAAGGTTTGCTTTGTCTTTCAAAGTATGCCAAGTAATTAAAAAATAAAAACAGTACTTAAGTAATACAAATTACTGTTACGTTTACTTTTTTATAATAATAAATATTTGAGATACACTGTTAGAAAACTAGAAAAAAAAGACGATAAAACCATTTCACTTTCTACGGGAAATTACTTCATTCTTAAAAGAACTTTGTTTACTGATTAGATTTTCTTATCAAGATTATTATTTATGTTATTTATTTATCAGTAGATTAGTAGACTCTCCAAAAGAAACACATATTTAATGCCGCCAGCGGCAGAAAGTGTTACTTTTTGAGATCTTAATACATATATTAAGTTATTATGACATGTAATTAATTACTTATATCTGAAGTCAACGTATGCAAATATATTACTATTGTGTTCTAAACACTTTAGTTAAAACAGCTAAAGAAACAGAGTACCGATTTGTCTTCTACCGAATTAACTTAGGCATTAGTGGTTGCCTAAATAAATAATTCTTAATTCCACATTATAAAAGAAATAGGTAACTAAGAAGTTTCCAGCAAAAAAGGTACAATGAAAGCAGCCTTATCGTTATGAGTGATCTCTTTCAGACAGCTACAGGTACAGGAATTCTTACTTACAGTAAGAGGAAGTTTGATGTTAGAGTAAAATAAGTCCTAATAAAAATTATAAGTAGGTGATACAAAATAAATATATAAGTAGGTGATACAAAACTTGCACTTGCAAGTGGGACTCGCGCACTGAGCGTTGATTCCTCCTATAGGTCTATCAAGTGATAGCTTAGTGACATTATCCTTGCTAATATATTTGCAAGCAATAACGTCTTCAAAAAGTCTTAACATAATGGTCCTTCGAGCCTACCTATCGTAATTGATGTTCATTATAATTATTGTTTTTGTGCGACTTCGAGCGATACCGCGAGTCAACACCGGCCAGTGACATCTATCGACGACCGGCGGTAAAGTGAAAAATGTGTCGCCTAACGCCCAGTTGAGCAGATATTTAATTTTAATAGCTTCATTAGCCCCTTGAAAATTTACAATTAATGACTACAGGGGTTAATTTTTGGTATGTATACATATAATTTTTTCATTACATATTATAAGTGATCTTATAAGGCTTATAAGATCACTCAATTATCCGCCTGTCCATTTGTCTGTCTGTCAAGATCCTTTTCCTCGAGAATGCGTGGATGTATCAAGTTGAAATTACTTAACATAAAATACACCTATCACAGCCTGTCTTCAACACCTTGGCACTTTAAAAAATCAAACTTGGAAGGCAACGCATTTCAAAAGTACAGCTATTTGGGACTTATTCTCAGAAATTTCGCAGCAACGCAACCTATTATTTTATAGCTACTTCCCATACCTAGAAGTCTAAAATTTGGCAAGAAGGTAGGTCTTACAGCACAAGTAATGGAAAAAACACAAATTTGCACGGAACTCTCAGTGCGCGAGCCCGACTAGCACCACCCGTTTAGGGTTCCGTCGTTTTGCCACGGAATTCTAAAAAATCATGCATTTCATAAACTTTAAAGGAAAATTATAGCGGTTAAGATAACTTCATTAGTTTAGCAGTAATAGTCGTTGGACTGGTGGATAGTTTTGTACCAAATTCATATATTTTTTTAAAGTAACTAAGATGAAGTAGTTGCTTGTTAAAAATAAAAAAGGTCACAATATAGTGTCTTATGTGGTATATAGATTATGGGACGGAACACTTCGTGCGCGAGTACGGCTTGCACTTGGCCGATTTTTGTTTTGTTTAGGCTTAAACACGTATCTTAATTCTTAATGTGTAATTCATTTGAAATCTATTCAAATTATATCAAATTAGTATCAGTCTATTAGATATCGGTTCGTTATCTTACATTTACAAATTTCTTGTTAACAAATTATCGTAAATGGGGTGACAACTCATTAGGATCTTTAATCGAACATAAAAAAACATAAAGTTTCAAGAATTCCATTTTCCCACATCAAAAGACGCTCCACACAATTTTAGTGGACTAAGAAGTTTCAATCGTCTAGTCCGAGTGTGAGAGTTCATATTTATTCCGAAAGCGCACGTATGCTGTGAGTTCATAGCAGTAACTTTCGCTTGTTCAATATTAGCATGGATCAAATAACACAATCTAACCGCAGGATTCGTATGGTCAAGCTTTTACGGTAGCACTCTATCCGCCCGCCCACGCGTCTGTCACCTCCAAAGTGCGGTTATGGTAACATTCTGCTTTTGTTAACATCGTGAAATCTCCTTTATCTCCGAGAAAAATATTATAGTAGTGTGTGTAGTGCTATTCTCAATACCTTCGTCTTAAAATCTGCAGAGAACTATTGAATGACGTATAATAGCCAAATAGAGTAGCTGTGGGTGTGTTTAGTCGATGCAATATTAACACAGCTTATTTTCACTCTATAAATAAAGCAATAGGAAAATGTGTCCCACAATCAATGATAATGGTACAGCAAATGCTAAATAAGATAAGGAAGGAAAACGTTGTTTGGAAATATAAATTACAATTATCCTCTGTGCATAAGTGTTCTGTTCAAATGAAGTTTTGCTGATTGGAACAGGCCTCTTGCGTCGAAAAGAAACAGGTGAATAATTATAATACGTCGTCCAAGAGACTACGGGACAGACCCACCATACCATACTAGTCATACTACGTCATAAGTATTTTCCGCTTATCCAATCTACGTCTGCATAAAGTTACGAGCACAATGCGTAACGTTTAATACATCACTTTAGTAACAACACATTGCATTGGACAATTGGTGATGACTGATGAGTAAGTATTCAATTTTTGCAGTTAAGTAATTAGTTTAGTTAGTTTGAAAGTTTTTTTTATTTGTTTCTCGTTTTGACAAGTTTAAAATGTAATAAAACTTTATGATCGCACTGTGAACACAGTTTAATGCGACTTGATCTGTGAAATCAGAATAAAGTGATTCCCCTTATTAATATTCGTATGCGGTAGACATCCGTTTAAGGCACGATGGCGCTCGTCCTTCCCCGATATAAATATCAAAACTAACCAATTCAGCGAAAACACACCTTTAATTCGAGTGATTATCTTGACTGTGTGTCATTTGATTGCCTTGTTTTTTTTCTTTTATAAATTGTGTACTGTTTTATTACATATAATACCCGTAAAAGGTTCATGGCTACTTCGATTCCTACCAACTAACAACATGGAATAAATTTAATATACTAACAAATTGTGTTCAATATTTGTAGTATCCTTAATTTACCCGAACCAAATTTTATCTTCAAATATGTGAGCGTAACGGCTGCCAACATTTTTACTTGGCCGGATAAAAGCTGCATACGAATGCGACTCCACGAAGCCCATAATTTACGTTTACATAGAACTGTAAAGAGATAACATATTTGCGCGTCAAACAGTATAAGTACTCACTCTTTGTGTGATATAGCTTCCACGTGCCATCCTTCGATATAGTGGCTATATGCGACGTGTCTACGTCGAATGCAACGTCGTAAATGCCTGAGCTGTGTCCTGTTAGCTCAAAGGCCTTTGTCACTTGTTTGAACTCGCCACTCTTTGTGAAGACCACTTCCATCACTTTGATATCTGGGGAGAAGCCTGTAGCGACCACGAAGCGTCCGCACGGTGATATTTTGGCCGCGTGTGTGCTCATCAGATAGGTGTCCAGTTTATCTAACTGCTGACCCTTGAGGTCCCAGATGACCATGTCTGTCTTCGAGGAGCAGGACATCATGAACTTGCCATTGCTGGATATACCGAACCCGATGACATCGTCTTGGTGCGCCTGCGAAAGATTGATATTGTAATGAGTTCAGTGAACTTGTAATACGAGAGGTATACGAGTTCATTAGGAAGGCTACGGTCTCACAGATTGAGATGATTTATTTTGTTATAAAAATAACTTTCCACAGGATGTTCAGATAGTAAATGGCAATAATTGCGGCGTACTTTACATTTAGTACGAACATATAATAGGAACGCAAATTGTTATGCCTTGAGAGATAGAATGTTCCACTGTAGTGACGTGGCTAAAACATTTTAAAGAAAAACATACAAGTCTTTTGAGAATTCGCAGACAAAGATATCGCATGTAGAGTTAACAAACACAAAGGCTTAATAGAAACAGTAGCTGCATGTGTGAAAAATTCATATCCAACGCTCTTACACTTCTTTCGACTTTGTATAAGTAGGTAGGTAGTAAAAGTTCAGATTTTAGTAAGTAAACGTCTTAAGCAAGACTATTGACCTCAAAAGATAAGCGAGTGTGAGTATTTTTGAAACGCTAATCATGCCGCGCTATCTCCAAAACAAAATTGTTGTCTGCTATCAAAACATTAGATTACCGTGACAGCGTTTTTTTTTCATTTATTGAAAATATTTTCATCATATTATGTTAGCGAAGTGCGTGAGGAAAACGACCGGAGAACCTTCCTGCGGCTAAAAATATTTTCGAGGTTGCGCGTACGACGATCCGAACGTGTACTTAAGTACAGTCGGAAACTGGCCAGCTATACATCAACCGCAGTATTGTCGCCTTTAAAAAAAGGACTAAACGACCGTAAGGAAGTATGTACAACTTGTGTTGACGTTTGTAAAACCTTTACATAAAGAGCCATTGTTCCGGGGAAGGTCTCCGTAATCGTCTGCCCGTATTTACAAATATCAAGTTTTTATGCATTTTTCTGAATTATCGCGCTACGGTGTACTTGAGTCAAATAAAGGAGTCATGACCTGAATGACGCAAAAACAATACAGGTGTTCGAAAATGTTATCGTGCACAAGTCGAATTTGTTATCGAAAATGCCAAAAAATACGATTGCACAGGTCCATATATATATTTTTTCATTTTGAAGTTCCATACCTCATACGAATCAAACGACGCAACGGTACCAGTCCAGACGGTAGGTATTGATCGTAGATAAATTATATATTAAAATACTAATATATAACATTACTTAATAAATATATTAAAGAATATAAAATAACACAATTGGGTTTGTTCAACGATCTATTTCTTTCTAATACCAATGGTGTTTGATTACTTTTGGTAATAGATTTTCTATTCCAAACGAATGCCACTCATTTAAACGAATCCCAAAAAATGTAAAACGTTAGAATGTGGTATTCTTTAGGAATAGAAAATTTGTTATGACAATAAACAAATACCATTGGCACAAGAAAACTCAAAACTCGAGAACTGCTCGAACGATTTTGATGATCTCGGATTTGTTGGATTCGTCTGCTCCTAGAATAGCAGATACAATACAAACAAATGCATCATAAATTTAACATCGAGGGGTAAAATGGGGTAACAATTTGTATGGGTAGGTATTTGTGCAGAAAAAAACGCAGGGATTCGTCATTAGTCTAGTCTAGTAAGTTTGGGCTGTGTATTGATATGTCAGACAGACATCAGGTCAGTTTTCCTTTTTATATCGGGAAAAAAATATATATGTTACGAAGTACTTATATTCTAGGAAAGTTTTTAAAAGCTAATTTAAAACAACTTTTATTAATAGCCTTCCTTCGAAATACTAAAAAAAAGCATGTTCATACAAAAATGTGACTCTAAGATTTAATTGCATACAAATAATTCCATCTAAACTAAGGATGTGACGAAAGAAGAATACGACGAATCAGGAACAAATCGCAGGAATTGGCTAATCTAATGTAAGATGAAAGTCATTAGTTATGAAGAGGAACAAAACATATTATAATTTTTTAACGAATCCTCATATGAATTTTCCCCCAAGTCATTGCTGCTTCGATCAACAATACAACCATTGCTGCCTGATCGTCCTAATACACTGCCAGTGGCTTTGCTTAAAGTATCACTAATGGAGGTCTGATTTAATAAACGTAGTAGTACCTATTGTTAATTAAAAAGGTACCTATACATAGCATACTTAACGGCTACCCATTTGTTTATTATTTTATTTATTCCATGTATTATTGGCACGCGTATGCGCTTATCTGTCTAAAATGTATTCCTTGTGTGATTCATATTGCCCACCTGACAAATCAAAAATACATTCTGTTGACGCACGAATAGCTTCATACATAAACACACACACGAGTGTTATCGAAAAAAAAAAACGCCGAACGTGAACTTTTTATGCCCGACCCGATCGATCTACTTAAAACTGGTATAAGGTTACGCATTTAACATGTGAAGCTACGACATGTTTTTGCTCATTAAATAAACGTACAATAGATAATGCTGTCTGTTTGTACACAAAACAAGTGCATATCGAGTAATTTTCTATAACGATGGGAATATTGCGGTACAGAGACAGCCCTGAGAGTCGGTCGATTACAATAAGCGAAATCTCGCATCGCGACTAGAACAATACAGCCAATGAAGTCGGTTAAAAACGCACACTCCGACCAAAAAATAACATACAACGCCACTCGGATTCTAACATGCTTAGTGAAAAACAATAGTGTAATATAAAATGTGTACCTTATTAGGAGGTTCATTGCCAAAATAGCAAGGTGAAGCTTCAAACTGAATTGTGAAATATTATTCTAAGACGTTTCGATGACATTGGGTAGTTTATTTAAAAGTGAATACAATTGAAAGGTTTAAATTTCAACGCAAACGTAAAATTATTATCAACTTCTTTACAGCTTGTTAATAGGCTCATAGCGTTGAGGCTTGATACTTATATAAAATCTTTCGTCTTTAATTCAACTTATGATTTTATAATGTACCTACGTAATAACTAGTCCATATCGGAAAGGCAAATAAAATGGAAAGTAAGAAAACTGGAAAATTACCGGTAGAACTTTTCACTATAATTAATTAAATATACAATCAAAGTTTAATATAACGTTTATGACGCAGTAAAGTCATTAAGTTCGTATAGTAGTGGAAATACCGCAATAAGAAATCCTATTTTTCTATATTGTACGAGTAACAACAACTTATTTCCTGATATAAACTGGTATGCTGTGCAGAAGTGTTTTTATTTTATACATATGGTAATATGTTGCATCTCCTAGACTACATATTTAAACGTTTTATTGTTTTATTTGTGATTTTGTCCAACATCAGCACACGGTTACTATACGCAGGTAAGTAGGTATACGTTCATATCTGAGGTCGTATTCTGTACGACATCGATTGAGCTTTTTACCCATGTGTATCGCCTACACTGGGATGCGGTTCTCCGCAGGACGACAAGACTCAATCATCATCATCCTAGCGTTATCCCGGTTGTGCTCTCTTATGCGAGGGCCCAGGGTCCGCTGACCATGATCCAGGTTGTGGCAGATCAGGTGATTACAATGGAGCGACTGCCATCTGACCTCCGTGACCCTGTTACCAGGGGAACCTGACCAGTTTTGGATCATGGTTACACATTCAGTCGCCTGAATGTGCAGGTTTCCTCACGATGTTTTCCCTCACCGTAAGAGCATCGGTTAGTGAAATTACTAGTGTACATAACTCAGAAAAAGTCATTGGTACATGGCGGCACGTGGGATCGAACCGGGACCTCCCGCATGAGCAGAGGCAACCCGCTAGCCACTGCGCCACCGACGCTCCTACGACGACAAGACTCAATAATACTCAATGACGACCGTCTTGGTGTAGTGGTTCGCGCCACGGACTTCTAAACCAGGCGGTTCGAATCCCGCAAGGGGCAAATGTTTGTTTGATGAGCACGAGCATTTGTACCTAAGTCATGGATGTTTATAAATGTATATAAGTATGTCTATCCGTTATCCTAGTCACCATAGCACAAGCTCACGCTTAGTTTGGGGCTAGGTAACTGGTGTGTAAAAAAAAAAAAAAACGGAAATATTCTGTGCCCCAGATTTGCCATTGACGTCAAAGATGATGCATCACCGCCTCATCACAAAGGCACCGATCTTCACTCCCCTCACAATGAATATCAAACGCGATTAATACGTGATTTACGCGTTAAATATCAAAACAATACCGTTGTTTCAATTTATTTGTAAATTTTCTCAGAAGATCAATGACGTTACTTCGTGTATTTTATCATTTTATTGTTGCTCGAACGATATACGCAATTATTATGCGTTTTGTAATGAACACTTGCATTATACGCTCATAATTAGATAATAAAGTTTACTGACTTCGGTAATGAATAGTGAAAGAAACTATTGTGCTTATATCGCAACTTATATAAGGATCTAATAAATCACACAGATTATGGTAAATTTATAATGTGGAATATGACAGAATCCATGTTTAAAAATCAACTCTGTAATAGCTCTACCGAAAAATTCTTATAAGTTATTTTAGTACCATCGAAACAACAATAAGTCCTGACCTGAAAAATATCACAGAAACATAAAATTTTATTAATTACATTATTTAAGTACGACACAGTACAACCGATCTAACTTTGATTTCAATACCATCGGATGATAAATTGAATCAAAAGTGTCTTTAATGTCATTTTGTAAGACTTAATACTTATTCCATATCAACATCAACGAAAAACGACTTTATCTTTTATTGACATCAAGGTACTAATCAGGTACCTACTGCAAATATGTGTAAAGATCATACAATTTGTTGGAAGCCTTGGAAAGGACCTTACCTTAGTATTCACTCGTGAAGTCGTAACATAATATTTGTTGGCGACAATCAAGAAAACTACACATCATTGAATTTGTCTCGGAAATTATGTGGCTGATGATGAAATACTTGCACCTACACAAAAAGTGAATAAGAAGCCTAGTTAATAAGGTGATAAGTTTCTACGTAACCTACACAATTTGACATTTTCAAAGATGAATCTGAAATGTCATCAAAGTAAATAAAATAACAGTGCTCCGTCTCAGTCTTACCTATTACTATGATTTTATTTATTATGTATTTATCGTGTTTAATATTTCATTAGATAATAATAAATTAAATATAATTTATTGACTTATTAATTCTTACGCGTATTACCGAAGTTTTAAATAACGCCCACGGGTCATTCAATATTATTTACATGTTCATTGAGTGAATTCGAAAGGGTTACGTTGAAATGTTTAAAGTACAATAAATCGTATTAGATTAGTAGGCTTAAGATACATTATCGCATTGGGTATTTCCTGTAAAGATGTCTGTAAGAAAATTAATAAATAAAATTAAATTTCAATTCAATAAATTACACGACTTATTATTATTACACATCCAGTATCAGAAGCCTTACTCTGGTTGACGAAGTCCGTATTTTCGAATGTAGCCGTCCCTTTCACTCTCGACAGAATGACAACACGAACGAGCGTGATGGCTAGACTCGAAAATACGGACATCGTCAACAGGAGTAGAGCCTCTGCGCCGGAGCGCGAGCGTGATTCAGAGAAGCGCCAGGGGATTGCCTTTGAGCCTACACTAAGCAACGAGGTCGCCTATTGCCCCGAGTTCATGTGGGTGAATGCATATGTAAGTGATTTTTTTGGATTAGTGATAAATCCAACATGAAGAACTCAAGGTCTGTGACTAGTTTGCATAATTGTTGTTAATAGCATAGCGGCTGATAATCATTAAGTTGAACAAAAAACTATAAATAGTGACAATTGAATCAAAAACTAAAATGCAGGTGAAATTAATGGTAGATTATAAACTTAATTGTCTCCCTCTCTTCCTAGCTATATATCCCACATGGTGGTGGGGTCAGCCTTATTTTTCTCCTCCACTTCGCCCTGTACTCGACATCTTCGATGAAAACTCCGCACTATATCCCTCTCCCTCATATCGTTGATTATTAACTATTTAGTAATTATAAATATAAACTTAATTGTGTGGATTGTAATTTAATTTTTCCTCATATTTAGGAAAAAGTCTAGTCTTTAAAGTAAACCTTGTTCATCCATTTAATTTATAATCGAGAGTGGATTCATATTATTTCTTATTCGCATAAGCGATTTAAATTTCTTACCGTTTATGGAGATTACTTCAATTATTATATGAATAAAATATGGGCGTGTAGTAAGTGTGCGTAAACCAAACAAAATAAATTCAAGCTGTTTGTACAAAACAACACGATTTATATCATTGTTATATTAATGATTCGGTCGCTTGTTATTATTTAAAACGGTTCTGCGTGATTATTAGACGATCAAATTGTGTATTTTGACGCATTCAGCAACTCCTTATCGCCTTCTTTTTCGGTTGACAGAATAATAAGTGCATAGTTTAAAAAACATTCTTCAAAATGCTTCGTGTACGCGTACCTAACTCTGCAAGGAAATATCCGTTATAATATTGTTATTATTATAGTCGTTACGAAACCACACAACTGCTAATTACAAGTGTGTCTGATTGCTCTGATAAAACTATCATCTTGCGTAAGATACCATACTAATTGAAAGGAAAATCGTGAGATTTCGATCGATCGTGCCGCTATTTCTTGTAGGTCATGGCATTTGTTGCTAAACGAGCAAATTAATTTTACCGGCAATAACTCTGCCGGGTTTGTCATTCAGTTCGAAGTAGACCGATAAATAATGAGTAATACGCATAATGTTACAGTTTCAGGGGCATACAGCAATAATGGTGTCGCGTTACATGCTTTTGTTTGCTTGCAGTTCTGCTCGTGAGTAATATTTCTATCGTTTACACTTCACGATGCGTAAATATGACACATCGATCAAGCTTTATTTTACCAACTCATCTGTGTGATTATAACAGGATGTCGTTAGTGGAACGCCTAAAATGAAGACTTTGGCACTACGCCATCCACCGGTCGTCAAATTAATTATGTGAAAAATGTTAATAAATACCATTGACCCTGTCGTTCAAATTGGAACTTTTTAACGAACGGAATAAAACCGCTCAACTGTCGAAGTTATAAATTTAATGTGTGTATTTTGGAAAGGGGATCAGACGAGTAACGTTCGGTTCGGTTGGGTTTGTGCCGTGCATGATACCACAAAATATAGCATATCTAATTAATACCACTAAGCTGGGCCACTTTGTATGCGGCTGGCGTCAGTTTAATGACTCTTTGACCGCACTATAATTGAGTTTCTGGCCAATAACGGAAGCTATAGACGTCGCAAGGTCTGGATTATTTAAATGAGGCGGTATCTACACATATTTTGGTAATAAATAAGGTTAAGGTATTTTAAAAGTCTAACTAAGACCAGCATGAGCACACCAGTCTATCACAATACTATGTGGGTTAATGATTTATTTATAACTACGTCGATTATCGGATCCGATTTTCCAGTTTGAATGGCGATTGCAATAATCTAATCTTTGAGGTAATTCAATTAAGCTTTCAATCTTCAAAATCATAACGAGATAAAAATATAAGACATGCTAATTATAAACAAGGAAGTCAAGAGGATCGCTATTACAAAAACAGGTTTTTGGACCATTTACATGTACATTAGGTAATAAACTACAATTCCATCTTGCCATTGGACACACAATCATCTTACAAAATTACTGTGTATAAACTACCTACTCAGTAAGTAGTCACCTACACGCAGTGAATAAATAATTTTGTTTCAATTGTATTATTACTTACCTTTCAGTATTATTTGCTATCCAGTCATAAAATATTTATGTCTTTTTAATAACTTTATTTGTACGAGTAAGTAATATTTCAATTTCAAGTTTGACTGTAAATGCCCATCAGTACCTAACCCAAACTCAATTTGTTAATCAGTTAATCAAATGTTTAGTAGCAAAACACAACAAAAACTGTTCAAAACAATACATTTTATGGAGTTATTTATTATTATTGTACGTAAACTTACATATATTACCAATATAAATAATATTTTTGAGTACCTATACGAGTAACTTATATTTTTAAAGTAATACTGGAAGATTGTTTTATTCTATCTTATCCCAATCAGTATTTTGTAAAGAAATGTGTGCAATGATATGGCAATAAGTATTTAAATATATATATCGATGATGCACATAGAGACCTTTATAAATACATTTTATAAGTTCAAGGTAAATTGGTAATAAAACGCAGTGCGTATCTAACTATTGTGGGAAAATCAAAATTGTTTATGGAATAAAATTGCATTCATGACGAAATATTTTTTATGGGAATTCGCAGATATTTGATAAAGATGCACTAATAGATCTGTATGGACTTATTAATAGCAGGTAGGTAGCCATGAGCACGACTGAGTCGGTTAATGTTGCGTCAATACATATCCAAATATAATTAACAATGCTACAGGCGATGGTGTAAAGATATATAGCCTTGTTAATAGTTGTATTACTTACTTCCTAGTTTGCTAGCACAAGTATGTAAAAATCTTAAAAAGCGACAAAAAGACGGCACCTTAGATGGCAGATCAACTTAAAGAGTTCTGTTACTTTTTTATAGCAATAATTTTTTTTTTACGTAGTGTTAAAAAGCCAAATACTAATTATAATCCAATCCAAATATCGTGACTAATGACTAGTACTTGAATTGTCTGAAACAGGCCGTCACTAGCGTATCTAATCAAAAAACCAAGTGAAGCCAACGCTGTTATCGAACCAGGTATTCCTTTATCAAGGAATTTCCTCGAAATATACACATAGGCATATTCCATTCTGTTGAAAACCTAAAGTATCTAAGTATGACGCAAATGGTAAGCTTTGTATAAATTTCAATAAATGTTTATGATCTTAATAACATGAAATAAAAAATAAATGGTGTGCAAACCGATTTGCAAATATATTATACTTCCAATTCGACCTATCAATAACACAGATTCCGACAATCTGATCACATTATTAAGCAATGACGTCTTGTTCGTCCTCTTTATATGAATACCATTAAAGGTAAACAAATGTATACGCGTCTATGATAAGACGTATTTATTATGTACGTACATATCATTTATAATTTGGCGGAAGGAACGAACGACCCAATTTTTTATAATTACTATCAACGTAACCCAAATCGTATGTACGCCAAGCGTTCCATTTCAGGTTTCATAGATTATTAATGGACGTATAGTATAGAAAAATATATTATTTTAAAAGCGCAATTCTTTATCGACCTTCTTGAAATTAATTCTCGGTTTGATCTTATTATTGTCTGATTCCGAACTCCAATAGTGAGGCCGTTGCTCCGTCCGTATTAAACGTTTACAATATCACGCCCACCTATTTTCGGCCCCGCTATATTTAATTTAATGCGTATTTCTCGATATTGCGTCAAGTAGAGCGATCCATTGGACTGGCATGGCACTGCACGGAATTGTAAACAAGACACGCTCGCTATCGTCCAACGCACAAATTCGCGAGTAACGTGACATTAAAAACGATGGGATCCAAAAAAGGTCCGATTTTTATAAGATAAAAATTAATATAAGATAAAACATATGAAAGATTTTTTGAAATTGTGATGGAAAGTACTTAACGTAAAAAGTTTAGTTTCGTCAGACTAGTCTTATATTATAATATGTATCTATATTCAGACCACTATATTTCCTACGTAATAAAAGCAGTTTTCGTATTTCAATGAATATCCTAACCTGACGTGCTTCTGACTGCATTAATATATGGTTGCATACTGCCAAACACACACTAAAACAATTGAAGTGTGTTTACAAGGCCGATACCAAAATGATCGAAGAAGTCTTGAGATGGGATGAGATCAGGGCGCTCGATATTACTTGATTTCACAGAATGGAGCTGATTTACAAAATGTATTATTCAATTCAATAGTTGTTTATAGTACCTAAAACTTACTTACGGTAAGATTTAATAGAATAAAATGGTCCATTTAAACGCATGCATATTATTTTTATTAATAGGGCGTTATTAGGTAAATCACGTATAAAATTTCATAATAGGGAGTTACAAAGAATCAAGAAGGAAGGAACTGTGATTGCGTACGATATCAAGCCTTGGCACAAGCTAACTCAAACTTTTTGCGGCAGGCTGTTGCTAGCTGCGTTGCACTCAGTGCAACACATTATGCAATTTCGGTCTACGCGCACAGAAAATGATACACACTTGATAAGAGTCAAACAACACCTCTTTAACCTATTAAGAGGTAATTTTTGATCAGTTATTCTCTAATATCTTCATAACCGCAAATGTACAATTACCTACAAGTCATGCAACAATCACAACGTCGGTTTCTCTGCGTTTCACCGTTGTGTCGATGATTTTATCACATGTGATACAATGCGAGTGCACAATACCTAGCCATTTTTATATTTCACTTCTTAACCTATTGACACAGTTTCTTACGTTCCGTATTATAGTTAACCTGATATACTTACTTTGTTGTAGCGCGCGTAATAATATCGGTAGGTACCTACTATGATACAGACATACAGTTTTCTTGATTAGATATTAGCTGTTATGCAATGCAGAAACTCTCGTATGTCTTGTCTTTGATACATTTGAGTTATATGATTATAAAATAAATTATTAGTTAAATTATTCCACAATTTCTACAAATTATTATGTCATCAATCATCATGAGTTAGTATTATTAAATCAAATTGAATATGGCTCACAAAAATTAATCGACTGTGTCATTTGGTGGGACTCGAACCCACGTCCCTTCGCTATCCGGGCGAGTGCTCTTACCAACTAAGCTACGGAGGACGTTAGTCAGCCGACGAATTTTATGAAATTTGAAGAAATCGAACGCCGGCTCACTGGCGTAGCAAGCACTCACGAAAATTCGTCGGCTGACTAACGTCCTCCGTAGCTTAGTTGGTAAGAGCACTCGCCCGGATAGCGAAGGAACGTGGGTTCGAGTCCCACCAAATGACACAGTCGATTAATTTTTGTGAGCCATATTCAATTAGATTTCGTAAAAACTTGCAAAATAATTGCCTAAGTTATAAAAATAATTATTAGTATTATTAGTTGCTGCTGTGTGTAGCATTTTTTTTACTATCATGAGCAAAAACAAAATCACCAAACAGAGAAACAATATATATCTAGCGATTGCCAAGACACCAATGAATCCATCTTGATAAATCAAATGAATATAATTTAAATAAAGCCACGAATGACGTCAGACCCGGCTGCAGGTTCATAGGCAGATGAATCAATATTATGCTCAGCGAAGCCGCTATTTCGGTCCGACTGTTATTCGAAGTAGCAAATATTCCGTAGAGATTGATCGATTTCAGATACTGCGTGGGCATGAACCTACAGACGTTAATACCATAATGTACTTATACGATCCCTCACTATACCTATACAGAATACTTAATCCAACGTTTACATATTGGAACACAAAGTGGCTACTGATGTTAAGAAATACTCCATAAGCTAGATGCTTAGTTTATAAATGACCTTTATCTATTCGCTAAGTACACGATAAAATAAAATTTATACATTTTAGTGCTCGTTAGGCAACTACTCAACGCAAGAAGTACTTACTTACGCCCAACTTAACAGCGCATTACTAAACTCGAGGTACCTACGCTGATATAATCAGGCACAAATTCTAATAATAACTTCATCACAAGGGATTTCTTGATGGATTTGCTTGGGGTTATGTACTACCAAGCCAACTAGACGAATACAACGAAAATAATATAATCGATGGAAGTTAATAAGCAATGTTGTTAAAATAACCGAAGACTTCGGTAATTTCGTTGTATACGTCGTTTGACATACGACTATGTAGTTGGCTTGATCGGGATATAAATAAAATTGTGTGCTCACCTTATCAAAAGTAATGACGGGTGCAGCGGAGCCTATGGTTCCGTCCTTTTTCTTCTCTATCTTGTAAACCACGATATGGTTCTCTCTCACGGTGTGTACGATGAATGCCTTTGAATCCGGACTCCAAGCCACGTGTGACGCGTAGTCGAACTCGATGTTCACGCGCAGTGTCTTGTGCTCCTTCTGGCTCAAATCCCGAATGTCCCATAGGATCACTGAGCCATCTGAGTACAACAGTACCTCCCGTTAACAATGAATTAACATAAGCCAATACTTTCTATGATTATAGTTTTCCTCGACTCGGCAACGCTGCCAACTTTCACCTTCAAAAAGGCCATACAAGGATTTCAAAACACAACCTCAGTTTCTAAAACGTTTTACATCTACTCGGCTATTGTGCTTTGAAACAATGCAAAATTCTTTTCTAAATCTTAACTGATGCGTTTTTAACGTAGCACAGGCCGGAGTGAATAATTTTAAATAGGGGCTTATCAACCTTTACATAACTTGAAGTTACCTGAAGATAATCTTCGCAAATTACTGCATTATTGTTGCCAGACGCCTTCTCCGAAAGCCTACGTGCATACAATACAACAATTTGTCGATTGTCTGTGGGTGGAAGGAAGGTCCTATATTTAAAGAGTAATTATTTTTTACTAGCTTCTGCTACCAGAGTAAGGCTTCGATTCCACCAGAGCAGAGATGTGCGAGGATGTGGCGAGAAACAAAGCCTAGCCTAGATCCACAACGCCGTTTGCATAGGAAGCGCTAGGCCAGGCTAGATAAATAAAGATATTTTATTGGTTCTTAAACATATCCTTGCTTCGCATCGCTGCGCTGGTGGAAACGCAGCTTTTAGTCTCGTCGTGTAATTTTGAGACGGTTCGATCTCTCATTGCCAGGTTGTGTTTTGTTTCCGTCGCAAATATAAGCTAAAACCGATCAATATTTTCATAATAATTGGCTTCAAAACAAACTTCAGGCAATCTCTTCGTACGGCTACAGGCCTTGCGAAAGCGGGGCTCTTTCGGGGAACACGTTGCTGAAAACTATTTGTAGCTGTTACATTGAAGTTACTTTATTTTGAAATGATATTTCAGGATCTAAGTCTCTGTCTACTAGTCCACGTGTATCTTTTAAACATTTAAATAATAAAATCTTCTTTTTTTAAATCAGCGCTTCTAGGCAGGTAGATTTCGTTTGCTGGCATAAATCTTTTAATGAGGCTATAATTCACGTGCAGAAAATTATGGTAGAATCCTAAAAAAATCCACCAATCCAAGATCGGTGTGTTACAGTTTATTTAAGGTATTATGTGTCAGCCGTAGAAGGTACTAATCGTGTAAAAAAAAAAGTGCTCCCAGTGTGTGCACTAAGCAGTGTACACAACTAACTGTGCAGTGCTGCAGTGAGCTGCTATCGTGATCTGTTGCCAGGCCTCCCGGTTTTAACCTTAAGAGTAAACCAATAAATAGGTTTTTGTAACACAAAAAGCAAACAGATTTTTAAATCAGATCTGGCAGCACTGATAGCGAGGTCACATAATTGACAAGAAGTGATAGTAACTTTAACGGTTTACAATTTTCGTTTTGGTACATAATTTTTTTTTAATTAATAATAATTATGACAGGGACGAGACTATATCACAAAAGACTAGTTTCGGAATAAGCCGGTTATGGTATTATAAACAAGTACAGCAAAAAACATTAGTGGTGTAAGTGAATTGGTGACTAATATACCTACTCGCATGAGGCTTGATGCATAATATTAATCATCCATTAACCCAGACACGGTCGTATGACTCTTTAACTTTATTTCACCTTAACCATAAAGGTACAAAATAAAATAAATAAAAGAGCTCTACTTTTATTCACATAAAAAACAAACAGTAGGTATCTTGAATGCGACCAGTATTCGTCTAAATTGTGACTCATTGCCGAGCACTAACTTTGTTATCTAGTACAAAATACTCAGTTACTAAGCAATCGTAGTAAATAACAATACGCTTACCGGTAAAAGGTCAACGGACCAGTCGGTATCGAAACTGAGTCACTGTATCAAGGCCTCAGATTTCAGGCAGTTATACTTACCTACGAACTCCATCGCCACATTTAGCAGCAACCGCCCGATTTCATGGCTCCAGCACCCTGATTCACAAACACTCGGAAAGTTTCAGTGTCGATCCTTTCCGAATTCGAATGTCAAACATTCTTTCCGAACGGAGTTTTCGAAAGCTAATGTCAATTGTGCCTAATGGAAACGTCAACGTTTTCGATTCCGACGTTTGAGAATCGCATTTCTTTGACGTCTTCGGAAACCTGCCTCTCTGATTCGAAATCCCAACGTTGGTGAATAAGCGTGCTGGTTCCGTTTTCGATCTGTTTGATTGTGATTTATTAATTGAATCTTCAGACATTATTGAATTAACATGTGCTAATCGGTTTAAGGTTACTTTAAATTATTTGTATTTAAGTATATAAAATTACAATAAAGATAGTCTTGATAGAATAATATTGAGTTTTTGGAAATAACTTTACATTAAGTAGAGGAAAAAGTAGTAAGTAGTAAGGTTTCTCCAATTTGACAACGTTATTATGACCTACGACTATTAATATTGTCAATGTGAACAAATAACAAGAGTCAATTACAAATTCAGTTTTCAGCTATCCAAGGTTAAATTTATTTGACATAACAGGGTACTTAGGTAGGTACTGACACTGCAAAAATTTGAAAGGGAAATGTTTATGCAGGAATTGACTTAAGAAAATAAAAATAATGTGGGACCCTAAGCTATAAAGGACACGGACTCATCTGAACTCACTAAATGCCCATTGAATTAACTTTATCATATTTATAGCGTCTTGTTCGTATTTCTTAAAATAATCTTAATATCATGTGATATTTAATCACTTATTTGATATTGTTGTTCTCACCATCTCACCGAATTAGGAGAGTGAAGAAACAGAGAGTGCACCTGTGTATTGCGCACACACTTGTGCACTATATCTCAAGCGCAGTTGGCTAAACTCTGTTGAGATAGGCCGCTGTAGTCGAAATTCGGCTAGGAGAACATAAATAATTAATATTGTTGTTACTTGCCATAGGTATATGTAATCAGTTTTGATGGTAGCTACCAGTAGTACCAAATACAAAACAATTCTACACAATCCCTTCTCGTCAAAAAACTGGAATGTCATTCAACTTGCCCTGCGCGACCCCAGCGTGCAGTACAGAATTCTAAAATATCAGTTTAGTAATCGCAAGTATTCATAAACTGGTTTCCACTTTGAAGTCCAATTATTTGGCAGACGTTCGCCAACAATCCTCTGCCGCGTGCCATCATCAGCATAAAAGGACGTAAAGTGAGCTTGGCGTGTGACTCATGAATTCATGACTCATTAAGATCTAATAATCTAAGTATTTATTCTATAGTCAAATTAAAACCTGAAAAGTTTAATGCTATGCCAGACTACTTATGTCTTTTAAGGAACTTTTATCAATAGGTAAACTTAATATAAACCTCTGCTATCCTAAAAAAAAACTCAAAAGTGAGATCAAATTATAAATATGGATTCAGTTTGACAACGAGAGTGAGCGGGACAACCGATCTTCGTGGAACAGACCTTGGTACCCCATGATTATTACCTGCACAAGAAGTGAATCTTTTTGCCCCCAGATAACCTACACAGATGGATGCGTAATACATTTATACACATACTCACACAACGCACACACACATGTAAAATTTCGATATGCATCAGTAAGTATATTTAATACATTGATGTTGGTGATATACCACCATTTAATGATGTAGGTTTTATTAACACAGGAACGATAGACAGAACTGTTGGCAGTAGCAACAGTAGCGAGTTAGCAACAAGTAAACATAATTTTGGAAAAAAACAAAACACCCGACTGCATAAAATTTTATATTTTTGAAATTGACTTTTTACTGGCTTTCATTTGATACCCATATTGCTATGGTAAAGAAGAAATCAATCATGTCACTCTCACAATTTTTACAAATTCAACGACACCTCATATGACAAAAACTGTCTAGCCGTTTGGGCTGTTGGGCGTGCCAAACAATTATACATACTCTCGAAAAACATAACCCTCCTTCCGCAGTCGGGTAAAAACTTTAAATAGGTAAGTAGCTTAAGCTTAGTAGCATACTCCTCAAGTACAGTTTCTTGGAAAAATACGATAAATTTATTTTATTTTATGACTGAATAAGTGACAGATTTACATACTATGGAAAATACTTACTAGGGAACTTTGGTGAACAATATTTTAATGTTCACATGAACAAGAACATACATAATTGAAATTTGTATTTTCCCGCAATGATGTAATAAGCTCGTGCCTACTGCATTATTATAAACAAAAACTTGCGCTAATATGACACAATTTAGATTTTGAATTACCTACCGTATTATCAGTGGCAAGTTTTATAGATTACTTATTAGTTTAATCTAAATATTAGTAATATTTAAAAAAGAAAATATTTGATTATTTGTTTGTTTGTTAGGCTATCTACTGGACCGATTCAAATGAAATTTGGTACAGAGATAGTTTGAGACACTGGAAAGGACTTAGGGAAGGACATTTTACTCTTTGTCTCATGTCGGGATATAAAATAATTAGGGGGGTGAAATAGGGGATGAAAGTTTGTATGCAAAATCCTAATTTTGGCGCGGGTGAAGTCGCGGGGAACTGCTGGTAGGTAGTGCATATTTATATTTGTTATGTTCAGTTACTAAATCGTAATAATTTATTTTTATATATTTCTCTTATTGTGTGATATACAAAAAAAGTTCGACATTTAGAATTTTAAGTTATTTTTCTAAGGTGTCTGAATTAACAAACGTCTGCAAGCACACCCTAAGAAATAAGTGACGTAAACCAGCGGGCGCGCGTTCAAGTCTTTTCGTTCATCGGCCTCCTCAAGGGAACTAGGAAGTGGACCGCACAAAAACACGAACCCACAATGGCCATCGCCAATCTTCGCCTTACCAACACGATTTATATTTATTTATATAATCACGATTGTCGATTCATACATACTTAATGAGAGGCGATTCTTATCCAAGCCGTATTAAGACAAAAACTCGTCTCTGTTGGTGATACTTGGACTACCAATTTCAAGGTTGTTCAGTATTGTCTATTATGAGGATTGTGAAGTGCCAATACGCACCGCAAGTAGGCATTTTCAAAAATACTTTCTGTCACACAGCTCTGCTCCCTGACCCGTATCGTGCGGTATAAGAGTGAGTTGCATGCAAGTCTAGGAGCAAATTCTTTACATTTCCCTTTCAAAATATTATTTCGGGCGATAACCTTTTTACCCGCCTAAACTTTTACGGAATGAAACGATTTTGGTCTCATTTAATTCAGGTACACCATTATCTACGTCGGTAACGTTTTTCTTTTTAGACAATTTAGTTTATTTCAATTTAAAATTATTAAATATTATCGAGGTAGTTTTCAAGTAAGAGAATATGTGGATATTTGGATGATTAATTATTAGTTATATCGTAAGCAATATTTCTTTAAAGTAAAATCATATACAGGGTGTCCCGTAAATTAGCGTTAAGCGAGAGTGACGTCATTCTATTGCTCAAATACAACAACTTTTTCTATGGGATCAACATCGAAATCTCAAAAAAAAAATTGACTTCTTCATACAAACTGCCGTGCCGATCGGCACTTTTGCCAAAATTTTTTTTGAGATTTCGATGTTAATCCCATAGGAAAAGTTGTTGTATTTGAGCAATAGAATGACGTCACTTTCGCTTGACGCTAATTTACGGGACATCCTGTATAGGGACCTAGTTTTTCATTATATCTATATTTTCAAAAATTATGAAAGAAGGTTTCAGTATTAAAATGTACAGCTTCACAGTCCTTTTAAGTAAAGCCATCACAGCTGTGTTAATCTCTCCGTAGGCAGTTTGTATAGTAGGTGTTAGGAAGTTTATATCGCCAGCCGGTACCTACATAACGTACCGTCTGATAAATATAACACGCGGTGATTTATTGTTTACTATTCCGCAGTCTGTTCTATTAACTGAATCTTTTGTATGAGTCACTGGAAGCGAGTTCGTTGACACTGTGTTATACATTGCAAATCAAATGGCTGGAATCTTGACAATATGCGTTCGCATGCATTTGGAATTTTAAACTAGATTTTACTGAAACAAATACATTCCACACACTTTCGGCAAAATTTTGAGCAACCATTCAGTGTGTGTAAATTTTTGTGACTTGTATTTGACTAAGTAGAATATTTAGCGACATAACTTAAACAAATAACGTGTTACAGTGTGGTCCCTAAAGTGGAGGTCTTTGTAGGCGTGTCGGATTTTTAAGGTTGCCACTTTTGGTATGGCGCGTCACATTTACAATATAATTTTATGTAACCAACGTACAGTCGGCAGCACGTCAGGTTACCCATTGGTCAAATAAAGAAAAAAATATATATCAAAGTTTATTTTTCACAGCAGAAGGCACTTTGTATTTACATTAACCTACAAAAAAACAATATTTAAAATTATCAAGAGTACTAGATAAAGGAATGCAATATATTTAGCTTGTACCATTTCTCAAATAGTCCTAAGTCTTCAGATATATATTCTTTCTTCGCTATTAAGTACCTTCTGAAAACGTCAACTGATGTGACAACCCTACTGTAAGTGAGCACCATGACGAAACCCTACTACACTTTGTGCAAGTAGTATTGTGAAAGAGGCATCGACGTGGAGGCGAAACTGGCCGAGCCATGGAGGCCAAGATGATTTCAAACAGTCATGCGTAAGATGTTCAATATTTTGAAGGGCCCAACGCCGATACGTCAAATTAAATATTATCTATTTGTTAACGGCAAACGACCTTACTTACCAGCTTTATTTTACCTGTAATTAATGACCGAAAACAATCGACGACACGAGTGCGTTCGGGTACCTTCATCTAACTTTGAAGCATATTAGGAAAAGAAGAATGTCAATGACAGTGGAGTCAACTTCTGACAATGACGAATCATAAACAGAAAACACTGATAACAGCAATTTATCATCAGCAGCATCAACATTTTTCCTGTGAAAAGCATTTTGGCTCAAATTCAAGAGAAGAAGAAGTTCTAGTCAAAATCTAATTCATGACTACTCAGATTTTAATAAACAGTGAATATTGATTACCGATTTCCTAATCCTTTATTTTGCAACCAAATGACAACATATTTATCAAAAGTTACGACACGCCCATATTTCTCGTTAACTAATAACACGCGATAAAGCATTGGCGTGACGTCACGAAGCACGCTGTTATCATCATCTGGTCTTTTAGATATCTATATTTATCAGCAGTTTTATGAAATCATACTTACGTCTTGACAGCAAAATGTCTTTCCTGCCATCGGTGACGCCCCGGCTGCGAGGATCGTGTTTTCCGACTTTGTGAATGATAAATTATTTCGTCATGTTTTGATTACTTTGTTGATGCGAAATCATATCTGTCATGACAACTATTCGAATAATCATGCGGAGAGATAAATGATATTCTGGATACTAACACATTTGAATGTTTCAGGCAACATAATCCAAACAGGTCTGGTCGGAAGATTGTTATAATTTTCTTTTATTAATTTGAAGATAAGATGTCCTCAATGGATTTTCTTTGACCCTAATATGATAGCGGCTAGTTCTATCTTAGATAAGTTTTTTTAAGCAAACATAAAAAGATATTTTGAAGAAGAAAACGTAAACATCGCGTGATACGACCGGGCACGAGGGCAATACTCCTACGGTACCTACGTTTGTATTTTCGCACCATTTATGCAATTTTTCACCAGCATGTAGACATATTAATTTGGGCAAATTCACACAATAACACATCCATTATTTAGTGAACGTGTGCAATGTTACTGATACGACTTTACAGCATTCTAGGAAAATACAGTACTTAGAAAAAAACTAGGATTTAGCAATAAATTCGTCATAGGCGGTTGCTTGAATTTTTACGTCAAGACATTTACAAACGACGCTATTAGGCGATTTCTCATAGAGTCAACCAAAGTGGAAGTCATTAAGTTTGCTCATCCACCAGGCGTTTCGTCATAGGTTTATGTAATAAGATTATGTAAACTCTGTAAGAGTGCACGGTCGTATGATAACTATCACATAATTGAACGAGAGCAGCCTACAAACAATGCTATATATTATGATTTGCGCTAGTTTTAATAAGAGGAAATTTAATATAAAAATAAATTACGACATCGTGAGGACGTGTTACGTGGATGTGCATCATGTGCTCTACCAAGAAAACCAGAAGTAATTCGGCTGAGTCAGTCGTGAGAAAAAACAAATATCTAACCGAAACGGCATGCGCTTAGTCATACAGCAGACGTCTAATCAAAACAACATTATAGATAAAAAATGATGTGTGGTGTTATTATTGCTAATAGGTGTTTGATCTTACCTTTGTATATGGGTGAAACTTTCTGTACTTATTTCTTATCGTTTATCAACTTTTATAAATCCAGTGTAATCAAGGGTTATTTTGCCCTATACTGATAATGATTGTAGAGGTAACCTAGTACCTATATAGTACAATATTAGGTATATTAAATGTATTGTAAGTCTGTGATGAGCTGTTTATACATTTTATGAATGTTGCATTGTGTTTTTTTTATTATCTAGTCTAGACTGTTTCGATACCATTTTAGATACACATCTAATTCAGTTTATCATAAAAATACTACCTACGTGATATTACTAGCAATTGCAGTTACGTAGAAGTGAAACCTATGCAGTGAAAGTGTCCATAAGTTTCTGATACAATTAGGCAACAGTTTTAAATTAAAGACAAAATTAATGCAAAATATGTCACCATTTAATTATTTTCCATTCGATACGAATTCATATTTTCTTATGGCATCAATCATAAAATTGTACGTGAAATTCGAGCAATGAAACATTTCATACAGTATTCATCAAACTTACAATCATTTCAGCTTACGTAACTAATTTTTACTTAACAACTAAACACGGTGGGTAAAGGATAAAATAAGTTGACAAGATTGTTTAAAAAAATATCACGTTTATTGCAATGTCGCAATTCAGAGGCACATACTGTTTGTACGCGCACTCCGTCAACGTAATGATATTATGTCATTTAAGGATAGTCCGTTCACACAAATTAAACAATCAACATTATGTATGTAATCATAGTTCATGTCCATTGAACAGTCGTCATTACTTATTTATCACTCGTTTTGTTAGGCGGCACTGACTAAGGGATCGTATGGTTGCAGTACGGGCAGCGTATGGTGCGTGATGCGAGAGCGAGTTGCGCGTTCCTCTTGAACTTTCAAGAGGACGAGATCTAGGGCTGCCCGGGCGTCTTCTAGGGGCGAGTGACCGCTGCTGCCACGCTGCACCGACCGGCCTAGCAGCTCCTCTGTCAGCGTACGCAAGGATCTGCGCAACGGAAAGCCTCTCGCATGAGGATACAACGCACAGGTGTCCACAACCGCGCCATGAAGTAACTTCAATGCTCGCAGGTCGTTATCCAGTGCGTGCCCGATCAAAATGGTGTCAGTGCCGACGAATCCCAGTATGTCATTTTGAACATCTCGTAGCGTCTTAGTCGCGCGCGCCAAGTCGCGCGGCCTGATGCCCGAGAATCGAGTGTTGAGATCGACAACGGGCGAACTCGGTTTCACTAGAGATCTGTATACAAGTCGGCCATCGGCTGCTATGACCGCGATACTAGCCAACTCCAGCCCCGCAGTGGTGTAGCACATCTCTGCGTCGATCGCGTACACTCCGCCGCGAGGTGAACGCGCACGCACATATCCTTCGAGTGGCCCGTTCATGCCTGGCCGAGTGCCGTTCCATACGTGATAGCGCCCGGCGACGCAACCCGAGGAGCCGTACGGAGAATTGCAGCAAATATATCGGCTTTCACTTACGCGACCCCAATGATAGACGCAAGGGTCTTCCATCACATATTCACCATCGGAATTTATTTTAAACATTTTATCACAACGCACGCATAAATGTTCTACACATGCTACATGATCCACTTCTTCGTCACTGTCCGAACGCGGAGTCGAACCCCACGAACCACGGCCACTGTCACTTTGCGATCCACCGGGCACAAACTCGGGAGCGTTCACATCCCATGACGTAAACTGAGGTCTAGGTCGAGGCGGTGGATTGATATACACAACAGCTTTCGTCGAGTTCGGCTCTAACTCGAGCGGATACCCGAGGGCCCACATTCGCTTCGGAGAAAGCAGATGCGGGCGAAGTGCTTCTGCTAGTTCTTCAGAAGAGATCCTCTGCGGCGTCGACGGCGTCGGCGACGCGGCCGAGGGGCGTCGTCGATCGCGCGGCTTGCGCCGGCGTGCTGCAGAGCTGGCAGAGTCCACCGTCGTGACCGTATCTTGGTAAAACCAATCGTGCATTTGAATACAGAAATGCATTGTATTTGTTCGGCTTGTATACACATAGAGTCGAGAGAGCGAGCGCGGAGCTGGAGTCAGCGGATACGTGTAATCGCGCGCGCGGGCGCTGTACTAATGGCGCGCTGGTGGGGCAGCCCACGCTTTATACGTCACGTAGGTAGCGCGCGTTTGTTAACGGGACACGCCAATCGACCGGCCTATTCTCATTTTTCTAAACAATAATAAACCTTCTTTGTCTACAAAATAAAGGGCATAGACCCTGTTTTTACATGGGTTTCCGAAAATGAGTTAAGCACTAAAGTGCTCAAGAATTAGTCGCTGTAACTAGGTTTGTAACAGCGAATAGCGTTTTGTTTACACGAATCAGCTGATGTGTCCGCGCGGCCCGCCGGCAGGGAGTACGTTCAATACGCTACTATAAATAAACAGGACTCAGAACTGGTTATATATCGTTTCTAATGAGGGGCTTTGACTTATCTCCTTATTTATGTTTCACCATTGGGCATTCATTAGTTTATTATATTGGTGATTGCCTAAATTTTAATTACCATTTCTAACGAGTATTTAAAATAATTTGATTTGGTGATGGGGTAATTCAATCGTATTTTCCTACAGGAGCGTTTATAGATCTCTAAATTTAAGGCTCTTTGGGATGAATGGAACAGGTTAGTGACGAAGGTTATTTATATTCGTAGACAGAATGAGGCGCGGGGAGGCGGGCCCGGGCCCCGGGGCAAGTGGCGGAAGGACGGCCGTTGCCCTACGCTCGGCTCCGACTGCCAAAATTGTCTGACATTCACGAATCCTTCACCCGTTTCAGAGAGTTCTTAGAATTTAATCTTAAGGCACTGAACTTCAGACGATACTTAATTGACTGATTTGGGAGGGCAACGAAAGCTTTTATTACAAAGCTTCAATTGTGTACTAATTAATCAAGGGAAATTCTGAACTAAACGAACAACATTTAATAAAAATAATACAGCTTTGGAAAGCTTGAATTATTAGTCTTTTTTAATATTCCTAAGTATTTATTTTTAACAAAATTTGAACAATAAATTCCTAATATTTATTGTTTCCATGAAAATGAAATTTTAGTTCTATTAACTTTGTCAGAATAAAGATTACAACTACAGACTACAAATACTTTTATCCATAGGTACAAAGGAATTTACACGTTTCGAATTGGTATACGTGAAACGCCACGTCATCTGCCGGATGCGTTTGACGTGACGTGACCTACAAAAGCTACCAACGAGCAAAAGCTCCAATAAACCACCCACTGGATGACTTCTCGGGTAACTTGCTATACTAGAGCTTTAACCAACAATCTTTGTGAGTTGTTGTAAAAACTATACTAAATCAAACAGCTATTTTGCTCAAATAGCAACAAGAGTCCGAGAGACCGTTTGCCTATTTATGTACGATTGTAATGAGGTTCTTAGTGATAACCCAATCAGCTAAAGATTGTTACTGTTATCTCCGCTTTGTGTTAAAAGCCATTTGCCCACAATAAACATGTAGGGCAAATACACCTTTGCGTACATATTTTCTAACTATTTTTTTTTAAATAACATATCTTATTCATACTGCAACTTAACGAGTCTAGGACTGGAACAATTACATTGGCAAATCGCCTTACAAAAACAACGCTGTTCCACGTAGAAAGAGCTAAATAACTAGGTCAATGGCCGAAACTCCCTGGAGTATGTAAACAAAACTATCTGCACCCCGCGCTAAACATGAATGGACTTACATTTAAACATACCTATTTCACTATCTTAATTCTTAAATTTCGAGATTGTTGTGGGTGATTTCAATTTTAGGACAGAGCAGATAACTTTTAACACTTTATCAAAAGTGTTTATTTACGATATTATTATCAGTATTTATAAAATCAGACCTAAATTATTTCAGGCGAATCAATAATCTGAAATAAACTTCAGTATCGAGCTCACGCATGAAGGATACGTCGTGTGATCTCCACACGTCTCTACATCTGCACGCGAGGGGTATTTCATTTATGGGTCTTATTTCTTCTGTGTAGGTGTCAGATTTGTTGGTGCGGAGAGTGTATACGAGAATCGGTTCATGCGTGAAACATATCGTGGCAGCGTCGCGCATGTGTTTGTATACAGAGGCGCGTGTGGGCGCGCCCGGCTGGTCGCTGACACCGGCGCCGATAACCTTCGAATCGATGTCAAATGCGCATCGCCTCGTCAAACGGTATCGTAAAACTTAGATGGCCTGACACGAGAAGCTTCAGATCGCAAACGCGACATAAAACATATTCCTCAACTCTACAAATATAGAAACCAGAGAAAAGCTAGAAGAAGGATTACTTCTATAAGCCCCACTTAAAATGCCACGTGCAAGACGTTTAAAGAAACTAGCAAGACCATTTTAATGTAAAAACCCACACAATCAAGAAAACATCAAGTTATTATTTAAAAAAAAACTAAAAAAACATATGCTACAAACAAATAGTAAAGGTTTTAAAGAAAATAAATACAACTTGTATGATGTCAGCCTAAAACTACATTTTATGGCAAGTGAATTAAATGCTTTCGAATAAGTAGAAATTAACACAGTGTAGTAACCATTCGTTCGTACCTATATTTACTTTTGATCGAATTGTATGTAGGTAGTTCTTGCAATTCTAGAACAAGCATGGACTTTTAACTTTATTTTCTTTCATAGAGGTTACCACTTTACTGAACTGTCACGCATATAACTGCGAAATGTGCATGTGCAAGTCGAACCATTACAAGGCACACGTCACATAATTGGTTAATTGTGAGATTTGCACTTATGAGATCACCTTAAAAACAAGTCTTGCTTGGTATTTTGATATTGCGCAAACAAGAATCGACTCAAATGTAGCGCGCATAAAATCAGAAGAGAGAAAGTGTCTCGACAAAATACCATGTCAGGCATCTTACCGGTATGTAAAATAATCACAGAAATAATTAATAGTTAGTCATTCCTGTTATTGATTGCTACTCCCAAACTACTAAAAAGTTCATTAGGTATCTCAATGGCAAAATCTACAATATTATTATTCACTTCTATAAATTCATCTACGTCTTGGATTTAACGCGAATATTTATTTTTCATGTTCATAGCTGAAGGTTAAGGTGAAGACCTTGCTACGCTGTTCATGTTGAAGGATTTCAAGGAACGAGTCGTTTTAAAATCGGCTAAGATGCTAAATTAAATAGTATTTGTTTTGCTATCTTAACATTAGAACTAGTGGATTGTGCGTTTAGTTGGTTATCTTTTATCTCCGTTTACATATTTTGTTAAGATAGCACGTTAATCATTTTCTTGGTTTCCTGAAGATATTGTAGATATGTCAGGTTTATTCGTTTGATGCTAATGTTCTTTGTTTCAACGTCGCCTCGGAAGGCGGTCGGTACAATAATTGCGTGCAAGACCTGTTTTGCCTATAAAAGTAAACGCCCACTTGTGATGTACCCGTTCACAATCTCGGTCAGTGGGCCAGGGCAGAGAGGAGTACTGCCGGAACTTAAATTCATTTTCAGTTACCTAATTGGAACCGGTATGCTCTGGAGACCTTGACAGAGAACCGCGATTGTGACCACTCTTGATGATTAATATCGATTGTTGTGATTGATAACAGCTGCAGTATATTATCCGAACCGATGACAAGTAGACATCAAATTAGTACAGCTAATTTTTGTCTACAATATTATTGAACGAGTTCAGTTACTTATTTGTTGCGATATGAAGGTAATACACAAAAAAATGGTATCTGAGTGATTTTACTTAATGTAGAAGACACGTAAAGTGACACAAAATACGTGGGAGAGAAATAATACGACCGTGAAGCATACCAACAATGGATAATATTAAAGGACCAAGGAAAATCATACAAAAGCTACATTTGATGCGTTTCTCTTCAAATAGAGACGAATATACGGATTATATTAAATTCTTGACAATTTGAATTTGCAATGTGTAATGCAACAAGATAATTAGTTAGATATAAAGATAATGTTTTAATTTAAATCAATTTGCAGTCGTTTATGGATCTTTAATTGATAGTACCTACTAGTCCGTATGGATAACAACAAGACATGTCGTGACGATAAACGCTATTTATTCTACGTAGTATTGAATTGATTAAGGACAATCCTCATTTCATGTGTATACATACAACTCGTACGGGCAAAGTCATGTCGGGTTTTTTTCTATTTAGTATTTTTAATTATTAGTTATTTTCTTAATATGGATTCGATTTTTGTGTGGAGAGAACTATGGCTAAAAGATCGTATGTCGATGTTTCGGTGAAAGTTAAAGATCAACCGCGCAGTGACCACTGTCACGAAGCGCTGCCCCAAGTGGGTCAAGGAGCTCGCGTTGTCAATGTGACTAAGCCTTCTCCATGAATTGCTCATATTGTTGTCAAATAAACATGCACAAATTGTGATTTCATAATTTATTCAGCTGAATTGAATGACACAAATATTGCTAGGGCTTTGATTTGAATTAACTACGCATTTAAATAATACAGTGGATTGACCATGGTCGCATAGAGAGACGATGATATGTCAAGTTTTCCCTTATTTATTTGAACTTCAAATATTCAGAACAATACTTGATAACAGCTTAACACTCTATGGACTAAGTTGTCTGAAAAAAAAAAATATTTTACTATTAGGTTTAAAAATGTTGCAACTTGACCCTGTCTTCAATTTTCGCGCATTATGTAAGTACGTCATATTTAACTCAAACTCATAAAAGAAGTACATTTTAATATATCATTAGTAAATGAGAAAGTCAATTACGAAAGTTGACGATTAAGTAATAGTACAGTCTAACAATAAATTGAATAAATTATTTTTGACTTTGACTTTGACTTTACAATATCACGGAATTATTTAACAAATGTGAAATTGAAAATTAAAATGTAAGTGAAAGAAATTAATAATTTATTAACTCATCACTACTTAACTTATTAGTGCCAGCTATTACGTAAAAAAACATTTATTTAATGGAATCAATCTTGTCAAATCCAACTTTTTTGTATCCTGTGACTCTTAGGAAACTACGCTGACGCAAAAATAATCGTTATTTATTGCAAAGTTTTCTATTAGACTGGGAAAACCTGTCATGTCTCAAGCTGAACTACATTCTTTTTAAGTTCGATTAATCGACTAGCTAATAGCCACGTTGAGAATTTGAGATCTCTCAAAGCTGAGGTATTGACAAATTGTTGCTAATAGGTAGGTGAACCACGATAACGGTGTTACTTCGAGACAAAACTAGTCTAACAAACCGGAAAAATAACGTTTTCGGGGCACGTCCACACATGTCGTGTGGTATACACGCGAACACTACCTGTTACGAGACTCGAATACGATTATTGTGTTATTATTTTTGTCTCAGCACTTCGATTTCTTTGTTACTGCAAATAAAGCGGCACAGTTTATGTAGCGTTTTAGGTATGTTCTGGCACTACGCGGTTCTGAAAGATGCGTCACAAAAGTAACAAAGTTTATACCACGGATATGTATTTACGTTCATTCTCTTTATATTATGTACGCTAAGATATAATGATCTGTGCATTATTTACTTAAGATACTCTTGATTAATTTAAGGCATTTTTTTACACTGAAAGTACTTTCCAGTGCACGTGCATAAAAATACAATAGCAGTCGTGTACGTACCATAGATCAAAATAAATATTACGAACGGGTCATACAACTACTATGTTATTTTCGGAATAGTCAATCAATGTTGAATCTGGGATGTTCTTAATCTTTGATAGTAAATAATGATACCACTACAGATTAGAACTAGACTTTTTTGTATCCATCCACTATCATAAATGTTATCTAACCTACTTATGATACTATTTAAGCCTGTCTCTATGTGCTAAGTATGTTTTTACTTAATTAGCAAAATGAACGAGGATGTGTAAACACAAATAAACATGCTGATAATTCAGTATCGTTATCTGTTATTTATCATTTTAATCTTTCCCTATTTGATTGTAGCGCAACAACAATTTATTCTATCTACTTTCTATTGATATGTACAATAGGCAGAACGTTAGGTTACCTATTTGAACCTCGAAAATAGCTTTTATTACGTAGGTAATAGAGGCAGTCTGAAAGTCAAAGTAGAGGTAGACGGACGTGCGGCCGATTGTACAATAAATAAGCTACACAATTATTTTTACAATTATTATTAGTAAATAACTGAGGGCGGTTTTTAAATAATAGTTACTGAAAGTGGAATGATGAAATTACCAACATTTTGTGATCATAATTTTTAAGTCATAAAATCTGGCCTGTTTACTGACTGGACATGTGTACACACAAAGATATATTACGTAATAATTAACCTAATTACATCAGAACGCTAATTTTTGATAGCCGGGGCAATAATATTTTGTTTAAAGATTTTCGCAAACCAGAATGCATGTGGACTGTGGATTTAAGTAAAATGAAATTAAGTGTAATGTTCGTGGTGTAATAATAAATGATAACTTACTAATTTTTGGGTACTTACTGTCGCACTCAGAGACGTCAATTAAATTAATCTATGATTAAGTCGCGTACTGTCACTTTCTTTGTCAATAAAATAGAAAAGGACGGCATGAGACTTAATGTAAGATTAACTTTAATTGACGTCTCTGAGTACGGCAGTTAGCCATAAGTAAGTTATCGTTTATTATTAGGTTAACTTAATATTAAAACAATATATTTTGAAAATTACCTACGTATGTTTTCTATTTCTACAAAGTGTTATTGAAATAACGCAAAACCTCTAAGGCCCACTTGCGCCATGTCGCTAGCCCCGGCTTAACCCCTTAACCCTGTCATTTTTGTATAACCTATTATCGGGTTAGGGTTTAACGCGTGTTGGTGCAAGTCGGGCTAAAAGACCGATTCTAATGCTGAATTATAATATATGGGACCAACATCGAAATCGCAAAAAAGAATTGATTTCCCATATTAAACCGCACCCACCTGACATCAGTTTGTATAGAGAAGTTTTTTTTTTTTAATTTCGATGCTAAAAGTTGTTGTATTTGAGCAGCAGAATTGGCTTCTAAGAAGTTTTGCGTTATTTCAATAACACCTTGTATATATTGTGTTTTCTATTTTGTGTTCCCAAATAAATAAATAAATGTTTGAAAATGTATTTACGTGCAGGATTTACATTCAACGATAAATAAAAAAACCGACGGTTGAACCATCATCATTAACCGTTTTCGTTTTTGTTATTTAACGTTTAGCCCAATGTAGTTTTTCTCAAAGATTTTTTTTTTCAATTTTAATCGGCAAATTAAATAAACACCAGTGTCAAACAACAGCAGACGTCGCATCCAGTTACAATTATTATTTGTTTACATTAACCGTATCTTCGTTTCCTACATTGACCGCTTATCTGTCAGATACTACGCATTTAACCAGTTTTACCCTGGATACTCCTTTATTGTATGAGTAATGTTTTTAATTAGCTGCGTGAATATCACAATCACCTGTCTCAGACTGATTAAAATGTTTTGTACGGTAGATACATTGTTTTTATATTCTCCAATATTTATTTATACTTTCAATTCAAGATAACGGGATCGCGTTATGTACTTACACGAATCATCTTTATGTGTCTGTTGTGTTCGTAGTGTATTTGGTACCTACCTCATCTATTTCGTGTCTCATGTTAATCATGCATGAAATGATGAATTAAAATACACAACGTCTGTCATAGTTTTTTTAACTTTTAAATCAGAGGCCCTACTTTTGAATTACTCGTATGACATACTGTTGGCGAATGCGACATAATTTTCACACAACACACAATTTTAGCGGTTTAGAGCGGTCGAGTGCAGTCGATCGAGTGATTCAAAGATGCGGAGTTTTAGATGACAAACGAAAATCAGTAGAAATCTGCACGCGACTGATACAAAAATAGAGGTTATGGTCAATGAAAAACCAGGAGAACACACTGGTACCACTATCATTTATTTTTTTAAATGGGCAACGAAATATTAAAAATTATTACGCCAGCCTATATTCATCAATAGACTGATATGTACATAAGTTAATAAACTTTTGTATTAGCAAAATATTTAAAAATATTACGCCAGCTTTTACATGACTGCTATATTTTTTATGTAGGTATAAAAAAAGAAATCATCATCGCTACTAAAGGTTAGGTCAAATCATAGCAAGATATAAGAATCGTCATTAGGTGATTAACACTGTTGCGTTTAAAATTATGATAATACGCGACTTTGTATGCAGCTTATTTTAAGAAATGAAGGTGGAGGACAAGCAAAGGCGGGTGACGACATGCTACCGCGTAGTCCAGTCTAGTCGGAATCCCCGGTCGGCGTGATGCCAAACTACGTCATCTACATACACAAGTAATATTAATCGTTTGTTTTTGTTTGCGCGTTTACTGGCAGCGCAGAAAAGAAATTTCATTAGTAATGACATTTAATAGAGGACGAAATGACTTTGACCTAATGATAGACTCTCTAATTTTGTAGATGAATACCAGACTTAGGAATTACGTTTGAGCGGGGCAGTGATTTCATGCTAGATTGCCTTTTATATTTAGAGATGGGCCAGCCAAAGTGACCGTTTAGTATGGCGGTCAATGGCCTTCTTGATGCTACATGAGAATGAGTGACAAGTTTCATGCAAATTGGTGCATGCTAATTCTACATGTTGGAGCAACAATAGTTATAGATAGTTATTTCATAACCAGCTATTATACTTAGTTGTATTTTTGGTAGACATCTACATACATACTAGATACGTTAAAACGGAACAGCGAAGCGCAGTATAATTTTGCTATTCGTCACAAATAACTGTTTCATTCTATTTCAAAATTGTGGGAAAGGACGTCACAATGACAAGATACTCAGTACTTAACTGAATAATGTTTTTGATGTTTAAATATAAAATCGAAATGATTAGAAAGCTTATCAAGTTATTTAAATCCTTACTAAAACAATATTGTTGTTTATTTGTCACTATATCTGTATTATCTGATTATGACTTATTTAATGTATGTATTGTATTAACATATTTATTTATTTTAATTAAACCTTTTATGAATATCTATTAACATGTTTGCGTAACGAAAACATGTTATTTCTTTATAAAGTTTAGACGAGCAACAGCATTCAGGCTTCCAAGTCTATTATGATTCAATAGCGTTGTTCTGCGAGATGAAATAAACTCCTCCTATGTGTATACATGTATATGATTTGCCCTCGATACTTTTCACACAGACGTGGTGCGTTTTGATTCCGTAAGACTTGCGAGTCTTGTGACCGATGTAGGCCTAACGGTGACAAAATGAACAGGTTTATTGCCATCGACCTAATACGTTTAGCTGCCGGCTTTGCGGCATCTTTTTGCCTAGGTTTCTCCACTTGATAAATGAACAAAAATTCAGGCTAATCACGAGTGACACGTACAATACGAACCGAGTCGAACCAAGATACATTTTAAAGTTGTGACAAGTGGAACAATTGCGTCGTGGCATCTATTAACACGATTGCCTGCTAAACATTATAACAAGGATGTGTGACATTGATATAATTTATTTTGTGACGTCAAAACGGTTTATACGCGTCGTGATTTTACGGAAAAATGTTTGGTCAAGCTTGAATAAGGATATGAGTCGGGAAAACTGATTCATAAAATTATATTATGTGTCTGAACAGTATATAGGTATTACCGTAACTTACTGATAAAACAATATCGTGCTACGAACACCTTTATTTTGGACAGGGAACACAACGTAGCATTCGTAGCATTTTAGTAAACTATTGGACTACGACAAAATCAAGACTAACTAAGTTGTTGTATGTTGTATATAAACATTAAATTTGCTAGCTAGTTTCATCTCGGTGTAGGAGGTAAGAATTTTATCTTTGTATTAATATTTTAGCTCAAAACTTAAGTGCAAAAAGCGTGCCTAACAAGGCGCCACTGCGAAGACGACAGCACACGTCACTATTGCCCAACCTCATGAATGGTTGATTTCTAAACGGAAACACTTGGCCGTACATTTGTACACGAGTTAGGCAACCCGTCATCCATGTAATAGTCTGAAGGTCTCGCGATGAAAACCTTCAGTGGGCGAAGCATTCGCTTTATTCCGCCAACAATTGGCCGCCATTATGCTCGTTGCTAACGAACATTTGAAATGCATACCCGATACTGCATTATTCGGCATAATAACAGTTTGCAAAATGCGCGCCGGTAATTCATGTAACCGATGCATGATGCCAGATCGATGTAGGTATTGGAATTTCGGGTATAGTAGGCTGAGGACAGGCATCTGAAAGCCTGTTGGATAGTTTTTAATTAAGTAAAAACTATGTTTGTAGACTAGTCGAACAGGGTTATTTGGGTTATCTATCTAACTTGATGTGCCGGCTTACAGTTTAAAATAATAACCTGATTTTGAACATTCAGCATTTGAGCATTTGAGAACAGTTACGTTTAACAATTAAGTACTTATCGCGATTATTTAATTTACAGTAACACTTCACTCTCATAGATAACCGCCGAAATGTGCAATATAAGTAGGTCTTATTTCATGGTGGTAATTATTCAGTGTTAATGGTAATTAACTGGCTATAAAAACTACTAAACTTTTCCTGCTCTACAAAACAATTAGGAAGTGTCACAACAACTTGCCTAATTAATTGTATTTTACTAAGAAACAAAGACACTCGATTCTAACTGTACAAACTGAAAAGGTTTGGATATATCACATTGTTAGCACTGGCATAGGCCACAGTTAGTCAAACAAATCATATTAGCATAACACATTTTACTTGCTAATAAAAACATGGAACTCAACTACGTAATATCCGCCAATAACAACTGATCAACAATACATTATGAAAACCAAGTCCTGTCAAATAATAAAAAGTGAATAAGTAGTGAGTATAAAAAAGTTTTACTATAGGACCGATGGCGGAATCAATCTAAAAATTTGATCATGTAATCCAGTGATCTAGTCATATGATATTTAAGAGATTTTTATGTTGATCATAATATAGAAAAAGTTTATGTAACTACGTACTCGAGCTTATAAACTGCCATGACTTTATATTTACCCTGCTTTTCACTGTAAAATAACGCACCTACTTCTAAGTAAGTATTGTTAATTTATTATTTATTTAAAGGTACCTCATAGCCTGTCAGTCTATCCATGACATCTCATTATATTGTAAGTCAATCAAGCTAGTGCCCTACCCTGTCACAGCATTAGCATGAGTGTATTATGAATTCATAACTCTAACTTCGTAGTTTTTACTTAGAAACTTTTCGCCAAAATAAGGGAATAAGTCATTTTATTTCTACATATTTTTTATTATATTTTGGCTTCATTATACACTTATTATAAAGTTTTATCAAATAACTCATTAATATAACGTTGTGTTCGTGATGTAGGAATATGACGTTAGAATTTAATAGAAATAAATCTATAAATATCAATACCGAAACATACACGTTACATAATTCATGCTACGTATCAATAGCGTTCGCAACGTCAGGATGGAAGCGTTTACGATTTCTGCGCAAACCGTTTACAGTACATAGCCAATGATAATAATGCCGGCATCATTAACAGCTGTACTAATTTAGGTATGCTAACTGTTCATCCATCATGACATTAACGGAAATAACGGCACGGGAGGCTTTGTTGCGCGATGACAATTGTTTTAACGCGACACGTTAGCTGACGTGAACTGAAATGGACTGGTTTAATTGGAGTAAACATATGGTTCACGGCGGATGAATGGAAATTACACGGATTTCAATGGTAACAGAATGCTTTGTAACACTAAATCAATCATGAGTAGCGTTCTTTATTCGATAGCAGTAGATGTTTGTCGCTTAATTAGTATTTTTTATTTTATTAAGTTTACCTTTATTTTTTTATTTAGTTTTTATGCGGCTCTAAGTAAACTCATTAATGTAATTGAGATAGGTACTACGTGTGGTAAAGAATGCAGCTGTATATCGCATTAAATCTTCCTTTTACAAAGCAAAATAAATAAAACGTAGTCTGTCACATTCAATTCAATTTATTGTAACAGCTAAGTGTATTGCCACGAAGACTAGGTTATTACAAGTACATACCCAAGTGCATTTTTTTTTTAAGTTGTGTAGATTTAGAATGCATTTATCGAAATAAGACTTATGTTCTTTTAATTCTGCAAAAAATAAAACATACCTCTGCTAAAAACGTAAATACTATTACTACGAAGTTTCAGCTGCTGTATGTAATTTTTTAATTACCTAATTTGAATAATTTGCCTAAAGTTACGCAAACACGACATCGGAAAGTAATTAAAATTAAAAATAATCGTATTTAACATTCGTTAAATATAAATAGGAACAAGTCTGCTGTATTTTTAAACTTTACTGATGTATTAATTTACTCCGTATCTATCAGAGAAGTTTGAGGTGCTTGTGGCGCAGTAGTCAGAGGCCCTAGGGCGGCTTGATAACTTCTGACAGTAAGGTTTGTCACTTGCCTTACAGACACACCTCCACCAATCCGCACTGAGCCCGCGTGGTGGAGTATGGCTCGTACCTCCTCATAGTTGAGGTGAGGCCTTTTCCCAGCAGTGGGATCGAATATGCTGACTTTTCTATCAGAGAAGTTTAGTTAAAAATAATACAATAGATCTAACCACATTTACATTACGAGGCAAGTCCTTCAAATAAGTATGATTTTCGGAATAGCGCTTGCCCTGTTTTATTTTTATTTTGTTTTAAGCCTTCACGCATCATGTTTCCAGACGCAATAGAACATTAATTGTTATCAACCCGACCGCGGGTCTTATGGGGTTTGACAGGTTCACAATGATGCCGCCGTGGGTGGATGTCTCACTGACAAGTAACAGACAGCATATTCAGTCTTTGGTAATTGAAATAGTTTTTTTGAACTAGTGATCAACGGGAACAAAAATTACCAGCGATTATCGACGATTTTATTAATTTATAGATATTTTGATTTTGTTTTTAAAAATACAGTCGTTTCCAGTAAGCCTCGGCTAGACATTAAGCGATTAATTTCTATTTATATACTTAAATTTAAGTGGCATTTGCTTTCGAAGAGAGAACGGCGTTTCTAGTTAGGTAGAAATTCTATAAAATTAACAGTGAACGTACGAAGGTCACGCGGACACATTGCAAAAACGGTCAAAAACCTACTAACCTTTTTTACACTAATTATTTCAATGACACTAACGCCTATACCTTTGAAACATATTTTGGGACACAGTGAATGTCTAAACTGGAATAATTTAAGGCAGGTAGGAGAACAAACGAAAAATTCCTAAGTATAACACCATCATCAAGAATACCAGTTTCGAAAAGTAGTATCTCTCGACTCTATAGGTATACAAAGCTTTGTAAAACAAAAAAAAACCTAAACAATTCTTATGTAAAAACACCACCACCATTGTTAGTAAAGCATGTAATAAATAAGGTTACAGTATTTGTAGAAATTGTATTATTATTTGTCATGTGCACTTTAGATGGTCCTTGGTCGGTCATTTAAAATAGTAAAATATAGAGACGCCTCATCGCACAGCCGAAGGAAAATAATAAATAAATACGACTTACTTTATTGATTTGGCATGAATAATGCTAATTGTAAACGTGTACATACATAATCAGATAGGAAGTTGTTTCAATAAGACTACTTAATTAACAATAAATATCAACAGATAATAATATTATTGAACTTTAGATTTCTAAAGAGGATAGCGAACTTAACAAAGAAAAAAATAACAATGTAAAAAAGAAAAACATAATCATTCACCGCATCAGTAAGCAAACTGCAAAAGGCTCAAAAAGGTGTAATATTCATGTAAGACCGTAACAAACAAAATAATGTTAACAATGGCTTAGTTTCACATAGATAGTTAAATGACAAAAAACCATGGAAAAAATAAACAAATTATATTACGGCAAAACAATTGAATCATCACATACCTGATGAATACTTTACAATCTTCTCTTCACCGTAATTCTATTTCGGGACAATGAAGATGAATATTTAGAGTTTACCTACGGCTACGAAATGACATCGTAGTCGTAGCTTGCTACGCCGCATGCATGTTACTATCAGACACACACACAGTCCAGCAAACAAAAAAGTACGAACTCTTTTTTTTATTTTGGGATAAAGAAGATGATTGATTACTAAAAGGTTCATCTACGGCTACGAAATGACATCGAAGTAGTAGCTAGTGCTACGGATACGCCCCATGTCTGTGACTATCAAACACACACAGCACAGCAAACAAAGTACGAACTCTTGTAGAATATTTTGGAACAAGAAGATGATTACTCAACGTTTATCCACGGCTACGAAATGACATCGTAGTCGTAGCTAGTGCTACGGATACGCCCCATGTCTGTGACTATCAGACACACACAGCACAGCAAACAAAGAAGACGAACTTTTTTTAAGAATATTTTAGAACAAGAAGATGATTTACTCAACGTTGATCTACGGCTTTTAAATGACACCGTAGTCGTAGCTAGTGCTACGGATACGCCTCATGTATGTGACTATCAGACACACACAGCACAGCAAACAAAGAAGACGAACTTTTTTTAAGAATATTTTGGAACAAGAAGATGATTTACTCAACGTTGATCTACGGCTTTTAAATGACACCGTAGTCGTAGCTAGTGCTACGGATACGCCCCATGTATGTGACTATCAGACACACACAGCAAAAAAAGAAGTACGAACTTTTATTAAGAATATTTTGGAACAAGAAGATGATTTACTCAACGTTGATCTACGGCAGGCATGTCAAACTCAAAGTTACTGGAGGGCCAAATGCATACAGGTCGTGGAGTCACTGGGCCGCAAAACCCAGACACAAAGAAATAAAACGAATTAGGATTGTAGTACAAAAAAATAAAGATTGTTTTTAATAATGATCCAAAAAGTTACAACAGTAGTTTGTGTTTGCAGGCTGCAACTGGAGGCTGTTAATATTGGATTGGGCCGCAAACAAATACGTAGAGGGCCGCATGCGGCCCGCGGGCCGCATGTTTGACATGCCTGATCTACGGCTACGAAATTACATCGAGTCGTAAGACGTACTTTTCTACGGATACGCCTAATGCCTGTTAGTTACTATCAGACACACACCACAGGAAACAAAGAAGTGGGAACTCTTGTTTGTAAAAAAATAAATGTAGTAATGTCTATCAATAGTGATTCCTGACATTCGTTAAGTTTATTTATAATTCTTTAAATATAATAATTTGTGAGCTTTAATTGAAAACGCTGCCTAATCGTAATCGGCTTAAGAGACAACAAAACACTGTATAGTGGGATTGGTTCATTTATACAGCGCTACAAAAAAATCCGCGACTGCCCATTTAAACATATCCAAATTTTATATATCTTAATATACCCATTATAATTTCTACCCGTGCGAAGCCGGGGCGGGATGTTTATAAATTGATATTCTAGCCCCCTCACTAATAATGATTTTGACATTGCTATAACACTTGAATAATTATAAAACGACTAATTTGAAATGTTTGTCTCTACTGTCATGTCACCTATTATCCGTCATTTAATTCCAAACTAGTCGTCTACGTCGTAAGGGGGTAACAATATGTTCGATATTAGTAGTGTGATAAAGTTAAAATTTAATGTACTGAAGTCATACGAACAAACAGCCAGATAAAGATGAATAATAATACCTACTGGTCATTACCTTAAACACAGAGTTAAATTAAACAAGGAAGACGTATATTCGCCATGGTCACTCGCCATATTTACGCCACGTCACTGTAACGTGCAACAGATGTTTACAGTTTGCTTGAGACGTTTATTAAGAGTTTATAGAGACAAGATTTCAATGAAAGGGTGGCAATGACCCCAATCAACCTTTAATATACTTACATGAAGACCTTTTATATGGAAAACCTTTGATCCACGTTTATTTTTAAATTTCTTTAAAACCACCCAAAATATTTAAACGTGTCAACTAAGACAGACCTAGAGGTAATATATCTATTTACATTTTACGTCAAATGTGTAAAAAGTAGTTCTTGTTTAGTTGCTTCATACTTTCGTCCTGAATTACATTCCTATTTTACTAAATACGCGTGTTTCCTATCCTATGTTGTTTGGCACATTGTCTGTTCCGGCTTCCTATAATTAACTTTATATTTCTTTGACCAGCGCACAAAAACCCTGTATTTCAATATTATTTTTATGCATTACCTTCATAAGGCAAAGCAATCCTTGTTATCGTAACGTACAATACAAGGCTGTAGATAAAAAGCGCAGCGTGAAACGCCCCGTTACGTAAACATCTCTACATAATTACAACTGTATGTAAAGTTCTTTGCCTCTTACATAAATCAGGCACACAATAAAGAAAAAGCTACTTGCATTACATACACATTTACATAAATTAACAATTAATTTATTCCCAATATGAAAGTACTGTTTAAATTATGCGTCTTCCTGGTCGACAGAAAAGTCTTTATGTGGTATGCAAATCAATTTTATTTCGTCCCAAACTACAGGCAAGCTAAAACTAAAATACATAAAATTTTATATAATCTGCAGTACAGTCAAAAACAAGTAATTATTAAAATTACCTATTTATTAAATTTTGCCTCGTTTTACGTACTAAAGAACTCATATATTATATACTGCAATAACAAGAAACCAATATGTACTAACAATTTATTTGATTGAAACTGACGCGCATTTTTATCCTAAATATAGGAAAAACCAAATACTATACCAAAGTATAATTTCGAACGCCATCATAATATAGCGCATGAGTGACTCGTAGTCGTAGAGTTGAGTTGAGAGACTTGGTGAGGTAATTATTATTACCTATTTCAAAATTGGTCAATGAGATGATGATGACCTTTTTTTATTTAGGCACCTCATTTTTTAGCCTAGCGTCTTTCAATGAAAATAACAAATTTTCAGCACACTTGCACAGCGCACAACTCCTGGCGCCAAGGTTGCGAGACCCTTCCGCGATTGGGGTGACGCTGCTCTTTGGCGACACGAGGCCTCGTCGTAATCTTTTCCTGGTTCTTGTGAATTCTAACGCCCTTGACTACAACAATTAAACTGCTACTTTTCCAAATATTGTAAAAAAACTAGCTGGCCATTTACAATTTATAACGTAAATAGGTACGTACAGACGGGATTGTTTTTATTAAAACTAGACACTTGTCTATTTCGCTTACTATATTTTAGACATAGTAGAGGAAAATTAATTAAATATATATTTTATTACATTCGAGGCGCGAGGTAGAGTAGTGAACAAATTGCAACAGTAACGCCATCTCATCAAAGCGCTTAGAACTAGCATGGCAGAAACATAACTCGAGGCTCAATAAATCGAAGCTAGATGGCAACACTTACATTGAAGTCAACGTTTCGTGAAAAGAGAGTGGAAATTAGTTTAACTACTTTTCTAGAGTAGGTTACGAGAACTTATTTTACCGTAAATTACTTACTCATTCCTAGTTTCAACTTCATAAACTAGTTACAACTGATTACCATATATTGTTTTGTAACGGCAGGTGCTAAAAATAACTGATGTGTTGAGTATATTTCGTTTGTTATTAATGTCGATAATAATAACAACGATAAGTTCATTGAGTACTAGACAAACACAATTATATTGAACGAGTTACACATACCACGTGGTTCACGTAAAACATTTGTATGCAATACTAGAAGTAGCACGTGGTTATGACTAACGTTACTAGAGTAGAGTTAATCAAGCAGAACGGCGATTTTATAATTCTGCGTCTATGTTTAGACTTTTATAATTATTTTTACTACTCAATGATATTGTTCTTTTTAGGGTTCCGTAGTCCGACAAGGAACCCTTATAAGATCGTTCAGTCCGTCCGTCCTAGTTTGTCACAGAAGAATATCTTCTACATTTATGGACTGATTTGCATGTAACTTGGTTCAAGGATACTCCACATATAGATCTAATTTTTTAAAATACAAAAAATTAAAATTACCCCTTTTTAAGGGTACCTCCCCATACATATAAAGGGGGGGTGAATTATTTTTTTGAGTGTACCCCCTTGTGTGGGGTATCGTTGAAAAGGACTATAAAAATAAGGTAGGGTTCCATACAACACTTTTTTATCAGCTTTACCATTTGCGAGATATAGCCCGCCAAAGTCGTTTACACGGTGTCCCTCCTGTAATATCTAAAGTCTTGGACCTATAAACTTCAAATCACTCACGTAAAGAAACAGGCGCGGAAACTCTTATTTAAAATTGTTTCGGGTATCCTGTGATGAATACTTTTGAAATTATAAATAAAATAAAAATATATACTTTTTTGCCTATACTGTCTAATGTTTTAAGTTAATGGTACGGAAACCTACGCGCGCGAGTCCGACTCGCACTTGGCCGGTTTTTGTTGATAAAGTGAGTTGAATCTTTTTTCGTGCAGTACGACGGCTGTATCAATTATATCAAAGTCCCCCGCCGCGTCAGGCGTTTGTACATTTATATGTAATGTGTTATATGTAATACATATGTTACGGAAGGTTTTCATCTATCAGCAGAGTGTTTCTGAGGAAGGTTTAGGTATATTTTTTCTATAGTTTTGTATAAATTAGGTGAATGTTATATGATTGTTGCAAATGTCAGAATAAACGTCAAAAAACGTAAAAATAAGCCCCCTACGGAAGCTTTTATCGAAAACGCTGTCTAATCTGATTCAGATGAAAACAATGTATTTTTTTCTATTTCATAGCTCTATAAAGAAGTCCGTGATGATTTCTATCTTTTAAGAATAGTTCACCCATTCTAAGTTCTACCCGTTCGTATAGCCAGGGCCAGTCGCTAGTGCAACGTATAAAATATTTAAAAAATAAAGAATTGTTCCAGTTCTTTACATCTGCGTGTTAACAATTTCATAATCTAAGCAGGCAATCTATCTAGTACTACAGAATAAGTACTTACTAGTACTAGAACTTAGGTACTTATAAATAATGAACCTAGGAGATGATTTAGGGAAAGTGGAAAGGGCTGTTCGGTGTAGTTGGTAAGTTACTCTACGGTTAGATCAAATCACCTTTCCAACTTTCAACATCATAATGAAGTTTATAAGCCACTTTAAACGTACTTAAACCTGGTCATTATTATTATTAAAAATAGAGTCACACGCGGTTAAAAATACTTATCTCTGAACGCACACATTATATCGTATCATAGTTCTCGTATTTAATTGGATTGGTATATTTTCCGTTCTTTTGGTGAGTAATAAATTACGCGCAAATATCGAATTATATCATAGATAACAGTTTTGTCATAGTAAGTGCTAGTACAATATTAATACTACAATCACGAGATTTTATACCATTCTATAATACATATTTACTTAATATTTTCTTAGATTTCGACATTGTTATAACGATTGATTAAATATGAGACGGCTAATTTTAAATGTCTCCACTATGTCATGTCACAATATTGACATAATTTGCCAAATTCTTTGTTCATTGACATCAACAAAGAATTCTCCAATGGGAGAAGGCAAGAACGTAGGCTTTAGGTAATTTTTGAACTCTTGTAACAGTAAGTTGTAAATAATATGAATAAATGAAACAAAATAAATTGTTTAACAAACACACCAATTATACAGCCCCAAACTAAGCGTGAGCTTGTGCTATGGCGACTAAGATAAAGGAGAGACATACTTATATGTATACGTTTACATACATCCATGACTCGTGCTCCTTACACAAACATTTGCCCTTTGCGGGATGCGAGCTCGCAACCTATGGTTATGAAGTCCGGATCGCGAGCCGCGAACCACTACTCAAAGACTTCAATATAAGTAAAGTCCTATAAATATTTTCAACTATCACAAAGTGACCTTATATTTAAATATGTTTGTTTAGTTCGTCAAATAGGAATATATATTATTTAAAATAAAATTTAAGAACATATTATTCATACAGGACTAAATGATATCTCAGAAGCAAAAGTGACAGTTAAGTAGGTGAATTGAAAGTTAAAAATAAAAAAGTCGAAATGAGCAAAAAAACAGATATAAACGGGAATTCTAGCAAAATTGTGCATTAACCAAGGACTCCGCGAATGCACTGAACTATAGAAAGTGTGCAGTGAGACAACTTTCGCGGCCGAATTCAAGAGAAAGTAGTCCGGGGCGTCGCACGCATACATTATATCACTTTATCCGGCGTCTCTCGGATTATATCACAAGTCATTTTGGTAATCAAAATAAATACGTTTAATCGTAAAGGCTTATTTTGGTATTGAAACTAGTTTATCGCGATATCTTTAAGCTTTACCACACGTTGGGTAATGCTTTGAGCAGTAAAACCTAACTGTTTTCGACCCACAGCACTGCTTTCAAAAAAAAATTGTTGATTCATCATAAAACGGTTTCCTATTGAGTGGTAAAACTTTTATTCGAAAATATCTCCTTTCGCTTTCGATATGCGCTTGCGCAGCATCCACGGAAACCGTTCTCGTGCGAACTAAATTAGCATGTCCGTGCGCTAAACACCACCTATTTACAGATACACAATGGAAGGTCACTATCCGGCAATACATAAAAACGACGAAGCTCATGGTAACATCACTTTTTTACAAGAATTAACTGAGTGGCGTATGTCATTTTATGTGACATATTTGAATTGACAGATGAACGTTAGAAACCAATAACAAATGTCCAACATGCAAATTTTTATATCGTCCACTTCATTTAGTACTTGGTAGATTGGTAGACTGCACAATCAGGAAGCGGTTTAGGCTATCAACTATTATCTTTGGTGTTTATGTTAGGTTTGTGTAAACATGCTTTATGTTACCTACAAGCTAACAACTAAAATTTTCAAGTTTCAAGCAAGCAATAGAAGAAATTCGAGGCAGTCAATTCAAAATGTTTTCAAAATATTTATTGATGACACTGAATATATACATGTACAGTGGGCAAAACATCTGTCAAAATATCTCAATTGATATAGAACTCTATGTTATCAACTTAAGGTTGAATTAAGGTTGCTGAAAGGCAGATCAGGGTAGGTTGATGTGTGGCCACGTACTCGTATATGTTACGTTTTTACCATTTATTACTCGTGTAAGAACTGTAAGTAATCGTAAATTAGTCTTAACTGTCCTAAACAGACTCAGATATAAACCTAGTCCACATTTATCTGTATACATACAAATCGATTAGTTTATTTTAGCAGTTCTTGTGACGTTGGTCATGTTCATGTAACAAAATACAGTCACCTGCAAAAAATATGTATTCATCAAGGTAGTTGATGAAGGAAGATGAATAATCAAATTGTCGATAAACTATTGGAGCCGACTGTGCCTATGTACATCGTAGTCATCGTATAAGGCATGTATTGTTACGTTGACCTTAAGGGCGCCGTCTTCGTCATTGCTGATCTCATAATGACAGCGTTTGTATTAGCATCAGTAGTTTCCTCACCACCCAGTGTATCTAATTTAAGAGCATCTGTTGTTTGTATTTCTACGTATCAAAGTCAAGGGCTGTGTATTATTGGCAGTCGCGCAAATGTGGCGATCTTGAAAGAAAGTATCTACGACGAATTGATTCAGTGAAACTAATCTGAGATAAGATTCGGAGATAAAATAAGATACACACTTTTCTTCGTTTACGAAGGAAAGTCATTCTACACTTTCATAGGGAGAATATGAGTAAGTAGGTACCTAGGTGTTTTGCTAGGTAAACTAAAACAATATCGTTACAGGAAATCCTATGAAAGCAAGGACTATAATAAATAATACGTTACATAAAATACAATTATGCGGGAAAGTTTTACTTACATTATGTACTGTATGTTCAACCCTGGTACTGTTAATATAGTCTACCTTGACTGTATAAAAAAGTATTTATACAGACACTAAACCCTATTACTAATAATTATTTTGACATCTCTTTAACACTAGCTTATCTAAGAGACGGCTAGTTTGGATTGAATGACGGATAAGTGACATGTCATAAAAGAGACAAAAAATTTAAATAAGCCGTCTTATATGTAATCAAGTGTTAAAGCAATGTAAAAATCATATAAGGGGATAATAATAATAAATAAATTGTTTCAACAAACACACCAATTACCTAGCCCCAAACTAAGCGTGAGCTTGTGCTATGGTGACTAGGATAACGGATAGACATACATTTATAAACATCCATGACTTGGGTACAAATGCTCGTGCTCATTACACAAACATTTGCCCCTTGCAGGATTCGAACCCGCAACCGCCTGGTTTAGAAGTCCGTGGCGCGAACCACTACACCAAGATAAGTCAAAGACAAAGTCCATTAAAATCGTAAATATCGGCATGGGTGTTTTTTTAGACACAGGCTTTTCGCAATTATTTCTAACAAATTTTCGCTGAACCACGATACATACGTAAAACGATCGCCAAAATGACGATGTAATATAAAAATAAGAATCGGCGATAGAAACAGATTAATATAGCAGCTGCAATATTTTCATAATCCAGACGTTATAATAACATTAATTTCTGTAAAACTTTAAGGACAGGTGCCAGCATCTAAATTACGTTTTGTTTCAATTAACTCTTATTACAACTGCATAAAATGCAGCAGTGTTCAGCTTGCTGCTGCCAACGTTTAGCTTGACGTATGGAGTACTTTAGATTCTAAATTTTGTAAGCAGTTAAAACCTCATTCCCACACTGAAAAAAAATATTGGTTAACAGTAACCAAAATTTGGCATACTAGTAGCCAAATCCAGTGACTTGCGAACTTCTGTATTATCAGTAACAAACAAGTTTTGTTACTGATAGCCAAAAGATTGATTATATTTAACAAACATTTACTTCCCTACAACGAAACCTTCAACTAACAAAACTAGTTTGGTTGTACCTTTTTTTCAGCGAAGATTGTTGAAACTGACACTAAAAAATTAGGAATAATGTTAATGACAAATACTAACCTGTTTCTGTGCGAGACCTATGAGATGATCTAAAAATTAGGAATAATGTTAATGACAAATACTAACCTGTTTCTGTGCGAGACCTATGAGATGATCAAAAAATTCCATTTGCAATACCGTTATGATACTAAATTGGTCATTCAACCGGACTTTAAACATTAATAAAACATTCCGACACCATTATACCTAAAGAAATAAATTCTAAACTTCCTTTATTTGTTTTGATTCTAATTGAATTGATTATTCAACGAAATCATTTTAATCAATAGGCTTTATAGTTTGTTTATGCAAGTGGAAGCTTGATTCAATATTAATACTATTTAACGACCGTCTTGGTGTAGTCGTTCGCGCCACGGACTTCTAAACCAGGCGGTTGCGGGTTCAATCCCGCAAGGGGCAAATGTTTGTGTGATGAGCACGAGCATTTGTACCTAAGTCATGGATGTTTATAAAAGTATTTAAGTATGTCTATCCGTTATCCTAGTCACCATAGCACAAGCTCACGCTTAGTATGAGGCTAGGTTATTGGTGTGTTTGTTGGAACAATTTATTTATTTATTATTTATTTATTTGTTGTAAATTTTTTAATTCTAATTGAATTCAAACGAAATCATTTTAATTAATAAGCTTTATAGTTTGTTTATGCAAGTGGAAGCTTGATTATATAATAATACTATTATCTAATGAATAGAAATTTCCATAGTACTTCTTATTTATATCACTGAGTTTTAAGATGATACTCTTAAAGGATGCCAAGGCGATCTTCTACTTCTGATGAGCCTAAGTATCTCGATAATTACTAGAAAATGCGATTTGAAGCCATCGCATTGACTTACTAAACGAACTAATTAACACTGGATTTTAAATCCGATCCAAGGAACATTTGATCATACGTAGAAAAAAATCCATGCACTGGGGCCTATTAACATATCTAAAAACTCATTCAAATTACCTACAGTTTGTTTCTCATTTTTTGGCTGGCAAATTCAACAATACAGAACCTCATGAGTGAAATAAAATACGAGAATTATACTCGTATTTTGCCCTTATGGTCAAAGAACTCATTAACCAATAAATATAATTTTAAACAGTCTACTAAACGTTTTAATGACACTTCAGAGATTAACAGAGAAAACGGAGATTACTTATTATTATTCACTTCAGAGATTAACGGAGAGTACTGAGATTATTACCTACACCTACATAACCTTCTCCCAATCCCGCGTGCGTGAGCAAATGACTCTAAAACGCCCTAAGGGTCACAAAGGGCAAGGTTTGATGAATGAGAACCACGAAAAATACATAAAAGAAATCTTGCGTCCATCCGTCTTAACCAAAATAATCTAGGTTCTAGCAAACTCGCGATAGTCTTATTTTACTAGCTCGCCTTGATTATCTGCGAGTAGGTAATGCGTAACTCTTCTTCGTATCTTATTTCGACCGGCAAATAATAAAGAGCTTTATAAACAATATAAATAAAACACGGGTATATTTAAAAAAAAACGATGCTTCAAAAAGTATTAATGTATGAAGAAATCATTTCGCTAGCAAAGAAGTCCTTAAGTACAAATTGCGCTAATGCAAACTGCAGTTCCAGACCGTCAGATGTCGTGTCTGATGACTTCGTCACGCACGCAGCTCGCTGTACTACTTTAATGGCCTATTGTACTATTTTAGGTCTTAGGGCCTATACACATCAAGCTAGAAATCTTAAAAATGGCTACTGCCTACACCAAGGGGGCAGCACCGCACCGCATTAGTAAGTTTTCTTTTTTCTCGATTGTAAAGATAAGACTGTTGCCACGGAGACAAGCGGCTAGCGGCGTTGTAAGTCCTTCAATTTTTTACTGTCCAAAAAGATTCCTGGTGGAGTCATCACTAAGTAAACAGCGAACAGCTTCAATATCTTGATAATTTATTGAGATATATATTTTATTCTGTGTGGTACAGACGACAACACGATAAGGTAAACACTGCGGGCATCTTAAACAGTTGTAATAGGTGCTTTATTTATTTATTTATTCAAAAGGTACACCAACAGTATACATATACATACTTTATAATACAACAATTTGTGGTTTCTGTCCTTATATGTATACCTATTATAGGTGTACACAACACTGATTAAAAAGAAACTAACAACAATAAATAGTGAGCTACTAAAACATCAAAATACAAAAAGGTAGAAGCAAAATGAACCAGATCACCTAGCCATATTTATTAGGTGCTATTTTAAAAAGAAAATGTGTAGTCTTATTTGCTTAGTTGTACTTAGTACACTTCGCAAATTGTTTTATCAGCACTTATGCGATGTTTTCTTGGGTGAACTTGAACTATTCTATACACAGTTTTCTCTAAATCATTGACATTGCATCCTCTGCATAGTATTTCTCAATGTATGTAATTGCCATTTCATCTGAACACTATTTGACCAAATACAATATAGCAATTTGTTCCAAGGCAAGTTTCAATAGAGACTGCTGTTGATTTTCGGTTCTGCTATAAATAGACTGTTAATTTGAGCTTTTAACACTACAGTAGGATTCAGAATATTCTAGCAACTACAATACGCGAGTATACAACACTCGTTACGAAACTTGAATAACAAGGCACATACTTACTCGTAACACGGTCACGGCATAAAGGCAATGAGATTTTCTCATAAAACGTTAAATAACATTCGCATGAAACCAAAAAGTTTGTAACTGGTCTTAATACATAAACTATGACGGTGACTGTGCATGTGACTAATTAACAAATTGAACTAAATCTAAAGCTAATTACCGTGTCTGATTGAATGAGACAAACGGATAGGATTTATTATCAAAGTTAAACTGATTTTTTTAATTACGCTTTATTGGTCTTTTAAAAGAACGCCCTTTTTAAGTGCATTTATATTTTTTTATAACCTTAAGTAAATAACTAAGAACAAACCGAATTATTCAAAAGAAAGACAAAGCAACGCACTTGTAGTTTGTAGTGACTTATTAGGAAAACTGATATGGTGTTGAAATTATTCCCCGCTGACTACAATTTTTTCTTCAGTATTAGGTTCTTACTTACTAGTATAAGTTCTATTAATTAAGAATATATTAAACACTAGGTTCCCCGCGACTTCGCCAGCAAGAGTTGGATTTTCCGTAGAAACTTTCATTCCCATTTTACCCCCTTAATGTTTTTATATCGCGACAAAATGTAGCCTATGTCCTTTCCAGGGTCTCCACGCCAAATTTCATCTCAATCGGTTCAGTGGTTAAAGCGTCAAGAGCTAACAGACAGACACACGTTCGCATTTATAATATTAGTATGGATTTATAAGTCTCTTTATGTTTATGAACCAATAAATGATATGATCTTTAGTATGTAACGACCGCCCAGTAGGTAGTAATAATAACGATAAGTTCAAATCACGATTTTATTTTCGTCATGTCGTCTACTTATTATTCGCGAGCTGTGCTAAAGACATCTTTTAACAAGGAAGTGTATAGCCAAGGTTAAACGCAATGATGCGGTTGAAAGATAACTCTTATCATTATTTGTATTTTTAGAGTTGGCTCCAAACGAAACAGATTACATGCCTATGTAATATTCATCTAATCATAAAATCTATGTGTAATAAAATTTTATTTAAATATAATTACGTGAATACCGGATTGCAAAACTTTGTAAGGTATTATTACGTGAGCTTTTTTGCCTAGTTCATTTTAACACGGTTTATTAATATTCTGCGGGTTTTAGGAAGACTATTTTCAACAATCTTCTCATATTTTGGCATTATCTTCAGTTACTAGTTGCGACACTACAAAATAAAATTATACAAAATAAAATTTATGAAATCAAGATATAAAGGGTTTCGACGTCGCACTAAAAATTGCCATAAATAATTGTTAATATCGATCGATGTTATAAATTCAATATTTTAAGCCCATAGTTTAAAGTTAAAATGTTATTTAAAATGAAGTTACGTATTAGGCATATTGCATCATACAACATTAACCCTTAAAACGTAATTTGTTGTATCATAATAAAAACATTATCATCATGTTAATGGGTTAGGTCAGCATTACTGTGCCAAACACGAACTACTTAAACTTTTTTAAATTACAACAAGTCGAGTTGTGTTTATTGTTACACTGATAACAGTCCAACTAGGTTGGGTAAATAATAGTTTGATTCCGTGATTTTCTTCAGGCGTAGTTTTGACCGCTTTCAAAATGTAGCATAACATTGGCAAAAGGAAGTGCTGGATGTAGAGCAACATACAAACATACACACACGCGCCGGAGACGATTACGAGACGTAATAACTTGTGAACAGGATAGAGCAGAACTTTAGGGTTGCTGTAGCTGATCCAGAGATTGTATAAACTCGATTAAAGACACCTACTGTTTCGGATTAAAACTTTCTTATCTTCGTTTATAGACATTTTTTAATTGTTGTCTAATATTTCTCATTTAAAAGCTTAAAAGTTACGTGTAAATACTGAAGACTAACTATCGTAATGTATATGTAGTCCCTCATTTATTTACGGGTTTGTTTAGTTTTAAAATGGTAATATCCTATCAATTATTAAGCAAGACGAGTTGCAACCCTGATTCGGAATAAAGGTATTGCTAGCCCTATCTAGGACATTGTCCGATGGAACCATTCAGTCAGAAGCATCCGAACATGCGTTTCAATGAAGCCACTAAGTGATTCAAATGATTCGCATAAATCAGTAATCATTTTTTATAATATTCGTTTTCCTTGCGTGTGATAGTAGTCACAGGAGTTTTTCAAACCCTATTAACTAATATATACGAAGGCTGTTAAGGCAGGTTTAAAAAACAAAACGTCATATTTCTTGATTATCATCTTTAGATGTTATGGAGTTGATAAATTGTGAACACACACACTTTACAAAAATACTGCTTTGGGCGCAAACTCCCAAGAGAAAAAGCACACCATGAGAAAACCTCAAATATGCAAACTACTATTGAAATTCATGAACATAAAGACTTGTGTGTTTTATTTCATTCCATTAAATGATTAAGAACCTCAGTCATGAGGTGTGACGATTTATCTGCGATCAGAGAAATGCTTATTCACAATAATAAAAACAAAATCTCCGAAAATCCTTAATGACTTTCTTGCCTGTTCTCTATCAACCCAGACTGCAGTACTGACGTAGTGTAAATACTTATTTTATGGGAAATGGTGATAAGCATGTCGAGTTTGGTATTTGATAAATCGAAAATTTAATGATTGATGATGATGACATATTATAATAAGGAAATCATTCATTGCGTTAAAGTTATCGTATTTTCCCGCATTATGGTCGCCTCATATATTGTCCATGGGTTTTCCAACCAAATTCCTACTAGGTGAAAAAAATACCATGAGATCTAATGGTAACTTGCTAGATTCATAATGTTATTACGACGAGTCTGGAAGTCACTATTGGTATAGTGGCTTTTGAATCATCAGAATATATTTCTCGTACGTACTGTTCCAATACTTCCAAATTATTTTATTACCAGTATTGTCGGGTAATATCATACCGCAAATAAAATAGGGTTACCCAACGAAGTGTATTATAGACCAGGGAGAAAACAGAAAAATAACTGTTAGAAGATTTTATGGTCCTAACGCCACACTCTTAAATGACAGCCTTTGAAATTCCCGAGCAAAAATCTGGCGTCATCTAATTCAACTGGCCATATCGTAATATCTTTTCGTTTTGATTAAAAGCATTCATATCTGTCTTGGTTCTTTAAAGCTGTGTATTTTTTACGTTTCAAACATCAAGTTGAATGATAAATTACTAAATTGCTACGTAGGTACCTACTATAATACTTCCCTAAGCCAATATGCCAATCATACAGTGGATTTATACAGTCAGTGTAAGATATAGTATTTATTATTTTTGTTTCTCAGATAAGATCCGTGATAATTACAGGGACATAAATCAAAAAATATTTATAAATGTAAAATGCATTAGATAATGTAGGTATACGTCCGATTTTAGGCATTTTTAATATTCTGTGGCTGTCATAATTCTACAGTTATAATAATACTACACCATCAAGGACCGGATTCTGTAGGCATGTTTTTCTGCCTGCATCATTTTTCCGGATCTTCCTCATTAATCTCTTTTTTGCATTGTCTAAATTTAGATAAAAATAAGGTTTTGAAGCGGAACAGCGATGTTCTGTTGTTTTGCAGATTTTAAGTAGAAATAAATGTCGTTATGGTCGGGCAGAGTGGCGGCGAGGACGCTCGCCCTAGGTCGCTTCATGGTCACGCTTCACGCGTCATCGCGCGTTGTATAAGTAGCAAGCACTAACAGATACAAAGCATCGCTTCCAGTTACACTGTCTTTTTAAAACCGCACTCGATATTCTATCTACAGGCCGAGGTTGTATTGTTCAAATTCCCATACATACATAAATATTGTATAACTGATCTTGTTACCAGGAGTATTACAATCGCGGAACAGGACCTAAGTTTAGATTCGGTGTTTAAGTAGCATAATAATAGCATAAAAACTAAATGTGCTTCTCCAATCGAGCGACAAACAGTAAATTCGAAAATGGTTACAGTATCTGTTACGAAACATTTTATTTTTAAAGTAATACCTACTTACGTAAAGTGTTTCTGACGTTTGGCCTAGCACAAAATGCAATCGAACGACAGAATGTCTGGCTTTAAATATTTTTTGTCATCATCATAAGCACGTGGTCACTTGTGCTGACAATCGTCTGCCGATCACTTGAAGTGTGTTGGTTATTGTTACATAATTTTTTGGTGTAACTAAGCCTTTATTGTTTGTTTTACCACCAATGTATAGCTCAGCAAATTTGAACGCTTAGTCACGTGCTTTTAAAGGGTAACATTACATATGCAAAGCAACCTGGAAGTTCTGAATGTCGAACAAAAGGCGTGGTCGGACACCGGGTCACGGCACGGCATATTAATCAAGTATAGGCATAAAATATCGACCTAGTTGTATAGTAAACAAAGCGAAACAGGGCCGCAGACGTTTCGGAGGTGAGCGACCCCACTATCACGGCGATCATTCCGGTTAGCGGCGGCTTATCACACCGGCCGGCGTTACCGGCGCAAGCGCAGCCGCACCAACTAGAGCGGGAAACTGATTTTTCACAGCGATTTACTCGGACTCGTATGGCGACAATGGCGACGTGATATACAACTCTACGATTAATGCGCGTTCGTGAGACGCGAATCGTTTGCACGCAGTTGTCAGACAAGTATTGACACGATAAAACAGTTAATCTTCTTACGGCCCACTCACACATTCCTTTAAAGTTTTTGTGACACCATGTATAATAAATTTGCCGTATTGTAATGAAAAAGTGACCTCAATCGTTTTTAGAACGCCAACAATAATTACCGAACTGTACTTTTTCCTCATTTTGTGTAGACTACCATGCTTAAACATTTTTAAGTGTATTGTGAAAAAATGTAGGTACTCGTATTTTTTTTGGATTTAAAAATAATTGGTAAAAATAGGTTTCCCTTGATTAAATAAGTTTCGAATGCTTATCGATATGGCGGCGCCTCAAATTGAATCGTTCCAAATTTTTTTTATTTTTTATTTTTTAAATTGGAGTAAAGTAGTAAAAAAAATTGTGATGTATTAATTTCCTTTAAAATCAGTAACGTATTTAAATCAACGCAATTGGTACTTACATTAATGATATTAAAGTATTTTCGAGAATACAGGTTAAGCAATTAACAGTTTAACAGCCTTGTGGCGACTTCGACCGGACCTCCAAATTACACATAACAGTGGCGTAGCCGAGTGGGACAAAAACGCAAGGCTTCGCCGGATGAGCCCCGCGCTTCCTCGTGCAGGCGTTAGCGCGGCCTTTGAAGGGTTAAGTAAATTGACAACTAAATATTCAAAAGACCCAATCTGAACGTTCAACCTTTGATAACATTTGATACGTGTGAGTAGTAAAAAAATAGAAATCAAGGTATCTTTACTACATATACACATACGAGTGTATTGTGAATCAGTAACATAATTATGTGCTTGAGAAACGACTCGGTTTTATTGCCCAGTTTCAGTTTTGAAGAGCGTAGTCTCTACAAATCTACTGTCATTCTGTTTTCCCTTCTGAAGGTAAAATATTTCAGAACATACTTTTATTTTCTATGGGTTACATAAACGCATCGTATTGGTAACAAAGCACATCAAACTTTCAATTAGGAATCTTTTGGTTTTAACTGACGTAACGCCTGCACGAGATGGTCAAATAATATTATTAAGTGTTTAGTTATAGGGGTGGATATTTGCATACAAAATGCTTTTAAAGTTTGAATACAAGTAAAAACATTACATTGGAGAAGCCTTTGACTATGTGTGTTTACGGAAATTGAATGAAAGATCGACCCCTAAGACTTTGATTCATATTTCGCGAGAGATATGAATGTAAAATCGCCAATTTAAAGAAGTTTCAATTTCAATAGCAAGCAACTGCATACACTTTTTCAATACGACATTGCATTTCTAAACAATACTTGGCTTGATAATATCAAATATTTAAAAACATTATATTGAAATTGAAACTGCATGAACATAAATATTACTACGAAAACTCAGTTGTGCCAGAACCCAGATAAAGGAATTAAATTCATATTTATCTGCTGACTAATTAATTACAGATTAATCCAGATCTATTTTTACTATAATTTGTCACCAGGTTAGGTTCCATAGTACCTCTATATTCGCAACCGGTAACAAGATTACGAGTATCAGTGTCACTAAGCGTTTGATTAAATTATCAGTAAATTTGTAAAATTATCGAACTTATCAACAAATCATAATAAGGTGGGTCAATTTTTTTCTGCGTAATCGACTTCCTACTCGTAATCTTATCATAACTACGGACAAACTAAACTAGAAGTTGAACAACCATATGCAAAGCAGGACAGTTATAGGACGTAATACGATGTAACTTGAATAACTGACTGTTGAGCAAAATTGATAATTAAAACCGTAAATCACATTGCGTGCTTATCACTTTCCTGCTTCACGTAGCATTTTCATAATGGCCACGCGTTCGTACTTGAGAAACTATGGAACAGCGTTTAAAAACAGTAATGACGTCAAAACGTGCACTGTAAACGCTGTAAGCACCTTGAGGTAGATAACAGACGAAATTAGATAGAACACGAAAGGATGACGCTCAAGTATGATGAACGTGACCATTACAGTTCATTCTTTATTTCAATGCGTAAATCTGACCAATAGGAATTGTTTGAATCCTACAAGTACTTGAGTCAACAGGTATCTTAGAAAAGAGATGAGAGACGAGAATCGAGATTGTCAGATTTTTGCATTAATAAAAAAAAGCGAAGAAGAATGGGTCAGAAACTTACCATCGCACGTGGCAGCCATAAATTTTTCATTCGAGGAGAAGTCCATGAGGAGTACTGTGCCAGGATGCCCCTTGAGATTCTTCAGCAGCCACTGATGGCTGAACTCCGTCTTCCCTTTCCATGGTGCGCGCTTTTTACTCTTGGCGTTGGTGCGGCTTTCGCTCACCGCCGTATCGGAAGCAGCTTCTTCATGTGGAGCATCTGAAATGTATAGTGACGAAATGTTGTAATATTTGATCACAGATTATAAGTAAGAACAGATTATAAGCTTCAATGAAGGTTTATTGGACAATCCCAATCAATGATAAGAATAAAGATTGTACTAATACAAAATTACTAATTTCAGTAAGCTTGTTACGGAAAAATATGTGTGACATTCGACCTCGTAGGCTTCATATTACGTGGAATTATTATGACCAATGAAGATCTAAAATATTTTTAATACGTGTCTTATCTTTGCATATTAAGAATTTACTACTAATGTATTCGTTCGACACACGTGTTTGTTCGTAGAATAAAATATGACACACATTCATTCATTCTTTATTAAGACATTTTCCTTTCCTGCCGGCTGCCTTAGATTGATTAAATATAGATGGAATGTCGAATATAAACTCAATAGAACAGCAATAAGAATATACGTTATTATGAGGAAGTTTTAGAAAGTACTAGGGGCACGATTCTCATGCAGTGGAAAAAAGTTCACACTCGCAAAATTACATACATTTTTACGAATGTGAACTTTTTTTCACTGCATGAGAATCGTGCCCCAGACGTCATGTGAACAGAAGTATGCAAACAATTAGTTTTGGTATATGCGAAAGTTGAACATCGGATTATAATATCTGAGAGCATAGCGTGCCATATTACTCAGTTCTCAAAAGATCGATGCACCTATAAAAGTTGAATGTAGTAAAGCTATGGCGATGACCAATGATGACTCACTAGCAAAACGAGTCATCTTGCGTAGGCATCTCAAGCTCTCAGTTCATGCGTTAAAATAAAGCGCCAAATTATTGGTTTCACGGAAAATGTTTAGAAGAACAGACACTTGTAAATTTTACAAAAATTAGGACGTGTACAAATAATGTGTGCGATTGGTGTAGGACTATCTATATACTTGAATAAATGAAATGATAAAATGACAAAATTTAGAATACCGATGATAATAATAATAAAATGATAATTTATTAAACCATTCAACATTTTCTTAGTCATGGCAATTCCAATAAGTAATCTAACTCGCAAGATAACGAAAGGGAAAATGACTAGTCTATATAATTAATTTTATTTTAACCTTCTGTCGTGTATAAATATGTAAATAGGCATATAAACAATAACATTTTTATGTACTTAGTCGTGGTGTGCCATAAGTAATATACGAGTATAATAAGTACGACACGATCAATAGGACAACATAAAATGTCAATAGGTACATATGTTATTTATTTGATCGCGTGATAGTTACAAAGTATTTTGTTTTTATTTTAATTCCGCTCGTAGTATAATCAACTTCTTAAATATACCCGCATTATATTTATGTAAACAAATTCCACGCTTTCATCAGATTCAGAACTGCCTTCCACCGGTAATAACTCATGAAACAGAAATAGAAAAGAAAATGTGTGAACAAACACTTTCTAGCGGAAATTAACACTAGGTCTGTAATATTCAGTTTTCATACTTTTACTCTCTTTATATACAATTTAAAACAAAACGAAAACAGTAATGTTAACATTTATTAGATCATGCAACGAGGCAAGTATTATGAACTTGAAAGTTAGGGATATTTTAATCGCGTAGAGCTGTCGAGATGATGATGAATGATGAGGACACCGCGATCAGGAAGGCAGTTCCTCGAGGCCCATTCGTTGCACTGCGGTGTTGTTGGCCCCTGCGATTATCCATAATGTAGATAACTCGGATACGTAATTAATTTTTAAAAGACTGCATCGTCTGTTTAGTGGTCGGCACGCCGTGGCTTCTATTCCCTAGGTTATTCAGATAGTCTGGGAACTAGGTAGGCGCCTACCCACGGAAAAAATGTGCTCAACGACCAACCAAAACCAAGGCATAGGTACCATGGAATTTTGGCGTTTTACTTAGGACTAAATACATAGTGCGCAAATTAATAAACGATATCAAAGTAAAACTATTATCCAAGAAAGAAATAAAGATGCCAATAAAATTTTAAAGGCGATGTTAAAGTGCAAATCTTGAAAGTAAGAGGATAAACAGTTATGTAAGAAAATGTTCATTTTATCTCACAAGTGAAAGTAAGCCATGCAACGCTAGATTTAACACTGTATCTATCGTGTTCAACTGAGGTTGTTTAGGGACAGACCTAGGTTTGTAAACTTACTTATATGCAGTTACTACCTATATTGTATTTGTATGTTCGAGTAATAATGCATGTAATATTGGGTATATTCGCAACTGACTGGGAAAGAAAGTGCAAACTTATCGATAAAATAAAACATGTGAAGCGTGAGACGAGTACGCAATGATGATTCGCATGATAAAAAAAATACGCTCAACTTTAAGTGTCACACTTTACCAGCATTTTTCATAATGTTTTCCAATTTTGTTCATAAAAATATGGAAAACTAAAAAAAAATATTTTTGAAACAACTAGATATTTTTTTCAATAATTTATTTGAAACTACCAAAAGTTTATTCAATAAATTAATGAATGACAATTCATAATAAAACGATTTCCAGTAGTTTAAATGCTACTATTAGAATTGAAAAAAGCTCAATTATTTGAATTCCTATGGTAGGTAACATTTATGAACTGGCCAGGATCTTAATACAATTAGTATATTGTTGGTTTAAATAATCCTAATTTTGGTAGATTCCTAATTGCACAGATTATTTTAAAATATGTCTTCAAATATATAATAAAAAAATATTACATACCTACCCAAATCAATCATTCAAATATTGTAAACAATCTATTCATGACTTTAAAAACATGAAACCAAAAAAAAACTATTTGTATGTGTTTTATTTAAATGATAAAAACTATAGTTAGGTTGTTATTTTTGTGTATATATCTTTTTATAATAGATAATTTTGTTAAAAAGGAATGTCAAGATTGTATACAATATTTGCCATGCAATGATAATAGAATAAGGTTTGTAGCTATATTTTACAAATATTATTAATATGTTATTTTTTATTTATAACTTATGAATAAGAGTTCCAGATGTAACTGTGTATATAATATGGTGACTGAACTATTGCACTGTCATATTTTAATCTAAGGTAAAAAAAACAAGAAATAATCAGCATTCAGAAATGAGTAATTTTGCAAAACTTATTATCTTGGTACATACTATTGAATAAAGCTGTCTAAATATTGGAAAACTTGCACAAACAAAATAGCTAGCAATTGTTGTTGTAAATATGACCCCAAGAAATATCCCAAACGACTTTTAAATTATTTATTTGTTCAATTCAATGATTCATAACTTGAACAAAGCATACAATTATTTTGTTGATAAAACTCTTTCTAGAGTTATTATTACATACATTATATTTGGACAAGTGTTTATTGTTAACAGAATGAATTAAAACAAAACTGTGTTCAATTTGACCATGAATGTCATATTTACATGAAAATAAACATTCATAGACTCACACAATGTTTTCGCATAAAACCATATCTGTCAGCATTTTAATCGGATTTCTATACTTTGAAAATGAATGCCATAATGTTGTCATTATACTGCCTTACTACTTATTATTTAAAAATTATTATTTTTTTGTCTTATTTTTTGCATATTTATTAATTATTTGGTTAGTGTATCCTTAAATTTTAATTTAATTATTCACTGATGTGATAGATAATGGTTTTATTTTTTAATATATTAAATTTATATTATAATATTAATATAAAAAAACACCTAGGTGCCTGGCTATTATATCTACAAATTATTTAAAACATTTCTTTTAAAAAATAAAATATTTAGAATATTTATTTATAAAAATAGAACAGTACCTGTTGTCCCCACCTATTAAAAAAATTGAGGAAATGTAACAATGGTAAGACATTCTAATGTTAAGATGTTTTTCTAAGTGGGTAAATAGATATAAAAGTTATTGCTAGTCAGAAGCTAGCTTTAGTGTGACCAAGAAATTTGGCAATAGATCTACCTCCTACAGAGTTTACAAAATAACTGTATTATTTAAAAGTATGTCAGCTGCATTCTTCGCTAACACTGATTAACCGTAAAGCATCCGTCCGAACAGCAAGATCGGACACATGGTGCGTCCAACAAGGAGACTGCGCTTCGCGGCAAAATGCATTCCCACGTGCTTGAACATTTACGAACGAATATCCAACAAAATATAAATCTCTTACTCTCCCTCCCTCCCTTAGTGAAATAAGTATATAGTTTTAGAACCTAAGTTAATACAATACTGTGTAGAACTTACTTTGATTGCTCTCCGTTTCATGTTCAAGTGCTTCCTTTTTCTTGCTTCCGAAGATGGTCTTGATTATCAAGTGTAATATTACACATGATATTACAGTAACTGCAACCACGATGAATACGTTTGTATTCAAACCGGCTTCAATATCGCCCATTTTCACTCAGAAATCTATACGAAATCCCCAACAAGTAACACAATTGAATCTAGGCAGCTGCGATCACACGATCTCACAATTCACGTAAACTGACTGAACTGACTGACTGAATTGATTGAATGAAGCGAATATACCGCGCGAGCAGAGAAGTGTGCCATCTAAAAATGTGCTGAGTTATTCAAAAATAACCCTTGTTACTGTATATTTAAGAACGACAATAACTATTTTTAAAGTTTGTTTTATGACCAATGAACTTTTTATCGATATAACGCAAATACAGCGCTACAGCGCTTTAAAATACGAGATCATGTCTGAAGCGGTTTACTAATTTAACGAAGCCCTTGACATTTGAGATCTTGCAAACTGTCAAATCCCTGAGGGGTTAATCCATTTTAGTAACGGGGTTCTTATGGAAATAGAAGATTATAGAATTCGCGACACACAACTGTGTTTGTTTGATTTTATTGAAAAAAAGAGATAGCAGCGCGCACGCACGTGTAACTTTTGCCACCGTGATAATAAAGATTTTGTCATAACATCACGTCACGTTGCCAAAGCTGCAAAGTGCAGTGCACGGGGGTCTCTCTCTTTTAAGACATATGCTTTCTAATTTGTGGTTGTTTGTGGTACAGTGCGCCCACGAAATGCCACAGTTTTTGATATAGAAGCGTCATTTTTAAAGTTTATGAATACTGTGAACTCATCAGACTAAAGAGAGAATGTAACTATAAAAGAATAGGATTCATCATCATCATATCAGCCTATTGCAGTCCACTGCTGGACGTAGGCCTCTCCAAGACGACGCCAACTTTTACGGTCATCGGTCCATCTAGCAGGGGGGCATCCAACACTACGTTTTCCGAGACGTGGTCTTCATTCGAGAACCTTCCTACTCCAACGCCCGTCGGTTCTGCGACAGACAAGACCAGCCCACTGCCACTTCAGCTTACTGCACCTCTGAACGATATCTATGACCTTCGTCTTTTGGCGGATGATCTCGTTTCGGATTCTATCCCTTAGCGAGATCCCCAGCATAGACCGTTCCATAGCTTACTGAGCGACATGCAGTCGGTGGACCAGTTTGACTGTCAAGTTCCACGTCTCGGCCCCGTAGGGCATGGCAGGTAGGACGCACTGGTTATATACCCTGCTCTTCAGGCATTGCGGTAATGGCGACGAGAAGATGTCACGCAACTTCCAAATGCTGCCCAACCTAGCTGCACCCTTCTGTAGATTTCGCGGTCAAAGTTGTCTTTACGCAGTTGCAACACTTGCCCGAGGTAGACGTATTCCTGGGACAACTTCGAGCGTCTCGCCACTGACTGCTATCGGTTCCGGGACAATATGTTCGTTGAACATGACCTTAGTCTTGTCCAAGTTCATCCGGAGACCAACGCATCGCGAGGCAGAGTCTAGGCTGTGCAGCATTTTTTGCAGATCCCGCGGCAATTCTGCCATTAGAAATATGTCGTCGGCAAAGCGGAGGTGCGTGAGATATTCTCCGTTGACATTGATGCCCAATCCCTCCCAGTCAAGAGTCTTGAAGACATCCTCCAGTGCACTTGAGAACAGTTTCGGGGAAATAACGTCCCCCTGTCTCACACCTCTGAGCAGCTGGATGGGTCTTGTCTTGTGACCTTGGACTTGGACAGACATCGTTGCCATGTCATACAGGCCTCTCAGCACCTCCACATACCGCCAGTCGACTTGGCATCGCTGCAAGGATGCCAAGTCGACAGGCGGTATGTGGAGGATCTGTTCGGACGTCTGTATAACCTGCCTGACTGTGTGGATGTGATCTACGGTACTGTAAAGAATACGAATAAGTAAGTGAAAATAATACTGGGTACAAAACACGAAAGTATCTAAATAGGTAAGTACCTACTCTTTTAACTTTTATGAGATGCGCGCATGTTACCACGTGGCAACTGAATGACATTTTTGTACGCCGACTGGCGAACGTGATAAAACATGTCACCCTCCCGCGTCGTTCGTCCCTATTTGCATTCTGAGTTCTTCTGACTATTTAGGTACTTTGGCGCCCGCAAAATGGAATGACAAAACGAACATTAGTGAAGAAGATATTGATATTGATATCTAGAAAAAGCTGAAAATAGACCAGCTCTTAATGATAAAGTTGAAAGAGTATTCAGATACTAATTTCGTGTTTTTGTACCCAGTATTCTTTCCGCTTTTTTATCTCGTGAGTCTGACGAGTTCGTATACAATGACTGTCTCTTGGAAATCCATAGCAGCATATGATATGACGCAAACCGCAAATGACGCTTCGATATCAAACAAGTTTTTTCACTAATAGAGTACCCTGTACTAACCCTGGCACCCCCACAGTCATTTGCACTTTAACATTTAAATGCAGATATAAAGAATTATCATGGCAATACAATACGCACTTCGTTATTTTAAAATCTGACATGGCAACACTTTAACAGATTCATGAATACTTTTCTACCAGATTATTATGGCAGCACAGAATCAATATTTAATTTTTATAATGGTACTAAAATTCAAAAACCATTTCAAGATTTGGCGATGCTCAACACGTTAAAAATATATAAATTTTTTTTTACGCTATGAATTCAGACATATTTGAAAAAACTGAAAGGTACTATGATACAGGCATTATAAGGGTACATGCCTTTGCTTGGTTATCTGGTCTGACTTAAAAAAGTATTTTACCATACATACAAGCTAGCTGTCATTTTGACATTGTCATTTGACACTGACACTATGATGACTAAGTGAGATAAGAGATAATGGTGTTGTTCTATAGAAGTGAAGTCCATCTCGTTATCGATAGTTTTAGTATAGTATATTTAAGATTGCTAAATACACACATGCATTTTAATGATTATATATTAAGGTGACGAAATCATAAAAGTTCCTTTATTCATATTATTGATGTTTCATTTGATTTGAAAAACCATAAAAATTTAAGTAAGGAAAATTGCAACATAAGTTTTTGTTAGTTTGGTTGAGTTTGGATAAAAAATACTCACTAAGATTATTTATCTACTTCTTCATTTAGACTTTTCTTATTTTGATATAATAAATAAATAAAATAATAAACTAAAGAATGTGCTTACTGTCGACATCGATATCTTACTGCTACAAAATACAACACTACAGACGTCAGTTATTTTTTAAAATTTAAAATATGGCAAAGGCTTGAAGTCGTTACATCCTTACTCTTGTACTTAAGCTCTTTTAGAATGTAGAGATTTTAAAGTATTAAATTCAAGGGAAATAATAAAAAGAAATGAAAAAGAAAAAATACGTATGTCTTCTTTTTTTACGTACTTTAAGGAAAAAAAATGTGCATGTAAAATTTTTGAAATGATGTCGATTGAAAAACAATGAATGCCCCGGAGTCGTGTTGTTTTTTCTTGCCTTTTTAAACTGATTCGATAAGGAAGAGGTAATGTGAAAACCGGCCAAGTGCGAGTCAGACTCACGCACAAAGGGTTCCGTACCTATATAACATTAGACACGATATATTTTGATCTTTTTTTAGTTTAAACTAAAAAACGGCGAAATATCACGTTTGTTGTAAAGTTGTTGGCCCCCCTTAATTTTTTTTTTAAAGCTTATATACATATTGATATTCTATGTAAATTTTAAGTGTCTACCTGTTGCCCTTATAATTATAGAACAAAAACCACCAAAAAAATTACGTTTGTTGTATGGGAGCCCCCCTTTAATATTATTTTTATTCTGTTTTTAGTATTTGTTGTTATATTGGCAACAGAAATTCATTATCTGTAAAAAATTCAACTGTCCAGCTATTACGGTTCATGAGATACAGCCTGGTGACAGACAGACAAACAGCTTGGTATATAGATTTTTTTTTTGCTAACATACCCTCAATTTTAGTGTGCCTACTATTGGTTAGATAGCACATACCGTAGTGTAATAATTGGCACCTGTGCCAATCACTGCTAAATTATTTATTATTCTATTAAAGTACATAATCATTTGCCTAACTTTATTAAAGCCCTCCAAGGTAGTCAATTTGATGAAGAATTGAAGAAATTATTAATTCGAAAGGCATATTATAGTGTAAATGAATATTTTAAGGACAAATTTTAATTAGATTTGACATTACCAGTTTATAATATTGTTATTAAGTATTTTGTAATTGAGCATTATTGAATTGTTAATTTTATATGTATTATTTAAAGGACTTGTCCTCTTTTTGTATGGAGGCTGGTTTTTTATTCTAACATATCACCAACCACTAATAAACCTATTATTTATCTTTAAGCTACATAAATATGAAACACGTAACCATAGAAATCAGAATTTTAAACGCCTCCATTTTTGAGAAAAAATATTTATTGTAACAGGCATCATCCATTGATCATTACTTGTATTTCCTGGCTGCATGGCTATGTACCATTGCCTTTCCACTGGTGGATATATACTACTAGGTACTAACACAGATTATATAGATTATTTAATAAGTACTACTGTCAATGGAATGTGAATTTTGTTGTCAATTTTTTTTTCCATGCGTTAATTGGTATAAGCGAAGGTGCGGTTTATGTACAGACAAAGAGGAAAATTAATTTCAATTTTTCTCTAAATCGGAGGCCTTAATAAATATATTAATTATGCAGAAATGCTAATTTTTGTGAACTCTTTCATATATTATTTAGTTTATTCTGGTTAGAAATATTGACGAATAAAAAACCATTAATGGACAAGTCCTTTGACATAAACAGATTATTTATTATTTAGCACAATCGAATTAATGACTTTATCCTTGACTTTTAATAATGTGACGAAAATAAATTATAATTTTTGACATGTATTAATGGTGAACTGATTTAATTGCATTTATATTATTAAATAATTTGATTATTTTAATTTGTCAAATTTAATAACTATAATTCACAAATACCTCGTTGAGGTCATAACTCAATTAACCATCTTTTTGCCTGTATGTATTGTCTGCTGCTATATTATGAAGTGAATAAATGAATATGAATATTTTCTATAAGAGAAGTTCATATGCCCCTATAAATCAGATTTTACAATATTTTCATATTACAGTTAATATTTTATTTTTCTTTTCCTCTTTACATTTTTAGCACTGACTATGATTGTACTTTTGTATGTTTTTAGAAGTTTCCTGTTTTATTAAAAACGTTATTTTTCATACAAAATGTATTTTTAGTTTATTTAAAATACTAACATCAAAGAATTCAAGTAAAGTCCTGAATTACGTCTAAGTGTGTCACAAAAAATAATATTTACAAAGGACTTGTCCATTAGTGGTTTTTTATTCGTCAATATTTCTAACCAGAATAAACTTAATATTATATTAAAGAATTCACAATAACTAGCCTTTCTGCATAATTAATTTAATTTTTAAGGCCTCCGATTTAGAGAAAAATTGAAATTAATTTTTCTCTTTGTCTGTACAGAAACCGCACCTTCGCCTATATCAATTAACGCATGAAACGCATGAAAAAAAATTGACAGCAAAATTGACATACCATTGACAGTAGTACCTATTATATAACCTGTGGTAGTACCTAGTAGTATTTATCCACCAGCGGAAAGGCAATGGTACATAGCCATACAGCCAGGAAATACAAGTAAGTGAACAATGGATGATGCCTGTTACAAAACATATTTTTTCTCAAAAATGGAGGCGTTTAAAATTCTGATTTCTATGGTTGTGTGTTTCATATTTTTGTAGCTTAAAGATAAATATAGGTTTATTAGTGGTTGGTGATATGTTAGAATAAAAAACCATCCTCCATACAAAAAGAGGACAAGTCCTTTAGGGTAGATTTTTCTTAGAGTGCCAACCATTGTATAATATAGGTATAGTTTACCCTACCTTTAGGAAGTGCAGCACTTTGGCAACATTACAAAATTAATGCACGGTGACAAAAGTTCTCTCCAGTACAGTCTCTGTGCTGGCTGGTCGCTCGCATTAATAAACCTTTTCGCTAAGCTTTGTTGTTTTTTTTATTTCAGCCTATTTTGACTTTTAAAGTACTTTGAAGTTTTTGAAATATAAATTTATGTCAGCACCGGCAAGTCTCACAATCATCTCAATTTACAACTTGGTAATCATTTATTAAGATGAATTCAATTTAAAATCACCTACAACTACCTCCTTCGCCATGCCAGGTCGGGGAAAAAGGTATGTATTGAAAATAATTTATTGTTCATTACAATACTCATTTATATTTAACAACTAGAGTTGATGGGTCAGAGACTCTAGAGTGTATCCTTAAGGGCGGAAGGTCCCAAAGTTAAAAATTAAGTATATTAAAGTCTTCTGACTTTCTAAACAAGGTATACCTACTTTTTAAGCCCCAATATTTTGATTACGAAAGATAGGTACAAATTTCACGAAGGGTGTGGGAGGGTAAGCAAAACAAAGTACATTTAAATTTTTTGACACCTTTACGCGCTCGCCATAGACTTGGTGACGAAAATAAGAAAATAGGTACTAGGTACATAGAAAAAATCTGGTTTCGCTAACATGCCGCTAGAGGCGCTGACAAATTTCCATACAAACTTTTGTTACACGGACGAAGGTGACACCGTGAAAAAACTCGCACTACTCATTTAATAGTATGTACACTGGTTTTTATTAAAAACTTCATTCATTCAATCGTTCTGTCAGCTGTCATGCGAAAAATTTTGTTTTTTGTTTCATTCTTACAAAAGACTTTTGCGGATCTGAAAAAAGGGACAGAAACAGTCGTTTTCTAAATTTAAAATTTCTAGAAGGTTGAAAGAAACGTCAAACTGATTGTCATAAGTAAATCAGTCATTTTAAAGTAGTCGAAGTGCGTGTACTAAGTGAATACAATTTTTTGAGAAGCTTTTTCAACAATGCCTCGACGAGGAAGATCTGCAAGTCCACCACCTGCCCCGCAGCGAAGGTAATATGATATTATTTTAGGCTATATTTTACATCTTGTTTGTTTCTGGGCATGTGTTTATAACCTCGTAATTTTCAGGGCTGCTCCACCACCATCAAGGGCAAGTAATGTGCCGGCTCATGCACCCCCATCTGCCCCAACCCCAGCGATGGCACAGCCTCAGCAGCCGTCGATGTTCAGTCAAATGGCAGCAACCGCTGGTGGAGTAGCTGTCGGATCAGCTGTGGTGCGTATTTCATTACGTAACGTGTATGAAGGTAATAAGGTTCTATCCACTAGTTACCTATGAAAATGATGAAATACTAGGAAATTGTGTTGCAAGTCCTTTGTGGCGACGAGCCAATCGATCGTAAGATAGTCACGTGTTTGTGACGTACTGTGTTCAGTATTTTGTTTTTAAGTTCAAGTAAACATGTTTTTACGCAATCATTTTGTTTTGTTCTAAATAATACTTTATTACCCTAAATACTGTTATGGAGCAAGTTTGGCTTTGATAAGTGAAAATTTTAAGAATTACATACCTACTAAAGGCTAAGGTACCTTAAATGTGGATATCCTGATACATATCAATCAAGTCTTTTGTTACAGGGTCATGTGGCAGGTAGTGCTATAACTGGAATGTTTAGCGGTGGTAGCAGCAGTGAGCCAGCACAACAGCAACAAGCCCCCACCCCAACAAACAACCAGTACCAAAACCAGCAGCCCCAAGGGCCTTGTGCGTGGGAAATCAAGCAGTTTATTGAGTGTGCACAGCAACAACATGACCTCTCCCTTTGCGAGGGCTTCAACGAGGCACTACGCCAATGCAAAGTCAACAACCACCTCTAAATCAATGACCGAGGCTGCTGTAAAAACCTTCAAGATGATTCTCTCCTCCCCAAAATCATTATCAAAGCTTTGCAAAACATTTACAAAGACAATACTGTTGTTCAAAGGCTACTTGCAAATCAAGACATTTAATTTCAGTAGTGACATGCGGCGGCTTCCCAGTAGCTTTTATTTCTAATTTAGTTTGCGGGAGAAGAAATATAATGTTTTAGATAATTATTAGTCCTTTATTTTGTTTTATTTACGACAAAATTGTGATGTAGAACTTGTTACAATTATTCATCCAATTCTTTTATGTAATTTATACTTAGTTACAAATTATAAATATTATTTTACAATAAAACAAAAACCAAACCAATAAAATCTTTAATATCTGACTTGGTTCTGAAAGAGTCTGCACTCCTTTGTTCTCTTTTACTAAATTTTTTATCAAAATGTCATAATATTTGAACATCTTGCAGGCTCTACACAACCAAGTCATTCCTCACCTCAAGAAGAATCTAACTAAAATGTGCAATTGTGGCCGCAGCTCGAGCTCACGGTAGGACTTTCGAATTCTTGATCCTTAGGCCTCTGGTGCCACTAAGAGTGACACCTGCAAGTAGTCATTTGGACTCTCACAGCTGTAGCCTTAACTTTTTACAATTGCTCCTTTGCCTTTGTTCAGTGTAGGACAGATTCGCGAATAGAGAGGTAGGTATGAAATAGATAACGAAAAGTGTTAGTGTAAATCGCGTGTGCCGCTAATGAATATTTTTGAAAGTGCTTTTCAATTAAAATTATAATCACCTTTGACAGCTTGGTTGGGAATGTTGCGTATACGGACATAAGTATATCTGTAGTAATGGTAATTGCCATGATAAATCAGTGCAGTTTTATGCAAAAAAGGCGCTATAGCTGTGTTTTAGAAAGACTTTGGACTTAGCATTACAGTAAGGGGATTCTTACGAATGTTTAGTAGTGGCATGCCTGAAAGTGGTCTCCTGCGATAATCCTGAAGGATCTATTCTCGATTCGGTTTAGTCGGAAAATATACTTTTCTGATTTGGCTCTGTTGTGCTGCGGCTAAGAAGGTAATGTGTGTAAGCCAACATGTTATTTAAGTATATGTGTAACCTTACATGTTGTTTAATTCCTTCATCGGACTAGACAGGTAGGTAATAATCATTTTCCCATAGCACAAGCTTACGCTTAGTTTGGGGCTAGGTAAATTGGTGTGTTTGTTAAGACCATTCTCCTTAATTTTTTTTTGGCTTAACCTTCTAGTCCCGGTGGTGGAGGCCGTGGCGCCCGGTACTCCCCTTCGGAAAGACACGCGCCCGCCAGAGCCCCCCAAATTATCGTGACGCCGACACCGCGAGGGTCCATGTTTCGTGACGCGGCTGCGGTCGCCGGTGGCGTCACGGTGGGGACGACTATGGTAAGTGACCAAGTGACTAAAGCACTTTTTACACCATCCTGACTGTAGCTTCCTAACTAGAATCCTTAGGATTCTAACTAGGAAGGTACCTAGAAAGTTCGCATCCTACTTAGGATCCTAAGTAGGAAGTTAGGATGGATAGATAGACAGATGCTCTACTCTGATGATAACGTATTGTCCGTATTTTCGCGTGTAGGCGTTGCGCTCGCTCGCACGGAGATGCTGGCATTAGTGACAGGGACGGCTACAGGCGAAACTACAGATATCCTCTTACAGAGTGGGGCCCCAGATACCTTCCTAGTTAGGAAGCGAGCTTCCTAACTAGGAAGATGTAGGAACCTAAGTAGTGAACCGCGATTACATCTTCCTATTTCCTAAGTAGGATGCTACACAAATAGGATGGTGTAATCAGTGCTTAAAGCCTCTTCTAAGACTTCGAAGTTAGTCACGGCAGTGGGTAAACTTTAGCCTCCTAATTTATTACATTAGCATTTCTAAGGCTTTATTTGAGCAGACTCATCAACATGACATTGACAATCTGCTCACATATACTACCCTTGCATTCACGCACGGCCGCACGAGGAAATTGAGACCACCTCTATTCCATACGTTTTAAAAGTTGTTTTCGTAGTTCAAATAGGCAACGTGACGTGCTTCCGACTGTACATTTATATTTGCAGCCTAAGAATAGTTCATACATAAATTAATGAACTCGACTGTACCTTCTTTTGTTGTTATGGGCTTATTTAGGCAGACTTTTTCAAGGCATGTTATCTGAGTTGAAAGCCCACTTGCACAAGTCTGAATTAACTAATCTGGAAGGTCCACTTGCGCCAGTCCGGATCAGCTAATCTGGACAGGCGCAAGTGGGTTTTCAACTTGGATAGTAGGCCTTGAACAAATCCAGATTAGCTAATATGGACGTGCGCAAGTGGGCCTTAGGTCTTAAAATTAACCTTGTGGTGTGACTGGAGTGTGGGATTCGATGACTGGAAGTCCTGGGTAGTCTGACATCCTTAGGTACGACATACGACGAAGCCGTGCACTAACTCAAGTACTTAACTTCAGAAACAGACTGAATTTTTTTTACGGGTTAACAACACCATAAATTAGGTTTAAATGAAATCACCATTCATTTAATAAATAAATAAAATAAATATATATATATATATATTAAAGTGATTATTATGATTTCCAATTTTAACTAACGAACGGGTCCTCGCAACTTCGCGAATGCCAGATTTCTCGATGTCTTTTTTGTTATTCTGCCATTCTAGGACAAGACGAATCCAACAAATCAGAGACCATCAAAATCGGTCTAGCGTTCACGAGTTATAAGTACTCGAAAACACCGGACTTCGTTTATATAGTTGTTAAGATTGAGCAATCATGCTATTATTGTTCTAGATAGGTAGGTATGACCACAGAATAAGTACTAGTACTTCGGTATGACACCAATTTCCTCTCAAAAATTGAAGTCCCGATAGGTCTACTGACTGATCATGTGATGATGTGATGCGTCGACGTCTTTTACGTTTCATTGTTTTATGAATATTTATCATAATCACAAATAAAGATTAGCTTATACATTACAGTTTCATGTTCTTTTGAAGGTCATTGTATAGTAATTTGTTTGTCATCATGAATCTAATGATCTAAGTAAAGGCAACGAACTATTGATTTACCAAAACACACTGAAGCTTATCTGGTTTAATTGAATGGTGGACTTTGTTTGGATCCTCCCACCAAAATAATTACGATAATATCGTAATTAATTATCCATTCATCATTGTCACAATATTAAGAGTATTAGTCCACAAACATGGGAATACGAAAGTTTGATGCAGTAGGTACCTAATCGAAAGTACTTACATAATTTCGTGATTCGTATTCAGTCAGTGCTACCTATCGGCTAGTTACGGTCGTATCATTTACTAGGATATCCCAGGGTTTAGTATTTTATCACGTCCTGTACGTCAAGACTGCATGCTTAAAATGTTACGCTGGCTTTCAACAGGGCCATCTAGCCGGAGAAGCCATAACGAGCTTGTTCACCGGCCGGCGTCGCGAGGAGGTGGTCCATTCCCTGCCGCAGAACTACCAGTTGGGCACGGAACCTTCAGGCCCTTGCGCGTACGAGATAGCACAGTTCCTGCAGTGTGCCAGCAGCAGAGATGAACTGCAGGAGTGCGAAGCATTCAATGAAGCGCTGAGGGAATGCAAGCGGCGAAACAGTGAGTAGTACCTAGATGTTGATGTGGATCTGAGTGGACTAAATATCAGCTCGATAGTTCTTTAACCATTGGTAGGTATTTCCTATATAAATGCTTGGTTGGTTATTATTAGGAACAATTCAGCATCGAAAACGAAATTATTAATATTACCTAAAAATGAAGTACGAATTAAAAAAACTGCCCAAAATTGCTGTTTTAATAAAAATAATAGGCAAATATATTTTAAATTTTGTTTGAGCTCTCCTGAAAACCTGAGTTTCGAGATCCGACCTTGTGCTTTTGAGGTCCAGATAATATAATGCACATTCTTGTTCCTCCACTCTCATAGTTCAGTTAGACGGCAATCCGACAAGACCGGAGAGAGATCAGCACACCCATTTATTAGCACACCAATCAATCAAGCATTATTCAAATGATTACATTTCACTATACTGGTTGTTGTAGCACATACAATGTCGTGACATATAACTTTATTTTCTGCATGTTACAGGGATTCCATAACCACCGTTCAGGATCTGGCCAGCTACAAGTCAACCATGCACCAAACAATCACAATAGAACTGAATCTGTAAACCTCTACAAGTAAAAATGTTTTCTAAAAAAATATAGCGTATCATTTAATTAATAATATTACTTGCCCGACTCTTGTACATACGTATAAGACGTAGCTTTTCATTTCTTAGGAAGAAGGCAACTTATTTCGTTGGATTTAAACAACATAGCATACCTACTTCTCCCTTACACTTGTTCTATTATCTATGCTGTGCCCCTGCTGTTATAACACTTACCTACTATAGCCATTTCAATTATACAAGTTCATTCGCATCCCTCCTGTGCCTGCAAGACATGCAGGGGGCGAGGATTGAGGAAGCGCCAATCGCAAGCGACTGTCAAGCCGCTATTAGACTACGCGGTATTCAGACAGGCTTACTAAGACAGTCTAACTCCCATCTCGCTCTTTCATGCTGTGAAAGAATAAGATAGGGCAGACAGACTTACAGGCTAACTCTTATTACACTACGCCGAGTCTCAGTAAGCCTGTCTGAATACAGTCTAATAACTGCCATAGGATTTCCCTTTTCCCGTAACACCACCAGTCAGTCTCCCTCTGCTGCCATGTAGCTTGCCTCGTCTCGCGCAACTTTGGCGACCGCAGGAAGGTCGCGCACGAACTTGACGGACAACGGCTAGTGTTTGTCGAATGGCTCAGCGCAGTCAGTTCTATTCACGTAACCGTATAACTAACAACAGTCTGAAACATTTTCCTAATGGTATTATTTGACAGTATGAAATTTGAAATATGCCTATTTGTAACTGTATCTCCCTCTCATTTTTCTCGCTGATGGAGACAACATTAATAACTGCAATATCATGAAGTGTTTTAGATAGAACCACTGGCAGGTTTATTTTCGTTAATTTACTGTAACTTTCCCTACACATCTGTGTGCCTTGTTATCTAGTCAGTGACATCAGCAAAATGCATTAAGTGTGCAAGCATAATGCCAAAAAACAACCGCGCGATCTTATATGCTTGGATTTTAAAAGTTGAAACAACTATTATTTCATTATCTCATACCATTATTTATTTTTATATGTTAATAGATAAATAACTAATTTTCATTAGTTACTTTAGAAAATGGATTTTCAATAGCTCTTCAATTAATTTGCTCTGTGGTTGCAGCTGATGCAACTAAACTTGTTTGTTACATATTGTATTGTTGTTGTATGTAAAGTAACTACCTTACAATTTTTGTTTTGACCTCGTAAACGAATAAGGAAAGTCTAAAAATAATACGACTTCGTTATAATTTACCCGAAGTACATCAGAAAAATAAAACCACAAAATACAGGTGTATACATATAAACTTAGAATTTATTTACACCTTAGTACATATAAGTTGTGACATTCTGTAGTATAAATAAAGTCAATTTTCAGTTTAAATATAATAGTTATGTAAACACATTACAAATCTTAGAATCTATCAGTTGGATTGAAACTTTGCATTATTTAATTGAAGGTAGAAACAAACAAAAGAAAACTACTGATGAAATATTGAAAAATAATATTAACACAATCGTAATTAATCTCTGTACAATATTAACAAATACATCTGATATTTTACAATTTGGCACATTGAAAGCTGCAAAACAAAACATAATACTTGGGACACTTTAATTTGATAATGCCTGACTGAAAATTGTTGATTCTTTGGAGTTGTATGCAAACGTGAATTTTCATGTTTTACTGACCGAAAATAACAATCTAACGACTAAAAAACACTAAATTCAGTTATGGAAAATAACTTTGTTGTAAAAAGCGGTTAACAACTTTGTGACGGAACAGACAACCTTTGCAACTATTAAATATTTAACAGCCAGTGAAAAATATTACATACGGTATTGTCGGCGTTAAGAAAATTGTCAATTATTTACTAAGCGAGACATGAGGTCGAAGAAAACCTTAAGATGGGAAAAATAAAATACAATTATTTTGCTTTAAATTTCCGCTAAGACACGCTAGCGCAGGCACCAAAACCACACCAACCACAACCGCGTTGAGTACCAGTTCAGGCAAATGCAGAATGCACCGCCCTCCCTCCCTCAATACGCATGCACTACAGCTAATGCAGTTGTTAGTTACCAACACCAACGTGCAAAAAACCTCTTAAACGTTGGTGTTGGTAACTAACAACTGCATTAGCTGTAGTTTGCATTAATGCATTAGTTACCAACACCAACGTGCAAAAAACCTCTTAAACGTTGGTGTTGGTAACTAACAACTGCATTAGCTGTAGTGCATGCGTATTGAGGGAGGGAGGGCGGTGCATTCTGCATTTGCCTGAACTGGTACTCAACGCTGTTGTGGTTGTGTGGTTTTGGTGCCTGCGCTAGCGTCTCTTAGCGGAAATTTAAAGCAAAATAATTGTATTTTATTTTTCCCATCTAATAACGGATTTCCGCAAAGTAACGCCTGATTCTATTAATTGAACCTTAAGATATTTCGGAAAGAAAACATGACCAAATTACCTATTAAATGGCAGTCAAAGTCTTCTCATGTCTCATTGTAACATTAGTCGCAATTTATTTACTATGCATCGGCATAAAGACCCGTTTTATTTTTGTGAAATTCGTTCGTGTCGTAGATTCGTCTTAATCACTAAAGAATTCAACTAATAATACGTCTTAACGCTTAAGCTAAATCAGTCTAATTCTTAAAGCGACATTATGTTTATGTCTATCAATATAGCTTAAACGAATATAATCACACACTGGAAATTTTAATGTAAAAATAAGGCCACTAGGTTTCGTATTAATTTATAAAAAAAATTAAATTACTTAAAAATATAAAGGAAATTAAACTGTAGGTAAATTAAGTTAATTTACATTTTTACAAATAGACATCTAGACGTTATGATTTTATGGCGGGATGTAAGATCATACCACATTCTTTAATAATCAGATTACAACATATAATAATCGTTATTTGGTTAGTTCTTAATACATATTTTATTCGTTTAAGACAAATTATATTTTTTACGATTCATACAAAGACAGCAATTCAAATTGAACACGGGTTTGCAAGTCTGTACGTTTAATAATCACTATTAATTTATAACAGTTCAATATAAGATCACAAAAATAATGCACCAGCGCTTACACAATATTATACAAAAACCAATGTAAACATAGGGCCGAACAACAAGGCAAGCCCGAAACATCGAAAAATAATTTAAAGCTCATCATATAACCTTACACTCAGTGTAAATCTAACATTCCAATTACATAAACATAACTACAACGGGCGTGCAAAGCGACGCTCGCAATAATAAGGCGTGTTAGAAACGTATCGACAATATTAGCACAAATTTATAACTAACTATACCCTATAATAGCCCTCGAGTAGAATTTACACAGCACGCACCGGTATTTACATTACGTAATATGACACATTGGCGGGTCTTTTGAGACCCGTGCGACTCACGTAGACGATTACGCGCGTACATAGTTCGTTTAACACAGGTCACAAGCGCATCTCCCAGAGTATGAGATGTGCGTCTTTGGGGTTAGGATCCGCGGCCGGGGCTGGCCTCTCCGCAGCGTCGGCAGTCTGTCGCCAGTCCACGTACCCCCTCCCCCCTACCACCGTCAGGACCGACCTCCGAGCGGCGCTCTCGCCTAATACATAATCAGCACCGCGTAAACTCCTAGCTGCACCTTTGGCGGTCGTTTTCTCTGGAGCCGTGGCGGAATCGCTTCGGGACACCGAGCGATCGGACGACGTCGATTTGCTTGAAGTTGAGTCTGGTGTTGAAGCGGCTACGGGCGCTAGACTGGCCGCTCCGGACGCACCCGAACTCGTTCGGGAAACTCCGCGGAGAGCCATCGATTCCTCGCTACCGGAGGAGGTGCACAGACTCGATGCGCGGGAGTCGACCGACCAGCTGGATAGGTCGAGACTTCTAGGTCGTCCCGCCCGCATTCTTAGCCTCCGATCGAGCGTGCTCACTCGGAACGGAATGGCGGCCAGCTCTGGATCGCTTCGTCGTAACGATTCTCCACCCGACCCGCTCACGTCGGCCTCTCCGACGCAGTCTTTAACGAACATCAAATCTCCGAATAAGCCGTATACGTCGCACGCGTTTAAGTTGGCACACTTCGGTAGCGTTTTGCTGAGGCGAACGTCTCCCGGTTTCTTCCTGCGTACGACAGCTGACTGAACGCGTTGCGGTCGGTACGGGCTCGTTTCTTCCGATATCCGCCTTTCGAGTTTCGGCTTATCAATGTCGTTCTCTTTGGATTCTTCCTCTTTGAATTCGTGGAGAGTCGCCGAGTTGGCGAGTGCACGAGCGTTCGATAGGTTTCGTCGCACCGTATTCACGTCGACTTCTCTAGTTTCCGGCACCAGGGATAGCAAAAATGTCACCGGTCCAGCGTGCGCGTGGTACGAAACACCCATGTGTCCACCGACGAGAGGCAACCCTTCTAACTTGGGTAAGGGAACGGTCACAGTGACGCCCGCAGTGGTTCCCACCCACAGCAGACCTTGTCCCGCTAACAGAGCAGAGATATGCGCGGGTTTGCTGCCTTCCCTAGCACCGATAGTCTTCGCTACATCGGCAGCGATGTCAATATTCTGAAGATGCTCGAACGTCTCCGCGTGGTACAAGCTCACGTACGTGGAATCTGAAAAAGCGGTCCAGAGCCCGACGCCTGAGTGCGCGAGGTACCTGACGGATCTGTCATCGTCTCCTTTGAGTTCTAGTATGCGCATGATTTCGGCGGTGAGAGCGTTGATGGCGAAGACGCGTCGCGCGCATGTCGCGTATACGATTCCATCGACTGGTAGGACGCAGTGGACGGGTTTGTCTCCTAATTCTATGGCTAGAGGTTCCTGGAGTGCCCAGGAGTCGTCGTGGTTTCTCCTGAACACCGATACGCGTCCGTTGGCGAGTCCTACGAACATGGAGTCGCAGTGGTAGCGGATCTGCGTGACGGCCGCGATTGTCTGCACCTCGGTCAGTATTTCTTGCTTCTCTGGCTCCACGCCGGAGAATATGATGATCTTCTTGTCCTCAGTGCCGAGCCACACTGTGTCGCCGCACAGCGTGGTCACTTGTTGAAGTCCTTTTGCATATTCCATGGATGTCACCTGTAAAAATAAATACGATATAAATATGGCTCAGTAGAACATTTACTGGTGGTGGGATCTCGGGTGTACGTGTTTCGGGTCAGACAGGAGACAGCGCCATGTTTTGTGGTGTACCTACTTAATGTAAACGGTTAATACCTCCGGATCTACGTAGTACTCGATACCATACTGTCCAATCGATACAAAATGCTCCCAATCATATAAGTCTATTAGCGATCAATGGTTGGCTTTGGTGTTTGAAAGTCTGGTGCGACCTTCCTACGGTCGCCAGAGGTGCGGGGGGCGAGACACGCTATACGTGCGCTATGACGGGTAATGTTGCGGGGAATTAATCTGCTTCGAAAATCGCGTGTGATTGGCGCTTCCTCGCCCCCCTCACGCCACGGGTGCAAGGAGAGTCGTGGAAAAATTGACGGACTATAGGTATTATAACAATCGAAGGTATTCTGTTCCGTAATGTCGGGGTCGAAATTATCTGCTATTGTTTCTTATAAACCTAAATTGACTGTGATTCTGTTGGTCTACTTTTTTGACACCAAATCTGCTGAACCAGCAAAACTTGTTTTTATCCCGGAAATCATCCCGAAAAAGGTGAAAAGAGGGATGAAAGTTTATATATATGCCTTCTTGGAGCTGAGATCTGCAGCAATTCTCTCGACATGGAAGCCGTCGAGCCGAATCGAAACCTATATGCTTTGGTCACTTCAATTATGTTGGGGTTCTATTTCAGCATTCTACAGAATCCATCCGGCTCCTGTATAGGCCTGAAGATTTTGCGGAGTGTTTTTTTAATGTCCTTTAATTTTAAATAACACAACTGTAACCGTACGGTTCCTATGTGGAATAGACTATACTCGTAGAGGAATTCAAAGGTGGCATCACCATAGTTGTTAAGAATTGCCTTTTAGAAATATTCGTTAATGAGTCACCAACCTCCGTGGCGACCCAGTGTCTTGGCCTCCGATGTGAGACATAGCCATTTTCCCCGGCCTTCTGCGGTTTCACGCCAGTTGCAAAGGTCTTCGTTTGCTACATATCCCCACCGCTACCGAGGACGACCAATGGGGAGATATGCCTTAGCGCGCGCTTGAAAAAGAAATGACAAAAAAAAAGTCTTGCAATAGGTTCCTTACCTTGGTGTCGGGCAGGTCGAGCGTGACGAGCGTCCGCAGCTTGGCGGCGCGGTGCGCCAGCACTGCCACGTGGCTGCCTCCCGCGCCTGATGCACACGCCCATAGTAGGGAACGAGCTCGACGCATGGAAGCCCCACGCCGCGTGCCACTGCCGCTTGTCGTGTAGAAGCAGCCGCAGCGCACCTGAGGTATAAGGGGGAATTTTTGAATTACGAAATGGGTAACACATACATTAAACATGACTTTTATCTATCACACTAACTGCCCGGCTTCGATTTGATTTATTTTTATATATGTTAAAAAGTAGTTAAAAACAACAGACTTTTTTTTAGCTGCCAAAACCCAAGTTTTTGGAGAAGGACAATTGGGTACTTGAAACTATCCACAAATAATTCCTAAAACCTATTTCTTGAAAATAACAGCATATTTTTAAGAGACGTTCATTGATATATTTTTAACTATTTGCAGTATTCAGCTAAACTCAATAAAAAGAAAGGTGACCACGATCGCTGTAAAGTGTTCGAAACGTCAGGTTTTAAATAAAATGTAAATAAATCGCGAAGTAATCCGTAAAATTGTGTTTTAATGAGAAAAGAAAGGGGGTTATTAGGTTGTGCAGTATACAGACAGTCTTACTAAGACAGTCTATGCCATCTCGCTATTTTATTCTGTGAAAGAGCGAGATGGGGCAGACAGACTTACAGGCTAACTCTTGAGTCTTAGTAAGACTGTCTGAATACCGTGTAGTCTGATAACCCCCCAAGTTAGTTGAGTATAGTGAAATGTGACGTCATAGTTTACTATCCTCATACAATATCTATGGTAGAAGAGCGTTTTGACAGTTCATTAAAAGTATGTCAACGATTGGTGGTTTCAAATAGCCAATTCTTGCAAAGTACTAAAAAGCGACCAGTCCCTCTAAAGTAAAGAGTTTTAAGGTCACGAGAATATAGTTTTTTTTAAGTAAAAATAAACATGTCTCTAGAACAATAAAAGGTAGCCGCCAAAGGCAATTTGGCCAAGGGGGCTGAGCTAGACGCAGCACGATGATCTAGCCTAGGTTAACTAGAATTTGGTTGGTAATCAATGTGCGAACCTACCTCAGTCAAATGCTTATTTAAGTACACAGGCATAGAAACGACAAAGGCATTTTATAAGCGGATGCTTGTTGTGAAGCAGGCAACCACTACGCAGGCGAGTTAGCCGAGATTCAGGCTATCTAGCTAGGCTAGACAAGTCTAAAAGGAATTTAATTGGTAATCAAAGTGCGAACCTACCTCAGTAAAATGCTTTGACGAGTAAAGAGGCGTAGCAGCAATTAACAAAGCCATTTTATAAGCGGATGCTTGTTGTGGAGCCGGCAACTGCCACGCAGGCGAGTAGGCTAGACCAGTCTTATTAGAGTTTGGTTCGTAATCAGTGGCCGATTTAGTCGTGGCAGCACTATGCCTCTGGCTATGTAGTAAGTATAAACCGACCCTTTCTCAGCAACTATCATATAGCCTACATTAATATCTAATCGCTGTAGGCTCGTGTCTACTGGGGCTTAGGGCAAAGCCACTAATTCCGCCACTGTTAGTAATAAAGATGTGAACTCACCTCAGTCAAATGCTTCGACGAGTACACAGGCGTAGCAGCAACGAACAAAGGCATTTTATGAGCAGGTGCTTGTTGTGGAGCAGGTAACCGCCACGCAGGCGAGTTCGCCGAAGCTTGCGCTAGCTGAGCTAGACGCAGTTCGGTGGCCCAAGCTAGCCTCGCGCCTGGCTCGCTCGCACGAAACGTCACTGGCTCTTCGCGGCCGCGAATCGTCAGTTGGAGGCAACAGGAATCAACCCAGGCCATTTCGTCATCTTTTTTCTGTGGAAGACATTTTTGAGATTAGTTGCTTTGTATTTTGGGCTTTTGAGTGTTGATCAGGGAAATATAGATTGGTAATCAGTGAACAAGGACCCCTAGTTCCTTGTACACGGATTATCAAACTATGATCTTTAGTACTTGCTTGTTAGTTGTACTGTTTATTAACCAGGATCTTTACATTGCGAATTTGAAGGCGTTTAGTTTCTCAGTTTTAGGATTAACGCAGACATACGCCTCTGGAAGTCGTATTAGAGCTCGTTCACACGAGGACGATTCGTCTTTTTCACGATTCGTTTTTTTTTGACGGCGGTAATGCTTTTTGAATGCCCATGTTAACACGGATCACGAATCGTGAAAAATGACGATACGCCTTAAATCTAGTATTGTGTTTGTTGAAATCACGTTTCGCCAAAATACACGAACCGTGAATTTATTGTGACGGATCCGCTGATGCCACCAATTCGGATATTTTGACGAATCGTGAAAAAACACGGTTGCGTATGCAATGTCCGTCTGTCATGACGTATCCTGTATTTTGACGAATCGTCAATGACGGATCCCGCGTGAATGAGACTTAGCCTATGGAAGGAGACACCCCAATAAATCTCCCATTCCGCTGACAGAGCAACTACTCCCCGGGCATGATCTACCTTGGCAAACTTGTCTCATAAATATAACACCAGTATCGACACTAAAAGAAGAAGAACGCAGACATCTCGATGCAGATGGACGCTATAATAAAAAAACTTAACGTATGATTAAGTAGTTACCTGTATATTCTTCTGTATGTTTTGCAGCAAGGCTCTGAACATCTCTGGAGCTAGCTCCGGGTAGGGTGTCTTCACTGAGGCGGCCAGGTCGGCCATACGAGACACTGTCTCATAGTCGTGCATTAGCGCGGACATCTCGTTGCAGAGGGAGTCCCCCGTGGTTGTGCTTTGTCCATTCGTACTGGAGTTTGAGCGGAGACTGCCGCTGCGGTTCATGCCTAAAATCAAGATCAAATAAATTAAGATACATAAAACTTAATTAAGTTCTGCATATACATTACTACAGGCTTACGATCTTGACATTTTCATAAGTAGTAATCTAAATAACTTTAAAAAACAAATAAAGGCGTTTTTGCACATGTAATAGATGTGATTAGAGTTAATTTTTTACATACATTATGATATGGTGCATGTAATAAATAGTCGTTTTGTTGTAAAACCTTCTGTTATGGGTGATTATGATCCTAGCTAGCTGTAAAACATTTTTTATTTCTAATATTTGTTCTGATTGATTCCTGACTTTATCCTGTTTTGTATCTTTATTAATAAATAAGCTGTTGCCCGCGACTACGTCTGCGTAGACTGCGCCCATCGCAGTCAAGTAATCTTTTATCTGTTATATGTCGTATGGATGTACTTATTTAGATAAACTATACTAGATTGTGCACTGGACTATGCATGCCCAAACTTTAGCACACTCATGAAATTAATATAGCAGATTATGAGCCCATAAGGAACACACACAAAAATTACATCATCATCATACATTTACACTCTCAGTAATGAAGAGATTAAAGTCCAATTTACCTTGAGCGAGCACCCTACTAAGCGTAGGCGAGGTGCCCGTATCTAGTACATCTACGTCTTGTACAGGGTGAGCCCATTTCAGGCCCAGTCGTTCCGCGTCGTCGCCACCAGCACCGACAGACACGCATACCACGAGATCGTTGAGTAGGAGAAGGCGACGGGGCTTGCACTTGGATATGCCACCGGATTGGTTGAATTCCTGTATAATAAAATATTTTTTTGTGATTGTAATCTACACATCTGCAAAGTGAGCCACATGATCTCTCCCCACATAGGCTTACACAGTCATCAAAGGTGGCTAATAATAATGGTAATAAAATTTATTCAAATAACAAAGGTAAAAATAATCAACAAACGTATCTTACTGCACTCACTGTACAAATAGTCTGTGTAAGGTCAATGAGGGTGTATAATTATTATAAAGAGGTAATGTTTGTCAGTTTTTGTGTTTGCGAGTTTGTATTGTACAAGGTAATCTCTGGAACTACTAAACCATATTGACAACGTTAACCTCCGGAGCGCTGTTCGATAAGTATACCAAAATTTTGCTCACTTACCAACTGCACAAGTCGTCGTGCCTCAGCAGATGCCTCTTCTCAGGGCACGAAGCAAGAAGCCTGGCTGCGCCGCCCTTCTCACCACACCCCCTTCGGGTTAACCTCTGGAGCGTTGTTTGATAAGTATACTAAAAATTTGCTATATTACTTACCAACTGCACCAAATCGTCTTGCCTCAGCAGATGCCTCTTGTCAGCGCGCGAAGCTAGGAGCCTGGCTGCACCGAATCGCGCCGCCCCTCCCGCACCCCCTGCGCCTGCCACGCCCCCTCGCGTTAACCTCCGGAGCGCTGCGCGAAACGCCTGAAGGGAGAGTATTGTTTTTATAAAAATATTATAGGTTGCTTCTTAGTACTGAATACCCGAAGCATTTAGGGAAATTCAAAAGTGATTAAGATAGTAATGAAGAATTATTGACTCTACCACATTAAGAACCAGTCCCAGAGATGTAACACTTAGTAACATTTATAAGAGGTAGTTTCGATAAAAATGTGTAGAGGCACAATCGTTCAATCGTAATTCATGAAATAGCCCGATAATTAAATGAAAAAAACATAGCATCTGATTTTCGGGTCCGTAGATATATAAGTAACCTATAAGTCAAAACCAAAAAACGGCAAAACTTTTCAAACAATCACAAAAATAAAGTGTACTCATTAGTACTAATTTTGTTGGTTAGATCATTATATCTACACGATAATCAGTCATAATTTAAACATACTTAACGCTAAATATTTATTTACACTGATTAGGTTTCCGATTGTAATTCATTATTTAAGGTTTGTTGCTCGAGTAATTGATTTAGATAAAAATTAAATAATTACCTACTATCTGAACTAGTTATCAAAATGAATTACGTGAGTAGCGAATTCGTGCATTTTACGTGATTACTTCCTATACAAGAATATTAACACCGCATTTTATGTATATTCGTGTGGGCTTACATAATTAATAAGACATCGACATAAATTAACATTAATTGCATCAAATTAACATTTAAGCATAGTTTTATATCTTGTAGAGTGATAGATGGAGCAGTGACCTGGGAAAGATGTCATGAAGCGATATAAACGAAACTAGACGACCAAATTAGTACTTCCGAGTGTGAAAGAAAGAGCGTGTTTTTAGAATTAATTAGTATGCAAAACTGATTTCTCATTTGCAAGAACTGCATTCTTTTGTTCTTTATGTAATGTTGTATTGCCAATATTAAAAGAAGTCTATAATTTGTGGATACTTGGTTACTATAAAATAACAATAAAACATCTTATCGAGAGGTTAGGCAATCGCCCGGTATGCGAGGAACGCGAGTTCGATTCCCGCCTCTGGTCGTCATTTTTTCAAGTGCAATAATATCTTTTTAATAAAAAATATATAAAAATGTATTTCAATAAATTAAACTAAAATTAATAAGTGTCATTTTGCCATTGCTGTTACTTCAATTTTAAGTTTAGGCACAAATTAGGTATCCGATGTCACCCGGGATGGAGAAACGGTTCTAACAATACCACACATATCTGAATCGGCTCAGTCGTTTAGAAGTTATGGTGGAATAATTAATCCTCCATCCCACAAATCACTTTTTTACGTCGTGTAAAAATACGCCGTCGTTGCAGCTTGCATGCATTCGTCAAATGACGCCGTACGTAGTAGGCCTATTTCTTACCTGCGTCCTCTCAGCGTCTCGTTTCCTCTCATTGAGTGCTTCCGCCAGGGCTTCCAGCCGCGTTAGGGCTCTTTGGAGGGACACACGATCCGAGTGACCTGGAGGCGTGTGTTTAAGGAGATCCTGGTGACAAGATAGATATTCTTTATTACAACAAGAAAATGCATTACAGACATAGGTACAATTACTTGACACTATCTACAAGTAATTCCTAAACTGTATTTCTTAAAATCAAAAGCATATTTTAAACACACATTCATTGATATTTTTTAACTATCTGCAGTATTTGATTTTTAAATAAGGTAAACTCTTTAAAAAGTAAGTTAGTTGAGTATAGTGAAATGTGACATCATAGTTTACTATTCCCATACAAAATCTATGGAAGAAGAGCGTTTTGACAGTTCATTAAAAGTACGTCAACGACTGGTGGTGTTAAATAGCTAATTTAGAACATATTAGCACAATGTACGCGGGCTTATAGCTGGGAGCGCTCTCGTCCAGACAACCTTTGAATGTTTGATATGTATTAGGTACTTTTGTAAAAAGAACGAAAAAACGACTGCAATCGGCACGCTTTTCTACTCTTAATCCTGTTTAACCAGAATCTATTTGGACTTCATTCAAAACCCAATGTTATCTGAGTCTACATAGGAGCCAAAACTTTGCTGTTTTGGACAATAAAATCAATCCGATTACAACAAAAGAGCTCTCAAGTACTTTAGTTTTTGACTGGATTTTGTGGATCTAGCATTAGGTTTACATTTTATGACGATTACACAAACTTTCTGTGATGTAAAAAATACATTACTATATGTATATTTCACATTCAAATTACATTTTTCTTTTTCTTCTCTTTTTCTTTGCCCTAAGAACGTTTCGTCTTCAGACGGACTCATACAAAGACAGTTATTATTTTATATTTATTATAAAAGCAATCAAATGTACGTAAGAACCAAGACTTACTTGCAAAAACATAATGAACTGCGGAAACCGTTGCACCGGCTTTACCATAAGCCCGAAGAATGAAAGCCTATCATGAGCGCTGATTTGCTTCACCTTGAAGAAGTCAGCGAGCGCGGATTTGCGCTTCGACTCCATCTTGGCCAGTTCCATGGCAACAGAGAAGTTGTTTATGAAGTCAGAGTACACGTCCAGCACCACAGCCTTCGAGAACGCGCTGAGGAAGACCTCGCCTGAAAAGAGATTTAAAATTAAAAGAAAAATCTTATGTGTTTATTATGAACTACCAGTTTAATTAAGCTGAGATTGTATACGAGCCATAATCATTGCTGTCTCGACCATCGGTTGGTCTATTAGTGTATGACAGCGTTTTTTGTTATAGCTAGACGGTTAGTAATCAAAAGCGAAAGTGACTTATGACCGTTGAAGCCAGGAATGAGCAGTTTCCTTGAGGTATAGTCAAGCCATTGTCACCAAGCGTTAAGAGGCTTTAATCGCTAGAAGGAGTCTTTGGGAGTGTTTATATGTCAAAGATGTAAAATCAAAAATTCAGCTTGATTGAGTGAAATGAATATACAATACATACAAAGAAAAAAAAACTACCTGCTTAGCAAAAACGAATTCAATACCAATTTTGAACCTTGTTTAAAATGCCGAATACAATCCAATGCCTCACTAATACAATCCAATGCCTCACTACTTTACACGAAATTCCCGGTAACTTTCTAGAGCGTTCCATAGACAACGTTACCAATTTTTTCATCGCGGTCCCACGTGCGCGCGCAGTCGGCCAATGCGGTGCGGAAGTGCAGGTGACACTGCAGGATGTCTGGCAGCCGGTGGAACAGTGTTTGGATCTTGCATGCGTTCAGGATCGCTGGGCTGCTCTCCTCCAACGGCTTTTTGTAGTCCTGGTGATTGGATATAAGTAGTTGAAATTGAGGTCGAAATGCACACAAGCCAGCGAAATGTCAGTGCTCTAAAACGACTTACAATTGAAATTGAACTGTATTTTTTTCCGTAAAGATGTATAGTGGTTGAGAAAATTTGTCCTTTAAGGGTAGGTGACCTGCGAAGACTAATTTGTTCAGAAGCATGTGGAAGAATGAAATGTATTTCCTTTTTTAATGATATTTACAGGTCGACATTATTTGAAAAACTTGTCTGAATCGCCATGTTTAATAGCTTAGTTAAGGCGTGATTGAAGTGAAGAACTTAGATAATATTTGTGTTATTTTTTATAAAAATCAAGTGTCTTTTGAGACAGGTAAATAAAGATTGTAAGTACTAAATTAAGTAGCAACCTTCACTTTGCTTAGCTTAAAAAAATGTTAATATACAAGTTTAAAGGTTTAGCGAGATGTTATCTATTTCGACACATAACATCTCGAGCTTAACATTAAGTAGGATTTAAAAAAAAAACTTTGTACGACGCAAATCATCCGTCATTTCTTAAAATAGGTACATTGTAAAGTTTGCATTAAATGTAAACATTTCGACAAACGGCCTTAGTGTATGGATGTTAAGCGTAGTGTCCACTCACTGGTAAGTGTCAAATGTTGAGTTCAATACTTGCGAAAATCTTGTGCAAATTTGTTGATTAAGGTCGTATTTATAAAGGAGGCTGGGCGGAAATACTGCAATTACTTGGCCGCGTTCTGATGGCAGATGCAACGGACTCTTAAAAAAGGTCAACATACGTTCAGCTCCAAATTGAGTGTAATACTGGACAACGAGCCTAATGAAACTGAGTATCGTACCAAGTATAATGAGCGTTTATTGCTCATATAACTGCGCCTTTTGTTAGGAAATTGTACTTCCCGTATGATAGTTCTCGGGATATGATTTTCAGATTATCACAAAAATACAGTTAAAATATACGGAGGGTAACATTATGGTTAAAAAAATGCAGTATTATTGAGTTGATGACTACATGGCGCTTCTTATAATATGACAACAAATCTTAACACACACTATGCAAGGGCTGAATTAAAAAAAATACAATTAACTTATATTTTTCGAATAAAATACTTTTTTTTTTTATGTCGTCGCCTTGTCTGTGACACTTTAAATAGGTCGCTATGTCGTACAATATTGTGTCTGCTAAACGAGCAGTCACAATATTTTACAGTTATACGATATCTGTAGAACTATTAATTACAATTATTACATAATGTAGGTAACTCAGTCAGCGGAGCCGCGAAGGTCGCAACAATGACATAATTACACCATTGCATGTGCATACAGCTTTAAATCCGTTGGAATATATCTAGAAGACGAATCACGTATTCATTTGCTATGACACAATGGATACGACGGTTTAATTCTAAGTAGCCGGTAGTTATTACCTGTCCGAGGATAAGTATGACGGCATAACGCTATAATTGAATTTTGATTTCATACGTGGCTTGTCGTAAGAGGTTTAACGAACTAAGTATTTGACACTCGTATGACGAATAATAATGGCTGTGTTCGTTATAAAAATATGGCTATAAAAATACTTAAACACTAAATGTGTTGGGTATGGAACTTTATTGAAAAATCTTAAGTTTTGTCATTATGATCGGCATAAATACTTAACAAACATAGCCTGCCTAAGCAATGGTAAACATTTCAACATCAATTCTTACTTTTTTAAACTTGTACTATCATTTTTCTGTGTGGTAGGTATGTAACTTTATTTATTTTTTGTGCTGTTGCCAACGCCCATCAGTATGCATATAACTCAACAATCTTATCCTGAATCGCAATTGCATTCTCAATTTCAACTAAATTGTTATCATCATTGTTGAGTTCAATCGTCTAACGTTGATCAGATATCTAGGTGAAGGATCATAGTATAATGGTACTACCTAGGTACCAATGCGGACTATTCATTCAGTAATAATAATATTATGATAAGTATTCAACATAACGAGACCAACTAAACACGAATTAAAAATATGATTATATATATTTTATTATTATATTTTTATAATATAAGTCAGCCTATTAGATCCCACTGCTGGGAAAAGGCCTCACCTCAACTATGAGGAGGAACGAGCCATACTTCACCACGCGGGCTCAGTGCGGATTGGTGGAGGGGTGTATGTAAGGCAAGTGACAAACCTTACTGTCAGAAGTTATGAAGCCGCCCTAGGGCCTCTGACTAGGCTTAACGACTAATACTACAGATATTAGCCGGGACCAACTGCTTAACGTGCCTTCCGAAGCACGGAGATGCTTGTCATGGACGTCACTTAAAATGGTCGGAATGGTCACCCATCCAATCACGACCCCAAAAGCGCTGCCGCCACTGCGCCACAAGCACCTCTTCTATATTTTTATACGTTTTCGTTATTTGATACTACTCTACTCGACGTAAAATCCTATAAATAATACAAGATATTATTAACTTGGATTAAAAGGTTAGGCAATACTAAACGTTTTTTTAAAGTCACGGAAGGATAAGTCAAATTTAAATATATTGGAGTTCTAAATATTGCTATAAATAAAGCTCTCAAAAATAATGATGGGACGACGAGAGAAGCCAAACTAAGACAGATATTAACTTAACACACATCAATATGTAGTTCGATCTAGCATTATTTTTGCTATTCATTATGGTGATCTACACATCGCAATTATGAATAATTGAAATAATACTAATAATGAAGAATCTTGAAAAAACTCGAATAAGAAAATAGTAGGCAAACATAATATATTTTTTTGTTGTAAAGGATAATAAAGATAAACGAGAAACTTAAACATATAATTAAATTAATGCGCCTCACTTCGGTAAGAAACCCTGCATCATCGAGATCAAAAGTCTACAAAAACAAGCAAAAAATAGATTGATGTTTAAAAATCGACATTCGTCTCTTTCGCACCATCACTTATTTGTGTGGCAACAACCAACATAGGTACAGCCCGCCTGAGACAAAAGCGAATTCGCCACATCAAGCGCAGTCAACGCTCGGCGCCATTTAATGATTCAACACGATGATGGCAAATTATCCCGCTCGAAATCAGCCTTTATGTAACAGTAATAAGGTCGCCATCCTTTTATGTGCTCTATGTTCAAGTGACCTCGTGCACTCTGCTTGCAAATACTGCCTATTCAAAGTGCCCCACTTCCTAATATGCAAATGCACGTGAATTGTGGGCGAAACAATGCTGAAGTAGGACGGACAGGTTTATTTACATACGTTAGAGTTGAGATTTTTTGACATCTCCAAAAGCTTTCTGTCGTTACACCTCGGTAAAACAATAATAAAAGATTCATGAGTCTTTGTCAGTGCAGACAAGAAAGGATCGAAAGATGTAACGCACATAAAAACCTGAATATTCGTTCGTTCATGTGCTGAAGGAGACAAGCTAGACGATCTGAAATAATGTCGTGGAATCTGGACTGGAAGTGACACAAACCACGAATGCTATTGTAATACCGACACAAGATTCTCCAGACATTATACTATGCATGTGAAAGGTAATTGTTCATTTGTCTTAACACTGCGTTTTCACATGTAAATGAGTCAAGAGGTGACATTTGCCATTTCTGCAAATAATGTCATAGAAAGTTAAAATTTTTGAGGACCGGTAGGTAACATAATGCAAGCAAGTGACTTCCGTCCAGATGTATGCAATTCGTACAGCCAATTAGTCAAGATTAATTTTACAATGATCTTATAATGGTCAAATGATAGACGTTACATAAGACAGTAGCCGCCAAACAACATCCTAAACGGATTTCGATCTAGCAATCTCATTAATAAACACCACACACGGCTGTTATGTCGATTTTTGTAACTGTCAGCTTACGATTTGTTCAAATGTCTGTCAAACCTGAAGAATTTAATCCAAGAGCTAAATTACATATCTAATTCAACGTTCAAATATCCGAGTAACAATAAACAGTTGAAAGATACGTTCGATAATGTGAAATCAAACTCATATTTTAAAAGAAGACGACTGAACATCGATGCAGCAACTGGAACGGAACTGTTCATGTGATTATACTTATGTTGTAAACCGCATTGTTCCCTGGCTCTTGGTCTAACTGTCCCTATTAAAACGTACAAAACTTGCGAGTACCCAGCTCGAATGATTCGTGTTACGCAATAGGAACTGTTCATACGCTTGAATTATAATTAGTTATTGCCATAGAGCTTCCTACCCGATCACGAATTTCTCCGAATCATGGAGAAATGTCAGTGTGTGAAATTCAAATGTGTATGAGCTGCGGATGTCCTGTAAGCAAGACTATTTATTAGTAACTTTGTTTTAAATGCGCTAATTCGACCGATGTAGAAACATCTAACTTTGACGTTGTTAGACAGTGTATTTATTACATTATTTAGCGACAGCGAACAGCCCTAGTAGCCTAGTAGCATTGAAAAGCGATTAAGGGTTTTTTGTTTGTTAGTAATCAGATAATTACAGAATTGTTCTACGTCAACTGCTTACTAAGTGAGCTACGGAGGACGAATAGGCAGTCGACGATTTTTTGTAAGTGTAAAGTATATCGTTACTAGGTTTTTTCTTTTGCTTATTCTACAGCAGCTTCAATTCAGTTAGAATAATAAATAAATATGTTTTTTTAAGCTAAGCTTGAGCTTATGCTATGGCGACTAGGACAACGGATAGGCATACTTATATACATACAACAAACAAGTTTTTAATCCTAAGCCTTATGTTTAGGTTCTGCCAAAAGAAACCGTGATGAATGAATGGCATTTAGACTCACGTAAATGTACAGGAGCCACTTGGCCAGCTTTGCACTATACATTTTTGCCACAAAATCACTTCTATTACAACTGCACAAGATACCACAGTGTTTACCTTGACGTGCTGTCGTCCGTACAGTCAGCAGCACGTCAGGTTACCCAAGTGAAATACGAAAACAGCTTTTATTACATAGGAAATAGAGGCGGTCTCAAGGTCAAAGTGGGGTAGTATGACTTGCGGCCGCGTGTACCAAACAGAAGATCCAAGATGTAGTGATAAGCTAGAACCAGTTTGTTTTCTCGTTGGCGAGTGGCATGTTGACAGTGCACTTATTTCGGACGTCCATAATTACGCAACGCAAATATTTGAATGGCCATGTATGGGTGATTGCTGATTATTTGTCCGTTAACTTGAAATGTGTATATGTTTATTCGTGTGGGCATTACCTTTGACTTTACAATTCAAGTGAGAGATGTGCAATTTATTATATTTTTATAACTTAAGCAATTATTTAGATAGTTTTTACGAAATTAAATCAAATTTCACTTACAAAAATTAATCGACTGTGTCATCCGGTGGGACTCGAACCCACGTCCCTTCGCTATCCGGGCGAGTGCTCTTACCAACTAAGCTACGGAGGACGTTAGTCAGTCGACGAATTTATTCTTAAAATGGTCTTGTGTTGATTGTTGGTTAGAAGATATTCAGTTTAAAGTGGCCTGTGATTTACGATTCGAACGTTTCCTTTTTGTTATAAGAATTTTCATCTCACACGAGAGCGCGAGTTAAATCCGTTAAGGAGCATAATGATAAAATTGTACGATAGCAAGTCGAACTGCTGTAAATCCTCATTTCATCATTCGACAAGAAACTTCACAGCATAAACAGTTGGTCATTTGTCTTTCCCATTGCATCTTTATAAAGTGCTTGCAGCAAATACTTGCATGTTAAACAAGTATAAAAACTGGACGTCGTTTATAACGACGTACAAATATGGGAAGGCACGCATCGTGTGGAGAGCGTATGCATGACTAACGTCGTATAGAACAGACACATCTATTATGCGTTAGACAATGATTTGTATGAACACTCCTGCCCCGTGAAGTAAGAGATTGACAGTGGTTCATCACGAGGCTGTAAGGCAATATGCATTTGTTTTGCCTTATTATAAGCAGATGGCAAAGGTTTGTGTTAGGGCTGCCAGTTTTGTAAGTTTGCTCATTAAGTTGTCTCGTTCTGGATGCTCAGAGATAGAGCCAGTTTGCTGAGGCTTTTCTTGTACACAATAAATCATAATTTGTCTTATCCTTTAATCAACCATACATTCTCATGTGGATTCTGAATGAAGCTAGACAGCCTCGGGACATTTTTAAGTCGCGCGTATATGTATACAGGGTGTCCGTTTTATTATTTATTATAATGTGTCCATAAACACAACTTTTACTATGGCATCATCATCAAAATTGTGAAAAAAAAAAAACACTCTCCATACAATGCCATCGATGATGCAAAATTATTTGTGTGGAGCTTCTGTTTTTTTTATATTTCGATAGTGTATTACCCCATAATAAAAGTTGTAGGTATTGATGGTAATATTCACTCCCTTGAAAGATTATACTGTTTAGTCATTAACACATATTGCTTAATAATTTTTAATAAGCCCCTTCGCTTACAGAATTCGCATACGAAATATGTCAAATAATACTATTATTTGACATATTTCGCATGCGAATTCTGTTTAAAAACCGTCAATCGAGGTTTACCGGCTGTAACAAATCGGTGAACTCGGGTCTTAATCACAAATTGACCACAAACATTTAATAAAACTAATTTTAAATTTACAATCTGATAATAAGTTGATTAATTAGAATGTTAGTTAAAATAAGCAAATTAGTAATATGTTACGAATAGAAGTCGATAACCCTGTCATTATTCAATAGCGACTAATAAATGATATCAAACTTTGATCCAACGAGACTGTCGTCAACTTGATTGTATATGAAAAATACGAGCTTACCAAGATGCTATCTTAACTAGAGATGTCTCTTAAAACTCTTTACCTTCTTTATAATTATGGTGATAGGGCTAACAATGTTTTTATAATCGTGTCAATTTTTTTGTTCTAAAACTTCATCTTTTTGTTTTATCGTGTGACTCATATGCTGTGAGATCAATGAACTCATTTAAGAATGCAAAATTAATGTTCAAAAGTAGCAAAAACAAGATAAAAATTCTGCAAAGTGTAGGCATAATAATTAAGTTGTAGCATTTATCACAGGAAATATGGGGAATAATTGTAACAAAAATACAGAATGCCTTTAAAACAATGTGATAACATTTAGTAAACATAATACCCACTTTAGTTATTTATAGTTTACAGTAACCAGACATTGTTTACGAATTTGTAAGCCGTTGTTGTAACCCATCCAATTATTCAGTATGTTATTATGACATAAATTAAAATAAACTTCGGGAGTGAATGAACTTTTTAAACGTGTTTTTCAGGAGCTGTCACCACTGATGTAAACTGATGCTCTATACTAGTCATCTTTGGAGTTCTTATGCTTTTATGCAAGTTTTGAAATGACAAGATAGTTAGAGCGCCTTCACACTAGCGTTTGTCCAGCGTAGGCGTTCGGTGAACGTATGCGCAGCGCAGACGCTGCGACAACGCGACGCATGCGTCACACAATTTCGTTGTCGTTTCGGTATTATCATTTACAAAATAGATTCCGACGAGGAAACACTATTAATGGCTTTGCTTTTAAAAAGAAAACTAGTGCGAAAACGAAACAATAAAAATAGAAGGATATGGGAGAATCCATTACGGAGTGTGCGGTCAGGTGAAAGTGATTATTTTGTGCTATTTTCTAAACACTTAAAAATGATTCAAATTATTTTTATTCTTACTTTCGCTGCGCACGCATCGCGTTGTCGTTTCCTGTCTGCGCTGCGCATACGTTTATCGAACGCCTACGCTGTACAAACGCTAGTGTGAAGGCGCTCTTAATAGAACACAAGAAGAACATTTGATGCATTACATTAGATATTTTGACTCACATTATTGTTTATTGCTATAAAGAATTAATCGAATGAGTTTCCATTGTGGTTAGCTATTATTCGTCATTAATGTAAGTATAAATAAATACAAAAGTTTATTTAATGTAATATCCCGGTATGACTGTTCTAGACAGTTTACTATACTTTTCATTGGTTATAGTTTATTTTTTTGTATCATATAGGTAATATTTATACAGGTGTTTCTTAGAAGATCCGATTTGGACGCCATCTTCATCGTATTTTTTTAAACAAGATTGTATACTTCTGTCCATCAAGGTATGTGTTTAACTTTACTGGTCATATTGATATCAAATGCTAAACTATTTTAAGCGACCACTTAATCCTATTTTTTAAACAAGATCGTATGCTCCTATTTATCAAGGTTTGTGCTTACTGATCATATCAATACAAATCTCTAAATTAACCTACTAAGCTAGTCTTTGTCTATGTTTACATAAACTGCCATTTTGGACGCTCGCTGTGTATCTGTAATTGAAGTATTTCTAAGAATGTTGTTTTACGTTTAGTATGCTACGCTTCCACGTGCTTACTGAACAGCTGCAGCAGTTCAATCGAGTCCTAAGTAAAACAAGTAGAGCCTAAGCTTTGTTTACATCGCGTGCAATGCGTAGGTGCCGTATGACCAGTCACCTGTCTCACGTGGGCAGGTGTATGATCCGCTGCTTATGTTTACAAAAAGGAGATCATACTAACGTTGACGAGTCGCTGAAGCGTGGCTACGTAGGAGTTCTCGCTGTGTATGATGGCCGCGACCACGTGCCGCCGGCGCAGCTGGACCGGCGAGAGGCAGTCCGGCGGCGGGCCCAGAGACGGCGGTGGCACCCGTCCCCCTCGCACCTCCCCGCCGCACGAGAACAGGTCCTCCTCCAGCTGAAAACGTCATCACTCTCTTAACACTGCACCACACACACATCTAAAACAACGCCCGGCACAAACTCATCCCAAATTCACTCAACGTGTGTTGCGTCAACGGAAACCTCGCGTAAATCGTATAAATAGTTTAACGTGTATCGAGCACGCGTCATACGGCGTCGATGAACACCAAAACCGGAACAACGGCCCAGAATTAGTACACAAATTCACTATACACCGACTTACATCGCACTCCGACAACACATAGTAAGCCTTTTCGTGGAGAAACCTCGCGCAAAACATTCTGACATTGAAATAACTTCAGACATTAACGAAACACACGTTTATCTCGCAGACACAGTAAATGTACACTGAAGTGCAAAAAATATTACAATCGTATACATGAACCCACGGTGGTAGATCACTGGATACCAATCTGACATCATTATCACATGTCTAAACTGATTATTTGTTTAACGACTTGAGACCTCCTCCACGAAGGTGTATTATACAAACTACGTGCGACGCGTTACTGTGGTTTGTTGTTCACTGACTACTCAATGGCTGGACGATGATTCATCTAAAATATAATGTGAATCATGAGGACTGTCCTTATTGAACACTGGATATATTATAGCGGGGTGGCATAAGGATAGAGACCAATGAAAAGAGTCGTTTAATTCCAGAAATTGTGACCACTCGGTGTCAATGACCAATTGTTTGTGACCACAGCATCCGTTTCATTTCATTGATATAGATTGTCTCTTATTCATGGATGGTCTAGTGCTTTAAACTATGCCCTATTTTATTTTATTTACAACGTAGAACATAGTACTGCTCATGTTTTTATAGGATTCCTTTTGAATTCCCGCTTAAAAGGTAAAGTAATTAAGGAAAAATAGCAATTTATCTATAAATTGTGCTTGAGATCAAGAATAATTAAATGAGTTGAATAATGAAAGGGTTTTATCTAACCCATTGCAGATATCTACTCGAAGGCAATTAAACAATCTTTATCGATCACATATGGAATTTAGACAAGCATGGATGCACTTATAAGTATTGGAGCAATTTTATGAGATCATACGTGAAGAGGAATTAATGAACGGCAAAATTACTCGTGGGAACTCTTTGTCAGCTTTGTTCGAAATCTTGGGATAAAAAGCTGTATAATGGAAACATTTTGCAATGTTCATAGACGGCATTTATCAGATCTAATTAGTGATTCTCTTGTTAAAGAATCACAATAGTTAGTCATCAAATTGTTTGTTCATTATCTCATTGACTGTAGGGCTATGTTTTATGCAACGGGTCATGCATCAGGTGTTGCACGCAAGATGCGCCTGCGTCGGTGCCCGCCAGTCTGTGTAGCTAACACCTGTAGACTTGTTGACTCTAGTACTAAGGGTTCAATTAATGCTTGACATAATTTGTTACAGACATGCGATGAGCCAAAACATACAATGAACCGGAATGGCACACTCTAGGTCTCGGGCGCGAGAGGATTAGATATTTTTAAATGATGATTTAGTTATCAAATCCATATCACATTTAGGTGGTCCTAGTTTAGTCATCGGTATTGTGCTCTCGGCAACTTGGTATTCTTTCATCTAATATGCACAGAAATTAGGAATAATTTTACAGTAATTGAACAGACATTTCGGTTTTTTGGTATGGTCGTAGCGTAGTTTTCCTGTTTACATAAAGGAATTCTAAGTAAATAAAGTTTATGATTATTGGTGTTAGTGTAAGCATTTCGATTTATTGATATTGAGCATGTTGAGAAGAGCCAGTATCATCCTTCCCAATCATCATCGCCTTCATGGCAAATCTACCAGTAGTAAGATCTGGAGCTCTATTTTTGAATCACTCGTATGACAATCTGTTGGCGAACGCGACATTATTTTCACTCAAACACATACATTTTGACGTTTATTCTATCACTCGCCTTCTGTGACGAGTGCACTCGTTGCGGTTTCGAGCGATCGAGTGCAGTTGATCGAGTCATTCAATGATGCGAAGTTTTAGATGACGAACGAAAATCAATAGAAATCTGCACTCGAGTGATTCAAAAATAGAGCCCCTGAAAGTCTCTAGTTCCGTCTGACGATGAAGGTTGGATAGAAAGAAGTCCCCTTCTAGACCAGGTTACTAATATAAAGCTTAAAACTCTGACTTTCATCATCATTAAACATCTCTTACCTAAAAACAGCTCGTCCTGCTGGCTCGTTGCTTGGCCGAAGAAAGCTGGGTTTACTACGCAATCTCCTAACTCCATGGACCTTCCTTTAAGAAACCTTGTTTTATTAAAGTATTTTACTAATGTAAGGAAGAAAGGGGTTGTACCTCTGGTAATTTTGGCATCTTGTCCGACTCGTGCGTGTGCATGTCGTAGTGGTGCGCCGAGCCGCGTCTCACACTGAACCACCTGGCCAGCCTCCCCCCACCCTCGTCGTCGGGCGGGGGTGCGGGGGGTGTCGGCGTCGCGCCGCCACTGCGCCAACGCTCGCATAGCTCACGGGCGCGACTGAGCGTGTTGCGCAACTGGCCAGTGCTCCTGGGAAGAACAAAAAACATTTGTATTTTTATAATGGGTAGTTTTCGAGTGGTTCAAAAGCATTTTAGAGACATGTACATGACACCAGTAAAAAAAAAGTAAAGTCAGCCTATATAGATCCCCCTGCTGGGAAAAGGCCTCTACCTCAACTATGAGGAGGTACGAGCCGTACTCCACCACGCGGGCTCAGTGCGGATTGGTAGAGGGTTGTCTGTAAGGCAAGTGACAAACCTTACTGTCAGATGTTATCAAGCCGCCCTATGGCCTCTGACTAGGTTTAACGACTAATATCATCAGATATTAGCCGGGACCAACTGCTTAACGTGCCTTCCGAAGCACGGAGATGCTTGTCATGGACGTCACTTAAATGCTCGGAATGGTCACCCATCCAATCACGACCGCGCCGTGGGTTGCTTAACTTTTGGTATCGCTACCAAAGCTCTGCCGCCACGAGCACCTCACCAAAGCTCTGCCGCCACTGCGCCACAAGCACCTCTAGTAAGATGGTGCAAATGCGAAACAAATTTTGTCATGTCACTATGCCAAATTTTATCGTGGACCAAATAAAAATATATTCTCAAATAAACCTAGCGCCATGTCTTGGCTCTAGCAGACTATGCCTTAAAATTTATCTTTAAATGATTTAATTGGTAGTAATAATAACGATTTGGGTCAAGTCGTGCATGCTAAAAAAGAAAGAAAATGATTTAGAAGATCGATCACTGACTACCCGGAGGAAAACTACCAGAAGCAAATGTATGTATGAGATTGGATGAAGAAGAAACAGTTTAAGTAATAAAAAAAAGAACCAATGAGGTAGACCAAGAAAGAGATGGTGAATCGATTAGATCAGTTTCGGGAGGGATCGGGACGGGAGTTGCTGGAGATGGACACAGGTCAGTGGAAGTGTTTTGAGGGAGACCTGTTGTGTCCAGTTTTGGAATAATAAAGGTTCTTAAAAAGACAATCATAATTTATTACAGTATTAAAATGGTTTTATTGGTGCTGATAAGGATTTTCATTGATTTGGCCGCAAATGTACTAGAAGACCAAACAAGTGGATTGGGTTAATGATGAAAGATGAAGACTGTGTTAGAATAAAAAGATTATATGTGACAACATGTAAGTAAGAGTAATAGAATAATCAGATCTACTACAAACTCCAAATAGCGTATCTGATAAATTATGATATAATAGCTGGATTGAAACAAAACACATGTTTAGCACAGCCAGGTCCAATTAAGTATATTCCATTCTCCATTAATAGCTTTTTTAAGTTAATGGTTTCATCCGTTGATTCTCTCTACCATCCATCCACCACTCAATCTTTCACAGTTTTCCTACGAGATATTATAATAGCAAATCATTGTGCAACTTTCTCTTTGCATGCTTCTTCAATATGCCCTTTTACTTGATCTAATCAATATTACACAATAGAGATAGGTTAGTTAATAGATCAGTTTGTATTAATTGCCCATGATATCGGGAGGATGTCGGCAATTAGGCTAAACGCGGAAGAAGATCAATTAGACGAAGAAAACAACGTAATAGTCGGTGAAACTCTAAACTGGAGCTGTTAGATAACTATTTATCCAATACTTTTATTATTCAACCGTGTCAGTGGTTTTGGTCATAATCGATCTATGAATAGAAACATAACTTTATTACCAGTTGTGAATTGTTTAATACCTGCGTTGTAATAACGATATTAAATCGACCACGATCAAGCGGCCGATCAATAATAATAAAACAACAATAGGCAATTAGATTGACAAAATGCTAAACCATATTGTGAGATACTACAATACTGTTGAAGGTTAAAATAATACAGATGATGTTTGATTGCTGCAACGTAAAAACATTGACGGCAATGTTTAATATATGCATACCATTCGGTATACTGTGTCGTATTTGGTAATGCGATAAATGATAAAATATTATGTTTGCGGTTGCTTCACGGCGTGAGACAATTGGCATAATGCAATTTTATCGTTAGGTATCGGTTACGGTACTTGGGAGATTTGTTCGCCAAGTTCTAGTTTTTATAGCTCATCTCACTGTTCTGATGGAACAATCGCCTATTAGTTCCAAGGCCAATTTTAATGGCTTTATGAATAATACTGAGCGCAATTTACTGTCACCATCGTTCGAGAACTCCTACTTGAATTTGTTTGAATATATAAGGTTTTAAAAGTAAAGAAACCACGGAAAATGAACTGTTTTTGATGCGTATTTAAATGTAAAACACAATTTTACCAGAACCAAAACGTATGCACGGCAACAACAGTTTCATTTAGCTTGTTGTTTTGTCAAATTAAGTAATTTACGATCATTAAGCAATACAGTCAATCAAATTAAAAAGAGTCAAACGACGAATACAACAATCATGATTGCAAACTGCACATTCATATTGTTCAAGATTGGTACACGAGTTACTGTTTTTAATCATCGTATTGTATGGTAAGGTCTTCGCTTTGATCCCCGGGTCAGGCAAGCCTGACTTTTGTAACCATAGCTTGGCTCTGCGATCAACAATGGTGATTATGCCAATTAGGTATTCGCCTTTTGGTCAGAAAGTCCTTTGTGGATCTTGTTGCACAAGAGGGTAACGATATGGGAATTTCTTATTAGGCAATTATTTATCGATTGAATACTCTCTTTGGCCTATTTCTTCTGTCTCGGTTAGCTAACGTGCTATTTACTATCTCTCTAGCGTTAACTTGATACCATATTCTTGATATTATATTCAGACTTAATCACAGTTTCGTGAGTAAGTATTATGATTATTTATCAGATTTAAAAATATTTTTTTGGTTGAATCTCAATCATGAGAAGATGGTAGTTCATGTACGGCTGTCATCATTGTCTTTGTGAATGAAACAAAAATTCAAATAAAAGTTAATTCACACCTGAAGGCGGTCTAGAAATTATTGAGTGCAATATTTACTTTCGTAAAAACTTGCAAAGAAATTATCAAATAATTACGAAAGTACATTAATTTTCGACAAACAGAAACCACATGGTGTCAGAAAGAATCCTTTTTCTAAAACAAGTTTAGCAACTTTAGCCTAGCAAAGCTAATTTCACGTTTCTTACAAGTCTTTCGCGGCAGATTATACCGTGCAAACTCTAGAATCATGAAAAACAAACATTATTTTACGTAATAAGCAGACCGACAGACTACAGTGTTGGTGCTAAAGTGCAAACAGATAATGCAGCTGCGGAATAGCATAATGAGGGTGCATTAGCTGCATTTGCATTCTCACTCGGTTATCTGAGGCTAGTGTCAAATAGACATTGTAATTGGGCATTAGCGTGAATTGGTAGTTCGTAAACCAAACTATACCAGACTGTCTGGCTCTTAAGACGAAAGAATAGCACCATTTCTCCATACAAACGTAGTCCCCTGTTTCCTCCCTGGATAAAGACTTAGGTTGGAAACTTTTTTTGCTATAATATCTGCATTTACTACGGCTATGCTCCTATGTTTCGCTTTTTCCAATATTCGAATTATCACAGGAAATATGAACCTTCATACATTAAGAAAATTGCCAAATTTCAACCTCAAACTTTAGACACTCGCCAAAAAAAATCTACGCACATTAACACAAAAACTAAAACATAGGAGCATAGTCCTATCCTATTATTAATTATTTTTAAAAACAATATGATCATTGGTAAAGTTTTCGTCAAGAAAACAGGGGACTACGAAGTGCTGTTTTGGTCAGTTTTATGAAGCGAATTTTGGTCTGAGCAGCATTTGTCCCTTTCTTGCTTTAAGAGGAAGAGAAGAATTTGGGGAGTGGGGAATGTCGTATCAAATACGTATACGTATAGTGATGCTCTATAGTCGATAATTATATCGATACGCCATTGTTGGCCTAATCGACATCGATGTATTAAGTTATATATTGTCTTGATAATTAGTCTTAAATCTTAATATTTTATATCATTAGCCTTCTGCACTTGAACTTTTAAAAATCTACTACTCCTCAGTGGTGTTATATAGAAGAAAAAAGCTGGTAGATGTTCCGTTGCTGACTCCTAGAATTACTGTGCACATACATAGCTCCATAACTGAGCGAGTTTTATCCAAACTTGCCCCTCCTTTTTTTACCCCGTTAGGGGATGAATTTCCAATAAACCTTAGTGCACCCCTAGACCTCTTATGGAACCTTTGATTTGGAGTCTCTGGACCCAGCAGTTTGGGCTGTGGGTTTATATATCAGTTAGTCATTAAGTCAGTTTTCATTTTTATATACATATTTAGAATATAAGGTGAGTGAGGGCTTGTTGTAATATACTCCAAGACGTCTAATAAATTACATTATTGGTTTATAAGTATATTGTAGACAATCTGCAGATGCAGATCACTAAATCTCATAAGAAAAATACCTACTTTTACTTTTTACAGGAGAACACACACATGCCAGGTTCTTAAACCAATTAAACAAATTGTTACATAATATTGTTTTAATGGCGCCCACTGCGAACCACTTGTTAGTACAAAATACAATTATCTTCAAAACTAGGGTTAGTAACAAAGAAAGAAAAACAATTTTATTGTTACTACTATGAATGTCGTTACACGAACACATTGAGACTGTAACAAGTTGTTGTTACAGTTTTCTGGTTCGACTTAGCCCGTCTTCTTGCGAATGATTGAGTAAAGATCATCAGTTCTATGCTTTGCAAACATCGCAGATGCGCTACCGAAGTAACGAAGAAGTCCAAGCAGTGCCCTGAACCCGTTGTTATAGGTGCTACACACGCAGCATTATCCTGCACCTGATATGAAATTGTCCGAGGGTATTGTATCCACTTTTGTCGGTTCTCTTCGCCCAAGATCCATCTCCGACCACTGTTATTAAAGGGATTCCGTCGTTTTCCTTCCACACCAACAATAATTAGCCTCTTCTCTTGCTGTGATCGTTTCGTGTAAAGCACATGATGTTTGTGCAGGTTGACTATTTGTGTCGGGCATATGAAACATAAGTATTCATGAATCCTGCATTTTAAACGAAAACGATGTTTTTTCGTTTTGCGATCATAAATAAATGACATTTACTTCATTTTCTTTAAAAGATAGTGGATTTCAACTTGCTATTGTTGCACAATTAAATAATGTCTTGTTGAAAGGTGTTGTCATTGTTGTCAATCAATCTTCATAAGTAAAAAGTTCCGTTCCACGTATGAACAAAATTTAAAACAATAAATGATTCTTTAATTTCATAAACATTAAGCTTTTGCAAAATCATTCTTGTTGTTAAAGTGTTTGTAAAGATTTAAAAACAATATATAAATTATAATTTTTGAAAAATATTTATTTAGTGACCTAATCGTTATATGAGTGAACCGGAAAATGTCATCTGTCACCTCGCCTTCGTATTTCTAGGTATATCTTTGATAAACTATACTGAAGGATATATCATAAAACTGACAGCCACGGCACATATTTTCATTATTTTTTTTCTTTTAATTTAATGATGTGTCATGTTCAAGCTCCTATATAAATAGCAACGTATTTATATCTTGCATAATGCTCTGCTATAAAGATATAATAACGTAAATATTGGAATCAAAATACGAATTTTATTCAATATTGACTGTACCATAACCTGAATTTGAATAACTCTTTCTTCTTTGTTTTCATAGTTTTAAGAAACTTTTCACTAAAAAGAATGTGTACACATAGACTTTCTTTTGTATTGCGTACTGTATCTTCGGTTATAGTTTATCAAAGAGTACATCATGTTTCTTGAAAACACTTTATTTTAGCGAGCTTTGCGCGAGGTCCAGTGCGCACACACACTAACTTACGCTACTCACACAAGGATAGAGCAGTGCGGGGTGCGGGGGCGGCCGCCAGAGCATGCATCGAGACAGCAACATTTTATTCAAAAACCTTTTTTCAAATGTCACTTAGACCGCGTTTCCTCTTAATGAGCCACGTCACGGTACGTTAGTCTTTACCTACTCCTATTATGATAAAGAGGTACGTAAAGTTTTTAAGTTTGTGATTTTATGTTTTTGTAGGAAGTCATCTCTGGAAAGCCCTTGAAAATCATAGAACAATTTTGCAACGAGAGTGTGTGTCTGATATCATAGCGACGGTACATTTTGTGAACAGACCGCAATGGCTAAGTGATAAATGGCAAACTCACCAAAACAAGACTCCCGACAGTTAAAATAATTTATCAGGACCAGCGTCAAGAGTTAGATGATAGTTAATCACCATTGCATACTATTGTGCAACCCACGGCAGTAATTACACAAAAAAAAACAAAAGCGATAGGCGTAACAAACAATCAATTTTGCAATGTTATATAAAGTTTTAAATACAATTGCAACTGCAAGATTGTCTCTAGTTCATTGATTTCGTAATTAGAAACATTATAGACCATAAGTGATCTTATAATATAGAAATACAATAAAAATATAATGTAAAGGTTTCAAAAACAATACGATAGGTTACAAAACAAAATTTATCGGTCTTATTGCTCGAAAACTCATCCACAGTAAGACTGTAATGTTCCTAAACAGGCGAGGTGTTACATAAACGTAACTTTATAGCACTGAGCCTAAAATAAGTTACAGCTGCAAATATTACATTACTGTTTGAAGCTTTTGATATGCCGCCAGGCGCCAATAGTTACCGAATGAAGAAATCGAAGGTCGTATTTCGAAACTTTGTTCTGAACTATGCTGTTCTATTAAGGAGCTCGCATACCTCACGAATGGTTAGAACAAATACGTAGCCGCTATTGAAGTCAATAGAACAGATACTGATTAATAAAGGACGTTATCTAGTTTGTTGTAGTTGGTTTTCAATGGGTAAATAGGCTTCGAAATGTTTATTCGTTCAACTATATACTGTAGAATGTAGATTGACACTATAATTCATAAGTTACTCGTAGATATTGACACCATTTCTGCACACAACGCATGTCAATCCTTTTGATGAATTATACATTATACGGCTCAAGATTGCAATGCCCTATTTACTTATCTGTCATTATCAGAAACTAACAAAACAGTTCGTGAGAAAATTCTGTTATCAATATTTAGAGTTCACTCGTTTCGAACATTTCAATAAAAAGTAGCTATTAAGAGAGAGTAAAAAATAGAACAGTTATTTTAATTATATCCTATGATATCTAAACGATGCACAGTTAATATTGCAAGAACATTATACCTATGCACAAGTTAAATATCGTAACTGGACAATAAAATTTCCCGTAAGATCATTATCGCACCGCAAACGGATAATAGAGACTATTAGCCACACAATAAAAGTCACGAATGGTAAAAAAGTAATTTCCTACATTCGTCCATCATACGTTGTAAAGCTAACAGGCATTTAACCCCAATTAGATATATAAAAACTGTACTCAATGACAAAACAATCGTTGTTAATGAACCGCGTTTCAGATTGGTTATCTAGGTAGAGTACTATTTCAAGCCTGGTGTAACATACATAGTATAATTAATAGAATCAGGCGTTACTTTGCGGAAATCCATTATTAGATGGGAAAAATAAAATACAATTATTTTGCTTTAAATTTCCGCTAAGAGACGCTTTAACTAACAACTGCATTAGCTGTAGTGCATGCGTATTCAGGGAGGGAGGGCGGTGCATTCTGCATTTGCCTGAACTGGTACTCAACGCGGTTGCGGTTGGTGTGGTTTTTTGAGCCTGCGCTAGCGTCTCTTAGCGGAAATTTAAAGCAAAATAATTGCCTGAACTGGTACTCAACGCGGTTGCGGTTGGTGTGGTTTTGGTGCCTGCGCTAGCGTCTCTTAGCGGAAATTTAAAGCAAAATAATTGCCTGAACTGGTACTCAACGCGGTTGCGGTTGGTGTGGTTTTGGTGCCTGCGCTAGCGTCTCTTAGCGGAAATTTAAAGCAAAATAATTGTATTTAATTGTTACCATCTACATAGTATAAACTAAAATGTTAAATTGCACGTTTGTATGATGCACTCATTTTTTTTTAAATTAATACACGTGCGATGACAGCTCCCTTTTCCGAACAAGGATTTAGAAAAAAGTCGCTCTGAAAAATTGTAGTAATGTTACTACAATTTATAACAACCATTTATACATTTACAATACGCGTAGTATACAAGTATCTTCTGTTTAAAATAAAATCTTTCAGTAAACATTGCCCAGCCTTTTGAATATACGGTAGAAATAATCATGCATAGGTAGATAGGAAGTCCTAACATGGAGCCCATACAGATATAATAGACCAAGGGGAAGACCGCAAATGGGATGGAAAGACGTCTCAAAAGATATAGCGAGCAGCAATTGTATCTTAACTGCCCAAAACAGGGATAAATGGAGTGGGTTAAAGGAGGCCTACACCAAGCGATTGTTAGATGGTGACTGAAGATGAAGAAGGTACAATCACTATTCTGCGAAACACTCTTATGCTTCAAAATGACGATTGTTACGATTTGATGATAATGTCTTCCTAGCCGATTTCGACTACGGCGGCATATCTCAACAGAGATTAGCCAACTGCGCGGGACATATTATAGTGCACAAGTGTGTGCGCAATACACAGGTGCACTCTCTGTTCCTTCACTCTCAAAATTCGGTGAGACGGCAGTCCGACATGACCGTAGAGAGATCAGGCGCAGGACCAACGGCTTAACGTGCTTTCCGAGGCACGGGGGTGTTAACACCACCAACTTCCTGACTCCGGGGCTGTGTTCCAGTAATTTCAAGACAGAAAACCCCAAACACTCTCGGCCCGACCCGGGATTCGAACCCGGGACCTCGTGGATAGTACCCAGCGTGCTGACCACTTGACCAACGAGGGAGTTATAGTTTAGTAAAACTATTAGTAGTGTAAAAATAACTCTCAATTTGCGGTGTAATAGAAAGGCGTTATCGTCATTCATTCACCGGTATTGTTTTGACAACACTCATCTTGAACATTTCAAACATTTTATTGAAAAAACGCGTGGGAATCACAACGCTTCCCAGTAAAAGAATCCGGAATGTATGTTTGGCCAGAGTGTTTTTCAACATATAGAATGAAATGTGGATAATTCTATCGCTTGCTGATAAACTGCGCATCTTAAGGGTACCGTACCCAAAGGGCAGAAAACGGGACTCTATTACTAAGCCTACGCTGTCTGTCCGTTACCAGGCTGTATCTCTTAAACCGTGATAGCTAGACAGTTTTCACAGATGATGTATTTTGTGTTGCCGCTATAACAAAAATACTAAAACAGAATATTATAATAAATATTTAAGGGGGGCTCCCATACAACAAACGTGATTTTTAAAGCGTTTATTGCTCGCTATTAATAACAGCAACAGGTAGACGCTTTTAATATTCCCAGAAAAATATTTGTATAATCACTTTTTAAATAAATATTTTAATTAAAATAAAATAAAAATATATAAAAAAATACCTACTGTCTAATGTTGTAAGTTAATGGTACGGAACCCTTCGTGCGCGAGTCCGACTCGCACGTGGCCGGTTTTTAAAAGAATTTATGGTCTGCTTGAGTTACTGTAAATGCCAATTCATAACAATAGAGTAAACAGAAGGGAGTAAGAATAGACATCATGCAGTGTGATATAAATTTCAAGGTTTACTGGTACTGTGTAGGCAAGTGTGTCAGGTTATGCCCACAAAATATTCAATTTAGTGTCCGACTGCCTTGCTTACGACTTGTACGAGGCAAACTCTTGACAATAGGGGCTTTAATTAATAGTTAAGTGCAGCAGAGCCTGACTGTAGAGGTGGAGTATATATGGAGGCACACATGCAAATCGCCGCTTTGGTTGGGCCTTGACACATTTTTTTTTTATCTGCACTTCATAGTCGAGTGTCACAAGTTACTGTGCTATTTGGATAAAGATTGTATTGTTGACTTCAGCGTGATTACAACATAATGCATAGTAATGAACCTTTGTTTGATTTGCAATACAGTTACAAACATAGCATAACATCTAGCAAGAAATAGACACATGTCTCGAAGCACTAGTAGGGCCCAAAAGATAAGGAGACACGTTCGGCCCCTAAGGGCCAATATTACTGATTTTTGACGATCATGAGTGGCATTTTCTATCCTAAATTGAACAAATTATTTTTGACTTTGACATAGTTAAAATACAGATTGCAAGAGTTCCTAACGCCAGCGCTGTCAGTGACACATGTTTGTGGCTTCACCTTAAACTAGCCCCACAAATTAGTAACAGAAACCCAAAACTGAGGAAAGTTGACCGCAAACCGTTTGTTTGCGAGCGCAAAAGGGCGTGAAACGAAACGCAGTCATTTCTAACAGAGTTGAGCTTAGAGAGCTCGTATTACGTGTGGCCAACGGGACTAAATTATTTAAGTATAAACATTACTTATTAAAGTATAAACATAAAATGTATATATTGACTATTTCTTCCTCGCCAAATGGGTGACTTGTACAAAATGCTCGAAGGCATTAAGTCCGCCATTTGTACTTTTTGTTTGTGAATTAAATAAATAAAAGTGATGAAACTCCGAATACCCGAATGTTTTACTTTTGTTAAAAAAATAAGTACAGTACTTTAATAAATAGGCTTGCAGTTTACTGAAGGGATTTTAGGGCTCAGAAAAACCAGGCAGACCTCTTTGAACCACAGAAACATACATAGGAAGAAAGGGAGATTATTGTATGTAGGTTTGATTATATACAAATTTCAAATAGAAACTTAAATCTGATTGTTAGAAAGACATTCGCTGATATTTCTTTATCACCGACGAAATCTTCATGAAGGCAAATAACAAAAGTCATAAGTTTCTGGTGTTGATCAAATAAATTCGCTGGGCCAAAACTTGCATTCACTTTGTCTGTACTTTTGTACCAACAAGGATCTTTGTCCTGAAAATTGCTGCAGACTGGTCTCGATAGCTTTTACGTAATAGCCCCGGAGGCAGTGCCCTTTGCGCCCGCGCACAGGAAATTCGCGTTAATTGTCACGGCGGCATCGCTAATTGTTTGGCGGGACCACACCAGCAGAGGAAGTGACATGTGCCAACTGTCAACTCGCGCACTGCTAAGCAGGGGACAGCGAATTATGCGTGGACAATAGGAATGCGTGGGCAAGTGAGAAAAGGGTTAGAGTACTTAAATCATCGTAAACCAAGGTCTACGTTTACGTCTACCAAAACTACGTTTTAGTTCATTTTAGGGTTGTCATTTAGCATACTTATAAAATCCTGATCAAAAGCCTGATTCCTAGTAAATAGTTGCTGACATAATGTAAATGCCCACCACGGTTGGTACGAGGGTCAAACTGAAAGTTCTTAGAACTGGCCACTTATAAACAATATAATAAAAAAAATATTCTAAAATTTGAAAATAGAACTCTTTGCCAATATTACTGAGTATATATTTCATTCATTTGTCATTTGTTTTACGACTTGGCGGCAAATTGAAAATTGTCTGTGTCACGTCAAAATGAATTTAACACGAGAAAATTTTCGTGCAATGATTTTTTATGACTTTCGATGTCATTTAAGTCAACAAGAAAGTTATGATAGACTACGATTGGCCTTTCACGATGAAGCCCCATCTCGTGCGACTGTTTACAACTGGTTTAATGAGTTTAAACGTGGTCGCACTAATCTCACTGATGATGTACGTGAGGGACGGCCTTCTACGGCGACGACTGAAAATAACATCTGTGTTGTGCGGCGTATGATAGAGACTGACAAAAGAGTGACCTATCAGCAGATTCGGACAAGCTTAGGCATCGGTATGAGTCAAGTGCACAAAATCCTCCACGAACATTTAGCGGTCAGGAAGCTTTGCGCCCGGTGGATACCTCATAATTTGACTAAGGCTCAAAAACTCCATCGTGTGGATTGGTGCCGTAAAATGATTGAAAGATTTAACGGAGGTGACTCAAATGCTGTGTTCGACATACTAACAGGTGACGAAAGCTGGATTTACTGTTATGATCCTGAAACCAAAAGACAATCTGCTCAGTGGGTGTTTCCTTTCGAGGAGTTGCCAACTAAAGTGAAGAGAGATCGAAGTGCGGGAAAAAAAATGGTGGCCTCGTTCTTTGGAAGGATAGGTCATTTCGCAACAATTGTGTTAGAGGATCAAAAAACAGTTTCTGCAGAATGGTACACTACCAATTGTTTGCCACTTGTCTTGGAAAAAGTTCGAGAGAAACGACCTCGCAGTAGGATCCTCCTTCACCACGACAACGCCTCGTCCCACACCGCCAAGCGAACGATCGACTATTTGGCGACATCAAACGTTGAATTACTGGGTCACCCGCCGTATAGCCCCGACCTCGCGCCTTGTGATTTTTATTTATTTCCAAAAATTAAAGAAAAACTTAAAGGAAAGCGGTTTATGAATGCTGAAGAAGCGGTGGCTGCGTATCGCGATGCCATTGAAGAGACCCCTAAGGACGAGTGGGCAAAGTGCTTTTCCCAGTGGTTCCATCGCATGCAGCGGTGTATTGACGTCAATGGACAATATTTTGAAAAGATATAATAAAACTAATAACTGGCTAATGTAATCAGTTTTTGATTTTCTAAGAACTTTCAGTTTGACCCTCGTATGACAAAAATACGTACGCTTCGCCATGCTGTCATGACCGACGCCTAACCGGTGAAATGAGAAAATATTAAAGATTATTTACTGCCAATTTATCTAGTTGATTGTTACCAAAGAAAAGAAAACATTTTAACGATTTATTTTACTGCCAAGTCCGGCCGGAATCCTTACAGGGGCTAAAAGCCCTGACATGTCAGGACGAATCCTGACTTATGGCAACGCTAATTTTACTACGAAAAGATTTAGTTGATTTATTTTAGAACATGAGTATTCATTGCAACATACAATAATATAACTAGGTAGGTATAACATGCATATCACCACGGGAGAAAACATAACATCACTCGTAGAAGCAGTCCTTCTTCTTCCATCAACACTGAAAATCCATTTCACTATTTTGTTCATTCGTTACTATGGAACGTCCCAGTCGTTTCCATAATTAACTAACATCGTATGTACAAACGTGTCGACTTCAATTTGGACAAGTTAATTTGGTGAGTTGCTTTTTTAAAATCCTCCCCTCTGTATAGGCGAGAATTGGTTCTAATTTCGGAACCGCATCAATCATACTTAGGTCTGTCGTACGAAGCTTCCTCCGCTAGTGGATAGTTTAACTAAATTGGTTGTAACTTACTTGCCAGAGTTACGATATTGCATCAATTTAAACTGCACTTAAGCGCAGTTAAAATAACGCGTAATAAGAGTTGATGGTGATTGTAAAAGGATCGCCGACTAAGTAGGTACTACAAGTAAAAAACATGACGCTCCTTATGGCGCAGTCGGGTAAAAAAACATCCAAGTATTTTTTACGATCTACCATAGTCAAGTTTTCCTTTTTCTAACCGAATTCTTTAAAATTAATGCACTGCATTAAGCAAGTTTTCCATCGACAGATTGAAAATATTTGCGGGAAACCAATGCGAAGTGTAATGTACTAACTGGGTTCACCAAAGATGACCATAGTGTGAAGTTGGACATTGCATCTAAGATAAACGATAGTATTAACAAGCACTTAAAAAATGTGAAAGATGCGTGCAAATTAAAATTTCACTGGACCTAGCATACCAACGTGCTTCCCAGGGCCCACCTTAATTCAACCGTAACTTTAACAACAACCGGTGATTTTCGTAGAGATTGTCGGATTTTTTACGTATGTAATAGTTAAAGTAAGATGCAGTGCAATCTACAACTCCACTGGACCCAGCATCCTAAGGTGCTTATTCCCAGGGCAGTCGTTGAATTAATAAACTCTTAGGCCGAGTTGCAGCACCTTAATTTAACCATAACTATAACAACAACCGGTGATTTTCGTAGAGATTGTAAGATTTTTGACGTATGGAATAGTTAAAGAAAGATACAGTGTAATTCCACTGGACCCAGCATTTCAAGGTGCTTCCCATTCCCCAGGGCAGTTATTGGATTAAAGAACTCTTAGGCCGAGTTGGACCACCTTAATTTAACCGTAACTATAACAACAACCGGTGATTTTCGTAGAGATTGTAAGATTTTTGACGTATGGACTAGTTAAAGAAAGATACAGTGCAAATTACAATTCCACTGGACCCAGCATCTCAAGGTGCTTCCCATTCCCCAGGGCAGTTATTGGATTAATGAACTCTTAGGCCGAGTTGCACCACCTTAATTTAACCGTAACTATAACAATAACCGGTGATTTTAGTAGGGATTGTAAGATTTTTGACGTATGTAATAGTTAAAATAAGATGGTACAACCCAGCCTTAAATTAGAGCCTATGATTAATCGATCTATGGTCTAGATGTCTAGAAGTAAAAGAAATGTCTTACCTGGAATCCAGGGTGGAGGAGTTGAGCCTCTGCGAGCGCCGAAGAGGAGTGTTCCTCACGGCGCTCACGGGCTCCTCCCAGCTGCCCCCCGCCGATCGGTGCTCATCTGTTGAAATGGTGATAACTACAATAAACATGGAGAAAACACTCAGATTATTATCTTAAAGGTGCTTGTGGCGCAGTGGCGGCAGCGCTTTGGTAGTGATACCAAAAGTTAAGCAACCCACGGCGCGGTCGTGATTGGATGGGTGACCATTCCGACCATTTAAGTGACGTCCATGACAAGCATCTCCGTGCTTCGGAAGGCACGTTAAGCAGTTGGTCCCGGCTAATATCTGTTGGTATTAGTCGTTAAGCCTAGTCAGAGGCCCTAGGGCGGCTTGATAACTTCTGACAGTAAGGTTTGTCACTTGCCTTACATACACCCCTCCACCAATCCGCACTGAGCCCGCGTGGTGAAGTATGGCTCGTTCCTCCTCATAGTTGAGTTGAGGCCTTTTCCCAGCAGTGGGATCTAATAGGCTGACTTATAATTATTATTATTATCTTAAAGGGAATCATAAAAACATATTTTAAATGGTATGAACGACCGGCGGCGATGATAATGACACGATTTCACGATGAGATAACCATCAATCAAGGCAGAAAGTTTTTATTGGAGATTAGGAAATCGCATTCGGATGGAAATTTTACAGCACTAATTGTTTGAACTTATGTCAATTTTAATCTAAATACATACACTGCTTTTAAGATGTGGCTAATGCAAAATTATGTACCGCTAAAATTGTTAACAACAAAGGTATCACGCGTTTATTTTTGTCCACAGATATTTCAGTTCCAGATATTTGAAGCCTTTATGTTACGAAAGATGTTATTTTGGAGGTTATTATGCTCATTATTTGAAGGAACTCAGGCGGACATCTGAGTAAGCGTTGCAGAGTCGACTGACCACAAATTAGTCCAATTAAGAATCCAAGAAATAACACAGTTGAGGGATAATCTTTATGTGAAACGAGTACGCGTCGCAAAACAACATGACACAGTGCATAAATATTTTCGTATATAAAGGAGAGATTGCGGTGCACTCTCACGAAACCTTTTGAAGTGTTATTTTTAGCTGAAGCGCCAATACGAGTGATCAGAGACCTTGAAGTGACGAAACAGTGTGGGCGGCTCGGCGACCACGTTTTGCGACTACCAACGTTGTTTGATTGCTATGTTTAATTAATTCGAAAATTGGTGAACACATTGCAGTTTCAAGGTTATTTGTGAATACTTTGTCTTTTACTGATGTTGATTAATTAATTTGCCAGCCATTTGTTAGGTTTCTCGGGCATAGACTACATTAGTATCAAACAAATTATATAAAACTATTTCAATTATAGCTATAACTAGCTCTACAATTTATAATGCCTTAATCTAATAAACTCAATAAATGACAATATTCAATATTATGAAATTCTTACATTGTTCTACTCACTTCCACTACATACATAAAGGATATTATAATACGATGCCAAGCAACACTCTTAAACGACTTAGCTACAACAATTTGACACCGCCAGTAACAGTATCATTACAAACAATGAGATTGAAAGCAATTACCTACTTATTTTGTGCTTCTTTATCAGCTTGTGCTTTATTTTTGTAATTTTATCTGCCTTCTTGGAGCGTTTCATAGTTTCACTGTTCTGATCCAGTTTCAGAGCACGCCACAATTCATCCATCATGGTTCCATTATCGTCCCGTGGTGTTGACGCTTGTTACGTAACTCTGCGAGACCAAGGTTGTGTTTTCAAAACCACACACTGATACCACAACGACGCTATGATCTTGAACATTGACACCGTCTGTACCACGTTAATGAAATAATTTCGGAATTAGCACGCGGCCGATTAAACAATAATCACGTGTCGACAGCGCAGTGTTTCGTCACACACTAACTTACGAGTTCTCAATGAAACTGCTAATGGTATCTGTATTAAGATTCTGGTTGATTGTACTCCGCAGAGGCCAGGGGCCAACTGACCAGGGTTGACGACCCATTCATGGTTGTTAAATGGTGTTCCGGCTACTATTTGTGCAGGCAGATGTATTTAAAACTATTGTTCTACATTCGAAAATTTTAAAATATTTGCAGAGATATTAAGAAAATTTGACAATTAACAATTTGGTCATTAAGGTAAGTACCATTTGGTACGTCTTTTAGTTGGATCCCCTTATCGCAACTACTGGAATTAAGTTGTAACACATCCTGACCTCCCTTTCACTGTTCTAGATAGCGGCACTGCACAAACATTAATCATTATTATAATATGAGACAGAATTCCTGGAGACGATAAATTTATTGCGAATGAACGATCATGCAGTCTACCGTAGTTTTTCAACGGTCACTTTGTAACAACGAGGCTTGTGGATGAAAAGGGACCGATACGTGCCGATACCACTTTTGATGTCGCTGATAGCAATAAAGCACGTGTATCTATGGAGTTATTACCGTTAAATAATGGAGCTGATAACCTCATTAGATGGAATACTAACCTATCGTATTAAATGTAAAAGAGCAGGTCCATAACAAGAGTCGGTTTATGGTCGGTCGTATCTGTAGATCTCGTTCTGCAGCTAGCCGGTGAGATCTGAGCCGCCGCCGGCCGCGCCCCGTCACTCACACGATCATTGTTTCAACCGCCTAGACGCTATGATTCATGCGCCCATATTACATGTTTTAGATAAGAATGCAGGCAGTGCAGCAAATAGGGCGTTGCAAGCGAACAATCGCCGCACAGAGCATTATAAAGCTTGACACAATTCCTGAGACGTTGTGTGCGGGATTATGTGGGTTTATTCAGCACCGACGTTTTCGCACGTTACTCAATTTAATTGACGTCAAACATTTAATAGTCACTGCAGTTTTCAGAATTACCTATAATATCCTGCGTTTTGAATAACAGGCGAGTCGTCATTTAACAATGAGTAATAAATAGTAATGGAAACTTGAGGATGTCACTTTATTACAAAAACGACCTAGTTCCTTGGATTGAATTTACAATCTCTTAACGATGATTAGCAGCTGCGGCCAATTGTAGCATCGAATTTGTCCGAGTAGCTCCAAGTAGATAAGGGCAATGGGTTGATAGAAATTGTTCAATTAGGTTTATTCAGATGGTTAAGAATGTCACTTACAATATTGTTCCGATGGCTCTTGCCACACACGAGACACAAGTGGATACATCTACTTACTGTGTACGAATTGTTTGACCTCATACGTTGATAATAAATTCGAATTAAATTACACTGCGTGGTCCGTGGAGTTATATGGTCGCACGATAATGTACATGCGAATTGGTCGTATCAATTTCGCTTTATCAACCAACAACGAGCTTTAGAGATTTAAAATTTTCATTGACTAAGCAAACATCCGAGAAAACTATTCCGTCTCACACATTGTACTACTGGTTTGGAAAGTCGTTGAGCATCCGGTGAGTGAAAAGTTAGGCTCGGGCCAGTTTCTTTTTGAGAAGCGCTTTCCTGCTTATAATAATGTTAGCCCATGCGTCCAACTTGAGTCACGGTACTCATTATAATTTTCTAGTAAAATAAATGTCGACAGGAAATACAGTAAAAATAATATTGGAAAATTAACACAAATAACAGCAGTACTGGTACAGGTACTTAAGAGGTTAATACAACATTAACATATTTCCTTTACCTATTGATTTGACCGGTTCCTCTATCACCGGACATAGCTTGACTTTGTTTACGACGATTACCAACGTAAACTGCATTGTCGCGTTGCACCGGTACAGTCCGCACAGTCACAACAATCCGACTCTGTCACATGTCCAACCCGAATTAAGAAATGCATCGTTTGTTGCGTGCAGCTCAATGCACAGCCCGCTCAAAACTAACCCGGATTAACATAAATTGGTGACTGCCTGTGGCAATTGCTCGGCCTATCCACTTGCGGCACTGAAAAAATTAATACCAACACTCGCTTTTGTCCAGCAATCATTATTATTAGCCTCGACAAAGCTAATATACGTGCGCGTGCGCCTCCCGCATCAATTGAGAGCGGCGCAACGGGGGAACTTTCGGTGACGGAAATAAACGCAATTGTAGCTATTTCTAGAAAATGGCGAGTTGCAGGAACTTTATAAAATGCCCTACTGCGAATAATTTTCATTGCTAGTTAAGTTGCTAGTACAGGGAATTCCAAATCGGGACAAGACGAAAACTCGTGCTTTGCAATTTAGGTACTTATTTGACTATCGACAGACAAAAAACATAAATGTTCCAAAGACAATTAAAAAAACATATCACGGTATCAAAAGAAAAAATTAGAGCATCCGAAGAAACACGCTTCAACAATTTTAAATGGACATAAAAACAATGATGGTACATAGATTTGCAGATACCGAATGTTTCACAAACCACAATTAGCCTTAATATTAGAATCGTTCTCGTTTTAAATTTCAAGCTCGAATGCGTTGACCAACTGAACTATTTCGCTATGTTGGTATAAAAAGATGCGAAATGAAGATGGATTACATACAAACAAATAGTCGTGCCAGCAAACAAACGCGCGGGCAATGTGGACTCGTCTGAAAATAACTTATGGATTGTTTTAAAACTACTTTGATTCTAGTCAATGTTGGATCGAATCAACTTTGTGCTTGCTGAATGTTATGAACTGCGTAATTAAGAATAGCAAGCTATATAGTTTGTCTGGTCAACTGGCGAATTTAACCGATGCTTAAATTATTAGCTACATTCCTTGATTTTTTTTTCTATAATCATACGTCAAATACGTTTTACGCTAATCAGGCAAACAAATCATGTTTAAGCATTTTTTTTTTATAAAAACTAAACGAAATTATGCTTCTACAGCCATGAAAGCTTAAACTAATTCTACTATACGCTAATACAAAACAACCTTTAGCGCTTGTAATTATTATGTATGTGCTGCGCTATGTTTTATGATTATGACGTAATTATGTTTTCTAATGATAATTAAACTACTTAGCATCAAAGTGAGTTACAGTGCAGGATTGCTGTGCTTATTACGTTCCTTGCCTACAAAATTAAAGTTGTGATCAGCGCCATTGTTTATGTTAATTTTATAATTGGCTAGAATATCAATCTTACCCTACAGCTTATTAGCGTACATTTTATCGTTTTGTATAACATCATCATTTTCACTATTATCACACGATTCATATTTTTGTGGGGTGACGGTCGTTGTAACTGAGAGATATATTATCAACGTCATCATTTTTAAATATAAAACAAATCTGAACTTAGGATATCCTTTATACATTTTAGACATCTACATAAAGTTCAGATAAACACTTATAACACTATCCGATTTGTAGGAAACCTAAATCGGATACAATTTAGGATGAGGAATGGCCGGGAACTAAAATGTTAACTAAATCGGAACTAAAATGTTAACCCTTGTGAGGATCAAAAGACCGCGGCGCTCGCATAACAACTGATTATCTATGGTGTCTGGAAACTTAATCTCTGATTGGTCTAAATCGGATCCAATTTATTCCTAACTTAGATTACCTACATCTTCCGATTTCTTTATTAGGATAGTGTAATAAGAGCTTTAGTAGAGTCTAAGCGAAATAAAATAAATTGTTCTAAAAAGTTTGTTCATTTCAATAATCTGGAACAATCAATGTTCCCGTTTGCCTACTTTCCCATTTACCCACCCTAGTAAAACACCTAAAGAATAGTTTTTTTTTCTAACTTATTTGTTCTTCGCACATTTTCTGGCGTTTATGCAACCACTTTTTTTTAAATCAGAAATCCACTTTTGTTTAAAGTATTTTATGGGAATGTGGGCAAACAGGGTGTAGCCTTTTTCCGGCTCGATTCCTAGCATTCTTGCGTGCTGCCACTGGAATTTCGTTGGTATGCCGCACCGCCCGGTCTCGGTAACATCATAACTGGTGACATGACATAATAAGTGGGCGTTACTTACATTTAATGAGTACGACCGAGTCGTGGGGCTCGCACTGCACCTGGGTGGCGTTCATGGCCAGCAGCCCTCCGCTGCCCGCCCTGCCACCCGCGCCGCTCGTCTCCCTGCAAGCACGGTTATTGCACTTAATTATCATAGTCAACTGTAGTTGTAGGCTTATGTCATGCACGTGTCCGAATAATAACAGTACCGTGCATTAATTAACAGTTCGTTGCTATTGATTACTCAAAATGTAGTGTTCCTGGATCAATCACTGACCTCTATAATACAAGTACGCTGGACTAAACATTCTCTAAGAGATGACAGATAATTTTTGTGCCGAATCAAAGCGCCCCCACCGAGTGTCCAGAGAACTAAAATTAGAGTAACTTGTATATGTTTCTCTTCAACTCTCATTGGTTCCGTGGACGGTCACCACACGCTCACTACAGCCGTCAGCGCCAAAATGGCGATATTTAATTGGCTTCATTTTTAGGTTGACAGTATGCAGTCCAGCGTACTTGTATTATAGAGGTCAGTGTTATCAGTAATGGTCATTTCTCATTTCATACATGTCATTTTTCATGATCACGACAAATTATCTAGCACGGAAAAATGTGCTAGATAATTTGTCTGGCATTTTTCCTGCCCCCAAAGGTTGTATAGAAGAGATAGCTCTGAGCGATAAGACATGGTACGTCTTGTGTAAATTGCATTGTCTTTTGCGGTATGAAATAAAGATTATCTGAGTACCTAACTATTTGGAAGCAATAATTTGAATGGTTACGTAATTCAGGGCAACATTATGATTAATTCTACAATCGACGACTACGATAGTATCATTGAAAGGTTATCAAACTAACCAGAATATCATATGTTTTTAACTCAAGAGTCGATTTGATTTGTGTACAACCAAAATTGCTCAATCTAAACGGGATGAGGCGAGTTTATATAGAGGGATGAGTAATTCGTAAATGTAAACAAAACCCAACATAAGGAAAACTACCGCATCCGTAATTTCATTTGAGCTGCAATTGGGCGATAAACAAACAGAATATTTTTAAAATACGCTGTCCAGAAAATTAACAAACAAAAATCATGTTTCTTATTTTTACCCGACTGCGGAAGGAGGGTTATGTATTTCGAGAGTAGGTATGTATGTATGTATGTTACCCGACTGCGGAAGAAGGGGTTGTTTTTCGAGAGTACGTATGTTAAATTGGTACCCATATTAAAAATTGTAGCAGTCGGGACCCATGTTAGAAAAAATCGTCAGCAGATTGGAATAAATTGGAATGTAATAGGTATAGCGGTAGGTATGTGCTCTAAATTCACTTAGCCTCCATTTCAAGAATGGGTCCCGACTGCTATACAATTTTTAATACGGGTACCAATTTAACTCGGGTAAGACCTCTTTCTTGTTTTAGGGTTTTTTAATTTCCAATTACACAGAAACGCAGTCGGGTTTTTTAGTTATTTAAATTACCGTTTTTTTTTTAAATCTATGTACAGAATTCAACCGTCTACAGTTTTATTATATGTACATACCTAGATTAAGAAAACAAATTAGAAGAATAAACGTGGCCGCTTCAAATAATAACTAGCCGACCAAGCAAGTCTCCCAACATGCAAGGTGCAATGAAACTGACAATGTGACACACATGTGTGGCACGAAAGATTACGAGCGTTTCATGTTTATTATAAACATTGCAATAAGAAAATGACTCAAATGTTACGAACGTAGGTAAATGAACTGCTGTATTATGTTATGGCAAATAGAGCAAGCAAGAGCAAGACTCGTTAAGATTGGGGAAAGACAAGGCAGTTACAACTAGGTAGGTATTCGTTGGTTTGAATTATTATTAGGAAGTCAGCGAATTTTCTGACGTCGATACTAAGTATTGGCGGATTTTGACGCGATAGATTCTGTGGCGATAGGATGGGTCTATGATATGTTTTCGTACCTATCGTGTCACTACACTATACCAACAAATTATTTTTGATTTCATCTATAATTTGCATGTTATGTTGTTCTTGCATTCTGCGATAATTGCGGGCTATATTATGTCAGCAGTCTCCTGTTAATGATTGCGTTGTTTGTACAAGCTATTCCATTGTTAATGCATATTATATAATATATTAGAAAAGATTTGACTGGCAGTGATTGCTTTTTAGCATTAAGTCCACCTTTTGTACACTCCTATTTGTGCAATAAGGTTTTTAAATAAAATAAATAAATAAAAGAGATCCGATCTTTACCGACGAACTTTGAAAACCTCTATTGGCTCCTTGGAAGAAAATCTGTTTAATCAGTTGACAACAAACTTCTAGTATATACAGGTTGTCCCGTTAATAAAGGATAACCTTGTACAGAAAAGTTTCATTTTCTACTATATGTAAAAAAAAAATAAGTAAAAGTGTTACCATTTTTGATATTTTGGTTTTGAGTTTTTAATTTTTGTGGGAGTCTTACTAAAAAGTTAATATCGATTTTGGTGTTTGCAATATTCAAGAGTATTAAAATAGGAACACCTTTAAAAAGTCATTAATTGTAGAAGTATCTATACAACAATCAAATATTTATAACTCAAAGATGGTAAGACTTTTACTTGAAAATTCTGTATGCAACTCACAGGCGCACAACTGCACAGTCTGACTGGTTTACCAATATAGTTTGTAATTTTACTGAGTTTACGTTGTCTATTTTAGTGTGTTATGTAATGTCCATTCATTAATAAATGTATTTTCTTTTTTTCCTTAAACTAGTATGTACCCAAAGGATTATCCTTCATTAACAGGGCACCCTGTATATATAACTCGTATACAGGTCGGATATATCCAACTGTAGGGCGTCGCATCAAGGAGCAGGTCACGTGCCTTCAAATAGCACAAAACAACATTCTGAGAACAATGCATCCTAGTTCGCAAAAAGCGAAGAGATTCACGACCACACCATAGCTATGGAGAATCGGAGATAGTTCGATACAGAGATCAGTACAAAAAGCGCGTGTCACATCCTATCCTTCTAGTCGCTGAATTGCTAAGTGTGGAGAATCTCATAAAAACCGGCCTAGTGCGAGTTGGACTCGCGCACGAAGGGTTCCGTACCATTAACTTACAACATTAGACAGTATAGGCAAAAAAAACACGCTTGTATGGGATATATTAAACAAATTTTCATTATTTATTTTCAGAATGAAATACAACATAATATTTTGTGAATATTTTAAGCGTCTACCTGTTGCCATTATAAACATCAAGCAAAAAATGGCAAAATTTTTACGTTTGCTGTATGGGAGCCCCCCTAATATAATTATTATTTTAATTTAATTATTTATTTTTAAAGTCAATATACAATTTGATATTCTGTGAGTATTTCAAGCGTCTACCTGTTGCTGTTATTGATAGCAAGCAAAAAATGCTAAAAAAATCACCTTTGTTGTATGGGAGCCCCCCTCAATAATTTTTATTCTATATTTTTTGTAATAGCAGCAAAAGAAATACATCATCTATGAAAATTTCAACTGTCTAGCTATCACGGTTCATGAGATACAGCCTGGTGACAGACACAGCAGGGGCTTAGTAATATAGTCCCTTTTTAACCTTCGGGTATAGAACCCTAAAAGGGGTCTAAAGATACCATGTTTGACGAGCTGGATATTGTGTTCATCAAGACACTGGTCTCCTTTCCGGACCCCAGTAAAAGCTATCAAAAAATTCGTTTAAAGTCTGGCAACTGATTGCGGATATCAAGGGAAGAGAAAAAAAAAAGTTTGCAAAAGTAAGGCTTAGGTAGGGCAATGGGGCAAGAGTTGTAAAAAGTTTTATACATGCACATAATGAGAAAGGGTATTTAATGAATTTATAACCACTTATATGAAATGATAGACAGATTAAAGTCCTACTCATAAAACTCATCTTATGAGCATTACACATACATAAGCCACAGCTGCAACGCTTAAGGCTGCATTTTTGATTGAATAAATTACTGCTTTTGAGACAAAAGCAGAAAGCTATACATACACACAGATATGTCTTTCGGTGCTAGGTATTAAAATTATACATCTGGAAAATATGGTTTTTCCAATACCCGCAGTTTGAAAATGATACACTACAGTAGAGCCTTGATAATCCATACCCAGGCTTATCTGAACGCCGCTGTAATCCGAACTGCCCAAAAAGTGTCGCTGTCTCTTTCTGTCTCTTACCATGACTGCTGATCTTTTGTTTTTAGTTGCTATTGACTCCTTACTCTGTGTGGAGACTTAAAATGATGAGTAACTTATGGATAATATTTCTGCTTTGAATGTCAATAAAGTTTCTCATTCACAAGCTATATCAGCACTGAATACTTGTTAGGATTGGGCTGATGAAAACGACTTGTCCTCACCCGAAAAGATGATGCTGCGTAATTTTAGGGACAAACCTTTGTTTGGTCTATAAATAGAACCTGCCAAACTAAAATTGACGACTTTATGAATAAGTAACTTGTGTAAAAAATGGTTTAAATATGTATCTTAGTAAACCTCAATACATATATTCTATCAAAATATATCTGAATTTTTTTTCATACTATAATCCGAACGCACCGTGAGTCCGAACAGGGGTTATTTTTTGGTAGTCCGGATTATCGAGGCTCTACTGTAATTATTATTTATGTCAGGCATATGTTATTTGAAAAATGTAATCTAATAGCCCCAAGAAAATAAATAAGAATTAATTTCTTATTTATTTTGTTTACCTAAAATTAACATAGGTAGGTATAATTAGAAAAACATTATTAATGCCTCAAGGATCATAAGACTGTGGGCAGGCCGATAACAATTGATTTTCTTTTGTGTCTCAAAAATGATACATGAAGGATTAAGGCAATAAGAAAATTAAATGTCAAGCAAAGAAAGTAATAGAAAATAATTTTACCCGTGGGATTAGCGATGGGCAAGGGAAAGAAAAAATTGGGTTGGAAAAGAAAAATACGGGAAAGTATGGGAAAAAACGGAAAGATTGGGAAATATTCCAATTCGGCGGGAAAATACTCAAAAGTGGACTTAAATTAATAAAATGCGAGAATTTAGCTATTTTGACAATGGTTTTACGCCTGTAGCACTCCTTCACATAACAACGGGACCACGCTAGTTTTGCCTGTTTGTCAGTTTTATTACACCAAACGTAAACTGCATGTTCTAATGCTTAGAGTTTTCTGAGTCTCTCTTTCTTCGAGATTCGACGATCCTGTAGTATACTTCCTACTACTGTGCCCACGCTGTCGCGAAGGGGTGCAGAAATGTAGACGTTTGAGAAGGATTGGAGAAATCTTGACATAAAGAAACACGGTCATAGTAAAATCTCTACTTTTTAACCCTAAGTCTCCTCCGTATTTAAAAGAGCGTTTTCAATTTATGCAGCCGCCCCTGGGTCATGATATGCCGTCTTCCAAAAAACTTCGCCTCATATCTCCCCCTCATGCTTCCCGTTCCTACACCCGATCATTTACTGTCCAATCCATCCGCTTATGGAACTCTCTGCCACTGTCTATCAGGCAGTCTGAATCTCTTCCCATCTTTAAACGCAAATTAAAAACTTACTTCCTCTCACGCCTCTAGTTTTCTTTCAATTCTTACCTTCTCCTTTAAATGTTGGTCAAGTCGCACACACCTTATAACTTATGTTATGTTTAGTATATAGTATGTATATTTTATGTATGTATATAGTATCATTATAATTTTTATGCATAATTATTATTGTATGTTTATGTAACTCAGAATATTTATTAGTATTATTAACATTTAATAGCCTTAGTAATTTATGTATGTGTATGCTTATATAGTGTCTTTTTCTTTATTCTTTACCCATTACCCTTTATTCTGTTAGTTTTCACCGCCGACCCAATTTCATTTTGGACTGTCCTCTACCCGAAGGTTGTCTGGAAGAAATTGCTTTCAGCAATAAGACCGCCTAAATTGTACCATTCTCTATTAACATTTATGTAAATTGATACTGTGTGTGGTGTGCAATAAAGAGTATCTATCTATCTCTACATTAGAAACGGCAGTTTGGCTTCTGCTAAGTTTGAAGATTTAAGATTAGTGATAATAAAGTTTCATCGTCGTTATTAAAAACAAGAAATTCAGAAAAATAAACACAGGTGTCCAAATGTATGTTTTTGAACTCACAATTTACTCCTTTTTGATCAGATACCTAAGTTTCTTCTAAGGAGTAGGAAGTTCAATGAAATCGACCGATTTCGCCTAGTGGCTGATCTTTTAGTAAATGTGAGTACCTAAATTGTAAGTTCAAAAGAGATGACATTAAATTAGTATTACGCGATTTGTCCGCAGTTGGAATTAAGTTTTTGAACTTGATATCAAATCAGATACTTTGTAATATCTTGTTCATTTTTGAATGTGTCTTATAATAAAATAAGCAGTTTTCGAGTTTACAAGCAAAAAAATTCAAAACCTCAAAAAAATCGAAACTTAAAACCTCGAACGGCGACATAGTCACCTCAATTCCAGAGATTCTCGCCGAAGTTGAAGGCTTCTAGGGCCAACCATATACCTCGCATGTCTCGAAGCCTCCTCCCGATGCGATTGACCCAAGAGCCACGCTGACACACCACTACAATAAAGACCTCCCAAATGTGGACGAACACAAAGTTGCGGGGGCTCTCAAACAGCTTAGCAATGAGAAGGCTCCCGGTGAAGACGGCATTACATCTGAGCTCCTGAAGGCAGGAGGACCTCCAGTCATCAATTAGCTCGTGAGAGTCTTCAATGCCGTCATTGCAAATGGGACTACCCTTCGGCGTGGAGTGGAAGCGTTGTGGCGCTGTTTTTTAAGAAAGGCGACAAGTCGCTCTTGAAAACTTACTGGCCAATCGCGCTCCTGAGTCACGTCTACAAGCTGTTCTCGAGAGTCCTCACAAATCGTCTCGCCGCAAGATGCGACGCATTCCAGCCAATGGAACAGGCCGGGTTTCGTAAAGGCTACAGTACCGTAGATCACATCCACACAGTCAGGCAGGTTATACAGAAGTCCGAAGAGTATAACCAGCCATTGTGTCTAGCTTTTGTGGACTACGAAAAAGCCTTTTGCAGCGATGCCAAGTCGACTGGCGGTATGTGGAGGTGCTGAGAGGCCTGTATGATATGGCAACGATGTCCGTCCAAATTCAAGGTCACAAGACAAGATCCATCCATCTGCTCAGAGGTGTGAGACAGGGGGACGTTATTTCCCTGAAACTGTTCTCAAGTGCATTGGAGGATATCTTCAAAACTCTTGACTTCGCGATGCGTTGGTCTCCGGATGAACTTGGACAAGACTAAGGTCATTTTCAACGAACATATTGTCCCGGAACCGATAGCAGTTAGTGGCGAGACGCACGAAGTTGTCCAGGAATACGTCTACCTCAGGCAAGTGTTGCAACTGGGTAAAGACAACTTCGAGCGCCGAAATCGCCGGAAGGATGCAGCTAGGTTGGGCAGCATTTAGGAAGTTGCGTCACATCTTCTTATCGCCACTACCGCAATGCCTGAAGAGCATGGTATATGGGCATGGGCTGGTCATGTCTTTCGCAGAACCGACGGGCGTTGGAGTAGGAAGGTTCTACAATGGAGACCACGTCTCGGGAAACGTAGTGTTGGACGCCCCCCTGCTAGGTGGACCAATGACCTGAGGAAGGTGGCCGATGGTGGTTGGATGCGAGAAGCGGAGGACCGTGAAAGTTGGCGCCGTCTTAGAGAGGCCTATGTCCAGTGGACTGCAATAGGCTGATATGATGAAGCAAAAAAAAAATAAACAAAAGAGGCGCCTTTCTTTTACTCTCCCGCTGATAGCTCACTTACCACACTCGTGACTTTAAGTATGTTCACCTAGACACTTTGAAGAAAACAAACCTACACGTTTTATTTTTCTAATTTTTTTGTTTTAAATAACTAAGATTTAACTTTATTATCACTTGCAGAAACCAACCTGCCGTTTCTAATGCAGTGAATTTACTATTACCCTGTCATTATGTCAAGATTTCTCCAATCCTTCTCAAACGTCTACATTTCTGCACCTATTCGCCACATCGTGGGCACAGTAGTAGGAAGTATACTACAAGATCGTCGAATCTCAAAGAAGGAGAGACTCAGATGAATCTAAGCATTAGAACATGCAGTTTACGTTTGGTGTAATAAAACTGACAAACAGGCAAAACTAGCGTGGTCCCGCTGTTATGGTTTTATGTGAAGGTGTGCTACAAACGTAAAACCATGGTCAGAATAGCTAAATTCTCGCATATTATTCATTTAAGTGCACTTTTGAGTATTTTCCCTATTTTCCCGAAGAATTGGAAATATTCCGCATACTTTCCCCGAAAATGGAAATAAACCCAACAGTTGGAAATATTCCGGGGAGTAAACCCAACGCTACGTGGGATATAATAAGTGGCATTATATCTACCCTGGCATTGTGTGCTCTGGCACAGGTACTATGTCATATACATCCCTTAGTGGCCATAGATTCGGGCAAAATAATAAAAAACAAAATTCCACCTTTAAGTTCTACTGTTGGGCACAGGCCTAACCTCGACTTTGAGGTCATAGACCCATACTCTCTACTACATGGGCTAAGTGTAGAACTGTGAAGTGGCCATCTGGATGTGTAAAGAATAGACCTATGAGCTAATCCAAAAAAAAATGGGTATATTAATAGGTCTCACTAAGAGGGAAAACACAAAAACATATTTGGTGGTGGAGCTTAGCTTAAGACACCAAAGCTTAATAAATTTAGGTTGTTTATGGTGTGAATTAGACTTAGATCTTCCAGATAGATTTTAGAATAATTGCTCCAATGCAACTGATACTATGCAAAAAGTAAATAATGACCTACCACAAATTGTATTTCATCCTTATATTTAGGTCAATGTAAATTAGTTAATAACTAAGTGGATTAATTAAATGGATGTTGTTGTAACACAGTCCATTACACTTAAATGGATTAATCTAATTATAAGTATATTCTCTTCAGTCATGAATCCTAGCTAAATTCTGGTAGTATAGCTTATATGCAACAAGGATTTAAGACTTAGGTACAAGGGCTTTGGGATTATTGGAGCTACTGATTTTGTTATGAAATTGTATGAACACATGGATGTTTTGGTTAAAAATAACCCGGTCTAAGTGAAGGTACTGTTATTATCCGGAATGGGTCAAAAACAACGACTGTAGGTCAAGCATTTTGTGTCAAAGTGCGACGAACTTGTGCACTGTAGGTACTCACCGTAAAATGCTTATTGGAGGCACCTTGCTTCCCTATGGAATGCGTGCAGGCAAAGTCCCGCATTCACTACGAAAGCATTACCCACTATTTTATTCACGTTTCGAAAGTTTCCTCCACGGAAACCGGCCTCGACAACAATCACTGTTCACACTGCTGGGTCCACAAGCAAACTTACAGGAACGCTGAGCAACAGAACAACACCAATCTCGTCTAATCCACTGTTTTACAGACAAAAGGCACTGGGATCCATGGAAAGCACAGTTCAAAATTGCACTGTTTGGGAACGTTCGCGTGAGTTACGGTCTGATAATATTTGTAAACACCGAAAATATTCACACGCGTATGTACACAATCCAGTCTATTTTTGTAAATATGACAAAAACCGAAAAAGAAACGTCAATCGCAACGCAAAATCAGAAAAACACAAGACGCGCAGCTGGTTTGCTGTCGGCTCGCCTCTCTCGCTTGACTGCGGGCGTGCGCGCGGGTAGGGGGGCAGCCGCACCACCGCGCCCCCTATCCTTCCCGTCTCGCTCGCAAGCAAGCAAAGTCATTTCATTACATTACGTTTCGTTCGTTCATTTCATTTTATTTTATTTCGAAGTGAGCTTCGTTCGCTATCGGGCTGCGCGTGAGTGTGAGATACTACCTATCAAATGCGCTTGCATCGCCCGCCCGCAATAAAATTGCAGGTGGTTTTGCTGTTATGATCTCGTTATTATGAGTCGGCTGCCTGCTGTGTGCTGCATTAAAGAACATCCTTGTTAAGTCGCTAATGAATAGGGCTTCCGTTCTCAGAAGACAAGGTAGGTACTTATGAAATATAGGTAGGTAAGTCATGGTCAAAGGTATTTCATGAAATTGGTATTACCTACCTATAATTCATCGTCACTCACTAATTTTTTAAAATAAAGAAGCTTTAAAAATTAATTGTAATAAAAATCCAGAATCGAATCCGGAACGTGAGTAAGGTATGCGTACCAATTGTTAGAAGAGCGAAAATAAAGTTTAGGTACTTTCTACATAAGAGTACCTCAAAAAGAAAAAAAAGGATCCCATACAGGGTTACTTTGTTGTCCATCTGTCATTCTGTCTGTCATCATATGCCAAGACATTTTCTCAGGACCGCGTGGTGGTAGGTATCGCGTTAAAATTCACATCAAATCAAATACCTACTTATGGCTGCGAACGCTACAGGGACCGTAAAGCAGTGAAAAAATCAAGCTTCTAAGTTAACGCAATTTTTGCCGTGTTTCCTAACATTTCGCAGGGGAAGCAAACCCTTGGTACTTTCCAAAGACCTAAAATTATGAAAGGAAGGAAGGAAGCTTGTCCAGCACAATTAAAGGTCCGTACATGTATAGTTACATCGTAGAAAAAATTTTGTATGTACGGAAACCCTCAATGTGCGAGTCCGACTCGCACTTGGCCAGTTTTTAATTCTAAATTCGGTAGTAGGGTCAGCATAAAATCTAGGGATCCTGGATCAAGGATTTCGTAGTGGAGCTATTAGGTCTCGACTTCAGGAGTACCTACCTAGGTAACTTATTTTACCATTCCCACACCCACCAGACATAATATTCGTTTTCGATCAAGTGGACAAACGAGTTGGCTGGAACGCGGTATGCGTGAATGGCAAAACTCGTAAACTAGCATAATATGGTTGAATGATGAAAACCACGCGAACCGCGGTGGTTGGCCTTCGTCGAAATTTGCCCACTGCATGTTTTCGAAAAAATCCCATTTCGCACGGCACACTTTCGTTCAATTTTCGTGAAAGTGATCCTTGATCGTCGATCTATCATTGAGCCCGGCAGTTTCACCAACATCACAGGGCTCGGATAACCACCCCTGGCTCTGTAATTACCAGCCTTTTGCCGGCAGATGAGTAAAATGCTTTAAATTCTGGGTTGTAGGGAAAGTGAAGTGTTAATGCGACAACTTGATCATAGTGTATCGTTCCTGCCCGCGAACCGGGAAGACGTTTCGTGAACTTTGTCTCTGACCTCGTGTTAAACAGTTAACAACGTAATTGGCCATTAAATTGGTCGTGATATCACATTCACCTGTTGACGAGCTAGTTGCACGTATCTTCTTTGTTAGTGGGAGCATCTGGCACTGTTTTTGCTTGGTAACAATATACTTTACCCTAATTCGTGGAGCGGAAGCAGGGTGCGGGCTGGGTGTGTCCTTGAAAACGGGACATGAATTGGAACCGGAAATTTCTATTGCATTTTTTATTTCGGTTCTCGGCTAGGTATTCAAAACTATGGTCCAATAGGCAATGATTTAGTACGTGAATGTTTCGATATCCAATTTAATGGTACATTAAACAATAATGAAAAAGCTTCTAGTATGATCACAGAATATTAAACATTGATTTTTTTCGGAAACTAAACACATTATGCTAAAATAACTCTTTATCCTATTTGAATTACAAATTATCTAGTCAAACAGATAACATGGAGCATAATATTAATTAATGCACATTGTGTGATATAATATAAGTGACCCGGTTCGTTGATATTATAAATATGAATTGGTGAAAGTGCCACAAAAAATGATGCAACCCACAATTTTATTCATATGAGACTTCACAAAATTTTAGGAATTGTTAAAAATCTAGCTATTCGTAACACCCATCATATTTTGTTCTACCCTATAACTGGTCTCTTTCTGACAGACAAAGGCATTTAGTCGAGACATCAATTCGAGACATAAATATAACGACAGTAACAATCGTCTTCTTTTGTTGAATTTCAGGATTTTAGATTCAGCGGTCGCCTTCCTCTTTTGAAACAAATCATATTCTTTTCTATTAGATTTCGATAAAAAGTATCTTACGCTCGTCAACGACCGTTGTTCAGCTTTGGTACCTACTGTGTATAAACTTCAATTAGTATCTGTTATTACCTCATAATTGGAATAATTTAGGTATGCCAAATACCTAGTACCTAGGAAGCAACATTAATATTTGACCAATTCGTGACAGGACAACCTAGCTATTTGGAGTCGGCGTAGGCAGATATTTAGGACTGTATAGAGTTCAAACGGATATCCTTTCTACTTCGGCCCAAGGATAAATGCTAAACAGATACCTGTCAACGTTTGGTTTATATTATTTCAGAGCTTTGTCAGCCCGTCGTGTCAAGCGCATTCTGTTCCCAAGTAGGTAGTGATTAGTGGCAAGATTATTTATGCAAATCCCAATATTGTTGGTACTGTGTCGGTTAAAGTATTCGGGCTTTGGTATATTCACAATTTCTCCTTGAGCCTAAAGAAACATTACCTTAGGTTTTGTCTCAATCGCATTGCGATTGGGCAGTAAATACTTGGTATCTTATGGTTATAGTGACATAAATAGATAAAAAAGTCTTTACATTTCGCTCAATTACTCAGATAGCTCCGAATCTTATCCTCATGACGTTCAAAGCCTTTATCTAAATGTAGTGGTACTTAAAAATCCTTTGCTTTTTAAATTTTGTTCGAAGTGACAGTTTTTTTAGTTGGATATACGAGTATTTTTTTTTTTACCCGTTGTTCTATATTTATAAAATTTGGTTGTTATAAGTAGCAAGCCCCCTACTTTGTGCATCTAGGGTAACTTTTTTGTAGCACTTGATAACAGTAGTCAACGACTACTTGTTGAGTCCTTGTAAGTACTACTTTTGGTTAACTTACCCACTGTTAGCACATCAAATGTTTGAAAAATATAAACATTGGATTGAATTGGAGTGTTTAGCTAAAGTCTTCTTGAAAAAAATTGATATCCGTGATCGGATCGGCTGTATTTTTAGGAGTTTCGACCGTCATCACCACCTTATGGAATTGGTATGTGTTCAGTAGATATGCAAGATGTTAACAAGATTAGGAGGGAAAATGGAGGTCTCTTCAGGTTCAGGGTAATATTTTTTTATGGCTGCCTATCCATAAATATACACGGTGCGGTATGCGGCCTGCACACACACGCTATGCGTCGCCAGATAGATTTATTTATACCTTACAAGTCGCATGCCCGGCACGCCTCTCGAAATATCGCATCGTCCCGGCGACTTCCGTCGATTCAGCGCCCGCGCATGTGATGATCGACTGAGTTTTTTACAATCGATTTATCGACTAATGAGTGAGTCAGACAGCAGACCAAAGAATATTAAATCTTTGGTCAGACACAAACTTCTGCGAGGTAGTTTGTTGTAATCGCGTGGTTGTTGTCTAATGATCCTCTAGGGGTTATTCTTCTGACGACCTCCGTGGTCGAGTGATGCGCACACCGGTTTTCAAGGTTTCGCCATCTCTGTGGTCCAGGGTTAGTTCCCCGATCGGGTCAATATAGAAATCCATATTTTCTGTGTAGTCTCGGGACTGGGTGTTACAACACCCAGTCCCTACAGTATTACAGCTACCACCGTTGTTTAAGTTTTCCATGACACAAGTGCTTTGGCTACTTACTTTAGGATCAGTGCAATGTATCTGATGTTGTCTAATACTTACTTTTTACACCTGTGGCGTTCATTTTAATAACATGCAAAAATACACTACCTACTACAGAATTTTAGTCCAAAAAGGCCGAATAATGACTTTGCCATTTGCATCTGTTGCCCTTCTTGTCTGTCATTGATGAATAATTCAGAAATAAATACTTTTGGTTACTTAACCAGTCTTAGTCTTGCTTGCAACCTCTTGTTTGTTACTCTCAATGTGCTACTATACTGGAATGTAGACTTTACAATGTAGAGTTTTCTAAGACATATTAACTTTGCTGACATAAACGTGTCATGATGCGTAGCACGGTTGTGTTCTAGGTATATTAAAATAATACTAAAGTGGATCCCTTCGACTCACCTAAAAATAACTTAAAAACGTTTTACCCGTTCATTGTCCTGCACTTCCGGGCCAAGGGCATGTCTTGTCGTAAGCTTAGACACGCTGCGGGAGAGGCGGCTTTTTCATTCATCTTCGATACTTATGTATAATGACTTAAATATGTTTAAAACACCCATTACCTGACATGCATAGATTGCATTACAAAGGTTTTTTACTCGAATGCTGAATATTGGGTGTTTTACCCTATTGCGGCTATTAAAGATGCGGCTCTGAGCAAGCAGAGAAACTGCAGTTTAGACCAGAGAAAAATAAATTTTAGGCATCTAGGTATTTATTTAGGTCCTAGGAACTTATTTCAATTTAATTGTTATTTTAAGAACGGTATCTACGAGTAGTTTGTTTAATAAAGGATCACATTCACAGCTTACAATTTGTGAGTAAAAATAAACAAACCGTAAACTATCATTATGTAAACCCCATTGCTCCTTGTCATGACCACTAAACAATTTATTAAACGGATACACTCGCATCAATGGCGTTTGTATTTAAATTGAATAAACGATCACTTTCAGATAAATCACTCAACCAATTAAAGGGGGCATTAGCGAATTGAATGGCCGGCACCAATGGGAGACATTGTGTGGGCCAGACCTACGGTCGATTTAACCTGCCTTATCAATCCGTAACGCGGCCCTAACTGAGGTCAGTGCACTGCCTTTGACTGTTGCACTCTTGCACTCGTTGCACGGTTCAAACTTCGAAGATAAATAGAAGAAATGTTTAAAAAAAACGTTGGAATGAACAGATACTAAAAGGTTTTGAACGATAAGTAGAGCTCGTAGAGCTGGTAACTGGGTCTTCTTATTTTGAGCTAGTGACAGGCAGACTGACGCGACGGCCAGTGATCAAGGATTCGTTTTTCATAAGTTGTGTCTTACACATACCTAATTTAAAATAACATTTCGATCAAGGTCTGCCTAATCAAAACATAACTAAAGAAAAAAATACATAACCAAATCAGAATATGACTAAAACATGACCAAGTATGACATGACTAATCTTATTACAATCTTATGAGATCGTTTGTTCCTATCAAAATATACCTACTTAGGTAATAAGCAATATCTACTTACTTATAGCAAAAATAACTTTATAAGGCTACCTACCATAGTAATTTATTCTGTGGTGTTACTAGTAACTTTGCTTTTACAATCTGATATAACCTACCTAATCATCATAGCAAGAAGGTATACCTGCATGACTGCGCTGCGGTATATTTAATAAGCTCTACTTAGCTATTTCATCTCTATTAAGCTATTTTATCTATGTACCTAAGCTGCCCACCTAGAGCGCTTTCGGTGATGTCGCTCCGACTGAGGCCTGTCAGATGCATTGCTGCTCATATCATAATCATACGATAATGATAGCCAGGGTCTCGAATTAAAAGTGCTATTCCGAAGGTGGGAGAATAGCATTAACTATTTACGCTTCGCCATAGGTGAAGCTCATTCATGATGAGGAGGACTTAACCTTCTGCAACTGAGGTGGTAGTCCCACAGACACCACTAATTAGAAACTATGTAATTTTATCGTCGTTGTTTACGTTGCGATGGTCGTGATTTTAGTACCTTCCTGGAATGCCATGCAGACGATGCTGGTACAGTGTGGACAGCTTTGGATGACTAGTCATGTGTGTTTTAAAAAAAAAGTGTCTTCGAGACTACCATCTCAGCATTACTGTTTGTTATTTTATGTTCTGTGATTACTATGGACAAATAAAAAAAACTCTAAATTTTATTAATGTAATGTTATATATTATGTGCTCATTTAGTAAAAAATTAAATTATTTAAAAAAACTTAGTAACAATAAAGGATTAAAGACATTTATTCTCATAAGAATTGACATAAATTTACTTAAATGCGAAATACATTAAAGAACAAGCTTACAATGTTAAGTTAGGTACTCTGGTCACCGAGCGTGCCCGACAAAGTACAATCATATTTTACAATATCACAAGAGGAAAAAATAAACAAAACATTGAGGGTAGAAATATCACCATTAAAGTAAAAGTGTAATTGGTACAACATCTTATAAAGGTGTCTACCAGTCTACCACCTTAGTAGAATTGAACCAATAATTCCACCTCAGTGGCAGAAGGTTAAATATTGCGCTATGGTCTATCTGCATAGCTGCAGCCATCATCTTCCTATGATCTGAGATCATTTTGGCCAAGAAGGTCTACTGAAGAAAATAAAGAAGAAAAGTCTCAAAAAAGGTATGTACTACCTACTCATTTTTGAGATTTTTCTTTATATTGTAATATTGTTATTTAACAACCGCGGCAAGTAATTTATATTCATAATCTTGTTTTTGACATCGTAGGCGGCTGTTACGTAACGATATCGTAATTTTAGAAGTTCGATTAACAGTCAATGGAAGTTTAAATTTATTATTTAATAATGCACTTCAGAGAAATTTATAGCTGCGGTGTTGCTTGTGAGCAAGAAAACTTGTCGTAACTTATAAAAAGTGTGGACATATTAAAATTAAATTACGTGTTTGTAAACAATCACTAAATTATAAAACATGGTTGTAAGTAACAACAAGTTACGTTTAACTACTATTAATTTTCTTTAAAACTTCCAATGCTACTGTATTATTCCCAGGTACCTACTGTCTCTATATAAGTACCTATAGTAATGGACTAAAGATAAAACTATCAACACGCTATTATAGTTGCTTCATAGTCCATTATTTCTCAAAAATGTTCAAAAACAGGCCAAGCGCAAGTTGGACTCGCGCACGAAGGGTAGCTACTATTATATTGTTTAATATACAACATCAGACCCTTTATTAAATTAGGTTAGTGTTAGTGTTTTTGTACGGAACCCTAAAACAATCTAGAACGCAATGTGACCAAGATTTGTCAGCAATTTATTAAGAATTTAGTTAATCTAAAATCTTATTGGCACCGGATTAACTGCATTTGCAAGAATTAAGGAAATAACGAATCTATAAATTACGCCTGGAATGCGAACTGTAAAATTCTAGCATCGTTATGCAATGTTATTTCATATTAAACGAGATCTTAATGGCTGTTAGGTAACATAGATTCTTGATTAGAATTGTATTCTGTGACACTCTCACCGATGCACAAACTGCAATAGCTTTATCTGATCAACATCCATAGTTTAGTTGGTATTGCGAAATGGTTATTGGTTTCAAATCAAGGGACACACAGCTATGGATGCAACACAAAAACACTAAAAGAAACGTCGCTTTTAAGGGAGAAAAATCGATGTTTTTAAAATCATGTCTGAAGACGGCTGATAACAGAGTCCTAAAATCAGTTATTTATTTATTTAAAAGCTTTATTGCAACTACAACTGTACAAAAGGCGGACTTAATGCCTAGTGGCATTCTCTAGCAACCTACATCTCTCTCTAGCATACCTTTGGGCTAAGCAGAAATGAAAAGTGGGATCATTATTCTCAGTAAATACGCCAGCTAACTTGTTTTTTTTATTTTGATATCCTAGCTTTGCATATAGACACTTTTGCCCATAACGGAGGTTTACCTATACATTTGGAAACCCAACGAAATCTAAAGCCACTTTAAAAGTCACTTCGCACTAGTACAATTTCTGTATCTAAACATTATTTTAAAAAGAGGCTTAGACAATAGTGACTGAGTTTTTTGCGCTGCTTTTTCTCAGCACTAGCCCACAATTTGTCCCGAAGCGCCTTATGACTTTTAAAGCCATTGAGGTGGGCGGTACTTAAGGGCAAAGCTTATCGGTCTCTAGTTCGGCTATCAGTCGATAGGTATCGATCGATGATTGAAAACATCAATGTTTTGTTTGCATACAGAAATCCGTTTCGAATATTGTGTACGCTCCCATGAGAGTCGAACAATTATTATCTGTCTCATTAGTTACCAACAAACGTCCGCTTTCTTTCTCCACCACAAAGACACAGATCGAAAGTTCATCTATTACAATAGCCGATGACACCAGCCTCTTATGTCTTATCGCTAATCCAGCTGACTCACTGTCCATAGTATAGACTCCATACAATTCTCTTAATTATTGTAATTTTTTCGTAGGCAAAGCCATCCGCGCGTTAACTGCCGAGTGAAAGTATTCTCGTTTCGTTAATCACACACTCGCCATAGACGCAAGTTCAATGCCTTGATTATGACTGTTATTTGAATTACATTTTATCTTGTAATAAATGCTGGTAAAAATGAGCCAAGTTAACACATACATATAGGTCTTAACCACGGACGCTGCAACGCGTTCGTAACGTCGCGTCGGGCTGAATTTGGAGGTAAACATTTTTACCTTTAAACTGTTTAACCGTTAAGACATGTATGTGTTATGTGTAAAAATCGGAATCTTTAAAAGTGACTATGAGCCAAGTTTGTAACGAGGAAAATATTTTTTTTGGTTATTTAAGGATAATCTTGAACGGCTGCTACAATGTTTGTGTTTCGCAAACAAACCTTCTATATTTTTTGTTATTTCTGAATTTCTCTTGCGTACTTAGTGGGTTCAGTTGGTAAATATGCAAATTAAAATTTCAAACAATACCAACATAAGAAATGTGTTTGCAAATCTAACAAGTTCGGTCTTGACTGAGCACTTGCTATTTTCTATGAATATTAATGTTACTGCATTGACTTGAATGTCATGTCATTGTGTGTATGAAATATGAATAATCATGCAGAGATTGTGAGTACAATGGAAAAAGTTGGTGTAATAATTTACTAACTTATATTACGCAAGGAATGTTCCTAAACTAGTTATATTTTTTGCTTTATACCTAAAATGCAACTGCACTAAACTATGTAGTTGGAGTGAAATCTGTGTGATGAAGCAGAGAAATCCTCAAAAATAGATTGTCAACCACACTTTAAATTTCCCAAAAGAAGCCAAACAAAATATAACCTGAAATGTTTAGTCATACCTATTATCTATGAAGTGCTGAAACCTGTACGGACATACGATAAGAAAAACTCATTTTTTATCTACTATAAAGGTAAGTACGTGCTAGTGCACAACCGGGATAACGCTAGGAGGATGATGATGATAAAGGTATTCGGTCTAAAACCTAACTATCAGGGTTCATCACGTTGATAAAGGTTTTAACATATATTTAAAAGCAATGCTACTTGGCTTTCTTTTACCGCGGCGATAGTATGTTCCGTTTTCATAGACGATGAATAACGGAGGCGTTTGCAGGTAGTTGTCGTAACACACGTAAGAGTACGCAAGTTGTATGTTGCAACCAAACCGGCTTTCTTTCTGTGCTATTGGCGGAGAGTACACGACAATTATAACTTGTCTATCTTTAGCGAGTGTTTCCAACGGCAACATCATGTTGTAGTTAGTCAGAGCATAGCCATGCAGTAAATCTGTCTGTAAAATCAGGTATACTGTTGTGATCGTATACAGGGTGTCCGAGCGTGCCAAACTGACACTGAAGTCAGCTCAGCCATATGCCTTTCAGGTATACCTATTTCACATTTTTTTATTTTTTTTATAATTCCACTTTTTGTCCAATAAATGGCACGCCAGGCTGACACTGGAGATAGCTTAGCCATAGACCTTTTAAATAAAAATAACATGACTTTTAAGTGTCCTGGTTTGGGAGATAATACCAATATCTTGTTTTTTTCATACAAGAAAATACAAAAAGTGCCATTATCTCCCGAACTATGAGATTTTATTAGAGCCATGTTATTTTTTATTTATTTGAAAGGTCTATCGCTAAGCTATCTTTAGTGACAGTCTGGCACGACCTTTTTGGGACACCCAGTGTACAAACAATTCGACACTTTACAATCTACGGGGAGAATTAATAAAAGAAGTGAAGATGATCACACACAATATTCTATTGCTTGAAGCCCTTGGAAAACGATACATTTGATATACATATACCTGCCCGGAAAAACACTTACATATCGCGATTTATAAGGGCACAACGCCATCTGTTATCCAATACTTTATTTGTTACTCAATACCTACTCCATCTATCTTTTTTTACTTTGTGTAGACATTATTTCATTTATATGCAACCTTAACACCCTGTATATTGTTCTTTCCATGATATGAGGCTTTGATTGCAAGAAAAAGAAAAACCTCACCAAAACCTTTGGATGGAATTAAAATCTTGGACACCTAGACACCTTAGGAACTATGCTGTTTTTATGAGTGTATAAGTGGATCTGAATCGTGCATACCTTTCATAATATTTGGCAAACCAATCTAACGAACGAATTTTATCGCGCTGTATCGACAGTTTGCAAGTTGCCTACTTGTTCAGTGAAATGTCGAAATTAGTATTTGATTGATTGGCATCGAACTGTTAATAGACGCAAAGGAATTTTAAAGTGTTGACTTTGCGAAATCAAAGCTTATCTATAGCAATTCTTTTGAATGTTTGCTGTTTTGAAACTGCATTTGCTAAGCAGTAAATATCTAATTAGACATAATCGTTCCCAATACATAATTAATCTACCCTGTATCTCATTGATTTATGCAAGAACAAAAATAGCTTTTTGTAGGTACCTAAGTTCAACCGAGCAATAAATTAAGATAGTAATTTAAAGTCAGTGGAAATTAAGGGCAGGTATCTAAGTAATGCTCTTCTTATTAAATTTTCATTAAGGTTCATTTAAGTAAATGCTCTAATAAATATACTCAAGGCGTTAAGAAATGCATATAACGGTAATTTTAAATTAAAGTGTAAGAAAGTCATTAATTGTGATTTTCACAGTTCATTTGTACTTTTCCCTTTGATAAAAACGGCATGGAAAATTGACGTGCCAGAAATCGAATTATGATCAGTCAGCTTTCTAAACTATGCGATATTTCATTAATTTATTAAAGATGTTGTGTCTCCTACCATCATTGGGCTATTTAGTATTTCAATTTCAAAGTACTAACAGTGTTGAAAGCTTTCAAAAGTTTTAAACGTATTGTAGTGCATTGTGAGGCTACCTTAGATGAATTACTCTAGGATATTCTTTATATAAAAACAACTATGGGTACGCATATAATACAACTTTCAACTGACTATAAGTTCAAATGACAGTTTGATGGTAATTTTTAACCTGTATAAACTTTAGACTATGCTCATCAAAATCAATACCTAATTAAGTAGGAACCTATCATAACTTTAAAAACAGACAATTCAAGTGACAGTAGATTTTTTATCTTTTCGCTGGTTAAGAACGGATGGCTTATAACATTTATGACATTGAATACACACATACAACATACTTCGAATAAAGTCCCCTTAACGTTGTCAAAGGGGACTTGAAAATGTCCCGCGTCTGTCAGTTCATGCGATATCTACGGTCTTGGTTTATCTAAGGTGACTACGAGTACATACAACTGTGACTATGTATGTTATGTGGGTAGGCGACAAAGTTAGAAACCGCTACTCGGCTAGGCCCGCTGCGTATTGTTTTCCCAAGACATTTGGAAATACAGTTAAGAAATCGAAAGGCCTCTCCATATCCGTGGAGCGTCCCAGTTGTTATTTTGGGTAACGCACGAGTCGCCTTGAGATCGGGAGTGGAGCAAAACAATTGAATAAGGCTGGCAGCAGACTAAATGAGAATGAAATTATTCGTTACGTAAATTAATTTTAGGGTTATTATTACGTTATTTTTTCCCTGAAGGTAAAATTAAATTGACTAACTAATTTAAATATTTGAACACCTTTTGTAGTCGGTAGGTTTGCATTTGTGAGTCGTGATGTCATTTTCGCACTTACACGTCGAAATTGACACATGACAGTTCGGACCTCATCTCAGAGAAAAGGGTGATCGGACAATTCGACGTGCCTTACGAATCTCTTCCTTCAATGACGACATAGACCAAAAATCGATGCATGCCTTAACCCTGAACCTGTCAAACCCCATAAAACCGCGGTCGGGTTGATAACAATTATTTTTAACACGACGCGTGAAGGTTTAAGATTTATAGTAGCTGTAGCTCCACACTACTCGCTACTTACATACTTATCGAACGCAATTTCAAACGACGATTGTTTTTATTGTGCTGGATATTTTGTACTTTCGATGCTACGAGTACATATCACGTTATATTCAAACTGCCGACAGATTTGTCTCAGATAATTTAAGCTTAAAAGGACTTTATTTTATGTAGACAAAAAACAGCATAGATTGAAGCATACTTGAATAATAAAAACAAAAATCTCTTCCGAATACCATTCGTTTGCCGTGAGCCTATTTTATTATATGCCTCACCTTGAGCATTTGAGCACGATTTGTTTTGATTATCCGTTGAATATTCTGGCTGAAATGCATTGTCCATAATCGCTGCTTCGGTGCAACAAAGTCTTAACTACACAAAATTTCAATATAGAGTTGAATATGCCAAATTGTTCCAAAACCATGCCTCTATTCGGGGAAACAAAGACAACCGTCAAAGTACCGCAAGTTTCTTCAAGATGGTGCTAGTGCCTTTGTGGCAACAGTGCTTTTTATTGTAACTCGTGGGTCAACAAAGGCTGATTGGTTAGTATTGACCCCCGCGCCCGCGCGCCGCTTTCGTGTTGTGGAGCAACATACGCTTAAAGGTACTTATGACCAATTTTACTAAAAATTTTTGGTGAGACAAGGGCTCATCGAACCTTATGTCTCCAATTGGCTATTAGCTAATAAAAAAAATGGAGCTATAAAGGCATTGATTATAAAAGCGCTTTTGTTGATCCAATATTCTCGTTTTGATATCAAATGATAGTGCCTTAAAAGTTATTGTAATGCCAAAAATGCCCTTTTGTTTGCCAATTATTCGATTAGCTATAAGTGTAAGTTTAAAAGAATGTTTTTATTTCTTAAATTTAAAATAAACGAAACGTATTAAGGTTATAAAAACTGAGTATAAATTAATTAAGCATAGGTAAATACGTATGCTTAATTAAAGTATTAATTTAATAGAGAAATACTGTGTTTTATACCTTGGAAGCAATATGTTCTATTGCTTATATTAATTTAACCTTACAATCAAATATGTTTGAAAATAAATTGACATTTCAAACAAAACACCTACTTAACAATAAAAACAATTATGTTATTGTTCTCATTTTAGAAAATGCTAAAAAAGGTTACAAAGACTGATGTAGGTATCACTGAATTAAGCATAGGTATTTACATACCTATTATATTTATTGTACTTATTTTAGAAACTGCTAAAATAGGCTTAAGTAATTAAGTTGTACTCAGTCTTTATAACCTTTTATAGCATTTGCTAAAATGAGTACAATAACATAATTCATTTTATTGTTAGTTATTTTGTTGGAAAAGTCAATTAATTTTCAAACATATTTGATTGTAAGTTAAAAAAATATTACATATTATTTGTAAGGTATTAAACTCAGTATTTCTCTATTAAAAGACTGGTAAAACGGTTAGAGCTCATATAAACACAGTGTTAAGAAGTTTGATTTTCCTATAATTTCACACTTTAACCGTAAAATAATGTTAATATATTCGATTTTGTTTTCATAACTTTATTTTTAGTGTATATTTTAACAGTAGTAGCATGATAAACAAATGTTTCCAAAAAAAAACTTGTTTTTATTTTTAAAAACTAACCTTTTAATTATAATGCACATAAGGTACAAATTACAGTATTTTTCAAATTCTGACGCAACAAAGTCACAGTTTAGGGCATATTTTTGTTTTTCTTGAACTTTCATTAAGTTTTACCAAAAAAAAAGGCCTTAAAACTCCATGTTGAAGCACCGTCAATAAAGACTAAAATTTCATTTCAATTTTAAACATACTAAAGTGGGTTTTGCCTTTATAGGAAAACGAAGTTTTAAAAAATCTTAAAAGTCATTTTCTGTATAATTTTAGAACAAGTTGATGTGACTTTGTTCTACCGAAGAAGCGCATTGTTGCAGTTATGTTAGACGGTATTCGATCATTGCTACTTACTTTGATACATTTTAAAATACTAGTACATTGTAACGTGACCTGAAAGAAACTCAGTACAATTGTCATATCGTCTATTTAAATCAAAGGACTGTAAGAAGTAGTGCTGTAAAACCGACATTAAATATCTTCTACGCAGAATAAATCTTCACAGTTTTAACATAGCATTAAGGATACCTAGCCCACCTTCCTCGTACCAAGCGCTTTTCATCATCATTTTAATGTGCACACAGCCAAGGAGTGGAATACCCTGCCTGCGTCTGTTTTTCCGAGTGCGTGTAAATAGGCTTCTCCTAGGCAAGCTCGCTCTACCGTAGACCTTATCTTTGTTCTCGGGGTAAAATGAAGATCAAGAGGTAGCCCATTACTTATATAAAAAAAACTAATGCAGAAGAAGCCACACATGGTAGGGTAATGCTAGTATAATGTTTTTACATTAACTTAGTGTAATATATCAGAAAATTAGAATCAATAATTTCTTATTGATTAGGTTATCTAGAGACGATATGGAACTGCACGGCTGTTCCGAATAAAACAACTGTTAACAGTTTCTATACAACTCTACATTCTCACATGTAATGTGAACGCAGGAGTTATGTCGATGCCATAGTAGATATGATACGTCAGAAGGACCATTTCAACAGGTGGTGATGGGGCGTGCAACTGAAAATGCATGGTATCTATCTTGATGATAAAACCGGCTCCACACTCGCGTTGCAATCGCCCGGGATTCTGGTTGTAACAAATCAGAACGCTATCATAGTAAGAGGCACAGTCAAATTAACTTCTTTTTGTGGTGGTTTCACAGTATTCGAGCGTCGGAAAACAGGACAACTGGAAAATGGAAAATATGGCAGAAGTATTGTGAAGTGTACATGTACTATACTATGTATATACTCGGATATAGCAGACAGCCACATGACTCTTTAAGTTTTGTCTGTAGCGGAGCTCCTTTCTCTACAGGTACTGTGGACTGTGGCGTTGTTGTGGTTATTCATCAATCGATTCCGTTTGTTTTATTAAACCTGGTATTGTGCCGATGCGGTATATAAATGTAAGAAACAATCGCATATGAGAATCTATTGTTTTTGTTTTGAAGGGCAATTTTCCGTGAATGCCTCGGTTGGTGCCTAGAAATTTGATTGTTCTTCGACCAATGATATAACAGAGGTTGAAAACTGTAAATCATACCGAGTACTTACACTAAATGCTGCCAAGCCATGGCTTAGAAATGGTGGGAAATCTATTTGTGTGCCGCCATCCACTACCTAAGGTAGAGTCGCTGACATTCGATCTTGGCATATTTAGGTTACTCAGGATATTTCAATACATATAGCTGTAGTTTTGTGACAGGTCGATATGAAATCAATTGACATAGAGGTATGTTAGGTAAGCAACAAGACGACCTTGATTTAAAAAAAACATCTTTACAGCTAGGATGATATTGGATTTATTCTTATCCCCTGTGTGTGTAGCCAAAACTTCCTTCGAAATAAGATTTGGGGATCCGACGGGAAAGCAAATTATTGAGGGGATTTCGTTTTCCGGTGGATAAGTTGCTGATTGGAATGATTAAAAAAGTCATTTATTTATGTATGTAGGGGGCAATTATACACGTCCCATCATATTATTTTTAAGCCCTACCACTGCTTCGGGACAAATTGTGGGCTAGTGCTGAGAAGAAGCAGCGCAAGAAACTCAGTCACTATTGTCAAAGCCTCTTTTAAAAATAATGTTTAAATATTCTGAAAGTCGTCGCCCTTTTACTAATTAAAACCAGCACCCTCTTACTAAATTTAATTATTAAGTAGTACCTACGTTACGATGATCAACAATGGCCGAATCTAACGTCAGAAGCAAACAATTTCGACAGAAGTAGGTAGAAACTCTAAACACAGAATACTAACATTTAGATACAATTTACTATGACCTTTTTTCACGCGTTACTAAATGTACCAATTTACTGAATGTTACTAATAACGCCAAATAGGTAAATAATGATCAAACGGTGGCAAAAAGTGTTTGTGAATTCACAAAAAATAAGCTAAGCTATGTCCGAGTTATAAGTTATCAGAATTATACTTAAGTGTAACATGGTGACCTAGAAGCAATGCGTAGTTTTTATAACCCGACTGCAGCACTAAAATGAGGGTTATGTTTTAAGTCCGTATGTATAGAAATACCGTAGTCTAGAAAGACTACTACTTAAAAATACATACTTTAGAATATAAGAATTTCTGTGTTCAGACTAATAAGGTAACATTTTTAACCTGTCGTAACCTACTAATAGTAAAACTTTAGATAAATAAAAGTAAAAAATATATATATTAAGTAACCTAGTGGTTATGAATTCAAACTTCTCAATCCAGAGGTCCTGTAATAAAAATGTATGGTGCCACTTTTATTACCAGAATCCAGATTTAAGTTGATCTGCCTGAATGTTTTTTTTGTCCATCCAAACCATGACATATCTAACTTATGATAAAAGAAAAACTCACGATGATATAAATGAAAACACAAAGGAGTGCAGTTAACACAAAGGAGTTTTCTTGTTAACAAAATCTTATTTTATGTCACGATCACATACATACATGAACTTGAGAGTGTCGTTAAAAATTACAACTGCTTGGCAATACGCCAACATGTATGACAAACAAGTTTGGCTTTCCGATTATTAAGTCATAAAGTTAACAGTCGATTATTTTGACACGGATTATTCCAATGAAAGTAAAATCTTTGAAAGTAATCGGTAAATGTCGCTATAAACATAAAATAATGCTTGTAACGGTTATTTTGATGTGAAGAAGTGTTCTGCGCAAAATCCGATGATCTGAAGAGCTCAGGTCCTTGTAATACAGACGGTAGGTGCTCCACCATCACACGAACGAGATGTTCCCGATCGCACACAAAACATAACGGTGATGCCCAGACATCCAATGAAGATAACAAGGTTAACGGAGCGACACACGCGCAGAATACGAATGAACATGAAATACGAAAGAATGTGAACGAAGAACGAGTAATGTTACGACCGTGTTACGTCCGACACGTAAGTCGGCGAGCCAGAACCAGTTTGCAAATCTCAATATAGCCGCCCTAATTTATGCACATTTTACTTGATACGACAATATTTCCCGTTACGAGAGCCACTCGTACATCAACGATGAAACAAGACCGACCGACAGAAAGTAATCTTTTTAATATCACGCTAAATTGATAACGATCATTCATATGTTTAATGCCCAAAACGCTAATGCTCTACGCTTTGAAATTTCCTTCGTAAATACTTCCTTATTACTAGACCGCAAATGTTCTACTTGACCTTCCAAGTAATTATTAAGTCACAATTTTAGCAAAAAATAAGCGAAATTTTTGCACGGCTTTGTCACAGTTACCCACTCAACTAGATCGCATTGTCTTTAGATAATTGTTACTTGCTGCATTCTTGGTTTTGCGAGGTCTAGTTAGATATTGAAAGTTGTAAAGGCAATGACTGTTTCAACAGCTTAAGCATGGTGGGAACTGAGTAAAAAAAAAATTTGCTAGCGTCATCCTGCTCGGAGGTTGGTTGTTTATGTAACAGCGGTGGTGTGGCGCGGGTTCCGTGGTCTGCCATACCAGCATCCGGCGGGGTCTGTGCTGATAAGATGCAGTGAAAGTTCTCAGACCCAGGGGACCCGCTTACACGTATTGTTCAACGACGACGGTCACGCTCCGCTAATTTGAATGCGACCACGGTATGCTCGTAATAGAATAATCTCGTTGATTGATAGGCTTATTATATGATGATGAGGTTCCAGGAAAGTAAGCATTGTCCCAGCACGGGAGTGGACGCTGATAATTTGTCAAAGATATGCCTATTACGGCTCTGTGATTGAAAAATAATGTTATGTAATGTTGAAGTCACAGAGAAATTGCTCTGCCGCCTTCGGACTGCCAAAAGGCTTCAGGCGTTATTCTCCATTCAATATCGGGCTTCGAATTAAAATCTAAACATTTCGGTCGTCGACCTTTGAGATTTTATTGCTCAAGCAATAGATTGGATCGATAATCGTCGTAATATCTATGTGAAATCATAGAACGTTGTGTGAGAAGTTAGACCGGCGCTTCTGCTATATGGAGGCAAATTGCCGATTTGTGGAACATCTGTGTAGAGCTATTAAGTATTAATTGACCGTATATAATGAAGCCTTAGAAACTTTGCCATTCACGATATTATCCAAGGTGAAAATAAGACGGAGCGTGATACGGTAATTTTCTTGTAAAACAAGAATATTTTTAACTGCGACTAGCAATCATGCAAGACAAGATAAATGGTTTAGATTTTCTTGAACTGTAGCTGTGATGAACATATCTTTTACATCTATTTATTTATTTAAACTTTATTGCACTAATAAAGAAAGTACAATTGGCGGACTTATAAATAGCAGTCTATGGTGGGAATGCAAAAATAAAAATACTGACGGACTTTTCTAGACCTCTGAAATAACATTACCCATCTACTTCTAATCTAATCAAGTGAAAAATGCAAATCAAGCACATATTTGGTAAACTAGACATTCAATTTATATTTGTAGCAAAATGATTAATGTCCATTAAGTATTGCTGTTATTTGACGGGCATCCGTCACTTAAAGTGCGTGCGTAAGTGTAACCTGGCAGTGGCAAGTTAACTTTCACTGTATCAGTCTGCCGCGATAAGCTCGCCAAAAAAGTTCGCAACGATTTCTTCTTGCGCTGCTTATAGCGAAGTCACGCCAGAGCTATGAGTTATTTGGCATCATTGTATTCAAGGTCGCAAACCGGCTACAAGCTACAATACAGTCTGTACTTACTTTCGTACTCCACTGACGAAAGCGAATCCGTCTCCTGTTTTGGTGACAACTTTCAATGTCTCAAACCACTTTTTGTCCTTTCCAAATTGGAGTCTCGATAAAGCATCAATCGTGTGAAGGTGGAAAAGTTCACTTTCCATTGTTATGTAAGTTTTCGGTTATTGTTACTCACCCAATAGCAGGGTGCGGACGATAAATCTACGAAAGAAAGGGCCCTTAATTGGCTTGTAGGCGTTTTTATTAAACCAGTGGAATTTGTAAGTAATGCTTGTTATGTCTTATTGCGTAGCCGGCAGTGGCTACCTACTCACAACTTAATTTATACTGTATTTAATACCCTGGAATAGGTAGGTATACACAATAATTATCATAGACAAAACCCGCAACAACATAGGTATTTTCTAACGTGACATTGGCGGAACTGTGTGTACACACCATCCAAAACCAAACACACTTGTGTCGCCTAAAAAAAGAAGAAGATATCGGTATTTAAAGATAACATCAAGCATATCGTTTAAAACTTCAAGCTGTTTAATTACTAAGTAAGTGCTTTCAGTGCTTTGTAGGACCCATTTACATTTTTCATTCTATTAAGTCTACTATGAGTAGATTTCTGTGCATCTAAAAAAATTTTTTTTGCCAAGATCTACAATAAAAAATAAAGATAAAATTAGTTAAACAATAGCTAATCTAAATAGTTGATATAATAAGATGAAGTGGCAAATCGTCGTTAGTGGCCTTACTAAATATATCAACATTGGATTTAAAATTACAATAGAAGGCCAGGCAGATATTGTTAACTTGCGACTATTTTCAAATGGGTGCGACTATACATACAGTTCAGAATAAAATAATAAACTGCTGATAGCCTTGACACAATAACATTTAATTCTGTCAAAGCAATTAATTTAACTGCGAGCGTGGAAGCTCTAGTTGTGTTAATGCTGCGCCGCGGGCCGATGAGAAATCACTTTATCTACCCTATATCGTCGATTAGCTAGATAAACTATTTGCTCTTTCATACTTACAAATTCTCTTCACACAAACCAGACGCCTAATACAACAAATTCCAAGGTCGCATGAATAATTTTATTATTGCCTGAATTCAAAGACCTCGATCACATAATCATCATAACATAACAACGGTAATGCGAGACCACAACCTGTGTGGTCTTTATCGCCTCTGCTCCGTTAAGGCAACCCAATATGCTAATTATAATAAGCAAATCAGGCTCTACAATAAAAATCAGTCAAAAACAGGACGACCTTAAACTAAAACCTGTGGCTATAAAATTAAAGGCCATCAAAATTTACATCTCGCGTGTTCCATTTTGCAAAATCACAAATGGCACGTGTGGGTGCGTAGTAATGGCTGCACTTGGCGAATTCGCTTACTTTTACAATATTTTGGAGCTTCGTTATCCGTAGGAGCTCGGGGCAAGGTCGAGGTCGGCTGTTTGTCACCGACGTGTCCAGAGTTGCGTAAATGTCTATCATTCGCATCGTGCGTGCGTACACGAATGCTAAAACTTAATTAGCACCTATTACATGATTCACCATCGGAATACGACGAACTAAAATCGCTCCATTGAACGACACCACATTAATCAACTCTGGTAATGACCCATAGTTTCACTTTTCTTTTGTATCTGGGTCGTTTAAATTGCCGAAGATCAACGTGACTATTGTGCGTTCGTTTCCGAGTAGGTGTGCGAGGTTCTGCTGTAGATCACTCAATAGCGTTTGTGAAGGCGGCATTTCGGATGGATCTAGGATTATAAATGATTGCGGAAATGACGAGGCGCAACGTTGATTTGACCAAGAAGCCAGCGACCTTACACGGTTAGCATCTACTATTTACAACGTCAAATGACTGTAATTAACCATCAAAGCAATAAGTGTGGACTTGAAGTTTATTACAAAAGGTGAGACAGCCGTTTTGATTGATGGCTCGAATATTTAAAGTGCTTCGACGTGTCATGGAATAGATTGTGTATTCATGTACACCTGAATTTGTTTATCTATTGACTTTCATAAATAAATAAAAGCAATTTGCGGACTTAACACGTAATACGTACTTTCATCATCAGCACATTAGTGCAAAGTGATATTTTTAAGACTTTCTCTTTCACAATTTTTCCCATTCTGTCAATCTTGTAATAAATTGGAAAATAGTTGAAGATTACCGTTCACTTGGTTATGTGGTTTACGTAAACCGTAAACTTGGTGGCAAAGAAAACATTAAGATTGCGAAAAGTGTTAAGTAGTTTGCATCGACCGAGGTGTATTGCGAATTCAATATTTGCTTTATTTACAAGCTAACCGTGGGTACAGATTTGCAGATTACTGCGTGCACCGCGCTAACTGTACAAGTCAATATAAATTTAGGGCTGCCTACATAGACAAAGAATGCGGAAGGTTACAAAGAATACATCCTGATGGTTCAACCAGACTCAGAAAAAGTTTACTACTTTTAGTGAGGTAGGCTGTCAATTTATTCAAGGATTTTCAAAGTAAAACTACACAGGTTTTTCAGGAATGAATTGCAAGTAAACTAGTACCTATACACCAGGAGGTGACTGCGTTCTTTGTCCTCACTAGGTTTTGATGTGTACTAACTTATTTTAATTTAAAATGTACACTATTGTTTTTAATTTAAGGTTAACAATGTACGATTGCAAATGTGTTTAAGTTCTGAAATAAGTGACATGCACCTATTTGGCTTCCAGAGAATAAAGTTCTATAAATTGAATTTATATGTATATCTTTTATGGTTTTAAATTACACAAAACTATATGATATTTTTATATTGAACTAGTAGTTGAGTAAATCCGACATCTCAGATCTTTACAAACTGAAACAAGTCAAAAGTAACAAGATTTCCTTTACAAACTATCGTTTCTGTTATTTGGGTCATACACAAAACGCTGTTGAAAAAAAATTGAAATAAAAAAACTTGGATTTTTTCCAAATTCGTGTTTATTTAGAAGATACCAACAAAGATGTTAATATAAAAATGAGTAACAAGATCGTTTTAAAGAATCGTCATAATTATGGGACTTTTATTATTTTTCTTGTCCACAGAAGTGACGGGTATGCCACAGAAGAGATCAAAATCAGTTTTAAAATTGAAAATTTTACTGAATTAGGATGCAATCAGCCTTTTTTTCTTACAATGTGTATATATAAGTATCACACACGTTCAAACCTCTTTTCAGGGTTCCGTAGCCGAATGGCTAAAACGGAACCCTTATAGATTCGTCATGTCTGTCTATCTGTCCGTCCGGCGTATGTCAAAGCCACTTTATTCTGAAACTATTAGCATTACACAGTTGAAACTTGGTAGGAAGATGTATTCTGTTAACCGCTTTACGAAACTCATACAAAAATAAAAAAATATAGTATTTAAGGGGGGGGGGGGGGGCATCCCATCCATCCCATACATGAAACTAAAACCAAAAAAAGAGTAATCCATCTTTTATAAATAATTGTATCATAAAATTCACCTTTTTCTCAGAACATTGTACACACCTGCGTTCTAAACAGGCAACATTAGGCTCATTCTTACAACAAAGGGTAGCGTGATGTAAGGCACAAATAATGTAAATTATTGTTGATACATGTGGAGCATAAGCAAGTGTTTCTTGATGCTGCTGTGGGGAATATTACCCAAAAAGGACGATGATGCCGGAAAGTTTCATATGAAATATTTAAACCAGTCTTATTAATAAATGTTTTATGTAGATTAAATAATGTGTCGTTAAAAGCCTTATTTGTTTCTTTACTTTTCGACGCGTAATAGTGTCTTTTTTGCCCGCAGTCAATCTACTATTCTCATCGTCAAGTAAAAAGTTGTGATTTTTTTCTTTATGCTGATAGAGTCTGTTTTTGCATTTTAAATTTAGCCAGTTTTTTTTTTCAAAAGTTCATTAAAACACAATTTTATGGATTACTTCGCGATTTATTTATATTTTATTTAAAACCTGACGTTTCGAACACGTTACAGCGTTCGTGGTCACAAGGAGACTAAGGTATTATTTGTCAATTATAAAGTATTGAAAAATTAAAACTACCGTCACTCATTAATATTAATTTACGTTCCAATTTACGCAGAAAGAGCTAACCGTATCTTAAGATCTAGCAGTGCGAGGTGTTGTTTTGGTTTAATTAAACTTTTTATGTTAATAATCGCGATAGAACTTTGGAAATTTTATTTTGCAAATATTAAGTTTTATAGTTAGCACATTTTGACTACGGAATCCTATAGAAAAACCATTTAATTAAATAAACGAATAAGTACAATAAAGTATCTCAATGTAATGTAATCTATTTTGTGGACATTTGTATCTCCTGTGGACATAAGAGAGCACAGAAAAGATGTCCACAGAAGAGACTGACGAGTAAACATTGAGCAACGGTGTTTTTATTTTTGAGGTTAGAATACAAGTGAAAGTGGATTTAGAAAATACTCCCTGGAGGGTATTATGGATGCCTAATTTATTAATATATAATAGTATACTTACAAAGCAATACCAGGAACAGGAAAGTAGCATTGATCTTTGACAAAACATATGAAGTTTAGATTAAAAATATAAATAATTTGCCTGTCGTACATCACCTCCACTCAGATGTTTTCGGCAAGTGACAGATGTCAGTTTTGCCATTTTAAAAAACATACATGTTATGGTAGTTTTGGTAAAAAATAAATTAACTTGATTTTTTAGGCCCACAGAAAAGTTGCAAAGTCATATAACAGAGTGTTTATTTAAAATTCTGAATTATTAAATACGATAATCGTTTTGAAAGTAATAAAATAAGATGCTTCACGATGTAATACAAGAAAATAATGAAACGTTTTCAGAAATATCGCCTTTTGAATCAAAGAATTTCTACTTCAAATATAGCCGCAGCTTATCTGAACAGTCCACAGAAGGGGGCAATGTAACACAAATTCAAGCCAAAAAACTAAAATATTACAAAAAATGTACCCTCTGAGTCTACTATTTCATTAACAGTTTTAGGTTCAGAACATTTAGAAGAAACGAATGAATTTTTAAATATTATTTTTTAAAAGTTATAGTATTTGAACATGCGTATGTGTATCACCCATTTAGATGATGATGATGCAATCCTGTTGTCCCTCATCAGGGACATAGGCCTCGAAGAAGGGTTTTCCACTGCTCTCTATCTTGCGCGGTAGCTTCCAGGTCCTTCCAGCCGAGACCAGTTGATGCAGTCTCTTTCTCAACTGAGCGCCTCCTGAGTTATTTAGAAGGCTTTTTTAAAAACGCTTTCTCAATGCTCCCTTCGTTATTTGTACTCCTTCCGCAGACTTTGGCCCACTGATTTACTTTGTGCTTACTCTTTCAGATTACAGAATTTGGTTGTGTGCAATTTGTTTACATAGTCTTTGTGCAATTGCTATCTTAATTTAATGGTCCATCATGTTCTTTTTAGTTTGCTGCAACACACCGGTTACTTTGATAGGACAACGTTTTATGACGTGGCCCACTTCACGATTTTATTGCCCTGATAATCTACGTTATGGCACTAGTTGTGGGTGGCTAAGCTAACATTTAACTGTTTGCGTATCATTAACCGTTACTTATATGAAGGTATGTTACTGTTCTTTGTAATGTCGTCAGCGGCCCGCATATGGCGTATTTCGTAACCCACTTTTATTTGATACAATCATTGGATTTTCACATAATAATGTCATCCACGCAACTTTTACCTTTTTACACACTATGAATTTCGTAGTGGTACATGGGGTTGCCACTTGCTTCTGATCAATTACCAAGTTATTAAGTAAAATAAAACAAAATAGGTGTTTGGGATCAGAAAATGAGAAGAATTATTGAGTCTTCAATAAATGACAGCCCTACGCGAGTGAGAGGTGCGTGTTTTGTTTGGTTTGGTATGTACACTACTGACTCTGATGCAATTCCGCAATGTAGAACAAAATAATTTAAACAGTAATAAATTATCTACGTTAATTTAAGGTAAATACTTGTCACAACATAAATATTTATAATATTAAAGAACAAAAATAAAGTTTTGAGAATTCATAATCCAATGCAAGGGCATCCGCAATGTGCATGGGATTATGCATTGAAAGCAGGCGTACACAAGTTCGATTCCTAGTCAGAATCAATCCCCATGATTGTGCTTTGTTTATGTTTTGTAGACAATTAAGTATATTGGTCCTTCGTCCTTTATTTGATAAGGTGCATGCATGCATTGTAGTTAAGTCAATCAAGGATGTTATATATTTACTGCGATATTAATATATTTTCCTAAAAACTTGCATAGGAATTGCTATAAATAATATCTACTTCGAGATTGTTGTGGTTTTACCTATAGGCAAGTACATAACGGGTAATTTCTGAGGACTCTAACCCGACAGTCGTAGAAACAGCAAAGAATCAACGTGCATCTAGCAAATTTGAACAGCAAAGCTCGTCACCAGGGCTACGACCGCTCGGTACACCAGAGGTCATACTTTGAAGGGGACGTCCGTACTTTCGGTTTTACTTGTCTTTTTCGCTCACATCATGATGCGAGCTTCTGTGAGCAGGACGGTAAGAGTGGCAATACGGACAGAGTTGTACAAAGTAGGGATTCAGGCAAACAGCGGTCGAGGAATCCGCTAGCCTGTGTGTGTACATTGCACCGTGTAAATATTGACGCGAGTCACTTCACGACGCCACTCCGTAATTTCGTTGAATGAGATGCATTATAAAAAGTAATCCCTTGGAAAAGCAAGCGAAACGTTAGGCAAATAAGTGACGGCTTAGCCTTAAAGCCATGTTTAGTAAGTAAGGTAAAGAGTTTTCTTGGTTGCCTGTCTTTCCTAAATTAGCTACTGTTTATCGAACCCTCCAGTTCGTTGTACAAGTACTCAAATTTTGGGAATAATCTCCGAATATTTGAATGTAGAATCTTATGTAGAATATATTCTCAACTTAAGATCACGATTATCAACTTCAAGATCATTAAAAAGTACAGTGACAAATGAAGAAATCCTATGATACAAATGAAAGCGAACACTGAGCTGGTTAAATTACAGGGTATAAGCACTTGCTTTACCCAGTTGGATTAATTTGAAACCGTTGTGCCACTGACCGGACAATTATCCGCAGTTCCCGACATAATTATGCATGTCTTAACGATTACGAATTCCATCTCACACAAACTGACTGTGTGAAAGTTCGTTGTACCAATTCAATCATGTCAATCAACTATCATTTCCCATTGTTGATCCCTCGAACTGTTTCGTCAATGAGTTCTCATACTTCTCATAAATCAGGTTGCTCGGGCGCAGCGTTATCTGTGTTTGTTCACAAAATAGCGGTGACTTGTTTTGAAGTGTGGTCGTGAGATTTTGTGACCATGAAGCAGTGACATTAGTGACGGTACAAAATGATTGTATACCAACATGGTTATTCGAAAAACACAAACATTATCAATGATACAATCACATCGATATTGGGAATTAGATTCCTCAATCCTGATACTAAACCAGAAATCGCCAGATCTTTTAAAAGTATAAATAAATAAATATAATAATAAATTGTTTCAACAAACACACCAATTCCCCTAACCTATCCCCAAACTAAGCGTAAGTTTGTGCTTTGGTGACTAGAATAACGGATAGACATACTTATATACATTTTTATAAACATTCATGACTTAGGTACAAATGCTCGTGCTCATTACACAAACACTTGCCCCTTGCGGGACTCGAACCCTCAACCGCCTGGTTTAGAAGTCCGGGGTGCGAACGACTACACCAAGACGGTCGTCAGTATGAATTTTATTTTGAGATTTCGATGTTGATCCCATAGAGTGAGTTGGTATTTGGGCACCAGAATCGGCCCTTAGAGATTATTGGTGTTTGAATAAACCCTGTTTCTAATAGTCGCTGAAGCTACTGCCACAGTAGTGTTTACATTCTGAATAGTAGTTCGTGCTAGAGCCTCGAGGAAAGATGTTTCTTTTGATGCTCGTACGAGTATGTGCCTTTCTGCATTCGTGTGGTCCTGTATACTACGATTATAGTAGATTGTTTTCTTATCGTCGAGTAAGATCAAATAAATGAGTCACCAAGTGAGCCACTGTGGCGTATTGTTACAGTAATTTGAATGATATGACAATCTATTCATGAATTTAATGACAATAACCGAGTCAAAAGTTATCATTTCTAACTTATGCAAGTGATTATAAAATTTTGAATACACGCAGTAAAATACAAGAAAGTGAAGAGAAACCTATGTATCAGAGAGAACGCATATTAAAAATATGCACTGATGAGTAATATGGCGGCGTAAAGAGCTAGAAAACTGCGCGATCGCATGCGCAGTTTAATTACCGCAGCTTGGACCATTATTGTTATTTTATTATATTGTGGCAAGCCCAAAGAACTTTTTACAAAAATTAAAGATATTAATGAAATTCACACAGCGTCTTTGCAGTTTCTAAATAACAATTTGGTTATCATATAATTTATGGTCAGAGAATCTACTTGAGGTGTAATAAAACAATTAAAAGCTAAATTTTTTGCACAATTTTTCAACAAAGTAATTATAAATCAGCTGGCGAAGACAATGAGTTACTACAATTAGGCAGGTAGCCACATAATTATAAGACAAGATTTATCATATAATGATGTCATTATCATTATCAGCAAAATGTAAAAGTTGAAAACGTAACAACGTTTACGGGATAAAGTTTATTGCGTCACTTATGTAATTTATAATTTTGTAATTTATAAACATGACGGTCGAAAACAATGGAAAGTGTAGGCTGGTTGACAAGATGATCTCGTAAAACTTTCAAACCTAGTATAATAACTTAACAACATTGAAGGCTCTGGTTGTAGGGTTTGTTGGTACTGGAAAATCGAAGAGACACGAAGAACAATGTCTTTGGGCTGATTGATAATGACGCTGACCTTTGGCAAAGAGATAATGCCACAGATGAAAGATGAGGCACAAGTACCAGAAAATTGACAACCTTCCAATTCGTTCTGGCCAGCAAAAACTTTGACCTAGTCTGGCTAACTAATGGAAGGAAGTAAGTGAATATGTTCTACAATATGGAAGCGCCGGGTCATTACCAGAACCTGCCATTAGACCCGTGAATCATGTTTCAACAACAGCACAACTGAACCGTGGAAAATTGTGTAGTTCAACAGACTATTCAGCAGACGCCAAGGTTTCTGCTTTGTCAGGAGTAGGAAGTGATCTTTATATGCCATTTTCTGCCCACATAGTGGTTATTCCCACGTATTTGAACGTTCGTTCCTTAATTGCAGCTCGTTTGTGTAAATAGAGTAAACAAAAGAGCTTTAGGTACCTAGCGTCCATTAAAATCCTGTAGCGATTTAGATTTTTTATTAATCTTCCATGCATCATTAATCCATCTCATTTACGAGTAAAAGGAAAATAAGCTTATTTAGCATCATTTATGTACGCAAATGAAAGTTTTCAAAATGGTGATTTCCGTGAGTTACTTGACATTTAGGAACTTGTTTTTTTATGTTCATGCTTCTAAACAACTTCCTTCGACTGATAATTTATATTTCAACCCACTGATAACACAAAAATGCATTAGCCGACACTTGAAGATCAAAGTCACACCGTTCTCAAAACTCGAATTCTCAATTACCGCAAAAAAATCAGTCACGGTCTACATCGTGTGTCACAGCAAGTGATCATTACGGAGATAAGATTATAGGAAATAAACGAACGGACGGTTCTGGGTGGTCCGTAATATCGCATATTGCCAGTATTGTTGACCCGCCCGCTGGTCTAATGCCAGCATTGTACAAGATAATTGTGAAGTCGAACGGGGCTCTCTCTTAATTGGACGTGAAAATTAGAGATGTACCGTTGAGCAATGTTCGGAATACGATTGATAGGATTTGGCAACAGTCTTAAAATACTTATTACTCTAGTAAGTATTTTAGTTTTGAAAGAGCAAACTCTGTACTCGTAAAAACCTTCTTGACTTGGTCTTGCTTGATGTCTTTTGTGTAAGTAATGTAAACATAAAAATATTTGAACTTTAGCACTTCTCCATAAGGTGTGTTTTAACGATAGAAGGAATCAACACAAACTTATAAGTATTTTAAAAGTAATCTATTTGTAGCTTGTAAACGAACCCGTCTCCTGGGGTTGGATTGTCAGGTAAGGCCCGGGTCCCATTCGAACTTCCGAACTACTAGACCAGGGAAGCGTTCCAAGGCGTTCACAACCAGTCGCCTTTCCCAGGGGAAGTACCGGGAATATTCGGTTTTTTCGGTACATGCAATCTATCTAGCAAAGGCTAGATAAATATTTGAACTACCTCGAAGAATACTCGGCTAGTCAAGTACTTTCAATACTCAAGTCCGGTGATACTCAGCGCCTCTCTACTCCGCATATGAGACGGGCAAACGACTCCAAACTGTCTCAGCGAAAGTGTGCGAACGATCGTGCATTTTGCATAATTCCTTGTAATGCTGAGACGAACATCGTGGGCGTTCTTCAACATTTGACAAGTATGCAAGAACCTGCATTAAGAACCGTGAGAATAGCAGTATTTGGCGTTGAATTGCATTGATTTCCTTGATCCATATCTCTGATTTTAGGTTTCTTAACGACGGAGATAGGCAAAATTTAAGTTATTTTAGTCTAAATAGCCGCCTTTCCCAGGGTATATTATTGTAATATTGAATAACAGCAGATTCCATGATAAATATATGATATGCTCGTAAATATCTAACATGCTGATCTTAAAATTGTACCAACAGCTTCATGTACTAATACCATGTTTCAAGCAAACAAATTAGTTGAATCAGAGGACGTAAAGAAATTAACCTCAACCTCGGGCAGAGATTAAAAAAAACTTTCAGGGAGCTCGTCTGGAAAAACGTCACAACAATCAAGATTGAATTCAGCGCTAACCTTGGCGCAAAAAAATTAAGTAGTCTTCTAGCATTACTAATAGAAGATATTAAATAGATACATTAAGTATATAATTATACTTAATAGCACATACAATTGCTCAAGTGTACAGACTGCGGCTGGTGCCTCAGTGGCGTGGCTCTACAAATAAATTCTTTGCATACATTTTGAGAAAATGAAACTTCTCGTGTACTTTCTCGTTGTGTTGAATTGATTATGATCACGTCTGGCACTGTGGGCATTTGTTACAACTTATTGATTTACATTTGTTATGTTTGCCTCTAACAATTTTAAAGACTTCGTGTTGTTGTCATCATACTAAGCAAATACATAGGTAATTACAAATAATTATAAAGGCCTTTAACTATTAATAAATTGGTTTTTCATCAGCAGTAGTAAAATGTGAAAATCAAAACTGGGCTGCTACTATAGGTGATGCATAATGGAATACACGAGTATTCCATTATGCGTCACCTAAATCAAAACTAAACTGGGTCACCTAAATCAAATCAAAACTAATAAAATCAAAACTGGGCTGCTACTATAGGTGACGCATAATGGAATACACGAGTATTCCATTATGCGTCACCATGTCAAATCATTACAGTTGATATATGGGCCCGTAGCTAAATGGCAATCTTTCTGGAGCGAACTTCGCTATCGCCAACGAAATGTCAAAATATGTATGTACAAGTCACGTGATGTTTCGATGGCTTATGTCAGTTTCATACATTTTGTTAGCGATAACGAACTTCGCTTAAGAATGAATTGCCACTTGGCTACGAGTCACGGTGTCCGGAGGCAAGAATTTCATCAAATTCATCTTATCTACGAAGGACTAAGGTTTATCGGTAAAATATTTTACATAGAATCTCCTTATCGTATTTTGTGCAATTTATTGCACCTTTTGAAAGGATTTCGTGTTGCGCTTATCGCTGTAAGCTTCAAATGTCCTAGTTTCGACCAAAACAATAGCTTATCTTTTATTATCAGTTAACTTACACGTAGGCTGCTTTCTGATTACCTAGTTTTTAGGCGGTAAACTTAACCTAACCTTAACTTAACCTTAGACAAAGTCATTTTCTTTGTCTTTGTTATCAGCACATGATTAACACCTTCAACGGATTGACTGGGTTATGGAGTAACCAAAGTATAGCAATTGATAAAAAAGACAGCTAAACCAGTAATCTAAAGACTAAACTAAACGTAACCTTTTAAATACAGTGTGTTAATGGAAACAATCTTATCCTTTAAGTAAGTGAATATGGCCATCAATACCTACAACGTTTACTATGGGGTCATGATCGAAGTCTACTAAAAAATTTGGTCCATCATACAAATAATTCTGCTACTTCGATGACAATATATGAAGGCCAATTACTGCCCCGGGTTCGAATCCCGGGTCGAGCCAAGAGTGTTTGGGTTTTTCTGTCTTGAAATTACTCAGACACAGCTCCGGAGTCAGGAAGTTGGTGGTGTTAACACCCCCGTGCCTCGGAAAGCACGTTAAGCCGTTGGTCCTGCGCCTGATCTCTCTACGGTCATGTCGGACTGCCGTCTCACCGAATTATGAGTGTGAAGGAACAGAGAGTGCACCTGTGTATTGCGCACACACTTGTGCACTATAATATGTCCTGCGCAGTTAGCTAATCTCTGTTGAGATAGGCCGCCGTAGTCGAAATCGGCTAGGAGGACATTATTATTATTATTATGAAGGCCAAATTTTTCACGGTTTCAGTGATGTCTCCATAGTAAAAGTTTAGGTTTGATGACCATATTAACCCTCAGAATAAGACTGTTCACCCTAACATCCTGTAGCTTCTCTCGTGCATTAACTAACAACCGCACTATATTAAGCTTTTGCTTTCTTAGGCCAAAACGATTTGTTTATAAAGTAAAGTCATTACGCTAAAGATAGTTCTTTTACACAGTGCCACTTGCATCAGAGCGAAACGTAAGGAATATGGAGCGAAGGCGTGTGTTATTCGAATGTCTTGTCTTCAAAGCGAAGTATGAAGTATGTGGCACATTGGCACTGGTTTCTCAACCTGTTTAGATTTACTTATCCCTAAATGATCAAGCAAAACTTTGAATGAAAGTTCTTAAAGCAAAGCTTTCTTAAAATTACTTTTTTGCCTTTGCTTCTAAATCTAAATAATTAGCTTAGTATCCAAACAACCTGGTAGGATTGTGTTTTGTGTATTTTGTTTTTACCGCATGTATCGTACTTCAGAACAGAGACTAAAGGTTAGTCAATATTAGTAGAGAAGCATTGGTAGAAGTTAATCTTGCAAAATTCAAGAATATGCATAGAAAAAAAAAAGAATGAAAAATGTTTATTGACAGAATTAAAGTACAAATAGGTTTTACCGGTCCCCATACTAGGCATGCCTGTCCTATGGGGAACAGTGTACGATTTACATGTAATTTTCACAGCACTTGTTCACAAAACAGAAACATTTTTGCATGTTAAACAAAATACAAGCGAGACAAAAACTAAATTATTAATACATTAACAAAAGAAGAAAAAAACATTTTATATAAAATATCTGCAGGACAATTACAATCTTCTTTAAAGAGAGCAACGCTAGTGTGTGTGTGTGTGTGTGTGTGTGTGTGTGTGTGTGTGTGTGTTTGTTTTTTGTTAATGAGGCAAGTTATTGACTATTTTTCAACTTTTATGATTTTTTCTGCTTCATCGTAACACCATCCCAAGAGCAGCCTAGTTACTGCCGCTTAGGGTTATTTTATAGGGTTATTTTGATTAGCAGATGAACACTGGCGTGGTCAGGTAAAATCGTATTGCTCCGGACTACACACCAGAGGTTGCGGGTTCAAATCCCGCTAAGGGCAAATGTTTGTGTCATGAGCACAAGAATTTGTCTAGCCGTTATCCTAAGCGCTATAACACAAGCTCACGCTTTGTTTGGGGCTAGGATTTGGTTTTTGTTAAAAAAAACACCACCAGTAGGAGAGAGCCTGCATAGCACAGAATAAGTACTTAGTACTCTGTACAGAAATTTGACTTTGCAATGAGATTCAAAAAAATATATACTCAATTTCGTCAACCACATCATGTAATTTAGTTCGCCTTAAAGTCAAACCGTTTAGACACCTACAGAAATCAACTGCAAGATAATTTTATTCCGATAACTCTGGAATATGATTGACATAATACGCTAACCCTATTCAATGACGTACTATCATGCGACACGATAGGGTTGACTGCTACAAGAAGGTACTAACGCCATCTCGCACACCTTTTTACCACTTTATTCATGCTCGTCCAGCCAGTAACGTCGTGTCGCGTGCCGCCGGTGAATTAAACGCGCGAGCGTGTTGCTGCTGGCTCGCGACACCCAAGTTGATTAGCCCACCACGGTGGGTCACCGCGCGTAGGTACGTTTTTGCTACCTACGCGGGGAGTTACACAGGCCTGCTGATAGTGATGTCTTGCGACCCTCATGTTGAGAAACAATGGCACAGGCGAGGTGTGTGGCCGCCCCGCGCGAACAGGTTTCCCCACAGCAATGGCCGTCGTAAAAAAACCATCGGGGCTTTAACGACTAACGCTAACGACCCAACCTACAAGCTGAAGATACCTTTTCACAGAAACCCCAATAGAAATCACACTTTCGGCGCCGATACAATCGTTAGACGGTACGTTTCTTATTGTGTCGCAAGTATAAACAGTTTGTAAGCGACATTTATTATGTTACGTTGCATAAAACAGATGTTCCTGAGCAGATAGAGTCGCTCAAAGATCATAACAGTTTGTTACGTTTCGTAAAACATTTACCCACGTATATTTCTCTTTTATTTTTGTTGTATTCAAATATGCAAAGCTTGTAACTGCAGTTCGGATAACTGTTCATTTTAATCTTGCGGAGTGACATTCGGTGGGAATTGTGCAGGTTTCATAATCAATCTCTTAGGAATGTTAAGAAAGTACTTATCTTTTAATTAACACAGCCACATCAAAGTTATTATCAATAATTTGTCTGTAATACCCGTCAGATTAATATTAAAATAATTAACTGAACATCAAAGTAGGGCTAAGGTATACCTGAGCCCTTATTTATTATAGCTCTTTGCTTCTATTTGAAGATAGCCATGCCAACTAGCCGCGAATTAAACTCGCCTTCAAAATCACAGCATTGATTTCACATCTATCCTTACCGACCGTATGATGGCGACTAATGACTCTCTTCAGTCCTTTCCAGCAACAATAAATTCCATTCACAGTAATTGTAGACCATTGAGTCTACACATAAGACTGATGGGAGTGACAGTCAATGCAAATCCTCACCGGTGCTTCAGCCATCAAACATTCCAATGGCTGCGAATGGCAAAGCACTCGATCTTAGTGGTCATGCCGAGGGTTTTGAGCCAATTTGAGCCATATCTGGTTGCGTTAGAGTGTTGTAGGGATTGTGGGTGTGTTGTCCACAATAAGTAAAGAATGGTTAGTCACGTGTGTCCGCGGGCCCGAAATGAAAGTGGAAGCGTGGGCGGTACAAGCACCCACCATTGATGGCCACTTGACCGTCGTGAGAAATACGTGACGAGCTTATCCTTCCACCTATGAGGGTTTGGAGATAACGATATAATAAACATGGCTAATGCGGGTGACAGTGGGATTAAGAATGATCTTATGAAATCTAATCTAGTTAAGGCTTGGGTAAGGACTACGTTTTATCGGGGACTGCATTATTTGAATAGGATGTTGCTCTCAGGAAACGTGCTCTCTTAGTTAAACAGAAATCTAATTCAAGAAAACACATGAATCAAGAAAAAATTAAGGAAACTTCATACTTATGTTTATTTATCAAATATTATGAAACTTCTTAAGTTACTTTCTTAACTGGTCTGGTAATGCCTTTTTGCAAGTATTTAACGATTTAATTGATGTTACCCAAGCAAGAGCAGAATGTGTTAACGTGTATTATAATTACTGGGTATCACTAAATAATAAATGTATCACCTTAATTTCTGCCGCAACATGCGTTAAAAAGTTACAACGTAGATTATTAAGTTATAAAAATACGCAATAGTATTTTGATTTCAAAGATCTTGCATCAGTATCTAACTAAACGAAGACATAGTTGGTTGCCTTTTATAAGACTTCTAAGTTTGGACTACAGGACATGAACATTAAAAACCTAACTGACGATAAACCTAGATAGAACAGTCTGGAGACAAAAAAACTGACCTATTTAAATCGGAAAATGCTAAGAGAAAAATAAGAAGAAAAAAGAAGAGCGTTTGGCCGAAATACAATGGAAAGTGACGATACAGCCGAGAATGTATAATGTCTATTCACCCTTGAAAATGACAAAAGTGAAATACCCACGCAACAGGATTGTAGTTTATGCATTTGCGATTTGGACCCAGGCCTCACCTGACAATCCAAACCCAGGAGCCAGTTTCGTTTACAGGGACAAGTAGGTTACTTTAAATACTTATACGTTTGTATAAATTCCTACCAGCGTTAATACGAAACTTATGGAGAAGTGCTAAAATTCTAATATTTTTATCTTTACATTACTTACATGAAAGACAACAAGCAAGACCAAGTCATGAAGGTTTTTACGAGTTCATTCAAACAAATTTTTGAACAATTTCATTATTCTTTTATTATGTACCTATCGTGTGATTTATTTGTTGTCGGTTTGCGGCAAGCGCAAAGCTCATCAGGTAGTCAGCCGGCGCGGCGTGCTCTTGACCCCGACTCGAGGTGACTCATCGCCGGGTACGGTGGCCAACTTTTGTGGAACAGCACACATACACTCGTATCAATATGCTATGGCGTTTTTATCTTCATTTGAGAGAGTCTCGATTGAGCCGGTCCTGCTAGAGGTGACGAAGTCTATGGGGCGTTTTGGACAGACCAGTGCATTAGTTAGGGCCTTGCCGATTGAAACCGATAAGTAAAACATATAGCCTCAACCGATAAGTAAAACATATAGCCTCACTTTATTATGCCTTAGCTCTCGCTGCCTATACACTCTCAATGTTTAAATTAAACGAACTAACAAGCCACCGCAATATATAAATACCACGCAGTATCTTGTATAATTGAGACTTTTTTACATTTTATAAAGCTAGAAAGAAGGTCGTTGAAAATAAAATCATCACATAAAGTATGTATTTAGTTTTGTATAAAAGGAGAAGTTGGTTGTCGTGTCGTACCAGAAGGTTAAGGAGATAAGTATATAAATATTGGACCACATCATATACATTTCATCCCAAGGAAAGTAGCTTAAGCACTTGTGTTATGGAAATATGCCATGGGATCATAATGGCATGGAATTGAGAAGAATGTAGAAGACTCTACCGACAAGAAGCACAGCTCTTAATAAATTATAGATAGATAGAAAGATGTTATTATTTATTTGCTATATCCGAAAAATATTGTGTGAAGATTGGTCACCCTACATCGGCGGAACAGCGCCGGCGCACCGATACGTTATGTGGGAACTGTTCTAGGAAACACGGGATCCTGCAGGAACATATCTGGACGGCGAGTATTTTGGTAGCACCTCCTGTTCTAGCTCGTGACTCCTTCATTTGTTGGTTTGGCATGTGATAAACGTGACCTGTGAAAATAGAATTCCAGGAGGAGTTAGGAAGTTTGACTACTGATTATGAAAAAATAGTGGGTAATAGTTAGGATCCTGTTTGACCGTGGTGGCATCATTATTGCTGCCATGATTCATGCTGAGATCCTAATAGGCACATCCTTAATTTTATCATATATGATAGGCCAGTTTGTGGCAATAAATGTATTTCTATGCTATAAATATATCTGATATTTTAAGGCTCCGGCGCTTTAACACAGTAATTATTAAAAGTTTCAAAAAGAATTTGAAAAGAATTATACTTTACATGATCAGTTACCTGTTAATTCCTTATGCTCTGTTGCACCAAATCAAATGTTATAGATGTATGTTGATGTTTGAAGTATCTAGTGCCAAGCCTAAGAATGGGATGGTGATATGATAATGTAGTAGGTACCTATATATTATTGAAGCATTGTTCCTTTATATGCATCTAATTGGCATGCACCTTGCACCAGCGAAAATAGGTCTTCGACATAGATCACCCACTGCTTCGTTTTGATATTCAGGAAGGAACTCCACTAATCTTTGTCAGGATATTTTTGGTGGTCGTGACAAGTGTGTCGTGATTGTCGCGTGTAGTAATGTAGTCACGACTTACAACGACAGTTTAAAAGTGTGAATGTGGTGATTATCAATTGACCATGTCACTAGTTCTAAGGTCGATTATAATTGAGTTTTACCTGTTTCTATAAGCTATAGAAATTGTTTCCGCCAAAAGTAGGAACTGGCTGAATTAAGTCATTATTTGTCATGCCAGTGTTTAGGAATAAATATAAACGATCGTTTATCGATTGTTTATTCGCTTTTATACAAAAATCTACGTAAAATATGCATACATAATATTTTTTTATTTGCACCTATTTGATTTGGGTAGGAAGGCCTTTGCCCTGCAGTGGGACACAACAGGCTCCTAATAATAATAATATCGGATTAGTTGTATTAGAAATTAGAAAAGTCAAAATAAACAGCTAAGTTTTTTAAAGTAATCATCATCTTTATCATATCCACATTATACATCAGAGATAAATAACATAGGTACTGCTCATATGAAAACATTAACTCGCGCTAGCCTACCTGTAGATATTCATATATATAAGCTGTATTATTGTCACATTCGAAGAAGATTAAAAATTGCATAATCCGATATGTATCTATTACCGATGTAAAATAACACTCAGTCACGATTCCTATTTAAGTACCATAAATATATTTAAACCATACCTTTGGGTGACCACTCCCACAAATAACTTTGACTCACTCGCTGACTGCAGATAACTAACGATCTAAAAAGAACAGGTAATGCCAAACATATTCCAGGAGACATTTCTATTGACGCTTACAAAATTATAAACTTTGTTCAGGTATAGATAGATACTACTAAGACCGAAAATATGTCGGTAAGTTAAAAGTTTCTCTAGTTAATTCCAAGTGGGCACATTTTATTTCCACAAACATATCGACGGAAGAGGAAGTGCTATAAAGAAAAGAAAAGTCATGAATGAATTACTGGAATGATATATCATCCCGCCATTTTCGGTAATTAATTAGAAATTAAATTTTCAATCTCTCTTAGATGCAATGAATAATTAAACGAATTACTAATGCAAGTTTAGAAATAGTCATGGAAAAGAAAGTTAAAATCGACAGCTGTAGTAATTTATATGCCCTTAAATCAACTTTACGTCTTGCAATAATTCCCTTAAATGACTCCGAGTTTTATAATGTGCCACTAGTTTTTATTATACCACTTATAAATATTTCACTTTCGCTGTGTCGTTTGGGCCGATGTTACTACATTGTTATTATGGGTTTATGATTTGGAAACATGATAAATTACCAAATTTAAATTGGCTGTTGAGTTTTTATTAGTACTATGGTACTTAAATTATTTGGCCATCCATAAGTTTCGTAAGAGATAAATAAACCGGCCAAGACGAGTCGGGCTCGCGTACGAAGGGTTCTGTACCATTATCTACTTCATCTTAGTCACTTTAAAGAATTTATTCTAAGGATTTCGAACTTGGTACAAAATTATCCAACACCCAACAAATATTACTGCTAAGCTAATAAAGTTATCTTAACCGCTATAGATTTTCTTTAAATTATATGTAATGCACTACTTAAATTATGTTTTTTTTTTAATTTTGTAAGCACTTAAGATTTTTGAGGGGAAAGGGAACTGGACCAAAAAGGCACTTTAAAGTTTAGTATTTCGTAAATAGAGCATTAAATCGAAAAATTGTATTAGAAATCCCTATGTCATTTTCAAAGACCTGCTCAAGGATACTCCAGATGGGGTAGACGCCAAAAAAAACATCCCCACTTCACATTTAGGGCAGCTACTCTAAAAAAAAGATACTCCCAAATTTTATCCCACCACTTTGTTTGGTGTGATTGGTATACATACATCTTCAAAATTACAGCTATCTAGTACGAACGGTCTCTTAGCTAAACCTCGGACAGACAGACGGACATGACGAACTATAAGGGTTCCTTTAGGACTACGGAATCCTAAAAAGGTTTAGGTAACAAGGCATTTGTGTGTGATAGATGTGTTTTATTTAGGGCCATGTTTTCAAACGTAGAATTGTTATATTTAGAAAGCAAAAGTCATTCAACTGTGGTTAGGAAGGTGTAGTTTTAAATAAAAATAATTTCCATCACGACTTTACGCAACTTCAGATCACTTTAGTTGGGGTAGAAGCGACACCGTCAGGTTTATAGAGGGTAGTTGCGACTCTCCGTTTGAGGCCTGGGCCCGTAGCCAAGTGGCAATTTATTCTCAAGCGAAGTTCGTTATCGCTAACAAAATATATGAAACTGACATCGTAAGTCATCGAAACATCACGTGATTTTTGCATACATATTTTGACATTTCGGTGGTGATAGCGAAGTTCGCTCCAGGAAGATTGCTATTTGGCTACGGGCCCTGGGGGGGGGGGGGGGGGGGGGGAGGGCCCACATAATAACCTTTGGGCGCCCCCGTAGTTGGTGGGTATACGTAAGAGCATTCCCTTGTCATGTATAAAAGGGTGCCAAGATACACACGGCTAGTCAGAAGCATATATCTATATCAAACAATAAAGATCTACTTAGATTTAATTTTGTGGTCTAAAATAATGGCATATTGAATTCACGACTCGTTTATGGTTGCATGATAAATGTTTTTGAGACCTACGTTAATGATCTTGGGTAAAGGCTGACATCACACTTGCATGTGGCCGTTCACTGGTGATGTCATATTATCAACGATTCAGAATAATAAATCGATGGAATCGCAAACAATTTGATTGGAATCGATTTTGCATTTAGGTAACACGTAGATATGGACATTTGGTTTATAGGCAATATGAATATTACCACTAATTGACGTTGGTCTGTTAATCAAAAAACAACAGAAACAATAATGACCCATCTTCGGCCACATCGTAACTTAGGTACCACCAGGTGAGATTGCGGTCAAATGGCTGCGTATAATTTAAAAAAAAAATGGTTTGATAATCAGTTCAGCACTTCACTTACAGGCTTACAACAGGTAAGTTCGTTAAATCTAATAATTATACTTATTCCCTTTACGAAACGGAGTAACTATGCAGCATATGGATTTGTTCCGTTGCCTTGAAGAGTGAAGGAATAGAGAGTGCACCTGTGTATTGCGTACACACTTGTGCACTATAATATGTCCCGCGCTGTTAGCGACGAGAAAACTTAGTTTTAAGTAGCTTCATAAAAAGAAAATTATGATTTTGTTAACTTAGTTAGGAAGGCATGTATTTAATAATGTGAAATGTTTAGGTTTAAAATGTTTCATGCTTTGTACATAGAACAAGTTTTCTAAGTCAGAAAGTTAGGAAAATATCGGGAAAAAACATATCTTCTAGTCCATTTACACATATACTATTTCCTTCACACATCTTCTTGAACATGGTGAAAAATTCGAGATACGGATAGGGAGGGGATGAAGTGCTGGAAATCCCAGAAAGAAAATTCTAGAACGTGAAAGGCAGATATGTTTTGTCCCTTTCCCGCACGAAAGGTCCCTTGCAAGCGGCAATACCGTAAAGAAAGCCGTTTCAGTTTTTTAGCTATAACTTCTAAACTAATTAGAATATTGTAATGATTTTAGTGCTATTAGATAGCTAAAATAATGACTCAACTTAGAAAAATAAGTTTCTGTAAGAATATTAACTGCCACCTAGGAAAACTAACGGAAAAACTGATTTCCTCGCATTAGAAGGAGATAGCATGATCCGAGAAAGGGAGAAAGAATCCGGATGGCAAGTTTTAGTTCTGAAAAGCTCTCAGAATACTTCTGAAGAGAAGAAAGTGAACAGTGAACAGTGAATACCAGTGCAATAGTAGTGACAATAAGTGCCATAGTAGTAAATAACAGCTTTGTAAGTGCAATAGTGAGTGAATAAAGTCTGCAAGTGCATAGTGCAATAGTGTTTCAATCAGGACCCTATAGTTAGTGCCCAGTACATCCAGTTAGGCAGCTTCAGACCGGCCAGCACACCACACACCCAAATACAGTCCACTACCGGGGACCGCACCGGACTAACCGACCTGCCGCACCCCGACAACACGCTACCAGTTTCAGTGGTCCTTCGAGCCGGATATCGGAAGAAAGAAGATGCCTGTCACGAGATCGGAAAAGCAACGAGAGGCCGCAACAGGGTCTACCACGGACTGGAGTATGAACACGCCGACGGATACGGAGACTTCGTCGACGCTGACGCCCGGAAGAACCTCTCCCCAACGCGACGTCACAGAGGACGCCACGGCAGCAGCTTGCACCCGGGTCGGATCTCCCACACGCTCTTTGGGGGACCCCGCTGTGCTGGCAGAACGGAGGGAACCGGCCTTCTCCAGTACGACGGATTATGAAATACCAGCAGACACTGTAAACCCGCACGAAAAGCTGAGAGCCCGCATCGCAGAAGCAGAAAGGAGACGAGCCGCGGCTGCTTTGGGAACAACCGCCGCGCCCGCCGCCGCAACCACTACTCCTGCGGGTACTACTGCTACTGCAACTGGTCGCGAAAGACAGTTCGCGCCACCTGCCTTCGAAGGGTATAAGCAGGTACCGCAGCCGTCAAGGATGAGCCAAGATACGCGCTCAATACGCTCCGCCAGACGAAGGGCAGAATTGGAGCTAAAGATGAGAATTACCCAGCAAGAGTTGGAACTCTCCAGATCCGAACTAGAACTGATCCAGCTGGAAAACGAAGAAAAAGAATTACGATACCAGCACATGCAAGTCGAAAACTGGATTAACCAGACAAGTGCAACGGAAGGGAGGACACCGCAGCAGCCACCGCAGCCATCATTGTCACCGCAGTTGCCTCCGCCACCACAGCTGCGACTCGCACCACCGCAACCGCTCCTGCCAGCGCAGCCGCTCCCGCCACCGCAGACGCTGCCACCAGCGCCGCCGCTTCCACCAACGCAGCCACCACAGCCAGACCGAGCGCCACCTGAGGAAAAGCGGGTAGATATAAGGGAATTAGCCGCGGTTATCAGCAAGACTAACCTCACAAAGCAGCTGATTGAATTACCATATTTTGACGGCGACTGCGAAGAATGGCTGGCGTTCAAGAGGTCATACGACGACACGGCGCAGTCCTTCACACCCACACAGAACTTAGCCAGGATCAGGAAATGCCTGAAAGGCGAAGCAAGAGAAGCTGTCAAGAACCTCCTGTTCATAGCGGAGGAACCCGAAGAGGTGATGAAGAGCCTGGAATCAACCTTCGGAAGACCGTCAGCAATAGCTCTGTAAGAATTGAAGAGGCTGGAAAGGCTACCTAAGGTATACGACGTGTCCAAGGAGATCTGCACGTTCGCCAATAGGATCCGCAACACTGTAGCAACGATAAAAGCGCTCAAGAGATTCGACTACCTCAATGCACCAGGGGCAACAGAGTGCATCGTGCAGAAGATGCCGCCGACTATTAAGTCAAGATGGTTAATGTATTCGCGAGAGCACCGCAGCAGTGATAAGGCCGCGCTCGAGCTGATGTACGACTTCATGGAGATATAAGCTGATATGAACAGTGATTATGCTCCCCCTGGACTGGCCTGGGGATCGAAATCGGGAAGAAGCACATTCAGAAGAACCGTCCATAATGTACGAGAAAATGAAGATGCGGGCGGTGACACAAAGCCAAAGGGTAAGAAATGTCCTGAATGTGAAGAAGAACACTGGCTATACGAATGCAAGAAGTTTAAGGATGCCAGCATTGACAACCGATGGGAAATTGTAAAGAAAGCAAAGATTTGCTTCAAGTGTCTACGCTTCAGGCACGCAAGGAACACCTGCAGAGCACCCGTATGCAAGAAGTGCTCTAGATGGCACTACACCACTCTTCACTCCAACAAACCCCCGGCGAAAAATAATTGCAACGCTCTCGTGGAAGAAAGCGACGCAGAAGAAATAATATCCTCGGTCAACGCGACTAACGGAGGGAAGGCCTACTTGAAGATGGTCCCAGTAGACTTGTACGGGCCGAAAGGAAGAGTCCGCGTACTAGCTTTACTGGACGAAGGATCCACTGTCTCGCTACTCGACTCTACAGTCGCTAAGAAGATTGGAGCAGAAGGAAGAACGGAAGAAATCACAATTGAAATGGTCGGAGGGAAAGGCATGAAGAAGAGTGACTCACAGAGGATTCAATTGAAGATAAAAGGTGCCCACTGCCGGAACGGTATCAAGATGGAAGCGCGAACCATCGACAACCTGAAGCTAGCCAAGCAAGGAGTCAAAGAAGAAACTCTCCGAAGATGCCATCATCTACAAAAGATCAAGGAACAGCTGGTCTACGCCAAGGAAGAACCACAACTGTTGATCGGGCAAGACAACTGGGGGCTAATAGTCACAAGAAGACTTCGCAAAGGGAAACCCTCAGAACCTGTAGCCTCACTCACCAGTCTAGGATGGGTATTACACGGTTGTGACGGAAGAAACCAAAGACCAGTAACATTCATCAGCCACGTCAGAACCCTAGAAGATGAAACGGAAGCCTTGGTCAGACAACACTTCGAGCTAGAATCGATCGAAGTACAACCACGCCGCCCGAGTAATGATGCCGATAAGAGGGCTTTGGATGTCCTGGAAGCAACCACCAAGAGACTATCAAATGGGAAATTCGAGTCAGGACTTTTATGGAAGAGTCCAGAAGAGGCATTACCAAATAATTACAGTCAAGCACATCGGCGTCTCGTCAGCATCGAGAAGAAGCTAGACAAGGATCCGGAACTGAATACGTCATATGAAGAACAAATAAATAACCTGCTGAAGAACGGGTATGCAGAAAAGGCGCCTCCAACTTCCACACCGGGAAGAACATTTTACCTGCCACATTTCGCAGTGATGCACCCTGTCAAGAAGAAGCCAAGAATAGTTCTCGATGCTGCTGCCAAGTTCGATGGGAAGAGCCTCAACGACGCCCTACTACCAGGCCCTGACCTGCTCCAGTCTCTCTTCGGTGTGCTAGTCAGATTCCGGGAAGGACCAGTCGCGGTAGTAGCGGACATCAAAGAAATGTTCCTACAGATACAGATGAAAGAAGACGACCGCGACAGCCTACGATTTTTGTGGCGTGGAAACAGAAGAACCGGGAAACCCGAGGAATATCGCATGGCATCAGTAATCTTCGGAGCAACATCATCGCCATCGACAGCGATCTACGCGATGAATAAAAATGCAGAAGACTTCCGAGATGAATACCCAGAAGCCGTGGAAGCAATAAAGAGAAACCACTACATGGACGACTACCTCCAAAGTTTCTCAACCATCGAAGAAGCAAGGAAGATAGCTAAAGAAGTGCAACTAATCCATGCCAAGGCAGGCTTTCATTTGAGAGGATGGGGAAGCAATCGTCCGGAAGTACTCGAGGGGATACAAGACCAACGAAAAGAGGAAGTCCTAGAACTTAGTAAAGAAGAGAAGACACTTGGACTCAGATGGCTAATTACGGAAGACGCTCTGGCCTTCAATGTTGGACTTCGAAGCGCGCCGGTGGAAATCCTCAATGGGGAAAGAACACCGACGAAGAGACAAGTCACCAGTGCTGTGATGTCAACATTCGACCCACTTGGATTCGCCTCACCGGTCCTCATTCAAGGGAAGAAACTTCTACAAGAAATATGGCGCTCGAAGATTGGTTGGGATGACCAAATCTTGGAAGGACAACAAGCTATGTGGCTGAGATACTTGGAAGAAATTGCCGTCCTAAAGGAGTTAAAGATACCAAGATGTTTGTCACCGGGCACCAGAAGGGGAAAACTCCATACCTTCAGCGACGCCAGTGAAGAAGCATACGCTGCAGCCGTATATTGGAGGACGGTGAGACCTAACGGAGAAGTCTTTATCACATTAATCGCCGGAGAAGCCAGAGTCACACCGAACAAGCCAGTGTCTATCCCGCGATTGGAACTTCAGGCAGCACTATTAGGAAGCAGATTGGCTGCATCAATAGAAGATGAACTTGACCTGAAAATAGAAGAGAAGGTTTTCTGGACAGACTCCAGCACCGTCCTTCAGTGGTTAAAGTCGGACCCAAGAAAGTTCAAGACATTTGTAGCTCATCGTCTTGCAGAGATTGAAGAGAAAACGAGACCGCAAGACTGGAGATGGGTCCCAACCAAGGAAAATCCCGCGGATGACGCAACAAGAGGTACACCCTATGAATTCGACGAGAACGCTAGATGGTTCAAGGGTCCTGCCTTCTTGTATCAGAGAAAAGAAGATTGGCCGACCAGGCGCTTCAAAGCCGCAGAAAACAACACTGGGGAAGAGAAGAACACTCATACTGTGGCCGCATTAGTAACAACTACACCATTCACTCCAGCTCCGGAAAGGTTCTCTAGTTAGACAAGGCTACTACGCAGCACAGCACGCGTGTTCCAGTTCATCGACGCGCTGAAGACACGGGTCAAAAATAAACAACAAGTGAACGCTGCTAGACACGACGACTGGAAGCCCTACAAACGCGCCACGAAGAAGAAGAATAGTGTTCCCCAGCCTTACAAAACAAAGGAAGCAAGAAGTTACCTGCAGCTGGAAAGCGAACACCTCCGGAAAGCTGAAGAAGAACTCATCAGAAGGAGCCAACGCGAGAGTTTCAGCAAGGAAATAGCCTGCTTAGAAGAAGGAAAGCCAGTAGAAAAATCAAGTCGGCTGAAGAAGATAGACATGTACCTAAACAACCGCGGTATAATAAAGCTAAGAACACGAACAAGGAAGATCACTAAAGATCAAAGAGTCAATCCAGTGGTGCTGGACGGGAAAAATCACATTTGCCGCTTGATAATAGAATTCTACCACAGGAAGTTTTACCACGGCAACACTGCAACGGTCATCAATGAAGTAAGGCAGAGATATTGGATTTTGGGTCTACGCACCACAGCCAGAGGGATCATTTTCCGGTGTCAATGGTGCAAGGTACGCAAAGGAACACCGCAGATTCCACCTACAGGCGACTTACCTGCTGAGCGACTGCAGCACCATCAACCACCGTTCACCTGTACGGCGGTGGACTATTTCAGCCCAATGAGCGTGACCATCGGCAGAAGAACAGAAAAACGATGGGGAGCCCTCTTCACCTGCTTAACTACGCGAGCGGTACATTTAGAACTAGCTAACTCTTTAAGCACCAGCTCCATGATAATGGCACTCCGAAGAATGGCAGCACGAAGAGGAACGCCGAAAGTGATCTTCAGCGACAACGGCACCAATTTCGTTGGAGCACACCGAGAGTTAGAGCACACAAGTCGGAGATATAGTCCTCATCGTCGACGCCTCGATGCCAAGGAACACATGGCCTCGAGGAGAAGTGCAACAAGTCTACCCCGGACCAGATGGAAGAACGCGAATCCTCGACGTACGAACACCGGGAGGAGTCCTAAGAAGACCGACACGTCGAGTCATAGTTTTGGTCCTTGCTGCACCGTCGCAACCAAGAGATGGAGTGCTTCGCACTGCGGGGGTGACTGTTAGCGACGAGAAAACTTAGTTTTAGGTAGCTTCATAAAAAGAAAATTATGATTCTGTTAACTTAGTTAGGAAGGCATGTATTTAATAATGTGAAATGTTTAGGTTTAAAATGTTTCATGCTTTGTACATAGAACAAGTTTTATAAGTCAGAAAGTTAGGAAAATATCGGAAAAAAACATATCTTCTAGTCCATTTACACATATATAGCTATTTCCTTCACAGATCTTCTTGAACATGGTGGAAAATTCGAGATACGGATAGGGAGGGGATGAAGTGCTGGAAATCCCAGAAAGAAAATTCTAGAACGTGAAAGGCAGATATGTTTTGTCCCTTTCCCGCACGAAAGGTCCCTTGCAAGCGGCAATACCGTAAAGAAAGCCGTTTCAGTTTTTTAGCTATAACTTCTAAACTAATTAGAATATTGTAATGATTTAAGTGCTATTAGATAGCTAAAATAATGACTCAACTTAGAAAAATAAGTTTCTGTAAGAATATTAACTGCCACCTAGGAAAACTAACGGAAAAACTGATTTCCTCGCATTAGAAGGAGATAGCATGATCCCAGAAAGGGAGAAAGAATCCCAGAACCATATAAATATAGAAAAGGTTTTTCCGGATGGCAAGTTTTAGTTCTGGAAAGCTCTCAGAATACTTCTGAAGAGAAGAAAGTGAACAGTCAACAGTGAATACCAGTGCAATAGTAGTGACAATAAGTGCCATAGTAGTAAATAACAGCTTTGTAAGTGCAATAGTGAGTGAATAAAGTCTGCAAGTGCATAGTGCAATAGTGTTTCAATCAGGACCCTATAGTTAGTGCCCAGTGCATCCAGTTAGGCAGCTTCAGACCGGCCAGCACACCACACACCCAAATACAGTCCACTACCGGGGACCGCACCGGACTAACCGACCTGCCGCACCCCGACAACACGCTACCAGTTTCACGCGCAGTTGGCTAATCTCTGATAAGATAGGCCGCTATAGTCGAAATTCGGCTAGGAGGAGATTACTAATAATTTGTTTACGAGTATGCATGCATGCTTCAAATGGGTCATGTTCACTTGTGCAGCAAAGGAGCAAGATAAATAATAAAAATAAAATGATAAGTTTGTAATAACATGCAGATATTTTTATAAAGTTAGTTATTTAATCTTCAAAAGCTATAGATACAAACAAAAGACACCAATGGATCAGACAATGACCTGTAGGTAACAAGATCTTAGAAAACAATAGCATTATGTTCGAGTCTGGCATCCTAATTAAATTGTAATCTAAGAGGCCACCGTAATTTTGGAGCATACTTTTTATAACGATATCACATAAACTCGTATAACGGTAAGAATATCCAACCCACATACCGTTACTGCTGCTTCAATTGGGGGTCACAAATTAGACTTTTATTTACATACCTATTAATTACTCATTAACCTATTCGCTACTCAGCACGTATCGGTGCGTGATAACGTGATTGATTATCTATTGTTTCTCGAGTTTGGCAGCGAATGGGCTAATAGTTATTTGTAATTCTTAATACCGGTTTTGATATGTATTAAACATTTTCACCATCCGCTATCATCAATATTTAAATAAATGTGTGTGCCGTGTTACCTGTGTCAGGCGCCGGGTGTTGTTACAGCCTATGCTCATGAAAAAAATCCCAAACAGTATCACAGCACTTTTAAGATTACAATTTATCCCAAAACAAAGGAGCAACGTTTTACAATAACAATCGCGATCTTGGATTTCCTTTTCAAGTTCAACGCAGTGGAAATTATTTCTATAGGAGACTTCGCCATAGTACTTGAACTGCGTCAATGGTATCTCTGGAACAGAGGCACTACTCCGTAAAACGTTGTCTGTTCTTTTGTCACAGAATAAAATAATAGAACAATTCAGGAGGATCACTACGCAAAATTATTTTACATAAAAGTGACTAAAGTACAAAATCAGTTCGCGGACCGCCAATCGCCTTCCGATATATACATAGTCAGGTCATAAGTTCTGTCACACAATAAAAACTTTTGAATTTAGAATGCTGGCCACAAAAAAGTTTATTAAATTCGAATTTCGAATTTTCCATGAAAATAAAAATGTGTACTTTTTAGAATTTTCCTCATTTTTAAATATGGAGTGGACACTTAAAGAAGACCGTGTCGCGGTTATTGCGTTGCATCGTTGCGGTTACGCGCCAATTCACATTTTCGACTTACTGAAAAATTTGAATATAACCAAAAGATTCGTTTATCGTACCATAAAACGATACAATGAAGACTCTAGTGAAGATGTCAGGTCAAGAAGTGGTCGCCCTCGCTCTGTTAGGACTCCAGCTGTGATAAAAGCTGTGAAGGCGCGAATTTAAAGAAATCCCATACGTAAACTGTTGGCCCTTCATATGGGTTTAAGCAGGACCACGGTGAAAAGGGTGTTAAATGAAGACTAAGGGGTTAGGGTATATCCAAAAAAAATAGGACATCGTTTGGACGCTCGTTTAATGGACCTGAGACTGAAGAGATGCCGCGCTTTGTTGAAGCGGTACGCGGGAAAAAAGCATCGGTTAATTCTTTTTTCAGATGAAAAAAAATTCACCATGGAAGAGAGCTACAACAAACAAAATGATAAGGTGTACGCACACAGCAGTGAAGAAGCGAGCAACCGTATTCCGCGTGTCCAACGAGGTCATTTTCCATCCTCGCTCATGGTTTGGTTGGGAGTCTCTTATTGGGGCTTAACTGAGGTACGTTTTTGTGATAAAGGCGTAAAAACGAATGCAGTTGTGTATCAAAATACAGTCCTCAAGAACTTTGTGGAACCTGTTTCTCATAACATGTTTAATATCAGGCACTGGGTATTCCAACAAGATTCTGCGCCAGCTCATAGAGCGAACAAGACTGGCGGGCGGCGCGTGAAATCGACTTCATCCGGCACGAAAACTGGCCCTCCTCCAGTACAGATTTGAGTCCGTTAGATTACAAGATATGGCAGCACTTGGAGGAGAAGGCCTGCTCAAAGCCTCATCCTGTTAGGAGTCACTCAAGGCATCCTTGATTAAGGCAGCCGCCGATATTGACATGGTCCTCGTTCGTGCTGCGATAGAAGACTGGCCGCGCAGATTGAAGGCCTGTATTCAAAATCGCGGGGGTCATTTTGAATAAACTTTATCACCATATGAATCTATGTTTTATTAAGTTAATTTAGCTATATAAATGGTTACATAAATATTACACATGTGACAGAACTTACCCGAAATTAATAGCCGATCCGAGATCGAAAATGTAAGTTAAACATGTTTATGCTTATCCGTAGCGTATGCGTATGCGTAGGTTTTCTGACACTGGACTCGATTCCAATGTGCCCTGTCTAAGGTTAAATTTAAGTTCAGACTCTCTCTTTCACTGCCAAACAAACGAAAAGAGTCAGACTACAATAATTTAGAAACGTCAAAGTGCTGCGACTTCTTACGTATTTTTTACAAGTTTTCGCGTGTTTTCGATCTAAGCTAAAAAGAAGAAGAAGAATGATGCAATAGGTAGATAGACGTTCCCGTGCCTATTGGTTGTTATAACCAACCTTCGAAAGTCTGACAAAATCCATACGAAAAATAGTTGTAGAACTATTTAACCGTGAGGTGAAGTTTAAAAAGAAGAAAAGTACAATTAATTCATTTCGGAAAATTATAGTAAGAATGTCATACCAACTATGCACGTTAATCAGGTTAAGGCACGTTAATCAGGTTCAGAATTGTAATGAAAAGTTTTTACTTATTGTAATAAAAATTTTTTTATTACAATACTGTTTCTACCTAGCTATCTACATTTTAACGAATTCGGATGCTCTACTCAGAAAACAGCTTCACACATATTTAAAAACACAATCTAGCACTTCATTTACCTACCTACCTTTGTAAAACTCTTGAGAACGGCTCATCCATAAAATCGACGTGCTGTTGATTGTTCGCCGGCATAAAAGAATGCTAAAAGAAAGTTTATTATTAAAATTGTCAGTTCGCAATTTACTTTCCTTTTTCATTTTGCAAAGATTTTCATTTCTTTACGGTCGATAGTTCGCCGCCGTATATAGCCTGTGGCAATTTGATAACTCCGCAACAAACGGGCCGCGGATGACATATAGGAGAAAACGTGGTACACTGGCACCGATCTACGATACGAACCCAAGATTTGACCCATAGCATTCTTATAAGGAACCCGCCTGTTACTCATTCGCCATCATTAGGGTTGGCAACCGCCGTAATTGTACGGCGTACGGTGAATTATGTTCCGAGAAATTGTTAACTGAAATAAGGTAAACATTATTAATTTAGCCTCGGGTCACTCGCTCACAGAGAGAAGACTCCCGAATTCTGTGATAAAAATCAAGAGATTATTATCTTAAGGTGAAATTAATTTAAAAAAAAGCTTGTAGCTATTAACATTCAATGAGTATTAATTAGTGTGTTAGTCACTAATGAGGAGCAAATAAATATATAATTACTTAGATTTAAAGTACATTTATTATCTTACTACTTGAACTTACTTACTACAAAAATGTAAGATGTCTACTGTAACTGATGAAGCAGTCATAAAACCACTAACCGCGGATTTATCTGCACCTACCCACACCACCTAAACGCGAGGAGTTGATACTTTATTTGATTTACTTGACTTATGGTCCCTATGTCCCCTAGATGGGGCAGAAGTTGTCCACAACAAAAGACGGAGGACTGTTATGCTGACTAGATATATGTAAGCTTTATTTATTAAATAACTAAACGAACATACCTGTAAGTGAAGTTCGATACAAGCATTCCATATTGCTTTCCCTAAGCTTTTTCTGTTTGCCAGCCCTATCCAAAGGCATCCAATCGCTAAAAACGTACGGCGTGGGACCAAGCATCATCAGACCAAATCAACAGGGACTATATTTGTTTAACTAGAACAACTTATCAGGCAGACAATGGAGAAAATAGAAATCTATTTTATCTTATTTATATCGCTTTTTGTTTACATTAGACTGAAAGTTGTCTAAAAGTTAATGGAGTTATTAAATGTATTTTAGTTTTCATCGTGTTATTACTGCTAATTGCTTGTACTTCTGCCCATTGTCAATTTAGCCTGCTTTTACAGATATGGGTATCTTTTGCTATTACACAAAAAATAAGTACTTATTGCATAATAATATATTACTTTTACCTAATAAGCATTACGTTACGTTGTTGTTTTTTATTAAAATCTTATTGATCATTAGATAGGAAGAATATCATCCAGCGTCTATTTCGCTAAAATCTTCCTAAATACTCCTAAGTAAGAGATTTCCTCGTAAAGCTATTGGTAAACAAAGCGATTGCCTGAAAAGCTTTTTCATGTTAATCTAGTAAGTATATACCTATTAATAGAAGATTCGCATGCAGAAAATACTAAGATTCCCGGAAGGTTATTTCAATTTCAAATTCGATACATAAGTATTACTCGTTAGAAACAGTAGTCCTACCTATGCTTTTCTTTTTCTGTGTTTGCAGACTTGCAGGCAATATTATGCTCTCTTGGATATCTTATTATTTGATTTCGTACTGAAAGGGAAAGGAAAACACTTATTATTTGACCATTTTGCCCAAATATGAGCGTATGTACATTTTGACTTAAATCTTTAATGCGAGCTTAATTTCAATTTAAGTACAAAATAACTACTATTTGAAATCGAGGAACTCCGCATATCATTGCAAAAGAAAGAAAAATAAATTGCTCAACCCTTCTTAATCTTAAAAAGGTGTCAATCAGAAAGTATCTTTGTTTAAATCAGTGATGTAAGAAATCTCCGATTCGCGGTTCACTAGAATGACCGGGTCACTTCATAAAAATGGGTTGATGATCTCATCAATCAAAGAAACAATTTCTATTTCTCCACTGATGCTGTGAAGACATGATATGACCCCACGAAGCCTAGAACGACAACGACCTCTTGTTGGAGTAATATGTGTAGGTACTCGCAACGTTGTATGAAATCATTATGTAAAATAACTCAATAGTTAATAATTGCGTGCAATTTGTTAATACAAAATTGTAACATTGACCTAGTTCAAAGCTAAGAAGCAGACAGTTATAACTGATGTTCCCAAAAATACTCTAACCTAGTTGCTAGTTGCAAAATTGCTAGTTTACTAAAACTAGCAATTTTGAATAACAATACATATATATTGTTGACATTCGTTTGATCATGTCTTCGTGAGAACAAGAAATTATTTTACTAAACATATTTTCGGATTTCTTTGTCATCGTCCACAATTAGCTGACTCAGCATTCCAACGGAATTTCAACTTTCTGTGACCTCAAGCCATTTCTTAGTACTTACCTGTATTATTGCTATTGCTACCAGTTTCAAAGGCGACCTGCACTTCGACATAACTGTCAACTGATTGCACAACATTATCAGTAAATTTTGTCAGATCCAGTGATAAGCCTAAACGGCTGTAGAGCTGATGACCAAGCCAGGCTGTTTGGCCTTCGTCACAGTCCCACCCGACGTCTTCTGACTCACAATCGCCCACAGCACTAGCTCCTGTTATTAAATCTACGAATATTAAAGGTTTTGTTGACCTTCAATCCAAAATTTCGTTAGACAACCGTTGACTGGCAATGCCATTTCATTTGGTAGCTCAAATTGATTTATAGTACTGCGAAGTGAGCCCATAAATTTCGCATCAAAGCTTCATGCCGACCAAATATTATTTATTTGCTTATCTGCTGATATTGGTGTGACATTTAGAATTACCGGCCATTAATCCAATTTAGCGAAACAGAAGCAAATACCTGTCGAATTAATTAGGCAATTCATTACTTCCTTAGTTAGTCCTCAATCCTCATATTGTAGTCAACACTTTCAGATTCATAATTTAACAAACTAAGAAAGACGTATAGTTACTACGTACATCCTGTATCAAAATATGTTAGTGGGCACCTTGCAGAAATTTAAATTCTTAAAGTTATGTCTAGATTTACCTACTTAGAACTTTAATGTGCATTGTAAATTGTCGCGCCACCTGCCGTCCAGTAGGATTATATCCAAAACAAACGTTCACTTGTTGGATCCTGCTGTTTATGACTAGGGATGGCGATCTGAGATCGATTAATCGAAGAATCGATTTTTGTAGCCAAAAATATCGATTTTTTAATCGATATGTAGTACTGTATCGATTCAGTGAATCGATATTTTACCCTTTAAAATCGACATTCGATTTTATTTTATTTTTCAGTATAAACCAAAAAAGTATTTACAATTAATTGAATATTCCCGTATTATAAGAGTGCTGCCGGCTGCCGGTTAAAGAGTTAATTATTCAAAAACTCGCGAGATGGCTGTATGTTTAGATTCTTTCACCTCTCATTAATAAAAAAAGTTACGTTCATATATTTTTTATCATCGAATTACCTGATTTTTACTGATGAGAGATCGTTAAATTATAATATGTATCTTGTTTTTTAAAAAAATAGATTTATATTACATTATAAACAAAAACTTGAGAAAAAGATCGATTTTTTAGAAATCGATCTTATTGGCCTCGATTTTTTTGTGGATCGATTTATTAGGTCACGATTCGAATCGATTTAAAAATCGATGTTTTTCGAAAAGAATCGCCATCCCTATTTATGACGTCCGGCCGTTGAGTCAACGAACGCAACCGAAGCTCCAAAATTAGCTTTGCGAATGCTAGCCACGCACTGATGCCCGGTGAGATAATAAGTGGGATAGCATCGCTGACAGGTTTTAACCATTCGTTGAAGGGTACGAATTGTAGGAAATATGAGTCAATATTTACTTCAAAAATTATCGTGAATGCAACCGCTAACTTTTGGAAAGTCTAAATTTAGATCGGCAAATTAAAGAAGAAGTAGTTAATAGATTTCAGGAACGCATTTGATTTCAATTATCGTACGTGTACCTATTTAGAATTCTTAAATTATATTAGTATTTACAAATATATGCTACAATATCAAAATACGATGTATGATACGACCTTATTCAATAATAGCTAGGTATATGATAAAGCCTATAAGTAAAGTTGTAAATAAGACTCTCTCAAGGATCAATTTTAGGACCCAACCTATAAACACTCAATAATATTGAATAGCACATTACCTACGCTTTTACGCAGAACTCAAAAACAAAACAAGCTTCTGTATCTAATAATGTTAGTTTAATTTAGCTGCGTCGGCGCAGCGAGGATTAGTGCGCGTGAGTCACCGGAGCGGATTCCATGTCAATGTAGCGCTGAACTTGCCATTACCGCACACTCTGTCGCGCTACTTAATTGGATGTACAGTTCTTCTTGATAACCATTCTTGTTTTTTAAGGTTCCGTGCTAAAAATAATTGTGTGAAGACATATTTTTGGTTTGTAATTAATGTACCATCTTTGATATTTTACAATATTATCTATTATGTAACAGTTAATGTAGTATCACAAGATATTTTTTCTGTTTTTGATCTATGGTAGACTAATAGATAATGCTTTTGGCATTATGCCCGCCATTTGTACAACTGTTATTTGTACAAATGGCGCTGTTGCTTGATGAGAAACTTCTGTTCAGTTTTCGGAAGTTTATTGAAACAAAAGTAGGTACGAAGATATCTATGCATTTAATTTTAATTACATTGAGTGCGTTTTATTAATAGAGACCCACAACCTCCAAAATTTACCTAACGTGAACCCAACAACATGCTCAGACTTACAATTGACCGCTTTTTTCATGATAACTGAGATTAAAGCGGTCTCAATTGCTGCTTAATCTTTGTTTGTGACATGAATGTGGTTTGGTAATGTCGGCCAACTTGTTTCGGCCGATGGTATGCTGACAGTTGAAAGGCTTCATACAGGGCTATTTAAGTTTGCTCTTACACCCGGTATATACCATGACCTTTGCAAGTAAAGGGACTTTTTGAAGCAGTTCGAAATTCTTTTACTCGAACAGACACCATTTCTTAATGTCAAGGTGCGTTATTGCGATGGAATTTTTAACCAGTTTTAACACCTGTATGATCATTAAGGATGTTGCATTCGCCTAGAATATACTAAATTTCATACATCATTCCGTCATCAGATGATTAGGAAAATCCTTCTACTGGCTGCTTGAAATCTACTGCACCACTTGGTGTGGACAGTTGTATTATTTATAGCTTATAGCAAACCAACGGCTATGATGCCACCACTATTGGTGTCTCTACACTATTTTTACTCTTTGGCCGTCTCCGCGCTCTCGAACAATCGCCATAACGGCTTCCCCGCGCGACCGCGTACCCCTCAACGGTTTCCCCGCGCGCCCGCGGTCGCCGCCTGCCGCGCTGCGTCGTGCGGCCGCGCTGCGTCGCAGTGTTGCCACCTTAGCCCTTTTGGGGCTAGATTTAGCTCTTTTTACTATATGCGAACCCGTTGTTAAATGATTTAGCCCGGAAAGGGCTATTTAGCCCTTTTCATTTTATTGAAAATATTACACGAAAATCTTAAATTATCTATCATCTAACATATCGTTCGCGATTTATTTATATTTTTCTGGTAGATATCATTTGTTCGATTATGGTCACATACCGCATCTCTACGCCACGCCAATCCGGGTATTCCTTGAGCATTGATTTTAGCAAATTAAAAAAAATCATTTCTTTATCATTCATTCTTCTGGAGTTCGACGTCGTAATATGAGGATTTTTAAAGAATATTGTGATATTTTGAGATTTCCGTACATAGACAAATTAATTGTGAACATTTCAAAAGTTTTATTAGCTTTTTTACAGCAAGGCTTAGTAATTTGTGCTCCATCTAGCCCCTTTTTAGCTTCTTCAACAGCCCTTAGTACTAAAACTAAGGTGGCGACACTACTGCGTCGTGCGGCCAGTTCGCGTCCGCGCCTCCTAAACGTAGCTCGCGCACGCGCTGCTCACCTTTCGCGGCAAATCGACTCGTCGTGTGTGACGAAGTTCGACCACGCCCGACCATATCTGGCGCCCAACGTAAAATAAACCTTCCGGGATGCCTATAGTGACAAGAAGTAGATCGGCAAGTGTAGGTAACGACGGTAACAGAGAAGATGCGGCGCCGCAACCCGCATTCCCCTCCCCTCTGCCGCCCGCGACACCGCCGGCGCCGCCGCCGGTGCGCGACGATGACCGCCGTGACGCCGAAGCCGACCCTCCCAGTGCACATCGTGTTGACATGACGTTTACCAGTGAAAACGTAGCCACCATCATTGAAAGCTTACAGAGGTCACAGACAGAAGTCTTCCGTGAACTTCTACTGTCGGTGACGCGAGCCAACGCCTCGACACCAGTACAAGGATCAGCAGTAGAAGGCACTTTGGCCCGCTGTAAGGCCTAGTTTGCCGGCCGTCCGCACGAGTCCGTGGAGGCATTTATAGACGCCGTTGAAGCTTACAGTGACTGCGCGCATGTTTCCGAAACGAATATATTACGCGGCCTCGCCATTTTGTTTACCGAGGAAGCAGCGGTATGGTGGCAGGGCGTGAAAACGACCGTCACGTCGTGGCCTCAAGCAAGAGAAAACCTGATAAGTGCCTACGGTGACCGCCACCCGCCCCATCGTGTTTACATACTGCTGTTTTCAAATCCGCAACAAAAGGACGAAAATACGGACATTTTTATTGCACGGAGCCGCGCTCTTCTGTCAAAGATTCTCGAGAACGATGTTTGGGAAAAAGCAAGACTTGACATGATTTACGGACTGCTACACAGCAAGATTGGTCAACGACTTCGACGGGAAGAGTTCAACTCTTTCCGCGAGTTACTTCGTCGTGCGCGCGACATAGAAGATAGCCAGGGGGAGCCCGACGTACTAAAACCCACACCGGCACCGGCAACGCCACGCGATAGTGTAACTACACCCCGTGCGCCCCTACCGCCGCCGCCCGCCGGTCAACGTGTATCGAGGCCGCCGCCCGCATTCGTTGCCCTGGCCGCCCGTTACCCGGCAACCCCGCCCGTATCTGTCACCACCGCCGCCGTTTCGGCGCAGACTACGGCGCCCCGACCTCCGCCGCATCCGACGTCCGACGCCGCCGCCACCCAAGGTGCGCGGAAGCAGCGTCCCACCTGCGCGTACTGCAAAAGGTTTGGACACACCCGAGATCAGTGCCGTAAGTTGCAGAACCCTGATGAGTCACAATTCCCTACTAACTCGGTGCGCGATAACAGTGATAACTCGGTGCGTGATAAGAGTGAATCGTTCTATAGTGTCAAATCCCGGTCGTTTTCGCGTAAAATACTTTCTCAAAACAATCAGTGTTTACCCATTAATCATAATTTAAACCCCGTAAACTCTAGTACTAAGCGTTTTGAACAAAATACTAGTCCATTAAATAATCAATCGAACTCGCAATGTCCTAATAAGCTTACAAATAGTGATCCAAATACCTATTTGCAGAGTTCGTCTCATAACGAATCGAACAAACCGAGTTCATCTCATTCTAAACCGTCCATCCGACGTGATATCGATCATAATAATAAAAATAACCAACGGAAGAATTTGGACCCCGTTGTGCAAAAATGTCTCAATTCACAAAATCGATTATTTGATGAACGATGTCATGACTCTAAAATAAAATGTAACGATGGTAATAATGATCAATCCTTACCTAGTTGTAAGTGCAATTTAGTATCTACTCAATCCTGTGAACATTTTAGTAATTTTTCACAGTGCAATGATGTTCAATGTAATAAAACCCCACTTGAATGTAATGGGTGCGATTCACAAAAACATAATTTTTGTCAGTCACGTGAATGTAATAATAATTTATCACTGTGCATTAATAATCACCAATAATCATTACAAAACAGTAGTAGCTGCATTCCTGAAAAATTTAATTTTTCTCATTCTTGTGAAAATCAAAATATTGTGCCACAGTATAGTGAAGTTCAGAAGCTTAAGTCAGTACAAAGTGGCTGTACTTGTAATTTACAAAAATGTTGTTGTATACGTTATAATAATGAAGGTGGTGTAGCGTGCGCGCGCGTTGACGATTTTACGCAAACCTCGGTAGGTCGCGAATTACGTCCAATTTTTCACATTGACGTTCTAGGTCATAAAGGCACCGCGCTGATTGACACCACCGCTAAGCACTGTATTGCGGGTCACACGCTATATGCTCTCCTTCTACGTCTGGGTCACCCCCTCCGCCCTTCTTCGCGTGAAGTAAAACTCGCTGACGGAATAGTCCGAAATATGGAGGTGCTTACCACCACCTTACCGGTGCAATTAGAACAGACGTGTATCAATATTCCATTTTTGATTTTTCCCGACGCTACGAATAACGAGACGTTATTGGGCATCGATTTCATTACAGCTGCTAGGGTTGTTATTGATTTTCACAAAGAAGTATGGTACTTCAGTGATAACTGTAAAATAAATTATAGTCTGTCGTTCGAACCTACCTCGCGTACCGTGTCCTGTGCTTCAACAGAGATTCTTAGGGATGATGAAGGCTGTCATCTCAACCCAGCCGAGCGCGAAGCGCTCGCTGATGTACTTACCAGGCACGCGCATATCTTCAGAGCAGGGGGAGGTCCAACTCCTTACACCGAGCACCGCATCGAGACTGGTGATCATCCTCCCATAGCTGTGCAGCATTTCCTCCTTACCGCCTCAATCCGTCGAAAAAGCAGCAAATGAAGGTAGAGATTGATAAAATGTGACAGGACGACATCATTGAAGAGTGTGAATCGGCTTGGTGTTCCCCGGCGCTGATGGTGCCGAAGTCTAACGGTGGTATTCGCTTCTGCGTCGACTACAGGCGTTTGAATGCAGTCACCAAGTCCGATACTTACCCGATGCCACGCATCGACGAGCTGCTGCAGAGCAACAAGCGGGACTGCTTCATGAGTACCCTGGGCCTCAGGTCCTCGTACTGGCAGGTTATGGTCCGGGAAGCCGACAGGGACAAAACTGCCTTTATTTGCCCCCTAGGAACTTACCGTTTTAAACGTATGGCGTTCGGCCTGAAAAATTCACCGGCGACCTTCCAGCGACTCATAGATCGTCTTCGTTCCTGCTCAGCTTTACAGAATGTAACTATTCTGCTTTATCTAGATGACCTCTTAGTGATCACAGCTGGAGGTTTTCAGAAACATCTGCAAGACCTCGAGGCAGTTTTCAAACGTCTCGCCGAGTTCCACTTCCACGTCAACAGGGAGAAGTGTGCATTCGCAAGAGAAAGCGTCAAATATCTCGGCCATATTATTACACAGCAAGGCGTTTCCACCGACCCTGAGAAGGTGAGTGCTGTCCTCGAGATGAAGGAACCAGGTAACCTCAAACACCTGAGAACCTTTTTGCAGACCTGTTCGTGGTTCAGAAAGTTTATACCAACCTTTTCCAAAGTTGCCGAACCACTAACACGCTTAACTCGAAAAAATCACGTATGGGTTTGGGGTCCTGAACAGGCCCAAGCTTTCAATGAGCTAAAGCGTCTTCTGACCACAGCTCCGATACTGGTGCAAGCCGATTTTAGTCAGCCCTTCATTCTGCGCACAGACGCAAGTAACTACGCCCTAGGCGCAGTTTTATTACAGGGTGACGGTAATCAGGAAAGGCCGATCGAATACGCCAGCCGACTTCTCAACGCAGCAGAGCGGAACTACTCCACGACGGAGCGAGAGGCGCTCGCTGTAGTGTGGGCGGTGGAGCGTTTTCGACCCTACCTAGACGGCCAGCCAGTCATCATCGGCAGTGACCATCAACCCCTGCGTTGGCTGCTATCCCTAAAATCGCCCGCAGGTAGGTTAGTCCGTTGGGCTTTGCGGCTCCAATCTTTTGACATCATCTTTTAGTACACCCCAGGGAAGGCGAACGTCGTGGCAGATACGCTCAGCAGACCCATCTGTTCCAGCGACACTCGCGATGATTGGGGCATCTGCTCGGTCGTTTGCGATCTGCCCACGAAGTCTCCAAGCCAGCTGCGTCAGGAACAACTCGCCGACCCTGAAATAGAAAAGATCATTAAGAAGCTCGAAGACACCGACGATCTCGCTGCAAAAAGATGGTTAGAAAGGGGTTACCTTATGGATCAAGGGGTCCTATTCCGCTACGATCCGGACTCTGATAGCGAAACCCCTCAGTTGGTAATCCCAGCCGGTCAAGTTGCTGAAATATTAAAAGTGCTACACGACTCTCCAACAGCCGGCCATTTAGGCATCGACAGAACGTACCAAAAGGTTGCTCTATTGTATTATTTCACAGGAATGCGGAGAATCATCACTGATTACGCCTGCATTCACTGCCAACGTTATAAGGCTTCCAATCTCAAACCCCAAGGCTTACTCCAGACACCGGTCATGAACCAGCGTAACGAGGTATTAGCCATTGACTTATTCGGCCCGTTACCGGAAGGAGACCAGGGGGAGCGGTGGATCCTACTCTTTGAAGATACAGCAACCAGATGTACGGAGCTGTATGCGCTAAAAGACGCGACAGCAGAAACCTGTGCTCAAACCCTCATCGAGGAGTATTTTATGCGGTTCGGTTTACCTCGCAGGATTATTTCGGACAACGGCGTACAGTTTGTGTCTGCTGTAATGCACCAATGTATGTTAGTTCTGGATGTCAAGCAAAACTTTGTCCCATTATACCACCCGAAAGCTAATCCTGCGAAGCGCAAAAATCGAGACCTAAAAACAATGTTAGCACATCTCGTGGAGGAGGACCACACCTCGTGGCCAGAGAAGTTGCCGGTGATACGCTTCGCCTTAAATAGTGCCAAATGTCGCACTACAGGTAAGTCACCTGCATTTTTGACCTTTGGCAGAGAGATCCGTTCCCCCACAGAGGTTGTTCACGACCTTCGTGCAATTTTAGACAAAGATAACTTTGTTCCGCAAATAACCCCATATCTCAACTCTTTTCTGAAGTCATTGTCAGCTGTGCGAGAACGGGTGGAGATCCAACAGGACAAGACTAAGCAGTATGCTGATGCCTCTCGTCGAAGTACCGACGCCTTCCAGGTTGGTGATTTAGTTCTCCTTAAATCGCACCTCCTGAGCAAAGGCTCTAAAGACCTAACTGCTAAGTTCTTCCCACGCCGTGATGGACCGTACCGTATTGCAGATAAGGTTAGCCCTACTACTTACAATATCTCTAGTACGGATCAGCCTGACATTGTCATAGGGAGATATCATGCGCAAGACCTTACCCGTTACGTAGGTAGTGAAGCCGCCTCTCCTAAGCCCGTAATTCCTAAAAGGAAACGCGGAAGACCACGTAAGGTTAGGACATAGGATGGCTGATGATGATGCTAGACCAGGAACGAGGGCGTTTTCCTAGTCTAGAGGGGGAGCATATAGCAAACCAACGGCTATGATGCTACCACTATTGGTGTCTCTACACTATTTTTACTCTTTGGCCGTCTCCGCGCTCTCGAACAATCGCCATAACGGCTTCCCCGCGCGACCGCGTACCCCTCAACGGTTTCCCCGCGCGCCCGCGGTCGCCGCCTGCCGCGCTGCGTCGTGCGGCCAGTTCGCGTCCGCGCCTCCTAAACGTAGCTCGCGCACGCGCTGCTCACCTTTCGCGGCAAATCGACTCGTCGTGAGTGACGAAGTTCGACCACGCCCGAGCATAAGCTAGGTTTTTTTTATTGCAGGGTAAGAGTAGGTTACCATGTTGATTGTTAGTTTCGGTTCATGCATCGGTGCACTCAAGAATAATTTGTACAATCTTGATTCTGATCCCGGCCCTGATAGGATCTTGGATTTGAATGATTGGTGTATCTTTATATATTTCACAAGTAATGAATACAGTCATCAATCTTGTTAACACGTTAATAAGCAACCGATGTTTCGATGGCACGATGACATAATAGTTCGATGGTAATCATGCACGATCTCAGGTATGAACGTGCTACAAGGCAGGTTCACCGAGGTGGATGACTGTCAAGAACAAAGGCTCTGTCTTTTACGACACTAACCGTCGCCTTTTAAATTGTCCTTTGAAGGTGCAAAAATACCTATATATTTTTATTTTTCACTTGTCACCTGCAGGCCTGGACCAGGTAAATATTAATAACCCGGTTATCCTTCGCTAACCTGTGAAACCAAAATTTGGTGCACACATAGATAAATTTGGTGACCAATTTTTTATGCGTGCGTTATAACTACTTTAACACTCTTGTTAGCTTATGGAATACAGTAGTTCCATTCACAACGATGAATTGTGGCGCAGGCACGCACACAAATAACAGTATAGAGTGACCAATCCACCGCGGAGATCGATAGTCCGTTTTGGCCATGTCGCGTTTGCGCGGTACACGGCCATTTGATATCTCTTCTTTCTATGATCAGCCTAATTCACAACTGTCAAAATAGCTTTGCTATCCAAATGTCAATTTGAAAGCCATTTAGAAAAGCCAATAAATACGGAAAGCATGCAGATGGCCGAGGCAATATGCCTGCGGATAGTAATGATGATAAAGTTTTAGAGTTTATATCAACAATTTTGGCCTTCTATCTGTAGAACAGTACGAGAGGGGTTGGAATGGAGATATCTTTACTCTTACGCTCCTACTTTTACTCTACGCCAGAGGCTTGTTTCTTGTTAATTTTTGTACACGGGTTGCTGGTAAAGTTGAGACATAGATTTTTAATAAAGAAGATGATAAAGCACGTTTTCAAGGGAATAGCCAACCAACAAATCAGTTTACTGTCACCAGAAAAGATCCACTTCAAGACAGATGATCGTTCTAGTATCCACTGCCTCGTTAGTCTAGTGGTCAGCACGCTGGGTACTATCCACGAGGTCCCGGGTTCGAATCACGTGTCGGGCCGAGAGTGTTTGGGTTTTTCTGTCTTGAAATTACTCAGACACAGCTCCGGAGTCGGTGGTGTTAACACCCCGTGCCTCGGAAAGTACGTTAAGCCGTTGGTCCAGCGCCTGATCTCTCTACGGTCATGTCGGACTGCCGTCTCACCGAAATTATGAGGGTGAAGGAATAGAGAGTGCACCTGTGTATTGCGCACACACTTGTGCACTATAATATGCCCCGCGCAGTTGGCTAATCTCTGTTGAGATAGGCCGCCGTAGTCGAAATTCGGCTAGGAGGACATTATTTATCTATGGTTTAACGACTACTGCATACTTAATCTGCATTTCACACGCCAACGAACAATGCAGGAGAGTGTTTGTGGGATATACAACTCGAACTAAGTAATAGCTTGTACCTGGGATAGCCAATCATGAATAGGCACTTACAAAATCCGACTTTTATTGCACATTTCCTACCAGATAACAATGTGAACAGTCCCCATGAGAAGGCAGGTAGACTTGCGAATTCACCTGTCAAAACGAAACGGAATCGCGCAACTGTTTTCTAATGAGGCAACTTTCCTTAAATGAAGCTGCGCTACCAGAAGCTACTGATGAATTCGTTTTAGCCTCATAAAATTGCGTAACAATAAATTATAAGTAATAATAACTTTCTCGAAATTAAAAAGTTAAAAATAGCATCGAAACTAGTGTTAGGTAGGTTAGCATCTGAGATGTTACTTCAATCTGATAATTTAGTAAGAGACGTGCCTATTGAAAGTTGTTAGCGTATAATACGTGAACACTGGGGATAATTAATAATCGTTTGTAAATTAACATTATCACCTATCTGAAGACATAAGACGGCTTTTACTTACGGATACTTCTTACACAGAATCGCAGCAAAACAAAATTTTAATGACTGTTAAACAGTCTTTTTTTTTCAATTACTGTCTTCATATCTTTAACTGGTCGAAAGCCTTAAAATATTACGCAATAATGACGTTATTTAACAATTAAACGACAATCTGATGGCTCTAGATAACCGTACCGTTCAATTGACGCCGGCCGGTTTGCCGTTTTCACCCGCGCGTGGCTTGTTAACATTCCGACAGATCATTTAGGCACCGATTGCTTGATCGACATACATTATGGCCCAATGAACAAATGTCAATGAAGGTGGTGAAGGCAACAGCTGGACTTTCAAGCGACGCCGTATTTTGCCGCAGAACCTAGCGTGTGACAAGCAAGCAACCATACTTACTTAAGGTCTTTACCTTGTTCAGGATAAGCACTACAGGAATATACAATGTCTTTAAAAAACCGGGCAAGTGCGAGTCGGACTCGTGCACTGAGGGTTTCGTACTGACAAACTTTTTTTTCTACGATGTAACCACAAGTTTTTAATTTTCGGACTTTTTCATTTATAGGTACTTGCTGTCGGACCTTCCTTCTTGCCTCCGTGCCTCGGAAAGCACGTTAAGCCGTTGGTCCTGCGCCTGATCTCTCTACGGTCATGTCGGACTGCCGTCTCACCGAATTATGAGAGTGAAGGAACAGAGAGTGCACCTGTGTATTGCGCACACACTTGTGCACTATAATATATCCCGCGCAGTTGGCTAATCTCTGTTGAGATAGGCCGCCGTAGTCGAAATCGGCTAGGAGGACATCATCATCAATGCACTATATAACACTATAAGAAGTCCAGACAGGATTTTAGATCTAGAAGGAAGATATTGAGCTGCTTCTATAACATTAGATAGATAGTTACTACGCTATACCCCCTAGACAGAAAATACTAAATAGAAACTTGGCTTTATCGGTTTTCCCACGAAAACAAGTTGTTTCCAGAAATACCTAGCGAGTTCAATGTTTTTATAGTAAAATAATAAAAGAGTAATTGGGCAATTTGTAAATGAATCGAATGTTACGCGGTAAGCGAAATTGCAAAACGTGAAACAGATGTTGATTCAGTTTAAAATGTTTTCACCGATCTCAGTTAAGTGTCAATTTCCGAAATATTTATCCTGGTTGGATTAACTTACTTTATGGTTTGTTATGTAGTTCTAATGGCAGAATCGCCGCGGGATCTGCAAAAATGCTGCACAGCCTAGACTCTGCCTCGCGATGCGTTGGTCTCCGGATTAACTTGGACAAGACTAAGGTCATGTTCAACGAACATATTGTTCAGGAACCGATAGCAGTCAGCGGCGAAATGCTCGAAGTTGTCCAGGAATACGTTTACCTCGGGCAAGTGTTGCAACTGGGTAAAGACAACTTCGACCGCGAAATTGCCAGAAAGGTGCAACTAGGTTGGGCAGCATTTGGAAAGTTGCGTCACATCTTCTCGTCACCTCTACCGCAATGCCTGAAGAGCAGGGTATATAACCAGTGCGTCCTACCTGTCATGACCTACGGGGCCGAGACATGGAACTTGACAGTCAAGCTGGCCCACCGACTGCATGTTGCTCAGCGAGCTATGGAACGGTCTATGCTGGGGATCTCGCTAAGGGATATAATCCGGAACGAGATCATAGATATCGTTCAGAGGTGCAGCAAGCTAAAGTGGCAGTGGGCTGGTCATGTCTGTCGCAGAACCGACGGGCGTTGGAGTAGGAAGGTTCTCGAATGGAGACCACGTCTCGGGAAACGTAGTGTTGGACGTCCAACACTACGTTTCCCGAGACGTGGTCCTACGTGGTACTACCTAGCAGGGGGACGTCCCCCTGCTAGGTAGACCGACGACCTGAGGAAGGTGGCCGGTGGTGGCTGGATGCGAGAAGCGGAGGACCGTAAAAGTTGGCGCCGCCTTGGAGAGGCCTATATCCAGCAGTGGACTGCAATAGGCTGATATGATGATGTGTCAAACCTATGGTGTGATTTGTACCGGTACAGGAGTCATTATGATCATGAGATGATAAAACTGCAATCACTTTATCAAACTGGTGACCGGATAGAATAATATACAATAATCTCTATTTACAAATTGACCGATTCTCAGAACTATTCATTTTGTCTATACCCACAACTCAATTCATTTTCCGCACATCGATAAACACCCAATAAATCGTTCTCTGCCAATTAATGGCAATAAGAAGATCGATGGATTCTTATCGCACATCCGCAATATTGGCAAGTCGTTACACATTCATATGTGTAATTGATTCGTCGCTATTTTACAATTCAATAGAAACAGTGGTCGCTGCTGATCGATCATTTTCACCGATCTCCGTCTACGTAGGCATTTAACTTTCTTGGTACTTTCACAGGTGTCAGTGGTGTATAAAAGAACAGCCAGATCAAGCAACAACATTGTTATCATTCACAAAACTGTTCTGTCACCGCCATACAGCAGGCATGGTAATTCTGAAGCTATTATTTCGTCAAGTATTTGTACTACATATTAGAAAAACTTGAGTCTTGAGAATATTATTATTTTTATAACTAAAATAAGTTGTTTGCAAGTTTTTACGAAATCAAATTAAATTTCGCTCACAAAAATTGATCGACTATGTTATCCGTTGGGACTCGAACGCATGACTCTTCCCTATCCGGGCGAATGCCTGAGCTACGGAGGACGTTAGTCAGTCGGCTAATTTTTGTAGCTCAGATTGTAAGAGCGGATAGCAATCCACATGGTTAGGTCTCCTCTTCTTTAAGTTTTATTTGGGGATAGATAGATATCTGATAAAAGAGTCAGATAAGAACTATAGTGAACTTGCTGTTCCTCCCAGGCTGTGCCAGTAATGACGAGCGAGATTGTTTGCTCAGCAGTCGAGACTGCTTTTTCTACACATGACGTGTGGATTTAATTAAAAACTGGAACCAAAGTTGCGCAGACGGTGCTATTTTGGCGCACCCGGTAATGCCTCGGTTATTCTTTTTTTTTTGTCTACCCTTAATAGGACTGTTATGTCATATTGACTTAATAATCGGAATCGGAAACCTGGGATCGTGATGTGAATGCTGATTGTAAATTACCATCGAGTATAGCTTTTGTGTTCTGCCGTCGGTGAAAAATTACAAATATTAGTGAGACATAAGTTAAGAAAGAACTTACATCAAAAAGCGTGTAAATAAAGATATTAGTGTTCAGCACATGTGTCTTACTTAACCATTGATTTAATCAATGCACCTAACGTAAGAAAGATCTGCCTACGTAAATAAGCTTATAAGTAATATAAATAAAAAATGTTAGATTACTTTTTCAATTTTGTTGTAACAACCTCTATAATACCACCTCTTACACCTTAGCTACATATCTGTAAGCTAAGTAGAGGCTAAACGTTAATTATTTTGTAACTTAAGTATATTGTCTTGCTAAAAGCAGTTTGTTTTCCAGTTTTATTTAAAATAAAAAATAGCACCCATATTAAACCATACAGAAAAAGATACGAATACTTTCGTCGCATTTAGTCATAACAAATATTTACAACGTCTTTATCGGTCAATGCGCAAAGTCGCCTGGACCACTGCCAACGCAATAAATTAATTCTTGAGTTGTTTATATCGCAGGTAATGTGTTTTGTAGCTCAATTTAGTTTATGTAGATAATAAAATGTAAACAGATATGTTTTGTAACTTTTAAACACCATGTTTCCCTTTTATGGCCTGAAAGACCACAAGCGCAGCCTTTCTTTGTTCGTGTAAGTAATAATAACAATGTTTTCTTGTAGCGAATAAATTATACGAAAATACCAACACACATTTTCTTGTGGTGTAAAATGCCATTCTTTGATAACCTACATGGTCCGAATACGAAATGCTGCAGAATGTAGTTAGTTACTATATAGCAGTATTTTCACTTTTTTTTAGGGCTCATCATGACTGGAAGTATGAACTACATTATTCAGTGTCGTGAAATTATATCGTACTTGTTGACATAAATGAATTTAATGCTAGCAAAAAACTAATGATTTAATATTATTAACATGACAACACCGAATGATATTTAGTCTGTAGTTTATATAAAAAGCCACGAAGGCCCGTTACACCCTCTTCTTTTCGTTCTACGATACGATTTATTTCCTATAGTACTATCACTTAATAGAAGAAAAGAGATATAGGTAATAATAACCGATGCAAATCGTTTCTTTAAAGGTGGGACTATGCTCCTATGTTTTAGTTTTAGTATTTATTTGCGTAGATTTTTTGGGCGAGCGTCTCAAAGTTGAGGTTGAAATTAGGCAATTTTCTTAGTTTTTGAAGACTTATATTTCCTTTGTTAATTCGAATATAAGAAAAAACTAAAAATAGGAGCATAGCTGTGGTAAATGTTGATTTTATGGTTAAAAAATATTTTGCCTTTAGCCATTATCCAGGGAGAAAACAGGGGACTACGTTTGTATGGAGAAATGGCGCCTGGTCTTTCCCCTTAACACCACCTGAAGCTGTGTTTGAGTTATTTCAAGACAGAAAACCCAAACACGGGATTTGAACCCGGGACCTCGTGGCCAGCGCGCTGACCACCAGATCAACAAGGCAGTCACACCATACTGTAATAATAATATAGCAAGCTCTACGATACGATTGCGCAAGAACGGAAACCGCATGTGCGCAGAAGCGCCGCGTGTAAATATTATTTAGCCGAAAACCGGCGCGTGCGCTTTTGAACTAGATGAAATGAAGGTTTTATAGTTCACTGGTAAATATAGCTGAATTTCAGTTTCATTCAACACTAATAAACTTTCTATGAGTAAAATAATATGTGAGTATAGGAGCTCTTTTAGATTGTCGGTGTATTTAATATTTCTACAATGATTGAAGAAGTTAATAATAGAACCAAGCCCCTCAAAGAGTAAGAAACACTTAAATCTATTAAAAATTTATCCAATTTCCAACATGAGTTGTGTTGTAAAGCCCTAAACTAATCGCATGCATCTCGAAATTTTCGAATGATCTGAAGTATACTTAGGCATATAAAAGCAAGCGGTACCCACCATACAGTTAATTTTGGTTAACATGTTGGTTTGTTATACCAACCCAAAATGCATGCCGCGTAGGGCTACCACACGTTCACGCATTCGCAGACAAATTCTCTGCATATTTTCACCGAAACAGGCTGAAATTGTGTCGCAATCGCGACAACTACAGTGCTAATTAAATTGTTGCCGAAGCCAGTTTAAGGCAACCTGGCAATGGCTGTGTAATTAATCGAATTAATAAGCCCATTGCTTGTCGATACACGTTGGTCATTTAAAACTTATTCAAGCAATTACACCAACGCATCTTGCTTACAGAATTACGATTTGTTTACATCCTTTATTATGGTTGTTTTTTTTTATTGTTGTATTTACAGTTTCAAGTGAATTTACACATACATCTCAATTTTAGATATTATTGCACTTTAAAAAATTACGACCAGAGGCGGGAATCGAACCTCATTTTTTTAAGTGTAATCATCATCATCCTCCTACCGTTATCCCGGTTGTGCACTCGCACCGCTCAGGGTCACATCCTGGATCATAATCAGCGTCATGATCCAGGATGTGGCAGATAAGGTAATTACAGTGCAGTCAATTTTATTAAGTGCAATGATATCTAAAATTTAAATGGCAAAAGTGAATTGTCACTTAAAAACATCTCAGTTTATCCTTAAAATTTCGTCATCATCCACACTTCGCTTAAGATAATCAAGACTCACCATAAAACCGCTACAATATGAAATATTGGAAGGTTATTGGGACACCATAATATCAACCCTTCCGGCCCGTTAAATTGCTGAATGAAGCTGCAGAATTATTGCCATCCATATTTATGCAATGTCAGAATGCGGCTTCATAAATGCTGCGTCAGAATTTTTTCGCCGAAAATTGGGTTTACGAATTATACGTTGTAAGTCAGCCCGAAAAGGGTGCTATAGATGGCGCCTTTTGCTGAAGAATTATGTTTTGATTTACGTTTTCATCGGCTTTTTAATTAAAGATCGAGGATGCCTGTGAAATAAGTATTATTTTTAAGGGAAGAGTAAAAGTAATATTTATTTCCACTGCTAGGTTTTATGTGCGAGTTCGCTCGAGTAAATGTTGGACTACAACGACGATACGGTTTTTTGTATTATTGTGATGACAAAAGGCCTATCCTTCTGTAATGGAATCCTAATCTTTCTACCAAGTAGCAAAAGTCATAGAGGTTCTGGTAATGACGCATTATTCTTACTAAAACCGTTTCGGCACTTAATACTATGACTAAGTACTTATCTTATGTACTTATCCTGCACCTGATCTCTACGGTCATGTCGAACTGCCGTCTCACCGAATTATGCGAGTGAAGGAACAAAGAGTGCACATGTGTATTGTGCACACACTTGTGCACTATAATATCTCCCGCGCATTCGGCTAATCTCTGTTGCGATTGGCCACTGCAGTCTAAATTCGGCTAGGAGAACATTAAGTATGTAGGTACTTCTTCCTTAAACTAACAACTTATTCCTAAAGTTGCCATAAGTGAGTCTGAAACTACTTAGATACGTGTACACTTGTACAGCTAATATGTTCTTGTTTTAAAAACAACACTTTCTTTACATACAATCCTGGAACTACCTAAGTAAAGTTAACAAACCAAGTGAAACACATTATATAACACGGGTAATTATCTCTTTGTTTTTAAACTAGTTTACAAAATAAGTCACTTTACTTAAATACTAGTTCGTCAGTAGAATACTAGAGTGGTGTTGCTTTCCTCACTGTGAATGATGAAGTAACATCTAAAGAGCCGACTAAGTAAGTGTATCGTATCTGGGACAGTGAATGAATTCCATACTCGTGGATTTAACGGTCCCCTAAAGAAACACGCTTTGTCGTTTAATTCCTCACCCATGTTTGTTCCTGTGTGTCGGCCGAATAAAGGTTTAAGGTTACTAAAAATAAATATTCTATCGATTTGAAACTAAATATCTCTTATTAGGTAGGTACTCTTTCTTTTAACAGATGAGAGTAGTTTCGAAAATCAATATCAAAGGATGACTTAAAAATGTCTGGGAGTTGTGGTACCATCGCTTCAGGTACTTACTCTCAGATCCGAGCACAAGTGATGTTATCCATTATTAATTTCTAATTAAATACGGAAATATCTGAAAGTAGTCAGAACTCAAATCTATTCCTCTGAGATAGCACGTACTTACCAAACATCGATTACAACGCAGAGATATATTATTGATATAAGCTTACATGGAACGCGCATGAAAATATTATTCAACCTTCAGATCTGTACAAACAACATGGGTTTCGTAAGCTTCCACTCGTCCTTCATTCAATGAACACGATATCTAATATCTAATCTGCCTGTCAATCTCTTCTTGCCCATCCACTTCACAAGTTTAAGCCCTGTAATTATTTATCGAACATACTCGTAAATATTAAACGTTTTGCGATAACATGAACGACCAATAACTTTGTTGAAAGGGTTAAGCAAGAATACTTTAGGATGTAAAGTACTCGTAGATTTCACAATGTGTGGAGTCAGCATTAGGTATTGTTACAGTCAATGATAACCTAAACGATTTACCAAGTTGATAAAGAAATGAAATGAAATAAAAATAAACTAGATTTCACTTTTTTTGCATGTAGGCTTACTAGGGGCACAGATATTATAATACATCTAGGGGATACACAATATTTAATAGACCCTACCACTGCTTTGAGACAATTGTGGGCTAGTGCTGAGAAATTCAGTCATTCAGAAGCAGCGCAAGAAATTCAGTCACTATTTTCAAATAAGTATTTTCAATTGTGGTTAATTTGTATAAGCTAATTGCGAAAGGATACCTAAAGCTTATATTCGAGTTGAGAAACTTTAGTATTCCTTTTATCAGCTGTGGTGACTTAAAACTGTGTATAAACCCTCACCATTCATATTCAAGCAAAATATCCACACGAACACACGGAGACAAATATCGCGCGTCTGTTACGAGTATTTCATCAAACAAAACTCGTATGAATCGTCCTGCTCATCTGTATGCCGGCGTCAGACTCTTGTATAGCTGACTAATGGACTCGTGAGGACCTTTGTCGGTGTCGACACATCCCTCATTGTTCTGAACTCCTCTCTACTCTGTATACTGTAAGTCGATGTCCGTGATTCCGTCTGTATCGGTCCTTGTCACTCGTTCCAGAATGACATGAGCGTGAGCGCAACGGCTGGTGCTGAGAATACGGATTTCTTGACCCATGCTCATCATTTTCATTTTCGTCATCAGCACTCGCACTCATGGGCCTAGGGCAGGAAACAACATAGCAGCACGTCATTAAGGTACATGGCAGCACGTGGGATCGAACCTGGTACCTCCCGCAAGAGAGGCAACTCGCTAGCCACTTCGCTATCCACGATCCAGATGTCCAAGATTCGACTCGGCTATTTGCGCATCCATTGAACAGTTCACGGTAGCCCGGCTGCCGGTGGGCTAGATTCCAATGTGCCTTGTCTAAGATTAAATTTAAGTTCTGTCTCTCTTTTTCTCTGCCATGAAACAAACGAAAAGTGACAGACTATATTAATTTAGAAACGTCAGATTAAACAGCTGTCAGTTGCTAAGGAAATTAGAAAATCCATAGACAATTTAGTATGGATGTAATTCGATGACAACTAAAGTCACGAAAGACGAAAGAAGACTCTGAACCATGATCCAGAAGATGACAGATCAGGTAATTACAGTAAAGCGACTGCCATCTGACCTCCGTTACCCTGTTAACCTAAACTGTTTGGATCATGGTTACACATGCAGTCGCCTGAATGTGTAAATTTCCCCACAATGTTTTCCCTCACTGTAAGAGCATCGGTTTATGTGATAACTAATGTACACAACTCAGAAAAAGACATTGGTACAAGGCGGCACGTGTGATCAAACCCGGCACCTCCTACACGAGAGTAGTGGTGGGCGTTATTTCAACTAGTAACCGTTTAATTCAACTGTTTTCTATGCTCAACGATTCAACTGGTTTTATCATAACTGCAAAAGTAGTTGAAATGCTCAACTAGTTTTTTTTAGGTCTAAATTCAGCATTAATAATTTATGCGTGGTCGTTATTATGCGTGGTTATTATGCGTGGTCGAACTGTAGTTCGCCGGGGAAAAACTGTAAATTTTTCTAACTTGATTTGGCTCTCAACTGTTTTGCCTATGTGTAATGTGTTGAGCCAAAAACGCTACAAATCCATTGAAAAACTTAGCCACGTTGTTTTATCAAACTAGTTGGCAACGCCAACTGTTTTAATAACCAGTTGCCCGTTGAACAAAAACAGTTGAGTTTCGTTGGCGCGAAAAACGTCAACGACCCACCACTACACGAGAGGCAACCCGCTATAGCTACTACGCCATCGACGTTCACCATTATTGCATCATTAAAGTGAATTAATGATATTTGTAGACAGCATTAATTAACTGCTTACATTAAAGCTTACAATACCGAGGAAGGAATGCATTTACCGTCAACTTACTCCTTACCAACATAAGAGGAATCTTTAATGTTCTAAAAGTAATTATCGATGCGTTGTTCGTCTGTGGAATGCGCATGCACTCAACTGCATAATTATTATACATCATCAGACTTTCGATATTTTGTAAAGTTGTTATTATTCACCGTTACCGTACCTTTATCGTCGAACTAAGTACAGTAAGTAAATTACAAAAGTATTATAAAATCTGAGTATCGGCTTGTACTATTAGGTAGGTATTCTATGGCTTCAGTATCTGTCGCTGTGCGTCGTTTCCTCTTTTCTAAGGGTCGCGACTTCCATTTATGATTTTCTCCTGCAAATTCTTCTGATCTTTGGCAACGTGGAGAGCGTCGTCATTAAAGAAAAAAAAGTTCATTTTTTTATTTCAATGTCAAGTGTGGAGCGGCTTTGGTCCGTCCACCGCATTCAGTATATATTTTTTTATTTACATATTTGTTGTATAAACTTACTGAAGATGATCGCGACGTTCCGTGGTAATAATAAATATGATAGTACCTACATACTTGTAAAAAGTTAAAAATTCTTCTTTGATTTTTTATCGAAATTAATGAAATGACATAGCTAGCAAGTCGGTAAATTACAAAAAAAAAGTTTTAAAAACTTTACAAAACAATGGTTTTGAAGTATTTAACACTCCTAACGACATCTATGTTCGTATTAACGTACCGCGTACAGCGCCACCTAGCAGATATTTTGATTACTATGAAAGCTTCGGCTAGCGTGAGAGAGCTTGCTATGAAGATGTCGTAACTGCGATACCAAGTAGTTCACAGATGTACCAACAGAAAGCGCAACTACAAAAATCCTTATTCTAAATTAAGGATTTCGTAGTAATTTTTGTAGCAGTTCGTAGCGGAGAGAAATAATGTTCGTAGTCGTTCGCAGTCCGTGCTGTAGGTTAATTTTATTTTATTTAAAACTGTCTAGTAGTAATTTAACTAGTTGATTTGATATATTTTATCTAGCAATTAATACAAATATCTATCAATCAGCAGATCAAATTATTAAACGAGAACATCTTTTGAAATCGAAGTCTAAAATTAAAAGCTTGTAAATGTTTGCTATAAACACAAAACTAGTAGATAACGTCAAGGTTAATATCTAAAGTTTAGGTACGTCAGCAAATTGATATTATTAGCAAAGGTACTAAAATATTTTGAAAATTATCACTTCAATCTCCAAAAAAAACAAATGAGTGCCTACTTATTTTGAAATTTCTTAACAACTACACCACAAACACTTCTTAGTATTGAAAATCCTTACGCTTCATACCAAAAAGTAGTTTAAATATTTTGTTAACTGTGTTTAGTACCCTATTTTTGTAACTGTGACGAAAGCTCGATCACAGGAAGTTAAAAGTTACGGGTAAAGGTACCTCTTACTTTATGTGTTCCCTATTGTTATGACGTGAAATGTTCTACTGCGTGTCTTAAGTTCATGATAGCAATCAAACTCACGCACTTTACGAGATTTACAATCACAACCTTATTGCGCTTTTTTTCTCAGCACTATCCTACAATATTGAATCAATGTAGAGTGTACCACACATTTTTACACTGTTTTTATTGTCTCAATACCTCTTAATATACTCGGGGTCACCAATGTAGACGTGGTCGTGTGTATTTATTATGTATTGATATATTGCATTAAGTTAAATTATTTTAATACAAAATACAAGATTAGTAACTCGTGACGCTTACTTAATATTGACATAAAAAATATTAATTTATTCATTTGATTTTAGTGTGTTGTGACAACTACCAAATGTGAGGAAGGTTGACCAGTAGTATGGCCACAAGTAAACATATTATACATAAATAAATAAAGCTTCTCAATTTTTCTCGCTAATCGCGCTTTTCCTCAAACATCTCGCCATCGCATCGCTCCTTCTGGACCACAACCGCCTCAAAAAGTCTTAATTGATAGTCCTGCACGTTGTCCCCAGACGGTGCTGTGGTTGCGCAGTGCCACAGTTTTATTGTCCCTCCCGCGGGTCATTTATAACCGGCGGTGGCGCCCTCTATTCTCGCCGCTCCATCCATCAGCCACATTGTCCTGGACTACGTTCGAAGGGAATTGATAAAACGAAACGCCCACAGAAGGGAATTGTAGTTCGGTACTTTGGTTCATCTCTGTGGCGACGTGGAATGTTTTGGTGGAGCTTTTAGAGTTGTGGTTTTGATGGGTTACTGTTACGATATCAGGAGTTTTAAATTGATTAGGTAGGCCTTGGCGTCTATGCTATAAATAAGTTAGGTACGAGTATGGTCTGAACACTTTTACTATTATTTGTTCTGTGCTGAATGTTCAAACTTTTTTCTACGATCATAAGGTTCAAACAAAGTACATAATATCTGAAAGAAAACAATTGCCTAACAAGACACTCGGAAAAGTTTTCATAACTTATATTTGAATATTGAAGATTTTTTGAGCAAATATCTCAGTGGAAAAGTTTCAAAGTATTAAGTACGAATTATTTCAGAAAGAGAAGAAGAACTGAAAGAAAATTGGTTGGTTTAGTGGGTTTATTTTAAAATATCGTGGAATTTAAAGTTTTTGTGACTAATTTAATGGGTTAAAGTACGAAAATAGCGGCAGTTTTAAAATAAAATTTATCCCGTCTCAAAGTGAATAAAAACCTTTTGTTACTTATTTCTTGTGTATAGTGATTTCTTAACTTTTAAGTAAACCGTTAGAGGACTTTAAAATTTCCAGAAATGAAATAGTGGATGTTCGTTACTATAGAGCAACCTGTTTATTTTTTTAATCAGTATCTGAATACTGGTACAAAAAACATGTGTAATTTTTATTAATAATAATTACGCATGTTTTTTGTTATAAATCCGATTTGAGGTACCAACCAGAAGCGTAAAAAATATAAATAAAATCATTGCTTCGTAAAATAAAAAACTCAATTATTTTTCACGTTGCGCGGCAACGTTTTCGGCGTTTCAACATACGCCTGACGGGTTTGACAGAAATCCGTTCTATATCCGTGCCATTAATCGTGCACTCTGTGGTGCCCATTCGTCATCGGCCACGACGGGACATGCTCTTACACCGTACGTAGAGGTTAACGTCACGAGTAATATTATTATGGGCACGCCACTACACCGGGCTTAAAGAGGTTACCGTTATGAGAAAATGTCATTGCGAACAAATTGCCATTTATATGTCTCGTGACTGAAACTAAGCCTCGAGCTCACCAACACATGTTTAATTTTTAATTTGCTGGTTTGGAATTCTGTCAAATTATCTGTCCATCGTAGTTTACCAGCTGTTTAAAAATTGGAGAAGTCGGGTCTAAATGAGTTCTATTTTTTGTGGTCGATCTATAATCGGGCACGTGATGTTGCTTTTTGTAAGTAAATAATTGAGACACGTTATTGGTGGTGTATGAGTCTATAACGCAGGTATAAAGTTCTAATACAAAAAGTATTCTTGATATTTGGCACTGGCATGTCCGCTAAAAGGTTAAAACTGAACTTTTCCGAATGTTTTGCTTTACTAAAAAGATATTTTACCATTTTCAGGGTACTTTCAATCCTTAATTATTACTAAGGATGTCGTATTAAAAAAATACTTTATTCGGGAACAGGAACCGGGCATAAATGAAACGAATCAAGTGACAATGCGGTGTGATGTGCGTCTACCGAAGAAGAACCTGCAAGGCCGTAGTTTCACCAGAGTGGGGAATAAGAAAACATTTTCTATTAGTACCTTTTATTTACACTAGCTACGTGTCAACATCTTCTTGTAGCGTGCGAATCGCCAGGTGTGCCTGCTTCATTACATCGTGAAGGAAATATATGACGCTTCCTTGTAGAATTAATAGTGGGAGCCATGGAAAGATTACGCTTTCAAAAACGTTTTAATGAATTTTCAACGCGCGTAGTAAGGTTGGTTGGATGGTTTCTGTTATAGTCGGTAATTGACATAAAACATGCACTACTGTCTATGATGCTTGATCGAGTAGAGACTATAATTTTCAACACGATAAAAATTACTACTATGATTTCTATCAGAAAATTGTAAAAATGCATTTGTGTACTTTTTACCCGACTGCGGAAGAAGGGTTATGTTTTGCGAGAGTATGTATGTATACAGGGTTAATTGTAATTAGCTGGACACCTCTTGCAGGCAGCCTCTCAACATCAATCCTAACATTTGTTCTACAACTTTTTACAAATCTTGATAAATAACACAAAAAAAGAAAAACAAAAAAAAAATGTTCCCTCTGTTATTTACTACTCTGTATGATGTACCTAAAATAACAACGCCGAGGCGCCCCTACCTCGCCCCTCCTGCATTAATTAAACGTTTCGGTACTAACATGTGCGTCGCCGCGCCCCTGCGTCACCCCGCCACCCTGCGTCCCGCTGCACGTGGCGATTATTTTGTCTACACAAGGTGCGTAAGTAGAGTAACGCAAGTTTAGAGTCAATAAAAACTTAGATTTTAAAAACTATTTATTTTGAAAAGTCGTAGAACAAATGTTGTTGAGATTGTTGTGGAGAAGCTTCCTGCAAGAGGTGTCCAGGTAATTTAAATTAACCCTGTATATGCATAATTGTTTGGCACGCCCTAAAGCCTCAAGGGCTGGACAGTTTTTAACATATAAGGTGTCGTTGAATTGGTCAAAATTGTAAGAGTGACATAGGCTATAAAAAAATTTAAAATGCCGCCCGAAAATGGAAATAAAGGGGGAGGGGGGATTGATTTTTTCCCTTTCCATAGCAATATGGGTATCAAATGAGATCCAGTAAAAAGACAATTTCAAAAATATAATAACTTTTGCAGTCCGGTGTTTTGGTTTTTTCAATAATTATGTTTATTAATAGAAGAATTTTATCAGTGCTCGACAGTACAGTGTACTTAGAGAAGTTTGTTACAGAGGTAACAAATGTTCTTTTATAACATATAACATTTTTTCAATTTTCTGTGCAGACACCGACACCTTTTTATAATCTCAGTAGCGGGTAATGCGACTTGTTCCGCGCAAATGACGATATTTTCAAGTAAACTTTTATCCCCCATTTTCCCTTACAACGTTTTATATCGCAACAAAAAGTAGTATATACTGTCCAGGGTTTCAAATTATCTCTATACCAAATTTTATCTAAATCGGTTCAGCGGTTTAAGGAAGAAATCCTTTTCTTCCTTAAACCGCTGAACCGATTTAGGAACAGACAGACGTACTTTCGCATTTATTACGTTCGTTATGGACCATTATCACCAGGTGCAAACGAATACGAGTATGAGCATATTGGCTTGTATTGTAATAATCATTTGATTCATTGAATTTTGGTATTGAATAATCAAACATTCCTATCCATTTTCAATTGCAGTCATATTAAAGAAGTTGAAATTACCGTGATCCAACCTTTGATGAAACTCTTTACAATTCAAAAAGGAACAAACTGAGGGGTTATTCCAACAAAATCGTTATCTTTAAAAAGCAATGTGCAACTATAGCATGTCAGACCCAACACATCTATGTAAGCATCTCTGATCCCAAGAACTGGGGGCAGACCTTCATAACCCAGCGGCGAATATTGCGAATGGGGGTGTAAATTAGGGTCCCAAATACCTCTTTATAGAGATTGCCCGCCTGTCCGCTTTAGGGGCAAGTCACGTAATGATATTGTGGTCCGCCTAATCGGCCGAATTCGCTGTATCGATGTGGTATTTACTGTAAACGTGCGGCTAGTATTTTCATAATACTACGACTTGGAAGTTTTCCGATTCCGGCTTATTTTTTTTATAGAAATTGAATTACTTTTGTTATCACGCCGAAAGTTACTTTAGATTGGAATTGTAGGTGTGCAAAGAATATGTAAGTTGGGCAGGATGTCTTAAAATTGGTATAAATAAGCTTGCGTGGTAAGATTTTTTGATTCCTCGATTTTGGTATCTTAATTTTTTTTTGCTAGAACATATTGGTAAATAAGAAATAATAATTATATAAATAAGAAAGAACACTGTGAGTGTTAAAAATATTTTAAAAACTATCTTCTCGGTAAAGTTTCTAGCATAGGCGCGTAGATTTGCCCTATACAAATTACTCATTACATGCTTACTTATCTCTTCACGTCTAAAGAACAGCTATATACCTTCTGTTAAATGATACAAATTAAATAAAAATTTTTTTAACTTAATACGTGTAAAGTGGATGCACCTACACGCTTTTGGATGTACAGTTAAGTAAAAACTGGCCAAGTGCGAGTCGGACTCGAGCACGAAGGGTTCCGTACCATTAACTTACAACATTAGACAGTATAGGCAAAAAATCTTTTTAAGTTTATATTGTTCTTTTGGAAAAAAGTATATATATATTTAATTTTAAAAGTATTCATCACAGGATACCCGAAACTATTTTAAATAAGAGTTACCGCGCCTGTTTCTTTACGTGAGTGATTTGAGGTTTATAGGTCCAAGACTTTAGAAATTACAGGGGGGGAGGGCACCGTGTAAACGACTTTGGCGGGCTATATCTCGCAAATGGTAAAGCTGATAAAAAGTGTTATATGGAAACCCTACCTTATTTTCATAGTCCTTTTCAACGATAGCCCACACAAGGGGGTGCATTTAAAAAAATAATTTACCCCCCCTTTACATGTATGGGGGGGAGGTACTTTTAAAAAGGGGTAATTTAAATTTTTCGTATTTTTAAAAATGAGATCTATATATAAAGTATCCTTGAACCAAGTTACATGCAAATCAGTCCATAAACATAGAAGATATTCTGCTGTGACAGACTAGCTCGGACGGAACGGACGGACTGAACGATCTTATAAGGGTTCCTTGTCGGACTACGGAACCCTAAAAAACGGTTATGTTTCTATATGAGTTCAAAATATAAAAACATAATAAAAAGAAACTTACCTATTTCTAAATCACAAACCTTCGACAGAGTAACTGGTGTCAAGAAGGCTGGCAGCATTACCCCGTTGTATGGCCAAACTAATGCGTTGGCTGAGGAAGCTAATGAGTTCTATATTTCAATTCCTATTTGAATGCATGTGCTCGTAGAAATATAACAATAAGCAACCTGCAAATTATATACGTACAAGTTCACTGAAATGGATGGATGCCTCTTATTTAATCATCTTACGTAGAATTTCATTAAACTGATCTTTTAGAACAATTTAAGTCCTTTCTTTACTTGCCTCTTGTCATTAAAACCGGTGAATACAGGCTGTTGTTTTGGTCAGCGCTCCCGTCTCAGGGGTGGTTGGTTGTACAAACGATACTGATGCCAAAAAAATATAAAAAATATTTCATGGGGAAACCCACAAAAAATAATGTATTATTGCGATACTAGAGAGCGAGTTGAAAAACTACCAATCCATCGGTAGCTATGGCGTAGCTAACTAGCTAAGGCGTAGCGTTTCGTAGCTACGCGCAAGAACGTCCCATTCTTTGTGAAAATATTTAGACATGTTGTAAAGAGGTTTTCTTTTAAAAAACTTTTTTTTTAATTGTAATAACTCATACCACCATCTTTGAGTCGGGCTGACCAAAACAACTCCAAGTATTATGTATTTTTATCGTGTTGACACAGAAGATGAAATCATAAGTTTTCCCTTGTATTTTCGAATGCAACTGTACCGGGAAACAGTTTGAATGCGAAACGGTGTTTTGGGAGTTTTTCACGATACCATAAGGCGTGGGCGTTGAATGCCGCGACCTTTACAGGAAATCTGCTGATATTTGCTTTTGATTGTTATTGTCTTTGTTTTTGTAGTGAATGCCGAATTAAGTGTACGTGGAAATGTTAAAGGAAGTAAACTGGATTTTGTTATAAATTAATGTTACGTACCTATGTACATTGTATATTACCATAGAGAAAACATAGATAGTCGAACAGAAAATCCCCTTATTTTTTGAAGTCGGTTAAAAATAAATACGATTTTATCTAATATTGAAATGTGGTAATATCTACAGTGGGTAATATAGTTACTGCAGATGTATTATTCTTCATATTTTTACCCGACTGCGGAAGGAGGGTTATGTTTTTCGAAAGTATGTAGTTATGTATGTACGTATATGTACATATATATACAACGAGGTGTCGTTGAATTTGTCAAAATTGTGATAGTGACATAGGCTATAAACATTTTAAAAATGGCGCCCGCAAATGGGGAAGGGGGTTTGATTTTTTCTTACCATAGCAATATGGGTATGCGTATGGGTAATAACTAATAATTTGTAGTAAAAAGAACATATCAATAATATGTTTTTTTTCATTAATTATCTTCATTGTTTTTGTACTGTTTTTATATTTTTTCACAATTCTTGCCAGTTTGCCCTCTCTATTCAACACAAATGCAAATGCTCGCTGCTAGAAGGAAATCTGGAAAATATATAACTTATCGTTAAGACCGCCAATAGTCAGTTAATTAAAACTTTAGATAACGGAATAGCATCTACGTATTTTATACTTGCGTCGAGTCGGTGGAAATAAGCCACAGGTATGTTGGGTAAAACCTTAATTATTAATCAAAATCCGTCGTCTGTGCTAAGCCATTAGTGCCACTTGAGACTTGTAAACGAATCAACAAAACTATATTCCCGTAAACAATATTAGGTCAGGGGTCCAGATTTCACAAAGGAACCAAAATAATATTGCGTAAACATTTTGATAATTTCAATTACATACGCTTAGAATATGCAAAACGACCCCCTAGTGATGTCCCGCAACTAACAATATTATTTTAGTAACATTTAACATTTTGACTTAAATTAAAACGAAGTGTAAACGATATCTTATTGTGTACTAGCTGTTGCCCGCGACTTCGTAGACTCGATGATACAAAAATTTATACTCCCATCATCATCCAGCTATAATGATATCTTTGTCTTCCATTTTGGAGAAGAGAGGAATGAAAAATTAAGGTCAATAGTCACTCTTTTTTAGATAAGTTACTATCACCTCGCCATCCTTTTCTGGTAAGAAAATTTCGCACGGCAGTGACACCGACTCCAAAACTAAATTTTTTCGTACATTTTTCTTAGTAAAAGTGTAAAGGATTTTATTACTTTTTAGTTTACTTTATTAAAGGCAGTTTTATTCGTTTGTAAAAAAATAAAGGTAACTTTAGGTTTTAGTGTTCATAAAAAAATCAGACTCAAACCTCCCTACCGCAATAGATGAATGTGGTTTGGCATCTATCTATTGTGTCTCTAGCCTACTCTAAGGTCGGTTTATAAGTTACTACTATTGTAAAGTTATTATTATTATTAGGAGCCTATCGTGTCCCACTGCAGGGCAAAGGGCCTCCCTACCCTTTCTCCTATATTGTAAAGTAAGTGAGACTATAATTTTAGTTCAATTTCCGTTAGTAAGTGATAAGTAGTATAAAAAAATTGTGCCAATTGACTTTGATCTTTCATTACAGTAATTCAACAAAATTTCAACAAACTGTCTGTGGTGAAAGTATTCACGAACTACTTAGCGTTAAGGTCAGGACCATAAAATTATGACTCCTGAATGTAAACGCTTAATTAAGTATATAAATTAATGCTGTAGCATATATGGTATACATGCCTATCAAATCTGAAGGATTCTCTCGACTTCTCCAGGTTTCCGTCACCAGATCGTAACTTGTGGACAGTAGGATTACCTTGGGAGTTTGAAAATCAGTCTAAAGTAATTTAGCATACCAATTGCTCCAGGCGTTCAATTTGTGTAAGTTAACAGAAATTGCTCATCACGCTGAACAATGTTCCCTAAGGCGCTCTATTTATAACTTTTATAGTAGAGCTGAGCTGCTATATCAATTGCTCAAGGCGTTCAATTTGTGTAAGTTAATAGAAATTGCTCATCACGCTGAACAATGTTCCCTAAGGCGCTCTATTCATATCTTTTATAGTAGAGCTGAGCTGCTATATCAATTGCTCCAGGCGTTCAATTTGTGTAAGTTAAAAGAAATTGCTCATCACGCTGAACAATGTTCCCTAAGGCGCTCTATTCATATCTTTTATAGTAGAGCTGAGCTGCTAGGGTTCTATATCAGTTGCTCCAGAACTTCAATTTGTGTACGTCAATAGAATATGCTCATCACGCCAAATAACTTTTCTTAACGCACTGTTTTCATATCTCTCTTAGTTTAAGTGTACTGCTAAGGTTCCACGACAAGTGCTCCGATCTTCAAAATAAGTTATAGCCTAGTATTTGCCTAGACTCAATAGCTACACGATAAAAAAAGTTTCATTCAAATCCGTTCAGTAGTTCCGGAGATTAGCGTGTATAAACAGACAAAAAAATTAAAGTAGTAGATTCCTATTCAGTTACTGTTTTAACATCACCCTCAATAAATTTTTGGTAAAAATACTCAATGCACAGACGCATTGATTTCACTGTTTTATTATATGTATAGATTAAGGATAAAAATACCAGTTAATCGCCGAGTAAATATTTTTGCTTTCTTTCTTTATTCCTTCTTCAACTATACTGCATGAAACTGACAGCCGCGGACAATTTTTAGGTGACAGCATTTGAAGGACTTTAAATCCAATAAAACGTTCAAATTGTCGCTAAACTTCAATGTTATAAAAAGCATTTGTTGTTATTCAGTAATTAATGATTAATAAAAATCTGTCACTTGAAGTGTGTCAGTTGAAAGTTGAGCTTTGTATTGTAGGTATAGGTTTTGATTTTGAGGGGTAGTATACATTATCCTAGTGTAATACTTAGTGTAGTGCTCAAAACTAACCGCCTTACTAATAAATTATTACCACTGTTATAACACTTGAATAACAAGCTAATTTGCAATGTTTGTCTCTATTAGCCTATAAATACTTATTTGTCATTAATTCAAAACAAGCCGTCTCATATTTATTTAAGTGTTATAATAATAATAGTAATTTATTTCAGGCTACAGACTACAGGCTCACAGAGTAAATACCTTACACTTAAAAAAAACACAATTAAAACAAATTACAAGCATCTATATAAAGATACAACGCGCGCGTTGTCGGCTGACAGCTTTCCTCGGAGTCAGTGAAACAAGACTGCCTGCGGCCAGAAGTCATCCTTCACGAAGGTTGCCAGATGATGGGTCGGTACTCTCACCACAAACGAACTAAAATTCACTTTGTGGCGAGACTTCAACCGTTCGACCCTCAGGGTGAAGTTGGGCTTTCTTCGAACATAGTCAGCGACTTCTTCGACCTTCGTCGACCAGTGCAATTGGGGCATATACAGCTGCGTCGAGCGCACTTTGGGATGCAGCGGATGTTCGGGTCCAGTCGGTGCGGTAAATATAATCTGTGGTGCGGTGCCATGGTGGTTACGGCTGGCGGGCTTCCTATTCTTATTTCCACTTTCGTGAAGCCCTACTCGTCGCACCGATCCTTCGGTTGACACGGTGTCAGTGTCAAATTCTTCGTTCAATATGTTTTATTTCTTAACAGAGATCTAATTCAGTATGTAAAGTAAAATGCAACCTATGGCAATTTCAAAACTATTTAATGCCCATAATCATTATGCAGTTACTTATACCACAGATTATATAAAAGTAATGCTTATACCACCTAAAATTGAAAGATGGAGCTTATTTTTACGAGTATGCGGAGTACCTATAATTTATCCTCCATATCTAAACGCACCGGAAACCGACATATGACGTTACTATATGCATGTGTGAGAGTTTCCGATCAAGAAAAAAGTTTGATTCCAAAGATAACCCTGTTAATATCGGGGAAAGTCGTCATAGACATGCTTATGATGTCACAAGTTTAGGATTTCAATAATTAATTACAAAATTACTACTGAATAAAACGTCAAAATACTCAAATTACTTTTTTAATTTAGTCTTTACTTAAAAAAATATATATAAAACGTTACACCTTAAAATTTACTTTCCATACCGAATTCTTATTGGTAAGGCGGAAACTTGGCACATCACTAGGGCAGTAGGAACAAGTTGCTTATTATGTTTCCTTCAGGCTGTTGTTGTTATGTTAGCAACCCGGCTCATGCGTGTGTTATATATTAATGGCGTTAATATATTAATATTATGCAGGGAAAACAAAAGTCATAATTGTTTAAAAAAGCAGCTTAAAACTGTATTACTTATCTAGACTGTAACCGATCACTGTGGAGTATAAAGTGTGATATGAGTCTATTATGTTATCAATATGAACTTATATTTTCTTGAGTTTCTGATGAAAAATGGTCTTGATAATGTAGGAAGACAACGGAGTGATCCTTTATGGGTGCCTTTTAAGGTATCCGTAGGAACCTCTGCAGATTTCTTGCATACCTAGATTTTTTCTTTTTCCAAGCCATTTTGAAAGCCATACATAGAGTTAAGCGGTGGGCCAGCTGAAAATAATGCTGAAATATTTTGAAATACCTCGTCAGTTTTATTCGCCTAAGTTCTGACTCCACCGCTACAAACTTTACCAACTAACTTCGTAATTAGTAAAATTACATTAATACGTCTCGATACTGAGCATTCTGAAGTATTTTAGACTATACAAGTACCTCTAGTACGTAATTAACTAACCTGCTTGTGGTTAGATGCTTTATTAACTTTTAGGCGAAACCATTTGGAGTGCGCGAACTTTGACGTTGTGTTTAACGAAAAGTTAGGTCTTTTATAAACACATGAGTTATTAATTTTATTAAGCAAACATAATTTTATGTGTGCTAGATATTATCAATTTCTTAGATAAAATTAAGACACATTGTTTGAAAATAACTTGAAAGATAAAGCCACATTTAAGGTCGGTATATAAAAATTAAACCAAATACGTTTTAATATTTGTGTATCTCTCTTTTTGTGATCAGTTTAAATCTTCCCTTATAGTGTCATTTGAACACCTGAACAAACCGGCAAGGAATTTCATTTATTTCCAATATATTTCCGTTACATTACAACGTTTACAGTTTCTTTATTCCCAGTTTCCCACTTTGAAAATTGCAAATAGTTTCGTCCGAAAAAACATCGCAATGCTTTTAACGCGAAGAATATTATCCGGAGTGATGTAAAAGCCGGATTTATTCCCGAAAATTCTTACCTACAAGAAGCCACAGAAAAAAATATTGTTAATATGTCACAAGCATTTATTTGATCCTAATGGCACGTAGATGATTAAAATGCTGCTCTTTTGAAGAAAACTAAACAGGCAACACTAATAATAACAAATAATAATAAATTGTTTCAACAAACACACCAATTACCTAGTCCCAAACTAAGCGTGAGCTTGTGCTATGGTGACTAGGATAACGGATAGACATACTTATATACATTTATAAATATCCATGACTTAGGTACAAATGCTCGTGCTCATCACACAAACATTTGCCCCTTGCGGGATTCGAACCCGCAACCGCCTGGTTTAGAAGTCCGGGGTGCGCACCACTACACCAAGACGGTCGTCACGTCAATACGCAGGGTATTTTTTTTTTTTTTATAAAAAATTTTTGATATATTTTCGCTTTTATATGAATGGAATGAAATAAATGACAGCTGATTTTTCAGTAGTCAGATTAGAAATAACTGCTGAATAATATACACCACCACTGAATTTAATAAATGTAATCCCTTCATTTGTAGACAGTTAATTGAACGACATTTTTAAAATAGTCACTGTTCAGTCAGTTATTTTTAAATTGACAATGGAAAGTCAATATAAATGTAAATGTACGTTAATATACATGAAAGATAATATATCTTACCATCACCAATATTTAAACAGCCGGTAAACCTCGATTGACGGTTAATTTGTTAAAATTCTTATACAAAATTATGTCAAATAAGCTAAATCGGCTGATTAAAAAATAAACATGTGTTGGTAAACTCGTTGTCCAGGATTAGTCGTATATCTGCTACGAAACTTCGTAGCACGTAGCATATCGTGTGCAAAACCTTTTGGTAAAATAGACTAATAATTCCGCAAAAATTTTGAACCAGATTAAAATTAAGGAACTTAGTTATAATCGTAGGTTTAATTTTTCGCAATCTTTTAATCGAAAAACAATTGCACCTTCAAGGGTTTCAAAACAACCACACAATATATTGAAGCAGTTACAATAAAAGGCAACTATCAAACGGTTTACGGCAGAGGTTATCCCAGGGAGGTTAATAGGTACGAGTAGTAGCTATACATCACGGTGCCGCAGTGAATTTCGGTCAGTTCTTCCGGGTATCTGCAACTATTAAGCTACATATTACCAATTCGATAGGCAACTGCAGAGCCCATTGAGGCATTACTTAATAAAACGGTGTCCATGTTTCAGTTCTTTTCATCTCCCTCATTCACTATGGGATGCAGGACTGAGTAATTGGGTAGGCTCGAGTCGAAAAAACAGGGGACCGAGTCACAAAAATCTCCATAGAAAAAAAAAACTGGTTTCGCTAACGTGCCGCTAGGAGCGCTGACCAAGGGTGATGAGCTCGGAGCGCGTGAAACACTAAAACCAGAGTTCACCAATTTTTAAACAGCTGGTAGCAAACCTCGATTGACGGTTAATTTGACAGAATTCCTATACAAAATTATGTCAAATAAGCTACACCGGCTGATTGAAGATTAAACATGTGTTGGTAAACTCCAGGCTAAGCCCTTTGAACGTATTGTACAGGGTAGGCCCTAGAGCATTTATCCGATTCAGGTTAAGTATTGGTATATTTTACTATTGCCCTCAGTGTACCAACTGTTAGATCGATTGAGTTCTCAATTACTTTTGTATGTATCAAAATAGCTGTGAAGTATCATGATTAAACTCGCCATATAATTATTAAACAGTGGGTTGTGAACTTAGAGAATTAACCACGCCCAAAAAAGTTGTGAATGATTTTGAATAAACCAAATTATGTCATTCATTAACCGAGCTGACAATTTTGGATAAATAGGCGTTAGATATTAGGACAGGGAGATGAGAAAAATCACGTAAAGCCTCTTTTGCACAGCATTGCAAAAACCGCAGAATAATGTAAAAATACTATAAATAGTTTATCTAGTTTTTTCTGTATATTTAACCTGTCAAACCCCACAAGTCCCGCGGGCGGGTTAATAACAATTAATTTTCTATTGTGTCTGGAAACATGATACGTGAAGTTTTAAATCTATAATTATTGACCTTGATATCACCAGATGGTATGCCATCTACCTATTTCTAAATCAAGGGTTTTCGATCATGTAATTAATTTTATCGAAGCCTTCTCTATCTTTACAAACGTTACTAAATAAACATCGGAGCTCATAATAACACTACCTCCGCATACTTAAGTCTAAAAATACCTTCAGTGACAGTTGAGTGAACGGATATTGAGATGTGCCGGCGGATATTACGGATATTACTGAGATCTCTCCAATCTTGATATTTCGTTCGCAAATACGGGAATGTTCGAATGTAGCGCACAACTTGATGATAGCGATTTGGTTTGGTGCTTAAATGAAGTCTTGATGTGGCAAGTAGATTTTTTTGATTACTAGGTGACCGCTTAGACGGTTTCTTATTTATGTAATAAATACTGCCGCGCTTAGAGTTTTCGATTTTGTCATTTTCTTTGTCAATGAAATAGTAAAAGTTTGTTTATTCTGTCACTTTCTTTGTCAATGAAATAGAACTGAACGAGAAATGAATGAAGGATTAATTTTAATTGACGTCTCTGAGTGCGGCAGTGAGTTAAATTAATACCTTAAATACTAATAATGATTAGGCCATTACTAAAGCACTATGAGACGGCTAATTTAAATATTTGTCTCAACTATGTCATGTCATTAAATCAAATTTCACTTACAAAAATTAATCGACTGTCATCCGGTGGGACTCGTACCCACGTCCCTTCGCTATACGGGCGAGTGCTCTTACCAACTAAGCTACGGAGGACGTTAGTCAGTCGACGAATTTTTGCAAGTGCTTGCTACGCCAGTGAGCCGGCGTTCGATTTCATCAATACTTGGGGAATGTACCCGCATGTATCCAATGGAAATATTTTTACAAATATTTAACTATCAGTTAAGATGATATATGTCATGTCACCTATTTGTCATTAATTCCAAATTAGCCGTGTTAAATTTCTTCAAGTTTTAAAATTATTATTAAGGGGATTATTTTTAGTTAACCAAGCCTAAGGCCTTAAACTTGTGGTCAATTAAGCTACGCTTGAACTTTTTTCAGTTCTGAGGTCTAATTTTATATAGTTTTTTGTCATGTCTACGTCTCACGTCGTCGTGGTTATCTACATAGTTGTGATATGTCTACTTGTTGCGAACAGGAAAAGGCCTAAATTAGGCCTAATTTGAAAACTATCGCGTTTGCTATTTTAAAACAATTACCTACGTATCAGTCATTTATTAATTACTTTTAAAGCTATCATGATTTGCAAAACGTCAGTTAAAGCTATTATTGCTTTCGAGCTTTAAAGCCATCGAGTTAGGTGGTAGGTCTACGCTTACACATTTAAGCATATAAACTAAACAACACACTATAAAGGGAAGAGTAAAACCAGTACCGTTACCATGAGCTTACGGCGGTTTTACTCGCTGGCGACGACGTAAAAAAAGTGTATGGAAAATTGCACAGCGCCTCTAGCGGTTACTTGGAGGACTAAAATTTTCAATACACTTTTTTTACGCCGTCGCTAGCGAGTAAAACCACCGTAAACTCTGGTGACGGTACTGGACCCTATTACTAAGACTCCACTGTCCATCTGGATGTATGTCACCAGGTCGTATTTAGTTATACTAAAAACAGAATAAAATAAATATTTAAGTGGCCTCCTATACAACAAACGTGTTTTTTTCCGGATTTTGCTCAATATTAATAACGACAACAGGTACCTAAACGCTTGAAGTAAAGTCAGCCTATTAGATCCCACTGCTGGGAAAAGGCCTCACCTCAACTATGAGGAGGAACGAGCCATACTCCACCACGCGGGCTCAGTGCGGATTGGTGGAAGGGTGTCTGTAAGGCAAGTGACAAACCTTACTGTCAGATGTTATCAAGCCGCCCTAGGGCCTCTGACTAGGCTTAACGACTAATATCAACAGATATTAGCCGGGACCAACTGCTTAACGTGCTTTCCGAAGCACGGAGATGCTTGTCATGGTCGTCACTTTAATGGTTGGAATGGTCACCCATCCAATCACGACCGCGCCGTGGGTTGCTTAACTTTTGGTATCACTACCAAAGCGCTGCCGCCACTGCGCCACAAGCACCTCTATACAAACGCTTGAAGTATACACAGAATATTAAGACGTATATTCCCTTTAAAATAAATTTAAAAAAATGTATATTTTAGAGGGGGCTCCCATCCAAGAAACGTGCGGATCCATTCACGCGCGAGGCCTACTCGCACTTGGCCGGTTTTTTATCACACCGCTTTCAAAGATCAGTTACCGTTACGGCTGAATAAGGGCCAAGTTCACAGCACTCTTTATCGCTTATCGGAAATTTAAATACATCAACCGTGTGCGCAATATGTGAAGGTGCTCTAGGAATGACTGATACCGCGCACGGTATCCGGGAAAATCCCATTTTCCTAATTTATGGTGTCGTAAAACGATTGTCCCTGCCCTTATTGGGAACGTCTCGGAGATGCCATAACTTCGTGTAGGATTAATTACCTGCGATGTGATCCTGGTTTATCCCTTGGAGGGTAGAACTACTCGGGTACTGGAGCTGTAAATGTCACTTGTAAATAAATAAAAAAACTGTCAGCGACTAATTTTTGAGAACAGTAAACCCTTGGTAGTGAAACTTATGTTCGCTCGCCATCAAAAAGAAGAAGACGTAAAACGCCTAGCAGCCTTACATAGAGTTTTAAGCGTAATAAGTAGGCTAATTTACTGTAACATTTTACAATGGTCAAGCTGAGTGAATAAAATAAACTACTTCTCGTGGAACGCCAAACTTATGTATTTTTGTGTAATCTCCACTAATATTATAAAGAGTTGTTTGTTTGCATTGAATAGGCTCCGAAACTACGGTACCGATTCATATGAAATTTAGTACAGAGATAGTTTGAGACTTTGGAAAGGACATAGGCTACTTTTTGTTGCGATATAAAATCATCAGGGGGATGAATTGGGGATGAAAATTTGTATGAAAAGTCTGACTTCTGGCGCGGTTGAAGTCGCGGGGAACCGCTAGTCCTGAAGTAGCAACTTTAACCTATTTGGAATTTAGAATACCATATTTTGCGGCAAATTTCACTCATGTTTTGGGGAAACCTAAAATTCTTTGTCTTCCGACACTTGCCATGAGCTGAAAATTAATTCTATTTTTTCTATTACAGACTCGGCCGCTCGTAATAGAATAAAGAATCAAATAAACACAGCCGCCATTCCAGTTCTGTTAACGAAGCGAATAAAACTGTCCAACCCTTTGAATAAACTGTGGAAACGGTCGAGAATAGCCTATTAACACTCACTGACAATCTTGTAGGGGCTCTCTGGAGAATGATAATATTTTTCTTTTATTTCAAACAGTCCCGCGCCAACTTAATTAGATTAAACTAATTGAGTAAGACCTGTTGTTCCTTTTAAAAGCGAAATTGGAATTAGATTGTTTAATTTGGAGTTATAAGATTCTATCGCCGGGCCTGTTATGACAGGTTAAATATTATCATTAGAATTGTGCCTGTTGGGACGGTTACGTTTTCCTTGTTTTAATATTTGTGAATTGATAAATAATTTTGAAAGAAAGAAGAAAGAAAAATGTTTATTGTAGATAGACATCAAATTATATACGATAATAAAGTAAACGCAAATGGTATGGTTGCACGGTAAAAATATTTCGACACAGCGAGCAACACAAATTCGGTGGACCAGTCGGACTGTGCAATTGTGCGCCTGTGATGTCCACACTAAAAGATGCTCCACGCTAAAACTCACTGATACTGGTTATAAATAAATTGTAAAAATATTCTTGCAATGCAATTTAATGTTTTGGTAATACTACATCATGAGAACTGTGTTCCGTCGTTGTCTGGGAATGCCAGAACCGCTCTACCGTCGACTTTGTCTACGCTATATCTGGCTTAGTCTAGAGTCAAGAGTAAACCCATTTCTTTTTTTTAAACAGCCATTCGTGGCCCGTAAGCAATCGCCTATCTTGAAAGTTACCGCAATTAAAATTACATATTATGAATTGTCATTTTTTAAATAGCTTAAAACTATTGGTTACCTGTAAGCTAAAACTATTGCTATTTAAAATCAACCGGGTTAGTCGGTAGGCTCTTTCAATTAAATATTATGCTTACATACCACAATACGTTTAAATTAATCAATACTATTTACAGACATCTCACTTATGAACTTTAGTAAAGTTCATAATCAATATTATATGAAGCCAGAACAATCTCTCCTATTATGGGGCCTTCTAGTGCCTCGAGACATCAAACATACCATTTGCACAACTTGCAGCACTTGGCTGTAAAGAAACGCCGCCAAAAAACACCAAAAACAATATCTCAAAGTAATTTTCTTCAAGAAACACGCCTACATACCTACACCAGAGTATACGCGACAGTAGTCTACACTATTAATGAAATTGAATGTACAGTTAATTGGATAACTCCTTCAGCTTTTAATCGTCCCTTCCCGCCTCTCTACACGTAGATTCAATTCCAATGGCCACCTGCATCGAAAGTAATCTTCCCGCAACTCCATAATTTCCTTTTTATGGATTTGCACCTATTTCCACTTTTGTCTTTTATTCACAACTGTACATCTCGTGACCCTTTTGTTTGCTTTAGTTTCATCCTCTTCTCTTAATTTTTTAGTTTTCAGTTTGCCATTTCTTACCGATAGCTGCATTTGTCGAGCAAAGTACAAAGATAATCAATTCCAATAATGCTACAATCGTTTTATAATGTGTGGTTATGAGAAAAAATATTATTATAATTGATTTAAAAAACTCTTAAAAAACCGGCCAAGTGCGAGTCGGACTCGCGCGCGAAGCGTTCCGTACCATTAACTTAAAACATAAGACAGTATAGGCAAAAAAGTATATATTTTTGTTTTATTTATAATTTCAAAAGTATTCATCACAGGATACCCGAAACAATTTTAAATAAGGGTTTCCGCGCCTGTGTCTTTACGTGAGTGATTTGAAGTTTATAGGTCTAAGACTTTAGAAATTACAGGTGGGGGGACACCGTGTAAACGACTTTGGCGGGCTATATCTCGCAAATGGTAAAGCTGATAAAAAAGTGTTGTATGGAAACCCTACCTTATTTTTATAGCCCTTTTCAACGATATCCCACACAAGGGGGTGCACTTAAAAAATAATTTCACCCCCCCTTTACATGTATGGGGAGGTACCCTTAAAAAGGGGGAATTTTAATTTCTTGTATTTTTATTATGAGATCTATATGTGAAGTATCCTCGAACTGTGAAGTCCATAAACCTAGAAGATATTCTGCTGTGACAGACTAGGACGGACGGACTGAACGATCTTATAAGGGTTCCTTGTCGGACTACGGAACCCTAAAAATGATCGATGTTTTGCAAATGTATGGGATTAGATGAAAGAGAAGGAGCGCATTGAAAAATATTATTTTCATGATAAGAATTCGATCGTAAGAGTTTCAATCCTATATTACCATAAACATCAGGACATCGAAACACGATTCAAGGAATTTGGTTCGACAGAAAATCCTTCTGAAGTTTGGTCCAACTTTGCCCTCTTTGCATGTTTAATATTATTTACAATAATATGTTCGCTGGTGCAAACATTTTGAATCCTCTTTTATCCTGTTACTCAGTAACATAATAACAAAAATTTTGGGATCATATATATTTTTTGTTTACATTTTCATTCAAGAAATTGCCAAAAACCCATGTACATGTTGTCAGTTGGGCCATAAGCGATATCAATGACGTGGCTTGACTATTTTATCCTAGACGTTCCTTTCCTGTAAGATTGTTTTACTTTTATTAACATTTTAAGTCGCCAATTCAATTTGAAACAGTCGGTTAAATCAACACATGTGGTGGTTGCCACAAAGGTCAATTTCCACGAAAGTGGAACACCCTTTCCACTTTCCGTACACCCGTAATACCGTTTGATGGGTCCCCATCATTAAAATCAACCCCAAACATAGTATAACTTTAATGAACACCGTTTCTCAAAGGCCTTAAACAATTTATAGGGTAGACCGCCGACCACCGGACACCGGTCGAGGGAATGAAAATATTTTCCTTTTATTGCGGTCCTCGGCGACTCCCGAATACTCCCAATTACAATTGCAATTAACTTAATTTGAGGGTTCCGTCGTCGGTCACTGTTTCCAGGCTTACGGCTCTTAAGTGATTTGTAGGTGTCACTGTGATGGACCCTCGCTTTTCCTGAAGCTGTAGAAATAGTCAACCCTAATTTGATTGTTGGAATACGACGAACTGTGATTTGGAAATCTTTTATTAAATTAGTTTTAAATACATACCTACTTCAGATTTTATTCTGTTTAAACTTAATTCATTCCAATACATATCTAGTTAATAATTAATTATTGATTTTACATCGAATTATAGAGAAAAAGTAACTTAAAAACTTGATTAAGGAACGAATTAAATATCTATATTATTGATATAGGTATAAGTCAGCCTATTAGATCCCACTGCTGGGAAAAGGCCTCACCTCAACTTTGAGGAGGAACGAGCCATACTTCACCACGCGGGCTCAGTGCGGATTGGTGGAGGGGTGTATGTAAGGCAAGTGACAAACCTTACTGTCAGAAGTTATCAAGCCGCCCTAGGGCCTCTGACTAGGCTTAACGACTAATACCACAGATATTAGCCGGGACCAACTGCTTAACGTGCCTTCCGAAGCACGGAGATGCTTGTCATGGACGTCACTTAAATGGTCGGAATGGTCACTCATCCAATCACGACCGCGCCGTGGGTTGCTTAACTTTTGGTATCACTACCAAAGCGCTGCCGCCACTGCGCCACAAGCACCTCACCATATTATTGATATAGGTACAAAAAAAAAAATACTCCCGACAAAAAGAAACAAGTAACATAGATATTATCTTTGAAACGAAGTTGTTTACTGCTGAATATTTTAATAGGTTGGAATTAGAGTGGATTTTTTTTGTTTAGAAATGTTACAGTAACTCAAATTTTGATTCGTGATCGTTGTCACTCAAGCGTGTTTTTTAAGCAAGAGTTGGTAGGTACTGGCATTACCAGTACCTACCAACTCTTGCTTACACAATTAATAATTCATTAATATTAATAATATACAATTTGTTACAGACCGACCAGACAAACTTTTAGGGCGTCTTTTACATTTAATTACGTCATATAACCCCCATATGTTGAGTGAAAACTCCGGTTAAGATTTCTGAAATAAATTAGAGAAGCTCAATTTGCTTCTGTATTTTTTGCGTAAAATTTATAATATTATTTCTACTTTATTAGTACTTGGTAGAGTGCCATTTTTTTTGGCTTTCCGACAGTATTTTTGTAGTTTACGCCTTTCTGAGGGGGTTGGGTTTTTACACCACATAATATGGGTGTTATTTTATGATTAAATTAACTTTAGAAGACGCCTTTAAAGTTTGTCTGTAACAGTTTGTTTATCAGATTTCTAAATAACGAGTTATTGTACGGATTTTAGTATATTGGTTTTGGTAAAACATAGTGCAGTCGTAAGTTTTGATATATTTTAATGGTGAAAGAATTTAAAATAGCTTTACCTACTTTAATTCCTCATCTCAATCGGTTCAGTGGTTTAAGCGTAACAGACAGACAGACAGACACACTTTCGCATTTCTAATATTAATATAGGATAGGTCTGCAGCATCTGGCTGTCATTTTTAATGCTATCAAACCCTGTCTACTACAGATCTCATTAGTTCTATTTCAAAGGTTGATCGTCGACTTAAATGAGCTATTTTACTCTTCTATTTCAGCTATCCAATCACATTAAGGTTGTGACAGGTCGAAATAGTTAGAATTCAGATTTTGTTTCATTTTAAACATAAGTTTTTTTATTATTATTTTTATCAACTCTTCTTACTTAAAACCAAAGAACTTACTTACTTTGAAGGTTGAAATTATAGTATGGCTGTGAAAAAATGCATCAGTAGCATATGCTACAAATTAAACCTTAATCAAAATAACCAACTTAAAAGGTTCTTAGAATCGACTTGGAAAGTCTCATATCTAGTTCAATTAACGTCATAAACACGTCTTTGTTATTTACGACCCTTTGCCTTCGTCACGTAGTCATTTCTAAGTTAAAGAGCTTTAATACGGCTACATAAGGTCGTTTTTCCTGTGATAGTGTGCACTACGTGGACATTAATATTAACTTAGATAACGCTGATTGTTAGTTGGAAACACCTGCGCGTTCCGGAGTCGCGATTACGAAAATTTCGCGTATACTATTTGAGCTGAGCTGAGCGAGCGAACTGAGCGGTATGGTGCGTGTTTTCTGTAAACAGATGGACGCTTTGCAGCATATTAAATTGTATAAATTGTTGAAACAGAAACTAAATTGACTGAAATGCTTTTACGGAATTTTTACAAAGCAGGTTTTTATTTATTCATACTCCTAATTGGAAAACACAACAAATGTTGCATGATGCTTTTTATTAGAAGTATTAATATGTAATAAATTAATAACAATCAGTTAAAGACTATAACTAGTTATACAAATACAAATACAGCACAGAAAAAACAATGACTGCTTAGATGAAACAAGTCGCCAGCGCGCAGCGGTCTATAAGTGACCGCATTTTTTAATCACATAAGTAATTTAATTTGTGAAATTGTTTTCATATTTATCGTAATAATGAAACATTTTAATGTAAACACTCAAACAGCTTTGAGCCCACTCTTGTAGTTGCTGCAGCTACAATGTATGTACAAGTATGTACAGGCCATTGACTCCGGGTACTACTTTGTACCGTTTGGAGTCGAAACACTGGGCCCATGGGGCCCCAACGCAACTTTTTTAAAGATATTTCCAAGAGGCTGTTTGACATCAGTGGTGACCCAAGAGCTGGCAGCTGCCTTGCTCAGCGTATAAGCTGCTGCTAAGCTGCTAATGCTGCCAGCATCCTGGAAACCTTACAAACAGGGACCCTTTTTATAATTTTTATTTTTCTATTGTTTAAATAATTTATCTTATTTATTATTCATAAGTTGTACATACATATGTTACTTTTGAACAGGAATCAAGTACTTATATAACAAGGGGTGAGAACGAAAACCAATGTATCGTAGTCAAATATCCAAAACGCCCAAACCTTTTCTGTTTCCATTATTTTCGATGCGAAACCATCGAAAAGTATCACATCTCTACTTTATTACTCGTTTTAGGGAGGGAATCCTCAGTCGACATTACCAAGGACAAAATAAGTACGGAGAACGTAAGAATATCTAATTGAATTTTTCATTTTAGTCTGTGGAGCTTTATTAAACTCGTTGAATGTCTGGAAGAGGCAATCGGAGCTCAGTTGATTTGCATTACCGGGCGAGGGTAGCACAAAGGACGAGGCTAAGATGAAGGAATTCAATGCACTCGAAGTATCCTGGACTTTCGCCTCAAGCACCCGACGTACAATGCTGACGCGGTGAATCTGTGTCAGTGACTTTATTGTCGTAAAATTGTTATCTGCTGGTGTTTTGAGCAATTAAAACTGAATGTTCTGTTTCAGTTTTATGGTGATATATTTTTCATCTCTCTTGTTCGGAAAGTTGAACTTTTATGTGTACTCGTAGATAGCCGGGTTGCTTTTCCCTCCCTAATACTTTTGAATAAAAGGCCACTATCGATAGAAAAAAAACTATCGATAGTAGTAGTAGATAGTTATTGCAATAGTCAGAGCTGTATCAGCTATCGATTGTGATTTTAATATTGAACTTTGATACTATCGATGGTATCGATAGTATTGCTGTGTGTCAATAGTATTAATATTAACGGAGCTTTCGATACTATGGGCAATATGTTAAAAAAAACATAAAAAAAATATTGATTTATTTCTGCATATAGACCCAACTAGGGGCACTTATATATATATATTTTTTTTATTTAAAAACTTTATTGCACAAATAGAAGTATACAAAAGGTGGAATTAATGCTAAAAAGCATTCTCTGCCAGTCAAACCTTTAGGTCATGCAGAAAGATGGCAACGGGTGCAGTGAGACATCAGCAAGAAAGAGCAATTGTTAATAACAATGCAACATTAAAAGTAATTTAGATATATATATAATACTACATACATATACACTTAAAATATAATTATAATATATAAATACAAACTAAAATAATTACACTTATGTATAAATTATAAATACTCTAATATATATATATATATATATACCTATATATACATACACTTACATAACGTTTTGCAATTTATCCAGTAAAAATTTACGGCGTTTATTCTTGAAAGACAACTATCACGTCCCAATCTTAACCCTACCACTGCTTCGGGACAATTTTGGGCTAGTGCTGAGAAGAAGCAGCAAGAAACTCAGTCACTATTGTCATAGCCTCTTTTCAAAGTTTTACAATTGTTTCGTACATACAAGTCATTCCATACATTTTTATCTTTTATATAGTCATCTATTTTATAATAACCTTTCGACATTAAAGTATTCTTAACAACTGATTTAAATTTATCTATAGGTAATTCAACAATATTTTCAGGCAATTTATTAAAAAATGTGATACATCTTCCTATAAATGAATGACCAATCTTTTGAAGCCTAAAGTTTGAAACGGCAAGCTTTTTTTATGTCTTGTATTAAAATTATGTAAATCACTCTTTTTGGAGAACGAGTGCAAATTTCTTCGAACATACATCAGATTTTCATAAATAAATTGTTAATATACTGTAAGTATTTTTACATCTTTAAACACTTGTTTTAGAGACTCGTTAGATTTAAGATTGTAAATAGACCGCACGGCTCGTTTTTGCAGTACAAATATTGTTTCTATATCTGCGGCCGAGCCCCATAGCAAAATGCCGTATGACATGAGACTATGAAAATAACTAAAATAAACTAGTCTTGCCGTTTCAACTTCAGTCAAAAGCCTTATCTTTCTTACAGCATAAGCAGCCGAACTGAGTCTCCCAGACAAGGTCTCGATATGAGGATCCCATTGAAGCATGTGATCTAGAGTAATACCCAAAAATGTAGCAGTTTTCGTAGAATATAGTGACTCCTCCTTAACAACGACCTGTGTAGTGACTTGTCGGACATTAGGCATTGTGAACTTAACGCATTTGGTTTTGGTAGCGTTAAGCAATCAATTATTACTAGTAAACCAATGTAATATTTGTGTGAGAGCACCATTTACATCGTCAAAAGTATCTTTACCCCTGGGGATTTTAAAAATTAGTGACGTATCATCATCAAATAGTACAATCTCACAAACACTATCCACGAAGTACGGAAGGTCATTTATGTAAAGTAAGTTAATTAAATTCAATATATTTATTTCAGACGGAGTCCATATAATATTAGTTAAAATTTCCCTTAAAACTAGTATTAAAAGATACTAAACATTTTTTTTAAATATTAAAATACCAAAACACATGTTGTAATAATGTTAAGGCATCATTACTGCAACATCTATTGCCATGCGTTGGCATTAAGTTGCAGTAAAAATAAAAATTCTGACACAAGTTTTTTAACTAGCAAATAAGAATTTGACGAGGTAATCGAAGAGATGATAAAATTCAATATATTTAAAATTGACACATCATTTCATAGGAATAATATTACGACTTGACGGAGGTACTGCCGTGCCCCCAGATACAATTTTCAAAGTGCAATTGAAATATATACTTGTCAAAACAAAATAAGGGCCACGAGGTATTTTTTCATTTTGGTGTAAATTATTAAACATTTTCATATTGAAAGTAGTAAAATATTGAGTATACAAACTCTTTGATACCTAAACTTTTTAATATTGTAGTATTCATCTAATGCTGGCAACAATTTTAAATAAAATTTGATTCAAAATTCTTTTTGAAAATTTTGTTTCCATTTTCTTTGGCGTTTTGCTTTCCTTAGCTTCCAAGAAGCTTTATTAGAAATTATCAGAGTTCATTGATATCTCGAGTCAGAAACATCTTTTGCAATATGCCACAAGCACGCAGGCGTCATATGGACTTGCTGACAGCAACCAGAACCGTTACAATGATTGAAGAAGGTCATTCCCAGCGATCTGTGGGTTTGCAATTGGGATTTTCCCGAAGAGCTATTCAAAATCTATGGAATCGTTTCCAAGAGACCGGCAGTGTTAGAAAAAGACCTGGTTCGGGCAGAGTTCGCATTTACAACAGCTCAAGAGGATCGTTACATTCGATTAAGTGCGCGCCGAGATCGCACAACGACGGCCCGAAAGCTGCAAAATCGTTTACGGCTCACAAGGGGTACTCGTGTCAGTGACCAAACTATTCGTAATCGATTGCATGAAGACCAGCAGGCATCAAGAAGGCAAGTTGTCTGTGTTCCATTAACCAGAAATCATCGTGCAAATCGTTCAAGATTTTCCTGTCAACATTTGGACTGGGACATAAACCAATGGGGCATGGTGCTCTTCACAGACGAATGCAAAGTTAAATTTTTTAACGACGATCGGCGTATTAGAGTATAGAGAAGACGCGGCGAGAGATTTTCAGAAGCCTGCATCCATGATGTCGATCGTTTTGGTGGTCCAAATGTAATGATTTGGGGCGGGATAAGCTTACACGGCAAAACTGAGCTCGCTATTTTAAATGAGGGTACTGTCACTGCTCAGCGGTATATTGAGGAAGTTGTCAGACCACATGTGATCCCATTTGCCCAGCGAGCGGGTCCTGTATTCATCTTGATGCAAGACATTGCTCGTGTACACACGGCTCAAGCGACTCGGTTTGTACTGGAAGCCTCTCAAATTCAAGTCTTGCCGTATTAAATCCAATAGAGCACATGTGGGATCAGTTGAAACGAAGAGTTAGAGACGGTGATCAGGAAATCCACAACCAACAGCAACTCATCAACGCTGTTAAAAGGGCCTGGGAAGAGATTTCAATGGAAAATGTCAAGCATTTGATTGAGAGCATGCACTCCAGGCTTCAGGAGTGCGTAGCGAAACGAGGGGGGCATACCCGAATAATAAAAGATGAGCATGGAGAATGTTCTTTTGTTTTCAGTAACTTTACATTCTTTTTATTTTTAACCTTAAATGAGTTTTTTCTTTCAAAAGCAAATAAACTTTTAATCATTATTATTGGAATACATTTATTGGTCTACACGTTAAAAACAACATTAGTTTTCGTTATGGAGACCTTTAATGGTATAGACAAAATACCTTGTGGCCCTTATTTTGTTTTGAGTAGTATATAAACGTCAAATGAATACTTAATGGTGTAAAATCCAATAACCTACAATAAATAAACCAGATTAATAAGTCTTAATTCCAAAAACTGACAATCAGGGTTAAAAATATGAAAACTTTTATAAGCTATTCCGGGAAATCGAAATAAGCTGAACAGTTCATTACGTTTGTTTGATTTATACAGCAGTTTATTGACAATGATAAAGGTTCGCTGCCGCTGACATTCGTTATTGGGGTGAAGAATGGTGTTACGTCACATTGAGGGCCCATTCTGAAAGACTATGTCCGTATTTTCAGTTTTGCCGTACCGATCACTCATGCCAGCATGGCAGCTCAAATAAGAGCGTTGCGCAGAATGGCTAAAGCTAGAAATGTAATTACTCGCAGCTTATTGTTTTGATTTTAAAGTTTTTATTTTATTGTGAAATGTATTTTGTTTTTGACCAAAGTCTTGAGTTTGTGGTGTCTAAATTATTAAATGTTTCTTTCTTTCTTTTAAATACAGACTACTTGTTGCAGAGTAGGACCTCTTGACCGTTTTTGTGTTGTTAGTTTGTTTTCGGTTCTGCCTTGGGATGTCAGGGAAAATAGCTATAGGACAATCAGCTCCGAAGGCGACATTTTATGTTCTCACCTTATCTATGAGATTAGAATTCGACACGAGACAACGGCGTGTATGGATCTGACCAAAAGGATGCTGCTATATGTACCTATATTTGTGGCTATAAAATGCTTAGTCTAACTTACGATCCTTTAGCAAAATTTAGTTAATCTAATGAACTAATGTGTATAGTTGTAATATTTCAGCGCTTGATCAATCCAACGAAAATGAACGAAACAACTTAATTCGTGCGCTCTGCATGCGAAATCACTGCTGGTGTCTAGTGTTGACAGGTGTAACTCCTCATTTGATTTCACTCATATTAATCCTTTAATGATAGTAAAAACTTTCAAGGAATTAAAACAAAAAAGAACTGAGGATATATGGGGAATATCAACTGACACAATAAAACCCATTATACCTCTCATAGCATCTCACTTAGCATATATTCAACGAATGTATTGATCAAGGTCCATTTCCCACTTTAATGAAATATAGTAAGATAATACCTTCATTTAAGTCAGGAGAAAAAAGTGACTCAAGCAACTTCAGGCCAATTTCCATTCTACCTGCATTTAGCAAAATTTTTGAAAAAGTTATATTTAATCAATTGCTCTCTCATTTTAAACTTAACAATTTACTGCACGAGAAACAGTTTGGTTTTTCCAAAGGTAGAAATACAACAGATGCTGGGGTGGCACTCGTCAAACACATTTTGGATGCTTATGAAGATAAACACGATGCGATTGGTGTATTCTGTGACTTGTCGAAGGCATTTGATTGTGTCGATCACCAAACACTCATTATTAAGCTTGAACATTACGGTGTATCTAATAACGCGTCTAAAATGTTGAAATCTTACCTCTCAGGCAGACTACAAACAGTAAACGCTAATGGTACTAACTCCTCAGGTGCCCCGCTTCAAATGGGAGTGCCCCAGGGCTCAATATTGGGACCTTTGTTATTTTTGATCTATATTAACGACCTTCCTTTTTATGCCAAAGACTCCTGTTAGATAGTTCTGTTTGCTGATGATACTTCTTTAGTCTTCAAATCAAGGAGAGGCGAAGAATCATTTGACAATGTAAGCGGAGCTCTCTCTAAGGTATTAAATTGGTTCACTAGCAATAACTTGCTTCTTAATACAAAAAAGACTAAATGTATTAAATTCACCATGCCTAACGTGAAGCAAGCTAACACAGAAATCCTACTCAACGGTGAAAAATTACATCTATCAAACTCCTTTGTTTTTCTGGGCATTACATTGGATTCGAAGTTGCAGTGGGGACCACATGTTGACGCTCTGGCTGGGAGACTTGCTTCAGCTGCCTTTGCGGTTAGAAAAATTAGACATTTGACTGATGTTGAAACAGCAAGGCTTGTGTATTTTAGTTACTTTCACAGTATAATGTCTTATGGTCTTCTCTTGTGGGGTTCTGCTGCGGACATAGATACCATCTTTATTTTACAGAAAAGAGCCATTCGTGCCATTTACAAACTTAGTCCCCGCGAATCCCTGAGAGAATTCTTTAAAGAAATTAACATCCTCACTGTCGCTTCTCAATACATATTTGATAATATAATGTACGTACGCAAAAATTTTGATCTTGTTATAAAAAAAAGTGATATTCATTCGTATAACACAAGAAATAAAAACAAACTTGTCATTCCAAACTTCAGATTAGCCAAAACAATTAATTCATTTTTGGGAAATTGTGTCAAATTTTTCAATAAAATACCTCATAATGTTATCGAACTACCTATTAATAAATTTAAGTTACATGTCAAAACTACCCTAATGTCGAAGGGGTATTATAAAATTCAAGACTATCTTAATGACGAGAATGTATGGACAGTCCAGCCTGCACAAAACTGATGTACCTACCTGTTTATTTTGATTTGTTTTATTTTTGTGGCAGCTAGTGGTGACTGAGTTTGTTCCGGCGTTTCTTCTCAGCACTTGCCAGATTGTCTGTGTCTTGTCTCGAAGCGCTAGTAGGGCCCAAAAGATAAGGAGACATGTTCTGCCCCATATGGGCCATAATTGATTGATATTTTGACGTTCATAAGTGGCATTTTGTGTCCTAAATTGAATAAAGAATTTTTGACTTTGACTTTGACTTTGAAGCAATAAATCATGATAAACACATTTTACCTTTATAACCGATATTGGAATAGGCATGAAAACTCAACTTTTATAGTCATTTTAAGTGATACCTGTATAAATCTGCAAGAGGTGGTTCTCTTATCAAGGCTGCCCATTCGAAAAAATAAAATTCGGGTCGTAACAAACGGTCTGACGCAAAGCTCTGGTACGTGAAATTATTTGGAATTGGTATTAGCTTTTTATTTCATAACCTTTTTTGTGTTATTATAAGTGTGGGACATGGCCGTGAAACGGGATGCTAGGTGTATAAAAGTAAAAGAAGATGGTGTAAGTAAGAACAAAAAAATACAGTGAATTGAATTGGAACATTCAAGGGCACCAATTATCCCCTTCCTGTGATTAAGTGTTTCCTATACCCAAAGGTTCCAGACGGAAGAGATCGCGATTAACGATAAGATCGCGTAATTTGTACATTTTGCTGTGTAAATTGTATTGTTTCCGAATCCTGAGTTTCCCTTGAAGGTCCTGAATCCTACATAAGTTCTACTCAGGGTCAAGGTTCAATTGTATTCCAGTTTATATCAGATCAGACAACGCAGATTTATACCTACCTACATAATATATCTCTTGGATACGACTATTCTCTTGTTACAATAATAAACATACAAAAATATTTACTCAAAATATGGAAACAAAGGTCACAAACTCTTGTTATTCTAATTGTGTCCACCTTTGCAAATTGAATCAAGTCTTGTTTTGTTTTGTTCACGTTTCCCGTCGCGTCATGTGACGCGTGCACGTGACGTGACGACCGGGCGTGCCCGGAGGAAGACAATCGCAGTTTGTTAACATTGGGCCTGATCTCACTAGGGCACCAAAGTGGAGCTACTGGTATTGCACAGCGCTATGGTATAGCGCACTATATCCCGGGGCTCTAAACATGTATTTTTGTATTATTATTATTATTAAAATTTTGGGCCAAGTATAAGCCAGCTCGACCAGTCTATTGTGGCAGCCCTTATGATTATAGCCCACTACTTATGCCCGTTGAATCCAGGAATTTAAAAAAAAATCGGGGAGTGCGTTCTGTTATCTCTTTCGAGTGCATTATATGCTGCCCTAAATGGATGTGTTTTTGTAACTTATCTTTTGATATCATTGCACTAGTTGACGTTCTGTCTGTGTCAAATTGGCCAACGAAATAATAAGACATAAGTACAATTTTGAAATCTTTAAATTAAAAAACAAAATAATTAAAGTTTGGTTAGTTGTACGATTCCATACGGAATCAGCAGTGGCGCCACCACGGTGTCATAGTGAGATAGAGCCCTTTCACGTTTTGGGGATTTGGCGATGTAAAACATAGATAGCACTAAGTTAAAAAAATATGCGGCTTTACAACCGGTATTTTAAATCACTTTTTAAACTAATATAAAATATAAACATTAAAATTTGGGTACTGATAAGATCTTGTTTTTAATGGACCATTAAACCTTCTCGTATCATGTTTCCAGACACAATAGTAAATTAATTGTTATCGGCCCGCCCGCGGTTCTTATGGGGTTCGACAGGTTTATATTTTGTATTAAGAAATTATTAATTTGATGAGTAAATATCCGTGAGATTAAGTACTGTTTAAAGTAAAAATATCACATAATTTTGGTTGTAAAGTTTTCTACATTATTCACCCACAAAATGTACGTAACAACATAACATTACGATTTCAAACTAGTGATTAAAAATATCACTAACCTCTCAACGTCATCGCACGACGAGCTCGCCGACTTACCTAGAGTGCAAGCATGCAGATGATTAACTTGCACATTTCAATTAGGTAATGCAATTAGTAAAACTGAGGACTGAAATAATTATGATATTGGCGATATCCCGTTGCCGGTACCAAGATCGCGAAACACTCGCGACAATTACCTACTGTCAAATAGTTGTCAAATATTGAAAGGTTTTACTAGTTACAGCTTTTTTCAACAGTCCTTTCTCGCACTTGGCCGGTTTTTAAAAGATTCGTTACACTGCCTATCTCGTCTACCATACACAGAAAAGCAATTAAGAGTTAAAAATAAACGGAAGCCTTTTTCGTTTCCAAATTTAATCATCACCTACCTATTAAGCGAAATACTAACTTACTTTAGTCGATCGCTGTAAAAAGCAATTAAAATCTTAGTACAGGGTCGTAAAACTGATTAATTATCTCGATGCAAATTAATCAACGGTGTATCTCTATGGAATATTTTTTGATAATCAATCAAGTCGTATTTGCGGAAAAATCTGCCTGCAGAGATTATTTTTAATTTTATCCAACGGAAAGCAATTTTATTAGTTCTGGGGATTCCTCCTCTCTCGAGGCCCGAGACAACCATTCTTTGTTGAATTTGGGTTTCAGATCACAGACACTTTATTTAGTTTTGTTGGTTGGAAACTTAGTTGGGGTATAATAAAAGTAAATTCCAAATAAGATATAATAGTTGTATATACTGGACCTACATAGAGCATCGGTGGCGCAGTGGCTAGCGGGTTGCCTCTCATGCGGGAGGCACCGGTTTGATCCCACATGCCGCCATGTACCAATGACTTTTCTGAGTTTATGTATATTAGTTGTTTCACTAACCGATGCTCTTACGGTGAGGGAAAACATCGTGAGGAAACCTGCACATTCAGGCGACTGCATGTGTAACCATGATCCAAAACTGGTCAGGTTCCCCTGGTAAACAGGGTCGCGGAGGTCAGATGGCAGTCGCTTCACTGTAATTACCTGATCTGCCACATCCTGGATGGTCAGCGGACCCTGGGCCCTCGCGTGCGAGTGCACAACCGGGATAACGCTAGGAGGATGATATTATTATTCTGGACCTACATAAAAATCTTATCTATCAGTGACCAAATGCAAAGTTTCTCCCACAGAAAAAATACTTTTGTATTTAGGTACCTACTTAGGTGCTTACCGGAACTTCCTATTTGATACCAAAATAGCAGCGAACGTACAAATTTTTGTAGATAGGGACACTTGTTATGTTTTTGATTTATGAGTATGTAGAATATTGTTACACCCCCATTTCTGCAAGGCAAATAACCGGTAAAACGTATCACATTTTACTTTATCTGCCAGACCGTAAATAAAGTAACCATTATTCAAAATTTAAATTCGCTTATCATCAATCTTGCTCATAAACATCGTCTGCGAAACCAAAGCCGTGTTAAGATAGGTTAGGAATCTTCCACCCTCTGTCTCCCTACGCTTTGTTCCCTCAGGAGCCATAACGTTGAGGGATAGCTAGTGAGTGACCTGCAAAAACGACTTTAGGATATTGTGTTAAAATCGATTTCGCAGTGCGAGGAATTCATATAAGTTTTAAGGGAATAAAAGATAACCTTACCGAGATCGAGCGCAGCTGAGTTCCTCAGATGCATGTGCACCTCACGATTGCAATTTGATAAATTATTCCAAATTGGAAGTGATGAAATTGCCTCACGAATGAAGATTACGCACTGGGATAAAGGGACAGGAGGGGTACAATAATTCGGACATTGAAAAGTTTGGGGAGGGAATTTGTCACAGCGAATGTTTTGATGTCTTCACGAAACTATGCCCCTTCGTCTGTCTTCATTTATTCTATTTTATTTTCCGCTTTTTATTTATTTTGTGCCTTGTCTTTCGATTTGTGTGTTGTATTTTTCTGTGCTTTATGCTACCCACGTGTTTTTTTAACAATATAATGGAAGTACATAACCTATCATAGTATCTTGAGTAGGTATGTGTTCAGCAGACGACATACTTAGATTGCTTACTAATTTTAACGTACCTTTACAGTTACAATGTAATCTGATACTGCTTGGAAATGCAAATTACAAATGAATGTTTTCGAAAGACCTAGCGCCTGTTCGATAATCGATTGCTTTCAAAATGCAATAGTTGAGTTTTCAAGAGTGCAATAAAGAGTTATCCATCCATCTTTCAAATTGACGCCTGAAATTGAAGCCTGACGCTTTCAAAATAATAGGGAATAGAAATTCATATATCAATGTTTTGGCACATCCACTGACCTCTGTAGTATAAGTACGCTGGACTGCATACTGTCAACCTAACAATAAAGCCATTTGATTATCGCCATTTTGGCGCTGACGGCTATAGTGAGCGTGTGGTGACCGTCCACGGAACTAATGAGAATTGACATAAACATATGGAAGTTACTCTATTTTAGTTCCCTGTACAAGTAAGGGGCGCTTTAATTGGGCACAAAGATTATCTGTCATTTCTTAGAGAATGTCTAGTCCAGTGTACTTGTACTATAGAGGTCAGTGGGCACATCACAAAAAAACCCGAAAGAATTCGAGAAAACACTTTTGGCGCTTTTTCACGACAGCCTCAAATTTCAAATAGGTGACTATTTTTGAGTCACCCAGTATTTAGTTCATTCCTTTGTCAAGTTCGCCAACCGAAACAAGCACGTAAGGACTCGTAAAGGACTGAATATGTAAATAAGCGCAACAAAATAAACACATAAAACGCTGTCCTTTTTTTAAAGGCCTATTCCAAAGCACTACACGACAAAACGCTGCACACAGCTGGGAGCGATAGCAGAAAAGGTTTCTATTCTTATACAGGACGGTCCCTTTACAAGGGTCATTCTTTTCAGATAAATGGTTCTGCAATTTTTTGTGTTCCGATCGTGTCACGTCTAAAACATTAAATTAAGTTACGGAAAACTTGTCGTCAATAATACAAAACATTACCCTCCTTCTGATGCAATCGGATAAAAAGAGGCCAATATCGCCGAATTTACACCACAGTTTGACAGTTGGCAGACAATACTACAGTTACTGGATCTTCAGATCAGTAGGCCAACCGTCTAAATTGAAAGCGTTTACGTCTGCGTATACGTGCAGTCGACAGCACCATGGTCAGGTTGCCCATTTGACCCACAAAAACAGCTTCTATTACGTAGGGAATACAGGTGGTCTCAAGGTCAAAGCTGACAAGACTGACGTGTGGTCGTGTGTACTTCCAAAGCAACGACATAGGAATTGACATTGTGTCATTATTTTGAAAGCCATCATTGCTTTCCAGAACTCAGTTTGAAAGCTTTGCTGATTTCCTAGAAGCTGTATTACAAGCAATCCAATTAGTTGGTAAACCTGCGGCCAAATAGCACCTCTCAGTCACAGGTTAAAACTTTGTTAAAACTACAATAGAGTCACTAAGATGGGATAGTGGAAAATCCCTTGAATTCCTCCTATCTCGAGATTCCTCGGGCGCTGACTAAAGGCGTTAGGTATTCGTATCGGGAGCACTCAATTGATGCATCGCGGACAAAGCTGGGAATGCACAATCCGAAGTAAATCGAGGATTAGGACCGAGAACGAAATGTGCAATGGAATTTCTAATAATGAAGGAAAAGAAGCTATTTAGACTGCTATAAATTGTAATGAGGATTTGATTTTAGAGACCGGAATAAGAGTGCTTTTCGATGATAATGAATGGAACCTTTTAAATCGTTGTATGGTCCATATAAAATACCAGGTCTCCATAATCGGGTAAAGGGTATGCAAATCGTAATTTTATAAAATACCTATGTAAAATAAGTTCAAAGTAACAGATACATTATATGATTTTGTTTCTATTTGGGAATCAATATCTGAAAGACTCGAAAAGAATTTCAACTTGTGAGCCCTAGGTATATCAATAGTTTTCTTGTATTTCTCACGGAAAGCAAGTCAAGTCATTTTGGTCAAGCCAAAGGACGTGGGTTCAAATTAATGGTACAAATAAGAAATAACACTGTGAGTGTTAAAGAAATATTTTAAAACTATAGATAATTAATTAATTGAATTGAAAAAGTACCTATATGTAATTGCGTAGATATTTATATTAATGTCCTCCTAGCCGAATTTCGACTACGGCGGCCTATCTCAACAGAGATTAGCCAACTGCGCGGGACATATTATAGTGCACAAGTGTGTGCGCAATACACAGATGCACTCTCTGTTCTCTCACTCTCATAATTCGGTGAGACGGCAGTCCGACATGACCGTAGAGGGATCAGGCGCAGGACCAACGGCTTAACGTGCTTTCCGAGGCACGGGTGTTAACACCACCAACTTCCTGACTCCGGAGCTGTGTCTGAGTAATTTCAAGACAGAAAAACCCAAACACTCTCGGCCCGACCCGGGATTCGAAACCGGGACCTCGTGGATAGTACCCAGCGTGCTGACCACTAGACCAAAACGGAACTCAGCACTAATATTGATTGATTTCAGACACTAAGTAAAATTACCTTAGATAACTAGCAAGCCCTGAAAAGTAGTGAAAAGAAAACGTTAAAAACGATTTTTTACACATTGAAAAAAAAACACGTATGATAAATGTTCGTCGATTGAGAAATAGGAGTGTTTTCACGTACTCAAGCACATTTTATAAGAAAACTTCTTTGTCTGCGGACATGTAATTTGATGTCTGGGTGCGATAGTCTGTGTGATTGTCATCCCCTTCCGAATATTTGTGGGTTTTATCTATTGCTTATACACAAAATATTGTACGGTGCAAAAACTTGGGTGCGCAAAAATAATATGCTACTACTTTTTAACCGACTTAAAAATTAAGAGGTTTTATGTCTCACTATACTATGTTGGAAAGAAAGAAAAGAAAGAAAATAGTTTATTTGGCGATCAAAATAAATCCTTTACATATTGAGAATAAATAAATTAAAAGTAACAAAACGATCCACCGAAAAGGCATCCGCTCAGCAAATTTTGTGGCAGTGAAACAAGGTACCTATTTTATATTTATATACTTAATTTTGAATTCTTGACGATTAAAAGAATAGTTTTTTTGTTGCAAAATCTTTCCCATTCACAATGCAAATATGCTGTGTCCTGTGGTCTATACCTGCATCTCTCGGAGTAAACGTAGCTGCTAGCTGATAAATTGCTGAATGTTATGTCATTACATCACAGTATTAGTTTGAAGAGAAACTGCCAAATTAGACATATTCCAGAGAGAAGCCGAACAAAAATTTACGACCACCCAAATTTCGTGGAAAATTTAAAACGCCGAAGTCAATTAGAATTTCGGAGAAAAGTTGTGTGAAAACGCGATTTTCTATAATATGAACGGATTAAACATATAAAACCAGCGAAAATTTTACAGAAATATTTTAGTTTTGAACTTACCAGTGAATGTTTCTAGTATGACCATGAGTCCGATTTTGACAAGAAAAAATATACTGAGGAGTACTACGACCCGCCTCTGTTTCGCACAGGTAGAGGCTATAATATATTGATATACCTATTATCCCAGACTTTTTTTCTGTGAAAAGAAGCAATACCACGATACATATTTTTGTTCATATCTCAAATTTTCTGAAATCTTCGCGGAAATTCATACATACTAGTACTTGTTTTTCCGAAAAAAAAATACCAAATATATATTTGTAACTATCTCAGCAATACTTAATTATTCTAGATTCTAAAAGCTCAATGCGGCTCTAAAACGGAATCCTATCGCTGACTATACAAACCCTTATCTTAATTGCGTCATTTGCTGCTATTTCCCGGCTACAGTTATGCTCTAGTCCAGGCTAAGGCCGCTGGTATTACTGGAACAGATCTGTTGGTCCAATAAACAAGAGTGAGGGGAGGAAATCTCGGTTCTACGTGATTTGCGCCCCGACGGCGGCATAAGCGTTAGACGGCCTGCTTTATCGAGATTCCGCCGTCACGTTTATAACAATTATTATAAATATTGGTAGCTCGATCGCTGCTTCATATTCTTTTGCGAGACGATAGAGTTTGTGGGTTAAAAAGTCCTATCTATATAACGTTACATGAATGATGCATTCACTTGAAAAATACGTTTATGTGAAATAAAAAAAACACGCGGCATGAGTGAAATCAGCAGTGCAGGGTGATACAATGAGGCCTATATTTTTTTAATTGATAGAAGGCGTTATTCCTTATACGAGACCATAAATATTTTTTGATTAGAACTGCGTCAAATTTGGAATAAAAAATGATAAAGCACCATATTTTTCCTTTCGGTTGCGCGGTCAAATCCATTTTTCTGTTTAATTTCCCTTATATAGTAAAAACTTTTGGTTATTTAGTATTATTGCTTATTTCATTTTAATCGTGAATAGTAATAGTACTATCACATGATAATTTCATAATTAAATCTATTTAATTAAATGACTTATAAGTAAAAATGCATGTGGTCAAATAAGACTTTTCATATCGGTGAATTTTAGTTTGTCGAGAATATTTTTGCGTGGGACTACTCTAGCTCCTTCCCCCCGCGCATAAACGCTACATACCAGTGACACCTCAGTGCTTAAAGTGAATAGTCGTGGGCCGCTTGCTCCGTGTTCCCGCCAAAAAAGTAAGTAGTTGGTTTTGGTGATATGGGAATTTTTTTTTTCATTTCCGCAGGTTGGAATATATTGTCATCCAATGCGCCATAAAATGTATGAAATATTTATTAGTGTCCTTCCCGAAGTACGTTTATTAGAGTGGTATTAATAAAGTTATGACTTTAAAACTTTTATTGTTATATTTAATTTTGTTATTGATTTTAATATCGGTGTTTTCATTTCGGTTGATTCGGTGGCCTAGATTGACCACCGAAATGATAAAAATATCATTTCTGTGAATATTATTAATTTCGGTGAAGAATTGTTCATATCGGTGATTGTTTTTCTCATTTCAATGGCTTCATTATATCATTTCGGTGAAAACTATACACCTCAAAAGAAAAAAAAACTGGCTTTTTGGCTGTCCGCTATTTTGTTTGACCTAAAATTATAAATCTTGACAAAAACCAATATCTTACAGCACACTTAAATGATAAAATCTGAAAACAGTACAATAACTCATTTACTTCGTTACGTAAACTTGTACAGACCCCCGGGGCACGAGTCTAACTCGCACCAGATCGGTTTTATAATAATAATAATGATTTGTGGCAGATACAGGATCCATAAATTTATAATTACAATAAAAGATATCAAAAAAGTTTAAAATAAAATTAAGGATAGGTTGCTGGTGGACCACATCTAATACTAAATGCCGTTAGCGGCCTTTACTTAGGTGGCGGTAGCCAACCAGTGTCCATACATTCTGGTTCCGACTAACTTGTCTTTTAGCTTCCTAAATATTGTGTTCTTACACCTACCAACTCTGTCCATGAAAACGCTATTCTATGCCTCTTGATTGCATCGAATGAGTTAACTGCAGCAGTTGAAAACGCCTCTGGTGCACTGCAACAACGTCTCAACCCCATGAGCTGCCTGAAAATGTTGTTATACTGCACTCACATGCAATCACGCGACTTCCGCGTGTAGCTTGTCCAGAGCTGACAGGTGTAAAACGATTGACAATACGTTTTGAAGAATAGGGGTTTAACTTCAATATTACACTTGAAGAAACGTCTCGAAATCATGTTACCGACCACACATAGTGCTCTTCTTTGTCGCTCAATATCAGCATCGTCTTTTTGATCTGTTGTAAGAATGTGGCCAAGGTACTTCAAACCTGTTTGAGTGAAAAAACAGCCAAGTCAGTAGACATTTGCGGCCTAAATCCAAATTGGGCATCATCTATTTTCAGATAAGGGGCCATTTTCTGTTGCAATATTCTTTCAAGTACCTTAGCCATAACCGTAGCCAGAGATATTGGTCGGTAATTGGCAACACTCGATAAATTACCTCTCTTGTTTTTTACAATAGGGACAGCGATTGTTTCTGAGAGGTCATCTGGTAAGAATGCCGCAAACAGAGACCAAAAAATCGAGCAAGCACATCACCGACAAGCGGTCCCACACGCACACAGAAGGTGCTCAACTGAGGCCGTCGTGACCCGGGGACCTGCCACGTTTCATCCTTCTTAATATTATCTAAATATCATCGGAGGAGACGCCGCAACCCCCCGTTTCACGACGACCCTCTTTTGATTTATTGTCATTTACAAAACTATTTTCATTCGGGTTAGAAATAGGGGCTTCTATTTTAAAAAAATGTATCAAAAACATTGGCAATGTTTTTTGGGTCCATTTCACCCTCAACCGATACTGGTAAACTAGTTTCAGAATTTACATTTTTAATTGATTTCCAAAATTTCACGAAATCTTATTCTTTCGTGTCGGCAAAAACATGGGCTAAATCTTACTTACCCAGAAGGCGGCTACCATGGTAGCCCTCTGGTTACTGACAAGTAAGTCCTCACGTGAGCAGGTGGTCGGGCACGCGGGACCGTTAGTGAGGTGAGCCATGGTTTGCAGGGGTTCTCCACATTCACAGCTGGCGTCTGCGCTGCTTGAGTACCCCCACCAACATAGGTTATCTTTACTTCGACCAACCTGGGTCCTCAGCCTATTTAGACTTCTCCAGGTTGGCCAAGGTTCCTTATAGCCTGGAGGCAGATTTTCATCGGGGGGGTACAGTGAATGTGGATACTCGCTTGCCCAAAGCTTGCACCTCATGTCAGTAGGGGTTTCGTCGGTAGGCTGCGTAGATCGCGGGAAGCTTTTGCGGCTTCGCAACTGACCTGTAGCGGGGGACACAGGAGAGAAATTGGTCTGTAGCTCTTAGGGTCAGATGGAGATTCCCAGGTTTTAGTAAGGCCACAATTTTCGACTTCCTCCACAATTTCGGGATCTTCGCTGATGCCATGCACGCGTAAAAAAAACTAAGCAGCCAGGATGTAGCCACTGGTCCCAGGTGTTTCAGCTATTCGACTGTGATATCATTGAAGCCAGCAGCTTTGCCGATTTGAGTGCTTTTATGCTTGTGATGATATCAGTGAGTGTCAAAGGCAAGCTGATGTTGTTGCATGTCTGTTGCGTATGTTGGGCTGATCTTGGTGTTTCGGGGAGTCTTCCAGTTGGCTTTCCTTTAAGTTTAAGCTGGTGCGCTACTTGATTGGCTGTGGTTTGACCCGGGTCACAAAATTTTTAACACATATTCACTGAGAACTTGATATTGTTATTTTGTCTATTGGGACAAAAACATTCAAAATAACTTTTACATAAACTTTATAGTGTATAGAAGTAATTTTGTTGAAGGTTTTTGGTAGGTGGATAAATGTTTTTATTTCGGTGGCGAGTTATTTCATTTCGGTGAATCGTATTTTTTCATTTCGGTGGCATCAAAACTTTGAGCTACTGTATCTTTTTATGTTATTAAGATATTTTGATAGCGTTACGTATGGATATAAACAACATCAAGAAATATTATAAACCATAGTTTGAATTCGAAAATTGTTAAAAATAAAAAAGTTCACCGAAATGATAAAAAAATGAACCTTGTTGAAATTCACCCATGTATGTACGTAACATACCTTTGCGGTTCAGTCGTCCAATCCAACGTGTCTATCGTCTTTTTTAGGGTTCCGTAGTCCGACAAGGAACCCTTATAAGATCGTTCAGTCCGTCCGTCTTAGTCTGTCACAGCAGAATATCATCTACGTTCATGGACTGATTTGCATTTAACTTGGTTCGAGGATACTTCACATATAGATCTCATTTTTAAAAATACAAAAAAATTAAATTACCCCTTTTTAGGGGAACCTCCCCAGGTACATGTAAAGGGGGGGGTGAATAATTTTTTTTAGTGCACCCCCTTGTGTGGGGTATCGTTGAAAAGGACTATGAAAATAAGGTAGGGCTTCCATACAACACTATTATATCAGCTTTACCATTTGCGAGATATAGCCCGCCAAAGTCGTTTACACGGTGTCCCCCCTGTAACTTCTAAAGTCTTGGACCTATAAACTTCAACACTTAAAGAAACAGGCGCGGAAACTCTTATTTAAAATTGTTTTGGGTATCCTGTGATGAATACTTTTGAAATTATATATAAAATAAAACTATATACTTTTTTTGCCTATACTGTCTAATGTTTTAAGTTAATGGTACGGAACCCTTCGCGCGCGAGTCCGACTCGCACTCGGTCGTTTTTTTTAGATATTCACAGGAAATATACTTTTACTCGTACCTATCGTGCGTTTAATTGCGTAAACAAAAGATTCCGACGAAGTTTCCCTAAACACTATGATCTGACTACTTTCACGGAAAGAATGAATAGGCTATTCCTAGCCAGAAAAGATCTATCCATGACCGCATCGTCGCTTACCATCAGAAGAATTGCGGTCAAATGTATGCCTATTAATAAATTAAAAAATTAAATCCTCATTTTTGAAGTAGCTGACTTCAAAAATGAGGATTTAATCTTATTTCATTAAGATTTCTTTTGATTTTGGTCCCTGGGCTAGTGAGTAGCCATATTTAAACTTTCATGAAAACAATTGTTTGGATTTTTGATTCTAAATCTTTAAAAGAGTGTTTCAAATAATCATTAACGCGACACTTTCAAGAACGTCCTTCATATATTTTTATGAGAATGATTTATATTTTTCGCTGTTTCCATATTTACGCAAAAACTTCTAAGTAATATACTTACACAATATTTTTGGCAGCACAATTTCCTCAGGGCACGGCAATGAAGTTTGCTTCGTAACTTTTTTGTGGTCATTGAATTTGTTTGCCGTCCACTTCGTTCTCCTCGGAGTTTGATGAAAACTTATACTTTGTAAGAGTACTTTTACCCCCCTTTTGTGTGACTTTAAATATGAGAAAGTTACCCGACTCTTGTATGTTTAAGGTGAACCTTTAAGTCAAAACTGTTTTAAGATTGGAATTGGATTTCGTACTATGTTTTCAATTCTGATTTTGGATATCGATAGCATAGTCTAGTTGAGTAATGTCAGTAGATACACTGAAAAAAATAATTGGTTAACTGTAACTAAAATTTTGGCTACTAGTAGGCCTTAATCTAGTGACTTGCAAACTTCTGGTTATCAGTAATAAACTAGTTTTGTTACTGATAACCAGAAGATTGTTTATATTTAACTAAAATTTACTTCCCTACAACGAAACCTTCAACTAACAAAACTAGTTTGGTTGATCCTTTTTTTTCAGTGTAATATTGTGGCTGTTCTTTGGGGTATTTCATGGATAATTTAGATATAAGAAGAGATACTTATTACTTATTTTATGGGGTTAGAAATTCCCAAAGTTACGAAACTGATGCTGCAACTGCTGTGATGCCTAAACAATTTGACCGTATTTATTTATATTTAAGGGTAAGTTTGTTAAAGTTATCTTAACGATTGTTTAATTACAGTTGAAGTGTGACTTTATGAGCTAAACTTGCTAGTACAGCCTATCATGTGTTCTGAAAAGATCAAAAGTAAGTAACATTATCGCACATGAAAAACGTCGATCCAAAAGCTTTCGTCAAATTTAAAATCAGTACACGTTTGAAAAATGTCGATAAGAAGTGTCGATAAATCACATCGATTGTTATACAAGGTGTTACAAAATTACCCGTTAGAACTGAAGGCAGCTACTCAGTATCAGCAACTATACAACTTTCTTCTAAAAACATGGATCGAATATATCAGATTTTTTTTAACTCTCCATAGAAATCAGATGGGTCACGTGATCGATTTAGTATGGAAAGTCAAATTTTTTTTGGCGTTTTTCGACCCTTTGTTTCTAAGAGAAACTTGTTTACTGATTCTGAATAGCTCCCTTCACTTCTAACGGGTTGTTTTGTAACACTTTGTATATAATCGATATTGTTGACATAGGCAAAGGAAGGAGAAATGATGAAGAGTTCTCTTGTTTACGGAGTTTATTTTCCTATTGATAGATTTACATAATAATTGTTTTTAGCTTTCAAAATGAAACACTAACAATTTATAAACAAATTTATGCCGAAAAATGTTGGCTTTGCTGGTCGCTAACAGTTATCACAACGTTGTAATAAATAATCGTAAAAATTCAGCGAACGTGAAAAAACACCTGCTTAAAAAAAGTTACTGAATCGCGCAATTTTCCCGTCCGAATTGCAATAAAGTTAAACACTCGTACAGACATTATATCAGAAAGGTCATGACGAAGTAATGTTAGAGCCCTCAGATTCACATTTCAACTTTACAATACAGTTTGCTTCAGTAAGCACAAACCTAACTGAAAGCTCTAATATTATGACAATGCCGAAACATGTACATTACGTTAGTATTCATATTTTTTTTCATTTGCGAACAGTTTCATACTTTTCAACATAACTATTTTTTATTCCTGATGGCGTTCATAGCAGGGTCGTGGTATGACACGATGTTGTGAACCGAATAGACCTTGATCCTCCATGCTGAGGGTCGTGACCTCTTGAATCACTTTCTTATGAACTATGCTTCGCTATCTTGCTCTTCTTCGGTGGTATGGATGGCGTTGCAAATGAAGTGTTGAGCGTAGACCGGATAAACAGACAATAGAAAAGGGGATGTAGTCATTTCAAACCTAGGTATTCAGGCAATCGGTTTTAAACCCTGTCTTTTTTAATAGGCCTTAAGTAAGTACCCAAACTACTGACCGTACTGTGCCTCGACACATTGTAACTACTCGGCCGACTACAGATGAAATCGTAAACGCTTTTGACAGCCCACCGTAAAAAAATGACAAAAGAACTCTATATGAAGATTCCTCTCTTTATTTAGGTTACAGAGGCTCGTAAAATGCGAAGCCCTCTAATAAAATGTTCGCCCGAAGATTGTGTTATACTTTTTTAAGATGTGAGAGTGATGTCCCATTTCTCTACAATTGCGACCTCTGCAATTCTGTAGATATGGATGCGCTAGTAATTTTGGTAGAAGGAAACCTTATTTGATAAGTTTTTTTTTGGGACAGTTAGAATTTACTTAGTGGGTTCCCGTTAAATGATTTCTTGAGCTATATAACTTTCTTATCTGAAGGTACAAAATTTTCACTCATTATTTTTATACCTAAGCACATGTTATAGGATCCGCACTATTTAATGGCGTATTTTTTTATCAAAAGCTCTTCTATCAAAGAACCACTGTTTGTTATTTCATATTCTATGGAATTACGTTAGAATTCAAAACATTCTAAGTATTTAGATTTCCATATTTGTGACTGAACGTTGATACTTTTAATGTTTTCGTGGATGTACCACTGTAATTCAAAAGTACAAGACAGTAATAAAAGTAAGACTTAATATAATATTCCTTTGCGATTTATTATTAAGGAAGAAGATACTTACTTAGCTAAAACTTTCTTGTCCCAAGTCGTAAACAAATAAATAATTATAAATGAAGGTTTGACGTTATTAAAGGAAACACGATAAAGATTTTAATGAACTTCCCCAGTTTCAATTTTGTTCTTTCTTGAATGATTAAACATTTTGCGCTGTAAGTTAAAGAAAACAATATTTTTCCATCTAAATAATGATGTCACTTACTTACGATAAAGTGCTGTTTGACTGCCGTTTGCTCTTAAAAAAACCGGCCAAGTGCGAGTCGGACTCACGCGCGAAGAAGGGTTCCGTACCATTAACTTAAAATATTAGACAGTCAAAAAAAGTATATATTTTTATTTTATTTATAATTACAAAAGCATTCATTACAGGATACCCGAAACAATTTTTAATAAGAGATTCCGCGCCTGTTTCTTTACGTGAGTGATTTGAAGTTTATAGCTCCAAGACTTGAAATTATAGGGGGGGGGGGGGGGACACACACACACACCGTGTAAACGACTTTGGCGGGCTACATCTCGCAAATGGTAAAGCTGATAAAAAAGTGTTGTATGGAAACCCTACTTTATTTTTTAGTCCTTTTCAACGATACCCTACCTTATTTTTTAGTCCTTTTCAACGATACCCCACACGAGGGGGTGCACTCAAAAAGATAATTCACCCCCCCCTTTACATGTATGGGGAGGTACCCTTAAAAAGGGGTAATTTTATTATTTTGTATTTTAAAAAATGAGATCTATATGTGAAGTATCCTCAAACCAAGTTACATGCAAATCAGTCCATAAACGTAGAAGATTTTCTGCTGTAACAGACTAGGACGGACGGAACGGACGGACTGAACGATCTTATAAGGGTTCCTTGTCGGACTACGGAACCCTAAAAATAGCACCTTTTTCAGTTGGCCCTGCGTCTGATCTTTCTCTGGTCATGTCGGATTGCCGTCGCACGCTTAGGCACCGGACTATGAGTGACGGTATGACGGTGTACGGTGAACGCACAGAGGATGCATCTTTGTATTGCGCATACTTGTGCATTATTATATCTCCTTCTGCGTAGATACTTGTCTGATCTTTTTGAGATTGGCCACCGTACCCAAATTTCGGCTAGGAGAGTACTGAACAGTGGCGCGCCCCGGCTTTGCACACGTGCAATTAACCTTTTGCATGCCGGAACATAGATTTACGAATAAAATTCATTGTTATCCACTGCGTCTGGAAATTGCGGCATACGATCGTTTAAAATTAAAACAAATGTATGAGAAATAGCGTATTTTACTCAGTAATAACGAAGCATTCTACTGGTACCTATAAGAAATTTCGAAATTGGTTTAGTAGTTCCAGATATTTACTTCCAACAATCCAACTCGCAAACTTTAGTGTAGATTTAATGATTAGGTCACGTACGCTGGAGGCCAAACAAATATCATGTTCAACAAATATATGAGTCAAATGATAGTATTCGCCGGACCCCATCCCAGGGGCGTCCGTTTAGCGCGTGACTATAGACCGTGGATAAAGTGTGACAACACGGATTGTAATTAACCTATACCCTTACTATGTGGTCTCGATTTAAACCCATACCCCGTTCTTACAAAAACTTAGTACCCGGTTTAAGCCAGGACTAAGCTATCAATGCCAGATAAACATGCATAAAAGGTCGTTCACCTTGACAGCTAAAACCTTGTGACACGTATCATTTGTCTTTCTAACTACTGATTATTACGACTTTAGATTTTTGGGTTCAAGGTTGACCCGTACCGAGGTTTATTTGTTAGACAGATTCGTATCGCTACGGCTTATAGTTAGGGTCGCCGCGCTTTGCATACTGGCACGCAGTGGTACACGGGTGACGGTCTGCAGGGGAGACGGGTCAATGACTTTTTGTGCACCGTTAAATGGCACGGACTATAGCCAATTAGAAAAGCGTTTCTCTATAAGGTTATGTCACGAATGTGTCATTCATTCGTCTATTGCCGCCTAATATTTAGACCTATTTTAAACCTGGTCAAATTTTTTTGTAATAACACCGTGGTTTGTATCTTAGGATGAAAAGGTTTTTTAATATGTCTTGGCATAATCTGACTTAACTAACATAGTTTTTAAGCAAAATGTAACCCACAAATGGACATGATTGGTCCGAAATATTTATTTTTTAATTTTGTTTATTATAGTCAAAAATACAAAGATTGCTCAGAGGCATCTAATATGTTCACGGGGTAAAGAAAACCTAGGCCCCTAGACAAGACGCAATCTTTCCTATAGCTAACTTCGCTATCGCCAATAAACGCCGAAATATGTATGCAAAAGTAACATGATGTTTCGATGGCTTAGGTCAGCTTCATACATTTTGTTAGCGATAGCAAACTTTATTTACTCTACAATTAAGTTACATAATTACGACATTTCCTTGGTATTCATAGGAATTCCTTAATGACTGGAATAGGGGAGACCGGGAAGTAAGCTTATGTGCGTGAATAGTAATCGTGTTCGGACCGGCGACGGCGCCATTTGCACGAACTTCTCTCTCCGCAAGTGCGACCGAGTAGAGCGAACACGTCGGAACTAGTTTTTGCGTTGCTGCGAGAAAAAATGATTTTGCAAGAGTTTTTACGCGGTATTGGGTTTAAAAACGGATGTGCAGATATGTGAGTACCTGAGTTAATCTAATGTTTTAATCCTAAGCTTATTGTAGTAGTTATATAACTTTAAATTCAGACTAAATTTTTTCGCCGGTAACGTTTGAGGTTAGAATTGCTCCATCTTATTTGAATACATGTGCATCGGGGCAAAATGATCGGGGCATAATGGGATACTATCCCGTTTTGCCCCCGTTCTTGTGGTTAAAACAATATTTTATTTGTACCGATAGTACATTTTGTTGTTTTATTTATTTATTTAATTAGTTTACATCAATCCACAGCTCTTAAGATTTAGTACACAATCTATATTTATTAATATTACCTACAGCCAAAAAAGGATTGTCATTTTACAAATGGCTCATTTAAATTAATAACATGGAATGGTTGTGAAAGGGAATGTATAAACAGGTTTTTTTCACAGATAAAATAGTTCGCAACTATAAACGAAAAACTAACCATGGCAAATATAACTGAATCGCCTTACAAAAACAAACTCACTTAAGATATTAGTGTTGAAGAAGGTAAAAATGTGAAAAAGACTGAAAATCAGAAAAATCTAAAAGATTCAAAACGGAAAAAACTCTGTAAAGAAGATTAATGAGACAACTTGCAAGAAGGACCCTGAGGAAAAGTGTCAAACCAAAAGGCTTAAAAAGAAACTGAATGAAAGTCATAAAAAGTCACAAAAGTCATTTATTTATGTATGTAGGCACGCACTTATACACGTCCCAACATATTATTTTTTAAGCCCCACCACTGCTTCGGGACAAATTGTGGGCTAGTGCTGAGAAGAAGCAGCGCAAGAAACTCAGTCACTATTGTCAAAGCCTCTTTTAAAAATAATGTTTAAAAATACAGAAATTGTTCTAGTGCGAGCTGGTCCACACGTTTACATCATTCAAATAATCGTCTACTTTATAATAACCTTTTGTCATTAGGGTATCCTTAATAAATGATTTGAATTTGTTAATTGGTAATTCTACAATATTTTTCGGTAATTTGTTAAAGTAATTGACACATTTTCCCATGAAAGAATGACCAACTTTTTGAAGCCTGAATTGTGGAATAGCAAGTTTATTTTTATTTCTAGTGTTAAAATTATGCGTATCACTTTTCTTTGTAAATAAATGCAAGTTTTTACGCACATACATAATATTTTCATAAATATATTGAGAGGCTACTGTTAATATCCTTATTTCTTTAAAAAAATCTTTAAATGAATCTTGAGGTTTGAGGTTATAAATAGCACGTACGGCCCTTTTTTGTAGTACAAAAATTGATTTTATATCAGCAGCTGAGCCCCATAGTAAAATACCGTACGACATCAAGCTGTGAAAATAACTAAAATAGACTAGTCTGGCCGTTTCAACATCAGTCAAGCGCCGTATCTTTTTTACAGCAAAAGCAGCTGAACTAAGTCTTCCTGACAAGGCCACGATATGAGGACCCCATTGTAGTTTGGAATCTAAAGTAATTTCTAAAAATGTTGTTGAATTTATAGTATTTAGCAGTTTGTCTTTTATCAAAACATCTGTTGAGGCCTGTCTGACATTAGGCATAGTAAACTTAACACATTTAGTCTTATTCCCGTTAAGCAAAAGGTTGTTAACGGTAAACCAATGCAATACTTGTGAAAGAGTATTATTCACATCGTCAAAAGTATCTTTCATCATCAGTCAGAAGTATCATCAGCAAATAATACTATATCACAAAGATCTTCCACAAAGTGTGGAAGGTCATTTATATAAATCAAAAACAATAAAGGTCCCAATATCGATCCCTGGGGCACACCCATGGTCAGAGGTGCTCCAGAAGACTCAACCCCATTGATGCATACTTTTTGTGTTTTACTTGTTAGGTAAGATTCAAGTAGATTTAATGCATTCATTGAAGCCCCATAATGTCTTAATTTTTTCAATAAAGTTTTATGTTCTACACAATCAAAAGATTTTGAAAGATCACAGAAAATACCTAAAGCATCTTGTCTATTATCATAGGCATCAAAGATATGTTTTAATAGAGCAACTCCCGCATCAGCAGTACTTCTACCTTTAGTGAAACCAAATTGTTTTTCGTGTAGTAGATGGTTTAAAGAAAGATGTGCTAGTAGTTGATTGAATATTACCTTTTCAAATATTTTACTGAGGACCGGAAGAATCGATATTGGTCTAAAATTAGAGGGGTCACTTTTCTCGCCGGATTTAAATAGCGGTATAATTTTACTAAATTTCATTAGGCTTGGAAACTGGCCATCATCAATGCACTTGTTAAAAATGTTTGCTAATTGAGGAGCTATTGTGATGATAATTGATTTTATAATATACACAGATAGTCCCCATAGATCCTCAGTCTTCTTCATATTTAAATCTAGAAATGTTTTTGTAATTACTTCGGGACTGACATGCCTAAAGTGCAGTGGAGAATCGCACTGGTCGACATTAGACTTGAGAATCGATTCCGCAAGTTCTGAAGAAGATGCAAGTTCTTTAGTACGAATCGGAGTATAGTTGATCCCAAGAAGAGGATGATGACTGTGCTAGCATTTATTGTGGGTACTTGTACTCGGAGTTAACCGAAGGTTGGGTCATCTGCAACGTGTGCCATGGTTGGGCACATAATTCATGTGCCGGAGTAGATGAGGAAGACGAAGATGCACATATTTGTGAACGCTGTCTGCCTTATTAAAATGTTTACTCGTTTTGCCCCATAGCGTTTCCCATCTTACCCCGGCTATGGGGCAAGATGGGAAATTAGCCGAGTTTACATTAATCATTATTTGCCAAAAAAGTACTGTGATTTTGCATGCTAAAATGTTTAATTATAAGAAACAAATATATAAGTATTACCTCCTATGTTAAATAATGTCATTAAAAAGTTTAATTTTCTTTTTATAACGAGTTTTGTCTTAGCTATCTCATCTTGCCCCGGTCTCCCCTACCTCGTCGGCTTTGACAAACACGCAACTACAAAAACTGCAATGAGACTCAAGCGAACCAAAATACTCATGAAATCATCACTCATGAAACAAAGCCCTTTTTCTATTTACAGGCAGACATTTGACCGCAATCTTACCTGCTGAAGCGACTATGTGGCCGAGGAAGGGTCATGTCTAGAAACAGTCTAGCCTTATCACTAGATAGCTGAAAAAACAATAATATCGGTTAGTTGCAATAGTAAGATTACCTACTTACTTATGCTTTAGTTGAAGAGCCTTGGAAGTTTTAAGCAGTATGGAACAAAGCATTACTAATATTTAAAAAATCTTGACATTTATTAAAATTTGTATTAAGTTGTACGAAATCAACATGTATTAAGTTTGTACGATATCAAATTGAATTCGCTCACAGCGAAATTAAATTTGATTTCGTACAAACTTGCAAAATAATTGCCTAAGTTATAAAAATAATTATATGTATCAAGATTAAGAATATCTACCTACCTTTGATTTAGTTGAAACGTTTCCAAGGTAAAAGTAGATAGAACATACTGACTTACAGTAGTACCCACCTAATGAAGCGCGTCGTAAATCTTCGATCACGCAGAAAGAAAGTACGGCTCCGAAGATTAACGAAAATAGCAAAACTTACAATCTAGCTTAGACTACACTACTATAAGGTCTATGGTACACTGTAGGTATTATTTCCATCTCACTGTACGCGCTAGCATGGCGACAGCTTATGACCAACAGCGTAACAGGAAAAAAATGCGCGTTGCGTCTCGAGCGTGCTGATTCGCCAACAGCATTTTCCGCGCTTTTAAAATTCATCTTCTGCGCAGGTACATCGGCAAGCCATATCAGTTGGGTGTTACTGTACTGAGGTGACCTGACATTACAGTGGACAAAGAGAACTGTCCAAGTCTAAATTCCCTAATAATCGGTAGGTTCGAGAACTCACAGTACGAAACTGGACATGAGCCCGTTAATTGAGATGAAATGTGCTCCCAAGGGTCACGGGTAAGCCAGGTAAGCGATCAAACTTGTGTGATAGCCGGTAACTAATGACAACTTTAAATGCGAAATATGATGTGGGGATGGAGTTACAAAAGTTATTTGCGACTTTTGTATCAACAGCTAGCTAGGTAAAATAAAGATAATTTGTTGATACAAGGGTTTAAAACCTATGCGTGTCCAAGTGGCTCATAGGGCAAATCAGTTTTAATTTTTTGCAAACCGAAGACGTAGTATTCATTGTTAGTATAAAAAAACTATCAGTTTTACAAGAAAAAAAAAACGTACAAATGCAAAAATCTCGGTTGCAGATTTTTATTTTGAGAGCTTTTGTATAGTCACAGATTAGGTACTAGTGTATAGTAATAAGGCGCATTTTAAGTGGATTCTAAAAATATTTACTTTTAAAATGTCCGTCTACAAAAACTGGAAAAAAATGTAATTAATAATATACTACGTATATTTGCCATATGTGGTATTTATCCTTCAAATAATAAAATAAGGTATTCCTTTAATTAATACCTGTTTTAATCTGTACTCAAAGTTAAATTCTCCAACTTTTACTAAGCACACCTCGCCTTGAAGTAGTAAGAACTAAATGGACTAATAAAATTCAGCGCACGTCTGAGGCTAGACCTACGTTGAATCTAAAGTGTATTAGCCGGTTTAGAAGTTACCGGATAATTGCATTACATTACGGAAAATATTGTGATAATGATGCGGATTCAGAAGAGATTTTACTGACTGCACGTGTTCACATAGTTAGAGAACCTCTTAATTTGTCAATAGAAATACTCGTATGTAAAGCAGTTGCTATTCCGCAAAACGAAATAACACACACACACACACACACACCACACACACACATTCGTCAGGCATTAGGTGCCCGACCAAGCCAACAACTGGACGAATGTCAAACGACAGACGACAACGATTTCCACAAGCAATTAAAAAGCAATGTTGTTACAATTATAATTAAATGCATATCTTAATTTTAACAACATTGCCTTTTTTCCATCGGTATTTTTGACGTAGTCGTAGTTGTTTGTCGTTTGACATTTTAGTTCATGGCACAGTAATTAGTTCTTAATCTAAGACGTGACTGCAACCTATAGATTTTTTATTTTTTACCAGAGAAGTATTGGTATAGTATTTAATTGCCTTATTTAGTTGAACAAAACGTATGACAAGGGACTTTTTTAAAACACTATTGTTTTTACAATAAGACAGTGCAAACAAACATAAATATATATATACCACTGACCTCAAGTACGACAAGTACGCTGGACTGCATATTGTCAACCTAAAAATAAAACCATTTGATTCTCGTCATTTTAGCGCTGACGGCTATAGTCACCACACACGCTCACGTGTGGTGACCGTCCACGAAACTAATGAGAATTGACATAAACAAATGCAAGTTACTCTATTTTAGTTCTCTGGACACTCGCTTTGATTCGGCACAAAAATTATCTGTCATTTCTTGAGAATTTTTAGTCCAGCGTACTTATATTATAGAGGTCAGTGATGTATACTCTTTACTGCTCACAACACACTGTAGACATTTACAAAATTTTCATAGAGATACGTACAATTTTGACGTCTTATTGCTAAAAGCAATTTCTTGCAGACTGTAACTATTATTTATTTATTATTAAAACTTTGATAGGAATTTGATTGCAATATAAGACATAGAAATTTCCCAAATGAAGCGACTGAATCGAATCTCCTTTTACTACTACACTGGTTCCACTATTGATAGAGAAATCGTCGAATAACATAACGGATTTCCCCGGGCTTGTAAATTTCAATTTGAATAGCGCGTCGTACTAAGTTTGAATACTAAATACACATCCAATGTACCGGTGAAGTTAGCTTCAGACATCCAACAGTATCAAATTTAACTTAATGATAAGTTTATGCTTGGGATTTTGAAACGTGTGTAACAGACTTTGCGCTTACATTTTCATCATATACCGAAGTTCGTTATCGCTAGCAAAATGTATGAAACTGACATAAGCCAAATGTATGAAATAGACAGATACATCAAGTGACTTTTGCATACATATTTTGATATTTCATTGGCGATAGCGAAGTTCGCTCCAGAATGATTGCCATTTGGCTACGGGCCTTAGTTCGCAGAGCGTCGGTGGCGCAGTGGCTAGCGGGTGCCTCTCATGCGGGAGGTACCGGTTCGATCCCACGTGCAGCCATGAACCAATGAATTTTCTGAGTTATACATTATTTGTATCACTAACAGTTTCTCTTACCGTGAGAGAACACGTCGTGAGGAAACCTGCACAGGCGACTGCATGTGTAACCATGATCGAAACTGGTCAGGTTCCCCTGTGAACAGGGTCATGGAGGTCAGATGGCAGTCCCTCTACTGTAATTACCTAAACTGCCACATCCTGGATCATGGTCCAAAGCGGACTCTGAGCCCTAGCGTGGGATAACGCTTTGAGGATAATGACATAGTTCGAAGACGGTACACCTACATACGAGTAGGTATCTAAGACGCGACGGTGCGTATACACTCTTATTATTATTTGTATGAAGATCTATCATCTGGCATTTTTAAAATTTTGATCATAACCCCATCGTAAAGGTTGTAGGTACTAGATAGCTTATGATGGTCATATTCACTCTCATAAAATAAGGAGACTGCTTAATAAACTAACATTTAAAATTCACTTGTATCAGCTCATACGTCGACCGTCTTGGTGTAGTGGTTCGCATCCCGGACTTCTAAACCAGGCGGGTGCGGGTTCAAATCCCGCAGGGGGCAAATGTTTGTATGATGAGCACGAGCATTTGTACCTAAGTTATGGATGTTTATAAAATGTATACAATGTGTTTGAGAACCGACCCGACAAACTTTAAGGGCTTTTTCTACAGTGAATTTTAATGATAAAATGTCCCATATAAGTGGGGTGAAAACTTAACCCTTTCGGAATGGCGGCATTTTAATTATATGGTCTTCGTGTAGGAAAAATTTTGTCGGGTAACTCAAAACGAGTGGCAATCCAATAAATATCACTTAAGTATCGAAAGCAATATCGTAGACTGTTAAAAATAATTAAGTTTACGCAAAAAATACAGACAAAATTAAAGTTGCTCTAATTCATTTCAAAATCCTTAAGTTGGTTTTTCACCCCACATGTATGGGACATTTTATGATAAAAATTTAATGAAGAAGAAGTCCTTTAAGTTTGTCAAGTTGGTTACCTTACACATTGTATGAGTACATGTCTATCCGTTATGTTATTCTAGTCAGCATAGCACAAGCTCACGCTTAGTTTGGGGCTAGATAATTGGTGTGTTTGTTAAAACAATTTATTTATTATGTGTTCTTTGTATTGGACAATTTCGGTCTAGCTGTTCATTTTAAATCCATTTAGACTTTACGCTCGAGTGTGCGGGTGAGTTTGGATTTAAGTAATCTAATCGACGCGAGCCTCTATACCCTAATAAATCTGGACAGAGCTCATTCTAAAGTAAATTATTGGCAGAGAGACTTAGTCAACTAAGCTATCAGATAAATACTGTTTGAAAACTCATCTGTAATACTATTTTACACGTCTAACCCACTGGGTTAAGATTTTTACAATTTTTAGGGTTCCGTACCTAAAGGGAAAAATGGGACCCTATTACTGTGCCTCCGCTATCTGTCTGTGAATCTGTCACCAGGCTGTATCTCATGAAATGAAAGAAAGATGAAAGAAAGAAGAAAGAAAAAAGAAAGAAAGAAGAAAGAAAATACATTTATTGATGAATGGACATCACATAACACACGAAAACAAACAACGTAACGGGCACGGTTATAAAACAAGAAACACAACAAAATTACAATTTATGTAGGTAAGCCAGTTGGACTGTGCAGTTGTGCGTCTGTGATGTCCATATTAAAAGGGCCCCACTCAGCTTAAGTCGTGACCCGCTAGGGGCCCCGACGCTGGTTTTCAGTAGACGCTAGCCGAGTGAGGTCACGGACTGATACGCCAAACATTATTAAAAATAACAATACATATTATTAATAAACAGTAAAAAACTAAATAATAGTCAAATATATATATAATGTGTATAAGTGTAAAACAACAATAAATACAGCACGGACAGATATTCGGATCACTAACTCACGCAGAACGTAATTATTGCTACGCTCATTATACTTCGTAGTTCGTACCTTCAAAACAAGAATCAAGAATCGCTGCGCGGCGCGTTGGCAAGATAAGGCCTATAGCAACGACATATTTATAATCTGTGCCTATAGATAAATTAGCTGCTGTTTATAGCGCCCGAGTCATGAAAGGTAACCAGTTAAACATTAGTATGAATCCACGCCGAACGCCTGTATCTACTTACTTCAAAAGATTTATCAGTGGAATTAATAAATTAACCTTATTGATTTATTAAAGTGGAAATTAAAATTAGAATGCATATTTAGAATCAGATTTAAACAAAATAATAATGTCATCCACAACAGGTGAGTACCTACAGGACCTAATATTTAAAATCAATATATTGTATACCTACATATAACCTATTAACTCATCAAAATTATTTTACATAGATACCTACATTGTCATCGATGAGCGATCATGACCTCGGGAGAAGGATGGGATTCAAGAGTCAATGATTGTTCCCGCGACCAAGGTGGTGGATGTGGGATGCGCTCCCCCGCAGCCTGTATGTCTAGACCCGTAAGAACGCATTGCTTGTAATTTTTCTTAAACGAGCATACTGTTTTGTCCAGACAACGTAACGGTGGGGGCAGATCATTCCAACACTTGGTCGCGGCGAACTTGAAGCTACCCCTAAACGCCACGGAGCGGTGGGGCGGTAGGACAAGCGCGAAGCCAAAGCGTCGGGTCCTGTGGGACTGCACGTCACGTCGCCATACCAATGTATGTAACCATACATAAAATGTAACTAGATAGTTGACATTTTCACAGATGATGTATTTCTGTAGCGGCTATAACAATAAAATTACTACAAACCTAATAAAATAAATATTTAAGGGGGCTCCCCCATACAACAAATGTGTTTTTATCAGCGGTAACCTTGGATGAATTATAACCTATCTCATTTTCGAAACTTTGCTGTTCGAATTTTAATTGGTCGAAAACGGTTTGACAAAGTTTTAAATAATAGATTGATTTATTTACATAATATTGTAAGACTATAAATGTACATTGTCCCGATGTTTCATTTTCCAGAAAAACAGTTCTCCGATTATCAAAACGACTTTTTTCTTTAGAAAGATGTTTTGCTTGGCATAACTTGAATTTCAAACAGTTTTAAAGATCGAAGTAACCGTTAATCTTCTCAATTTGGGGAAACCCGACTCGCCGTGATCCTTCGCTGTGGTACTAGTCTGCCCAATACTAGAGTGTAATTTAGAAACCGGAGGCGCGACGGGAGTGCAGTCCTCGCCCCCTGTAACAACGACCTATCGCTTCCACAGCTTCGGCTTGCTAGTCGCCTTCGGCGACCAGCCTCAGCCGCTCCAGCTTGCACGGGTGCCAAATATTTGTTACGGAAGGGCGGAAGCACTGCACTTCCCGCAGCGCCGGAAAAGAGCGGATCATATGCATGCTGCATGTCTGCCTGCATGCTGCATACCTGCTTGCATGCTGCACGCCTGCTTTCATGCTGCAAGCGTGCTTGCAGGCTGTATGCTTGCGTGTATGCTACGAGCACTATCTCGCACAATGCAAGCCTGCTTGCATACTGCATTCCTATTGAATGCATTATTGCTTGTTTGTTTGTTATAATATAATATTGAAAGTTTTTTCTGGAAACTGAAACTTCTAGCAATAATAGTTTTGTCAAACGATGAGTTATAATTCAAAACATGTTGAATTTAAAAAAAATAACAAATGGAAATCGGACCGTCAAAAGAATGTCAATCGTGTTTTCGGTCAAAGGAAAATATGGCAAATAAAAAAAAGGATTAACGATTTCGGTAAAATGAAATTCGAACTAGTAAATTTCGGATTTAAGATAGGTAACCTTATCAGTGTTATTTGCTCCATATTAATAACGGCAACAGGTGGACGCTTGAAATATTCACAGAATGTTAAGTATTATTCACTTTAAAAAAAAAAAAAAAAATGGAGGGGTCTTCCACACAAAGGCATTTAAAAAAATCATAATATAGTGTCTACTGATGTTGTTTAGATGATGGTACGGAACCCTTCGTGCGTGAGTCCGACTCGCATTTGGCCGGTTTTATTAACTCTATAAACACATACGAGACGTGTCAGCTACTTTAACGCGTTTTAACTTTCATAGAAAACGAAATCAGGTCATTTTCTTTGGGGTAGGGATTTGATTAATGTTAGCTATCTAAATTGCTATGAGACATTAAGGCTACCCAGCTAGGACCCACTTAAAAGCAGAAGGCCTGACTGACCTTACTCTCCATTAATTTCCTCCTGTCAAGTGCGTATCAGAAATTGTTGATGTTTTGCGCACACTGGGCCCACGATTTATTGGCCCAATAATTCGTAGTCTAAAAGTTGGGCAGTTTCGGCTGTTTGATTAATTTAATGTCATATACATATAAAGTTACATTACGTTGATACATAAGCTTGCGCATCGTACGATATAATATATGGCTAAGTCAAAAAAGTTTCTCGTGTAGTTTTCTGATCCTATTTTATGGAGAAAACTGAGATAGATAGATAACTCTTTATTGTACACTATAACAGAAAAAAGTGTAGCAATTTACACAGAAATAAATACGTACCAATGTAGATAAGATTTTGTGAAAGAACCTAGAAGCGACATTTCTGTGTTATCTCAGGAAACAATATAATATAGTTTTTAGCAGTGCAATACCAATACGTATCTTTGATCCAAGCAATGTTAGCATTGAGTAAGTAAACTATATCTTTCACTTACCTACAATAGTACTATGGCACCTATGAACCGTAATCAGTATCAGAATCATAGTTTAGATACTTGTGGTTATTAAATGTAAATAAGTAGTAAGTAATACAAGAGATCAAGGAAGAAAATTATGTTTAGGATGGACCAGACATAATATGAGACTTTTTTAAAAGAAAAACCCCACTAAGTTGAATGAAAGCCTTTACAGAAATTCTATTCGTTTGAATCATTCATGCAAAACAAAGTTTGTGTGTTCTCCATAGATAAATAACGTTATAGATGTTACATTATTCCGACTACTGCATTAGCTAAGTTGAATATTTTTAGATGAGTTAGATAAAAACGTTCAATTGAATATGGCAATAGAAAGGACTCAATTTAGTCACATAACTATTTAAATTTTCCTGTTGCATTGAATATAATACGAATATCGTACAAGTTAATTTTCACAATTTCGTGCAGGACCGCCTTAAGTTAGCGCCAGTAATGTTTGATGGTCTATAATAGAAGTTATGTACGAGTAGAGTAAGTAACTCAAGTAACTCCCATTACCGAAAACACATTAATTTTCACACAAACATCTTTTTTATGTAAGTTTCGTATGTGCTATTACTTGGTGTATTAACATCATCATTCAATTGATGTAAGGTACTTAGTCATAATGCTTTATTTAAACCAAGATATTTTGATTTTATAGTTTTTCTATTTTAATAAAACAGTGCCTACTTGTTGTGTGTGAATCCGAATCGTTTTAAAAGACTTGGTCTGTGGGTCGTACGAGAATATATTTATATTTTTTTATAAATAGTATACTTTTTACAGTGTCTATTAAATTAATTAGTCTGCATTACTCTGGGGATTCAGAGTGTTTTTACTGAAATCAGAGAGGATCTTCAAATTCATCGCCGGATCTCCTCGGATATAATAACAAACGCAATAAAAACTTTCCGGGCAAAAAATATTAGTGTTAGGAGCACTCCGGTTTATAAAGGACGGAAAGACAACAAGGGATGTTTCCGTTTCGCCTTTAAAGTTTAATAGCTTTGCCATTAAGGCCAATCTTTTTTAGAGTGCATTCCCTTTTACGGAGAAACGTAAACCTGGTGTTTCGTTTGTCATCGTGAAACTAATTAGGATGGTTTCATTTTCCTACATGCTTGTTAGCTTAGTTTTTATTGTTGTTATTATTATTATTTGTTGCGTCGGTGGCGTAGTTGCTAGCTGGTTGCATCTCGTGTGGAAGGTGCGGGTTCGATCTTACGTGCCGCCATGTACCAAATACTTTTTCTGAGTTACGTAAACTTCTTGTTTCACTAACAGATGCTCTTACGGTAAGGATAACATTGTGAGGAAACTGGCACATTCAGGGACTGAATGGGTAACCATGACCTAGCCAATCAGGTTAGCCCATTGTCAGGGTCACGGAGGTCAGACGGCAGTCGCTCCATTGTTATTACCTGATCTGCCACATCCTGGATCAGGGTCTAAAGCAGACCCTGGGCCCTTGCATGCAAGTGCAAAACCGGGATAACGCTAAGATAATGATGACGATGCTTGTTAGGTTAGCGAAGTTTTGTTCATTCTTGTTAGTTGGGCGAACCCTGAAAGCATTGGGTGAATACAATCATCTTTATGTCTTAGAGATAAGGTTTGATGATTTAGATCTCGAGATTACAACAAATATTAACAAGTGAAATATTTCCATCGCTCTTCATAAATACTGAAATACTTACTCCTTCTTTATGATTCAAAAACAATGTTTCTGTTTGTTAGTATCACAGCTAAAGAAGGTCCCTATGTACTTACAACTATTACCAAGGTTACAATTTGCTAGTCTTTTGAAGTTAAAGGGCGCGCGACGAAATGGTTGGTATATCGAAAACCCATTCTAGTAATTTGAGGTGAACCGAAACGATATTGTCGCTTAATGTAATGCGACCGCGGTGGTTCTACAGGCGATTTGAGTTTAAGCGATTTTATGGGCACTGGAGTGGTAATACCAACTCTTACAGTGGCTCTGTTGAGGTGTGTAGGAACTACAATTTTTGCTCAATCACTCAGGTATCAAGTTTCCAAACGCAATAATAATCAATTGTTGTCAAATGGCAGGCTTATGATCCTCAAGGCGTTAAATCAAGTAACAATAGATATATATGTCGGAGAATGAGGCGGATGACTGACGTCATTCGGATTTGTGGTTTAACTATAGAGCTTCGTTCGGAAATCGTATCATACGATTACGTCAATCTAGCGCCATCTATTGAGTTTAGTCGGAAAACGCCAAGTAGTTTACTTAGCATGGTCGATACAACGATGGCAGTCTATCACTGAGCGCCGATACAAACGGTCGTGTCTTAGCTGATGCGTCGCTGTATCGAACTTGCTGCGTTTCTTGATTGTAATCCGAAGCCATCCATGTGATCTTCTGTTATTTTGTGTTAAATTGTTTGTAAGAATGAAAATAGACGTCTGTATCAACTAACCGGACTATTATTTCGAGTACGCCACTATGTACGAGCCACCTGACAACGGTTCCTCACACGCCTCCGACGACATAATATGTCGTCAACGAGACAAATGATGATGAGTCGTTTTTGCACTAAAATTGGAAAATTGGTCGGGTAAGAATAATGTCATAAAACGAATTGTGTCGCCTTCGACAAAAACTAGCAAGTGCAGTCACTTCAACGATCTCGTGACAGCTAAAATGTGACGGTGTCGAAAAAACGTACGCGCTCGAGTGAGACAGACACATAGCGACACAGCTTGTCTCGTTCGCTCATTTAACGGCATCGAGTTGTGTCGTTCTGTCAGAAAATAAAGTAAAATTTTCTCATTCTGTATGTATATGTAACTAAAAATCGCCGTTATTTGATTTGTGACATCCTTATTGGTAATGACATCATTTGTCTAATATGCTAGAGTATTGAGGATTTCTTTGTCATCCGATCAATACAAAACAAAATAAGGGGTTGCTAAAGATTTGAAAAAGCTGTACCTATAACAGTAAGTACATAACAGTTAGATTTTAATTTGGCCTTATCTGGGCTTACTAGGACATTCTCAGTTACTATCCTTAAACTGTAATTTCTATATAAGTTAGTATTACCACCCCTATAAGCGCACCGTTTGTGGCCAGACTTAGTGTTGGATTAGTGTAGTTCAGTGTTATATGGATTGAATTTAATTGTAATAATATCCTTCACTTAATTCATTTATTTAAGAGATTTTATCTATGACAACAATGTCGAAGGTTGTTCTTTAATAGAGCCTATAGAAGCTTTCTTATTCGGAGGGAATGAATTGTTTCAAAATTAGAATTTTGTGATTGGAGAAAAGACACTGACCTCTTAAAATACAAGTACGCTGGAATGCATACTGTCAACCTAAAAGTGAAGCCATTTGAATATCGCCATTTTGGCGCTGACGGCTGTAAGCGTGTGGAGAGCGTCCACGAAACTAATTAGAGTTTACATAAACGTACGTAAGTTACTCTATTTTAGTTGCCTAGACACTCGGTGTGGGCGCTGTGATTAGGCACAAAAAATTATCTGTCATTTCTTAGAGAAATCTAAGAAATGACAGATAATTTTTGTGCCTTTAGTCCAGCGTACTTGTATAATAGAGGTCAGTGAGAGAAGAGAAAGACAAATTAATGCCAATTTCTTTTGTTTTTACCAATAGCAAACGGCAAATAAGATAGAGTATATATTTTGCAATTCATTAGTCTCGCCTACTCACTTTTTCGAGACCTACCCATCCATATAGCATGCAATTTCGCTCACTCATTTGTATTATTATACAGAAAAAATACAGCCATGTAATTGTACCTTGGACACGCACATAACGTATGAATATCTCGTAAATCTCATATCTTTTAATCTTGTATCCAATTTCTTTCGCAGGAGCTGTGTACTTGTAGAGTACGAATGTGATTCTAACTTTAGTAGGAGATGTAATTTATTTTTGCGTGATAAATTATAGAACCCGAGGCGAAAATACTTTTTCTAGCGATTATTACTTGAGGTACCCGAAATGTTGATGAAAAGGATGATATATTTCGTGCAATGATCAAAAAGAGCTATATCTTTTTGTTAATATGGCTGACCTCTCGTAATAATATTTTCTTATTATTTGCAAAAGTATATCGTTATTTTCATGGCCGGTAGATATAATCAATGTTAAGTAGTTTCTGAAAACAAGTTTGTGATAGAGATTCAGTAAATGTAATATTCTCAAAATAAGGTACGCACGCTACATAAGACATAACGCTTTGGTGTATCGTTCAAACTCGTTCTCACTTAAAGTTGAATTTTTTTAGCATTTTTCGTTTTGTTTTTTAATTAGTAGCTTCCACTACATATTTCTTACCTTGTAACATTTATAGTTTTTTAGACATGCAAATTCTACACAACTTTGTTGAAGAATTTTCAATTCTACTTTGTTGAAAATGGTGCTCTTTTTGCAAAAGAAAAATATGTCTTAACACAATAACTACGACCTACATTTTACTTGTGTACAACTATAATTTTAATAAATCTTGTGTATAAAATATCTTTCCAAAAACTTTCTTCTCCTGTATTTTCAGTGCTATGAATTATTCTGGAACAGGGTTTATATTTCGAAAGGGCCGTTGCAAAGTCGAGAGGGCAGTGGCCGGCATTAGGGCGAATGGGAATAACGATAAGAATTCACGGAATAATATCATCATTTCAAATAGTTTAGGGGTCGTTATGGTATGTCTCAGCCGTAATAAGTATCTTAACAAGCCTGCTAAATTATTGTGGTAAGTACGTTGGTATATTATTTTATAAGTAACAAGAATCTACGCGTAGTTTCTTTTGGATCAATCACAATTGAATGAAAGATATCACTTCGTAAGGTAGTTTTAGACACGCTCATTTTGCTTTCAGCAGTGGTATTGTGTCGTACAGTTGCCGTCAGATATTTCGTAGCAGACATGGTGACCAAACAATTCAGAACTGTTTTAAATGTCAATAAGCTCTAAGCTCTACGCGTATTAGTTACTATTAACATCAGAACATTCATTTCCTTATTAATATCTTTGCAGATGCTAGACAATAACTTCTACTCACACAACTAACCAATAATAATATGTTGCATCGCCCTTGCTATTCTTATATTGTAATATTCAAAGCAAAATCTTGTTTGGTGTGTTTTCGCGGCATGTTGATCAGTAAACTGGACTTTGACAGTGTCTAGGAGGGCCAGATAACTTGTGACATTTTTTTAGGTAAGTTTAAAAATTTAAGTTTCGGAATGTACAAAAAGTTCATACACCTGATTCAATTTTAATAACATAAAGAAATCGTTGCTTGTCAAATCCCACCCCCGATCGGCGGATTGAATAACGCGAATTTCACTTGCTTGGCAATGAAAAATGGCATTGCAAAGATAGACGATTTGTCATTTTAATGTTTTGGTGTCTGTCAGCGGCAAAAGCATCTATGGAAAGACGATTTATATGGCGCGTCATGCCGGTTTATGCGAGTCGGAATATTTCGGCAGGGGTATGCAATTTAGCAACATTTCACATACCATGGGTGGTGCTTTGAGGGTCGAAATCGATATGACAGTGGTGTAGAAATTAATATATTTACCTCATTGTGTTACCACAAAATAGAGAGTAGTCTCGGTATTTTGTGGTGTTACGTAGTGGTGTACCTACGTTTTTATTATACTAAAAAAGTCACATTTTAGCACATAGATTTGTTATGCCCCATATTATAGGTATGTATTTATAAGTATAGTATGTATTCTATAAAGAGAGACAGCAAGCCACATTTTTTTTCCTTAAAATACATATTTTTGCGTGTCTCATAATATTTTCTTCTAAAATAATCAGCTAAATATTGGAGCTTATGTGTTATAAATACCTTTGTGCCTCCTATCCTGCCTGTAGTGGTAAGTTCATTAATTAATACGTATACCTAGGGTGTAGTGTAGTCTACTTAGTAGTGCTGGTATTTTTGTGTTCTTTTATACAATCGTTTTCGGCGTATGTTTTTATTAAATTAATTTTAGTAAACAAAAATTGCGAAGTAATCCGTAAGAGTGTGTTTTTGATCCGAGTTCACCAATTAATAAACAGCCGGTGAACCAGGATTGACGGTTAATTTGACAGAATTCCCATCCAAGGTCATACCTTAACCGACCGAATAATGCTTAACCGACTAATTAAAAATTAAACATAGTTAATGAGGTATAGTATAACTTTTACTATGAAAAACGTCGGTATGAAATCATCTTTTTAATTTTTTTACAATGTGGTAGTAGATAATGTCAGAGAATGCACGTACAGTGGGCCTCGCACCAACCTTTCCAAATCTGTCAATTATCTCAAATGATGTTGAACTCTATGTAATCAACATAAAGTTGAAAATATGGTTGCGGAAATTTGACAGATCAGGGTAGGTTGATGTGTGACTCTGTACATGTATTTGGATCGAAGTACCAATCCAATGAATTAAAAAGAAATAACTGTACCCAAAATAAAAAGATAAAACGCATATAACCGATGAATGTGGTCGTATAGAAATATCGAAATGGGAAAGAATGACGCGACGACAAAAAGAGATACTACAAAAGTATAATCGATTCCGAATATTCGATATTATTCGGGCGAAGCACCCGATTTATTGTATTCGAGTAGACAACGCGATGTCTGGGAAGCTGTAGCGATAAGAGTAATATTATTCTATGAGCCCACTGAAATTCCCACATCATAAAAACGGACCCACTATAAAAGTGATCATTTATTTTTACGACACGATCCTTAGGTTAATAATTGTGTCACCATAATTTCTTTCGAATTCCGATACACTTAGGCAGACGTAAAAAGTTCGGACACTCGTCCTCGTGGTTTTATGACTTCTTTGGTAAGCCATGGCTTTTACGGCGAGTGCCGAGCACATCAAGCTATACATTTTTGTTGCAAAATCAACCTTATTACAACCGCATAAAATGTCACGGTGTTCAGCTTGACGTACTGTCTTCCGTACTTTCTTTTCATCAGTGTTATTGCCCGGATCGCGTGATGGCCTTTCCATGATTCAATTTGAAGATTCCTCTAACTTGCTAACTCCTAATGAAAGCTCTTTTAACGCTTTTCAAAATATAAAAATGTTTTGTGAAGTGTTATTTTTGCTAACTTGAAGTATGTATTTCGTAAAGTTCGTGAGTTTCGTAAAATATAATTTAAAACACCGATTTTTTGAGAACATTAAGAAAATAAAAAAAACCTTGAAGTTGGGAAACTATCTAACATTATTAAAAGTGTTCGTTTGAGTATTTGACACCCTGCCAGAACATGTTCCACCAAATAATGCCAAAAACAGCGTCCAAATTAATAGGATATTCCTCTAGAAGGTAATAATTACCTTTTTAATCGCATAATTGTTATCTACGTTACAAACTTTAATGAGTACTTTTCTTACGAAATAATAATAATACACATAAAGAAATATTAAAAATTGCACACAAAATCCGTGAACTTGATATTTTGTTGGGAAATGCTATAAAGATTATCAGACTGCTGCTACTTACACATTTATAAAAAATATAAATTGCAATTTAAGACGTTAATTAATAATGTTAATGACTCCGTCAGAACCATCGGAGTGTGTATGAACAAATTAATTAAGAAAAAGGTTCTTGTTTCCTCCATTTCCCTCTGATCGTGGCTCTGAGCAAAAATCAAGTACAAACCTTTAAAATTATTATATATTTGACAAGTACTTATCAAGTACTTATATTTTAATTTCGACTGCCTCGTTGGTCTAGTGGTCTGCCCGCTGGGTACTATCCACGAGGTCCCGGGTTCGAATCCCGGGTCGGGCCGCAAATGTTTGAGTTTTTCTGTCTTGAAATTACTCAGACACAGCTCCGGAGTCCGGAAGTTGGTGGTGTTAACACCCCCGTGCCTCGGAAAGCACGTTAAGCCGTTGGTCCTGCGCCTGATCTCTCGACGGTCATGTCGGACTGCCGTCTCACTGAATTATGAGAGTGAAGGAACAAAAAGTGCACCTGTGTACACACACACACACTTGTGCACTATAATATGTCCCGCGCACACACTTGTGCACTATAATATGTCCCACGCAGTTGGCTAATCTCTGTTGAGATAGACCGCCGTGGTCGAAATTCGGCTAGGAGGACATCATCATATTTTAATATTCAAGTTTTCTACTTTTTGTTGTAACCATGTTTTATTCAGCTAGGTAGTAATTATGGAATTAAAATTAGAAGCGTACTCTCATGTCGTTTAATAGGCTAGCTTGTTAAGTTATGTTTGAAGCCCTCCTTAACATCCACTATTTTATTAAAATTTATTCGCAAAGATTTTTCATTTTCCAAGTAAAAAACTAAACAAGTGCACACTCTTCATTCGCATTGTCCGGGTAAATAACGTAGGGCTAGGACGTATTCATTCAGGCCTTTGTGAAACGTAACGTAAGTAATTGACGAAAGTCCTCCTTGAGTTACGTCGGTACTTGATACTCTAATTAAACTGTCGTCCCGTACGTAAGTGTAACGTAACAAACTCGTCGCGGTGATACCGTGAGGTCTCCGCCTAACCTATAGTGATGGGAAACGGTTACTAATTGAATTCTATAAAATTTTACTTCCATAGTTTTGCGATGCATATCACCTTTGTTGAAAAGGCAACGAACAAGACAAGTCTCCGCGATTTTAAACACAAGATCGTTGCTTTATCGATACAAGCTTTTGAGTTTTCAATCACTGTTCCCTTTCAAGTTACATTTAATTTAATAATTCGCAAGCAGAACTGTCTTTTAACTATTTAAAAGTAAACGGCTAGACACAGATGATTTTTTATAAATTTGAAGAAGGGTAAAGATTACTCTAAGGTGAATAATAGTTTGTATGTGAAATCTCCAATATTTTCTGGGTGGTAGTCGCGAAAACCGCTATTAGTTTTCAAGTAACAATCTAGTAACAAAAATATAAATGCACTGATGTTATAAATTTTACTTAAGTAGGTATATACGCCTTTATTATACTAATATTTAAAAAAAAAAATTAAAACCACAACTTTCCACAGATATCAATAAAAATTATCCATTAAGACATTTGGATTCGTCGCATCACTATTTTAACCGTTAATTAAGGTTATTAATCCTAAGGCACGACCACCCTGTTTCTCTTAATTGGTCGCAATTTTATTTCAGCGTCGGAAGCCAGGCTTCAGCTTTCATAATTAAATTTATATATCAAAAATATTCTGCACTTGTAATTAGATGAGGAATTCTTCGTGTTGCAAACACCTTTTTGTTTTACGATGATATTAAACAGGAGTGTTTCATGGCGGAGTTTAAGGGAACACTCCTTTGTTATAATTTGGAACGGTATATTTTAAATGCTTTATTACTTGCAGTGGAGATAAACTGTTTTCGCGACTCTGTCCTAATTGAGTTTATTATTGTAAAATATTTCTTACCTTGTTGTTTGGTTACAGTCATGTGAAAGATTTGACATGCTCGTTGAACGTAGTCTTGCATTTTGTTTTATATTAACCAACCAGCAGTTCCCTGCGACTTCGCCCGCGGAAAGACTCAGATTTACCATACAAACTTTCTTTCCCCATTTCACCCCCTTGAAGATCGCGACAAATAGGGTCTCAAACTATCTCTGTAAAAAACATTTGAATCGGTCCAGTAGTTTCGGAGCCTATTCAATACAAACAAACAAACAATCAAATCTTTCCTTTTTATAATATTAGTGCAGATACAGGTATCCAAAAGAAAAAAAGTAAACGTATCTTTCTATTTCTCATAGAAAGAAACGATAACGTTTTTTTAAATGTAAAACAATGTCCAACACTACATTCGATTTTGACTGATAATGATATCAAAGTTACCTCCCAGGATACTTACGGCCAGTTTAACATTAAACACTGATTGCGTGACTGGCCTGTTACATCTGCAGGTCTACCGTCACTGCTGCTGCCCAGACATCAATTGAAAGCCATTTTAAAAGCCAAAGCCATTTTGAAAGGTTGGCGGTAGGCCGTAGGCCTGCTTTGTAGACGGTTTGGTTGGTTGGTACTCGTAGGTTGGTGAGCGAGTACTGGATTAACTGCAGTTGTTAATTTCATATTTGGTCAGGCAGGCGATCACAAAATCGACTAAAGAGAAATTGGGGTTCGGATTTCTTTATAGCGCATATGGTAGCTCAGTTGGAAGAGTATTTACCCGGATATCAAAGAGTTATGGGTTCGTGTCCCATCCGAAGAAGACGGTCTATAAATTTTTGTGTGCAATATTAACAGAAGTAGAGCTTGCAAAAATTAAATGCCTAAATTTAAACAGTCGAATAGTACTATACAATAAAAAATAGTACCTTTTAATAATAGTTAAAGTAAAATAGTCTACTGTCATAACCTGTATTACGTAGCAGATAACGGAATTATTTTTCCCAACATCGCTGAACCAGCATCCCTGTTATTCAATTATGAGAGTAAAAATACGACGAGATGTTTACCTGCAGCTGGGGACGATCTACCGAATCTCCCGATAATTACCTCTCTGCGTATTTTGAGGGAAATATTCAAATAATCGTAGGTTTGACCGCAAAATACCCAGTTTATACCGAATTTAGTGATAAGTATGTTGTCTTGGGTTATCAAAAACAGGAAGCAAATGCATTTATGCTCTTTAATTTGTCTTTCAAGAGATGTTTAAACCTCACTGTGATTATTAGTCCATGAATTGATACTATCATTGTAGTTATAGCGTTATCTATGCTTATCTTTGATCTAACTACATATGTAAATATAATCTAAGGCTAGTTTATTTGAACTACCTTCGTTTTGGACGCCATTAGTCTTAGACAGGGTCGTGAACCATTCTCATATTTCCCATCTACTACTACTATTAGTAGATACCTATAGGTTATTTATTACTCATTAAACAAATTCAAAGGCATACAATAAAAAAGATAAGTTGGTAAATGGGCTATTTTTAAACTGGATGAACATTTTCTGACCCAAAGTCCTGTAATATTTATATAGTGCATTACTGAAAACGTTTCTTAAGATTTTACAAAAAACTACCTTTATTTATTTTTTGAAAAATTATAGCATAAAATACGGTTAAAAAACGCATTCACAAATACGTAACGTAGTTAATACGTCGAAATCCAGCTTCAATAATTGCATTGCTATATTCTTTCTCTTATTCGCTACGACACGAATAAATCGAGTGCGACAAACCCCATCGATGGTATTCCGGTGCGAAAGGAATTTTTGCCATTTATACGCTATAATCCAATATCGGAACGCAGGCGTGATCTCATTGACACTAAGCCGCGCGGTGGCTATCCATTATTCATCGCATCCCACGATGATGTGTCCCGGACGTAACGTAACATTGCAACGTTTAACCGGCGTTACGAGGTTGGTAATGAAATATTGTGGGGACTTGACGTGTCTTTGGTGGTAATGGTTATTCCGATCCTACTATCCAAATCCCTATTGCCATAACCAATTAAGGTACCTACATACTATTTGGGTTGCCATAAGTTACCCACAGCCCTGCGAATCAGTAAGATCAAGTGGCAATGGGCAGGGCACAGCGCGAAGAGCTAATGGCCGTTGGGCCAGAAAGTTTCTAGAGTCTAGAGACCCTTTGATCAAAGGCGAAGTGTGGGACGTCCACCGGCAAGATGGACAGACCACCGTGTAAAGATCGCAGGATCGCACTGGATACAGACCGCTTGCAACCGGTCGCTGTAGAAAACCGTGGGGAGGCTATGTTCAGCAGTGGACGTCCTACGGCTGATAATTATGCTGATGATGAAGTTAACCAATTGAAGTACATACTATTTGGCAAACTCCGTGGTAGTGTGGCTTGCAACCGGTTTTAAAGGTGTCCCTATCTCTGAGGTTTCGAGTTAGATTGATGGTCGGCAATACAGAAATCCATATTATACCACTGTTGTCTCTGATTTCAATAACACAAGTGATTTAGCTGCTTACTTTGAGATCGGAACAGTGTATGTGATTTTGTCCAATACATAATCTTTATTTATATTTGGCAATTTTGAACCAAAATATCAATGGAACGTGATTTAGCAGGCCAAGTAAATGGTAAACGAATTTTCGTATTATTATTGTTAGTACAATAATTATTAGCTACGCACTCGAGCCAATATATAGACGATCGTTCCCCGATGTTATGGACTGTAGTCTTCAAATAAAACGCTTCTTGTTTCTTTCTTCTTTTATTGGAGACCGATGACCGTGAGAGCAGCTAACAAAAAACCGGCGCTCACGACCCTATACTTATACTAATTACATAGGTCTTACTTAGTGACTAAAGCACCCTAGTGCTTACTGGCGAAAGGATAAGGATAGCACCTACGTTACTCTTTCCAACGCGTTCAACAGCCACCCTCAAAACATCGAAATACTGAGGGAGGCAACCGATGCGTATCTCCTATCTCTTTCTACAATATTTCACAACTACCTACCGATAGCCTAACAATTCCCACTCGCAACATTCTACCTCTGCGGGTTTTCCTACCTACCCTCGGAATGTGCGAGATGGGGGAACAGGGACAGACTATTGGTCTTACCGGTCCCACACTGCCTGAGTGGGACGACCAGATAGGGTCTCCTTCGCCCCTGTACCAAACTACCTACTTTATATTTTATTATTAGTTCCTACCTGCCTAACTTACTGCAAGTGGGAATTACCTAATAGATAACCGGTTTGCTATCTTTATTAAATAAAACAAGCCCTGAGCTAATTTACATTGTTTCTTATGCTAAGCCCTATGAGAAAATTAAACTTTATTGAATCCACAAAATATCCTATACTAAATTACAACATTTAAATATTAAACATAAAGTAACTGATTGGGTGTCCGTAACAATAATAATATACATTATTAATTTTATAATACTTACATTTAGTGTCGAAATTTCCAAAAAATACTTATGTACCTACAATCGTTTTTTTTCTTACTGGATATAATATATTTTTTAATAATTTATGTGGATCTAATATAAATAACAAATAAATTAATAATTGTTCCAACAATCACACCAATTACCTAGCCCCAAACTAAGCGTGAGCTTGTGCTATGCTATGGCGACTAGGACAACGGATAGACATAAGTACTTACGAGTATATACGTTTATAAACATTCATGACTTAGGTACCTACATGTAGGTATAGGTTTTTTTGATCAGAAGCATTTATTCACTTTCAATCTGTAAATACACCTGAATCCCGGTGTAAATGCGTTGTTGACAAAAAATATATTAGACTTTCAGCAAAATAAGAACCATATTATTTTTAACTGACGAAAACCTAATCCAATTTTAATTCAGTTGCCTGTCGGAAAACCGTGACTTTGTACCTAATACCGCACAAAGAACAATGTGAAACTTGTTTCGCCAAATTACGGATTTGCTTGAACCTTTGAAATAACAGCAGCTCGTGTGTTTCTCGTTTCCTTATATTTATTTTGTTGGTTCGCTGTGACGCGTGTCCAGAGGCAACTCATTTTAGATAAGCGGATCGCACAGAATGCGATGCACAGTGGGAAATTTCGCTTACGTAAGTGGAAAAAACTTTTCGGTGCATCCTGAATTCACTCGCGCAAATTTTCCTTCTATTTCTTATAGAAAATTGTGAAAGTAGATTCATAATGCACCGAACTCAAATCCTATGAATTCTAATACAAAAATGTGTACCTAAGTATATTCACTATACACAAAAAAGTTTTCGTCGGTGCTCAACTGTCATAATTATCAGGATAAGAGACATACGCACCATATCAAAATTGGTCTAATGGCAAGTAAGCCAAAACAGTCTTTACTATAAGTGTTAGGTAAACATTATGTACAGTCGACAAAATTGAATCATGACCCACTTTGCCGATTATTCCTTTGTATTCATTAATGTAGTAAGGTTTTCTTCGCTGTCATGCATGTTGCACATAGTACGTTTTAAATATGAATAAAAATGCGTCATTACGGGTTAGAGATCTATGCAAGTTTAACCTTTATTATCACTGCACTAGACATGTTTTAGATAAACCAGTCTTAATATGAATTTAAAATAAGTCCATAATCCAAACTCTTTTCACTACGAAGAAAAATGAATTATAATTTTAAAAATAAAAAACGTCGTGTGTCAGATGTCAAGTATATCTAGTAAGTCTGAAATTTTATAAAAATCTAAGTCAATATCTACAAACAAATCGTATAATGGCCAATTCGGCAGAACAAAGAGCTAAGAATAAGTCGGAACACAGTCAGAACCTGGATCAGACGGCATGCTAAAGAGGGTACCCTCGAAGACAAACGACGACATAATCATGGCGTTCGTTGAATCACGAACCAACAGAGAGCGGAAATGCAACACTATTACGAATAACATCTTTACAGACGAGAAATCATTTCGCTCTTCTCAACATGGTCGCTTAACTTCGTGGCGTTACGATAACACGCGATACACAGAGGATCACGTAGTGCCCAACCAATTATCCGGCTGAATTTCAGCTAACATGTGTGCCTGGATGGACGCCGGAAGTGTCGGAGAACTTGTTCAAATTTCTCCTCGTCAGAACACTATAAACTATGTCAATTTATTGGAAGAATCAATGTTACCGACTTTGCGAACAGTTTACTTGCGTGAAGAAGTGCCAGTATTCTCCTTTGTTCATGATAACTGTCCAGTGCATACTGCCAGAATTGTCGCGAATTGGTTTACCCAGCATGAAGATGAATTCACTCGTATACCATGGCCGTCTAGGTCTCCAGATTTTAATCCAATAGAAAATTTGTGGGGTTTGGATTGGGGAAGTGACATTTGTAGTCGTCTAATCGGGTCACTTTTCACTTTACCAATTTAATGCCACTTGTTAAATATATAACTAAAATAAATATTATATTCTTCAACTAAGTATACTGTTTTATTTCATCATGGCTAACACAAGTTCCAGTGGAACTTTTATGAAGAATCTGGTTCCCGATACAGACTTGGCGCCCGGCTGTGCCGAATGCTAAATATCTACCTACCTACCTGTGTGTTGCATTGCAACCCTTACCTAAGTTCTCGCCGATTTTCATACAAACTTATTTGTACAGATAGCGATCCTAGCCTTGTCAGTAACTGTCAGTGTCTAATAAAATGATAACAGTTCGTTTCTAGGAAATGTATGTTCAAGCTAATTTCAACCTACTTGTATAGAATGACAGTAGAAAAATGACCATATGGTGGGTCATGATTCAATTTGGTCGACTGTATGTTGTGTTAGGTAAACCATAATTTGGTTGTTCTGTTATGTTCGTGAACGATCCGGTATGTTTTACATAATTATGAAACATAATTTTTGACAACTTTCTTAATTGGTAATTTGTGACAGCATCTTGACTTTTTTGTCAGTCAGTCAGTCAGGTTCTCCTGGGGTTATGGAGGTCAGTCTCTCAACTGTAAGTACCTGATCTGCACATCCTGGTGTCATCCACAGTCCCTCGCGTGCTAGTGCACAACCGGGATAACGCTAGGATGATAAGGATCTTCTTCAGTCTTCGATCTGCGAGACAAGACATGTTGATAATACCGAAACATTGTTCCACACGCTATAGAGGGTCTTTAAAATTCTATGCAGCAAGCATTTGGAATGACCTGCCTCCTCCGCTGAAATCCAGGATGAGTATGCAGTGCTTCAAGGGTAAATACAAAGCTGCGTTGCTAAAAAAACAGCTTGCTACGGAAGATCTTACTCGTGGCTGTTGGAAGTTACTGGCTCTGAAAGACTTCTTTTAAATGTGGACAAACAATACATTTATACAATACATATATACATATATTCACATGTACACACATATTACACGGAGTGTACTGGCCTCTCGCACTTTTTCATTTTTCGTTTTATGAAAACCCTTGCATCACTTATTTACCTAATATTGTAACCTTGATAGTGAGGAACCAAGGCAAGTTTAGTATATATTTTTGTTTTTATATATGTAGCCTTTAACTATTACTATCGTGTACAATTAGCTCTTGAAAGTTACTAAGCCCCCATTACTGATCTTCTCGTTTACCACCTGGAGAGAAATGGGAGTGACTGAAAATCAGCGCTGGCTAGGCCGGTAGGGCCTACCCAGCATACGCTGAGTCACTTCCATTTGCCTCATACTAGCTATAATTAAGTATGTATATGTACCTCTCATTGTAAAGGCAATAAAAAAAATTTCATTTCATTTCGTCTTTACTTTTTTGTCTCGTTCTTCTGCAATGGCCTACTGTGTGACGCTTGTTGACTCGGCCATATCAGGCGCTTCTCAGGACAGTTGTTTCTACATACATACACATTTTATTGTTTTGGCTCTCGCATGAATGTACGGTAGGCTTCTGTTTGCTTTTACACTTTTTTCAAAGTTTTTCAGATACAACAACGTGGGGTTGGGATAGCGTATGTTTTACCAAGCAGTCATATTAAATATTCGTCGAAAAAAATTCAACACGACTGAATTTAAAATGTCAACAGCTTATCCTTTTAGGTTCTTTTATTAAATATCATTTTAAAATAGATCTCTTCAAAAAATTTATTCGGCCAGTATATTTATAACTAACAATAATTGAAATATCTGCACTTAGACAAAATATTAATAATTTTGACGACCGTCTTGGTGTAGTCGTTCGCGCACCGGACTTCTAAACCAGGCGGTTGCGGGTTCGAATCCCGCAAGGGGCAAATGTTTGTGTGATGAGCACGAGCATTTGTACCTAAGTCATGGATGTTTATATGTATTTAAGTATTTCTATCCGTTATCCTAGTCACCATAGCACAGCTCACGCTTAGTTTGGGGCTAGGTAATTGGTGTGTTTTAAAAAAAAAATGTCGTTCTTGCCGAATTTCGAGTACAGTGGCCAATCTAAACAGAGATTAGCCGACTGCGCGGTATTATAATAGTGCACAAGTATGTGCGCAATACACAGGTGCAATCTCTGTTCCTTCGGTGAGACGGCAGTCTGACATGACCGTAGAGTGATCAGGCACAGGACCAACGGCTTAACGTGCTTTTCGAGGCACGGGGGTGTTAACACCAACTTCTTGACTCCGGAGCTGTGTCTGAGTTATTTCAAGACAGAAAAACCCAATACTTTTCAACCCGACCCGGGATTCGAACCCGGGACCTCGTTGATAGTAACCAAAAAAAATGAAATATTATTACAATGATGGTAGATTTTCTTATAAGAAAATAAAAAAGACATATATTTTAATACATTTATATGTTACGCGAAGTCAACGTAAATAGGACTTACAACTTAATACCAATCAATAAAAATTAAACATATATTCTGATAAAAAGAATTTATAAACATTGGTAAATTTTTATTGTCTCTCTCGACACATCTACTTAGTGGAGAATAACCAATTTTAACATTTATTCGATGGCTCTAGTTCTACTGTCCAGCGACAAATGTTGGCAGGAGGTCAAGTTGTATGCCTTTTCACGCCACATTCTCTGCGTGAATAGTAGCTGGATAGCTGAGATATATAATCTAGACTGGCATACATAAAAAGGTCTATGCGGAAAATGAAGATATGTACATCTCAGTTATGTACATAAATTAGGCTACAGTTTTTTCAGATGTGCCTAGTGTCTATTTATAAATTTTTATATAGTTTAAAAAATAAACAAAATAAAGAGTTAACGTTCAATCTATTAAATATTTTTAGCCAACTTAAATAAAGGAGGTTTTCACTTCTTGATATTTTAGTAAAAGTAGGTTCTTACTTCGTACGTAAGTAAACAAGAGAGGTAACATCAAAAATAACCATACGCTTACTTAGTATGCGAAAGTTAAACATAACATAGGGCACTCGGTACACTTTCCCCATCCTCCTTACTATAGCAAAGAAAGAAGGCCTACTCAAAAGCTTCTGTAACTTCAAATCCGGCCGTCTCATTTACTCAAGGCAGAATCCTAGCGTGTGCGAGAAAGATGTCTAGAACTAAAAATGGGGTAATGTATAACAGAGAAGGTTCTCTCTTCCCCGTAATATATTTGGGCTATTGTTCCCAACGGTGGGCATTTGTTATTCCACTGCTGCCGTTATTTAATGCGCCCTGTATAAATATTGCGAACCCTTTTCGTGGTGGTCGATGTTTCCCTTCTAATTTCACTAGATATGAAAATCAGTTTGGGAAACTTGTAGGGGCTGTGTGAGAATAAACATTTTATTTGGTGAGTAGCTGTTCCTCTCCAATTTGTTTGGCCACGACAACAGGTTTATTCTGATAGGCACTTCGATCTAGTGTACTTCTAGTGCGCGTTAAAATTTTCAGACAATCCATAATATACCGTAAGAGAGTTTTTTTGTTTGGGATTGTAATGGCCTATTGTAACAGACATGTTAACTGTTAAATCAAATCAAATCAATCATTTATTTGCCAAATAAGACGTACGGCTGTCAGACCTTTGGAATTATCAAATACCTCTAACGGTAAATGTAGCACAGATATTGATAGTTTATTATGTAAATAAATGAAAAATAATAATAGCACATCGGTTTTTTATTTATAAAAATTAAATAGTTAAAGTTAGTAACCAGAAAAGTTTGCTTCTAACTAAAAACTTAATACGTCAGTTTAATTTAGGTAATCAAAGAACTGTTACTTTCTTACAAATAATGATATTGACATTGCTATTACACTTGTTTATCTAATATTTAACGGCTAGATTTGAAGGTATGGTGGTGTAAGGTGACATGACACGTGGAGACAAACATTTCAAATCAGCCGTCTCATATATAAACAAGTGAAACAGCAATGTCAAAATCATTATTAGTAAGGGGGTTAATCTCCTAAAGTGATCCTTAGCCCATAATACAGTGTCTTAGGCCGAATATTAACCACAGTTGCGCAACTACCAATGCAACTTCATCGTGTAACTAAGACGCAGTAGTTTGGTACCTTGCATACAACAGTGCAAGTTCAATATCCGGTTCGGGCGGAACAAAGCTCAGTCCGCGGAATAAACTAGTCTTATCAACAATAACTTGAGTCTATAAAGTGTGATTAGGTATACAGTGGTGCTATGGCGTACATGCATAGAGTGTGCTTGCAGCGCGAATATATCTAAGACCCGAGTTCACCAATTCTTAAACAGCTGGTAAACCTCGATTGATGGTTAATTTGACAGAATTCCCATAGAAAATTTGTTAAATAATGCTAAACCGGCTGATCAAAAATTAAACATATGTTAGGGAACTCCAGGCTAAGACCCGAATTCACCAATTTTTAAGCAGCCGGTAAACCTCGAATGATGGTTAATTTGACAGAGTTCCCATAGAAAATTTGACAAATAATGCTAAACCGGCTGATTCTAAATTAAACATAATATGTTAGTGAACTTCAGGCTAAGACCCGAATTCACCAATTTTTAAGCAGCCGGTAAACCTCGAATGATGGTTAATTTGACAGAGTTCCCATAGAAAATTTGACAAATAATGCTAAACCGGCTGATTATAAATTAAATATGTGTTGGTAAACTCCAGGCTAAATCACATTTTAAATTGTCACTCATGTTGACTGAATCAGAATGGGATGTCATTTGGCAAAGTATAAGACTTAAGGATATGTTGCAGGTCTTAATTGATAAAGTCAAGTATGTGATAGATATTAAAATACGCTGCAAGATTTAAGAATCCTTATACTGAAGTATGGCTTTACGTGTGTATATTTCAAGATTTAAACGAACGGGAATCGAATCCGGGATTGTTGCAGTTAGTACGTTAAGTATGATGTATGACTGCGCAACCACTGCCAATTACGTCGTGGAACCACGTAACTAAGCAGAACGACGTACAAATTCAATTAAACACTCTCAAACTGGGTTAAAGTCATAAAATAAGTAAACAACGCTAAACGTTCCTCGCGAACTCACTAAGCACCCCTAATAGGCTTACACAAAGCAATAGACACATTTAAATCAAATTAACATCAAACAGTGTTCTTAAGGCGCAATCAACAAAAGATATTAAGTGGAAATTAATACAAGTTCACTTCAGAACTACAAAGCTCGTCACTACTCGAGGTCGGTTGAAACTTGGCTTAACACGGTTTACCAACTTATTAATGCACTCGTTTAACTTGCATTTCCCGGCGTCAACTTCCTTAAGACTTTCGTTATAAGGTTGAGAATACACAAGCAAGAGAATTGGGAAGATGGGGCAGGATAGTGGTAGGTGCAAACAAGTAGAGCTAACTGTCATTGTCATGCCTGGCTTTTGTACTGGCAGCAGGACTAACTTAATCCATGCTCATGTCGGGAGACGCAATTGACTTACGGGGCCCAATTTGCGTTCAGACCCACGGCTAAAAAACCGTTATTGGGAAGCTTGGCATTTGCACAGATTTAAGACTTGTATTTAAATTTGCGAACATAATTAAGTACGATGATAAAAATATAATCTGAATAGACTAAGGGAGATGAAAGTTAGCAAGGGAATCTAAAGAGGAATCCAAGATGTCGGCGGTTAAACTCTTCCTTCTTTTAACGCGGTGGAAACGCTTTAAGCATACTATAGGAATAGCGTTGGGTTTATTTATTTATTAAAGTATATCAACAGCACAATGTACACATCGATTCCATAAAACTAGTTTTGGTTATGTTCTTATACATTTGCTAATTAAATTATGTTAAATGTTGGGTTATGTGGGAAACTCTTGACAACAGCTGTACATACCCAATAACTAGAATTTCCACAAGTTTTCTCAATACCACTTTTGGTGGGAGTCAAACCAGTGTCGGGTTCGTTAAACGTTGTGTTTTTTTAAGCGTATTGTACGTATCCTTCAAATTCTAGCAACAAATAAAAAGGTTGCTGACGTCACGCAATGACGTATTCAAAAGAGACCAAGAATTTCACACGGCTGGATAGACTGCACAGTAGCTCAGTTGGTAAGAGCGTTAGCCCGGTTAGCCAAAGGACGTGGGTTCAAATCCTACCTGTGTGCGAATTTTTGGTTTCTTATTTAAACTTATATAAATAAGAAAGAACACTGCGAGTCTTACAAATATTGAAAAAAAAATATATAAGGTCAAAATGTTTAAAAAAATCCGACGACAACGAAAACAGCGACCTTTGTCGCACCCACGAATCACCCAGCAGAAATAATTTTCTACAATAATACCGCACAATTAATTGCGTTAATTGCGTTCAATGTTTTCACTTACTCGGCTCATATAAATCATGTATCTGGTAGGACAATGTGGCTCTATTACGGTGGGCGGTTCTTCTTTTATGCGGGTAATTGGGTGTAGAACAAATGATTAATTACTATGCAGGAACACGGCCATGGTATAGGCTTATCGGCGTCAGCTGGGCAATAAATAACCCCCTAGTTTTAAATTTCTTGTTTTGAAATAGCTTTATTATTCATGTTGGACTTTTTAAGCCCATTATTCGACAACGACTTTTGGTTACAAAATTAAAAAAAAGTATTTTGAATCCATTAAATTTGCAGCCACTGCTACATAAGTCACTACACTTTGTTCAATGCAATGAGATATTGAAAAAAAGCAAAAAAATATTTCAAATTATAGTTCAGTTAAATTGTATTTTTCCTAGGAAAGTTTTGTGGTAGTTCTGATTTTTTCATTCAATATGTGTTTTGGGGTGCTAAATCCGAATCTGAGGTTTGCGGTCAAAATTTCGTGACGCAACATTAAAAGAACCAGAAAAAACGGTTTTTTCTTTTGCTTTTTTCCGGTTTTTTGCTTAAAACTCGAAAACTATTAACTTTTGGTATGGTCTGTTTACAGAAATTAAAGTACTTGAAATTCTCTACAAATAGCAGTGTTTAGTTTTGTTTTTCAGACGGATTGTTCGGTTTCTAGTGCGAGTTGAAAATTGTAAATTTTTAGCAGTTTATGCAAAACCCACTTTTTACATTTCAATATTTAATTTTTATGGATGCTGTCATTTGATAAATGTCACCTGGTTTTCCACACAAGTAATTAAAATGAAAAAAGACAAAAAATGCAAATTCAGTAGGTATCAAAAAAAGGTAGAACTTGTAACAAAATAAAACTTAAAATCTCGTTACTTATGATCATATATTATTATGATTATAAATTATAATATGCAAAATTTATATGACCCGTTGTCTTTTGGAAGGCCCTGGCTGAGGTTCTTCAATAACGATGAGTCCTGGTTCTGCTTGTTCTGGAAAATAAAAGTTTAAAGTTAAGTCATTTATCAAGAAGAGATGAAGATTGCAAAATAGATTGTGAGATTAAACATACCTTCCGCATCGTTCTGAGGTTCTTCGATGGCATCGGGTCCTGGCTCAGGGTCTGATTGCTCCATCGTCAGCGTCGGGAGTCGTTCTCCTGGAAAATAAAAAGAGGTGAGACACATATCATATATCAAGAAGAGATAAATAACTACAAAATAACTTGTGAGATCAAACATACCTCTCTCTCTTTCTTTAGTTTCTTCTACGTCAGAGCTGTCTTCTGGGGGCTCAACATTGTTACACAGTCCTTCGCATGATGTGCATATTGGGGAACAATGAAGTCCCGCCTTCCTGCATCCACAATTGCCTTGACAGCCCTTTTTACATTTACATGAAATGTACCGGAGTATTGAGTTTGGTGCAGGGTCTAAAGTAGTTGGTACTGGCACGAGACCACTACTAGTTTAAATTAAAGTACCACTTTTATTCTAGGTGAAATTAACTGATAACCAATCAATTCAATTTCAGATTCAATACAAATCTAAAAAGTGGGTTTTGCAGTCACACCGGTACAAATTGCCAATTTTCAACTTGCACTTGAGACCGAACGGTTCGTCTGTGTAATAACCAAAGAAGTGATATTTGTAGAGAACTTTAAGTACTTTAATTTCTGTAAACAGACCATTTACTAAAAGTTAACAGTTTTTGAGTTTTAAACAAAAAACCGGAAAAAAGCAAAAAAAAATATTTTTTCTGGTTTTTTAAATGTTGCGTCACGAAATTTTGTCCGCAAACCTGAGATTCAGATTTAGCACCCCAAAACACATATGGAATGAAAAAATCAGAACTACCCCAAAACTTTCCTACTAGGGTCACTTTACAGTACAAATTAACTGTACTATTACCTAAAAACAAATTCTGGTGTTCAAATTCTAAACCAGTGGTGGCACACCAGTTATTATTTCCACAAATCGTTGTTTTATTGAGAAGGTAGCTAATAAAAGTATATCTTACATTTGATGATTTTTAAGTTATGATTAAAGACTGATAGCGTCGCCTTATAAAATATAGTTCGGTAATCATATTAGACCTGAGGTCAAATGTGTCGTTTTCACTATACAAATGTATTCTTAACTGCGTCAAATGGCTCTATCATTGCCAAAATATTATTCGCATTATTTCGCATCAAACTGCGAACATTAATGAATTGAAAATACCCATTACCATGGTCGCGAGTCTGAATAATGTTAACTTGGATAATATTGTTGGATGGAATTCACTATCTCTTACTACAATGCATATTGGGATATGTATTTCAAGACAGCATGACACGCTACATCTTATTCTTGTTCAGGCAATGTAGACTTGAGTTTTCAGTCTTTAGTAATAAGACTCAGTCATATACAAAAAGACTTAAACGACTTGAGCTGTTTTAAAAGGACTCGCGCCTGAGTCGTGCTTTATATTCATAACAGCTCAAGCTTTTTTCGGTTAAAATAATCGGGCACAGCTAGTATTTAGTAAAATTATTATCACTCTTACCTCTGATTAATGATCTAGCGGCCATAGAGTAGTTTCGAATAAAACTACAAAGATTGGACTTTTTTTTATTATCATACATTTTCTATTGAAAATAACAATAAATGAAATAACGTAAAAGTAATTTATTTCGAGAATAATTGTACATTTTGGTAGCGTGACTTCTAAATACGTAATAAATCAACTTATCCAAGTTTGGGAGGCTCGCGACTTCAGAGGCGTTAAGGCGCGAGTCATTTTAGTCTTATAAACCCTTTAAGTAGCATCTTAGTTCTTTAATGACTGAGGTTAAAAGACTTCGACTAAAACCAGTTTTCAGTTTTAGTATTTCGCCTCCAAGACTTGAGAGTTAAGACTATTGTAGTCTTGAGGCTTCAAAAATGAGTCTAGTTTTTTTTAAAGGCCTTAAAAGACTGAGTCTCTTGCATCACTAATTGCCAAGCGCCCGCTGCGGGCTTACGGATAGTTCATATTTCTAACATGAAAATTACACTTATTTACTATACTTATCTTTGTAATTCGTAATGTTTGTGGTATAAGATGAAACGAGCTAGCGACAGTTATTCCCCGCCACACACTCATTCATTAAAAATGGTGCAGTTTTACAGTCAGTGTCCTTTAGTAGCTACGGTCGCCTTGACTTTATAGTAGTTGTATGTAATTTTTTTGTATGGACACCAACAACGGTTTTATTCTTTTTGTCCTTTTAAATAGACTATGGTTAATATAACAAATCTAGTACAGCACGTATTTGGTACTTAAATAAAGTCTTATGCCTATTTTAACTTAGTAGGTGAAAAGTACCCTAAAATCTTGCACATTTTAAATTTATTTTATTACAAAAAATACACAAACGGATAAATAATATTTCAAGGATAACGGAAATGTATAAGTCTTTATATATTTTCTAACAGAGAACTGCTATAATTGCAGTTTATGCGCTCTGTTTATTTTTTTCTCTTGTTTGCAATTTTTTTGCGTGGCAATTTGAGACCTGTCAAGAAAAAAACGCTGGCAGCTGAAGGGTTAATACGATCTGACAGTCAACTCGGTCATTTTCCTTAGAGACATCAACAATCCACTTAGCCCGCTGGACTGAGGCCTTCTGCCCTGCCCAGCATTGAGACGTAATAGGCTTACACTGAGATACTAAGAAGTATTTTTCATTGTTCTATATGTTTTTCTGTAGCTTGTAACTGTTCTTAATCTTATTACGTCAATTTGCAGCTGTATCTTGTGACGAACCGTGATAGGTAGAGGTATGTAACTCTTTTCATTTCTTAAGCCAGGAAAGAGGCTTAAAATTAGGGTCTAGTGAGTGGGTTCATAAATTATAATTTATGTGAACGTACTGTAGTTTTGAGTTTATAATATTTCTGCTATTTTGCATTCTATTCTATTCTTAAATATATTATTATCGGTATCATCGACTTCTCAAATTCTAATGTTATTAAACTACGAATTTATCGGATAAGCGGACCTAATAATTTATATGAACCCAGCGGATTGAATTTGATATCTATAGGCGCGTAGAAGTTTCTTTTTAAGCAGCTTTTTCAACAAAGTCGGCATTAACAAAGATGGGTAAATCTTATGGACAACTCGTTAAAATTTTAATCCGTTTCCATATAAATCTGATTGAAAATTCGCCGGTACACGGATCGTTACGCCAAAACAGACAAACGAAAAAATATTTTGTCGTACGTAACGCATACGAGGATACTTTTAAAGTTTGTTTTGCGAATGCATTCGATTTCGAATAGTTTGTGCGTTCATTGTTTCGATACAGAAACGCAAAACATTTGCAATTCGTTGTGTAAAAATACCCGTACAATGATATGTTACGGTAAGTATTTTTATCGATAAGTCTGTTAATATTATCGATTTTCCTATGTATTAAATAAAGTAAGTAATTTAAAATTGCATCCATGTTCAATCCAAATATTTTTTTATTCTTATTTTGATCGTAGGTACTGTATGCTGGTCAAATTACCTATTAAAAAACTTACAATCATTACGATGATAGGCCAAAAAACACTACATAAACATTTTATTTTTAACCCTTTCCCCCAAATTCGGCTACTACACTACATCTTACTGATACCAATACAACGCTAATAGGGTACGTTTGGCCCTAAAAAGGCAATTTGGGTGTATCAGCCAGCTCCCGGCGAATTTATAGACCCACCCAAAAAACTACACTTGCTGCGATCGCAAGATTACATTACTACGTAACGTTAGAAAATAAATTTTGGCGTGAAATTTGTTAAAGGATTGGATTTTTGCATAAAATCCTTGTTCAATACATCTAATGTCTTACGTCCTTACTCAGAGACGTCAATTAAAGTTAATCCTTCATTGAGTCTTATGCCGTCCTTTTCTATTCCATTGACAAAGAAAGTGACAGAACGAGACTTAATTATAGATTAAATTTAATTGACGTCTCTGAGTGCGGCAGTTAATGTTTTTTAAATGGGTCATGTTCACCAACACATGTTTATTTTTTTAACAACCGTTAAACTATTATTGAAAATGTATGATAATTGTGTCAGATAAATCTATGTTTACCACCTATTTAAAAATTAATGAACTCGGGTCTTATAATGTTCTGTAGGTCACTGATTAATGTCCTAATGATACTCGTAATTATCATAAATTGTTATTTTAGACATTTCGATGTAATTAATAGAATCCAAAGTATCAGTGGGCTTAAATTTGCTGAACCACCAATCAAATTTGCAAAATACCTATTTTTTGCAGAATACTTTAAAAGTTAAAAGAAATTGACTAAAATACCTACGCTGCGGCAAACATTTCAAGACGAGAAAAAAATCCACCCTCATCAATAAACGGCACCAAGAAACGTTCAAAGCAACTCTCGCTTTCTCCATTTCTTTTCATTGCATCGTTATACAGTCTGTCTGGCCGATGCATTTTCACAAAAGGTTAACCCTTGATGGCTTCATCGTCAAATTGTGCATGAGAGCCAATGAGACCCTGGGGCGGTTATCTGAGACTGTTTGCCACGTAGTCGCCATCTTAGTTGCTAGTCTCTGGTTTTAAGGGACTATTCGATACTCGTTGACAGCGATTACTGAGCGAAGAGACACGATTGCTTTTCGTAATTAGCACAGAGTTGTACGTAGTTGCTAATGGCGGCTAAAGACGACAATGCGGGGAGGACACGCAAAGGTTACTTTCGAATTTTGAGGTTACATACAAGGATACTTTACTACAACTTGACGTATTTTGATAATTATATGTACCTAAATAGCCGCACTATACTACACTTTGCCCTTGCAAATGTCAAATTTTCCGCACAAACTTCACCCCCCTTTTTATGACACATAGTAGACATTTTATTTAAAAAAAATACACACTTAAACGTTAAATTAAAAAATCCTCAATTACGTCATTCTTGATTTCTAACCAAAAAACTAATTCGATCGATCGGTTTAGCTTCAAAACTGAATTTCATGCAAACTTACTGTCCCATTTATACTCCCTTAAGAGGAAACGCGGTCACGTGGTATTTGAAGAACAGATATTGTTGCTGTCTCGATGCGATCTCTGGTAGTCGCCCAATCAAGAAAGGGAGAAATGAGCTCAGATCGATAAATCCTTCCTAAACAGCATTTCGAAGTCCCCATATTGCTTTGTCCAAAATTTGACAAATAATAATATTTTCTTTTGAAATAGTTTCATAAAAGGACTATGCTCCTATGTTTTAGTTTTAGTGTTTATTTGCGTAGATTTTTTTGGCGAGCGTCTGAAAGTTGAGGTTAAAATTAGGCAATCTTCTTAGTTTTTGAAGGCTCATATTTTCTTTGTTAATTCGAAAATGAGAAAAAACTAAAAATAGGAGCATAGCTGTGGTAAATGTCGACATTATCGTAAAAAAATATTTTGCCTTTAGCCATTATCCAGGGAGAAAACAGGGGACTACGTTTGTATGGAGCATTGGCGCCTGGTCTTTCCCTTTAAGGTGCAAATTTCCAAAAATCCTTTCTTACTGCTCACCTACACTATTAAAGAAAGCATGGTGCATAAGTTTCTAATCCTAATAGTTTGGGCTATGCGTTGCTATGTCAGTCAGCCAATCAGTTATTCTCATTAAGGCAGTTTTCTTTTAAATATAAATATTGAAAAGACAATAAGTTAAATCGTTATGAAACTGGAGAGTCAGTTGTACTAAACTGCTTTATGGCTAACATACACCATGTTTGTCTTGATACACCGACGCAGTTTATTATACCATTTGACATATATTAGGGCTAAATTGAGAGACTGCATTTACAATAATTAGGTAATGCAACTGAGCCCAAAGTTTCATCACTAGACAATCGCAGTGATCAGAATTCGTGGTAGTCGTCTACTGTGAAAATTATACGCAGACTTGTAACGAGGCGTGGTGTCACAATTACTAACTTTCGAATAAGTTAGCGAATGTGGAAATTACACAGATCTCAATTAAAGTTCAGGAATTGAATGTGCGTGATTTGATGATCTAATATAATTAACTTTGAGTAAGTCGTTACGAACTTGTATTGAGCGTCTCAAATATGGGTGTAATTTGAAATTACAACTTAACTAAAACTTGGGTAGTTAGTTAGTATGTTGATTAATTAAATAGGGGTTATGAATTTTGATTTTTCTACATTATTTTATAGAGTTTTCGTAGTTGAGCGTAATAAAAGGCTGTAAGTATTTTATTTATTTATTTATTTATTCTTTATTGCACAAACAGAGTAGTACAAATGGCGGACTTAATGCCTTAAGGCATTCTCTATCAGTCAACCAGTGGGTGAGGCAGAAATAGGCAGAAATTTTATTGTACATAAAACATATTTCCATCTTTTTTTTAGGAAAACCATGGTTTACGTATGGATGATCAGTTTAAAAAACAATTAAACCACTTATAGGTCTTGACAGATAACAGTAGTTCAAGACAAAAAAAGACTACGTATCGTGCACAAACTGAGCACTGAGAAGCAAGTAAGTATACACAATTGATTTCAATATTAAATACTACCAAAAAAAAAGAAAATATAAATAGTACTACTATATGCCCTATTGATTCCAATAATTATGGATTGTTAAAAAATTGTTCACTTAATCTTCTTTTTTGCAAATGCCTGTCGGTCTACAAATTGCCTGGTTTTTTTGTCTTCAGGTTTTTATTTAGGTTTTAACGGACTACTTAGTGACTTTGATAGTGAAAGTAGGTAAGCTCTATACTTAGTAAATAAAATAATGCTTATTAAGGTTGTTAGTAAGAACTAAAAAATAATCGAGTTAGTATTCTTGACAGAAAATAACTATAGGTACCCAAATAAAAAGGTATCTTTTTGTTCGCTTCGATATTTCTGAACAAATAAGGTTTCGGCTCGGCTGGACTAATGAAATATGTTTACAATTTAATATTTTGTTAAAGAAAAATAAAAGTACATGGATACTTTTTTCATCTTTGCAACATACCTCAAGGGCTACATGCGGTTTTTCTTTCAATATAATTAAGAAGTAACATTTTTATCTGTTATTAGGAAATTCAGTTTCTTATGCACATCTCATAAAATTGATAAAGAGATGGATGATTTATAAACTTAAAATAATAATTTGAAAATAACAATTTCTCTTGATTGCTAAGACTAATTAAGTTAATTCCGTTCCGAAAAAAAATAGACGTACAATAGTTTAGAAAGTATGAGATGAGTGATATTTATTTTTACAAGTTCTTGCGTGTTTTCGTCTAAATTTCATCATGGTTTAACATCGCTATAAAATTTTCTTTGGATGATGTAATTTTCATAGCAAATGACAGTTGTTAAGTTTGACGTTTCTAAATTATTGTAGTCTGTCTTTTTTCGTTTCTTCAGTAGGAAAAGAGGCGGCATGAACATAAAATTATTAGTCATAGAAAGGGCTCAACAGGCCCAAACGGCTTTTTTTGAGTGATAAACAATTTAAACAAACTTTTGTTAGGAACTTAAGTATCAACACCTTTGCTTTTTACGACTGCCTCGTGGTCAGTACCTACGCTACATGGCCCATATGTTAGAGGTCCCAGGTTCAAATCACGGGTCGGGTCAAAATTTGTTTCTGGGTTATTCTCTCTTGTTTCTTCGGAAACAGTTCGGAGACAGGAAGTCGTTGGATCTGCGCCTGATCTTTCACCAGTCGTGTCGGATTGCCTTCTACCGAACATTGAGCTTAACAGATATTATCATACTTAGGTAAGTACTTATGAATTTGTGCACTGTAATACCTCAGGCGCAGTTAGGTAATCTTGGTTAAGATTGGCTGCCGTAGACTTCTACTTACTATTATTAATTCTGTGGCCGTAGTCAAATTCGGCTAGGAGGATGTTTTTATGGTCACAGCTATGGTTTATTTACAAAACTTCTTCAGTAACAAAGCGATAAATAAATAAAAATGACTCCAAGGATTTTATTTTCTAATATTTATATCTGGGAAAATCGTTAAATGTTCTTAAAGAACCTTTTAATCCACCACCAGCAACAACGTAATTTTGTTATATGGAATAAGTAGGTAGCTATATGAATAAGAACATACTTAAAGGCGGCGGGCGTAAAAAATGACAATATTTTCTGTGATTTTGCATGAAAGCAACACAAGTATTTAAAAACTATAAATCATTTTTGATTTAAGATGTAATAGGAAGGTCTTACTTAGTTAAGATTAAAAAACAGATTTGAAGTTGTTAATATCTGTTGAAAATAATTTTCAGTAAGGGTCTAGTTCACCAAGACATTGTCATGTTAAATTTTAAACTGTTTTTATTTGTTAAAATAAACCGCCATCTTACGTTTACCTGCTGTTTAAAAATGTACGATCTGAGGGTCTTAGTGTCTTCCTACAGGGGCTATACTAACCGCAGTTTAGTATTACTGTAGCACTTAGCAAAACGTAGATACCTATGTAGGTATAGTTCGGTGAGCATGGTCACAATTATAAATTTGCTTACACGACAGCTGCTTTAATTTTAATTCGTACCCACTAGCAGCGCTATGTCATATCTACAAGACATCTTTTTGATATTTTATAAGAGTAAAAAATACGCAGCCCCAATCTTCGCACCTTAAAAAGCTGACGCGCCATTTTCCCCTGTCTACTTCACCGCGAAAAATTACTCTCAGAGATTACAGCCTTTTCAATTCACACCAATTAGTAGAACCACGTGGCTTATTATCATAAGATTAACACTAATTAAGGCCCTACGAGACGGCCGTGCCTCAAAGTAAGTGTTTCCTTTGAAGACATTGCTACTTAATTAGAACTCATGGCGGTTCCCTTAAAATTATATTCATAAACTGTTTATTTAAGAAATTACGCGCGTTTTCATTTTGAGTTTGTAGTTTTAATATAAGGCAGTGCGGGATGCAGTGCCTTGTTCTCTTAAGTGCGGCGTAATTAAATTCTCGTTTAAAAAAAGTGCGAAAATGTGGTGATAAAAAAAAAATGCGGTTTCGATGTTTTGCTTTGACAACGTAATTTATCAAATTAGTTGCGTTTTGTTTTTGTATAGCGCATAAGAAGGGCACAGCTTAGGTAAAAGTTAAACGCTTCGTAACTCCTACCGAGTGCTTATTTATTTACAAATATAATAATGGGTTCCGTACCCAAAGGGTAAAAACGGGACCCTATTTATACTAAGCCTCCGCTGTCTGTCTGTCTGTCACCAGGCTGTGTCTCATGAACCGTCATAGCTAAACAGTCAAAATTTTCACAGATGATGTATTACTGTTGCAGCTGTAACAACAAATACTAAAACAGAAAATAATTAATATTCAAGGGGGGCTCCCATACAAGAAACATGTTTTTTCTTGCCGTTTTTTGCTCGATATTAATAATAGCAACAGGTAGACGCTTGAAATGTTCCCAGAATAATAATATGTAAATTCACTTTAATAATAAACAATTAAATTTAAATAATAATAATACAAAGGGGGGCTCCCATACAAAATTGTTTTTTTTTTCGTATTTTAATGGTACGGAACCCTTTGAGTGCGATTCCAACTTGCACTTGGCCGGGTTTTCCATTTAACACAACGATAAAAGAAAACCCATCGATCATGTAGAATCATTAAAAGCCCGATAATACAAATGGAATTAAAACGTTTGACAGCGGCACAAACATTTCATGAGGCGGCTAACATCGAATCACGGACCGTGAAATCGAAAATACCAATCACAATTGAACTGTCCCGCTCGTGAAATGAGTGCCGCGAATTCGCCATTTCACTTGTCAGCATTTGCTGTAATAATCTGATTACAGATGTAATTTCCCGTCGCGTGGCCACTCCTGCGGCCGGTGTGCCGCTCATTTACGATGTTCGGCGTGACGCGCTGTGAATTCGCGATGTGAATTGTGACACAGCCGAAAATAGGTAGGCCGTGATCGTGATATTAGAGTGTATATTACGTAATTACTATTTCTTAGGGTTCCATAGTCCTGACAAGGAACCCTTATAGTTTCGTTATATCCATCTGTCTGTCTGTCTGTCCGAGGTTTTTCTAAGAGACCGTTACTACTAGTAGGTCGTGGGCACTCCTGCAGCCGGTGTGCCGCTCATTTACGATGTTCGTCGTGACGCGCTGTGAATTGTGACATAGCCGAAAATAGGTAGGTCGTGATTGTGAAATCTATTGGGTTGAATACAGGGTGCTTGTGTAAGCAGTCTTATTCTTCAAGGGGCTGAATATGACCATCAATACCATAGTAATAACTTTTACTATGGGACCAAGGTCGAAATCTTTAAAAAATACTGATGCTCCATACAAATAATTCTGCTACATCGGTGACAATGTATCAAGACCTAAATTTTATTTTACGATTTCAGTGTTGACCAAATTCACCCCCCTAAAGGATAAGCCTATTCACACTAACACCCTGTATTATGTCTGTATCTTACCATTATATTATATTCTTGCTTGCAACACCCCTACAGCTCTTTGCATTTCATCTGCGGTCAAATGACGTCGCTCCATGACGTAAAAAATATCTTAAAATCCAAAGTTGTTCAAAACTGTTTTCATAAAGGTTTAAGCAACACATACTATAAGTGTTGCTTAGACTTTTTACGTGACTGCGAAAGGAGGGTTATGTTTTTCGAGAGTATGTATGTATGTATGTATGTATAATTGTTTGGCACGCCCTACAGCCCAAACGGCTGGACAGATTTTGACAAATGAGGTGTCCGTGAATTCGTCAAAATTGTGAGAGTGACATAGGCTATATACATTTTAAAAATGGCGCCCGCAAATGGAAATAAAGGAGGGAGGGGGGATTGTTTTTCCTTACCATAGCAATATGGGTATAATTTGAAAGCCAGTAAAAAGACCATTTCAAAAATATAAAAAAAAATGCAGTCGGGTGTTTTGTTTTTTCAAAAATTATGTTTACTTGTTTGATGTGTGTATTACAACATAACATGCACTCGTATTGACATTTATAAGGTAACAGCATTGATTTATCATAAATCAATGCTGTTACCTGTAGTACCTGTAACAGTTACAGATTACAGTCACCTATGGTATATAATTAACTATTACGTACTGAGTATCACGAGACCCTTTGCGGTCAGTCCCTTTCAATTATGCGTCCACGTGAGTTCAGCTAATGATGTCATTCCGTGACTATGTCAGTTTACACTTGAGCTACTAGAGATGTGTCGAAACGGACTTATCGGATTCGGGTTTCGGCTGATAGGTTTTCTTACCTTCTTGCATTATGTTTACACACACAATAGGAAATTAATTATTATCGACCCGCTCGCGGGTCTAATGGGGTTTGACGGGTTAAAGGATTTAATCACATTCATTAATAGTGCATTTAAAAAGAGGTAAATGGGCCAACAGCGCGCGGAATTCGATTTACTCCAATTGTGTAATCTGCACAATTTTGCATTCAAATATGACATCTGAAACGTAAAAGAAAGTGTGCTCAGAGCATCAAATTTGAATCGCCGCGCAGTTCAAGATGACAGGGTTTATCTCTTTTTTAAACAAATACATTTTGAGTGATCACATTCATTTAGTTTCACTGACCTTTCAACTGAGCTTTCGAGCTGGTGATTTAATAAATTGGACTATTTTATGGTGTATAAAATAATCTATATAATCCATAAAATATCTAATCCATAAAATAGTACAATTTATTTAATAATCGTAGTTTTGTAATTTTACCTGCTTTTAATGTCACAGTACACTAAATAGTAAGTAGTAATCTACTTAGTAATGCCATTGAATTCCATTTAATAAGCCTCAAAATTTTAATTTTCGTTGATTACTTGTAAGTGTTTAATTGTCAGCCAGTGAATGAGATATTCACTTCGTTCGGATATTTGATAGTTTCCGCCACCGTAACGAAGTGGTAGTTTACACTATCGTCCGTTTCCTCGTGTTAAATGGAACTTTCGTGTTCAAAGTCCACACGTGATATCAACCGTATTTCGGATTACTGCGTGAAGTTCACCGCAAAAGTAATCGACATGTGATATTGCTAGCTTGTTTTGTGTAGGCGCTCATTGTCGTTGTACGCAGTTCTATGGCTCTATCGTGTTTCGTTCGTCTTTCGGTGATGTGAACTATGTAGGAACTTTTATATGTATTGTTTATTTTTTATGGCAACTAATTTTTTTATTCAGATTGGGTAGGCTTCTTCCAGTAAAATTATGAATCCCGGCAACTTATTCTGTGACACCGGTATCTAAAAAAAGTGATATAAAATTCATAAGAAATATCATGTCATGACTTTACAATTTTAAAGTCGTTAAGCCTAGACAGAAGCCCTAGGGCGGCTGGATAACATTTCTGACAGTAAGGTCGGTTACTAGCCTTACAGACCCCTCCATCAATCCACACTAAGCCCGCGTGTTAGAGTATGGTTCATATCATACCATGGGCTATGGGTAATGCAGTTTGATCAACTTAATATAATATGCAATAAGTACCTACCCATATCACTGAAAGTATAAATTTTACCTAAACTATTTTTGAAAATGCGAATCATTTAAATAGTTAATTATATTGCACCTATATTTCATAACTTACTTCATGACTTAGCGTCATATACAGTGTGTCCGGGTTTCGACTGGCTGGGTAATGAGATCCTCAAATGTTATCGACAAAAAACCCCCATATTGGTTGAAACGGCAGCCATTTTAATTATTTAAAAAAATGCTATTTTTATGGATCTGGAGGTCCTAAAAGTTATGAAAATTATTCTCTTTGTAGGTAACGCAATGGCCTATCAAGTGACATCAAGATCAATTCAAAATTATTAACCTTCAAAGAGGAAAACATTTTTTTTTTATTATTTTGCTAAAAATTTAAAACAGTTTAATAGCTTTTTAAACCTATTATAAAACTAAATCCAAATATAAAATAATACTGTTTTTTTTTCAAAAAATGAAAAAAGAATTGACAATTTTTTTTTCACATGGATAATGTCTTTAAAATTTGATAAATAAAAGGCCCTTAAATTATCGCAAGTCGAAACCCGGACATTCTGTATAACAATTTTTGTAGCTATTTATCTTGTGCGTTTTAATCATCGATTACTAAATCTCACTCAACATATCGAGGATGGGTTTGAGCTGGGTCAAGTAACTGATGCGGTATTTGTGGATCTTTCCGCAGCGTATGACACAGTGAACATAAAACGACTCCTGTGGAAGGTGACCGAGCTCACAGGCGACCACGCCTTCGCCCAAATCCTGAGCGAACTCCTTCGCAACAGGCGCTTTCAGGTCCACCTTTTCTCTGAAAACAGCCGATGGAGAACCATTAAAAATGGCCTTCCCCAGGGTAGTGTGCTAGCTCCGATGCTATTTAACATCTACACAAACGACCAACCTCTTGCGCCAAACACTAATCGTTTTATCTACGCCGACGATCTGGGCCTGACGCCCCAAGCGCCTTCCTTTGAAGTAGTCGAAAGGAATCTAAGCGAAGCACTGGAAATCCTTAGTTGCTACTATGAGCTAAATTCCTTACGACCGAATCCCTTAAAGACTCAGTCTTACGCTTTCCATCTGCGCAACCGTGAAGCTCAGCGGACACTTAACATTCGATGGAGGGATGTGCCGATTGCCCACTGCTCTACCCCAAAATACCTTGGCATTACCCTGGACAGACCCCGACCTTTAAACAACACTGCATTAACACCAAGCAGAAAGTGGGCACCCGTAACAACCTCCTGCGCCGCCTCACATCTTCCAAGTGGGGAGCATCGCCACAAGTCTTGCGGACGACAGAACTAGCCCTTTCCTTTTCTGCCGGTGAATACGCTAGCCCGGTCTGGAGCCGATCTGCACACGCGCGCCTGGTGAATACAGCACTTAATGATACATGCTGAATCATCACGGGCTGTCTGAAACCAACTCCTGTTGGTATGCTGTACCCGCTGGCTAGTGTTGCTCCCCCGGACGTCCGCAGAGACGTGGCTAGCTCCTTGGAGCGCCTAAAAAAAACAGACGCTCGGCATCCCCTGCACCAACATATTCCGGTAGTCCAGCGGCTGAAGAGTCGGCATAGCTTCATCAAAGAGGTGTCCCCCCTTGATGGCGACGTTAATCAAGCTCGCTTAAGACTCTGGAAAGAGAGATACCCCAATACATCATACATTCCTCTGGCAGAGCAGCTCCCCCCTGGGCATGATCTACCTTGGCAAACTTGGAAGTCTTTAAATAGACTTCGGACACAAGTCGGCCGAAGCAAGGAGAACATGCACCGATGGCGTTACGCTGTGGACAGCGAATGTATGTGTGGTGTCACTCCAAAGACAATGGCACACCTACTGTCATGCCCTATGTGCCCCTACACCTGCACACGTGAGGACCTGTACAACGCTACTGATAATGCTTTGTTAGTCGCCGAGTATTGGTCCTCAAAAATATAACGCCAGTGTCGACTCGACAAAAAGAAGAAGATCATCGATTTACCTAGTAATCGTTTGTTGTTATTTTGTTATCAAATAAGATCGTTAGATTGTTTGACTAGCTTGCTCAGCAAATACTTAGCATATTAAGGTTGACAAGGAAGCTTAATTAACTCTGCATATTGACTAATTGACTATGTGTAGTAACTATCTGGGTATAGTGCTATATTGATCCGTGGTTGATTGTCAAATACACATAGGCAGGCATAATGTTACCTACTCACTCAAAACTAGGTAGGTATAGTCAAATAACAAGATTCCCAAACTATATAGTAACTATTTGTAGTCCATGAACACTAAATATCACTGTAGAATAGGTGTTTACCAGCTCTAAAGTTCTAACATAATTTTTGGCGTTAAAATATTATTTTGTAACAGCTTTTAGATGTGTCGCCCATAGCAATAATATTATTGAAAAAAAAAAACATTCTACCCGACCAAGCCAAGTTTCATTCTATGTTCTCATGCTCTACATACGTAACTGTGGATAAACTAATTATTTAAAAAAATACAAAGAATCCAAATTTTTTTTGTCCTCAACAGTGGCAACACTTCATTCGTAAATGAAATCTCATTTACGGTGCACTTCGCTTCTAATAAACAAACAGTGGAAAATTATAGCGCGCGGATCACTCAAATAAATGAAATTCATTTTATTGCGGGGACTGAGGCTTTCATTCAAATACAATTTGGCTAATGTAATTGCTGCAAGGTGATTCCATTTCAGGAGTATAGCCGAGTTCTGAAAAGAAACACCCGCCCTCCGGTTAAAATTTCACACAAAATATGGCCGTTGGCTCGGGTTGTGTGTATCTTTGGCGATATTGAGTGGAATAAGTCAAAAGTAATAGCTTTCCCTTAGAGAATTTTCCGAATCTCCTAAAATACTAGAGGGTTTGTGCGTGTTTTTTCATGCTCTCACCTTCGTCCGTGTGACGTAAATTTGTATGGAAATTTGGTCAGCGCCCCTAGCGGCCCGTTTGCGAAACCTGTTTTTTTCTATGACACTTAGACGGTCGTGAGCGCGTGTAAGTAACAAATGAAAACTCGCACTAGGGCCTAGTGACTGCCTAGTCACGCGGAATATTGTCCTTAGATAACAATATTCCGCGTTGCGTTATCAGCTGGACAACTACTGTTGAACATAAGCCTCCTTAATAGATTTCCAAAGTAAAATGTTCCCACATTTAGCGCGATCCAGCAACTTTTATAAAGTTGGCTGTCCATTTTGCCGGTGGACGCCCAACGCTACGCTTATGGTTTTGGAGACCATTTAGACCTTTCTACCCCAACAGCCATCAGTTCTTCTCGTAATATGCCCTGCGCACTGCTACTTACCGATCGTGGAGTAACAAAATGAGACTGGTTTAATCAAAGGTTGTTTGAGCCACATGACATCACACCACATCCATCAGGGTGGAAGCAAAGATTTAAAAGTACCTTTCCGCCAGTTCTTCGCCTAAGTTAACTGCCACTTGAGCTTACTGATCCGTAGTCACAAAACGTGACAAAGATTGCTTGGACCACACCACACCCATCAGTGTAAAAGTATAGACTTAAAAATATATTTTATAAGATAATGAAGATGTCTGTCGCAGAACCGACGAGCGTTGGAATAGGAAGGTTCTCGAATGGAGACCCCCTCTAGGTAGACCGATGACCTCAGGAAGGTGGCCGCTGGTGGCTAGATGTGAGAAGCGGAGGACCGTGAAAGTTGGCGCAATCTTGAAAAGGCCTGTCCAGCAGTGGACTGCAATAGGTTGATATAAAGATAATGGACTAGGGCCAGGAAAAACTTGTAGGGTAGTTGTAGATATTTGTTACATACCAACAAAATGTTGCTTAAAAAAGTTTGTTTTTAGAATGCAGCTCTATCTTAAAATCTAGCATCGGAGATCTTTTTATCTTAAACTACTAGTAAGTCATAAAAAACTAGCTCGATGCAGATACAAAATAGTTGCCTCTACACAACTGAATTACAAGCCGAAAACCTCTGTAGCTTAATGTGTTTACGAGTCCAATTCTAAAACTGAACCGAATTTCTAAATTCTGAACTCACACTGTAACATTTCGGAGCTACAGTCGAATTCCATTCTGAGTCAGGGCAGTTAGCGGGGAAGGGTATTGTGCTCCCCTATTGCATAAAATAATTACATTAAGCACGGTTGCTACAATTCAGACGTACTACTCCAGCGTTCTATCTAAAATTGTTATGAAGACTTGGAGAAACACTCTTAATTGCACATCTAAAGCCTTATACCAACTGGAGCAGAGGTGAAAATGGCAGTTCATAATCAAATGGTGCGCGAATGCTCATTGTACGCAAGTGTGTGAAACGTCCTGACTACGTACATTAATTTTCATAGACACGTGCATGACTAGAGATTATTAAATTATTGTTACAGTACAAAGTAATAATAATACAGTCAAAGATTCATCAAGTTTTAGTAATGAGAATTATATAAGCAAGTAAGTAAGATGTGACGACCGTCTTGGTGTAGTCGTTCGCGCACCGGACCAGGCATCTCTCACTCAATGTACTTGCGCGCGTTAATAGCCTACTCTCGAGCGCACCGACGGCGGTGGGTAAATCAGTAGGCTGCCAACAACCGACGGGCGCGCGCGTACGCAATTTAGATTATTTGTGTTAGTGTCGATTCGTTTTTATGCAAAGTAATTAAGTAATTTGATTTATACATCTGGTATTTACTGTACAAATGCAATTAGAAGCATAATATGTCCTGAATTAGTCTCAGATTTAAATAAAATTCTGGACTTATCAGAGTCTCGAACGTTTGAACTTTTTAAATCTTTGAATAAGTCATCATAATTTTACGGCAGACTGAAAGTTCCTACAGATGTACACTTCACGACACAAACGGGATTTAATGCAACTAATTAATACTTTTTTAAAAGGCAAATTTGTATTTACCTCTCCGACGTTTCGATTCGGTTGCACGAATCATGGTCGCGGGTTGACAAATTTGCCTTTTAAAAAGTATTAATTACTTGCATTAAATCCCGTTTGTGTCGTGAAGTGTATGTTAAGAAATGCAACAACAAAGTTTGAAATTCCTACAGATGCTTTTTATAACTATGTATGAATACATTTTTGAAAATAATTTAGCACAGAACAACATCTTAGATCTTGTTATCCACATTACCACTTATTAAAACTGTAAAGCTACAAATAAAATAGGCCTTGTATCGAAAGAGGCAACACTGACTTTATTAGTTTTACTCCAAGGTCGCGTAGCTGCAGAGGAATAATAACGTAATGTTCGAAACTTAGGGCACATTTTCGGGCGCAGCGGTCTGCGACAAAAAATTGTAGGCTATTATAAGAGTAAGTATGGACGATTTTCCTTGGAGTGATTTATCTGTTACATAGTAACTATTATATAATCTGTGACCGGACTTCTAAACCAGGCGGTTGCGGGTTCAAATCCCGTAAGGGGCAAATGTTTGTGTGATAAGCACGAGCATTTATGTTTATATGTATTTAAGTATTTCTATCCGTTATCCTAGTCACCATAGCACAAATCTTTTAAATCGGCAGGTTCGTTACATATTGCATAACCTTTCTACTTTTGTACTGTAAAAGGTACAAACAGAGTGGTCCCTGTTTCGACTGCGCAAAACCGTTTCTGCGACTTAATAAAATAGCTCGAGACTAACTAAATCTGTAATTCATTGGTCCGGGGACGTCTAGGTGGGCAGTCTATTATTCGCTGTCTAAATCAGTTTAAGGCCAATTCTGGGGATCTACTCTGTTAGTTGGCTTACGTATTTTCTACTCTGTATGTCTTTCTCACTCACCTTAAGGTTTTACGTTGAGTAAGCGGAATGGTCAGACGCAAAAATACGGTTACAGACTAACAGAATACGACTCTGCCACGTTGGCTCGGAGCTCGTAAAAAGATTTTACGGTCTGCTTCTCGCTTCTATTCCGTTTAATTCGTATGGGACAGGTGTAATAATGTTGTCATTGGTAAATAAATTAAACGACGAAGACTATTAAACAAAATTAGATGTAAATATTTTTGTTAGATGATGAAAATAGACAGACTCTACATTCCTATTTAAGCCGATCTAACATTTGCTCATACGTTCTGCCCTTAAATTCATAAGCTTATTTTGAATAAGGTGAGAGCATTGACCTCTTAAATAAAAGGTAAATCTATTTTGTCTGTGAATGTTATGTTTTTGACCGAAAGAAGATTGCCTTGTGTCGATATTGCAAGTTCGCTTGAAAGAAATTTTAGTATAAAACTAGAGAAAATCCAGTCTTCGAACAACTAATTAATAGAGCTACAAATATCTTACATTAGTTCCAACCACAATATTGTAGTCCAAATATTCTCACAAACAAATAAATGTTGTTAATAAGTTTTTGTATATCTTTTTAGTAAGTTACTTAGTTAAATACGTTTTGAGAAAATACAACAGCAACATTTTCAAAGGCCGAACCCGGGGTTATCGGAACTCCTTACATGTTTTATTTTAGAATTTTGTTTTACATTTCCATCCACCCCCGAAGGGCCTTTATCTCTTCCACTACATGCTCCGGAGTTGTTTGTTTCCCGATTGATACGTATTAGGTGACACCAGGCCGATACGGGAGGAAATCAAGGGAAATGACTTTTATTTTAAGCAGACAGGTTTTGAAAAGGAAAGATTCTGTGAAATAATAAAAATTATGTAAAAAATCTGACGTTTTTTGAAATAAATAGCATGGGAGAAGAATTTATCTGTTTGGTTTTAATTATTGGTCAAGTACTTACCTGTTTGCAACTATACGATGCTATTTTTAAGTTAATTACACTAATAACCGTTTCACTTCATTATATGAAAAAAGATCCGAACTATGGTAAGTGCAATAAATAGTGCAATCGTGAATAAACCTTATTTGATTCAGAAGAAGTTCTATTCGGCTCTCAAATTTTATGAGTTCTTGCCTTACAGCAGGCATGTCAAACTCAAAGTCACTGGTGGGCCAAATGCATACAGGTCGTGGAGTCACTGGGCCGCAAAACCCAGACACAAAGAAATAAAACGAATTAGGATTGTAGTAGAAAAAAAAGATTGTTTTTAATAACGATCCAAAAAGTTACAACAGTAGTTCGTGTTTGCGGGCTGCAACTGGAGGCTGTTGTTAATATTGGATTGGGCCGCAGACAAATACGTAGAGGGCCGCATGCGGCCCGCGGGCCGCATGTTTGACATGCCTGCCTTACAGTAACAGCAGTCAACTATTAGTATTTAAAACTTAAGAGAAAAACAGCTCACCATTCATATCGTAGTAATTGCAGTGGTCTTTTGGTAAAGGTCAGACGTAACAAGCATTAAAAAACGTCTAACTAAAACATGAAGCTTACTCAACAAACTGGTTGCGACAAAAATGTGTTTATCGCACTAATATTTTCATCCGTCATCGCACAATAAAAATAACATCAACAACCTTACAAGGAAATATGGTCTTCATCCATCACAAGCGCAATTTCTAGGCGGCGACCGCAACTCTTTCTCATTGGTTATTTTAATCCGACCCTCGGAAGAAAGATATTTATCATGGCTGTATTAAATAAGGGTAATAATGGGGTAACAAATGTGTTGAAGACAGGAGACAGAGTGTGCAGGCAACCTACCTTGAAAAATAACTGTACTTTAAGAATTGAAAATAATCGTGGAACGGACGAGTTAGGTGTGCAAGTTATGTTTGTGCTGTTAGTTAATTAGTTCAAGAATAATGATCGATCATTCAACTTTGTTTAACTGTTTTTTAACACTAACAGAAAAGTACTGTACCTACTCATATATGCATAAATGCAATATGCATGCATATATGTAGCAAGTGTATATAGTTTTAAAAGCCACGAAAAGCATTTATTTATGCATGTGGACCCACAGGGGGAATTTATACACGTCCCAACATAGTTTTAAGCCCTACCACTTCTTCGGGACTAATTGTGAGCTAGTGCTGAGAAAACAGCGCAAAAAACTCCGAGTCACTATTGTCAAATAATTATTAGGTAGGTACTCAAGAATAGAACCCTTTGATGATTGATTCTCTAGTTTCCAATATTTATACTGGTAAAGTCACTACTTTGACTTATTTTTACAAAAGAAACTCGAAACAACGAGGTCCAATTCCCAGATTTAATAAAAACACTCAATTGAAACACCAAAAACTCGCTCTCACGAGTTCAGCTCAAAAAGATTTACCCATTTTAAATCGAGTGAATCTCAAAACTTTGAAAAGCTTACAAAGCTCTAGATATGACGTCAGATGAAAATCCAAGTGACAGCACGGCAGACGTTAAGGCGCTTCTACACGTTATCGTTGCGAATTTATCAGGCGCACCGATAGCAACGTTAAGCCAGCGATAAGTCGCAGCCGTGACACGTAGCCCTTGCACGGAGATATGCCAGGATAAACGTGTCCGTTTACTAAAACTTGCTTTTTTGGGCAAACATATTTCGGGGATTTACCCTTCGGAGACCTCTTTAAGACATTTTGACTTGTGTGTTTTAATGCTTTGACGTTACTATCAAAGCAAAGTAAGGTTGAGAAATGTTATGCAGTCAGAATGAGGATTCATGGGTTGAGGTGATAATGTTTCTATAGAACTGTTTGATTCTTGAACTTCAAACTTTTGCTAGGGGATAAACAGGTACAAGAAAATATTTAAATACAATTTGATCTGTCATAGAGGTGTACCACCCCCACAATTTTATTTACTTCTAAATAGGCATGTCATAAATAAATCATCGTAATTTTGTTGGTCAACCGACAATGACAATTTTCTTAGTGATTATTCTATTTTACTACCTATCAACAAGAGTAAGTGGCAAGGTTTTGTATTGTTCCAAAAGGCTCCGACTATCGTTCCAATACGATTCTATTTTTAAAAACACCTTAGCAGATATATTAAGGCACCTCCACACACTATCGCGAACTCATCCGGAGCACAGATAGCGACCTAAGCCGACGATAAGTCGCCTTGACACGCAGTCGGCAGTTCCTCGCAACTCGCACGAGATATGCCAGGGTAAAGGTGTTTACTAAAACCGCGTTCCCCATTCAATTTTTCTACATATAATGTTTTTCGGAGAAATTAGTTTTCGCAGCAAAACGCCGCAAAACTATGGTTGACGATAGCATTGTGTACGATCGGCAAAGAAAGTGGTCTACCAGTTTTGTGAAAATAGCGATAAGGTTAAACTCCTCGTTGACTGCCTCGTTGGTCTAGTGGTCAGCACGCTGGGTACTATCCACGGTACCCGGGTTCGAATCCCGGGTCGGGCCCGAGAGTGTTTGAGTTTTTATGTCTTGAAATTACTCAGACACAGCTCCGGAGTCAGGAAGTTGGTGGTGTTAACACCCCCGTGCCTCGGAAAGCACGTTAAGCCGTTGGTCCTGCGCCTGATCTCACTACGGTCATGTCGGACTGCCGTCTCACCGAATTATGAGAGAGAAGGAACAGAGAGTGCACCTGTGTATTGCGCACACACTTGTGCACTATAATATGTCCCGCGCAGTTGGCTAATCTCTGTTGAGATAGGCCGCCGTGGTCGAAATTCGGCTAGGAATACATTATCATTATTTAAGGTTAAACTCAGTCATGGACTTACTACCTAGTTATTGCTAGTAGTTGTCAGAGGGCTTAGTGCGAGTTTTCATTTGTCAGTCACACGCGCTCATGATTGACTAATTTCATAGAAAAAACAGTCATTAAACTTCAATACATTAATCAATATATGTCACACGGACGAATGCGAGCAAGAACAAACTCACACTAGTGTCTGAATATTTTTGTATGGAAAATATATTAAGCACGTAAGGATATGTCAACTGAAAAGTGCAATACATTAATAGGTGGTCATTATAGTGCGGGAAAGTTGCGATATCTCTCTATTCTTTTTCGGATATTTTAAAGTAGATGTTATTTGAAATCTACGATGATGACAAAATAATTGTAAAGAGTATTCTTTATATTCTTCCATATAGATCTTACTTTTAAAATTTGGTATATCTTGCAATTTACCAACCCTAAGCTATCGCACTAGTTTGATTTATTTTAACTTTCGAGTATAAATCGAACTGAGTTAAAAATTGTAGTGAATTTCATTTTGACATTTTATAATTGAATGAATTCTAATAATTCAGTGTATAATAGAATGGGTTTCAATTTGAGGATCAAATAAATCGCACAATTATTTGGCCTAATTTTAATATATTTTGCATTTGAAATGTCTGTTTAGTTTATTAACGTCGAAGCGCATTGTAACATTTGAACCAAATATTTCGGCTCTGTACCTTCGTAATTTATCAAAACATTTTGTTATTATTGCGCTTAAATTGTACAATATTGTAAGCGTACAAAAGCGATGTGGAACAAAAGCACACGTACAAAGCTCGTATAGGTCGATTTGGAACTACGTTTCTATTCAATTTGCGATCTTCTATCGGGGCACACGAAATTTTTCATCGGTTTGTAATCCGGGATATAGACCGTGTAAGTCAGTAAGGTAACGACAGTAAAAGTGACTAAACCTGCAAGTATGTTAAATAAAAATAAAAACATTTATTTCAGGTCATAGCCCAGTATGTTAGTAAACAATAAACTTCGTCAAAACTTTATGCCAAAAATGTTGTTATGTCAAAATACATAAAATATTATGCGGCCGATATGAAACACTGATGGGGTTAGGTAATTAGCATTATGAGCGCATACAGATGTATTTCCCTTTTACGGAAGTAAATCTTGCACACAATAATTATTCGATCATGTCGTCCGGTAGGACGACACGACAAGGACCTCCGAACGACTAATGTCAAACCTTGAATTTGAGGACCTCATCGATATAAGAGTCTGCGGTGAGCTCTAACTGGGTGTGGTAAAGGTGCGACAGAATGTCTACGGCTGGGTGCTAACCTGTAGCTTTCTCCTTACTCTTTGGCAGTGGTGGACATTGACTAGTTTTAGCGGGTACCATTTCTGAGTACCATTTCTGAGTGAGTGAGTCCAAAAGCGTTTTCCAATAATTATTGAAAAAAAAAAAAACACCCGACTGACAAAAAAAACTTTGTTCTTTTTACGTATTATTATTTATTCTGTGTTTTCACTAGCTTTCTTTTGACACTTCGCTCTCAAAATCCAAAAAAGACGTCTGATATTCCATAGAAAGATTAGACGCAGAACCAACGGTTTCTAGGTAATATGACAGCACCATTTTATTGAGAATGCTGGCGGCTGTCTTTTTAACTATGGCATGAAGTCCGCACTAAGCCTGTCTGGATAGGCTCACAAAAGGTTTAAAAGCAAATGAACACTTTTTGGTCAAGTTTAAAAGAGGTAAACTGCGTACGTTCGTGTTGACAGAAGTGCTTTGTATGACTGGCTTGCTGATGTAAGGCTGTCAAATAGCCATGAAAAATAAACTTTCGAATTCAAACGCTATTCCTTGATTCATTCAATCAATTGTAAAAATCTGTTTTATAATGAAATCCTAAAACAACTTATAAATATGGACGAATAAAGCATTTACTGAATCCCGTAAAAGGATAACGGTTGTGTGATAAATGGACTGTACAAAACAACGGTATTACCGCACGAAAGAAGTTTATGACATTAGACTTATTACAAATACATTACATACTAAATTACTTGACACTATCACATCACTGTTAGACTTATATTTTGAAGTGTTAGGACCTAAAAAATATGTACATTGGCACTGCTTTTTTCGGTGTATGTATGTGTTTATTCTAATTCCAATAAAGCTACACAGTAACATATTATATTAGTTAGTAGTCTGTGGACTAAGCTGTGGCACAGAATAAGTACTAGTACTCCGTACAGAAGTATGACTTTGCAATGAAATTCAAAGAAATATCTACTCAATGCCGTCACCGATATGGTGTAATTTAGGTCGCCTCAGAGTCAAGCACATTTTCGTTTAGACAACTACAGAAATCCATTGTAAGATAAATTCATTCTTATAACTCAGGAATATGATTCATAATACACTAAACCTATTCAGTGACGTACTATCATGCGACGCGATAGGGTTGACTGCTACAAGAAGCTACTAACGCCATCTAGCGCACCTATCTGGCACTTTATTCTTGCTCGTCCAGCCAGAAATGAAGTGCCGCGCTCCGCCGGTGAATAAAATGAGCACGCGTGTCGTTGATTGCTAGCGACACCCAAGTTGATTACCCATTGCAGTGGGTCGCTGCGCGTGCCGGTACGTTTTTGCTATTATTAATATCGAGGAAAAAAAAACAAGCTTGTTGTATGGGAGCACCACTTAAATGTTTATTTTATATTGTTTTTGTTGTTATAGCGGCATACGGCATACATCATTTGTGATAATTTCAATTTTCTAGTTATCACGGTTTATGAGATACAGCCTGGTGACAGACAGACAGACAGTGGAGTCTTGGTCCTTTTAGCTATGGAACCATAAAAAGTACAGTGGGAACGAACCTAAATTACGGATGATAGAGTAGACGTAAAATCCGTAGTCTTACGCTGGGTTATATTGTAAGTAAGCCTGTAAAACATTTTATGATTAAAGGCAGATTGCATAATTAAAAGGCACTAAATACTGGATGAAAAGTATAAAGACCCCTTAAGGTTTTCTCTCGGTCTACTTATCTTTTTTATAAAATGGTAATATAATTTCTTTATGATGCAATAATTTTAGAAATGCTAACAAAAGGATATGAACCTCTTAACAGTCAGCTTGCTGACCACTAGACCAATGAGGTAGTTAATTTATCTAATCAGGGCCCGTAGACAAGATTCAATCTATTCTAAAGTTAAGTTCGTTATAGCTAACAAAATTATTGAAACTGACATAAGCCATCGAAACATCACGTGACTTTTGCATACATACATTTTGACATTTCGTTGGCGATAGCGAAGTTCGCTGTAGAAAGATTGTACTTTTCCTAAGAGCCCAGAGTAGAATTTGTTGTGAGAGTTGTGTCAAATAAACGGTCAAATATTTTTTTACCACATATTTAAAAAACGACCTGTTTTAAGTGGCAGGAAAACTAACCGTAAAGGGCTGTTACTATTATATTTTACCTACAGGTATTTTCGTCTAGCTAGACTTAGTAAAACTTTCGTTTCCCTGAATTATCGTCGTACGAAAACGTTAGAATAAAAAAATGTAACTCGTAAATTAATTAATCTACTTCGTACATCTAAGATCTAAAATGATAAGCGAACAGGTAACTCCCAAAAGATACAGCGCGATTGAATAAAAATGACAGCAATGCAGATTTGGTAGATGTTAATCTAATCTAATTTAAAATTAATCTGCAAGATGAAAAGCTCGCCCGAGGGCCCGGCCCTTAGAAATTGAGATGTTTCAGCCGTAAACGTAAATTTCATTAGGGACTACGTTACCGCTGAGAGTATTTAAAGAGAAGTATGTTTTTAGGACTATTTTTGTGTTTGAAGGCCTCAGGACTTGAATAAAACAGTGCTGGTACAAGTTTAGTAAAAACAAAATAGACCATCAACGTAGGTACTCAAGGACAAGAGATGACAGTTATATAAAAAAACATCTTTTTTAAAACTCAACCGTAGAACTATGATAATAATATGGATATGGATACGAAAAGTATTCAAAAAGAGTATTTTCTGTCTTTCACGAGAATTTAATAACTTATTTATCAAGCTTATTATTATGTTAGTACATTTTTGATATCGTCGTGGGTATCTTATCCTTCCACACCGTAGAACTCTTAAAAAAACTACCATGTCAATAAAGGCAGTACAAAAACAGAGCTATTTACTGATAGCTATAGGACAGTTTATACTTAAAACACAGTTTTTTTAAATTAATAGATGGTATGCGACGATGCGGCTAAGCAGTGTTTCAAAATGTTGAGTAAGAGCCGAGGTCTACTCTTGTTATCGTTGTAACCGATACTGGCACTCCAAGCTCAGCCAATACTCTAGAGTAGATGCTAGTGACGGTGCGAAGTCGTTTGACATAAATACTATTTGACGGCAGAACCAGGCAACAGCAAACCGTATTCAGGCAGGAAACTATCGCAAAGCTCTACCTACCAATGACATTCCTGTTAATTGGTTGATATGGTAGGACACGGACATATGCGTATGGGTCAGATTATTCAACCAACTATTGCGTGAAATACGCCGGGCTATCTCTAAAATTTCAAATCGAAGTATTTATTTGTTTCTTACGTTTACGCGAATCGTTGAACACATTAAAACACAATTTTACGGATTACTTCGCGATTTATTTACATTTTATTTAAAACCTGACGCTTCAAAAACTTTACAGCATTCGTGGTCACGTGGCATTTACAGTTTCCCTGTGACCACGAATGCTGTAAAGTGTTCGAAACGTCAGGTTTTAAATAAAATGTAAATAAATCGCGAAGTAATCCGTAAAATTGTGTTTTAATGAGTGCAAATCGAAGTGTAAATTTAAACTAAATAAAAATTTTATAACAATTGCCGTAATAAACAAACATTGGTCCGGCCATTAATTATTCTAAAAACGTATCTAGTCCGTAAAATACGTTTGTTACTTTCAGCAAAGTTCTAAACCAATTTCGCCCAAATTTGTCGCCAAACATTTCGCTCAGAAAGTTTTAGTTCGGAATTCAGTTTGTAAGCGTAAGAATGTAAATATTTTTTTGTAACGACGACATACGGTCAGCAAAAACTTTTCAAACTCTAGAATTATTCATAAGTATTCCATGACATTGAATAAAATGTATATGAGCCTTGACTTGATTTAGGGTATCCAAAGTTTTTATTCACAAAAAATTTGTGGTGCATGCGATCCGTGATTTATTCCATTTATTCCAATATTTACTTTGACTACATTTCTCGAACAAAAACAGTTTCGGAGCTTGGATTCGAAGTGGTATTTTTGTAAGGAGCAATCCAGTCTGTGAATATAAATTGTGGCAAGTAATAATAGTCGGAGCATTAGGTCGTAAATTTTCTAACACAGTAAGCCAGTAATAATAACGTTGTTGAGTTAACTCCATCATAAAAGGCTATGGAAAACTTACCGAATATTCACGTACGATATACGCGGAGTGGTGATAAAGATTTATGACTCAATAATACTTTGATTATTTCTCAGATTCAGGCAAGTTGAATTTTACGAGCCATACGGCTTCCTATTCGGGTAATAATGTCTGTCATCACCATCGCTCGCTGTAAAAGTTTCATCAATATGTATGAGAACTGCTTAGGAGGATTTTCGCTAAGTGTTTTGAGTTTTTATTTTTCTCATCATGTTCGTGCAAAGAATATGTTATGTTCGCTTAATACTTAAGAGTCCTTCTTTAACGTAAGATCTCATTCAAGTCTGTCAGGTTTATTTTTAATTATTTTGATACTTTTTGCATGAGTTTTGGTAAAAAAGGCAGCAAAAAGAGCTTTAGGGATACCTAATACTACGGCTGTTAAAATATTTTAAACTTTCGCGTTGCATTACAATATAGACAGTGTTACTTTGCATCCTTGCCATATTCACAGAGATAAAAGAAGGGGGAAAAAAAGAAGAAGAAGGGGCGGCGTTTATGATGTTAGAAAGAGAGCGCAATCGCCGCGGCTCTTTTGTGCCGATGAACAGCCAACAGTGGATGTGTATGTGCTACGATCATTATTGGTGTGCGTAACAGATTGATAAAATTAAATAATCAAGATTAAAAATCAAAATTTTAGGTCACTATTTTTTTAATGATTTGAGTTCAGTGTCCGTAATATAGTTACCTCTGTAAATATGGCAAGGATGAAAAGTAACAGCGTGTATATCTAATTATTAGACATGACCTAATGCTGATTATTAAGGTAATATATATGTTACAGTCAAAACCCTTAACCAGTCAATAACCTTATTGACCGGTAAAATTAGTCAATAAGGTTATTGACTAAGGGCGTCGGTAAAAATCCTTATTGACTGATTTTATCTGACAAAATCAGTCATTAAGGATTTTGACAAACACCCTCAGTCAATAACCTTATTGACTAATTTAAAGAGCAGACATTCAGTCAATATTGACCAACGTACCCAGTCAAAACTGATATGGGCTGATTAGAAAGTCAAACGATGAGTCAAAACTCTTAAAAATTTGGAGTGGTTTCAGTTTTGGTTGATTGCTGTGTTTGAGTTTGAGGGAAGTATGACTGTACTTTGAGGAGTTTGGGTACGGGCACCTGCGATGTCAGAGATAGCTCGCCTTTTGAAGAACCCCGTGTTAAAGCCCGAAGAAAACACCTTAGGGGCAGTTTGGTACTGGTTCTGATTTCAATTCCTGTACCGGAGCCGGTACTAAAACTCGGATTAGGATTTTCTATACAAACTGTCATCCCCCATTTTACCCCCCCCCCCCCCCTTCCCCTTCTTGATGTTTTTAAATCGCGACAGAAAGTAGCCTATGTTCTTCCCAGGGTCTCGAACTATCTCTGTTACATTTCATTTAAATCGATTCGCTAGTCAAGCGAAATCTGTCTGTGTGTGAACACAGACAGATTTACTTTTGCAATTATACTTAATATAAGTTAGGATAACCAAAAACAAAATTTAAAAGAAATCATCATCATCATCATCCTAGCGTTATCCCAGTTGTGTAAAATTTAAAAGATATACGAAGAGAAAATATGTCTGTGGTTTTCCTCTGTAGCTGGTCTACAAAACCAATACATTGTTATTCACAGTTTAATCTAATAATCGTATATCGTAATAATCGTATCTTGTTTTTTGACAAACAAGTATTTTTATTAGTACAGCGCTGATTAACAAAGTCTTATTTCAGTCATGAAGGCGTTTGAAATGATGTCACACTCTTAGGTATTTCAGTTATGAATGCATTTGAATTTTTCGAATAATTATATCGTTCAGCAAAATACGAGTAAAAGTTGCCAGCTAATGGACAAAGCGCAAATTTTAAGCGCTCGGCTTATCTCAGCCAGGCTCGCTCTATGGGCCTGTAATTAGCCTCTTGCTCTAGTCAATTTATTGCTGAAATTATCTTTGTTGACCCACGTGCCTTTGCTAAGGTGCCTAATTTTTTTTCTCTCTTCTAGCCGTTTAAGGAGTTTAATTTAGTGAATCGAATGATTTTGAGTCCGGTAGAGGAAATAAAGTTTTTTATCCCACTTTCATGTGTAGTTAATTTAAGTAGGATAAAGGAAATAGATTTTAAAATTTTTACTTTTCAGCTACCTGTGAAAAGTAAGTAAATACAAATAATAAAAGCAATATTAAAATAAAATATAATAAATCCATAAAATACATTTAACAATTTAAAAACATCAAAAAAGGTTGAGTCATTGTTAATAGGTATATCAGTTCTCCATATTACAGCAGTGTCGTATCGTATTCTATTATTTATATTTGCAAGTTCCATTTCTATGTCCCATGTTTGAATATACCTATTATTTGAAGCTTCTAGCTACTTAACGAGTCTACATTTCGAATCGAGATTATCTACAATAACAACCAGTAATGTAAATATTACATCAGGAATATTATCAGGAACCCAAAAATTATAACCCAAAAACCTTCATAGTCAGAGTGAACAGGCTTCTTCTGGGTGAGCTCGCTCCTTCGTCGACCCTATCTACGCCACATCTGGCTTAGTCTAGAGTCAAGAGCAAACCCATTTCGAATAAAAAAAAGGACTCAAGACATATCACACTTTGCCTACTGGGTGAGTAAACGTCACACACAAATGCAAGCAGAAACCACTACACCATCTGAATTTGAAGGTATGTGTGTAGGACGGGTTACACCCACTTGCCAGAATTTCAGCTGCTATAATGGTCAACAGATATAATATTGTTTCTCATAATTTCATATGTCATACTCATTTTTTACTATATTAGTCATGTGCTAGAAAATTTGTTTCCCATAAAGTCAATTTCAATAATATACAAAAATATGTAAAAGTACTCAGAAAGTTTCAGTTGCTTACATTGAATAAAAAATGTAGGTCCAAAAAAACCAGGACAACTTCAAAGTTTGTCTTACAGTAAAAGCAGCTAAACGAAGCGTTAATTTATTTTAAAATCTTTATTATGCTTTCGGCTTATCGCTATCACCGGCGCCAGGTTAATAATTAGCCGCCTGCTTTTCTAAATTTATTGCAGAAATTATCTGTGTAGACCCAAGCCGGCTAAGGTGGTATTTTTTCCCTCTTTGTAAGCGGTTTTGGAGTCCCCCTTTGTGTTTATTAATTTAGCACTGCGGGCTGGGGAAACATGACTGTAAATTAATATTGTACCACATCATATTACTGCTCTGATCCCGAAGTATGTAGCTAAAGCACTCACATTACTGCTCTGATCCCGAATTAAGGAGCTTTTGTTAAGTTGTGTTATGGCAATCACAAACAACGGTGGTACCACAAAACCCAGACTTAGTCATTATAGAAAAAAATATCTTTATTGTCCCGACTCCCCCAGTCGATCGAACCCGGGACTGCAGAGATGGTGACACCTTGAAATTCGACTACCATTAGATGACACCATAGACGAAAACACATTTTTTTTAAACTGTTCCAAAAAACACACCAATTACCTAGCCTTATACTAAGCGTGAGCTCGTGCTATGGTGACTAGGATAACGGATAGACATACTTAAATACTTTTATAAACATCCATGACTTAGGTACAAATGCTCGTGCTCATCACACAAACATTTGCCCCTTGCGGGATTCGAACCCGCAACCGCCTGGTTTAGAAGTCCGTGGCGCAAACCACTACACCAAGACGGTCGTCAATTTCACCACGGGCGGAGGTCTAAATGATACACTGAGTGGCTAAGTTTCGTGGTGTTGCACATTTTTACGCAAATGCCGAAATTAAATGACGTAAACGGGTGATTTGCCCTCTTAGTGTCTGTATTCAGTTTTGAATCGATCGCAATCGCTATTTATAATCAAGAAATTGCTGTTGATATTTCCTGGAAAGCTATTTCCATCAATATTGCGTCAATAGATTTAGGCTCAACATACTTATTTTTTTTTTAGATTAATTGAAATGGATACGGACGTCAAGGTAAACACTGTGGCATCTTATACAGTTGTAATAGGGGTGGTTTTGCCTCAAAATGTATACTTTGTCTAATGCCTTGGCTACTTTACTTCAGTATAGTCGGCAGCACGTCAGGTTACCTATTTGAACTACGAATACTCCTTTAATTACGTAGGAAATAGAGGCGGTCTCAAGTTCAAAGTGGGGTAGTCTAACGTGCGGCCTACATCTACTCTATTTGTAGCAACTTTTGCTTGCATATACTCAAAAGCATCACTGGTAACTTTAGATAATATTCAGTAAAGTAGAACAGCTAAAAAGCGCATGGCTCGATGCAGTCCCGCATCTGATACCCTAATCTGTGAGACGCTGCCGTAACGACTCCAGCCATCGCGCTCATACGCACCGTCCTGCTGGCATGAGTGACAAGGATAGCTAACCCAAAAATATGGATGTTGGAGCACACAATAGGGCCTCTACTTGGGGCCGCCATTCGAGCACTAATGCAGCGTGCATTTTTAATTCATGTCAAGAGTCCCTTGGCGGCCGCGGGCTGAGTGCAGACGCCATGTTGCTGGTTGCTTACGCTGCTGAACTTGTCACGTGAACAACGGAGTTGCCTTGGAATGTTTAAACGATGGTCAAAGTTTGAAGGGCCCTTAGAGGGAGAGCTGGACTGGACTGCATCCAATTCAGGCCCGTAGCCTAGTGGCAATTTATTCTCAAGCGAATTTCGTTATCGCTAACGAAATTTATGGAACTGATATAAGCCGTCGAAACATCACGTGACTTTTGCATACATAAATTTTGACATTTCGTTGGCAATAGTGACGTTCGCTTCAGAAAGATTGCCATTTGGCTACGGACCCAGTAATAAAAGCTGTTTTCGTAATTCGCATAGTAACCCATGCGAATTACGAAAACAGCTTTTATTGCGTAGGAAATAGAGGCAGTTCAAGGTAAAAGTGGGGTAGTCTTACGTGCGGCCGTGATTACATTATTGGCGTAAGTATTTTGTGTCAACTGTGTTATTTCGATAAAGTCTATGTAGTCTTTTTCAAATATATCGCTGCCTAACGGCAAAGAAAAGTATCGTGAGCAAACCTGCACGCTAGTTGGCAGTGTGCAAAATGGAGAAGACAATGGCAATCCACTCCTTTAAACATTGGGCTCAATTCCAATGCGCCATGTCTAAGATTAAATTTAGGTTCAGGCTCTCTCTTTCTCTGCCAAACAAACGAAAAGAGACAAACTATATTAATTTAGAAAAGTCAGACTAAACAGCTGTTCGTTGCTAAGAGCCCATAGACAATTTAGTAGGAATGTCATTAAATTTAATCTTAGACGGGGCGCATTGGAATTGAGCCACTGGGCTCAATCAATGGCACTGGCCAAGAAAGCGTGTGATTTGTGTTTTCATGGGAACACAATGGGAAAGACACAGCTCTGGAGTCAGGAAGTTGGTGGTGTGCACCACCCCCCCAACACCCCCGTGCCTCGGAAACCACGTTAAGCAGTTGGTCCTGCGCCTGACCTCTCTACACGGTCATGTCAAACTGCCGTCTGACCAACTTATGGGAGTGTTAACATCACCAACTTCCTGACTCCGGAGCTGCAAACAGAGAGTGCACCTCGTAAAGAATAACCGAGATCTCTTTGAGGCTAGGTGTAACAAATTTTCGATTCGATATCCAGGGCAACTAGTTCGACCTAAGTCTTCCACAGTATGCTTCTCCAAGAACTGCTACATAATGTCCATTAAATTGTATAATATGCTACCGAACACACTAAAAGACCTACCTATGAAACATTTTAAAAAGACGCTGTACAAAATATTATCCGTAAACTGTTTTTATAGTGTAAACGAGTTTGTCAATTTTTGTACTTAGGGGCACATGAAACGCCTATTTCGGCGGTAGACGGTAAATTATGTATGTGTTAGATTTTATAAAAATTACCCTTAAAGACATTTTGTAATTTTATTGATGAAATTGACCCTCAAATAGTGACATATTTTATACTTTGTACCTTTTGACATTTTTTAATTAACAATTTTACTGATTAATTTAATGCATGTACCTAACGTATTTTATTTAAATTTCAATTCTTTATCGTACTCAATTGCAATTAATAAAGACACGACGACGATGACAAATATTTGCCTACCGATGCATCGGTGAAACACGCTGAGCTTTGATTGTCGATTCCCTAATAATTCTATTATGTACCGTGTTTTATGCAAATAAATTTTATTTAATTTCATTTCATTTCACCTGTGCAATACAAAGGTGCACTCACTTTGACACTATAATATCTCCCGTACGAATGTACGATAAGCCGAATGAAGAGATAAGCCGAATGGCTTATCTCTGTTGAGATTAGCCACTATAGTCGAAATGCGGAAGACATTATTATTATTTTGTGTTTTCATGCTACATAATGATCACGACCCTCAGTCATGACGTATACGACTATGAAGAGAGAGACACGCATGCCCGCGTGGTGTCTCTGGCAATGGCACACCTATTGTCTTGCCCGACATGTTCCTACACCTGCAATCGTGCGGACCTGTACAAAACGCTACTCATAGATAATGCTCTGTCAGTCGCCGAGGACTGGTTCTCAAAAATATAATATAACGTACAAGAAGTGACTAAAGATGTAATATTGTTACTTGACTGCCTTGTTGGTCTAGTGGTCAGCACGCTGGGTACTATCCCGGGTCGGGCCGAGAGTGTTTGGGTTTTTCTTTCTTGCAATTACTCAGACACAGCTGGAGTCAGGAAGTTGGTGATGTTAATACCCCCGTGCATCGGAAAGGACGTTAAGCCGTTGGTCCTGCGCCTGATCTTTCTACGGTCCTGTCTGACTGCCGTTTTACCAAATTATGAGAGTAAAGGAACTTGTGCACACACTTGTGCACTATATGTCCTGCGCAGTTGGCTAATCTCATTTGAGATAGGCCGCCGTAGTCAAAATCGGCTAGGAGGACATTATTGTTACTTTTATTCTTATGTTACGATTACTTGCATTACTAAAGAGTTAACTTTGCTCTAAAAAAACTTTATTGCATTTACTTAGTTATAAAACGAATTCGTTGCCGGATGAAGTGTTTCCCAAACACTATGACGTGGAATCCTTTATGAAAGAAGTTAAGAATAGGCTATTCTAGATCCTCGGTCGCATTGTCCCTTACCATCAGGTGGGATGCGTTCAAATGTCTGCCTGTAATTAAAAAAAGCTTAATTTGGCCTGCGTTTCCGTAAAACCGCTATACATTCATTTCAGCTGTCGAATAAAAAAATATCCTCTTCACACAGTTGCGTATTGGCCTGACAAAAAAACCTGATAAAAAACCGTCTATATAGCTGTTTCCATTCCGTAAAAAGAATATCTCTCACTTGAAACTGCGGCCGTCCAATTTATTCTTTTCAAGAATTATTTCAACAGAAGTTTTGCCGCAGTACGTTTTATGTTACAACTAAATTCACGTCCACTCGATGTTACATATTTTTCACGTGCGCTTTGCCTTAAAAAATATCGTCCATGAAAGACAGTGAAATAGTGGAAAGTGGTGGTCTGTGAATAGGATAGGGTGTGAAATGTAGCAGTTTTCTGGAAACTGGTGCAAATAACAGGTATTGGGGTTACACATATTCTGCGATACTCTATGTTTTCAGTTTACTTCTCAGTAAGCCTCATACTTACTTGTAAAGGCTCTCTCTTGATTATCCTTAAAAATTATAAACGGTCTAGCCATTAAAAGAAGTCGATTTAAACTGACTGACATGCGCATTATTTGCCATAATAGTTATGGTTTTGCCGAATACAAAAATAATAGATTCTAAGTAATACGTCAATAGTTACAATACGTCCTAACATATCCTTAAACTATTATTTTCTTTTTATTTAAACAAATCCTTAACTAACCGAAACACTAACTCATCTAACATGCGGCAACTGGCGTTCGATTTCATCAATACTTGGGGAATGTAGGGTACATTCCCTAAGTATTGATGAAATCAAACACCGGCTCACTGGCGTAGCAAGCAAATTCGTCGACTGACTAACGTCCTCCGTAGCTCAGTTGGTAAGAGCACTCGCCCGGATAGCGAAGGGACGTGGGTTCGAGTCCCACCAGATGACACAGTCGATTAATTTTTGTGAGCGAAATTCAATTTGATAACTCATCTAAATTTGGAGCACCATGTTTAATAGAGATAGCTATCTCAATATTTAAACTAACACAACAAGTCGGATCGGATTACCGATGCGGTTGAGTGCATTAATAAATTTAGATCTCAAGTGCGTAATGAAGATGACCCAGTTCTTGGTGGCAAACATTAGAAACAAGACCGATTGGATCGCGATCGCTGGGAGGGATCTTAGTCAACCGAGGCTACTCGAACTTATACCACGGGGTCAGTTAACCATATAAATGGGGCCCACTGAAAATCAGCGCCAGGGCCTTCTGGGGACCTGGCTTAAGCTGAGTGACTTGATTTGGACATCACAGATACACAAAGGCACTGTTTGGCTAGCGTTGACTGTTACTGCTTCTTTCTTTCTTTCTTTCAAATGCTTTTGGTTTACCTACCTAGAGTCGGTCGATAAAGATTTGTAAAAACACGAAAAAGGTTTCTCACGTTGGGTTTACGAATACAACAACGCAACCACAAACATACAAATGTATTACACCAAATAATTTTTTTCACGTCGTGCTTCACATTTCACCATTTACATTTTTTTTCGGTTATTGGCCAGTATCATCTGATGCTGCTCATACATTGCTCTGATCTCAATGTAAGGAGCGAAAGCACTTGTGACATGGAACTCAGAAACAACGGCGGTGGTACCACATCACCATGCGAAATATTGATTTCTATATTGACCTGGGATCGTACCAGACCTCAATCGATGACGACACATGTATTCTTCTCTTTTTACTCCCTTACCTCTCTAAAAAATTCTTGGCGACTAATACTGAGGTGATTGATTTATCAATTTTCTTTGGTATCCTAAGATTTTCTATAATGTCAGCTGTTGGAGCCTTCGTGAGACGTCGGCCTTCCTCGGGAGTCTTCGCGTGCGCCGGCCGCGGGGCGCACTCGTAGGCGCTCCGCTGGCACAGACCCACATCGTAGGCATCGGACGCGTTCCTCCCTAAATAGGCGCGGTTCAATATCTACCAGCAATAAACCTATGCATTTTACAGTCCGCCTTATCATTTATAAAGTTCAATAATAGGACCCTAACATCAGCATTAACATACATTGCATATTTTATCACACGTAACGGCATAATAGTTTCATCCAAAATCAAATGACAAACGCCCTTAATAAATAACAGCAAACGCCGATTTGAGAATGTCACCACATACAGGCATCTTTCGTAGCGCAGGTGACCCGTCTAATATTATTAAAATAAAAGTCAGCGGTTGCGATTGTGTTCGGTCCGTATACCGCAGCATATCATGACGAACGTTTCGTTGCCAAAATCGCCTCTACTCCAACTGCATAAGGTGCTGCAGGGTTAAGCTGGATGTGCTGTCGTGCGTCAATGCATCATCCAGTGTGGACCGGCCATATCGCAGCGCAGAGCGTGAGACTCCACACAAACGATGAATTATTGCGTGTGATCAATTACCGGACGGACACGATGTTCGTCGACAAGGACATAAAAGGACTGAATGAGATTGATAATGGATAGAATAGATCTCGGTTACGATAAATTTAAACCTTAATGATACAACTGGATTTCATGTGACGGAGCCCGCTAATTCATCTCCGTATAGCTCATTATTAGATCATATCCACAACTCGTCAAAATAGTCTTAATAACCGGTGATAACCAGAAAATTAACCTGGTTTATTGCAATTTTTCGCTTACGCAGACAATTCAAATAAGTGCCTCATTGCGTTAGTACCTATGCAAAATCCAAGCAATTCATTAGGACCACAGTTATAAGTCATTAATTAGTGTTAGCTCGGGATTGGTTTGCTAGGTAGCTAGCTTTGGGCTCTTACTATCAGCAACGAGGCAATCCCATAGATGGCCGGCTTAGGAACTGCCTCACAGCCGATAGTAAGGGCCTGCTGACACCTGGTTCTGGCCTTTTGCCCCCCTATTTTATTTTGACCTATTAGTCGTTGTTGATCGCAATTTTTTCTGGGGAATCTTGTAAGTTTTTATTAAGCCATTTCCAGATATCTTGACATCGTCGTCCTTATTCTAAGGAACCGTTTGTACACGATCCCTGGTCTGCTTATGTCGGGCTCGACACGCAAACAAATCCACACATCAACCATTGTATTGGATTAATGGTCCAGAAACATCATTTTGCCCTAGTAGTGTCATTTCATAGACCGGTGAAATTCAGGTTAAAGTTGTAGAAAACCGAAATTTCTTTAAACAAAAAATACCTAGTGATTAACTTCATGATTTAATACTACTAACTTAATGATTTAATACTTGTATTAAATTCTGTTATAAAATTAACAACGTAACAATGCATACCTAATCAAGTTTCTAAATTTTGTTGATTTTACTTAGTATTATTCATTCTTTTTTACAAAACTACACAATTCGTTATTATGTCATTATCTGTAAAAAGAAAATGGCTCATAAAATTTAAAGATAAACCACTCTATATTTTTTATTTTAATGAATACAGACAGATTTCCGTGAGTAAAATTGATACAAAATTAAACTGTGTCTCAATTCGAGATCAGGGGAATAGAATACAATACTTTCCTGGCTGAATTGAAACGGCTGAGTCAAATCAAAAGTGTTTTGGACAGCTTGACTTTGGAAGTGAAATGTCATTGGCGAATTTACAGTTACGAAGAGCTGTGATGAAATAATGATTGATGTTGATGTTGCAGACACTTTGCTAAGTGATTGAATATTTGAAACATTTAATTTGCTCTGAATCTTATCAAATTACACGGAGGAATAAAAAAAATACTAACATACTTAGTAAGATTTATTGGAGGTGAAGCAAAGTATGCGGTTTCCGAGGTTTTTAGACAGAAAAATCCGAGAACGAATTTTGGACAGACCTGGGATTTTAAACCCTGAACCTCATAGATATAACCCAGCTTGCCAACCACTAGACCAACAAGGCCTTTGGTTACTTACTAATGCACCAAAGGCTATTCATCATACCACAAAGCAGACCACGATGACAGTGAAAAGTTATGTATTAAGTAATATTATGTGGCCAATGATGATGATAATAATGTTGGTTATCAACTCAGTCGAAACTTTTTATCTTTAAATGATTTTAAAATTGTTATTACCATCAGATTTTTACACCGAACATACATTTTTAGGGTTCCGTAGTCCGACAAGGAACCCTTATAAGATCGTTCAGTCCGTCCGTTCCGTCCGTCCTAGTCTGTCACGGCAGAATATCTTCTACGTTTAGGGACTGATTTGCATGTAACTTGGTTCGAGGATACCTCACATATAGATCTCATTTTTAAAAATACGAAAAATTTAAATTACACTTTTTTAAGGGTACCTCCCCATACATGTAAAGGGGGGGGGGGGGGTGAATTATTTTTTGAGTGCCCCCCTTGTGTGGGGTATCGTTGAACAGGACTATGAAAATAAGGTAGGGTTTCCATACAACACTTTTTATCAGCTTTACCATTTGCGAGATATAGCCCGCCAAAGTCGTTTACACGGTGTCCCCCCCCTGTAATTTCTTAAGTCTTGGACCTATAAACTTCAAATCACTCACGTAAAGAAATAAGCGCGGAAACTATTATTTCAAATTGTTTCGGGTATCCTGTGATTAATACTTTTGAAATTATAAATAAAATAAATATATATACTTTTTTCCAAAAGAACAGTATAAACTTAAAAATATTTTTTTCGTATACTATCTAATGTTGTAAGTTAATAGTATGGAACCCTTTGTGCTCGAGTCCGACTCGCACTTGGCTGGTTTTTATTAAATACATACTTTTTTACTTGAATCGTAGTATGCAAGTCATAAATCCTCGACTTTCTCGTCCAAAAGGTAACAATACATAATTAATTCTGTTCACTTTTACATTGTTGCGTGCCTATTTGTTTCATAACTGACGAATAGGCTTAATTAAACTTTTAATTGAAATCGTAACAAAGACTCCCTGTACATACGGCTTAAGCAGGGCGTCATTTCAGCATATAACAATATGTTTTAGCTCATTAAAATCTAGACGAAACTCATAATGTCAGTGTGGTAGAGAATTTTTGGGAGGTTTTACGTTGACATCAGCTTTTACTTTTAATGAGAGGTGTGCGACATTTAAGTATAACAGCTACTAAGTAATTTTATTTAACAGATTAAAAGTAAGACGAACTCTTAAAAACATTGTGTAAAACATAGTACGTATTTACATACACTGATATCTAGTGTTTAGCCATTTGGTTAGAAATACAATAAAATTAAGTATTTCAGGATTATTATTTTTTTAACTAAGGATTTATAACTATGCCATTTTAATTACTTACGTATAATTTCACTGCTTGCGTTGTGACTGTAGTCGGAATATACCAGCTCAACAAATCTGAAAGAGCGTCGGTGGCGCAGTGGCTAGCGGGTTGCATCTCATGCGGGAGGTGCCGGTTCGATCCCACGTGCCGCCATGTACCAATGACTTTTTCTGAGTTATTTACATTAGTTGTTTTAATAACCGATGCTCTTACGGTGAGGGAAAACATCGTGAGGAAACCTGCACATTCAGGCGATTGAATGTGTAACCATGATCCAAACTGGTCAGGTTCCCCTGGTAACAGGGTCACGGAGGTCAAATGGCAGTCGCTCCACTGTAATAACCTGATCTGCTACAACCTGCATCATTATCAGCGGACCCTGGGCCCTCGCGTGCGAGAGCACAACCGGGATAACGCCAGGAGGATGATGATATCTATTTGGTTTAGTGTTTAGCTATTTGGTTAGAAGTACAATAAAATTAAGTATTTCAGGATTATTATTTTTTTAACTTAGGATTTATAACTATGCAATTTTAATTACTTACGTATACTTTCACTGCTCGTGTTGTGACTGTAGTCGGAATATACCAGCCCAACAAATCTGATCTTAGTATCCTCGTATTTTATTTCAGCCTTAATTCACCAAACGACAATAACTTAACATTTACTTTCCCATCAATTCTATACATCCAACAAATGATCGAAACTGTTAATGATTATAATGATTCAATTCCTATTTGAACAGTCAAAAACACAGTTCCGATAACTTAAGCCATGTCTTACGAATGGGATATAAACTGCCTAACCAGATGACAGATCTTTCTGACATTGGACTCCTAGTTCACATGGCAAGTGCGACCGTTGGAGGCACCAATTTAAATTTATTTTGTGCTGCTCCCGTCGTTAACTGAAGGGCGTGTTCCATCCAGGGGTGCTACTCTGTAAAGGCCAGAATTAAAACCTATTCCAGGTTGAAGACTTCAGTAAATCAGACACTGGGAGCCGTGGCTACTGAGCGCTGTTCAATGGATATGCTAATAAATTCAATAAAAATCATTTCTTTCTGCATATAGACTCAACAACACTTATACAATACAAATAGCCCGGATTGATGTATATTGGAAAGTAAATTATGCACACAATAATTCATCGACGGTCTTCTGGTGGGAGTCGAACTAAGAGTACGTTAGTCACTCAAAGAATTTTGTAAGCGCTTGCTGCGCCAGTCAGCCGTTGTTTCAATGTTGGCTATGAATTTCAAGCGTAATGTCATTGCAATCATGCTCACTCGAAACAATGTCCTCCTAGCCAAATTTCGACTACAGCGGCCAATCTCAACAGGGTTTAGCTAACTGTGCTAGAGATATCATTGTTACTCTTGTTTCTTCACTCTCATAATTTGGTGAGACGGCAGTCCGACTTGACCGTAGAGAGATCAGGCGCAGGACCAACGGTTTAACGTGCTGTCCGAGGCACGGGGGTGTTATCACAACCAACTTCCTGACTCCGAAGCTGTATATGAGTTATTTCAAGACAGAAAAACCCAACACTTTTGGCCCGACCTGGTATTCGAACTGGGAACCTCGAGAACAGTACCCAGCGGACCACTAGACCAACGAGGCACTCAACCCGCTCACCCATACTGTCATGCTAGCATGAATGACAAGAACGGCTAGAGTTGATAATACGACTCAAAAGAACAGAGTTCGACTCTGAATTTGAGAACGTCTTTCAGCGTAGGGCCCCAGGGCCCATTAGCGTAATGTATGGGTATGTTATAAACCACTTTTTGTCGCTCCGACTCAAAAGTTACACGTTCTTAATTATGACTGCGTAATTGCTATCGATTTGCGAGTAATCATTTACATAATTATGTGTAATTATAAGCTGAGCTTTTATGTTATGTAGTGCGTGGTCGTCTAATGCTTTGTATTTTTTTGAGACTGTAATACGTATTTACGTACGTACTTTTACGTTAGTAGCTAAATACTTTTAATTAATACACGCATCTACCCATTTCTGTTGAATAGTTAGGTATCATAGGTATGTATCCAACCACATAAGTGAACTAACTTTAAAAAATAAGTACCTACTTATACAATTCCAGTAATCCGAGTACAAATCAGAAATAAATACCTTTTTTGCTAACAAGCTTTAGAGAAAATAATAATTGACGCAAGTTGATTGCCTATTTGAAATTCTTAGAAACAGTATTTCTAAAAGGGTATGTTTCTAACTGGAAAGGGAAAAAATATATCTCTGGAAATAAAAACCCATTTTGAAAATTATTTTACCAGTAGAATGCTATATCATGAGTTATGACGATGTGGATAAAAGTGGCTCACGATAGAAGAGACTGGCATGAAAGAAAGGCCTACACCAAGAAAATGGTAGAAGAAGGCTGAGAAGGAGAAGAAGAGTTATGACTTATGACTGAGTGACATCTTAGGCTATAAGTATTTATAATATTTGTTTTTACAATTAAAGCAATTTCTTATGAAATATCCGATTACATTCATTATGTCTGGTGTACCTATTCACCTATGAAATTAAATTTACCAAAAGCGATCCACCGTATAAGTACTTACTCTTTTAATTGCATACATAGGCATTGCTTATTAATTGACTTGACTCAATACATTTACACGCTCAAGTTGATTCTGTAGAATTTTTAAATGTGCAAATACGCGGCAATTACAACATTTTGTTTATTTTAAACTTGAATGCAAACACGAGGACACTGGTGCTGTTTGCTATAGGTTGATTGCCTCCACGGGTTCCGTACCTATTTTCGAACATATGTAAATTTTCAACAAGCCCTTTCGATCCGACGAATACGTCCAATTCGCCGTTGGAATCGAACTGGAATTGGAAAAATCGCGTCAAACCATGCGTAGATTTGTTTTAGTGCTGATGACGGACAAAAATAATGTTTGTATGATTTTTTTGCAATCAGGCTTTTGAAAAACAATTGACGCAAGTTGATTGCCTATTTGAAATTCTTAGAATCAATATTTCTAAAAACCTCAAACTGAAATACATAAATATTCGTCTTTTTACTGGTACCAACACAAAATCTTTATTTATAATTAATAAAGTAATCAATAAGAGATTACTGAGTTAAATTTTACTTTTTTAAAAACACAGATTGAAAACGTATCTACGTGTAGGTACAGTTCAAACCATTTTGAAACTAAATTAAACAATATTTTAATATATTTTTCCAGAGACAAAAGAATGTCCAATTTAGAGACTCTAGTTAGTACTACGGCAATAAAAGTGAAAGATATTTCGAGCATTCTGTGCAGGAACTACACAGTAATGAAACAGGCGGCATTTTATATTAAAGAAACAGTCTTAGTTTAGGCGATTTTGATTTTTATTTCTTAAGTACAAGAGTCTGAATTACTGAATCAAAGTTATAAAATTTTTTAAAAATGAAATAAAAACTTATTAGTTATTTTGAATTTCGAACGACGTACAGAAAATAAATAAATGATACCCCTGAATGATAAATGAACATATCAGAATTCCGTCATTATTCCTCAAACAGAAATTAAAATGATCCGTTTTATTAGGGTTCCATACTCAAAGGGTAAAAACGGGACCCTATTACTAAGCCTCCGCTGGCTGTCTATCTGTCTGTCACCAGGCTGTATCTCATGAACCGTGAAAGCTAGACAGTTAAAATTTTCACAGATGATGTATTTCTAAAAATAGAATATAATGCATGTATTTAAGAGGGGCTCCTATTTAACAAACGTGTCATTTTGGCCGTTTTTTTTTGCTCGATTTGAAAAATGGCAACAGGGAGAGCCTTGAAATGTTCATATAATAATAATAATAGGTAATTATCTTTAAAAAAAATAAAAATAAAATAAAACCTTAAGGGCTCTCATACAAAATTGTTTGCTTTTTCGTATTTAAAACTGAAAAAAGATCATAAATCTACTGTTGTATTACAGATAATGGTACGGAATGGTGCGTAAATCCGACTCGCACATAGCCGGTTTTTTTAATAAACCATGAATATACGAATCTAAATTAACGAAACTTTATACGAAACTAGTTAAATTGTCATATAGTTTATTAAATAAAATAGGCCAATGAACAAAATCAAATGTGCATCGATAAATGTATTCCAGGATTTCGAGGTAATCGTATTAATTGCACATGTAACAATAAGTCTGGGAACACCGCGTGCCAATTAGAATGAATATTCTATTTGTGTTTCAAAGCTTTTGTGTATGATTTTATTGTTAACCCAGACATTTTGTATGGTAAAGGTTTCAGCCTAGTGAGCCATAAGTACTTAAGTAAGTTCACGTGCCTGATTATAAAAAATAAAGCTGTTTTTAAAAGTATTTAATTGATTTTATTGTTCGTCACCACATGTTAATTAATTATCTGTTTTGATTCTATTTTTTTTACAAACACACCGATTACCTAGCTCAAAACTAAGCGTGAGCTGGTGCTATGGCGACTATGATAATGGATACTTATATGCGTTTAGAGACATCCATGACTTAGATACAAATGCTCGCCGATCATTTATAAAAATTTGCTCCTTATGGGATTTGAACTCGCACCTCTGGCTTCGTATTCCCGAGCCCGAACCACTACATTAAGACGGTCGTCATATCATAATCAGTCACAGGACGTCCACTGCTGAACATAGGCCTGTAGATTTAAAAGTGTACTACATTAGGTTCATCTACTGCTCTCCTGCGATCTCTACAAGGTTGTCTGTCCATCTGGGCGGTGGACGCCCTACGCGATTTTGATCAAATAGTTTCTTAACAAGAACCTTCCTTTATTAAATTAAAAATAAAATAATTAGAAACTAAATTTATATCGAAATGAAAAGTCAAAGCAATGTAAGTATCAGTTTAATTTATAACGGCACACTGAGTAGTCCTAGTTCAAAGCTTACCAGGAAAAACGAAATATTATTTTTTATATAAAAAAACATTGGACCAAATATAAAAGTAGGCCTTGTTAGGATAAAAATCAAATTCAAATTCTGTCTACCCAATGGCTCCCTCTGATATTAATATTCGAAAGTAGTTTTATCTGTTTCGTACTAACAATACGATAGTGAGACCTTGAAAAATAAGGCAACTATTTGCCAAGAAAAAAATATTGGGTTTAATGAGTAATAATAAAAGTATCAAGGTACAAGTAATTCAATATTATACTTGACGTCTTCAAAGCGTATCCACGTTGTCTGTCTCGTTGTCAGCACGCTGGGTACTATCCACGAGGTCGCGGGTTCGAATCCCGGCTCGGGCCGAGAGTGTTTGTGTTTTTCTGTCTTGAAATTACTCAGACACAGCTGCCTCGGTCCTGCGCCTGATCTCTCTACGGTCATGTCGGACTGCTGTCTCACCGAATTAGGAGAGTGAAGTCATAAAAGTCATAAAAGTCATTTATTTATGTATGTAGGCCCACATGGGGCACTTATACCCGTCCCAACATATTATTTTTTAAGCCCTACCACTGCTTCGGGACAAATTGTGGGCTAGTGCTGAGAAGAAGCAGCGCAAGAAACTCAGTCACTATTGTCAAAGCCTCTTTTAAAAATAATGTTTAAAAATACAGAAATCGTTCTAGTGCGAGCTGGTCCACACGTTTACATCATTTAAATAATCGTCTACTTTATAATAACCTTTTGTCATTAGGGTATCCTTAATAAATGATTTGAATTTGTTAATTGGTAATTCTACAATATTTTTCGGTAATTTGTTAAAGTAATTGACACATTTTCCCATGAAAGAATGACCAACTTTGAATTGTGGAATAGCAAGTTATAATATATAAAATATATAATTTTAACACTAAAATTTATTTTTAATTTTAGTGTTGAAATTATGCGTATCATTTTTCTTTGTAAATAAATGCAAGTTTTCACGCACATACATAATATTTTCATAAATATATAGGCTACTGTTAATATCCTTATTTCTTTAAAAATTTCTTTCAATGAATCTTGAGGTTTGAGGTTATAAATAGCACGTACGGCCCTTTTTTGTAGTACAAAAATTGATTCTATATCAGTAGCTGAGCCCCATAGTAAAATACCGTACATCAAGCTGTGAAAATAACTAAAATAGACTAGTCTGGCCGTTTCAACATCAGTCAAGCGCCGTATCTTTTTTACAGCAAAAGCAGCTGAACTAAGTCTACCTGACAAGGCCACGATATGAGGACCCCATTGTAGTTTGGAATCTAAAGTAATTCCTAAAAATGTTGTTGAATTTATAGTATTTAGCAGTTTGTCTTTTATCAAAACATCTGTTGAGGCCTGTCTGACATTAGGCATCGTAAACTTAACACATTTAGTCTTATTCCCGTTAAGCAAAAGGTTGTTAACGGTAAACCAATGCAATACTTGTGAAAGAGTATTATTCACATCGTCAAAAGTATCTTTCCCCCTGGGAATTTCGAATATAAGTGAAGTATCATCAGCAAATAATACTATATCACAAAGATCTTCCACAAAGTGTGGAAGGTCATTTATATAAATCAAAAACAATAAAGGTCCCAATATCGATCCATCGAAGGAACAGAGAGTGCACCTGTGTATTGCGCACACACTTGTGCACTATAATATGTCCCGCGCAGTTGGCTAATCTCTGTTGAGAGTATCCACGAAGAAAAAACATCGTTAGCAATTCGAAAATGAAACCCTTTTGAAGTAGGCCGGAATGCAAATTACTAGGTCCTTCTGCCGTCATGAAACCGACTATAAATCCCCAAATCCAATGTCTAAATGAATGTTTGTTTTAAATTAATGCGCACTGTTAATCATATCACATGATCGTGGGTGGTCGACCGCTTCACATTGTATGTAATTAATTTGGGCTCATGAGTGCTATATAGCCGCTCCGAAAATAAACTACAATGCTCACCATGTGGACATAATTTCAACTGAAATATTGTGACTAAACGACAAGCTTTTACGTAATGAATCCGTGACTCTTTGTTTGGGAAATATTTTACGTAAGAGCACCGATCTCGGTCACACTGGATTTAAGATTTCGGTAGGAAAAATACAGTTGTTGATTAATTGTGAATTTATTTTATAGTAATACATTGAAATTAAAGTTAAGAATCCACGTCGCGGTCTTGATTGGATAGGTGATCACTAAAGTGACGTCCATGACAAGCATCTCCGTGCTTCGAAAGACACGTTCAATCAGCAATGAGTCCGCGTGGTGGAGGAGTATGGCTCGTACCTCTTCATAGTTGAGGTGAGGTGAGTACCATTAAATAATTATGTGGTTGTATGATTTGAAAACAAAATCCAGCATAGGCACCTGTACATTACAACAGTAAATCAGAACTGTTTTTTGTACTCGACGATTAATCCAGTAAATTATTCACAGATTAAATGAAGTAGATTTTACCTGTGTCGAGTTGAAATATCAATACTGATAGCTTTGAAATTATAATCAAAGCTGACTTGTCCATTTTATTAATTTTCAATTGATATTAACTGCTCTTACTAGAGTTTTCAGTTTAGTATGTAATTAAATTTAAATTTGTTTCAGTTGATGTTGATTTTGTCGTATTTGTGTAAATGAAAATTACGTTTATATGACAGGGTGCGTATAATCGAAATAACTTCATTACGAGATTTATTATGAATAGCAGTTTAAATAAATAAACTGTATAGATAGTGACTATTATTGTAATGGTCGCGGGGGTTCCCTTCTTGGGGGCAGCTCCTTGGAGTACTTTACAATTATTTTACTAGGAATTTTTCCTTGCTTTGTCTTTTTCTACCTGTTTCCAATATAAAAAGGATTTTAATATTATTTTGATAGATACGTTTGCATTGTGTTAATTTTAAACTGAGAAACATAGGAACCGAGCATCGATCCTACATTAAGCGAACTGTATGACAAGTAAATAGCTGAAAACGAAGTTATCCAGACAGACTTAATCATCTTACAAAATCACACCGTTCAATTACAAATAGTTCACAAACTAGCTCGATTTATCTAGCACACGGTCATCAGTCATCTATTTTCGATATCAGCACTTCTACTGGGTGGCACGGTCAACTGCACATAGACCTACTACGAAGTGGCATTTTTTTCTCAACCAATTTTCATCTCAAAGTTTTACACCGTAAAGTTCAATGTTGATTGACAGATACTGAATATTTTGCATTAGGTCGATGTGCTAGTATACCAACTCGCTAATTTCCCGCGGTAATAAGGCGCGAAGAGATCGCCCGCTCCGGATGCGCGTGCGCAATATATGAGCTGTCGCGTGGAGTTCGTCTCTTTGCACGCTCTGCTAAATAGTTTATTCTAGGCCTTTACCCGGATGTTGGATTAAAGCAAAATAACTATGAAAACGGCACGAAATATTTCTCTAACTATCAGAAGAAGGGGCTTTGTTAGAAACAAATTAAGCCTAGAGTTCACCAATTATTTGACATATGTTGTAAGGGAATTCTGTCAACTTATCCGCAATCGATGTTTACCGGCTGTTTAAAAATTGGTGTACACGGGCACATAATTTACGTTTTCTGCTAACATCTTGGACGCTTAAATATGAAAGTTATAACTATTGCATCTTATAACTCAATTCGAATTTGCAGCGTTTTGATTGTTGCAGTGATGCATGCTTGCATCATTGGGCGGGCGGCAACACACCTCAGTGGCATGATTTAGAGGCTTAACTAGAGTGCCATACTAGATAGTAGGGATTGGACATTAGATGCATGTAATATACGTGGTTAGTATAGTGTCATCTAAAGCGGGCCGTGTAGGTTATAAAAGCGCGCTTAGGTACCACTAGACTTAGGCACTCTTACTAAAGTTTCGATAAATATGTTTCCGAATATCTGATCTCTAGTCTTATGATTGTACTGACTCTGAACAGCACTTTGATCCAAATGATCCAATGTATACCCGCTCTAACACTGCAAATAACGAGTGCTCGCATCACAGGGCGGGCAACAGACTTGTGTCGCTTATCAATCTATTGGATGTGGTTATAACTGAAGTCGTATGACTTTATGGCATTTGTCTTAACTATGCGAATTACTTGTACTTGTACGTACTCTGTACTGCTCTCGGTTCGGTAGCACTCCGATTTAAGACCAGTTAAGCAATCGCCCGGCATGCGAGGAACGCGGGTTTGATTCCCGCCTCTGGTGTTTATGTTTTCTGGTGGTGTGTTTATGTTTATGGTGTGTTTATAATATCTAATATTTGGATTGTAAAAGTAAATGCTTACTACTAATACTTAAATACAATAATTTAACCAATGATTGCATCACTGGGAGGCCGGCACACAACGGCCGCGCCTCAATCTACTTGATGATGTTTATTCATTAGAAAGTATGTTACAATTAACACACCATAATCCACATTCCCTCAAAAAAAACAAGCTCGAAATAAGGACATTTAGAACTTGCTGAGGTCAATTACTCCTTATAAGTGGATTACAACGAGCGTGTCATAAGTCGCTGCCTCAAAAAAATTCAAGCTTGAAATAAGGACGGCTAGAATTTAATCTCAAGTTCTCTCAGTTCAGCTATTTCGGCCAAATGTGAAACCGCCCTAACATTGTCAGTGATGCATGCTTGCATCACTGGGCGGGCGGCCAAACAGGTCGGGTACGCCTCACTCGACTTGATGATGTTTATTCATCAGAAAGTAGGTTACACCTAACACACCATAAGCCACACTACCTTAAAAAAAATTAGCTCGAAATAAGGACATTTAGAACTTAATCTCAAGTTCTCTCAGTTCAGCTATTTCGGCCAAATGTGCAACCGCCCTAACGTTGTCAGTGATGCGTGCTTGTATCACTGGGCGGGCGGCCACACGCCTCGGCCGCGCCTCACTTGACTTGATGTCGACTCATTTATATCGCGGGGTATTCTGAAGCTAAGTCATGTGCAATTAACAATGAATAATTATGACTACATTAACAGTTTTCATTTCGGCTTCTGTATTTTGCGTTTGTGAATCATGCACGGTGTTTAGGTATAAAATGATTTTACAAGCTACAGTTAAATTTTTAGAGGAGGGGAGGGGAAGTCCTCTAGGCGAAATAATAGCATTTTGTAGTTTAATATTTCGTAAATCCAAAAATTGTCCTAGAAATCCGTAAATCATTTGAAAAGACCTACTCAACGATGTCCAACAGGGGGATTCTTCACACATAGGGGAGCTCCCCTAAAAAATATTTTCCAAAATTTTATTCACCATTTTCTCGGCATGATTGTTATATTATACACCTAGGCAGCAATGAGACTACACGGTATTCAGACAGTCTTACTGAGACAGTCTATCTCCCATCTCGCTCTTTTACAGTATGAAAGAGCGAGTTGGAGCAGATTTACAGCCTTACTCTAATTACACTACGCTGAGTCTCAGTAAGCCTGTCTGAATACCGCGTAGTCTAATAACTGCTTTACAAAATTACAGCTATCTAGTACTAACGGTCTCTTAGCAAAACCTCGGACAGACAGACAGAAAGACGGACATCACGAAACTATACGGTTTACCTGAGGCAGGAATATTTTGAATATAAGTAGTTAATCCTACTGCGTTAATTCATGTAGTAACATGAATCATTATTTTAATCTTACAAAACGTCTGCTCCCACCCGTCTGTGCGTTATCAAACATTTTGGCACAGCTGAAAAATATATCTAAGCTGTTCCAAGCCAACTTTATCTTATGATCCACGCGAAATTCAGATGCATCAAGAGCGTGTGTCGAAAAGAAGCGTCAACGTTGCCGGGATTCGGCAGAATGGGGTCATTGCGTCTCGTTAATTTTGTTTACCTTTCACACCACCAGGCTTTTAGTTTTACGGGGACAAATTGGACATTTTTTTTGGTTAATTTATACAATGTTTTGACCAGAAACCAGTTTTGTCAGGTCTCACAATTCTAGAAATGGCAGCCCTTTTAATAAAAAAAAACTTTTTCTGTGGGTCTGGAGATCCTAAAAATTATGAAAGTTATTTATTTAGAAGGTAACGATATCGCCTATCTAAATGAAACAAAGCTCAATTTAAAATTATTAACTGTCATCACGAGAAAAATAAGTTATAAGAAATAAAAACTATCCCCAAATATGTTACTTTTTTTTTTTCGTTAGGCTAATGTATTTAAAATTTGAAAAATTAAAGGCCCTTGAATTATCGCAGGACGAAACTTTTTTTGTTTTGGACGAAACTGCGCATTTTTGGTTTCTTATTTAAACTTATAAAAATATAATAGTACTGTGAATGTTAAAAAATATATTAAAAACTAAAGTAAATATGAGACAATAGTACCTATGTTAAGCTAGTGACCAAGTCAAGTTAGTGACCATGTTAACTAGTTAGAAATTGTTGTGTTGATGTTGTAATAAAAAGTAAAGAAGATAATTCAATAGTAGTAAAACATCAAATACATTTTGAAATCATTTAAGTATAGTTGTTATTTAATTAGTGTATTTACGAAATTCAATTTGATTTCGTAAAAACTTGCAAAATAATTGCATAAGTTATAACAATAATTATTAATTAGTGTATCGCATAACATGCACCCTGCAAAGGCAGGTAAGCCTCCTAGGTACCAGTGAGAAATGTTATTTACTTTACCTACGGGAGATTACCTGTTATCAATTTGATTTAATGCGAGTGAATACACCTAGTTTTCAAATCTTAAGTTTCCTCACCCTTAAATCACCCAGCATAGCACACCCCTCGTTATATAGGATTTCAAACTTTGTTGTTGCATTTCTAAACATACACTTTACTACACAAACGGGATTTAATGCAACTAATTAATACTTTGTTAAAAGGGAAATTTGTATTTACCTTACTTATTAATTAGTTGCATTAAATCCCGTTTGTGTAGTAAAGTGTACACCCCTTGTTACTCATACACAATGCGATTACGCATTACACATTAACCAACCTGCAGGACCAAACCAGCAAATCGCTTACGTCATGATTTTTAAAATGTATGTTTTCGTACATGTCCTAGCGAACAAACCCATTGAGTGCACCCTCTTTATTTAACCCGCAACCGGGTCGCCGTGTGACACACGACCCGCGGCGCCCGACATGTCACCGTGAGTCCTGCCTGAACTCACGACTGCATTACTGTGTAGAACAAACTCGATTTGATGTCTTTTTCAATCGGTTTGGGTGTTGAGGGTTTAATATTTTTTTAGAGTTTAGGTGTATTTTTTCAGATGCAATTTGTCATGATCGATTTGTAGAGTGAATAAAGAAAAAAGAATGCACCTTTGTATTGCACGCATACTTGTGAACTATATCTCCCGCGCTATTGGCTAACCTCGGTTGAGATTGGCAATTGGCAGCCGTGGTCAAAATTTGACTAGGAGAACATTATTACTATCAGATGTAATTTTACAATTTGGTGTCATAGAATGAAAGACCACTCTACTTACTGACTATCATCTTTAAATAACAACTATTATTGATATTCTTGTACAGACTTTCTGGCAATTTGACTGTCATTTATGAATTTCTGCAAGTAGGTACATATTTGTTCTATCTAATCTTACTTGATTTATCCCTGGGTACCTACTGACCGTTCATCGTTTTCTTTCCTTCGTCTCTGGCTCCCATTATTTTTGCACCCTACAAGCTCCATCAATATGATTTATACCAAAACTTGGTTATTAAATATAACGATTCCCTCAACTTCCTAAGTTCTGAAAATAAATAAAACAGTTGAGGGCGTAACAAAAACTGATTTACTTTGGTCTCAGCTGTCGAGTTGAACTTGGCGAGACTTGGCCATCGGAATCGAAGGCCAAGTTGCGAGCTATTGTTCAAGTTTGTTATTGCTTTCTCTTGGCAAACTTGCATTTACAAATAGACGGGGTAAACTATTTAATCATAATGTTATTTTGGAGTTGAGATCAACTGAAAGTCTGTGTTTTGATCCCTAACTAATGTAGAGAGTTGTTTGAATGGTAATTAGATTTCGACTTTAGCTTAATGTATTAACGCCTCAAATATTTAAGAAATTATGAGTACAATGCAATACATAACAGATTTCAAAGCATGGGTGTTAGTCGAACGCATACTCGTATACTAGCCCCCTGACTGCCTCGTTGGTCTAGTGGTCAGCCCGCTGGGTACTATCCACGAGGTCCTGGGTTCGAATGCCGGGTCGGGCCGAGAGTGTTTGAGTTTTTCTGTCTTGAAATTACTCAGACACAGCTCCGGAGTCAGGAAGTTGGTGGTGTTAACACCCCCGTGCCTCGGAAAGCACGTTAAGCCGTTGGTCTTGCGCCTGATCTCTCTACGGTCATGTCGGACTGCCGTCTCACCGAATTATGAGAGTGAAGGAACAGAGAGTGCACCTGTGTATTGCGCACATACTTGTGCACTATAATATGTCCCGCGCAGTTGGCTAATCTCTGTTGAGATAGGCCGCCGTGGTCAAAATTAGGCTAGGAGGACATTATACTAGCCCCCTTACTAACAAAGAATTTGCCACTGCCATAACATTTGTATAAATATGAGATAAACTGCTATAACAAAGAGGGATTTTCTTACAACTCAAAATTTTAGTTTCATTGTATGTTGATAGATGGCGCTATTTATCTAAGTTATAGCAGGCCTGTGTATCTCCTCGCGTAGGTAGCAAAAACGTACCTACGCGCGGCGACCCTTACTTAGGGGCTAAAACAAGATGCGTGTCGCTACCGGCCAGCGACACGCTCGCGCGTTTTATTCACCGGCGGCCGCGCGGCTACGTTGCTGGCTGGACGAGAATGAATAAAGTACTAGAAATAGGCGCTAGATGGCGTTAGAAGCTTCTCGTAGCAGTCAACTCTATCGCGTCGCGTGATATTACGTCACTGAATAGGTTTAGTGTATTATGAATCATATTCCAGAGCAATAAGTATGAAATTATCTTGCAATGGATTTTTGTAGGTGTCTACACGAAAATGTGCTTGACTCTGAGGCGAACTAAATTACGCCATATTGTTGACGACATTGAGCAGACATTTCTTTGAATACAATTGCTAAGTCATACTTCTGTACGAAGTACTAGTACTTATTCTGTGGTTATAGGTACAAAAATTGCGTCGAAATTAGTGAGCATAAAACAAAAACAAATTATTGTAATATTATGTGTACAGATATGTAGTGGAAGTACTTACGTAAAAAATTTACAAGTTTCAAATTGCAGTAAAAAAAATCATATAAAAAACGTCTTGATGATCACTTAATTGTTAAAAAACGACCTCTTAGTACGCGTGAATCAAAAACATGCTAAACATTAACATTACAATATATGAAACTCTAAAACCAGCCTTTTTCATTAGTATAAATCTGACATAGATTGGTCAACGCCATTTAGCGGATTTGTAAGTACTGATTTTTGACACTAAGAAAATCCCTCATTGTTTATAAGTCTCCGTATGTTTGGAATTAATGACAGATAGGCGACATGACATCATCGACTTGAAAAAAATATGGACTCCGTACCGCGATGCTAAAGAGTGAAGCAGGGTTCAAGCCCGTGTAAGATTATACGGTTACATTGGCGGCCGATCGGCTAACATTGATGTGAGTGTGTGCGTGAGAAGATCGTGTATTTACGTCGATGACTGGCTTACTTTGGTGCTTCAGTTTTAATGTAGGCGACACGGAGTCATATTTTTCTTCACGTCGATGCATGACATAGTAGAAACAAATATTTAAAATTAGCCGTCTCATATTTATACAAGTGTTATAGCAGTGGCAAATTCTTTATAAGTAAGTGGGTAAATATATAATGCTAAATTTATGTATTCGGTAAAACTTTTAAGCTATACTTACTTTCACTCTTGAGCTTATGTTATATTTACCTGCGCTTAAACTTCAGCACTATCAACATACCTACCTGAATTTTCAGTTCAGAAGCAAAGCATTCTTTGCATAGCAGACTTAATTGTCAAATAGAGTTATTTACTTCGCACAAAAAAGCCTTTACAGTGATCGTAATACAAACTAGACAGACAAGCCAGTCGACGGCTGCAACTTCGTTTCGCTTTCGATAAAATCGCTTCGAGCGATTACCGCCTTTATTGTTAGGGAATAAGCGAATTTTGTTTAAACTGTTCACGTTCAAAAAAGCAAAACAATGTTGTTTGTTGTAACAGCCACCACTATTATGGGGGGTCAATAGCAGTATCCGTTGGCGATCGATACCGGAAGCCTATGGGAAGTGCGGGCCAAATTTAGTTTTGATGGGCAATGTTTTATTTGATAGGTCTGAGTTAATGCAGTGCAGTACTTTGTGGAGGGTTAAGCTTACAAAGAAGAATTTTGACCCCGTTATTCCAAAAACTTAGTACCGGGTTTAAGACAGGACTAAGCTATTAGCTAGCCAAGTAGAAAAGCGTTTCTCTATTAGGTTATGTCACGAATGTGTCATTCATTCCTCTGTTGTCAGCTAATATTTAGACCCATTTTAAACCTGGTCAAATTTTTTTGTAATAACACCGTGGGGTTTACGGTGAGGCCTGGTGAGAATAAGAGTAAATAAAAATTCCAGGAGCTTTAGCCAGGAATTAAATTATTATAGTGTTCCTTTTAGGGGTTAATTCTGCTGCTATAATACAACTATTACTACGGGGCCCTTATCGAAATCACGAATCACCCCAAATATAGAAAGAAAGAAAGAAAGGAAAGAAAAAGAAAGAAAAAGGGCGACTTAGACTTGAATATAAAATCAGCGAAAAATATGCCTTTTTATTCTAAACCACTGATCAGATATTTTAGAGATTTCGATGATCACATAGTAAAAGTATTCGATCAAATATTCATCAGAGAAACAACCTCTCAAAGGAATACAGTTTATTTTGTTCGACCCTGTATATTAATCAGTTTAACATCTATAAAAATAAACGCTTATTTTTTATTGCAATAATACAACTGATGGTTAAGTTTATTTTAGCTCCAGCAAGCAAGCAAGCTGTATGAGAGTAATCATCCATATCGATTTTATCCACACATTTATTTATTCACACATTCCATAAAACCCCTGGAGTGTAGCACTTAATCACTAAATAAATCACAGCTCTTGTATCACGTGACTGTAGCAATAAAGGAGCAGTCGTATTTGCGGAGGGACATTCGTCGCTTTCTATCTCCATTAGTGGGTGTTTTCTTAGAGGATCTCTAGACGCTACGCAAACATTGGCCATGACTTTCAGCTAGTTCGTGTTTGGCCAAGCTCCTTTGGATCGAGTTCTGAATTGAATATGGACAGGGAAGTTCATTTAACTTGATGTAAAAGTATCGAAAACCGCTAGCGTTTTACTAAACCAATTGCTTGCGTTAGTCGCAAATGAAAAGTAGTATTTCAATCTGTCCGGCTTTATATTACACTAGCCACCCATTCCGGCTTCACACGAGTGCAATTTAATGCCACAAATAAACTAAAAACATACTTTTTCCCCCCTCTTTATAATATTAGTACTACATATATTAGTTTAAGTTAATGTAACGCAGAAATTATACGCCGAATTACGACAAAATTTTAAAAAGAAAGTGTACGTTTCTCCTTTTATGTTTCCTTTTCCTTCTATGTTTTTTTTGATTGCAATAGTCAGTTACAATTTATTAATTTATATGTAAGTATATTTGATAGCTCTTGAAAAGCGCAGAAAGATTCCATTAGAATCGGAAACACCAAACGCTTCCCAGTAATGTACCAATTCACATTGCTCACTCTTTGAAAATAATTTTAGAATTTCTGTTCGCATCAATCCGATAGGAAATCGACTTGAGTGGAAAATTCCCACGTCCCTCCATTGCATTTCGAGTTGGGACTTAAAGTGTGTAAGCACGCCTTTTGAATATTAAAAACCTTTGTAACTTTTTCCATACGTACTAAAGACTCTTAAAAACATAGCTCTTTGGTGTGCTACTCATCAAAACTGGCGTTCAAAGAGATATTTTTGTAAACAAAACGTCACATCACTAGCGCACGATACTTTTGAAAATAGTTTTACAGCTGTGGCGTTTGGGTGTATTTTGGCGTGTCAGAACTTGGTGTGATATGATTGGTGTGATAAAAGCCAATGTGGGGCTAAGTGGGGGAAAATGAGGTGCGACATTTAAGAGCAAGCGGTTTGACGATACAGGACCAACGCTTGACACGAATTTTGGCACCCTCGGACCACTTTGCGTTATGAAACCTAATTTACTTGCCTCTTCTGTGGCAAGTCTCGACCACTGATGGTGGTCATTTTATTAACTTCTTATAATAAGACGCTCTTTGTGATTTAAACCAAATGGTCGGAGTACAGAGCACCCTGTTTCGTAAGATTGTGTTTCGTAATTTTACGTTCATCGTTAAGAACACTTTCCTTGTATAAAAGTTTGCTTCTAATTGGAAGCTTTTCCTATTAAGATTGTCACTATGACAATAGCTTATCACAGTTAAAGTAGGTGATTAATCTAAAAATAGTTTATTTAAGCGTATAACAATTATTTATTGTCAAAAAAACATACTACTAGAATTACATTTGAAATCAAAAAAATCCAATATACTTCAAATGAACGACTCTCCCCATCTCCGCCCTAATGTCCAACGGAGCAATTTTCCATTTTATTGTAAAAATACTTTATATTATTCTAGCCTTTTATAATAAAATATCAGCTCCATTCACTTTGTTTTTAGAACAAGCTCGCTCCTTGTGTTATCTTAGTGTGTGAATTGAAATTAATGGTGCCGAAACGAACGTTAAAAGTTCAGAAGCAGTTTGACCTGATTTTTCTCTTAGTTTGGTGTGTTGGACAGATTCTGAACTGGACAGATTCGTCAAGAAGTACCTACACTTAGCACCAGATAAAAAACAATATTGCTTTTTAATTAAATCAATATTTCGAACATTTAATTTGCCGGTAAAGTACTTCTGAATAAATTTAATAAAGTGCAAGATATATGAGACTCTTAAACTGATATACAATTTTGAGTCGCTGTGTATGTTGATGCTTTCTTCAAATTATTTCTGAGGCATAAACAGTAAACGCTTACTATAAAACGATAACAAACATCAAAGCCAATGGCCGAAGAAATAACGTTAAACACAGAAAGTTTGTAAATCATCCCTTAAATAAACTGAACATATTGTAAGCGGACCCTGGGCCCTCGCAAGCGAGTGCACATCTGGGATAATGCTAGGATGATGATGATGATGGATGATACTATGCTGTAACCTGAAACAAATTCTGTCGTTACTTCTATACTATTTTCGTTCATTTGCCAAATCTACGAAAATAATATCACATTCTGTTTTCAGAATTGTTCTCAGAGAGTGGCTATGAATTTATCTAACAAGATTCTAAGTTGTAACATAACTTAGTTCTGAATTTATAAATTGGTGCTGGTTTTCACTTTCTCACAACATTTCCAATGTGTAATTTGATATTGTTGCTATATCTACTTATATAGAAATCCTGACTGACATTTTGCAACTGAGGCATGCAAAATAATGTTTTATTTCGAATATTCATTAAGAATGTACTGACATAATAATGTCCTCCTAGCCGAATTTCGACTAGAGTGGCCCATCTCAACAGAAATTAGCCGACTGCGCGGTAGATATTACAGTGCACAAGTGTGTGCGCAATAAACAGGTGCACTCTTTGTTCCCTAAATCTCATAATTCGGTGAGACGGCAGTGTGATATGACCGTCGAGAGATCAGGCGCAGGACCAACGGCTTAAGGTTCTTTTAGATGCACGGGATTGTTAACACCACTAACTTCCTGACTCCGGAGCTGTGTCTGAGTTATTTCAAGACAGCAAAACCCAACATTAACTTAGGATTCAAACCCGGTACCTCGTGGATAGTACCCTGCGCTTCAAACGTTATGATTACCTAAGGTCGATTTCATGATAAGACTTTAAAAACATAGCAATAAGTTTAAGTGCCAAAATTTTATAAACGTAATCGTTCAAACGAAAAGGGTTCGTAATAATAATTTAAAAACTTCACTTTTTTCCATCACCTCATTTCCTCATACTACATTTTTTATCCAATCGTAACTTTAACAAGCGAAATATCCCTAAATAAAACATTATGCCCAAGCATTTCCATTATTCATTCACATGCCCCGCATTCTATGAAAGTCTCACTGCCTTATATGACCTAAAGGGAGGTATTTATAAGAAAGATGGACGAAATGAAAATACGGCAAGGTACTAGATCTAGAAAGTTCCGCACAAAACTACAACAAACAAGAATCTGTCAAACTTAAGATAAAAAAGCTCGCTCAAAATCTGGGCGTTAGCAAAGAATATTTACACTACGCGGCGCGAAAAGAAGCGACACTTAAGCCTGTGTGCACGTAAAATCGCTTGCGGCTATGTGTGGGTGTCTGGATGTCCGCGATGGCCTTGAGAGGCTGCTGCTATTGCAATACAGCTCGGGTAGATGTCGCTGACGTCACGCAAAAGAGACCAAAAATTTCACACGGCTGGATAGACTGCACAGTAGCTCAGTTGGTAAGAGCGTCGGCCCGGTTAGCCAAAGGACGTGGGTTCAAATCCTATCTGTGTACCAATTTTTGGTTTCTTATTTAAACTTATAAAATAAGAAAGAACACTGAGTGTTAAAAATATCAAAAACTATTAAATAGCGAAAGCGTCATCATTCAAGTTGAATTTATTCTGTAAAGAATCACTACTTGGTGATGTCGCTGACGTCACGCAATGACGTATTCAAAAGGGACCAAGAATTTCACACGGCTGGATAGACTGCACAGTAGCTCAGTTGGTAAGAGCGTTGGCCCGGTTAGCCAAAGGACGTGGGTTCAAATCCTACTTGTGTGCGAATTTTTGGTTTCTTATTTAAACTTATATAAATAAGAAAGAACACTATGAGTGTTAAAAATATTAAAAGCTATAACATTTCAACTAAAGGAAAGCAAGATTAAAGAGTTCTTTTGAAAAAGTTCAGGATTGTGTAGGGTTTTTCTTGTTTTCTTCGAAAGGAACCCTAATTCCCGGTATGAGAGATCTAGGGCTTTGAGCCTAGATGTGTGGCGGTCAATAGCTTTTACAGTTTAATGTGATTTACGACCCAAGTTTGAATGCACCTAATCCTTTGACTAAAGCCTTTAGAATAACGTAAGCTTAGTACCTACCCTAAGATCGACTAATTTAAAATTATTAGAGTATTTGTATTATTAGATAACAAGTGGCCCTTCTCTGACGCACGAATAGAATAGGGGGAACACTAAATAATTGTTTTATCCTGTTTTAAGTATTTTTTGTTATCGCGGTAATCAACTGTCTAGCTATTACGGTTCATGAGATACAGTCTGGCGACAGACATACAGACAGACGGACAACGAAGTCTTGGTAAAAGGGTCTCGTTTTTACCCTTAGAGTAGATACGGAATCCTAAAAGAGAAACATATAAGCTATAAATATTGTTTTGTCACATCTCAAACGGATAGGACAACGTTTGACACATTCTTAGGGTTCCGTGCCATGATCTCGAAAATTCAGATCTTGTGTTGGATACCGATACCGACTCACACTTGGTCAGTTTTAGTTAATATGAAGTACCTTCGTCCGGTATAACTAAGTAAGTACCTACCTACTTGCTTGTCTCTGATATCTACGCTACGACATCAAGTAATAATTCGGTAATGGAAAATAATTCCATTATTAAGATGTAGTAGTTACATGATTAATTTATTGTTTTTTTTTTAAGTGATAAGCATTCACTTTGCAATCTAAATATATTATTGCACTTGAAAAAATGACCGCCAGAGGCGGGAATCGAACCCGCGTTCCTCGCATGCCGGGCGATTGCCTAACCTCTCGGCCACCCTGGCGTTGGCAGAGCCTGTCGAAATTTTCAAGTGCTTTTTAACGCTGTAATGCCGCGTTGCTTTCATCAATGTTATTGGGATTACACCCTCAACACTCGAAAGAAATACTTTTGCAAGTATTTAACAATCGAAAGATGAAGCTTGCAAATACGATACGATTCCCGCCTCTGGCGGTCATTTTTTCAAGTGCAATAATATATTTAGTTACATGATTGGTTGATTTTTATTGACATTATGAATACAGATATAAGCGAAAAACATTACTTGACTCGCATGTCTATGTCATCTATGTGGCTCTACTCGGCCAAATGCGCACTTCGATTTGATTAATTAGTTAATTAACTAGTCACATAATTGCTTTACTATGAGTCTATCGTGAATGTCCATGCCAGTCATCCATTAGGTCTAGACTCTCTCTGAATCGAAATTGTTGGTTCTAGTAATCGAGTTACCTTTCGAATGGCAACAACATAGTTATCTTTGAAGAAAACAACTAATTAATAATTTATTTATAGCAAAATCAACAGCGTTTAACGTAAACATTAAAAAAAGAACATTTGACATACATTAAGGCCAATAACAGGATTTTCTTTATTTTAGTTTTAGTATTCATGAACTAGGTAGATTTTTTTAGTTTTCGTTGTTGGTTCTGTACAAACGATTCTGTATTTGAGCACTAGAATTGAGAATCCTTTTGGATGGGATAATTTTTTTACACTGCACTGTATAACCCTTACATTATTGTAACTTTATTTTAAGTAAATATTGCACTAAAAATTTATCGACTTAATAACTCAGGAGGGACGTTCCAATAATTTTTAGTTTTTTTCCTTCAGATAAATTGCCTAAATTAAACCTTTTTCATAAACAAACTCACGCCCCGTTCGTTATTCCAAAAACTTAGTACCGGGTTTAAGTCAGGACTAAGCTATTAGCTCGCCAATTAGAAAAGCGGTTCCCTATTAAGTTATGTCGCGAATGTGTCATTCATTCCTCTGTTGTCGGCTAATGTTTAGACCCATTTTAAACCTGGTCAATTCTTATTGTAATAACACCGACGATGTCGTTTCACAACTGCATAAGAACGGATAACAGCAAAATATTTATCCAGAGTTATCTAGGTTGTAAAAATTCGATGTCTAGATGGTGGCTTGTTCGCGCTCGCCTAGGCATTAGCTGGCCGACTGCCAGATCAAATACCGGCTTGTGATGGTGGAACTTGGAGCGACACTTAAATTCTAGATCCCGGACTATATGAGACGAGTTTCTTCAAAATTTCACGTCAGTATTTTTGAAGCGTATCGCGATATTTGTACACGTGACCGATTGGACGCTATGAACTAATGGATGTGTACTTTATGGACCAATTTACAATTTTTGAAAATGTATGAACCAAATTACAACTTTTGAAAAATTGTACCCGTTATTATTTCAGTTATCAGGCAGGCAGTTGAGACAACTGAGAGCTGCCTGTATCCAGATTTTCATATCGTGTTGAGATGAGCGTCAAGTCAGTTTTCAATTTGATTGATATTTTCGGCGGAGACCACATCTTCGGGATGTCTATTCCATGCTTTGACTACTGTATTGCTTCGAAAGTGCTTGTGAGGGTTACAATTTGAGATGTCGGTACAGAGTCTGAGATGGTGACCTCTGATGGTTATTTTTGTTGCGCGTGAATAGTTGGTCGAAGCTTTGAAGGTCATAGTGTCTCGCATCTTTTATGTTTCAATCATGTCAAATATGGTACCTTATTACAGTTATTACACTACGCGTTACTAAACTTTTAGTTTTTTTTAACGAAGAATTTTATCTTTCCGCGATTGTTTCGATAAGTTGAGCAGTTGGTATACTATACTGAGTTACCTTCTGACGTAAGATTACGTCAGAAGGTATCAGAAGGTATCATGCAAGCTTAAGGTGGTTAAATTAACATAGAAAGTTTGACCTTTTTATGTTCGTATTTTATGTTGTTTGAAAACATGATAGAAAAAAAATAAAACATCTCGCTTAAATTAATTTTATGCAGTACAGTCAATGTGTTTTTATCTTGATACTTTTTACATAAAATAAAGAACATTTTTTTAGAACAAAACTGGCTTATTTAATTTTAAAGTTACTAGCAAATACCGCAATACAAAATAATTTTAAAAATCACTTAACAACTTTCAGTCTACGATTTTTGAATTCCTCGAAAGTTTTATCGGCAATTTATTACAACGTTTGAAGTCGTTTTGATAATATTTTCATAGAAAAACGTCGCGTCGCATAGAGTCGCAATAAAATTCGGGCCCCTGTTTACACTTAGTGGCAACACTGGCAACTATATCCCCTACTTCCCTAGGGTGGGGGCTAGACAGATAATTTACTGGATACCGATTCGTTTTTGCTTTTAGGAATGTCGCGTCTATCGCAGTTTGTTTGCGGTGTTTTTGTAAACATTTTGTGACCTGTTGGAAAACCGTAGAATTGAAAAAGAGCTTAAGTACTTTTAACATGTAATGTTCCTGTACCTTCTAGTGGTACCTTTTTTTAAAGGAACTAGGAAAATTACCTGCAGGTAGTTAGTTAATCAATTTTTAAGAGGTAGTTTGCTAATGGCATGGTCTTTTTCATTTTACACTTACCAATGAACAATCCAATCGGTGAATAAAAATGTAATAATATCGCTTATCATTAGGTGAAATTAGGGCCAAGAGCTTGCATATTCAATAAACAGCAGATCCCCGCGACTTCGCCTGCGCCGATAATCGGATTTACATACAATCTTTCATCCCCCATTTCACCCCCCTGATGATTTTATATCGCGACAAAAGTAGCCCGTCCTTGCCAGGGTCTCAAACTATCTCTGTACCAAATTTCATTTGTGTTGGTCCAGTAATTTCGTAACCTCTTCAATAAAAACAAACAATCAAAACTTTCCTCCTTATAATATTAGACAAAATAAAAATAGTGGGAATAATGTGTAACCTAAGTTATCCTTCAGAAGACATTAAAACATAAATTACTCCTGCCTGTAGGCTTGTAAGTTGGTTCGAAGTTGTATCTTTGTCTAACTTCTCCTGAACTTTAATTTCTACATAATTGCTTATTCAGTGGATTTGCATGAACATGATTAATTAAATTACAAAGGCACCGCTACTGTAGATGCATGTAATTAGTACCGAATTAAGGTATTACGTCAGACTAGGTAATCGATTAGACGAGCAGATGGCACGGCTCATTGCCTAAGTGGCTGTAATAAATTATGGACAAGTTTGATAAATTCATCAGTGTGATGACGCTGTGAAAATCATCATTTTAAATCTTTTATTTTTTTATTGATCCACCAACATTTGTATCATTCCTTACTTGCTATTGAACACAATGAAGCTATCGTCATAATATTACCTAAAATTTACAAATTAATACGAAACTATCATTATCATATTAACTAAAATGTACAAATTATTACAGGCGGATACAACATGCAAATAACAATATCAGTACTTGAAGTTTAATTTTAAAATTACGTAATAACATTTTGACAGTATTTAAATATCTTACTAAAAGCAGAAAGATTTTTTTATATAAAATTACAAGACAATATTAAAGTGCGACAGAACTTGTTAAATACCGCTGTATCTTACACAACGAACCCTCTTTTTATGCGACGTGTTCTTCATCCAGTCTTTCTGATAAATCAGAGTCTTCAGTTGTTATCATCAAACAAACTCCGTGCTCTATCAATCGCCTTTGTAATACTCGTAGTACTGGTAAAATTAAACAGGGTGTTTTAAGTGCATTATGTGCTTGATCAAATATGGGGATTGATAGGGTCCTTAGCTATCCTTCTGTACCCTATATTGTACCCTTGGTCATACAGACTTTTTATGGACTAGATTTTTAAAGAACTGCTGTAAACTCATCTACTTACCGCAGAGCTTTTAGGGAGAAGAGAATTAAAAAAAAACATTGCATATCTGTGCACTAGACAATCGATAGCTGTCCAAAATGGTTTTCAAAGTGAGGTCAGTTAAGAAATGAGATGTCAAAAAGTAATTTTGAAAGCTATCGAGCTAGGTAGTAACCCTGCTGGCCAGGATTTCTACAAGGTATGTTTTTATGCTGCGTATTACTATTTTATTGGGACCTTTAGTAGGTACAATTAAGTAGAATGAAAACGTTTATTAGATACCTACTACTAGGCATGGAATATTTCATGAATAGTAGATGAAAAATCATATGAAATGAATTTCATTGTTCACACCTGCTATTTTTTTCATATAGACTGCTACAAATCGCACTCTGCGAAATCATAGATCATGCTCATTTCATTTCATTCATTGATGACTGCATGTAGCAAAGCGAGTCGCGAGCGAGCGAGTAGGAATGATTTGCCCTAGGTGCGTGTTAGAAAAAGACAAACACAATCGTTATGCGATCATAGGTGACGATCGATACTGGGTGGGCATTTTAAGAACTTTAAACTTATGAACATAAAGTTAAGATTCGTTTGCCATGATTTTTGATGACGACCTAAATATGACATTTCAAATTAGTAGCAAATTAGCAACCGTTCACAATAATTAATATTTCATTATACTACTACTTGCAAATAGCAAAAAGTGTTACATTATGACAATGCGAAAAAAAATCATTGCCAATGAAATTTCACATGTGATTTCATATGAAAAAAAAATCATCATTTCATGAAATGAAAATGAATTAAAAGTAGCAATCATTTCCATGCCTACCTACTAACCATCACTATCCGGGTGCAAGATTTATGTGACCAAATAATCATATCGCCTACTCAGCAATAAGGAACTAAATTTATTATGGAATTATCTAGAACCCTGTGGCATAGTAATCTGGAGGTCGAGGATTATTGCCTAGGTCATAAGTTGTATGGAACCTGCTGGTGGTTAGTGTTGTGGTAACATAGTCAAGAAAGGCAGTGCCGTATCGATAAATCAAGATATTAACGACTGACGACATTATTAAATATTGTAATTGTGTTGAAGAAAAATTTAGTCATGATTGTCATGACACAGACACATGAGTAACATCTGATTGTATTGTCAAACAATCAATGTATCACTTCAATCCATGCATATTTTCTTACTAATGATTTGCTATGATTCTTATTATCTTCATTCATATTTACTTTTATAAAAATATTCTTATTGATGTCGAAGAAAGATGTAGTCATGAAATACTTAACACAGACACATATGAAGTATATTTCCGGATGTAAAAATATATTGTTAATACGAGTAATATTAACTCTTATGGAAATAGAATTCGCTGAAGTGTCAAATATTTTAATCTATCGATTGTAGCGAATTCGAAAACGGTGGCCAGCTTTGTTATCGATGTTATAAAATGTTCATCATACCACAACCATATCCCACCACTATTTTAGATTATGTTCGTAGCGTGCGGTCATAATTACGACGCTGTGAAATTATTACATGAATACTTCATATATTGACGACGTTTATTAAAGAGTTCTTAGTAAAAGTTATTGAAACCTGTAACTTACACCAATAATGGGTCTTCAGTAATTTCACTCGTCTCGTTAAGAATTCCAGACATATTGTGAATCTGCCAATATTACGAGTAACATGCGATGCTTTGTTGTTTTGACTATGTTAATATCTGCCTAGGTTGTACCAGGGATTAATTAAAATATTTAATTAGGGATGGGTATAATGATATTTGAAAAAGTATAATAATGAGATGCGTACATTGTGTTTTGAAAAGTATTATGTTTGCTTCTATGCTAAAAATATTAACTCCCAAGTAGTCATTTTAATTGTAAATTTAATTATAAGCGGGGTGAGGTCTCCGCCCTTATATCGTTGACATACCACTACGTTTACAATTACGCACAAAGCGTTTTGAATCTACGTTTCTCTTGCGTACGGCTAGAGAGTGGAATTCTTAGCTTGCTGCAGTCTTCCTTAAACACTATGATCTCAAGAAAAGAGTGAATATTGGCCAGACATGATGACTAAAAGTCTTGATTATTAATTAGACATGATGATCCATTCTCAATCGCATCGTCGCTTACAATCGTGAGATTGCTGCGGTCAAATGTCGGACTTTTATAAAAAATAATAAATAAAAGTCACAATCTCCCATAGTCACTTGCACCTTACCACTTTGCAGGGTTTTCACTTGGCAGGCCTCCGACAATTTAAAATTCGAATCACCGGTCAGTATACTTCATTATCATTATAATGACGCTAGAATAGCTATTTGGTTTTATTTGTCCTTAGAAAACTACGATGTGACGTGCAAACGATTTTGGCCCTACACATACATAAGAGGGCCGGCAACAAACGGCAAAACTGGGCGGTAATTCAAATAAAAAAAAGCTAGCTAAGTTAAGCTAGACACGCCAAAAAAATGGAAAGGTCCCATAGGCAAGAAGAGCATAGGAAAAGATGGGTGGAAGACATCAAGAATATGTGATGAATGGTGGATAAAAGTTGCCACAAATCGCCTAGAGTGGTTCAAGTTGGATGAGGATTTTAACCAAGGGGGACACAACAGCAACTAAATAGTTGCACTTGGAAATTTTATTTTACTTTGTTTTGTAGTTTTAATGTGAAGAAAAATAAAGCTAAATAAATAAATATAACGATGGTAAAAATAGAATACTGCAGTAAGGAAAGTGTGACACTTATCAAAGTGTGTCAGGCGAGTTGGCTTGGTGCCGCACAGTGCATTGATATGATCAGTTGTATCGTTATGGTCAGTTGTATCGTCAATACTGTCATAGTGCCAAATTTCATGCAGCGTTTTATTTGGCCGAACCAAATAAAAGTTATTTGAAAGCGACGGAATATTACCCCTACTATTTGCAGAACCATTTGTGGTTCCATACGTTATTAAAATATAAAGGCCCAATAATTATTTAGAATCCTTGAGTTTTTTTTTATATTTCCATTGATCTAACCAAAACAAAAGAATGTTTTTGCAAAAATCTAAGAATTGCACTGAATTATACAATATGTAACAAAAACCCTGTCCGAGCCAAAAGGGTCATAAAGTTGCTTTAATAACGTTACCAAAGTAAGTATCGAAATTACGTAATTCATTAATTCTTTTTTTGGCGATTTTAAAGTTAACAAGTTTAGCACCTATTTACCCTAAAACGGGGTAATTTTCAAAATACGTTAACACTCCCGGCGGGCGCGCGGCTCCATTGACGCCGCCTACTCGCTTTGTCGGTACTACAATAAACGTAGCAGCGGCCTTTGATATCGCCGCGGCACGTGCCGGCGGCTATACCGATATTATTACAGGTCAGTTTCGCGATGAAATTACTTCCGAGTGGTCGTTCCGTTCCGTTGATCCGCAAAATGTCGTATACGAATCAAGAATACTTTAATATGCTCATGTGTCTGGATAGGAGTGACTGTGATTATTGTGAAGCTCGCAGAGACTATGAAGTGCGTTTTGCTATTCCGCTGGGTATCACAGTGCCGTCAGAGCGGGCGTTCCAGCGTTTGCACAAACGCGTGTTCACTACGGGCAACGCAGGGTCGGAAAAGGTTTGACGCAGGCAGGTCACGAGTCCACCAAACCAAACACTAATCACCACCACAAAAAAAGCTCTTTTCAGAGCTACCAAAAAGTCTCTGTTTCTTACGATTGACACATTATTATCTGGCTAATAATAAGAGCCGGGGTTATCTGGGGTCATGAATGCGCTACCTGCGAGTGCCGGCGCTATACCGCGCCCCCGCGCGCCCCGTCACCGCCCTTCGCGTTGCCATGTAAGTTTATTAAGTGTAGTATTTTTTATCTTTTTTTTCATGGGGTAATTTTTTTCTAATATTTTATGAAAACAATTACACAAATAGAACCTTGACTCTATACCTGATAACACCTTAACGGGTCGGACAGGGTTTTTTTTACATATTGTATAGTTTGGCTCACTAAGGGTCACGGTTTCAATTCCCTATGGGATCAATTTAGGAAACTGATGTGAGTGTAATAGGGGAATGCACTCACTTGTTATTTGGTGTTTTGTATCATTTAAGGTAACGACATGAACTAGAACTTACTACTGCTGTATTTATTTATTCTGGGTGAGCTCGCTCCCCCGTCGACTCTGTCTACGCTACGTCTGGTTTAGTCTAGTACTTATTCTGTGGTTAAGTCTAGAGTCAAGAGCAAACCCATTCCAAATAAATAAATAAAAAATGTTAGGTTTACATGTTTTCTTAATAAATATTACCTTGTTTTAGTGTTAACCACTAGAAATTTAAATAAATACTCAAAAAATATACACGAATTCAGTTTTGTAGTCCGATGTGTCACCACCCATTGCCACAATATTATGTAATCATCATCTATGTCCCTATTGTTCTTATTTGGTACCAGCGAGCTGACGTAGACAAAGCCACGGGCAATAGCTAGTAAAACATAAATAAGTTTATTCAATAAATGTATCGTTTCGGTTCACTTCCATAGCAGTCGTCAATTTCATAAATTTTCTATTGCAAAGGCTAAAAATTTTATAGTCAGGTCTGCCTAAAGAAACACTTATCACATAGCATCGTAAACCAGGGACCTATTAAATGAAGCGTACAATTCTTATAATACGAGTGTGTAACCTTAGTAACGCCAATTTCTTCTATGGGTTACCATGGTTACAAGACTTGTACGCATTCTGAAACATGGCCCAGTACCGTTACCATGAGTTTACGGAGGTTTTACTCGCTAGCGACGACGTAAAAAAGTGTATAGAAAATATTAGTTCTTTATGTAACCGCTAGAGGCGTTGTGCAATTTTCCATACACTTTTTTTACGTCGTCGCTAGCGAGTAAAACCGCCGTAAACTCATGGTAACGGTACAGGAATCCACAAACAAAACCCAAGTGCCCACTGTGTGTAGTCGAATTTCTGTGGACAAAATTGCGCACGTCTTGTCGCTCGTTTAATTTATTGTCGAAATTCAAAATGCGCGGTGGGACGCCTCCAGCCTGTGGTTTGGCGCGGCTGACGAGCGTTCTTTGTGGTCCAATTAAATTTTCATGTGAGGGCTTTCCAGATTTGGTGATTATTACCGCGCGGCAATAGGATTCTATCCACTGTGTATCAGATGCCAACTGCGAGTAATGTGTTGTGTGTGCCTGTTTTGAGGTGTAAAATGACGACGACGGTGACGACCGTCTTGGTATCTAGTCGTGCGGCCACCGGACTTCTAAACCAGGCGGTTGCGGGTTCGAATCCCGCAAGGGGTAAATGTTTGTGTGATGAGCACGAGCACTTGTACCTAAGTCATGGATGTTTATATGTATTTAAGTATTTCTATCCGTTATCCTAGTCACCATAGCACAAGCTCACGCTTAGTTTGGGGCTAGGTAATTGGTGTGTTTGTTGAAACAATTTATTTATTTATTATTTATTTATAAAATAGCTATTGCAGGTTTATGAAAATATTTATAGTTTGGTCATTTTTGAGGAAACTATTTACCGAGCCTATAAGTAAAATTAAATTGAGATGCTTAGTTATGTTTTTTAGAGGTGCTTGTGGCGCAGTGGCGGCAGCGCTTTGGTAGTGATACCAAAAGTTAAGCAACCCACGGCGCGGTCGTGATTGGATGGGTGACCATTCCGACCATTTAAGTGACGTCCATGACAAGCATCTCCGTGCTTCGGAAGGCACGTTAAGCAGTTGGTCCCGGCTAATATCTGTGGTATTAGTCGTTAAGCCTAGTCAGAGGCCCTAGGGCGGCTTCATAACTTCTGACAGTAAGGTTTGTCACTTGCCTTACATACACCCCTCCACCAATCCGCACTGAGCCCGCGTGGTGAAGTATGGCTCGTTCCTCCTCATAGTTGAGGTGAGGCCTTTTCCCAGCAGTGGGATCTAATAGGCTAATAGGCTGACTTATAGTTATGTTTTGCTCTTCTATTTCAGGTCGTAAAAAATAAAAATATAAAAAATGTCTGCAAATATCTCATGTAAACGGCGAGTCTTCTTGACTAGTAAAGATCGAAGAGTATTACATGTACATGACTACAGAGTACCATGAGGAAGGAAGCATTTTGTATCTTCTTTCTTAGATATTGTACCCACTTTGCTCTGCTAATATTTGCAACGACCAAGCATAGGCTTTCGTAGTTGTTCCTTTCTCATACCGTAAAGTTCATGTTAAGTCAGCCTATTAGATCCCACTGCTGGGAAAAGGCCTCACCTCAACTATGAGGAGGAACGAGCCATACTCCACCACGCGGGCTCAGTGCGGATTGGTGGAGGGGTGTCTGTAAGGCAAGTGACAAACCTTACTGTCAGATGTTATCAAGCCGCCCTAGGGCCTCTGACTAGGCTTAACGACTAATACCAAGAGATATTAGCCGGGACCAACTGCTTAACGTGCCTTCCGAAGCACGGAGATGCTTGTCATGGTCGTCACTTTAATGGTCGGAATGGTCACCCATCCAATCACGACCGCGCCGTGGTTGCTTAACTTTTGGTATCACTACCAAAGCGCTGCCGCCACTGCCAGTGTAACAATCATTAAAAAGCATTTAACTTATTTCAGCATATTAGGTGGCTAGCAGTTGAAAGGAATTGTGTGCTAAGTTTCGACGTATTGTGGGATGCAAGTCGTAAATCCCACATTTCCAAAATAAAGGTACTGCTGAAGTGATGCATGAATTTGCCGGTAAATAAACACCAGTTTTTTTGTCATAAAAATTATTATGATGTTAATACTTATTTAAAAAGCAAAAAGTCTTGATAATACTGACTCAACCATTAAATCACATACAACATATTATTTTAATGATGATTTAATGAATCACATTAAACAAATAATTTATTTCCATTTATCACCAGCGCTGAAGATCTTTGCATTCCATAATCCCTATTATGTATACTGTCGCGCCAGGACCCTGATATTTCTTATGCTCATCCTTAACCTCTTGAATTAATTGCAGTCAAATTAGCTATTTGGCCTAGGCTGGTTCTGTTTTGACAGGGGCCGTAATTCACTGACCCATCTGACGCCTGCATAATAGGCAACCAATCACGGACCTAATTACCCACGTAACTTACCAAATCATTGATTAACTGGTTCCCAGGTTCGACCCGATTGTTAGCTATCGAAAGTCATTTGTGTTTTAAGTTGCTTTGTCATGGCCAACTTACTGTTATTGTCATGTGACATTGGTTGCAGGAGTCTAATAATGGTAACTTACAGACAGATATAGCAAAACTATGGTTTCTCTAAGACTACGGAACCCTAAAAAATACATTCTTGAAACGACATGTCACGTCATTTGCCTCATCTTATATAAATACCCGAATATAGCAGTTCCCCGCGACTTCGCCCGCGTCAATAGTAGGATTTTTCATACAAACTTTTATTCCCCATGTCACCCCCTGATGATTTTATATCGCGACAAAAGTTGCATATGTCCTTCCCAGGGCCTCAAACTATCCCTGCATCAAATTTTATTTGAATCGGTCCGGTATTTTCGGAGTCTATTCAGTATAAACTAACAAACAATCAAATCTTTTATCTTATAATGTAAGTGTAGACATACAGATTAAAGCATCGTGTTAGCTAGTTTGTGTAGGTCATTATGTATAAAATAATTCAATAATTAATTATATATATTTTTTTCAACAAACACACCAATTACCTAGCCCCAAACTAAGCGTGAGCTTGTGCTATGGTGACTAGGATAACGGATAGAAATACTTAAATAAATATAAACATCCATAACTTAAGTACAAATGCTCGTGCTCATCGCACAAACATTTGCCCCTTGCGGGATTCGAACCCGCAACCGCCTGGTTTAGAAGTCCGGTGCGCGAACGACTACACCAAGACGGTCTTCTTGAAAAATATAAATGAACAATAAGTAAATATAAGTCAACTATTCTTAAGGATAATCCTTACTTTAGCACTATTATTTATTCTGTGCTTAAGCTTTAGTATCCAATACAGTACGAAGCCGGATTAAAATCGAATCGAAATATGTCGGTTGAACGCGGACGAATTTTTTCCTTAAGCTAATAGGATTAGGGACCAAAGTGTTCGTCTTTCACTGCCTGTACCTAACACGAACTGAAACCGCCCAGAATTTAGTCGTCACGAAACAATTTTCATTAGCGAGCATTACGTGACTGCATTATTAAGGGCGCCCCCCTTCCCCCTTTAAAACTTTTCTATTATGTTCCCAAAGATTGCGTATTCATGCCGGCGCCATGCGATTTTTGAGTGACGTATTTTCGAATGCTTTCAGCCGTTCGAAATGGTTCGAAACATCAAAATGGGAATGGAATACTCTTGTTCATAAGGGTACGAATTTAAATCGAATTTTGCTGGAAATATTAATTTCTGCTTCTTTACATACTCGTGGTGTTTGATAAGGCAAAAAAAAATTATTCAATTTAGGACAGAAAATGCCAATTATGAACGTCAAAATTAGAAAAAAGAGAATATTGGCCCATAAATTTGTGTCATCATACTAATACAAACACTTAATCTGAACTGTCACAGTCATAAAACAAAGTAGGTTGTTGCAAAATCATCTTTATTTCAAATGATTAAGAAACTGCAGTGCTTAATGTATTGCTAAACTAAAACGTACAGAAAAAGGAACAGCCTCAAATCCATATGATGGAATGAGCTGAACGTTTGTTATCGAGCCTTGATGTTTAGCACAGAAAATAAGAGAGGATTTTTGTCAGTTTTGGAAACACGTGCAAAAATAAATAATTGGCGTAGTAATCGAATAACAAACACAAAAAACGACATACAGTCGAATGAAATATCTCGTTCTTTTTGGAGTCGGTTGAAAAGAGTACAAGTACAATAACATCGTTGCGACTTTAAGACCTCCTATGTGTCACTTTGGTCAGAATCCCGTTTTTAAACCAGTTCATCTCAAACTTGGGAGCTCTGTGAAATGCACAAGCTCCCATATGTAAGTCTTACCAAATGCAAATTATTAACAAATTCTAATATGCAGTGTATAAAATGTAATGCCTCCCATGTGCTTGCCCTCATAACTATGATAAAATATCATATGTGTAATATGATAAAGAATAGGGGAAGAAAAGATAAAATAAAATATGGGATGAGCTCGTCATGAAGTTTGAGACTCTGCTAATATAATCTGTGACTCTGCACTGACGAATTGGCCCTTCCACAAGATATTATCATAAATACGTCAATGTTTATTTTCAAAACCGACATTGTAAACGTTCTTATGTGTTACAAAAGCGCAACCAAAACCTCTTATGTGTCGACTTTGACAGTTTTTTTTCTGCCATACTTACTTACGTTTCAAATGGCAATACCATATTAAAAAGCAGGAAGTCTTAAAGATAATACATATAGTTTTTATTACAGCTTGTTTCCTTCGATTTTTTTCAGAAGAAGTTTTTTCTCGATTTTCTCAAAAGGCTCATTTTTACACATAGCAGGTCTTAAATTCGCAACGACGATAAGCAGACTTAATGCATAAGACATTATCGACTGGTAGAGATAGCCCGGGAACGTAGTTCTTAAACAGCCGTTTGTTTGTCGGAATTGTTTTGATACAGAACGTCAATTCAAATTTAACGCCGGCTCACTGGCGTAGCAAGCACTTGCAAAAATTCGTCGACTGACTAACGTCCTCCGTAGCTTAGTTGGTAAGAGCACTCGCCCGAAAAGCGAAGGGACGTGGGTTCGAGTCCCACCGGATGACCCAGTCGATTAATTTTTGTAAGTAAAATTTGATTTAATTTCAAATTTAACGGCTTTTCAAAAATGGATGAACTCGAGTCTAACTGATTAACCAGTTATTTTAGGTTGGGATTTTGTTACCAGCAAAAATGCATACTTGAATAATGAATCCTAAACTAAGAACAAAAGCTAGTGAATAAATAACAACGAACGGAATTAGAACAACGCTCAACAAGTTAGAACGCGGTTGGAGTTGCTGACTTCGAACAAGTCACTACACTAGTGTTGCAAATTGATAAAACTATCGATAGTAATTACTTGTACTTAAAAATTCATCGACCGTCTTCGAGGGAACCCACGACTTAATTGGGAGAGCATTCACCTAATAAGGTTGTGGGTTTGAGTCCAACTAAAGACTCGATGAATTTTCAATTGCAATAATTACTTTAGTAACACTTGTAAATAAATTGCTTCAATTACAAAAATATCCTGTATTATCAACAGTCTATTGGTAAATAACGGCAGTTCAATATTATTGATATACTATCGGTTGTATTATATTATGTAAGGAATTTCCGAACGCAATCCATTACTACTGTGCGCGCCAAATGTTTGATATGTATCTTCCCTCTCACTCGTACGATTCTCTCTGTACGCGGCATCATATTTCTTGTCAATTAATGTGATTTATTAATTAAAATGTGTTTTAATTGAGCTCCCGTACAATTATAATACACTGGCCATAGAGTATCGATACTCTTCGTGCTAATACTATATAAATAATAATAAATAAATAATAAATTGTTTTAACAAACAAACCAATTACCTAGCCCTAAACTAAGCGTGAGCGTGTGCTATGGTGACTAGAATAACGGATAGACATACTTATATACATTTTTATAAACATCCATGACTTAAGTACAAATGCTCGTGCTCATCACACAAACACTTGCCCCTTGCGGGACTCGAACCCGCAACCGCCTGGTTAAGAAGTCCGGGGTGTGTACGACTACACCAAGACGGTCGTCGTATACGAGGGTCAAACTGAAAGTTCTTAGAACTGGCCACTTATAAACAATATAATAAAAAAAATATTCTAAAATTTGAAAATAGAACTCTTTGCCAATATTACTGAGTATATATTTCATTCATTTGTCATTTGTTTTACGACTTGGCGGCAAATTGAAAATTGTCTGTGTCACGTCAAAATGAATTTAACACGAGAAAATTTTCGTGCAATGATTTTTTATGACTTTCGATGTCATTTAAGTCAACAAGAAAGTTATGATAGACTACGATTGGCCTTTCACGATGAAGCCCCATCTCGTGCGACTGTTTACAACTGGTTTAATGAGTTTAAACGTGGTCGCACTAATCTCACTGATGATGTACGTGAGGGACGGCCTTCTACGGCGACGACTGAAAATAACATCTGTGTTGTGCGGCGTATGATAGAGACTGACAAAAGAGTGACCTATCAGCAGATTCGGACAAGCTTAGGCATCGGTATGAGTCAAGTGCACAAAATCCTCCACGAACATTTAGCGGTTAGGAAGCTTTGCGCCCGGTGGATACCTCATAATTTGACTAAGGCTCAAAAACTCCATCGTGTGGATTGGTGCCGTAAAATGATTGAAAGATTTAACGGAGGTGACTCAAATGCTGTGTTCGACATACTAACAGGTGACGAAAGCTGGATTTACTGTTATGATCCTGAAACCAAAAGACAATCTGCTCAGTGGGTGTTTCCTTTCGAGGAGTTGCCAACTAAAGTGAAGAGAGATCGAAGTGCGGGAAAAAAAATGGTGGCCTCGTTCTTTGGAAGGATAGGTCGTTTCGCAACAATTGTGTTAGAGGATCAAAAAACAGTTTCTGCAGAATGGTACACTACCAATTGTTTGCCACTTGTCTTGGAAAAAGTTCGAGAGAAACGACCTCGCAGTAGGATCCTCCTTCACCACGACAACGCCTCGTCGCACACCGCCAAGCGAACGATCGACTATTTGGCGACATCAAACGTTGAATTACTGGGTCACCCGCCGTATAGCCCCGACCTCGCGCCTTGTGATTTTTATTTATTTCCAAAAATTAAAGAAAAACTTAAAGGAAAGCGGTTTATGAATGCTGAAGAAGCGGTGGCTGCGTATCGCGATGCCATTGAAGAGACCCCTAAGGACGAGTGGGCAAAGTGCTTTTCCCAGTGGTTCCATCGCATGCAGCGGTGTATTGACGTCAATGGACAATATTTTGAAAAGATATAATAAAACTAATAACTGGCTAATGTAATCAGTTTTTGATTTTCTAAGAACTTTCAGTTTGACCCTCGTATAGGTAGATAGTCTGTATTAAGACTCAATAGTATTGGTACTACTAATTTCGATCAATAAATAGGTAGTGTGTATCATAATTATAAGATATAGATATAATTATGTATATTATTTTTAAGGAGGGTAGGTTAGGTTAGGATTTAAGGTATTTTTTGGATGACCAAACTATCGATAGTTTTGCAACTCTACAATGAACCTCCGCAATATTTAAACTAATAATCAGCGGAAAAGTCGAAACACCAAATCACTTACCTACCTACGAGATGTATGTGATTACCTTTTTAAACTGATAAATAGTGAATAAAATGAAAGACCACGATGCTAGGCCAATGCCATAAAACTTATACCCCGTTATTCCAAAAATGTAGTACCGGGTTTAAGACAGGACTAAGCTATTAGCTAGCCAATTAAAAAAGCGTGTCTCTATTAGGTTTTGTCACGCATGTGTCATTCATTATTCTGTTGTCGGCTAATATTTAGACCTATTTTAAACCTGGTCTAATTTTTTGTAATAACACCGATATTGTTTACTTATACAACTATGGTCCGACCGCTTATCTGACACCTTGCCTGCGGAGTACAGCGGTGTGGGAGTAGACGAGAACAGGGATTTGATTAGGTGATTTGAATTTTAGAAAAAAGATAAGAGAAAATTTAAATCACCCAAATCGCATCAAGTTAAATAATAATAATAAATAAATAATAAATTGTTTCAACAAACACCAATTACCTAGCCCCAAACTAAGCGTGAGCTTGTTCTATGGTGACTAGGATAACGGATAGAAATACCTTAATACATTTAAATATCCATGACTTAGGTACAAATGCTCGTGCTCATCACACAAACATTTGCCCCTTGCGGGATTCGAACCCGCAACCGCCTGGTTTAGAAGTCCTAAACCAGGCGGTTGCACGGGTTGCACGGACTACACCAAGACGGTCGTAAATAAAATCAGAAGAGTTAAAAACCTCGTCCTTTTTTTGAAGTCGGTTAAAATACATCTGGCTCTTCGGGTTCTAGACTTTTCTATTTTACTTTATTATTACGCGTAGGTATCTAAATTTCCTAGCATTTTTCAGATAAGTATTACTAGACTATTTTCTGTTTTTATTTTGTCAAAAAGTCTTACGTTGGGATCTAGTAAATATACCAATTGACTTTCATTTAATTGGCAGCTAGTTTTCTTTACCGTTTATGTAACCTTAAATAGTTTAACGACTTTTGTTATTATCTTTGATTTATACACGTTAATTACTTGGCCGGGGTTCATGTTAACAACTAATTTGGCCGGGAGCATGCCAAGGTCGCTTAAAGGTTCACTATAACATAAGCTTTACGTGCCGGTCATTATTTCTAAGTAAAAGCCAAGTTATTATGAGATAGTTGGTTAAAGTTACTGCTTTCTAATTGGAAATAGCTAACTAAATTGCTTCTGAAAATAATTTAAGAACATTTTCTATTTAATGCTAATATTTGTCCACAGTCACGGTAAAGATGCGGTCCAGCCTATACTTATAGTCATGTACTATCGGGGTGAATTTCGCCTTAAGACGTTGCAGAGAGATTTGCTTGGCAGGCCTCAGGCGATTTAAAATTCGAATCAGCGGTCAGTATACTTCAGAAAATTTGATATGAGTGTAACTGCGAGCTAGATTGTATTTTATTGTTACGTCTCTAGAATAGCTATTTAGTTTTATTTGTCTTTAGAAAACTACGATGCGATGCGCAAACGATTTTGGTTCTAACTGCCGTACTTAAAGACGTCAATTAAAGTTAATCCTTTATTAACTTTTAATTTAGTTAGACTGGTAAGTCGCACTTGTCCTTGATAGTACATACTTGTGTATGTTCTGTCCTATTGCATCCTGTTTTAAGTGTCTATTGAATTCATAGCAGGCAAAGAACGTTTTAAAAACTTTATTTCCGTCATCGCTGTCCGCCTGTCTGTCCTCACGTTATGGCTCCACCGCAATTTTTCCATTTTCCGAACATTCTTTGCATGCAGATCATGTTGTCAACCTATTTTAGCCTCTGTGGAACGAACGCTTTTTAATATCAGCAAAAACAAGTTTAATATGTCATAACTGTTTTTGATCACATAACCTATCTAATGTTTTTTTAAGGCGTATATGGTTTTTATTATAAAAGAAGTTTATTTAGATATAAAAAAATGCTGAATTGCGGTCTGCCGAATCGAATCTTTTTGGATACTCTGTGCGTTTGAGTGAAATGGGGAAGGTTTCGTTATTGATTTAGATTACTACTTCACTTAGGTCTTCCCTGCTTTTCCTATCTTCTTCTTAGCGTGTCGATGGAACACAATTACATCGCAGCAGCCCAGAATTCAGCCACTTGTATTGCGGATTGACTGCCGTCCTATAATCCGCTGGTGTGCAGGTATTGGGGCACGCCGGACACGATGTTAAGTGTGCCATAGTTTGCACTGCACCGCAAACACAGTCCACATCCTATAAGGGTCATATTCTAATGAAGATTTTTTTAAATAACAAACGGCAGCCGTGACCATGATGTGATGATGGCTCCATCGTACCCCTATTCATTAGTTCACACAATCCGTTCATCATTTACCAAAAGTGGCAGTCCATTACTAAACTGATTGTAGTTGTCGCTTAGATCCTATTTCTTTTTCATTACAATAATATTGGTTCGACAAAACTTATTTGCAACACCGCAGTATAGAGTCGGAATGTTCAATCTGTGTCGGCATATTGATATTAATTGGAAGGGCACAAAATAGCTGAACCTAAAGCCATTTTCAATAGAAGGAATTCCTAATAAATCTAAATCAAGAGACCACATACTGTCTCTGTATAGATTCTTTCTTTGTTACCTTTCAAAGCGAGTACGGCTGACGAAGTAGGTATTTTGGAATGGCATGGCGGGCCTAATGAAATTTTGAGCCTTTGGTGGTTCTATTCTATTCTTGGTTCCAATTTCTTCAAATTAAGTCGTTTATTTCGCTACGTACATAAGGCTAAGCTTGTTTCCAATTTATTTTAAGTACTGCTTAAATTGTTAATAAAAGTCAATTTAGTACGTTTAGAATTTGCATCTACGAATAATTTTACGTGTCCGATTTATAGTTTTGTTAGAAATTTAACTACAAACTAATTTATAACTATACATTAAATGTTATTGCCTTCAGTTTTATTAACTACTAAGAAAATATTATAACCTTTTTGATTGGAAAATGGCTTTTTATTAACTTTGAAGTTACCGTGATCTTTAAATGCCTTTGAATTGGAATAAAGATTAATAAAGGTAATTTAGTTTATTAAAAACTTATACCATTATTCAATTTTTATTAAGTACGGTCGGTCAAAGAAAGTGGTCTACCACCCTGAGGTTGAAAATCATTCGCGCGTCGTAGAACAACAGGGTTGATTTTCCCATGCAAAAAATATTCTGACAGCTACTACTAATTTGATTCGTAATATTGTTTTTCTTCATATCTTGGGCTGCTTCTTAAATTATATCAATTATAATTGTATTTTGATCGATAATTATTCTGGTTGAATGATCCTCTATGTGTTGGTTGACCTCTTATAATGGGAGGGTCGGAGTGCGGTTGTATTCTCATAGTGGGAGGGACAGAGTACGGTTGTCCTCTCATAGTGTGAGGGACGGAGTGCGGTTGTCCTCTCGTAGTGGGAAGGACGGAGTATGGTTGTCCTATTAGTAGTAGCTGTCAGAATATTTTTTGCATGGGAAAATCAACCCTGTTGTTCTACGACGCGCGAATGATTTTCAACCTCAGGGTTTTTATTGTTAAAAAGCTATATTTGACAAGTATGTATGAACTTATTACTATTACTCGTATATTTATGTAAGTTTATTATTAAAAAAATATATGTGCAGGTTTAAGTTCCTCTATTCTTGTGTTGTTCTTTTTACGCTGCTACGACTATTTCTGCCTCTCCCAGTGGTTGACTGGTTGAGAAGGCCTTAAGGCATTAAGTCCACCATTTGTAAAAAAGTCCATGAGTGAGTTAAACCTTTTCGCTATTTAAATTACACGACATGACATTTTGTCAAAACTGGTAAACCACTTTCTTGGTCGACCGTACATATCTCACAGAAAACTTACAAGCAGACACTTAAGTATTGCCTTTCTTATCACGCCCAAGAAACTTTTTTTTGGTTAGTTTAGCTTAGTAATTTGAACATTAAATAAAGTGCGTATTTCCCTAACTGTCCTGTACAAATATGTATTTTTTAAAGTAGACAAATCCTTTTGATATCACCGGCAGCTGTACGGTTGTCGAGGGCACTCCGACAATGAATGCTCTGTTTTTATTTTTATTGGCAATTAAACAATTAACCCTTTGAGAGGTACAAAAGACCCAATTTCTGTTCACCCCTCTGTTCGAGCGAAATTTTATACTCGTCGGACGAGTATTGTGGTGAATTTTAGAGCAATTGTTCCTTCTGCCAAGTGAAAGGTTCTGGCGTGGTGAATGCCTGCCCATTTACAAAGTGAGGAAGTTTCACAGCTGGGTACTGAGGAGAATGTTAAATTAGGTAAAGGTTTTGAATGATTTTTTATTAGTATTGTATTTTTGAATTTTGTTCATCGCGTCGCGGCTGCAATTTTTGGGAGTACATTTTATAGATTAGGCTATTTAAATAACGGCTATTCAATAACAAACTGCATTGAGTAAAATGTAGTTAATTCAATATTTTTGAACTCAATAGAATAAAACCGTACTATAAAATTACGTTCCGATTGTACGTAATTTAGAAGACGTCGCTTACTTAAACATATTCATTCTTGTTTAACAAGAAATAAATGAAAAAGTGTATAATGTTTTTGTGATTTATTTAATAAAAATCTCTTTTGACTTGAACACGATCACTAAATTACAGACAGTTAAAGAAATATTGTATTTTATAACACTGAGATTATTACGCTGTTTAATATCAGTCGGCCAGCTTAGAGATAGTTATAAAACCAAAGTCTCACTGACTGATTCGAAATAGAATTGTACATTAATTAAACCTATTTACAATATTTTCATTTGGGTCTTTTAGCTGGTACATGAATTTATAAGCAGAAGTGTTCGACACATTACAGGTTAACGTGTTGCAGTAAAAAAAAGATATAGGTGATTCTTCAACTTGTATATCAACAACTAAGGACTGTTTTAATGCGACATGAGTGAGAGATTCATTATATTTGTTTTTTTACATCTCATGAATCATAAATATTTTTTTTATAAGTGAGTAGAGAGTTAGGTACCTATAATATAAAAACATTGTTTCCATAAATTGCTGTGATATACATAGTTCAAAAATCACACAGGTATAACTTCGACTGATTTTTATCAAATAATATTGAATATTTCACTAACGATACCAAATTCAGTACAATGATATTATTCTAAAGCAAATGTGAAAGTGACTATACATGTACCTACCAATGTACATAAATAATATAATAACAGACGATAGTGCACCATTTTTTTTAAGATATTTACACAATTTACAACTATGTACTAAAAAGTATTAACAATTACGTTATCTCAAGTGAATAACATTTTTAATTTATAAAACAAAATTATACATGTTTACAAATAAAAAACTAATCAAGTTGGACGATTAAGATAGTCTGCAATTGAATATGGGAGTAAAAATTAATGCAAATGTGGTTGGAGATTAATTCAGTAAACAAAATTAATTGCCAGTACCCCATACTACTAGATTTGTTTATGAATTTAAATGCCCCATAGTACAGACATTCTGTGTAAGCAAATGGGTCGCTTAGATTTCATTTGCGGATGGGCCCAGAAAGAAATACATAAAGATAACAACAATATTATCCAACTTGCACAAAAAAGTGACACTGACAAATGCGAATAATTTCGATACCTATTCTTAATAAATGAGGGACACTAGGCAAGATGCAATTAATTTTAAAGCAAAGTACGCTATCGTTAACGAATTGTCGAAACATGGATGCAAAATTCACTTGATGGCTTATGTCAGTTTCATACATTTTGCTAACGATAGGTACTTTCGCTCTTATGGTTTGCATCTTGTTTAGAATCCCAGTTATAGAAAAAGTCAATATTAAACATCAAAAAAGTAGTAGGTAAGTTGAGAACGGACATTTACAAGCTAAAATGGCAGCATCATTAGTTATACAAAATCTGATTCAACTGTTTCAGCCTTTTCATGTACCTATTACCTACTAAAAATTGATTAGTAACAATAACTTAGTTATTACGTTTCTATGAAACGATTGTCATAACAATACAAATAATTAGGCTTTTCTATCACTTCGCCGTATACCGCCTCGTTCATAAATATTTTATCCGTGGTTCTTTCACTCAATGTTCACCGCGCCCGATTGTCTTTGAGACACAGGCTTATCTGTCAATGTCTTGGAATGTTTAGAAAATGTACCTCGCATGCCACATTTAAGACACACAGTCAGACACTTTTACATTTATCTTTGTCCTTTCGCGTTGAGGAGTCCCTCTGAGGAGTTGGAAGCGGGGATGGAGAGGGGGCTGCCCCCCTCAGCTCTGTGCTAAGGAATCCAACGGCACCACCAGTTTTCCATTGGAGTAGCTGGAACAAAGGAAAAACTGAAGTTAGACACGCGCTTTTGCAGCATACATGATTCTGCTAAAAGTTTTATAACTTTTTGTGTGAAATGTAACGTTAGTAGGCATAACTTCTACATAGATTTAAGGATATTAACCTGTATGGTATAGTGGTCGTTCTGGATTTAGCTCTGCTTGGCCTACAGGCTTCATCTGCAACCAAGACATTTAATTTTAAACCATCTAAGTTCACAGAATATCTTTAACAAGTAAATGTTTGTCTTGGCGGATGAATCGGAAAGTTTCCGCTCGTATCGCATCGAGGAGGCTTAATTAAGTGGTAGCGCATGCTATTGTCTCGGCTCTTGCGGAACAATACTTATCTCAAAGTTTGCAAAAGTAATATCTGCAATACCTTAATGAGAGAACTTTGTATCGACTTTCTTAATCGCTCCTGACCCGACCGCGTCGCGCTGCTTGTTATCGAACCCTACTCGTACTTTCGCTCCCCCCTCTTTACAATAAACAGTTGTGTTTTGTTGAGATGGTGTGTTATGAACTCATGACATAAAACAAAACACAAAAGGGAATTAAAATCATTGGACAAAATATCCTCAAAGAGGTGACAATTTGTTTGGACGCGCAATGCCAATTTTGGTGAGTGAAAATAAAAATAAATATTGGTAGAAAATTAGTAATTTATTATTATTGTTACGTACAGTTTTTGCTATTCACATAGGTTGACGTTTATTTGTAGATAAACTAACATGCGCATTACTTTGGTATGTTTGCTCTGTAAGCAACGCACACTGCCGCAAAATGTCATGTTCGCGTCTTACCACAACTAAAGGCTCGTAAATTTCAAGAACTGTACTGCTGCCAGCCAAGTGTAGTGGGACCCTTACCATAGTGCGGTTAACACCGTTGCGAGAGGCACGCATCGCATTTCACAGGCTCTGCGCGCCGCTTGCCCTGAGAGCCCTGCGAACCGGACTTACGCCGGAAAGTGTACCTAACGAGCAGACCTGCAATGCAAAACGGCGCACCGTTAACAAAACAAATGAACAAAACCAAAAAGAAAACGAACACAGAGCCACGCGCGCGCGTCCATCTGAATATCGCCTATGGCGGACGAAAGCGGGCGAAAATAAAAAGGGGTGATACTCTCAGGGTTTTCACGACTTGATACCGCTCGAATTCATCGAGGTTTTATGTGAGGATAGGACTTTATACAACGTGCAATGTTGCATTGGAAAATATCCTTTGTTGGCAGTGTAATGGTAGTATAAATGTTGAGTAGTTTTTAGTTTAAAATTGCTTGAGCTAAATACAGAAGTTTAGAAGTAGATTTCTGTAGAAGCAGCGCTTTTACTAAACTAGTTATATAAAAAATGCTAAATGATAAATAATTAATAACTTAAATGCTAGTTAAATGTAAAAATGTTTGTACTAAACTTACCAGTTAGACCAGCTTTGTTGATACTATTAGAACTGGAGAAGCCAGATATTTTCTTCCATGCCTTTTTATTCCAAAACCCCGTGGTTTTAGCATCTCCACAACTTGAACTCCTCGGTGACGGAACGTCTTTAGGACATCGTATGCCACATTCCTCTGCACCCAGTATGCGGACACCTGCTCCTCGAGTGCCATACGCCACTGCTGGTAAATGAGGTACGGACCCTGTGGGCTTTCGCCGCAAACTACCAACATAACTCGCCCCACTACTGCTGCCGCTGAAACCGCTATCTAAATCTGGGGGATTACAGCTAGCCGGCGATAGTAACTCATCCGTTGGTCCCACTCGGAGCAATTCCTCTATATTATCTCTATCTTCCGCTCGCTCCGAATCAGGGGATTCACATTCTGGCATTAACATAGCTTCTACGCTCAGATTTAGTTCGCCTAAAATTCGTTTATGCCTCGATTCAACGCGCCGAACTTCTTCTTCAACTACACTTCGGTCGAGAGAAACAAGAGACTGTCGAGGGGCATATCGATGTTTCGGACAAGTCCTGGAGCCATCTGTGATTTCTTCATAAATGTTTTCTTCGGTTCCATACCTCGTTACGTAATTATGCCGCATAGATCGGTCTCTTGGGATCCCACCTCGACCGCGCTGTCGATTCGCTTTTCTTGATGACGAGGGCATTGATAGGTGGTGATCATAGTACGCATAAGAATAATCTACAGGTTCAAAACGTTCCATGGTCGCGGCAATATTGCTCCTATTCCATGTTTGGGGTGGTGGTTCCCTTGATAAATTGACAGCAGCCAATCTTGCCGGTAGGATTTCGTCTAAATCTCGGGCACACCTTTCATCAAGCGACTGGGCTCCGTCATCTTCTTCCCGTCTGTGTTTTCTGTGAGGTCGTCGGGATGTTTGTGAACGTGGATGTGGGTGGTCACAGTCTGATCCTCGGGTATGGCCAAAGTCTGGAGTGTGACTTCTATTGTAGTCGATTGGTCGGTGCTTACAGTCAAGGGTGTGGTGATAATCTGGTGTATGCCTTAGGCTGTAGCTGGAATTGCCCTCGTAGTCCGAGCGGTCGTATGACGGGCTGTCGTCAGCGTTGCTGGTATTGGGATGCGGGCAGTCTGCGGCGATGCCTGACTCTGATGATGGGTAGTCGTGGACTTCGGCCGTTGTAAGTACCCTGTCGTCGGGCCGGGCTGGCTCTGAGGCCGCATGGCGGTGATGAGGTCGGGGTCGACTCGTCTCTCTGCAGCTGGCAAAGGTCCTCTGCAGAGCGGACACCGGGTAGCGTCCACGAGTGTCGAACACCGCCTCCCCCGGCTCGTCGGGGCTTGGCGGCGCGCTGCGTGATTCCATGGCTCATCCTCTCATGTCCAATTTGAGCCTGCAAAGAAAAAAAAGCAATGTTAGAATATTCACATTCGATTAAGTTTCTTAATCTAATTTATATGTAGTCACAGTAGTAAAAGTAGTAAAATTAGCCTATTAGTTCCCACTGCTGCAAGAGCCCAAGGCCTCACCTCAACTATGAAGAGGAGGATGATAATAAGATCAATAGGTCTTTAACTAGTTGTATTGTGATAGTGGTCTACTATATTAGCGTTTGCTTATTACATCGGCGAGATGGTATCAAAAGTAATTATTCTTCGCTCAGAGATAAGTAGAGCTTCATTATTAATAACTGTGTGCTACATATTTGCGAAGTATATGAAATATTTTACATTTAATAAAGGTCCCCGTCACTCGTAGCCGAGGGCAATGAATCCGAAATTACATGCTCCGTGATAAGGGTAGGGTAAGTGGCGATCAACAGAGCAACCACGACGTCGATATATCATAATCAGTCGCCGGGTAATATACCGGGCGGCGGGGCTTCACATCGTGTTTACAATGCAGCCACACGAATGGTGAGCCGACTTTAGGCGACGAAATCTCTTTTTACTCTTAAAATAAACGGAAGCGAACGATGATTGATTTTCTTTGTTACACCATGGGAGGAGATCGAGCTTGACAAGTTTTTTTTAATTTTTTGAAAACTTTTACCTACTCACTACATAGTGACATTGCCATTGCACTAAGTAAAGGGTTTTCGAATTGGAGCCGGGATTATTTCAACTGATATATTGTATAAAACTAGTATGTTATCTTTTTTTAAGGCCTACTCTTTGGCATCATGCATGGAACACTTTTTTTAATCAAAAATGACCACCTCGGCTTCGTATTGTTGTGTAAAAAAAAGAGGTCCAATTTTCCATAAAATTTTGTTATTATTATGGCACCTCTATCTCATTGATGAGGTATGTTGTATTACTCTTTAGATCTTCAATCGTTATTGAATTGTTGTCATACACTATTTCATATTTCCCTAGAAAAAATATCAAGGGTCGATAAATAACATGATGATGGAGGTCATATCTGGTTCCTTAAGTTTCTCGTAATGCACGATACGTTTGAAGAACTGAACTGGCCATTTTGATAGTTTAGCTAAATAGTTGACGGGCATAGCATAACGACCATCTTGATAAAACCCAATAATTTAATTACATATCTGACAAAAAATCGCTACAAAAGGCAATCTAAGATGGCCGCCATGTCTGTCCCTATTGATATAGATACCTTGTCCCCAGAAAACCCTGTTTAAGTTCTCCTACTTACTTAAGTACAAAATATAATATTTTTCAATAATTTTATAGACTTTTTGTTATTAAACTGTAATAAATAAAACTGAATCAACCTGTACACGTAGAGCATTGCCTACTTATCTTAATTGGAGTAATAAAGAAAATGGAATACATTGTATCACGTTACGAGTATTTACTATCAATGAAACGGCTGATATTGTAATTGAAAGAGTACTTGGCCAGTTATTTTTAGCAGTTCTTCATATTAAATTAATTAATATCTCGCAAGAGTACCATAAATGAAGATTGTATTCGTGTACTTATTCGTGGCGCAACTTTTGTTTTGATACAGATTATTGTGAGCCATTATTTAATTACATTGATGGCAAGGTTATTCAAACCTGGGCCCTAGACAAATACCTCTACAATACATTCTGCAGCGAACTTCACTATCGCCAATGAAATGTAATGTGAAGTATGCAAAAGTCGCGTGATGTTTCGATGGCTTATATTAGTTTCATACATTTTGTAGCTATAGCGAACTTCGCTTTAGAATAGATTGCATCTTGTCTACGAGCCATGACTAAATATTTTTAACGTTTTTTTATTTCAAATACTTCATACACTGCTTTAATTTTCCAATGCAAATCCCTTAATAATCGTGAACGACTTCAATAACAAGCAAAATTAGGAGAAAATTCGACGAATGTAAATCTCGTCTCTTAGTCAGAATATCCACTTTTATTCCGATTCCCTTGAAGTTATAGCACGAATTCCAGACCAATTTATTACGATAACGATAAGTGTCCGTGAACTAGGATGTCGCAAGGGCGGCGGGCATAGACAACTTATTCAAATAGTTACTACAAAAGCAATTTTATTTTTATTTTAAGTATTATTTTTACTTATTTTAATGGTGTATTTTTAAGTAGTACCTAAGTAAAGTTGTAAGAGTTGTCAGTAACATATAATAACGTTAATTCACTTCATCATTACTCACACTCAAAGTTAATTGAAGTAAAATACTTTTACTGCATCTTACTGCCGCACTCAGAGTCGTCAACTAAATGTAATCTTTGTTTAAGTCTCGTACTGTCACTTTCATTATCCATAAAAACAGATAAGGACTGCATGAGACTTAATGAAAGATTACGTTTGATTGACGTCTCTGAGTACGGCTGTTACTCAGAGTTTATTCTGCTTATTAAATTATTAAGAGTTAAGCACTACAATGATAGCAGGTAAGTAGGTATTGCATGCTGCTGGCTAGCGTTTGAACTCATCATCATTAAATTTAAGAGCTAGGCTCTTGTCGGTAGAGTTTTTTCCATTCCTCTCTGCTTTCCACCCTTCTCTTAACCTCCTGATACGACCCGACATTTATCTTTTCTTTTATTTGCTGCATGTAGCTTATTCTTAGTCTTCCTCGCTTCCTTTTTCCTTCTATTCTTCCTTCTATTATCGTTTTAATAAAATTGTCGTGTCGAATCAGGTGGCCTAACATTCGTCCCCTCCTACACTCTATTGTTTCCATCAATCTCCTTTTATCTCACTCACGTTTGAACTCACAAGGAAAAAAATGCTTAAGGTTACGAGTTGTTGTAAGTATGACTATTTAGACCTTACGGCGGCCATAAAAGCTGAAAATTTCCATTGCCTTTTCCGAATACATAAATAGAACTGTACCCCTCATTATTAGTTCAACGAACTCAACTCGTGTCGTGCGGTGTCTATGATCCACATTTATCTGTACAAGTGGGACTCCCACCGTTGCCCTGACAACGGGGATCCCTTATCGCTGCGCTTCCTTGCATCTAAATCATCATCTGTGTCGGTGTTAGAGCGGACTGTATAAACCATTGACCGTCCAGAGCAGCGGTCACAAATTGTTATGTATTTCGCTGGGAGCAAGCAACGAATGCGGTCGTTGATCGGGTTTGTGCGGCAGCTAATAATAGCTTTTATGTATCAGGTTAGGTCATAAGAGTTGAAACTGAAGTCGCTCGCAATTGCGTAATAAAGTGACTAACTAGTGGCTGAGCTTATAATGAGGGTAAACTGTTCACCACACCAAAAAACAAAAATCTTTTAAGCAGGACTACCGCCTTACTTCATAGTATTCAATTTGCAGCAATTATAACTGTAGGGATAGCAATAATAGTTTTCAAACAGGCATCTGGGCAATGATATCTTTCATTTAAATTAAGAAAATGTCAATTCATTTGTCATTGATGTTCGGAATAGTAACTGTAATCGCTTTGGCTTTCAAATTAGGCAGTTGACGACCTCCATGACCAAGTGGCTTATACACCGGTTTTCAAGGTGTCGCCAACTCTTAGGTACCGGGTTCGATACCCGGTCTGGTTATTGTGGTACCACCGCTGTTTCAGATTTCCAAACCACAAGTGTCTAAGCTACTTACTTTGGGATCTGAGCAATGTGTGTAATGTTGTCCAATATTTATTTATTTAGGCGGCCTGCAGTTAGAACTAACAGTTCATAGTAAGGCTGGTACTATAAAAAGCAAATCGCAGGGGCGGGTCATCTTATCCCAGCAGATCTATACCATTATCCTTATTAATGCTGAGCCTCTCGCCATTATTGCTATATCGCGTCCTATGTTGGAGTTCATAAATATTGCCGTTCCAGCCACGGTACCCTAATTTGTCACGCTCGCATTTGGTCAATGCGTTTCTATCGCCTATCGCTTTTTGCAACACCTTATCAGTTATCACGATATCACCTTTTATAATAAAAATAATAATATGTTCTCCTAGCCGAATTTCCACTACAGCGGCCAATCACAACCAAGATTTAGCCAACTACGCGGGAGATATTATAGTGCACAAGTGTGTGCGCAATACACAGGTGCACTCTCTGTGCCTTCACTCTCATAATTCGGTGAGACGGCAGTCCGACATGACCGTAGAGAGATCAGGCGCAGGGCCAACGGCTTAACGTGCTTTCCCTGGCACGGGGGTGTTAATACCATCAACTTCCTGACTCCGGAGCTGTGTCTGAGTTATTTCAAGACAGAAAAACCCAGAAACAGATTCGAGCCCGGGACCTCGTGGATAATACCTAGCGTGCTGACCATTTACCCAACGAGGCAGTCCATCGAGGCATCACCTTTTAGATAGTATTCGATTCACTTATTAATCTTTTAAGTATAAAACAATAGACAATCAATTGTTATCGGTACGCCGGCGTCCTGTTGGTACTACAAGGCGTAGGTATGCTGCAGTAAACATAAATTCCTGGCCAATCACGGACACATAATAAGACTTATACAGGGATCTTTGTAAAATCTCTTCTGGTGCTTAAATACATCAGCTTACTTTATGAGAGATTGTAATAAAATCTTTTACAAAACACATATAGTCGACTCGCAATTTAATATGGGGCTGCTAGTTTTATTTGCTTATTTTTTTGTACGTAGAGAATGTTACTAAAGATTACCAGGGCCCTTAGACAAAGTAACATCGCTTCATAGCGAAATGCAATCTAAATTTGTCATCGTCTCTGAGATAACGAAAACAAGTTCCTAGCCAATGTAACACTATTGTAAAGATCGCTGCGCCGAATTAATTGTTCGATAAAAAAAAAATTACTATGGTATCGCCAATTTACCTGTCAATGTCGACTATATGGAACATTTAGTGTTTTTTAAATAACCATGTGTAGAGCCTAAAACAAAAACAGTGAGTAAAGGGGTGGTTACTAGCTAGTCTGTAGCCTACCACAAAATCTAATTGAACGTGTCTAGCTACAATTTTTCAATCTTACCTAAAAGAATCTTTAGTTTCTCAATGTTTTGTGGGAGTTAAATTTTTTTATGGTTTTTTTCGAATACGAAGCGCAAGAAAAGTCAACACAAAGATTCTTGTCTGACTTTATTAACATGAACAATGTCTCGTTAAACTCACCCCCAAATTGATGGAGTGATTTTTCCGGTTTTCGGCGTCCTTTTTTCGAGACTATTCTATGGTGTTCTTGCTTAGCAATTTGCGCCCTACCGACTCGCCCGAAAAGCGTTAGGTCGCTCGTTCGTGTAACAAACGTCTTCATACGTACACACATCACCACAGTTAAGTGACCATTTCCATTATACGAGGACCTGTCACTGTACCGTCGGTCTTTTAAGTAAGAGATCTCATTATGATGGTAGCGTATATCGAGATGACGCTGATACGTATTGCGGCATTATCATAAAAGTCCCTAAGTAATAACGGCTTTTCTCAGGTCAAGTATGGACGGTTTTGGAAGGATTATGACACTAAATCCGCTTTGTAAATAGCTGCTTTGTTTGTGGACAAAGTCAGCGATTACTAAAAGTCAAATGGAAACAAAATATGGAATAAAAAAGATATGGTTTACACAAGAAACAGGAAAAGAGACAATGTTAACAAGTGTCAATAAAATAATATTATTGTAATATTCGTACTGTCTAATGACTTCTACAAACATAATAACAAAATTGTATATCTCGTTGAAGAATACTTTCGCTAATTGTAAGCAAAATACCATAATAGAAATTTACCTCAGATAAACAGAAAAACGCTAGTCATGTCATTGAAAATTGCGTAGCGAATGTGTGACAAGTGTTGAACGGCAAAAATGGCGCGATACAAACGCACAAATTGTCTTATAAAAAATGAAATTTCTGATGCAGTCTCATACGGCACGTGATATCAGCACAATTTAGCTCCCCTTTTCACTTCCCCTCGGCCTATGGCTAACGAATGCCGCTATAATACTTTTGTTATACTCTTCCAAATACGTGTCATGGATTGCCACATAGCTCAATAGCTTCTAATACGTTTGCATAAAGCCTATTTTCAAATGAAAAGGCGTTTAAGGGACGTCATATTTGGATAAGCGTAGGGCTGAAATCGTGCAAGTTTTGTAATAGCAACATAATTGCACCGCCATTTATTATTATTTAAATATTCCGTGACTTGTAATTTTAGGGTGACGAAAGAATTGGAACCAGCTGTTTAAAGTACATTAGTAGTAATTAGTCAAAGTTAATGATTATGAATAATGTGTCTGAGTGGCGTATTTTTACTATCAGCAGGAATAGGTACATAGCGGATTTCAAAAATGCCATACTTACCTATTTTCTGTTATATTAAATTAAGTATTACGATTCTGTTTTATCGCTTTCGCAAAGGCCCACCTGCTTAGTGTCCCTTCAAGTTATATCTCAACAAAACTCCGGAAAATACCGTCCGTGCTTGCCATTAGTAAAATTGAATTCCCTTAAGTACCATTGAGAATATTACAAGAAAATTAATTTCACGCGACCGTTACTCTAAGAATGTCGGACTATCGTGGGCCGTCACCCATCCATCATGGGGCGATAAAATTATTTAACTGTTTTCATTTTCTATGCACCCCTGAGTCTATTCATTATGAATAATAGGTTTTTTTTGGGGAAGCGTTATGTGGCTTTGGCTTGTCATTCATAGATTACTTGTTATTCATAGATTACCGGTGTATAAGTGTGCGTAGTAGCACTCTGTGGTAAATTAAAATATGTTGACCATACACTTGTGATGAAAAAGTGTTGGGCTCAATAATAAAGGGGTAGTTTCATTTAGATACACACGGCCGCACTTCAGACTACCCCACTTTGACCATGAGACCGACTCTATTCCTTACACAATAAAAGCTGTTTTTGAAGTTTAAATGGGTCACTTGATGTGCTGCCGACTGTGCATAGAGCATAAAAGGAAGACAGAAGTTAAGAGTGAAATCTATGATTGACGATGAGAACACACGCAACGAAAAGGGTTGATGTATAGCCGGCAGCACATCAAATTACCCATGTGAACTAAAAACAGCTTTTATTACGTAGGGAATAGAGGTGGTCTCAAGGTCAAAGTGTGAACTAATGTATCGTTCGTAATTGAAGCATTGGTGTACACATGACTAAACTTAAGCACATGGGTTCAAATTTACTTCGATTACCTCCTGTAATTCCTGTTGGATTTAGTATAGTATGCTTTTATAGCTAAAGGCGTGAGTATTATTTCAGCGTATGGCCTATATCCGGGCGGCACTCAACGCAAGGGACCTACTACGCATTTGTTCGTATTTTCAGCATTACTCATCGCACTCGATCGCACTGTCATGCTGGCATGAGTAACAGGGAAAGCGACAGTCGAAAATAGGAGTTTTCACGAAGAAGGGCCTATGAAACGCATTAACTGGCCTCAAGATCTTACGTTTTACTGCCGGGACAGTAATCCTGAAAATAGCGCAATAATTAATTTATTTATGGCCCAGCCCTGAGTGTTTAGGACTTTATGCCATAAGCTTATGTACGTACGTAATGACTACTCTATACTGGCCCGAGTGTCAAAAAATAATTAAGGTACCTACAAAAAGTGTTAAAGAAAATAATATATTGATTTTTATTGGGTGATATTATTTTCCTAACCAATTATTCTTTTGTAGTTTTTTCTTGTAGTGGTACCTAATAAATATTTTGATAAGGTGACCAAATATAAAAAAACGGCTGCAATGGGTCTAATGTTAGCTCACTAACCGATCGAAAAAGTTTGACAGCAGGTGTGATAACAAGTCTAAGTATTGACAGCCTGGATTCGCCTGGAGTTCGCCAACATATCGCTTCCCGGCAAGAAAAGTGTCACTACACGTATTGGGTACAAAATTACATTTTTGCTGTTAAAGCCCTATAAGTAACATATAAATAAGCTATTTACTCATAAAATTTCAGTAATCTATTACAGTTTAAAATTATTTGGTCAAAATTTTACAGTTAACAAAAAACTAAATTAACAAAAAACGATTAAAGTTTTTTTTTCGCAACAGCTTTAACGTTTCTCATTTTGGCCGAGAAGCGACATGTAAAATTTTTAATCAGTCGGTTTAGCATTATTTGACATATTTTGGGAATTCTGTCAAATTAACCGTCAACCGAGGTTAACCGGCTGTTTAAAAAAATTGGTGAACTCCGGTCTAAATCGGCTGAAGCATACTGAAAACTGTCCAAAGGTAAAGTTTTGGATCAACCGCCGCTTTTGGACCGTGGGGACCATCCGCTAAATTACTTTTTGGAAAAATTGCACCTAAATTAAATTCTGTTTTGGCAAATAGTAAAGCTGGCTCGTTCCTCGCTCAAAGGATAAGTATAGCTATCCAACGCGGTAATGCAGCCAGCATCCTGGCCTCCTTGCCTCAAGGACACGGGTTTATTTTTGATTAAGTAGGTTTTAAGTTAATTTATTTTTATTATTTGCATGTCTTTGTGTTTTTTTTCTTTTATTGAATAAGATAGTATGAAGTACCGCCCGCCACTGCTGAATTTGAAACACAACACAAGATTACAATTTTTAAGCCTTGTCTTACACTGAATAAATAAGTTTCTACCTTGTTAAATACCACAAGAATTCAAAATTCTTAGCGCGTCAAAAGTTCTGACATTACTTTACAGCGTACTTTCCTCATGTTAGATACTAACTGAACAACAAATTCTGTAATTAGTCTACAGATTCATATAACACGTGTTACGTGACGTGAAGGCAACCTATCGCGATTAAGTTTCTATCACAAATTATCACTTTCATATTAAATTATGGGACAGTGAAAAGAGATATCGTAAAACATAACATTTGACCATATGGACATGTTATATTCGGCTGGTTCAAGTAAAAAATGATAAAGGACCTCAATTGTACCGATGGCGAATTAAAAAAAAAACCGCTTCCAAGGGAACCACAAACAGATATAACTTCCAATTTTACTAACTTCTATACACGATCAAGATTTAAGAAAAAATAATTTTGTTTTGCATCATTATACGGGTGTATTACGGACTGCTTGACACTAAAGTTGTAGGTCTTACAGCAAACAGGACACACAGATATTTTTTGCACTTGCAACCGTGTGGCAGTGTGGCACAGATATCGCAGAGGTTAAATATTCCGCGTATTTTTTTTTAACTTTGACAGAAATACATCCATACTAATATTATAAATGCGAAAGCGTGTCTGTCTGTCTGTCTGTTAGCTCTTGACGCTTAAACCACTAAACCGATTGAGTAGAAATTTGGTATAGAGACAGTTCGAGACCCTGGAAAGGACATAGGCTACATTTTGTCGTGAGATAAAAACATTTAGGGGGTGAAATGGGGGATGAAAGGTTATATGGAAAATCTAACTCTTGCGGACGAAGTCGCGAGGAACCACTAGTAGGTAAAATTATGTTGTACAATGTACCTAGGAGCACGTAATTGATCCCAAGGTAGCGGTCGGGTCGTTAAAATTCAACATAAAGCTAAGATTTCATTAAAGAGGAATAAGCTCACTTATACGCCTACGATAACAATTATGTATTTCCATCCAGATGTAAAGTTGCTTTATAGAGGGTAACGGGTAAAATGAATTGTAGAGCTCAGAATCTGGTCGACTTAGGCCTATTTGCGTCAGTTTGGATTAGCTAATCCGGACTTGCGCAAACGGGCTTTCAACTCAGGTAGTGGATTATGTAACTTTATATGAAATTATTTCAATCAAAGTTTTGTTGCTAAAGTTGGCCATTCACGGCCAGTTACACTAATTAGTCGGTCTGAGGTACGACCAAAATTTTACGTTTTCAATATCGGTAATAAAAACCTAGGCTATAGGCTTAAGTACTAAAAAAGTAATTTAACGTTATTATTTTTTTCCACAATTGCCCATATTTTACCGGTTCTAAGACTGAACTGACCGTGAATGGCCAGCTTTACAGAGTAACTGAAGTTGTCAAATGTGTCATTTTCAAGCGATTTCAATCCTGAATTATTAGCAACAGAGTTACGTAATTAGCCCCCAGATTACAGGCCTTGCGCTAGTCCGGAATTGCTAAACCGGACTAGCGCTAGTGGACCTTCCGGATTAGCTAATCTAGACTTGCGCAAGTATGCCTTATTGGTATAATTTACATGACCCAGAGTTAAGTAATACATACTACTTACACTTAAAGTGTTTGGCACGTTATTTAGTATTATTTGCTACATTAAAAATAAAAAATAAAATTACTTCTGTACATAGACCCGCAAGGAGCACGTAAACACGTCCCAAGATACATAGAATCCTGCCACTGCTTCGGACTTTTGACAATGGTAGGCTAGGCTGGAAGAAGCAGCGCAAGAAACTTAATAGTCCTAGCCTCACAAGGTAATTGATTAGACTACCGACGTTCTAAAGATATTTTTTAATATCGACAGTTAGATCGATAGTTATACCAACACTATTTTTTTAAATATATCGGAATAGGCCTCGACAACTGCCTTTTCTCAGAATATTATTTACTCTCGGGTGTTAACTGAAATGGAGCAAGTAATTTTTGTTATTAGAAACTCCCATGCGTATGTTCATATGTCTGATGTTTGCTCAAGATCGTGTTATTCGTACAAACTCGATCTCGTATGAATATAAACGGGGCGAAAGTTTGTTTAATGTGAATAAATTAGCATACCTCAAAAAGTTTTTTTTGTTTGCATTCACGAAAACTTTAGCTACTATGTGGATGTGGTTGTGTTTACAGTTTGAGTTTGGATTCACGCATTATTTAGTTTTATTAGATTTTGTAGGGTTCAAAGAACCTGCCATTTTGTGATAAAGTCTAAATAAATAGAACACGGCAAAGGTGAAGGGTGGGACGTCTACCGGCAAGATGGACAGATGACCTTGTAAAGATTGCAGGATCACACTATGGGGGAGGCCTATGTTCAGCAGTAGATGTCCTCTGGCTGATAATAATGATCATGATATGACTTTGTGCTGAAATTTGCCGCACAGTTCCTGATCCTCAATGGCAATTTTTAAGGATTTTGTCCCGAGATCATTTTATACGAAAGGGAAAGTATTTTCGTAGGTGAACGACGGAATTAGGCTTTACGAGCGTGCCTTTCATCTTTAGCTACAAATATGTCCTCGGGAAATTACCGACATTTTTTCCCGACACGGTTACCAGTAACGTATGAGGAGCTTTCTCTAGTATTTTTTTCAAATAATGATAATAAATAAGAGAAATTACGGCTTTGTAAACGTGACACTCTGGTAAGTACGATTTTAAATTATTTTGATCGCTGAAACAATCGAATTTTTGAATTTCTCGTGCTACCCAAATTACGCATTGTTTTTTGTTTGAAATAGTTATGTTTTGAATTTGTCAATGAATGCCTAAAAACTTTTCTCAGCAGTCTTACAAAATTAAGGTATTTTTGAGTTTAAATTAATTATTAAATGATGGATAAATGATATCATTAACATTGTAGAACAATATTGAGTTAAAATTAAGTCACCGGAAATCCTGCACTGGTCTAATTTACATTGAAATACACAATATCCTTTCGGACAACATTCAGACCTCAATTCCAATTGCTTGCAAATTGAGACGGAGCATCCAAGCTCCGTGTAAACATCTTGTTATTATGTTTTAAATGTGTATCCAATAAAACACCACTAAAATTCAGGGTGTTTCTAAGTGAAAATTTGCCGTCAACTTGGAGGAAACGAGCAAGCGAATTGGCTACCAGCCTATAAAACGTAATGTCACATTCATTTGCAATTCAAGAGTCCTCAGGCTATATTATGCCTAATAAAATTTACATATTTAAATTAAACGACGAAATAACAAGGCACTGAAACCATCTTCGCTTAGATTGCCCGGACATTCCTAACGCATTTCGTTACATATAGATTATGGTATTAATTAATAGAAGAGGCGATGGTCACATCTGTCCGTATCAGACGTGTAATGAGAAGCAGCATGTGAGGTAGATTAAAGCAATCAATGTGTAATGAAAGTAGCGTAGCAATAATGTCCAAGCTTTTCCGTTGTTGCCTTCACAGAGTTGTGGTAATTGAAGTAGTATATTTTCCGAGAAAGCCATTCACATAACATTTAAAAGAGAGAGTTTAGGTAACATCATTCTAGTAATCAGCTATTTTTGATCCTGATTGAAATAATTTCTATTTTTTAATTGTTTTGTATTTCTATTTTTTTAATAATAGGCAGACATTTGACCGCAATCTCACCTGATGGTAAAGGACTATGCGGCTGAAAATGGCGGAATTTAAACATAAAGGCGCTAAGAGCTTGCCGTGAAAGGATAATTATTTAATTGTAATAAGACAAATGTCAAATGCTGCAAGAACTTACTACGTACTTACGACTTTCATTAGGGCAAATTAGTAACACGCGCCTCTTGAAACTAAATAAACAAGCTCTTTACACCATCTCTTGTAAAGTTATTAAAACACACGTATTGTGAGTGTCGCCATAACGTTTCGTTTAATGTGTGTGTCAACTGCACTTTACCATGCCAAACTCCACTTACAGTATATTTATTTCAAAAAGAGGTAGACCTGTCATCTCGTACTGGGCAGCGGTTCAAATTTGAATCTCCGTTTTATTACGTATCAAATGTGATATTTGAGCAAATTGCTCAATTTGTTGCAAACAATTTCAATGCGCTAATGACCCATCTACCTCTTTTTAAATGCACTATCATTGCGAAGATCATATTATGAACGTATCAGGCTACAAAAAGTTTGTTTTATTGAAAAGTTAGGACGATGCGATGCTCGCAAGACTATCCCGTTTAGTTACCGACCAAACCGCGCTTATATTTTGTTTCCGTACCGTAATATTCGTGCGTTTATAGCACGTTTATGGTACGATGTAGAGAGCACATACCATTATTCCACATAATTGCCACATGGGCTTAATAGTTGTTCAGTGGAGCGAGCACAATAATTAAATTAAGGAACGGCTCCGAATTTCTGATTCTCGATTTTCATGCGAGTCGGAAAATGCCCGATCGAAAGTACAGGCAGCATAAAAATATTGTCTGTTCATCTGAGATTGGAATAACTTAATAATATTATATTTTTCGTAAGTATCTTTAAGTATAAAGCAGTGGAGTGTCCCAAGCGCTTTACTATAACGTATAATAATAGATATTTTTGTAAACATAGCATGCAAACATAGCGAAACTACTGTCATTTCGTAAATTAGAAACAAGTCTTTGGCTCTACATACTATTTCAGATTTTCAAGAATCACAAACGCAAAATAATCTCCTTTGCCAATTTCATTCAATCCATCATTTTTAAATGGTAATGGTAAGCAAAAATTTGTTATTTTAAACACATTTCTCAAGCTCACTGTACGGTTTTAAATCGCGAATCATTCACGAAAAATGAGAACGCAAAAACTGGAATAATTTATTCGCTGCATCCGATACGTTTGTGGATAAAGGAAATATCGTGATACAGATGACAAGCTGTATGTAACAAACGACCTTTGACGCGAATCGGGCGTGCAATATGATAATGTTGGCAGACATGACGAGATATCAATGTTTAACGCATTCGGTGTACATGCGTTCAAAGTCACACCGAAGCGTAGACTCTACAAAATAAATCATTTTAATAATTAGGTTGGTAGGTAATTTTGTTAAATCATAAAGAGTTAGTATTGGCAAATAACAATAATAGGTGCCTCTTGATGAATTACACTTGAAGAGAGTGAAAAAAAATATTTTAACCCAATTTTTTCTCTCCAGATGACACCAGGCATGTATGTACCAATTGCATCAAGCTGCCTAAAAGAAGGATTGTTCAGGTCGGAATAATACGTGCAAGTAAAACTCTCGCCTACTACAAGAGGAGGGTACCGATTCTGCGATGCGAAGTTAAAAAATATGTTTCTGTTCATGAATTCATGGACATTTAATGCAAAGGATGCATTTTTTGTAACCTTATTGATGTTGTAAGTTCCGCGCCAATTTTATGTTCGCGAAGTAACTAAAATACGTAACTTATTTTTATTTTTCAACCCAATTACCGATGAAGCCAATTTAACTAAACGAAAGCTAAAATTATATAACTCGTTCACAGCAACATTTTACTCACCCACACCTTTTACTTTTACATTAATGAGCGCAAACACCATGCCAATACATTCGGTACTTGTCCAATAACATAAAGTTGTTCCACCGTGCTGTAAAATTAACCATTTTAAACGATTTTCAAGTTAAACGATAGTACACAATTTACGAGCTAATTTGTGTTAAAATACACAGCGGGGAAGACACATTTTACAAAGGGATCTTTTACGGTTTACTACTCAATTACGATGCGGTGTGAGAGAACAAGTTTATCGTTCATTGATAACTTCAGTTTATTTGTGGCCGGTGCTGCAGTAATTTTAAACTAACTACCTAAATATTAGCCTCGTTTTGTTGTTATCTTGGAACTTGTATAGTTATATAATACGGAACGACAACATAAATACTTGCAATTGATATTTACATTTTAAAATGGTATTTTGATCGCGGTTTATTCAAGGAAACATCTCTAGTTGTTTCTTGGAATTGTATGAGACTGGATATTCGTTTTAAAACACCGAAAAACGTATATAAAAGTTTTAAAAAGCAGTTTTAATGATTGACGATGATGCATAGATAAACAGATCCCACGAACCCGGATTAAAAAAACTTCATTGTTCATTTACGATGTTATTAATTAGTCAGGAATTTTTTATATCGATATACAGCCGCGGAACGTTTACAGCTTTACCGTTTTAGCCAATTTAGCAGCCATATCATTTTATAATAGTCGTAAATTCCTATAAACAAACAGAATAAACATGAGCGTTCTAATTTCGAAATGTAATTAGTCTAATGCACTGAATCTGTTTCTGGTTTTAAAAGGCAGGCAGAGGCGTTAACCACTTACAGCTAGGGCTGTCGCTAAAATGAGAACCACTTTCGTTGATAAAAAGTCTTTTATTTCGTCATTCCGGGGGACATCACGTGGAAAAGTTAGCACGAAATTGGGTCGGATCCAAGTTTCTCGTTGAACTCGATCGTACCGTTATCTAATATGGACTTATCAGCTTTTGACCTGGGCACAGTTTGCTTGATTACATCTTTTGAATTACATCCAAGAAAGTTTTCTTTGTATGAAAAGGTAGAAATGTTAACAAATATTCATGTCAATAAATATACAGAAAAGGCCAGATACAAGTTTCCACTATTTGTGAACACTTTTGAGCCAGTAAAAAATATCACATTAATATAATGCCATTAACAGTGTTCGCTTAGATCAAATGTTTGAAAAGGGACACAGAATAAGACCGTCGAGAAGTTTTGCAAAAAAAAAAAAACTTATAAAGTGCTTTCAAAACTCTGATAAAGTATTAAACAGGCAACCCTCGACCAGGGAGTGACCAAGCGACGATTTTACAGTGCAAGTCACCTGTACTAATGAGTCTACGTGGGTACCGACCTTTGTAAATAATTTAATCAATCCATTTATACTGACACTTTACAAATTAAGCTTCAAAGTGTGGAGTTGCCTTTCGATGTTGACAGTTGGAAACAAACATGTAAATGGAATAATTAGAGAACAAAAGGCAGGAAGATTTTAAATAATTAAACACATATTGTGATTAAAGCGAGGGAAATTGTTGCGACATGTTTGTCTCATTATTAAGACTATGTTTTGATTTCATTTTGTAGCGCTTTGTAAAAGAAGTATTATAATTTATTTGGAAATAAATATACAAATTTTAATGGCAATCTGAGGTGCTTGTGGCGCAGTGGCGGCAGCGCTTTGGTAGTGATACCAAAAGTTAAGCAACCCACGGCGCGGTCGTGATTGGATGGGTGACCATTCCGACCATTTAAGTGACGTCCATGACAAGCATCTCCGTGCTTCGGAAGGCACGTTAAGCAGTTGGTCCCGGCTAATATCTGTGGTATTAGTCGTTAAGCCTAGTCAGAGGCCCTAGGGCGGCTTGATAACTTCTGACAGTAAGGTTTGTCACTTGCCTTACATACACCCCTCCACCAATCCGCACTGAGCCCGCGTGGTGAAGTATGGCTCGTTCCTCCTCATAGTTGAGGTGAGGCCTTTTCCCAGCAGTGGGATCTAATAGGCTGACTTATAATGGCAATCTAAAGAGAACTTGGAGAGTTTAAACATAATCCAGCTTACATAGAATATTAATTTATTACTGAGTTTTAGTTAAGACTTACAGCTTCTTAGTGAAAATATAAAATTTCTAAAATAAAAAAAAACAAACGCGTAAAAACAAGAAATCGAATATGTTTTTTTGTGATTTCATTCTTTTTTCTGCGCACGTACAGTCGCGACTTTTAAGTAGAAAATATATTTTTTATAAGCATGCTTATATTACATTCCATTAAGATTCTAAATCAAATTTACGTTTCAATGTTCTTTTTTTACGCACTGTACGTCCGATATTTCTTAAATCTGACTGGAAACCGAGGCAGAAGTTTATCTCTCATATGTTCCGACAGCTAAAGGTCTGTGATCTCCCCACTATCCGTAAAAGGGATAATCGTTCCCTCAGCCAAATCTGCAATGAATGCAAGTCATGAAAACAATCAAATAAGGCTTGTAAGAACATATGAAGCCCAACGGAACCAACACGATAAAATCGCCTAAGAGATTAACATGGATACACTTAATCTATTTATCTTTTAACCTTTTGCTCCATTAGGAAGGGTCAAGGGTCATTTTACCTGAAATTATAATACGTCAGGGGAATATACGTGAACTTTAACAGTAGTTTAATTGAATGTGTAAACAAAATATGTTATTTCGACGAAAACTTGAAATAAAAGCAAAAAGTTTTTTGTAGAATAAATAAAATATCGGTAAAATATATATTTACAAATTAGTATATTTGATTTTTTTTTTCTTCAGCCTTAGGTACACTAATTGGTAGCACAGATGCCGTGCGAATAGAGATCTTCTTATTTAAACTACTTCTGTGCTATATTAAATAAATAAATAAATTGTTTTAACAAACACACCAATTACCTAGCCCCAAACTACGCGTGAGCTTGTGCTATGGTGACTAGGATAACGGATAGAAATACTTAAATACATATAAACATCCATGACTTAGGTACAAATGCTCGTGCTCATCACACAAACATTTGCCCCTTGCGGGATTCGAACCCGCAACCGCCTGGTTTAGAAGTCCGGTGCGCGAACGACTACACCAAGACGGTCGTCTCATATTCGTTTGCATTGTTTATTTGAATTTGATGATTATCCTAACTTAATATAATATACGCAAAAGTAACTTTGTCTGTTTGTTACACAATCGCGCTTAAACTTCGAAACCGATTCCGATGAAATTTGATACCGAGATATTTTGAGAATCTAGGAAGGATATAGGCTACATCTTGTCGGTCGTTTAATGGGGGATTCAAATTTGTATGAAAAATCCAACTGCTAGATATATTTAAATACTTTTATGAATCAAAAATATTTGGTCCTAGGTACTCCCCCATTCCACATTTGTTCATAATGAAGTCTGTAACTATCATGGCGTAGTCACTGGAAGCTCAGCTTAGCTCATGTAACATCTATTAACTTAACGTATCCCTACCGTCATTTTAACCAAAGCTCAAAACAAACGGCCATTTAGCACAGTCAAGGCTATGAAGTTAGAATAACATATTGTACACTACGGGTGGTGAGATTATGGGGTGATAAATATTTTATGATTATGCCACATCAATTATAACCAATACTTGTAAAATAAAAAACGACTGCAAAAGACTAAAGTACAGTCGACATCATGCTAGTTTACCCAAGTATGTATACAACGAAAACAGCTTTTTTTACGTGAGGAATAGAGGCGGTCTTAATGTCAGAGTGGGGTATTATGACGTGCGGCCGGCGGTACATAATAATTATACATTATGATAATAAATTGTTCCAAAATCACACCAATAACCGAGCCAAAACTAATCGTGAGCGAGTGCTATGGCGACTAGAATAACGGTAGACATATATACGTTTATAGAGGTACAAATGCTTGTGCTTATCACAAAAACCATGCGGGATTAGAACCCGCAACCGATTGTTTGGTAGTCGAACAGTTAATCAACACCACCCATTTAAAGGTTAAAATCAAATGAAGTAATTTGACAAAATCAGATTGGACGCAGTTCGAAACCGCTCTTACCGTTTACGGTATAGAAGCATTTTATTCTCACCCATTTCTAGGTGTGCTAGCTGTTATAAATAGACTGTGTCAGACCGTAAGGTTGCAAGTCACCAAACTAATGAACGTTAGTTTTCGGGATACCAGGGCAAGTGTAATGAACCATCGAAACGCTGTTTTACGGTTATTCTTCTGTTGTTCATTATTTACGTAAGCCTATCGCAAAATTACAATGGTTGTTAGGTTGATGTAATTAAAAAGAGATTAATGGTACCTTTCGTATTATTTTTCTCTCCTTACACACTCTGAAACTAGAACCGAGCATGTTTGTTGATTAATTAATGAAGGATTGGTAATACCCTAAAAAAACTTCATCCTGATTGAATTACTAGTAGCAAAAGGGGACTTCTTGAAACTGTTATGAGGGATTACAAACGATTATATATTAGATCCGTCAATATAGGCTAAGTAATATCCTCTAAAAAGCTTTTTCTTTAGAATCAGGTTGTCGTGCTCATTACGCTTTCTCTACCCCAATTAGGAATGGACCCTGTACTGTTCCGTAAAAGTGATTGTTAAGTTATCTTTATGGTATCTACAAGCGAATTCCCGCGAAATTGTCGAATTTCCCAGACAAACTTCCACCCCCCATTTCATCCCCTTGAAGGTTGAATTTTTAAAAATCCTGAAACACGTCATTCTTAATTTTTAACAAAATACAAAATTACAATTTTTGACTTAATTTTTTTTTATCGATTTAGATTGCAAATCTGATGAAGATTCATACAAAATCACCCCTGCCCCCTTTTACCTAAATTTACCAGAAATCCTTTCTTAGTGTTCACCTACAATAGAAAAGAGAGCATGGTGCAAAATTTAAAGTTCCTCAACCTAGTAGTTTGAGCTCAGCTTTGATAAGTCAGTCAGTTATTAAATCAACATAAAATGCAAAAAAACAAGAACGAATTCATTAGCCAATTTAAATACCACTGTGTTTCGTAACATTTCCATATTTCAACGTTGGTAAACAAAATTGCATTCAGCCAGTTTTTCGTTCGGTTCTATTTTAATTTCGAGCTAACAAGACAAAGCCGGCTTTGGTCCTTTTATGTGACTGCCAACGTAACAAAGTTATGGCCCGGTGACAGACAGACAGGCAGATGGACACGGGGAGAGACAAACGATCGTCTAAAATAGCCGCTGATATTGTTAAGTTGTTAAAACAAATGAATTTTCAATTGTTTTTTCCATGTTTTGATTTCATTCAATAGTGTAGCTAAAATTCTATTGTAGAGAATACGCCTGCGTTGAGATCAGTTCCTAAAAGGGACAACATTCCTCATCATCATCATTATCATCGTAGCGCTATACAGGTTGTGCACTCGCACGCGATTACCCAGGGTCCGTTGAACATTCCAGAATTTGGCAGATCAGGTTATTACAGTGGAGCGACTGCCATCTGACCTCCATGACCCTGTTAAGGGGAACCTGACAAGTTTTTAGATCATGGTTAGTCAGACCATTCAGTTGCCTGAACGTGCAGGTTTCTTCACGATTTTTTCCGTTACCGTATGAGCACCGGTTTATGAAATAACTAAAGTACATAACTCAGAAAAAGTCATTGGTACATGGCGGCATGTGGGATCGAAGCCGGCTTCTCCCGCATGAGTGTCAAACCCGCTAGCCACTGCGCCATCGACGCTCCTCAAAAGGGACAACGGTCCTCATTACTCAAATAAGCATACATGTTTCGACGAACTCCATAGCCGAAAGAGAGCCTGGTGGAGGGCTACCAGTTTCCAATGTGTATGTCGACATCTCTTAAGTCCCGGATTCGATCCCCGGTCGGGTCATTGTAGATATTCATATTTTCCATATTGCCTTGGGTCTGGGTGTTGTGGAAGGTACCACCCTTGTTTCAAATTTGCATAACACAATACTTTAGATACTTGCTTTGGGATCTGAGCAATGTTTTTTTTTATTTAGTTTTTTATTTATTTATGTAGCATTTTAGGGTAGGTTAGTAGCATACGTTGCTGCTGTGGTCGAAATTCGGCTAGGAGGACATTAATTAATAACCTATGACAGACGCGCGCCATCGTCGATTCCTCGACTCTCGCACTAGTTGGGTTGTTATACGCCAACACAAATATTTTTCGGATCAAAGGATGAGCCTTAGCATACTTGTTCCTTAGGTAGACTAGTGTGGAAAACGCCCGGGAGTCAGCGGCTCACACCCCGCTGGGGGGCTGGGGGAGAGGGTGAAGTTCCCTTACTCCGCACGCAGTGCGTGCGTGCCACGCACTGTGACTCGTCATAACTGCTAATTGATACCTAATAGGGCAAGTTTGGTATCGTTTTCAGCTAAATCAAAGATGGCCAATTGATTTTTCAAACAAAAACCAAGCATTTCCGTACAAAAAAATTAATTATATTTTTCTAAAGTAAAAGTTGTAAATAATCTCAGGAAATATTGTACCGTATTGAAAAAAAATTTACCATTAGAATGGTAGGTTATCAATGAGTGCCATGAAGCTATTTCATTTTTAGGGTTCCATATGCAAAGGGTAAAAACGGGACCCTTTTTTTTGCACCCGTGCGAAGCCGGGGCGGGTACTAGTACTTAATAATGTACCTACTAGTACTTAATTATCTATCTGCCTACGCCCTACATAAATTAAGTGACTATTTTCATCTACCTCCTACACAGCTAATGAGCTTTAGAATATTCAAAATTGTGGGCTGTACTTAACTACTAATTTGAAAAAGCTGAAATAGATTTTCTTACCAATAAATATTTTTCGTGTACTATCTGCGAATTGCATGCTATTTTAATATTTAAAACTTTACGCCTCCAAAGTACATAGATGAAAGTCATCATTTAAGTGCATGTATGATAAATTGTAACTGTTATTTCAATTATCCAGCCCAATAAATATAGAGCATAAATCAACTGGTCAGAATAAGTCGTGGACAATAAAGACAATTCTGTTCATTGAATATCATTAACCAATGAATTTGTGCTGGTACAAAACCGGTACATACACGCTATACACATGGCAAATTAACTAGAATTTATTACTGCGTGGGAACAGAACTATCTTTACGGACAGAGTCTACGAAATACCGAAGACTAATGCTATGTCCTCACCGACTCTTAAAACGCGCACTACTAAAGATTTTCAAGTTACGAATACAAGTTTATTGGCTTGCAAGTGTTCGATTTACCCCTAATAAGTTCTTCGTTTCTGATGGCGAGCGAACTTAAGTTTTATTACCATGGGCTCACTACGCCTAACCTTAGTACTAGGCATGGAAGATTTCATGAATAGCAGATGAAAAATGATATGAAATGAATTTAATAGTTCACACCTGCTATTTTTTTTCATATAGACTGCTACAAATCGCACTCTGCGAAATCATAGATCATGCTCATTTCATTTCATTCATTGGATGACTGCTTGTAGCAGAGCGAATCGCGAGCGAGCGAGTAGGAATGATTTGCCCTAGGTGCGCGTTAGAAAAAGACAAACACACTAGTCATGTGATCATAGGTGACGATCGATACTGGGTGGGCATTTTAAGAACTTTAAACTTATGAACATAAAATTAAGATTCGTTTGCCATGATTTTTCATGACAACTTAAATATGAAATTTCATATCAGTAGCAAATTAGCAACCGTTCACAATAATTCATATTTCATTATAAGTAGCAAATAGCAAAAGTGTAACATTATGATACTGCGAAAAAAAATCATTGCCAATCAAATTTTACATGTGATTTCATATGAAAAAAAATCATCATTTCATGAAATGAAAATGAATTAAAAGTAGCAATCATTTCCATGCCTACTTAGTACCTACCTACGTACTCACTTGTCAAAGATTTGCTTAAAGATTGTATCAAGTTTCCATGATGTCATTCATGACTTATGAGTTGACCATACATACTACTAGTATAAATTATATGGTTTTGGCGTGGCGTTGGAAGCAATGTAAAACTTGAAACTTACGGAGTGTAATAAGCACCAATATGAAAACAGACAAGAATGATTAAAGAAATTAGGTATTTTGATTCGCCTCTATAATTTTACAAAAAGTGCTTTTATTAAAGTATGACAAGATTGCAAAGCACTGGACTGTTATGTAGGTATTACTCTCATCCACGAAAAAGAGTTATCTGATGGGAACGCACCTTTATACTAACAAGTCGCTGTAATTGAAAAGTTAATTTATTTTATAAGCAGCTCCTACATTGCCTCCGTCTTATTATTACGGATTGATTCAATTATTGCTTTCGTTGTGGTCACAGCAATGTTTTGAGAAGTGGACGAAGCAATCAATCATTCTCTCATCCACTTTATGTCAACTTCAAATTTTGATACTGGAATGATGGATCGCCGTTTACGATGCCGCTCGACCTAAGTTATGTGTGCTCAAGATTTGGTGGGAGACTAAATGAATTTCTTCGCACGATTCCGGGCCATTAACATTTAAATCGAAGCCGGTAAGTCGTAGTCTTTGGTTTATGATTTTAAAAAGAAAGTGGCGACGTTCCCGCCCGACTATGGCGACGACAAAACGACGAAACAAGATTTCCACGCCGCAACTGGAAATACTTAAAGCGGAATTGTTTGAGAATTGCGCATTGTTGTCGTTTCTATAAATAAATTATGGAACTTTTGAAATTCAGTGCAATTACACTTGTTTGTTAGTACGAGTAAGTCACGAGACAGTATGAGGGCTGTAGGAAGTAAATAATGGATACAGTGTTTGCTTACACACAAACAGATTTCCAATAATTTAATATGACGGCTAAATGACTTTAAAAATGTTTGAATATAAATAAATACAATCACAAAGTATGCAGAATATACTGATGAAATTTTGTCTCTATTTAAGCTTTTGCAATATAAGTTTTCCGCAAATAACAAATAGGAATCATATTATTTGCTCCGTTCCAATGTTATTGAATTTGCAATCTTTTCAATAGAGGTTTACGTTACATGCTTGCAATTTTACATGTCGATCAAAACATTCAATTGAAATCTTATTTAACTTTAGGTATTTTAATTGCACTTTAAAATACCTAAAGTTAAATAAGATTAATTAGACTTTTAATCGTACTCTTTGATTTAAGTTTAGAATCTAACCTATGATTTTTCGTTGAAAATTGACCTTACCAAGATTCGTAATTGCTTCGTCGAACGTAAGGAAATATAATGAAATTTTACTTGATTCTGGTCCCCCTCCCTCCTATACCTCGATCCTGATTATGATTAGTATTTATGTATACTTATATGAAAAGTTACAATTAAATATTAAGCTTAAAAAGTTGTCAGTTGATGATTTAGTGTTTGCGCACCAAGGAGGCTACGCTGGCATCTTAAGTGATTTTCAATAACACGAGTAATCTATTCAATGAACGGAACACCTTTCCAACGAGTTAACAATAGCTTATTATTATTAGAATAGGCGATTATTAAAATAGCCATTGTGTTTTATCGTCGTCCATCAGACACGTCTCGTGCCATTGTCAGTTAATGAATTCTTGAAGCACAAGTTAGATGGTTGTAAAACGTATGCGCAACTGAGAAATATTAAATTTCACTTATTAAAGCCACTTGTGTATAGTGATGTGCAAAATCGGCTATTAAAAAAAGAAGAGAATTACGACCTGAGTCGTAAGACTCGGACATATATTCGAGTACTGGCACGAGTATTCGAATACTTTAGTAATTTCGAGTACTTTTTGAATCGAACTTGGTGTGCTTTTGAAGACAAATCCTAATATTTCATCACATATCATGAATATGAACGATAGGAAAGTAAGATAATATTAACGGATTCTTAATAATTACTTATTTTAATCATATAATGACTCAAGTTCCTACTAAAATACACGACTTAGGATTCGAACACCGTAAGTACTTAAAACTTGTATTGAGTATTGTGGATCCGAATACAAAATTTTACGCACTCGAGTACGTAAGTACCTGCTTCGAGTCAGTACTTGAGTCAGTCTGACTCGGCACATCTCTACTTGTGTAGGTATATTCGACCTTCTCAGATCTCAAATTATATTGAACCCTAAGTAATCAACATTCAACTGAAATTTAGTTGCCCTAATTTTACAGATCAAGGTAGGTGGACGTGTTGTCGTGTGAACCTCTACTACATCTTCCACTCGTAAATTTGGGATGTTATGGAGGTTCACAGAATGTTTCGAGTACCTAAATTTTGCCTTAATTGGGTCCTGATCGAAAATAGTTTTCTTAAAACACAGATTGGTACTTAGATATCACAAAAATAAAGTATCATATTTTATTTTTAACTGTCTGTAATAAAGATTATATTTTATTTTTGTGAGCATTTATTGACAAAAAGTGTCGTCTTCGATAGAATATAAAATTCTAAAACATACTGATGTATTTATACGGCCGTACGTCAGACTACTTCACTTTTACCTTGGGACTCTAATACCCTTAATAAAGCCTGTTTTCGTGGTGCAAATGGGTAACTTGTCGTGCTTCTGTGTGTGTACCTACCTATGTAATCTAAGTATTACTATTGAATAAGGCTTTAGCCAAGGCTAGTTGTATTGAATCAAATATTTAAAATCTTTTACTGCTTACAAATATTTATCATAATATTATTTTTCGTAAATAAGCGGGATTAAAAATGAACTTTATTTTGGTGCGATAAATATAGACGTCATACGATTAATACGTACTTTTTAAATATTACGTATACTAAATTAATTAAGTATAACATTAGAAAACATCACATAGGTACATTGCTCGGATCCCAAAGTAAGTTGCTAGTGCCGTGTTATGAAAATGAGAAACACCAGTTAAAGAGAGAATAATAAAATATGGTGTTCTATATGGACCCGAACCCGGGACATCAGAGATGGTGACGCCATAAAAACCGGCATGCCAACCACTCCACCACCACGGAGGTCATCGACTCGTATCAGCCTCATTCTATCGTGATTATTTGTTTTATTTACAAAGTACTGTAACTATCTAAAGATTCATGAGCACATTAGTGAAGTTTAAACTGTTTAGAGTAGATAACTATTTACACCAAGCCGGTGATTAGGAGAGAGAGTCCTCAATTAAAAGTTATAAAAATACTTGAGTGAGTAACTGAAAACAAAATAGTTGATTCGAAGTCTTAATAGGTTTTCAAGTTAGTTACGTAGTTGTGAAATTGTTCTATACTTGTTCAGTTAACCCGTACCCTTTTTACCCGACTGCGGAAGCAGGGTTATGTTTTTCGGGAGTATGTATGTATACATGTATGTATTTATGTATAATTGTTTGATACGCTCTACAGCCCAAACGGCTGGACAGTTTTTGACATATGAGGTGTCGTTGAGTTGACTTAGGCTATATACATTTAAAAAATGGCGCCCGCAAATGGAAATAAAGGAAGGAGGGAGAATTGACTTTTTCCTTACCATAGCAATATGGGTATCAACTGAAAGTCAGTAAAAAGACCATTTCAAAAATATAATAACTATTGCTTTAGTGTGTTTTGTTTATTCAATAATAATATTTGCTTGTTATCTATGTTAGTGGGTTAACTATTAACAAAATTGTTATTATTAGTAAATTAGGAATGTTATGCAGATTTCAACCGAATGTTCCGAAAACCCAATTTTTGCCTTAATTGGGTTGAGGTCGGAAATTGTTCCTTAAAAATAGTTGGAGTTACAACACTAATCACTTTAGTAAAAATAAAGTGTCAATTTTTATTTTTATCTGCCAGTAATAAATATTTGCATTCAAATTTTGTAATTATTTTTTTACTGCAAGTAAGTGTGTTCAACAGAATACAAATTAATAAGTGTATAATAAGGAAGGATGTGTTTTACACGGTAATGTCTAGGCTCTACCGTAGCGTAGGCCGACGGTCGTGTAGGCACAATCATAAAAAAAAATTAGAAGGTATCGATACCAAACGTTACCAATGAATTGGGAGAAAAAGAACTGGGTAACGATCAATTATAAGTGATGAAATGTGTGTGGCCATCCCATACGCACTAGCCGACGGAAAAATGGACCTCTCATGAAATTTAATGTGGAAACGTCTTGAAACTACGCCAAACTAGGGCTACCAAAATATCGATAATTATATCGACAGTATACATGCACAATATTATTAATAGAAACAATATTAAATTTAAAAGTGTTTTTCTTTTTACTAAGATTCTAATTTAAGTGAGTCATGATTATGATACTCCATTCATCCATCACAGATTTTGGTGCGCGTCTTTGGACATAGGCCCTCTCTCTTATATCTCTCTCCTTTATGTCTGCTGTCACTTGCATCCAGTTAACACTATTAATGTTTATGATACTAAACAGTATTAAATAGGCAATTGGGCAGTTTCAGGAGAATATCTATTTACAGAGTGCACTACTTTACATAGGCTAGTTCTAGTTAACAGCTAATAACTTATTGTTCTATACAAGTGAAGAAAGCATTTAAAACAGGTAAAATACAGCTGTTTTTCTTAAATAAATTAAGCGTGAAAAGACGTACCACTTAGATATGGGTTCACTATTGTGTACAAATTTATTTTTTGGCCAAAACAAAACCGGCGATGAGTTAGTCGGACTCGCCCACACACCCGGGCTCCGTGCAAACAAGGTATTTTAAATTTGTAACCACAATCTTGCAGTTTTCGGATGTTTTTCTTTACTTCAGTTGTGAAGTCTTTCTTCATGCTATATTTCATGATTCTAAGTCTACGGGATGTACCCTACCGGTGTTATTACAAAAAAATTAGACCAGGTTTAAAATGGGTCTAAATATTAGCCGATAACCAAGGAATTAATGACACATTCGTGACATAACCTAATAGAGAAGCGCTTTTCTAATTGGCTAGCTAATAGCTTAGTCCTGTCTTAAACCTGGTACTAAGTTTTTGGAATAACAGGGTTCAGGTTTTATTTTCCTACTGAAATTTTAGAAAATACGACTCAAATGGCCGTATTGACTTAGAAGCTCTACATTTTCAGGGGACCTTAGACAAAAAAATATTTGATATATTTCAACTTGACTGACAGACGGACACACTGACAGACGGCTCTAAGGGTTTCGTTCGTTCTATTTGACGTACGGAACCCTAAAAATAAATGTAAATCACTTTTTATTATTTTTTGATGTTGTCTACATGATTTTATATTCACTCCGAATGCAGACTAATGAAGGACATCACTACGCAAAACCCCCGACTGAATTATTTATGATCCGCTATTTTAATGTGGCGTCCCAGTTCGTTCATTACAGTAAGAGTGTTTCTTAATTTTGAATGCAGACTCTAACTTCTATTATTACGGAATACGTTGCCTGTGAAGATTAAAATGATTCATGCTGTTTTGCGAACTGCATTTGGAATACATTTTCTGTAGGATTGTGTTCAATTAGATACAATGTTTTGGTTTATGTTGCGTCAATTAATATGAATTAAGGGTCTATTGCACCTAAGTGTGTACTTTACGTACCTACATAGGCGCTTGCATGAAAACTTGTGGTTACAAACACAAGCTAACTTTAAAAAACTTTTGAAGAATAAAAACAGTTGTATCTACAAGGCAGAAACTTTCTAAGTTTATTAGTAATAACTAATATTGCATTTAACAAAAAAAAACAAATCATGCTTTCACAAAAAGACACATTCGCAAAAAATATGTAATTCGCCATTTTGTTACGGCGGCCATCTTAGACCGGTTTTCATCAAACATAGCTAATAACACTCCCGACTAATTAATAATTAAAAAAAAAACTAAATCGAAATTGGTTCATCCGTTCGGGAGCTACGATGCCATAGCAGACACACACACACACACACACAGACACGTCAAACTTATAACACCCCGTCGTTTTTACGTCGGGGGTTAAAAAATACAACAATACAAAATATTTTTCAATAGTTTACTGTGGATAAAGTTTTACTAGTAAGTAGGACAAACTGTATCCAGACTGAAATATCGATTATTACAATAAAACCCCATTTAAAGACATAAAAAGTGGCCCCATTTATAACAACGATGCAAGCGTGAAATTGCAAAGATGTAAATCATATTGATCATGCAAGTTGAACCATAAAGTTAAGCATCTCGATCAGCCTCTGGCTACGTAGGCATTCTTTTATAGGCCACGGTATAAGCGGATCGTCCTGGCGTAAGATGGTTTCTATGCCGCAGTTCAGCCGCGCGTTCAGAGGTTTATTAAAATGGCTGATTATTAAAAATTTACATGAAAGTTAGTACAAGAGGTGTAATAATAACAAAACCCACAATTATGATTTTAGATAAATTTTTAGATTATTGTACCATATGATAGTTTAATAAGTTGGCTTTGCTATTAACTTATAAATTGTAAAACACTTCTCAAAATTCCTGCTACTGATGGTAATTTTTTCAAGTGCAATACCTAATTTTTAGATTGGAAAGGGAATGCTTATCACTTAAAAACAATTAATGCGGTTTAAAAAGCAACGTTACTCACACATGCCGCTAAAATAACTAATGTTAACAATCAATATCCTTTAAAATGATATAGATAAAAAGAGCGTCGCATTGCAAACAGATAACTGGCAAAATAGTATGGTTTATTGGCTGTGTTAGTGAAAGTAACATTGCGACGGCATTATGTTACATTACTAAAAAGGATTTAATAATAACGTTTCTTTTTTGAAAAATACTAAAGAACTCAGTAAAACACAATTTTACGGATTACTTCGCGATTTATTTACATTTTATTTTAAACCTGACGTTTCGAACACTTTACAGCGATCGTGGTCACAGGGAGACTAAGGTATTATTTGTCATTACAAAGTTTTGAAAAATTTTAACTACCGTCACTCAATAAAATTAATTTACGTTCCTATTTACGCAGAAAGAGCTAACCGTGTCTTGAGATCTTGCAGTGCTAGGTGTTGCTTTGGTTTTTGCTAGAATAGGATCCCATGCTGGTGGAACTTTCCAACCATCTTCTCTATTGAAATTTGGATGTTTTCTAATTTCAATGGCTTCACGTAGCATTCGAGGAATAAAACGCCGTTCTTTTGCAAGTATTTTAGGTTGGTCAAAACGAATGAAGTGGTTGGGTTTGTCTAAGGCATGTTCACACACTGCAGATTTCATGTTCCGTCTATGTTTTACGTCAGCTATGTGTTCTTTTATCCGCACGCCTATACTTCGCTTTGTTTGCCCGATGTAGGAGAGGCCACAGTCACACTCCAGCTTGTATACCCCTGCATCTTGAAGAGGTATGTTGCACTTGACAGGTGGTAGGAATTGGTTAATCTTCTTTTGCGGCTTGAAGTAAGTTTTGATTGAAGCACGCTTCAAGATATTCCCAATCTTGTCAGTGACTCCCTTCATGTATGGTAGTTGGCGTTCAACTGTCGTAGGCTTGGCACGGGGTCTGCAACGACGTGGTACTGGAAGCTGGTTGTCCCGTAGTACCTTCCTTACATGCTGAAGCTCAGCAGCCAGGTACTAACTGTTGAACATCTAGACTTAAACTGTCACTGTGTTTTCGTACTAAGTCGCTGGTTTTCTTCAGGATTTTGTTTGTTTGATCTACTTTGTAGGTAGATTCGTCCGACAGCAACTGCGACATTTTAAGTTTATAGTCCGATGTATCCATTACGACCGTAGCGTTACCTTTATCTGCGCGTACGATTGTTAGATCTGGTCTAGATTTTAGGTTTTTTAAGGCTAGATATTGTTCACGAGAAAGATTAAGGAATTAGATTTAAGAAACAAATAAATACTAAAGAGCCGGCTCCCTAAAAAAATATTTTGACATTTACCCCCGCGCAGTGAGCGGACCCCTCATTTATCGATGTACTCGTACCTACTCTACTACAGCACAGGAACACTCTTCAATATTGCTTAGCCTGCGTGAAGTCAGTTGGGCTTAGAATAAAACGGCGTATGTCAAAAAACGGTTTTTCGTGAATAATGTGTAAAATATAGTCTGTAATAGAATATTATGAGGACTTTTTGTTAGTTTCTAGGACAAAAGCTCAAGTAATTTAGTTATACGTAGTATAAACTTTAAAACTCATCGTTTCCTTAACGAAATTTGATCGTACTTAACTTTAGTCAAATTTTGAACTTTTAGTTCGTATTTTAGTCGAATGTTTGAAGAAAGTGTAGACCATGTGCTAATTTGAGTGAACTTCTTAATGCTACCCTTTATAAAGGGAGATTAGCGTGTTCCGAAAATAAACCTCTCTATTATTACAATTTGTAAGCCACATTTCACGTCCCGCCCGATATTTACAATTTTTATTTTCGATAGCTCAAAAATAAAAGTATTAACTATTTCAACAACAGAATGAAACATGAGCTTTGAGAGCTCAAACGCGCAAAAATAAATTATTTTTTGGAACAGATAAATTCTAAAGCAGAATTTCAGGTAGCATATTGACTAAAATATCCTGCCACATCTATATGTGGAGTTGGTGGCTGTAAATCAATCGCCTACGCTTCGCCCGCGGCTGTTCCTATCATGACGGTCTGCCACTACTCGTAAACATCTTTCGATGGCCGACACACATTGTGAGGGCGTCAAACGCAATAAAATAGATTACTGTTGCGCGAACGCAATGTTTGCACTGACGGTGCACTGGATCGGAATGTTTTTGAAATATCATCTATTTTGCGATGCTTCACCCCAGACTTGTTTGCCCACAGTCGATGTGAAGTTTGTTTTACTTACTACGGGCACACTTTATAAATATATAACCTTAAACATTATTCGAACAGGTTAAAAGTTATTTAACTCGGAGACTAGCTCAAATCCACCCAAAAAATACCTGTTACATGTAAGAAAAAACTTAAATTGTTTTTTACAATGTGTGGTACGGTCGGCCAAGAAAGTGGTCTACCTAAGTAATCTAAGTGGTAGTTTAGACACAGTCATGTGTAAGTAAAAAAGCGATAAGGTCGAACTCACTTATGGACTTCTTACCTTTTTAGCTATGGAAAATATGCACATGATCATAAGTTCTATGACGCGCGAATGATTCCTCAGGGTGATAAACAACTTTCTTGGCCGATCGTACCTACTATACAACATGTAACACTTTAGTAACTTTTCAAACTTGCGATCTAATATTGTAGTTTTGATATTGTTGACCAAGAAATCCGACCATACGCCCATTAATTTCGCCCGAAAACAAATAGCATTGCCAATAGAGAAACTAGAAACATCCAACTTGTGGACTAAGAAAACAAAGACGGAGAACAACGAATAACACAACTAACATTAATGTGTTCTCTCAAAATAAATACAGCTAATAAATTCAGTTAGGTTCGTGGAAATATCGGCAAGTCGGCGGGTACAGTGGCACGAAAATGTTATGTAAACACCAGAAGTATCTCCCCGCTTGCCCTGGGGTCGTCCTTCTGAATAAATAACGCCGTAGGAAAGCAAACTCAAACAAAAGTAAATTTATTCACCAAATACGACGATTAATACACGATCTCACGACAGATTTATATTTGCGAATGTCGGCGTAGATCTTGCACGGTATAAACCGCCCCTACGTTTTACTATTCCGGTATATGTGAGTCGCTATGTGTGTAATTATTGATATAAAAAGTTTTACGTCGTGAGTCAATCATTATCGATAATTATTAAATCATGAGAAGATATGCCATTAAATTGATAGCAAGTAATAAGGTTGTCTACATATTAATATAATAACGGATGTTTACAAAGCAGTAGTTTAACTTTAACTACGTATTTGTACACGCAATTTGCATAATCTAAATGTCTATAAGGACTACTATAAATACAAAGTAAATGATTTACATACACATGTAGGACAAGCCTAACAGCCTTATAGTGGCCAATCAAAAATCGTTGTGAAAACATTTCGTTCCTGGCCAACGCAAAAAGACAAAACATCTTTTTACGATAGCCCCAACTGGCTTGCTGGTTGTTTTTATGCTAGCCCGTTTTACGACTTCCACCGCAACTGTTTAACCCTATTTTTAAACGGATTCTAAAGATCGGAGTTTAGCCACCAAAACATTCAATCCCACGATTATTGTTTAAAGCTATATTCACTGTTATAAAAAAACATTTTTTTACATAAGAGAGAATTAATTCTGGGATACCTCAAATCAAAAAAAGTCAGATCATCTAATTAAACCGTAACATAAATATGTAGTTACCACTTTTACAAATTCAAAAAAACGCTTACGCCTTATATAGCTACACAGACGCCAAATACTTGAACCTTAAACAATAAAGACATAGAATTAAAGCGGCAGTTCAATATTTGAGTTATGGTAGTTCAAAAAATAAAAAACGCATGTTTGCAAACTAGTTTAGCAGTAATAACTGAGCAGTAAACTAAATAAAAATGAGTCATAAAATAATTTAAACGGGCAGTTCAATAAATACTAAGCAGTGGAATAGTTGAACTGGGCGGTTAGGCGCGTACAGTTAATAAATCGTAATTGGTTAGTAATACATTTTATTATAAGCAGTTCTATAAACGATGAGGCGGTAAAATAAATTCCTTGTGTATTTCAGCATTTTATGTCAAGAAGAGAAAAAACATAAAGCATTATCATATTAACCATGCATCATATTTTTTTCTTCTTCACATTAAATGCTGAACATGAACACATTACTTTATGTTATACATGGTCTGAGAATAAAAATAAAGAACATTACGACAATCTGTAAGTATTTATAATTTGGCTTTAGGATACATGTTAAAATTAGGATACAAAACTAAGATACATGTTAATAGTCAAATGAATCAGCGAGACACTTTTTTTTGATAATATTTTCGTTTATTGAGACCATTATTTAAAACTAAGCCTATCATGTAATATCAATAAATAACATATTTAATTTGAAGGGGTCGACGCTATTGTTCTACGACCGGTCCCTCCATTACAGATCTGTGAACTGTCATGGCGGAGTAGAGATTTTTGTAAGATGTGTTCAAAGATTTTTGTAATGTTAAAAGAATTCAGTCTTTAATTGAGTTACCTGACATAGTTTGAGGCACCAGTCTCTTCGGAGGCGTGGGTTCGGATCCCACCGCTGCCACCATAACCTCTAAATGTAAGCTGTCATTCATTATTTGCCAGTTAGTCAATCAATGTCAACGTCAATGCAAAATAAGCGAACTGTCAAGTATTTTTTTTTGTAACTGGCCGTTTGCGCCTCGTGCACTTTAAACTCCGCCCCTTTTAACAAAAATTTACCTCTATTTTCAATCAAAGTGTCGTCCGGATGCTACCGCTCACTGTGAATTGGCAAACTTATTTTCGAACTGCCCATTCCAACCGTTTTACTGCTCATCAATTTATTAAACTACTTACTTAATTTTTGCACTGACATTTAATGATGAAACAATAGACCAATATTTTGATTACTTACTGCTTATGTTTTACTGACTCACACATTTACTAACCTCCGAAAAATTTAATGACTGCTCATTAAATTTTTCAACTGATCATGATAACTTCTGTATCGTTTTAATAACAGTTGTAAAAAAATATTCCCAACAATAAATCAAATATGAACAAGTAAAATGAACACAAAGTCGCAGTCTGGCAGGAATATCCAACGAATTTGCACTAGACGACTGCACAGTCGAGGGCAGTACATAATTAAATAAGCTCTACCATGTATATGTAAATGTATGGCTCTACATGACGAAGCTTAGCATATTCCACTGATATAATATCTTGTATGACGAACAGCTTTTGTGGTTACGACACTTAGACTTGTAATATTCTCATTTAATTAAGAACGATAGTGTTACTAACCCAAAACATTGCATAATCAAAAATACATTATGTAGCATTTATATAAAAAATACTGTCTATAAAAATTTTACAAACTCACTTGCCTATTATTGTTCTTCAAATAGTTAGTATTCATAAAACAATTAGTAAATCTAAAAATATTACATTTAAAACCGATCAACATTCTTCAATTTATTTAGCATCCAAAATGCAATATTTATGAACAATTTGACGAGCTTATCTGTTTGATAAATAAATTCAAAAATAAGGTCCGCGCACACTTCGATGATTTCGCTCCCCTTTTAATTTCGCTTGTCAAAGTCGAGCTCATCAATACGCATCCTTATTTTGTAAAAAAGACAGGAGCGCAGTTGCTGTCATAAAGGGAAAAATCAGCTTTAGGACGGAAATTGAAGTTCCGTGGCTACGGGCGCGGGCGCAGCCGGATGTACCTCCATTACAACCACTTCCAACCGTTATACCGTTACGGTTATTATCTGGCGCGGTGATATTGAAAACAAATTGGGAATGATTGATGGCTGGATATTTTATGCTAAATCGATTAGCGAGAGTGCCTCGAAATTGTTTCGATAGTTTGTGTTTTGTTAGTCTATCGTTTTGCACTGTATTAGGTTTAGGGAGGGTTTGTTGCAGTGACTTAGTATTTTAGTTGGGAATTTTTACGAGCTTCTATATTTTTGCGTAAAGTACTGTTTTATCTGATAAAACAGTACGTTTTATCTTTTTTATTGGCTTGATGGCAAATATTTAGGTTTAAGTCGGATAAACACAAAAATAATATGTGCTCTCCTTGACACAGGTTATATCATAGTTACATCTATTTAGTTACTTATGTACTATAATTTGATTACTTTTAAAAATTTCATAGCGAAAACTTCGCGAGTGTGACATAATTATTTGAGCTTGTGTTTTTTTGTTATTAAAATGTCTATTCCTTTTATTTGTCCGTTCTTTTAATATAAATTATAAAACCAAATGAGCCAACTTGTTATAGTTATTAACAACGAAAAGTCGAGACTGCATAAAAATTAGGCGGCCGTAACATCTAAAATGGTTCATTGAAAATGAAACACCATTTGGCTTTATTAAAGAGATTGATGGGCCGGATAGCTCAAAACGATTTATTTACGTTAACTGTAACCGTGTTTCGACGAAAAACAATATGGTTTCAATTGCTCTAAACAAAACAATTTCTCACAGTGCCCGTGGCAAGAGTAGTGTTGTGATTCAGCGACAAGATATAACTAGGTTATGAACTAGTTAAAATCTAGTGTATCGCTGTTCTGGAAAATGAGCTAAATCGAGTTTTGCGGGAACATGATCTCATTTTTCCGATTGTAAAAACGCACAGATAGAGGAATGCTATAACATCAGAGTAAAGTTTACTTTGAAGTAAAGTGATCTTTAAAACGAGTAGTTTATCTTATTCAAATGAAGATACCTTACTCGCTATAGCTATCTCGATTACAAAAACAACGGCTCATCACTACAGAGCACGGTTGTTATCACAAGGGCTCAAGTAAACACATTTTAGGATCCTTGCTTCCCCGTACATGTGGTGTTGTTTTTATTTGTTGTTTTAACAAAACAAAGTAAACTTTCCTTGAACACCACGTGCGTCCAAAAGGTAATGGAGACGGTTTAAGTGTAAGTTGTAAAGGAACATGACATTATGGGCTCGTAGAAACGAGTATTACAAGCATTTTGTGGACTGGAAATTAGAGTTTCAAATAAAGAAATGCGGTAGGTGGAAGATGTTCAAATAAAGATACTTTCTTTTTTCATTGGGATTGCTTTCGCTTTTTTGCTTGTAAAAAGCATGGATCGTATTCGCAAGATATTTTTCAGACTGACATGTATATGTCGCAATATGATAGATGTACTATGGTTATGTCTAGGGATATACGAAAGCGATATACAATTTCAAAGTTTTCTGGGAAAAAACAATCTAAATTTGCAATAATTGAAATTAACATAGAAAAGAAAAAACCCTGTCAATTATATTCCACTTAGCGAAGCGGCGACAAATTAATTACTTCACTCGGATAGACTAATATCAAAGCGTTTACCCAAGCAAACTTAAAGTCAACTTCAAAACAAGACCCAGTGGTATAAATCGCAATTGATTCCAAGCGGCATCCCGGCTTAGGTCGAGTACGAAGTGACTTAGGCAAAAAGAAGTAGGATTATTCGGTAATCTTACAGAGAGACGACGGGACACGCTTCTCAGTGACGTATTCTTGTTATGCCACCCGTCCGAAATGCCACCTGCAATATTCCAGTTTGCTTTAGCGTATTTTTTGCGGTATTCGAGGGCAAAAATGACACTTCTTAGGTACCTTATAGGCATAGGCAGACATTTGACTGCAATCTCACATGGTGGAAGGCGACATTACGGCCGAGGATGATGTATGACTCATTTTCGGTCTTGGTATGACTAGTAATAGCATGTTCACTCTTCTCTGGACAGTAGTTTACCTGAGTTGTAGTGTTGGGTCATTTTTCGTCGTAGCATGCTACACTGTGTAGGCATTCGCTCAGCTGGCATTCGGTTGGCGTAACTGGAATACGTCAACTCAGTCAGGGTGGCGTAACTGGAATACGTCTTCTCAGTCGGGGTCACATTATACCCACATTAGCTCTCCATCGATTACCACTTGCGACATTTTGTTGTTTCTTTGAGGACGTCTCTAGAGAGTTCTCGCTATTTAAGTACGTCGCCCGGAGTGAAATTGGGAACGTATTATTTTTGCAGGATAATGATGGATGGGCGAGCGGAAATTAGTACGGTGGTATTTGGGCAGATCGAAATTACTTTCTTTTTTTTCTTTGGTGGGAATCGTAGGATGGCTAAGATTTTATCTGCTGACGCATATCTGTAATAATTTAAAAAAAAAACTATTTATCAGAATGTTCTCAATTTTTTTTCCTTTTTTTGTGTCGACGCTGATGTTCTATTTTTTGAGGACCAAAGGTCCCTGTGACAGAAATTTTTGCCAAGTATACGCGTTGATTCCCTATATTGACCATCGTATGCTCAACGTTTGCATCTTTCCTCCAGGGTGATGTATGACCATCCTTCATTGTAAAGAACAGCAACATCATCATAATTTTAAGCACAACAAACGTAGGCGTACACGCGCGATGTCCTACGAAAACAGATTTAGGGCGCACTTGACGGGCTTCGAAACAGCCACGGCACAAAGCTATGAAAGCGGCTTATTTCACAGAAAGGGGATTAGAGCATAATCTGCACCGGAGCGGTTGACATATGCCCGAGGCTGGCCGACTCGCTAGCAGTTTGCCGAGAGTAAATACAGTTACCGTCCCTAGCGGTAGTGATGCGCTGGACTGACCCACTCGGACCCACGATCGAATACAAGGCCCACTTGCGCAAGTCCGGGTTGGCTAATCCAGACCTTGAAAAACAAGGCCTAGTATTTGAGTTGCAAGCATATTTGTGTAAGTCCGGATTAACTAATTCGAAGTGGCGCAAGTGAACCTAAGAGCCGTTCCGAACTACGTCAGACTCGAGTCCGTCAAAATATGCAATTATTTTTAAAAATGGAAAACCAGACCGTGAATCTCGGACGTAGTGCGTAAATTATTACTGTCATAAAAGTATTTCTACAATTACGCGAGAACGAACTTTGACTCTAACTCAGATGTACTAGTGCGAATGCGCTCTTACTCCTCTCGTGTATTTGTATTTCTAGTCTTGCACTTTAGTGAACAGTTTACGTCTCTAGTGTAGAGACGTACCTAACTGAAATAGCCTTTTAGGTCTAAGTAGTTTTCAAGAACACGTTCGTTTCGTAATCAGTTCTACATAGGCCGACCGCCTAACTCGACAGCTTTCAAAACATTTTTTTTGTTTAATTTTCCCATTCTGGGTAGGCAAAGGATCAAGTCCATACAGCCACGTCTTCAGTAATTTTATTTGTATCATTTTTTTCTTCAGTTTTCTTCTATTACATTATTTACACAACTACACTAACACTAAACTACAAACTAACCTAACCTAACTCATTGAAATGCGAGGTTTTTACATTTCAATGTTCTCAAGAATATTTTGAGCGGGAAATCGAACCGGATCAGATAGGAGCGCCTTTTTTTGTTTCTCACTTTTACTTCATTAGTTCGCCTCTGCAGCACATTATTAAGATTATTCCACCACACAATCACAACAATGACCACGAAAAACTAATTTAGAAAATTCAGAAACGAAGCCCATTTTGACCGGCTCGTAACCCGCCAAAAAACTCCAGCTTTCAAAACGGTTAAAGCTTGACTGACGTCAGTTTGAAAGTCATTTTGGAAGCCTGTAGGAGTCATTTTGTAGCTGTAGGCCTGCCGTTAAGATGTGATATTAATTGGAGCTACTCTTCGGTTCGGTTGCGCATACATATCACCCTCCTTTTGTACTATCCAAACATAACTTCAACTTGCATCAACTTGGTTATATTTCTTTGTCATTATTATTGTAATAATCGAATCAAGTCATATCGATTATTTCGGTATCAAACACGACGTGCATCACTAGCGTACTGCAGTCCAGTCGAACGTTAGCACACTAGCCCGCTAAGTACGGTTGGACTATGAATGAAAATGTTGAGGGGCTCAAAATTATTTTACAGTCATTGTTAAGTCCAATAGATTCCCCAGCTTTTCTATTTTTATAGCTCTAACAGCATAAGAGTGTACTTTGAGGGGAAAACGTGATTGTTAGTCCTTGATAACTTTTTTGGTTTGGTCTAGAGGTCAGCACGCTGGTTACTACCAACGATGTCCCGGATTTGAATCCCGGGTTGGGCCGAGAGTGTTTAGGTTTTTCTGTTTTGAAATAACTCAGATACAGCTCCGGAGTCAGGAAGTTGGTGGTGTGCCTCAGAAAGCACGTTAAGCCGTTGGTCCTTCGCCTGATCTCTCTACGGTCATGTAGGACTGCTGTCTCACCGAATTATGAGAGTGCACCTGTGTATTGCGCACACACTTGTGCACTATAATATGTCCCGCGCAGTTGGCCAATTACTGTTGAGATAGGCCGCCGTAGTTGAAATATTTATTACTAGTACTAATGCAAAACTTTTTTATTAAGAAAAAGCGTGTTGCTTAGACCCAATTTCAACAATTTTTAAAAAGCCCGTATAAAAATACGGTAAATTTGACACAATTCCCACACAAAATATATCAAAAAATATTATAACAGCTGTTTAAAAATTAAACATGTATTCATGAACTCAATCCTCAGAATTATTTTTAAGTAACTTAAGCGGTCTTCTGGTTATAATGTTGTGAATTGAACGTCGATAACTCGTTTTCTTCAATGAGAAGATCTTGATAACTAAGAATGAAATATACAAGCACGTACGCAATGGCTGCTGCCTGGAGGATTGATAAAGGGGTTTGCAGTTGCTTTTCCTGTTAAGACCTTAGTAGTTACTTAATAGATGTTCAGTGGAGTAATAATACTAGACTAGATTTGAATATGTAATTAGGAAGAAAGAGAGAAAGTATGGATACTTACTAAAACACTTGCAATTTCTTTTACAAAATCATTTACTTATACAAATGTATCCTAGTTACATATTCAAATCTAGTCTAGTATTATTACTGAACAGCTATTCAGTAACTACTAAGATCTTAATAAATTTAATGAATCCTAATAAAATGATAGACTCGATAATAAAATTGATTCAATATTTTACTAATCTGATCATTAGCCATAAATTGTAGGTAAGTGTGTTGAGCTAGCGTTTATCTTGCCAGTAATTTATTTTAGCTTTCCAAAGCGGCTATCTATAGTTTGCCGTAAGAACACTATCGCTTAATATAGTACGTAATGTATGCTAACCTTACTTCAAGTAGATACTGTATTGTTCTCGTTGACATATCGCCGCCGCGGTGAAGACCATTTACGCATTCAGGGGTGTCAGCACGAGGCTTGGCCCAGATATAGAATCCAAGGATGTCACCGCTTGATTTGGCCTAGATATTCAGTTTGGCATACTAACGCGATTATTCGGCAAACTCTGAATATCTTGAGAAACGGATATTAATTCCTTGCAGTTACCAAGTAGGCAGTTTAAACGGATGCCTACTGCAACCAACATCATGTTTTACTGTTTTATCAATAATTTAATTTTTAACAACATTGTTTAAATAGTATGCTTACAAACAATTTCTTCAAATGTCCTTAGTCATAATAATGTACGGTTAACATATTAACTTATTTTTACATCCTCAAAATCCCATGCATGACCATAAATTTAACGACAAATGAGTTTTAAATCTATTAACAGATGCTTCTTTTATTTACCTTATGACATGTTTAGGTTCCAGATGTTCACCGATCCTGAAAAAGGAAATACAAAGGTCAAAGATCGCATTGTTAAGGATAAATTGTGGCGGTTATAACACATGAATAGAGCCGATAAAAAAACGATAAAAATAACGAGTGCATTCCGTCAATGTGACGAGGAAGGCATGTGTCAAGTCATTATCAAGTGAGTCACCGATTGGTCACAATCAGACCAAGGGCTGTGGTGCAATATTCTCTACATGGTGCATGTATAGGTGACGCGCATTCTTATTTGTTTTTTTACGTGAGAAGGGCACAAAGTACTCTGCTTAAGTGAAATTGAATGCGATATTTATTCATTGTTTTCTTTGAAAAACAAAGGTAATAAAAGAAGTTCTGTACATGACATACATTATTAAAACACTAGTAGTCAGTATGGAAATAGGTAGGCACTAACTAAGCAGTAAGACAATGATTGATTTATTACCTTATACTAAGCACTTATATTCTTAGCTTGTTTTAGGTAGGGTCACTAAAAAAATCCTCAAGGCTCCATGGCACCATCTTACTTTATCTATAATTAGCGAACCGCATTGCCTTAGCTTGGGTAGAAGTTGAAATAGACAAACAATTAAACCATACATTATTTTGTATTTCATTACAAACGGATTAAGTAGAGTTCTGATTCTAAAGGTCTTGATTTTTTTTTGACATCTTCAACAATTATCGTCATATTTTAACCAATTTACCCAAAACACTTATACATTTTAACTTCTTTCAGGAATCAATATATTGTTAAATTAAACGGCATGAAAATCCGTTCAGTACTTAGTTTTAAGATCATCGCGAACATACATGTACAGACAGACGAGGTAGGGTGCTTTGTTTTATAATGTAGTGACAAACGTCCAAAGTTGTTAACAATACCATACTAATACAAAAGCTCATCCTTTACGTTAAGGTAAAGTTGGTGCACTGTAGCTTGATTTAAGCTTTCGATAAGTAAGAAAATACAATGACAAAAGAAGACTGGCATGAGTCGATCCAATAGATAGAGAAACCGTACTAAGTGAGACATATGAAATATAAGTATTACTTTATTGGCGGGCTTTTGTATGATGTTACGGTAATTTACAAAGAATCAAAATTAAAATATTTCAGAATGTACAAATGAATAACAAAAAAACGTTTTCAAGGATGCAAAAACAAAACGCACGATGTGAACTTTGACGTGTCAGTCAAACATGAAGTTTATGTTTTATATCCAATGTCAATGTTGACAGGATCGTACATTGTTTTAATATCAGTTCGACATTATGCACCAAATAAATGTCGATCAATGTATATTATATTTTTCTTCTTTTGAGTTTTAGGCTTTTTACGAAAAATTAAAACATGCCAGCATTTGGGGCTGACCATCAAAGAACTTTGCCGTTCTTCTTTCACAATTAACATATCCATAAATTGTTTATACACAGCCACACATCACACTATCTCTGGGCCTATAAAAGCTTGACCACCGGTCAGTGTTAGAATTGGCCGATAATGGGACACCCACATGCGGGAGTATTGACTTACAATAAATGTCACATATTTCTTAATAGACCAGTATTTGAACAAGCCGGACATACGACAAGTCAATTTGAGTACTGAGGTTACGACACTAAAGGCGGGATCGTCTGTAGAAGGTTTTAAAAACATAGAAATTGCGGAAGCGGACGTTTATTTTGTATCTATACGTGATTATTTCACAATATAAGTAAGGATCATCTGACTCGACTGTTAAGAGTAAAATTAGGATGCTAAACATTCAAGTCATTTTATATCTACATACTCTAAGGTATTGGAAACAAAAATATGACATTGCCTGGAGTGCATCAACACATATTTAAATTTAAAATTTAGCATTATTTGTGATATTTTGTATGAGAATTCTATCAAATTAACTGTCAATCGATTTTCACCGGCTGTTAAGTTGGTGAACTCGTATCTTAGTTAACAATACCGCAAAGGTCAGATGACCACTATTACTGATTTAACTAATCTCTATCTTAAGATTGGTTTAAAGAGATTACCTACTTTAGCGACACTTAAAGATTGATTTAAAGAAATTACTTCAGCTACAAGACCGCCTGATTCTGAAATGTAGTAGTTTCATACAATGAAACAATAATTTGTATCTTCTAAAAACTTACTCAGTTTTAAAATCGCAAAATTGACGTCGTTAATACATTTACCGCTGTAGCTTATGGTTAGGCCCTCAAGGGGAAGGTGGTAACTGTTTTATTATCGAGTCATTACTATAACAAGCTGACAGACGCGTCGTAAATGTAATGAATAAGAGAGAGAACCTATTCAATAATATTCTGCTTGCGGCGTGAGAAACGGAGAACAACATTGTGGTGTAGTGTGTGAGCTGCGGGTTCGATTCCCGTAGAAGTAAATGACCAAGAAAGAGCAAAATATATGATTATCTATTTGCCTAGTTTAGGTGAAGTAAGGAAAGTTTGTACTACGTATGTTTGTCGTGACTTAATTTTTCGTATACTTTGTTTCTAAATCAATCTATTGGTTGACTTTAACCGGGTATAAACAAAACCACCCCACTATTAATGTAATCCACTTTATTTTGAGAATACGGTTCAGTTATTATGATAATATATTGAAATTACATTCACGTGAAAATCCTGGGTATTTTCCTTAGTAAGTACCTACTTGGTTATATTTTAGGATATTATGGATGAAGAACGATATCTAACTTAGCAGACCACATAACAAAAACAAAACAACCAGATTTATTTGTATAGTTCACTATTTTCGCTAGATTGCTTAGCTAAATATTGGTGTATTGCTTCACTGTTTTCACTAGTTTGCTCAGCTGAATATCGGCGGATTGAGGTTTAAAGTTTGACTTTAAACATTACATAAACACAAACAACAATAATAACCTTAGATTGCTTTAAAGTTACGACTAGTATAATACTTGATAGGTATAGAGCACTCGTGTATCGTAACGCAGCTACTCGTATATAACCCAATCAGTTTATTCTATTTTAGGCTCCCTCTGGTCACTATAACTTGTACATTTGACGATGACAAGTGATATTATTGTGTCAAATGTGTAATATAATGTGAGGTATAGACATGGTCTAGAATGGTTCATATCTTCCTAGTAAAAACTTATTCGCTCTTGCCTGATACCTAGGTAGTAGTTCTTTAGGAACACACAGGCAGCGAGCTTCAGTCCCTAGCTGTACGCGTCAGAAAAGTGTCGACGCGTAAGAGTAATATCGAGTATGCACCTAAAAATTCAGTAAGGTACTATTCCAAATTGATTTGTTATCGATGTCTTTAACCCAAAAACGCTAATCCCAAGGGCCACTTAGTCGCCAAACACACTTCAATCACAGCGTGAATACTAGATTGGTATCGGCCGTTTCATTATTCATCCGCCATACCTCCCAGACGCGCATTAGCATTTTAAATCACGTAATGAATTTACAAGGAGGGATCGAAGAGCCTAAGCCCAACAAACGACGGAATGGAAAAATTAAGCGGTACAAGATTTGGTTAAGCGAACATGCATATTTACTCTCGCTACCACACAGATGCCAATGGAATCTTGTTCTTTTTTTTAATCAGAGAGATTTTTACATACGTAGATAAGCGCTTCCTGTTTTTTATCCATATGAGGTAAAGCAGAGTGATTCTCCGGAAAGCATTCTCCGCGTCACCTTCGTGGCGATTTTTAGTTTACGTTTTTTTGACAAGAAAAAAATACTACACTAAAGAAGGCCTAAAATTATAATGAATCCTGTTGGAATCAAACAAATCGGTTTGTTATTTCCTCTGATATTTAATTTTGAAATTTCGGTACCCACGAAAGTTATTTCTGATTCCACGAAAGTTACGAAACGTATTTTTCATAGCGAAGTTCTATTTTATTACATAAAAATATTTCAAATAAAACCTAAATACCTACCCAAAATTTTACCTGAATTTAATCAAATTAATAGTTTTTTGTAGTAAAAAGCATGAAAAGCATTTACAAATAAATCTTTTAACCTTTTATATAGTAAATGGTTCCGATTTGACGATGAAGTAGAAATAAATGTTTTGTTAGCAGATAACTATAACTAAAGTTAATATAAACATAAAACAACTTAAAACATTAGACAAATTTTATGTATCTTACTGTCTAGAATAGTCTTTTCTTTTTACTAACGGCGTATTTTTCATTTTTCGTTACACATGCCCAATCTATCTCAGTTATCTTTGAAACATGACTTTTATAACGAGTCAGATCACTTTTGCTGCACACCGCAGCACCTCCATCTTAATTATTCTTCTATTATCCTATGGGTTATAAGATGGTTCATCATAATTTAATATAAGATACAAAAAGCCATTAATTTACACTGAGATAGCGATTCTTGTTTCAACTTATGCGCTGGCCGCTGACTAGTCATTATGGTCTTTACATTAATTCAAAACAATTCATTGTTTAGATATTTAATTTTACTGCGGATTTTCCTAAAAACAACAATAGATACAAATGGACACACTTAGGGGAGGCCATTGCCCAGCTATCGAACAGTAACAGCATAAAATCAATACTAATATTATAAATGCGAAAGTGTGTCTGTCTGTCTGTCTGTTACCTCTTGACGCTTAAACCACTGAGCCGATTGAGATGAAATTTAGTATGGAGATAGTCCGAGACCGCTTTTCGGCGCGATATAAAACAATAAGGGGGTGAAATGGGGTCCAGTCCAGTACAAAAAATAAAGATTATTTTTGTTAGCTTATGTACTTAATGCACACATGCATATCAATAACATAATCAGACGCAGAACGTCCACTGATAAACATAGGCCTATCCCAAAGACTTCCAACGGGACCGGTTACATGCGGCCTGTGACCGGCATGCGGCCTTTGCAGGGTCGTCTGTCTATCTTGCTGGTGGACGCCCTACGCTACGCTCTTGACCAAATGGAATCTAGTTAAGAACCTTTCTGCACTGCACCCTGCTCACTGCCACTTGAGCTTAGTGATCTACAGGATAGCCCTGTAGATCACTCAGACATAGGTCTGTTACTCGTACCTTAGTTCTTCTACGTATCTCTTCAATTCAATCCCGTGGAGAAACACCAAACATAACTCGTTGTGTGTCCTTAAACTTTTTTATTACACCCGTAGAAAGAGACCATGTTTTGGATTGGTTGTAGACGTTCGTTTTAAGCACTGAAGTATTTGGGTCAAACTGATGCCCTCGCGTAGTTTTTCGGACTTTGTCCAGCCAAGGTGAACCTACCTAATTAAATCACTTGTCCTAGGTAAACGTACTCCTATCGTCTAAAACAGTAGATCACAGTTTTCGTTTCCAATAGACACAGCAGGCCCAAATTAATTTTAAGGCTTACTTGTTGAGAGGCAAACATAGTGCCAAGACCCTCTAGCTTCTTTGCCCCAACTGTGTGTGTGATGCTATAAATCAAAGGTGTGTGATGTATTGGTTATGCAAAATTCTTTTTAGTCCACATGTGCACATATTCAATCAAGGACAGTGTTTTATCAAGTTATTCGTACATGAATTCTATGGAGAACTTTCCTTTTTGACGTCAATAAATTTATTAGCTACGCACTCGAGCCAATATATAGACGATCGTTCCCCCGATGTTATGGACTGTATTCTTCAAATAAAACGCTTCTTGTTTCTTTCTTCTTTATTGGAGACCGATGACCGTGAGAGCAGCTAACAAATTCCGGCGCTCACGGCCCTATACTTATACTAATTACATAGGTCTTACTTAGTGACTAGAGCACCCTAGTGTTTACTGGCGAAAGGATAAGGATAGCACCTACGTTACTCTTTCCAACGCGTTCAACAGCCACCCTCAAAACATCGAAATACTGAGGGAGGCAACCGATGCGTATCTCCTATCTCTTTCTACAACATTTCACAACTACCTACCGATAGCCTAACAATTCCCACTCACAACATTCTACCTCTGCGGGTTTTCCTACCTACCCTCGGAATGTGCGAGATGGGGGACAGGGACAGACTATTGGTCTTACCGGTCCCACACTGCCTGAGTGGGACGACCAGATAGGGTCTCCTTCGCCCCTGTACCAATCTACCTACTTTAAATTTTATTATTAGTTCCTACCTGCCTAACTTACTGCAAGTGGGAATCACCTATAGATAACCGGTTTGCTATCTTTATTAAATAAAACAAGCCCTGAGCTAATTTACATTGTTTCTTATGCTAAGCCCTATGAGAAAATTAAACTTTATTGAAATCCACAAAATATCCTATACTAAATTACAACATTCAAATATAAACATAAAGTAACTGATTGGGTGTCCGTAACAGTCTCCCCCCGGTGAAGCGCTGCGAAGTGCGAACCTCTTCATTCCACCGGCAGGACAGCCAATCTTGACGTCGGTCGACGAAACACGCCGCCCTTGGTCCGAATCTCGACGTTCCTTACTGCTCCGTCAGGTCCGGGATGTACTTCAGTGACGACTCCTCGCGGCCACACATTGCGTGGTAGTGTGTGGTCCACCACGACGACTACGTCACCGGGCTTGATAGCGACCTCGGTAACGTCACGAGCTCCTCTTCTTGGCACCAGGTTCGGTAGGTATTCTTTCAGCCAGCGGCGCCAATACTCGTCGGCTAGCGCTTGTGCCGCCCTCCACGTCTTCTTCGACGCCGGCTCGCACGGCCCGGTGATGGGTAGGCCGCGCGATCCCCCCAGGAGAAAGTGGTTTGGGGTAAGCGCCTCCGGGTCGTCAGCGCTGACAGGCACGTGTGTGAGCGGTCGGGCGTTCATAGTGTGCTCGACCTCTACCAGCAGAGTCTGTAGAACCTCTTCCTTCGGTGCTTTCTCGTTCAGTGTTACTCGTAGCGCGTTCTTGACTGAGCGTATGAGTCGCTCCCATGCTCCCCCCTGATGCGGCGCCCCCGGTGCTATGTAGCGCCAGTCGATGCGCTGGGTGAGCGCAAAGTCCCGTAGAGCGGGCTCCCACTCATTCATCGCTGCTCGTAGCTCCTTGTCTGCGCCCTTGAAGTTCGTCGCGTTGTCTGAGTACATTACTTGTGGCCACCCTCGTCGCGCTCCCATCCGCCGCAATGCCATGATAGCTGAGTCGGTCGACAAGCTTGCTACCAGCTCTATATGGACGGCTCTTGTAGTGAGGCATGTGAATAACGCCCCCCACCTCTTCTCGTGACGACGGCCCACGGTTATTATCATGGGACCAAAGAAATCTAGACCACAGTTAGAGAATGGTCTGGTGAAGGCTTCTACTCTAGCGCGCGGCAGGTCTCCCAGCACTGGTCTCACTGGTTTCGCCTTCCTCATTCGACAAAAGGTGCACTTGTAGGCCACGGCACGTACTGTAGGTCGCAATCGTAGGATCCAATACTTCTGTCTCACGTCGTTAACGACGCGTTCGTTGTGGGAGTGGTGGGCGCGACGGTGTTCCCGATTGCACAACAACCGCGCATACGGGTGGCTGCCGTCCAATATTACGGGCGTAGTATCGGGGGCAGACGCACCCGCTGCCCTCGTTCGTCCTCTCGCCCGCAACACGCCCTCCTCGTCGATAAACGGATCCAACAATTTGAGGCGACTTCCTGTCTTCAAGTTTTGGCCTTTTCCTAGGCGCTCTATATCTTGTTGAAATGAGTCGGCCTGCGCTCGCCTTATCAACCATCTTTCTGCTCTATCTATGTGCTCTTTGGTCATTATAGATGCGCGCCCACGACATTTATCTATAAACAACAACACGTATGCCATCGCTCTCACTAGGCGCTCGTGGTTAGAGAAACGCCCGGCGTCTGGCACGCTCCATTTGTCTTCTGTCGTGACGCTATATATTATCTCCTCGCTGCTCTCTGTGCTGACTGGAGATGGCCATGAATCTTCATGTTGATACAAAAACGACGGCCCTGTGAACCATCTGTCTTCTTGACATTTAATTTCTGTGACGACTCTCGTCGCGTCGTCTGCTACGTTTTCTTGCGTCGGCACCCACCGCCATTGATTGGGACTTGAAAACTCGCTTATCTCTCTCAGTCGGTGCGCTACGTAGGGGGTGTAACGCACTCTGTCGTTCCCAATCCAATATAGAACGGTTGTAGAGTCCGTCCAGTATGTAACTCTATCTGGTTGCCATCTGTGCTCTGTCACTATCGCCGACGCGAGCCTCGTTCCTATTAAACACGCTTGTAACTCTAAACGTGGTATCGTTTGAGTCTTCATCGGGGCTACTCTAGCCTTCGCTGCCGCTAATACAACACGTCTCGACCCATCTTCGTACTCTATAAGCCAGTAAGCTGCCGTCGCATAAGCAGATTCGCTGGCGTCGCAGAACACGTGCAGCTGCTTTCTAGTCACTCCCCCCGTCAAAGAGTAGAGACGGGGTAGACGCAGTCTGCTAAGTGAATCTACGCTACGTAGCCATACGCCGAATTCTCTCGCTATTTCTTCAGGTAGAGCCTCGTCCCAGCCGGTTTGTAGGCGCCATACTTCCTGGATTAGAATCTTCGCTCTAATCGTGTAGTAGCTGAGCAGTCCCAACGGATCGAAGATAGACATTACTGCGCTCAATGCTTCCCTCTTGGTCGGCGTTCGCTCTAACATCTTCACCTCCCGCGGCACTCTAACTAGGTCGGTGTTGAAGCCTAGCTCGTCTGCGTTAGCGTCCCACACGAGGCCCAATGTACGCCCCTGCTGATCCCCACTAGAGCAGAGCTGTTTCGGTGCGGTTGCACGGCTTTCTAACGGCAGCTCACGCATGACGTCAGGCCCGTTTGAGTTGAAGGCCGCGAGCGTGAATCCTGCCTGCGCGTGCACGTGAGTTACGTCTCTAATGACGTCACGGGCTTCTTCTTGTGTATCGAAACAGTCTACCCAGTCGTCCATGTAGTGGTTCTCTGTTATGGCTTCGTACGCTCTCGGGAACTCTCTTGCGTGCTTCTTCGCGTTGTGGTTTCTTACACTGTGTGCTAGAAAGGGTGAGCTCTTCGCGCCAAATATCATCGATGTCATTTTATATTTCTTCGGTGGTGCTGCTCTGTCATCGCCTCTCCACAAAAACATCTGAGCCGGTTGGTCTTCCTGTGCTATCTTTACTTGTAAAAACATCTCTCTGATATCTGCAGTTACTGCGATAGCCTTCTCTCTGAATCGAAATAGAATTCCGGCTAAGTCTCTAAGCAAATCGGGGCCTTCTAATAGCGCGTCGTTCAGGCACACCCCGTTGCTCTTCGCTGCGGCGTCAAACACTAGTCTTATCTTCTGTGGCTTGTTTACATTTACCACGGCAAAGTGTGGTAAATACCAGAGACGTGGGCTCTGTGTATCGCTCTCTCGGCTCTCTTCTGCGTAGCCTTTTTTCAGCATACCGTCGATCTGAGCAGTGTATTTACCTTTGAAGTCTTCTGATGCGTCCATCTTCCTCTCGATTGACATGAGCCTCCGCTTCGCAGCATCGTAGCTTGGCGGCATAACTGTGTTAACCTTGCGCCATGGCAATCCAACTTCGTATCGCTGATTGACACATCTCACTGTAGACTCGAAAGCTTCTAAGGCGCGAACATCTTCAGGGTTTTCGCGTTCCTTCTTCTCTATGCCCAGAGAATCGATCTCAAAGTATGCCTTCACCATATTGTGTAACTCTTCGTCAGGTTGCGTAGACCGAGCCTTCTCATGGCCGTCGACGAATAGCACCGTATCTCTCTCCCTTATGATCCGGGACGGCGCTAGACCATGTATCACCCACCCCAGTCTGGTGAGCGATGCTGCTGGCTCGTGGCGCTTGCCTGTCAACAGCTTCCTGCTTACTATAAGATGCCAATTATCCGCGCCTATGAGTACACGCGGCTTGACGTTTACATAACACACGTTACTCTCGTTCAGGTTACGCATGTGTCCATAATTCAAACAGCTTCGATCTACCGTTTGACTATTCAAGCGGAGGTTCTCCATGGTTCTCGCTTTCACCTTATATTCTTCCTTGTTACCGGCGATAATTCGAACCTCTACTTCTCTGCTTGCGTGTGGTACGCTCTGCGTGTTCACACTACATATGTGTAAGTCTCGAACCGGGCCTTCTGCGCCGACGTAATCTGCTAAGTCCTGATCTATCAATGTTACGGTGGACCCTTCGTCAAGTAGAGCGTGTGTAGTTACTCTACCCCGTGGCCCCTCAATGACGATCGGACACACCTTCAACAGCACCTTGGCTGCCCCAGCAGTGTGGTTAACTGAGGCTACCACTTCCTGGCTTTGTTGACTTCCGCTGTTATTACTCTCTGTGTGTAACAGCCTGTGGTGACGTCGGTTACAGCCATTCTCATTACACATCTGCGCCTTACATTTAAACCGCCTGTGTTTACTATTCAAGCATAGAAAACATATCCTTTCCTCTTTTAACCAATCCCATCGCTCGCGCACTGTCATGGTTGTAAACTTCTTGCATTTCGGTACTTCGTGGTCCCCGCCGCAACATAAACAACACGGTTTCTCTTGTGACGCCATCGCCTTCTCGTCGGCTGTGGCGTACACCCCGGTGTTTCTTCCTTTCGTGTTTGCCTTCGGTTTACCTTGTACGACTTCCTTCTTGGCTGCGGAGCTGCTAGGTTGCGGTACGTATGCGAAACGAATCGCCTTGTTAGCTTCTTCCATTAAAAAGTGCGATAATGTAACGATCTCTGGCTCCGAATAGCTTGAATACTGGACCGCGTAGTCGCACCATCTCGCCTTCAGGTGTGGGCTAAGCTTCTCGACTATGTCTCGTATCAGCATCGGATTTCTTAGGTAACTTCTATTGTCTACAGAGTCCAGTGTACACACGATGTTTTGTACCTTTATAGCGAATATGTTCAACTCACTGGCTGTGGTACCCACTCGCGGCAGGCTCCTCAGGTCGTTCAGTGCTCGATCTATAATCACTTCCGGTCTTCCGTAACACTGTTCTAGCGTCCGCATGATTTTATCGGGATCTGTAGCACCGTACAACAACGCCGCCACTGCTTCCTTGGCTTCTCCCTTTAGACAATTTCGTAGTCTAGCCAGGTTCTCGGCCTTACTGAAGTTACATGATCTCGTTGACTCTTGCATCGCAGCTTTAAAAGGCAACCACTCATTTGGATTTCCATTAAATATCGGCAACTCAATAGCTTGACGTGGGGCCGGTCGCTTTGACATAATCCTCTCTAATGTAGTAGCAAGTCGTTCAACCCCGTCCATATCACCTCGGGGCCCTGCCTTACATTCATTGTTTTCGTTGATTAGTCGCTGCTCATTATGTTCACAATTGTTATTAACTTGATTTGGTTCTATGCTTGGCGAGTTTAAATGTCGGTTTCTGTCCATTTCCATATTACGCGCCTCCTTTTCCTTGCGACGCGTAAACATATGTCTGTCTCTTTCATTCCTCTCTTCTCGGAGGGTAGGAACGCCGAAAGACATTTCTGTTGTGGGTATCTGCACATTTTCGTCGTGACGCCGGGACTGGGTTCTGTCCAGCCAGTCATCCACCCTCGCTTGGACTTCACCGGCGGGTAGGCTCTCACGGTCACGATCCTCTTCATCGGTCTCCATAATCGTAGCTATTTCATATTCCAATCGCTTTTGAATTAAATTCTTTTCTATCGCCATCTCTCTTCGCTGTATCTCCGCGAACTTCTCGGCTGCTAGTAACTCCGCTTGTTTCAAACGAGCGGCGACGCTTGAACCTCTCGACGACGGTGGCCTTGTCCTAGGCGCGTCGGCGTCGGCGTCGTGACGCCTCTCCACTGGTTCGATACGTCCGCTTTCTGCGGGTACTACGCTTGTTTGGGCTTGTGGCATGCTTGCGGTGGCTTGCACTGACGGTGATGCGGGTGGCTCTTCAAAGTTGCGTTGTCTTGAGTCTTCCGTCTCTTTCCTCCCAGCTTGGCTTCTTGTCGTCGGCATCTTCTTTCTTGCTGCCCCTACTCCTATCAATCTCAAACAGGTACGCTACCAAGGGGAGCCTGTTCGAGGATGGATGGTCGTGCAGGATCGGAAGGGAAGGAACCGCCCAGCAGAGAATGTACGCATCCGCGGGGTGCTCAGTCGCTGGCTGGAATGTCCAGGACCCTCAGCAGTGCCTACAGTCCGGCCCCCACGCTTACGCACACCGTACTGGCGCGGTCGGACTAGTTCACAATCGCTTGCGCGATATGTGGCAGCTCGCCCGACAGACTGCACCGCCTGGAAACGGCGTTAACTCGCGACAGACACCGTTTGGCACCGTTAGGTGGTGAATGCCGGAGCCACGGTACACCCGTGTAAATGTGATCGTCTCTCTCACAGGAGTAAGTCTTGATCGCAGCTTCGTTGATCCCTCGTTGCTGGTTACACTTTCTTCACACACGAAGTCGATGCCGCGATGCTGATTTCTTCTTATCCGGCGAGCAATGGACCAGACGATATTAGCTACGCACTCGAGCCAATATATAGACGATCGTTCCCCCGATGTTATGGACTGTATTCTTCAAATAAAACGCTTCTTGTTTCTTTCTTCTTTATTGGAGACCGATGACCGTGAGAGCAGCTAACAAATTCCGGCGCTCACGGCCCTATACTTATACTAATTACATAGGTCTTACTTAGTGACTAGAGCACCCTAGTGTTTACTGGCGAAAGGATAAGGATAGCACCTACGTTACTCTTTCCAACGCGTTCAACAGCCACCCTCAAAACATCGAAATACTGAGGGAGGCAACCGATGCGTATCTCCTATCTCTTTCTACAACATTTCACAACTACCTACCGATAGCCTAACAATTCCCACTCACAACATTCTACCTCTGCGGGTTTTCCTACCTACCCTCGGAATGTGCGAGATGGGGGACAGGGACAGACTATTGGTCTTACCGGTCCCACACTGCCTGAGTGGGACGACCAGATAGGGTCTCCTTCGCCCCTGTACCAATCTACCTACTTTAAATTTTATTATTAGTTCCTACCTGCCTAACTTACTGCAAGTGGGAATCACCTATAGATAACCGGTTTGCTATCTTTATTAAATAAAACAAGCCCTGAGCTAATTTACATTGTTTCTTATGCTAAGCCCTATGAGAAAATTAAACTTTATTGAAATCCACAAAATATCCTATACTAAATTACAACATTCAAATATAAACATAAAGTAACTGATTGGGTGTCCGTAACAAAATTAATAAGCCAACCATTTATTTACTTGGTAAAATATCAGGGTTCAATCAAATAGGCAAATCAACCATATTTGATTAAAATAGATAAATACAAGAAAAACTCATGCTTCTGTCTACACAAACTATCGTTTGCTAATACTTTTGGGAGAAAACGATAACATGGTTATTTAAAAACATCTATAGACATAGATAGAGAAGTAAATTAAAATTGTCAAAAGTATATGAAAAAATTATGTATTCAAAACTCAAATCATTCTTTGACAAGTTTCATGTACTAAAGCACAGCCAGTATGGTTTTCAGAAGGGAAAATCTACGTCACATGCGGTCTTCGATATGGTAAATGAAACTCTAACATGTCTTAATGCCAATAACTATACAACAGCACTTTTCTTCGACATGTCTAAGGCCTTCGATTTTGTATCACACAGTTTACTTCTAGAAAAATTAGATCGTTGTGGCATTAGAGGCACTGCTTTAAGTTGGTTTAAAACCTACTTGCAAAGTAGGCAACAGTCGGTTGAAATAAGCAGACTTAATTGTAATAATGTGGTACTAAAACACAAATCACATCCCAGAGAGAACAAGTATGGAGTTTCACAGGGTAGGGTTTTAGGTCCCCTGTTGTTTTTGATCTATATTAATAACACAGGCCTACAACGATTTTGGTACCGGGGATTTTAGACCTGATTTTAAGTAAGTCTTACATGTTGATATCAAAATGCTACCGATTTTTTTCTATCAGCTCTAGTTTCCGAGAGAAAAAAAAATACACATATCACAAAAAAATTATACTTTATTGGCATTAACCACCAAGAAATTATCTTTTGAGTGATTTCCTCCTATGAAATTGACTTGGGCGATCTCGCATGATTCCCCAAAAATAGTCGGCCATCATAATATGAGTATCCCACCTTCCTTGGTATCTATTCTCCATCGTTTTTATGTCTTGGTGAAGCGTTCTCCTTGTTCTTCGCTTAGATCTCCTAAATTGTGTTGGAATTGGTCTAGATGACTATTGAGATAGTGTACTCTATTCTCATATTACAGTCTAAATCTTTAGAACGAACTTACATTTCCTCTACTAATTCTACATAGTTATCAGCCTTATGATTTCCGAGGAAATTGTGCATTACTTCTACAAAAGATTTCCACGCTATTCTTTCCAGTTGATTCATAGAAGTCTCAAAATTAGTGGTGTCTTTAATTAATTGACGTATTTAAGGTCCATCACAATACCTGCTTTTAGTTTTTCAGTACTTAAATAAGGATTTTTTTGTAAAATAAACTGAAAACATTGCCCATTTCTGTCGAGAGCCTAAACATATTGCTTCAGTAGCCCCAATTTTATGTCGCAAATGTTCAACACATACTTTACATACACTCTGAGGCAGCCACACTTTATCTTGCTGTCGAATTTATATACCGAAGTAAGCAAAATACAAACGACTCACAGTGTTTGTAATTGGTTTACGCTGATCTTTTTAGTATGTATTCACCACAAATATAACAAAATTTATCAGGATCGGAAACACAGCATCTGGACGTACTAGCCATAATGAAGTGGTAACATAAACTTTATCAATGCTATTGTAATAATGTTTTGTTTTTCGATGATGTTCAACAAGATTGGCAATAAATTAAAATGAGGGTAGTAGGTAAACTAAAGCTGATGAGTTAAAATGGCATAGGCAATATATCGTACATTACCTACTTTATCGACCATAGACACAAACAGAGCTGCACCAAAAAAAAAGTTTTTTTTTGCAGGCCTGTGTAATTTTCCGGACGTAACTAACCATAAATGTATCTTATTTGCTGACGATATATCTGTGATAGTAAAAACAGATAGTAAACTGACGCTAAGAGACCATATAATTGACATTAACAATACAGTAAAAGCAATAATAGAATGGCTTAAAAATAATAATTTACTTATAAATCTTGACAAAACTTATTTTCAATAACATATTATACCAGACACAGACAATAACATATTATAACATTAATTTCGAAGGACAAAAATTAAATAGTACAAACACAACAAAGTTATTAGGTATATGCATAGATCAAAAACTAAATTGGCAAAATCAAGTTGAAAATGTTTGCAAAAAAATAAACAGATTTTCATACGCACTCTATAAATAAAACAAAGTAGCGACAAAAAATGCAGCACTTACTGCGTACTTTGCCTATGTGAAATCCGTTCTGCGGTACGGACTCATTATATGGGGTAATAGCACTGATGCGAGTAAGGCATTCCTTGCCCAAAAAAAATGTATAAGGGCCATATGTGGTACTGCACCCGATGAGCCTTGCAAACCGTTATTTAAATCATTAAAAATACTACCCCTCCCTTGCCTGTACATCCTTGAAATTGCGAAGTTTGTAAAACAAAATATGTATTATTTCAGGCAAGCGAAAGATGTGTACATGCGTAATACCAGAAATGGCGATAGACTTGTTGTTGACCTCGTTCCCAAGAATGCTCGATTTACTAAGAACTGCTACTGGATGTGTATGCTCATATTCAATAAAATACCTCAATATATAAAAGACTTGCCCTTTAACAGATTCTAAGGCGCCCTATATAGGTGGCTAAACGAGCATTGTTTCTATAATGTTATTGATTATTTAAAGGAGAATGACCAAGTTACTATAGGAGTTAGTATCGCTATAAAATATTTTGTGCCAAAATGTAATATAGCTTGATTTAATGTGTGATTATAGTACTTTGCAACACAGTCAGCACAGTAAATATTCTTGTAATAATTCTCCGGGTATCGCGGCAATTTATTGTTCAATATAAGCATAAAAAATATAATTTTCTGCTTTGACTTTTCCAGATTTTCAGAGAAATTAAGTTGTAAAAAACTGGTTTTTACAGTTGTTCTCATATCGTACAGTGATCCCCGTGCCTTGAAATTCAATTATTAATAGCCGAAAATGACTTACTGGTGTGGGTGAAATCTAAGATGCAAGAGTATTGTAGATAGCATCGTTAACGTCGCTTAAGGAACGCGAACTCAAATGCCGTAATCGAAGAAAACAATTTATGCACCTTTGAACTGGATTTTCCATGATTAACTTAACTGATGGAGTCTCTGTCTCACGATCACTTTATACTTAAAAAATGGAAATAGTAGGTAATTACAAAATGAAGAACAATTAGCACGTTTGAAACAAACTGTAAGCGTTTCCACTATCGAACATGACTGTCAATACTGTCATGACAGACAGATAAGCTTTTTTTTTAGTGCTGTCAACCGGCAAGCAAGAAACATAGATAATAAAATCGATTACTAGGTCCGATTACCCGATTTCAAAACTGATCAAATATTATTTGATGTTTAAATATGTTATTTTAGAGGTTATTCTCCCACATGCATGCCTATCTGTAAAAACAATATGGTTATAATTTGTTTAATAACTTAATTCGTACTAGGTTTTATTTCGGCTTGGTTTTATCGATATGAAAAAATCGATTTAAATCAAATATGAAATAGCAACACTACATATTTTGTACAACTTCCGACTTACAGAGTAGAAACATAACAAAATCTTTTTATTTAATATGTATTTATCCAGGGATGTTACGGTTCCTTATTATTCCTACTAATTATTATAATTCAAAACAGGAATAAATTATAGGCGTCATAATGTAGTGACACAACTCAGACTTTAGCGATACCACAAATGGTCATTCTCCTTTGATATGACATTATGACTTGTTTTTTTTTTTGTACTTGACTTTTATCTTAATTCTTATGTGACATATTATGTATCGATATTATGTATTGCCATTTTGTAAACACTGTGACATTCCAATTATTATTTTGAATTTTGATTGAATTTAATGTATTTAACTTTGTCACTTTTTTCTATAAAAAATGTATTTGATTTGCATGCTATTTATAGATGGCTAGAAAAGCTGAACTAAATGAAAATAGTAACCACCTAAATGTACCATTTTCCAAACGCAAATAAATTTTCATTTCTTTTTTTTTTTGCAAAATGTGACCTTCGTAACCTCACGTGGAGTGAAAGATAACCTTCGTGGTCAAATGTCCACGAAAACCATGTCACGAAAGTTACGAAAATTTTACATTTTCAGAAATTTACTAGTTGTTTCTTGACAAATGTAAAAACTTATTAGCGGACGAAGAAATTGAAATGGGGTTTAAGTCTAAATCATTCTATTATCTTAAAAATTTTACCATGAAGGGTTTCTTTAAAAGGTTGCCAGAAAAAAGTTGATAAATTTATGTGCCTGTATTTTCTGTATCGAAGCGATAAGATAGGCATTTGTCCTCCAATGATGCTTTAATGAAACTAAAGTTTCCGTAGGGCCATTAAGCTTGACAGAAAGTTAAAACTCTTTGAAGCTATGAGGCTTTTTATGTCGCGTTCACGAATCTACCACAATCGTGTGACCGAGACAAAATATTTTCTAACTCTTTCTGTTTAAACGATATCAATACTGTTTTTTAATTGATTAATCTTGACTTATTTACAAATTTTTTGACATATAGTATGTGTACATAACACAACAAACAACAAAGATATTAGTGGTTGAACTGAGCGCGAGGTCGTTCGGACGCGCGGAGAACACCGGTTTTGCTCCCGTTTTTGGCGGTAAAATATTATTTAAAAAATAAATGTAAGCCCTTTTTTATGTTTAAACTATGTTTGCGTAAATGAATAAACAGAGAATCATTTAAAGTTGATTCCGAAGCTGTTTATTGAATAGGTTGGGAATTATAAACGTGTGACCGCCAAAATCCGGCCCTCGGAGAATCACTCAGCAGATGGTTTGGTTGGACAGGTGTTCATCTGCCGAATTGTAATTTTGATTAAGACACATTATATGGCTATACTTTCAAGCTAACGATGATAATAAAATATGCGTAATTCATATTGCTGAAGAATAATAGTAGTATTTTGTTGACTACAGCGTGAAATGCTTTCGTAATAATATCTGAAAACATAATAAAGGTTATTTTGCATTATCATAAATATAATACATATACTATTTCTTACAAAATCTTAATCTTCTTCTTTTGTATAATAGAAAACAAGGTCGGGTTTGTTACAACACTTATAACTCGAGAAAAGCTGGACCAAATTTCACGGTTCTTGATTTGTTGGATTTGTCAGAATAGCAGAAAAACGACAAAAACATTGAGAAAAATCGAATAAAGAGGATGAAATAGGAATAAAAGTTTATATGGGAAATCGTAAGTTTTCGAAGATGAAGGCGCTCGGTATGACTATTTTGCTGATAACACTATAATTATTACCTTAAAATTATGCTTTGTCATTAACCTAACGACGCCTCATACCTAAGCATTTAGTTTAAAAACTTCAGTGAAAATTTTTTGCTACCGCTTTTAATTTTTTTGGCTTTACCATGATCATTTAAGCCGGATTAGTAAAGTAATTAGTTTTAATCTGACGCAACGCTGTCGGAATTTAATTATAGCAGATTACTTTTTGCGTATGCCAATCATAGTCGATATCAGCATAACAATGGTGCGATAAAGATCTATCTTTTTGTTAATCTCCAATATTGTTTACTTGTCAATTCGCCTAGCGTCATATTAGTAAAAAGTTCCTTTTATACCACGTCAATACCCGCCCACCAAAGTGCTCTTGCGCATGTCGTGTACAGTCAAGAAAATAAATATGTAATCATCAATGGGCTCGAATCCAAATATCCTCTCTTAGACTAATTGGAAGTTCATTCTTTCTCTTTCTCTGCTTAACAAACGAAAACAGGCAGAATACAGCATCGCGGTGACTGCCGGCGTCTCGAACTTGTAAGTCATTGATTTAATTATATTTGCTTTTGTTTTTAAATATATACATTTGTGTTAAATTATAAAGCTGTAGTTATCACTATTTCATTATCATAATGTTCTTTCTTGTACGTTTTCTTAATAAATGTATTTTTTGCGCCAAAAGTCGGATTTTCCATACAAATTTTCATCCCCCATTTTACCCCCCCCGATGATTTTATATTGCGACAATAATATTTTTAATAATAATACGATTATACTAGATCTTTTAAATCTAAGTCAATATAGCTGACTGTACGGTAAAAATAGACGATAACCATCAATGAAATGTTTGCTTAGCGACCCAATTCGGTGCCAAAAGCACGTCAATCGTCTGATGGCACTACAATTATGTAGCTGGCCAGATAAGTATTTTTTTATTTCAGCTTGTCATTTTTAGAATAGCCCTCAGGCATGTACAGTAATGTAGCAAGACGAGTTTCTTTTGTAGGATTGAAACTTTATAAAGGTATTCTCAAGTTGATCCTTTTACACTGGTTAGCAATATTTTGAAGTAAAAGTTTTTTTTTTAAACACGATATGAATATGAACCAGTGTCGATGTGATAGTCGGGCTCCAAACTCAAAATTGAAATGCACCAAAATAAAGCTGATAAGTTGCGTCATCATAACATAAAGCATTTTCAGACGAAACACAGTTCTCTGATAAGTTTGTATCTTGGGAGTAGGTTAAAGAAACATTAATTCCATTGCCTATTTCCGAGAGCAAATTCTTAAATGAGTAATTAAAAACACGTTTAACTGTTCCTGTCTCAGTGTATGCCTCGTGTAAATTCAAAGCCAAGTTAATCCGCGCCCACGCACCGCCAGTCTAATCATTCATTAGGCTTAGCATTACTTGGACGAATATGCATGAAGTGAACTTTATCGCTCCATTGCTTCGAATAGGATTAGCTGACGAAAGGCACAATGATGTGACCCGCTATACTGTAAGAAGGCACAGAGGGTGCATTCCAATGTCAAAACTAGTATTGTCTATTTAGCTCATAGACAAAGACAGAACGTCAAAAACTTCAGTGATATCAAGAGTTGATTGAAATAAAATACGCGATACTAAAAATATAATGTCCTTTTAGACGAATTTCGACTACAGTGGCCAATCTCAACAGAGATTAGCCCACTGCGTGGGAGATATTATAGTGAACAAGTGTGTGCGAATACACAGGTGTCTCTGTTCCTTCACTCTCATAATTCGGTGAGACGGCAGTCCAACATGACCGTAGAGAGATCAGGCGCAGGACCAACGGCTTAACGTGCTTTTCGAGGCACAGGGGTGTTAACACCACCAACTTCCTGACCTCGGAGCTGTGTCTAAGTCATTGCAAGATAGGAAAACCCAACATTTTCGGCCCGACACGGGATACAAAACCGAGGTCCCCTCGTGGATAGTACCCAGTGTGCAGACCACTAGACCAACGAGATGCGAAGAATAACATAACAGTTGTCACCTGCAATTTATTAAGGGCCGATGTCGTAGTTGCGAGGTGCAATGAATGATGCTATTTATCGCAGTTTTAAATAAAATTTCAAGCAAGAAATATCAAATATTTCTTCGTAAATAAGCAAAAAATATTATCATTGCAATTAACTCGTAAAAATAACATAGCCGATTCAAACACACGATGGCGTAGGTAATAAAATGATCTAGATGTGTTTTACTGTGACAGGTTTTGGTTAAATATTTATTTATTTATTTCTTTTTTGCATGAGCTTTCTGTTTCTTCTTATTGTATCTTGTCTATTAGATATGTATGTCATCGGACCGACTAAACTGTCGCTATAGTTCGTAAATCGGAACGTCATAAAGATATTTATAAGCCGGGATTATATAAATAAAATTGGTTTAGAACAGGCAAGAGATTTCAATTTCTCATGCGGATAACCATGCGCGATCAAACGCATATTGATTTGATGTAGTTTGGTACATATTCTATGAAGAGAGTGGACAGTGTTTTAAACCTTCACGCGTCATGTTTCCAGATACAATAGAAAATTTATTGTTATCTGCCTTAATTAAATAAAAAAAACCTATAAGGTACTCTTTACCCAAGTGCGGAAGAAGGGTTATGTTTTTAGAGAGTATGTATGTATGTATGTATAATTAGCCCAAACGGTTGGACAGTTTTTGACATATGAGGTGTCGTTGAATTCGCCAGAGCTGTGGTACATTTTAAAAATGGCCCCGGATTAAAATCAAAGGGTGGGGGGGGGGGGTTGATATGGTATGAGTATAAAATGAAAGCCAGTGAAAAGACCATTTCAAAAATATAATATTTTTTGCAGTCGGGTATTTTGCTTTTTCAATTATTATGTTTGTTTCAGGTAGGTATGAGTATAATTGGCATACATTCTCAAACCAATCACATCAGAAAGCAGTTCCACCATGCCAATCACGTAACGCATGCGATAAGCTCTTCGATTTCCTGAGACAATCTTCAGTTTTTTTGTTTAAACGTAATTTTCGAAGAAAAAACTTTATCAATCTCTCTGTGCTAGTTTAGAGTATGTAGAATTATCCTATAAGACGAGAGAACAGCGAAAGTAACTGAGTTAGAACATCCATACTAATATACTAATAATATTATAAATGCGAAAGTGTGTCTGTCTGTCTGTTCCCTCTTGACGCTTAAACCACTGAACCGATTGAGATGAAATTTGGTATGGAGACAGTTCGAGACCTTGGAAAGGACATAGGCTACATTTTGTCGCGATATAAAAATATTAAGGGGGTGAAATGGGGGATGAAAGTTTATATGAAAAATCCAACTCTTGCGGGCGAAGTCGCGGGGAACCACTAGTGTTTAATATTTCTTGAAAGGTTAACCTAACACACGTTGACTTGGCAAGCTCAATATTGTTGCTCCAATAGAACTATTAATATCCCGTCAGAATCCGAGAAGGGGAAATAATAGGAGTCATGAGTTGCCTTAGAATTGAATTGTTACCACTCATTTATCACAAAAGGACGTCAGAGACAGATCTTCCTACAAAAGCCTAGCTTCATCACACTCAGGCACGATATAGTAACAATATAATAAAATTGTGTCAAGCCACAAAACAAATATTTTCGGTATCGCATTGTAAGAATTCAGGAATTTAGATTTTTTGTAGAAAATGCACAATCATTGAAATTCACGTATTGCTAGTTTTATTTCTATCTGCATTTACTACGTAGTTTTTTGGAAATGTTACTGACGATATAAGTAAGAATATTGTTTTAATAGTTCTGAGGTTGCTTCCAAACCTTATTTTATTAAAAACAATTTCAAAGTTTAAAGTAGGTAATAATAAATAGAATCTTACCTATTCCTAGTAAGTGTGTAAATGCTCTTTTGATTGGTATTAATAAATATTGTTTTCAAAATCTTACCTAGAAAATTCGAAAATGTGACTTAACACACTTTTGCAAAGTTCATTTTACGTGAACCGGAGGGTTGACAATAGCTTAAAGTTAACAATGTGAGCCGAATTTCACAGTTTCCTTTAGAGATATTGGGATATCACAAAGGGATTAATTGCCACTAAGCTGTTAATTTTACTCCAGTGACCTTTATACACGAGTAGACAGGAGTGTGTATCATTTTGTTTGTAAGGAAATTGCTTTCTCAAGATCCAATCTATGGGCAATAGAGACGCTTATTTAATTAAGACCTCTTCTATTGAAACATATTTTTGTTGTGTGTCGTTAGTCGTTTGTTTTCATGGACAATTTAATAGTCACATTATCGCTTAGCTTCTTGTATAATTATGCATTTTAAACTATTACCTGATTTGTATAGATTGATGTCAAGTGTTGTGATTGCAACCGCTTGCACTTAAACAGCAGTTAATTTTACATTTGATCAGGCAGTTGCAACTCACAAGAAGCTAGGCTTAAGAGCCTCGCATTAAAGCCAAAATACCTTTACCACTAACTTCACACTAAAATACAAATACAATACAAAATTACAATCAACCCCTGATAATTAATGTACCGCTGTTATAACCAATTAAAATTTCTACGGGTGCTTATATATAATGCCGGAATATTAGCGGTAATACGCCATTATCAGGGGTCATTTACATTAACTGTGATGACATTAGTCACCTAAGTTCCATTTGGGGGAATGGCAGTGGGCAGTGGTCACGTAACTGACCAGCTTACCTGAGTTAGGGCAGTAATTGAAACAAACCAGGTGATGTTAGTATCCTGGGTCACGCACCCGTCATAGCCGGGATTATGACATTTGCACGTCATTTCTTTATAGTCTGATACGTGAAACTATAAAAAATTTCATTATAATTTAATTGGAGGCGGTTAAGATTAATGGTTTTTCATTAGACTTTAAATGAGCAGTAACTTATTTTGCATATGAAAGTCGCAAGGGACAACAATTTTCATTGCACATGCAATTTACAAACCATCGTAGTTTTTTTCTGCACTAGCACTTAAAAATATTTGTTGAATCTGTAATCTATGACTGTTTCTTCAAACTTTGAAGATCCTTTTATTTAATTTATTATCAACACTACATCGTGCGTGTATACTCCCCTACATGAAAATGCTCGGAATGTCTGTAAAATAATGTTATCTCAGCAAATCCCTTACAAGCGACAATTAATCATCCTATTGTGACTTTAGCGCCAAATTGCTCACACAAACAAAGCTTACGTAAAACACAAAATACATAGACCTTCACTACATCTACAACCCCATTCTTTAGTAACTAAACATCTTTCTCGTGTACGAAATATAAAGGCACTTTAATCTTGGAAGCATTGCGTGACAGGAAAGTAAATGTCACTCGTTTTATTTCAATTATTCCAGTCAAAAATATGGAAATTGTTATGTTTTTGCGTTTCCTTTGGCAAGATTCAGTCACTTTATTTTTGAGACCTTTGTGATGTAAGGCTGTTTTGAAATGAATAAACAATTTTTATTATGTTTCGGCCCTCTTTTAGTCTTTTGCCAAAGTAGCTGGAAGTAGCAAGGAGCGATTTTGTCTACCGTTTTATTTGATATTTGGAAATAAGGCAACATAGGTTTTGGAACGTGTGTCCTTTTATCCGTTTGTTTTACTCAATTTTCTAATTCCACGAGCAAAAAGTGCTTAGACGTGGCAATTCCACCGAGCAATTAAATGTGGCGGCTCTTTGGCTAACGGCTTTAAGTATCGAGTATGCACACTCGAAGCCAGATACCAAGAGCCAATACGAAATGACCTCATTTTACATCCCCTACTGCGGAGTTAGAACGAGCCAATAATAAAGCCTGAGCCGAAACTCTCAACATCGATGGCCCTTCAGCCTTTGAGCGGCCTTGCTACCGTGATGACGAAACAAAATGAAAAGCGAATTATTTTTATTTCACTACGCAGGTACGGCGAGCTCACCGCCCCAGGTTATGCCGCGCTTTTGTCGCAGAAAAAAACAAACAATTTGCAGGAATCACCTTTGTTTATTAACCTTTGAAGATTTGCACGCAATTTCGACGTGAATGGGAATAATAAGACTATAACGACGGATACCGGTATCTTGTTCTTGTTTTCTTATCATTGTCTGTGTTAAGTTTATAAGCTCAATGCTAAATAAGCCGCTCAGCTCAAATAAAAGTTGCCTATTAATATTTGACTTTGTTGGAATAAGGCTGTTCGAATACCGAATAGGTTTTTTGAAGTGTGAATGTTTCCCGGTAGTCATTGACTATGCATGCCTAGAGAGCATATCATTTGGGTATAAATAGGCAATGACGCCAACGGTAATAGAAAAAAATATTTCGATTTTAAGCATCTAAAGTAACGTATTTTATTTTTATTAATGGTGTTATAAAACATTTTATGTTCGTGATAATTCAAATGAAATTTATATTTTAGTTAAAAAATCGATTCATTATTGAGATGTCGGATTAATACATTATTTATTCGTGGTAAAATCACATAACACACGTTAAATTTATGCAATGAGATGCAAAAAGCGTTAGCGAATAAGTAAAACGTCGTAGCGACGATCTCAACACGGGGCGTTTTAAAATATTCTGTAAGCTATCGGTTCCCAAGGAAAAATGTGTCTCCAATTTGTCTCCAACTCACGTATCGTACAATTTGGGGAATGTTAGGGACACGTAATGCGCTGGTTTCGTTCATACGTATATTGACATGCCTCCTTTTCCCAAATAAATCCTTCTAAACTGGGAAGAAAATCTTCAAAGTTATATAGCGGTGTTTTATAAATGATTGTGAGTTTGGTTTTTGTAGTGTCTAGAAATAATTACAATTTATATTCTCCCCGTCACAAGGGACCGGCGAGCCGTGCCTAAATCAGACAAGAAGGGTCAGCTTCTTCGTTAAGGGGATTGGGAGTCTGTAAAATTTGGTAAAAGAAAAAGGGCTCAAACAAAGCGTGCTTCCCAATTAAAATGTAATGTAGCTTACGTTACTAGTCTCGTTCCTTAATTTTTAATACACTCTTTTCTACTAGTGCTATAATATGAACTTAATTTCATTCAATATTTGTTTTCCAACTTTACAAAGAAACGTAGACTATTTGTAACGTCTGACGCTACACCTTTCACCCAAAAACAGGCGTTCAGCTTCTTTTATTAGATCTATCAGACCCCACTTAAAAGGTATCCCGAAACTACGCCCGAACTCGAGTTTAGGGTGCCCTCACACTATCGACCGACTCGATCGATGTTGTGATACGTAATGCTTCCTGCGACGGGCCACTGCACAAGTTAATTATGACCCTAATGTCAGATTGAAGGCAGATAGTTATGATTAACTGCTCTCTGTTAGTTTTAGTGGTACAAAACTGTGATACAAAATACCGGTAATTTGTTACCGGTAGTAGGTACTGCTAGTTGCTACACGTTAGCGACATTGTTAATTCTTCTTCATTATGCCAGTGGTTGACAGGTTTCGTTAAGAGGCCATTGAAGTGGTAGTTGGTTTCTTTAATCATGCTAACAGATGTGGTTAGTGGTTCCAGCGTTTTGTAGTCGTAATGAGGAAGAGGCGCAAGTTGTAATGAAAGAATGGAAATTGTTTTTTTTTTCATATTTGAAATCACATAAGCTTTATACTGCTTTGGATTCGGAATCCACTTGCAAGATTAGTCGTTCCCCGAATATTTCACGTTGCATTTATGTAGAAATAGTTTAAAAATGATTTTCGGTGATATCCAATAGTTTCTCCATGTTTCAAATTTTGTCGATTAAGAACCAAATGGCAATCGTTCTGGAGTGAACTTCGCTATCGCCAATGAAATATCAAAATTCGTATGCAAAAGTCAAGTGATGTTTCGATGGCTTCGGTCAATTTCATACATTTTGTTAGCGATAACGAACTTCGCTTAAGAATAAATTGCCACTTGGCTACGGGCCCTGATCTGCTATATCCTGGATCATGGTCAGAGGACCCTGGGCACTTACGTGCAACCGGGATAACGCTAGGAAGATGATGATGTCAGTTTTATACATTTTGTTAGCGATGACGATCTTCGCTTGACAATTAATTGCCACTTGGCTACGGGCCAAGCAATACCTATCAACTTTACGTCACGTAACATTAAGTAATACTACAATAACTCTAACACTCACTCTGAGTAGTACAAAAGTAAGACAAATTACAAAACAAAGCTGCAATTTGTCTTACTAGTGTTTACGTAAATCTTTACTGTTATTACACTAAACGCCACCCTAAAACTAATAATCTCACTGGAAGCATAAACCAAGCAATTGGACAAATCCGTTGCATTACCCCCAAAATTTATTACCAGGCTTTGACATACAAGAAAGTTTACCTTGGCATGTGTCGTGAAATTTATTTCGTCCTCACATTCTTTACCGGGATTATGCCGTAATGTCAGTTGCCTTCTCAGCCGTTCGTCACAGTCACAATAGAACGGTAAATCAACTTGAGCTTCGCTTTGAGCAGTCTTTGTGATATTTTCTGTTACGTTATTTTTTCCTGGCATTCACAAATGTAGTTCATTCGCGGAGTTATAAGGTTTAATTTTATATGTAACAATTTTTTTACATACTTAATCAAAAATATAAAATAAAAAATAAATCACAATTTATCAACCGTTTTTAGATGCGAAAAAATTTAGTGTGCATTTTTTTAAACATACAAAAAACGAATAATATTTTTTTGGGTTAATCGATTTTAATAATACCTTATAAGATAGACTTTAAGACTAAAAACTAATTAAAAATTAAATTGTTTTACTAGCCTTACCTAAAGGCCCTCCAAAATTACTTACTGCATCCTGATTTTATAAGTTTTTACTTTTACTCAAATCTTTGGATGCTATAAATAGTATTGCATAGTAAGTACGTCGAAGAATTCGTGATCTATAATATTTTCCGCGCAGTCGGCTAATCTCTGTTGAGATTGGCTACTGAAGTCGAAATTCGAAATGCTAGGAGGGCATTACATTATTGTGTCAAAGAATACACATACTTTTCTCCCCCAACTATGTTACTTCACGAATTTGTACCCCTTAGCATTAGGGCGATGATTAATGAAGCATTCCCCGATGCCACGTCTGCCCCCCTTTTTCGTGCATAAATAAACAGCTAAAATTACACCGGGGCCATAACTCGATAGGCTTAATCGAATAACTTCTATTGATCGGGGTAAATCGCATTAGATGTATAGCTAACACGATTTTATGTGTAAATGATTTGTCACATTCAAATGCTTTGTTGTTAAGACTATTAATATGGCTGATTTGTTTGTTTAAATATATGTTTGGGCTTTTGTATTATCTCCCTACAATTATGTACTTTACCTACCTCTGCAAGCCTGTGGTGTCCTAATAGAGGGTAAACGTCTCTAACTACTTTTCTTACATAAAAAAATAAACTTCAGAGCTCTAGAGGTATAACGCTGTTACACGCGTTTAAAGCTTTGATTCGCTTTCATTATTAATTTGCGTATGTCCTCTTAAAAATAAAAATGCAAAATTTATAAACGGCAAATAAAGAAAACTTCATACATTTTATTAATAAAAAAATTTAACGATTGAACCGTTTATTGACATAATAGCTTAAGACCACTTAGCTTTATTTACTATTTTTTCGTAATCCTTAAAATTCCACTCTCAAACTAAATGTGATCAAGCACAAACTCCAGAAATATCCAGGCTATCAACAGTAGCGGATCACTTGAAAAATTCTATCCCGATCTGGTTACCCGTCAAGAGATAGGTGTAGTCAACCTTAGCTTACAGGGTGTCATTAATGAAGGATTATATTCTTTAGGTACAGGTTAGTTACGACATGCTCTATTATATGCCAAATTTTTTTTCGAGTAAAAGTTTTGCCATTTTTGAGATTTTGGTTTTGAGTTTTTATTATTTTTGGGAGCCTTATCAACATTATATGTAAAATGTTACTATTGATTTTGGTGTTTGGAACATTCAAGGGTGTTCAAATAGAAACAGACTTTTTCAAAGTCATTAATTGTTGAAGTAGACATACAATAAAGACAATAAATTTTATACCAAATTCTACATTGTATTTAATATGTACTTACTTACTAACAAAAACACTAGTAACTTAACTATAATAGAAATATATATACGACTTATTAATAAAAATTAAGATAAATTATGTAATACAAAAGAAAAACAAAATAGGGCATGATGTAACTAATCCATACCTAAAGGATTATCCTTCATTGACGGGACACCCTATATATCAGAGCGTTGAACTCGGTATTGCATGATAAATCGTATTCTATTTGCCGGCTGACAACCACTGAGGAAAGCATTTGGGTTACAAATGCTTATGCTTACAATACACGCGATGTAAATACGACGGATATATCGTGCTAAAGAATTGTAGACGGTTTATCAAGTGGATGTACGGGATGTGTTGAATTGATAACGGACGAGTGCGCTTTTTGGACGGTCCACTTTTGTGAACGAGTACGATTTATTTTATGTAGTTGTAATAAAAGTCCCAAATAAAAATAAAAAAATACTTAGGCAGTTATCCGACCAGTAATGATGGGCGAGAAGCTAGCATAGCTAGAAACGAGTTGGCGAGTTGTCGCCCGGCTATTAAAGCGAGTGTGCTTGGGCGACTTACGATTTGTATTTGGAATAGAATTTACTACTATTGTTTGCCAATGCGAGCATTGCCGAGCGAGTGTCATCTTTGATAGCTCTGTCGCTCGCTCAGAGGTAAGTACTGTTAGCGGCAAGAAAATCGACAAGCATGGGACGGCACTATTCTCTCGACCAAGTGTGCCCCTCCCTACTTCGACTGTCATGTGTCATCGGGACGTACAAACGATTCGCGCGCAATATTGTGTAGTACCGCAAATATAATTATTAAACAGTTAAATTATAAAAAAAATCTTGTTTTATCTTAATAGTACTCGCTGGCAGTGTGAACAGTCTGCGATCAACTAATTATATATGCATCTCTTTTGTGTACACCGAATGTACATATATTGTACGTTTTTTAGGCGAGAAAATTGCCGATAGTTACTCATTTACTCGTCGGCAGTGAGAAAACTTCCTTAGAACTTAGGTTAGCCAAACATTACGAAGATCACTTTACGTAATATGGAAACTAGATTACCGGACAGACTCAATATGATTACGAGGTTCAGTACCAAGACCATAATATATTACATAACTCTGATAGAATTTTTATTATATCACAAAACTATTTTCTACCGCAGGATTCCAAGTAATCCAGAGAACGAGCCATCAAAACAGCAAGTCTTACATATTTGATATTAGTCAGATACTGTTATCTACACAACTATTTTTTTTTCTCATTTTTATACTATATTCAATAAAAGAAAAGAAAAACAAAGTTATGCATGAAATAAAAATAAATGAACTTACCTAACCTACTAAATCAAAGATAAAAAATAAAATAACTATTTGTGGATATTGATGACAGAACTTAGCTACATTTATCAACACATCAGACTATTCATTTGTATTGCAAAACCGATATTACTAGATACCGCAGTGTTTGTCTTAATCCGCTGTCGTTCGTATACAAAGCATCGAAACGCGATTTGAAACAACGAGACAATCAAATGAACAATACATGTAAATAAATAATATGATAGTAATAAACGAAATACTCGTAAAATTTTATAATGTGTATAAGTATAAAAAATAATAAATACAGAAGCATAAATAGCACGGACAGATATTCGAAGTACCTACTCACATTTTTCTAATTCAAAATTAGCATTCTTTCTAAAAATCAAGTCACCTACTCAAATCGCTGTTCTCGTCTAGCCCCGCATCCCTGTACCCCGCAGGCAAAGCCTCAGATAAGTCGGACTAAAGCTGTGTCTTTACGATTTCGGAGTAATATTTCTTTTAACAAGTTAAAGTCTGACCCTATTCATTTACAAATGCTCAGCTCGTGAAAAGTTCGTTTTCAGCATCCAATGTTGGCAAATGTTCATAAGTACAGGCAATTTATAAAAAGGAAACAAATTTTCTCCTCTGTACATTTTGAATATACTCGTATCATACGATATGAACACTGCCCAATTTATGAGGACGCTATGAGGGTTTATTACAAGTTTGAAATACAGTCTCGGAGATTTTTTAGTTTAAAAAGGTCAATAGGAGCTGTAACCACAGACCTTTAAGCAACACTGAAACATTAGCGTTTAAATAGTAACACAAATCCAGTTGTTAATTTAACTTCAACCGTGCAGAGCAGTTGGCATTTTAAACACGAAGATATCATCAGGGTATGTTGCAGCACTATATCTCAGTGGAGCGAACATTACATTGTCTGCTGCAAAACGAAACGTACGACTTGACTGCTCGAAATTAAGCTAAAGTTCCCAACTTGTTTAACGTTAAAAAACGTTGTTCATGAAGATTCCAAACATTCAACTAAGTAAGTAATAATATTTGCTCAAAAAGGAGAGAAGCTAATTTACTCAATAAACACGATTTTACGGATCACTTCGCCATTTATTTACATCATGTTTATGTAAATGATCTTCACTTTTTGTTATAATGTACTGTTACCAGCAAGTAACCTAACGGCTTGACTTTACTTCCATTATAAAATCTAACTGATAAATCACATTTTTTAATATTGAGTTCGACTATTTGCATAAATGTATAAAGTAAATACTTAATAGTAAGCAGTTTTTTTTTACTAAAAGACTGGCAAGTTTTTGTGTCTAAAAAACAGATTAAAAAACTATTACGAGTATGCCTTTGACTGTAGTAAAAGATGGAATACGATCATAACATGGGATTTTTTTTAATAATATCATGTTAAGCTTTTATCGGCAAGATTAATTAATAAATTACACTCAAATACGTTATTTGTAATTGAAACTAATTGATATTGACAGAGAACGTGGCGAGATCAAATACCAATACGAGGTTTAATTAGGCGAAAGTGTTTTATGGAATTGTAGGGCCCAACAATAAGGAGTCATTAGACACTAGGGAGTCAGTTAACGGACCATTAAACGAACACACGAATTAAACTTAATCATGACTAATTGGAGTGACATTACACAAACACGTAAGTTCCAAAGTAGCCGATTAAGTACCCGGGTGGTCCCATACATCCCATAAACAAACCCATACTAAGATAGAAGCTAAAAGCTTAACAACATAAAAATTAAGATAGTGCAGGAATTCACAAAGAGGGATAATAGAAGAAACGCAGTAAAACTTATCAAACCTACACATTAACGCTGGCTTCATCGTAAAATTCGAGATAATATTTTTAATCATAATAATAGTTCGGAGAATATGGGCGCGGTTTAGGCAATATAAATGTTTTTTTTACTGTACAGATACGGATACAATTTCAAAGAAACAGATAAAAAGCTTTTAAAGGTAAATAATAATTATTTCGATATATACCTACTAAATTATATTGGAAAATAGCTTCACTGGTTGTGGAAACGTTTTTAGGTGGAAAGGCAAGGGAAAAAATTATAGGCAGCGTATTTTGCAGATATATTCCTTTGATCATGCTAAACTTTCAGAGTAAATACCTATAACATATCTTCAGTTTAACACAAACCGTCTTGTTGACCTTATGATTGACATCTAAGATATGTATATCTGTGTGAAGACTGGATGACTTTAGTCACAAATAAAACTTAACTTGACCCAGATTTTAATTTATTAAATTATTAAGCCAGCTCTGAAACAAACTCTTAAGGCTTGAATTTTAATAGAATCAACAATCAAGTTGATTCGACCTAAAGGATCTAAATCTCTTTGAAACCCTTCATTAAACTTATCTGGATATTTAAGCTTGGATCCGTGTAGGTTAATCGATTTTGGAAAGAGGAGCCGCGAAGGACGAATGCGGCCACAAAATTTACATATAAATTTGGGATTATTTTAATTTAAAACGCATTTGGTAAGTTTATTTGCATATATATGAGGGACCATTACCGTTTCTTTGTCGCCGCGGGTTAATATAGCAGTTCAGTGGTTCCTGACTGAGGGGTCATGGTGTAGGCTTGCAATGGTAAACAAACATTGTAAAGTGGTCTCATAATATGGTTATATAGCAGTAGTCTCATTACCCACAATACACTAAAGGAGGAATTGGAATGAAATAAGTGGATTCCGTAGAAAAGATATTACATTCATGAATTAACTTTATGAATGTAATATCTTTTCTACATCTATCATTTTCATAGTTACTGAAGGAAGTGTGTACATATTGGTGACAATAAATATTGTTGTTAGAAAAGTTCTTGATATTTTTAAGGTTGCAGGATAAACCTTGTGTTCATAAGACACAATGTTACCATTTTAAAGACAGAAAATATTTTATATTCAGGTTTATGTAAACAGAAGAATTTACTCTTGATAAAGATGTCAGTATTTCATTCAAATAACGGATTAAATGATGAGAGCTTTTTGATATCAGGAGAAAAAGCTGTCTCTAATACCGTTTCCGTTTTTTCTCTTATTCCGACACCGCTACAATTACTTTGTCTATTGTCTAACTAATAAACCTTCTGAACCCATTAGTGTTGTGGTAAATGTGTGCACTTAATGAAATTAAGCAATTTATCAAGTGCACTGCGCCCATACTTGTCCAGCTGGGTGGGGCGTCGTTAAAAACGGTCATTAAAACGATTCTCATGATGGAATTGAATTATAGACGTTATTGGTAATGATTGTCATAAATTGATAAGCAGCTCAGATGGTATACCAGTTCAATCAAGTAATGGTGACCATAGGTAGGAAACAAATCACCTCGTAGGAAAATTAGGCATTACTGAATTAATGAAATGTAGTATTTAGGTACTTTGTTATCCTAAACTTAAGGGCCGTTTTCCAACAAAGCGGACACGAGATCAGATATGTGTATGTGTTTTATGATAATTGATACTCCAAGTGGTGTCGAGCTGAGCGGAGTAGCGTGTCAAATGTATGGAAGCACCGCACATCTCTCTTTTCTATTTGGGTAAAATCTGGGCCCAAGATTCGATAAAGGAGAGTCAGTCTATTCAAAACGAGTTAAATACCATTAAAATGTATGTACGGAAGTTTACAACCTATGCGAAGGAAGTACAAATCATTAAGAGCATTATAATACTTTGTATACTTATTATATCTGAGTTATGAACGCGCCCTAATGCATCCTGAATAACGAGACACACTCGCGACTTCAAAAGGCACTGAAATATCGGTTTGACGTTAATTGCTCGGGTTTAATCCTGCGTAGTATTAAATCAGTCATTTGCTAACCCTGATCCGAGGTTGATATTTGTTCTTGTTGTCCTAATAGCTCGTAAATATTTCAGCGGCGAGACACATGTGCCTCGAGACAGATGGTTCAGTATAAAATATACGTACGCCGTCACTCTGAGCGTGCCCATTCGTTACAAGGACTGAAATAACAATGAGTTTTAAAACTTGGGCGGATGCGCGGACATCCATCACTTTTTGGCCACTCGACGGAAAACAGCTGTGTCCACATAAGTAGAGATAGCGCTCTCTTTGACGCGTAGCTTGAAGTGACGTCAGCAGTAATTTCTATGATAAATTAATTAATGAAGCGTAAATAAATGGTAACTTAACCTTTTACGGCCATCGGCATGAGTCCACTGGGTTTTTACCACTATCAGTTGCTGTGTTAAACTGTTTTGTCTATTAAAAAAAAAACTTCAACTTAAACAAAATAGCTCATCCCGTTCTTACACATAAAAAACAAAGTCTAACTTCATATTCGCCAAAACACAGGTACCAAAAAAAAAGAATACACAATGAGAAACGGTCCCAATATTTTTCCATGCCATTCCCAAGTGGGAGTAAGCGCTCAACAGATTTCATAGAGTTCTGCCAGCTTGAGTCGCATGTCATGCTACGTTACACACACTGTCACAGAGGATTCTACATGCGATATCGTGCCATGAAAAATTGCTGTGAATCGACAAAAACAACGTAAACTGCCGACACCGGTGCTTTGCAGGTGAATTTTGATTCTTTGAATAGCCTTTTTTCTCATGGAGCTTTGTTAGTTTTGGCTGGTTATTGTCTTTGAATGAGATAGGTTGCCATGGTAACCATTTAGGTTGCATTTAGTACAGAATTATAATTTGCATTAACCCCTTTAAGATCATAAGACTCCGGCGGTCGCATAACAATTGATTATCTATTGTGTCTGGAAAATTGAACTCTGCATTTTTTTAATTAGAAATAACCGTATTAAAATAAAACACGACTGATTTTCAAATGTCGTGTGTTCATTTGTAGACATCATTCAATCATTTATTAAGGATACCTTAATGACAAAAGGTTATTTTAAAGTAGACGATTATTTGAATGACTGAAACGTGTGGACCAGCTCGCACTAGCACAACTTCTGTATCTAAGCATTCTTTTTGAAAGAGACTTTGACTAAAAGTGGCTGAGTTTCTTGCGCTGCTTCTTCTCAGCACTAGCCCACAATTTGTCCCGAAGCAGTGGTAAGGCTTAAAAAATATATGTTGAGACGTGTATACGAGTAAGTGCCCCCTGTGGGTCTACGTGCATAAATAAATGACTTTTATAACAATCATATTGAACGACATTACAATTAGTCACTGTTTATTTTATCAGTATTTTTTATCTGACAGTGGAATAATTTGGCCCTTAAAAAATAATTTTGCTATATCGTATTCTTCTAGGTACAGCCCCCGGAGCCCGGCGCCAAGCAGTTTGCTGGGTTCCGTCGGTAAGTGGGAGTGCCAGAACCTTCTGGGTGAGCTTGCTCTACCGTTGACTCTGTCGACGACACGTCTGGTTTTTAGAGTCAAGTGTTTTTTTATCATTTTACAAAAAAAAAACAGTTGATTTGCTTACAATTTTTCGAAATAGTACTCCCGGAAAGTGCTCATAATAAAAACACGATACAAAAGATTAAAGAACAATAGGAACAAGTTTGTTAACAAAATATAATTGCTCCCACGTAGTCAACAAAGCAATGTAAATCTTGATTTAAATCAGACCACTCCTATTAAACAAGATCGTTCAAATCGTTCATTATTCAACATTAAGTGAACTATAGGGCTACTGAGAAAGGGTTCCATTTATTTTAAATTAGCCCAATTAAGTAAAGGTTACTGTGCGTTTTATACGGGCTCTTTGATACTGCAATTAACGGACATGAGTGCCTTCTTTCATAAAAGAAGAATAAAACCGTATTTTATTGTTGAAGTTCGTAGTTTCTAGTTTTATGTTTCTGCTTATCTTTGACTTAGTAAAACCGGTGTATAATGAAAGGTAAATAGATTTTATGAGAGGAGCGCAATGAGTTTGTTATCTTGTTTGCAAAAAGTTACGAATTTCCCTTCCATCTCGGTCAAGCCTACTAGTACGAGTACATACTCATAAGTACACTGCATGGTTATCTACTCATTGCAAATGCACTACCTATTATGTGACAACTAAACTGTTAGGTACCGATGGAATTTAAGTATTTCCGTAAATCTTGACATGCTGAATTTAAATCTGACATCAATATTTTCCCAATGATACGCATTTTTAAATATCTTAGCTTTTAGTAGCATAATAAGCGCGAGGAAGCGCCGTCCTCTGAGGGGTTAAATTTCCAGACATTGTAACTACTTAATAGGAATGAACATGCTTCGTGAATTTGACCGTCGTATCTTAATTATTCAAAATCCTAAAGTTTCAGTGCATATAACATTTTAAAAATACTGCATTTTTAAAAAAAGCGACTGAATATTTTATTTATTTGTAACATAAATTTATAGTTTTGTTTGTGAAAAAAAATATGCAGTTATTTAAATATTTTGCTATTATTCAGTTATAATTGCTACAAGTGTAAAGTAGTCTATAAAGTTTTTCAATGGTGGAATCGTTAACGCTCAGCTTAATATAATGCCTCGGCACTGGCTTTACCTCCGCAACGTAGATATAAGAGGTGGCTAGAGTCGGCCGAATCACGTTCCGCAGTGACTATGAGAAAAGTTGCAGCAGGCCGGGATTTATTTGTCAACTTCGTTCTGATAAAACTTTGTTTGACGTCTGATTGTGAGGTCATGCCGGGAGATAAGTTCCGAGCGTCTCTTTTGGCGCAGATTTATTCTATTGTACGAGTAGAGTTGTAAATCGACCGTAGCCTACCAAGGCGTTAGGTAGCCAACGGTAGACTACCGTATACCGTACCGGTAGGTTATGGTACACTACCATTTCATAGGGAAGTTAACGTAGTTCAAATAAAATATGTCGATCTTTACCTTCAAATATCTCGGTAGAGTGACTCTTTAGGGTACCATGTTACTATCATTTTTTTGTTTTTCTAAATACTCTATCCATATATATTGCTTTAAACGTGAGTCGCAGTTTGAAAAAAATGCCATTAGGGTCGATATGTTTCAGTCTCCTTAACAATTAATTTAATTGATTTGACATTGTGTATGAGAAAATTGATAGAAAAATGTTACTATTATGTTCATTACGAATCTATTGTTTTAGTGCAAATAAATAATAATGGTTATTTTGTTAAATCCATTTACTGTTTATTTTCTCTTAATTACAAATTTATAGTGATTTTGTTGAAATTTTGAAGATACGGTACATTTATAGTATTAGGTAAGATTAATACTGGCTGGTTTTATAACGCTAAATTAATCGATATTTTTGTTTTATTTTTATTTATTAGGCAGACGTTTGACCATAATCTCACCTGGGCCCTATTTCACGAAAATATTAGTTTGCTAGTATATTAGCTATTAGTTACTAGTGAAAAATTACTAGTCCTAATATTGTTTGTTTCTCAAAAACAGGTAGTAGACTAATTACTAATAGTAGCAGACTGATAGAAAATATTAGTCTAGCTTGAACGTTTACACACATATTTTCCATCCATGATTAAAAAAACCGGGCAAGTGAGAGTTGGACTCGCGCAGAAATGCAGTAATCTTGCATTACTGCAACATATGATTTTTTTTCTACGATTGTAACCTAAAAATTTAGTTTTTTTCCTATACTTGTGTCGACCTTCATTCTTGCTGTGTTTTATTTATTTATTTGTTTGGTACAATGCCGGTAAAAGTTTTATTTATGTTCTATTCAATGAGAAAGTAAATTAATACTTGATATATTCTGTAAGTGCTTCTGGTTAAAAAGACAATATTTTATAAAAATACACTGATAAATTGAAGTCTAATAGTTTGAGCTAATATATTTTACAAGCCTTCTGAGACCAAAAGCTTTATTAAGTAGTGTAATTTACAATATTATTTAAAAAAAAATTTCGAGAAACCAATTTGAATTTACTTTAGTAATTTTTGCTAATATTTATTAGCTGGTAACTAGTAACTAATATTTTACTACCGTAGCTTCGAGAAACGCACACTAGTAAACTTGTAAAAAATATACTCATATTATTAGTCTAATAAGTTTCGTGAAATATGGCCTGATGGTAAGCGACGATGCGGCCGAGGCTGGGTCATGTCTGACAAAAAACAGACTATTTACTCTTTTCTTAAAGGAATCGAGATGATTGTGTTCAGGAAACAATTCAGCCGGCAACGAATTCTACTATCTAGTCGTACGCAAGAAGAACGTAAATTTAAAACATTTGGTGCGTATTAGTAGTATGTCAACGTATTTTGGTTTATTTTTATTTGATTTATTGCAATACTATAACTTTTGTCCTAAAAGTGGACTAATTGCCAAGTGACAATCTGTATCGGTCATACCTTTGGCCTAAGCATTGTAACTAATAACTTTGGGTATGGTCATAAGAATGAAATTATTAAGGAGCTGTATGCTTACAGCTTTTCAAAAGCACGATGATTTATTTAAACGAACTCTTATAATATTCTCGAAATACAAATTGCATAAGAGCTCTCGACCAATAACTCGCAGCAAGGATTTAAATGATATATCTTCAGGACCATTCCTACCTAAAGACGGTTAATGAATTTTTGAGTTTAATGTTTACTGTCGTAAAAACTTGCCAAGAAATTGCTTATAATTTAAAAAAATACATTAGATAGGTACGAAACAGGTAAAATACTGATTCCAAACCACCTACCGACCCGCAAAATGAAAACATAAAGCGGCAAACTTTTGTAATTAGAAGATATTTATTATCCTTCCAAATACTGAAGTTATTCTCTGTTTACAAAGTCATTCAAGCTTAAACCTATCAACAAAGAAAGCCTTTACAAACAATTTAATGCTAAGCTTTGCTTAAATAAAATCTCTGTCTAAAAGTTTGGTTCAACTTCTTCAATCACATTAAGAAGTTAAGTGAAAGTTTGCAGACAAAAATTAAAACGGGAATTTGCGAAAAATGTCGTGCGACCGGCTCAAGTTGAACGATATTTCACAGTCGGTTAACGATCTATTTACAAGCGAGATCAGGGGACATGTCAGACGGTGGGATCTCAAAAGAATGCTATAAAAGCTCGGAAGTTGACAAATATCCACGAGTTATTTTTGTACGTCACTAATTAGACGTAAGGCGTGGGCGGTGTCACTCGTAAGCGTGTAAGGCTTGACGTCTACTAAAGAAATGTGAAGTGAACAGGCTATACGACTGTCAGCATTTACCATAAACTTTTTTTACAGGAAAAACCTAATTCTCTAAATGCAGTAAATAATCAACAAAAATGCAATTTAAATTACATTCACAGACACAAATACAATAAATATCATAATAATAAATAAAATAGGTATGTAATTAAGATTTATTTACTGTGAAACTTTTATGTGTTTATTCATGAAATAAAACGTGAGCATACTACATTATAGACTTCCCAATAAAAGTCAGCATAAAGTATGACGAAGAAAGGGGTTTATTAGACACTCCTGTTATACCACATATCCTTCATACTTTCTTAGTTCTTAGTTTAGGTTTTCCTAGTTGATTTGATTTTTGATACCATTGAACTCCACTTACACTAATACGGGCACACGGTAATTTCTTTTTTTTTTCTAAATATTTACTTTATAAATAGTTACATGAACTGGCTTTGGAGGTGTATTTTACACCTCTAAAGTTATTTATCCAGTACGTGTCACACAAAATACACAATTTCTTTTAAAAGCTGCGTTATTTTGTTGCACGTAAAAAATATTTTTTATGTTTTCAACTCAAAATGCACGCTTCGCTTAGCTCAAAATGTCAGTGGACTTCTAGCCTTAATTTTCCCCAAAAGATAAATTCGTTTGTTGAGGCCCGAGCACTATTAATAAAAACGTGTTTCGATAAACGCCATCATTTGTATCGTATGTCACACAGAGAAAATTTATGGTGTATTGAGAATTACGTATTATGTCATGATGGTATAATTAAATTTTATTCTTACACTACTGTTTTGTGGCGGCAATGATGATTGACAATGACCTGAACAAAAAAAAACGTAATTATTCATTGTCAACATTACTTTTTTATATAGGTTTTACGGCCTTGGTGAACGAATGGGCTTTATGAACTAGGGTTCATATAGCCCGATTCATATTCATATATTTATAAACCTCAGTGGTTTTTAGTCGCTGTCATTTAAGTTATTATCTTGAATTATGTCTTTTTTATTCGGTATATAAATTTTAAAAAAATATCATTCGATTTTTCTTAATTGTACACTTAAAACCTAAACTTACATTGTATACTTTAAACTAATCTAACCTATCTCATTGACATGCGAGAATGGTTCACATTTCAATGCTTAAGGAAGTTTTGAGTGGAACAAGCGATCCAAATCAAAACACCTTACTTTATTTCTTACATTCACTTGATTGGTTTTCTTCCTAGCCGCTTATTATGATGATTCCACTACACAATCACAATAATCTTCTCAAAAAACTCCTCAACAATTTTCAATTGAGGGAAAGGGGGAGAGGTAGTGCCACAAAACTGAACATAAATTATAGTGCTATTAATAAAAGAAAAACAGTTTGCATCATGTCAAGTTCCTTTACTCCTTACCAATGACAGCATTTTAGTCAAACTTGTTTATTTGTAGGTTTCATACATATGAATGAGAATCGCTTTTTCTTCGTATCCCGGTAAAGACGAATAGCAGCACAAAACACTTCAATAAGACTAACCGATTCGCAATATTCTGCGAAAAGATCTATCTACGACCGCTATATCATTATACCTCATCCTCCCCTATCTGTCAATAGTGTTGGGAAAATCAGACATCTATCGACAATGTCCGTGATTATTAAACTTTCCTCTTTTATATTTATACAAATTATTGTCAAAAAACTGTCGAACTCCATGAAAAAGGCACGTTTAATGTTCGGTTACAGCAGACTCATTGGAACAATATGAATATATCAATAAACTTACAAAATTACGCTAGATATACTTACCTGTGAACCATATTTTTTTTATATTTGCCATAAATCTTTTTCTATATAAATATATATGATAGACCTACTTTTACTTCCCCACGTAGCACTCTTAGGTAAGGTAGGATTGGAGACGCAAAATACGGTACCTACATGTCGTCTGCATATATTGACGAATTGAAAAATTTCGGTTTTGTCAGTAGTCACAAATGTTTTAGTCAGCGCTTGTTAAAATTAAAAATATAAACCGGGCAAGTCCGGTTCGGACTCGCGCAATTTTTATTAAATTAAATTTTTCGGTCAGTCCTTCCTTCTTGCTAAATTTTGTGATTCTAGGTCTATGGAATCTTATAGCCTATAGCTTTTGATTCCCTTGCGAAATATTAGAAAATACAGCTAAAAAGGGCGTGTCTTTGGACGGCGTTAGCTGAAAAGCTAGTTTTATTCACAGCTTCAAGGGACCGCAGCCAGTATTTGATGTTAATTGTAACTTAATGCTATAGTTTTTAATATTTTAACACTCACAGTGTTCTTTCTTATTGTAATTAATCATATTGTAATGTAACTTAATGCTTTTAAACGTTCCTGTAAAAAGAGACTTGACAGACAGACAGACGGACAACAAAGTGATCATATAAGGCTAAAACCCCTTTGGTATAATACTCCATCGATACGATAGAAATCTTTGAGCATCACTACAAAGATCCTCGACAAATGTCCATTGCGCTTATCGTATCCGACATCGTTACTAGGAGTTGGATAACCAGATTAATTTGGGTTGTAATAGATAGCTATTCGACAACCACCCGGAAAGATCCTCCTGGACGTAAGCCTTTTATGTTTCGTCGTGTTCAAAAGCTTTTTGGAGCCAATTACATCGGTCCTGATTGAGAAAAGGATCTGTTGATGAAGAATGTTTGCCAAGGTAGAAAGTCAGGACAGAACTTACATTTACTAAACCCTAACTGTGACGAAGGAAATATTATTTTAAAGAAAATATTATACTTTAATTTCTTATTATTTAAAGTTTTCCTCAAGCATGTGGTTAAATTTTATAAGATCTTTTTGTCACGATAAAGAATTGTTATAAGACTTTATTTCTTTCGTGAAAAGACCCTGGTGTACCTACAGTTACATTATTTTAAGAAAGAAAAAAAGAAGCATTTATTAATTTGGGACATCACAAACAAACATCGTACATAATAAAAAAAAAAAAATTTACAAAGATCACAAAAAAACAACAATACAAAATAAACAAATCAGTAACAGTCAACGCTTTTACAGGACATTCTACGTATACAATTCAGTCATCGCGCATCGATTTGGAGCAATTTAGAACACAACTGTACAATTACACGACTAATGATGTCATTATAAGTACGGCTATAGTAACATTAATGGTATTGAAGTAGCACTTATATCGAAAATAACAGGTTGATTAACCATGCAAATTCCACGTTACGTGCCTAAATAAAGCCTATTCACTTCATTACACGCACGCTAAGGCCTATCCAAAGGACTTTGCATTTTAACTTCCATCCCACTAGTTCATAAATCATGATTTCGCCTTCACAAAGTTTACCGTTACACAAAGGTAACTTTATTCAGGACAAAGGGTAATTTGGTTATTACGCAGGATTATGTTATGATACCAACACTCAGTTCGCTTCGCTTTGTTTTCTGTACCTCAGCTATTACAATAACAAGGTGCTTATTAGATGGCCATTAAACTTGTTATTAACGAAAGCACAGCGGTAATTATCTACCCGGTAATAATTGTAGAGCGCCTATCTTTAAAATTTATAGCAACGATGGTATTAACGTTTCCTATAGCGAACATAATCTGTGTATTACCTAGTTCGCTGCAATTTTCTTGCGAGTAGGTTTCTTGGACAAAACTAGACAGATAAATCATGAACTTTAAAATACTTAGGTAGTTATAATATATTTATCGCAATTTTAAGTTAAGCTTAGAGAATTAAAACATACTTAGATACTGACGTTAGCATTTATGTATGTTCTACTACGAGTACTTTCAGTCATCATGCCAGGATAAAATGTTTACGTTAGATAAATAATAAATTACAATCATTTAAATGTAAGTCACCATAATTATTTAGGTAAAGTTATTTATGTATATAATAGAAATAACCCTTTTTCGATGTACAGTCAGCCTTGATATCCGTACGGAAAAAAATATTTAAAAAAAACATTTTCCAATATTTTATTAAAGTGAAACTAAAATCATTTGAAATCCCAAAGCCTCATCACACCTACTCGTAATTGAAGGATAAAGAAAAAATACGCCACTGTCATAAGGGAACCATTAAACATAATGAGAGTCTCAAGTTAAAAGTCTTCAATATATTAAACGAAGAAGTGTAAAAGAAACTGAAAGAATAATTAAATTTATCTATGAGAGCGCCTGAGATACTTGAAGTTTTAATTAAATTTCACGAACTCACTTCTAACGTGTGTAAGTATATCTACATGAGTGTACTCAAGTTTTCTGTTCTTCGTTGCTATCAGTTAAATTAAAACGATAAAATAATAGGTAGGTCTAACTACTTTAATCAATCAAAAACCACTTGATGTAAGTGACATGCGAACATACCAAGCAGTCAAACGTTAAGGAATTGAGGAAATTAATACGTTGATGGATTACTTAAATATAATTGTTAACCTAAATAATTCACAAATGAAACTGCCGTTACTAAGTCACTGTTTCAAAGTGAATTTTGAACAGAATCGATAGCCTAGGAACAATTGCTTTGTGTAGGAACAGTGTATTTAGAGTTCTATGAGTATGACTAGTACATACTAGTTAGTAATACGAGTAGTTAGGTTCATATCTAAGACCATACCTTTGCTATAGTATCGGGCTAAGATAATGTCAAGAGTTACCCCATTCATCATCATCATCCTAGCGTTACCCCTGTGCACTCGCACGCGAGGCCCCAGGTCCTCTGACCATGGTCAGAGGACCCTGAGCCTTGTGGCAGATCAGGTAATTTACAGTGGAGCGACTGCCATCTGATCTCCGTGACCCAGTTAACTGTGGATACTGACGAGTTTTGGATCATGGTTACACATTCGGTCGCTGCGTCATAAAAAAATGAGATTTGATATTTAAAATACTAACGTGTATTTCAAAACACGGATTGATTTAAGTAACTTATTGATTTTTTTTCGTCATAACCAAACACACAATCTAGCAAGTAGCAGTAATCAAAGGTCGGTAAGTCTTTGCTAATTGAAGCGCCAAAAGGATCCTGCAATAATCCCTGATTTACAAATTTTAATTGCGTTCTTGTTTTATCACAAACAAGGCAGAACGGAAAACGTTTAAGCCCAGAGTTATTACAATGCTTAGCGTTCGCGTAACTATGTAGCGGTAAAAGGTTTGGCTATAGGGCTGCCACTTGCCAGCTTTTTTGTACCTAGTTCGGGTAACTGGCGGACAATTATCCAATATAATAAATCAAATGACGAAAAAGTCATGCACTGTGACATTAATAAGTAGCATTTTCTGACCTAAATTAAATAAATGATTTTCAGACAACAAACTTTAGTTCTACAAGGTTAGTGAAAGCAGCGTTTTGGTTATGGTTACACTACGCAACATTAAAAAAACTACAGTACGTTTTTATAAATATCATTAAATATAATTTAACATAATAAATATCTGTTACATTTACGGATAGTCGAACGAGTATTAAATAAATAAACCGCGAATAAATCTTTAAAATTGTGTTTCGTGAACTATAAATATCATAAAAACTAATTTAGCTCAAGGAAGACACGAGTGGAAATTTGAAAATACCATTTTTATGAGAGGATAGTCAAATCTAGATCCTGCGTTATCTGGATGGTAACAGGGTGAAAGGTAATCTATTCAGGCTGTCCGGATTTCGACTAGCGATAATTTAAGGGTCTTTTATTTATAAAATTTTAGAGAGATAATCGTATTTTTTTTCCAAAAAAATTTATTTTTGGTCTTAATTTTGTTATAGGTTTTAAAAACAATTTCACTGTTTTAAATTTTTAGCACGAATTCTTATAAATGTTTTTTACTTCTATGATGGTTAATAATTTAGAATTGATCTTTATTTCACTTGATAGGCGTTAGCGTTACCTTTCAAATGAATCATTTTCATAACTTTTTGGACCTCCAGATCTATAAAATAGTATTTTTAAATAGTACTGCTATTTCAAGAGAGGGGGAGTTAGAACCCAACCAAGTTAGGGGAGGGGTTTTTTGACGTTAGCATTTGATGAATTAATTGCCCATAAAATTAACGCTAGTCCAAACCCGGACACACTGTATATAATCTCTATATAATATCAGAAGCTTATCTAAAAGTGGTGCAACAGGGCCTGTCCGGGAAACCGGACGGAGGCAGCCCTAATCGGCAAGCGAAACAAGACGCGTCCGGTTATCCGGGTCGTAATGGCTTATTAACCGAATGCCCGGCTCGACTTATTTTGTGGGTCAATTAGAATAACGATTGTTACATTAGTTGTAAGTCATTCATATTTTCATTTAGAGATTGAAATGGCTGTAGTTGTTTGTGAGTGCCTAGTAATTCATATCCTTAAAGTTGTAATGTATCCTTAAATTTAGCCTTTCGTAACTCGTGAACTATATAAATAGTGCTATCAAATACATAATAGGTGTACAAATACTTAAAAGAAGACTTCAACAATTGCTTTTGTATACAATGTATTTCTTCGCGAAATAAATATATTTGAATTTTGAAAAAAAAATTTAAAAATTTAATCAAGTGCTTAAGGGCGAGAATCTAGTAAGTTACCAACAAATGATAATTGCAATAGGCTACTTATTCTCTGAAGCATATATCACATATGATATTTATCGAAGAAACATGGCGGATATCACAAAATTGAAATGTTGCGTATTCTCGAAATATGAACATGTTGGATATTTATCACATTTTGTGATATCCGCCATGTTTTTGATAAATATCGCGTGAGAATTGGGCCCCAGGTAAAACTTTTGAATCTTTAACCATAGGTATTGAAATCCAACTTTGTAGTCTGCCTAGAATCTTTGTTGAACGCAGTAATGAGCGTATCGAATTTGCAAGAATTTGCTTAAAATAACTTGACGGTCATTCGATACGAGACTTCAAAGCGGCTTCAAAATTAATTAAAAATATAAGATCAATGTGTATAATGTTTTTTGTTAGATTTATGGTAAGTTAAGCTGTATGGAATATTCTGCCTCGACGGTTCGGTGTTTAGTGATTATTTTATTTTCCTGACAAAAATAAAGACACCTGGATCCAAAAGGTTTGGAGTTCGATTTTCAGGTAGACTTAAGGTGCGGATGCAACAGTTCTAGTTGCCAAAAATGTAGCACCTGACCTTACCTGATTACTTGGTCAAGGACTTTACCCCGATTAATTAATAGTGTCGTGTTTTCGACTGTAGCAGTCTCCTTACTTGTGCCATGATAACCATGCGCATGAGCATGGGTAGACTGCTTGTAGACTCGAAAACGGACATCTTCATCACTTATTTCGGCAGTCAGGGAAGACAGAGCGAGGTTCAACTAGGCCAACAGTCATAAGACCTCGACACTATAGGTGTCTAGATCTTATGACTGATCTTATTCTTTCATCACTTAAGCTGGACTCATTTCGGTGAAGCAATTTCGACACCTCTCTGGCCAGCACCTTTAACTCCCAATAAGACTTGCCATCAGTTTTTAATAACAATTAAGTATTTAACATCATCACATACACTCTTCTGATCCCAAAGAGTAGCTAAAGCTTTTGTGTTATAAAAATCAGAAACAACAGTGGTAGCTCTAAAAAATATAAATAGGATTTCAATCCAAACACTTACATTCTTCGAATCACTATAATAAGCCATTTATTCTAGACTCTCCGCACTGCCGATGCTCATCTATAACGCGTAATTGAGCAGATAATACGATGTCTTTGGTCCAGGTATGAGCTGCTCAATTACAATCACATTACGCTCAACAGTTTACCGCTAACTGGCCGAGGGGCGCTGCTCGGATAACAAAATGGCCGGACTCTTAGATAGGCTTATGATTTGATTAGACAGGGCAGGAACGAATAATAATTTTAAGGTCATTGTTTTATATTTTTATTTCATTATATTAGCTTTATACATATATTTGTCGCACGCACCTTTAATTTATGCTTACCCCAAAGCATTCGGTACTCAAAGGTACGACTGGTAAAGTATACTCAGAAACACACGTGATGCACACGTTAAGAAATCATTGTTGTGCAAAAAACTTAAATAAATCAATTAAAATTAAAGATATAAATGGTTTTCAGTTCTTACTTAGGCAATTAAGATCATCCTATTACGATAACTCTCCTTTGTGAAGTTATAAAAAGGACACATTTATCATACTGTAAATATTTCTATATAAATATATATAAATAACTTTCCAAATTATTCAAAAATATTTTAAGAGGTGCTTCTAAGTTAAATATTTAGATATCTTCATCATTTCCTATTTCACATTGTGTCACTCCTAAATTATATTCTACTGTACAACACATTCAACGTGAAATATTAATTGTTAGCCCTCTTGACTACAAAACAATAGCTTAAATACCTCCACGTTGTCACCCTGTATATTTCTATTCGTCCCTAAATGAGGGTTTTCCGGAAAAGGGCCAGACTTGACAGACAGGAACAAAGCTTTGTGCAAGAGGATAAAATTACAAGCATGGTGGCGGTTCACTTATTAACAAAGATATTCCATCACTTAGGAAGATCAAACGAAACAGAATTGGTCGGTATATCTTGTGACCAGAACAAAATTATTACTGAAGTGTGACATAAAGCTATTAAAATTCTTTATGAACTATTAAGGGGTAGGAATAAACATTCAATAGAGTGATTATTTCATTTAAAATTTTATTCCTAAAATAATGCTGGTCAATAAAAACATGCAACATGCTTTTAATATAGTAGTAAAAAATAGTAAAAATAAAGCTAACCTTTAAAGATCCCACTGCTGGGCTTTACCTTAACTTGAGGAGGATACGAGTACACTGGTTAAATAATAAAAATTATCAGAGAAACAATAAAAGTACCGTTTATAAAATCCTTACCTTAAAAACTTTTAAAATAGGAATAAGAGGTACTATAGTTTCTGTAAAAAAAAAACATAAACTCACCATAATTTCGCCCGTAGCGCAACGTTCCGTATCAGCAACCAAAAACTAAACAAAAAGTATCGATGACAAAAGTAACACGATTTCATAGCTCTATGGCACAATCAGTGGAACTTATTGGTGAACATCGTCCCGAAATCGTGATCGGACCACCCACCGGCGAGGCAAATAAAATAAAACAACGATAAATAACCTCTCGCGCATAATTGATCACAAATTAAAACTCGCGCCGCGTCCGAATGTTAAGCGCCGACGTCGCTCCAAGCGAAATTAGTGCGTGTCCGCACACGAGTTTATGCACACATGCGTAACGCAGGGGTGTCAACGTGCTATTAAAATTATTCATGTGAGATTGTGTGATGATGATTAGATGTGATTCTCAAAATCAATAACTTTGTTTTTATATTCTAAAAAAGCTGAAAATATGGTAAATGGGAAAGTAGGTATAAAATACTCTGTATATATTTATAAACAGGTAATTTAGAAGTTTTATTGATATAATATACATAAAGTGAGAAGATTGACTAAAAGCGTAAGTATATTACAACATATTTAAATTATATGGATAGTCTTCTCGTACTTCACTCAATTCTAATCAAGCGCCAGAGTCGGAAAACAGTAATGTTACAAACTGTTTTTTTAAGAAACTCAATTACAGCCCTGTGCACACATGAATGATCAATTTAACCATAATTAATTCTGATTCTGCAGTTAAGTCAACGCCAGTTGTAATTGTAAAATCACTGTGCTGATTCAATATTTGGGGACTTCAAAATTGTTAAAATATTTCCATAGTTAAAGAAAATATTATGAAATTTATACAGGAAGAATCTTTCGCCTTTTATTTTTCTAACTTGAAGTTACAAAATGTCCGTAATTACAAAATACGTAACAAATACTAAACACACTAACACTAATCTAAGCATGATATCCCTTGCAAATCTCTTAGGCAATGAAATCAGAGGTCATTGTGTCAAATTGTTTAGTGTGATTAGCATAAAGATCCTCTTTCATACTCCAGGTAAGGATGCCTCCAGGGACTCAATTTTCGGTCTAATAATTCTGTTTCCTTCGGTGGTTCAGAGATAAATATTATCCGTAGCCACGTTGATTTTCAGAATATTTTTTTTGCATAGTCTACGTTAAACATTTTACTGCATTTATATTTATTGATCTAAAGATTGAGTATGCTATTTTGTGTATGCACTTTTCTAAATTGTGAGTGTGTGCCTTAATGTTAAATTAAGTAATAACAAAAAACACGAGATTTTTAATTTGTGTTTTTATGGACGACAAATAAATGTTGACAGCCCCAGGCCATTCGTTTTATTTACCCTTTTTTCTTGTTCGGCGCTTTGGAATATTAAACTTTGATGCGATAACATTTGGGATCATAATTTACTGAACTGTCAAATTGTTTATGTATAGTTGTTAACTCTGATTTAACACATGCACGCATTCTTCTGCTTGTGTGTCAAAACAAAGGACCGAATTCAGCACAATGTGTCACTAAAAATATGTGGGCTCGGTTTAGAAGTTACGAACTTTTTATTACGAATTTTTGTGTGTTTGTGTTTACAAAAGGAAGCCTTTATTCTCATTTTCCCCTTCCTCATCTATGAATAGAATTAACAATTAAACAAGCAGTCACGTGTATTTCTTACAAATTTTACCAGTATAGTCTTACTGGTAAATTTTGTAAGAAATACACGTGTTAATTTATATGGTTTCTAGCTTGAAAGACTTGCTTCAGATAAACTGCAAAAGTGGACAGTGGGCATCTCAATATCTAGCACTAAACCAGAAAAGGTAGCACTCCATCTAGTTAGCCAAATTGAATTTTGCTACCGTAATAATTTATATCAGATAGAAAATTCAACTTTATGCTCTACTGAATAGGTGAATTGAAATATCAGAGTACTTAATCCGTGTCATATTAGAATCAGTGCTCCAAGAAAATCCTGCCATGTCTGTCACACAATGCAGGGCTGGGCAACCTTCGGAATGCACCGCACTAGATATTGTAATGCGCGATTGCATTCGCGATAAGTAGTTCAAACTTGCTGCTTATAATGGCGAGAGATATTGCACGATAAGTTGCAGAAAATGGTCATGTAGTTGCACATTCATATTTGTTTTGAGGTTGTTGGATAACTGTTTTGAAGCTACATTCATATTTTTGAGGTTGTTAGTCTGCTTTTAAAGCTGAAGTAGTAAGATGAAATAGAAAAATGATGCTTTTGGAAAAAAAGTGTCGACTTAGCCTGTACGCCTCTCAAAAGTCACAGAGATCATTTTTAGTATATGAAACCTATAGTATTTTTATTCTTATAAAAGGTAAACGTTTTACCACTTATAAACAGTGTGTCTGGTCACCGATATCAGATCCTTCACGAAGTGATAGCCGAGTACACCTGCAACATGTTTCTTTATTACATGAACCTCGAAAACAGATAAAAAAATATCACCTTTCCATACATATCTACAAATCTGATTTACTAATTAGTATGGGAAAATGAAAAAATAATTCAGGATTTAAAAGTTGATCCTATTATGAAAGTAGTTGCAATTTTGCTTTTTAGTCGCCACATGAAGGCTGGGACACCAGTGATCGAACGGTTATATTTTTCGTTTGACTAAACATTTCATATATCAAATTTTACTCTGTGCAATCAAACAAAAATTAGGATGTCTCTTGCTGACGAAATGATATTGTGAAATGGGAGATTATTGAGTTACACAATAAATCGTGCTCGTAAATTATGGCAGGGAGAGCAAGCTTGATGAAATGTTGCCACAGTAGATTTGGTCAATTTGCAAATGGAGGTAGGTTACTTGTATTTTTTCGCGTTTGGCACAGCGAAAAAGATAATAATTTGTTTGTCGGAGTCAGAAGCGTTTTCAGACATCAATATTGTCTTTGGGGACTAGCCTTAGAGCTATGGATAACATAATACTAGAAGATTTTATAGACCGGCCACAGATTATGACCGGAATATTAAAAAATAATAAGCACTTCTTAGGAAGGCGTGCTGGTGTGACAGTACTAAGTTAATCTTGGGCCACTGTGTTGTCTTAAATAAACAAATATTGTTATTAATATTGTACTTGTAAAATTGTGATTTGGTATTTACCCATACCAATAATCAAGAAAGTATACTCTGCTAGTACTAAAGATAGACTGACCCCTAATTTTTTTTTTTCGAATATCTTTCTTGAAATTATAAAATCTTTAAAGAAGTAATTATTGCACGCTAAAGGTAATAAGTTAAAGATTACTTCAATAAATCGATCGAACATCGTCTTGAGGCTTAGTTTCTAATATTTTACATTGAAACACTAATTAAATTCTTAAAAGTTATTATTGAAGATGTAGACTTTCTCTTTATACAAAACCATTTCAATTGAAACTTCATAAAATCAATCACTTTTTTCATTATTAAGAAAATCTTTGATATTTTTTGGGCAGACAACGTTTATGAGTTTATAAAGATTTTCAATTTTTAATTAACTTTCTTAATCTGTAGCAAAAAATACACTTTATAAAAAAAACACAACACTGAAACGTACCATTAATAATTTCAACACCAGCAAGTGAAGCAGTGTTTTGCTCATAAATAAACCCCTAATGGCAAAGTCGGTAATATTTCTTCCCTCATCTACATTACTTCTGCTAAAATAACGAAATAGTACTCGCATAAGATTGCCGCGTGGCGATAAGTCGCTGCATAGACTAGTGATGCCACGATTCACAGTGTTTCTGGTATCGATTTGCCCTGTAATCTGAATGTGTACTTGTATGTCTATCTCTCTCACTCATCACTGGAGAATTATTTTTATCAATAGGGTAAGTACATGACACCACCAATCGTGGATGTTCTTTGAAAGCACTGTCGAATCATTATTCTTGAATATATTTTGAATGGAAATATATAACTGTGACCGTCTGTGTTCATTACTAATAATTTTTTAACGATTTTAGCATACTTAATTAAAAGTTGTATATCACAAACAATTGAAAACAATGAATGTTTATATGAAATATGGTGTCAATTCGTTACAAAAATGTTTTGTCCAAAATGATTTCGATTGGAAATATGGTGGATGGTGTGCAATGCTGCCTTTCATTCCGCTTTTTTGGAAGGAATGGCCTCTCCTCAGACTCAAACTATACTAAAATATTAGGAACTACCTACAAGCTTTGCAATTTTATCTGAAAGTAATGGCCACCATTAGTCGAAAACGAAACATTTCACTCCAGCTCTACTTATCGACTCCAGTTAACAGAAAATCGAGTAACCGACTACTTAAGAATCGAGTATTCCAGTAAAACGATACTCGGCACATTTCTAAACGGACCATTATAAGCAGACTGTACCTTTTTAAAGTTTTAAACAAAACGCGATCGTAAGCGGTTTGTTTAAGATTGCTTTTGAGTTTACCACTTTTTATCTGGTAGTTCCGCAGAGGTTCCGATTTGTGGCGTAGATAGCGCGCGAATGATGCTCTCGGTTGCCGCAAGGACAAAACTAAAATAAAACTACATTATTTCGTGAAGATAAGCGGCGTCCGGCCCTAGGGCTAGGGTTGGCAATTGTCTGATTGTCATCTGAAATGTCAGATTCGATAATTTGAACGGAAACAACGAAATTGGGCCATGAATAAACCCAGCAAAGCTTAAGTAAGTTCCTCCAATAACAACAGCGCAAAAATTGATAAGGCAAGTTTCAATAAATAAACCTAAATCAGTAAACTCAACGGCACTCTTCGTCTGTCAAGCAAATGTCTGATTAAGCCACCTAACTTTATTGAAGTAACTAATTTGAATTAAGAAGCAAGTCTGAAGTCTCACCACTTTGATAAGTACATCAAGTATTTACACTCCTCAGAATCGGTAGAGTGCCGTCGACATTTGCCAATTCAAGTAAGTATCGATAACTAGATGAATAATACATAGCCGCGAATAAATTTAACCTCGCAACCCTGCACCACTGCAGTTATTTCGATAACTCGAATATCTGGACAGTTCTCGTTACTTTTTGTTTTTACAGCTGTTTAATGCGTTCGTGGAACCGATAATAGCCCACTTAATGCACTTTTGGGTGTGGGCGGTGTTTTATCGTCAACACTAAAGATTTCTATGCAGAAATAAAAAGGGTTTGGTACCCAAGTTAGTGTAAGACCAATTTCTTGACTATAAATTATTCTTCTACTGTATTAAATATTCAATTCCTAACTGTAAGATTTCCGAAAACTGTTAAATAAAATAAATAAAAATAAAATAAAATATTTACAATGATAGAACTCATTCCTAAAAATTAACAAACAGGTATACATTGTTATTTTTTTAAGTTATAAGCATCACCATGATAACCATTTAAAAATTTCATTGACTAAAGCATTTTTGATCTGTTTTTTTTTATTCAAGCAATTTTTTTCAAGTTTTTACAAAAGTAAATTTTAGTGGTTTAAAGTCCCACCGGACGACACGGTGAATCCATATTTGTGTGCAAAATATACTTCTATTTTATAATCTGCTAAATAAGATTATTGAACGAATAAAAGAGTACAGGTATTTTCCTTTTGTCTGCTTCTCCAGTTTGACAAATCACATGAAACATTTTAAATCGAGTCTTGAGTATTAAGACATTACTTAGTAATTTAATACCCTATTGTTTTCGTACGGGTATCACGTCAAAAGTACAGTGGCCGAGGTTCCTCGCAGCTCCGTTTCAGTCATTCATTACATATTTATAAGTCCTTATATAGAGTTAAATCGATGTAGGATTTTCGTATTCCGAGTCTGAGAGCACTAGTCCTGTCACGTACTGCCATATTAGACAAGTTTTCAATGAATTTTAATGCGAGCACTATTAAATCTGATACCACAATAAACAGAGATGCAAAAAGATTAATATTTTAACATATTTTACTTTGCATAAAGCATCAATGTCTCCAATCAAATAATGTTTAATATTTTGTAATTTTCGTGTTATTCTACTTTGTGCCAAAACTTTAAGCAAATTCGTCAAAAGTCAGACAGTCAAACTTGAACACGTTTCTTCATTCATAGTGCGAGTAAAAAAACAACAACGCCATCTGTTGACAGAAGAATGTAAAAATCCTAATAAAATATCTACGTATGCATGCAGTACATATTATAGTCTCTAATGAAGAAATAATTCAATTCCATGGGTAATGTCATTTTTAGTCAAACAACGATTTCTGCTTACGCGTTTTTTTTTAAAGTTAAATAATAAAAGCATATAAATTATATTTTAGAATGAATCTACTGAATGTGAATGCGAGTCAATTGCGATGCTGTGATTGATCGTTCAGTTTGCATCGAGTCTTATGTAGAGTTGATTTGTGTCAACTATGTGTTTTAGAAGTTTGTGGAAGTGTAAGTGGTCTGCATTGATTGGTGCTCCCGAGATAAACTTGCAATCGAATTGACTGATGTACCCGTGTTGATATATTCCACATGTAATGTAAATGGTGTCTTACTTTAACATTTACCTATTTAGGGTTTACTTTTTTGCATCTTATCAAACTTAGACCCGGATTCACTAATTTAAAAACAGCCGGTAAACGTAAGTTGACCGTTAATTTGACACAATTCCCCTACAAAATACGTCGAATAACATTTAGCCACTGGTTAAAACATTAAACATGTGTTGGTGAACTAGGCCCATATTTATTCAGTCTTAATTGAATGTAGCACTACTTGTTTTTGATAGATAAATCATCTAAAATTCGCAAATTTTCATGAATAAATTCATGAAAATTTGCGAATTTTAGATGATTATGATTACAAATATTCTGATGGAAAACTCTAATTTTCTAAGCCAATAAAACATGCTACTCTGACATGCCTGTTGTGTCCACCGTAACACAAAATCAGCCAACGCAAAAAGCCGAAGATCCTGTTGGCGGGCCTGAATTATGGAGATTGGATAGTATGGGATATACCTACCCAGTTTAGTTCTCCACTACTATTATAAACTGAACTCCAAGTCAAGTGGTCGGCAGTACTATCAAAGTTCAGGGTATAATGGAAATGTAGAGCTTGACTGGAAACGTGTGTCAACCAAGAATCAGTTTTCCGCTTCATTTCGCCGCCGTATGCATGCTAAGCGTGTTTGTCCATTAGGAAGCTGCTCACATTTCAGGGGTTTAGATGGTTTAGACGTGGTTTAGGTATTTACTTGACTTTTTTCTTTCCTAGCTTATTTTGGCGCAACCTATCATTTTATGGAGCAGCCTTGTTACAAGAATGTTGGATGTTATTTTAAGATTGTCACTTATGTCTGTGCCACAGAATATTGAAATGGTGTGGCGTGACGTGAGTTAATTTATTTTAATTCATCAAGGTATTGCAAATAAAACTTATTCTTAAAATTCCAACCACATAATGAAAATTTCATTTGCCGTTTATGTTCGTGAAAAACGGAATAGAACCAATAAAAGTTAATCAACTAAAAACCGGCCAAGTGCGAGTCGGACTCGCGCGCGAAGGGTTCCGTACTATTAACTTAAAATATTAGACAGTATAGGCAAAAAAAAGTATATATTTTTATTTTATTTATAATTTTAAAAGTATTCATCACAGGATACCCGAAATAATTTTAAATAAGAGTTTCCGCTTTCCGCCGAGTTATTTGAAGTTTATAGGTCCAAGACTTTAGAAATTACAGGCCCGGGCTGTACACCGTGTAAACGACTTTAGCGGGCTTTATCTCGCAAATGGTAAAGCTAATAAAAAGTGTTGTATGAAAACCCTATCTTAATTTCATAGTCCTTTTCAACGATATCCCACACAAGGAGGTGCATTAAAAAAAAATTCACCCCCCCCCCCCTTTACATGCATGGGGAGGTACCCTTAAAAAGGAATTATTTAATTTTTTTGTATTTTTTAAAATAAGATCAATATGTGAAGTATCCTCGAACCAAGTTACATGCAAATCAGTCCATAAACGTAGAAGATATTCTGCTGCGACAGACTAGGACGGACGGACTGAACAATCTTATAAGGGTTCCTTGTCGGACTCCGGAACTCTAAAAAAGAAACAAAATAATAATATCAAATAAAACATAATTCGTTGTTATTACAAAAACAATCGATGTTTCAACCATGTCCAAATATTAGGCGAACATTTTTATGCATGATGATATTGCACTTATTTAAAACTTCATTGTATCATGTACTGAATAGTCATGTGGAATAATCCAATTCACACTAAAAAGTTTGCCGTCCAAAATAAAAAGTTTATTTTAATAAAATAAAAAAGCTAAATCGCTTACGATCAGGTGAGATTGTTGTCGCATGTTATTATTATTATTAAATAAATAAAAGTGCGAGGGAAACCCAAACATACTAACAATATTACTCACTCATCAAACTCCATTCATGCTTTTATTTAGCGCTTCATTAACCTTTGTATCTCATAGAGAGCTGAGTAATAATCTCTTCTGCAAGGTAAGTAGTATAATCTCTTCTGCAAGGTTTTTGAATGCGAGAATCTATTTAGCACTTAGTTAAAACGTAGTGTCTCATAGAGAGCAGAGTAATAATCTGTTTTGCAAGGTAAGTACTCGTAGTATTATCACTTCTGCAAATGCGGGAATTGAGTGACCCAGATGCATAGAGCTGAATACAGGGAGGGACTTGTTTGGTCGCAATGCACCGCCTAGTCTGTAAATCATAGGGAAGATCTTAGATAGAGCAGTAAATTTGTGAGAATTATTGTACCTAGTACAGTAGTAGATTCAAACTGTAAATTCTAGGATTGCGTTTATTGTATGATAAGTAGGGTAAGCTTTTAAAAAAACTAAGTTTTACAATGTAATCTTATCCAAAACATTTATGTATGAGATAAGATTAAATTCGTATCATTTTCAATTCGAGTTTTTCAATTCGAATGCAGTGTTTTATCAAAGTAGTGAGCCAGAGAGATTTTTTATGCGGTTTTCAGTTGTCAACACAGTAGTTCTATCAGTATATAGGTTTATATTCGTTAAGGTTTACGGCGGATCGCTAGTATTAAAGTAATACAACAGACAAAATGAACGCGTTAATACGACATGGACAGAAACCTTACTAATTAACGTTGTACGCACGAAACCGTACAAAAGATACGCCGAATCTATTTTTTCAATAATACTCCTCACGAACAGCCAATGTTCCCGTCTTCGTTACAACATCCTTTGTTCGGTTGCCACACTATTAGTTTTTGTCTTGGTCCCGAACAAAAACACGAACAAAGCCCCCGAGATGCCGGCTTGAACATGCTTAGTAACATCTAGTATCAAAATATTAGCTATACAAACAATATTAGCTATGCAAACGGTAACCTCTCGACCCGACCAACCGATACGGCGTGTCGGCGCCCGCGGCCTCTCAGCGATTTATTTTATTATGTTAATAGAATGAAATTTAAAATTAATTCAGAAGATAAAAAAATACTGCCGCGCTTGTAATGATTAAATACGCCTCACTTCCTGTGTTCTTTTTAGGGTCCCGTGCCTTAAGTGTTTCAATTTCTTTTTTCAAGATTGATTTTTTTGGAAATAAAGTTATGAATACAGAATACAGGGTTATCAATATTTTTGTTCCCATTTTACAATGCGGAACCCCTTAATTGATTTGTGCTCTATGCATTAGATCGGTTTTTCATATAAGAAAAAAAACGGTTTGAAACTTTCATTGAGAGTCGCCGAGCGAGTGATTTTAACGAGCTTTTATTCGCGGGGTTTTTATTTCAAGGGGAGGCATTCTTATGAAACTAATGAATGTCAAAGAGACGTTGATTTACTTTTCACGAATGACGATTTATATTTTGACCGGGGTTAACATAGTAGTGAGGGTTGGGCGGGGCTGAAACTACTTCTTATAGAGTTTAAAATTGATTTGGTGATGTACACTTGACAAAACATTGGCACAGTTGTGTTTAGACAGTGATTATCAAGCATGTTCTGTGTGTTCACATGTATGAATTTGTTATTTTACCTTTTGAAGATTCTTCATTATTTATTATATATATTACTGTTGTTACAGCGCCCAGTGCATGTACGTACCTGGAACAATAAATGGACATCAATAAAATCACTGATAAATATTCCACCTAGTACATTTGAACAAAACGTTATTTTATTAAATTTCCCTAGCACGTTCCGTAAATTGCTTTGGGTCAAACAAATCTAAAATTGATCAAAACTCAATTATAATCACATTACACCGGGGTCCTCGTGAAACGTGCGTTAAATTTAATTAAAACGACTACCGAAAGAAAACTTCGCCGCTCAGACAACGAGGAATGGGACTGCCTTTAAAATGCGAAGTCAGTCGGAGGTTATAAGGCCTAGAAAGTTTTAATATTTATTTCATCGACATAAAGATTATTCTCGAATAAATAATAGGCCACTAGCGCCGTCTCAACAGCATCTCGAAAGTATACTGGAGGCACCATAAGTTATAATGCGCGTGGGCATATTTAGTCACGGCCCTGGACCATCCCGTCATAGCCATACTTAATAAACCTATAGCTGCGCAGTATATCGAGCATTGATGTTATCGATGCGTTAATGTTGACAGTGAAAGTTATTGCATCGATATAAAACGGTTAACTACTGAAATAATTATCGATAAGGCTAACGATATAAGCTACTGAATGTGGCATGGTCGGATATTATAATGTCCTTTTCATTATGTTGAAACAATTGATAGTAATTGGCACGAGTAGGTACTCGTAGTAATAAAGCTCGTTTTCAATATTGTTTTGTTGAAATGTCAATATCAGTTATTGATATCGGGCCGTATGGAATAATATTTTGCTAGTAGGTGGTTTAAAAAAAAAAGTAAAAATGAATCGTTAATGACAATGCAAGGCTGGAAAAACAGCTGGATTCGTTTTTTTTTTCAAATGTTGAAAACGATCGATAAAATAGTTGTGGAAAAAAATTAAAATGTTAAAAGCGAAGGGAAATAGCCAGCTAGTTCCAAAAAAATCTTTGGTTTTAAAGTAGGAAGCTACAAATAATGATTTTGATGAAGCACTCTATGTACATTATAACGAAAGCTATAGTTAAGAACTAAAGCTATAATCACACACTAACATACAGGCTTATTGCTAAAAATTAAAATAATTGTTATACTATAAAATTAATATATCGAATCGACAATTAACTGCAACCTCACTAGCCAGTTCTCGCTCAGAACTATTCCTCTTGTAACCGGTTATGATGCACTGAGCGAACCACTTAAGAGCTGGTCATTTAGTAGAAATACACCTTTCTTTGTTACAGCGCAATATTCTTTTAGATAAAGAGATGTCACTTAGAGCAAAGCTTTATTGTCGAGCTTTCCATACTTTCTCAACTCTGGCATTTTACAAAGTGTGTCGCAATTCTGTTTTGTCACTTTGAGTGTCACTATTTTAAGTCGCATTGGTTGAGAAATATTCGAAATAGGATTACTTAACCCGTTAAGTGTGTGGTGTGGAAAACAATAGTAACACAGCGGAAAGGACTCATTAACTACCCAGTGCCTGTACTTTGACTTCGAACAGTAAACTACGAAAGCAGTTATTACGCATAGTGTATTAAAAGAGCAACAGAGATGTTTTAGTGATATTGCTTGAAAAGAGGATTAGTTTTGTGTGCATTTCGATCACTTCATTTAAATTTCTTAAGCCTTTGACTGCCACAGAACTAGACACAATAGAATTATATTGTTTGGGGGTCACCGGTGACAACCATGGCGCTCAATCAAATTTTTAAAAGTTCAAATTACATTTTTTTTTCAAAAAAAAAACTCTTAACACAGTATTTTTTTATTAAAAAAAACGTAATTTGAACTTTAAAAAATTTTTTCTTTAAACATTCAATTAGTGTTATGGGTATGTCGGTTATAAAACAGCAGTTTCATTCGATTCTGACAAACGTTAAATTAAAATAAAGATATAAATAAATAGCTTTAACGCAATAACATGCAAAAGTTTAATTATCACTTGGATATTCACGAATGGATTCAGTGGTATTACTCGTTATATTATGTGAAAGTATCAACAAAAGTATTCAAACCGCGAACCGCTGGGGAAATATGTATCAGACTTATTTTATAATCTTTTATTGTATACAACCAAGTAAGTACCTATCTTACTTAATAATAAAATACAATATTCTTACTGTACGAGTAAATATAATAAAAAATATCGGCTTGACTCCTTTACTTGACCAATGAATGATTGTTTTAAACAAAAGCGTAACTTTAATCAATGGTAACCTTTATTCGACTTTGAGGAGGTCAAAGTTTAAACCAATTTAAGATTAAGCATATTTTAAGCTTTTTGTTTTCATTCGTAAATTTGTAAAACTAAAACCAAAAACACTAAGCCGGTGAACTAATATTGACGGTTAATTTGTCAGAACTCTCATTGACAGATTTTGTAAAATAATTCTAAACAGGCTGATTATTTTGTCATTTTTCGATATTCTTTCTTGGTCTTAAGCTCGCATGCACCTAGTAAACTCGTGATTCCTTATAAAATCTGCGTAAGTAGTACGTGATTAAAAATAATAATGTCCTCATAGCCGAATTTCGACTAGAGTGGCCAATCACAACAGATATTAGCGGACTGCGCGGAAGATATTATTGCACAAGCGTGTGCGCAATACACAGGTGCACTTTCTGTTCCTTCACTCTCATAATTCGGTGAGACGGCAGTCCGACATGACCGTAGAGAGATCAAGCGCAGAACCAACGGCTTAACGTGCTTTCCGAGGCACGGGGGTGTTAACACCACCAACTTCCAACACTTACTGGCAGGACCCGGGATTCGAACCCGGGATCTCGTGGATAGTACCCAGCGTGCTGACCACTAGACCAACGAGGCAGTCAAAAACAAGATGATTAAAAATAAATCTTTATCTTATTGATCGAGACTAACTAATTATTATTAATAATATGTTATTTCCTCTCAACCAGCATCTTTTGGGGATATCCTTAACACAAACTCGGTTGAAACTCCCGAGTATGTATAATTTTGCCACAAAAACATTTTATAATAAGGTAACATCCTTCTGTCATCCCGAGTCACAATTTTGCGGCTGTGTATGAGTGAAGCAAAAACCAATGGATCGTTCCAAATATGAAACATTTCTTTTGGACGACAGACTGCCAAAATACTCGTATAAGGTTTTTTGAAGCACAAAAAGTTATAGCCGCTTTTCAAAGGATTTGATAAGTAGGAATAAAGCTTATTGTTTTATAATAGGTAGTTTGTATATAATAAGGATTAAGATAACGTTTTTAGTAAATATCAACCTTGGCTGGTCATTAACATTAAGGTGCTAACGATAAGGATTTATTGATGCATAGCCTAATGACAAAAAACGATAAATAATTGTTTTTATTTATACCCATTTCACTTTGCAATCTGAAAATTATATTATGATGCAGCAACGAAAACAATACAAAAAGAGCAACTTTAATTCAGCAGACCATGACTTCTGTTACGTGTTATTCGAATGCGGTTAGCAAAATATTATAATCTTCTTAATCTAACACATGTTCCCACAAAAAGCATATGTCAAATTAGGAACACAATGTGGGAATCAATTACAAATATCAAAAACATCCCATCCATCGTTCCCTCATTTTGGCAGCCGTTTTTTGCCCGATGTTTTTTGAAGCACAGGTGAAGAGCGAACCCATACTTAGGCGGCGTTAACCTGTAATCTAAATTCATTTCTCGATCCGACCCACCGAGGCCATATCTCTGTTTTTATTATAGCGTTAAGGCCCATTTACAGGTTTTTTTATTCGAAACAAATTACCCATTATTCTCGTGATGGCCCGATCTTATTATCCGACGACAAACGAGTCCTTTTTTGGAGTGGTCTTACTACGAAAATATTGTATGGAGGCGATTTTAAAACGACAATCGGCAGGATCGTAAAGCATCGATTGAATCGATTTGTGTTCATTGAGTCGAGTAATTGCAATGATTCCTTCGAGGAGACTGAATTTATTTCGTTCTGCCGCGAGAGCGCTTCATTGTTCCCATTATCGTACAGCAAAAGTTTATCAAATATGTATTACGTCGCCGGCGGTCTTCAGGCGTCGAATATAAGCGCTATATCCTTCATATTTCACCGTGATATTTAGACCTTATGTCATGATTATAGATTTAATGTTCAGCCAGGTGCTTTTAAATATACCATGCCGATACTGACACGTCCATGTGCATTGCTGAATGTCCGTATTTATGCTAAGTGCGATTTTTATACATTTTTTTCCGCGTCCATAAAACGTTTATTTATCCTATCAAACCAATAACATAACCCCATGACACTTAACAATCAGTGGCCACGTTTTAATATTACGGCCATGTCATAATGCGTTATTCACAAGTTAAAACAGATAAAATCGGTTGAAGGCATTGGATCGTAATTCGATATGTTTATAGAACAGTGAATAAAAATAAATTATGAAAACAAAAGAGAGTCGTTAAAAGTGAACTCTGAAAATTGACACTCAAATAAAAAGAGAACTTGAAACATAAAACTGGAATGCAAATTAAATTCTGATTCCACTAAGAATTCATTCATTAATATTGAAGTATGAATGTTGAGATCGAGGCAGTTGCTAAACCTATAATTTTCAAACCTACATCACATTTTAAGAACCTACTGCGCAAACAAACAGTGATATTTTGCGTTAGTCAAAAAGCAAGGAACCAACCCATTATTGCAAAAAGTAAAACAGCAGTCAAAATTCGGATTAACGAACAAAAACTTTCGTAGGCAAGACAGTTTTTAGAGGCATTAGAGAAGAAAAACGTGGTAGACGATGCGTGTCGGAGCTCGGAGACACCCATTATGGTGCATTAGAAAAACATTTGGAGCCGCAAAGTAAACTACAGCAACTACTAAAATTACAGAACGGTCGTTTGACATTTGCTTAAGGTGAGTCGTTTCGGGTGATTCGAAGAAATTATAATATATAAAATAAAAAACAGCCTAATTTAGATATTAGGTTTCAAAGAAAGCGTTTAAGTGATTATAGTAAAAGTATAAAAACAGGCATGACTCCAGAAAGAGACTCTTCTCTAAGACTAACTTTAAGTTCTTTCTGTCTTTTTCCTTGCTAAAGAAACAAGAAGAGACAGGACTGCAATAATGTAGAAACTTCAAATGAAATGATGCGGTTTTCCATATTTTATTTTTTTAATTTTGCGCGTGATATCGTCGACATTAAAGGATTTAAAAAAAACACCGTTGCTTGGCGGCCGAACTAAATAACTCCGAAATGTTTCCCCTTAAGAGCGGTAATGCTGGTAAAACTATTATCCACAATACGGGAAATGACCCACGACAGTTTTTTCCACGTGTTGAAAGAATGGACTTTATTTAATCAACTTTAATGTCTTATGACAGATGATGTGACACAACGATTTATTTTTTGTGAACACAGTACACTGACCGCAAGATTTGTGTTATGTAAGTAACAGGCAGATAAGTGTAAAATATGCTTTAATAAAAGAAAATAATAAATGAATATGTTTTAAAACAGCTAGATAGATCTTGAATTTGCAAACAAAGTCGCAAGAATTAAGTGTCTGAAACTTAAAAAAATCTATGGGCTTTCCAGCTCACGCTTATTAGCGCACAGATAATATTGTTTTGTAGCAATGTGTAACAGTTATAATAAGTAGGCTAATTTTTGTAACCTACCTGTGACCCTTGACATTATTTTTCTGAGTGAGAACTTAAGCAGGTATAGATGCGGTCCATTCAAATCATTGGTTTCCTGGGGTTAGTTTGAAAGCTTTTGTAGCCTTTCTTAAAGCTTTACTTAATTCAATACAAAAGCGATCGAATTAAGCAATAGGCCCGCATGTGCTACTTAATAAATGTTTGAGAAACTGGGGTATGTCTTAACAGGCTCATAATACAAAGTAAGCGCAGTATCAATTAAAGGTTACAATGCGTGCAGCACGTCACTTGGACACCCACGAAATAACTGAACTAAACAGCTTAAACGGTGCCGCTTCTGTACAAATTTGTATGAGAAACGCTCTCTTCACACAATTAAGAGTAATGTGCCTTGGTACGTGAACCTATAATTTGGTGCTAGTTATCTTTTGCGTTTTTGTGGGTAATGCCTCTGATACAATCTTGTTTGGAGAGCACCACACCTGTTGGAGATATAGATATGATATTAGGTTAAAAAGGTGTATGTAATTACAAGCCAAGTTACATATGCCTAGGTTTTTTATGGTTTAGTAATTTAAAAAAAACTAAGTATTGTTCCTCTTATCACTTTTTACAGCTCATTTAGCATGTTATTTCATGCATTCGTTGTCGTTTTAAAAAGTATTTATGTACTAATTGTATAGTGTGTGATTTTTTATTAGAATCACATTTGTTGGGTTTCGTTGTTAAATCAAAGTGGTTAGGTAGGTGTTATTATTTTTATATGTATCTACCCTCCTATTTTTCCATTTCCCGCTCACCGAACGAAACGCCATACATTAGTAACGTACGAAATCGTAACCGCAACAGTCGCCAGTACACCGCGCTCTCAAAGTACTAGGCACTCGGATCGTGTGTGATTGAACCAACCGCATGACTATTGTGCATCTCTGTGTTGTGCGTATTTATGTGATCGAAGAGTTGCGAAAGACTTTAAGAAGATACACCGCAGAAGAGACAGGAAAGCTGTGTAACCTGGGTGGCCGCCCACGTGTCTTGGAAGGCATATGTAAGAAGACCTCGAGGTGAGCTTCCATTTCCAACCTGCTATCCCTGCCCCTTTCTCTTTATTTTCATCTTCTAAAGGAAAATCCATCTTATTTATATTCCCCGCAAAATACAGTCCACTCTATTATCACCCACAGCCACGCCTAAGGCTGCATCCGCCATATTTTTTCCCCGCACCACAGTGGTGTGTTAGTTTTTAGGCGCAATACTCACCATTGTTTTTGGTCACTTCTCCCGGATTTTATCCGATTTCGTTTAATCCGCAAAGTAAAAATATAATTTCTATGCATTGACTAAAGCGTAATTAAAATAGTTTGTCCTATTTATATTTTTATTCCCGCTTGGGCAGCTATTTCGTTATTATTCCGCACCGCACTACGTTGTTCAGCATAAATTATATTTTTATAATTTTATTTTTCCCGCTATTGTAATATTTTGTAATTATTTCGATTACATTTTTACGTCATCCGCTCCGCCATTACGATCGCACAAGTACGTTGCTCGCACATAAGAAGTTATTCTACCCCGCTTTATTTTTGTTAATTTTAGTTTTTATTTTTTCTTTACCGCTATTTTATTTTAGTCCCGATATTTTTAATCAGTTCGATACTGGCTATATTCGCGTTCGAATTGATTTATTTCTAATTTACTTAGTAATATTTACACTAGGTTATTTTTATTTTTTTGCTGTCTAAGTTCATTTCATTTACTGTCTAATTTACTCGTTATCTATATACTTACCGCTATTTAACTATAACTATTTACAATGGTTAAATCTAAAAGAAGAGGTAGTGAAGGTATTGTTGAAGAAGGTTTCGATGTTAATAAAAACCAGTTAGCTATTTACTTAGTTAAACGCGATGTTATTTATAAACGCGTACAAAACATTTTTGAACATGCTAAAAAGGCAGAAATTAATTCTCAGTATTTTCGAACATTTTCTTCAATCGCTGTTAATATTGATTCTTTACGTACAGATTATCAAAATATTTTAGATTCTTACAATATGTTAAATTTACAACTGCATCCCGAATCTGAAGCCGATTACGATTCTTGGACGTCATTCGAGGATATGTACTGTTATATTAAACAAGTTCTATTTGATAACGAAAAACAATATTCTGTTCAACCGCAACAAGTTATTTCTAAATCGAAACCCCACCTTCCGCCTATCGAACTCAGATCATTCGATGGAGATGCTAGGAATTGGCCAATGTTTTATCAACAATTTAAAAGCATGATCCACGATAACACTTCGCTCACTGATAATGAACGCGTCTTTTACCTAGTCAGCAAACTAACCGGTCCAGTCTCGGGCGTTTGCGCAGGGTTGGCACCGACTGCAGATAATTATAATATTATATGGGAAAATTTAGTTCAAAAATATGATGATCCTCGTTCGCTCGCATCCGCTTATCTTAACCAGTTGTTACATTTTAAACCGCTTTCTAGTACAACCGCAACCGGGTTAGACTCATTTATTAATAATTTCGATTCCTCTATAGAAGCACTTAAACAACTAAAACTTAACGATTTAAATGATTTTATTTTCTTACATTTAGCACTACAAAAACTAGATTCAGAAACAATTAAATTATTTGAGATTACGTACCGTAAAGATAAAATACCTACTTATCATAATTTAATTGAATTTATTAAAGAACAAAGTAAAGTTTTATCTCGTTCACCTAATACAAATCATAAGCCGGTTAATTATAATTTACAACGCAATAAGCACACCCCTTCACCTTTAACTAAATCTTTTGTCAATACGGACTTAGGTTCGCATATTGATAATAATAAATGCGCTCTGTGCTATAGTAAACAACACGAGCATTTATATTCGTGTTCTTCTTTTATGAAATTGACTCCGAATGAGAGATATAATTTTATTAAAACAAATTCGTTCTGTAACAACTGTTTAAGTGTGAAGCACAAAACATTTTCTTGTACGTCTAAACATAATTGTTCGCACTGTTCTATGCGACATCATTCATTACTGCATTTTAATTCAAACGTAAAATCTAATTGCAATATCGGCGCGGTGACGTCAGACCCCGCTATTGTTCCCGCTCGCAGCGCGGGCGCCTCGCACGCCCTACCTGCCGATTGCACTGCTGGCCTGAGCATGACTCAACAATATTCGTCTGCTCCTAGTCCAGATATAGTCAATAATAATTTACCGCATCGCGTTTGTAACGATAATAATCCTTCGGTTTGTACAGTTTCGTATGATCGAGTTAATCGGTTGCAAACTACTACTTTATTAGGAACCGCTAAAATTAAAGTTATTGATACTTTTAACCGCACTCACTACTTGAGATGTCTGATTGATCCAGGCTCTCAGAGTGATTATATTACTGCTAATTGTTGCAAGCGACTATCGCTTTCTATAAATAAACAAACCCGCTTTTCGGAAGTTCAAGGCATAGGAGGAACATGTCAAAAAATTATAGGTATTACCTCACTCAAATTCACATCTCGCTTTGATGATAGTTGCGTATATTCTGTGCAACCTATGATCGTTGATCGCATTACGTCACAGTTGCCGGACTCGCACGTCGATACAGCCGCTATTAGTTTCTTGTATAAAAATCTACCGCTTGCTGATGATATCTTCTCTCAGCCCGGACCAATAGATATGCTTTTAGGTGTGAATTTATATTGTAAAATTTTACTTTTTGACAGAATTAAATCTTCTGATTGTAATATGCCCTCCGCCTTTGAAACTACATTAGGTTACCTAATTATGGGTGACGCGCCTATTGTTAACCCGCTACCCGCTTCGCGCACGCTCTGTGCTTTCACTCAGGACCCGCTTCACGAAGCTGTCGAGCGATTTTGGGCCGTTGAGGAGATGCCTTCGCGCACCTTTTTAAGTCCAGATGAGCAAGAATGTGAGGATATTTACGCTTCTACGACTGTTCGTAATTCTGATGGCAGCTATTCTGTTGATCTTCCTTTTAAAGATAATCCTAATAATTTAGGTAATTCTTTTATCACCGCTAAGAAACGGTTTTTGTTTCTTGAGAATAAATTCGCAAAAAATCCTGATCTCAAAATAAAATATGATAATATTATTTTAGATTACCTCGATAAAGGTATTCTCACCCGCACCGCACCTGAGGAGTGCCTATCCCCAGGATTTTATTTACCGCACCACCCTGTAGTTCGCGACGACAAGGCGACCACTAAGGTCCGTCCAGTCCTCGATGGCAGTGCCAAGACTGACACTGGTCTGTCATTAAACGATATCTTGCACAGTGGTCAAAATCTACAGGCTGATATTTTTCACATTTTATTGAATGTTCGCGTTTTTCGTATTGCATTTTTTGCCGACGTAAAACAAATGTATTTATGCATTTTTACAAATGCTCCGCACCGCAAATTTCAACGGATTTTATACCGTTTTTCTAATAGTGACCCGCTTGAAGTGTTTGAGTTCACTCGGGTAACATTTGGACTTCGATCTTCGCCATTTTTGGCGCTTCGCACGCTGCGTCAGCTCGCCAGCGACGAACGGCACCAGTGGCCTAAGGCGGCCGCCGTTCTCGAAAGAGACGTGTATATGGATGATCTTGCTTCTTCTGCTTCTTCTCTTGAGGAAGCAGTTAAGACAGCTGATGAGTTGATCCATCTCTTCAAAAGCGGTGGGTTTGATTTGGTCAAATGGTCGTCGAATTCACTCGAACTTCTCACGCACATACCTGAATCGCACCGACATTCTGAATCTATTTCCTTTGATATTGGAAATACATTTAAGATTTTAGGCTTGCGCTGGTTACCCGCACAAGATAGTTTTGTTTTTGACATTTCGAGTCCATCCCCCGTTTGTACAAAACGCGCCATTTTATCGGCTACCGCTCGTCTGTACGATGTCTTAGGGCTCGTCGGACCAGTCATTCTGTACGCTAAATTAATTATAAAAGAACTTTGGCTTCTCCAACTCGATTGGGACGATGTTTCTCCTTTCCGCTTCGTTAATTTATGGCAACAATATTTGGCCGAGTTACCACTAATTAGTCACCTTAGTTTTCCGCGTCATATGGGTATAGAACCTAATTCCAAAGTTTCTTTAGTTGCATTCTCTGATGCAAGTGAATCCGCATACGGCTGTGTAATATACTTACACGTTGTAAATGGCAATCAGCCTCCTATTATTACACTCGTGTGTTCGAAATCGCGAGTCGCATCCGCTAAACCTAAAATTACTCTCGCCCGTTTAGAGCTGAATGGTGTTCTTTTACTTTCACGACTTGTAAAACAAGTATTTGATACTTTGTCAATGAGACATAAAATTGATGATATTTATGCGTTTTCAGACTCTGAGGTCGCGCTTTGTTGGTCGATCGCTTCACCTCATAGGTTCGACACTTATGTAGCTAACCGCATTTCGCAAATTCAGTTAAATATATCGGCTGATAATTTGTATCACGTCGCTGGCTGTGAAAACCCCGCTGACTGTGTGTCACGTGGTCTCACACCTTCCCAACTTGTAAATAATGAGTTATGGTTTAAGGGCCCGTCTTGGCTTTCGTTGCCCGTTCAAAGTTGGCCTATACAAAAATTTATACCAAAACGCACACCGCTACCAGAAGAAAAAACTTTGTCTCATGTGAGTAGTCACGCACTTAATAATAATAACCCACTTATATTCCTTGCTGCAAGATGTTCCTCGTGGAACAAACTCATTCGAGTAACCGTGTATGTTCTTCGTTTTATCAAAAAATTGCCGCGTAATAGAATTATCACAGCTGAAGATTTAAATATCGCTGAGACAAATATTATCCGAGCTGTGCAGACACAGCATTTTTCTGATGATATTACTAATTTGACTAATAACAAACCGTGTTCGTCTAAGTTAGTGAAATTGTTTCCATTTTTATGTAACGGACTTTTACGCGTCGGAGGTCGCTTATCGAACTCGTCGTTAGACTATTCCTCTAAACACCCTATTTTATTACCTAAACAAGGACGTATTGTAGAACTTTTAATTGATTTTTATCACCGCGACAACTTTCATGCTGGACCGCAATTGTTAATTTCTTTAATAAAATCAAAATATTGAATTATATCCGCGAGACGTATAGTTAGACAACGCATACATAAATGTAATATTTGTTTCCGGTCGAATCCTAAACCTACGTTTCCGCCAATGGCCGACTTGCCCAAATGCAGACTTGAGCAGTGCAAGGCGTTCCTACACACGGGTGTAGACTACGCAGGGCCTCTTTATATTACTCCTTACCGCAAACGAGGCGTTCGTAGTGTGAAAGCCTACTTATGTCTATTTATTTGTTTAGTTACGAAAGCAGTTCATATTGAACTTGTGTCTAACTTAACTTCTGTTTCTTTTATTGATGCGTTCAAACGTTTTATATCGCGCCGTGGTCCTTGTAGTTATTTATATAGCGACAACGGTACTAATTTCGTCGCCTCTAAAGCCTATTTTAATGAATTATACGATTTTTTATTGTCGGATGATTACTATCGCAGTTTCAGTAACGAGCTTGCAAAAAACCGCATTATGTGGCGAATGAATCCTCCTACCGCAAGTCATTTTGGTGGTATATGGGAGGCGAATATTAAAAGCGCTAAGTCTTTATTGTTTCGCGTTATAGGAAACCAAATTCTTACTTATGAAGAAATGGCGACAGTCCTTATGCAAATCGAGGCAGTACTAAATAGCCGACCTCTATACGCGCTTAGTTCTGACCCATCAGAGCCGCTTGCGCTCACACCTTCACATTTTTTATCAACCGCACCTCTAGAGTTCCTTCCCGCGGCCGATTTGACTTACGAAAATAAAAATTTGCTGTCCCGGTTCTCTTTAATGGATTCACTTGTGCAATCGTATTGGAAGCGCTTTAGATCGGAGTATTTGCATTGCTTGCACTCGCGAGAAAAATGGAATACCCCGTCAAACCCGGTTACCGTGGGTACTGTGGTTTTATTAATTGTAGACAATGCTCCACCCTTACAGTGGCCTTTAGGCCTTATTACATGCATCTATCCCGGAAAGGATGGCGTAACCCGCGTTGTGGAGGTAAAAACGAGAGCTGGCACTTATAAACGTCCAGTTGTGCGGCTTTGCCCGCTCCCGACTCAGTAGAGTCACCTTACTATTAAGTTTAATTTTTTTTCTCTCCTTTAGTTTCATTTGGTCTTTATATAGACTCTTTTAAATAGATTTACTTTTTAGTTATACTTTCCATCTCTAGTTTTAATTAACTGCTTATTCACCCGCTATATATCATTCCGCTTCGCTCTACATTCACTATGTAGAGCTTAATTTTTCTCTCTTTCCTTTGAAGGGTAACTTCAAGGCCGGGGGGATGTTGGGTTTCGTTGTTAAATCAAAGTGGTTAGGTAGGTGTTATTATTTTTATATGTATCTACCCTCCTATTTTTCCATTTCCCGCTCACCGAACGAAACGCCATACATTAGTAACGTACGAAATCGTAACCGCAACAGTCGCCAGTACACCGCGCTCTCAAAGTACTAGGCACTCGGATCGTGTGTGATTGAACCAACCGCATGACTATTGTGCATCTCTGTGTTGTGCGTATTTATGTGATCGAAGAGTTGCGAAAGACTTTAAGAAGATACACCGCAGAAGAGACAGGAAAGCTGTGTAACCTGGGTGGCCGCCCACGTGTCTTGGAAGGCATATGTAAGAAGACCTCGAGGTGAGCTTCCATTTCCAACCTGCTATCCCTGCCCCTTTCTCTTTATTTTCATCTTCTAAAGGAAAATCCATCTTATTTATATTCCCCGCAAAATACAGTCCACTCTATTATCACCCACAGCCACACCTAAGGCTGCATCCGCCATATTTTTCCCCGCACCACAGTGGTGTGTTAGTTTTTAGGCGCAATACTCACCAACATTGTAAAATAGAAAGTCTTACCATAATAAGATTAGTGTGTTGAATTATGAAGTTAGTAAGTAAATGAAATCAACTTCATGCGTTGCTCTGAAAACAAAGATTTTTATTGTTAACACCTTACTATCTGATTTACATTAGTAACTTATAATCTAAATACAAACCTGAAAACAAAGAAACGACATTTAAAGTTTATCCTTCCTTCCTTCACAATTCTTATTCCTATAACTATTTCGCCTAAATAATCAAGCTTTGATGAACGTAAATAACAAAACAAATCTCAATTTTTAATTACCAAAGCCAATAAAGATATCGGCATAGATTACAAATGAGTGAATGTAAATCAGTGTTGTCCCTGCTTCACCGGCGAACTTTATAAAACCGATTCGCTTTGCGCGGCAAAATTAAAGATAAGGAAATATCATGTATTATCTTTACACATATATTTGTAGTCTTACGCACACAATACTACCGTGAATTCTCAGTAACGTAACACAATGTAGTATAGCAAAATCCCCCACTCGTTACTTATTTTTTCTTCTAAGAATTTTTACGCGCTAATTTGAGTGAGCGCTTAAGCAAAGTTATTGCGGTTTGAAACAAAGAAACCGTTGAACCAATCAGAAACGGGCATAGTGATAGGCGTGGCTTATAGCGATAAAGTTTGCACGCCGAAACAAAGCTACGCGCGACCACATTACTTTCAAGAAAAAAAAAATTAACGCATTCAATGCTGGCTTGTAATTACTCCGTGTTATGGTCAAAGAGATTCATGAAAATGCTAAACAGACCGGATTTCATACATGTGTAATTAGTCCTTGCTAGCTTTTTGTCAAGCCTATTTCGTTAGTCGTAATTACATTCCAGTATGTTAATAAAACTTATTTTCATAGAGTAGAATCGCTAGTCGGTAGTTAATTTTATTACGACTACAAATCTTCGTCGTTGCCTAAAATGAGAGTGCATGCATAACGCATAAGGTCAAACATTTTAATTTTGGTACAGCACGACTCATATTTTATACCGCCTTAAGCTATAAAACTAAAAGCGCCACTTAAAATGGATGTAAGTAAAAAAGTCAGACATTAAAAAACTATGGTTTTAAAAGAAGTATCAATTACGTTTATTTGTCTAGCATGGAGCGTTCAACGATTTACAAGACAGAATATTAATAAGCTCAAATTAAGGGAATTAAAAAGTAATCTTTACTGAGCTGTTAGGGGGATATAAAAACACCAACAAAGACATTTCTCCTTCGAATATCGGTGAAAGGTAGCTGTAACGTGTATTTCTTGTCGTCAAGGTAAACATCCCCATTTTCCGCCAGGGGTGCCACTTCGATCGGGTAAACGATACGATCACATGATAGTAGATGGGTTTCTATTGCTCATTACAAGACGTTCTTACTAGGGGAAAGCCTACTTATTTCGTTTGTTGCTGGTTAGGGGAAGACTTTTATATTATCTTCTGTAACAATATTTGTGTGCTAGCTAGTCAGATTACTATATTTTTCCTTAATGACGCTACCAACAGGCACAGAAAAAGCAAAACAGATCAAGTGGAAGGTTGTGACGAATAAATTGAAAGTATAATCACTAGTCCAAAACAAAAGAGTAGCCAGTAGAATCAGTATTTGGATACTAAAATTTTGATCAATCTGGGAAAAGGCCTCCCCATAATAAACTTCTCCACCGATCCCTATCCTATAACAATTATTTTTGTAATGAAACAAATTTTGATTATGTTTTGTATTCAAATTCTGATTCTACGATCAATTAAAATTGGTCCAGCAAAACAGGAGTCAGATATAAAAGACAAGATAACGTGAAAATTACAAAAATAATTAAAAAAAAACTAAATTTTATAACAATATTGGATAGGGATAGGTGGAGAAGTTTGGAGGAGGCCTTTTCCCAGCCGTGGGATGATTCAGGCTAGTGAAAAAATTACAACCATTAATTACATACTCGTATTTTAGAAGGTAAACATTTTTGATACTGTAATATTTAAAGAAGATCTTTACCGAACGCAGTATCAACTTATACTGACTTTCCCAACAGGATATCGCTTCACGCATGGCTAATCTAACTCAGGATCAACCCACACCCATACAAGAGTATACTTAGAACAATGTATTAGCATGCAAATCGTCCCTGATCCGTCTGTTTATTACTTTACTAGCTACTTTGCGTTGTAATTACCACTCCCATGCACTTTAAATTAATTTCCAAGAGCAGTGAACCGACGGACAACCGGTCATTATCTTTGATATTACTCGCTGATACAATATTAAACGCACCTTTTGTACTAAGCGCGCTCAAAATATTGCTGAATAATTAATTGTTATTTTACTTTTTAATCTTAACGAGTAATAAAAACGTAGGCCACAGCGTGTGCGGCCAAAAAAGGCGCTACTATAAATTAAAATAAAATAGACAGGTTTACCTCAAGGCTACAAGTGCCCTGTACTGAAGGAGTTGATACTATATTAAAAGTGACGATCATCTTTTTAAAAAACACGACTACAGGAGAAATATTTTATTAGTATTTAGTGTAGGTTGCTATAAGTAAATAAATAAATAAATTGTTTCAACAAACACACCAATTACCTAGCCCTAAACTAAGCGTGAGCTTGTGCTATGGTGACTAGGATAACGGATAGAAATACTTAAATACATATAAATATCCATGATTTAGGTACAAATGCTCGTGCTCATCACACAAATATTTGCCCCTGGCGGGATTCGAACCCGCAACTGCCTTAGAGGTCCGGTGCGCGAACGACACACCAAGACGGTCGTCGATAAGTGGTTGTATCGCTAAAAGTGATCCCATAAACAAAGCATATTGTATCCAAAACTTTTAATAATAAGTGAGTAAGTATCGTTTAATTTTACCTACTTCTTGTTTTGTTTAAATATACGACAGATTGATTGCTTGCCGCTGTAAAGTGGTTAAACTCGCTTAAGTAAAGCGTACGTTGGCGATGTTATGTTTCCATATTCATAAAAGTAATGTTGTTACGTGCATGTGCTGACAAATTCTCTAATAAAACGTGTCGTCAAATATTTTGTCGTTGCACGATATACTGCAGTGAAAGATTATAAATTAATTCTTTTTTTATGAGCTCGCCTACGCTGGCGAGGCGTCAGCCCATAGTGGAGTGTAAGTTATAATAATTTAATGCGGAGTGAGCCCATTAAAAACCATTCAACCGTTTCTATATCGGAGCCGAGTGCATTAACGGACTGAAAATATAACCACGAATAAAATATATGAGTATTTTACTGTCGTGTTGGTGTTACGAAAGGATAATAAAGAACAAATCCTTTGTTGAGTTGTCTTTCGCTCGTCTGTCGGAATCACAGCGATTTTGTTTTGTAACACTCGGGAAACTTGTATAGTATGAATTCCGTTCTAGTTTTGTGAATAGAAAATACGCCTCTGATGTTTGAGTGCAGTTTTATATTTCATTCAATTTAAGAAAAAACCAGGCAAGTGCAAATTAGACTCGTACGTATAGTTGGACGAAAAAACTTTTTTTTTGCAGCAAAAGATTTACCAACCCACAAAAATTTGCGAATTTCGGTTTTAAGTCTATGGTTGAAACCTTTTAGGTTTTGATTTGATGTGAAATGGTAGTAAATTAGGCTCAAATGGCCGTATCTTCGGATTGCGTTGACTAAAAAGCTTGATTTTTTTACAGATTTAAGGGACTGCAAACATAAGTAATTGATATTAATTTCAACTTGATACCTCCACGTTTTCCTGACAAAAAGGTTCTTGACAGACAGGCGGACAACAAAGTTAGAGTTTAGGTTTAAAAATCATGGAAAATAAAACCAAATTGAATTCATCACAAGCGACCTATTCCCAAAATCCAATTAGTAATAAAACCCACAAGATACAAAGCTTAATCTGTTAAACGGTCGGTATTTAGCGCGCACAGTTTTCAAAAAACGGTTTTACGATATCATGAATTCGACTTAGTCGGAATATGATTACGGTTAATCGTGGTCCGTGGTGAGACTGGCCTCAAAATTAAATACCACCTGTAGCTTAGTGTTCCAACTATCCCGATAATTATGTTACCTTCAATGGTTATGGTAACGAAATTACCTCTGTTTTATTTATTTAAATTCCAAAACTATTTTCTCCACCCACAAACTGAGCGCTTAAAATTTTAATTTAGTTTTTTTATAGCCCATTTGATATGACAATTATTCTATACCTACCTACTGTAAAGTTTGTCAAAAATCTTTGGCTGCCACCTTTTGCAATTAAGCACTAACTACTGTACTCAGAGACGTCAATGAAAGTTAATCCTTCATTACTTATGCCGTCCTTTTCTATTTCATTGACAAAGAAAGTGACAGAACGAGACTTAATTGTAGATTTAATTTAATTACCGTCTCTGAGTGCCACAATAAACAATAGAAAGGTTAACTTATAGCCAATAAACGTCGAGCAAGAGTTAGTTAATTTTCACAAACATTGACCATTGACACGTAAAGACCATTAACTTTATGTACCCAATATTTCTGAACACGACAAGGTCTGTGGAAAAAACGATAAATTAAAATACATGTAACATATCCGCCTCATGGACGAAAAGCAAATTTCATGGTCGCCTAACCAAACCATCAAGTGTGTACTGAGACGGTCATTAATTAAAATTAGGTAGCCAGCTGGCTTCGTTTTGATTATCATAATGTAAAAAAAATAAAAAACTTCCCTTACTATGTATTCGAGCTTTGCTACAGGTTATTTGGATCTAAGCTTTCATATTTAAAATATTTACTAGTTTCAAAGGCGAGATGTTTTTATTCGACACGATAAGTATACTATTTAATTTAAATAAATAAAAAGTCTGTTTTGAGATTTGAGACCATTGATTGTGTAAATTATTTTTAATTTATAAAAGTAAGGTTTTTTTTTAATGCGTCTGCTGGAATTCGGTACAATGAGCAATGGGAGAGTGGACGTAAACAGGCAAACTCGAATAAATGGATTCCCCATTTAACCCATTTTGCCTTTAACGGGCTATTGTCGGAATGTTAACGCATCATTGTCATGTCACAGTTTTAAAAAGGTTTTTAGACGGTCGGTAACTGTATGTTAATATCGTAGGGCGGTTCCGGCCGACGGAACACATGTCGTCGGCGCGGCCATTGTAAAAAACCCGAAAGTGACAAGCAACATGAATATTTTGGAGTGAACATCACGCGAGTGTTCGATGCGATATGGAAATGTGATCGGCGAGCGTGGCACGGATTGACAGAATTTATTTACGTTTGGGAACCGGCCGATGTCGGGGTTCCTTGACAATCGTAATGCCACTGCAGCTATAAGCTCTTTTTGTTCGTCTCATCTCGATTCTCATTTGTTTCTGACTGTAAAGACCACTGTGGGAGATACTTTATGGATTCTAAAGACCTTAAGTGCATCTTTATGATATCAAGTGCTTCAGAGTTGTAAATACTTACTAAAGTGTCATTTCTGTAATCTATGATAATGTCCCCATTAGTTAAATAACAACTACAAATAGCTACATTTTATTTGTCTCCCAAATACCAATATAAATAATCCGAACACATTTCGTTTTGTGTTACAACAAAAAAATGTTAAACATGATCTATAAAAAAGCGGCACGACAAATTTTATTGAACCGGGGAGGCCATAACATTTTGTGCATTAGCTGCGATAAAATCATAACGAATGGAATTCTCGGTAAGAACGTTGAATAGCGGAGATGCTTGTGGCGAAAACTTTAAAGCCAAAATTAATTATAAACCAAAACAAACTGCTTCCAAGCTTCTGTCGGCTTTAGGGGACGACACTTTGATATAAGAGGAAAAACTTGCAGCGGAGCCGTTCCGAATGAAAACTACGAAATGGTCGGGGTATTTTAGTTTCGAAGATTATGGGCTTAGCGTGATTACATCTTCTATCGGCTGCAATTTGCTTTAAAAGTTTGTGCATTTAGATTGAATGCATACGCTCACCGACTGGAGTGTCTTTAATCATTTTAAAAGTCTGCAGTTTCTTGAGTGCCATTAATTGAAAAGCTTCAAGTAAGCTTATTTTCGTCGTTAGAGAAGTATGGTTTCGTCTAGAACGTAATAATTTTACTATTTTGTAGCTCTCCAAGTAGTCTATTAAATACGGGTTTGGAACTTACGAATGCATCATCCATCAATCAATGTAACAACTTTAATTTGTTTTTTTTTAATTTTGGGAATCTTTCAGTAGTATTAAATATTCAATTGCTAGCTGTAAGGCTAATACAAAATATCATAATATTCAATAGCCAATTAGCAAGAGATGGCACAGAATCGGAGAGAATGGTGTCTTCTAGTAGGTATCGGAGGTCAAATTTCACTTTGGGTCGCTAAGCCAGCGAACTAAGTAAAAAAGCTGTAAGGCCATTTACGTGACTCGTGAATTTAAAGACAGAATAACAGTAAAATCTAACTCTTTTGGACATCAGCGACGTGTACGTTACTATCTACAGAGAATTGAATTCCCCGGTGACAGTAGCTTTGAAAAACCGAGTGCACACAGACAGAGTTAGATCACGCCTGCACTCCGCCACTTTTAACTAAATTGAAGTTGCAGCAAAGAGCACGGCACGTGACGCATCAGTCCATCTGGCCGCTGCCTTACGTGAGCGGGGTGCGCTAGCGGGTATACTTTGCGATTTGTCGATTCGATCTTTCGAATGTTTGTTACGATTTGTAGTTGGAACAGTATCTTTTGAGGATGAATCCTAGAAAAAACTGTTGAGGTACTTTGTGATAGATAAGAATCGATTATAAAGATTGAAATCGTCTTGGAACCCTAAAAAATACGATTTGACACATACTTAGTATGAATATTAATCAACACATAAGTACGTTGGTACTTATGTGTCGTACATACGGTGCAAGAACATAATAATGAAGGGTCAACGTTTGTTTTAAAAGATAATTCATATACCTAGGGCTAGAAAACCTACTCAGTATGGTGTGACCTGTAATGATTAACGTTATAGCTTCGTTACATATAGGTAACTTGTTTATTTATGTGTGTTGTTCCTAAACAGAATCACATTTTTCAATTTTTTCCCTGATTTCGAGGAATTTACTAAACGTGCAAAACCTGCTGTCATTCTTTATCACACTAGAAAAATAGACACAGTAGTAAGGCCCAAATCTCTTTGAAGCAAAAAATCTAGTTCTATACAGAAAAAGTAAAATCTGCTTTATTAAATGTCATGTAACATAGGTATAGAAAGGTTGTGTGAACTAAAAAGGGTCTGGGCTGAACGGAATGCTAAGTGCTAGTTAGTCATTGTGTTTGGAACTAAACGCGGTTTTGCTAAATCGGTTCTTGGAAGTGTGACGTTATAGGCAACGATGCCAATTTTATTCTTTTGTTTTTATCAATAAGAAAATCAGGAATTCTAAAAAAACTATTTTGTGCGGTAATTCCAGAAAAGCTTCTCATGCTTGCTTGAAATTGCTTATTTTCGATATCATTGGCTGAATCAAATCAAATAAAATAGTTTCTTGCGTTTCTCAGGTTTCCAACTTTCAAAGCATTTGAATAAAATTTCAACTGGATGAACAAAATGTGAAATGTTCATGGTTATTGAAATTTTCCACTGAAGTGTCAATCAGAGTTCTCCTCAGTGAACTTTGTAGCTTACAAATTACCATATTGACCTGTAAGTAATACTATTCATTGGTTTGATCATCGCTAGCGTAATTGATTGGTATTGGAAGAGATCTACCAGATTTTTTTCTAGCAAAGTTTATGAGAGTAATACTGATAATAATGGTTTCAAAGTTCATCAAAGATAGTTGATATCATTAAAAAATCAGTTCTTCTCTATTATTACAAAACTTTTTATTTTATGTGTCACAATAAGTACCAACATTAACAGCCTATGTAGGTAATGGGAAACTTGCTTTGTTTATGCTAATGCAATTGGATTTCGATAATTTTGATATGAAATAGTAGGGCTAAAACTCATATTCTTCAGTAAACTTCATTAAATTCAATATAGGTAATAATTTAAACGATTATTATGTTAGAACTATTGCAGGGATATTTCCAACATACTACGATAAACCACATTAAATTGCTAGTCAAATCGAAATAGATTAGTAAAAGCATCTATTATTCAATTCCAAATTAGCCGATTCCCAGTATAGATAGCCTAAATCTACATTTACTAAGTGAATAGAATTGGGTGCTAACAGCTCGGCCAATGGCTACTGCCACAAAACAAGAATATACAGAAGGCTTGCTCTAGAGTCCAGTCTAGACAAACAAGGCATATTTTTACAAAAAAATATGTTCTTAGGTAATAAAGGCTTTTTCGAATTATCGGCTTTTATTATTGTTTTGGGTAGTTATAAATTACACTAAATGTAAAAACTCGGAACTTGGTAGGCACATAATGCCTTATCATATTGTCAATTTAACTTTGGGTTTCGAAATCAGCAATAATAAGCTTGAAGCGGATGTCGCGGCATCTGCAAGTTATAGAAGCTTATTGGAAATTGTCATCAATCTCAAACAACTTAGGTATCTTCAGGCCTAGGAGGTTACATTGTCCGCCCATATTGTATCATCACCAGAGCGCAAAGTTGTGAGTCTAGCTCTAGTTTTAGCTGCTAACAGCCTTGCATAAAATGTTTTTCAACTGTACCTAGGAGCACTGGAACATCTTTGATAAGGACAATACTACCCCCCTAGGGCTTAAGTAACCCATTCTTCGGTAATGTGTTACGAGTTTACGAAGCGGCTCTATTGATCCATTCTTACTTATGTCCACAGCCTGCCGAAACAGTGGCTGGATATTTTCGTAGTAATTTGGCCGCAAAACAAATAAGTTGAGTGTTTGCGCAAATAAATCGGCTTTGCTGGCCTATTACTAATTTGTTACGTGCTTTGTGTAGATGCGAACGCATTAGCTGTGAGCAAATTCATTTGTCGGATTAACAGTGTAATAGGATTTTTGATGGCATTGCTGTAAGTATTTACAATTAATTAGAAATACACGTAATTGCATTAAAACATATGCATCAACATTACTATCAGGTACTTAATCTTTACGTATCTACTTAAAGATGGCGATCGCTGAGAGGTAGAAGAAAAAACTGGTATGAAAAGCTTCACCAACTCATTCAAAAGAAGACATTGTTAATTTTACTTCAGTCAAAACAAATGTAACATTCTATTGAAGTCTTGTATGATAAAAATCGGTAGCACCAGCAAGTATTAAACTTTTTTTAAACATCTGCAAATCACAGTATCTACCAACAAAATCGCGACACGTCAAACAATTATCTCATCAGTGTTTAACTTCGCAACATGGCGCATCTCAGCGATGTTACGCAAATTTCTACATCTATTTTATCATTCTCACAAAAGGCCTTAATCCGTTCAGTAAGACGGGATTGTGGCAACAGGCAGGCAAATGCACGGGTCCTGGCTCACGAGACTGCGAAATTAGTAGAGGCTTGTAACGTAGGAGGGGGTACCTGGCACCCGAGGGTGGGGACTTTGGCCCGACACGTGAGCCACCCCGAGACCCATCCACAACCGACGGGGCCAAAAATAAAAACAATTTAATCCAAACTTATTTTTGGGATGGTTAAAAATAGACGGGAAATCAAGTAAACGATTGGGATAGCAATTGTTTTTTGGTGGAAAAATACGCCCACCGTAATTGGTTTACCAAAAAGAAGTATTTGAAGAAGAACGTGCAGAAAATGGCCATTACGTCGTCTACACTTTTGTTATAAATAAAAATAGAAATCTTACTAAATATTACCGAGTTATATTTATATATTAAAGTTTCATAATCTCTGGAACTACTGCACCGATATCAAAACTAATTTTACCACTAGAATGCTAAATTTTTCTTGAATGTCATAGACTGCATTTATTAAATTGCACCCGTGTGAAGCCGGGGGGAGTCACTAGAATATAATAATTTATTATGACAAATTGGTTAAGATAATACACAAAGATAAATAATAAAAGATATTAATTAAAACATTAGTAAAAAAAAGTACCTATGTCAAACAACATCAAAAACAAATCTTCCACTGAAAACTTTAGATGTGAATCGTCCTTTACATGTCTGCGAAGAAACTGCCATGTTCATGTTACGTAGCTCAAAACTCGAAGAAAGCATTGTTACGTATGCAAATATATGTCGTGGAAGATATCTGTGAAATTTTATCTTTGAACCTAACTTTGACAATGCATCTTAAGGTGTGTCTTGCAGTGAAAATTCATATGAAAAGAAGGAACGAGAAGAAGAAATAGGAATCCTAATAAGATTACTGATTATTTCTGATCCAACTAGATAAAATAGAAAACCAAATATACAAAAAAATCTACATATTTGAATACAAAGGTCCAATTAGTAAGTGGGTACATTTTTTTATCTGTAGCCATGCCATGAAATCGACGTAAATGCTGCGTAAATGAAACAAAATGAAATACATAGTTGTGACACAGAATAATCAATGTCTATCACCAACTTTTGTTAAATCTAATCAGTGCCATAGACCTATCTTTATCGCATTATTATCGCACTTTAATTTAGTAAATGTCTTAGTAATATTCTCAGAGGAAAATAAAGAAGATTTGTGAACGAAAATGTCAGGGCTAATGAGAAAGCTATAGTCAGTTCTACATGAGATCTCGTTACTTTTTATGGGCAAAGGGTCACGCCGGCTGGCCACGTTTTCACATGAAGTGTTTTAGATGGGATAAATGTTATTGAATCTTGGATTGTTCGCTTTGCATTGTTTAAAACGACCTTTATGCCACGAGGTCATTTTGTTAAATAGTGCTAATTGAGACAAATAATGCGTACGTACATATCTTACTATATAGAAATATCCCCTCAAGTTTTGGTTTTGCAAATATTTGTGATGTTATGTACTGTTTTTATACAAATGCCCGAAGTGGATTTTCCCTTTTATGTCACGTATTACACATTACTTCACTTAACTCCTTTCTCATGTTACTGAATCGAGTTGACAAAACAAATTGATCGAAATTACTTAGGCACTTATATTTTCTGTTCACTTAGCGTGGGCAAACGCAAACAATTACCTCTGTTGGCGCTGCCAATAACAATAACATTTATCAAATTACCCGCCTGATCGGCTGCGATAAGGGCTGACGTTTAAGATATTACTGAACTATGAAAAACGATGCGGAAAAGTATTTACATGAAGCACTTTCATTGCGGACCTATTGAACCCTCACTTACTGGGCATAAAACGGAATGAGAGGTATAAGTTTTGCGTTTGCGTTGTCTGTGTCACTTGAAAGATAATATTTAGTTTAGATCTTAGCTTTACTTATAATAAGTATCAACTTTTCAAGTACTATAGTAATTCTATCAATATTTGTTAGTATAATAGGTGTTACTGAAAGCTTTTACTAAAATATTAATTTTAAGTTTGTAACATAAAAATAATTTTAAAATCGATTTGCTGCCAATCTCACTTCGTCATCTGGCTTAACAAGCGCATAAGCCATTTGTTCGACTTTTTCAGAAGTTTGCAAAAAAAACTGATAGCCCTGACAAAGCCAGCTCTCAACTCAAAGCTGGCTTGCGTGCTGGGTCGTGTTTGCATTCGTAATTTGTTTGTTGGCGGCGCTGTGGATACTTTAATGGATCTCCGCTCTGCACGCGAGCCGTGCACTGGCAGACGTATTCTAGTTAGGTCACCTAACATCACCTTAGTGAACGTCACCTGTGGTATTCCAGTTTTATTTTTCACTGGTACCGTTTAAGGAATTGATAAAATATTGGTTAAATATTTTTTTGTGAAATAAGTGCCCCAACTGGAATACTACAGGTGACGTTCGCTCAGGTGGCGTTCAAATGGGTAGCATACATAGAATAGGCACGTACACAGAAAACGGTTTATCTGTAACGTCTTGCTTTGCACAAGTTTCGTGTTTCAAATATTGTTATGCAGTTGAGGAAACATGTTAACGTATTGTCTGAGATAGCGGAGGATTCTCGGTGAATACTACTGCAATGTACAGGCAGGACACTTGACAATGGAGTTTTATTCATTGTGTGGTGTGAAAATGTAGTTCTGCTTTTTTGTAAGGCTCATCGTTAGTTATATTGTTATTATTTTGTTTACCTTAATAGGCCGATGGGTTTGACTAACTAGACTTTGAGTAAAGTAAAATATTTAAAATATACATTACTTACATACAGCTTACATGTTTATATGTTGATCTTATCTATACAAATATGTTTACCTTCCATACCGAAACATATACTTATCCAATAACCTTAAAGCTTTGCTCCTAAACTAATCTAAATTACTTACTATAAAAAATCTTATGATGCATTTGCTGCGACAAACTGACGGTTCTAGACCTTCCATAACCATTCTATTTTATGTTAGGTTCAGGTATACTCTTCAAAACTTTTATCGAGGTCGCCCACATTTTTCACCTCACAAGGGTATCATTATTACCGAAACGCCACGTAAGCAGGTGGTTAACTTATACCCTAACCAGACCGAAACATTTTGTCCCCAAACTCAAGGAGGGTTGTATTGATTTATGTTGTTTTATAAGTAATGCAGAATTACCACGAGCAGCTGTCCCGATGAATATTGAATGAGATCGTATGGGGTAGAACAATTTGGATCCGACACTTCTAGTTGGTGCCAAAATGAGGATGGATGTAGGTCGTTGTGCTTCTGTTTTACCCTTCATGGCAAGTGTGCTGGTCGATTGTGTCAATCACAGTAGGATGCTTCGGATATCGGCTCTTGGCGTTTTATCGAAGCAAGCCCAATTTTCTCGCTTCACTTCACGCTCTTTTGTTTCATCGGGCTTGTAACAAGTTTTATCAGCTTCTGTGTTTTGCTACTGTAGGCTTTCTTCTGAGGCAGTCTAATAATCTTACACAGTCAGCATCGTTGAGACAAAATAAAGTAACCGTATCAATTTATGTGTTGTGAAAAATATCAATAAGCCCAAAAACGTAGGACAATATTATTTGAGCAGTAAAGTAACTAAATAAATGTTGTTACTAATTGCCTCTGTGCGGTCTAAAATCTAACCGACGACAAAGTTTAACAAGCCGCAAATATAACGGCCGCATCGTAGGTAAGTTTCAAGCGACACACGTGCACTTGGCCTAGTACCTATTATTAAGTATTTTGATGCAAAATAAGTTCCACACAAAATATGCCTATGTTAATGCGAAACATGGAAATTTTATGATATTGAAATATTTTAGGTATTTAAGATAGGTCTTTGGAAGGTTTATCTTCCTGAAATATATTTCTAAACTGATTTTGTGTACAATACTTGCTTGACTAACTTGATCTGTCTTCTTTTTTTTTCAATTCTTTCATAAAAAATCTTTCTAGACAAACCCCAAATCATTTTCTAGTAGGTACCTAATCGAAAAAGGTTTGAAACCATTAATATAGTTATATATTTTATTTCAACTTTCCATTATACAGGTCCAATTTAAATGCCACTGTTTCCTTGCCTGCTTTTGCTTTTAACTGTATCGAATCTGATTCAAACCTATGCAAATTGCAATTATTCAGTCCCCGCCAACTATTACTATTTCGCTCAAATTATCTCCCTAAAATTGTTACCTGTCTTTCGCTTCTCCGAGTCTGAGCTAAATTCTTGCTTGAATTTCTGAAACTTCGGGTATGAAATTGAATTTCGAGCTTTTGTTAATTGTGTGATTCGGTTAGGTACCTACTGGAAATAATATTATTTACCGATGCTCAATTGAAATTCAAATATCTTAGTAACAGGTCACTTGTGAAGATTCTCAGTATCTTTACAGAATAGATTTAAGGTGCGTTTGTTAAAGTAGTAGTTATAAAGTGTATGTTCCATTATCTATCCATCTACCATCTATCCATCTACTTGCTTAAAAGAAAACTGCTGCAACTAAGATTAATGTAAAATGTTGTTGAAAGAAATAAATGTATTATTATTATATCATTCTTCTAGCGTCCAAAATTGGCATAGTCTTATTTAATGACAATAATGATAAAATTCTTTTGACTTTCCACTACACAATATAACCATGTAACGGAACTTCTAAAATTAGCGGCAGCTATTCCAGTGCTGTTTAAACTTAATAAAACAATGTCTAAAATGTGAAAGTCAGCACTTTCATCGCGAGGTTCATTATGTGAACCTAATAAAGTGGGTGCCTCAAGTTATACCATGTAAAGGTTTAGCTGTTACTTAGCGCGTTATCTGCCACCCCAGCCGACAGCGTGGCGTGACTTGCCAATTAAACCGACTTACCTCGTACAGAAAGTCCCTATACAGTAAAGCTGCGGCTACACGAGTGGGTTGTTACCTGCTAAGAGATGAGCTAAAGCTGCTTTTCACATTTTTGGGCTTATAATTTTTTTTCAAAACCAGTGTCATGAGTAAGGAGGTTCTCGTATTAAACTGAGTGAGGACCTTTTAATACGGACATAACAGTTGCATAGTTGTACAGTTCGACTAGTTTAATAAATTGTTATTGTATGTTTATTTTGTTACTGTGTAGCTCTTATAGTTTTGTTCAATTCTGTGTATTATGCAATGTCCATTTATTTTTTATTCATATAATTGCAATTACACAGTTTTTAATTTATTATTATGAAATGTTTTATGTTATTTATTTTTATAGAAATGAATAAGTTATCGTCGGCCATAAGTTTTATATTGCACCTATCAAATAAATCCAGACTACAGGTTTAGGTAGACCAGGGAAGGACTCTTTATAGTATTTTTGCGACCAAAACTAACTGAATCGAGAAGTTAATAGGATACTTTCAAAGTTTTAGTACACGCACCATTGCAAAGGTAGCTAAAGTAATAAAATAAAGCTTTGATTTACTTCACGGAGAGTGAGTGGGCGTGAATGGCACAGACAGGATTGAATTTATAGTATGGAATGACATCGATGTCTAGGCAAAGTAGGGAGCGCCCTAATACGTACGAAAAGTAGTGATATCGTTTCATTTGCTATCAAACAGTATATTTTACCCTAGTATTCTAATTAGCTCTTATAGTGGGACCCTAGCGTATAAGTCTAGGTGCTTTGTTACAGTCTCACACCACGATTCAAATCTAAACGTCCAATGCACTAGGACAATGTTAAATAAAATTTAAAATGTACTTACAAATAACAAGCAGATCGCAATCGGCCATGATCAAAAAAGTCGGCGTTAATGGTCCTTCGAGCCGGATCAGCCAGTAAAAGTCTGTGAGGTAAATGTAACATTATATATTTATTGTGCAGCTTGGTTTTACATTATAAATAATGAAGTCGTATAATATCAAAGCCCAGCAGTATTGCAGGATGTTGATATGATTTATACGAATCCAAGCAACGTTAGATATTGTAATCGATCCAAGTAAATGTATTTATGAATACTTGTTAACTAGTAATTAAATAGTTTTAAATTTGGGGACACATGAAACCCGATAGCGTGTGAGTTTTTAACTCAGTCTTTGAGTCATGCCTCTCAATTTGCGTGAATGTGTTTTACATTATCTAATCGAATTATTTTGTGTGAAAAATATTTTTCTAAAACATAATTGGATATGCTGTTGGGCTTCTAGTTGAAGGCTTTTAAAAGGAACATTGTGTATAGTATAATATGTATCAGTGTTATTGAAACATCAAGTGTTGAATTAATTAAGTGCCGAGTTAAGTCATCGCAAGTGTCGCCTTCGAGTGTGCATGCTCGCGAATAAATCCTACAAATCAACTAACACTTGACAGTAAGTGCCTTGAGGCGTAGCACGAATGGCTGGAAATTTGAGTAACGATAAAATATGCCGCATACTTTATGAGCATAGAGACGTTTCGAACTAGAAATGAATACGTGATGAACATGATCAGACAATGGGTGACTCAAATGGTACTGGTATTATCATTGTACGAAGATCCACGTAGTTAAAACGAATTATAATATTTTAACACTTTTTGAAAATAGAATACCTAGTATTAATAGGGTCAATCTACAAATCGGGCGTGTTCGTGTGATTGCTCCGGCGCTTTTCGAATATTGGTGTTTGGTTGTAATTGTCTATTTCATGAGTGATGTACACTATTTCACCATCATTATTTTAAATGAGATAACATTAATTCAAGTTAGGTTTTGGTGACTAAGAAGCGCCAGAGTGATCACACGAGTGCGTCCGTTTTGGAGATTAACCCAATACTCGTAGCGTAATGATATTGAAATTATAAAAATGTTTTTGTACGTACGAAAGCACAAGATAAACACTACCGTATCTTATGTTGTTGTTATAAGGGCAGTTTGGAAGTAAAACTGTATAGACTGATGAGCTGGCAGCTGTTAATTAGAATATTGAAACGTGAGCTTAAACCCATAGCAAACTGTAAAAATAAAAAATATATCTAAAATCTACATTATTAAAATCTCAACTTTGACTTACCCGCACAGATCTTGGAACAAAAACATAACATTCTCATGAATATTATACCAAGTGTTGACTGGTGGCCAAAGAGCCTAAGGAGTCGAGTGTCGTTATTTATTCACGTTCCAGCCTCTACTGCGGCTTCACGCCTTGACTGGCCCGAGTGAAACTTCACACCATGATTTAATAAGTGGAATGCATCGGTACTTAAAGCTTTTATGGCCACTTGCATGGCCAGCCTTAATAACGATGACGAATATCGCATCCCGATGTTGGGTATAAATCGATTTTTAACATTCGTGCATTATCGATAAAATGACATGTCAATTGTGTTTGAGTGTTGCGTGGGACGTTTGGATATTCTCACAGTAAGTTCCATAAACACTGTCACGTCGATAAAATATGACTATCAATAAAATCATGGATAAATGTATCTTAGTTAATTTGATTGCGATCCGAGGCCACAGGTTAGCATCTGTCATCCTGATCTTATTAAGCTTTGTAGCTTGTATATAACTGCACTGGACTATTTATAATAAAAATTATATACCTCTAATATGAGCATTATTTTAAATAAGAGCAGCTTCAAAACTACACACTGTCCTCAACTAAGGCCTAGGGTTTTTTTTTATTCAATGTACAGAATATCGATACCAACTATTCAGAATACTTAAATGTGGTATCAAAATACAACTTACAATAGGGTGTTTCCGTATTTCAGTTCTCCTAAAGTTACTCGCCACTCATAGTGACTACACAGTCAAGTTAAATAGCATAACCGCAAAGTCCCAGACAACACAAACTGTTGGTTTCTACGTGTTTAAATTCAAAGTGAAATATTAAGTACGTGCCTTACTATGTTTATCGGGTTTTTTTACCTCTTTGTTCTTGTCTGCGAATATTTTATTATAACTTCTGCATGCTACGGGTTGGTAATTAATACTGTTTTTTTTTTAGTTTTTAAGTTTATAAGATCTTGTAGCTCTCCTTACAAATTTTTGCTTACTTGTAATTACTGTTTGATCATACTATTCGTTCATAGACCTTAGTTTGAATACAATTTTGTTTGTATTAACATCGTCGTGATCCATGTTTTGATAAATATCTATTGTTTTCTTAAAAATGCAATCATGTGTTACTTTATTATTACCAACTGTTACATTATTTTTGCCGTTTTAAACCGACCTACCTAGCATTCACATGGCATGACAGAAATAAAATATGAGCGCGCTGCAAGAGTTTCGTTCTCGCCCTAAATATTCCATTGTGGTGAAGTGGGAATGGCACAGCATAAATCTGGGTCTAAGTCGTGGTGATTACTCAACGGGATGTGGACGCTATACTTGTTTGCTGCACGTTTACTCGTACATAAGGCAGATAAATACGTCGTAATATTTTTAAATTTTACACATACAATAAGCTTACAATTGACAGTTCTCGCGGTACTTAGCGCTTTTTGTAATCTCTTTCGAATTAAATAAGATAAGGATCAGGAGAAGCAGTTAAAAATACAAGTTAAAAAAAATGTTCTAGGCCCATATTCCTCAAAGCTTTTTCAAGGGACACAATGGAACCTAATTGTGCATTATGCTGCTAAGGCACAAAATGAATTAACTACAGTATTGATTTTGCAAATATCCGCCGAACTGCTTTTATTTTGAGCAAAGCCCGGATGATTAAAATCGAACTTCGCTTTAAAGTAAGTTCGTTTGATTAAGTAATTTTGAAGCACACCTCTTTCTATGCAAGCAATCCGATAAGAAGTGTACTCACAATCTATTGGAATATTATCACAAAAAGATGGTCAGCTAACAAATATGCTTTCAAATTGTTCTTATTGGTAGGCACCAATAAGAACCATTTGAAAGGCAACAGCCTCTATGGTATTGTGGTCCAACGATAGCCAGTACGTGTCCCAAGTTCAAATTCCGGGTCGGACCTGGGTTTCTGTGTTTTTCTGTCTTAAAATAACTCAGAAACAGCTCCCAATTAAAAAAATACATATTTTTTGTCATAATTTGTAAATCGTTAAGTTAATTTATGTCAGTCACATAACTGGGAACCATAATCCTCCTTCTTATTGTACCATGATGTCCTCTATAGGACTAGAGTTGAAAATAAAAATCGTTGGTAGCTAACTTTGTGGCAAAATACTTAATGTTGCTTAAGATTTTGACACTTGAATAATTAAGAACGTGTGTAACGAACAAAACAATCTCATTTATATTTTTTGTTTCAAAATAACTAGTAGACTGATTACTGGTTAAGTACTGCTATGGCTTTGAAGAGTCATTAGTGAAATTATAAAATCCATTACTAGAAATATCTAACGCCAAACCTAACAATTGCTCTAGAATTTTAAGCATATGAATTACGCTATTTTGTCATGGCGCGCATCAACAATGCTTTTTAGTTTCTTTTAAGTTAAATACCCCATTGTGACGCAACCCGGGACACACATCCGTGGACTTAAATACGGCAATTATTCAGACAAGCACATTTCATTGTGCGTGCTTGGTACGGTCTCAGGCATAATGCTCACTAAATTTGGATTTTCATGCCTTGTCATCCAGCACGAACATTTTTATGTGGTCACTGCTATTTATGTTTAATAACATGTCATAATTCAATGACACACATATTTCATTTATCGGGGGCAGCCCGCAGCTAGTTTCTTTGATTAGTATGTGTCTAATGTTACTGCTTACGTATGAGTAGTTAAAGTATGATTGATTTATCTTATTATTATTAACCGCGTTTGTTATAAATTATAATTTATAAAATGACTCATTCTCAATGTTTCCGACCGTTCATATAATGTACTGACAACCAATTTAGGTATTTGCATTTTTTTTCCTCGAACTCAAACGGTGTAATTTTGTAAAGACAGCCAAATTGCGACATGACAAAAATATTGATGAATTATACGTTAGCTCTCAAATTACAGATCCAATTGCGGTTTCTTATCTTTTGTGTGGCAAGCAAAGAGAAATATTAAACGAGGAGATTCGAAAAGATCCTATTAATAGAATTAGATACTTCCCCTCTGATCTGAGCAAGAGATATAATCGTAACCAGAGAAACGGTACCCCTGATATTACTGTGTTCATGCCAATATTAAACTGAGATAATTCACAAAAAAAACGAGCACAGACATCTTCTTGGAGATGTTTATCGCATTAATATAATACAGCATTAAGATTACAATGGGTCGGCTACAGAGAGGTCCAATATAAGGAGCTCAGAGGCTCCGCATGCTTTGTTGTGAAAATAACTTTATGCCTCAGAAGGCGGGGACAGAATAAAGCAGAAACGGCTTTCAATAAAGCCAATGGCCCTTCTATAATATACATACTTTTGTAGTTCATATCCTTTGTGCAATAACGTTATATTTGATATATAAAATAGAATCCACGTTTGTTCCTAATCTAGGGAAGTTCTATCATGTTTATATCCAAATGGAGCAGCGAGAACCAATATCCGTGGGTTTTGAGTAAGTGAATGCGTTCGCTCCATTATTTCAAAGCCTAAAATGGTAGCACGCAAGCACTTGCAAATAGCTTACACGAAAGCGGGGCCTAGCACAAATCAGATGGGTATCAAGATCAACAGTGCCGCCCCTGTGCTACCACAGGATCGCCGCACAGCAATTACAAATGGGATATTTACAGCCAGTCCATTAGAAGATATTTTAAGCTTATTCCGATCTGCGATCTATTGATTCGTGCACGCAACTGCTTGCCTTTGTTATCCGCTTGGATTTCTGCATTGTTTATTGGCGCTGTCTTTTACTTTTTACCAACCCTGGTTTTTTCTTCGTGTTTCTTCGCTTTACTCGTGAACGTAAATTCTTATTTTTATTACGGCCAGCTAATTTAGAACACGGGCTAAAGATCACGACCGTTCTTTTGAAAGTTGCCGTTGTCTCTAACTATGCAAATATTATCTGTAAATACATTTTAACCATGAAAGATCACTCATCATCAGAAGTTCTAAAGTGTTCGATGTGTTTGTTTGCTTTGATATCGAATTCCGTTTGAGTTGAATATCCAAATATTATATCTAGCTGTGTTTATTTATTGATAGCAGAAAGTTAATCGTAGTGTGTTTACTCGGAAAGCTCGCTCGGCCGGAGCTGAGGCGCGATCGGTATGAGAAGACCGAATTTATTACTTCATAAGTCATGAGGGTTAAGTAATAATCGTTGACAATGGGCAATAAAGAGTTTATAGGCAGTAAAGTTCGATCCGCTAGCACATCGGGCTCGGAAGTCAACTGCACAATTCCGAATTATAACTCCTTGTACACACCTCGTGAAATAGCCTTCCCCATCTTAATGGCTTTTTGATGTTCCAGAATCGATTTCAATTCAATTCAAACACGAATTGATTTCTTCATATCCCGATAATCAAAGTAAATATTGGGAAGTTATCTAAATTAAACACTTAGAGAGTGACAATATCTGTAAATAACGATGTGTTTATCTAACTTTCCGACGATGACGGTAATCTCGCTACGATCTGTACCATAGATATAACGTTCTCAACTGAATGGTATCCCATTTTAAATATAAATTACCGAACCTTTTGCTTACCACACCGTTTTCTAATGCAACCAGTCAGGAATAACTTTAAACCAGTTATGGAACGATTTGGTTAACAAGAAGATTGCTTACAGTCATCACTGGGCATTTACTTATTTAATGACAAGCCTTCACTGGCTCAATCGCCTCATATTAATTGATATAAATATTTTTATGGATTCAAAGGTAATATTTAATACACAGAAATGAATTATAAACGATCAGTTCATTAAAGCCAAAGATATTCTCGGGTCTCTCAAAACATTTCTGCTCCAGGTGTTTAATGTTGGGAATGCGTCATGGCTTACGATGCAAAGATAAATATAACCAAGCGTATTTCACGATATACTGGCTAGGTCTTTCACCGAAGTTGTGATGGGATCAATTATGCGGGTTTGTTAGCACATGCGATCGCCGTACTAACAACATCAACAGCATCGACTGAAGATAATTTCAAACAATGGGTTCCGTGCTTACCAATTTGTTTACTCTAATTTCTGTAAACAGTCGGTTGGCACGGAACGGGTCGGTGGTATGAGGTAAAGCATACAGCTTGCGGCAAAAGCATTATAAGGAAGATAATCTTGCTGTCGGTGAATGTTTAAAATAAACAGGACCGCGACCGCTTCCTATCATAACATTATTGTTTTGATTGTCCGACCATCGCCAGCCTTAGCGTAGCCAACCGAGCGACCATTATCCATATAGGTACTTACTCGAATAAATTGAGAGCCCTATTTAATTTTAAATTGTTTAGATCAGGCGCATGATGAACCTCTTTCAACGCAAATAGCCGGCAAGATTAGCCGTGGAAAACTAAAAGCTCATTATTTTCTCATCACCGTGCGCTCCAGGATGGGTTAACAGAAAACAACGTGTTTTGATAAGTTTCTTAAGACAGGGAAGTAGGACAGGAGCCTCTTAATTCATGAAAAGTAAATTTGGCTACCAAAATTGTATAAAAATAGAAAGTTCAAAAGGTATGTACCGTAAGAGCGCTTGTAGAATAAATCAAGTTACCAAATCTTCTTGAGCACACATCATAAATCAAACTAGTAAGGATTTTAAGATTTGCCCAGAGTAGGCCTAGGTCTCGATGATATAAATAAAAAACAAATGACTGTAGTCACTATCTACCAAAATCTATGTCCTGATACCACTTTAAAAGATCAAAAGTCCTGTGGGCTGACCTCATAAGAATAGCACAAGCAAACTTTTGTGGTCAGAACGTAAAGAGGTAGCTTTAAAATATGTTTTCGTGACAACTCACGAACATAACCGGAAAATTCCCACTGCTAGTCAGAGGGCCTACTCTACAACATATTTTCTGTAGTTTTAACTCTACATATCGTGCCCATTTGCATTGTCACGCTGACATGAGTGACAGAGACGACTAGAGTAAAAAATATGAATGTCTTCGTACAAAGTATACTCTCAGGCACAATACCAGTTGGCGTTATAACATTGATTTTATCTCTGACCACAGAAATGACACATGCTCACATAAACGTTTATTTGTCATGGTTGGGCCTTTCACACTTAATGCAATGGGAGCTAACAAGATTTATACGAGAAATAAAAAGTCAAACGCTTTTTAGAATAGCTTACCTACTACGTAGCCAACTATTATTATGTTAGTGACCATCACAGTATAAATAATGTTTAAAGCTGTGTTATTCAAAAACTCGATTTTCTTTTCTGGCAACCGATAATTTATCAAATATCATATCGTAGTAAAACCGTATCAATTTATAAACTAAATTACTGCCCACTTATATAAAGTCCTAGCCAAAATACATCAATTTTTAGCTAGCAAATTAATACTTTGTATTTCATAGTGTTTGTATAAATGACAAAGTTATATTTTTAAAAATATATTATACTTAAAGTTTAAGCAGTGTAATCCTAAAACACACACACATACACACGCAAGCACGTACTGTTTATTTTAATTATTTTTCTTTTATTAATAATGCTTTGGTAATTTAGTACTTATAACTAACCCATTGAAGAGCGGTTCTTCCTAATACAGACAATGTTTCGTCTAAAGGGAAGTTCCCACACATACAATTGTAATAGTTACTAAGTTACTGAAATAAATATATTTGAATTTGAATTTGAAAAGTTTTAGAATAAAGTAGCCGTGGCATACGGACGGACAGACAGACAGACATGACGAATCTACAAGAGTTCTGTTTTTTGCTATTTGGCTGCGAACCCCTAAAAAGACCTTTTTGGGTTTAATTTAATAACGAATATTGTTCATTTATATTTTTCGTCTCAATCACTTTGGATGGTTTGTTTGCCGCGTTGACACTTCGTAGGAAACGGCTGCCAAGATGTTTGCCTAGACCCGACGGCCTGTGGAATGTTAGGAGTCCATCGATAATCATGAGCAAATACAGGATAATGAGACAAGCAACGCCGAGGTCGTGTGAAGAGTTTCGGAATAACACCGCCATGTCAATAGTCTTCAAGTGACTGCTAAAATACAGACTAACATCTCTGGTGAGAGACATGGTATAAGAAAACTTCGAGATATTATACTAATAATATGACAAATTTGGTCTTTAGGCGTTTCGCACCACTACAAAAAGGCGAGTTGATAACAATTAATTTTCTATTGTGTCTGGAAACATGACACATGAAGGCGTAGTTAGGCACAGAATAAGTACTAGTACTAAAGGTTAATCCTCATCATGTTTAACCCGTTTCGTTTATTGAAGGATGTTTTAGTTTTGAATTCAAATTCTAATTGTGATCGAGCTATCAACTAGAGCATTGATGAATATGACCAAAATTTTAGTTTTATGTAATATAATATTCTCTTTAAGCCAAAAGGTCTGCAATTGAAACCAACTAGATCTTTATCTATATTTTTAGCGCCTCCGATATGAAAAGCTGATGATGAGTTTTCTTTACTATTATTATTATCTTAATGATATAATAAATAAGTATAGTAGGAGGCATCCCTTACAGCCTAAAATAAAAAGGACATTAGGTTAGGAAGCTAAGTAGAATGGTTTAGTATCTCTTTGATTATAGAGGTTAGACATTTAAGTTCTTTTGGTTGATTTCTTTTCGATTTTATTTTACTGAATGTCAGTAAAATCAGAAGCATGAACAAAGAACATAAACATCACACGAGCTTTCGGAGCTTTCATAAATAAAACATTTAAACAAACCCCTCTCCAACACATTTTCATTTACTGCTTTAATGTGATCAAAATAGTGCGTTAACGACACATCCAGGAAGTAAATCATATAAGGCAAAGCAATACGTGGTTGTGAAGCTATAAACTTTAGGACATCCGAAAAGGTCGCAACAAAATTAAATCTAACTTTTTTCTCAAGGGAATAATAGTTATATTTGTTCGAACTTAGCTAGGAAAACAAAGTTTTTATTCTTCCAAAATATTGTGGGAGCTGTGAATTTTTATTTCTATCAACTTATTCTTTACTCAACTGTAATAAGATGGAAAATCCCTCGTCGGATTGCACATATTTAATTTAGTGGGGATCGTAAAGATTCGCTTACCTGCTTGTTTGTTGTGTAGGAAAGGGGCCGTCGGGCATAGAACCTTTTTTTACATTCAATTTTATGTGTGGGAATTTTAATGCGGACTAAAAATGGCACGTTCTTTTCTCCACAGATGGGCCACATTTGGAACCGATACTTCGCAAACACGTGTCGCGTTCGCTCATAAAATCTTTACTAACGCCCGACCTTGTGTTTGGTTGGGCCTGTTCTGTATGATTGTAACAAAATGGGCATTGTTTTCGTATTTTGTTTTGTTTCTCATTTGTTTTGTCATAAAGCAGCAGCTGTGCGTTTTCAATTACGGACACGGAACAAATGATTGATGTGTAGAACAGTTTCTTTCTACACTCGAAACGAGTTTATCGCCGCAATCGATATAGCGGGGCTACTATTAATTTTATCGTAGACGCGGCGTGATGCCAGGGTAGAGTACTGCAAGTCATCGATCTCACATTCGTCCGCACTCTTGAGCCGGTCCCATGGAATTACTTCAATCATTTAAAATAAACATGGCTTCTCCGAAGTCGTGGAGAGGTAGCTATTGGATCTACTGCGTGCCAACATAAAATCCACTTTGATTTATGATATCGTTCGCGAGCCTTTATGCATCTGCCGCTTTTTTACGTGTTGCACCTTTCAAAACACATTAACTACCTTTTATGAGTTTGCGCTCCTTTTTAGCATTGGTTAAATTAATTTTAAATTATTTGTTGAAAGCGATTGATTTCGATTGAAATTTTAGTCTATTCTTACATATAAAGGAATGCATTATAAACCGTGGTGTAGTCTGTATAGTAGAATATATGCAGTTTTGATTTTACTTTGACGCACTCACAAAGATTTTAAATTATACCGTTATAATTAAATAAATATTCTTAATTGCGTTTTATTTATATTCGTAATCAACTAATAAGAAGTAACTAATGTTTGAAGCAGCTGGAATTCTAGCAAGAACCCGACGGCCGAGACGCGCCGTGGGACGCCCTGACAATGGCACCCAAATTAAAAGTAACCATAAACGTTTCGGCTTGAGCCTTGCTAAAATTTATTACACCCAGCTTTTTTCTCTTGTTTCGTCCGCTAATGAGATTCGAATGCTGCAGCTGTATTTGAGATGTCGGGCGAAGATTAAAAAAATTCGCTCACCGTGGAGATATCTCACCGCAATTGAAATCGTTTTTTGTTTTTGCAGACGATTCCCAGTTTGTAAAAGACGAACGAGAACCAATAATATACCTTATGCACGTATCGAGACTCGCGGGTAGCAGCTAGATTGCAGAACGCCTTATTGCAAACGATAGGTGCGATGGGAATAACTATATTTATCGGTTTGGAATTCTGTCTCGTCGGAATAAAGTTGGTATTTGGTCGATAGTTGGAGGCGTCGCGGGTGGTCTGAGCTATGTTGACTGTGTTGAAGTGAAGCGGGAATGCAAATTTCACTAGTGTTTCTGGTCTCCGTGCTCTTGAACTCTGTAGCGACTAGATTGAGTCTATTAACCGTAAAGATGGCAGAGGAAATTAATCGAGGAACTTATTAGTGTACGTGCAATAAATCGCTCGAGCTACTTAGTTGATGTAGTTCGTCTCGCAAATCACTTCGGAATTGTTTTGTTTATCAAGAACTGCAACTGCGAGTAGGGTTTAATTATTCTGTTTTGAATGCAAGTAAGGACTGTTCGTAGATAATTCAAGATTTAATTATTGTTCATTTATTTTAAATGCTGATTGATTTATTTAATTGCCTCTCAACTACAGATTGCATCTTTTGCCCGAAGATGGGCTTTATAGGCAACTGACGTGTGGAACTTACACTCATCATAAAGCAAGCTATTATCGCACCAAAATCCAATTAATCGATGCTATATTTTTTATAGCTAACGCGTGACGCGAAGGGGACCACCAGGCGCTGATTCTGGCACAAAAAAAGGAAAACGGCGCGGAACGAATGATGCAATAAGAATTAAGCATAGCCAACTAGGCCCATGGAGTGACGAGAGGGCTTTTGACGCCCTACCCGGTCGGCACAATAGCTGACGAGTACCGGAGCGTGGCCATCCAGTGCACGCTTCCGGCAACGTGGGAATTAGAAACTGGCCACTTTGAGTGATTGGAGGCAATCGGCTGCCGATTACTTGCAGAGACCTAATGAGAAGTAGGTACTTAGCAAGTGATATAAGATAAACGGTTTTGAGCGTTACCTAGATCTTAACGCCAAGCTTAAACCCTAAACTTGAAATCTAAAGAGTAAGGTAATCTCAGAGCTAGGAAGAGATGGACGGATTGTTAAAAACAGATATAACACTGAGAGATTTTGATGATATAATGGGGTTAGGTACCAAATGATAGGATATTATTAAAGAAAAAAAATACTGCGCCGACCTTATAGGTATAACTGGGAACAGGGAAAAAAAGGATGAAGTGATGATGATGTAGAGAGTAGGTATATCCCTTAAATAAGATGTGGGCTTAACATTCGTTGACATATTTGTGGGAATGCTAATAACCCATTTTTCAGTATGTTGAAGTTAGAAGAAACATCGCCGATCATTGTGGTTTTTCCAAAAGTTGACAATTGACAAAGACTAAAATCGTCTTACTATATATCATTTTTAAAAATATTAAAAATGATATAACTATAGTATGACGATTTCAATGTCTTTGTCGGTAGTAAATGCAAATGCATTACATTAAATAAATTATAAGAGTATATGCTTTAAGAAATTTTTGATTCTCTATTAATTATTAATATCGTAATGTTAATAATGGAGGTGCTTGTGGCGCAGTGGCGGCAGCGCTTTGGTAGTGATACCAAAAGTTAAGCAACCCACGGCGCGGTCGTGATTGGATGGGTGACCATTCCGACCATTTAAGTGACGTCCATGACAAGCATCTTCGGAAGGCACGTTAAGCAGTTGGTCCCGGCTAATATTTGTGGTATTAGTCGTTAAGCCTAGTCAGAGGCCCTAGGGCGGCTTGATAACTTCTGACAGTAAGGTTTGTCACTTGCCTTACATACACCCCTCCACCAATCCGCACTGAGCCCGCGTGGTGAAGTATGGCTCGTTCCTCCTCATAGTTGAGGTGAGGCCTTTTCCCAGCAGTGGGATCTAATAGGCTGACTTATAATGTTAATAATACAAAATTAGCAAAAAAATACAAGCCGAAGATATATTCTTGGGGCTGGAAATCCAACACATAGTTCCTACAGCTCTGAGACTGGACAGAAAGTAGGAAATCAGGAGAACAAAGAAACCGTTAGTATTGTAGGTAGGACCTATACGATAGTAATATCTTTACCATAAGTATCTAGTAATGATTATACCCGGTAGTTAAGAAACTGTACAATCCAAGCTTTACCACCCATAAGGAAAATTTTAATTCATACCTTAAGTTCTGTGATACAAACAATAAAGATTCCCTGGAATAAATACTCGTAACAATATCTAAAGAAGGTCTTCAGGAGTCATCTGATATTTAGGACACAACTATTGATAGCGTACTTAAGAATAACGGAACCGACAATCGCCATTACTATAATTTATTACGGGCATAATTTTCTTCTAAGACCCGCTTGAGCTCAGTTAATTATGTTTCTGCTTTGTCGTCCAAGCAAATAAAAGTATATCAAATCTAAGTTATTATTACAGGCAAAAGTGCTTGAAATAATATCATAACTCAATCGGTAGTAAACCTTCTGCATAATTTAATAGCAAAAATGTAGATACTGTCCCGATCTAAATTATTCAAGCTGCCCCGAACGGTTAGAGTAGATAAAAAAGGTAAAATTATTGTCACGCAATTATTCCTAGAGGGTATAATAAATAATGGAGTGTGTGACGTCGGGATCGAAACTTATCGATACAGAGTTTATATGAATGTCAATAAGAACTCTTATAAATAATTTCGATTCACAAAAAGTTTCGGCTTCGTCACAGGGACATCCCTTTCTTTACTTGTCATTATTGAATAGTTTACTTGAACCCAATCAAGGGTTCCAAATAATATTGCAGCCGAAAATACAAAAGATATCGAAAGCGACCGAATCCTGTGATATCATGTGGCATTCAATTAAAGATGTGGATTTCCGAGTGGACTTCAAATAACTCGGTCAGATCGGACGTCTATTATGTGTGCTCATAGTGACTGAGTAAACAATAGTTCATCAAATGGTGCGGGCACGTCATTTCACGGCTGGTCGGCCATTCGTCTGTTTAGCACGTCTATTTTCTTGACGAGTTGCCGACGAGCACAAACTGTTCAATTGATTGCCTCTTTGCAGCACTTTAGTGGGATTAAACGCTGTTGCTGTATCGATAGTGTCGGCTGTATTGACCGGGATTGCTCTTTTCTAGACGTTTACTGCCTTTATATGTGAAGCTTTTTTAGTTATTTTTACACTGTCACCACATAAATGGATGGTGCAAGGTACAAGTGGTATTATTTATTTCTTACTATTTAAATATAGTATTTTCTGTTAAATCATAAGTTATTCAATGAAAACTACTTTATAATTTTTACCATATAGCAAACACGCATATCCGATTCCGATGATTTAAAACGCAAGAAATTTGTAGATAATTCAAAAAATATTATATTACTTACAAATGGAATCAAATGTTTGGACACAAACTTTTATTACATACCATTGCTGATAAACAGACAGGTACTGGAATAAATATTATAACAAATGAAAATTTCACAACGTGACCCAGACTGCAAGTCTGTGTAACTTTGGATCAAGTATGACAACCGCAGAGCCCGGACAATGAAGCGGAGTATCTCCCAGAGGAAACTTAAACTGTCTTAAAACCCGCAACGAACTTAATCAGAAGTGAAAACAGGAGTTTGCGGAACATCTTCACTAATATAATGAATGCTGATCTTTGCTGTTTGTTTGTTGTGTCATCAATTGAAGTTAAAGATAACGACGACTTTAATTTTTTTAAATGTTTGGATCTCATGATTTTAAGCAAAAAGGGAACACCTCTTAATGAGCTCTAATTTTGAATCGAATATTGAAGTAGTAGGTAATTGAATACCTACCTCATGTCCCCAAAGAAAAACAACAAATAAAACTATCATTTGCTTGAGGCCCATGCTTACATGAATCACGTATGATCTTTTCCTTGTATCAAACTAAGATATCAAAATAATTACTAAAAAAAGTTGTAAAGCAAATAAGTTGAGACAATTATGATATAATTGACAATTATCATGTGAACTCTTAGAGCAGGTCAGTAATGTAAGTAATAAAAACTCTTATTTTTATAATAAAGCAAAATAATGAAATCCTTTCTATCAATAGAAGAGACTGACTTATTATCCGAAAATATAGCAAACGTTTACAGAACTTACAATTTGGTGAGAGAGAACGGGGCGAATAAACAAATGTCAAAAGTTTCCGCGAAAATGCGTCTTATATCACCCGCGCTGATTTCAGATAGTGTATCAGAAAAACTGCCAACAGGGGAGTTCCATCTAACTTGCAGTCCCCAATCGGAATCTCCTCATACTGAGGGAAATGCTGATTTATAGGCAAAACTTACGCCATAATTCATCTCACCATTCGTTACTCCAATAAAAAGAACGTCTCCCGAAAATTTATTGGATGTTGCACGGATTTTATTATGGTTGTCTATTTTAGAGTGCAGTTCATTTGTTAGGTCGTAAATAAAAAGTTTGATTTAATGTATCCTTGTGCTAAGTTCTGGTAATGGAAAGGTGCAGGCCCCATCCTTTATGGAGTCTTAGATAAGAGTTATCTTAATTGATGCACTTTGGATGTCTTATTTGGAATTTGATACTCGAAGCCGGTTTGAGTGCGACAGCTGATAGTGCCAGGTGAAAAAGTTTTGAGCGTTACAAGTATTTTTCAAGTGACCGGAATGTGAAATGTTGAGACATTTAAGGGGAAACATTCTTAACAACGACAAAAGGTGTTCAAAAGAATTCCGCTACACATTTATACTGCAAGATGACAGTACCTGCCTAAATTGACAATTTTGTAGTGTTAAATTAACATTTGGCAATTTATGGCACATTTAATTTATAGGATTCCCCTGGATGATCTAACTAAGAGGTTTCCGGACTTTTTTGGTAAGACTTAGTAATCGATATTCTAATATATATTTACAAAAAAATATACTATACCTACTAGCTCTACATTCCAATCATGTTTGTAATAATATATTTAGGATAGATTTTTAGTTTAAAAAACCAACAATTATGTCGGTTAAGTACACGTAATATTAAAACTAGTGTAAAATACCATTAAAAACTTATTAATTTAGAAAATGTAAACAGTACCTGTTATATTGTTGACATGCGCTGTACCTCTTGAGATAGTCTCCTTTTGCAAAGTAACTAAACAGTTACAACTTTACAAAATTACTTGGCAAGTCTCGAGCGAGACTTCGACAAATGGAAAAGTAGCGAATGCGTCACTAAGGAGTCGATTCCTTACATCCCAGTCACTTTGGAACAACACAAGAAAAACTTTTGGGGTACAACACTTCACTGAGAGTATGGGCACAAGAAAGAGTTGCGCTCGTAGTTTAGTTGTAAAGTTATAACACTGCACAATTTATGGTCACACAACGAATAGTCTTCTGTACCGGGATAACCGGTTGTCGATCTCGCACCGCGTGAAGGAGCTCTCTCGGACGTTCGCTCGTAGGGACCGCGCGCGGCTCTCTGCTCTCGCCGACAGCCCTGTGTGGCGGAGGGGACGGAGTCGGATAGACGAAAATGGCTTCACAAGTTAATTTTTTTCTCTTTCCTACTTTAATATTCCGCATATGCCGTGCGCGCGCATGCGTCTTAACCTCATGTAGGGTTGTAATGTAACCCGATGCACCCGCACTTTACATAACTTATTGGGCCGCTTATCGAATCCACTGTTTAATAACCTTTCCATGTAGGCTTTGTGCGTTGCTTCCTTGTACAAAGCGTGAATATTAATCCTGGTTGGAAGTCTTTCATCCAACCGAAACTATGCCATTAATCTCAATGTAACCTCAGCGTTAGTGGTTAACTTCGGTTAAATGGTTATGATGTATCATGTTTACTTTCTATATAATTTAATCCATTAATTTAACTAATAGCATAACATTCTCGTAGTAGCTATGTAATTGTTAGTAGAGTACATGCAGCTAGTGTTTTTAGTTGTTTTATACTAAAATTGAATGAGGCGATTTATCTAAAAACCGGCCAATTGCGAGGCGAATTCGCGCACGAAGGGTTCCGTACTATTATCGTTACAATATTGGACAGCAAACGGCAAAAGAATCAAGATTGTTGTATGGGAGTGAAATTAATTACTTTTTTAATTTATCCTAATTATTTATTTATTAAGCAATTATACCACTTAATGTTCTGTGAACATTTCATGTTACCGTTATTAAAGTCAAACAAAAACACCAAAAAAATCTGTTTGTCGTATGGTGTAAATAATGGCCCCCTTAAATATTAATTATATTCTGTTTTTAGTATATGTTTTTTTTTTATATCGGCAATAGAAATACATCATCTGTTAAATTTTAACTGTCTAGCTATCACAGTTCATGGAATACAGCCTGGTTACCGACAAACAGACGGGCAATGGAGTCTTAGTAATAGGATCTCGTTTTTACCCTTTGGCGTACCCAAAGGGTAAAAACGAAATCCTATTTTAGACGGAACCCTAAAAACTATCTGTTTATAAGCAAACAGAAAACAAGGATATAAAACTAAGGTAGTTTCGCTCCATTACACAGGAAGAGGCTTACCAAAGAGCTTTCAAAATTCAATTAATGAAAGTTTTCGTACAAAACGTCAATTAACGGGACAACTTCCAATTTTATTGGCCTGTTTCGGTGAAGCTTTTAATACTTAAATAAAAATGTACCCGAGAATGCGGGAATAAATTATTTATTGCTTAGCACTTGGCTGCCATTAGCAGAGCTATTACATTTATTTTGGATCACACCGGCTGGAGGCTTCATCACAGCTTTGAAAATAAGTCAATTATGTTACGATATTCTACGAATTCGACGCCGGTATCTTTTCATTTAGAATAAAGTTAAATTCAACATTCTTCATATTGTATTTTCAACACAAAATCGTTTTCAAAACAGTGGCAGAATATATAATTTCTTTATCATAAAACTTAATACATACGTTATTACATTATTATTTCAGAAGATTAATTTTCTATTTACACCCGAGTTCACCAATTTTTAAACAGCCGGTAAACGTAAGTTGACGGTCATTTGACAAAATTCCTTTAAAAAATATTTGCAATAATGCTAAAACGGCTGATTAAAAATTAAACATAACGACGTAGACGTATGAGGAATCGTTATCAGAAGGCTCATACATGGTGGCGTACACGAAATATTAGTCCGGTTAGTTATTACAGACGTCTATTTTCAGTATCACAATCAATATAACACAAAATAACAAACAGTGAACAGGATGGCTTCGGATTACAGTCAAGAAACGCAGCAAGTTCAATACGGCGACGCGAAACTCAACAAGACACAACCACACAACCATTTGTGTCGGCACTCCGGCCATAACAATCGCCACGGGGTTCTCACGTTCCCGTCAAACGAAACGTCAACAACAAGTGACAGAACAAGTGCTGCCACCGCCGTATCGACCATCCCCAAGTAAACTACTTGACGTTTCCGACTGAACTCGATAAATAGTCACAGTTTGACGTAAGCTTAAGATGTGATGTTTAAACGTCAAAACCGAATGACGTCTGTCATCGTGTTCTGACAGCTCGAAACTTCAAAATAAACACCGCCAATGGCCTCATGCTCTGACAAACATCGGTCTTGGTGAACTCGAGGCTACATAGTCAGGTCATAAGTTCTGTCACACAATAAAAACTTTTGAATTTAGAATGCTGGCCACAAAAAAGTTTATTGAATTTCGAATTTTTCATGAAAATAAAAATGTGTACTTTTTAGAATTTTCCTCATTTTCAAATATGGAGTGGACACTTAAAGAAGACCGTGTCGCGATTATTGCATTGCATCGTTGCGGTAACGCGCCAATTCAGATTTTCGACTTACTGAAAAATTTGAATATAACCAAAAGATTCGTTTGTCGTACCATAAAACGATACAATGAAGACTCTAGTGTAGATGACAGGTCTCGCTCTGTTAGGACTCCAGCAATGATAAAAGCTGTGAAGGCGCGAATTCAAAGAAATACCATACGTAAGCAGAAACTGTTGGCCCTTCAGATGGGGTTAAGCAAGACCACGGTTAAAAGGGTGTTAAATGAAGACTTAGGCTTAGGCCATATTGAAAAAAAAAACATCGTTTGGACGCTCGTTTAATGGACCTGAGACTGAAGAGATGCCGCGCTTTGTTGAAGCGGTACGCGGGAAAAAAGCATCGGGAAATTAGATGAAAAAATTTTCACCGTGGAAGAGAGCTACAACAAACAAAATGATAAGGTGTACGCACACAGCAGTGAAGAAGCGAGCAACCGTATTCCGCGTGTCCAACGAGGTCATTTTCCATCCTCGCTCATGGTTTGGTTGGAAGTTTCTTATTGGGGCTTAACTGAGGTAAATTTTTGTGAGAAATGCGTAAAAACTAATGCAGTTGCGTATCAAAATACAGTCCTCAAGAACCTTGTGGAACCTGTTTCTCATACCATGTTTAATAACAGGCACTGGGTATTCCAACAAGATTCTGCGCCAGCTCATAGAGCGAAAAGCACACAAGACTGGCTGGCGGCGCGTGGAATCGACTTCATTCGGCACGAAGACTGGCCCTCCTCCAGTCCAGATTTGAGTCCGTTAGATTACAAGATATGACAACATTTGGAGTAAAAGGCCTGCTCAAAGCCTCATCCTGATTAGAAGTCACTCAAGGTATCCTTGATTAAGACAGCTGCCGATATTGACATGGACCTCGTTCGTGCTGCGATAGACGACTGGCCACGCAGATTGAAAACTAAGTAAGTATAAAAACCGGCCAAGTGTGAGTCGAGCTCACGCACGATGGGTTCCGTACCTATACAACATTAGAGACTATAATATGATATTTTTTAGTTTTAAAACGGAAAAAAGCACGTTTGTTTTATGGGAGCCCCTCTTAAACACTTTTATTATTTTATTGAATTATTTATTTTTGAAGTTTATATACGTATTGATATTCTGTTAAAATTTCAAGTGTCTACCTGTGGCCATTATTAATATTAAGCAAAAACCGCCAAAAAAAATAGTTTGTCAAGTTGTTGACAAACAAGTTTGTTGTATGGGAGCCCTCGTTAAATAATATTTATATTCTGTTTTTAGTATTTATTGTTATAGCGGCAACAGAAATACATCATCTGTGAAAATTTCAACTGTCTAGCTATTATGGTTCATGAGATACAGTCTGGTGACAGACAGTCCCGTTTTTACCCTTTGGGAACGGAACCCTAAAATAGTCGGTGTGAGCTTCATTTTAAACAATACCTCTACATTCACCGTTGAACATATCAAGTATGTAAGCTCTGTTAGAGACCTGAACAGAAACTAATTCCGTATGCTGCTACGGTCTTAGTAATACGACATTTAATTACAACTTCAGAATGGGAGAGAGGAACAAATGTAATTACTTAGTGTAACAAAACTTTTCTTTCAGAATTATTCGCAACGAACAATTTTATCTAGGAGAAACGTGTTTTCTTTATGAAGAAGGAATTATTTTTGGACGTAACATCTTCTTCTATAATATGTAAACATACAATTCTGAATTTTATGCACAATGAATATTGTTTATAACTTGACTTTGAGTTTATGAACTATACAAAGTTTATTCTTTGAATACATTTTACATGTGTTGTAAAATATTTAAACCTTTACTCTAGTCACTACTACTAGTTCCCCGCGACTTCGCCCGCGCTAAAAGTCTGATTTTCCATACAAACTTTCATCCCCCATTTCACCACCCTGATGATTTTATATCGCGACAAAAAGTAGCCTATCAAGGCATAGAGAGATAGTTTGAGACCCTGGAAAAGCCCAGGGTCTCAAACTATCTCTGTACCTTTCATTTGAATCAGTCCAGTAGTTTTGGAGCATATTCAATACAAACAAACAGACAATCAAATCTCTCCTCTTTATAATATAATGTAGTGTAGATATAGATGATTTTGCCATTACTATATTATACAGGGTGACTGGTACTGAACCCGCTAAAGCAAAAGCACATATAGCGGAGGTCATTGGCTAATTACTGAACACTACTTTCCCGAACTAGTTTTATGGTTTTGGAGATATGACAATTTTTATACTTAATTGATTTTTCCCCAAAATTTTTCTTTCAAACAATCGTAACTTTTTTATTTTATTATTACAGATCTTTTTTATTATTTGTTGGTAGTCATAAACATTTGTGATAAAAAAACGTTAGGATTTATCTCAAAATACTATAAATACTATATAAAAATACAAATTAAAATTGTCAAATTCAACCGAAAATATTTAAAAAATCACGGTGTTTGGATAATTAATTCTACTTTAAATTCCTAATTTCTTTAATTTTCTAGTTTGTAACCTTTCCAACGGGACTAAATTTGCATCAAAAAGATTGCTTTGCTAGTCTTTGGATGGATTCTTCGGTCAACCAAAGTAGTTTTTATCAAAAATAGTAAACGTGCCAAATAAATAGCATACGACCTCCTCTTTATGTGCTTTTGCTATGGCGGGTTCAGTACCAGTCACCCTGTATTACATTATCTACCTAATTTAAAATGTTTTTCTTCACTATGTCAGGTTGTCACCTATATGTCATTAATTCTAATCTGGCCGTCTCAGTGGATAATTCGTAATTCAAATAAATTACTTAAATTAGCCTAGTATAATCTTTACCGATGTTGAAATATTTACAACAATATTTCCGTCGGTTAACATGTCCCAAAATATTGACTAAACTGCTGGCGTACTGACGCAGAAAGCACATACTTATAAAAGTTCGTCAAGTGACTTACGTCCTCGGTAGCTCAGATGGGAGGGCATTCGGTTCGATAGTAAAGGGTCGTGGGTTCTAGTTCCACCTTAAGACGGTCGACGAATATTTGAGTTGCTATTTTACTTCCTTTAAAAGCTTTAAAAAAATGCTTACAAATAACCACCAACATGCCATATTCAGCAATAAACGAAGTGACTTCCAGTGTTAAAAAGTTACATTAAAAGTGCGGAAGGAGTTGAATTAGCGTATTATCGAGGTGTTAAAGCAAAACCCCAATATGCATTCAGTGATGGCAGAATTGCGTGCGCCGTAGCTGATAACAGTCTGGCAAAACCTGTGATAACGTGGACATACCTTATCGGGCCTGTTTATGATAAATAAACTGGATATTTGCCTTAGTTGTAAACAGGAATGTTTAGTGTTTCGCAGATTTAAAAGAGATAAAAAGATACGATGCGAGTGTTACCATGTTTTATACATAATTTTACCCGTTTGGAGTGTGAATTTTAAGATAATATTGACACTCCTGCAATTTGGTTGTGATAAAATAAAAATATACTTATGTTAGCTTATTTTTGGTTCAACTCAGATACGGCGCTTTAATGGGGTTATACAACTTTAGAGTGTGTCATTAAATTAATTGACAGCTATATCGACGTTGCGACATTTCTACCTTCCGCTATCATGATATTCGATTTTATGATAAGTATTCTGGTGAAAAACTTATTTGGAACGTACCGTTTTCTCTAAAAATTCGATAAACCGGTTTGACCCATTTAGAATATCAGGTGTCTGGTTTTGGGGTTTCTCGGGATTATGAAGCCTTTTAAAAGTAAACATCAGTCAAATGACCACGGCTGGTATACTCATAGTCTACGAGTATCTAGCTACTTACATAAATTTTGATTAAAAATTTTTGTGATTATGGTAACTTAAAAGACAGATTCTATGATCAGTAGGTATTCCAAAATTACAGTAACTATTATGAAAAAATATGTTCATATGACACGACAATTTTTCCAAGTTAAAAATATTTGCTATTGCATTACTATGTAAATGATTAAATTGTTATACAATCGCACCAATTACCTAGCCCTAAACTAAGCGTGACCTTGTACTATGGCGACTAGTATAACGGATAGAAATACATAAATATTTTAGAAATCCAGCAAGGGGCAAATGTTTGTGTGATGAACACGAGCATTTCAAGCATGTTTAATCGCTATGTAATGTCTACATTATTAGAATATACTTATATTTTTGTACAGATTAAAAGTAAAATATTAAAAGAAATAGTTAATATTAAAACACTACTCTACATGTATTATAATATCTGTGACTCTACTATGTGCACACAAAGGTTGCCTAGAAAAATCGCCTTATTTTTTATGCACATAATCTTTACTATTAAGTATTGTGAGACAGTCCACAATATTCTTTTGTGGATTTTCCCAAGGATTTTAATTCGTCAGCGCTGCCGGCACGTAAACACAAAATGCCATTAACAGCTGAATGGAAGAGCTTTCATTGTTGGATTGCTTTCCTCTTTCATTCCTGTACCATTAAAATACAAAACGCAACAATATGGAGGAATCGCGGATTGTGTATAAGTTTTTCGAGCTATTTCCCCAGAAGTGGTATTATCTTTTCTGATTTTGGACTAACGGTATTCACAATTTTTACCCGACTGCGGAAGGAGGGTTATGTTTTTCGAGAGTATGTATGTAAGTATGTATAAGTAGATTTTTAAGTTTTGTTAAGTGTACATATTTAGGTTATTAATTATTTTTATGTGATTTAATAAAGCCGGAATATATGAATGTATGTATACTTGTTTCGCATGCCCTACAGCCCAAACGGCTCGACAGTTTTTGACATATGAAGAGTCGTTGAATTTGTCAAAATTGTGAGTGACATAGATAGGCTACATACATTTAAAAAAACCGGCCAAGTGCGAGTCGGACTCGCGCGCGAAGGTTTCCGTACCATTAACTTAAAACATTAGACAGTATAGACAAAAAAAGTATTTTTTTTAAATTTTTTTTATAATTTAAAAAGTATTCATCACAGGATACCCGAAACAATTTTAAATAAGAATTTCCGGACGGACGGACTGAACGATCTTATAAGGGTTCCTTGTCGGACTACGGAACCCTTAAAAAACGGCGCCCGCCAATGGAAATAAAGGGGGGACAAATGAAATCCAGTAAAGAGACCATTTCAAAAATATAATATTCTTTGCAGTCTGGTGAATTATTGAAGTTTTGAATATAAAACTTAAAATAATAAAATAAAAAACGGTAATTTAAAAAACTAAAAAACCCAACTGCGTTTCTGTGTAATTGGAAATAAAAAACAACCTAAAACAAGAAAGTGGGTTAAATTGGTACTCATATTAAAATTGTATGGCAGTCGGGACCCATATTAGAAAGTCAGCCGTCTCGTCAGTAGACTGGAGTAATCTGCAATGTAATATAGAGGTAGGTATGTGCTCTAAATTCACTAAGCCTCCATTTTTAGAATGGGTCCCGACTGCTATACAATTTTTAATGTGGGTACCAATTTAACCCGGGTATGTCCACTTTCTTGTTTTAGGGTTTTTTTATTTCCAATTACACAGAAACGCAGTCGGGATTTTTAAATTACCGTTTTTTTGGCAATGTGTTACAGATACATGTTTATTTCGTTCGTTCGAAAAGTTAATTTTCTAGTTTTGTGTTGCTGTTGTTTGAGATACATGTGTATGCATAAATCACGAAGAAACTTTCAGTGCCACCTGGAGTCTCAGCCACATTATTTATTTATTTATTTATTAAGGACAACCAACAAAGCATACACCACACATTAGTACACAATTTTTTATGAAATACATTTTACAGTGTTGCCTTACTTATAGGCTGCCACGACATGCACAAAAATACTGCTAAAAATATTTTTTTGATATAATAGTAAACAAAAAAACAACTTTAACTAAGCATGCAGCAGCATTATGAATGAAATAGTTTTCTGAACTTATTGGAAGGAGATACTTGAATATGTTAAAAGTGCAATAACTCGTAAAACGTTTGTTAGTAACTGAAAAGGTAAGTATTCAATATTATTTATCTGCATATATCGACTACCCGCTCCATCACGACAGCCATCAGGTTTCTGAAGTGCAATTAATTCAGTGTTAACAAGTGCAATATTTCATGCAATTTTATTAATGGAATGGCGTGAATGTTTCTATAACAAGAAGATAAATTAACATCCTTAGGCTAGACTTACACCATGACGCAGGCTTGTTGTAAGTCATAGCCGATAGTCTACTGATTTAAAAAAATCTTTTTATGATACAAGAATCTGCTTACTTATTAATCTGTTATCTACATTCATCATCATCCTAGCGTTATCCCGGTTGTGCACTCGCACGCCCGAGGGCTCAGGGTCCGCTGACCATGATCCCGGATTTGGCACATCAGGAAATTACAGTGGAGCTACTGCCATCTGACCTCCGTAATCCTGTGAAGAGGAACCTGACCAGTTTTGGATCATGGTTACACATCCAGTTGCCTGAATGTGAAGGTTTCCTCACGGTGTTTTCCCTCATCGTAGGAGCATCGGTTAGTGAAATCTGTTATCTAAATTAATATTATTAAAACATCATTTCCTTCTACTTGAACACATACTACTTATACAAACCGTGGCAGCATTATAACAAACCTTGGGCAAAGTTAACATTACGAAGAAGAAGCTAATGGACGCTATTTGTTTAGTTAATTTTCTTGCTCAGTGGTGTAGTTAATACAACATCTAGGGATATACAAAACACAGTATTATTATATCTTAAATATCTCTAGACAGTGTCTGATTAGTATATACCATAAATAAATATCACTGTTAACTGCCTCGTTGGTCTAGTGGTCAGCACGCTGGGAACTATCCACGAGGTACCGGGTTCGAATCCCGGGTCGGGCCGAGAGTGTTTGGGTTTTTCTGTCTTGAAATTACTCAGACACAGCTTCGGAGTCAGGAAGTTGGTGGTGTTAACACCCGTGCCTCGGAAAGCACGTTAAGCCGTTGGTCCTGCGCCTGATCTCTCTACGGTCATGTCGGACTGCCGTCTTACCGAATTATGAGAGTGCACCTGTGTATACACACATATGTCCTGCGCAGTTGGCTGATCTCTGTTGAGATAGGCCGCCGTAGTCGAAATCGGCTAGGAGGACATCATCAAATAAATAACTGCACATCATTTCGATCCATCGGTGACAAAGTAACTTGCATCTAAGTTTTGTCATTAAAAAGTGACGCATATTTTCTCGTCATATCTATTTCATTGAATTCGCGCTGCGTGAAAGCCAGGCCTTAACAACAAATAACCTCTTAGTTTATATTCACATAAAACCACAACTGAACTAGCTCTGTGAGGTGTCGGAATTAATTGCTTCATTTGATATTCCAGCAGATTGCAAGCCCTAAGTACTAATAATAGACTGCCGAGTCCACTGTAATATTAAAAAGCAATTGAGCGACAGTTATTTCTTTGCTTTCTGTTAGTTTCATTTATTTTTAGATCGACGAATCGAAAATGTTATTTTAACTGCCAGTCAACTCGTCTGTTGTGTGGGTCACTATTATTGTGCAATTTTAGTCATTTTATTCGATGACAATGAGTTAATGAAGATGATTCTGGTTATTTACGAATTAGATAAGATGCGAAATATAAATTAAGCTGATTTCAACTTAACGGATGGTTAAATATTTGTAAGAATATTTCCATCGGATACATGCGGGTACATTCCCCAAGTATTGATGAAATCGAACGCCGGCAACTTACAAAAATTCGTCGGCTGACTAATTTTTGTAAGTGCTTGCTACGCCAGTGTGATAGCGTGATAGCGAAGGAACGTGGGTTCGAGTCCCACCGGATGACACAGTCGTATGATTTTTGTGAGCGAAATTAAATTTGATTTCGTAAAAACTTTCAAAATAATTGCTTAAGTTATAAAAATAATTATAGATAAGATGCGTTTTTGTCCCACAAAAATATTTGACAATACTTACTCAACCGTAGACCAAAAAAAAATTAGTTTGTATGGTGACGAAATTTTTAACAAGACTTTTCCTGTTACAATTTCTTTTACTCAATATGTTCTTGGAAGCAATATACATTTTGAGGGTAGTAAATCTCAACCAACCCAACCCTCCAAAAACATTTATGACACCTTTCCTCATTTCCACGTAAGCTAAAGTAGTAACCGCAAATTTACTTGTTCGATATCCAAAGTTGCCCATATTTACCTATAGTCTGGCAATAAAGCAATTTAGCTGACGCAGCGGCTGAGGCGCACGGATCCCGCGAAGCTGCCCGCCATGAATATCAACAAGGAAGGGCGTCGCGGCCCTTTATGAAGCGAAACTTGGCGTGTTGGCCGCTCTAAGCCGCGAGTGGCGTAAGCGACAAGAACTAGATGTCTTATGGTCAATTTTACTAACCGTCTCCAAAGGTTTAGGCCTTAGGAGACGGTTGGCGAAATTATATTTTCTCTAAAGTCAGTTTAGCCACGATAGCAACCAATGGTTTAAGAAATCTACTATCTATATTTATGAACTTGATGTTTTGTCAAACATCAAGTGACGACTTGCACGAAAAAAAAAACATGTTTGAATGAATTAAAATAATGATAAGGGCTTTTTTGCTAGGGGATGGTTAGTGAATTTGCATTAAACTTCAATTCAGGGTTCATTTAAACTGAGACGGGACGCAAGCACGAAAAACATATACTTCCTACAATACAGTTAAACAAAACTCGGCGCCTGTCAATCGCTTGCAGCACCCCACGCTGGATTCAGTTAGAATGCAGCTTTACAATTAGACATGAGTCAACTGCTTGTGAGCATACGACCTACTTATCGCAATTAAAAACATCTGATCCGTAGATCATTTAGCTCGATTCCCATGTCTACAATTATTTTACCGTGCATTGCCAGTTGATGCTGGTTCGAAAAATTATTCAGAGCTTTAAAGGGACGTAAATACATAATCCCATGTCTTTGTTTGTCTGAGTCATATCAAATTTATTTATTTACACTTTAGTACATCAAAAAATTAAAGTACAACTGGCGGACTTAATGCCTTTAGGCATTCTTTACCAGGCAACCGCGTGGGCATGAAGAAAGATGATCAAATTGGAGATTTTGAAGTCTGATTACAGGGAAGACTGTATGCCCACATGATAAGATGTTTATGGTTAAGGCTTGTTTTTGATGTTCTAAGGCAATAGCAAACTTCCCGTGTATAAAATCGGTACTTCTTTCGCGAATTTGCCCAGATATTGTTTAAACATTCATCGTAGAGTCACTTTAATGCTACAAAGTACAACATTCCTTGTAAGGAGTGCCTACAATAGAAACGCCTATAACTTGCACCAAAAAACGAAGTTGTCCAAACGTAATCTATTAAAAATTCAATAAAGACACCAATTTTCTGTGTAAATTTGATGTAGTTTATTCAATTGGCAAAAGTTCAGCAATCAGCTGAATTGGAAATCGAATTACTGTTAACGATCACTATTGTTAGATCGTTATCCTTGTTCCGTATATGAATCTTTGTATACTTTTAAAACAGAATCGTATGTCTATTTAATACTGACTGACGGAAAAAATTACAGGTTAAGAGGAATAAATTCCTTTTCTAGGGTTAACCACCAGGGATGAAAATGCATTGAATTAAAAATTATAACAATGCGCATAACAAGTCGCATGTGATTAAAAGTTAACCAAAATAGTACGAAGCTATTGTTATTTTTATTGAAGTATGAAGTATTTTTTTTGAAAATTAATCCTAAAAATAATGTCTTCCTTCATAGATATATCACAGCGTCAAAAACCTTCGCTTCAAACACGCGGAAAAGCTATTTGAAGCACAAAAAAGTTTGCCGCCCAACAATAGAAACATGGAAGTTTTATACAAGTTTAAAATGTATTTTTCTATTTCCTCTGCGGCACACGTTGGATTGTCTTTACTATGGGGCCCGCACGGACACACCTCGAGGGCTGAAAGTAGGGTGACCATGTCTATCCTGGTTATTCCTCCCGCTTGAGGAAGATGTTTTTTTTTCAGGAGCAGGATGCCTAGCTTCTGATTGCCACATGAGATTTGTACTACATTTAATATTAATACTATTTTTTATTTGAAATTGGTTTTCTCTTGACTTTAGACTAAGCCGTAGCTCGCAATTTAATCCATAGAATAGGATCACATGGGTACTTACTGTATGTAACATTGTTTAATTACCAATTAGATTTTTTTTAACACTACATCCTAAGCCTCTAAATTAACTTAAATATAGTTATACTGAAATACAAATACAGAAAGTACAGGTATAATACATAATACCAAGTTTTGTATTACCAAGTAAATTAAAAGTAAATCATAACGCACCTTATATTTATAATAAATAAAAAACATATTATCAACATTTGAGAGTGAAACATTTTCCCATGTTGATGTTGAGAATAAAATATGTATAGAAACTCCTATGTAAAAAAAAAACTTCCTTCACTGGACATTGAATCACATGTCCTAAATTCCTATCAAACATGGGAAACCTACTAAGAACTCTTAACGAGGAAATAGTGGCCTTAAATCACGGGAAATTCGCACTTATTGAATTTCCTTCAGCCCCTGAAAGGAAACACCGCCTCGCTTTTTGTTCCAAACGCGATGTAAGTTTTTTGCCTCGCCTCGGGCTTACTTGATAACTGATTATGGATTTCAGAATCTTCAATGGATATTTTAAGTTGTTAAATATTTAAAAGATCCTTTGGATTATATTAACTATGCAATTATTATAAGCTTCTAAAGAATAAGTATTTTCCGTTCATATAAAAAATTAAATATTCAATTTGAGCAAATTTTTACAAAAATAATTTATGTATTAAACCGACTTCTAGAAAGTAAGAGTTTATGTGTTCGACTGTATACAGGGTGTCCGGGTTTCGACAGGCGATAATTTAAGGGCCTTTTATTTATCATATTTTAGAGCAATCTTAATGAAAAAATATTTCAGAAAATTGCATTTTTGGGTTTACTTTGTAATAGTTTTAAAAACTATGTAACTGTTTTAAATTTTAAATTGATCTTTATTTCACTTGATAGGCTATAGCGTTTCCTTTCAAATGAATCATTTCTTAACTTTTAGGACCTTCAGATCCATAGAAATAGTATTTTTACAAATAATTAAAATGGCTGCCATTTTAAGAGGCCTCCCTCCCTAGCTCCCCCGAGGTAGAACCTAACATGGGGGTTTTTTGTCGATAACATTTAACAGCCCATAAATTATCACTAGTACAAACTTTGACAGTACATACAGTACACTAGCAATTCTCACGAATGCGTCCGCATAAATTAATGTCAAACTTCATCCCCATTTTACCCCATTTAAGTGATATTCAGCCACCACCGACAGATAGAGCAGATTAATATTTCAAATGTTTGTAGATATTAATAGGTATCCTTGATTCTAACTAAGTACCAGATTTAATAACCTGTGTACCAGCTGAAATATTCAACTAATTTTAGTTGCGTTTTGTTTTTAAGCTCCGCAGTTAGTTTCGTTTGCCATTTTAAAACTTTCAAACTGGCTAAATTCAGACCAAAAATGTGCGAAAAAGTTTGCGAAGTCACCAGACTCTGTCCACATAATGTTGCTTAGCATTTATTCAGCGCCAACTTCAGTTGAAACTAGCTTTAACTTTTGAACTTTGCATTGTTTCAGTTATACATTAAATATGGCGGCGGGAATGCTGGAAAAGTAAGTATTTTTGTCTCTGCAAATTTCAAATTTTTAAAATATCTTTTTAAAAGTTTATACTTTTTTATAAAAAAACTTTTTTAATGATACCTGTCTGGGCTGATTTATGAACATCTTAAGTAGCTGTGTTGAACAAGAGCAAATAAAATGCAAAATTATTTATTAAATGTAAAATATTTATAGTTTTTTTTATCTTACGAATATTTTTACTTCACGAAGAATATAAAGGTACAATGCCAATGACAATGATAATAACAATGCTTGTTTTTATTTATTATTTTATAATTACTCATCAAGTTATTTAAGCTCGTAAAACCAACGAAACAAGTTAATATCACCTTTATTATTAACAGGTGCCAATAATTTACTCAGCTCAATAAGCTCATAAAACTGATTACCCGGAAATGAGATCTACATAACCGGAATATGTAATGAGCATTATGAAATACTTCGTGGTAGGGACATAATGTTACCCTAATCAATACTCGAGAACCTGAGTTACATAAAATCGCAACATTACAAAACATAGTACCCCGCCACGTCACACTAACATATACTTTAAAAAAATACTGTCTGAAACGTAACAAAAACATACTAAACAATATTTGTACGGTTATCTTTTTTTTTATTAATAGGCATACATTTGACCGCAATCTCACTTGATGATAAGAGGAGATGCGGCCGAGTACGGGTCATGTCTGACTAGTAACAGCCTATTCACTCTTATCTTAAAGGAATACAGATCATTGTGTGTAGAAACCACTACAGCCTTTAAAGATTTCTATTCTATAGCCTTACAGTCATCAACATTGTGACTCCTGAAGAAGGTGTCAAGGCATAATTTATCAAGATATTAATAAATTAGTTAAACTGGATAAGTATGTACTAAAAACCTTAAACGTCTGACTGAAAAATAAATTGTGGGATTATTTTTTTCTTTTATAGCCTAGGTCTGAAGTAAGTCCGCAGTGGTATAGGTATGACTATCTTTAAAATAGCTTATCATATTCATACTATTTTTTTCATTAATTCACTGGTTCATTCATCTTCATTCATTAAATTGAAACGTCAAATTAATTAATCTAGAAAATTAAGGTAAACATTAAGCTTAAAATCCGCTAGGGTCTTTTTTGTAAACTTTGTTAATCCTGATAATGGGTTTATTACAATCTAATTAATTAACACAAGTCAAGTCCACGCGTTTAATTACTTTTTCTATTAGATATCCCTGGAACACAAGCTGTTTTCCACCGATCAACATAACTGGGACATTTCTGTGCCAACGCGATTCCCAAAACTTGGCCAGTTATGAAAATGTAAGGGTTTTCAGGTGGAGGCTACTAATTACAATTCTAGAAAGTTCGTACCCCAATCAGGCTCTTTTTAGAAGTTGCCTTGCCTTCACTTCCAGCTGTATTAAATACTTTTGGTTTGCACAAATATAGCAGATTTGAAATTCAGTGATGTAGCTACTATCACTGAATGTTGAACTTATAGCAGACAAATAAAAGCAATAAAAATAAGAAAAGAATATGTGGAAATATTATCATAAAAATTTGGGCTTTAGAAAAAAAAACCGCGTAACAGCATTACATTTGAGCAATAAACGGGATTAAATTCCGTTTAAACAGCAGCGACATTAAGCATTTCACTAAAAAGTATCGTAAAACATCATGCAAATTCTAATTACACGTGTAGAGCCTGCGTTTAACCTTTTAAAAATATTTTTGGGGAACTTTAACATTTTACATTTATTTGATACACAGGAAGCGGGCTCGAAGTAAAATAATGAGACTGCAGCGTTTTGCAGCGAACTAGCGTCGTGTACTGGGAGTGATGTGCAAGCGTATCATGTTATAATCACATGATACCTATGTATCAAATGACTTAGAACCTATTATTTCCGCGTGAAGTTTTAGTAAATAAAACTTTAATGTACGGATAGCCAATCAAGGTAATAGATACGAGTAGGTATCTTCTGTTATTGTATTACATGAAAAGACTTATTCCTTTTCATTGAAGACAAGTGCTAACTTTTAAATTGCTTACATGAAATATATAACTCAACAGTGTTATTAAACACATTACTTGTGGAATTCATCTTATGTCAGTGGTATGTAGTTGTTACCAACTTAAGGACCCCGGGGCGACCGCCTAACTTTATAGGTATCAAAATAGGTATAGGTGTGGGCTTGGTACAGACTTCAGAAGGAATGACAGCTGTCAAATAACAAATTTTGAAACCTATTATTGACTTCAAATGGGCATGACAAAATTGAATGCAATGAACGAATGGTTTCCCATGGAGCATGCGCAAAGGACCGCCTTTATTAAGCGCCTGTTAAACGATCAAAATTGTTTGTCAAAGTCTTTCAGCTTTTTAAAAATTAAAAAAATATATATTATTGAATAACTTCAAAATGGGTGAATACGCAAAATTTTCATTCAATCGGTATTCATAGCCTTCAAAAATCAAAGCAATTTCAATTCTTATGTTCATTCAGTTGAATTGAATTGAAATAGGTATAGTTATAGGTTTCAAGTTAGGCGGTAGGCCTGCCGATAGCTTAAGATATATTGTTTAAAACTTTATTGGTCAATAATATTAGAATAGTTTGATACGGAATTGCTTCTTTTTATTTTTGAATTTTAAGTGATCGCGATCACGGAATAACCGAAGACTATGTTTTACGGTAGGGATGTTAATTAAAAAAAAACTAACGCGTTTCACGTGAAATTCATACTAGTTCACAGCAACACGTTTACACCCTGCCTCTTGTACTCGCTCGACCATGCAATGTGTCGCTGAGCTTAAGTGGAAAACGTCACCTTGCTCCGTGCGTAACTTAACTTAAAGCGTTTGCAGATTAAACTGGATTTAAGTACTTGCAAAACGCGAAACAGAAATTATATTTAGATTTTCCAGCGACCAAGTTTACGAGTCGTGTAAAATTGCATCGATTGAAGTGCTTTCGTTTGTTTTTATTTCGTTTTAAGCCTTTTAGAGCATTGAAATGTGAACCAACCTCGCATTTCAATGAGTTAGATTAGTTTGTAGTTTAGTGTTGGTGTAGTTGTGTAAATGTAAAATAAGAAGAATACTGAAAAAAAGAATGAAAAATGATAAAAATTAACATACTGAAGACGTGGCTGTATGTAATTGATCCTTAGCCTACCCAGAATGGGTGAATGAAAAAAAATGAGCCCCTAAGTTGTTTATTTTGTGCAGTGAACTACAAAGTTACATATTTAAATGAACTATATTGCTCTAAGCAGTGTACAATTGACGAAATAACGCCTTAGGCCCTAAGGCTGAGGGCATTTTCTACCGGTCAACGCTTGGAATTGCTAAAGTTTAATTCTCCTGGCTAGACATCGCCTTGTATTGTGCAAATAATAATAAAGAAATATATTGTTCCAACAATCACACCAATTACCTAGTCCCAAACTAAGCGTGAGCTTGTTGCTATGGCGATTAGGATAACGGATAAACATACTTATATACGGTTATAAACATTCATGACTTAGGTACAAATGCTCGTGCTCATCACTCAAACATTTGCCCCTTGCGGGATTCGAACCCGCAACCGCTAGTTTTGTAGTTCGGGGTGCGAACGACTACACCAAGACCGTCGGCAAAAAATCTTTATTATGCCATTTTAATATTAAACATACAAAAGAATATTAAGTAACTCGACAAACATATACTTGCGAAGTTGGAAACTTTCTCATACGATTCTTGTCATAAACAGAATATTTGCAGGATTCGAAGCCACGCTTATAACTGGATATCTGCAACGGATTTCGTAATGGAGTCAATAAATATTTAAACGTAACATGAAGAATTCTTCTTCTATAAATTCCTGAGTACAGTCGCAACCCAGCATTTGTCGTGTTCGTGCTCTTTAAAAATTTCTAAAATAAATCAGGCAACTTTCGGAAAGCGCTGTGAATACTAGTTTGTTCGTATTTGGCGAGTCAGAGCCGAGTGTGACAGTATTTCAGTAGTAAATCTCTAAGATAGTACAAAAAGATCAGTAGCATGAGTCCATAGCAACAGGCCTTCCATCTGCTTTCCAGTGTAATTTTTTTCGAAATCAGGCTTTGATCCTGGCTGAGTGCTGAGCACCTCGTGTCGTATCATATCGTAGACATGTAATCAAAAATCATGAACGAGTTCAAATATTTTAAAAACTGAGAGCTGTTTAACATTAGGGATGCCACTAGCGTACCCACAGTAAAACCCTATAGATTACCCCGATATAAATAATAGATATAGGTAATCCATAAAAAAATTAGGTATCGAAGCATCAGTTAGATGCAGTGTAAAACTGTTTTTACTGTAGGTACGCTAGTGGCATCCCTAATCTTAAAACAGCTCTCAGTTTTTAAAATATTTGAACCCAGTTTACATATCTCAAATGCGATGCTTATAATTCATATCAATTAAATTGGGTAGCATTTTTAGCTTACCTACCGTGTATTTGTAACTTGTATTATCAGTCCTATCACAAAATGACTTCTCACTGCTTTCCAATCGTTAGTTTGAAAACCATTGAAGGTGGTAGACCTGCTTGACGACCACTTGCCCTCGATTTGAATCATTTTAAGAAATCTCTTCAAAGTGGCGCTAGAATTAAAGAAAGAAGCATTAATTAATTTGGGACATCAGTAACAAACACAGAACAACAGTAAAAAAGATATCACACGCATTATACAATACAACACAATCTGCAAAATAAAAAACATAATAAAAGTAACCGTAACGGCCAGCCACACAGTGTCTATGTATGTACTAATCTATTTGTGCTGTGCCTCCAATTCATACTGCTATCTGTTGCGACATATTTGGCAAGAATGCAGCGATGCCAGCCAACTGTGACAATGCCTCCGCGTATGTTCAGCGGATCCTTGGCTAGATTAGGAGTTGCTTACGGAGGCATTAACAATGTTACACAGATTATCAACGTTAATTTTGCCAACATTTTCCGCAATGGCGTTTTAAATGGTGCTTATTCATTCATGATTAATTCTTATTTAAGCTTTTAGACTTGTGGCCACAATATCGTTATTGGAATAATGAAATAAAATTCGATTCATTTTTGCATATCGACCCAGCAAGAAGTGCTAATTACCTGATCTGGCATATCCTGGATCATGGTCTGCGGACCCAGGGCCCTCGCGTGCGAGTGCACAACCGGGATAAGATATTGCTAGGATGATGATGACGGAGCGCGAAATACACGTCCAAATATTGACAGCCCAAATTGACGGCTTGTGCTGAGAAGGTATAGGGCAAGATACTCAGGCACATCGCCAAACAATACTTGAACGATGAAATAACTTTCAATCTCTACTTCCAAAATTCTTATTAGTAGACCACATTCCGTACAGTTAAAAGCTTTTAATTCACAATCATCAATTACGATCAATACTTGTACAAAGCATTCATAGATAGTATTTAAATTGCCATTGTCTATTTCCTAATGCCCCTAATGACAACTGCGATAGATGCATCTTTTTGTTATGACATTCCTTTGTATAATTCGAAAGGTCTCCATACATCATTGGCTTGAAGCCGTGCGACAGACGAACGATGGCCCCTACTCTGTAAGACTTTGTCCATATTTTTAGGGTTCCGTACCTACCCATATAGGATTACTTTGTGGTCCGTCTGTCGGTCCGCCCGTTCGTCTTTTTCTTAGAAACACGAGAACGTATCAATGAAATTAACATCAATCCCTTAAAGCTGTAAAAAAATAACCTAAGTCAATGCAATCCAAAGACGCGATCATTTGAGTCTTATTTCTAAAACTTAAAAACCTAATTGGAATCAAAACTTGTAGGATACTTTCCATTAACTTAGAATCCTGGAATTTTGCAAAAAAAAGGTCATGCTTAAGTTATAAAAATATAATAAGGTCATGTAGCATGAATTCAGGATAAAAAACCGAAAACCAACATACCTACATAATATTATAGTGTCAAATGATGTATAGATAATGGCACGGAACCCTTCGGGTGTTCAACCACGCTGTCATACTGACATGAATGATAGGAATAGATGGTATCGAAAATAAGGAAGTTTTCATACAGAATAGGACCCCAGTTACGAATACTATTATTAATATTGTAAGCATTACATCGTCGAGGCATTATTTATCGTGGCGATCGTTCACTATACCCAGGTAGGTAGAGTAGATAACTGGAGTAGTTTTTCTAAGGACAAAACTATCAAGCGGCTCACGCAAACCGGCAATCATGCTATTCACGATGGTTCGGCCTAAATGCACCAAATCGAAATGGTTAAAAAAATATATGAAATATGCGATAGGGAATCTTTTCATTTATTTCATGAATGTGCTTTTTGCTTTTCCAGAAAACTTTGCCCCTTTAGACTAAAGGTCTGACTTTACTAACAAATATTGGTTGGAATATGTGACAGTAGTTGCGTCATCATCATCACGTTTAGGAGTTCATCCTCTTGTCGTTGGAGTTTCTTTTTTCAGTACTTGCGTGATGTTTTTATTTTCTTGTGGTTTTTTCACTTTTTTTTAAACTCTACATAGTGAAAATAGTTATTATGGCGTATATACCAACTTGCAAATTCTTTAATACAGGTAATTTATGGACTAATTATTGCGAATATAATAAAGTGTACATATCCATCGACTTGAAAAAAATATGGACTCCGTACCGCGATACTGAAGTGTGAAGCAGGGTTCAAGCCTGTGTGTGTGACATCATAGGGTTACAATGGCGGCCGATCGGCTTACTTTGGTGTAAGTGTGCGTGAGAAGATCGTGTGTTTACGACGATGACTGGCTTACTTTGGTGCTTCAGTTTTAATGTAGAAGACACGGAGTCCATATTTTTCTTCACGTCGATGTGTATCGAGTCTAGTCGTCTACCTCTTGCGAAGTATGTCTGTTTGCGTGTGGACTCAGCCTTAGGATTAATTACAGCTGAACAGTAAATTTGTTTTGCGTCAAAATTTCCTATTCTAATCCAACGCTTTTGAGGTCAAACGAAACAGTACAAAACTTTTCCTATTTCTTTGTTGTTTATTAAAAGAGTGAGCCAAAGCACTAAAGTTTGGATAACTTGACGTTCCCGTTTATTCGCTATTTCATTTAGTGAAATATCCTTGCCTTTGTTTACGTTTCGTGTCTGTTGTGACTTTGATGAGATCTTCGGCATGTTTACTAACGTTTTAGTAGAGAGTACTTTTTTTTTTACTAATGTAACAAATGATCCGTATAGTTTTGAAAACTCTGTTCGATCCAAAAGGTTTTTTTTTGCATAAAAGTTTGAATTTGAAAATTTTCATCGAGATATAAATGACGAATCATGTGTGTTATTCTTTTATCTGTGCGGCGTGTTTTATTGAGATTTTAAAGGTGGTCCTACATAAAAAGCTGTTTTATTTCACCATCAAAATCACACCCTTTTATTTATATATACCTATTTGGGTTCTCTACACACGCTGTAAAATATATCTTGTGTGTCTTACGTTTACGCGAATTGTTAAACTCATAAAAACAAAATTTTACGGATTACTTTGCGATTTATTTACATTTTATTTAAAACCTGACGTTTTAAACACTTTACAGCGTTCGAAACGTCAGGTTTTAAATAAAATGTAAATAAATCGCAAAGTAATCCGTAAACTTGTGTTTTAATGATATCTTGTGTGCTTTTTTTATTTCGAGATATTAGGATTCAAGAATAAAAAAAATTAAATGCTAAAAGATTAGACTCCTAGCGAATCCCTGAGATGATTTCGCCCAAGAGCAAAATTTGCGAGGAACAAAGTAGAGAATCAAGAGCCGTTCGGAAATCGCCCCGAAGTACTTAATTTTGGACGAGCCCCGGGGGCTCTGAACTTGTCAATAAATAACATGAGCCTTATATTTTATCGGGAAAAGCCGACGTCCCAGAAAAACCGTAAGCCTACTTATTAAAATACAATTTCGGTGGAAAATATTTGTCGATGCGGCCTTGGTGTTGTCCTTTATGCTTTTTTGGCGTAGTTATTCATCAATTGTTGGAACACAACAATTAATGAATGGTAGGTATCTAGTTTCGTTAAGACGTGTATGATTTTCGAATAATTAAACAAAATTTGTAAGAGGGGTGAGGCGGAGGCAGTCTGAATTATTTTGCACAAGTGAGTCACGATGACTAAGAAGTAGCCTCTTAGGTACTGTAGACCAGTGGTGTATATGTTTACTAAATAATAAAGATAATATTCAATAATATGAACATAAACTTTAGATAATGTAAGTAAATTTTTCCCACAAAAAAAAACTTGCAAAGAAGTTGCTTATATACATTACAAAAATATATGTAATTTGGCTGCGGGGGGTGCCGAAAACTTTAAAAAGAACAAGTACAGGCAGATCGACTCCCGGTACCACTTTGAACCGTTTGGAGTCGAAACACTGGGTTCGTGGGGTCCCAACGCTATCTCTTTTTTCAAAGAGATTTCCAAGAGGCTAGTTGACATCAGTGGTGACCTAAGAGCTGGCAGCTACCTTGCTCAGCGTATAAGCATCGCTATCCAGCGCGGTAATGCTGCCAGCATCCTAGGAACCTTACCACAAGGACCCTTTTTATAATTTTTGTTTTTGTGTTGTATTAAGTAATTTATCTTAATTTTTATTAATAAGTTGTATATATAGTTAATTAATTAATTTAATAATATATTTGAATAAGCTTGCATTTTCATAAGTACAAACTCAACTTTGTCTTCACATTTAATAGAATTTACTTATAGTTAACTAACGCTTTTGAGACAGTCCTCTTCTTTAAAAATTCGTGAATATGCTTTTATAATACAAACTTACAAGCACTAGTGTTTCTTCAGATGTTCCACTCCTGATTTCCCTTGAGGTATAAACTCTGATACTCGTAAAAGTTTATTATATTTTATCATTCCTTACAATTTTTACATTAGCTTCTTTACAATACTCGAACACAATGAAATATGATACATTAAACTAGGAAGGCATTTTATTAGAAGGTTGAACCTCGACAGTTCTGGAATTCTATTTCCAATTATTGGTACTTAAATAAATACAAATAAAGACTTTTTTGTAGAATTCTAGTATAAATCTTTGTATGCTATGTACCGTACCGTCATCATAACAAATACACTACTATAGACTTACTAATCTAATGATCTGAGAACAAAGTTTGTTGTAAATATGCTTTTTTTTAAAATAACAGCTGACTGGCTGATAAACCGAGAACACAAACAACAACAATTCGCAATAATAAAAAAAACAAAAGAAAGTGTAGTTAAAAAAACTGTATAAATCTGCTATAACATTACGCGGCAAACACCAAAAGACGGCTGTTAGAAATGTTCACATCTACAGCTACATACGTGATGTAGGTCAGCCATAACCCTCAACCTTCAGATCTGAGCAATTGTATCAAAAGGTCCCAAAGACAAATTATGACGCTCTCAAAGCATTGTAAAAACGTACGCAAGGGAAACTTCACTGAGACCAAATAATGGCGGATAAGAACGTATGTGACGTAATTTATGTGTAAAATTTCCCCGTAAAAACTTCGTCCGTCTCGTGTTGCCCTAGAGCTGAGATCACACTATTGACATAAATAGTAATATGTCGCTCCTATAACATGCGTCTAGTAGGTGCGATAACAACGTCTAAAGTATAAATTAGCGACCGGTGCGCTACATGATCGATTTTACAGCTAAAATACCTGTTCCCTAGTTCCTTGTACCTCTAAATGAAAAATGAAAAACCTCTACACCTAGTTAAATTCGTATACGCATTTAATTAATCCCCGTAATTAGTTCAGCACAACTCTACCTAACTAATCCCTTAAGAAAATTAACGTATTTCTAAATCACTTGTACGATGAGCTGAATTAGTTAAATACATTAAAACAACTTATTTACGTTAGCCTAATCATTGCACAAGATCCTGGTCTTGTTGAAATTTGAAACAAATTCTTTATGCTATAATAAACATGACTTGAAGCTAATGATATATACGAGCATTTTTTTTTTCGAAAGCTTGTTGATTTTTACGCATGAAACAATAATTTGTACATTAAAATGATTGTATTGATATTCCGCAGGTCCCCATCTTTTTAACGTACACGAATAAAATATAAATAAGAAAATATGAACACTTTTCAGTTTTTCACACAAATATCTGAAGGTTTTGCGCATTGCGCAGAGTAAAACTATTGATCTAATTAAATCATCAAGTCTAAAACTTCAAAGCAAATGGATCTAATTACTAATATTAATAAGTTCGATTCTGTTTGAAAATCGTTTAGGCTTACTCGACTTGCTTCGCGCTGCACCCTCTTAAGGCAACAGATCTAACATGCAAAACACGTTATCAGCTTTTGAAGACGCTGACCTGAACTAAACTGCCAAGCCTCGAACATATTAAGGTGGCGTGCCTTTCTGTGTGCAACAGGCTACATTTCGGCAAGTGTGCTCAAAAATTACACGAAACGATTCCACTGGCCCCATTTTATTTTCAAGACATGAGACGCAGGCGGGGTTTCCACCCTTATGTCGTTGACATACCACTAGTACGCACCGAACACTTTAATCTACGTTTTCTTGCGTACGGCTATAGAGTGGAACTCGTTGCCGGCTGAAGTCTTTCCTTAACACTATTATCTGAATTCCTTTAAGAAAGAGTGGATAAGCTGTTACTAGTCAGGCAGGAGCCCGTAGCCAAATGGCAATCGTTCTGGAGCGAACTTCGCTATCGCCAATGAAATGTCAAAATGTGTATACAAAAGTTACGTGATGTATCGATGGCTTATGTCAATTTCATACAATTTGTTAGCGATAACGTACTTCGCTTAAGAATAAATTGCCACTTGGCTACGGGCCAGGGCTCATCTTCGGCCGCATCGTCACTTATCATGAGGTAAGATTGCGGTAAAATGTCTGCCTATTATTAAAAAAAATAAAAACCTGTCATCAGGGTAAACTGGTTGTAAGATTTTTCTCGATGAAAGCCTATGTGACCTTACCCTTACAGCTTTTCGAGTGGCGGCCTCTGTCTAATGTCGCTGTATCATTACAGAGATTTTAAAACGATCGACCCTTACTTTTTTGTTTTTGCGTTTTATTTCTTGAGTGCTCTTGGGAGTAAACCTTTGACGATATGAGTCGAGCCTGTGATGATGTAGAGTGCAGAGTAATGAGGTATGTGGATTGAATCGAGGCAATAACACGCTAAAGGTAAGTCTATTTTCTTAGAAAGAAAGTTTTGAATTTATTGTATTAGTAAGTACCTAAATATCGTAGACCTTTAAGTATTTAAGCAGGGTAATATATTAAAGTTCCCTAAGTATTTTGTTAAGTCTTCAAATCTTGTACAAATTATGAGCCGTGAACCTGTGCTAAATTCCACCAAATCGATTCGATCAATTTTATTATAAATCTATTTTGTTTGCTAATTTTTGTGTTTTTTTTTTATGTTATGGTCCAAAAACAACCATTTTAAAGGTTATCACATATTATTATTATCTTTCTACAACATGTATTGCAAAAATATGAATCATGATGATAAAATAAAATAAAACTTAAGACTAAAATATTTATAGTTTAGAGTTAACAAAGTTAAATTAACCGTGCGCATCACGATTCAACGTCTTGTTTCAACCCGAAATAAACACGTAGCGAGGAACGAACATTATTTAAGACAGCTTGCACTCGCAATAATATTAGATAGTTGCAACCAACCTTATTCTATGCAACGCGCAAATAAATTCAACTTAATCTTATTTATTGAAAGCTTTGAAAGAAATACCGTCACAGCAAAACCAGAAGACGTGATGTTGTCGACTTTAGTCACGAGACTAAATTCACTAGTAATTATTTTAGTTTTTTTTTAGTTTACTAAACATAATAAAGTTAGTCCTAGTCTTGATACACTTTCATCTAGATTTAGCCTATGACTTTATCACAAAATCGATCTTACATGTTACCTATAATTTAAGAATAGTAGATTCTCACTAAATCATTTGTTGGTTAATCAATGGTCGTTTTTAGGGTTCCGTAGTCCGACGAGGAACCCTTATAAGATCGTTCAGTCCATCCGTCCTAGTCTGTCACAGCAGAATATCTTCTACGTTTATGGACTGATTTGCATGTAACTTGGTTCGAGGGTACTTCACATATAGATCTCATTTAAAAAAAAAAAAAACCCTTTTTAAGGGTACCTACCCATACATGTAACGGGGGGGGGGGGTGAATTATTTTTTTGAGTGCACCCCCTTATGTGGGGTATCGTTAAAAAGGACTATGAAAATAAGGTAGGGTTTTCATACATCACTTTTTTATCAGCTTTACCATTTGCGAGATATAGCCGACCAAAGTCGTTTACACGGTGTCCCGCCCCTGTAATTTCTAAAGTCTTGAACCTATAAACTTCAAATCACTAACGTTAAGACACAGGCGCGGAAACTCTTATTTAAAATTGTTTCGGGTATCCTGTAATGAATACTTTTGAAATTATAAATAAAATAAAAAATATATACTTTTTTGCCTATACTGTCTAATGTGATGTAAGCTAATGGTACGGAACCCTTCGCACGCGAGTCCGGCTCGCACTTGGCCGGTTTTTTTGATTATATTTATTTACTAAATAAATAATAAATACACTCTGATAAATTATTGTTTTGAGTGATAAGCATTTTTTCAAGTGCAATAATATATTTAAATACACTCTGTATACTTGTACCTAGTATTAGTTTCTTTATAAGCTTTTCAAAGGGTGGTTCATTAAGCATAAATTTTTAAGAGACCATTACCAAACACTAAGCTATAGAATCAAAAGGAAAATAAAAAATAAGACCTTAAAAACCCGTTAAAATATTTAAAATATTATAAACAAGCTGTTGCCTGCGACTTCGTACGCGTGGACTCCATGATACAAAATATTTTATACTCCGCCATCCAGCTATCATGATCTCTTAGTTTACCATGTCGTAAGGAGATGAGAGGAATGAAAAATCAAGGTCAATAGGCACTTTCTTTTTGATAGGTTACTATCACCTCTCCATCCTCCTCTTCTGGTAAGAAAATTTCGCATGGCAGTGACACCTACTCCAAAACTAAATTTTGTCGGATATCTTTCTTAGTAAAAGTGGAAAGGAAATGTTTTTACTTTTTCGTTTACTTTATTGAAGGCAGCTTTATTCGTATGTAATAAAATATATGTAAGTTTAGGTTTTAGTGTTCAGAAAAAGTCAGACTCAAACTTCCCTACCACAATAGACGGATGTGGTTTAGCATCTATTTTTAGGTGTTCCTGTGTTGTCCCTAGCCTACTCAAGGGTCGGTTTGTAAGTTACTACTATCGTAAAGACTATAGTAGGTAAGACTATTTAGATTTCGACAAACTGTCTGTGGTGAAAGTATCCACGAACTACTTAGCGTTAAGCTCAGCACCAGCAGCAGGGTTCTATATCAGTTGCTCAAGAACTTCAATTTGTGTACGTCAATAGAAAATGCTCATCACCCTGAACAATGTTCCCTAAGGCGCTTCATTCATATTTCTTATAGTTGAGCTGAGCTGCTAGGGTTCCATATCAGTTGCTCCGGACCTTCAATTTGTGTACGTCAATAGAAAATGCTCATCACGCCAAATAACTTTTCTTAAGGCGTTGCTTTCATATCTCTCTTAGTTTACGTGTACTGCTAAGGTTCTACGTCAGGTACTTCGATCTTCAAAATAAGTTATAGCCTAGTATTTGCCCAGACTTAATAGCTACATAATAAAAAAAGTTTCATTTAAATCCGTTCAGTAGTTCCGGAGATAAGCGTGTACAAACAGACAAACGGACAAACAGACAGACAAAAAAAATAAAAGTTGTAGATTCCTATTGTTACGGACACCCAATCAGTTACTTTATGTTTATATTTGAATGTTGTAATTTAGTATAGGATATTTTGTGGATTTCAATAAAGTTTAATTTTCTCATAGGGCTTAGCATAAGAAACAATGTAAATTAGCTCAGGGCTTGTTTTATTTAATAAAGATAGCAAACCGGTTATCTATAGGTGATTCCCACTTGCAGTAAGTTAGGCAGGTAGGAACTAATAATAAAATTTAAAGTAGGTAGTTTGGTACAGGGGCGAAGGAGACCCTATCTGGTCGTCCCACTTAGGAAGTGTGGGACCGGTAAGACCAATAGTCTGTCCCTGTCCCCCATCTCGCACATTCCGAGGGTAGGTAGGAAAACCCGCAGAGGTAGAATGTTGTGAGTGGGAATTGTTAGGCTATCGGTAGGTAGTTGTGAAACGTTGTAGAAAGAGATAGGAGATACGCATCGGTTGCCTCCCTCAGTATTTCGATGTTTTGAGGGTGGCTGTTGAACGCGTTGGAAAGAGTAACGTAGGTGCTATCCTTATCCTTTCGCCAGTAAACACTAGGGTGCTTTAGTCACTAAGTAAGACCTATGTAATTAGTATAAGTATAGGGCCGTGAGCGCCGGAATTTGTTAGCTGCTCTCACGGTCATCGGTCTCCAATAAAGAAGAAAGAAACAAGAAGCGTTTTATTTGAAGAATACAGTCCATAACATCGGGGGAACGATCGTCTATATATTGGCTCGAGTGCGTAGCTAATATCGTCTGGTCCATTGCTCGCCGGATAAGAAGAAATCAGCATCGCGGCATCGACTTCGTGTGTGAAGAAAGTGTAACCAGCAACGAGGGATCAACGAAGCCGCGATCAAGACTTACTCCTGTGAGAGAGACGATCACATTTACACGGGTGTACCGTGGCTCCGGCATTCACCACCTAACGGTGCCAAACGGTGTCTGTCGCGAGTTAACGCCGTTTCCAGGCGGTGCAGTCTGTCGGGCGAGCTGCCACATATCGCGCAAGCGATTGTGAACTAGTCCGACCGCGCCAGTACGGTGTGCGTAAGCGTGGGGGCCGGACTGTAGGCACTGCTGAGGGTCCTGGACATTCCAGCCAGCGACTGAGCACCCCGCGGATGCGTACATTCTCTGCTGGGCGGTTCCTTCCCTTCCGATCCTGCACGACCATCCATCCTCGAACAGGCTCCCCTTGGTAGCGTACCTGTTTGAGATTGATAGGAGTAGGGGCAGCAAGAAAGAAGATGCCGACGACAAGAAGCCAAGCTGGGAGGAAAGAGACGGAAGACTCAAGACAACGCAACTTTGAAGAGCCACCCGCATCACCGTCAGTGCAAGCCACCGCAAGCATGCCACAAGCCCAAACAAGCGTAGTACCCGCAGAAAGCGGACGTATCGAACCAGTGGAGAGGCGTCACGACGCCGACGCCGACGCGCCTAGGACAAGGCCACCGTCGTCGAGAGGTTCAAGCGTCGCCGCTCGTTTGAAACAAGCGGAGTTACTAGCAGCCGAGAAGTTCGCGGAGATACAGCGAACAGAGATGGCGATAGAAAAGAATTTAATTCAAAAGCGATTGGAATATGAAATAGCTACGATTATGGAGACCGATGAAGAGGATCGTGACCGTGAGAGCCTACCCGCCGGTGAAGTCCAAGCGAGAGTGGATGACTGGCTGGACAGAACCCAGTCCCGGCGTCACGACGAAAATGTGCAGATACCCACAACAGAAATGTCTTTCGGCGTTCCTACCCTCCGAGAAGAGAGGAATGAAAGAGACAGACATATGTTTACGCGTCGCAAGGAAAAGGAGGCGCGTAATATGGAAATGGACAGAAACCGACATTTAAACTCGCCAAGCATAGAACCAAATCAAGTTAACAACATTAGTGAACATAATGAGCAGCGACTAATCAACGAAAACAATGAATGTAAGGCAGGGCCCCGAGGTGATATGGACGGGGTTGAACGACTTGCTACTACATTAGAGAGGATTATGTCAAAGCGACCGGCCCCACGTCAAGCTATTGAGTTGCCGATATTTAATGGAAATCCAAATGAGTGGTTGCCTTTTAAAGCTGCGATGCAAGAGTCAACGAGATCATGTAACTTCAGTAAGGCCGAGAACCTGGCTAGACTACGAAATTGCCTGAAGGGAGAGGCCAAGGAAGCAGTGGCGGCGTTGTTGTACGGTGCTACAGATCCCGATAAAATCATGCGGACGCTAGAACAGTGTTACGGAAGACCGGAAGTGATTATAGATCGAGCACTGAACGACCTGAGGAGCCTGCCGCGAGTGGGTACCACAGCCAGTGAGTTGAACATATTCGCTATAAAGGTACAAAACATCGTGTGTACACTGGACTCTGTAGACAATAGAAGTTACCTAAGAAATCCGATGCTGATACGAGACATAGTCGAGAAGCTTAGCCCACACCTGAAGGCGAGATGGTGCGACTACGCGGTCCAGTATTCAAGCTATTCGGAGCCAGAGATCGTTACATTATCGCACTTTTTAATGGAAGAAGCTAACAAGGCGATTCGTTTCGCATACGTACCGCAACCTAGCAGCTCCGCAGCCAAGAAGGAAGTCGTACAAGGTAAACCGAAGGCAAACACGAAAGGAAGAAACACCGGGGTGTACGCCACAGCCGACGAGAAGGCGATGGCGTCACAAGAGAAACCGTGTTGTTTATGTTGCGGCGGGGACCACGAAGTACCGAAATGCAAGAAGTTTACAACCATGACAGTGCGCGAGCGATGGGATTGGTTAAAAGAGGAAAGGATATGTTTTCTATGCTTGAATAGTAAACACAGGCGGTTTAAATGTAAGGCGCAGATGTGTAATGAGAATGGCTGTAACCGACGTCACCACAGGCTGTTACACACAGAGAGTAATAACAGCGGAAGTCAACAAAACCAAGAAGTGGTAGCCTCAGTTAACCACACTGCTGGGGCAGCCAAGGTGCTGTTGAAGGTGTGTCCGATCGTCATTGAGGGGCCACGGGGTAGAGTAACTACACACGCTCTACTTGACGAAGGGTCCACCGTAACATTGATAGATCAGGACTTAGCAGATTACGTCGGCGCAGAAGGCCCGGTTCGAGACTTACACATATGTAGTGTGAACACGCAGAGCGTACCACACGCAAGCAGAGAAGTAGAGGTTCGAATTATCGCCGGTAACAAGGAAGAATATAAGGTGAAAGCGAGAACCATGGAGAACCTCCGCTTGAATAGTCAAACGGTAGATCGAAGCTGTTTGAATTATGGACACATGCGTAACCTGAACGAGAGTAACGTGTGTTATGTAAACGCCAAGCCGCGTGTTCTCATAGGCGCGGATAATTGGCATCTTATAGTAAGCAGGAAGCTGTTGACAGGCAAGCGCCACGAGCCAGCAGCATCGCTCACCAGACTGGGGTGGGTGATACATGGTCTAGCGCCGTCCCGGATCATAAGGGAGAGAGATACGGTGCTATTCGTCGACGGCCATGAGAAGGCTCGGTCTACGCAACCTGACGAAGAGTTACACAATATGGTGAAGGCATACTTTGAGATCGATTCTCTGGGCATAGAGAAGAAGGAACGCGAAAACCCTGAAGATGTTCGCGCCTTAGAAGCTTTCGAGTCTACAGTGAGATGTGTCAATCAGCGATACGAAGTTGGATTGCCATGGCGCAAGGTTAACACAGTTATGCCGCCAAGCTACGATGCTGCGAAGCGGAGGCTCATGTCAATCGAGAGGAAGATGGACGCATCAGAAGACTTCAAAGGTAAATACACTGCTCAGATCGACGGTATGCTGAAAAAGGGCTACGCAGAAGAGAGCCGAGAGAGCGATACACAGAGCCCACGTCTCTGGTATTTACCGCACTTTGCCGTGGTAAATGTAAACAAGCCAAAGAAGATAAGACTAGTGTTTGACGCCGCAGCGAAGAGCAACGGGGTGTGCCTGAACGACGCGCTATTAGAAGGCCCCGATTTGCTTAGAGACTTAGCCGGAATTCTATTTCGATTCAGAGAGAAGGCCATCGCAGTAACTGCAGATATCAGAGAGATGTTTTTACAAGTAAAGATAGCACAGGAAGACCAACCGGCTCAGATGTTTTTGTGGAGAGGCGATGACAGAGCAGCACCACCGAAGAAATATAAAATGACATCGATGATATTTGGCGCGAAGAGCTCACCCTTTCTAGCACACAGTGTAAGAAACCACAACGCGAAGAAGCACGCAAGAGAGTTCCCGAGAGCGTACGAAGCCATAACAGAGAACCACTACATGGACGACTGGGTAGACTGTTTCGATACACAAGAAGAAGCCCGTGACGTCATTAGAGACGTAACTCACGTGCACGCGCAGGCAGGATTCACGCTCGCGGCCTTCAACTCAAACGGGCCTGACGTCATGCGTGAGCTGCCGTTAGAAAGCCGTGCAACCGCACCGAAACAGCTCTGCTCTAGTGGGGATCAGCAGGGGCGTACATTGGGCCTCGTGTGGGACGCTAACGCAGACGAGCTAGGCTTCAACACCGACCTAGTTAGAGTGCCGCGGGAGGTGAAGATGTTAGAGCGAACGCCGACCAAGAGGGAAGCATTGAGCGCAGTAATGTCTATCTTCGATCCGTTGGGACTGCTCAGCTACTACACGATTAGAGCGAAGATTCTAATCCAGGAAGTATGGCGCCTACAAACCGGCTGGGACGAGGCTCTACCTGAAGAAATAGCGAGAGAATTCGGCGTATGGCTACGTAGCGTAGATTCACTTAGCAGACTGCGTCTACCCCGTCTCTACTCTTTAACGGGGGGAGTGACTAGAAAGCAGCTGCACGTGTTCTGCGACGCCAGCGAGTCTGCTTATGCGACGGCAGCTTACTGGCTTATAGAGTACGAAGATGGGCCGAGACGTGTTGTATTAGCGGCAGCGAAGGCTAGAGTAGCCCCGATGAAGACTCAAACGATACCACGTTTAGAGTTACAAGCGTGTTTAATAGGAACGAGGCTCGCGTCGGCGATAGTGACAGAGCACAGATGGCAACCAGATAGAGTTACATACTGGACGGACTCTACAACCGTTCTATATTGGATTGGGAACGACAGAGTGCGTTACACCCCCTACGTAGCGCACCGACTGAGAGAGATAAGCGAGTTTTCAAGTCCCAATCAATGGCGGTGGGTGCCGACGCAAGAAAACGTAGCGGACGACGCGACGAGAGTCGTCACAGAAAATAAATGTCAAGAAGACAGATGGTTCACAGGGCCGTCGTTTTTGTATCAACATGAAGATTCATGGCCATCTCCAGTCAGCACAGAGAGCAGCGAGGAGATAATATATAGCGTCACGACAGAAGACAAATGGAGCGTGCCAGACGCCGGGCGTTTCTCTAACCACGAGCGCCTAGTGAGAGCGATGGCATACGTGTTGTTGTTTATAGATAAATGTCGTGGGCGCGCATCTGTAATGACCAAAGACCACATAGATAGAGCAGAAAGATGGTTGATAAGGCGAGCGCAGGCCGACTCATTTCAACAAGATATAGAGCGCCTAGGAAAAGGCCAAAACTTGAAGACAGGAAGTCGCCTCAAATTGTTGGATCCGTTTATCGACGAGGAGGGCGTGTTGCGGGCGAGAGGACGAACGAGGGCAGCGGGTGCGTCTGCCCCCGATACTACGCCCGTAATATTGGACGGCAGCCACCCGTATGCGCGGTTGTTGTGCAATCGGGAACACCGTCGCGCCCACCACTCCCACAACGAACGCGTCGTTAACGACGTGAGACAGAAGTATTGGATCCTACGATTGCGACCTACAGTACGTGCCGTGGCCTACAAGTGCACCTTTTGTCGAATGAGGAAGGCGAAACCAGTGAGACCAGTGCTGGGAGATCTGCCGCGCGCTAGAGTAGAAGCCTTCACCAGACCATTCTCTAACTGTGGTCTAGATTTCTTTGGTCCCATGATAATAACCGTGGGCCGTCGTCACGAGAAGAGGTGGGGGGCGTTATTCACATGCCTCACTACAAGAGCCGTCCATATAGAGCTGGTAGCAAGCTTGTCGACCGACTCAGCTATCATGGCATTGCGGCGGATGGGAGCGCGACGAGGGTGGCCACAAGTAATGTACTCAGACAACGCGACGAACTTCAAGGGCGCAGACAAGGAGCTACGAGCAGCGATGAATGAGTGGGAGCCCGCTCTACGGGACTTCGCGCTCACCCAGCGCATCGACTGGCGCTACATAGCACCGGGGGCGCCGCATCAGGGGGGAGCATGGGAGCGACTCATACGCTCAGTCAAGAACGCGCTACGAGTAACACTGAACGAGAAAGCACCGAAGGAAGAGGTTCTACAGACTCTGCTGGTAGAGGTCGAGCACACTATGAACGCCCGACCGCTCACACACGTGCCTGTCAGCGCTGACGACCCGGAGGCGCTTACCCCAAACCACTTTCTCCTGGGGGGATCGCGCGGCCTACCCATCACCGGGCCGTGCGAGCCGGCGTCGAAGAAGACGTGGAGGGCGGCACAAGCGCTAGCCGACGAGTATTGGCGCCGCTGGCTGAAAGAATACCTACCGAACCTGGTGCCAAGAAGAGGAGCTCGTGACGTTACCGAGGTCGCTATCAAGCCCGGTGACTTAGTCGTCGTGGTGGACCACACACTACCACGCAATGTGTGGCCGCGAGGAGTCGTCACTGAAGTACATCCCGGACCTGACGGAGCAGTAAGGAACGTCGAGATTCGGACCAAGGGCGGCGTGTTTCGTCGACCGACGTCAAGATTGGCTGTCCTGCCGGTGGAATGAAGAGGTTCGCACTTCGCAGCGCTTCACCGGGGGGAGACTGTTACGGACACCCAATCAGTTACTTTATGTTTATATTTGAATGTTGTAATTTAGTATAGGATATTTTGTGGATTTCAATAAAGTTTAATTTTCTCATAGGGCTTAGCATAAGAAACAATGTAAATTAGCTCAGGGCTTGTTTTATTTAATAAAGATAGCAAACCGGTTATCTATAGGTGATTCCCACTTGCAGTAAGTTAGGCAGGTAGGAACTAATAATAAAATTTAAAGTAGGTAGTTTGGTACAGGGGCGAAGGAGACCCTATCTGGTCGTCCCACTCAGGCAGTGTGGGACCGGTAAGACCAATAGTCTGTCCCTGTCCCCCATCTCGCACATTCCGAGGGTAGGTAGGAAAACCCGCGGAGGTAGAATGTTGTGAGTGGGAATTGTTAGGCTATCGGTAGGTAGTTGTGAAACGTTGTAGAAAGAGATAGGAGATACGCATCGGTTGCCTCCCTCAGTATTTCGATGTTTTGAGGGTGGCTGTTGAACGCGTTGGAAAGAGTAACGTAGGTGCTATCCTTATCCTTTCGCCAGTAAACACTAGGGTGCTTTAGTCACTAAGTAAGACCTATGTAATTAGTATAAGTATAGGGCCGTGAGCGCCGGAATTTGTTAGCTGCTCTCACGGTCATCGGTCTCCAATAAAGAAGAAAGAAACAAGAAGCGTTTTATTTGAAGAATACAGTCCATAACATCGGGGGAACGATCGTCTATATATTGGCTCGAGTGCGTAGCTAATACCTATTCTGTTACTATTTTAACATCACCCTCAATTAGTTTTTTGTAAAAATATTCAATGTACAGACGCATCGGTTTTACAGTTTTATTATAGTATAGATTAAAAGTATCGTTGCAGAAATATCAATAAAAGCCATAATAATATAATAAATCAATCACAACTGGCTAATATATCAAAAGTTGTTAGTTTTTACAGGCGATGAATAGTGGCGCTGAAAGTTTCACAGTAGCCCCCTCTGCAGCACTTGTTAGTAGGGTAACCAAGTTGTTTCTAAATCTTTATAAATCACGACTTAAAAGTTTATAGAGAGATATCGTTTAAATAGACATAGGTACTATCATAGGAATTTTGGCACTGTTTCACTTATAAAAGTATATTACAACATTTCTTGAAATTAATATCTAACTATTTTTACTGATTTTAGAAAAAAACAATAGTATCAGTAAAAGTAATAAAAATAAGAAAGACGCGCACTTTTTTAAAATTTTAAAATCAAATTACTTACTTAAATTAAATGCGGAAACAAAAATTCTAAAGGCGTGAAGTTTATCGAGGAACTTTTCACTAAGACCTAGATAACACCAGTCAGCTTAGTCTTGGATAGGTAGCAAAATAGGCCGTACCAGTACAGGCTTTTAAGATCCCTTCAGAGGAATCTTGGTAGGTGTAGGCAGAAAAATATGAAGGCGTTTTAAGAAACTAGCTGATGCAAACATTCACCAGCGCTGATCTGTTGGTCCCATGTCAAGGAACTGTCTATGAAAATGACCAGATTTTCCACTAAAGTGATACATTGTGACTCCGTTAAATATCTTTGATGTACTTATCCTATTGATATGAAACATAGCCTAGGGTGTGCACTGGACTATACTTTTATGCTGAAACTGTGGTATGAGATTTCGAGTCTATAAGGTAGGTCTACATTTTTGTACTTCAATGAGCTAAACTAAGGGGAGGTATCTATTTTGTAAAATAAAGTTAACTTCCTATTGTTTAATTATACTTATGTAGTTATAAAGAGATAATAACTTAAACATTTAAATACATAGTACAAAACTAAAAAATAAACGTTCTCCTGATTATGTTTGGATTGAATCTACGGAAAAAGTTGGTCACCCTTCTCTTCGAATCGACAACGACTTCGTTATTGCCAGTCTCAACATTCTATGAAACTGTATTCCAAATTCTGAAACTCTTATTTATTACTTTATCATAAACTTAACTTCTATTTCAAATTCAAAAGTGAATCTCTAGTTTTATTGTTATTGTTTCTAGTATTATTTCCATGCATTCAACTACGTATCCTAACATTTGCATTCTTGACATAGAGTTTGGGTATATTTTTATGTACCTATTCTGTTTGAATATTTTCGTACGAATACTGCGTGGGATATGCAATTCTATTTACCCCGACTAGTGACACGTAATATTTGGATTTTCCTAACAAACTTTCTTCCCCTAGTGGAGATTTTCTGGGAGAGTACTTAAAAAGTCATAGTGTGCCCCTTACCCTAATACCTACTTATCTTGACTGCCTCGCTGATCTAGAGGTGCGGGGTTCGAATCCCTGGTCAGCTTAAAAAAATCTGGGAATTTATGCCGTGAAATAACTCAGACACATCTCCGAAATCACGAACTTGATTGAGTTGCCTACATCCCCTTGCCTCAAAAAGAACGTAAATCCGTGGGTTATGCTATTTATTCTAATTTATTTATTTATTTATTATATTTTATTTATTAATTCTAAACCAGGCGGTTGCGGGTTCGAACCCTGCAAGGGGCAAATGTTTGTGTGATGAGCACGAGCATTTGTACCTAATACATGGATGTTTATAAATGTATATAAGTATGTCTATCTGTTATCCTATTCACCATAGCACAAGCTCACGCTTAGTTTGGGGTTAGGTAATTGGTGTGTTTGTTGAAACAATTTATTTATTATTATTATTCTCACTATAACAACGTTATACATTATTTATTTTAATAGCCAGTGCTGGTTAGATAGTACTGTTTCAAATGTGCCGTTACATTTACCCAAACACGTTAATTGCTATGTACAGCGGAGTATTAGGTTTAAGCATCCACAGACAGACTGATGATAATTATCTCCATGACAATCAAAGCCACGATTTCCATACCTTAGTGTGCTGCCATAGTTATGGAGATTAATCATAGCATGTACGTCGTTACAGGGATGCGCATGTGTAATATTCAGATGCCAAAACCCGAATCAGGCATAACGCAAAATGGTTTTCACTCCCTTATACACTCGGTATTAAGCCGTTTGCTGGTTACTTTGTTTATTTCTACGTCATTTCGTACCGACGAAAATGTTTGCTGCTCTGTGAATTTTGATAACTGTTGGTATACTCGTACTTTTATTTAAGCCAGGATCGTCATCTTTGTCTTTTTGATTGTTTTTACTCTAAACATGATTTTGTTTAAACAATATTAGATTATTCTCCATCCGCCTTTAAATTTATGTAGGTACTTATTTATATCAAGTTCAATTATCCTGGACTTTTTCAATTGCGCTGTGAATTAAATATTCTAATGCTGATTGTATGCACAATTCCATGGCAAAAAAAGTTGTGTAAAATACCTCATTGTCACCCTCTTAATTTAACAATCAATTTTTAAATATAATCTATACTTAGAAGTCCATTTCTGATTATACTTAGTAATAGATTGTTAAATTAAGAAAGCTTTGAACTGGGTTTTCCCCTTTCTTTCAAACGTCCCTCAGGACTCGAGATAAACAACGTTCTGAAATCCGCGGCCTACAGTGCGGTATAGTGAATTATATTGTTCTTTACAAAGACATGATGTGTAATAGCGTTTATTTCCAAGCAACTGAGTTTTTGATGTTGAAATTTATATGTGATTTTTTTTTAATTTAGAGAAGTTACATTTTACAATTGATGAAGAAAATAATATTGTCTAATCTTATTGTTGCCTGTAATGTTAGTAATTAACCTAAAACAGTAGTCATGGGTACTTCCAATGCAATTTTGCTTATAAGTAAAATAAAAATAAGCTGCAGCAGTACCAACTATACTGCAACTATAATAGTACTGTAAATATTAAATATTATTGCACTTGAAAAATCACTTAAACGATGATGATTTTATTTTAAAAGCTTTTCAACAGACATTTGAGTAGTTTGTTCCAACACAGTGATACTAAATAGGTGCACTAGAATAAGGTGATTAAGCTTAGCCATTTTATAGCCTCACTTTCCCCAAAAATTAGTGGCATTCCTCACCATAATAGCCGGACAAAACGTGACAAATGTGACATGGAGTGACGTGGATCCCTCCGGACCTCCTATAAAAACCTCTAGCCCTCCTCTTTATGATTAATGCACTTTTCGCGTGTCACTCGCGAGCTTCCACACAGATTTAAGAATGTGGATACGCTGAATTTTTAATAAAATGCTGCTGAAAGTCGGTATGTGTTTTTTTTTAAGTTACTACATTTTTAAAGGTACAGGGTACTAGTTAATAGCTATCACAGAAAAGAGTTTAAAATAATATGTAATAAATAGGTTCCACTATGTTTTATTGTAAATTTTCGCAACCATATTTCAACTTCATTTTGATCATATAGAGTTCCATATCATTTGACATATTTTGATAGATTTGGGTAACTTGATGCAGGGCCCACTATACACACTATATTAATATACCTACTGTCAATCTATATCTATATAGTGTATAAAAGAAAGTTGTGTTAGTTTCAACACTTATATATAACCCAAGAACGGCTGGACCAATTCTAATGAAATTTGGTAATGAGATAGTTTAAAACCCTGGAAAGACATAGACTACTTTTTGTCGCGATATAAAATAATCAGGGAGGTAAATTCGGGGATGAAAGGAAAATCCTACTTTTGACGCAGGCGAAGTCGCGGGGAACTGCTAGTATTTTCTAAAAATAACTTTAGTCACAAAAATTGTAGTTGTAATCAAATAGAATACGTACAAGTGTATCTTTATCGTCTAATAATCAAATTGTAATTGGCCGACAAGCATTTCATAATGGACCATTAATTTTATTGTTTGACTTGCACTGCACCCTAGAATAACATACGAGTACAGAATACCCAATAGTAAAAATACAAGTAGACAAGTGATTTTCAGCTTACTATGTGAGTATAATTAAGAGATTCCATTGTATTAAACGCCTGAATTTACTTTGACTACGATATAGTCCAAGAGCCCAGAGCACGTACGTACTACAAAGATTTGTATTTTAGGGGTAAGTAATGAAGTAATTGCATTAAAAGTAGGCACCCACAGGATTACACATGTGTTTAACAATTTCCATTATGAATCTTATTTATTAATTTAAATATTAAGAAGGCTGTACGGGTAACGTTCTTTAATAAGTAATAAGAACATAATAGCCCCCTTATTACAAAATACTTAGTACCAGGTTTAAGCCAGGACTAAATATTAGCCGACCAACCAGAAAAGCGTTTCTTTATTTGGTAATGTCACGAAATCGTCATTCATTTATAATCTGTCTGCTAAAATTTAGTCCTGGTTAAAACCTGGTACTAAGTTTTTTGTAATAAGGCCGTTAAAAGTTTCGTAACTAGAACGACAACCGTAACTTGCTTTCACAATATGATTTGCAAGCCTCAAAAGTTATTTAGGGAAAATCCTACTTTATAAAAAAACAGTAGCAATAAGGGAATCTAATATGTACACACAGAAAGATGATATACTATGCAAAATATTTTTCATATTTGTGAAAGTACCTACCGAGGTACACAAAGGCGCCAGAGCCCGTAGACAACATGCGATTTAGTCTAAAGCGAAGTTCGTTATCGCTAACATAATGTATGAAACTGACATAAGCCATCGAAATATCACGTGACTTTTGCATACATTTTGTTGGCGATAGCGAGGTTCGCTATAGAAAGATTGCATCTTGTCTAAGGGCCCAGGTCTCGCGGCTCTTGTACTACAAACAAAGTTGCCGTAGTACAAACTGCGAGGCGACCTCGAGACCACTCCACCGACTCTGTTACAAAGTCACCCAAGACCGTAGGGCTGGGGTCCTTTAAGCCTAGCAATTACTGCTTTTGAACTCATTAACTGGGGATTATCATTGACTTTGAGCGATCGCACTCGTTCTAGAGATAGTTAAGCTATCAATTCGACGATTCGTATGCTTATCTCTTATTTAAGCTGTGGTTATTAATAACGCTTTTCGATTGGAATCTCTCTAATTGATATGGAGCAAACGGCTGGTACCTGGATATGCGGGTTTGAGTGTTACTTTTTTAAAGACTGTCTTAGTACAAGTACTTTCAAATTCAATATCTTGTAAATAAATACTTTCAAACTGCTAGCTCCTCAGGTTTTTGATTTATATTAAATTACATCTACCTAGGTGTTCTTTCAAATTGTATTCTGCTGGCAATGGTCTTATTTCATCACAAAAGCAATGATAAGAAATTATAATACACAAAGCAGGCGTACTTACCAAAGGAACATTTTCGTAAAATATCTTTGAGATCTAAAGCTTTAAAGACAGCAAAGATATTGAAAACCGCAGGGAGCAAATCTGCGAAGAGCCAGACTTAGTAATGAACATCGCGAATCCACGATTGAAATACACCGCACAAAGTTAAATGTACTCGTACATACCTAGATACGTAGTGGATATCAGTTATTACGCCTTAGCAAAGGAATTTGAGTTTTTGTTCTCACTTGTACTTCTTGTACTTTAAGTCACGTCACGTCAGTACCTACAGTATCGAACAAAAATTTTGATTTTTTATTGCCATTGTAGCAGATGCTGCAAAAAGTGTCTAAACTAAGTAGGGACATTTATTTATTCCGATTTTTTCTTTATGCTTTCCGATTTATTCTTATTGCGATTACAAAGCTTTGACTATATAGAATTGTCATTTACTCAATATTTTAAAAGCTTTCATTCTTTACTATTTAAGCTTTTATTGCTTTTACTATTTTGGAAACTGTTAATGTTTTCCTGAATTGCAATTTGAAAGCAACGAGTCACACGTTGGGCCTGCGGTTTCTAGGTAGATTTGAGTATCATAGTGAGTTTGTGAGTAGCAAACAAGACCAAATTTTACGTGCTCAGCAAAAATAGTTGCTGTTAGGTTAAATCTTAACCCTTTCAGGACTTATAATATGACCCAAGTTTAGTATGAATAGCTTGCCTTCGACAAACTGGTATAAAATAACGTCTGTATTCCGATGGGTCCTGCGTGTTTGTAAAAAAAACTGGCTATAAAGTCGTACCCGAAGTTAGAGCAAGCGCTTGGGAATAGCCTTAGTCAGAGATTTCCAATCTTTTATTGACATGGTTCACTAGTTCTGTCTAGTAGTTAAATTACCAATTTGATCAGAGATCGTGCGTCCATATTTTGTTTTTTTTTTGTAAAATGACTTTGCGTCTTTGCGTAGTTTTTCAGTTTCGGTTTTCCAGTCAATGACATAAAAAATGGTACATTTTTACTTTTTTCAGACTACTAGGTTCGTTGGGAACCACTGGCTAGGTGCAGGGCTCGTTCAATGTCAATATTGAATCAGCTCAGCGCTTGTTTGTGAGTGGAATAAATTGAGGCCGACTGAAACGATGTTGGCGGCGGACAAATCATTTTCTTTTCTGCTGAACCAATTATTTATACGATGAATTGTACTCGTTTATTTACGCGAACATATACATGAAGATAAAACCACAAATAAATTAATGGAACAAAGATGTGAATTATATTTATATTTCACGTCGATTGATGTAGGGTAGTCAAAATTGAAGTGTAAAGAACAAGTTACACAATAATAACTTAACCTTCTGCCACTCACGTGAAATGATTGTTTCGATTGCACTGAGGTGGTAACCCTACCACCTCAGTGCAATCGAAACAATCATGCAAGGTGTCTACCCAGACACCTTTTTGAAATGTTGTAGGAAGTACGCCTTGACTTTAATGTAAGTCATTTTCATTCTTAAATATGTACTGTACTATATTTATCATATCTTAATGAGTAGTGTGAAATAAAAGTTAAACGAACATTATTTCCTATTGGCACATTCAGAACATCAAACTTTCTCATCAAACGGTCTCACTTGATCCGAATTATAGATAGATATTGTTACTAAATTTAATTTGTCTGTAATAATTACAAGAACATAACATAACAAACTGTATTGCTGAGATGGTAGTCTCGTAGACACTTTTTTTAAAAACACACATGACTAGTCATCCGAAGCTGTCCACACTGTACAAGCATCGTCCGCATGGCAATCCAGGAAGGTACTCAAATCACGAGAGTTGCCACGTAAACAACGACGACACAATTACCTAGTTTCTAATTAGTGGTGTCCGTGGGACTACCACGTCAGTTGCAGAAGGTTATGCAAGCAATGACTAGTCTTTAAAAAAACCGGTGACATGAGAAGTGCGCCTAACCTAAATAAGTCTGGGATTTGAGTAGGTACGTCATGATAGACCAATGATGTTGTAGGCAACAAAGTATCTAGGTTAACTGCTATAAAAAAAACATAGTTGGTGCAGCTGAACCAGACTAAAGTTGGATTTCATCAACAACAAAAACTCGTGCGTTTTTTATTTTTTTAAGGCTCAATTTACATATCATGATGGTAACTTGTCTAGGGCTGGGTTGATCCCACTTTTTTCTCCGAAAGCAAAATGAGACCGGTGCGTTATTTTAATTTTCGCAATCGTAAATTAGGGATGCCGCTCTACTTAAATAAGTTTAAGGAGAACGAGAAAAATGGTAATCATAAAATAATTACGCTTGGAATTGCTTTGCTTTTTGTGATTCAAGAAAATGATTACGATCAAAGTGCCAAATAAAGAAAATGTCACATTGTGACGTCGGACGGTGTCAGAAGCAATTAAAGAAAATTTAATTTTATTGAGCGCCGCAATAAAAATAATCAGAAAAGGTAAAAAAAATGTCGAGGAATAATATTACATTTATTTATTTATTTTTAAGTTCTAAGAACAGAAGAATAAACTTTAATCGTAGGGTGCGGTTGCGGTTTTCGTTCTAGTGCGTTACAATGCCCTCTACGGGCTCAGGTTAGAAACAGCTTCGGTGTTGTATTCACTTCGTAGTGTGGATGCGGGACGGGGTAGATGGCACCACCACATCAAAATAATATTTCTATATAAAGCTATGTACGCTCGGAAGGAATAGTGTATTTGTAGCCTTTATTTAATTACCTAGACTTACTTGAGATAGTTTTATAGGTTGAATGGGTTGAAATAATAATATTTTTTTAATAAAGTTTAATATTGGAAAACATAGATACAAGTACGTACTGGGTTCAGTGCTTTCGCCTTTGAGCAGAGAAAAAAAGGAACAGTCGGTTGCTCCCTGGCCTGTAGTAGGGTTAGGGGGGGCGGGGAACGGAGAATTGAAGAATTAGATATTTGTCATAAAAAGGGCGATTATAATCATGAGTTGACTTTGAGATTAAAATATTGTTAGAAGGTTGCGGCTCTATTACCAAGGAACAATGGTTGCTTGGTATTTTCAAGGATCACTTGTTTAAGGTTATATTAGCCACTGTTGTGATAGGGTAGGTACTCCGTTCGATTTCTATAGGGTTAGTGCCTGTTCTGCAGTAAAGTTCTTATTACTACATGTACACGCATCCTACTTACCTAAAAGGACTCTGATAAAATTGTCAATTTAAGTACTAGCTGTTATAGTGCCCAACTTTATCATATTTTTTGCAGTAGTACTGACATTAAATTAATAAGTCAGAATTGATTTAATTTGATTACAACAAGTACATTGGTTTATATTATTGTAATTCAAATAAATAAAAAACCCTGTTCTCGTCTACCCCCGCATCCCTGTATTCCGCAGGCGAGGTCTCAGATAAGCAGTCGGACTATAGTAGATTGTGCAACAAGAGCATAAAACAATCCATTTTAATAGTAGTATAGGTATTTGAATGGTGATTTAGTGTTTTTTTGTCATAATTTTAAATAGGTTAGTTATTATTTTCCCTTTTTTACTTTTAAACACTACTTATATAAGTATATTGTGTAATTAACATTAGTTTCTTAGAAAGATAGTTAAATTATATGTAAATTTTTGTTTCCGAACTCCTACTTTACTTCAGCAGTTTAGGAAAAATTGCAATTTTAAAATTAATGTAGTACTTACTTTTCCAGGTCAGAGTAGGTATATCAGTGATTGTAGAAAAGATAGAAGATACACTGTAATATAAAGATATATGTATATATTTCGATTGCTATCTAAACGGCAACCCTAAAGAGGGAAGGCGTTTCAATAAATAGGGTAAATATGATTATGTTTTGCCATTTTACTGAATCCAATTTATTATCTGCCACCTGGTGAGCTTTTAATGAGAAAAAATATTCATTGCTTTTCCGAAAATTGGCAATTTAATAAAATGCATTAAGGATTACTTACATAGGTACCGAGCCACCGAAATTTACTTAGTACACGAGTTTTAATGAAATGTTTGAAATCACGGAACATTAAAACAATTTTCTTCTGATATTTTTAATCACTAGCCACTTACAAGTGCTATCGTATCACATTGGACTTATTGGGATCAATTTTTTCCAGCTTTCTTTCCAAAGAGGAAAATACAATTAGAATTTGGGCATTTCTTGTGGTCAGATTTACCACTCGACCAAGCCAACCAGACAAATATCAATCGACTTACGACGAACACAACGAAATTACCGAAGGCAATTAAAAAGCAATATTTTTTGTTTTATTTTAATAATAACACAAAACAGTTTACAGTTGCGGTAAACACATTTTTGTTTTTAAACACAAGTAGGTACTAAACTGTAAGCCAAAACATGTGTTTGAGTAGTAGAATAGGTAATGTAAAGAGTTACATTAGAAGTGGTTTTGCAATCCCCCATAGGCTCCAATATTGTTTCAATTTAGATGAAATGCCTAGGTTTATTTTATCATCATTGCTTTTTTAATTCCATCGGTATTTTCGTTGTATTCGTCGTCGAAAGTCGTCGGATAGTCATCATATCAGCCTATTGCAGTCCACTGCTGGACATAGGCCTCTCCAAGACGGCGCCAACTTTCACGGTCCTCCGCTTCTCGCATCCAGCCACCACCGGCCACCTTCCTCAGGTCGTCGGTCCACCTAGCAGGGGGGCGTCCAACACTACGTTTCCCGAGACGTGGTCTCCATTCGAGAACCTTCCTACTCCAACGCCCGTCGGTTCTGCGACAGACATGACCAGCCCACTGCCACTTTAGCTTACTGCACCTCTGAACGATATCTATGACTTACGTCTTTTGGCGGATGATCTCGTTCCGGATTCTATCCCTTAGCGAGATCCCCAGCATAGACCGTTCCATAGCTGAGCGACATGCAGTCGGTGGGCCAGCTTGACTGTCAAGTTCCACTTCTCGGCCCCGTAGGTCATGACAGGTAGGACGCACTGGTCGGGTAGTACTACATTATATTGTGGTAAAATGTCTGCCTATTAATTAATTTAAAAAAAAAGAAAAAGAAACTAATTTTGGTCCGACACAGGATTCGAAGATGCAACCTTTTAGACAGAAGCCAGCGGATGACTTGGCATACTTTAAACTTTTACATACTTTCGTGAATACTGATACCGCTTCGTCGACAGGTATTCTACACCACGTTAGCTAAAAAAATATCGCTTCAAAACATTTTATTCCCGTTTTATCACTAAAGGAGGTAAATAAATAGCTATGTATGCAGTTGTAAACGTTTTATCTGACACATAAAGGCGGCGTCGGTCTGGGCCGGTTTATAGAGCTATACCGGATCAAATGCCCTGGAAATTATTCAGTCGGTGATGCTCCTGGTATTTATTGCTATTTTCATACAGATAGACAGTTTTATTACTCGCCGATTGGGCGATATGGATTATTATTAGAGTTTAAATTGCGAGGGTTTCGAATTTTGTTGTAGAGGAACCTTGTCAAAGTTCAATCATACTATCGCATTTAGATGTGTTTTGATTCAATTATCTTTTGAGAGTGATAATATACTTAAAGTTTTGCAGTACCTCAGTATCAATCGCTTCCTAATACTTATTTGAATTTTCAACCTAAAAAAAACATCACGTCTTATCGTCTTGCGGATTTTAAACTTTTATCTTTCATTGCATAGATTGCTTAGTTTAAGATAAAGATAAAGTTTTAAATCTGACATTATAGATTACCATACATGTTACAACGACCGACTTCAGCTATGGTTCGGTAGGTACCGCTAACTAGTAGCACATATTGCTTCTAGTCAAAGACTGCACTAGTCATATCGCATTAGGATGTTAGTTTTAAACTTACCCTTACAATGTCCTTTGAAACACCACAATAGAATAATATGAGAAACATGAAAGCTTTACAGCCGTCAATGACACCTCGTTACCGACAACGATGGGAGTGCGTTTGTAACGATACAATGTCCGTTATGGTCGTTACTTTGGAGCAGTCGTCGTGACGGGGCTATAGTTTCCACTACACCTCACTTTATGCATGTCCTCGGTTCGATGCCGTTTTAAAGTGTTTAAAGGCCACTGTTTTAGATGCGTACACGATTTGAAGTAGCTCTCACATAGTTATTTCTAATTGTTTGACGATTTGCTAATTAAAAAAACTAAAAAATACCCGGCTTAAGCCAGGACTTAGTATTAGCCGACCAATGAGAAAAACATTTCTCTTTAAGCTCATGTCATCGATGTGTCCTTAACTTCTAATTTTCTGTTAATATTTAGTTCTGTTTTAATCCCAGTCTAACTTTTTTGAAAAAAGGTGTAGTATGTTTAGCTTACCAATGGAAAGTAAAGGCAAAATATTTAAACGAAGCCAAGCATGAAGCCTTTTCCCAAAAATGCAATACAGTGTGCGCAGTTTTTTTGGTCATTCATAAAATTTCCACAATATACATACTTCTGAAATTTCAGCTTTTTCCACAACTATAGTTAATCCGTTTAGTAGTTATTGGTGGCGCAGACTGAAAAGTGCATGGCGATATTTTCCGTTATTTTTTAGAGCGAGAGAAATTAAGTACCGGCTTCCGGGCGAAGGTTTTTCTTTTTTTAATTAACTTATTTTACCGGATGGAGTTCGTTCGATCTCTATCTTGGTAGGTTGGTAAGCTCCAAATTTAATTACAAGAATTCAGTGTGACTTCTAAGTTCTATCTTCACTGCCGTAACGCGAATAGCTTTCGGAGAGAGAAAAAATCTTCTTAGTATACTAAGCAACACTGTCTATGAATATTTTGGATATAATAATACTATGTTTTGTATATCCCCAGTAAAATTAATAGTATCAAAAAATCATTTTGCTGTAACTAGCTCTACTGAAAGGGCAAACGCAGATCGCGACTCACGGCACCCTATGCATGGCTACGTCTCAGTGCCGCAAAGGCTAAAAAGTCGTCGTAGTTTTATTAAGTGTGTCTCCCCACTTTCTACCGAACCCTCTCTGCCTACTCCTTTTGTCCCGCTTGCCGAGAATCTTCCTCCTGGACATGATTTACTATGGCCGATCTGGAAGTCCTTAAACAGGCTTCGGACTCAGGTTGGCCGAAGTAAGGAGAACATGGTCAGGTGGGGATTTTCGGTAAGCTCCGATGTGGACTGTTTGCGGTGCAGTGCAAACTATGGTAACATCGTGCCCGGCGTGCCCCAACACCTGCACGCCAGCGGTTTTTATGGACGGCAGTCGATCCGCAATAAAAGTGGGCAAAATTCTGGGCTGCTACGACGTAATTTTCGCGTCTTCCATCGACACGCTAAGAAGAAGGTTTTGCGACGAGGCAATTTTTTTTTCCATCGGGTCAAGTTTATCAGATAGTGCTTATGTGTAATACGTATCCGTTACATCCTTAATCATAAGATTTATTTTTACAGAATCTCACGCTTGATTTTGAAATAGGTGCTAGAAACCTGTTTTTGGGATAATCTGCCCTGACTTTATGCAGGTATTCGCAATGTTGTGCACCCTTGTTACTCAGCGCCATATTTCATTTTTCAACGCGCATTTTAACATGAAATTGTAACAACTCACGTTAACATACCCCATTCATCATTCGGCATAAACACAAAATGAGTTAATACAGAAGGAACACTCAAACAAACCTATACTAGATTATAATCATTATTTCAAGTGCAATATCTTTGGTTGTATATGCATATTACACATATTTGCATACACAAAATAATAAAATTTAAAGTGTTCCAAAGAAAGAGAACCATGACATAACAAGTGATCATGGTATCAGAGTAAGAAGAGTGCGCTATCTCACTCAGTGGTGTCGCTGTCTTTGCGCGAGTGAGACAGCAGATCGCTGTCTCACTCGCGCGCGTGGATTAATATCTTAGCCGTTCGATCTACTTTATTTAAAGGACAAACATAGAGTATGTTTACCTTTTGGTAAGAAACTTTTTCACTACATTCATGCGATTTAAATGCCTTTACTCGTATATGTTACTAGCAGTTCCCCGTCACTTCGCCCGAGCCAAGAGTCAGATTTCCATTAAAAAATTCATCCCTCATTTCACCCCCCTGATGATTTTTTATATCGCGAAAAAAGTAGCCTATGTCCTTTCCAGGGTCCCAATCTACAAATATATCTGTACCAAATTTTATTTGAATCAGTCCAGTAGTTTTGGAGCCTATTCAAAACAAACAATCAAATCTTTCCTTTTTATAATATGAGTGTAGATATATCATTGCTATGCTGTTGCTAAAACTTCTGTTTAGAATAGTTATTGGCTTAGTTAGACAACAAATAAATACTAATCTAAAACTAATCTATTGCCATTGGAGCAGAATTTAAAACAAAAGTTGTTTTTTTAAGTATAGTTCACAAATTACTTACCTGAATTAATTTATTTGTTTACATTGCCTGACTAACAATGGTACAAAACCTGACGAGTTGAGTAAAAAAAGTTTTAAACCTAAAAATAGCCCAGGCCATTTGTACAAACTTCACAGTATGTATTTTTTAAAAATTAAAATACCTTAATATTCTAGAGATCGAACCTACTGACTGCTATTACTGTGCACAGAGCAAAACCCAATCGTGCCCGAACAAGTTTTAATTTATAAAACGCTCTTACAAATTGCAGAATACTCCAAAGATAACTGTGTTAGTCGGCGCTTGAATGGACCGCTCGTAGATACGTGGTAGAGAAAGTTTTATAGAGATAAATCTTCGAATAGATTGTTCACATTGCTAGTGAGCAAAATGCGGTTAAAGAACGTTATCAGGTCATGAATGCCCGACTCTTATAATCCAAGGACTTAAGGTCGCTAATTGAGTGTTGACATTGGTGATCAAGAGGTAATAATCAATTGCTGATCTCAAACAAAAACCATGATGCTGAATTTTAAAGCAACGATAATGGTACAGTCAAACACGCCTCCCATTTATGATGAATACACAAGTCTTTTATTCTTCATACCAAACACCCCCGAACACCTATGTAATCATGTTAGTCTTAAGTGCAAACAAGCACTTGGTAAACGTGTACCTATAGTTTAAAACTCTCGATATTTATTGTGTACCTAGTCTTATTTAAAAGAAAAACCTTTTTTTTTTTTTTCAGAATATCTATCCTGAAAAAAAAAACAAAAAAGATGTTTCTTTTGGATCTCCAAATCTTAATACTTTAAGACCTTCTTAAACATTTCATAAAACAATATATTTTTAAAATAATCAAAATAATAAATGTTTTTATCCTGGATTAAGCACCTCCCACTTGCCTTGATATTGACGTTAAGCCTAAACAAAAAAACCGTAACGTCGTTCTATCCATTGTTTTTCTTGTCTCAGTTTGTTTAAAAGAAACTGCGAATTAATTTCCCCATAGGATTCTCTTGTTCAATTATTCAAGACGTACACAAAATACACAAGTTTGCTTAGTACCCACGCGCCTTGTAACACCACAATAATGTATACGACGGTAGGCATAGTCATATCTTTATGTACTTTAGAGGCCTGTTTTTCGTACCTCCATCATTATAATCAGCCAGAGATCATCTACAGCTAAAGGGGCCTTTTCTTTTGATAAGCAGTAGCCGGTTAATAGGTCGATAGTTTTCGCTCTCATTTTCTAAAGTTACCCTCATATTTTACTTATTTGTAAACCTAAACAGATTTGTTTGTTACATTCTTTATGAAATGAATTGTATACTAAAAAGTTCATGAGTTGATTTGCTAAGTTTAATAATTGTTAACACCTAATTATAATGTATGTTTACCTATTCTATTTTGTTAACTTTAAGAGGTGGTTAAACCTATAATAAGTTACCAATTAATTATGATTGTGCTCATAATATTTCATTGTAATAGCATGGCATGTTGTTAAATTATTAAATAATACAAAAATTTGAAAAACAAAAACAAACTCTTGGGTTTGCTTAAGTACACTGTATTGTGATTGAATATTCAAGAAGATATTCACAAAAAGCCTAGACACGTTTAGTATTTTCGCGTTGTCAGACGTAAAAAGTTTTGAGGTAATCATATCACTAGTTGCACGTTTTACGCTAGTAAGCCTACTGAATAATGTTCAATTGTGGTACACGGTTCGTAATACTGTTTGCATACTATTAAGCGTTTGTATTTAAACTTTGGATAGTTTTTATTATAAAAGTTGGAAGAGGCATTAGAGTAAATGTGTTTCGTTTATGGTACTTCACGATTTCAATAAAAGTGGGACGATAGTGCACCTGAGACTAATTCAAATACTTAAGGATATAACTTTTGATTATATTAAGGAAGTAGATTAGGGCGAATTGTATAATATGTGCCCTACATTTAAACTTCAGATTGTTTTATTATAGTACTTACAGCTAGTTGTTCCGTAACTTTGTGGTGCAAGTTCAAAATCTCCATTTACATTCATTGTGTAGTATTTTGTAGACATCGTATTTCTGTAAAGTCTGTGAAACAATAACTTACTTTTTAGAACTTTGAGCACTGATTTATACAATGTGACGCACCGGGTGACGGAGCCTTCATGTGGTGACTAAGAAGCAAAATTGCTACCACTTTTTTAATAGGATGAACTTTGAAATCCCAAATTATTTTTTTACTTCCCCATACCATTTAGTAAGCAGGCTAGGTACATTTGTATGGGAAAGTGATATTTGTTGGTCTGTTTTTGAGGTTCTTGTAAGAGAGAAAAATGTTGCAGGGGAATTTATCTATTACCTCTTGAAGGCTCCGACATCGAAGATGGGACACACTGTATAAGTTTATAATTAATACCATGTAGTGCACTGGTGCATTCATTACGCTATTTTTATTTCAACGCAGTTTTTATGTAACACGCAATTAGCGCTGTGCACCGTGTGATACAATATTTGCTATCTTTTAACTGCTGTGACCTAATTTCCAATGACCTTGTTATGATATATAAAAACATTTCACATTCAGCTTGGAACGCTCCGCTTTTCCAGCGAAGTCTGATTCAGTGGAACCGCTTATTTTTGCATCTGTAATCGGAATAATTTTTCACCATCACTTTTCATGCGTCTTAAACATAATTAAAAGAGAAAATCTATACTTATAATAAAACAGTAAAACCAATGCGTCTGTACATTGAGCATTTTTACCAAAAACTAATTGAGGGTGATGTTAAAATAGTAACAGAATAGGAATCTACAACTTTTAATTTTTTTGTCTGTTTGTCTGTTTGTCCGTTTGTCTGTTTGTACACGCTAATCTCCGGAACTACTGAACGGATTTAAATGAAACTTTTTTTATTATGTAGCTATTAAGTCTGGGCAAATACTAGGCTATAACTTATTTTGAAGATCGAAGTACCTGACGTAGAACCTTAGCAGTACACTTAAACTAAGAGAGATATGAAAGCAGCGCCTTAAGAAAAGTTAGTAAACGTGATGAGCATTTTCTATTGACGTACACAAATTGAAGGTCTGGAGCAACTGATATGGAACCCTAGCAGCTCAGCTCAATTATAAGAGATACGAATAAAGCACCTTAGGGAACATTGTTAAGCGTGATGAGCACTTTCTATTGATGTACACAAATTGAAGGTCTGGAGCAATTGATATAAAACCCTAGCAGCTCAGCCCAAATATAAGAGATATGAATATTGCGCCTCAGGAAACATTGTTCAGCGTGATGAGCATTTTCTATTGACGTACACAAATTGAAGGTCTGGAGCAACTGATATAGAACCCTAGCAGCTCAGCATAACTATAAGAGATATGAATAGAGCGCCTCAGGGAACATTGTTCAGCGTGATGAGCATTGCCTATTGACGTTCACAAATTGAAAGTCTGGAGCAACTGATATAGAACCCTAGCAGCTCAGCACAACTATAAGAGATATGAATAGAGCGCCTTAGGGATCATTGTTCAGCGTAATGAGCATTTTTTATTGACTAACATAAATTGAAGGTCTGTAGCAATTGATATGCTAAATTACTTTCGACTGATTTTCAAACTCCCAAGGTAATCCTACTGTCTCCAAGTTACGATCTGGTGACGGAAACCTGGAGAAATCGAGAGAATCCTTCAGATGATTTTATGGTGCTGACCTTAACGCTAAATAGTTCGTGGATACTTTCATCACAGACAGTTGTCGAAATTTTGTTAAATTAATGTACTATTTGTTAATTTCATTTATGAAAGATCAAAGTCAATTGGCACTTTTTTTTTACTACTTATCACTTACTAACGGAAATTGAACTATAAGAATAGTCTTACTTACTTTACGATATAGGGGAAAGGGTAGGTAGGCATTTGCCCTGTAGTGGACACGACAGGCTCCTCATAATAATAACTATACGATAGTAGTTACTTACAAACCGACCTTTGAGTAGGCTAGGGAGGTTTGAGTCAGACCTGAACACTAAAATCTAAAGTTACCTATATTTTTTTACAAAGGCATAAAACTACCTTTAATAAAGTAATCAAAAAATTTTAAAAATTACCTTTACACTTTTACTAACAAAAGATTTACGATAGTATTTAGTTTTGGAGTCGGTGTCACTGCCATGCGAAATTATCTTACCAGAGGCGGATGGCGAGGTGATAGTAACCTATCTAAAAAAGAGTGCCTAATGACCTTGATTTTTCATTCCTCTCTTCTCCCCACGACATGGTAGACTTAGAGATCATGATAGCTGGATGGCGGCGGGAGTATAAAATATTTTGTATCATGGAGTCCACGCGTACCAAGTCGCGGGCAACAGCTAGTAGTTGAATAATTTAACACGAAAAAGTACTTGTGTTGAGGACCGATGGTTTAAACAACCTTGTTTTTAGTTTTTTTTACTTTTTTACGGTTGTATTTTTTGATAGATTTTGTTTTATGGGATTAGATTGTTTTTGTCAGGAAAACGGATTAATTTTTTTTTTGAAGATTCTCCCGATTTCCTTTTTACTAAACAACACCAGGATTTCTCAAGAGATAACTTGTAGTTTTTTAATACTCAAATTTCTTAAAATGTTTTTATCATCACCGTTTCAATCTGTAAGTCATAGTCTACTCTGTAGATTAGTTTACTGGACGGTATCTAAAATACCTAAGCTAATCTGATTCATCTAGCTGTCATATGACCATTGTACTTACTCACCCACACGTGTCCTAAAAGCAGTACCTATATTATTATAGGTATTGTGCGTTTATAAAGTGTCTATAAAGACGCAAAAAAGACATTAAGCAACGTAAATATCTTCTTTGCAATCATGCACCTAAATAAAGTAAAAAATATTATATTTAATTGCTATCACAAGTAAGGATTTACAATCATTTCAACGGCAGTAAAACTGACTATGTTCACATTGTGGCATAGTTATTTTTTCGCGCACGGCCAACGTAATTGGGTTATAGCAGATTAAAAATTTGATTACACCCGTACTGACTGTAACAGGAGTTCAATTGTGATTGAAATTGGTATTGCAACGTTACGAGTTATAACGCATTCTGTTCTTATTTCCATTTCTATCGAGAGGGAATTCAATTAAAAAACTATCGATTGAATTAGACTGATAGAGCAACGTGCATGCCTGAATCACTGATAACAGTGGGGAAAAATAGAACAAAGGTTAGAAACTTAAATAAGCTTCTGCCAGTTCAGACGGTTACATAGTAGAATAAACTTAGATAATTATTTTATTTTATTAATCTTAGTTAACAGTTTTCGGGAATATTATATCTAGGAATCGAATATTTAATACAGTCTTGTCGCTCATGTTTTTTTTTATAATTGCAAGAAGGACTACGACGTAGTATGTAAATGGATAATCTACATGTTTTCAAGTGCTATTTTTGACGATGTTTAAATTCAAACCAGCAAGCAAACTTAATTGGCTTGCCATGTAATATGCAGATCGTAGAAGTGCTGCACTGAAACTTGGCAAGCCCTGATTGACGAGGTAAATTAAGTCGACAAACTAGAAAATTAAGTTCGATAACTAACACCAAGCCAGCGGCACTGCTATTAGTTTCACGCCGCCGCTGCGAGGGTGCGTTAAATATATATTTTGTGTCTAGGCTGGATGCTCATATATCGCCTAAGTCATTTGCCACTAACTTTAGTGCTTTGTTCATTATTTCTAGACTGCATTTTAGAGTAACGTCTTTGCAGTTTATAGTAGTTGTTGGGCTGTATTTTGAACAAGAAGTCGAGTGCTGTTTCAGTTTTAACAAGATGTAACATAAGCATGCTTATAGTAGAGAGCTATTTCAGTTTGTTATCCTATTACCTATTGTTTTGATTTCAGTTATCATTAGAAATGCGTAGTTTCGAGTCAGACTGGCCTCCGTTCACACTTGTTCAGACTTAGTCATATTTTAGAAAAGACGCTTACTTTTGTTTGTTATAAATAATAATATTTCAACAGACGAAATAATCATGTATTCACTGCTGGCTGCTAATCAAGTATTAGGAGCATCAAATTCTAATTCAAGAAATTTATTTCAGACATAAGTCCATGCATAAATTAAGCTACACACTTTGTCATTTCTCCTACAAAAAATAAATAAGGGGACGTTCAGACTAATCCAGTGCGTCGTAAACAGACAGCCAATTTAACCAGCTACAAGTACAACGCATCAGTCTAAGAGTTTGATCTGAAAATTGCATCCTACTTTGAATGATAGCTATGAGAGGTTAACTCTGCAATAGTTTAGAGAAAACCAAACATCGTACGTTTTCAACAAGCCAGCGGCAGTTAACTCCGCCATTTGCTCTAACTGCATCTCGATTATTCTCGATAGGTGTAAAACGCGGAATCGACGGCATCAAGCTCACTCAGATGTCGTATTCTGAAAGCTATTATTCATATAATCGGCGCTAGATGTCGCACTTACTTGCACTGTGTTGCTGGCGTAAGTGACAGAGACGGCTACAGAAGAAATTACGGACATCATCTAACACAGTAGACCCACAGATTCAACTCTAGTAAATCTAGCATGGCTGTCAGGAGCTGGCAGCGCCAGTAAACCTCTTGCGTGTTACCTCGCTTCATACTTATTGAAATCGGTGTAAAGCTTAAAATTGATGGCATCAGTTTTATCGAACCGAAGGCCAACTTAAGTGTACCATCCATTTAGTGGCAGTAATGGATGCTTTCATCGTCCAACGGATAAATGTGTGCTTGTGCAATACGCTTTTGAAGTCTGCATGCACACAGTAATGCACTAAAGCACTCACAGTACTAATATTTTAGTCAATTAAATCGCCTATTGGACGTGCGTTATAGCATTACAAGCGCAGTTTCAATCTACAGTAATCTACGTATTTCATTTTCAAATTTTCAATTCCTAAAAATACCTTTTTTTTTAACTCAATACAACCTCAATGGCTGCGGACTAAAGAAAACAAGAAAAAGAGGCTCCTGCGCGTTTTATTTGGAATAGTTGTACGCAATCTCAGCTTTAGAGGTCGATCCGTTAGTGTGTGAAGGCTCGGTGGTAAAACTGACAATGTACTTAAGAAAATTGCGTCAAAAATAACAAAGGAATTGGTTTTCAATTTTGTACCTTTTGGCAAATCTAAAAAAAAATAAGCAAATATACTTACTTTTACACAAATTTTTTTATACAAAGTTTGCCGGATCCGCTACTATTATATTATTTATATATTATTAATAGTAGCGGATCCGGCAAACTTTGTTACGACTAAAAGTCAATGAATGAGCAGATTTAGTATTTGATATTAATTCAAAATTAAATGTATTATGACTGTATAATTTTGTTGTCATGTATTTTGGTGCTTGAGTTGCACTCTTCAGTAAAACACCTTGTGATTGTGCCTTCTTATCAGGAGGCACAAGAACGTAAAATAAAACAGATAGATTGCCGAGCTGAGAATATCCCACGTATAATTGACCACTTTCAAAATTCAGTCTACACAATCAAGGATTGTCCTTTTCTTTCCTGTATCTTATTTTCATTATGTGACAAATTGACATTGCCTATTATCTCTACAGACAGCGGTGTCTTACTGGCCACAATAATGCGTAGGGTATCTATCGGTGGTCTTTTGACGTATAATATTATACTACTCATAATACATAAATTAGTAGCAGTTCTCGTTCGTATCATGCTTTTACTTCTTTTTACTAACACCTTTTTTAGTTCTTATAAATATGCTAGTGCATGCTAGTGCTACCACATTTTTAACAAGGTTGCTCATACATACCTATCCTTAAATAGTAGTTCCTGCTTGTTTAATATCAACTTGCATATTCAAGAAAATTAGATGTTCTCTGGTATTAGAGACTGCTTTCAGGCAAAATATTAAGGCTTCCTAATAACTAGAAGTTTCCGAACGCACCAAAATTCCTCCTTACAAACTTCTCACTTGAGAAAACAAAGCGTTATAAAATCGAAAAGCATAGATATGTGCTTGTAATATTCATATATTACCTGAAAACCTGAAAATATTTACGTGAGGAAAAATATAACTTTTTCTGATTCAATTTTAGAGAAATTATTTGAGCTTGATCCTGACATCCTTAGTAACTACCTACTGACAAAAATTATAGAAAATTAAGTCAATTCAGATAGCAGATGAAAAAATAGTTTTAGTTTATTATTCATACAAGATTAAAACTTTAATCATGCATTTTTTTTAACTCAGTTAGACGTGGAAAATAATTCAATTGTAGAGGTATGCATGTTACTATTCATTTTATATTATTACTAGTGGTTCCCCGCGACTTCGCCCGCAAGAGATTTCATATGAACTTTCATTCCCCATTTTACCCCCTTAATATATTTATATTGCGACAAAATGTAACCTATGTCCTTTCCAGGGTCTCGAACTGTCTCCATACCAAATTTCATCTCAATCGGTTCAGTGGTTTAAGCGTCAAGAGGTAACAGACAGACAGACACACTTTCGCATTTATAATATTAGTATGGATTAAGAGCCTGTCGTGTCTGACTGCAGAGCAAAGGCCTTCCTTTCCATTTTTCTTCATTTTATAATATTTTTAAACATTAATTTATTAAACTATAATCCGGAAAAATAGCGGTGTAGTAGGTACGTGTAGTAAAAATAAGAATTTTTAGAACATACTTATTTTTGCCTCTGGCATGTAGCAGACAGTTATTGGATTCGGTATAATCGAAATATTTTATAAGCATTTTAATCGATACAGTCTGCCGTTCAGAAGGTGCGGAACCCTGTGTAGGTTCACGCCTCCAGCGGCGAAATATTTCCCAACTAACTAACAGCGGGTGTGTCACGCGAGCTAACTTCACTGGGAATTTATTTCTCTGTAGCATGGTAGCCAATGCTAGTGCTGTGCGGTAACGTATCGATAGTACCGTGATGTTTTCATGAACTTGAAAACCGGTCATATCTAATATCGTTAAATACTATACATTCTGTCACTCAGCATTGGTCATACTATCAGTAAAAAATATACATTCTGCTATTCAGTGTGGATGCTGTTCAGGTCTATCTCCAGCGGCGAAATTTTCCTGGCTAATTACCAGCGGATGTGTCACGCAAGCTATCGCTGCGAAGTTTCCCTATAACCAATGGTAGTGACGTTCCGAAAGCAGCTTATCGACAGTACCGTTATGTTGCAATTATGTGTTTTGTTTTGTGATTAAGTCAATAGGTAGTACCACACACACATTGCGCACTACATAACAACGGCGCACGCTTCATACAAAATTGTAATTCCTGTTTCTCCTTCTTAGAGACAGATTCTAACGGGAAGGACACGTATGTATTTATCACCTTATAAAAAAAAACATAAACACTGTTATTCAAGATGTAACATGGGCACCACTGATAGTATCAATGCGACCAATTGTTTTTTTTATATATTGTTGTAAAGTATAAGTATTAAATGTATAATTTGATAGTTAAAACAAAATTTAATATATCTAGCTTAATTTCCAGTACCGTTTATGTCAATAGTGTCGGCTCTTGTGTTACGGTCAACTATCGATAAAAAAAAACAATTTCAATCGCAACATCACTGGCTAAAGCCTGTATTGCACCTATTTTGGATACGTGACCGTTCGAACCTAACGACCGATCGGATGCCGCACGACCGGTTGACGTATATTGTATGTAAAATTCAAACGTCATAATTCGCGAGTTTTCCGAAACGGACTAAAAGAGTTTTTCAGGACATAAGGTATCTGAAATATTTCAAAATAGCGCAAATTAATACATAATAGACACTTAGTGATTAATTAAATAAGATTTTTTATTTGACTCCGTTGTAACAACTCACTTTAACCATCTCCAAACGTTAGAGTAGTTTATTTCTTTTGCAATTGTGATAACCCGATGCAATGAAAAATGGATGAATGTCAGAAGCCATAATAATAACATATAACAAGTATTTTATTGTACAAAAAAGTTTTTTTCGTCTTAAATAAATAAAAATGAAAATGAAAAATGAAAATTTTTTATTGGTATCTTTTACACATTTAAATTACAATATATAAAATAAAATAAAATAGTGAAATTTATTCCTAATTTTTCCTATATCCGACATCAACCTTTTACCTAAGACTAGATACATACTAAGCCTCACCGGGTAGCAACACCACGTTACACGCAGCGACCGAAGATTTCCTTTGAACGCCATCGGAAACTTACCCGATGTTTGTATAGACTGAGTTTATTTTCCCGGCATCAGGATTGCACTGTCGGGTACAAGGTGCATCTGCGCGCTAAGGAGACAATTCTACGCTTTCCGGCTCAGGTGTTAAGAGTGACGTTGGTGATATGTGATGACAACGTTAAAGTGGTTAAGGGCCTCCTCGCGTTATGCCACAAATTATACGGGTACCTACTTTACTACTTTGGTACAAGTTTTATGACAGACAATGACAGAAACTTTAGTCTTACATGTAGTAACTTTTGTATTATCTGTGGTCTTACTTCCCGTCCTGTAATAAGCGTGTCAGACTGACACCGGAGGTAGTGTAATATGCCAAAAAGAGTCTTATATTTTAAGATAAAATGTCACTTTTTGTTTAAAAATGCTACGTCAGACTGACACTAGAGATAGCTTAGCCATTGACCTATTAAATAAATAAAAAAGTTTAAACACTTTAACTCGAGTACGACTGGATCGATTTTTATGATCTCTGATTTGTCAATATATTGAAAAATATCGAGAATTTTCACATTATGAGGGCGAAATGGTGGATTACCTTTTGTATGGGAAATGTCGCATTTGCTCAGATGAAGTCGCGGGGACCAGCTAGTATTTTATACTTTAGGAGCATGTTTAATAGCTTACGAATCGACAAGTTACTCGCATGCTAATGTCACTCATACCAATTTTTGAGAGATTTCTCTTAATAAATATATTATTGCACTTGAAAAAATGACCGCCAGAGGCGGGAATCGAACCCGCATTCCTCGCATGCCGGGCGATTGCCTAACCTCTCGGCCACCCTGGCGTTGGCAGAGCCTGTCGAAATTTTCAAGTGCTTCTTAACGCTGTAATGCCGCGTTGCTTTCATCAATGTTATTGGGATTACACCCTCAACACTCAAAAGAAATACTTTTGCAAGTATTTAACAATCGAAAGATGAAACTTGCAAATACGATAAATTATTGTTTTTAAGTGATAAGCATTCACTTTGCAATCTAAATATATTATTGCACTTGAAAAAATGACCGATGATTTCTCTTAGCTCACAAACTGCCAGATTCCTTTTCAAATACCCAGTCTACACTACATTCATATGCTTTTTAGCAATGATAACCAGCGTCAGATCCTCCAGAGGATCTGGCTTATGAGTGTGGTCCTCTTGGATTGGACGTCACCGACACACACTGCTACACCGACTTCTGACTGGCATGTAACTGTGCAATAGACGTTATATATTTTTTTGTTCTCGCTTTTTGTTTGTTTTGGTTTACTTGATTGATTATTTGTTTTTATTGTGTTAGTATGCGTGCGCGTGTGTATGTGCGTTTGTGATGTCCCAATGCAATAAACGATTTTTCTTTCTATCTTTCAATGTGAGTGCAGCCTTACCCAAAGTGATTCGGTTCTTGGCGTTCACAAAACAACCCGATAGTAGCGCATCGCGGGTGTAATTTCAGTCGAGTGGGGCACTCGCGCCGCGGCAATCACGACAAGTGTGCGTCTCCCGGCTTCGCTTAAAAACATTACAGTATACAGACTTGGGTATGTGACGTTCTAGGACTCGCATCCCGGGTCGGGCCGAAAGTGTTAGGTTTTTCTGTCTTGAAATAACTCAGACACAGCTCCGGAGTCAGGAAGTTGGTGCCGTTAACACCCCAGTGCCTCGGAAAGCACGTTAAGCCGTTGGTCCTGCGCCTGATCTCTCTACGGTCATGTCGGACTGCCGTCTCACCGAATTATGAGAGTAAAGGAACAGAGAGTGCACCTCTGTATTGCGCACACACTTGTGCACTATAATGTCTCTGTTAAGATTAGCCGCTGTAGTCGATATTCGGCTAGGAGGACATTATTATTAGGTATTCAATGAGTTAAGAGGACCTTTCAACCGACCTCATAACTCAATTAATTTCATTTTTTCTCGTACATAAGATTTTAAGCTTTCGCGTTGCATTACAATAAGTATTAGACATGACGGGTATAAATACTAATTTAAAACATGAGTATCTGATACTCACTGCTCTACGTTACGGCTGGTTTGCAACGCCCGTGGTTACAAGCGGACCAGTAGGTAGTATAGTAATAGGAAATATTTTAAATACGTATTTAGACCTGTCATGTCTAATAGTTAGAACCGAGTTCACCAAATTTTTAACAGCCGGTAAACCTCAATTGTCGGGGCAGAATTCCCATAGACCTGTCAAGTCTAAAGTTTATTCAATAGTTAGACCCAAGTTCACCAAATTTTAAACAGCCAGTAAACCACAATTGACAGTTAATTTGACAGAATATACAAAATATGTATGTCAAATAATGCTAAACCGGCCGGTTAAAAGTTAAACATGTGTTGGTGTCCAGGCTTACAGTTTTTAGGTAAGCAATAATACCTTAAAATTTACGTCAGGAAAGCAATGGTAGCTTTTAAATTAATAAAGCTACAATTAATTTGTCATAGTTTTGGAATTGCATTGCTTAATCTTTAAAAGCAAAAGCTATAACCATTGCAATTTATAAGCAACCTAAGTAGGTGGTAGGTGTGATAAAACAGGTAACTTAATTGCAAAAAAATAAAGATACGATAACCGAGCAGATAAAACTTCACTCCTCATCCGTGAGGTCGTAAAGTTCGATCCCCGCCTGTACCACTGAAATTGTATACACACTGAAGTACGTTTAACGATGAAGGAAAACATCGTAGAAAACCTGCACACTAGTTGCCTAGTGTGTTAATGGAGAAGGCAATGGCAAACCACTCCATTAAAAATTGCCGAGATAGTCGTTCTGTGTGTTTCATTCCACATCATGATCACCACCCACAGTCATAAGCAGAGATCGGAGTAGGTAGTGTACGGGAGCTCAGTTAAAACACCCTTCTCCGGCAATCTCTTACAGTAGGTTTATTTGGGGTCAATGATAAACAATTGATTGATATTAATGTGGACATGCCTCCGGTATTCCGTTATCTGAAGATTTAATTGTTATTCTCGTCGTAAAAATAAAAAGAACAAAATTTTTAAGTGTGACATAAATTGAGTAAGATATTACGACATATACCGGAATTTTGCGTAATCGGTTCTTCAAAAAAAAAAGGCATGTCCATATTATTTTAGCACTGTCAAAGTACATCAAATCAATCTACCTACTCCGACCTTTGGTCATGAGATACATCTATGAAGAAAAGGGTATTAAGAAATACGTAATATAAAGTTCATGTGCCACCCTCCCACATTTAATGGTGACAGTATAAAAGAATCTAAGAATCGCAAGAAGAGAAAGTGATTTTTCTCGCAAAACAAGCTGAATTGCCGGAAACGACAGGCACTACTGGTACCGATTTAGAAAACAATATAAAGCCGCCGATGATTTCCCCTTCCAATATTTTTCCCATAATGATGTTTATATAACTTTGCAGACACGATAACTCGTTTTCTTCGGGTTGAACTTACGTAGCTTTTTACAATTCAGGATAATCTGGCCTATGTCACGGTATAATTTCCTTTGCTTAAGAACTTACCTAAAAGAAGTGAATTATTGGATACCATCATTTTCTTTCGAGTAACAATTAGGTATTCGTAAATCTCAAAGCCTGCAGTTTATCAACTCGACACACGTTTTATTTTAATCTGCCGGTTTAGCATTATTTGACATATTTTGTATGGGAATGCTGTCAAATTAGCCGTCAATTGAGTTTTATCGGAAGTTTTTTTTTTAAATATTCTTGAGAGTTATTTGATAACTCTCATTTTTTAATTTAAGACTGCAAGCACGTGTGGTTTTTCATATAGACCAAAATTTTGTAGTGACTTTTAATTTTAATCCAAAAAACGGGTAAAAGGCAAAACCAACTCTCTTATTACCTAACTATACAATGAAAATACTTTGAGATACCTACATAAAATTATTCGAATTCAAATCTCTCGGTTTCGTTATATTCTCTTTTCAACATAGCAGAAACAGGGCCCGTAGCCAAATGGCAATTTATTCTTAGCGAAGTTCGTTAACGCTAACAAAATGTATGAAACTGACATAAGCCATCGAAACATCACGGGACTTTTGCATATATATTTTGAAATTTCGTTGGCGATAGCGAAGTTAGCTCCGGAAAGATTGCCATTTGGCTACGGGCCCAGGGTCTTGTACTTACTACAATCTGAGATTCACAAATTGATTTTAAAAAAAAACAAATCATTATAAATCTTGTAAATGTGTTGAAGACAGTTGTCTTAAATGACAACCTCAATGAATACGCTTTACACTTTAACTTGCTTATTACTAGCGCATTCTAAAGATAAACTTGATGCAAAACTGGTCTGTGTGTTTCGTGTTTTATTAAAGGCTAAAAACTGCATTCGTTGCGTCGTGTGCTGAAAGTTGTATTCGGTTGTTCACTTAAACCGGGGCCGGGTTGTATTAAAGTGGAGTGTCTAATTAAATTTGTTGGGTGTCAACATAAAGTTTCGTTTCGTCCGCGCGCCGCCAACATTTGAATCGGCGTGTTGTGAAGTCGAATCACGTGCAGCACTGAATCAATTTCGCGTCAGCCCTAGCTCGAGCTCGACAGTGCTCGGGACTCACGGTAATGCAGCTGTATTTGAAACACAAGCTGCCTGTGGTACTGAAGCACAGGTCCATTGCGAAACCATGCGCCATTTCATAGAGGTGATAGCAGCGCGTGAGATGTAAGATGTTAACTAGGTGCATAGGTGTATACCTCGTATAAGTATATCGTCTGTATAAACGATTTTGTAAATACCTACTTTATCTGAAACAGAAGTGTTAATGAAGTATGGAGAGGTTATTTTGCAGGCCTCAAGGATCATAACAGAGTTGGGCAAAATGTAATTAATTAAAAATTAACAATTACAATTACAAAATGTAATTGGCGAGTTCAATTATAAATTACTTGAAATTGATAAAAAGTAATTAAATTACAATTACAAATTGTAATTTTAATTGGTAATTGAAATTACTCAATTACTTTTTCATTTAAAATATGGTATTAATCTAAATAAAACGATAAGGTAAAGATAAATCAAATATTTAATTTTAAAAAATAACAAAAAAGAACTATTTCAAATTAGATTTTAATGCTACTCTTTGTTCAAACATCTGATCAGAAAGTTTGTGAGATTTTGGTAAATTAATCATGGTAGCATATGAAAATAATCTCTCGACGGGACCTGACGAAGGCATTAAAGTATTATATTTAATAAACACCTGTTTAATTTCTGGATGTCAATTTAGCATTGAAGTATCTTTATCCGAATCTGAAAGGAAATAATAATTTCAGGTCTTGTAGAACGGAGTGATTCAGTATATTCAGCTTCAGGTGAATCAGTGTCAAAAACAAAATACGAATCATCGTCTTTGTTTGTGTATGTGATTGAAGATTCTCTTGCATTTTTAACCGACTTCAAAAAAGGAGGAGGTTGTCAATTCGACTGTATGTTTTTTTGTGGCTATGTTACTTACCGCATATCTCAGTCAGTTGTGGACCGATTTGAAAAAAAAAATATGTTTACCTAGAGGCTATACCTTCTAGTTGGTCCCATTTTGGCCAAGTCGAGATCTGATGATGGGATCTTGGTGTAATCGAGAGAAACCCTCAAATTTTGAAGGCACGTATAGTGTTTTCGTACTAGTATCTTAATTTCGACATTTTGTTACGTCCGATAATCATTATGTGGAGCTGAGCTGATGGCGGAACTCCTTAAAAATTAGGAGTTTAGTAATTAAAACACCAGATGTTTTGTCAGGTACTGTATAGGATGCTAACAAAACAAAGTCAAAGGCGCAGCTCCCTCCTCCTTCACTGGCACCGACTCCAACAAATAACAGATAGTAAATTGGAAATAGGTTTCTTGTATAATGTCGTAGAACAGTTAGGTAATTTAAATATTATTTTGTACGTTTCAGTTTAGGACGTCTTGTCTTAGTGACAATTGCGTATTTTGCTTTGTAGAAGAATGTCTTTTGAGTCGCTTATGCGTTTTTGAGTAGCTCACGTATTCATTAAATGTCACTTCGCCATGTTTTCGTTTTAATGAGTGACAAAATTCGAAGTTGCATTACGTGATCCACTAATTTTAACTTCTTTTGGTGCGCATAACGTGCACCGTGCTACTCTTTTTTTATCTGAAGATTCACTGGGTAAATAGGTAAAAAACTTGCCATCAAAAATACAGGGCAACATCTCCTCGGTTGTTGGGTCGTCTTCATCTTGTTCAGTATTAGACGCCATTTCAGTAGGTACTTGTAAAATAAAAATACGCCAAAAGAGATACGCGAGCGATCTTACTTGTCGAAACCAATGCCAACGACTATGTGACGCCGCTTGTTTCCGGAGAGAAGTACACGCGGGGTGGGTGATTGTTAGCCCCCCGCGCCCCTCTGGCTCATTCTATGGCCTATCCGCCGCGTGCGCAGTTACAGTCGCATTTAGCAGTGCACCCACAAGATCATAGAAAACTTTATACTACGCATGATGTTTGTGTTGCGTTGCGAACGAGAATAGTCCGTTTTTCTTTGCTAGTCGAACAATGTAAACAATCTTTTTATAACTTTTAAAATAATATCAATGAATAAAATTAATAAACTATTTGATTTGAAAAGATATCGGTCTTCAACGATGACTTTACCAATGTAGATTGTGAGTTTTGTGTTTATCTTATTTTAAAACGAAACGAAACTTTCGTAAAATAAGAAATCCAAGATTGTTTACAATATTGCACAAGCAGAAAAACAGACTTTATCCACTTAATTTTATAAAAGTAATTGAGTAATTTGAATTATAATTAATGTAATTAAAATTTCCAATTACTTTTGTAAGTAATTGAATTAAAATAGTTCCAATTACATGTAATTTGAATTACAGTAGTTCAATTACTTATCATGAAATTAGTAATTCAATTACACATATTAATTAATTACGCCCAACACTGGATCATAAGACCACGGGCGGGGCGATAACAATTGTTATTTCTATTGTGACTGGAAATATTACGTGAAGGATTAAGGAAAATTAAAAAAAAATACTTTGGATTTTCAATTTTGAATCTACCTAGATTATAATACAGGTACTTTTGACAAGTCACTTAAAATACCTAGGCTATTTTAAATCCTAAGTAGGTTTCTACAACAATAAACTTAGTAATTATGTGCTCGAGGTGAGTTAATATTAACTTTGATCATACCCATGTGACCCGTCCCTGAAATTAAAATTACCCACACTGTGGTCCAGTTAACTCATTATTTTATGTTTGCTTTAGCTCTGTGTTTGTATGTTCAGTATTAAAAGGTTAAGCTAATAACTTGTTTAATTATCTATGACCTCATAAAATTGTAAGCACGAACGTTTCAGAAGTAACTCTTTAAAGTGTAAGAAATACTTAATCTTTAATTAATGAAGTATTTACTAATTAAGAAATATTTGAGGCTTAAATAAAATACTTCTTTATTAAGATTTCCATAATGAATTAAAACACTATTTAACTACACTTCCTTTGCATTATTCAAGCTGCCATTTTTGTGCACTTGTAAAATTAGTTCAAATGCGCGAACCTTTACGGGAGTGTCCAACAAGAGATAGCTAGGATGCACTTACCACCATAACGGGGCAATAAATTCACCAATAGCGCTACTATCACGTCTAATGTAAACGGGTCTCTATTTAATCGGAAAATATTCCCAACTCTTTCTCCACGTGCAGCAGTTGTTCCCAAGTTATCCTTTTAAACTTTAACGAATTTCGGCAGAGAAATATGAGCGCTATAAGTTAGGTGGAAGGTTGTAGAGTAGTTGCCTGCTGTCCAAGGATGGAGGCTGAAATAATGCCTTACAAGGCTCTTGTTTATGCTGAAAGTTTCAAGTTTAGTAAGTACTAGGTGGTATTTACGTATTTGGCATTCGACGTATGGAGTAACATTGTTAGTTTTTTTTTAATTACATAATCGTACATACAATAAAACTGTATAAAATTAAATTCTGTTCCTTGGTTTCCAAAAAAATATATATCTAGGCTAGTCGATTATAATAAAGTCTATTTTTTTTTTGTCTGAATGTATGTATGTTTGTTCCATATAGACTCTATATCGGATGAATTATTTGTGATCCTTATACTACAATTTGAACATATTAGGTCTAGTGCATAACTTAGGCTAAGTGTCAGTCATCTCAATAGGGTACATCCAGACACAGGGTGACCTCTCTTCACCATACGATATAGTACAAATGAGAGGTCATGATAGCTGGACCGTGGGAACATGGGAGTATTGTGGCATTTTGTATCATCGAGTCAACGCTGACGAATTCGCAACCAGTTCGATAATAAATACCTATAATTTGCCTTTTCGTGGATTTTGTAAATATGAGAATGAAATTCAAACTACTAGACACTAATGTAGACACTAGACAATTTCGTATTCCATTTTAGTGTTATTGTAAAGTATTAACGTTCTACCGAAACCTAGGTAATTTACTAGAAATATAGCTACGGACTAATTAGAGAACGTTCTTGAAAAGAACAAAGGAGCTAGATACAACAATTGTTTAAAATATCACCTGGAGCGTGCACAACTATGAATTAAGGAAAATATTAATGTTCGTATTACCCCGGGCTGGTTGGAGGTGGTTGTATACGTTTATATATAAGTTAAGCTGTTATCGCTAGCACAGTACAATAAAACCTCCCCTAGGAAATTCATAAGTATTGCACACGCGAACAAAGGTACATGCGTGCTTACTAATAAACAATGCACGTCATCACTACCAGCTCAAGTGTTAAGGCCGCTAAAATTACGCTTTAACTTACGAAAGCCAATTTTCGTATATAGTTACACACATCAAAAAAAGTTTGTGACCACTAGCAAACGCTGATTTATTTTTAAAATTTAGCCTTAACAAGAAAAATATAATGTTATTGTTTTATTTGCTAATTCTATATTTTTAAATAAAAAATATTAAAAAAAAGAAGAACTTTTAATCAGCCTGTTTAGCATTATTTGTCATATTTTGTATGAGAATTCTGTCAAATAAACCCTCAATCCAAGTTTACAGGCTGTTAACTTGGATTGACGGTTGAAAAATTGGTGAACACGGGTTTTAACAAAAGAGATTTCAATTACTCAAACTGATCAAATTTTTTTTTAATGTGTGTATGCCAATCTTAAGATTGATGTATTTCAGGATTTTTGAAAATTCTACCTATAAAGGGGATTAAATAAATAAAAAACAATTAAAAAACATTATTTATTTATTTATTAAAAATCATACAGAAAAAAAGACTTAATCTAGGTACATTAATACCAGTGTGATTATAAACCAGCATTGGTTTTACCACACACTGCGATTCGACGTCTGTCACTCAGTGGAATCGTTTAATTAAAGATGCCAATTTAAAAAAAAACTGAAGGTGAATTTTGAATCGAACAACATTTTTTTTTTCTAATTGTGTGATTATGTGTTTGGCAGAACAGTTCTGCGAGAATGCCAAATTGATTTTATTTCAATCAGTATTTATTGCTCATAACTACCAAATATGTCGTCAAGTACACCATTGCATTGGTTAAATGTAACCAGTAATTTCATTAACTCGAATTTGACTGTATTTCTGGTAGGATAATAGCCCCTAAGACATTAAGCCAAATGTAGAGTTATGAGATGGCCAAGAGGCCAAGAAATGAAGATTGTAGGCCCAAGTTATAACGTAATACCGCTGTGAGATGTAACTTTGAAGTGAGAGTAATGAGCATTTGGTGCTGGGATCACTATTACGAAGTGTTGTAACGTTTCATTCACTAGGTATAGTAACAAGGTAACGTAATAACTACAATTTCATTACTAACCCTACAAACCTTGAGGTGTACCGCGAATCTCGATTATTTTCAAACTGCATTCGATATTCTGGAATTCAGGAAAGCTTTCAAATCAATGTTTGTTTAAAATAATAAAAATACATTTTATAGCTCTGGAATGGCAATAGTTATAGCGATAACTTTCAAGTTGGTCTTGTTTAATATTATTTAATTCAACTCTTTTCGTGTGACATTATAAGCCGAAAAACAGTAAGAAAAACTAAGAATTACTACTACTAAGTAGTTATGTTTATAAAATTATACTACAAATGTTGTAAAACTTTGTTTTATAGAGTACTTAAGAAATGTTTCTTTTATGAAAAGGTTTGATGAGTGTTTTTAGCAGTTTAATAGAAAACCTACTGGCTTATTTTTTTATCAATAACCGTTAATCAATAAAAAAGTCATTAGAATAAAAAGGTGACAAATGTAACAAAATTTTATCAAACCCAGCATGAAGACTCACCTAGACTTCTATATTATACATCCAGACAATGTTTGATACACTTTTTTCATAACTATTATTCTAAATTATTTTTTTATTTTTATAACTATAACTGCTCACCTAAAAAAAACAATAAAGATATATCCTTCTCGAAACAAAGCGCAATCTTATGGCCTTTCGCAATCAAACGCGCGCAGCAGGGACTATGCCCTTAGCACACACGCGCACAGCCAGTAGCCCACTTAAGCAAAATTAGCTTCTTCTGTAAGCGCAAAGAACACTATCGGATGTTTTGTAGAGACGATACGCCCCCGTTTGACGAGCTCAGATGAAAAGAGGGTGCAATGTTCCCCGTTTCCCAATAGGCACGCCATATGCCTATGTTTTTGGTGCAGGCGCTGAATTTTGAAACGGGTTGAGATGAATTGGGCTACGGAATAAAGGTCCGTTGCACCAGCTTCTTTTGTTACAAAACACATAATAGGCGTTATAGAAGTTTAAGTGTTATGTATACAGCAAGTGATTGGTACTCAATAGGATAAAAATCTGTCTAACTCAATGTGTGTGTTTGTTTCTTGAGTAGTTGCAATGGATCCTTATAAAACAAAACAATCGACTTCTTATTGAAAAGGTGTATTGTCACCATCAAAGACTTATGAAGGAAATAAGAAATTACTGCTATGAAGGTTATACTACCTATTAAGATAAATATTATTGCGATAAATATAATAATTTATAACAAATTTAGGGTGAAATAGTTTAGGTTGAAACATGTAATAACTCAACAAAACGATAAAGGCACTTTTCATTACGTTTAATTTAATAAAAATGCAGAGTGCTGGGTTGCGTTCGAATATGTAGAGTCGGCAGCACGTCGTGGGTAACCCATGTGAATTACAAAAACAGCTTTTATCAATAATGGAATAGAGGCGGTTTAAAGATCAAAATGGTGTAGACTGACGTGCGGCCGTGTTGTACCTAGCTAGAAAATAAAATAAAAACTGAAATATTAAATTCCACAAACGCCAAATATGGTTGTGTAACAACATATTGTTATGTAAATATCTGCGTGAATTTCATAATTTCCTAGAGTTGAAATATCGAAGGTTGGAATAAGAGTTAATAGCCTATCAACCAGTCTAGTGTCTGTCTGTCTGAGGATTATGAGCTTTTACGCTCTGAAGGATATTTTCAAGTACCCTTCACTAGATATGAATCTAGCTAGTGGAGACGGAAACGTAAAAAGGAATTCGAGATGACTGAAATTGTAGAGACACTTTGTAAATGTACGACGCAACTGCAATAATTACATACTTTTCTCATGTAAGTATTTGCTAAATAAAATAAGTGTGAGTCAGGCTCGCTCACGGGGAGTTCCGTACAAACTTGTGTGGTTGCAACAAAAGGCTTTTTTCTGAGTAACCACGCTTTTGTTTCCAAACTTATGCCGTACTTTTTGCCAATTTTTTTCAGTTTTGATTCTATAGCGAATATTGCGAAAAAGTTTGATAAATATAGGTAACGCATAGTATGCGCATCATACTGAATACACGGTCGTATCTTTTGATTGCGTCAACTAACTTTTTCATAGTTCCAATGGATTGAAGACTTTAATATTAATTGGATATTAGTTTCAACTTCACGCGTTCGATAAAGGGGGTGGACAACCAGACAGACGGACGGACAATGAAGTAATCGTTGGGTTTCGTTTTTCATTTTGAAGTATGTAACCTTAAAAATCGATCCTTGATATAAAAAAGTGCCTTGATAACTTAAGTACCTACTATTAAAAATGTTTTTCAATATTTCTATTTGTATACCTTTGTAATACCTATCCCGCTGAAATAATTGGTCCCTTTATCTCATTATTTTTCAAGAGTTTTCCTACTTCTAGTAGTACAAAAAGGTTAGTTACTACTAACTAACCTTTTGTCAGTTTATTCTTAAAAGTATTTTCTCTCCCTCAATACATAATTAAAATAATTGATAAGATCAACAAACAGTGGTCCCTATACTATAGCTAAGGTAAATACAATAAGCCGATTCTCAAAAAATACTAATACCTGCTGAATTGAAACAAAGCGTCGGCTTGTCAAATATTTGATTATTTTTTGGGTAAACACAAAACGTGTATTATCATAGCGGGCAAGTCGACCTGTCTCTTTGAACAAACAGGCAATATTTACCCTAATATTTTTTTTATTCCCAGTCAAGTCGGTTCTGTATAAACCAACATTGATTTTATTGATCCCTTAAGATAAGAAATTCAAAAGAAATACAGAGATGCCCTACTTTTTGATGTTATCACAAGGCTTTGTGCGTTCATTTAGGGGAAAAAAATAAAAGAACGCCGCTCTAGACGAACTTTGATGAATAAAAATAGCAAAATGATAACGGAGTATTCTGAGTTGTCTGGAACTAAATAGATCTAGTCAATGACAGTGTAATAAAAAATATATTTTTAAAGGCACTATCATTGGATCCGTTCCGTTAGTGGTTTCCTTGTTTTGTTAAGAATTCGTTAGTAAATAATTTGTTGACACAATACTTCAATAAATAGTTAACGTAGATTTTAAATACAAATATATAACAAAATTTTTTTGGTTCTAGAAATATGCAAGTAAGTTTATTAAATATATCAAACTAATCACTGAATATAAATATTTATCTGTGTGTGTACATGTAGGATCCTGAAACACAATATTTTCATTGTTGTAATCACTTTTGTATGAATAGGATTCATAAATAACATCTTATTTTTAAAGAAACTAAAGCAAGTAGAAGTAGGTACCTAGATTTTCCTTTCAATACTTTGTTAGATCGCGTGTTTGTCGTCGCCTTTGCCGTTGCACAGCAAATCCACATTTACTGTAAGCGCCTGCGATTCAATTACCGGCAAAGTGCGGGCGCGGTGCGTATTGCATCGTAAACTACCAGCTATAAGGCGTTATGACTCCGCCCTAAGAAATAAAACCCACTGTAGCCTTGCAACTACCTGTAACATTTGTTCTGATTTAGTTTCAGCTTTAGAAAATGTCTGCCTTTTGTTTTAACGTTTAATTAACCGGTAGAAACAAGTTTCTAGTGTCTGGCTAACGAAAGATGAACCAAGCAAAAGGCGGCAAATTAAAAAGAACTTAATATGGTATCACCAGTGATAGGAATAGGTAGGGCTTATTTGTAGCCTAAACTTCGAAGAACAGGCTCCCTTACTACAAATTTTTTTTCCGGGGATTATTTTTACATCTGTCAGGACATCATTATCACCAACTAAAGTAGGAATTAATAATTTTGATGTTTGTATTTGTTTAAATCATTTTACTCATCATGGAGAATAACACTTAAGTAGGTACTTTTAAACGTTTTACCCACATTCGCTTGAAGTTTTCAAAAAACCATTATGTGCACATAACCTCAAAAAACAACAGTTTGACACTTAGTGCCGCCATTCCAAAAATGGCTGCGTTAAGCTTTCATTAGCCAGACTCTACTTTACAAACATGAAAGACGTTTAATTTAGTGGTGAAAACATTAGACAGTATAGGCAAAAAAAGTATAAGTATATTTTTATTTTATTTATAATTTCAAAAGTATTATAAGATTCCGCGCCCTTTTTTTTACGTGAGTGATTTGAAGTTTATAGGTCCAAGACTTTAGAAATTACAGGGGGGGACACCGTGTACACGACTTTAGCGGGATATATCTCGCAAAGTGTAAAGCTGATAAAAAAGTATTGTATGGAAACCCTACCTTATTTTCATAGTCCTTTTTAACGATACCCCACACAAGGGGGTGCACACAAAAAATAATTCAACCCCCCCTTTACATGTATGGGGAGGTAGGTACCCTTAAAAAGGGGTAATTTTTTTTTTTTTTAATGAGATTTATATGTGAAGTATCCTCGAACCAAGTGACATGCAAATCAGTCCATAAACGTAGAAGATATTCTGCTGTGACAGACTAGGACGGACGGACTGAACGATCTTATAAGGGTTCCTTGTCGGACTACGGAACCCTAATAAAAAGTATGTTTCTAAATAAATAGTAACTACCTAGCAACAATATCTAATAGATAGGTCTGTAACAGGCATATCAGACTGATTGAATCGAAGTGATCTTTGGTGTAAACGCCAGCTATGCAATTTGTAGCGAAGTGCGGGTATACTGCGTAGTGGGTCGTAAACTGCAAACTACAGGGTGGAACTAAGATTGAAGCCTTTAAAATCCAGCTGAGGGAACTTCTAGTACTAAATCGCTCCGATCTGTCTAGGATTTTGGTTGTTCTGCTGTTTTATTTTGCCTAAGAACCTTTTGAGTAGGTCGATAACGAACTTTTATTATGATTTCGTGCTAAATGTACAAGTATGTAGGTTTCTCGTAATAAACTTATAGCGCTTATTGTTGGATTTGGATTATGCAAATGCGCGTATCGTGTTAAATAAAAATAGTAACCTACTTACATATCTATTGGTGCTCTAACTTTAATTTACTACTCACACGACTTATGCTACTAGCCTAGGCAAGTGTTTATATTTATTCCCAAATAGTTTTTTATTCGTCAATATTTCTAACCAGAATAAACAATTATAATAATTTCCTATATATAGACTATGAATATGTACATATTACAATACAAAACAAAAAAAGGTATATACAAAAATAATTACAAATAAAATACATGACCCAAATCGCCGTCCAAGGACCGAGACATCGTCCCCAGAAGGCTGGCCGCATTTCCTCGTTGAATGGCCAAACTTATACGTTGGCCAAGAAATTCTAATAGGTACCTGAATAATTTCTTTCGAAAAAATATGACCATTTGAAGGCGAGGCACCCAAAAAAAATATTAAATATACGAAAGATATCAAGAAAATTAAAGGTCAACTTCAAGCTTAATTTACTATTTGCAAGAAAATCTCAAACATTTATAAAGTTGCCCGTCGTTAGCAGAAAAAGGGCGAAATAATACTAGCGCACATGACCTAGGTACACGCTGTTGGGAAGGTCAGCGCGACAGTAAATTGTAATCAAATAATCGTTCGGATTTCGTTAAACTTTTGGAAGTGAAAATCGCATTCATATTTTGATCGCTGCGCTGCTCCAGCGCTCCCTACAGGGTTGCGCAATAAACTCACGTCATTGGCCCTTGGGCACACGAGGACGAGGCGAAAATCGGAAAATGTAGGATATCATAAAAAAAATACTTACTTTTCTTATTTGAAATGGGTTTGCTCTTGACTCTGGACTAAGCCAGACGTGGCGTAGACAGATTTGACGGTGAAGCAAGCTCACACAGAAGGTCCTAGCACTCCCACTCACCGACGCAAGCTGCTTGGCACCGGGCTCCGGTGGGAGCGTGGTAGCTTCCAGATACCACCGCTAATAGGATCGTTCAGCCGCCATCACAAACTGGAGTTGATGTCGTTGCCCTGTGTGGTTTACTAGGAGGTAGATCCTTCACCACCTCAAAGTTAGATAACCATTTTTTCCTTACATTACTTGCAGTGGTATCCTATTAGACAATCGGTATGCCTATGTCAGGGGGCCGCGCTCTACCTCGATAAATTATGTCACGAAATATTGTTTTATTTACCTCAGAGTGAGGAATTTACTATCACATTTTTTCCCGTCTACTCACTCGTACGATATTATGTAGATATATCACCACGTCCCGTGTCAGTGTGTTTATATTAATTTTGTATTAAAATCATTAAATTTTGAGATAAAAATATCTGAATTTACGAATATTACTCTCAAGCTGAGTTTATACTAAGATAAAGATCAGAAATACCTCTACATAATAAAGATTTGGCTAATGTATGATTGTTCGTTGGATGTCTTTTACGTTTACTGACATCCGTATTAGCTAGTAACTGTAATGTTTTTAAACAACATTGTCTGTAATGTGTTTGGTTATCCCTGTGTAGGTACTCGTATGTAAGTATTTGTGTGGCCACGGCCTTATTTTGTTCCGTAACAAACTCTGCGCCTCGAAGGTCCACCGCTCAAACTTCAAACATTTACTAGAGTACAACAATTCGCATAAATTTATAAGCCCCCAAAATGAAATTTAATTCTTGCAGTCTTAACGCACAGTGCTCAACTTTAAAATATCAAAGAGACGAAACCGTTTTATAACACAGACATAAGTAGTTTTTAGGAAACTAAAGAGGACCTGAGCAAAGTAAGTAATTTATTTTGATCAAAAATCGCTTTTCTATTAACAAAATATAATAGTAAACCTTTACATTACATAGAAACAGTGATAGCTCGAAAATTCTATTAACCTTTTTTATTCTAAAACAAGAATTTGTCCAGCCGATTAAAAATTTAAATATTCCACTTGCTTTACAAGTTGTGAATTTAGAGGACTTTCAAACGCATCTGACTTTAGAAATTTCAAAGTTGGTAGGTAATAATCCCTATTTATTGTATTTTATGTAAGTGGTAATAACTACAATAATTTAGTGAGAGGTAGTAAGTACTATGTTTTCACATAAATTGAATAAATGGCGAATAGAGTCACAAAACAAGTTAAGTGTCTGCAACAAAAATTCTAAAATCGAACACATTCCACGCTACCTACTATTCGAGACCGTAATCTATCGACAGAACGTTCGCATTCGAGTTTAAATCGACGGAGCCAACTGATCGCTTTTATTTACAATTTTTACAAAACTTACTCGTACCTACCTCGTACTTTGATAAGAATATTATTGAGTTTTTTATCTACCTAAGTACTAAATAAGTACCTATCTACTAATTGAAAGCTACTTTTAAATTACTTATATGTTTTTTTTGCAAAATACAATCATAATTATATACCTACTTACACGCATGATAAAATCTATCTCATGGTTAAACTTATGCAGACCAAATAGGCAAAGAATAAATTCTTTTTCAATAGCAGATCATAGGTTAGTAGTTAAAGTCATGTTTAAAAGCTTTCCATTTTAACGAAGTCTAGGTAGCTCGATCAATTACACAACTAAAACAGCAGTAAAACAACTACGGACATAAAACACGCAACGTCAGTCCCCTGCAAACCGTCTAAACTCGGGTAATCCACCAACAAATTGTCCGGTCAGTGGAAGTTTTAAATCGATTCAATAGTTATCTACACGTGGAGTGGTAGCAATTCGTCAACGTCCTGATATAATCCCCTCTCAATGAGTTCTAAGCCGGGCCGGAGGGATGTCGCACCATCCATCAAGCGGCCGCCGACTCATCCTGTAAGAGCTGGCCGCTTGAAAACAAGATCAAAATGAAATGGTAAGACGTTACTTTGCGTTTCGATGACATTAGTTCCGGTCGGGGTGGGATCCGTCGCGGTATGGGAGTGATGCGTTTTTTCGAGAGGCTTTTGTTTTTTTATAAAGAACCTATAATAAGTGTAACATCAATCTGAGAGATACCGCGATGTCTTTTCCTATAAAGACACATGCTACAAAACACTGAAGATACGACACGAGCACGACAGATACTACTTTCTATTAGTTTCGTAAACTCTTCTGAATACCCTGATTTTGCGAAGCCCCAAAAACTCACTTGTTGGCGTTGTGGTTGTGGTTGACCCCCAAAGTTTCTTAACTAGAAAAAAGGTTTTAGCGAAATATTTTATTGCCCTTATTAGTAACAATGTAAGTATTTTACAATGCAAAACAATGTAAGTATTTTACATTGTCTCTGTTAGATTGTCACTCTTATAAAGTCCCTCCTGGTATCGATAATTTTGTTTGTCATACTTTACGTTTTCATACAAATAATATTTGACAAAACGTGTCAAACACAGCTGATCACTTACAAAAAGTTCGACAAACACGTCAAACAATTTGATAGTTACCAGGGTGCTTTAAACTTATGCGTTGCATTATGAAAAAAATATTTGTGAAAGAATAGGGACACGACTAACGTATTGTGCAGTGGAGCAACTTTTGTCAATAATTAGAGGGCGAAAGAAGATGAATCTACCCCATACACGGAGTAAATACATCGCAGTTTCCACTTTCCAGTCATATTGTGACCACGATCAGTGCAACTTGGACGAAACACCTTTTTCTTACTTGGTCATGTTTTAGTCTCAAGTTCACCAACACATGTTTAATTTTTAAACAGCCGTTTTAGTATTATTTGTCATATTTAGTATGAGAACTGTGTCAAATTAACCATCAAATCATGTTTGCCGGCTGTTCAAAAGCTGAACTCGGGTCAAAATGTGTTTTCACTGTTGTTTATTTTAAAATCGTTCTTTTTAAATCATCACTTTAGCAATATTGAGAACATAGCGTTGCTCCAATCTCACTAGGTAGGTAATATAGTACACAATATCAACAGAATAATAATGTCAAAGAAGAGAATGCTGTCGGAATATTTGGTCATGTCGGTCCGCGCATCTGGTGCCGAATCAATTTATCGGCGCGACGTGACGCCTCAAAAGGGTACGCGTATCGGTGTACTTAAATGTAGGTATTACTGGTATTACATATTTAGGTTAGCCAATTTAGTTATTTTTTGTGTTTAAATATAGTAAGTAACGACCTCAGATAACAAAAGAGAGGAATCCTGTCTTCCCTTTTATTTTCTATCTATATCGCATATAGATAGAAATTAAATTGATAATAGACGCAAACAATAAAAATTTAATTATGTTTACTAAATTTAATTAAATTTTCCCTTATCTTTTATGCGTTGGGGGTTTTTGAAAGATTTGATACCCAATTAACAAAGTCTTGCCTTTGTAATTGAAATTTGTTTTAAAGGTTTTGATAAAGCATGTCTAAGAACCACCACAAACAACTTGCTTCAGTCGTCTCTTAGCTTTAGTCGTATTTAGCCTTTACTATACATTTCAAAGTCAAAGTCAAAAATAATTTATTTAATTAAAATGCCACTTATGAACGTCAAAAATTTAAAAATCAGTAATATTGGCCCTTAGGGGGCCTTATCGTAGTCAGCCTCTACTATCGCGCATACCGATCGCTCATCTACCAACCATGTAATAACCTAGTGAACAGTCAACCAAATTTCATTATTACCACACTCAAAGTTGTCCCAGAATGGGTGAATCAAACTCATAGGCGAGGTAGTCTGATTAGTTTCCGATGCCAAAAAAATAAAATTAAAATAAGGTGCACACTTCTCAGTATTTTCTGGCTCGAATTCTTGCGTTTTGAGTCTGGTGGTGGACACCATGTATCTCAACATTGCCAAACCGCATGAACTAAAGCATCTTCCACATAAGCTTAATTAGCTGTTGTTTTGGCTACATCGAGTTTTACTTCGCAAATTAGGTATCTGAAGCACTAACATATCATCTACCTACTGCTATCAATGCGAATGTTTCCCAAGAGTGTAGAGCTCGGAACTAGGTTATGCGTATTTCGCTGCAACAACGTTGTTTAGTGCATTACAAGAACCCTACTATGTATTACGTTGACCTTATGTTCAGCGTCTGCTATCTCGCTCGCGCACTACTAAGCTGGTAAGGGTGACAGGGACGACTACAATGTAAAATACTGACATATATTCTTACAGTAAGCCTCTGATGCCAATACAGTAATACATTTGCAATAAATTCCCAACGCACTGCTGGCTGACTAGCTACGTAGGAATACCATAAATTGTATGAATAATATTTCATGGAATATAACCAATTTAGTAAATAAAGTTAGTTGGTATGTACCTTTTGTTTCTAATTTAGCCGGCCAAGCTTAATAATTACCAAAACAAATATTGTTTTCGACTCAAAATTAGTCACCGTTTTGCCGCGAAAACCATGGTCTTTGGGTTAGTCCCGCTATGCACCAGTCCCGCTATGCACCACTCATAAAATACCTACTAAAATGTGCGGGCAGTGACGAAGAAAAGTGTTACAGTGTTATATTTAAATAGACACAACCATTACATTATTCAAAATTAAAAGCAGTTAAATCTTTACTCGTTTCTTTTATATGTTTAACGAAAGTAAATTTTAATTTCAACGTTTGATGATGATGTCTTCCTAGCCGATTTCGACTACGGCGGCCTATCTCAACAGAGATAAGCCAACTGCGCAGGACATATTATAGTGCACAAGTGTGTGCGCAATACACAGGTGCACTCTCTGTTCCTTCACTCCCATAATTCGGTGAGACGGCATTCCGACATGACCGTAGAGAGATCAGGCGCAGGACCAACGGCTTAACGTGCTTTCCGAGGCACGGGGGTGTTAACACCACCAACTTCCTGACTCCGGAGCTGTGTCTGAGTAATTTCAAGACAGAAAAACCCAAACACTCTCGGCCCGACCCAGGATTCGAACCCGGGACCTCGTGGATAGTACCCAGCATGCTGACCACTAGACCAACGAGGCAGTCGTTTATTTACTACTCGACCAAGCCAACTAGACGAATGTCAAACAACTTGTCGACGACGAATACAACGAAAACACTGAAGGCAATAAAAGGAAAGTACAATTTAGATGAAATGCCTAAGTTTATTTTAACAACACTGTCGGCAATCAGTAATTGGTTTTATTTCCATTGGTATTTTCGTTGTATTCGTTGTAAGTCGTTTGACATTCGTCTAGTGTAGTTGGCTTCGTCGGATAGTAACTACATATCGGATGGAACACGGAACGCCTGTGATCTTTCCACAAAACCCTTGGGTTCCTCGAACCGCCATCCATTCTGAGGCCCTACTCCTGTTGAATCCGTATTTTCGAATGTAGCCGTCCCTTTCACTCACGACAGAATGACGACGCGAACGAGCGTGATGGCTAGACTTAAAAATACGGACATCGTCAACAGGAGTAGGGCCTCTGACCCGCTTTACTGCGATCTTAAGTTTAAGTAGTTTTCTTAATTAACTTGTTACTTGCATTTTATATTAGCTTAATATAAAAAGCAAGTGACAAGATATTTTTTGGCCTTTACATGTCATAAAAATTGTAGATTTATAAACTCAAGCGCCTACAAAATAATTTAGCTTCGATAAATACAATAAAGATTTATCTTGTTTACTTCCCCACTTCAGATACAGGTCAAATTTATGTAATCTGCTGTAATGCTTACCTAAGATGGTAAAGCCTTAATCCCCCTTAAATTCAACACAAACAAATACGCCCAGCATAGCAAAACATGTGAACATAAAGCGGCGTATACAAAATCATACTTATTTTAATTAATTTCTGAAAATTATAAATATAATGTTACATAGGAAATCACAATTAAAAAGTCTATTCTATTTAGATACTGGACAAATTAGCGATTAGGTTTTGGCCTAATTACCTCTTATTCAGACACAAGCACCTACTTAGAGTACTGTATTGGCTTCTCAGATGGTCACAACCGGCATTACCATGCCTACAAGGTATGCTGATGTCTTCCGCGGCACTTGTGGTGGCATACAAAAACAATTGACGATTTACTTTCATTCATACCTACCACCTTCGAGCCACCGTAGCTATCTCAAAACATATCAGTCATCAGGTACGCAAAATATATTGTAGTGTAATGGTGTACAACAGGTGCCACCGGATGACACAGTCGATTAATTTTTGTGAGCGAAATTTGATTTAATTTACAACAGGTGCACTCTCTGTTCCTTCAGTCCCGTAGTAAGATGGCATCAATCCCACATGACCTGTACTGTAAGAGATCAGGCACAAGACAAACGGCTTATAGTGCTTTCCCAGGAACCACCAATATCCTGACTCTGGAGCTGTTTCTCTTTTATTTCGAGACAGGAAAACCCAGCAACAAAGCTTAGCCCAACCCGGGATCGAACTCGGGACTTCGGAAAGGAGCCAGCATGCCGCCCACATGAGCAACGCGGCAGTCAAAATCATACGAAAACAGTTGACAATCATTACCTAATGTGGTACCATCACGCCATGTATATCGCCCTTTATTAAGATAAGGAGGTAGCAAACAAGCTGACGTCCGGGCACACTCGCTCCGTCAGTTTCCGGAGCTGCCGGCAGCGGAAATCTGCCGCTGGCATTAACGTCGTATATAAGGCAACGGAAAGAAATTGCCGATCTTATAAACGTCATGTGGGATAGAGCCTCTTAACTCTTGACCCGTTTTATTTGATAGCGAGGCTGTGTTTTTTCATATTTCTGTAAAAAGTTTATCCATTATTATGAAAGTTGAAACATGAATGCAAATAGTAAAATCTTCTTTTTCTGTCCAACAAGGACAATTGTCTAAATAATTAACCATCTTCAATGGTCAGACAGTTAAACAGATCAGGTTCATATAACAACTTATATGAACTGATCTGTTGGAAAAACATATTCTTAATAATGTATACGTGATAAATCTTATAAAATTATCTGGTTAATGTAATATTGATGTTTTCTTAAATCGATTATGTTGTATGCAACTACATATTATATGAACCTTTAGCAAAGCAGGTAGAACCGGGAAGACAAACTCCACATTCAAATTCAAACTTCCATTTCTCGTCCTTACCTTAACGCGCAGTAATAAAAAAAAAACTATTTTAATGTGTATCAAATCGTATAGTTTCAAGTCACTTTAATAAACGAAAAGTTACAATGACATAGGTTAATTTATTGTCATTCCTATTGTAACAATATAACTTATAGTCTGTAATAGACCTGCGAAAGCTACTTGTGGTTACAATACCATTCTTCGTGACAACATTATTGTATCCAGGTCACTGCAAGAATTGCGAACACTCAACTGTTTTATTACTTGTTAGTTTTAAGACAATCAAAACTTGAATGCTTCTGTCTGTAGTTACTGGTGTGAATGAGTTGACAAAATATTATAATTTGAGAAGGATTTTTATTATATAAAAAAGGAACTTTCTCTCGAAATAATTATTATTGAAAGAAATACTATGTTACATATATGCTCCGGAGTCAGGAAATGGTGGTGTTAACACCCCCGTGCCTCGTTAAGCCGTTGGTCCTGCGCCTGATCTATCTACGGTCATGTCGGACTGCCGTCTCACCGAATTATGAGAGTGAAGGAACAGAAAGTGCACCTGTGTATTGCGCACACACTTGTGCACTATAATCTCTCCCGCGCAGTTGGCTAATATCTGTTGAGATAGGCCGCTGTAGTCGAAATTCGGGCATTGCATGTTTACAAATTTTGAATTCGTGCATTGCGTCTTTTGATGAATATTAAAAGAAGTTAATAAATACGGTACATTAAGTCGTAAATACTTATTGATTACGTTCCTATGTAATTCCGTATATTTTTCAGAATTGGAACTGAATCTGTTTTTTTTTTAAATGTAAGTAATGGGCTAAATCTTGATCTTCATCTTTGCCCGAGAGCAAAGATAGGTCTACGGTGGAGCGAGCTTGCCCAGGAGAAGCCTTTTCTGTTCTTTTCTTCTATTTTAACTGTTCTAAGTGTGTCTTTACTTAAACAATTTCTGTTTGAAGATTTAGAAGATTTACATGGTTTTAAAGTTATTTATCGTATCGGAGGCTAGCAGATTGTTCGCAATTGTTTTTGTATGGTTAACTATAGTGCTACGTAATTTTCACGGTAACCTTAAGTCTAACAGTAACGTTTTCACTGCCAGATATTTTGGTGCAACCAAGCCGTATTATGCAATCTGAACAAAGGATACAGTTGCAGCAACAATGTCTATAAACACAAAGCAGGGTTCGTTCGTGGCGTTTTATAGGCCATCACCAGCCCCTCGCGATGTCGAAGCGTTTTATCGCCTCGAATAATCACTCGACTAAAATATTACGATGTCACATTATGGGTTTACTTTACAAATAGTTCACGAAGATAACGACGTTTCAAAATTGATTAAATTGTCCAACTTTTAATATTGTCCCATCATCAGCCGCATCGTCGCATACCATCAGGTAAGATTGTGGTCAAATGTCTGCCTATTCAAAAAAAAATGCATTTTTTGAGACATTACATTAATATCCACCAAACGTTTTAAATCTACGTAAATTGTGTATGGGTAGAGAGTGAAATTCGTTGACGGCTGAAGTGTTTTTTTCCTTCTTTAAGACAAAAGTGAATAGACTGTTCATATATGTATAGGTAATACCATAAGGTGAGATTGCGGTCAGATGTCTGCCTATTAATTTAAAAAAAAACATTTTTAGTATTTATAAGTAGGAACCTAATGAAAATTGGTTGCTCTCACTGGAATATAGAATATTTAATTCTAACGAGGGTGTTGAATATATACTACAACCTACACACTTAAGGCTCCCATTAACCAACTTAATTTAATCGTACCAAACACATTAAATCTGTCATACTCCATACAAATACAGTTTTAGCGTCTGGTTCTAGTTGGCAACAGTTAGTTCAATAGGCCTAACGTTGTCTTGTTTAACACAAGTTATACAAAAATCTTTATCGCTAAGAAACACATTGTATACAAAAGCAATTTTTGAAGTCTTTTTTAAGTAACTGTATACCTGTGAAGTAACAACAATATTTAGTGCCTACCTAATTCATACAACATCACTACTAAAAGTAAATTCTCTGATTTTACTAAAGTACTGAAGGTAATTTTAGTACTTCAATGTTATTGTGTCTTGCGTTCATTTCGATTGTACCAATAAAACATCTCACCTCCAAGGTGACACCGAAACACGTCAGAGATTAGGTTAAGCGCCTACTAAAAAAGCAATCTCGCGCACATTCCAAGTCACATCTAAACAAATTACAGCCTCCAGCGTCTGTAAATATTGGCGGCTAACAAAGTCTGTTTGCGTCAAAGTGTGCGGTACAAACGCAGTTTGCGATTGATTTCCGGACACAACATAAGAATAAACAGAAGGCACACTCGTGCGCGGGTCCATATTGGCTCACATAAAATTCTAAATCCTATTCTTTGTTTTACTACCGATCTGTGTTCATATTCATAATAATCACTCTTAATAATTGGATTTTCATTTATTTTTTATTCATAGATTTGTATTACTACCAACGGAGCTCATAACGTTTAGTGATCTTTTTTTTAATACTAAGTGGTAACAAAGTTTTCAAGAAGGATCAAAAACAATCGTAGAAATAACCCTCCTTCCGCAGTCGGGTAAATAGTAAAAATATTCAATTCAAAATTGCCTTAACGCATTGAGTCTGCCAATTGTACTTATTTGTTTGTATAATAGGGAATAAATAAAAATATATAAGTATAAAAAATAAACATTTAATTTTTCCTATATTTCTATGATTTTTTACCACCCCTAAAAATTTACTGCACATGAACATACAAACACAAATAAATAAAAAATACATATTATAAAAGCAACCTGGTAAATGAGTCCGTATTGGGATCATCTATGCTTTCTTATTACATTTACAGTGTGGCATGTACCGCAGACAAGGTGCAAAACGTGTTATAGGTTCGGAACTGAATCATACAATAAACATGTTGTTTCAAGAATAAAGTTTAGTTCTTCACGCAAAGCAGTATGTACTAGAAGGTAAAGTCAGCCTATATATATCCCACTGCTGGGAAAAGGCCTCACCTCAACTATGAGGAGGTACGAGCCATACTCCACCACGCGGGCTCAGTGCGGATTGGTGGAGGGGTGTCTGTAAGGCAAGTGACAAACCTTACTGTCAGATCTTATCAAGCCGCGTTAGGGCCACTGACTAGGCTTAACGACTAATACCAACAGATATTAGCCGGGACCAACTGCTTAACATGCCTTCCGAAGCACGGAGATGCTTGTCATGGACGTCACTTAAATGGTCGGAATGGTCAGCGCTTTGGTAGTGATACCAAAGCGCTGCCGCCACTGCGCCACAAGCACCTCACCACTAGAAGGTAGTAAGTGCCTAATTGTTTGTTCACTAATTACCTACTGTTCTACTAATTCAAAGAATAGTTATTGCAACAAATTCTCGTAACCGGTGCTAAACGTCACAAGAGAGTTTTATTTTATGGAGTTTGACAGATTTTTACTTAAGTTAAAGTTAAAATTACGTTGTATGGTAACTCTCTAATAACATTTATGCCATACGTAAACCTTCAGCTACGAGCTACGGCGCACCGTATACGGCTGTCGTAGTCATCTTCTTCTTCTTAGCGAGTCGATGGAACACGAGAAAATTACATCGTAGCAGCATATCTCGTATCATCGTAGTAGTCATCTACGACAACTAATTTGTTAAAACATACTTTATTTCATTATTGTATCATAAATGTGTCGTTTTGATTTTAATATTGAAAATAGCTCAATTCCTTGATATAAGCTAAAAATATTTATTGTTAATTGAATACCTCGTCATTTAAACGGAATTTTACAGAATAAAAACATTATATTACATTCAAATCTGACGAATAATGCTTGCTAATAAATCTTGTGCTTGTTGATATAAATATCGAAGCTGCGGCTGAAAATAAGCACGGAGGTTTATTAAAACGGCGCAGTTTGTCTCTACCAATTGCATTCTGCAGTGGTATATCTGAGCTATCGAACGGTGCCAAACAAAAACAGTAATGATATCAACCGCTTCATATCAAATGGTTGTACGTTTGTACACTTTTTCCTTTGAAATGGTGAAAAGACATGTCCACTTTTTGTATGGAGGCTGGTTTTTTATTTCATTATATTACCAACCACCGATAAACTAAATTTGTCTTTTAGCTACAAAAGTATGAAACACGTACCTAACCATAGAAATCATATTTTTAAACGCCTCCGTTTTTGAGAAAAAATATGTTTTGTAATGTGGCATTATTCATTGATACATCCCAAATGGCCCAAACAGCCAGAAAATATAAATCCTTATATTTCCTGGCTGTTTGGGCTCAACCCTTGGCCTACTCAGACTGGTTGAATTGATTAAAAAGTATTTTTGTTTTCTTTTTTGATTCTTCATTCAATAATTAATTCCTGGAATGACGGTTTTTTTTTTCATGTGTTAATTGTTATCGCCGAAGGTGCGGTTTATGTTCAGACAAACAGAAAAAATAATTTTATTTTTACTTTAAAACGGAGGCCTTAAAAATATATTATTTATGCAGAACGGCTAGTTTTTGTGAACTCTTTCTTATAATATTTAGTTTATTCTGGTTAGAAATATGGACGAATAAAAACCCATTAATGGACAAGTCCTTTATGATCTCACTTTTCTGTGTTCAAACCTTTGTAAATAAATATTCATATCTTTGATCACGAACATTATAAAAAGAGGCATTCGAAGGCGTCTGTATCATGTCCACGAGTAACCTGAGTTTTGACAAGTATCGAATATTTCATCACTGTTACAAGCGTACCTAATGATCACAAAATAGTAATTGAGTGATTTTGTAATTATTGGTATTAAAAGTAATAATCCCGACAGAAATTATCATGGTATTTTTAGGCACTTCAAACTTTCAAAACACAATTGTACTACCTACTAAACGTTTTCAGGCATTAAAACTATTTTGAAAATAAATTATTACCTACTAAAAATCGTGTTCATCAAATAAATAGTTCCTAAGAACTAAAATCAACGAGTCCTCCTTTAAGGGATTTTCATTACGTAAATGGAACAAAACAATTTCTTGCAGAAACAGCATGATGCTCAAGCTACAAAGTGCTTTTTAAAAGAATTAACGTTCTTATGATATTCCGGAAATACGCTCTTAATAAGCAAAAGCACTCAACAAAGAAAATATATGTATATATAAGAGTTATAGAAAAACAAAAAATATAGCTATAGCGCTATTATATATTATTCTGTAAATAAATAAAATTAATTGTTCCAACAATCACACGAATTACGTAGCCCCAAACTAGGCGTGAGCTTGTGCTATGGCGACTAGGATATCGCATAGACATAATTATAGTATGTATAAGTTTATAAATATCCATGACTTAGGCACAAATGCTCGTGCTCATCACACAAACATTTGCCCCTTGCGGGATTTGAACCCGCAACGGCTGGTTTTATAGTCCGGACTTCCGGAGCGCGAACCACTACACCAAGACAGTCGTTAAAATGCCTGTTGTTTACACCAAGAGATGGCGCCGCATGTACCTTGCCTCGCGCTAGTGCGATGTTGTTCTTGCATTGGGCTTCTTCGTATTAATTGTATCTTAGTCAAAGACCACTAATGAAGTTGAGACCTGTTTCTTTGATCATTCAGACCGTTCCTAAATAGTTAGCTTTATTAGTGTGTTGGAATTTTGAACAATGTATCACGTACACCATCTTTGCATTATGTAAAATTTATTAAGAATTCACGCACATGTCAATTACAATGTAACAAAAATAAAACACTCCCAAAAAAAATGGAACGCTTCATGATTTTGCGTGTCGTCCTTGCGTAGGGGTCATGCTAATCTCTAGCTAGTCATGAAAACTAGCATTCTAAAAATATGGTTGTATTATCTATAACGAATTAATTTAAGGTGTATTTGTCCCTTAAATCTCGTCTGTCTTTTGTAGGTGGCCTTATATGTATAGGTAATACCATTAGGTGAGATTGCGGTCAGATGTCTGCTATTAATTTTTTTAAAAAACATTTTTAGTATTTATAAGTAGGAACCTAATTAAAATTGGTTACTCTCACTGTAATATAGAATATGTAATCCTTACGAGGGTGTTAAATAATTTACTACAACCTACACACTTAAGGCAGGCCTGTGTATCTTCCCGCGTAGGAAGCAAAAACGTACCTACGCGCGGCGACCCCTAGGTAAGGGCCTAAACAAGTTGGGTGTCGCTAGCCGGCAGCGACACGCTCCCGCGTTTTATTCACCGGCGGTGCACGACACTAGGTTGCTGGTTGGACGAGCGTGAATAAAGTCCTAGAAAGATGCGCTAGATGGCGTAAGTAGCTTCTAGTGGCAGTCAACCCTATCGCGTTGCGTGATAGTACGTCACTGAATAGGTTTAGTGTATTATGAATCATATTCCAGAGTTATAAGAATGAAATTATCTTGCAATGTATTTTTGTAGGTGTCTACACGAAAATGTGCTTGAGTATGAGGCGAACTGAATTACACCGTATCGTTGACAACATTGAGTAGATATTTCTTTGAATTTCATTGCAAAGTCATACATCTGTACGAAGTACTAGTACTTATTCTGTGCTTAAGGCTCCAATGCACCAACTTAATTGAACCGTAACTGACATGTTAAATCTGTTGTACTCCATACATGCCGTCTCATCTAATTATGAGAGTGAAGGAACAAAGCGTTCACCTGTGTATTGCGCACACACTTGTGCACTATAATATATCCTGCGCAGTTGGCTAATCTCTGTTGAGGCCGCCAAAAATACAATTTTGGCGTTTGGTTCCAGTTGGCGACAGTTGGTGCAATGGACTTAACGTTATCTTGTTAAGCACAATTTATATACAAAAATCTCTATTTTGCTAAGAAACACATAGTATATAAGAGCAATTTTTGAAGTCATCTTTTAAGTATTAGTATACCTATGAAGTTAAACAATACTTAGTGCCTACCTAATTCATAAAACATCACTACTAAAAGTAAATTCTCTGATTTTACTAAAGTACTGAAGGTAATTTCAGTACTTAAATGTTATTGCGTCTTGCGTTCATTTCGATTGTACCAATAAAACATCTCACCTCCAAGGTGACACCTAAACGCGTCAGAGATTAGGTTAAGCGCCTACTAAAAAAGCAATCTCGCGCACATTCCAAGTCACTTCTAAACAAATTACAGCCTCCAGCGTCTGTAAATATTGGCGGCTAACAAATTCTGTTTCCGTCAAAATGTGCGGTACGAACGCAATTTGTGATTGATTTCCGGAGCACACGCACACAACATAAGAATGAACAGAAGGCACACTCGTGCGCGAGTCTATATTGGCTCACATAAAATTCTAAATCCTATTCTTTGTTTTACTACCGATCTGTGTTCATATTCATAATAATCACTCTTAATAATTGGATATTCATATATTTTTTATTCGTAGATTTGTATTACTACCAAGCTCATAACAGTTAGTGATCATATTTTTTAATAATGCCAACTGGTAACAAAGTTTTCAAGAGGGATCAAAAAACAATCGAAGAAATAGTCGCCTCCTTCTGCAGTCGGGTAAATAGTAAAAATATTCAGTTTAAAATTGCCTTAACGCATTGAATCCGCCAATTGTTCAGTTAGTTTCATGTATGGGAGCCCCCCCATTAAATATCATTATTTTTTATTTTTTGTATGAGAATGGTAAAGCGGTTAACAGGATACATCTACCTACCAAGTTTCAATTTTGTAATGCTAATAGTTTCAATTAAAGTGGCTGTGACATACGGATGGACGGACAGACAGACAGACTTGATGAAATTATAAGGGTTTTTTTGCCATTCGGCTATATAAGTAATAAAAAAAAAAAATTTCCTATATTTCTATGACTCTTTATCACCTTTAAATTTTTTACTGCATATGAACATACAAACGCAAATAAATTAAAAATACATAGGTATTATAAAAGTAACCTGACAAATGAGTCCGTATTGGGATCATCTATGCTTTCTTATTTCATTTACAGTGTGGCATGTACCGCAGACAAGGTGCAAAACGTGTTATAGGTTCGGAACTGAATCATACAATAAACATGTTGTTTCAAGAATAAAGTTTAGTTCTTCACGCAAAGCAGTATGTACTAGAAGGTAGTTAGTGCCTAATTGAGTGTTCCTAATTACCTACTGTTCTACTAACTCAAAGAATAGTCATTGCACTAAATTCTCATAACCGTTGCTAAAAGTCACAAGAGAGTTTTATTGTATGTGACAAATTTTTTACTTAAGTTAAAGTTAAAATTACGTTGTACGGTAACTCTCTACTTACATTTTGGCCAAACGTTAACCTTCAGAATGTTTGTTAGCTTTTTCTAATCAACATAGAAAAAAGCGTACTACGAGCTACGGCGCACCGTAGACGGCTGCCGTAGTCGCCTTGACAACTAATTTGTTAAAAGATACTGTATTTCGTTATTGTATCATAATTGATATAAAAATGTGTCGTTTTGATTTTAATAATGAAAATAGTTTAATTCTTTGATATAAGCGAAAAATAAATTAAATACTTATTCCTCGTCATATAAATGGAATTTTACAGAATAAAACCATTGTATTTCATTCAAATCTGACGAATAATGCTTGCTAATAAATCTTGTGCATGTTGATAAAAATATCGAAGCTGCGGCTGAAAATAAGCACAGAGGTTTATTCAAACGGCGCAGTTTGTCTCTGCCAAATGCATTCCGCAGTACATCTGAGCTATCGAACGGTGCCAAACAAAAACCGTAATGATATTAACTTCTTCATATCAAATGGTTGTACGTTTTTTCTTTGAAATGGTGAAATTTATGATCTCACTTTTCTGTGTTTAAACCTTTGTAAACAAATATTAATCTTTGATCACGAACATAACAAAAAGAGGCATTCGAAGGCGTCTGTATTATGTCCACGAGTAACCTGAGTTTTGACAAGCATTGAATTTTTCATCACTGTTACAAGCGTACTTAATGATCACAAAATAGTCATTGAGTGCTTTTTGTAAATATTGATGTAATATGTAATCATCCCGACAGAATTTATAACATTTCAATCATTTTACTGCATTTCGAGAACGCAACTTACCAAACATTTTCTAAATTTGTCGCAAATTACCCTTGGCGTGAATTTAAATTAAAGTGACTTTTGAAATTTGACTACAAATAAGTACACGAAAAATAATAATACATAATGCCCTTGAAATGCGTTCTAAATTATGGTAAGAAGAAGAACAAATTACCATGGCATTTTAGGCACTTCAAACTTTTGAAACACAATTATTGTACTACATACTAAATGTTTACACGTATTAAAATTACTTTTAAAATAAATTATTACTTAGTCAAGGACTAGCCTTAAATCGTGTTCATCAAATAAATAGGTCGTAAAGAGTCGATCCTAAGAACTAAATTAACGAGTCCTTCTTTAAGGGATTTTCATTACGTAAATGGAACAAAACAATTTCTTGCAGAAACAGCATGATGCTCAAGCTTCAAAGTGCTTTTTAAAAGAATTTACGTTCTTATGATATTCCGGAAATATGCACTTAATAAGCAAAAGCACTCAACAAAGAAAATATATGTATGTAAAAGAGTTATATAGAAACAAAAAATATATTATTCTATAAATAAATAAAATTAATTGTTCCAACAATCACACCAATTACGTAGCCCCAAACTAGGCGTGAGCTTGTGCTATGGCGACTAGGATATCGCATAGACATAATTATAATATGTATAAGTTTATAAATATCCATGACTTAGGCACAAATGCTCGTGCTCATTACACAAACATTTGCCCCTTGCAGGATTTGAACCCGCAACGGCTGGTTTTATAGTCCGGACTTCCGGAGCGCGAACCACTACACCAAGACAGTCGTTAAAATGCCTGTTGTTTACACCAAGAGATGGCGCCGCATGTACCTTGCCTCGCGCTAGTGCGATGTTGTTCTTGCATTGGGCTTCTCCGTATTAAATTGTATCTTAGTCAAAGACCACTAATGAAGTTGAGACCTGTTTCTTTGATCATTCAGACCGTTTCTAAATAGTTAGTTTTATTAGTGTCTTGGAGTTTTGAATAATGTATCACGTACACCATCTTTGCGTTATGTAAAATTCACGATTTTGCGTGTCGTCCTTGCACAGGGGTCATGGTAATCTTCTCTGTATCATTCTAGTATATGTACTGCCGAAGCAAGTATGTAGGTCTTTGCGTTCATCTAGGCGTCAAACATCTACACCTCTATATACTGCAATAAGTTAAAATAAAATTAAAATATAAAGGTTTCTAGGGTAACTTGAAGCTAATAGAACAATTAGCTGGGAAGGCTTGCAATCACACAAAGAGATTTTAAGATTTACCATTAAAATCTAAAATGAAAGAAAAGCTCCCAATAGTTTGTAAGTTCGAATCCAGGTAGAACTACTTTAATTAAATTAAACTCTCTTACCGTTCTCAAATACTTTAAAGTGATTCCAAAGCTCACGAGCTGAAACAATACCTAACTAGGTATTTGCATTGATAGGGAAGGTCTTATTTTATTGCATTGGAAATAACTTACTTCGGAATAAATAAAAAATGAATTTGAAGTATCTTACGGAAAGCCGTATTGAAAACGCAGCAAATATTTAAGGAAAATGCATGCCAAAAAAATGTAGGACAAACCCAAATTTCAATGTGCAGGCATTTGATAAAGGGGATTGAAACTTTTGGCATATCGAGCAAGCCACCATTTAATTTATTTTTAAAATCGCGTCGCACTATTAAAATGATATGTATAGGCTAGAGGACACATAGAGGAACAAGGAATGTCAAGTAACATGGTATCCTAAACTGTTACTATACCTATATAATTGAAAGATTGACATATGAGTATAATGATTGGCGTAATACTAATTTGTCGATCTTTGCCTTTAAATATCTCAGTACAAGTGACACTTTAGGGTGCCTGTATGTGCCCACTATCCATACATGTAACTTTGATCGTGCGCCGCGATTTAAAAAAAAAGCGGCGGGGTTCGATATGCCAGATTCCATACAAAAAGTTTCAAACCCTATACACTAGGTTACATCAAAATCTTAAGTGACAGTTAGTTATCCATTACTTTAACAACAGCAGCGTTAACAGCAGTTTTATAATAACATTATTTAAAGCAATGATAGTGCATTCAAAAAGAGGTAGATGGGTAATTAGCGCGCGGATATTGATTGCCTGAAATTAAACAATCTTCTCAATTTTGCATTCAAATATGACATTTGACACACGAATGTGTGCTAAGAGCATCAAATTCAAATCGTTACGCAGTACGAGATGACAGGCCTACTTCTTTTCATACACTGTCAGTGATTTAAAGTCACCCAAATGTTTTCAAGGTGGCACGTAAAATGTCCCACGGCTGTCAATATTATTTATTTATTCTGTGGTTTCTGCAATATCTAAGTACAGGGTTATTTAAAAAAAAAAACCTCTACCTCTTATAGGCTGGTTTTACATAGGAGCTCAAATAAAACAACTTTCTCCAAACCTACATAGAAATCTAAAAAATATCTATACAATTATCAAGTCATTGCTGGCGATTAAGTATTGAGGATCAGAAATATTGGTCTAATAGATAAAGTTGCTATTTTTGGGCACCAGTATCGGAAATTATACCCTATATAGTATAGATAGTATAGTTGATTTACAAAATGCAGGTTTTAGGAGAAATTTCTCTTAGGTGAAATTCCTTAAAATGACTTTATGTCGGTTCGCATGCCTCTGTTGCAATGCAATATAGAAAATGAGTTGTTAGTCCCTCCGCTGTGTAAACATTTCCGTCTAGCTTTTATCTTTGCTTGTTATCTTGATTTGTAGTCCACTTGGGGCTGCGTATAAAAATAACTGGATCCCTTAAGTTCGCAGTAAGCTCGAATAGTTTGTACCCAGCTTTGTAATAACCAAAGAAGATTTAGAGCAAACAACAATCTTACTAAACTGTACTTATTCTACAGTTAAGTAATATTGTGATTTATATGCAATGATAGTGCACTTAAAAAGAGGTTGATTGCCTCAAATTGTGTGATTTGCTCAATTTCGCATTCAAATATGACATTTGACACGTTAAAGAACGTGTGCTCGGAGCATCAAAGTCGAATCGCCGCGCAGTAAGAGAAGACAGGTCTACCTCTTTTTTTAAATAAGTGTTTATGTTAATTAGTGGTCATAATAATTTCGTTTACATTTCGTCAAATATTTTAAGGGTGAGGTTTATAGTAAGATGAGCTCTAACATTACGACTAATTCAGACTCGTTCTAGACTACAATAATTGCTTATCGGCTATTTAACAACTACTGTTCCTTTGTTGCTTTGCCTATGTAAATAAATAAGTAGAGGTTTAGTCAGTTAGACTGTACAGCGTACTAAGTTTGTGCTAAACTGTTGTCATTTATGTGGCCGTAAGTGTTATCCTTATCAGGAAGCTCAAGAATTTATTGCCCCAGTTGAATATGTAACCTGAGGCTGTAGTGGTCGGTGGAATATGCTAGACAATATGCAGCAACACTGGGATGTGTATTGATATTTATGAAGCGACTGAATATTTGTTGTATCGAAGCTTAGTTAAATATAGGTTTTTATGTTCAACGTAACGTAAAAGTTACACTAAATATCGACTCACTAGCAAACAGGAGACTGGACCACGGCATGTGGTGAAGCACGTTAATAATAAACTGCAGGTTTTGCTAAAAATTTGCGATTTTCAATTCAGCTACAAATTGTCATGCAGGAAAATACACTCTGTATTTTCCTAAGTCTATAAAAAACTGTTAAATATTTTTCTTAATTTTTTTTTAACTTAAATAAATAATTACTGACTGCGGCAAAGCCCAAAAGCATAGTAGAAACACATAAAGGGGGTTATGTTTTTTTGTTGTTAGGGCCAGCATTGAATGATAAGGAATTTATGAAACTAAACAATATAGATAACCTTTACTATAATCCTAGCCGAATTTCGACTACGGCGGCCTATCTTAACAGAGATTAGCTAACTGTGCGGGAGATATTATAGTGCACAAGTGTGTGCGCAATACACAGGTGCACTCTCTGTTCCTTCACTCACATAATTCGGTGAGACGGCAGTCCGACATGACCGTAGAGATCAGGCGCAGGACCAACGGCTTAACGTGCTTTCCGAAGCACGGGGGTGTTAACACCACCAACTTCCTGACTCCGGAGCTGTGTCTGAGTTATTTCAAGAGAGAAAAACCCAACACTCTCTGCCCGACCCGGGATTCGAACCCGGGACCTCGTGGATAGTACCCAGCGTGCTGAGCACTAGACCAACGAGGCAGTCACTTTAATATTAACACAGTGAATAACATTGAACAGGGTATGCTGTAAAAACCATTCGTAATAGATGATCAAAGTGTCTCATAGAAAGCAATAAAGTACCTCTACACTATGAACGAATTCTCCTAAATCAATTAAAAAAGGAAGGGAATCTGTTCATTAATAAACTTGGCACTAGGCAGTTGCTATTTCTTCTTGCTTAAAAAAACGTTATTTATATCTCAGACATCCTCGTACGAGTCTTTCTTATGTCTTGCAATAACGCGAAATGATGTTCTACTGTACTGCGTTGTTTTATTGTGGAACTGCATTTCTTGGTTATGATATACCATAAAGTTATTTTGCACTATACTAGCACTTTGTTCTAGTTATTTTTGACTTAAGTAAGAAAGTATAGTTTTGTTAATTCAGTTTTACTAGCTCATACAAATATATTTTTGCGGTGGGAAAAGTTAGAACCAAGCTTTGTCGTTTCTGTTAGGAGTCCCCTTAACTTAACTTATTGTTATATTTATTATTTATAATGAAATTCATATAGAACTCGTGGCTGTGTATGGCAATAGATATAATTATCTACATATGTCAGAATCACAAGCAAGCAATATGATATTGAGCTTGCCACTTAAAAAGCTTCATCAATCAAATTAGCTTACCATCAACAACTGGAAATTCACACCTACGCCCAAGTCGAATTCCAATGTCATTTATTCGATTTAGGGTACAGAAAATGCCACTATAAGTAAAACAATTATATTGGCCCATAAGGGGAAAGACCAGGCACCATTTCTCCATATAAACGTAGTCCTCTGTTTTCTCCTTGGATAATGGCTAAAGGCAAAATATGTGTTTACTATAAAATCAACATTTACCTACCACAGCTAAGCTCCTATTTTTAGTTTTTTTTTCTCATATTCAAATTAACAAAGGAAATATGAGCCTTCAAAAACTAAGAAAATTGCCTAATTTCAACATCAACTTTCTGACGCTCGCCAAAAAAATCCACGCAAATTAAAACTAACACATAGGAGCATAGTCCCACCACCTTTTGAGAAATTATTTCAGAAGAAATATTATTATTTGTTAAATTTTGGACGGGGAAATAGGGGACTTCGAAATCCTGTTTAGTGAGGATTTATCGGTCTGAGCTCATTTGTTACTTTCTTGCTTGGGCGGCTACCAGAGATCGCATCGAGACAGTAACATTTTATTCAAATACCTATTCTTCAAATACCACGTGACCGCGTTTCCTCTTAAGGAACCCGAACATGTCTCCTTATTTTTGGGCCCTATAGTGCTTTGAGACAAGACAGGCAATCTGCCAAGTGCTGAGACGAAGCAAGCAGAACAAACTCAGTCAACACTAGCTGCCATAAAAATGATAAAGATCACAATAAAAAGGTTAAGTACACCAGTTTGGTGCAGGCTGGACTGTCCATTCTCATCAATAAGATAGTCTTGATATTTATAATACCTTTTAGATATTTTGATAGTATTAACATGTAAATCAATTTTTTATAGGTAGTGCGACAACATTGTAAGGTAAATATATTGTTAAAAAAAGAATTATAATAATTGTTTTGGAAAATATAAAGTCTGGAACGACAAGTTTGATTTGCTCATGCACAACTTGTAACTAGGTTATACTTTTCCATTCACAATGTTAGATATTAAGGAGAGTGCTTAAAAGATTAGACCTTGCTGGACAAAGGACGAGCCATTACCAGCAAATGGTCGATAAAAGGAACCGTTAAAGTTTTTGCGGTCACCACCGCTGACGACAATGTTGTGCCGTTTTTACAACCCACACTTTTTGTTTTAGTAATGTCGGTTTTTATTGGTACTAGCTGAACCCATACATCCTATCGTTCTTCAAGCCTGGAATGTTGTCTTGCTTGATACCGTAATTGGAAGACGTCTTGGTCATACTTTTGCGCAAGTGGTGCTTAAATCAATGGTGTTTTTTACTGAATATTTTATAGTATGGTCAGGCCTGTGTATCTCCCCGCGGAGGTAGCAAAAACGTACCTACGCGCGGCGCACCTACGTAGGTGCTAAAACAAGTTGCGTGTCGCTACCGGCCAGAGCCACGCTCGCGCGTTTTATTCACCGGCGGCCGCGCGGCTACGTTGCTGGCTGGACGAGAATTAATAAAGTACTAGAAATCGGCGCTAGATGGCGTTAGAAGCTTCTCGTAGCAGTCAACCCTATCGCGTCGCGTGATATTACGTCACTGAATAGGTTTAGTGTATTATGAATCATATTCCAGAGCAATAAGTATGAAATTATCTTGCAATGGATTTTTGTAGGTGTCTACACGAAAATGTGCTTGACTCTGAGGCGAACTAAATTACGCCATATTGTTGACGACATTGAGTAGACATTTCTTTGAATACAATTGCTAAGTCATACTTCTGTACGAAGTACTAGTATTCTGTGGTATGGTAAAAAAAGGAGGACATGACGTGTATTGTAATGGAATGTATCTTTTTTCAGTTACAATTTTACATAATCTTTTAGAGTTACATTAAAAGTTGAACTTTGAAGGCAGTCTGATAAGTAAAATCCTAGAATTTGTTTATCTAACAAATTCTATTTTACTATCGTAAACTCCGAACGAAAATAATATTTAAATACTTTCGTACTTATCTAATACTGTTACTAATAAGAGCCAAAACACTTGTGTGTTATCCACATCAAACGGGTTTCGCTATATTTTTATAAGAGCTGGATCCCCTTTCAATTTTGTAAGGAAAACAGTTTGGAAGTAATTGTTGTTAAAGGGAGTTTGGATTATAAACAACTGTAGAACTTTCCCTCTATTGATCATGAGTTCAAAACAAAATAGCGAATTCAGTCAAGAGTGTCAAGATGACAATGCGATTGTGATAGTATATTACCTACGTGTTTATATAAATTAAAGTATATGCACACTATTAGAATCACATAAAAATACCTGTCTTAAAATGGTCAAAAACAGCTAAATCAACAGAGCGGTAGACCGTTTTGGTGTTAACGCAATAACTCGAATTTTCCAACGAGTTTTCTAGGAATCCTTACTCTATGCGTAACACTGCTGTAACAAACTTGTAAGAAAAGTATTAATCCTTTTATTTTTATAATTGTACTATAGTTTATCAAAGCCGATATTAGGCCAGTGTTTCTTGGTACTCATGCTTCGAAAATACCCTTAATACGAACAACTTAGGCCATTTTTCAAATACGGCCGGGACTTGCGCTCACTTCTCCGTGATTAACTTCGGAATAAGGCAATTCATCGAAAGAACAAGTTTATTACTTTCAAGTTTCCTGGAACTCGGTCCCTGGGTATTCCGGGTACAATGGGCCCAATTACAGAAATTGTAAAGATTTGGAAATTTTGACGGTTCTTTCTCATCGGTTTCAGAAAGCTTAATCTCTCCAACTTTCAAGGCTTATATGTAATTGTTTTATGTTTTCAACAAACATAACAAATATGGATTTGTTTAGCTTATTCTTGCATAATTACACTTCAATGCGCGATCGCGTCGTTATCAGTTGAGTTGTGATAAAATAATTATATGTTTTAAACATGAAATGTGACTTAATTGAATGATTAGCGTAATATAAGCATTGCGTTATCTCAACGATTGAAAGTCACAAAAGAGATTATACCCGGCAGCGACTCAAATGATAAGTGTAGCGCTATACAAGGTGGCCCTGTAAATCGTGGATCAAACGAAACAGGGAGATAAAATGAAGGTTATTCCCGACTTAGATTCCCCGACCGAGATTATTATAAAAGTTAAAATTACTCAGAAGTAAGTGTGCCCACAATAGCAAAACTACTTTTTAGTAAAGTTATTCCTTGAACTTGAAAAAATTAAGGGTTTCAACATGCTGATTAGTTTATTTTGTCGATGTTTTACTAAAAAATGATTTATTTATAAAGAATACAAAAACAATTACTTTAAAATCATACCGTAAAGGATTTTTCGTCGGGAATAACCTCCTTTATCTCCCTGTTTGGTTTTGAAAGCTTCGGTGGCGCAGTGGCTAGCGGGTTGGCTCTCATGCGGGAGGTACGGTTCGGTCCCACGTGCCGCCATGTACCAATGACTTTTTCTGAGTTATGTACGTCAGTTGTTTCACTAACCGATGCTCTTACGCTGAGGGAAAACATCGTGAGGAAACCTGCACATTCAGGCCACCATGATCCAAAACTGGTTAGGTTCCCCTGTTAACAGGGTCACGGAGGTCAGATAGCAGTAGCTCCACTATAATTACCTGATCTGCCACATCCTGGATCATGGTCAGCGGACCCTGGACCTTCGCGTGCGAGTGCACAACCGGGATAACGCTAGGAGGATGATGATCTCCCTGTTATCTCCCTGTTTCGTTGATCTACAATTTACAGGTGTATAGGCAGGTACATTTAGAAGACGCATCACCACTGTAACGTGTGATAAAAGAGGCGACGATTACAAACAAATTAAATTTATTTAAGTATTTTTGAAATCAGACATGGCGGTTGACGGTTAATAAAGGATCCGTTGAAATAGTAAGTACCACCGTGAGCTTAAAGAGGTATATCACAGTATGTAGTGTCGTACATTGCGTCATAAATTTAGAATGTAACGTAATGCTCGTATGAACATAAACGCAAGATAATAATCGTCTCCACAATGCAAGCGCTCCCGCGTGCCGCATCCCGCCGAATGTCTAACGAATTCGGCTTCTAAGCATTACCGCGCTCGTTAACTTGACGATTGCGTAGTGGTGGGACACAACAACCTACCATCAAGGCTTTGGAAAATATCGATAGTTTGATTAGGAGTACTCCGCGTCAAAACATAATATTTCGAGACAATACTCCGTATGTTGAATGTTCAAAGAATCAGCTCCTATTCAAGATATTACCGCACTCGTTAACTTTACGGCTGCTTTGAGGTGGAACACAGTCTAAGGCTTGCGAAACTATCGAAAATTTGATAAGAAATATTCCTCGTCAAATCATAATATTTTGAGTACAATACTCCGAATGTTTAACGTATTCGGCTTCTATTCAAGATATTACCGCGCTCGTTAAGTTGACGATTGCTTAGTGATGGGACACAACCTACCATCAAGACTTGATAAACTATAGGTCATTCGAAAATGGGTGTTTAAACATAATACACATGCCCGCATTATAGAATACTACATTTATTTTAACATTGAATTATTTTCTTAAATAAAAAAGTAAGAGTATTAAAATGAATAAAAAATTTGCAGATAATTTTATCACATTTTTTCGTCACATCACACTTTTAAGTATTTGTTAACATGAATTGTAATTAAAAAGTAAAAACACGAAATAAAAAAAAATATTTTTAATTATGTCAAAAACACTCATACAACATTCAATTTGTTTTTTTTTTCACTTTATTAAAAGTTAAATATCTGTTATTGCCTCCTTGGAATCTTTTAGCAGCTTCGAGACGATTTGGTATACTCCGTCTAGTAATTTAGAAAGAACTCATATTTTTTATAAACATTTTTTGCGGATTTTTTAAAAGAGACTTGGAAATTTTAATTTAATGATTAAATTTAATTTCTAATACTATTTAATTAAAAAAAATCTCTTGTGTATTTTTATACATTATTGCAATTTTTGAAGTATAGTACTAACTTTTGCAGTCCAGGCAAATGCCTTGGATAGCATCCAAGGCATTACCGCGCTCATTATCTTGGCGATTGCTTGATTGGACACAACCTCTTCCAGAAATTCCCACAGGCCGCTTATGGCGAGGCGACAGAGATTCGCTCAACGCTGCGTGGCCCAAGCGGTGGCCGTGGACCTTAGACTTTAGGGATGCCATAAAATTAGGTAAAGTTATCTAGTTCTTTATATTTGGGTTACTACACACTTCCCATGTTCATTCAGTAGAATAGTTTGTTCATTTTTATATATGTCAAGTTTAAGTTATGAATATGTCGATAAAATCATTCTTAAAATGATTTACATCACTACTGTAACGTCAAAGCTTTGTTATGCTAACATTGTGCCGTACCTGGCAATGAAACTAATCAATTTTCCAACTCCATAAAACCGAGTAAATACATTATACTATATTCATAATATTTTGCAAAGGCATAGCCCTTTCACGACAGATACTTTCACTCGCAGGTATACAACTCATGATGAATACGGAACTATTCCATCTGTACTTTTTTGTCAGCGTAACGTCTTAAAAGATAGGCTACAACTTGGTTAGTAAAAAAATCTCACCTAGTAAAGGTTAAGTGGTCCCAGAAGGAAGATAAGATACTAATTTGTACGAGAAAGAGTTGAATCTCGACACGAGACAGCGACCCGTGACACAAGACTGATTAAAGACGCTTTTCATTGAGTTCTATAGATCAGGGCCCTTAGACAGAATGCTAACTATTTTATTAGCCAACTTCGCCATTGCCAACGAAACGTCCAAATAAATATATGCAAAAGTCACTTGATGTCTCGATGGCTTATGTCAGTTTCATACATTATGTTTGCGATGGCGAACTTCGTTTAAGAATAAATCGCATCTTGTCTACTGGCCCAGAGCTCCAAATATTTGGTGCAAAGAAGCTCAACAGACAGGCTTGTCAATGCATTCATTGTTTTTTTAGTGACTTATTTAATACATTCCCATTTGTCAAAAGGTCCAACATTTTTTCCCTGATAACTTTATTCGGAGCGCACACTCGTGGTTTGTTATCAGCGTTTGAGGACGCCGTAACAAGGAGCAGAGACAATGTGCCCCCTTTTGTATTCCACTCGACATGCACTCCAAATAACAAGGGCTCTATTTTCAATTCCTCCATAGCATTCTGCGGTTCATAAGCATAGGGTGGGTACCCTCGGCGGAGTTCGTGCATACACAAGCAGTTTTCTTTTTAACTCGTAATGGCGCTTTAGTTTGAGCGTTTAATGAGAGGCAATGATCGTGAAGTGAATGAATTAATTAATTTATTTATTATATCCAGTAACAATGACTTATGTTGTTAGTAGCAGGTAGGTAATTAAAAACTAAGTTCGCAAAGATAATTAATATTAAAAAATAAAGATAACCACGAGGGTACAGTTTAAAGTAGCCATTCCTGTACCACACTCGCCGAAATGGCACAAGCGACATGGCGACATGTCGAAGTTCCCGGTGAATGATTTTTTTGGCATTTAATAAGTAATCTACGCACAATATTGATAAAAGAATGACGGAGTTGCATTAAGTATCTACCTAAAATTTAATTTAGAAGAATAGATCTACTTATTTCAACTCATCATTTCGGAAATCGAAGTTGTCTGTGCTGTTGTATTTTTAAGTCCAAAATTATAGGATTATACTGACATTTAAACTATACAGTAACCTCTCGTTTTTCGCAAAATTATACTATTAGGTAAGCACCTGTGTAATAAAAAATTGCATGTCTACATTTCTACGGGTCCTATCTACTTATGTAATTCTTTGATATGTATGAATATAAAACAAAAAAAAAATAAACTGATTAATCTTTTCCTTTTACAAGTCATAAGTTTCGAAAAGGTTGTTACATTCTACATTTCTCAAAAAGTGTAAACGCTGATCTGTCATTATGTCTCATTTGATAAGGTTTTGTTTTTATTTTGTGTACAATTATTGTATTTAAGTTAGAGTTCTATATTGTATATTAAATAAATAAAATATTTATGTACCTAATTACAATTATTACTATTAGTTAAAAGTTACACAGGCCTATGATATTATAAACATAACCTCGTTAAAGGTAAACGTGACACTTAGGTATTCATTAGCCCTGTATGTCTTTTGTAATTATTAGACAAAGACAACAGTAATTACCATCAGCATATTAACATGGTATATTAGGTAATCAAACCGGCTTAGAGGCTACGCCGTCTCGAGATGTAATATTAAAGTATCTCGGCAAGAATAAGCTCTTTGTAATTTTGGTTTTGACAAGCTAAGAAAGATAGATAGATACTCTTTATTGCAAATTACACACAGTAGACATTTACATAAATGTTCATAGAGAATGGTACAATTTAGGTGGTCTTATTGCTAAAAGCTATTTCTTCAGACAACCTTCTGGACAGTTAAAAATTGAATTTGTTTCGCTGTGAAAACTATCAAAATAAAAGGAAATGGGTATATAATTTAAATAAAGACACGATATAAACATTCATACAATACATAAATTGTCTGGACTATTATTAATAATACTAAGAAATATTCTGAGTACATAAGGTATAGTAAAACTGTTATTAGTATAGACTACAGATAGGTTAAAGCATGCGAAGAGATGTTTATTGTTCTCAAAGGAAACTTTGAAATAAAAATAGAATTAATTAAAAAGGGTGGTACGGCAGTGTTTGCTTCGCGCTCGACTTGGTGGGGGGCACTGCCGTGCCCCACGATATTAGCGATAAGTTTGGTTAGAATTAATTATATTAATATGTAGTCTTACAAATTACCATTTAATTATTAGGGCACCTTACTGGAGCCAAAAGTAAGCGGAATTGAGCAGTAAAATAGCTTTGTAACTAGCACAAACCTTTAACTCTCGTGATGTTAATATACGGCCGGTCACATATCGTCTACCGTTTGGAAGCTAATCCCATAGTGATGTGCTAAGCTACGTAACGAGTGTTGTATATTATTCTACCAACCAATAGGGCCACTTCACTTTACACAAAGATTGCAAGATGGAGTTATATTCTCTCGATGTATAAGACCAGAGGTAGTTTAAGACGTCAATCTTGACGTCTTTAACTACCGCTAACACAACCGCTGAAACAGCGTTTAAGGAATTTTAAAACTTCAAAACAAAAAATGCTGCAGGAGAAAGGTAAACGGGTTTAGGTTTTTTTTAAAGATAAAATAGCAAATTGATGATTTTCTTATCGGATACCCAATAATAAGGCGTATGTACCTTGGAGGGTTATTTTCGAGACTATGTATGTAAGATGCATGTTTAATTGTTTGGCACGCACTAACGCCTAAACAGCTAGACAGTTTTTGACATATGAGGTGTCGTTGAATTCAAAATTATTATCTTAGGCTATATAGACATTTTTAAAATGGCGCCCGCAAATAGAAACAAATGGGGGATTGATTTTTTCCTTACCATATGTGTATCAAATGAAAGCTAGTAAAAACCATTTCAAATGGGGAAAATTCAATCGATTTTTAATTCAAGTATGTAAAAAAAATGTTATCAATAACAAAACTATTCCACCAGCTCATCTCTACTAATGCCAACTACAATAGCCGTAGACTGCATACTGCCAGGAACGGGGAGATAAATCAAAACACCTAGCCAGGAAGCGGGAAGTGTTAAACTTTAAAACGAATAAAATTGAAGAACTATCCGCTCACTGGAATATGCTATATTGTTGTGGTACGAATTTATTCTATGGAGGTATTCAGAAAATGATCGATCAGGCATAGATTGTGATATTGATATCCGATATCATCTGAACGAGAATGTGATAGCTTTCTATTAAGTTTCTTATCATAAGCTTTCTTATGGCACTACAATAAGAACTACTTCAATGTTTCTTTATAGAGGTATAATAGTATTTGTATTACTCACGAACTTTATTTAAACACATAAAAATTAAACAATTAACTAAATGTACACTTAAAACCAAACTTAAAAAACGACTTATTCAGAAACTAAACCGTGTCCATGAGGCAAGGAAGCGAGAATGCTGGCTTCGTTTCCGCGTTGGATGGCTAAACTTAGCCTCTGAGCGAGAAATGAGCCAGTATTTTTATTTTTCAGATTAGGAGCTGTTTTTCTTTTTTTTGTTTTAATTAACCGTAATTCAATTATGTGTCCATAAGTTCTGATACTTCGAAACTTATTACAAACAAACATATTAAGAGATTATAATCTTGATTCACCAAAAAAGTTTAATTTAAGTTAAGCAATGAAAATGTATACAAATAAGTTTTTATGTTATTATAATGAGGTTTCAAATCGAATGCAGATGTATACATATTAATGATCGTGACTGTACTATATCTAGTTTATTAACAAAGCTTGTCCAATGTCAGTCCATTTTGCAGATAGGTAATATGTATCTTTCAGCGCTATGAATTCGCATTTGATGATAACATTACTGTCAACTATCGCACTTCGGTCAAATGAAGTGGCATTTTCGTTTAGATCACCTACTTATAATTCGTAATTTCTGTACTAAATTGAAAAAATTATGTTTGATTTTGCCTTTGTCTTCGGTTCTTGTTAAAGGCGAAGGTTCCAGTAGTTAATTCTTCATCTACAAAAAACACAAACATACAACAACCCCTCTTTGACTTTGCGAGCGATTCTATTCCCTACGTGAATAGAGCTTTTTTCGTAGTTTACATAGGCAACCTGACGTGCTGCCGACTGTACCACAAACGGCTGGGTCGAATTCTGTCCTCGCTCGTATAAATCATCGCACCTATCCGGCTGGCGGATATTGCGTCCTTGTCGTACAAGCCCGCTGATAATACTATTTATTAATTTGTCCCGCTCAGCCGGCATTGTCCCGTTGAATTATGGACTGTCGGATCTCAAAGCCAGTAAGCTTGAGGGATTTTACAATATTGAAAACAATATTCAAGTATTTTAATTTATACAGATAACAGTATTTCTATTATAATCGATATTCACAAACAAAACTTAGTAATAAAATATATACATAAAATAAATATTAAGTACAAAACTTAATACATACTGGTTGAATGATTTAGGCGTTTTTATATAGTCTTTTTTTCTTTACATAATAATACTATCCATACTAATATTATAAATGCAAAAGTGTGTCTGTCTGTCTGTCTGTTACCTCTTGACGCTTAAACCACTAAACCGATTGAGATGAAATTTGGTATGGAAACAGTTCGAGACCCTGGAAAGGCTACATTTTACCGCGATATAAAAATATTAGGGGGTGAAATGGGGGATGAAAGTTTATATGAAAATCCAACTCTTGCGGGCGAAGTCGCGGGAAACCACTAGTAATTATATACTTATTTTTTATTACTAAGTTGTATATAGGTTTCACATACACACTTGTGCACTACAATATGTCCCGCGCTAATCTCTGTTGAGATAGGCCGCCGTAGTCGAAATTCGGCTAGGAGGACATTATTATTATTAAGGACAACTTATAAATAAATACTATTTAACTTATGAACGCTTGATTTTAAAATATTCATTGAAAAGATCTATATAACATTTTGACCTTAGCAAATTAAATCTTCTTCTATTAAAATACAAATGTGTTGCTAAGCGCAAAACTCGAGAACGGCTTTGACCAATTCTGCTAATTATTTTTTTAAATTTTCGTTGAAGATCGAGGAAGGTTTTTATAGATAAAAAATATTTCGAGATAATAGTAAAAACTAAAAATTTGCAGTTCGCTAATTACGTAATATTAAATAAATATTAAAATGGCGTCTGTGGCGCAGTGGCTAGCGGATTGCCTCTCATGCGGGAGGTGCCGGTTCGATCCCACGTGCCGCCATGTACCAATGACTTTTTCTGAGTTATGTACATTAGTCGTTTCACAAACCGATGCTCTTACGGTAAGGGAAAACATCGTGAGGAAACCTGCACATTCAGTCAGGCGACTAAATGTGTAACCATGATCCAAAACTGGTCAGGTTCCCCTGGTAACAGGGTCACGGAGGTCAGATGGCAGTCGTTCCATTGTAATTACCTGATCTGCCTGGATCATGGTCAGCGGACCCTGGGCCCTCGCATAAGAGAGCACAACCGGGATAACGCTAGGAGGATGAAATAAATATTAAAATAAAGCATTTTTATAAACACGAATATAGTTTCTTAAGTTTTTTTTGTTTGAACAATTGCCATACTATTTATTATTTTACTTGTAAATAAAATAATACAATCTATTTCTCAGTGGCATATCACTGAATCTCTATAGTACAGAAATACTACACCATGTAAGTATTACCTCTATGTTTAGTAAATATTTTTAACCCTTTTGTGTAATAAAAACGAATGTGCCAATCACGTAGTAATTAAGCTCTATTCGGTTATCATTTGTATTTTGAAGTTTTCATTCATAGCATTATTTCATCACATTTTCGATTGGCAATTAACTATCTGAAAATGTACATTCCGCCCGGCAAACAGGAATTGCTGGAATGCTTTGCCGCCAAAGTGAAATTTAATATCGACAAAGCTTTTCAGTGAATATGTGAGATAGGCACGTATATTATTTTCCTATAAATACCCATTTAAGGCTGAGCTTTTTCCTATTGTGACAGTGGCGTGCAGTCCATATAGGCAGTTAAGCAGTGCCTACCTTACCAAAATTTGTCGATTGCCATTAAAATAATTGTGAGAAAAATGTCGTCGGTCTATGTCCAGTCCTATCTCTTAGCTAAACCGCTTAACTTGCACCATTGTATGAACAGTAGACATTCTCGCGGCTGCCTATCAGATTCACTTACACTCACGCAATTTTAGCCCTTCACGACATAGAAAACTGTGAAACAATAATATTATCAGGAAATTATGAAAACGAAGAAACAGTAGGTAATTGGATAACTCTGTTAAACAGTGATGGTTATACACGGTGTTCAGTGGCGTGCAGTCCATACAGGCAGTTAAGCAGTGGGCTCAATTCCAATGCGCCCTGTCTAAGATTAAATTAAGGTTCAGTCTCTCTCTTTCTCTGCCAAAGAAACGAAAAGAGACAGACTATATGAATTTCTAAATGTCAGACTAAGCAGCTGTCCGTTGCTAAGGAAATTAAAGAATCCATAGACAATTTAGTAGGCATGTCATTCGATGACGACTAAAGTAAGAGGAAAACACGCAAAAACTTGTAAAAATACGCAAGAAATCGCAGCACTTTATTTGACGTTTCTAAATTATTGTAGCCTGTCTCTTTTTGTTTCTTTGAACGTGAAAGAGAGAGACTGAACCTAAATTTAGTCTTAGACAGGGCGCATTGGAATTGAGCCCATTGCCTACCTCACCAAAATTTGTCGATTGCCATTAAAATAATTGTGAGAAAAATGTCGTCGGTCTATGTCCGGTCCTATCTCTTAGCTAAACCGCTCAACTTGCACCATTGTATGAGCAGTAGGCATTCTCGCGGCTGCCTATCAGATTCACTTACACTCACGCAATTTTAGCCCTTAACGACATAGCCGCATATTTATAAAAAAAAGCCGACCAAATTAAAAATGACACACTTTTCATATTGGTAAAAACCTAGCTAAAAACCGTGGCATTCGCCGTACTTCGGTAAAGTAGGCAAGCCTACCATCTTCCTTTCTCGCTCAAATACCGAACTAAATAGGTTTTTGTATTACTCACACATGATGACGGATGGATAACACTTCGGAGTGAATTCAAAACACTATTATGTCTTTCAATTACTGTCTTATTACTATTACGAACAACTTTAACATTTAAACTATCTAAAAGTTTGTTTTGACACTAATAAATCATATCTTTATTTTTACGTATTGATTGTATTGATAAATTATTGTTTAAAGTAATATTAGAAAGAAACAACTTAAAAAGTATATGGCGGCGCCATGTTTCTCGACACAAGATGGCGTGCGTTCCGTACTGCCGCGTAATATTTTATTATAAACATTACATTATCAAATGAATGAATGTGATGGTAAGTGCTTGAATCATAATTTTATTTATCATTTAACATTAAATCGTTCCACAAGTAGAAAAAAAGAATAAGTAAGTTTTAAAACTATTGTTTGAAGAAAAAAAGTTCTTCAAACAATAGTTTTAACACAAAGTTTACGCCGGCCATTTCTTTAGGTAATTAGTTTGATTTCGCCTTCATCCCGCGAGTATTTTAAACCGTAGTTTTATTGTTACGCGATTTTTTTTGCTGTTTTAAGTGATTTGAATTGTTTACGGGATTCAAAGCAGTGTGTTTACATTCAAAACAATGGAGAAAAATCAAGTGTACCTAATTAATGTTCAGTTTGTTTATAAAAAATAATATCAGTTAAATGACATGTCTTATAAATTCGTTCTTTTGCTTATTAACAGTTGTGGTTTAATAAATCAGCGCACTAGGACAAGATCCACTAATAAAAATAAAACTAGGTAAGAAATACTGTTCTTTGCTAGTTCTCAAAAAACTTAGGTAAGTAAGTAGGTAATTTACTCGGGACATTATTGAACTTTGTTTTCTTGTTTTTGTTATGCAAAATAACTTAATTCTATAACTGCGGTTAATTGTGCATGTATTATACATGTTAATGTTCCACTTGGATAATTCTATCTATATCACCAATAGGTGAAAACTGCATTAAAATCCGTTGCGTATTTTAACCTTTATTTTAACAGATCTAGGCGTCTAGCTAGCGGAAATGATTTTGTGGTACTATGTAATGAAAATATTGATTTGATATGATCTTTATCAATACTGACTTGATTTTTTTTGTATGTGCTTACCTCACTACAAAACCAATGCACGCTACTGATTGTGAGTCCAATTGAAGACTTCTACTTTGTTTATATTTAATTGAGACCTTTTCTAATGTCAACAAGTACCTACCTACGTTAAATTGGAAAACAAGACAATTTTAGCTAGAATTTTAAATACTTATATTATTGCACTTGAAAAAAAAATGACCGCCAGAGGCGGGAACCCGCGTTCCTCGCATGCCGGGCGATTGCCTAACCTCTCGGCCACCCTGGCGTTGGCAGAGCCTGTCGAAATTTTCAAGTGCCGAATTTTTTGCGTTTTCCTGTGGTTTTTCTACATTATTTATGATCAAAGAATAAATACTTATAATGTAATAATCATAATACAGACCATCTCACATTATTGCAAACGTATTTTTTAATAATTTATTGTATTCTCTGCACCAGAATATCCAGGAATGAAATTACTTTACAATTTTCATAAAAGCAAATTGTTCACAAGGATATTTCTGTAGCCTTTGTGTTAACCAGAGCTCGATAACTAACGGAAATTGCATCCTTGCCCTGACGTGGATAATTTATTAATTTTTCCAAGCCACGCCATAGACGCATTGTGGATTGGATAATAAATTGTCAGGACTTTTATGATTGTTAGTAACTAGGGTAAGCAATGAGGATTGATTTGGTTTTAAATCAAATTTTTGCGTTTGCACAAATAAAATTTTCTTTTTTTACTTTAGCCCCCTTTTGTCACTAACGTTTATAATAATGTTAATATTCGATTTCAGACAATATTAAACTCGATTACATTACACTTTTGGATGAGTAGTTGGCTCAATATGAGTACCCGTGAGCAAACCATAAAGTTAATATACCTAGCGGAATAGAGGAACAAAGGGCTGAGCGAGCGAGATGTCTCTAGCAGCAGCACTGTATGATAAAAAGAGATGTGTGATTAGACGTAACAGAACCGTTTTTGAAAACGTCAAACAGTTTGTCGGCACTTATCGGTGCTTATCGGCACGCTGAGAATTTAAGCTATTTGAATTTTTCAAATATTACATGAAATCGTGGATATTTTTTTGAAATATTTTTTGGTGAAACGTGGTGACTTGTTTAGTAATTGATTGTTGTACGACACAGCGAAATAACCCCGAAAAATGTTCATTTCACAGGTAAATTCTTCCAAATCAACACCACCTATTTTAGGTTTATTTTTGCCAATGCGTTTCGTGTTTTAAGTGCTTAGTGTGATAATTCTCTTCTTTAAACAATTAATAATGTAAGAAGCAAAGATCTAATACACATAATGCAGAATTTATTTTGTGTAAAGAAATAATTTTCGTTTTACACTAGGGCTGTATCAAGTTATCGATATTTCCACTGTCTATCACGCAATAAACGAATATTACTGTTTTTAAAGTACCTATATGATGTTTAGATATGAATCAGCTGGGAATGTTATTACTATTTAAGACACTTAGCCGATCCATGCAGTTTTTGACTGTTAGAATAGTTACTAACATTCGTAATAAATGTATCTTTCAGATTTCCGACTAACTTGGAAAAAAAAACATGGGTAAATTAATAAATCGTCTAAATTGGGTTCCAGACAAAAAATCAAGTATTTGTAGTGAGCACTTCGAACAAAAATATTTCAAGACGCGAGGAGCAAAACGAAATTTAAAGAAATCTGCAATTCCAACTAATTTTGTTCCGGTAAGCTTAAATAAAATAATATATGTAACTATTCTTCTGCTGATGTTTCATTGGATACTAATGTCTACTTATGGTTGTGTCTATACAGTGTAAGTCTTTAAAAAGTGCACATATGAAAATGGGTGAAACTAGACCCATTTTTATGGAAGGAAAAATATTTAAAAAAAGTCTGAGTTTTCTCTTTTAATTTTTATAGTTTTTTAAAATATATTTTTTTTTATAGACGTTATAACTTTTTATCTAGGAGGTATATCCTGATGAAATGAAAACAATAATAATGGTAAATAACAGATAATACTAAGAAAATACATAAAATTCCTAGAAAACGTCAACAAGTAATAATAAAATGTTACTTTTGAAAAAAATCTGTATTTTAATTGGTGTTTTTTTAATTATTTGATTAATTCCTCCAAATAATGCCCATATTACAGGTGGTTCTTATTACTTTGTGTTATTTTTCATAGTATCACCTTTGTAAAACCAAAAATTCCATGTCTCTATCCCTATCACAACTTTGGCAATAAGCATTTGAACTAAGTATCTCTGGGCGCGCCATTCAACGCTTCGTTGCTAAGGGTGGCTCTAGATTTGTTTTTTTTTCGTTTTCTGAGTATTTTATGTATTTTATTAGCATCACCTGTTATTTACCATCATTACTGTTTTTGTTTTATCAGGATATACCACTTAGATCAAAAGTTATAACGTTTTCTTTACAATAAGTCAACGGAAGGTAATTTAAATAAAAAAATGAACAAAAAAATTTTTTTTGATTTTTTTTGACATTTTTAATGTCGATAAAAGTGGGTCTAGTTTTACCCATTTTCATATGTGCACTTTTTAAAGACTTACACTGTATATTATATAGTATATATTAGTTTCAACAAAAACATTTTTCATTTCACTAATTATTTTTGGAACAACCGTATCTTCTGAGTTTTTCATAAATGTTTCTACTTCACTTCAGAAGCATATTTTCAGCCATTAAGAATCCCATCCCATCCTATTTTAGTTTTATTAATACTTACTATTAATGTTACTAATTAATTTTATCGACATTGATACTAATGTAACAAGCGACATGACAAACATCACTGACACACATTCATGAACAATTTTACACACACAAATGTCATCCAATTTTGGTTTCGTTTGACAGCTCGTGTTTGTTCCTCTATTCCGTTAGGAATATTATCTTTATGGAGCAAACAGACAAGTTTGACAGATTTCTGACAATTGTTACTTAAACAGGAGGAGCCAGTATTTTGGTGCCACTACTTATAAACATTTTAACAATATCCAAAAACAAACTATTTGTAATATCGAGCATGGGAATCACAATTTATAATTCTCATCAGTACCGTAACTATGAGTTTACGGCGGTTTTACTTGCTAGCGACGACGTAAAAAAAGTGTATGAAAAATTGCACAGCGCCTCTAGCGGTTACTTGGAGAACTAAAATTTTCTATACACTTTTTTTACGACGTCGCTAGCGAGTAAAACCACCGTAAACTCATGGTAACGGTACTGACCATAAGTTTCGCCAGCAATAAAGAAACCGGTTAGTTGTTTTTTTTTCTTTGTTTATAAATGAATCATAAAAAATTGTTTTCAATGTCTGATAATAAAAAATATATATTTCATGCCACGTGCTTAAAGCGAGGAGACAAAGACTATGCTTGATCTATTTATTACATTACGCTCGCTTTTATATGCGGCAGACGTAACCACTCCGTAAACGCGGACACCAATGAGGATTGTCGATGCTGTGGCATTGTTATTGAACTTTTTTATTTTATCACAATTGTAAAAAACCAGCCAAGTCCGAGTCGGACTCGCGCACGAAGGGACCCATAATCTATACAACATAGGAGTTGAAAAATGGTAATAAAATCGCGTTTGTTGTATGGGCGCTCCACTTATATATTTATCTTATTGTATTTTTAGTATTTGTTGTTTTGACGGCAACTGAAATACATTATCACGGTTCAAAAGATACAGCCTGGTGACTGACAGACAGATAGAACAGAATTGTAGAGTCTTAGTAATACTTAATTAACATTTGATAATACAATTCAGAATGCAGCAGGGTAAAATAATGTAACTAGACAGTATAATTCGTCTGCACTCTATTCATACTAGCTTATTTGAGCGCGACGGTCTGTTTGACTAGACTCACAAATGCACGTCTATGGAGACCGCTTTTGAGCTCGCTAATAAAGTGACTATACGAGAACTAGGTACCTAAATTACGGATATTTTGTAGCACAAACTCATAAGTCAAGAGCAAACCAATTCCAAATCACTAAAACAAAACTATAAATTCGCAGACACAAGAGAATAGGATGGAGGTCATTTGCCTTCTCCACAGACACAGAGCAACCAACCACAATTTCGCAGGCACAAGAGAAAAAGAGAGAGTGCAAATAAAAGTTGTCTTTGTCCTAAAATTTATTATTTGTTAATCTACCATTCGGGGAGGAGCCAAATCCAACAAGTTAAAGATCATGAAAATCAGTTCAGCGGTTCTCGAGTTATAAATAGTGTTTTTGTGTTTCAAGCATTCAGCCGTCATTCATATTAGACTCAAAAGCAAAGTTTTAGTCCAAATTTTTATGTCCAACTGATAAATCTATCGAAACATACTAGGTATCTTATCAAAGTCAAAATTAATTACTTCTCTGTGTGTTATGTTTACCTATGTCTGATTGTTATTACGGACATTTTTTTGGGAAGGTTCTTAACATCACGATTGAAATGGGATCTGTCTTACTCGGTCGTAGACAAATCCACTGAAGTGCCACAAAGACATTCAAATTGGATTTATTTCTATCGTATTGAATGGAACGTAACAAATTATAGCTTCAAAGGGCTTGCTTCAATTCTCTTCCGTAATTTTCTAAACAATTTGATAACATAAAATTGAGCTGCGAGTGGAATTCTTGAAACTTAAGGAGCTCATGATTTGCGAACTATGAAATGCCTTCGTAAAAATCATCTTCGATTTAAGCTTCATGTTACTTTCTTTAGTATATTTTTTTTTCATCAAAATACAATAGAACATAATACAAAAGAATGCTAAAACAATACCTAGGTCAGTACTTATGTTTAGGTTAACAAGAGCACTACTTAACATAGGTACTACTACCATCTACTACCAACAATATTTTAAGGCACGCCTAATTAAATTGTTTAGGGCCGAATCATTAACAAGGCACTAGCTATCACAGACAAGAAAAAAGAATACCTACCCCATGTCTTTAATACAGGAAAATTTGCATATTTTGGAGGCAAAATACTTATGCAAAATCAATGAAACTTTGTTTATGACTTTTTTTTGGTACTAGAAATGAGGACATACCGCGTCCTACCTAAACATCTGTCACTAAGAGCTCTTTCACACGAGGATGATTCGTGATTTCTGACGATTCGTCCTTTTTCACGATTCGTTCTTTTTTTTGACGGCGGCAATGCTTTTTGAATGCCCATGTTCACACGGATCTCGAATCGTGAAAAATTATGATTTGTCTTAAATCACGAATCGTGTTTTAAAAAACCACGAATCGTCAAAATACACGAATCGTGAATTTATTGTGACGGATCCGCTGATGCCTCCAATTCGGATATTTTGACGAATCGTGGAAAAACACGATTCCGTATGCAATGTGAACGTCCACCCGTCATACGTCATGACGGATGGACGTTCACATTGCATATATCCTGTATTTTGACGACGTCAATGACGGATCCTGTGTGAATGAGCCCTTAGTATAAAATATACATGGTTGAATTTTAGAGTAGGTTAGTAAGAATAATTGTATCTAACTATTAGATATAATATTATTTTTCACAATCTATCCCCATCCAATATTATAATATATCTGTCTGTTACCTCTTTAAGCTTTAATTGCTGAACCGATTTAGATGATTATAGATATAGTCGAGCCCTGGAAAAGGATAGAGGATAGTTTTTTTCCCAGAAATCAACACTTATATAAGAGAGGTAAAAAGGAGAGTGAAATTTTGCATGAAAAATCCGACGAATCCGTAAGTTGCAGAATATCGGTACAGATAACAAATACGGGGAAACAAATGATCTACTTTTTAACGAACCTATAAACTATTCTTACAAGCAATTCATCTTTAATCAATGAATTGAAAAAGACAAGCTAAAATGAATTAGGCATCAATTTATAACGCGAGATCGGCGTTGTCCGGGCCCGGCGACCGGAGTGGCGGCAATCCGTCACTGTCGGAGAAAAGCCCTCAAACGCTCTTAAACTCGCCAAGCTGACCACTTAGTACAAGCACAAGCTTACGCGCGAGCGGGTTTTATTTATTAGCCATAGCAATTTGAGAATAGTATTACTAACGAGTGGATAATAACTGCATTAGAAGCATAGCTCTTAGGAGTATACAGCATATTCTCCTACCGCATTTTAGCTACAGTGGCCAATCCTAACAGAGATATATATAATAATAATAAAGAACGCAGGAGATTTATAGTGCACAAGTCCGTTGTAAAGTTAGGGGATACCTCTTTTCCAGAAGATTATCTTAACCCCTTTTTTGTCGTCTGATCCTTTGCCAATAAGAAAAGCTGAGAGAAAACAAGACAGTTTTTGGCTTTCTTCCGGAAAACCCTATCCTGAACTGCTGACTCTTTCTAAACAAAAGTTGCTGTAATGGAGATATGTGCGATAAAAAATAGTTAAGGATTATTAGTAATTTATATGGGGTCAATATTTTATGTACATTTTTGTTTTGTTTTTGGTCACTCCTCTTTCTTGTTGTTACCTAAATATTAAAATCTAATTATTTCTCTATTAATTTGACTTTTGGCCGCAAGGAGTCGTGTTTCGGAAGTTCCGAGGACAGCTGCCAACCGACACCGCGCGCATCGCTACATGTCCCTGACGCGTGTTGTTTAGTGTTTGGATTTTGTTTTCGTAAATATTATATGACTGTATGTATGTTAGTTTATAAGGTATTTATAATATGGGCCAAAATTTATTTTGTATATTTGTTGCCTGAAATAAATGATATTATTATTATTAACACCCGCTTTCGGTCCTCCAATATTATCCAGCCTGGTGTGTGCTGTGTCAGAGGCCTCCGTTTTGCCATCGTGGGGGTCAAAACTGTTAGCATTCTTTTTTGATCACTCTTCATTTTTGTTGTTCCCCGAATATACAACCGCTTCCGCTTATTCAACGTAAACCAGGCTGGTGTTGGCTGTGTCAGTAGCGACCGCTGTCCACTCGGATGCCTCAGGATCGATTACATCGCTTCGTATGAAGGAAAGTAGAAAAACTTGAATGGAAAAAAGATTCCCTTAACGTCGTAATTACAGTGAGATAGGCGGAATGGTACGAGTTACCTAGCATATATCGTTTTAATAGCTTACAAATATTTTACAGTTCTTGAATACTTATAAAACTCTGCGGAGAATATTATTATAATATAAGTAAATATAAAAATTTTACAACATCACATACATTGCTCAGGATCCCAAAGTTACTTACCCTTAAAGCACTTGTGTTATGGAAATCTGATACAACGGTGGTAACACAACACCTAAACCCATATTGACCAGACCGGGGATCGAACCCGAGACCTCAGAGATGGCTGCACCTTGAAAACCGGTGTGCTAGCCCCTCGGCTACGGCGGTCCTCAGAGAAGTCCGAATATAAGCTGTATGGTTTACTTACAAATTCAGTAAGTCCGCGTGGTGACTGAAGATAGGTTTGTATGAGCAAGAAATGAGCAAATAAATCAATTACACACCGCCAGGCAGCGCCGCGGGCAATAATTGGATTTGTACGAAGCACCCTTGGGGGCCGATCGCCGGTTTATTGTCTAGAAAGAGTTTAAGGAAAAACGGATGGCGAGCACTGCTTCAAAAATGATTTCATTTCTTTCAAGCAACTGATCGTCTTATTCACAATTTTTTAAACTTATATCGAGCAATACAAATAAACATACTTAGTTACTTTCTTTTTTATTATCTTTCATATTAGCTTTCTTGTTTCCTAAAACAACCCTTTCAATGTGGGTATAGAACTTCGGAAACATTTGCCAATACTTCAGACACTTTTGGGTCGATTACCTATCTTGCGAGTTTGATCAACTGAAATTGTTTTATCGCGTAATCTGGGATTTAATTAAAACTAGAACCATCGTAAAACTAAGCCCCAAAATCTTTGTCGCGAAACTTCACAAACGCGGAACTTGTGACGAAGTTATTCCTCACTTGTTAGGTGAGTTGGTAAGTTTTAACTACTCTTCACACAATTACATTCTGCGTTATACATTTACAATATTCCGAGTCGTTGACGTTTAGAAACGTCAGGAGTTTGTACATTCAATCGTAGCTGAAACAATTTGTGAATATGTTAGGCAAGGAGCACGCAGTCGGTAACCTTAGCTCATCGAGGCCCAGTTAAACAGGTGCTGAAAATGGACAACTTAGGCAAGTCGAATATGTAGACCTCCGTGGTCGAGAGACATATTTTTTATATCGCCTTGGGTCTGAGTGTTGTGCTACAATTCGTTATTTCTTTTCTATAACACAAGTGATTTAGTTACTTTGAAATCTGAGTTATGAATGTGATATTGTCCAACTTTTATTTTCCTATACTTTTGTATATCTTTAATCAGAATTATTATTATTATAAGTGGATAAAAAATTCTAGTCAAATGACTAGATTTTTTTTATCCAATAAACAGATTCCCAGATCGCTGGATCTAACCCAGCGATGCAGGGTTACCGTCATTGGGTTCCTGAACTAAGGTGCAGCCGTTGCAGTTTCAGTAATTGACACGGTGAACCAAGAATGAACTGACCTGGAAAACAAAGGAATTCTTAGTAGTGTTGTAACGACCTGAATTGAAGCGATGGTCCCAACCCATGGTCCAACACAATTTCGCTCATAATATTGACGTAAGTAATCAAAAACTTGAGTAGATACCGATCTCATGTACAAAATTAAGACAGTTAAGGCAAGATGCATCAGAACAATCAAATACTACAGGTGTCTTATGCAGTTAGAATAATTGTGATTTTGTTACTAAAAAGTATAGTTGCATGTGCTCGTGACTGAACATGCATCCTACAAAATATTAAATGTGTCAACTAAATTCTGTTAAAACATAAAGTTAAACTATAAGAACAATACATAGAAACCATAAATAAAAAATAAAAACATATGATGATGATAATGATGAGATGAGCATGATGTTGTGCTTGTGGCGCAGTGGCGGCACCGCTTTGGTAGTGATACCAAAGTCAAGCAACCCACGGCGACGTCGTGATTGGGTGGGTGACCGTTCCGACCATTTAAATGACGTCCAAGACAAGCGTCTCCGTGCTCCGGAAGTTGTTAAGCCTAGTCAGAGGCCCTAGTGCGGTTTCATAACATCTGACAGTAAGGTAGGTCAGTTGCCTTATAGTCTGTTGGAACGGTCACCCACCCAATCACGACCTTGCCGTGGGTTGCTTAACTTTGGTATCACTACCAAAGCGCTGCCGCCACTGCGCCACAATCACAACATCATGCTCATTATCATCATCATCATATATTATGTTTTTATTACAGACACCCCTCCACCAATCCGCATTGAGCCCGCGTGGTGGATTATGGCTCGTACCTCCTCATAATTGAGGTGAGGCCTTTGCCTAGCAGTGGGATCTTTAAAGGCTAACTTTACTTTTTACTTTTATATGATGAATAAAACGACTGACGGAAAATCCTACAGAATATCTCAAGCATTTTGCATACGAATCTGACCCATCGCTCCCAATGTTGGGTACCTACCGCGTTTTAAATGCAAATTATTTCAAAGTACAGTCGCAAATTGGGTGAATCTGATCTTTATGTAAATAGAATAAGAAGGCTTAAGAGTTTGCTTTTTACATTTAGAATTTTACCGATAATTTGTAACATTACGAAAAGGCGCATTCTTCAAACGATTTTGATTCATAGCTGATAGGTTTTAAGAAGTCTCGCAATATTCTTGCAAATCTATTTCTGATAAAACATTTTGTTATTTTTCCCATCATGTACGAAGGTCGCGCTGTCTTATTTTTATACATTCAACTTTAAAATGTTTAATCGAACTTCATGCTCTAAAAAAATAAGTAGTCAGCTTATTAGATCCCACTGCTGGGAAAAGACCTCACCTAAAATATAAGGAGGATCCATTCTTTAGCTGTTAGTCAACTGAATAACGACTTTTAGAAAACATATTTACTCATACTTTTACATGCGTCTTAAATCTGCTATTTATAAGGCACTAAAAGTACCTAAATCAACTACATCACGTACCACACAATCCTATTTGTTTGTAGCATCTAGTATCCTATATAGTAAATAGGAAGATGTATTCGCAGTTCACTAAACTTAGATTCCTTCCTAATTCCTAGTGAGGATCCAATTGGTTTCTATCGTCTTGGTTAGGATCCTACTTAGGATGCGATTGGTTCCTACCTTACTACGTTTTTATCACAAAAATCGAATTTTGTTCGTTTGTGATATCTAGATTGCTTAAATCTAGAAATCACCTATCGTGGGATCACATTGGAAACACTTAAATGCTTACAATTAAGAAAAGTTTGTTTTCTCCAGTTTTCAATACCCCTTAAAAGATACAGTGGCCAGCACATCAGAATAATATTTTTTGATGCGTAATCACCCCTATTTCAACTGCATAGGATGCCACAGTGTCTATCTCGACTTGCTGTCGCCTTACTTACTTTTATTACCCGACTGCGGGTAAGCACAAAAAGAGGGTTGCTGTAAATATGGTCACAAATAAACAGACTATTCATTAGAAACGTTTCTTACTGTCAAGCTCTGTCAAGGGAGACTTTTTCTTCTAGCAACAATGGTTTCGAATGGTCCATTATGTGGTCTGGATCAGATAAAATCCTTCTTATAGCAAGTTACGAACTCGTAATGTATATTAAAAATGTTTTTACTGGGACTTCATAACTTAAGATGTCACTCTAGGGATTCCTTTTTAGCTGTGTTGTTAGTTTACTGAAGCTCTTAAAACTCTGAAGTTATTATTATAACTTACGAAAAAACATAATACTTAGGTACCTCATAAAAATACTACCTAGCTAATAAACCATGTAAAAATGTTTTATGCCAGTCTGATACGGTGCATTCTAAGCCATTTTAAATTAAATGAAATGAAATGTCAAAGAACTACTAATACACAAATTTAAAAATTCCTTTACAGAATAATAACATTTATCTGACAACCATTGGTGCAGTTTATTCTTAAATATATTTAGGGGAAAATCAGTTATTGATTTTGGGATTTAGTTGTAAATTCGAATGGCCATAACGTAACAGTTATTGCTTAACAATTTTGTCTTCATAAATGGAAATTTAATTCTATCGGGGTGTCTCCTACTATATAACTGATTTTCTTTAAATTTTGTAAAGAAATCTGGATATTTTTAACGAACACTCCAGTTTCGTAAATGTACAGGCTTGGCAATGTCAACAGCTCCAAATTCACAAACAAACGTTTGCATGAGTCTAAGTCTTTAGATAATAATTATGTTATAATTTAATAAATAACCATATTTACTAGTTATCACTGTCAGGCTATAGTTTTAAATTACCTGTGTTCTCTTACTTTATACAAGGTATCTTTGTATCGTATCCAATTTTTCCTCAGACATTAGGTATATTTTAAAGATGCTATTTTTGTAAAAATATAGGTAGGTCAAGTTTAATTTAAAAAAAAATATATATCAAAAAACGTGGTTAACCGTACCTACGCATGAATTAGATGGATGTGGCACGTGGGCATTGGCGCGGGATTGCTATTACTATCATGGGAGGCAACGGTCTTGGAGCTTGGAGCTGTGTATTTTTTTCTGGACAACCAAAATAAAAAAATCGTGTCTTGTTTTTTGCCTCAAAGATTATTTTATTCGAATTTAGATACCGATACAGAAGTCATCATGTATACCTAGCTAGCGCCTCCACCAATTTGGCTTTAAAAATGGTCGTTTCAATTAATTCATTCTCGGCAAAAACCGTGGGAACTATTAGTCGGTACATTAGTGAGCAAGGACAGGAGTCAGCCGACTACTGAAAATTGCTGCCACCACGTGCCAAACGAACTGTGAAAATAATGGCGCTCGAGTAATGCTCGTCTTAAATCGACTAATGCATTCCGCATGCGATATTTTTATGTCGTTAAACCAGTAACGTAGGTACACTTCCTTCCGCGATAAAAGATTTGCCCTCTGATGAATATTATGTATTGGCATGGGTAAAAGCTAAAAACGCCCAAGTGCGAGTTGGACTCGCGCACGAAGGGTTCCGTACCATTCTATCCATTCCATCTATAATACAACAGTAGACCTATGCCCTTTTTTATTTTTAAATACAAAAAAACTATTTTGTATGGGAGCCCCCCTCAAATATTATTATTTTTATTTATTTTTAAATTGAATACACATATTAATATTCTTTAAACATTTCAAGCGTCTACCTGTTGTTATTATTAATATCGAGTAAAAAACAGCAAAAAAAATCATGTTTGTTGTAAACCTTTTTAAATATTTATTATATTCTGTTTTTAGTATTTGTTGTTATAGCGGCAACAGAAATACATAATCTGTGAAAATTTAAACTATCTAGCTATCACTGTTCATGAGATACAGCCTGGTGACAGACAGGCAGACAGACAGACGGACGGACGGACAGACAGACAGACAGACAGACAGATAGATGGACGGACGGACGGACGGACGGACTGACAGACAGACGGACGGACGGACGGACGTACGGGCAGACAGACAGGCTAAATAATAGGGTCCCGTTTTACCCTTTGGGTACGGAACCCAAAAAACTATATAAGAATTGCTTAGAGGTAGTAGTAGACTTGCTAATTTGATCGACAGTTACATCATCTATGTGTTTTTAAAGATTGTACATTGTGATATATTACTTGTATACAGTGTGTCCGGGTTTGGACTGGCGATAATTTATGGGCTATTAGTTCATCAAATGTTATCGACAAAAAACCCTGATGTTGGGTTCTAACTCTTGAAATGGCAGACAATTTAATTATTTAAAAAAATACTCTTTCTATGAATCTAGATGTCCTAAAGCTTATGAAAATGATTTATTTGAAAGTAACGCTATCGCCTATCAAGTGGAATAAAGATTAATTCAAAATTATTAACAGTCAATAAGAAAAAAAAAATGATTTTCAGAAATCTTGCCCAAAATTTAAAACAGTTAAATAGATTGTTAAACGTATTACCTAAAAATGCAATATTTCTGAATTATTTAAATAAAAAACTTTTTGGCAAAAAATTTTTTTCATTAGTATTATGTCTAAACTTTCATAAATAAAATGTAATAAAAGGCCCTTAAATTATTGCTTGTCGATACCCGGACACCCTGTATAATTAAGTGGTCGTTCTTTGCACAGGCACTAACGGATTTTGACGTAAGCGATACATTTCATAAATTAAGTACATAGTTCATTCGTTATGAATATAACAGATCTTTATGCCATATTGGGTGTTTCTAATATTGTATTGATGACAATCGCCAACAGAGGATCAAGTTCTAATGAGTTTCTTTTTAATCGTGTAGTGTATTCGTTATGTTAACAATTCTGAGAAAGTAACTTTAGTCACACTAACAAGATAGTCTAATTCCAAAAACGGTCATTACTTATCAAGTAATTAAATGTAAGTAATTAATTAGCAGTGCCCATGTGGGTCTAAGTTGCCCGTGTAATTTTGATCATAAAATCAGTAAGTGTTAATGTGGTCAATAGTCGGCAAGGAATTTATCGTTCGAAATTGTATCTATCAATATCACCCATCGGTAAGTCCATACTCCTATAATTCATATAATTATTATTATAAGACTACCTAAATTTTACCATCCTCTATGAGCATTTATGTAAATTTGTACTGTGTTGGGTGTGCAATAAAGAGTATCTATCCATCTATTTAATCTTATATTTTTTTATACCAGTGTGCCTGTCTGTTACGTCTGCACTCTTTTAAACCGCTAAATTGTTTATATTGGTTTTGAATTTGGTATACATTGAGATAGGTACTTAGTTTGAGTCTCGGGAAAGGACAAAGGTTACTTTTCCTAAGAATATGTTGTTTTGTTAGAGTACGTGACATAGGTACGGCCACGGCAGATCCTTAGGACATCACTATAAATATTTTGTAATTAAATACATTGAAATAATTTTTTTTCTTGTTTCATTGAAATAATTTTTTAGATCGTGATTTTTCTATTTCAGATTTTTTTTATCTCAGAAATCATCGTTTAAAGTTAGGGTAGAAGTTCCGTGTAAATTGCTAATATTAATTTAAATATTATAAAAAGGTAATTGTTTGTGAATTTATTTGGAGGAAGTTACCTCTGGAACTACTAAACCGATTTTAATGAATATTTGACCAGTAGGTAGAAGATTATTTCTGAGTGACATGACATATAGATTACGTATAGTTATTTAGTTTTTTATATTGCACCCAGGCGAAGCTGGTACCTACGGGTCAATTAAATTCGATTATCTTTATTATTAAGTATTACATAAATTTAATTTTTAAGACTTTAATTGTATGTACTGTTTACATTTAGTATAATTTAAAACAAACTGCGAGCCTCTATTACTTTACTGCGAAACAACAAACTTTTTTGTACAAACACGAAAAAATTTAAATAGGAAATAAGCCTATAACTAATTTTGAGTTTCGCTAACAGATAGAGAGTGGTGACCCAACAAACTATTTCCTCGCTGAAAACAGTCCGGAAATTAAACCCAGAGAAAAGTCTCCCGGGACATTAACTCTGAGAGAAAGGGATTTAATTTTAAATTTGTTTCGTGGCTTATATTTGTTTAGGGATGAATAAGTGCTGACACTTTCCGTGTGCACCCCGCGCTAACTGCTTCGTTGTTTAAATTAAACATCAGTTCTGTTTGTGCTGAAAGACGCACTTTTAATTTAAAACCCAAACATGATATAACAGGTCATAATAAGAGTGAAATATGTGTGTAGATGTTGAAGTAATGAGAACATGGCCTATTTATTAGCTGGTGGACGTATTCTCAAAACTTTCATGATATCTTAGTAACTTGTAAGTAGGAGTAAATAAACACAAAGACATGCATGAATTAAAAATAAATAAACTTAAAACCTACTTAATCAAAAATAAATAAACTTAAAACCTACTTAATCAAAAATAAATAAACTTAAAACCTACTTAATCAAAAATAAACCCGTGTCCTTGAGGCAAGGAGGCGAGGATGCTGGCTGCGTTACCGCGTTGGATAGCTATACTATCCTTTGAGCGAGGAACGAGCCAGCTTTACTATTTGCTAAAACAGAATTTAATTTAGGTGCAATTTTTCAAAAAGTTATCATTTCTCATTAGTAGGAGTAGCTACAGTAAGTCTCACACCAACTTTCCCAAATCTGTCAAAATATCTCAAATGTTATGGAACTCTACGTGATCAATACAAGGTTGAAATATGTTTGTCGAAATTTGACAGATCAGGGTAGTTTGATGGTGGGCCATGTGTAAATTACAGTAAATTATCATATCTTTCACAACATAGTTATTGGAAAAAACTTAAATCCATACTAATATTATAAACGCGAAAGTGTGTCTCTCTGTCTGTCTGTCTGTCTGTCTGTTACCTCTTGACGCTTAAACCACTGAACCGACTGAGATGACATTTGGTATGGAGACAGTTCGAGACCCTGGAAAGGATATAGGCTACTTTTTGACGCGATATAAAAACATTAAGGGGTGAAATGGGGGATGAAAGTTTATATGGAAAATCCAACTTTTGCGGGCGAAGTCGCGGGGAACCACTAGTAGGTATTATATAAATAAACAAAAGCAAGTAATGTAATATGAAATTGGTATTATGTAAACTAGCTATTTTCATTTGCATTCCTCAATATAAAGATAGGAACATGGTACTAAGTTTTTTGATTAATGAAAAATGTACTTACTACCTAAGGAGGAAATTGAACCCGCGTTCCTCAAAAAACCTATAGGTGGTCATTAATTTTTTGGAGTGCAATATCTATCTTTTAAATGCTAAGTGAATGCGCGTCACTTCAATAAACAATAATTTAGGAAAACGATACCTACTTGGCACTATAAATAAGGGCGATTTCTAAAATAATTCGTCCATGGCATAATAAAAAGTATCACTAAAGCCATTGTTATTCAACACACCACATCACGAAGACTACCATAGAGCTAAATCCTCTCTGCTTAATCTGTCAGGGAAAGCGGACTAGCTAGTCCTCTTAATAGCATTAGAGTGACTTAGCAAAGTAACCTCCCTTAGCCATTGATCCGTTTTCAGTTTAAAATACATCCGAAAAATATCTATAAAGAAGACACTTTATTGGTATCATTCATGTACTCTATTACCCCGTTACTAATAATGAATTTGCCAATGCTATAACACTTATTGTATAAATACGGCTAGTTTGGAATTATATGTAAACATGACATTGTGGGGACAAACATTACTTAGCCATCTCATCTCATATTATTATCAAGTGTTTTAGCAATGTGAATATAAGTATAAGTAAGGGGATTAGTCTTTAAGCATCTCTAATCATGCAGGTAGTCAATTCTGAAATATTTCAAAAACATAATTTTTCTTATCTTTAACATTTACAACACTTTTCGACGACGCCTCGTTAAAGGCGCCAGAAACTTTTCTATCTGCAGATTATGAGTTAAAGCTGGAATGTTCGAGGGAAAACGAAAAAGGCAGCGAAGTTCAGCAGAAAAACTATTTGATTGCCCAAGAAGTACTTACCGGGACACGAGAAACCGAACAATTTAATTACATTTTCTGTCTCTTTCCTCCATGACTTGTCTTTTCGTTGTAGGGGTGGCACTTGACTTCTAACGGTTAACGGCCTGTGATAAGTAAGAACTACTTTATTTGGATTCCATTTTCAAGGAAAGCCTTGTGACCGAACAAGACATTAAGCTGACCTTATTTGATCAGCTTAAACGATTACATAGATACTTTACATCCAAAACCACTTGATGCTAAATAATAAGCTAAGTCATTTATTCTGTGGCATAAGTGCAAAAATCATTCTAAGTAAGTTGTTATGATGAGTAAGGTATGATAAGAGTAGGTAGTCTAGGTAGTAGGTAGGGTAAACTACAACTCCTTGGACACCGAATACTTAGTTAATGAGCTATTTTGTTGTGTTCATAATAATGCGCGGAGTAAATAATATATCACGTTATATATAGTAGATTTATGCCAGCTTTGTTTTACGGTTTGTTCAACGCTTTGACAATAGTGACTGAGTGTCTTGCGCTGCTTCTTCTCAGCGGTAACCTCATTATTATTTTCGAAACTTCGCTGTTCGAATTGTAATTGGTCAAAAACGGTTTGACGAAGTTTTAAATAATATATTGATTTATTTACATAATATTGTAAGACTATAAATTCATGGTCCCGATGTTTCATTTTCCAGAAAAACTGTTCTCCGATTATCAAAACGATTTTTTTTCATTTCATAGATGTTTTGCTTGTCATCACTTTAATTTCAAACAGTTTTAAAGATAACCGTTACTCTGCTCAATTTGGGGAAACCCGACTCGTCGTAGTCCTTCGCCGTGGTACTAGTCTGCCCAATACTAGAGTGTAATTTAGAAGCCGGAGGCGCGGACGGAGTGCAGTCCTCGCCCCCTGTAACAAAGATGCGCCATGCCTGCTTGCATGCTGCATGCCTGCTTGCAAGCTCCATGCCTGCTTGCATGCAGCATGACTGCTTGCATGCTGCATGCGTGTTTGCATGCTGTAAGCCTGCTTGCATGCTGTATGCTTGCTTGCATGCTACGAGCTCTCTAGCACAATGCATGCCTGCTTATTTGTTTGTTATAATGTTATATATACTGAAAACATTTTTCTAGAAACTGAAAAATCTACCAAAAATTGTTTTAGTTTTAATTCAAAACATATTGAATTTGAAAAAAAATAACAAATGTAAATCGGGCTTTCAAAAGAATGTCAATCGTGTTTTCGGTCAAATGAAAATACGGCAAACAAAAAAAAAGGATTGACGATTTCAGTAAAATTTTCAACTGAACTGAACTTGAAAATTTTACTTTACGAACTTTACTCTACGAATTTAAGATAGGTAACCCTTCTCAAGTGCCCCTTGTGGGCCTCCATACATAAATAAATAACTTTTATGCGTTTTACAGTTAAGACATTTCATTTTGTAAATAAAACCTCAATCCTGGATCCCGGAATCAAACCGTCCTCTGCGAATAAAAAAAGTTTTCTGATAGAGTTCACTTTTTAATCGTAAACAAAAAAAAATATAGGAAGGTTTTAAAAACGCTCAAATATCTAACTTTCACTTTGTTAACCCTATTCTATATCTGGGTTTTGAGAACCTTCTGGGTTAGTTGGGAACTCTTTTAATTGCATCCGTGGAGTCTGCAATGAATTGCATACTTGCGAAATCCCAAATGTAGGACCTCGTACTTAGTGAACATACGTACAGAGTCCTACTGTCTGTATTAGAATAACGTCTTAGTATTTATCGGATAATAAAATATTTTTCTCATTAAAACATTTTGCTCGTAACGTAGGTACGTCTCTTTGACACGGATATTTTACTTTCAAAGTTCCAGTGCCACACTGTTTTTTTTTCGGTTTTATTTTTAACTAGCGACCCACACCGGCGTCACACAAGTGCAATATGCATAATAATGCATATTATACATATACCTTTATATCGAATCACTCTATCTATTGCTGAAAACTGCATTAAATAACGTTGCGTAGTTTAAAAGATCTAAAGAAACACAGCGGGAGTGACTTCATTTTATATTTATGTAAAGACTAGCTGATGCCTGCGACTTCGTACGCGTGGACTCGATGATACAAAATATTTTATACTCCCGTCGCCATTCAGCTATCATGATCTCTTAGTCTACCATGTCGTAAGGAGAAGAGAAGAATGAAAAATCAAGGTCAATAGGCACTCTTTACTTAGATAGTTTACTATCACCTCGCCATCCTTCTCTGGTAAGAAAATTTCGCATGGCAGTGACACCGACTCCAAAACTAAATTTTGTCGTATATCTTTCTTAGTAAAAGTGTAAAGGTTTTTTTACTTTTTAGTTTACTTTATTGAAGGCAGTTTTATTCGTTTGTAACAAAAAAAATAGGTAACTTAAGTTTTAGAGTTAAAAAAAAGTCAGACTCAAAAAACCTTCCTTCTGCAATAGATGAATGCGGTTTAGCATTTATTTATTGTGTCCCTAGCCTACTCAAAGGTCGGTTTGTAAGTTACTATTATCGTAAAGTTATTATTATTATAATTAGAAGGTAAAGTTATTATTATAATGAGGAGCCTGTCGTGTCCCACTGCAGGGCAAAGGCCTCCCTACCCTTTCTCCTATAACGTAAAGTAAGACTATTCTTATACTCGTAGTTCAATTTCCTTCAGTTAGTGATAAGAAGTATAATAAATAGTGCCAATTTACTTAGATCTTTCATTAATAATACAGTAATTCAAAAAAAAATCGACAAACTGTTTGTGGTGAAAGTATTTACGAACTATTTAGCGTTAAGGTCAGCACCATCAAATTATGACTTCTTAATGTAAACGCTTAAATACTTAGGTATTTAAGCGCTTAAATACTTAGGTAATTAATGATGTATCATATATGGTATACATGCGTATAAAATCTGAAGGATTCTCTCGATTTCTCCAGGTTTCCGTCACCAGATCGTAACTTGGTGACAGTAGGAGGGAGTTTGAAAATCAGTCTAAAGTAATTTAGAATATCGATTGCTCCAGAACTTCAATTTGTGTTAGTCAATAGAAAATGCTCATCACGCTGAACAATGATCCCTAAGGCTCTCTATTCATATCTCTTATAGTTGAGCTGAGCTGCTAGGGTTCTATATTAGTTGCTCCAGACCTTCAATTTGTGTACATCAAAAGAAAGTGCTCATCACGCTAAACAATGTTCCCTAAGGTGCTCTATTTGTATCTTATATAATTGAGCTGAGCTGCTAGAGTTCCATATCAGTTGCTTTAAACCTTCAATTTGTGTACGTCAATAGAAAGTGCTCATCACGCTGAACAATCCAACCTACGGCGCGCTATTCATATCTCTTATAGGGGCAATCTTAAAATTGGGCGTATTTGGTTGATTCCCTTGGCACTTTTTAAAACTTAAGAGTTTAAACTTTTGCTAACAAAAGGCTAAATATTACATCATTGTAAATATATTTCACAAATAGGCATCACTGTCACATGTTTAGATATAAAGATATATGACTTTAAAATTTTGGTGCCAGGGGAATCAATATAAGATGCCAGGGGAGTCAAAATAAACATGTTGCATAGAATAATCGTTTATTTAAAATAAACGATTATTCTTTTAATCAAATATCTACATTATAAAACTCTTCCGATACTTAGTGACTGACTGTCAGACAATGCACAACCGCAGAACTAAGTGAGGATTTTTTAAATTCAACCCCGAGAGGCCACGCGGACGAATTCGCTGGCGGCCGCTAGGATACTATACAATAAGAATCAGAATTATTCGTTAAAGTCTTTAAATTGGTTGCAAAATCTAATCCTAACCCAACAAAATATTTAACTTACAATGTATAGTATTAACAGCACATGATCTTATATAATAACATACACTTTGCACCTCTTGCCGCCTCTATATCAGCGGTGCGAGAGCTAAAATCGAACTGCAGTGTTCAGTTTGATGTGCCATTGATTGTACACAATAGTAAAATTATTATTTAATACGTAACCCATAGTCATAATATAAAAGTATGATAAATTAAGGAAGCTTTGATTCCCCTGGCATTTTGCCAGGGGAATCAATGCCAGGGGAGTCTAGAAAAGTTAATCTTCTTTCGATTTTGTTTAAATGGATTGATTTTTGCCCATGATTATTTTAAAAATATATTTATGTAAATTGATACTGTGTGTGGTGTGCAATAAAGAGTATCTATCTATCTAAAAACATTTAATATTCCTATATACCCTACTGTTAATCCGAGTAAAGAAATTCTTAATCATCAAAAAAAAAAAAATTTTTTTAAAGTGGCCTGGGTAATTAATGACCTAGTGAAACAAAGCCAGGCGAATCAAATTCTTACCTTCGTAAATCCGGCTTGGAAACGTCGAGCACACGACCTCTCCTCGCGATGTTCAGAGCGCGACTAAAGCCACCTTGCCGATGTGCATGCCTTCGGCGTAGACATTTATAATAGCAAGGCAGGTGGCATTTAGTGACGCGCCAAGGGAATCACTCGTTGCGCTCGGACAAACAAACATTTTTTTTTTAAAACAGTGATTGGCACAGACTTTTTGTATTTATTAAATCATTAAACAACTCACCTCACTCACCCTTTAACTCTTAAATTACAAAAAATCCAAAATTTATGGCTATAGATAGGTAAATTTTTAATGGTTTGATCAAAATATGACAAAGGGACAGCCCAGGGGAATCAAATATCAAGGCTTCGAAGATTTTTTTCAGATGTTTTAAGCTAAAATAAACACCGTTTTTGTTGTGCCCCATTTAACTTAAACATTAATGTAACAGGAAAAAAATATCTCACATTATGGGTAATTTTTGCCCCCGGACATTGCTTTTTTTGGCTTTCAAGATTGACCCATAGTTGAGCTGAGCTGCTAGGGTTCCATATCAGTTGCTATAGAGCTTCAATTTGTGTACGTCTATAGAAAATGCTCATCACGCTAAATAACTTTTCTTAAGGTGCTGCTTTCATATCTCTCTTAGTTTAAGTGTACTGCTAAAGTTCCACATCAGGTACTCCGATCTTCAAATTAGGTTATAGCCTATTTGCCCAGACTCAATAGCTACACAATAAAAAAAGTTTCATTTAAATCCGTTCAGTAGTTCCGGAGATTAGCGTGTACAAACAGACAAACAGACATACAGACATACAGACAAAAAATTAAAAGTTACTATTTTAACATCACTCTCAATTAGTTTTTGGTAAAAATACTCAATGTACAGACGAATCGGTTTTACAGTTGTATTATATGTATAGACTAGCTGATGCCTGGGACGTCGTCTGCGGAGACTCGATGACAGAATACTCATCCTCCCATCACCATCCAGTAATATCTTACTTGTACCTTGTCGTATAGTGAAAAGAGGTCACCTTGTATCTAGATGTATATTCTATTGAGATGAGACATACCCCAGGAAACTATTCACATTTACAGTAATTATTCTGTGCCTAGGTTGTGCATTATAGATGTTAAAATTCTGGTATGACTATCAAAATTAATTCAACTGATTCTGAGACCATAGGAAACAGTTACATTACCTATAGACAAAAATTTCAAAAACTAGATTTTGTACTCCAACTAAGGCTATTTTTAAATCAGTTTTTTTTTTTAAATCAGTGTACAAAATTCGAATATCCAAGGTTTTATAACATGGAAGAAGATATACACCTTGCGCATTTTTTGATACTTATTTCATCATTGTAAATGACTTAATATTGCCTGAAGATTGACCCCTTAGCCCACCCCACCCCAACTAGCGTAGATAAATCCATGAGCGATGGCACTGTGACCGTGATTATACAACAACAATTATGGGAAGTGCGATAAACATGGGTAACATTTGTGTATCTTGTGAAATATTTTAATAACCCGTGTCCATTTTGACATTTTCTTGGTGTTTAATAGGTACTTCTCTAAATACGTCAAGCTAAATCTCTTAGAAAATTCTTGTAAGTCTACTGTGTGTGATATGCTAATTTACCTCGTAGGGACGGAACATTCTTCTAGTGCTCATAACTTCTCGCTATTATAAACTTTCCAACAATCAATCATATTTTTTGTAAAATATAAAAATATTTTATTGGAAATCCTATTTTGACAATCTAGGATTCGTTCGTGTACCTATGAACGAATCTTACAAATTAGCGTAGTTGATAGTCCGTGTTTTTCTTACTTCAACCGTTAATATTAAGCCTGAAATGTGCGGTGTGACATTTGTGTAAGGCTGTAAGTGAAAACACACCTTTATTCACCACCAACGAACTCATGGTAGTTTAATCTCTCTATAACATGCCCGGTCAGTATGATAAACCATTTACGTCACAGGTCTATTGATATAAACATTGCCCTGATATCGCCATGCGACCAGACTGAGAACAGTTCGATCCCAATTAAGTCGCTTAGAAAGTTAATTTATATATTTTACTATAATATAGAAATACAGTGATTCGTATTTATTGGCCTAGCAGAGGTGAACGTGAACCAGTGTTGGATAAAAACATTTCTAAATATCAAAATAACAAGGTACTCGTTATAAAATTACTTATTATTCAACGTAAAAACTATGCTTGAGATGATCAATTTAAGACTTAAAATACTTTCCAAAAAATTAAGAGTTTAACTTGATTTAGCTTTTTTCAAAGGAGTTTTTTCAAATATCCATTTATTGCGCTACTTATTTATATGAATAATTTATGATAGCTAAGATGTTTTGTTGGAAAGCGTACGCCGATAAATATTTATAGGTTCTTTTCACGGTTGATCCGGCTAGGATGACACTCCCTTTGGCGTATTTTTGACTACAAATCTAGCCTGTAGTGTGCAGACTTACGTACATATAGACCGCTATTCATCATCATTGCATCATTATCTTAGTCATATTCCCATAAATGTTACTGAAGGTGGTATACTTGATATACGTAATATGTCTTATTTAGTACGACTATCTACTTAAACTCCACATGATATCATATAAAATATAACTCAGAATAAGAGACGCCTTTCAAAGCTTTATCCGGATTATCCAATATTACACCTTTTACAATATGAGGGAAGCGACAGAAGCATGGAGTTAAGTCGATCGTTATTCTTTCATAACCACTCATACATTGACGATGTGACCTGAATTTGCCGTAAACTGAGAAACTTGTGAATTTTCTACAACATTACAATTGAGGCATCATTATGTTAGGTTCATCAATGATGCCTCATCTCTACACAATCACACCAAACTGTGCAGTAAATCAACTATCAAATAAACCAACCAAAGAAACTATCAAAACGGAATCAGCGAGCGCTTCATTATAAAATCCTCTCAGAGAAGAGAAATATTTTCAATCAACGCGAGTGTTATTCCCGCTGGCAACACTGCGACGTCGGCAGCTATGTCCTCCGGGATGCGGGGATAGCATTGACAGTCGCGTTGGGAATCGAATCAATTTGTCGCAGCAACACCGCGCTTGCTCCCGTCCCACGTCTCAATCTTGTACGAGTACAAGTGCACTGGTTCTCAACGTTAGGATAACTTACCCCAAATTATTTTTGTAATTTCATTTTGGATTGAAACATCAAAATCCCTTATATAACAGTAGATTTCGATACTGTTATTTGTTGTACATAGGTACAGCCATAAACGAAGTTTATTTTGAGCCTTGAAACTTATTCTGAGTGAATATATGTGTTTAATCTTGTAATAATGTATGTTAACTGAAACATCTTAGGTAAGAACATATGTGGAAATTAGTTCCAAAGTCCATCCATAGATGTCGCTGTGCCGAGTTGAATCGCGATTTTATTTGGTTCTTGTAACTCACATATAAGTGTTGATTATAAGGTTCAAAATATATATTTCACTCTTACTAACTGGGACTTGTATTTTATTTTGTAACTCGCTCCTAGTTATTTTTGGGACACTGTACAATATGTTTATATTGTTGTCTTATAAGAAACCTGACAAGAAACCTGACATTCTTACTAACCCTGTAACCACTGCTCGTATATGGATTAATAGTCTCTAAAATATATTTTTCAGACCGGAAGCATGGACTCCTACAAGTTCGCCATAGAGCCTCCAAAGATAGTGGACCGTCATATCACCCCGACTCTGTTCTGTGGTCCAGGGCCTTCAGATATGTGGCCATCTGTGAATGAAGCTTTAACCAGACATCTCATTTGCAACATGTGTGATGAATTCTTCAACGTAAGTTTTTTGTTACATTCATCCATAAAATAAAACGCATGATTATGGTATTTAACTGTTTGATAAATTAAAGGTAATGGACGATATCCGAGCTGGAATCCAGTACCTTTTCCAAACTCAGAGCAAGCTGGTCTTAGCGATAAGTGGTGCAGGACACTCAGGGATGGAGACAGTTATCTGCAACCTGGTCGCTCCTGGTGAAACCCTTCTCATTGCTAAAAGAGGCATGTGGGATATTCGCGCAGACATAGTTGCTAGAAGACATGGTGAGCTAAAATTGTTGTATCAGAAATTCCAAACCATATGTTCTTTTCTTCGTCTCTTGTTAACTAAACTTTTATTCAATTTACAGGTATCAAGACAGTGTTCACAGAAGTCTCCTTAACAGAAACATTTTCTTTGGGCGATTTAGAATCAACGATTAAAAAAGTTCGGCCGACAGCTCTGTTCATAACACATGGAGATTCCTCCACTGGCTCAGTTCAAAAAGTTGAAGGACTTGGTAAAATTTGTCACAAGTTAGTTCATATCTAAGACTTTTACCTAAAGTAATCAATAACATACAACGAGACCATTGAGGTTACTGATATGGTAATGGCCTAGCAAGGCGGTCAGGTGCATTTTAATAATCTCTATTATTTCTTGTTCAAGGTATGGAGTTCTTTTGCTGGTAGACACGGTCGTGTCTATAGTTGCAGAGCCATTTCTGATGGATACATGGGAAATAGACGCTGTGTACACCGCTCCCCAAAAGGCTATGAGTGGTCCCGCTGGTATAGCTCCAGTAGCTTTCAGCGCATTGGCCGAGTAAGTACTCATTGACTAGCTTTTTAACAGCTATTTATATATTATATACCTAGTATAGTTTTAGTTCAGCAGCTAAGTTATTATTTCTAACATTTCTTGTTTTACCTACTATTTCAGGAATAAAATTAAAAACAGAAAACACGAACCACCATTTTATTTTGACATCAAGGAGTTGGCCCTTCAATGGAACTGCTATGGAAACACCAGAAAGTAAGTAAATGTATTTTTAGAAATGACTACAGCTTGTTCTTATCCTTTTCTCATTGTCACTTCATAATATTACTATAAAATAAATCCCCTGCCATGTCTGTGTGTATGTATGTATGTTTACGAGGATATCAAAAACTACCCACTAACGATTTTCATCCATCAATTGAGTGATTCCTGAGATTGTGTATACGTAAATTGATAAGGTTTTTTGTAAATTCGTGGATATATGACGATGATCGTAGAAAATTTGCAAAAACTCAACTGGGAGCTTATGCTGCCTAATCTGTTTGAGATTATAATTAAATTACTATACTCATTCTAACCATGCGGAGTCGGAGTTGTTCGCTAGATTTTTTGTATAAGGATTTTTAACAGATTTTGCGTTTCAGATACCACCACACAGTTAGCACACCAATGCTTTGGGCTCTACGGTGCTGCCTCCAAGAAATTTCCAAAGAAACACTTCAGAAGTCTTGGGAGCGTCACACCGCTGTCAACAAATATTTTCACAAACGCCTCCAAGAACTCCCAGTCCAGTTTCTTATCCCTAACCCTGAAGACCGGCTTTCAACTGTCAGTACCATAGTCTTGCCTAAAGGCTACGATTATATGGAGTTCGTCAAATATATGCGGGAAAAGTAAGTTATTTATTACCGTAAAGTAATTGTTTCAAGTTTCAATTGCTGCAGTAGAAAATATTTTTCTTAATATCTTAAATTTCTCTCTAATAAGAAACCAATTACCTATTACTCCTGAACATACCTTATATTTATTATACTTTTTAGTGTTCTTACAATGAATATCTGACATCTTACACTTATTTCCTAGGCACAGCATCCTGATTTTCGGAGGAATGGGCCCAACAGTGGGCAAAACTCTTCGCGTTGGTCTCATGGGGGTCAACTCCAGCATCCAAACTGCTGATAAAGTGGTCAATGCCATGGCTGATACTCTTCGAGCACTTAAGAAATCGTCATTGTAGGATGAAATCTTACTCCAATCAAAATTTTGTTATTGTAATTAAAACTTCCTAATATTTAATTTAAAAAATAAACAAACATCAAATGTTCTCGTATCTGCTTATTTCGTTTGTTTATAAGTGGCTACTTATAAACAAACTAGAGATGTTTTGAGATGTGTATAAAGGTTTTTGACGGTTGATGGTTAAAACGAGAAAGTATTATTTATGCAGTTTGAGAGCAGTTGGTTTTGTAGAATATATTCTCAATAAACTCTTATCTCAAACAGAAACTCATCACGACGAACCAATATGCACTACCTATTGACCTCTTTTACACGAAGTCTGTTTATGTTGTTTTATCAGTGTGTCGTGTTAAGATTGTAAAGCCATATGTTATTACATTCTAATTAGGAACTTCCTAGCTCATATTTAGATATATTTCTTACAATGAACATGTATGTAAAAATATTTGTAGGTTTGAGGTATGTCCAGTTTCGTCCTTGTAATTGAGTGAGTACTTGTGACACAGTACTGTACTAAAACGTTTTACTCTTAAATGAATTATTTTTTTTTCCAAGATTTTACTAGTAAAATTTCCGCTTACGTAATGTAAAAATAAAAAAGGATACTGTAAGAGAAGAATTCAGAAAAAACTAGCATAGGCCGGAAATAGAGAGCAATAAGTGTCGTTTAAATGTCTACTTAACTGTTATACTTTTAAAATAGGTCTTGGGTGCCCAGTTTAACCTCGATCCGCTACTTTAACAACGGATATGTTGTAGCGCAATAGTAAAACCAATTCCGAACGACTTTTGTACTTATAACATCGTGTTAAATTAAGGGAGAAATAAAAACATATTTATCATTAAAAATCAACGTTAAAAGAAAGACGAAAATATGAACGATGAGGAAATAAATAAATATCAAATAGTGGTACCAACTGTTGCACTTAGTATACTCGACACTCGCATTTAAGTGCCTTGTTTGAACGACATTAGAAAATGTCTTTTCAGTTGAATGTATACAGTCCAGGTTTCGACTAGCGATAATTTAAGGGCCTTTTATTTTTTGGCGCAACTGGATTAGGAAGGCAAAGGGAAGCGCTTCCTACCGACCGGTTGTTATGGTCGGGGACAAGGGTCCAATGGTCACCGTCTTGGTTTATCTATATGTAGTCAAGCTCGTGCTAAATCTTACATATCGCGGTTTGTGTCGTATGGAGCGGGCTATCAGCGCCATCTAGCCTGTAGGAGCCGAGTCAGGGCGTCGCGTCTTAAAGTTGCTTGCTAGTGTTAGCGACAGTGGTAAGATGTCGCTACACCACTCCCCCCGAAGAACCGGAGGTTGATTGAGCTAGGGTGGTTGAGAGCTCAGCAGTCTGTGCGTAGTGAGCTTGAAAGTGCCAGTGCTTGTTGAGTCCACAATGTGCCGGGATGTGCATGCGCGATGTCCACGGCGAGTCGGGATGGGCATGCGTAATGTCCACGGCGAGTCGGGATGCGCGATGTCCACGGTGAGTCGGGATGAGTGCGCGATGTCCACATGATGAGTCGGGATGTACATGCGTGATATCCACAGTGAGTCGGGATGAGCATGTGTGATGTCCACGATGCGTGCGGGAGAGCTCGAAGTCCACAGTGAGTCGGGATGATGAGCTGGATGAGGCTGCCGAGGAACCAGGTAGAACCGGTGCGGTCTGCGGTGGTGTCCTTAGGGCTGGTGAGCTGGCTTGCAGGAGACTGCTGGCTGGATGCTGCTGGCTAGGTGCCTGTTGGCAAGGGAGAAGGCGACGATAATGATGACGACGGTGAGGCTCCACGCTCCAGTGTAGATCACGTCGGGGTCACCACTTTGGCGCAACTGGATTAGGAAGGCAAAGGGAAGCGCTTCCTACCGACCGGTTGTTATGGTCGGGGACCAAGGTCCAATGGTCACCGTCTTAGTTTATCTATATGTAGTCAAGCTCGTGCCAAATCTTACATATCGCGGTTTGTGTTGTATGGAGCGGGCTATCAGCGCCATCTAGCCTGTAGGAGCCGAGTCAGGGCGTCGCGTCTTGAAGTTGCTTGCTAGTGTTAGCGACAGTGGTAAGATGTCGCTACAATTTACTAAATTTTGAAGACAAAATTCTAATGGTTCTTTCTTCACAAAAATTGCATTTTTGGGTTAAAATTTGTAAAAGGTTAAAAAAAACTATTTACTGTTTTAAGTTTTTAGCAAGATTTACTTTAAAAAATCCTCTATGACGGTTAACAGTTTTTAATTGATCTTTATTTTACTTGATAGGCCATAGCGATACCTTCCAAAAGAATCATTTTCATAACCTTAACGACCTCCAGATCCATAGAAATAGCAATCTAAAAAATATTTAAAATGGCTGCAATTTTAAGAGGGGCGGAGTTAGACCCCCAACATGGGGGTTTTTTGTTGATAATATTTAATGATCTAATAGCCCATAAAATATCGCCAATCGAAACCCGGAAACACTGTATAATTTTGCATGAATGAATACTTAGACCCGAGTTCAGCAATTTAAAACAGCCAGTAAACCTCAATTAACGGTTAATTTGACAGAATTCTCGTACAAAATATGTCAAATAATGCTAAACCGACCTTTTAAAAATTATACATGACTTGGTAAATAACTAAATTAGATAGAGGTTTCCCTAGTCGATTGAAATTTAAAGTGTTCGTAAAAACTTTCACTTAAACTTTAGGCATACAACAGAATGACCATTTTCCCAACCTCACCGCGACAATATTAAAACAATTGCTAAACCGCGGGTTGTTCGCAACGATAGTAGAGCAAATATGAGGCTGGCAAGCGCCGCCCGCCCCGGGCACGCGCTCTTGCCAAATGTCCGATAGCACAACCAGAACATTGGGGCGAATTTACAGCCACCCTATTAGCACTAAATCTAAACATTAACCCGATTCCGGTAACCGAATGTCGGTCACGGGGGTAGTAACTAGTAATTTCACACTATCTGCACTTTTGGCCGATACTTGCGCATAAACGGTTTGAGGATAATTAAGCTTTGCAAGGTGCCAATATCGGGAATTTTTTTTTAGAGAGTTCCTATGTTTTTGGCGTTGGTTTAACTGCAATCTGTTATCCCATTAAATTCCTATTAAAGTAAAAGAGGAAGAGACCTGGAGGCGACCGACTACCTGGAGGCGAACCATCCAGAACGATCTACTGACAATGGGCCTAACGCCAGAAATGACACAAAATCACCGAGAATGGCGTATAAGTATCAGGAGGGCTAACCCCAAATAGGAAATGAGCCAGGGGATTGATTGCTGGGCAAATGCCTTTTTTTTTACGTCAGGAAATGCCTTACGCACCGTACCTCTCCGTCGGGGAACGGAGAGGCGTGTGTGGGACTCCCCCGGACTCGAGTATACCCACTAAAACCTGACGACGCCCGCCGCATGTGTTGGCTGTGACAGCGGGGGCCGCGGTATCTCAACAGTCCCGCGACCCTGCCAGCGGCAACGTCCGTCCTCTAATTCAGAGGGCGGATCTCCACGGAGGGGGGAGCGGATACAGTGTCCGGCATCCCCACTCCAGACGGCGCACTGGGCGTACAGTGCACTGTCTCTAAGGAAGGTCCCTGGTGATTGGGCAGAGGTGTCCCCACACCGTCTGCCCGAGACCCTCCCGTCGAGACGCCGCTCGTTCTGGCACCGCGGCCCGAGCGCGCGGCCTGTTTCCGTCCAACCCATCTGGTCAGGACGGGATGGACGGCCTCCACTGCCCGGCGACGGGACTCGGTAGGATGGTCACCGAGTCCCTCCACGAGTCGCCGCCGCCACTCTTCCAGAGCCACCTCGTGGGCCGCCTGTCGCCACCGCACTACAGTGTCGGGTGGGGGCCGGCAGCCCTGGCTCTGGGCGTGCCGTACTTCACCACGCAGGCTTAGTGCCGATTGGTGGAGCGGTGTCTGTTAGGCAAATGGGCAAGTCCCACCGGATTAATTTTTGACACAGTCGATTAATTTTTGTAAGCGAAATACAATTTGATTTTGTAAGGCAAATGACCAATCTTCTTCCTATTGTTTCCATCTGCAGTGTGTCAGTCAAGTTTGCGGAGCAACGAAGGCGACAACACCGGCCATGAGTTATTAACCCGAACCATTTCCAGCCATTTTTGACACCCCTATAACTTCAAATATTCTATTTGAGCTTTATATTTGCAATTCGTAGTCTTCACACTGTTCTTGAAAGTGTTCAGATCATAGTGTTTAGGCAACACATCAGCCGGCAACAAATTCCACTCTTCAGCCGTAGGGGAAGTCCGAGAGACTTGATCATGTGGGAGAGTGAAACTAAAGCATCTGAAATTAAAATTTTATGGTAATCTAAAATTATTAGTAATCATTAGTAGCATAGAAAAGACAATTTACAAACACGCAGCCAATTTGTGCTACCAATTAATAACTGCAACACAGTCATTGACTACCGTAGTTGTTATCGCACATATCATAATATGTAATCTTTTTATAGTTCCAATTAAATATATTTCATTTAATTTCAATTGTCATAACCTAAAGAATTGAATTTGAAAGGATGGGTCAAGTCTCCCGGACTCCCCCTACGCAAAAGGAAAGTACTACTACTACTACTTACGTTTTATGTCCCGATAGTAAAAATGGGCAGGTGAAATCAATTTGTGCAATTCCTTCGCACACTCGCCGAAATGTAGGCTGTAGAACACCGAAAGACTGCCACCTTACCCCTAAGTTTGAAGCTACCTATGCAGCTTAGCATGGAATTCACCAACACATGTTACATTTTTAATCAGCCGATTTAGTATTATTTGACATACTCGCATTGTGTATGGGAATTCTGTCAAAATAACCGTCAATTGATGTTTACCGGCTGTTTAAAATTTGGTGAACTCGGGTCTTTGTTACACAATGGAATCCTAAAAAATACAGGGTTACTTTTCAGTTAGGTAACCAAATTTTTAAAATAGGATCTAGGGAATATTATAAAGAAACGACTTTATCGGAATTATTTAAATCATATACTTTCGAATTATCCATATAAAAGAGAACGCCATTTATAAAGCGTTTTAGCTGACATCTAGGGAATACTTCGCTGCCTGCTAATATCTTCCCTAAAGATTACGACCTCTTTAAGGCAAGAGTGAATAGGTTTTTACTACGCAGATATGAAACACCCTAGATCGTGTCTACACCTTGCACCAATCATGTGTCAAACTAGGAAGGAATACCTACTTGCAAGTTTTGTTTGAGCCGTGACCAAATAAAATTAAAAGACAAAATGTGTTCACAGGTAATTTATTACATATTAGAACTGTTCGACAATTTACAAACTATTGACTGGATGCACTTATCCAAACCAAATTGAAAATATTAAAATGGTTTGATACCAAAATTGTAGATGATTTTATTTTTGATAAATTGACTTTAAAAACAGAAAAATAAGGTTTAATATCATTTCCAAAGTCCATATAACGGGAGTATATAACTCTTAAATTATTAAATATAAAAACAATGCAATACAAGCGATTTCATCATAGTATCCTTCATGGCTATTAGTTATGTTATTTGCAAGCCATAGGTGTCTACTTTTCTATTGTTAGATTATACAAAAAATATTATCAAGATAACTCTTTGCTTAATCGAGTGATATTCTCATAATGTCAAAAACAAATCTTAATATAGCCAATATAAAACTATAATATACAATGGTTGTTCACAATTTTGATGGACTAGAACCCACAACGAAACGATTTTTTTTAATTTACAAAGTTAAAATTAGGATTTTTGGCAATATCTCGGAAATAATTCCAAAAATCTTGACACAAACTTTATCGTAGAGGTAAAATACAGGCCTCATAAGTATGAAAAAGTATGTTATTAGATAATGGAATAACAATGTACAGAAAAGTAAACAATAAAATTTTGTGTAAGATTCTGACGTTACAATATGTGAATGAATAGTCAGTGAGGCTAGTTAATTAACATTTGATTTCATGACGAACATAATTCTATCTAAATGGCATTCATTTCCATCACATCAACACATTATTTGGACTAGCTTTCTTAATTACGAAACTAATAGTTAACCTAGTAATTAAACAAAACTAGTCACGAAATTCACATAGACTACGCTTATGTATATCCATTTAATCGGTATAATTATTATTGTTATAAGTATAAAATAGTATACATGTTAAAAATATGATATCTAGACCAACTATAACGTAGTATTTACAAGTTTTCATCAATGATTTGATAAGTTATCGACTAAGGTGTACAGAGTAACCACAAAATTCATTTAAGTGTTTTAAATTACAAAAAAAACATAAAATTTTAATAATAATACCAATATTATCATTGTAATAAGTACTAAGAAGGCAACAGGTTTTAAGTAGCTACCATAATTTATTATTAATCGGTCAATGGCGACAACTAGATTCACATTAAATTTTGTGGTTAACTTGTAAAAGAGTACCTACATTACGAGTACATTATCTACTCCCTATTTCGACACAGGTAAACTAATTACGTAGGCAAAAAAAAAAACAATTTCCATTAACTGTTCGTAATACAATCGTGTGTTTAATAGATTATTACAAAACTAAAAGCAAATGCACAAACAAGACGACCTAATAACACAAGTTTGTGATGGTTCAAACACAAATACCTACACGCGCCGTGTTCCCGTATCGTTAACATTAGAAAAGTAAATAAATATGCACATAAGTAATAATTAAAGTAATAATTTATATTTACATTAAGAAAATATGGCACATCTTCATCGACCGCGCTCGCGCCATAACTGATCGCACCGAGCGATCGAGCCGTTTGACTAACACTACAATCGTTCAGTATCGGAAATAACGTATATGCGCCTTAAAAATTTTGGGACGTCTCATAATACCAATTAAAATACCGGTGGGTAAGTAAATATTCACTCCGTGTATCGCTACACTGTGAAGCTACCGCGTCGTCGACCGACTCATACCACGTTTCTGTAACCAACGAATTCTAGTACTACGATTCTCTACTTGTAACCCCCTTTTCTGGTATGAGGATGGTTTTGAACAGGCTTTATGTCAGGCACCAACTAAAGATTAAATAGATCCTGTTCAGACCTTATAACAGACATGGATAGATGGATAAAATATGATTAGAAATATTATTTGCTCTGACAGAGGCTACACTAGGCTCACTCATCAATTTAAGAGGAGTGGTGCTGTTAATTTAGAGAGTTTTTAATCAAATTTTATCTTTATATTTCTGGACTTAAGTTCGTTAATTACAGAAGAGGCATTAAAAATAATCGCGCGGCCGACCGCCGCACTCCACCTGTCATAGAATCAATACGGTGCCGCCAGTGAACTTGTTCTCTGGGTACCGCATTGCCACTGAGCGTGATCACCAGCCGATGTCAGAAAATGTCATCATCAGTCATAGTCATTATAGTGTGCCCTTTAAATTAAGGTTTGAAAGGAATGACGGTGGTAGAGGGTGCACTGTGGAAAGTACATAATTTTCAGAAGATCATATTATTAGAAATAGTTCAAGATTTTAGAATGAGAAGAAGAATCTCTGAAAGTTTAACCACACTTTAAAGCACGTAACATTATTATTTTAACCATATTTAATTTTGGCGTTTTTAAAATCTGCGAATGTTAAGGCCCAGGTTCAATATCAGTAGCTAACAACTTAGATTTTAAGTGGCTACCAATTAGATCAGTGGCAGGCCATAATCAGTCTTTGACATCTACAAACGAAGTCATTGCTCTTATCCCAAGTAAGTACCTACAGTACTCGTGTTATGGAAATCAGAAACAAAACGGTGGCAACACTACAATCAGACCTGAGATAATACAAAAGTATATTTTTATATTAACCTGACTGGGGATCGAACCCGAAACCTCAGAGAGGCAACACTTTGAAAGCCGGTGCGATATAGCAACTCACGGAGGTCGTTGAACTTCGTCGGATTCACCCGCTCAATGACAAGGCAAGCGGCTACTCAGAGGACGCTACAACGGTACTAGACACATTCGAATCGTACATAAAAATATATCAGTCTATAGAGCGTGTCACTCACTTATCCTATAGTCCGATAGGCTAGTGCGGGACCCTACAGCGGCCATCACACGCGATTGTGTTAAGATCCCTGCAACGTCCGTCACAGCTAGGGTTGCCAACCGTACTATAATATGTAGTGTACTGTATTTTGGGTCTGCGGAAGCTTTGACATTAATAAATAAATTAGTACCAAATATATTGTCGTCTATTTTTTGCGTGTTCCATTTTTTAGAGTAATATATTTGTTTGGAGCTTCGGTGGCATAGTAGCTGGCGAGTTGGTACTGGTATCGTTTCCACGTGCCGCCGCGTTCCATGTACCAATGACTTTTTCTGAGTTCCCTTCAAAGGGTCAGGGCAGGTTCACAGAGGTCAGATGGCAGTCGCTTCACTGTAATTAGTTGATCTGCTATGTCCTGTATCATCATCCGAAGCGGACCCTTGCCCTCGCATGACGCTAAGATGATAATGATGACTTTTTTGAACCTTCGCTTAAAAAATAATTTCGCTGAAGAAATTGGCAACCCTAGTCGTCGCTGACATTTCCCCTCGCCCCTCACACCTCATTCTGCAGGTGACGCACGGCCCCGTCGGACTGCCCGCGCGGTGCTCAGCTGGGGCGCGGCGCGCGCTGGCGGCGGGCGCGCGCGCACGCGCAGCAGCCGTCGCCGCGCCGCCGCCGCGCGCAAGCCGCCCGGCTGCAGCGCTTGCGCACGCAGGTTAGCTCGCCGTCCTGCAAACAAACGGGGTTGGAAATCTCTGACACTTGTTAGTGTTCAGCCACACTGGGGGGCAAGTGCGGGCGTGACATCGCGCGCGATATTCAAACATATGAAGTCGCGCCTTTCGCCACTGTGGCCGCAAAGGTTTGATAATTCGCGCCCGCGTTAGGCCCCGCAGTGTGGCCGAACACCTTTTGCAACAAGCGACTTCTGCTACTCGAATTGACTCGATATCGATATTACATTACATTATCTAAGCTAGTTCCTAGTATGGATTACAATGGAAGATGTGTTGAAGAAATCAAAGCAGTTGTTCGTTGAGACGAGGTATCAATGCAAAATGAAAAAAATAGCGCAAAAATTCGAAAGCAACGATTCCATGCTGACCACATCATATACATCAAGTAGATTTGACGTAAAGCTGAAAGACATTAAAATTTAACAAGACACCTAATAACATTAGAATCAGCAAGCTTAAATGGCAGTGGGCACGACATATTGCGCGAAGAACTGATGGCCGTTTGGGCAGAAAGGTTCTTGATTGGAGACCTTTTGATCAAAAACGTAACGTAGAGCGTCCACCGGCAAATAGACAGACAACCTTATAAAGGTCGCAGGAACGCACTGGATGCAGGTCGCTTATAACAGATCACTTTGTAAATCTATGAGGGAGGCTAAGGTTCAGCAGTGAACGTCCTGCGGCTAATAATGATGATAAAGATAATGATAATAACATTTAACTGACCTTGCACCGACATGTGACGCATCTCTGCTCCCCGTGCGAGTGTATGGAGGGGTGCACCTCCTTGCCGTTGGGCAGCGGCCCGTCGGGGAACTTACAGCCGCCTTCCGCCAGGATCTCCTCGGCAGTGCGCGGCGCGGCCTGGTCTTTTGGAGTCTCATCTTCGGGTTTCTTGGCTTTTACCTGTAAAATAAGTAGGGCTTAAATTTTAATCGATATTCTTGGTCTTTCAAATTGATGATAATGATGTCCTTCTAGACGTATCTATCGACAGCGACACTCTTGACTTGTGTTAGACTGGGCCCTTGCATGAGCGGAGGCGTGGCTTGCAAAATCAACCTTTGTTTTGAAAAGTCCCGTTGCAAATGTTGTTGATCTTACAATAAAGAAATCATTTGCCACTCTTAAACATAATTAACCCCTCTTGAGTAGGTATATAAATACTAATCAATTCTTGCCGGAAGCCTATGGCGTCAAAAGTGTTCAGATTACAATGATGACTGTGGATAAAGATTCTGCGTACCTCTGGACAAACGCGGCAGCAAGCCTTTTTATCAGGCCGGTACGCTTCCCTCTCAGAGCATCTTAGCGGTGGGCATCTGACCCTGGGACAGCGGACCTGCCTGGTGGAGAACTCGCAGGTGCAAACTGCGCAGGTGTCGTAACCTTCGGGCACCAGGTATGGATGCCAAGAGGAACCGGGTGCGTGGTACTGGCCGGCCAAGTGGCATCCGTGAGACTCGTTCCATAGTGCTGTTGTTGAATCTGAAAATTGAATAAAAGCTAGCTTAAAATCAATGCTGCAAACACATAAACATACAAGATTTGAGAGCATTTAGGCTTCCTTTGAATTAACAAATTCTACGTCAAGCCGGATAAATTATAACTGTGTTATGGAAATTGCCACACGAGCAATCGATGTATCCATCGAAAGTGGCTAATCCAAGTGCAAGTCAAGACAAATTAGCAACATAACTTACCAATGCGTTGCTGATATTATAAAAAGTAACTACTGGACACGGAAAATGCCCCACAAGCAATCAATCGAACCATCGAATGTAATCAAGTCAAACCAAATTGGTAACTTAGTTTCCAATGCGTTGTCGAATTAATAATACATAAAAAACTACTGAGAACTCAATGAAAGTAGTTAAACAATAAAAAAGCAAGTAAAAGAACTTACTAGTGCAGATAGGACAACATTGTCCAGGGGGTTGAATGGTGGGAACGCTGCAATTAACTGGAGGACATCTCACAGGGTCGCAACGTAGAGCACCGTGGACGCAACCGCACATGTGACATGACTATAAAAAGAAACAATATTTTTATTTATGAAACTACACAACAACTTTTCAAAACAAAAAGAAGATGATGTCGGAGCAGCTCTGAACATCAGATGAATTGATATCAGAGTGCAGTACAGTTGACTCCAACCTCCTTCTTACATAAAACTTAGACCAGGTTTAAACCAGGAATATTAGTCGACCAATCAGAAAAGCGTTTCTCTATTGTCACGATTGTGTTATTCAATTCTAATATAATAATAATACTAAGCACTTGCCGCATAGTACGTCGTTTTCTTCAAGATGAGCCTGCCATACCTACCGACCAAATACAAACTACATGACTAGATCATCTTACTTGGCAATGCCCGTAAATGATCTTTTAAAACACCAGCCCCTGAGCTGAGAAAAAACAAAGTAACATAAAAATAATAATAATAATAGTTTTTATTTGGCACACGGCAAACAAAACACAAGGAATTACTTAAACATTATAAATGGGATTAATTAATTGATATTGTACATACATTATAAATAGAATGGAATACTTAACTAAAAATCATGTGCCAAAAAGGTCCCCGTCAGTATAAGTCGCAATATGTCTGCTAATATTTAGTCCTGGTTTAAACCTGGTACTAAGTTTTTTGTAATACGGCCGAAATAGTTCAGCGGAGAGGTTCAAATACACGATAGGCATACGACAACTTACGTCAACAGCCATCCATTGCGCGCCATCTTCGTAGAAACGTCCAGCGTAGTAGCACGATGCGGTGTTGGACAGCGAGTTGTCTGGAGGCGACGTGTTCACGTGGTTTGGCGTGTACGTCGGGTTAAGCTCGTTGCCTCCAGTCCAAGATGAGGTTGGCAGACAAGATTGGGGCACGCTTATCTAAAAAGAGGGTTAAAACTGCTCAAAAGGATGTAACTAAAGTTGCTTCTACTTTATTGTGCTATTTAGCCTTGGCCAGGCCTGTGTAACTCCCCGCAAAGGTGGCTAAAACGTACCGACGCGCGGCGACTTACCGTGGTGGGCTAAACAACTTGGGCGTCGCGAGCGATCAACGACATGCGCGCACGTTTTATTCACCGGCGTCGCGCGGCACTACGTTGCTGGCTGGACGAGCATGAATGAAGTGGTAGAAAGGTGCGCTAAATGGCGTTAGTAGCTTCTTGTAGCAGTCAACCCTATCGCGTCGCATAATAGTCCATCACTGAATAGGTTTAGTGTATTATGAATCATATTCCAGAGTTATAAGAATGAAACTATCTTGTAATGGATTTCTATACGTGTCTAAACGAAAATGTACTTGACTCTGAGGCGAACTAAATTACACCATATCGTTGACGACATTGAGTAGATATTTCTTTGAATTTCATTGCAAAGTTAAACTTCTGTACTGAGTACTAGTACTTATTCTGTGCCTTGGCATTTAAAATGATTTAAAGTCTCTGACTTGGCTCCACCGGATCAATGACTTAACGAGTCCGGGAATCGAGTTTTCATGTGAAAGGTTCAATCAATGAAACCACCTAAGTTCCATAGGAAAATTGGACCCAGGGGGGCTCGTAACCGTCCGTTACGGATTAAGAAGCCTTAACTCCGGGATCACTAGACCTCACATTTATAAACTACATTTAAATAAATTTAAACGCTTACCACATCACTTGCCAGTTCTTAGCAGCACAAACAGAATAAAGAATAAATGAGAGATCTATATACCTTAAAAACAAATTCACAGCCAAATAGTAATTGCAATGGCCATACACTCTCCGTATAATATAAGGAAGCGAGGATTATTGCTATCATAGGGATCATACTGGTTTTGCTACTTCTACAAACAGCCTTCTAGGACCTATGATTTAACCTTATTCAGCGAATCCTACCGCCTACATTGTACATCTTTCTGTGTGAATTCCTGTACCTTTTTCTGTTATGGTGTGCTATAGAATTATCTATCTATCCTAAGTTTTTACCTGGGTTAATCGCGCGCGCAGTATCGCAGTGTCGTTATCAGCCGCTCTGATGTCCAGGCTCGCCAGACCCTCGTGCAGGGCTGTCAGCTCAGCCGCCGACGGCTCAAGCACGCAGCCCTCGATTCCAGTGAGCGCACGCGCCTCGCTGCCCGGTGTGTCGAGCCATGCGGTCCAAGGGCTCAAACTGCCGGTTACTGTGACCTGGGGAAATAAGAAATGAGTGCATCTTGATAGGTATGCTTCGTGTGTGAAGCCCTGTTGAACTTAAGAGCAGATTAGCTTTTCATAGTCATACTCGCATTGACTGATTTTGAAAACCGTAGATTATTTTTTAAAATTTAATTCTGTGAATAAGTACATCACAACCGGACCAGTGACCAGCTAATGATAGTTTGTGTGAACAATTATTTGCCGGATCTGTTAACCCAGATTGTTACTAATCAATCCACTAACCAGACACAAACTATCCCCAAAACGTATCTACAAACCAAACCAAGACATAAAATTTAGAGTGACTACCTGATAGGTGATATATTGTCGAGTGTAATTGTATGATCTTGAGAATGATCATTTCACCACAACGCCTAACGAACGCCCAACGTACTAAATGCGCAACGCATTTTCCGCATCGCTTGCTGCCATATGCAACCGCGCGCTTTATGAATTCAAGTGTCTTCTCACAAACTCACCTCGTAATGTATTCCACACAATGCATCGACAGACAGCCAGGCCAGGCCAGCAACAGGGTTTGCGGTTACTGGCTGTCGGGCATCCGTTCGTCGGAACAACGCAGGACCCCCACCCGAAGCGTCTGGTAGAGGGCGCGATATCAGCCTCCCTCGGAGAACTGGTGGCCCTGAATTTACAAGAATGGCTTGGTTAAGAAAAAAACGTTTTAGAAACGTACGCATATGCCAATGTGAGTTACGTTTAAACTTACCAACATCAGCACCAATGTGCACCGCAAGCTGGTCATCATATAAAGGAGGGAAGATTCGCGCACTTGGTCGAGCCAGAACTCCAATACGCGTGTCCAATATCTCCACTTGAGAATGTCGCTTCCCCTGCTCTTCCACTAATGTAATCTTCGGATCAGTTAACCCCATGTTGTCCACCTGCAATTTATTATAGCTTAACAACTCGTTAAAGTGACATTCACACCTCCTTATCAGTGAGGTCACTGAACTATAATTGGCGGCTCAATATTTCATATCTAAGTGAAAGGAATCTTTCCTACGAAGTATCGTTTTAACTATTTTAAGCTCATAGATAATTTAACTAGGTCAAATGGATTACCTCTATATCATAGACAAGCGAGCCTTCTTTGTCGATGTAAAGTAAAGCAAGGCCTTCGGGAGCAGGGGATGCCGGTGGTCTCTCAGCAATGAGAGATGCGTGGAACACTTCACATGCTGCTCTTTGCCTCACACTACCACTGATTCTTCTATCAGGGTTTCCAATGGATTCTACAGTAAGAAGCAGCCGCCCTCGGGCTAATGATCTTAGTTCCGCTGATGACACTGGGGTAGATACTTCGAGAATGTTAATTTCATAACTGGGCTTCGGCACTTTTTGCACCTGAAAAAACATATTTGAATTCAATATTTTTATGGCCTCGTGTTGACTGTTATAGTTCATCGTTTGGTTAAATGTGTAATTTTGCATTACTTACGTCGTCAATAATTGTTTGGTTTTTGTCAGGAAGTGTAAGCAACACCCTAACAGCTTGATCTCTAGAGGCTGGAGTGAAGACTCCATTATAAAGAAGTGCCAGGTGAAGACTTGGCGCAGCGCCAGCGGCTCCAGTCACCACCGCAGTTCCTCCCCACCAGCCTTCATCCTGGCCCAAGGTTCGGTAGTCATCGCATGGACCATTACCAAGAGTAGCAGGAGGATGCTCCGGCTCTAACAAGGACGTGAACATTTCTGACGACAACGCAGGATACCTAGAATGACATTACAAACTCAAATGAAATTTCATCATTAAAGAAACTAATTGTGATAAACAACCCGTGCCTTAACTGCAGAAAGATTCCTAGATCCTTAATTTAATTCCAACGAAGCCTGTACATTAATCAACGCACTCAATGCAATTTACCGTGTGTCATCATTCAGCATGAATATTCAATTATTGCACAGCAACTTTAGTGTATAGTTGAATCTATATTCTTAAGTATTCAAGCCATGACTGCCAGCCAAGATGAATTTGTACAACGTTGCCTTTTCGGTAAAGATCACAAATCAAATCATTGGCGAGAGGCAAGACGAAAACGAATGAATCATAAACGTTCAGACATGTCAGTATTTTCCTAGATCGATTACCAAGGAAGCCGGGGGACTTTCCGTAAGCAATCACACGGCTAATTTAATTTGCAATCTGTGCTGAACAATACGACTTCTATATCTTGGAATCGTTCAAGGGTAAATCAGCGCATCGCACATTTATAAGTCAGACAGACGGATTGCTGCTATAAAACCGCGGTCATGAAACATAGTTCCGCTATAAAATGGCTATGAAGTTTATCAAGCGTGCCGTACCTACCTATTGATTCGGCCGCTTAGGGCGCTGTCCATGGTGTTGTTACGCTCGTCGCCCCATACTAGAGCCACATACAGTGACCCTTCTCTTAGTAATCGTTTGTATTCTCGAGGAACTCGGCGCCAAACTCCACATAACTGGAATGAGATATCGGGAAAGTATGAGATATTTTCCACTACCGGTTGAAGTCAGTTTGCAAGTTAATGCCTGTTTATGATTTCTGATTGTAAATTTCATTATGAAGTGTTTGTTACAAAATTACAATTACAAAGCTCGCAATCGTGGATTTTATGAGCATTTATAATTTTGCCTTTGCGTATTTCATTGCATTGATACTCACTTTGTCAGTTTTATCTTCGTAGGTAGCATGGATGCCGGGAGCTTTCTTCAAAGGGTGCTCGAGTAGAAGTCGTCCCCCTCTGTCTAGGAATAGTAATGCGCGAGGCTGCTGGGTCATCGTGGAGCCCAGGAGCACAGACCAGTAGAGGTGTCGTCGCTTGAACGTGAACCTGGCAGTGGCAACCCCTGCCGCCACTGGCACACCAGTCATGTCATCCCGCCGTATACATAGGGGTGATCGGCCAGTGAGTAGCGCACCAAAGTCTGAAGAGTGTTACACTGAGCATCAATATTATTGTAATATTCTACAAAAATATCTTACTTTATTTTATCTACTAATGAGAGGCCTTGTCCAGAAGAAAATTAAGTAAAGGATTTGACGGTATAATGGCATGAAAGAAAGAACGTAAGCAAATTAAGCAATTGAACGTTTTTCTGTTACGAGTTTCTGTAAATTATCTAGAATACATTTTACTAATTTAGTTTAAAAAAATATATTTTTAATTTAGGGTTATACGCTCTTATCGGTGGAGTCTTCTCCATTTCTCCCTAATCCATGCCTCTCCTTGACCCCTTAGTTCAACACGTCCCCTAACTTTTCTTTTATTTGATCCATGTATGATCTTCTTTGCCTTCCTCTTTCTTTTTTATTTTTTCAAAAAAAGACAAATGTAAATACGCACAATTTGGTTTGACAGGCACCGTACAGTAGATGCTTATATTCTTATTTATATAACTTTACTTACGTTTCATGCTAAGTTCATCGTCGTCTGTTGCAATCACTACCGTTGGGCTGTCCTCTTGAATTATATCAGGTGCTGAAACAAGAAAAAGTTTTCGTGTAGACATTGTATCAAAGTTACTTCAAAGTTAATGGAGTATTCAAACTCGGTGTTATGGTTTATGTCTTGTATTTGGGTTTAGTTAATGCAATTAAATTCTCCGTCAAATTTATGTCACCTTTCGTTAAATACGACATTACTTGGTGATGAAATTATCATATTATTGCCGTTTATACAAACCTCAACTCAAGAAGTTGCATAATTATGTGATTTATGTTTAGTTTAGAATTAAGTTGTTTGTCTTGAACAAATAATATAACTAATTATCTGTACACTCTAACAAGCATGTTTAATAGAACTAGTGCTTTATTTGTTGAATAAAGATGAAATGATTAGAAATCCACGTTCCATTACCTACGACTTTATCTTAAAAGCGATTTCGCACTTTCTCCATTGAATGCGAGTGGCTCGTAAAAACATGTCGTACGATCAATTAATTGCAAATGACGTTGGTCGCTTCTGGATTCCTAGTGCGCGAACGGTCAGCGAGGGTGCTCGTCCTTATGTGTTGGGACGTAAGGACGAGAATTAAACGATAAGGGATATCCATGATCGGAGTTGACCATACCGGCCGATCGGTTCACAAGACCTCCCCGACCCCCCTATTCGGTTTGATTGGATCAAATGTTATTCAATCGTAACAAGACCGGCGTCTAGACGGCGACGGCAGAATTTGCGCTTTGCATAGCTTTCTTGTTTGGTCTGCTCCGTACAGAAATAGAGGGAGCACTGACATTTCGCGCGACACTTTGATTGTACCCGATTTGTAGACACGCTCGTTAAACGCTCGTAAACCCTAATAAATCCATATAAATTTTATTAAATTTCCGCAATTGAATAATAGCACCATAAACACGGATTTCTTTATGGAATTTGCATGTAAGTTATTGAAACTAATTGTTACACGGTCGAGTTAATTACTACCTAATGGCATTCTTATTCAAATGTCTACATAACATGACCCTAAGTAGGTATAGGTAAACACTAAATGCCATAAATAATACAGCTATACGTCGTTTGCAAACTCTGTAAATTGATGTTATCTGATTATTCGCAGTTGGCAGAGGAATAAGTTGATAAACAAACTCGCTGTAAGTCTAGTAAACAGCGTGATGAGCGCCTGTTTACGGGTTTAGAATATTATTCCGAACGCAGATTGTGATCACTACAGTCCGGCGCCAACATTCATATTTCACTCTGTAAAATCATTTAATAAGCGAGACAGCCCTAATTTATTGGCAAATGGCGCCGATACGGCGATGATTTGATCTAGGAAACTTGAAATAACAACAAAGAGTAGAATGAGCAAACGATTCGGTATGAGAGGGGCAGTGTGGCCAAATAGAACACGACTACTCGTAAGCTGACGAGGCATCTTTATTGTACGCAAATCCAAACAAATCTCTGGAACATTGTCAGAGACCTATTTTAGAATCGAGTCTGTGTGTTTGCTATTTTCTCCAACGCAATATTTTGCACGATCATACTTATATTTCGTTTATAAATGTTTGGTGAGTTATTTTTGAATGCTATTCGTCAGCGTGTAAAGCGAATGGGTTCTATCGATCACTTTAAATTTATTTTTCAATAACATGGCTCAGTCCTGTGGAATGCCCACCCTAAATAGAGCGAAGGCAAGCAAGCGCAAGCGGCGCTGAGGCACCTCAGACTCAAGCTACTTGTACATGCGCCCGCGCCTGTGTCTGTGCATTGCACAGATTGCACTGTACTAGTGGTGCCAAATATCCTGATTTTTTAGAATTCAAATACCACGTCCGTAAGTATTTAACTGTCGGGATTTTCAAATTTAAATTCATAATTAAAGTTTCTTGACGAATTCGGATCAGACATAGTGCAAAACTGCTCTAAGACTGCATTTTGCTTTTTTATGTTTTTACAAAGAGACTATAGTTTGGATCCTACTGTTTAGTTGATATAGTATTTATTAGAAGCCTAGAATAATGATATATGCCAGCCCTCTTTGAAGTAATGACAGATTTTTAAGATTCCGCAAGACCATATACATGATTGCCTTATCCGTATGTACAAAACAGGCGCTCACGCAATCCGTCAACGGCGCCCCATCGGCCGGTGCCACTCATTAATGTCATTAAGCAAACCTCTGAAAGCCTCGAGAGCGGGGACGTGACAAGACTACGTCGGCTCACTCACTCATTCACAGTCGAGTCGCGAACGACGCCTTTTCGCTGCAGAGGCCTACTCTGTGAGCTGATGTCCGAATTTTAGGCTCTGTAGTCTGAAAAGTTCGTGCGTACGTTCCTGCGGTGGCCAGAGGGAGGCGAGTCATGCTAGATGTCAGCAGAGATGGCTGGTGTTGAGGGGAATGGGGATTTCCTAGGACAGTCGCGTGCGATTGGCGCTCATTCGGCCCCCGCAAGTTTTTCACGCAAGAGGGTCGCGCATGATATTGACGGCTATGGCTTTAGGTTTCATCCACAGGGTTTTTAAGTCCCCATTCGTCAACATTAAGGGACCTAAATCTAATTATGGGTAAACGTTGTCGCTAAAACTTCGATGATATATGTTAGAAGATCATCTGTTGATAACCAGTAATGGATAAGCAAATGTCATTTTAAGTGTCCGTTGAATGTTTTTTTTTGTAAGGCATAGTGACTCTTAAGGTATATATTTATTCATCTAAGGCTCTAGGCATGATTCTCGCTCACGCTGAGATGCGAGCCCGAGTGAGAAGGACGACAGGATTCGAAAATGCGGATCTTACTTAGTAAGGGTCTCAGACGCTTTTCCCTACCGAATGATGTAACGCAGGCGCCGCCTAGACGTTGCTAAATATGAACAGATACGGCCTGCTATAAAACTTACTGTGACTATGTCTTGGGTTAGGTATGGGCACAATAAGAGGCCTTAAATAAATTTAAATACTTCCATATTGTTGTAAACAGACATTGAATAAAGTATTATATAATAGGTAAAATTTTAAATCCATCTACAATTTTCTAAAGTTTGAGGGGTGTGCTTTCAGCGTTGTGCAAAATCTTCAGCCATCAACACCAGGTACTAAACTCGTCAACAAAATATTTTTACCACAGACCTCATTTCTATTTCTTACATTATTAAACCAAATTTTCTCAAGTAGGTAGTCAAGAAATCAAAGTTGAAGTATGTGATGACTTGATAATAACTTGTACTCTCTAGTCTACTTTGCGTAATTTTGTTATTTCATTTTTTGTCTTCACTAGGAAATTAAGTCAGTTGAGTAGTTCCCATTTTGGAACTGTGAAATAAGTTAGCCCTAGAAAATCCCTACCAAGTCAAAGCCCAGTACAAATCTTTCTTAGACCTATTAATATTTTTTTTGTTAGGTGTTCACACAATCTTTACAGGTGATACATTTTTTTTATATATATTTATAAGCATATATATAATTATATAGTTCTACACATTTTACTACTGGTGACTGCACCTGCACCTTTTGGTTAGCTGTTGTTGCGCATCGCGTCCGATAACTTATTTTTAATTTGTATTTGTTAATATGTGGACAGTGTGTTGACTGCATATTTATTAAATATTACTTAGGCCTAAATTGTTGTATTAAGATACAGTATGTAGTTGTTTGCTATTCCAAATAAAGGAAAAAAAAGCCGTTGACCGTATGACGTGGTCGATTGACGATACTTACATTTTATTTTTGTTTTACAAAGATTGTTATTACAAAGACTACCGTGTTTTAAGCAAAAAAATATTGATTTATATTTAACGCCAAAAATCAATAAAAGGGCTTTTGAATAGAAAAAGTTGTAAAAAGAACCATTTTGGGAGTTATCATTATAAATATTATCATATAATAGGTTAGGTAGAGATAAAATTAATTACCCAGATCAGGACAAAATAAATTGAAATATTTCAAAAGAAATTGCAAACTAACACAAATTTTTGATGTTCTTTGCGTAAATAATACTACATATTTACAAAATGTTTCTATTACTTAACGCGTGCAATGTGCACCAAGTTGCCGTTGTAATTTACAAATTCCACGCACATATTAATAGACCCCAGAAAATAAATAGTATGAGTAATCGAAAATACTTTATTTCTCTGTTTTACGGTTGACAGGATTAGTAGATATTTCAGCATTTACTTTTCGTTGGCATAAAACACTATTCTAGTAGTTAGTAGTAGTAGTTCTCATTTATAACAAACATAACAAAGTCCAGTCATTTTATCAGCGGTAGCACTGAAGTGTTTTGTTTTTAATTTAAATTTTAGAACAATATTCCCTCACTAGCATACACCATTTTTGTAATTGTACCTATATTGTTAACTGAGTATACCTATCTAGCAATTTCGTGTTCACCTATAATTGGGTTGCATACCTGATGCAACTTCGTTTAGATTAAGTGTGCCGGTCAATGTTTGTATGCAACCTGTTGGTGTTCCAAATTAAATAAATAACTAAATTATTCCAATATTAGAAGTGGATGCGATGCGCTTCGTTACGCAAACTCTATCTGCAAAATATACGACTTCTAAACGACAACTCGGTATTTTAGTACTTCCTATGCAAGATTTATTTATGAATCATTTAAGAGGATTAGTTAAATGATAAAATACTTTGATATTTCGACATTTATGAAAGTGATTATTATTGTTAGTACAGTGCATATTTTTTTCAAAACCGCCCCTGTTGCCACAGAATATGGTAAGTAGCTAGGTACCTTGATGTGGTATCGTACGTATCTATGTAGAAATTTAATAAAACTCAGAATGCTAGTGGAAAACTTGCAAAATATGGTTTTTAAAACGAATTACATAATATTATCGGCCTATTATTTTTATGTTACTTACTTTATTGATGAAACGGGGTTGTAATATCTACTCGTATTTCGTATTTTGAAAGCAACTCCTTTGCAGAACAACATTATTGCACCTAAGCCATAATGATACTTAGTTAGGTAAGTTACATCATAAAGATATTAAAACTTTAGTAACTTATTCTCTGCAAGATATTAAAATTTTGGTAAGTTCTTGTCACATTTATCAAGCTCCAAATAAACTCAATCTATTTCATAAACAAAATCTACTCATGCTTTATTTACTACGCAAGACTACAATGAAGTAATGCAACGCCTTGACCTCGAGTCGCTGAAAAATGTGTATTTCAGCTAGTAGCCGGTTTCTAAACTTGTGGCAGACATGACGTAACGCGCGTCTACAGTGACAAAACATGATAATACACAGAAAGTCCACTGCAAACAATACAAAAGACAGCTTAATTCTGGACAAGTTTAGTTGTACAAAATTTACGTTTATTACTTGTAAATTATCACCGCCTCCTTAACGTGGAAATATTAACAAATCGGCCTTATTACAAAAACCTTAGTACCCAGGATTAAGCCAAGAATTAATATTAGCTGAGAAATTAAAAATGAATGACACATTCCTGACATTACCTAATAGAGAAACGCTTTACTGAATGGTCGGGTAATATTTGTTCCTGGCTTAAACCTGGTACTAAGTTTTTTGTAATAAGGCCGAAACAGTTTAAATAATACGCGCCGAGAATCAATATTAATATTTCCAAGTATTTTTAAAAACAGTTCACATGAAAAAATTTAGATATCATAGCTGGAAGCTCAAGATTTCTAGTAAATAGAAAACGTTAAAGATAATAAGTTCCAACAGCATCAGCTCCCAGCACTAGGCCATCAAGTCAACGCTCATTTAAAATACACTAAAACAAATAAATTCGTAGGTACGCACATACTTGCAGTAGATTGTTTTTTTTTTCTTCTTTTTCATATTAAAGACAGAAAGTGATATAATACACTCTCTCTCTTCACCGCTCCCTTACATCTGAGGTTCATGGTCAGCGTCAAAGCTGCACCACGCGCTGATGATTTGCCTCCACCGGTTTCTGTCCAGCGTGTTTTTACAACAATTTGGATCCTTCTGATGCTTTTTCATCGTCACACTAAGAACACCAGAACCGTACCTGTCACCAGTAAACTTGTAACCATGCCAGATAACTTTTCTGTTATAAAAAATGGAACCACGAAACTAGCCGTGCCTATCGATCATGCTGTTAAATATGTGGCAGGAAGACTAATGGTTCGTCTTAGTCATCAAAGATGCAAGATTACTATTTAGAACGAAAAACTCTAAATTGCGAACTTCTCGAGTTTATAAGAGTTCTGTTTTTAACTAATAAAAGCAACAAAGTACCGTTAACTGACACAAATAGACGTCATCTATCTATTTGGTAAAAATCTGAAAGGGTTATTCTGGGTACGTTTACCCTACTTACATCTTTAAAGTAATTTAGAAATATACTGCAATTTAAGACTCTGTTGTATTTACATTATACAAAACCTAGTTATCACAAGCTAATAAATCTTTACACACAGTATACACTCTTCAAAAATAGCTTTACTGATTTGGATGAATAAAAATATTTTTGCGCACCTATAGAGATAGATATCTAGGTGCCGTTTGATATCGCCATAATAAATTTGAATTTGATGAGCATCTAAGGTAAAATATAAGCCCTTACTTTTCATAGTAGAGTAGATGTTATCATTCAGCAATCAATGTTACAATCTTTGCGTCAAGAGTTCGACCCAATTAACTATTAACCTACATGCTGGTCACACAAACTCGTAGATAACCGATATCTACCTATTGTTTTAGTACGTGTCATTTTCTTATCGGTGTTAAAACAACTCATATTAATCAGCGTGAATGAAGTTGTGCATAAATCATTCCGTGGAAAGTATTTTTAAATCATTTCACGTGTTATGTGAGTCACTTTGTTATACAAATAAGGTATCTTCTGTTACAGATAACTAAAAGTAGTTTTAGTTAGTGAAAGGATCATTCCTATTCTGAGAATTTAGCTACGACATAGAGCCTAGAAAGAATGGCTTACGTAGATACTTCAGTCTCCCTCTCAGATAGAGCAATATTGCATCGGTGATTGGGATAAAATCAAAAAAGAATCTACAATCTCAATCAATAATCTTCATATCAGCCTATTGCAGTCCACTGCTGGGCATAGGCCTCTCCAAGACGGCGCCAACTCTCACGGTCCTTCGCTTCTTGCATCCAGCCACCACCGGTCACCTTTCTCAGGGCATCGGTCCATCTAGCAGGGGGGCGTCCAACACTAGGTTTCCCGAGACCAATTATCTAATACTAATGGATAGGACTACGTTTCCCGAGACCAATGATCTAATACTAATGAATAGGAAGTTGTATAAAAGCTATCTATCTATCTGATGAAAAAGGTGATGACAATGATGCGTCTGCATCGAAGGCGCGGGAGCGGCTCGACCGGCAACAGGCTCATTGCGAATTCCCGCGACGGCGTGCAGCTTGTTCGCAGTCGGCTCTGCGCTAATTTATAGGTTATATTCGTAATGATTGTGGCAAAGAATGTTTATGGCACAAGGCGCGGTCTTATTGTTGTCGATAGGCACGCCGAACACCGCTCGGCGCGGTTCGTGCCCGCACACACGCCCGCATAACTGTCGCCCTCCGAGAATGCAACGAGCGTTGGCTTCGATTCAACGTCCATTTCCATAAAATATAATTTCAATTCGATGCATCCCGATGTGAATGTTTCATCACGATCGCACATACGCATTATGTACTCGCTCGATTGCGAAAGTTATTGCCGTATGACGTAAATGGCTCGATATAGATATGGAGAAATAAAATTTTGTTTCTCCCACGCACCGTCCACGTATAATGCCAAAAGTTGTGATTTCGAAGCCACCGAAATGGGTATAGGTAATTGTACAAGTGAGAATCGGTGTGTTTACGCCGAGTCCATGTATGGTTGCGGCGAACGAGGCATTGTACCGCCCGCGGTATTTCAGCGGCGGCCTATGCACCTCCGTTTACGGACAACCGTTTATCCAAAAAAGTAGAAGAACAAACCGCGTCCCCGCTGTTTACACGCGCGCAACACTCGCCGCATTGTCCTGCGCGCGGTGAAACGTCGCGATTTGCATTTTACGCCTACAGCACCACCGGCCGCCTTATGTTTTGCATTTCTCCTTTAACTTACTATACATACACATAAACGCGTATAATTTAAACAAATTACGAATAATTATCTAACACCATATCACCTGTACTTAACTTTATCTCATCCCAATAAAAGTAGCTAGTTAAAATATTGTTATTGTATTTTACCTTTCATGTTATTTGTTTTGTAAAGACTGTATTCTTTGTTAATAAAAACAGTCATTGCCTAGATAAAATGTTGTTATTCTACAAACATGTTTTATAATTATGATGAAAAAGGAATTTTCAAAATCAAATCAGTAACAGCAGCTTACCAACTTACCACTGAATTCGGTATCGTAAAGAAGGAATAATATTATCTGTTTTTAGAAGTTATCGGCGAAGAACAAATAAGGTTTCATGCTTAATAAAATGTGTTTCTTGTTTTTTATTGCGTGTCAATTAATTCCTGCTCAAGTTAATCTCTTATTAGCGGATACTGAGAGATAATAAGGTGTAAACAAATATTCCAAACAGACACCTCTTTGGTTTTCTCTGTCACGTTTGGAGTGGTTAACCGGGCATGAAATTGTATTTGCTCTTTTAGCCGAGCAAACATCGTGATGAGCCGGGTAACCTGAGAGGCGTCATGCACCTTTATTTACGGTTAAGTGTTTAAATTTATCTTTATGTCAATATGTAATTGGTATCCGCAATTACATTTAAACAGGACCGTTTTAATAGTAATTTCATACCACTTAAATTTTACGCAATAGTATAGTAAAATCTGCGCAAACAAAGGAATCGCGTTATTAAAGATAACAAGGACAGCTAGTCACGGTCTTCCTTTTATGTCGGGTGATGATCAGCAAACAGCTGACTCAAGGTTCAAAGATCATCAACGTACGAATCAATTGATTCGCGTCAAAATGCAGGCCATGTTCTGGACTTTAACAAATGTGTACCACTTTCAAGATACGAGCGATAACTACTAACCCAAATCGTAATTGAAATATGTATCGTGAAATTTTCTATTACGTTCAGATGAAGCATAAATCTATATTCTCGTACGCACATTATGATGAGAGCCGACTGGCCTCGTTGATCGAATTTAATTAGAAGTGAACGAACGTTGCCGATTTGCAAACGAGTGAATGAGCAGCAGTGAGGTTCTGATTCGAGAATTTGAGACTGACTCTGATCTTGAAACAAAATATACGAGTATTTTGGAGGATTATAAAAGTCTTTAATTTGTGTAATAAGCAAGTACAATCAAACAAAGTAAATATGCACAAAGGTTTGACTAAAAAAACCGATTTGATGTTTGGATAACGTGTCATCATTAAGACGTAGTTAGGTACACATATTTTTACATCCTAATATTGTAATCAAAACACAGTTCCTATACCGTACCGTTTACGTCATCGTTAAAGGAACAAAAGTAGTTAAAAGCAAATTGCAATTATGGGATTTTCGTGCTTATTTCACGTCCGATCTCGCAAACTTTGTACGAGTAGAAGTCAGTTCGTCTTTCTACTCGACGTATCACGAGATTCATCGAATTGCAAGGGCTCCACGCGCCCCGCCCTGAATAAACAAGCGAGCAACGTACAACTTATAACGTATTCGTGAATTACTAATTACAAGCACAATAATACCGGCTGTTTGACCAAGCACTGTGAAATTTGCACAAATAGGTCAAATGTACGTCGGATTCGGCATGCTTGTTGCGCCGCCACGGCTATCGTGAGTAGAGTGCTTGGAATTTCTGAATATTTCCGAGAATTTTGGAGTAGCTATGAATATAGTAAGCAAAACGTTCCTCAGAAGTAGAGAAAGTTATTGAATGTAATTTTTGTATTTTTCAGACTAAGAATCGAAGGTTTATTTCACATTAGGGCACATAATGAAAAGTTACTATGCTAGTTTACTTAGGATTAAGTACACTATAACTCTTTGTTATTTTGTACGACAATTAAGAGTTCAATGCAGAGCACAAGTAAATCTATTCATAAATTAATTTCAAGGAAATTTATTTAAAATTTGTGTTATTTTGGTAAATCAGTTCTATTAATTTAATCCTTACCTATAAAACAGGCCTATTATAACATTTCAGAAAATTTACGTCTCTGGCTTGCGCTTAGTGACCCAATATTTCACTAACAAAACTATGACACGAATCTAAGGCATGGATTAGGTAAGTTGATTTACACAAAGATCACGATCTCACACTACCTGACTGACATAGTGAACACTGAATGACAGAACGATTAATTATTAATCAAGATTCAAATCAGCAAATTAAATAGACAATTTATCACCCTATCAATAATATGTCACGGTACTGACGTCATGTCGTCATCGAGTAATAAACGTAAATTAATTAAATTTTGTGATAAACTGCGCGAATCGAGCGTGAATTTTATTATAATCACGCAATTAGCAGAACGTATTTGTTTCATTCATTCCGGCCACTCCAGTCAGTTTTGCCATTTTATGAATACACTGCAATTAAATATACTCCCGTATTATTAAGATTTATATACCTAGCCTCATCATGGCTCATGGCCATAACGTTATGTAGGTGCTCTACCTACAATATTTGCGTTAAAATTTAGTTAAAAATTGTTTAAAAGCTAACACAGGTAATGCATCTGTATCAATCTTATTTACATAAATCTAACCAGCTTACTCTAGAATTAGACTTAAGACCAGTCATTTAGATGTGTGCTGAATGATTTATTTTTTAACGTTGAATATTTTTTATCATTGAGTCGTTAACAAACAGAATCGTAGACAAATGTTTGGAGGAATTCAAATGGGTTTACATGTAATTAACAAAATAGCGATCTAATTGATTTGAATGAGTTTAGTACCGAGTTTAACCTGAACCGGTTAAGAGATGAAAACCACAGACTAAAATAAGAGCTAATGACCACCCGTGGTGTCCAGGCATCCGTCTTCATTAGTGATGGAATTTTAGTGTTCGCCAGAAATTATAATGTCTGCTACATTTTGCCCTAATTAGCAGCGCACGATTCCAAAAACCCTTTATTGATAACCTGGGCTCACATTGTATTTCGCTTTAAAAAATAATTTATAATATCCTACTTACGTTTCGTAGATACTGTTCCTTTGAAACGCCTTTTTGTTATTAATTTAGATCCAAACTACGCCCGTCAAACTCAGCTCGAGACTTAAATCTAAAAACCTAAAAGTAAATTACATTCCGTAAACCCATCGTGTAAAAATAATAGTGCGAGGTTTTGTTTTTGGTAGTTAGCGCTAAAACTTTCATAAACAAATGACAGTCGGTGGAATTTTATAAGTGGCCAGTATGACCAAAGAGTTCAATCATTACAGCAAACTTATTATCAGCAAAAAACATAATGAATTATTCTATGTTCTATTCATTATATTCAATATTAACTACATAATAATATGTTCAAATTAATGTTGTACAAGAATTCATTTTATTGTTTAATCAATAAACTTTGCCAAGTAGCAAATGTTAAACGTTGCTCAATTACATTTTAACATTCGATTTAATTTAAAAGAGCACGCAATATCTCAAAAATAATACAAATAAATTGTACAAACGCTAGATATTTTAGCATAACACAGGTACCTACATTGCATTCAATTAATTAATCAACTTGTCTAAACAGTGTTTTACTCCTAACCTTTATAAGTCAGTGGCTTGAATTTATAGTGCCTTTAGAGCTCATGTTTGTCCTAAATATTTGATTACATGACCAAAAGTTGTTCGCCAGTTGATAGCCAAAAGAAACAATGCAGGCAAAGGTCGAGTTTAGATAAAGCCCTGCCAATCTTAAACAATGCTTTCCTTATTTACTCCAAGTAAGCCCACGACATCTTAGGTCCACAAACATGTTTTCGTCCATGCCTTAAAAAACAATATTTTCTTTTCTAATTAAGAAACATTATGGGAGTTTTCCGCTTAGTTTCCTCGTAATACGTCATTTAAAGGAGATTTTATGTTCTGTCAATATACTTGTTTACCCAGTAGCTGTTGGCCATTGTGGTGGAAAATCAGATAAATGGGTCTTGAGTACGTGTGTCCTGTCACATATCACCTCACCTGGTTTGCGATTAATTGAGCTAAAAACGTGTTTCCCGTCACGCACACGAAGGCATAGATAGTGCTTTCAATTAATTTGATAACAGATACCTAAGATAGACTATATACCTAGATTGGTTTCAGCAGATACGCAATTACAACTGTAAGTAAACTATTACAGCAGTCATGATGATGATGTCCTCCTAGCCGAATTTCGACTACGGCGGCCTATATCAACAGAGATTAGCCAACTGCGCGGGACATATTATAGTGCGCAATACACAGGTGCATTCTCTGTTCCTTCACTCTCATAATTCGGTGAGACGGCAGTCCGACATGACCGTAGAGAGATCAGGCGCAGGACCAACGGCTTAACGTACTTTCCGAGGCACGGGGGTGTTAACACCACCAACTTCCTGACTCCGGAGCTGTTTCTGAGTAATTTCAAAACAGAAAAACCCAAACACTCTCGGCCCGACCCGGGATTCGAACCCGGGCCCTCGTGGATAGTACCCAGTTGACCACTAGACCAACGAGGCAGTCATATCATGTCACAGAAAGGATATTTTGTTGGTTTTGTCAAGGATAATGTTTATCTTGTTTTTATACATTTTTGTAATTTTAACGCACACGAGGGTAATGATGAATGAATGAGAATAATCATTTTTTAAAATTTAAGCATTTTCTTTGCGAGTTTTTACGAAAGTAAATTTAATTTGCACACAGAAATCTGTCGACCGTGTCGTCCGGTGTATTCACCGAAGTTCCCCCGTCAATTAACGCTTTGCAAGCATTTATACTTTATTGTCTAAAACCCAAGTTCATCAATTTTTAAACAGCCGGTAAACATAAATTGATGGTTTTATTAAACACAATTCCTCCATTCCCGTCAAATAACATAATAACGACTGGTTAAAAATTAAACAATTGTGTTGGTGAACTAGACCCTAAGTTCAGCAGTTTTCAACGATCAATTTACCTAAATAAAATAAATTAGGTATACTGTAAGTAATACCACAGATTATATAATAGTTACTACGTAACAGATAAATCACTCCAAGGAAAATCGTCCATACCTACTCTTATAATAGCCTACAATTTTTTGTCGCAGACCGCAGCGCCCGAAAATGTGCCTTAAATTTCGAACATTACGTTATTATTCCTTTGCAGCTACGCGACCTTGGAGTAAAACTAATAATGTCAGGGTTGCCTCTTTCGATACAAGTCCTATTTTATTTGTAGCTTGGTTTGAAATGTTTTATAATGATATAATGTTTTACAAAATGTTTACCTGTGCAAAATTTTCGGTTGTCCCGAAAAACAAATCGGATTCGTACAAACAGTTTTAATAAGTAGTAATGGGGAAAACAAGATGTAAGATGTTGTTCTGTGCTAAATTATTTTCAACAATGCATTCATACATAGTTATAAAAAGCATATGTGGAAACTTTTAGTCTGCCGTAAAATTATGATGACTTTTTAAAAGATTTAAAAAGTTCAAACATTCGAGACTCTGATAAGTCCAGAATTTAATTTAAATCTGAGACTAATTCAGGACAAATTATGCTCTGGTTGCATTTGTACAGTAAATACCAGATGTATAAATCATATTACTTAATTAGTTTGCATCGAAACGAATCGACCGTAACACAAATAATTCAACAGCGCGTACGCGCGCGCCCGTCGTTTGTTGGCAGCCTACTGATTTACGCACCGCCGACGGTGCGCTCGAGAGTAGGCTATTAACACGCGCAAGTACATTGAGTGAGAGATGCCTGGTAATACTGAATTTATATTTAAATATTGATTGTACCATCGAGCACGTAACCTATCACATTTTTTTGCATGTCCACTCAAATCGACTAAACATGATTGTAGGTGTACTAAAAACGTTGTCATCTAAGCTTTGTCACCAATGCAATGTAATACTGACTGGCCAAAAGTTTAAGCATGGAATTAACTGGTGTCTATTGTTCCACCCAGGGTAAATCACCAGATTTGGTACTAAGAATTGAATCAAAGAATTTAACGACTGTCAATGAATCACTAACCACTATTGATCTTTCCGATATTTTACATTTAAAGTGATATAGAACGAGTTTTTGACGGTTTCAACGCGTCTAGTCCTCTCTAAATCACTGTCATAGCTCCAGCAATGATAACATGATCATGATCTTGACACTGTTAGGTTCAGCGAGATCGGATCGTGCTCTGTTTCCACAATGCACAGTGATTCGCTTTGTGCGGAAGTACGGCATATATGGCGCCTGCGCGGGCGCCAGCGTGGCCATGAAACGCGAGGGTCAAAGTTCCCGCATCGTGACCTCCATACTAATATGTGCTACTATTCCTAGAAGGTGGAGTGGTGGGAACCACTGGGTTACGCGAAATGCGTCAGCATGCAGATGGGAACGTTATGGTCATATCTGTATGAACCAGACTGTCCAGGTGGCGTTTGAAGGATGTAGTGCGTGTGACATTATGCACTGTCTTTGGTAGTCTGGCTGATTTTCTGTTGCTAACTTAATATTCATACAATTGCATTATTTGTGTGTTTTTGATTAGATCAAATAGTAGAATATACGAACTGATTTCATATTTAAAAGATCAGTACAGAGACTGAGTCTGATATACTTCAGATACCTTCTCAAACGTTTTAAAGGGATTTGGAATATATTCATTCTACAAAAAAAAACTTAAGTAGGTACCGATAAAAAAATATCACTCCCTGTTTTTCAAATATGACCTAAATGATCTTGAATATTGTCAACGACGATCCACGACGTATAAACAAGGACATTGCATCATCGTGACGCGCATTTGAGTATCAGAATAAGTTATTATATGTTTTCAATTTATTTATTATTTTATTTTACAATTCGATATGCTGCAAAAGTAGTTCATTGTATTTGCCTCCTCGTATCTTGAGTTAATATTTTCTTTGACAAGAGGTTGTAAAAACAATATAAATATAAACATGTCCTCAATTTTCGATGTTGATTGCGAAAACGATCAGTAATTTTCATTATCGGAGTCGAACTATCACAGCCATAAATAACTCCCTGGGTACCTATATAAATCAGCGTTTAGTGGCTTTAATAACACCCTAGTAGGGAAAATTAAAATTAACATTCACAATAAGTAGGCACTAAAACTCATTAATTAGGCAGTCTGGGTACACATAAAATATTCCTTACGATTTCAACCATAGTTATTATTATGTTAAACAACATTAACATACTTGTAATAAACATGTAGTATGTAACCAATCAGAATTATTGGTTAGAGACGTAATTTTAAATATTGCTAATAAATTATAGACGTTCGATTATGTGTTGCAGTTGTTTGACAAGGATCATTAAATGTAATATCTCTATAGAGCCCAACCTCAGAATCTTTCGTTTGTGCAATAATGAATTCAACTTCAATAAATAATTTGTCTCCTTCCTGCGGCAGACGACTTAGTGCTGCATTCGTTTCAAGGAGGTCGCAGGCCAAGCCTGTAATCGCACGAATCAATTGATTAGTATGGAAATTGATTGTGCATATAACTTAGTTATTACAACGCGAAGTGCTTAATTTATCGCTTTGATTAGATTTGCTCAGTAATAAAGCTGATCGCTGGGTTAAATGTGAAGGGGACAAAGAATATCAATATAAATTCGATTCTTTAATGGCGACTTTAATAACTAATTACCAATAAGCTGTAACGTATTATTTTATGAATTTTACGTTAACTATTGGCTATAAACAAGAATAGCAAACTGATTGCAAATACCGTTGCTCCGTAATATTAACGAAAATATTTATATTCATAACATGACAGCTTAGTTAACACTAAAGTCTAACAGAAACAATGTCTTACAGTAATGTTATAATTAATGCTTATGGGGAGTCAGGGAGACTTGACCAGTTGACCCGTTAAAACTCGAACATATAAAGTAAAATGTTGTGGTTATCAATAGTCAATTACCAACGCTGTCATTAGTAGCATAGAAAATGCCGTTTACAAACATGCAGCTAATTTGTGCTACCCATTGACATAACATTTCCACAAAATTTTAATTGAATTAGAAATTTGACTTGTAAGGATGGTCCCATGTTTAAGTCTCCCTGACTTCCCCTTTAAGTTAATTTTGTACCGGAAAGTCAATTGTTACATCAGCTAGGTCAGCACATTGCTATTTGACATTGTGGTCACCTGTATTACTACAACTAACATGTATAGTTTATGTTTGGACTTAGTAATTTTATGATAAAACGCATTTAAAACTACGCTTCCTTAGTAGATGTTTCAAACCCGATATTAATATTTCTCAGTACGTCACACTTTATAGACCCGACGCTTGCGCCGGGGATTAGAGTCATCCGTATCTATTATGTTACATTTAATGTCGTAGAGTAATCCTATTATAGCCGTTATCTTTGGAAATCTGATCGTAAAATAGTTCAATAGGAATTACACAGCGCTTATAACTCTTAGTGCGAGTAGCTGCTTTAAGTTTGAGGCGATTACGACCAACAATATCTCGAACTAAATGTCACAGGTCGTTCCAATGGAAGAATTTAGGTAGAGTATTAAAATAATAGTACAACTTATTGTGAGTAATAAAAGGACCAAATTAGTTACACGTCTCTTTGATCAATCGTTTATTCCGACAGAATCCGCTTGGTTATCAAGATACGAATAGTTTAGATTTAGGCTGAGGTATTTTATTTAGTCGAAAGATGAATGCATGTGGATAAAATACTACACTATTTAAAGTTTAAGTATTAACTATTGTATTGATCTCCAAGTCCATCGTAATCTACAGCTTCGGTTAGGGATAAATCTCTCACCAGTGTTGTTGTATTTAACAACACTAGCAGATTGTATAAACATTCCTCTCATCGGCTTTTCGTACTAGCGCACTTCAGTAAACACACATGTCATCGATTTTATTTCATTCCTCGAGTGCTTCCAATTTATTTTACCATAATGACAAATTCACGTTGCGAATTTGAGACACATCGTCTTAGTAGGAATTTGCATACATATTAAATTGTATAACTCAAACCGATTTTGTTTTAGCGCTAAAGCGTTGCACATCAAAAAACTTTTTAGGACTCTTACGAAAATCTCGATGCGACCTAATTCACATTTAAAAACGGCTCGTGAGTCACGGGTTTCCTGATCGGATGGTGCACTTAGCTGTGAACTCGATTGGGTAACACGATGTTTATTGACTCTGTCGATACGTCCGTCGGTAATGAGATCACAAGAATGTCGTGACGCCAAACACGACCGATTCCATATGCGTAAACAGATGAGAAATTTTAAAATTCTAAAGATGCGTTGTAGAGACGCCTCCTCGGGCGCTTAACCACTATTTTGCGTCGTAACCACTGTTAAGGATACAGCGAAATCACTATTTGCATGCGTTTGATCATAAAATTACATATGAACGAGTTACCGGCCGGCGCCACATTTCTATGAACAATGAAATAGTATGAAAATGGCGCCACATGGCGATCATAAGCGACGCACGCGCTGCCCATAAAACCGCACGTATTAACGTCCAGAGCATCGTTTACGACGCGCGGATTGTGTCACGTCCTTGCTTAATGACCGTGATTCTCTTTCTTTTATACTCGACGTTTTATTTAATAATCCGTTCGTGTTCATTCTGATCGATTGCCTCGAAATGTCGCTGTAATTCATGAAGTTTGTGTGAGACTTTTAACAAAAAAAAATCCTTGCTCAAATCTCAACCAGTAATTTATAGTAACATAAAATTCTAGCTTATAAAATACGTTCATCGTTAAGATCATTCATGCATTTTGTTAGGCATTAACAAATAAGTAATAGTAATGCGGAAATGAATAATTTACTGTGGTCCACGGTGGAGCCAAATAAATTTTACAATCAGACTCTACTTGCCTTGTTATGATCGACAACGATTTACACGTTATTAATGGTATTATAATGAGTTCTGCAGTTCATACCAAATAATAATATTGTTTGCATTATCATTATAATACAATAAATTGAAGGTAATGTTAGTATTTCACAACAATAACTATCAATCTAATAAATAGTTTAACTGGAATACTAAAATGTAGAATCGTCCATTGAAACGCCGGAGACTGGTTACTCAATTGTATTGTTAAACATGCATGATACTGGATTTACTACTGGTTTCTGATCTGCAAAGATTAATCATTATTTAGGTATAAGAAGGCTTACTATGAATATATTATTGCACTTGAAAAAATGACCGCCAGAGGCGGGAATCGAACCCGCGTTCCTCGCATGCCGGGCGATTGCCTAACCTCTCGGCCACCATGGCGTTGGCAGAGCCTGTCGAAATTTTCAAGTGCTTCTTAACGCTGTAATGCCGCGTTGCTTCGACAGGCTCTGCCAACGCCAGGATAACCGAGAGTTAGGCAATCGCCCGGCATGCGAGGAACGCGGGTTCGATTTCCGCCTCTGGCGGTCATTTTTTCAAGTGCAATAATATATTTAGATTGCAAAGAAAATGCTTATCACTTAAAAACAATAATTTAACGCTTACTAGGACTAACCACCCTATCAATTAATACAGGATAAAACAATCAAAGTTTACATACAATATACCTTTTAATATTGGTGGATGCTCGAAACTGCGCCTTTTCTTATTGTCGTTTGAGTAAAATCGCGAATAGTTAATAAACCAGAATAACGGTGATCTCCTTAGAGGCCCCAGTCTCGATTGATACCTGTTGCGCATATCGATATGAAGCTACCGAATTTTAATAGCACATTAGTGCTAGTTATACAACATGTCTAGTACATAACACATGCACGTCTTAGGGTGGACGTTCTTAAAATATTATTCTGTTCTGATGCTCTAAGATTTTTCTGACCGGGTAATTGGAAATAAAAAACCAGCCAAGTGCGAGTCGAACTCGTGCTCTGAGGGTTCCGTAAAATTAAGGTTTTTTTCTTTGATTTAATCACAAGTTTGCGGCTTTAGAATTTAGTCCTTACCTTCAAACTATTTAATGGCTCTAGGTCTATGGAAAGTACCCTATAGTTTTGATTTCCCTGCGTAATGTTGAAAACAATGCCTTGGGCTTAACTTTGGATTGCTTTAACTTAAGAGCTTTATTTTTACAGCTTTAAGGGCCCGCAAGCATTAGTATTTGAAATTGATTTCAACTTGATACTTACCTCTACGCGTTCCTGAGAAAAAGGATCTTGACAAACAGACGAATAGACAGACAGGCAAAAAAGAGATCCTATAAAGGTTCGCTTTTTCTTATTAGGTACAGAACCCTAAAAAACATTTCCATTATTCACACAAATCGTAACAAAATGTGAAGCCAATAATGTGGTTAGGATAACTGTTATAAATGGGTATGGAGAAAACTTTGAAAAAGCCCTAATACTTGTTATCTAAAACTATTATTTAGATAAGAGGTTATTTACTATCAAATGCAGATTGGATTAAAAAGAAATAAGTTTAAAAAAACTATATTATACTGACATTTAAGTCCTTTAAGACGATTTGTCAGTTTAAAGCGTTGCTTAGTAAGAAAATACAACTTAAGGAAAGCTTGTTATTTGGCTTATTGTATGCCAAATGGTCTTAAGTTTAACATTTATGTAATCACTGTTGGTGTTCTTATAAATAAATTAGCAGTTCTCCACGACTTTTCCCGCGCCAAATGTCGGATTTTCAAAACAAACTTTCACCCTCCTGATGATTTCATATCGCGGCAAAAAGTCGCCTATGTCCTTCCCAGGGTCTCAAAATATTTCTGAACCAAATTTCATATGAATCAATTCCGTAGTTTCGGAGCCTATTCAATACAAACAAAAAATAAAATGTTTCCTCTTTATAATATTAAAAATTAATGTAAATAATAAATAAATAGTTGATGGAAACGCTGCAACACACCCCACCAAATTTGCTTAGAGCGGCCGCGCCGGCGCCAGTCTACTTTCCAAATAGCCTTCGTGTCTCGCCTGTGACCTTTTACGCACGCGCCTTATGGGCCGCGGTCTAGCTTCACACTTATCGTTAATTAATACAAATAATACGTAATGCGCCTTTTGAAGTCGGTTCAGATGTCAAACCAATAGAAATGACGCTAACGCTGCGATTGCGACACAACTTTAGCCAAAAGTTATAAACAAAAAGACATGTGTTAGAGAACTCCAGGCTTAGAACCGTTTACCAATTTCTAAACAGAGAGTAAACATTGACGGTTAATTTGACAGAATTCCCATTCAAAATATGTCAAATAATGCAAACCGACTGGTTAGAAATTAAAAATATGTTGGTGAACCCCAGGCTAACAGAAGTGATCAGACAATAATAATCAGAAGAAAAGATCTTACTTTTAAGACTGTCAGCTTACTGTTGTATTAGTCGTCAGCGTCATCTAGAAGATTGCTTGGTCGTTTTTTACAAAAAATATCAATCTAGATCTTATTGTTCTCAAGTTAATATCGACTTATACAATAAAGTCAATTTAAAACATGATGCAAAATGTTTTTAAAATCAAATTGCATCAACTACAACCAATCAAGCAATGAATTAATGCGATCAACTTGATTGTAATGTCGTACACACATTGATTGTAATACACGCGGTATATTGAATATTTTTATGAACGCGCATTATTTAATTCAATGATCGAGCAGACGCCGATCTAAACTTAACAACGTTAGATTTATTTTAAGAACGAGATACGCACAGTATCAAATGTAATTTACTCAAATAGATAACGATAAAGGTTCGTCGACATGAGTGATATTATGGAATAAAAACTATCTCGAAGGGACTAATAACAGTGTCCTGGGTATAATCTTGAGTTAAAAAATATGTTATGTTTGTAAGCCTGTGTTTGCTTTGACAATGAACTCCTACCTTTACATCAAATTTAAAAGCTTGTACCTACCTAATTTCGGGCACAAATTATACCTAATTATTATGTATATGTCATAGTTTACAGGTTTGGAAGCTCTTACTAAATTACCAAAAGCACCTTAATACGCAATATGATATTTTCAATTATATGTAGAGCTGAGTGCACATAAGTGCAACCACGTCTACGCGTTACTACTTGATCACATTGTATGATAAGTTAGCTAATTCATCCTTAGACGTAGCAATTAGGTAAGTACTTACGTTAGGCAACATATAATTAGGACATTAGGTATGTCTACAATAACATGCTTTATTAGATAAGTTAAATATTTATAAACCACTTTTCATAATTCATAGCTTAATAGGCGACTCCGTCTGATTGATTCTAATCGATTTATATTAAGTAATGATCTGTTTGCTATGGCAAGGGTTACATTCAAACACAGAATAAATACTAGTACTCTTGTACAGTCACGAGCATCAATATGTATACATCTGCAATCGATTTGAGACCTTATTACAATGGCACAAAAACTAATTTGTATACATTTCATTGCTTGTGACCTGTACTATAATTTTATTAGTAAGTTAGTAAATTTATGTAATTTTTACGTTCTTACATAAAACAATATTTACAACTATGTAATATGTATTTTTCCGTTCATAGCTGACATTCTACTCAGAATGGTAAACGTATACTAAAACGAGTAAATACGAGGCAAGTTAATTAAATGTATTTGATTTAACTAGCCACTAGTAATTGAACCTCTTCCAATTGTCATACTCGTACGTGATGGTTACTTCTATTTTTAACTGGCCAGTTTATTACAGACATCGTAATTAATTATACTCTGCTATAACTGATTAGGGCTGAATGGCGCAACACACCTATCATTTTCTTTATTGCAGATCCCTGGAGAAAATACCTAACTCTATAATTGTATACGTTATTAGCTATCAGAGTAATCGTTAAAGTTATTAATTTCTGAGCAAGTTTATGATATATTTTTCTAGTTAGAAGTAAAAATGCAAACGATGTTTGCGAGAGCTAGGAATAACATAAAATATTGAGAAATAAAAAAGGCACAGTGAAGTCAGTAATTTGATACAATTATAATAAATTACTTATTTGATTTATGGACGTCAGCTAGAAACCTCTAATTGCGAAAACAAAGACCGCCAAACGAACAAAAGGTAAATAAAAAAAATATTGGTATGAATTGGAGACCTATGTTATAATATTTATTCAAACATCAATGCTTTTGAGTTTCTTGCTACAATCAGTTAGAATGATTTGTCGTATAACTATTCTTATTTTCTTCATATCAGCCAATTGCAGTCCACTGCTGTAGGTCATGACAGGTAGGATGCACTGGTTATACACCCTGCTCTTCAGGCATTGCGGTAGTGGCGACGAGAAGATGAGACGCCACTTCGCAAATGCTACCCAACCTAGCTGCACCCTTCTGGCGATTTCGCGGTCGAAGTTGTCTTTACCCAGTAGCAACACTTGCCCGAGGTAAACATATTCCTGGACATCTTTGAGCGTCTCGCCGTTGACTGATATCGGTTTCGGGACAAAGTGTTCGTTGAACATGACTCAGTAAGTCTTAGTTTCTTAGGAAGTATATATATATATATATATATTACTTACTTTATCTTACATGTTTACCGTCGAAGATCATTCTAGAAATAGCAGATATATGTAAACTAACCCGTGGCAAAAGATACTACCCTCATTCCCGTGGTGAAGCGTCACATAACGCGCTGATAATGAAAATGCAAGCGTGCGATATTCCAGCGCGTTGATAGATAACGACCACACTACACATTGTTTGATACAATGAAAACACCTCTTAGGGTTGTTCGAAACTTATAATATTTTTTAATATTAATGAAATGACATCCTTCCCAATTATAATGTATCTTGAAGAGGCAATAATATCCCCACGTATTTACGCCTTCCAAAAAGAACAATTACAAAATAATAAATAATTAGGGAGAGAACCCGATAGCCTACAGGCTGTCACGAGGTGAATCTAGCGTCTAAGATTTATTCACACATGAAACAAAGTAAACTAAAACAAATCGTTTGGTAAAATTATTCATTTTGACGATTATTTTACATTAAATGTATGTAATACTCTAAAAAAAATAAGCTTAGGTGCAATCGTACTGATTTTGCACTAAGTCACTACCACACTCAATCAAAGATAAGTTATCTGCAATATTACTTAACGACGATTGTATACTACTCCTCTATTCATCCTTGTATCCAATAATTTAAATTAAAACTGAGACCAAAAACCGTCGTGAAAAGGTAAGTTTTACAATTATGTTTCATCCTTTATTAATGGGAATAGTGTAAAATAAACGGTCGATTCTCGTTTACCGGCTGTTAAAATTGGTGAACTCCTGTGATCGGGTCTAATCATGGCAGAATATGACAGAAGGATAGGCACCGTATTAAATGAAGTTACGTTACTATAGAAGTACGTACCAAGAAGTCAAGGAAATGGCACTGAATAGTGAGGAATGGAGAAGACTCCACCGACAAGAGCGTAGCTCTTAAATTATAGATAGATAATTATCGCTAACCTAGGAAAAAGAGTTGATTTTTATTTCTGGCACCATCGAAGGCAGCGTTGCTTAGTTCTCGTTAATATCAACGCACTAAGTTTACACGCTTTACTGCTATCAATCAAGACATTTGCTTCTAGCAAGGGTTACGTGATGAGCAGGAGTATTTACATCTAAGTCTTGAAAGTCATGTTTTAAATGTAAAATTAAAACCGGCACTTGGCGTGTCGGACTCGGCTGGAAGGGTTCCGTACTATTATCTATTACATATTCCTTGTCGAACTACGAAACCCTAAAAATATGTGATAATCCGTTATCCGAATTGCCGAAGCACAAGCTCCCTACACTAAGCATGTTAGTGTAGGGGCAAATGATTTTGCAAACAATTTATTAAGTTGCTAATTATTTATGAACAGAGAGCAGCCCTAAGTACACTTAACCGCGTTAACATTTGTCCACATTAACCCGTATATTCGTGGCGCCAGGCGGCGGCTCCTGCACTATCGTTAATAACAACATACACACTTGCACATGACGCTAACGTAATATTCAGTTGCATTAAACTAAAGCCCAACTCTTGACTGCTTTATTTAATACCATTCATTTTAAATCTTGAAATGGATTTAACCTAAAACATTGTAAGCAAGTGGGTTGGAAAATGTACCTACATGAATATTTACCGCAATATAAATGTTTTCACACTACCTACTCGGTAATGTTCAATTACACGTCATGCAAACCTGACTTAAAGTGAGTCATTGCATTCTAAAGGACGTAATGTTGTATGAAATTTTTTTACGTCCCTAGGGAGATAAAGTGATTTGAATTTCGAATAAGAATTCGTAGGCAAGATCACACCAAAGAGAACATATTTGAAATTTGAACCTGGCAGCCAAGAATTTTAGCACGAATGGAATGAAAAAAAAGCGCACGTTTCTAAAAAAAGAAAAAAACCTATGTATTTTAAGAAATTACAAACAATGTTTTCGTAAAACAGTCGAGTCACGAAATTTATTTGACACCGGAGTCCATTAGATGTACCTAAAGCCGCTGGTATTGTTAATAATAATAATTTACTGCCAGAAAAGTCAAAGGATTGATGTAAGTTTCTTGTAGTACATTTTTTTATTGTCTCGTTGGAAGTGTGAAAAGTAGAGTATTCTCCTCGGGGATAAAGATGTCTTCGTCTTGGGCGAGCTTAAATCCCTCGCTACATTCAGGATTCTACTTTTAACTCCCTCGCTATGCTAGGGAGTAAACACTAAACTCCCTCGCTGCGCTCGGGAGTTAACTCTCGAATCCTTCGTTACGCTCGAGATTCAAGATGACGCCCGTGACGTAAGACATCCCTTGGTGAACAATCTACTATTTGTTTAACATTTTATATAAAGTTAACTGACTTATTAATTGTATTGGTAGAAGATGGCAGTCATAGACAGTCAAATGTGATTAGTATATATTTTTATACTGAATGAATAAATTCATTCAAAACTTTGCGTACCTATACGTGCGTGTTGGTTTTTTGGATAAAAAAATATTCAGGCATTTGATGGTTATGGAATTGTTTTGTTATATGTATTTAAGGGAACCTACTACTCACTGAAATTGGAAACGAGCAGTTCAATGAACTCGGTAAGTAAAACTGATTATTGAGAAGCCGTCGAAAATTTTATTTATCGCACAAATGCCGATGTCAAGACCAAAATAACGCAACTCCAAAACAAATATGCACTAAGTACCTACTTATTTACCATGATTGTTGAACTATTGATTAATATGAGGAGGGGTGACAAGTTAAAGAAACCTAGTAAATACCCAACCAAATTGAGTTCCCTCTCTGCATTTGTTGCCCTTGATTCCTGAAAGTGATGTACAAATTTTGTTACGGTTTGAAATTCACAAGTGCAAAATTCTTACACGTGTAAGTAAATCTTGTCATTATATAATTCTTGTTGACAAAAACACTTTTCATGGTAAGGTTACAAAGACACGGCATGTGAATTTAAGAAGATACTTGCGTAAGTTTATGATAATTAGTGATTATGTGTCGCGAGCTATCACTTATGCTAGTCGGGATTGGTTACGCGAATTGGGACTTTTTGTGTATTATGTTAAAGGCGATGTAGTCAAGCGGCGCGCGCGCAGGCGTCCTCGAGGCGGCGCCGGCGTCGCGACGCGCCGCTGTTTGCTCTTCGCGTACGTTCTCTGCACGCAAATACCTACGTTCAACACAATTTCAACAAACACCAAACTACGAAAATGTAATTACACGTCAGGCACAAATGGAAGTATCGTGTTACATGTTAATAAATTCCATTTCATCCGCAATTTCCTTTCCTTTGGGAAGTGCGTAGATAAATAGTTGAATAGGTACAATCGGCTATTTATAATGATGCTGTTATTTAACATTGGTGAAATGGTGATTTTCAATACCTAAGGGTAACATTAACCACATGGTAAAATAAATTACTTATTGGGAAAAGAGAATCAATTTAAAAAGAGTCTAAAGCAAGCATTTAGATATATGTTTGAGAATTATTTGTACACATAAATGATACGAATTAAGTTTGCAAATTCAGCCAATTAGGACGAGCCCAAACAAACAAAGAAGCTCATTATTATGCTTTTTTTAAAACGTTTTTCACTCAACTCTTTGCTAAAGAAAAGCATAAAGGATTTTAAGCTTAAGCGAAATCATAAAGCCACCAAATAAATGGCATTGACAAAGATCTTTCAAATTTTATCTCCCGATTCCGGATCATGATACGTACACAACGATTGCATACCTTCACGTCAGATAAATCACTTTGCTAGGTAGAATGTGATCTATCTACTGATATTGTTGTCACCTTTACATAACTGTACTTAACATAAATTCGAAATCGTGGCTACTCGAGAGTTAAAGATTAATGTTTATGGCAAATCAAAAAGGGTTGGGTCGTTGGCGCCAATCGGCAGGGCTGGACGAAGGTTCAAGCATTTGTTTTATTTCCAACCTCTCACTGTAATAAGTGTTTTACAAAACGAATTGACTTAACAAATAAATAATCTAACTTTGTTAACTTACAATAAACGTTTAGTATGTAAAGTTTAAAATTAAGTACCGTCTAGTATATTGTCTGGAAGTATAAACTTGATTGAACTTGATTTTTACCGTGACACCGTTGTTATCTAAGCTTAAAGTCGACCAAACTGATTTTAATACAAAAAATCACAAGTAAAATTACAAGTTTCAATCGTTATCTTGCTATAAAGCCTTCAGTACCCGAATGCCTCTTAAGAGTTACCTAGCTTAGGAGGACAGTTGTTGAAAATGGTCATAAGTGCAACAAAATATACGATGTTTGATAAATATTTACAATAATCGATAGCCAAAAGACGAAAGTTGGCTTGGTAGCTTCCACCCTTCCCTTGCGCCAAGCAGCTTGCTGTGCTCCGTCGGTGAGTGGGAGTGCCAGAACCTTCTGAGTGAACTCGATCCATTGTCGACTTTGTCTACGCCACATCTTAGTCTAGAGTCAAGGGCAACCCCTTTTGAAATAAAAAGACCACATCTTAAAAAATGGAAATCTTTCACCGTCCTCGGTCCTGCCCTGTCGACCGGTAGGCCGGCAAGTCACGCACGGTTCGCACCACAAACCACCACCTTATTACTCACGATAGGCTTGCCCAGTAACCGCATTCACCGAACGCTCTCATTAACCGACATTAAAATAATACCGAACACTGCATTTGTGGCCTTCTGCACCCCCATTCAGATACAACCTGTCGTCTCGGCGAAAGTAATCACATCTATTAAGCCCGTTGTGCTTGCTAGCCGGAATCGGAGCCTAGATAGGCTGGCTTATGATACTGTATTTTACAGGACGTCCCGTTCAAAAGTCATTTTGACTAATATATTTTTTGGAAGAAGAAAATAGGACTCAGAATCAGCATGATTAGATGACATTTTAGGATTCAGTTTACCAATTTTTTGACAGCCGATGAACCTCAGTTGATGGTTAATTTGACAGAATTCCTATGCAAAATATGTCAAATAATGCTAAACCGGCTGATTAAAAAACAAACTAAAAGACTAAAGCTAAAGACTGATTGATATAAGAGATTTTATTTTGCTACGAACTTTGTTTCTGGTAATATTATATTTATTTATTTAAAAGTTGCAAGTGAGCTTACAGAAAATTCCAAAGTGCTCAGATTGCTAATTTTGATACATAAATGTTACAATGTTAGTAGGTAGAGATAAAATTAAAATTAGTTAGTAAACAAAAACAATCTTAATCTATTTACAAAAACACTTAGCGAATTTGAAAAAACGTCGACGTCTTGGACAGTTTGAGTTAGATTATTTAGCAGAGATAGAGCCCTGGGAGTTGGGGTGTGGTTCGCATGCTGAGTGCGCAGCCCCGCCGGAGCGCCGAATAGTCGGTGCTTGCGACGACCCGTGCGCGTGTACTTTTGGGGTACAAAAAGGATAATACATTGTAAGACTGCTGGATTATCAATTTTGCCGCTCAATAGTTGGTAATAGTGAATTCCTAATAACAGTTTGAGAGTGTCGAGACCGACCATGCCAGATACAAATAACGAAGGAAACAGGTATGGATAGTAGCCAAATGTCCGCTTATACAAATACCTAGCGAATTTCCTTTGGAGTCGCTCAATCATATCCGCATATTTTTTCTCGCGAGGGGACCAGATTAACGCCCCATACTCCAACTTGCTACGGACATATGCATAATAGAGCATAACGGCCACCCCAATGTCTTGAAATTGTGAGGCAGTCCGCATTATACAACCGAGCATTTTGTTGGCACTCAAACAAGTAGCAAGTATGTGCTCGTGGAAGTTTCAATTGGTGTCGATAATTAGCCCTAAGTCCCTTATTTGTGCTACTCTTTCGAGTGCACTGCCTCCCAAAGTATACGTGTGATGCCTCGTATCCTGAAGCCTAGAGAACGTGATAACTTTGCTTTTCGAAATGTTTAAGGGCAATTTGTTCTCAAGACTCCATTCAACTTACACACTTACACTAACGAGTAAAAAACCGGTCAAGTACGAGTCGGACTCGCGCACGAAGGGTTCCGTACCATTAACTTACAACATTAGACAGTATAGTAAAAAAACACGTTCGTATGGGAGCCCCCCTTAAATATATTTTTTTTTATTTTAATTTATTTTTTATTTTTAAAATGAAATACAACATAGTATTCTGTGAATATTTTAAGCGTCTTCCTGTTGCCATTTGTTAAAAAATCGAGCAAAAAAAAAAGTATATATTCTTATTTTGTTTATAATTTCAAAAGTATTCATCACAGGATACCCAAAACAATTTTAAATAAGAGTTTCCGCGCCTGTTTCTTTACGTGAGTGATTTAAAGTTTATAGGTCCAAGACTTTAAAAATTACATGGGGGGGGACACCGTGTAAACGACTTTGGCGGGTTATATCTCGCAAATGGTAAAGCTGATAAAAAAGTGTTGTATGGAAATTCTTTCTTATTTTTAGTCCTATTCAACGATACCCCACACAAGCGGGTGCACTCAAAAAAATAATTCACCACCTTTACATGTATGGGGAGGTACCCTTAAAAACGGGTAATTTTAATTTTTTGTATTTTTAAAAATGAGATCTATATAGAAGTATCGAACCAAGTTACATGCAAATTAGTCCATAAACGTAGAAGATATTCTGCTGTGACAGACTAGGACGGATGGACTGAACGATATTATAAGGGTTCCTTGTCGGACTACGGAACCCTAAAAATTACCGTTTTTACGTTCCAGCATTACTGTTAAATAACAAAATGCGGTAATGTTTTGTTAATAGTATGTTAGTAGTAAAAAAATAACGTTTTGTCCTGTTTTTTTTCTTTAAATTCTGTAACTTAAGAAAATATACATAGAATACCATAAAATGAGTACACAGATAGGTTGGTACTTTCAGGTTGCATGCGCCCGCGCCGGCTGCGTACGTGATCGAAACATGTGTGAAAATTGCGATTTCGTACGACGTATTAACGTGTAATAAAGATTTAATTTGTAATTTTACGAGATTCACAATTTCAGTATTGCTTTAACTCATAAAAATACTTTTTTGTAAAATGAAAAAATAGTACCTAAATGACTATGCACTCACAAGCAAATAATATTTCTTTACCGTTTTTGTATTATAATTGTATTTTTTAAATAACCACTATAATATTGATATCTACATAAACACTTAGCTTGGCTGTGCTTTGCTTTTATTTATTATTTGGAATGGTATGCTTTTGACTCTAGACTAAGTCAGACGTGACGCAGACAAAGTTGACGGTGGAGCGAGCTCACCCAGAAGGTACTGGCTTTGTCTCTACAAAAACTTTACTTTGTGTCTACAAAATTAAGATGTTTCAAGTGGTCGTGGACTCGTGGTGTCAAGATCAATCAATTCGTGATTTCATGATAATATACATTAGTAGATAAATAAACAATAAATAGTTTTAACAACCACACCAATTACCTGGCAAACTAAGCGTGAGCTTGGCTTGTGCTATGGTGACTAAAATAACGGATAGACATACGTAAATACGTTTTTAAAGATCCGTGACTTAGGTACAAATGCTCTTATTCACCTCACAAACATTTGCCCCTTGCGGGATTCAAACCCGCAACCGCTGGTTTTGTAATCCAAAGCGCGAACGACTACACCAAGACGTTCGTCGTCGGTCGTATAAAAAATCCAACATCAAAGCGGTTTCGTGTAAAAAGGCGCAAACGAAATTATGCACCGGTATGCGTTGTGGGGCGGAGACACCGATCCCGCGAAAATAAAACGCGATTGTGCGCCCGCGCAGAACACATTCCTGCGGTGCGCGGCGCTCTGAATTAGACAATCGTGATCGACGGGACCCGGTGAACTGCAAAATGTGTTGTGAAATTCTTTTGTGCAACTCGAAAGCACAAGAAGCCAGCAAGCTTGAAATCGATCGGGATATGACGCCAGTACTTAGCTTTCGTAAATCACAGAACCGTTCTACTAGAAAGCTCTAATTTGTCCCAAACATTTATGGTAATCACGACAAGAAAACTGACATAAATAATCTTAAAATAAAAAATTTTTTTTTGGCTAATCCATCATGTAGGACATATTGTAATATTACAGATTTATTAAGACGACTTCTCGATTCAGAATGTTAGAGTCTATTGTCCTCGACCCCTCGTGTGGAGTATCAAGTTAAAAAATTTACATAAAATAATTTATAGGTGCGCTCGGTAAAGATACAGCAGACACTTTAGCCGTATTTTCTAACATCTCGCTGGGAAATCTAAACCTAAGTATAAGGGTACTTCCCATAGACCTTGAATCATGCAATTTGGCGAGAAAGAAGATCTTACAGTACAAGTGACCAAGGAAAAGATTTAGGCGCATTAGGGCTCATTCTCATAAGGATTATAGTCCGAAAACCACGAAATTGTAGTTACATCGAAAAAAAAATATTTTGTTTGTACGGAACCCTCTCGGTGCTGACTCGCACTTGTTCGGTTTTATCGATAATTTCTTATCTTATATCCATATTTCCTTTTGTCAAGTTGAAAATTACACATTGTATACTCGTACTTTACGTACGTAAAAGTTTGGTACACAAATAATAATGTATACATATATAATAATAGACAAAATGTTTAAGCATTATTTGTGCACCAAACTTTTTCGATAACGTGCTCAGGATTCTATTGGGACTTGATCTCATTATTTTTATCACTGAGCCAGTCTTCTTGCGAATCGCATAAAAGTAAGTGTCTTTGCTTACTGAGCAAACATCGCGAAATCGCTAAATGTACCTATAATAATATGGAATAAAAAGTCTTCAAAGCACAAATGTGATTTAGGAATTTAAATATTTATTTCACTTAATTCGATGACTTCACAGTGAAATAACTTACTTTTAGCATGCAGATACAATGTTTATTACTTGAGTATAAAAATATATATAAATAAAACTATGCATAAAAAATGCGCACAAAGGGTTACGTGCCATTATCTTTAAAACATTAGACGCTATAACCATTTTTAATTTTAAAAACGCGTTGTACAGGACTTAAATATTTTTTTATTCTGTTTAAAGCATTTGTTGTTATACTCGTAGCGGCAAAAGAAATATACCATTTGAGACAGACGGACAGTAGAAACTCAGTGATAGGGTCCCATTGTTATCCTTTGGGTACGGAACCCTAAAAATGATTTATTTTTCTGATTATTCTTCCGTGACCTGACGCAATTGCTAGCCAAGTTATTAAATTAATTGCTAAAATATCCAGCTATTCTGTCAAAAATCAGTCTGTAGATGATTGCTTTGGCAGTCTACCCATACGAGGTAATACTAGCCATAAAACTTACAACAATTCCTACAACAGATCCAACACGATGCCGCGTTTATTGTTTGAAATCTAATGAAACAACAGCAATTCCTTTTTAGACTACTATCTTATTTTGCTGCAATTACAGCCCACTTCCCGTGTACAGGCATGAAATTCATTTAATTTTATTGCGACAACACCTGGCGGGGATTCAATTAAAAAATGTACGTTTTACAATCCTCGCACAGGACTGAGGATTTATCAAAAGCACGATAAACTACATTATTACAGCAAGCGGCTAACTGGAGTTCTCACAAAGGCAACAGTGAATCAGATTTGATGCGTTTTATAGTTACGAGCCTCAGATAGACTTTACGGCTGCCTTAGAGCTTCGGGCTGCCAGAGCTCCGAGCTTTTATACACCATATCTGCTTAACGAAAACATTCTCTAAAGACGCCACATGTAACAAAATTAGGTAACGTGCTATGAAACTCTCCGACAATCCTTACAAATTAAATTACGTCACGGGAGAGCTATAAAAAGTGATCAGTCTCTTGTTTGGCGAATTTTATTGCAGAGATAGCGCGTAAAGTGGTGAATTGATGAGTTCAAAACACAGTGCGATCCGAGTCGTTACCCGGGCTGATTTTCCCGCCGTCTCCAGAAAATGAGTTAAGAAGTGAAAAAAGAGCGCGTACGTTGACATCGTCGATATTCGTTTGCAAAAAATTGTGTGTTGTAAGTCAGCAAATACGCTGAAAAGGCGCGCAGACGGCGTCGCGGCGGCGGGTCGACGGCCGCGCCCGGAATAACCAGCAGCAGCAGCTATATTTGCAGCAGAGCGGGCGCAGGGGGGCGCACCAGCGCGTGCCATTTCTGCACCACCGCCCGGTGCATCTGAGTAATGCCATTGTAATGCTCTCGATATAGGCCTAATGACTGGACGCGGGCAGGCAGACGCGATGTCGGCGGCGCCGCAGCCGACGCGACGAAACCTCCGCCTTAATCGTCGTCGATCATCGATGTTCTTATAGCACTTTTTTTACTATTTGTGTGGCATACTACTTAGGAAATAGGAGATGTAATCGCAGTCACTACTTAGGTTCCTATCGTCCTAGTTAGGAAGCTCACTTTCTAATTAGGAAGTGGCTGAGGCCCCACTCTGTAAGACGATATTCTGACTTCCGGCTGTAGGCACTAATGCCAGCATGTCAGTGCGAGCAAGCGCGACGGCTAGTTGCGAAAATACGGACAATGAGTTAACAGAGCCTATCCTTTCTTCATAGTTAGGACCCTAAATAGGATGCGACCATCCTAGTTATGAAGCAGCAAATAGGATGGTGTAATAGTGCTTATAGAAAAACCCGAGAGACACTCGCCAGTTCAGATAACTATTTAATGAGCTCGGTTCAAAGATGAACCGAAGTGAGTGCAAACGACGGACCTCCGTGCGCAGTTGCTATACATAATGTGTATTGATGAGAGTGAATCGTGGGAGCTGCCACTTCGCCCGCCCGACTGTCATTTGTCATCGGCGAGTTCCTGTCACATCGCATACGCATACTTTCTTACACTTCGCAATTACCTTTTAAAGTCGGCATATTTGCCGATTCCGCAAAAACCGTGCACCCACTTAATGGAATGATGAATGATGACAATCAAAAAATTTCCGTTCTACCCACCATCACGACAGTTTTGATGATAAAAGTTGTTAAGATAATATTTATTAATTTTGTATTAGAATCGTTAATATATTCGTTAGGTGGTATTTAATTCCATTAATAAAGCGTTTACGTATTCCATAGATAGTTTTAATTGACAAAACCGAGGAAGTGTCATGTTTCACAAGTAGGACGGGCCGCCCGAAAATGGTATATTAATGGCGATGATCAAAGAGAATACGTACAAAAAGTCTATAAAGTGATGCTCGGTCGATTTCCACACGAGCGGATAGTTTTCGCGACAGATGGCCCGTGAGTCACTAACCTGTCGCGGCGCGTTTCCAATGTAATCGAGACGACAATATCTTATAAATCATTTGCAATATCAATAAAACAGTAAAAACGCAACTTAAAACGTCTGTTAGCGCTAAATGAGCAAGGTTATTATCTCATAATAAAGCGTTTCATTTGTGAAATGGCCGAATATCAGATATCGTGCCGAAAAAGGCATGACATCAGACAGTAACCTAAAACATGAGTGACATCATTAATTTAGAAAATTAAAAGTCATGGAAGTAGTGATGGCAATGTGTTCAGCCCACAATTGCCATGTTTATGCCGCAATGAGTTGAGTGTACTATGGCAGGGATTTGGTATCATCAATAAAGCAAGTCAAAGTCAAGTTTGTAAAAAGGTCTCAAATCGAATGCAGATGTATACATATTGATGCTCCTTACTGTACACTGTAAAGACAATATTTTGGTGCTCAATCGTTATTGTTACAATACTAAAACTATTTTATTTGGAAAACAATATTCAAATGAGGAATAGGAATTTGTTTAGAAAATTTGTCTTTTCGTAGGTAATAAATGGTGAAAAGAATTGATATCGAAAGAAGTGGTTACTTTTATTCGTAAACCCATTGCTGGGTGCAAGTACAGGTACTTATTTGAACAAGTGTTTTACTGTCAATTTAGCAAAATATAATTCGCTGTCATGAAAAATAAAGAATTACTGTAATGCATTTCGCGATACTTTGGCACGGCACGGCATTGAGTAATTAAGGCAAGGTCATCAACAATAATTATCTGACGTTGATTGTTATCTTACTTCAAGTTTTTAAGATATTTATAAAAGTATATAATTGTCAATCATTTTTTTATTAAGAAGGTTTTCCCTATTTCATTGGTAAGTTGTAATCGATTGTAAAGTAAAATCTTGTTTTGTTTCAAAGAAACACGTCCTAATGAATCAAATAAAGAGTTAAAGTTTAACCTGTTATTCCGAAGGTTCTATGATAAATATTGCATTCTGCGATGACTCTACACAATATGTTGGCTACCATGCATCGTTCATCATCAATATCGATCAGTCCACATAATTTTTTGCTATTGTTAGACAACGCACTCAAATGTGTCCCTTAGAAATGACTATCCCGGCCCGGCTGACAGTTAATATTAGTGATGGGTCGTGTCGATGTAACTTAATGTGATTTCGCTACCGCCCTACTTTTTTTTTAAAAACTTTGTTTTGATGATTGGGATCGAGACGTGCGATACGGCAGCATTGATGAGCCGGTTTTGATAAACGTAGGCGACAGCAGCTGCAGTTCAGATTCCGAGTTCGTGACACAAACCCTAATGTCATTATCAGATTCAGATTAAAATATATAAATAAATGATCGCTGAACAGCTTTTGTTTTATATGGTTTTGTCCTACAGTTAATTTTTTAAGTCTCTTGGGTATACAATCGTGAGTGCATGTATGCCGCGCTCCGTTCTATTCAAAAGAGAATGTACTAATACTTAAGTATGAAAAAGTAATGACACTCATAATTTATCACTTAATTATGCCACACATGAAAACTGATACTAATAAAATCTAATCTTAAATAAAACAAAACCTGGTGTCCCCAGAAATATTTAATAAATTTGAGTGAAAAAAAAACAATTTCATGCAACTTTAAACATTCAGCACCTATAACTTAAATGATTATAAATCATGTACACTCGTTTCCATTATCGACATTTGTTTATCGAAATTTTTTCGCACTAGTCGATATCTTCCGAACTAAGTAACTTTTGCAGGACGTAAACGTAAAGTCTGATTAAGATAATTTCTTGTAAATGGTTAGAATTGTTATAATTCCGCCGGAATGTCATTGTAATGGCATATATCTACCGAAATTTAATAAATGGCATTTATAGAAGCCTCCAATTCGATTCTAATGTAACGGTGACGCCACTACAATGTTGTGTCGTAGGAATAACTGTCAATGTCATAGGGATCAAGGTTCGCCGGGCTGAGTATAAGACTACGGTTATTCAATGATGACAATCATATTTTTGAAACCACATTATTTTGCACGTTTTATGCCAAAAATCCCAATAGTATATCTCTGTACCACGACTAAAAATATTTTTATAGTTAAAAAAAATGTCCAATAAAACCTACCTAATTGCTTCATGCACACGACAGATATAATTATCGTGGCAACTCTAATCAAGAGTCCTACAAAATAACGATGCGTGTAATTTATTTGTGTTATTTAATTTAATTTCATATCACGTAATTAAGGTACTTACAGTTGACGTCACCAGGACAGGTCTTGCAGCACCTTCCCGGCAACAGCACGGGAGTATCGCAAGAGGGTTCTGGACACTCGTTCTTGATGTTTCTGCACCGAACCTTAGCCACCACTCGTCTCTTCTTTTGCACCTGTAGCCGAAAATTTTAGAGTCACTGCCTACATTCAAACGCATCAACCACAATTTTCTGTTTATTATTGGCAAATCGTTATTACTAACCATGAGCCCATTGTCTGTCATTTAGTGAAAAAATCGTCATCAATCAAAAATATAGAATACTATTATTTATTTTATGTATTTTGTACGGCATGAACATTAACGCTTTACAGTTTTACCGCATACCGGGGCCGTTGCATTTACTTAACATTAAAGTACATTAACTATATTGTAAGCAAGTTAAACGATTATGTAAGTTATTAAATGCATCCTAATCCTAACATAGCGTGATAATATTATAATTGCCATTAATGCACTGAAATATGACTGACAACAACAGATTTTTGTCGTAGCGACGATTATTAAATAAGTAATTTATTTTAATAATAAATAATATAGATAGACTAGACCTTGCTTTTTATTCTATTATTGGTGGAGCACATCTTAAAGAAGGCAAAGTCATTTGTATGATGTACCCATAGTGAATTTATCAATAACAAACGACCCGTATAGGTTTTACAATTTGTTTTAAAAGTTATATAAAATTTCGCTCACAAAAATTAATCGACTGTGTCATCTGGTGGGACTCTAACCTCCGTCCCTTCGCTATCCGGGCGAATGCTCTTACCAACTGAGTTCTTACAACTCATTCGCCCGGATAGCGAAGGGACGTGGGTTCGAGTCCCACCAAATGACACAGTCGATTAATTTGTGTGAGCGAAATTTTATATAATTTCGTAAAAACTTGCAAAATAAGTAATTGCTTAAGTTATAAAAATTATATATGTTTTAAAAGTGTTACGAATAAACCTGCGTGCGTGCAGCAATATGAAACTGATGTGTTTAGAAATGTTATGGAAAATTATATGAGACATTTATCTTATCTACGAGTATACACCACTTTTGCCGCCTGCACCGTATGAACTAATATTGCAAGTGTCACCGTTTACTGCAGATTTTGTTTACACGTACTCGTAATTTATCACTTACTCAATACTAGACGGTTTTAATCTACCTACATCATCATTTTATTAATATCGAAATAAGTTACTGACAAAACAAGAGGCACTAGATACATGTTCTTAATGCAACTGCCCACTTTTGCGGGAATAGTACCTACCTGCGATGAAAACTACATAGCTTTTCTTAAGTAAGCATTTCTAAGCAGCATTTCAGAATACATAAATTCCGCTTACTTTATCAAAAAGATATATGCATGCATACTTATCGACAATTAAAATAAACTCAGCAGTACCAAGTACTTTTTTACTATTCCTAAGCGTAAAAAACACGTATAAATGACCTTCGTAACAATCTCTACATGTTTATTTACAATATCTTGTCGAGACTGTTAAACTTGTATCGAATACCTCAAAATAAATAGTAAAAAATCGATTTGTTTTTAGTAAACTCGTGTAAAACTAATAGTAAAATTTAAATAGGTACCTATTTCAATTTTTTTTAGTCATTATTTACGAACCTTATTAGTTACATGTACCTTTAAAACTGAACTAAAAGCAAGCCATTCAACAAATGTTAGAAAACAATAGCCCATTAATTTTAAGAATTTCGACATTATGTATTGTCTACCTACACCCAAACAATAGACAAAATTGATTAATGGTGTAATCTATTAAAATAAACAACCATTTAGCATATCACATTGGCATATTAAGCCACCTGGATTTCGTGTGGAGGCATAAAATACAAAACATTGATGATAATAAGATTAGTAAGTATAGCAAAACAAATTAACTTTTAAAATATTAGGAATGAATAATTAGGGGGAATCCGGGAGACTGAACAGGGTTGAACATTGGAACTCGAATAATTAAAATTAAAATGGTGGTTATAAATAGTGTCAATATTGATTATTCATTAGTAGCATAGAAAAGGCAATTTACAAAAACTTAACAAATTGTTGCTTCCCATTGACATAACAGCACTAAATTTTAATTGAATTTGGAAGGATGGGTCAAGTATTCAGTATATTCTGTGCTATACGAATAGTATTCTGTGCAAAACATACGAGGAACACTTCTTTCAGTATTCAGTTACATACAAAGAAAAAAGTAGTTACCTTTTGTTTTGCTTTTATCGGTACGACAGTCGCTGCACAAAGCTATGTTTGTATCGCAGGTACTAAAGGTACTGAACTATAAAATAATTATATTTACTACTAGGTTACTACCTAAATTACCTATATGTAACTTCTTCCTACGTAAAAATGCTTTCTTGTCATCGTCACGGGCAGTGACCTTATTTTAAGAATTTCCTTTCCGATATTCCCAACACTACCGCCTATCGACTTGCTCTACGAAAGAGCCTGAACAATATTCAGTTAATACGTACCGGTAAACACTCACATTTGAAGCAGTACATCACGCCGAAGGGCGGGCCCAGGTCCGCGAACCACGTGGAGCCGAGTTCTCGCGCCTGCTTGTCGAACTGGCACTCTGGAACAAGCGAATTATTTATTTATTACATATCTTATACCTTTAAACGAGCAATTCTTGTACAATTATTTATTTATATATATATATGTCATCTCCGAAACAGCGCTAAAGATCCCGCTGAATTTTGGTATGTCGGGTATGTTGGGGGTTATCGGGGTTATCGGGGTTGAAAATCTTATGTTTGGAAGAACACGTGTTTTTAAGTGTTTTTCTTTTACATTGTTCGAATTTGAATATAGTCGATAAATTTCGCACCGGTACGCAAGAGCGCCGTGGCCGAGTGCATATGACGTCGGACTGACAACTCCATAAGGCAGGATTCATATACCGCTCGGTGACGAAACTTTTTTTACTTTTGTGTTTTTTATTTATTTATTCGTGTTTTTTTTTAATTATTTGTGATTGTGCTCCGTTCCGGTTACATAAATAGCAGCCCTAGTAGATTAAACGAGGGTCTTGCGGCAGTACAGTTAATTTAGTAATAACTCGCTGCTTATAGGGCAGGCTGTATTTTATCATGAATAGACACTTTTGGTTTTATTAACGTAAGCCAAACCGATTATCTATGTAGTAATGTTACAACATACTTAATACACTTCAGGGACAGCCTTTCTTGTGTTCAGTGTATCGATTTCATGACTTAATTAAGTTGTTTGGGTGGACTTTTTATGCAACAAGTTAATTACAATTTCAAACAACTATCCGTTAATGTGGGAATAGAAACAACATTTAATCAACATTAAATCCAAAAATCCCTAAAATTAAGATAGAGAGTATTGGCGATACTTACTTAGTTTAGTAAACCTTTTATACTTATTTTTTTTGTAATTTATAACAACCAAATAAATATTTATAATCCAGGTAAACTTAAAGGTTATCTTTAAACCACTAGTTTTTACTTAGGTCTGTATACTCGATAGATTGTTAAACCTTGTAACACCTACGAGTATACTTTTTAATATTTTTAACACTCACAGTGTTCTTTTTTATTTAAACTTTTAACACCTCATACAGAGGTATAGCACTTTCAATAACCAGTTACTTAGTTATTTAAAGTTATGACACATTGAAAAACTGCGCATCGTAAAATTTCATTTAAGCAAATTAAAATCGAATGCTCGCATGATTTATACATAGTTAAGTTGGTGCACAACGCGGGTTAACAAGATACATTTACATACCGCACTGGAACGGACATCTAAAAATAAAAGTTGCAGTGGTAGTGTTAAAATGTACAAAACAACCAAGTGACTTTAAAAGTAAAAACTCGTCTCATCAGGTGACCAGCCCAGCCGTCCTTTGTTGCATGGGTGTAGTGTTGTAAGGACATGCTTACTTTCATATCAATCTTAGATATTCGAAATTGAAGTAGTATTTAAGTATAAAATTTACGAGTAAGTTAGGGTCTAAAGTTAAGTTTTTGATGATGTCAACCCTTTGCTTCACCTAATAATAACACCTGAGTTCTAACTCTAATGTCCACTTGCGCCAGTTCGGATCAGCTAATCCTGACTTGCGCAAATAGGCTTTCAACTCAGATCATAGGCCTTGCGCTAGTCCGGAATAGGTAATCTGAACTGGCGCAAGTGGACCCTCCTGATTAGCTAATCCAGACTTGCGTGAGTGGGCTTTCAGCACAGTTAATAGGCTTTGAACAAATCCGGATCAGACAATCCGAACTTGCGTAAGTGGGCCGAAGGACACCAATTGAGTTGACCCTGAATCGATAAACAATTTGTTACTATTAAATAAAGACTTAGCCTGTATACTTTTGTACTTAGTTTGTGTACACTATACTAGGTGCTTAATTATGTATGCGTAGAATTAATCATTTTCCAAGCACTAGTGTGAGATTCCTTGGTCCGAAGGTGAGACTGCCCGGACAAAATCGTCAGCAAATAGGCTTATAATTCCCGTGGAGATAATCTTTGATTTATGAAAGCCTTTTCACTACCATAAACTTTAAGGAATAGTGCGAGAATTAATGTGATCGAATATTTTAACCCATTACTGGATAAAAATATAGCAGTCAAAATAAAGCGATCAACAAATCTGAATAAATAGGTTTTGTGATTTTTCTGATGCAACATTGCTACAATGTTGTGTGGACTTATTCGCATAACAAAACTGTGTTATATAATAACTACTTAAAAACTGCTTCCTACTTGTTCAACAAACCTCCCAAAATAAGGTAAGTATTTTAAGTAGAAATTTTTGGGAAAAAATTACATTGCTGTAAAATCACTTCATGACTACCTCTAGGATGATTTTTAAAGCTTTCAATTCGGATAATGCAAAACGCACATGGAAAACTGGCTGCGTCACAATACAATAGGTACACTTCCTAAGACTTGAATAAAAAGAGGGGGAAATGACGTTAACCGCTAACTTTACATACAGCAAATTATTTTTTTAAATGTAGTCATCAATTGAATGCAGAGACAGGCGATTAGGTGTCGTAGATAAGATCCGCTATCAGATGCGTCGCCGATAAAATGGCCCGGCTTCTATAAATAACTATATTAAATAGGCGTCACTGGTTATCTCCTCTCGTAACTATTTAATTAACCCCACTCAGAGTGCATTGATAAGGCAGACATGTTGCGTGAGAACATATTGATCTTTATGTCAATCAAAGGGAATGAACGGAACTGAGTAGCCCTCGTAACCTAAACGTAGTATTTGTCATATTCAGAGTTTGTTTATAACTGCCTACGCAAAACACTCTTTGGAATTGTATAATTTTACGACTCCATTAAAGTTTAAAAATATATCTTGTAAGTATAGGTATATGAATGACGTATTTTCGTATATCATCGATACGTAGTTGTCTGAAGTTTTGTTGACTGTGCCTAGTTTCTGAAGTAAGTAACTTACTTTAACAGCCGTTTACTTATGGCTATTTTAAAACAATGATAAACTACTTTTAAAGTGCCTCAGAAACACGGCAATATTGATTCATTCACCATCTACTACTACATCTAGGTCTACTTAGTCAAGTCACGTCCCACTGTGTGGGACTTCTTAAACTTCCTCAACATTTCAATCACTGTTATAGGGTTAAAAGTCCCATACAAAAGTAAATAGCCGGTAAGCTTGTGGGACATGGCAAATTACCCGCTATTGGGATTACAGTAATAGTTTGATTATTCCGGTAGTAACACAATGTAAAAGCATTATTGGCGGAATGGTCGCGCGTCGCCGTAATGAGGAAGGAGGGTGGCGGCGCCGTGCGCCGGCGTCGCGGATGCAACAATCACGCCGCGTGGTGCGCGCCTACAAACCCGTTTAACCGCTTATCTCGTTAATTCCCTTTAACCAAAACCTAGAAAATGACACAAGAACACCCAAGCGGGTATTACGTTATAACTTTTTGCCTTAACAGTCAACAGTGCCAAGAAACCGTCAAGCGTGCCACTCCCGCCTGATCTCCGCACTCGAAACTGCTGCCAGACCACACTTCACACCTATCTCAAATGGCAATCCCATACACATTTTTTAACAACAAAATACACGTGAAAAATTATCTTTGACACGATTTAGGAATATAAAGTAAGGCGAGACATCTCGTAACCTTCTCTCGTTTTTCTCGGAAACGTTGGCCGCCGTCCAGAAACTCTTCGCCAAGGAAATGAAGTATAGGCGACGCACGTCTTATACTTCTTTAATACTTTTACTATCTGTTTATGGAATGCGTATTTGTGTTTTAGTGTCTCCTCAAACAGAAATCTAGAAAAAACATGTGATGGCTAATAGTCAATTAGCATTTACCCTGTGCATGGTCCGTACAATTTGCAATCTGTGAAGCGTGGCGCGCTCGGCCTCACGGTTACGGCATTGTGTCATAGATCACGATAAGTATGAGTTACATGTCAAATGGGCAGAAGTATACGGGCGGCTCAATAAGCGTGCGCAAGTCGCTTCAATAAATTCTCTACATAAAAGGGCTGTAAGGCGAGCGCCGTATTTCAGCGGGCGTGGGCTGCGCATAAATTGCTCGCTCCGAATTAGCCTTAAGCAGGATATTTTGACATTCGTTTGCCGACTCGCGGCTAGTTTACACTCGTTACTTAAAACACTCGAACGCGTCATGCCGCGAAACCGAACATATTATCTCGGTGATATAGTGAAGGCGTGCATCTTTTCATCTGCCCACCAGAAACTTAACGATATCTGTGTCCTCGGCATGTTCTGTCAAGCGAGCGGCGTGAGTCACCGACATCGGTAATCGGTAGCTTGTTTACCTCACACCGACTATATCAATGAACATTCACAAATGTAGTTAAATAATATTCATTCACATGCTGCAAAAATACTACGAAACGCTCAGTATGTACCAGCTTGGAAAATACACCCCTGAGTCAGTAGATTACTAATTGAAACATCCTTCGGACACGCAATAAATCAGATAGTGCTGAACGGTGGTATACATCAATGTTATTAGCGGGATTGTAAACATTTGCAATTGCAACATTAGCTAAGCTGCCGACAGGTCTATTTATCAGCATGATGCTCTTGAGGTCATGCATGGGAAGAGACCACGAATATGCTAATGAATAAACTTGATTGCTAATTATAGAAATAGGTGTACGTTTTATTTTTATTCTTGAACACAATAAAGAAACAAGATTTGTATTGCAAAGTTTAAATAAGTATACATATAGGTACATAGTGTCTTTAGATCGTTTATTTATTTGTCCAACAACTGTATAGATAGCCCACATTCTACTTGACCCTAGGTCGTCAAAAACTTGTAAAGTCTACAAGCGGTGGTTCTTTAGGTCAGCTCACCTGGTCCGAAACAGGGTGCCAACCTGTCACTGGGTGTGCTGCAAATTCTGTATCAAGCTTGAATCTTTCAACAAAGGTTCGATCTCAGAGCCTTATTGGAATCCCTATAGAGGACACCGCAGGCTTCTTATAATAATAGCAGTGATTATTATGGAAAAATATGATTTAGACAAAAGTGATCACGCGATGAGGCAGGTCCTTGGCTCCTTACCCAGGTGCGCGGTCGGATTATGTAAAGTGCGGCGTATCGGGTGTCACGACAGGTGTCTACCGCGCTAATAAGAATTATTGTCTCCATTCTAGCATTGCGAGGTTACCGTATACAATGCTTTTGGTCCGAAAACGTCACTGACGATAAAATCTGTAGTCTCCGCTGCACAATTTGTTTGTTTCGCAAATCTATAGTTTTTTTTCGTTGCCTCTTTCTCTTTTTTTATGATTATACTAACCTTAGGCACTTTATCTTATATTTCACATTTAAATATCCTTTCTCAAAGACTTCGTAAAGTTGCAGGAAGGGAATTGAACGCTAATAAACTTTCTATATCGTTTATTTAATATATTCATAGATACATTTCTATGGGTATTGAAGATAGCAAAGTCGCCAACATACCGTCCATTTATAAGCTGAACAATATTTTGCTGTAGATATTCAAATATCCTGCAACAAATTGTAGAGTTTCAATTTACACGCCTACGGTTTTATGACAATATAATTTCATACATGTTCATAATAGAACCTTCAACCGGGACAATAATGACCCAACTTGAAAGCGAAAGATCTCAAATTATGCATAACGATAGCTATTCGTTGGTCTAAAGTGTTTGCAATATCTGTTTGAAAGTTTAGGCAGTGGATTACACGTGGAGGGCGACAATGATAGGTGGAAAATTGGTATAGTCAGAGCGCTTATAGCTAAGTACTTGCCACATCAGGGTTCAGGTTTAGGTATCACTTCACAGGCCACAATCACTCGAAATGTCTGTAAGGAGCTTCACAGGATACACACGCGGCGAAAGCGCTCTGGTCAGTCTAGTACATGTGTCATAGGGAACGTCTCGATGTCGACTCGATCTTCGGGGTTCTCACGGTACGTTTTAAACAAATCAAAATAAGTCAGGTATGCGTGTGAGTGTGCGCGGCGTAGTATCAATAGGGTACACAAACAAATCAAAATATTGTAGTAAACATATCGCCCGCCCTAAACACGTCAAGTGTTTACGAGAAGGTTAGGAAGCCAAGGGAAAGGAAGTTCACTAGACAGGAAGACGAACTAATTTCGTCAAAGATCTCTTTAGGCTACCGGTAGGAGTTTTAACATCTACCACACGAACAACTTGGTCTTGGCCAGGGTATAAATTAATAATGCGTCCACGACGCCACTGCAAAGGGGGAAGGTTGTCATCTTTTATGAGTACTAGCTTACCCACTTTAGTAGAATCACAAGGAGAGGTCCATTTATTTCTAATTTGTAATGTATTTAGGTATTCTAAATGCCAGCGAGACCAAAAGTGCTGGGTAATTTGTTGGATTAGCTGAAACCGTGTAAGGCGATGCAATTTTACGTCTTTATAAGGGTACTCCGGAAGTGCAGTTAAGGGTTGTCCAATTAAGAAATGGCCGGGAGTTAACACTTCGACATAATTAGGGTCTGGAGAAAGTAGATACAATAGGCTTGAATTTAAAACTGCTTCAATTTTAGCAAAAACAGTGGTCAGCTCTTCAAACGTAAGGGGGGTATCGCCTACTACTCGTTTAGGTGCGATTTCGCCGATTTTACCGCAGCTTCAAAAAGACCTTCCCAATGAGGGCAAACAGGAGGATCGAAAACCCAGGATATGTTCCGCTTTGAAAGCTCAGAACCAATAGCCGCCTGGTTTTGAGACAGGAAACACTCTAACTCCTTCAGGTAATTGTTAGCACCGATGTAATTTCGACCGCAATTGGATCGGATTAGGCGAGGCACACCACGACGCGACACGAATCGGGAAAAAGCCGCAATGAAGGCTTCAGTAGTTAGGTCCGACACAACCTCAAGGTGAACGGCTTTAGTGGAAAGGCAGACAAATACACACAGGTAACCTTTCACTAACCTTTTGTTCCTATAGGCCTGGACTTTGGTAAAAAAGGGTCCTGCAAAATCGGTACCTACACCGTCAAACGGTCTAGCAGCCGTGACGCGGTTTTTAGGTAGGTCACCCATGAAAGGTTGAGATACAGCCGCCTTGAGACGATAACAGGGAAGGCATTTAAAAATCACATGCTGAATAGCTCTGCGTGAAGACAAGATCCAAAACTCTCTATTTAACATGGCAAGAATTGCATTAACACCTGCATGAGCATTCTCGCGATGGTAATGTGAAATAAGGATGTTCACGAAATTACCATTCTTAGGCAGAAGAAGGGGATTGCGCGCATCAAAGGATAGATCGGAGTTTCGTAATCGACCTCCAACTCGAATCAGGCCTCTGTCATCTAGAAATAAATTCAACTTTCTCAGGGAGTTAGTGATAGGATCGCCACGCCGTAAGCGATCAAGTTCATCAGTAAAGGAGTTAAATTGAACAATTTTCACCAAAAACAAAAGGGAATCTCTCCGTTCCCCAGGGCCTAGGTAGGACGTGTAAGATTTAGGAAATAAAAACCGCCTTAGGTAACAAGTCACGTTTATTAGCTTGTTGAAAGAACTATACCGCTCTAATAAGAATGAGGGATCCGGGGTAGGAAAATCGGCAGAGACTACTAAACAACGTTGTCAGGAGACTGCGTCAACCACAAAGGTGAAAACCAAAGGGAGTGGTCGATCAGTCGGGTGACTGACATACCTCTCGATGCACAGTCACTAGGATTCATGTAGCCTGGGACGTGCCTCCATTCACTAGATGTAGGACTATTATTAATCTGGGAGACACGATTAGCCCCAAAAGTCTGAAGGAGATGAGGAGTGGTTTTTAACCAACACAACACGATTTTACTATCCGTCCAACCATGGATTGAAGTCAACACAGACGACCTTTGCAGACAAACAGCGACGTGATGAAGTAATTTAGAGAGGAGGGTAGCTCCCAACAATTCCAACTTGGGAATTGGTTAACGGGTCCGAACAGGGGCAACTTTAGATTTAGCCATAACAAGATGGACGGAGCAAACACCAGACGGAAGTTCCGCACGTAAATAAACAGCGGCAGCATATCCCAATTCAGAAGCATCACAGAACCCATGTAGGGATAAGGAGGAGGAACCTCTGGGAAGAATATGTCGGGAAATGGCTACTTCACTAACCTTCGCTAGGTCCTGAACAAATGCAGTCCACTCTAAAGACAGGGGTTCATTTAAAGGATCATCCCAGGATAAGCCTGACATCCATAAGTGTTGCATAAATTCCTTAGCCTTAAATACGACGGGAGATATCCAGCCACAAGGGTCATACATACGGGCAATCAAAGATAAAACTTTGCGTTTTGTAATAACTGTATCACGGGTATCACAGATATAATTGTAGGTAAATGAGTCACTTACAGGATTGTATTGCACACCTAAAATAGCGACAGTCTGAGGATTATCTAGGTCTGAGAATGAATGAGGAAGTTGCAAATGATCCGGGGGCATATCATCTAGGAGCTCGAGCCTGTTACTAATCCACTTACGGAGTTCATAACCACCAGAGGCCATTATTCCTATAAGCTCAATTTTCAAAGCCCGGGCAGACGCAATAGTATCAGCACCAGTAAGACAATCGTCGACATAAATATCTCTCTCAAGGACTTCAGCAGCTCGAGGGAAGGTAAGTCTCTCTTGTTCAGCGAGCTCAAGAAGGGCACGAATTGCAATGAATGGACTGGAACGAAGAGCATAGGTATTGGTATTAAGTTCATAGGCAAGAAGTGGCTGAGAGGGATCCTCACGCCAAAGCACAAGTTGGTACCTTCTATCATCAGGATGTACCCAAGTCATACGAATATCTGTAACAAACACTACGTCGTGCCTGCGGAAATTTAGGAGAATGTGAGAAATATCTCGCTGAAGCTTAGGGCCTGTATGTGAACATTGATTCAGGGACACTTTAGGGGACGTAGGACTACTACCATCGAACACAACACGTATTTTGTCACCAACGGACTTAAAAATTCCATGATGAGGGATAAAATAATGTTCCCGGGTCGAGTCATATGAAGAAAGGGACATATGGTTTAGGTCAAGGTACTCACGCATAAAGGAAATATATTTCTCTCGAAAATTAGGATTGGCTTGCAAACGCTTCTCAAGATTATGGAATCGCCGTAAGGCATTGGTTTTAGAATCACCGAGAGGTGGACGATCATGAAGAAAAGGGAGTCTAACTATAAATCTACCATCGCTTTCACGAGTGGTAGTAGCTTTAAAAAAGGTTTCACACTCTATATCCAAGGGGTTCGCAACTGGAGATTGGGGGGCCTCTTCGATTTTCCAGAATTTTTCAACTATTTGGGACAGCGATACTCCAGTCATGGGGGGTTCCAAATCAGTAAATACTCCATAAACAGGACCACACAGGACATAACCAAATATCGTCGAGATAGCAGTAAGGCCATCAGGGGACACAAACAACTCGGACCTTAAAAAGGCGACCAATGACGTCAGCTCCAAGAAGTACACTTATAGTACCAGGTTTGTAAAATAAAGGGTCAGCAAGAGGGAGGTGCTTAGTACAGGTAATTACACTTTTAGGTAAGTCTACCTCTGGGAGGGTACCAACAATCACATCAACAACTATTGCACTGGTGGAGATTTCTGGAAAGACAGAATTAACTGGCTTAAATGAAAAGGATACAATGCCCGGGGAATTAATTGCTTGAACATTACCTATTCCACGAACAGGAACTGGAGAAGGAATGATAGGTAAGTTCATGTGGTCAACAACAAGCTCAGTAGTAAGAAGGCAGCCCTGAGCACCAGTGTCACATAAGGCACGCGCTTCCACATAATATCCAGACGAGGTTTTAACATGAATCAAGGCCGTAGGTAAAAGAACGAGAGAATTGCGAGGTAAAGATGTAAAAGCGGATGTGGAAGGGGGGCTATCTAGTCAGAATTGTGGGGCCTCATTGTACTTATGATGAAATGCACGTTCATCCTGGGTTCTTTGACCTAGAGGGGCATTATAAGTACGGTTACCGTTGGGTGCAGGTGGGGATCGCCCGCCCGAACGGGGAGGTGATGCTCTACGGGAATCACGAGGGGGCGGGGTACGAACACGGTGCCATTCAGTACGTGGCGGTGACACACGGTCCGTTAAGTGACTCTGTAGAGATTGCCGCGGTTGGTTAGAAGCTAAGGCCGCGACGTCTCGGTATGAGCGCCCGCGATCGCAATTCACAGGAGAGGAGTCATCATAACACAGTGACGTGTGATGACTGGAACGGCGGCACGTGCGACAGCGATAATCTCGCGTGTATTGGGATATGGAGTGTTTATCCAGGCATCGATAGCACAGTCGGGCTTCTTTTACAAAGGTAACACGTTGACGTGTAGGAAGGCGAATAAAATCGGGACACTCGCGTAAGTAATGCGAAGTACTATTACAAAGGTGACATTTAGATGTCGTCGCAAAGGTAACAAAGGCTCTTGGAGGAGGTGGGGAACGCCCGTTAGGTTTAGGCAAACGAGGGGAGCTCACAGTAGGGGTCGTCACATTGTCGTGGTGCCTACATTCATCCTCAAGAAAGGTAATAAGATGATCAAAAGTAGGGAGGTGATTAGGATTATCGCCATAACGACGTTCAAATCTCGATTTTAACTCTGAAGGCAGTTTAGCAAGGCATAAGTGAACTAATAAGTATGACCAATGCTTAACAGGAAGTTCCAATCTCTCTAAGCATCGATAAGTCGAAAGAAGCGGGTTCAGGAACGACACACGTAACCCGGAAAGTTTAGGCGTTATAACAGGGAGCATCATTATTTGAGCTATGTGGGTATCCGCTAAAACACGAAGGTTATGGTACCTACGTTTTAGGAGGTCACGGGCCACGGTGTAATTGCTCGCCTCAATCTTGAGGTGTTGTATCAATCGACGAGGTTCATCCGATAACGCTCCCACTAAATAGTGTAGCTTCAAAGTCGGGGTAAGGCTAGGCTGATTGTCCACCACGCTATCAAACTGGTCTAAAAAACTGATCCAACTATCAGGACGGCCATCAAACTTAGGTATAGGTAGGTCAGGCAATTTACTAGCCGGGTTATCAATAGCCAGAGATTTATTCTCCTTGAAGGGGGTGCTAGTACGGGACGTCTCAAATTGGTAAGGTCGTATTTCGTCTAACTTAATTTTTAAGTCGTCTACTTTATCCCTTACTACGCGCATCTCGTTCCTAACTTGTACATATTCTTGTTCATAAATCGCAGGATCGAGATTACCTAACAGCTTGGAACAAGCGGCAGAAAACTTATCGCACATAAGTGGCAGGTCGGAAAGACGCGCTCGCATACGATTGGAGGAAAAGGTCTCAAGAACTTTGTGGGAATCATCAACCCAGTCACTAATATAACGGAGTTCACCTATAGCTTCACGGTATTCAGCTGTATCCGTGTAAAGTACGGCCCTTACGGTCTCGTTGCCGGTTTCGGTATCCGACATTTTATTTACTTTAAATCGCAGGAAACAAGGTAGGTAAATTAAACTTACAAAAGATTTCAATAGGATGCGTAAAGGAACAAATAGTAAGGGGCAGCACAGATGCACCGGGTATAGCAAACGTAACTCGTAAACAACTTGCACGCGGTCACGCGGTAATGGCGTGATCAATAGGGAAACAAAGCGCTCGCGCACCTCACTTGCACTCAAAGGGTAGGTAATTAACGCGCTAATCGATTTAATCGACACTTATGTAAAAGGAGTTGTACTCGAATGGTATTAAGGAATTTACTGTAAATAGGTTAGGTATATGACGAGACGTTTTCTTCAAATTACAAAGGAAAGTAGCAAATAAATAACTCTCAATTAAACAAATTACGTTACTAATAAGGGGTCCTAATAAAAAACTACGCTCTGCTACCAAAATGTTTGAGAGTTTAGGCAGTGGATTACACGTGGAGGGCGACAATGATAGGTGGAAAATCAGTCAGGTCTGAGCACTTATAGCTAGGTACTTGCCACATCCGCTTTCTGGGTTCAGGTATCACTTCACAGGCCACAATCACTCGAAATGTCTGTAAGGAGCTTCACAGGATACACACGCGGCGAAAGCGCTCTGGTCAATCTAGTACATGTGTCATAGGGAACGTCTCGATGTCGACTCGATCTTCGGGGTTCTCACGGTATGTTTTAAACAAATAAAAATAAGGCAGGTATGCGTGTGAGTGTGCGCGGCGTAGTATCAATAGGGTACACAAACAAATCAAAATATTGCAGTAAACAATATCTATTTCAAAATTGGTTATATTAGTTGAGTCAGAAGTAGGTACTTATATTGGATATTCTGTCGATTTACTACCAAATACATAGGAAGCTGAAAGTACGCCAGTAAACAAAGTCCTCTCGTAATTTCTTCCAGATATAAGTAACTTGTAAGCACGAAAATCTAATTGGCTCCAGACTGAGAATTGAATCACACTTATTTATTTTCGCTCATCAGCAGGCAAGTCGACGTGCGGTCTGAGGTGTTTCATTAATTTCCATAAGTTTTGCTCACACAGTTCAGTCACTCATTAAACAGTAACTCTATAATATCTTTTACTTCTGAGTTTCATCCTTAAAATTGATGGATAGCTTTGGATACTGAGTACAGACAATGATACTGACTACTCATTCAATTCACTATAAGTGCACGTCCGTGTTATAAAGTACCCACAAAAAGAAATAGTAAACATGTGAAAATATTTTGCAAAGTACTCTCTCAAATCGACCATTTACTAACGTGACATCGCCTGTTTGATTTAGAAAGCATTGCGCACTTTACATGACTTTTTCCAACTCTACTTTTTATACTATGGAGTAAACACAGCTAGGCTTCTCCGGTTTCAAATACATAAGTAATGCGCAAATGAATATAAATACGTTTCATATGCTAAGGAAATATAAAAAATCTAGAAGCCTCGACTGAATTTAGGTGTGTCGATTTTTAGAGAAAATAATACTTAAATTACTTTATGATCTATCTCTAAATGGGTTGTAAAAGTCTGTTTGTAAAATTTGTAGTAGGGGGAGTCCGGGAGACTTGAACAGGTGGGAGGGTTAAGTAATTGAAACTCGAACATTTGAAAAAAATATGCAGCTAATTTGTGCTTTACACCAAATTTAATTGAATAAGGAAGGATGGGTCAAATCTGCCTGTCTCCCCCTATCTTATAATGACGTCCCTACTAATCGGTTTTCTCCTTTGTCAAATACGATTGAATTCACTCAAGTAATGACATCATTAATGGCAATGAATCCGAAATTCAATCCATAACTCTTTATAAAAACAAGTGTTGCATAGATCAATTCGTCGTGCGAACCACATTAACTAAAACCAGGTAAACCAGTAGAAACAGAATAATTACCTTGTCAAGATATGCATCAATCTTAATGTGGTTTCCAATTATCAGCAACTAAGTCAATTCGTAGTTTACCTAATTCTATCAATTTCTAAATGTAAACATTGTTATCTACATAAATAGGAAGGTGCAATATCGTTGAGGCATGTCATTGGGCTCCCAATGATCAGCTCTGGTGGTAAGTATTAAAATCATGATATTAGTTTTTCTAATTATTTATCGTCGTATCGTGTACGCTACATTTGCCTATCTACATTAACTTTCCATCGCTAAGTGCAGTAACTAGAACTTTTACGTTGAGGCTAATTGAAAACTGCTCTATTAACTAGGTATATCAGACGCTGTGCACTGCATTTGTATAGCAAAAACAGACTAGATATTAATTAATCTACTAGTCGGTGCCGCGATGTTAGGCTAGAAAAGAAAGTACGACATGGAACAATCAAAATATAAGCAAGTAAGTACTTTACAAAATGTAAGTTTGTATGTACTTAAAAATGAATAAACCAACTAATTAAAAACTCGTCACCTCCCGCCAATTTACAATTATTGGATGTTTAAAAAAAATATTTCGTACACAATTTGACTTGGCTCATATAAAGGACCAATACGACGGACCATAATACGACGCAAATACGCGAAATTTCCGCACACAAAGTTCGATGATTGAATAGCAGAATGTAACACCATCACCCACACTCACTCCAAAGAGTTGTATTTCTTGCACATCATACATATCTCAGAAATAACGTACATAATTATGGCGGCGATCCAATACATTTTTTAGTTTTGTGACTCAATGCTTGATGTTTATTCTATGCTCGGTGTAAAATACACACTGCTAGAAAGTCCCTTTCAATGCCTTGTTTTATTTAATCGCGTACATAACTTATATTTATACATTACAAACACTAGCAACCCGCCCTAGCTTCCTACTAGTGCAGCTTAAAAATAAAGTAAGTATAGTCTATTTCACTCAAGAATATCAAATGTAATTTTATACTGGTAAAATAATGTTCAAAATCGGTTCAGGTTTAGGCACAGAACAAGTACTAGTACTCCGTACAGAAGTATGACTTTGCAATGAAATTCAAAGAAATGTCTACTCAATGTTGTCAACGATATGGTGTAATTCAGTTCGCCTCAGACTCAAGTTCATTTTCGTGTTGACACCTACAAAAATACATTGCAAGATAATTTCATTCTTATAACTCTGGAAAATGATTCATAATACACTAAACCTATTCAGTGACGTACTATCACGCAACGCGATAGGGTTGACTGCCACAAGAAGCTACTTACGCCATCTAGCGCATCTTTCTAGGATTTTATTCACGCTCGTCCAACCAGCAACGTAGTGTCGCGCACCGCCGGTGAATAAAACGCGGGAGCTGCCGGCTAGCGACACCCAACTTGTTTAGGCCCTTACCAAGGGGTCGCCGCGCGTAGGTACGTTTTTGCTACCTACGCGGGAAGATACACAGGCCTGGTTTAGGTAGAGATTATACAAAAACATACAAACCTAAAAAGTTTTTTTTTATAATTTAAGCAATTTCTTTGCAAGTTTTTACGAACCACCGGACGACACCTTTTTACAATATAGGTATAGATACCTCAGCTTATTGAAAGAATACCAACAAATCAACGATACTACTGACTCTATTAAATTTACATAAAAATATGTAGTCTACTGTTGATGTTTACAGAATTACACTGCTAAATGGTATCGCAAATTGTATCAGCTGTTTGCTAATTCTGTAATCGTAGTCATTACAGAATCAGCAAACAACTCTATTCTAGTCATTAAGTGAACATGTAGGCTTGTATCTCTTAATCAGGATGGTTAACATTCGCCAAAATTTTACTTGATATAATAACCTCCTTAGTAAAGGATTCGATTAAGTCATTACACCTATCCAGTTAACCCTTAAACATACATTATTCGAAGTATGAGAAACGTGGAAAATATCAGATAGGTTTCAAAAAAAATATTTTAAGCAAATATGATGACAGCGTGTTTTTTAAATTATTTACCTTTCAGGTACCTACCCCAGGTACCAGGTATTTTAACAATGCACTAAAATATAACTTACTCTCAAAATGATTTTAAGACAAATGTTTCAGATGATTTACAACTCATTAAATATAAATTGAAACTTTAACCACCCAATAAAACATTCCATGCCAAAACAGCTCTATACAGAACCCATTTTGATTAGCGTTGACATAAAACACACCGTTTTAATTTCCATATAATTATGAATTCATAGCAAAGTAGTAAATGGAGACAAAATAAACGCATAAAATTAGGCTGTCAACTAACTGGCGACACTTGCAAGACACGCCAACGATTTTATCGGTTTCATAGTCCGTTTTATAGACATTAATATATTCCAAAAAAATATGCATTTTATTTCAAGGCGCTAGCCTAGGGCATATTTTTTTAAATGACCTAAAAACCTTTATGAATAAACAACATTTATGCCAAGGACTCATTAAACACGCCTACAACAACTTTTATGTTTCATTCAATAAAAACTAGTTTTAGTATTATTAAAAGCGAAAGCATGTTCGTTAATTTTAAACTACTTTACTGACTTGCCACGAGAACTACGTCATACAAATAAATAAAATACAAATGTGCAACATTTTGGTATCTGATAAAATCGAAACCAATACATCTTATGTATTTAAGAATTTGTAATACACTTCGTTCCATTTCTTCCCGTCCATATATATTTTCCTTATCTTAGGCCTAGGCTTCTGTACGTGAATTTCCTATGTTATACTTAAATTATAAGCCCTACTTGTAACATATAATCTCTAAAGTAGATGTAACGTAAAAAATGCAATAAACACCTATTCCGATGTGCGCCAACAACGAAATAACAAAATTCACAAGTTGCATTGACGTCCGTTGCATTGCAATTCATAAAAAGAAAACATTAAATGTTTGACCTTATTCCGAATGAAAATACAAACTTTGCCCTAATTCGAACCCGAATTCGAAAGTAACTATTTGAAGCAATTAAATTAAACTAAAACACCTTGACAGTCCATAAATTAAAGTAAGCAAGTCGACACTTGCCGACACTTCGAATATTACATCGACACGGAATACTCGACGCAAGGTTAGGGTTGTCACAAAAAAATTAAGCAGGTAACAATTTTCTACAATAGTCGAGAGTGCTACAAAATGTATCTGAACTTGAACTACTCACTGAAATTATTTTTAGGGTCAGTATCTAATCTAGGGGTCAATTAATTTGTTAAGGGTTAGTGATAATTCTTTCTAAAGATGTTTAGCAAAATTAATTCGTGATACACCTGCATTGTAAACATCTCGTATTTTAAGAAAATTATAATTGGAAATCACTGCAATGTCTTTCGCAAACGATATTACCATTAAAATATGCAGTGTGCGCTGCTCATATTCATTATTTGCTCCAAAAATGTTATTGTCAATAGAGGCAACCCTAGACAAGGTTAGCAGTTGGCGCCATCACACCTTCCTGCTCCTTACACAAAGATTTCCATAGCGTTTATAGACACATCTTTCCTCGCCGGTGGTCTTTTTTATATTCCGCTGCACTTTGACCTTGCGACTATATTGTGAGAACTTGACCTTCATAGAGTCTTTTAAGCTTTATAAAAACATCATCTTCAGATTATTCCGTTTTGTTGTTTTATTGAGGGCTTTGTCTCACTTGCTTAGGTAATATTTTTAGTTATACAGGGTGTCCGTGTCCAGTAATAGTAATTGAAGGCTCCTTGTATTACAGATTATTCAAGTGACAGTATTTAAAAATTATGAAAAACAATTAAAATTAAAATTTCCAAATATTGTCCAAATAAAAACTTTGTTATTCTGGTACTAGTTAAGAGTCTGGGTTATTCTGTCTTAAAATAATTAAGATTTAAGACACAGCGATGGAGTCAGAAACTTGGTGGCGATAACACCCCTGTGCCTCGGAAAGCACGTTAAGTCCTTGGACCTGCGCCTAATCTCTCTACGATCATATCAAATTGCCGTATCAACGAATTATGAGAGTAAAGGACCAATGAGTGCACCTTTGTATTGCTCACACACTTGTGCATTATAATGTCTCCCGCGCCGTTGGCTAATCTCTGTTAAGCAACCATTATGGTCCGATCTAGGGTTTTTATTTGCCGTCGTATTGGCGTATCTAGGGTGAAATTAGCTGCTGTAGTCGAAATTCGGCTAGGAGGACATAATTATTCTAGTCACCAAAATCAGTTTTCTCTAAAGCTCCCTAAATAATAAATCCTTTGAATCAAAATCTCGAAAATTGTAGAACTGTCATATGGAAAAAATGGCATAAAGGTAGGTAGTAAACATTAATGTAACGAATCGATAAAAAAAATGGACTCCTGCATTTACTGGACACCCTGACCATAAATCAATTGACTTCTTTGCAATCAAATGAGTTTATAATCTGTTTGTGTACATTTCAATTAGAAAAAAAACAATAGCTCAGTTATGTATGGTAAACTGAGCAAACTTTACGATTGTAAAGCTATTAAATACTAAACGAGTTTCAATATTACTTGCACAAAAATCTTAATAATAAAAGACTACAAGTCACTACTACGGTGGGGGCCTCTTTTGCGTAATAATTAAAGGCCTTTACAGATAAACCGATCTTGTTCAATATTCAATGATTTTATCAATCAAATAAAATTAAAAAGCAAGTCCTGTACTCCCAAAGCTGGTGACTCACACATGTAAGTATGTATAATTATTTAAAAAAAGACATTGAGTTCGGCCTAAGTAATATATAATGTTGTCCCCTAGTAAAATATAGGTGCTAGCATCAAGATCGCTACATAAATACGGATCTAGGAGCGCATATGTAACCGGGCCGCAATAGAAGTAGTCTAACTAGTTGCACCGCTCACTCTGCCAATAAATCTGCTGCTTTTGTTTATTTTTTATCTATCCAATTTGTCATTTTCACAGCTACATAGTGTGGCACTCAAAATGCTTTGAAGAATGAGTCAACCACCTAAGTTCATATTCTTAAAACTGACTTTATTTCACTTACACCTTGCAATTCTGTAAAGATAATTCAAATCATCGCACTCATAATTATTGACAATCTGATTAGATTGTTAATACGAGTCAAAGTCGTAAAGTAGATAACTTATTATTATCGTTTCAATATCATTAAAATTTTAGTTTTCTTATCCGAGTTAACCATTACTATTACTGGGTTATTATGTCGCTGTTTTCGAATGCAAACTCATAGTCACTCGTATTTTATTAGGAATTTTTGCATTAAAGTAGATCCTATATAAGGTAGATGAGTCATTTAAAAACAAACTATTACGGTTGTAAACGTCCATCAGCGGATCTGCGGCGTATAAGCACTGGTTTCCCTCAACTTTTTATTTATTATTGTTGACTTCATTGACTGGGCCCGGCGCCTGCTTGTCGCAATTGTGACTGGTTCTTCTCGTTCTATATGCCCATAATTCAACTTAGGTATATATGTTTCCAGTATATCCTGATTAAAATGCAATAAGGTGGCGTTAAGGCCGTTAACATTGTCGAACCAATTAGTAGGAACCATAAAAATCACACAAATCATTATGTTTCCTTATCGAGCGTTTTGCCGAGCGCCGCGGCGGTATGATCTTTATCCAGTTATAATTTTCGGAAGACTTATATTGAGACAGTTTTACGAGGTGTAGACAGTTAAGTGGTACAAGGCACTCAAAGTCGAGCGACCACATCGGGAGTGCTCAGCGGACATTGTAGGCTTTCTAGAGCGGCACTCGTGCGCAGCCGACGCCGGCACTTATTAGCATATTATTGGGTCTGATTACGGAATATTCAGGAGCCAGTGGCCGTGAGCCAACTAACTCAACAAAAATATCGCATATAATTTATTGAGTATAATTCTACGAATGCCTGGAGAGTGAGAGTATCGTACAGTTGCACCTCATAAAAACAAACTCAAAAAATATTTTCGCGAACATGTGTCGCGTCGAGACTCAGATTTAGACTGCATGTTATAATGATGCTCAAGGAAAATAGCGTATTTTTCGATTCGAAATAGTATTCCTTGGAAAACTAATGGCGGTGTATTACTCTCTGTCGGAATTGAGCGTCCTTTGAGCACACGGTCGTGATAAACGACATGTTTTAGTCCCCCATTAATGTTGTAAACACACGATATTGCATTCAACTGTAAGTAAATATGACTCTACTACATAACTCTGCGTAAAAAAAATTGATTGTAAAGTCAATATCCAGCCGGCACTTCCTTCCTCCTACGTCTAAGCATCATAATGCGTGCATGGGACCGCCTACACTTATCGAATGCCTCACCTACCCAACAAAGTTATCAATCAGACGACAAGAATGCAAATTTTAATTGTGGCCGGGGCCGAGTTGATGTCGAGCGATATTATGTTCGCAATTTATTTGCAGGAGCGCGGCGCACGCGGCGCGGGGCGGGGCGTCGCACGCACTGCACTAGGGTGGGAGACCGCCAATTATGAATAAACTAGCTCTACTACTATGTTAATAAGGCTTGAGATTTTTCCTCAGCGATTTCACCAGCTTGTAAGCTTATTAATGGTTTTGTGGGACCGTTATCAGCCGTAGAAAGCCTCTATAAGTGCGCGGGTGTCAATGAGCGCGTGGCGAGTGACGCGCGATAACTCGCGGTTGAAGCGCGTCAAATTTATGCGAGCGCTTGCGGCAATACGTTTTGGGCGATGCAGAGAGCGGTAATTATTTCCGTGGTTAAATGAATATTTTATTTGCTTATTAAAAATTCAAGGAAACACCGTGGAGAAGATATGGACTGTCAGAGAGGATCCATTTTTTAGGCATAACGATGCGCATAAGCTGAGGATCTGTAATTGTATTTTATAAAACGTATATCAAACCATAAATTTAGTTTGTTATTTTTCTATCTTCTATCTATCCTAGTTAGCGATAGCATGCTAAAATTATTGGATTTTCGTAAATAGCTATATGCTAATATCAGTAGAGAGCTTTACGTACATAAACTCTTTCTGAACGGAAGGGCAAACATAGTACTGAACATGATTTTAATCTAAATAGTAATTACGTCACAACACTCATAATAAAATTATTAACTTCGCACAATAGGTTACATCTTCCGATGACTGATAACAAAAAATATAGGTTACCCACCACAACAAAAAGTGGATATTTTTGCGTAGAAATATAAAAACTGTAGATTGAACACATAAGAGGATATATTGTAAAAGCTAGGCTATAGTAGTACCTACATATAAACTAAAAATACAAAACTAAAGTCGTCGCGCAGAGACAAGTCGCGGAGTACGAAAGTGCGTGCGCGTGAGTTCCCATGACGACGTTGGTGGCACGAGTTCGAGTATTACATTACATATTTTATTGCAAGCACAATAAATGATGTACTTGTCAATGATTATTGAAAGTTTCAGAATGTATTGTATTTAATGGATGATTGCAGACTGACAAAACATAAGCTTACTCTACATTTTATAATAATATATAATAATATGCCAAAAGCAATTGAATTAATAATACATTAACAATAATACATTTATCAATAAAACTGTAATTTAATTGACTTGTATTATAGTGTTAATCTGAATCCTGATTCAAACAATGCGTGATGTAGTTTTCTGTTTCCGAAATCGCTGAGTCTATCGCGGGAAAAATCTAGTCGTTAATAAATTGAAATTTCCAAAAAGGCATTACAAATTATACAATCTTACTCAAAAGATACTACGACACGTGTAACCAGAGCCAAACTGCATTTAAGCTACCTGAAACTTGAACTTTCGTCTCCAGCGAGGCCAGGGCGTCGCGCGCGCAGCCAGCCGTCCCCGTTTCCTGGGCTAAATATAATTTTACTTGATCATTTAATTATATGGAGATTAATGGCGGGCGGAGATGCCAACATTCACGTTAATAAACTACAATATGGCGCGAAACGTTTACTATGGAGAGGCGCGGCGCTTGTTGACAGACGGGGTCTTATGCGCAGGCGGCGGAGTCTCGGAAACGAGGTTTGTCGTCAAACTTTACGCATTGTAGATTGATTAGCTACCAAATTTTTTGTGATACTACAGAGATTAGAATACCAAATACGTAGTGTCTACGAGACTACGAGTGACACCTATGCTACGACAAATTGCGCTACGATGATGATTGGTCATAACCAATACAAAAAAAGTAGGAAATAGAATGAGCTATTTTCAATTATACTCAATTTCATTTTAAATTATTTATTTATTTTATTGTTAGTCATCATGAAATAGCTTTAAGTCTTGTATAATGAAGAATGTGCTGAAATTGTATCACAAATTTTTAACACCTTTACTTAATATTAAAATGTGAAGTATGCTTTCATATTTTTGTGTGGCTGTGACACAAACGACACACTCATCAACAGCGATATACCTACATAGTGCGTATATCTAAAATGATGTGAGAGGGCATTGACTCCACAGTTGATACACTAATAGTAAATTATAAAAGCCGTAGCAATATGCTACGAAGCTTGTGAAAATAAATATAAAACTGTGAAGCTCAAACAAGATTATAGTTGAGTCAAATCTTTGAAACTTTTATTGTTCTTTTAACGATTCGGCCTGGGAGTACGGATGGGAGTAGCAATTAACGGCAAATTTATATTAAAGTTATTAGCAAAGAATTTATACTTAACATCAACATTACTACGCGATAAATATACGAATCATTATACAAACAAGTGCAGATACGATTAACATTTAGCCAAGACTAGTCGGACGGGCTGCGCTTGCGTCGCGTCGCGTAAAAAGGAATAGAAATTATAGCTTATGCACAATTTACATTTAAACTCGATAATAAGGTTAGCTGACTTTCCCTGGGGTCATCAGAACGAGCTTTGAACGTTTATGTTCTGTGCTCTTATAAACTACTATGTACTACTACTACTAGTTAGCTACAAAACTGACATGATTTGACAAAAACTTACCCCCCTTTTTTATTCCCTTTAGGGATAAATTTCCAAAATTCATTTCTTAGGCACATCTGCGCTATAAAAAGAAACCCTAGTCAGGCCTGTGTATCTCCCCGCGTAAGTAGCAAAAACGTACCTACGCACGGCGACCCTTACTTAGGGGCTAAAACAAGTTGCGTGTCGCTACCGGCCAGCGACACGCTCGCGCGTTTTATTCACCAGCGGCCGCGCGGCTACGTTGCTGGCTGGACGAGAATGAATAAAGTACTAGAAAGAGGCGCTAGATGGCGTTAAAGAAGCTTCTCGTAGCAGTCAACCCTATCGCGTCGCGTGATATTACGTCACTGAATAGGTTTAGTGTTTTATGAATCATATTCCAGAGCAATAAGTATGAAATTATCTTGCAATGGATTTTTGTAGGTGTCTTGACTTGACACGAAAATGTGCTTGACTCTGAGGCAAACTAAATTACGCCATATTGTTGACGACATTGAGTAGACATTTCTTTGAATACAACTGCTAAGTCATACTTCTGTACGAAGTACTAGTACTTATTCTGTGCCCTAGTGCAAAATTTCAAGTTTCTAATCCTAGTAGTTTGGGCTGTACGTTGATATATCTATCAGTCAGTAATTCAGTTAGTCATTAAGTCATAATATGTATATTTAGATTTGTAAATGCAGACTACTAAATCCAAACTTAGTTACCTACTTCATTCAAAACCAAGTGCACGCGGAAAATGCAAAAATATTTTAAGATTAAAAATAATTTGTTACGTGAATTACGTCTCCGGCGCCGACAAAAACGGGATCTATAGGATTAATTTAAATTAATCTTAAAGTCGGTTCCAAATTTAAATTTTAATTAGGACGGCCGGAGGCGAGGAGGCGCCCTGTCAACAGATTCGTATAAACACAGATTTAGTCCACTTTTGTTTTCGCCACCTCTTTAGTTTGTTTACTTTTATTTGCTTTTAATTAACAATAAAAATAACCTAAAGTTCATAAAATATGTACAAAAAATTATCTCATTCAGTAAAGTTGGTAGCTCACAGAGTACCTTTTGTCTTTTAACTAAATATTTATTACTTCGGCTACCCTGTCGTGTGGGGTATTGTATTTTAAATTATAGGTTTGTGAATACCAATTGTCAATTCAAAATTTCGTTTGAAAAAATAAAGATTTTTTTTAGAGTCGAACAGTTAGACTCTAAAAAAATCTTTTAATTAATCTTTTCTCTAGATACTTAGCTACAAGATACTGAAAAATAATAATTTGAATAATTTGACTATTCGCGTAACTTTCGCGTAAATTTCGCGTTATAATAATAATTAATGATGGTTAATAAGTAACATTTGACCAAATTAAAAAATGCACCTGGAGAAGGGAAAATTTTGCAATATCTTCATCTTAACCTTAATACCTTCGTAATTTTTCTATAGGTAATATAACTATCTGAGTAATTCACGATTGAGTGGTATTTCCGTATACGAATGCATTCAAAGCTTTTATTTGTATGCCCTTTATTGCATTCAGGAGAGGCAACTACGGAACCCTACTTTTGGTGGTGGCCCGTCACACACTTGGCCAATTACGATATTTACTATAGAACATTATCACGTGCGAAATGATTATGATTTATCGTTTCACTTTAGTCGGTCATTTATTTTGGAAAATTAGTACTGTAGAACTGATATAGTATCTTATCTGATGGTCAACAGATTATTTATAAGTAGGTAATGATAGTACGTTCGAAACGTGAATTAACAGTCACAAACGTCACTACGCAAATCATAATAAGAAGATGATAGGTATTCATATTCGTTTATTCACTTCATAATATAACACCAGAGAGAGCGCCGTTTATATTTTTTCATCTCACCTGTTCGGAAAGTTGAAATTTCATGTGTAGATAGCCGGGTGGGAAATAGCTTTTCCCTCCTACTTTATACTCCTACTATTGAATAAAAGGCCACTATCGAGAGTATTGATAGATATTGCAATAGTCAGAGCTGTATCAGCTATCGATAGTGATTTTAATATTGAACTTTGATATTATTGATAGTATCGATACTATCATTACTATCGGTAGACTATCGATATTTTTTCCTCAACTATCAATAGTTTATCGATACTATCGATATTTTATCGATACTTTTACTTTTGCCTCAACTATCGATAGTCTATCGATACCATAGATATTTTATCGATACTATTGCTTTTGCGTCAACTATCGATAGTCTATCGATACTTTCGATATTTTATCGATACTATTGCTTTTGCCTCAACTATCGATAGTCAATCGATGCTATCGATATTTTATCGATACTATTGCCTTTACCTCAACTATCGATAATTTGTCGATACTATTGATATTTTATCGATGCTATTGCTTTTGCCTCAACTATCGATAGTCTACCGATATTTTATTGATATTATTGGTTTTGCCTCAACTATCGAGTCTATCGATACACTATTTCTTTCCTCACAGTCAAAATGAAAAATAGTATGTTTAACTCGGTTGAAAGCACCCATTCCATGTTCACTTTCGGCCCTTGTATAACAATCTACTATACATTCTCTCTACCATTTCAAATCAACCCCATCAAACTGTTACGGCATCCTCGTACACATACGTACAGGCAAAATATGGTTAATTAGTTACATTATGACCTCAACAAGGTATTCGTGAATTATTGTCATTAAATTCATTAATTTACAGTATCCATCATTTTAATAAAATCGTTATAATGTTAATATAATTTCCTGGAAATTAGAGGAAATATATCGACAAAACTTTTATGTAAATTGCAAACAAAGTTTCTGTCTGTGTAATGTTGTTCACGTCTATGTCATACCTACTTATACGTTATAAAACATTATGGCTAGGGACACTATGCAACCTGTATCTTTGGCATGTTATGTCCATAGTAAAGTAACTGGTAAGCTAAGCACAGAATATGTATAAGTGGTAACTATCTAAAGTAAAGTAAAGTTACCCCTACATAGATCCCACTGCTGGGCAGAGACCTCACCTTAACTATGAGGAGGTAACTATAAGGAGGCCCGCGAGGTGGAATATCCACCTCGCGGGTTCAGTGCGGATTGGTTGAGGGTTGCGTGTAAGGCAAGTGACAAACCTTACAGTCAGATGTTGTCAAGCCGCCTTAGGCTTAACGACTAATATCAACAGATATTAGGGCGACCAACAGCTTCCGAAGCACTCGACTTGGAAGTCCTTGTCATGGACGTCACTTAAATGGTCGGAATGGTTACCCATCCAATCACGACCGCGCCGTAGGTTGCTTAACTTTTTAAATCACTACCAAAGCGCTACACCATCACTGCACTGCGAGCACCTCATACCTCCACTCCAATGCAAAGGTTTATTCTATCCCCTTCCAAATCTATATCCTATTTCGGCGTCATATTGCAGCCGTGATACGTCAGCGGCCGTTAGGCACAGCAGGCCGCGCTGCGTGTGCGCCATTCGCTTTCTGCCACAAACTGACACTTGCTCCACAAACTCGAGCACCGCCAATCTTGCGGTTTCAGCCACCCGTAGACTTAACCGCGCTGTTAAGAAAATGCGCAGTTGGACAAGCCCACTACATTGAACGGGCCTAATTTATCTTGAAGATATCTATCTTAAATTGTATAATAACTCACGTAGGCATAATGGGGCCAGCTTGCGACGGCGCAGGGTGCACGAATGACACTGGCAGATGCGCCATGAAACCTCTCAGTTGACTGGGATTTTCTTGCAGATCGTTTGTGGCTTAGGTACAAAAGACTAGTTACAGCACAACCTTGAAACATATCGCTTTAAATCAATTGAGGTGACAGTCAATGCAGATTATACAGTTTGCGTTATCAACATTTGCGTAGATCTAGATTAGAAACGAATGAAAAACAACAATTTAAGTGAAGGCCGGAGGGCGGGCCGCGCAACTTTGAGTAATGGCCGGCGCGGGCGCAGGCGTCGCGTCGCCCGCGCGCCCCCTGGTGACGCTCCATTTGAATACAATGCCGCGATAGCTCAGGGCCGCCCGCGTGCACGCATGCATAATTCTCACCCATTTATTTAAAAATCCACCACATTCCCCGTATGACTGATCGGTCTATGAATCCGACCGCTGAACGCTTTTCGTACCGATCGGCCTTCAATTGCAATTAATAATCGACTGTCGAGTGCAACTCGAAGTTATTGACTCCGTGCGTATTTCTTCCATTACGGCTTAACGATCAATGTCCAAGGCTACATTCCCGCCACGGGCTGGCACGCCGACCGGCCAGTCGTGGCAGGCCGCATATCACAATAAAGTTTCTGTAACTGTAGTTACTAGCTAACAGAAACGTCAGCATAAACATGTCTAGAATGAAGATAAACTCGCTGTTGAATAGTTTGAAATATTATCACGCCCGGAGTGGTGACGGTGGGTGTTGAGGCGCCCACTCGCAGCACTGTCTGCTGTCTGCAGTCTGCTTGGATGACTGCTATCGTCCGCGCCTTCTAATGAAAGCGACATTGTCTACAAACTAAGTGATACCCATGTGAAGTATATTCTGCTCTATTATTGGATTAGTCTGGCATTCAATTGCATTTCGGAACAATTGTGTGAACTTTTCTGTAACTGTTTTCTTTTGTGTTCAAATTAGCGACTACAGAAGCACGAAATCCTTTTGAGTTCAAGAGTGAAACGAGTCTATACCACCGGTATTTTGTCACACTGTCTATACAGTGTATGATGTGGAATCGACTTATAATCTGCAAATGCGACAAAAACGACCATGCGTCGAGTGAGTGAGTACCTACCATAGTGTCGTTATCATGGGTGATTGAACATGATGGGCGCACTACTAGAGCGGCGTATGGGCATCGTTTCGGATCAGTGTACGTCCTCGGTCGAGGTACAATATCAGTTCTAGAGAGCAAAAAAGACGTAGACAATGGAAAGAGGCGAGCGGGTCGATGTGGCGTCCTCAATAGCGCCTGAGCGCAACAGACCAATGCCTATTTGGGAGCAGAAGCCTATATTTGGAAGGCTGCGTTTCGAGTCGCGATCCGTATCGGAGCTGCGATGAGACGCGCCGTCAGCGGCCGTCACTCTCGGGCTTATTTATGGATATTTTATAGTCCGGCGTCATTATCACCCAATAACTCTAAAAATACATCATTAATGCCCAAAATGCAAAAGAGGGGAGTAAGACCAAGTTTTTAAGGCTTTGCTTGGGTTTTAGTGTAGTACTCGCTGTATATCATATTATGATATCATAAAGTTGAACACATGCGTGGAGAACACTTTATTCCCAAGATTCTATCCGATCGGCGATCATACATGCTACTTTTATAACTACCTAATGTGAAAAACACATGGTGGGTTGTCGAAATCACAACCCAAATCATAATATCATCAGAAATACTACCGTGCAAGTTTTAGTGCCACATCGCTTTGATCATACCTACAAAGTCAAATAACTACAGACGAATAAGATGAAAATATCACCTAGTGAAAATATCAATAAATATAAAAAGGAATCAACACAATAATATGTCGTAAATCGTTATCTTACGTCACCGCACATAGTAACTCGTAGCATTTTCGTCAGTAGGTACTTACGAATGCACGCTGTATGATCTCAGGAGGCTGTAAACCCGCTATTATTATTATTATTTTTTTATATAAGTAGTAGTAGTAAACCTAAGTATACTTGTACTAAGTTTCCTATACCCGACATTTGTCCCGAAGCAGTGTGGGTTTTATACAAAAATTAATTAATTTAATTTAATGTGCAAATGCGTTACTTAGTTTTGAAAGAACGAAGATTTTAGCTTTGAAATACAAAGCGTTTTGTACACACACAATGTTGGCAAATATTGGCAAGCTGGATATTAGAATCTAATGCAATTTTTCCATCACCTTCAATCTATTTCTAAATTGTTAAGTATATTAAAATTTATAATTTACTCATGCCATCAATTAGTCTGGGCCAAAGAAACATAAACATATCAGCAAATGAGGTGACGTTAAGTCATCGTGATGTAAGAAAAGCAACGTAGTTGCCAAAAACGAAAGTAATAAATTGCTTGCTATTATAAGGATATCACAGCTCAGAGTTTAAATGGCATTAAACACCAGATTAGTTTAAAGAACTGGATTTCTTAAGATAACAGAAGAACTTGTAGCAGTCTACAATTTCAAATGATAAGTAAAAACCTCGTCTTCTAAGTAGCTTAAAACCATTTTCAGTATCTACAAGCTAATGATTGCAGTATTTAAAAGTCCCAAATGATCAAGAATCCTGGCATGTTACCTTTGATAATGTACCACATAAAAGTACAAAGATTGCACTGGTCTTCCCCATACGTCACCAGCTAATATTTTGTAGTGACCAAATTATCGTCTCTGCTGTTTTCAACGCATTCCGTTCTAATACCAAATACCTCGTAAAACGTCTGGGCATCCGCGTAAAATGTGCTAGCAAATTTATGTACCAACATATATTAAGTCGTTAAAAATCGCACAAATTTCACGACAAATTTTCCTGCTGAAAATCTCACGCTAAAGTTGGAAGATCAGAATACTAAGCCGCTTCAGACACAAGCTTACTCTAGCGTTGAAACGAATCGCATATCAATAAAAATTTTATAGTGATCCCAAAGTACTCTTGAGCAACATTACTTGGTACTCTCGAAAGATATATTAGTAGTTACCATTGGTAGTAACATTCACATCAACTTTAAGGGATTAGCCATTCTTGATCGAGATTAATTGATCCAATTGAGATTATCTAGTCCACAAATTGAGATTGAAGATCTCTTAACAACTACGCGATTTATAAATAACTCTATTTACTAAAAAACAGCCAAGGTCGCAGTCGATCGGTTCTACTACAACTCTATTCATTCAGCCTGAAATCCAATGTCCAGCCAGTGACATTGTTCTGGCGATATCGACTGTTGCACGACTTTTCAACTGACAGTTAGTTTTTGTAGCTTAATCCTCATTGTATTTTACAACCTAACCATACGCGTTCTGGAACTTTCTGAAAGCGTTTACTAGGTAGTCAACCCTCACATTATGACACACGCTGGTGTCCAGGGTCTGTGCGATGCGCGAGCGCGTGCCATTACACTGAATTGCTCGTTAAAAAGCGACCCGCTGTTGTAATTAGCGGGCAACACTGGCGATAGGCCTGGGGACACACATCGGGCAAACATCGCATAATAACTGCACTTTTCTCTAAAGTGAAAGTCCTGCTGCTTTGAAACTTTTGCCCTTAAAACCCCTTATTCTCTTTACCTACCTATATGTCACTTATTCCTGTATATTAACATAGAAACGCAGTATTCTAAATGAAAGCATTGTTCGTAGACTCGACGTGGTACTTCAAAAGGAGAATAAAGTGTATAGGTATCATTAGTATCCTTTAGAGGGCTTATTGTGAGTTTTTTGGCGCGCTACGCTAACCTTCGTCCATATGATGTAAATTTGCCGGCGCCTCTAGCGGCACGTTAGCGTAACCTGTTTTTTTTTTATAGAAATTTCCATCACTCGGTTGAACGTGAGCGCGTGTAGCTATCAAATGAAAACTCGCACTAAGCCCTCTGGTGATACTGAATTTAAAAGCTGACATCATCATCATCATCTTCCTAGCGTTATTCCGGTTGTACACTTGCACGCGAGTGCCCAGGGTCCGCTGACCATGATCGAGGATGTAGCAGATCAGGTAATTACAGTGGAGCGACTGCCATCTGACCTCCGTGACCCTGTCAACAGGGGAAACTGACCAGGTTTGGATCATGGTTACGCATTTAGTCGCCTGAATGTGCAGGTTTCCTCACGATGTTTTCCCTCACCGTAAGAGCATCGGTTAGTGAAAAACTGAGACACAAACGATAAACAAGTTGACCAAAACATCAAAACCCGAAAATGAGCGTCGTGAAAACGATGCGTTCCCTCCTCAAGAGTAGAAAGTGAATAAAACAAATTCTCATGTCGCACTCGCACGCCCCCGGCGCCTCGTGACTTCTCTCGCGGATTCATCACGAAATCTTACACTCGTACATACTTACTGCATCTTATTAAACGTTTTGAAAGGGCGCCGAAAATGGCATCCCTTTTAGGGACATTTTGATACATAGCGTATAATTACAGGCCACATAATGCACTTAAATGCTTTCAATTTAATATCAGCGTATCGCAAGTAACATGCAAATTAACCACGGATTATCCTTGTTACATACATACTAGCTGTCAAGAACCAGTTTTAACTTATAGGCCAATTATCTAAATGCTCTAAATTGTATCAGTGTATTTAATTTCGAATTTAAAAACATGTAGGTTTAAAATTAAACATTAGCTACGAGAGTAAATATTGCATAGTATTATCTCTTTTCAACTTCAGTTTAGCCTACCTAAACTAGGACTGGTTATAATACCTTTCAAAATGTGTGAACGAAACCAATGACCTCCTTTATCGTTTCAATTTTTCGAACGCGACAAGACAGCGCGAGGCGCGATTAACTGAATCAGAAGATTAATCAGCAGCAATCAACTCCGTTGAATCGATGGGACATAAATAGGAAAACGCAGTCGGCCAGGACCCCTTATTATCACGTCAGAGAGCTTTATCTCTCAATTTAGTGATAATTTCATAAAGACAAGGAGGCGGCGCCGCGCGGCCGACGCGGTAGGTCTGCGCGACGCTTCAGGTACCACTAATTGCAAACCGCTTAAGGACTCTGATCGATAAGATGATAATGTATTTAATGCCAGGTTTGTGGCGGCTCGTATGTACTCGCAACGTTTCATTTTGTCTCGTCGACTCACCAAAATAATGATGGTTTCGCATCAACATGACTGATTGGGACAGATTAAAAATACTTCGCCGCTTAATTATGTTGCCTTGATGCGTACGTGCACACGCAAAACTATATCCGGTATATCTTGTATGTAAAGCTCTAGGGCATTCCGCCCTACTGTGGTGTAATTGCTGAGAAGATTAATAGACGTAGGTATGGGGTAACTGTATATGACATTTCCCTGCTCCACACGGCCATGTTCATCTAACTTATAGGTATATCTTCTTTAGTATTCCGATTTCAATCATGTTACATCATAATTTAATTTGTAAAAAAAACGTTCTAGACATTAATTTAAAATGAAAATAGAAGACAACTTTGACATAGGAAATGCTACTCCGTCGGTATTGTGGTTCAAAACTACACAGCTTGCAAAGTATACCCTACATAAATACGTTTCGCTTGAAGGCAACCTTAGTATAAAAATGTGCACTTATAAAGCAACTAAGTTCACACGGCACTATCACGAAGAGATATAAAATCTGTTTTTAAAAGCTGAACAATAAGTGCAAATTAGCCCGTCTGTTTTGTGCCGGTCATAATCCCAGGGCCTGATTTGGTATGCAGCGAGGCGCCCGTTTAAGATCGCCGATACAGAGGCGCGAGCAGCCGCGTGCCTTCACGCCCTTGGTCCGACCCTGCTGATCGGACACGGCCTTTAACTCCTGGTTATCTAAAGACGCAAAAAAACGAATTTTGGAAAGCTCTTCGCGATATCCATTTCATCGTCTTGTGGTACGTATACCGTTACGGTATACCGTTGATGATTTTCTAGACATACGTCAACTTTTCCAAAAAAAAACGTATAATGTTTATTGAGGCAAGTTCGTAAGTTTGTGTAGTTTGGAAGTAACAGAATGAAACACATTTTAAAGTCTTGTGCTGTAAGCACAGTCAGGTAGAGGTAGATTGCACTGCGGCCCACAGTTACAAATAAAGTACCCACACAATCAGAAACATGATTTTCGCTGTAACCACACTTCGTCCTTGGAGTTTCAGCAAGGTTCTGAAAAGTATGGGAAATCGACAACCGTGTATGGGTTTGGTCAAACTAAGCTTTTGCGTAATGTAGGACGATGGTAGAGCTTAATAAAAGCTTGCGTACACAACTGCACATCTTATTTATTTCAATTAAGAAACATATTTGCTTTTTTAAGTTTTTAAAAGAGCAAAATATTATGTATCTAATGTTGACGTGCTCAAACTTAGGCACATTGTCATCTGGAATTGAATTCAAGCGCTATCTCAGTTTCAAATCTGATTCGTCTCCTATATCATCAATTCCTCTACTCAAAACTGAAGTCGCTCCATTTCTCTCCAGCATATTTCTAGGTATGCCCGCGCACAATTAGGGCAATGCTTCCAACATAAAACGGTGCATTCCGCTGTGCACACGCACAGAGTTTAGCGCAAGAGGACGCAAAATTACAACCAGTTGCATAACATACTTGCATTTTTTAAGCATTAAGAAAAAAATTTGGGTAAAGTCATGTTGTCGCCACAAATGGAATTTGCTGCAACTTTGTAACAGTCACAATCACAAATCTGTTGTGATTTCGAGTTCAAACACCTCATGGCCTTCATATTATGAAGTCAGTAACATATCAAAGTTCGAATTTTCAAAGGTGACTTTCCTACCTTACCTAAAACGCAATGATAGTAGTTGGAAATTACATTTTAAACATTACAAAAGCTGAAAATGTACACTACATGAATTTTATTGCCTTAAAACCTCAATCCACACATTGCGTATAACCCGTAGCACAGCAAGGATGATAAGTATTTGAAATGGTGAATTGACATTTTCGAATACCTACTTCCCAAGTCTGAAAAACCATCAGTTTGGACAGTAAGTCAACACAGCACATTCTCAAAGATTTTCCCACACGATAAAAATAGTTTATAAAGGCATAGACATAAAGACTTCGCAGCCACCATGAGATGCGGTGTGGCAACCTAATAAGAAAGTAATAATGTGATAGTACGTATGTCGCGCCGTGAGTCAGAGCGGCGCGGGCGCATTGACCCGCGGCTGCGACGCCTACTATTCCTGTACTGCCAATGTTGCACTGCTCTACAATACATTCAAACACCTAAACGTAAGCTACGAGCCTAATCGTGACTTAAAAGTAATCTTATCTAGATTTACGCTAATTCGTAGTAAATAGATGAGTATCGTCGTTTAATCTTTACAGTACTGCAAAATCATTCTGATATACTGATTTTTTAGACATGAAAGAAATTCTTTATAAAAGTTACTAGAACTAGTTACTTTTTGAAAACCATTGTTTTTTTGGTCCTTCTCTTTTTACATGTGAACTATGACTTATTGATTGTTAAGTGAAAACACTTAATATACAACAACGCAAATCAGGGCAATCTTACCACAGTGGTTTTCATAGTCACGTTCAAATAAAGTACAACTCAACTTAATTAAAGCAACGTGCACAATCTTCTCACCCCTCTTGCACAGCAGTATTTCTCTACTATTTCTGGTAGTGGTAGTAGTATTAGTTACTTGGTTAGTTCTTATTATACTAGGTATACAAAAGTGTTCCAAAAGAAATTCTGATTCTCAGTTTCCACTACACATGTACCTTGGTTTATTGTGAAATATTGAAAATATAAGTACTTAGATACTTTTCATGAACTTCCGTTCAATTTACAATGTTATGTAAACTGTTTACATAGAAGCTCGTTATAGTGAAAGAATCGCTTCATTAATGTAATAAAACCGAAGAAACAACGGATGAAAGAAACAATTTGTAAAGCTTGTATTATGCCGCTTTCAAATCTACAAATAAACATCAATGAGAATAGCTTCATCTGTCCGCCCACCGGCTCATTTATTTAGATCCGTACTCCATTTCTTGCAGCAACGGAGTCGTCTGTGGATCATTCATCAGTGTGCAGCCGGCGAATTTGCATGCAACCGCGGGCGTCGACTGGAATTGAAGAGAGGGCTGATCTCATGTTGATACTGTCACATGACTAATGGAGCAGGCGCCGATCACAGATATCAGCAAATAAAAATATGCCCGGGCCACCGCGGCAGCGCGCCCGGTCGGCCAGCGTGAGTAACACCGCGACGGAATCGGCTTCACATAATCACTCGCTATTTTAGTGGTAACTTGTAGCTCATAAAAAAGTAGGTGCCTATTCGCAATTCTCAATGCTCCTTCATAGAATAGGGCAATTCATATTTTGTGTTGCAGTGTCGATATTAGGAGCTACCTCGGGACTACTGACTGGGAGATATAGACAAATAACTATGTGAACTAAAATCAAAACCTCCTGGCGTCCCCAATTGCTTTTGGGATAAATAAAATAATACCAAGTTACTTGTACTCATTGTAACAATAGTGATGTGATGTACACGTCATTGAGTAGAAACTGAATAAGAAGAAAGGATAATTAGTGTCAGACATGTTTACTCGTTTGTGTTGCATCATAGAAATCAGAAAAAAAACAAAGAAATATTTCATTATTAGAGTCGAAATGGAAATATTACTACGTTGATCGTAAAGTATTAATGTACCTACGACTCTCTATGAACATTTTGTAAATGACTACTGTGTTTGGTGTGCAATAAAGTATATGGAGTAAACTAATAAATATGGAGTAAAAACTAAATAATATGTATAGTATATCGCAGATTAGTTTAACATCCGATTGCAATGACCACGTTATGATGATATTATGGCAGTCAACCTGTTCGTATTGACGAATAAGTCAGTCAAATGGAGCATCACGATTAATCACCAAGTCATATGACGGGATTTTTAGGCAATTTGAACAGAAATATAGTAACTTATTGTAATCTTTTTTTAATTATTGCGATGAGCGATGACTGATGATGATGAAGCTTATTTTAATGAAGTGATAGGAAACGTTTTTTTCTACGTATTATTGACTTCTGTAGAAAGCTAAGTCACGTCGGTATATAGTTTAGTCTAACAACTTTACAGAAGAAAGACTTTAGAAAAAATGAAAAGACTTCACAGACAAAAGTATTGACTGCTTTCAAATGCGATTTTGTTCCAGGAAATTGAATGTGACCAAGAATTTGACTTCGTCAGAAACTAGATAATGCAAACAAGATTTAGAGCAAAGTGTACGTATGTACATTGACAATATATTGCCACCTAATCTGAGTCGGTGACTTAATAGTCTTTACACAGCATAAACTTTATTCAGATAACGGTTTATTGCAGGCTTAACCCGGAATGCAAGGGCCACGTTTACTCTTAATTAGTCCACAGTTTCAAAATGTAGAGCTGACAAGAACTTAGAGAACCTTATCAAAGTCTCAAAGTTCTAGTGCTATTTATAAGGTTAAGAAGGTAAATAGACAATTCCACTCAATCTACATATAATGCTTCCGGAAATCTTTAGAATTAAAAACAGAGTTTTCTCACCCAACCATTAACCAAGCAGGATTGACTAAGTACCGGATGGATATACTAATAAACTAAAGGACTTGTCCATTAATGGTTTTTTATTCGTCAATATTTCTAACCAGAATATACTTAATATTATATGAAAGAGTTTACAAAATCTAGCATTTCTGCATAATTAATATATTTTTTAGGGGCCTCCGATTTAGAGAAAAATTGAAATTAATTTTTCTCTTTGTCTGTACATAAACCGCACCTTCGCCTATATCAATTAACACATGAAAAAAAATTGACAGCAAAATTTACATTCCATTGACAGTAGTACCTATTATATAATCTGTGGTAGTACCTAGTAGTTTTATCCACTAGTGGAAAGGCAATGGTACATAGCCATACAGCCAGGAAATACAAGTAAGTGATCAATGGATGATGCTTGTTACAAAACATATTTTTTCTCAAAAATGGAGGCGTTTAAAATTCTGACTTCTATGGTTACGTGTTTCATATTTTTGTAGCTTAAAGATAAATATAGGTTTATTAGTGGTTGGTGATATCTTAGAATAAAAAACCAGCCTCCATACAAAAAGAGGACAAGTCCTTTATTTTACATACAATTTTAAGTATTCGCAGGGACAGAAGCTAATCACCAAAAAACCAAACATTTTCCCTATACCCCTTCCAGATTTGAACTTCGAACACTTAACTTTGACAGAGGATGATCCTTAATATTAAACCACAACACAACGGAGCTTGATCTAATTTTCTCACGAAAAAACAAAACACGCATGACTTTAAAAAAATAATAAATGTTTCATACCGACAAATATGAAAATAAAACAGGCGCCTAGCTCTCAACAATGTAATACGGACGACAGTAGTGGCACACTCGATTTATCTAAATCGGCTGCGGCGGTAGGCGGCGTCCTTCCACTGTATCGTCTGCTGGTCCAGAGTTCAATAACTTTATTATGACTAATATATTTAGATTTTCACACGAACTGGAAGAAATTTTCTACGCAAGATTTATGCTTTCGTGACATAGTTTAGCAAATTTTGCACTAGCTCTAAATGTAGAGTACGTGGACTCCTCTAAAGTTAATATCTCCTCATTGGACGGTTTTTTGCTAAAGTCTCTTAATGTTTCGCTAACCTTCTGAAGACGCGGACGTTACGTCAGAAAACTATTATCGTTATTTACATCATTTTTTTCCATACCCATAACTCATAATACCTCTTAAAAGATAAGATAATCAATCACTGATAGATGATACATAATCAGTTTGCTATATCATGTGTGATTTACTCCAAGTAATGATCGGTTTTGGCTTCTCATATTTATACATCCTTCCTATTGATTTAACATAATGTAAATAGTGGACAAAAACACTTTTTTTCTACCCGTATGTTTGGCAGAAACAGCTCTCAGCGATTGGACCATTTAATTTGTACTTTAATGGCTGTCTTTGTATTTTTTGTAATTTATCATGGTATCTCAACGGTTAATAAGTTAGGAACAAGTGATTCGCCCCGGGCCGCCCAGGCTACGCACGGGTGCAATCCTCTTAAATCACTCTATCTTTTGCTGAAAACTGCATTAAATGCGTTTATTTTCTATAATGTAAAGAAAGATTATTTACATGTAGCTGCTAAAATGCAAAACAAAGTTGGAGGAGATTAAACAATTTCTTCTATGAAGTCAAATAACAATAACACATGTCAGGATTTGACGACGGACGCCGGCGGTAAAAGTCGTCTCGCGACTCATTATCCGGTAGAACGCTCGTAAACGTTTTACGCGCACAATACGCTTCCTCGGAGCAACGAAAGCGTGTAAGATGTATTGCAAAAGCGTATATAAAACGTGTACAGTCCACAGCAGAAATACAGCCATCTTCCAACCTTAAATTGATGTATTACGTACGACATATAACCGGCGACATGTTCACGCTCCTAGCTGTATTGTACCTGAACTCGTAAAGTGTGGAAGAATCCGCTTCTTTGACTTTGTCACCGAGCTCCATGTATTATTTATACGTACGGGAACCGCAAACGGCAAACGCCACTTCAAGAGAATCGCTGCATACTCATGCGCGTTTATAGGGCTGGTATTTTGATGACGCGGTTTATGGACAGAATAAATACAATCAAATGAAGAGAGGTAAGAGAAAGACATATTTTTCTGATTCCAAGCATGAACTCTTGATTTACAATTGTGCAATAAATTATGTCACCGTCGCGTCGTAAGATTACAATTACAATCGCTCGGCTATTAGTTACAGCTTTTTTACCTTGAGTTATCGTCTCTCCTGATTTAAACTTAATCACATCACAACTGGCACTACTAAATCAGCTTCATTGCAACATTCACTTCTTGCTAATATCAGTCTGTCTGTAGCAGCTAACCTAAATCCAAAATTAGTTATGACATAACTTTTAAATCCCAACCAAAATAGCAATCCGACACACCCATCCCTAATATAGAAATGGGCTGAGCCAAAAAGCACGTGATTGACAATCGCATTGCTGATTGACCGCGATGACGTGACATCAACCGAACAATGGGCAGCTGACGTAAGCATTGCGTGGATACGAGTGGTCTGGCCGACTGGGGCTAGGTCCACCGGAAACGAATCACTCACAAACCGAGAAAACATGCCAAATTTCTGAACTTACGCATTACCCGCAACGAGGACATGACCAGTTGGATTATCATACTCGTATCGTATTCGTTAGTTTAAAATCCAGCTTCAATCCTGTGTTAAAAGGTCTGAAATGTATTTTTGTTAAGGAGACACATAATACCTACTTAGCAATCGTAGTGCTTAGTTGAGTGTCCTAGTTCTATAGGTTGTATTAAAACCCAATAAAATCTCATCCAAAAGAAAGTGTTTTGTTTTTAAATCGTTCAATTAGAAATAAGGCAAATTGTAACTTTCCATGAAAGTCAAAGAAAGCTAGAATTAGTCCACAGGTCGTACTCTTCCAAGGTCTTGGTCTTGCAATTTTCCGTGAAAACGGCGCCGACGACGACAGACGCTTCCGCGGCGATGCGCGTCAACACTAAATATACCCGCGGCCGGAGACGCGCCGCCGCCAACACCTCACCAGGTCACCTCTTACAGACCAACACCAGAACAACGCAAAACCCATCACTAACCAACCAGCATGAATCGCACTTTGTCAACCTTAATAAAAGGAGGTTCAACAACCCAACGCGAGAGATGACGCCCCGCCTAGATATACGCGGTATGCGGTTTAATATCTAGTGAGATCGAAATAAATCGCTAGGATTATTGCCAAGGAAATCATTATAATATATTGGACGCGCGGAATTCACTTTGACAATATTTTGACAGTGTGCGGTCGGGGGGATTTAGAGCGCCCGCATCGGAGCACTCACGAGAATTTTTTCATCATTTTTATTTTCAACACGCTTGTAAGCGCGCTATATTTACAGTGTGCTCCATAAGGGTCTATTTGGATGATGTTTAAATAAATGGGCCAGTGAGTATTGTGGGTTATTTTTGTTTGGGAATCTATTTCGTCTGTGAGTCGAAGTCTGCGTGTCGACGTCGCGTGCGACTCGCAGCGCAGGGCGCCAGGCAGCGCAAGAGAAACGGGCGCCCGCGCCGCCGGTGGCCATCTAAGGAGTGCAACTGTACAACCGGACCGACAGCCCCCCTATTTAGATATGTTCAACCCGCATTTTCGATTCGACACCTCAGCTCTGTTCTTCTGTCTCCTGTCCGCTAATGCGTGCGAGCTGGACGGCAAGCTATATTGCTCTGCAACACTTGAGCAGCTATTCGAATAGGGGAGCGGATTTGCGCCGCTTTACTCTTACGCTTCGTTATGTATGTAGCCGCTCGATACATTGGCAACTTGTCAATAGAACTACCATTGAACATAAAGCGGGACGCTAATAAAACTTTGCGAAGTTATCATCACGGGTGATAATGAAATAGAGCAGCCGCAATTGCGAATTTTCCTTTGGGATAGTTTGCACACAATATTCTGGAGGAAGATACACATTTCGTTTTTAAAATGAAAGACACATAAAACGTAGTTTAATATTATAACGCACGTCTGTTTCTCGCAAGGTCATCGCTCCGTCATTACAGCTCAATCGTTTCAAACGCACTAGGCTACAAACTGCCTAGTTTTTCTGAGCAATGAAATGAGTCCTGAGCACGCCAGATAGCTTATACTCGTAAGTACAGGATGAGTGAAACAAATAACATTTTAAACAAGGACGGTCGGACGGAACGGACATTGGTCAAATGTTGATTTAAAAATACAAATCTACAGGTAAGTATTTTTCTTGACTGAGCAATTCCACTCGCTAAGGGATAGAATCCGAAACGAGATCATCCGCCAAAAGACGAAGGTCATAGATATCGTTCACAGGTGCAGCAAGCTGAAGTGGCAGTGCGCTGGTCATATCTGTCGCAGAACCGACGGGCGTTGGAATAGGAAGGTTCTGGAATGGAGACCACGTCTCGGAAAATGTAGTGTTGGATGCCCTCTGCTAGATGGACCGATGACCTGAGGAAGGTGGCTGGATGCGAGAAGCGAAGGACCGTGAAAGTTGGCGCCGTCTTGGAGAGGCCTATGTCCAGCAGTGGACTGCAAAAGGCTGATATGATGATGATGATATGAGCACTTCCAAATATCAGTCTATTGTTCATATATGAAAACCAGCGGCTGTGTGCAAACTGTATGTAGGGTAGCTTCATGTCTTTACTGTAAGGCGGTTGCGGGTTCGAATCCCGCAAGTGGCAAATGTTTGTGTGATGAGCACTAGCATTTGTACCTAAGTCATAGATGTTTATATGTATTTAAGTATTTCTATCCGTTATCCTAGTCACCATAGCACAAGCTCACGCTCAGTTTGGGGCTAGGTAATTGGTGTGTTTGTTGAAACAATTTGTTATTTGTTGTTATTTAATTCTTAACCGGCAAATCTGCGACGAAATAAACTACTTATAGAAGACAAACTCTAGTCCACCACATGCAGCATCAACTACACATGGCGTATTTCTGTTCAGCAACTGCAAAATAAACTTTATGTTGTTTAATTAAAGAAGATTTTACATTGCCTCAAATGTATAGGGTGTCCCAAAAAGAGTGTACCAGACTAGCACTGTATATCGCTTAGCCAAGCTTAGCTGACTCTAATAAAAGTCTAAGGGCTTGAAAGGTATTGCAACTTTTTATTTATTTTTGTTGTATACAAGAAAGTGGCATTATCCCCCAAACTATGACACTTTGACTAGAGTCATGTTATTTGATTTAAAGCTAAGCTATCTCGACCGTTTGGCGTGTCTTTTTTGAACAAAAAGTGGCATTATCTCACAAACCAAAATACTTTTTTAAGTCATTCTGAAAAGTCTATAGCTAAGCTATCTCCAGTGTCAGTCTGGCACGCTCTTTAGGACATCCTGTATATTTGCTCAACAACTATAAGCCATGTGTGATCGCACCATAATACGAGTACAAATACATTCAGCAAATACGTTGAGTGCATTGTGCAACATATGCAGACAACAAATGCAAATCCTACTGTTGGATAGCATTACAACCAAATTAATACTAGCCTCAGAACTATTTTACTTGTTGTAAATACACCTACGAAGAGATGTCGATGGCAATTTCCATTAATTAATAAATAGATATTGGACAACATCACATACATTGCGCAGATCCCAAAGTAAGTAGCTTAAGCACTTGTGATAAGGAAATCTGAAACAATGGTGGTACCACAACACCCAGACCCGGGACAATATAGAAAATGATAATTTCGAAAATGACACGACCGGGAATCGAACCCTGAAACCGGTGTACGAGCCACTCGGCTACGGAGGTCATTGCAGAAAAAATATACTTAAATATATGTAGGTAGATAAATAACCTTACTTACTAAACCTAATCTTATCTTGTTTGTTTCTCTCCATTTCTCATTAGGTCACCCTAGATAACTGATACAATATACATCTTATCGTATCTAATGAATAACAAAAGGTATTTTATGGACAGAATAATTATATAATATAATTCAATGTAAATTTTATCAAGCTATATACCAGAACTACTTTCAGTTAAACGAAAAAGTAAGCGACTACTCTATGATAAGTACGAGCACGGTTGCATTTTCTACCGCAAAACCGCTTAGCTGGTATTATACAGGCTGACTTTTTAAACGCCATAAATAATAATAACAGGCTGCTTCTAAACAGACATGTCACATCCTCGACCGTATCTTCGCCAAATGTCTGCTTAATAAATATAAAAAATCAAGACACGTGTTTTTCTTTTGGTATCGCCCAGTATAAAAATGTTGAGATAAAGAATCTAGAAAATGTCTGAAAAAATACTATGAAAACGAACACGGTACGCAATTTACACTATGGATACGTACACTATGGATGGGGACTAAAAAGTCATCCTGTATATTACTTATAATTTAAAATTGAAACAACTTACACTTAAATCAAATGCTAATACATATTTTTTTTTATTATGAGCGCTACAGGAATTACTTTCAACTTCGCATCACAAAACTCTGACTGTGGTAAAATTTGCATATCTTATCGAACAAAGTTGCTTAAATCGTATCTGAATTACAAAATGGTCTTAAGCCGCGGTACATCAAATCGTTGTGTATGGTAATGTATACTTATTTGCACTAACTGCATGAACTTTGGACTGGGGCTAAGTGCGCAGAAACAGCTCTAAGATTTGAAAGTCGAGGAGATAGAGTTACTGACAACATATTCAATAATCAATATAGAACTAAACAAACTAAACTGGCTAAACAATATTGGCATGACTCAGACTATTTCAATTAATTTTGAATATAAGTGAATAATTACCTGCGTTAAGGACAAGTTTTTTTATGGGAGCACTATAAAATGTCTCGCTAATTGATCATCTACTACAGTATTCCCAACTACGCTAACAACAACTATTATAAAATTACGAAAACAGCCCACAGTTAGAACAGTTCTTCATAATCCACATCATAAAACCAGAATCATCTTACAGCATAAGTATAAGCTGTCTCAGTTCCCGATTGCAATATCGCAAAGCGACTCTCAAGCCCCAACACTCAGCAAGTGTCGGTATCACGGCCCCTGGTTTTATTTGCATGCCTTTTGATTTTGAAGAGTCCGATTCCATTAGGTGATGCATAAACATCTCGTCGACTTCACCGAGCCATTATCGCTCAGAATGCGAAGTGCAGGGTTTCTTGGCGCCGCATAAGGTACAAGTACTTAAAACGGAGATCCACAAATAGTAAGCAAAACAAAACATTTAACGCTGCGACACTTCGACTGTCCGTCGGTACTGGCTTGATGAAATCCTGTTTCGCTAATAGAAAAATCGATTGAACTGATTATAGCTAATCTACGTTTCGCTACTCGCATGGCCAGTTTGAATTGTACAAATTTTACTAAGAATTAGACTCTTTTGCTATTACCACAGGCAAATTACGATCAAACAATGAAATGATCCTATAAAAAAATGTATGATCGTTTATGATAGGTTAGTTTGTTTGTACATATTTACAGCAATACTTCTTATATCAACTTACTTCTTATATCTTCGCTGCATTAAAACCTCTATTAACCCAACACATGTAATTGCACGTAGATTAACTAATGATTATTTATAAATGTAAGAATGTCACACACGATAAGCATTTCATGATATGAAAAATTAAATTAATTAGCATAACAATTAGTATGTTTACTTACTAGTTAATGTCATGTTATAATAAAATAAAACTCGTCTTTTTAATCAAGTAATGAGATTTTAAAGTATGCAGATGCACATTAAAATTCCTTAATATTTTTTAACGATGACGATGACATATGAATCGACAGCAAAAAAACTGAGGAATCCAAACATAGACTATAAAAGTAGCTTGTGGCATATATAACTTAATAGGTAAGTAGGTATTTCCTGTTATTAATACATAAGTGCGACAGTAAACAATCGTGAGGGTTGCACCTGCATTGAATGCTATCGCGAGATCATACCGTCATGCCAGTCGTGGTGCATTGATACGAGCATATCCACTTAATGCAAATAGCCCTATCTAGCACTAAGAGGCGCTAAGTATTATGTCTTGTCTATCTAAATACTCGTAAACTCAAAGTCAAACAAGATGCAAATGTGACGCTCCTCTGTGTAGTTAAACGCCAGTGATTCCGAAATGGCCCGCGGAACCCTGGCATTCCGTGTAGGGGTCACCGAGATTCCACGTTCTGTATAATGTGTATAATTAATTTCAAGAGAATATGAAAATATTCAAAATGCAAGGTGTCACCTTTACTACCTAAATAGGGATCTGCCAAAATAAGTACATATGATCAATTCGGGTTCTGTGTCCAAAAAAATCGGGAAAAAAACGGTTAAATAAATAAGAAGTAAAAAGAAGTCAAACATTGTGACTTCTTTTAAACTTCTGTTTGGAAATTCAACTACTGGACCATTGATCTCTTTTTTACTGGGAAATTTTCACTTCTAAACATTGTTTAAAATTAAGTAGAGTCTGTATTTATTTACACACCCAAGTAATGCACTGTAACTTATACAGTATACTGTTCTTGTTTAGTATATATTAAAACTGTAAATCTTCCATAAATAAATAATAAGTCAAATTTAAGTAGTAATCGTTTAATTAGGTATATAATTCATTTCTCTTCAATAAGATTACAATAATAATGTTGCTGGTATTTTTTCTGCGGTAGCAGGTTTGAAATCAATAAGATGAAGAAAAAAACACATAGCCAGTAAAGTGATATTATGAACACACGTGGCTTGACTCATCCCGCGTGTGAATATTAAAAATATTGCGTAGTTAATTCTAATATTTACGATACAATGCAAATTACTAAACGAGTGGCATTTGTGTAGGCTTAATTATTATTGTGAAGGCTCTTATCGGGGAACGATGAAATTTTATACTCTTGTCGCCGCCCGGCGCCCGCGCCGACGAGCCTGCGACTCGCGGTCAAGTGTGAGCTGGAAGTTTAATAACTGGGATTTGATTTTCTTTCTCCTTTTTTCTTGAATGGTGATTAGAGTTTATGCCTCCTTAGGAATAACTCTTTTTATTATTGTGGCAGTCTGTTTCAACATATGCCTTCTTTTTAGACGGTCTTTGATAAATAAGCACAAAGTTATTGCAGCCGATCTTAGTCTTCCTATCGACTGAGTCTTGTTCTCTTTATGGGCTTCACCTGAAACCCTATGGTGTCAAATATTAGACCATGAATCGGCTCAACCGGATTATCACGATAAATTATTGTTTTTAAGTGATAAGCATTCACTTTGCAATCTAAATATTAGATTAGTGCACTTGAAAAAAGCAAAAAGGCGTGAGGTTAGGCAATCGCCCAGTATGCGAGAAACGCGGGTTCGATTCCCGCCTCTGGTGGTCATTTTTCCAAGTGCAATAATCAATCATCACGGAACTAAAACCAAGACCAATATATGGAGTCCAACTTCCAACCATGTAAAATGTAGCTCTTTTAGCATTTAGCAGCACTTTCACCGAAAGAGGGAGTTTTTAGTATTGTGATGCACATGACACTATTGCAGACAATGTGTACAATGAGTCCGATCAATAATAGTGCAGTGACATAGAGCAGCAGCAGCCGAGGGAGCCGGGCGGATGCACGTGCGTGCGCGCTAGCACCGCTGCACTTCCGAATGCACTCACCCGCGCCATTCACAACCGCCTCATTCATTTAATTCAAGTTCATAACCAGAGCACCACGTAACACCGCCTCCACACCCTATGGCACTACCCGAACTTTTAGTATCGATAAAGATAAACAAGGCCGGCCCGATCGGGCCCCACGATGCGGCCCTAAAGTGTTCATAAAATAAATCGGATCACTCAACTTCGAAACCGCGTTCATCGGTTCTCGGTATTCACACGAGCGCTTTAAATCCTCTAAGGCGCGCAATATTTCACGGGACCTTAAATGTAAACTACTAATTAAATGCGGGCGGACGCATCTCCGACACCGGACGCTCCTCGGGAGTGGGGACAGTTACAAAATGGTCGAATTTAATGGAGACGAGGTGTAGGTGCCGCGGTGACGCCGCCGCGTGGCGCCGAGATGGTATCGCCGGTAACCGGGCTGGACACACTTTTCTAACTTTTTGGATTCGCGGGTCGCGCGGGGGCGTATTGTGTGCAATTGTAAGAGTTTGAGTAGCACGCGAGGGCACCTCGGGCGACGACCCGCGCCCGCGCCCCGGCCGCATACATAATCCGACAGCGTTATGGTCGGCCCGGCGCCTTTGTTGGCTACCGGCTAAATGAGGGCCGTGGGTGGCTTATGACACGTCAGGATCTGATCATAAAGGTGCCAAAAATTCTACCTGCATGAGGTTGCGCCAACGACATTCCTATCTCGCCTTTGAAAATTAATGCCTATTGTCTGCTCGAGCTCGCAGGAGGCGTTAGGGATTACGAATGACACGGTGATTCCGAGGAATTATGATTAGACCTATCTCAGGCGGTGATATAAAAAACAGATCGAAATACCTCGGTGCGATGATGACTCCTCGTGGCATCGGATTAAATTGAAATGTGTGCACTCAAATTCTTTGACCCCAATTAGTTTCGTTGAAGTGAGTTCGTTGAGAGTTAATTAAGTGTGCTAATATTTACTGTGAGCACTCTATCTCTCACAGTACAATGCAATTGCTGTTATTGCTGTACTTTCATACAAGTTTATCATTGTCAGCTAAAATATTATGTCATTCATTTAAAGCTACTTCTTTTTATACGGTGCCTAATATCAATAAATAAATTACCTATTACACCTATATAATAATACCTGTGAGACGGTAAGTAATTGCGATTAATGTTTATTGGAATCGCAATTTTATATGCAAACAACACGCAAAAAACACGCAACTTACATCTTAACATTAACGTTACGAAGTGTCTTTAACTAAATTTGGTTTCGGTGTTGAATTGTTTGTTTGTTTTCATTAACACCCTTTTAGTTATAATCAGTGCGATATAACTGGTTATTATTCTAAGTTTAGGACTGTTTTTCAACAAAGCGGAGGCGCAAACTGATGTGCGGAATTGCGGAGTTTCCATACATATCACACTGCACGGTGCACGCAATGCGGATGCGAGCGGACTAGGTAGTACTACTGTAGTACAAAATCGTAATACGAATCAGAGCAAATCGGTCACAGCTTTTCAAAAGTATTTGGAAGTATATCTGGGCCCTATATCACGAAAATATAAGTTTACTAGTATATTAGCTATTAGTTACTTGTGTAAACATTACAAGTCCTAATATTTTCTGTACGCGAAAACAGGTACTAGACTAATAACTAATAGAAAATATTAGGCTGGCTTGGATGTTCATATACATATTCTTCATCCATAATACAAAAAAACCGGGCAAGTCACGTTCGATTAGCGCACTATTGCAACAATTTTGCGTGTGAAAAAAAACTAATGTTTTTTTTTTAATAAATCTAACCTCATTTTTTTTTTCCTATAATTGTGCTGACCTTCATTCTTTCTGTGTTTTATTTATTTTGTTGTTTGGTACAATTAAAAGTGGAATGTTTTACTCAAAGTAAATTAATAATAGCCATATTATGTAATTGTTTCTGGTTACAAATACCATATTTTATTTTTAAAAATCTGTTTAATTTAAGTCTAATAGTTTGAGCTAATATATTTTACAAGCCTTCTAAGACTGATAGCTTTATCAGTGTTATTTAAAAGAGTATTTAAAAACACATTTTTTGGAGAAACCAACTTGAATTTATTCTAGTATTTTTTGCTAATATTTATTAGCTGGTAAATAGTAACTAATATTTTACTACCGTAGCTTCGAGAAACGCACACTAGTAAACTAGTAAAAAATATTAGTTCATGGACTCATATTATTAGTCTAATAAGTTTCGTGAAATAGGGCCCTGTTCACACTCCTACTTTGACCTGTGAACCAATTGCATTTAATATTACTTTAGGGCTTTGAATTATTGACCAATTTTAACTGTGACCATTACACTACCCGCTGCAGCGCACGCGCACGCATATATGACGTGACGTCACTCCGCGGATCGTTTGTTACGGGCAGGCTCCAGGGCAATGAACCGGCTGAATTGGACATAAGTGTCCTGCGTCGCTCTCCGCGGATATACGCAACCACGATTTATGTTATCACGCCATACGACATCATTGTGTCGCACCTACCTTGCCTCATTCAACTGTTTACAGCAACTTGTTAAGGCACATTATCGGATTAATCGTTTACCCCTTGCGAGGGAACCATGCATTGCAAGCTAAAGAATGGAACTACAATTTAATGGCCGCCAGTGTTTTGTTCCATCAATGTAAATATTTAATACGATGGCTGTCTGCAGACACAACAATCTAGAAATATATTCCACAGATGAAACGTTAGTAGAGTTACTAAATTAAATAAACTATCATCTCGCACAAAATACAAATGTAGCTGCTTAACAAATGACGTAATCGGGTAAAATAGATTTTGTAGTGAGGACCATTTTATTGCAGTAATATCATTTTCATATTATGTTAGGAAAGACATTGGATGTTGTTTCTTGAAAACGAAATTATAGACATATAAGCTAGCACTTAACCATGCAGTACACAATTGGTATATGTGAGTGACAAGTTTAGTACGTTTTCGTTTGTTTAACTCGACTCTAGAATAGAGGCTTTTGAGATGTGGTGTTGGCGCAGGATGGAGGGGACTAGTTGGGTGGAAAAGAAGACCAATGAGGAGGTTTCGAAGATTGATGGCGAGGAAAGACAAATACTGCAAACCATCGAGAATAGGAGGGGAAAGTTGCTGGGATACTTGGTACCTACGACACGATGAACTAATCAGAGTGATTATAGAGGGAAAAGTAGAAGGGAAAAGGAAAAGAGGAAGACCAAGAAGGTCCTACATGGACCAAATCAAGGAAAAGTTAGGGGTCGTGTCGTAGCAGGAAGTCAAGCAAATGACACTGAATAGAGAGGAATGGAGAAGACTCCACCGACAAGAGCGTAGCTCTTAAATTATAGATAGATAGATAACTCGACTCTACGTATAATGTATTTTATATACGCGTTTTCTGTATCCATTCTAATCAAAGACGCGAAAAATAACTGTGTAGAAGTTTGAACAGCAATACAACTTGGTAATTATGCGTTTTGTTTCGCGCACTCGATTGAAAAATCCAAATCAAACTTGCCCGGGTCCAAACGCATCTCAACTTCTGCACACGCCTGTAAATCACTCTTTTTATTGCGCTCCCACCACGAAGTGTGTGATTCTTACGCATGAAAATGTTAAAACATTAAAATAATCACACAAAACTGCATAACTGAATGACAACACCTATGTGCCACAATGTCAGGCGCATCAACACTGCATTCATATTACCATGGACGATATTACATACGCGTAGACACAAACAGTTGTATATAACAGTACCTTTTATTCACATTAATGTTAAAATCTTACGATTTGTGCGTCTGTCAGGCAGACACGTTCCAAAGCTGGGCCTTTACGTTGTATTTGTATTAAAAACACATAAGTTATATCCTTGACTCCACACCACAAAGACAGTATCATCTCACTAACGTATAGTGTGCGACAGTACTTTACGGACAAGTTTATGGAAGTTGTTTTAGGAATATCAATGAACTTTGATCAGGACCGAATCAATAATTCAAACAAAAAGTTTTAAAAGTTCAATGAATCTAAAAAAAGAGCTTCCTATTATTACATGAAAAAGAGTTTGATGTGAAACTGAAAAACAATTTTCTCTGTAGGCAAGCTTTTCTTTCACATAAGAAGAAAACCGTAATGAAGCTCACTGCAATTTACGTAAGTAAGTACCACACTACACAATATTATGTATGCTGGTTCTTAAGCCCGATACTCTTTTAATAGGATGCAATAGTTATTTACTTATCTCACTTACTTTTAAAAATTGGCGACTAATAGAAACCCCATATTTCTGGCATTGATTCTGCCGTTATTACATTTTTGTGCAATAAATATTTTTCATTTAAGTATTTAGGTGTAAAATTGGCTTTCCTTGATACCTATGTTCTTAGGTAAGGTGAGGGGGATTGGCTATTATTACTTCCCTTTAAAATAAATAGATTTTTATGTTAATGAATATACACGTGTCAATGACTGAATTGAATTTTCCTGATAGTTACATAATTAGTATTTCCAGATCTTATTATTGCAGAAGTAATACTTCAGGTGTAAGTAGTTCATCAATAATATGAATTGATAGAAATTTTGATAATCCAAAAGGATAATAATCACGCATGGTGGATACGATAAAGTCCGCATGTTTCAATATTAATTGTAAAAACTCGTAATGATCTTACTACCACCACTTCAAGAATTAATTTTGATAAGCGCCGGTGATAAGCGCGCTAAAAATATAATAAGAACTAATTTTGCAATATGGTCATAATTATTAATAGACATTAATATGTAGGTATATGTTTCATTGATACCAAGAGTTTGTTTGTAACATTTGTGTGTGCGTTTTATGGTTCCTTTGGTAAATCACTGTTGACTTAAACTTCCTAATGAGCATATTTATTAGATATTAACGCAATCAGTTACCTACTAGGTGCGTTAAATTTAATTGCCCTGTTGCGAATTAGTTAAGCTATTAGGATCGTCAGTATCCAGTTTGTGTTGGTTTTGGTTTATGTTGTTCTTATTTACGTATTTTATTACACTCTAACTTTAAATTACAATAATATTTGAGAGGCTACATTTACCTTCTCAAAACGAAATAAAGAAAATACAATAATGAAGGAAATTGTAAATTCTCGATAAGAATATTGAGGTTTTAATGCTTCTCTCTATGATAATGTCTCACTTAAAAAATACTTTTTTTGAGTTTGGATTATAGATATCTACACGCCTAATCCTAATAAATTCGATAAATAATAAATCAAAAAAACACCTAATCAGGTGTCTATAGTGTGTTTTCCGCGTCCGTGCCGAATGCACTACACGCGCTTACGCAAGCCTCGGCTGAAATAAGCGCGCCCTTTCCACCCACCACCTTATCAAACGTCACAAGGCCGTCACAATCGGGCATGCTATGTACTATTTACAGTGATCAACAGCAAATTGATCGCTTTTGGTACATATGGAGGAATTTAGAATTTTTTCTCCGCTCTGTGACACGGACGTTAGGTAAACTTTACTGTAAAATACGTTATACGGTAAAGTCAGCCTATATAGATCCCACTGCTGGGAAAAAGCCTCTACCTCAACTATGAGGATGTTTTTTTTTTACGTTAAACGGTTCAAATTTCAGAAATAAAACGAGGGCAAGTATAAAAAAATCTTGACAAAATTCTGACAACATATAGATGTCTCGACACTTAATCCTTGGCATACACTATTATTACCTACGGTCATCGAAAACAGAACGTTGAAATTAAAGTCTTAAATTGTTTACTTGTGTAGTTTACGTGAGCTGATACAAGTGTGTTTAGACAAAACTACCACCAAGGCATAGAAAACGACTAGTACCGCGTTTTACACAATTACTTGTTCTAACTGATGCCCGCTCAATTTTTGCCAAATGAGTTTAATTAGGTACCTACTAAGCCTACAATTCCTGATTAATCACAAGAGCCATGCCATCTTAGGTCAACGAATAGCTCCGTATCACCCGATACGAGTCGATGACAACATAAATCAGTATCAATCTATTAAAGGGAAATTCGAACTACAAACAAATGACGACATTATTTACTTACATTATTATATGTACTAGTAAAGGCTTAATAAAGTTCTCGGAAAAATGTCTGTGCAACTCAACAGGTCCACAAAACAAATGTATCTAAGTTTACCATGTCACGTCTTGTCTCGGTCGGCTGTCTAGACATCACAAACGAACGCAGCTTTTTTCTTTTCTCTGTATTACACACACGATTTTTGGCAGACTCGTTAATATAAACTTGGCAACTATTACCAGCTTTCATCCGGATAATGAATGAAAGCCGTCTGAGGGTGCTTACTCATACGGGACAATAGCACGAGTCCTTCACTCCCAATCGCTGATAAGTCTTATTATAAAATCGTGGTGCAACCCATCCGAAAAAGAGCGTCTGTGGCGCAGTGGCTAGCGGGTTGCCTCTCATGAGGTACCGGTTCGATCCCACGTGCCGCCATGTACTAATGACTTTTCTCAGTTATGTACTAGTTGTTTGTTATTAGTTGTTTCACTAATCGATGCTCTTACGATGAGGAAACCTGCACATTCAGGCGACTGCATGTGTAACCATGATCCAAACTGGTCGGTTCCTCTGTTAACAGGGTCACGGAGGTCAGATGGCAGTCGCTCGACTGTAATCGCCTGATCTGCCACAACCTAGATCATGGTCCAAAGTGGACCCTGGGCCCTCGCGGGCGGGATACAACAGGGATAACGCTAGGAGGATGATGTTGCGACCCATCCGAGGTGGAGCTAACATGTAACGCACGTACTTATCCACATCAAAATAAAAGTCACTCTGTCATAAGAAAAGATAAAAATTCATATGGTTCTGAACACTCTCCAAACGTTATGTAACGTAGATTAGACTTAAATAACTATGAGTAATACCAACGACTTCGATATGAAACGTTAAAGAAGATACAATTTGTCAAGATATTGTAAGGCAATAAAGGCCTAAATAAAAATCTAAAAGTTAACCAATCATTCATAATAACACATCCACAGATAAGATTGCGAAATCGTATGATACTGATATTCATATTAACTTTTCAGTAGCGGCGAGTAGGTATTATTTTGTACTATAATCCAGTGAATATAAGGGAGTTACCTTACTAACGGTCCGGTTTTTTGAATATTTGATATGTTGTCTAGGATGATTGGTTAGTGAGTTTAAAATGCAAAATACACAATTCCTCCCAATTATTATATCTACAAAATATTTAAAAAAAACGTATTATTTTCGTTTAGGATAAATAAAATAATAAAATAAATTATTTCAACAAACACACCAATTACCTAGCCCCAAACTAAGCGTGAGCTTGTGCTATGGTGACTAGGATAACGCATAGACATACTTAAATACTTTTTTTTATAAACATCCATGACTTAGGTACAAATGCTTGTGCACCTAAATAAAAACAAATTTATTATTTATTCGTGCTATCATGTAAAATTCCCGTGGTATAATACCTTAAAATGTAACGGGTTTTTACCTATTCATTAACGTTAGCTTTTAAGTACCTTAATAGGAAGTGAAAACATTTCACACTCGAATACTGCCTGATTTGTCGGTTGCATGTAATAACATTCATAATTTACAATATTCAAACTAATATCCAGGTTCACACATCAAATCCTTATCCCTGCCGTTTGATTAAATGACTTCAAAATATTAAGACTACATTATGTATTAGACCTGATATTCGCTGTTAAGTACATATCTTCAGTAATATTAAAGTTACATAAAACAATTTTGATGTTTATAATCTTTATATTTCACCTGATTAAATTGGGAGCTGGTCGGTCGACCAAAACATAATGTTTATATGTATTTAAGTATTTCTATCCGTTATCCTAGTCACTAGCACAAGCTCACGCTTAGTTTGGGGCTAGGTAATTGGTGTGTTTGTTGAAACAATTTATTTACTTATTATTTATTATTATTAAACATGACTTCTAGTGTTCCTTATTACTACATTTACTACAACTGTTTACAGATGCATTATCCGAGTTTTTAATAACGTTATTTTTACTTAGGTACTCTAATTATCTACAAAACTTTTTATTTATTTATAAATATACGTAGTAATGTAAAGCTCCTACCTACTTTGAGAAGTAGACGTAGAGTGCGAAACAGTTATTATTTCACTTTGTTTATATTAATCAGTGCAAGGAAGTGCTACGACATTACGAGTTTTACTCGCATAGGAACGTATTATCTATCTATCTATTCACACTAATATAAGATACAAAATATGACGTAAGTTATCATATTTTTTACACTTTTCTATATATACTTAAAATTTTAATTTATCAAGAGTCCTCCTTCTTCTCTTATGTTTCCGAAAAGAGATCCCTCTAAGCGATAAGGCCTACATTACATGTTTCGTGTTAAATGGTTTTAAATTTTTAAATGGTGTGCATTTGTGCACTATAAATATTCCATCTGTTCTTTTCTACCTACAATAATGTACACCTTTCAAAATAAAATATCAAAAATCGACTAAAAACGTAAGAGCCGGATTGCAAAAGTGTTAATGTATTAAACAATCTATCAAAACCAGAATTATACCTATTTCGAATTGTTTCTACAATTATGCTCATAATTAATTACGTTAAATTGTATGTTTCCGCTGGCCTTCTTAAAAACACTAGTTCAATATGTTGTCTTTTCGATAGATGACTGATAATAACATGAAAAATGTAATCTACGATACTTGTATATGTTTACATGGATTACCTCAGTCGAGGTGTCTTTGCCCGATAACAGAGATTATTGGATCACCGTACAAAAATATTACACCTCTTGACTTTCCTCTCCGTCAACTGTTGATATTGATGTCGAACGTCAATCTCACGTGGTATTGTTTTTATTATCCCGCCGTTCCGCGCCGGTATCAGCCACTGATAACGATACTACAATCACATCGATAAAATTGAAAAACCAACGCGTAACTCGCTGCGTTAATTAATCCAGTCAATAGAGCGGCGCAGATACATCGGAATGTAATTATTTACATAAACACACGTGCCCTAGCCGTCCGCTGTGCGCTATGCGTTCTAAATCGCGGCGGCATCAGACAAAATATAGACGCGGATGCGGCGAGCGTCAGCAGATGCGGTAGATCGATGTGCATTTAATTGCGGTGGGAGTGTCGGATGATCGCTGGCACTCACCGGCGGGACGCGTGGTGCGGCGAGCGGGCTCGTCCTCGCGCAGGGTGGGAGCGTGCCGGCGCGCCGCCGCGGGGCCCGGCGCCGCCAGCGCCAGCGCCAGCAGGAGCAGCGCCCGCAACATCGCCGCCACAACACAAAACTCGCGGTTCGTCTCCCGGCCACGAGCTCACTATTTTCGCCGCGCGCGCTCGTATGTGTTCGCGAGCGTTTCGGAAACGTCGTCGTAGCGCGACGGCCGAGTCGGACTGAGCGAGCGGCGCGCGATTTCCCGGCTGCGAGCGAGGCGGCGAGGGGGCCGGCGTGGAAAACGCGGCGCGCGCGCGGCCCACCGCGGTGCGGGCGGGGAAAACTGTCGCGGAACCGCCCGCCCGCCCCGCCACCGCCCGCCGCGCGCCGTCACCGACCGCTCAGCCGGCACCAGATGCATTCTTAACTTTACTTCGACACAAACGACATTTTTTACTACATATTTATTGTTATGGACTTGATCTAAGGACTCGATAGTGAAAACTATTAAACTACACAGTTGTTTACTAACCATCTAGGCTTTTACATCTTGACATATAATTAAGCAGCGTCTGAGTGCGTAACTAAACATTGAGTTTTATTTGTCTTACGGATAATATCAACATCAAAAAATTACAAAATATAATAGCTAATTTTAATGTACAATGTTAATTCATTTTAACCGTCTTCAAAAAAGAAGGAGATTCTACGTTCGACTGTTTATTTTCTTGTAAAGACTAAGCACTATTCAGTTTTTCAGTTCAGTTTCAAAATATCTTTATTTCATAATAATAAGTATAACAATAATAAAACAGTTCCAGTGTACATTTAAATCCTAGAATGTTATAAACTTAACTATTAAAAAAACGTTTATTAAGCTATTGCGCTTGTTAAAACTTATTGAGGTATATATGACAACTATTTACGAAACGTAGACTACACACATTTATATCTCTTAATCAAATGTTATAACCTATGCAAGCTTTAGTTTAGCATTACATTTATTAAAATACCTAATTTTTATTAATAAGATGGGTAACAATAAGCCAACAGATAAGTGTTATGAAGGTAATAACATAATAGCAACCAATTAGTGGGTACAAAACAGCAAAAGATACGGCAACAAAAGAGCGGTTGTAGGCAAATAAACCCGTCAATAGGAACAGTCGGCCGCGCAAGTCCCGGCATTCATAGCACGTGCAGCGCAAGGGGTCATTCAATCATACAAATAGTAATAAGATCGAGAAACGCACTCGCGCCAGTCGATCGGCGGGCCCGTACCTGCGTCGGCAAAGGCAGCTATACATCATCGCACTCGAGAAACAAGTGATGGGGTAATTTATATCGATTGTATTTATGGCTAAAGATTAAGTTTTTCATCCGTGTTTTGCAGATGTTATTAATATATTTGTTTTTACTATTTAGGTTTTTGTGCAGGTAAAATTTCTTAGCTAATTTATAAATGTATTCATAGAGGGTGGGAAACTTAATTTTGGCATGTAATTTTTGAATATTTGTTCGAAAAGGAGTATTATATGCATATTTTAATGCCTTGTTTTGGACTACTTGGAGCTTATTTAAGTTGGTAAAACATGTGCTACTCCATACAGGACATGCGTACGTGATGCATGGACGTACCAGTGTGCGATAAATACTTAGTTTAGTCTGGCTGCTGAGACATGCCTTCCGGTTTAAGATAGGACTTAAGACATTTAGTGCTTTTATGCCCTTGAGCCTCAAATTCGAAGTATTCTCGCTCCAATTAAGTTTCCTATCTAGTATAATACCTAGGTATTTGACAAAATGACTCCACTGGATCTCGAATCCTTCAACTTTAAGGGTACGCGCAGGGAGGCTACGTTTCCTCGAAAACATAATTGCTTCTGTTTTTGAAGCATTGATTTTTAATTTCCATTTGGTGAAGTAGGCCGTTAACAGGTCAAGTGACAGTTGGAGCCGGTCTATTATTAAGTCGATATCTGAAGAAGAAGTGAACGAAGCTGTATCGTCAGCAAAACACGCGAGGCTAGTACGTGTTTGTATGGGTATATCGTTCAAATACAGTAGAAAGAGCTGAGGGCCCAGGATAGAGCCTTGCGGTACACCAGCTGGGACTATTTTAGGTTCAGAGCATATTTCATTTATGTGAACCTTAAAGGAACGGTCTGTTAGGTAAGATTTTATGATTTTGACAAGAGGTAAAGGGACGCCAATTTTAAGCAGCTTATGGATAAGTGCAGCGTGCCAAACCGTGTCAAACGCCTTCTCGATGTCAAGGAGGATCATACCAGTTGATTGGTTAATATTAAGGCAATGCGACACCGATTCAGCTACTCTTGCTAGCTGTTGGGTAGTCGAATGAGATTCACGAAATCCGAACTGCTCATCAATTAGAATATGTTCAGTTGCCAATCTAAGGCGATAATAAATGATTTTTTCGAACAGTTTCCCTAAACATGGTAGCAGGCTGATTGGACGGTAACCAACAGGATCGGTAGGGTCTTTGCCGGGCTTGTGAATGGCAATTACTTTCGCAATTTTCCATTGGTTAGGGAAGTAGGACAAAAGCAAGCAGGCGTTGAAGATTTTTGTCAACAGAACGATACATTTATGTGGCAAATGTTTGATAAGAATATTCGAAATTTCGTCTGGTCCAGCTGCTTTGCGTGTCTTGAGAGTCGATATTCATTTTATTATCTTTGTTGGTCTGACTAACTGGGTTTGCGAAATAGCTGGGTGGAAGTCATTTAGGGATTGGAATGAGCTAACGGCAGCTAACTGTTCATCGCTGGCCCAATTGTGGGTGAGAAACATATTATTTAAAAATGCGCTGGCCAAAATATTTGACTGGTCTGCAATATTTGAGCTTAGGACACCGTTCGCAGTTTTGAGGGGTGGGATAGTAAATGAATTTGAAGATTTTAGCCCTTTTGCAATGCGCCAAAGATCAGAGCTAGGATTATCTACCTGTTTTAATTTGCGATTCCATATTTCATCGCGGTGGTGTTTTAATGCTGAATTAATTTCTTGTTGCAAGCACTTAACCTCGAAATTTAGTAGTTTACGAGTAGTTATGTCAGTTTCTCTAGCAAAATAACGACGGAAACGGTTTTTAGTTTTTATTTTTCTTCTTATACATCTTGGCAAGGAAGATTCCCAGGGTTTTAGGGTAGTTATAGGAATATTCAAATCTCTGGCTGAAATTATGGATTTTTGGAATTGTGAAATATTTTCGTCAATATCTTCAACGGACTTAAAAGTTTTATTATAGAGGTGCGTGTGAATATTCATGTAATCACGGTAGCCCATCCAATCAGCTTTTGCGTAATTAAGTTTCTGTATAGGTCTACGTTTCATCTTAATAGCAAGCTTTACGACTACAGGTAGATGGTTAGAGGATAATGCGTGGAGACTTTCTACTGATTCTACAGTATGTATATTTTTAGCTAAAAGTAGGTCGGGATTAGTTGGTAGGTTTTCTCCTTTGTAATTAACAAGTGTAGGCTCGCTGGGGCCATAGACGGTAAGTTCATCAAACAACATTAAATTGAAAATTGTTTTACCATGGGAATTAATGGGGCCTGGAGACCAGTAGGGATGTCTAGCATTTAGGTCACCCATCATGAGAACCTTGTTACTCGAGGACATAAGAGCACTAACGTCACTGGAAAGCAGAGTCCTGTTTGGTGATTGGTAGACTGAATAAATAGTGATATTGTCATTAGGCAGGTTAAGGGTTATACCTATAGCTTCCAAGTTTTGAGTTGGTGGGGTAGGAACCAGACTATGTTCTAAATCAGCTCTGACTAAAATCGCAACACCCTGACCAGAGCCGTCAAGTCTCTCGTCGAGTCTATAGCAAGAGAAACCTGGGACATAAAGGGTAAGTCTTCTAGTTAACCTAGTTTCGTTGAGTGCGATGATGTCTACTCCGAGGTCACTTACCGCCAACGCCACAAGCTCTTGTTGCTTTTTGTAAATGCCGTCGGCATTCCAATAAAGTATACGAAGCTCGTTAAACTTAAACATGGTGTCCAAGGTGAGACATAATAAGAATCACCTTGTCCATGAAGGTAGAGTATTTACTGAAGTCCTGCTTTAAAATCCTGATAGTAGTTAGAATTTGAAGCATTTCACTTGTTACTGGGTCACTCTGGATGTTGGTTGAGTTTTTACAAGAAGGAGCAGTTCCAACGTTCACTCTGGTAGGGTTCGAAAATATTATTTTCGAGACAGATTCAAGTTAGTTTTGAATCACAGGCCAATTTCTTTGTACGGTTACCTTTTAAAACAACTTAGGTTACTCATGGGACTCCCTAACCTTCAGTGGTTGAGGTTTTCAAGATACATACTGGTTAAACAGAAGTTGCAGTGTGGTAGGAAAATTCCCGATTAAGTTCTACCACTACTCATTGTATTGTGTATTGTGACTCTACTTACTTTTCATATATGAGTAGAGTACTACCTATAATGTCCTCCTAGCCGAATTTCGGCTACAGCGGTCCTGTCTCAACAGAGATTAGCCAACTGCACGGGAGATATTATAGTGCACAAGTGTGTGCGCAATACACAGGTGCACTCTCTGTTCCTTCATTTTGATAATTCGGTGAGACGGCAGTCCGACATGACCGTAGAGAAATCAGGCGCAGGACCAACGGCTTAACGTGCTTTTCGAGGCACAGGGGTTACTGCCTTGTTGGTCTAGTGATCAGCACGCTGGGTACTATCCACGAGGTCCCGGGTTCGAAGCCCAGGTCGAGCTGAGAGTGTTTGGGTTTTTCTGTCTTGAAATAACTCTGACATAGCTCCGGAGTCAGAAAGTTGGTGGTGCTAGCTACCTATAACTCACAATCTAAACGGTTTGATTTTACTTTGTACTTCGATACGTACATACAATAAGGTAAATGAAACCGTTACCATGCTTTTTAGGGTTCCGTAGTCCTGACAAGGAACCCTCATAGTTTCGTCATGTCCGTCTGTCTGTTTGTCCGCGGTTTCGCTAAAAGACCGTTAGTACTAGAAACTAGATTGACAACCAAATTGTATATCTACAACTTCATGGCTAAATAATTATGTATGGGAAATTAGTGTACCTATCAATGAAAATGGTAAAATGAAATAATTACTAAAAATAACAACCGCCTAGTAACTTTTTTCATCGTCAAGTAAAAGAAACTTGGAAGGCAGTTGGTCCGTATTGAGTCATATCAAAGTAAATTGATTTTGCACACAAAATCGAACACCGGCTCACTGGTGCAGCAAGCACTTACAAAAATTCGTCGACTAAATAACGTCAAAGTAGATACAAAACTAACGTCTTCCGTAACTCAGTTGGATAGAGCATTAGCCCGGATAACGAAGGGTCGTGGGTTCAAGTCCCAGAGAAATATCTTAAATTATAAAAATAATTACGAGATTCATTTATACGTGTCTTATGAGCATTGAGCGTGTCGTCTATGCTGGCTCCGACTTCCTCCCACGTTTATTTCACTTGGCCATAAAAAAGTTATTTTCTTTCAGTGCAACCTTTTAGAAAGGGGTTGTTATTTTCAATTTATATATTTATTTATTTATGTTATATGAACTTATTATTAGTAAGTATTATTAGCGAGCATGTAAAGGAAATAACCAAGTCAAGCATACGTAGCGGTGTAGGTTCTTAATAGTTCCTACCTACTATCTTTTGACAGCTCACTTATCAATGAACATTTCATGTCATGCTTACTATTTCTCTCTATCGTTCATCTTAAATATTTGACAACAAGGGATGTCGACTTAAAGAGGTATAGTTAGCCTAAATACATCCCACTGCTGGGCGTAGGCCTCACCTCACATAAGAAGGTCATAGACTAATGTCCACCACGCGGGCTCAGTGTAGATTGGTGAGGTTTGTAAAGCAAGTGACCAAACCTTATTGTCAGATGTCATCAAATAATAAGGCACGTACTGAACCCGCCATAGCAAATGCAATATAGAGGAGGTCATTAGCCAATTATTGGACCATACTACCCCGAACTCAAGTTTTATAGTTTAGGTGATATGCAAATTTTTATACTCTACAATCTTGGTTTGGTGTATATCAAAAATGTATTTCATATACCCCTTCACCCTCCAGCCTCTGTATATTACTTTTTTGAATTTTCTACATTTTTAAATATGCAGTAGACACCTAAAAAAGACAGTGTCGCGGTTATTGCGTTGCATCGTTGCGGTTACGCGCCAATTCAGATTTTCGACTTACTGAAAAATTTTGGATATAACCAAAAGATTCGTTTATCGTACCATAAAACGATACAATAAAGACTCTGGTGTAGAAGACAAATCAAGAAGTGGTCGCCCTCGCTCTGTTAGGACTCCAGCAGTGATAAAAGCTGTGAAGGCGCGAATTCAAAGAAATCCTTACGTAAGCAGAAACTGTTGGCCCTTCAGATGGGGTTAAGCAGGACCACGGTGAAAAGGGTGTTAAATGAAGACTTAGGGCTTAGGGCATATCGCAGAAAAACAGGACATCGTTATGATGCTCGTTTAATGGACCTGAGACTGAAGAGATGCCGCGCTTTGTTGAAGCGGTACTCGGGAAAAAAGCATCGGGAAATTCTTTTTTCTGATGAAAAAAATTTTACCGTGGAAGAGAGCTACAACAAACAAAATGATAAGATGTACGCACACAGCAGTGAAGACGCGAGCAACCGTATTCCGTGTGTCCAACGAGGTCGTTTTCTATTCTCGCTCATGGTTTGGTTGGGAGTCTCTTATTGGGGCTTAACTGAGGTACATTTTTGTGAGAAAGGCGTAAAAACAAATGCAGTTGTGTATCAAAATACAGTCCTCAAGCACCTTGTGGAACCTGTTTCTCATACCATGTTTAATAACAGGCACTGGGTATTCCAACGAGATTCTGCGCCAGCTCATAGAACGAAAAGCACACAAGACTGGCTGGCGGCGCGTGAAATCGACTTCAGCCGTCACGAAGACTGGCCCCTCCTCCAGTCCAGATTTGAGTCCGTTAGATTACAAGATATAGCAACACTTGGAGGAAAAGGCCTGCTCAAAGCCTCATCCTGATTTGGAGTCACTCAAGGCATCCTTGATTAAGGCAGCCGCCGATATTGATATGGCCTCGTTCATGCTGCGAAAGACGACTGGCCGCGCAGATTGAAGGCCTGTATTCAAAATCGCGTGGGTCATTTTGAATAAATTTTATTACCATATGAATCTTTGTTTTATTAAGTTCATTTTGCTATATAAATGGTTACATAAATAATAAACATGTCTAAATTATTTCCTATTACACATGTGTCAGAACTTATGACTGATGACTAGGTATTTATTTTTTTCCAAAATTTTACTTTCAAGCAATCATAACTTTTTTTATTTTATTATTACAAGACTTTTTTATTATTTGTTGGTAGTCATAAGCATTTGTGTTCAAAAAAATACTTAAAATATGAACCTTGCGGTCAAATTCAACCGAAAATAATTTAAAAAGTACGATGTTTGGAATAACATTCTGCTCTTAATTAGTTCTAGTTTGTAACCATTCCAAAGGTAGGTACTAAGTTTGCAACAAAAAGTTTTATTTGCTACACATTGGTAGGATTTTTAGGTCAACCAAAGTAATTTTTATCAAAATGAACGTGCAAACGAAGGGATGAAGTGAAATTTGGAAGGTATTCGTTAACTTTACAAGGAGGTATAAAATAAAAGAAAATAAAAACTAAGTGTACATCCATTACTTATTAAAAAACCGGAAATTAGGGCATCAAAAGCATATATTTGGAAGAAAAAAAAGATTCTGCTCGAATTACTGCCCGTGATTTAGTATATGTCTGATATCTATTCCTATCGCCGATTTTTCGCTGTAAAAGTATTTTAGGCTCCTTTTCCTCAAAAAGATAAAATGGAACCCTTATAGGATCACTTTGTTGTCCGTCTCGACGTTTGTTCATCTGTTTGTCAAGAACTTTTACTCAAAAACGCGTGAAGGTATCAAGTTAAAAATTAACATCGAATACATTAAACTTGCAGTCATTGGACGCTACGAGACATTGGACATAATCTTAAAAATTAAGGTTAATCTAAAAACGGGAACACTAGAACTAATTTCTTTCTAAACTCTGCTTTTTGACTCAATAGTTCAAAACATTTGAAGTACCTAGGTAAATGTTTGCGGATCCTCCTGGGATGGCCAGAAGTTTAATATTTATTAGAACTGAGCTGCCAAAATGTCGAGCACTAGGCCTTTTTCTTTACTTAGCACAAAAGACAAGGGTGTCGCAAAGATCAGTTGCCCAAAGCCTCGCAATGGTTAAGGTCGCCGCTGTGTGGCTTTTTATATCTGTGCTTTATCTGAGCATGCAACTTTGTTTCGAGTTTGTCCTTAGAAATGTGGACGAGTCGTACACGCTGGAGACATTAATAAAATTTATCGAATTATATTTGGTGCAGAACTCGATTTGGCAGAGGGCCGAAACGGTATTATTCGCATATTTCAAATCTTAGCAAGTAAATAAACGGAAATATTAATAGGCAAGCCAGCCAGCCACTTCACCATACTGCTACTCATACAGGCAGGTGTAAATGCGATTAAATAATTAATTATGTACGTACTGTAGGTATTACTGATTTTCAATTCGAGATGGCGGAGGTTCTTCTACAAATACGAGTTTTTGCCGTTTTGAGGGTTGTTTTATGATAGAATACAAAAATTTTTGTTCAGTGGCTGGCTCTGGATAGGCCCTCATTTTACGAAATACATCGTTAGATTTGTCTACAGTTTCGTGAGTTTAAGACCTACGAGACTGTTTTGGATCTCAATAAAACGAATTGACAAAAGTTACAAGCTAGCAAAAAGAATTTAAAAAAATCAAAAACTTTTTTGGAATGTTGACAAAGTTACGTTCGGCGGTCGAGGGCACAAACTTCGATTATTCATCACTGCAAAAAAATCAGAACTACCTACCGGATTTGACGCATTCTCTTACTTATGCATTAAGTTACTGGACTAGATACATGTATTTTGTGATTAAACTCCTTTATTTCTCTAAAACTAAATGCGATATCGTTTTTTTTTAAATACCTTCGGGGTATCGAGTATCGGGGTATATAGTCCATAATATTGAAAAAAAATCAGAAGCTCTCAATCTCTTACGGTCTAGGTACCAAGATGCCCTTTGAGTAGGCAGCAGTATTTTGGGCGTTTAGAGTGCTAAGTTAACATTTAATTTAAGAAAATGTCTAATTAATAAATTAGAAATAAAATAAAAAATAAAAAATTCATAATTAAGTCCTTTTATACAAAAAGATATTAACTAATCTCTCTAAACGACTATAACGCTTTCCGCGCGTTGCCTAAAATAATTACGGCTACACAAAGGACACCATAGCACCTAGACTAAACCATAATAAAGGTCAATTGTTTAAATGTAGCCTAACTTAATCCGGCGAAGGCCTTTATAATTTTTTCGATTTTGCATTTCGATTTGGAGATTAGATTTTTTTATTACAAAACACATGAAAGGAGCATCACTGCGATGTTCACATGATGTCAATCACATCTCTGATTATAAGCTCATTAAATAAAATAAAAAATCACACCACCTACTCGGCAATGTTCAATTACACATCAAGTAAACCTGACTCAAAGTGAGTCATTGCATCCCTAGGGACGTAATGTTGTATGAAATTTCATTACGCCTCTAGGGAAGCAAAGTGATTTGAATTTCGAATAAGAGTTCGTAGGCATGATCACACTAGCCCGTCCCGCACCAAAGAAAACATATTTAAAATTTGAACCTGGCAGCCAAGAATTTTAGCACGAAAAGAATGAAAAAAAGCGCGCGCTTCTAAAAAAAATAAATAAATAAATACTATGTAGGTATTATAAGAAATTACAAACAACGTTTTCGTAAAACTGTCGAAGACGAAGTTTATGACACCGGAGTCCAGTAGATGAAAAGCTGCTGGTATTGTTAATAGTAATAATTTACTGGCAGAAATGTCAAAGGATATAATACTTATAGATAAAATAAGTTTTTTGTAGTACATTTTTTTATTGCCTCGTAGGAAGTGTGAAAAGCAGAGTATTCTTCTCTGGGATAAAGATTTCTTAGTCTTGGGCGAGCTTTTAAATCCCTCGGTCCACTCAGGATTCTACTTTTAACTTCCTCGCTATGCTCGGGAGTGAACACTAAACTCCCTCGCTGCGCTCGGGAGTTAACTCTAGAATCCTTCGTTACGCTTGAGATTCAAGATGACGCCCGTGACGTCGTAAGACATCACTTTACCCCCTTGGTATAATCTACTAAAAAAGGTTGGTACCTATATAAATCTATACAAATAATAAAACAGTAAAACCAGTCTGTACATTGAGTATTTTTACCAAAAACTAATCGAAGGTGATATTAAAATGGTAACAGAAGAGGAATCTACAACTTTTCACTTTTTTGTCCGTTTATCTGTCTGTCTGTCTGTTTGTACATGCTAATCTCCGGAACTACTATACGGATTTGAATAAAACTTTTTTTATTGTGTAGCTATTGGGTCTGGGCAAATACTAAGCTATAACCTATTTTGAAGATTTTTTTAGAAGTACCTGACGTGAAACCTTAGCAGTACACTTAAACCAAGAGAGATATGAAAATAGCGACTTAAGAAAAGTTATTCGGCGTGATGAGCATTTCAGCCAAACTACCTATAAGAGATATGAATAGAACGTCTTAGGATAGGAAACATAGTTTAGCGTGATGAGCATTTTTAGGGCTCCGTACTCGAAGAGTAAAAACGGGACCCTATTACTAAGCCTCCGCTATCTGTCTGTCTTTCTGTCACCAGGCTGTACCTCATGAACCGTGGCAGCTGGACAATTGAAATTTTCACAGATAATGTATTTCTGTTGCCGCGTTTTTTTTGCCTACACTGTCTAATATTGCTGGTACGGAACCCTTCGTGCGCGATTCAGACTCGCACTTGGCCGATTTTTTAATTCACTTACACAAACTGTAGGTCTAGAGCCACTGATATGGAACCTTAGCAGCTCGGCTAAACTTCTTTCGCCTGATTTTTAAATGATTTTTGTCTAGAAGGGTGAGCGTCGCGGCGTCGGTGGGTGGCTAGCGGGTTGCTTCTCATGCGGGACGTGCCGGTTCGATCCCACATGCCGCCATGTTACTAATGACTTTTTCTTAGTTACGTAAGTACATTAGCTGTTTCACTAACCGATGCTCTCACGGTGAGGAAAAACATGGTGAGGAAACCTGCACATTTAAGCGACTGAATGTGTAACCATGATCCAAACTGGTCAGGTTCCCCTGGTTACAGGGTCACGGAGGTCAGATGGCAGTCGCTCCACTGTAATTACCTGATCTGTCACATCCTGGATCATAGTCAGCGGACCCTGGGCCCTCGCGTGCCAGTGCACAACCGGGATAACGGATGAGATGATGACGGGAGGATGGATGAGTTTTTTTATATCTAGAAGGGTAAACTCCCAAGGTAATCCTAGTGTCTTTAAGTTACGATCTAAATCTAGATAATCCTTCAGATTTCATAGGCATGTACACCATATAATATGCTACAGCATTAATTTAGGTATTTAAGCGTGTACATTCAGAAGCCATAATTTTATGATGCTGACCTGATGATGATTATTATTATAACGCTTAGTAGTTCGTGGATACTTTCACCACAGACAGTTCGAAATTCTGTTGAATTACTGTATTACTAATGAAAGAACAAAGTCAACTGGCACCATTTTTTTAATACTTTTTATCACTTATCGACGGAAATCGAACTATTAAAAATATATTCAATAGTCTTACTTATTTTACGATAGTAGTAACTTACATCGACCATTGAGTAGGATAGGAACACAATAAATAGATGCTAAACTACATCCATCTATTGTGGTAGGGAGATTTGTGTCTGACTGAAGTATAAGTAACAGTTAAAGTAAGAAATGTTATTTACAAATGAATAAAACTGTCTTTAATAAAATAAACTGATTGACTGATTGACGACCGTCTTGGTGTAGTGGTTCGTGCCACGGACTTCTAAACCAGGCGGTTGCGGGTTCGAATCCCGCAAGGGGCAAATGTTTGTGTGATGAGCACGAGCATTTGTACCCAAGTCATGGATGTTTATAAATGTATATAAGTATGTCTATCCGTTATCCTAGTCACCATAGCACAAGCTCACGCTTAGTTTGGGGCTAGGTAATTGGTGTGTTTGTTGAAACAATTTATTATTATTATTATTATTAAACTAAAAAGCAAAAATTTACCTGTACACTTGTACTAAGAAATATATAGGGCAAAATTTATTTTTGGGGGTCGGTTGCACTGCCATGCGATTTTTCTTACCAGAGGCCCTACTAGTGTTGACGATGTCCGTATTTTCGAGTCTAGCCATCACGCTCGTTCGCGTTGTCATTCTGTCGTACGTGAAAGGGACGGCGACATTCGAAAATACGGACATCGTCAACAAGAGTAGGGCCTCAGACGAGGATGGCGAGGTAATAGTAATCTATCGTAAAAAGAGTGCCAATTGACTTCGATTTTTCATTCACCTCTTCTCCTTGCGACATAAGAATCATGATAGCTGGATGGCAACGGGAGTATAAAATATTTTGTATCATCGAGTCCACGCGGACGAAGTCGCGGGCAACAGCTAGTGTACCTACATTTTTTAATTACATAGCTTGCTACTGCTCGCTTCTTTATTATGAACTGATAATGCAACCAGTGTCAATTTGAATTTATTCTTTCCTTTCGTCTGTAAGGTGTCCTCAACTATCTAGTGTAAACACATCTTTGTGAAAAACGTTGCGCACTTAATTTGGCTTATTCATACTCACGTTAATGTGATTATTACCGCTGTGCTTCCACAGAATAAGTAATGCACAGCACAGTACCTACACCAGTTGCTGCGGTTTTTTCTAACGAACTTGTTTATGTGTTTCTGTTCGATAAGATAAAAAATATGCATGCATACTTACATACAGAAAAAATTTCATAAACTACATTTTTGTATCTACTGACCTAAACTAATAATATAAGGCCTTGAAAGTTTTTTTTTTAAATCAATGTCAGAATTAGACCTTCTTACTTTTATTATATGAAGATCGTTTTATTGTATAATTATGCAAATGGTAGACTTAATGTCATAAGGCATTCTCTGTAAGTCAACCATTGTGTGAAGTAGAATAATCGCATTATACTACAGTTAGACCTAAATCTTAAGCTTTAAGATTTAGGTCTAACTGTAGTATGCCCTAATGCGATTATTACACGTTTAAAGCAAAAATAAATTAATAGTTTAAAAAACACGCTTTTATAGGTGCACGTAAAAGTCAAAAATAAATTACGGATCGTTCAAGTTGTCTCTATTTCTGAAGTGTAAACTATGTGCTCTTAATAATAATATTTGATTGTAAAAGCGTGGGGCGTTGGAACAAGAAAGATTTTTTGTATACCTTGCTGAGAAATCAAGTTAAGTGCGTATTATTTTTATAGTTTACAAATAGTTTTCATTGAATAAATATAGCCATAACATTTGCAGGAAATTAAAATGCCAGTTGACCATTAAATGTAAACGATTATTTTAAAAAAATGTTTAAAAAAATGTCGAATAGCAACTAATGGCTGGACTGCACAGGAATACAGTACCTACTCCAGAAGAGCAGCATCAGTCACGAGGTGCACTGCCAACCATGGCACATCATAGCAGATCCTGAAGATGTATTAATAAACTATAATTAATAAATTATAAATAACAAGAATATTTGTTAAATGCTTCTTTCGCCATTTTTACATTGGATATTTAAAGTAGGCCACCCAATTCAATAATACCTGACTTTCCACAAAGATATTGAATTTATTCTTCAAAAAATATCTTCAATTTAAAAAAATAAGGATTTCATTTCAAAGCAAAAATCAAACTTCGGTGAGGATATTTTATTCCATAATACAGCATTAAGACAAACCGGAATGTCACATTTCGCATTTTATAATTTTCGATTTCAATAAAAATTAAAAAAAACTATCCACCACACACTTGCCACATCTGTATCCTTGAAATGTGTTTTAACAATTTCTTCTAAATTATTATAAAAATGCTAAGTTATAATTAATTGTGTAAGAGCAAAGTACCGCTGAATGTTCTGAGCACTGTTCCCTATGAATGGAAACACTTCTCAAAATGACACCATGTTAACTAATACATATTTATACCTAAATTACAAGTTAATCTCGGATCGCCGTGAGAAGTCGACTGTAAATGCAGGTTCATCACAACGAGCCGTTTCACTGAACGGGACCGTCTAAGAACTGTTTTCTGAATGTAAAATACATAACAGCTTATTCTACCTAGTTAACTTCCATAAAAAATAAACTATCATCATACAATAAGTCGTTCAAAGTATTAGTGGAATATGCACAAAAATCGGCGACTAAGAGAATATTAGATCCGTCGAGTCCACAACGGAGCGATGTGAATAGGCCCACGCCGCAGCCTCGGCCCCGCAGGTCACTACAGGCACCACTATCAAATCAAAGTCACAAGAAGAGAATTAACTTTAAATACTTTATTACGACAACTTATTCCACATTATAGTATACATATAAAACATGTTATGCTGTGATCCACTTTATCACGTGTCAGCTACATACCTATCCACATCACAATGCGCGTTCACTCAATATTGTGTACACCGTTCGTTTCTTTTACTAATAATCGTAAACAAAATTGTAATTTTGCATTTAATTTACACACTATATTTTGTTCAACGTCATCGGGGATCGAACGAACAGCGCATCCGAAATATGGACCCTAACACCACTGCACTAGGGCGAGCCGACGCCGCTGCGCGCAGGCTCGGTCGCCGGGTGACGCATCAGTAATACATTTATGATTCCGCACATAATACATTGTATTTTATAGCAAATAAAGTTAACATATCTTAAACCATAGTCTCTTTCCGTAATCAGATTTGTCTGTGAGATGTTAGCGCACATGCGGTTAGCGGTTGGCGTTCTTGAGTTGGTTGGAGAGCCAGTCGAGCCCCTCGTACAAGCCGTCGCCGGAGGTGGCGCATGTCGCCTGGATGTACCAGTTGCGGTTGCGCAACGAATGCAAGCCCAGCTTATCTGTTATCTCTGCTGCATTCATTGCATTTGGCAGATCCTGATGGCAAACAGGTCAATGTCAATATCAACAGAGATCAAATTCCAAGGAAACCCTGGATGTTTCACAATCTTAATCAATCATAATAACAATATTGAAAAGCTAGCTATGTAATTTCGAATTAAATTATTTCAATCAATGTTTTGTTGCTGAAGCTGGCCATTCACAGTCAGTTAAACCGATCAGTCGGGCGGACAAACATCGAAATTTTGCCCGTGTTTGCATCAGTTGAAAATTTGAACTGACAGCAATCCACAAATTACTTAATGTTACCATATTTTACCCAAATTACCCATATTTTACCCAAGACATTCCCACCCTTTTTGCCCTTGTGTCTAAAAAATCAAAAAATCCCCCCATTTCAATACCTCGTGTTCTGGGAACACTGGGTATTATTATAAAATCTTAAATAAAATGGTCTGAAGCCAGTGAGGATCATTTTAACTGACGTGTTTTTAAATGGCCAGTAACACAAAAAAAACTTAAACCGTCAAATAGTACATTTTCAAATTATTAGTACTATACAGAGTTACATAATCAACCCCTAGATTAAAAACACATTAAAACACAATATTGGAAATATCTATGTTGATTTGGTTTTGTAGTAATTAGTGTCAATAAATTGAATTCAAAATTTTATTTTACACCCCTCAACGCCAAACATTATTTAAACAAAGTTTTAATTTCTATACAAATTCAATCCTACTGGAGGAACGAGTGGCCTGAGAACTTATATATACTTTTCTCTCCGGGAGAACTGGTGTATTTAAGAGGTTAATAAGCTCACCTGTTTGTTTGCAAAAATCAAAAGTACTGCATCTCGTAGCTCATCTTCACTTAACATTCGCATGAGCTCCTCGCGCGCCTCGCCGATACGCTCTCGGTCATTACTGTCTACTACGAAAATGAGACCCTGGAAATAAGAAAAAATTTAATGTCATCTCTTCCTACAGCAAATTGTTCAGTTGGCAGCGCAACAGGTTAACCATTTGAAGTAGGAAAACAGCGTTTATGTAGGTAAAACCTACATTATCTACCATATGAAATGGTGGTCTCTACCGGTAGGCTACCTAACGCCTTGGTAGGCTATGGTCGATTTACAACTCTAGTCAGGCCTTTAGAAGTTGAGTAAAAATGGTGAATTCTAGCAGAGATATTAGTTCACTACTATTACTACCAGTATAGTATCACTACTAGTGACAATAACTATTTTAAAGAGAATAGATGAAAATTTTGATAAGGATAAATTTTCATTGGAAGAAACCAACTTAACTCTAATAAAAAATTCTGTTTAAGTAAAATGGCAGTAGAATATATTTTAACACAAAATAGGTGGCCACTTGGAACACCTAACACACAGAAATAAAGCTCTTCAACCACAGACCACACAACCTAAAGACCACGCTTTTATCAACTCTAATACGAAAACAAAATCGCCAAAAGTTGGTGGGGTGCGGGGAGAGGTCTGCTCGTTCCGATTGGCTAGTACAAGGAGACGTCAAATTTGACAATGGCAGTGATAGCTCACTAGTGATGGGCAAGACATATCTTGATATCGATACCTTAGTTTAAAAAAAAGTAAGAAAATATTTAGGAGCTTTAAAATAATTCATTTATTACATACAACCGACACCGATAAATAGCAATTTAAAAAAAAATTGGAGTGGGCAAAGGTCAATCGCCGGAGATCTCACGTTATTTAGCTACTTTTCATAATTTAGCGGTTTTAGTAAAACAAGTTACCTATCTCACTCAACATCATTTTGTTAAGTGTACGAAAACTAAGTGTGAAAAAAAATGGTAATCGTACGCAATGTGAGTTTGATATATTTATTTTAAAAAGTTTAGTTAAGTTGTTTGTTTTATTAGTTAAAGTTTGTTTGTTGAAGCACTTTACACATATTTCAATTCATCGTAAGTGCTCTTATGTAAAGTCACTTTATTAAAATATATATGAAATAACTGAAATTTAGATACCCACTTATCACTTGTGTTGTTTAGGATTTGTCGATATTTTGAATTTTAAGTTTACTAGTATGTGTCTCGACACTATTTTACTCCTAGCTAATTGACAAATTGAGACAACATCATTTGAACTAAACTTGCGAGAAAGGGATGGCAAAAAAAAGACATCAACGCGTGCTCTTTGAAATAAAACATTTCATTTCATTTTTGATATTGGAGTATTTCAATTAATTTGATAGGAATAATTACTTACCGTTGAAATGTAATGCCATCTTTCGTGAGACTAGATGTTGTACTACACTTTTCACACCATTTCACTGAACAATACGGCATTATTACCGCTTATTTTTATTTTTTTTCGGGAGCAAGGTCAATGTTGTTACTTTGAGTCTCGGTAGCGGAATGAGAAACGAAAGGGGGCGGGGCCGGCTGTTATGCAGTGATACTGCATAACCTAGGCGAATGTAAGTCCCCCGCAATGCGTGGTCTTTAGGTTGTGTGGTCTGTGTCTTCAACCCACGCAACAGCTGTGGTGCATGTAAATGTGTGCAGGTTACATTGGATAGGTGTGTGATCACAATATCATGTAAGTGCCAATGAAAATGATTTACCTGTCTATCACCGACTGTTTAGTGTTTTACAAGACTTTTCATGATTGTGACTTTAAGTTTATGAAACAGGGCCAATAAGTGACAATTAACCACTGTATTCTTGTATACATACAAGAATTAGCATTATGAGCCGGCAATTGTCTAGACAATCAAACATATGTCATCATTTTGACAAATTGTTGACTTGTCAAGCTTTAATAAACAGGCCCAGGTTATCCAACTTAACAATTGATTGCATACAACACAAAATGCAAATCAAAAAAGACATACAGTACCTGTGTATTCTGGAAGTAATGCCTCCACAATGGTCTGATTTTGTCTTGGCCGCCCACATCCCACACAGTGAAACTGATGTTTTTGTATTCTACCGTTTCCACATTAAACCCTGAAAATTTTAAATCATAAAAATTATGTAAAATATGTTTAATTTATTTGCTTTCAGTGAAACAAAAAATAATGTATTTGGGCTTTATAACAGGGGCTTATCAATGTTTATCATTTTATAGATATCACTTCAAATATAGTTTTATATGTGGTATTTACAGAAAAAACTAGATACAAATTATTATCTATGTAGTCACATACAATGTGTTAGGGAATTGACTAAACAAACTTTAACTTATATGTGGGGTGAAGAACCTCAACCCATCCGGAATGACAGCATTTTATTTGGTCATTGTCAAAAATACTGTCAAATAAGAGTGGCAATCCAACAAGTATCACTTAAGTACCAACAGTAATATTTTAAATTGTTAAAATAACTTTCTACATGTGAAAAAGGGAAGTTTCTCTAATTAACCTTGAGGTAAAGAAGACTGCCGGAGGTTGTATAACAATTGATGTTCTATTGTGTCTGGAAACATTATCTCTAAAGTATTAATTAAAAAAATCCTGACTGATGACTTTGCACCCCACCCCAGGGGGTTAATTTATAATGAAATTAAATGTAGAAGATGCTCTTCAAGTTCATCAGGTTGGTTCCCTAACACATTGTTTGGTCATTAAATTGTTAGAACTTAAAGGGAAATAATTAAATTACTGAAACCACTTACCAATAGTGGGAATTGTTGTAACAATTTCACCTAATTTAAGTTTGTATAGAATTGTGGTTTTACCAGCTGCATCCAAGCCAACCATCAATATTCTCATTTCTTTTTTGCCAAATAGGCCTTTAAATAAATTTGCAAACATATTCCCCATTTTGTAGCTTTTGGGATGATCTGAAATAAACACATAAATTAGGATAATCAGTCTGACTCATCCGTCAGAACGCACGTTACTTCAATCAATGATAATGACATGGCAAGTCCTGGCTAGCAATACGTAGATGTTCCCTGAACAAATACGTCGTCGTCGATACAGATAGTTTATACAGGATATTATAGTACTTAGTAACTATTAAATATAAAAATCAATAAGGCCGAGTACTTTTGCTGAGGGCCCAATTATAGATATAAAACAAAGCTCCTGCAATCGACACTGCTGTTGGTCTTAGCTGCGGTCACCACCCTCACTCATAATTCGCTTTATTCATTAACTACGCAATAACTTTTGACTATTATTAACAGAACTTATAACAAACATCAAAACGAAGTAAATGTACTCACATTTTCAAGAACAAATATCTATTATATCAAGAAAAAACGCTACACTTTACTGAATTCTTTACAATTCGCTGGATGTCAAAATGGCGGCGAACGTGGAAGTTGTTCGTGCCTATGCCACGTATCGGGAAAAAGTGGCCAGTAATAAAATACGTTGTGATAAAAAAAATATGTAAAATCCCTTTTATGGATTTTTGACAAAGGTAAAAAAAAATCCTAACGCAATATAATAAAATTAAAAAATTACAAAATGTTATAGCCTGACCAGAAATATATGGGACCTGAATTAAGGGCGCCTCGAATCATTTTTATATGACAACACTCGGTATAGTCATACTAGCGTAGATTGGCAACTGAACATGAAAAAAATATTTTTTATATGTTTACATTCATGTTAATTTTTTAAGCCTGCTGCCTAATGATGCTAAGATAAAAGAATACGACAGAACACTCGCAAATAAAGTACTTATTAAATTATGTAACTCTTTGGAATATTGGCCTTAAATTTTGAACCAAAACACAATTATCTTTACAAAACGGGTAAAAGAAACATTAATCCACTGTTTTTCTAAATAATATTATTAATAATGTTATCATAACTTTAATAATGTAGGTATATCAAATCATGGAAGACTCTACGAACAATCATAGTTGAAATATCGAAGAAGGGTTAAAATAAAGAAATTAAAACTTAAAACAAGTATTTTTATAATGTTATTTTCAAAATTGGTTATTAAAATATTCTCCGTAGCCATAAGTAGCCAATTTTCACTATTCGCACTATATGACATACCAAAAATTCGTGATGACAACTGTATCAGTAATTGATTTAAAAGAACCGTGATGATCACATAGGCTTTCTTGTCGAAAAATACTACAACACATATTAAACCACTTTTCTTTGACAAAAACGAATAGTTCTCGTTATTTTTATTACATGAAAATTGCGCTTGATCGAAAATTAGATCACGCGTCCACTTTGACACTAATCATTATGACAATTAATGACATGTCAATTGTGTCAATGACGATTTGAGGTTTTTGTTGCCAGTAAGAGAAATTAGTTCCAGTTGTTTTCCGCAATATGGCGAGGTCCCATATATTCTTGGTCAGGCTATACAAGCGAAGCGAAGCGCCGAATAATTTTTAAGGAAAAAGCCTGTTAAAACAACAATCACGTTAAATAAGATGGTAAAATCCTAAAAACATCCTAAATCCTAGTTATAGGACATGCCCTCTTTTTGTGTAGGTGGAGGTTGGTTTTTTATTGCAAGATATAACTAACCGCCATAAAATTCTATGCGGTTGACTAGTAGAAAATGCCACAAGGCGTTAAATCTGCCAATTTTATATGCCCTGATAAATAAATACGTGAGGGCTGAAATTTATGGGAATGTAGTGGGAATTTTTCAAACCTGCCATAATAAGCACTTATTACACCATCCTATTTGTGTAGCATCCTACTTAGGAAATAGGAAGATGTAATCATCAGGCCCCACTCTGTAAAACGCAAAAACGATACCCGTTGTTTCGGCTGCGGCTGTAGCCATCGCTGTCAATAATGCCAGAATGTCAGTGCGAGCGAGCGCGACGGCTAGACGCGACAATATGTATAATACAATGCGTTATCAGAGTAGAGCACCTGCCTTTCTATCCTACCTTCCTAGTTATGATCCTAAGTAGGATGCGACCTTCCTAGTTAGGAAGCTACAAATAAGATGGTGTAAGAGGTGCTTTATTGTCTGGGCTTAAAAATTAGTCACTGACCTGATTATTACTACCATTGGACTGGCTTTTGTAAAATAATTTTTGCATAAGTTTAAAAGATAAATTTTGAAGTTTGAAGAAAATGAAAGCAATAATAGAGGTCTGTGAATTGAGTGCTATGCTATAGCCTGACCAAAAATATATGGGACCTCGCCATATTGCGGAAAACAACTGGAACTAATTTCTTTTACTGGCAACAGAAACCTTAAATCGTCATTGACATGTCATTACAAATTTGTAATAATGATGTGTCAAAGTGGACGCGTAATCAAATTTTCGACCAAGTGCAATTTTTATGTCATAAAAATAACGAGAACTGTTCGTTTTCGTGAAAGAAAAGTGGTTTAACATGTGTTGTACGTATTTTTCGACAAGAAAGTCTATGTGATCACCACGGTTTCTTTAAATTAATTACTGATACAGTTGTCATCACGAATATTTTGAATGTCATATAGTAGGAATAGCGAAAATTGGCTACTGATGGCTACGGAGAATATTTTAATAACGATTTTAAAAATGAATACAATAAATACTTACTACTTCGATATTTCAACTATAATAGTTCGTAGAGTTTTCGATGATTTCCTATACATTATTAAAATTATGATAACATTATAAATTATATCATCTAGAAAACCAGTGAATTCTTTTACCCGTTAGTGAAAAATTCTTTTACCCGTTAGTGGATTGTAAAGATAATTGGGTTTTGGTCCAAAATTCAAGGTCTTTATTACAAAAAGTTGCATAATTTAATAAGTAGGCAAATCGCGAGTGTTCTGTAGAATCTGTTATCATTAGGCAGCAGGTGAAAAAATAACATGAATGTTAACACGTAAAATATGTTTTTTTTATGTTCAGTTGCCAATCCATGCTGGTATGATTATACCAAGTGTTGTCATATACAGAGGATTCGAAGCGCCCTTAGTTCAGGTCCCATATATGTCAGGCTATAAAAACTTTTTGTTTTCGTTGCGATTCAGCCCGTGATTTCTATTCACCCCATTTTACAGTGTGTAGGTATTGCGGCTAAAGGAAGACAAGGCTGTATAGACTTGATACTTTGCCTGCCTACCATTAAAAAATAAACCTTAAAAATTGAATAAACGAAACAAAAAGTAAAAAAAAGTTTCAAGTTCTATTATTCTATTGCATTTTTCTTAAGTATCTGCAATTTAGTCATTACTTTTAATAAATTTGTGCATGCAATAATTTAGCCACTTTTTGTTTTTTACTATCACTGAGCCTACAATCACTACAAACAATTATTCTGAAGAGATTGGGGAAAGTTATAACGATAGCTGATGCATCAGATAAATTCAACTCAAAAGTTATTTGTGTAAGTTCGGTTGCAAAGAAAATGCATTTTGAAGAGTGGCTTTCTTTGCCACCAAAGTATACCACATTCAGGGTAAATAAGCTCAAGGAATTCGATTCTGCCACAATAATTTTATTTCTTAAAGAAGTAAGAAGACTTGATTTTTTTACATTTTTACATAATTTACAATGAGGTTGATTCTTTGACGAACACTTGCAGAAAGCCCGAGAACTTAAGACGGATGTGCTGCCTAAATTGTATTTCATAAAATCAGATTGCTTAGTGTTAGAGCAATGGCCTGATGAAGTAAACATTGAGAATAACAACAAAGAAGTTATTGTGGATGCATCATGTGCAGCTGCTGTGTTGAGAGGAGCACACGTTTTTGCTCCCGGAGTGATGGGGATGCCCACGAGTAAGAGCATTGGAATTAGTAATCAATGAAGGTTACTTATACTATATAAAAATGTACATACACACAATAATTTTTATAGCAAAACCCCTTAGGGGCTCATTCTAGTGCTCAGATGTAGCAACTTTTACTATGGGACCAACATAGAAATTGCAAAAAAAAATTACCTCCTTAAAAAAAATTGCCTTTGTTAATTCTTACTTAAAATTCATCATTTTCAGATTTGAAACTCGGTGATAAAGTAAACATTTATGGAGATATGGATGGTCAGTGTAAAAGAGGTCTAAAAATTACATTTGAGGGTAAAAAGTTGTTTGTGGGGACTGGAGTATTGAGAATGTTAAGGCAAGATCTATTTGAAAATGGTGTTCAGCCAAGGTATTTTATTTACATATTATTATTTTCAGTATTTAAGAAAATATTAAGTTTTCTAGAAATAAGTTTGATTTAAATCAAAACATCTAGGCTATGGAATGTTTGGGCGGTTACACACACTTGTCCATTTTCATTTAGTTTATTAAGTTTGTTTTAGTGGGATAGCCGTAGAGACACTACTTCCAGCATCCAAACTACCTGTTGTAAATGAAACTGTTTGTGCCCCTGGTGTTCTACTATTACAAAATCTACCTTCAATTGTGTGTGGATGGGTTATGAATGCACAACCTGGTGAGAATATTTTGGACATGTGTGCTGCTCCTGGAAACAAGACAACACATTTAGGAGAAATGTCCAATAACCAAGTCAGTTGGTATTTGTAATATTATTTAGATTCAATTAAAATAATTAAATATCTTTTATCACTTGAGTCAATATTATGAAACTAATTTTTTCAGGCCATAATCGTAGCATTAGATAAAACAGCCCAAAAAATTGAAAAGATAAAAGAAAATTGTATGAAACATGGGATTACTTGTGTCAATGCTTATGCCTTTGATTCTACAAAATGCTGCTCGCTTAGCAGCAAAAGTATAGATGGTGGTCCACCATATCCACCAAACAGTTTCGATAAAGTACTTCTTGACGCCCCTTGTAGTGGATTAGGTCAAAGACCTCAACTGAAAAATAAAATGACACCAAAAATGTTGGAGTCTTACAAGTTTGTTCAGAGGAAATTGATGAAAGCGGTATGTACTACTACCAACACACTATTATAACTTATTTTATACATAGAAAGATAGAATCTCCATTGCACACACAGAACACAGTGAACATTTACATAACATTAATGTTCATAGGGAATCTTTAGGCAGGCTTTTTGCTAAAAGCTTTGTTTGATTTATTTTACTCACTTATGACGTAACATCGATCCTAAATATAATAAAATCATAGAAGGTCGAATTCTGTAGATTTAAAAAATATCTTACACCAGGCCATAGGTTAAATCAGTAGAGTACCGAAATGTAGTTTTTGTTTTTGTCTGTGTGTTAGTATGCATGTTTCTTAATGTCATCAGTGTTTATGCTCTAACTTTAGATAAAACTGATGAGATCAAGGATAAATTCTATGAAGAATTAGGACAGTGTCTTGGAAGTATAAACACCAAAGAGCAGGTGTTATTGCTGGGTGACTTCAATGCCCGGGTTGGTTGAGAGTTTGAGGCTTGGCCTAGAGTCTTGGGCAGACACGGAGTAGGCAACATGAACAGCAATGGGCATTTGCTGCTCAGTCTTTGTGCTCAACATGAACTAGCGATATCGAACACTATGTTTAGACTCCCCGCAAAGCACAAAACAATGTGGACGCACCCAAGATCAAAACACTGGCATCTAAGTGATTATGACATCGTAAGGCAAAAAGACATCTGCCAAGTTCAAGTCATCCGCGTCATGCGTGGTGCTCACTGCTGGATTGATCACCTGCTTATTGTCACAAAACTGCGACTTCGTCTTCGTCAACCACGTAGATCCAAAGTGAAAAAGCCGGCTTCTTTAAACCTAGAGAAACTGAATAGTCGTGAGACGAAGGAGAAATTTGCGGAAGCTTTGGTCGACAAGATGCTGCCTATTAATGAGACGAATGATGTTACGGCTGATTGGGGGAGATTAGCATATCACCTTAAAGAAACTGCTTCGTATATTTTGGGTGTAAAAGCTCGACGTACAGAAGACTGGTTCGATGAGAACGACGGAATCCTCAAAAAAGCGCTTGACCAAAATCGTGCTAATTTGCAGCAGCATACACGACATAGCGGAAGCGATTCAACGGTCAAAGCTAGTGACTCAGAATTACGTAAGCTGTCTCGACAACTGAAAGACAAGTGGTGGCATGACAAGGCCTGTCGCATGCAGTGGCTCGCAGACACCAATCAGCTCGGAGAGTTTGGCACAACCTGTCCAGTGCGGGTACCCCTTAGATCTGCAGGTAGCGTGTATCTTATAACCAGTAAGGAGGAAACGACAAAACGTTGGGCAGATCATTTTAACACACTGCTTAATGTCGATCGATTAGCTGATCTATAATATATCAGTTCAATCACCCAACTCCCTTTGGCAATCGAGCTGGATGTGCCGCTGTCGCGTGATGAGGTAGTCACTGCCATCAGACAGCAGCATTACAAGCGGGCGGTAGGCATTAACCTTATACCAAGGGAATTACTGAAGTATACAGACATACATCCCCATAGCTGAGAAGCTGCCGCCGGGTCACAATCTTCCCTGGCCCACTTGGAAGGCGTTAAACAGACTTCGTTCAGGTGTAGGCAGGTGCAATGAACTCAAGAAAAGGTGGAGCTTTACTGAGAACGACACGTGCGAGTGTGGCGCCTTACAATCTATGCCACACTTAATGTCGTGCCCTACCTTTCCTGCCACCGGCACGTAAGTGACCTTTACTACGCCAACCAGAAGGCCATTGATGTTGCCACTTTTTGGGCGCAGAAAGTTTAATTGCCATTGACTCGAAAAGAAGAAGAAGACTGAAGTATAGTGGCGAGGACATGCATACACGGATTTGGGAACTCTTTGTTAGAATGTGGGAGGAAGAGCGAGTACCTAATGACTTTAGTGTCGAGCATTAGCGCTCTCTATAAGAACAAGGGTGACCGTTCCGATTGCAATTCTTACTGTGGTATCTCCCTTTTGTCAACTCCTGGAAAGGCTTTTGCCTGAGTCATACTGAACCGCCTGCTTAATCTGTTAGCAAACATTCTGCCTGAAACCCAGTTTGGCTTCCGAAACTGGGTTTCAGACAGAACGAGGCACCTGCGAGGCTATTTTTTCAGTACGTCAACTGCAAGAAAAAAGTAGAGAATAAGATCGTCAGTTGTACCTCTGCTTTGTTGAATTGGAAAAAGCTTTTGACAGCGTGACTCGCGAAGCCCTATGGATGGTTTTTGAAAAAGATGGGATGCACAGATAAGTTCGTGAGGCTTATTCAACTCCTGCATGACGACATGCAATGTTGCGTCACCGCAGACGGCGAACAATCAAATTTCTTTCCCGTTACCTGTGGGGTGAAACAAGGATATGCTATCGCACCCACATTGTTTTCTTTATATTTTGCGGCATTAGTAAAAGAAGTCTCACAGACTGTGTCTGAAGGTGTGCGCATCCGTTTTCGCACTGATGGCGGCCTTTTTACCCTGGCCAGACAGAAGGAACGCACTAAAGTTTCCCATGCGGTAGTCACAGAAATTATGTATGCTGACGATCTGTGCTTCTTAGCAGAATCTCCAGATGGTCTGTAACAACTTATTTCAGCGTTTAACCAGGCGTGCTGTAAATTTTGCCTAAAGATTAGTGTCAAAAAGACAGGAATTATGTCCTTGGAAGTACACGGTCAAGAGACACTAAACATACAGCTTGGTGAAGACGCACTGAAACAGGTACAAAAGTTTCGATATTTGTGGAGCACCATAAGTTCTAAGTGTGACCTTGATGCCGAAGTAAGCAGCAGAATCCGCGCTGCAGCTGCGGCGTTTGGCAAGCTATGCTCAAAGGTCTTCTACTCGCATGATATTAAGCTTCCAACAAAAACATCCTGTTACATGGCAATTGTACTGCCGAACCTTTTATACTCCTCCGAGACGTGGTGCCTGTATCGTCACCATATACGCACATTAGACCGGTTCCACCTAAACTGGTAGTAATATAAAATGTCACTTTTCATTTCTGCTTAGCCCAAAAGTATGACTGGTACAAAATACCACTAGGCATCAAGTCTGCCTTTTGTACGCAATTTTTGTTGTTCAATAAAGCTTCAATAAATAGGTACTATCGATAGTGTAAAACAAGGCAATAGTACCTTTTGATAACTACGATTTCAACTTAGTATTAAGGTACCTACCACAATTTTATTTACACACTATTTAAATTTGCATTTTCAGGCAGTTGAGGTACTCAAAGTTGGCGGGAAACTAGTATACAGTACCTGTACAGTTACTGTTGATGAAAATGAGGGCTTGGTGCAGTGGGCTCTAGAAAAATTCCCATGCTTACAACTTATCCCAGCTAACCCTCTCCTGGGTGGACCAGGCTTACATGAAAGTGGCCTCAGTAATGATCAAAGGTAAGAAAATAAAACTTTTTATTGTACTAAGCATTAAATTAATGTAATGCAACTAATACCACTTTCAAGAATACAATTAAAAAATATAATATTACACATCATTTTATACATCACAATATTGGTTAATTATTCAGTTCAATAATTCACTGTACAGGATATCCAAAAATTGAAGGATAATCCTGTAAGAGAAGGTCACCACACCATGCTTCTCTGCTTCATCTACTTATATGCCAAAAAAAATACAAAATACGATGACTTTTAGTCACTTTTAAAGATTCGCGATTTTCACACATAACATACATATACAGGTCTTATCGCGATAATTTACCCGTGACCACGGACGCTGCAACGCGTTCGAAACGTCGCGTCGCACTAAGGGGTATTTGAAGACTAAATCCGGTCAAAAGTGTATTTTCCAAACTTTGCCAAATGGCACAAACAATGCACGTTTCATAAAGTACAATAACCGGTCCATCCAGGGCGCGCCTCCAAACCCGTTTTCTACCTGTGCTCTCACCACAAAATCAGTCGGAACTCAGCCATTGTGTAAAACGCATGACTTTTTTCTCGGCCCTCTGGATAACTTTGCAAATTTTTTGGTGCTTATATGTGTGTGTGTGGTGAAAATTAGTTATTGAATATGGAAGCTGAAGGTATGTACTTTATATTTTAATAAATTACAGTAAATTATTTCTTAAATTTCAGCATTTAATCTTATATTGCCATTCCATAACGTGCTATTTTTCCTAAAATTTTATAACATTAGTGTTTTTGTTTATGTGTCGGGCTTTGTTAAAGCGTTAACCTTCTCCTGACCAAAACAGAAATAAAATTGTCCCCCAACGTCCCCCCTTTTTTTTAAATATTATATAAGTTTGTAGGTGTAATTAAAAAAAATAATACAATGTATGTACATTTGTTCTCAGGTACTCCGCAAATGGTGAAAACTATGACTAGGCGGGAACTTTATGATATCCTAAAGGAATTTAAACGAAAAAGAATCGATGAGAAACTTAACTTGTTAGAAGATAGGCTTGCCGAGCTGACTTTTTGCGCGACAAAAAATAGAAATGTGTTGTCTCGTTGTTTGAGGCATTTCAAGACAAGTTTTAAGCAGAAATGGACGGCAGCTAGTTACACAGATAAACGATTTTTGAAAAATAATGAGGAATGGCTTAAAACATCACTAGAGCTTCCTTTGTGGTCGTCACACAAGAGCGGTCGCCCAGTTAAACAGTTGAGTTGAGTGAAAGGAGCAAGCGGCGGAAAACTGAAGAATTACGGGCTCACGTACCAGTTGAGGAGTTGACTATCGCTGCGTGTGTTAGTCAGGGCACTTCAGGGAAAAATGATACTTCGATGATGATCAAAGAAATAACTTCAACGCCGACAAGAGCCAAGAAGATCAGAAGTTTAATTTCGTCTAAAAAAGACCACGTGAAGATGAAATATACCCCACGGGAAGCGTTATCATTATTTGTTGAAGGTAATTTCACAAGAAGCCAGTGGAATTTATTACAAGGTGGACGCAAAGATATCTACCCTTGTTACTCTTTGCTGCAAAAGGCGAAAAAAGAGTGCTACCCAGATGATGACAAAATAACTGTTACAGAGACCAGTTTTAATGTTGAACTTCAAGCTTTGCTCGATCATACGTCTTTGCGCCTCATTCAATATTTAAAAGAAGTTATAGATACGTTAACTGACAATGAAAAGCAGCACTTACTCTTGATATCAAAATGGGGATGTGATGGATCTCACCAAACTCCATTTAAGCAAAAATTTGAAAGTGTCACAGATGATGATTCAAATATATTTGTGAGCTCGATTGTTCCGGTGTGGTTGGTTGTTTCTATTGATGGTCAAACAATAAAAACCATTTGGCAGAACCCTACTCCTTCTTCGGTGAGATTTTGCAGACCAATCAGAGCTCGATTTGTACATGAAACGAAAGATGTCACTAAGGAAGAAATAAACTACATCGATAATCAAGCCAAAGATCTGATAAAAACTAAAGAAAGTGAAACATCAGTGAAAATCACTCATAATATTTTGCTGACAATGGTAGACGGAAAGGTCTGCAACTCCGCAACGGACACTGCATCAACTATGCGATGTTATATATGCGGTCAAACATCAAAAGACTTTAATAAATTAAAAAAAAATGCTGTAGCCTACTCACGTATTCTACATTTTATTATTAATCCTAAATAGCATTTTATTTACACAAAACAAATACACGCAACTTATAACTTAACTTAACCTAACACTTAACTTACTAAAATAAATAAAATACTAATATAAAATTATTTATTTAGTTTCCTAATTTATATCTAAGTTTCATATGTACAAAGTTACTAGCTACTATTTACATAACTAAATTATCCTAATGTTTAAAATAGATTGTTATCGATAGTCGATATCGACACAGCGTCATCGACTTGCGGAAGCACTATGCGTTGCAATTCAGCAGACGCAGCGGTTTTCGCCACACGGAAGGTGCGACGTCTCGCTCGCCCTCCAGTCGAGATCTATGCATTGAACGCGGTCCGCGCGTCGCTTGCGCAGCCGATATTGCCTATTTATTTCGCGATCTTTATTTCGGATAGAAATTAGATCTTATTTAGGTTTATCGCGTACTGTTAAGTAACTATTTGCTCTCTGCACTCCTTCTATTAATTCCTGGTGTGACTGTAAACCTGTGTACGTGCTATTTGGGACAATACAACTGATTTATATTTATTTCGGACTTGAAGTTATTTCTCGCCCTTACACATCAACCTACATTGTCACACCAACTTGGGTGTTCACCACTGAACCCCATAATGCCATAAAAAAAGAAGCTCTAAGGTTCAGGCTCGCAGTACTCCATGCCAGAATACGCTTTTTTGAGTTATTGTTGCATTTAGCATATAAAGAACCCATTAAAAAGTGGCAAGCCCGTACACCAGAAGATAAAAAAATTGTTAAAGAAACAAAAGAGAAAATACAGAAATGTTTTAGAGCTGAAATGGGTCCGCTTGTTGATGTTCCCAAAGCTGGCTATGGAAATAGTAATGATGGGAATACGTCTAGGAGATTTTTTCAAAACGCAGAACTATGCACGGAAATTTTCGAGAACTGAATGTAACAGAGACGTTTTAAATGGATTACTTCTGACATCCGATCCTCTCATCAGCTGTAGTCGGCCAAAGAATAAGAAGAAAATCTTGTCATTTTCCAACGAAGCAAAGACGATTTTAATTGCAGCAACACCGAACTTAAACAAGTCTGATGACAATACTGTCGAAGATGGTGATATAGGGGAAGATTCTGATGTCATCAGCGAATAAGATTGCATATGATTTTTAACAAAATTCAATTTGTTTGAAACCATTGAAAAAAAAAAGTACTTATATGTTTTTCTTATGTTTATATTTTAATATTAAATCGATAATTTGATCAAAAATTGTTTTTCATTACGTTTTGAGATAATATAGGCCCCTAAATAATTTTGACCGGATTTTTGCCTCAAATACCCCTTTGGGCTGAATTTGAAGGTAAACATTTTTACCTTCAACCTTAATTATCGCGATAAGACCTGTATATGTATGTGTTATGATGACTTTTTAATGTTCTGTTTTTTGACAATCTCGTGGATACCTAAGCCATCTATAATCAATGTTAAAAACCTTACATAAACACGTTTTCGATTAAATGAATTAAAAACCCTAATTAATAATAGGAAACTACTGAATGATATGATGACTGCCCGTGGTGTAAAAAAGTATCTAGTGGATTATGCGAAATTCTTTAAAAAGTCACTCAGTTATTGCTAATTTTAAAGAAGTATTTAATATCAAAAAGGTGTTTATGTAAGGTTTTTAAAATTTAATTGAATTAAAAAAAACATTGATTTTAGTTGACTCAGGTTCAGGTATCCATCAATTTAGTCTTTCCTGTATATGTTTGTCAAATCAGTTTTTAAATTCGTAGTATGCGCGAGTACCACACACAATTAATCGAAAAAATGACAATATCTGGCAACACTTAAACAATTTTGGCCATCTCTTGTACAGCACCAAAAACACACGAAAAATCACAAACTCCTTAATACCTAATATAAAAAAAAAAACTTGCCGTTTTTTGATAAACAAATTTTTTTTTCATTTTTACTATTCAATAATGATGGCAATTTCTATTGCCATATTTGAGAACTAATTACCATGTTTGAAAACACTAACAATTTAAGATTGAAATCGCTTGAAAATGTCACATTTGACAACTTCAGTTACTCTGTTAAGCTGGCTATTCACGGTCAGTTCAAAAAATGACTCCACTCACTAATATAAAAATAATCTGAAAACGGACTTTCATTCAGTGCTGCTAGAACGTGGGCAATTCCCCACGCAAAGGGGACTTTTAGTTTTTTTTTTAATTTAGTGGGTAAAATGGGCGAGAATTATTACCGATATATATAAAATGTAACTCGAATGATAAAACTCTTATTTTATCTGAGTTCACATAGCCAAATAAGTGTACTATTAGCTCTAAAAGTTTGTACAGTACAGATTGTATAAGTATGTATAAAAGATAATCTCATGCACGCACAATAAGTAAAATTATAATTTCATCAATACTACAACTACTTTGTTACATTTATTTGTTAATGAAGTGGCACTTATATCACAATTTGAATACCTAATTGATCACATTTTGTTGCAGAGTAATGGTACAAAGATTTGGCCCAGAAATCGACCCATTGAGATATGTAGAACCAATATATCGGGATTCCATAGGCTTTTTTGTAGCATCATTTACAAAAACATAGTGGTCGGCTACACTGCGGGGCTAGCGTGGACACGAAATCTAGCGCGAATAATTAAACAATGAAAAGCGCCTTTGCGTCCATAGTGGCGGAAGGCACGACAATTTGGCGTTATGCGTTTTGCGCCTGCGCTAGGCCCGCTGTGGCCGAACTCTTATACCATAGTTACAAATTTGTTTGTTAAGGTAACTACTTTGTAGATAAATAATATTGTCTTTATACTTAGGTATTACATTATCAAGTAAAAGTAGCTGCAATTTATTTTAGTAAACCTCTCTAATTTGTTTCTTACGTTTACGCGTTGTTGAACTCATTAAAACACAATTTTACGGATTACTTCGCGATTTATTTACATTTTATTTTAAACCTGACGTTTCGAACACTTTACAGCGATCGTGGTCTCCCTGTGACCATGATCGCTGTTAAAATTGTGTTTTAATGAGTAAACCTCTCTTTCGAGTTATAATGCTTCTAAACGAACCCATAACCCATTTTCTGCTTTCAACAATATGGCTCTTTTGTGAAACTGAATGGGGTCTTCAGTTTTATCGCAGGCTGAAAATTTAAAATTCTTCAAAAGCGTCACCATTGCTAACTTCGCTGAGAACATTGCAAACCTTAGACCTGAAATCATTATTTTATTAATACAGAGTACCTAGGAACAACAATTTTTGGTAACAGATTACTTAACATGAAATATTATTTGTAAGATATTATATAAAATATTTTTTTACCAATACAGTTCCGTGGCCCGACCCCAAAAGCTAAAAACAAATGAGCTGCTCTATTTTTCTTCTCGTCGTCCATAAAACGCTCTGGACGGAATTCCTCTGGGTCTGGATAGTAATCGGGGTCCATGTGAATGCCGTAGATTGGTATGGCAACAACTTCCCCCGCGTGCACATGTACCGATGTACCAGGCAAAGTATAATTTTTTGTACAAACTCTCTCTACCCGTGCCACTGGTGGGTATTTCCGTAATGTTTCTGAAAAATAAATTGGTCGTTACTCAATTCCAATTTATTTTTTAATCAAATCGCCTATGATGGGAACAAGTATGCTAAAACCTATTATGCTTTTTGATTGGTGTGCCACATAATGTATGTTAATTGAAATTATGTGAATAAAGGTGTTATTACAAAAAAACCCGGTTTAAAATAGGTCTAAATATTAGCTGACAACTGAGGAATGAATGACACATTCGTAACATAACCTAATAGGGAAACGCTTTTCTAGTTGGCTAGCTAATAGCTTAGTCCTGGCTTAAACCCGGTACTAAGTTTTTGTAATAACGGGGTATGCGTTACAATGTGGCGCTATAAATTAATGTAAAGTTCTTATTTCATTTTATCGAATTTTTTACTTAGTCGAACATCAATATCATACGACGAACAAATGTTTATTTGATTTATTGTTTAAAAAAAACTAAAGTTAAATCCTGACTGGCCGTGGTACTAAAAAGCCCGAGGCGTGGAGAGAGAGCAGTCTCCGCCCGCAGTAACGAGGCTCGGGCACCCGTGCGAGCTGGAGCAACTGAGGCTGGGCGACCAGTGCCGAAGCTGAGAGGCCAACTTGGGTGCCTGCCACTTGTTACGCAATAGAGAAGCTGCACTTCCCGCAGCACCGAAGATGTGGAAACCAGGCCGCATGTTTGTGTGCTAGCTGCTTGCTTGGTGGACTTATTGGCAGAAAAGTGGGTCTGTTGTAATACCACCGTTGTTTATGATTTCCATGACATAAGTGCTTTACCTACTTACTTTGGGATCAGAGCCATGTATGTGATGTCCAATATTATTAAAATCTGAATATTCTGCCATTTCCAAACTAGTACAAATTATTAATGAACCATAAACTAGAGGACTTAAAATTAGGGGGAAACGATGATTATTAACTTTGTTCGATTAAATAAGTTTTCCGGCGAAACTAGGGAGAACCATATTGAGCTAGATACAAACGCAAACAATTGTAATCGCATCAAGAGAATATCAGGACAATGCGTGTTTACATGTTTAATGATAGCGGTATTTACCTTAGTGACAATGATTACCCACCTAATAAAAATCCTTCAAGATAAGGCAACTGATTGAGGAGTTCGTAACTCATATCTTTGCCCTCAGTCGATTCTTCTATATGTTGCCTCAACTTAGTTTGTAGCTCAGGTTTAGTTGCAAGCACGTGAATTGCAAAGGATAAAAGGGTGCTTGATGTCTCATAGCCAGCGATAAGAAACAATAGTGATTGGGCATCTATGGTATCATCGTCTAAATCTGTAATTGTATTTTATTAATCTACAATTAGTCGGAAAATACAGCTGCTCGTTCTTTATCAGCTCTATTTTACCCCTCAATGCTACCCCTTCTGGGAGAAGAGCGGGGGCTCTTCTCCCTTTATAGAATACCCTCATGAGGGTCATGATCGTTTTGTGGAAAAAAGTGTATACAGGGTGTGGCGTAAATAGTAGTCCAAAGCAAAGGTGTGGATACACTGTACACTGAAGCACCACATACCAGTATTTAAAAAAAGTTATGTACAGGGTTTTCAAAAAAAAATTTTTTTTTAATTTTTTTAGAAATCGTTACCTTGCCTTACAAATTTGGTTATAATTTCCAAAAATGACGGTTTTTTTGTATCCATTTTTTTTATTATTATTGCTGATCACTTGTACTTAGTACTCCATTCGTTTTTTTTTTTACAAACTGAATTTAATAAAAAAAATTAAGTTTCTTTCAAAATTCAATACTCACTGCTAGCAAATCGTTTGACTTTCAATGCTTTTGGTGCAAAAAAAATGTACCACACTGTCAGTGCCCATTGTTTAAAAAAAATGCCCATCTTTTGCAGATTCTAAAATGGTGCAACAATAAGTGTTACGACTTACAGGAAAAAAGTTATTGCTTTTCGAAACAAAAAGGAGCCCAATTCAGAAAAACAATTTATTTGAAGTTCAAGGGTTTACAAGGGTTGTAATTTTTTTCTAACCAATCATTTAGTTTTTCTTTAATTTTGGTTATTCAAACGGCGTTTAAAATTTTTAGAACGTGGATCCATAAAAATGTTCTAAGCATTTTCAAAATTACCACGACGACTTGTGTCAGGTTATGAAATTTTTGTGGTAATTTGTCGTCGCGTGGTAATTTTTCCTTTCATTTAAAGTAAAAGGAATGCGACGGGACCTTACAGTGATCAGCAATAATAATAAAAAAAATGGATAAAAAAAACCGTCATTTTTGGAAATTATAACCAAATTTGTAAGGCAAGGTAACGATTTCTAAAAAAATTAAAAATTTTTTTTTTTTTTTGAATACCCTGTACATATTTTTTTTTTAAATACTGGTATGTGGTGCTTCAGTGTACAGTGTATCCACCACACCTTTGCTTTGGACCACACAGAAAAAAATTACAACCCTTGTAAACCCTTAAACTTCAAATAAATTGTTTTTCTGAATTGGGCTCCTTTTTGTTTCGAAAAGCAATAACTTTTTTCCTGTAAGTCGTAACACTTATTGTTGCACCATTTTAGAATCTGCAAAAGATGGGCATTTTTTTTAAACAATGAGCACTGACAGTGTGGTACATTTTTTTTGCACCTAAAGCATTGAAAGTCAAACGATTTGCTAGCAGTGAGTATTGAATTTTGAAAGAAACTTAATTTTTTTTATTAAATTCAGTTTGTAAAAAAAAACGAATGGAGTACTAAGTACAAGTGATCAGCAATAATAATAAAAAAAATGGATAAAAAAAAACCGTCATTTTTGGAAATTATAACCAAATTTGTAAGGCAAGGTAACGATTTCTAAAAAAATTAAAAAAATTTTTTTTTTTGAAAACCCTGTACATATTTTTTTTTTAAATACTGGTATGTGGTGCTTCAGTGTACAGTGTATCCACACCTTTGCTTTGGACCACTATTTACGCCACACCCTACACTGGAGTTATTCTGGTTTGCCATTGCCTTCTACAGCTCTATTCCATTCTACACACTAGCCAACATCCAATAAGTGTGCATGTTTCTCAATTATATTTTCTCTCACCGACAGGCAATATCTTCTAAAAGAGTGTACTAAGTAAGTTATTTGTCAAACTAGTGGTAGATGGCACAGGGCCGGGATTAAAAAAAATGATTTAGCAATACCAAGAATTCACTATATACCTTTCGAGAATTAATTATTTATGTCGTTAAGAACAAAAAGAGAACAGTTTAGTTCTATTCTTGCATTTCTTATCAAGACTTGAAACAGTAGCACATCAAACCACACATTTTATTGAAATACTAACCTAAGTAATCAGGTACCGTGGGTCTCGCATCAACCTTCCTAAATCTGTCATAATATCTCAAATGATATGGAACTCTAATGTGATCAAGATAAGGTTCAAAATATGGTTGCAGAAATTTGACAGATCAGGGCAGGTTGATATGGGGCCCACTGTAACAAGGTTTCTTGGCTAGAAATGCAAAAGTACTGTAAATAATTTGTTAGGAATATCATATAAATACCAAGTGATGCTGATGATTTCAAAGGCCACTTACATGTTTTAGCATCTTCAGATTCTCCCTTTTCCTTTTCCGCTGCATCAATAAGAAGTTGCAGGAAGTCATTCTTCCTGAAATAATAAAAGCTGAACTTACAGAACCTGAAATACTTTTGAATATTCATTTTACTCATAAATTGTCTTACTTTATTCCTGATGACCTCCTTTCAGCTTTAGTAGCTTTTAGAATTCTCATTAATTCTTCTATGCTTTTAGCGTAAAAAAAAGATATTTTTAAATATCTGAGAAACATTTTTGGCATGAAAATTATAATAAAAAGTATGCACAGTCTCTTAGCTCTGGGCATATAATCGAACTTTTTTGCGACCTGTAAAAAATCATATATTGATATAGCCGAGGAAGATGCGTTTCAAACATATTTCAGGTAATTTAGAAAAATACATTACGTCAATAAAATGTGCATTTTCATCAGCTAAGGCATCACATTTTATACCAAATGCACATGCTCCTATTACTTCCAATGTGAAATGGCCCATAGCATCTTTCATTTCCACATCCTTTTTATCTAAACAAGGTTTTTTATGAGTGTAGGATTAATTTTTGAATTAGTTTATTTTGATTGTCTTTATTTATTTAACTTACCATACTGTTTTAAAAACTCAACCATTTGCTGAGAACAATGCCTAATTAGAGGCAACATGTTTCGTAATCGCAAAGAACTGAATGCAGGGGTCAGAGTACTTCTTACACCTTTCCATTCTGAACCCTAAAAAAAGAAAAATAACTATTTTGAATCTATATTGGTATATCTTGCCTCAGCGCCTTTTATCTAAACTTGAGGGACAACAACAGAGTTTAAGTTAGCGCATTACACATGTGCAGAAAGGGAGATGGATAGACTGTATAAAACACGATACATACAGTCGTGCGCATAGAATTACAAACACTTTATACTAAACCTAGCTATTTGTCGAAACCTAACAATTGTGTCGAGTGACTAACGTCCTCTGTAACTAAGGCACATATTACACTACGCGTTATTTAGTCAGGCTTACTAAGACAGTCTATGCACCATCTCGCTCTTTCAATCTGTGAAAGATCGAGACAGGGCGGACAGACTTACTGGCTAACTCTTATTACACGACGCTGAGTCTCAGTAAGCCTGCCTGAATACCACGTAGTCTAATAACTGCTTCAGTTGGGTGACGTCCACCAGAAAACGGTTGAAGTTTGCGTGTGCGAAATTGGCTTTTATCAACATAGCATATACAGGGTGTCCCAAGAAACATGGTAAAGCGGAAGTCCAGAGATAGAGTACCTCTTGGTGTACCCGAATCACCCCCATGTATGTTCCGCTATTTTGCGTAGTTTTTGAGTTATGAATTTTCGAGCTGTAAAACTAAAAAAAAATTTAAAAAAAAGGTGGAGATTTCTTTTTATGAGATTTCTTTTTTGCAGCTAAATCTTCGTAAAATGTACTTTAATGTCTAAAATAATCAGATTCGTAACTTTGAATATAATTACGAAAATGTTGGTTCGAAGAGTACAATTTACGTTACATGAATAATGACATAAAATTTCAACTTTAAATTAAAAATTGAAACATGTTACTCTATGGTTTTAAATTAGTTTTTAAAACTTTTTCAGACTCTCAGCTTTAATAACCATAAAAAAGTAGCACTGAATGGGCTACTTTTGGCTAAATTCGGCCTTCGGACAATGAAGCAGAAAATTCTGAACAATTTGGCTATCAGATAACACACATTTTTTTGCCATTTTGTCATTCTAACGTTAATTAGTAAGTTAATTAATTAATAAAAGATGACTCTTAAATTTTTTTTTAATAATTTAATTTCAAATTATTATTTTTTTTCGGTGTCAGGCATGGGTTTTCCATGATCCAAGAACGATAATTGTTTTTAAGTGATAAACATGTACTTTGAAATAGATAAATAGTATTTATTTCGAGTGTTCAGGGTGTGATTCAATTACATTTATGGAAGCAACACGGCTTTAGCCTTAAGAAGAATTCAAAAATTTCGAGGTGGCCGAGTGGTTAGGCAGTCGCCCAGTATCCGAAGAACGCGGGTTAAATTCCTATCTATGGTGGTCATTTATAATCGCGCTCAGGTCCGTAAATAAAGCGAAGATCGTCAAAAAAATTACAATTGATAATAAGAAAGTATCGAAAGGCGCAAAGGCAGGCAATCGAATAGCCGCAGAACGAAATAGACGAAACAACAGTTAAAATGTTCAAGTGCTTCTTAACTCTAATGCCGCGTTGCTTTCATCAATGTTATTGGGATTAAACCCTCAAGACTCGATAGAAATACTATTTATCTAATCTAAATAACAATAATAAAAATCTTTATAATAATAATAAAAATCTTTATTTACGAAAACAAGTACATTTTTAAGGTTACTAATTGATGTAGTCTCCTATTAGGCATTACAGAATGCCTGTGCCAGGAGACCACGCTCTTCCATAACTAACATAACACTACATTAACATAAACAAATATATAATATAGTGGTCTTAAATTGAATAAACTATTTTTGACTTTGACTTAAAAAACTAAAGATTTCTAAGTAAGTGCTTATCACTTAAAAAACATTTAAAAAAACTTTATCCATAATTGTCATTCTTGAAACAAAACCCACTCCTGACACATAAAAAAAAATGAAAAAAAAACTCTAAAATGGTCTTAACGCTAAGAATGACAAAATGGCAAAAAAATATTTGTTATCTGATGGCCAAATTGTTCAGAATTTTCCGCCTCAAAGTCTTTGAAGGCCATTTTAGGTTTAAGGCCTGTTTAATATATCATAATTTACGTATTCTGCTGTTCCTACACATATTAAACATAAGCCTTGGAACTCTCGAATTGGCTAGATGCTTTTAAAATGTTTAAATTGATATTACTAACATAAGTACACAAACAACAAAAAATCTCTAAAACTTGGAACTTTTACCCTGCAACTCCTTAAATTAGGGGATGTTTGTATGAGTTGCATTACACACTCAAGGTCACAAACTTGGTTTATTCATTGGATCAATATCATAAACAAGTCTGCAAAAAATAAGAACTGCCGGATTTGATGCATGCTCTAGTGTACTTAACTACTGGATCATTATTTAAAATAGAAGTATTTTTTATTTTTCGGAAAAATGACCCAGATGATGAAAAAGGGCATTTTTGAAAAAAAAATATTTTTGCCATTATTGGTTTATTTACCCCTAAGTCCAGTATTATGTCTTTTGAAACTATTTTCTTTACCTATTCCTTAAATACAACAAAATAATTAAAACGGGTTAAAACATCTGAAAATGTGCCTCCTACTTACTTCAATAATATTTCAAAATCAGTTTTGCCTAAGTGAAACTAGATTATCCGGGGTTTGGATTAGGATGAACTGGTTTGGCCTGAAATTGGGTTTAGACGTTAAAATAAATAGGTACTTACATATTTTTCAATTTCAATCCTAGGTAATTACTATTTAATGGTAAAAAGGGACCTTATTTCTAAGACTAACTGTATATCTGTCACCAGGCTGTAACTCATGAAGCATGATAGCTAGACAGTTTAAATTTTCACAAATGATGTAGGTATTTCCACTATAACAACAAACACTAAAAATATAATAAAACAAATGTTTAAGAGGGATTGTCATACAAAACTAATAATGGCAAAAAATAAACTCATACAAATAACATTATTTTTTGCAATCTGTAAAATAAAAAAGGTTTTGAAGTGTCTAATGTTGTATAGATGATGGTTTTATGGTAAGTAAACCTTTGTGAGCGAGTCGGACTCGTACTTGGCATGTTTTAAATAAACTTTACTAAACATACCCTTAAATTTAACAATGACTGCTTCAAATATCTTGGTACATTGGTAATGAATGTACTCCTGTCCACAAAATTCTCAAAGTCGCGTATTGTAATGGCCTTAATAAGTTCAGGATCAAGAATATACAATACTGGTCGCGTGCCTTCAAAAAAACCTGTTAAAAAAAGATTTTTAAATCTAGGCTCAAGTATTTTAGGTAGTTCAGAATTGCATGCAACAACCCCAATTTTATTTAGTGATAAGAAGATAGGTAGAATACCTACTACAGAACTTTATTATCACACTTACCACCATATGGATTTCCTTTGAAATAGTTGTAAATATCATATTGAACAGAATGATACGATTTTTTTGCAGTTATCCTAGGTCCCATATTTCCCACAAAAATTACTGGTTTCTTAAATTTAATACCTCTTTTTTCAAAGTGATCAAATGTTCTAGTGTAATAAAAATATATCACAAATAATAATGTGAGAATTAGCAATAATTTCCAATCATTAACTATAAATTCAAGCAATTTTCTTGACCCACTGAAGTATTCCATGTTCTTAGACACAAATAAATATTACTGGATTTAATGGAAACGTTAAAGGTAACTAATCTAATTCACAATATTTACACTCGCGCACAAAATCAGATTGTATCTTGTAATAAATCTGAGTGTGCAACTACGAGCACAAATTATAAAGGTTTGTGACAGGACACGACTGACGACACCGCTGTGTCTGACATTCTGACACTGACACAAATTGTAGTGTCTGTTTGTAGTAAAAAAAAAAACTGGCCAAGTGCGAGTCGGACTGGCGCACGAAGGGTTCCGCACCTTTAACTTACAATATTAGACAGTCTACTAGGCAAAATAAAACACGTTTTCATGAGACCTCCCTTAAATATAATTTTAATTATTTATTTTTAAAGTTAAATACAACATATTATTAGCGAATATTTTAAGCGTCTACTGGTTTCCATTATAAATATCGAGCAAAAAATGGCAGAACTTCATGTTTGTTATATTATTTTAATTTAATAACTTATTTTCTACGTAAATATACAGTTTAATATTCATTGGGCTCAATTCCAATGTGCCCTGTGACCTGTCTAAGATTTAATTTAGGTTTAGTCTCTCTCTTTCTCTATCAAACAAACGTGTGAATAATTTACAAATGCGATTTTTAACGTATTTGAACAAGTTTTTGCGTGTTTTCGTCTAACTTTAGTCGTCGTCGAATGACATCCCTACTAAATTGTCTATGGGTTCTCTAATTACCTTAGCAACGGACAGCTGTTTAGTCTAATGTTTCTAAATTAATATAGTGTGTCTCTTTTCATGTGTTTGTCAGAGAAAGAGAGAGACTGAACCTAAATTTAATCTTAGACAGGGCGCATTGGAATTGAGCCCATTGAATATTTTAAGCGTTACCTGTTGCCGTTATTAATAGCGAGCAAAAAACGCAAAAAAAACACATTTGTTGCATACAATATTAAGGGGGGACTCCCTTTAATATTTATTTTATTCTGATTTTAGTATTTGTTATTTTAGCGGCAACAGAAATACATCATCTGTCAAAATTTCAACTGTCTGGCTATCACGGTTCATGAGATACAGCCTGGTGGCAGACATACAGACAGATAGCGGAGACTTAGTAATAGGGTCCCGTTTTTACCATTCGGGTACGAAACCCTAAACAGTACTTGTTACATACAAGCTAGCTGCGATTTTGACATTGACATTTAATACTGACACTGTGATGAATGAGTGACCATTCACTCACTCATCACAGTGTGTGAAGTGGAAATAAGGGTAGTGTTGTTCTACAGTGTGTCCCTGGATAAAGTGCAATCCCGAAAGGGGATGAAACTAGACCATGAATCATTGACTAGAAAAATATTAAAAAAATATATAAAAAAATATTGTAGGATTTATTGGTATTTTAAGATTTTCATGTTTCATTAAGGACTCTATGTACAAAAGTATTGATTTCTTCCAAAATAATGGGTCTATTTCTTTGAAAAAAAAAACAGTATGCCTAATACCTGGCGATGACCATGAAATAATAAATAGTCCGCAAAAAAGTAACTATCTTGGGTAAAAAAATGTATTTTTATGAAAAAAATGATTTTTTTAGACGTTTATTTTAAAAAACTTTAAATTACTAAAAAAATGTGCCCTATAACTATGTAATTTTATAGCTTACTTTTATTCTTTACCATTTTGGCTTCCAAATAAAAAAAAACCAATGTTCTAACTAAAAAAAACACTCTATCTACGAACTTTTAAAGTGGAGCCTAATCGTGTTACCGTGCAGGTAGAGACCGTTTTTTTCCATTGTTTCCGTCCTACTCTGTGCCCTTCGGCAGTCGCAGTCCTTTTGTTCTACACTCAGGTAGAGGGAAGGCGAGGGGAGGGGAGGCAGGGGGTTCGAAACAGGACTTACAATATCACCCAGACAGTCGCTCCGATATTCTCGCCGCTGCTACTACTGTTCTCGTTCTCGCATTGTGTTCTCGTTGATTTGTTATTAAGTTTTTGTTACATTGTTGGCTGTTACGTTTTCTACTGTTCGTTACGTTTGGACTGTTCCTGTTCTGCTGTTAAGTGTTGACGAAATGCCGCGATTGACAGAGTTCTCACCTCGAGAAATAGCCGACATGCATTATTATTATGGCATGTCACATGGTCGCACAACAGTCGCTCGGACTGCATACATAAATGCTTTCCCGGGCAGACTCATACCCTCAGCTCGAAATTTTCAAGAGATTCATAGGAGGCTCTCCAACATTGGACTTGGTTTGGCACGAGATCGCCGTGAGCAACCAGCTGTCGTTATTGACAATGCGATAGAAGAGGCCGTTTTAAACGATCTGTTTGCTGACCCTACAACAAGCATAAGACGATTAGCGTTGCGTCATGGCATATCGAAAACGTCTGTCTGGCGAATTTTGAAAAAGGAGGGATTGCATCCTTTCCATTACCAACGAGTACAACATTTACACGAAAATGTAGATAATCGTCCAAGATGCGTAATGTCGACGTGGATTCTAAGAAAAATTAGAGCTGACCCAAATTTTCCCAAACGCATTTTTTGGATGGACGAAGCGACATTTACCCGAGACGGCATTACAAACTGCAGAAATTTGCACCAGTCGTCTCACGAAAATCCACGATTGAAGCGGGCATCTACTTTTCAAGTAAAATTTTCAATTAACGTATGGGCAGCCTTAATCGACGACATTTTAATTGGTCCAGTCATTTTACCCACAACCCTAAATGCTGAACGTTTTTTAGAATTACTACAAAATTTACCCATGTTGACGGAAGATGTTCCCCTGGCTACGAGACGGCGTGGGCGTATGTATCTCCAAATGGATGGATGTCCTGCACATTATGGGCGGGAGGTGCGGCGATTTTTGAACGAAAATTACCCGAACCGATGGATTGGCCGAGAAGGGCCAGTAGGCTGGCCAGCGCGTTCACCTGATCAGACACCCCTAGATTATTTTTTATGGGGTGTCATGAAGCAAAGAGTATACAGCACGCCAATAAATACCGAGGCACAGTTTCACGACCGAATAATTCAATGCGCAAATGACATTAAAAATGATCCAGGAATGATTCGTAGAGCCACTAACCAAATTAATATTCGTGCAGTAATGTGCTTGCAAAATCGAGGAGGCCATTTTGAACATTTAATGCATTAAATAAAAACCTACTAAAATGTAAATAACTCCTACCTAGCCAATTTTTGAGTTAGAACATTGGTTTATTTTTATTTGGAAGCTAAAATGGTAAAGAATAAAAGTAAGCTATAAAATTACATAGTTATAGGGCACATTTTTTTAGTAATTTGAAGTTTTTTAAAATAAACGTCTAAAAAAATCATTTTTTTCATAAAAATACATTTTTTTACCCAAGATAGTTACTTTTTTGCGGACTATTTATTATTTCATGGTCATCGCCAGGTATTAGGCATACTGTTTTTTTTTTCAAAGAAATAAATCCATTATTTTGGAAGAAATCAATACTTTTGTACATAGAGTTCTTAATGAAACATGACAATCTTAAAATACCAATAAATCCTACAATATTTTTTTATATTTTTTTTTAATATTTTTCTAGTCAATGATTCATGGTCTAGTTTCATCCCCTTTCGGGATTGCACTTTATCCAGGGACACACTGTATAGAAGTATCACTACGATAGGCAGACCATCTAGTTATCGATAAGTAACTATTATATAATCTGTGGCTGTGTTTAAATAAATATACTAAGATTATAATATACATCTGCTTTCTTTATTTGAACTTTTGTATTTTGATATAAGTTCTATCGATATCTTAGTGCTAGAAAATACAACCCTATGGACGTCAGTTGTTTTTTTTATTTTAAAATATGGCAAATGCATGAAGTCAATGGTGAAGTCTCACATCCTAACTCTTGTACTTACACTCTTTTATAGTCTGAATAATCTAATAGGTTCAATTTGACAGCTCAGAGTTATCACAGAAGGTAGCAGTGTATGCGGAGGGATTCCATAGACAACACACAAAACAATGAAATGAAAATAAAATGCTTTTGATTTTAAAACAAGAAAAAATGGAAAGCTTTGACTTAAAACTATGTAAATGCGAGACATTTTAGTTTTTATTTTCTACATAAAGCTTAAAATGAGTCAAATTCTTTACTGCTGATAGACGTCTTAAAATGGATGGCGATGTTCTATTCTGTTTTTTCATTATGTTAGGGTTGTCACCTTTTTACTCGTCACGGAGGTACAAATTTATCGATTCATCGGTTGGTATTGAACGAATCACATTTTCAGTGTGCAATTTTGAGTTTGAATACTTATTTTTATTTGTGGTTCATTGAACGCAGTTCTCAAACTTGCTCATGAAATAAATAGCCATTAAAACGTCAATTATTTTGTAATGATTAACAATATTTTGAATCAATCGTAAGTCGATTGATCTCTAAGTCGTTTATTTTACCTACCGATTCATAAACACCCGACCCTATATGTCAGCTGTCAATTTGACAGCTATCAAATTCTTTAGACTATAGTATGGAGAGTTTTTTAACAATTTAATTCAAGGGGAAATAATGAAAAGAAATAAAAAAGAAATAATATGTTTCATCTTTTTTTATGTACTTTAAGGAAAAAAAAAAGTGTACCTATTTAAAATTTTTGAAATGTTGTCAATTTGACATTATTAATACCACTAACCTCTATAATACGGTACGCTGGACTGCATACTGTCATCCTAAAAATGAAAGCATTTGCCTATAGCCATTTTAGCGCTGACGGCTATAGTCACTGATCTCCATAGACTAAGGATCGGCAAAAAATACTGTCACAAAGCGTCAAAAACTACAGTGCTCGACTTTTTTTAAAAAAAAAAGAGTGAGCAAGCTTTGGTGATGTACGTGTATCTGCAGGCTGATTACCTTACTCTGTTGCTAACAATTCTCGATTGAAATCAATGAAATTTTTCTTTTTGCGATAAACACACAAAATATATAACAGTACGGACATATTTTTCGCCTTTTACACAGTTTTTTACCGCCTTTAATCAAGTTTTTTCCTTTGTCATTAGCACCAAGTGACCACGATAATAATAATATTACATAATATGTCATGCGAAAATGTCAAAAATCTATTAAAATAGACAAATAAAAGAGGCTCATGTTAGAGTATGTAGACAATTTTTAATCGTTTTTCGTATTTTGACAGTTAGTCATGACATAAATGGCATGACATGTTAGCAGCGGTAGAGAAATGATATAACGCTGTCAAAATACGACAAAAGGCCGCGATAATGATACGTTTTTTGGCTCATGCTGGTTATGCACACAATACTTACAGGCGATAACGAAACAGGATAGCAATATGTTTGTCAATGTGTCTATTTCAAGCCGCGTACAGGCTTATCTGTTAAACACAGTTTAAATCGATATCGACGTTTACTAATATGCATATTATTAAAATATACTCAGAGAAAGGTGCAGTAAAATTCAAAATAGGTTAGAGTAGAGGGTTCGTTTATGGAAACGTGGCATGATGCGCGTTTTCCCCAGAAACGGCTCTTACGATTTTAATTTAGTTGACGACCGTCTTGGTGTAGTGAAAGTGGTGTAGACTAGCGATGGGCGATTGTTCGAAAAAATAATAATCGAATGAATCGACAATCGACCATTCGAATTATCGAATGTCGATTTAGTAATTCGGAAAAAAAATAATCGAATAATAATCGACAATCGAATGATAATCTATACTCGGCCCTTCGATTGAATTGACGCGACAGGACAGGCAGGCAGCGAACGAATGATTAATCGACGCGACGAATGACGATTCATTCGTTAGTAGTTAGTAATACGGCCTGCGCACCGCGTGCCCCGGTATTGCTCGCCGCATTATCGAATGATAATCGAATGACTGCGGTTGCTTATCGAATACATTCGATTACAGGGACCATTCGAATAATTCGATTAATTTAGTAATAATCGCCCATCGCTAGTGTAGACTTCTAAACCAGGCGGTTGCGGGTTCGAATCCCGCAAGGGGCAAATGTTTGTGTGATGAACACTAGCCTTTGTACCTAAGTCATGGATGTTTATAAATGTATATAAGTATGTCTATCCGTTATCCTAGTCACCACAGCACAAGCTCACGCTTAGTTAGGGGCTAGGTATTTGGTGTGTTTGTTGAAACAATTTATTATTATTTATTATTTTTAGTTTTTTTACTGACACTGCGTCGCCGCGCCTCCTTCAATGACCCTTACGGATTTGTCACTGGATTCGCTCCGCGGTCAGGTCAAATTGACCGCAGCTCAGAGAGACCGACATTTCATATTTATTATGAACTAGTGGTTACCCGCGACTTCGCCTGCAAGAGTTGGATTTTCCATATAAACTTTCATCCCCCATTTCACCCCCTTAATGTTTTTATATCGCGACAAAATATAGCCTATGTCCTTTCCAGGGTCTCGAACTGCCTCCACATTAAATTTTATATCAATCGGTTCAGTTGTTTAAGCGTCAAGAGGTAACAGACAGACACACTTTCGCATTTATAATATTAGTATGGATTGTCGGTCTCTAATAATTATATTTTCGATCAGATCGCATTCTATACAAAATATAAAGTGACCGAAAATGTTAATTATACATTATAAAAGCCATTTATTTATGCATGCAGGGCCAAAGAGGGCATTTATACACGTCCCAACATATATTTTTAAGCCCTATCACTGCTTAGGGACAAAGAGAGCTGCATTCAATTTGACTCACCTCAGTACGCATTGTGAGGTAAATCCTTTAGTGATTTTGTATTTCTCTTTTGAAATGTAGGATTAATCACATATGTTTACTACATTATTTTGATTTGTTTGTGTACCCTATTGATACTACGCCGCGCACACTCACACGCATACCTGCCTTATTTTTATTTGTTTAAAACGTACCGTGAGAACCCCGAAGATCGAGTCGACATCGAGACGTTCCCTATGACACATGTACTAGACTGACCAGAACGCTTTCACCGCATGTGTATCCTGTGAAGCTCCTTACAGACATTTCGAGTGATTGTGGCCTGTGAAGTGATACCTGAACCCTCAAAAGCTGTTATTGCAAGTACCTAGCTATAAGTGCTCAGACCTGACTGATTTTCCACCTATCATTGTCGCCCTCCACGTGTAATCCACTGCCTAAACTCTCAAACATTTTGGTAGCAGAGCGTAGTTTTTTATTAGGACCCCTTATTAGTAACGTAATTTGTTAATTGAGAGTTATTTATTTGCTACTTTCCTTTGTAATTTGAACAAAACGTCTCGTCATATACCTAACCTATTTACAGTACATTCTTTAATAACATTCGAGTACAACCCCTTTTACATAAGAGTCTATTAAATCGATTAGCGCGTTAATTACCTACCCTTTGAGTGCAAGTGAGGTGCGCGAGCGCTTTGTTTCCCTATTGATCACGCCATTACCGCGTGACCGCGTGCGAGTTGTTTACGAGTTACGTTTGCTATACCCGGTGCATCTGTGCCGTCCCTTACTATTTGTTCCTTTACGTATCCTATTGGAATCTTTTGTGAGTTTAATTTACCTACCTTGTTTCTTGCGATTTAAAGTAAATAAAATGTCGGATTCCGAAACCGGCAACGAGACCGTAAGGGCCGTACTTTACACGGATACAGCTGAATACCGTGAAGCTATAGGTGAACTCCGTTATATTAGTTACTGGGTTGATGATTCTCACCGAGTTCTTGAGACCTTTTCCTCCAATCGTATGCGAGCGCGTCTTTCCGACCTGCCGCTAATGTGCGATAAGTTTTCTGCCGCTTGTTCCAAGCTGTTAGGTAATCGCGATCCTGCGATTTATGAACAAGAATATGTGCAAGTTAAGAACGAGATGCGCGTAGTAAGGGACAAAGTAGACGACTTAAAAATTAAGTTAGACGAAATACGACCTCACCAATTTGAGACGTCCCGTACTAGCACCCCCTTCAAGGAGAATAAATCCCTGGCTATTGATAACCCGGCTAGTAAATTACCTGACCTACCTATACCTAAGTTTGATGGCCGTCCCGATAGTTGGATCAGTTTTATAGACCAGTTTGATAGCGTGGTGGACAACCAGCCTAGCCTTACCCCGACTTTGAAGCTACACTATTTAGTGGGAGCCTTATCGGATGAACCTTGTCGATTGATACAACACCTCAAGATTGAGGCGGGCGATTACCCCGTGGCCCGTGACCTCCTAAAACGTACCACAACCTTCGTGTTTTAGCGGATACCCACATAGCTCAAAAATTGATGCTCCCTATTATAACGCCTAAACTTTCCGGGTTACGTGTGTCGTTCCTGAACCCGCTGCTTTCGACTTATCGATGCTTAGAGAGATTGGAACTTCCTGTTAAGCATTGGTCATACCTATTAGTTCACTTATGCCTTGCTAAACTGCCTTCAGAGTTAAAATCGAGATTTGAACGTCGTTATGGCGATAATCCTAATCACCTCCCTACTTTTGATCATCTTATTACCTTTCTTGAGGATGAATGTAGGCACCACGACAATGTAGGTAGTGCTTCTGTCGTTGACACTACTACCCCCCCTACTGTGAGCTCCCCTCGTTTGCCTAAACCTAACGCGCGTTCCCCACCTCCTGCGAGAGCCTTTGTTACTTTTGCGACGACATCTAAATGTCACCTTTGTAATAGTACTTCGCATTACTTACGCGAGTGTCCCGATTTTATTCGCCTTCCTACACGTCAACGTGTTACTTTTGTAAAAGAAGCCCGACTGTACTATCGATGCCTGGATAAACACTCCATATCCCAATGCACGCGAAATTATCGCTGTCGCACGTGCCGTCGTTCCAGTCATCACACGTTACTGTGTTATGATGACTCCTCTCCTGTGAATTACGATCGCGAGCGCTCATACCGAGACGTCGCGGCCTTAGCTTCTAACCAACCGCGGCAATCTCCACAAAGTCACTTAACGGACCGTGTGTCACCCCCACGTACTGAATGGCACCGTGTTCGCACCCCACCACCTCATGATTCCCGTAGAGTATCATCTCCCCGTTCGGGCGGGCGATCTCCCCTTGTACCAAGCGGTAACCGTACTTATAATGCCCCTCTAGGTCAAAGAACCCAGGATGAACGTGCATTTCATCATAAGTACAATGAGGTCCCACAATTCTGACTAGATAGCCCCCCTTCCATACCCGCTTTTACATCTTTACCTCGCAATTCTCTCGTTCTTTTACCTACGGCCTTGATTCATGTAAAAACCTCGTCTGGATATTATGTGAAAGCGCGTGCCTTATGTGACACTGGTGCTCAGGGCTGCCTTCTTACTACTGAGCTTGTTGTTGACCACATGAACTTACCTATCATTCCTTCTACAGTTCCTGTTCGTGGAATAGGTAATGATCAAGCTATTAATTCCCCGGGCATTGTATCCTTTTCATTTAAGCCAGTTAATTCTGTCTTTTCAGAAATCTCCACCAGTGCAATAGTTGTTGATGTGATTGCTAGTGGTTATTAGCAATCATATCCCAGAGGTAAACTTACCTAAAAGTGTAATTACCTGTACTAAGCACCTCCCTCTTGCTGACCCTTTATTTTACAAACCTGGTACTATAAGTGTACTTCTTGGAGCTGACGTCATTGGTCGCCTTTTAAGGTCCGAGTTGTTTGTGTCCCCTGATGGCCTTACTGCTATCTCGACGATATTTGGTAATGTCCTGTGTGGTCCTGTTTATAGAGGATTTACTGATTTGGAACCCCTCATGACTGGAGTCTCGCTGTCCCAAATAGTTGAAAAATTCTGAAAAATCGAAGAGGCCCTCCAATCTCCAGTTGCGAACCCCTTGGATATAGAGTGTGAAACCTTTTTTAAAGCTACTACCACTCGTGAAAGAGATGGTAGATTTATGGTTAGACTCCCTTTTCTTCTTGATCGTCCACCTCTCGGTGATTCTAAAACCAATGCCTTACGGCGATTCCATAATCTTGAGAAGCGTTTGCAAGCCAATCCAAATTTTCGAGAGAAATATATTTCCTTTATGCGTGAGTACCTTGACCTAAACCATATGTCCCTTTCTTCATATGACTCGACCCGGGAACATTATTTTATCCCTCATCATGGAATTTTTAAGTCTGTTAGTGACAAAAATCATGTTGTGTTGGTTAAAAACCACTCCTCACCTCTTTCAGACTTTTGGGGCTAATCGTGTCTCCCAGATTAATAATAGTCCTACATCTAGTGAATGGAGGCACGTCCCAGGCTACATGAACCCTAGTGACTGTGCATCGAGAGGTATGTCAGTCACCCGACTGATCGACCACTCCCTTTGGTTTTCACCTTTGTGGTTGACGCAGTCTCCTGACAACTGGCCCGGTATTTCGGAACCTAACGCAAGTAGTGATCTCCCTGGACTACGTTGTTTAGTAGTCTCTGCCGATGTTCCTGCCCCGGATCCCTCATTCTTATTAGAGCGGTATAGTTCTTTGAACAAGCTAATAAACGTGACTTGTTACCTAAGGCGGTTTTTATTTCCTAAATCTTACTCGTCCTACCTGAGCCCTGAGGAACGGAGAGATTCCCTTTTGTTTTTAGTGAAAATTGTTCAACCGACTTCAAAAACGGAGAAGGTTATCAATTCGACTGTATGTTTTTTTTTGTGGCTATGTTACCGCATATCTCAGTCAGTTGTGGACCGATTTGAAAAAAAAAATGTGTTTACCTAGAGGCTATACCTTCTAGTTGGTCCCATTTTGGCCCAGTCGAGATCTGATGATGGGATCTTGGTGTAGTCGAGGAAAACCCTCAAATTTTGAAGGCACGTATAGTGTTTTCGTACTAGTATCTTAATGTTGACATGTTGTTACGTCTGATAGTCATTATGTGGAGCTGAGCTGATGGTGGAACTCCTTAAAAATTAAGAGTTTAGTAATTAAAACACCAGATGTTTTGTCAAGTACTGTATAGGATGCTAACAAAACAAAGTCATAGGCGCAGCTCCCTCCTCTTTCCCTTCCCCCCCCCCCCCCGTCCTCCCTCTTAACATGCTATTCGCAAATTTTTTCCTGTTCTTCTTTAAACGGTCTTCTTTCTCGTTACTACTTTCTTCCAAATGACGCTGTCGCATTTGAACAGCGCGTTTATTAGGTCTACCCATGTTGCACCTTACACTAAATTTCTACTTAAAATAGAAAAATAAATTTATTTTTAAAAAAAACAAAAACCGACTTCAAAACTGCCTACAGTGCTAATTAAAACTTAAAATTTTATAAACAAATTGAAACTAAAAAGTACAAAATAATATTTAAATTACCTAACTGTTCTACGAAATTATACAAGAAACCTATTTCCAATTTATTATCCGTTATTTTTTGGAGTCGGTGCCAGAAATTCTAATTCTAATGTTTTTTGCAAGTAAGGACAGGATTAAACCATCTCTTGGCTGCTTAGAGTAGATAGAATATCTAGCTTGGTTGGCATATCGAATCGAATCGAATCATTGTTGTGATTGTGTGGTGGAATAATCTTAATAATGTGCTGCAGAGGAGAGCTAATGACGTTAAAGTGAGAAACAAAGAAAGGCGCTCCATATGATTTGGCTCGATGTTGCCGCTCAAAATTTCGTTTAGAGCATTGAAATGCGAACCATGCAACCTCGCATTTCAATGAGTTAGGTTAGTTGGTAGTGTAACTGTAAAAAAAGAAGAATACTAATGAAAAGGATAAAAAAATAATATAAAATAAAGATACTTAAGACGTGGCTGTATGGACATGATCCGTTGCCTACCCAGAATGGGTAAATTGAACAAAAATACTAACAGTGGTTAACTAAAATGAATTGGCCCTAGGGATGATTGATATTAGGAAAAAATTGATGTTAACATCGAATCAAAAGTATCGATGTACGATAAATATCGATCGAAAGACATCGATATTTTTGGAAACAAATCCAACTGTCTATTTTATCTGTAAAAAGTTTTGATTATTAGATAAATGCACTAGAAATAACAAAAATAATAAGAAAAATAAACATTCCCAGTATTTTTAGGGACACTTTGTATGAATTTTAACAACACCTCACTCTTTAAGTGTGTGACAGTGACAGTTTTTTTTAATCTCTTAAGAAATTAATACAAATTTATTCGTACGGCTGCTTACGAAATTAATACAAACTTATTCGTACGGCTGTGAGCTTACTCTGATTATTTTGATTAGCAGTGTCATCTAGTGGAAAATAGTTGAAACTTGATCATCTGCTAATGACCATGCAATATTTATACTTGAAGCTAGTACACCTACTGCACGCTAGACCGCTAGATAATTGACGTTCCGATATTTTATTCAGGTAACATCGATGTTTCGATGATATCGAAGTCAACCCATCGATGTTAAAAATATAAAACATCGATGTTTATTCAACATCGATGAATATCGAGCATCCCTAATTGGCCCTACTTTACCTTACCATTTATAATTTGCGTACTTTACTTAATTAACAATTCGTTGGCTGTGCGTTTTTCGTAGGATCTATATTTCTTCTGCAAAACCTACCTATCTACAAAAGGAAATTCATTAAAACATGGGCAAAACTTCTAAGGATAAACGTGATATTTATTATAGGTTAGCTAAAGAAGAAGGCTGGCGTGCTAGAAGTGCTTTTAAATTATTACAAATAAATGAAGAATACAATATTTTCGACGGTGTTTTACGAGCAGTTGATCTATGCGCAGCTCCGGGCAGTTGGAGTCAAGTATTAACAAAGAAGTTAAGACAAAATGCTCAAAATGTAGAAGAGGTGAAAATTGTGGCAGTAGACTTACAGGCAATGGCAGCCTTGCCAGGAGTAATACAAATTCAAGGGGATATTACCAAGATATCCACAGCAAATGAAATAATCAGGGAATTTGAAGGAAATAAAGCTGATTTAGTAGTATGTGATGGTGCACCTGATGTAACTGGTTTACATGATATTGATGAATATGTACAGTCTCAGCTTTTGCTTGCTGCCTTAAATATTACTACACATGTCCTAAAAAATGGAGGTGTGTTTGTAGCTAAAATATTTAGAGGAAAAGATGTTACCCTATTGTATTCACAATTAAAACAGTTTTTTGAATTTGTCACTGTTTCCAAACCTAGAAGTTCTAGAAACTCTAGTATTGAAGCTTTTGTAATATGTCAAAACTATCAGCCACCAGAGGATTATGAACCTACTATGGTTAATCCACTACTGGATCATAAATATTGTGATTTTAATCAATTTACTGGGCCAAACAGATTTATTGTTCCCTTCAATGCTTGTGGAGACTTGAGTGCATATGACTCTGATACTTCATACCCATTATTATTAGAAGGGCAAACCACTTACAAATATAAATATCCCATTCAAGGCCCTATTAATCCACCTTATAGAGATATACTGGATAAGAATAAAAATTTAAAGAAATCTTAAAGCAGCATCCAGCTAAGTTGATTGTGCTGTTACCTTGGCATCAATAAGACCAAATCCATCTGTTATGTAATAAATATTTTCATAGTGTCCTTATGGGGTTTGAAATATTTAGTATGCCTGCCATATTAACTTAAAGGTGTACCTACAACTTATAACATCAGGTTTAAGTTTTTGTGAGAAAAAACAGTTTTGCAACTGTGGGTACACTAACTTCTAATTAATGAAATCTTTTGTGATATAATGAAATCTTTTGTGAAAAAAGTAAGTTGCACATAAAAATTTGTTGAAACATTTGAATAGGATGAATATACAATAAAATGTTCAATTTTTTTCTTTTTTTAATGGTTTTTGACCTTAATTTGTATGTCTTATGAAAAGATAAATTGTTTATCTTATCAATATAGGCATTAGAGTTCTAAGGTGTGCTAGTAATTTTTATGAGTATTTTGCAAGTGATTTGTTTTTTTTAAAAGGAGTTGTCCAAAAATATTTTCTTATTCGTCAATATTTCTAACCAGATCAAAAGAACTTGTCCACTCTTGGCAAAGAGGTTGGTTTTTATTCTAATACATAACTATAATAATAAATAATATAGCTTCTTTATTCCATACATAAGTTAGTTTACATTTCAAATGTGGTGTTAGTTGTACATAGTATTCTTTTCTATTAATAAATAAATCTTAATTCTAGTGTTGGTTTGTTTCTATGTTTTCTATTATGGATCCCTGACGGGTAAAAGCCTTCTCCAGCCCGTGCCACTTCTCACTGTCTTGTCCAATATCCATCCAATTTGAGCCGGCAACCTCGATTATATCATCAGCCTATCGTTTCCTGGGTCTCCCTCTTGATCTTTTTCCACTTGGTCCTGACCAGTTTGTGGTTCTTATTGTCCATCTTTTATCTTTGTATCTCGAAACGTGGCCTGCCCAATTCCATTTCATACGTAGAGCATGTTGAAAAGCATCATTGAGTTTTGTTTTCTGTCTTAATAAGACAGAATACATAACTAACCAACATAAAACAATATTTTTTATAAGCTACAAAAATATGAAACACGACACGATATACCTATATGTATTAAATTTTTGACGTTCTTGTGGCATTTTCTGTCCTAAATTGAATGCCTCTTTAAAAAATTGATTAGTAACTTGTATGCCTGCCTAGAACATGTCTGTAAAGCTGTTGGTTTTCTAAATAAGTAAAATAAAATAAAAAAGTAAAATACCTTTCACGATAGTCGTGCCTTATTATTATACTTATAGCCTTAAGAAAAAAACTTTCACTACCGCTGTCACAGAACAAGTACTAGTCAATGTCAATTTTATTGACAAAATACTTTTTTTCATGCGATTTTATTTATTTAATTTGGAACACTAACAGGTTACATGCAATCATTGACCGGCACCATTACCGGCACACTTAATCTAAACAAAGTTGCATCTGGTATGCAACCAAATTATAGGTGAACATGACATTGCTAGATAGGTATACTCAGTTAACAATATAGGTATAATTACAAAAATGGTGTATGCTATATATTTTTTATAGTGAGGGAATGTGGTAATAAAGAAATTAAAAACAAAATACTTCAGTGCTACCGATAAAGCTAAATGTGCGGTTTATGTCTAGTTGAACAGTATAATAAAAATTGGTTAGAAATATTAACGAATAAAATACACTTTTGGACAACTCCTTTTTATTCTGGTTAGAAATAGACGAATGAAAAACCACTTTTGGACCAATCCTTTCCGTTGTATTGAACAAAAAAAACATGATTTGTCACTTTGGCTGCGTTCCGTTTTACGCCAACAGCGATAATAACACTGATATCGCGCTCACAAACCGTTCCGATTTGGTGTTAGCGAGCCAACGATAGCTGTACTTGTAATGATGACGTCATGGATGGCGCCACTACCGCGGTCATCTTGCGCTCACGGTGATATCGTTCGCCGGCGATAACACTGTAAGCGCGCTCAAAATTTGACATTTAGTTTCCTTTTGTGTCAAAGAAGACTGTAAATTTTTTACATTTGTGCAGAAAATTAAAAAGAAACTGAAAAACAAGCAAGATGTTAGTGATGATTACAGACAAAACCACGGGCAGAGACATTTCACTAAATTTAGGTATGTTTTAAGTTATCATTTAAGCGAAACGAATGACTCCCTCGCGATACGATAAATAACCGTTCCGAAATAAAATCGCGTTAACAGCGTTGTCAGCACGATAATCAAAACGGTACGGCTTTTAGCGCTCACAGTGCCAACAGTACTATTGGCGCAATACGGATCGCAGTCTTTGTCAGCTGTCTGAATGACATAACGTGTGTTAAGTGTTTTGCTTAAACTGCGTAACTTTTTGCGCGATTGATTGATTGTATCTGCCTATGTTTATTGGATTTCTTTCTTGTAATTTAATTTAATAAACCAAAAAGTATATCGTTTTTTACTATTGCATTAAAATGGTGCTTACTAAAGAGTATAGGATTTGCATGCCGATGACGGTGGAAGAGGTAACTCAACAAAAATGATCCTTGAATTACCAGATCTTCACCCATATATGACAGGGAGAAATAAAATCCAAATATGTTAACTAAGTTTCTCTATCATAAGGTCTAGTCTAAATAGTTACTGAATTTTTTAATATCCAATAACAATATTCTGTAATTTTTCTAAGAGCGATTGCTTGTATCCTAACCTATATCTATTTGATATGTATTTACCCTATGATTATTAGTATCGCATTGGCCAACTCTACATGATAGCGCGACACAGTTTCGAGCAATCCAGTAGCGGCGAAGGCGTAGAAGTGGTGGCTAATGAGCAAGTCAATGACGAAGTAAATGGGCAGGGCCAATATACTGAAAAGAGAATACACTTATCTAGGTTGGTATTCTGTTACATCTGGTATGAAGTAATAATAGAATAACATATATATTTCAGGGAGTGCATAAGTCTTATCATGTTTCAGCCATTTACCTTACTGGGTACAGTCGCTGATCCCAAAGATATTTTATGTAATCGAAAAAGCATGGAATTACTATCCATATACCATAACAGGTAATCTATATTTATGTCAGAAATTAATTTTCTTATGAGTTACTAAAAGTTTCAGAATAATGTTTGGTTGTTTTTTCCATGTCATCATCATCTATGCTAGAATACACGGTGAGTAAATTATATTTTGGAAAACCATTAAGTGAAACTATTATATTGTTTAAATTTAATGTTATTTTGTATATTTCAGTGTTCTTTCATTCCGAAATTTGCAATATCAATACAAACTAGATATGAAGATAACAATGGGACCACTGAAAACGTAAGGTTTTCTTATTGTTGTATTCTCTAGTTGGTTATAAATTTTAGTTAAAATACAATGCTTTTTGTTTTGCAATATACTCAAAAATAGTTTTAGTAAATACACAAATATGTTACAGTGTCTTGGGCTGACTGATGAAGAATTGGCACAAAGGGAGGTAGATTTCCTGGATATTGCATATGATGAAATTAAACCTCACCATTACAAGGAAACTGAAGACCCAAAGTTCTTCAAGTCTGAGAAGACATTACGAGGGCCATTGGTTGAAGGCTGGAGAGATACGCAAAACCCAATCATGTGTTGTTACAAGTCTGTTAGTGTAAAGTTTGAAGTGTGGGGACTGCAAACCAAAGTTGAGGAATATGTTCAGGGTGTAAGTTTATAGTTTAAGTAGCGACCTGCTTCGGCTTTGCATTTCTGTTATTAAGGAATTATGTGACTATATACTGGTGAATTATGTTCTAATACTGCAGTGGTTCCAGAGAAAACTTCTTACAAATTTAAAAGAAAACTTACAAACTTTACCTTTTTAAGAGCAAAATTTAGTTACATTTCATAAAAACTTGCAAACAAATTGCTTATGTTATTAAAATTATTACTCTTTATAATATTTACATAGTTAAATGATATGAAAGTGTGTAAAGTAATCTTAGCATTGTTTTTAAAGCTAATAATGTGTATGTTTTCAGGCAATTAGAGAAATCTTACTCTTAGGACATCGTCAAGCCTTTGCTTGGATGGATGACTGGTATAACATGACCATTGAAGATGTAAGGGAATATGAGCGCGAAATGCAGGCAAGAACAAACAATAAGGTTGGTAATCTGCTTTAATATTTAAAACATTTAAATACATAGGTTACCTTTACCTTTGAGATTTCCACAAATTTAAAAAGTTCAATAATATAAAATAGGTAAATAAATAGCTATTTGAAACTACAACACAAACCAAAAGCATTTATTAAAGAAACCAGAATTTAATATTTTTCATATCAAGGATGCCTTGAGTGACTCCAAAATATCAGGATGAGGCTTTGAGCAGGCCTTTTATATACACATAAATAACCGCTATTAGTTTGAGTGAGCCTCCTATATTGTCATACAAGTATTTAGTTTGCTTGATAAAACAAACATTTTGAAAATATATAAAAATAAATAAATGGTTTCCAGATCCCAGTTTAATAAGATTTAATGAGATATGTTCTTATGATTTCATTGGGATTAAAAGATGTTTCTGACAGATGTATTTCCTGACAGATTCTATTCTAACCATTAATTTCTTGTTTACAGCTTAAAGCAACAATTACTGAAGCTGAAAACAATGCTGAAAGTACTGAAGATAAGAAATCTGAATCTAAACCAAATACTCCAAAGTCTCCCAAGAGCCCTGGGTCTACCCCTTCAGGCGAAACAAAGTCATGGTTCTCATGGTCATAAACCATTAAGCATAGTATAGGATGATCTCATCTCATTGCCGGAACAGGGTTAAGTTTGGAACATGTGTTCATGTGATGCCTTTGAACTCATATCATCCTCATAGTCGAAGTTGGCTTACCAAAATAATAATTGTTTTTTTTTATATAGTGTCAACAATTTGGTTCCTATTTTAATAGAACGATCATACAAGCAATTAGCTAGGCTACACTTTATTTACATTACTTAGTAAGTATATAACAGTTGTTTAAATAAAAATAATAAGTCAGCCTATTAGATCCCACTGCTGGGAAAAGGCCTCACCTCAACTATGAGGAGGAACGAGCCATACTTTACCACGCGGGCTCAGTGCGGATTGGTGGAGGGGTGTATGTAAGGCAAGTGACAAACCTTACTGTCAGAAGTTATCAAGCCGCCCTAGGGCCTCTGACTAGGCTTAACGACTAATACCACAGATATTAACAGTTGTTTGCTAAACACTAACTTGAATAGTTGTAGAATGATAAAGATAAGCTTACCAAACAGTCCCAAGGTTAAGATTTTTTTAAACACAAACAGGCTTCCGTGTTTCTGAAAAATAACTTATAAAGGTTGCTGCCCTCAAGAAATAAAGAAGTATGAGAATAAAAAATGTTATAAGTATATATGTTTAATAAATCAATGGTTTTACGTGATAAAATATTACTAAAGTATTATGTTCATGAGTATGTGATGTGTAGGTAGTATTACACAGCTTCGTAGATGTATATCAATGTTTGTCTTGTTAGGAAAAATATATCATTGTTACCTCGACTTCTAGATGGCGATATTCTAGATTTTTACAGGGTGTAAAAAACCCTAACCCATTCGAATATGCTTGATTCTAGTGTTATTGTGATTCAAGCAATTCATGACTGGACTGGCTGGAGTCATCTCCTTTAGAATAGAACAAATTAATTTTACACTTAATAAAACTACTGTGTATGTATTGTGTCTATACGTAAACGTAAGTACGTAGTTAATTGTTTACTCTCGAATTATAAACTGTCCATTTTTATTTACAACATAGAACATCAACATGTATACATACTTATAAAAATAATCTGAATGACCAAAGCAAAGGTATCTTAATGTATAAATTATAATTAATTGATAATTTCTAGGTAGTGAATGTTTATTTAACCGAAGTTGAAACCATTTCGAATAATTTAGTACGAAATAAGCAAGTTGTATGTACTAGACAATCAACTAATGTAACAGACTTTTTAAAAGTATACACTACAAGGAGTATCAATAATCTTATATTAGTGATTATTAGTGATTACACATGCTGTAGGTAGGTACACTAAAATATTCGGATTATTTAATCAAAAAAATTGTCAACAACTACTTTTCTAACCATTTAAATAGTTGGTATAGGTACTCAGAGAATTTTGTTTAATTAGGGAAAGAAAAACTGAATTTACATTTTTGTATAGTTTAAAAAATACTCTGGTGCCATGTTTTAATTTCGTATAAAACCACAGTATTAATTAATATTTTCTATAATTTTTGCCTAAAATATTCTATGTTATGTAGAATATCTTTAAAATTTTGTACTCTTAATTATGTAAATTATCTTGATTCCGTAATGAACTTTATGATTATTATTTACCCCATAAAATTTGCCACAGTTTAATACTCTTACAACACCGGCGTCAAGTAAGTAATTGTCAAACCAATTGATATTAGGATACGAGGTAAAGTTGGAGACAGACATTTGATTTTGGTGACCATCAACAATGTATGATATGATACATTGAATATGAATAAAAAATTAGGTGGTAGGTATTTTATTTTATTGTCATTCCATTCCATTGAACATTCGACGATCTTTATCGCTATGTATTAAGGTGTGTCCAAATAATACGCGGCCTTGCACACCGTGTTTGGACACACCTTTACTCTTTCGTATTGTAGGTAGTTCTTATTGACTTCTAACACATATTACATGTACAGGGTTACATTGCAATAAGTACTTATTTATTTAATACTGCTTGCGTATTTTTCTTTGAATGAGTTAAACTATCCATATAGGTATCCTCCTCGCGTTATCCCGGTTGTGCTCTTTTATGCGAGGGCCCAGTACCGCTGACCATTATCCAGGTTATGGCAGATCAGGTAATTACAATGGAGCGACTGCCATCTGACCTCCGTGAGCCTGTTACCAGGGGAACCTGAACAGTTTTAGATCATGGTTACACATTCGGTCGCCTGAATGTGCAGGTACTGATTCTGAGTCTCCTTAAATTTTGGCACCCTGCAATGTAAGTAACCCTGTATTTTCTCGAAATGCCTTAGATGCTTATTTTGTTTTACTTGAGTAGATGTATTATTTCCTAATGTTGTTGCGATGTTATTTAAGCTTCCATGGTTGTAATGAATTAAAACGTTTTGAAAATAAGGAGTTTAATGTTTAATTGTATTTATATGAATGTAGTATCTTCTAATGTGGTATTTTACGTGCCCTTGTTAAGGATAGAATTAATCCAGCTCAAATGGGCGCGGACACTTGTGTAGACTCCTGGCAGGCCCGCCACGCCGCAGCTCATTCCATAACTACTAATTCCTTCTAAAACGGAATCGCAAACAAGTGGCCCTCCCGAGTCACCCTGTAAAAAATGTAAAAAAACGTCGGTATAGGTTCATTCTGGCGTTCTGACTGGTATAAGGAACCAAAATTAAAATCTGAACAAAAGATTCAAGTCTAGTCATTAAGTAATAGGTAGCTGATCGGTAATTTAGGTATAGTCTGTTCATGCGCGACCCCCCTGCAGAATAAATCGTGTGCGGGGGGCGTGGAAACGTCAATCACACGCAAATGTCATGGGAAATTCCCCTTCCTCTCCGCAACATCATCTGTCTCCGCTGACATCTAGCATGCGTCGCCCCCAGTAGATACGGCTTTCGTTCCGCAGGAAGATCGCACACGAACTTGTCGGATTATCCTTCATTAACGGGACACCCTCTAGATCAGGGGTTGCCAACCGGTCGATCGCGATCGACTGGTCGACCGCAACTATTTGTCCAGTCGATCGTGGCGAGGCAAAAATATAAATACGTAGAACAGACTACGCAACGTACCTAATCAAGTATGTAATTAGTAGATCGCACAGGGTGTCATCAGTGAACAGTAGATCTTGGGTCTAACCAAGTTGGCCACCCCTGCTCTAGATGGAGAAGTTTTTATTATTTCCTATATTAAAAGAGTTACCTGACATGCATCAGCCCCGCTCTGTCCAGCTGCGCACAACATTCCGTCATCGTAACCAGGGCCTATAGGATCCAGATGCTGAATACAATCATCCAACGATACAGTCCCCACATTAGCTGCTAGCAGCCTGTCCGAAAGTTCACCTGTATTTGGTTCGATGAGTCCGTATCCATATATAACGCAGTCGTCACCTAAATAATCATAATAGATACCTACGTAAGTAATCTCATAATAGCTGACTGTGTGACTAAGCCACAGGTTCTCAACATGGGCATTATTTTGGAGCCCCCCTGTGGGCGTTTAGCGGTGGTTAATAGTTTAGTGAAGCGCGGCAGACAGAGTAGAAAATAAGGGGCATTGAGTAGCAAAAATATTGATAACATATCTTAGTGTGCATCCATCCACCCACACTACATGCGCGGCGCAAATGGCCACGGTGGCTGTCACGCGCCACGCCCTTTGGTTAAACGAAGGTGGTCGGTGGCCGCTACAATTGACACTTTACGTCTGCGGCGACGAATTAAAAATAGTGTAAACGTCTTGTCGCTAACCATCAGTGGCTGTGGTGGGTGGCCCATCTGCGCGGAGCCTAGGGCCTAGGCGAGTTTAGCGAGCGGCAACGTGCAGGCAGTGGCCTCAGCCACAGTGTTACGCTTCCGCCTTATACACTAGGTGCACTTGTCTATAGTGTATAAGACAGATGGCGCGTTTCATATTATATAAATATAATTTGTCAATAAAATAAATCGCACCCATCGTCGCAACAGCGTTACGCTCGCATTGTGGACGCACACTAAGGCTTAGCTGAAAGTCTAGATAGTAGATCATCATAATCTTATCTACCAATAAACAGACTGATTAGGTATAAGAAAAATTCAAAAGGCTTCTTCGAGGTACTTAAAAAGATTAAGGATTACATTCGTTCGCAGACGGAGTATCTGTCTACAGAGCGAAAGGTTTGGTAGGTATAGTTAATAGTACCGAAGTATTACTTAAGAGGTACATAGTTTCTAAGTTTAGGTATTTTCAGTTCAGTGAGTTTTCTCCTAAATTTTAATCACATCTTAGTTAGGATAGGTGTGGTACCTATGAGTATAGTCCGTCCGCTTATCGGAGACCTCAACTGCGGGTACAGGGGTGCGGAGCGGAGGTAGACCAAAACAGGGATTTGAATTTTGAAAAGAGAATTCCCAATTTTTAATCACCTAATGAAATCATTAGCGCCTGTCGCGCGCACCACTTTAGGTCCCCCGTTCTAGTTGACCCCCGCACCCCTGCATCCCGCAGACGAGGTCTCAGATAAGCGGTCGGACTATAGATGTGGTAGATTATCACTTCACTTTCATCTTACACACATCGTCCCGTAAGTCCATAAGTAACTGTTAGAGTCCTGCTATCTAGGTATGTTAGTAACTAAATTAGTGCAACTTACATAAGTGCCAATTAATTGCAAAATATAATTAATTACAAAAAGTTTTATTTTGAAAATGACCACTGTGTACCTACTTGATAGACCGAAAGAAGAGGTTGGCAGTATGGAGTTGCTAAGCCATGTTACGTTATTTAAATCTAGGCTTATCTGTATAATGGATAGATCGTGTGCCGACGTGAACCTGAAACCATACAATGCATTGATACGTTGCCCTGACTAGCAGATAAACCTTCGCCTTATTTGCTTCAGGTTTTGCTAAGTAAACTGGATTTGTATCAGATAGCGAGGCAGACATAGTCCATAACAAAAGGTGCATGGTATGTATATATAAAAAAAGAAAGATAATATCAGTATCTACGTCAGAATTTTGCTGAAACTATAGTTGTGATGAGGTGCTGTGGGGTAATGGGTGACCGAGAGTACTCGTAAACCTTTTTAGAACACAAACAAAGGGTTTGATTCCGATTCCATATCCAAGGGTAGGTAGGTATTAAGTCCTTTATGTTTTTTGATAATGAACACGATTTTAAGATTGTTAAACTGTTAAAACGACATGCTGTTGCTTCACATAATATTATGTAATAAGTACATTTTAAAAAGCTTGAAGCTGTACTTGCCTGTCATACTGCTCGTGGATTGCGATGTCGACTACCTGTGCTTCAGGGTAGGTCTCGCTCTCGCCGACGCAGTAGTTTTCAAGCTGCAACACGTATTGACCAGTCGGTTGGAGAACGCAGTGTGCTGCCGTTACGGCAAACTCTGGTGTCAGAAGGGTCGCCCCACACAGGTGCTGGCCGGTTGTAGAGTTTCGTAATGACGCGACGCGCGGATACTCGCCTGTTGTGAATTTGGAATGGGATTTTCTTGATTTTAGCGAATGTTACCTCATCTTGCAAGGAGTTTAAGAGAGTGAGAAATGAAATGATATGACTAAAGCTCATTTTTCCACATGTGACCTAGGTACTTACCGATAATTTGCTAAGAGACTAGAAAAGATGCGACTGTATAAGAGCAGCAGAAGATGCAGGTGAACTTTCTTTACTATGGAACGACATCAAAAACCTACTTGTGTTCCTAAGTTAGCTATTTCAAATGTGAAGGCAAATTAAAGGTACAAAAAAGGTTAAAAAAACGCAAATAATAATATGATATCTACCGCATGTGACAGGCATTCCGCCTACGATCCTTCTAATCCTACCAGCACGCGAAGTTTGCGAACACAAAAAAAAAATGATTACTCTGATAAAGTTAACTCCAACTTTCATTTTAGTAGACATTTTACACGCTTATTATCAGCACTATCCACCTTATTAATGGTGAATTATTTTCATTGCATACCGGTAATATTTAAGCAGGTACCTAGGTACTTATCGTGGAAAATCGTGACAATAATGTGTAAACAGATGTTTTCAATATGAAAATGGCCAAAGAAGCGTGTAATGATGTCGTTAAGTTACATACAGCTGCTTGCATTTCATTTTCATTTCAATGCGCTTTCGGAAGAAATAACCTTCTACTTATTTGCTAATTAGTAATTTATTAAAATTAATTAATCCAATAATTCAAATATGTTCCTCAAATAATGTAAGTTAGTTATTGAAAATACTTATACAATTTAAATATATCTACCTATCTTTTACTTATTGCTTAAAACTACTTACAACTATTACATATAAAGAGCCTCTGCCGCCTACTTAACAACAAAATTTCCTGCTGTGCTCACACTACTCAGCATGCCAGATTTGAATGTCCGCTAAATTTTTTTTAACGTAGGTTCCTACTTAGGTATTAAGCACAAAGTCAGTGGGCAACAGCTGTAGTTTGGACTTTGGTACTAAGTAGGTACCTACCTACCTACTAGGTTCCTGCTTGGTTTTAGGGTCCACCAGATTTTCATTTTCCTTTTGCAGTTGTAATGTTCTATGGTTATTCTAATTCTCTTTTATTTCTGATGCAGACTTCAAGTCTGCAATGAAAAAAACATCCTATATAAGTTCTAAGCAAATCTGCCAGTAAGCGAACAATACTTTACGTAGCTAAAGCGGACAGCTTAGAGTACGTTTTCACTGACGCTAAGCTGGGCGGAGTGGAGCAGCGGAGATGAGCAGTGAAAACTTTTTAATGAAAAGTAGCAAGGCAAATGTTTTCATTAAAGCGGAGCAGGGCGTAATGGAGTTTTCGAGCACTACGGTCCATTACGGCCACTCCTCTACACTCCGCTACAGTGGAAACGCACCCTAGGCTAGCTCTAAGCTGTCAGTCTGTCTATCATGTGTCAGTGTGTATGGGCCCACAGTTCCATTGCATCAAACAGGTAAGATTCGAAACTCTTCAGCAAGCAGCACTGCTGCCACTGTGGTGCTGCACAGCAAGCTAGCAAGCGCGACATTGGGGTGGCAGTCGCAGCAGTGCTGCTTGCTGCAGAGTTCGGAATTATACCTTAACTTCAACTAACCGTCAAAAAGTATCTTTTGTACGGAGTTTAAATTTTCACAGATGATTTATTTCTGTTACCGCTATAACAGAATAAAATCAATATTTAATTGGGGGTCCCATAAAACAAACGTGATTTTTTAAAGTTTTTTTGCTCGCTATCAATAACGGCGACAGGTGAACCTTGAAATATTCATAGAGTATTAAATTGTATATTCATTTTTAATATACAAATATAATATATAAATAATATTCACTATTGTATATTCACTTTAAAAATAAATAATTAAATTAAATAATAATACTATTTAAGGGCGTACCAATGTTCCATACAACAAACGTGTTTTTTTTTATTTTTTGCTCGATATATGTAGGTATATAGTGGAAACAGGTAGACGCTTGAAATATTCACAGAATATTATGTTGTATTTCATTTTAAAAATAAATAATTAAATTAGAATAAAAATATATTTAATAATAATAATAATAAATTGTTTCAACAAACACACCAATTACCTAGCCCCAAATTAAGCGTGAGCTTGTGCTATGGTGACTAGGATAACGGATAGAAATACTTATATACATATAAACATATTTAAAAATATATTATAATTATTTTTTTGCCTATACTGTCTAATGTTGTAAGTTAATGGTACGGAACCCTTCGTGCGCGAGTCCGTCTCGCACTTGGCCGGTTTTATCTTTCATTCGTTCAATATTTAAGCTACCTGCCGTGAATTTTTTCACATAGCCACAATAAACCATTTGGCAAGCACTTAACTCTAACAAAAATAAGCCCTTTAAAAATTAATATTACATGAACAAAATGAGGCTAAGATACACATTCGCAATCATTTTGAAAGACATCTAACGAAATCCCCTTCACATCGTAAGACGAGAGAGTATAGACGAGAGAAAAAAAATCATCCCCTCTTAATTTGTACAAAAATAAATATAAATATTGAAAAACATCACATACATTGCTCAGATTCCAAAGTAAGTAGCTTAAGCACTTATGTTGTAAAAATCTGAAACAACGGGGGTGCCACAACACCCAGACCCAAGACAATATAGAAATATGAATGAAATGACCGGGGATCAAACGAGCGACGAGCTAAGTATACCTAATAGGTTCAACTTAAATACGTAAGCCAGTGGCGGATTTACAAAGCCGCCTAATGTCTATTCAATTTTAGCCGCCCAATCTCATTGAATCCTGGAATTCGAAACATATTTCAATCAATCTTAATAATTTCATGTACCTATTTTATGACTAGATTTAAAAATATTCATACTTAGTTAATATTTTTTACTGATTTTTTGAGATACATAAAGTGTTATAAGTATACTGTACGTACAGTAGGTAACATACAATGGTTTTTTTTACGACCACAAATTTGCGGTTTTCGCAAGGTCCATCTTGCCAAATTTCTTGATTGTAGGTCTATGGAAAGTACCCTTACCTAACCCACCTGTGAAATCTTTGAAAATACGGCTAAAATGGCCGTACGTATCTTTCATTGCGTTAATTAAGAAGCTTGATTTTTATAACTTCAAGGGACTGCAGCCATAAGTACTTATTTGATTTTAATTTCAACTTGATTCTTCAATTCCACGCGTTCCTGTCCTGAAAAATAGAGTCTTGACATACAGACGGACAACAAAATGATCTTATTTAAGGGATTTCCTTTTGCCTTTTGAGCTACGAAACGGAAGAGGGGCTAAGTTGGTATTAAACTCCGTCTGTTTAAGCTTAATCGATTAAAATTGGTATTTGGATATTTGGTTTGAAATTGGGAATAATGCAGGTATTTTTTAAAATTGAACCTTTTAGGTGTGGGAAGGAAGTTTTTGTATGGTAAATTCGACATTTGCGCAGACGAAGTCGCGGGCAACCGCTTTTTATTACAAATTAAAGTTCAATGTGCACCAAATATTCTACGAAGTTTGTCTATCTGTTGTAAGTAATTAATTTAATATTAAATATCTATGTTAAGAATACAAACTGCTACAAATTAGTCTCACTCGCACTCAAAGCGTTGAGTGCTCTTAAAATAGTGTGTCTATAATTATTTAGTGTTATTGTTGTGGGTTGCATGTGATGCCAGAACGTAGCGACAACAGACAGGTGGGAGCGGGCAGCGGGCAAGCAGCGGGTTTATGTAACGCGAGGGCGCTCGCCGTCCGCGGCGGCAGTGCTCCGCCGACCGCCGTCGCCCGCGACTCGCCGCCCGTGTGCCATGGACCGCGCCAGCGGCTCCCCGCCGGCCAGCCCCACCGGGCCCGCGCCCGCATCTGCATCCGCGCCCGCGCCGCACCACCAGACCGGCTTCGGCGCCTTTTGCAGCGCCATCTCCGACACCATCACGGTAGGTACGCCACGACCACCGCTGAAACCTCTTCACCTGACCATACAGCATTTTGGCGCCGATTCTGCTCTCGATAAACTCTCAATAAGTGATGACAAAATTCAACTGTCGTATCTATTTAGAGGCGCACGTGGCGCTCGAGGTCGCCGCCTGCTCCGCTGTAGCCGTAGGCCGAAGTATGGAATCGGAATAAAAGTCACGGAGAGAATAAAAAATATAAACAAGTTTATTATTAGAGTGCTCGTTGAGGCCGGGTCGCACGGTCGCGATCTGTCCGATGGCTGTGATATACAGAAATACCCGCGCATCAAACGGCCGCTCGAGTCGCGATTGGAAGCCGGAGTCCGCAGTCCGCACTCCCGCCGGCTCCGCACGCCGGCCACCACGACACAGCCTTGCGAGTCGCGACCCCTTCGCAACCTTCGTAAGCACACGGCACATCGCAACCCTTACCGATACCGGACCGGACTCTCATAGGTACTTATTTATTTTAGATAATTTTATAGCTAACTATATCTTAAACTTGAATTTAGTTATATGAACTTTTTACCTAACCATATTTGTCACTCTTAGAATCGTTTAAATAAACACTAAAGTTTAATACTAATAACAAAACTTTTGGCGTTCCTGCGTTAGATACAGAGTTTATTTTAGTGCTCTTGATGAGCGTTCCACGTGCTCGCCAGGTAATTGACATGTTTACATCCAAATAGATGATTGGACTCCATCATTGAAATGAGAGGGAATTCGATAAAGTTCAGTAGGTATTATTTATTTGGAAAAATAATTTATCGTGCCGTGAATGCTATAGATAGGTAAATTTATACATCCTAATCCTAATTTTCAATCTATCATACAATTAAATCAACATACTTACTACATATACTTACAGCTAATTCTTTATAGAATTTAATTCAAATTATTGTTTGTGCCTTGTTTAGTTTTGTTTTTTAGTGTATTTTTAAATAGTTTTTTTATTAACAACAATTGAAAGAGTATTCATGTCTATAAATATTAGTTATTTACGAAAAACCTTATGCGAGTGATCTTTTATCATTTTCATACCTACTTATATTACTACTTTTACAAGTTTCAGGATCGTTTTTTTCTATTCTGTGTTCAGAATAAATGATTTTTAAGTACAAACTATTGTCAAAGTCTAGATAATACACTTTCGTGTAGATAGGTGGTAAGAGGTACCTAAACTTATGTTCTACCACCTAATAATGAATAAGCAATAAATCGTAAAATTAAAGTTCAGCAAGCAAGTAGAGTAGAACTGCAGCAATAGTGCGCGCAACATTATCGTTTATTGACGAAATACGAGTAAACATCGAACATTCACACGGCGGCGCTGAACAGTTTACTAAACAGGCTTGCTTAAAAGAACCGTCCAAGTCGTTTATGACCAATTGTGCAAGTGGAAATAGCATTTTTTTTAGATTTTGAGACCTTAAATAAACTACAATGATAAGAGGATTCGAAATGACACAGCTAGAACACTATAACTTTTAATAAGATTTAAAAATACGATTATTAGTCTAATTTTCAGAGTCCAATTTTTGACACCGTAAACTCTCGTACAGTCGTTTGGAGATAAAGGAGGTGAAAAAAAGAGTATTAAAGTAATCATTTGTAAAAGTTAGGTAAATAACTTAGGTACCTGACTTTTTTGTTGACCGTGGTTCTATTTACTCGGTAGCCCTGTTAGACATGCACCATTTTATTGACTCTAAAGTCAGCATTATAACAGATATTATACTTACATTGTATGGGCCTGCGCGAACCCAAAAAATCATAATCAAAGTTCAGACGGAATTGTGCAGAGAACGCTTATCATACTTGTTATGTATGTTCTACCGGTACACCTTAGCTACTGTAGAGAACCGGTAATTGCTTTGCTAGTTAGCTCATTAGACCTAGTGTCGTCTTCGTTTTTGTCGATAGGATAATGAGCCAGCGCGGTGCGTTCAGTTTTAAGAATTCAAAAACTCTTACGATTAAGTACTTTTCTCATAACAAAACATTGCTAGCGATTGATGCTTTATAAGTTGAGAACTTACCTTTTTATAGCCCCAAAAAATGTTCAAATCAAAGCAATTGCATATCAAATTCTGAATGGAGTAGAGGCGACGCATAGTTCAATTCGCGCGGGGAGCAAGGTTGGACCATTCCTAAGGGTTGACCGCATCGATCGGCGGCACGCGACGTTGCCATCGCATTGCCCTCTTTCTGTGCCCAAACACAATAATGAAGTAAGAAACCTTGTTTGTTTCAAATTCATAACTTTTCGCGACCGATTACAATCACGAACCCAAATATTGGATCAATCGAATCAGGTTAGCCGTGAGATGAAACTTTTCCTCTAGCAACTGTACTCGACTCTACCCAAACAACTTTGAACAATCACCGCCTAGGTAGCAAATCAGGTTCATACATTGTTGCTTATTTAGTCGTATACAGGATGTCCTAAAAAGTAGTGTAAAGCTGAAGCCCAGTGACAGCGCAGTGAGACACAGTCGATACATTTTTGGGAGCAAAATTTAATTTAATTTTGTAAAAATAATTATTAGTTAGTGAGATATTTTAATATTTATGATGTATGGGAAAAGTTCAGGCACTTTAGTTACAAATAAATATCTCGAAATCTACGAAAAATCTAGGAACATACTTAAGGTTTATTGGGGTCTGTCACTACTAGTTTTTAGGACACCCGTATATTAGATACTTCCCTACTAAGGTACTGAGCTTGTAGTAGAATACTCTCTTCATAGTGTCATGACTGAGAGTCCTCGAGAAATGAAACACACAACGACTTTCTTGGAAAATTAAATGGAGTGGTTTGCCATTGCCTTCTCCATTTCACACACTAGCTAACCAACACTCAAGTCAACTACTTGTGTGCAGTCTCCCTTGCGAATGTTTTCCTTTACATTCAATACTACAATACAAACAAACTGAAATTAGCATACCACGACGTGTAGGTAGAAGTTCCATTTTATTAAATTTCTAACTTGACTAAAAGTGGGGTCAGCGAAAACGATATTACGTTTTGCAACATTTCTTTACATGACCTTTTAGTAAACTGATTTTTCATTCCCAAATCTTAAATTAATATTAGAATAATATACCTCCTATGGAATCGAAGTACCCAGAAATGTGTTCGGGCTTAGTCACTGTCGTCCATTGAAGTAAACAGTCGATTAAACGATTGGCAAATAGTTACCGATGTTCATATCGATCTACGACACATGCCAGTGTTGGCCAGTACAACGACAGCTGGTGAAATGCGTAGGTTCAATGTGTTGAATAGGATCCAAACTCGTGCGGCTACACACACAGAAAGAATTTCGCGTATTTGTAAAACAGTTCATGAGTAATGTTGGTCGGCGTGCATTGTAGTCAAGCAGCAAAGACACGGCGCGCAACAGACCGCTCGGCTTGTCGATTTATAAATAGAAGAATAGGCAACTAAATCGCGAAACTCGGCCACTGCTCCTGCTATTTCTGATTGGAACTTGTCCTGGATCAAGAACACGGTCAGGTTACGGGAACTCGGTGGAGATGAACTCTCGGTGGCACTGGGCGCGAATTATCGGAGCGCTACGAGGCGGGCTGCTACGCCTACGACGCTACGTGAGTCTGTCTTTGACTTTAGTCCCGTATTACCTCTAGAAGATTGACTTCAGACGACGAATTGGTGGCTTGGTTAGTTTATCTATTGTATCAACACGCTGTCGATATGAGAATATCGATCGACTCGTAAAATTTAGCGGTACTAAGCACTCTCTATTATGTTGTACCTAAAAGTTTGTTACCTGTATTTTAGATCTGCTACAAGCGTCAGATTTTAGTAGGTACCCGACCTAACAACATATTTATTTTTCTTGTAAAAGCATGTGTTACCTATTTATACAGTCATTTGATTTAACTTACGAGCGGTCGTTCAATAAACTAACCACGACATATTTCACTGAATTTTATTACGAGAGTATAGCTGTTAATGCCCTAATGCTACATCAAAATGCTATTATAGCTTATGTAGAGCATTTTTTTTCTTCATAGCCACTTAATATTGGAAAACAGCCAATTTTCAAAAACCAAACTACGAGTTATCTTTAAAATACTGAGATTGTATAATAACTCGTGTCCTCCTTTAGAAATTGTATGTAGGATACTTATCTACGTTAGTACGTAGATACTACGCGTACCAGTGTACATATCTATTACCGTGAGATGGAGTTTCGTAATTGCTAATACTTAAATAATTAAAAAATACAGTCATATGTACAGTCATGTTTCGTTTCACATACATCATTATTTCATAATTACACGTTCTAAAGACAGTTGAGCCATAAAATCAATGAATTACTACGCAACGCAGTAGATACTCGTAACTTTGACAAATAGTTCTATATGTCATATGTCATTTATAACAAAATCATTTTGACCAGAGTTGCCCGAGTCCATCAATTTTTAAACAGCCGGTAAACCTAATTTGTCAGATTTCCTATACAAAATATGTGAAATAATGCTTAACTGACTGATTAAAAATTAAACATGTGTTGTTAAACTCTGGGCTAAAAGTTATGTTTGTTTGGACTATTTTTACTTACAAGAAAATGGTCGATATAGAAACACAACAATTTTCAATTTTAAAGGCAACTCTAGGGCATTAAGGGATTAAAACAAATAAATTAAGTTTTCTCCGGATAGATCTCCTTCAAAACACATACTTATTACATAATCAAACAGTTTATAGTCTATTGAGAAAATGGTAAAACTTTCACTTGAAAGTTGGCTTATAGTAGGACATGATGTAACAAATATGTACTTAAAGGAATATTGTTGATTAAGGTACTGGATACCAGGGCAGGGTATACCATGATAATTTTCTTTTGATTTAATTATACAGTATGATGAAATAAAAAGAAAATTAATGAGTTATAACTAGTAAGTTTAATTAGTAACCGCCGTAAAAAGTAGTTAAAGAAGGGGAATTTTCATGCATACCAACTTTATTAAAACAAACTGCATCAAAAGTTTAAAAATTTTACGCAATAAACATAATTTAGTGAGCCTAGAGCAAATCATATCAGCCTATTGCAGTCCACTGCTGGACATAGGCCTCTCCAAGACTGTGCCAACTTTCACGATCCGCTTCTCGCATCCAGCCACCACCGGCTAACTTCCTCAGGTCATCGGTCCACCTAGCAGAGGGACGTCCAACACTACGTTTTCCGAGACGTGGTCTCCATTCGAGAACCTTCCTACTCCAGTCGGTTCTGCGACAGACTTGACCAGCCCACTGCCACTTCAGCTTACTGCACCTCTGAACGATATCTATGACTTTCGTATTTTGGCGGATGATCTCGTTCCGGATTCTATCCCTTAGCGAGATCCTAGAGCAAATACGCAACCCTAATCTTGGTCGTGGCTCGACACGCACTTGGCCATTTTATTGTGCTACTTTTGTAAATATTGTTTTTGCACTCACACCATTTTTCTCATTGTCCAGGGAATGGCCACCACGTCAAGGAGTAGAAGAAAGGTGAGTAAATTCATTCCTGGCTTTTAAATTACTCACTACATCTCAGTACACAATAGTAGTAAAGTTTGTATTAGTAGTAGAAACAAGTTATTCGTCCCCACAATATAGTTTCAAAATCATTTTCCATATGAAAGAGCCATTATTCATTTTAACCTAGAAAAGATTCATTGGCATGACATGATTCCTATAAAAATTGGAACTGTTTACAGTGATTTCTAGAGAGCATAGTAGTAGAATCTCATATATTAACATTGCACTCGCTCGGCCCTAACACAAAGAGACAGCGCCGCCCTATACAGGAGTCAGGGCGGTTTTCCATCAAAGAGGAGAATGTGTGGTGTTTCAAATGTATTTAGAAACAAGCAACGTCTAGTGTAAAAGGAATTGAATCACGGCACATCTCGTTTCGACTCCGCGTTGGTGGAAAACGGCCCTTAAACGGTGAAAATGCTCGGAATCCTTCAAAGGCCCTCCCGACCGTTTGACAACGCCGTGGAAACGTCGCACGGATGTATGTGGAAACTCGCAACTATGTCGTCGTTTGCAACATTCTGCATAACCCGCGATTTAGAGGTCACTTTCGTGGTCTCATGCGATTTGGTAGTGTTAGTTATAAAGCTTTTAGAAAAAGGAAAATACTTTGTTCTGTCACTTTTCTGTGTGTAAGTATAACGTAATTATTAATTTATCTATGTTCTACGTAAGTACATAAATGATGCAAAACCAGAGGTTGCACGTTCCAATCCCGCGTCGGAGAATGGTCCGCAGAGGATATTCGTGTGATGAGCACGAGCATTTGTACTGTTATCATGGATGTTTACACGTATTATCCACAATCTATTTAGTCTTTACTGACATTGAGTTATCGATCATCACATCACTAAAATTTTGTGTGCTTCGCAGTCTAGTCTAGTGTAATGCTTGTTTTATTAAATGAGTCTATCCGTTATCCTAGTCGTCATAGCACAAGCTTACTTAACGATGTAGGCCTACCTACTTTCTTGATTTTTATCATAGTGTGTTGATGAGGTCACTCTCTATCTTAGCCAACTAAAAAAAAGTAAATAGTATAATACAAAAAAGTAAATAAACTAAATACAAAAAGCCTTAGCATTTCATGACAATAACAAAAGAATCTAAAATCTTAACTAAAGCCTTTACTTTCAGTTCCTAAAGCCGTAAAACATTGAACATCATTATCGAAGTTGTCATCGTGATTGGATAAGATAGATAACCTTCACCTTCCTGTTTATTTCTCTTATTATTTTGTCTATTGCGTATAATTTTCTGTGTATCGGTAATCATTAATAATAAGCAGGTATCATAATATTATGTACATAAATCAGTTGCTTACTTACCTGTGTATTAACAATAACCTTTCAAGTGCTAGTCGGACTCGCGCACGATAGGTTCCGTACCATTATCTATTACAACATTAGACACTCTATTTTACCTTTTTTTTAGTTTACGTTTGTTAGATGAGAGCCCTTTATTTCTATATTAACTTAATATTCTGTAAATATTTCAAGCGTCTACCTGTTTTTGTTATTAATTTCGAACCAAAAACGGAAAAAAATACCGTTTGTTGTAAGGAGTCCCCCTCAATTTTTTTTAAAGTGAATATATAACTTATATTCTGTAAAGGTTTCAATCGTCTACCTGTTGCCGTTGTTAATATCAAGCTAAAACGCCAAAAAAACACTATAGGAGCCCCATTGGTACATAAAAAAATCGACTGTCATTTCAAAAATCTAGCGTAGTGGGACACATCTTTTAATTTAATCTAGCCTCCCACTGGCTGGGCAAATCTGCTTTTAATACGCATATAAATAAAATTAAAGGGAAACTCTGAATAAGACTAGACTAATTTTTATACTTATAAGTTTACAAGAAGAAATAGTCGAACGATTAACTTTATTCTAAAAAACTATTCCTAAAAAAACATGTGTCAATTAAGAAAATCTAATAAAATAAAACAATATCAATACAATATAATAAAACGTTTAGCTACAAAAAGAAGTGAAATCCCACCAATAACATTCTGTAAAAAACTAGCCAAATCTCGATGGATCTGCCTGTTTATCTCTAAAAAGTAATGAAATCTAAACAAAGTCGTGCCAAGTTTAAGGTTCCTTACAGCGATTTCTTTATTATTATAGCATAAATACGCAGCTGACTTGGCCGTTGAAGGGTACACAAGGGTACTAAACCAGGTGCTCCATGACACCATAGCACCAATCTGTCGCCAGAACCGCTACACATTGACGATGGAAAATTGCCACTTCAATAACCAGTAAATTGTAGGCTTGATAAAGCTGCGTATTTCAATAATACTTAAATATGTATAGGCGAGCCCGAAACAAACAACGGCCAAGTCACACAACATTAGCTATAATAATAAAGAAATCGCAGTAATGAACCTTAGACTTGGCACGACATTGTTTAGATTTCATGACTTTTTAGAGATAAATATGCAGTCAGTTAGTTTTTACAGAATGTTTTTGGTGGGATAAAACTTAAATGCAAGCGATCAAAACTTAAGTCTTGTGTAGCGGACAGAAAACCAATACCGCTTGTTTGTAGACACGGCTGGTTTTAGAATACGACTGCCTTATGTCAGAGGTTTGTTTTTGAGTTACAAGTGTTTGTTTTACAATTAAGCCGGCTGATTTAGGGGGTGTCTTTGAAGATAGCTGTGTACACGGTCTTCTTTATGCCGGTGATATATCACGCTACGGTTTATTTACCCTGCATTCGGGATGTCATATTTTTTCACAAAGCACCGATCGGCTACGCGCTTGACGTGGTGCCAAACGTCGCACATGCTATTTCTACGCGAACTTCACACGGTCACATGGCCACACTTTCATCATTATCACACGAATAATATGGTTTGGGTACACGATTATCTTGCTCGGATGACTCATTTCCGATGTCGTCTTTGAATCGGCCACTTATCTAGTTGTGAAATTGGCATCAGTTTTCAACAAATCTTGGTGAATTATCAACGCTAAATTAGAGGATAATGGTTGCGCAAACTAGTGTATGGCGAATGGTTCGTCGCGTTTTTAGCGATCTAAATCTAATTCTTAGTATAAATTATTAATTGACCCACATTGGTGAATAATATGGTACCTAACGTACTGAAACATTTTACCCAGTAGAACCTAGGTTATATAGAAGCCGGTTCCCTAAAAAATGATTTTGACATTTACACGCGCGGGGAGCGGACCCCTCATTTACAGCCTACTACAGCAGCAACACTGTTCAACATTGCTTAGCCTGCTTGAAGTCAGTCTGGCTCAGAATGAAACGGCGTATATCACAAAACGGTTTTTCGTGAATAATGTGGAAAATATCGACGGTAAAAAAATATCCTTAATACATTTACTTATTCATTATAAGAGCTTTCTGTCAGAGTTTTTTTTGGGCCAAAAGCTAGAAGAGAAAAGAAGTTAGAAGAAATGCCTACGTAATATAAACTTTGAATCTCGTCGTTTTCCAAACAAAAAGTGATCGTACTTAACTTGACGAATTATGTTTTTGCTTTATGCAGATTTTAGTGGAATGTTTGAAGAACACTATATACATAAATTTGGAATGTGTAGACCATGTGCTAACTTGAGTAAACTTCTTACTGCTACCCCTTATAAAGGGAGCCGCCACTTAGCTCGCGGACCTTATAACAGCTAAAATAAGAGCTAAAGCTATAAAATTGCTAACCATGATAGTAGTTATATTATGTAGGTACTTAGTTCGTGTATTTCAAATTCCAAAATCTACACGAGATCAAAATTGCAAGATTAAATATAGCCAGAAATACAGGAATATGTTTCAAAATAAATTAGGGCATTACGAAATCATTGGATCTTGAATCATTGGTTAGTCAACCATTTCCGATGTGTTAGAGAATTTGGCAACGGGCCCTTTATGACCAGTGACCACTCTAAAATTTCAAAACAGAATTTAGACATTGATATAATTATCCAAACCACATGCTTTCGAAGACAGCTTGTGAATCTCGACTGTTCAAAGTCGAGTTATTTTCAGATTGATAAAATAAAATAAACAACATAATATTAAAAAATCGAAGAGTTTGGAACCCACTAACGGGATGTACTATAAAGTTGAAAAAGAATGCTGACGCCGCTGACATACCTACACCCCATGTATGTACCTATACGTTCTATTTTCACAAAACAAGATATTATATTTTTTAGGGTTTCGTACCCTAAAAGGAAAAAAGAGCCCTTAATAGGATTACTTTGTAGTCCGTTCAATAAAGTTCAAGGGATCAAGTTGAAATTAACATTTAATAATTTTTCCCTTGAAGCTGTGAAAAAAATAAGCTTCTAAGTCAACGCAAGGGGATCAAAACTTAAAGGTTATTTCCCGTAGATCTACACTGAAAAAAATGATTGGTTAACAGTAACCAAAATTTGGCTACTAGTACGAGGGTCAAACTGAAAGTTCTTAGAAAATCAAAAACTGATTACATTAGCCAGTTATTAGTTTTATTATATCTTTTCAAAATATTGTCCATTGACGTCAATACACCGCTGCATGCGATGGAACCACTGGGAAAAGCACTTTGCCCACTCGTCCTTAGGGGTCTCTTCAATGGCATCGCGATACGCAGCCACCGCTTCTTCAGCATTCATAAACCGCTTTCCTTTAAGTTTTTCTTTAATTTTTGGAAATAAATAAAAATCACAAGGCGCGAGGTCGGGGCTAAACGGCGGGTGACCCAGTAATTCAACGTTTGATGTCGCCAAATAGTCGATCGTTCGCTTGGCGGTGTGCGACGAGGCGTTGTCGTGGTGAAGGAGGATCCTACTGCGAGGTCGTTTCTCTCGAACTTTTTCCAAGACAAGTGGCAAACAATTGGTAGTGTACCATTCTGCAGAAACTGTTTTTTGATCCTCTAACACAATTGTTGCGAAATGACCTATCCTTCCAAAGAACGAGGCCACCATTTTTTTTCCCGCACTTCGATCTCTCTTCACTTTAGTTGGCAACTCGTCGAAAGGAAACACCCACTGAGCAGATTGTCTTTTGGTTTCAGGATCATAACAGTAAATCCAGCTTTCGTCACCTGTGAGTATGTCGAACACAGCATTTGAGTCACCTCCGTTAAATTTTTCAATCATTTTACGGCACCAATCCACACGATGGAGTTTTTGAGCCTTAGTCAAATTATGAGGTATCCACCGGGCGCAAAGCTTCCTGACCGCTAAATGTTCGTGGAGGATTTTGTGCACTTGACTCATACCGATGCCTAAGCTTGTCCGAATCTGCTGATAGGTCACTCTTTTGTCAGTCTCTATCATACGCCGCACAACACAGATGTTATTTTCAGTCGTCGCCGTAGAAGGCCGTCCCTCACGTACATCATCAGTGAGATTAGTGCGACCACGTTTAAACTCATTACACCAGTTGTAAACAGTCGCACGAGATGGGGCTTCATCGTGAAAGGCCAATCGTAGTCTATCATAACTTTCTTGTTGACTTAAATGACATCGAAAGTCATAAAAAATCATTGCACGAAAATTTTCTCGTGTTAAATTCATTTTGACGTGACACAGACAATTTTCAATTTGCCGCCAAGTCGTAAAACAAATGACAAATAAATGAAATATATACTCAGTAATATTGGCAAAGAGTTCTATTTTCAAATTTTAGAATATTTTTTTTATTATATTGTTTATAAGTGGCCAGTTCTAAGAACTTTCAGTTTGACCCTCGTAGGCCGTAATCTAGTGACTTGCGAACTTCTGGTTATGAGTAACAAACTTGTTTTGTTACTGATAAGCAGAAGATTGTTTATATTTAACAAAAATTGACTTCCCTGCAACGAAACCTTCAACTAACAAAACTAGTATGGTTGATCCTTTTTTTTAGTGTAGAATCATGATATTTGGCAAGCAAGTAGGTACCTAAAACTTTCATGCCAAATTTCATGATCGTGTGTTTGAATCAGACTTGCACCTGCCCGGTTTTTGTGTTTAATTTTACTTGCATTCATAGTGAAACTTAAGTAAAGTTGTGTAGCTATCAATAATAATGTACGTAGAACCATTACAGTATATTTATCTAGTACTTAGGTTCTTGATTTTAATATAATTATTTTAATAAACGAATAAAATATTTATTTGCTCCAAATATGGTTAAGAACCGATGTAGTACTTTTAATAATAACTTGAAGATTTCGTCTTGTTCTAAAACGTTTACAACTCCATAAACATTTTATGTGTTGTCATTGAATTACTCTTGCTAGATAAGTGCACTTTATTGATCAGACAATAGTCCGATAAACCACATGACAAGATTGATAACGTTGGCGAATTGATAAAAAATCAGTATCAATATTGTTTTCTTGCAGTCATTGTTGTTAAATCCGCAGTGAAATAAGTGGCGTGTTTGGTGCTAGGAAAAGTGGTATAATAGTGTGTATATGTCGGGTAACAGTAGTGCTTTGTTTCAACAGGAAGATGAGAAGAAGAGTAAGAAGAAGCAGTCCCCCGTGGACGACCGGCCCTCGGTGCCAGCGCCCAGCGAAGCTATGCTCAATAGTAAGTACTTTTTTGTATTATATCAAGTGTTATCAGGATTGATTATCTGCCAGTGTGCTCTTTGAATTAGATTCTTTTACAGGGTTTTTGTTCAGACGTAAAATAATCTATATACGTACCTTCACATTAAAACGCAATTTTACGGATTACTTCGCGATTTATTTACATTTTGTTAAGAACCTTTCCGGACGTTTCACTTGGTTTTGAACCGCGCTCGTGCTCACTCACAGGTTGACGGTAAAATTATGCTGAATGAGTTCGACTATTCGTATAAACGTAAAATATAAATATATCTACGAACAATTATAACTTTCTGATTATTTACTCGAGGGTACATATTTTTTAATCTATGACACAATAAAATAATAACAAAAACAGCGAGGTTTTAAATTATTTGTCCAATATTATTTGTTATGTGTGTAATATACATGTTACCTATAGAATTAAAATTTGCTGAATCAATTTTGATGCGCATAGGCATAAAAATAATACAGGCTTCATCCCAATGTTATGAATTAAGTTACTACATCTTAAGATACAGGGTGACGTCCCTTGAAAATAAGAGGTCATAATTGCACTTTTAAGCACATTACATACCTTAATTAATCTCAGGTCTTTCATTGAATCAAGGCTTCGGTTATAATTACATATTCTATGACTATATATCTATTTTACTCTATACTAATTTTGAGAAACAATTTAAATCAATTGCCGCGAATCTCGCGTTGCTGCGTAGGTGTCGTTATCGCTATGAACATAACTTTCTTTGTTGAATGACTGTACCTAGCTGTAAACAACCATTTAAACCCATAAACAACCATTTTAAACGGTTGAATACCGACTGCGTCGTAAAAAAGGATGGGTTAATTTGAATAAAATCAAATTTGCGTTTACCTTTTTTTTTGTATTTGTAAGTGTATGATTTTTTTACTTAAACTAATTATTTATGAAGTCATGCCTAATAGAACAAAATGAAATATGCTGAAAACGCATAGGTATAGTGTTGATTGAGTAGGTATCGGGACCGCTGAGTTGGACGAGTGAAGTGGCATACAGGACGTCTTAGTCTAAGAAGTTTTCCTGCAAAATTTCAATCTGCGGAACCTAGAGTTTACTTACAAAAAATCCTGAATTTAAACATTTATTGCTTTTTTTGTCAGAAACTTTGTTTTGCCGTGTTTTTTTATTAAAACTGTCATTTGCGTTTTGTTTCCTCACTGTTCATTATCACAGAAAATAGGTTTATAAATGTACGTTAATTAATAAAGTTGGTATTGATTGAAAAATAGGTATAAAAATCTAACCTGAAAAAACATAGTTTGGTCCTTCATGTTATGCTTAACACGATGACATAGTTTATACTGAGGTCATAAAAAATAAAACCTAGTTTTAAACCATTTAAACTGATATTTTGGGTTGAAAACGTTTTTACCAAAAAAAATTTAAACTGGTCGATTTGGTTTATACCTACCTGACTTTACATCTATAACTGTACCTAACCGCAGTTGTTCACCAAGGTACCTAAGCAAGTATATTACACCTGGGCCCTACTCTGTAACGCATAATTCTCGGGTCTAGCCTTTGATAAACTACTTACGACCCTCTATTATAATGATTTTGACATTGCTTTAACATTTGAATAAATATGAGACGGCTAATTTCGAATGTTTGTCTCCACTGTGTCACCTCGTCATCATCATCCTAGCGCTATCCCGGTTGTGCACTCGCACGCGAGGGCACAGGGTCTGCTGACGATAGTCCAGGATTTGGCTGATCAGGTAATTACAGTGGAGCGACTGCCATCTGATCTCCGTGACCCTGTTAACAGGGGAACCAGACCAGTGACTGAATGTGCAGGTTTCCTCACGATGTTTTCCCTCGCCGAAAGAGCATCGGTTAGTGAATTATCTAATGTACATAACCCAGAAAAAGTCATTGTTACATGGCGGCTCATGGGATCGAACCCGGCTCCTCCCGCATGAGAGGCAACCCGCTAGCCATTGCGCCACCGACGCTCTAATGTCATTACACCAAAGTAGCCGTCTCATACTTATTTATAATAGGTAAACACAAATTGTATAGCAGTGACAAATTCATTATTAGTAAGGGGGCGAGTATATAAGTTTATCTAACTATGGATATTATACTTAGGATACATCGGACAGCAATGGTGCATTTTTTCAAGTTCACCAAAAACGCGTAGCGTTTGCATAAATAAATAAACATTACACTTTTTAAATTGTCATCTCATCTGGGGTATTTGTCTCTGTCAAAGTCGCCACCGCGATAATGAGAGGGAAATACTTACTTACCATATTTGAGGGGTGTAATTTCAAAACCCACTAAACTATTTTTAGGCAGTTTTGTACAAAACGTTTTTATTGAATCTACTGTAGGTAATTTAATGCTAAACGTCGTAATCGTGATAGATTGGTTGCTGCGGCGTTGTAATCCATAAACTTATAAAAAGCCTTTTCATACTTAAGAGCATTTTCAAGAAAATTTAAAATTTAATTCTATTATAGAGGAATTTGCAGGCAACCTGTCATTATAGTGGATTTTGAAAATTAATCGTCATCATTAAGGGGGTTTTGCAACTAACCTTTATTGCTCGATGGATGGCGTTATGCTGTAAAGCCTAGAGAACAATCTGATTCAATTGTATGTATGAAAATGAAATACGGAGGCCCTTATTTTATTCTAAGTATAGGTACCTACCTACTTTACTTAGAAAGTAACATACTTTCATGTCAAAAATGTATGTTGTCCTTGGTTCCATTAAGTACCATAAATGCTTGACTTATCTACGTTACTTCATGTTGCATAAAACTTTTTAACGAACTTTTTAGGTGAGTTTTAGGTAAGATTGTACTAACCGTTTTCAGCGCTCCTTTTCACGCTTCCATGATTCTGGACTGCGTGGACGCTTCCGAGCATATTTGGGATTACATTTTTTGACAAATTGAGCAAGATCATTCATATTTTTGGTATTTGTTCATTAAAAAACCGCGAGCAACTATCATCAGCACAAATGAAATCGCCATACTATTTTAAGAGGCACGTGTTTGCAATGCGTCGCTCCGATTGGTCGATTTCATTTTAGAGGAATTTGATAGTAAATTTCGATATTTTAGCGGCATTAGCAACTAATGTTGCTTTTCAAACTGAATTTGATGTGTATTTAAACGGTATTTGCAAAAACCACATGGTGTATAGCAAAGTAAATTAAAAAATCTTTTTTTTGATACAAAAATGTAAAAATTTATCCGAAATCATTATAGGGGGTTTTGAAATTACAGCCCTCATTTGTCATTTTACGTCTACATGTAATTTTATTGTTTTAGGTTACGAGAATTTTAACTTTGTTGTATAACACAGTACCTAATAGGAAACAAATTTTCACTTGAAGTGACAGTCGAGATTTGTGCCATGTCTGTAAATATGTGCACGGTGCTATATCCATAAGTTAATTTTATTAAAAGTTGGACCCTTTTATAAACTTTAAATTAAGGAACCAAGCGACAGCCCTCATTGTTATGAAGGCATGAGTGACAGAGACGACAAGAGCTAGAAACGACGAACGAAAATACCGAAGGCAATTAAAAAGTAATATTGTTACAATTTAGAAGAAATGCCTAAGTTTAAGTATTTTAGCATATTGTTTTTTTAATTTCCATCAGTATTTTTGTTGTATTCGTCGTCGTAAGTCGATTGTCATTCGTCTAGTTGGCTTAAGTCGGGTAGTACAGAGTAGGACTCCTGAAAAGCGGGCGTGCGTCGGCGGCGCGTCGGACGGCTTTGTTTGCCCGTAAAAACTTCGATGCCATTGTCATTTCTATGAACACATTAACGCCATTCGCAAAGCTAAAGGGCAAAGGTCTCGAGTTATGACCATGTGATATTTTAGCAACCGTAACTCGGTGACTAACGTGGACTTAATTCTCAGTACAAAATGGACCAATTTACAAATCTTATTGTCGTTTTTTAAATTGCACCTAATTTTAATGTTTGATAACTACCTTACCGCAGACCTAGCATCTTTTAAATTCATATAAAGAAGAGTGTGTGACACTGTAACGATTAAAAGGATATTTATCATGATAACATTTTTTTTCCGTCTCCGGTTTCAAATTAGGTAACAAACTAGCTGGTTGAATAGTTAATGATAAGAGGCGGCAAGGCATGCTGGTGGATGTAAAACAGATTATATTATTACTTAAAACAGATTGTTACCAAGACGATCGCGATCTGACTAAATTCTACTAATAGGTACCTAGTAAAACATCTACCTACAGGTATTCTAGGTAAGTATCTATTACTATTATCTTAAAGAGGTCAAGTTTGTATGTTTCATATATTAAAAAGAAGTCTCTGTAAATAAACTGATTTTAAAAATTATTTCACCAGTAACTCTACGCTACGCTAATAAGTAGAGTTAGCTATTAAATTATAAGTAACATGGGCTATACTTTACATAAAAATGTTTTTTTTTGTATTTTTAACCGCACCCGTGCATGCGAAGCTGGGGGGAACGCTAATAGTTATTATGTTTTTTTAAATTGTCATGTTGTCATTATGTTTATATTAGGGTTCAGTCGTATTTGCAGTCACATTTTAAGTATTAGCTTGATAAGATCTCTATCATGGTTCCTGTAGGTTTTTTTTCCAACCAAGTACTCGGCCGAGTAACTCGGTTCAGTCAAATTCCAAAAATTTTAAACAGTTAATTACTTTTTTAAGCCTTTTACAAAAACAAACACAAGAATGCAATGTTCCAGTTTTGTTTTGACATAAATGTTTTTTCATTATGGCTCTATAATTTGATAAATAAAAGGCGCTTAAATTATCGCTAGTCGATACCCGGACAACCTGTGTATATGCTATTTTTAGAATCAGTAAATTCAAAGAGTACTAGCACAGATTCCATAAGTACTACTAGCAGCAATAAAAAATCGTTTTTGAACGATTATGACATGAGATCCTGACATGGATTTTTCAGGTATTGCTTTGAAAAATTAGTTTACACCTAGCCATTAGAGCGCGATTATCCTTAAAGACCCATTGTTAGACCACTATTTAAAAGAAAAATGTTTTTTTTATTACCGTTTTCTTACTTTTGTCGCATTACTACTCATTCATTATCATAATTGAGATTGTCAAAAAAAACTAATTAATAATAAATACTTTATATCCCGACTGCGTCAGAAGTAGTGTAATGTTTTTAATAAAACACTGTTGTTTTAATAATATCTATCAAAATGTATTGCTTTAAAACAGAGTTATTCAGCCGAGTACGAGTATTAAAAAACCCGCCGAGTACGCCGAGTACCGAGTATTAACCGAGCCCTTCTCTCCTAGGTATTTGTATCTTTATGCTGTACCCACCTAGCCAAGAATGTAATTTATCATCCCAAGTAGTACTGGTGTGAACAATATTATTCGGAAAACACTAAGCTGTTATCAGTTTGATGACATTGTTAAAAGTTTATGAGATACGACCTCATCATGGCTGATATTGTTGTGATAAGAAGTACCTATTATGTCTAACGACAAACATTAGGTCCTGTACAACATGATTAATTATTAAATAATTTAATAAATGTGGTGAGTCATTAAACTTAGATTTAATAAAAAACCTGTCTTTCTTACCATTTTGTGTCTATACTTATTACTTACAAGAATTATGTAGGTATTGTGATATGTATACAGGCACAGAACCCGAGATCTTTTCGACATGGAACCTAATAGTGTACGCGTACACACACTTGTGCACAAGCACTATAATTCGTAACCACAGTTCATAACCTATTTTATACGTACGTGATAAAAAAACGAAAGACTTTATATTTCTTACATAGTGCACAAGCACCTACACCTATGCACGGCGTTTTTAAGTTATCTGTAGCACCGCTAATCTCTCTGTGCGATTAATCGCAGTCAAAATTCTGCGGAAATGTTATTGTAATTATAGGCACGTGACGTGAGTAAGGTAAGATTGTGGCCACAAAAAACTGTAAGATGTTGATCCTTGATGCTGCCGCCAAATCAAGTAATTAATAGGGAAACTAATGTGCTTGGCACCGCTGCAAGGCGAGTGGTAATGGCCGTGGACAGTCTAGTCGAGCTCCGGAGCTTCATAATAACACGTCATAAAATATGGAACATGCTAACTAACACCTTATTTACAGAAGACACAAACTTCGATAAACGGGCTAGTGGAAAATGCTAATCTCATATTATTATTTTGTTTTATAAATTTAGAAAAAATGTTATGGTCTGTTTATTTAGTCATCCCATCACAAGAAAAGCATATCTACTTAGGTGCTTTTATAATCATAATAGTTAGATGTAGATGCATGATAGACCTGAGTATTATGATCTTGAAAACTCAAAAAGAGTTTTTGTATGTACAACTATATGAAATTCAATGTTATTGTAAAGTAGCTCAGGAGTGTAGCAGAGAATAAGTAGTTATAGAATGTTTTCTTCGTTGTGTTCTTCAAACAGAATTTAAAAAAAGTTAGCTACTTAGGTACGTTTAAGTAAACGTACGAGATTAAGAAATCGACAAAACGAAGCTATAAATCTACGGGACCACATACCATTTTGAATACTTACTGTTAAAACGCAACCAGAAATGTTTTAGTTTCACACAAACATTAGAAACTAGCAAACAGTGTGCATATTTAAATTAGGTAACATTAGTCGAAATACACAATGTAGTCAAACATTTATGATTAAAAAAAACATGTGTGTATTCGTAGTAGGGGAATTCCTTAGTCATCTGTCTTGTAACAACTTTGTGTTATTATAAATCACGCGCGTTGGACAAGTGTGAATGTAGGTATTTATTACAGGATTGAAAACCGACAGGTACAAGTTCTAAAACGATTTGAAATGTTAATAGCCGGAATGTTGGCACCATTCGACGAAGGAATACAAGTAATAAATGTAAATAACTAGAAAGTCGAATAAAAGCTTGTAGGCATATTGAATTAGGTATAGCAAGATAGCATTTCAGGAACTTATTTAGCATTCTTGAGGCCAATTATTAGGCCCGATGCCTACCTCCTAATTTGATTGCTTTGTTCTCCATGCTATAGTTGATGACGTCATGAAATGACGGCGTTTCGCACCCCGTCTAGAAACCTACACTGCTTTCACCTCTAATCTATGGTCCTTAAGATTTGGAAACCAATTTACTAATGGAATTAGGGATTCAACCGATAGGAACGGCATATTTTGGGTTTTTTATTTTTATTTTATTAATAGCATGCATCCAAGTTTTAAAGTAAATTTCGCACACTAAAATTCATAAACCGTCTTTTGGTGGGGCGAACCCAGGTCCCCTCGCTGTTTGGGCAAATGCTCTTCCAACTGAACTACAGCTTGGACGTTAATCGCTCGACGAATTTTAGTGACAAAAACACAAACAAAACCAACACACATTTAAACATCTTTAATATCAGGTGTAGACTGCAGATACACACTGGTGCACCCTCACCCTCACGGTTCGGAACATTTCGGTTTTAAATGTGGTCAGGAAATCAGTTTGGTAACTATTCATTTTTACCATGGACTGTTAAATCGCTTCATTTACCCAGGCTCACTGTTTTCTATTTCAATAAAAATTATTAATTAATTAAATATGTACACTTAACAAAACTTAAAAATCTACTTATTCGGAAAAAAGTAACCGTGTCCATGAGGCAAGGAAGCGAGAATGCTAGCTGCATTTCCGCGTTGGATAGCCAAACTTAGCCTCTGAGCGAGAAATGAGCCAGCTTTTTTGTTTTCCAGAATTGTATTTAATTTAGGGGCTATTTTTCTAAAAAGTAATTTGGCGTTAGGTCCCCATGGTCCAAAAGTTTCAACGCCAAACGGTGCAAACACATAATCACCTGCAAGAGACTCGTATTTGCGCCGCTTGGCGTTTTCTGCCGACTCAGCGGCAGACCCAGCTTTAAGAGTTGATTCCCTGAGATGAGAAGGGGCCAAAGTATCAACACAAGTTGCGTCCCATACCAAGGCCCGTCCCCGCTCCCAGGGAATGAGCGTGAGGCCATCAGGTCTCTTGCCATCATCACGGACCAACCCACGAGGTTCTAATGTGGAAGAACGTTAATGCTGGCTGGAGCTCTTCTGATAGCGTCATTAAGTGCTGTATGGCGGGCAAGACGCCCCTTTGCACTTTGCTGGCAACAAAGACTATGAAGACCTAATTTGTCGACCTCCTTGCCACAGGGACACGTAAATGGTTCACAAACCGGGGCCCCGATTCGGAAACCCACACACACCCGGAATGTCTCGCTGTCAAAAAGTGTACCTATATTTTTGGAAGGGAGGGCGTGAAGCCAGTGACCTGATTCCTTGCAGGAAACTGCCAAGAGCCTTGCACGATGACAATCACTGACTGAATTTTGAAGCAGGGTATTGAAAGTCTCTCTTGCTAGAGGGACATCCCAGAGTTTTTGGTTGTGTGTTTCCTTTGGGATGTCTTCACTAGTACAGAGACTTTGCCAAGGCGGAGGAATCCGCCTCTCTCAATTCAGTTAGCTGGCGAGGGTGTATAAGGATTTTGTCTACAAGACCAGCAGTGCTATGAAGAGAGGAGAGAAAGGCGAGAAGGGCAATACTAGAAATTTTGCGAACGCCGATACCACCAAACCGAATAGGAAGCGTTGCTTGTAACCAAGAGTCGTTTTTTAGCTGCAAATTCAGAATTTTTTCAAGATATGTTCTAAGAGTGGTATCGATAAGTTCTACAAGTTGTAGTTTTTTCCAGATTGGACTTGCGCGAAGGTAATATGTAAATTTTGGAACGAAAAGGCAGGATTTTAGAATGGTGTAGGCAATATGAGAGTTAAGATGTTCCAATCTGGGGGCTAACAGGGTGAAATGATTCATTTTTTTATCGAGAAAAGGTTGGATGCTGGCATCTAGAAAAGGAGCTCCTAAAAGGCAAAGTGATTCAGAATTTAGAATTTTGATGTTAGGAGCGAGGACGTTAAATCTTTCCATTATATTTTGACGGGATTCCGCAGAAACATTGTCATTAATATAAAGTTCGCACTTTAAAAGATTGAGCTCCAAACCTATTTTTTTTAATTCTTGAATTATCCGAACGAGGTCTTGATACACAATATCAGCTTTGCCTCCGAGAGACCCATCATCAAGATACCAGACGTTAAATTTTGAATTTAAAGACGAAATGACGGGGTGAATGCCTAAACTAAAAAGTGCTGGACCTAATGGGTCACCTTGCTGAACGCCGACGGCAGAATCAATGCAATGGTCAAGATATAATAATTTGAATGGGCAATTGTAGCATTGGAACACAAAAGGGTAAATTTGGGAAGTATGGACATGAACTTCATTCAGCAAGGCGGATCTATCAATAGAGTTAAAAGCATTCCTCACGTCAACTTTCAGAAATACCTCTGATTCGTTACAGGCGAGAAAATTTCGGGCTGCATGAACTGCAGCTTCGCAGCCTCCTCTACTGCCAAAGCCAAGTTGTATGGGCTGAAAAATGTCTTTGAGCGGAGAAAAAATATTTCGGCAGGCTAATTTCGCCGCAAGGCGTCGTAACGTAGAGCCAATTGCGATTGGGCGGATACCGCCATCTTTTTTTACAAAAGCACAAAGTCTTGCGCCATACAATAAAGGAACAAAGCTATCAAGAACTTTACCTGACAGGAGGAGGTTGCAAAGCTTCGTGATGTTAGAAAGTAAGGTTCTGCCGGCGTCAGCTGCGGATGCACTAACCAAATCCTTAAGGTGTTGAGGAGTGATGCCGTCGATGCCCCCGGCAGAACCAGACGGGAATGACATAATCGCAGCAAGCGTATCGCTGTCATCAAAAACCTGTAATGGATGAATGTTGTGAGGTGGTGGAATAGGAAAGGTAGGAAAGTCTGGACGTGAGGGATGCTTATTTTGAAGGCTGTCGAGAGTTTCCTGATTACGAGGAGCGAGTGTATCATCAGAGAAAAGGATACGAGCCGCATTCTTCAGATCACCGTCCATCACTTTATTTTCAACTGTGCGGAATAAGTTGTAGGATTTGTTATTATAACGAGGATTAAAAGTGGGAGGGGTTGAATTTTGAATAGTGTTGTCGATAAAAGCGCGAGTTAGAGACTTAGATGAAGTACTGACATGAAGGTAGGTATAGGAAAAAGTAAAAAGATTTTGCCAATTTGATTCAGTGTTCAGAAGAAATTTTTCGATGGACGATGAAAGAGATTTAGCAATAGATATTCTCGCTCCCCTAGGAATTCTTTTGACCACTGGAGTTGATTGGTGGAGGTGAGAGATATGCGATTCGAAAGAAGGGTTGGATGTAGATGGAGAATTTGGAAGAGAGGGTAGAGGAAGAGATGTCTGTAACCTGGGATTGCTGTGACATCTTGATATATGAATATTCAGGCCCCTTTTACCTTTAAAAGTTCTGTTTGAGTTACAGATGTAACAGCGATAAAACTCCGGCTGTGAGTGGGAACCGGGAGTTATAAAAGCACTCATAAAATTAAATTTAAACCTACGTAAACAAACAAAGAAATTTTTTAGACTAAAAATCTGCCAAAATAAACAATAAAAATTATATGCAAAAAGAAAGCGTGTGAATTACCTTACGTTATTTATAATCTTATCAACTAACTTAATTTTGTTCCTAATACACCAAAACACACAAAAAAACCAAAAATTGTTCAAACACGAAACGATTTGATGTGGCGCTGACACACGCAAGACATTTCATTTTCATCTTGATAGAAGTTATTCCATTGGTAGACGAAGTTTGGTGTAAAGCGCATATTGGTCAAGATTCCAAGTAACTCCTGGCAACGGCGGGGGCTTGAAATGGCTTCCTAGGTAACGGTGGCTTCGTAGAAAAAATGACGTTGACAGGCAACAATCAGCTGATATTGTAAATAAAATTGAATACGATGTCGCAGTAAGCTCCGAAGGCTGCGCACATACGGAGAGTGGAAATCTGCACTTTAATTTAAAAAAGAAAACTGAATAGCGCCATATTAATCAGAAGAAGATATTAAACCAAATAAATAAAAAATCCAGCGAAGTCGCCTTCCTTTTTTTTTTTTTTTTTTGACTTGATTTAGTCTAAACACTAGGTATTATTGCACTTAAAAAAATGAGCACCAGAGGAGGGAATCGAACCCTCGTTCCTCGCATACCGGGCGATTGCCTAACCTCTCGGCCACCCGGGCGTTGGCAGAGCCTGTCGAAATTTTCAAGTGCTTTTTAACGCTGTATTGCCGCGTTGCTTTTATCAATGTTATTGGGATTACACCCTCAACACTCGAAAGAAATACTTTTGCAAGTATTTAACAATCGAAAAATGAAGGTTGCAAATCAAGTGCAATATCTAATGTTTAGATTGCAAAGTGAATGCTTATCACTTAAAAACAATAATTTATTGAGTTAGTCTGTCTTAAACGAGAAGACCAAAAATTGTCTTAGGTAGAAGTGTCGAGCCGAGAGCATGATAAGAAAGATGATGATACACGTAATCTTTTGTCAATATTGCCTTGCTCGCGCTTATATGGTGCCAAACCGGTGACGAGCTCGCATTTTGACTAAATCACTTTCGTGGTTGATACGCCACTGATAAAAGTTTAAAATAATATGATTTTGTTACCTTAGTGAAATTGAATACCAGAAAAAAATGTCTATTCAGAAGAACAATGATTTTTGTGAGTACATAGACACTAAGTTAGTTAATAACGTAATAAACTAAACATTATGATACAAACAAGTGCCATAATAAGATATGAACTATGATAAATACTAAGAGCACAGATCATCATAACAGTGTAATAAAACATGTTCCGTTTAAACGTCATTTTAGTGTTAGGCTATAGGAGGTTCCTCCAAAAGCAAATACAGAATTTCGACAATGTAAAGTTCGTTACAGTTATATATAAATCACGAAATTTAGTAGGTAAAGTGATAAATGCAGTTATATAAGATTGGGTCAACAAAATGTACCAAATATGGGCATTCAATGACCAACTGTCACTAACATTAGCGCATTACCCTTGCGTATTGTTATACATAACTAAATTTGTACTTTTGCATATAAAAAATCTAAGACTGTCTTCAGGGACTCGAACCCTCAAGGGCGAAGTACCGAAGACGTTTGTCACTCGGCGAATTTTGTAAGTGCATGCTGCGCCAGTGAGCTAATCGTTTTATTCCATTAATACCTTGCAAATGTACCCACAAGTTGGGAGTGCCTTGATAGTGAAACGCCTTCTTAACCTGTCAACCCCCATAAGACCCGCGGGCGAGTTTATAATAATAAATTTTCTAATTGTGTCTGGAAACATGATAAGGTTTAAGAAAATAACATGTGTTTTTGTTTCCAGACCTCCGCACGGCATTCGGCCTGCTGGATCGAGATAGCGACGGTCACGTGACCCCAGCTGAGCTGCAGTTCATGCTGCGGAACCTCGGCATTGAGGTCAGCGACGACCTCATATCGGAGCTCATCAAGGATGCCAGCAAAACTGGTAAGTCTTTAACACAGTGTCTCTCTTTTGTAATCTTTTTATCGTCATAATCAAAAAGGAAGTGCTGTATTGGCGGCGACTTTTAACTTGTCTCTGTCCGTAGTTAAAACTCGTGCGGTGTTATTACAAAAAAATTAGACCAGGTTTAAAAAGGGTCTAAATATTAGCCGACAACAGAGGAATGAATGACACATTCATGACATAACCTAATAGAGAAGCGCTTTTCTAATTGGCTAGCTAATAGCTTAGTCCTGCCTTAAACCCGGTACTAAGTTTTTGGAATAAAGAGGGTGGTGTCCCCATATCAACTGGAAATGTGTGGGTGTAGAGATAGTCCGTGATTATGTAAGGAAAAATATTATATGTTATTTTTGTCGTAGAAAGTGTTTTTCAAATAAATATGACTCTGAAAATGTATGACCGATAGGCCATAGCTAATTTGATAAGATTGTAAGAATTGATGGGTCGATTCTATACTTTTACCGAAATGAAAATAATTCCGTATGAAACATTTGACTGTCATAGGATGATAAAGTGGTTTAAAAATCTTCCATTAGTTTGAGAAATATGTTTAATAATAAAATTATATGCTCACAGTTCGCTTTTACGATGTTATGCCTTAAGGACGGGAAGTAAAACCAACAAAAGTAGGTAGATAAGCGAAAGTTGTGATGTCTACTGTAACTTCATAAATTAACAATTTCAGTTTTTAAGATCTCTATTTAAATAAGTAAAAGAACAAGTAATGCAAGCCCAGTGTTATATCCTGGATAGGTAGGGACAAACGTAGGGTACAATGACATTTGAGGGTCATTTTATTGATTAACCTTTTCAAACTAAGTATATAGGGTAAAAAAGAACGCCTACGTGAATTACAACAATTTAAAAAAACAGCCAAGTGCGAGTCGGACTCGCGCACGAAGGGTTCCGTTCCATTATCTATAATATACCAGTAGACTTATGCCCTTTATTTAGTTTTAAATACAATTTTGTATGGGCGCCCGTTTAAATATATTTTTTAATTTAATTAAATATTGTTTTTAAAGTGAATATACATATTAATATTCTGTGAACATTTTAAGCGTCTACCTGTTGCCATTATCAATATCGAGCAAAAAACGGCAAACAAACACGTTTGTTGTATGGGAGCCTCCCTTAAATATTTATTACATTCTGTTTTTAGTATTTGTTGTTATAGCGGCAACAGAAATACATCATCTGTGAAATAGCAAATCACGTGTCCCACGTGAAGGTCACAGAAAAGTTGAAGCTAATGAATGTCACCGCCACGGAATTCCTTCAGGCGGGTCAATTTGTGTACTCCACCATCGCGAATAACGACATGCCATAGCACGTCAAAATAGCATTATAAAAATAAATGTATGTCCTTGCTGATGTGAGAATGAGCATTGCCCCTCTTCTTTGCATTGATTTGAATTCTTGCCAAAGATGAGCACGTGGTTTTTGTTAGTGAAATTTGCGGTGCAAGCACTGGAAGAGGAAAGTTTCTGTCTCAAACTGAGGGTACAAACGGGCCAGTAGAACAGAGCAACTCGTCAACTCGCTAAAATTAAACTTGTTTACGTTTACTTAAAGCCGTATCCGTATTGTTGTTGGCACGCAAGAGTAATGGCGTAATGTTAAACTTTTAGAAGATTTTATAGACAGGTGATACTCGATTGTGTCTAAAATTATCTGGGAGGCACAATATTTAGGCAGATGTTCTGCGTGGAATTGTTAGTTATTTGTTTAGCAATTAGGCTACGTAGCTCGTCCAAAGGGAGAACGTTGGGCAAAACGTTGACATAACCAGACAATAGAACGACACGATATTGTTCAACACAATAGACAAAACAATATGCAGGTTCCCCTCGCGCTATTCCTCCCCACCGTTAGGAAGCTTAACAGTATCAGTTTTTACTTTATTTCATTCCAACCTACCTCCCATGCTCCCTTAATTGTCAGTACAGTGCAATGTTCCCCAAAGACATTTCCAATGTGCAAATATCTCAGTAAACGTCAGTTGAACGTAAACTTTGAGTTTAAACAATAATGAGTCCAATCCAATTAAATATATATTGGACTCATTATAGTTTATACAATAAGGAGTCCAATGTAACCAAATCAAGTAGTTACCAATTTTATTCTTGCTTCGTTACATAAAAAAAATGACATAGGAATTTTTAAAGTTAATTATAAGAACATAAGAACGTTAGTCGGACGATCGTCTCGGATAATTTATTCACATTGAATTACGCTGGCGTTATTGTGGAATGGCGTGCGGCGCAGGGCGTAAGGCGGGCGGCGTAGGGCGCGAGCTTCCGGCGACCTCGCCCGAGGCAAGGTTACGATTATGGTGCCAGCACCACAACATCACTGCTTACGTTGACCTCCATCTTTTAAGGCAAGCCCGTAATTATTTAAATTTTAATTTATAGAGGTTGAGAATGTTACGGTTTTACAACGTCGAATAGATAAGGAACTGATAAAGCTTATTATAATACGTGATTAGCTAGTTATTTATTACCCATTATAAAGGTGGTTAGGTGAGTATTGTTTGCACTAAGATTAAATGGATTATCTGATTTATATTATGATGTGGAAAATGTATTTTCCGTAATTAAGTAACTTTATCACGACACTAAATGAATATCACTTCTCTACATACACGTGCCTATAAGCTAGTCAATAAGCCAATATGAAATGAAATGATAAGGAATCAGACAGAGTTGTGGTGCCTCCAAGTAATCCAGGCTTATATCTACCATCGCACTAAGGTAATCAGGCAATCCGATCCAATCGAGCCTTCACTAAGTATTTACTTCCTAGCACGTAATTAATGACGTTAGCACGAACCCAGGCATGCCATTAAGCATATGCAAAACACTTTTTCCATTACTAAAATTAGCATTTTAATAATCTTAGAAGACTCTTAAAACGGAACAATTATTTACGCGATATTTCAAGTCAAAGTACCTCACAGGAACGTTTAAATATTATGTTTATTTAATTTCTGAGCAAAGTAATGCGCTATCATCACTGAGCGCAAATGTTGAATATAAAAAATAATGAGAATTTCTTCATAAAGTCTGTACATAATGTTTTACGAGTGTATATTGATAATCGCGGGTATATTTAACCGAAACCTAATGGTGTAAGCAGTGAATGACGTCAGGCTTTAACGGCGGCCCTCCCTGCCATGGCGTTAATTAAGATTTAACAACACAGCCCTTTTGGTGACTGCCGCATTAAATTTTGTTACACATTACTTCATAATACTTCGTTGATCGCTGCAGATGCCAGAACTGCCAGCACCGGCGGTATCGACTAATGACCCTCGGTAGACGCACAAAATGAAGAAATAAAAGTCATTTTCCAGACATAAATAAGATACTAGCTGCGTTTGTTTCGCTTTCAATAACATTTTATACGTTTGTATGGCTGCGAAACACGCCATGAAGACGTATTCACTACGTTAGTGAATTGAACGTTCAGAACTTTATCTCCATAACCGGAATAAGGTTGAATGAACGTTCTTTCATTTAAAGAAGAAAGTTTGCTGCTAAGGTGATCTTCTCTTGCCCAAGCGGGAATTCGGGTTCCTATTTTTAGAATTGTCTTTGTTAGAAATCTATGAGAGCTAAAGGTTCCGCAGTTTCAGCAGTGGACTTCCTGCTTATAATGATGATAATGATTTTGAAAAAAATGAAATCAAATTTCACTTACAAAAATTAATCGACTGTGTCATCCGGTGGGACTCGAACCCACGTCCCTTCGCTATCCGGGCGAGTGCTCTAACCAAGTAAGCTACGGAGGACGTCAATCAGTCGACGAATTTTTGCAAGTTTTGTAATTTTTAATTTTTGTAAGTGAAATTTGATTTAATTTCGTAAAAACTTGCAAAATAATTGCTTAAGTTATAAAAATATAATGATTTTTAAAGTTTGACGAAAATAAGTTACTTTCCAACATTTTAATTGGTTGTTTTAGGCAATGGTCTAATAGATGAGAACGACTTCATGCAGTGGGTGACGAAGATACAAGCGTTACAAGGCATGGACGTCACGACGAGTGGGGGTGACTCGGAGGAAGAGATCACGCGGGACCTCCTCGCGGCGTTCAAGTATGTATTCGTATTTTTTATACTTAACGAAACCGCAACAGTCGTTACGCATCTTGGCAAAGTGACCTAATAAAACCTTTACCAATATACGTGTCCCGCGATAAATAGTAATTCCGATATTATTCCTTATCATGTTAATTTTAATTTAAAAAACCGGCCAAGTGCGAGTCCGACTCGCGCGCGAAGGGTTCCGTACCATTAACTTAAAAAATTAGACAGTATAGGCAAAAAAAGTATATATTTTTATTTTGTTTATAATTTCAAAAGTGGTTCGCGCCACGGACTTCTAAACCAGGCGGTTGCGGGTTCGAATCCCGCAAGGGGCAAATGTTTGTGTGATGAGCACGAGCAATTTGTACCTAAGTCATGGATGTTTATAAATAACTAGCTGTGCCCCGCAGTGTTACCCGCGGCTTATTAGGAAAAATTAATTGCGTAACTATAACTATTTACATTTTTAGAAGCAAAACAATTAAAATTTGAGCATCGGAAAGATCAATTGATGAATGACAGAACGGGAGAGTAGATTATACTGTCTTAAGTAATTGTTTTTTTTGTCTCGGGTCGTAGAGAGCTAGAAATCATTTTACTACAGCACATCGCGGTAAACAACATTGCGGGACTTATTGTTATCTGCATAAATAAAAAGATTTCTTGCTCTCGACACACGCGAGCAACCCACGTACAGTTGTCCGTGGGAGAAGCAGGGGGTGCCCAGGTGAATGCCGGCTTCTTTTAGAGTTTGTCCTTGACTTTTATTTATCGTGATAGAGAAAGCCACTTTTAAAGGAAATTGTATTATAGGGATTCTGGGTATCAATACCATCTCTCCTTTGGCCAACATTCTTACTGGAGGGGCAGTAAGAATGTTGGCCTGGACGATGTGCCTTCTCAGCTCTGTGATGCGTTACCTAGTTGCACACTTGCGTTGCACAGTCTGGGCGCACCCAGGTTACGCATCAGTATGACAGGCACACCAACATTGAGTTCTAACTTGGGGGGAACCCCTGACAGGTCGAGGGAATTTAAGAACTCTACCGGGGATACAGTTGCGTCGTCAGTTGTCATCACCGTGTCTATTGACACGTTGGTCCTCACATCACCTGGAACTTGCTCTAATATTCTTTTATTATTATTTTCTACCAATTCGTTTTTGGGCGCCATGATAGCTCTTTTGCACAACCACTCCTCGTTAGCCAGGTTTTCTTGTAAACTCGGAAATACCTCATTAATAAGGTTATCTTCCGAGCTAACAACATTGCTAAATAGTCTGTCAAAGGTTATTTGGCCGTTAGCATCCGTCGGCAAGCGACCTTCGCCGACCTCGAGAAGCGTTTGTGCGAAAAGTTCAGACTCCTGATCATTGAAGAGCTAGACCCTCATGTTAGTAATCAGCTGTAAGCGCTCTACTTGAGACCACAACGACGAAGCCTTGAGGCATGCTTTTATCTTGTCTGCCGCGGTCCTCCTCACATGCCCATTTCTAACAAACCTCCTGTGATTCGTGAATATTATATTTTCAGCTCAGTAATGCAACATCGTCGGTGTAAAGCATGCTGCCAGGGGCGGGTTCATGCATTTCCCTTGTTATGTAGTCTAAGCAGATGGTGGACTTATGGTGATAATAAAATTCAATACGACGAAAAATTTAGACATACTCTTACTAATCTGTGCATTAAATCCACCGACACTCGCCACGGGCCGACCAGCGCGTCACGCGTTGCGCTGTCATAAGCGTATGGTATTTTAAAACTATGAGATCTCCTAAGATAATTATTTTAATTGAATGGTATAAAAGGCAATTATGATCAAAAGTAAATGCTTGTGAATAATAAAGTATTGATTTGGACAAATATGAATACAGTTCTTATGAAATTACCTTGTTAAGTAATGCAATACTGTAGAACATTTATTATTACCATAAAAAAGGTTATAGTGAGCAAACCTTAAGAGATAGATATATACTCTCGTGAACTTTTTTGTAGAACTATTTGAGACAAACATTTCTGCCATACATTATATTGGTGTAACTCTTACAATTTTTGCAGCGTACGCGAAAACAGCTCTGTTAACTGAGTGATTCTCCGGAAAGCATTCTCCGCGTCACCTTCGTGGCGATTTTTGGTTAAAGTTTTTATGACAAGAAAAAAAATCCTGTTGGAATCAAACAAATCGGTTTGTTATTCCCTCCGATATTTAATTTTGAAATTTCGGTACCCACGAAAGTTATTTCTGATTCCACGAAAGTTACGAAACGTATTTTTCATAGCGAAGTCCTATTTTATTACATAAAAATATTTCAAATAAAACCTAAATAACTAATATTATACCTGTTTTTTTTAAATAATATAGTTTTTTTGAAGTTAAAAGCGTGAAAAGCATTAATAAATAAATCTCCAAACCTTTAATATAATAAAAGGTTCCGATTTGACGATGAAGTAGAAATAAATGTTTTGTTATTAGATAACTGTTTGGCCGAGCCGCAGTATCGGGGCTCTCAAGCGGACTGTAAAACGCTAATTCAAATTAAATAATTTCGTTTATTTAAATAACACAGATATAGGAGTTCAATGTCCAATTCCCTTTTTTGGGTTTTCGAAATCTGACAATCACGAAAATGTTTTTCTTTTTTCTCCGCGCTGCTGTCACACGCGCGCGGAGGTTCGATGTCCCGAACATGCTCCCGGGGTTGAAATAAGTAAACTTCAAAGATCTGTAGCCGGCAGAGCACAATAATAAATGTTGTTAAATACTCGACGGACGGTTCCTCGTTGGGTCTTGATTTCAGCGACTTGATTGATACCATAGCCGCCTGGACCTTGTGCGGAAAGTAGAGGAAGCGTGGTCTTGTCCTTGACAGTCACAAGGGTATTAGGCTGCAAATCTTTCTTGTTATACGTCCTTTTTGTGCGCTGCTGTAATTGAGTGATATACTCCCCGTTGAACCTTATCCAGAAGTGTAACCTCAATACTTCTATTCTTCTATAGCGTCAAAGATAATATTGACCTCTTCGTTGACTGGATGATGCGGCACTGACATCTAGATTCGTCCATTCAGGAAGTGAGACGGCGTCAAGAGTTATAGTCCATAGGGTTAGTAGATAAAGGTGTTATAGGTCGAGAATTCAGAATAGCCTTTATCTGAGTGAGACAAGTAGACATTTTTTCGTATGTTAGATGGTTCATGCCAAGCACTCGTTTAAGGTGATACTTAGCCGAGCGAACAGCCGCTTCAACTAAGCCATTGAAATGTGGAGAGTGGGCTGGGGTAAATATGAATTTGATATCGTAGTCTGCTAGTTCATAAGCGATTTAGGACTTAGAAAATAGAACGTTCCACTCATTGCTTGCGCCTAAAAAATTAGTCCCGCTGTCGGACATAGTCGTCTTTGGCTTACCTTGCCTAAAACCTTGTCTAAATGAATAACTGTAACGGCTAAGTAAGCAACAATACAAAGGTAAGACTTGATCAACCTACAGCCATGTTTCTTTCGATCTGCTATCAAGATTGGCCCAGCATAATGGACTGAACAATCATAAAGGGATATTTAGTATTAGTTAACAGCTAACTACATAAACGAGCTGATGTAATCAGCCTTCAGCCTCGTAATAAAACAACTTAAAACATAAAATAAATTTCATGTATCAGCAGGCAAATGACTGATAATATGATATATGCTAGCTGTTATTAACTGTGGGCCAGATCATTTTGTCTTTTGTTCATTTGGTCGGCTGTTCTTGTTACAAGACTTTGTCAATTATTATTCACCATGTAGCCAGCAGTCTTCTTTATTGTCTACAAAAGTCTTTCTTTTTACTAACTCATTTTTATTAAGCGTATTTTTCATTTCTTCGTTACACATGCCCAATCTATCTCAGTTAGCTTTGAACCATCTTTTTCGCAACAGGAGCCACTTTGAAAAAGTCTGGTTCACTCGTAACGTCATTTAACGAGTCGGATCACTTTTGCTGTTCACCGCAGCACCTCCATCTTAATTATTATTTTATTATCTTATGGGTTATAAGATGTTTCCTCTTAATTTAATATGAGATACAAAAAGCTATTGTATTTACACTGACATAGCGATTCTTGTTTCAACTTATACGCTGACCGCTGACTAGTCATTATGGTCTTTACATTAATTCATTGTTTAGATGTTTCATTTCGCTGCGGATTTTTCAAAAAACAACAATAGAGATAAATGGACACACTTAGGGGAGGCCAATGCCCAGCTATCGGACAGTAACGGCATAAAATGTGTAATATTTTAATAACAATTAGTAGATTAATAAAGTATAAAGTAAAGTTTCTCTAGTCCAGTACAAGACGGGTTACATGCGACCTGCATCCATTGCGATCATGCGACCTTTGCAGGGTCGTCCAACAATCTTGCTGATGGACACCCTACACTACGCTCTTGACCAAATAGAATCCAATCAAGAACCTTTCTACACTGCGCCCTGCTTACTGCCACTTGAGCTTGGTGATCTACAGGATAGTCTCGTAGATCATTTAGACATAGGTCTGTTACCTTAGTTCTTCTACGTATCTATTTAATTCAATCCCGTGGAGAAACACCAAACATATAGCTCGTTGTGTGTCCTTAAACTTTTTTATTACGCCCATAGAAAAAGACCATGTTTCGGATTAGTTCTAGATGTTAATTTTTAAGAACTGAAGTATTTGGGTCAAAATGATGCCCTCGCGTAGTTTTTCGGACTCTGTCCAGCCAAGGTGAACCTAGAAGTACCTTATTATTATCACTTGTCCCAGGTAAACATACTCCTGTCGTCTAAAACAGTATATCACAGTTTTCGTTTCTAATAGATACAGGAGAGAGTGCCACTTGAGCACAGGAATTCGACTAAAATTCGTCTGGCCCAAGTTAATTTTAAGGCTCACTTGTTGAGAGACAAGCATAGTGCTAAGACCCTCCAGCTTTTTTACCCCAGCTGTGTGTGTGATGCTATTAATCAAAGGTGTGTTATGTATTGGTTGTGCCAAATCCTTTTTATTCCATATGTGCACACATTCAATCAAGGGCAGTGTTTTATCAAGTTATTCGTATATGAATTCTATGGAGAACTTTCCTTATTGACATCGATAAATTAATAAGTCAACCATTTATTTAGTTAGTAAAACATCAGGGTTCAATCAAATAGGCATATCAACCATATTTGACTAAAATAGATAAATACAAGAAAAACATATGCTTCTACCTACACAAACTATCGTTTGCTAATACCGTTGGGAGAAAACGATAACACGGTTATTTAAAAACATCTACATACCGATAGAGAAGTAAATTAAGATTGCATAAAGACACCTTCGTAACCTCACGTGGAGTGAAAGATAACCTTCGTGGTCAAATGTCCAAGAAAACCATGTCACGAAAGTTACGAAAATTTTACGTTTTCAAAAATTTATAAGTTGTTTCTTGATAAATATAAAAACTAAATAGCGGACGAAGAAATTGAAAAGGAGTTTTATACTGAATATTTAACACTTACATAAAATTTTACCATGAAGGGTTTCTTCAAAAGGTTGCCAGAAAAAAGTTGATGAATTTATGTGCCTGTATTTTCTGTATCAAAGCGGTAAGAAAGGCATTTCTCCTCCATTGATGCTGTAATGGAACTAAAGTTTCCGTAGGGTCCTTAAGCTTGTCAGAAAGTTGAGGCTCTTTGATGCTATGAGGCTTTATATGTCGCGTTCACGAATCTACCACAATCGTGTGACCGAGACAAAATATTTTCTAACTCTTTCTGTTTAAACGATATCATTATTGTTTTTGTAATTAATTAATCTTGCCTTATTAACAATTTTTTTGACATATAGTATGTGTACATAACATAACAAACAATAAAGATATTAGTGGTTGAACTGAGCGCGAGGTCGTGCGGACGCGCGAAGAACACCGGTTTTGCTCCCGTTTTTGGCGGTTAAGTATTATTTAAAAAATAACTGTAAGCCCTATTTTATGTTTAAAACTATGTTCGTGTAGATGAATAAACAGAGAATTATTTAAAATTGATTCCGAAGCTGTTTATTAAATGGGTTGGGAATTAAGAACGTGAGACCACCAAAAACCGGCCCTCGGAGAATCACTCAACTACAATATTTTGATTTGTTTGTGTACCCTATTGATACTACGCCGCGCACACTCACACGCATACCTGCCTTATTTTTATTTGTTTAAAACGTACCGTAAGAACCCCGAAAGTCGAGTCGACATCGAGACGTTCCCTATGACACATGTACTGGACTGACCGGAGTGCTTTCGCCGCGTGTGTATCCTGTGAAGCTCCTTACAGACATTTCGAGTGATTGTGGCCTGTGAAGTAATACCTGAACCCTGAAAGCTGATGTGGCAAGTACCTAGCTATAAGTGCTCAGACCTGACTGATTTTCCACCTATCATTGTCGCCCTCCACGTGTAATCCACTGCCTAAACTCTCAAACAAGCTCGAAAATTACAATTTTTTCTACGGCTTCATTAACACTTATCGTCATAACTTAGGTATTTAAATACGTATCTTTATGAAATATAGTCTATGTGTTATTCCAATGTATAAGCTAAATTTGTGTTAAGTTTCATCGAAATCTATTTAGTAGTTTTTGCGTGAAGAAGTAACAAACATACACACTCACACACTCCCAAACTTTCGCATTTATAATATTAGTGGGATAATAATAATAAATTGTTTCAACAAACACACCAATTACCTAGCCCCAAACTAAGCGTGACCTTGTACTATGGTGACTAGGATAACGGATAGACATACTTATATACATTTCTAACATCCATGACTTAGGTACAAATGCTCGTGCTCATCAGACAAACATTTACCCCTTGCGGGATTCAAACCCGCAACCGCCTGGTTTAGAAGTCCGTGGCGCGAACCACTACACCAAGACGGTCGTATGTAATGTATATAAGTATGTCTATCCGTTATCCTAGTCACCATAACACAAGCTCACGCTTAGTTTGGGGCTAGGTAATTGGTGTGTTTGTTGTAACAATTTATTTATTTATCTATTTATTCATCACAGGATACCCGAAACAATTTTAAATAAGAGTTTCCGCGCCTGTTACTTTACGTGAGTGATTTGAAGTTTATAGGTCCAAGACTAGAAATTACAGAGGGGACACCGTGTAAACGACTTTGGCGGGCTATATCTCGCAAATGGTAAAGCTGATAAAAAAGTATTGTATGGAAACCCTACCTTATTTTCATAGTCCTTTTTAACGATACCCCACACAAGGGGGTGCACTCAAAAAAAAAAATTCACCCCCCCTTTACATGTACGGGGAGGTACCCTTAAAAAGGGGTAATTATATTTTTTTGTATTTTTAAAAATGAGATCTATATGTGAAGTATCCTCGAACCAAGTTACATGTAAATCAGTCCATAAACGTAGATAATATTCTGCTATGACAGACTAGGACGGTCGGACTGAACGATCTTATAAGGGTTCCTTGTCGGACTACGGAACCCTAAAAAACCATCTAAGATCGAACGAACATTGCGATTATTTTTGCGAGTTTACTGAGAGCTGTGTTATTTCATAATTAAAAGTAATGCATATGTATATTTTTTGTCGATATTTTTTTGCTATATTAGTTACAAAGCCGTAACTGGCCGTAATAGACAATATCGTTTTAAAGTACCTGCTACTAGCACAGATTACCTAATAGTCTCTAGGTATTAGTCACTGAGCGAGTAGGCGTGTTCTACGAGTAAACATAGTTAACCTTTATTTATAGCAATGAAAAATGTTTGCAAAATAGGAATAGCTTTTTATCTTAATTAAAAGGGCACTGCTACGAAGCTAAGAACTGCCGTAGCATTGTAGCAGTGCCCTTTAGATTAGAAAGTTCCGTAGCATTATGATGCTACGGCATCATTGCTACGAGACGCGTCGTAGCATCGTAGCAGTCTTAGGACCACAGAACAGACTGATTGTACATATTTATTTTTAATTTGTATTATTGAATTTCGGTACATTTAACAGTTACGGTAAAGGGAACAACATGGTCGCATAAGTAAACATTGTACATCATTTTATAATAATCGGCGGGCGTAAGGGCTCTTGTAGCGTACTTCGATTTTGACAAGAATGGGCCTGCCTAGACGACCGTTTTGATGTAGTGGTTTGCGCCCCGGTCTTCTAAACCAGACGGTTGCGAGTTCGAAACCCGCAAGGGGCAAATGTTTGTGTCATGAGCACGAGCATTTTTACCCAAGTCATGGATGTTTATAAAAGTATAAGTATGTCTATCCATCCGCTATCATATTCACCGTAGCACAAGCTCTCAAGCTTAGTTTGGGGCTAGGTAATTGGTGTGTTTGTTGAAACAATATATTATTATTATTATTAGATAGTATACCTCAGACTAAAGGGGTCTGCACACCAAACGTGTGCGGGTCAGAAGCAGAGCAGGTCAGTAGGAGTCGGCACATTGTACGCAGCGGCAGTTTCAAGGCAGTTGCACCGGACCGCGTTCAGTATGACAGGTCAGGCTTGTTGTAAAAAAGTACAACAGTCGACAACCGCTTCTGAGGCGCTGCGCTGCACCGCGAACGACCTGCCCCGGAGTGACATGCTAACATGACCGCCATAGTTATACACACATCAAAAAAAGTTTGAGATCACTAGCACAAACTGATATAATTCTTTCAATGTAACTTTATCGAGAAAAAATTTTTGTTGTGTTTTCTCTTTAAATAGAAAAACCCTGTTTGAAATTAAGAAATAAAACTAATTTTATTTTTTTAATAACTAAAATTGAATAATTAACCATAATGTAATTGATATAAAGGAAAATACTGTTTAACCAAACTTAAACGACAATTTATAAATAAAATGTTTTTATTCAATATAATATAACTCCTCCCCTGGCTCGAACACATGCGGAGATACTCCTGGGCATGCTGATGATCAAGTTATCCAGCATTTCTTGGGGTAAACTGTCCCATTCTTGAATAGCGGCTTCCCTGAGCTCTGGCACTGTCTGGAGACGTGGCTGACGGTTCCAAACAGCTCGCTTAAAAGCATCCCACGCGTGCTCTATTGGGTTTAAGTCAGGCGAGCCGGCAGGCCAGTCTAACCTTGTGATGTTGTATTCTCGGAGAGCAGCATTGACTCGTTGAGCTCGATGTGCGGGTGCATTATCATCGACCAGTACAAATTGGTGCCCATGGTTCACTCGGAATGGTCTGACAATTCCATCAATAGCAACTGCTTTATACATGTCTGCTGTGATAAAGCCTCGATATATATTAAATCCGGCGAGAAAAGTGACCCCTCTAATTTTAGACCAATATCGATTCTTCCGGTCCTCAGTAAAATATTTGTAAAGGTAATATTCAATCAACTTCTAGCACATCTTTCTTTAAACCATCTACTACACGAAAAACAATTTGGTTTCACTAAAGGTAGAAGTACTGCTGATGCGGGAGTTGCTCTATTAAAACATATCTTTGATGCCTATGATAATAGACAAGATGCTTTAGGTATTTTCTGTGATCTTTCAAAAGCTTTTGATTGTGTAGAACATAAAACTTTATTGAAAAAATTAAGACATTATGGGGCTTCAATGAATGCATTAAATCTACTTGAATCTTACCTAACAAGTAGAACACAAAAAGTATGCATCAATGGGGTTGAGTCTTCTGGAGCACCTCTGACCATGGGTGTGCCCCAGGGATCGATATTAGGACCTTTATTGTTTTTGATTTATATAAATGACCTTTCACACTTTGTGAAAGATCTTTGTGATATAGTATTATTTGCTGATGATACTTCACTTATATTCAAAATTCCCAGGGGGAAAGATACTTTTGACGATGTGAATAATACTCTTTCACAAGTATTGCATTGGTTTACCGTTAACAACCTTTTGCTTAACGGGAATAAGACTAAATGTGTTAAATTTACGATGCCTAATGTCAGACAGGCCTCAACAGATGTTTTGATAAAAGACAAACTGCTAAATACTATAAATTCAACAACATTTTTAGGAATTACTTTAGATTCCAAACTACAATGGGGTCCTCATATCGTGGCCTTGCCAGGAAGACTTAGTTCAGCTGCTTTTGCTGTAAAAAAGATACGGCGCCTGACTGATGTTGAAACGGCCAGACTAGTCTATTTTAGTTATTTTCACAGCTTGATGTCGTACGGTATTTTACTATGGGGCTCAGCTGCTGATATAGAATCAATTTTTGTACTACAAAAAAGGGCCGCACGTGCTATTTATGACCTCAAACCTCAAGATACATTGAAAGATTTTTTTAAAGAAATAAGGATATTAACAGTAGCCTCTCAATATATTTATGAAAATATTATGTATGTGCGTAAAAACTTGCATTTATTTACAAAGAAAAGTGATACGCATAATTTTAACACTAGAAATAAAAATAAACTTGCTATTCCACAATTCAGGCTTCTTTCATGGGAAAATGTGTCAATTACTTTAACAAATTACCGAAAAATATTGTAGAATTACCAATTAACAAATTCAAATCATTTATTAAGGATACCCTAATGACAAAAGGTTATTATAAAGTAGACGATTATTTGAATGATGTAAACGTGTGGACCAGCTCGCACTAGAACAATTTCTGTATTTTTAAACATTATTTTTAAAAGAGGCTTTGACAATAGTGACTGAGTTTCTTGCGCTGCTTCTTCTCAGCACTAGCCCACAATTTGTCCCGAAGCAGTGGTAGGGCTTAAAAAATAATATGTTGGGACGTGTATAAGTGCCCCCTGTGGGCATAAAATAAATGACTTTTGACTTTTGAAATGACTTTCGATACGGGATCAAAGGTGTTCTAGCTCCAAACATAATACCACCAAAAGGACACCGATTTCACGTCGGTTATCTGGATGAAAACTGATTCGCGATTCGTCAATGAAGATACAGTTTTGCCAAATGTTTTCTTCTTCATCTTCTTCATTCTGCCGAAGCCTAGCCCACTCCAATCTCTATCATTGACGTTGCCGGGAATTCAGAGGCGCTCGCCAAAACCTCCATGCTCGTAATCCAGCACCAGCAAGCAATTCCGAATGGTCTGAGTGATAACTTCAAGCCCAGAGGCGGCCTGAACTGCTTTTATTTTAGTAGCGTTGATTGTTGGGTCACGGGGTGCCAGCAATCTAAGATAGCGCTTTTGGACAGAAGTCAAAACAGTTGGGTCGGTCAGCTAAATTACCCATCCCGTGGTACCTCTGCAACGTGTTCACGACACAATCCTGTGTCGTGAACACGGACGGACGGACGAACACGGAGATATAGCTCGCAGACTTGCTATATCCCAATGGATATAGCAAGTCTGCGAGCTATATCTCTCGTGTATCCTTCTTCCCTCAAAGTTACTATTCTCGCTCGTAAAACTTCTGATAATCCTCTTGGAATTTTTTCAATCACAACTTTTTGCGAAAAAGTATTTAAAATCCGCCAAAATTGACTAAATCAGATAATCAGTCATCAGTGACTAAGTGAGCGTAAACTATGACTGAAAGCCTTTTTATATGGAAAAACAACTGTATATTTTTAAATAAAGATTCTTATATCTAGGGAACAATATAAAGAAACGACTTTATAGTAATTAAGATTAATTAATTATATTTAACTAGCTGTTGCCCGCGACTTCGTACGCCTGGACTCGATGATATAAAATATTTTATACTCCCGTCGCCATCCAGCTATTATGATCTCTTAGTCTACCATGTCGTAAGGAGAAGAGAGAAATGAAAAATCAAGGTAAATTTTTTGAAAGGTTACTATCACCTCGCCATCCTCTGGTAAGAAAATTTTGCATAGCAGTGAAACCGACTCTAAAACTAAATTTTTTTTTAGTAAAGTGTAAAGGATTTTTTAAAACTTTTTAGTGTACTTTATTGAAGGCAGTTTTATTTGTTCGTAAAAAATATAGGTAACCTTTGTATTAGTGTTCAAAAAAAAGTCAGACTTAAACCATACCGCAATAGATGAATGCGGTTTACCATTTATTTATTGTGTCCCTAGCCTACTCAAAGGTCGTAAGTGACTACTATCGTAAATTATTATTATAATTAGAATCCTCGTATTCGTACAGGGCAAAGGCCTCCCTGCCCTTTCTCTTATAACGTAAAGTAAGTAAGACTATGCTTACACTCGTAGTTCAATTTCCGTTAGTTAGTGATAAGTAGTATAAAAAATAGGGCCAATTCACTTTGATCTTTCATTAATAATAAAGTAATTTAACAAAAACTGTCTGTGGTGAAAGTATCCACAAACTACTTAGCGTTAAGGTCAGCACCATCAAATTATGACTCCGAAATGTGAACGCTTAAATACCTAAATTAATGCTAATTTGCTACAGCAAATACATGCTATACATGCCTATAAAATCTGAAGGATTCTCTCGATTTCTCCAGGTTTCCGTCACCAGATCGTAACTTGGAGACAATAGGATTACCTTTCGAGTTCGAAAATCAGTCTGAAGTAATTTAGCATATTAATTTCTTCAGACCTTCAATTTGTGTAAGTCAATAGAAAATGCTCATTACGCTGAACAATGTTCCCAACGGCGCTCTATTTATATCTCTTATAGTTGAGCCGAACTGCTAGGGTTTTATATCAGTTACTCCAGACCTTCAATTTGTGTACGTCAATAGAAAGTGCTCATCACGCTGAACAATGTTCCCTAAGTCGCTCTATTTATATCTCTTATAGTTGAGCTTAACTGCTAGGGTTCTATATTAGTTGCTCAAAACCTTCAATTTGTGTACGTCAATAGAAAATGCTCATCACGCTGAATAACTTTTCTTAAGGCGCTGCTTTCATATCTCTCTTAGTTTAAGTGTACTGCTAAGGTTCCACGTCAGGTACTCCGATCTTCAAAATAAGTTATAGCCTAGTATTTGCCCAGACTCCATAGCCACACAATAAAAAAAGTTTCATTCAAATCTGTTCTGTAGTTCCGGAGATTAGCGTGTACAAACAGACATACAGACAAACAGACAAAAAAATTAAAAGTTGTAGATTCCTATTCTGTTACTATTTTAACATCACCCGCAATAAGTTTTAGGTAAAAATACTCAATGTACAGACGCATCGGTTTTACAGTTTTATTATATGTATAGATTATCGTATTTTGCTTATAACATCTACTTTAAAATATCCGAAAATAAAGTCTTAAATAGAGACATAACGCAACTTTAATGACTGTTAATATTTCACTTTTAATTGTCTGTTGATCGTTACGCAGATCCAGTGCGTACGTATTTTTCACGAATGAGTGGATCATTAATTTATATCCACGCGTGGGACTATGCTCCTATATTTTAATTTTAGTGTAAATTTGCGTAGATTTTTTTGGCGAGCGTCTAAAAGTTTAAGTCAAATTGTTTTTTTTTTCAGTTTTGGAAGTCTTACATTTTCTTTGTTAATTCGAATATACGATAAAGCTAAAAATAGGAGCATAGCTGTGGTAAATGTAGATTTTATGGTAAAAAAGGTTTTGCTTTTAGCCATTATCTAGGGAGAAAACAGGGGACTACCTACGTTTGTATGGAGAAAAGGCGCCTAGTCTTTTCTCCTAAATGTAAAAATTATGCTAGATTTTGAGAGGCTTGAGGCACCTCTTTGCAATGTAACCCTGTATATGCAAAGCTCACGATGAGATTATTTTCTTTCGCAGAGTGTTCGACCGCGACGACAACGGGTACATAACGCGAGACGAGCTGCGGTCGGCGCTCGAGATGATCGGCGAGCCCGTCACCGACGCGCAGCTCAACCAAGTGCTGGCGCTTGGCGACATCGACCACGACGGCCGGATCGACTATGAAGGTACCCACTTTTTAAACTTACGCCCCGTAATTACAACTTTGTAACCAGTTTAAGCCAGGACTAAGCTATTAGCTAGACAATTAGAAAAGCGTTTCTCTATTAAGTTATGTCACGAATGTGTCGTTCATTCCTCTGTTGTCGGCTAATACCTATGTAACCCAGTTTAAACCTAGTCTATTTTTTAGTTATAGGGCTGACGTGGTTTACGCGACTTCGCCCGCGAATGTCGAAATTCCTGTACAAACTTTGCCACCTGTTTACACCGCACAAATGTTCATCATCACATTTAAGGCTCTGCGCAGATAGACCACCGACTACAGCCACGCGCCACGTGCTTCAGTCGCGTTTAAACCAATACGGTCGGTGTCCGCCACTAGAAGTCGTTGGCCGCCACTAGTTATCGCTAGCCGCCACCACTGCCACCAGTGGTCAGTGGTGGTAGTCTACCAACAATATCCTTTGTCAAAATGGCGAGTGGCGAGTGGTCGCCAGCGATGGCATATTGCGGACACTGAGTCGCAAGTAGCCACACACCGAAAGGCCACAGGAAGCATGTCACGTTCACAATGTCGTAAGTGGCCGCCACACACCGGAAGCGTGTCGCAGACACTGAGACGCGAGTTGACGCCACTCGCTCGCTTCACGTGTCAAATGTCTGCACAAAGCGTATAAACAAAGCGTGGTTCATTACATTATTTTACCATCATGGTATTGTTTTTAAAAAGCCTCACTTTGAAGCTCTAAAATCTGTCAATTTTAATTTACGCACATTGTTTGTTCTGTTTCAGAATTTGTGAAAATGCTGCTGTAATGTGTACCTCACTGAGCAAGACCTCACTAGATGTTAATGCTGTATTTAAAGATCGCCCGCCGAGTGTAAGGGCTGATCGCGTTGCAATAATACATCAGTCTTTAGGCGGGCGGGGTTAATATGTTGCTAGGGAACTCTTCCATTAATATTTTATACGTTTTATACAAAGCGGTTGAAGGAAAATTTCTTAGAGAAAATCGAATTAATTGTGCAATGCAAGGGTTTTGTATAAAGTGGTTTACAATATTTTATTGCTTAGTTATTATTGTGCAATTACGCTATAAAAAATAAGCTACCAAAGATTTTTCTAAAAATTAAAAGCAACTTTTACAATGGAAGAGATTAAGAGTGAAAAGCACTTGTTTCAACATATATACTTAACATGACCAAGATTAAATAGACAGATTTTTGTAATTTTGAATGAAATAATGATATTTATTTTTAATCAAGTGCTTTTGGCTGCCGAGTATGTAATCAAGTACCTACCAGTCATTTTAACATAACGACGAAATTAATGTAGTATAACAAGTTTATCTAGGTAATTAAGTATATTAACTTTAATTTAATAAATGAAAATATTGAATAATAGAACAAGTTTCACGAAATTGTAACTCTGGGGCTCAATCTATTATGTAAATAAAATTAAAGTACTTATATTTATTGCAAGTAGGGAACAATAATATTATGATATTCGTCCGTATTCAATAAATTAGTTGATAGAGCAAATAAATCATAATTTAATATCCAATACGATCCAAAGACATTTGTATCTATTCTCCTTATTTTAAATGTAGCTTATTCATATTAACGGAAAAATTGTGTTTTAAACAATACGACTTATTTTTAATGAACTATTGGATGTGCGAGTTTAGGTAAGACATAATTCTTAATAGTGACCTACCGTCATTCTACCTAAAAGATATTTATCTAAAAAGACAAAAGATTTGTATGTTACCATCGAGTATCTAAAAAAATAGTATTATGAAAGAGTGACCGTATATACTTAATAATTTTAGTACAGTACCTATGTATAAAGTAAAGCCTACGACCCAATGCAGAGGACGCACACAGCGGCCTCATCCCAATCCTCTACGGTGTGAGGTGGTTTAGATTCACACTCCCCCACGCAGGTTCATTCTAACATACGAAAAGGGACAGACAATAACTTGTCAAATAAATTTTATCCTTAAAACATTGTAAATGTGATGGTTGTGAGAAATAATTTACCTACCTACTTTACTTTCTGTTCTGTTTTCACGCACTTGTGTTACATGTTTCGATTGTTGCTATGGTTTTGTATCACGCAATTTGTAAAAGAAACAGTTTGTGTTATATTAACTACTTAATATAACACAAACTACTACTACTTAATATAAAACACACAATTACTTTTTAATTATTGAGAGTAGAATGCAAAATGTACAAAGAAACCTACTTATAAAATAACTAATAAATAAAGGAATTAAATTAGGGACAGAAATTGGATGTAACAAAGTGTGCCATAAAAAGTACAACGCCTAAAATATTTGTGAATTGGCTTCTCGCTCTTCTAGATATAAATAGAAAGTATCTTATAATTACACGACACTTCTGCTAAAAAGAGCATTCACAAAATAAAAGTCCTTGTATAACTCTCATTTTCTGTTAATGTTACAATAAAATAAATACCTACTTGAAGCCTTTGGAAGGCAAGTGATTTGCAATGAAAGTGATCAATAAACTTGAAGTTGTTATTTATTTTGATTTGCATTTTAATTTACATTCCGGTGATCCCGGTCAAAAGTTATACAACAAAAGCTACACCGTAAGTATATTGGATCTTTATCGACTCTACAATCTACATGGCATCTACCATATTCGGGATATCTATCCCGAAAACTCGCTCTGAGGGAGAAAAATAGTTACTTGGACCTGTACCTAGATATCTGATTAAATAAAACAGCTAGGTTAGTAAGAGGTTATCTACCTGTATTTTTTCTTGTTACAAGTTTGAACTATCAGACCATTTAAGAAAATTATTAATCCACCCCCATTAAGAACTTGCTAATGAAGTCACAGGGCTTGGGCTCCACAGTCGGCTGCCAGTAGGCCATTACATGGCCTTTCTGCGACCACGAGTGAGTTATTTCTTTTAGCTCCATGTAACCCTAAAATGCAAGTTTGAACAACATTGAAATAACCGAATATTGGCGTATTACTATCAAAACCATTTGTATGATAATAAATGGGTATCCTGTTTAAAACTAGTCAAATACCCTATCCTAGGTATAAGTACCAAAAACCGGCCAAGTGCGAGTCAGACTCGCGCATCGAAAGGTACGTACAAATTTTATCGTAACAAAAGATTTTTTCAAAAATATGACCGCGGTTTTCTGAATTGTACCATCCTTCTTGACAAAGCCAAATTGCCTAGACGGACAACAGTGATCCATACCAGACGTTATTTATGTTGGTCTACGTGTTAATTACACTTATAATTTTAGCATCAATAACTTTTTATTGCATGACGTAGGCATTACTGAAGAAGGGTCCTGCATTTCAGACTTCATCATCAGTGGCAGTGACCATCAGTTGTAATCAAAGTCAGATTTTTTTAAGTTACGCTGGGTATCTAAATAAAGAAAGTTAAATCCTGTACAGTGATTAGAAAAAGTCAAAAATGGGGTATATTTTTTAAGGTCAAGAAATTTTTGTTTGTTTTTTCTTTATTGCCCTCCCTTCACCATACGACATAGTATCTACGTACAATTATAAGAGGTCACGATTACTGGACGGCGATGTGAGTACCTAGGAGTCATTTTGTATGATCAAGACTATGCAAGCGAAGTCCCAGACAACCACTAGTACCTACTGAATATCAATTGAAAGCAATTCAATTATAAATGTTACAGACTACATAATATAATTATTTTTATAACTTAAGCAATTATTTTCGAAATCGAACGCCGGCTCACTGGCGTCGCAAGTATTTACAAAAATTCGTCGGCTGACTAAAACGTTCTCCGTAGCTCAGTTGGTAAGAGCACTCGCCCGGATAGCGAGGGGAGTGGGTTCGAGTCCCACCGGATGACACATTCGATTAATTTTTGTGAGCGAAATTAATTTCAGTTACAGACTACAGTCAGAGTGTATCTGTAGCTACTGTGAAGCAAAAAGGAGATTTGTGGTTTTTTATACCTTGAGTACCAGGAGATCAATCACACGAATATCCGTAACGCAGGCGTTCTTGTAAAAGTATTCGCGGAGTTTGCAGCGACAATCTTGCTCAGATTTGGGTATGTCGAAATATTTCACTAAAAATGTTACACATTAGTTAAGTTAAAAGTAGGTGGGTACTTACTTACAATATGAGTACTAGTAGCTTCTTACTACCCTATGTAAACAGGCTACTGAGTCGAAGTACGCACTAGGACAAGAACGCTCATGCAAGGGTACAACAACAAAGTATCTAAAGAACTGCTAAAGCTCTAAAGACACAAAACGTGCAGTGACCAGAATATTGACGGGTCACTGCAAACTCAACAAACATGGCAACCATTAGTTGACCGATGACGAAATGTGCCTATTCTGCCACTCTATAGAAGAAACGGCTCTGAGGCCCAACTCCTGTTGACGAAGTCTGTATTTTCGAGTCTAGTCATCACGCTCGTACGCGTTGTCATGCTGTCGTGAGTGAAAGGGAGGGCTACATTCGAAAATACGGACATCTTCAACCGGAGTAAGGCCTCTGTATGCACATTCTCTGCTCACGCGGATCGCTTTTGGGCAAAACAAGTAAATTATAATACAACCGGATGAGATAACAAAACTCACTCCTAGAAAAATCTGGCGATTCCTGGATTCAACGAGCATAAGTAGTGAGCTACAATTAAAAGGGCTGCCACAATAGACCAATCACCGGTCGAGTTGCACTTGCATTTGGCCCAAATAATAATAATAAACAATATGAGTATGTACTTATATACTAACTTACCTATGTAAGGAATATAGCGATAGAATGCTCTGTATAGCCCGAGGGCTTGTCTGCGTGCCTCCCAGAAGTCAGTGGACATTATTGGCCTAGCCAGTTTACACGCAGCTCGCACAGTTTCACCCCCAGCTCCAGCCATTGTTACCAAATGGTTCAGTTAGTTAACGACTGAATTGATGAGTTGTAAGAGAACTAGAGGAGTCACTTTGTAAAATCGCAGGATTTGGATATTTGGATTGTTTTTCATGCCCACTGAACATATAATCACTACGTTTTATTCATGCCAAAGACATGTCACAATGGCATAACATGTCATAACTAACTGATTGATCATTAGCCATCACCAAAAATTGAGGAAAATTATATTTCCATACAAACTGTTTTTAATGTTTTTTTTAAAATGACTGAACCGAATTTGATGCAATTGCAAACCATCGTTAGATGGAAAAACAACTAAGTACGTATGCACTGCGTATTTCAAAATCTTAAAAACACAGTGGTATATTTGCGCTCTGCGCTAATTGTTTTTTTAGATCGTTTCACTCATAAATTGAGCCTATGTACACACATGCCATTTAACACGTAAACACACATAAGCATATATGCATGTGTGCTCGGCACATCGAATCGGCGCCGCGCAGTAGAAGATGTATTATACCTCTTTTTGAATACACTAATTTTTTGATACCTAAAATAAAAAAAGCCGGTCAGTCTATGCCTGACTCGCGCACAAGATTACACATATTAAGACACACACATTCACATACACACACTCAAGTCACACACGCACTTACTCAGACACGCACTCACTCATGCTCGCACACACAAATCTGCTTTTAATGTGTTTAAGAAATATCTTAATGAGGCTGTCTTTATAATAATATCTAGAGGTGGGCGCTAATAACTGCGACACAGTCTTTGACTGCTGCGGTTGTTAACGCGAAAATGTATATGATATTTTTCTTGTGATAATGAAATAAATCTTTAAACTAAGGGTTCCATATCATTTTAAATAATAATAATAATAATAATAATAAATAAATTGTTTCAACCAACACACCAATTACCTAGCCCCAAACTAAGCGTGAGCTTGTGCTATAGTGACTAGGATAACAAATACAACATTAGACACTGTATTATAACCTTTAAATTAAGTTTTAAAACCAGCAAAACTTGTATGGAACACCCACTTAAATATTTTTTATCCTGTTTTAGTATTTCTTGTTAGGGTAGTAACAGAAATACATCATCTGTGTTCTTCAACTTCTCTGTATGGTTCAACGGAGTTACAGCCTGGTGACACACAGACAGGGATGGGACCCTATTTCCAGACGGACAGCGGAGTCTTAGTAAAAGTGTTCCCTTTGGGTATGGAACCCTAAAAATGCAAGTAGGAAAATACAACTGTATGTAAAAGTTACAACCAAAACAGAATATGAGAAAAAAATTCATACATAAATTAATGATATCAATCTATTGATTTAATGTAACATTTTAATTCTTTAAATAATTGTGGACACTATTTACACTAATGAAAAAGGTTAATTATTCATTGGAAGAAAAGAATTTTGACAGAAAATCTTTGGGCTTAGGTTCTTCAGTGGGTTTGAAATATGCCATCATGTGGCCTTTCTGTTTCCACATGTTTACTGCCTCTTTGAGCTCCATTTGACCCTGTAGAAACAAAAATTAATATACCTGATTTCAATTTGAACATGTTATTTAAATGAATGTCATTGAATCAATGAGTTTTCCTTCAAATTATGTAATAAGTTGGTAGTACTGTACTGTGTACTGTAATGCAATGTATTTTGTTAGTATGATCAAAATTTTAGAAGTGGAGTTGTAATTAAATATTAGTTTTTCTTACCTTGATAACAAGCATATCAATAACTCGGATATCCGAGACATTTTTGTTGTTTAGGAAAATCTCCTTCAGCTTAGCTCTGCACTGGTCTTCTGACTTTGGCATGTCATAATCCTTTACTGAAATTAAATATCTGAGTTTTAAGAATCACCCACTTCGATATAATTAAAAACCATTCTAGGACCACAAGCCCTATTTTACTGGGACACCAAGATAGGTTCTGCACTACCAACAAAATATATGGGGCTGTGTAAGCTGAGGGTACCTCACCTGGTGGCTGTTGGTTGCTCAACCAATTCAAAACCACTGTAGCACCACCTTGGTGTTCTAGTGAAATAGGGCCTTACTGACTAAGTTACTGACAGACAATGCAGAACCAAAACTACTCATACTAACACTCAAAATTAATTTATTTAATTTAGGGCAAGAAATGCCACATAAAAATGTTAATAATAAAAAAAAATGGTCGGTATGCAGGTTGTATTAAGCTAAATGGCATTTATTTCCTTGGAGAGTGTAGGTAAAGGAGCACTAAGAGTTTTCTTTCCGAAATTCTTACAGGAACAAGTGTAGAAAGTTGCGTTCAAAAGCTAGTACATAATAAAATTCCATCGTATTATAACGTGACTCACGTAAGTCACAAAGGTAAGACCTTATGCACTTAGTTTGAAAATATACTAAAAAAGGTACAATTCAATATAAATATGAGCTGGGAAAAGTATGACATAACAGGTTACTAACCTAAGTACGGAACTTGACGGTACCAAGCTTTGTAAAGGTTGAGTACCCTCCTTTTGGCTTCACCAGGAGTCACTGAGAGCACAGGTCTCACATTTTTGGTACCAACTTTAATCGCTTGCCTTGCAGCAGACATTTTAGACCAATTTTTCTGGTAAATAAAATTCTTGTTTTTTTGACTGTGACACTCATTTGTTTTTTTTTTTTGTTCCGTTTGGAACAGGCTAAGGTCAATGACCATGCTGCCTTGTCATAAGTTTAATTCATTTCTTTAGTCAATTTAAGGAAATTTGTCTTCAGTATTTTTAATGTCTTAAATCCATGGCTTTAATCATTACAAATGTAATTATAAGTTCATCTTGTGAACTATAACAAAATACACGTAAAATCCAGTAAGAGTACAATGTCATAGGTTTGTTAATTTCTCTAGTACATTTAGGGAAAATTAAGTCTTTAGTATTGTAAGCATGTCTAAAGCCGAGAATTTAGTCATTTTTCAGATACTTAAATCCATTTTTTTATATAATATCAACTTCCAATAGAGCACATTAAGTACAAAAAAACCATGTGGAATCAATATATCATAGAAGGAACAAAGCAACGTATCCAAGAACGTAACAACGCTTAGATCAAACGTCAATGTCAAATTCAAATTCAATTCAATTATCAACAGTGTTATCAACAAGCACAAGCGATTACAAAAAACAATGAAGCAAGAAAGTTATATACCCCATTGAGCAATTCAAAGTATTTACAACGATTGAACAACACCTAGATTTATACATATTTACAAAAAAACATTAGATTCTGCAAACCGTACAGAGAACAAATTTGTAGAGAGGTATGTAAGTCAGGCTATTTACAAGAAGAGCTTGAATGGAGCGCGGCACCAAATCAGGCTTGCCATAAATTTTAATCAGCTCGTCCATAAGCACAAGGCGCTAAATGCCAAAGGCCGAGCAAACAAAGAATATGTGTGATAGAGTTTGCTCTACCGCAACATCACAATAATCACAATGTGAGCTATCCACCATTTTTAAGCGGAAAAGATGAAATTTCAAATTACACTGTCCAAAACGTAGCCTCAGAATAGAAGTGTACAATTTCCTGTTTGAATAGGTGTCACCTTTGCAGAACCAAGGCATAACTCCAATTTGGGCATTACACTCATCCATACCACAAACCTTTCTTTTCAATTTGAACTATATGATTATAATGTTTTTTCCAAATGTCAACGGACCTTTTCTTCAAAAGAGGAACAATATCAGAACAAGGTACATGGACATCTAGACTACTGCTAGAATCGGGGACTATTGTAGCACAATTTGTTATAGTTCTAGCTAAAAAGTCAGCTCTCTCATTACCTATGACACCAACATGAGACGGTACCCACATAAAAGAAGCATTGAAATTATTTTTTGATATTAATTCTAACCATAACTGTTTGATTGCAACAATCAAATAGTTAGTGTTAGCATTAAATTTATTATTTTTAAGATTTTCCAAAACACTCATACTATCACTGACTATTACCCATTTAAGACTACCACTATTTTTGTGTTTTATGTGTTTCAAAGCGGCAAGAATAGCCACAGCCTCAGCTGTGAATATGCTTGTGTTTGAATTAATTTTATAACCAGTTCCAGTATTTAACAAACTATCAAAAACAGCAAAAGAAACAGCAGACTCATTTTTGGACCCATCAGTAAATAGAAATCTACAATCATCAAATTCAGAGAATTTACTATAAACATCTTCTTTTGAGAACAAATTATGATCAATAATAATGTTGATTGCAGGAAAGTGACTTTGAAAGACTCCAAAATAACATGGCAGAACAGAAGACCTATGTATTTGCAAAGTTTCAAGAAAATTTATGAATTGTATCAAGCCCTGCAATATGTAAAGATAATTATGTATGGGAGGAGGTGGAGCAAGTTTTAAGTTTAGAAACAGGTGATTTTTAATTTTACTGTAAAGTTTCAATATGAATCTCTCTTTAAAATATGAGAACCTTATACTTAAGGGAGGAAGTCTACATTCAACTTGCATTGCATTTATGGGAGTGCTTTTAAATGCTCCAGTTATAAGTCTCAAGCTTTTATTTTGAATTTTTTCTAAGACATCAACCAGCCTACTGTCATTAGCAAAACAAAGGAAACCATATTCATAATGACTTCGAATTAAAGATTTGTACAACATCAACAGTACCTTGGGATCGGCTCCCCAAGATGTTCTACATAATGATTTCAAAATATTGAAGGCTTTATTAGCTCTAGAAGCTATTAAATCAATATATTTTTTCCAGGAAAGGTTTTGAGTGAAAGTTACACCTAAAAACTTAACTTCATAAGAGACAGGAATAGGAACTTGATTGTAGACAATAATAGGGGTAGAACTGCAAACATTTCCGAATACTAACAGTTTTGATTTTGAAGCATTAACTTTAAGATTTAAGTATGAGAAATAAGAAAACAAACCTTCCAACGGCTTATTAATAAGAGTTGTAACATGAGCCAAACTTTTACCAGATGTGTAAACTACTATTCATCAGCAAATTGAAGATTTTTAACATCAGAACCCAAGACCAAGTTCAAACGGCGAATATAAAGAATAAAAATTAATGGAGACAAAATACCTCCTTGGTTTGTACCAACTGAAGCAAATCTTGGACCATATAACAAACCATTATATTTAACAAAGATTTCCCTTTCTGTTAAAAATTTTTGAACCCAATGAACCACTTTGTTTGGAATCCCAATAGAAAGTAGTTCATTGCCCAAAATATCAACATTTACATTATTAAAAGCTCCAGAAACATCAAAGAACACAGACATCAAAAAATAATTATTATTTAAACTACTTTGAATATCAAGCTGTAATTGACAAATACTTTCACGAGCAGACATACCCCTACGAAAGCCGTATTGATTAGAGGGTAAAAGGTAATTTTTTTCTATATAAAATTCTAGTCTTTGTTTTAATAGCTGTTCAAATACTTTTCCTACACAAGATGTTAGTGCGATAGGGCGATAAGACTCTGGACTAGATCGCTGCTTATCTGGTTTTAATATGGGAACTACAATCAGACTTCCAAGAATGTGGTATATCATTAGCTAGCCAAAGATTATTTAATATTAATAGAAACATGTCCAATCCCATACAGCTAAGCTTTTTCAACATCATGTAAGGAACACCATCAAGACCAAAAGCACTATCCTTTCTAGAATATAGGGCAGCAAGTAACTCATTTTTTGTGAAGGCATCAGTCAAGAAACTATTTACAGAATTTATACCACTAACCGAAGGAATGTTTGTTTTGTTATTTACATAATCAGGAGTGTACTTACGAAGAAAATCTAAAACCCAACTATCATCGTTATTTGCCCAGGAATATGTTTTATTGAATTTTCTCATAAAATTCCAGATTGTCGACAAGGGAGTACATCAATTAAAGGAGTTGCACAATTCTATCCAGCTATTGGATCTTACCGTTTTCAAGGTAAGTTTTTTTAAAGCTTGCAAATGCTTAAATTCAATATATGTTTCATCCGAAGGACTGTTTTTGAAGTTAACATATGCAGATTTAGAATTTTAAACAGCATCTCTACATGCTTTGTTCCACCAAGGAAGAGGAGGATTTTTGAATTTCCTATGAGGTGTACTATTAGTTAGTATTAGTAGTAGCACCAGTAGTAGTGCTACAACTATTAATAGTAGTAGGGCAAGACACAGATAAATAGTGGTTTGGAAGGCACTTATTTATAGTAGTGTGCAAAATTTTAATGAAAGTGGAGTAAGCACTTTCATTAAAATGTTTCAGGGTACTTTCTAGAGTACCCTGGTACCTTATAAATTTGATACTTAGACGAAGCATCTTCTTCGTCAGATGAAGAGTCACTTGGCGGAGGCCCATCAGGAGGGTCAGCCTTTTTCCGCTTCTTGCTACCCCCCATGACTCCAACACTTTCACATATAAAACATACTATTTACTATCTATTTACAACGATATAAACAAGAAATGTACACTAATTATAATAAACTTTAAATTTTATAAAATTGGGCGCCTTTCACTATCAAGGTTTCCGCGCTTTTTTCTGACACTCATATGGTATTGGTGACATTTTTTTTCCTAATAAGCTTTACGGCCTTGGACGGATCCTTCCAGCCAAATCTTCAATGTTGCTCTCTTTTTTTCAACTTCTTCCTATTTTGTCAATCATTAAGTACATTACACATCTTTTATATGGTGACGAGCTCAGTCGAGGTGATGAGAACATTATCTTCGGTTTCGATTAGACTTCAGTGTAGCAAATAGAATCGTCAAATATCTTGAAATGTGGAGATTACATATTTATATATATCTTCATACGTGTTCGTATTCTTCAGTAAAGATGGCAAAAGGCGGGGTATTTCTTCACGTCTATAGATCTTCATAAGGCCATCTATCAGGAGCATTCTCTGCAAACTAAAGGCCGGACAATGAAGCACCAAATGATCTAGGGTGGCTTGGTGATCAGTACAAAATTCACAAATGTCTGAGCGTATTATATTGATCCGTTTCAAGTGAGCAGGAAACTTGCCATGTCCCAATCTTAGTCTATTCAAAGTTGTTATGAATCTTCTTGTAGGTGACTGTAATCCAAAATACCATGGCTTGCTTGGAATGTTTTCTTGGATTTCTGCATACCACTTTCCTTTTATTTGTTGGGTCCTTTCCCATTCTTGCTGCCAGTTTTCAAACATTCTAATCTTTAGCTGCGAAAAGTAATCTGTGAATGGCACAGAGGGAGCTGGGTATTGAGAGTTGATAAGTGGTGTTTGGATTTTCATCATTTTATCTACTGTTTCATTTCCTGTAATTCCTTGGTGTGCTGTTACCCATAAAAATTCTATTAACTGGTGAGGATTTTCGTGAATATACTGTCTAATCTTTGTTATATATAGGTTGGTCTTGTACGATATTTTCGGATTTTCCAGGGAACTCAATACACTCAACGAGTCGGTAATAATGAGAAACTTGTCAGCGTCTTTGGTTCTACTGATATATTGCAACGCAGCATAAATGGCGTATGCTTCTGCAGTAAAAACAGATGAATTCTTGTCTAACGGAAAGCATCGTCCAAATCTTCTTCTTGAGTCATAGTAAGCTGCTTTGGTGGCATCACTAGTCTTAGAACCATCCGTATACACATATCGGTTATCTGGTTTCTCAATATTTACAAAATGTAAAAACTCTTCATTATTCAATACTTTAGTTTTGCATATTTTTGGTGTCGTTAACTGTATTTCTAATGTACTTAAATCCCATTTAATACTATGATCTATGCACTTACAAACACTTTTCAAATCATCAATTTGCTCACTTTGAATAATTGCGTTACTTTTATATCTACTCAGATAATGCTTATTGGCTAGTACTTTAATACAGTATTTTTCTGCTAAGTATTTAAGTCTGACAGATATTGAAGGTATACCAGCCTCTATTTCTAACGAGTTTATTGTTTGATTGTTGAGCATATAGCACCTGTAATGACGCGCAAACCTTTGTTTTGTATGACCTCAAGCTTTCGAAATAGAGACTGGTTTATGAACTTTCCATAAATAATTAGGCCATAATCGTAATGGCTTCGAACAATTGATTTATAAATCAAATTTAGCAAATTGGGATCCATACCCCAGGTCACACTAGCTAAATACCTCATTATATTTACACCCTTTTGCATTTTGTTTACAATTTTTAAAACATGAGTATTGAATGATAATTTACAATCAAAAATCTCACCGAGAAACTTTTTTTCCTCAACTACATTTGTATTTACAGAACAGTATCTAAAATTTATATTTACAAGATGAAAATCAATTGTTTTACAAAATATCATGGCTGAACTTTTTGTGGATTTATATCTTAATCAAGAACACCTTTATAGTATAAATATAGCTGCCTTAACGCTTCATTCAACCTACTGATAGCTTGGGAGAGATTTCTATCAGATGTATAAATAGCTGTCATCAGCATATTGGAGCACAGACAAGTGAGGTAATGATACATATTTATGAAACAGTGCAGTATACAATGAGTACATCAATGGCGATAAGGTTGCCCCTTGCATGACACCCTTATATGCTAATTTTGGACCAATTAATGAATTATTAAACTTAACATAAACCTTACGAGCATAAAATAAATTAAAAATCCACTGACATATTTTACCTGGAATGTTGTAACTATGTAAAAATTTTACAAGACTTATTATATTCATGTTATCGAAAGCTCCACTTACGTCTAGAAAGGCACAAACTAAATATTTATTATTAAGAAAAGATTCATTTATATTTCCTGCAAATGTAACTAAACTATCAGTAGTACTACAGCCCTTGCGAAATCTAAATTGATCAGGTGGAATTATAAGTCTAGATTCTGCATATATTTCCAGTCTATTTTAATCATGTTTTCAAATATTTTACCTACGCACGATGATAAAGATATAGGTCTATAAGATTCTGCTATTACTGGATCTTTATCAGACTTTAAAATAGGTACGACTGCTATTGTCTTCCAAGATGTAGGAATTAAGTTTTCTTGCCACAACTTATTATAAATATGTAACAGGACTAGTTTGGCAGATTCATCAAGTTTTTTGATTAAAATATAGGGAATAGAATCAAGACCCTGAGTGGTATCTTTTTTACCATTTAATTACAAATTGAACTCATTCATTGAAAAAAGGGAGACTAAATGTGTATTAAGATCGTTTTTCCTAAAATATTCTGATAAACATTCAATATCATCGTGTTGTTGGTCGCAAGCTATTTTGTTTAAAAAGTCATTTACAAAACAATTTTCTTTAGATTTAGGGGCATTATATTTACAATTGAACCTTTTAACTAGTTTCCATACCTGACTAATTGGGGTGTTCCTGTCAAAGCTCGATTTCCAACTCTCTTTCTTTTGTTGCTTTATAATTAACTTTTTGGAAGCTTCAATTTTTTATAGATAATATAATTTTCTATATACATGTAGCGCAAGTTTACATTCGTTTACAGCATTAGCACAAGCGTCGTTCCACCAGGGAACTGGCTTATGAGATCTAGTAGTATTTACACTCTTAACTAAAGGCACAAATTCATTCCTAAGTTCACTAAGCAAATCTATAAATTTTTCATATGCTAATAAACAGTTAGATTCTAAGAATAGGTCACGGAATAAAACTTCAGATTTTTCCTTATAACTCTTCCAGTCTGCCCTATCATACAAAAATTTTTCAAAAGGAGATCTGAATTCGAATACGTCAATATTTACATTAATATTTACAAGAGTTGGAAAATGATAGCTACCAAGTGTATCCTCCGTATAAACACACCAATCTGCGGAAGCCGCTAAACATGGGGAAATAAAAGCAATATCAATAGCTGATGGTGACTGATTAGGACGATTGAGTGTAGTGGTTTTACCTGTATTTAATATAAACATGTCTATTTCTTCTATCATATCATAGAGTTGGATTCCCCTTGGTTTAGTATTTTGTGATCCAAAGGCTGTATGATGGGCATTAAAATCTCCCATCACTAGAATGAGAGATGTTATTGACGAAATATCATTTTTAAATAAAGAAATAGGAAACCGACCACTTCGTTGAGGGCAATGAACGCCAAGAATTGAAACATAACTATTTAGAAATTTCACATTAATCGCAATTGTTTGTACTTTGTCGGAACTTTGGGTAACTATTTGCCTACTTTTAATGGAAGTTTTACTGAGTATGGCAACTCCGCCATAACCATCCTGTCCATCTTGACGGTAAACGTCATAACCTTTTATTTTGATTGTATCAGCTGGCCGAAGCCAAGTTTCATTAAGAATACATACATCAATATTTTGTGTCTCAAGTAAATGACTAATAAATATCAATTTAGGTTTTAAACTTTGGATGTTATGCTGCAATACTCGAAGGGGGCCTCTATCCATCGTTGCAGCAGTTTTTAATAAATATTTCTTTAATTGTTGATGTGTTTATAGGTAGGTTATTATCTTTATTAATGAATTTGAGAAGTGTGTCAATTAGGGCTTTAAGAATTTTATCATTATTGATGACATCGCTCAGAATGTCTTTATCAGATTTTAGTTTTTTTGGTTTGATTTGGTAAAGGGGAATTCATTGCTTTAGTATAGGACTTGTTCAATTCCGGAAAGAATGAACCTAAGGTTGTGAATTTGTTTGTTTGTTTGTTAACTATTTTGGCTTTATTTTCCATTATTTTTTGTTGTTTCACTGGACACAATTTTGAAACAGCAATGTGTTCCCCTTTGCAGTTAGCACAGTATGGCTTGTCTTTATTTGTACAATCTTTGTAATGGTGAGACTGAGCAAATTGAACACACTACGTTTCGTTTACAATATTTGGTTGTATGACCAAATCCCATGCATTTAAAACGATGAATTACGGGCTTAATGTATTGTTCAACTGGTAATATGCATAAACCATAGTTCACAGATGCTGGGAGTACATTACCTGCAAAAGTAACTGACACGGTCTGCAATGGAACCACACCATCTGGAGTCTTCTTGGTAAATCTGCGGACAGACAAGATTTCTTGGGAGCTTATCAGTTTGTCAAATAAATGCTTGCAACTTAAATTTGTTGGTATGAATTTGATGACTCCTGTAGATTCTGTTGTTGAAGCCGGGATAAATGCTTTCACCTCATGTGAAGACAAGAATTCAGAATTGGCCAAAAGAGAGTTGGCATTTTTGGCGCTTTCAAATATAATCGCATATCTCAAAGCGTTTACTCTTTTAATTTCCTTTACACCCTTGTTGTAACGACTGAAAATGTTATTCAAGTATATGGGATCTTTATTACCAAACTTTATTGTGTCATTGACGCTTTCAATATAAACTGGAAAGACTGTACCAGCTGAGTTCACCGGATAGCTTCGGATATGGTCTTGTTTGTAGTATGGTGCGAACTTATCCTCTTCTTCCTCATTGGACAGATCAACAATGGGCCCAGCAGCCTTCCGCTTTTTCTTCGTCATTTTAACATATGTACCGCCACTGTCGGTACTCATTCAGGACAATCACTCGAAATTTACAAAAAATAGACTTGTGAAAATTAAATAAAAAGTGGGAGCAAAATTTTATCGAACCTCCAGCCTCGAAAGTTCCCGCGTTTTTTTTCGGTATTGGTGACACTTGTGACAGTGACATTTTTTTTTGTTCAATTCACCCATTCTGGGTTGGCAAAGGATCAAGATTATACAGCCACGTCTTTAGGTTTATTATTTGAATCATTTTTCTTTATTTTCTTCAGTACTTCTTTGTAAACACTTATAGCCTAACCAGAAATATATAGTGCGCTACGATACGATACCAGCGTAGATTGGCAACTGAACATAAAAAACAAGTTTAAATAAGATATCAAAAATTCGCACACAGGTAGGATTTGAACCTACAACCTTTGGCTAACCGGGCCAACGCTCTTACCAACTGAGCTACTTGGACAGTAGCTCAGTTGGTAAGAGCGTTGGAAAAACATATTTTTTATGTGTTTACATTGATGTTAATTTTTTAAGCCTGCTGCCTAATCATAAAAAATTCTACGATAAAATAACACGATAGAATACTCGCCAATTGAGGACTTGTTAAAGTCAGTAGCTCTTTGTAATATTGACCTTGAATTTTGGACCAAAACATACATAATCAGGTCATAAGTTCTGTCACACAATAAAAACTTTTGAATTTAGAATGCTAACCACAAAAAAGTTTATTGAATTCGAATTTCGAATTTTTCCTGAAAATAAAAATGTGTACTTTTTAGAATTTTCCTCATTTTTAAATACGGAGTGGACACTTAAAGAAGACTGTGTCGCGGTTATTGCGTTGCATCAGGCTGAAAAAAATAACATTAATGTTAATACATAAAATATTATTTATGTTCAGTTGCCAATTTACGCTGGTATGATTATACCGAGTGTTGTCATATAAAAAGGATTCGAAGCGCCCTTAATTCAGGTCCCATATATTTCTGGTCAGGCTATACACAACTATACTAAACTACGAAGTACGAACTAAATCATTGAAATGCGAGGATGGTTCACATTTCAATGCTCTCAAGGAAATTTTGAGCGGGAAATTTAACCGTATCAGATAGGACCGCCTTACTTTGTTTCTCACTTTTACTTTATTAGTTCTCCACTGCAGCTTATTGAGCTAATTCCACCACACAATCACAACAATGACCACGAAAAACTAATTTAGAAAATTAAGAAACGAAGCCCAGCCACCACGGTTCGTTACCCGCCAAAAACTCCAGTAGTAGTCGTAGTAGTTCTATCCAACATGTATCCAACAGGGGTACGGCAATTGTACACAGCCATACAGCCAGATCTTAAATATGACAGTGACAGTACTGGGTAGTAGTGATGGGCAGTGGATAAATACTCAGAGTAAATACTCGTTTTTATCCATTTTTATCGGATATTTACTCTAATTGGTGGATAAAAATAACTAATTGGGCCTGGGCCCTACTTTACCAAGCGCAACAGGTGCGATACCTGTCATTTAAGTTTTTAACCGATTTCAAAAAGGAAGGAAGTTCTATGTTCCGTCATATGTAATTTTTTTCGTTTTGTTTTATCTACGTTCACAGAGTTCTTCACTTGTTGTAGACTTATTTTCATAATTCATTGTTTTTCTCATTTAAAGAGCATACTTTTAGGTTTATCTCAGTGTCACCAAGTCAGGATCTAATGCTGAAACCCAGTGAAAATAAATGTTCGCGCTTGCTCCGTTTGCGCCTTTCTAAGCATTTTAGTGTACTGAGACTGCCTGTTGATTTAGTTTTCAGCACCCTCTATCCAAGGGTTCAAACCCCGGTTCGAGCCGATTTCTGGGTTTTACTTTTTTAAAATAACTCAGAAACAGCTCGGAGTCAGGAAATTGGTTATCCATCCCATCTCATCGAACTATGAGAGTGAAGGATCAGATAACTGCACTAATGAATTGTGCACACACTTGTACACTATAATATCTCCAGCGCAGTTAGCTAATCTCTGTTGATTGGTCCGTATTTGAAATTCGGCTATATAGCAGACTATGTAGTTCCTTTGACAAAAGATAACCTTACTAAAAAAACTAGATCTATATCACTCCTGAGCCACCAACTGTTTTCAGGGGTCATCGCGTATTGTCTCGTTGTTTTGATGTGTTGTTTGTCGTTGTGGGCGGTGCTACAGTCTCTTCCGAGGTGTCACATAGACTATAGGTATATAGAGGTTAGAGTTAGAGTATCTGTACAACAATGCCACCACGTCGGTACGTGAACAGAAGCAGAGCTCGAAGACCATTCCATTGCGGAGAGGTGTGAGACAGGGAGACGAATATCTTTTAAACTGTTTACAGCGACATTAAAAGACGCCTTCAAGCTTCCGGAATGGATTTGGATCAACGTCAACGGCGAATACATCACATACCTCCTGCTTGCCACGCTGGAGGAGCTTGGAACTATGCTCGAAGACCTCAACCGAATCTCCCAACAAGCGGGTCTTACAATGAACATGGACAAGACGAAAGTAATGTCTCCAACTCTAGCTCCAGAGTGGTACCCACTCCAATATCTGTTGAGAAGTCAACTCTCAAAGTTGTTGACAAGTACGTCTACCTAAAACAAGTAGTTACTTGCATTGGTACGTTGTGGTTCAACTAGGTAGTAGTTGGATGTGGTCCCACTAGGTAGTAGTTGGACCATTAGGTAGGTCCAACTCCGAGAAAAAAGGTCTGTCGACGAATCCGATTTGGCTGAGCAGCGTTTGGGAAACTACGCAAGAGCACCTTCTCGTCTCAAGTACCTCAGTGCCTTAAGACGAAAGTCTTTAATTAATGTGTGCTGCCAGTGATCACATAAGAATCTGAATCATGATCTCTACTATGGGCCTCATAAAAAAGCTTAAGTTTATGCAATGGCGAGGCCTATGCTCGGTGTTTCTCTACGAGATCGAATCAGAAATGAGGAAATATGTAGAAGAACTAAGGTAAAGCACTTAGCCCTGCGAATCAGTAAGCTCAAGTGGCAATGGACAGGGCACATAGCGCGAAGACCTGATAGCCGTTGGGGCAGAAAAGTTCTAGATTGGAGATCCTTTGATCAAAGGCGCAGCGTAGGACGGACTTCCTACGGCAAGATGTACAGACGACCTTGTAAAGATTGCAGGATCACACTTTACTGAATGCAGGCCGCTTGCAATCGGTCGTTCTGGAAAACCATGGGGTAGTCCTATGTTCAGCAGTGGACACCCTACGGCAGCATCAACATGATTTTCAGTCGAAACCGAAACCGAAATCTTGGTCATTTAATAATTAAGATCGATTATTGTTGTTTATAGCTAATTATATAGAACTAGCTGTTGCCCGCGTCTTCGTCCGCGTGGACTCGATAATATAAAATATTTTATACTCCCGTCGCACCATCCAGCTATCTCTTAGTCTACCATGTCGTGTGGAGAAGAGAGGAATGAAAAATCGAAGTCAGTAGGCACTCTCTGGATAGGTTAGGGCTCATTCACACGGGATCCGTCATTGAGGATTCGTCAAAATACAGGGTAGCGTCATGACGGATGGATGTTCACATTGCATACGGAATCGTGTTTTTTCACGATTTGTCAAAATATTCGAATTGAATTTAGGTATAGTATGTACTATTAGATACGGCGGCCACTCATCATTGGTTATATGTAACTCAGTGAAAACACAACGATGGCGCATTTTAAAATACTGCTAACGCCATCTATTGTCAACATTTAGAACTAAAAAATATTTTGTTCGTCTTAATTTATTCGTTTCATTAGGTAAGTACTGATAGGTTCAAACTAATACATTTACATCCTCCATCATCCCTTATTTTATCCCCATGGGGGTTTTATTTACAAAATCCTATTTAAGCGGACGTCTTCATAATAGTAACTCCAATCTTTAATTTCAGTTCAATCAGTCGAAAATCTAAAAGAAGATTTATACAAACTTTCATCCCCTATTTTATCCCCTCAGGGGTGGAATTTATCAAAATCCTTTCTTAGGGGATGCCTACGTCATAGTAGCTTTATGCATGCAAAGTCTCAGCCCGATCGGTTTAAAATTGACAAAGTTTCATACAAACTTTCATCCCCTATTTTATCCCCTTGGGGGCAGAATATATCAAAATCCTTTTTTAGCGGATACCTATGTCATAACGTCTACCTGCATGCCAAATTTCAGCCCGATCCGTCCAGTGGTTTGGGCTGTGTGTTGGTAGATCACTATGTAAGTCAGTCAGTCACCTTTGAGTTATATTTATTATATATTATTTAGATTCAAAAACTCTTTAGCACGTTTTTTGGTTTAAACTACTAACGTACTATTATAATAATCATAAATTTGCGTGTTAAAGCAAAAAACATGTTTATAAAATATTTATCCGTCTTTGGATAAATACTCGAGTAAAAATTTATATTTATGAGTATTTATCCATTTTTAGTATTTATCCGGATAAAAACCCATCACTACTGGGTAGGTAAAGGATCAATATAATATAGGTATAGTGTCCGGGTTTCGTCTGGCGTAAATATTTATGTCATCATAATATGATGCGCATATTATGCGTAAATCATCAAATGTTATCGACAAAAACCCCCATGTTGGGGGTCTAACTAGATTGGGGGTCTACTCTTGAAAAGGCAGCCATTTTAATTATTTTTTGAAATATATGTTTAGGAACAGTTCAATAGGTTTTTAAAAAACTATTGAACTGTTTTAAATTTTTTGCAAGATTTAAAAAAAAATGTTTTAATCATTTTCATACCTTTTAGGACCTCCTTGGAAATAGTTTTTTTTTAATAATTAAAATGGCTGCCATAGATGTAATGGATAACATTTGATGAACTAATAGCCCATAAATAATTATCGCTAGTCACACACTGTATATATTTGTGATTTCGGAAACCGCTTTAAAGATCTCGCTTAAATAGGTACGAGTGGCCGCCACCGGTGGTCGCGATCACAGGTAACACTGACTAGCTACTGTACCACCGGTGACTATGGTCGGTGGCTCATCTGCGCGGAGCCTTTTAAAATACATTGCACGCATGCATTGTAGCTTGGTGGCAGTGATGGGGAGGTTCACAGAAATGTGTGCTTGCTGTGTCCATTACTCCAACAGGAAAGGGTGATCTACAGCAAATTTAACTTTGCAGAAAAATAGTACGTAATCTGCTATTAATGTGCGCCAAATATAAAATTAGTGGGGGTTTTCGTTTTCCAATAAAAGCGGAAAAACGGAATCTGCTGGAGAAATGTCTCTCCAGCAGAAAGATTTTGAAACAGTGGTCTGACAGTAAAACAAAGTATATTAGCGTAATCTTACTTTTCTATAAATGTGGCACCTAAAATAAAAACTGTGGGCCATACCGCTATAGAGATATTCAATTTTCTGCTAGAGTGACGTTTCGCAATATCTTCTATCTCAGACCCCATCGCATGTGCGGCCGTAGAGTAAACGGATATGAATAGGCTTTAACTAGTGACGCTAAGTCCAATGACTCGATCTTAGTAAATATATACAGTTAGAAAGCTATGAAGAATTCTTGAAAAACATAAAATACGAGATAGCGCTGAAATTAGAGAACCAGTGAGTTCATGGATGACAGTATTTGAATGGTCTTGATCTTCTTAATAACTGTGAACCATTTAAAGACCATGTATACGTCTGCTCTTGAATTAAATAACTTTTGACTCCTAACTGATACTGCATAAATTTGACGTGAAAATGCAAAAAACTGAATCAATTAAAGATGTTCTAGTATAAACCAATAACCAGAGAGTAATTCAAAGTGTACATGCTGAAAATTTCAGCTTGAAACATGGCCAATTGGTGAAGATATCAATCAAATCCCAAAACAACAGCTAATGACTGGTTATCCGACCAAATTGGAATGGTCACAAAAAAGCGGCCGTTTCATACATATGGGTGACCTACTTAAATATGCATTACAATTAGTTGGCAAATATTGGGTCAAGTACACTTAAGTAAGAAAAAAATAAAAAATAATAGAAAAATCTGAAACAACGATGGTAGCACTCGCCCAGACCCGAGACAATTAAGACATTTTTGGATTTCTATATTAGACCCGACCGAATCGAATCCGGGACCTCAAAGACAGTGACAATTGAAAACCTGTCTATGAGCCTGTCAACCGGAGATGTCATACAAAGCTATGCTTTATGTATACTATGATTTATTAATTTTAGGAAAAAAAAATCTCGGACCCACATGCGATAGGGTCCGAGATAGATTTTGCGAAACGTCACCCCAGCAGAAAATTGAATATCTCTATAGCAGTATGGCCCACAGTTTTTATTTTAGATGCCACATTTGTAGAAAAGTAAGATCTACACGCCCATATACTTTGTTTTACTGTCAAACCACTGTTTCAAAATCTTCCTGCTGGAGAGACATTTCTCCAGCAGAATCCGTTTTTCCGCTTTTATTGGAAAACGAAAACCCTCACTAATTTTATATTTGGCGCACATTAATATCAGATTACGCACTATTTTTCTGCATAATTCAATTTGCTGTAGATCACTGTTGGAGTAATGGACACGTGCTTGCTCTGCTTTTGTAGCCTTAGGTAGAACTATGTGAATGTAGAACTATGTGGATGACTACGGCGTAGTAAGGGCTATCTTATTATGTGGTAAAGGTAAGGCAATAAAACAAAAAATAAAACAATAAAAAAGTAATTGAAACATTTATTGACTTAATTGTACAATGTTTTTAATACATGACAATAACTTATAGACGATAGCAACAACACGAGCACTTTAATAATCGTAATTTTGAGAACAAAAAGCTCAATTTTTATTTTTAAGCGAATAAAAGTTTCTAGAGCGTTTTCTTACATTACCGACGCGCATACCTACTTACCTACATCAACAACAATATAAGGTTAGACCTTGTCTCAACTGATCATTTTTTTGTGATTTTTATGTTGGTCCCATAATAGAAACAGTTATATGTATCTTATTAGTGCAGTAGAACAACCCCATGTAAAGAATACAATTTATTTTTTTGGATCCTGTATATTGTTTTGAAGTTTCATGGTCACTAACATTAATAATAAGTAGATAAGTAGTTATTTACAGGATTGCTAGGTACCACCTTTTTATCTTCGAAATCCAGATTTTTCGGCAAATATAAGTAGGTAAGTATAGAATAAATATCAGCGACTCAAAAATAAAAAGGTTCATGGTAGCATTCCTACTACTTTAAAAATACATCGATAGTAGAACTACTACCTACTTAAGTGTATAACTTTCCACCATTCTTCAAACTTTGTATTTTTATCAAATTAAATAAAATTAAACAATTATTGAGCTACCAAACCAACTTACTTACATACTTACATAGCAACATTTTAGATGGCTGAAATGTATAAATTACAAAGGACAAGTTTTAGCTCCATGCTTTGGAGTGAGTTCAGAGCTATAAGGATTAATCAGGAAGGTGTCTTTCATTCTTCCTGGCATGTAGGTGAAGTATATATCTCTGAAAAAATATGCGTTAACAATATAAATAATACTGAAAAACAAGCAAACAATTATTGAAAAAACAAAACACCCGATTGCTAAAGTAAATATATTTTAGAAATGATCTTTTCATTTGATACCCTTATTGCTATGGTAAGGAAAAAAATCATTTCAATCAATCACATCATATCTCCTACGTAGTTTCGAATGCCGCTGTTGCAACACACGTTGTTGCGAATTTTTTTTCGAATGCTAAGTTCGAATGATGTACTTGCGAAAGACCCTTATCAAAATGAACGAATACGTTTAAAAACGCGTTCTACGCGTTTCTTCAGTTACCTACAATTTATTAAAAGAATTATTTTGGTGATCATATTTATGGAATGTTCCCCATGCGTCGATTCCCAAAACGTCGCGCCGCGCGACAATCCATACAAGTGTTCCCGATTCGTCGCTCGAAAAACTGCGCGACCTTCCATACAACTGTTCCCATTTTATCGCTCGACAAAATTTACATGTCGAATTTGTCCTATGTTCTTATGTTACCCTGGTACATGTGATTAATATTTATGGATTTTTTCTATAAAATTGGTTTGGATCTACCAGGAAAGCATAAGTTTGAAAGTATTTCAATGGTTGATTAGCCACCGAATACGATTTTAAATTTAGAATCTTTTATTCCACGTGGCATTTGGAGTTACCAGGGCAAAATAGAAGTTCATGAATTTGAACTATATAAGAAGGTAGGCGCCGAATGTTTTTTTAATTGTTGATTTGGAACTTCATGTACCAGGAAGACATGAGCTTAAAATGGTTGAATAAGTAATAGGACCTACCACATCCTATACCTATACGAATCTTACTACAGTACAAGCGCCAAAATTAAAGTATTTGAGTGAAAACAATGTCGCATTCGCTAACAGAATATCATACGAGTAATTCAGAAATAGAGCTCCAGGAACATCTACATGTCACTTACCACAAAATCTCTCATCGTTACCATAATAAAAGGTCAGCATCAAGATGGCGGGATCAAGCTTCTGATTTAAAATGTTTTATATCAGGGTATAAGTGCTTCATTTGTACCATTTGTACCCTGACCTAGACATTTGTACAAATGAAGACAAAAACGGCACATCGCAATTTTTCTGGTCACGCCACTATGACGTCAAAGTGGCGGGACCAACTTGAAGCGCTGCACAGACAACCATAGTTCATTGAACGCGATTAGTACTGCATGTGTACTTCCTATATACTGAACTGTTATCATAGTAGTAAATTTAATCAAAAAGCTGATCCCGCCATTTTGACGTATCAGTAAATTGGTGCATTCATATCAAAGTCGCTAAATCACACAAAAATACACATAATAAGACTTTGTACTAGCTGAGTACATGATCGTGATGTTTGTCTCAGATTTGTAAGCCTTGTAGGAAAAAAGTTATCATCAATTTGTTGCTCCATAATCCGTTTGGCATGTAAATAGGGGAAGGGGGCCCAAAGCAGGTCACTTATGTTTATTTTAATGACTCTTCAGATTCTCGATGAGCAGTCTCGCGAGAAGGCTCGCCAAGATTTCTCGCACATCACTGGTGTCGGTTCACACTTAAGATATTTCTCACTTGTTGTTGTTCTCGCTACTAAAGTACTAGTATGGACGACTTTGACAATGCGCCTCCCACACATCTGGCGACCGCAGAACAAATTTGTGTGTGTTCTTCGATCGGTGTCGGTACTTTTTCCGAACATTCACATTCTTGTCTATGTTCTCAGTGAAACGAAAGGAAACAAATATAGTTATTTTTGCAATGCCGTTGATTTAATTTATGTTGTGTGCTCAAGGTTATCATTCAAGCAAGGGTCGCGCTAGAAATAGTCTGTTTTCTCCAATCGGTGTCGGTATTTTTCCCGCTTCAAATTAGTTGCTCCATATGTCATGTACCTACATGACACTTATCAGTGTAGAAAGCTAAAACACACCGAATTCAGAAGCCAGACCAGTCTCCGCCCACTCCGCCCGAGCAGGTGCCCATGCGAGCCGGAGTGGCTAAAGATGGACGACCAACAAGTCGAAGCTGCGACGGGCGAGCGGAGGCGAGCGTAGGTGACTGCACCTTGTTACTTAAGAGCGAAGAAGCTGACAATTGAACATTACAAACACTATTAAGTATTTGAACAGAAAAGCTATATTTTTACATGGGTACCCAATCAGTGTAGGTACTTAGGATACCTAAATGACATACGGAGCAACTAATCTGAAGCAGGAAAAATACCGACACCGATCGGAGAACACACACAATTTCGTGCCGGACGCTTCTACGGTCGCCAGATGTGCGGGAGGCGCACTGTCAAAGTTGTCCATACTAGTACTTTAGTAGCGAGAACAACAACAAGTGAGAAATATCTTAAGTGTGAACCGACACCAGTGTTGTGCGAGAAATCTTGGCAAGCCTCCTCGCGAGACTGCTCATCGAGAATCTGAAGAGTCATTAAAATAAACATAAGTGACCTGCTTTGGGCCCCCTTCCCCTATTTACATGCCGAACGGAAAATGGAGCAATAAATTGATGATAACTTTTCCCTACAAGGCTTACAGATCTAAGACAAACATCACGAGCATGTACTCAGCTAGTACAAAGTCTTATTATGTGTATTTTTGTGTGATTTAGCGACTTTGAAATGAATGCACCAATTTACAGATACGTCAAAATGGCGGGATCAGCGTTTTGATTAAATTACTTCAATTTTGTTATTACTACTAAGATAACAGTATATAGGAAGTACAAATGAAGTACTAATCGCCTTCAATGAACTATGGTTGACGTCATAGTGGCGGGACCAGAAAAATTTCGATGTGCCGTTTTTGTTTTCTTTTGTACAAATGTCTAGGTCAGGGTACAAATGGTACAAATGAAGCACTTCCTGATATGAAACATTTTGAATCGGAAGCTTGATCCCGCCATCTTGATGCTGACTAATAAAAGTCGTCGAACAGTGTGTCATCATGCCCGTGCTCACCTACGGTAGGAAACCGAGACTCTTACACAGAAATCTGATGAGAAGTACCGATTCGCGCAAAGCGTAGGTAACGACTGGATTCGGAGTAAAACCAAGGTCAAAGACGTAATGACTACTATAGCGAGGAAAAAGTGGGCATGGACTGGACATATTGCGAAAAAGGACAGAATTCGCTGGACAAGACAGGTTCTAGAGTGGAGATCAAGAGCAGATACTAGGGGGCGCGGCAGACCACCGCAACGCTGGACCGACGATATCCGACGACACGCAGGCCTTGACTGGATGAGTCGGGCGCAAGACCGCCAGGAGTGGAAGAAGAGGAAAGAGGCCAACATCGAAGACTGGATAACCAAGAGGCCACCATGATGATGATGATCCTGCCAGAGGGGCGCAAGTGCACTACCTTGCAGCCTGCTGCCGGTGCCCATGGTGGTTCTCTACATAATATCGCCTTAAATGCTTTTTTAAGTAGAATACTTAAAAAATAACGATGAAACAACTTTCCTGTTTAATCATAGACTTATATGTATTTTTGGGTTTAGTCAGAGTTGGGAGTAAACATTCTCAAAGAATGGCGAAAAACGAAATTAAAAAGGGGAGAGTGGGGTAAGAAGTGTAACGAGACGCTCTGACGAACAGTTATAATTAAAATATATAAATTTTTTTTTATTGTAATGTTCGCAATTATACCATCCACTCTTACTTACTGACAACAAAAACGTACCTACTAATAAAATCTAAAAGTAAAAAAAACAGAGCCATAGAAATAAACTAGCATTAACGCGCCACTTTTGTCAACTTCTAGTTATTGAATAATAATATTTTTTTATTTTTATAATTGTTTCAACAAACACACCAATTACCTAGCCCCAAACTAAGCGTGAGCTTGTGCTATGGCGACCAGGATAATAGTTAGACATACTTATATACATCCACAAACATTTGCCTCTTGCGGGATTCGAACCCGCAACCTCTGGTTTAAAATGAAATGTTACTTTGTTTGTAGCTTTAGCATTGTGTAGGATACTAAATACCACGGTATTACAGCACCGCGGTAACATTATTGTTTAGTAACACTAGTTATACATTTACGGTTACTATCCTATAGGCCAGTCTTGGAGAGGCCTTTGTCCAGCAGTGGACTGCAATAGGCGGCTATGATGATGATGATATGATGATCATATAGGCTATGAGCCGGCAATTAATTAATAAATATATATTTTTTTAATATAAAATCTTATCCAAAAAAAAACAATAAACCACCCAACCCAATATACCCTAACATCCCCGCTTGAAAACGACGTTTTAAATATTATGACAGTGATATGTCACTCACTGTTTTTCATCATAATTCCCATAAACAAACCAATGCATTCTTTTTTTGTTGGCTCATCACATTTATAAAATATCCTTCGACCTATAATGTCCTGGTACTTTTAGTCTGAAATCACAACTCTGTATGGCCGACAACTTACTTATAAAGATTTTATTCTATGAGCTCATATAACCCTAGTATTTCAATTGGTATAACACGCTTCTCGCTTGCTATCTCATCGAATAATGTTTGAAAAAAAAAGGAACCCAAGGAAAATAATCACAATTTACTTTGTAATAAAGACTATTTCTATCTAAATTATATTTTATTCATAATCTTTTGCGGCAAACCTCCTTCGGATGTATGGATGCCTGGTAAATTGTTACCAATAATTCTTAGCCAATTCACATTTTTGCATTTTTTTATATAGGAGCGGCGTAGTGGGAACTCAAGAAAAATCACGGAGCGACGAAATGGGAACACTTGTATGCAATGTGTTTGAAACGAGCTCGCGCGACGTTTTGGGAAGCGACGTTTGGGGAACAATTCAATGGGTATAATAAAGTAGGTTTTTGAAAGATTCCTACTTACCTAAGTAAATTATGAAAGTACCTTTCTATTTCAATATACCTACATTACTTTCATTGAGAGAACTGATTGAAAATAGGTAATAGGTAGGTAACTTACAAAAATGCTTTGCTAGGATACGGATCATATTTCATAGTAGACCACCATAAACGCGTTTGTTGTAATTGGTTCATTCTATTCCTTGTTACAAAGTCATTCAGCAATATTTCGAACTGTAAAAATATTTTTACTTATAAATGCGAAAACGAAAATTTCATCTAGTATCTACTTATCTACTTAATACCTAGTAGGTGTAAAATACTTTATTAATAATTTATTTAAACTCAAAGGCAGTCTAATTTAGATGTTGCATAGGTGCGTGCCAAGCTTATTCGCAATTCAAGAATAATATTAGATACCTAGCTTTCTATCAAAATCAACTATTTAACATGAAGAAAATTTAAATCATACCAAAGTCTGAACTAAGTGTCGATGAGACCAATTAAAATGTTCCAATTCTTTCAAAGTAAATGGAATCCTGAAAGCACGTGCTCTGAAATCCATGTGTTTCAAATCAAGCCATCTACGCAGCGATTGTAACATTAGTTGCTCTGAAAAGGTCAACATTTTGCTATAGGTACGGAAGGTACGAGTAGGTATAGTAGTACTAAAATAAAATCTCAACTGTGTTTAACGCCACACTACCGCGATATGCCAATAATTATGGTCATAATTTGAACAACACCTAGGTATAACCACGACTTATGGCCATAATTCTACAATGCCAATTAATATGGCATATAAGGGCAAAGTGATGCTTGGCCTCGATTAACAATATTCAATTCCCGATCTTAAAAATGGCCATATGTATATATATGCCCATTTCATTAACATATTATTATTTAGGTTAACTTTGGTGTACTGTAACCACACCACTTCACGGGGTAATTTAAGCAATAATTGTAGCAACAATTACTGTGGTAAACAGGCGGTAAGCGGAAAGGTAGTGTGGCCGTATTATAACAGATTTAACATTATTTAGTATTTATGAAGAAAAAATAAATGTATATTGTTTTACTTACTGTGTTCCTTAGGCAATAAATTTCCCTTGACCCGTTTCCTGACCCATTCTTGTAAATTATTCAGAAGATTAGCTTGTGGTAAGTGTGGTATAAGAAGCGGTGTGTTGGATAGATCAGCTAACAGGGCCTTAATAAATAAAATGATAACAATATATTCCTAAACTACTCGTAAATTACGGAATATTTACACATGAACATTTTACAACAACATTTTACTTACATAAGAACTGACTAAAAATAATTCTTACCGCTAAAAGTTCCTTTTCTTTTAACCCTGATGCAGACATTGTAGGCATAGACGGCTCCGGCTGAAAAATATTTTTTCAGTGCCAATGATTGCCAGCAAACACATATTTGGATGAGGAACTATTGTAGGTACTTACTACATAGAGAGTAACAGAAAGGTGCACTGGAACTCATTATTTAATGAACTAACAAAGGACTCTTGGTTATACTTACCGTAGGTTCTTTAGACATCAAAGCTTCCCTGACCGTGTCTCTTATAAAGTCTTCTATTGGATTCATTTGGTATACTTTTGCAGTGTCCAGCCAAAATTTGCCATGTCTCGTAGGTGGATAGAAATACTTCTCCGTTGCTTTGCCTTCGTGATAAAAATCGTAAAGATGACCGCATTTGCACTTTGAATCCTGTATGTAATCCATTATTGTCTCGTCCCTGAAAATTACATGTACGAGTAATAATGTCCTCCTAGCCGACTTTCGACTACAGCGCCCATTCTCAACAGAGATTAGCCAACCGCGGGAGATATTATAGTGCACAACAAGTGTGTGCGAAATGCAATACACAGGTGCACTCTGTTCCTTCACTCTCATAATTCGGTGAGACGGCAGTCCGACATGACCGTAGAGAGATCATGCGCAGGACCAACGGCTTAACATGCTTTCCGGGGCACGGGGGTGTTAACACCACCAATTTTCTGACTCCGGGGCTGTGTCCGAGTTATTTCAAGATAGAGCAACCTAACACTCGGCCCGACCCTGGATTCGAACCCGGGACCTCGTGGATAGTGACAGATAAATGTAATGTAAACTAAGTAAACATATCGCAAATGTGTGTAGAGTCCCAAATGTGTGATCTTTATGATACGGGCATGTATACTCACCATTTGGTTAAACAGTCACAAGTATCGTCACATTTTTCCTTCACTTCGCGAGGGAATTTCCAAAAGCCTTGTATTACCGTGATGGTGACGCCTTCGTGGGTGACAGCCCCGCCGACTAAAGGGATGTAACCAGTAGGAAGAAGCGCAACATCTATAAAAAATCGGCCAAATTAATTATAATAATTAACATAATCACATCAGCGTTATCCCGATGCACTCGCGCGCACGAGAGCCCAGCAGGGTCCGCTTCGGACCATGATCCAGGATATGGCAGAACACGTAATGAAGTACAGTATATAACCCAACTAATAGTAGATTATTCACCAAGGGGGTAAAGTGATGTCTTACTTCACGGGCGTCATCTTATATCTCGAGCGTAACGAAGGATTCGAGAGTTAACTCCTGACTGTAGCGAGGGATTTAAGCTCGCCCAAGACGAAGACATCTTTATCCCCGAGGAGAATACTCTGCTTTTCACACTTCCTACGAGGCAATAAAAAATGTACTACAAAAAACTTATTTTATCTACTGACATATATCCTTTGACTTTTCTGGCGGTAAATTATTATTATGAACAATACCAGCGGCTTTAAACCTAATGGACACGGTTGTTAAATGAATTTCGTCACTCGAGAATTTTACGAAAACATTGTTTGTAATTTCATTAAATACATAGGTTTTTTCTCTTTTTTTTTTACAAGCGCGCGCTTTTTTTCATTCCAATCGTGCTAAAATTCTTGGTAGCCATGTTCAAATTTCAAATATGTTCTCTTTGGTGCGGGACGGGCTAGTGTGATCATGCCTACGAACTCTAATTCGAAATTCAAATCACTTTGCCTCCCTAGGGGCGTAATGAAATTTCATACAACATTACGTCCCTTGGGATGCAATGACTCACTTTGAGTCAGATTTACTTGATGTTTAATTGAACATTGCCGAGTAGGTAGTGTGAAAATAATATTTTTTATAATTCCAGCAATTTGTTTGCAGGTTTTCGTTCTATGAATTTTTATGAACGTCAAAACTGCGGGATCACTCCTTGGTTTTAAACCGATTTACTCATTTCCTTATAGCACCTATTTGGCTTCATTTGGCACCGTCAATTTTAATTTTGGCACCTTTATAGTTATTAACAATATTAAAGATTCAAACTCTTCTTCTTGACGCGTCTATATGGCGGTATCAAGCTGTTACCATAAAACTACTAATCATTTTATTAAACTAGCTACACTTTGATTTAGCACTCATTTGGCACCCTGCGAAACATATAACTTTACCGGTTTAAAGTGTATTTTTTTATTGTTTTCATTTCTACAGTCTTTACGCCTGTGAAATTGTAAAGAACAAAGCTCAAAGTGGAATAAAGTTGCAAAAACACAAAAATTAATTAAATTTTGGGAGCGAAATTTAATTAAATTTTGTCTTACTTGATAATATGTAATTCGGTCTTCCGCCGGTGAAAGCTATTCCAGAAACGAGGTACTGCACGTTCTTGTATGGCGCCTTATGTTTAATCTTCGGTCTCTTCTTCAGCATCGCAAGTTTGTTAACATACGCGACCATTGCTGGGTCACTATTACCTGCAGGATAGCCAAAGTGGTTAATAGCCGGAATGTTTTATAGGAAATAAAACTGCAAAAGGTCGAATTCTAAAGATTGATTTAAAAATAAAACTCCCAGGCCTTACTGAAGGTCAGTGGAGTACAAAAATGTACTTTTTAATTTTTGTTTAATTTTTCTTTGTCTATGTTAGTATGTCCATATGTATTTATTTATACTTAGGTCTTGAACGTTTTAGAGTCTAAATCTGTTGAACTAATCATAATGTACCTAACACAGTTTAAATATTTCTGGTTGTTGTAATTTAAGGTAGGTTTCATCTCGATAGTAATACACACATCATAGCACATCCAGAGATACAGGTTGACCCCTCAACGCCATACTTCACGGGACAAACAAGAGGTCATGATGACGGTTACGGGTGTACAATTTATTTTCACTCTAAATACGAGTAAGTATAAATGGCAGGTAGCGGTAGGCAGTGATTAGGTTATTATTTAACCGTAAGTCCACAATAAAATAGGTATAAGTATAGGTATTTATATATACATTTAGTGATACAGGATGACCTCCCTTCATCATACGACAGACTACAAATGAGAGACAACGATTACTGGACGTGAAGTACCTAAGTAATATAGAGTCAATTTGTATCATCAAGTCCACGCAGACGAGGTCACGGGCAGCCACTAGTACCTATTATAATAAGACTCTTACGTAAGGTAGTTGGTGGTTCCCAAAATTTGTAGTTGCAAATCCTTTCGCTTTGCTTTTCTTTCTTATTTCTTTCCTTACGTTTCTCCAGCTATAAAAAATAAGTAGAGTTACAATAGATATCAAAATTTTAAATCTTATACCTTTAAGCGAGCAATTCCTGTGTAATTGTATTTTTATACATATAAATATAGGTATGTATATGTGATCTCGCTGAAATTTGGTAGGTATGTAGGGGTTGTTGGGCTCAAAAATCGATCTAGATGTCGATTCGATTTGAGGAAACGTGTGTTTTCGAGTTTTCATGCCTTTTTTTCGCATTGTTCGACGCTGATTACGGTCGCTAATTTCAAATTCAAATTGAAATTCGTTTATTGCTATTATGAGTGAGTGTACATAGGTTAGCCATGTCATGTTTGTACGCCGATTAGCATGAGTGTCGTGGCGCAATGTGTGTGGTACTGCTGAAATCTAGAAGACGTGGGTTCAAATCTCGCTGAGTGAGGAAAAATGATATTTATTAAATTTTATACCTTTTTTAAACAAGCCTCACGAATAAACATTTTTTATTCAATAGTAGTGACGCCCAAGCACTAAACATTTAGAAGGTAGGTACATAACAGGCTGGTTTGAGTTACTTACGAAGGAATGATCCTTACAGAGTCTTTCATAGCTCTGTAAAAAAGGAAAGCACGTAACATAAAAAATAAATAGAGTAAGGCGTAAGCAGATAAATAGGTAGTGTGGGTAGGTGGGTAGATAGTACGTACCTAGTAGTATACATATCTGTAGTACTGGTACATACGAACAACAAATAAAACTATTCCAAAATAAAATCCACAAACATATAACACATACCTCATCGGATCTGAGGCGAAATTTATAATCAAGGGGCTCAACTTTACGTTTCTTTTTTTGACCTGAACCATGGATGCAGTACAGAGGGACGTACATCTTTTGGTGGTATTCTCCGTACTGAATATTGGGTTGAAAATATTTCTTTTTTTCTGGAAATTATTTCAAATTTTAAGTACCTACCGTTAACTTTATTTTTATAGCATGTATAAACTTTAAATAAACTAATAGGTGAGTAGTACGTAAGAGGTACTTAATACCTATGAAATAATAAAATTCTCACTTTTTGGTGCCACATCAGGCTTAACTTTTTCAGTATAAGTTAGTTTTTCCAATCTTTCAATGCATTCTTCCAAATCGATGAACACTAAGCAAGACATGAGGATCATGCCGTTTATATCGTATTCTGAAATCCAAAGGTAAAAAAAGTTTAATAATAATTATGTAAATATCCATCGGAAAAATCACGGTAAGAAGTTTGTAAGTGATTTCGACTAGCGAGCACATCCCCACTTACTTGGTCTTAATTCACTAGGGGGTTGCTTATAGTAAGCCGTATAAAGATTCCATATGAACACCCCGGGATCGTAGACGCAATCATTCATGGCCTGCATAAGTGCAGGCTTTGGGATCTTCAGCGTCAGGCCCAAGTCAGAAAGCGACTTCCGAATGCGTATCGGTAAATCTTCTAAAAGATCCTGATGAATGTTTGCTTTTAAATGCATTAACACCTCTCGCTGTGCACCGGACAACTCGCAGTACCAAGCTGGACCAACTTCTTTTTGTAGTCTTCTTTCTTTTCTTTTCCCTAAACAAACAAAGTGGCTAAAAATTTTATGAAATCTTTCCTAGATTTGCACCTTTTGATTAGCTCGAGTGTACTCGTAGGTTTACCTATGCTCGTTAAAGTAAAGTTGACTGCCTCGTTGGTCTAGTGGTCAGCCCGCTGGGTACTATCCACGAGGTCCCGGATTCGAATCCCGGGTCGGGCCGAGAGTGTTTGAGTTTTTCTGTCTTGAAATTACTCAGACACAGCTCCGGAGTCAGGAAGTTGGTGGTGTTAACACCCCCGTGCCTCGGAAAGCACGTTAAGCCGTTGGTCCTGCGCCTGATCTCTCTACGGTCATGTCGGACTGCCGTCTCACCGAATTATGAGAGTGAAGGAACAGAGAGTGCACCTGTGTATTGCGCACACACTTGTGCACTATAATATGTCCCGCGCGCAGTTGGCTAATCTCTGTTGAGATAGGCCGCCGTGGTCGAAATTCGACTAGGAGGACATTATTATTACAAATTAAAGTTATGTACGAGTACCTTCACAGTAAAAATAATATTTTAAATCCCTGAGATATCTTAGCCACTTTCCAACTTTTTCATTATACGGTTTTTTTCCAATATTTTGCATCATTTCCTTTTCTAGATAAACCCATACTGGGTCTTTCTTCGCCCCATAAATAGTCTGAAAAAAAATATTATTTTCAGGACCGTAAAAGTAGAAGTAATAACTGACATAGTTGTCTAGTTCTCTCCGGGGTAGAATATTGTCATAATAAGACAATATTTTTAGATGTGGAGGGAAGTGAAAGAGACACCTCTATCATTATTTTTTTGCTTATCGGTACTTAGAGCATTTGTGCTGTAGGTAAGTAACAAATGCTATAAACGGACACTATAGGAATTCATTTTGCTACATTATTATTTAATTGTCAAAACATTTTTTTTTTTTTTTTTAAAAAGAAAGTAAGAAATCTGCCGAGTGCGTGTCGGTCAGGTCACGCACGCTCAAAGAAGGGTTCCGTATTTGAACGTCACAAGTACTAAAAAAGTGTTTTTTGTTACCGAATATTGCTTTAGGTACGTCCGAAATTAATAGATAGATAAATAAATAAATTGTTTTAACTAACCTACCTTTACTACAACACACCTATCTATACCTAGCCCCAACTAAGCGTGAGCTTGTGCTATGGCGATTAGGATAACGGATAGACATAATAATACTTATACATTTATAAACATCCATGTCTATGAATAGGTACAAATGTTCGTGCTCATCACACAAACATTTGCCCCTTGCGGGATTCGAACCCGCAACCTCTGGTTTTGTAGTTCGGAGCGCGAATCACTTCACTCCGCCTACACGCCGACCCGCGCCAATAATGCAAATTTCGAACTTAAAAATTGTTGTTCGTTTTGAATTATTTTAAGGGGGTCATGGTTTTCTTTCTTATCAATAAATTAGTTTCACATCATTCGTTTGTCTTGATCTTGTGAGTAACTACCTACTAAAATTTTCCTTCGCCAAGTAAATATACCTTCCCTACACTATTAAGTTGGTTGTTAACTCACTCAGTAGTTAGCAATCCCTACTTACATAATTACCTAATATATTAAAATAAAACAGCCAAAAGGTCTTAAGCGAGGTTTTGATAAGCAATTTCTTCCTACTTACTTTTTTTTGTAGAAATTGTTGCACAGTAGGCGTTTTATACTTCCCCATAGTTAATTACTTACAAACACTTAAGAATTTAAATACACAAGATAAACAGGAATTTAAAAAACCGACATCCGAAACCATCGAATTTTGACTGATGAATTCAAAGAAGTTCAATCAATAACTAGAAGAAACAAGAGAAAATAAATGACATTTTCATTGCCAGGTTTGCCAAAACAGAAAAGAGAACCAAAGCAATCGTAAAACCATTTCTTGAGACTTGCTTGGGGTATTTTTAGGCAAATTTTTTGGAGTGTCATAGCCAAAATAAGGAATTCTAGTTTGCCATGCCCATCTTTCCGACTCTGTCTTCAGCCTCAATCAGGCAGAGCCAGCAGACCCTAGGCCTAGAGAGCTGTATGTAGTATGGTAAAAATCACTCGAAACTAATCGAAAGATAAAGCTAGCAAATGCGTTTTTAAGTGATATACCTATAAGCATTCACTTTTCAAACAAAATATTAGATTGCAAATTAATTTCCCGTCTCAGGAGGTATTTTTTTGAGTAAAAATATTTAATCTTTAGATTGCAAAGAATGCTTATCACTTAAAAACATCTATATCTATACATAATAATAAAACAGTAAAACCAATGTGTCTTTAATTGAGTATTTTTACCAAAAGTATAAGAGATATGAATAGAGCGCCTTAGGGAACATTGTTCAGGCAGCGTGATGAGCTTTTTTTATTGACTCACACAAATTGAAGGTCTGGAGCAACTGATATGGAACCATAGCAGCTCAACTAAATTACTATAGACTGACTTTAAAAAAAATGACTAAAAGGTAAACTCCCAAAGTAATCCTACTGTCTCCAAATTACGATCTGGTGGCGGAATCCTGGAGAAATCGAGGGAAGACTTAGATGTGTTAGGCATGTAGTATACCATACAATGTCCTCCTAGCCGAATTTCGACTACAGTGGCCAAACTCAACAGAGCTTAGCCGACTGCGCGGGCGATATTATAGTGCCAAAGTGTATGCGCAATACATAGGTGCACTATCTGTTCCTTCACTCTCATAATTCGGTGAGACGGCAGTCCGACACGACCGTAGAGAGATCAGACGCAGGACCAACGGTTTAACGTGCTTTTGCTAACACCCCCGTGCCTCGCACGGGGGTGCTAACACCACCAACTTTCTAACTCCGAAACTGTGTCTGAGTTATTTCAAGACAGAAAAACCCAACACTTTCGACCCGAACCGGGATAGTAACCAGGGTGCTGACAACGAAGCATTCATATATGCTACAGCATCACTTTAGGTATTTAAGCGTTTATATTCAGGACTTCAGGAGTCATAATTTTATAGTGCTGACCCGATGATCTCTCTCTCTCCTGGGCATTATTAATCCCATCTGAGGGTGGGGTCTGCCTTCTCAATTTTTCTTTTCCACTTTGCCCTATCGGACGCATCGTCTACGGAGACATTGCAGAGTCTCAGGTCTTTCTTGACCACATCTGCCCATCTTGTTTTTGGTTGCCCTCTGGGTCTGGGCCCTGGGATGTTCAGATTGGCCGTAACATTTCCAACGTACTCGGGAGGTCTTCTTGCTACGTGTCCAAACCAGCGCAGCCTACTCTCCTGGAGCTTATTGGCAATGTCGCGTACACGGACAGTACACCTGACCTGATGATAATAATCCTAAAAGCTTAGTAGTTCGTGGATACTTTCACCACAGACAGTTTGTCGAAATTCTGTTGAATTACTGTATTACTAATGAAAGATCAAAGTCAATTGGCACTATTTTTTATACTTCTTATCACTTATTAACGGAAATTGAACTACTCAGAATATTTAATATAGTCTTACTTACTTTACATTAGTAGTAACTTACAAACCGACCCATATGGGTAGGGAGACAATAAATAGATGCTAAACCACATCCATCTATTGCGGTATCCCTACCGCAATAGATGGATGTGGTTTAGCATCAATCTCCCGATTTGAGTCTGACTTTTTTCTGAACACTAAAACCTATAGTTAACTAATATTTTTTACAAATGAATAAAACTGCTATCAATAAACAAAAAAGTACAAACCTTTACGCTTTTAATAAGAAAGATACAGGGCAAAATTTATTTTTTGGGTCGGTTGCACTGCCATAGGCAATTTTCTTACCAGACGAGGATGGTGAGGTGATAGTAAACTTTCTAAAAAGAGTGCCTATTGACTCAGAGATAGCTGGATGGCTAAGAAGGTATAAAATATTTCGTATCATCAAGTCCACGGGGACGAAGTCGCGCGCAACAGCTAGTAACTAATATGTATATTTGCATGCAAGCTTCATCTTTCGATTGTATGTGAATTGAATACTTACATAGTATTTTTTACGAGTGTTGAGGGTATAATGTTATTAAAATTGATAAAACGCGGCATTGCAGAGCGTTAAGTTGATTGCACGTGTTGGCCGAGTAGTTAGGCAATCGACTGGTATGCGAGGAATGCAGCAGGTTCAATTCCCGCCTCAGGTGATCATTTTTTAAAGTGCAATATCTAATCTCCCACCATAGATCATAGACCTCTCCCAAAACATGGTAAAGTTTACCAGTAATAGTCGTTGAACTTGGGTGTTGGATAATTTTGTGCCAGAAAATAAATCCTTAGAATAAATTCTTTAAAGTGACTACCTAAGATGAATTAGTTGCTTGCTTGCTTGTTAAACGGGCTACTACGAAACCCTAAACTGCGCGTGGCCCGACTCGCACTTGGCAGTTTTTTTCTTTATTACCTCATTGTAGGAACGTTAATTAACAGGGTTACAGAGGACAGACTGCAGACGCTCCACTGTCATTACCTGATGGTCCAAAGCGGACTCTGGGGCGAATGCACAACCGGGATAACACTTGGATGATGATGATGATGACTGTGATATGAGGCCTGTGTGAACCAACATGAGCCACTCCACTGTTGATGGGTTGGGTATGTGTAACATTAGGTTGACATTAATAAATGAGCATAGATTGTGCTCTCACATAAGAAAAAAATAGTAAAACCAAATATAACTTCTATAAATAGTTTTTATTAATGTTTAGTGCTACTTTTGTTTCTTAAATATATTAGAATATTGACAAACTTTTAAATACAATACTACTTAGTAGGTAGGTAGCTTATTTTATACTGCAAACAGGAATTATCAACATACATAAATATAATTGTAACCTTTACATTATCAACATACATAAATAGAAGCTAAAAAGTCATAATCATAGGTTCTCTTTAAAAATAAGTCCACTAATGATAATCCAGTTATATTATGGAGACCAGTATTAATGGGTAAAGCAGTAAGATTAACATGAATACATTTTCCAGGTTCCAAAGGTCCTAATTTTCTATTTGAAATCCCACACCATAACATGCTAGCGTCTGGAAGAGATCTAAGCTTCAAAATTAAATTTAAAGTTCTTTCACTAGCATTTACTATTTTACACTTGAAGTCAAATGGTTCATCAACTGTAGCTTTGCTTGGTAACATTTCATATGTTACCCTCACATCCCCATATTCTGCAGTCATTCTTTGCAATTGACTGGTTTGCAATCTACCTTTCTCCCCTAAATTAGATCGCCATACAATGTCAAACTTTCCAATATTCTTAGCTGCTGCTAACAGTTTAATTTCTTTAGCTATGTTTTCTTTTGGGGTTAACAGATATAAATATTGGCAGCTCTCTTGTGGCTGTAGTAATGTGATATCACCAAACACAGACAATCCATTTGCAATTTCATTTAATGACTTCACAGAAAATTGCTGAGAACTTTCTAAAGAAACTTGCTCTAATGTAATTGGACCAGAAGTAATGTTCTGCACTTGAGCTTCTAAATACACATCATCTGACTCAGCATTATAGAATTTAGTTTTGACATCCAATGGTTTCATCACTTCAAACTTGAAGAACTTTCTAAATGAAGCTAAAGTGCTGTAATTAGACATATAAGTGACTTCACAGACCAAAATATGTGTGCCCAGGTCCTTAACTTCATGGTGTATTACATCACTTAGTGTTTCATCAACATCTAACATGGTAGGTGAATGACTCTGCTGTGTAGATAAAGGAATTCTCTGGGAATTAGTCTGAAGATCAGCTTTAATTGACACACTCTGTACAGGCTGATTAGTTTCATTGTGAACACACACATAGCAAGAAAATGTTTCGCCCAAATATATATTACCAAAGCTCTGTGGAAGTAGCAGAAATTGACCTGCAGCTAGGGTTTCCATCTGCGTGACTGATGTAGCATCATCTTTTAAGTAATTATTCAAAATATTACCTGGTAAATCTTTAGAATCACATGTAACTATTTTTGGACTTATTAATGCTGGTTTAGTTAATCGCATTACTTTTAATGCCACCAAATGTTCGACCACTTCTTTAGGATCCATAGTGTCCACCTGATATAAATATTTATTTTTTAGTATTTTTTAAATGATTTCTTTCTTTCCAATTTGAAGAATAAATGTTGAATTGTTGACGTCTGTCAGGTCAGCAACTGTCACATTGACAGTTTTTTTTTTCTCACCCATTCTGGAAAGGCTTCATACAGCTTTTAGTTAATTCATTATTTTTCTTCTTTTAAATGACGAGCAAACATAAGTTTCACCTCCAAGACAGCCTGACGTAAGTTGTAGGATTCGACGACTGACACATTTTTTTAGGGGCATTTTCTTTTTTAAATGTCATTAGTCATTTTTTTCTTTATTTATGCATCGCCAGTTCAAATATGATTAACACGTGTCATAAAAGAACGAATATTTCAACAGGTCTGCCTGACAACCCATAGTCGAATGTCAAAATGTCAATAAAAAGTGACATTAATTTAAAATTGTAATAAAATTAACTAATAAGTTTTCTACATTAAGTAAGAACGAAACAATGTTTTTAGCGTTTTGTGCGATTGCATAAGTAACACGAACATTTGTTTTATAAATAATTGCATGAGAAGTTGCTATGTGAGTGGACTGAGACGCCTTGTGAAGCCTGGAAAGGAAATCTTGTCTGCTTCTGCTAAGCTTAAATGTGCCGCCAGGAAGATTTCCTGGTTTTCTCTCATTCATCCTCTTGTTTCACATTGTAGCGACATCTTACCACTGTCGCCCACATTAGCAAGCAACTTCCAGACGCGACGCCCTGACTCGGCTCCTACAGGCTAGATGGCGCTGTTAGCCCGCTCCATACAACACAAACCGCGATATGTAAGATTTAGCACGAGCTTGACTACATATAGCTAAACCAAGACGGTGACCATTGGACCTTGGTCCCCGACCATAACAACCGGTCGGTAGGAAGCGCTTCCCTTTGCCTTCTTAATCCAGTTAAGCCAAAACATTATCACGGTAAGTACTGAAATTTAAATCTAAAAATCGCTTTCGTGATGTGCGTGTCCCTAGCTTCCTCATAGACAAGCAATGAGAAATCCTAGGCATGTCATTCGGACGGAGTACATAAAACCAGCAAAATTTTTCATATTTTCGAGCCTTCTGCTGCAATTCAACTGAGAATTTTGATTCGTACTTAATACACAATAAAGTTAATTCCTCTAATTATGCTTAAAGATATAGCATGCTTTGAATTTATATGAGGAAGCTTGAAATACACACACGTTCTTTCGTGTGGAGCTGAGCAATTGGTTTGTGCAGTCAATGTAGAATTTAATCAACTAAACTGAATATGTTGCATTGCAGGTTACCAGCAGGGGATCGGATCTACTGTATGCCTGAAGAGCTGAGAAAAGCCTCTGTGTATCGAATATTAGCCCATATAGGGCCCCAACATCTCTTTCATTTTTTTCCTTATATAAATCTGCAACATGTGAACATAATATTTCCGTTAGGTTGGAGTACTTTAGGCCTAGAGGACCCGCCGATATTATAGCTTTGCCAGAGCACCAAGATATGAGTTAGGTGCGCGGGCAATGAAGTTATTAGACAGGCTTGCATCATTTAATACATAGATCGTTTGAACTGTATCTTGCTTGGCGCTATGGTACGGCTAAATATGAGTGCACAATATTACTCCTTACTAGGGACATACTATATTATATTATATTACGGAGAAGGTACCCTACGGTATTTTAGTAATAGGTATGGATCTTTTATGTTACTAGTTTATATGATATATAAGTTTATACTTTTACGTAAAGCAGTATAATAAAGTATTATTGCAACAAACAGCAATCTTTTATTTATTTACCAACAATAAAATACAATCTATACCGGATAGTAAATATCGATTAACTGGTATCGATTAAATAGTATCGATTGTTCGGAACCGATCAAAAATGACTCGATAAAAGGATTGGTTATACTCGTTCCGACATCAGATACACGTACATCACTAGTTTGCTCACTCTTTATTTTAAAAAAAAGTCGAGCACTTTAGTTTTTGACGCATAATGACAGTATTTTTTTGCCGATTCTTAGTCTATGGAAATTAATAATCTTAAAAAGATTATAGCCTGACCAAAAATATATGGGACCTCGCCATATTGCGGAAAACAACTGGAACTAATTTCTTTTACTGGTAACAGAAACCTATAACCGTCATTGACATGTCACAATTATCCTAATCATAAGTGTCAAAGTGGACGCGTAATCTAATTTTCGACCAATTGATATTTTTATGTGATAAGAACCCCGAGAACTATTAATTGTCATAAAAGAAAAGTGGTTTAACATGTGTTGTAGTATTTTTCTACAAGAAAGTCTATGTAATCACCACGGTTTCTCTAAATTAAATACCGATATAATTGTCATCACGAAATTTTGGTACGTCATGTAGTGCAAATAGTGAAAATTGGCTACAGATGCCTACGAAAATTTTTTTAAGAACTATTTTGAAAAAATATTGTAATAAATACTTATTTTGATTTTTATGTACCTATTTTAACTAAAATAGTTGGTAGAGTTTTTCAGGATTTTCTATACAATATTTAAAAGTATGATAAATCATAAATAATATCATTTAGAAAAACAATGGATTAATATTTCTTCTATCCGACATTGGTTTTGTTTTGCCAAATTAATTGTGTTTTGGTCCAAAATTCAAGGCCAATATTACTACAAAGAGCTAAACAAGTCAGACTTAAACAAGTACTCAATTTGCAAGAGCAAGACATGTTCTTTTATTGTAAAATGTTTTAATTAAAAGAATAACATGAAAATCAGTAAATACATGAAATATTGTTTTTTATGCTCAGTTGCCAATCTACGCTGGTATGATTATACCGAGTGTTGTCATATAAAGAGGATTCGAAGCACCCTTAATTCAGGTCCCATATATTCCTGGTCAGGCTATACATGATCAGTGCTCCAAGACTTCACTATTCTGCCTCTACGCCCGTTGACTTGACATCTCAATCTGTCATCATCGCGAAATCTCCTAGTGCCATCTCCTGACACGAGCTATAAGCTACAAACGACTTGACATTGAGACTTGACTTAACTGAAACCTGCTCATTCCTTTGTCCAATGTCTCTTTAAAAAAACGAATGGCAAAAAAATATCTGTCAAAAAAAAAGTCTAATAACTACTAGAAAAATATGTCAGTCAGTCCATAGAATTTTTTTAAGTAAATTGGTTTATTTCTAGCAATATTTTCGTTTAAATAAGTATAGATTTATGGAATCTAAAGGTTATTTTAAACTATCATGATGGAACGTATTGCTAAGTAGTTTGAAAATAAATAAATAAGTTTTGCATAAATATTCTGATGTGGCCCAATGATATCGTGTCACACAGTCTTTTATCTATAAGTTTCTGAAAACAGTTTCTTTACAACGTTCTATATAACAAATGAGTATAGTGCGTTTCATCAGATTTCTCTAAAATGGCTTATCAGACGCTTCTTCAAGAATACATGTTGATACCTCCTGTGACCAGAGCATACACAACAGCCTGTGTAGTCACTACTTTAGCTGTTGTAAGTAGTTATTATTACACACCATTGTTATCATCCCAACCCAAAAATGATCAATAATTCTAATTGTTTTTTGTTGTTTCAGCAACTGGACCTTGTTTCACCATTTCAGCTGTATTTCAATCCCATATTGATATTGAAAAAATACCAATTATGGAGGCTAATTACAACATTTCTGTTTTTTGGAAACTTAGGATTCAATTTCTTTTTCAATATGATATTTACTTATAGATATTGCCGCATGCTTGAGGAAGGATCTTTCAGAGGAAGAACAGCAGATTTTGTTGTCATGTTTATGTTTGGTGGTGTTTTGATGATTGTATCCTTTTTAAACACTTTTATATTAAAACTTTCAATTCACTGCATGGAATAGTTACATGAATATGTATGTACATAATTGCAATCCCTCAGAATGTGTCACCTATACAATGAGCTTCCAAGGATACCTTCTTCTTTGTCCCTATATATACTTTGAAATGATATTTGACCTTGAATTTATGTAATTTTATATTTTGTGTTTTAATACAGGTAGTCATACTAAAAATTTTACAAAAAATTACTACTACTACTAATTGTATTAAATTACGTTCTCTATAAATTTTCCAATATATTCCTTAGGTAATAAAACAGATATGTGCTTTCTTTGTTAATTTATTGTTTTTAGGACAGGCATTCACCATTATGATTGTTTATGTTTGGTCACGACGCAATGTGTTTGTACGAATGAACTTTTTTGGGCTGATGAATTTCCAGGTAAAGATTACAAATAGCTCCAAAAAATAAAAACTTAATTTAGTAATAAATAAATAGTTAACTGATTCTTATTGTAATTTTTAAGGCTCCTTATCTTCCATGGGTATTACTTGGGTTCTCAGTTCTATTGGGCAATGCAATATCAGTAGACCTAGTGGGAATGGCAATTGGCCACATTTATTTCTTCATGGAAGATATTCTGCCACGCCAACGAGGGGGACAAAGGATATTGAAGACACCCAAGTTTCTGTAAGTATACCTTACTATAATAAAATAATAGATAGTGAAGGTAACTTTCTACTACTAGCTAGAGGGTACTTTTGGTAATGTTTACATTATATATTATCCATAATAATATTATAGATATGAAAGTCTGTCTCTCTGCAACCTCTTCATGCGTAAACCGCTGAACTGATTTCAATGAGGTCAAGAGATACTTTTGAGACCCTGGTATCTTTACCAGGGTCTCAAAAGTATCTCTTGACCTCATTGAAATCAGTTCAGTTATTAAGACAGACTAATTTTTATTGCGATATATAAACATTAAGGGGGTTACACGGGGGAACCCATGTACTTTCGGTATCTATATGGGAAATACGACTTTTGCGGACTCATCAGCCACGAGAACCATTAGTTAGTTATTCATATTTTAGTCTTTCTCTGTTTTAGGAAAAGATTATTTAACCCCCAAGAAGCCGAATATGAACCTTTACCTGAGCTGGCCAATATCCGACCGGGTGGTTTTGACTGGCGCCGTCGTGGTGACGATGAAGACAACAGATAAACATCCAATTTACTCTTATATGTTAATGGAGTAAAACGCCAAACTGTAGGTTGAACCAGGTTAATTATATTATCTATGTGTAGGATGTAATATATATTAATTAGTGTGTGTATGTATAATAAATATTGATGTAAGTGCTTTTAATTTCAAATTACTGCACAACTTGCAATAGGTACTATGGTTTGAGTTTCAAGAACATGATTACTACCTGACTGCTATAGCAAAAAAAACAACAAATATAGGTACAAATTAATTTAAAGAAACATATTCCTGAGTACTAGTTTACTTTCAAAATTTGTATTAATTGGTAGGTATATGTTTTAATAAAATAATATATTGTAAAAACATTGTTTCTCTTAACTATCTGCTGCATAAAATTAGTCAGGAAAACGTTAAACGTTTTAATACTACTACCAAATGCTACTATGTGTCGTCGTAACTCGCAGCGTAGAGGAATACATTATTAATTTTACACATAGAAAATATAGAAATGTTACTATTTACTTCAAAAACATTCTCGACATCTAGAAAAGTGCACTAGTTAGTGAAACATACAGGATTTATGTTTGCGTGCAGTAAAAATAACTATGACAAATCTAGTCGAGGAGTTGCTCAGAGATTTAAATCTCTGGAGTTTCTACAAATTAAGGGCTCGAATTTTTTTTCTTTAAAGATCAATTTAAATAGCATTTTCCGTAAAATAAAAACCGGCCAAGTACGACTCGGCCTTACGCACGTGGAGTTCCGTATCATTATCTACGTCATCTCGTACATCACCGACATCGTCACTATAACCCCTCTAAAGAATTCATTCTAAGGAGTAAGAAGTATAGCGAATAGTAGAACTTATATAAATTTATAATCCGTAAAATTGAGTTTGCACTTTAAAGATTTCGTTAACGTATCAATAAATCTAAACAAAATTAAAAGACCTACTCAGCGATACGCGACACGATGGGGTAGGTAGATGATGAAAAAAAAATTCTAACTTTACTTACTCTAAAAAAATATTTTCCAAAATATTTTTCTACAACTTTGTCGGCGTAATTGGTAACATACATATACATACATACACATCCAAGACTACAACTTACTAGTACTAACGGTCACTTACAAAAACCTCGGACAGACAGACGGACATTTACATGACGAAACTATGTTATTCCAAAAACTTAGTACCGTGTTTAAGCCAGGACTAAGCTATTAGCTAGCCAATTAGAAAAGCGCTTCTCTATTAGGTTTAGTCACGAATGAGTCATTCCTCTGTTGTCGGCTAAAATGTAGACCTATTTTAAAGCTGGTCATTTTTAGGGTTCCGTAGTCCGACAAGGAACCCTTATAAGATCGTTCAGTCCGTCCGTCCTAGTCTGTCACAGCAGAATATCTTCTACGTTTATGGACTGATTTGCATGTAACTTTGTTCGAGGATACTTCACACATAGATCTCATTTTTAAAAATATAAAAAAATTTAATTACCCCTTTTTATGGGTACCTCCCCATACATGTAAAGGGGGGGAGGGTGAATTATTTTTTTGAGTGCACCCCCTTGTGTGAGGTATCGTTGAAAAGGACTATAAAAATAAGGTAGGGTTTCCATACAACACTTTTTTATCAGCTTTACCATTTGTGAGATATAGCCCGCCAAAGTCGTTTACACGGTGTCACCCAAATGTAATTTCTAAAGTCTTGGACCTATAAACTTCAAAGAAACAGGCGCGGAAACTCTTATTTAAAATTGTTTCGGGTATCCTGTGATGAATACTTTTGAAATTATAAATAAAATAAAAATATATATTATTTTCCAAAATAACAGTATACACTTAGTTTTTTTGCCTATTCTGTCTAATGTTGTAAGTTAATGGTACGGAACCCTTCGTGCTCGAGTTCGACTCGCACTTGGCCGGTTTTTTTTTGTAATTCCACCGTAACACCTTGTCAGAACTACGGAACCCTAAAAAATTGCAGCCCTCATAACATAAACTATGTAGATAATTTTCCATTATGTATGGTCATAAGACATTCCAATACTAGGTAATATCATATTAAAACCAGGTAGTTATGATCAGCATTGTTTATTAATCATTTCACACAGGTATTTTGACGAATAAATTCATGAAATATTTAGGTCCCGGGCTCGGGCCGACTTTGGTATGGAAACGGGCGCTTGACGCGCAGTTTCGGCCTAACTCTTTGCTGACATTAATACCATTTACGAATAGGACAAAATAATTTGACGTTTCTCATGTTTTATTTATCTTCTTCAAGAATATCAATAGACAAACGAAAATAAAATATTGCTATAAGAAAACTGACGGTTTACCAACTATCAAATTTTAATGAGACTTATATACAAGAGCACATAAGTGATTATTTCCTTAACAACACCATGTCTGGTCATGGGATATACAGGGTGTCCCAAAAATGATACGCCAGCCAGACTGACACTGGAGATGGCTTAGCCATCTCCGTTGTCTCTTGATACTGCTGTGTGATGTAGCATGTACGTCCTTAAATAGCTACAAAAATGTAGTCTGGTGTGCTAGATACTAAGACTGTACAAGCAGGATAAAATAAAACTTTGATTGTAGGTAAGAGAAGTTCAGGGCAGAGCAAGACAATTTTTAAGCCTATCCACACATTCATGATTTTTACTATAAGATTGGGTTGAATTTGGAGACTGAATGGATTGAAGTGTACGACGACTGAATTAATAAAAACGTTATGTATAGTTGGTTTAAATTGTATTTTATTGGAGTGACATAATGATGGAGAACGTTAATGGACTGTTAGATTAAAATTTCATCTCGGTCAATCGCCATCCTTACTGAAATATTTTACTAATCATCAACATACAAAATTCAAACACATAGTTATAGGTAAGTAGTAGCTCGAAACTTAATTTAGAATGAAAATATAAATGTTTCATAGGACCATTTCAGGATTCCTTGAATCTTATTTATTAACCTATAGTAACAACAAGAACAATAAACCTAGGTATGTCAGTCTTCATTCAAACATTCATAAGGTCGTGTGACACTTCGTAATTCACTAAACTGTTAAATGTTTCATAATCACTTTTGTATCTCAACATAAAGAAACTATAAAAATATAAAAAAGTTAAAAACAAAACTGCAACATATGCATTTAGCTCACAAAAGGATGAATGTTACATTTTAATATAACAGTGATGTGTGACTTCTCAGAAGTGAAGACAAACTCAATAAAACAGCAGTATTTGATTTCACATTGCTCTTCACTGACTCAAGGAAATTATAAAATATTCAAACGTACCAGGATAAAATCGACAGGTGATCTAAACCATTCTTAAATATTACCCAATTGACTAGTGCACTAGTCTGTCATAATCATAATTTAATCACAACTTACATTCATTTTCTTCAGATCCTAATCACGCCGCATAACAAAAAGTATTTTATACTAAACAACAACTCAAATGTTGTCGTTTTCTACCTGAATGTGATCCGAAAACACAACATTGAATATAATGATCAAGTTAGCAATTTTTGGTGTCGATGTTAACTCTAATTCTACTAATTTTACATTTTTAATGGTCTTGAATAAAACAAGTGCCTATAAATCTATCTAAATCACATGGAGACATTTTCATAGTGCTACTATAGCTAGTAGAACCGTTATGTCGTCTGGTTTTCCACCTGTAAAAAAAAAACAAAATATTAATTACAATCCAGTTTTTTCGTAATATTCGTCATCGATTTTTACCATAATTATGTTAAGTCCGGTCCTCGGGTGACAAAAATCGGCCCAAGTGTCTGTGTGTTTTTTTATTTGCTATTTAGGTTTATTTTAAATAACACAGGTTTCGGGCCCAATGAATGACATACATGATCAAAGCGCACCACCAGCGCGATACGCGCGTTTTAAATGTGCGGGTGCAATTATATCGACCACCTTTTCGCGAAAGTGGTTGAAAATCACGTGTTTTATTTCATGGCTAACATTTTGTAGCATATCTCTAAAAACATCCGTTATAAAAACGATAGAGGTGCAGCTTCGTTCTATTGAGGGCTCTAGACTTTTATTAATCCTAATTGCACTGATGCAAAGGCGGGGCCGGTCGCTATTTTTTAATGAAATAATATTATATTACATTATAAAGCATAGTAATACTAACCAATAGCATCAATTCCATTCTGCCGTGCGCTTTTAGCGAACGGAGACATGTAGCATCCATCGAAAGAGAGATTTCGCGCCATCCACGCGATGGAGTTGGCGACGGCCTGCAGCCGCTGCGGGTCACCGGCGAGATCCTTAAAGATATTCAAGTTATTTTTAAACTGTTAAGAGCAAATCAATATATAGAGCTAACTGTCAGATAATCTATATTTTTATAGATAATACCACTGATTCATTCTGTGTGAATACAGGCTTATCCAATAGAACCTTTTTTTTATATACTGCTCGATCTCCGTGATTTAGGCGAACATTTGTTTCCATTGAACAAGTGTGAATCTTCATGACAAGTACCTATCAATAAATTGGTATGATCTTTGTTTATAATCCCTTTTAAAAATGGATCAATATCTACATTGTGTTACTATTATCAGCAATATCCTTATGATAACATTTTGAAAGTCAACAACAACTCTTTTGTACACTATACAAAGACAAGAATTAAGTAGGTACTTGGAAAGATGTGTACAATTAAAGAAGTCTTGTCAAACAAAACTGTCTGTCCTACGCTTAAATGAGTCAATATACAATGTGTCCGGATTTTGACCGGCGCGCGCGCCGGTAATAGTATAGGGGCCTTTAATTCATCAAATGTTATGGACTAAAACTCCACCCATTTCAAATGGCTGCCATTTTAATTATCTTGTTTATTCATTTTTATGGATTTAGAGGACCTAAAAGTTATGAAAAAAGATTTGAGTGAAACAAAGATCAATTCAAAATTATAAACTGTCATAGAAAAAAAAGGTATAAGAAGTCATGCTAAAAATGTATAACAGTCAATGAATAATCTTTTTTTTTTTACTTATTACAAAACTAACCCCAAAAATGACATTTCTTTCATATAAAAAATATATATTTTTGAGTGAGATGTGTCGATAACATTCATTTGAAGAATTTAAAGCCCATAAATTATCGCCGGACGAAACCCGGACACACTGTATAACAGTACAGTACCGTTACCATGAGTTTACGGTGGTTTTACTCGCTAGCGACGACGTAAAAAAAGTGTATGGAAAATTTTAGTTCTCCAAGTAACCGCTAGAGGCGCTGTGCAATCTTCCATACACTTTTTTTACGTCGTCGCTAGCGAGTAAAACCGCCGTAAACTCATGGTAACGGTACTGTACTGTTAACGGCCAACCGGTCGATCGCGATTATTTGTCTAGTCGATCGTGGCAAGGCAAACATATAAATACGTAGAACAGACGGCGCAACGTACCTAATCAAGAATGTAGTTGGTAAATTGCACAGGGTGTCGTCAGTGAACAGTAGATCTAACCATGTTGGCCACCCCTGCTGTATAAGAATTCACTACGCCATACAAAAACAAAGGAAAAACATGGCATATGTTTTGAATTCACCTTACACAGCTTCAACTTAATACGTTGCCGTTAAGACTTGTACTCCTTACTAATAATGAATTTGCCACTGCTATGTATGACACTTGTATAAATATATTATGAGACGGCTAATTTGGTATCAATTCGATCAGACCGATTTCAACACGTGTCATAGCTGTCAGCATGATGAGATATCTCTGTATTTTATTCATGTAAGGTTTACGCATCGTATTCACTTGTCTCTTATCATCGTGATTTCTTCGATTGTACTCTAGTCTGATAATTTCGTGAGCGACCCTAGTAGGCCTAACGCCAAACTTGCAGGTGGCAAGGTATGCTAAATTTCAGTGGGGAAAGGGAGTTCCTATGACAGTCGCGTACGATTAGCGCTTCCTCGCCCCCCGCGTCTGGCGCGTAAATCATATCCCCGTTATTCCAAAAACTTAGTACCGGGTATAAGACAGGACTAAACTATTAGCTAGCCAATTAGAAAAGCGTTTCTTTATTAGGTTATGTCACGAATGTGTCATTCATTTCTCTGTTGTCGGCTAATATTTAGACCCATTTTAAACCTGCTCTAATTTTTTTGTAATAACACCGTATACGTCTGTCGGGGCGCAAGAGGGACGCGCACGTTCTATCAGCGTCCATCATCGCAAAACTTAAGCACTTATTACACCATCCTATTTGTGCCGTCATCGCCAAAATGGCGATAGTCAAATGGGTTCATTTGTAGGTTGACAGTATGCAGACCAGCGTATTTGAATTATAGAGGTCAGTGGGCCCCACTCTGCAATACAATAGTACGTAGTTTCGGCTGTAGCCGTCCCTGTCACTAATGCCAGCATGTCCAGTGCTAGACGCGAAAATACGGACAAACCGTTATCAGAGTGGAGCATCTGCTTATCCATCCTACCTTCCTAGTTAGGAAGCTACAAATAGGATAGTGTATATCATACCTGCGCGCGCCGCATCTCGGCGACCAGCACGGGCTCGGGCACGTTGTCGAACACGCCGTCGGTGGCCACGAGGATCACATCTCCGCACTCCACTGAGAACTCGGACGTCTCGGCCGATTCTGGCCTGCAATACAAATAAATAACAAGTATGTCATTGATGCATCGTCATTCGTGCATGACGGGCCTAAAAGTGGGAAGGTATAAATGATTATGCAAGCGAAGCCAGCGCTGAGATTTGGGCTATAAAATAGTGACGAGAGAGTATAAATTATAGCCCGAGCGCTCAACTCTTTGACACTAATTTACCTAATGTCTTCCGTGTGATGATGATGATTTCAGAGTTACCTACTTCTGACAAGTCAAATGAAATTGTAACAAATTTTAGTAAGGACTAGGCTGCTGCCCTTTAAGACGTGCTGCCCCGGGAATGTGCTCATTTGGTGCCCATCGTAAATAATAAAAATGTCCTCTTAGCCGAATTTCGACTACAGCGGCCTATCTCAGCAGAGATTAGCCAACTGCGCGGGACATAATAGTGCGCAAGTGTTTGCGCAATACACAGGTGCACTCTCTATTCCTTAACTCACATAATTCGGTGAGACGGCAGTCCGACATGACCGTAGAAAGAACAGGACCAACGGCTTAACGTGCTTTCCGAGGCACGGGGGTGTTAACACCACCAACTTCCCGACTCCGGAGCTGTGTCCGAGTTATTTCAAGACAGAAAAACTGAACACTCAACCCGACCTGGGATTCGAACCCGGGACCTCGTAGATAGTACCCAACGTGCTGACCACTAGACCAAGTCAGTCATAGTAAATATGCTCTACGTAGCCCAATGCCCATGGAGGAACGCGCGAACATATCCTGCACTATAGGTAACGCTGCCTCTGGTGATTCAGTCAGAGTGTAGTATTTTAAGTTATAAATTTTGATTCATATAGATTAAGTAAGCGCAGTTGTTTTTCAAGATTACGAAATCAGATATGAAAGCGCACCCAGCCTGCGCAGTGGCGTTGCTCGCACCTAACTACGCGACTGATTAATGAATTCGTCTACGTCATCATATCATTCTTACTTACACAAGCAGACACTCAAAACGATGGGTCAAACTGATATTCTTAAAATTCAAACCTGTAAACACCAGCTTACACTAGTAATCACAAACAGAATCAAGGTTTCGAATGTTACGCGAATTACAACCACATTTCATTGCAATAGCAATGAGCACTGGCATAGGTAACACTAAATAAATTACTGTGGGTACATTCTGCCACTCAAATAATGGTCACAATGAAACTGGCTCGCGGTAACACTTGACCTACCTAGGATTGCTGAAAAAAAATTTTTTAGACCCCATACCAAAAATCTAAGTTCAGTCTTAAGTACAGTCTATTATATAGATGATGAGGAACAGGTTTTTTAACATGGTAATCAACACGATCTGATATTTTCAAGCTAAGCAAGTAGATTTTTTATCATTATCAAACACTAAACATAAAGATTAGAAGACCTTGTCTCGATTAGCACTAGTGGGGCCTAAAAAATAAGGAGACAGTCATGTTCTGGCTGGCCCCATATGGGCTATTATAAGTCGAATTTCCTGTCCTAAATTGAATAGATGATTTTTTACTTTGACTTGAACACCAATAGAAATAGCTTATCTGTTCAGAGATAGAGCAGACTGTTGTTGGCCTGTTGTAGATGACAAAAAAATTGGTAGATGCTAAGTAGTAAAACAATGTTTTGCCTAGATGGCATTATGTCAATATATTATTACATTACATAATAATGTTCTCATAATACCCTCGTACAAAAATAATAGTACGAAGAAAGATAAATTTTTATGTGATCAAGAAAATGTGTAGTTCTAACACTTCTCTTAACTCGCATTCCTTACAAAAATAGAGTGTGTTTAACCGGGTAATTAAAAAGCGATGAGGTAGTTTATAATGACTTATTCAGAAAAATGGTGTGGAAAGTCAGTCACTTTTTGCCACATTAGGATTCGATTGTTCGACTTCTTCCTTTCAAGGGTTAGGGATAAGGAATTGGGGTCTCATCAGCTCAGCTCAATCACGTAAACATGATTCCATTTTCAAGCCATCACGTGAGTGTTGGCAAAGATCCAGTGTGCTAAAAATTCTAATATTAGTGCATGCAGAAAATACAACAGCAGGTCTGATTGTAGAATGAGCACATGACTACTGATCCCGTGTTTTTATTTAAAAAAACCGATCTCATGACTCGTAATGCTGAAAATATCTGCTAAATTGAACTTTAGAGCTCCAGATAGAATGTGACAGCAACTCAATAGAACAAAATATTTGACATCACAATTTCTTATTCGAATTAACTAAAAGAATATGTGCTAAAAGCATAGAACAGGAATATGGATTGGATATTATGTACGAAAATAAACTAAATAAAAAAGGCCACAAACATTTTATGAAAATAAAAATATTAACGATTTTCTACTTTAATAGACGGCGCTTTAAATGTAGATCAATGTAACATTGTTTAATAATAGTAAAAGTTTTCCGATATCTAGATAAAGTCTGTTTGTATTATTTTTAAATATTTGCAAAGAATGTGTTACATGTTGTTTTTATCATGCAGATTAGAATCCTCCTGACACACTTATCCGTCTATCATCTGAGACTTTGAAGCATTATTTACACCACTATCTGTATTGAAATAACCTTTGCTTAGCTTCTAGTTGCAAATAGTGACGCACTTTCTAAGTATCCCATTATTGTATTATAATTTCTAATAATGATGTTAAGTGGGTATCATCTTATGAATTTGTACTAGTTTAACCAACTTGGTTAAAATAATTACTTTTTAAAGAATAAATTCACATTCAACATTTTTATTAGGTATTATCAGATGATATTCGTTCAATGGAGTGAGTTGCTTAGATAGTAACAAAAACAAGATGGTCCTTCTTACCTATCGCTTAGGACGTTCCTGTCGTGCCCTGGTGGCGGTAGGCTAAGCTGGTATGGTGTGTTGAAGTAGTGTTGTTGCTCGTGGGAGCGATGGACAACGCGTCCACCTCGGACCACCATGTAACCACTGTCACCTATGTTGGCTGCGCGCATGACGCTCTCTCTGCGGTCCAAGATCATCACACACGCTGTGCTGCTGCCTGTTCACAAAGAAAAGAAAAATAAGCATTAAATGTATGCTTTGGATAGATTTACATGTTTTACTCCATTTGCCTGCTCCTAATAGGTCTTGCAGCAGCAGCGATGAATCAATGATGAATCATACTGATATATTAAACACAGCGACCCTACCAGCGGCATTCCAGGGTTTTTTTTTTTAAATAAATGGACTATGCCACTAAGGAATACTTAATGTATCTTTCTACTGGTGAAAGAGTTTCCAAAATTGGTTCAGTAGTACCAGATATTACTTCTTACGAACAAACATAACTCACAAACTTTACCTCTTACTCTTTATGACAGTATTATAGATTAAAGTTTTTGAGGATATAGATTATTTATTATAGTTTATGATTAAGGTAAACAATTAAATACAAACAAAAAATTGTCCTTATAACACTTACCTAGAATAGGTTTTTTGTGTTCTAATAATTCATAGTATGATTTAGCTAGCAGATCTCCAGGTTCTGACATTTTAAAATGACCCATTTGAACTAGCCTCTCACATGTTCTCATGAGATACGAGGAGAATTCGCCCGGATCGATACCATATGCACGCCACCCACCCACTCCATCAGCAACTCCTGACAAACAAAAAGTTAATTACAGTTATTACACTAATTTATACATTAGGACCTATCTCTACTTATCTAAAAGAGCTATCACAAAATGTTTAACAGTTTTTTTTAGTTTATAAAGACAGAAAATTATTTATTCTTATTAGAAGGTACTGCATAAACATTGTATAAGTACTAGAAAAGTGAACCAAAGAAATAATTTTGTTTGGTGCCCTTTTCTATTAATATTGGCGGTTGGTTTATTTAATATCATCTATTTGTAAACCCTGGTTTTCCTAAAAATAAATAAAAAAATATAAAACACTTTTACTTGAATTTTTTTAGCATATAAGTATAGGTAGTAGAGCATGATGTGACTTATCTGTAGTTGAAGGATTATCTTTCAATTACTGAACACTCTGAATATCCTCGTGTCGCCCAATGTCAGCACAACACAATGTGCAAAATAACATTTAGCATTACAGCCCAGACTTAAGAAATAAAAATTTTAATTTAAACGACCACTGTACAATATGCTGAGCATAAAATATGATAATCAGATGTCACTTTATCGCGCTAATTTGAAATTTGCCTCAAAGCTCGCGAATGGCCAGTGCATTGTCGTTGGCGGACAGCTGATGTTTGACAGATATCTACAAATAAGTGTTAAATCTTCGGCATTTTTGAACCATGTCAATTATTTATTAAATTGATCTTGGCTTATTTGTTTGTAGAACTAATTATTGATGTGTGTGCATTTTATTTAAATAACTTGTTATTTTTGGAGGATGATATTAATCAATATTATCAATATTATTTCAAGTTATTATTATAGTAATTTATTGCTTTAAGCTGCAAAAATCATTTTTGGGTTACTATAAAAAAATATGATAGCGAAAAAAATTCAGATTTACATTTGTAAAAAAATCTTTTACTTTCTCCTAAACAAAATTGACATCAAAAATTGATTTAAAATTTATATATTTTAACATCCTTTAAAAATCCATGTGCATTAAACTGAACTAAAGTTATCTAGTTGGATTTTAGTTTATACTTTTAATTAGTACTTATGAGTATTAGTACAGTGTGTCTGGGTTTCAAATGTTATCAACAAAAAATCCTTCATGTTGGGTACTCCTCTTGAAATAGCAGCCATTTAAATTATTTTTGAAAAGTATTATTCCTTTTATATATATATATATATCTGGAGGTCCTAAAAAATATAAAAAAGATTCATTTGAAAGGTCAAGCTATCGCCTATCAAATGAAATAAAGATTCAAAATTATTAATGGTTGTGGAGGAAAAAAAGAATTTATTATAAGAAATCTTGCAAAATTTGTATTCTCTTATTTTATTGTAAAAAACAACAAGTATTTTTAAAAGAACTACTTTTCTCTCAAAATTAACACAAGTTTTTATTAATTCCTAATTTTTTTCTGGTGAAGGAAGCTAGCATGATATTAACACAAGCATTTTTATTAAATAGGAAGAAAATTATAATTTAGATAAAAGAATAGATACTACTATACCAAAAGTCCCAAAAAGAGTGTACCAAACTGACACTGGAGATAGCTTAGCTATAGACCTTTTAAATAAAAATAACATGGCACTAGAAGTATCATGGTTTGGAAGATAATGCCATTATTTTGTATGACATATTTCCCAAAACAAAAGACTTCTTTTGAGTTAATCTGAAAGGTTAACTCAAAAGAAGTCTTATAGCTAACCTGTCATATGGCTAACCTGTCACCAGTTTCAGTTTGGCACAGTCTTTGTGACACCCTATATATATGTATGCTAACAAGATACATAAAAAAACAAAACACAAGAATTATAAGATTAAAATCTTAAACATTTTCCTTAGAACACATTAGGTTGTTTGTTGATTACAGTGTTTTAATATCCATACTATTATAAATGAATAGTGTGTATGAATATCTGTCACAATATAAAAACATTGAGGAGGTGTAATGGAAGACAAAAGTTTATATGGAAAGCCAACCTTTGCATAGTAGACAGTGGCGGGGAGCCACTAGTGCTTTTATACATTTATATTTATTTACAAGATTTGTTCATTTGCAAACAGTAAAAAAACACTTAAGATAGGACACTAAGTGAAAAATGACAAATAACAGTAATCCTACGACAGTAGACTAACCTGGTAGATAGAATAGAAAAGTTATTAGGACTATCTGTAGGAGCTTATTCTAAAATACTCACCAATAACATCAGCATTGTTAAAATTGGTGGAGAACCATGCATCATCTCCGAATTGACCTTTACGCGTTCTTCCATTAGCAATGTCTTTGGGAAAACCACATACTACCGAAACTAAATATGGGTGTTTCTTATTAGAAACATTTAATTCAGTAGCACTCGAGAAACTTAGTAGTCCATTTCTAATTACACGTGACACCACTCTGCCTGTCCAGAAAATAGACTGCATCATTCATGTGTTGTGTGGACTTTACCACCAGCCATTCACCAATGAACAACCGATACGAACAACATTATAGTCAGAAACATAATAATACCAAACTAATCACTGAAGTATCACCGTTTATTACAAAGGATCTGGGAAAATTATAAACGAGACGTATTTTTTACAATTTCCATGATCTTTGGATCTTGTGACTGCTTGTGACCGTATGAGAAACCATAAACAAAGAGCTAGGAAGGAAATTAAGAAACGTCATTTATCTGTCATTTGTAAAGGTGATACTACACCTTGTAAAGGTGGTACCTACACAATGATGTGACATCAGTCTGAATTGGCCGATGATGCTTCATTTAACTCGCCGTTATCATTTGACCATAGCTATGCAAAAAGCAAAAAACGACCAAAAATAAAAATCGTGTATCACGTTTAATGTGGTTTTAAAACTGACCTCCATAGGACAAATACGCTGAACTAAACGTTTTCTTAGAAATGACAGATATTTGTGCTGAATCATACGCCCCCACCAAGTGTCTAGGGAACTAAAATAGAGTAACTTGCATTTGTTTAATCAACTCTCATTAGTTCCGTGGAGGGTCACCACACGATCACTGCAACCCACTATGTGTTAGAAACCCTGATTTTGTGTCACGTCACTTTTTTTTCAAAAATCTAGTAGACGTTATCATCACAAACACCTGAGTGAAGGTCCCGCATTGATACGACTTCTAGTTTTTTTTTAAATGTCAAAGTTTGCCTAGAATCGGAATATAAAATTCATAAAATAATGTTTTAAAGTAAAAGGAAACTAGTAAACAGAATTTATATAACTATTCTACAAATAAATAGATATAGCCATACACATTTTCGTGCCATAAATAAATAAAACTAAAAGTCCTCCTAAAAATGTTAAAAATAAAATATAAGAAAATCAATAAGTTTTATAAATTATTTCAGAAATTAAACATGTTGCTGATGTTGCCTATGTTTTATAATATATATTTTTAATGTTTTCTCATTTTTTATTTATATTTTTTTGTTTCAACTTGATCGCGTATTAGCAAATAATATAAACATTAATCGACACGTTAAATTGCCCTTTATCACCAGTATTTAAATCATGTGCTAATTCAGGGTTACAAAAAAGTTATACGCAACAGAAGTTTTATCCGGTTATTTGGGGGCTAGGGTTATCACTTTCTCAATATCCGTTATCCAAAATACTTACAAATATTATAACTGTAAAAGTAACTCATTGTCTTCCGTCTGTTAAGCCATTACTCCTAAAACACTGAACCGTTTATTTTGTTGTTAAAATGTCATACTATGTTCGTTAATAATATTTATAATAAAAAATACTTGTATGTATGTTTGTTCGGGTTGAATCTTATATGTGTAATTTGATATTTTTCCCAGTGTACGATTAAAATAAAATTTTGTACAAACTTTTGGTTTGATTGAAAATGCATTTATATGGTACCATGGCGCTGGTCTGATGATGCAGTCGGAAGGTGACTATAGGAGCTTTTAAACTATACAAGATAAACTCATCGAGTTTGCGCTCGTTTGACTTGCCTTTATAAATACTGTAATTAATGTTTATGTTAAATGAAAATATGTCTCAAAAATGAATTTTTTTAAAACCCAAAATTTGTGAGTATTTTTTTATTTTAGGATGAGATACTTAATGTGACATGGGAAGGAGTGTACCCTCAAAAAGCGATAGCTAAAAACCCATAAAATTAAATTTTACAATTATACACACTCGCGAAAAACATAACCCTCCTTCCGGCGCAGTCGAGTAAAAATGAAAAGTACAAGTATCAATACACATATCGTTTCATTAAATATGGAACAAAAAATAAAGATAAAAAACGTGAAAACATTTAAAATATCCATTATAAAAGATAGGACATGCACGAAAATTTGTAGTGCGATATCTTTTCATAAGTATAATCGTAACGTAAATTAAAAATTGCATTAACTAGCTTCCATTTTTTTTTTTAACTTTAATTTTTGTAATTCATGACACGTATAGGAAAACTTTGGCATTTAAAAAAAAAACAAGAAGTTGGATCAATGCGGGACCTTCACTCAGGTGTTTGTGATGATAACGTTAATTAGATTTTTGACAAAAAGTGACGTGACACAAAATCAGGGTTTGTAAAACACTGTGAGGTCCTTGGAGAATAATAAAGAAGAATTAAGTGTATAGGTAACTTAATGATATTGATCCATAAACATTTTTTTTGTTCAATTTACCCATTCGGGTGAGGCAAAGGATCAAGTCTATACAGCCATTGATCCATAAACAATTTGACATGTAATGACTGTACGTCTGGGTCTGCGGCTTCCTCATTCACATTAGATAAATTCGAAGTAGGTAGGAATGATGCCATGTTTTAAGTGAGATGATCCGATTGGCAAAAATCCCCCTTTCGGGAATATAGAAAATATATAATATTTATAATATATAATATTTGCGGGAATGGAAGTATTCGAAATAAATCCTTCCGTTCCCGAAAATATTTTTCGGCAAATTGTCAAAGTTTAACAATCATTTAATTTTTTTACTACTAAAATGGATTTAGGTAGGGTACGGGTGGCATCAATGAGCCAGGAAACATTTCGAGCGCCATATTTCTAAATTCCTATACACGATTAATATGTTATGTGCATCAACGGTAAGGGAATTTAACTGACTATCTAATGGTGTACTCGGATTTGTTCCAAAATCATCCTGTAATGAGCCATAACATTTTTTTTTGGGCATATGGTGTGGTACACAATGGTCTGGGGGGCACACAATCAGCTAGGCATGTATAAAAGTATTCTTATTTTTATATATTCTAAAATTTACTAGAAAAACACAATATTTATAGTAAAGTAGTTTATTGCAATCATTTGAGGTCTTTTTTATGTTCCTAATACTAGGTTTGGTTAACAGTAACTTATAAAATCTTCTTGTGTTTCTTAGTATTATAACTTTTTTTCAACATAACCTTGGATAGCAATAAAGTTCCTTGGTCCAGAAACATCAATGTCAGCCTTTAAAGTGCTTGGCAACACAGGAGTAGTAGCTCTGGTAGTATAAGATACAACAGCACCTTCAAGTAACTTCTTTGAAGGGCCTGGTATAGCAGCAGTGTTCGTGATAATAATTATGGGAGTGTTTGGTTCCACGGCATCGAGTTTAGGTTTGGGTGTGCATGGGATTGCTTCAATAACAGCTCTGACGGCGGCTCGTTGCAATGTAATGGGACTCCTTGTAGCTGCTTCAGAAATAGATTCGCCTTGTTCAAAGATCGAAGGAGATACGCAGACTAATGGTTCTACGTCATCAGCTTGATCAACTGAAGTCACTGGTGGAGACCTGCCGATGATGTCTTCTGCGTCTGTGTCATCGTTATCTTCAGCCGTAGGTCTGTCAGTAAATATTTGGTCATCGTACGGATAAATTCCACACTTTTTAAATTAATTTATTTTGTTCGATGGGGTCATTGATTTGAGGTAGGCTTGTCCAACGCATTCGGCAACATTGTATATTGTCATGCCTTTTCCAGGATTGCGCATCATAAAAAAGTCGACCGCAGCATTGTAATAGACCTGTAGTGTGCGGGTGAAGAGTCAATACTGTGACTCCGTTAGTTTTCGCTAAATCAAGGCCATCGATAGACAAATGGCTCTTATGATTATCCATAATGAGGAGCGCCAGATTATACTTAGATGCCGATGAATACGTGATGAAGTGACGCATTACATCAACAAACAGGTCAGCAGTCATCCATCCACTTGGATTTGCTAATCCGAGGGTTCCTGGTGGAGCACCATAAATCATGTTCGGTTAGAAGTTTTTTCTCGGGAACACCATTACTGGTAGTAAAGCTTGACCATGTGCATTCACGATACAGGTAGTAGTTCATAAGACTCCCCGCTCTCCACTCGTTACTTTGCAAACATTCCGCCCTTTAGGTGCCAATACCTTTTGCGGCTTTTATACTGTGGTTGTCGAAGTTTCATCCAGGTTAAATACACGACTACCATTGCAAAATTGGGGATGACGCTCGTATACTTCTTTCAGATTTTTATAGAACCTTTCCAAGTTAATTCTATTGAAAGCGGTTGCTCTAGCCAAGCTGCATGCTTCTGGTTTTCGTACCGATAAGTTTGGGAACCTTCTCTTAAACCCATGAAGTCAGTCACGTCCAGCCATCTCATTGATTTCCCATGATTTGGGCATTTTAATGTCGTTTAATTTGATAAGCGATTCGGCAACATTCTCTGGATGTAAGTCCAAAATACATATCAGTACATTCCACTATGTAATCGTGAATGGTTAGCTCCCGTTCGTGGGTAAAAACCCTGTTTACTCAATAGTTTGGCTCTAATCGCTGCATTTCACCTTTTTTTACGTATCTCTGTAGCGTTTTTAATGGAATTGTACATTCTTTAGCTGCTCTTCGAATACTATTATTGACAATTGACACGAAGGTTTATTGCGCGTCGGTGGTAGTTCCTTTTTACCTAACGTTCTTCGGGGTTCGACTCATTCTGAAATTTATAAGTCTAACCTTACAACATGTAAATGCATATTTTTAGTTGCAGCATACAATGAGTCAGGTATGGCATACTATAAGTCGGGTATAGTAGAATAACATTATATGCTTGGCCTAGTGTTTAACATGCACACAATGAGACGGGGAGGGTACACTGTGATCCAATGGCTCATTGAAAGCAAAAGAGAAATGACCCCATGTAGCTCTAAAAAGAAACATGTAGCTGGTACTTAAACTACTGTAAAAGAAGCTAAGATAAACCCTTTTTACGTGCAAGTTATTCACAAAGTAAAATTACCTGCTTCTGATCTTCCTGGTACAAGCTAAGATGCTGGTTTTGCTGCTACAGCCAATGTCATCTCTTTATTCAAAGAGATATCAAAGAGGCTGGTTGACATCAGTGGTGACCCAAGAGATGGCAGCTACTTTACCATAGGTCCTTGTTCTTTTATTATTTTTATTTTTCTTTATTTTTTTTATTGTGAATCTTATTTTTATTTATACGTTGTATGTACGTATGTAAATGTTTAGTGTTAATAATTATGAATTTAATGTGATAAAATTATACGTAATAATAATATAATAATTTAATTCAGCAATGTTCTAAGTTTCCACATTTGGCAATATCTCTTTCTTAATTCCCTTTGTTTCCAATACCGACAGGTATTTTTTAACAGTTTAGTGATCATCAAGTTATTTTGACGTATATATTTCCATTACATGCCTGTACACGTAATGTTACATTATTTTGTTTTTGTTTTAAGCTCAATGATTTCGACGTAATATTTATTTAACTTAGATCTGTAGCGCCATCTATCAATATAAAAAATACATTTTTTTACTGTTACAAATTCCCTTATTAAAGCAATTACACGTTTCAGTCACAGGGCCTAACATCTCTGTTCGGGTTATTCTACTGCTCTAATAAAAAAAACTTTTAATATGGGACCAACATAGAAATCACAAAAATACTCCTGATAACTTCTCAGTTTTGTAGGTAAATTATCAGTATTTAACTGTTAAATCTATAATAATAGTTCTAACATTTGATGACCGCAAGCACCCCCAAACACAAAATCAGCAAAAAATAGAAGATTTTATGCTAAACCATTGATCCAGCTGTTACAAAATGTCATCCTATTTTTGAGATTTCGATGTTGGTCACTAGTAAACGTTGTATTATAGTGCAGCTAAATCACCCCATAAAAACAATACAGTTAATAAAGGTTGACCTTATATTCGCAGCCACCAATACTTCATTCGTTAAAGTTTTTTTGTGTGTATAAAAAAACTTACCATCACACTTAAATACAAAACTACGATCATAAAGCTGAATATTCACTACAGGATGTATATTAATATTTAATCTTGGATATCGCTCACCATTGTTTCTTGTAGAATCGTTTTCATTAGAGCTATAATTATTTTTCCCCATCTCTTGTATTCTTTGTTAGCTCACCCTCCTACAAGTCTTTTTCTCTCTTCAATATATTATTTTATCTCGTAGTCAAAATTGCAAACTACCTGCAAACTGGATTACTGTGTCTTCGGCTTGTTCGTTATTGTTTAAGGTACGAATATGTATTATACCTCACCAGTCGTGACGTGGGGAGTTATCCGAGTTTATCAAATGTTTAGCACGAATATTTTTTTAGCTGTTATTCCAAAAATGGCTGGGTTCAGATTTCATTGGCCGGAATCTAACAGTCACCAGATTCTATAATACAAGAACGAAACAGAACATATCTAAATTAATTATTGAATTCAGTGGCTCTTTGTAATATTGGCCCTGAAATTTGAACCAAATTGGAATTATTTTTTCTAACATAGTTTGGTAGAAGCAATAACTTATTGTTCTTGTAAATTTATTATGTAATCAGACTATTACAATATTGTATGTAAAATTATTGAAACTTTTTCAGAAAAATATCAAAGCAGGGTTGAAATAAAGAAAATAAAACTCAAGGGTATTTTTTTTTAAATCGTTACTAGAATAATCTTCGTTACCATCAATAGCCAACTCTTGTGCTAAAATTTGTGATATGACAATTAAATCAGTCAAAAAAAGTGTGATTAGAAATTAAGTTGATTACACATTTTTCCTTGTTGAAAATGACTAAAACACATTAAACCACTTTTCTACACCGAATAGTTTTTGGCGTTTTAAACACATAATAATATCACATACAATAAAATAATACATAAAATTAGACCTCGCTTCCTTTTTGACATTAATAATTTGACAGTTAATGACATGACAAATTTGACTATCTATAACACTAGTCAAAGCATGACAATGACTATTTGCGGTTTCTGTTGCCAGTAAAAGAAATTAGTTCCTGCTGACGTTCCTGTTGTTTTCCGCAATATGGCGAGGTCCCATGTATTTCTGCACCGCGATTTCGAAAAATAAAGACATTTGCGGTGCGGTGGGTCATTATTCCTGCTTTTCGAAGTTTCGAGCACGCGTGTGTCTTCAGCTTCCTCACATACATTCATATGCATGCCATATTTAGAGCATAATAATTGTAGAAATCATTTACGTATATTATTCCAAATTTTTCAGCTAAGTTGCAGCTAATAACAAATTTTCACAAACTCAACAAAAATTATTTCGCTATCGGTATTTAAAATATTATCACTATTATTTCCTCATAGTCTATGAAGCTGGAGACATGTACACGTGATTTTCGCTCGAACCCATTTATCTAATGTGAATGAGGAAGCCTTAGACTCAGACTTCATGACTGTCTGTCTGTCTGACGTTTCATTTTTCAAATCTATGGTAATGGAAGGCGTTGTAGAAGAAAGTTCATCTCGTTTTGTGGTACCTACAAATTAATGACGGCGGCTGATTGATTTGTTGGAAGGCTGAAGTGCAACTATTAAAAATACACCCCCTAAACTAGTGCCGGTCACCTGGTAGTGGATTTTTTCGTTATAAGAGTTAATAAAAGGCATAAAACTGGTGTTCGATAAGTCTCTTGGCAATATGCCTGCCGTCAGGGGCGATGGAATGCGAGGACTCGCAGTCTTCATATCAGATATACGAAACTGTAAAAGTAAAGAAGCAGAAATAAAAAGGATCAACAAGGAACTAGCTAATATTCGCAGCAAGTTTAAAGGTGATAAAACTCTTGATGGATATCAAAAGAAAAAATACGTCTGTAAACTCCTGTTTATATTCCTCCTGGGCCATGACATCGACTTTGGGCATATGGAGGCTGTGAACTTGCTCTCCTCCAACAAGTACTCGGAGAAGCAAATTGGATATCTTTTTATATCTGTGCTGGTTAACACTAATAGTGACCTGATTAAGCTCATTATCCAAAGCATCAAGAACGACTTACAGTCCCGCAACCCCATTCATGTTAACCTAGCTTTGCAGTGTATTGCAAATATTGGCAGTAAAGATATGGCTGAAGCATTTGGCACTGAGATTCCTAAACTTCTTGTGTCTGGGGACACTATGGATGTTGTAAAGCAATCTGCTGCACTTTGCCTCCTAAGATTATTTCGCAAATCACCTGAAATTATTCCTGGAGGTGAGTGGACATCCAGAATTATACATCTTTTAAATGATCCACATATGGGTGTTGTGACTGCAGCTACATCCCTGATAGATGCACTTGTCAAGAAAAATCCTGAAGAATATAAAGGATGTGTAACACTTGCAGTGGCTAGACTGAGTCGCATTGTGACAGCTAGCTACACAGATCTCCAAGATTACACATATTACTTTGTACCAGCGCCATGGCTCTCTGTTAAATTGCTAAGACTCCTTCAAAACTACACACCTCCTTCTGAAGAACCTGGTGTTAGAGGTCGCCTCTCAGAATGCTTGGAAACCATATTCAATAAAGCTCAAGAACCTCCTAAGTCAAAGAAAGTTCAACATTCAAATGCAAAAAATGCTGTACTATTTGAAGCTATAAGCCTCATCATTCATAATGATAGTGAGCCAAACTTGCTGGTGCGGGCTTGTAATCAGCTGGGCCAGTTCCTGAGCAACCGTGAAACTAATTTACGATACTTGGCCCTTGAGTCTATGTGCCATCTTGCAACTTCAGAGTTTTCACATGAAGCTGTTAAGAAACATCAAGAAGTTGTTATACTGTCAATGAAGATGGAAAAAGATGTGTCAGTGAGACAGCAAGCAGTGGATCTGCTGTATGCAATGTGTGACAAAACAAATGCAGAAGAAATTGTGCAAGAAATGTTGGCTTATTTAGAAACAGCTGATTATTCTATTCGGGAAGAAATGGTATTGAAAGTTGCCATATTAGCAGAGAAGTATGCTACAGATTTTACATGGTATGTAGATGTCATTCTCAATCTAATTAGAATTGCAGGAGACTATGTTTCTGAAGAAGTTTGGTATAGAGTCATTCAAATTGTAATTAATAGAGAGGAGGTTCAAGGATATGCAGCTAAAACTGTTTTTGAAGCTCTACAAGCCCCAACATGCCATGAAAATATGGTCAAAGTGGGTGGATACATTTTGGGAGAATTCGGAAATCTTATCGCTGGTGACACAAGATCCTCACCTCAGGTTCAGTTTGAACTTCTCCATTCAAAATACCATTTATGTTCTGCGGCAACTAGAGCTCTTTTATTATCAACATACATCAAACTTGTAAATCTTTTCCCAGAGATTAAAAATCGAGTGCAGGAGGTATTTCGTGCTGATTCTAACTTACGTTCAGCAGATGTTGAATTACAACAGCGAGCTTCAGAATACTTGCAGCTTAGTATTGTAGCAAGTTCAGATGTTCTAGCTACAGTATTAGAAGAAATGCCAGCATTCCCAGAAAGAGAGTCATCTATACTTGCTGTGTTGAAAAAGAAAAAGCCAGGACGTATTCCTGATGAAGTGAGAGAGTCAAAGAGTCCACAACCCAATTCTATACCAGCCCCTATCATAAATTCCACCAACAATACTAATAACTCTAGTGCAGATCTCCTTGGTTTATCTACACCTCCTGGAACAACTGCTCCTTCAGCAGGTAATGGATTGTTGGATGTACTAGGAGATTTATATACAACTTCTAAAATAAGTCCCAATACAGTACAGCAGAATAATATTAAAAAGTTCTTATTTAAAAACAATGGAGTCCTCTTTGAAAATGATATCATACAAATAGGAGTCAAAAGTGAATTTAGACAGAATTTAGGGAGGATCGGATTATTCTATGGAAATAAAGCATCTTACCCTGTTCTAAATATTCAACCAGAACTTCAATGGGCAGACATGCACAAACTCAATGTACAGGTAAAGCCTATGGAACCTGTAATAGAAGCAGGAGCTCAAATCCAACAAATGTTAACTGCAGAGTGCATTGAAGATTTTACAGATACTCCAAGTATGACCATTACTTTTAATTACAATAATGTTCCACAGAAAATTACATTAAAATTACCGCTCACTCTTAACAAGTTCTTTGAACCAACTGAAATGAATGGAGAATCATTCTTTGCCCGATGGAAAAATCTTGGAGGAGAACAACAGAGAGCACAAAAAATTTTCAAGGCTCAAGGAGCCATTGATCTGACCAGTACCCGCACTAAACTATCTGGTTTTGGTATGCAACTTTTAGATGGAATAGACCCTAATCCAGAAAATTTTGTATGTGCTGGCATTGTGCATACTCGCGTCCAGCAAGTAGGTTGTCTCATGAGGTTGGAACCAAATAAACAGGCTCAAATGTATAGACTGACAGTTAGATCAAGCAAAGAAACAGTTTCACAAGAAATTTGTAACTTGTTAGCTGATCAGTTTTAGTAAGTTTGATTAAATATTGCTGGACCACTGATCATGAACAACTTAAAATGGATGAAGTTTATAAGTAGAATGGTAGAGGCATCAATATTCACTATTAGATGCTCATTCAGATTCTGTCACACCTATGAATTAAGCACTGATCCAGATTTTGATTAATCCAGTTTATTCTCTATCCAAGTATGATGTACAATTTGGTTAACATTTAATATATTAGAAATAGTTTTATATCCAGAGATCAAGTTTATTTTATTCATTAAAAAATATGTGTACCTTATTATGTCAATCTGTTTTAAATTATATCAATGTTCTCAATTTCATTACAGCAATGATTAGGTCATCATCATGCTTACTAATCAGTTTGGTAATCAAAGCATCCTGACATTTTGGCACATAACTATTTGCTAACATTTTTAATATTATTTATTGTACAAAACATTCAGATGATTTTACGAGTTAGGTGTTTTTTTTCTGTATTTATTTAAGATGTTTCCATAAGTTTCATTACATGAGCCTATTACATTTTTAAAGGTGAAGTTACAATATTACATTTCCATATCTTAACACTTGTATTTATTTAGAAAGAGATTACTTTTATTACATATCTATGCAGGATATCCTAAGCAATCATAATAGTAGTTGTATGTAATTCTACTGTTCTGGTTCAGTTGGTTACTATGTATGTAAGGAAGGCGCGTGGGGGTTCCCCGCCCTGAGTAGTTACTTCAGGATTCGATATAGTTAAATAATACCTAGAACTATACAACATATAGTATAAGGAATAAGGCATATTATTCAACATTTCTGGGCTGGGCATAAAAGCACCGCAGACCAGGTGTGGGTTGGTTTAAGGGGCCGCCGCTGGTCTTAAAACGTCCTGATTATTAAATTTTAAATATAAATTTGGGATTTAACTTGCCCGCCATGTGCAAAAAAATCTAACTAAAGCGACACAATTTATATGTCTTGGGCAAAGCGACGAATCTTATTTGCCGCGTATAGCTTTTATTACACAACTGAGCACCGTGTTTAAACCGCGCTGCACACTAATGCTATTCTAAGTATTTAGGTAGGCCCAGGTTCCATACTTTCGGGGAACTACCCTTTCAAAACTTATTGTTCGTTATGCTTACGTACATTTTGTATCTTGAAAATAAGGCGTGGTATAATGTAATGAGCAATACCAAATCTAATCAGTAAGGTATAATGGTATAAACTTTTCAAAATGTAATTGTTACTGTTATTGTACGTAATAATAAATAAAATGTAGAAATTGTGATTATACCAAAGTAGGTAATATTTTGTAAGTGATTTATACAAAATTTATTTCTTTATAAAACATATCGGACCTGATAAACAGGTAAAATGTAACTTCATTTATGTTTTAAAATATTTATTGTTGCAAAGATTATGTAAGATTACTATCGGGCTAATTTCAGATTTTTTATTCTGTTTAGTTATGTTTTCATATGCTTACTAAATATTATAATTGTTTTTAACATATTAGTAGGTATGTATATATACTATTATGGTTTACTTGAGCGCAAGTACCTAATAATCACTTCCTGAGGTATGGGGGCGACGGGAAAGAGCCGTGCCAATGGTATACCAATTCGGCTCCAACCGATTTCGGAATCACGTACACACGGCCGCACGTCAAACTAACCTTGAGACCGCCTCTGTTCCCCAGCGGCAGCACGTCAGGCAGGTTACCCATTCGAAGTACGAAAACAGCTTTTATTACGTAGGGAAAGAGGCGGTCTCAAGGTCAAAGCGCAGTGGTCTGACATGCCGTGTGACATAGCTCCCCTGCTGCCTTGTCTTTAGTGGCGTGCACTTGCGCACTATTAGAACTCATTTACCTACTCATATTTAATCATTTACTAATGAAATGTATGTGTAACATAAATATTGATACCTGTGTAAACAACAAAATGTTTAATTAATTTTACGGATGAATCCCTCTTGGGGTCTGATTTGATATCTGGTGCTTTCTGATATCGCAAAAACGGTGCATTCACTAATTAAATTTTTAGTGGCCCAAGAAATCTATAGGTGTTGTATTTTTTACCATAATCGGCACTGAGAGGCAAAAAGAAAGGCATGCAAGCGAAGTTGCCTTTTCTTTATAAGCTACCAAATCATGTGTATCCTAAACCTAATGCAGGTTACATAGCCGTCACTCAAAAATGTTTGATTACACATACTATAAAATATTTATCTACATATTTTTTGGATTTTTAATTCTATTGGAAAATGTTTCTTTGGTCTGTAAAAATATTGTTAAATAGAGATATTCACACATTCCTATAATTTATTTTATAAATTGTATTTTTTTCTAATAGATTGTAGTAAGTAATTTTCTCATTTACCTACAGGGCATAATAATGTCTATGTATGGTATGCAAATTCAAAGATGTTTTTTTTATTCGTCATTCAATGAGGGATTTTCTGTCAACTCAAAATATTAGTTGTATTTTATGTTGATAGATGGCGCTATTTATCTAAGATATTTAAATATTGCGTCGAAATCATTGAGCATAAAACAAAAACAAATAATTGCAATATTATGTGTACAGACATGTAGTGGAAGAACTTATACGTAAAAAATAGCAAGTTTTCGGTTGAAAATAAAATTTAGTATAAAAAAAGGTCTCGATGTTCACTAAATTGTTAAAAAACGACCCGTTACTACGCGTAAATCAAAAACATGGTAAACATAAACATTATAAATAACATATTAAACGCCAAAAACAGCCTTTTTCTTAAATTAAAATTACCTAACTTAGTTTGGTCAACGCCATCTAGTGGATTTTTAAGTACTGAGTTTTGACACTAGGAAAATCCCTCATTTCATTAAGCATATACCTACAGATAAGAACGATTGATGGCAATGTAATATTTTTGCTTGCTTCTGATTAATGATAGGAATCTCATTATAGATGTTTTATTTTCGTAGTTATTTAATAATAATGATGAAGTGACAGTAGGCTTAGAAAAAATTAGAAGTATTAAGAACATGAAATGTTGTTATAAAATCATTAGTAAACTACTAAGGCTTTCATTGCATGTCTGGTTTCTTGGAATCAGAACAAAAGAATAAAAATAATAATATATTGATTTACAACATTCATTATATAAACTTGTTAAGATAGTATAATATTACCTATATGTATATTATGAAAAAATATTGGAGCAAAAAATATAGATGCTTTATTGATACACATCTTGTATTTACATATTTCATTGTAATGTGATAACCATCAAGGTTATCAAATGTACAATTATATAGCATAGTACGAGATTTGAGTGTGATGATGGTTCAATATAGAGATAGATGTTTGTTCTTGCGCTTCGAAATCATAATTGTAACTGTCTTATAATAAATATTTATCCTACACATACACATAATGATTTTTTCATTTTTATATTCTCAGGTTTTTTACTAACTCTTATCATTTAATGTCGGGTCTGGACGGCGGTGTTGAAACGCGTCACTCTGAAACCAGCCTTACATTATTTAATAATAATAGTTTCTTTATTGTAAAAGTGAGAGGAGACTATAGCTATAGTCCGACAAGTTCGAGCGCGACCTTCCCTTCCAGTGGTCGCTAGAGGACCGGGGGGCGCGGCACGCTAGACGTTAGTGGGTGTCGGGTGAGTGTCTAAACCAGTCTAAACACACTATGCCGAAGGTACGCGACCGAAGTTCGGCATGATTACGCCTGCAATGCTATTTGAATTACTGACGACACATTATGCCGAAATTACATTGTGTTATAGTGTACAGCCTAACTTCGGTCGGGCGTAAGTTCGGCGGCAACTTATTCTGTAGAGTACATTATACGCGACCGAAGTTCGATTCGATTGCCGACGAAGATCCGGGGGCGGGGAGCAGCGGGGAGGCACTGAAAACACAAAAAGTTGCGCGACTGAATTTCTGCCGCGTAAGTTCGGCACTTATGGTGTGTCATATCAGCTGAATATGTCGGAACGTAAAATCAGCCGCGAAACTTCGGTCGCGTACCTTCGGCATAGTGTGTTTAGACACTGATGCGACGTTGCGAGGAATGGATTTGCTTTGACAATCGCGTGTGATTACAGCTTCCTCGTCCCCACACGTCTTGCAAGGAAAGTCTTGTCGGACTATAATGAAACGCATGCAATTATTTTTCATTATTTGCATTGCTGTACCTAATGTAATGTAAAATGTATCATGAATACCCCAAAACGGTTAGTTTCGAATGACGCTGTAGCGACACACGTTGTGGCGAAAAAAATTCAGCGAAGTACGCTGGAGCGAAAAATCATTGAAGCGAAATCCACATGGTTGAATGACACGACAACGACAAACTTTGTGGCGAAAAATAATTGTATGCTAGTTTGAAACTCAAAAGGCTGAAATAAAACACAGAGTCCAAGTCTAAACGAAATACTACCCTTTACAAAATAAAAATAAATATTTTGGTAAAAACGAATGATAATTTGTACGTACTCAAAATATAATCTTTTGTTTTGTTGATTAAAATAAGACTTGGACTTTGTGTTTTATTTTCACCCTTTTGAGTTTCAAACTAGCATGCAATTATTTTTCGCCCCAGTTTGTCGCTGTCGTGTCATTCGAACGTGTGGGTTTCGCCACAACGTGTGTCGCTACAGCGTCATTCGAACCAAGTACTGGACCCACACACTTAAGTTAGAACTACGCACACGTGACAAGCGGGCATTCCTTCTTCCGTGCCGACCTCTCCGTGCGCGATTTGTAGACTTTTCTTGGGCGCAGTTCGCGCGGGCTCCGAGTCGGCCTATTCGTCGAAACAGACTAAGAAGGAATTATTAACAAGAAGTGTGTTACTTTCGATGATACATTGCAACAATACAGTCAAAAGTATTCCGCTTTTAAAATTCATCTTTAGGTTTTACCTGCCTGTACCACTATTATTTTCTTCTGTGCCTGTACACCGTAACTTTTAGGGTTTGGCCACACTGCAGGCCTAGCGCGGGCGCCAATTATCAAACATATGAAAAGCGGCTTTGAGCAGGCCTGTGTATCTTCCCGCGTCGGTAGCAAAAACGTACCTACGCGCGGCGACCCCTAGGTATGGGCCTAAACAAGTTGGGTGTCGCTAGCCGGCAGCGACACGCTCCCGCGTTTTATTCACCGGCGGTGCGCGAAACTAGGTTGCTGGTTGAACGAGCGTGAATAAAGTCCTAAAAAGATGCGCTAGATGGCGTAAGTAGCTTCTTGTGGCAGTCAATCCTATCGCGTTGCGTGATAGTACGTCACTGAGTAGGTTTAGTGTATTATGAATTATATTTCAGAGTTATAAGAATGAAATTATCTTGCAACGTATTTTTGTAGGTGTCTACACGAAAATATGCTTGAGTCTGAGGCGAACTGAATTACACCATATCGTTGACAACTATGAGTAGATATTTCTTTGAATTTCATTACAAAGTCATACTTCTGTACGGAGTACTAGTACTTATTCTGTGCTTTGAGGCGCGACACTTGTGGCGTTTGACAAGACGCGCCCGCGCTAGGGTCGCAGTGTGGCTGAACACTTAGGCTCCAAGCAGATGGGCCACCGATCACCGCCACCGGTGGTTGTTGCGTGCCACGCTCGTTGGTCCCGCGCAAATGAAGGTGGTCGGTAGCCGCTACCACTTAAGCGGGCGCACTACTATACGCGGCCACTAAACACGACCACTAGTGGCTTAAGGTGCTTTTATGCGGTCATTTTTGGCAATAAATGCTCAGCAAATGTATAATCGATTAATCTGGACTGTGGCAATCACAACAATAAATTGCAGCAATTGTTTCGGGAATATTGCTTCCAATTGCTCCATATTTTCCACATTGCCACATGAGTAGGTAAATAACTAAATAGTTCGAAATTTTTATTCAAAATCACAAAGTTTACTTGCCAGAATACTTAAGAGGGTGCAGCGCGATGTAAGTCGAGTAAGTCTAAGTAAGTCAAAAACGATCTTCAAACAGAATCGAATTTATTAATATTAGTAATTAGATCCATTTGCTTTAAAGTTTTAGACTTGGTGATTTAATTAGAACAATCGTTTTATTCTGCACAATGCGCAAAACCATCAGACATTTGTGTTAAAAACTGAAGTGTTCATATTTTCTTATTTTTTTTTATTCGTGTTATTAAACCGGAATATCAATACAATAATTTTTATGTACAAATTATTGTTTCACACGTAAAAATCACCAAGTATTCGAAAAAAATGCTCTTAGACATCATGAGCCACATACAAGTCATGTTTACTATATCATAAAGAATTTGTTTCAAATTTCAGCAAGACCATGACTTTGTGCAATGATTAGACTAATGTAAATATGTAAGTTGTTTTAATGTATTTAACTAATTCAGCTCATCGTACAAGTGACTTAGAAATACCTACGTTAAATTTTCTCAATTTCGTGCAGGACCGCCTTAACACTACACAATGCAATTTTCTTATATCTCGTTTGTACAGTGTATTCCGCGATAAAGTGCAACCCCGAATGGTAGTAACTAGAGCTACGTTAAAAAAACCGCAAATCGAAGTAGGTACTTATAGGATTGAAATTTGGTACACAGGTACTTTAAGTGAATACAATCATTTTAACCGGTAGTTCTCAAAAATATTCCCATGGGCAGTAATGACGTCATAATTTTTTTAATGGGATTAGATTTTTTTTGTTTAGAAACCTATCGTGTGTGGTATCATTTAAGGGCTTTCCAATGTCCATATTGTTTGTTGATAATTTCAGTTTCAGTTTCACCTCGTTTCGGGATTGCACTTTATCGCGGGACACCACAGAATGTATGTACGTCTCGTTTTCGACAGGGGAACAGGCCGGAAGTATTGCCTCCTAGATGGTATTGTGTGGCCGTATTTTAGCAACGGCGTGACGTCCTACTTAGTTAGCGAATATTGATCGGGATTAAGAATTTTTTTATTAATTAAGCCACTATTGTCGCGGCCACTCGAACGCTCGGTTTGCGCCGATGCTAGGTATATTTACTCGTATATTAAATGTACGTATAAAAAAACTAACCTTCAATGTGCGCCCAGTCCTAATGTTATCGCACAGCCAATGATAGTGCATTTAAAAAGAGGTAGACGGGTCAGTAACGCGCGGAAATTGATTGCCTCAAATTGAGTAATTTGCTCTATTTTGCATTAAAATATGTACACGTAAAAGAACGTGTGCTCGGAGCATCAAATTCGAATCACCGCGCAGTACGAGATGATAGCTCTACCTCTTTTTTAAATAAATACACTGTAAATGGGCACAGCAGAATATCTAAAAGGATGTTATTGTTGATAAAGTTAAGAATTCAATGTGTCACAAAAAGCGCGGTATAAACGAGTTTAATTTAATAGGGTAATAAAAATATTGGTATACTTAATGAATTTGTTATTTGTATTATGTGTATATCCATCCATACAAACTTATAAATTACAGTACACAATAACTATACTTAAGTAAGGTAAGTCTATAATTATGGATAGTGTTATTCTTTCATTATATAAGGAAATGCTAATCAAACCATTCTTCTACATTTGGTGAATTTTCCAACACATCATTTGATTCACTGTAAGAAAGAAATGCAATAAATGAGTCTTTTCCCACATTAAATAGGTAAAACATATTTTTTTTACATTATAAATAGACAATTGATAGACTTTTCTTATCATTGATTGATATTGAAATGAAATATAGTTACCTATCTAATGAAGGATCATTGCTGAACATCTCAGTGGGTACGGTTGGTGGGGCTCTTTCAGGCAATAGCTCCAGGTAGGATTGGCGCGATTGCAGATGGCGCTCCACCTCCTCAGGTGTCATGTGACCATCACCTGCAGATAGTCCAAACCCAAGAGCCGGTGAAGACTTAGCCATCAATGCAGCACTATTAGGATGCTGTAATGAAAACAGAGACTGGTGAATTTTACTAGATATTGACAAATATACATGATTCCCACATAAAAGTTAATGAAGTATGTAAGTGATTATTAAATAAAAGAAATGCAACAAAGTCAGTGTCTTTGATAGATAATGCAATTTTGTAAGAAGGTTACTCACAATATTGTGGCTGACATTCTGTGTTTTCTTGGACACAACAGTTCTCTTTCTTTTGACTGCATTAGGTCCCTTGTTGAGAGTTGATGGAGCTGATACGTTTTGGTGAGCAGTGGTGGCCTCCATTTTTTTTCTGGAAATTTACAAATTGTATAAGTATCATTGTAGACATTTTTATTTAAACAAATTTTGTAATATATTGTAATTTTTTCCATTCAATAAAAATACCTAAACCAGTTACAAAGCCTAAGGAAATGAAATGCTTTGCCTTAGAAGGTCAATATTCTGGTGTTACCGTTTAACTGCTTCCATACGGTTGTAATCTGCATCATCCGACGACTCTGTGTCATCACTTTCTGAAGTAGTACTTTCAGGCTTTTCATATTGTAAGAGTCTGTCCAGCAAAAAACTTCTATCTCTAGAGACCTTCAATAATCTTTTTTGACTAGACCTGAGAGCATCTTGGAAGCATTCATTTTCCTAAAACATTGAAAGTTTTTTATTCAACAAACAAAAACATATGGAAATCGAACAGAATAATAATTAGGCACAGAACTTTGTGCATAACTATATGGTAGGTTCTGTGGCACACACATTAGTTCTACATTTCTTCCATGCGAAGCCGGGGTGGATTACTAGTATTAACTAATTTTGTCTTACCAACACAGTTATGAGACCACAACCTGTTTACCAACTACCAAGGATGATGTTTGCCGTCACTTACGTAAATGAGATATTTCAGTTTCTTTTTGAGCGTAAGATATTGTACTCTGTAGTTGGGTTCTGGCTCAGGCTCGCTGCTGCTGTCACTGGTGTAGTTGTGCGAGTCCCGAGCGTGTGTTGACTCAGCAGGAGTGTTGCTACTCACGCTAGCAGCTTCACTGGCCTGCATGTTTGCTATTGAGCGGCAGTACCACCCATCTAGCATCTTCTAGAACCAATAAAATAACATTTTGGTAAGAGCTTGTAGCAAGTTTAAAATTTTGGAAATATCTTAACTAATTCACAAGAACGTTAACCTTGGGGTAATTTTCTGACGCCAGTGTGAGGCTTTTGAATAATTCTAAGTAAATATCAGCTTTTTTGACCCATGAACGGCCCAAAACTTTAAAAAAGCCGACGAGGTAAAACAAACTTTCGATTTATTTCATTAGAGATATGTCAATATCAAAATTGTCATTTGTCAATTTGACAACGTCAAAGTTTTTTTTTTTTTAGTCACCATTATACCACCATTAGCCACCTATAGAATATTACCACTGGACTGGCTGTCCCATACATTGTGCTCAATTCCAATGCGCCCTGTCTAAGATTAAATTTAGGTTCAGTCTCTCTCTTTCTCTGGCAAACAAACGAAAAGAGACAGACTATATTAATTTAGAAGACTGAACCTTAATTTAATCTTAGATAGGGCGCATTGGAATTGAGCCCACTGTCAATTTGACAACAATTCTGTTTTATAAAGGTACTAAAATTCGAAAACCATTTCGAGGTTTGGCGATGCTTAACACGTTAAAAGTATTTTTCACGCTACCTACTCGGCAATGGTTAATTACACGTCATGAAAACCATGAAAGTGAGTCCATGTATCCCATGGGATGGGACGTAATGTTGTATGAAATTTCATTAGAGGTAAAGTGATTTAAATTTCGTAGGCATGATTACACTAGTCCGTCCCGCACCAAAGAGCATAATATTTGAAATTTGAACCTGGCAGCCAAGAATTTCATCACGAATGGAATGAAAAAAAGCGCGCGCTTCTAAAAAAAGAAATAAATGAAGAAAAAAAAACCTATACCTTGTATATATTTATCAATGTTTTCGTAAACTGTTGACTGACGAAATTTATTTGACACCGGAGTCCATTAGATGTAAAGCCGCTGGTATTGTTAATAATAATAATTTACTGCCACAAAAGTCAAAGGATATACATGTATATAGATAAAATAAGTTTTTTGTAGTACATTTTTATTGCCTCGTAGGAAGTGTGAAAATCAGAGTATTCTCCTCGGGGATAAAGATGTCTTCGTCTTGGGCTCGCTACACTCAGGATTCTACTTTTAACTTAAAACACTTAACTCTCGAATCCTTCGTTACGCTCGAGATTTAAGATGACGCCCGTGACTTAAGACATCACTTTACCCCCTTGGTGAATACTCTATTATTAATATTTTTTACGCAATAAATTCTAGGATATTTGAAGAAATTTGAAACGTAGATAAAGGCATTCTAAGGGTACATCATGCCTTTGCTTCGCTTTGGTCTGACGTAAAACAGAATTTTACCATACATGCAAGCTAGTTGTCATTTTGACATTGACATTTGACACTGACTCTATGAGGAGTGAGTAAGAGAATAGATAATGGTAGTGTTGTTCTATAGAAGTATCCGTTCGTTACGAATTCGATAGTATAAGTATAGTCAATTCAGGATTGCAAAAATGTACACATGAATTTAAATGATTATCTAGTTTGGTGATGAAATCATAAAAGTGTCTTTAATTATATCATTGATGTTACAGGTTTGGATATTAAGGTTTCAGAAACCATAAAAAATTAAGTAAGGAATTTACTACCTGAGATTTTGTTAGTATGTTTTTGTTTGGATAAAATACTCACTGAGATTATATGTACTTCTTTATTTAGACTTTTGTATTTTGATATACGTGCTTATGCTTACTAACGAAATCGACATCTTACTGCTACAAAATACAAACCTATAGACGACAGTTATTTTTTTTATTTGAAAATATGGCAAAGGCTTGAAGTCGTCACATCCTTAGTCTTGTACTTACGCTCTTTTAGAATGGAGAGTTTTTAAACTATTTAATTCAAGGGCAATAGTGCTAAAGTAAGTACTAAAACTACTTTTAGTCACTGTTACTACTATTAGTCACTGTAATCCTCGGTCCTACCCATAGGACTTAATTGTTCAACAACATGTGTTTCCTAAACAAATGAAGAAATCTACAAAGTTATTACACCATTTTGCCAATCAGCCATTAAAAATAATAATTTATTCATATAAAAAGCATTAATAACTAAGATTATTATAATACCATCTTTATTTTACAGAAAAGAGCCATTCGTGCCATTTACAAACTTAGTCCCCGCGAATCCCTGAGAGAATTCTTTAAAGAAATTAACATCCTCACTGTCGCTTCTCAATACATATTTGATAATATAATGTACGTACGCAAAAATTTAGATCTTGTTATAAAAAAAAGTGATATTCATTCGTATAACACAAGAAATAAAAACAAACTTGTCATTCCAAACTTCAGATTAGCCAAAACAATTAATTCATTCTTGGGAAATTGTGTCTAATTTTTCAATAAAATACCTCATAATGTTATCGAACTACCTATTAATAAATTTAAGTTACATGTCAAAACTACCCTAATGTCGAAGGGGTATTATAAAATTCAAGACTATCTTAATGACGAGAATGTATGGACAGTCCAGCCTGCACCAAACTGATGTACCTACCTGTTTATTTTGATTTGTTTTATTTTTGTGGCAGCTAGTGGTGACTGAGTTTGTTCCGGCGTTTCTTCTCAGCACTTGCCAGATTGTCTGTGTCTTGTCTCGAAGCGCTAGTAGGGCCCAAAAGATAAGGAGACATGTTCTGCCCCATATGGGCCATAATTGATTGATATTTTGACGTTCATAAGTGGCATTTTGTGTCCTAAATTGAATAAAGAATTTTTGACTTTGACTTTGAATAATTTCAGATTAATTTACCTCTTTTACGTGAACCTGCCATTGTGCCAACTGATTTTGACTTAACAACGTTTCTTCTTTATTTATTTATTTATTTGTAATGTTCCCATAATCTAGTTAGTAATATATATTTACTTTAAAAATTGAATACATAAAATATATCTTGCGCAAAATTTTAAATGGAAATGACACGATTTACAATAAGTCCTACTGGAAGGACCGTGGATCACCATTAGTTGTTGGGGTTTGTGATTGCTGGGTCTGAATGACAAGTCTAATTAGTCCTATTGGTAGGACCGTGGGCCTTAGAAGGATATTGATGTTAAATAGACTTGTGGAGTTGTCCAATGCAATTTATTTAAAACCATACATTAGAAGCCTAATCTATATCAATCAAATACATAAATAAATCAAATCAAAATACAAAATATCTATCTATATCAATCAATGGAAATAGGTTAAGGTTATTTTGTTGTGACCCGAAAATAAACTTAGGGCTGAAAAAACTCTTAATCGAAATAGGTTGGGGTTTTTTTGACCTGAAATCAAAAATTAGGGTGTCGCGCGGCCTCTTCAAGTACATGTTTTTTTTTTATTGGTAGCTCGGTTCGAAGGACGAGAGTTCCAGCTGATATTACTAACTATTAAACACTTTCTTAGACGTTATTTTAGACACATTTATTTATTATAGCGTAACGTTTTTAAAATATGTTTATTTACTGCTAATGTAGCAAGAAGGTTCTAATATACTAAGCAGTTATATAACTAAATTGCAGTTTATTGAGGTAACCTTATAAGTACCTACAGTCAGAGGCACATCAAGGTATACATTTGAACTACAAAAGCAGCTTTTATTATGTAGGGAATATAAGCGGTCTCAAGGTCAACACGTGTAGTCTGACTTGCGGTGTGTAAGTACACAAGGATGCACGTCAGACTATCCCATTTTTACCTTAGGACCGCGTCTATTCCCTACGTTATAAAAGCTGTTTTCGTCGTTAATATGGGTTACCTGGCAATGTGCTGCCGACTGTAAAGAATTTAAAAACCATTTTTAAAGCCTAACCCCTTCTCTTCTGTCAAAAACCGCTGTCTGTCCAAAGCCTCCTGAAGGTCACTTGACCTTGGTCCCCCAAAACGACAAAATTCGTATTAAAATTTGTATACCTACGTACTTACGTACGGTCAAAATTTTAGTTTTAGTTTTTGATTTTTATAGGGTTTCCATTTAAACCAATTGTATTGTATCTAGCTATAATTCCATAGTTATTAAACCTTGTTTTAGGATTTTTATGTGCATCTTTTATTTTGTGTCGGGGGTTTTTAAATTTTTTATTTATTTTTTATTTCATTCTTTTTGTAGCGCACTTCTTATTTGTTTTATTTCATTTCAATTAGGTTCTTGCGTTTTAAGATTTTAGGTAATTTGGTGTTTCATCAGGGTTTTTTATCAATAATAAATAATTATTATAAAATACGGTAGGTACTTTTATTCCAATAGTTAAGCTCTTTCATTTGAAACCCATATTGAAAGAGTTGTGAAATAAAATGCAATTTGCAATTTTGTGATAGCGACCATCTTGGATTTGAAATTTAGCATAGTGTATTATAGATTATACTAGTCAGCCCTTCCATTGGATAACCCATATTGAGGGAGTTTAAGAAAATATTTAAAAATATGTTACGGCGGCCATCTTTGATTTGAAATTTGTCATAGTCAATAATATTCTACTAGTCAAACCCTTTCATTTAATACCCATATTGAGGAAGTTTAAAAAAAAATGTTATCCGCCATTTTTTTACGACGGCCATCTTGAACCGATTTTCATCAAACATAGCTAAGAACACTCCCGACTAATCAATCATTCAAACAAAAAAAACTAAATCAAAATCGGTTTATCCGTTTGGGAGCTACGATGCCACAGACAGACAGACACACACACACACAGACACGTCTAATTTATAACACTCCGTCGTTTTTGAGTCGGGGGTTAAAACGGGCTAGCAAGCAAGGCAAACAGAGCAAGGTTAAGTGTGTGGCACAAGAAATACGTTTCCTTTCCGTGTTTAAGTGGGTCGTCGTGGGTGGTCCGCTCCCTCTCTGTGTTTCGCTCGTGGAAAATTGCAATTAGGCCGAAAATAAAATAAATTGCAATTACCAAAATGCTTATAGCATATGACCGTCAATTTAAAACTTAGGTATGAATAAAAAAACATCGATTTAATTTACAATTTTAATTCTATGGACTCTCGTAGGTCCTGCCGAGACTGACAGTGCCAAAATGACGATAATCAAATAGACACAAAATTTTTATGATAATAGCTAGTCCAGTGGTAGTAATTTAGGTCAATGCGAGTCACCGATTCCAGTTAGGCAAAAGAATCAAGTCTATGCAGCCAAGTTTTTACCAAATTGTCGTCAATAAAAGGTAAACTTCGATAAATAAATTGTTAATAAATGAATATACATTCAATAGTTTGCAGGAAAAAGTATCATTATTAATAATGTGCCTATAAAACTCGTGAATCGGTTCGCCAATAATAAAGACGATTGTTTGATTGATGAAGCCACGACATTGGTGTGTTCTATTATGCTGTAAAGTTAAGTTAACGCATTTTCATTAAAACATGTACGAATTTGACGTTCAGCTGATTTAGTTGGATTATACATACAAGGACTTCGTACTCCTCAGTCCTCCTCACTCCTCAGCAAGCACGCACAATTGTCAGTCGAATTTGAACCTTAAGTCTACCGCATGTGCCGTTTCAGCTGAGTGTGGTGCCGTGCTCGTCGCGGTCAATCGTTAGCGGATTGATTCCTCGTGTTGTGATGGCTCTTGGTAGTGAAGTGAATGATAGCTCCTCAAAATTTACTTCCCAAAAAGTGAAAAAATGCCCAGCAAGTACAAATGGAACCGACAAAACTTCTAGCGAGATAGTTAGCAAAGGTAAGTTTCTATGGTCATGCTCTCAAGTTATGTAACGATAGGTCTAACAAACCATTTATTTTTTGGTAATTGTCAAAGAGCTTGCAGCAATGCAAATGCAGTCATGTGACCGACCTGTGTCTCAATCATGTGATAATTTCTTATCCTGGCCCAGGCCCATGTGTTTTAAATGTGTTGATCTGACTGAGAAAATATTTAGTACATATTAATTGGTATTAATGAAACATTCATTTGTTTTTCTTATTTAAATTCAACTTGTCATTCAGGTGGCAGGGATGTACAAATATGATGTACCTCCCTAACTATTTAAATCACATTACACAACCTGTCATGTGTATTGCATTTTGGTATGTTGAAGTCCATTAAACGTTTTATGCAGCAGTACTGATCCCATTACTGAATTGGTGGTATTCTCATTAATGCTTGTATTTCACTACAACCATTGTCATTGTCCATTAACCATATAGTCATTAACAACCTAGGTATGTAAAGTCAGCAGACACAGGTTAAGTATTGGTCTATTAAAAATATTGTGTTGACATTAATTTTACCACACAAGCTTGATGGTTCTCATCTTAATTATTATTGTGCCACAGTGTCCCACTTTATTACTAATTATATGGGTAAATATCTGAAGGGAAAAGTTATCAAAAATTTAACATACCTACCTATATATTACTGAATATAACTTTATTATAGCCTAACATTTTATGGTAAAATCGAAGTCAAACAAAATTTTTAAGTAACTAGCATGTTTAGGTATGCAACTGGTTTATGCTAGACTATATCCAATTATGTCTTACTTAAAATACTTTACCATGTTAAGAAGAATAAAAATTACTTATCATAAAAATGTTAATAACTACAGGGTGTGTGTAAATCAATAATTAATTTTGGCTGTTTCAATTACAAAGAAACATCATGTTGTGTGAGATGTCAAATGTCAATGTATCTGTGCATAAAATTTCATTTTAAAAGGCATGTATTTAAATGATCTAATTAATTTAGAAAAAATGGCAAAGAAAAAAATCTAAACGGTCATCTGTTTAAATGATTGATCCTCTTTCTTTGAGACATAAAATAAATGAAATCATTCGATATTTTAACCTCTTTAAAACCATGCAAATCAATTTTGAGATGTAAAATTGACATCTGATTGTTACTTGTTGGTCCACAAAACTAAGAGATATGAGCATTGAATATTTAATATTGTAATCTTTTTTAAATAACTCCATTTATAAAAAATATTTTTTGTCTATATCAAATAATCTTCAATATAATTAAGTTAGGGTACTTATTTTTATTAAGTTGTAGTCAAAGGAAGGAAACAATTTAAAAACACTTAATATTCAAAGATTAAATTTTTTATTTAAATAGCATACTTAAACATAAAACATAAATATAAAAACTAATTACTGAATAATCAATGCACATTTTGCTTTTGTTGATTGAGTGAAGACAAATGCATACCCTTTATTGCAACCAGAAAACACTTTACAAACATATAATAAAAGAAAAACTATGTTTCTAGGTACAATGTAGGGAGTGATCTCTTCCAGACAACCTTTGGGTAAAGGAGAACACTAGTGATAAGAGAAGTGTTAAGATATTTTTTAATTACAAATATTTACCAGTAACATTTTTAGTTTGATCAAATGGATTTTAAAGGACTTGTCCTCTTTTTGTATGGAGGCTGGTTTTTTATTCCAAGATATCACCAACCACCAATAACCTATATTTATCTTTAAGCTACAAAAATATGAAACACGTAACCATAGAAATCAGAATTTTAAACACCTCCATTTTTGAGAAAAAATATGTTTTGTAACTGGCATCATCCATTGATTACTTACTTGTATTTCCTAGCTGTATGGCTATGTACCATTGCCATTCCACTGGTGGATAAATACTACTAGGTACTACCACAGATTATATTATAGGTACTACTGTCAATGGAATGACAATTTTGCTGTCAATTATTTTTTCAGAGAAAAATTAATTTAAATTTTTCTCTAAATCGGAGGCCTTAAAAATATATTAATTATGCAAAAAGGCTAGTTTTTGTGAACTCTTTAATATAATATTTAGTTTATTCTGGTTAGAAATGTTGACAAATAAAAAACCATTAATGGACAAGTCCTTTAGTTATAATATAGATTGAAATGTATTTATTAGGTGATCAATATTAAACGGCAAACTTGATATAAAAATCATCAAATTAACAATTAAATATCAATAACTTAAAAGAGGATCAAATATTTTTTTTGTTTACTAAATATTTATTTTATAAGAGTATGTTTAAATATAATTATTACTAGCTGACCCGGCGAACTTTGTTCCGCCTTAATGTCAATAAATAAGCAGTTTTTTTTTTTATTGGAAAAAATACAAAAAAAATTAAATTTCTACATCAATCATTCATAATTATTTCTGTATTTTAGTACATAGGTTGCTCTTCATTTAAGTACCTTGTGATACACGACATTTTTTGTTTTATTATCAGGCGCAAAAACAAACAACGCAGATGGTCTTCCGACCCGTGAACATGCCACGTATAATTGACCATGGGAAAAACATGAATGTTCTAGATTTAAACCACAAACTTTTAAGGATTGGCCTTGTGATTTGTTGATGGTCATGGCAAATGCAAGACGTATCGGAAATTGAAGTCTTTTAAATTCAAACGGCATATCGGTTGGGATCATCGGTATCCTCGGAATGAGAACTTGCTCACCTTTGAATTTTCCTATCATTATCGTAGCGTAAATTACATTGTTCATCAATTTTCTAACCACCAAACGCGTACCGTTGCACAGTTTTGGTTGGTTTATGTTTCGAAGCATGATTACTACGGAGCCAACCTTTAGGCGTAAATTGTGCGGTGGTAAGCCAGGCACGTCCAAAGAGTTTAAAAATTCAATTGGATAGTTGGTGGCTTCATCTTCATTTGTGACGCAGTCAATAGATTTGAATGAATGCATTGTTCCAATGATCTTATTTTGAATTATGTTGTTTAGGTCATCTACATCTTTATTCTTAGCCGCTAAAATTGCTCGCTCACTCATCCATTCATAATTTTTGTAGTTAGAAATAATTTCTGGAAATACATTTTTATGTTGGGAATATTACACCATTAACAGTTCGTAGTGACTCAAATGACGTTGGCCCACGCACATTTACCAGCAACAACCGCAAATAGAAACATTCATTATTCTTTGGATGAACTGTATACATACGACCAAGAGCATCAGTAGAACGCACATCTGGATACCCAGGAACCGCATCGCCTTGCTTCCGTCTTTGAAAATTCTTCGATGAAGCATTCCAAGTATAATAACGTGGCATCTCCGAGTAAAGCAAAGTTCGTGCAAACTGATCGCTTTGGCAGATTGCAAAAAAACTGGTCAATGTAGTTGCTGGAGGTGTTTCAGCACGTTGCGTAGCATTCGAAGCCGTGAAATATACTCGTTGACCATTCTCCAGATGCACCGCCAAATGCGTAACAGTAGGATGACGTTCGTGAATGGGAAATGCGAATATACGCCAAATCGCTTCATTACAGTTCACATAACGACCAACTTGATAGCGTGAAATTTCATCGTTGGTATTCGAGGATTGCAATCCAAAAACCGCCATATCACTGCCTTTCGTGACATATTTGCAAATATATTTTATGGACTATCGCGGCGCTGTTCACGTGCAATTTCTTGTTCTTCTTCAGTCCTTTCATTTGCAGTATTTCGTATTCTTCTTGCATCACGGCTTTGTCGGGAAAGATTCGATCGTCTTGGTCGCGGCATTATTAATTAAACTTCACTTCACCTTAAAACTTAAATTTTTAACCATACCGAGTTTTATAGTTCACTTCACTGTTTATACGAATGGGCAATTGGGCAATAATGTTAATTATTTATTTAATAGAAATAGTTATATTATTGATTTCTTACAAATATCAAATAGTCATCCATACGTCATTACATAGCTGTCATTATACGTCAATTTTGTTATTCCAAGTCTGATTCTTTTTTGTTATACCACGTTTTATAGTGACTGACGTTACATGTCAAGTCACACGGGAATGATGTCGAACGGGATAAAAAGTATCCTATGTCCTTCTCCTGGCTCTAAACTACCTCCCTGCCAATTTTCAGCTAAATCGGTTCAGCCGTTCTTGAGTTATAAGTGAAGTAACTAACACGACTTTCTTTTATATATATAGATGTTACCTTAAATGAAGTTCATTCATAATTTATCCGTAGGTCAACTAATATAGACACAATAATTAATATGAAGATAAAATATTAAAAAAACACATCATTTATTTTAAAAGTGCACATGTAAAATAGATCAGTTAGTTTTTAGAGGATCCAATAATATTATCCCTTTAGAAAATAAGCAATGCAATATTATATGGGTATTTAAAAAAAAAACTTCTTGTGGTGTTGTTTGAGTAGTACCTACCTACCATGACTACAAAATCTTAACTATTAATTTTTTTGGCAGTATACGAGTATACCTACTTAAAGGCCCAGACAGACCTCATAAAAAGAAGATCAAAGAAGAAAGAGTCATAACCCAGTTACTTAAGCATTTTAGTTAAAGAGACCAATATTAAAGCCAGTTTAATGCCTATAAAAGCATGACCCCACTACTGATTGTTACTGGTAGTTACTATTAGATGTACATTAATAAAAAAAATACCAAGTGCGTGTTGGACTTATACACAGTGCTCTGTACAATTATCTATACAACATTGTATTTTGTATAGGTATTTCCCTTAAATATTTTTTAATTTAAGTATTTATTTTTAACATGTCAAACCCCATAAGGCCTGCAGACGGGCCGATAACAATTATTTTTTTATTGTGTCTTGGAAACATGATACATGAAGGTTTTAAGTGAATACACACTACTAAATATTATGTGAATATTGCAAGCGTCTACCTATTGCCTTAATAATGTCGAGAAAAAACCGGCAAAAAAATATTTGTCACGTGTAGTTGCAATGGTTTATGAGGTACAGCCTGGTGACAGACAAACTGTCCGTGGAGTCTTAGTAATAGAGTCCCGCTTGTACCCTTTAAGTACGGAACCCTAAAAAGCTTTACTTTTAAATAAATAGTAAAATAATTAATATTTTGAGGGACCGCCTAATGCATTTACACACCCGAGGCACCGGAAGGAACCTTATTGAAGTAACATCATCAGGTGGTTTTTCTGGCTTGTGTATCATTATAATAATTGATACCTTGCAAATCTTTAAATAATGCTGCACTCAGAGTAGGTAATGTAGGTATACCGATACAAGAGCTATCAAAGTGAATCTAAGGAATATTGTACCGCCGTGTTCCTCTACATTCAGCAGGCATTCGACAAAATGTGGCGAGAGGGCCAGCTCTTTAAAATAAAAACTTATACACCGCCACAGCTACTACTTATGAAATTCTACTTGTCAAGCCGTAAATTCCAGGTGCGTGAAAACGGCATCTGTAATATAATCGCAGGAGTACCCCAGGGGTCTGTTCTGGGTCCTGCCTTAAACAGCATATATACTGCCGATCTTCCACAAGTGCCAAGGGTCACGACTGCCACATATGCTAACGATATCGCACTGGTACCAAGCCGTATAGCTTGCTGTGTTACGTCGGTCAGTAGGAGTGCCAGATCCTTCTGGATGAGCTCCACCGTTGACTCTGTATACGTCACGCGTGGCTTAGTCTAGAGTCAAGAACAAATCCATTTCAAGTAAAATAAAAGCAATGGTGCTGTGCTCCTTCCTAAACCTAAATTGGTCCTCAGAGATGATGTTCCTTTTATTTATGAGGGGATGGTCTTTAAGATCGTTGAGCATTTGGAAGAAGAGTTAAAGGCTTGTAGGATTTGATGTCATTTTCGAACTTTCCTGGTTCAGGGACTCTTAACACCAGTAGGCTTTGCCCTGGCTCGATCTACGTGTACCAATCTGGTCTCTTTTATATAGGACTTCGTGGAAGCAAAGGAAGGTAGATTCGAGACAGTCTTACATAGTGTTCATCTCAAAACTCCACGTTCGGTTTTTCGGGGATGCTTCTGGGATGGGTCGACTCATACCTGAGGAATTGTTCATTATTTATGTCATAACAAATGGTTTTGAATCATCCAGGAACGATTTGTCCTACAGGGCTCCCATTTTGGTCCCGTTCTCGTTAGCATATTTGTTAACGATATTCCAGAGTATAATATATCAGGAATTCGGAACGATTCTTGTATGCCGAAGATTCTCAAGGTAGTGGACAAAGATCCAGCCAGACACAGAGTTACCCCACATAAACACGATGGGTTATAAAAAAAATCTAACTCCATTATTATTGCCATCCAAAATCTGCCACTTTGTTTTTTTACAGCATTTTAATGCAGTGCTAATAAAATTTTCAAGGGTGTAGAATCAGTCATTAAAAACAGGAATAATAAAATGATCCTGTAGGAACCTAAAAGAGCATGGAAAAGCGGTAGTGACTACGGCAACCGAAAGCGCAAAGGCCACCAACACAGAGATGCACTGTACACCAATTTTTGATCGTTCTGTATATATATAAAATTACACTAGAATCACAAAATTTAAATCTCAACACCACTTTCAATAAACTGAAAGTGACAGTTACTTACTGGATTGTCCATTCCATGGATTATTCTTTTATTCCTCGTCCATTACTGGATGATGATGAATTTATTTATAACATTAAAGTTTTATCTACAATATATCTATAGATTTTAAAGGGCCTTGATGTCAATTACTAGATTTAAATCATGCTTCTATTAAGTAAGGTAAATACCTATTAATATCGTAGTAGAACCGACAATCTTACCACACACAGTATTGAATCGAGGGAGGGACCTTATTGAAGTCGTATCAGCAATTGCGTCACTAACGATATGATGATATTCTCAGTCCAATGTGAAATGCAATGTGATAAGAATACAAAGATCAACCGCAATATGAGGAGAGAGAATAATCTTTTATATAATAGCTAGTAAATGTTATGTAGCTCCTATCTGTATTCCCCTCCAGTCACCCCACATCTGTACCGGCCGTCAACGACAACCGTCCATTTTTTCTAGTTCTGCTGTCCTGAGGCCTCGCAAGAGGCGCCTGTCCTCTCAAGCCTTTTTTAGCTGATTCAAAGCTTGGATTTTACACAGGTAAAATCGCGGGGTACCGCTTACGGTAGATACCTATAACGTGACCCTGTATCTAGCTGTTATTTGACTAACACATGTGTTATGTCGACTAACAAAGTTTACGTGAAGGTACGGGTAGGTCTTAGGTACTACTCTACTAAGTTCAACCACAGAATAAATAACAGTGTTCAACATCGTGACTATTCGTTTAACACCGTTACTATTATTCGTTACGTCCCATCTAAACGCATCTTAGAAACTTACTACTTAGGTATCCATTTTATGAGACGTGTTAGACGTGTAGCATGGTTTGTTTAGGGTTCCGTACTTTCAGCAAGGAGCCCTTATAGTTTCGCCATGTCCGGTCGTTTTATCTAAGCCGTATGTAACGTCCGTCTGTCTGTTTGGTCGCACAAAACCAGAGAATTAGAAGAAGTAACTGACTGATTGATTGGGTTTTCTTTTGAATAGTATACCACGTTATTATAACACTAATCAAAACTGCAATATATATAAAATCTCATTAAAGAAAAAGATTCTATTTTTTTAGTCTGAAAAAAAAATAATTGCATATTTAGGATTAAATGGTTATAATAACATACATCTTATTCACTTTAAATATTTATTCTAAGTATTTTGTACTTGGTACGAAATTATCCAACACACAAGTTACTAACACAACGACTATTACTGATAAACTAATAAAGTCATCTTGACAGCTATAATTTTCATTCAAAGTTTATGAAATGCACTATCATCAATCTTCATAAATTTATTCAGATTTTTCAAGCCAGCAGTTGAGCTTTTAGAGTAGTACGAATCGAACAAGTAAACATCATTTTTGAAAAAACAAAACACCTGACTGCATTTTTTTTATATTTTTAACTGCTTTTTACTGGCTTTCATTTGATACCCATATTGCTATGGTAAGGAAAAAAACAATCGCCCCTCCCCCCTTTATTTCCATTTGCGGGCGCCATTTTTAAAATGTATATAGCCTATGTCACTCTCACAATTTTGACGAATTCAACGACACCTCATTTGTCAAAAACTGTCCAGCCGTTTGGGCTGTAGGGCGTTCCAAACAATTATACATACATACATATTCTCGAAAAACATAAGCCTCCTTTCGTAGTCGGCTAAAAACAATATTATAAAGCTCTAAGTCATTTTTAAAGACCTACTGAACAATGACCCAAAAGATGGGGTATACGATAAAAAAAAACATTCCCACTTCACATGTAGGAGAGCTACCCTAAATAAAATATTTTCGCAAAATTTATTCTACCACTTTGTCCGCGTAATTGGTATACATAAGAAGTACACCTACAAAATTACAGCTCTCTAGTACTAACGGTCTCTTAGCAAAACCTCGGACAGACAGACTGACATGACGTAACTATTAAAAGTTCCTTGTCCGGACTACGGAACCCTAAAAATGAGAGGCAAACTTTGTAAATTAATAGGTAATCTGTCTGCCATCCATTTATTTTAAATTAGCTGACTTATTTTATTTAAGTGCTATCATAATATAATTAGTGCTATAACAAAAATATTTATTAGTAAGGCGGATAATTGTATCGTACTCGATGTATCTACCCAACCTACTACAGTTGGTTGGATTGGATTTGTTTGGCAGATGGTTGCCATCCGATCGCATTTGTTAACAGCTTCATTAGAATGGTAATTAATCAATTTATTTTGTCTGCTTTTTTAAAGTTAGGTGAAGAAAGCCGTAAAAGTTACGAAACGGTGTTATTTCATGGGCATCGGTAGTCAACATTAAAGAAGATGATTTTTTTGGGCTAATTATAATAGAAACGGTAATGATCTGCATTATCGTTTAATAATGGTATTATACACTGAGCATATAACAATAATCACTGTACCGTACCTATTATACTTAAAAAAGATGACCTATTTATTATTATATTATTACCACTGACCTCTATAATTCAAGTAGGTACTTGTATTGTTGTTGATTTTTACCAACACTAAACCACACTTTTAAACTGTCAGCTCAGCTGTCAACTTGTTTTCAGGGCTGCTAGCATTCGACAACACAAATAGCGGCAAATTGATTTCTCGCGTTCATGCTGGACCATTCTTTATTATCAATACATGCATATACTCATCCGTTGTAATCCGGGGCGGTTTGCTAATTTCTTACTATTTTAAAGTTTGGACTTTTTTATTTTAAGTTAGGTCATTGGGATTTGTAGGTAATACATTTTACACTACCGCGTAGTGCGGATTGTGTACCAACCCGGTGGCAGTCCTGCATGTTACCAGTAATTACTTGTATATTTTATAATTATACTGTTTACTTTCGATTTTATTTTTGAACACTAAGCCCCTGCATACTAAAACTCTAAATAGGCTTGTATCATCCATGATTTAGTGCCTAAAATAAATCGATTTTATTATTGCCTCTCAATGCCCCCCTCTCCTAGCCATCGAGACGAGTTAGGGTATGGATAAGTCAATCGAATAACATTATAAAATAGCAAAAATAAGTTCACTTATGACCACCATTAGATTACCAACCAATTTCTGGATCTTTTAATTCTAAGTTTTAAGTAGTACCTACTTAGTTTTTTAGCGTGCTGTTAGAATTACTTCATTTCTTTGGCATCTGCCTGCCTATCTACATACATTGTTAGATTTCACTAGTTAAGTACATAATTTAGAACAGCCGGATAGAATGCCTACAACGTAAAATTGCCTAAAACTTATAATAACTCATACATAACTGCTTGTAAGCTCTATGGTTTCAAGCAGAATTCTTCATCTTTTTACTTAAATCATAATAAAAACAATAAGGGAAGGGTTTATGCATGCATGACATTACCGCGTGTTAAGAACATCGACGGTTAATTTGGGTAAGATTCTAATAATACCTCTACGTCCCAAACAATATTAAGTAGGAAGTACACGCACCCTATACCTACCTAAAGTCCGTTTTTCTTTGCGTGTCAAACATTGTAAAAAAATTTTTTATGACTTTTAAAACTAATACTGTTGAAAAAAAAATACTAATAGCTCTAAAAAGCTGCATTATTAAACGATAAACTACCATTATTTGGATGTAATTTTTGTGTCTATCTTATTTTTAAATGAATAATTTCGTAAAAAGGAATGTCAAGATTATTTACAATATTGGACAAGCAATCTTCGAGAGTTACATCGTAGCAGCCCAGAATTCAGCCACTTGTATTGCGGATCGACTGGCGTCCATTAAATCCGCTGGCGTGCAGGTGTTGGGGCACGCCGGGCACGATGTTAGGTGTGCCATAGTTTGCACTGCACCACAAGCACAGTCCACATCGGAGCTTACCGAAAATCCCCACCTGACCATGTTCTCCTTACTTCGGCCGACCTGGACAAGCAATGAAAAACGGACTTTAGTCAATCGATTGTAGAACCATGTCCGTTTAAAATCTGTTGAGTTTTGCACTATTTAAGTAAAATGCGTGTGAGTGGAATTAAAAATACAACAACTGCTACGTAGCTAGTGCAATGGCAGTGAAACAATACAAGTGTTTCAATAATAGCAATCATAGCATAGGATACTATTGACCTCGTATATTCTAATGATTGCGAGCATGAAATTGGCTTCAGTAAATATTCAACGGTTGTGATGTCAATCGGAACCAAGCGACCGCGGACAGACAGAGAGCGGCGTGTGCCCGCTCGCCGCGTGCACAACGACCGTCCAAGTAGATTCTCTTATATAACTAACACAAACGCATCAGAAATATACCACCCGGTTGCCATGTCCACTGCACCCGACTTATACAGTACAGCTCATAATACACAATACAATGCTTTATCATTGCTTGTAAAATGGGTATTTTATACTTATGTCTCCTGGACTACTACTGAATTGCCACTAAATCTTCTCCGTTACGTTACTCGTGTTACGAAACCTTTTCTAAAATACTTAGCCTTTTATGTTGCGTTCGGTACCCCCTCTGGTCTATACTTACTAGTAACTATTTCGTATACCTACTTTGTTACCTAATATGAAACTTTACAGCGAGTTCACACTTCGCGTTTTACCGAAACGATTTTCGTACCTATGCGGTTTTCAGTGGAAAATGCCAACATAATAATATGCACGTATTCAGAACAACCAGACTAAGGTAAAACCGAAGGAGGTAAAATACCCCTCCTAAAATTTTTACCTTCACTGAATTGTTTTATCATGAAATCCGAAACGGTTTTATCATGGCAATCGTCATTCGTCAACGATAGTAGTACATCTTTTTGCAGCGAACCGACCAAACACAAAAAATTCGTATGCTCACCAGACGACTCTACCGTATAAATAAACGTATGAATGTAAATAGGTACTGAATATGTGTTACTGTATGTATAATAACTATACGGCAAAATCGTACAAGAATCAATTCCGAATACGAAAAACCGTATATAAGTGTGAATTGGCTGGCAACCTTTGAAGTATAATAAAATTATAATAGAGAAAATTGTATGTATGTATCTGGCATATAATATGATTGTAAAAATAAAATTTCTCAAATGACTATTACTGCTGTTTTTGTCAAAATTGTCAAAAGTATTGTAGTGTTTATGTCCCACATCAGTTTTGAATAAAAATGCATATTGCTCTTGCTACATGTTGTTAATATACTTTGTTGCTTACATCAAGCTAGAGCATTTATGAAAACATTAGATTTGATAGAAGGAACCATTCAAACGCGGTAAGTTTAAAGGTTAAACATTCAGGCGTCGCATCGTCAGGCAGAGCGCTTCCTTCGTGTCTCTTTTTGCATAATTCATTGATCGAGTGGTCCCCGTCTTTCAAGACTTACGTATTTTTATCTTACTTAAAATTATATTATTGACGTCAATTTAGAATTTCAGTGTAAATAACAACGCTTTGGTTTCAAGGCATTTACTTACTGCATTTTTGTCGCTGATAAGTTTTCTGGCGGCTACTATACGATGGACGATATTTTCAGCAATAGGCATATGTACGGCATTTTGAACCATTTCATGTAAGTAGTCGTAGATAATATTTTTGTCAACGTCTGGTTATAAAAATTTTGATTTACGTTTATCTGGAGTCACAGGCGCCCTGTTAAGCGTTATCTTGTTTGGAAACGGTGAGAATGATAAGTATGATAACACATTTTTTGTGATAACACTACATCATTTTCTCAGGCTAAGTGAACAAAGTTTGCTACTTTCGTAGCTTTTTTAACTGAACACTTCCTGTATTTGAATATTTTATTTGATCTTAATAATTATCGCATTGTATTTGTACCGAGACCGTGTTCATTTGCTATAAACTGTATTTAGTAAATAATAAATATGTAATTTTACGTCTGTAATGGTCTAAAATGAAAAAGGTCAGCTTGATTTATCGACTATCAATAGGGTTAACTATAAGTTCATTAACGTATAGTATATACATACGTACATATCCAATTGTTTCTCTATTTTTCTTATCATGTTTATGCGTTGAAATTAATGAAGATTCTGATCTAGGTCATGCGACGTTTCGTTCTTACTAAGAATTTCTTAGATAAGTGTACGTAAAGTCGTAGTAAAATACACAAACATCGCCATTGTTTCTAGATTCTCTTTACTAGCTTGAAATATTTTTTGAGACCTTGTATACGTATAAAAGTATTTTACATAAGCACTACGCGCGGGTTAGTCACATCAAATATTTAATCCCTATATAACGTATTTTTTATTAAACTTTTTATAGTTATTCTGCTATTCGAGGCGAAGACAATCTTACAAATTAAAGATCATGAAAAACACCACAGCCGTTCTTGACTACGACTTTGTTTGATATATAAATCTTTACCATTTATCATTACCGATAGGACGTTTTTTAAGTCAAACATTAGGACTTTGGAAACTTAGGTGCATTAGTGCCGAACAGAGTTGACGGCGTCTATTGTTGGCGGCATCCCGTTGCCGTCTATTATTGACTCGCTGCTGGAGATAGTTGGCGTTGCGCCAGCGCAGCGCAGACCACGTGTTCGCCCGTCACGGGACAGACATGCGCACTCGACGCGCCTGCCTGACGCTTCTGAACCCGCGCGCGTTCACTAAACACAAAACACGACTCCTAATAGAAACCGTGTACCTACCTAGTTTCTGACTGCAGCTTAACATAATAACCAGCATTGCAACCTTATGATACAAATCGGTAATATACTCGTAGGTATTTTATTGAGTTGATTATTACGCAAAGTAAATAACATCTTAATAAGTACAACTGTAATAATGAAAAACAATGAGATTGTTTTCTTGTTGCAGTCGAGAAACAAGATAAACAAATTACAAAAATGAAAAAGGAGGCCGGCGTTAAAGTGCCTTGCAGTAACGGTCATGCAAGTATGCCTAACGGACGCGCCGATGATGAGGGTGGCGGCAGAACTGTTTCTACTCCTAAGGTCTCATACGCAGCCGCGGCGCGGAAGCCCCCTTCACCGCAAACCAACAGCACGCCTGCGCCTTTCCCGCTTCATACAGGTGCATAGCTAACGCTCTGTTCATTCATTCGATTCCGATAGTGGTTGTTGAATGTTTCGACTCTGTATTGCCCCCATTAATCCATATGAATGACTACAATCACATTGTGATAAAACTTACTTATCAGACTGTTACTTCATAATCCAATTATGATACTTACTATTGAAATTTTACCTTCGCAAGTATAAGCTCTTGATGGAATTATATTTATCTACTACATAATAAGAAATAGTTTTTTTTTAAATACCGATGAATAGAAATTTTACAAAGTATTTTTTTTACAGAATCCCAAAAAGCCAAGAACAGCGAGAAATCACAACCGAAGTCTGTAAATTCCACAACGAAAGTTAACGGTGAAGATTCAATAGAAAATGATGACAGTAAGAAGGAGAACATAGGTACCAAAGAGTCAATAGTGAATGGCACAGATAACACACATGAAAAAACTGTTCTTAATGGCAATCCAAAAAAAGATTCAGATTGTGATATTAGTATTAGTAGTGATAATGCTAAAGTAGTTACTAATGGAACTAAAAGTGATTCCGATGATATAAAATCGATTAAGTCAGATGAAGAAATACAATCCACTGTGCCTGTAGTTTGCCCAATCAAAGGTTTTGAAGGTAAACAAATGGCAGATAAAAAGAAAGAGAATAAAAAAATCAAAGTTACTGTAACGGATACACCCATTGATGCATGTAAAAAAGACACAGCACTAAATAAAACTGCAGACAAGAAAGAAGACGATGTACCAAAGAAGGATGAAAAGGAATCTGACAAGCAAAATGGCGATAGTTCCAAAATAGTTAATGGAGATAAAGATCGAGAGTCTACTCCTAGTGAAGATGGTGATGATAAAAAACGGGATCCTGAAGTCTTGTTTATTCAAGATATGGGTTTTACTGTTAAAATAGTTAGCCCAGGAGCTGAACCATTAGATATCCAGGTATGAAACAATATCCGTTGATAAATCAAATTCTGTTGCGTGATTTAAGAATATTGTTAAATATTATTATCTCTAGGTTTCGAGCATGGAGCTGGTGCAAGAAATACATCAGGTTCTTATGGATCGCGAAGATACATGCCACAGAACATGTTTCTCGTTGCAATTGGATGGTATTACTTTGGATAATTTTGCTGAGTTAAAAAACATTGAGGGACTGAAAGAGGGATCAATAATAAAGGTTGGTTTGCGCATGTTTAAGATAAAAGGTGCATAATCTGATGGTTGTTTTTGTTGTTTTACTTAGTTATTTGTTTACAGGTAGTGGAGGAACCTTACACAATGCGCGAGGCGAGGATTCATGTTCGTCACGTACGCGATCTTTTAAAGTCTATTGATTACACAGACGCGTACGCTGGTCAGGAATGCAGCTCCCTTGCATTCCTGAACGTTATCACGCAAGGTGATATACTAGGTAATTGGTTCAATTTATTTACTAAAATAAGATGCCAAAAAGAGATCGTAACTTTTCTACACGCTAGAATATTTTGTTCTCACAATTTAAAGTTTTTTTTTTGTAAAAAAGCAGACTATTCCTAGTAATGTTTTATTCCTTCCTTGTTGAATTGCCTGCCTATAGATAAACACAATTTCTGTTTTTAGAAAAGAAAAAATCTCGCCCAGAAAGCGTAGACTGCACTCCACCTGACTACATAATGCCTGGCAGTACTGAAAGGCCTCTACTACCATTACACCCAGGTCTCACTAAGGAAAACAAAGCTCCTCAGTGTCTCAAGGTAATTTTGTTGCGATTCGTAGATTACTATACAATACCCTCAGATCATAGTAAGTAGAGATATGTAATATTTCGGTAATCCTTTGCGAACCTGTGTCGCCAATTACAATTTTTGTGTGAACGTTACAACTCATAGAACACTCTTGCAAGCATAAGGAACACAGAAATCAATCACTACGCTCATTGGCGCGCAGTGCACGCACACAAATGACTGAAATGTGACTTCGATCCGCCGCGGATATCGGTATTTCGTCACGACGGCGCTGGTCACGCCCCCTTTTAATATCTCTCCGTTCCATGATCTGAGACTATACCTGTTTGGAACAGGATAAGAACTGTGTAGAAACAGTGTTAGGAGTTACTACAGTGCAAGTTATTGGCAGGTGTTAACGACGTCGGGGTGGAACCCGCCGCCCGGGCCGCGCAAGATGTGCGGCGACCTGCTCTACCTGCATGTCGTCACCCTCGAGGACCGCCACTTTCACATTACGGCGTGTCCGCGAGGATTCTACCTCAACCAGTAATTACATGCACAGTTTATCACTTTCAGTTAATTTATATTATGGGGTTATACATATATAGTTTCCATTAACGTGGTTTCTTTCATACTAACTTGGTTGCAATAGAAGTTTTAGGGCCTATTTCACCACCTCTGAGTAGCTTACTTGGAAGATAAATTTACTTATATTATATGTATAGTATGAAATATGGAAGCTACTCAAAACATACTTAGAGGTGTTGAAATAGGCCCTAAGTCATAAAACAACGTTAAAAGTTTTCAAGTTTGGATATATAATTATGCGTGCGTGTACAGAGATTTCAATAGTGACACTATCTGGGCAGATCCACCGAAGAAGTGTTCAACCCTCGCCCCTCTAATCCGTCTCTGCTGTGCCACTCGCTGATCGAGCTGCTGAGCATAGTGTCGCCGGCGTTCAAGCGCAACTTCGCGCTGGTCCAGAAGCGGCGTATGCAAAAGCACCCCTTCGAACGCGTCGCCACGCCCTACCAGGTGTACCAGTGGGCGTCGCCTATGCTGGACCACACTGTTGACGCTATACGCGCTGAGGATAGTGAGTATACTTTGTGTTTTCAAGTAGTTACTGTACTTCTTAGTTCTGGTGCAAGTTTAAATCCAGCTGCTGAGCAATGTGTCGGCGGAATAAGCAGATTTGTGTACTCCGCTTGTACACCAGTGCGAAGTTGCAACGCGTCGCCACGCCCTACCAGGTGTACCAGTGGGCGTCATGATAACACAATGTTGACGCTATACGCGTTGAGGATAGTAAGCATACTGTTGTTTTTAATCAGATACTTATTCATTTTGGTGCAAGGTGATAGCTTACTTTCAAATTTAATTTGTTGCTAGGTCTACCTGGCTTTTTTTATTAAACCAAAACACTTTCTATAAGCATCGAGAATGTCGCAACAGGCATTTTAAAAATTTCTGTGAAGAATTCACCATGTTGATTTCCAATCTGCGGCCCGCACTGCTAGGCCTACCAGTAGTCAGCGGTCCAAGGCTAGACTGGTATTTGTTTTGCCGATTATTCCGTTCAATACAATAACTTTACATCAGAGTCCTCTGTATTGCAAACAAACGGTTGTATGTCTAAAAAAAGCAATTCTTCGTAGCGTTCTCATCGAAGCTGGGCTATGAGGAGCATATCCCCGGGCAGACGCGTGACTGGAACGAGGAACTGCAGACCACGCGCGAGCTGCCGCGCTCCACTCTGCCGGAGAGGCTTCTGCGCGAGCGCGCGATATTCAAGGTATACAGTATACACCACACAATACAGGCTGTCTCTGGATTAATGGAGCCAAAAAGTTTGGAGTTGAACCCCCACTATACGCCTTTACGATTTCATCCATACTTCCAGAGACACCCTGTAACTGTCTGACAAGTTTGAATCATGGTTACTCATTCAGTAACTTGAATGTGCAGATTTCCACACTATGTTTTGCCTCACCTTAAGAGCAGCAGTTAGTGAAACAACTAATTTACATAACTCAACGTCGCGTTTGCCAATCACATACAAAACTCATTGCAGCTTGCATGCATTCGCTAAATGACGCGCCGCTCCGTAGACAGAAGACCTATTGATATCAATAAACCAATTGATTCATGCGCAAACAAACATTTTATTTATAATATTTTAGGAGGCTTTGAAATTCAACCTTTCATAAAAAGCTAAACGTAAATCACTACTGAAAATTAAACCTCCATTTCCAAAATGATTGTGGTCATAGTACATATTTGACATTCAATAGATATCTATATCTGAACGACTAATAAATTAATTGCGATTGAACCTTTTTATTAACCTCCGTGTCTGGGGGTTTACCGATCACACGTGGCGGTAAAAAGTTTAGTTGTCTTGTTACCATATATACTTATTAAGTTAGGTGATACGAGGGTCAAACTAAAAGTTCTTAGAACTGGCCACTTATAAACAATATAATAAAAAAAATATTCTAAAATTTGAAAATAGAACTCTTTGCCAATATTACTGAGTATATATTTCATTCATTTGTCATTTGTTTTACGACTTGGCGGCAAATTGAAAATTGTCTGTGTCACGTCAAAATGAATTTAACACGAGAAAATTTTCGTGCAATGATTTTTTATGACTTTCGATGTCATTTAAGTCAACAAGAAAGTTATGATAGACTACGATTGGCCTTTCACGATGAAGCCCCATCTCGTGCGACTGTTTACAACTGGTTTAATGAGTTTAAACGTGGTCGCACTAATCTCACTGATGATGTACGTGAGGGACGGCCTTCTACGGCGACGACTGAAAATAACATCTGTGTTGTGCGGCGTATGATAGAGACTGACAAAAGAGTGACCTATCAGCAGATTCGGACAAGCTTAGGCATCGGTATGAGTCAAGTGCACAAAATCCTCCACGAACATTTAGCGGTCAGGAAGCTTTGCGCCCGGTGGATACCTCATAATTTGACTAAGGCTCAAAAACTCCATCGTGTGGATTGGTGCCGTAAAATGATTGAAAGATTTAACGGAGGTGACTCAAATGCTGTGTTCGACATACTAACAGGTGACGAAAGCTGGATTTACTGTTATGATCCTGAAACCAAAAGACAATCTGCTCAGTGGGTGTTTCCTTTCGAGGAGTTGCCAACTAAAGTGAAGAGAGATCGAAGTGCGGGAAAAAAATGGTGGCCTCGTTCTTTAGAAGGATAGGTCATTTCGCAACAATTGTGTTAGAGGATCAAAAAACAGTTTCTGCAGAATGGTACACTACCAATTGTTTGCCACTTGTCTTGGAAAAAGTTCGAGAGAAACGACCTCGCAGTAGGATCCTCCTTCACCACGACAACGCCTCGTCGCACACCGCCAAGCGAACGATCGACTATTTGGCGACATCAAACGTTGAATTACTGGGTCACCCGCCGTATAGCCCCGACCTCGCGCCTTGTGATTTTTATTTATTTCCAAAAATTAAAGAAAAACTTAAAGGAAAGCGGTTTATGAATGCTGAAAAAGCGGTGGCTGCGTATCGCGATGCCATTGAAGAGACCCCTAAGGACGAGTGGGCAAAGTGCTTTTCCCAGTGGTTCCATCGCATGCAGCGGTGTATTGACGTCAATGGACAATATTTTGAAAAGATATAATAAAACTAATAACTGGCTAATGTAATCAGTTTTTGATTTTCTAAGAACTTTCAGTTTGACCCTCGTACTGCAATCCGACTTGACCGGAGAGAGATCAAGCGTGATCATAACGTGATTTCCGAGGCACGGGGGTGTCAACTGGAGATTTTTCTGAGTTATTTTAAGACAAATTTCGGCCTTGGACCTCTTGAGAGAGTAAGTAAGTTCACCTGTGTTTTTCGCACATACTTGTGCGCCGTGAACGGAATTCGGATATAGGTAAATCTCTTAATTTAACCTTCATCTGCGGTTTGGTAGAAGGGCGTGAAGGTAGAACAAAAACGATGACTGAGAGAGGCGACAGGTGCATTTTTGAAAAAATCATTAAAATAGCCCTGTTATTTTCCTTAATCCCCCCTTCCTGACTCCCCCAAACGAGGACTCAATTAGTCTACCCGCATGAGTAGATTATTTATATGTGTATGTATTATTACTTATTGTATGCCTCTTTTGGCAGGTCCACAGCGACTTCGTAGCGGCGGCGACGCGCGGCGCCATGGCGGTGGTGGACGGCAACGTGATGGCCATCAACCCAGGCGAAGAGCCCAAGATGCAGATGTTCATATGGAACAACATATTCTTCTCGCTCGGGTTCGATGTGCGCGACCACTACAAGGACCTTGGGGGCGACGCTGCGGCCTTCGTTGCGCCGGTAAGGCCAGGTCTTACTCTCGACGACAATGTCCGTGTTTTCCTCAGTAAGCGTCCCTGTCACTCATGCCATCAACAATACGAACATCGTCGTCCGGAGTAAGGACTTTTTTACATATTCACATAGTAACAATAAAATGTTGATGAATTGTATTTGTAAGAGGTATTTTACGGAAAATGTTTGTCTCAACATCGGCAACATTTTTATTAATTCAAATAGGTAATGTAAGGTAGAGATATCACAGGAAAATATGGTTTGTAGAAACTGTAAAATTCATCGCGAACAATTTATGTAGAAATTATAACCTTTAAACCGTTAACCGGTAATCGTTTACTACTATGATTTTAATTGATGCAATACCGTGACCGTTGCTGCGTATCACTTTCCGTTCTTTAATTTTTATAATCATTAATTTTGAAGGATGGTTAGTCTTTAGCATATATCACTATTTCTGTATTTTATTATAATTATAACATCATTTACTTTAAATTTCTAATAATTGATGTAATCCGCTACTGCGTATTATTCTCATTATAATTCTTGACCTATGTTGAGCTAAGAAACACAAGCCAACTGGAACAGCTTCCATTAAGTTATCTGTTATGTCGTATGAGACTATAAATATGTTGCGGCGAGTATAAGTTCCTCCTGTGGGTCTTGATGCATAAATACATAACTATAGTCCGATCAGTCTGTGCGCGATCCTTCTGCACCCCCGCAAGACGTGAGGGGGGCGAGGAAGCGCCAATCGCACGCGACTGTCTTAGGAAGCTCCTTGCCTGAAACACCGCCCGCTGACATCTAGCATATGCACGCACGACTCGCCCCCGCACTGGTCTGGGTCTGGTCGCCAGGGAGGTCGCTCATGAATGCTTTGGACTAAAGCAGAGATTTCCAAACTTCTTTGAAAATCAGTTATTTAGTAGCGCTCCCTATTTTTTTCACCTTAAAAACCTCAACAACATATTAGTTTTCACCTAAACGAGACTTTTCTTACCAGAGAGAGGAATAATAATAATTAATGAATAATAATAATTTATAATAATATAATGACTTTAAAATATTAAATCACATCAGCGCCCCATACTTTAGGAAAGACTGGACTAACTTCTATCTAACTGTCACCTTCCCCCCTAGCGCAACGATCTGCAAGGCGTCCGCGTGTACAGCGCAGTGGACACGGCCGGCCTGCACACGCTAGGTACGGTGGTGGTGGACTACCGCGGCTACCGCGTCACGGCGCAGTCCATCATCCCCGGCATCCTCGAGAAGGAGCAGGAGCAGAGCGTAGTCTACGGCAGCATCGACTTCGGGACCACTGTGCTGTCACACCCCAAGTATATGGAGCTGGTGAGTACATTATGGACACGAGATTGAGAGGTTGAAACTTTGTAATGCAGATGAATTACGCGTTTACGCGCACTTCTACGATCATATAAATCCCAAGTTACTTTAAATCTTTCATTATTTTTTTAAGTTTACTTCTTTATACAATGGCCTCGATTCCAATGTGCCCTGTCTAAGATTAAATTTAAGATCAGCCTCTCTCTTTCACTGTCAAACAAACGAAAAGAAACAGACTACAATAATTTAGAAACGTCAAATTAGGTGATGCGATATCTTACGTATTTTTACAAGTTTTTGCGTGTTTTCGTCTAACTTTAGTCGTCATCGAATGACATCCCTACTAAATTGTCTATGGATTCTATAATTTCCTCAGCAACGGACAGCTGTTTAGCCTGACGTTTCTAAAATAATTTAGCACGTCTCTTTTCATTTGTTTGACAGTGAAAGAGAGAGACTGATCTTAAATTTAATCTTAGACAGGGCGCATTGGAATCGAGCCCGTCCAATTAATCTTAAAATCAATAAATTGACACTTAAGTGAAATCTAATGAATATTAAGACGAATAACATGAATATAAAAACGAGGTTAAAAAACGTGTACGGCAATTGAATATTTAATTTTCAGCTTCCGTTTTAGAAAATATTTATGTATGGATTTGACCTTTGTTTGAAATACTTTGTGTGTTTTATGAATTATACATTGTTGTGCAACTCGAGCGACTGATGGAAAAAAGTTGCTCTGAAATAACAATGGCTTGGAATACAATAATCGCACGTGAACATTGATATTGCATTTTAATGTCGTTATCGACAAGAAAGGTGTTTATTGTTTCCATAAGACGCAAAAACTAACGATTGTCTGGTTTGTAAGTAAATGGCCATGGATGTGAAATTCGGCATTGGTTTATTTTTATGTTACCAGTTGAGCAAAGCCGGCCAGCAGTTGAAGATAATGCCGCACTCGGTGATCAGCGCGAACGGCGAGACGGTGGAGCTGTGCTCGAGCGTGGAGTGCAAGGGCATCATCGGCAACGACGGTCGCCACTACATCCTCGACCTGTTGCGGACTTTCCCCCCGGACGTCAACTTCCTGCAACGTAAGTTAAAAGGAAATGCAGTTTGATAGACATTTGATAAATAGGTATTTTAATAAAATGTTGCTGAGTCGATGCAAGCTCTGGCGTCTGCCCAAGCCAAAAAGTGACAATGATGTGGGACAAATGCAGCTCAGACCGAAAAATCGCTCCATAAAATTGACAAAGCAGCATTTCGTAGACCCCGCAGTGCCGTAAAAAAATGGTGCGCCACAAAGTCGGTAATTCAAAAAAAAAAAAAACTTAATTTACCGACTTTGCGACGCACCATTTTTTTACGGGACTACGCGCTTTCTCATTATTTTAAATGGATCTATCAATGGTAAAAATGCCGTACAAAAATATATGACCAAAATGTACTTACTCTTCTCCTGCACTTTTGAATTCTCACCAGCACTCAGTTGGACAGCTTACAAGTGACAGCAAAGTGCTGAATCTTATCATTTTATGCTCTTATATCGTCCTATATACGTCACCTGGTGGTTCATATGACCCATCCATTTTGGACATGGGCCTGTCGTCTATTAGTCATTATTTAGAAATAAATTAGATTAAGGGACTTTGTATAGAGAAATGGGACTGGCTTATCCTGTTAACACTCGCTTCCTTTGCATGCCGTCTCTGATTACCCGAGCGAGACGTACAGTACAGTGCAAGGCCATCGACAACGTACGCCTTCTATATCCTCTTGAATACATCCTTCCTTCCGATGATGAGAAGTGAAAACGCCTTTGTCTGCCCACTGAATTGTGAATGATATTGTAACCTTGTAGAAATAGATACATCGACTACGATAATTTTGTGACAAACGAAAGTGAAGAAGGCCGTCTCTCCTCGGCTTACGTCAGAAAGACAAGCTAATAGGGTATGCTAAGAATGAGAATTAAAAACATAAAATATACTTTTAACATTGGAGTTTTATCTGATCTTATCACAGCATCAAAAACGTTTGTTTTGTTTCAGTGGAAGATGACGAGCTGAGGGAAGATATTAAGTCGATGGGTTTCCCAATTATCCATAAGCACAAACTATGTTGCCTTAGACAAGAGTTGGTCGATAGTTTTGTCGAGTAAGTATTTGATATATGCCCTCTACTTGTTTCTCCTTTTTTTAAAGATTGTCTATTCATACTTGTGTACTGTTCCTAGAGCTCGTTACTTCATGTTCATCCGCTACGCTGCGTTCCACCTGCAACAGCTGAGTGCGAAGAGGCAGCGTGAATCATCCGAACAGAAATCAATCGAAAACAAAAAAGAAAATGAAGCTAAACCTAGTACTAGTGAGACTGATTCGAAAGAAAATAAAAGGGACAGCAAGAGTCAAGAAAAAGAGGTTAAAGAAAAGAAGTCGAAGAAAGAAAAAGAAAGTGCCAAAAAGGAGGTAGCCAAAAAGGAAGAGGAAGCTGCGTCGTCCAAGGAGGAAGTAAAAACAGACAAAGGGAAAGACGATGAGCTTTTGCTGAATGAAAATTATTCTGATATAGACACTGATGTTGCCAAAAAGATTGTGGAAAGTATCACAGACTCGATCTGCAGCGGAGACAAACAGGAGAGTGACTGTAAGTTCTATTTTATACATACACTTTTGGTAATATTCCCCATACAGATAAATGATGAAATATATGTCAGTAAAAGTAATGATGTCAGATTATCCACAACAGACTCGTAGTAATTTTCCTACCATAAAACTGATTAACGAATGTTTCTGCCAACTAAAATCGATTGTAGCAATCTACGAAGGTGTTAAGTAACTTTCCTAAAGTCCATTTTTCTTTACTTGGCTAGCAAACTTTGTAAACAATCTTTTAATAACTTTCAAAAATAATACTAGTAAAAAAAACTGTTAGATGATGATACTGATGATGGAAAATTACCATAATAGGTTGTTATTTTTGTGTCTTCTTATTCTAAATGCATAATTTCGTTAAAAAGGAATATCAAGATGTTTACAAAGTAAATTACTTCTTTAAAAAAAGAAATTACTTCTTTTCCGTAGCTGGCGAGCGTTCCCGCGCCGTAGTGGCATCTGCGGCTCAAGCGGTCGCTTCGCTGAAGGAGTCGGAGTTCGACGTCCGCTTCAACCCCGACGTGTACTCGGCCGGCATCAAGCACGCCGCCACGCCCGAGCAGCTCGCCAAGCAGCGCCATCTTGTCAAGGAAGCCGCCGCTTTCTTGCTCACCACGCAGATACCGGCATTCGTGAGTACCTCTCCTTCGCACTCGAAGCGTCTTTCCTAATCTCGAAGCACGAAAGGGACATACCCTGCTCGCCAAGCAGCGCCATCTTGTCAAGGGAACCGCCGTTTTCTTGCTCACCGCGCATATACCGGCCTTCGTGGCGGCTTTCCAAGCATGACAAGGACATACGCAGCTCGCCAGGCAGCATCATCTTGTGAAGAAAGTCGCTGCTTTCTTGCTCACCCCGCAGATAGCGGCCTTCGTGGGTACCTCTCTATTGCATTTGAAGCGTCTTTCGAAGCGCGAAAGGGATAGAGTGCAGACGCCACTCTCGAGCTGATCGCCAAGCAGCGCTATTTTGTCAAGGAGGCCACCTCCTTTCGAACCTTTAGATATCGGTTTGACCGAGTGGATTTTATGCAGGTATCGAAAAAGTAGAAGTAAATACATAAGGTATCAAAAGAGTACATTTTAAGACGTGTTCTATATGACCAGGTGGATTCTATGCAGGCATCAAAAGAGTAGAAGTAAATAAATTAGGTATCAAAAGAGTACATAGAAGCAAAGAGGTGTTCTATATGACCAGGTGGGTTTTATGCAGGCATCGAAAGTGTAGAAGTAAAAACATTAGGTATCAAAGGAGTACATAGAAGTAAAGACGTGTTCTATATGACCAGGTAGATTCTATGCAGGCATCGAAAGAGTAGAAGTAAATACATTACGTATCAAAATATTACATAGAAATTAAGACGTGTTCTTTATGTCCAGGTCCGCGAATGCCTCGAGCACACATCAGCGCCGATGGACGGCGCCGGCTTAACAGAGGCGTTACACGCGCGCGGCATCAACGTGCGCTACCTGGGCCGCGTGGCCGTGGCGCTGCGGCCGCACCCGCACCTCGCCTACCTGCACGCCATCGCCGTCGCCGAGCTGCTGCTGCGCGCCGCCAAGCACGTGTACACCGCCTACCTGCAGGTGCGTGCTTGGCCCTATTTCACAAAGCGTACAAGTCTTGCAATTCGAGTGTGTAACCATAGTAACGCCAATTTCTACTATGGGTTACTATGTATTACCATGGTTACAAACTTGAATTACAAGACTTGTACGCTTTCTTAAACAGGGCCCTGTTGTTACACTTGTAAAACACGAGAGGACACAGAGAATGTAATTTTAACTTTCAACAGAAAAGTTTTAATGATACCCTTAAGGTAGACTTCGGAGCAATGCGGCAAGTCGCAAGCCGCATTGCTCGGAAGAGTACCTTAAGAGCCAAACCACACGGCGCAGTGCGGCTCCGGTGCAGCGCCAGAGCTTTACCGCTCCGGTTTTCTACATACGAAAATGTATTGTAACCACACGGCGCCGTGCGATCTAGACTAGGCGGGGAGGGGTGAAAGCAGAGTGATCCATTGTTATTACAAACTGTTGTACGTAAAGCAACCCAATAGTAATTTCGTCGCTGCTGCGGCTCGACACCGCACTTCCCGTGTGGTGGCCAGTGCGGCAATATCGGAAGTATGGAATGGCGACATGCAGCCACGGCGCATCGCTCGCAAAGGGTTTTACACACTCCTGCAGTTCCATGATAACCGCGAGGCTCCGAGGGGCCGCATGCGACACGCATGATCTTTGATCCTGCGAAAACGAAGAATTTGAAACTCATTTGCTAGATCCTCTGACAGAAGTTTCGTCAAAATGATGAGTGGCCGCCACTAATGAAGTGTCACGGACACCGAGTCGCGAGTGGACGCCACTCGCTTCACATGTGAGGCGACTCCATACAAAACGTATTAAAAACAATGTAAACAGCATGTCGCTAGCCACCGATGGCTGTGGTGTGTGGCCCATCTGCGCGAGGCTTACACTATTCGTACTACGTACGAACTCAGCTGAGTGGGCCCCTCATGGACATCAGAGTCTGGTTTACCTAATATGTGTTGCTCGTTGTGTCGAATTTTTTTTAATGTGTAACCGTTTCATGTTTAGTTTATTATCGTGTCTGCGAGGAAGCGTCAATGGATGTTGCAAGGAAGATTTTGAAGGTGTGCACTTCAAAATCTTCCTTGCAACATCACCCGTCCCCGCTGACATCTAGCATGTTCCTCGTTCGCCGTGTGCATTCTCACAAACATTGGTATCCCACAGGGTTGCGAGCCAATGTGCATCGGTGGGGCGGTCGCCCACTTCCTGAACTGCCTGGTGGGCGCTTGCCCTTCCCCTGCCTGCAGCGCGGGGGAGGCGCCTGCCGCGGCGGGGGTGCGGGGGGCGAGGGGCCACCGCGGTCGTCGCACGAGGAAACATCACCACCAGCCGCAGCCGCAACCGCCTAACACAGACTGGCAGAACCTCACGCCTAAAGCACTGTTTACGCAGATCAAGAACGAGCTCAAGGTAAGTGCAAATTGATTGGTCTATTTGGAATAGCTTTGCTCTTAACTCATGACTAAACCAGACGTGGCGTATACAGAGTCGACGGTGGAGCGAGCTCAGCCAGAAGGTTCTGGCACTCGCACTCATCGAAGAAATACAGCAAGCCGCTTGGCGCTGGGCACCGGTGGGAGGGCCATGCTACCACCGCTATTAAAATTGATCTATAATGATGTAAAAAATCAACTGCTGTAAAATAAGCTTTTAATTTACAGGCATACTGGGGATATGAATTGAATGCTGAAAATATGGAGGCTGTAATAGAAAAACATGGACTGCAAAAGATATCCCTTCTCAGGTTCGTATCACACTGAATTTGAATAGTAATATTATTTTAAGGTGTCTTATTGTTTATTGTATTAATTACAGGTCATTCGCTCTCAAAGTTGGTCTGCAAATCGTGCTACGCGAATACGATTTTGACAATAAAAATAAGGCTACATTCAGTGGATCAGACATCATGAATATTTTCCCTGTCGTTAAACATATCAATCCTAGGGTAAGTTTTTGTAGTTCTAAAAACTTTTTCTATTTGAATACAGTTCAGTATTGCTAATCAAAAGTTATGATAGCTTATAATAAATCCAACTGCTGGGTAATGGCATCTCTCAACTATGACGAGATGTGAGAGCCATAATCCTCCATGTGTGCTGCTCCACTGATGCAGTTAAGTAGAGGAGTGCCTAGGCAAGTATCCTAACTGTCAGTATTCCTAATTTTCTTGTTCAATATCAGGCATCAGACGCATACAACTTCTACACGACCGGTCAGAACAAGATACAAGCGGGCGCTGTATCCGAAGGCCACGAACTTATCACGGAGGCGCTGAACTTATTGAACAACGTGTATGGAGCAATGCACGGGGAGATCGCACAGTGCCTGCGAATGGTGGCGCGCCTTTGCTACGTGACCGGCGAGCATAGGGACGCGATGGCGTACCAGCAGAAGGCGGTGTTCATGTCGGAACGAGTCAACGGGATCGACCATCCTTACACTATCACTGAATATGTGAGTAGATTTCTGTATTCCAGTTGCAATGATTTTTTTAATGATTGTTGAGGCAATTTCGCGATTTATAATCTTTGTTATTATATTTTCTCAATAGACGTCAGCGGCTGACGGATTATGTTGCGGGGAATAAATTTTGTTAACCGCATGTGTGCGCTTCCTCACCCCCTGCACGTCATGCGGGTTGCTTATTTTTCTACACAACACATACAATAACTAAACCTTTAAACCAGCATTTGCTTAAAAAGTGTGTATTACGTATTTTTGCTAAGAAATGGCTTTAGTCACGTTAAACCACACCTATAGATCTACCGATTCGTACGATTTGAATTTCAAATAAGGAACTGCGAAGCTCGGTTGAAAGTTAAAAAAAATACTTATCTCAGTCTGACCGTGTTGTCCGTGAGAAATGCAAAATAGAGTTGAGATATTGTTATCGTCTCTTCAAAAAATTTAATATGGTAGCCTTTTATGTGCATATGAATCTCAGATTTACACAAATCAATTTTTACCTACACTTTAACACTGTCGGGTCGGACTATAGATGGTTCGTGTGGTTTTGTATAATAATGAAAGTTTTTATAAATAAAAACCGGCCAAGTGCGAGTTGGACTCGCGCACGAAGGGTTCCTTACCAATATCTACTTCATCTTAGTCACTTAAGAGAACTTATTCTAAGGATATTGTATTTATCATTCATATCACATTGGTACAAAATTATCCAACAGTTCTGTACCAAAAAATTGCATTTTAAAGTGTAATATTTCGTTAATGGAGCAATAAATCTTATGTTTACGCGAATGGTCGAACTCATTAAAACGCACGAGTCTATGGTCACCGGTAGGCAGGTATTCTATAATCCAACAAGTTTGTGCGCGACCTGTCTATGGTCAACAGAGGGGAACGAGGCATGCTAGATGTCACGTCTGATTGGTGCATCCTCAGCCCCCGGACGTCTTGCGGGGTCGCATGAACTAATCGGACTATATATGTGTGTACTACACCGGGGCACAGAATACTAGTACTTCGTACAGAAGTATGACTTAGCAATTGTATTCAAAGAAATGTCTACTCAATGTCGTCAACAATATGGCATAATTTAGTTCGCCTCAGAGTCAAGCACATTTTCGTGTAGAGACCTACAAAAATCCATTGCAAGATAATTTCATACTTATTACTCTGCAATATGATTCATAATACACTTAATCTATTCAGTGACGTACTATCATGCGGCGCGCTAGGGTTGACTGCTATACGAAGCTAGTACCGCCATCTATCCCTCCTCACTAGAATTTACTCGTACTCGTCGCGGCACGTGCAGCCAACAGCTTAGCGCCGCGCTGTATAGGCTAAGAGCTAGCAGCTAATCTTAAATGTTTGTAACTTTTTTATCGTGTTGATTAAGAAATAAAAATTCAATTTAGTATTTCAAACCCATTTTTATTTAATGAAAAAGTAATTTCAAACGCCTAAAAAAACTAAACAATAAGTGCTTAACTTTAACATATTTCTTAATTTCTTTCTTTGAGTCTTTAAAATGACGGTTATTGAATTTTAATGTCGCGTATATACGCAGCCTGATAAAGGCTTACTTTGTTGCTTCAGTTTTAATGTAGGCGACACTGAGTCGATATTTTTCTTCACGTCGATGTACTTAACATACTACATTTAAATATGAGCACTTTTTAAAATGAGTAAATAAAAGCTACGGCTCCTAGACTAGCACACGTTTGTCCTTTTTTCTAGGGTAGATAAGTAGGTACTTCATATTTTGAAAAGAATTAAGTAACAATAACATTTCATTTAAACAGTTCAATTAACTTCATGTGTTTGGCTCTTGGTCTAACTAAATACAACAAACAAAACTGTAAACTAAATAGCTATCAGAAAGTCTTTAAATTTAATAAATTCTGAATTATTGAAATCAAAATTTCAAATCTGTAGGATGTAAGGTAAATAGGTACACATTTCTCTATTTTGGTAGGTACTAGGTACACTACTTTAAACAATTAAACACTGCACAGTATTTTCTTGCACGTTTTCTTTTTCTCTCCATTTCGGTAAAAATGGTGAAAACCGGGCGCGTACTTCACTTCTCGCTTGCGAAACGCAAACTGTTTTAGCCTCGCTGCCGGCTAGCGACACCCAACTTGTTTAGTCCCTACGTAGGTGCGCCCGCGCGTAGGTACGTTTTTGCTACTTACGCGGGAAGATACACAGGCCTGACCAGGGTCTCAATGTTAACAGTCTAATCCTTGAAGGGGGTGAATATGGCCAAGAATACCTTCAACTTTTAGTATAGAGTCATCACCGAAATGGGGGGAAAAAATTGGCTGCAAAAATTTTCATCAAGGTAGCAGAATTATTTGTATGGAGCCATTGATTTAATATATATAGGGATATCTCATCACACTGACAGCTATGGCACATGCTCTAATCGGCCGGATCGCCATTTTAAGCCGATAAAGTATCTAATGACGCGTGGTCCGTCAAACAATGAACATGCCTAAGTGTGACGTCAAAAATTGCAAAAATCACAGCTCAATGAATCGTAAAAAATATGGAATGACGTTTCATCGGTAGGTAAATATTATTGATAAGGTTTGAAACCGAAATAATACTTGAAACCTGCTTTAATATTTTATTTTCTAATTTATTTACATAAAACATTGCCAATCTTCTATCACTTTCACACCCAAAGCTAAAATGAAACAAAATACGTGACGTCATCGGAACAAAGTCCATTTTAAGGATGGAGTCGCCAGTGATTTTTTTTTTGTTAAACAAAATACTTGAGTTTTTAGGTTTCCACAAAATTATGTTTGTAAAGAAAATTAAGCAAATTTATCGCAATAAACCAGGATGATGAGTTTTATGAGAAGGGAAAATATAGCGTTGTGTGTTCGTATATTTTTTCTGAATCTGATATGTAGGTATTACACTACACGTAAAGGGATGTAGATGCAAAAAGGCTGCAATTAGGCTAGTATTCGGGGCACCCAGCCTATGTTTTAATGTTGTATTTCACTTGCTTGTTGTTTAACTGTCATATATCTTAGCCATCGGTAAAATCCAATGTAGAAGTTAGGTATAACGAGTACCTAGACTAAAGATACGGTTTTTAATTTTAGTACAGCCAGCAGTACGTCAGGCACAGACCACACAACCTAAACACCACGCTTTTATCAACTCTAATACGAAAACAAAATCGCCAAAAGTTGGTGGGGTGCAGGGAAAGGTCTGCTTGTTCCGATTGGCTAGTACAAGGTGACGTCAAAATTGACAATGGCAGTGATAGCTCACTAGTGATGGGCAAGACATATCTTGATATCGATACCTGAGTTAACAAAAAAGTAAGAAAATATTTAGGAGCTTTAAAATAATTCATTTAAAAACACACGCACAACCGACTTCCGATAAATAGCAATTTAAAAAAAACTGGAGTGGGCAAAGGTCAATCGCCGGAGATCTCACGTTATTTAGCTACTTTTCATAATTTAGCGGTTTAAGTAAAACAAGTTACCTATCTCACTCAACATTATTTTGTTAAGTGTACGAAAACTAAGTGTGAAAAAAAAATGGCAATCGTACGCAATGTGAGTTTGATATATTTAGTTTAAAAAGTTTAGTTAAGTTGTTTTATTAGTTAAAGTTTGTTTGTTTAAGCACTTTACACTTATTTCAATTCATCGTGCTCTTTTGTAAAGTCACTTTATTAAAATATATATGAAATTACTGAAATTTAGATACCCACTTATCACTTGTTTTATTTAGGATTTGTCGATATTTTGAATTTTAGGTTTACTAGTATCTGTCTCGACACTATTGTACTCCTTGCTAATTGACAAATTGAGACAACATCATTTGAACTAAACTTGCGAGAAAGGGATAGCAAAAAAAGACATCAACGCGTGCTCTTCGAAATAAAACATTTTATTTCATTTTTGATATTGGAGTATTTCAATTAATTTGATAGGAATAATTACTTACCGGTGAAATGTAATGCCATCTTTCGTGAGACTAGATGTTGTACTACACTTTCCACACCATTTCACTGAACAATACGGCATTATTACCGCTTATTTTTTTTTTTTCGGGAGCAAGGTCAATGTTGTTACTTTGAGCCTCGGTAGCGAAATGAGGAACGAAAGGGGGCGGGGCCGGCTGTTATGCAGTGATACTGCATAACCTAGGCGAATGTAAGGCCCCCGCAATGCGTGGTCTTTAGGTTGTGTGGTCTGTGACGTCAGGTTACAGGTAGTTAATAGGGGTGGTCTTAAAGTGAAAGTGGGGTAGTCTGACGTGAGCCGAGTGTACTTATACACCGCAAGTCAGACTACACATGTTGACCTTGATACCACTTCTACTCCTAACATGATTAACGCTGTTTTTGTAGTTCAAATGTATGCCTTGACGTACCTCCGACTGAACTTAACTAGGTTACCTTATTCACCTCATTTTTAAATTAAGTTAGCCAACTGTTTAGAAGAGAACCTTCTAGCTACCTTAGCAGTAAATCAAAGTATTTTCATAAAACCACACTATAATAAATAACTGTAGCTAAAATAAAGACGAAAAAAAGTGTTTTATAAATAGTAATTTCTGCTGGAACTCTTGTCTTTTAAACCGTGCAAACAATAAAAACAGCTGCAGAGAAATAATAACGTAATGTTCAAAGCATAAGATACATTTTCAATAGAAAAATTTAGTAATCCGATTATAATACTATTACACTCATTAATTAACTAAAATAATACCTGTGGCAGTAGCCTTATGCTTCTTATAAATCTGTGGAACATGTTGTTGGTGTGTGTGTACTATAGTACCTATAGAATATTTTGCCTCAAAATCAATTTTGTACATTATCGTTTGTGTCATTATCGAGCATCGAAATGTGAACCATCCCCGCATTTCAATGAGTTAGGTTAGGTTAGTTTGTAGTTTAGTGTAGTTGTAGTGTACCTACCCAGAATTGGTGAATTGTGTTAATATAATCATTATTGGTTGTAGTATGACAAGTTTGGACCTGTATAGTAGAAATTTAGAAATATGATTATTATGAAAGTGTCTTCATTAAAAAAATACTCGTATTCTCATACACATAATATACCTAACTTTATGAAAAGTAGTAAATAAAATATAAATCATGACTTTCATCAGTTACTTAATTTCATACAAAACATGAACAAACAATCTACTCCATTACTTCTTTGTTCGTATTATTGGCTTATGAATCTTCAAATGAATGATATTTGACATATGACGTAGTGTCGTCATCCATTGCTGCGTAATTACACATGACAATTTAAATAGCTTAAGCTTAAGCGGCAATGTATGAACTTAACCAGTTGAAGCTTCATAAGGTGAATAATAACATGTGCCATGTTTGGGCTTTGATTTTGTATGGCGTAGTGCATCCTTATATACAGGGTGTATCAAAAAGGCGAAATAATATTTAAGGGTATGTATGTATGTAAGGTGAACATTAAGTAGTAAAAGTTTTAGTTAAAAATAAACAACTTTTTTTCCCATACTAAGTAAATAAATTGTTTTTTTACCGAAAGTGTTGACAACCCTGAATCTGCGGTCATTCGTTAACGAACCCCCCGCCCGCAACCCTCGCCCGCCGCACGATTAGCTGATGCGCGCCGCGACGCGCTGCTTTCTTACAGCCCGCCCACCCAAAACTACCTAAGTACCTACCTATCTTAGCTTTGATGGGAATGGGACTGAATGATAACAACGATAATCAGATTAATACATTTATTTGCAAAATTATTTAGAGACAATAAAATTAATCAGGTAGGTACATTTCTTTTTTAAAACTATGTACAGAAAACAGTAATTAATGTTTAGAACAATAACACCAACTATGACTTTTACTTACATTTACAAAGAGCAACACATTAATTTGCTGAAACTCATAATTTTACCCAGCAAAAAATTAAAACGGGAACAAATTCTCTAATGACAAGTTCATACAATGTAACTAATAGGTACGAAGTAGGTAATTATTTGATGGTAAATAACTAGTACTCACCCTAAAAATCTACACAACATAACTACGACATAATTTGCTAACTAGTAATATTTTTATTGTAATAAACAAACATCAAATTTATTTTCTTGTATGATCTGTTTTGTGTTACATACTACCAACACTTTGTGCACATAGCTTCACTACAAACGTAATGACTTTTAGGAAGTTCGCCTTATTATCACTTTAAAAATGGCTCAAAATGTCTGCCACCGTGCTCAATGCAAGCAGCGACTCTGCGGTTCATCGATATCCTCACGTTTTGCTGCATCTGAGGCGTAATGGCTTGTAACGCTAGGTGTATTTTATTTCGCATTTCGTCAGCACTATTGCACTCCACTGCGTACACTTGGTTTTTCACGTAGCCTCACAAAAAAGTCCATAGCGGTAAGGTGGCGGGCTGCACTGGACCCCCTCTGCCAATCCACTGAGCACCATGTCGTCCATCGAGATATTCCAGCTGGAGACACAGGTTCCTGAAGCAGGTGTACGAAGGTAAACGCCGCTGCTCCGCGAGGGGCCTGCCATCGAAGAACCGTTGACGATACAACTCGCGAACACCATTGATGCTTCCGAAAGAAGCGCCTACGCATAAAATCATTTCATAGTATTCACTATTTGAATACGAAGAATGTTCTTCACGAGACATACTGATCGAAATCGGAGATCGAAGTTCGGAAAATTTGGATAGCGACTGCGCAACGAGAACGAATACGAGCAACTAAAAAAGTAGAAAATTGTAGAAAAAACGGTAGGGACTTTTGCAGGGTTCTATGTAAGTAATGGAAAAAACCCTTAACCTAAATTAAAGTTTCACTACTATTTTAAAGAAAGTAGGAATATCAAAACTTATTATAAGTTAAACAAACAAATCACTAAAGTTATCAAATACACTTTTTTTTATTAAAACATTTTCGTAAATGTCTTAAATTTTATCTTTTCGAATATGCGGATCCCGTAATATTTTTAATTATTTCCGGGAGGCGGAGCTAAGGCGTAGGTGATAGTCCCGTGACAGGATATTATTGGCTAAACGCATCGTTGTAATTTTTTCGGAACGATTACTGATTGGTTCGGCACGCTTTGACTTTTGACTTAAAGGCGCCGCAGTCCACGTGGACTGCATTGTTTGGTCAATGGTAAAATAAGTGCAAAGGAGCCACTGAGTTAAAACTATTGGTAGAATGTATTTGCCCAGTTACTGCTGTTGTGAAATTGTATTATTATTTTTAGTTGTCTCTCTAACTTATTATTTTTATTTCTTAATTATTATTTCTAAGTCTGAACGAATAAAATACCGAACCCAAAACAATAGCGAAGCAGATTTATTCAGACGAAGTAACAAACGAAGTATCTACCTAGATGGCGTTATTCACCATTAGTTCGCGCTAGTGTCCGATATCACCCGGTAGGTCAAGTATTCGCGGTAATTTTGTCATATTGGTGGTGGTTACGGTAGAGCGAATGAGTGAAATTCATCAAGGATGTTGATCAGTACTAAGTCATGCAGCACCAGAATTTCGAATAAAGCCCATCCACGACTTTAAACACTTCATGATATCTTATAATCTCAAATATCGTCTTAAAGTTGTTTTATTAGGTAATGTTCAATAATCAATTCTTCACCAGTAATAACATCTAAGCGTTGCAACACAGTGAGAAACCGAAACACCTAAAACGACTAATTTATTGTTTATTTAATTAATTCAATGATCATTGAGAGGATCACTGCACATTTTATGAAAGTTTCACATCTGTTTCCTACTTAATCTCGATTTATGAGTTTGTTTACACTAACAGCTGATATTTAAGGTTGTCACCGATAAGTTTTTGTTAAAACTTTAGCATCAATTTACTCAGTAATTTATACTCGCACGAGTTTGTGGTTGTGCATAGGTATTAAACATTTACTACTCTACACGTCCTTTAAATTTTATTTCGCCTTTTTGATACACCCAGTATACTTGTCAAAACAAAATAAGGGCCACGAGGTATTTTTTCATTTTGGTGTAAATTATTAAACATTTTCATATTGAAAGTAGTAAAATATTGAGTATACAAACTCTTTGATACCTAAACTTTTTAATATTGTAGTATTCATCTAATGCTAGCAACAATTTTAAATAAAATTTGATTTAAAATTCTTTTTGAAAATTTTGTTTCCATTTTCTTTGACGTTTTGCTTTCCTTAGCTTCTTGGTTTATTAGAAATTATCAGAGTTCATTGATATCTCGAGTCAGAAACATCTTTTGCAATATGCCACAAGCACGCAGGCGTCATATGGACTCGCTGACAGCAACCAGATCCGTTACAATGATTGAAGAAGGTCATTCGCAGCGATCTGTGGGTTTGCAATTGGGATTTTCTCGAAGAGCTATTCAAAATCTATGGAATCGTTTCCAATAGACCGGCAGTGTTAGAAGAAGACCTGGTTCGGGCAGAGTTCGCATTACAACAGCTCAAGAGGATCGTTACATTCGATTAAGTGCGCGCCGAGATCTCACAACGACGGCCCGCAAGCTGCAAAATCGTTTACGGCTCACAACGGGTACTCGTGTCAGTGACCAAACTATTCGTAATCAATTGCATGAACACCAGCAGGCATCAAGAAGGCGAATTGTCTGTGTTCCATTAACCAGAAATCATCGTGCAAATCGTTTAAGATAACCGTAGCCGTCAACATTTGGACTGGGACATAAACCAATGGGGCATGGTGCTCTTCACAGACGAATGCAAAGTTAAATTTTTTAACGACGATCGGCGTATTAGAGTATGGAGAAGACGCGGCGAGAGATTTTCAGAAGCCTGCATCCATAAAGTCAATCGTTTTGGTGGTCCAAATGTAATAATTTGGGGCGGGATAAGCTTACACGGCAAAACTGAGCTCGCTATTTTAAATGAGGGTACTGTTACTGCTCAGCGGTATATTGAGGAAGTTGTCAGACCACATGTGATCCCATTTGCCCAGCGAGCGGGTCCTGGATTCATCTTGATGCAAGACAATGCTCGTGCACACACGGCTCAAGCGACTCGGTTTGTACTGGAAGCCTCTCAAATTCAATTCTTGCCGTGGCCGGCGAACAGTCCGGACTTAAATCCAATAGAGCACATGTGGGATCAGTTGAAACAAAGAGTTAGAGACGGTGATCAGGAAATCCACAACCAACAGCAACTCATCAACGCTGTTAAAAGGGCCTGGGAAGAGATTCCAATGGAAAATGTCAGGCATTTGATTGAGCGCATGCACTCCAGGCTTCAGGAGTGCGTAGCGAAACGAGGGGGGCATACCCGTTACTAAAAGATGAGCATGGAGTATTTTCTTTTGTTTTCAGTAACTTTACATTCTTTTTATTTTTAACCTTAAATGAGTTTTTTCTTTCAAAGCAAATAAACTTTTTGATTATTATTATTGGAATAAATTTATTGGTCTTATGTACAGGGTTTTAAAAAAAAAAAAAAATTTTTAATTTTTTTAGAAATCGTTACCTTGCCTTACAAATTTGGTTATAATTCCCAAAAATGACGGTTTTTTTTATCCATTTTTTTTATTATTATTGCTGATCACTTGTACTTAGTACTCCATTCGTTTTTTTTTTTTACAAACTAAATTTAATAAAAAAAAATTAGTTTCTTTCAAAATTCAATACTCACTGCTAGCAAATCGTTTGACTTTCAATGCTTTTGGTGCAAAAAAAAATGTACCACACTGTCAGTGCCCATTGTTTAAAAAAAATGCCCATCTTTTGCAGATTCTAAAATGGTGCAACAATAAGTGTTACGACTTACAGGAAAAAAGTTATTGCTTTTCGAAACAAAAAGGAGCCCAATTCAGAAAAACAATTTATTTGAAGTTCAAGGGTTTACAAGGGTTGTAATTTTTTTCTGTGTGGTCCAAAGCAAAGGTGTGGATACAATGTACACTGAAGCACCACATACCAGTATTTAAAAAAAAACTATGTACAGGGTTTTCAAAAAAAAAAAAAAATTTTTTAATTTTTTTAGAAATCGTTACCTTGCCTTACAAATTTGGTTATAATTTCCAAAAATGACGGTTTTTTTTATCCATTTTTTTTATTATTATTGCTGATCACTTGTACTTAGTACTCCATTCGTTTTTTTTTTTACAAACTGAATTTAATAAAAAAAATTAAGTTTCTTTCAAAATTCAATACTCACTGCTAGCAAATCGTTTGACTTTCAATGCTTTTGGTGCAAAAAAAATGTACCACACTGTCAGTGCCCATTGTTTAAAAAAAATGCCCATCTTTTGCAGATTCTAAAATGGTGCAACAATAAGTGTTACGACTTACAGGAAAAAAGTTATTGCTTTTCGAAACAAAAAGGAGCCCAATTCAGAAAAACAATTTATTTGAAGTTCAAGGGTTTACAAGGGTTGTAATTTTTTTCTGTGTGGTCCAAAGCAAAGGTGTGGATACACTGTACACTGAAGCACCACATACCAGTATTTAAAAAAAAAATATGTACAGGGTTTTCAGGGTTTTGCGCGTGAAGCAGTTATTTTACTATCCAAATTTGTAAGGCAAGGTAACGATTTCTAAAAAAATTAAAAAAATTTTTTTTTTTGAAAACCCTGTACATAATTTTTTTTTAAATACTGGTATGTGGTGCTTCAGTGTATCCACACCTTTGCTTTGGACCACTATTTACGCCACACCCTGTATAATAAATCAATGTATGGAGCATATGTTTTTATTAAGATTTAGATTTTGACCCCATTCATAGAAAAAATTGTAGGTTTTGATGGTTATATAAAGTAGTATTTTATTTAAATTATTTTTATTGCATAACAATTTTTTTTTCAGTCTCACCTAGCGCTGTACTGCTTTGCAAACGGTCAAGTCAGCACAGCTCTGAAGCTGCTTTACCGTGCCCGCTACCTCGCGCTCCTGGTCTGCGGAGAGAACCACCCTGAGATAGCGCTACTCGACGTGAGCATACCTTCTCTTTGGTTTTATTTTTCTTTTTATTTCTATAGCTTACTAAGCCTCCGCCCATCTGCCTGTATGTCTGTCGTTGAGCTGTATTTCATGGACCGTAATAGCTGTGAATTAGTTACAGATTGTGAATTTCACTGCTGCTATAACAACATGATAAAAACTAAAATAAAGTAAAAAAAATCCATATACCATGGACAAAAATTTGTAACCCTAAACGTGCGAATACTAACGTTTTACTTCCTGTTTCTATTGAGTTTAAACGTAATTTTCTGTACTGTACCTCTAGTCTTTCGTTATAGGTACTTTCAATAAAAAAATCTATAGTCAAAACACACTTTACTGCACGACTTCTCTTATTCACGATGTTTGTAAACTCTCTATCGTATGGTTTTAAAATTGGATGCATAATTTTATTATTGGCCCTATCCTAATATGCTACATCCAAATGTAGTGTGGTGGTCAATTGATCAAGTGTGGGCGGTTTACGCTATCAAAAAGTTGCCTACAAGGCAATTGTGCGGCTTTGACCTCATATGTAAGACGAATGCTGTGCTAATGCCAACATGCCGCAATGTGACCAATAGCCAATAGTAAAATTGAACGCAAAACAATAAATAGATGCCTTTAAATAAATTAATTAACTTGACAATGACCTCATCCTTGAGATTGAAATTTTTGACAGACATGCATAGCTAACATTTATAATTGTTACAGTTACAGACTAGACGGCAACCTAAAGTTAGTATATACAACATGTTTGGCCGATATAAGAACTACCACAGCTGCAGTACACTTATTGGCGTGTCAAGAAAATTTTCTGCGCCTAATCGCTGTCATCCCTATTATAGTGTATGTAGGGTGAATAAACAAAAGAGCCCCTGTTTATTTCAGAGCAACATAGCGCTCATCCTCCACGCGGTGGGCGAATACGAGCTGTCGTTGCGCTTTGCGGAACGTGCGCTCGCCGTCACGTGCGCAGTGCATGGATCGCGATCGCTCAAGGCGGCCGTCGCGCGACATCTCCTCGCCAGGACTCTCTCCTGCCTCGGAGACTTCCGCGCTGCGCTACACCACGAGAAGGAGACCTACTCCATCTACAAGCAGTTGGTGAGTAAAGTTTATAGTGTTTTCTTGCCTACTCGCTTCGGTTTTGGGATAGCAACATCGATGGTTTGGTTTGTTTACCAGGAGTCTGAATCTGAGATGTCTGTTGTTATTATTAAGTCATTAGAATGTTATGAAAATATGCATACAATTTTAAGATCTATCTCAAGTGTCCACCCAAAGTGGGCAAAATAACAATTTGTTGTGGTGGTTACGTTAAAATGTATTAGATTTAGGGCAGATTTTTTAATTTTAATACTGTAGATATCATAACATTATTGCTTATGTTTTTTTATTGATTTTTGGGCCATATGAAAGCCAACTCGACCAATGATTTTTGATTATAGGCCTTTAACAATAGACTTAAGTAACTATAGAGCGACCTTCACTCAATTAGAAGTGTGTCAGAAAATTGTATTTATTTGAACATTTTCCCTTATAGCGGGAAGTTATAGCGGGTTACAAAAGAGTAGAATGTGTATACAATAACCAATCGTTTTCAGCTCGGCGAGAAGCACGAGAAGACGCGCGAGTCGTCCGAGTGCCTGCGGCACCTGACGCAGCAGGCCGTGGTCCTTCAGAAGCGGCTGGCGGAGGCCTACGCGCGCGCGCCGCACGCCCCGCACCCCGCGCCGCCCCCGCTGCACATCCAGCCGCCCGGCATGGCCTCCGTCATCGACATGCTCAACCTGATCAACGGGATACTGTTCGTGCAGATCAGGTGAGCTTACCCGACACAGGTCATTGACCCAGCACGTCCACTCGCCCCGCACCCCGCGCCGCCCCCGCTGCACATCCAGCCGCCCGGCATGGCCTCCGTCATCGACATGCTCAACCTGATCAACGGGATACTGTTCGTGCAGATCAGGTGAGCTTACCCGACACAGGTCATTGACCCAGCACGTCCACTCGCCCCGCACCCCGCGCCGCCCCCGCTGCACATCCAGCCGCCCGGCATGGCCTCCGTCATCGACATGCTCAACCTGATCAACGGGATACTGTTCGTGCAGATCAGGTGAGCTTACCCGACACAGGTCATTGACCCAGCACGTCCACTCGCCCCGCACCCCGCGCCGCCCCCGCTGCACATCCAGCCGCCCGGCATGGCCTCCGTCATCGACATGCTCAACCTGATCAACGGGATACTGTTCGTGCAGATCAGGTGAGCTTACCCGACACAGGTCATTGACCCAGCACGTCCACTCGCCCCGCACCCCGCGCCGCCCCCGCTCCACATCCAGCCGCCCGGCATGGCCTCCGTCATCGACATGCTCAACCTGATCAACGGGATACTGTTCGTGCAGATCAGGTGAGCTTACCCGACACAGGTCATTGACCCAGCACGTCCACTCGCCCCGCACCCCGCGCCGCCCCCGCTGCACATCCAGCCGCCCGGCATGGCCTCCGTCATCGACATGCTCAACCTGATCAACGGGATACTGTTCGTGCAGATCAGGTGAGCTTACCCGACACAGGTCATTGACCCAGCACGTCCACTCGCCCCGCACCCCGCGCCGCCCCCGCTGCACATCCAGCCGCCCGGCATGGCCTCCGTCATCGACATGCTCAACCTGATCAACGGGATACTGTTCGTGCAGATCAGGTGAGCTTACCCGACACAGGTCATTGACCCAGCACGTCCACTCGCCCCGCACCCCGCGCCGCCCCCGCTGCACATCCAGCCGCCCGGCATGGCCTCCGTCATCGACATGCTCAACCTGATCAACGGGATACTGTTCGTGCAGATCAGGTGAGCTTACCCGACACAGGTCATTGACCCAGCACGTCCACTCGCCCCGCACCCCGCGCCGCCCCCGCTGCACATCCAGCCGCCCGGCATGGCCTCCGTCATCGACATGCTCAACCTGATCAACGGGATACTGTTCGTGCAGATCAGGTGAGCTTACCCGACACAGGTCATTGACCCAGCACGTCCACTCGCCCCGCACCCCGCGCCGCCCCCGCTCCACATCCAGCCGCCCGGCATGGCCTCCGTCATCGACATGCTCAACCTGATCAACGGGATACTGTTCGTGCAGATCAGGTGAGCTTACCCGACACAGGTCATTGACCCAGCACGTCCACTCGCCCCGCACCCCGCGCCGCCCCCGCTGCACATCCAGCCGCCCGGCATGGCCTCCGTCATCGACATGCTCAACCTGATCAACGGGATACTGTTCGTGCAGATCAGGTGAGCTTACCCGACACAGGTCATTGACCCAGCACGTCCACTCGCCCCGCACCCCGCGCCGCCCCCGCTGCACATCCAGCCGCCCGGCATGGCCTCCGTCATCGACATGCTCAACCTGATCAACGGGATACTGTTCGTGCAGATCAGGTGAGCTTACCCGACACAGGTCATTGACCCAGCACGTCCACTCGCCCCGCACCCCGCGCCGCCCCCGCTGCACATCCAGCCGCCCGGCATGGCCTCCGTCATCGACATGCTCAACCTGATCAACGGGATACTGTTCGTGCAGATCAGGTGAGCTTACCCGACACAGGTCATTGACCCAGCACGTCCACTCGCCCCGCACCCCGCGCCGCCCCCGCTGCACATCCAGCCGCCCGGCATGGCCTCCGTTATCGACATGCTCAACCTGATCAACGGGATACTGTTCGTGCAGATCAGGTGAGCTTACCCGACACAGGTCATTGACCCAGCACGTCCACTCGCCCCGCACCCCGCGCCGCCCCCGCTCCACATCCAGCCGCCCGGCATGGCCTCCGTCATCGACATGCTCAACCTGATCAACGGGATACTGTTCGTGCAGATCAGGTGAGCTTACCCGACACAGGTCATTGACCCAGCACGTCCACTCGCCCCGCACCCCGCGCCGCCCCCGCTGCACATCCAGCCGCCCGGCACCGCTAGGAAAAAAAGCTTTAGCATAGCGAAATCACTAAGTTATTTTTATGATAGATAGATAGATACTTTTTATTGCACACCACACACAGTATCAATTTACATAAATGTTCATAGACAATGGTACAATTTAGGCGGTCTTATTGCTGAAAGCAATTTCTTCCAGACAACCTTCGGGTAGAGGACAGTCCAAGATTAAATTGGGTCGGCGGTGAAAACTAACAGAATAAAGGTAAATGGGTAAAGAATAAAAAAAAGAAAAATACACGATATAAGCATACATAGATACACATAAATTTCTAAGGCTATTAAATGTTAATAATACTAATAAATATTCTGAGTTACATAAAAATGCAATAATAATTATGCATACAAATTATAATGACACAATATACATACATAAAATATACATACTATATACGATATTACGGGCCCCGTTTATTTTTAACTAGCATTGGCGCGCACAGTTGACCTCGAAAATAATTTATAATATCGATAGGCGATCGGCCTATCAAGTCTCGACATTATCGATAGCTCGGTTAGTATAAATACACTATCAACACAGCAATACTATCAATAGCATTGCAGCTCAGTATCGAAATCACTTTCGATAGTAATTGTAATTACAATAGTCAACAGCAATAGTATCGATACTATCGATAAAATAGTGTGTCGATATAGTGATACTAACGTAGCTGTCGAGAAACTATTGATACTATTGCATTTACCTCTATCGATAGACGGTGTATATCAATCACACCAAAAAAACCGAACTATTAAAAATCTTGTATTTTTAGGGTACCTAATGTAGGTGCCCGTTAAAAACGTTTAGAAAAAACTTAGCTAATACCGCCCTATCTAGGGAAGGAATATCTACTGCAGAATGATTGACTTTTGCTTTTTTTTAGTCCCCAAGACATCGAGCAATTCAAAGCGGAGATCGAGAAGAGGCATTTGAAGGATCTGCCCATCCCGGGCGTGCTGAGCGAGGGGGCTGAGGGGGGTGAGGCGAGCGCGGTCGCGGAGAGTTGAAAGGTTAGGTAGCGCCTCCTCTATCGTCCCTGGACTATGTTTAGTGAATAAGCGACCCGGCCCCGCGCCGCCATATTGTAGACAGCACGCTCCGCTCATAATGGACGTTTTGCTGTACGTCGTAAATTTATAATTACTATTGATTGATGATATTGTTCCTTATCTATGAATGTATGCCGTAGTGGATAGTGTGCTAAGGTTTGACGTAGATTTTTGTTAGTCAAATTTTGAAGATATTATTTTGATCAAATAATTAAGAGTTAAAATTTTATGATTTTTTTTCGCAATGCGATAGATTTATTTATGCATGTGCGTGCATATGATTCTATATTTCGCTCAAATCACGCAGATATAGGTTTAATTTTATGCTTCCGTTTGGAATTCACAATTTTACGGACATCCAATCCAAAGTAGTGCAATTTTGATGTAGTGATAATAGCAATAAGTTTTGGTTGTGAACCTGAGACCGCGTGCGTCAGTTTTTTATGGTACTGGTGCTACTGCCGATTATCTTTCGTATATGATGATTTTATGAATTGTTATTGTCGAGTATTATTTCTTTTTTAATTAGTGCGGCGGGAGTATTCTGTTGAGGTACCCATAGTAGTAGAAATTCAGTTATATTGTCACTGAAATGTAACAGGTTTGTATGTCTCGGGTCCGTTATAATAATATAAAGTTAATTGCATGCTGATATATTTAATGAAGAACGATATTTTCACTTTGTGTTGACCACTGCCTCTAATATTACTCTAGCTTCAGGTTTTAGTGATTAGTGCCATATAAGTAGTGAATGTAAGTTCTTTTTATGAATTATGTTTCTGTTAGTCTGTGATATAGAATGTTTTATCAATTTTATCATCGAGTCACTTGCCTTGATTGTTCAGTAGGTAAATAACCTGAAAACTGGTGAATTATGAAAACGCTTTAAATCTTCATATACATAGTGTAAATTAAACTACAAACACAATCACAATTTTGTAATACTGTTATGAAGTTTGTAATATGAATGATATTGAAATAATGTAAATACTTGTCTTGCGACAATAATAATTTATGCTTTCAATATGTCATGCAAATCCCTTGACTGCCGTAAAACTTGTTGGAATTAGTAATACATTTATGGGGTACATTGTTGTTATATTGTGTGTAACTACGATAATTATTTTAAAAAATATCTATTAATTGATGTCGTTTATGTTATTGTTACACAACAGTCAATAGTCAGACTTTGCTTACACCTGTGAATATATTATTATAGTATACGTTCGATCTTAATATTACGTATTGCCGCACTTTTTTTCTAATGAATTAAGCATCAGGCAAGTTTTCAGGGAAATCGTATGAAGGCGCCTCACACAATTTTAAACTACCTAAATAAATGTAGAAACTTAAAGGTTACCGCATTATACTGTTGCCAGAGAATATGCATAAAAAATAAGCATCCATCAATACCTACCCACTAAAAATTGTGTCATATACAATAATCTCTACTCTCTTCTAATATGTAACTCTTACTTTGGCGGACGGGCTTACGATCTATGATATTTCTCTGTATAACGTAACATTATCTTTCACTTAGTAGCCGCTGAAGTATTTATATCTTCGTATCTTTTTCGTTTTACTACTAAAGAAGACAAAACATGCATATTCTCATGTCACATAATATTTGCACTTTGCATTATTACTTACTTATATACTTAGCTTTTTTACATAATGTGAATTTTATTTTAAAGAAATGAGGTGTTATAAAATCATTGTTTTTTAATTTGTACACATTTTTGTTGTATTCTTAAGTTTTTGTGTAGAACAGTTTTGCTTAAGAGAGGTTGATGCGATTCAAATCATGTTGTAATTCATATGGTAATGGAAGTAGTACCATTAGGTAAGACGTAATACGCACCAAAATAATGTTACTTATTCATAAAGTGAGAGTAGCCGAGATATAATATCTATTTCTGGATATTTTCACCGATATATTTATCTGTTCATTGAAACAAATTGGTGTGAAGTAAACGTGTGGTTACAATTACATTAGCGCACGTCCATGTATCCAAGACAAAATAAATTAAGAATGATGTAAGGTGAAGCATGTGCCTAAGCAAACAATAATCAAGTTGTTGTTGTTACATTTCTTTAACAATATGACGAACATGTAAATACGGCGCTGTTCGTAGTATACTAATAAAAAGTTCGTTTTTAAATAAGATGTTTTATTACTGTGCTTTCCTTTTACGTAGTTACTAAGATAATGATTATCTTATAAATATATTATTATAATAAATAAGTACCTACATATTTGTACAATTGGGCTTTTTGAAGCTTAGTAAGCAGTTAACAGATAAAAAAAGAGATTTTTCAGATTAATTTCGACAAATGGTAAGATATTTTTTAAAAAGGGCCTCTTAATTTTAACCTAAGTTGGTTGGGTGGTTACAATATTCACAAAGGACTCTTGGGAGCATATGAATAAAGCAATCTGTTAACGCAACCATCTGATCGCCAATCGTGGCCGATCGACCGTGTCACCGTGCCTCTTTTGCAAAGACGTCGGGTGTCGCGTGTATGGCGTTGCGTCTCGCGGGCCGTCAGGTGTTTTTACTGTTTTTACGGAGGCGGCAGCACGTGAAGCGGCAGGCGTTATTGCACAAAATAATACCCAATTGAGGCGATTATCACACTTCCACGCACCAACGCAGCGTAGCGCGTGAATTTCTATGTTTTTTCCCGCAACGCGCGAGAGAATACAAATAAATTCACACGCTACGCTGCGTGGTGCGTGTCTGGTAAATGCTCCTTAGGAATTAATGCAATTAGGAATATCTCTAAGAACGGCTTACTGAGGACTAGTGTCAGTATATTATCTGTGACTAAGGTAAATAAAGCACTTTATAATAATTATCTTTAATATACAATCACATTTTAGAAACGGTGGTTTTTTGTGAGTGAATGAATGAGTATATATTATTATGACAACCCTGCAATACAGCGTCTTTGTGCTCTACAGAGGAAGCCACCGAATCAACAGAAGGACTGTTTTGTTTAATCTGAATACTAGTAGCTACAAAGTTGTTAGAATAGACGACCGTCTTGGTGTAGTCGTTCGCGCACCGGACTTCTTAACCAAGCGGTTGCGGGTTCGAATCCCGCAAGGGGCAAACGTTTGTGTGATGAGCACGAGAATTTGTACCTAAGTCATGGATGTTTATATGTATTTAAGTATTTCTATCCGTTATCCTAGTCATCATAGCACAAGCTCACGATTAGTTTGGGGCTAGGTAATTGGTGTGTACAATAACAATGTAACAATTTATTTATTTATTTAATTATATGGACTGTTTCTAACAACGTTAAGCCCGATTTTGGGTTGATATTGATAGCTACAGCCAGGTTGTTCTGTAATATGACCCCCAATTAAAATTGTTACGATATTTAACATTTTTTATAACTTTCATAACTTCAAACCGAAAAAAAAATTTGAATTCACCGTGTCGCGTCACGTCGGATTGTAGCTATTCTGCGGAAAACCTATTCTAGCGGCTTCTAACAAACGCTGCCATATACCTTTGAGTCCCGATAACTCGTGAGGATTATGTTTTACCAACTAACATAGCTTTTTAATTAAAAGGTCTTTGATATCCGCAATAGTTACGGAATAATAGTCTACCTGGGTACACTTAACGATTACACCCTGTATATGGAGTCTAACAATATGATTTGTGTTCCTTTTCCCTAAAAGGAACACAAATTGTTTGGTTAGACCACGTCCAGCTGCGCGCGCGCCGTCACCAGCTCACTGATATTGTAGGTATGCAACATCGCGCACCTACGTATCCGCGCCGCCCGCATCGCAGTCGCCGAAAGACTTCATTCGCATTTATAACGGTGCCCAACGTTCTATACAATTGTATGCAATTCTTGTGGGAAATAAATAATCTTTGAACCTAAACAAAAATTTTAAAAAATCTTATTGCATTCAAGTTCGCTCCGTCTATTCGCTGTTTGTGCGATGACAGCGCCTCTAGTGACCACAATTATTTTGGACTTTAGATCTATTATAAAATTATGGCAACTGTATGGTTTGATAAGGATTTTCGGATTATTTATCAGGGAAATTTAAATGAAAATATCTAAAAAGCTTGTGCATATTATTATAATAAGTAACTTTGACGGGAATATTGATGGAAAGTTACTGGGCTCGCCTCTGAATCAAACTTGTTTCCAATAAAATGTTCAATACATATTGAATGTTGAGGTTTTGGGTGCCATGGGGATTCATTAGCACTAAAACAAATAAAAAAGGGGTGTAATTTTTGCACGCAGGACAGTAAAAAAAAAACAACAGTAATACCTATCATATTAGGTTGTTTACTTTTTTCTCTTCACTGCAATTATCGATTTATTTCTTTGCTCTAATTTCAAGTTTGATGTTGGAAGCGAATAGAACTTGCACGGACTGCTTTTCCTATTGTCTCTTCACTTTATCTCACAACTCGTACTAATCATGTTTGTATGGCTTTCTATGAAATTATAGCGTTTTGTCACATGACAATACAGAGATAATGCGCATTTCTGCCACATCGCGCGCTGCGATCGTCTTTACGGTCCCCACCACTCACTTCGCACATAGCGAATAGTTCACTTCCTAGCCAGCGGCCGGGGCCGGGGTCGCGGTCCAGCTGCGCCGCCACCAGCTCGCTGACATTGTAGGTATGCAACGTAACAATCCGCGCCGCCCACATGTACAACGATGCGCGACGTTCAATACAATTGTATGAATTCTTGTGGGAAATAAATAATATTTGAACCTATACGTATGAAAATACACACTGCGTACAAAATGTCATCAAAATCTATGAAAATAAAACTGCGGCAATATCACATAAACAGGTGGTTTTATTGCATTCAAGTTCGCTCCGTCTAGTTCACTTCCTAGCGCGCGGGCGAGGCCGGGGTCGCGGGCGGGGCGCGCGGGGCCGCGGACGCCGGCGACGCACGCGCGGCGCGCGGCCGCGGTCCAGCTGCGCCGCCACCAGCTCGCCCAGCGCGCCGCGCTCCGCCAGCATCGACAGGAACGTGCAGATGAACTCGTCGTAGTTGTGCGTGCGGCGGCAGTCGTCCACCTGGAGCGGAGAAGAAGCGACACCTATACAGTGTGTATGTTTGTTGCCGAACCGAAAGTTCAGAATCGAGAGTACATTCCATGAGTAATTTTCGATACAAGTAACTTTTCAAACGTTTTGATTTTTGCTACTTCAAATCTGAAACTCTACACAGATGGGCCACCGACCACAGCTATGGATAGCGAAAAGCTGTTTACATTATATTAAATTACATTTTGTATGGAGTCGCTGCACTGCACACATGCAGCAAGTGGCGTCCACTCGCGACTCAGTGTTCGCGACACGCCACCAGTGGTGGCCTGGCCACTCGACAAAATATCATCTCATTAAAACAGAATTTACCGGATTACTACGCGTTGCATTTACATTTTATTTTAAGCCGTTGCATTAAAAACATCATTTTTAATGCAACGTCATCTGTCAAAGGATCTAGTCGGTGGCCGCTACCTTCGTATAAGCGAGGCCAATAGGCGTGGCGCGCGACAGCCACCGGTGGCGGTGTGGTCGGTAGCCCATCTGCGCGGAGTTTAAATCTCATTAATGCATGTGATCAGAAGTTTGACGCCCCGTTCGACAACGAGAAATAGTTTTTACGCGCCAAGTAACCTTTTGTAAAACTTATCTCATGCCATTGTACATGACAACATACCATAGAATAAGAGTTAAGGTCTGCTAAAGTAGGTAATGGACGCAAATAAATTGCATTTCGATTAATACCCATCAGACTGGAAAAAAAACTATTTAAACCAAAATTAATGCAATGTTAAGAGACCTGAGACGTGTGAACTCCACGCCACCACAAACAGAAAAGGAGTAGCCAAATAGCAAGATGGAGTGACCAAGTAAGCACGCGGGCACCTGACGTGTGGGAAGTGGTGACAATGGCAATTCTTAAGCACTTATTACACCATCCTATTTGTGTAGCATCCTACTTAGGAAATAGAAAGGTGTAATTACAGTTCACTACTTAGGTTCCTACCTAAGTTAATAATAATATAATAATTTATTTATCTTTCCAAATACAATTTTACCTCTTAATCTAAATTTAAATTAACATTACACGAACTTAATAGTAGATTATTCACCAAGGGGATAAAGTGATGTCTTACGTCACGGGCGTCATCTTGAATCTCGAGCGTAACGAAGGATTCGAGAGTTAACTTCCGAGAGCAGCGAGGGAGTTTAACTTACTCCCGTGCATAGCGAGGGAGTTAAAAGTAGAATCCTGAGTGTAGCGAGGGATTTAAGCTCGCCCAAGACGAAGACATCTTTATCCCCGAGGAGAATACTCTGCTTTTCACACTTCCTACGAGCCAATAAAAAATATACTACATATACCTTATTTTATCTATAAGTACTTATATATCCTTTGACTTTTCTGGCAGTAAATTATTATTTTTAACAATACCAACAGCTTTACATCTAATGGACTACGGTTTCATAAACTCCGTCACTCGACAGTTTTACGAAAACATTCTTTGTAATTTCTTAAAATACATAGGTTTTTTTCTTTATTTATTTCTTTTCGCTCCACTCAGTATTCTACTTTTAACTCCCTCGCTATGCTCGGGAGTAAACACTAAGCTCCCTTGCTGCGCTCGGGATTTAACCTTCGAATCCTTCGTTACGCTCGAGATTAAAGATGACGCCTGTGACGTAAGACATCACTTTACCCCCTTGGTGAATAATCTACTATTATTTTAATAAAGAGATAGGGATACGTTGACAGCTGTACTAGTATCAACTGTGACACAGCTGCCAGCGCCTTCCACCCTGAGAGTAACAACTTCAGATAAAAATTAATTTAAATACTACATTTTATGTTTTGATGCTACCAAAGCTTGTTTGTGTGGTTGTGTGTGCGTGCGTGTGTGTGTGTGCGTGCGTGCGTGTGTGTGTGTGTGCATGTGTGCGTACGTGTGGGTGTGTGAGCGTGCGTGTGTGTGTGTGGTTGTGTGTGTGTAATGTTTACAATTATATGCAATCAGTAGAAGTTTAGTTAGGTTACCTAAGTTAGTTAGGCGTCTGTGGCCCCATTTTGTAAGACGATATCCGTAGTTGCGGCTGTAGCCGTCCCTGTCATTCCCTAATGCCAATGCGAGCGAGCGCGTCGGCTAGACGCGAAAATACGGACAATGCATTATCAGAGTAGAGCAGCTGCCTATCCATCCCTCCTTCCTAGTTAGGATCCTAACTAGGATGCGACCTTCCTAGTTAGGATCCTAACTAGGAAGCTACAAATAGGATGGTGTAATAAATAAGTGCTTTAACGATTCTATCTAGTACTAGTTTTCTTACTTAAACGTGGCTCTACTAAATAATTACACTAAATTATTTTTTAAACAAGTATTGATAATGCTGCGACGAAAAATAATACGAGTACCTACCTACATACTGCTTGGAGGCATTAAGAGTGTAATAATCTAAATATTTTCGTAATAAAATATAGGAAAAAAAACAATCATTGAACTGGAATTAATGACACAAACTTTGTTATTGATAAGTCATAAATGAATAAATTACCAACCAACCTTATACATATCCCTTTTATCATTTTCGTCATTCAGAGCCTGCTGACACGACTGTATCTCATTTACTATGCTGCTCAACAGAGCATTGAGTTCTGTATGTGATAGCAACAACTTTCTCAATTTGTATGGTTGTTCTGGTATTGTTTCACAGCATAATAGTATTGGTGATTCATTGCTTTTTACTAAAGCAGTGGTTGAAGTGGGATAAACCTGAAATATAAAAGAAAAAATATAGTTCATCTGAATTTGGCAAACAGTTTCGTGGTTTCGAATATAGGTACTGCAGTTTATGAAATACTAACTTCTCCAACAATTTGATTATCTCTACAGATGGTAACAAATTTAGCCATAGCACCTTGTTCTACTGGATCCACTGTAAAATAAAAACCAAAGTTGGCATAAATACTACTCTTAACTCAGAATTAATATTTAAAAATCAGATTTATGCTTTATTTATTACCTAGAATAAGACTGTTGTCCTGTTGTGGCCTATCAGTAGCACCAATTTCTATTGTGATAGGTTGTGTGTAGTCTAAATCAAACAGCTGTACTTCTGAGGACTCTAAGCCAGTCAAAATACTTTCTTCACTTAGTTGAGCTATATTGTCATTTATAGAATTTTCATTGCTTCCTTCTCTAATTTCTCCTTGCTCTGTAAAATATCAATGAATTCAATCATATTGAGACTGTCTTATTGGATTATGGCATAATATGACACACAAACAAAATGTTAGGTTACCATCATACTCCCTAGTTTTTGCTAATAGATGCCTCAAATGTTTCCCAATTTTTGAAATAGCTTCTTTTACTCTTTTCTGGTTCAATTCTAGTGCATTGAGTTTTTGTGTAAATGCAATTCTTCTATCTGGGACAACAGCCATTAAATTGAATCTGGAAGAGATTAAAATATTTTATGACCTAGATATACTATCTTTCAAAATTTAAATATAAGTTTGTTTAAACAAGCATATTCAATATTCAAAAGTATATTACCTGATGTCATGCACCTGTTCACCAGCATCCCGGCCAAGCCTCTCAGCCATCACCCTCCTGAACTTGTCAGTCCAGTCCTCATCAGATGCCCAAGGCCCATGATCTGTTGGGAATGGCTTCAGACCATCTAACTCAAAGAGATGCCCATTTATAGGCACAAAACTTACAAAGTGATATGCTTCACCTAAAATGAAGTTGATTCATAAATAATAATTGTTTCAACAATCACCAATTACCTAGTCCTGAACTAAGCATTATCTTATGCAATGGCAACCCTGGGATAGCAGATAGATATGTTTATAAACAACCATGTCTTTGGTACAAACTTTGGTTTGTGCTCATCACAGCATAGAAACATTGCCCCTAGTGAGATTTGAACCAACAACTGCTGGTTTTGTAGTCAAAAGCATGAACCGCTACAATAAGACTGTTCTCAATTGATTGACTCTCTTTACTGAGTGTTTATAAGACTTTGATCAAACTTATTAGACATAAGAGACTATTCTATATAATCTATATTACCTGTAAAACGGCCAGTAGACACACCAGCATTTTTATCTGTTTTCTTTCGGGCTTGAGGTATAGCATGTGAGTTATGGGCACATGCTAGCTCTGGTGTGTTTCCAATAGCCCAGCCTTTGTTTTCAGGGTTCATTCCTAATGTGTGATGCTTTAAATGACAAATTTATTAATATTAGGGCAATGGGATAAACAATAAAATAAATCAAATATTTATTTATTGGGCTCACTTTTAATCTACTCAAGGTTTCTCCGAGGTGCAGATTAGGGCAGTTTAACAATATAGATAGTAGAGCATGTGTAGCACAGCTATTTGGTACCATTTGTTGAGCAAAGAATATATTGTTTATAGTCTCTTCATCTCTCACAAAACTTTCTATTTGCTCTACGAACTTTCGTCGAGACCTTCTTTCTTCTATCCATCGAAATAAAAAAATAAAACCGTAAACAGGGCTCTCTAATGGCTTGTGTAAATCATAAATCTCTTCAACTTGCACACCTTTGACTCCAAAGTCTTCCAATAATAAAGTAAACAAGCCTGGGTCACTTTCTAGCTCTAGCCAACCTTCGGTCAAGCTATTGAGTTCTACGGGCATATTTTTCATATGGATTTTCATTGAGTTATTGAAAACAATACAAAACTACCCTTTTTTATTGCTTTGCTTGATATGCCTCTTCGTTCACCAGCAAACACGTTTTTTTTTTGTTAGGTACCAGCACTGGTACCAGCTGTCAGTGCCTGTCATCAATCAGTGTCAGTTTGACTGTTTTTTTTCTGGATAGGCAAGATCAAGATCGAGTCTATACAGCCAAGTCTCAAGTAATTTGTTTCATTTTCTCTATATTTTCTTCAGCGTTCTTCCAACTTTATACAAACTAACTTAACCTTACTAATTGAAATGCGGGGACGGTTCACATTTCAATGCTCAAGGAAGTTTTGAGCGGACAAAGCAAAGCAATCCGGATCAGCAGTGGATAGGAGCACTTCACTTTATTTCTCACATTCCCTTAATTTGTTTTTTACTTAGCATATAATGATGTAATTCCGCCACACAATTACAATAATATCCACAAAAAAACTAATTTAGAAAAACAAGAAATAATAAAGCAAATCTTTTTCCTCTAGCTTCCTGCGCAAAGCCGTCAAGGTGTACCACTGACCTAATTATTGCCACTAGACTGGCTGTCCTATATAAATGACAGCTAATTTTGTGGGCCTATTTGAAACGCCATCTGCAAGTGTCTCGTCGCGATACGAGAACTAATTTTGTCATATACTAGGGAATAACTAAGTTACTAAAATATATTGATATATTTTGAACTGATAGCTGTTTTTGAAGTATACTGCAAATGGCTGCTGTAGTTGTTTGAGAAAGCCAGCGAATTTGGATATAGTTTTGCTTAAGTTAAAAAGATTACATGATCAGCTAGTAGCTTAAGTTTTGGTTAATGTTGTGATTGGAAACATGCGGAAATGTGTGTTTTGCAAACGGCGCTATAAAAAGGGAGTATAAGGTCAAGGACAGGTACGTTCATTTAGATGTTATTTTTAACAGTAGTGAAAAACCGTGGGGGAGGCCTTCGTTCAGCAGTAGACGTCCCACGGCTAGCGTTGGGTTTACTCCCCGGAATATTTCCAACTGTTGGGTTTATTCCCAAATTCGGGGAAAGTATGCGGAATATTTCCAATTCGGCGGGAAAATACTCAAAAGTGCACTTAAAGTAATAAAATGCGAGAATTTTGCTATTTAGACAATGGTTTTACGCCTGTAGCACACCTTCACATAAAACCATAACAGCGGGACCTAACTAGCTAGCGCTAGTTTTGCCTGTTTGTCAGTTTTATTACACCAAACGTAAACGGCATGTTCTAATTCTTAGGTTTATCTGAGTCTCTCTTTCTTTGAGATTCGACGATCCTGTAGTATACTTTCGACTACTGTGTCCACGATGTCGCGAATTGGTGAAGAAATGTAGACGTTTGAGAAGGATTGGAGAAATCTCGACATAAGCAAACCGGGTCATAGTAAAATCTCTACATTAGAAATGATTAAATTTATATTTGAATGAAATGTGCTATACACACATCAAAAAAAGTTTGAGATCACTAGCATAAACTGATATAATTCTCAAAATTTAACTTTACCAAGAAAAAATATTTGTTGTGTGTTTTCTTTAAATAGAAAAACCCTTTGGTATTAAGAAAAAAAAATTAAAATTTTTTTAATAACAAAAATTGATTAATTAACCATAATGTAATTGTAAAAGAAATTTGATATAAAGGAAAATACTGTTTAACCAAACTTAACGACAATTCAAATAAAAAATAAATTGTTTCAACAAACACACCAATTACCTAGCCCCAAACTAAGCGTGAGCTTGTGCTATGGTGACTAAAAAAAAATTATTCAATATAATATAACTCGTTCCCTGGCTCGGACACATACGGAGATCCTCCTGGGCATGCTGAGGATCAAGTTATCCAGCATTTCTTGGGGTAACCTGTCCCCTTCTTGAATAGCGGCTTCCCTGAGGTCTGGCACTGTCTGGGGACGTGGCTGATGGTTCCAAACAGCTCGCTTAAGAGCATCCCACGCGTGCTCTATTGGGTTTCAGTCAGGCGAGCCGGCAGGCCAGTCTAACCTCTTGATGTCGTATTCTCGGAGAGCAGCATTGACTCGTTGAGCTCGATGTGCGGGCGCATTATCATCGACCAGTACAAATTGGTGCCCATGGTTTACTCGGAATGGTCTGACAATTCCATCAATAGCAACTGCTTTATACATGTCTGCTGTCATGAAGCCTCGATACGGGATCAAAGGTGTTCTAGCTCCAATCATAATACAACCCTCAAAAGGACACCGATTTCCCGCCTTGCTGAACTGCTCCTGTGGCAGTTCTTTGCCTATTACGGTCTCCTGGTCTTCTCCCGACACGGACACGTTGGTTATCTGGATGACTCCTGATTCGCGATTGTATCGCGAGATTTGTCCCCAGTTGGAATAAGGTTTTTGAACTTGTTATCAAATCAGATACTTTGTAATATCTTGTTTACTTTTGGACCTAAAGAAAAAAAACTAAATAAATGTGTCTTCAAATAAAATAAGCAGTTTTCGAGTTAACAAGCAAAAAAAATATAAACAAAAGAGGCGCCTTTCTTTTACTATTCTGTTTACAGCTTACTTACCACACTCGGGACTTTAAGTATGTTTACCTAGATACCTCGAAGAAAATTTCTTGTTTTTAATAACGAAGATTTAACTTTATTATCACTTGTCTCAAATATTTAAACTCAACAAAAGCCAAACTGCCGTTTCTAATGTAGAAATTTTACTATGACCCTGTTTCTTTACGTCGAGATTTTTCCAATATTTCTTAAACATCTACATTTCTGCATCCATTCGCGACATCTTGGGCACAGTAATAGGAAGTATACTACAGGATCGTCAAATCTCAAAGAAAAAAAAAATCAGATCTATAAATCTAAGCATTAGAACATGCAGTTTACGTTTGGTTCAATAAAACTGACAAACAGGCAAAACTAGCGTGGTCACGCTGTTATGGTTTTATGTAAGGGTGTGCTACAGGCATAAAACCATTTTTACAGTAGCTGAATTCTCGCATTTTATTAATTTAAGTCCACTTTTGAGTATTTTCCCGCCGAATTGGAATATTTCCCAATCTTTCCGTTTTTTCCCATACTTTCCCGTATTTTTCTTTTCCATCCCAATTTTTTCTTTCCCTTGCCCATCGCTACCCACGGCTGATAATGATGATGATGATTCGCTAATCACTCACAAATCACTTTCCGATCACTCGCTAATCACTTTAAAGGTACTGCCTGCTATTCGTCAGTTCTTACTGAAATGATGTTTGATTTATCAAACTTATTCACTTATTACTAAAACGCTTATACCATATGAAAGTCAAATTACAACTTTAGGCATGAATAAAAAAAAAAAAATATTGCAGATGTCGACTTGACCACATCCCTAATTTTAATTCCATGGACACTCGTCAGTTTTACCCTCCGAGGCCGACAGCGCCAAAACGGCGATAATCAAATAGGCGCACAAAATGTTTCACACCAGCCAGTCCAGTGATAATAATTAGGTCGGTGATGTGTACCTACTGTCAAATGATACTGATTTATTGAATCGTGATTAAGGTAGGTATTACCATTACCATGTATTACATTACTATACTATACCACCTGAAATATTATGCCATTCGTTAGGCAGAGGATACGTTTCACCAGAAATACGCGAGGATGCGTATCTAGGATTTTGTTTGATACGAACCAATACGGAGTGAGACCCTTAAGGAAGCTATCTGGTTGGTTCTTATCAAACAAATCTTTCACTTTCGCTATACATCCCCCTTGCACTTCTCTAGCGGAAACGCAGCCTTATTGTGGCATGCATCCATGCAGTACGTTACATGTGTAACGTTACCCTAGACATGTTTTACATGTAAAACTTGTCTAGTCTCAGGCCCCTTACTATGAGCAGCGAGACGGTTGTCTCAACCTGCTTTCAGAGGCCGGAACACCACTTGTTAGTACATTCTGTCACACTAATTTCGTTACTCCGGGGCTGTTTCTGATTTATATCTTACAGAAAATCACAGAAACAAATTTCGTCCCGACCCGGACTCGAACCTCGTGGATAGGAAATCCAGCGAGACGATCACTAGCCTAGGCAGCCTAGCTATCTTAAGAAAGTATTGGTACCTATGTAGTTCTAGCAGTTTCTTGGAGGTTTCTACGAAAAGTAGGTAATAGAAATTAAAGAAGACGTGTACTCAACAACATTTATTTTGTATGTACATTTTTTTACTTGGGTTTATTTTGTACAATGTACAAATAATAAATGCACAACTTCAGCATTGTAAATCCTTAAATTAGGTTCTCGAGGGAATTCTTGCAGGCACGTGGTTTATGGTTATTTTGGTTAATTAACAAGTTATCAAAGCACACACTTATTTTAAAGTTCGGTAGGTATTGGTCCCAATATAAATTCTTTTTGCGCACACCACAGGATTTTGCAGTCGTTTTGTTATTGCTAAATACATTTAGGCCAAATTAAAAACAATACAATGATTCAAATTAACTACTTACCTAAAGTTCTAACGTAAGTACTGCTTAAATATTTTATTGCTGGTGGGTAAGTAGGAGGTTTCATTCACTTCAAATCAACTGCAGTTGCATTTGATTTTTAATAAGACTTCGTAAAAGTACCTATGTACCAATTAATTAGTGATGTGGACTTCCCAATGTTACACAAATGAAGTAGAATTACAAATTCAAGTGATATGTCTTGTAGATTATCATCACGCATTGGTCAGACGTTTCAACTACCTTATCAAAACCTAAGTACATTAAGTTTTAGATATCATTATTTATTTTATTTCTAATAATAATCTTTCGCATGAACAGTATTTCTTTGGTTGAAAACTTAAGTTGTGCAATCAGAAGATGTACAAATTACAAACTAGGTACAATTAAAATTTATATTCGAACACTTTAATATACTTGCGTTTAATATAATGCGTTATTGATGTTATTCCAAGACTAGAATCGAAAATCGGATCGGATTTGAACAGGACATTTTAAATTACCTTCTATTGAGTAAGTTTTAACTCACAGCACGGTAAATCCTATAATGAAAAACAACTGTACAGATATGACTTACTTAGACTCCATGCATTATTTTACTCTAAAATAGATACCTAGTACACACAAGTCAAGAAGTTTACGTCCACGGGCGGAAGATTATTTGACAGACATCGGTTAGTTTGGTTGTTTAAAATACAGGTGCCTGCTACCAACAATATTAAGATATCAGTTACTGATACAGATAAGACACCATAGGCATCGCTAACAAATAATGGCACAGTGCTAATATATCTAGTAATACATTGCTACAACTGTGTATTATGTTATTGTACATCATTGGAGCTCGGAACATTTATTATTGGAAGAAATTTTTAACTTAAAACTACAGTTACTAACAAAATTATTATACAAAACTTGCATATTATTTACAGTAGGTTCAATAACTAATATAACAACTTTAATAATATCACATATAAGTACACGTCGCATCGTCGCCAGCTACTATATTAAATCGTTTCATGTGTGGATATGTAAGAATAATATGTACTGCTGCCGTGGTCATCGGCGGCAAGTACAGGAGTAGCTTACGAGTAATGTTAAGTCATAAGTCTCAGCACATGAAACGGCAGTCGTTTTGAAGTACACAGTGGTTCGGCCGGGCTCTCATCTGATGGCGTGCGTGGGGTTGTAGGGCGGGGGCGGCGTCTTGGGCACCTGTGCGCGGTGGACGGGCACGAGGGCGGGCGGCGGCGCGTCGTCGGGCTGGCCGGGGATGACGGCGGCCTCCATAGCGGGCAGGTCGCCGCGCGCGCTGCTGGTGGCCGGCAGCAGCCGCGCCGGGTTCAGCTTGATGGCGTCGTCGTACGTCGGCGGCGCGCCCGCCACCGTGTCGTAGTCCGGCGGCTTCTGCTGCATCGTCTCGTCGTCTGGCATCGATATCACGTGGATTGGATCGTCGATCTGGAACGATAAATACGGCAAACGTTAATGATAATCATGTGACCGAGTCGGCTGTTCACTCGCCAGCTATTTTTTGCTGAGGTCATGCGATCGATATTCTTTCTATTAGCGACGCTATGTGAATTCGTTAGCACAAAGTTGACAAAGTGGAAGGCATTGACAATTACTTATTTGGAATATTCGCGGTGGTGTCCTCATACGTTCTTTTCGAGTTGAAATAAGGTCTTTGCACATCAGCCCGTTTCAGTTTCGGTTTTTCGGATGGAAGATGGATATTTAATTTACGGAAAATATCTAATGACACTGTCAACAAGGCTATCGTTACAGACGTTTCAATTTTAGAAAATGCTAAACTAGGATACCTCTAAATGACCATGCTAGCGTATGCAAGTAGTTATAGCACTTGTGTTATGGATATCAGAAAACAAAAAAACAAAACAAAAACAACGGTGGTTTTACAAGACTCAGACCAGCGACAACATAGAAAATATAGATATCCACCCGATCGGGGATCGAACCCGGGACAGGGAGACACCTTAAAATCTATAGTCCGACAAGTCCGTGCGCGTCTTTCCTGCGGTCGCCAGAGGTGCGGGGGGCAAGGTATGCTAGATAGGTGGTGTTCAGGAGAAGGGGATTGCCTATGAGACAGTTGTGTGCGATTGGCGCTTTCTCACCCCGCATGTCTTGGGGGGCGCAGGAGGTAGGAGGCAGGAGGGCGCTTACCTATCGGTCTATATTGTTCGAGCCACTCTGCTACCGAGGTCGTCAAATTAATTTTTGACTTTAGAAAAAAGTATAATCACCTGGTGAGTATCCGGCGTAGCTCTATCGTGCTGCGGCTGCCGCGCGGGCGACTGCAGCCAGCAGCACATGGCCGCGCAGATGAGTAACGCGCCGGCGACGATGCACGCGACGCCCACATAGCGTACCGGCTCCGCGTAGTCCTCCGCCAGGCCTAGCCAGTTGATCAGCGCGCCGGCGCACAGCAGCACCATGCCATATCTGTAAGGCCTTTGTGACTGTCGGCCCTCGTCAAGCGACATACCTGCAATTAAGAAAATTTTAAAATAAATGTATTGCCTTCAGTATAGTCTAGCGGCAAATCACCAAAAAGTCGTCTAGTTTTCGTTTTTGTGGTCACTGAATGCTGCATACCTATGGTATAGCATGACCAGAAATATATGGGACCTGAATTTAGGGCGCTTCGAATCCACTTTATATGACAACACTCGGTATAATCATACCAGCGTAGATTGGCAACTGAACATAAAAACATATTTTTTTATATGTTTACATTCCTGTATTTTTTTAAGCCTGCTGCTTAATGATAGCAGATTCTACGATAAAACAACATGACAGAACACTCGCAAATTGAGTACTTATTAAATTCAGTAACTCTTAATAATATTGGCCTTTTATTTTGGACTAAAACACTATTATTTTTGCAAAACCACTAACGGGTAAAAGAAACATTAATCCATTGTTTCTCTCAATGATATTATTTATAATGTTATCATAATTTTATACAGGGTGTGGCGTAAATAGTGGTCCAAAGCAAAGGTGTGGATACACTGTACACTGAAGCACCACATACCAGTATTTAAAAAAAAAAATGTACAGGGTTTTCAAAAAAAAAATTTTTTTTAATTTTTTTTAGAAATCGTTACCTTGCCTTACAAATTTGGTTATAATTTCCAAAAATGACGGTTTTTTTTATCCATTTTTTTATTATTATTGCTGATCACTTGTACTTAGTACTCCATTCGTTTTTTTTTTTACAAACTGAATTTAATAAAAAAAATTAAGTGTCTTTCAAAATTCAATACTCACTGCTAGCAAATCGTTTGACTTTCAATGCTTTTGGTGCAAAAAAAATGTACCACACTGTCAGTGCCCATTGTTTAAAAAAAATGCCCATCTTTTGCAGATTCTAAAATGGTGCAACAATAAGTGTTACGACTTACAGGAAAAAAGTTATTGCTTTTCGAAACAAAAAGGAGCCCAATTCAGAAAAACAATTTATTTGAAGTTCAAGGGTTTACAAGGGTTGTAATTTTTTTCTGTGTGGTCCAAAGCAAAGGTGTGGATACACTGTACACTGAAGCACCACATACCAGTATTTAAAAAAAAATTATGTACAGGGTTTTCAGGGTTTTCAGGGTTTTTTTTATTAAATTCAGTTTGTAAAAAAAAAACGAATGGAGTACTAAGTACAAGTGATCAGCAAAAATAATAAAAAAAATGGATAAAAAAAAACCGTCATTTTTGGAAATTATAACCAAATTTGTGAGGCAAGGTAACGATTTCTAAAAAAATTAAAAAATTTTTTTTTTTTTGAAAACCCTGTACATAATTTTTTTTTAAATACTGGTATGTGGTGCTTCAGTGTACAGTGTATCCACACCTTTGCTTTGGACCACACAGAAAAAAATTACAACCCTTGTAAACCCTTGAACTTCAAATAAATTGTTTTTCTGAATTGGGCTCCTTTTTGTTTCGAAAAGCAATAACTTTTTTCCTGTAAGTCGTAACACTTATTGTTGCACCATTTTAGAATCTGCAAAAGATGGGCATTTTTTTTAAACAATAGGCACTGACAGTGTGGTTATTTTTTTTGCACCAAAAGCATTGAAAGTCAAACGATTTGCTAGCAGTGAGTATTGAATTTTGAAAGAAACTTAATTTTTTTTATTAAATTCAGTTTGTAAAAAAAAAAAACGAATGGAGTACTAAGTACAAGTGATCAGCAATAATAATAAAAAAAATGGATAAAAAAAAACCGTCATTTTTGGAAATTATAACCAAATTTGTAAGGCAAGGTAACGATTTCTAAAAAAATTAAAAAAAATTTTTTTTTTTGAAAACCCTGTACATAATTTTTTTTTAAATACTGGTATGTGGTGCTTCAGTGTACAGCGTATCCACACCTTTGCTTTGGACCACTATTTACGCCACACCCTGTATAATGTATAGAAAATCTTGGACAACTCTACGAACTATTTTTATTGTAATATCCAATTAGGGTTGAAATATTGAAAATAAAACTCAATATAAGTATTTAACATAATCATTTTTCAAAATCGTTATTAAAATATTCTCCGTAGCCACCAGTAACCAATTTTGTACTATTCGCACTATATGACGTACCAAAAATTCGTGATGACAATTATATCAGTAATTAAGTTAAAGAAACCGTGATGAGCACATAGACTTTCTAGTAGAATAATACTACAACACATGTTAAACCACTTTTCTTTTACGAAAACGAATAGTTCTCGGTATTTTTATCACATAAAAATTGCACTTGATCGAAAATTAGATTACGCGTCCACATTGACACTAATCAATATAACAACTGATGACATGTCAATGACGATTTGAGGTTTCTGTTGCCAGTAAAAGAAATTAGTTCCAGTTGTTTTCCGCAATATGGCGAGGTCCCATATATTCCTGGTCAGGCTATAACTAAAACAGGTATCGAAAATCTTATTAAATTAAAAGGTTAACTGACTTTATTATGACTGACTGACATTTCAACGCACAGCCCCACCTAGTTACTGGGTTTAGAAACGTGGATCACAGACAGTTAAACTGAAGCTGGTTCAAAGTTGAACGAATAAAATTTAAGAAAAAAAATGGCATTCTGAGTAAATACAAGTGGAATAAATGAGGATCACTCTTGTTAGTGAGTGACAGAAGAAAAAAAGAAGAAAGAACGAAGTAAAGAGCTCCTATTGAAGTCTGTAGTAATACTTTCTTATTGTTTTGTCTTAACTAAATATTAGTCAAAAGGGATGGGTCGTCGTAGATCGTAGTTTTTGTGAAAAGTTTATTTAAAAACTTGCTGAACTATAAATTCTTAACATAAATTAGCACATAGTGCAGGTTGGATGGTAAATATTTGTTAAAACGAACGAACTCGGATTCGGGTGCTGATATATTTTCCACTAGGTATTATGGCTGATAATACCCTTGGCCTTGTATAAGTACGTATGTTGTAGTTAGGTTACAGCATGCGAAACGAAACGCGAATGCATCGCTAACTATAGCTGCTAAGAAACATAAAATTGTAAACAACAATAAAGTTTAGATATAAATACATTTTTCGTTTAGGACTACGTAACTGTTTTCCGCAATTACAAAACATTATAGGTACTTAGTTTTGTTTTCTGAATAACGTAAAAGTTTTGGAATAGAAAAATTTGATTTATGAAGACACCTATTGTCCCATTGTAAAGTATGGTGAGGTAGCTTTTTAACCTTTGTTTAGTAAGGAACTTCGGTCTCTAAAGCGAACAGCAAACTTTCACGAAAAGAAAAGGGTTCCACTTTTACAAATTACTTACTCTCAAGCACAGCAATAGGTAGGTAACCCGATAAAATAAGAGGTAAGGAAGGGTACTTGTGTAAGCGAGCATCATATTTAAGAGTTAATCCTCTTTTCGGAGAATTTTCTTCCATGTTTCCCTATCCTGCCATTCTTTTGACCTCCTGATACGACTTAGGTTAGTACTCGGTTCAAAACAAATAAGATATTTTTTTCCAAAATAACTTATTTTCTGGCAACTATCTAAAAACGAATCAAATTAATAACCTACTTAATATACATTTTCAAAGTTAATGCACCGGTTCATTAAAGTTGTCGGGGCGAGGAAGCGTTTCCGCATCACACCGCATGTCCGCACGCCTACTGGGGCATCGCACGCAACGGGACTCGACATTCAGAAACCGGTGCCGGGCCGGCAGAACGAAAGTTGGGAAAGTTCACAATTAGATGATACGTAAGGCAATTTGTTTGTGCCGGAGTGTTTGTGTCAGTGAAAACTTGGTGCGTGACGACCGGAGTTAGTCACCGGACGTGAGGATTTGTGGGACGCTTGCTCTACCTACTGATTTTTTGAGTTGTTCTTGGTGTAACTACCTACTTACCCACTTAGATTAGTTAGGATTTAGAGTTTTATTTTTAAAAATTGATTCGTGCGTAGAAAAATATGATTACACCTACTCAAAATATTTTAGATTAATATTTATCTTATCAGGGTCAAATTCACAATAAATGCGAGCATTGCACTTGGTAGTGTTGAACTGTTGATGATTGCTTTGTCGTCTGGCAAATCGGTTAATTCATTGCAGTAATTAAGAGTGATTTGGTAGTGTCGAGAGTTTTCCGCCGAGGCCAGATTGCGAGTTGAGACAATGGAATCGTAACTGATGTAGGTCAAGTTCACGCACGCGCTCCGTTGCGTTGGCTGCGAATTAGTTGTTTACCTGGTTCACAAACATTAGGACCAAAGCTGTATTAATTAATAAAATAATGATTCGCATCGATTACTGACATGCGACAGGCTGGTATTCTTAGAATAACTCATATCGTGTAGACATGCGCAAAATCGTTCACTGAAGTGAAATGAATGAGTGATATAGTTCAGTGGGAGCTAAAGATATGTATCACTCATCTAGTTCAATTAGTTCATTTAGTTCAGCAGATCTTCATTCAGTTTAAATGTATCGTGTAGTAAGAGAATTCTAATGACTAAAAAGTAACATTTATAATACATATTCAGGCAGTCTAGAATTACGAATTAAAAACATTTTCATTAATTTCAAAGATATTGTTACACGCATTAACAAAGGATGTAAAGTGTTATTTATGTACCTACGTAATGTACGTACGTTACGTATTAAAAACTTATTAATTAATACCGAAAATTTTACATAGAAAACTGTAGTGCAGTAGCAGAATACTGCAGTCTCGCTCTTGCAGTATAAACAAATATATCCGTACGTTTTACTCTCATATCACTGAGTTACTGAACTAAATGAACTGCTTTGGACTAAAGTGAGTGAGGGATACATATGAACTAGATAGGTGAAGGTGTTCAATTGTATAATTCATTCAGGAACTACACATGTCTAATATCGTGAAGATTGTTTGACAAGTAAACTACCTACCTACATATGCAATAAGGTTTCCAAAGATGTGACACACTTATAACATCCAATAGAAAAAAGTTTAGCAAAACGTTAAAATAGACGACAGTAAATAACGGTCTTTCTTCATTTCATGTACGCATGTGTGTGTGTATAACTAAGTGCGCCGGGTGCGAAAGCGTAGAGCTGCGCTCCTCTTGGGAACTGCTAACTGCGTAAGCGTATATCTACGCTGCTATACAGGTGGTTTACTTTTGTGCTCGCTGAGGGTTTGTCAACTTTTGTTATACAATAGTCAACTTTTCAATGTGAAAACATGGCGTTATTATGATATTTTTTTACATTTTTGCGCATCTAAGCGCCGAAATAAAATATTCTAACATATGATAACCAAGTATAATTAAATTACCATTACCATGGCAGTTTCTGAAGTGCAAATAAATACTTTTGGAATATTTTACTTAGAGAATACTTATTTTCTGACAATATTAGTACCAAATTATTACTATTATAGCTGTATCTCCTTACGTAATTATTGAAAAGTTCACAGTAAAGTGTTGTAAATTATCGTGAGCGCGTAGATATGCGCTTCAGCGTAGCAGGGTTGGGATGAAAGTAGCGATAACCTGTATATCAACACGGTTGACGTCGTATACGTATGCGCTACGTCGTCCATCTTGCTCTGTGTATGTGTGCGTGTAAATTGGGAAAAATAAAATACAATTATTTTGCTTTAAATTTCCGCTAAGAGACGCTAGCGCAGGCAACAAAACCACACCAACCGCAACCGCTTTGAGTACCAGTTCAGGCAAATGCAGAATGCACCGCCCTCCCTCCCTCAATACGCATGCACTACAGCTAATGCAGTTGTTAGTTACCAACACCAACGTGCAAAAAACCTCGACGCGTTTCACCACTCCACGCGGCATCCTCAGGAGATGTTGTCGCCTCGGCTGAGCACGGACGACTGAAATGAGTCGCTGGCGAACAGGCCTTTTATACTGTCCCCACTAATGAGCTGACGTAATCGTTACGTTAACGCGATCGTTACGTAAACGCAAACAAAAAGTTAAAGTTAAAAAATTAAAAAGTCACACTTCGCCAAACATCTTTTAGATTCAGGACATAGTATTCCTAATAATCATACATTTTCTATTTTACACACATGTGAAAAAAGTTTTAAATTGTCCGTTCTGGAACAATTAGAAATCATAAAACATAATAAAGATAATACGCTTACATTGTTGAACGAACAGGTCAGTTATACCACCTCCCCACTTTTGAATCTATTTTCAAATCAACAAAATGTTATTAATAACCATCAGTCATCAACGGTTTAACTTTTTAATTTAAACCGCAAGCACTTTAAAAAAATCGTCGAGATAAGTTCGTCCGTTTTCAGTAGTCAAAGGTTGAAGAAAGAAGACGATCAAAATGTAACACTCACAATAACATATCCCTCTCTCAGCAAATCCACTGTTATACTCGTAGTACCCGCCATGGACGCCAGGCCATGCCATTTTTGCTATAATATTAGATGATTTTATATTGATTTATTTCGTACTATCACTGCGCAAGATTTAACACACTCAAATATTTAGTTTTGATTGTTTACAACACCAAGCAAAGACGATTTTTCCACAGCACTAAATATCAGAAAATATGAAAAACTGCGAGATGATGTTATCGTAACAAAAACTCTTGAACGTCATCGATATAAATAACAGATAAAGGATAAAGAATCTGCGCGACACTTAAGTAGATAGGTACTAAAGGCTGTTGCCCGCGGACATGATATTTTTAGAGGATAAAGAAATTACAATAATTATCGTACCTATACCTAAAACTAAAAACGAGACGGTGGTATTGGAGTTAAGTTTGTTTAAAGTGATACCTTAAATTACAGTAAGGATACTAAAGAAATAATTTTCTGGCATATCGTCACCGCGCCGCCATTTTGTTTTTTTCGTAATCACTGCGCACAATGAAAGTGGTATGTATGTATGCTACTCAACGATACCCTACAGACACGATGGGAGTAGATGACGAAAAAAAAAATCATCACCACTTCACATAGCTACCGAAAAAATACATATTTTCTAAAATTTATTCTACCACTTGGTCGGCGTAATTAGTAGACATACACCTACAAAATTACAGCTTTCTAGTACTAACGGTCTCTTAGTAAAACCTCGGACAGACGGACAGACAGACGGACGGAAAGACAGACAGACGGACATGACGAAACTATAAGGGTTCCTTATCAGGACTATGGATCCCTAACAATCAAAATGGCGTCGGGAGTCGCTATGCCAGCTTCCATACAAAAAGTTTCAAGACCTTATGAATGGTCATATGGAACTATTTCGATGATTTTAAATTAAACAATATTTTAGACGTGAATGTACTTGGCAGTGACCGTCGATAGGGCTGATAAGATGAATTATCGAAGTGGGAAAAATGTTTATTTCCTTATAATTTTAACTTGTGACGTTTATATATAGTAATAATTATGTCACTTTAAAGCAAATTTACTGCATAATAAGGTATATAACATCAGTTGTAATGTATAAATCAGAGCGTTAGAGCACAGTGTTAGGAAGCATGAGGTGCACAAGGGTGCAATCGTATTACGACGCGGATTAACGCTCTTTGGGCAGGTTTCACCGATTATGATGATGGACAGATTTAACCTGATGGTCAGTCAGCCTGTGGATGGAAGTGCCTGGGACACTTGTAAGCAGTCTGTCGCGTCGCCCACTCGCACGTCGTATGGCTTCGTCGCTTCGGTTTCGTTAAAGCGATAATATTCGTTAAATGGATTAAACACACACAACGGTTTCTACCTGTGTTCGTGCTAATGCTATTTCCTTCATTCTGTTCGAATCATGCGCTGGCGCTGGCTGGGATTGTGTCATTTATTTTATTTATGCATAATGTACATATTTATGAAGGCGCATCATGCTTTCCATGTTTTTTATTATGATTGTAATGATGAATAAGGTATTGTTAACAGAAAAAGCAAGGATTTACCAGAATATAGGTATTAATAGGGCACCTTGTTATAGTACAAATTTGTCTTTAAGAAGTTCATTTTAAAGACAAATAAGTCAAAAAACGAGATGTTGATAAGTATTATCCTTGTATTATGTATTCAGTATAAATTTGACGGTATTATTTAATTATATAAAATCGTAATTGAGTAATATATTGGTTATTATGATAAAACACCTAATATAGACAAGTAACGATACTCATATGAGACTATAGCTATATTTGTAATACCATGGGTAAATTACAATTCGTCCATGGTATGGCAATATTTAGTTAACAAGGAAGTATAATTCAAAGCTAAATATAAAAATTAATAATAATAATAATAAATAATACCTGCTAATAAATAAACCAACTGAGTTACTAATTTAATTACTAATTTACATCCAAATGAGTTTTTTTTTATTGAATGACGATTTTGATCTGACAAACTGGTTACCCATGCATGATCCGATCAATGGCGTCAGCACGAGTTATTTCGAGAGGTCTAAACGATTAGTTTAACCTTCTAGCGCGTGTGAGATATTTTTATTGGCAGTTTTCCGTGTGTCCTTGGCCGTATACCTTGGTGGTCAGTCAAGAGTCGAGACTCGAGAGCCGACAAAATAAAAAAAAACCTTTTCCACGGCTAATACACCGTCTGGCGCGGCCCTATTAGGCAGTGAAGACCAGTGCTGATCGGCTGATTCGGGTGCATCATGTCATAAAAACTTTTTTTACTGCAGTAAAATAAAGTGCAAAGCTTTAATGACATAAAACGAATAAATACATAAGGCACACATATAGATAAGTCCGTCTTGACTAGGTACAACATTATCATTTATAAAATACCAAGGGTATTATGATTTGCAAAAATAACTCATCTGAAAGTCCAAACTACAACTAGGGTGAGTTGTGATAAAAACTATTAAATATCTCGTTAGATTTTTACGAGTAAAATCAATAAGTACCAATGGAATAACTAAGTACATACTACTTATCTATAAAATGCAAAATAATATGAAACCTTGGACTGAATGTTTTAATTATAGTTTTAACATTAAATAACAAAGTGCAATGTGGTGCAGTTTTGCGATTGGCCGCTTTTTAAGTGGACATAAAAGGCGTTCAATGTTCACGTCATATCTATAACTCACATTATTTTTAGTACTTAGTACATTCTGCAATCGTAAGGCCAGCCATTTTTAATCTATAAATATGTTAAGTAGACTAACGCCGTTTTTATTTAGCGGGTTCAATAGGAACAAGTGACGAATAAACTACACTACACTTAATCTAAGTCAGACAGAATACCAGACACCTCAACTGTTTTTTATTAATTGGTAGCTGATATTCAGTCACGCCCATGAAAAAAAAGATTAATGACGTAAGTTCAGTTTCCATTAATTGTCTCAAGCTATATCGTAAAAAATAGTACAACGATCTTTCAAGGATTTAAAGTACGGGGGTAAAAATTAACGACACGGTAAAACCCGTTTTATTAGTTCTGTGGGTAAAACCCCACCTACCTACGTCTTGTGTTACCGATAGAAAAAAGGGGTCGATGGAATCAATTCGTGAATCGAGCAATTCTTTCGCTCACTGAAATACTGAAAGGCATGCCACCTTACGCTATGTTCAAGGCTTTGCAGCCTAGTTCCACAAAGTTCAGTGTCTCCCATAAATTCATATTGCTCTTTTTCCATCGATCCTAATGATAAAACATTATTGACATCTACCAATATTAGGAGTATAGTAAATAAATGAAGAAATAGTAAATACGAACAAACTCAATTACTTTACTCATTAGATTTTATTTATTGTTCACTAGTAACACTAGCACAGTTTGTCTAAGCCCGGTCTGTGTAAATAGGTGTAACATGTAGAACGCATCGCACTTTTTACACCACTGAAAACAAGTTGTTTTTTTGGGTTTAGTGACTTGATTATCCAGTCTGTGTAAATATAAAAAGCTATGTATAATAAAAAGTGATTCACGGCGAATAATAATTTATGCCTACTATATGTTAGCAAAACTGTGTAAACATAGTTTTTCCACACAACAATTCGTCTGTTCTGCGCAACAAGTATAAGATACGTTTCATCTGGAAGTATTTTCTTTTGAATTTACATTTTAATTGAATAATTAATTAGTACCTACCTAGGTGATGCTAAATAATGTATCGCATAATTAGGTAAGTAAGTATACACTTACTTATTATAAATAAATAAAAAAATTACGCTACCTATTCAAAAACTACGAAAGTAATTAAAATAACTTACCTAGTTACGTAGTACCACAATAGACAGATTTGTTTTCTTAGTTTTCTACGTGTATCTATTTCTAATTATCTGCAGGTTGTACTGTAGCTATATATAAAATTCATGTATTTTATTTTCACATGAGCCGCATAGTGATATCACATTCCACAATCATGATCAAATAGAGATGTAGTAGGTGAATACAGTTATGTATCCAATAGTGTTTCAGATGAAGTTTGTAAAATTCATTGAACTTTCGGAACGTCTGAGTAAAAATAAATCATGAAAACTAGGTGATGTCTTAGGTCTATTGAACTGGAATCCTCCATTGGGCGGGTGGAGATATTTCTGGTGCAAGTGACAAGTTCGATAAAGTGTGCCCACGGCCGGCGGTGACCGCGAGGTTCACTGAACCATCGAGCGCGGGAAAAGTAGACTATTTTAAAGATCACGAATCGTTTTTGGCTCAACATTTCAATAACAAACTGACACTAGCTTTCTTTTCTTTTCTTTGTGCTGATTCTGTATTTTTTATTCCATTGGTGATTTCATTACTCACAAATCTTAAAGTCCTCGAAGTGTTTCCATTTATTCTCCGAAATTATTCTATGCGCTTTTTCACACAACATGCTCTACATTTTCCTTTCATTTTATATGCCTTTTATCGATTTTATCGAAGCAAACTGGCTGTCATTTGAGTCATGTAATCATAAAGCGTTCTATCAAACATAAATAGTACCCGGAGTGCTCATACGGACGGTAGTGCGAACAAAAAACTATAGTATGAAGGTACCTACCTACTTACTTTACAATACGTTATAGGTACATACGTAGGACGAGTAAAATGGACAGGATCTGTCTGTGCTAGTGCACTATTTTCGTACTGACGGTATTTATTATAAGCGTATTCTCAGTAGGCGAGTTACTATTATCGATTTTCGTTTGTTACCCGACTGCTTCAGAAAGAGGGTTAGTTGCTGCAGTGTACCCCTAGATAGAGATGTCTTACCTGTAACAAAACATAAGAAATACTATTAATCCATTCCGTAACGTCTGCATGTATCGTGTAAAGAGAAAACAATGTAAAGGGTATTGTGTGTTTACGGACCGTTCCCCCGTACAATGGCTTTCGGGTTGCGGCAAATTGCCGAAAGAAGGAACCTGCGCCACAGAATACCTGCGCCGGCGCATCGACCGTGAACGAGTACCGCTGGCGTTAATGAAAGCTCGACATTTATACACGAAACGCACAGATATAAACTCTTAATTAAAATAACTGAAAGTAGTTCATCTTGCCAATGCAGAACCAAGTGGGGCATTCGCATGACGTGCGAATTGTTGATGCTCTCTAAAAATTGTATGCATGCCATGTCATACAGCAACCATAATATTATGATAATTTGAAAGCAGCATGACTGGATGACAAGTGTTTTATTTTGTTGACAAATTAGAGATGGTAATATTTGTATTTTGTATCGCCGAACGGTTTCAAATCATAGTTACAGTAAGTATGACTGATGATGTACCTTTCCTAGTATACGTTTTGACCGTAATAATAAGTTTATCGTAGTTTCCATAAGCGTATTTGGTTCCCCTAACGGTAACGTAAAGTGTAACCGTGAAGAAAATTATAAATGCCCAGTGTGTTCGGTTGCAATTCTACAGCACGGTCACAGAATTAATGCACGGTTTTAAATAATTTTCGATCCACTGCGGTCAGTGTTCGCTATCGGCGATCTTAAATGAAAGTATGTAATGACGTACAAGTAGCGCGTGCTCATTATTTCTTTCTTAGAGATTATGGCCGGCACTCTACCTCCGTACGTGTTGCAAGAAGGCCACGAGTCACGACCTAATATGTATGAGTCGCAGCATTTAATTTAATGCTTAAACTTTTTTTTCCATTACTCATTCAGTGCTACTCGAAGCTGTTCATTTCATTTATTGGATGACATTTTTTTACAAAATAATAACTTCATTCATGCCCACTTCATACATCGCGAGGAAATATAAAATTGTCAATTATTGATATAGGAGGTGGTTGATATTTGTTCAGAACAAGTCAACTTCAAGTAACCTTAAGTTTTATAAAACACTTGTACATACAATTACCTGTATAAAATAAATGGTGAATGAAAATTAATATCAAGGATTTTATTTATTCAGTTTTCGATGCGACTCTTTCGTAAGTATCTACATCGATTAAAGTTTATAATGGACTGTAAGTTATATAAGTATGTCTAGGTTAAGTTGCTTGATTCTATAACTAAGGACTTGCAATCTTGCAAAAACCTGAAATTTTACTGTAGAAGATGAGTTAAAAAAACGCAGTAGATAGGCTGTAAGTTGTGTTGAACAGAAAATAGAACCGGAAAGGATTTCACGCTGCAATGACTTAAGCCTTAAAACTGTAAATGCGCGATATGTATGTATACTTTGGACAAAGCAAACCATAGCCCAGAAGCTTACATAGAAGTAACTAAATAATGTGTCCGGGTTGCACCGGTGTCGGAGTCTTCATGTGGTGACTAAGAAGCAAAATTGCTACCACTTTCTAAATAGGATCAACTTTGAAATCCCAAATTATTTTTTCACTTCCCCATACTATTTAATAAAGTAAATAATAAATTTGTATGGAAAGGTGATATTTTATGGTCTGTTTTCGAGGTTCTTGTAATAGAGAAAAATGTTGCAGGTGAACTCATCTATCACCTCTCGAAGGCCCCGAAATCGGTGACGGGACACATTGTATATTAATTGATTAAATAAGTGAAAAAAGTCATCAAAGTTGTATCCACGGGTACTACATTCAAGGCGTTTTAGTATGTATTTAAAGTTTATCTTAAAAAAATGTATGTCAGTTTAGTATGCCTAGTTTTAAGTAGGTACCTACATACTAAACTGACTGCAACTAAACCTAGTCAGTATAAAGATGCCTAATAAACGTGGACATTATACACGTAAATATGTAGCGATATACAACCATGGACGAATTATATGTAGGTACCTAAATTCGTCCATAATAATACGGAGAACATGGCATCATTCAAATTCTTTCTTGATGTTTCTATATCATGTTCATGTCAAATACTGTACACCTAAAAACTAGATAGCTAAGTGTTATAGAATATGAATAAAGAAAAATGTGATAGCAGTGGAGTCTTTAAAACAGGGACACAAATAGGCAGAAGCATATAAAGCAAAACGACAAAAATTTAGAGTAGGTGTACCTAGTGCCTACACGTGTAAGTGTACATTTCAATTTAGGCAATATACTTACATACGACTATTTTTTACTTAAATAACTCGTCTTATTTACTTTTCATATGTATATTTAAATAGTTTATATACTACTACTCAAAACTAAATAGGGCCGACATCGCGACACGTAAAACTTTACAATAAATTATAAAAAGTAAGTTATAAATTAAAGTTTTGTTATGCATTCCATGAATTTAACATGAAAACATGTTTGTATGAATAAAAATACTAAAAACCTGCGAACGATTAAAGAACCCAGATAAAAAAAAATGCAAGTGCGTCCTTTTTTGAGTCGTATACATACACACAGTCACACATACGAGATATTATGTATGGTTTAAGTAGTCCTAAAATACATAGGTAAGTAAAGGGATTTAAAACTGCAGTGGCATACACCGCAGACACAGCCAAGTATTTATAGAAATGTAAAACGAGCAGATGCACATGTTAGCATTATGATAAAAAATAAATATTAGGTTACGAAAGATAAACTAAAATAATAGCTGCCTTGGGAACGCTGACGTTGACGCTGACGTTAGTGAATATTTTTCTTCGACAGCTACGGGTAATACAGCTATTACGAACAGGGTAAGTATATCTACAATACACACATACTAGAAGCATCGCACTTTGCAAGTCTGCCGGGAATATCAATTGTTGCCTATACGTAATGACTACCATATCGAGTTCTCACTTTCACCTGCGAGTTCAACTTTTAAGGGCATCAGTTAGGAAACACTTTCATGAATAGTCCTGGTAACATTAGATTAGTTTAACTTTAACAAATGTCAAAACCTGTCAAAATACTTTTACGAAAATTGACTGATTATGGTTACGGTTAAAATAAAAACGGGTGGTGTCAAATAGCCTTATCTCTTAGAAAACTTTACATGCTCTATAGCAATTTGAATTATGCATGAATGAAGATATTTCCTACGTCAATGCTTTGAAATAGATTGATAAAACTAATTTCCTTTACTACACGGCTAATATGTTTTTAGATTGATTAGTTAGAGTTTTGTTGTTGTATTACTTACGTACCTATATTGTTATCAAAGACGTGAGTTTAGTAACACGATTGTGTTCGGAGTCATTATTTAAGATTGCACGCTAACTGTTAATTAGTTTTAGTCTAGGTGCCTTTAGTAATACCTATTTAAGAGTGAGTGACTCATATTTACAAATAAATTCTGTGGTGAACCCGCCACGAAAAAGGTCCTTTTGCATCCAAATTATTAAACTGGTAAAGCACTTTAATTTTTGTTGGAATTTTTTGCAAAAATGTGCGTCATGATAGTTGAAGGCAAGACCCGACAAAAAAAAAGTAGGTAATATAAATAACGAAAATGATATAACTAAGGTTAATGAGATGCAAGCGCAGCTAAATACCTTAATATGACAAGACAAAGGTCGGAATTCTTGTATTGGTTTTTGTAATATCAACATCAAAAGTAGCTACTAAGTAATTTTGTTTTGGAAAATTGATTAATTATCAGGATTAGTCTAGCAGTCCAAAGTCTGCCGGATATTTATTTTGTTTATTAAGCACCTACTTGAACGTAGTGGATCGATGAGACTCATACGAGCCAATACAATAATACCTACATAAAATCGTCGTGATACTCCGACGAGAAGCACTGGACAAAGCAACACAGATTTTTTTAATAAGAAAGAAATCCCATTCCTAAGGCGTTATTGTGCTCCTTTGTAAATAATTTAACTAAATTGAAGATCGATAATTCGATCAGCTTAGTCTAGATGCGTTGTCATTGTCAATCTTGGACAGTAACTGTAATTACCTAGTGAAAGAAAATGCAACTATTATTGCCTGCATTTTCTTGTTTAGGTAGGTTTTTTTTAAAAAGTAAGCAAGTAACATGAGTACATTCGTTTCTATTGCGTGAATCAGACGAAACGGACACCGCATCCGGCCGGCTTTGCGGCTGCGCGGGCGCCGCTCAAGGCGAACTTTCCAACGGAACCCGGGAATGTCGACACCCTCGTTAAAACAACAATGTTTTATTTCATTGTTAGTTTTCTTTCCTCCAATATTTCCCCTCCACCGATCCGCACTGAGCCCGCGTGAAGTACCTATGGCTGATACCTTCTTTAAGTTGAGTAAGGGCTTTGCCCAGCTGTGGGATTTAATAGGCTTAAGTTTACTTTACTTTTTGTTTTCTTTAAAAAAAATTCTAACATAACGTAATGGTTTAATAAAACACAAAAAAATATATAGCTGATAGCAGAGGTTTTAGTAACTTGTTAGTGGAAAATAATATTTATTTACCTATAGGTAGGTAACGTAAGTAAATAACACGAAGAGTCTTTAAAGATTTATAACCATAAATCATTACTGAATGATAAAACATTTTTTTAAAGTTTAAATTGAAAATTAAAAACTCCATTTAAACAAAACTTAGGTTGTGTTAAAGAACGGAAAACCTTAAGTGCGTAACAGGAAAACTGTAACTTGTTATGGGAAATTACCTTTGCATTCAACAAAAGTATCTGAAGTCCTATCCTAGGATCTTATAGATAAGCATCGAAGTGGTTTTCATGCTAGTTATGATATTTATCGCTAATATACTTCCCTATTAGGTGCATTATACTGACATTAGAAGCCGAATGAATAACCGCAAAATAGTTACGAGTACCTATACCTATAGCATGAGATCTGAAACACAATAGTTTCATACAGATTATAAGGCATATGGTTTTCACAATATCTGTAGTAAGTCTGGGTACCTAGTGTAGCAAAACAGCAACCTTTTGCCATTACCAAAAGAACTAGACAAATTAATTAATGTAGACAAAAACATAGGTTCATTCATAGTTAAATGAGTGTTACGAGACTGAGTAAGATGAACTGCGTTTCAGCTTGCAGTTGAATAGGTCTTACTACACAACACCTACACGGAATGAGGTTTTGTTCACTCGGTCTCATACTAAATAACTGCGTTGTTATTGGTTTGGGGAAATCGAAACTGCAATAACATAGGATGACTAAGGATATGAGGATACGTACTTCTTGCTGGAGGTAATAACCTACTTACGTAAGTAAGTACGCAATAGATTTATATTTGACAAGGTATTTTGATATAAGTCCTACATGTGTAGTTTATTTAAGTCTACTGAACATTTTTTTCTTCAGGCAAATTTTTTATACAATCATACATGTAATATGCAATAAGAACCATACATGCGTGAATCATACTGTCCGCGATGATCGTTCATATTTGCTTTCTTCCTACCATAAAAATTAGATGTGTTAACTTAAACAAAACTATAATGTACAAATATAAAATATTATTAGCACACATTTTGGATGACGTTAATGTTTTCTAGGTACTTTTAACAAAAAATGTCAAAAACAACTAGCTAGGATAGTGTTAGGATGTTAGATTAACAAAACCAAGTTAACTTTAACAAGCTGAGACAATAATATATGTCGCCAGAACTGTAGTTTTTATAGCAACATGCTTAAGTGTATGCATTTTGGATCACTTATGTTAATATTATAACCGAAAAAGCTGCTTTCAAGGTTGCATAGACAGACAAGTGTTATCGTCAATCGATTACGTGTTTGGTGATATTAAAAATGTCTTCCGCATTTAACTTAGGCACTTCTACTGGAAGTAGTAGGTACCTACTTAAACATGTTTTAACACAAACATTTAAAACGATGGCATACATAACGAATATGTATTTCCTCTTCTTGCACAACATTTAAATTCAAAAGTTTGCGAAACTTCATAAACTTTTTCTGTCTTTGAATCTTCTAACTAATGTGTAGGTAATTTGGGACACATAAATTTAAAAGTAAGAACAAAACCCACCTGCAGTTATAGGAAATCCGTTCAAAGATGTTAAACACAAGTCACTGACAGCACAAAACTGTTAATAACACTTTCACAACCTTTCGTGTAGCCGGCACAATGTAAAGCGATGACGTGGAGAGCACTCAAGTTATTGTCTGTTATCAATTAATTGTTGTGATAAGGCTGGAGCGACCAGCTGCTATGGCGTAAATCGTACGTGTGGAGGCGTGGGGCGGGCGCCGGCACTTTTATGTTATGAACCTCCGCGACACACCGCTAGCGGTGACCTGCGCTTGCCGTGACCACGACCCACAGTCGGGCTCGGACTAAGCGGAACTATACGTCATCTTGTCTTCGTCATCACTGTCTCTAAATATTTCGTAATAGTCTCCAAATCGTAAAACGATGACGTCACGTAGTGAAATTCACGACATAATTCCTCGGAGACTGGCGGAAGTGCTGTTTATTGGGATGTACGAGTATTAGTTGTCTCATAATGCTCAATTCATAAACCTTTGAAATGTTTTTTTGAAAAATTTTAAAGATTCTTTTGTCTTTAGTGATTACTAAAGGAGGTATATAATTCAGCGGCGTCTATATTAACGCACTTTCACCATCCTCCCATAATAGGGTTACCTTCTGGGAGGTCTGAAAGTTATCTATATTATAATTGTGTATTTTCTTATAATGGGCAGGTTTTATCGCACTTAATACTCGTATGATTCCGCTAATAAGTAAATAGTTCGAATCGATCTCCATGTGTGAAGTCACGTAGGTACACCGTGGAGTCAATATCAAGAATATACTGGAATAATCGCTTTTCATAGCGCAATGTTATTAATATAATGAACGGTTGCAGGCAATGCCACAACAAACGAGCGGGTAATTCGCGGATTCATTCATTTTATCGCGATAAATAAAAAATACAAGCACATTCCAACAAAAAGCTTCTATCATTCATTATACGCAAACCTTTCTAAACAATCAATTAATGAAAAGTTAAACGACGCGACGTAAAACTGCCATGTCTGTACTGTACATAATATTTTTCATATAGACACTGATGCTATTAATACCTTGGCTGGCAAGACGAAGATATTGCAGTCGGACCAATAAACCGATAATTGCTCATGCAATTATTTAAAGACTTCAGCTTCAGTAACGTGAGATAGAAATAGCATGAAATGTTAGTGCGATTAGCACACCTTATGTTGTGGGATCTATTCCCGCCAGTGTTAATGACTCCACGGATACGTCAGTTGACATTTAGGTCATTCTATTATGGTCTTCTGAGTGTGACGATGTTATTTTATATCTTTGCTGATTGAGTTATTTATATATGTAAACTGTAAATAGCTATAGTTAAGCAAATATTTGGTCGTCCGAGTATTTAACATTCGTCCGCTAATGGGGAAAAAGATGCAAACATCACGATCTGCCTGATAAAGACATCGCATGCGGATTTTGTGTCGGTTTTTGATATTCGCATTGTTTTAATACTGTTAAAATAAATGGCTCCTACTATTTAGTTTTACACAGCGCCTTATCAGTGGAATATAACTACTACAACTAAAAAGGATATTCGGATATCCTGTGTTCTTTAATTTAAATTCGTACTTAAACATAGCTAAATACGAGTATATTACTATAAGAGATGTGTGAAATAAGCACTTTAAATACTTACCTTATTAATCGTCTTACTATAATAGATGATGTAATAATCTTTGATACCTATGTATGTATGTATGAATTTACTCATAAGTAGGTACAGTAGATAATAATACTGCCTGTAGGTATATCGTGTACTATGTACCGACCGGTTAAATTAAATTTATCGTATAACATATTACTAGTAATGTACCATTCGAAAACCGTTTCGATTGGGTCTGATTTCTTAAAAACACATTAAGACTCAAGTATAGTCTCGAATGAGCTATGATAAGAATCATTAAGTAGTCTTGAGTGTCATGCGGTCGACGTAACTGGTGAATCGATATTTCCTACAAACATAAAAACATGTCGATTATTTATTTAATGTAAATCCATAGTCTTAGAGCAATCCAAAGCAATGAGATGAGCATTAGTGAGGAACTTTGACCATTTTTAACACATTGTCAGGTACTTTAAACACAAACGAAAAAAACTGTCAAACTCTAAAACACTGGTAACATTGGCTAAGTAAAACGCCAACATGTTATTATTATTATTATGAAGAGAAAGCATTTTTCGAAGCATGTAAAGGAGACGACCGGGTGACCTTTTCGACAAAAATACGAAGGTATCCGCCTCTCTGGGCAACATCTAACAATAAGGATACTAAAAATATTATCGAAGATCAAACTAACTAAAGGAATATGGCGGCGTGTATGTATTTGCACCAGCTGTCTTATTATATACTTACTAAAAACAACTATGTAAGTAAAGTCGTATTAGTTAGTCAGTAGGTATACTGCAAAATCCTTTGATACGTATTACATGGCGATTATATTGTCTAACACTCTTCCCCGAGCTGTCAAATACCTAACTACTACCCCCTTACAAATGAAATAATGAATTTGACACCGCTAATAATAATACGGACGGAGTACGGAATTACGTAATGACTGATACATAGGTGATGCGACACAGTGGAGACAAACATTTCAAATCTATTTATAATTTATAAAATCATCAACTGGCAAATAATGATAAGTACGGACGACAGCACGTCAAAGTAAATACAGTTGCATCTTATGTAGTTGTCATAGAGGTGAATTTGCAACATAATTATAGCATGATGTGCTGTACTATCTATATTGTCTTAGCAGTCAGTGATAAGACCATAGTTAGTATTCATCATTGTCATTACAAAAGGTCAGACGAGATGTCTTTCACCTGGAGGTACCTACAGTGGTCTTGGTACTTTGACACGCTTCAGGTAAATCGATAGGTTTTATCAAATATGTATGGCCAAAGTGGAGTAATTCGTTGCTCAATTATTCAGCCTGTATCCAGAGTTACATTTGCATGTCACGTAGACAAATGGCTCCAACTTTTCCTATAACTTTTTACGTAGTTTACGTGTAGCAAAAATGGTTCACACGCACAGTGAAATTTGGGAAGTGTTTTAATATTCCAGCAGCCTTCTTCGTGACTTGATGGACTGATTGGTAGACCAGTTCAAAAGGAAGGTAGGCTAATCAGCAGTTAGTACAATAGGGCTTATAATAGGATCGTTTGGACAAAAGTCTTGACCTGGCAGTAAAATATTCATATTTCATTAGAGGATGGAAAATCAAGACCTTTAAAAATATTGATGTAGTGCCTTTAAGACGGTATAAGTAATATTTATAAAAATATAATCATTATACTATAAAATTGGCATACCTATATGGGAGCTAGCAAAATTGTTTGTGCAACAATTTGTGATAGCCGTCGGTGACACGCGACGAAGTAGGTACGAGTATGGGAATCAGAATATTAGTTGGACCGAATGCGACTACGTGACCACAAGACCGTCACGCAAATAGCACAATTTGGATTTGATCTTTATCAATAGTTAGAAATACACGTTATGGAAAAAAACACAAAATAAAACCTTATATAGGCAGTAACGACTGGTCGAGTGTATAGTGGTTCGCGCTCAGGACCGCAAAACCGTTGCGGGTTCTAAATTCTAATCCCTCTCACGGGGCAAACGTTTACTTGTATAATAAGCATGAGCATATTTTGTTCCTAACTCATGAATTATAAACGTAAACAAGTATCTATCCGTTATCCCAGTCGCCATAGCACAAGCTCACGCTTAGTTTGGGGTTAGGTAATTGGTGTGTTTGTTGAAACAATTTATTTATTAAATAGCGTTCCTCTTATTCCTATTACAAATAGTCATTTTAAGGGAAACCTATCATTAGCCTTACTTATAGTTCTATTCAAATTGTCAAACAAAACTTGTATCGCTGTTGGTTTTGTAACGTAGTTTTCTCAAAATTAATTTAAGTAAATTAATAAGTAAGTCCATCATAGCCTTGTCTTGATGTTTTGAATTGAATTATTTTGTTAAAGTTTTTAATTCTCTTGTGATTAATTTACACTACCTATTCTTATCGGTTACAGATTTCCTGTCCTCAATTTTTAGGGTTCCGTACCCGAAGGGTGAAAACGGGACTCTATTACTAAGCCTCCGCTGTCTGTCTGTCACCAGGCTGTATCTTAAATACTAAAAACCGAATAAAATAAATATTTGAGGGGGGCTTCCATACAACAAACGTGTTTTTATTTTTATTTTTTTGCGTGATATTTATAATGGCAACAGGCAGACTCTAAAAAGGTTCACAGAATCTAAATAAATAAATAAAAAAAAAAATTAAAGGGGGCTCCCATACAAACGTGTTTATTTGTCAAATGTTGTATGTTATTGGTACGGAACCCTTTGTGCGCGAGTCCAACTCGCACTTAGCCGATTTTTTCATAATACAGGATTATTGTTAAAACACTATACCTACACGTAACCTACTTGGGAACCCCACAAAATAACAAAACAAATTATTTTCCTCTTACGGTAAATTAAGATTCAACTAGGATTTTTTGGCAATTCCGGTTACCTTTAATCATCATATCAGCCTATTGTAGTCCACTGCTGGACATAGGATTCAATTTGAAGTTACTGTATTTAAAACATGTGTTGATTAATCGAACACTGGGGAACCGACAGGACTTCCAGTCAAATTGCATGTAGTATGGGTTTCCTCAAGCTCAATCATAACTATATTTTTTGTAGCCATGAATGAGTGTTGAAATCTAAGCGCGTAAAACGTGCTACATGGTTAAATATGTGGGTCGGTGGTCGGTGCATTGATGCCGCCAGTTTCCGTCGGATAGGTGAAACAGTTACGAGATGAATGAGTGTGGAAACAGTTAGATTATATTGAAATATGAACGCTATGCCATCGGAATAAGACACAGTGATAAAGTTTACATGTCAGTCCGAATTTTGATGATCGACCCTAATTGTACCAAATAAAGTGTGAGTAAACACCATAAAATGTCTATTGCGGCTCTACAAAAGTAGTTCGTGTAGTTTTCCAAAAGCTAAATCCTTGACTCGACCTCTCAGTGCTTTACCAAGGGGTGGAGACCTGGAGCCGGCTCATGCTAATCGGCCGCAATGGCTGGTCACGCGAATCGTTCATTTTTAACGACCACTCTGCCTGCATGTTGGCCAGTTAAAAAGGTAAATTTTTACCGTTAAAAGATTTGTTTGTAGCTTTACTATTTTGTACTCGTTGAACTGGAATTTTTATATAACGTAATAAGCACCTAACAATATAACCGACAAATACTTACATAGTCTCCTGCATATAAATTAGTCACTTACAGTTTCTTTTTCAGACAGAATGAGATTAGTGACTTTAAATTACCCTCGTTGCGTAGCCGTAGCTGAATTTATGTGAAAATGTAAAGAATGCTAATGATTTAATGACAACTTTAATACTAATGTGACGATATAAGTATCTGCCATACGTATTCCATTTCATTCCATAACTGGGAAGGTATATTTATTTATTTCTACTAACTTGATTTAAATCAACTACTCAATAATAATGCATCGATACAACTCAGATCGGCCCCTAGACTAGTTTACATGGTTGGTTATTCAACAAACAAATAATGTACGAGTATGAAAGATGGCATTTGTTGTTATTGGTACCTTTTGCCCTTACCGCCCTCCCCGCCAGAAAGGTCGCACCGGGTAAACATACGTCGAAAGCTTTAGCCTATCTTTGGATAGTGCCGACAAACAATGGGAGCTTTTTTTGGAATATTTAAAAAAGGTGGAAAACATAGGATAATAAAAAACTTGCTGTTTCCCGTTACTTCGCCTGCGTGAACTCGATGATACAAAATCATTCGTACTCGTATCGAATCATGACCTCTGGTTTATACTAGATGTACATAACCTTTTTTTTAAATTTCTTTTACTTTTATAAATGTTGTCCTAAAAATAATAACGAATACAAAAAGAAATTATCCAATTTGGTGCAGCCGTTCGAAATTTATCCGCGTAAATACATTTCGATACATTTCGGCGATTCATTTTTATTTATCTAGATAGTTCCGACACCTTTTAAATAGCAGGGAATAACTAACTGTTACCCAATACTACATAACAATTTAAAGTCGATATTCAATCATTTCCCATCAGACCTCAATCAACCTACTTTTAACGAACTGGGCCACATGGGGCATAGGATACAACCTGATTTAATAAACTGTCGTACGAACCGCACATTGTTAGGTCGAACAACCATCTATTAAGTTCATTCAGTCCGTCTGTAGGACTGGCCCAGATTTTAATACAGTGGCTAAGTCAAAAACACCTTATGTAGAGTAGGCTAGTATTTTAATCGAGCACAATTATGTTCTAAATAAAAGGTGTAGCAGTATCAGTAAGAATATTAAAGTGCAATCTATAATCTAGGTTATCTTGTATTTAGTATAGCAAGTTTTACATTTTACAACTGCAGCGATAATATTTTTATCAAAATGATGCTATTGCTGCAAGATGGAATAATTTGTTATTGTATATTTATATGAGAATTTTCTATCATTGGATATTACCTAAGTACTCATACTCATTGTTGCAGCAGTTAATTAAGTATTTTCAGACAACATTTTTCTCTGAGCTACAAGATACTTAAATGTAATGGATGAATGCGATACATGTTTAGTTATAGCTAAAGATCAGAATAAGATTCCATCGAGTATCTTATATTTTATGTTAAATTGCTTTGACGAAAGAATAAGTTACCTATATTAACATACATAGACACAATGCACTTATTCCCATGTGGACTGTGCAATAACATTACTGAATTTGTGTCATTTCAGTAAACCCATTCACTTCTCTCGAAACTAAATTCAATAGTAGGTTGTGATAGTGATTAAAATATCAATTTTTCAATCGTATTTTTAAAGAAGGAGGATGCAACGAACATAAAAAATATATAAAAAACCATGTCTGTTTATGCAATTTTACTGAAAACTAGAATTTAGGATTGTGTGGACTTTCACTAGTGCTTATTCTGTTTGTAATTTTACGAAACGTGTGCCTGTCGTGTTTATTACGATAATGGATATTTGATTGATAATCAATTACGTACAGGAAATATATCTGTAAAAAGCAATATTGTGATGTGTTTAATCGATATCTTGCTAGTCGGCATGATGAGTTGGTAATTGGTATCGATATCTCGACAATATGAGATTATATTAAATGGAAATCAATCACAATCAAACCCGTTTAGTCTGTTTTGTAACTTATAATCATAATAGTGTTGTAAAATATGAGTTATAAAATAAGGCTAGCTAAACTGAGAAACAGTTTTATCGTATGTGACGTATTATGGTATTTAATCTACAGGTAGAAAGGTACTTACAAAAACTCGCAAACTGCTTAAAATATTAATAAACATATTTGAAAATGTTAACATACGATAAAACAACACTGAATACTTATTTGAACATATCATAACGTGAAAGGAAGTCTCTTTATTAATCAAATTCAGAGCAATCCGTCTAGCTTTATTAGGTCGTAGGTCAGGCAGATGTTGGATCGAGTCAAGTCACCATGATTAGTTGCAGTCAGGGCATAATTAAAGGTCTGTAGACTGGTGGGAAAATAAACTTAAGTAGATTAAATCAAAAAGTATGTATATCGACGTTAATCCCAAAATATTGATTCTTCCAATATCGATAAGATACAAGTAATAATCTCGAAGGCTTCCACTTTCTCTGTGTCCCTTTTTGTCAATGTCCACATTTCACATCCATAAAGTGCTATACTCCAAATGTACACTTTAACAAGTTTTTTGCGAACTCTGCTTGATATTCTGGTCTTGAGCAGGTGCTTTTTTGCAGAGAGAGACTGGAAGATCTTCGAGATGTGGTGCTGGAGGAGAAATGGAGCGTATAACTTGGACAGAGAAGAAAACAAATGAAGAAGTTTTGTCTATGGTTAGGGAAAAAAGGAGATTGATGGAAACAATAGTGTTACGAGGAGACGAATGTTAGGTCATCTGATTCGACTCAACAATTTCATTAAAACGATAATAGAAGGAAGAATAGAAGGAAAAAGGAAGCGTGGAAGACCAAGAATAAGCTACATGCAGCAAATAAAAGTAAAGATAAATGTCGGGTCGTATCAGGAGGTCAAGAGAAGAGCAGAAAGCAGAGAGGAATGGGAAAAACTACACCGACAAGAGCCTAGCTCTTAAATTGGATGATGACAAGTATAATATTTTATCGGAACAGGATAATGGAAAAAACTAGAAAGATATTTTACTTCTGCTCCGATACTGAGAAGTGAATAGTAAAATCTAAGTAAACAGTTTTTATTGTAATGCTAGTGGTTCCCTGCGACTTCGCCCGCAAGAGTTGGATTTTCCATATTTTCATCCCCCATTTACCCTCTTAATGTTTTTATATCGCGACAAAATGTAGCCTATGTCCTTTCCAGGGTCTCGAACTGTCTTCACACCAAATTCCATCTCAATCGGTTCAGTGGTTCAAGCGTCAAGAGGTAAAAGACAGACAGACAGACACACTTTCTCATTTATAATATTAGTATGGATACTAATTTTTCTGCGGATGCGTCTTTGCTATCCAAGGTTATTTTAATAAGAATCTTAATATAGAACGTGTTTGTACGCGTCTGGCAAACAACAAAAACGAAATAAAGAATGGTATGTAGTCATTCGGATTCAATTTATACTTATGCTTTCTATATCAGAAACCTGATTGTTATTCTGACTTCACCGTGATTGGCTTCGACGTACGTCTTGGTTAGTGGTTCGCGCTCCGAAAACAAAACCAGAGGTTGTGGATCCAAATCCCGCAAAGGGTCAATGTTTAAATGTAATGAGCACAAGCCTACCTAAGTCATAGATATTAACGTCTATCCCTTTTCCTAGTCGCCACAGAGCAAGCTGACGTTTAGTTGGGGGCTAGATAATTGGTGTGTTTGATGAAACAATATATTTATAAAAAATATACTTATTTTCCACCTAATTCTAAATGCAGCTTCACAGAGCGTAATCTATTTAGCTTATTGTGAAGCAGCTTACTGTGTTATTATGTTGAAATCCAGGTCGCCAGGTCAAAGTAATGGAAACAGTGGAAAGCTTTCGCGCCATCGAAGAATGGAGGGACAATATTTTATCAACATGTTTAAATAAGCATCGAGTAACAGTTTATTGGATAGTTATTAATAAAAAATAACTAGCATGAAACATACATAATGTGATGTTAAGCCTTGAAAATAAATTTATAAACTTATGAATGTGTAAGCCTGGAGTTCACCAACACATGTTTAATTTTTAATCAGCCGATTTTGTAATATTTCACATATTTTGTACGGGAATTCTATAAAATTCGATGTTAACCGGCTGTTTAAAAATTGGTGAACTCGGGTCTTAGGCTGACAAGAGCTATTAAGTACCTACTTACTTTTAGCACAGAACACATAGGTAGTAGTAAAATTCTTCCAGTCATGTTTTGTCGTTTGCATCTTAAAGACGAGATGGGATTGTTGATACCAGTCCAGAACTTAAGGACACCAATTAAATTGAACTGATTAACAATATAATGGAGGCGGCCTTCTGCGGCGCGACGACCTCCCATTTGTGAGATGCAATTCTGGTCCACACCAGCTGGTCACATGACAGTGACCCAAATTAAACTTATATAACTACCAAAATATTCAGATGCATCGCTCGCTTTAATTGATCTGCGCAGCTAATCTCTCGATTAGCTTCGTCTATGTCAAAAGTTTGAACTGTATCAACATCGCATAGTTTCGAAGACATACAGGTAAGCGACTCAAATATAAAAAATATATATATCTTTTAAATTTCAAACTGATTTTCGTAAAGATGAGTCATGGTGAGATCTCAGAAACGAAACTGGCATCTGCAGCCTTCGTAAAATATAGAGGAAATACATTAATAATAGCTACTCGGAAAACAGAAGAGACGTGATTTTTGAAACGTTATTCTAATCTGAGGAGTAATTAGGTATGATGCCATACCAAGAAATAATTTATTAGTTAGTTTCTATATGATTACACTCGGAACAATGCTGTAGTGTATTGTGTAGTATCGCATTAACTTGTTTTAGCTTTGTTATACGCAAATATAAATATGTATATATTTTTATTTCAATACATCAAACCTAATGTCAGCAATCTTACAATGTTTTTGTCATGTTTTAATAATGATCGATAGGGCTTGATGACGTAGTAATAGATGAGATAGATGTTGCAATAACATGATAAAGACATAGCATTCCAATATCTTGTAGTCTCAATTTTCTACCAAATGTCATTTTGTTTCTAATATAGAGTCGTCTATTGTTAATTGTTTGGGTACTTTTGAATCATGGCGCATATGATAATATAATCATTGCATTGTTTATATTTTATAATATTTAAGCAGCGAGTAGATATTATACAGTCACTGAAGTGCTTAGTCTTATTGCAAAAATACGATCGAGTATTTCGTTAATTAATATTGTAAAAGAACGAGCTGGTGGTCATTTGGCCAGTGCTACGCGTGCGAGACGAATGGATTCACTAAGGCGATTTCGAACGGACCGATCGATGGACTATGACCGATTGCAGCGATCAGAAATAATAACTTTCAATGATGTCAATCATCACAATAATAACTTTAAAAGATTTAATGTAGTTTCAAGGATTAAAGATTTATTTGACTTCAGTGGTAACCTAAGAGCTGGCAGCTACCTTGCTCAGCGTATAAGCATCGCTATCCAGCGCGGTAATGCTGCCAGCATCCTGAGAACCTTACCACAAGGACCCTTTTTATACATTTTGTTTTTCTATTGTATTAATAATTTATCTTTTTTTATTGATAAGTTGTATATATATGTTAACTCCTTTGTTATTTTGTATCTCCACGTTTGTCTTTGCGACGACACCTTAGCAAGAAAGTCAAAGTGTTTTATCAACGGTGTGTCGTTTTTCAGCTACGCGTATTATCGAAAAAATAGCTATCAAACCCAAGCAAGCTCCGGTTTACTACTTTACTATTAACTAATAGAACCTGTAGCAGAACGATTTGGGGCGCGCTAGATTAGATAAAACGAGCGATCGAAGTGTTAAGTTATCGGCATGCTTGACGCGTTACGAGACGCCTACGAACCCGATCACGCCGTAGCTGTAGAAAACTTGCGCAGTAATTAACAGATACATGTATGTATGTGTTAAAGAAAATAACCAAAGATATTTCCAAAGACTGAGCTTTCATTAATGACTAAGGGCTTCTCTTGTCATTCGAGTGTTTTATTTATAATAAACAACATTATATTATAAGTATACGTCTCGAGTAGTATAAGGACGCCGGCGTTCCGATAACAACTAATTGCATAATATCTGGAACCACGATACTTAAAGGATTAATATTATTTAGCGATCGTTGCCTTGATTTGTAAGTCCTAGCTGATAAAAGCAAAAGCAAAAAAGTTTTGATTATGTGTCCGAATCTCGACAGCTCCCCAATTGCCAGACAGGATGTCATTGTCTGGAATCTCCGGCACTTGCAATTAGTAGATGAATGCAAGTGAATCACCAAGGTCTAATATATGTACCTTTATAAGGTAGGTGTATAGACGTACTAAAACGACGCGGACTTCACAAACATTGCGACAGTTGACAATCGTAAAGCAATTAAAGCAATAATATTCTAATCACTGGTAAATCCACTAGGTGACATACAAACTTGTTTACAAAGGTGTGAACTAGAATATTCTAATCCCGGCCATAATAACGTATCTTTGGAGTTGTTGAGGAAATTGCACGGATTTGCAAAGGTTTTTCCCGCGTATATGTCGTATTGTGTGCGGAACACGTACTTAGATACACTGACAGTGTAGGTATTTATTTTAAAAAAAGGTAGACCAGTCATCTCGAACTACGCGGCGATTCGAATTTGATGCTCCGAGCACACGTTCTTTAACGTGTCAAATGTCATATTTGAATGAAAAATTGAGCAAATTACTCAATTTGAGACAATCAATTTCCGCGCGCTAATGACCCATCTGCCTCTTTTTAAATGCACTATCATTGCTTAGATACGTGTTTTCGTAAATTGCGTAAATGTGTTTACCTAGTCATATCTAGGTAAGTTGCTAGATTTAAAAAATTCATTGGCAAAAAGAAGATGCGTTTTTATCAAACTGTTTTTAATTTTAGGTTCATTGACGTTTCTTAGGTATTATACTGTTTAATTTTAGGTTCATTGACGTTTCAAAGAAATGATACTCTTTATCGTCCATCACACTCCCCCCTTACTAAAATGTTTTTTTTTATTTAAAAATGACATATATGGCTCATTTGAAAAGGTTGTCCTCACTATGTCATGTCACCTATATCTGTCATTTGTTTCAAACTAGCCGTCACATATGTAAACAAGTGTTATAGCAGTGGCAAATCATTGATTAGTAAGGGGTAGACATTTACTAAAGGTATACAATGTAGGCTAGCGTAGGTTTTATTGCTAAAAACTATTTCTTCCAGACAACCGTTCATATTGGGTTCTTACTGACAGCGATTCCAACATTTTTAAACATGTTATTTATTTATTTATTAATGGCTCACAAAACAAGTTACTGTCAGTAATTTACAAAAATAAAAACAGCTTATTGAACTAGACTATAACTCTAAACATGTGGGCACAGTGAGTTCTGCTAAATTAAAGGACGTAATTCTAAGCTGCAACTATGTTATTAGTAAATTCGATATATACTAATAACATAGTTGATATTAATGAATATTGAATTAATTTATGAGTGGTTTGCTAGAACAAAACACAAATATCAGATTTAAAAAATATTTAGTTATTGTCAACAGAAGCAGCATGTGACTGCAATAAGCACTAATCACACAAATATTTTCCTGAATATATTGCAAAGAATAAAATGTTGAATTTACCGGAATAACAGTAAACAGGAAAAAGAAAATTACAATACCAAAAGCAGGTAAAGTCAAATGGAAATACATAATTAATAATAATTAGGTAGCTAAAGCAAAGTGCTGGCAAGGAAATTAACAAAGACCTTACTCAAAACCTTATAATTTCCATTAATGATGAAACGTATTTAAATATTTCTCATCTACCCCGCATTCAGAGTAAAGACATCTGTGGCTTCATTTGGAATGACGGATTACGTTTCTTTCACTCCTTCAGTTTTATTTCTCCTACAAGAGGGATGCGTAAAAAGTCTATGCTTTAATTTTTAATTTAAGTAAATAATTTAACTTTTAGTATATATATTATTTGTTTGTTGTTCTGTCTATTTGTTTTTTTTTTATATCTTTAGTAGTATCCTTAATGTTAAACGCAGATTTTACTTGTAATATCAGCTTGTTCCAGGACCATAATGCATCTTATGCGTAGAATGCTTCGTAATACCTAACTTGTTAAACCTGAGCCAATATTATGACAAATGTAAGTGATTTTAATACAGTAATTTAATAAACATTACTGTATTGTTTTCAAAACTTTGAATAATATGTACCAGGTGATAAAAACAAGTCGTTTTACATGATTTGTAACATGCACAATGCGTCGTAGGTTTATTATTTGATTAGAGATATTGTCTTCTCATGTGTTAGTTATTTGTACAAGTAGTAGGTATATTGCGTAGTGTTACTTTACCTAGGATTATTACTTGACACAAATGTTATAAGACTGTCTGTTGATGAACGGTTTCGAGGGAAATAAACATTTACAACGTCACGTTTACGGACTCGTTTTAGATATATAAACTACAAATAGGTACAACACCACCTTTTTATTGTTCATGTTTTAGAATTAGGTAATGTAATTTTTATTTTCTTAGATAAGTAAAATATCGGATATATGCGGATATCTTACTCGTAAACAAGTTAAAAGAGTAAAAAATTAAATATAGGTATACAACCATTGTACATACATACACAAAGCCCCATTTTAGTAACATCGTGAGAAAAGTGAAGATCACCTTATTTTAATATTTGATTATTAATAATGATAGAAAATTACCTGTAGAAAATAAATCAGTTGTTATCCAACGTGCACTGGGCCACGAACTTCTTGCGTTCAACAAACATGAGATCAGCATCACAAAGAGAGATTCAAAGAAGAAGGAATGTGTAGTGCTGTCATCGTGAACTACCCTTGCTTTTAAGAATGCGAATGATGATTGTCTCCAATGAATCAAACAATTAAATCATTTATCTAACGTCGTGTTTATGCTAGGAAACAACAACTATAAACATCAAAGAGTGTGTTACGTTGGATTGGAAACCGGCGCATAAGCAGATGCAAAGCACGTCGCGGCTGGCATTGTACGCGTTACGCTTGGCGCGCGCCGCTCACGCCCCGTAAACAAACACTCCTGCGCATGCTACGCTACGACTGCAGTTATTAGATTAGCTGGAAGGCTGACAATGCTTTAGTTGCAATAACTTTAATTTGATCACTTTGGTTAAGGCTTTCCTCCTCAATGGATGATAAAATATGCACAGAAAAATTTACGGCCAATATTGTCAGTTTGAGGAAGGCAAGAGGAGAGGCTAGTCTACTTGCATCTATCTGTTTTAAAGCCACAGTATAGGTATTAGAAGTATAGATCCTTGTATATGGATCGCATTAACAACAAGATGCGTTATAAAATAAAACACTGCCCTGAATGATTTCATAAATTGACAACATTTCAAAAATGTTAAATGCACTTTTTTTCATTTTTTTCCACAAAGTACATAAAAAAAGAAGACACGCGTATTTTTTTTTCATTTCTTTTCATTGTTTCCCCTAGAATTAAATTATTTAAAAAATCTCCATTCCAAAAAAGCGTAAGTACAAGTAAGGATGTGCGACTTCACACCTTTGCCATATTCACAATCTTGTTAACAAAAGCTTACTTTGCAATTTTCCTTACTTACAAATTTTATGAATTCTAAAGCCATGACATCAAAACCAAAAACATTAATAATATAATTAAAGGAACTTTTATGATTTTGTCACCAAATCAGATAATGCATGTATTTTTAGCAATCCTAAAATTGCTGTACTGAAACTATCGATAACTAGATGGACTTCCTATCGAACTGATACTTCTATGGAACAACACTACCATTATCTCTCCTCTCAATCACTCATCATAGTGTCAGTGTCAAATGTCAAGGTCATAATGACAGCTTGCTTAATTGTATGGTAAAATTGTTTTTACGTAAGGCCAGATAACCAGTCAAAGGCATGTACCCTTATAATGCCAGTAACATAGTACCTTTCAGTTTTTTCAAATATCTCTGAAATTGTAGCGTAAAAAGTAATCGAAATATTTTTAACGTATTAAGCATGGCCAAATCTCGAAATGGTTTTTAAATTTTAGCACCTTTATAAAAATGACATGTTGTCAATTCTCATAGCCACCACCCATATATCGCTAGATATAATTGTCGCAATTGGTTTAGCTAGCCCAGATTGTAATCTCGACCAATTAGATCTCAGCTTCCGAGAATTGTTTAGGTGGAATAAGTGGCTGAGAAGAAGTGAGCGCTGAGCACGAAACCGCGTCCGTGAACATCAGAATAACGAACCACGCTGACTGAACTTGGACTTGCGGCCACCGGAGCGAGAAATCAAACGTCAAGCTTGGGCGGCTGAAAGAAACACGAGTGTGTAAACATATTTCATAATGCCTTAGTGTTATATGCATTACATATAACATTGCAATCGCCTCAATGTAGGGCATTCTCGGCACTGTCAGCATCAGACAACGACTGTGGGCGTCCTTCCACATGTCTGATTAGAATAGTGTCTGCAGCAATCACGTGGGATGATCACATTAACTCAATTGAACTTAATAAAATCCATTCGCTCTACACGGTGTCTCAATCTAGCTAAAGATGTACGGATCGCTGGTAAAGAATTCTGAATGACTGACGAGCTCTCAATATTTTGTCCCATATTTATAATTTTCAAATGATTTACGAATTTAAAAATATCACAAAGCCGCTAGATATAAATCTGGCCGAGGTTTGTGGTGTTGCAAAACATAAATATCGATGTGGGAAACAGAATATTGTAATTCATATTGGATTACAAGCTGCGGGCGGCATGCGACAAAGATGTCAAGGCGCAACGTGACGCGGGCGCAGAGCATAGCAGCTCACAATGCGATTGGATGAAACTCTGACATTCGGCGACGATAATTCGTGTTTATGGATCTAATTTTACAGAGTGCTCCAATCGTGGTAACGCCGGCCTTGAATGGCTGTTGCTAGCTAACGCACATTCTCTCCGAAAGTTAACTCTGTTATTAGCACACCAAACTTCATTCATGGCTGTTCTATTTTTGTAGAAAATGATCACTTTGAGATTAACCATCCACAAATGCGAGCCAATCAAAACATGAGTTTTACTCTCGTGTCCAGTGCATCTGTCCTTATAGGTCCATGTATGTCCTTACATGTCTACTTGAAGATGTTTCCTTGACACCTTTGCTTATTTACAGTCTGATAATTTAATCAGAGTTATATGAGGGCTAAAAATTACCGTTGTTTGGGTAGATTTCTATTTGCATTCGGTAAACAAATAGTGACGTCCTCCTTTTCCATTGCCTAAAACACTGACGACTAGTAGGTACCACCAAAACATGTTTTGAAAACATGTTGCCAAGTAAGTAACTACTTTCATACTTTTGCAATGTATAATATGAAGTACGGTAAGCATGGGCTCTTTTTTAAATACTAAAAGTGAAATTATTATTCATAACACAACAAGTTTATTTTGCAAAACGAGAAAGTTTGAAAAGATTTACTCACATACTCGATTTTTCTGTGCGAAACAAGATCCTAAACTAAATGTATGTAACGGTTTCATTCAATACATCTCAAACAATATATCCTTATCAGTATCGAAGGTGCATGTCTAGGCTTGCAAGTGCACCTAGCCCCAGACATGGCGGGCGATTCAATATCACGAAGGGAACTGGTTGGTTAATTGGTTTTTATGACAAATTATCGCTCAGTTACCGGTCAACCTTCATCGGTAATGTCTTTAACGAAGGTGCAATGCCTAGGCGGAACTATTTATTTATGCTCGTTTACGTGGTCTATTTCGATATTGATGCTAAGGATGTACCTATGTAGATCCGATTTCTCTCGGCGTAGGTACTTTAAAGCCACTTATTTAGAAAGGAAGAAGCCAAAAGTCACTTGACATTCGTGTATTGTCCGTTAGAAAGTGCATCCGAGGGGCTCACCTGCACCGCAGGAGTTCCTCCAGAAGTCGTAGAATTTGCTGCACGAACACATCTCGAACGTTTCTCTGCGCCGTTGCCAATGTATTTTTAAACTTCACTTGTAATGTTTCGCAACACTTCAGCGGGGGCGCATTCGATTCAGTTAATGGCGGGGAACTTCACTCGATGGAGTAAACGTAAACATGTCAACGTAACGGCTCAGAGCGCTGTCGTTGGTGTACCGTTCGGTAGAAAGCGGGTGGTCGTCGACAGTCGCAGGGCCGTCGTCATCGTCAGCTGCGAGCTGAGCCGAGCGGTCTGCGGTCGCGGCTCCGAGCGCGTGGTGCGAGGCGGGCGGCGCAGCGCGGCGTGCGGACGATGCGAGCGCCCTCCTTCGACTGGCGCGGAAACTGGCGCGCGTAATTCGCTCATAATAAAACCCGCAGGGAAATAGATTTCGCTGCCGAATGATGAGGTTATATTAACGTTGATTGGTGGAATTGGAGGTCTTCAACTTGTCTCGAAAATGCAATTTCTATTTTCGAGATTTGCCTATCCAACCTTTGCTTTATGCTACTACTTACAGTCTCAATATGCCAAAAATATTGAATGTTACTTGTTTTCTACGATTGTAGACCGAAAACAACGAATGATTCAATTAATTAGCAAAAGTGTCACTATGATATGTATTTGTCCTATACAAAAGACTTCAACGACCTAGCTTATATTGTGGGAATTGCTATTGAATCTTAACGCTAAATATTTCTAATTCATAGCTTTGTCTAATGTAAAAAAGAAACTGTACACGTTTCATGAAGAAGTAACATTACCAAAACTACTTTAATATAGGTAGGTAGGTAGGTAGGTAGGCCCTGTTATAAAATAACAATCCATCAAGTAGGTAAGTTTATGAAACTTCTCCGAATACGGTGGAACAGAATAGTTCAATCGTTCAGCTCCTTTCAGGGATATTACCTATTACTTTGTGCTAATGTAAAATTTAACGCCTGAATAGCACAGTAGTATTTCACATTATATCTTTTTGTTTTTAAATATGTTAGTTTTGTTTAGTTTACCAGGATAATGCCTGGTAAACCAATCAAAACGAACATATTGAGTGTCAAAAGGATAGAATAGGATAGTTATAAGAAAACATTTGGTGAAGTGAGTGCAATTATTATAACGAGATTTTAATGACAAAAAAACTTAATAGTTTATCCGTAGTAGGTAGATTTACTGACGACCTTTTTCGTTCGATTGGCGTCACTATATTAAAACTGACCCAATAAATGGATTTTTTCATTCAGTTATAACGATAAGTAATTAACAAATATTTAAAAATGAACAATTGACTACCATAATAAAGTAGGTAATCATCTTTATTCTATCCTCTGATCGACGCTACTTCTAGTGCAAAACAAAGTTCTAAGTAACTTCTTCATCTGAAGATTCCTCATCATACCTAATGCACAGGTATTAGATAGGTTTTATTCTATCAAATGTACAGTATACCTACATCTGCATTCAATTTGAGACCTTAGTACAATAGCATAAAAACTATTTTGTATGCATTTCATTGCTTGTAACTGTACATAGGCCGTTAAATACGAGTTTATACTATGTGTACAGTATAATAGTTACCGAGAGGCAGTGTTAGCTTGCAAGGCTAGTATATAAGGTGTCCAGTAAGTAATTGAAGGATAATCCTTTAACTACAAATTAGATACATCATAGATAGTTGTCAAAACATATTTAAGAGACAATGTCACCATTTTTAGGGTTCGGTACCCAAGGGTAAAAACGGGACCCTATTACTCTGACTCCACTTTGTCTGCCATCATGAACCGTGATAGCTAGATGCTAGACAGTTGATCACAGATGATGTATTTCTGTCGCGGCTATAACAACAAACTGAAACACACTCAAGTAAATATTTAAGTGGGGTTTACATACAACAAACGTGATTTAACTGCCGTTTTTAAAACTAGAAAAAAGGTATCTAGTTATTATTATAATATAGTGTCCAATGTTGTATATATGGTATGGAAAGGAAACCTACGTGCGCGTGTCCGACTGGTACTTGGCCGGTATTTTAAAGAAAGAAAATCATACTCTTATGAGAAATACTCGCGTTATTTACTATACTGTACCATATAATTCGTGACTTCTTAATAATAAATTGTTTCAAAATACTCACCAATATCCTATAAGTACGTGTATGTATTGTAAGTAAGTACTAAATCAACTGCAGATATATGTTAGTATAATATATATATATATGTGATATTCAATAATATTCAAGAGGTTGTCACGAAAGGTTTGGTTTGTCGCCTCACCTTCATTTGTTAGAAGCGTAGTTAATCGGTGTTAAGTTTGTTGAATTTGTTATTGACATTTGTTTGTCTTGTGGTCATTAGCATTGCAAGTGTAAGACAGGCCTACGCGTAAACGAGTGGTCGTAGCAACTCCTGCGCAAGGCCACCCGGCCTCTTATGGCGATCGGGAAGTGATCACTTTAGTGACGTTGTTACGCACTGTCTGACTTGAAGCCTGAGTAGATTTGAAGCCTTTTATATAAACACAATTTGCTACAACGGACAGTTACCTTAATTTGAAAAATTGGCGACACATTACAAGGACTTCTGTAAAGTAACAGCGGATTCAATCTATAAAATCCCAAAAAATATATCTTATTTCTTGTACCTACTTACCTTCTCCATGTACGAGTAATGTCTATCTGTGTTGTAAATCTGTAAGTATGTACCTATTAAGGCTTCCGTAATAATCCCCTTGGGGACCTGTTCAAATGTCTATTATGTTAAGATGAATAGAAGCCTTCAGTTGCAGTAGAGACTGGGTATAAAAAGGCAGCATCAAAGAATGTAGGTACTGATGAGTAAATGTTTATGATATAATATTTCATGATAGAATGGTAAAAATGTAAGTAGATCTTCAACTAACTAAGACACGAATGTAATAATTAATAATGTTTACAGTTGTATTGTACTTTCATATACCTAAAAAGTAAAATTTTATAACACGAAATTTAATTGTTTATTGGTTGAAATTAATGCCCGATTCAATCGTGTCATGTATGACAATCCACTGAACTGCTCTGTTAAAAACTGAACTACGTAAATGACTGTATATAATCATAGGACAGATATCTGAAGATGCAGACGCGCGTCAAGTGTATAACAGCTGATAGCATATTCCTTTTAGACCATTGTTTCAGCAGTTTTGTGTGAATCTCCTTCACACCGCATCCACGTGGCATTGGAGTGTGTGAATTAGACAAAGCTACTAACAACACATGCTTTAACCTCCAACTACGAATACACAACAGTATTATTAAGTACATAATTTGTTTCAGATGTAAAGTTTTCGAGAGGTATTGACGTTCATTTATTCAATTTAACGAAACGACAATAATTTACAAGATGTCAATCAGTAATGGGTAGGGCGGGGTTTGTTTTATTTTGGCAATGGGATTTTGTGAATTATGTATGACGGAGAATGGATTTATTGTCAGCCAATCATTTGGATAAAATGTATAAAAATGCAGCTGCGGTTTAAGTCAGTAATTTAAAAGATGACTTCTCTTCAGTATGCGGTGAAAATGCAGATAAGTTTCTTATTTAAATTAGCATGTTATGAAGCCGTATCCAAATGATTGTAGTATTGTTGTTCTGCATAGTGTGTGATGCGATTACGATGACTTAATAACTACGAGTAGGTATCATATTATACAACGCAACGCAATGGTAGGTATATCTACACGGATAAAATGTTTTGTTGCTAATTGATACATTAAAACCATATTATTTTGAAATTTTAATCCAGCTATTACAGAGTTATCTATTATATTAACTAAATAATGCTATTCCCAAATCTTAAAAGCTTAATAAGGATATGTGACAAGGTTCAGCCCGGGTTCAGCACACTGCGCGGGGTTTGGAAAGGAAGGGATTGACTTATAACGAAATATATGAATCAATTCCTTACAATTCCGATTTACATATAACGGAGGCACTTTATCAGCCACCCCTACACAATAGAACAAAGGCATACTCATTTACGCAAGGCTGCTTGGTACGGTTCAAGATTTTCATACATCCATGCACTCAAAAGTATTATGCACCATTAAGATCTGAAAAAACTACTATCAAAATATTTTGTATGCTTTCTTTTACTGAAAACCGATGAGTTATTAATGATCATATTACGACGTAGGTAAGTTATTTGATGCGATACGGCAGCTGAAAAAAGTATGAAATTCAGTGCACAGAAATATTTTACAAAAACTGTTTTTAAACTCGGCATTTTAATTGCCCGCGTCACAACAAACTAATTTGGAAAATTAACAACCCGAGTGAACCAATCAATAAAACATAAAAAAGCAGTTAAGGCTCGTCCAGATTAGATCGTCATTAAGCAAATAATTGTGTTTTTATGTACATTGAGAACAAGATTCACGACGCAGACCACCTCGAGTCGCCGATAACCTGTAGATACGAGTATCAGGTTCATAGTCGTCACGGCAAATTATATTTGTCTGATAAGTACAAAAACGATCGTATATCCTAGAAAGTAGGAAATAACCTTGATAAACTCCTGGTAAATTGCTAATCAACTGATAAGGAATATTGCAAACTTGTTTTCCGTCACACTAAACTCGATTACTGGCAGGCGTGAGTTATTGTAATGTGTTACGTGACCGTGCACTAAGACTAAAGTTGTGTAATGCTATTATTTTTGATCAGAACATATTAAGTATGTCTGTATGTGCCAAGATTATGACTGATAGTTGAAGCGTACGAGTAAGTCTCTGCGGTGAAATTGGATTAGGGACATAATGTCGAAGTCACATAAGTATAATAAGTGTGAATGACTTCACACATTTATTATATCCTTACTCGTGATAAGCGCACCCTCTTAAATTACAAGACTTATTGACACATTTTAAATAAGTCTATTTAAGTGTATAAAAGTAAAGTCAGCCTATATAGATCCCACTGCTGGGAAAAGGCCTCTACCTCAACTATGAGGAGGTACGAGCCATACTCCACCACGCGGGCTCAGTGCGGATTGGTTGAGGGGTGTCTGTAAGGCAAGTGACAAACCTTGCTGTCAGATGTTAATTAAGCCGCCCTAGGGCCTCTGACTAGGCTTAACGACTAATACCAACAGATATTAGCCGGGACCAACTGCTTAACGTGCCTTCCGAAGCACGGAGATGCTTGTCATGGACGTCACTTAAATGGTCGGAATGGTCACCCATCCAATCACGACCGCGCCGTGGGTTGCTTAACTTTTGGTATCACTACCAAAGCGCTGCCGCCACTGCGCCACAAGCACCTCATAAGCGTATTGTATTATGGTAAATTTTGTTTTACTCAATATTTACCTTTTTCATTCCGGATGAGCAAACATTTCTAACTTCAATCAAAGTGTTTGGCTGTGCCGATGTGGGTTCTTGGCGGACTGTAAAAGCTGGTTTAAACAATAATAATATCGTTTCTTTCATTTTTTTCATCAATACGTCAGTCTTTGTTTCACTTTCTATTTCCGCCGCGGAGATTTTGATCATTCCTGAACACAAAGTTTTGAAAGCTGAAGTAAAGATGAAAGCTTTCTACTATGGCAAGAATTTACTTATTTACAAACGTTACCTCTAATATTTTATAGATAAAATATAGAGCAATTAATGACTTGAGTTAGCTTTTTATTCCAGCATGTAACTAGTCATGCAACTAATACTGAAACACCCAGGCAAATAATTATGCGACAAGCGGAGGACCGTGACAGTTGGCGCAGTCTTGGAGAGGCCTATGTCCAGCAGTGGACTCATATGATGAGGCAAATAAAACATCTCTTATATAATTGTCCTATTTATCCAATACTAGTACTTAGGCACATACTTGTTAATTAGCATCTGTTTTGGATAATAAATTATTAGTATTAATAATTATAGAAAAGAGATAGTCATAATTAAAGTAAGTATCAGGTGTACTTAAGAATGCGATTGGTAGACAGGGTTAATTGCGCACTTGACATTTAGGAATGTTTTAATTACAGGATGACATACCTGTCTCAAATTGATAAGCATCTTTAATTTTAAAATTGACGAATTTATGTCGTGAAAACTTGTAAAGAAATATGCTATAGTCTAATTTAATTATAAACGTTCAACATGACTGTTATAGCGGATTTGATATTTAAGTTCGTATGTCTTTGTTTGCCTTAACAGAAATTTGTTTAACCCATAAATTTTGTGTCTTTGTTTGTCTTAATAGAAATTTGTTTCGTTAGATAGAGCTGACTAACCACATATAAGTTATAAGTCTTATAAGTTTTATGAATAAAAACAAATATAGGTAGGTTTTTGTCGATTTTGTTGTTTCGCTTAACGATTAAGTATTTTAATTAAATGACTGATAGAACTAAGTATAGATTATTCGCAGTCGAAGCGGTTTTTGTTTTTGGCCATGGAACCCCAATTAATCACGCTTTTAGGGATCCCTTTGGATAACATTTTAGTTTGAATAAAATTTTCACGTTTGACTTGAAAAAAGAACAACGTGATTATCTAAGAATAAAGTACAATTTAATTTCTCTCTCCCTTACACCACTGCTTGGAAACTGCTGGTAGCGAGCATCGCATTGCCTGCCATTGACTGAGTAATACTTATCATCAAATTATTTATAAGTAACGAAATAAAAACCGCATTGATACCTTAACTATAGTAGTATGCAACAACAGGTAAAATATTATTTGCAGTTTATTCCATTGCTTACCAACACGGCAGATATGCGCTTGCGGCGGTATGGCACCAGCCATTTCTCTTCCTTCTACTCCTTCTTGTGAAGCAAGCTGTCGAATAGTATTTTCCCTGAGACTTACCTGAAACAACAACAATTTACGTAAATAAGAGTCCAATTTAAGCGATATCGAGTTTCACTCTGTGACGCAACTCGAAATAAAATATAAGTATCATAGCGTTTTTCACAGGGCGGGCGATTCTTTCCCTCGAAAGGCAAACTTTCCCTGTGCCTAATCTTTCTTTCATTATCATTGCTCTTCGTCCATTTCCCCAGTCGGTTTGCTGCTTTTAAAATGTTTAATTTAACGTCGTGATTGCAATCTTATCGACCTATAAATGAGTTAGGTTTCGCTTTGACTGCATTAAGCTTGATGGATGGTCAATCACAAGAACTTGTGTTGTAAATCGTAACGTATCGTAATAAGTAAGTATAAAAAAACAAAACAGATCGCAAGTTTATCGGGAGCGAAACTTTTCCATCTAAATTACCTAATGTTTCTAGCTTGGGCATATGATAGTCTAAGATACTTATAGTATAGTGTGACAGTGAATACGTAGTACGTACTAGTCTAGCTAGTGCCAAAAAAAATCGCGTTATATTTTAGGATGAATAGTTATGAAAACCCGTTTTTTTAGGATAAGAACTGTATCTGTTGATAAAAGTTATTGTCAAATCGGACCTGTCAAACCCCATAAGACCCGCTAGCGGGTCCATAACAATTAATTTTGTATTGTGTCTTGAAAGATGATACATGAATGATAATGCGCCGAGCACACATGCATGCAACGTGTTAAAAGTCATCGATGTAAAATATATATATATATATATATATATATATATATATATATATATATATATATACATATATATATACGAAATTGGCTTTATATGAGAGAAGCAATTTCCGCGTGCTAGTACATTTCAACCTCTTCTTTACCCAACTGCGGCAAAACTATTTAGAAAGGCTATTTTAAAATGATTGGAAATCAAAATGGCGGGTTTTTTGGCGCCACATTGCGTGGCATATTTTTTTAAACCTAGCTCCGAGTGGGGTAAACCCTTCAGGTGGGGTATCCCCTTCTGGTGAGGTATAAAAATAGAGAATTTTAAAAGGTGAGTTCAAAAATATATGAGATCCTCGATGTTTAAAAAAATATTGACAACATATCGTTAGCTAGGTAAACTATAAACTTCAGCGTTCGCTAAACGCCAAGTATGACGTACGTTGCTTTGTCGTGTCAGATCGCTTTAAGGATTGGCTTTATAATGTGCTCTAAATTGGAGAAAGCTTTTACATAACCTTCATGACCTAAACTCTTTACATGAGTTAAATTGTCTGCGAAGTCTTGTGCAAGCCAATATGTTACAATGAAGAATTGGGAATTGGAATTGTCGCTCAGCGAGCTATGGAACGGTCTATGCTGGGGATCTCGCTAAGGGATAGAATCCGAAACGAGATCATCCGCCAAAAGCCGAAAGTCATAGATATCGTTCAGAGGTGCAGTAAGCTAAAGTGGCAGTAGGCTCTCGAATGGAGACCACGTCTCGGGAAACGTAGTGTTGGACGCCGCCCAGCTAGGTGGACCGACGACCTGAGGAAGCCGGTGGTGGCTGGATGCGAGAAGCGGAGGACCGTGACAGTTGGCGCCGTCTTGGAGAGGCCTATGTCCAGCAGTGGACTGCAATAGGCTGATATGATGAAGAATTTGGCCTATGGAATGATTTGACAGTTGACTTTTGTAACGAGTCTTGCTCATATTGTAAGTCTTCAACGTGATACGTGAACTAAAAAGCTAAAAATAAATCAGTCATAATATTCCAGTAGGCAAGGATTTAAAAAAGTTATCAATAGTACATTATGAAACAAGTGAGTAAAGTTGCTAATTATACACGAGGCCGTGGGTTGCAGCCCGAGCCGGAGGCGAGGGTGTAAATTAGCTGAGTGTCTATTGAGCAAGTTGCTCACGAGTTTCATACGAACTTTTTCAACACACTTGCTCGTAAAGTGAGCCTTATTACATCGATCTTAGGGCCATAAATCGAACTATAACCCACGCGTGCATAATAAATAATATTACGCACTAGTGCGTAATAGAATTATCCCTAAGTATAAAGTTAAGTAAGTACCTAACTGCAAATTATATGTGAGTAAACAGAGATTTTTTAATGTATCCGGGTAATCCATTTTTTCGTAACCACAACACAGATTATATAATACATACAACAAAGAGGTTTTATGACGCCGAAAATCCATTTACATTTTTGGAGCAAATAATTGTGTCCCTAATTAAGAAAAAATATTTAATGTTAACAAATTATTTACAATTCGCAATAATTCATTACAGAATATTTGAGTTTTATCACTAAAATTATAGGTATTTATTTAAATGATTTTCATACGAACTTTTTCAACACACTTGCGAGGAAAAAACAAACAAACATTGTATAAATCGTTTAAGTGCGCCTTCACATTACGTCGCAAGCAGTGCGGCAGCAGCGCGGCAGCCGCGCGATAGCAGCGGATGCCTTCTCATTACAAATACAGCCGCGCGACTAAGGGTAGCCAGTTCATTTCTACAATGGACTCCAAAGAGGAAACATCACTGTTGCTCCTGCTTTTGCTGGTTCTCCTTCGGCGCCATCGACGTCCCATTCATAAAAAGAAAAGAATTTGCTGGATTGATCCTTTGTTTCGAAATCGACATGTGAATAGTGATTATGTTACAGTATTCAAAGTGTTGAAATATGGTTTTTAATAAAAAAATCTTTAATTACGTCCGAGTGTCAAAAAAGTCTCTTGGTGAATTATTATGTCTTCTTAAGAGTAGTATTGAGCGCCATGATACTCCATTTCGGAACAGCATTTCCGCAGAAGAAAAACTTGTTATAACACTTAGGTAAGTCTGTTTTTGAAGGTAAAATATTGAAACAAGCTTTTATCAATAACATACATGTTTATTGAACAATAGAGACCCGAACATATATCAACATTTTTTATGGTCCTGTTGCTGTACTCATCGGTCCTCGAATCCCACAAAGCTGGATGTGTTTGAACTTGAATAATAAATTGTTCTGTGTCAAATGCGCTCATTGTGAAATAATGTTCTGACGTACGTACGATTGCAACACTGGCTCGAAGTCGACTGACAGCACGCGGCTGCCGCGCTGCCGTCCAGTATGGACAATCACGTGTCGCGCGGCTGTCGCGCTGCTCTTTTTAGTATGGAATTAGCCGCCTGTAAACAGCGCGTCTGTCGCGCTGCTGCCGCACTACTTGCGACGTAATGTGAAGGCGCTCTAATTATTAAAACAATAGGTGAATGTACAATTTTCAAAACGATATTGGATTGTTGGTTTTCACTAGATTAGGTTTTCGTTTGCATAATGTGCTGCATTCAGCATTTCTGGCGGGGCTTAAATCTATGAATTGTTCATCTTCTGTACTAAAACTTGTTGTACAGTTATATACCTACCACACAAGACCACACAGCAACGAATGCGATAACAAACAAAACATGAAAATCATGGCAAATGGCGCCCAAGTTTTTTTTTCACGTGCCAAATGTATGGTGGTTGATTACTTATAGCCATACAGCCTACTTTAAAATTATAATTTTAGTGATAAAATTCAAATATTTTGTAACGAATTATTGCGAATTGTAAATAATGTGATAATAATAAATGTTTTTTCTTACTAAGGGACACAACTATTTATTCCAAAAATGTAAATGGATTTTCGGCGGCATAAAACCTCTTTGTTGGTACGAAAAAATGGTTTTACCCGGATAAATTGAAAATGCTCTGTTTACTCACATTTTGAAGTTAGTTGCGTTATATTATTATGCACGCGTGGGTTATAGCACAGAATACTAGTACTTCGTACAGAAGTATGACTGAGCAATTGTATTCAAAGAAATGTCTACTCAATGTCGTCAACAATATGGCGTAATTTAGTTCGCCTCAAAGTCAAGCACATTTTCGTGTAGACACCTACAAAAATCAATTGCAAGATAATTTCATACTTATTGCTCTGGAATATGATTCATAATACACTAAACCTATTCAGTGTCGTAATATCACGCGACGAGATAGGGTTGACTGCTACGAGAAGCTTCTAACGCCATCTAGCGCCTCTTTCTAGTACTTTATTCATTCTCGTCCAGCCAGCAACGTAGCCGCGCGGCCGCCGGTGAATAAAACGCGCGAGCGTGGCTCTGGCCGGTAGCGACACGCAACTTGTTTTAGCACCTACGTAGGTGCGCCGCGCGTAGGTACGTTTTTGCTACCTCCGCGGGGAGATACACAGGCCTGGTTATAGTTTGGTTTATGGCCCTAAGACCGATGTAATAAGGCTCACTTTACGAGCAAGTGAGTTATAAAAAAAATTAAAAACTCTACTGTGGATTAAAAAATAAATGGTAATTTAGAAACTGAATAGCAAAAAAACAAGCTAATAAGTCTAATTAATGGTTACATTGTTCAAGCAAGGTAAAAAAGAAGAGAGAAAGAAAAGGGCAAGGGACAAAGGACAGAACTACATTAAAAAATTAAGCAGGCAGTGTTCCTCTAAGTATTAGATGTTTTAAGCAAATATTATGATTTCGTAACTGTTCGTAAAATATCACATTGTATAAAAAGGCTTTTTCGATTTCGATTCAAAATAAGTAGGAAAAAGCGTTTATACGGGTGTGGCGTAAATAGTGGTCCAAAGCAAAGGTGTGGATACACTGTACACTGAAGCACCACATACCAGTATTTAAAAAAAAATTATGTACAGGGTTTTCAAAAAAAAATTTTTTTTTAATTTTTTTAGAAATCGTTACCTTGCCTTACAAATTTGGTTATAATTTCCAAAAATGACGGTTTTTTTTATCCATTTTTTTTATTATTATTGCTGATCACTTGTACTTAGTACTCCATTCGTTTTTTTTTTACAAACTGAATTTAATAAAAAAAATTAAGTTTCTTTCAAAATTCAATACTCACTGCTAGCAAATCGTTTGACTTTCAATGCTTTTGGTGCAAAAAAAATGTACCACACTGTCAGTGCCCATTGTTTAAAAAAATGCCCATCTTTTGCAGATTCTAAAATGGTGCAACAATAAGTGTTACTACTTACATCAATAAAGTTATTACTTTTCGAAACAAAAAAGAGCCTAGTTAAGAAAAACAATTTTTTCAAGTTAGTTACATTACAAGTGTTGTTTTTTTTGTACCAATTATTCAGTTCTTTCTTAAATTTTAGGTTACTCTAGTGACAAAAAAAAAACGGTGTACTGAAATCATCTTTATTAAAAAACAAAAGTCTTAACTTAAATCTTAAACTTAAACTAACAAATTAAACTTACAGTAAACCATAAGGTGTACCATACCAGTAAGGTAGTCATTTTGAACATTTAGTTTAGGCCCTATACTAAATGTTCAAAATGACCACCGTTAGCGGCGATGCAAGCTCTGCACCGTCTAATAAAAGAACGTTTGATTCTGCGTGCATACCCGCTAGTATTTATTTCTTCGGCCGCTCTTCCGATTCTTTGTCTCAGTTGATTTACTGAAGTGATTTCTTCATGATATACCTTTTCTTTAAGGCACCCCCAGTAGAAAAAGTCGAGGGGGTTCAAATCAGGGGACCGAGGTGGCCATGTTATAGGCCCTAGTCGGCCAATCCATCTTTGAGGAAATGTCGCATTTAAAAATTCTCTTACGATAACAGCGTAATGGGCCGGACAGCCGTCATTTTGCAGCCACATCACTTCCCTCACCTCCGGATCGATCCCTCCGAGCAATTCCGGAAGTTCGTTCTGTAAAAAGTTTAGGTACCTTTCGCCATTTAGAGTTTCAGGTAACTCGAATGGGCCAATTATTTGCCCACCAATGATCCCAGTCCATAAATTGATTTTAAATTGATACTGGGATCTGTCTTGTCTAATTAGGTTGGGATTTTCAAGTTGCCAACTGTGTAAATTATGCATGTTAAAATATCCGTCTTTTTTACACGATGATTCGTCCGTCCATAATATTTTATCGAAGAAGCTTGAGTCGACTCGCATTCTGCGTAGCATTTCTCGGCAAAACTGAACCCGGAGTGGTCGATCACGGGGCAGTAAACTTTGCACTCTTTGATAGTGATACGGGTACAGTTCATGCCTTTTCAACACCCGATGCACCGTTCTGGTAGAAATTCCGGTCCTCCTTGCTATGGCACGAACTGAAGTGGTAGGGTCTTCATGTACCAGTTCTAAAATTTGATTGTCATCATAGACCATTGGGCGTCCCTCACTTGCGCCGCCAACGCCTGTACCTGGTATCCTCCCTTCAAGGTATGCCTGATGCACTCTAATAAACACCAGATGATCAGGGTGTCGTCGATCAGGATACCTTTCTCTGTACAATCGAGCTGCTTCTCTACCATTGCATCCGCATTCGCCGTAAATTAAATACATTTCGGCGTATTCTCGCGGCGTGTACTGCGACATGGTTGATTCGTTACTGCCACAAACAGGTTCCAAGTCCAAATTGTGTAGCCAAAGTCGTAGGGATCACCAAATCAACAAATCCAAATCACGAAGCAAAACCAATCTGGTTTCAAGTCCAAATAACGTAGCAAAAGTCGTAGAGATCACCAAATTAACAAGTCCAATTCAAGAAGCAAAACAAAGTCCAAAAACAGCAATTTAACGGCAGAGATAGAAACCACAGGAAACACAAATGATAAGCGCATGCGACGTACGAAATCGCACTGACTCTGTCATCTATCATAGAGACGTGGTCAAAAATTAAGGAGAGGGAGGGGGTGTAAGCAGCGCCGGCGCACCAATCAATCATCCGGTGGTACACTCGGATAGTAAAATAACTGCTTCACGCGCTCGCATGTCAGCAGTCGTTTTCTATCAACATGACTCATCAATGTGAAGACTCACGGAACAAGAGCAATAGGCGGAAGCGAGACAGAAACACTCGCTATGAATTTATGACCCTAACCCGACTGAGACGACGGTACTGCTTTTATTGTTTGAGTTGCTGTCTCTTTCCTTTTTAAACTCGACCTTGAATTGAACTGTAAGGTCCCGTCGCATTCCTTTTACTTTAAATGAAAGGAAAAATTACCACGCGACGACAAATTACCACAAAAATTTCATAACCTGACACAAGTCGTCGTGGTAATTTTGAAAATGCTTAGAACATTTTTATGGATCCACGTTCTAAAAATTTTAAACGCCGTTTGAATAACCAAAATTAAAGAAAAACTAAATGATTGGTTAGAAAAAAATTACAACCCTTGTAAACCCTTGAACTTCAAATAAATTGTTTTTCTGAATTGGGCTCCTTTTTGTTTCGAAAAGCAATAACTTTTTTCCTGTAAGTCGTAACACTTATTGTTGCACCATTTTAGAATCTGCAAAAGATGGACATTTTTGTAAAATAATGGGCACTAACATTGTGGTACATTTTTTTTGCACCAAAAGCATTTAAAGTCAAACGATTTGCTAGCAGTGAGTATTGAATTTTGAAAGTAACTTAATTTTTTTTTAATTAAATTCAGTTTGTAAAAAAAAACGAATGGAATACTAAGTACATGTGATCAGCAATAATAATAAAAAAACTGCATAAAAAAATACCGTAATTTTTGGAAATTATAACCAAATTTGTAAGGCAAGGTAACGATTTTAAAAAAAAATTTAAAAAAATTTTTTTTTTGAAAACCCTGTACATAACTTTTTTTTAAATACAGGTATGTGGTGCTTCCTTGTACAGTGTATCCACACCTTAGCTTTGGACCACTATTTACGCCACACCCTGTATATGTACATATTGGTTGCACCTACCTATCTAGCATATATCACATACACCATAGTAGCACCTATCAATATTCATTGCCAGTTGGCACCGAACATTTCGGTCATTTTCAGCAGGCCTGGTTTTGGTGCGTCCGTGCAAATATCTGACTAGTTTGTTATATTTTGAAGCTGTCAATTTTTTAGGAACTAGATCTAGCATTTATCTTTTAGGAATTTGAATTTGAGACACATCGTCTTGTAAAAAAGCACTTAATTATTTTTTCTTAGGTCGTTCTCCTAAGTTCCGTTCGCTGTCCAGAACCCAGATTCAAGTACAAAACCTTCAACAGTGTCAAAATAAGTTACGATTGGTACATTTCAGTGTATACAATTTTAAGATTAATAATTAAGTATTATTATTCACTAAAAATATTCTGTTAAACTTGTGTATTTTCTTAGACAAAACGAAAAATATGTTTGTCCTTTCATCATGCCTAATTTCAGTCACTAGTATAAAAGTAGCGAATATCTTGCTCGCAGAGTAAGTAATTCCCATCCCTAGCGCAACGTCGTGTTTGATCAGTGACGCCGCGGCAGGCAACCGAAGTGGTCCCGTGTCACTTGCTCCGTTGGCGAACTACGACCGTAAGTACCTAATTTCTATTCGCTTGGTTCACCTCTTTTCTAATTTCCGTTCGCTATTTTAATTAATATTTTAAAATGGATACAAACTGGTCTGTGATAATATTATTATGCAGGCATTCGTTGGCTACCTCATACTTGTAGCAATATACTGTATTGTTTACCATTTCATTAATATCTCATAAATACCGTCGTGTTCCTAATTTCCATCACCCTATTCTGTCACGCTAAACGTGACGGAAATTAAATAATACCTGACAACATTTGTTTTCTTTATGTTTTTACCTTAAAACAGGTGCATACTTAAAGTTTTTTGGTAGGTATACATACCATATATCATAATGTGTATTCTTATTTTACAGAAAACATGGGTAAGCCCAAACGAAGTCGAGAGGAGATTTTGGAGCAACAAAGGCTTTATAAAATGACGTCGTAAAAGGGGATTTGGTGATAATGACATGTTTATCGTTCGAGTTTCTAATAAATAGACAGCCAAAATGGTTCATTTACACATAATATAATAATATATATTGTTTGATTTTTTAAATTATCAGTAATCGGTAGGCTACCGAGCAAATTTTTTGTTTTATTAAAGAGGTTTTTTTGTTATTTGTAGACTGTACAATAACTTGTGAGGTTTACTTTTCATTAAATTCTGTTTATTTTCTATTTGAGTTTTATTTCAATACAATATAAATTTAAGTAAGCTATTTTCTAATTTCCGTCACTCCCAAAACTTTGTCATCTCATAACTCCATAACCAGTCGGCACATTGAAGTGCCAAATACATAATTCTGTTTAGTTTATCATCTTTTCTTAATTTAATTGCCAATTAAACGAATTTCTTGCGAAATAAAAATCGTGACGGAAATTATACGAAGAACACCTAATCGTGAGAATGACCGATTTACAAATTATGATAAGTTATAAATAATTTATTTACCTTGTTCAAACGGGTTTGATACCCAATTTTAACAATCATATGATCGAAATTCAAATAATCAACGCCCCAATAACTACAACTTACAAGACCAACGATTCAAAAGATCGACACTTTATAATATCGACAGTTCATTTGATCAACAGTCGAAATGACCACAATTTTTATATCTAAATCGTTTTGATCAACACAAATATTTCACTAACACTTTATTGATTTTAGGATGATGTATACCTGAGTAATGCCCCGCTTAATTTGAGGGATTCCCCGATGAGGGAAGGAACTATTTGCAACATGTAATCTACAAACTTGTGATATAGGTACTCGTATGCTTCGAATAACTATAAAATTACGAATATATTAATAAATTACTTACCTTTTTATCAAACTAACGGCGACCTCTTTGGTTCGGTCGGTGGTAGTTAATATAACTTCTGAATCTGAACTGATCTGAACCAGGGGTTGCGGGTTAGAATTCACATATAGTACCTACCTACAAATATTTTTGTGCATGAACATGGTAAATAAGTAGGTAAGTGGTCTGGGTGTTTTATTGTAAATATTAAGTACACATTAATATAAATAACATAAATTTAATATGTGTTTTATTTTAAAACATCAGCAATCATCTTTTTAAAAACGCCATCCCTGAGCTGTTTTTTTTAAATAAACTAGCATAATAACATTATTTAAAAAATCATGAATTAACTCAGTAAAACTGTGCATTTGTTTATTTACAATCAAATATGAAAATATGAATGTTTAATTTTATACTAAGCCTTTTTTAATTAGAATAGTCGTATTTTTCTGACATTTGGTTTTAAGTTATTAAAAAGACGTCAATAAAATTATAAAGTTTAAATAAAATCATATATTTTAATATACATATTTTACATGCAAACATGTAGGCACAGCTTGTAGGTAGGTAGGTAATACATAGGTACTTAATATTTACAATAAAACACCCAGACCACTTACCTACTTATTTACCATGTTCATGCACAAAAATATTTGTAGGTAGGTACTATATGTGAATTCTAACCCGCAACCCCTGGTTCAGATCAGTTCAGATTCAGAAGTTGTATTAACTACCACCGACCAAACCAAAGAGGTCGCCGTTAGTTTGATAAATAGGTAAATAATTTATTAATATATTCGTAATTTTATAGTTTTTCGAAGCATACGAGTACCTATATTACAAGTTTGTAGATTACATGTTGCAAATAGTTCCTTCCCTCCCAAAATTAAGCGGTACATTACTCAGGTATACATCATCCTAAAATCAATAAAGTGTTAGTGAAATATTTGTGTTGATCAAAACGATTTAGATATTAAAATTGTGGTCATTTTGACTGTTGATCAAATGAACTGTCAATATTATGAAATGTCGATCTTTTGAATCGTTGGTCTTGTAAGTTGTAGTTATTGGGGCGTTGATTATTTAAATTTCGATCATATGATTGTTGAAATTGGGTATCAAACCCGGTTAAAACAAAGTCCCCCTCTCTACCCGCTACGCACTATAACGCTTTAACACCTATTGCGTGACCATAATCAATACTAATTTTGTACAGCTATTATGGTGACTTATTCTAACCCTAGTACGTAAAATTATCTTGTCTGGGTCGTTAAATAACGTGAGCAATAAGGATGCATTATTCTGCAAAGTATTATACACCTTACGTAAGTTTTACTGCAGTCTCATTGTGCATACCCATCTACTATGAATATCTTTGTAACTTAATTAAAAAACAAAGCTTATTATCGGTAAAGGCTTCTATACTAAATACAATGAATTACAATACATGAAAAAATAATATGCGGAAGCAATATGAGTGTAAACATTTCACTTAAAAAAATAGGTACAGACAATCATCCCTAGAATAGTGAAGACGCAATTTATGACACAACGAATTTTTATTATAACCTATTGACTGTTGTGTGTAAAGTTTTAAGATTTTAAGACAAACGAAGCAGGAACCTTGACTCAATCTCTAAATAGATGAACCGAACTATCTTCGAATCTGTGTTATGTCCAAACCTCAGAATTAAAATACTGCATGGGTATTGAGCAAGCGCAAGCGCACATAATAGTCTATGAGTATTCCTATAAAGCTTAATAAACAATGAATTCTACGATTACCTTATAATTATTTTTATAACTTACAATTCGTTTGCCAGTTTAAAAAAAAATTCGCACACAAATGTGTCCCACCCAATTGATTTTTGTGAGCGAAATTTCATTTAATTCCACGATTACCCTCATTAAACAAACTATGTGCTCGATTCCAATGTGCCCTGTCTAACAATAATTGTAGGCTCAGTCTATTATAGTCTTTTTGTGCTAAACAAACAAAAAGAGGAGGTAGATACTACTATTGGTAGTTTAAATTTTTATACTAAAGTTCCAGGCGTTTTTAATCGTGTGTCAACGTTTATTTTTGCACGACTAACCTACAATATCAAAAATAGTATAATTTTTAAAGGTAATTTCAATACGGCAAGTAAAGCAAGTGTAATTAGATTCGCTACAGATTTTTTTAAATGCACTAGCTCATGCATAAAGTGCTTTCTGAACGCTTTTGCTGAAGTATTCACATGGGTTGGAATTGAATTTTCATTGTTTGATCAAACGTTTTTCAATTAAAATGACTGCAGCTCGCGATAGGGCGCCGGGCACATCAGCAACGACAAAGAAATAAATGGGAATGTTATGTTATTGGTTTGTACCAACTGTTATGGAAGATTCCAGAATTTTGTGGCAGTTTCGTAAACTAAAATAATGAAATAAGCTTGGTAACAATGGTCAAAACATTGTTCCCTAGATTTTTTTAATAGTTTTTTCACCCCTTTACTTACATTGCAAAAATAAAATCTCTAAATAAGGTTATTTAAGCTTACTACGTAGGTATGGATAAAATACTAAGCCAATGTTATTGGACCTCATAAATCAATTTGTTTGTATACAACATACAACAATTTGACCATCTATTTCACAGGATTCCCTTGATTACCTACTGGACTGTTACACAGTCCAGTCTAGCTAGATAATCATCACATGTAAGGGAAGGTAAACACATTATTATCAACACAGTTTTCGTACATGTACCTATTCTAATTCAAGTCAATTTTATTAACAACTATAAACGTAAAGATCAAATGTATATCTACCTCTTTCCAACGAGTCGATCAATTTTTGTGCGCAAACAAAATTTAGTTTCTAACGAGCCTTTTGTAACCACAAGTACCACAACAGAAGCAATGCGAGCTATCTTTAAAGACGTTTATGCATTATGTGACACAATAATTGTTTTTGCTTTGCCAACTGAAGAACTAATTTCCCGAGGACGATTGCAAATCCTTTAGCAGCGGAACCCTACTGTGCGAGGTAATAAACTGGCCTATATTAAAACTAATTCCGTGGTTTTATAGTATATTGACACGAGTCTGTCATTTCCTTGTAATTATTTCCTAATTCAAGAAAAATCTACTCTACAAAGGTAAGCGATAACTACACAAAAAAACAAACGTAGTTTCTCTAATTAACAAAAACTTACTAATCTACATAGAAGAAATATATAGTCATGTTTTAAGCAACATTATCTAGCATAACAACATTATTAACAACATTAGATAGCGAATGGACGTGGGTTCGAGTCCCGCCGGATGACACAGTCGATAAATTTTGGTGAGCGAAATTTAATTGAATTTCGTAAAAACTTGCAAAATAATTGCATAAGTTACAAAAATAATTATAACATTATCTAATAAGACCCGAGTTCACAAATTCTTTAACAACCGGTAAACCTTAATTGACGGTTAATTTGACATTATTCTCGTATAACATATGTAACTAAACCGTCTGATAAAAAATTAAACACGTGTTGGTGAACTCTTGGTTAAGTAGGTACATAGAGATACGAATTTTAACTAATTTGCTAGTAGGTAGGTTAACCTAGTGTTGTAATAGTGATAAAAGAAAACTTACATACACATACTTACAACATAATATAATTAAAGCAGATATTCTTGTCTCCTCACTCACACTGTTATATTTGAACTGTTTAACACAGATCTTTTAATCTATTTTGCTCTAAAATTTGTAAAGAAATTTTCAGTGGAGAGTAATAAAAATAATTTAAGATATTTCGTGGGTTATATCGTTAAATACAATAACATAATATATATTTTCCCTTTGCTTATATAGCCGTTTCTGACGCGCTGTGCACCGACTAAACCAACTAGGTATTCCGTTACCGCAATGATGATTGGTTCGAAATTGAGTGCGTTCAGGAAAATGACATATTTATATATCTCTACGTAACCTAAGCGGATACATGATGGTAGGTATGTACTTTAAGATATATTTAAAATAAATAGTAAAAGTTAGTACCTACACAATAATAAATGACTTGTCACCTGCACTGCATTGAGCATGATATTCATCATCAAGAGAGTTCTTAATGCAAATCTTGGAAAAGATAATAAGTCTAGCTAGATATTTTTATATGCAGATAATCCATTCTTAATATTATAAATGCGAGAGTGTGTCTGTCTGTCTGTCTGTTACATCTTGACGCTTAAACCACTGAACCGATTGTGATGAAATTTGGTATGGAGACAGAGACCCTGGAAAGGACATAGGATACATTTTGTCGCGATATAAAAACATTAAGGGGGTGACAAATTGGGGATGAAAGTTTATATAAAAAATCCAACTATTGCGGGCGAAGTCGCGGGGAACCACTAGTGTTAAATAATTCGTGATCACTATGGTAAGTGAATAGGTAAGGTGTATTCAATCAATGTGTGTCAAATTAAACGTCAACATACCTACGTTTAGGCTGTTTTTATAAATTGGTGAACTCTGGTCTAAAATTAGTTGGAAATAGGGTAAAGTAATTTCAAAATGGCAACAAGGATGTAAAGACCTACCTAACTAAAATGTATTTTCAATTTTACGCGATCGATATCTTATTAGAGCTTGTACACGTTACATTTTAGGAGAATTTCAGCCAACTCAATTAGCCTTTTATATTAAAATTTATTTTAATGTAGAAAGAATTGTAATAAATTCAAGTATCGTTTGTACTATTATTTATTCTGTGGTTTTGTAACGATTTGTATGGCGCTGCTTTATACGTTAAGTACCATACACAACTAATAGGTACATATTTATATCTTCTCTACAAGACAAGGATTTGACAAACGGTATACTATCGTCCGGGGGTTTTTATATAGTCAATCAAGTCGGGTACTTTTTTGAAATTAGTTAGGTAGGTAGTATTCAATTCAATATCATATTTTATATATACCGAGAATCCTTGTAACTGAATAATGCAAGTACCTACACGTAACTCTATTGTTTTAAGACACAATAAGAACTAAGAATCGGTGATTTGTATTATCTGACACTTTCAAGCTAATTACATATTGAAGCGAATTTGTTAATCACTGCACATTTTTCGCTTAATTTGTCCATTTATCTACTTATGACAAACGGAAGCTTATTAATGCTTCTTCTTTTCGTGCCAATGATTGACCAAATTTAAGTGTCTTCAACACAAACGTATTTTTTTGCCGTTTTTAAAACTACAAAAAAGGGCTAGTGTCGTAATGTTGTATAAATAATGGTACGGACCAAGTCCGTCTCACACTTGGCCGCTTTTTAGATACCAACTGTGTTATAATTATTTCTATTATTTAAGCAATATTTTATGAAATTTTGCACATAAAAATTGATCGACCATCCGTGACGTCCAGTGGGCCTTAAATGACCCTTCGCTATGTTATAATTTGTCGACTGACTAACGTCATCCGTAGCTAAGCATGCGCCCGAGTAGCGAAGGGTCGTGGGTTCAAGTCCCACAAGACGACACGTCGATAAATTTTTGTGTGCAAAATTAACTAACTGTGTTTTTCATCGCTTGTATTATTGATGTCCTCCTAGCCGAATTTCGACTACGGCGGCCTATCCCAACATAGATTAGCCAACTGCGCGGGACATATTATAGTGCACAAGTGTGTGCGCAATACACAGGTGCACTCTTCGTTCCTTCACTCTCATAACTCGGTGAGACGGCAGTCCGACATGACCGTACAGAGATCAGGCGCAGGACCAACGGCTTAACGTGCTTTCCGAGGCACGGGGGTGTTAACACCACCAACTTCCTGACTCCGGAGCTGTGTATGAGTAATTTCAAGAGAGAAAAACCCAAACACTCTCGGCCCGACCCGGGATTCGAACCCGGGACCTCGTGGATAGTACCCAGCGTGCTGACCACTAGACCAATGAGGCAGTTAAAGTTGTATTATTAATAACATCACTAATGCCTCGCTAGCCAATGGGGAAGATTACGCAAAACTTTTTGGTAGAGGGCGCTGTGTGTTTGTTACATGTCAAATATTGTTACTCTGAATACTTTTTTGCTTTTGTGGATTTGTGAACTTTTTAGACCCTGTTTGTGGACTTACTACAATGTATTCCTTCTGGCGTGTGGATTAGGCTAAAGGAAGAGTTGAGAAAACGTGGAGCTTCGTTAAAAGGAAAAAAAGTTGTTCTAGTCGACAGGTAAGATAACATAGTGTTTTTTTATACTTTTACACGTTTTCATAGCAAATCTAGGATGAAATTTGTACAAATAAAGTCTAAACTAAAAGCTTCTTGTAAAAAATTACCAGTTTATCATTTCTAAAGGATAAAAAATAGTTAACTCGACATAACCTCTAAAAGCATAAATATAAGCTTAGCATAATGTATTAATTATAATAGTATGTATCTTTAGCTTTCACTGTTTACCTACCTGTAGTCTTAGAAGTAGTCTCAAAATCAGTTTCTTTAAATGTTTGCCACATAACCTTGAAAGTCACATGATTTAAAGTTTCCTCTTCTCAATACCTTTTCCCATTTTTCCCTTTGCTGGGGATCACTAGGGAATTTGTAGAAACCTATTTCTCTACACCCAATAGCTGCACAGCGCCCCATTTTTAAAAAAAACTACCTAATAACAACAAAACAACAAATATTTGTATGGGTTTTGACAGTTCCTGAGTAACAAACATTTGGCGCCCTTTGTAAGGAACTAATTTGACAGTTTGCTTCCCCATTGAACTTCTTTCTCAACCCCTTTGTAGGACCACAATAGACAGATTTGTTGGTAGGACCCTGCTAGGTGCTAACTCGCCAGCTTGCAGGATGTGCAAGCTGTACAATAGGTAAGTGGATCTTAGACGTACATTCGACGTTTTGGCTGGATTCATGGCCCCAGCAACCAAATGAATGACTTATAGGTATTTTTTATTTTTGTGCTTATTGCTTGTGTTTTTCTTTTACTGGTTTATTTTTTTCCGTTCTTAGAATTATCTTATAAACTTTAATAAGTAACGTTTGGTAACGTTGGGTTGGTAAGTGCAAATAGTTATATTTTTTCTAGTTTTTAGATTGAATATTGTAGGTCTTGTCTATCTGTCCTGTCTGTCGTTTGTCGATGGCGTGCTTAGTAAATAAAAAAATTAAAAAATGTGTAATGATTACCTACTATTCCTTAAAAGTATGAAAATATTTAAAATTAACATCCATCACATACCGAATACATGCCTGCCCGCTCATCAAATGCCTAACGAATGTAATTGTTGCCTGTAGTATTGTAATGCCACTGGCATTACAATACTACAGGCAACAATTCATATTATTATACTTATTTCATATTATTTTTGGCGACGTAAAGCACTTTGCAAAAATATCCTGCAGATATTGAGAGAAGCTTCCGCACCGAGGAGGGTTTTCTAAAATTATCCGGCGAATCGATACGGTCCCTTTCTACCGTCTAGACGAGCATATACGAAGCACCTACTCTTTGAATTAGTACCTATTAAGAGTACAATATAAGCTGCATGGTGGGGTTTCTTGTACAATGATCCTTTGGAATAAGAAAAGATTTTTAGGTACCTACTTATGTAAGTAGTGTCTTCTAGAGTTACTACTTGTTACTATTGTTGGTCCTTATGAGACCATGGGCTCTTGGGGTCCCTGTGCCCTTAGTTTTTACAAAGATCTCTGCAAAAGGCTAACTGATTCTACTGGTGATCAAAAGGCTGGCAGCTACCTTGGGCAAAGAATCAGTATTGCTATCCAGAGGGGCAATGCTGCCAGCCTTTTGGGCACCATTCCTTTTGGCACTGCTGGGGCTGATGCTTTTTATATTTTGTAAATATATATATATTTTTACAATACTTTTAGTTAAGTTTTAGGTTATTGTATTAATATGCAGTAGCATGGACGAAATATATAAGGACCAACAATCGCCATACAAAAAAGCGTTCCCCGGAAATTCACAAAAATCCAAGTACCATCCAGATGGCGTTGCTAATATAACCAGCCAATGATTTAATTTTCGTGCAATGTCTATCTGTCTGCTATCAGCGGACTTCCATGCTTGTTGCCAATTTCATTTAGTACTCTTAAAAGTCATAGATGGCGTTTATTAAAATACCGTACGAAAACAAATCTGTCTATTGTGCTCTTGGTTTGTAGTAGTTGACAAACAGCGGCAACAGTATCAACATTTCAATGATCGGATGGCGCAATTCGTTGAGTTGTGGAAGATATCAAATCTGATGGTGTCGGGATCAATCCCCGGTCTATATTTTTTACTTTTTCTTTGTTTATCTTTTTTTACATTTATTAAGGACAACAAACGATATGATACTGTTTTTTTTATTAAAGTAATTTATTTGAGGGGAACGGGGACCTAAATATACACATTCCTATTTTCCCTTTGACTTTTTGGCACAGACAAATGATCTCCTTTATTTAAGTAAGGAAAAACTTTTTTTACAGTAAAATCTCTGCCACAGCTCTTATTGTTTGATTTTTCTCATATTCGAATTAACAAAGGAAATGTGAGCCTTAATAATCTACGCGAATTAACACTGAAACTAAAACATAGGCGCATTGTCCAAACTTTTGATTAATTATTTCGGAAATAAGCCGGTATTATTTTTCAAATTTTAGACGAGGATATTGGAGACTACGAAATGCTGGTTTGGTCAAATATAAGAAGCGATTTATCGATTGAGCTTATTTCGCCAGATCGCCAGAGATTGCATCGAGACAAAAACATTTCATTCAAATACCATTTCTTCGAATGCCACGTGACCACGTTTCCTATTAACTGAGCCAACTGAGCTCAATTACGAGATGTGTGATGCGACATAACAGAACCGTTTTTGGAAACGTCAAACAGTTTGTCGGCACTTATCGGCACGCTGAGAATTTTAGCTATTTCAATTGTTCAAATATTACATGAAATCGTGGATATTTTTTTGAAATATTTCTTGGTGAAACATGCTGACTTGTTCAGTAATAACTTTATTGAACACAAACAAAAATAATTTATTAAATATACATTAAAACTAATACAATAACCTAAAACTTAACTAAAAGTAATGTAAAAATATATATATATATTTACAAAATATAAAAAGCATCAGCCCCCGCAGTGCCAAAAGGAATGGTGCCCAAAAGGCTGGCAGCATTGCCCCTCTGGATAGCAATACTGATTCTTTGCCCAAGGTAGCTGCCAGCCTTTTGATCACCAGTAGAATCAGTTAGCCTTTTGCAGAGATCTTTGTAAAAACTAAGGGCACAGGGACCCCAAGAGCCCATGGTCTCTATACCAAAAGGCACAAATATGTAGCTATCATTGAGGGCTGCATATTTGCGCCTTTTTAAGCATTCTGCAGAGCCTGCCGCCGCGCCAGCAGCGGAAGAAGTACCACTTACATGGGACGGCGCGAGCGTATCCACGCATGTGGCATCCCATACAAGGGAAAGTCCCCGCTTCCAGGGATTAAGCGTCATGCCGTCAGGTCTCTTGCCGTCATCACGAAAAATGCCAGGAGGCTCTAGCACAGCCGGCACATTGGAGGCGACAAGAGCTCTGCGGATCACGTCATTGATGCTCGCGTGGCGGGAGACCCTGCCAGCGCTAAATAGGCAAGAGAGACCATGATGCCCTAATTCATTTACAAGTTCTCCGCATCGGCAGCGATGGGGCTGATTTGTGTTGGCGCCAATTATTAAACTCACAGCAATGGAAAGGGTGACCCTATCAAAGAGAGTCCCAATATTAGCTGCAGGTCGTGCCTGTAACCAATAGCCAGACTCTATCCGAAAAGTAGAAGAGTGAGCCAAAAGCTCCCTCTGAACACTCAAACAGAGAGGCTCATCCCACATCCGTTGGGAGGATGGTAACGAAGGGAGGTCTGTCCCAGGGCACGCCATCGACCATGCACTTTTCGCCTCCGCCAGATACGCCAACTCCACTGCTCCTAATGAAGGACGCAGAATGTCAATAAAGAGTTTGGACGTAGCATGAGCGGAAGAAATAAATGCTGGTAGAGCGATACTGGACACCTTTCTCGTACCAAGACCACCAAAACGGATACTTGAGTCCATGACTGGCCCGAAAATTTTATATTTAGAATTTTGCCTAAAGTTACCTGCAAAAGGTTGTCTATATTGTCTAGTAAATTTGAAAAGAGCCAAAAATGAGTAGAACGTAAGAAATAAGTAAACTTGGGTGCAAAAGTACAAAATCTAATGATAAATTAAGCCATGTGGGGATTAATTTGAAAGAGTTTTTCAGATGACTGTTCAAATTTAGTAATTTGTTCTTGTATGAAAAAAGAAAAAGCTTCCTCAAAAATTGGGGCACCAAGAAGACGTAGGGATGATTTGTTTTCAATTTTGATGTTGGGTGCAAGGGTAGAAAAATCTAAAATTAAATTTTGTTTCTCAAGATGAGAGAATTTTGAATCAGGAATAAAAAGCTCACACTTAGAAAAAATTAGATTAAGGCCAACATCTTTGAATTTCAAAATAAGCTGTTCTAAATCAGTGAGAACAGTTGACACATCACCACCAATGGTACCATCATCTAAATACCAAATATTTAATTTAGAAGTAAGAGAGGAAATAATGGGATGAATAACTAAACTAAAAATAGCGGGCCCAAGGGGATCGCCTTGCTGGCAGCCAACCGATGAAGAGAGGAGCTTGTTTTTGTAAAGGAGCTTTGATGGCTGAGAGTAGCATTGCCATAAATATTTATATTCATATATCTGGAACTCTATTAAGGATCTGTGATAACATTGCTCCTCTATCCACCGAGTTGAAAGCGTTTTTTACATCCACCTTCAAAACCACTTCCCCTGCGTCTTGCTTTAGAAAGGTTCGAACGGCATGGACAGCTGCTTCGCAACCGCCATTGACGCCAAAACCAAGCTAGATCGGCTGAAATTCGGTAGACAAATATTTTTTAACAGATTTACAGCACAGTTTAGAGACTATCCGGCGAAAAGTGGACCCAACTGCGATGGGACGGATTACGCCATCTTTTTTCTTAAGAGCCACGAGGTTGGCACCGTATAGAATGCTTGTAATTTCCCCATTTACTTTACCCGCAAGCATTAAATTAAAAAGCAAGGTTAAATTTTGCAATAATGTTCTACCTGTGTCTCCTACAGAGGGTGAAAGCAAATCTTTGAGATGTTGTGGAGACAAACCATCTAAACCACTAGCAGACCCACTCTTAAATGAAAATATGGCTGCAAGAACATCATCCTCTCTAACCAAGAGATGCGAATCATTTGGAGCAGGAGGCACAGGTAAATGCAGAGAGGTGGCTGAAGGTGGGTGTTTATTTTCCAAAGCAAGAAAAGTCTCCTGGCAGAAGGGAGCAATGACATCACTGCTAAAAAGTAGGTTAGAGGCACCCCTAAGATCACCATCGCTTATTTTTGATTCTATTAATTTCAAGGAATGATTAGAATTTTGAGACCGAAAAGGAGGGATTATTAAATCATTAAAGTGTTTTATGGATCGGCAGTTTTCTTTGATTTTTTGGGTAAGGGATCTATCTAGGCTGTTGTTTTGAGTTTGGGTGACACTTAAAATTCTGTAAGCAAACGTTAAAAGATCTGACCAGCTATCAGTAGAATTTTCATTTATTACACGGTCAACGCACTGAGAAAGAGAGGAAGCAACTTGTTGACGAGCACTTCGTGGTATTCTTTTTATTACGGGTAATGAATTTTTGAGATTACCGAGTAATTGCCAAAGAGGTTGATTTGATAAATCTTGTGAAGAAGCGGTAATTTCATTGTCTATTGGTTTATGGGATTTACCAATGTGAATTTTTAGACCTCTATTACCTCTAAAGAATCGCGAAAATGAGCAATGAGGGCATTGTACCAAATTAGCATCACCAGTACTGCCAGAAGACTGTGACATAGTATTATGAAAGGCGCCAAAACTCCTGTCCTGTTTTGTTATTTATTAAAACTAGTTATACTTACTATATACAATCCTTAAAGAGCATACAAAAGAGGAAAAAAAGACAAAATAAACGTACAAAACACAAAAATTACAAAATACACAATTGACAGCAGTAAGTCAAAACACAAAGACGTTGCCAGGCAGCCGATCACTCCGATGGTATCATTGGTCGCCAAGATGCATGCGCTAGACAGCCCAAACCAGTCCGATGCATTTCATTGGTTGTTAGAAAGCAGGTGCTAGGCAACGGTGAAACACAGAATGGCGTCCTTGGATACCAAAACAGCTGATTTTGAAAACCTTATTTACTGTATTAAATGCGCGTGCGTATGGTTTATCCCCATGCACAGGGGTGCAAAACAGTTCAGGCTTCGGAAAATAAAAGTCAATAAGAAGCTCGCACGACGTAATTATTTTAAAATTCAGACTTTGATCCAGACCATACATTGACGTTTTGTCATCAAGTAATTGATTGTTGTATGACACAGCGAAATAACCCCAAAAAATTTTTATTTCACAGGTAAATTGTTCCAAATCGACACCACCTAACATAGGTTTATTTTTGCCAATGCGTTTCGAATTTTTAGTGCTTAGTGTGATACTTTAAACATTTATTAATGTAAGAAGCAAAGATCCAATACACATAATGCAGAATTTACGAATATTTTGTGTAAAGAAATAATTTTCGTTTTACACTAGGGCTGTATCAAATTATCGATATTTCGTTTCCACTGTCTATCACGCAATATACGAATATATGTATTACTGTTGTTAAAGTAGGTACCTATAATTATGACGTTTTAATATGAATCAGCTGGGAATGTAATTACTATTTAAGATAGGTACTTAGCCGATCCATGCAGTTTTTGACTGTTAGAATAGTTACTAACATTAGTAATAAATGTATTCTTCAGATTTCCGACTAACTTGGATAAAAAAAAGGCTTAAATGAATAAATCTTCCAAACTAGGTTCAAATTGGAACTAGGAACTAGGTTCGAACGCAAACGATACCATTTAGCATTCTAGGACGACAACGTCTAGCTACGTATACGCTGTTGCATCTTATGCAATTGTAATAGGGGTAGTTTTGCAACTTAAATCAAATTTCACTTACAAAAATTAATCGACTGTGTCATCCGGTGGGACTCGAACCCACGTCCCTTCGCTATCCGGGCGAGTGCTCTTACCAACTAAGCTACGGAGGATGTTAGTCAGTCGACGAATTTTTGCAAGTGCTTGCTACGCCAGTAAGCCGGCGTTCGATTTCATCAATACTTGGGGAATGTACCCGCATGTATCCAATGGAAATATTTTTACAAATATTTAACCATCAGTTAAGATGAAATCAGCTTAACCTTTTATATTTTTATAACTTAAGCAATTATTTTGCAAGTTTTTACGAAATTAAATCAAATTTCACTTACAAAAATTAATCGACTGTGTCATCCGGTGGGACTCGAACCCACGTCCCTTCGCTATCAGGGCGAGTGCTCTTAACAACTAAGCTACGGAGGACGTTAGTCAATCGACGAATTTTTGCAAGTGCTTGCTACGCCAGTGAGCCGGCGTGCGATTCGTAAAAACTTGCAAAATAATTGCTTAAGTTATAAAAATATAAAAAGTAGTGTTGCAACTTAAATTTATATTTCGATGAGTTGGCCATACCCAGATCACCATCTAGTAAACGTGTCCTGTCACTCTGAATTACCAAACCTGTGGTTGCGGGTTCGAAATCCGAAAGGTAAAATCTTTCCGTGATGTTTATAAAAAATATTCGTTATCCAATTGCATTAAAATTAATTATCAGGTCGAGCCTATCCGCTCAAATGAATTTTGGGGACTACAATCTCAAAAATCAACATCCAACGAGCGCATTCCGGGACTGTAGTAACCAAAAAACCGGTTAAAAAAACGTTGTTATTCCTCTAAAACCAAAGCGAATATTTTCTAAAGTAATGCATTCTGTTTAATTCGGTACACACAGACGATAAATACGAATGTAAAATACCTAAACACTTCAATATATTTTACTAACCTAAACCTATGACTAACTGCTAACTAAACTAAGGCCTAAGAAGTATTATTGTTTTTTTAAACTTTAAACAATGTATCTAAGCACAGAATCCATTTTATAGTCTACAAATCACGCGATTAGGTAGTCTTTAAATCCAATTAGGCTTTTACATAGTTCAGTGTGTTCATGTTGTACGTTACAACATACCATGTTTATTAAAAACATATTACCTACTGACGACAAAAATCATGCCTCTGTATGGAAACTTAATGCTAAATTTACCGCGCGACAGCCCTGATATTGGCTTTGGTTTTGTTCGGAGAGTGTAGTAGAGTGAAAGTATTTTTGAGGCGCTTGGTCGCACTGACATGCTGGAATATTACGTATGACAGGGACGGCTACAGCCAAAACTACCGATATCGTCTTACTGAGTAGTTATCCTCTAGTTCTAAAAGATTTTCAACTTGTTATCAAATAATCATACTTATCGTACATAAATTAAAAAGAATGTGTGAAATGAAGTAAATTTTAAAAAAATGTCATAAAAATCACTACCAAAAGTAAGGTAATAATTTGTCTGAGAACGACATATTTCATTTTTTTTATTCAACAATTATATTAAACACCACGTTATGGCTAATTAAAAGGTCCAAAACGAAAATATTTTCAATAAACAGTATAATGTATAAAAGTTCAGCAGATTTACGAAATCAAATATTGCCATTAAGCGCCATCTATTGTATCTAATTAAATTTACTACGTCATTTAGTCGGGTCGGAGGTTCTAGTTTGCAAAGTGTTGTTAAAAATATGCATTCTATCAGCGATTGATACCTCTATAGACATCTAGTGAGAAACAAATGAACCAAAAATCGGGGAACGCATCTTTGTATGGCGACTGTTTCTTCCATGGTAGTAGGTAGATATCTAATGTAGTTTTTCTTTTTAAAATGTGACTTCCTTGGTGTAAAATGGGTCAGCATTACTTTAATAATTGCAATATAATGTTATGATGATGTTTTATTTAAAAAGAAGAGGACAATTTAAAATTGTGTACATAGGTAAGTACATGGTATTTATTTGTTTTCGTTTCGGATAAAACATAATAATATATTTTATGACTCCAATATTTGTAAACAAAATCAAGCATCACTTATATCGGAATTAACTAAAGGTTTATCTTTTTAGTTGCTTGAATAAATTGACAAAATAACCCGACAGCTATCGGCGAAAACAGAAATTAAAGTACCTACCTACCTACTCCTAAAGCTAATATACTTACAAATGTATCTACTTAAAGTGATAAATGCAAAGAAAGACGCTGTTTTTCAGAAAACTACGTACTTACTTGTTAACTTAGACAATAAGCTACGACAGGTCTCAAATTTGCATACTCTACTCTAGTTAATTTGAAGAGAACGCGACAGCTTCTCTGTTATGAGTACCTATGACCGTGCTATTTTTAATCTTGATAACCTACTGAGGAGATACAGCTGTTATCAGCATATTATTCATAGTATAATAAAGCGCGCGCGTTGATTCTATTAGGTAAGTACCTAGGTACTTTAAGTCCGTTTTTCATTGCTTGTCCAACATTGTAAACCATCTTGACATTCCTTTTTAACGTAATCATTCATTTAAAAATAAGATAGACACAAAAATTACATCCTAATATGATAATTTATCGTTTAATATATGCAGCTTTTAAGAGCTATTAGTAAATATATTTTTTTACCAGTATTAGTTTTAAAAGTCATAAAAAGATTGTTTACAATGTTTGACACGTAAAGAAAAACGGACTTATATACCACTTGACTGACGAACACCACAATAGGTATATCTTGTAAAACCAAATTTCATGTCAATGTCAAAATGACGGAAAAAATGTTTCTCATCTCATTCAAGCAGCGGCACAAATCGCGTTAGAAGAGCGAACTAGAGTTGTTATCGGGTAGCGAGCGATACATTTGTAAACGTTCCAGTAAGTACGAGCGGTGCATTTATTATCTATCGTGAAGTAAACAATATTGCGAAATGAAATCACCTAGTAACAGCCATATTTGAACAAAAAAAAACAATTCACCTAGTTAAATACTTAAAACTCTACTTATTTACTTGCCTGTAGCAAGTTTTATCTTAAAATTAAATTCTAATTAAACATTTTAGATAAAACATCTGCAAAATATCACAATCACTAAATAAATACTTACGAAAAATAGGTACCTAATGTGTGAGTGTGCGAAACTTGATTCTAAGACTACCGATTTTTTTACGTGACTAAACGAAAAATTAAGTAGATAGGTAAATGGAGGATGATGGAGAATCAGGGTAATTCGAAATCATGGTTGCAGCGAACTAATTATGGCATGGCATTAGGTTGGTCGCTCACCATTGATGCGCCTGTCAGTCAGCGTGTCCTCCTCGTCCCACCACGGCTGGTCAGGGATCCGCCGCACTGGCTGCCGGTCGAAGTTTCCATAGTATTGGAACTCCATATCCGTCAACACTTAACACAACACTACTCGATTTTTCTGAAAAAATCGCTAGTACGTGACGCGTCCGTTTCACAGACACCGCGCCTCCTTTAGCGTTTAAGTGATACTGATTTGTAATTAAGTCTCCTCAAGTAGACGCTAATGAGATAAAACCGAGGTTGAGTTGACACTAAATAATAAAGGCTATTATTGACAATAGCTCGAGCGTGTCAAGCGGTGTCGCGGTACGTATAGATAAAAGATTCCCTCCGGAGCTCTTTTTTTCCGGTGACTGTTTACGTTATGTCTAAGTGTGAACAACCGACAAACACTATCGGACATTGGCTTGCCAATACCAGAAATAGGTTTGAATTGGCAACCTATGCACGACACACGGAAGCTTTAATGGAAGCTGTTTGTTGTCGGCAAACTAAACTAATTTAATATGTTAAGTTAGATCAAACAAATATACGTACCCCAAAAAATACTACAAAGTTAAAAGAGCATAACTAACGCTTCCGCAGTTCCGATTTAGGCGTACACTTTCCATTCTGATTTAAGATTAAGTTTAACAACGTTGGCAACGCCTACGTCAATTTACCTTTTATATGATAGCGTTTGGCAGTCTTATTATCGAGTTAAATTTTTTCGAAGTCCAAAGTTGACATTTAGCACCTCGTGTGTGCTAAATATACAGACGCGCGGGCACAGGTAGGCGGCCACGGTAACGTTACTTCAAATACTGCCCATACAAGTCGAAGCTGCCAAAGCCAAATAGGACGGGTTATCTTTCAGGCATTTAATTAGAATATTAAGTAGTTTTATAGACGTTTTAGTTATTTGAATATGTCATTCACCAAGGTTGAACGCGTGTAAGCCTTAAACATGATGATCTGCTTTGATGTGAGCAAAGTACCAAAAATACCTAGTTTGGTGAGGAGCATAGAAATCGTAAATCCTGCTTTTATTTCTAAGAAACCCCAAAAATCATGAATAAGAGGAAATAAAAAAGTGTAAAAATTTCAACTGACGGCAGCAAAATATTTTTGGCTACCGGAGTACTAGGAAACCTAATTTATTTAGGAAATAAATAGGTGGTCAAGAAACGTTTTCAATGAAGATTATGTGTGATATTTTTTTTAATAAACATGTTTTTGTTAAAGGTGCACTGGAAACCACCTTATACGACCTTCCGATATTTGCTCGTATCTGGTGCATTCAACCGAGTCGCATTCAAGGGAACAATGACTACGAAATTAACTTGTAAGATAAAGGGCTAGCAGAAGCTGATAAATGTATTATCATTACTTAAAATTTTTCTCTTTTTTCTGTGAGTGAGATGCTTATTATCATATGTTATATTCATTTGAAGGTGTGAAAGAACCAAAGTCACCAGAGAGCAGAATCACAATTTCTTAAAGTCGTACCCTACGTCCTATGTATTGTTAAATAAATAGACAAATTAAAGGGCTTGCCGTTGGTTAGGAAATCGGTAGAGACTAGAGATGTAAGATTGAGATTTAAAACGGATAATCAAAAATCGATATACTAACCAACTATGGGATTCTACAATACCCATAACCGATTTTTGTGGAAAACTAGATTATTTCGATTATTTAAACGAATGCCTATTTTCTGTTATCTGCATAATGTTACGCTTAGTGCGATGACTTGAAAATCGTTAGTTATGTCAATATAATTGGAACTGAGTCTTAAGGAGGATCTCTGGCTAAGGATCGGTATTAGGACCGTTGTTGAATTTAATTTCTTATAACATAATTTATGTTCGCGAGGCAGTTCCAACCGCATCTTGAAGGTGATTACTGAGAGACATGACTCTGCCTTCTTGCGATACTGGGTGGGGCTGCTAATATAAATACAGTGTGTCCGGGTTTGGACTAGCGATAATTGATGAGCTATAGTTCATCAAACGTTATTGACAAAGAACCCCCATGTTGGGTTCAAGCAGTAGACCTTCGCAACCAAGGTCCATCAATTTTTGTTTAGTCGACAAAGATGTATGCGATCGAGCATTGTCCTGGTGGAAGACTATACTTTCTCTATTCATTTATTTTTCTTTAAGAGCTTGTTTAAGATTTTCTAATAGCTGACAGTAGATATCAGAATTAATCGTTTAGCCATGTTAAATAGGAAAATAAAATTATTTTGCTTTAAATTTCCGCTAAGAGACGCTCTGGCGCAAGCTCCAAACGTCACCAACCGTTCAGTTATTCAAATGCAGAATGCATCGCCCGCCCTCCCTCAATACGCATTTACTACAGCTAATGCAGTTGCTAGTACCATGGACGAAATATATTTCGTCCATGCTAGTACTAACCATCACTAACATGCAAAAAACCTCGACGCGTTTAGACTGATGATGCCGAATGGAGTGGATTATACTTAATGGAATTCCGCAAAGTAACGCCTGATTCCATCAATTATATGTCTAGCTATATTCATTTATTTATATGGCAAAAGCTCATCATACACAACACCTTTCCAGACTCACCATACACACAACGTCGGAGTGAGATAAGGCTTTGGGACCATTTGCGATGGCTCACCCCGCTTAGACCAAGATCGTTATTAAATATGATTATCGTTTGTGATACCCTTCTCATCGCCGTTACAAATATTTTCAAAAACGGATCGATTTCATTTCGTTTGAGCAGATAGAAATCCTGTTCACCAAGTTTCTGTTATTCAAATCGTGACATACACCTACTACATCATCAATTTTCACATGACCATGATAACAATGTTTGCTTATGTGTCGATCTTAAAGTCATAAATAGTGTCTAATATTGTATAGATAATGGTGCGGAACCCTTGCACCGCCGACTCGCACTTAGCCGGTTTTTTGCAGTAGTTTTGGACCAAGCATCTTTTCCATTAGCATTATTACACCCACATCTCTCTTTGAGCACTCGCAGCATTCAGACCTTTATCTATCGAAAAAACATAATCTAAAAGTATCTATTTTTTCTTAATAACTTCCATTTCAAAAGTATTAATAATTAGTTTCAATTTTACCGCTATAACCAGAAAGTCAGCTGTCAAACAATATATTACTTTCCCGCCTAAGTTCGGTGTTGTGAACTTTTCCGACTATCTACCTACGCTAATTTAACTTGCAATCGGGGGATGTGAATTCCTATTCCAACACAAATAGTTTATGAAAATGTGAGGGACCAGAAAAATAAACACACTTCTCTTACGTTCAACTTAAATAAAGTGTTTAACTGCCGCACTCAGAGACGTCACTTAAAATTAATCTCTAATTAAGTCTCGTTCTGTCACTTTCTTTATCAATGAAATAGAAAAGGACGTATTGATACTAAATGAAGGATTAACTTTAATTGACGTCTATGAGTACGGCAGTTAGTGGGAAAGTAACAGCAAACAGATATTAGGCTGTCAATACGTATGTCAGAAATGTTGAACGCAAAATTCAGATGGAAATAGGAAAACATGAAACGAAGCCCCTCCCAAATAGGTTATGCAAAAGCTGATAAAATCTGTCAACCTAATGTAAAAAATACTGCTACGCTTGATTATTGATTAACAATGACTAATGTCTAAGAATTTAATTGGCATTTACTGCTCCACAAAAGTCGATGACAAAATTGTAACCAGATTACAAAATGAGAAATGCCGTTACAAATTAATTAATTACTACTTAGTCTAACAACAATCATCAACGCAAATATGTACCCATTACAATCAGTGTTCAGTAACATTTGCATAGAGATTCGCTATGGATTTACTAAGATTGCTCAGCGCGGATCATTAGAATTAGATGTGTATGCAGTGAAAATTACTCACGTCCCCATACCATCCGTACATACTGATATGGCAAATCACTAGAACGTCATCACTAGAGTTAGTGTAAGTACAGAGATACGCGTGTCCGCGGGATAGCGTGTGTATAGCGCGGTTCCGCCTCGGAGGTGGACTGACTTGGGCACTTAGCAGAATCGCGCGCGGTGCCTTGAAGCCTTTGGCAAACACCTCATTTTGGCTTACGCGAATTCGAGGCGCGTGATACGCTAAATCCCCTGTTGATAAAAAATATGGTGGTAATTCCGTTTATATATATTATGGATATACTACGAAGATGTAAAGTAGAAGCATTTTCGATACAAAACGTCAAACAACGAACTTCGTCTCCGATAGCGGATGCGAAGCGTTTTGTAGTAAGCAAAACGAAAAACGATTATCGTTTTGTCGGATTTCGTTTTTCGTAGTAGACATCGTTTCTTTACGTGAGTGATTTGAAGTTTATAGGTCCAAGACTTCTGAAATTACAGGGGGGACACCGCGTAAACGACTTTGGCGGGCTATATCTCGCAAATGGTAAAGCTGATAAAAAAGTGTTGTATGAAAACCTTACCTTATTTTCATAGTCCTTTTCAACGATACCCCGCACAAGAGGGTGCACTCAAAAAAATAATTCACCCCCCCCTTTACATGTATGAGGAGGTACCCTTAAAAAGGGGTAATTTTATTTTTTTATATTTTTAAAAATGAGATCTACATGTGAATTAGCCTCGAACCAAGTTACATGCAAATCAATCCATAAACGTAGAAGATATTCTGATGTGACAGACTAGAACGGACGGACTGAACGATCTTATAAGGGTTCCTTGTTGGACTACGGAACCCTAATAAAAAAGAGCTAAGTAAGTTCCTTCATACAATAGGATACAGAAAAACAATCAATTTTCGTTGCCAAGTGAAGTTGGTACTTTTTTAGCAAGTGTTCCTATTTCAATTTTCCAAGTGTCAAGCAAGTGTTAGGCGCAGGTGTGCCAGCAAAGTGTACCCCCGCAAGGCCGTAATCGGCGCTCGGTCACGTTACACGCCACGAAATTCACAACTTTGTATTAGCGACGATACAAACAAGTTCGTTACTTACATATTAGTTGCCGTTGGTAGGCATTTTAGATACTTGACCAGTTGACCTGTAGATTTTCTAGTTAAAGGTAATCTTGATTGGATCGCCTGGGTTAGTCCTAACCGATCCCCAAAATCGATACCTTGGTGGATCAGTTTTAGTTTGAAAGAATTAATGTTTATTACCCTATGTAGTGGATAAATATTTTCTTTTTTAAATTTATAGGCAGATGTCAAGTTTTACAGATAAAACCCGCATAATAATGCTACTATATTTGTATACCTACTTTTGAGATGGTCACCTTAAGATCTTTTAAATAATAAGTACCTACCTATATTATAAGCATTCACTTTGCAATCTAAATATTGGTGTTATAAAATTTAAAAGACTTTTTTACATAAATAATTGACATTTTGCCATTGTTGTTATTCCAGTTTTAACAGTTTAGGAGTCCTATGTAACCAGGGATGGTAAAAAGAATTAAAACGATACCGCACACGTCCAAATCGGCACAAGCGTTCAGAATTTTTGCTGGAATATACCTAGATTATTCGTACATACATAAATAAATGAACCCTGTAAATATTACACTTCGTTTTTTGGACAGTCGTGTGAAAATAATGTATTTTTAAGGTTAGGCACCACCAAGGAATATACGATAGTTTTGTTATGTCTGCCTGTCTGTCCGTCCGTCCGTATCGTCCCTCCCTCACTATTTAATTTAGGGATTCACTCGATTCACTTTGCAATTTTAGGTACTATTTGTGTTAATTGGTATAACATTTGTTAACATCAGAAAGTCATTAGTGACCCACACACAAGGCCGCACTGTAGACTATCCTACTTTGACCTTAAAACCGCCTCTATTCCCTACGTAATAAAAGCGGTTATCGTAGTTCACATGGGTAACCCAATGTGTGCTGCCAACTCTACATTATATCTATTAAGCACACCTTGAATATAACCAGGTCATAATTAACTGTATTGAGTTTACTTAGACCCGACAAAAGACAAAAGGAAACAATGGAATAGTTCCAGTATTTACGCAGCCTCACATATCATTGTTCTAAGATCTCCGGGAATTAATTTTTACGTCGGTGCATAAGCTCCTGCAAATATAAAACAAGCGATAGTAATATCGCAGTATTGTAGTAAATGTTTAAACATTGATAGCAGTTTGGTTTATTATTCTTATCATTTAAATTCATGCCAGTGTACGTATTTAATAAGGTATTCAATATTATTAAAAAAAAATGTGTGTGGTTAAATAATGATATCGAAAACAAGTAAACAAAATGTATAGGTAGGTATGCCACGTAAGTCCTACGTAAAGGCTACGTAGATACATACATTTTTCCGTATTTAAACGAGATAGAGTTGTCTTGTTGTCATACCTGTCATACATTTCTTAAACTAAGTGGAAAATACATTAAATTTTTCTTCGTACTTATAATAAACTGTCATTTTATCCTTTGGGTCAAAAAGGTTAAAAATATATTTAAATAATATTGATTGAGTAAATATTGCAGTAGAGGTAATTGACATTACTTACAATAGTTTTAAGCGATTGAGTGTTTAATTCATTGTAACTTATTAATAACACACCCGTGATCCAAGCTTGTTAAGTCTTTCCATATTTGCCTTGAAGAATACTTAACGAAAAAGCTGACCTTTGCACTTAATAATGTCCCACGCTAATTTGGGTCAACTCCAGTTCAGCATTTTATTTCAAAAAATGCCTATTTATAGGTTCATTTTAACCGAATGCGACAAAACCCAGGAGGGTTATTTTTTTTTGTATTTTACCTTAAATTGGTTTGGATTATGATGCGTGCGACCTTTAAGGTAGTGTAAAGGGATTTCCGAACGCAATCCATAGCTACTTTGCGAGCGCATTCGCGCCAAATGTTTCACATGTATCTTCCCTCTCACTCGCACGATTCTCTCTGTACGCGGCGTCATATTTTTCTTGTGAATTTATGTAATTTATTAATTAAAATGTGTTCTAACTAGCGTTGGGTTTACTCCCCGGAATATTTCCAACAGTTGGGTTTATTCCCAAATTCGGGGAAAGTATGCGGAATATTTCCAATTCGTCGGGAAAATAGGGAAAATACTCAAAAGTGGACTTAAATTAATAAAATGCGAGAATTTTGCTATTTTGACAATGGTTTTACGCCTGTAGCACACCTTCACATAAAACCATAACAGTGGGACCACGCTAGTTTTGCCTGTTTGTCAGTTTTATTGCACTAAACGTAAATGGTATGTTCTATTTATCTGAGTCTCTCTTTCTTTGAGATTCGACAATCCTGTAGTATACTTCCTACTACTGTGTCCACGATGTCGCAAATTGGTGCAGAAATGTAGACGTTTGAGAAGGATTGGAGAAATCTCGACATAAACAAACCGGGTCATAGTAAAATCTCTACTTTAGAAGCGGCAGTTTGGCTTCTGTTAAGTTTGAATATTTGAGACAAGTGATAATAAAGTTAAATCTTTGTTTAAAACAAATAAAGGCGATTTTGCACATGTAATAGATGTAATTAAAGAGAATTATAAGTTTTAGTGTTTGTATAAATAACAAAGTTATATTTGCGAATGTTGAAATGTGCTATACACACTTAAAAAAAGTTTGAGATCACTAGCATAACTGATATAATTCTTTAAATTTTACTTTATCAAGAAAAATGTTTTGTTGTGTGTTTTCTTTAAATAGAAAAACCCTTTGAAATCAAGACAAAAGTTAATTTTATTTTTAATAACAAAAAATGAGTAATTAACCTTAATATTACCGTTAAATTGTTAGAGAAATTTGATATAAAGGAAAATACTGTTTAACTAAATTTACCGACAATTTATAAATAAAATGATTTTATTCAAATTAATATAACTCCTCCCCTGGCTCTAACACATGCGGAGATCTTCCTGGGCATGCTGAGGATCAAGTTATCCAGCGTTTCTTTGGGTAACCTGTCCCATTCTTGAATAGCGGCTTCCCTGAGGTCTGGCACTGTCTGGGGACGTGGCTGACGATTCCAAACAGCTCGCTTAAGAGCATCCCACGCGTGCTCTATTGGGTTTAAGTCAGGCGAGCCGGTAGGCCAGTCTAACCTTGTGATGACGTATTCTCGGAGAGCAGCATTCACTCGTTGAGCTCGATGTGCGGGCGCATTATCATTGACCAGTACAAATTGGTGCTCATAGTTTACTCGGTATGGTCTGACAATTCCATCAATAGCAACTGCTTTATACATGTCTGCTGTCATGAAGCCTCGATACGGGATCACAGGTGTTCTAGCTCCAATCATAATACCACCCTCAAAAGGACACCGATTTCTCGCCTTGCTGAACTAATCCTGTGGCAGTTCTTTGCCTTTCACGGTCTCCTGGTCTTCTTCAGACACGGGCACGTCGGTTATCTGGATGAGTACTGATTCGCGATTCGTCAACGAAGAGACAGTTTTGCCAAATGTTTTCTTCTTCATCTTCTTTATTCTGCCGAAGTCTAGCCCACTCCAATCTCTGTTGTTTACGTTGCCGGGAATTCAGAGGCGCTCGCCAAGACCTCCGTGCTCGTAATCCAGCCTGGTGCAAGCAATTCCAAATGCTAAGTCTGAGTGCTAACTTCAAGCCCAGATGCGGCCCGAACTTCTGATTTTATTTTAGTAGCGTTGATTGTTGGGTCACGGGCTGCCAGCAATCTAATCTAGCGCTTTTGGGCAGCAGTCAAAACAGTTGGGCGACCGGTGCGGGGTCGTCAGCTAAATTACCCATCCCGTGGTACCTCTGAAACGTGGTCACGACACAGGATTGGGATATAGCAAGTCTGCGTGCTATATCTCTCGTGCTGTATCCTTCTTCCCTCAAGGTTACTATTCACGTAAAACTTCTGATACTACTTGGCATTTTTTCAATCACAACTTTTTGCGAAAAAATATTTAAAATCCGTCAAAATTGACTAAATCAGATTTCTGAGTGAGCGTAAGCTATGACTGAAAGCCTTTTCATATGGAAAAACAATTGAACTGTTTTATTTTTTTGTATTCTAATTGTATATTTTTAAATAAACAATCTTAAAAGAAGAAGAAATCATAATATAATCTACCGTTACAAAAAGGATTTCGATTTTTCAGTAATCGTAAACTTTTTTGATGTGTGTATTTAAACACGGTATTAAATTTACCAATTATTTTTTTTTTACATTTTTAAGTAAGATATCTTACCACTTTGGAAGTGCTTTCTTTATCAAAAAAATTAGTATTGCGAGATTTGTCCGCAGTTGGAATTCAGTTTTTGAACTTGTTATCAAATCAGATACTTTGTAATATCTTGTTAACTTTTGGACCTATAGAAAAAAAAATCTTAATGAATGTGTCTTATAATAAAATAAGCAGTTTTCGAGTTTACAAGCAAAAAATATAAACAAAAGAGGCGCCTTTCTTTCACTATTCCGTTGATAGCTCACTTACCACTCTCGGGACTTTAAGTATGTTCACCTAGACACCTCGAAGAAAACAAACCTACCCGTTTAGTTTTCTGAATTTCTTGTTTTTAATAACGAAGACTTGAACTTTATCATCACTTGTCTCAAATATTCAAACTTAACAGAAGCTAAACTGCCGTTTCTAATGTAGAGATTTTACTATGACCAAGTTTCTTTACGTCGATATTTCTCCAATCCTTCTCAAACGTCTACATTTCTGCACCCATTCGCGATATCTTGGGCACAGTAATAGGAAGTATACTACAGGATCGTCGAATCTCAAAGAAAAAAAGACTCAGATAAATCTAAGCATTAGAACATGCAGTTTACGTTTGGTGTAATAAAACTGACAAACAGGCAAAACTAGCGTGGTCCCGCTGTTATGGTTTTATGTAAGGGTGTGCTACAGGCGTAAAACCATTGTTACAGTAGCAAAATTCTCGCATTTTATTAATTTAAGTCCACTTTGAGTATTTTCCCGCCGAATTGGAATATTTCCCAATCTTTCCGTTTTTTCCCATACTTTCCCGTATTTTTCTTTTCCATCCCAATTTTTTATTTCCCTTGCCCATCGCTAGTTCTAACTGAGCTCCACCACAGTAGGTAAAGTCTTTAGGCCTACTTGCACAAGTCCGGATTACCTGTTCTGGACTTGCGCAAATGGGCTTTCAACTCAGAACTTAGTCCTTGCGCTGGTCTGGACTTGCTATCTAATCCGAAATGGCGCAAGTGGACCTTCCGGATTAGCCAATCCAGACTTGAGCAAGTGGGCTTTTAACTCAGACAACAGGCCGTGAACAATTCCAGATTAGAAAGCCGGACTTGCGCTTAATTTAATTTTGCCTAGGTACATAAGTTAAAGATTAGGCGAGGCCAAGTGTAAGAAAACTTTTGAGTTTTGACTCATTAAAAAACTAAAAATTGTTAATTTAGTAAAAAACAAGATTTTTAAAATAAACATATTCTTAACTTTATCCTATTTTCGAATACCAAAATGATACACAGATATGGTAATACAAATATTTTGCAGTGGGATATGGGCATGATTTTGATGGCAAGAAACAAGTATGGCCATATTTAAACGTCTTCTTTTTTATCGTTATCTAAATGCTGACATATAGACACGATACGAATACGAGGGCAAATGGCTATAAATCAAGTCGGAGTGATTTATTTGAAAAACATACATTACCGAGTGAATATTCAATCAAGAAAAATCGCCCTAATGCCCTACTTTAAGCACGCCTATAAGTATTCATACTCCAGTCAGAGGGCATTGATGTTTCAAATATTGATTGCGAGGTCATTATTCGAATAAGTTGGTGAGGGTGATTTAAATATTTAAGGATTTCCAATTTTATTAAATCGATCGATACTTATCTACTCCAGATTAGGTCACTTTTATTGATTAACTTCCCACTTTTGATTTCAAAGGGAAGAGTAATACTGACCGTTATTATTTAACAATGTAAGTGATACTTATGTTACGAAGATCTAATAATCTAAGTTCTAGAAACGCGTCTAAAATCCAATTTACAACAACTTTACCAACAAATATCTATACCAACTTCGTAATCCTAAAAAAAGGCGTTTTAATACTAAAGTCGGAGAGGTAGGTACCTACTTCAGATTTTAATATGAAAACGCGATTTCTTTTTTGGATTTGGTTTGTAGGTACAAATGTCGATATTATTTGATCGAAATCATGATGACTATGAATGGGAGACTACTGTACCTTACATTCGTAAATCGTCATTAGTATCAATATTTAAAGCTCTTAACTTAGGATTTAGATGTAATAAGTATTGTTCCTTAATTCTGTTTGCAAACCCATTTTCAATTGTAGGTATGGATAACATAATATATACCGCACAAGGTATACCGTCTTTTTAGGGTTCCGTTGTTAACAAAGATTTTAGTTTCGCTATGTCCGTCTGGTCTGATTTGAAATAATTTCATCACTTATTCTACTTTTGTCGATATTAATTACAGATATTTTCAAGCACTGTCAAAAAGAATGAATGAAGTGTATAAATGTTGAAAACAAAATAAGTTATCTATTACATTACATGTCATATATCTTTTCTAAATAGTTTTGGTACAATGCAAAACGGCATATTTACCCATTTTTGCCTGCAGCTAAATGTTTCTAATCGAGATCTGACACCATACGGACTCTTTTGCATAGGCTAAATATTATGGTGTATAGGCAAGGGAAGTAGGCAAGTGCGAACATAGTCATCGTTACGCGTCTGTTGTTAGTTCGTCCAAGAACTTTACCTATAATTAGTTACTTACTTTTGGTTTTAAAAGGTAGGTAGAGTAATTATTATTGTAGTAGAGCTTTTCAGAAATTACTATGTCGTCACTCGTCATGTGAAAACAGCATTCAATCGTTTTTTGAGATCATCGCGAACATACAACGTAATCATAATAGACTCTTTTTTATTTAGATTTAGGTATATGATTATTATCGATGAAGGTGTCGTGATCGTGTAAAACGTCAACGACAAATTACTACATAACTAACTGCGTAGGTATGTATGTAAATGCGTAGACACCTAAGGTAGATTTGTGTAAACACATTATTAGTATCTACGTACACGTTTATAGTCCGACAAGTTCATGCGCGACCCTGCGCCCCCGCAAGCCGTGGGGGTTAGGATGCTCCAATTGCACGCGACAGTCATGGGAAATCCCGTTCCCCGCAACATCACCCGTCTCGGCTGACATTTGAAGGCATAGTTATGAGGTAAGCTAAAATAGACTCTCTTTTGTTCAAATTGAAATTTTAAATATATACTAATATTATAAAGAGGAAAGATTTGTTTGTTTGTTCGTTTATTTGCATCGAATAGGCTCCGAAACTACTGGACCGAATCAAATGAAATTTGGCACAGAGATAGTTTGAGACACTGGGAAGGACATATGCTACTTTTTGTCGCGATATAAAATCATCAGGGGGGTGAAATGGGGGATGAAAATTTGTATGGAAAACCTGACTTATGGCGCGGGCGAAGTCGCGGGGAACTGCTAGTTACAAAAAAAAACAATTGACTATCCTGCTTGTCCCTGTTTATAAGAGCAAAAAAAAAGAGTAAGTGCGCATTTTAGATTTGTCACCGCCTAGAAATAGCAATAGGTAACGCTAGTGTGTGATTATTAGATAGGCCAAGCATATACAATAGCAAAACGCTTCATGTACACCTAAGATGTGCTGACTATCCAGTCTCAGTCGAAAATAATAATACCTAAGTATTTATTTGGCACAAATTAGAGAACGGGACATTACAATATTATCAATAATCGTCTACAACTAGGTAAGACTAGGTACCGTAGTTCAGGTGTTCTCAAACTTTATAAGTTCGCGGCGCTCCTGCAGATGTTAATTAGGTTGTTGTGGTGCCCTAGTCCCATTGTTGGTAATTTTTGACAAGGGTCTACAGGTTTTATGGAAGCTAATACGTTACCCGATGGAAACCTCTTTCAGCGGTCTCAATAAATAATAGGTACAGGTGTCATCTTAAATAAATAAATCAATTGACTCAACAAACTCAGCAATTCCCTAGCCCCAAACTAAGCTTGTGCTATGGTGACTAGGATAACGGAAAGACAGACATACTTATATACATTTATAAACATCCATGATTTATGTACAAATGCTCGTGCTCATCACACAAACATATACCCCTTGCGGAATTCGAACCCGCAACCGCCTGGTTTAGAAGTACGGGGCGCGAGCCACTACACCAAGACTGTTGTCTTAAGACAAAGCTTTGCCTGAGCTCAAAGTAAACTGACACAGATTATTGATATTTAAATCAGGAACAGACTCGGGCCGAAAATACTGCCTTGGATGCTCCAACGCAATGTTAGGTGTTTTAGAACAGAGTTTGAACGTTTTGTACTCTGTTGCAAAGAAAGTATTGTAAACATACGTGGGCTACGTATGTTTACAATACTTTCTTTCTTCTAACTTCATAACGTTTTAATAAGAAGAGATGGGAAAGAAGATGGAAACAATTGATCGGGGGATTAAAAAAAAGCAATTGCGTTCACTGTATGATGAAATACCTACTTACTATCAGGAAATCTTACTCGAAACTTCGATTAGGTACTATCGAAGTACTGAAGGTACGTAAATAGTACTACTCGTACTTACTAGTATTGCTAGTATGTACATATTTGATACCTACAGACAGTTTCGTCCAAGACTTAACAGTAATGCAACAAAATTTTCCAGGCAGCGTGTGTTTACACAACCTTGAAATATTAACACAATAACAAGAGAGCACTCACCGTATTCCAAGTCGTCGTCCTTCCCAGCTCCGAGCACGAAGGCACTCCTCATAAGGTGGCCCATTTTACAAACTACTTTACAATGCTGATTTTGTGCAATATCTTACTCAATAATAATCTCATAAATCTCAAACTACAAATACTACACTACATCGATATTAACTAATAACACTGTACCTATTTACTAACTACGTACTTTACAAAAAAAAAACAATGGATTTTGATACCATAGATTACCGCTCTAGTCGGTTAGAACAGTAAACGGCTACATCTCTGCTAAATGGGTTATCAATACACGTTTCTGTAACAGAAGAAAGCCTGACGAATGTAGCTTGTTTCGTTACCACAGTATAAATGATGTAAAGCGAGCGCTAACCGAAATTATAGGTCGTGCTAAGATGCAGAACAGCGACGGTACTGGAGTAGACACGACAACACAGCGAACGCAGAGATAACATAACATGAGACATGATGATGACACGCCGTTTGAGTTTGATGACATCCGGTTTATGCGATATTGTAGTAGTGTAAGGAAGGAATTAGTCGACTAGTCCAATAAACATGGGCCCTATGTTTTTTGCTATCTTTGTATGATTGAAAAGTATATTAGGTATTGCACATTTCACGCGAGCAGGGTCCTACTTGTTCACATAAGGCCATGTCCACAATTTCGAGCCATCACGATCGTTCACGCAATTATTATAGCAAAGGGTAGGCTAGACGGCTACGAAAGCTTCCATAAGAGTACGGCCGCAGATTCTCAAAATAAAGATAACATTAACCCGAAACTATGATGGTTTAGATTGATCTTGATATTCTTTAAAAACATAGATATACTTAATGAATCCCGACAGTTCGTATCTATAGTTTTCCTATTCTAGTCGAACATTTATTGACATAAGCAGGGGAACAATGAAGAGCGAGCTATCTGCGTACGCGCAGCCGAGAAACGCGTGTAAACAAATGCTGCTACCTAAACTGGCTTTAGGTATATTATCTAATGTGGTAGCGCTTTAGATTTGTCTAGACTATAACAAAGACGGTTTACTTAGTTCCAGACTACATTTCCACAAATAAAGTAGGTACTTTTATTTAGAGGTAGGACTGACACGCACGAGCGTTTTATATAGTAACATTGTTTTATATAGTACAATACCTAATAAACTTACTTGAATTTGTGAAAATGTATAATCAACAGATTGAGATTTCCTACCGGTACCTAAACTAAATAGGTTGGGTACCACCCATTTAGATTGATAAAGATGAAAGATCTGAATTAGCTTGGATAGGTTGGCACTTGCACCTTCATTTTATTTAAGTATGTAAACCCTCGTCTTAGGTACTCAATAACCTTAATTAGTTTTCAGTTACGTCTTAAATAGTAAGTACCCTCTAGATTATTAGTCAGTTGGCATTAGGTACCTAAGTAAAATGTGAACAAATAAGAATTCCGGTTTAGTGTCACTGTCAATAAAAGGTTTAAAGAGTTTATTAGAGTATTAACCAAATTTCGAACGCCGAAATAATGAAAAAATAATAATAATAATGTTAGTACATAATCATAAAAACTGTCTTAAACGAGCAGTTTGCTATTTTCAAATATAAATTCAGACAATTTGGTCTTACAACTATTAAAAGAACTAGTATTTTTCAAGGTAGAAGGTAGTTTGTTACAAGCCGTGCCCCCTCAAACGTGATACTTTTTTTAAATAAAATAAAACTGAAAAAAAGCTGAATAAATTGTATATAAAATATTTAAACACAATTTATTTCGCTTCTTTTCTGTATTTTCAAGTACCTAACCTATTTAAAGACAATGGTGATATTGAAGTAGGAAGGTACTCTGAATTTTAGGGGCATAAAAATTGCTTAAATCAATAAATCGCAAAATATGCACATTGTGCACAAGTATTTAGCCGTACCTATGTATAGACAGTTAAGTAATACATTCTTTAAGTATACATATTTAAGGTTAAATAGGTATGTAAATAATACTTTGTAAATAATAGATATCAAGTATTATACCAACGACATGAAGCGATTCTTGGGAATTTCCTAAGGTTATCTATTTTTAATCAGTTATCTTACAGTTACAGTATAATATTATAAGAGGCAGTTGACATGGGTTATAGAACTCAAGACCTCAAGGGTTAGACATGTCACATGACACTTGACAACTGCATGACATTGCCTTTTCACCCTGTATCTTCTAAATATCAAAGAGAAAAAATACTGACATATCAACGCGCAGCCGAATCCAGTAAAGGTATACACAAGTTGTGTATACGGCATATGTGCATAATATGTCGAATTTCCTATACAAACTTTCATTCCCCAAAGTAGAGAGGATCGGCTAGTGTGTTCATATTTTAAGTTGGCATCGTTGCTATTAGAACATACCTCATGTTCTAATAGCAAGTTACAGATTGAACAACGTACATTTTGTTCTGTCTGGCACATGATGATATCAATATTACCAACCAATACGACTCGCCCGAGTCAGGAATTTCGATTAGTCTTGGTAAATAAATATACAGCGGTGAAAATATAAATAGATTCGGGAAGGAAGGACCCCACGTCAAAAATTGACCCAAATTCTAACCGGAAGGTGGCCGGCGGCTGTCATCATTTCACGCCCAATTAATTTTCTAATAAGCGGCTCTGTCGGTGGATATTTTTGGCATACCTACCTATGCATATTCACGAAAGTGAATAGATAGCTAGGTGCTTACCTAAGCGACGAGGAAAAAATAACGTGAGTCTAGGTATCAATATATGTTCTTGTCTTTCAACTAAGTAGCTAATTTTAATTGTTTTGGGACTTTAGTGACTTGAACTGTTCTTTCTACCTACGAACAAAAAACTACTTATCAGTCATGCCTAGTAGCTCAGCTTTCTAAAAATTAACTGTATTTTACGTTGGTTTGAAAGTTTTACAAACTGCTTACTAACGAGCCTGCCAAAAGTTCTGAAGATCACAAGTTCCCAATTTATTTGGCCACGGTACCATTGACATCTTAGTTTTTTTGACGGATCCATACTAATTAGGTACCTTGTAGTTTGAATACTTACATGGTCATGATGATTCTTTTCTACAAACAACGTACGAAACGCGGAATCCCTGTGATCCTTTCACGGAACCATGGTTCAGCGACTTGTGAATCGTGAATCGTAGCTGAAGATATCCATAAACAGAAATAGTTTGGATGCTCGGATTCTTACTCCCTCAAAACCCGCTCTCGATCTATTGAATACAGCATCACAAAAATCGCTAGCTTCGTAATATCCATGGTAACATGAACATATTTGTTATCTTCGTAGCATCGTAGTCGGCGTCGTAGCTATCGTAGTCACGTCGTAGCAGTACTTAAAGGTTTACTGTACAAGTGTACAATTACGTACCACTATGGTATCACATACCAAAAAATTGATTTTAACACCTCAGTCGTAATTTAAATACCTATCAGCCAGTCAAATGTTGGTGCAAGATCGTACCTGGATTGTAATTTCTTTTTAAACTATCCCTAGGACGATTAGAATTAGGATAATGAAACATCCATCTATTACACTATTCTTTTTCTCCCTTATTACGGTCAAACAGGGGTTAACCTGAGATTAAGCTTGCAAGTTGTGAGCCCACAAAATCAATTAATAGCAGAGCCCCTTATTACGGTTTGCAATGGTTGGTGACATCTCTAATAACCAAACGAAAAACGGTAGAGACGAAATACTTTTCTATCAAACAAGTGCGATAAAATAATTTCGCCACTTTCATCCGACCTTGGGCTTCCACATTTACAAACGGGTCTGAGACCGGCGCGGCGTCGAGGTTGCTTCCATGGCGACGGGTGCCAAACACGCCCGGCACGTAATTACGAGACTGAAACGTTACTTCATCACGTAAGGCTGTGGAGTCGGCAATAAATTGTCCGTATCAACAGGAACATACACGCCTATTACATAATTATAACATAAGAGGGTTGATGTATTGAAATATAAAATAACATCAAAAAATACCTACACATTATAAATACCTATTGGGTTATGTTATTTCACCTATTTTGGCGGTTTTGTTATTAAACCTATTTAGTTTTAACTGAAGCTTTTTTATTATTTTTTATATTGAAACTAGTAATTAGCAGAACGATTGATTGCTCACTAAGTATGTAGTTCCAAATTCATCCATCCTTTAGGGATTAAAGAATTGAATCGCGATGTGCTTCTAGAGGTGGAAACTTTTAGAGGCACATCGCGATTCAATTCTTATTCTTCCAATATTGGCCACTTATTCCTGGCCATTTATTCCTAAATGAATACAATACACCCGTCACGCCAGGCCTTGGTACAAATAATAGCATTCGAATAGCAAACTTTGGTAAGGAGTGTTTGTTAGTATAATTAAAAGTAGGTACAGTCTGAAATACAACTATGATCCCGATTGAGCATTCGAGCGCAAGAGCTTTGAACTATGATCCAGGATATGAGAGATCATGTATTCGGTGCAGCGACTGCAGTCTGACCTCCGCGACCCTGTTAACAGGGGAACCTGACCATTACGGTGGTCCGAGTACGGTGTTTTTTCTCGCCGTAAGAGCATCGGTTAGTGAAACAACTAATGTGCATAACTCAGAAAAAGTAATTAGTATATGGCAGCACGACTTTCCGGTTCCGGCGCTTGACAGCTTAACTCGTAGAATTCTCGTCTCTCGTATTTAATTCCGAATAAACACAATTACCGCAAGAACAGTGAAAACATCGCGTAAAAACTAAAGAAAACAACAAGAACCTTCTTTTGTGCTATAAATCTCGCGGAAACAGTGCATATTTGCTGATATTTAGTGATTCCAAAATAGTAATTATAGACTTCAAGTGACTGTGATTTGCAACTTTTAAAATAAAATTTTCGAATACCCACATTGAAGACGAACATTTATTAAGACAGTTCCAAGAAGAGCATTTACACGGATAGTTAACTATCAATAACGATAACGCCAAAGAAGACATTTACGAAGATAGTTAAAAAAATGGACCTAACAATACTTCTAGAAAAGATGGAGGAAATGAAAGCAGATTTTAAATCACAAACTGTAATGCTTATCGAAAAATTTAACCAAAGCCTGTCAAACACCATAGACGAAAAACTGAGACCATTGGTAGAAGAGAATAGAAAACTCAAACAAGAAGTTCACCACCTACAAACAAAAGTACAACACTTAGAAAGAGATGCTCGAAAAAATAACTTGGTACTTTATGGCATTGCTGAAAATGAAACCAGTGACAACGAACTAAGGCAAATTGTCTTAGAAACCCTTAACAAAATAAGCCAAAAAGTGGAAGGAATGCAGAATTGGGACTTTGGGAAATTAGCAACCTGAGAAGGCTTGGAAAGAAACAAGACACAAAGAAGAGACCCATCCTCCTAAGCGTAACGCTCTCATGGCGAAAATACGAACTCCTCAAAAACAAAAGAAGCTTTCCCTTAGATGTATATGCCACGGAAGATTACCCAAAGGAGGTCCTTCTTAAGCGGAAAGAATTAAAACTTAAAAAAGACCAGGAAGAAAAAAATTTAAAAATAGCCTTTATCAAATACGATAAACTCATAGTGAAGGATAGGGACACAACAGTTACTAAAAGAAAACGCTCGCCATCAAACACACCACCCAAAGAAGATAACACATCGGCAGCTAACTCAAAGAAAATAATTAAGCCTAACATACCCAACTATGAAGCACGTGCCAAACCATCCTCAACATCAGAACCTTCAAATAACTAATAAACATCAATAAGAGCCGGAACCAGATCAAAACAAAAAACAAAAGATAGCAACAAAACAAAACCTCTCCCACTACGGCTGGTCACCGCGGGAGATAAAGACCACCACCCTCTAACATAGCCTAACAACAAAATACACATTGCAACCTTGAATACTAGAACTCAGAACACCTGAATCACTTAACGAATTAGAAGAAGCACTGAAGACAATCAACTGGGACATAATAGGTATCAGTGAAATGCGAAGAGCTGGGGAATCTGTAGAAGAACGCCAAGACTATATATTGTTTAACAAGGGAGAAAGAGGAGGACAGAGGGGAGTTGGATTCATGGTCAAAATACATTTTAAAAAAATATTTTAGACTTCATAGGAATATCAGATCGAATCGCCATACTTAACATGAACTTACCCAGTCTCAAAAGAGTAATGTCAATTTTACAAGTTTATGCGCCAACTGAACAAGCTGATGAACAAGAGCACAATTCGTTTTACAACAACCTATCCCAAGCCCTTAGTGACCACCCAAACAAAACAATCATACTGATGGGAGACTTTAATGCCCAAGTTGGAGCCAAAATGAACAAGGATGAATATGTCCTGGGAAACTTTGGTCATGGGAAGAGAAGCGCGAACGGACAACGACTGATAGACCTCTCATTAGAACATAATCTCAGCCTCACAAACAGTATCTTCAAGAAAAACGTCCACAACAAGTGGATTTGGATCTCTCCAGATGGGAAATACAAAAATGAAATAGATTACATCATTACCAACCAACCAGGATTGTTTATGGATACATCAGTGATATCAAAACTAAATTTAAACACTTACCACCGCATGGTAAGAGCAACAATAAAGACCACAACACTCAAAAAACCCAGAGCACACTTTAAAACACCAAATAGCAAGGAAAACAGCAAAACCTCACTATCGTCTATGAAAACACTCCAGAGAGAAATAATTAATAGTGATTCATCAAACCTAAAAACAACATACGACAAACTACAAAACCAGCTTATACCATGTAAACTACATAGCAAGACAAAACAGAAATATACCTTAAGTGACACAACCCTGCAACTCATACAAGAAAGAAGCATTCATTTCAGAAACCGAATGGAAAGATATGCCATCCAAAAAATTAAGGACGGAATCAGGAAAGATCGGAAAATTAAAAGACTACAGACACTGGAAAAACACATTGCGACAACCGGTGGAACGAGAAAGGCCCTCAAAGAACTACGTGAATCGAATTCTTGGATACCAAAGCTGAAACATAATCACAAAAACGTCACAAACAGGAAGGACATTAATAAAGAAGCAACTATATTCCATCGTAATCTATATTCCGAACCTAGTGAGGCCTAAAACGTGAAAGAAAGCTACACAGACTCGCAAATCGACCCTACACACTTAGAACTCGAACCTGAAATCCTACCTAGCGAAGTAAGGAAGGCAATACTGAGCCAGAAGTTAGACAAAGCCCCCGGCCCAGACAAGATTACGAACGAGATACTTAAAGGAAATCTGGATGAACTGGTTCCCTTGCTAACCAAGATCTTCAACGACATCTTGATATCAGGTCAGATCCCAGAACAATGGGCAACGTCTCACATCATACTCATATACAAAAAAGGTCCCAAGGAAGACATAGGAAACTACAGACCAATTACTTTGATGTCAAATATTTACAAAGTGGTCTCCAAGATCATCCTAGGTAGAGTGACTATAAAATTAGATGAAAACCAACCTATCGAACAGGCCGGCTTTCGAAGAAACTTTTCAACGATTGATCATATACACACTGTCAAACAAATAATAGAGAAGTACAGAGAATACAACAAGTCGCTGTACCTAGCGTTCATTGACTATTCTAAGGCCTTCGACAGTATAAGTCATGATGCCATATGGAGGAGTCTCAGAACTCACGGAGTTAGCGCAATATACACTAACATCATAAAAGCCATCTACTCTGATGTCAAGGCCAGGGTTCAACTGGAAAGCTTAGGAGATACATTCAAAATAGAGAAGGGTGTCCGACAAGGTGACCCATTATCACCCAAACTATTCTCAGCTGTGTTGGAAAGCATATTCCGAAAAATGGAATGGGACCAGCTAGGACTGAATATTAATGGAAGAAAGCTGAATCACCTCAGATTTGCGGACGACATTGTCTTATTTGAAGAAGATCCGAAAAAGTTAGAAAGAATGCTACAAGACCTTAGCTACGAAAGTAGTAAAATAGGCCTATTGCTAAACCCAGATAAAAAAAAATTATTAACAAATGCCAGGCCATGGGAAATATTGATAAACAACCAACCTCTAGAGTACATAGAAGAGTACACCTATCTGGGACAGATTATCTCTCATCAGGACCAGACCAGCAAAGAAATAAATAGAAGAATAACAAGTGGCGGGAAAAGATATTGGTCTCGAAAGGAAATACTAAAATCGACAGATCTCAGCATAGGCATCAAAAGGAAAGTCTTTAACACGTGCATCCTCCCATGCATCACATATGGTTGCGAGACATGGTCCTTGTCAAAGAGCCAAAGAGATAAGTTAGCACACTGTCAAAGAGCCATGGAAAGAACAATGTTGGGCTTCAAAAAACAAGACAGAAAGCGAAACACCTTTATCCGAGCAAAGACTAAAGTCACAGATGTATTAACAAAGATAGACCAACTAAAATGGCGATGGACGGGTCACATGATGCGCTGCCCACTTGACAAATGGAGCATAGGAGATAGTCACTGAATGGTACCCCAGGGATGGAAAGAGAAACAGAGGCAGACCGCCAAATAGATGGGAGAACGAAATAAAACGCACTGCAGGTCCCAACTGGAGGAGAGTTGCCAAAGACAGAGTGCAATGGAAGGAGTTAGAGGAGGCCTTTTCCATGAGGCACACTGAACTAAGAGATGTATTATAAAACTAACTAAAATTGGAACAGGAAAAATTCAGGATAAAAAAAGGCTATTGATTGATTGATTGATATGGCGGCACGTGGGTTCGAACCTGGTACCTCTAGGCAAACCCGCTAGCCACTGTGCTACCGACGCTCCGAATAAATCAATTATAGTCCGACAAGTTCATGCGCGACCTTCCTACGGACGGAGCGAAAAACACGTCCCCATGTGTATTTCGCTAGATGTCAGCGGGTACAAGTAGTCTTGCAGGGAACGGGATTTTCTATGATAGTCGCGTGCGACTGGCAATTCTTTCGATCCGTTTCATCTAAACCTTTTTTTTTCGCACCAAATTGAGTGCACCATAACTTCCAAACACAACCACTGGGAGCCCGCAGACCAACTCTTGTCACCTTTAGAGACACCATTTATTGAAACGGCACCAAAACAAGTCTTTCAGTGACAATTTTTTCAATTGTTGCGTCTAATTATCTCCTATAAGTTATTTACTTTAGAAAATAAAATTGTGGCTATTTAATATTTTATTTTTAAGTATAACAGAAGTGTGGGATATGATAACTTATTAATAATATCAGCACATGCCATTCGGTTATGATATGGATAATCCAACTTCAGCAAATAAATAAGCATTTGGTTCAAAATATGGTTCAAGTTCCCAAGAGCTGATATAAACATCAATTAACTTTTCATCTCTGCAATGTGCAATGTTTTCTGAAACAATTAAACTCTAAATATTTTTAGAAGCAATAAATTATTTAATATTTAAATAATCATTAGACTAGATTTTTTTAAAGTATTTATCTATTACTTACTAGAGGATAATAAAATGATTTATTTCCAAAATAAATTCTGCAAACAAACATTCCTTTATGAATTAAAATTTGGCTTACCTGTAATAACTTGTTTTAATTTATATTCCTTTTGCATTGTGGTAAAAATTTTGCAGACAGTATCAGAAACTTTCTTTGCAGTCCATGTGAGGATGACAGGATCATCTGAAGGTTGCAAATTAGCTAGTGCCTGTAGCTGCTGGCTTATTACTTCCACTCCTGACAAAAACAATCCTATGAATGAATAAACATAAAGAATTCAAGCAAATAGAAGTACTCTTTTCATTTGGACCCTTTTCTATGAAGATAGATAGGTAGGTGCTAAAATGTTTTCATTTTTTATACAAGTGATCAGACAGTAGATTAGGAGACATTGATACCTAAAGTTTAGTGTTTGCACTTAAAGCATAGAATAAGAAGTACTAGTATCTAGCTAGGTAAACAACCACAAAAGCAAAATGAATTCGACTTGAAAAAATTTAAAAGTGGCACTGAACCCTACTGACATAAAAAAAATTAGGTCAAGTATATAAAAGCATGTTTGATTCCACAAAAGCACAGACCATTCAAAATATCCTTTGAACCATTCAATGCTTCTACAAGACTTTCCATGAGTGGCTTTAATTGTGTTGGATAGTAGTCATCAGCGCATTCATACAATTTTAAGGCAGAGATGGCTCTACATAGTTTCACTCCTTTTTCCCTGAATCTATTCCAATCATTTATTAAGCTATGCAATGTTGACACATGGGTAAAGACCGTCTTTGATACTCCAGGTGATTCTTTATTCGGTGTTGGTAATTCTGAAAGAAATAGAAAGGCATTTTTATAAATAGGTACCTACTTCTTAAAATAGAATGTGAGATACATTGAATAATTTACCTACCTCTGGGAGTAAAGTTTTGAGTTGTATTTATGTTTTTAGGTGGAGTTTTAGACATAGTTTTAGTACATATCCAGCAGTAACCTAATAGCAAAGGAGAGAAATTCACTGTTCAGGTTATCACGAATCGATGTTTACAATACTTTCTTTACAACAAAAACAATGTCCAAATGTCAACACAAGTACTCCCTACACCTACAACTGACTGAAGACAGTGATGACATATGACAAACAATAACTTTTTTATTTTTTGTTCTATTCACCCATTCTGGGTAGGCAAAGGATCTAGTTCATATAGCCCCGTCTTCAGTATTTTTATTTATTTTCTTCAGGAACCTTACCATCGGAAACAAGGCAATCGCTAAACCAGGATAGTTCCTATAATTCGTACCATGAGCCCGAAAATTAGCAGGCCCGCAGCGAGGAAGTTAATTTATCCTGTCACCTTTTTTTTTGTATGCAATTTCGTACTCTGACACTCCATCTGAAATCAATCTAGTGTCAGTTTGCCCGCCTTAAATGTCAGATAAGCTATCATAAAAAAGTTACCCATCGAGTAGCTTTTTCAAAATTGTTATGATAAAATATTGTTTCATAAGTAATTTTAGGATTCATTTAATTAACTAATGTGAGATTATTGAATGCAAAATTGAAGAAACATCTACGAGATGTGAACATTAATCTAATGAAGTCCGATTTCCTGATTTCTCCGTAGAAGCGTGATGACTTTTTTAAAATTATTTTTGATAAAGTGACTTCATTGTGTAATTATAAGTAAAATTATAACGCAGGTACGTAAATTGCAATAAAACCATTATATAGGCTACACCTGCAGCCTTAGGTTCTAAGATGTGAATATTCATTTTCCTTGGCAGTAACTACCTATTTTCTTTATGCGAGAACTTTGTCCCAACGAGCAGAGATTATAACTGATCAAACTTTCAATCTATCCACAAATTCAATAATTTAGGTATTTATTGCATCAGTACACATATCTAGTCTTTGCTAACCTACCTACCTACCTACACATATTTAGGTACTTCATAATAATTTTATGTATATAATTCTTCATACGACTTTAGTGTAGGATTTCATCTACGTAATGTATGTACCAATTTAATAATTCCTTTTTCCTTTCTTCCTAATGCTATAGAACTATTTTATTCGCATGAAAAACCAGCAAAGTATTTACAATTTCCAAGTAATGTAAATACGTTCGTATTGTATGTATTAGTTGCACTATTGAAAATTACTTACCGACATTAAATATGTCAAGAAAGTTTTTATTGGAGGAAGGTTAAAAAATTAAAAAGAAACACCTACCTACCTAGTTTTTGCTAGGTAATCAGTAGGTAGGTAAATTAACAAAGCATCTACCAAATTGTTGTATATTTTTTCAGGATAAGAAAACATATATTGCACTAAAGAAAACACATATAACACGTGTGAAGATCTTGATTTTCGCCTGTGAGAGTTCAGAAGATTCTGTGATATTGTCGATTTTTATTTTCATAATTAAATATAGCTTATTGTTGAACGTTCAGTCAGCCTTTTTTAATTTTCCCTCTCAAAATTACTACTATACGTTTCACATTGAGGTAGAATACGTTCTTCTCCCTCCTAAATATATTTTTTTCATCCACCTTCTAGGTCGGCAAAGAAATCAAGAATAAACAGCCACGACTAATTTAATTCTACTTTCTTCTTTTTGTACAATAGCTCTTAAAAACTGGCCAAGTGCGAGTCGGATTCGCGCACGAAGGGTTCCGTATCATTATTTACTTCATCTTAGTGGCTTTAAAGAATTTGTAAGAATTTTGTAATTGGTACAACATTATTCAACACCCAAGTTCTACCAATATTACTGCTAAACTAAAAGAGTTATCTTAACCGCTATAGTTTTCTTTAAAAGCTTATGAAATGCACTTCATCTAGATTTTTTTATTTTATTTTTTAGACCAGCAGTTAAGCTTTTAGAGGAAGGGGGGACGCGCACTTTAAAGTTAAATATTTCGTTAATAGAGCAATAAATCAAAAAAATGTTGTAAAAACCCCTAAATCATTTTAAAAGACATATTTAACGATACCCCACACGATGGGGTAGATGACGAAAAAATCATTCTCTATTTTTATTACTTATTTATTCTTAAGTGCAAAAATATATATTTTAGACCTCCTTACTTCATACTCCTTACTTACCTACATCTAATAAATAATTATTATCTGTGTCTCTACGTTTGACATCTTAACAATCAAACGAAATAGACATATGTTAATGTATAGCTCCATCTCGATCTTTCATCCTGTCACCGTGAGGCCTTTTCTTAAAAGCTCTTGGTACGAATTTTAGCCATCCTTAAGCAGGATGTTTTTCGGATTGTTAGCCATTCGAAGGATAGTTATTTTGCTGATGTACGGGCCCTGGTCAGGCTATACACAACTATAATACACTAAACTACGAACTAACCTAACCTAACTCATTGAAATGTGAGGATAGTTCACATTTCAATGCTTTCAAGGAAATTTTGGGCGGGAAATCAAATAGGAGCGCCTTACTTTGTTTTTTAGTTATACTTCATTAGTTCTCCACTGCAACACTAAGACTATTCCACCACACAATCACAACAATGACCACGAAAACATTTATAAAATTAAGAAACGAAGCCCAGCCATCTCGGTTCGTTTCCCGCCCAAAACCTCCCAGACAATGACTAAAATGATTTGTGTTGTTTTTCCATTATTTCTATGATTATTTCCGACCCTCTTTAGTCTACTTCTTTATAGTTCTCTTTTCAATGTGAACCACATGTGAACTGTAAACAAGGAATATGACGTCTCCATTCCATTTACCTATTATAAAGTAAAATAAAATTCAATAAAATTCATTTATTTCTGCATATAGACCCAACTAGGGGCATTTATACACGTCCCAATCTTAACCCTACCACTGCTTCGGGACAATTTTGGGCTAGTGCTGAGAAGAAGCAGCAAGTTTTACAATTGTTTCGTACACACAAGTCATTCCATACATTTTTATCTTTTATATAGTCATCTATTTTATAATACGAGGGTCAAACTGAAAGTTCTTAGAACTGGCCACTTATAAACAATATAATAAAAAAAATATTCTAAAATTTGAAAATAGAACTCTTTGCCAATATTACTGAGTATATATTTCATTCATTTGTCATTTGTTTTACGACTTGGCGGCAAATTGAAAATTGTCTGTGTCACGTCAAAATGAATTTAACACGAGAAAATTTTCGTGCAATGATTTTTTATGACTTTCGATGTCATTTAAGTCAACAAGAAAGTTATGATAGACTACGATTGGCCTTTCACGATGAAGCCCCATCTCGTGCGACTGTTTACAACTGGTTTAATGAGTTTAAACGTGGTCGCACTAATCTCACTGATGATGTACGTGAGGGACGGCCTTCTACGGCGACGACTGAAAATAACATCTGTGTTGTGCGGCGTATGATAGAGACTGACAAAAGAGTGACCTATCAGCAGATTCGGACAAGCTTAGGCATCGGTATGAGTCAAGTGCACAAAATCCTCCACGAACATTTAGCGGTCAGGAAGCTTTGCGCCCGGTGGATACCTCATAATTTGACTAAGGCTCAAAAACTCCATCGTGTGGATTGGTGCCGTAAAATGATTGAAAGATTTAACGGAGGTGACTCAAATGCTGTGTTCGACATACTAACAGGTGACGAAAGCTGGATTTACTGTTATGATCCTGAAACCAAAAGACAATCTGCTCAGTGGGTGTTTCCTTTCGAGGAGTTGCCAACTAAAGTGAAGAGAGATCGAAGTGCGGGAAAAAAAATGGTGGCCTCGTTCTTTGGAAGGATAGGTCATTTCGCAACAATTGTGTTAGAGGATCAAAAAACAGTTTCTGCAGAATGGTACACTACCAATTGTTTGCCACTTGTCTTGGAAAAAGTTCGAGAGAAACGACCTCGCAGTAGGATCCTCCTTCACCACGACAACGCCTCGTCGCACACCGCCAAGCGAACGATCGACTATTTGGCGACATCAAACGTTGAATTACTGGGTCACCCGCCGTATAGCCCCGACCTCGCGCCTTGTGATTTTTATTTATTTCCAAAAATTAAAGAAAAACTTAAAGGAAAGCGGTTTATGAATGCTGAAGAAGCGGTGGCTGCGTATCGCGATGCCATTGAAGAGACCCCTAAGGACGAGTGGGCAAAGTGCTTTTCCCAGTGGTTCCATCGCATGCAGCGGTGTATTGACGTCAATGGACAATATTTTGAAAAGATATAATAAAACTAATAACTGGCTAATGTAATCAGTTTTTGATTTTCTAAGAACTTTCAGTTTGACCCTCGTAACCTTTCGATATTTAAGTATTCTTAACAATTGATTTAAATTTATCTATAGGTAATACAACAATATTTTCAGACAATTTATTAAAAAATGTGATACATCTTCCTATAAATGAATGACCAATCTTTTGAAGCCTAAAGTTTGGAACGGCAAGCATTTTTTTATGTCTTGTATAAATATATTTTTCTATTATTATAGCCTGACCAGGAATATATGGGACCTTGCCATGTTGCGGAAAACAACTGGAACTAATTTCTTGTACTGGCCACAGAAACTTCAAATTGTCATAATGATTAGTGTCAAAGTGGACGCGTAATCTAATTTTCGACCAAGTCACAGAATACTAGTACTTCGTACAGAAGTATGACATAGCAATTGTATTCAAAAAAATGTCTACTCAATGTCGTCAACAATATGGCGTAATTTAGTTCGCCTCAGAGTCAAGCACATTTTCGTGTAGACACCTACAAAAATCCATTGCAAGATAATTTCATACTTATTGCTCTGGAATATGATTCATAATACACTAAACCTATTCAGTGACGTAATATCACGCGACGCGATAGGGTTGACTGCTACGAGAAGCTTATAACGCCATCTAGCGCCTCTTTCTAGTACTTTATTCATTCTCATCCAGCCAGCAACGTAGCAACGTATTTTTCGACAAGAAAGTGTATGTGATCATTTCAGTTTCTTTGAATTAATTACTGATATAGTTGTCATCACGAATTTTGGTATGTCATATAGTGCGAATAGTGAAAATTGGCTACTGATGGCTACAAAGAATATTTGAATAATGATTTTAAAAAATGATTATACCAAATAATTGTTTTGAGTTTTATTGCTTTATTTCAACCCTACTTGGATATTTCAACTAAAATAGTTCGAAGAGTTTTTTAAGATTTCCTATAGATTATTTAAAATATTAATATCATTTAGGAAAACAATGGATTGATGTTTCTTTTACCCGTTAGTGGTTTTACAAAAATAATTATATTTTGGTACAAAATTCAAGACCAATATTACAAAGCGCTACTGACTTTAATAAGTACCTACTCAATTTGCAATTGTTTTGTCGTGTTATTTTATCGTAGAATCTGTTATTATTAGGCAGCATGCTTAAAGAATTAACATGAATATAAACATATAAGAATGTTTTTTTATGTTCAGTTGCCAATCTACGCTGGTATGATTACACCGAGTGTTGTCATATAAAGACGATTCGAAGCGCCCTAAATTCAGGTCCTATATATTCCTGGTCAGGCTATATATTATACTTTTCTTCAAAGGCCAAATTATCGATTTCAAAGCCGTCAATATGAAAAAAAAGTTTATAAACTGACAGACGTTAAAATAACAGTGATCAATTATTCCTTAGCTCAGTGACAGCATCTTCCTTGTTCGCGTAGTATTTAGTATTGTTTGTAGTTTTGTTTTGTGTTTGTTTGTCGTCAGCCAAAGCGTTTACCTTTTACAGTTTACTTTCAATATTTTTTTTAAATCCAGTATGGCTGGACTTGTGCAAGATGCTGTAGAAGAAGATGCAGCGGATTTGCAATTTCCTAAAGGTAATGTCAGTAAAAATGACAATTCTTTCTACTACCTATCCTTGAAGGCTGATATCTCCAGCAAGGTAGTGCCTGAGCAGGCTAACATAAATGAACTTAATTCATACAAAACAATAAGTGGTTTATATGCCTTTTCAAACCATGCTTGAAACATGAGCAGCCTTGCTGGTGTAAGTAAACGCACCTAGCAATTCCTCAGTGTTTAACTGCTGTTAGTGTAATATAAATGGCCTATACTTTGAAAACCTGCTTAAGTTGTCATTATTTCATCAATTAATGTTTGTATGTAGAATCAATCATCATACCTATTATATTTGGTTTACAGAATTTGAAAATGCTGAAACCCTACTTATATCTGAGGTGGACATGTTGTTAGAACACAGAAAAGCTCAAAATGAATCTGCAGAAGAGGAACAGGAATTTTCAGATGTGTTTATGAAGACTCTTACTTACACAAATATGTTTAAGAAATTTAAGAATAAAGAGACAATAGCCGCTGTAAGGAAGTGAGTAATTGAAAAAAAAACAGTAAATATTTTTTATGAAGTTTCCTATGTATTTATAAAGATTTAGGCTCAACTCATGCTATAATGGCAGCAATGGACAGTTTTATATGTCAAGCCATTATAAACTTTATGCATAATATTATAAAATATGGAAACACTTGTAGCGAGTTAGCTTGTGGCTTACGAGGTGCTTTCTATTCTATTATATTGAAAATAAAGTTTACAATGCTTTGACAATTAAACATCTCGCCATGTTACTGCCATTACAGTGTATAGTTTACACTGTAATGGCAGTAACATGGCGAGAGAGAGCCTAAGTGCTGGCACACCCATAGGTTTTTTGTTTGAAGTGTGTATCAAACAAATGTGTTTTTGACAAAGATTTAAAAAATATTGTTTTGTTGCAGTTTACTACAGTCTAAAAAATTACACAAATTTGAGGTAGCCAGCTTAGCAAACTTATGCCCAGAAACACCAGAAGAAGCTAAGGCTTTGATACCATCATTGGAAGGGAGATTTGAGGATGAAGAGCTCAGAATACTGTTGGATGATATACAGACAAAACGAAGTTTACAATATTAATATCTTTATGAAACTGTCCAATGAATTTCTAATTATAAGATTAAAATCTGAATAAAATAGTTTTTTTTTATCCAACCATCACCTTGTTATATTTATTACTTGTTAATATTGAAAACTATAAGGTTCTATGGGTTCTGGACTAGAGTATTAGTAATGTGTTTATTACTACTCAACACTGTCTAGGGATATTTTGGATATAATAATACTATGTTTTGTTTATCCCTAGACAGTGTCACAGAATACTAGTACACAGTGTTGATGTGTGTATAGTATAACAATAAGTAATAATATTATTAACAGTCTCAGCACTACTGGTAGAAGGGATGGTACTTGAATGTCGTAATTAAATGAATGGGTTACTATTTAATTAAAAAAACTACAATTTGTAAGTCAAAATAAATAAAACAAAAAATGCTATAAACTTAAATAAAAAAAAATCGTCACCGAGCGAGATTTGAACTCGACACGTAGTAGGTAGGGTACAGATACCGGTTATCGGCCAGTTAAGCGACTTGTTGACTTCAGAGTTGATTTCTATCATATTGCTGTGCCTCAGGGCTTTTTTAAAAATAAGTCATTTGACCCTACAATAGTCTAGTTTCATAAAACCTATCGTTTATAGGCGTAGGAGTGATACATCATTTTAAAATATATGATTTTCGTAAAAATAGCGAATATACCGGTTATCGGCCTCGTTAACCAGTTATCGTCCACCAGTTTACTGGTTATCGGCCACCTGATTCAAGGTAGAAAAACGAGTCTTATTTGGTAGCTCATAAGGTTTATTATAGTATGACAGTTAATCAATTAATACTTTAAAAGGGGTGGTATAGTTTTACTCTCTTCTGCGACTTAAAACACAATTAGGTAACAGATTAAAATCTCGAGTCAAACAAATAGCTATTTTTGCCGTTGGACGAAAGTTTAGTGGCCGATAACCAGTAAAAACAAAACCTATTTCCGGCCGTCTAAAATAATTATAACTTCATGTTATGTTTGAATTTAATTTTTATACGAGTCTGTTGTAGAATGTTCATTGATTAAATATCGCCTAAAACAATCATATAATAAAAACACCGTAAAATTCTAACTATTTTAAACGACCGGAAATAGGTTTAGACTTTACTGGTTATCGGCCGCTAAACTTTCGGTAGTTTGGCAGGTCATATCTCAGAATCTATGAGGTATAATGGCGGCCGGAATCTAGTAGTCACAAAATTCTAGCTGTTCACTAATATAATGAAATCAATGTTGGTGAATTTAAGGTTTTCGCAATGCAGGCAAACAGAAATGACGTGATTAAACCGGTTTGCGACCACCCGGCCGGAAAGCGGTTTTTGACATAAATCGAAACCTATTGTCCGACCACTAAATATATTACAGATTATAAAATGTTTGGTGAGTTTGGGCATTGGAATATTTAATTTTAACATGTATTTAACACACAAACCATACAGTCACCAATAAAATAATAGAAACACTTAAAAACTTAACTTTAAAAATTCATCCACCAGCTAATTTTTTTGTTAAATCTGCCACGCATCCACACACCAAATTTTGGAATGTCGACCAAGGGCTTAACACGCAAATGACGAGGTCATGCTTAAGGATTATGAAGCGTAAAGTTTGTCCAGGTTAAACGGCGCTAAATTAGAAAGGAGCTGTCTATTAACCTACCTATTATTCAAAATAATGTGCAAAGTGGCCGAAAAGGGGTATGTTTACCCTACTATCATTCTTACGTCTTAGGCACTCAGCCACGCCGATCATGCTTACCGGCGCGAAATAAGCCATCATATTCTGCGTCGAACAATGCGAAAGAAAAACTCATGAAAACTCGTGAAAACACGCGTTTTCCCAAACATAAGACTAATTTAGATCGATTTTTCACTTCCGATAACCCACATACCAAATTTCAGCGAAATTGTTAGAGCCGTTTCCTAGATCAGAAATAAATAGGTATACAAGAATTGCTCATAAGTAAAGGTATAAGATACTACTACAACAATAATTGTCTGATGGTTTTATTTTATACAAGTTCGGTTGTTTGTTAGCTATGCTGCAGTAGATTTTCTAAGGCAGGTCCACAACCAAAATTGCATTAATATTATTGATAAAATGATCCTGTTCTGTGTTGTGTATGTAGTAGAGATGGGCATCATAATATAATTAATGTATTTGGCTGCAGGTATTTCGTTTTTTTTATCGATTTTTTAATTTGCTTGTATTATGTTTATATCTGCATCTTATGGTGGAGCTGAAAGTAAATAATTTGAAATCTATTTTATTTCGGCTTCGTCTGTACCAATAGTCATTTAAAAAGATAAACAAATCATGTATATTTTCCAAGTCATGTCATGTCTGTCGCAGAACGGACGGGCGTTGAAGTAGGAAGGTTCTCGAATGGAGACCACGTCTCGGGCAACGTAGTGTTGGACGCCTCTTTGCTAGATGGACCGATGACCTGAGAAAGATGGCCGGTGGTGGCTGGATGCGAGAAGCGGAGGACCGTGAAAGTTGGCGCCGTCTTGGAGAGGCCTTTGTCCAGCAGTGGACTGCAATAGGCTGATATGATGTATATTGTACCCACATAATAACTTCTTTGATAATTTTTTTCTCCACATTTCTCCTGTCCGAAACAAAATGTCTGAGTCATCGTTTGCGCCTTGACTATATAATTTGAATAATTACGTGTAATTTAAAGTCCCCTTAGCGCATTATTAAAACAACAGAGAAATGAATGACACATCCGTGACATAACCTAATAGCGAAGCGCTTTTCTAATTGGCTAGCTAATAGCTTAGTCCTGTCTTAAACACGGTACTAAGTTTTTGGAATAACGGGGCACATGTTTAAATAATGGTCCTAACTTTAACCATATTAAACCATTATTTTTTACGCCTGCTATATCAAATCAAATACTTACAGCCTATTCAAAAAGCGTGTTAAGCAGTAAGTGGGTATTAATATTCTTACTTAGCTAAGAATAAAAGGCTTATATTAAATCAGTCTGTATATTGGATATGTCTGCAATACAGCAAGATACATTACAGTGAAAACAGATAAAAGTCATAAAATATTGGAAACAAAAATAGTAATTAGAATTTCTTCTCTTAAAACAAAACTATAATAAAACCATTCTTATCGTTACATACTTAAAGTAGATACTATTTAAATGATGTTAATTAATGCCTCTAACTAAACAAGCCTTTTGTTGAGCATTGTATGGTAGAAAAACTAAATGTTTTTTTTTATTAAACCTCAACAATTTTTAGATAACTAAAACTCAACAATCCTTCGATAATTTCCTTATTTACTAATTTTGTTGCCTAAACATTATTCATTAACAAATTGCTGAACAAAAGACTTGCTTGAATTATAAACTTATCTCAATGGGCACTTTTGGTTTAGTTTAAATGTTAGTATTTAATCTAATATCGTAGTAATAAAAATTACAAACTTATTATTCATCTAAAAGCAAACTTTAAAATAATATTAACTGTCTATAAAAGAACTATGAAATCTAAGGTCCTAGCCACATTACTATATGGTACACGTCGCGTGTTTCCTACCCTGAACATATAAAAATATCTTTATGTACTTTAAAAACATTTACGATTCCCATATAAAGATGTAATAAAGGTGTTAATTCAACTCTAGATTTAGAATGTGTTTTGATGGTTTGAAAGCAAATTAAAACATCTTTATTTAGAAATCATAATCCACATATTTTAGTACTTTAAATTAACAGGGACCGTTTATAGCACACATTCATTATTTGCTCATTTTTCGGTCACTTTACTAAAAATTACTAGATCTTAAATTAGGTAACGTTTTATTGGGAGAAGCTTACATAAACCCTAAATTACAACCTGGACCTGTGACATAAGTCTAAAGTATTGTATATCGTTAGGAAAGCATAATGTTGTTTGTATTTTATTTGTGGGGGTCTACACATGGAAGCGACGTAAAGCAAGCCAAATATAACCACTAAGCAAACTCGTCGCGAACATTGCCGATCGAACATGATAAAGAGGCAACTCAAAATGCACATGAAAGTATCAATATAATTATAGTTACACAACTTTTTATATAACAGAGTCGGGATTTACATGGTTTGTTTGATGCTAGCATATTTTTTTACATTACAACTAGATATTGCACTTAGTCCAGAAACATTATACACAGACATTCTGATTTTAAATACTGGCTCGGTTTTTCTTCCATGTAATTATTTTGCACGGTATAACAATTTACAGATATTAAATATGCATGTGCAAACATGAAATGTTAATTGAGAAATCATTAATACACCGTAAACTAATTATTTGCATGTTATGATTGGGCGTAAGACTTTTTTTGCCAAATTCTTGTTAACTCTGAACATTCCTGTCGTTGCGCTCATTTTGCCACGAAATTGTTGTGTAGCACAAACACCCTGATCTTTTGTCACAAGTCGTTTACTGTACAGACCTAATACGCTACTCAGCACCGTCGGTAATACTTCACAACTTAGGGATACTGCTTACTTTGTGTCAGGCACACAGGCCCGTTAGGTACCACCCACCTATACATTGCATTCCCGTAATTTATTTCGATGTTAATTTCGAGGCAATTGTTGACAGCGCCAAACAGTCCATAGAAATCATATTCTTCAACGCGAATTTAAATAGAATTTGGTCACACCTGGAACTTCTTCCATTCAATTTCACGATGAGGTTTCCAGGACCTTTGTTAGAAAATATTTCAAACAATCAGCATTTTTGCATGTTTAATACGACAAAAACCTAGATTGCTATGCAACGGAGGGTATGGTGGTCACCCAATGCCCTGCCCATTAACATGTGACTCTTTGAGCACCTACAGCATCAGTACCGAAAGTTGTCAAGTCACAATCAACATTCAAAGTCGAACGATTTCACTTACATATCACATTCATTTACTGAATAATCAATAGATAATAATATACACAAGCAACTGGAAATATTACAATCACAATGTTTACATTCAAATTCGGCATGTATCATAAGTGGCTCATGACATAAATTTTGATTTGAGCAATGACAAGATTCAAAATACTCTTTATCCAAAGGCGAGCCTTCCAAAATATATTATTTGCCGTGTCGTTATTTACAAAATGTTAAAAAAATAATCGAATAAGTCCAAAAGCAGTTCTAAATATGTTTATGAAAGTTGTCAACATACTACATTATCAGTCTCGATGTTCAAAATGCATTTTGGCCAAAATGAGAGATCCAACTGGCATGGTCCATCCATTCCTTAGTCAGCATATTATGTATTTCATACACAGTACCGCGCAGTACACTTGATACCTGATACAGGCACTGTGACTAAAAGTTTACTAAGAAATTAATATTCTAAACAAGACATTTACTTGAAAATATCAAAAGACACATCAAAATTGAGAAATAGGATTAGACAATAATATTTTTAACAGGCACTTCTTACACTACCCCCTAAAAAATTGTCAAGATACCTGTATCATAGTATGAGTAAATTTTAAAATTTCAGTCTATTATCATACATTTTCTTTATCAAATCCGACAAATTTAAAGCTCTTTATTAGAAAATCGGTTTAGCAATTTATTACCAACGACAACGACCTCAAATTAATACTCCTGGCCCTTGACGATATTTGGTACGAGGTATTTTGTTTTCCATTTTTGTAATGAAAAAAAAAACTAACATCGAGTAACTAAATCATTATTCTTACACTATTCAATATTTATGTTTGCTGCATTTAAAGTGTTATGTACACAATTTAATTAAATACATAAAATGAGATCAAATATATATTCCAGTCATATGAGATGGAGATATGAATGATATGAGTAACTTAAAAAAATAGAAAAATAAACTTTTACACAACTATTGTACCCATTAGTGCAAAATCTTACATACACACACATTTTTTGTCATACACTCTGAATTTGTTTGGTTTAGTTTATTTTAAAGTGCTGTTTATAATCGCTTTGGTAGATCCATGACATTTGAGTAAATCCAAATAAACAATTTGTTTGTTCATGATGTTTAATCAATCAGAATTGATATTTTCTCACTCATATATTGGAAATTGACACACATCCGATAAAAAGGTCATTTCAAGTACGAAAAATAATCATTATTGTCAGAGTATGAAGAATGACCAGATTGATTAAAATGACATGAAAGCATACGTTTCGTTGATAGACATTGAATAAAGGAAAACTATGGTGTTATTGTTGCGTTATTTTGATATTCATAAAATATCTTAGAGATGTAAAATATGATTATTATAATTAATTTGTTTTCAACACTGAAATTAAAAAGATTCTAATAACACACAGATTTACAGTTGCAGTGTTATTAAATATGCAATCATTAGGCTGGCTTTTCACTACATGACACTACAAACGAATATTCTTTGTTAACTTAAAATAAAAAAACTCTCAGAAATAATATAAAAAAATAGACAAAATTTCTAAAATGTTACGACTTTCAGTAGAAAAAAAATCGCATAAAGTAGGGCTTAATGCGACTGATCTGTAGTTAAAGATTTATCTATTATTTACTGGACATCCAGTACTTCTCATTATGATAGGTTCAGTGAGAAACTATGGCGAGCGATACATCCCATATAGGGCATAGTGAAGAGCCAGCTTTGAAGTGAATCTGCATTAGTAATGATCACGAAGGTTTTAATAAGATTTAGGCAAGGTCAAATTTTGTTAACAGTAGTGATGACTACCAATGATTAGAAATAATTCACAATCCTAACACGAGCTTTTTAATTATAATGTAAGTATTACAATTTAGAGATCGCCATCCACGGAAACTTACTTGGTAAAACTTCATCAAAAACAATCAATAAACGAAACATGTTTTAAAAGAAAGAAGGAAAAAAAACAAGATCCACGTCAATGTAATACCGCCTATTCCGTTAATACTCGTAATATAGTCAGTCGAAGTCGGTAAGATTACGAAATGGAGCAAATGGTTTAACTTTATCCCTTTTAGGGGGTGTTCTTATACAACGACTTTTACTATAGGACCAATATCTCAGAAACAAAAAAACAAAATTGCATAAAGACTGCAACAGCTGATCAGTGTTGTACATTAAAAATACGTATTTTTCGCTGATTTTGTGTTTGGGGCCCGATTGTACTTATCAAATGCTAGAAATATTAATTATTGGTTCAACATCGAAATATTGATTATTTACCTACAAAACCCCTGAATTAGTAGGTAATCAGCTGATTTTCTTTTCTGTCGCAAAAGTTGTATTAGCGCAGAAGAATAACCCCCTTAAACGAATATGTATTACAATTGATTGTGTTAGACCCTGTATTGAATACTGAAAAGAGAAAGAAAGAAAAATTGGCTTTACATGCCTTCAATCGTTCTGGTCTATCCATCGAGCAATATAACCTATAGAGGCAAAGTAAGGGCGACTTTTCTCCGAAACTCATCAGTGACTGGTACTGATACAAAAAGTGACAAGTTAAGCATTAAGATTTTTAAATTGATATCATGAATATCATTTATTATCAAATATGTTAAGAAATAAGTGAATTTGTGTGACAAAATTAAATGATGAAAATACGAAGGCATTCAGTGCCAAAGGATAATGACGGAAACAAAATTAATGACGTTTAGTCTCTATAGGTTATGTGCTCGGTGGGTCTATCTTACACACGGAGTCAGTGCGGGGTGTGCGGTGCGGGCGGGGAGGGCGGCGGCGCTGGCTGTAGCGGCTGGAAGGCGGACCCGAGCGATGGTCGCAGAGTGAACGCGGCCACCGCCGGCTTTAGAACCGATGCCTCTGCGTACGCGCCTTCGCCGGCCTTCAGGTTAACCTGTGAACGAAGGTGAGAGTAATGAGATACTGACTGACTTTTAGTTCAGTCTTTCTGTGATAAAAAAACAAAACGAGATAACTCCTATTATAAAGTAGAAATTAAAAAAAAAAGCTTCCAGTTGTTAAGGAAATTACATTTTATATAAACATTTTAGTAGGGATGTCATTGGATGACGACTAACACAAGCAAAAATTTGTAAAATACGTATCGCATAACTTTCATAGCGTCAAGTGTTGCAGTCGATTCTCTGTTAGCTCGTTAACTAATTTTTTTTACGTAGTTGTCATTGAATGCAAGTTCAACACTTGGATACAGGCAGCTATCAGTTGTCTCAACTGCCTGCCTGATAACTGGAATAATAATAAATTACCAATCCTACAACACCTAAGCTTAAAAAAGTAAGAGCATGGTAACAGGCTTATTTATCTCCAGATTATTATGTTTGATATTATGAAAAGTGTTTTATTTACCTTTTCACAACCGTCAGGTGGTTCTCGAGCTAGGAAGCGATTTATTTGGGGCGATGTCCCAAGTTTGGAACCGTCCAAGTCAGGTGATGAGCACACGCTGCCGCCTAGAAATTGGAATTAATTCTATTTAATCATAATTTCTAGATATCATTACCTAATTAGCAATTGTCAAAAACTAAATATAAACTTGAGAAGCAAAGCTCAAACGAAACTCAATGCGAAATCGTAACTCGTAAAATAAGGTCTACAAACAGTTAACTCCATAGTCTATTACACCCAATAAACGGAATCCGAATTCACATCACTAAGGCTCTGCGCAGAGGGACACCGACCACAGCCACCGATGGCTGTCCTTCGCCACGTCCTTTAGTCCCGCGCAAACAAAGGAGGTAGGTGGCCGCCACCAGTAGTTGGTTGTTGGTGATTGTCTACCACCAATAATATCGTTTGACAGACGTTTTGTTAAAGTGGCAAGTGGCGAGTGGAGTGACGGCATATCGAGGACACTAAGTTGCCAGTGGCGGCCACCGGTGGCGTGTCGTGGACACTAAGTTGCGAGTGGACGCCGCTAGCTTTACGTGTGCGGCGACTTCATGCAAAACGTAAAATAATGTAAACTAATAATAATATTGCTAGCCACCAGTTTCTTTGGACGGTGGCCCATCTACGCGGAGCCTAATTCTTTAGTTAATTTCGCAGGCTGTAAAAGACTGTCATGGAATTATCTTTATCTAAAACATAAAATCAACTCCTCATAAATCATATTCAAGGAATGTATTCTAAAACTTAAACTGGTATCAACATGAGCGCAGGCAAAGAATATGTGTAACATGCTAAGGACCGGCAAACCACGTTGTGTGCATTTAACTATTGCACATTGCAAAGGGAACTAGAAGCTATATTAGTATTATCTGAGGACCTGCTGCCATCAACTCCATGGAGCCCTCACTGGAAAGTGACCCTCGGGACGGTGGATCTATTGCCCACAAAAATTAAAACAGTTTGACAGGAAGAAAATTGTTCAAAATCACATTAGTTACTGAACACAGTATCTCATTGCAATCATAATGTGTAAAGTAACATAACAGTTGCACAGAGAATACATGATATGATACAAAACCGTCAATGTTGTAGGGATGTTGACACTATCTACAAATTTCCAATATACAATTTTAAAAAATCGACCCATTTTTGAGATGTTCTTTTATTGCTCCTTTTCAAATATTTAATTATATGTACTATACATTTTTTCATACTTCGTCACAGCTTTGTATTCTCATACAAAATAATATGCAAGAATAACAATTGAATATTGTAGTTCTTAAAAAGTACATCAACCAGTTATCGCGACAATGACGCTTTATCGTTCAGTTTCAAGACTACATTGATGTAAATAGACACACAGGTTAAAAAGTTGAGTTATCACGACAACCAATCTTTTCTGCCAAGTACAGGGTTGATGGTGCACAATAGCAAAATTACCTGATGAGTGAGCTGTGTGACAGAGATCGTGTGGTGTTTGTGTGTTGACAGAGCGCCGGAAAAGCTCAGCAAGGGGGGCGCGATGACCTTCAGGAGTCACCTGAAACAGGAATCAGCATAAGTAAAAAACTTTTCTAGTGAATTTCATTTTGGATATTAATATTTGGAAAAATGCAGCATTAGTATAGAAAAAAAGATAACTGCAAATAGAAAGAAATGAAAGATTCACAAATCACAAGTTTCTGAGACACAAGCGGCTTGCTCATGTAACCTTTATTTATAACCCAGTCATTTATTGATGAGTAGTTTTATCAAAATCCGTTGAGTCGTTTTTGCATGTCATTGCTCATTTATAATACCAGTAAGATTGTATTTGCAGTCTTGTTACAGCAGCTACAAAGAACTAAGGAATTATGCCACCATTTTCAAACATACCTTGTCTCTTAGCCGGTCAAGATGTGGTGTTTGAGTGCCACTTGCTGGGTACAGAACGAGTCTCTCGATCTCTTGGTTGAGACCCTCTACAGATGACCGCGCCGCCCGCAGTGGCACACTACCGCTGCCAAAACGTGACCCTAAGGAGAAACAAGATTTATTAATTAATATACTATAGTCCGAAAAGTTCTTGCGTGACCCTCCTTGCAACGTGTGAGGAAGCGCTAATCACACGCGATTGTCAAAGGAAATATTCCCCGCAAATACCCGTCACCCGTTGACGTCTAGGGTACCCCGCCCCCGGACATCTGGCTGCCGCAGGAAGGTCGCGCAAAAAAATCGCTCCTTCTCAGTCTCCTTGCTAATGTCGGATTTCCCATACAAATTTCCACGCCCCTTTCATTTCCTTAAAGTAAGGGATAATTTCTGTGATAAAACAGCTTCGGTGTTATTACAAAAACTTAGTACCAGGTTTAAAGTAAGGGATAATTTCTGTGATAAAACAGCTTCGGTGTTATTACAAAAACTTAGGACAAATCTATTAGCTAGCCAATTAGAAAAGCATTTCTCTATTAGGTTATGTCACAAATGTGTCATTCATTCCTCATTTGTCAGCTAATATTTAGACCTGATTTAAACCTAGTCTTATTTTTTTTGTAATAACACCGCTTATGTTCTTTCATGGGATTAAAAAGCATCTCAACTATACTAAATTCCATCTAAATCGGCTCAGCAGTTTGAGCATGAAGAGGTAATAGATAGACACACTTTTGCATTTATAATAGTAGCATGGAATGTGAATAAAACATCTCAAACATAGGGGCATGCCAAAATGCCTACCAGTACTTAGAAAAACTTACAGAAACCAGGGCTCATTGTAGAAGAGTTGTCCCCAGAAGCAGTAGGTTTGTGTGGCCTTTGCAGACGACTCCTTAAGAAGCGGTCTAACTTGTCATCTTCCGAACCTCTGGATGACCGTCCAGATGTGCCACCTCCTTCATCAGTCTGATACACAAAGTAATTACAACTTTATTTATTAGTAATGATACAATATTTTGTGCAAAGGCGTAGGTATACTGCTTAATAAGACACAGGCAATGACCAGTCAGGTGGTCTACCCATAGTATGTAAGCAAGAACTAATAGTTGAATGATGGCAATTTTGCACTATGGAAAATAATTTAATACGAATATTGAACAATCATATTTGAGCTTAATCAATAGGTAAATTATTTTTAGTTATTTTGTTGAGCTAAAATTGGAACACAAAATGTAGTTATAAATGATCTATACCTGAGTGGATTTGTCTACTTGTAGATGTCCAGCATGAAGATAATAGTCCCTAGACCATTGCCCTTTGTGGTATAAGGTGTCCAGTGAAGCTGTGCGTCTGATCACACTGGCACCAAATCTACCTTTTCCTGTAACAAATTAACAAAACCATAACAAAGAGTAAGGTTTAGATAGATATCCCTTTATTGCACACAAGAGAAAAAATAAAGCAATTTAAACAGATAGATGGATAATGTGGAGGTCTTATCACTAATGGTCTGATGATCTCTGTAAGACAACCTTTGGGTAACATTCTCATTCACAGGAAGTATGTTAACTAACAAACAAAATTTTATTGATGCACTGTTGTAAGTATAACATATAATTTTAAGTTGCATTTCAGATCTGCATCCTAGATCAACATAATTTGAAATATCTATTTATACAGCACTACATCAAATCATTTGGGATATTTTTGGCTTGAGATTGAAAACATATACTTTGATGACCTTGAAAAAGTGAACTGGTATAAAGTGAAACTAGATCATAATAAGAATATTTCTATTAGAAGACAGCGAATTAAGATCAAAAATACTGATAAATATATCAAAAAGAGTGAATACTACTAACCTTTGTAATTGACGGCGCCAGGGCTCCGTTGGCCCGATAGGGCGTGATCAGGAGATATCCGCCGCCACACGTTTGTCGGGGAGAGCGTCGGGCTGTTGCCCGCATTCTTCTTCAGGCCACCGCTCTGCTTCATCACCGATGAAACCGGTAATGTGGCCCTCATCGGCCCTTGTTTTCCCACAGGACAATCAGACTGTTTACGTACGCGACCCGACATTTCTGATTTCCCGGATCACTTATTTGTAAAATCACAGTTCACCACAAAACAATAATCAAATTCGACCAACACTGCACAGTAAATAACCAAGGTAGCTCACTGACGCCGCACCAGATTCTTTGTAGAGATTGGTAGGCCCCGATAAACAATGATTTTAACGTAGGTGTTAAATTTTTATAATGCGATACGGTGATCGGGAACCCAGTTAATAAATCAGGAATAAAATAAAGGTTACATTAAACGTTCGTATAACAATTATTACATAAAAACAGCATTACAAAGCGCACAAGTCACATTTTTTCTGCACAATGAATGAATGAAGCTGACAGACAGATGACAAGAACATCGCGCCATTCCTTTCGTCTAAAACGAAATCCTCGAAATGATCAACTATCTACAAAACGTACGAAACATTATGATGAAAAAATAAGGAAAACACGTGAAAATTATAAAACTTAAGACGAGAATCGAAATAATTTACAATAATTCGTTGGCATTGCAATTAACAGCTGATTACTCCGCCATGTCAAGAAATTGTCTCTGGCTGGCTCATCGTGAAAGACAAGAAAGAGGGACAGGGGTCGGAATGTGCCATACAGCCCGTTTCGTAGTTTTTGTGCAGCGACATCTATTAATGTTTCACCTGAACTACAATGATAGGTAGATATGTGAGTGAGTGGAGAGATCTGTCAATGTCAAATTCAAAATGGCTACTGCTATTTTGTATTGTTGTGGCCGTTATACTACAAATTTTCGTGTATTATAATCGTCGAGTTGAGAATTTTTACTCCGTATTCATGATTTGTGTTCATATTTACTGACCTTGACAAAAGGTAAGGATTTGCTTTTTACCGGCAAGGCAACATTATGAAACTGTAGCTAGGTGGTACATAAAACTTTCAATAAATGTAGTAGTAATGAGTTACACAATATAAAACTACCTAGCTGTGATTATAGTTTCTGAAAACAAAAAAGATTTTAATATTTCTATCATTACATCAGAAGATTATGCAGTCAAACTTAATTACATGCATATTTTGAAAACAAAATCTAACTTATAAATTTGCTGTAGGTAGAAATCATATTTCGCAAGGAAGCTTATGATTGGCAACTTTCAATATTGTGCGACTTTATAGTTTGTCTAACATAAAACAATAATAATACTGACTAATAAAATAAATGTGTTTCAGTGACTAATTTAAACAAAATGTGTTTATTTGCCATATGGAGAAATAAAGCTATTGAATACTTTGAAAAAACTTGGTCCAAGCCAAAGGCTGTTCTTGCATTAATAAAATGAATGATGGCTTGACATAGCTGTTGCTAATATGGTAGTATTTACTAATTTATGTTTTTTTTTGTACAGGTCTCCCCGTCCACAGCTTCCCAAATCCTTCAAAGTTTCCAGAGCAGTTTAAAGTCTGGGTCGAGTTATGTAGTGAAAAGCTGAAAAACTTACCTGTTGAAGCTGTGTATCCAAAAATGAAAGTGTGCGACAAACATTTTATTGAAAAACACAGAAATCGCAATAGCCGCCTAAGTGCTTTGGCAGTCCCAATCTTACATCTTCCTTGTAAGTATTTATGTTCTATTAACCAAAATAATACAAAGTATACACACATCAAAGTGATCACTTCTTTTTTGTAACGGTAAATGATATCATTACATATTATTGTTATAGTAATATTATTATTACAGGGTTTTTTTATATTTTTAGAAAGCACACAGCAAATAATGTTTTCTTCAAACAGTTACATTAAAAATATATATATAATCAGCTTATGCAAGTGATCACTAACTTTTTTGATGTGTTTATACTAATAAAAAAGTAACTTTTAATTTATACCTATAAAATAATAGCGAAACTAAATTTGCTTGGAGGCTTAAATGAAAGCATTAAATTAGGCACAAGATATCTCTACCAAACTTTTTGTCAATCTTTATGAATTTTATTTAGCTGATCATTCCATCATTCTTACTACTTCTTACCATTTATTTATTGAACTACTTGTATGCATTTTTTGTAATTTGGAATGAAATAATGTACCTAAGTCATGGATGTTTATATGTATTTAAGTATTTCTATCCGTTATTCTAGTCACCATAGCACAAGCTCACGCTTAGTTTGGAGCTAGGTAATTGGTGTGTTTGTTGAAACAATTTATTTATTTATTATTAAATACCTGCCTGCTAATGTTTTTTAATTATTGTCCCATATTTTACTAACACAAAGATTTAATTAATTAATAAAAAACAACTGATCTTGATCTTCACCACTTGAATGTACATTCTTCATTAGTCTATCACTATACTGTATTGCAATTTACATATTTTTTTAAATTATTATTACAGTTTTTTGGTAATTATATTTTTTGCATTACAAGTGATCCCGCTTTGGGTAAAAGCCTCCTCCATCTTTTTCCAACTTTCTCTATCTTTTTCTTTCTTAGATAAAGATAAGACAGTTTATAAATAAGTTGCTAATTCTTATTATGTTTTTATAAATTTCAGATATGTGTTCTAAACAATCAGATGACAAAACGAGCGAAAATGCTTATATCGAAAGCAATACCTCTAATATACCAATCGAAATGCCACTGTCCTCACATTAAGGTAATTTTTTATTTATATTATTTAGTGAATGACTATAAATAAATTCACAGATGAATATTATGATATGATAAACTCTTTATTTAATTTCATGCAAGTAATCAAGTAATCTCTAAATAAATGAAGTAAAATGTTGATGACTTAAAAAAAAATGTTTAACTGCCAGGCATAATAAACATATTTAACGAAAAATTTCAGATATGAATCCAGAACCAAGTGAAACAAGTGAAATGGTGCTTTCTGAAATGACCACTAACTTACCGATTAATATACCTTTACTGTCATCGGATCAAGGTATGTATTTAAAAATCAACCAAAAAGAAGTGTGGTTCACTGTTTTCTGGACAGACATGACCATCCTCAAACACATCATCACTTAGCACAAATTTGATTGCCTTGAGCATCAAGCAAATTCTATTCATGGAAGCACATAACATGGTGTTTTGAGTCTTCAATAAAAATGCTAATTTCCAATACCTAATGATTTGACCATTATTATTTCATTTGCCTGTCTCTTTGCCCACATGGACAATTTTCTGTGGTTAAGTTTTGCAATTTTATTACAATTAAATTTTATTTTTTTCAGAATCACTTCCTGAGCCAAATGTCTGTGAAGCCACTAAACAAAGTGAAAGGATTCTTGTCAAAGACAACATAAACCTTCCACTTGATGTGACCATGCTGTCTCTAGATCAAGGTATGTAATTGAACACTATTAATAATTTGTAGACCTATCAGATAAACGAATTTAGATACACTAACTTGACATCAAAGAGATCCCTCAAATTGTCCCTACTTTTTTAGCACTATGGAACCTATTTTAATCGCCAGATTTTGACCATCTTAATATTTCTTGTATTCATTATAAACAATTCAAAATAATACCTTTTTGAGAGATCTCCTATAAATTAATTTAAAAAAAAACTTTTTTTAAATACTTAGTAGAATTACAGCTTTCAAAACGTGAATAAGAACTGGCCCCAAGGCAGATGCTTTCCTACATTTTAAATGCCTTTTCAAATATATATTGGTTACGGCTATTGGAGAGGTTACCATAACATTCAAAAAAATATTACATGTTGACCTTGACTTAATTCAATACCAAAATTATTTCCAGAACACATTTTAATTTCATTTTACAGGTTCGGGAAGGAAAACATTTAATTTATCTTACTACAAAGAGACAGAAAGGAAAACCAGGAACTTGCGACGAGAAATCCTCAGATTAAGGAAAAAATGCAAATCCTTTAAATCCAGGCTGGAATCTGCAATGAAATTATCAAATAGCAAGGCCTTTGAACGAGTCACGGCCAATATGACCCTGCCTGCAAAAATTTTTACAAGATTGCAGTTCCGTGAATCGAAAAAGAAGCCCAAAGGTCGTCGTTTTACACTTGAAGAAAAAATCTTATCATTGTCGTGGTATATACGAAGTCATAAGGCCTATACTTTACTACATAAAAGTTTTGCATTACCATCCAGTAAGACTCTAAGAAATCTTTTGAGTAAGATTAAAATTGAAATTTTAACACAAATAAAATAAAACAAAATATTAAGGCTTTCAATGAAATATTTGTCAATAACATATTTGACTGTCTTGCCCATAAAGAAGATCTTTGAATAAAGTTCGAAGATCTTATTATAAATGTGACTATATACAGTTGGTGCCGTTCCATTAATAGAATTTTATGCGGTAAAATAGCTTATGATGGGGATGATGAAACAAAAATATACGCACAAATGTATTATAATAAACACAAACATTATAAAAATAAAAAGTAAACTAATTACGAGGGTCAAACTGAAAGTTCTTAGAAAATCAAAAACTGATTACATTAGCCAGTTATAAGTTTTATTATATCTTTTCAAAATATTGTCCATTGACGTCAATACACCGCTGCATGCGATGGAACCACTGGGAAAAGCACTTTGCCCACTCGTCCTTAGGGGTCTCTTCAATGGCATCGCGATACGCAGCCACCGCTTCTTCAGCATTCATAAACCGCTTTCCTTTAAGTTTTTCCTTAATTTTTGGAAATAAATAAAAATCACAAGGCGCGAGGTCGGGGCTATACGGCGGGTGACCCAGTAATTCAACGTTTGATGTCGCCAAATAGTCGATCGTTCGCTTGGCGGTGTGCGACGAGGCGTTGTCGTGGTGAAGGAGGATCCTACTGCGAGGTCGTTTCTCTCGAACTTTTTCCAAGACAAGTGGCAAACAATTGGTAGTGTACCATTCTGCAGAAACTGTTTTTTGATCCTCTAACACAATTGTTGCGAAATGACCTATCCTTCCAAAGAACGAGGCCACCATTTTTTTCCCGCACTTCGATCTCTCTTCACTTTAGTTGGCAACTCCTCGAAAGGAAACACCCACTGAGCAGATTGTCTTTTGGTTTCAGGATCATAACAGTAAATCCAGCTTTCGTCACCTGTTAGTATGTCGAACACAGCATTTGAGTCACCTCCGTTAAATCTTTCAATCATTTTACGGCACCAATCCACACGATGGAGTTTTTGAGCCTTAGTCAAATTATGAGGTATCCACCGGGCGCAAAGCTTCCTGACCGCTAAATGTTCGTGGAGGATTTTGTGCACTTGACTCATACCGATGCCTAAGCTTGTCCGAATCTGCTGATAGGTCACTCTTTTGTCAGTCTCTATCATACGCCGCACAACACAGATGTTATTTTCAGTCGTCGCCGTAGAAGGCCGTCCCTCACGTACATCATCAGTGAGATTAGTGCGACCACGTTTAAACTCATTAAACCAGTTGTAAACAGTCGCACGAGATGGGGCTTCATCGTGAAAGGCCAATCGTAGTCTATCATAACTTTCTTGTTGACTTAAATGACATCGAAAGTCATAAAAAATCATTGCACGAAAATTTTCTCGTGTTAAATTCATTTTGACGTGACACAGACAATTTTCAATTTGCCGCCAAGTCGTAAAACAAATGACAAATGAATGAAATATATACTCAGTAATATTGGCAAAGAGTTCTATTTTCAAATTTTAGAATATTTTTTTTATTATATTGTTTATAAGTGGCCAGTTCTAAGAACTTTCAGTTTGACCCTCGTATTATTGTTTAAATGTATCTACCTCTACCTACTTATTACTGCTACATCTCTGTATTACTGATATATAGGAAGGTAAACCAAAACCGCATACATTTTTACAGTGTTTTATTCAGTTTTAAAATTTACTGCTAATGTGGTTTTTAGTTTAGCATTTTGCAGTAAATTTTAAACTTAATCAAATACTGAAAATGTATGTGGTTTTGGTTTACCTTCCTAAATAGCAGTAGTATAAAAATGCATATACCTAAGTATTATAGGGTAGTATATATAGGTATATCAAGTTGTAGGTGAACTACTAATAGATGGCAGTGGATTCGCATGAGAAGTTGGTGACACTAAAAACCGGCGAGATGGCACTCTATCAGGAGTATATTACTTTACTCTATGAAGAGGGACTACAAATCAGTGTTACTAGCATTGAAAAAACATGTGAGCTCAGTCAACTAATCGATATGATATTTGAATAAAATATAATAACGTGTCAAGTGAGCTACAAAAAGACAACACTAAATTGCGTCATAAGAAATCGAAGTACCAACATAAAGAAAATTAACGCGCTATTTAATAATATATATATATATCATAAATAATAATACATATATACATACATTACATTCGAAAAATCCTAAAAAGTCAGTCTTCGCCGGCGTCGTATCTACTGAGCATATAACCTACAAAGGGAAAAATGTTAATAGACTAATCTCAAAGGCAACTATATCCATAAAATTAAATAGTATCAGTATGTACTCGGGGAAAAACAATGCTCATCGGCAATCATTGCATTTCCGCAAACTAATGTTTGTATTGGAAAATGCGATTTGATAATTTTCATTCCATCAATAATAAATTCAATTAGTTAGACTTATCGTTTGTCAGAATTTGAACTACTACTACTCGACCAAGCTAACTAGAAAATTGTCAAAACTTACTACGACGAATATACTGTCCCAAAAGTAGTTGCAAGAGTTACTGAAGGTGGGGTAGGTAGCTGTTAAGAAAAGTAAGCCGTTGTCGTTTTGTAGGGCGGCAGCAGTCCCTCTAACATTGAAAGTTGTTGACGCAACTCTCCCACCGGCCTCTGGGGTAATGGGACACATGAAATAAAAATCCCATTGATTTCGTCATCTTTAATAATATCAATAATTATTATAATCTAATGTTTCTCGCAACAAAATTATAAATGAAATATCACAAATTCACAATGCAAATTATAAATAAATTGCACCAAATACTTAACTTTTAACTGAGGAATGCAAACATAAAACATAGTTACCACACAAACTCAAAGTTCTCTTTTATTTACCAAAACAGTACTTCATGATCTGTACTAAAGGAAGCAACAAAACGATCACATTGTGACTTGTTTATAGCGAAAGAAATGTATAAAACCGGAACTTAGTGGTGGTGATAGATTTATGTTCCATATAGTATAAAACTCCACACAAAGTTGTAAAAAGGATTGGGCACCATAAACCTGACTACATTCATCATACAAGAAAAGTGCTCTACTGAGAAGAGCCATTTGCTCTGTACGAAATCTACACTATGGTATAGCTAAATATACATACTAGCTTGCCTAGTACTTAGATAAAGTTTTTGACTGTAAGCATAATTATGTCTTACTGGTCTGTTAGGGTTTGAGCAATTTTTTGTTTTTGTTCCGCGATCCACGCGTGAATTTTGTCCTTGAGTTCTGTGTTAGATTTCACTTGATCCATTGACAGTGGAGACCGATTGAACGGATCTGACTGGTCGCTAAGAAGATGTCTGAAAATAAAAACATACATAATTGTAATTCATCTTTATGCTATTTTTTGTTTGAGACTCGGGTCTTTCTTTTGAAAATGAATGTTCATTAATGTTTTTATTTATTTCAAGTAAAACAATTAAAATTGTTTAGTAGTATCCGACCAAGCCCACTAGACAAATGTAAAACGAATGTCAATGACAAATACAAGGAAAATACCGATGGAACTTAATAAGCAATGGTGTTAAAATAATCTGAGGCCATTCATTTAATTGAAACAATTGCTTTGGTAATTTCGTTGTATTTGTCGTCGTAAGTCGTTTGACATTTGTCAAGTTGGCTTGGTCGCATAATATGATTGTATTTGTAATTAAAATCCAAATGTGTGCATATTAATAAAAACGACGACGACGCGCGTAGAACGCTCGGCAAACGTAAGCCCGCCGACATGTTGTAATTTTTACACACGATCCTGTCAAATCAATGTCCTATTCCTGTCCTGACGTCAACGCCTTAAAAACGTGTTATGTAAATGAACTCAATTTGTTTTCATCCTAACTTCGTGATGGGAAGTTCGGAGGTTGAGAATAGTGACGTATGTAACGCGTCGATCGTAAGAAAGTCGACGGACGACGACGAATTCAACGAAAATAAACGAAGACAATTATAAAAGCAATGTTGCTACTACACTTCTGGACACATCTATTGACCCACCTTGTATTTTCAGTTTCGTTTGGTCCTAGCAAAATTTTATATTAGGTCGAGCAAAAAGTTTTTATGCAGTTTTGAACCTGGCACATTCAAAATTTCATTCAATAGTCTTTTTTTTTAATTTCGAACACATAATTTGAAGAAACAAAAGACAATTTGGAGCCTGTTTGTTGATATCAAACATCGAATACTAAGAAAACTTGGTTTTATTGGTTTACTTGGATTTAATTCTTGAAAAAGTGATTGATATCTTTGGTTTTGCAACAAACATTACTAATTCTCAACATTAAACGTGAGTGCTCAACTTAATTTAAGTGGTTCTGCGGTCCGAAATGTTTATCGGAGGTACCTAGAGACTGGCGGCTTTGTTCGTCGCGAAGAAAGGCCACGATCTCGGGTCACAACTGAAAGGCAGGATCGATTCATCGTGACGACCAGCTTGAGAAATCATCACCTTACCTCCATTGAGATACAAAACCAACTTCGCGACTTCCACGGAGTATCTGTGAGCGCTCGAACTGTTCGGAGAAGATTAAAAGAACGCGATATGGACACAAGCCAGCTAATGGGCCCAAACTAACGCGAGCCCACCGAACAGCGCGCCTTCATTTCGCACGCAGTCATTTAAATTGGACATAGCAAGATTGGAGCCGTGTACTCTTTTCTGATGAGTCTAAAATTGTTTTACATGGCAATGATGGAAGGAAGAAGGTCTACCGACGTAAGGGAGAGCGTTTCGCACAATGCTGCTTTGAAGAGAGGGTTGCTTATGGCGGTGGCTCATGGACTGTCTAGGGCGGTATATCCGCGAGCGGCAAAACTCAACTTGAGGTTGTTACAGGACCACGGCTGCCAACATTAAATGCTGAAAGGTACATTCGTGAGTGCTTAGAACATCACGTGATACCATACGCGGACTATGTGGGCCCAAATTTCCTTTTTATGCATGATAATGCAAGAGCCCATGCGGCCGGCATCGTCAGGGAATATCTTCGGGATGTAAACATCACAGTTATGGACTGGCCAGCCAGAAGCCCAGACATGAACCCCATTGAGCACATGTGGGACGAGCTAAAAAGACGTGTTAGGGCTCGTCAGCCAGTTGCCCAGACGATGCAGGAGTTGAAAACTGCCATAGAAGAGGAATGGGAGATGATCCCTCAAAATTTCATAGAGCGGTTGATAAACTCTATGCCTAATCGTATGAGAGCTGTGGTAGATGCCCATGGAGGCAACACGCGTTATTAAATTAAACCTTTATTTGATAAAACATGTTTTTTATTCAAAAATCAATTGCCTTTAACAAGGCGCATATCCGACTTGTTAGGCGTAGCTCCATGTCGTATGGTATTCTGAATTCAAATTTAAAACAATACGATCGAAAAAGATGGTAAAATGTATCAGGTTTAAAACTGCATCAACAGTTTTTGTTCAATCTAGCAATCATTATTTCGGTAGGGGCCATCAAAACCTAAACTCCAAGGTGGGCCAATAGATGTGTCCAGAAGTGTATTTTAAATGCCGAAGTTTATTTTAACAACATTGGTTTTTAATTCCCATCGGTATTTTCGTTGTATTAGTCGCAGTTTGTCGTTTGACATTCGTCTAGTTGGCTTGATCGTGTAGTACCTAGCAATAGTGGTCCTGTCGACCGTGGTCCTTGAGCTGGGCAGTATAACTGGGTCCCGCATGAGGGTGCTCATGATGGGGTCTAAGAACTCTTCGGGCGCGTTTGCCAGTATCTCCTCGTCGCGTTGTCGCTGTTCCGCTAGCCGCCCGACGCGTGTCGCCACTTCTTGAAGCGAACTGATCAGCCCGCCACCGCCGATACGGACTGCAGAAAAAGGTTAATTATGTATTAAAACAGAGAAAACAGGTTGTACAAATGGAGAGCCTGTAGTGAAGAAGGACATGGGCCCACAGAGGACTCATTCTCCAACGCCAAACCTCTAACAACACATCAGCTAAAAGTCATCATGACTGATCGCAGATAATACAAACTTAACAAAAAAAAGTTTTTATTATAATGTTGTATAGATAATGGTACGAAACCTTACGTGCGCGAGTCCGATTCTTGGCCAGTTTTTTTAATTATATTATACCTACTTATGTTCTCGAAGCAAATACAAAACGTTTTACAGTCTAAGGTCTGTATTTATTATCTACAGGATATTATTATTATCACAACATTCGACGACCGTCTTAGTGTAGTGGTTCCGCTCCTGACTACCAAACCAAAGTTGTAGGTTCAATTCCCGCAAGGGGCAAATATTTGTGTGATGTGCATAAGCATTTGTACCTAAGTCATGATGTTTAAAAACGTAGGTATATAATAAGTGGGTCTATCCGTTATCATAGTCGCCATAGCACAAGTTCACACTTAGTTTGGGGCTAGGTAATGGGTGTGAAAAATTTCGACAGGCTCTGCCAACGCCAGCCGAGAGGTTAGGCAATCGCCCGGTATGCGAGGAACGCGGGTTCGATTCCCGCGTCTGGTGGTAATTTTTTCAATTGCAATAATATCTAATATTTAGATTGCAAAGTGAATGATTATCACTTAAAAACAATAATTTGAATATTTATTCAAACCTTACCTAGTACTGCTTCGGCGAGCGTGAACAGCTGAGGCGAGTACGACCGGCCGTCGTCGGAGACCGCGGCGCAGAACCGCTCGTTGTTGGCGAGCTCCACGTACATGCGGCAGATGTCCAGCACCGTGCTCGCCGGGTCGAACTCGAACTCTTTCATGTCTTTTACCTAATAATTTTTAGACGATTATGATACTATTCTAATCTGTCACTGAAAACTGCACACTGAAAATTTGTAAATTGATATCTTATTTCTTATGTTGGCATTATGCGGCACAATGTCAGCAACATACAGCGCGTTACAATGTTGATAACATACACTCAATAACAATTTATGGGGCCCATCTACATACAAATTTTCCAAATAGAGCCCGATTATTATTGCTTGACTTTAACATATTATGTGCAACACATTTCTAAAAACAAATTGTTAGGATTTACGTCAGTTGAAAATGTTTTTTTTTCTAAACCTAGCCTCGTATTCTCCTTATAATTCTTTCATTTCTTTTATTTCAAAAGACTTACGACGACGAATACAACGAAATTACCGAAGGCAATTGAAAAGCAATACTGTTAAAATTTAGACGAAAATCCTACGTTTATTTTAACACTATTGCTTTTTGATTTCCATCAAAAAGCAATAGTGTTAAAATAAACAATCAGTGTTTTCGTTGTATTCGTTGTATTCGTTGTAGTAAGTCGTTTGACATTTGTTACAATGTTAGAAACATACACCTAATAACAATTTGTTTTCATTCAAGTCAATTTTAGGGCCCCATCTCCATCAAATTTTTTGAAATAGAGCTCGGTGGCAGAACACGTACGGCGCGTGCGCAGTCAACCGGACGAGCGTGCGGTGTCGCGGAAGAAAAAGTTAAGCAGGTTCTACCCTAATGGTCTAAACGAACCCTGTTGCTGTCACTCAACTTCTAAGTTTGTTATGGAACCCAAAATCCGCGATGTCTGACGTTCACTCACGATCACGAGCTCAGAATTACATAAGTTTGCCCTTCATTCGTCGAAGCGAGCCAGCATGCCGATGTGCGAGAGAGAAGACAGGTTCGCGCAAGGAAAAGTTGAACAGGTTCCCAACCCTAATAGTCTCAACGTGCCCTGTTGCTGTCACTCAACTGCTCAGTTCGACGGTGGAGCGAGATCACCCAGAAGGTTTACCCAGAAAGTTCTGGCACTCACACTCACCGACGGAACACAGCAAGCTACAAAGCGGCACCTGACGGAGCCTTCCATCGCTGATAGGATCGTTCAGCCGCCATCACAAACTGGAGTTTGTGATGTTATTCCACGGGGTGGACAATTAAAAGGTAGATCCTTCACTACCCAAAAAAAAGCTTCAACTGAAAAATGTTTTTTTTTACGCCATTGTATTTACTGACCTTAAAATTCTTCTTATTCGGTCCCACCAGATGCAGTAAGAAGTAGTTGAGCATGGACGCGATTCGCTCCACTAGCGTCGGGTGGCAGAACACGTACGGCGCGTGCGCAGTCAGCCGGACGAGCGTGCGGATGGTGTCTCTCCCGAGGATGTTGTCGAAGCGAGCCAGCATGCCGATGTGCGAGAGATTAGACAGGTTCTGTTCGCGCTCGTTGTTTGGCAGATCGTTCCAGGCACCGGATTCTCTGGCGGGAGGAAATATGGCCATTTAATGTTATCTACACTAACTAATATTTTTTGTAAAGTGGAACGATTAATATTTTTTATATTATTGGGAGTAATTTTAAAAACTGTTAGAATAACTTTAACAATTCATTCACCATTAAAAAGCTACAATATTCCCGAGCAAAATAGGCTATATTTTATTTTTAAAATTGCGGGGTCGCTGGTAAATGACTAAACTTGATCCAAAATACCTTCGTCCCCCACTACTTCAACAAATAAGTTCAATAGGAATATTTTACATACTGTGCAGTCTGCAATGTGCGTATTTGTGCCATATTTCCTAGGGCTTCATCGAGCAAGAAAATAGCATCGTTCATCAGCAGATTGACGAAGCGAAGAAATAGCGGCGGGTGGACGGCTTCCATGTTGGATTCCGCTTCTTTGGCCAAACGCCTGTAACAACACAAGAGAAAACATTGTATTATATTTGTTTTTATTATAATTTAAGCAAGTTCTTTGTAAGTTTTTCATCATATCAGCCTATTGCAATCCACTGCTGGACAAAGACGGCGCCAAATTTCACGGTCCTCCGTTTCTCGCATCCAGCCACCACCGGCCACCTTCCTCAGGTCATCGATCCATCTAGCAGGGGGGCGTCCAACACTACGTTTCCCTCGGGAAAACTCCTCGAACTCCTCCTCGGGAAAAGTCCTCGAATGGAGACCATTCTCGACATGGTCTCCATTCGAGGACCTTCCTACTCCAACGCCCGCCGGCGACAGACTGCAAGTTTTTACGAAATAAAAATCATTCTTTCTGGATAAATTCCCAAAGAAGTAATATGAAATCAACGCCGGCTCAATAACGTGCTTACTAACATTCGTCTAGTGACTAACGTCCTCTGTAGCTTAGACGGAAGAGCAATCGTCCGGATAGCGAGGGGTCGTGGGTTCAAGTCCCACCAGAAGACGGTCGATAATTTTTGTGAGCGAAATTTATTAAAACTATTTTATTATCAAATCCATCACAAACAAAGTCATTGAACTTGGCCCCGCTTTAGGGAACACTTCAGCCGGCAACGGATTCCACTCTCTAGGCGTGTACGCAAGAGGAACGTAGATTCATAACGTTTAGTTGGTGCGTATCGGTGGTATGTCAACAACATAAGGGTGGAAACCCCGCCTACGTATTGTGTCTCGATAAGAAAAACACATAACATACATAAGCAAGGAAACTTTCATATTCAAAGCGAATACTTACGTAAACGCGTCACGATGTTCCTCCATGCCCCAAAGGAAGTCCATGACGAGATACATGGGGCGGCGGTAGTTAAACTTCTGCTCAAACTGGACGCTCTGTCCGGTCATCTCGATGCCCACAAACACGTCCAGTAGGCATGGAACTAGCTGTGAAGTAGTTTGCTTTTAAAAGCGCGGGAAAGTCCTCAAGTCAGCTCAGTTTCAACAAATTTTAGTACTAAAAATACAGTTGTGTACGGCCTCGAATCAAGAAACCCATAAGAAAGAAGAACCCATAACTAATAAGCAGAGGTCGGAATTAGGTAGAATTATTCATGTACTTACACTGATTACATACAGCGAAAGAATAATGTAGACATGCCTCAAATCCCAAGATTAATTTTCTAGAGGAGAAAAAATCCCGTAATTTTAGAAAATAAAAAGTAATTTACTTTTACACAATTTAAACTGCACGCGCGACGATGCCAAACTTACATCAATGACATCGGATGTCCGAAGTTGACTTAAACTATCTATCAGCAATAAATCGGTTTACTCATTCACCCAGCTCATTCGCTTACCTCGGTTCGTCGAATGCGCTCACTTGTTTCCTATTGTCTATCTCTGAGGTTTTTATTATTATTTATTTGTAATATTGTTGACCACACGGGATTGTCCATTAGAAATCCCGGGAAGATCCACATTAATATCAACATTTCGATGCAAGTACATAAATAACTCTACCTAATTCCGACCTCTGCTAATAAGCCAGGAAATTTTGTAGGCCTGTACTGGATCTTAATTAATAATGTCATCCTAGCCGAATTTCGACTACGGCGGCCTATCTCAACAGAGATTAGTCAACTGCGCGGGACATATTATAGTGCACAAGTGTGTGCGCAATACACAGGTGCACACTCTGTTCCTTTACTCCCATAATTCGGTGAGACGGCAGTCCGACATGACCGTAGAGATCAGGCGCAGGATCAACGGCTTAACGTGCTCTCCGAGGCACGAGGGTGTTAACACCACCGACTTCTTGACTCCGGAGCTGTGTCTGAGTTTTTTCAAGACAGAGAAACCCAGCCCTCTTGGCCCGACCCGGGATTCGTACCCGGGACCTCGTGGATAGTACCCAGCGTGCTGACCACTAGACCAAGAGGCTCGATCTAACGATAGGGCGACCCTGTGATCTGTGCTAAAGACGCCATGTGACCGGCGCGTAGATCTACGCTTAAGCACTTAGTGGGAGATCTACGCTTCAGTATACGAGAGGTTAAGAAGTCACTCAGGTGAGCTTGCACACAACTAGTTAAAATTTCATCACTTTCCCATTTCGCATTTATTCTAAATTCCAAAATCAATCATTAAACATACGCAGGAAATCTCTTTAGTAAATACAGTCCACTACTCTTTCATTGTCGTTTTCCGCTTTCATTAATGTACATTTTACGGTGTGCTGTGTCGAATTTAACGTGAAATCAGAACAGATTTATGTTGCGAATTAGCTCTTGCAGCAAGAATCGTGTTGTTAAACTCTTGACATAGCATGGTTAATAAAATACCTCATCTTGTTAATTAAATGTGGAGACTTAATTTATTATTTTAATTATTCATTAATTTAATTAAGATTAAGGAATTTTCCATTGAGTCGAAAACACTCTAGCGCCATCTAGATAGTACGATAAAACTATGAATGAAAAATAATTTTACGTATTTATACAGTGAAAACTAAACTAACCGCAAAACACTAAAACAAAATATTACGAATTTCTTCGTGATTTACATTTAACAAACATTAATTTCCTAGCCTCATTCTTTTACAAAAAGATATTCTTAAATATAACTAGCGCCATCTCTTGACTCTTGTTGAAAACACCTTCAGGAAAATTCTTGTATATTATATTATTGAGGAAATATGGTCAATTTATAGTGAAAAAGACAATAATATGTTGTGATACCAAGCGCTACAGTTCTAGCTTGAGTTAATTTATGTGTAATAATAATAATAAATAGATAATAAATTGTTTCAACAAACACACCAATAACCTAGCCCCAAACTAAGCGGGAGCTTGTGCTTTGGTGACTAGGATAACGGATAGACATACTAATATACATTTATAAACATCCATGACTTAGGTGGCAATGCTTGTGCTCATCACACAAACATTTACCCCTTGCAGGATTCGAACCCGCAACTGCCTGGTTTAGAAGTCCGTGGCGCGAACCACCACACCAAGACGACCGTCTAACCTACCAGCAGTATTTTGACTGGAAAAGTGGGTAATATCGTACCTGCAATCTATGTGGATGTTCTTTGAAGAGCTGTTCCCTATAAAATGACGCCAAGCTGCTAAGTGGCTGCTGATCATCGGGATGGTTTGGTAACATGGCTTCTAAGCATTCTGCTAATCGCGCCCTGAAGATAAATTAATTCCCTTCATTATAGAGGTATGTAATAGGAGAAATTTAAGTATTTTAATTTGTACATCTTTCTGTGTAAATTGTATTGTTGTTACTTTTATGGTGTGCATTAAAGAGTTATCTAACTATCTATATGTTGAGGTAACAGTAAAAATTCAAAGCTATACAGGCTGGAGGTATAGTCTCTTGGCGTATTAATGGAGGTTAATATGGCTATCAATAACAACTACTTTTACTAATAAATCGGCTCGGCTACCTCGATGATAGAGGTAGGTAGAGTTTTTTTTCAAGATTACAAATTCACAATACTATTTTAAATATTGTGACGGGGCAACAACATATACCTTAAAATGGAGCCTGACCATTATACCACATTCTGAATTAAACTAGTATATGTAGGTATACATACCTTAGATGAGGATTGTACGTGCGCGAAGAGTCACCCATGAAAGTGAGAACGAGGGTCAGAGCCGGTTGTAGTAGTCCGGCGATGTCAGCCTCTTCGGTGATAGCGCCGACTGTGCGTCGAGCCATAGTTATTAGCACCACGACGTTTTCCAGAACGAATTCTGGGACGCACCTGCAGAATGTGGGTATAGGGTGTTGCATTATTTTAGCTAAACATTTGTTTTGTTAATAACGTCGCCCTAATTGCAGAAAGAAAAACACCAATAAAAATATAAGCGGTTTTGACATATATTTTTTTTTGACGAGTACTTCCGGCAGGCTGCGCAAGTGCGCAGAGGCCAATAAACTTTTTTACACAGTTGATCAATGGTTAACTGCTGCCAGTACTCTCTTTCGGGTATTTTATAAGGTAGGTTTCACTAAAAAACTACATCTATAAATCGTATACTGTGTGTCCGGGTTTCGACTATAATAAGTAAATTCGGCGATAATTTATAGGCTATTAGATCATCAAATGTTATCGACAAAAACCCTCTATTCTACACATACCTCAGCGTATCAGGCGGTGGGGTGTTCACGGGCATCTCAACAGTGATCATGGTGCCTGGCGCGTAGCTGGCCTGCGGGCCGGGCGGGTCAGGCCTTATCGCGACTTGCACCAGCCACGTGCAAGTCATCGCTTGCAGCTTGTTCAGATTCGTCAGCATATCGTTCTCGAGAAGAGCGCAGCGCATGCTTAGAAACCTGGTAAGGCATAAAATAAACGGATCAATCGCTTGGAGCCTTAGAGCGTGTTCCCATAGCAGTCCGTTTGACGGGCTCGTGTTATCATATACGGTTTATTCGGCGATGGCGCATGTAGTTGTGTCAGCGAGTTCACACACATTACTGGACCGGGGTCCCAATCCCCAAGTCCGCTAAATTACATAAGCAAAATTGTAATAGAATCACAATTTAATATCAAACTTTGACAGTTCTAGTATGGATCAAATGTCAAAATCATGCTACCTATTCAATTAGCATTGTATTACAACTTTGATAACGGAATTTAGCAGACTTGGGTTCGATAACTCTTTATCTATCGGATAACAGTAATTGTTAAGTCGTGTGAAGTGCAGAAATCCCTGGTTTACAAACGAAACAATAATCAAAGCGGAGCGAGCGCTTCATTCGCCATATGTACGAGCCGGCCGATTAAGCAGAAAAAGCTTACGACTTCTCGTCACTATTGTCTGACAAGTTCATTCGCGACTATTCCCGTCTACGTAAGATCACCCTACCCCGCTGACATCTACCATGCCTCGCCCCGCAACTGTGGCTACCGCAGAGGGTTGCGCACGAACTAGTCGGAATAAGGCTCCGCGCAGAAGGGCCACCGACCACAGCTACCAAGTGAAGCGAGTGGCGTCCACTCGTGACTCGGTGTTCACTCGCCATTTTGACAAAAAATCTGCCAAAGGATTTAGCTAATAAGTGTCAATCGTAGCGACCACCGACTACCTTCGTTTGCGCGGGAGGGAAGGGCGTGGCGCGCGACAGTCGCCAGTGGCGGTGGTCGGTGGCCTATCTGCGCAAAGCCTATAGGTCACACTCACTTGGTCATTAGATGGTGCGTCCGCTGTCTCATGGGTTCTAGTAAGTGGTGCGCACTAGCGGCCACGTCAGCCAGCGCGCGCTGAGCCCGGCCCAGGTCCTGCCCACATCGCCACAGTTTTTCCGCGCACACACGCACCCCTGGAGTACGAACACTGTAGTAGCTTTAATTGAATCGGTAAAAAGGAGTTTGAAACTTTTGTACGGAATCTTTTTGCAAGTTTTTTCGAAATCGATGAAAGCGATATATATATGGATATCACTTTCACCGTGCGAAGCGATTAAAAAAAAATGGCGGCAGGGTAGCTTATGCCCGAAAGTTACAATCCTCTTTGTTTAAAATCCAACCGTCTACATTGCCACATACCTAACATGCCTACATTGTGCTAATATGCTCTGAATTAAATGATTGGCGCTCCGAGATCTAAATTTGGTTTTTATTGTATCGTAAGTAGAGTCCCTCGGGCGTTATTTCCAATGAAGGATGCCTAGGAAATGAATATTTGTGGTAGAACTGCAATTTTTGACGACGTTTGAGGATTACCATCAATATGCGATATCTAGTGGGTCTATTAAACAAAAGCAAGATCTAATAACATCTGAAAATAAGCGGCAGTCACATACGAATTAAGATTGGAACCAACAGTGGTTTAATCAAATCGGAAATCATTACTATTTTTTCATACGTACCCAAGTCTATACACTTCTGCGTCATAAAAAAGCACTCGGTCACAAAATTGTACATGTCAGCAGTGGGTCGCTTCATTGATTGGCCGTCTTCTCCCTCGCGCGCTGGCAGGAGGCAGGTCTCACTGTGCAAGCATTCTAAATGCACAGACTTTGCGGCACATTCTTCAGGCTGAAAAATAGGCCGTATTGATAAAAAAATAGCACGCTTCATTGTAAGGTAAATGGTACTCCTACGAGCTGTGTGTGTTCATCATAATCAAAATGGGTACATTTTCGTTGCAAAAACACCTCTGTTACGACTGCATAAGGTGCCGTGCCGCAGTGCATCAACCTAAGATGTGCTGGCGTTTGTATCTGGCCATTGGACAAATTGGTAAGTGGCCAGTCATAAATGTTGATAACAAGTAGCAACACTGGGTATTTATCAAGAAGCCGCAAGAAAACATTATGAAATTTTTATGACGTCACACTCAAAGTTAAAGAGACAAATGTATCATTTGACAAATCGGTACTCTTTTCAATGATTTTCACTATTTATGTTTGTTCAGATATTAATGAACTTTTACTTGTTTATATAGAACAGGAATACATCAGCACAGACATTTTTGTGCCAGTACTATGTTTATAAATAATTGAAAAAACACTTGCGTTGATATTTATGTACTTTCATTTGGTTAATTAATTTTGAAAAATATTAGTACAGATATTTTTTAGTTTTCGGTTGTTTAGATATTACTGAAAGGCTTGCTCAGATTAATATGACAGGCGTCATGTGTACATAAAATATAATGTTTGATTAATGAATCTGCTCAGATGTACAAGTACCTTTCCATGTACATTTATATTTGAAGCCTTGAAAATACTCATATATTATTAAACTCGACTGTACAAGTTAATAAAACTTGCCTGGTTTAGAAACTGCATTGTTTCTGATGGTAAGGGGGCAGGCAGGTTTAACCAGCCTTATTTAAGGTAAACCATCATCCTAACTATTTTAACTACAAAATTTACAAAATGTTTAATATTAAAACATTAAAACACAATTTTACGGATTATTTTTTAGATTACTTCGGTGAACACATAGCTGTCGTTAAACATAGACAGAACACGAAATCTGCAGTGTTTGAACATGCCTTAGACAAACCCAACAACTTCATTCGTTTCGACCAACCTAAAATACTTGCGATAACTAAAAGAACAGCGTTTTATGACTCGAATGCTACGTGAACCCATTGAAATTAGAAAACATTTAAATTCCAATAGAGAAAATGGTTGGAAACTTCCACCAGCATGGGATCCTATTCTAGCAAAAACCCAAGCAACTCCTCGCACTGCAAGATCAAGACAAAGTTAGCTCTTTCTGCGTGAATGGGAACGTAAACAATATTAAAGAGTGACAGTAGTTTAATTTTTCAAAACTTTGTAATGACAAATAATACCTTAGTCTCCGTGTGACGCTGTAAAGTGTTCGAAATGTCAGGTTTTAAATAAAATGTAAATAAATCGCGAAGTAATCCGTAACATTGTGTTTTAATGAGTTTAATAATTCGCGTAAACGTAAGAAACAAATATAATATAAAACAATTACAGTGTAAAAAAGCACTCTATAGCTTTGCATAAAACTAGTATGTTCTTACCAAGACAGCACCATATGTAGGATCTATCTTGAGTGACTTGGGATCATCAGACGAGGTGCAAAAAGGCTGACACAGCTGTAGCAATACTGCACCTAAGTTCAGCATGAATCCATCTGATACACAGCTCAGAGTGGCTGCACTAACTTCACCTGCCTGAAAAGATATAAATTTTCTTTTATAATTTAAGCAATTTTTTTGCAAGTGTTTACTAAAGTGAATGGTAGAAATATTGCTGACAAAAATTCATCAAACATATTCTGGTGGGACCATCAAACAGTTGATGTATTTCTGAGTGCAATATTTTAGGACTGTGTTTAGGACAATTCATCTTTATAATATAGAAGAAAAGAAATAAGAAGAGAATCAAAACTATTTTAAGCCCTGAAATGTGCACTTGAATGTGCAAATAAATATATTTATTTTATTATATCACACCCAAACAGTTTTATCACACCCAAAACGTGTGATAAAACTGTTGTTTATGTTTTCCATAACACAAGTGCATAAACTACTTTCTTTGGGATAGAGCAATGTATGTGATGTTTCCAATATTTAAAAAATAAATATTTTATTTTACCCTACATAACTCATGCAAGCAGCCACTAAGCAAGGAATTTTGGAAATTCACCCATTAAGGGCGTAAAAAAGGGAGTAAGTTTGTATGAAAAACTGCTAGTTTTGAAGCTAAAGCGATAAAAAGAGGTATTTAGCTATTTGATAATAAAATAAGAATGAGTGTCGAGTGTACGAATGAGTGGAAGTTTGCATAACAAATTCAAGATTTGCACAGAAGAAGTTGCAAGAAACCATTCACCAGTTTACGCTAACCGATGTATAAATTTGTACCACTTACAAAAATAAACTGCAAAATACTTACTTGAACATTCCAAAGCTTCCCTCTAGCTACATTTGTTTTTAAACACTTCCCAATCCACGTGAGGAGACGGTTCCTCATTTGTGGGCCGGCTTTTAAAAGTGTAAGGAAGATCCGGTGCAGGTTGTTTGTGAGGTGTGATGTTGCATTCCATAATGATGACTCAATCATTGAAGTTGCTGACTGATAAAAAATTATAATATATATGTTTATAGGTGTCTCATAAAAGTTAAATATTTCTAACTTTAATTATGTTCTTGCATGGATTCTAGGATCGATAGTTTTTTAAAAAAAAAGATATATTTCCACATTCACAATTTTACACAGTATATTGAAACAGTCATTCACCTGGTCCATAGGATTGTCAAAGAATTCGTGAAGTGATGTTGCAGTCTTTGGTAGAACAGATAAACTTAATAGGGCACCAAGCACAGAATCTTGGTAGAATCGTCCATTGGATTCATTCTTTGGTTCGCAGGCCTCCATTAAAATTGGAGCCAAGTTTGGATTACCTTGAACAAAGTATTATTACTAATAATTTCCTTACTCACTCTAAAGTCTAAGCAACCAATAAATACATATTATGGAAATGATTTAAGCTTTTAAAGACTTGATCAATGCAATGAAGCAATAACATTTCACCAAACCTTCAATTTGCATCAGGAATTAAAAATATTATTATTGCATGTAACAGTACATTGATTACTTTTTACTGTAGCGACGACGTAAAAAAGTGTATGGAAAATTGCACAGCGCCTCTAGCGGTTACTTAGAGAACTAAAATTTTCAATACACTTTTTTACGTCGTCGCTAGCGAGCAAAACCATCGTAAACTCATGGTTACGGTACTGGATATATTTAGTTACTACAAGTATAATACCAGCAAGCTAAGAAATATTACTTTGTACTTACTTGCAAATATTTGTATAGATGGTAGGACATAGATAGGAAGGTTGATGAGGTTAGACTTATTGACATCAGTGTGGATCTTAGCTAAAACTGGAATCATTGAATCTCTAAGCTGTTCCATTACATGGTCATCCTCTGAAAACATAGTATTAAGATGGTTTCAATATGATTAAAAATAAAATGAGGCTGAAAAATAAAGTGTAGGAAAGAATGTAAGAATTTGGTGTCACAAGATTGTCATAGTGTAGTAGTAACACAATATGGTACTGAACTTACTGTCAGCAACAAAGGCTTCAACTATGTCAGTAAAAAATGTATGGCTTTGTGGGTCCACATGCTTCAAGAGCTCCACAAGCTGCACAGCAAAGTTCTGACCCTCAAACAAAGCAGGCTGCTTCAAAGCTGTGACAGCATTCCTGAATATTAATTCTCTCATCCTTTGCACAGCATTCTTTACATATGGTGAGTTGACTTGATCATAGCTTTGAAGATTTTGCATTGAACTGAATAAATATGGAAAGACTTGTCTTTGAATCACGTGATCTTCAAACATTCGACAGGGTTTTGGGATAACATAACTCTCAGGGTTGGGTAGGAGTAATCTTTCAAAAAGTGCTTGTTCTAATGCCTCAAGGTCAATATGTGTTCGAGGTTTCATGGCCTCTACCAGCTCTTCTAATACAATCAATTGTCTTTCAGTACCCGGAGATCTGTCCAAAGCTTCTGGGTTGATCGTAAAGTGGAAAACATTCTCGACCACATTGTTAATTGTTTCAGTCTCTTCGTCTTCTTGCGCAGTCTTGGATGCTATTTGTAAAGTCGCATTACCATCGTATTCTGCGTTATTGGCTGATTTAGCTTCAGGTATCCCCAATAATCCAGAGAAAGGATTACTTGGATCCGACATCGTTGATGATCTTTGATCACTCTTAAACTTAGAATTTAAGATTTAGTAACATATTTAGAACAATGCAGTTGATAAGAAAAATGCTAGCGTATAACACATTTGTCTCATAAATTGTGATGTTAAACTAGATTCTGTTTTTTTAGAAAAAGTGCTGACTTATCACAAGTTTGATAAAAGTGACGGACGTGTGACGGATAAATAACTGACAGCTTTGTATGCAGTTCAGAAAGTTAAATTTACACATAGAAATAAAGACCTTCTTTATTTTTAATTTGTAATTTTGTAACAAAAAATACTTTACTTACTTTAAAAATATAATTTTATAAATTTATTAATTTTAAATATATTTTTTAAAATTGTTTTGTCGAGAGAGGGAACTGTTAAACGTTTTAATATTAATCATACGTTGCCACTGTTGCCAGCGCATCCGTTTCCGATGTGAATATTTTTTATATTGGCAGCAATTGAAACTACAATAGTCATTTAAACACTTCATATTGTATGGTCATTTTCAAAATAATTATAATAATTTCATAAAATACTTGACGAATATGGAAATGCATTTCATTCATCATCACGAAAGTTGATTGATTTGTTTCTTACTAAGCATGTAAGCAGTACATAAAAATGGGATGTTGTTAAGTTTGTGGTGTTGGCAGAACTGAAACTGCACTAGCGCAATATATCGGGTGTGGACAAAATTGGTACTAAAATATTTTACGAATAGCGCATTCACTGCTTTGTTTCACCGCAGTCGTCGTCCGAAATCAATATTGCGTACTCGACTCGAATTGTTACGTCTTTATGCAGCAATGCTATGAAAGATTCCATTTTACATGGCGTTTAGTAGTCGCACATAGTGAATCGTTCATTAATGTAAGATTGGTAACACTTATTAATATTTACTTAATAGGAGATAATAATCGAATGCGTGACCCCCTATTTAAACAAGTGCTTGAATTATCAGCCACAAAGGAAAATAATACACACGTGCAATGTTCATTTGCTACACATAATAATTTATTTATTTATCGTGTTTCCATGGTTCACGATGCCACTAAATTTTTTTTACGATGCGGCTGGTTTTAGAAATCAAAATGGCGGTCCATTTGCAATATTTTAGATAACTTTGTTTACCTTTGAAATAATTCCTATGCATGCATTTAAGTTTATAATTTCTTTTTAGATATTAAGTAGCAACTTTTATCTTTTTCAACCAATTTATAATACCTACCTGGTACCAAATTGATTTTGCCTGCATACTTTCTTTTTGTGCCTAGCCTACCTACCTCTTGTTGAACCTCAAATTTTTGGTGTTGGTTAAAATGTGTTTATTGGATTCATAATTTACTAAAAATGCTCGTTAACAGTATCTTTTCATTACCTATTGTGTACATACCTAGTAAGTGCATTTATGTGTGAAGCTACTCTATTTTTAGTTACGTACAATGCTACCAATTTAAATAGTATGTTTAGCCATTACGATCATTAGTTCCTACGTCATCCGCTTCACCGCGTAGTGTAATCGTGTGAGTGAGCGTATACACACGATACTTGACCTCGTTGAGGAAGGACACACAGATACGTTGCCATTCTAGAAGGTTGACGTCATTTCAATCGTGGCGAACGACAGCGCAGCGCTCAGCAAGACATTGTGAAATGTGAACGTCCACCCACTGCTTGCCTTGCCTGGCTGTATCACATAATTCACTTGAAAGTAGTGGCTATGAATAGTTATTGTACCGACTTTCGTCATACATGTTGATTTTAATATCTGCGCAACACTACAGTATTTTGTGAAAATCGGCGATCTTATTCCCAATGATTATTGTTCCGACGATTATTAGGTATAGTATTTATGAGAACATGAGAAATTGCTCTCAATTTGTACCATTATACTGTTAAGAACGTGTCATTCGCGTTAAATTTGTACATACATTATTAATAATTTAATTTTCCCCCATAACAAAAGGCGTCGTATGGAATGTCATCGTATCATATGTGTGCTATTTTGTGTTAGTGTGCGTTTCTGTCTGACTGAAGGATCGATGTTTCAGAAATTCGCAATGAGACTTTAGGTACTTCTTAAATATAAAAATATCTAATGAATAACACGCTCTAGATTTCGTCTACGATAATGGCAAAGTATTGAAAAATCTGCGCATAATTTTGTATTCAACCTTCATACGGTTGTATTACCGAGTTTTTTTCTGTCGACCTATTTCAATTGGTAGGGTTATACAAAAATGGCGGCTCAAAGATATTTTCTCACTCGCTCGACAATGACGCTAGCAATCCAATATAATACTTAAGACGTTTGTGAAAGAAAGGCTACAGGAACATTTGAAAATGTGTGTACTTAGTAATTTCATTTGATTCCAGTTATTTTTTTTTCCAGTTTTATTGTAGCACATCTGATAAAATTTGGCACGTTCCAAAAGGGCATTGTCTAATTACGTAATTTTTAGAAATCAACAAAATCTTATTGAACCGGTTTAGTTGTAAACAGGTTTTTAATTTAGGCCCAGATTATCTCAATAAACTTTTTCCCATATTACATATTTTTATCGTTATCTAGAGAATTAGAAACCTTTAACGCAGGTACCTATACTTAGCGCAGGTAACAATTACCAGGTAGGCTAGGGTCGTGTTGGTAGACACTGAGATCATTTTTATGGTTTTGTATTATTTTTTATTTATACCTACCTATTACTCGTATACTTTCAGTTCACAAACAGTAACGCTGTAGCTAATATAAAAAAATCGAGGCTTTATCGTCATAAACTTTACTGCATAAACTTATCTTGTCAGAGATTAAATTCATGTTAGACTAGAGCTTAGCATTTAGAGCGATAACAAAAGATAACTAACTTATTGTAGATGATATATTTGTTCCTATTCTTTGTCTGGTGTTAATATTTTCAAAGTTAGGTAAATGGACTGTCTTTGTATAGATACCTATTACGTGTTTTGAAAGTGCCATTATAAGTAACACAAACGTAACGAACTAATTAAACTGTCTAAACACTCATTTAGCTTGTGGTGTTGCGACACAAATACGAAAAAATGTATGATAACTTGTAGGTAGAAGTAGTTTAGCTGATTTGGGTGACAGACAACAATAAGTACCTACGTGGCTATACTAAGTAGGTTCGTCTCTCGCACATAAAGTCTCGCACATAAAGTAGGTTAGGCTATACGACAATCGGGTTAAATACTCGAAATATAAGGTTCATTCAATTTTCACGTAGTTAGGTACAGTAAAATATATGAGGTCCTCTGATGTGACCCGATGAACCTCTTCAGTACCTAGGTATCGATGTATTCAGTAATAGCATTATTTGTTAGTTTTGTGCAGCTTTCGAACTGAGGGTGATACGGCTAAACTAATTATGTACTTTAAAAGAAAGTAAGAAAGTATACTTCTAAAAATATACATTCCTACATAATTGTACGCCTATATCTACAAACCAGTAACAAATAATACGTCGTTTATTTTAGTAATATATTTAGTTTTTCCTCAGTTCATTAAACTTAAGTTACTAAAGTATCTAATTACTACTCTCTACTATCTAACTTCTTGGAACATATTGGGTATAAAATAATCTTATCGCTTGATAAGTGCAGTTATTACGTAGGTAGTACGTTTTCAACCCATTGAATGCATTTAATGTCATGACGAGTAATGGTTTCTTGTGTGATTTAATTCTTACATAATTGTTTGTTTTTGTTTCGAAGCCCTTTTTTAAATGAATTTATCTCTTTATTTCAGTAATACACTCACGATGACGGAGTTGGCACCAAACATAGAAGACCTAGAAGATGGAGAAATTGAGAGCGAAGGTGAAGATGCAACTGAAATTAATCACGATGAAGATAAAAAAGAAGAAACTGTCCCACTTGCGGAGGAGGATCTGCCTGCAGAAAAAAATGAACCACAGGATTTTTACTATTCTAAATCAGGTAAAAAAAAGAAATTAAAAAATAAAGGTGACGAGAAAAAAGGCAAAAGCAAAAAAAGTCGTAAGTATGCAAGCACCCCTACGGAAGATGATTTCGCAGGTAATATTGAAAAGGCTATCAGAAAAGCTATGAATAAGAGTGATGACGGAGAAGCTTTTCCAGATGAAGAGGTTGAAGAACGTCGTAAACATAAAAAACGGAAGAAAAATGAGGCTAAAGATGGACCAGGAAAAAAACGAAAAAAACACGAATATACAGATGAAATGGATGAAAGTGAAATGATGTGCGTACGAGGAGCATCACCACTTCAAAAGCCAATGGACTCATTTCAAGATGATGATAGAGATTCATATGCGTCTGACAGTAGTCATGAATCACGTGGACATCAACACCATCGCCAACAAAGACACAGGCCCAATCAAAGGGAACGTAATAATAAAAATAACAAAAATGATCGCAGAAGGGGGGGAGGTGCACATCCAATGCAAGATCCGGATGGGCTATGTTTGTATTACATGCAAGGAAAATGCCACAAAGGTGATGATTGCATCTACTCTCACGACGCGCAGCCTCCACGGAAGATGGAATTATGTAAATTTTATCTCATGGATTGTTGTGCCAAAAGAGACAAGTGTCTCTATATGCACGCTGATTTTCCTTGTAAATATTATCATACCGGGCTTCCTTGTATATACAAAGATGAATGTAAATTCGCACATGGACAACCACTATCAGAAAATTTGAAAAATATACTTCTGAAACATATAGAATCTGCACCAAAAGAAATTTTGGGTGATTTCCCTAGACTACATCGAGAAGGGGCATTACAAATGATTCAGACTACTCAGTTAAAATTGTCACAACAGTATTTTCCAGGAAATACGGAAGGTGACGATAAAGGTATACCGTCGCTTTTTGATTTAAATATACCCAACCCACAAGTACAAGATCGCAATGTTCCAGACCCAGCTGTACCAGTACATAGCTTTGAAAAACAAAAGGTGTCACCTAAAGTCCGTCAGTCTAGATGGCAAAACGACAATATGAATCAAAATTTTAATGCATCTCAGGGCAATAATATGGGCACTAAAAATGTTCTAAATATTAAAAATTTGACTGGTGTGCTCACACCTCGCCAAATTTCAGATCTTACTAAAATGGGTATAGATAATTTGGATCAGTTAGGACAATTGACTGTATTACAGTTGAATAGCATCGGAATATCATTAAAACAGATAACGGAAATACAGTTGAATACAATGAGTATACAAAAACTAGGTTTAATCAATTCGAACTCTGAGCAGCAATCACAACAATTCCAAGGATCTGCATCAGGAACTAAGGATCTCGACTTGCGCGTTCCACCCGTTCTGCCGATGTCTAATAATGCATCGACACCTTCAGATTTTCCTGGTCAAGACGTGGATATGCGGTTTCAAACTTCATTATCCAATCCTGTAAGTGAAACCTCAGCAGCGTCTGTACGAAGAGATATTCAGTCGAATAGAGATATGATAGATATAGATCAGTATACTAAGGATGCTTTAAAATTCGTTTCAAAAGATAAGGAAAACATAGATGTTTCTAACGAAACCTCTGAAAATGACAAACCTATGATTTCCAATGAAACAAAAGACGTGGATCATAGAGTAATTCCATTTTCAGAAGATGCACCTAGAATCGTCCAGTTGACTACAGATCATAATTCGGCAAAAAAAGAGTGTGATACCGATATTAGATTTTTGCAACCCGAACCTATATTTAAAAATCCTGAAAAAAGACATCGTAGGTCAACTACTGATGACGAAGACAATTTATTAATTGATGAGAAGTGGTATTCTAGTGATGAAGAAAAAGGTACAAGGAGAAAGTCTCCGACATTGTCACCGCGACCGGCATCATTATCACCGCAGACCCCAGCGCCTCATGTCTTTGAGCCATCATCTGTCTTGAGCAGACTGGGTGACTTATCGAAAATAGACATAAGTGAAGAAGTGACTAAGTTGCTGAATACAATGAAGAACAATCTGCATGAAAACAAACCAGATGCTAATAATGAAATTACAAATTCACCAAAATCGCGAGATCCTAGGTCGCGAAGATCTCCTGAAAAAGTTAGCGAGTCTGTCAAGTCAGTTACGAAAAAGCCACCGCGAGTGTCTATATATGAATGTGTTGATGGTGAACCCACAGATGGTCGCAGGAGAACCGACGTCGATCTGCGACAAACTGAATACAAAATTCCCGCCTTTGGTGACACAGATTTACGTCAAGGAACTAGTGGTGACATAGATTTCCGTTTAGGTTTGCCTTTTAAACCAATACCTAATTATACTCCTGCTTCTGAAATTGATGGATCTATCAATAGCCATCCGCCTATACCCTACAAATTGTTGCCAATTGATATACCACGACCGGATTACACAGACATTAGAAATAGCACAGCTAAATCACAAGCTCTAGTTGATCCCAGGCTAAGAAAAGTTTTCCGTTTATCTTTAGATGAGTCAAATAGCGATAGTGAAAAATCAATGAAGCCGATTCTTACAGGTCCGCGGGTAGATCCTCGTAGAAAACCGAAAGAAGGCAGTGATAGCGTGACACAGGATTCAAAACCAAATACATTAGAGTTACAGAATATTCTTCAAAACTCCAATTGGTACAAAGATCTCAGCTCTACTCAAAAAATATTTGTGAATCAGCATTTAGCTCCTGTTACGCAAATGATTAAGCAACACCAACAGGATAAAATGCCAGGAAAGAAGCTGGATTTATCTGGCATACAAAACAATTCGGTCCTGTGTAGCATATTTACTAATTTAGGTATAGCTTTGGGAGAAAATGGTGAATTTACGTATTTGCCTAAGCCTAAAGAAGCATTGTTAAAAACCCCAGTTAATCCTTTTGCACTCAATAGTAATATGACATTACCCCCTATGGATAGTGGTAATATGAATTTGATGAATATGCCGCCCATGAGTATGGGAGGCATGAATAACATGAATGTAGGTCCAATGCACGGATTTAATCAGAACTTACCAGATCCGCGTAACGGTCCCACTCCGGGTCTCTTAGGTATAGCTCCTAATATTCCGCATGGGTTTAATAACGGTAAGTTCAATGGACCTAATAATTTTGGAAACATGCCCTTCAATGGGCCTGGACCCATGAATGAATTCAATTTTATGGATGGAGATCAAAATTTCCCACGTTTCCCGAATAGAGGTGGACAAAGAGGCCGTGGCAATGACAGGTGGAATCGTGGTGGCTCTGGTAGAGGTCACAGGGATCGGAAAAATTTCAATAATGACCGAGGTGGTCATTGGAAAAATGACAGGCATTAGTCATTGTACATATTAGGTTGGCTTAAGAAGGTCTCTAATCGTAAATAAATAAATTATTTTAATTTAGCTTAGAAATCCTTCCACATAACACTAAATGTGATCAAGGTGATAAATATTATTAACAGACTTGTAGGTACATTTTTTAAATATCTAATTTATATAAAATTAAGTATTAGATTAGGAATTTCTGTACAATGTCTTTATAGTGTAAATATTTTTTTACGAAGGTCCCGTCAGTATAAAAAGTAGAATTTAATTATGTTTAGTTATAATAATATTACTTTATTTTACAAAGTACTCATTTGTAAGAGCCAAATGTTCTAAGACTGAAGGCAGACTTATCATTCTTTTTAAGTTTTTGAATCGTCCACGTAAATATGTATTGCAATACGAACTTCATTTTGTTCAAAAAACATGGACATGCGATAGAAAGCAAAGAATAACTATTACTAAAATACTGAAACAACCTACATAATATTGATAAGACATGTAAAAAGTTACTTACTAAAAGCAATAATAATTAAGTATTTTACTCTCATTAGATTGTTGATATACAACGTTAGTTACAGTTTTTTGCTATTTGTAATAAGCAGTAGATAAAATGAAAAGCCTACTCATTGAAATAAATCTATGTTTATACATAATAACGTCTTGATTTTCAAACCACCTTTAGTTTTTTTTTTTTTCAGAAAATAGAAATTTTGCTTTTGAAACTATTTAACTACTTTCACGTAAGGTCTGTGCTCAATGAACGTGATGCAAATGGAACCTGGGTACCGACATTGAATATAGTAAAAATAACGAATTATGTTGGTAATCAATGCTTGTTATGTATTAATTGTGTACCTACCCATGCGATGCTTACAGGATTTATGAATGATTTTCAGGACTGAATGTTCCATAGGTAAAGAGTAAGTATCAGAAACATGAGTGGTAAGATGCTTCAAATAGGTCAACTTTATTGCTGCAAAAATAACAATAATAGAACATTATTAGGATTCTTTGTTTATTGCTTGAAGAACTGAAGCTATATAATTTGAAAAATCGATTTTGAGCCGGTTACCCCCTGACTTCAAGTTTATAGCGACTTGTGACACCTTTGAAAAAGTGGGAGCTGTAAACAAAATACAAATATTACATAGGTATACCTGCTTATTTTATCTCATCGTAGGTAAATTTATCTATAGTTGTTTTACCTAAACGAATAGTAAAAACTCGACAAGTAGGTACACACATGACTTACATGAATTCAAGGCATCCATATTATCGTTGTCGTTTGTGCAGTTATAGAAAAGGACACATTGCTTCGCAGATAAATTGGGTTGAGACACGTAATAGTTATAAAGGAGTTCCATCTCCCTCGTTGCTGCCTGAACCGTTGTTGGAGAACACACTAGAATGGCTCCTTGCACTCCTAGACGCAGAGCTGGCCAACAAGACTCGAATCTGTGTATCAAAAGAAATACGTTCAGGCATCATTACAAGAATTTTTCATAATATTTTTTTCGAATAGCTTTTTAAATGCTCTTACTAAAAAATCAAGAGTGAGGATCAAGTCGTATAGATTGGAGGTAGGGTGGCCAAGTTCAAAGATTTTCTAATCGTTTTTTATGATTCCGTAATGTACCCAAAGGCTTAAGTTTAGCCGCTTAACACGGGACCCCATTACTAAACCCCTACTGTCTGTCTGTTTGTTTGTCTGTCACCAGGCTGTAACTCATGAACCGTAATAACTAGACAGTTAAAATTTCACAGATGATGTATTTCTTCTGCCGCTATAACAACAAATACTAAAAACAGACTAAAATAAATATTTAAGCAGGGCTCCCATACAACAAACGTTGTTTTTTATTCCTGTATCTTATAATGCCACAAACAAAGCATTAAAATTAGGCATTGTTTATCTTGCACGATCATGACTTCTTGACCTAGGCAAAGTTCAAAATTATACAAAACACATCGTGAAGTAGGTAATTGCTATAGGCAATAGGTACCTACTTCACGAGGTATGTAGGTACCTACATTGCTTTGATTTAATCACAAAATAATATCCACCTACTTATTGAGGTAAGCACGTAAGGCCCACTTTGCAAGTTTGTATTAGTTAATCCGGAAGGTCTATAGAAGAAGGTCTATCCTCCGGAAGACTATACTCATACCTAGTTTTTAAGCAATGTTATTAAATTAAATCTATCTCATAAATTGTATAGTGTCCTATTTGACATATTTTGTACATAGCTATTAAAATACCTAATTAATTTTCTTTCTTATACCTACTTTTTATTTACAAAAATCTTTTGCGTACTTTACAAGTTATTGCTATTTAAAATAATGTAGTAGGCACACCTGCCTACCTACTTAATTTTGCAGTAGGTATAATATGACAAAAAAAGTATATTTGATTTGATAAATTTAACCGTGAATGGCATGTGTAGGGTTAGTATTTGATATGGTACCTATTCTATTTCCATTCTCCGTCTGATAACGAGAGGAATGTAATTTGATGTCTTTCCGATGGATGGCGCTTCTTAATCGCAAAGCGATCTTGTTTAATTTACATAGGCCATTAAACTATGGGGAATTAAAACTAACGTTATAATACAATTTTGTTTTAATAGTTTTTATTATTTTTTAACACTAACAGTGTTGTTTCTTATTTATTTAGGTATGATACCTGTACGCGACCAATAAATAGACACTTATTCAATCATTAATGACTCTTTTTCCTATAATGAAACAACTTGATCAAGCAAATTAATTAAATATTATACCCTAAACGGGGATTAACGCGACGCAAAGTAGGTAAAACATCCCCGTTTTAATGCGTTCTTATAATGAAACGCGAAAGTTTAGTTAAGAGTGATTAATTTCAATAAATAAACCTTTTCTATCTACCACTTATTATTTAACAACCTTGCAACTCAGTCCTAATCTAGATACAATAATCACATGACGAATTTGGTTATTTGAAAACAGATAAGACTACGAATCTATTTAGGATTAAGACGTATCTTTGTTATAAATTAATGCAATAGGACATTTTTTGATGTAAACATAACAGACAGAAGGTACTCACTTATGATCACCACTGCAGTCCCAAAGTTCAATGTCAATGTTATTGCTTTTACCATTTATGTTCAAATTCGGCAGTTCGAACTCTACTATTCTTACTCCTTGAGTTGGTCTGGGTGTCCCTGCTTCTTCTATGTTTATGGATTCTGATAGATAATTTGCTATTATTGTTTTGCCGCTCTGTAAAAAAGTTTAAAATAGATTTAATTCCATCTGTAATATTTTGTAGGCAGTATCTAAGTAGACACATCCTCATGACTTTACACAGAGATAAATTTAGAGGAGAGTAACCGAATTCTACATAGATGAACGTTGCAATGATCAATTATTATAATTTAATGTAAAATACTTAACGAAAATTCCACATAATAGAATTTTGAAAGTAATGTAAACAGCAATTCGGTCAATTAGGAAGGAGTGAACGAAAATTGCACCAACTAAGTATATATGTATGTATAAGTAAGTCACTGACCCGATTTACCAACTTTTAGACAGCCGGTGAACATCGATTGACGTTTAATTTGACAGAATTTGCATACAAAATGTGTCAAATAATGCTAAATCGGCTGATTAAAAATTTAATATGTGTTGGTGAACTCCAGGCTTAGGTGATTTAATCAATAAATTAAAAAGTTCGATTGTCATGAACCATACACAGAAGTACCTAAATAATTTGAATAAAAAAGCTTTACTGTACTCGTCGATATCTTACTTCGGAAGGGCCAACCATTATTATCTTGAGTTTATTAACATGCATTTTAGCAAATTTTCACGTAGGTTAATGAAGTCGTGTTCACTTGTTTACTAGATAGTGCTGTTTTCTTTAGATTATAATTGTGCACAAATTTTTGGTATTAAAATAAACAATTATGACATAAGATTGTTTACCTTCCGTTCCTATGGCAACGCTGTGCGTGTGTTCGGGTGTTCTTTGCAGGTTCGTGAAGAGTTTCGTACTACTACATTCAATATTATCTTATGAAAATAATGAGCGATTTTCCTAGTGTCAAAATTCAGTACTTAAAATCCGCTAGATGGCGTTGTCATAACTCAGGTAGATTTTGATATATGTATGAGTAATGCTGGTTTTAGCGTTGATCATGTTATAATGTTTATGTTTAGCACATTTTAAATTCACGCATACTGACAAGTACCTTCAAACATTTTTTTTCCATTTAATTAAATTTTCAACTGCCTTTTGAAACTCGCAATTTTTTTGACGTAAGTACTTCTACTACATGTCTGTGCGCGTAATATTACAATATTTTGTTTTAAGCTTGATGCAGCAATGATTTCGACGCAATATTTATATAACTTAGATCAATAGCGCCGCCATCTATCAAAAAAAATTAAAACTAAAATTTTGAGTTGTCAGAAAACCCATTATTATGGACAATGTAAAATAAACTTTGTAAAGAGTATTAAAATCACAATGAGCGATTTCCTAGTGTCAAAAATCAGTACTTTAAAATCCGCTAGATGGAGTTAAACGACCTAATTCAGGTAGACTTTCAAACTAGCCTTAGTTGTAGCGTTTATTATATTATAATGTTTATGTTTAGCATGTTTTAGATTCGCGTGTACTAACAGGTATTTTATTTATACAATTTAGTGATCATCAAGATGTTTTTTGAAATCACTATTGCTAATTTTTAACGTAAGCACTTCCACTACATGCCTGTACACTTAATATTACAATAATGTGTTTGTGTGTTATGCTAATGATTTCAACGCAATAGTTATACAAGGTTACATTTTAGCAAGACGATATTTAAACAGAGCCTCTCACTATATCAGAAAAATAGGACCTAACCACTATTTTCCAAAAAAACTGGCAATTTTTTTATTTTATTTTTCTTTACAAAAAATATATTTTGAAGGTCATTCTGTTTAGTATTAAAAACTACGTTTTCGCCTCTGTTTCTTTCATTTTAAATTAACTAATACACCGAACTTGTGTATTAAACGTAAACAAGAGAGTAATTACAACTTTACTTAGAAATCAAAATGTTTTTTGGCGTTTTTCTTGAAACCTAGCGTATAAAAATAAAAGTTTTTTTACAAACATTATTTACTAATGTTGTTGCCTTTGCAATCTAAGTTTTATCCGTTATTAAATGTAACCTCAATAACTTTGATGAATAGCGCCATTTATTAACATGAAATAAAACTAAAGTTTTGAGCTGTCAGAAAATCCCTCATCATGTTAAACTGTTAGACTTCGTACGCGTGGACTCGATGATACAAAATATTTTATACTCCCGCTATCATCATGATCTCTTAGTCTACTTTGTCGTAAGAAGAAGAGAGGAATGAAAAATCAAGGTCAATCGGCACTCTTTTTTTAAGATAGGTTACTATCACCTCACCATCCTTCTCTGGTAAGTAAATTTCGCATGGCAGTGACACCGACTCCAAAACTAAATTTTGTCGTATATCTTTCTTAGTAAAAGTGTAAAGCTTTTTTTACTTTATAGTTTACTTTATTGAAGGCAGTTTTATTCGTTTGTAAAAAAAAATAGGTAACTTTAGTTAAATTAGACCTAGGGAGTTTGAAAATCAGTCTAAAGTAATTTACCATATCAATTGCTCCAGACCTACAATTTGTGTAAATTAATAGAAAATGCTCATCATGCACATCAACAATGTTCCTTAAGGCGCTCTATTCATATCTCTTATAGTTGAGCTGAACTGCTAGGGTTCTTTATCAGTTGCTCCAGACCTTCAATTTGTGTACGTCAATAGGCGTCAATACTTTTCTTAAGGCGCTGCTTTCATATCTCTCTTAGTTTAAGTGTACTGCTAAAGTTCCACGTCAGGTGCTCCGATCTTCAAAATAAGTTATAGCTTAGTATTTGCCCAGACTCAATAGCTACACAATAAAAAAAAGTTTCATTAAAATCCGTTAAGTAGTTCCGGAGATTAGCGTGTACAAACAGACATACAGACAAACGGACAAAAAAAATAAAAGTTGTAGAATCCTATTCTGCTACTATTTTAACATCACCCTCAATAAGTTTTTGGTAAAAATACTCAATGTACAGACGAATCGGTTTTACAGTTTTATTATATGTATAGATTAAAAATATGCAATAATATTACGAAGCGTGCATTGTAGGTGTGCAATATGATTTCGTAAATAACAAGAACAAAAAAAGTAAAAAAACTAAAACCCAACTACGACAAAAAACGACGCTGAAAAAGTATAAAACAAGATTTTCAGAATTTTTATGTTTGGAAAGGCGTAGTCACACGTTACATATACCTACCTACCGTAGCACTTTGACAACGTGCGACTACGCCTTTCCAAACATGAAAATTTATACTTTGACAGGCTTTATTTTGACAGGCTATGTATGTACATAGCCTGTCAAAATCATAACCCTTCTTTTGCTTTGCCGTAGTCGGGTAATAAAAATAAATCCTGATTATTACTTGTTACGGAAACATAATGCGTGTCTATCTATTTAACAGCAAATAGTAAGTACCTAGTTAAAGTAGGCCCAGCAAATTGAATCATTATTGTCCAAAATCTAAAAATAAGTTTATTCCTAAATATTGATTTTTTCACGCCTTAAAAAGACATCAACGCGCTACGTCACGTAATCAAAATTAATATTGTTTGGATTGGCTATTATATAAATCAAGGCAATGACCCTTAGCTAATTGAGATGTCGGAGAGGTTTTTAAGATCCTAAACTTCAATGATTTTAAGTGTAAGGATACGTCAGATGACATATGTTTTATGTGTCTTGTATGATGTGAAAAACGGTATGCACAAACGCCATCACTCACTCGTTGCGATGGCGTTAGACAACAAGGCCCCTATTTTCGTTCTAGTCAAAAGTTTTGCATGCACAGGGCCATTTTACGACACTTTGTCACAAAACATAGATGGGGTTTAGTCTTTCGAGTTCAAATATCGCAAGCTGTCCGGGAATCTTCCTACTGTTCCTCCGATCCAACTCCAATTTTCATTATATAGTAACAGAAACACTAAAATCACTAACCCTCTTACTAATAATCATTATGAGACGGCTGAATTGAAATGTTTGTCTCCACTACGTCATGTCACCTATTTGTCAATAATTTCAAACTAGTGTTAAAGCAAGGAAAAACTGGGAAAAGTCATTACTAGGTAATAAGGGGGTTAATGATTTCAGTGTTTTGTTACTATAGAATGAAAATATTTCATTTTCTAGGTTGAACTAAGTCGAGATTAACTTTTAACAGACTTTAATTAAGGAGAACAAAACAAATTTCATTTTAACAATATTTTAAAAGGTTTTCCAAAACTATTCAAGGCCAGTCGTAAGCTAGCAGTTGCAATCGCTTTCCCACTTACCTTTTTCTTGCATCGACGCTCATTCTCACTTTAATGTAAGTTACGAGTGTACTGCCACGCAAGGATACAGTTGTAAAAACGTAGACAAGGAAGCATTTAACGGTCCAGTCTGCCTGGATGGCCGATAACTGTTCCTAACCACGTTGTGCGGACTCAGATAAAAACGGCGCCGTCCAGCTCCCATTCATTACGCCCCAGGTTGCCCGTTATCTAGGATTATGCAACAACAACGCCCATTTAAACTTTCCTTCGAGCTGTTGCTGGGAATTTCACTTGTTGAGTGTACGAGTGATGAGCCGAGGCTGATTGTAGAAATAAACTAGGCGTATTTTTAAGTTAGTTATCTTGGTTTAGATTATTTATTGGACATCAATTAAAAGCGCCATTTCCATTGTTAAGAGACTTAAACTGTAACTATTAACAATCGAAAAAAAGACAAACTTCATATAAAACTGTTTCCGACATTTGATTTCTGATGAAATTAATTTCAACGGAGCTTTCATGTTAGATGCAAAATATTACAAGATATTACTGTCTGATAACAGACAGACGTTTAGATGCAGCTAGGCCTAGCCATTGTTGGCCCAAGCGACCTTGCTTGCGGTCTCCCAACATTGCACTTAGTGGCGAAAGCTAACGCCTTGCATAATCCTGCGAAGAGCGCTGTAATTACGTTCCGTTATATGAATATTTTATGCAGGCATAATAAATCAGTGCCGGTTTGATCAAGGTTGAACATGGACCTATCCACAAAACACAAAGAATAACGATCATAATAAATAATAGGTACCTACTTCATGTATCTAGCAAAGTGTCGTAAAGCACTATATTATAATTTCGGTGGTATTTCAAAATTATCGTACTCCTAATCACTTTTTATCTATTTATAACTTTGAAAATTTTTACAGTGATCGGTAGGTACTATTCCAAACGTTAATTATATTCAAGCCGATTCTCACCAATCCGTCCGAGCGAATGTCGAATTGCTCATACAAACTTCTCTTCCCTTTTCACTCTCTTAGAGGTTAAATTTAAAAAAAATCCTGAAATAGTTTAGCTTAATTTGTAACTGTATAGCTCATTATTCTATCGATTTAGCTTCATATCCGAGTTTCATACAAAGTTACCCCCTTTTTATCCTCTAAAGGGGCGAATTTCTAAATATCTTTTGTGCTCTTCTACGCTGTAAAAGGAAGCATGGCGCAAAATTTTTAATTCCTAATCCTAGTAGTTTGGGGTGTGCGTTGATAATTTAGTCAGTCAATCAATTAGTCATTAAGTCAGTTTTCCTTTTTAAACATTAACCCCGTTATTCCAAAAACTTAGTATCGGGTTTAAGACAGGACTAAGCTATTAGCTAGCCAATTAGAAAAGCACTTCGCTATTAGGTTATGTCATGTCACGAACGTGTCATTCATTCCTCTGTTGTCGGCTAATATTTAGACCCATTTTAAACCTGGTCTATTTTTTTTGTAATAACACCGTTCGATTTTAAATCTCTAGAATCTTCGTTAGTACGTAATTACTAAATGGCGTAATTAAAACAGCAATTAAAAGGCAAATAATATCTAATAACGTATTATTTGCCTTTCAATTATTGAGCACCATTAAGGTAAGCACCGTTCTTGGAATACCTTCGTCATTTAAGGTATGGAAATTATGCACCCATTTAGGAATAGCCTTAAATACTCGTATGTATATCTGACCACGCTTACATAATACTTACACATCGTATACACAGTTAGGTACCCCGGAAGCCTAGAGCCGGTGTCGCATAAACAACCATGTTAACTGTATCCAGGCTGGTCCTGGACTGCGTGACTGGGCGTGACCACTTTTAGTTAATATTAGTATTACCATAGGTATAACTGTTTTCAAACAAATAGCTTTGTTAAATAGACGTTTATTTTCTTGTTGTAAAGTAGTCACGTTAATAAACCGTTAGTTAAAATGATAACAATTGTTTGAGCGCTTTTGCAAAATTCAATGTATGGTATTTAGACGATGGAACCCTAGGAGGTGACGCTGCCACTGTTTTTATAGACTTTTCCAGATTAATTCAAAAAATTAATACAATAGGTCTTTTCAACCCTCCACCTCCTAGGCTCTCCCATCTTTAATAATGCAATATGACAAATATAACAAACGAATGTTTAGACCGCCTTTTGGAAATCAACGCTCATTCGGCTCTCTTTATTCTAAAATCCTGTCTGTTAGTTCCTAAATTTAATAATTTAAATTTCAAATTCAATTTAAATTTAATAATCTTATTCGTTGCTGTCCTATGTGGACATTCCAAAATTTTACCAATAATTTAGACAATCTAGTTAAATATTTTTGGAAAAGATTCTGAACATTCGTCTTTCGGAACGGTCTTGGGACCAAGCATCACTTCCTATCCGCTATGGTGGGATTAGGACGCGCAAAATTTCCAGTGTCGCATTACCTGCCTTTTTTATCCTCATCTTACAGCACGTCCGCTCTCGTTGCAAGTATTCTGCAGCCTTTTACTGCAATCTTCACAGTGGCGCGTTTGGATGAGGCTAGAGATGCTTGGAAAATGGCATATCCAGCAAAATTCCCTTCAGATCTAAAAATTCTTAGGAGTTGGGACCAAATTTCTTGTGAGTCGAAACACGGGGTCCGTGGGGTCCCAACGCTATTTCTTTTTTAAAGAGATTTCCAAGAGGCTGATTGACATTAGTGGTGACCCAAGAGCTGACAGCTACCTTTTACAGCATATAAGCATCGCTATCCAGCAGGGTAACGCTGCCAGCATCCTGGGAACCTTACCACAAGGACCCTTTTTATAATTTTTTATTTCTGTCTTATCTTCATCTGTAAGTTGCCTGTAAATATAAAAAAATAGATAACATTTAAAATGTGTTAATTTCATACTTTTTCACATTTAGAGCAGATACAAGTAAGGCCAGAGGTTCCCTGTTTTTTTGGGCACAGAACTCTATCATACTTTTATAGCGGACTTGGATTACAAAAGTGATTTGCTTTAAAGTTTGAATATATTCATATTTGACTAAAAAAGCGTGGGAACGCACTTCTATACAAACAACTTTTAATTTTACCTACTCTCAGACGAACCTCCAAGGCTCCACCACAGGCCACCCTTGCGGAATGACTGTGTTAGGAGGTAGATAATCGTCCAAAGTAGAAACCTAGTAAAATATTTCTTGAGTAGTTATAATATTACAGATACACGAATAACCTACACTCAGCCTGCTAAGCGAGGACTCGACCATATGTTGCCAATGGTCTCAGACCTACGTTTAAGCTTAACTAAGTTACGAATTTTTAGTTAGCACAGAATAAACTATTGTTTATTCTGTGCTAACTAAAAATTCTTGTACTATTGTACAAGTAGTTTAAGTAACTTTCTACTATGATACTATTAGGCGATCTGTGTTTTATTAATGTGAAACAATTTTCAAACAATAAACATTCACAAGACGCCGAGGTATCGTGTATCGGCTATTCAAAGGCTGTACTCACCCATCTCCCTTGGCATTGAATAGCAAACGCTTTGGATAAATTAAATTCTACAAAGAGCGTGCAAGCGAGTTAGATAGATCGTCTGATGATTCTACATTTCACCGAGGGCGTGCAAGACGATACAAGACGCACGAAAAGTTATAGCTAAGCCCTGAAGACACAACGCGATCTTGATAACTCTATGTCTCTCTAAGTCACTTTATCTGTGTAACTATACATAGCTTGTAAGTACTGTTTTACTAAATACCTAATTTGTTTAAGTATTCATTTAGTTTAGGAAGCACTATGTCACAGATTTAGGTGTAAATATTAGGTTATTGCAGGCCTACCAACCAATCTAAGTATAAAAATAATATTAGAATTAACATTAAATGTAATGTAACTATGAACAATAAATAATTTGATTTGAACGCATTCTCTCCTGATGTTAATTAGGAATCCCTAGGTACATATAGGGTATTTTACTACACTACTTACACCTACTTCTTATTAGACAGTCAGGGTAACTATCGTTCATAAGCTTGTGTCAAGTAGCTCCGTTAGGAAGTCCGTCTGCCAGTTATATAGTACATGCTATTACGAACTTTAATTATTACCAGTAATAAGGATCCGTGTCTGGAGGTCTTAACAACAGTGCCAAGTTGTTCGGAGGCGTCAACACCTATTTCACTTACCGCTGGCCGCCCACTCGCGCCTACGTGCTTTGTACCTTGGTTCACCAAATCTATTTCAAGACTTTTCAGGACTTTCACAGTACTTACAGATTACTGAGGATATTTTCCTTGAGAAATTATCAATATTTGATCTATATCACCTAATTACGACTTTGTGCATCAACCCTAACTAACCGTTAGATATAATATCCAAGTAGATATTACTTGCATAATAGTAAACTCTTACGTGTATAAAGGCAAGACTCCCTTTCATATTCCGGGGAATATTATGATAATAAAAAGCGGTAAAAAAAGTTATTTTTAAGAACCGGTATTCCTTTGAACTAGAAATACAGTAAAAATGTATGAGTAAGTTACGATAGCCATTTTGAGATCAGTCAACCATAACTTGAAGTTCGGGTTAGATAAATTGCTATTTTCAATGATGAGGCGTTACATATAATCTAAGTATAAGATTATTGTTTTCAGTTACTGGACACGATTATTGGATAATAAAATTAAACAATAAGCGGTAAGTTATGAAATTCTGGATAAAATGATCAAACAACTGGAAGAATTTGTGAATTTGGAATTTTTTATTCAGTCATATAATTTCAATTTAGGTAACTCTGCCGGTTTAAGTTTAGATATAAAATCAGTTCATAAAAAATATTTACGAATTACAGAATTCCCGAAAGCAAAAAGAAAACCAAAGATTTAAAAAGTAAAAATAATACGGCATGATTAGGTTTGCTTATTTTAAATATGGCGTTGTAACGGCTGCTGCAGCTGACCTGATTTTAATATAATAAAACATGTCTAATAAAAACCACTTCTAGAAAACCTCCATTCAGCAAAAAAAGCTAATCTAAATCGGTTTACCCGTTTAAGAGCTACGGTGCCTCAGACAGAGATTCGGGGACTAAAAATATTCGGTAAGGATTTCTGTGAGAAATGGGGATCACCTTAAGATTTGATTTTATCGATACTACCTGTGAAATAAGTCTTTCACTGCCATTGGGGAGCGACACAGCAGTAGTCAGGCCATATCTAGGTGCTCCCAGTCTAATGCATTCAAAATTAAAATCCGGAAACTTCTAGACGTTTGGTCCCCCTACATTGTATCGCAGTTTGTGCCTGCTTGCTATATTAGTATCGAACTTGTACTAAAATGTCTATGCAATGGCATTCTTATCTACAGCGTAGAATGCGGAATGATCTTGTATGGTGTTATTGTTTTGTAGACTTGGTGTTTTACTTGGATCTTTGCAGAACACGGATTTTGAAGCTTTGCCGTTTTCTCGAGGTAGGTCCATAATGTCAAAATACATTACATTTGAGTGTATTGCAAAAATATGCCGACTATCTGTTTCTGGCACGTTGACCACTTTGATTTTTTAAAATGATTTCATGTGATTGTCCACTAGATCTGCAGTGGTTTACACTGCAGTATTTCAGATGTGAGTTGATTTCGGGTATGTTTGTTTGAGTCTGGTTTACGTGTTGTTAAATTGTAATAGTTTACTTATGTGTGTGTTGGAAGGAATTTAATGTATCCTGTTTCTTAATGTCATCAAAAAGACTGTTTAGCATTTGCTCAGCAATCAGAATTACACACATCAACACTGTCTAGGGATATTTTGGATTTACTCAATTTACTAAAAAAATATTAAAAATAACATACATCATGTGTATATTTTAGTATTTTTTTAGTAAATTGAGTAAATCCAAAATATCCCTAGACAGTGATGATAAGTTAGTATACCTATTACTTGTCAGAAGTGTAACATGTCAATCGCGTAATCGTTCTGTAATCAGCGTACGGAAGTCGCGTAACGACCACGATCTCAGGAAACCACGACAATGGCCGTTGGTGTCAAAGTTCTAAATACAAGCTTTCTTAAACAGAAATGGAGAACGAAATTGACTAAGCTGTAGAATATGTATGTTCCCACATTAAGTATTTTTAAGGATTAATATAGTAGGTAGGTACAACGAGAATTATGCATTCTGTGGCTGATGGTTCCCATTACTTGGACTTGTTCATAAACGCGTTGTTTATGGAAATGTCTGGAATCGAGCTTTTGATGCTTAAAAAATGTAGTTACTAAGTAATTTAAATTTTAAAGTCATGATCCATTTTAGCGATAAAATCGCCTAATAATGTACATGGCTTTTAAAACGCCGCTTTGCACAATGTGCGTTGTGCATGATGCATTAAGTGTACCAAAGTGTATATTTTATACAGGATGTCTTTTCAATTTAATTGTTGACGGCCACTAAATTTGATTTATATTACTTACATATTATATTATATATTTCTTATTACATACATAAATGTAATGCATTTATAATAAATAATCTTTTCTTAGATAAAATATTTATGTAAACTTACATCCATTAACTTCAAAATGGCTGTGCATAAACTAGACTCGGTTAGAATTTAACTTATAAGGAACAAACTAAACGTACGGGCGGCATCAGTTCGCCATTTTATGATTAAAGCGGAATTACCGTCATTACATTAAAGCGCCTTTCACTATGAAATATTGTAATGGTGCATTGACTGTCGATGAATTTTGATATAGATAGATACCTTAATGTGTCCCGTCTATTTTGTATTGTGGCATTTCGCAATTCGCAACTTAGTCTTTTGTTTACACGATAAGAACAGTATTACAAGTTTTGAAAAATAATATTCAGAAAAATAGTTGTCGTCGCACTACTTTACCAACACTAACAAAATCAAAAGACGAGCTTTTCCTTCCTAGTCTCCCAATGTGCCTACTGTGCCTATTTATATCTTAGCGACAAAAACATTCCTGTCCATATTTATGTCTGATAGCCCTTACCATTCGCGGTCAAAGGTCAAGCTATGCAAATTATCCATTATGTTACTGTTACGCTTGTATCTCTTATTCAATAGCGGCTGCATCTAAAAGACATAAGTCATCCCGGCGTGCGGTATCGGCCGCGGTGAGCCGTGCCTAGTAAGTGCCTGCTTGTAGTCGTAGGTAGGTACCGAGCTAAGTATCCTAACGCTGTTCCGAGGACCTAGGTCATTGACCGCCTTCAGCCTCGAAGGCGGTAGATTCGCAGGATACGATAAATTTCAATAGTGCATTGACTGCACTCTCCTCTTACGTCAGCGGGAAGTCAGATATAAACTCGAGATACATTAATTGCGTCCATTTCTCATTTCGCTTCACCCTGTTAACGATTTTATTGCAATTGTCACATCTAAGTAGCAGTGGCGTGTGATTTTACAGCTACGTGGAACAGGAATGGCGGTCGTAAGATTGTTTCAAGTTTTCGCTTGTTCGCAGGTATCGCGAAATGGAAAAACGTTGGTATCTTATTGTAAGTAAAATAATGAACGGCAATGGATGGAACGGAGGTCCAAGGATGACGCAGTACGATTCACAATACAAGCTGCGTTTGCGCAGGATTGCGAGGGAATGCAATTAAGCATGACTCGACTACCGATGGTCGTTGAGGACTGGGATGGGTTTGTTAATTTATTTACTTTCTGATCAATTTTATTCATTCTACTATTTGATAAGATTTTCTTACAAAGGATTTAGAAGGTACTAGTCATGTCTACTTCGTATAAAATCGATAAATCAAGAAATTGGTGCAAGTAAATCCAGTAACAAAGGATTTTATGAAATACGTTTTAAACGATTCGCAAATTCAATAACAGGTTTGGGTTTAAGTAAGTTATTTTATTCCCAAAAAAGATTTTCCACACATGAGTATAAAAAAACATACCAGTAAAATGTTCTAATGAGCGATTTTCCTAGTGTAGCGCTGTCAGAAAATCCCTCATTGCTATCGCCAAGGCAATGCAGAAATTAATTTATCATGAAAAATACCTGACTTTTCATTTTTATCATTCCAATATTTTATGTAAAAAAACAATAAAAAACTTGCAAAAAGCAGTAATTTACGTTTTGATGACACACTTGCGTATACTAAACTTGCGTGTACAAATAAAAAATAAAACTAATCGTAATTCATAATTCAGTAGGTACAAAGTACCTACGCCATTAAGTCTTCTACATGTTGGATTGTTGACTTACTTAGCTAATCATCTAATTCTGTAAAATCAGGGTTAAATGCCAGCTCTAAATGCAATATAACCCCATCAGGATTTATTACTCAATAAATAAAAGTTACATAAGTGTGCCTCTCTTTTTGTGAGCATTGTACTGTCGCGATAGTGAGTTCAATGCAGTACCGAGGATATTCAAGCTTGCATAATAACACACCCGTGTTTATGATTATGAGGTTGTGTAACTAAATAAACGTAATTTAAAATTATATTTCAGCATGCACACCGCGATTTTTGCTCAGTCTAAGTTGTTTGAATGTCTATTTTGTAGTGGCCCTTCTTTGGATAGAGGTTTAAAACTTGACAGTAACGAACCTAAGTATTACATAGTTTGTATGTACGAGTAGATACTTAGCACATAATTTATCTTCTACAAATTCTATTTATCTGGACATCGATTACCTTTGCATGTTTTGTAATTTAGTCTGCAATTTTGGGAACACCGATACCTATAAAAGTATCAAAGATCATCCCGTTGATGATGACAAATACATAATTATGTGACTCATGCATGACACATATGCGTCATTAAGTATATACTTAATGTTGCTACATTTAAGTGAACATGTAGGACTGACTTCGATTTTATTCATTGTGCTTCTTATCTTGTCATAAGAGTCACTTAAATCAAAGAAGGAACACAGGCATTTATTGCCCACATTGCTGAGATAGACATCTAATTTGCATTATACAGCGAAAAAGGACTGTAAAGTATTCAAAAGAATTAATTACGTGGTTAAGGAGGAAATTATGGCATTATTAGCGTGCTGCGCGAACTCCACAAGTTAGTGAATTTCTGTGTAATGCGCGGTAATGGGATGCCTCGAGACAGGCGGGGATTCGGGGCCAGTTTTAGGGACGACACAAAGAAATAAAAATGTGTAATACACGTAAAGTGCTCTGGGTACAGATTCTTCGTATTTCGTTAGCTCTAAATTGTTTCAAAGAAACAATGACTCGTAAGCGCCACTTTTAATGTCACTTGTAATAAAGTAATTACTCCTTAACATACCCAAGTGTCAGTAAAAGGTAGATTTTTTATATTTTTTGGGCTCTAATGAAAAAAAAAACAATTAAGGTCAGAAAATGCCACATAAAAACGTCATGAATAATAACCTCGCAATCAATATTAGCCATATGGTGCAAAACATGATTATCTCCTTATTTTTTCAGCCCTACTAGCGCTTCGAGATATTACACAATCTGGCAAGTGCTGAGCAGAAACGCCGGAACAAACTCACTCACCACTTGTTGCAACAAAAATGATAAAAATCAAAATAAACCTCATTTTGGTGCAGGCTGTCCAAACTTTCCGGTCATGAAGATGTAGTCTTAAATTTTATAATACCCCTTAAACATTAGGGTTAATACTCAGGTTCATCTAAACTATTCTAGTAAGGGCCTAATCGACATAGTGGAAAAACATAAAAGTAGAGAAGAATTGATTTTATTAGCGAGGGCTAGAAAATAGGTGGTCATTAATTTAAAAACAGTTTAGCGGCGACGTTCTCATCAATATTGTGGCCATTAATATAACCTGAGATGGGCTGGACTGAATTTGCCCCTGTTTTAATCTTGAAAAGTAGAAGCTTCAACTCAACGTCACGGGCACAATGTAGCGTGGGCAAGAGGGCCGGCGCTGCTGGCACGCTTCGCTTGACGCATGTCGTTTTTGCTGCATTTCAAACAAATGCGGATGCGGGAGAAACGGCCTTCCGAGTAACTATGTGCATGCATTTGTTTACTAATCGACCCGCTCGTGCAGAAAATATGCATTTACATGTTCCTCCTGTTTTCCAAGTCTGCCATGAAGCTCAGGAAACGACAGGTGCCCGTCACAGATCGAAGTGTAGGTAATTAAATGAAATGAACAAAGCAGTTGCTTTCAGTGTGCCTTGAGAAATATCAATTTAACACTCTTTAGGCCAAATCATTTCTCTCCTCGCATTAATGTATGCTGTGTAACATTTAAAAAGACGTTATCCATTTTTATTTAAAAGTACCTACTTGCTACCCAAGTTACTATTTTATAGGTTATAAAATGTAGTTAAACTAAATTATGTCTAAGCCATTGGAGTTGTATTATCTGTGCCATAGACAACCTATGGTTTGTGTAGAATAAATCGCAGCTGCTTATTTTTAATGAGATTGTGGTTTTGGCCAATAACGGCTATCTATGAGAATATTATTGCATGAAATCCTATAGAGGCTTGATTGTGCCATTACGATTGCAACCACAAAACCAGTCGTTGGTCCGACACTGCGATCATGATTTATCTTGCACAGTGGGTTCGGTCAGCTTAGTCCAATACATAATGTTCATTTTATCGTGCATTTAAAATCTGCGTAGGGAGCCGAGATTACGCGCAGTCAGCCGGTGCTTCGCCCTGTCTGGTTTGTCATTTGTATATAATTTACTGCAGCTACTCGAAAGATCCGTAAGTGCATGTACAAAGTTCGCATATTCTTATCTCATGAGTATATTGCCAACTTTATTGAAAGGTATGTAGGTTGAGAATGCCGGTTCCGAACGTAAGAGCTGAGAGGTACGATGAGTTTGCATGTGCCTGTTTACTGTGCGAAGTATATCGTAAAGCTCACATCTACGTATGTCTTATAATGAATGATTGTCGTGATAACTTCAACCAATCTGATGTCATTAATTTAGGTATTTCGAAAAATACTTTTGCTGTATGTTTGTAAGCATTAAATTAATGAGCATTTGAGCGCGGGTACTACAGTGCATACCCAAGGTAAATGGGTGTAAAGTAAAGTTAGCCCATATAGATCCCACTGCTGGGCAAAGGCCTTACCTCAACTATGAGGAGGTACGAGCCATACTCCACTACGCGGGCTCAGTGCGGATTGGTGGAGGGGTGTCTGTAAGGCAAGTGACCAACCTTACTGTCAGATGTTATCAAGCCGCCCCTTTTTAGCCCTAGCTAACTAGGCTTAACGACTAATATCAAAAGATTACGGAAAACAACTATAATTTTGCAGTCAAAATAACCAATATCAATTTTAGGTATAAAATTGAGAATTATCGATTTCGTAAATAACAAACTTTATGGATAGGTAGAGAAGAACTCTTCTCTACCTATCTATAAACCAATACCTAAATTGCCACAAACAGTCATATAAGAAAAACTCTAAGGCTCTCCCGTTATACAGAAAACACTACAAGAAGGCTACGTTTCTAATTAACTGGAGTTCCATCAGTTCTGTAATTTCCTTGATCTCATCAAGATACTTTAAATGTGCTTATCAGTGGATTGGCGGTGTCCCATCGGTTGAGCACTCCTGGCACTCGCTTAGCAATGCTAAATATGCTAATGCACTGTGACGTCACAGGAATGCATGCCGCCGTAATTGTTATGGGCGCTGACACCAGGGTCGAGTGGAAGCTGGGCCTGATAACTCTAGAAAAACTAGCTTGGACACGGAATTGGTATTTTTAGTAGTGTTTACTTTTCTGTTATGGGTCGTTGAGTTCTTGAAATCTTTTTATGTGATTTACATTATGCCTATGAATTTTGCCGTACAATGAGGGATTTTCCTAGTGTCACAAATCAGTACCTAAAAATCCGCTAGATGGCGTTGAAAACATAAGTCAGTTAAATTTTCATTTTAGAAAAAGTCTGGTTTCGTGCGTTTATTATGTCATAAATAATAATGTTTATGTTTAGAATGTTTTACATTCACGCGTACTGACATTAACTTTTTAACAATTTAGTGATCATCAAGACGTTTTTGCCATTAAATGTTATTTTTAACTGCACGTTAAAAGTCGCTAATTTTTAAAGTAAGTAATATCACTAATGACAACAACACATAACAATACAATAAATTGTTTTTGTTTTATGCTCAATGATTTCGAAGCATTATTTATATAACTTAGATAAATATAATATAATTTAATTCATCGCTATGTAGGTTTATTTTGTAAGCCAAATATTCTTAAGTGTTTAAGTTAGAATTTAGCACTAGGAGTTTTTTGTTTACTTTACTACGATCTATCGGCCAATGGAAAAGACAAGAAACTTGAGATCCTATTCTGAATATAGCACACTATTGACGCTGTAAGTATTCTGTGCTACTGATAAAGCGTTCTTTCTTATACCTGCAGGTATTTTGGAGATGTTATCAGCAGATTGGCCATGAGATCCATTACTACCGGTTGCTTTCAACACCATGTCGCCTCCCTTGAAAGCGCATAGCGATGCTATCACTTATTTACTGTTTCATTGAATACCATGGCTGCCTCTTGGATGCCTCCATGACGACAACATCTTAAATCAATTTATGAGTTTGCGTGTGGTTATCGTTCACGAGACCGCGATATGTATCATTCGGTAAAGTTATATGTGGTATCAATATGATTCCCAGTTTTTATGGCTGTTCTTAGCTCACACTAAAACTAAAAAGTTTTTGATTCGATTTCACCGTATGCTGCATGCTGGTACCTACTTTGTACACTTTACACCACTTGTTGTATACTATATGTAGGTTCAAATAAGAAGAATGACATATAAGTTAACGAGCAATGATAGTGTTTAATACACTGTATCATTTTTTACGAGTATATTTTGTTAAACGATAAGACAAATGATAATACACGACTACTGACGATAAATGAGTATTAAAATACCGTAATAGATAAACGGGTAAAAAATCATGGATCTTTGCTGCTTGACTTCACTTTTTGAGCCAATTACACCTCAAAATGTCTGAATGTTGTTTTTAAAATTGCTTCAGTAACTGATATCGATATTTTATGTTTTCTTGATTGCGATGTCGTCACTATGTCCCTATTTATATCGATTATTCACACTCAGTGCAATACTTAAATGCATTCAACGTTTGAATAGATGCCTCGCTTATTGGTGCGTAGCAAATTGTATGACTCTCCAGGTAATGTGGGAAAGATGAATGTATCTAAATTGTAATTGACGGGTATTTAAGTTAGATTGCACCGTTTATATTCTATTTAACTAGCAAAACTGTGATATTAGCACTTTAGAGCATAATTACGAACTTCCTACTAAAAAACTAACACGCAAAATACAAAGTCTACAAACTTACATAGTAGGTATTCAGCATCTATAAAATGGTGCTCATAAGTATTCGTTCAGCCTCATGAATAAAAGTTATGATGAATTTACAATTAATAAAACAAACTACTTTATTTATAAGGCTAAACCATTGCAAAGATGATATTTTTACGATTACCTAGAAAGACAGCGAATGCTTTTAGATACAATTAACATTATTTCGCAATGAACTTGAAAGTCAATTGCAACTAATAGCCATATTGCCTGTATTCCACTGAGATGAGTGAACTTCATTGTGGTCGATTTATTAGGGCAAAAAGTAGTTAGTTTACTTGCTAACTAGGAGTTCGGAGTAAAAACTCATTGTAATGTGGGACTGTAATGGATCAATAAAGTAATAAAGGATGAGTCAAGGTAGGGTTTTAAATACGCATTAACATTGTCTTGCTTTATTTTTTCAGATAATGTCCTAATAACATACTGTATTACTCATATAAGAAGCAACTCACGTTCATGAATACTGATTCAGTGAAGAATTAGCAATATTCGTTTTTTGTAGACAAGTTTGCTAGACCGTACTTTTATCACTTATCTAACTTACTTTAAATACTTATTTATTACTAAAGACCAATTCAATCAAAAGGCACGATAGCCGAACAGAAAAAACTTCACTTTTCATACCACTGAGTTTGTATAAAAATTTAAATACAGTCTTTTTCAAAGATATCGCTGCCTAACGGTGAAGGAAAACATCGTGAGGAAACCTGCACACTAGTTCGCCAGTGTGTGAAATGGAGAAGGCAATGGCAAACCACTCCATAAATTGCTAAGAAAGTCGTGTCATGGGGTATATGACTGTGAAGAAGAAGAAAGATCAATCAAAAAGGCTTGTTATTTTACCCAGTCGTGCTTTTAATACATACTGTTTGTTTAATGAAGCGCATCTCAAAGTTAATTTAAATTCTGTACACGTTGATCCTTTATCTACGAATGTAACGAGTGTTTAATTTTCGCGTGGGGTGCTAAAATAAAAACGTTGCATTGAATGGGCGAGGTGGGTAATTGATTACCGCAGGGTACCAGATACTGCTTATCGCCGATCGCCAAGGTACAATGTCCAATAAACTAGGCGATGGTATCTGATGTTGTAAATGGATCAGCCGGGGTAGCCGTCTGGCTTTCACGCAACTGACCGCGCACTTTCTGAGCTGGCACTCTTGTGGGAGTTTAATTGCTTTATTCTTAGTTTGTGGCTAAGTAATTCGCTGAAGTTATTATGGTATAGCACATTTTAAACGAAACGTTTGGTGGGGCTCAAAACTTAAAATTAGCTCCTCCCCCATAAATATGGACATCATAAGTTTAATTAACGTTCACATTTATGTGTGACATCCTAGAAGTAGTAATTTTAACCCCGATACTAGGTAGGAAAACGTTTGTAAGTAAATTATGCACAAAAGGATTCCTACACATTTATTTGCCCGGCTGAAATCATCGGATTGTCATAAAAACCCGGATCCTGTGACCGATTTAAATTCCTGCAGATCTAAGAACTAAAAACGCATGACTTATAGAGAGGGGCTGAGAGGTAGTCCGTATCGATATCGGTATATTTTTTTTGGGTTGGTATTGGCAAAAATATTTTTTGAATTTTGAAATCTAATCTTTTTAAGGCTCGGCTCGAGTTTATACCTTCGTCTTTCATTCTCGTATACACAGAAATATACCTAACAAAACATGTATGTTGCATGCACGTTATAATCGCACTTGTAACGAGGTGTATTCTATCAAATCTTAAAGTATTCATAGTACGTACAAGCTTAACTACTGTCATAGTATGTCAGTATGCTCAATTGCTTAAGAACTTTAACGGTGTTATTACAAAAAAAATAGACCAGGTTTAGCTAACAACAGAGGAATGAATGACACATTCGTAGCATAACCTAATAGAGAAGCGCTTTTCTCATTGACTAGCTAATAACATAATCCTTTCTTAAACCCGGTGCTAATTTTTTGGAATAACAGGGCAAAAGTTTAGTCGGATTGGGTAGGTAATGTTACCAAAATGGAGTTTTATTTTTGAAAGACTAAAGATAATTGGTTGGATACCGATGCCGAAGTCATCCTTAACTCGTCCTACGATTATTATCGAAGGCTCTAGCATCATTTCGCACTCCGGCGCAAGCATTGGGCCGAGCAAACACGATAATAACATGTGGGTGAAGTGGCGATTTGTTCGACAACTGACTGTAACGTTCTTGAGCGCGCGTAAAAAGTAATCCCAGAGACATATACGAGGGCATTACGCCCAGCAAACGACTGCAGAGGTGGGGGATATGTTTTAGTGTTTCTAGAAAAAATCTTTAGCTTCGAAGCCAATAGTAGAGTCAGTTCAATACTTATCTGCGCACATTTGCGCAAATTATGTTTGTATAACCGGCTTTGTCTTTTTTACAAAAACTTTAGCAACACTTTTTTTTGATTAAGGCGCGGATATACTCACATAATACTACTACTAGTCACACGAGTAGTCAATACTTAAAAATAGCTATGTACTCGTAACAGCATGGACGAAATAATTCGTCCATCGTTGTAGACATCTTAACGATAAGTAAGTATGTAGATAGAGAAGTTTAAAAAGTTATGAAAAGACAACAGGGGCTGTATTAATGTAGTTTATATTAAGTCTTGCTTTTTTGTGGCTGTTGCCTGAATAATCTCTGCTTCTTAAAATGGAAGATGAAAAATATGGTCCATATTTCTATGGTAAAATTTACATTGAATGTGTGCCGTAAAAACTCTATGTAAGTTTTTCCCCATTCCGTATGAATGTAGATTGTAGATATATGTATATGTTACCATGCTAGCAGTACGGGTATGTGTTTTATTCTAAGAATTGATTTATTTCGTCTAGGCAACGAAATGATAAATCTTACTTAAATACTATAAATATCTACAAAATATTAGGATATAAATGATTTCATTGATTTATTTACTTATCAGTTTTAGTAATCCCTAACACCATCCCTCTTAAACAGACATACCTACCTCCTGTATTTGTTTATTGAAATGCTTAAACATAATGTTTGGGTCTGCATATAAAACACAATTTATCATGAAATCAATGTCTTATGAAAGGCAAATCAAAATGAAAAACAACTTAATACTATTAGGATATCCATACAATTTATGCTACAGCCGCTGTCAGTGGCCATTGCCATTGTAACGTCTCTGCGTCTGGCCTACCCATGAGAGGACAGAGATCTAACTAATGTTTTATAAAGAGAAAAGTCTGTCTGTGTGAGTCATGTGTGTACTTACTCGTATATCACCTTCAGTTTTTTATCTGATAAAGTAAAGAGAGTTTAACACTATTATTTATTTTGTGGTTTTACTTAGTTGTGCCAAAAATCATAACATACTTACATTAAGTTACCGGTTCGCTCACAGATCTTCACAGCCGATTTTCCAGTACTCCTTGTTGCCGCAATTTAACACATTTAGCCCTGAATAGTTCTAAGCTAAAGTACAAACAGGAGGTTGATTTGACTGTCTCCATCAATCATCAGCCGCAATTGATGGCCCTCCTCGGTCCCACTCATAAATATTAAATTATTCCTGCGTCCGAGTGTACGAAGCACGTGCCTACAGATTTTCCATAACATCTTTATATGGAAATTCTTATGGCAGCATTATAATTTTGCATTCATAATTCATGACCATAGAGTCAGTCAACAGTCGCAGAAGATGGCAGGTTCCATAAAACTTTTACATCGTGTCTATTCACCTATGAATACCTCTATTAACGCCAATAAGATAATATTTATGGTAATGTGCTCGTAATTCAAGTTGTAAAACATAACAATATCTCATTAAAATATGCAGTTATACTATCTTTTTATTCATTTGCGTGTCTTTAAACTTGTTCGTCTCTCTGTGTGAATCCGATTACACGTCAAAATAATATCTGATTATTTTCTTCTGATTGATTAATTGATCATTTTGCTGATCTTTACTGATAAATAAATAAATATTGGACAACACTACATATATTATTTGGGTAGTGTAAACTGCTATCGACCTAGCCAAATGCAGGTTTTTTGACTATAGTATTTACTGAGAGATATAGAACTTGGCTTGCGCTGATTGATAACTTAACACATTCACCGGATAATGATTCTCATTCCAAATTAGTGTCGACATAAATAGAAACAAATACTCGTATACACGAGTAAGTTCGTGTTTGTTACAATTATACTGTCATTACTAGTTGCACTTAGTGCAGCTACAATGTCGTAGCAAAGCAAGTAAAGCGACCAGCAACTGTTGTCACTTATTATTAAGGCATTACGTGAAAAACGTTAATCTCGTTTACTGCCGTCATGGGCATCGTTACAGAAAATAACATAACTGCGTATCTAACGCCAAGAATCTTAAATGTCTGCTTGTTAGATGCTTACCGAGATTATCCTTGTAAAATCAGAGTCACGAAATCACGACCCTTTGAAAATTTACTCCTAGTGAGCCTTTCTTCTAGGATTAGAGCGATTGTATTAAGCTGATATTACCTACCTTATTATAGTGATGTCATATACAGTTAATTTTATCTAACTAATAGTTGGAAATTGATTTTTATTTTTATTACAAAAAAATATTTAATGGCAATAAATAAAATATTCTAAACTAAAATACAGTTATGTACACACATAAACTTAAAAATAAAAACTAAACTATTTGTATGCCAGTATGTCAGGTATTTTAAAAATAGGTAAAAACCTATAGATAAAATACCTGACTTAGATCGCTGTCCCGCGGGAAGGTGCCCATAAGGCTGGCCACATTACCCCGTTGGATGGTCAGGCTGATCCGCTGGCCGAGGTAGTAGTAAGTATTCGGTTGGCTAGGCCAGCCTTCGTATCGTGAGATGTCGTTGGAAGGGTAATAATATGGTCATCATAGTTGTGATTTGATCGGCTAAATCTTGAAGGGCTTTTATCAACACTTTTACTAATTCGACCAAGCCAACTAGATAAATGTCAAACAACGACGAATATCTACAAAGGAATTACCGAAGGCAATTCAAAAGAAATATTGTACAATTTAGATAAAACGTTTAAGTTTATTTTAACACCATTGCTTTTTGATTTCCATCGGTATTTTTATGTTGTATTCGTCGTCAAAAGTCCTTTGACATTTGTCTAGTTAGCTTGGTCGGGTAGTAGGTAGGAACACTTTTTAAAACTAGAAGGTTCAAAATAAAAGCCTCAATTCTCAGGTGGTATTTATTGTTGTGTTTGAGGTGCAGATGGCGCTGGCGAGCGCGGCGATCAGCCTCCCGCGCAGGCGCAGCGCGGCGCGGTCGATGCGCGCGCGCCGCCCGTACCGCGCGCACTCCGCCACCACTGTCGTGTTGCACGACTCCTGCGGGCAACACGATGCCATTATTTACGAGTATTATTATAACGTAGAAAGAGATTCTCGGAAAATATAGAGATGGTAACGGTTAAACAAAATTAAAATGGAGCCATCGGTATGGTACTACGCTATAGGATAAGTTTACCGAAACGTCACTGAATAGAATCGGTACGTTTGAATTCACAACTCTACTAACCAAAACACTATCCATATGTTTGTGGACATGTAATGTTACTGTACTTAGTTCTTTAATCATAACTTTATATAGGGCGACTGGCACTGAATCCACCGTAGCAAATTCACATATATATAGAGAATGTCATTTGCAAATTATTGCACCTTACTTTCTACCTACAGATGTAGAGTACACATCTGGATTTACTATAGCAGGTTTGGTCCCGTTTACCCTCTATAAAAGTGAGTTATCAATCTAATCTAACCAAAGGGTCACCAATAAAAAGTATTATAAAAGTAAGAAATGTTCCAGTGAACTGGGAATTTACCTTATAATGATTAAGCTGCACTTCATTGTAGGGTGCCGACCATCCGGCGAATCCTGAAGTTCCGAGGCTGGAAAGCGGGTAATGGTTGAACGCTGTCAACACCTTCCTGGTTGACATCATACTTTTGCTGTAGTATCCCACCGGACTCACCATCGCCGAACTCACAATATATTGCACAAGTTTCGGTTTCGGTAATTCTTTGTTACATCTGGACTTGTACTTCTCATGCAAGTCCTCATCAAACATCTTATAATCTATGACTTCATTACTAATCGTATCATCTACTAATTCTATTTCACCTATTCCTAATTTATCTTCAGTTTTTATTCGGACATCATCACGTTTAACGTACATTGTGCTCTTGGTTTGAACTTTTCTGTGTTTATACTTGTCAAGTCCTTGCATGAAACCAAAGAAGAACACATTTCTGACCATAATGGCTGAGTCCTGCGCTGGATTCCAACCAATCATTTTAAGTCTGTCTATGAGTTCTGGCAAGGTGTCAGCTATTTTAGGAAAAATTATTTCATCGATATCTAATGGGATGACAAATTCTGACTCTCTCAGATTTCTGTAGAGACAGTCATTATAAGTAATTATGTGGTCTCTACGCCGTTGCCAAAGAGACCTTTCAGGCTTATATTTAGTAGGAACATTGAAGAGTCTAACGTAACCTTTATCTCGGTAATGCTGAAGAACATTTTTGCTTCTCTGAACTAGCTTATCGACATACATATCAATTTTATCTACTCCAAGTATTCTGTTGGTTTCGATCCATTCTACTAGTGTCTGTGATATGTCATCATTGAAATTCATATCTTTGACGCATATTGTAAAATTCCGTTTATTTTGATTTGTTGCAAACGGTTCCAAATAAAATGCATTAGCTGGATCATCACATGGTTGAGTAACAACAGACACCAGGGAAGGCTGATGGAGAGGCTCGGTGAGAGGGCAAGAAAGGAGCAGCGGGGTTTCAACACCAAAAGATGTTGTATCCCATTCATGCCACCAGATTTCCAATGGTTTGGCTGCGACCACTTCAACGGAATCATCGTATGGGTTCAAAATACGCGTTTGGCAGAACAAAGGTTGATCCGAAGAAAAGTTACGACCTGTGGACAAAAATTACCCTTAATGCAAGTTAATAAAGTAAATGGAACAGGTTAATGAAGCAAAAAATATTCAAATTATCTAATGGTCTAAGTGCTTAAGTTAGGAAATAAGACTTAAACACGAAGTAACATAAAGTGCAATGAATCTTATAAGAACCGTTGTGATTCTATACCGTAATATCTCATATTGAGAATCCCCATTACTGGACTTATATAATAGTAATTTGTTCGAGTCATTTCCTTGGGCACCCGGCAAAGCGGGCTGCAAGGAACCGTCATTACAACGGTTCTTGAATTGCTGCCTTGCCGCCACAGGGTGGGACTTCCTACAGGGAATACGCGAAATTGCGAATCAATCTTACGTCTAGTCCTATAATCATAGTTGTTATTTAATTTGTAAAAAGAAACTAAAATGTCCTTTTTCTTTCACAAATATTATTTGATAGGTATGTAAGGTAGGCAAATTGTTGATAAAGTTTACTTATTTATTAGGTAAACAAATATTAAATATTAAAATTGCTAAATAAATGCTTGCTACGAAAGTTTTAAGCTCGATATGAATATACTTTTGAGTGGCGAATATGCTGCTTGTATTTTATGTTCATCTTTTTTAGCGTTCCGTATCCAAAGGGTAAAAACGGGACCCTATTACTAAGCCTCCGCTGTCTGTCTGTCTGTCCGTCTGTCACCAGGCTGTATCTCATGAACCGTGATAGCTAGACAGTTAAAATTTTCACAGATGATGAATTTCTGTTGCCGCTATAACAACAAACAATAAAAACAATATGAAGTTGTGTATTCACTTTAAAAATAAATAGTTAAATTAAAATAATAATAATATTTAAGGGGGGCTCCCATAAAACAAACGTGTTTTTTTGCCATTGTTTGCCCGATATTTATAATGGTGTTGCTATTATAAATATCGGGCAAAACGCTTAAAATATGCACACAATTATTATGTTGTATTCCACTTCAAAAATAAATAATTAAACTTAAGTTAAAAAAATAAATTTAAGGGGGGCTCCCATACGAGTACAAACGTGTTTTTTGCCTATACTGTCTAATGTTGTAAGTTAATGGTACGGAACCCTTCGTGCGCGAGTCCAACTCGCATTTGGCCGGTTTTTCTTGAATTTGTAAATATTGATTAAGAGTCGGACACTTGTAAAGGTGGTCTTCAAAATATTGCCTTGCGTGTGGTGCGACTTTCAAGTGAGAAATAACGCGAACAAGTTGTTATAGCCTGACCAGGAATATATGGGACCTCGCCATATTGCGGAAAACAACTGGAACTAATTTCTTTTACTGGCAACAGAAACCTCAAATCGTCATTGACATATAATCAGTTGTCATAATGATTAGTGTCAATGTGGACGCGTAATCTAATTTTCTACCAAGTGCAATTTTTATGTGATAAAAATACCGAGAACTATTCGTTTTCGTAAAAGAAAAGTGGTTTAATATATGCTGTAGTATTATTCTACTAGAAAGTCTATGTGATAATCACGGTTTCTTTAAATTAATTACTGATATAGTTGTCATCACGAATTTTTGGTACGTCATATAATGCGAATAGTGAAAATTGGTTACTGGTGACTACGGAGAATATTTTAATAACGATTTTGAAAAATGATTATAATAAATACTTGTTTTGAGTTTTATATTCTTTATTTCAACACTACTTGGATATTACAACAAAAATAGTTTGTAGAGTTGTCCAAGATTATATAAAATTATGATAACATTATAAATAATATCATTAAGAGAAACAATGGATTAATGTTTCTTATACCCGTTAGTAGCTTTGCAAAAATAAGTGTTTTGGTCCAAAATTCAAGGCCAATATTACAAAAAGTTACTGAATTTCATAAGTTCTCAATTTGCGAGTGTTCTGTAATGTTATTTTATCGTAGAATCTGTTATCATTAAGCAGCAGGCTTAAAAAAATACAGGATTGTAAACATATAAAAAATATGTTTATAGGTTCAGTTGCCAATCTACGCTGGTATGATTATACCGAGTGTTGTCATATAAAGTGTATTCGAAGCGCCCTTAATTCAGGTCCCATATATTTCTGGTCAGGCTATTCGAGAGAATCGGTTCAGTAAATCGAGTGTTTTTGTTGTAGTTTTATTGTCAAAACGAAAGGCATGGTTATTTCGTCTGATTCTCCCTTATGTTGTTTCGTGAAATTCTCATTAAAAGAAGTGGACAGAATTAAAAGAACTGAATGGGTTTTAGTACTTTTAGTTAGTGCCGTCACCACAATATAGGGGAGGCGTTTATCTTGGCGGGAAAGAATTTACACGACATGTACGCTCGCCCCGCGTGACAAATGAGTGTGAGCTTATCGGCTCCGTCGGCGTATGCGCATACTTGCGGACCTTCTGTTGTGTTGTGTCATTTGATAAAACACACTTTTAGCGAGAATATCCCTATAATACGGTGAACATAAGGTATTCTAACGACACTTTAATATTCAGAAAGTTTTCTTTTATCTTTTTTTCTAAACAAATCTACGGCAAAGAGTATTCACAACGGTGAATATTTTCATTTTAAATATAAGTAGCAGATATATTTTTACAATAATGATTGATAACAAAACTGAGTCGAGAGCCAGCATAATCGTTTGTGGAATAAGAAATACTAAAGCTCTAAGGTATTAATATCCTACTAATATTATAAATGCGAAAGTTTGTGAGTGTGTGAGTGTGTATGTTTGTTACTTCTTCACGCAAAAACTACTGAACGGATATGGATGAAATTTGGCACAAAGATATATTATAGTCTGGAATAACATATAGGCTATTTTTTATCCCGAAAAAAAAAACAGTTCCTGTAGGATACAGAAATAGTAGTTTACGCGGGCGAAGTCGCGGGCGAAGTTGCGGGCGAAGTCGCGGGCGAAGTCGCGGGCAACAGCTAGTATTGAATAAAAGTTAATAAAACCTTCGACAGGACTAAAATGATTAATGCACTATTTGTACGAGTAAAAAGGAGATTGGCCGCGGCGCCAAGAGGCCAAGTCCATCGCCACGCCTTATCTAAGTGAGGAGGCCAACACAATTGGTTTTTAATGAGACAGCTGCAGTGACTTATTGGAATGTTCCCGAGAAATAAAAATGTAGAACCTCCCTATTAGCTCACGTGATTAAGTTGCGATCGACCACTTACTTGTAAGTTGTTGTTTTTCTCTCCTCTCTACGCAGGGAAAATACAAACGAGCGATCGGATATCACGTCCGCCAATAATTATGGTGTTGTTTTATCACCACTCGTGATTTCGCGGATGTCTTTATTGGCACCGATTGTGTCAGTTTTTAAAGCACCCCTTTTATATTTAGCTTTATAACATCACGTGCGTTTATTACAGGTTCACATGCACTGAAATTATAGTCTCGCTCCAATGTTTACTTTTCGTAGAAAGGATTTCGGCCGTAAACTTTTATACAAGGTAATCACGTTTTAAAGCTTGGGTGAAAGAGTATTACAATATGTGAGAGGGAATATTGCCTATTTATAGCTAATTTACATAATAAGTTTAAACCGCCGGGGAAGCATCGGGACCTATATAATTACTAATTATAACACTGAGGCCCGGGGCGGAGCGCGTGCGTGCATCTCAGTTCAAATATAACTTAATTGCTGATTATGTTTATATCACAATTAAGATAGCTCCTTATGATCCTTAATATTTATAACATAAATGTTAACCTGCGTCTGCAGAAATAGATTTCTGCAGGTATGATCTGAATCAATTTTACTGGATAAAAAAAAAAAATATTCCAGATTTTGGCGAATCATGATTTTGATACTACATTGGTAAATGTTTTTATTTTGAATAGCATTCACAACTGTTCAGTCCAAAGTAGGTATACCACATTTATATTTCCATTTGCCTACATTATTTGTGTCCCTTGCAGTGAGTGCAGTTCAAGCTAACAGCAATTAAGCATCACAGGATGGGTCTGACTCTGAAATACAACGTTACTGTTGTTTTTTTAGTGTTATGGTCTTGATTACGGTCATCGTAAGGCAACTCGTACCTAATCCTACCTATTGTCTTCAATTCAATGACTGACTACTTGGAAGTATCTGAAAAAAAACTATGCTCTTTTTATTGCTCAGATTATTCAGTTAAGTAACATAGTACGCAATTACGTAAATATGATATTGAAATGACTGCACGGGTAATTGTAGAGTCCGGACATTCTGTAGTTTTTTGTATTACTGTTGTTAACTGTAACATCGGGAGCTACGAGTATGAAGGGAGCGCTAAATCTAAAATAATCGACAAAGTGCAAATAGCAATTTTAAAGTGATAGTTTTTTCTTCGGATACACTATGTAAACAAAACCCTACTTTTTCTTTGGGACTTAAATCGAAATCTATAACTCTTAACATTATGTAATTTAAACATAGTTGACATTCAGTTTAATAAATTGGCCCCGAGACAAACAAATTGCATACAGTCTGAATTCGTTAATATCATTGGTCCACGGAAAGCAAAATGGCGGCGAGGAATTGACACGTCCATTGAAGCTCCATTATTCGCACCTTTAATTCAATGATCATTTGGCCCGTCAATACGTAAAAATTTTCAATCGCGATTGATCGTCCCGGGGGGCACTTAACGAATGTAGTCTCTTAGTGTAGTAACTTGGTTCCAATGCCGTAAGTATAAAGCCATAAAGATTTTCCTAAGGATCCCTATAAGCTTGCATAATTCATGATTGCACTCTGATTCTTAGATAATAATTAAGTTCTCACTAGGTGCGCGAGGGGTGGGGTCGCCAATTACCTTCCTCGGCGTCAGCTTACGAGGTGTTTTACTTTTTACTAGACCCACAAATAGATTTGGCATTATCAGACCCCGTAAAAAGACGAATATGATCTGTACAGATATAATAAGAATAAAGTTAAAAAATATATGTTTTGTTACGTAAATTAAAACAGTCATTAACTTAACGTTTGGTCATTAATGGAGTGTGAACTTATTTAAACGCATTTGCTTAGTTATTTATGCGCCTGATTGGTGTATTCATTTTATTTTAAAGATTGACCTACAATAATAACGAGTTCGAAGAAATTGAATAACATTTTTAAATTTTCTGTTATTGGTTTGCTACATTTTCAGCTGCAACTACACGAAAAGAAATTATCATTTTGCTCAATACTTTTAATGAAGCGTTACAAAAATATGCAAAACGAGCGTGGTTTTACGAAGATTATCGGTTTATTATGTTAAATAAACAAGTAAAGGTCCATTTAAAGATAAAGGAATTTGATACAGGTATGTATGTTATATTATTAAATTGCCAACATGATAATTTTTATGTTGTAAAATTTTACCAGAATATGCTCAACTTATATACTTTGCAACTTATGTCATTGCAAATCACGCAAAACTTTGCTACTCCTATTGTCAGACTAGGCTTGGGAAAATTGGCTCTTTGATAACTCGATCCTAGCTGCTGCTTTACTGGGGCGATTTCGTTTTCTTACGATGGTTTGATATAAAATTGCAAGTAGTTTCATTTAGTACGATCAAGATTCGGCGACTAAACATTGACATGACATGTTTAGACTACATTGTCGATTACCATCAGATGAGTGTTTTTTGATGAACGTTTATTTGTCCTACTAATAAAAACTTACCTACTTACTATATATATTTGGGTTACCAAGTTGTGCTATTTATTGAATGTACCTACTCACTCGCACATAGGAACAGACGACAGCACATCAAGCTATATTCTCCGGCATCTTATGGACTTGTAATAGGGGTGATTTCTCAATGAAAATGGATTGTCTAATATGCTGGCGACGGCACTCAAGTCCAAGCTCACCTTCGAACGTAGCGAGTATCCTCACATAAGGCTGCGGAGTTCGCTCGTCGTAGAAGGCGGAGTAGAGTGCCACGCGGGTGCCAGCCACTCGCTGCCACACAGACTCTGCCTCCTCGCCTGGCAACCACGTGCGGTTCTGAAATATTTTTTTTTTTAAATGTGTGGCGTCTAACGCGTTGATGTCTTTTTATATAAAGTGCATGTATTATTAGCAGAGATCGGGAGTAGGTAGATTGATTTGGGGTCAATGACCGCAAACATTGATTTTAATATGCCTCCTGTATAATAATCCCAAAAGTATTAACTCTTAAAAGGTATCCTAGTGGTAAAAATAAAAAGAACAATGTTGTGTAAAATACCAAACCAAGTAATTTCAGGTGACATAAAATGAGTAATATATTATGATAAACCGGAATTCGGCGTTATCGTTTCTTCAAAAAAGGCATATCCATATTATTCCAGCACTGTCAAAGTACATCAAATCAATCTACCTACTCCGATCTCTGATTATTAGCGTTGCATAAAATGCACTTTTATCAGCGCCTGTTTTAGATAATATCTGGTCATTTCAAATTTTTAATAAGTTGCTTACTGCAGTTAATTTTTTCTCACCTGTTGCATAAAGTAAGTTCATAATAAAATAATAAAGACCAATAACCATTAGCCTTAATTACAAGATTGGGAATTGGCATAACGATAATAATAAACTCCATATTCCAATTGATAAAATTACACAACTGTCCGGGACACGGCCACATAAGCGAGACCTGGGCTTTATATAAGATTACTTCCCAGCATAATTTTATGCTATCGAGATACTTTCCTTGGTGGGTCAAGTAATGTTGGTCGTTGGTAAATTCTTTATCGCGTGACATCACGCAGATTTTCGCGATCCGCTAGTTTACTGTATTTATTTTAATTTCACCACAGATAATTTAAGTGCTGCATTCGTGGGAAACACTGGGATTATTGAATACAGTGATATTTTTGCAAACGTAATTATGTAGTTCTGCTAACCTGCCGACTGAATGTTGTCTGCCCGTTTATTCAGGACAAGTTTTGTAACGTTTAAGCAAAATATTTTAAAGTAAGTAAGTACCTAAGACCTTTTAAATTATATATCTTTTAGAAAAATTAGCCAAAAAGTACAAATGATTTCTGGCAATACATAATATGTAGGTATGTTAATTAAGGTTAGATGTTCTTTGGAATGTTCATACAAGCTACAGAACAAATACTAGTTCCCTATATAAAAAATGCAGACTCTTTTAAACGATAACTAGAAAAAACAATATTTTTAAAGAAATATATTAAGACTAGATAGCACTCAAGAGTAAAGAATAGGTGTAGCTTATCTGTCCAAAAAAAGTTAAATTTTGCGTTTTGTGAGTTAGTTATGTTGGTACTACTTTTAATTTTAGTGATGACTTAATTATGTAGGCAGACTGATGGGATATTTGTTCACATCAATCCTCATTTCGTACGCATCAGATAGTTATGGACTGATAATAACACATCTCTTATTACGTGCAGTATTATCTACAAAGTGCGAAAGCGTGAATTTTTGCACTAGACGCATCGAGTAATTGCTTTAATCGTACTTTTCTTAGGCTGGAAAATGGTACAGTCGGTTGCAGAAGTACTCATTTCAAATATTTTTAATGTATGTATTTGATATAACGTCATTGCAGAGATGGATATTTATCTTTTTGAATATATATTACTTCGCAAACAGTTAAATAGATAGATTACTCTTTTTTGTACACCATAACAGAAAGAAGTACAGCAATTTACGTAGAAATATGTCAATTCAAGCAGTATTATCGCTATAAGCGATCTCTTCCAGACAACTTTTAGGTAAAGGAACATACTCATGGGAGTTTTTTTTCAATGTATCAATGTCATGAAGACAGTCATACATATCATGTGCAATAATGAACATTTTGTAGGTACTTTTGAATCTGACTGTACCTGGAAAATAGTTTCTCACGGAGCTGACTGTTCTGAAATCATTAAACACTTCGTGATGTGACTGTGTTTTAGCGTAAAATAAATAAACAAGCTTTTTATTATTTCTTTTTTGTTTAAATGGAGTTTATGGGTTTGTGCGTTGATTAGCTTCGTTAGTCTTTGCTCGTTATTCTCGGGCCGGATCTAAAATCAAGATAGGTAAGAGTTAAAGCACATATGGGAGCTATAATTGATTTAGAACTTGTCATGAGAACTAGGCTGTTGAGTAGTGGTAAGTTTGAGCTCGTTCATACATGAGCCATAATAAAGATATGTGGTTCAAACTAGAAAAAGGAAAACATATTATAGGTGAGAAATCTTACATGTCTTCCAACAATAAAGATAATTTGACGACCTCTGTAGCCGAGTAGCTCGCACGTCGGTTTTCAAGGTGTCGCCATCTCTGAGGTCCCGGGTTCGATCCCCGGTTGGGTCAATATAGAAATGCATATTTTTGGGGTTTAGGTGTTGTGATACTACCGTTGTTTCAAATTTTTATAGCACAAGTTTTTTAGCTACTTACTTTGGGATCTGAGCAATATGTGTAATGCTGTCTAATATTATTTTAGTTTATTTATTATTATTATAATCAAAAACATATTTTCACCTATGCTTATTGCAATGTTTCAAATAATATGGATAGATGAGCTTTGGTCATTCTAGTATAACCGGACGTATGAGAAGTTTGCCATTTCATGACAAATAATATACTTATTACCTAATCGCACTATATGAAATATAAATCAGTTTGAGTCAGATAAACATTATTCGCCGTAGGTATAATACTAACCCTGATATACATGTTATACGACTTTAGTAAGTATAATAGTCTTGAGCGATTAGTCGACTGTGGCACGCGTCAAGTATTTTAATCTAGCTATTTGAGTTAACTAGACATTTTAAATATTTCCTGCGAATCGGGACGTGGGAAACGGATTTGAACTAGCAAGATCAAACGGGCTATTAGATACTAGTTTGTCGCCGACAAAGCTATTGAGATGTCTTAAGTACTTGTGTAAATGCCCCATTCAATATGTGGGTTGAGTATTTCCTGTAAATTGAGAACAGTAACTCAGAATAATTAATACTAGTACTACGTTGTACCAACTTAAGTGAAAACACAATAATTACCACGCTAGACACTCAATTACTCCGTTGCTTGAATTATAAATAAATAAATAAATTGTTTCACCAACATATCAACCTAGTACCTATGTACCTAACTAAGCGTGAACTTGTGCTATGGCGACTAGGATAACGGATAGACATACATATACGTTTGTAAACATCCATGACTTGGGTTCAGGTACAAATGCTCATGCTTATTATCACACAAACATTTGCCCCGTACGGTATGTGAAATAGCAACTTCTGGTTTTGTAGTTTTGGTTGTCTACACAACCATTTGCATACTTGGTGTAATAGTTTGTCTACAAAACCATTGTCTACACAATGGTTTTGTAGACAAACTATTACACCAAGACCGTAGTCTAAACCGTGTTGTCGTGATGAATAACTAACGTTCATAAATCTGAAGCTCTACTCTGTGAGAATTTCTGTATCTTCGGCTCGAAAATTGAAACATCGTGTTACGGTCTGTATTGGTTTTATTTACTTAATACTTTTAAAATTAAGTTAGTTATAGTTTTATTATTGCTTACCGATAATTTAATACTTTTAAAATTAAGATTGATCCGGGCCAAACCTGTAAGATAATGCGGATCTAATGATCAGCAAGTTGGCGATAAATTTGCATGGTATGCATAAACGCGATTAGGATACGACGGATATTGGCCATTATCCGGTAACTAGCTAGAGCGGCGGAAGTGTGTAGGTACACTTATCATAATATCCACATCCATGGGCGCTTGAACTGTTGACAAAAAGTCTGGTTTTAACGATCAAAGAAGTTCCTACTCCCTGTATGCAAATCAAACACTCTTGCTGCTTTAAAAATAGGTAAACTCGGGTCTTATAAATGGAACTTTCTTCGAGACGGAAAGGTTTATCAAACAAATAAAAACAATTTTTGGTTGAGTTAAATGACAAGAATGAAAAAAGGCCTGAGTTGTGTGAAGTTGATTAGAATTTATTTTCTCATTATGAGCGCGGCATCACCTGTGCATCAGTTAACTTAACATGCGCATAACGAGATTAGGCTCCGGCGGATATTGGCCGTAATATAAACACGTCGGTGACGGAAGCACACATCACATTCACCACAATACGCAATCAGGGCTGGCTGGCATTTTTTTATCTACTACAAATTAAAAATTAATACCAAGCAAAGCTTGATCACCCAGGAAAAATATATTTCTTTGTTCATATTTTGGTACTTCAGGACGAATACGAATGACTCAAATTGAAGGAGGCCTACTTCTGGAGCATCAAGGCACAGGCTGCAAAGAGAGAAGAGAGGGGACTTTTCATATATTTCTGGTTTAGAGTAGTCAGATTTTATATACTAACAAACTTTATTGGACAAACAGTAATGACGTTTCGAAATGGTTACATTTCACAAAAAAAAATCGTTTTCGATATTTTAATCACCAAGGGGGTAAAATGATGTCTAGTCCCGAGCACAGCGAGGGAGTTAAAAGTAGAATCCTGAGTGGAGCAAGGGATTTAAGCTCGCCCAAGACGAAGACATCTTTACCCCCGAAGATAATACTCTGCTTTTCACACTTCCTACGAGGCAATAAAAAACATGTACTACAAAAACCTTATTTTATCTATAAGTACATAATTCTTTGTCTTTTCTGGCAGTAAATTATTATTATTAACAATACCAGCAGCTTTACATCTAATGGACTCTGGTGTCATAAACTTCGTCTCTCGACAACATTGTTTGTAATTTCTTAAAATATTAGGTTTTTTTTCTTTATTTATTACTTTTTTTAGAACCGCGCGCTTTTTTTTTCATTCCATTCGTGCTGAAATTCTTGGCTGCCAGGTTCAAATTTCAAATATGTTCTCTTTGGTGCGGGACGGGCTAGTGTGATCATGCCTACAAACTCTTATTTGAAATTCAAATCACTTTGCCTCCCTAGGGGCGTAATGAAATTTTATACAACATTATGTCCCTAGGGATGCAATGACTCACTTTGAGTCAGGTTTACTTGATGTGTAATTGAACATTGCCGTGTAGGTAGTGTGAAAAATTTGATAATGTCATAATGCTAACCCTATGCCAGTCACATTTGTAAATAATTCAAACGTCATTCTTGAACCTTATACTTACCCATGTACTTACCTACTCTAACAAAATTACCGCCTTTTTTACTAGTGCGATGAAAATGGTAATTTGTGTAATTTTGAACATGGCATGGGACGTGATGATTTTAAAACTATGGGCATGGGAATACCTACTATTCGTATATACCGCTAGATACATAGTAGATCATAAAATACATATATTTTAGCAATATTTCTAAGTCCATATTTTTATACATTGCCATTGAACGGCGCAATTGCGGTATCAAACAAGTGCTGGTATGGCTAGACTCTAAGAAGCAATTGTACGTATACCTAGACACCACCAATCGTTGACGTACTTTTTATGAACTGTTAAAAAACTCTTTGTTGAAAATAGGAAACTATGACGTCACATTTCACTATACTCAATTATTATAAGTTAATCTTAATAGAAATCGAATACTACAATTAGTTAAAAATATCAATGTACATAATTATGTTTTAAGGGGGTGCAGTGCGAAGTAAGTCGAGTAGGTAAGTCTAAACGATCAAACAGAATAGAACTTAATAATATTAGTAATTAGATCCATTTGCATTAAAGTTTTAGACTTGGTGATTTAATTAGAACAATAGTTTTATTCTGGGCAATGCGCAAAATCATCAGACATTGGTGTTAAAAACTGAAAAGTGTTTATATTTTCTTATTTCATTCGTGTATATTAAAAATGGGGGGGACTGGAATATCAATACAATCATTTTCATGTACAAATTATTGTTTCATGCGTAAAAACCACCAAGTTTTCGAAAAAAATGCTCTTAGATATCATGAGCTATGTTTACTATATTTAAAAAGAATTTAATTAAAAATTCAACAAGACCATGACCTTGTGCAATGATTAGACTAACGTAAATAAGTTGTTTTAATGTATTTAACTAATTCAGCTCATCGTACAAGTGGCTTAGAAATACGTAAATTTTCTCAATTACGTGCAGGACCGCCTTAAATATGCTGTAATTTTCAAAAAATAGAGTTTCGGAATCGGGCTAAAAGTAGTCGATTGATGACTGTGGCATGTGGTTTAAATAACATCTAAAATGATTTATCGGGCAAAGGGTTTGCAACGGAAACAATGGTATAAAAAGTAAGACAAGTACAGTCACGAAACGACACCCAATGACGGCATGAGACAGGACCTACGTGAGGTCACGTCGGCTGCGCTCTGTAACAATGACGATGACGAACCGACTCCTAAAATTATTGGGTTTACCGTTACCGTTAAGTGTATCCAGTGACCTCTTTTAACAAACCAACTAAAGCATCTATTTAAAAAATATTATGTTCTTGTCTTTTCCCAGCGAAAGCTAAGGCATTTTAGAACTACACGAGACGCAAATATTTAGTCTCCGAAATTCTTTAGTAACCTTTTAAGCCACTTACTAACTTGTGATCTGTCTATGAATGCTATTATTTATTAGTAAGTATTCTAGGAATACTGTAACTGTGCTCAGCTACAGAGTTAAATACTTACAAAATTTGTAAAAGAAAAGAAGAAGTTTACAAGTATGATCCACGTAAGTACAATCAAGCTGAATAAACAATACAACTTTATGCTCTATCTAGGCCGACTGTACACAAATAAAGACAGTGTAAATTACAATTGAGTGTAATGTGCGCCTCACACTGCGTATCACGTACGGCAATTGCATAGTTCACGCGACGTGCGCCCCGATCGAAATCTTCAGTCATTATTGTGCACGTGACTCCAGCGTACGAGCTAATTTGCGTTCCGTTATAGGGCAGTGTCAAATTGCTTTGGCCTGAAAAGAAGTTTCGGCTGTGTTTGGACCAGTATGGTAATCTAGTTTACTAATTTTATGTTTCGGAATTCGCTACAGGTCTGATGTCACGTACGTGAGCTTTGAAAGCTAAAATAATAAAAAGAAGTGGTTGAAGGTACCAAAATATGTACACAACAAAGACAGAATGTCATGACTTACCTATCATTTATCGATTTATTTACTAATGCACGTATTTTGTAGTTTAACTAAGGGTATGGTCTCTTAATATATGCGGCGTCCTACGTTAGCATCATTATTGCGATCGAAGCCATTACCTGAAATCGTTACTAAACTTTAACATTGCATGTTTGTTTGATATATTAAAAGCGAATTTTATTGCCACACAAATAGTACAATGAATGATCAAATCGTAAAAAAATGTATAATGGCCATACCTGAAATAACATGTGCAATGTGAATACGGGTGCTAATTTCACACGTACAAAATACAATTACCTTTTATAATAAAAAAATAGCAATTTTCATAACTGCAAATAGTTTGGCTCATATTAAAATTGCTTACCATCAAGAAAGCATTATCGTAAATCATATTTTCGCAAATCGTCCAAAATTATAAGCAATTATGGGATTTTTTGCGATATTAAATATGAATTTTGGTTCGGTGTGTTCCATTTGGCTTCTGCGACACACACAAGTGATAAACAGAGTGTTCACTTTAAATTATTATGGTAGCTAATGGCTATAATTTGGGTGCTATCTATGTGACCTGTGCGATAATTTAAATAATTCTAGAATATCGATGTAGACTAACTGTATAATTGAATCAAGTGGAATATAGAAAAATTATAAAGCTTTTGAACATTTTATTGTCCACACGATATTAAATGTCCTTTCGCTACGACGAATAAATTATAATTTGAGTTATATTTCAAAACGATTGAAATAATTACACAAAAAAAAATTTTTTTTGAATTTTTTAACAGATGCGTTATTTTATTTGATAACCACATGCAAAGAAATGCTTGATAAATTCAAATTATAGTCTAAATTGTTTACAACTGTAAATAAAGTTTTGATAGCGGATAATAAAATTACGTAATTACTGGTATCTTGGATATCATCGTAATTACCAAGAGCGATGAAAATAACGATGTAACCAACGTATTAGAACTTCGTCAGCGATAAGTTAATCTTGCTAAACCATTGAAAGCTTTTAAAGAGTGTGTTATCAAAACGCGTTTCTCAATGTGTTCTATAAAGAACAAATTTTTTAGTAAATTTCGTTGTGTTTCTATCTCAGTCAGAGCAACGCAAAACTTTGTTATACTTAAGTTCTTTATAACTGTCGCCGCTATTAAAAAATAAGGACAAAACTGACGCAAACTTGGACAAGCTTTAAAAATTATGTAGGTAAGTAAGTAGGTATAACTCCTGCTCCAAATAAAGAAGGTTACGTGAGCTGCTATCAGCACATCTTCTGTTGTCACCCTAAGTTCTAACATGATAAGTATAGACCGTAATATTTCCAGTTCACACTTGACAAGTTTTTCCTGTGCGTAATAACTGGTGAGGCGAGTAGCCAATAATGGAAATGCTTCGCGTAATTATTGCGCTATGATCATTCTGCACATAGATTAGATTAATACATGTATCTAATTTAACTTCCCTTGCTGGAACATCCACTCCAACCAGTAGACATATTTTATCTTTACATAGCATCCATAAATTGGTGATTGCCTTAGAATCCATTCTAATATTATATGAAAAATGCAAAAGTGCGTTTTTCTTTCTGACTGTTGCCTCTTCAAGGTGAGCTGATTTAGATGATACAAATATCATATCAAATACCAAAGTATAGATATGGTTTGAGTCCCGGAAAAGGACATAGGATATTTTTTATCCTAGAAATCATCCTTTAAGAGGGCGAAAAGGGAGGTGAAAGTATGTATCGGATATTCGACATTCGCTTAGAAACCGCTGCTTAATAATATGCAAAATTTTTTGGTCGCTATGAATAAATGGGAAAATTATGCTCTACAAATGTCAATATTACCTACGTTCAATCAAGTGTGTTTTTATTAGGAATACACATAATAACTGGTACGTTAAAAAAACTTTGGTTTTTAAAATTAAATGAATAGTAATAAGTTACCTTTGTATAAAAACCTGTTAGTAGAACAACCGAACGAAAAGTGAGTATTTACTAACAGGTTTTTTTGAGCAGAGGACATACGCAATACACATGCATGCTATAACTAGATCTACTAGTTCTAAGTTAATATCCATTTAATTTATTGCTAATATATATTTAGTAATAAGTATTATTTTATGTGCACGACATTACATTCCACTTCGTGCAATGATAAATGAAAAATATCGCAATTATAAGGCGAAAGCTCCCGGTGGCTTGCATAGTTGCAAAAGCTCAGATCTATGCAAGCATTGTAAATAATGCAGCCGACTTCCCCGTTGTATCCTATGCATGCGAGAGCTATGCTCGGCCATGCTGCCGACATTAGGCCTCTTGAAAACGACGCGCAGGACAATAGAAATATTTTAGCGATTAAATTAAATTATCGCTACTTTAAGGATGCGGAAACGATTAAATAAACCTAAGTATTTTTTCAGAATTCAGTTAGTAAATGGAAAATTGGTATTTTTTTGTTATATTAATAACATTAAATTAGTAATTATTGTGTATGTTATAAAAGTTAATTGGTCGTGCGATTTTAACAAAATTTGCCTTTTTGAATTATTTTACCTTACTTACTACTACTTAGATAATACTACTTAGATAATACTACTTAGATTTGTATTTGTTCAAGGCGAATTCCTCAGAATATTATATAAATTACGCATACATAGCTTAAAGAATGTAAATTACTTATTTAAATAGCTCATAAAACAATAAGATTTCTATTCAAAGTTATAGTTTCCCTTTTTACTAGCGTTAATTTCTTTGATATTTATGCTGTTTTGCTATTATTTGCTCTATTGTGTTAATATGGTAGATAATTGAGTAGCGATCTTTACGTACATTTCTATTACGGCAATTAAACTGAACCTTAAAGTTAAAGGTCTATAATTAGACTAATCTGCGATATTACTAGTTATAAAATATTAATGGTTTGGATGATGAGCAATCTGTCCTAAAGCGGCATGCATCGCTAGTTAGGTCGGTAATATAGAATTTTTAGAATGTAATAAAATTGAAATAGCCGTATCTATTTCTGCAAGTTTTTTTTTTTAAATGTTGTATCATCTTCCATGTCTAAAACAGCAGGAAGAAAATAGAAGTTGCTACATCACGTTACTGAAGGTTTTAAATGACTTCATTTTATACATTTTGGTGTATCGTTCAGTTTGTGGGACGCCTTAATCGATCGGCAGCAGTGGCGGCGTGCTATTAGAAATACCCGCAGAGGATATTGATTTCGATTTATTTTCCCTTCGTGACCGGCATCGGAATAGATTATCGCCAACAAGTGTGGATGCAGCTCAAACTGAGACCCCTAATACGAACTACATAGAGACTTCAATTAGATTTTAGGCATTTAATCGGCTTTATCCAAATCTGCATCCTTGGAGGCTCTTTAAAGATTTCAACATGTAATTGAAAGTGAATGCTTTGCACTTAAAAATCAATAGTTTATGTAATTGGGGCAAAATTTAAAAGACTTGTGTATTGGGGATGTTTGTGAGTCCCACTCTCATATAAAATTTATGCTATACCCAAGTTATATTTTTAGGGTTCCGTACAGAAAGGGTAAAAAGGGGACCCTATCACTAAGACTCCACGGTCCGTCTGTTGGTCTTAGGCAGTATCTCATGAACCGTTCACGATGTATTTCTGTTGCAGCTAATATAACAACAATGGCTAAAAACAGAATAAAATAACCATATAAGTCCTATACAACAAACGTGTTTTTTTGCCGTTTTTGGTCGATATTAATAAGGGCAACAGGGGGAATTATTCGGAATGATTAACAAAGAAAGAATTTAATAACAGTCTATTTTTTGGGTATTTTACTAATTCTACTAATGGATGAGGAAACCTATATTACTGACAGGCAAATTTAAAAAAATAACTTTTGTCATTGTCAACGAACCATTGTATCGTTCAAAGGGAAAAGATTTTATACCCGTACATATAGCGCTATTACCAGCTTCTTGTCTCTATAACATTTGATATTTCGACCCCTAAGGCGGTTACGTTTGGCGATTGTGCGATACTGCCAGACATGTATCGCGCAAATTGTTTATAGATCCCATTTCATTTATTCAAACACAACATTGCCTTAGCGAAGCTTGCAACTTGTCAAAAAGACATACAATCTGTTCTCATGAAGATCAGTATGTCTGTGGGATGATGTAACTTTTTAACTTTTATAATATATGAAAGCTTGTACTTAGTTTCTTATTTAGACTTATCTATCTTCATAAGTAGGTATTCCTTTCACTGTATTCTTTAGTGACATTCTCATTTTAGGGTGGAGATGCTATAGCCATCAGACTATGACGAAGAAAGCTAGTAGAAGATATAACTTTCACTCAACGAAAATGTTTTTTTGACGAGACTGTAGTAGGTACAAAGTTGATAGACGGTTACGCTTACTAAAGCCGTTAGGCATTGTAGGGACCTTTTTACCAGCTTGCAACAAAACTGCCTTTAGTTTAGACCAATGTTTAGACCAGACGTATCACTACATATTACTAAACAAACCTGTCTGAGTACCTACTATGTTAGCGATGATCTCCAAAACTACTAAATTGATTTTATGCGGGTTTCATTTAGAGTATTTTTTTCTAAGAAAGATTATTAAATAATTCGATACGATTTTGTATTCAATTGGTTAAATTATGACGATGATTGCTTTATATGGAGAAAAATTATATCAGAGAGCTTTTATTGAAAACGCTGCCCAATAAGTTTGAGACAACAATGTACATCGGAATTGTTTTTTTTCTAGGTCTACAAAACTCTGAGATAGCTTAAGTCTATCCTGAAAGAATAGCTTACCAATTCTTAATTCTACGGCGGGGCGGGGGAAATTGAGTAGTATACTACATGTGACCTACCTACAACAACTCTCTTATCGTATCAATGACTGCTAAGATTTAATGCGTTGCAGTTTTTGCGTACTTTCTCCGACTTGTGGTGCAGAAGAAACCATAAAGTAGATCTATTATGTACCAGTCAGTTGACCATAAGAAAAGTAGAGTAAGTTCTTCAAAGTTGAATTGTCAGTTTTTGTGGCAATATAATTTCACTTTCACGAAGCTTTGAGTACGAAAGTTAGCTTCAGTGCGAATTTATTGCTAGAGTAAAACAAACCTGCAGTTGGATTAATTCATAGATAGTAACAAGTACTCAGTAGGGTGTAATTTACATAACAATTTGTTGTAATTAATTAATTGGTCACTTTACCACGGTCTGATGTCTGTATTCAGATGAAGTTCACGAATCGATTTTATTATTTATATCCTGTGCTTATCTGATGCATGTTAATTAGGTGTTATTTATGACTAATTGTAAACTTGAACTAATTGTACACTACAAAAGTCAACTAATTTTAAAAGTTTTGAAATGTTTACGAATTGTCCTATATTCACCCTTTGTTCAAGTATTAGAATAAGTAAAGGAACGGTTCTATTAAGAACACTTAACCACACCTCGTGTCCGGGTTAGCTCCCGTGCAAAATAATGGCATAGTGAGTGGAAGCGACAATGGCCCTGGTTTTCTTGTTCCGCCTCTCTCACCTATTCTTGCCTACGATATTTGCATAGGCTACATGAGAAACGACCCCTTTCTACTTCACTAATGATTTATTTGTAAAGCCTCCTTGTAAATTAGCATCGTTAACTATGCAAAATACTTTACTACGATCGTATTTCTTGTGACAAACTGATGCCGACAAATGAAGGCTAAAATTGATTTTATTTTGTACATTTTGTTCGCATGTAAATTATTCCTCGTATTGCGTGCTCCATTAGCTTGTATAAAAATAAACTTGTTCACCACATAGAATTTAATTATAAAGCAATAAATTAATTCTACGCCGGCATTGACCATAAAACGTATAAACCCAAGAGCAATTAATTAGAGACCTTTACAATAGAAAAAAAGAAACATTTTATAGGTATTTTATAGATCAAAACAATTTGCCAGGAAGTGGGCCCATTTGCATATTGGATGGAGTTTGATGCTATCGACAAGTTGGAGTACTCACAATTTGTATGGTAAAGAGGCATTGTTTCTTGCAAAAAAGAGTTTATTGCCAACCTCAAGGAATGCCGGCTTCACGCACTCCTGGTGCGAATCCGGAGAAGTTTATGAGATTTATCTGGATAAGCTGAAGTATTATAAAATAGTTTTATTGCAGTTGTAAATTTTCGCTACAGCTTTCGTTGTCATTGGCATTTGCATAACTTTAAAAATGACGTGATTGTCGAACATTACATTTGCATTTAGAGAAATTAATGGGGTTTGGTGAGTCACGTCTATTTTTATTTACCGAATACGAAATTAATTTATTGGAAGCTTCGCAAAGATAAGCTTAAAATATTATCAGTGAATACTAACAATGTGTGGTACTTCCGGGTATGCTGGCAGTCGGTCGCACGTGACCGGCGAGGGTCTGTCCATCTCCGCCTGCTTGCCCTCCGAGTACGCCACTATAGTCCTCATGGTGGAGAGCCTCCCGCCCTCGCGACGGCCACTCCAGCGCACCCCGGCGTGCCACTCGCTGACCGACGCGAGCCAGCTCACGCAAAACACCGTCAAGCCCGCCAGGACATACTTGGTCCTTATAAACTTCCTCGCACACACCATGGTTTGATTTAAGTCATACTTCCGCGAGCGTTAGGCGTTAGATGCGCGTGCGCCGGGCCGGCCTGCCTGCGCGCAGGCGCTCTGGGCGCCTTACCATCGCGGACTGCGCCGCATCAGCTGATACGCTATCAACAATGCGTCCCTTGCGGCTAATCGTTCTAAACGCTACGGACGTGAAAATCTAGTTTTCTATACCAGTTTTTGCGAGCGATTCTTCTTTTGAAACGAGCTGAAGACGCATCTAAACGACTATAAAAAGCTAGATCGAAGCACTCTCACACGGAACAAGAAAATTTTATGGTAAAAACCGCACAAACTCGCCCTTCGAGTGTAATTATTGCGTAAGATCGATTATACAATGTAGTATAAGTACCAATTATATAGCGAAATGGTCGCCTAAGGCTTTCAAAGCAAAACTGTCGCTCGACCAGTTTTGGATCGCACAAACATAATTAGAAATATCTTGATTACTGTGAGACGATATCCATTGAAACAAGTCAGATTATATATTAGTCAAAGCTCGAAAGCATTATAATTTACTTACGAAACAAGAACAAAACTCTAACAAACAAATAACTTAGACTATTCAAAACGCTATCATTTCAATTGAAAAATATGCAAAAAAATTGCAAAAAACTGTTCGACTTCAATTGCGAAACATTAAAAGCGCGACGTTTTATATGGAATTATATCAACGGCAAATAAGAACAAATGTACCCGATGATTATTTAAAAGACATGAGTCGTTGTTCCCTCGTAAATTACTTAAGACAATTTAATAAACACATCAAGTCTTAAACGCTTTTTCAATAGCTTCAGATTACTTCGGAAGGTACTAATTTGGCGTGTCCAATACAGCTACTGTGCAGCGTAATTGTAGGTGGTTCTCTAGGGCATCACAGTACTTTAACAACATGTGCTTATTATTAACATGTACTTCAATTGTTCGAATAAGGTATTCAGCATTTGGTTATATAGCAGCGAATAAAACACATAATGATATCTTTGTGGTCAGTAACATAGCTTATATGAAAATTTGTTGATCTTTAAGACTTCAAATATTTTAATCTGTGCTTTATGTAAATCCTGGACATCAAACGGATTTTGTGGGTATGTATTTCATTTTTTTTGCTGTATTCAAACAAATAAGCACGTGGCTTTAGAATAAACAATTCGTATGTTTTATACTTACAATACAATAGAGTGTAGGGGGGGATGAATGTTAGGCCACCTGATTCGACACGACAATTTTATTAAAACGATAATAGAAGGAAGAATAGAAGGAAAAAGGAAGCGAGGAAGACCAAGAATAAGCTACATGCAGCAAATAAAAGAAAAGATAAATGTCTGGTCGTATCTGGAGGTCAAGAGAAGAGCGGAAAGCAGAGAGGAATGGAAAAAACTCCACCGACAAGAGCCTAGCTCTTAAATTGGATTATGATGTTTTATACTTAATTTTAAACTTTAGAAATATTTTTTTCACTGTGTAGAACGAAGGTCGTTTACGTTAAAAGGTCGAGAGTGGTATTGGCAAGTGAAGCATAAAATTGTTTCCTGCGGATTGATTATAAGCGATTCCCACAAGGAGCTCAGTCGCACAAACCTGTAAAAAGCTAATTGTCTGTTTGTGGTTTCCTTCTGATATTCAGTTGGGAATAAGAAGGCAATAATTGCAGACCAGAAAATAAGACTTGCGCCAATAAAAATAATAAATGCCAAAGGCAATTTGTGTGATCAGCTGGGTTCTTGTTTGTCCAAACTAAGTATGTGAGTTCTACAAATAGAAAATTTAGAGCATATAAATTTGTACCTTGACTGTTGTGTTAGGCCAATATTAACAGACAGAAGTGTGATTTTCTAAGCCATAATGTAAGAGTTTAAGTGGGTATTATTTACTCATAGTTAACCAACTTGTCAAAATGTGTTTTTATAGCCAGGTCAGAGATCCTATACTTAATAATGTTTCATTTCAATTTTGTTTTGAAACCGAAGTATAAGCAAAATTATGATGTAAGTAAGCTTGCATCGCATGCCGCAAGTAATGCATGATGTTTTATGAATACACTGTTAGAACAAAAACATTTCCGACTTTGTTCAACAGCTCTACGGCCTAGCCTAGTACGTTAGCACAAAGGGACATAGATGCTGGACATGCCTGGCATCTCAATTCCTGGCTGCGATCCGAACAAGGCAATTGGCCTGCGAATAAATCCTGCCAAGTGTAGGTGGGCTTCAGCCCGCAGAAGGATTTGTGGACTAACCAAGAGGTTAATTTAATCCGTACACTGGTTTATTTTCAGCTCGACGCTCTTACACGTTGAAAAGATATATGGCGCTCAATATGGGTTGCTCCAAAGTGCTGGAGATTAAATACTTACAATGAACACGTGAATTGAAAGTTTGATATGGAAACTCGAAAAACTGTAGAAAGTAGATATTCATCGTAGATTTACTGTTTAAAAGACTGATAACGTATAAAGTACACCTACTGCCATCAATGTTTTTCCTTAGAAACATAGAAAGGCAGGTTTTCCAGGAAGGTTCATAGCATAAATAATTCAATAATGATAAGTAGTTTTTATACGTTTGATTCTACTCACACCTAAACTTAACCATGTTAAGGAGCAAAAAAGCAAATCATGCATTATTTCTGTATGTTACCCACAGGATATTACTCGTATTTTTTACATAAACCACCCAATATGATGTATGGATTAAAAATGGAAAAATGCCTGTCATTTTTTCTAACGCATCGACCATCTTGGAGGTTGACAGAAAAAACATGATTAAAAGCATAATTACGTGCGGGCGACAGTGAAACTTATCAGCTGGCCCGACTAGTTTATCCGCCTCATTAGAAAAAAGCTTGGTTTGCATCGAATCGTCACCTATCTTATATGACGCTGTATGCATCGCTAGTTAGTGCGCGAGTGTCGCAGTATTGAAATGCAGCCTTTATCGTAGCGTGCGCATCTCGTTCGTTAGTCGCACGCGCACCCGCCACGCCGAGTATTGAACCCGCTATCGGCATTAGAGACGCAATAGCCAGCCCTAGCCATCACTCTATCCTATCTCTCTCCTCCAGCCCTCTTTTACCAACACATTCACGAAATGAGTGAGAGAGACGGCAAACCCACGAATTTTTGCATTCAACTCGCGCACTCCAGAATCACGGTCCATTCCAGCTTTATATTCGTCCCACAAATCTTAATAAACGGACTCTTGGGATTTAAATGTATGTGTTGACTAATTAGGCAAGTCGAGTTAAGTGGAGATTACTTAATCTGACTAGTTTCTTTATTTCTGTCTTCTTAGTCAAGTAAGATGTATTCTTAGGGGGTTTTTATTCTGATCTCCTTAGTGCTTACCACAGATATTATAATACGTGCTTGCACTATTATTTGACATACATAATCATATATTACGATGGAAAAGGCACAGTTTTCTTGTATGTAAGCAGTATGGGTTTAGTCTTTATTTTTGCTGTCGGGAAAACGTAACAAATAGGACGTAATTATACGTGAATGTATACATTAAACAGAAATATAAGTACTTACATGCATTTCACGTCCATCAAACAAACATTGTTAGGTACTTACGATGAAATTTTAAGTGTCACTCAATTTATTATTCCGGCCCCGTGTCAGTCGCTCGTTATGCTTGATCATGGTAATACGCTTAAGGGACGTCGTCCGTATTGCCCTTAATTTAACATTCGTCTTTCGTGCCAGACTTTATATTTGGCATTAAATTGAGTAAAGTGGTTAATAAACAGTCGAAGTTTAATACAAAGGCTCTCAGAACAGTGTAATCAGTTTAATTGCAGTCGTGTCTAGGAAATGGTTTGCGCAGGCCAGGCGCGGCGCCGCAGCTCACGAGCTCGCAAATATCACGAGAAAACTTTCCGAGTTCGGCTCTAATTACACCGCATCGGGTGTAAATAGCACTAAAATACCACTAGGAAATAGATAAACAAACAAAACTATCAACTCTATCCCAAGGGAAGAAAGCTTCGAATCGAATTTCAGATAGGGAAGGAGGAAAATTAATTTCACCAGTCAGAATGTCGTACGCGAAGCCTTAAAAGACTTCGTTAAATAACGCACCGCCGTAGACGGCTAGGTTATTTATTTGGACATCCCATTGAGGCTGGCAAATGTACGATTTCATATTTCAAAGGGATACAAAGCGACTGTGTCGAATATTTTATTTTCACGCGATCCAAAAATAAATGTCTGCGTAAATAGTAGACCGGCGCGCTACGTCGCCGTAACTGCAAGTAAAAGAGAACATGCCCTGTGGTCAGTATAAATTGAATCTACAATGCGGTATTGAGTGGTCGTTACGTTGATATGTGGGAGCAGTACACCGCAAAAGATTTTAACATTATTCCTTATAGCGCTAACAAATGTGGTCTAACCACATTTGTGTACTTAAATACTGGATCTCTATTTTGTTTATTTACATATTTATGCTATGTGCGATTCCATGATATTTTGGACACAGTCACAGATTAAGTACTAGTACTTCGTACAGAAGTATGACTTAGCAATTATAATCAAAGAAATGTCTACTCAATGTCGTCAACAATATGGCGTAATTTAGTTCGCCTCAGAGTCAAGCACATTTTCGTGTAGACACCTACAAAAATCCATTGCAAGATAATTTCATACTTATTGCTCTGGAATATGATTCATAATACACTAAACCTATTCAGAGACGTAATATTGCGCGACGCGATAGGGTTGACTGCTACGAGAAGCTTCTAACGCCATCTAGCGCCTTTTTATAGTACTTTATTTATTCTCGTCCAGCCAGCATCGTAGCCGCGCGGCCGCCGGTGAATAAAACGCGCGAGCGTGTCGCTGGCCGGTAGCGACACGCAACTTCTTTTAGCCCCTAAGTAAGGGTCGCCGTAGGTATGTTTTTGCTACCTACGCGGGGAGATACACAGGCCTGACACAGTCATACGCGTACTCGTACGTGTCATCAGATACCTAGTATAGAACGAAAAGATTTATTGCATGGTCATGTGGATAAACTATCACAAAGAAGGATAGGAATGGAGAACGGTAATGAACTATTCGATAAGTGCTATAAAGTTGTTATGTTAGTTCATATTTTACTAAATCTATGCAATTATTAATAACTCCCATAAAATGCTAATACACGTGGTACTCGCAAGTGGTTTCAGATGGCTCCTTCGTAGAATGTAAAACCATAAAAAGGTACAAAGTGGCACGCTACTCCACACTTACACCGTCAATAAACCAATTTGAGACAGCTTCGACATCCATGTACCGACGTTACTTATAGACCTTTGTTTAGAGGGCATTCTACAGTACAAAACTCCTGTGTGGCCTTTCTTGGACGATCAAATAGCTATTTTGCATTTTATTTGTGGTTTATTGTATGTATTTGTTAGTTCGATTTACTAGCAGTTGTTAGTCGTAGAACACTCGATCAAATGCACACCGTGTTTGGTTAGCAACCCTACTTATTATATAGATTTTTAAGTCATTTTAAAAATTTATTTATTTTCTAAAAGTGTGAAACAAAAATCTATAGCACTCTTTACTGGATTAATATGCGCCTTAAGACAATTATTCCTTATGCTTATATTACATACCGTCGTAATTCCTTGTAAAAAAGAAATGTTATATTTGCTATTTTAAATATTTTATTCAATCAAGCGCTAGAAAAGACTACAATTTAGTATCAACGCATATAAGGTGGTGCTGGTTCCAGCTCCTGAATTATTGCCGTTTATTCTATATTCTATGGCTGCTTATACTAAGTTCGCCTTATAAGGGCGGCTTAAACTAAAACAATTGCTTTATGGGTATTAAAATTGTTGCGCGATCATTTAGAGGTTCCCTGCGGTTAGTTGGCAATTTGAATACATTGTTCAAACTATCCAACTATTTTATTACTAGTTGTTAGCTTTGGTATTCGAAGACGTATTGTTATCTGCTAAAGTCATGTTGGAGCCGCATGAAGAAAACGTATTTTAAATGAATTGTGGATTAGATACCTACTTAATTGTTTTTGCTGTAATAAAATCTCAGGATATACGTGCCATTAATTTTCGTTGTTATTGCTTTAGAGAAAAAAGACGAGACGCAGGATTAAAAACAAAATAGGTATTAACTAACTCCGATGCTGACTCATAGATTTTTCGTTATATTTTTTAAAACGCCAAAGCTTCAGAAACTTCGAAACGACAATGACGGAGTTATCGTTGTGAATAACCTTGCCTACAGCTTGAGTCTAGTTAGTACCTTATACTTTGTTGCATTGAGGTGACATAATTTCACTAACCATAGAGCGCACAGTTAAGTAAATATTAAGAGCGCGTGTACGGGGAAACTGCGCATTGTCTATGCCCCGAACAGTTACGTGTCCATTACCGTTGTAATTTAAACAATGTGTGAACATATTATGCATGGAGCTGTTGTGTTGTGATATTAAACAGTTCCCATTCAAATTGAATCATAATATTTTTATTGCATCTGCATAATCTTACCGTAAGGTTATCATTATGTATAAACGGTATATTTAGATAAACTCATTTAGGTTTGACTGGTATAGTTTGTATAAGGTTGTAAATATGTTTGTAAGAAGTATTCTCTGGACCACATAAACCTATGTTCAAAGGTTCACAAGGAGAAAGCTATAATATTACACACCACATTTCCACAGCCTTTATTAATATTTTTTTGTAAATTGCACCCGATAATAAAGTGGCACTTGGGAAAAAATATAATGTTTAAATATAGTTTTTTAATTGTTTTCAAATTAGTGTATTGCTTGTACTTATTAATAAAGATGACTGATTTGCATTAAATAATAAGTACTTTTCTACGAGGAACTTACACTTTAATTCGACACTTTAAACGTGGAAGTATATTGAGCATGCGACCGTAGTGAGCCATATACTATGCTAAATAGTGCTTGTATGGGCACGCACATACGGGTATTGTCTGCATGAACAAGTGAACGTGTCGAATGTAATACATAAGTTATACCATCATACATATTTGTATAATATTTGGTTTAAAGATAAAAAATATCTTAAGCGTAATAAAATAAATTACAGCCTTATTACAAAAAAAAATAGTCTAGGTTTAATCTAGGTCTAAATATTAGCCAACAACAGAGGAATGAATGACACATTCGTGATATAACCTAATAGAGAAACGCTTTTCTAATTGGCTAGCTAATAGCTTAGTCCTGGCTTAAACTCGGTACTGAGTTTTAGTAATAACAGGGTTAGTGTCAAGAACGAGAATACACTGACAATGCCGTAGAGTACCTATACTGTATAGGGGGTAGCATTATGGTTTTATTTGGCACTTCTGAACTTAGAAAGCAATCGCATAATGTCCTGCAAGCCTACCGCTTAATTCAATGATTTTCAAACCGATTTTTAAAAAACAATTTTAAAAGACAAGCTTTTATATATTTTTTATAAACGTAACGTAATTTACAATGTATGTGTACTCACGTCTATACTATAAATATTTCATTTTTATTCTTTGTCTGAGGCGCTGTAACATTAGTTCATTACCAACAGAGTTACTATTAACGCCGCACAAAAAGTCACTCTAAGACAAAAGCTATTTGAATTTGAATCGTAATTACGAATGATATTGATGGATGTTGTGTAAGAACTGGTTGACCGGTTCACATGAGGCAAAAACATAATCTCTTCGAACCTTCAATACACATCGGTGGGGTTACTGACTGCGTAATACAAACGTGTTGTGTGGCTAAAGGAGTATTATTATTGCAATCTTTTTAACAATAAGATTTGACATTTACGATCAGCAGGCCTACCACCTAAAAAGTTTTTAAATTGCTTTCAAGGTGGGAGCAATGTTTGAGCATTTCTCAAAATCACAAAAAATAAATATGTCCTTCATCATTAAAGATGCATCATATTAGGTACGTAGATTCTAGTCAGAAAATCAACTGCTGAATTTATTAGAGAACCTTCTACCGCGAGTGGATAACCACAACTTGAAGATGTTTTACTACTGTGAAAGATATTTTGTGGTTGTCCACATTGTAGAGTACTACAGTCTTTTTTTAATATACTCCTTTCTCTAACTTTTTCAGCCATTATGCAACACATCGAGCTTGGTCCATTTATTGTTAGGTGTTAGGCATAGGGCATGCAAAATTTTAATAGACGTCTTTATTTTAAAAATCTCCAACGGTCTCACACAAAACGATAAAGCCTATTTACGATGGGCTATCTTTAGTGTTTCCTGATGACTGATGATCTCTTAAGACCCTTTTGTCATCGCTCGCCTGATGAAACGTATTGAAACGCACAAGTGGGGCCGATTTGTATTAAAATCACGTCTGAAATAAAATGTATATTTTATGATCATTATGGATAAAAAGTTTATTTAAATCACACAAACATATTAATATCGCAACTAATAACTACTCGTCTTAATTCGCATTCTGTCCGTTTAATTTGATACGGTGTTGCTAAGTAGCTGTCAAATCAAATTATAATCAATTTGGTTACATACGGAGATAGAGCTTCTACAATTTTTTGTGTGAAGTCGTGAGTGAACTTTTTGCAACACTTTTTTGTTACAAATGAAGCGCGAATATGTATTACCAAACACTACAATTATTATGAAGTTAATGGATTATCTCGTGATTGCGGATTGTGACACTAGTAAAATTCGGGTTTGAATTGAGACTATTATCTCAGCTGCTTTGCTTATTTTTTGTGTATACTTTAATAACTTGTTATGCGATGCCGAGGAGTTATCGAGATTGTGATAACAAAACAAATATATTTTTGTGAATGAAACCGTATTTTATCTCTTGACATTTTAAAAGTCATTGTTTTGCCCACGCATTCTTAAAGATGTTATTTAAAAAGCAAATGCATGTTGGAGCGCGTGCAACGGCGGTGCAGCGCGAAGAACGCACTTACATTATGCTCGTGGGATCGCACTCAAAGACAAGTCAACCTAAACATTTCTACTATTATCTGAACTGTCATTGTAGAGGCATCTCCTATGCTCTGAGTTCAGCTTAAAATGGAAATATAAAGCTTGATGTGCATTAGTGTATACTTGTATGCAGACACCATACAAGCTTGGGATTTTATTATTGTTCCTTATCTAGCGAATGTTAAAGATTGGTAAGCTACGGGAAGACTACGAGGAGCCTTTTTAGGAAAACCAAAAAAGTCCTACATCCAGAGTAAGTACCTACTATAAATGCAGAAAATAAACAACAGTAACTACTGATACACTTATCTTACTTTTATTTTAAGAGATACAACAAAAATGTGTACTTAATATTAACATGCAACGAGGAAAGGTTTTTGTAACATAAATATAATTATTTAAGTTTTATTTTTTAGTGCAAATAAGTCAGCCTATTAGATCCCACTGCTGGGAAAAGGCCTCACCTCAACTATGAGGAGGAACGAGCCATACTTCACCACGCGGGCTCAGTGCGGATTGGTGGAGGGGTGTATGTAAGGCAAGTGACAAACCTTACTGTCAGAAGTTATCAAGCCGCCCTAGGGCCTCTGACTAGGCTTAACGACTAATACCACAGATATTAGCCGGGACCAACTGCTTAACGTGCCTTCCAAAGCACGGAGATGCTTGTCATGGACGTCACTTAAATGGTCGGAATGGTCACCCATCCAATCACGACCGCGCCGTGGGTTGCTTAACTTTTGGTATCACTACCAAAGCGCTGCCGCCACTGCGCCACAGGCACCTCACTGCGCCACAGGCACCTCTTTTTAGTGCAAAGTCCATCAATATTTCAATGTAAAATGTGTGTTAAATATAATATAATATATCTTACATTGACACAGAGCATCGAGTGCATTAAGATAAAATGTTTATGCTATTCATTTCACTTTTAATACCAACAATTAAGTAATTTTTGTAAGCCAATTAATTGAAATTACATTGTGTTTCGTTCGGGTGTATCATGCCACTTTACTAAGATTTCTTTTTACTACAGACGTTATTACCATAAATTGAGAGCAATAAGTTTTTATTGCGATGAGTGCCCGCAATATTTCCATCGGGGCTCAATAACATCATCCCAATGAAGGCTGTATATCCAGAGTTCATTTGCGTATACTTTTTGGAGTAGTTTAAATGAAATCAAAAGGAGAAGATACGACATTAGCGCCTCGTGGTCGACAATGGTCCGACTAAATTAGCTCCAAGCCAGACATGCGTGTGTGTGTGTGTCGCTGTTTGTTTTGGTGTTGTTCGTTGAACTGCATTTAAATATTACAAAAACATATCTACTTTTGCTATAATTTACTAACGACGACATAATTTGTCATTTTGTCTAGAAACACGCCGTCTTGTGTTCTTAAAGCTGAAAACGTTTTATGATTTCACTTTTTCTTGACTACTTTTACGAGTATTTTTACTTGAAGAATTTATTTGCTTTTGATCTACTAGCTATGCGTTACTGGAAAGTACATAAAATATTATATTAATTTAAAAAAAATATTTTTACATGTAATTTTTGACATAAACTATAGATATATCCATAATTTCCTAGTTTTTTGGGATCAACATTACGCATATTCGGTATTACTCAAACAAAATGCGATGTCCTTACGACGCGTTTATCGATAGCACATTTACACATCAACCTGTAGGTGGGTTCGCGCTAAAGAATATTATTAGGAAAATTTACACTCCTGAGTGGACAGGAGTTGTTCTGAGTCGCATTTTACCGCTCAAGCGGTTAACGCGACGCACTGGACAGGCTGTAATCACGGCCACTTCGAACACATCTCAAAGAAAACAAACAACACATTCCTATAAATTACAAGTTGTTAAAAATGTCCTGTCTTATGAAGAACCTTTACTGGTCAAGTATAGTTGCCAGCACATTAAACATTCATTTTTGTTTCAAAAGGTAGGTACATACAAAACTTATTTTATGAAAATAAAAACAGGATCTCAAAAAAGTGTCTTACATTTAGGTACGTAGATTCTTGTAAGAAAATCAACTGCTGAATTTATTAGAGAACTTGCTACCGCGAGTGGATAACCACAACTTGAAGATGTTTTACTACTGTGAAAGATCTTTTGTGGTTGTCCACATTGTAGAGTACTACAAAAGACTGTAGTTTTTTTAAATATACTCCTTTCTTTAACTTTTTCAGCCATTATGCAACACATCTAGCTTGGTCCATTTATTGTTAGGTATTAGGCATAGGGCATGCAAAATTTTAATAGACGTCTTTATTTTAAAAATTTCCAACGGTCTCACACAAAACGATAATGCCTATTTACGATGGGCTATCTTTATGTTTCCTGATGACTGATGATCTCTTAAGACCCTTTTATCATCACTCGCCTGATGAAATGTATTGAAACGCACAAATGGGGCCAATTTGTATTTAAATCATGTCTGAAATAAAATGTATATTTTATGATCACTATGGATAAAAATAACAAGCCTGGTAGGTCTTAATTAAGTTTCAAGCTTAAATTTATATTGAACTGGATCAATATAGATGAGCCATGAAACGAATTTTGCTTTAATAAATCATTATTGACACCTTTATAATATCAAGACAAGAATAATCTGTATGGAGAAATTGCTGTATGGATATTTTCTGAAAGCAGTGCCGAGTGCTGCAGAAATAAATTATGAAACAAAGACTAAAAAGAACAATGATTTAGATGACATCGAAAGTCAATTACACCATTACACTGTGTGCGTGCTACTGCACAACGTGTTAACCAGTAGGTAACCTCGACAGGCTTAGTTAGGAGTCTGTGGTTAGGAGACAAATTTATGTATAAAAGATTTGGTTAGTTTACGTTGATACTTACTTGCAATTCAACTTTAAGTTAATCCAAGAAATCTAAAAGTTGTTAAATAAAAACATACTTTACCTGACATTTGTGTTTTCAGTTATTTCTTTAAGTTTTGTTACCGCGATAAATGTTTTATTATTTGTAGTTTTATTGAAATATTTGTATTTTTTTTCTAAAGGTATATCTTATCTATCATATATTTAACTTGCAGGCTTCTCTTTGCAAGCCAAACAAAATACTGTACTATGATTTAATGTCTAATAGAGCTACGGTGGTATGGCATTTATACTGTGGTGTCTCAGACTACATTAAAGACCTCAATTGTTTTCAGTGGCAATATTTTTCGAGGCGCGAACAACATCCATTCATTTTAATTATCTTTATTAATTAAATTTTAGTTGCGAAGATTTAAGTTTTCTGTTGTCGCCTTTCAAGAAGTTTTAGGCTTTAAGCATTCAAAAAGAAGTTTTTAATTTATTTCTCTATAGCCGAAAAAATAAGTGAGAAATGTTTGTCATAATAAAAAAAAGTATTTTAACTCTTAGTTAATTTCTAAAGAAACTTTTTTTAATTTCTTAACTCTCTTATTAAAACAAAATACTAAATGAAAATTTACTGCAGGCATTAACTATATTTATCTTAACTATAATTTTGACCTAACTACATTTAGACAATAACTTAGAGGTCAACAATATTCGCACTGCATAACTTGTAGATCGCATAGGTAAATAACAGTCTGTGCGAGAGTTGAAACTTGAGAGCAATTGTTTTGCAATCCCCATATCTCTGTACTTATCTGTCGCAGAGATTCGACGCATCAGCGCCTATCAACAGAAAAGGTCCAGCTGTAGACTGACTTCCATCCAGTGAGCACTGCCCATTCAGTTGTCAGCCTCTGATAAATTTCAGACAATCTGCATAAAAACCAAAGAAATTGAAGATTTAAGAATTGAGACCTAATAAAATTGCTTTCTTTATTACTGCGAAGCGCGATGTTTTGAAAGTGCCTGAACCGGAAAGCGTTTTGTTAATTATAGGGCTCGATTCCATAGATCATTGGAATTTGATGAAAATTAAATCTTAGACCAAAATCCAATGTACCCTACATTGGATTTTGGTCTAAGATTTAATTTTAGTACAGTCGTTCTCTTTCTTTGCCAAACAAACGAAAAGGGACAGACTATATTAATTCAGAAACGTCAGACTAGACAGCTCTCAGTTGCTAAGAAGGAAATTAGAGAATCCATTGAAATTTAGTAGGGATTTCATTTGATGGCGACTAAAGTTAGATGAAAACACGCAAAAACTTGGACTTATTCCACCGGATGACACGCAACACGAATACGTGTAAAACAACACAACAATTAATATGATTTCTAAATTATTATAGTCTATATCTTTCCATTTGTTTAGCAGAGAAAGAGGGAGATTTAACTTTAATTTTTAATATAGAATCTAGTCCAATATCTGACTGAATATGATATCACTGCATAGATTTGAGCTTGGCCTGTGTCTGATCACAATAAACATAATCTAAGCTTTTCTATTTATGTCCTATTTACAAATGCATAGCATATCAATGTTTATAATTACTGATCCTTTTTAACGGGTTTCTTGGAGTAGAAATTGTTCAGTAATTATTCGCGTAGCAGTGTACAAGCTGTGTCGGGATGTTATGCAAAAAGGGTTGTGTGTTAGACATAAGTCAGTTCTGCGAAAGGTACACATGGCTTAGCGGAATATTTGTTTTTTTTGTCTACAGCTGTCTTGCAGTTGTTTGATAGCAGCACTAAAAATACATATTAGAATTATAAAATCGCTTTGAATTAAAACATGGCTGAAATAAATTCTGTGAGCTTAATAACATTTTTAAATATAAATCCTCAAAAACGTTGAGATTTTGGGTTTTGCTCAAAGCTGGTTACAAGTTTTCTGATTTATGATCGAATCTTATAATCATTATATGTTGTATTTGAATGCCTTGCTCTAATGCTTCTACATTTATTCCTTAGTGAATTTGCCTATCAAGCTTCAATCCGGCTTAAATCCTTTCGCCAGAGTATTACCCTGTTAGGCATATCCTTTTTAATTGGACAATGCCAGCTTAGAATTGCCGTGGTCGTGACATTGTCGATATCGACTGCTCGAGCCACGCGTCTCTACTGTCTTTTCGTTACAACGTCTTATTATGGTTAGAGTAAAGTACCTTACGGTTGTAGTTAATTTAAAGATATTTAAATACATTTTGAAAATATTTTATTGATATTGTATTTCGTTATTACTAAGTTTTGGGCCATGTAATCAACTGTGGTATCAAAACTTATTTGTGAAATGGCGCTCATTAAATATATCACATTGACTGGTTAAAACATAAAATGTAATTGTACACGAAAAATCTCCTGAATCCAATTTTATTTACAATATCATCGATTTATCACTAGCAAAACGTAAACCACAGGAAATTAAAAAGTAACAATCTATTGGTAGTCTTGAAAAACTCATTTGCATAAAAACACTAACCTAAAACGTTATCAGCTCCTATCACCATGCTTGTCCTCTTTCCGGTTTGCCAGCTTCGGTTAATGAACTTCCTATGCCTCGAAAGGGAAACCACTTTTTATTCAACCCCGGTCTTGCGTAACCCGCAACCTGGTTCTTCTACTTTTTGTCCCAATAGGCTAGTTTCTTACGATATCGTCCCTTTAGAACTGATCAAAATATACCACAACGCAAGGGTATAAGGTTTAATTTTTTTTGTGTCACTCGTGTGAGATCTAGTGTGTTAAAAGCCTCTTCGTAAAAAGCTTGGTTCCTCACTTTTTATTCAAATGAAAAAAAAAAATTACTTGTACCTGTTACAGATTCTTAACACTTTGTTCACCTGGCTCTCTAGCTTATTCTACGTTTTATATTAACAATGCCTAAAACTATATTATGCGCAACCCAAAATATGAACTTCTGCAATTAGTTATACAGGGAAAGATTCAAGACAAGAGAAGTGTTGAATGGTTTGGAAGAAGTACTCGATCATTGTTTAGACCCGCGGTATCAAGGGTTCATGTTGCTATGATGGTCGCCGAACATCGACAGAAAATGGCACCTCAAGACGAAGAAGAGAACTTGATACATTGGTTGTTACACCGTGTTTTATGGGATTGTTTAAATATTGTTGATAGATATTGGTATCATAAAAATATTTGAACACATGAATCTCCATTTAAAACAATGTCAATAAAAATACTTAGTAACTTTTTTACTACCTCTAATACTAAACTACGATTATATTATTGTTTGCTTCAGTGAACTATAAACATTTAACATAGACGTCATGTTTGATTCAGTAGGGCACGGTGCAATTAATTAGCTGCTTTCTCGTAACATCGCCAGTATACAATGGTTCAGTAGATATAAACCCTCCTTTTGTTGTTTGTTGCGCACGCAAACTAGCTAACCTAGGAATAGACGGGCGATAAATAACGTTTATCAAATTAAAATAGCATCTATCTCTTAAAATAAATTAGTTACTTGGTCAATTATTGTAAAACTTAAAAAAAACTACAAATGATATGAAAACTATTTTCAGCTGTTTTCCGTAAATTATTTTTTGTTGAGAATGGTACAAACTTACGTACCTATGTAGGTATTTGAAAACGATATAATAATATTTTGGACTATTACAGACATTAAGGAATGGTTACAACAACCTACGTATCTATCTATAATTTAAGAGCTACGCTCTTGTCAGTGGAGTCTTCTCCATTCCTCTCTATTCCATGCTATCTCCTTGACCTCTTTGTACGACACGAGACCTAACTTTTATTTTATTTGGGTCATGAAGGACTTTCTTGGCCTTCCTCTTTTCCTTTTAGTTTCTTCTTTTCCTTCTTAAATAATTCTGATAAGGTCATAGTGTCGCACTTAGGGTCTAGTTCACCAACAGATGCATCCAGCCGTTAGAATGTTATTTGACATATTTTGTATGGAAATTGTGTCCAATAAACCGTGAACTTACGTTTACCAGCTGTTTAAAAATTTGTGAATTCATGTCTAAGTATCCCAGCATCTTTCACCTCCTATTCTCAATGGTTTGCAGATTTGTCTCTTCTAGCCAACAATCTTCAAAACCACCTCATTGGTCTTCTTTTCCATCCAACTAGCAACAACCTACCTTCTTATCATTATAGTGCAGGGAACTGATTTAAGACAAAGCTCTATGCCCTTAAAAGTACAAGCGGATCTCTGAATGCATCGTGAACTTAGAGAAATCGTGACCCTATTCTTTGGCTCCGTTTAATGGAAATAAATACTTGATTCCGAGTCAATATCGTCTTACATTAAACGAAAAAGGAGTTAAGCCTTTGAATTTATAAGATATTGGTTTCAAGCGATTTATAAAAACTTTTTATTTGTGTTTTGCGAGTAAATAATAGATATTTTTACGTGTATCAAACTGTAAGTAATGTTGAAAAAAGGAGAGGAATAAATAACGCACAAAGGACAGCATTAAAGCGCAGTTGGCAATATGCGTTGTAAATTTTGCTCGATTGAAATAAAACCGCTATAACAGGATCATAAAACATCGAAATGAAGATCAGAAGCCTCGCGAAGATAGTGTAAACACAAGTAAACACAACTATGTTAACATCTTTGGTGGTTTTTTTACGGCTATCAGCGTATGCGCAGCGCTTGGGGCTAGAGGCGTCCGAGACCCGCGTCATTGAAACACGTTGCCATTGTGGGGTATTGAATAAATATTTTATTTAGCGTACCACCCAGGGCGGCTCACACAAAGAGTCCAGTGATTGATCCCTGAAGGGCCCCAGTCGGTCAGGAGTCCTGACTTTTTTCGCATGCCTAATATGGAGCCGATCGTGAACTGCGGACCAAAATTTAATGAGAACCTATCTGCTTCTCATTATTCTTTTGAATGAATAGAGTGCGTGGATTGTAAATATAGGCAGCAATTCATATGCTACAATAAAGTAAGTAAGCAGTAGGTACCTACTAGACTCCGGAAGCCTTCTCACTGTAAGTGCATAGGTATTTGTAGAGTACGTCAGTACTCATTGATGTCAACCACTTGAGAACTGTACATGTAAAACTACAAGACATATAAGGTATGTGTCTGTTTACCCAGTATTTATTTGCTCTCGGGGCATTAGGATGTACCTAAATTAATTAATACGTATACTTAAAATCTTAAAGTTATAGTTTGTCGAAATCATTATTTGTTAGTGAAAACTCGCCGACCTATGTGGATTGATAATAAAACCACAAATCTTACTTAGTCGACGACAGGGAGATCGGCGCCTTCCCATATTTTTTTACACACCACCACGAAATGTACGAGGAGTACGCATGTTTTAGGTAGTTAATAAGCGAAGCTGCCGTCCGGGCTTGTCAATCATTATTGTTTTTGCTCTGCCGCCGCTATAATTGCACTTCATAAATCGTCATTGTTGACGTGGCATGATGAATGTAAATAGGGCCCGGGTAACAAATGAGCTCGCATGCAGATGCGCACGTATTCTGATGCGCTAAAGATTTTATCTAACGAGTTTTAAGACGTTTTGCTGGCCTGTCGACTTCGTTAGATGAGGCAATTACGCCTGCGATCCAGTCTCCTGAGAAAACATGACCATGATTAAGCAAAAGAGTAATGGTCACTATCTTAACGTGGGGAAATTGAAAGCCCAAGTCATATTTTAAGTGAAATTATCTACTACTACATGCAATTAGCAATATTATAATAAAATTGTTAGTGGACAAATTGCACTGTTATTACTCCTTACAAACTGGTTATTCTTTATACCAGATAATAGACAAAGATTGTTTGTCTGTTTTAACTTTTATTTTGGTAATGGGAAATTGAATATATAAAAAAAAGTTAGTTGCTGTAATGTATGCAAAGCAATTACGTTGATGCTGCCTGTGATTCGAGATGACCTTCAATTAGATGATGGCAGGGCTGGGTAATAGCTATATATTGCTTAGGGATTCTGTTCTAATAATCCGTTGAATGCCCGAGGTTACTCGAGACCTATATTTTGAGTTGGTGCAAAAACTGGGCTGAACGGTTTCTATAATTGACCGACAGCTGAGCCACTTCTCACTCGGTGACAGTGTGCTATTTGACGCAAATGTGCGCGCCTGAGTGAGTTTTCAGTTTGCTAGACAAGCTGACAGCGGTAGCCACAACACTTAGATTTTTTTTCATACGAGTAGTCATAGCCGCCTCTTATCATAACAATTTCTAAAAACAAAACACGTAGTAAGTGTTTGTTCTTCAATTGCAAAAAAACTACACATTTTAAATCTATGCCAATTATAGGCACACACAGCTTTAGCAATATAATACACATACTAAAAACTAACTTTTAGTGATAACTAATGGGAACAACAAATACAAATTCTTATTTCTAGGAATCACGCTTTCTCAATGATTTCAGCAATGTGTTTTGTGTATTGTAGCAGATTGTAGCTATTCTCGTTCGTCTTCAGTTCATTCATATAAATAACAATATCACGTTTTCAAGTCATAAAAGTCACCGCCTTAATATCCTCCCGTGATACGATCTCGCGGAAATTAAATCTGAAATGGAGTTACGTTCATTCTCTACTCGTACATGCCGTAGCGAGGTACTTACCTAGTTGACACACACACATTTGTCACACTCGATTCTCAATCTTCAAATTGTACTGAGACTTTTGCGACGTGATTGTTGTGATGAATTTTCCTGACTGAATTTGTAGCAGTTGGATTGGACGTGTGCAGTTTTTCCTGGTTGATAGATGATTGATTTTCTGTTAGTTTTGTATTTGTTGATCGAAGCAGACTGTCTTCAGTTCTGATTCCACTACACAAGACTGACACATGTTATACCTATTTAAGTATACGTAAATAAGCAATAGTAAGAAATTAATACACTTTCATTGGCAAAATAATTTCAAGAGGCACTGTTTAACCTGACACTTCCGAATTCATATGTACTGAATATAAGGTACTTACCTCGATACATTTATAACACCTCTTCGAAACATTAAATTATACAAAAAGTTTCTCAATAACTTGATCTGTGTGATGAATCGTAGGTCTTCTTCTCGATTCTATCTGACGAATTAATATTCGTTTTATAATTCCTGTTGAACTTGCAAATTGAAATAATAAATTCTGTGTAAATAAAAGTGTTTTTAAGAGGTTCTTATTACTGTTGCTAAGGTACCATTTTATCATAAATACAAGATGATCTGTTTGGAAGTAGTTGTGGCAAGCTGTGGTCATTGCTACTTGGATGTAAGTTTGCCGTCGGCCAATTTAGTAATGCGTTCTTATGTTAGCAAAATCACTAAATCGCGTCGGCTTATTATCTGCTTTATTTGCGACAGTATCTGAAATACGTATTTGAATGTATAACTTGCCGATGAGTAAAGTTATTAAAGACGTTCCGGAATCAAAGACTGTAGATACTATTTATTTTGTCCTTTGTAAAACAAGCCTTCTTGTTTTTAATTAGTAGGTACTTACCAAGGTTAATGTTAAAAAATCAATACTGGTATCCTAGTAGTGGCTTAAAAAAACAACAATTCAAATGAAATTCCAATAAGCATACTTACGGAATCAAATATTGTTAATTTCAGAACAGAACATTTGTATCCTCAAAGTTATAATAATAAAAAGATAAATCCTATTGTACAAACCTCTGCGGTAGTTTTGTCTGTCAAATCCACTGACCTACAATACAAGACAATCAATCGAATCAAAGCTTCCCAACCGAGTGTCCAGGGAACTAAAATAGAGTGACTTACTTGTGGTTATGACAACTCATATTAGTTCCGTGGACGTCACCACACGCTAACTACAGCCGTCAGCGCTAAAATGGCGATAGTCAAATGACTTCAATTTAAGGTTAACAGTATGCAGTCCAGCGTTACTTGAATTATAGAGGTCAGTGGTCAAACCTATCATATGCCAAACTTGGCATGTTTTTGATTTTATAACTTCTTATATTTGTGTTTTTATACTAGATGACACCCCAGGAAAAGTAATAGGTAGGAAACCCTACAATATACAACTCGCAGGATCTAAGATCCAGCTAGGCCATAAAATTACACTACTCCGGCTATAGGTTGAGAACCTGGTAGAGAGATTGAGAAGGTTGCTTAAAACGAAAGAACTGACCTGAATCAAAACACACGAACCTACTCCGATTAAAGGCAACATTTTAACGAGAAAAGTGCAGTGATTAGGAGGTAATTAGACGTGTCCGAGGCACGCCAAGCGCGTGCGCAGCCTACGTCCAACAGGCATAGCATTAATCTCGGATGACAGCTCAATTACCTTGCATCTTGCGCATATTGCACCGACTCTTTTAGACGAAGGGCCAAGCCCCAAATTTTGTACGGTAAGCATTATATTAGAATAACGTTAACTTTTTTTGTACATACGCGAAGTCGTATGTCCAAAAAAATAATGAAAGACAGTTTTTGAATATTGATATATTTTAGCTATTAAAATAATAAAAATATCTTTATTGAAAACAAGAATTACATCAATAATCAATTAAATACAACATAAAAGTGCTATATATCTCACGCAATTGCCAGAGGCTCCCAAACTAGGCTCTGCCTGTATCTTGAGAGACCAGTTACAATTACTTGGCTAAGGTGTGTGGCACATTCTACATAAATATATATATGTGTGTGTGTGTGTGTGCGTGTGTGTGTGTGTGTATGCGCGCGCGCGCGCGTGTGTGTGTGTGTGTGTGTGAGAGAGAGAGAGAGAAATCGAATGAGATTAACTATTACAGATTAACGCTTCAGTCTGCTTGTAGTCAAGTGAACAGAGTAACCGTACCACCCGTTTCCTAACTTCAGTTGCAGAGCAGTTTTTAAATCGCAAATAACTGCCAAGTTATTACCAAGTTATTGCCAAGTATATTGTTTCATTATTCTAGGTAGACTTTATAAAAGCGACTACTAACAATCTTGCATTGCAGTAGCGATAATAATGTCTTTTTTCCAGACTTAGATAACGGAAGGTTTAGTAGATAGACAATTTTAATTCTTAAATCACTCAATTACTTACTTATCTAAGATTAATAAGATAAAGTAGCAGATATTAGAAAAAATATTGTTATGATACTAAAGTACGTTTTCTTTATGAAGTTCATCATTTATATAAGATTGCAGGTGAAAATAAGTATTCATGTAAGTCTGCCTTTTACTTAGAGATATTTAGTTAATATCTTAATTTACACGGTACACGGTCTCCTGGCCAATTTGATTTGAGCATGATACATCGCATTACAATAATTTAAACTTGTCTGCTTTACGTCACTCGCCTATCACATAAAGTCCAACATGGCAGGTTGGGTGTTGTACCCAACTCAGTAATCTGTCATTGCGAAACAATAAAAATGCTAACGGAATGTTTAGTAATTAATACTTACCGACTTTATATTATGATTGTTAGTATACTCGTGATCTATAATAGTGGACTAATAAATACATATAAAAAAATGTAATATAAAACACTTTGTTGAATAATACTTCCCTTTTGTTTTAACTTATGTGCGGTAATATCCATATCGATATATATCTCGTTTTACATGACAGCCTTACGTACAGTGTGTCCGGGTTTCGACTGGCGATAATTTATAGGCTATTAGATCGTTAAATGTTATCGACAAAAACCCCCATGTTGGGTTCTAACTCCTCCTTCTCGAAATGGTAGCCATTTTAATAATATTTTTAAAATGCTGTTTTTATGGATCTGGAGGTCATAAAAGATATGAAAATGATTGATTAGGAAGGTAACGCTATCGCCTATCAAGTGAAATAAGATCAATTCAAAATTTATTAACTGTCATAGAGAAAAAAAATAAGTTATAAGAAATCTTGCAAATTTTTTAAAATATTGTTTTTTAAACCTATTACAAAACTAAACCCAAAAATGTATTTTTTTTTCAAAAAATATATTTAATTATGTCTCTAAAATTTGATAAATTAAAGGCTCTAATATTAAATTATCGCGAGTCCAAACTAGGACACATTGTATAGGTATTCGTAGTTCTCTAGACCTCACATTACTGATGTAGGTATGGTGACCAAGTATTGCCATAATCGATGTGTTTGATTTTCCGCCTAAAAAGACCTAGGTAAAATACTGAATAAGTACTACTCAAATAACCGAATTACCAAACCTGCAAAGTGGGAATCACCCGACGGGTTTGTACCTACTTCTCTGTTTCTTGCTCAAGTTTGTGTTATTTGTAATTACATTGACTTCATTCGTTTTATTCCAAGTGTTGTTAATCTTGTACGTCGGTCGACTTAGCTTTGTAATGTTATGTCAGACCAGTTTAGCTGTAATAGTAATTCCTGATAACCATGAAAGGCATATAAGAGAGGTCTGTAAGATCTGTAAGTATTATCCCACCAAAAACATTCTGTAAAAAACTAACCAAGTCTCGATGGAGCTGATTGTTTATTTCTAAAAAGTAATGAAATCTAGACAAAGTCGTGCCAAGTCTATGGTTCCTTAGTGCGATTTCTTTATTATTATAGTTAATTTTGTGTGGCTTGGCCGTTGAACAAACACAAGGGTACAAAACCAGGTGCTCCATGACGCCAGAACCGCTACACATTGACGATGGAAAATTTTCACTTGGAAAACGTTGATTCAATAACCAGTCAATTGTAGGCTTGTTTGGGCTTCGGGTGTTGTAGTAATAAAGTGTGGACTGTAGTTATAGATGAATGTAATAGTGTATAAGAATAAATACATCGATTTAGATGTTGATAAAAGTTGGATGGAACGCGAGTGTCGTGCGCGCCGCTCGGTGGTCAAGTGGGGCTTCGGTCCGAGCCCCCTGCGCCCCTCGCCGCGCCGTCCGCTGCGTAGCCGGTTGCCCCCGCGCCGAGCGCGTGAACAGGCTGACCATCTCAATTTTATTCAATAAAAGAAAATAAACACAAAGACATGCATGAATTAAAAATAAATAAACTTAAAACCTACTTAATCAAAAATAAATAAACTTAAAACCTACTTAATCAAAAATAAACCCGTGTCCTTGAGGCAAGGAGGCGAGGATGCTGGCTGCGTTACCGCGTTGGATAGCTATACTTATCCTTTGAGCGAGGAACGAGCCATCTTTACTATTTGCTAAAACAGAATTTAATTTAGGTGCAATTTTTCCAAACAGTAATGTAGCGGATGGTCCCCACGGTAGGCTTGATAAAGCTGCGTATTTCAATAATACTTATGTATAGGCTTTATACTATCTCACTTAACAAACAGGTAGTTACAACAGATATAACATTACGTGTAAACAAAATTGACTTGTACCCACTAACGTATAAAGAATGTTCAACGGCCAAACTTCACACAACATTAACTATAATAATAAAGAAATCGCAGTAAGGAACCTAAGACTTGGCACGACTTTGTTTAGATTTCATTACTTTTTAGAGAAAAACAAGCAGTTCTATCGAGACTTGGCTAGTTTTTTACAGAATGTTTTTGGTAAGATTTCACTTCATTTTGTAGAAACGTGGGCATATTGAGTTATTTTATAAAATGTTCTTATTTGACACATTTTTTTTCTTTTTAGCAGTAGTTTTTTTATTATTACAAATCTTTCTTTAATTTTTCCGGTTCTGATTCTTGTACAGTTGATTTTTTAATGTACCAATAGTAGAACGGAGCATTACCATATCTCTAATACAGCTGCGACCAGCTGAGGATTCTTCACCAGATACTTCAGACCTTCGATTTTTGACATCAAATGAAGCGGCCCACCAAGTTGAATATATTTTGTAAAGGCGATATGTCGATCTCTAATAGTTTTGTTGGGCTCTTGTGTTTTCTAATCAGGGACACCAGGTACTCCAGATCTTCGATTTCCTAGTTTTTATAGATCCCCCTTTCAGCTCTCTAAGTTTTTGGGAAGTACTAGTTCAATTCTTATGATCATGACTGAGTGAGTGTCATAAATGCGAAACTTTGCTTTCGCTTAACTTCGAAACTAAATGACCTACAGACTTGAAATTTTGGATTTTTAGTATGTGTCTATAGCTTACTGGATGACGAAAATTTCTGCGTTCTGGTCTTATCCAGAGGTTCTCAAATAGGGACCTGAAAATGCGGTGAAATGGTTCCAGTAAAGGATGGTACGGCAGTGTTTGCTTCGCGCTCGACTTGGCGGGGGCACTGCCGTGCCCCCCGATGTGGAATACCATTTAGTTAGATGATGGAAATAGAAAATGTTTCTAACAAGGACTACATGTAGTGTTGCCGCTCGATAGTCCACTATCGATATTCTATCAATAGACTATCAATAGTTGGGCAAAAGCAATAGTATCGATTGCCCTATTGATACTATCGATAGTGTCAATACTATTCACAAGCATCAATACTAGTATCGAAGCTTAATATCGAATGCACTATCGAGAGTATCGATAGTATCGATACTATTGCTACTGGGTATTGCAATAACAATCGATAGTATCGATACTATCGATAGTTTGGTCCTATCGATAGTGACCTTTCCATCAATAGTATTGCTTTACTTATACAATACGAGCATGACTTGTCTAGTGGATGACAAACGATAATATAGATAGTATCGATAGTATCAATTGTTATTATAATAGTCATGGCTGATACTATCGATAGTATCGATACTATCGATAGTAATTTTGATATTGATCTTCAATACTATCGATAATATCGATAGTATTGCAGTATATTAATACTATTTTACCAAACTTAGCAATCGATAGTATCGATAGTATCGATAGGCCTATCGATATTATAAATGATTTCCGAGGTCAACTATCGATAGTCAAACTATCGATAGTTCGGCAACACTAACTACATGAGTGTCTGTGACAGGAAGTACATTTTAGTTTCCATATAGGTTCGAAAAAACTCTTTTTACCAAATTATTACCGTATTTTTTAAAACTTTCATGTTAAACAAAGCGACTTTTCTCTAAGAATTTTTTTAATTTCTAAATGTATTAATTTTTTAATACGTTCAGTTATCTCCATTTTAAAATAAAAATTACATTTACTAAATTATTTTTTAAAATGAAATATTTCTAAAATATACTAAAAAATGAAATATATTAAAAAACATTACCATCCTTCTGTCGCCGTCGGGTAAAAAATAAACACATTTACCCGCCATCTGCCGAAACAAGATGGAACTTCTGCCGGGTGGAGGGACCGCAAGTCACCTACTTTGCGAGAACCCGGCCCTCCGTTCCCTCCCTGTTGTGTACGCCAAACCGTACAGATGGCGCTCTAGTACGTATCTTACTTAATGTTTTTAAAAGTGCCTAATTTTCTTTAAAATAATATTGTATTAATATTGAGCTTGAAATACTTTTGAAACCTATGAAAACACTGTTTGACAACATTTTAGATTACCAACTTAGACTATGATGATCATCATCATAGTAGATCATCATCAAAATGATATAAAATCCAAAACATAAAAATAAAATTACTTAACGTATTAGAAACATATGTGTATTTTATCGTTTTGATAACCTTCTAGGATTTTATATTTTATACAAAACATGTAACATTGAATTAAATTTAAAATTAATTTCGGTTATTGGTAGGTACTCTTAAATTTAATTATATTATATTGGTAATTCCTACGTAACAAGAATCCAACGAAATAAGAATGCGCCGAAATAATATGACGAAAAAGAAATACGACGAATCAGGAACAAATCTATCTTAAGCTTTCATCGCACCTACGCGAGTTTTTCTCAAGCTTTACTGTATGAAGGACCGACGTAGGTAAGTTATTGCTTCCTTTCACGTAAACGCCAATGTCAACAGCTAGAACCGAACAAAGGGCACGTTCCCAAGTTCCATACCTTGCCCTTTGTTTACGAATCCACACGTTCTTTGCTAAATAAACACACGTACACATACTCATACAATTGGTATATTAAATAGACGTAAGTGACAGAAAATTAAAAATACAATCGTAATAATAACTACTAACTATATCATTAGAGCAAATACTAGTTGTATTCCCTCTTATGATTGAGGGTCGGGCTTATTCTGTGGAATGAAACACACACGACCGCTTTCTTGCAAATAATGGAGTGGTTTGCCATTATCTTTCCTAATTCGTGTGAATTAGGAAAGACAGCCACCAACACCCAACGTTCTTCCTCAAGACGTTTTCCTGTACCGTTATATATATGATATATTATTAATATATATCCGAAATATTTCCGAAAATACTGTAAGTACTTGAGTTTTGTATAAACTCAATAGTATAGGTCCTAATAAAACTGACTTACGACCCCACGGATGAGTAGTAAACTTATTTCCCCGCGCCAAACTACTGCAATAATAAATAACATAGAAATCAGTTGATTCATATTCAAATAAAAAAAAATGAAATACGACACTGGTATATTAAAATTTAAGGCTTAAAGGTTATTTTATGTCAAGGCCGCGTTTTCAGAGAATGTTACAAAATAGATTTTAATTTTGTACTAGTGAGTACAAAGTAATGTCAGCCTATTAGATCCCACAGCTGGGAAGAGGCGTCACCTCAACTATGAGGAGGAACGAGCCATACTCCACCACGCGGGCTCAGTGCGGATTGGTGGAGGGGTTTCTGTAAGGCAAGTGACGAACCTTACTGTCAGATGTTATCAAGCCGCCCTAGGGCCTCGACTAACAGATATTAGCCGAGATCAACTGCTTAACAAAGTAAACAAACTTAATTAAGCAAATTCCTTATGGATGCCTTTCAATAATTTTTAGGCTTAAATCCGTTAGTCTTTAAATATAATATCTGGTTTTCCTCGGAAGCGAGTGCAGAAGTCATTAAACGCGCCGCATAGTTCCGACAGCCACAGCTCGAATCGTTTTGCCGTTTTTAATTTCGACGAGCGTCGAATTCGCTCTGGGACCATCCATCAACATCGAAAAGAATTTGTGAAACAAAATTTTTCGCCGAGTTGTATTAAACTTGTGTAAGCGACTCCAACATTCAAGTATTTTATCTACCTAGTTAAAAAAGGCAATAAATTAAAATTAATTAATGCATACGAAAAGCCGCTACAATGTGCTCCATTTGCTGAAGCGGCTCACATAAATTCGCTTAAATAAGCGAAGAGTATTTTTTAAAGAAAAAATACCCTCGAGGATAGCCTGTTCGAAGACAAAAGAAACTCGTTCTCGTTCTGGTATAGCGATTGACTATTTTCAGATAACACTGTTGTTATACAGAATTCAGGTCAAGCTTTGGTGAAATGGCATCTACCGTCCATGCCTTATTTGAAACGTGACCGAATCATGTTGAGTTTTACGTGCTATAAAGTTTGCTGTGAGAGGCATAATACCGGGCTCTATGTTCGGTTTTGCAGGTACAGCATTCAAGGATTTCAAGGACCAAAGTTTTCAGAAAAGTTTTACTCATTTCTTTTAGGAAACTTCCAACTGCTTCTTATTTATAATTAGTTCCGTAGTCAAAGTGTTTCGCCATTTTCGTCAGTCTTTCTGACCGCGGCCTAGGGCAGAGATTTTTAGAAGTACTAGAAAGCTGTAATTTAGCAAAATATGTTCGTATTGGTACCAATCCTGTCAAGAAAACTGTAACACGTGAAATCTTAAAATTATAAAATCTATAATTTTTAGGAGTAGGTTCCAATAGATACACTTAACGTGGGAATGATTTTTTTAAAACTGTGTTCGACTAACTTAAAAAGTGAAGCCTTAGAATGGAAAATTATGTTATAGCGCCATTGAAAACTAACTGAAATCTACGGGGTCGTAGCCCAATACGCATTTGGTCATTTTTTTATGAAAACTGTTCCAAAGATAACTGAAAGGGACCGCGCAGGTGCCCGTCATAGGGCATTAAAATGAGGCAGGCAACTAATAAATTTAGGGTCGTCCGACATAGCTTAAGCGGTGTAATTTTGTACAAGCCACAAGGCACATTTGCGGTTAGATCAATTTAAGTGTTGATCTTGGTATTAACATATTGAGGTACCTAGTCAAACAATGTCAGAGTTGATGGTCAAAGAAGGTTTTTTAACACACTGCCTAAGTAAATACACGAGTTGAGTCAATAAGAAGTTTAATGTGACTATCAGGTATCAGGTCAATAAGCCATACGTAGAACCGACTTTCTGTTTAATATCAAGCTGGTTTTTGTTTCAAAAAAGTAATATTTCAGTGCAAATTCAGAATTGAAGTAAATAATTCAAGCTCCGAGTGGTCATTTGCAAATTCACGATTACGTCGAGCGTGTAAAAGTGTCACAGTATAAAATACGGCGCTTAATTATACACAAGCAAAGGCTTCAAAATAATTCAAATGTCTGACGAAGGACAGTTCCCTCCTAAATAATTCATAAACCAGGGTGACGTCACAGCTGGCGCTCCAACTACACAACTTGGCATGGAGGCACAGCTCTTTGATTTCATTTATTTCACTTCAGCGGTCTTGCTTTTTCATGATAATGTATCAAAGGCTTTTCTACGACCCGTGTTCAGAACGCTGAGACCGATTTTCTATAATAAGCTCACGGGATCGTCAGAAGACTGCTAGCTGGGATATAATTGCCTTATTTTTATGCAAAAAAATTGTTGTGTGTTGTGTTTTCAGTTGTATGTGTGTAAAAAAATATTTCTTGGTAACCTTAACTTTTTGTGGAACCAAACCACAATAGTCCCATAAGTACATACTAAACGTCAGTCACAAATAAATTACAGAGGTATTCGGTACCTACAGTTAATGACTGAATCACATGTTTTTCTAACAGCACAAGACCTAAATTAAAATTTTGGAATAATTAAATTAATTTAAAAATGTATATTTTATATATTATTATTTGCTTATGAAGTAAAATTATATACTTATTTTTTTTTCTGTATTCAGTGTTTTCTATAAAAACCCAGTTTTGGAAACAACAAATTCTTGGGCCTTAACTTTTAATCGTAACAACAAAACCCGCAAATTCCCAGCTGTGAGCCTGTGATGCCATGCCAGGCGATGCCCCAGTTCCCTGACATTCAATTGACGTCTCAAACGCACAATCAACCGATGGTCAGAATACCAATTCCAATCTTGCTGTAGGTACAATACTCTCGTGCTAGGACCATGTAGCTATCTGGACGAACAAGAGATGCAATTTATTACATTACAGAGCTTAGAATTTCATGTTTCCTAATTGAAATAGGCATTGTAAAGCGTAATTTATTACTGTTAAGTAAAATTCAAGTCAGTGTAATTTTTTTAGGATTCCGTACTTGAATAGAAACCCTATTGGATAAATTTGTTGTCCGGCTGTCTGTCAAGATTATTTTTCTCAGGATCACGTGAAAGCGTGAAGGCGTCAAGTTGAAATTAACATCTGATACTTTTGTCTTTTAATCCCTTAAAGCTGGTAAAAAATTAAGCTTCTATTGCTATTTGATTTGAGCCTTATTTTCTACATTTCACAGGAAAATCAAAACCTATAGGGTAATTCCCATAGACCTAGAATCATGCACTTAAGCAAAAAGGAAAGTCATACAGCTGAAATTAAGGAACACATCCTGAAACAGCCCATTTGCGGTTAAATTGTAGAAAAAAAAAACATTTGGTTGTATGGATCCTAAGAGTTCACGAATCAGATCTGACTCGCATTCGTCAGTTTTTTTTTGCATTTGAATACTTATGAGAACTACAGACTACACTGCGACGAAATTTTAAGATGGCGATATTCTTAAATTATAGGTACGCTGATGTCCACCAAAATTATATTGAAAAAACTTTGCGTCAACTCTGACTCTGTGTTCAACGTGCTTCACAAAACAAGCGACCTGACATTGCAATGTGCATAGATATAAGATAGCAATGTGAATAAAGTTAATCTTAAATCTCTCTTTTTGACTTTTTATAAAAATTCTTTAATTTTTCATCGTTGCGCTTGGTCTATACACACTTGGTACATAAATTGTCGCGTTGGCCCTCCTACGTAATTCTTGCGCATGCATGAGGCCATGAGGCGGTGCGGTGTGGAAGTAATGGCCGTCTGTGTATATGCTAACGTATTCTTGTGATCAACAGCGGCTATGGAAAATCTAATGAGATTTTTCGCAATATGTGTATATGGTAGAGTCCTTGTAAGTTATGTTTGAGAGAATATGTATGCCAACTATGCAGAAATTGCATAGAATCTGAATTGAACTTTTGATGACTGCAACCGATTTCTATATGAACAGTGCCTTAGAAAATTCTGTAAAGTAAGAATTTTCACGCGTGTTTTGGACAGATTAATTTTTGCTTCAAATCTTGAGATTAGCTTGGAAATCAAAATATTAATTCTTTCCGACAGCTTAATCCTATTGTTGCATTAACGTATGATGAGGTGTAATTTATCTTTAAGATACAAAGGCTGATGAACAAAGCAACATACCTACAATCGAATTTAGAACCTCCTCTTTTGGGATCGGTTAAAATTAGAATTGCGTTGATGTATAGGAAGTACATTCATATATGTATCTCCAATAATTTCACATCTAAAGATTCCTGCTTAACTTACCAAACCAAAAGAAGCATTTACACCAAACAATACCACTGTGACAGAATTGTTTTGGGACGAATATTTAAACTTCATAAGACCGTCATTATCGAAACAAAGTATGCAGCGCGGAATGCGACGAGTAAAGCCGGATAAACGACGTTTTAAACCAGGAAGAGCGGATCTCGATTCATTACAAAGTAGTTAGATGGGTGCTTTGCGTTTTATGTCATTTCTACCTGGGGCTTGTCGGGCGAGGAAACTGAGGGCGATAAACTAGTTTATGGCCCCCGTGAGTGATAACACACACGTCTACAAGCTGTCTCCTTCAGAATTACTGGTTAATTATTTTTCAGTTAGGTACTAACTGAACTCTTATAAATGGTGTTTCATAAATCCTGTTATAACTGAAGAGTATTAAAAAAACTCCTATAAGGTAACTTATGTTAATTTCTTACAACATTATCATTAAATTTTAAAAATCAAACAAAATAATCAAAGCTGTTGTTACACTAAAATGAAGTTAAATGTTCGCAATATCTAAATAAATAGTGGCTCTTGTTACGAAACAATAAGCATCTATTACCTACCGATATAAGTACAGGTATTCCAAAAGACATCCGTTATTTGTGATCAATTTATTCGAATAAATCAATGCTCCAATGTTAAGAAATTAAAAGCGGTGCTTCTGAAAGGAGTTTATATTTAACACCCAAAAAAGGTTGTATAAGCAGCTTGTATATTTTTTTACTTCGTATTCAGTACTTAGCTCTATACAAATATTTGAAAAATACTCAATCGTATTAAAAATCAAACAGACTTTTAAAACCGGTTCTTGCGGCGTTTCTCATATTACTTGTAATATATATCTACATCAAGTGATATTCATGTAGGAAACTACAATTAAACGCTTTAATAATCCTGTCATTAAACCTCTGAACTCGGTGTACGCTCCCCTACTATCGTTAATTTGGCACGCTGTTTCATCCGCTGCGCTTAATTCTAACAAAGGTTTACATGCAGTGTCGTAGTTTAGTTTAACCTGAGCAGCGTCTATACGTCTTTAATAATTAACTCGCCTGCTTTTGTGTTGATTCGGGGATAGTTTCGTGTTGCGAGATATTCGTCGCTATGTCAATCGTTGATGAGATGTATTAATTAAATTGCGATGTAGATACTCGTGAAAGCATATTTAACGTCTATGTAGAGACAGTCTTATTATGTTTTAATATATTTATTTTTGGGTAACATTTGAGCCTAGATTCTAGTTGCTTTGACAAGATATGCATCGAATTTGACTAACTGCTGTCAGTGTAGGTTTCTTTAACTCTTTTAGAATTCTTTTTTTTATTTGTTTCTTACGTTTACGCGAATTGTTGAACTCATTAAACCACAATTTTACGGATTACTTCGCGATTTATTTACATTTTATTTTAAACCTGACGTTTCGAACACTTTACAGCGATCGTGGTCACAGGGAGACTAAGGTATTATTTGTCATTACAAAGTTTTGAAAATTTTTTAACTACCGTCACTCAATAATATTAATTTACGTTCCTATTTACGCAGAAAGAGCTAACCGTGTCTTGAGATCTTGCAGTGCTAGGTGTTGCTTTGGTTTTTGCTACAATAGGATCCCATGCCGGTGGAACTTTCCAACCATCTTCTCTATTGAAATTTGGATGTTTTCTAATTTCAATGGCTTCACGTAGCATTCGAGGAATAAAACGCCGTTCTTTTGCAAGTATTTAAGGTTGGTCAAAACGAATGAAGTGGTTGGGTTTGTCTAAGGCATGTTCACACACTGCAGATTTCGTGTTCCGTCTATGTTTTACGTCAGCTATGTGTTCTTTTATCCGCACGCCTATACTTCGCTTTGTTTGCCCGATGTAGGAGAGGCCACAGTCACACTCCAGCTTGTACACCCCTGCATCTTGAAGAGGTATGTTGCACTTGACAGGTGGTAGGAATTGGTTAATCTTCTTTTGCGGCTTGAAGTAAGTTTTGATTGAAGCACGCTTCAAGATATTCCCAATCTTGTCAGTGACTCCCTTCATCTATGGTAGTACTGCAGGTTGGCGTTCAACTGTCGTAGGCTTGGCAAAATGTGAATAAATCGCGAAGTAATCCGTAAAATTGTGTTTTAATGAATTCTTTTTTTGTTTTCTATATAATGGGAAGATTCTAGATAGAGACAGTGTAACACACATAGGCTTTCCGTCAGTTACTGTGTTGTGAAAGTTTATCTTGCTTAGGTTCTCACCGTCAACGTCTCCGTCATGATTATAGTGCAATAAAGCCTATATAGTATGTAAATCATTGCTATAATAAACGTTTGTTAAGTCAGACAAATAGGCCTACTAGTGCCTCTTAATCCCAAATGTAGAGCGCAATCTATGCCATGTCAGGAATCTTGAGGCCAAATCCAGGCTACTCTATGGAACTCGCAGTGTTCTAGATCGCAGACAATTTAATCGATGTAACCTGTAATCCCAGGCGCACTACATCTGGAACATTCCATTAGGTAACTGTATGGAAGGTAACTCAGTGCATTGTGTGATATTTTTATCTAAGTATATAGGTATACCTATGCGCCATCGTTTTACGGCGTTGACAGCTATTTTAAAATTTAAAATAAAATTTTAAACCGTTTTGAATTTACAATGCAAAAAGCTCAACCTATACATTACGCTACACATGCTCATGCTCTTGTAGCACGCATTCCCCTTTCTTACGTGGTAATAGCCTCCTTGTTCGAAGTTCAGATCGCCATTAGCACTATACTAATAAAATGGTTTTTAATGTTCGTCTTTAAATATTGTCAAAACTTAATTTGGTACCATTCTATTTCTAAAGTTTCGGTGGTGCGTAATCGTCCACCCGGGCACAGTATCAAGTTTTCTTTCAAATTCTCTGGGAAAACTTTCAAGTTTCGCAATATGGCGGCGTCGTCTTAAAGAAGCTTTGCGGGTAGGAGGCCGTTTTCGCCTAATTCTAATTAGTTCCAGGTCGGCGGTACATCAAAGTTTGGGATAAGTTTCTTTCGTTTAATTGACCGTAAACGCGGAGCGAGGATAAATCCACCTGGAAGGGCTCCGACTGATTTACGACTTCTCAGTTTGGTTGGATTGTCTTATTTATTACGGCTGCTCTTAATTAGACCACTTATTTTGTATTAAGACCCGTTTCAAGATGGTTCTCAATCACGAAACAGAAACTCAAGAGACAGAACTGTAGTGTGGCGTTCATAACATTATATAAGCCTTTTTTGTGGATCATCTTAATTTAATTTCGATACACCAGATCTTTATTTAATGATAATTCGATCACCGATGAAATAATTTTTAGCTGAACTAGAATGAATAAAGCATTATTTACACCAGAGGTTTTTGTATCGGGTTAATTCCGACTAACCTAGAATTGACATCCCCTCAAAAATTGCGTACAGTCTGTATTTCAATTTTTGTAAGCTTCATTGTATATGCCTGAAACAGATATAATAATAATATTGAAATGTAATCGATATCAGAGTTTAAAAAAAAAAACCGCATTTTATAATCCGATCACTTACGCGCGCGTGATTCACACGATTTGTCAATTTGGAGCAAGAGGCGCGGGCGCGAGATCAATCACGCCGGCTTTGCGAGTTCGCGCTCGCGAGTACAAATATTCCGAACCTTATGAAAATATACCATGAACGTGTTTTCGAGCAAGAATTTTCATTATTCCATAACTTAAGGATTTTGGAACTCTTGTAAGTAGGCAGCGAAATGACAAATTCCACCTCCGATGTACGTCTTGCTTGCCACATGTTTGATATTTATTTTAACCATCATCATCAAATTGAAGATCTAAGCTCTTGTCGGTGGAGTTTAATCCATTCTTCTCTGCTTTGTGCCTATCTTTTGAACTCCTGATACGACATGGCATTTATCTTTTCCTTTGTTTGCTTCATGTAACTTATTCTTGGTCTTCTTCGCTTCCTTATATTCATTTTTTTTTCTATTTAACCATTTTGTAAAATTTGTGGCTGGAATACGAGTATATCTATCATCATTAAACTGACTAAAAGAAACAGATTTTTGATTATTCCACAAAGGAAATTCAATATTTTTATATATATATTGACACAGACTGTATTTTTTATAATTATTACCAGACCCCAGAACACTTACTAAAGTGCTTAGTGAAACCACAGATCATAAAATTGTTACTTAAAACTTAGTTTTAGTAATAAAAGTTTAATGGAACCTCTTTTAAAACTTTAGCGACGTCATTGATTTGCTGCTAATAAAAATACAAAGAAAATACAGGACAGCTGGCTATGAATTAATAATTCATCATTACGTTGATGATTCCACGACGTGGTACTTCAGGAAGCAACTAACTATAATGGGGTCCGCGTAGGGCGATAAAATGAAGTGAATGCCGTTGTGTACGAGTTATAAAAGTAAATAGTAAGCAGGGCATGGCATGACAAGTCCACATTAGGAGCATCGGTCGTCCTCGCGTATCACTGCTGCTGGTTCAATTACATGTTTTATGCGGTCATCAGTTTGTTTTGGGCGATATTACACTACTCTGTTGGGCATAAATATTTTGTGCTGTAATTGTCTTCTGCGTATGCCATAGGGAATCTGATAGTATTCTGTGTTCTTTGTTCAGATGAGTGTAAGTATTTTAGATAATATTTGTCTACCATAATTAGTTTTATTGCGATTTTTCTACATATCTACTCCTTGAACTCTTAAGGAAAACATAAGAAGGTGTAGGAGTATACGAAAGAGTACATATTTTCTTAGTAGGTTTTATGAAGTGTTACTTTTTTATAAACCAACCTCTATGGTTGGAATTTTAGTTTAGTTTGCTCCAAAATTGAGCTGCTAACCAAAACATCGTTTCTTACCTCAAGTAGCTCAAGGTTTTGACTATTTTAATTGTAGAGCTTAAATCAAGGTGAGAACTATAAGTTAAATCTTTACAACTCCCGAGGAATACTTAAGTATTCTTCTAGTCGACATAACTCAAGCAAGCGGAGGCTGTACGGCGGATTGTTCGCCCGGCCCTTAGCGGATAGTTAAACTTAATGAGCCCAGTCGGCTGCCTCTTCCGCAACTCTGCTAGTACTACTGCGCTTTATGAGTGTGAAGAAAACAGATTTGTTTTGTATTCGCCGGGAATATAGTTCAAGAATGAGACTCGACCTACAGTAGTAGGTCGATGCAAAATGCTGTAGGGTAATGATGAAAAATAGTGGAAAGCGGTGACCGTAAGACTTTGCCAAACACTTGAAGAAAGTTAAGTTACAGTTAACAATTCAAAAGAATCACTGAAATATAAGCAAGCAAAAGTGAACTTTTATAGCGTTATTATGTAAGAGTTTGTGTAATGAATAGTTGTTTGAATAACGTGTTTCTGATTTTATTGATATTTGACACGATCGATGAGGTTCATACGAATACATCGTGAGGTAGGTTTTATTTGCAGTTTGTGAAAAGGCATTATGCAAATAAGCTTAATATCTCTTACGTTGCTCTGAGATACTGAGGCTCATAACATATTGCAAATAATAATACCTAACGTATCCCGCACAGAAACTGCACATTCCTCATATAATATCTACATGAACCCACACCGCGCTAATAAATCTTCAGCAGTTATTATAGCATAATAACGTAGCGTCTTAGAATGGTAATAAATGGCTCTTCGGGAATGCGTAACAACGCATTGTTCTCATATAAATTGCTGCCATCACATATAGATATTTCAATCAACTATATTGAAGCACACAAAATACTTATATTATTTAGATATCAACTATTCCTCAACATTTAACCTACGTAAGAAGTACTCGTACTCGTACATCGAACGGATTGTGTATTTATCTATAGAATCTGAACCAAAGTACAAAAATCTATTTTTTTTTCTCTTTGTCTACTGTCATTTGTTTGACCGACGAATTATACCTTGTCACGTATTCTTGTCTCATGTAAACTGGCAGAAAGTAATAATTAGTAAGAATTATTTTTTATTTAAGTAGGGTTTTAAAACTTAAAAATTGTTGCTACCACCGTATTTTCTAAACGTGGTGTACCCGTGAACCGCACACGGCATGGGGCGTAATAAAGTTCCCTTTACGACAAGCTAGTGAGCGCGTAATTTTCCACACAGAAAAATATTTTACGCGTCCGCGCCCTAGGAGCAGACGCGACCGTAAACTTAGAGCCAGGTGTAGTTTGTGAGTTTGCGACTTTTAAGATCTACTTAAGCTGACAACCTTGATGACCGATAATTTTTATAGACACCACGAGACAGACGTCTCGATCCACTACACGTTGCTGGGTAGTGAAAGAATACCCGTCTACAGGGGTATGATAATATTCCAATGATAAGATAATAGTAGGTTTATCTATGTTAAATATGTCTTTTAAAACCTACTCGATAGATCCTGGAATGTCTTCATGTCTTTCTGAAGATTAAATACATTATATAATAATCCAAGAACCAACGAGATAGAACAAAGAAGGCCGCGTATCTCAAATTTGTGCAAAAGGAATGTCAAAGAGAGGTTTCAAAGCGGCTTACAGGGGAAAACAAAATTTCCTCGTCGGATTTTCATGTCAGTCACGTTGTGAGTTTTTTTACGCGTCGAAATGAATTCTACGCCCGCAAACAAATCACCACAGATCCAATCAAAGGCGACGACAGTCTGCGTATTTTTCATAAAATTATTTAGCTCATAATGCAGGAGTGAGTTTTCCTGTTGTACTGTTTTATTAGCTTTTCCGAGACAGCTGGCTGGATCGTAAATACCGTCACGGATATTCTGTCCATATTTTATTCGAAAAGCTTTTTTCAGGATTATCTGCGAATGTTATTTACCGTACCCTGGATGTGTTTCAACAGATACCACAAGTTTGACGTCTCTAATAAATAAAATGTGCAATAAAAATTATTCCTGCGAGCTGTTTGCATAATGGTTATTGCTGACGCTGCTACGAACGTTCAAGATTTTCATCGATCTACCACGATGAGTAATTTAACTAAGAAATCGAATAAATATGGTACTATTTAATTTTCTATGCTCGATAATCTACCGTCTTGAAAAAAATATATACTCGTTTATTTTTAAAGGGTCGATTCTATCAATATAAACGTATTCAGAGTTCATTGAACCAATCAAACATAATCACGGTGACATGAAACTTGAAGGGACAAATTACATTCGACGGCAATCGAATAAAGTTATCAATAAAAGTAGTAGCTTATATAGTACGTATGTATTATAGAGTACGTATTCCGTTGATTACATCTATTCTGTAAGCACGGAAATTCTGTAACATTTATTTGAAGGTATCGACGAAGGTACACGGAGGTACTTTAGTAAATTGCTCCTCTCGGCTGTGATTGAGATCTGTCCTACAGGAGAGCTTTGAAGAGGATCATCTCATTGATAGTCTGATTGCGGATTTTGGTGTGCTGCTCTACAATTAGAATCGGAGGCGGTAACCATAAATATCTTCATCCATATTAAAGCTAATATTTTGTTAAATTATAAACCACGATGTCGCCTTGTTGTCGCCACGACGTTTGTATTTGAGATGAAACTTTAAAATTCGGTATTTATCAATGAAATAGAAGTAATTTTAGCTAGGTTCGTTGTTTAATTACAAAATTATAAGACAATTAACATTCAGTCATTTTACAGACTATACAACCTTGGTGGTCCTGTATCAAAGTCAAAAAGTAAGTCAAAAATCGATGAGTATTAATGTGTACGAATCACTTCTTCAACAATGTTTCCAATCTCGAGATAAAGTAAGGTCTGCCAAAATATTATGTGCAATATTATATTTCGCTCACTAAAAAGGGTCTTATTATTGAGTCGGGTAGTGAGCAATCCTATGAATTTAATGATATCTTCAAAGCGAACGTTACTGACATTCTTGACGTATAATATCGTAACTGCTGTATCGTAAACTATCTATCCTCTTGCTATAAACATTGTTTAAGTTACATGCGCTACTCAAAATCTCTTCGTTAATCAGAGTTAATATGATACGAGTATTTTAGATCAGCTTGACTTTATTAGTGGAATTTTGGGGTCTCGTGTAGAATTGCATGGTTAATTAATTATGTTGGAATATTTCCTGTTCGACATATGGGTTTGGTTTGGGTTAAAAGTAGTGTTTAAAATTTAAAATTAAAACGTATAACCATGTTTAGAATATAGACGTAAAGTTACTCAGTTTTTAGTGTAATTGTCATTTTTCTTAGCAGCGTGAAGAACTAGCTTGCTAACTTACTAAGTTCATGCGTGACAAGACAAGCTCGTGCGCGGCTATCCTGCGGTCGCCAGAGGTGCGGGGGGCGAGCCACGCTAGATGTCATCGGGTTACGGGTGATGTTGCAGAGAATGGATTTACTTTGACAATCGCGTATGATAAGCTCTTTTTCGCCCCTCGCACGTCTTGCGGGGTGCAAGGAATGTCGCGCAAGAACTTGTCGAACGTAGCACTATCTTGCTATCGTGACTTGCAAAACTGGCCCCGTGTATCTCGCGTTTAATTAACACTATTATGTTGATAAGGGTGGTTCTACACGGATCATAGTCGATGCTGTCTCTCTGTGCCTCCGTAACCGATTTATGCAATTGGGGCCGCTTGTCGAGCTGACTGTTAAACGCGAGTGTCGTGAACTAGTTAGCAGTTGAGGTGCAGGTATGGACAATCTTCGATCATATCGTTGAAAATGCACCAGTCAAAAGTAGGTACAAAGGGGCTCGAAACTTTTTGTGTGGAACCTGGCATTTCGACCCCCGCCGCCTGCTCCAGTTTGATTATTTTCGAAATTGCGGCGCACAATGCAAGTGGTATGTATGGAAATCATGGTGCACATATAGAGGAACAAAAACATATCGAACAAATGAATGAATCGTCAAATGATTGCAACGCCAATAATTGTGTTCTTTTTTGCAGTACCTTTGAATTATCACAGTATTTTAATGTAACGCTAGTTTCCCAGTTTAAATTTTACATCATCCGTGCGGTTTCAAACAACATGTGTTTTTAAGTCAAGAAGTCAAAGAACACGTTAGCCAAAGCTAAATGTAACTGAAAGTAGAAACTTAAAATGTAACGAACCTAATTTCTCGCCGTCTACGGAATCTAAACTCCATTTAAGCTTCAATGCAATGGTAGCACACGAGATGTTAAGAAAATATAAGTGCTTTAAGGATTTCCGAGCGCCCAGCGAAAATGCCGGCACCGCCAGATACATAGGAGAAAAATTTGAACTAAACCGTTGCACAATTTCCTATTTTCCCGGGAATCCAAAACGATGTACAACAAGCTCGGAGCTGCCCTCCAGAGTATAGAAATAAATAAATTTGTAGCGTGTCTCTGCTCAGCCTCTGAACAAGATCAGGCTACTTTTTTCCTTTAAGACTTCAGAGACAGTTTCGATTCAGATCTTTGATGTAGTCTTTGAATAAACTTAAGATTTGATTTTTCTTAACACTTACTGCGAATAGATAATGTTTCATGAATTGTAAAAATCACATCAATTTCGTATTCATTTGTAGGTGAGATATTATGTATTTGAGACTTAAAGGTCGTATCATTGACAATGATACCAAAATATATTAGAAGTGATCAGCGTGGCTAGTTTGGATTAACTTTGATGTGACTTTGATGTGAAATTGACAGAAACCCTAAGTCAAACTTAGGTCTATACTCTCCATTAAATAGAATGTTTAAGCAATACAATTCACTGTCTAAGTCCTCCATTAATAGTGTTGATATATACTCTGACACGCTATCTAAATAATATACAATTTGTAGCTTAATAGTGGGAGTGATGATGTTTTTATATTATTGCATGTCGTTGTCACCTATAATTAAGTTTGCATTTATTTTGTAACTGTATTGTTAGTGTTTATTGTATGTTTTAATGTAACCTTGTTGGTAATCTTATTAAATAAATAAATAAAATAAATAAATAGTGTGCTTTGAAAGGCATAAACCATGCAGTCCGTGCAAGTCATAAAGACTTGCATACGTGTGTATTCATACTCGTATATGACATGATTAACTCCAGTGGTGGCTAAAATATCTGTAGGCCTACCTCGATTGCTTTCAAAAAGGCTTTAGAAAAAGCTTTCAAACTGGACGCCTGGAAAGTAATGAGACGTTTTTTTTATTTTGCGGTAGCTGCAGGAGCAGTTGCTTTTAGCAATAAGACCGCCTAAATGAATCGACTCAATGAAAATTTTGTACACGTCCACCGTGTGGTGTGCTCTAAAAAGTATACATATCTACCTGTAAGTCTAAAGCTCAGTGGCTACGAATTGTTTACAAAGTCTCAAGATCCAATGCTTCTAACTTTATTAGGGCACTGAACGCTCTGCAAGCTTACCTATGTACTAAATACAGGTTCCATGTACCGGGCTTATTTGATGGAGCCTCCCATGTAAACAAGTCGAAATTGATTTTGGGGCTTAGCGCGTTCTCGCCGCGTAGTGATGGGACCACGGATACTGTGTCCGATGTAACGGAATTATTCCTGGTTTCTTAAATACACTGACAGGGTTTCTCAATTCGATTGCTAATAAAATGCATAAATAAACAAGGCCGGTAGACAAGATGCAATCTATATATCTCTATATTGTAAAGCGAAGTTTGCTATCGCTAACAAAATGTATGAAACTGACATTAGCCATCGAAACATCACGTGACTTTTGCATACATATTTTGACATTTTGTTGGAAATTCGCTGTAGAAAAATTGCATCTCGTCAAAGGGACCAGCTGTCATATCTTGGAAACCGGGTCATTGATGTATCCGAGTGGGAATTTCGAGGTGAAATAACTTTCTAGTTGGGCTTTTTTTTCTGGTCTTAAGATGATAGGTAATAGATGATAAAGCTTTGTTTTTGCCAATCAATTATACCCAATAGCAATTTGTTAAGTAAGTAAACGTTATTTCAGTTAAATTCCGTGGTGGGAAAAACCCTGTAATGAATTTCCATTTTAATTTCCCATCTCTAGCGTGAAGCGGAATTTTGCAATTTTGACAACGCTTACCTGTCTATTAAATAGCGAGAGACAATGGCGATCGTTTAGATACCAATCGTTCATTAAATTCGGGAAAGGCGAATTTGCTTGTAGGCATTCTTGGTCTTTAAGGTAAGAGCTACATTAAGATGCGTCTTTTTAAGATTTTTCGCTATATAGACATATTTATTTTTCGCTATCTATAAAATTGAAGCTTTGTAGGTAATGGCTGAGTATGAAGTTCTATAAGAAACTTTTTCAGTGTCTATCTGCTTCAGCACCAAAGTTAATGAAAGCGCGTCAGTAATTAACTTTCAGACAGGCAGAGTTTCAGCGCAATTATGCTGACCTTAATAAAACTTTAACGTTAAGGTCAATAAACACTTTATAGACCCTTTACACTTTATCAGGAGGCTAAAAGTTTAAAGAACTCATTCGCTGAGCCACTGAAAGGCGTAATTACAGGTTTAACGTAGGTATTCGAAGCGAGTAGTTCTGGGGGTGATTCTTGGGAAGTTTTACGGGGGTCCAGTGCCCAAACAAGATTCTTAAATGCTTTGCCCCACTCGAGACAATAACTTCAAATAGATAACACAAACTCAAACATATTATCTTTAAATTATTAACAGAAATCAAATTAAGGCACCTTCGGCCAAATATTTTATAGCTTCAGAATATAGTAGATTTTCTTTCTATCAAAGTTGTAATGAACAAAGATTTCAGAGAGCGATATCTAAAAATGGGCACAAACTTTTTAAGGTTATAATTTCCTCTGATATTGCGGAAGCTGGCCGGAAGGTAAGCTGTCTTCCTCTATGCGGTATCTAGTCGTGCAGTTGTCTATGGCCCACACACTATTAAACTGGAGATTAGTCGGGCCGAATAAGAATAAAACGGTAATAGTGCTGTAAGGGTGGTAAGTCGGCTTCAGCGGGAAATTGAGTAGTTCGTACGTAATTACGCTGAGTTATGGCCAGCACGTTGCGGCTTAGCTGTTACTGTGTTGCTGTGTGAGGGAATGAGACTAAATCGAGTAAATGTTTATGAACATTTTACACACAACAGTTTGTTGAGACATTACTGATTGCTTGGTAAGGATTACTCTGTCTAAAGTAAAGGAGTCTGCCGATTAAAAAATAAATAAAAGTAGGTAATATTGACTCCTACACATTAAAAAAATCAAAATGTAGTTATGTGTTGGTTAGTAACTATGAAACAAATTTTATTTAAGAAATCTATTGCAATTTTGAAAAATTTCACACAGTGTATAGAAGAATTTAACTCAATAAAAAAGCTAACACAAAAAATAGAAGCAAACCTTTTATGCGACCACAAAATGTATTGTTGTTTAATGGCGAGTATTTTTGTTACTTTTATTGGAGTTCCAACTTGCACCTGGGAACAGCGCCACAATAGATAAATTCAGTAATATCACAGAATAAATATGTTAATATGAAAAAAACATTATAACAACAAAAACAAATCACTGTCAACTCTTTGCCTAATTATAGATACACATGTTACACATCACATTCGAAAGCATTTCATATCACTTAACGTTATGGACACTACACTTTTATCTCGTACCTTGGCGTTTGCTAATTACTAAGGTAACATAGTTTACTTAGACGCTATGGTCATTAAAGATGGTATCATAGTAGGAGAGATTAGGACTACAACAATACAACAAAAGTGTTATTTAGGCATTAGCCATATGAAGTCGTAACTTGCACGTCCACAGGCTAGTAAGCATTCTAAACTTTTCTTAAGTGTGATAGAAATTTGAACCATGTGAACGCTCCCTAGACAATTTGATCTCGAGTTAGAAAAATAGAATTTTCATTAAATACAGCTTCGTTTTTACACGTTACGTTACGTTACACGATACGTTACGTTTGTTACACGTGAAAGTATTTCTTAAAAATATATACCTATTTTAGAATTTCATGAATACGAAGGCGGTGCGTGAGGGAAAAGGGACTAAGAGTATAGTTCACGAACATAATTGATTTTTAAACGGTCGTTTTAATATTATTTGACATATTAGTGGTTGACGACTTTGTCTGCGTTGACTCGATGATACAAATTGACTCATACTTCTATTGCCATCCAGTAACCGTGGTCTCTCATTTGTATTATGGTGAAGGGAGGTCACTCTGTATCACTAAATGTCCTGCTATATTTTACTGTCGACTATATTATATTTCATTGTCTACTATAATATTTAAACTGTGTTAGGTGCATCAAGATATGTTCATTAGAGTCAAGTCTATAAAATTCAAAGATTGTAAAATATGTATCGTAATCTATTTCTTGTAACTATCATGGTGGAGGATGGAGGAGGAGTGGTTGTATGATATAAACTACAAAAATCAACCTAGTAACACAGCTTTAAGCCATTACGGTATCCCAACGTTGTAGACAGTTTTCATTATTAAGCAAACAGAAATTCAGCATAAAATATGATCTCGCTAATGTTAGAAGTTGGTAAAACGTACACTACAATCTATTCGTTGTGTAGTATTAAGTTTGGCGCATATGCTCCGAAGCGTGGATTTGCTTTGAGTCGGGAATTCAGTTCGAAACTTTACGTCCGCTATACTACACATTACGGATGGAATAGTACGCCGTGGATAGCATCTGACAATCAAATTCCCTTAACTTTGTTAAGGAAGTTTATAAGTTTGAATTATCCTTGTATATTAAATATTGACTAACTCACAACATGTTATTAGCTCGATGTCTGTCGTTTAGCAGCTTGAATATGATCATAGCAACGCGTAACAAATATTTTTGCTTCCATCATGCACAGAAAACTATGGCTCGTATATTGTTCTGGCAATTGTTTTTGCTTCCATCATGCAGGGACAACTATCGCTTGTATATTGTTTTCGACTATCGCGTATATTGATTTGGCACATGACTTAATAACTGCAAACTAACGTTGAAAACTCTATTTTGTTATTTCATTTTGCAGGGACACAAGAATTAAATGGTTCGGTATGTAAATAACTATGCATGCCTACCTAACTATAGGGATTGCTATTGCAATTCCAAAACAATGACAAATTTATTGTATTTTTTCACTAGTTTGAAAGCTATCATTCAAGCAGGACATCTGGAAAACAAAAATGATAGTTTTCATAATAATGACGGAGTGGCCATTCATATTGCTAAATTTTTTTATAAAAATGGTAATAGTTTTCAAGTTCGGCGTTAGGCCTTTTGTTTTCAAATATAAAATTATTTCCTATGGTTTAGATGTGTTCATCATAAGTGCGACTCTGTAGGTACTAAAAAGTTGTACCAGATACGTATTGGGCTCAACAGAAGTAGGCCTCGATTTCACAAGTGTGTGGGCAGGATCTAATTATGGGCTCGCGCGGCCCTAGGGAAAGATTCTGCGTGAGTATTCCCTCCCGGTAGCAAGCAATATACCGCCAGCAACACGGACCGCAATAATCTCACATTGTAAGTGGCGTTAGTTTATCTCAGAAAATGTACGGCAGCATTGCCGCGAAATATTTTATGGCATATTAATGTCAGGGCGAGAGGCAACACGTGAATTGTGGTTGTGGAAATAGGAACGACAAAACACCGCCAACTGTCGTAAACACTATGCAACGAATTTGAGGTAAGGGATTTATGGCACAAATTGATTTTCTGGTGCGCCTTAATCTATTATTTGTTTATTTTATATTGTAACGACTTTTGGTAATCTTATTTTTTGCAAAACTTTGGATGTGGGTGTTACATTTTGTGCCAGACTCCTCAAGTCTGTACTCACTACTTGTTACAATTAATTAACTTAGTGATTAAATATACAAAATAGATACCAATTACGGGAAGCAGCGAGTTATTACCAACACAAGTGTTTTTCGACTACTTATCGGGAAAACTCGGCAAAACACTGTTATGTATATTTTTGAAATCACGGCACGACGCCGGTTCTTTTGGAAGGCGTACGTAGGGACATGGATCTAACACGAAGAGGCCCCTTTGATATACGATAGTGAGTTGGGATATGTTATTGTTATTATTATTATTATTTGTGGTACTTTAGGTCCATGATTATAATTTTAATTTTGTAAGATAACAGTTGAAAAGTGGAAGGGAAAAGGAAAAGAGGAAGGCCAAGAAGGTCATACATGGACCAAATAAAGTTAGGTGTCGTGTCGTAACAAGAAGTCAAGGAAATGGCACTGAATAGAGAGGGATGGAGAAGACTCCACCACCAAGAGCGTAGCTCTTAAATTATAGATAGATAGACGATATCGGTTGGTGGTTTACAGATTTTTTTTCTTATGATGGTACATAATAATGCCTCAGGCCTACTACTTACCTAACTTGATTTAATGATAACGATTCTAATGCCGAAGCAATAATATAAATATATTTTTTCATTATTTTTAAAGCCATCATTGCTTTACTAGCGTTAGTTTAAAAGCTTCAATATAAAAAGGTGCCGAAAACGTTTGTCTATTTTTTCTCAGTCTTTGTTATTTATACCCAGATTTTAATATTTAAAAACTTTGCCAATCTTTGGCGCATGAGTTCGTACAGCGATTATGATCTACTGAATATATGAAATTTCAGTCAGTTCCAATGACCTGTGTCAGTTCGCTTCAGTAACTTGATTACATTATACGGACCCCGGTGCGGTCGTGGTGTCGAACTGCAACGCAACTTGCTCCCAACTTGCATTGAATCAAATACAAACTTGTAATAGATAAGTTTGGCTACGTAATGATGATACGAGCACCCAATGTCTGAATAGAACATATAAAAATTTGTTAATGAGTAACAACGAATTTAAAAAAATAGTCGTACCTAGCTAATGTGTGGTAGTGGCACTATGATAAATCATCGGCATAATAAGGCATTAGGTATTGGCCGGCGCTCATTATGAGTTTAAGATAGATAACTCTATTGCACACCATAAAGGTAACAACAATGCAATTTACACTGAAAGAAATTCAAATCTGGCGGTCTTATAGCTAAGATCAATCTCTTCCCGACAACCATTCAGTATAGCAAAATTCTTAGCCACAGGAATGCTTTTAATTTAGGAAGTTAAAAGTTGTAATTCAGCATCTGGGTGGACAGTGAACACAACTTTGAGTCACGATTCGGTATGCAGGTGTACTAATCGATTTATAAACGCATCGGTTTGCCCCAGGATGAATGTTATCTACACATTGGCACGGCACTGACGAATGCCGCTAGCAGCGACCGCAGGCTATCACGCCACAGGACATGGAAACAAAACTATTGGTAGTTTTGTTTATTCTGCAGCGAAATTAAAAAAAAAACCTTTTGTTTCAGATCGAATGTTTTAACTTAGAGAGTCACATAATACTTATTCGTAGCGTTATTAAATTTCTTTTAAAAGCGTAGCTGTATACCAATGTTTCCGACGATATTATTTTCTCAATGAAAAACAAGCGATGTGTAAAATCACCTACAATTTCACCTTATAACGTTATGATCCCGGGATTGTCCTTCATATGAAGCAAAAAAGGTATCACAAGCTTTGCCTCCATTTCCCTGTCGATCCGCGACTTAACTTCACAAAAACCGTATTTTGAATAGAATGTGGGTCACGTCCTGCCGAATGGGTGAGGTTATAGCCAAGTTGCATTTGGGTCACCCAACTGAAAATGGAAAATCAACTAATGACACCGTTCAGTGGATAATCGGTGAAATATTATTATTGGATCGATCCGGTTCTATGTAGTAGCGTAGCCCACAAAAGAAGATGACTTTTTGTGTTATTTTTAAGGGAGACTTGACTCGTTTCTATTTTTAGTTATTATTGAATATGGTCTCTGGATTGATTCTTGAGTACTCTTAAATGAAAAATTTCATCAAAAGTGATGTCTTTGTATTGGCCCAAATAGATGATCATAATATTCGTGTATAAACATACCTACACGATAAAAAACTTATGTCGATGAGCTATTACTACTATATTATTTCATACATGATCTTCTTGACATGAAATGCCTAAAAACATTTTAATTTAAATAACAGTCATACATTGTAAGTATAATTTGAATATGATGAAATTTATGTCTTCTTTTAGGACAGTGTTCATTTAAACTTTCACCACCCCTCATAGAGAGGATAAAAAGTGTTCACGCAAACTTTTTTAATTATCCAAATTGAATATTTTTTCATCGGGATTATGGCAGCTGTCACTAAGTCCATTAACCGGACAAAGTTGCAATAGCGATCCTATTGCAAGTGAAACTTTGTTACGGTTCGTGTAATAGTTTATCGGTTAAAGGGAATACCAAGCCCAGGTTTTTTTCTTTTACGGTGAAACTAATTTTTTTTTTTTTAGAATTCACTAGCAATGCATTTCGATTCTTAATGTGACTTTTGTCAATGATAGGGTTTTTACACACACGTGTAATGATTTTTTTTGTAACTCCTAGAAGGATCATAATACAACCCGCGGCGTCATAACAATTGATTACTATCTATTGTGTCTGGAAATATACCCTCCGAATGGTTAATATAAAAGTTGATGGACAATGAGATTTATGCACTTAACAGTCAGCTCTTTTTTGAACTAGAAAAGATACATAGGTATGTTGACTTCCAATACGGGTTCAATTCAATTAAAAGTTTAGAAATTAAATCTGACTCAGGATTAAATTTTTGAACTTTTTATTAAAGTTTAGTCAACATTTCAGTAGAGTATATTAGCCACATTACGAGTTTCGGCAGACAGTTGATAAAACTTGTCTTACTAACGCCTGCTAACATAGCATTGTGCTGCGCTCGCTGGGCGTGCCCAAGTTTAGTTTTCATTAGACTAGAGGGACCATGTGTGCGCTAGAGCTCAAATCGTGTGATGTCTGATAATTCAAGCTTCGCATCTTCAGTAGGTAAACATATTTTCCAAAAAAACTGTGTGCGGTGTTAAATAGGGATTTTTACCATACATTCTGTATGTAATTTTGTCTAAAATATACAAAAGAAATCAAAATGTATTTTGGAGTTTTTCTCGAAACCCAGCCTATAAAAATAAAAGTTTTTTTCATAAATAATATTTACTAATGTTACCTTTGCCCTGTAAGTTTCATCCGTTACTAAAATGTAATATACAGATAGCAGCAGTAAGGAAGTAAACTAGCTACTTACTGTTGCTGATATCAGCATTGTGTGAAAATTATAACGGCGACAAAGGTATAGTAAAAATCGACAACCTAACGTATTTGCTTACACGTTATGGTCAACCAAAGCACCTACGTTTTAGATTGCTGAGACAATATTGACTATGAATGAACTGTTCAAACTTCATAACCTTCAGTCATTAATTCAGCTCGCTTCAACTACAGCCAAATGCGGTTAAACTTGTGCAGTCAGTCCATGGAATAATGATAGAGTCCTCAAGACGCATCTACAGACGTGATCGCCTCACTTAACAAAGTAGAGCGCCAAGGTACCTGCAACCCAAGGACATTTGCATGGCAATTAGTACTGAGTGGGAAATGAACAAAGAATGCAGCCACCGTAGAATTTTCGTTTGAGATCAAAAATCACAAACCTTATCATAACATTTGAGAGAAATTCATTACATCCCCACACCATGGATGTACCTAAAACCGGCTTAGTGCAAGACGACACAAAGGTTTTTTTTTCTACGATGTGACTACAAATTTGCGACTTACGGACTCTTTCCTTTATTTGTAGAGTAAAAACTTCCTTCTTGCCATATTTCATGATTCTAGGCCTATGGAAAGTACTCTACCGGTGTTATTACAAAAAAAAATGTCCAGGTTTAAACTAGGTCTAAATGTTAGCCGACAACAGGGCAATGAATGACACATTCGTGACATAACTTAAAAAAGAAATGCTTTTCTAATTGGCTAGCTAATAGCTAAGTCCTGACTTAAACCCGGTACTAAGTTTTTGTAATAACGGGGTATAAGTTTTGATTTCCTTTGAAATGTTAGAAAATACGGCCAAAATCACCGTAGCCTGTATTTGATGTTAATTTCAACCTCCTCGCGTTTCTGAGAAAAAAAGGCAGACAGACGGATAACAAAGCAATCCATTAAGAGTTCCTTTTTAACTTTTCAGGTAGGTACGGAACCCTAAAAATGGCATTGATCTCACGTTATTCTTTCTTGGTCATTTTGAAAACGTTGAAAATAAATCTTTTTTTTGCTAAATATCTTTCTATCTTAGGAATAGGTTAGCAACGAAGGTTGCTAAGCTGAAGAGCTTGAAGATATTTATCAGGTTTAGGATGTCCTTTAACATATTTAGCACTGTGAATAGGTAAGCTGTTCTTTTCTGCATGTGCTCGAGGTCGCATTACCATTTCAATTGTGGGGAATGAGCGGGTGCTGCATTGGGTAATACCTCCAATCCCAGTGAAATCTTGCTTGGTTGATTTTTAAGCTTTTTGTGCCCATTTGCAGGCTGAAAGGGAAGTTTGTAAGCCGGTGCAAATTAGCTAGCTGCTCGTACACTCTTTCGCTTTTTGTTACGACCCCCTTTCGGGGCAGATGATGTGGGATTTGAAAATAAGTGACGATCGCTAACCAACATTCAATTGACTGTAACTCTAATTTGTCACCACATCTAAGACGGTATTTAAAACAAATGGTTTTCGAAAATCTGCCTCTACACACACCTAATAAACAGTAACGGCGTTGTGCTAGAATCTTCTCACTACTGCATTATAATGATGTAATTAAGTAATAAATCAGCTTTGGTTAATTAATTACTTACATTGATTCTTAAATAAATTAACAAGTATATGTTAGCTCCAGCTATCATGTTATGAGAATTAATAATAATAATACTTTATCTTAGATTTTAAATCTATACATTATTTTCTCTGTTTGGGGGGGGGGGGGGGGGGCTATGGTTCACTGGTAGAGAATGCGTTTAGCATTAAGTCCGCCATTTGTACAATAAATTGTGTGCAAAAAGTTTGAATAAATAAAGAAATTAGTGTGTTATTCTAATCTAAGAGTAACTATAATCTAAGCACTTAAATTTTAAACGGGGCGCATGTGAAAGTTTGAATCTCCCAACTTTCATGTCAATCCCTGCTCTACCTAGTAGGCAAATCAGCCCCCTAGCCCTCCAATCTAGATCCCAACTTCACAATGGCCTGCACGAATCGGCTGATTTCACATTCGAAAAGCAATTTCGCGCAGTCCGCCACCGAACATGAAGGATGTATCGATGAAGAATTGGCCAAAATAGCATTGTAACGAGTATCGTGTTCTCGCGATCGAATCTTTCCGATGTTGTGATATCGGGAATTCGATTATTCAACTGTTACACAATCACTCGTCAATGTTTTAGTCCACCCTGTGTGATTCTAGAATTGGTAATAACTAACAGAGGCGATTATTTGATTGATAAATTAATGTGTCTAATGTATCTTTGTAAATCTTAGTCTGCTGGTAAGTAGCTATTAGAATGCATATGGGTTACATTAACTTAAACAAAAATCTTCAGTGTAGTGTAAACAAATATGACAACAAGATCATACTTTTTATCGCTCATACGAAATGTGAAGCGAAATATTTAGAGCGGTTGATGTAAACACATGGGAAAGTAATTTGTCCACCCCAACCAGCCCATATTTCACATAATATATTCATAAGTTCCCGGTACCAGCGCAGTTTCAGTGGCCACCGGCCAGCTCAAAGACCCTCGCGTCCATTATAATATTCATAAACTGAGGAAAAACAACGGTAAATTATTTTGGGGTTAAACATTAATTACAAAACAAAACACATTCAACAGTCTAGTGTAGAACTCACTATCACTTTAATAATTTATTCTTGCGTTCACAAAACAAACGCGTTTAGAGAATAACAGGCTTACAAAAATATAAAATGAGTATATATTATTTGATGTGCATTATAAAACAGGTATTCCAGACGCTCAATATCATTCTACGAAGGATTGTATTGCATTTTTGTTTCTTATTTCATCTGATCACGTGAATACAGAATGAGGCACACAAAAATGGTGGTAAAGCTTGGTGCACAATATCTTGTTGTATAGGCAGTACCTTCTATTGGGACTTAAGTCAGCCTATTAGATCCCACTGCTGGGAAAAGGCCTCACCTCAACTATGAGGAGGAACGAGCCATACTCCACCACGCGGGCTCAGTGCGGATTGGTGGAGGGGTGTCTGTAAGGCAAGTGACAAACCTTACTGTCAGATGTTATCAAGCCGCCCTAGGGCCTCTGACTAGGCTTAACGACTAATACCAAGAGATATTAGCCGGGACCAACTGCTTAACGTGCCTTCCGAAGCACGGAGATGCTTGTCATGGTCGTCACTTTAATGGTCGGAATGGTCACCCATCCAATCACGACCGCGCCGTGGTTGCTTAACTTTTGGTATCACTACCAAAGCGCTGCCGCCACTGCGCCACAAGCACCTCTATTGGGACTATATTGTAAAATTTGCAAGCCACATATTATAATAAAATAAATGAAAACGGAAAAACCCTACTAAAAATGAATGAAGGTAGGTTACTGGATTATAAGAAAAAAGGCAAATCGTACCCAGAGGTGACTAAGCAGAACCATTATTAGACGCGACAACAAGATTCTACTGGCACCAATGAAATATTCAAAATCTCCAGTGACAGGTACGTAATAGGATATATCCGAAAAAGTATCCGAAAAGAGAGCAAATATGTTGCAGCAATAACCGTTAGAGGCGCAATGTGTACCCGGCAGCAGACAGGCTACCTAGCCTGGCACGTTTAGGTCATAAAGCCAGCAAGTTGGTCCTTTGAAATAGCTCCCCAAAGTATCCTATTCCTTCGGAGGTTCATGCAGGCTTAAATAAATGCAGGCATCTAAGAACACGGATATTCGCTTTACCCTTTCTACCTTAGTTTATGGCGCACGGTGAAGTTCGTTCGAAAAAGCATTTTTTTTCCTATAAATCTCAAGTAAAACAAATGACTGCCTGCAGATCTAATTAACATTTTTGTCAGAATATAAGTAACATCGTATATTTATAGAGTAATAAAATGTAAAAAGTAAATACAACAGGTTAAACATGTTGCATTGATGTAAAACGTACCATCCCAATCTATAGTTTTACTATCTATTAAGATAGTAAAATGACACAGTTAAGTATGATACTTAGAGAACTCAATAATTCATATTTTGAAGGAAATTGTTGAAATAAAATGTTAAACTAAGTTAGGTCACATTCAAGTAAATTTAGTAAATCTTAATTTGTTTAATTCCTACAATAGAGCTTAAATTTGCTTTAGCCTATCATGTAAACGTTCACTAAAATCACAATTAACTTTCGCTCTCAAATCTTCATGAACAAAATTCAATTAAGGATGCCAAAATTCCAGTGTTTATTAAATTAAACAGCTCTTTGTTGGGTATAATTTGCTGCCAAAGTATGTACAAACAGAAGAGACGACTGACACTAATCCCGATGGAGTTGTCATTTGGTTGGTTGCCGGATTTTCACGCTAACTTCGACACATTTTTACATTGGGCTTTACTGTGGCTTGGGTAAGGCAAAGGTACGTAATAGGACGAGATTTTGTTTTGGGTGCCACGTTTCCGTCCCGTCCGTGAACGTGTGTTTTTACTCTTTCCTATATGATTGAATGTAATAATTTCCTCATATCTTCTTTAGTATGATTAATGATTTGATTAAAACATAAAACTAACACTTTTATTCTTCAATGAATTGGATCAAAAGGGTCAAGGGGCCATTTTACGTGATAAAAATGATTTTCTAGTTTTCACCACAAGTAAATAAGTGCAACTAAAAGGTAGGCATTTGCTGGGTGGTTTGATTTGAATACCTAAGATAACCTTTAAGATTAATTTTAAGTTCATTTCGTCGCTTTTTCTGATAATTAAACGAAAAGAGACAGCTATAAAAATTTGTCCAGTTTTGTTTGTTTATTAAAGAAACAGATAAAATAACTTTTTAGTCTTAGAGAGCACCTCTGATCGAGCTCATTGTAGAGGCAAATACAATTCGATTACAAATCACAGATATATCCATGGAGTTGACTTAATCTTCGTACTATATGATGCAAGAACCGATATGCGCAAAGTGATAATCTGGGTAGCACACTCGCCCCAAATAATAAGATTATGTGTTCAGGACAAGCTTAGTTGTTGTATCTGTCCACACTATTAAGTGGTATTAGTTAGATTGTTGCACACACAGAGTGTTTTCTATCTAATAAATATCTGTTATTTGACCTAGTTTCAGACAAAGACTTTATTAAGAAATGTTATTATTGTAATTTATCTTGGTATATTTTATTTTAAGTAACCCTAATTTTTAAAGAGTAAAAGCTTTATTATAAAACTCAAAACTACATTGATTATGTAGACATTGTATTGTCGACTGATGTAGACTGTCGTTTTTTATCTACGTTGTAAATATACATTTTAAGTGTATTTTATCAACGAGACTAAATTTTGTGTCATCCTGGCTGGCATGGCAGGAAGATACTAAAGTTTCATTACTTACCTTCATTACACCGTCCATATTCTGTTGTAGGTGACTAACACAGAAATCAAACGCCAAGAGTTAAATTTTCAAGCTCTGCTGACTTTTGTGTTTTTTCTGTCTATTACATTCCAAAAATATTAGAAGTTTTCTTGCAAGAGAAAGTACAGAGTATCCCGATGCTCAGTCAACACTACACTGTCTAGTTAGCTCAAAATATATTAATTTCTTGTTCAACTTTCATTTGTATTTCTAACAAAGTAAAGTTCAAATATCATTAGCTATACTGTACCAGGTTGATGTGCTGGTGCACAATTAACCGTGGAAAAGAAGGACGCTGGCGCCGTACGCCGGTTTACTGAGCTTATCAACTTATTGCAACTTGTACACCCGCCCCGTCGAACTGTACCAATTAAAACATACTTACCTAAAATAATAGGATTGAATTAGCTTATTGGATTCAATATAACTCTTGGATAGGTATCAAAAGGTTTTAAGTAGCCAATGTAATTGAATGACTTTATGTGTGCCTTTATTATTAAGTTACTAGTGGTTCCCCGCGACTTCGCCTGCGTGGACTCGATGATAAAAATTGACTTACAGAGGAGTATGTAAGTCCGTCTAGTAATGGTGGTCTCTCATTTGTATTCTGGGGTATGGCAAAGGGAGGTCACCCTGAATCACTGAATGTATATGCCCGATACGGTAGGTCACTGAGAGAAAATAATAAACCAATCACTGTACCGCCACCTGCCATTTATTTCAAGTGAAAAGGATTTGACACCCAGGCGCAGGAGGTCAACCTATATCTCTTAATGTACTATCACTATCGAGATGAAACATATCCTAGATATATTACAGCCAGAAACGTACATATTTGAACTTTGAACCTATAGGTACATCAAGATTAGTTATGTAAATATCGAGTTTATAAAACGTGCAAGACCCCATACATAAGTACTATAATACAGACAAAAATTTCAAAAAAATAATTTTTGTACTCTACAGACATAAACTAAGGCCTGGGAGGTATTTTTTTAAAACAATGTACAGAATTCGACCTTCTACAGTTTTATTATATGTATAGATAAGCGAGGCAAGAACTCTAGGGTACCTTATCAAAATAATTAATACATTGTTTCAACAATCCCACCAATAACCTAGTTCGAATTAGGCGTTAGCTTGTGCTATGATGATATCTAGAATAACGGATAGACATACTTAGGTAAGTATATACTTTTGCTTAAAATAAACTTCTATGATTTACAGGTACAACTGCTCGTCCTCACCACATAAATATGTCCCCCTGGCGGGATTCGAGCCCGCAACCATATTGACATTGAAGTACGGAAGCGGACAACTACTCCAATATTGTCGTCAATAATGATTATCGAACGGTTCCTTTGTCCTTTAGAACTTTTTGGAACCTTTAATAATAATAAATAAATTGTTTCAACAAACACACCAATTACACTCAAACTAAGCGTGAGCTTTTGTTATGACGACTAGGACTAGGATAACATACTTAATACGGTTATTTTTCTACATCTATGATTTTGGTACAAATGGTATTTGTCTAAAGTATTAAAACTATCTGCAAGAGGGTTTTAACTATCTCATTTAACCTCCCTTGCAGGCAGTTGGAGGCGAGTGTACATGCGTCAGTCTCAGTAAAAAGTGCGTCAGTAAAAAGGATGCAGCCTTTGTTGTCAGCGTTTAATTAGCATTTTAGAGCGACGAGCGCGTTTAGTTGGCACAAAATTGAAAGTGCAAAAACGTGATTGGTCACAGGATATTAAAAAGCGGTGGATGTTTGCTCTTATTTAAAAAAAGAAAATACGGAGAGATTCTTTCATAGATCGCTGTTCGATGGTACTCGTAAGTGTGCATCGACAGACTGAGCTAATAATTTATTAACCGGTTGTGATGGCTCCAAACTACCTAATTAGTTTAGATTTTTCAATTCATAATGAAGATAGCAGATTAAAATGTACATAGGTAAGTATACTTTTTTACTATCAATATAATGTTATCTAGTTACTTAAGTAACGTGTACAGCTTTATGTGTAAAAGCTTCGTTTCTAGACCAGAAATACTAGGCTGTAAAAAATTTAGAGCAAGTCAACTGCACGGCCGGTCAGCCGTCTTGGCATGTGGCTGCGGCTGCGGTCGTGCGCACTGGCTTGCCAAAGTCTTCAGCTATATCTCCAGTTAAGTTCCAAATTGAAAATAGATTAGCTAACTTGGAACATACGAACGACTACTACATATTCCTTTTGGCAGTAAGCAAAATTTTAGTTGTTTAATACCTACCTACTATTGGGAGAGAAGTTAATCACAGTATTTATTAAATGAATAAAGCTTACTGGATTTATTTCATTTTACTCGATGTACCGCTGATCTTTGACTGCCTAAGGACTATTTAAATAAAGTAGCCAGCACATCAGGCTACAATTTCGTTGCAGTTTCACTTCTATTACAACTGCATAACATAATGCAGTGCTTTATTGATGTGGTATCGTCTGTAGTTATTGTTAGATCAAAAATAACATTGCATTTTTATTTTTCATAACTAATTTAATTACTGAAAATAAGTTTTTTAACAATTTAGTGAACAGTAAAGCCCACAAATGCTAGTTGAATGTGGTTGCGGCTTGGGCGAGCCGATGGCGCCGCTTGAAATTGATAAAATGGTTCATCGCCTTCTATTCTAAATTAAAATCAATTTATTGGTCGCGGTTGTATTAGTTACCAAGTTATTTGCAAGTTGAATGAGAATTACAGCTGTTTAGAGTTCTGACGAATTTAATTGTGGTTTGTGTCGGCAGTGAAAATGAAATATATTTTTTTCATTCTAAACAGTACAGATACTAGACTAAACATTTTTATTGCATTTAATCGCCCCACATCATGTGCCGTCTCGCCTGTAGGTACATCAAAGGAAACCTTTATCCATCCCGAGTTGTATTATATCTTTTTTTACAGGTCATTAGTGTAGATCATTGAGTAGAACTCAATGGTGTAGATAGGCAAATGTCTGTGCAGGTTCACATATTTTACACCTCTAAATTTTATTGTTTCCATTATACTAAAAGTTTTATTGGAACACCTTAATCTCGTCAAAGTTGTTTGTTCATTCTGTTCATGTATGTTTATAACACCCGAACGGTAAAGTTCGTACTTAGCATGAGACACGGCAACGAAGTTACTTGCGTGGTCCCCATAGAGATCGCTAGTGCAAGATGCGATATGCACTTGAGAAGTACACCTATATTTACTCGTTGACTGCCTCGTTGGTCTAGTGGTCAGCACGCTGGGTACTATCCACGAGGTCCCAGGTTTGAATCCCGGGTCGGGCCGAGAGTGTTTAGGTTTTTCTGTCTTGAAATTACTCAGACACAGCTCCAGAGTCAGGAAGTTGGGGTGGTGTTAACACCCCCGTGCCTTGGAAAGCACGTTAAGCCGTTGGTCCTGCGCCTGATCTCTCTACGGTCATGTTGAACTGCCATCTCACCAATTTATGAGAGTGAAGGAACAGAGAGTGCACCTATGTATTGCGCACACACTTGTGCACTATAATATGTCCCGCGCAGTTGGCTAATCTCTGTTTAGATAGGCCGCCGTAGTCGAAATTCGGCTAGGAGGACATTATTATTATTATATCTACTATGTGCAACCTACAATGTTGACAGCTTACCTAACATTCGTACTGAGAATATTCCTCGAGTAGGCTCAATTTCGGCAATCCGCCCATGAATCAATCATAATGCGTAAACCTAGATAATTAAGCGTTCTCCAATTATTACAATGCCATTGATAACAGGAATACAATATGTAGTAAACAATGACGAAGTCTTAGTGTTGTATTTAGCGATTTCAATAAGCGGTTACGTAATTAAGTAGGGAAGTGAATTGTTGAAATAATTTAATTTAATGTCTAAGTAAAACCACTATTAGTCTTGAGAAAAAGGTCGTTTATGTAGTTAGTAATCGAAGCTTTCTGATGTGATATTTATTAAAATTACTGAATCATTTCAATTTTAAAAATAGTAAACTAACCTAAAGTTTAAAAATAAAAAACAAATGACTTATTCAAAAACAAAATTCAAAAATTACTGAATTTGACAACAGTCTTGGTGTAGTCGTTCGCGCACCGGACTTCTAAACCAGGCGGTTGCGGGTTCGAATCCCGCAAGGGGCAAATGTTTGTGTGATGAGCACGAGCATTTGTACCTAAGCCATGGATGTTTATATGTATTTAAGTATTTCTATTCATTATCCTAGTCACCATAGCATTAGCTCACGCTTAGTTTAGGGATAGGTAATTGGTGTGTTTGTTGAAACAATTTATTTATTTATTATTTATTTATTTCAGAGTTAGTTACATTTGGAATTGAATCAGCCCGATACAACCTAGATCCTACATAATATCTAACTCTATAGAAAACTCGATTCGGAAATTCCAAGTGTCTTTTTGTAAAAAAAAAACATTTTTTTTCAGATTTTCTATTTTTCTTAATTATTATTTTACCATGTGGCTATAACTATTTGATTCAAAAGAAGAAGATTATGTTTTATCAAAAGTTTCAGTGACCGTTTACCGTCAGCATCATGTTGCTCTCTAAATAGTTCAATAAAATGGCTAATGAAATCATCAACGTAACTATTTGAACGTGCTAGCTCTGTTCAGCCTGATTGATGTTAATTAAAAGCATTGATTAGTGCGTCGGAGAGCCAGCCGCAGCTGTGTGGTCTGCCGCGACATACGTTGCAATGTAACGCAGTGGTTTGCTTTAAAGTAACGCTGTGTAATGGCTTCACATCCTGTGCATGTCACGATTGTGCTTTCTGTATATTATGCGCTTTGCTCCAAAATGTAGTGTCACAAACGAGCAATTTGTAACATTTGCCGTTCGAAGTTGGGACTGAATTTTAAAATGAAAGAAAAAGCACACAGATTTTTGTGTACTTAGGTATATGGAATATTTATGTATAGTGAACGAGTTCACTTCCTTAATTTTATATTTTTTTCCGGTTGCAAGCAACTCAATTATAATAAACTAAGTACACAGTTAATCGGTGCATTATTTATAGGTACATATGGTCAAAAAGTAATAGTGAAATTATAGGGGTGATACCTTGAGAAATCAGTAACATTTTGTTTATTTAGCTGTTACTTTTTTGAAAATACTGTAAGAAGGATTCATTCAAAGTTTACCGCAGAAGTAACTATAACTCGGCCCGGCGAAGCTTGATCCCTATGACATTAACAATTATTCCTACGACACAACATTGTAGTGGCGTCACCGGTTCATTAGAATCGAATTGGAGGCTTCTAAAAATGACATTAATTTAATTTAGGTAGATACATGTTATTACAATGCTATTCCGTCGGAATTATAGGTAACAATTCTTAACATTTACAAGAAATTATCTCAATCAGACTTTACGTTTACGTCCTGCAAAAGTTACTTCGTTCGGAAGATATCGATTAGTGCGGAAATATCGATAAACAAATGTCGATAATGGAAACGAGTGTACATGATTTATATTCGACCGTTGACGACCGTCTTGGTGTAGTGGTTCGCGCCACGGACTTCTAAACCAGGCGGTTGCGGGTTCGAATCCCGCAAGGGGCAAATGTTTGTGTGATGAGCACGAGCATTTGTACCTAAGTCATGGATGTTTATAAAAGTATTTAAGTATGTCTATCCGTTATCCTAGTCACCATACCACAAGCTCACGCTTAGTATGAGGCTAGGTAATTGGTGTGTTTGTTGGAACAATTTATTTATTATATAAGTTAATTTATAAAAAAGTTAAGTTACATCGACACGACCCATCACTAACATGAACTGTCATAGGGATCAAGGTTCGCCGGGCCGAGAATACTTAATAACCATTTTCTCCAAAACATTGCACATAAACATTCAGCCAAAACACGAATACAACATTAACTGGCCACATTACATCACACAACATAGTTACAGTGGTTGTTAGCCGAGTGGCCACTATTCATTGTAAACAATGCGGTGGAACGATGCCACTGCACCAGCAGTTTCAGCCGAAGCAGTCCTGTCGACTTTCTAAACTATTAACTATTCATGTGTCGCGTTGAGCTATTGTAATTTCATAGTTTGACTTTTGGTTTGATTATATAAAATAATGATAGTGCATTTAAAAAGAGGTAGATGTGTCAGTAGCGCGCGGGAATTGCTTGCCTCAAAATAAGCAATCTGCTCAATTTTGCATTTAAATTTCGTACACATTTGACACGTAAACTAACGTGTAATCAGCGCAACAAATTGGAATGACCGCGCGATAGGAGATGACATGTCTACCTCTTTTTTAAATACACTGTCATTGGTATAAAAGCATTCAATACCTCTTGAGGCATTTGTTAAGTTTGAATGAATAACGTTTGGCCCTCAATAAGCTTCACATATTAAACCTGAAGTTTACTAACACATGATTAATTTATAATCAGACATTTTAGCATTATTTGACATATTTGGTATGTGAATTCGGTCAAATTAACCGTCAATGGAGGTTTATCAGCTGTTTAAAAATAGGTGAACTCGGGTCTAACGGACTTATTATATGCCTTAATCTGATCAGCCAATTCGATTAATCTACCTTTCACTTAACAGCCTTGCATTTGTATTAAGTGTCACTGCAAACTTCCAGCGTAACAGCTATAGCTAAGTGACTAGGTTTAAGTACAACTTTTTCTGATAAATTAAACATGTTGCGACATAATTGCCTCAATAATTAAGTTAATGTGATGCTCACAGCTTTTACATAGTTAAGCTTTCTATATGTACAACAATAATCAAGAGGAAACTACGTGTAAATTCTCTATCAGTCCCAATTTATTCTCCGTTCCAAAACATCCACACTTAAATTACAGCTGTCAATATTCATTTCAATGAGTCGAACGGCCGCCGCTCAGCGTTCAATTTTTATTTCACAAGTTTGACGGTTGCCCCGAACTTCATTTCCTACGACGTACGAATATTTTTGCATATTTCCTCTTCAAGGAGCCGCGATTTACTTCAGTTCGCCGATTGAATTTTCGCTTACAGTATAAAATACGTGATTTCATGTCTCGCCCGCCGCGAGACGGCCTATTCAGCAGTGTATGCGTATTACAGACTACCTTGGGTATCAGATACCGTGTCACTCTACTCAATGAACTGTGTATCATATTATATATAATAGCTATTTGGTTTTATTTGTCCTTAAAATACTACGATTCGATGTGCAAACGATTTTGGCGCTTAGACTGGTAAGGCCAACTTGTCCTCGTTAGAGTATCTAATCCTTTAGGTATGACACTTGTACTGTTATTATTCTGTGTTCCAACGAAATATAGGTAGATAATTCTATGCATTCGATTGTTGACCTCTGATTCTATTGTATAGTTTTAGGAACGGTAAATTCGAGAGTTTGTCTAAGTGGTCTGTGTTGTGACATGCCCTTATAGTTACGTGACTTTAGGGTATATTTGCCCGTTTCTGTGCGCAATATTCACAAATAATAGAGCTCGTATTGCTTCCGAGCAATCAACGGGAACAATAGGCGTAAGCTTGGCGAGCTTTGCGTGTATATTGACAGAATTTATTTTACGCACAGGTTTGATTATTAATTCTTAGTCGTTTCGATTAAATAGGATTAATAATAATTATAATATTAACCACTTAGGTACTGGCTACAATATCGGCTACGTTTATGGTCATATTAGAAAATTAATTAATGTATTGAATAAATACATACCACACACAACTGTAACTTAATAGTCTGGGGCGATTTGCAACTGCCAGATATAATAAAAAAAATACAGCTACTCGTTGAATAATTTTGAAAATGGTATTCAATAAATGCTGTCACTATGTAAGGGTAATGACTTTTTACTATCACTTGTGCTGTATTAAATTCGATGAATAATTCTTAAGGTAGACTTCGGAGCTCTAACTTGCTCTGGTGGCCGCGCGGCTATCATGGAACTATAGGAATGAATGGAATAGCCGCATATGGCCAGGCCGCATCACGCGAAAAGGGTTCCATACACTTCTATAGCTCCATGATAGTCGCGCGGCTCCGAGGGGCCGATGCGGCGCCGCAGGCTGCATTGCTCGGAAGTCTGCCTTTAGTTATTCAAGAATCGGTCTGTTATAAAATATAATTAATTTGAAAAAGCAATTGCTTGGTTTAATATTAACACTAGCTTAGTATTTAAAGAAAGGAAAGTTCACTAAGGGAAAACCTCGAGTAAAGTTTAACGGACAGGTGCCTAAAACGTACGTAAGCCCTTATAAAAGAAAATTGTACTCGTAAATAGTTCATGTGATCCCTTTTTCTGTTCAATTAGTGAGCCTATATTTTATACTAGCTTGCTTGCGACATTATCTGTGAATTATACTTACAAAATGACTTTAATGCAAAAACTTGTTGCAAGTAGTTTTTGCGCATTGTAGCAGAAATGTGTAAAGCCTCAAAGCAACACTGTTACTCTTTATACTAATTTTCAGTTACGTTTAATTCCGTTATATTTCTGTATGTGAATGTGAAGTGTAGTGAATTCTGAATTTGTGCATATGTTAGTCGTTCATAAACTGAAAATACTGTAATTACTAACGCTTCTTTGTCTCACATTTATTCGATATTTTGGTTTTCATTGTGTGTTTTCCTAGTTTCTAGTCGAGTATCAAACTTAACTTGCCAAACTCCAGTAAAAGTAAGTTTCTGTATCTTATTATTTTTAATTCGGTATGTTAAGTAAATAACAACCTATGGTAATTTCAAAACCATTTAGAGATTATATGCCTATAATAACTATACAGTTACTTACCACCTAAAATTGAAATATAAGGATTATTTTTACGAAAATACGGAGTATAATTTATCCTTCATATGCCCTCTAAAAGCACCGGATACCGACATAAATGACGTAACTATTTGCATGTGTGAAAGTTTTCAATCGAAAAAAAAGTTTGCTTGCAAAGAAAATCCTGTTAATATCGGAGAAAATCAACACAGGCATGCTTATGACGTCACAAGTTTACATTTTCAATAATTGATTACAAAATAACTACTGAATAAAAAGTCAAAAAACTCAAATTATTTTCTAATTTAGTCTTTACCTCAAGAAAAAATTTATATAACAATACCTTAAAATTTACTTTACATACCAAATTGAATATTAATCAAGCAGTCCCAGCACGCACGTGTTACTTCTCGTATATGTGACTGTCGCTATATCCCGTGGACATAATTTCCTAAACGGAACTTCTACTTCTAATTTTTACAATTTAACTTTTTTCGATATTTAGTTTAAAATATCGAAAAAAGACAATGTGTGTCGCGTTGATTATCTAAAAAGTCCGCTGATGAAAACAAAAAGCAATCGGTAGTTATAAAGTATACGTTTGAATTATGTCAATTACAGCGTTTTTCCTTTATCAAGGCTGGACCAAAACATCATTGGCCATATAAAACTGTCTAAAAGAACGCACTAACTTTCCCATAAAGGAGTAGTTCGTAACTGCGCGTCATGAATGCTGAAAGTGCCGCAGAAGTTGTGCTTTATGAACTGTTCACACGATACTCCGTGTTCCCACTTATAGCGGAGTCCTTGGAAGTCCCGCTGGCAGTCGTTTTGCGGAATTGAAAAGAATAGTTCGCTAACTAAGCAACGCGAGTTTACGGAGTATGCCCGCGGCTAGGCACCCAACAATTTAGCCGCTGCGGTAAGGGAACTTTTGTTGTATGGTAATTGGGTTGCTTATAAGCTAGCCTTAACTTGTTTGACCTAGTCCTAGTTGGTCTTTTCAGGTTTGCAAAATTTGAAGCCTTGACTTCAAGACTTTAAGTGCGTACAGCTGTCAAGGCCATGTGGGCTTTATGGTAAACGAATAAAATGTTTGAAAAATATAAGAAAGTTACCAATGCACTGTTACATTCATTTTAAGGATGAAAAAAAAATTTACTATACATGTTGCAAGTAATAATTTTGAGATAACGGCGATTAAGTAGAATTTGAAGAATTACGGTGTTTAACCTAGTAACAAACTAAAACGTTGTCCATATTTTGAAGGTCAACTAAAAATAATATATATACCTTTATTTATTTACTTGCCTGTTTTCCACTACGGCCCCTGGAGCAAGTGCGAGCGCGGACACTAACGACACCATATTGCGCAACTTAGCCACTTGGCCAGCACAGTCTATTGTTTTAATTTATTCCACCAACTTCGGGGCACGCTTGGACAACACGAGTATTCACGTAATTTTACAAAAAATATTAAAATTTTGATTTCGTTTTGAATAAGCATATAGCTAGTTACATTTTGTATGTCTAGGTAATAGGTACGGCCCACTTTGACCTTCAGACCTCCTCTATTCCCTACGTAATAAAAGCTCTTTTCGTAGTTCACAAAGGTAACCGTGTATACACATAATAGGTGTTCCGAATATCCTAGAATGACGTGTTTTGATAAATGTAAATACAAAACTGTCCCAATGTTTGATCGCTTCGGCAGGCCTACCGCCGCGATTTTTTATTTGAAATGGGTTTGCTCTTGACTCTAGACTAAGCTTTAAAATTGCAATGATTATAGCCTTGGGAAAATGATAGCTATCAAACTTATGAAAAAATGTCGTTTCATGTATCGTTGCTTTGAAATTGCAATAGTTTTGCACGATGGCTTTTAAGTAGAATGCTGGTGCTTGATAAAAATCGATAGCACCAACATCACCCATCCATGACCCATCCCCTGTTAACGATTGACTTCCTTATAAGGATTGACCTTAGAGAAGAGATTTTTGTGAGTTATGGAAAGGTCCTACAGAAAAAAAAAGTAAGGTTAGTTAAAATTAAGTAATACCACAGATTATGATAGATGATTATAGCCTTGGAAAAATGGTAGCTATCAAACTTATGAAAAAATGTCGTTTCATGTATCGTTGCTTTAAAATTGCAATAGTTTAGCACGATAGTTTTTAAGTAGAATGCTGGTGCTTGATAAAAATCGATAACACCAACATCACCCATCCATGATCCATCCCCTGTTAACGATTGACTTCCTTATAAGGGTTGACTTAAGAGAAGAGATTTTTGTGAGTTATGGAAAGGTCCTACAGAAAAAAAAGGAAGGTTAGTTAAAATTAAGTAATACCACAGACAATTTTTTGTCGCAGACCGCTGCACCCGAAAATGTGTCTTAAGTTTCGAACATTACGTTATTATTCCTCTGCAGCTACGCGACCTTGGAGTAAAACTAATAAGTCAGGGTTGCCTCTTTCGATACAAGGCCTATTTTATTTGTAGCTTGGTTTGAATAAGTGGTAATGTGGAAAACAAGATCTAAGATGTTGTTCTGTGCTAAATTATTTTCAAAAATGTATTCATACATAGTTATAAAAAGCATCTGTGGGAACTTTATGTCTGCCGTAAAATTATGATGACTTATTAAAAGATTTAAAAATTTCAGACGTTCGAGACTCTGATAAGTCCAGAATTTCATTTAAATCTGAGACTAATTCAGCGCATATTATGCTTTTGGTTGCATTTGTACAGTAAATACCAGATGTATAAATCATATTACTTAATTAGTTTGTATAAAAACAAATCGACCGTAACACAAATAATCAACAGTGCGTACGCGTGCGCCCGTCGGTTGTTGGCAGCCTACTGATTTACGCACCGCCGTCGGTGCGCTCGAGAGTAGGTTATTAACGCGTGCAAGTACATTGAGTGAGAGATGCCTGGTAATACCTACATAGGACACCGTAAAACTTTACTGATGAAAAAAAAAGGTCCATCTCTGATTTTCCTCCAACAGGGGTTGCTCTTAACCATCTATATCACATCAAGCTTGGCCCTCAAAGATCCCTCAATCATATTCCAATAGGTAATCGTAATAAAGGAACATAGCTTTGCCTAACACAATACTGACGTGGCTTTTCTTACGGTATGTTTATACATTACCTACACAACCAATATCCTTTACATTGCAGTAGTGTTGGAGAAATGCTTGCTCTTTCACATTTAAAAATCGATTTTACTCTGAGAATACCAACCACTTATGATCACGTATTAAGGGTAAGTTTTGAGGTAATGGACTCAACGGTGCGAAACCATGTCGACAAGTACTCTTGCCGTTTCACTTGTTGGTTTAGTTAAAATGTTAAGAAAGGCACCCACATCATACTCATTGGCATACAATTTTCGCACAATAAACTCCCTCCCCTCTTTAAACTTATTCTAAACTAAGTCGATAGTTGACCTAGAAAACTGTTTAAGATACCAATACTTAGATATATGATGAGCAATAAAGACCAACATTTTCACACAATACTATCTACAGTTTTAAGTTTATTACTATTGAAAGGAAATTCCGTCGTCAATATAATTGTTATCACTCGATCGTATGGTGGCTATGTCGATAGTTTGGATAGTTTGTCGATACAATCAATAATTTAACTATCGATAGCGGATTATAGATGGGCAACACTACTTCGCAGCCATTTGGGGAACCTCGTTATGTCAGCGTGGGTCCTTCATATACCTACTGCGTGATATTGTTTCGTGATGATAAAATGTCTTTGGGCCACTAATAGAAGGAGGCTTTGGAATAAGAACCTATTCAGTGAGGCGAAGCTATTGATGGAGATCGTTGTATAAATAGGTTGCGAGTATTAGTGGAAACAGATGACATAATTAACTTTTGTGATGTTGAGACTTATCCGATGGGTGTTGATTAATGTAGGTAGGTGTATACCTACCTACATTACTATATTATACAATCATAGCATAGGTAGTTTCAAACATGTTTGATTGTATAATATAGTCCCTATCTATTTACCTAGTTGTTGATTAGCCTATGAAAAACCACTAAATTACTAATCTATTGCAACAAATCTATGATTTTTATAAGTAGTACTTAGGTAAACAAAAAGAGAGCTGTGTATAATGTAAGTAGTATAGTATAAATCTGTGAGAGTATAACAGGTAATAGCAATTACATCTAGGTAGGTACGAATAAGATAATATATATATATTACCTATGTTTTCAAAAATAACAAAGTACGCATTATCCTTCTTCACGTAACGAGTCCATGCATAGTAACTATAATAAAACGGGCGCGGTGCTAAGTGCACTCGACTGAAACAGCGCTTAATAAAAAAATGAATTTATCAAATGACGCGCAGTGTGTTCAGCTACTAAATAAAAGCTCACAGAAGCTTCTCTATCATCACATCGCAAATATTTATAAATCTTCCTATGTTAGATGATAATTACGTTTTAATTTATGTTGCACGACGACCCGTCCCGATTGCTTTGGAATCAGTTCCTTCGTGATCGCATTGGATTTAATATTAGACGGTGGTTTTGATTGAGTACCTACTATTACTTTTACAATAAACGTGTTTTACTTATTCATTAGCAGTACATAGAATCCTTAATATGTAGCAATTTAACCCCTTAGTATGTAACAGGCTTGAAGTTTTACATGTTAAGACATCCGCCTCATTCGCAAATTAGAAGTTCTGAAAAGTTTGCAGCTTCAGGCGGTGCTGCCGCGTTGCACTAACCATTTTCTCTGAAAACTTCCTCTTATAGCACCTTACTGTCATATTATATTTATAATAAAATGTAGGAAGTAGTTTCCGACTACGTTACACAAATGCTAGAATTTCTATGAACACTCCTAGTTTATCTTACCCCTTTAGGTTTTCCAAAAATACGTAGCCCGCGTAGATGCAGTCGGCAGAACCCAATAATGTGAACTACGAAAACAGCTTTTATTTCGTAGGAAATAGAGGCGGTCTCAAGGTCAAAGTGGGGTAGATTGACGTAAGGCCTTGTGTACGTACAGTTTCTATTGCCAGCATATCGGACTATACATCGCTGAAAACCAGTGTCGTGATATGAACTCAGCTACCACGACTAATTATGAGCGGATACCTTTTCGGTAGATCACCCTTTTTTTACCTATAATTTGATCTCCGTATAAAAACTTTTTCTTTTTTTTTCTTTGTTGAAAATCACCGTGCATAAGTGCCACAGTACGCGTTATTACCTTACGTGAACTAATTCTTTTTTTGGGTTTTGTACTTACTTACTTTTGTAAAAGAAACCCTTATAGGATCACTTTGTCGTCCGTCTGTATGACAAGAAGACCCTTCTTCGCAGGAACGCGCGGAGGTATCAAGTTGAAATTTACATCAAATACCAGTGCCTGCTTTTCTTAAAGCTGTTAAAAATTCAAGCTTCTACGCAATCTAAAGATCGGCTATTTGAACCTTATTTTCTAACTTTTTGCAGGAGAATCAAAAACTAAAGTTCTTTCCATAGACCTAAAATCGTGAATTAATAAAAGTAAAAAAATAAAACCGCAAAGTGGTTACACCGCTGTTACATCGTAAAAAACCTATGTTTGTACAAAACCCGAGGGTTCTGTATACTCGCGCATCGAGGTGCGTAAGTATGACTTGCACTTACCCAGTTTCTGTTTCCTGCAATGTTAGATTCTACCACTATTTTTTATATTTAATTGGTTGGTACAAAGCCTATTGTACATAAAGAAACACTACTATTAATAATGAACCCTTAGCGCCCCGAGGTTTTAAACGTACCGACTGAGAATTCTATGAAATTGACATTAGTAGTTCCCGAGAACAATGTGGCACCATTCTTAAGTCTACATTAGCTTCACTGCTGCTTGGCAAGCTAAGGATACTAGAGGTTTTTTCAACCTTTAACTCAATTGTAAGTATATCACTAATACTTTCCCGTTCTTGACTAAACAATTAAATGTCTATTGACTAATGGAAATCTTAATTTTTTTAAGTTATATGTAGTTTTAGGGTTGCCCAAAGGGTTAACCCAAAGGGTAAAAACGGGACCCTATTACTAAGACTTCGCTGTCCGTCTTTCTGTCACCAGGCTGTATCACATGAACCGTGATAGCTAGACAGTTGAAATTTTGACAGATGATTTGATTCTGTGGCCGCTAAATATGTTTTAATATAGAGGTAGTTTCAAATGTTGTACCTATAGATAATGGTACGGATCACTTCGTGTGCGAGCCCGATTTGCACTTGGCCGGTTCATTTTTATTGCTTATGTAGTGATAACAATAACCAGGGGCCCTTTGACAACATGAAATCTTTTACATTTTGTTAGCGATAGCGAACTTCGCATATCAATCAATTGCATCTTGTCTACGGGTCCAGTTTCTACAATAATGTATTCAATAAAATTAGAATAATCAAATTACGATTTCGAAAGCTCGAGGTTCAATCGGAATTAAGATAAGGTAATGATGCGGTTCGAAATGTATCGGTTGTCCTCGCTCTCACTAATGGTTTCAGGATAATTGAGCAATAGAAACAGATGCAGTAGGCTTATTCCTCTCCGATAAAAAACCGGCCAAGTGCGAGTCGGACTCGCGCACTAAGGGTTCCGTGCTAACTTTAACTGAATTAGAATCCACTTACTTCCACTTAGCCAAAATACCATAATATTTTGTTGACAGCAAATTAACTTTGTTTTTCATAGTGTTTGTTTGAAGTTATGTTTGCGGTTGTTGAAAATGTGCTATATCTCAAAAACTACTATTTCGATCTTGTTTAAACCAATTTTCGTTGAAAGAATTTGTTACGATCTACCTCATGTTTTTTTTTCATTTAATTCACACTTTCAATTAATTCAAAAGTTAGACGGGGGACTACGCCCATTTTACCACTTTTGAAGCGTCTTTCCCTCAAAATTAGACTTTTAGAGAAAATGGTTTTAGAAACCTTGATGTCATTTTAAAAGACCTATCCATAGACACCCCACCCCAACAATTTTTTTTTTGTTTTAGTTTCATGTATCCCTCATTAAATATCATTATTTTTTATTTTTTGTATGAGAATCGTAAAGCGGTTTACAGGATACATCTACCTACCAAGTTTCAACTGTGTAATGCAAATAGTTTCAGAATAAAGTGGCTGTGACATACGGACGGACGGACAGAGAGACAGACAGACTTGACGAAACTATAAGGGTTCCATTTTTTGCCATTCGGCTACATATTGCCCTAAAAACCGGTTGCTCTAAAGAGAGAAACGTCCGATTTCTCATAAACTTAGATCTCTTTTAGGTTGATACCCAACCTAAAAGAGATCTTAGTTTATGAGATTTATGAGAGTTTATGAGGGTTAAAATTCACGGTGAGAGTTACTAACTCATGGTACGATTACTCCCAATGCCATAATTGTGGCAACATCTTACTACATTGGTGTAAGATATACTTAGCCAATGCTGTACAGTTAGGTACAGTAGATTAGGTACAGCCTGTACCTAATCTTGGGATTTTGTATACTGTACCTGGTATAGTATATTGTATCAGGTTCATACGACTTACCATGTACTACTTACATAATTGATGGCACTTATTTAGTAAAAATTGCTAACTTAAAGAATGTCACTGAATATGAGTCAATGGCATTGTGCTCTCAAACATAGTTGGGTAATATTAAAATTCAAAGAGGGGTAACCCAATTAAGTTATGTAGGCTACACTAACAACTAGAAACATTCATGAAAGACGGTATTTCATTCGGCATACAAGCAAAACGAGTCCAGTCCGGTTCCAAACGCTTGTTAATAACTTGCCGGTCCAAAGCCACAAGTTCTATAAATAATTGAAGAGATAACTTAGTGCGGACCACTACTGGCAACGAAAAAGTGCTAGAAGTTACAGCTGCTCAGTAGAAGTCAGCTAAATAAGCCGTAGCACAGAATAAAAGTACAAGTACGTAGTTGAATTTTTACTTATTTATATATATAAATATATATTTAACTTTTTTTAATAATGTATTATTTAGAGAGCAAGAGATTCATTTTATCAATCGAAGTAATTCAAAAATAGTAACTGTATTTTATAATCTATTGAAGTTAGTGCTAGACTTATTTCAGTTATTTATAATAATTTGTGAGATTTATAAAAAAAACTAGGCAGTCTAATAGCCAGAAACTAAAAGTTATTTATGACAACCTAAGTGATTTAACCTTTTTCTGCCGTCTGCTTCTGAAATTGTTTCGTTAGCTTTTCCGCACGATACCGTGCCCTATCCGCCGAAATAGCTCTTTACTCAATCGCCTACCTTTCAGCTGAAAGAGGAAAATACGTGTTACTCTCTAACTTTGCAGAAATATTTATGAAAACTTTAGTTAAGTATTTCAACTTGTGACTTACCTACTTTGCTTGTATTCAGATCTTATTAATTTATTCGTTCTATATAATACGTTAGTCAAAAAATGTTTCACAAGCTTGTCCTCTACACATGTCTTTTTAAAAATAGCATAAAGGTATCAAGGTGTAAGTTCCGTGTTTGCAAAATTTTTTCATCAAGGATATCAATTGATAAGGAAAATTAACGTACACCCAATGTTTGAATACTGTTTTATTTCATATAAAAAAAACTCCCAATATAATCGGTAACTAAAATAATGTATATCACACAATTGAACTTTGGTGAAATAATAAAACACAACAACAAACGTAAATTAATGTAAAATACAAACAGTTTTATAAAAATAAAATGCGTACAAATAAAGAATGTAAATATAAAAATTCGTGAACATTTTATTCAAGCTCGATGGGAATGTTTGTTTCAAAGTTGACTTATATTTTTGTTAATAGACATAAATCAAGCTCGGGTTATGCATATTTGATTGCGTGAGAGTATTTCGTTATCACAGAGGTGGGCGACTTAATACAGCGTGATTAAAAATATCAAAATAGGTCTCTAGTGTTGGGGAACTTACCTATAAATCCATAAAACGTTACACAATATTAAATACTAATTATACAATGGAACACTGCATTTTCGTAATCAAAACATTACAAAACATAGTCAGTTTATGTAGTATGGTCATTGATAATACAGATATTTGATTTGAAACTTGATATGCACTTGTACATGATTATGATATTGTTAATTGATTGGTTACTTTGTTCAAACGTAGGTTGAAATTTAAATGAGTTTAGACTTAAAATTCACACTAATCACTGGATCATTTGCATCACACATTTATGCGAACGATTATATTACCTACTACAATGCTTTACATTGTTACATTTCAAATATTCAGATCGTATTACAAGTAACAATGCTGTTTCACATTTGGAATTCCTCTAACATGGATTGCTGCGTGTTGCAAGCATCCAGATTAAACTATTTTGCGCCAAATTACATACGAGTTATATGAAACAATATTTTCCTATTCGAAATAGTCGTTTCATTGTTTAAATTCAGAATCATCCAGTTTACACAGGCTATCTTTTATTCAATATTTTGAGTATGAAAATAATTTGGCGCGTAATGTTATTTCGTTAGGGCTAGCTCACACTGAGGTTTTGGAGCAAGCATTGATGTCTCCGATGCTCTTCACTCGCCGGTGCCGCTTCTGCCTAACTCCGGAGTCGTCCACAGACTTCGCCGGTAGAGGCGAACTTACCCTGTGCGCGTGATCAGCCTTCTGCCCGTACCTAAAAATAAATTTATTTTTTATTTATCTAAGCTTTATTGCATAACTAAAACTTTGCACAAATGGCGGACCGGCCTTTGGTCTATGCAGATCTAAATCTTTTTGTTTTCATTCAGCAACGTTCTAAGAAATATTATCATCCAACAAATTGTTCATTTTATATTCCAAGTGCGAGCAAACTAAAGTGTCAATAAATCTCTTTGTTATAAATAAAGCAATATTTGCTTATAACTTTACCATTTATAAACTCATAAAATTGGGTGCTATAGAAGGAAAATATAATAAAACAAGTACTTTGAATTTGTTAATAATGTAACGTTATTTTAATTACATTATATTATTACCGAGAAAAGAGCGTATCTATAACTAAATAGAGCTTCTAGGAAAAAGTAATCTATTCGGTTCTATATTTCCAACGTTTTCTACAATGATAAAAAGAGGAATGATTTGTATTTTTGTATACTTACTTGGAACGAAAAACCACCTGTGCAAAGTCCAGGCGGGTCGTAGGAAATAAAGCGAGCAAAGAATAAGCCTCACCTGTGCGTGATGCTGACGTTCTCCTTTATATCATTCAGCCGCTGCAGACTGTCCCTTGTCGAGACGCTGGACTGGGAGTACAGACTGAGCGGCGTGTATATGGGCTCGTATTCCTGCACGGTGGGCGGTGGCGCGTACGTCATGCTCAGCTGCGACAGAGTCCGCACCGCGATAGGCGGGGAGTACGACATCTGGTAAGGCTGGTTCGTGAGACTCAGCACGCTGGAGCTCTCACTGGAGCTCGAAGGTGAGGTGCGGTCGTGCTTCGGCTTTAGGACTCCGAGGGCGCGGGTTATTGATCCCTTTAAAATGAAAGAACATTACAATGAGGCGAAACTTATTCGGAGTTCATTATATTAATATATCTACAGGTTAATTATTATTTAAAAAAAACAACCAGTTAATGGTTGGCTGATAGGACATAACATAACCCAATAAAACAATTTGTGAATGGTTAGCGTATGGGAATAGTACAGCTTGAAAAATGGATCGAAAAATAAATTCAAAAACTTTTGTTGACTTCCCTCAATTATAATACGAAAAGACTAAGGATTCGTTTTGATACGAGTATTTCGGAAAGGAACCTTTAATTTTAAAGTAATAATGTGTCTCTTACCCTTAAACTATGTCTTCTGGAATCTCCACTTAGATCAATGCCTGGTAATCCAGTGGCAACAGACCTTGAGAATGGTCTACCCAACATTCTGATTTGGTGTCCGAACATATTCCTGAAAGTTCATTTAGTTAGTAACTATTTTATTTTGCAGTGAGGTACAAATTTGAAATTATATTGTTTGACGAAAGCCAGGCAGAGCGCTGTTTGCTAACATTTTAAACAAATTTGAGTAGGTATCTCAAATTTGCACTAATTTATTTGTTATCTGCTAACACAAAAAGCTCTCATGCAACTTTTAAAATATCTCCGAATTAATTCTTATTGATTTTACGAATTTACAAAACATCTATAATTTTATTTTTTAAATCATTGACAATATTTTTATTATGTAAGCTGCAGAGAGACAGATAAAAAGTGAATTATGATTTATCATAAGATTTTGCGTAGACATCAAAAGCATGATGCACTTTGCTGGAAACAATACGAATCATGCTAATTGTGTACGAATAATGATAACTGACAAAATTAAATACTGTGGGTAATATTTAAATGGACTCACAAAGAAAAGTACCTTAAAGACAGAAACGGGAAGTAGCTTTGTTACATATTTTGCAATATTTCGACACAAGTACTCTTCTCTGTAAGTAGTTAGTAATTAAAATAATGTCAATTATAATAATCAAAATGTTGAAACCAAATCAGACAAGCACGATTAGATGCCAATGTGGTCGAAATCATTTTTGGAAAAATAAAAACAGATTTATGGAAGGAAAAAACAGTGGACAGAGTCTGATTAAGGTGCGATCTAATGATGATGACAGAGAGGCATTCATGATGTATCGATAAAATGATCGTTACCGTTCTCTCTCGATGCAAGGATCGCCAAGTATAGGGTGATGGATAATAAAAGAAATTGACTCGATGTCCCTTGGGCTTTATCTTTTTTCAGGATTTATTCACATTTATATGTCAATCGATATTGTTACAGGTGTGCCTAATATACAATGTCGTCAACTTTACAATATGAATGTATACAAGTCAAAAACATATTCATATCTTACAATATCGGTAAATGCTATTATTGTTATAACCCCTAAAGCTATTGTAAATGGTTCTGTTTTTATATCTAAGGGTATTTTCCGTGTAATGATTTAAAATCTTCGATTATAATTGTTAATTTCTTAAAATTCTTGACAAATTTCAAACAAATCCATTTCATTATTAAGTAAATGGGATATGATTCACCCCCTATATTAATACGAAGCATTTTATGCTTTACGTAAATACCAACTAAGTTGTATACATTTACTAAATTTACCAAATCGATCGATCTCGAATAAACATTGATATGATAAATCTATTCTACGGCAAGTTGGAAATTCTAGGGGGTTACAATGTAAAACATTGAATCTAACATTGACGAACGCGAAGGGCACAAAAGATTATTGTGAATGTTTCCGATCGCTGTAACTTTTCGAGTTACTTTACTTACAAACCACGACTCCTACAATAACTTATCAGTCTTCACCGCTCGTAAAGTTTTCGATCAAAAAGTTTCACAAACGAGCGAGTTTGACGGAAGATCCCTAAAAGTCTTTTTGCAAAGGAAATTTTATATTTTTTTATTAAATAATTTTCTGTGTAAAAATAGCAACTTTACAAACATTTTGTTACAGGAAATTTTACATAGATACAGGTTGACGAGACGGCGTCTAAGCTAATTATTTTTTGAATGAAAGTTTTTTGATTTTTGTGGATTTATCTTTGTTTTGTGGACAACATGGATGCTCGGGCAGCCTCCACTTGCAGTTCTTCCACCTGGCAAAATATCGTATACCTGCAGGATTGCACCTTACATTATAATCAACTACAGGTTGCTCACCTACCGGGTCGTGATTGGTGACTACTAAGCATGCAGTGTGCTGATTGCCTTTTAACATTTGGGCTCAAGTGAATACAATCACATACTTTGATCGTTAGTAGGTAATGGAGTTTTACAATAGTTATTCACATTAGGCAGTGCTTTGTCACCAATACGTTACGGGTCAAGATTTCAGGTCATCTGTTATAACTTATAAGGTTATGATTGTTAAGTAAGTAGGGAAATAAATCTTTGTTTTTGTGAATCTAACAGCCAATTCTTCATTTTACTAGTTCTAGGTTGATAACTTTTCGAAGAAAAATAATTGTAACTCTTAATTTTAAATATATTTAATACTTCTAGGTAGTTGATAACTTTTCGAACAAAAATAAATTTCCCTCTTAAGTGCAAAAAGGAAGATTTAATACAAAACCAACCTGGCCGGAATGACGAGAGCATCAAACTCGGCGACCAAATGTCTCCGTATAATGCTCTTCGAGGGCGGGATGCCCAGGGCCGTCGCCATGGTCTCCCCTGTGAACGATGGCTCCAGGACCACCAGTCCTCCATGCACTCCGCTGTCTATTCATTTAACAAAATATATTTTTTAAGGATGTTGCTTCGGAGCCCTTGCGTTGTTTTTGGTAACGAATATCGGGTAGTAAATAGTTCTTATAGCTCACATATTTATAATTACGTTTTTATCTTTGAAGCTATGAGTAAATTTATTGTGTGTATTCTGCGTCTGTACGAGTACATTGTATGTTCGCAAATTTTAACAGATACTATTAGCCTCTAGGCAAGAAGCAATCTATTCTACAGCGAACTTCGCTATCGCTAAAGAATGTATAGGTGAAGGTATGTATGCAAACTTCACCATGATGTTTTGATGGTTTATGTCAGGTTCACACATTATGTTAACGATACCAAACATTGCTGTAGGATAGATTGCATCTGTCTAGGGGCCAATAGTATTATTTGTTAAAATTTGTGAACATACAATGTACAGACACAGATACACACAATTAATTTACTCGTAGCTTCAAAGATGAAAACGTAATCATAATGTGAGCACTAAGAACTATTTATTACCCCATATTCGTTACAATGAGGTACTTTCGAGAAACAAACAACTGAATGTTCAGGGTTTTTCATTTTTTTAGGTAAATACCTACGCAAATCTTTCTTGTTTTTCGCTTAACTGAATTCAATTCTGCGAAGTATATACTATATTTCCTTTTATTGAAAAAATGTAAGGGACATATTTACCTTTTAGATTTTCAGCAAATTCACCTAAGTCAATATTGTGGGCCCACCGCATAAACCTCTGATTGGTCCACACTAGGGGGTCCGCGTCAACGTTCTCGCACTGATGCCGTCTCACCGCTAAAGCCTATGGACAAACACAATTTTCACCGCTTTTCCTTGTTTTCGCATTTTTCATAACGTCAACAAGATTGAGAAAAAACCAAAATAAACAAACGGACTATTTTTTTAAAAAAACGTAGATACGAACGAAGTAAACGTAGAACGTAGTAAATCTAACCCAATCTTCTTGCGTAAAAAAGGTTACCAATTATATAATGAATCCCATCTAAACCAAATTGTTGCGTACAAGGTTAGAAGACGTTATGAATCCCGTATAAATTATGAGATAACATCGTTATTGCAAACTTTTGATTAAAGATACTAACAAACAAACAAATTGTTTATATTATTAAATTCATTTTACAAGTACACAATTTGAATATTGTACAAGGAAATGATAACAAACGGGGCTTTCCGGGTCAATTTCGCTAAGTGTCGAGCAAGAATTTTGACCTCCTGCCGAGATGATTAATGAACCAAGTCGTGGTTCCCGGCGCGAAGAGTACAAGGCCCTTCGGTACAATTATCCGGTTGCCTTATCATTCTCTACTAAGTGTGGAATAATTACAACGGATTTTTGCGGTTTTCCAGTACAAACACAATCTGGGATTTCGCAATATTACTAGAATAGGTGTTTCTGTTTTTGTGATTGATTGGCGTATACTTATTTATCATCAAACTTTATTCAGGGTAGCTGAAACTAAGTACTGTACTTTTCGAATTATTTGCCAAATGTCTAATGAATCGTAAGTACCATGTGTGTTACTACCTCTCCTTTATTCAAGACAAGAGTTGCATTACAAGTCCTATTCAATACCACTTACTAAAGATTACGTATTAGTTACATCTTGCAAAGTAACTTCGTCTCGTGGCTCACCTGTCTGTCATACTTCATTATCCTAAGCAGGTGTATGCCGTGGACAATAGACGCCTGGTGGAACTTCCTTGTCACGCCGAGGTACTTCTCCAGTTCCTTTTTGCTAATTGTGTCCAGCATTCTGGCGTCCACCAAATTCGCCAAAAACGACTCCGCATACTAATGGAGGAATAAATTTGATTTTGTATTGAAATAATATGAGTACTTACTAAAGTAAACTAAGAAATATACTTCATTATTTTTACTAAATATATTTTTATCCATCGAAATTATTTAAACCTTAAAGACTCGGCGAATAATTAAAATAAACTATAAGATTTTTTTTATACGTTTCTTACATTGTAAGTAAAATGTTCTTATTTTGCTCCATTTCTTAGCCAGATGATGGTTTTAAAATTCAACAACTAGTTAAAAAAGGAACAACCCTTAATGTCTCTATGTCCAAAAACCATTTCAGTTAAAATAACTATGTCATCGAATCGATAAAGCTAAAAGTTGTCTCTGGCTAATCATTCCGGATAAAATACCCATGTCATCAATAAAGCACAACTCATTTTTTTCGTTAACGCGTTTTCGATATTCTTACCTGTGTCAATCCCAAGTCGGGGAGCCACTCCGCAGCGACCCAGGCGTGCGTGAGCTGCCCTATACTGGGGTTCCTGACGAGGTCAGGCCGCCGCCGCTCCTCTATCGCCAGCCGCAGCTTCTTGCGGTGCATCGGCTGCGAGATCCCCAGCCCCACCTCCAGGTCAGCGTCCGTCAACTCGAGCAGAACCTGCCCATTCAAAGCACGGATCTAGAACCAACCAGAACACAATATTTGACGCTACTATTGCGTCAGCTTCTATTAACTAGCAATGATGTGATGTGTTGATTAATGGTAAAAGTTGACAGGCTTCTAGACCTTGAAGACTATGAAAACTAATTAAATTACTATTACCTAACCTATAGGTTTAGTGAGGTTCGCGTGGCATGATTTGGATTTTTTTTTGTTTTGGTAAATCAATCATGAAGGTAACGACGTGTAGCTAACAGTTCATGATCGATAGAAAATGAACATCAATCAACGCCCAAGGACGTTTCATCGATGATACCATTCGAATCAAACGTTCCGTGTCCAATTTTAATAAGGCCACGCAAAATTCGCAGCGATAAATCGCGGATCAACGTGTTTTGAATAAACAAACGCTACGATGAATTTATCAGGGAGCTTTGTATTGGGACTTAATTTCCATATAGATCTAATAAAATGAGCGCACTCCGTATAACGAATGGGTATGAAGTAATGAAAATCGTATTTTTTGTTCCGCTCGTAACGTTCAAAAGATAAGCCGCATTGTTTTAGAGAAAAATTACGAGCGCCCTAAACGTAAACGTCGATTTGCGTTTACTCGACATTCGCCCCATTAGCAAAAAATATGAATTGAATACATTTGAAACCTTGTACAGTCCTTTGTTGCCCTTGTCTCCATTTGAAAGGTCTCTCGTATTCAGAATTATTTCAAAGAAATCTCTTGCACAATTCTTTATTGAAATAAATTGTGGTCAAAGGTTAGTAGGTAGGTACCGAACAATCCAAGATTAAAGACTTCTGTTCACAGAATTGTTTTGAAAATCATTTTATTGAATAAGATCAAGGACTTAGAGATTTCGGATAACGTAGCTGGAGGCATTTTGTAACTATATCTATTAATATAAATAGGTAGGTGCGCTTAACTTAATATGTATCCCGTTTATCTTGAAGCTGAATTAGTGTGACTCCGTCAAGTGTATAGGTATAATGAGCTTCAAGTTCAGCACACACTGGGGTTACATCAGATTGGCCTAAATTTGCGATAATGCCTGTGGTGTGGTTATGTCATCAACACAAGGGTAAGATCGGCAAACATTCCTTACACAATATGGTTGTCGTAAACAATTATTTGAAATTTGTATTAAATTAATTAACGTGACAAGAATTTGGGACTAACCGGCAGATTTACACGTAATATAATATGAATACTGAATACGTTTGTACGTATTTATTATAGGATAATCTTTGCAATTAGTAAAACAATTGTGTGTACACACGGCCGCAGATTAAACCACTTTGTCCTTGAGACCGCCTCTATTCCCTACATAATAAAAGCAGTTTTCGCAGTTTAAATGGGTAACCTGACGTGCTTTCGACTGTACACGTGCTTAAAATAGATTTAATTGCGTGTTGTTTGAAAACAATTAGTACCTTTTGTTAACTCGGATTTTGAACGAAACGTCGTACGGCTAAATAATGCGGCCCGTTGGCATCTGTCAACCGCGGATTCAGCGGATTGACGTTAACTGTTATCAGGAAGAGACGCATCGCGAGACGGCGTACGCGCATTTATTGTATTATTGTGTAAAACTCGTAATTGTAAGGAATATCGCTTAGATTGCATTACTGTAAATCACCAACATATGGATAAAGATGAGTATATTGATATAAATGTGTTTATTTTATGATCGCCGTCCTGACTGCCTTTTCACTTTTAAGTTTGAACATAGAAAATGACTTCATTTTTTTTCTATTTCCACAGTAAATTGAATTCGAAGATGGTATTCCTAGAGACGTAAATTTTTCGCGTGTGGTTACAGAACTTCTAAATTACGTCAACGACATCGGTGATACCCTTAAACCCACCTTGCCACTCTTGACGTTGTCAGCGACTGCGGCAGCATACTGGGGCATACCCAACGCCAGCTCCAGCCAGGCTATGATGGCGGGCGCGCGCCACCGCGAGAGAGGCAGTGAGGCGGCTTCGCGCAATGCTGCCTCGCTGCCTAGTGGCGACCATGCTCGAGCTGTGCTGCCCGTACCAGCGTAAACTGGTTCTGACAAATAGAGACGAGTGATTAAGAAGAATTTAGACCAAGAAGACGAGTGCAAGTAAGAACATACTATGTAAATTGCAGTAAACGAGTAATATTCTAAATTATAGATAACCACTTCATGGTTAAAGTAGTATCTTTAGCAGAAGTTTCAAGTTGAATCTTGAATTTCCGTAATCTACACATATTATCTAAAATACCTTACTTAGTAATACATTAGAAGTACTTTTAAATAAATGTTCACTTACCACTTTCATGGCCACTAGCAGCAGCACTTCCCGACTTGGTGCGATGTCTGCTTCGGGCGAAGACCCGGGAAATGGAGCCCCAAGCTGACCCACGGCCACGACCCCCCTTGCCCCCACCTGCCCGCGTCCTCATGCCCCCAACTAGAGCTGCTTCGCATTCGCCAGGGCTTGATAGCTGCTCGACCGATCTGCGCATAATTGAAATATGAGAACAGGAAGCAATAATGCCAAGATAAGTTCGTATACGAACGTCCTGCGCCCCGCTAGATGTGCAGGGGGTTAGGTAGCACCAATTGCACGCGAATGTGAAAACCCCTTCCCCGCAATACCGCCTGTCCCCGCAGACATACAGCATGCCTCGCCCGTCGTACGTGTTTTGCTCCACAGCAGGGTTGCCCATGAACTTCATCATCCTCCTAGCGTTATCCCGGTTGTGCTCTCGCACGCGAGGGTCCAGGGGGTCCGCTGACCATGATCCAGGTTGTGGCAGATCAGGTAATTACAGTAGAGCGACTGATCATCTGCCTCCGTGACCCTGGTACCAGAGGTGTCTGGTGTGTATAAAGACACCTAGTTTGTATGATAGTGCTACTGTGGTAAAATTGGAATTGCGAATAATGAAGCGTAATAACGAGAGTGATAAAAGCGTTTTGGCAAACGCTGTTCAGGCTAACGTCGTTATGAGCTATGTTCGAGCATTTACCAACAAAACACAATTAATAGTTAAATTGTGTTTGATATATGTAATGACACAAGTAATCGAGTTATCGGATCAACTTTCATCACTATTTGGATCGAAAATGCATTAAACATTAAAATTATTTAATTTCACGGGACTGTCGATTAAAATTCAATTATTTTAATGAAGGAGCTACACTTGGTAAGTAAAGTATGAAAAAAAATTTATAACACAATTACTAAATTACTAAGTCATTTCCGATTGTGCTATTACTACGTATAATACACATAATATGGTGGTCGACTTCACTAAAGTATAATTATTTTAAAACTGAATTTACGGAGCAAGAGATAATTTCCATTTCTTCTTTTCTCAATGAAGTAGGTATATTTGCGACGTAAATATTATGATTATATTACATCGGCAACCCAAAGTGTAACTCGATTCCTTTCAAAATGTAATAATTATCGATTTGAAATTATCATCGTGATCAACGACAAATTCATGCGCGACCCTCTTGATAGCGTGCGGAGAGGGCGAGAAAACGCCAATCACACGCGACTGTCATGCGAAAACATGTCAATTCATGTCACCTCTGGGAATAGCAATCCCGATCGCGATAGATTTTCAGTTAGGCGGTAAGACTGTGGGCACAACAAGTAAACATAATTTTCGAAAAAACAAAAGACCCGACTGCAAAAATTATAACATTTTTGAAATGGTCTTTTTACTGGCTTTCATTTGATATCCATATTGCTATGGTAAAGAAAAAATCAATCCCCCCTCCCCCCTTTACTTCCATTTACGGGCGCCATTTTTGAAATGTATATAGCCTATGTCACTCTCACAATTTTGACAAATTCAACGACATCTCATATGTCAAAAACTGTCCATCCGTTTGGGCTGTCGGGCGAGCCAAACAAACATGCATACATACTCTCGTAAAACATAACCCTCCTTCCGCAGTCGGGTAAAAACAGCGGCGACCGAGCGATGGGCGGGGCGGATCGACGGCGGAGCCACGGCCCATACTGTCCATGTTATTGAATGCATCGCCGCCATCGCTTGACCGTCGCTAGTTTTGTGCCCGCAGACTTAGTACCTGGAAAGCGAGCCAGCGTCGATGGATCGCGTGAAAGGAGACGCGCTGTTGTGGGGCGACAGCGTGGGGCTGCAGTCCCGCGGCGTGCTCACTGCCAACAAACAAATATACTGAAATACACAAACTAATTTAGATAATGAGTGTCTTATTTTAAAAGACGATTGTCTTGGTGTAGTGGTTCGCGCCCCGGGCTTCTAAACCAGGCGGTTGCGGGTTCGAATCCCGCAAGGGGCAAATGTTTGTGTGATGAGCACGAGCATTTGTACCTACGTCATGAATGTTTATAAATGTACATAAGTATGTCTGTTATCCTAGTCACCATAGCACAAGCATTCAAGCTTAGTGTGGGGCTAGGTCATTGGTGTGTTTGTTGAAACAATTTATTATTTATTTATTTATAATTGGCATACACAACAGGTAACAATCAAAAAAATATTGTAGGTACAGTATAGGCTTTAACACGTATTATAGGTTAAAATAACAATAATTACACGTGTGGTAAACTGAACTCTTTTGATATGGTGTTATACTATTTTTTAAACGTGTTCTCTTTTTTATTTGAAGATTTGCTGGTTGTTATTTTGCCAACGAAAATACACGTCGTTTTATTGCGAAATCTTACTATTTTCATTCACTTCCCTCTGAAATCCCTTACAACGCGTAGGACATGAATTACAACAACAGAGATTTTAACCAGGTACGCGGGAGATATTATAGTGCACAAGTGTGGGCCCAATACTCAGGCTTACTCTATTAGTATGTTCCGTGAGACAGCAATCCGCTGACCGGAGAGAGAACAGGCGCTCTTTCCGAGGACGACTTCAGAGCTATTTGTTAATTATTTAAGACAAAAAATACCAGTCTGACCGGGGATTCAAACCCAGGACCTTGTGAAAAGAAACCGGCATTCTGACCACTTGACCAAAGAGGCACTCAAGTTTAAAATCGAGCAATGCTTAAGGTTAAAGTTAGTAAAAAATTGCCAGTGTCCGAATCAAAGAAGACCACGTAGTTAAGGCAGACAAAAAATGTTTTACCAAATAACTCATCAAATGTTTATTGTTGTCTGACGGCTATTTAATACCTAATCTACACATGAAAGTTATCAAATGATTTAATCTCTTCTGTCCCACTTTTGTGACCCACAGACGATAAAAGCCACTGGATTATTTTTAGGGGTTAAAAAATACAGTAACAAAAACATTTTATATGCCACACACAATAAATATCGGGCACAGGGCACTTATCTAGCGTTGTCATCGCGCCATATAAACGACCCAATCTCATCGTTAAGTAAGGCTTTCGCTGTAATAAAACGGTTGTCTCGTAAGCGGGAATTTTCACCACATTTTTGCCTCAAAGCGCCCTTTGATAACAGAAGAACGATGAACTCTCTAATAATTAAATAGATACGATTCGCGCAAAGCACTTCGCACGAATAAAAATGCCTTGTCGTTAGCAGCGTCCCAAAATAATTTCCTTTTATGTTTATTTGAGGGCAAATAAAGTAGATCTGTTTGATGAGCTTGGTAAAACATTGGGTTTTTTTAACCAGTTGTTTTCCGGTCCGACGAGTATCGTTTCGTTTTGGAAATAAATTGCATCGAGTGACAACGCGCTCGGCTCAGTGTAATGACGTTACAGTGCTTCAGTCAAGTTAGTTTCGCTCAGATCCATCAAATTAAAACAAGTGGTGCGATGCACTCTCAATTATGATGCAAAATGCCACTGTGGTAAGTACCTCTATACGTGTACCGAATGTGAATTAAAAATAAATCTCTTGCTCTTGTATGGAAAGGTAGGTAATATTTTCTGCTTCGTTAGCTTTAAAAGGGCACATTAGAGTTTGATGAATGACTTTTCGAACGATTTATCAAAGTCTCGCCAGTGGCGTACGTGCCAACACATTATCAAGACCTACAACTCGTGCGTAGTAGATGGCACTACCCCATTAAAAAGCTTTTAAACAGCACATCCGCTAATGGAAATAATGTAGGAAGGTACAACCTTCGATTGATTTTTTTTATGAATATAGTCGAATCCGATTATAACAACATCGTTTACAACGACCGATCGATTATTACAGCCAGATTGTAAAGTCCCGCCCGATTCTCTAGTAAACTATTCAGCAAACATACCGCCTATAACAACATCGGATTCAGCGACATATCGCTTACAACGACAAAACTTTATTGATATTCATCGACTATAACGACCAACCGCTTCTTGTCCCAGCAAAACAAAACAATACCAACGATTTTAAATCTTATTGATAATCATTGAAGGAATATTTAGGCGCGTATTATTACCTACGCACTTTCTCCCACCTCATCCGAACCTCTTCCCGGCCAGTATAGTTCCAGTAGACTACTAACTTTATAAAATAATTTTTTTCCATGTATAAAATTATCTTTCAAAATAAATAAAGTACAGCCTTGTGCCTTAAATATAAGTTTGCACCTATCCTATCTGACTAAACGAGCTTATCACAGAAAGTTTCACTTACCCTTGACCTCGTAAAAAATCCACTTACACTGGTATATGTGATGAGCTGATGACACCAAAGAGATGGCGTCGGTGTCATACGCGTCTAATGTTGGCGGCGCGCCTTCTGCGGTGGAGTCCGACAGGTTCCCTCCACAGACAGAGGTGGCGCCACCGTCGCTGCTACCTGTTACTGATAAGTAAGGACTCACTAGAGTATACTCTACGAAGTGTCATCGGCTGTTCAGGGTTGGACCCACCGCTGGGCATAGGCAAGCCTCCTTAGCGATCTTTTTCTTAATTGTTGTGTCTGATTGAAATGAAATTATGAAGTCCAATGTAGAACACGCGAACTCAGTAAGTTTTGCCTGTTTTTACTCTATATGGAACACAGTAACGTTTGTTAATAGTATAGCAAGCTAACTTCAGCAAAGCTGTTCCTCAAAGCTAGTCGTTGTTATTCTATACCGTTCGAAGTTCAACAGGAGCATGACATAGCATTTGCCAAATGATGTACAACATCCTTAGCCTGCATCTCAAAAACGAGGTATGCAGTCGAAACAAAGTATTTATAATTTTACTACCTACCTCTAACACCTGAATCAGCGCTGCAGCTGCCCCTATCGCCGATCATGCCTGAAGGTCCTCCCAGCATCATAGGAGGGCCTAAGCCAAGGGACGCTACGCTTTCTCCTTCTGACAAACAGCCTGCTGCCTGGAGCTGTCTTCGAGCCTGTACAAAGATAAACCATTATAGTCCGACAAGTTAATGCGCGACCCTCCTAGGCCCTGCAAGACGTGCGGGGGCTCAGAAATTGCCAATCGGACAGGAATGTCTTGGAAAATCCCCTTTTCCGCAACACCAGCCATGGTCACATCTAGCATGCCTCGCCCCCCGCACCTCTGGCGAGCGCAGGAAGGTCGCGCACGAACTTTAATAACTCCGTAATTAAACAAAGCCCAAACGTGACCATAATAGCTCTTTTGCCTAAAGGCTTTTCGGTTAAAAGCCTGCTTTGTCTCTACACTAAATTGGGTTTTTCAACAAAATTTTACAGCAAATTCAATTCTCCTAACAGACCCGGTGAAAAAGCGTAATAATCCCAAGCGTGATAAATATCTCGCTGTAAAATTTCACGGAAAATTCACGATAAGTTTGGTTAAAATCACTTAATAAATGTGTCTACTAGTTAGCTAGTTTGGTGGTAGTAGGTAAGTTAGATAGTATACACTCGTATTCGTATAATTTCATGAGGTCCACTGAAACTAGAGCACGTTGAAAGCCGGGTAACTATGGACGTAAAACGTAGTTTAAAAGGCTATCTTTCAGATTAGAATTGATAACAGCCGTAGATAAACGTTAGTAGCGCTGAACGAGTTAAAGCGCTCACGGCTCAGCGACCTGGCTACAAAAGCCAGGCAAACATTCGCTGGTCCCATCCAATTATTATTAGGCATTATTCCATATTATTGATTTCCGACCCGTTTCATGATTCAATTAATTTGGATTGGGGTTTAATTATAGCAGGATTTGGCCTTTCAACGGGGACATGGCCGCTTTAACGAGCCTAATATAGGCGTAATGAGGTTTGTTAATAAACGCTTTTTATTGGTACAGAGTTTATTGCGATTAAATTGGTATTGCAATAGACAAAAGCAGTTGCCATTTAAATTTTAAATTAGCAGCATTCCATTTATTCAATGTGATCTACATACTCCGTAATATTTTGGAATGAGTGTGCTTGTTGAAACAATTTATTATTATTATTTATTAGAGATATTATAATAATTTCTTTTGAATATGAAAATGTAGTAAGTTTGTAATTAAACTAAGTATTTCTCACACTTGTTCAAGACGTCGAGTCGTATGTCACTAAACTTGCTACAACTTGGAACGAACTCGAGGCTGTCTTAATCTTATTTACGATCTTAGTTTGTGAACACTAATATGGACCGTACCAAGAAACAGTACTTATTATCTACCTAGGAACATCGCTAGATGAAAAACATAATTAATTTCTTCATTTCCAACGTGTCTTTACAAAGTGAAATTCTTTCCATAGGTAAACCTATACCATAAACTCTAGGTTTTACTTCAGGAGGTTTCTGATCGCGCAAAAACTTCTGCTTATTAATCTGTTTACGAAACCTTCAAAAGCCCCAATATGCGACTGCCAAATAACACCGGTGATCATCGGCCCATGTTTACCTGTACATACAACCGGAGATAACCGATCCGAAATGTTACATCAAAGCGATTCCATTTCAGCGTTGGTGGACACAGTTGTGTTTAATTTTCCTCGCAATTCAGACTAGAAGGAGCGATTTGAAATGGTAATTAACACTGAAATTCACAGAGTACCTACCTAACAGTGATGAATGAGCATTTCCCACCGAGCCTATTCATCATAATACCGGCCCGATATAGCTTTATTCATACTTTACAGACTGTTCAATCACCCAATCAATCAATCTGTTAATTAACAATGATTTTCATCTTAGACTAGCCTTGCGTTTGAACATCATCCATCTTTCAACGGGAAGGAAGGGGATGGAAAGTTGCAAAAGATATTAGCATTACAGTCTAGTTTGTTTAATGTTATTTATTAGACACCTGAGTGTATAAGGGATATTCTTATTACTAATGACAATTTTAATATGGTACATGCAGTACTTTCCAGAATTATAATGAAAAACTCGGACAAAATATGTAAGCAAGTCACAGTATTATTCACGTTCCGCGATAACATTCAGAACTTTGTTTTCACGCTACATTAAGTAGGAAAGTTTCAAGCAACTTTTAAAAATAGCAAATTATGCCCATAAGTATGGCCGAGCGAAAGGGCGGGTGGCTCATTCGTCACACTTGTGGTATGCTGGTATAAATAATTCATAAACTAAAGCACGCGTTCCAACATTAAAAAACATTAATGTTCCGTAAATTGTCCTCCTGGCTAAAGAAAAAGTTTTGAACTTTTTAAAACCATGAAGGTTAATAAACTATTTAAGTAAGTTTTGTACTAAAAACATAAGTATTGGTCAAAGTATGCGCGTACAAACACTCATGTTATTTTCCTTTAGTATTCGGAGGGGCATGGCAGTCTGTACTCTTTTCTCGAGTGTGGCAGTAAACTTGCATTGCCTAATTGAGGACCTAAAATTGATTGATAATGATTGAGGAAATGATAGGAGCAGTGGAAGAAGTTCGAGGAAGCCTTTGCCATAGTTATTATAACTCACCTCAAACAATTATTCGTAGCATCTCAGCTGTGTGTCGCAAACGCTCAGAGCAGCGGCGACCTGCATCGAACGTTTGGGCCCGTCGCGAGCGTGTCATAACATTTTCATTCCATAATTAAAGATGTTATGTTACTCACCTCAAACAGCTGTTCCCTAGCATGTCTCAGCTGAGTGTCGCGCGCGCTCAGAGCGGCGGCGAGCTGCAGCGATCGTTCGGCCTCGTCGCGAGCGTGCCGTAATAGAGCCGCTCGCTCGCGCTCCCGCTCTGCTCGCTCAGCTCCTAGCGCAGAAGACGCTCCGCCTCGTGATCGCATCTACGTACAAGAAGCATAAGTAAATAAGTCGGTTCTTAGATAGTATCGTTAGCCTACATACATCTCACTGCTAGGCAAAGCCCTCACCTCAAATGTGAAGAGGTGGCTCATACATACCTATGGCTATTGAGTATAATATAGCCATAGGTATAAGACACCATACAAGGCTACGTGGAGGGTGTCTGTAAAGCAAGTGACCAACCTTTCTGTCAGATGTTATCAAGCCGCCTTAAGGCATCTGAGTAGGCGTAACGACTAATATCAACTGGAACCAACTGAATAACGTGCTTTCCGAAGTACGGATATGCTTGTAATAGACATCACTTCAGCACACAATGACCAAAATGGTGCTGAATTCTACCATCCAAGAAGACAATACAAGAAGTGTTATATACTATACGTGTTAGACACACACGCTTAACTGAGTATCTAATTGAACCACTAATTAAATTGACTCAGGTCAACAGACATCTGACCTTTGAGGATCGAATACTGACACATACGAGTAACTAGTACCTAAATAATTAATAACCTAAGTAGTATGTACATTCGTTTAATAAATTTAGCGATTGTATGTACCTACATTACAAGCAGTTAAGCGCTGGTACCTCTTATTTATATCGACTATAGTCAAAAATGTTGGTTAGCAATATTATACATTTTATGAGTTACAAAAAAGATGGCGAAAAATAAGAACAGATGAAATAAAACTGATAACTAAACTAAAAATAGATATATACTAAATGATGTGGACCTATATAAATATTGTAAAGTAATAAACATATATGATAAAGTAAAAATTCAAATTGTGTGTGAAAACCTAGATCAAATTAAATCATTACAAGTAAAAACTAGAAGCATCAGATTGCGTAACTTATTGTACCTACCCAGATATATAATACCTTCATGCAACAATGTTCATGGTAAAAGAATGTGGGAGTATTTCCTGCCATCTACTTTAAATGAATATCCTAGCAATATTATTGAACAAATAAGTAATTTAGAAAATAGTGCTAAATGTATAAAAATACTTAAGAACTACATATTGTCTTAAATTGTAACGAGTAGTGTAGTGGCTCTCATTACCACGTATAAATCTAAATAGGTTTTTGTTGGTATTGAAATATGTTTCTCTAATGTAAATTGTTTAACATTAATAAATAAATAAAGAAGAAGAAGATTACCTGCTCGTAATTTCGAATAAAATCTCGTAGTTCCTTTTCTTTGTCTTCTAGCGTTGCATACAGCTGTTTCATTTGATTTAATAAATCAAACTTTTCAGCTTTTAATCGTTTCTTGTCTGCTTTTAGAGCTGTAACAATAAAAAATGTATTAAAATTCATTTTTCTGTCGCATTGTAAATCCTGGAAAACCTATTCGTACCTACCAATGAAGTAAATGTACTCATTTAGTAATTCTATCAGCAAATACCATCTTTAACAAATATCGACACAAAGACCAATTCATACTACAAAAAATTTTTCCAAGTACCTATCTATTTGATAGCAGCATTTCAAAGACGTAAACTGTTGATGCAATTTGAAATGGGTTAACGTTTGCTTGCGAAAGACTCAATGCGATATTCCCTCGCAGCACTCGGCACTCGAATCAAAGTAAGTTTATAGAGGAAAAGGGTTTCTGTGTACACAGAACCGTAGACTTAGAGCTAGCTGCAGCGCCGGTGGTCCGAGCTGTGCTAATGGATATGGGTCGTATTGAATTTGGTACTGGTGGCATGAAAATTTAAACATAGTATCTCAGCCTCCATTAGGCACTTAAAGTTTCGTTGATTGGCAATCAATAGTACAACTGAAGTTAGTTGTAACTTGTATAACGCCTTAAGTCATAAACTTTTAAAAATGCCCAATTAAATAAAAATATTTTTTAAGCAATTTGTTTGCAAAACATAATTTATTTACTATACTAACCTTAACCAACTCTACAAGCCCGCATTGAATAGGTAGGTAAACGTCTCCTATACCACAGAATACTACTCTATACTTATGATTCTAATGCTCATTTTAGTTGTTTGTACGAGTAGGTGTAGGTCAAAAAGCACAATCATTAAAATCCCACAACTTTTAGCACTTTAATACCTATCGTAAACATATTTTGTACGGTTTAGATATGATTATCATCTTTTTTTTTATTTGGAGTAAGTTTTAGGCAGAGTCGCACCACCTTACTTCTATAACCATAACCGATGTTTTTCGTATGAAGTTTGATAGACTTTTGACGTTTGTTGTGACTGTCTCGTTGGTCTTGTGGTCAGCACGCTGGATACTATCCACGGGGTTCCGGGTTTGAATCCCGGGTCGGGTCGTTGTTATAGTTAAAATAACATGGTGACTGCCTCGTTGGTCTAGTGGTCAGCACGCTGGGTATCATCCACGAGGTCCCGAGTTCGAATCCCGGGTCGGGTCGAAAGTGGTGGTTTTTTTTTGTCTTGATAACTTAGACACAGCTCCGGCGTCAGGTAGTTGGTGGTGTAACGCGTAACACGTTAAGCAGCTGGTCCTGCGCCTGATCTCTCTAGGGTCATGTCGGACTGCCGTCTCACCGAATTATGACAGTGAAGGAACAGAGTGTGCACCTGTGTATTGCGCACACATTTGCGCACACTATAATATGTCCCGCGCAGTCGGCTAATCTCTGTTGAGATTGGCCACTGTAGTTGAAATTCAGGTAGGAGGACATTATTATTAACATGGTGCAGCAAAGCCTTAATGTTACTAGTAGCTCATTTCGTCATACAACTGATCCCCAGCCTACAATAAATACTGTTTTCGATCTCCACGAATCGGTCTCTTTGCTACGCTCTGTCGCTTGTCCCCCGTGCAGATCCGCAAACTTGGACAAGTACATTTGAACCGGCTGATATGAAAATACCGGGATAGAACCGAACGTGCTCCGAATTTGCTTTTGCACACAAAGTAATAGCACACTGGTTTGAATATCGATGAAATATTGAGTTTGAGAATTTTTCACACTAACTTTTTTAACAGAAATGCATAATATTTTTTTACCCGACTGCGGAAGGAGGGGTTATGTTTTTCAAGAGTATGTATCTATGTATGTATAATTGTTTGGCACGCCCTGCAGCCCAAACGGCTAGACAGTTTTTGACATATGAGGTGTCGTTGAATTGGTTAAAATTGTGATCGAGTGACATGGCTATATACATTTTAAAAATGGCGCCCGCAAATGGAAATAAAGGGGGGAGGGCGTGTTGATTTTGACCTTACCATAGCAATATGGGAATCAAATGACAGCCAGTAAAAAGAACATTTCAAAAATATAATAATTTTCGCAGTCGGGTGTTTTGTTTTTTTTTCAATAATTATTTCATTGTTTTATTATAGTGTGGTTGTACCTACGCCTCCATGCCCCATCTTCTCCTCGTGTTGTTGGTCCCAGAATCTTCCGCAATATCTTTCGTTCTGTCACTAAGAGTTTGTTCTCCAAGTCCAAGTTTCGCACCCGTACATTAAAATCGGCCTAACGACTGTTTTATAAATCCGAATTTTAGTAGTTCTGCTTATCAACTTGGACACTAACACCTTGTGAAGGGCTGCTGAACATCTTAGGGCCTTGACTATACGGATGTCGATTTCGTCCTCCCTCTGATTTGTGTCAGTAATCGTACACCCGAGATATTTGAGAAGATGGGGCATGGAGGCGTAGGTACAACCGAGAGATAGAAGAGCTAGTGTCTGAGCCGAACATCATCGGAGAAATAAAATCTTTCCGACTTCGCTGGCTAGGACATGTGGAGAGGATGGGAGAGGATCGAGCCGCAAAGAGAGCTTATCTTGGTCAACCAACCGGCCGGTGGAGCATCCAAGATATCGCTGGAAGGATGAATTCGCCAAAGACCTAAAAGAGCTAGAAGCGCCCGACTGGTCAGATTTGGCACAGAATAGGGAAGAATGGCGCACTTTAATGTCGGAGGCCAAGATCCACTTCGGTTCGCTGAGCCAGCGAAGTAAGTAAGTATTATAGTGTGGTATTTATCGTGTTTTCTTATTTACTTTAGAAAGTAAAGGTTACGAGTGTGTGCTCTAGATTTATTGTATAAGTATTAATTAATAGTAGGTACCTCATGTATGTTACTAACAGGATGACGTGCCGTAGCGATTAGTAAGGCTTAGTGCCCCGACAGCCTTTGATCGGTGTTTCATTGAATGCATCTGACAGCCTAGCGTGAGTCTGTAGTTTACATACAATATTGCTAACTAGGATTTCCCTATTTTAGAATTCATAGAGGATTATTAGGATAAGAAATATACTTAATTTGCTACAAGGAAATTCAGAACAAACAAATTGCTACAAATTAGGATTTCGTGCGCGTTCTTTGAATATGAGCACTCATATATTATGGAAAGATTACAGTTTCATATTTTAAGGTAGATTGCTCAATTCCGTCAAATAAGCTTTTTTAAACTTAGTTTACATATTGTCTATACCATTTTAGCCGGTAGATTGCTCAATTCCGTCAAATAAGCTTTTACACTCTGTTTACATATTTCCTATCCCATTTCAGCATGTTCTAAAAATAAAAACAAAAAACATACATTTAAATAATAGTGTAAACAGTTTTCTTTCTTAACTAATCTGTGTAAGTTTAATATTAGTAGAAAGCAAAATAAATAAAATTATATTACTAAATATTCAATATTATTGAAAAACTTATTTAGGTACTGACCGTCAATCAATGTGATTGAAAAACCAAAGCAGCACATTTTATACCTGCACAGTCTGACTAAATAAATGAATTGGAACATTACATTTATTCTGAATAAATATCCTCATATTTTTTTACCGTCTGTATATTATGTGTACGTAACAGAGTTCTATGTACTCCTACCCGCGAACAAACAAAGAAGTTAACTGAGAATTAGTTTACCCTCCAGTTTTCGTCGGGTTAATGACATTAGTGAAAATGTCAGTGGAAGTTACACAAGCGAGGCTGAAGACACGTGACCTGCCTACCTAACGCCACCCGCAGGTACTCAGCCAAATATTATGACTATAGTTTATCAAAATGTCGGCTTACTACTCTTTCCGATATTATGAGCGGCACTCTACAAATTGGCCACTTTTATGGGATCGGTTCGGATTATTGCCAGAAATGGGCCATTCTTCAACATCGGAGTTATGAACGAACCGTAAAAGTTTTGTGTCGTTAGCAAAAGTAGCAAATTTTATTACTGCATAACTATTAATCACTTAACTTATTTCGATATTTAAGCGAAAAAAGGTAGAGCCAGAACTCATTTATCTCTAGATCGTTATTCAAAAAGGAGGAGGCGATGTGATCAGATTAGTTGTATGAGATCGCAGTTTTTTTTATAAGTTGCTGGAACTTAGCTCAACAATCCAAGCCAATTCATTGAACTTGGAGACATGTAGGTACCTGAAAAAAATAATTTGGTAATTGCAGCCATTCGCTTAGGCCGGAACAATATAAACTTACTAAGTTGACTTACAATTTACAGCTTCTCTTGCCAGGAGAAGTTCCTTCTCCAACTGTTGAGGGTCCAAGGCTGGTGCGTCTTGAGCTCCTTCGCCTTTCGCTCGCTCGATCAGGGCTGTGCCAGCTTCTCCTCGCTCGGCAGCCGATACCAGGAGTCTTCTTACTCTTGTAAGTTCAGCCTTGGGAAATTGAAATAGGAATGTAAGTAAATTGTATTTATAGTTAAGGGTTCCTAGTCAAATTAAGAACACCTGTGCGTAAAGTTGGTAACACGTCAGGGTAAAAAAGCTTTTATTACGTAGGGAATAGAGGCGGTCTCAAGGTCAAACTGGGGTAGTCCGACTTGCGGTCGTGTGTACATGTACACACGGCCAAGGTCAATGTTCTTTCATAAATAGCATATTGGGTCAAAAGTGTTAAATACTCAATCAAAAAAAATTCGATTTTGAAAACAATCACCTATTTTTTTTTCTTTTTGTAGCACGTATTCAATTATTTTAATGCACTCCACCCTTACTTTGTCAGGATTATATTTTCTATACTAATATTATAAAGAGGAAAGATTTGTTTGTTTGTTTGTTTGTTTATTTGCAACGAATAGGCTTCGAAACTACTGAACCGATTTGAAAAATTCTTTCACCATTAGAATCCTGCATTATCGGCGATGGACATAGGCTATATTACATTATCAAAAAAGTTAGGGTTCCGTATGAAAACTTCGATTATGTAACCAAAGGTGTAAAAGGAAAATCATTAAATTGCGAACGCTGCGAAAACAAATAATGCAAAGAGCAAACAACTATAGAGCAAAGTAATGTTCTACAGTTTTGTAGAGGACATCATTATCTACAATAAAATCCGCGACAACATATGTCTAACTATAACAGCTAAATCACAATAACACCTTTTTTAGGTAAAATATGAAATTTTTGCGGCGGCAAAAAGAAAGCCACAGTTTCAGTATGTTGGTATTAATCCTTATCCAAATAAATCACGCCATATTCAAGGCTATATCAGTACCTGTAAATTACTTTTTGAATTATTCAAATCGGCCCTACCATTAAAAAATTATCACGAGTAATATAATATTGTATCGAAAGTTAGGACGGCAGCAAAGTTGGCCTTTCGCTTTAATTATCGTCGATAGATTTATTTTTTAATTTAAAAATTTTATTGCACTTAGAACAGTGTACAAAAGGTGGACTCAATGCTAAAAGTATTCTCCCCCAGTCATACCTATAAGTCATGTAGAAAAATTGTAATGGGTGCAGGATAATGTAGTCGAATAGAAATTAAAAGACGCAACAATAGTAGATTGTTATACAAGGGACGAAAGTGACCATTCCACTCGAGAAGTTTCTATAGCTCGAGAGTGAAATGGGTGCTTTCACCCGAGTTAAACATACTATTTTTCATTTCGACTGTGAGGAAATCGAGGGAATCAATAGACTATCGATAGTTGAGGCAAAAGCAATAGTATCGATGAAATATCGATAGACTATCGATAATTGAGACAAAAGCAATAGTATCGATAAAATATCGACAGTATTGATAGACTATCGATAGTTGAGGAAAAAGCAATAGTATCGATAAAATATCGATAGACTATCGATAGTTAAGGTAAAGGCAATAGTATCGATAAAATATCTATAGTATTTATAGTTAAGGAAAAGAAAATAGTATCGATAAAATATCTGTAGTATCAATAGACTATCGATAGTTTCGGCAAAAGCAACAGTATCGATAAAATATCGGTAGTATTGATAGACTATTGATAGTTGAGACAAAGGCAATAATATCGATAAAATATCGATAGCATCGATAGAGTATCGATAGTTGAGCCAAAGGCAATAGTATAGATAAAATATCGATAGTATCGATATACTATCGATAGTTTAGGCAAAAGCAATAGTATCGACAAAATATCGATAGTATCGATAGACTATCGATAGTCTAGGCAAAAGCAATAGTATCAATAGAATATCGATAGTAACGATGATAGTCTACCGATAGTAATGATAGTATCGATAGTAATGATAGTATCGATAGCTCCGTTAATATAAATACTATCGACACATAGCAATACTATCGATAGTATCAAAGTTCAATACTAAAATCACTATCGATAGCTGATACAGCTCTGACTATTGCAATAACTATCGATACTCTTGATAGTGGCCTTTTATTCAATAGTAGGAGTGGAGTATAAAGTAGGAGGGAAATAGCTATTTCCCACCCGGCTATCTATACATGAAAGTTCAACTTTCCAAACAGGTGAGATGAAAAATATTATAATTTAGATATAGGTGGCGCTGTACGTATTTAACTCGCGGGTCAGCTTGAGTTTTTCCCAATAACTGAATAAGTACGAGGGTCAAACTGAAAGTTCTTAGAAAATCAAAAACTGATTACATTAGCCAGTTATTAGTTTTATTATATCTTTTCAAAATATTGTCCATTGACGTCAATACACCGCTGCATGCGATGGAACCACTGGGAAAAGCACTTTGCCCACTCGTCCTTAGGGGTCTCTTCAATGGCATCGCGATACGCAGCCACCGCTTCTTCAGCATTCATAAACCGCTTTCCTTTAAGTTTTTCTTTAATTTTTGGAAATAAATAAAAATCACAAGGCGCGAGGTCGGGGCTATACGGCGGGTGACCCAGTAATTCAACGTTTGATGTCGCCAAATAGTCGATCGTTCGCTTGGCGGTGTGCGACGAGGCGTTGTCGTGGTGAAGGAGGATCCTACTGCGAGGTCGTTTCTCTCGAACTTTTTCCAAGACAAGTGGCAAACAATTGGTAGTGTACCATTCTGCAGAAACTGTTTTTTGATCCTCTAACACAATTGTTGCGAAATGACCTATCCTTCCAAAGAACGAGGCCACCATTTTTTTTCCCGCACTTCGATCTCTCTTCACTTTAGTTGGCAACTCCTCGAAAGGAAACACCCACTGAGCAGATTGTCTTTTGGTTTCAGGATCATAACAGTAAATCCAGCTTTCGTCACCTGTTAGTATGTCGAACACAGCATTTGAGTCACCTCCGTTAAATCTTTCAATCATTTTACGGCACCAATCCACACGATGGAGTTTTTGAGCCTTAGTCAAATTATGAGGTATCCACCGGGCGCAAAGCTTCCTGACCGCTAAATGTTCGTGGAGGATTTTGTGCACTTGACTCATACCGATGCCTAAGCTTGTCCGAATCTGCTGATAGGTCACTCTTTTGTCAGTCTCTATCATACGCCGCACAACACAGATGTTATTTTCAGTCGTCGCCGTAGAAGGCCGTCCCTCACGTACATCATCAGTGAGATTAGTGCGACCACGTTTAAACTCATTAAACCAGTTGTAAACAGTCGCACGAGATGGGGCTTCATCGTGAAAGGCCAATCGTAGTCTATCATAACTTTCTTGTTGACTTAAATGACATCGAAAGTCATAAAAAATCATTGCACGAAAATTTTCTCGTGTTAAATTCATTTTGACGTGACACAGACAATTTTCAATTTGCCGCCAAGTCGTAAAACAAATGACAAATTAATTAAATATATACTCAGTAATATTGGCAAAGAGTTCTATTTTCAAATTTTAGAATATTTTTTTTATTATATTGTTTATAAGTGGCCAGTTCTAAGAACTTTCAGTTTGACCCTCGTAAGTAGGTAATTACTTGGACGTACGATGTTTTGAATTGAAGTTCAAGCAAAGAGGACTCTGCCGCCTTAACTACACTCACCTATTGTCGCTTGCACACACAATACGACAAGACGCAATGCTCTTTCTTTGGCCATCGTGGTAAGGCGGTGGTGACCAGGATAGTACTTTAATATTGCTGATTTCTTCTTGACTTTTGTCTAATTGATTGTTTGAATGCACTTATCTCATATCAGAATTACCTATTCATGGTCCGATTTTGAAAAAAACCTTTGTGTAAGGTACAACGTATCTAGCAAGGCTATAAGATAGGTAATTTAAAAAAATCACGTTATGTCTTTTAGGAATGGAGTAAAATCAATAGGTGCGCAATGAAGTCCTCGGGGACTGCTATTTTTTCTATACTAATATTATAAAGAGGTTAGGGTCGCTTGCACCATATCTCACATCATAACTGGAAAAACGGAGGATTTTTTTTTAAACATGCTAATCACAGGAACTGCTGAGCCTATTTGAAAAAAATATTTTGTGTTAAATAGCTTATTTCTCGGGGAACGCTTTGTATGAGCTATAAAATGCATGATACCTACCTAGAAATCAACGGGGAAGCAGTTAAATCAAAAAGCACAGACGAAGTCGCAGGGGACCGTTATAATCAATATGTTCATATTATTCACACGCGTTTTGATTCTTATCTTAAAATAAAAGATATCACAGTTTTAAAAAATACTCCGCTCCTAACAATGCCCACAGGAAATCCTAAATTTACGCGAACGAAGTCGCGGGGGACCGCTAGTAATATTATATAAGCACATTAAGTAATTAGTAAAAGAACGGCAAGCGTACTTTAGCATGCACGAGAAAATTAATGGATGTAGATAGAGCAAAAGATAGCTTGGACAGAGAAAAGTTGGTAAAGGCAACCCATTAATATTTCTTTTATCACAGGAAGGCGATAATAAATCTAAAATAAACATAAGCTCGAATTGATTGTCATTAATTCCTCTTTTAGGGTATTAAAAATAAAGTTTTCCCTTAATTAATTTTAAAATAAATAGTGGTATTTTATGAAAACACAAACTACTACTACCGCCCTGGTAGTAGTAGTTTGTCTTTTCGTAAAACCTTAGACAAAGATGCACCCTTTTCAAATTCAAATTCAAATTTATTTATTTCTTCTCCAAAATCAAAGTAAATACAAAAGGTAGGCAAGGTTACAATTTTAAGGGACAGAAATTTGATTGTGAGAGACTGGCATCTGAGCTAGGCTTTATGCCTGTGTTACAGAGAACCAGTACTCTCCTCTCTAGATGTGATCAGATATAAATATAAACACAAAATACAGTGTGTGTGTGTGTATTTGTGTGTGAGTGTGTGTTTGTTTGTGTGTGTGTGTGTGTGTGTGTGTGTGTGTGTATTTGTGTGTGTGTGTCTGTGTGTTTGTTTGTTGTGTGTCAGTATTTGATGCCGTTTACGGTAACATGAGATTTTCTGTGGTAGAGTAGTCCAAAGTCTGAAGGTAATTGACCACCCTTCTCTTGCAGTGAAATGAGGTTAGGGGGTAAATGTGTAACTCGCGATGGAGTCTGTAATATAGGAAGGGGCCTAGGAAGCAGAAAAAACGATGTGAGAAGATGGTTTTAAGGTTTGGTTTGTGGGCTATGAGATGGTTACGTCTTGCATTAGCTTCCGAATGGTCATAATGACAAAGACGATGCTGTTTAAGAACCGTGCATTATAAAAAGCTGCCGCACAGTTAGAACTTCGCAGTAATGATACAGGTCTTCAGTGGGGAACTGTGTGGGTTTGAAGGTACAGACCTTGAGGACAGCCCTCTGGGCTCTTTCAAGGAAAATTAGGTTTGACTTGCAGGCACCACCCCAGGAGGGAACACAATAAGTAAAAAGGGATTGGCATAGGGCCAAATAAACTAATTTGACTATAGGTGGGTTTGCGACATGTCGAAGATTTCTAAAAATGTAGATAAGTTTACGAATTCTTCCAGGTGGTTGGAAGGAAAGCCTATTATCAATGGTCACACCAAGATATTTGATCGACTCAGTAGAAGTGATAGGAGAGCAGTCACATAGTTGTTCCGGAAAGACTTCATGAGAGTGAGCAATAAGTTTTAAATTATTATGCGCGCTATTTGGGACATTATAGATAGAAAACGGAATGTATTGAGTTTTTTTAACGTTAAGTGTGAGGAGATTTGAACGCAGCCATTTAGATACTAGGTCTAGTCCTAGCTGGGCCTTGTGAAAAGTGTCCTCCCACGTGTCAGCACAAAAAAGAAGGGCAGTGTCGTCTGCGAAAGAAATAATTTTGCAATTTGGAAGATGAAGCGATAGCAGATCATTGACGTATACAAGAAAAAGCATGGGGCCAAGAATGCTACCCTGAGGGACTCCGTACTCCATGAGGAGATAGGAACTCACGTTTCCATCTATGGTTACAGACTGTAAGCGGTTTGAGAAGTAGCTCTTGAAGAGATCGAGAGAGATGCCTCTCACACCCATTGCCTCTAGCTTGTCAAGAAGGATGGGCACCGAAACCGTGTCGAATGCTTTGGCAAGATCGAGGAACACTGCGACACATTTCTTACCCCTGTCAAGGTTAGTAGCGACATGGTTGGTCAGTTCATGAACTGCATCAGCCGTTGACCGCTTCGAGCGAAAGCCAAACTGATTGGGAGAAAGCAGGTTTTTGTCCTCAAGGTAAGCAGTCAACTGGTTTTTAATGAGTCGTTCCAGAATTTTGGACAGGGCAGGCAGTACAGAGATGGGTCGGTAGTTCACGGCCTCGATGACCAGACTTAAAAATAGGGTGAACAAGGGCTTTTTTGAAAGCATCCGGAAAGCAGCCAGAAGCAAGAGAGATGTTACATATATGAACCAAAGATGGGACTAGAAGATCTTTACAGCGTTTTAGCAAACAAGAAGAGATGTCATCCCAGCCCACAGCACATTTTCGATAGCGAACTTCGCTATCGCCAACGAAATGTCATAATATGTATGCAAAAGTGATGATATTTCGATGGTTTAATCAGTTTCGAATTCAGATAGCGAACATTGCTGTGGAGTAGATTGCATCTTGTTTATATTTTTTACATGGAGGTCGTTTTTCATTTAGTAGAGTAGACTATAATCTATAATGTAATAAATTATCAACACTTCGGGCTAAGTTGGCAGAGTGATCGATGGTGGGCCGGGCGACACCAATCGATAGTTTAAACCGGTGGTGGATGTATGCGTGTCGATCCAATATTATGATGTGCGAATCAATTAGCCATTGTCGGCTTACACAGTCTGTCAATTACGCAAATCATAAATCAATTAGTATTTAATCAGCTTATTGATTGCATCCGATGAATTTATATTTCACGGTGCATTCGTAGGATAAAGCGCGTCAGTTGAGAGACGATGAAATGCTTTTTTTCCTTGTTATTTTTGATTTTTTTGGTCAAGGTTTTAAAATTATTATTTTTTAAATCTTTTGTCAACAACATGCATAACAGCCGGTGACCCTCGATTAACGGTTACTTTGACCGAATTTCCATTCAAAATATTTCACATAATACTAAATCGACTGATTAAAGTTTAAACATGTGTTGGTGATTAAACATAATTGTGTTAGCTTAGTTTTTAATCAGCCGGCTTAGCATTATTTGACGTATTATGTACGAAAATTCTGTCAAATTAGCCGTCAATTAAGGTTCATCGGCTCTTTGGTGAACTTTGGCACAGATAACACTTGGGTCTAAGAGGGCCCATACCTGCAACCGTTCGTTTTCGAGCCGCAACCTCCTCGCGAGCTGGGCCGCGGTGAGCATCCCGGGGGACGCAGGGACCTCTTCTTGCCGGGATCTGTCCGACCTGCCCCCAGGAGATGCCGCTTCTGCACAACAACAAACATTCTTGTACGTTGAACAATTCCTTGTGTATTTAAAGGTTTGTGTGGAGACAATACGATATCTTATCCGGGTGAGAAAAATGACGTAATACCAAGATGTTGGTCATGATTCATAAAAGACGTTTCGAAAACCTTGTAGAATTATTGATGTAAAGAACAATGAAATGTATGTATTAGAATACGTCCGACGTATGTACACGGACGTAAATGATTTTACAAACAAAACAATATAGAGGTAGCTAATCTCATAAGTTTGAAATATATTTGAAAAAAAAAACTACTAAATAATATAAGAAATCAAAAACATAAGTTGTAAAAAGCTAAGTCTCGAAACTAAATTCTTCTACTGTAAAAAAATTAAGATCCATGTAATACCAAGTCGGCTAATTTATTCCGTCCCAGGCAGATAATATGGTTTCTTAAGTTACAGACATCAAAAATAAAAATAAACCAATAAGTACAACATATAGCAATAAACGAAGACCTTTCACCTTACTTATGTACCTATACCTGCTTGTTGAAAAGGAGCATGGTCCTATCCGAAACACATATTTTATGCCCGGGAAAACGGCATGTTAGACCTGTGTCACACTTGAATAGGAGACTGAATATAAATGCCGTTAGACGTTTGAAATCAGATCGTAAAGAGTGAACTGCCATTTTCTTTGGAGATCAAATTATATGCGTAGTATTCCTGTATGAGACTCTCAAATAAAATGGCGCCACAATAATACTGTACTAAAAATAATATTGAAAAAGCTCTTTCCTTTCATCATATTTTAAATATTACTGGAACGTTTTTCTCTGTAAGTAGAACTAATTAATAGTCCTCTTTTACTCTTGATACTCGTAATCACTCACTTGGAAAAGTAATTACAGTCTCTGAATACAGGAAAATATTACCAAAGCTTTAGCAGCTCATTCGCTTATGAAAACGGACATAATGTTTTTGTTTAATCTCCTACAAAATGAAAATCACGTTTCAGTTAATCTCATCGAGATCATTCATGTTTATTTATATACTTAGGTAAGCAGTTTTTTTACTTGTATTTACTATCCTCTTTATTCATCATCCTTGCATTATCCTGGTTGTGGGCCCAGGGTCCGCTTTTAGACCATGATCCAGGTTGTGACAGATCAGGTAATTACAGTAGAGTGACTGTCATCTGACCTTTATGACCCTGTTAACAGGGGAATCTGACCAGTTTGGATCATGGTTTCACATTCAGTCTGAATATGCAGGTTTCCTCACGATGTTTTCCTTCACCGTCAGAGCAGTAAGGGAAAAACTTATGTACCTACAATTCATAAAAAGGCATTGGTACATGGCAGCACGTGAGATCGAACCTAATACTACCTCTGTACTATTCTCTTTATTATGGTAAAGAATAATCTCAATAAGACGCTGTTATGGGCATTCAATAATATTCTATGTAAAATGCACTTTAACGCCGTGTAAAACTTTCTTTTGTTTAACTCGCGGCGCAACTCAGTATTTCGAAAAATTCCATTCTTTACGAATAATAAGGTGAACTTCACCAAACAGAACATAATAACGTCAAACTTTTATTGTTAATAGCTCTTCCTTCATTTTCCTCGTTCTGTTAACATTCAAGGGCTCACGCTAAAGCCCGTGTTATTAGCTGTCCTACTATAACATGGAAAGTTTAGTAAAGTGCGGGTGCCGCCGCAGTCATATAAATGGAATTGGTTATAGCGACGTAAACATCGTAATAACGCGAAAAGTTGTGCCAGTCACGAAAGCTGGCCCGGTCCAGACAAATCGATTGGTCGTGTGTAACACGCGTCAGGCCGCAGGTGTGTGCGAAGCCTAATTTATCGCAGCTCTCCAGTTTGGGGTAGATGTATCGAGTTCGACAAACAATATCTCCCCACGTGGTAATTATTCTTTACTCCAATCTCAGCGATCAGACGCCGAGTGCAAACCCACATCAATAAACATCTGGAACTCGAGGTCCGAAAGGGGAAATAAGGTCAGTGACAAAATAAATTATCGTAGCGAAAGAAAACAGCCGGTGAGTAAGCGAAGGCATTATTGAGAGTCGAGCTAATTCTTGTAGACGCTGGCAAATCGTAGATTTTTCTGTTTCCTTCTGTTTTCCTAACCACTGCTGTAAATACCTGCCTAATCATACCCACCCACCAATTCTACTAAGTTTGTTGAAAGTAATTAGTTGAAATTTTCTGAGAAATTTTGTATTCAAGTTTCAAATTAGATAATACCTTGATTTTAATATCAAGAAAGACGATTCCTAGATAAATTTATTCATTTACAAACAGCTAACAATAATTCTACGATGAATAGTGAAAGTTTCCAAATAAATTTCACATTACCACGCCCTATTTCAAAGGTTGCAAGAATAATTAAATGACAAATTACAAGAGCTGTCGGAAAGTTCTTTCTAGCAAAGTTGGTCGGTTGTGCAGTTAGTCGGTAAATGAGCTTATTCCCCGCGGCTACTGGCTCATTAGCGAGCCAGCCAAAGGGATGCAAAGAGGACAGAACAGTGGATCCATTCAGTTTCCCTTCTATGTCGTCTCTCTTGTTAAGTATCCCGCGGAAGACTACTGACTACATTTTTTTTAACAAGTGTAACGTAACTCAACATTGACGAAACAACATTTTTAAATAACCTAAGCTCTTAGACAAGATGCAGTCTTTCTACGGCGAACCTAGCGCTATCGCCAGCGAAACATGATGTTTCGGTGGCATTAGTCAGTTTTATACATTTTGTTACCGATAGCTAGCGAACTTTGCTTTTAAAAAAGATTGCATTTTGTCTACCGGCCCTGAGTGGAAATCCAAAGGTTAGTAAAACATTAACAGGTAATTTTATTTACATGTCCTGTTACAGTTTAATATTTAAATCTTCGAAAAAACAAAATTTGATTTAATTTCGTAAAAACTTGCAAAATAATTGCTTAAGTTATAAAAACAATTATAGTTTAATGTATTTCAATGTAAGTTAAACAGCTTTAGGTACAAAGCAAATTAATACCTATAATTTTGCAATAGTTACGACGTGAGGCTAAACTACTTTTTAGGCACCCCGCCTCATCTTATCCGCCATTTTTATCTTAGTTAAAGCATATTTCAGATATTAACTGCATCTGCCAGCCTCACGCTAATTAGGTTAATGGATCAAAGTCATTAAAACCTTTACTAACTTGCTAAGTAGGTAAGTGACGAACGACGTGAAAGGACCTTTCAAGACTATATACTTACATGTTATAATTACTTCTATAATTTTGTGTAAATTGCTGTACTTTTATTTTTTATTATGATGTGCTATTTAATAAAGAGTTATTTATCTAATTACGCATCGTTGAATTGACTTAGAATGAATTTTGGGTCAATTTTATGCCAGTTAGGTCAATTAAAACGGTTTTTCATTGAACTTTATGAAGAGTTAGAACTTAAGCATATAGAACATCACTGTTTTATCTTAAATTGTTCTTACGTTTTAAATAGTACAAACCTGTAAAATAAATAAGAAGAGTACAACATCAATTTTACGAGTTGACCAGAAAACCTTAGTTTATTCAGACGAAGCGTCTCGAGCACAACTTTTATAAACAACCCTCATAACAGTTTCAGCTCGTACCGGTGAAGAATTTCTGACTAACTCTGAACTTCATCAGCAAAACAAACATGCCGTCTCGACTAGTTAGGAACTATTATCTCCTGGATTACAGACTATAAGATAAACGCAAACGCGAAGTTTACCTCTCCTGTGCTTTTTGTTTATTTCCTGATAAGCCTTTAGTATCGCTCTACTGAACTTTCCATGCCGTACACCGTTTCTTTATCAGACGTCCAGGTTGATTGATAGCTTTTGAAATTTTGCCTGAGCATTCTGTGCACGAAATAGGTATTATTTATCATCGTTCGGCCTAAAGGAATACGCTCGGATTAGTCATCGGGTCTTAGGTATTTTATTTTTAAAGATTACTTATCGAGCCAACTGAAATAAATTAACTAGAATAGATTCAGTTCTAAATAACACGCTAAGTTGCTAGTGATCGTATGTTATTGTAGCGAAATAGCACGTTAGATTCAAATCGTTCAGAAAGCTCAAAACAGTTTGCCCCTGCTTTAACCGCTAAGTAACCGACTTTAACTAAAAGGTCCATGTTTACGAGATAATTCATCTTTGTCATCTACATTCTTGCATGTTCCTATTAAAATGGACCACCACCTTAGTTAAAAATAACTACTCTGAGCTAAAAGTATATTTAACCCTAAATCCTTAAGAAATATTTTACGCACCCCCATCGAGTGTGGCAGTGATGTCAGCCCTCGGTTCAGGCCCGTCACTGCTCCTGCCCGGTGAGGTCGCATCAGGGAGTGGGACTTCTTCCTCCGAACTGTCTGCCGGGTCTAACACGTTCCTTTCACTCGTGTTGCTGGTTCCACCAGTCCCGATTTCGGCATAGGTTCCACTGTCACTTCCATTTTGTGTGGACCATTTCACTGGTGATTCCAGTTTACCGTTCGCTTGATTTTCTTTATTGTCATCATCTGGCAAAATATTATAAAAATAAAAAATAAAATAATAAAATTTATTTATTTTTCACCACAAACAAGCAATAACAGTGTTAACAAAACTATAGTATTAACATAAAGGGTCTGAATGAAATATTTTTTCAAAAGTTTACAAGGGTTTACTAATTTTACCTTTTTATCAGCAAAGCCATGTAATCCTTTTATGCAAACTTTACTAAATCTTCATTTTTATATTGATTTACCCAAGGATAAGGAATGCCTAAAAATCCTTCCCATTTTGTACAGAAAACTTCATCTTTGTCCACATTGAATGATTAATTTTCCTCATCCTTACAGGAGAAGTTAAGGAGTCTAGATAAAGTGGTTCAGAAACCCTATTTTAAACAAAATAACCTATAAAAGGGTTTTCCTTTCCATTTTGGATGGATAGCCTTGTGGTTCGGTTCTCACGCCTTATTTTAAACAGACTTACCTATAAAAGGGTTATCCTTCCCATTTCGGATGGACAGCCTCGTCGTCCTGTTGAGCGTTCCTTCTTTATCCCCGTTGAGTGATCCGTTCCGTTTGTCCAGGGTACCTATGAGGAGTCGGCGTTCGGGAGGGATCGGCCGAGGGTCCAGGTCGGACCGCTCGTGGGCGGAGCTGGCGGGCGTAATGAGAGGGTCGGCGGGCTCCGGCTCCGAGTCGGCCTCGACCCGGGTGCCCACCGACACTTGCTCATCCACCATTTTACGGAGTTTCGCCTGAATAAAGATAACGTTAAAGTGTTGATGAATGAGTAAGACAGGAATAAAACTATTTTTAATTGTTTTTATGAGCTATATGGGCTATTAGGTTTTCTAGAGAATCGTATGTACAGTGAACAACAGCCCATCAGGTTATACATTATTATCGCAAAAACACCCCTATTAAAACTACATAACGTGCCACAGTGTTTAACTTGACGTGCTGTCACTGTACTAGGGTAGGGTGTGCCCATTTGTAAGAACATATGTAAATTGCTCGCTGAATCATGTTTTAAAAATTATCGCCTAATCAATGAATAAGTATAAGGGAATATAGCATAAGTAATAGTATATCAATGAATATAGTATAACTTTTTTAATCACTATGTCTGTTGTAGGTTGAAAAAGAATAATTTAAGCCCTACACCTAAATAATTGTGCCAAACGCCTCTAAATATTGAAATAGTTAATCCCAAAACAGAAACCCTTTGTTACCCAATTATAAGGCGAAATACAGATTTAGTCTGAGGCTTATTTGATAAACAAGCCCTCGGGCCAGCAGCAATATATTTCAACGACTCGGCCATGTTTTATCTGCCACTATTAATCTAATCAATACCGCTATTTAGTTAATTAACCTGCCATTCGACGTAATCGTCGTTAAAGGATCCGCTGTTAAATCTTTCGTGCCTGACAAGATATTGATTTTCAACCTAATTTTAGTAGTCCCAAAGTAATAATAATAGAAGCAGAAGGTAATGACTCCCTAGACGCCCATAAAAACTAAGTAAGTCTAGAATCTAAAAGACGTAGTATAAAAAAGCGGTTATGTATGTATATATGTATTAGTATGTACTTTTTACAAACATTTCATACTTACAAAGTTGGCATAATGCCTAGATTTTTTTACATATTTTTGACGCTGACTGTGCGTAACAGTAATTCATGCATTCAGAGGGTGACGGTACCTGGGCGTCGCCTAGTATCCGGCGCACTAGCGCCATCAGGCCGCCGTGGCTGGCGCTGGCATGCTATCCTCCGCCTCCCCGCCGCCTCATGGTCCCCGTGGCACCTGCCACTCGTGGCTCCAAACTACAGGGACTATTGCAACTATTCCACTTTGCCCCACGCTCCCCTCGATCTTGAACGCGTCGCGACGACTTTATTGCTCGGTTATCTGGAACAAAGATTATTAGATAGTATTATTGAATGGTTCTCTAGAATTCAACTACCTATTGATTTTTTGAGTATGGTGACATTTGCAACTATTATAGCTTCTAGTATTGATAGATCACTTAGTACAAATATAGTAAAGTTCTTATTTTAAAATTATCTTTTTCTTCTAACCCTCACAAAACCAAAACGAACAAATTTCTGATTCACTCTTCCTACCCATGGTACAGCTTTGATCAAGAGCAACTTCACGGTTACCATTTTAATACCATTTTAGGTACACTACCAAAAAGATAAAGTGCTATGTGCCAGACTAGAGAACAAGATTAAGTTACCTTTGATATGTAAAAACTCTAACCTTGACTAAGTTTTCTCATGGGTTTGCTCTTGACTCTAGACTAAGCCAGATGGTGGAGCGAGCTCACCTAGAAGAAGTCTGTTCAGTCTGACTTTGATGGGTTATAATCAGTTGAAAACACCGTCGCGAGTGAGTTCCACATCTTAGCTGTGCACTTTATAAATGTCGATGAGAAGTGCTTAGTTTGTGTAGTTGCAATATCAACGCAATATGGGTGGTATCCCGCGGTGCGTCTGGACGTGCAATGGTAGAAAGGAGCCGGTGGAATAAGTTCATGGAGTTCTTGAGCACACTCTATGAAATATAGCCTGTAAAAGACCGACAGGCAAGCAAGTTTAGTAATGAGCTAGGCAGTCTACAGCCTAAACGACTCTAGTTTGGCACTAGAGTCGTTTATAATATAAGGGTTAAACTAGAGTCGTCACCGCGATAAGCCTCCTTGCTCTGCGCTCTACTGAGTCAAGTGCAAGTTTTTTGTCCTTAGTTTTCGTAAAACACCTACATTTGTATTGTTTGCTTCGAAAGTAGGGAAGATAAGTTTACTACTAGGTTGTGTCATCAATACTCTGTCGTGTAAAAAAATGTAATACTAGGAATAAGTAAGATAACACCTTAAGAATCTATTTTTCTCGCTGCCCTCATATTAATAAAACCAACCTACATAATAATTATGATGAATATTGAAAAGTTCATACTTGATAGCCTACGGAGGCTGAAGTAGGTCAACAGTCGACGCTTCGCTGAATAGATACGAGTAGATACGCGATACGCTACGTAGATACGCGATGCTTCCGCGGTTTTACAAAAATTGCTTTTTGGTATGAGCGCGCCTGTAAATTTTTAAGAATGAGAACTTTTGTCGTTTTTAAACAGCGCGTATATAATCGCGGTAATTTCAATTAACGCGATTATATACGCGCTGTCTATGTGGCGCAGCTTTAACTAGCGGAACTTTATGTGGCACAGTGTACCAAAGTAAATTTTCATAGAAAGAATAGCTAATGTTTGAGAGTTTAGGCAGTGGATCACACGTGGAGGGCGACAATGACAGGGGGAAAATTGTTTGTCTTCGCACTTACAGCCAGGCACCTGCTGCATCAGTTATCCGGGGTTTTTGGGGTAACTTCACACACTTCACAGGCCACAATCACCCGAAATGTCTGTAAGGAGCCTCACAGGATACACACGCGGCAAAAGCGCTCTCATCGGTCTAGGTGTGTCATAGGTGACGTCTCGGTGACAACTAGGGACTCCGGGGTTCTCACGGTACGTTTTAAACAAATAAAAACTAGGCAGGGACGCGTGCGAGTGCGCGCGGCGCAGTATCAATAGGGCACACAAACAAATCAAAATATTGTAGTAAACATATCGCCCGCCCTAAACACGTCAAGTGTTTACGAGAAGGTTAGGAAGCTAAGGAAAGGAAGTTCACTGGACAGGAAGACGAACTAATTTCGTCAAAGATCTCTTTAGGCTACCGGTAGGAGTTTTAACATCTACCACACGAACAACTTGGTCTTGGCCAGGGTATAAATTAATAATACGTCCACGCAAAGGGGGAAGGTTGTCATCTTTTATGAGTACTAGCTCACCCACTTTAGGAGGATCACAAGGAGAGGTCCATTTATTTCTAATTTGTAATGTATTTAAGTATTCTAAATGCCAGTGAGACCAAAAGTGCTGGGTAATTTGTTGGATTAGCTGAAACCGTGTAAGGCGATGCAATTTTGCGTCTTTATAAGGGTACTCCGGAAGTGCAGTTAAGGGTTGTCCAATTAAGAAATGGCCGGGAGTTAACACTTCGACATCATTAGGGTCCGGAGAAAGTGGGCACAATGGGCGTGAATTTAAAACTGCTTCAATTTTAGCAAAAACAGTGGTCAGCTCTTCAAACGTAAGGGGGGTATCGCCTACTACTCGTTTTAGGTGCGATTTTGCCGATTTAACCGCAGCTTCAAAAAGACCGCCCCAATGAGGGCAAACAGGAGGATCGAAAACCCAGGATATGTTCCGCTTTGAAAGCTCAGAACCAATAGCCGCCTGGTTTTGAGACAGGAAACACTCTAACTCTTTAAGGTAATTGTTGGCACCGATGTAATTTCGACCGCAATCGGATCGGATTAGGCGAGGTACACCACGACGCGACACGAATCGGGAAAAGGCCGCAATAAAGGCTTCAGTAGTTAGTTCCGACACAACCTCAAGGTGAACGGCTTTAGTAGAAAGGCAGACAAATACACACAGGTAACTTTTCACTAACCTTTTGTTACTATAGGCCTGGACTTTGGTAAAAAAGGGTCCTGCAAAATCGGTACCTACACCGTCAAACGGTCTAGCAGCCGTGACGCGGTCTTTAGGTAGGTCACCCATGAAGAGTTGAGATACAGCCGCTTTGAGACGATAACAGGGAAGGCATTTAAAAATCACATGCTGAATAGCTCCGCGTGCCGACAAGATCCAAAACTCTCCATTTAACATGGCAAGAATTGCATTAACACCAGCATGAGCATTCTCGCGATGGTAATGTGAAATAAGGATGTTCACGAAATTACCATTCTTAGGCAGAAGAAGGGGATGGCGCGCATCAAAGGACAGATCGGAGTTTCGTAATCGACCTCCAACTCGAATCAGGCCTCTGTCATCTAGAAATAAATTCAACTTTCTCAGGGAGTTAGTGATAGGATCGCCACGCCGTAAGCGATCAAGTTCATCAGAAAAGGAGGTAAATTGAACGATTTTCACTAAAAACAAAAGGGAATCTCTCCGTTCCTCAGGGCTCAGGTAGGACAAGTAAGATTTAGGAAATAAAAACCGCCTTAGGTAACAAGTCACGTTTATTAGCTTGTTCAAAGAACTATACCGCTCTAATAAGAATGAGGGATCCGGGGTAGGAACATCGGCAGAGACTACTAAACAACGTAGTCCAGGGAGATCACTACTTGGGTTAGGTTCCGAAATACCGGGCCAGTTGTCAGGAGACTGCGTCAACCACAAAGGTGAAAACCAAAGGGAGTGGTCGATCAGTCGGGTGACTGACATACCTCTCGATGCACAGTCACTAGGGTTCATGTAGCCTGGGACGTGCCTCCATTCACTAGATGTAGGACTATTATTAATCTGGGAGACACGATTAGCCTCAAACGTCTGAAGGAGATGAGGAGTGGTTTTTAACCAACACAACACGATTTTACTATCCGTTCAACTATGGATTGAAGTCAACACAGACGACCTTTGCAGAAAGACAAAGAGCGACGTGATGAAGTAATTTAGAGAGGAGGGTAGCTCCCAACAATTCCAACTTGGGAATTGTTAAACGGGTCCGAACAGGGGCAACTTTAGATTTAGCCATAACAAGATGGACGGAGCAAACACCAGACGGAAGTTCCGCACGTAAATAAACAGCGGCAGCATATCCCAATTCAGAAGCATCACAGAACCCATGTAGGGATAAGGAGGAGGAACCTCTGGGAAGAATATGTCGGGGAATGGCTACTTCACTAACCTTCGCTAGGTCCTGAACAAATGCAGTCCACTCTAAAGACAGAGGTTCATTTAAAGGATCATCCCAGGATAAGCCTGACATCCATAAGCCTTGGATAAATTCCTTAGCCTTAAATACGACGGGAGATATCCAGCCACAAGGGTCATACATACGGGCAATCAAGATAAAACTTTGCGTTTTGTAATAACTGTATCACAGGTATCACAGGTATAATTGTAGGTAAATGAGTCACTCACAGGATTGTATTGCACACCTAAAATAGCGACAGTCTGAGGATTATCTGTGTCTGAGAATGAATGAGGAAGTTGCAAATGATCCGGGGGCATATCCTCCAGGAGCTCGGGCCTGTTACTAATCCACTTACGGAGTTCATAACCACCAGAGGCCATTATTCCTATAAGCTCAGTTTTCAAGGCCCGGGCAGACGCAATAGTATCAGCACCAGTAAGACAATCGTCGACATAAATATCTCTCTCAAGGACTTCAGCAGCTCGAGGGAAGGTAAGTCTCTCTTGTTCAGCGAGCTCAAGAAGGGCACGAATTGCAATGAATGGACTGGAACGAAGACCATAGGTATTGGTATTAAGTTCATAGGCAAGAAGTGGCTGAGTACGAATACGAATATCTGTTACAAACACTACCTCGTGCCTGCGGAAATTTAGGAGGATGTGAGAAATATCTCGCTGAAGCTTAGGGCCTGTATGTAAACATTGATTCAGGGACACTTTAGAGGACGTAGGACTACTACCATCGAACACAACACGTATTTTGTCACTAACGGACTTAAAAATTCCATGATGAGGGATAAAATAATGTTCCCGGGTCGAGTCATATGAAGAAAGGGACATATGGTTTAGGTCAAGGTACTCGCGCATAAAGGAAATGTATTTCTCTCGAAAATTAGGATTGGCTTGCAAACGCTTCTCAAGATTATGGAATCGCCGTAAGGCATTGGTTTTAGAATCACCGAGAGGTGGACGACCAATACGTCAGCTCCAAGAAGTACACTTATAGTACCAGGTTTGTAAAATAAAGGGTCAGCAAGAGGGAGGTGCTTAGTACAGGTAATTACACTTTTAGGTAAGTCTACCTCTGGAAGGGTACCAGCAATCACATCAACAACTATTGCACTGGTAGAGATTTCTGGAAAGGCAGAATTAATTGGCTTAAATGAAAAGGATACAATGCCCGGGGAATTAATTGCTTGAACATTACCTATTCCACGAACAGGAACTGGAGAAGGAATGATAGGTAAGTTCATGTGGTCAACAACAAGCTCAGTAGTAAGAAGGCAGCCCTGAGCACCAGTGTCACATAAGGCACGCGCTTCCACATAATATCCAGACGAGGTTTTAACATGAATCAAGGCCGTAGGTAAAAGAACGAGAGAATTGCGAGGTAAAGATGTAAAAGCGGGTATGGAAGGGGGGCTGCTATCTAGTCAGAATTGTGGGGCCTCATTGTACTTATGATGAAATGCACGTTCATCCTGGGTTCTTTGACCTAGAGGGGCATTATAGGTACGGTTACCGTTGGGTGCAGGTGGGGATCGCCCGCCCGAACGGGGAGGTGATGCTCTACGGGAATCACGAGGGGGCGGGGCACGAACACGGCGCCATTCAGTACGTGGGGGTGACACACGGTCCGTTAAGCGACTTTGTGGGGATTGCCGCGGTTGGTTGGAAGCTAAGGCCGGGACGTCTCGGTATGAGCGCTCGCGATCGTAATTCACAGGAGAGGAGTCATTATAACACAGTAACGTGTGATGACTGGAACGACGGCACGTGCGACAGCGATAATCTCGCGTGCATTGGGATATGGAGTGTCTATCCAGGCATCGATAGCACAGTCGGGCTTCTTTTACAAAGGTAACACGTTGACGTGTAGGAAGGCGAATAAAATCGGGACACTCGCGTAAGTAATGCGAAGTACTATTACAACGGTGACATTTAGATGTCGTCGCAAAGGTAACAAAGGCTCTCGCAGGAGGTGGGGAACGCGCGTTAGGTTTAGGCAAACGAGGGGAGCTCACAGTAGGGGGGGTAGTAGTGTCAACGACAGAAGCACTACCTACATTGTCGTGGTGCCTACATTCATCCTCAAGAAAGGTAATAAGATGATCAAAAGTAGGGAGGTGATTAGGATTATCGCCATAACGACGTTCAAATCTCGATTTTAACTCTGAAGGCAGTTTAGCAAGGCATAAGTGAACTAATAGGTACGACCAATGTTTAACAGGAAGTTCCAATCTTTCTAAGCATCGATAAGTCGAAAGCAGGGGGTTCAGGAACGACACACGTAACCCGGAAAGTTTAGGCGTTATAGTAGGGAGCATCATTATTTGAGCAATGTGGGTATCCGCTAAAACACGCAGGTTATGGTACCTACGTTTTAGGAGGTCACGGGCCACGGTGTAATTGCCCGCCTCAATCTTGAGGTGTTGTATTAATCGACGAGGTTCATCCGATAAGGCTCCCACTAAATAGTGTAGTTTCAAAGTCGGGGTAAGGGTAGGCTGGTTGTCCACCACGCTATCAAACTGGTCTATAAAACTGATCCAACTATCGGGACGGCCATCAAACTTAGGTATAGGTAGGTCAGGTAATTTACTAGCCGGGTTATCAATAGCCAGGGATTTATTCTCCTTGAAGGGGGTGCTAGTACGGGACGTCTCAAATTGGTGAGGTCGTATTTCGTCTAACTTAATTTTTAAGTCGTCTACTTTGTCCCTTACTACGCGTATCTCGTTCTTAACTTGCACATATTCTTGTTCATAAATAGCAGGATCGAGATTACCTAACAGCTTGGAACAAGCGGCGGAAAACTTGTCGCACATAAGTGGCAGGTCGGAAAGACGCGCTCGCATACGATTGGAGGAAAAGGTCTCAAGAACTCGTTGGGAATCATCAACCCAGTCACTAATATAACGGAGTTCACCAATAGCTTCACGGTATTCAGCTGTATCCGTGTAAAGTACGGCCCTTACGGTCTCGTTGCCGGTTTCGGTATCCGACATTTTATTTACTTTAAATCGCAAGAAACAAGGTAGGTAAATTAAACTCACAAAAGATTTCAATAGGATGCGTAAAGGAACAAATAGTAAGGGACGGCACTGATGCACCGGGTATATCAAACGTAACTCGTAAACAGCTCGCACGCGGTCACGCGGTAATGGCGTGATCAATAGGGAAACAAAGCGCTCGCGCACCTCACTTGCACTCAAAGGGTAGGTAATTAACGCGCTAATCGATTTATTCGACACTTATGTAAAAGAGGGTTGTACTCGAATGTTATTAAGGAATTTACTGTAAATAGGTTAGGTATATGACGAGACGTTTTCTTCAAATTACAAAGGAAGGTAGCAAATAAATAACTCTCAAGTAAACAAATTACGTTACTAATAAGGGGTCCTAATAAAAAACTACGCTCTGCTACCAAAATGTTTGAGAGTTTAGGCAGTGGATCACACGTGGAGGGCGACAATGACAGGGGGAAAATTGTTTGTCTTCGCACTTACAGCCAGGCACCTGCTGCATCAGTTCTCCGGGGTTTTTGGGGTAACTTCACACACTTCACAGGCCACAATCACTCGAAATGTCTGTAAGGAGCCTCACAGGATACACACGCGGCAAAAGCGCTCTCGTCGGTCTAGGTGTGTCATAGGTGACGTCTCGGTGACAACTAGGGGCTCCGGGGTTCTCACGGTACGTTTTAAACAAATAAAAACTAGGCAGGGACGCGTGCGAGTGCGCGCGGCGCAGTATCAATAGGGCACACAAACAAATCAAAATATTGTAGTAAACAGCTAAGATTTGTAATAACGATTTTATGTAGTAGTCGAATTGTATTGTAAAATTCAACTTATTTAAAGTTGAATTATCGAATACAAATAAATAACAGTTCCCTTATATTATATTATATTCGCAGCCGTAAGATATGTTTCCATGGCCGCACATCAGACTACCCCTCTTTGACCTTGAAACTCTTAGTTCAAGTGGGTAACCTGACGTGCTGCTGACTGTACAATAAAAATTGTATTTTAAAACAATAGCAATAGAACACGACGCCTATTTTCTCCAACACACAACCACGTACGCCTCTGTGAGTTATCTGAAACCACCATACTTAAGAGCTTTCCCTTTCACGCAGTAATTAATTATAATATAATAAGATATTCCACACTCATTTACACGTTCTTTGGGTACGATTACTTAGGAAAGTTAGGGCCTTTAAGTTCCCCGAGTTAATTACGGCGTTTAAGTAGGAAAATGCGATTTTATTATTAGCTAGTTGTGCCTTGTGACGAATAAGGTACACTGTCTGTCAAAATGCTTGTAAAAGTCGTTGCTATAGTATTTTATATGTATACTACGCGGACACATGCCCGCGGTTGGCTTTTGGCGCCAGGAACACTTGTTATTTTGCAATGTGCGCAGAAACTGACTTATATTTTATATAAAAAAGATAAAGTCAAAAGATATGCGCAGGTGGCCCACAGAACTTTGGTCGCCCAAACGAAGGTGGTCAGTGGGCGCTACAATTGACACTCATCTGCTAAAGTCCGTTTTTCTTAGCGTGTCAAACATTGTAAACAATCTTTTTATGACTTTTAAAACTAATACTTGTAAAAAAAATATTACTAAAAGCTCTAAAAAGCTGCATATATTAAACGGTAAACTACCATATTAGGATGTAATTTTTGTGTCTATCTTATTTTTAAATGAATAATTTCGTTAAAAAAAGAAATGTCAAGATTGTTTACAATGTTGGACAAGAAATAAAAAACTGACTTTAGATCTGATGGTCATGGTCAAAATAGCGAGTCGTCGCTACCGGTGCGTTGCGTGTCGCGAACACTGTGTCGCGAGCGAGTGGCCGCCAATCGCTTCACGTGTGCGGCGTCGAATTAAAATTAATGTAAATAGCTTGTCGTTAGCCACTGGTGGCTGTGGCCCATCTGCACGGAGCCTTAGTTGTACCAAATTTTATAGAAATGTATTGCAAAAGTTATCATTAATGTTTAAGTTTCCGTTAAAACATGCTTCATGCCTATGCAAATGTATTATACCTGAGAAATCGCATGGAGCGAATTCTATCGTGATAGTTCCAAACAGTATAAGAGCAGAAACTTTAGGACATCGTTAAGATAATTATGGATCTCGAAACAAGATTATTGGAAGGAAGGAGGACAAGGAATTCGGTTCGATAGAAAATCCTCTTGAAGTTTGGTCTAACTTTGCCCTCTTTGCAAGTTTAATATTGTTTACTGCTGCTAAAATTTGTAAGTATTATTTTTATTATGTCCCTTATTACACAAACAACTATGGGAATAAATTTTGGTTTTGTACCCCCATTTTAATGTGAGAAATCTGCGCAGCGAGGACGCGATAGGACTATGGGGTCTTAACAATTATTGTTTATCTGTAGTTATTTTGTGAATAAGTGGAAGTCATATAATATAAACTTATGAAAAGCCCACCGTAAGACATCAAAATGAATCGGCTCCAACTTTGAAACTTAGACATTGATTGATTGATTGTCCCAGTAATTTTCTACTTCTACACCTGATTGGTGCAAGGGTGCGAATACTTTTCTTAACGAACGGTTTTTTACGACGCGTAGCGCAAAGGCGGCCATTCTGATCACGATTGCAATCCCGATCGGAAAACACAATTGCACGGTTTTTAGTTGTTTATTGAATTCCGCAGCAGATGTTTGCAATGACACGGTTTAAGTACATGCTTCGACCGACCAGCTGATGCAATTACGGCGAACAAAACATTCAACAAACGCTGCAAAACATTTTTACCGCTGTGAAAATATCGAAGGGAACTCTTTTAACTACATTCAGAGTTGAATCCAGCATCGGTTCGATTCAATCAGTTTTGTTTTGTTTTGTTTTTCTTGTAAATCCATTTTATTTGTTGCAATTATTGCGGAGATTCTAAGCATGGGTTGGGTACCATGGCTCTTACCAGAAAAAATACCTAATAATTATGCAGAACCACACCTCGAAAAGGAGATTTACCAAGTTTCTTTTTAAATTAAGGCTGTTATCCTGACGAATATAGTCTGGGAGAGGGTCTGAAGCGGTAATTTGCGAAGTCGGCTCGTTGAGCTCTCGCTCCAGTTATTGGCCGCAAAATTGATTAAAATTCCAACTGCGTAAGGAAGTCTCATCTACTTTTTTTATTAGATTGCGTCTAGAACGTTTCGGTACTTTTTATCTTTATCTACTTATTTGATTTTGCTGAGTGGTATATGCCATGAGCCTACTTACTGTGTAGTTTAAAGTAAAAATGATTGCCAATTTAATTTATTGAACAAACATACGAAAATAGCAAAAAAATACTGGAAACAGACCCTTGCTTACTTTCAAGATGATGAAAACTATCGTACAAATATACTTGCTATAACTTAAGTCGCTTACAACAAAAATCTTTTTTGGAGTCGATGCTCGTCCTCGATTTGTAAAAAAATCGCTCAGCGTAGTATTTAAAGTTTTCATTTGCTTTTTAACGTCAAAGATAAACTTATTTATATAATCTCCGTCAAATCAATGCCGCCCAAAGGTATCTCTTAAATAGTTCTTAATGTAATTCAGACATCTTACAAAATGTATTCTAGGAAATTATGGTATTAATACCTTCGTTTAATCTAAGCGATAACGGTCCTACAATTTAAATCAATGTAGCTGACGTTTAATTTAGATTTACTCTCCTCTTTCTGAGGGCCGTCACGTCACGAATGCAGTAAGTATTCATCAAAGTAATTGCGCACTTTCATTAAAAACCCCGGCACATCCTTCAAGATTTGCATAAAAAGGTCTCGAGGCTCAAAAGCGCGCCTCCTCGGTTCGGTAACATTAAACCAATTTTAAATGGCACTACGCCTTTTTGGAATACATAGGTAAAAAATTCCAAAGTGACACGAAAATAAAGGAAAGTTTACATAACTCTTTTCTGAAGAATTGGAGAGTCACTGTTGCGTGATTCGTTACAAGAATGTAATGATGTAAAATTGTTCGTAAATACCTAATATAATAACAGTTAAATCAAACTTAAATACTATGTAACTTCTGTAAGATTTAGTCGGTAAACCAATACTAACAATGGACTCCTCTTGTACAGTCAGCAGCACCTTTCAGATATACAGTTGACGAACTGTGAAAACAGCTGATATTACGTAGGGAATAGAGGCGGGCTCAAGGTCATTAAGTGTAGTCAGGACTTGCCGGCAGTAATTTGCAAACTACGTTGTCAGCCCATGCTACAAAAATATTTAAAAAGTTAATGCAAAACCTCGCAATAACGATTATAGAAACTATCGCTATAATATCAGTAGCAGAGGTACCTATTGGCAAAGGGAAACTTCAGACAAGCACTAACTTTTGTGTAAGTGCTCCATATCACAAGCTAATAAATAGTTCAGCTTTAATCAAACTTAGCCTGTAGGTGCTTTATGTCACTAGGTACCTAGTTTTCGTAATGTAGAGTAGAACATCAACCCTTATTTCGAATTCAGGATGAAACTTGTTTAGTAATTTCAAAGTTCAACATTTTGAATTAAACGCTACTAACAAAGTAACTACTAATACAAACTGCGTAAAGAAGTATTTACCTATTTTCTTAATTTTTTTTTTCTGTAATATCTGCACTATTATTTTTATTTTCAGTTTTTAGAAAAACCCAAAATCAAACTTTTTTGTGCAATGACAAAAAAGCGTGCATTTTTTTTGTATGTCTATAAAACCAACCAGTTTGTAGTGTTTTTTTTTCTTTTAAACTATGTACATGGCCAGTAAAGTTAATTGTATAAATGGGTATAGATATTGGGGAAGGTATGTTAAATTGTTGCCTACACTTTCGTTGTGTACAAAAAAGATAAAGTAAATTAAGGACGTGGGTTCAAATCCTTCCCGTGTGCCAATGTTTGGTTTCTTATTTAAACTTATATATATAAGAAAGAACACTGTGAAAGATAAAAATATTAAAAACTAAAGTATTTTTTTTTGTTCAATTTACCCATTCTGGGTAGGCAAAGGATCAAGTCCATAAAGCGACGTCTTCAGTATCTTTATTTTATATAAATTCTTACATTAGTATTCCTCTTCTTTTACAACTACACTAACACTAAACTACCAACTAACCTAACCTAACTCATTGAAATGCGAAGATGGTTCTCATTTCAATGCTCTCAACGAAATTTTGAGCGGGAACATCGAGCCGGATCATATAGGAGCGCCTTACTTTGTTTCTCACTTTTACGTCATTAGTTCTCCTCTGCAGCACATTATTAGGATTATTCTACCACACAATCACAACAATGACCACGAAAACGAACGAAGCCCATTTTGACCAGCTCATTTCCCGCCAAAAACTCCGTTGACATTCACTAAAGTAAATAAAGCTAGGTAGAACATTACTTTTCAAGTTCCAACCGGCTCTATTAGACAACTTGAGCACCCTACGCAGTAGGTATCTTAGGCACGTAGTAAATCAATTGCTCATCCTTGGAAACAAAGGGAACACAGGTGACGAGAATTATCCCCTTGAAGGCACGGGACTGTATTTACGGCATAACTTGCGACTTTCCAAGTCAGGCCCCTGCCTAACGGCCTCATAAATAGACAAAGTTTAAACCTAAACAGTTAACTATTTTCCCCTCTGATGTTCTGTAGACACAAATCGCTTCACATAAAAGCGATTAACATAAACATCACAGTGTTTTTTTAATACAATAAATATTGTATATTTCTATAGAATTGATATTTCTTCTTTGTGATTAGTAGTTATTTCGTTTCAAAATGAAACCTACTTATAAACTTGTAATTTACTTATCGTTACTTAAATGGATAAACTTTTTAAACATTTTTCTTTTAATTACATATTGGGACAAGATTAAAGACATAGTTAATTCCGTTTAAATCTGAACTCCTTGAACAAGAGCCTCGGTTGAGTTAATTTGTGTTCAGCCTGTGTATACTTACCTCAGTTACAACTTGTGAGTTTAAACTTTGAACAGCCGTGAAAGTAAGTATGTGGAATTCAAGAGTTTGTTTTTAATTATCCAGGATTACACTCTTCTAACTTGGAAGATGCGTTCGACAGAAATCAAAAACAAGGTCCTTTTAGTGCTAGCAAACCTCTGCACTGTTATCTAGTAATTGGTCTTTACCTACAAAATTGGAGATTCGTATTAAGAAAAATTGAGAAAAAATATGTTTTAGCAAACAACAAACAAACCAATTTTAATATTTTTTGAAAATGTCTAAACCGATTTAGATGCATTCGCAAGCTATAGTAAGATGGGAAGAAATATCTACTGCATATTTGCATTTCTCAAAAACAGAGTGTATGATAAATATTTTTATTCCTAGTTGAAAGACTTAAACCGACACAATACATTGAAAAAGATGTTTTCAAAATTTTTTTTTGCTTTAATAATGTGCACTAGTAATAACTTCAGTTTTAAATCTAAAATACACATAATATAACTTTAATAATGTTAAAATTGAAGCAAGCAAAAATATAACTGTACGTAAAAGTTACAAATACAATGAAATATGAGAAAAATACTCAATTTTCATAAATAGACCTTTTATTTACTATTTGCTGTTATCACCTTATTTAACTGTGTTCTTGTCATAGTCCGTTTTTATTTTTCCTTTCTGTGATCGTTAATTATTTACCTTTAAGTTTAAATTGGAACCTGCTTTTATAGATTTTTTATGCTATTTACGTTTGATTTACTTGTTCTAAATTGGTTTCAAGTAAAAACGTGTCAAGAATTGTTTTATAAATGTTCCAATGAAGACCATTATTTAATTTTGTACTTATACTAATATAACTAATAAACTAAGAATTAAATTGCATCGTATTTGAAACCATTTCCTAACCTGCATTATATTGTAATTCATCAATTATTATCATACACTACCCACAATTTGAGTTTGCGATCGACAGCTCAAGTTATCAAAGGAGGGTTTACTCGCTTTACTAAACTTATGAACTATCATCCCTGTACCATCAATATTAATAGGTACTATTCCAAATTGGAGAACTTCCCCTGAAATTCACCGAAGTCTAGTAGGTAGTACTTAGATAGGTACCCGCTTTATACGCTAAAGCTTAAAAAGGACCTAGAACTCTACCCTCCCTGACCTTTAAATACCTACGTTATTGTTATGTTCTCGGGTTACAATTCTAAATAGATTGAATATACGAGCCTGTAACATTTGGGGAGATTTCTCGATTTCTCCAGGATTTCGTCGACAGATCCTGACTTGGTCACACTTGGACCACCTTGTAAATATAGTAACTGCCTCGTTGGTCTAGTGGTCAGCACGCTGGGTACTATCCACGAGGTCCCGGGTTCGAATCCCGGGTCGGGCCGAAAGTGTTTGGGTTTTTCTGTCTTGAAATTACTCAGACACAGCTCCGGAGTCAGGAAGTTGGTGGTGTTAACACCCCCGTGTCTCGGAAAGCACATACAGCCGTTGGTCCTGCGCCTGATCTCTCTACGGTCATGTCAGACTGCCGTCTCACCGAATTATGAGAGTGAAGGAATAGAGAGTGCACCTGTGTATTGCGCACACACTTGTGCACTATAATATGTCCTGCGCAGTTGGCTAATCTCTGTTGGGATAGGCCGCCGTAGTCGAAATCGGCTAGGAGGACATTATTATTATTAAATATAGTAAACCAGTAAGAAACGAATTTTAGGTCCAGAACATCCGAAGCAATCGCTTAAAAACGTACAGTTGAATTATGGGATCTTCTTTTTTTGGAGACAGTTAAAAAGCTTATAAATACGCTGTTTAACACAAAAACACCGTTTTTCTATTAGTGAAGCTAAGTATGTTCAGCAAAAAACTGTGTATAAAAATACAATTTCTTTCAATTCAGTTGCTTTGAAAACAATACTTTTTGAATTACGATAAGAAATATTAATAGATTATTACTATTCAAAAATAAAAAAAATGTGCGTACAAAGTCATTCATTTTCCTTTATTTTTACAGGAAGAGGTACCTCCAATACACACGTTCAACGACGAGATCCTACTTTAGCCTTATAACATCCATTACGTTTTGCATAAATAAACTCTTTATTTGGTATGTCGGCGAGAATAACCGTCTTCATGAAATAATATCGCTGCTGCGTTATGACCCGAGCTGTATTGTTCTCATAATGAAGATAGGTATTGTGTTCAACGCCAGAATACTAATAACTGGGCAAATAAACATGCAACCAATAACGGCGGTCTTATAAACAGTACGAGAATTTCATTTGCGTCAACGAACGTGACTTATTTTCATATCATTGAACTAGTTTCATGGTGAGAAGCTTGCGTGATTAGAAAATAATCTCTCTCAGTTTACTCAGCGGTAAAAGTTTGAACAAGTTCCGCGCGCCAACGCGAACGCACCGATCCGGGCTGTCTTGTATTCGGCAACACTCCACTAGATACAGACTTGTCGCTGGAACTTTCGTACTACCGCATATTGCAGGCAAAAACTGCTAACTTGTATATGTATAGACATACACACGGCCGCATGTCAGACTATCCCACTTTTACCTTGATACCGCCTCTACTTCCTAAGTAATAAAAATTGTTTTCGTATTTCAAATGGGTAACCAGACGAGTGCGTAGATCAAAGATCAAGAATTTTAAATTAGACTTTTAGCGGATTCATGCGGATGTAACGTTATAAAAATACTACTTGATTTTATTTAGTTCTTGCTTACATTTTTCCATCAATATTTTCAATGAAATAAAAACTTTTCACTACCCACAAATTTGTATGTACATCGGTATTATTTAGTCTTGTAATCAAAAGGCGGACCATCATAAAATAGTTCTTTCATCAAGTTTTATCTTTCTCTAATAAAGAAAGTCGTTTCGATTTTATGACGGGACCCCGCTATCTCGAGTGAGTGTACTACTACATCATTATGCAAATATTTTCAATTCAAAACATCCTTTTCGGTAAAATGCAAAGTTCGGTCCATGAATGCGAACGTAAAAACTCTTGTTAATTACGGAATCTTCTGAGTGATGGTAATGGGCTGGGCAACTGTTACACTAGGCATTTATCGTGATAAAATGTGGTGCCGATATATCAAATGTATCAGGGTGTACGCTTCGATTCTCAGCTGTGACGTTGTAATCTGTCATGTGATATTACACGTTTTATCACCACCGCACCAGCTCGACGGACCGGAAAGTTGGCATTTGTAAAATGGGTAGGTTTATAGGCACAACTCACTAAAGATCCAAACTCTTAATATTTATATCACGTAAATGATACTCGAATTTGTATACGTTTTAGGGTTCCGTAGTCCTGATAGGGATTTCTTATAGTTCCGTCATGTCCATCTGTCTGTCTGTCCGAGGTGTTGCTAAGAGATATTAGAAAGCTGTAATTTTCTAAGTGTACCTACCAATTTCGCCGACAATGAATGGTGATGTCATCAAGCCAACCCAAGCCAAGCTGGATTGAAACATCAATAATAATACTCGATTAAAAAGAAAACGTTATGAAAAACGTTCATTCTTAGTAGTGTTTTTAGCAGATAACGCACAACAAACAGACTTGTAGGTTTTATTATATGGTTTTAAATATATAAAAAAAATATATATATTTTATTATAAAACCTACAACTCTGTTTTTTGTTCAAACTTGATTCACATCAAAGTGCTACAGAAACCTTATAAAAGCAAAGCCCAGCGAAACAATGTTTTAGTAAGTGGGCGATTTTCCAAGGCGCCGCTTTCAAGAAAGAAAAATCTACTCGCCCGGTGTAGCTTTTATCCACGAAGTTGATTGTTTAATAGAAACTGTTTACATTTACTGGATCCGATAAAATGATTAGGCGGATCAAAAGCTTTGTGAATCTTATTTATTTGTTTAAGTTTTAGAACACTCTTAATTAAAGGTAGGTATACTCTTACATAAAAAAAAGCCTAACAAAATTGCAAAATTCATAATATGTAGTTAAATTTTACTCAATGACTGATATAAATACATTAGTTATTACCAATTTAAATATATAATCGCACTTGAAAAAACGACCACCAGAGGCGGGAATCGAACCCGCGTTTCTCGCATACCGGGCGATTGCCTAACCTCTCGGCCACCCTGGCGTCGGCAGAGCCTGTCGAAATTTTCAAGTGCTTCTTAACGCTGTAATGCCGCGTTGCTTTCATCAATGTTATTGGGATTACACCCTCAACATTATTATTATTATTACCCATTTTACAATAGTTCGTAAATCATGCCCATTATAGAAAACCTTAATTGTATTACCATGTATTTTAACCTAACATGAACTATTGATCAACAACACATTCTTTTCGTTAGCAATCTATCAGAATTCTGCAAATAATATCTCGCAACGAAAACTGACGTCTCGCTGACCACGTGAAAACCGCTCATTTAATGAGACGAGGCGGGAACAAACTTCTCATATAATCCACTTAGTGTCGACGGCTTCGCGATCGTTATTACGTGCACGGTAATTCCATTGTATACAAGGATGGGATTCGACTATCTATTGGATCAACGGGAGATGCTAATGCCTTATGTAAACCTAAAAGCGTCTGAAACGTCAGGTGTGCCTCGCTGATATGCACTTCTGAACAGCTTCATAGTTTGGTAGCCAAAAATAAAACTTATCAATCATCAGGTATGTCATTTTACAGATTTTTTTAACTAAGTCGAAATTGATAAACGCTTACAGAGATAGGCCCTATTTTTTATATTTTTCGACAGCATAATAGTTATTTCAGTGATTTTATGTAGCTACTAACCATGAGCATATACCTAATACGGCTTTATCAAACCAACTTACTGTGTTTTAAGCCGACTTAAACATTTATTTTTCAACCAACCCAGCACAACCAACCCAATGAAGTCAAAGCACAACATACACGGGTATAAATTGTCTGAACATAGTTCATCTAACTGTGCAGTTGTTTGTGTGTGTGTTTAATAAAGGTTCTACCAGAATTAAGATGGCAATTTACCTAAAATTGGTTTACAAAATACGTCTATTCCATAGACGGGGGATGTTAATTTCCTATGTAAACCCCGCCCGGGGCGCAGGTGCGCCAATATCGAACTAGAGCAGCCGTGGCTGACTGGAGTGCAATACACCAAACACCAGCCATAATGAAGACCACCCAATATTAATCCTGCGAGACTTAGCTCTAACACAGAATAAATTATAATAGCTCTAACTGGCATCTGTTTATTGTTTGACCTGTTTTGTTTACAATAAATGCGACTTTTTCGGTATGATGACTAGAATTTTTTTTTTACTTATGAGAATGACAAGTAGGTACACTAACTTAAGCCTGTACTAGGCACTTATACAGCTTCAGAACAATACGATAAATGTTCTTGCTAAACAACTGACGTCAATTATCTGTATATGCAAGCAAATGTATAGTCACTATCTAGTGTCATCAAATACGAGTAATATTGCTTGTTGCTTGAACATTTGCAATGCAAGTTTATGCAATTATTCTGCTTACACTGAGGTCTAAATATGTTTAGCTTCTGCTGTCACATAAATGTAGTAAATAAATGGGAAAATTATACTGAAACATTTAATTAATAGCAGCATACCTACCACTCCACTCACGAGTCTTGTATCTTGCAAATAAATTACCACGTTTCATTTACCGCTATCCTGTTTTATTAATTTAATACGCAAACTTATTTAGCGAAGTATTGAGGGCTTTTAATTTCATACGATCTCTCCAGTAGGTGGCTAAGTACTCGAAACAGTCTCAAGCACTCATCGAGTTGTCGGCAGTTTATTTTCCGTTCCTGTATTTAAAAGTACCAACGGCTATCTATTAATTAAAATATTGCATGGTTCTGTAAGTAGACGGTCCGGTATTTGATGCTTTAATAAATTTTTGTTCTCTTTCTAGTTTTGCGTTTTATAATTCTCTTTGCTTTGCTTTAGACGTAAAAACTCCTTCTGATTTCTGCCCGCATTCAGTTTTTTCTATATTTTATGCTTTACATCGTTTATTAGGTATCAAAGGTCCAATAACGAAATGCCTAGGTATGAACAGACCATGCCATTGATGGTTTGGCTAGAAATGCTGCATTTACATATATCGATGGTTTGGCTAGAAATCCTGCATTTACGTATTTTTTATAACTTCAAACTTAATTGTTTCACATTAGATACCTATTGGATACAACTTTTAGAAAAGGCAAATTGGACACACATTTTGTGTTCACATTCTTTCCAACGAAATGATGTTTTATTGAGCTCCAGCCGAATCACAACTCCCATCACGTATGCAAATGGAATCCTCTGTGGGTGAGTTCACGACCGCAGCATTTGAACTTTGTCAATTTGTGTTTTAAAATACCCGTAACTTTAGACGAGCAGCGTAATTATAAATGAAAGGTGGAGGACGCTGCCCGCAGGGGGTGCAGCGTCCTCCAGCGAAGCAAGTCGAGTAAGTCTAAACGATCTTCAAACAGAATCGAACTTATTAATATTAGTAATTAGATCTATTTGCTTTAAAATTTTAGACTTGATGACTCAATTAGAACAATAGTTTTATTCTGCGCAATGCGCAAAAACATCTGACATTTGTGTTAAAAACTGAAAAGTGTTCATATTTTCTTATTTATATTTTATTCGTGTATATTAAAAAGATAGGGACCTGCGAAATTTCAATACAATCATTTTCATGTACAAATTATTGTTTCATGCGCAAAAATCACCAAGAATAAAGAATTTGTTTTAAATTTCAACAAGACCAGGACCTAGTGCAATGATTAGGCTAACGTAAATAAGTTGTTTTAATGTATTTGACTAATTGAGCTCATCGTACAAGTGATTTGGAATTACGTTAATTTTCTCAATTCATGCAGGACCCCCTTAAAAAGAAAGGCGATGTCTATCCTTTTTATTAAACGTATAAAATACACTTAATTATAGGTACCTACTACAAAGCAATTTTGACAAAACATAACCACGGATTAGATATAACAGAATCCTGTGCAATGTATGTAAGCAGTTAGGTAATACAAAACTAAACATGGTTTGGTGAACCTAAGACTTAAAACAGCCGGTAAAAATTGATTGACGGTTTATTTCACAATCACAAAATATGTCAAATAGTGCTAAATCAGGTGATTAAAAATTAAACATGTGTTGGTGAACTCCAGGGTTAGTTAGGTATACACTGTTCATCCATTGGGTTTCCTTAATATCTAAAACACAATTTGCAAAATATACTTATTATTTGAGTGGAACAAAATGTGCTAGTTTTGCTTACCTAACAATTGAAATAGGATGAATTTCGATCCGATTCTCTTGCTCTACTGGACCTTTTATCTATCTCAACGTCGTCTTAACAATAACACGTCACAATTTCGCATTACTACGATTTTTGTAACGTTCGTGCGAGACCCACGTAAACATCGGATCACTGTGTCACCGCTAGAATCGTAACTTGAAATATGATATAAAAGGGCGAGAAAAATAATAAGTTCTATACCAGATGTAACAAGTTTGTTAAGTTCCATTTTAGGCTCAAAATCTACCAGAATTACCCAAGTTTTGATTTTTGGATATAAATTTAAAATGATAGCGTTACAAAAGTTTACAAAATTTTTTTGAAGAAATAAAAAAAACACCAAAAATTAAAATACAAAAATTTTAGGTATTCAGGCGCCGCCTACTCAGGCAATATTTTACTTACTCCCGTTTTATTATCTATATCTAACTTCGTGATCTAAAAATAAAGCGAATGAGTAGTTACTAACATGTAAATGTTTTTCCCTCGATTTGCCAACTTTTTAATATAGCCAGTTTGAACAAGAAACTCGCATAAATCTGAATAGCATGTCATTGCCAGCAAAGAACAATGGTGAAACTTATTGTTTTCCTGTTGTTCCTACATACCTACAAAATAAATAGCAGGTGCCGGGATAACAAACTAAATAATCCCCAGTAATGAAGTCCCACATCGCTTGGAGGATATCGTTAAGGAAGCTCTACCGTTCATTACTCGTGTGAAAACTGTAATTTTCTCGGGAAAGGCCAAACTGAGAAAAATGAATACCTCCGGAGATTTATCTCGGCCGGCGTGGAAAGAAAAGAAATGCGAGGTTCAGGTATTACGCTAGTACGAAAACATTTTACTGGAGTAAATAACAAAACGCACGGAAAAATTATCTGAAGACAGTATTTATAAATTATCTAGGTGCATTTTTCACCTTGTGCCTGTAAATTCTTTTCTGTGCCGTAATAAACAGAGCTTCATTTATTTCAAGAAATTTTGACAGACGATACTTATTCTTATCTCTAGCTCTGAAATACTGAACGGTCATAAAGAAAATGTATTCAGTAAGTATATTTTTATTTTAGAAAGAAATATATCGCAGTATGAACCAACCGCCCCAAGTATAGTCTATATCGAAGTTAGAGACGTACGCCGAAACAAACATCACAGTTCGGCGCGCAATTATTTCCAATGCCATATCATCGAATCCACAGGTCATGCCCTAGCTCGTTACGGGGTTGAAACCACATACGCGCCCTTGTTACGGGCGTGTAAAAACGTTCTTCACTAACGAGGGAGATCGGAGTACCATCGGCTCATCGGAAAACAATCAAAGGGCTCATTCACACGGGATCCGTCATTGACCATTCGTCAAAATACACGATACGTCATGACGGATGGACGTTCACATTGCATACGGAATCGTGTTTTTTCACGATTCGTCAAAATATCCGAATTGGTGGCATCAGCGGATCCGTCACAATAAATTCACGATTCGTGATTTTTTAAATCACAATACTAGATTTAAGACGAATCTAAATTTTTCACGATTCGTGATCCGTGTGAACATGGGCATTCAAAAAGCCGCCTTCAAAAAAAAGAACGAATCGTGAAAAAAGACGAATCGTCAAAAATCACGAATCGTCCTCGTGTGGACGAGGTCTAACAAAACAAAGAAACATCGCAAACAAAAGTTTCGTCAAAACTTACCGATCGATGGGAATGCAGATTGACTCTGAACTACAGTTTCAATTCGAGGCTTTGGCTCGAATTTGACTTTCGACGAGTTTATCCACTGTGTGATCGGCAGCTTTGGTTGTTTGATGCTTCCAACTTTCTCGTATTGACGTTTGATTCGAAAAGTCAATTTAAATGTATTTAAGTAGGGTTTTGTGTACAAAAAAACATGTTTGGTAAATAACTCCAGAAAATTCTAGCCTTTGTGAAAGCTGTGTTTTACTGAGCTGCTTATGTTTATTATTGGACTTTCATCGACGACATGTTTGTTTTGTAAGTTAAATACACTGTCTTGTTTTAAATATATTTAATTAATAAAGACAAATAAAATCTGCTAAAAAAACTTATTAAGGACCAGAATACAATCTTGTTCCAGAACAACCAACGAAGACACAGAAATTGATACATGTAATTGCGCGCACTCACGTAACTAGAAGGGATTAATTGCAAATCATGTTCAACATTTGCCTCCCTCGCTCTTATTACGGAGTTTAATTAAAAAGCTCAACGCAGGCAAGCACCGGTAATAGGCATCACAACGCACGGCTCTCCAGACAAGCGCTTAGTTTACCGCGGGCCGTAGTTGGGGGAAGTCAAAACAATACGCCGAGGTTCCGACGTGCGAGTATGTTGCCTTGTTGGTTTATACCGCGATGTTCGTTTGTTGATTTACATAACAACAGCGGCACTGCGATCGTTAGATTTAAGTATTTAGGCATAACTATTAATTTAGGTTTCAGCTGTTGTGAGCTTTGTTCTTTTTATAGACAAACAAAGTCAATGTTTTATGATTATACAGAGTGGCTCTGTAAATCGTGGATTAAACGAAACACGGAGATAAAAGAGATTATTCCCAACATAAAATCTTTCTACAGTATGACTTCAAATTGACACAAAAAAGTTTTTGTATTTTTTATAAAAAAGCGTACCTCCAGGCGAGCCTCTTCGCTAACCGTAGCTCTAAATTAACCTGTATAATAGTGATTGTATCTAAAAATAGGATAAATATTCTGATTAAGAATATTATAAAATAACTTAGATGATCTGTGATGATCACTCAAAATGCGTTTTTGCACAAATGATGTTATTGAAGATAGCGAAAGAACCCTAAAACCGAAGCTTACTCCTGACCTTTGAAAGTTAAACCACACGAATGAACTTTAATAAAAACAGCCTCCCTTTATAGAGAAACCAATGTTTTTTTACGACGGTCATAAAAAATAAAGATTCGCCTCCAACGTGACACCCCTCCGCAGGCATATTGACCGCGTGACACAGTGCAACAATCTGTCTCTTTCGACACGCTATTCATTCCGCGAAATGCAAATCCCGTCTCGCTAACAGTCTTGAAACAAGACGTCCTGTCACGTCATCCGAGCTTTTTTGTTTTTTTTTTGCCTCCCGCCCGTCACTCGCTGTTTAAAGAGAGCATTTGCGTAATGTTACCTGTCGGGTTGCTGGACAGGTTTGTTGTTTCAGCTACAGCCTTTGTTTCATATCTGACATTCGTATGCCGGCTTTGCAGAATTATGAATTTGCAGGTTAGCAATAGTACGAATAGAACCTGTGCATACGAGTATTTACCCAAAGTTGTATTTTACTTAATAAAGTCGACAAAAGAAACGATTTGTTTTCGTCGCACAAAAGCAATACCATCACGCAAACCGTGGCGCACATCGTGCTTACAGCAATGCTACGCACATTTATGATGATGACTACCCAACTGGCATGATACATAATACTAATCCAGAAAAACCGTAAATTTACACACCGTAAATTCCACTTTTACGTCTCGATTCAATAGAGCATCGTAAGATGCGAACCTTTCACACAATACGGCTTTTAGCATCGCCCGACAACAGTAAAACATTGTTCGAAATTTTCTTTACCCGTAAAAAGGGTCTCGTGTAAATACTTCTATTATCATAACCGTAGAGAGAACTGCGTGAAAAATAATATAAAACGCTGTGAATTTATGTAATAACGGCTCACGTGCCGGTGTCATACGTCCCTCATTTGTCCGTCAGCGTTATGACGTGACGGGAATGCCGTGAAACATGATCCGACTTTAGCTAACTTTTGAGGGCCTTTTAATATTCACAGTCAATTCTGCGACCCGCAAGGGAATTGGAGTCGGAATAATGTTTTTTTATGCAGTGTAGTGTTATCGGTTTTATGCGTGCTCTTTTTATATCAATTTATTTATCCACGTTGTTGTTTACCTCTTAATCCTTTTATTTAAAAAATAATAATTAGACTGCATTTCAATTAAAAATAGCCCAATCCCAAAACTGAAAAGTTATAAGTGATTCTGTACGATGGTAAAATAGTAAATAAAGTATGATTTTTTTTTGAGTGATCGCCTGAGGTACCCGTGAAATAAAAAAAAAAAACAATTTAATACGAGTAGACTTATGCAAATACCGCTGCAATCAACTCTCCAAGACTTCGTTCATCTTACATTAAATCCTGCCCTTTCCCTTTATAAACAAGATGAAAATAAAATGACGAACATTTCAAACCAAACATGGGGCCCCAAAATGGCGGGTCGTTTATTTCTCGAGCCTACAATTTCCGAGGACCCAGTATTTTGTGCCAGTTTGTACAAGAGGCTCGAACAAAATTAGAGAGAAACAAAAAGCAAAAAGTGAAACGGTTGAATTGAGCAATACAAACCACTTGTGTCCCCGTCACTCAGGTGCGTACTGGGAGGCCTGCCTCGACACTCGCAAAATTCCGTTTTAGGGATACGTGCCTTGAAATGAAAAAAAGGGGCTAGTTGAACGACATCATCATGCACGCACAGAGGAAGGAATGCCAATAAGTACGAGTATAAACAAAAACATTGGTTCTTTATTTTGAAAAAGTTTATAACAAACAATTAACGTTTAGAAAGAAAGAAAGAAGAAAGAAAATACATTTATTAAAGAATGGACATCACATAACACACGAAAATAGACGACGTAAAGGGCACTGGTATAAAACAAAAAACTCAGTAAAATTACAATTTATAGAGGTAAACCAGTCGGACTGTGCAGTTGTGCGCCTGCTTAAGTCGTGACCCGCTAGGGGCCCCGACGCTGGTTTTCAGTAGACCTAGCCGAGTGAGGTCACGGACATATACGCCAAACATTAGGTTTAAGTAGATTCAAAATAAAACAGAAACCGTTAGTTATTCGTACTTCAATGTATAAACTTTTGACAGCTAAAATTATTGCAAACTTTATTAGTACAACAATAAATGATAAAAAGAATTATAAATGCCAAAAAATACTGTCTGTTTAATGACAACATCTTAACAGTACGGAACCCTTTAGAGCTAGTCCAACCCCCTCTCACCATCTTTTTAATCAGCGTCCCCGCCTCTCAGGATTTAATTAAAGCTCCTAAACACTTTACATTGGCAATAATTGTGCCTGGAGAAGATTACAAATCTGTTTGTATCAATTAATCGAAAATACTGTTACTGCCAGCCCAAGCCGCGCGATCGAGTCGTTAAACGAAGACACGACCTTGCCTCGATAATTTGGAACTGATCATTTCATTTGGGGACGTAAATTTTGGATTTGGTTAATTTATTTTAGAGCTGACTTTGAGGGGCAGAATCAGTGTTTATTTGACAGCTAAGAAGAAGTTTTTGCTCGGGTTTTGGCGAATCTTGGTACTTAAACAGATTTAATTAAATATAATCAATTTTAAAATTGTTTTTTTTTTGAAACCGTAAGGTATTTAAGTATGGTAATAAAAACAACTGTTAATACCTACATGATAATGACGTTTGCAATAGTTTTCAATACCTGATGCTATTTGGCGCAAAACAATTAAAAATTAAAACACTTCCCTAAGTTCCCCTAAGTCAGTTTATTCCTATATTAAGTAGGATACACCTAAGATTAACCGCATGTGGCGGGCTGCACCTAGTTGTAGGTTGTAGCCAGCTAAAACTAGGTGTGGCCGCACTTCGGCTATTAGCCGTAACATATACATATAATCAAATTAATGATCTTAACGTAAACTGGAATTTCTCCTAGCACGTTACAGAGAGCGAGATTTTTATCTCGTTTAATTACATTAAACCAATAAATTTAGTATCCCACCCCTCAGATTAAGGGTCCAGAGGGGCTTACCGGGTGTGAGCGATTACTTCACCTGTGAGTAAGTAGAAATGTATAGATAGAGTAAGCCAACAGAACGCCTCTATGGCATTATTCAAAATGTGTTGAATTAATGTTAATTCTTATATCACAGTCTGAACATGTAGGTATAATAAATTGTTTCAACAAAACACTAATTACCTAAATCCAAACTAAGCGTGAGCTTGTGCCATAGCGACTAGGATAACGGATAGACATACTTACTCATAATCACATATATACTTACTTATACTTACATCCAAGACTTAGGTACAACTGCTCGTGCTCATCACACAAACATCACATTGCCCCTTGCGGGATCCAAACCCGCAACCTTTGGTTTTGTAATCCGGAGCGCGGACCATTACACCAAGACGGTCGTATAGTCCGGAGCACAGCTTTGACTATGTTTTCTCTCAATAGAATAAGTAAATCCAGAGATACAGAGTGTTTTTTCTATATTATACGACATGGTCAAACTAAGAGGTTACGAATTATGACCCCTTAGTCCTGATTACTAGATGTCGATGGGAGTAAGAGTCATTTTGTATCATCGCGTCTACTTAGACGATGTCGCGGGATATGGCTAGTACGAGTAATTTATCTTTGTACCTGACTGTGCAGGCAGATAGTCCGACCACCTGGTCTAAAATAAATGGTTAGCTTGATTAATGTACGTTATCAAGAGGATTTTGAGAATCGTCTGTGGTTAAACACCTTCACTACCCAGTAGACTTTGAGACGTGATGATTGATTGTAGAGTGTCGAGTAGCTTTTAGGTATTATTAGTCAACGTACTCATTTCTCAAGCCTTGTACATGATTGATGGAGTTAATATTTTTGTAGCACGCTGAAAAAATATGGAAAGTCTGTGTTGCTACTGTATTTTGTTTCTGTGAGAGTATGTAACAATTTAGAAATAAGGAGTTTGGGATAACAGATTGGTTTATCCAAATCTGCTCTAATAAAAAATGGCTTACCTAAGTACCAACATGATCATACAATATTTGACACATTCATTTATAACAATGATTTCTTCTTGCCATAGGTTATGAAATCCATTACTACTACATAACATGGTATCTTAACCAAAGTAAGTCTTATCCTAAGCCGTTTAAACCTTCACGTATAATATCATGTTTTCAGACACAATAGCAAAATTATTTTTTATCAACCAGCCCGCGGGTCTTATGGGGTTTTACAGGTTAAATTTCGCTCAAACTCTTCGACTTTTCTAAGTATTTCATGATTAAATAAAATTCTAGATCACATAAATTTAACTTATTAGTTCAACGTAGCGGTCGTATGTCTTGGTATCGCCGTTCAATATTGTAATGGAAATGTAAACTGAATCACCGCGGCCCGTCCGGTTAGTAAGCGTCTTGGAAGAGGCTAGCACGGCAAACACTTCATCTTCCATTCATGGCCCCAAGAGCGGGGTGAAGAGGTTAGGGGATATACACACTGATGTAAAAGTCACGGAAGAGACTACCTGGAATATAAAGACCACTTATTTATTTACTTGGTGTGTTCCACTTTAATATATTTGTTTGGTTTACTTACCTAAATAAGTACCCTTAGCTGGTCAAGTACCTGATTAAAAATAGTTTTATCATTTTTTTACACTCACAGTGTTATTTTATTTTAAAGTTTACGGGAAGGATGCCGACCCGCGTTCGGATTTTTGTTTTCATATTTATATTTAATTGATACTTCTTATTTTATTTGGGCTGTTTTTTTCGCGAATGTTAGGTTTTGAAATCGCAATATCGAAAGCCTGACGATAAAATATTTGACGCATAAATTAACTTGATAATATCTTTACAATTGTATTTAGCAGCAATTATGGAAAAAATTGCATGCATACATCACGTAAAAATATGTTTTTGTTCCAAGCACACAAATTCTACAATAGCGACTAATAAACAACGACCAACGTATACAAATTCATTCGTACTTTGCGAGGAAATATTAATGCTTAAGCAATTTTCCCTTCAAAGCTCCCAAAGAAATAGACGGTGGTGCAAACACTCCATCTTTCATTCATAGATGCGAGAGGCCAGAGACACGGACGCAAATTAAGATGGAAGCGACACCGGGGCGAACTCACCCTCACTCGCTAACTAAGATTTATTACATTATTTTTACAAACGCCCAATGTTATCAGCGAAGTGACTCAAAGTATTTTACATTAGAGACGTTGTTATATCCAACAATTTCGAGTTTGAATATTATTTATTAAAATCCTGTCAGTTCATCGCAGTGGAAAATGAAAACTGACATCCAATTAGGTAATCTTTTGAAAGCTTTGTAACGGGAAATAATATCTAATATCGACAATAGGGAAAAATACAGTAGTATTCGATTCGAATTATCTTTCAAACAAACGGTTATTTTTGGTTAATCAGTATGACCAATTTTCAAATTATTAATTTTCAATCACTAATATTAATTTGCAAGTTGTATTGTTTTGTGCACTGTCTATCATATGCATCGAATAATGATAGTACTCGTATGTTCTAAAAAAGAAAAGTATTTCAGTACCTATTCAGCAATTTATTATTTATCAAAATCGTTTCGGCGGTTAATCAGTAACGAAAAATTAGACATACATACATACCTTTTGGACTTTGCTGCAGACGGGTAAAAATTGTCTCTTCCAGCAATTCAAGTTCTCGTAACCCGAGCTTGACATAATTTCCTCCCACACGATAACAATACCTAGCTACGAAACTCTACACCTACTTCTTGCATTTGACAAGCGTGGTTTAGTACTGACATGCTTATCTTGGCTAAATGCTTACGAAAGGAGATAATAATTATTCGTCTAATTTAAGTGAACAGATATAGAGAAAGTTTGAAGGTTTCGAAAAGTAAAGAGTAAATTAGTTTTGCTATTGCAACCTTAAATTTAAAAAAGTTGCTGTGGAATATCACAGAGTATTTTTCTACCTATTAAACGATCAATATTTAAAAATATGTTAATCTAGCTGAGAATCATAATAATGATGTTCCAGATTGTCATAATTTTCAACTCAGTTATTTTATAAAAAATATTTTGGCCTCACGGGACTTATTAATATGTCGAGAAGACCTTAACTTTTCAAGTTTAAGATCTAGTATGATGTGATGTAGTAGATTTTTAACACTTTTGAGAAATGTTTGTCTGACTATAGGTTCAATCGTGTAGGTTACATGGATATTTTTATGTCATGTATAATATTTCAAGCAATAGACCTATTCAATGTTCAGAAGACAGAGTTACTTAGTTACGACTTACGATGTTAATAGGATTTAGATGGACTCTTTTCAAAGGAAACAAAACAGTAGTAGTTTTTAGTCGCATAAAATTAAATGCTGATAGAATATTCATCGGCCGAAGTTTTGGACTCGAGGGAATACTGAATCAGATTAGTTTTACTTCAGCTCGATGTAAATCAAAAACTTAACTCGTTACATTATACTTGTAAATGACTGTATCAAATATGTGACCTTTAAACGTGTACTTATGGCCGGGGCCCCCAACGCTTGGTAAAAGTATTATACATATAAAATAAGCAAGGACGAAAATAAAAAAATACTAATTAATGCACAATTAACTCGTGTTTACTTAAATATAATGGTTATTTTGATGCCAAAAATGTCATGCGATAATTACACACAAACGGCCTGTTTATGTTAATTAAAGTGAAACATTTTGAGTAAGTAATTACTGTCTGGCTAGTTATTCAAATAAGTGGTTAACTCGGATAGTTACTACAAACAGATCAAAAGCTATGTCAAAAGCCTCTGTAAGGTAGTAAAATACAGGCTCAACGATCGAAATTAAGGTAGTGCCTTTCTGTATGTGCCTCAAAACATAGCTGTGGGCAATGATAGTGCATTTAAAAAAGAGGTACCTAGATGGGGCTAACGCGGAACTTGATTGCCTCAAATTGTGTAATTTGCACAATTTTGCATTCAAATATGACATTTGACACTTAGAAGAACGTGTGCTCGGAGCATCAAATTCAAACCGCGCAGTACAAGATGACAGGTCTACCTGTTTTTTAACAATTACACTGTCAGTGGCTGTGGGAGTGGGACAATCCCCTATGTCGATGTAACGATTTATCGGCAGGCTTAGATATCTCTCAGACCATCCATATAGACTTTGCACAAGTATCCTGATTGATTAATGTCGCGACAAAAGAGTAGGTAGGTATTGCGGATATAAAGTTGTAAAGAGTCGAATCCAGTTTTCATAAAATTTATTGAATAACGGTACACAACGCTGTACATAAGGCACGCTTGTAATATAAATATTAAAATTACGAAGTTCAATAAAAGCAAATACCATTTGGAAAATTCTATCATACTTACATAAAAGAGAAAATAGAAAGTTTATATTATACAGTTACGAACTTTTTGATTTATTTTTATGGACGTTTCATGTTCAAAGCAGACTTCAAATTAAGAAACTTGCTAATTAGATAGGTACTTAATATTTAGGTTATTTGAAAATCTCATTACTTAAGTCATAGTCATACACTCTCAGAATTCTCGATGATATTATTATGATGATACGGCGTAGTTACAAATTCATAGAAGAATCTACTTAATAAAAGCGGCCACGTGCGAGTTGGACTCGCGCACGAAGGGTTCCGTAACTTTATCTATATACAACATTTGTCACTATATGAACTTTTTAACCGACTTCAAAAATGAGGAGGTTATCAATTCAAATGTATGTTTTGTTTGTGGCTATGTTACCACATTAAGATACTCTCGGTTACACCAAGAATGACTGGATATCCAGTCATTTGTAGACCTATTTGAAAAAAAAAATGTTTACCTAAAGGTTTTACCTTCTAGTTGGTCCCATTGTGGCCCAGTCGAGATCTGATGATGGGATCTTTGTGTAATCGAGGGAAACCCTCAAATTTTAAAGGCACGTATAGGGTTTTCGTACTAGTATCTTAATGTTGACATGTTGGTACGTCTGATAGATAACATTGTGTGGAGCTGTAGCTCTCAATAGAATAAGTAAATCCAGAGATACAGAGTGTTTTTTCTATATTATACGACATGGTCAAACTAAGAGGTTACGAATTATGACCCCTTAGTCCTGATTACTAGATGTCGATGGGAGTAAGAGTCATTTTGTATCATCGCGTCTACTTAGACGATGTCGCGGGATATGGCTAGTACGAGTAATTTATCTTTGTACCTGACTGTGCAGGCAGATAGTCCGACCACCTGGTCTAAAATAAATGGTTAGCTTGATTAATGTACGTTATCAAGAGGATTTTGAGAATCGTCTGTGGTTAAACACCTTCACTACCCAGTAGACTTTGAGACGTGATGATTGATTGTAGAGTGTCGAGTAGCTTTTAGGTATTATTAGTCAACGTACTCATTTCTCAAGCCTTGTACATGATTGATGGAGTTAATATTTTTGTAGCACGCTGAAAAAATATGGAAAGTCTGTGTTGCTACTGTATTTTGTTTCTGTGAGAGTATGTAACAATTTAGAAATAAGGAGTTTGGGATAACAGATTGGTTTATCCAAATCTGCTCTAATAAAAAATGGCTTACCTAAGTACCAACATGATCATACAATATTTGACACATTCATTTATAACAATGATTTCTTCTTGCCATAGGTTATGAAATCCATTACTACTACATAACATGGTATCTTAACCAAAGTAAGTCTTATCCTAAGCCGTTTAAACCTTCACGTATAATATCATGTTTTCAGACACAATAGCAAAATTATTTTTTATCAACCAGCCCGCGGGTCTTATGGGGTTTTACAGGTTAAATTTCGCTCAAACTCTTCGACTTTTCTAAGTATTTCATGATTAAATAAAATTCTAGATCACATAAATTTAACTTATTAGTTCAACGTAGCGGTCGTATGTCTTGGTATCGCCGTTCAATATTGTAATGGAAATGTAAACTGAATCACCGCGGCCCGTCCGGTTAGTAAGCGTCTTGGAAGAGGCTAGCACGGCAAACACTTCATCTTCCATTCATGGCCCCAAGAGCGGGGTGAAGAGGTTAGGGGATATACACACTGATGTAAAAGTCACGGAAGAGACTACCTGGAATATAAAGACCACTTATTTATTTACTTGGTGTGTTCCACTTTAATATATTTGTTTGGTTTACTTACCTAAATAAGTACCCTTAGCTGGTCAAGTACCTGATTAAAAATAATTTTATCATTTTTTTACACTCACAGTGTTATTTTATTTTAAAGTTTACGGGAAGGATGCCGACCCGCGTTCGGATTTTTGTTTTCATATTTATATTTAATTGATACTTCTTATTTTATTTGGGCTGTTTTTTTCGCGAATGTTAGGTTTTGAAATCGCAATATCGAAAGCCTGACGATAAAATATTTGACGCATAAATTAACTTGATAATATCTTTACAATTGTATTTAGCAGCAATTATGGAAAAAATTGCATGCATACATCACGTAAAAATATGTTTTTGTTCCAAGCACACAAATTCTACAATAGCGACTAATAAACAACGACCAACGTATACAAATTCATTCGTACTTTGCGAGGAAATATTAATGCTTAAGCAATTTTCCCTTCAAAGCTCCCAAAGAAATAGACGGTGGTGCAAACACTCCATCTTTCATTCATAGATGCGAGAGGCCAGAGACACGGACGCAAATTAAGATGGAAGCGACACCGGGGCGAACTCACCCTCACTCGCTAACTAAGATTTATTACATTATTTTTACAAACGCCCAATGTTATCAGCGAAGTGACTCAAAGTATTTTACATTAGAGACGTTGTTATATCCAACAATTTCGAGTTTGAATATTATTTATTAAAATCCTGTCAGTTCATCGCAGTGGAAAATGAAAACTGACATCCAATTAGGTAATCTTTTGAAAGCTTTGTAACGGGAAATAATATCTAATATCGACAATAGGGAAAAATACAGTAGTATTCGATTCGAATTATCTTTCAAACAAACGGTTATTTTTGGTTAATCAGTATGACCAATTTTCAAATTATTAATTTTCAATCACTAATATTAATTTGCAAGTTGTATTGTTTTGTGCACTGTCTATCATATGCATCGAATAATGATAGTACTCGTATGTTCTAAAAAAGAAAAGTATTTCAGTACCTATTCAGCAATTTATTATTTATCAAAATCGTTTCGGCGGTTAATCAGTAACGAAAAATTAGACATACATACATACCTTTTGGACTTTGCTGCAGACGGGTAAAAATTGTCTCTTCCAGCAATTCAAGTTCTCGTAACCCGAGCTTGACATAATTTCCTCCCACACGATAACAATACCTAGCTACGAAACTCTACACCTACTTCTTGCATTTGACAAGCGTGGTTTAGTACTGACATGCTTATCTTGGCTAAATGCTTACGAAAGGAGATAATAATTATTCGTCTAATTTAAGTGAACAGATATAGAGAAAGTTTGAAGGTTTCGAAAAGTAAAGAGTAAATTAGTTTTGCTATTGCAACCTTAAATTTAAAAAAGTTGCTGTGGAATATCACAGAGTATTTTTCTACCTATTAAACGATCAATATTTAAAAATATGTTAATCTAGCTGAGAATCATAATAATGATGTTCCAGATTGTCATAATTTTCAACTCAGTTATTTTATAAAAAATATTTTGGCCTCACGGGACTTATTAATATGTCGAGAAGACCTTAACTTTTCAAGTTTAAGATCTAGTATGATGTGATGTAGTAGATTTTTAACACTTTTGAGAAATGTTTGTCTGACTATAGGTTCAATCGTGTAGGTTACATGGATATTTTTATGTCATGTATAATATTTCAAGCAATAGACCTATTCAATGTTCAGAAGACAGAGTTACTTAGTTACGACTTACGATGTTAATAGGATTTAGATGGACTCTTTTCAAAGGAAACAAAACAGTAGTAGTTTTTAGTCGCATAAAATTAAATGCTGATAGAATATTCATCGGCCGAAGTTTTGGACTCGAGGGAATACTGAATCAGATTAGTTTTACTTCAGCTCGATGTAAATCAAAAACTTAACTCGTTACATTATACTTGTAAATGACTGTATCAAATATGTGACCTTTTAACATCAAACGTGTACTTATGGCCGGGGCCCCCAACGCTTGGTAAGAGTATTATACATATAAAATAAGCAAGGACGAAAATAAAAAAATACTAATTAATGCACAATTAACTAGTGTTTACTTAAATATAATGGTTATTTTGATGCCAAAAATGTCATGCGATAACTACACACAAACGGCCTGTTTATGTTAATTAAAGTGAAACATTTTGAGTAAGTAATTACTGTCTGGCTAGTTATTCAAATAAGTGGTTAACTCGGATAGTTACTACAAACAGATCAAAAGCTATGTCAAAAGCCTCTGTAAGGTAGTAAAATACAGGCTCAACGATCAAAATTAAGGTAGTGCATTTCTGTATGTGCCTCAAAACATAGCTGTGGGCAATGATAGTGCATTTAAAAAAGAGGTACCTAGATGGGGCTAACGCGGAACTTGATTGCCTCAAATTGTGTAATTTGCACAATTTTGCATTCAAATATGACATTTGACACTTAGAAGAACGTGTGCTCGGAGCATCAAATTCAAACCGCGCAGTACAAGATGACAGGTCTACCTGTTTTTTAACAATTACACTGTCAGTGGCTGTGGGAGTGGGACAATCCCCTATGTCGATGTAACGATTTATCGGCATGCTTAGATATCTCTCAGACCATCCATATAGACTTTGCACAAGTATCCTGATTGATTAATGTCGCGACAAAAGAGTAGGTAGGTATTGCGGATATAAAGTTGTAAAGAGTCGAATCCAGTTTTCATAAAATTTATTGAATAACGGTACACAACGCTGTACATAAGGCACGCTTGTAATATAAATATTAAAATTACGAAGTTCAATAAAAGCAAATACCATTTGGAAAATTCTATCATACTTTCATAAAAGAGAAAATAGAAAGTTTATATTATACAGTTACGAACTTTTTGATTTATTTTTATGGACGTTTCATGTTCAAAGCAGACTTCCAATTAAGAAACTTGCTAATTAGATAGGTACTTAATATTTAGGTTATTTGAAAATCTCATTACTTAAGTCATAGTCATACACTCTCAGAATTCTCGATGATATTATTATGATGATACGGCGTAGTTACAAATTCATAGAAGAATCTACTTAATAAAAGCGGCCAAGTGCAAGTTGGACTCGCGCACGAAGGGTTCCGTAACTTTATCTATATACAACATTTGTCACTATATGAACTTTTTAACCGACTTCAAAAATGAGGAGGTTATCAATTCAAATGTATGTTTTGTTTGTGGCTATGTTACCACATTAAGATACTCTCGGTTACACCAAGAATGACTGGATATCCAGTCATTTGTAGACCTATTTGAAAAAAAAAATGTTTACCTAAAGGTTTTACCTTCTAGTTGGTCCCATTGTGGCCCAGTCGAGATCTGATGATGGGATCTTTGTGTAATCGAGGGAAACCCTCAAATTTTAAAGGCACGTATAGGGTTTTCGTGCTAGTATCTTAATGTTGACATGTTGGTACGTCTGATAGATAACATTGTGTGGAGCTGGGCTGATGGTGAAACTCCTTAAAAATTATCAGTTAAGTAATTAAAACACCAGATCCTAACCCAAAAAACCCCAGTAACCCTAAAAATGTTATACAATTTTAGTAAACCTACATGTATTTTGAAACCCTGAAAAATTCCAATTGATTTGTTGTAATCACCAAAGCGAAAATAGTTGAAAGAAACTATTCCTGAAGTTATATCACCACCTGGCGCCGATTGGGAGCCCAGCCAAAACAAGTAACTGATAAGTTCCGAGAAAATCGGATCCCAACTTTTGTAGGTAACTAACGCTGTTGAAAGGATCTAGAAACAAAACAGTAGTAGGTTCTCCCTATTCTTGGTTATTTTGGTTTGAGCCGTTTTTATGATCATTCATATTAATCCACTTTATATTAATAAACAACGTCTAGGCGTTTACGTATCTGTTTTTATGTTTACGTACACTTACTTTATCTGAAAAAGTACCTACTTTATGTTTTTGTGAAGCTTAGATTTTTTCATTTATGTAACATACATATATAGAGTACACAATATCTATTTCTATTAATGAAATTGAAATGGCTTAGAAACGAGAAACTTCAGCAATATCGTGTCGTGATGTGGTCATATGTGATCGTGTGTAAATACTAAGACAATTTGCGCTGCTCAAACCATGAACATTTCCTGAATATTTGCTGAGTTCTCATGTACCTATTTGGCAATACAAGTTTTATTCGGAAAGTAATCCGGAGCTCGTCGAGACCCAAAAGTTATATTACACTAGTCTACGGAGTTCCAGAGGGCACAGAAACTTGTGTCAATCAACCGAAATGGTATTTCAACCGAAGACATTTTTGAGCCACCATCAATTTGAATAGTTGAAACTCTTTTACTAGAAATAATGTACCGTTTTCTAGAAAAAAATGTATTTACTAGAAGAAACTTAGACTGAACATTTGAGATTGACTATTTCTATCAAGTGCATGATTGTAAGCACTGTAATTAGAAATCCGCTGCTCTTGAAGGAACCTTACGTTCAGAAGCACTGTAAGCACCCTGAATATTCTAGTCATTGTGTTCAGTAATATAATAAATAAATAAAATATAATTAAAACGGTATTATACAGAACCCAGAGCTGCAATCTGAAGACGTGTCTGTGGCTCCTCGACATCAATAATCCGTCGACACGGAGAGATTTGCCTAAGCCTCTGACATCGAGGGCCGCTAAATGAGATTTCGCTGATGTAAGTCTACATACTTAGGTAGAGTCGTTTACATTTCTGAATATTAAAATGATCTCTGTGGACTGCGGTAATATTGAGTTTACTTTTTAGGTGGCTATTCGACCATGGGTCTTTAGTAAAAGATTATTAATCTTATATTCAAATATGCATGGGTTTACTTGGTAGTAATCACAGAATCTCAAATTAAGTGGTTATTATTGTCATTAAACGTGCGGTTTTCATAAATGTCTGTCAATCTTGTTCATCTCAGTTAGACATTTACAAAACTGACTGAATAGAGACACTATAACAGGAGGTCAAGAAAAGGGCGGGAAGCAAAGAAGGATGGAAAACACTCCACCGATAAGAGCTGGTGAGTATTGCGCCTAAAAACTAACACACCACTGTGGTGCGGGGAAAAAATATGGCGGATGCAGCCTTAGGCGTGGCTGTGAGTGATAATAGAGTGGACTGTATTTTGCGGGGAATATAAATAAGATGGATTTTCCTTTAGAAGATGAAAATAAAGAGAAAGGGGCAGGGATAGCAGGTTGGAAATGGAAGCTCACCTCGAGGTCTTCTTACATATGCCTTCCAAGACACGTGGGCGGCCACCCAGGTTACACAGCTTTCCTGTCTCTTCTGCGGTGTATCTTCTTAAAGTCTTTCGCAACTCTTCGATCACATAAATACGCACAACACAGAGATGCACAATAGTCATGAGGTTGGTTCAATCACACACGATCCGAGTGCCTAGTACTTTGAGAGCGCGGTGTACTGGCGACTGTTGCGGTTACGATTTCGTACGTTACTAATGTATGGCGTTTCGTTCGGTGAGCGGGAAATGGAAAAATAGGAGGGTAGATACATATAAAAATAATAACACCTACCTAACCACTTTGATTTAACAACGAAACCCAACATCCCCCCGGCCTTGAAGTTACCCTTCAAAGGAAAGAGAGAAAAATTAAGCTCTACATAGTGAATGTAGAGCGAAGCGGAATGATATATAGCGGGTGAATAAGCAGTTAATTTAAACTAGAGATGGAAAGTATAACTAAAAAGTAAATCTATATAAAAGAGTCTATATAAAGACCAAATGAAACTAAAAAGAGAGAAAAAAAATTAAACTTAATAGTAAGGTGACTCTACTGAGTCGGGAGCGGGCAAAGCCGCACAACTGGACGTTTATAAGTGCCAGCTCTCGTTTTTACCTCCACAACGCGGGTTACGCCATCCTTTCCGGGATAGATGCATGTAATAAGGCCTAAAGGCCACTGTAAGGGTGGAGCATTGTCTACAATTAATAAAACCACAGTACCCACGGTAACCGGGTTTGACGGGGTATTCCATTTTTCTCGCGACTGCAAGCAATGCAAATACTCCGATCTAAAGCGCTTCCAATACGATTGCACAAGTGAATCCATTAAAGAGAACCGGGACAACAAATTTTTATTTTCGTAAGTCAAATCGGCCGCGGGAAGGAACTCTAGAGGTGCGGTTGATAAAAAATGTGAAGGTGTGAGCGCAAGCGGCTCTGATGGGTCAGAACTAAGCGCGTATAGAGGTCGGCTATTTAGTACTGCCTCGATTTGCGTAAGGACTGTCGCCATTTCTTCATAAGTAAGAATTTGGTTTCCTATAACGCGAAACAATAAAGACTTAGCGCTTTTAATATTCGCCTCCCATATACCACCAAAATGACTTGCGGTAGGAGGATTCATTCGCCACATAATGCGGTTTTTTGCAAGCTCGTTACTGAAATTGCGATAATAATCATCCGACAGTAAAAAATCGTATAATTCATTAAAATAGGCTTTAGAGGCGACGAAATTAGTACCGTTGTCGCTATATAAATAACTACAAGGACCACGGCGCGATATAAAACGTTTGAACGCATCAATAAAAGAAACAGAAGTTAAGTTAGACACAAGTTCAATATGAACTGCTTTCGTAACTAAACAAATAAATAGACATAAGTAGGCTTTCACACTACGAACGCCTCGTTTGCGGTAAGGAGTAATATAAAGAGGCCCTGCGTAGTCTACACCCGTGTGTAGGAACGCCTTGCACTGCTCAAGTCTGCATTTGGGCAAGTCGGCCATTGGCGGAAACGTAGGTTTAGGATTCGACCGGAAACAAATATTACATTTATGTATGCGTTGTCTAACTATACGTCTCGCGGATATAATCCAATATTTTGATTTTATTAAAGAAATTAACAATTGCGGTCCAGCATGAAAGTTGTCGCGGTGATAAAAATCAATTAAAAGTTCTACAATACGTCCTTGTTTAGGTAATAAAATAGGGTGTTTAGAGGAATAGTCTAACGACGAGTTCGATAAGCGACCTCCGACGCGTAAAAGTCCGTTACATAAAAATGGAAACAATTTCACTAACTTAGACGAACACGGTTTGTTATTAGTCAAATTAGTAATATCATCAGAAAAATGCTGTGTCTGCACAGCTCGGATAATATTTGTTTCAGCGATATTTAAATCTTCAGCTGTGATAATTCTATTACGCGGCAATTTTTTGATAAAACGAAGAACATACACGGTTACTCGAATGAGTTTGTTCCACGAGGAACATCTTGCAGCAAGGAATATAAGTGGGTTATTATTATTAAGTGCGTGACTACTCACATGAGACAAAGTTTTTTCTTCTGGTAGCGGTGTGCGTTTTGGTACAAATTTTTGTATAGGCCAACTTTGAACGGGCAACGAAAGCCAAGACGGGCCCTTAAACCATAACTCATTATTTACAAGTTGGGAAGGTGTGAGACCACGTGACACACAGTCAGCGGGGTTTTCACAGCCAGCGACGTGATACAAATTATCAGCCGATATATTTAACTGAATTTGCGAAATGCGGTTAGCTACATAAGTGTCGAACCTATGAGGCGAAGCGATCGACCAACAAAGCGCGACCTCAGAGTCTGAAAACGCATAAATATCATCAATTTTATGTCTCATTGACAAAGTATCAAATACTTGTTTTACAAGTCGTGAAAGTAAAAGAACACCATTCAGCTCTAAACGGGCGAGAGTAATTTTAGGTTTAGCGGATGCGACTCGCGATTTCGAACACACGAGTGTAATAATAGGAGGCTGATTGCCATTTACAACGTGTAAGTATATTACACAGCCGTATGCGGATTCACTTGCATCAGAGAATGCAACTAAAGAAACTTTGGAATTAGGTTCTATACCCATATGACGCGGAAAACTAAGGTGACTAATTAGTGGTAACTCGGCCAAATATTGTTGCCATAAATTAACGAAGCGGAAAGGAGGAACATCGTCCCAATCGAGTTGGAGAAGCCAAAGTTCTTTTATAATTAATTTAGCGTACAGAATGACTGGTCCGACGAGCCCTAAGACATCGTACAGACGAGCGGTAGCCGATAAAATGGCGCGTTTTGTACAAACGGGGGATGGACTCGAAATGTCAAAAACAAAACTATCTTGTGCGGGTAACCAGCGCAAGCCTAAAATCTTAAATGTATTTCCAATATCAAAGGAAATAGATTCAGAATGTCGGTGCGATTCAGGTATGTGCGTGAGAAGTTCGAGTGAATTCGACGACCATTTGACCAAATCAAACCCACCGCTTTTGAAGAGATGGATCAACTCATCAGCTGTCTTAACTGCTTCCTCAAGAGAAGAAGCAGAAGAAGCAAGATCATCCATATACACGTCTCTTTCGAGAACGGCGGCCGCCTTAGGCCACTGGTGCCGTTCGTCGCTGGCGAGCTGACGCAGCGTGCGAAGCGCCAAAAATGGCGAAGATCGAAGTCCAAATGTTACCCGAGTGAACTCAAACACTTCAAGCGGGTCACTATTAGAAAAACGGTATAAAATCCGTTGAAATTTGCGGTGCGGAGCATTTGTAAAAATGCATAAATACATTTGTTTTACGTCGGCAAAAAATGCAATACGAAAAACGCGAACATTCAATAAAATGTGAAAAATATCAGCCTGTAGATTTTGACCACTGTGCAAGATATCGTTTAATGACAAACCAGTGTCAGTCTTGGCACTGCCATCGAGGACTGGACGGACCTTAGTGGTCGCCTTGTCGTCGCGAACTACAGGGTGGTGCGGTAAATAAAATCCTGGGGATAGGCACTCCTCAGGTGCGGTGCGGGTGAGAATACCTTTATCGAGGTAATCTAAAATAATATTATCATATTTTATTTTGAGATCAGGATTTTTTGCGAATTTATTCTCCAGAAACAAAAACCGTTTCTTAGCGGTGATAAAAGAATTACCTAAATTATTAGGATTATCTTTAAAAGGAAGATCAACAGAATAGCTGCCATCAGAATTACGAACAGTCGTAGAAGCGTAAATATCCTCACATTCTTGCTCATCTGGACTTAAAAAGGTGCGCGAAGGCATCTCCTCAACGGCCCAAAATCGCTCGACAGCTTCGTGAAGCGGGTCCTGAGTGAAAGCACAGAGCGTGCGCGAAGCGGGTAGCGGGTTAACAATAGGCGCGTCACCCATAATTAGGTAACCTAATGTAGTTTCAAAGGCGGAGGGCATATTACAATCAGAAGATTTAATTCTGTCAAAAAGTAAAATTTTACAATATAAATTCACACCTAAAAGCATATCTATTGGTCCGGGCTGAGAGAAGATATCATCAGCAAGCGGTAGATTTTTATACAAGAAACTAATAGCGGCTGTATCGACGTGCGAGTCCGGCAACTGTGACGTAATGCGATCAACGATCATAGGTTGCACAGAATATACGCAACTATCATCAAAGCGAGATGTGAATTTGAGTGAGGTAATACCTATAATTTTTTGACATGTTCCTCCTATGCCTTGAACTTCCGAAAAGCGGGTTTGTTTATTTATAGAAAGCGATAGTCGCTTGCAACAATTAGCAGTAATATAATCACTCTGAGAGCCTGGATCAATCAGACATCTCAAGTAGTGAGTGCGGTTAAAAGTATCAATAACTTTAATTTTAGCGGTTCCTAATAAAGTAGTAGTTTGCAACCGATTAACTCGATCATACGAAACTGTACAAACCGAAGGATTATTATCGTTACAAACGCGATGCGGTAAATTATTATTGACTATATCTGGACTAGGAGCAGACGAACATTGTTGAGTCATGCTCAGGCCAGCAGTGCAATCGGCAGGTAGGGCGTGCGAGGCGCCCGCGCTGCGAGCGGGAACAATAGCGGGGTCTGACGTCACCGCGCCGATATTGCAATTAGATTTTACGTTTGAATTAAAATGCAGTAATGAATGATGTCGCATAGAACAGTGCGAACAATTATGTTTAGACGTACAAGAAAATGTTTTGTGCTTCACACTTAAACAGTTGTTACAGAACGAATTTGTTTTAATAAAATTATATCTCTCATTCGGAGTCAATTTCATAAAAGAAGAACACGAATATAAATGCTCGTGTTGTTTACTATAGCACAGAGCGCATTTATTATTATCAATATGCGAACCTAAGTCCGTATTGACAAAAGATTTAGTTAAAGGTGAAGGGGTGTGCTTATTGCGTTGTAAATTATAATTAACCGGCTTATGATTTGTATTAGGTGAACGAGATAAAACTTTACTTTGTTCTTTAATAAATTCAATTAAATTATGATAAGTAGGTATTTTATCTTTACGGTACGTAATCTCAAATAATTTAATTGTTTCTGAATCTAGTTTTTGTAGTGCTAAATGTAAGAAAATAAAATCATTTAAATCGTTAAGTTTTAGTTGTTTAAGTGCTTCTATAGAGGAATCGAAATTATTAATAAATGAGTCTAACCCGGTTGCGGTTGTACTAGAAAGCGGTTTAAAATGTAACAACTGGTTAAGATAAGCGGATGCGAGCGAACGAGGATCATCATATTTTTGAACTAAATTTTCCCATATTATATTATAATTATCTGCAGTCGGTGCCAACCCTGCGCAAACGCCCGAGGCTGGACCGGTTAGTTTGCTGACTAGGTAAAAGACGCGTTCATTATCAGTGAGCGAAGTGTTATCGTGGATCATGCTTTTAAATAGTTGATAAAACATTGGCCAATTCCTAGCATCTCCATCGAATGATCTGAGTTCGATAGGCGGAAGGTGGGGTTTCGATTTAGGAATAACTTGTTGCGGTTGAACAGAATATTGTTTTTCGTTATCAAATAGAACTTGTTTAATATAACAGTACATATCCTCGAATGACGTCCAAGAATCGTAATCGGCTTCAGATTCGGGATGCAGTTGTAAATTTAACATATTGTAAGAATCTAAAATATTTTGATAATCTGTACGTAAAGAATCAATATTAACAGCGATTGAAGAAAATGTTCGAACATACTGAGAATTAATTTCTGCCTTTTTAGCATGTTCAAAAATGTTTTGTACGCGTTTATAAATAACATCGCGTTTAACTAAGTAAATAGCTAACTGGTTTTTATTAACATCGAAACCTTCTTCAACAATACCTTCACTACCTCTTCTTTTAGATTTAACCATTGTAAATAGTTATAGTTAAATAGCGGTAAGTATATAGAAAACGAGTAAATTAGACAATAAATGAAATGAACTTAGACAGCAAAAAATAAAAATAACCTAGTGTAAAATTACTAAGTAAATTAGAAATAAATCAATTCGAACGCGAATATAGCCAGTATCGAACTGATTAAAAATATCGGGACTAAAATAAAATAGCGGTAAGGAAAAAATAAAAACTAAAATTAACAAAAATAAAGCGGGGTAGAATAACTTCTTATGTGCGAGCAACGTACTTGTGCGATCGTAATGGCGGAGCGGATGACGTAAAAATGTAATCGAAATAATTACAAAATATTACAATAGCGGGAAAAATAAAATAATAAAAATATAATTTATGCTGAACAACGTAGTGCGGTGCGGAATAATAACGAAATAGCTGCCCAAGCGGGAATAAAAATATAAATAGGACAAACTATTTTAATTACGCTTTAGTCAATGCATAGAAATTATATTTTTACTTTGCGGATTAAACGAAATCGGATAAAATCCGGCTCGAAGGACCAAAAACAATGGTGAGTATTGCGCCTAAAAACTAACACACCACTGTGGTGCGGGGAAAAAATATGGCGGATGCAGCCTTAGGCGTGGCTGTGAGTGATAATAGAGTGGACTGTATTTTGCGGGGAATATAAATAAGATGGATTTTCCTTTAGAAGATGAAAATAAAGAGAAAGGGGCAGGGATAGCAGGTTGGAAATGGAAGCTCACCTCGAGGTCTTCTTACATATGCCTTCCAAGACACGTGGGCGGCCACCCAGGTTACACAGCTTTCCTGTCTCTTCTGCGGTGTATCTTCTTAAAGTCTTTCGCAACTCTTCGATCACATAAATACGCACAACACAGAGATGCACAATAGTCATGAGGTTGGTTCAATCACACACGATCCGAGTGCCTAGTACTTTGAGAGCGCGGTGTACTGGCGACTGTTGCGGTTACGATTTCGTACGTTACTAATGTATGGCGTTTCGTTCGGTGAGCGGGAAATGGAAAAATAGGAGGGTAGATACATATAAAAATAATAACACCTACCTAACCACTTTGATTTAACAACGAAACCCAACAAGAGCTAAAGCGCTTAAATAGGATGAACTCTAAACTACAACGCAGGTAGATTAAAGTACCAAACAATCAAAAACCTGCAACTCTTTTTATACATCAAACTTTTATTATAAAATCGAACATTGAAATGGCATACTTCTTAAACTTTCCAAACTTGAAGACATGCCTTAAAGCTGTAAATCAACATCCCATATACAATCGTAACGAGCGTAACGAATGCGAGTAACAAACTCGAGCAATCGAGTATCGCGACGTGCGCCCACGCTCGCAACTTCGCTCGTCTTTCACCATTCGCACCGGTTATGGAACTTTCCCGAAGTTACTCCACTCACGTACACTTTAAATTAGGCCGATGTGTTTACAAGTCGCCCCCTACGCTGAAAATGCGTCAAACTCCCAAAAATAACACCCTCTTACGCGGAATTCGTAATTAATATTATGATAATGTGGAACAGAAAAGGCCTTTACGCTGCCGTTCCGGAGCGAAGTGCCACGGGAATCGTCTGCTAAGACCAAAATGAACAATTTGCATTGAAACTGTGCGAAACTTTCCGCAATAACATGGAGACCACGAAGTTTTTAGTGCAATTTGAAACTAGTCCATTGCAATATTTTTTTTTATTATCGTTTGGTATCGTGTCTTGGACGATGTTTAGTCTGTGCATTTTTATAATTTAGGTATTTCAGCTACTTTCACGGACAGTGACCATTGCCATAACTTTTTAATTTTTAACAAAAGTGAGATCAAATTTGGGTGGATAATCCCTGCAAAGCTCGCTGAAACTAAGACCATTATCATTATTATCAGGGAGGTCAGTTGCAGAATCTCCATATGCACTAGCATCTGAGAAATGGACTCGGTTTTAACATACTGTTTAAACCATAAACCATTTCTAACTGTCTACCAACATTGCTTACCCTCACTTTAGCAGTCAATAACCAGCGTATCTCAGAAAGTTACCCGTACCTACACCATTTCTTCTCGTCGGAACGATTGTTTAGAGAGCTCAACTTTTAATAGATACTCCAAAGGATTACTCACAACAGATTTAATTCGAAAAACACGAAACAATAGAGGCTTTCTGATTTGTCCCTTTCTTTAGACTACGTCCACTGAATAAAGGCCAAGATGGCTTCTACACATTTTACTACAAGGAATTTTACTGTCGTCTTTAATCAAAGACCTTTCGAACTTTTGTTTTGTTTCCTCGTTTGTTTTCGCTGTAGAAAGTTTTTAATTGCTACCTCTTCTCTTTGCTGGGATCCTTGGCTTAAGTAAAGAGCGATTGACCGGAACCTGCAAGGTTACCTTCGCATCTATAATCCAATTAAGTCACTCAATCTCAGCGACAGCATTATTCCGATCAAGGATTCCTGGTTTCTAGGGATGTATTATTCTACTTGTGAATTTTGTTATAAGTTTTGGTAAGGTATTAGTATTAGTTACTTCCAATATAAACCTAATCCCAAGTCCTAATCTATTGTAACCTGTATGAGCTATTTACAATTAAGTACAACTGTTTTTAAAAAAATAACGTAGTTTGAAAACAATGTCTTTTCTTAGATTTACATGAGTAAACTCTTGCTTATACAAAAAAAATGCGAATAGATAGGTAATGTAATCGAATCTGTATCTTTTTTCTCTCTTTCACTAGAATCCTGAACATTGGTAAGCGTTCCAAAAATATATACTTGATCTCATTGGTGTCAAAAATCTTCCGTCCCGACTGGATGAATAGGTAACCAGCTTAAATATCTAACACACAAAATCCAAACAAGGCCATCGAAAACTGAAGTTTCATATCTCCGACTGTGACCTTTTCAGTATTCAACAAGCACTTTAAAAGTTTGCTGAAAATATTCAATGAGACTTGTTCATATGTAGGCGGCATAGTAAGTACGTGCGAACAACAACTCGTATCAGAGGCCCTACTTCGTTTGACGATATCCGTGTATTCGAATGTAGCCGTCCCTTTCACTCGCGACAGAATGACAACGCGAACGAGGGTGACGGCTAGACTCGAAAATACGGAAATCGTCAACAAGAGTAGGGCCTGGGCTGCAACTCTTTTATGAAAAGATATTTTGCCTTACAACGAGAGCTGCGGAAAATTTTTAGGGTTGGAATGTAGAGGTTCTCTAAAAATTAACTTTACTCACTCAGCCTTAAAAAATGTTATGCAGCTCCACGTATCGCGTTCTTTCATGTTTCCGGCGCACATTCCTTTCATACTATATCCACAATACTAAGACGTTTCTCAAAGGAATAAAGGTATAGGTATTTCGCACTGGATGCATGCAATTCTTACTATTACCCAATATGACTATGAATATTTTGAATCATTGCTTCCTAGCCGTGGAAGAGCCTGCGTTACTATTTGTGGCAGATGAAGAATCTACCATTGTGTACTAAGATATTATCCATTTCATCGAGCTTCCATTATTACCTAGAAGCCAATCCGGCAACCATATTTCATAGTATTCACAAGCCACATTACTTGTGAACTTTCAGCCTTTCATTCTATTTAATAGTACTCAAACCATTTTAGCCATACGTATATACGTATCAATTTTCAGTATTAAGTTAGGAAGTCGTACATCTATGTATGCAGGTATGTACTAACTAAATACATTGATAAAGGTCTGGAACGTTAGAAAAGGAAACGAGGGGATATTATCCAAATATTATCATGTCTACGTTTGGTAAATATAACTGTTACTTACTATTCATCTTTTTATTTTAACTATTTTGGCCCTATAGTTAAAGTTTATTCTTATTGAAAAGTAACGCGTTAGTATTCTCCGTACACCCGAAAGATGATTAGAAATCGAGCCACGTCGCCCGCGCACAGACATCATCGGGGAACGAAGAGCGACATTCTCCCTATCAATTGTGGACTTTTCCTCCGCTTTTCATCGGAAAATATCGCAATAGCTCCCTAAATACGTTACTGCATTTGCGTTTGTGAAGGGTTACTCGCCTTAAATATTCTGAACGGAATAAATCTATGGCCCTTTGTAAAACTTTTTTACGGAGGTACAGTGACCAGAACATAAGACTATAGATTTTTACAACCGCATAAGATGCCACTGTGATAATTTAAAGACCCAACATTCCCATTGCGTCCTCGCTGCGCAGATTTCGCACATGAGCATGGGGTTTGGCAATTTCGCTAAACCTTACCTAGTTTACAACATAGTTTCCCAAAATTTTAGCACCAGCAAACATATTAAACATGCAGAGAGGGCAAAGTACGACTAAACATCAGGAGAAATTTCTATCGAACCAAATTCCTGAAATAGGGTTCGAGATCCATTATTATCTTAACAATGTCCTAAAGTTTCTGGTACCTAATAATTAAGGAAGGTTAAAAACTCTCATGATCGAATTCTTATCATAAAAATGAACTATTTCAACGCGCTCTTTCCTGACTGAGCATGCCAAGCATATTTCGTCTTGATGAGCTATGTTTTTTTTTTAATCTTTCCAAGCTGGTTTCGTTAATGACCAATTATGATGCGTAAAAGACTAATAAAACAAAAGCATACAGTCGAATTGAGAATATCCACTTTCTTTTGGTCGGTTGAAGATTGTTACGGTAGTGTGGAATGTAACTAGATGTGGTTTTCTCACAGTTAGTTTTTTATACTATGTACCAGCCGGTAACATTAGCTTTATCCTTTTTCAACGACTCCCGTTCTTTTAGGTTCAATCGGACCGCAATCTTATAATGTTCCTTACCTCAAATTGAGGCAACCATTGCCCTCTAATGCTAGTTCCATAAATCAACCTACGCTTCACAATCCAAAAGGTACAAAAAGTTCATTGAACCATACCATGGCTTGCAGGGTTGGTTGGCGGCCGGGCGTCAGGCGACCAACATTTACTCTGCATATCGATCCTACAACTAAGCGATGGGAGAAATGATTACTCGAGTACCTACCTACACTTAAGTACCTAGGCACAGAACACACGGAGACAGTCCCGGAATGTTCCAGGAGCAGGAATTTTTGTTATGTTGTAGTGCTATGAACGAGCCAGTTTCGGTGTTCATAGCAACCCACACACTAAAACAATATCATCTTGTTACTGGGTCAGAACAAAAACTAGAGACACCTAATTTTCAATAATTCAGACCAATTTATCGATTTTAGGAGTTCAGCAACAAACACAGGCACAACACTAGTGTGAGTGCCTAACGTTTCATGAATACGTGTACAAACTGTGTACGAATACATACCTACTGATTAATTATGCAGGTGACGCAAGCTAATTTAGTCCATATCGCAATACAACCTTTGATGGTAATTTAGCATTACGATTATTGCCAAAATGCTTAGAATACCTATTTATTTGTAAGACCTTTTATGGGTCTGAGTCTAGTGCCTTAATAACAACATTCTCTAAGAGCCGAACGTCGAAATTAAAAACACTTTTCCATACTAATAGATGTTGATTGGCGGTTTAGAATGGAGAAGCATGATTTCTAGTCCCAATTATACTATTATGTAGCCCATAGAGAAATCAAATTGAATTTCGCTCACAAAAATTAATCGACTGTGTCATCCGGTGGGACTCGAACCCACGTCCCTTCGCTATCCGGGCGAGTGCTCTTACCAACTGAGCTACGGAGGACGTTAGTCAGACGACGAATTTTTGTAAGTGCTTGCTACGCCAGTGAGTAAGAGTGAGTGTACCCAATGTATCCGATGGAAATATTTTTACAAATATTTAACCATCAGTTAAGATGAAATCAGCTTAACTTATAATTATCGAGAAAGTTGATGTATTAAGGCAGCCGGTCCTGAATAGAGGTTTGTGTGTTTTCCTAATAATTTCCTCATCCTAGTATGAAGGTTTGTAGTATTACGTGATTGTTTAATTATTTAAAAACTTGTTACTTGATTTATATTCGTCATAGAGAATACCTACCTCCTACAAGTACGTACACTTTTTTCAAGTAAGTCCCGTAAGATATCTACTGCCTTTGCGTGAATACCTGAAACAATAAAATCTATGTTAAATATTTTGAAATCAAGTACAAGGTTTAAGTACCTCTTTACATTATAAGTATTACCAGTATTACCTACTCCTTAAATACATAATTAAATCAGCCATAGGTAGTCCATTGCTTAATATAAATAAATAGGCATGTATCATATAAAGTAAGTTAATCAAAGAGAGATAATTTGTTACGCTCATTAATTGTTTACCGAATCGTGTAATATACGCATTACATTGATAAAATAATTTGTACAGTGAATCCCGCATTTTGAAATGTCAAACAACGTTTCAATCTACCAATTTACAACAAATGGTGTACTCGCTGTCCTTTATTACTTACATAATAACAATGACACGATGCTTTTAATATTATCACGTTCATCTTAATGGCTGTCATGTTAAACAAATTGCTCCTTTGACGATATTGCTGGCGGCACTCCCATTTATCAACAGATGCACATCTTTCGGGAAATTAACTGTATTTACATTGTTTATATTTTTATCACAAATTGGCAAGCATGTTTGTTGTGTTATTTTTTGGTAAAGCTCGAAGAAAAAAGGTTTAATTTTATAATCAAACTAAGCTTGTTACTGGACCTCCTATTATGTTACGAAAATATTTGTGTAACATAACGAGGTCTTTGCGTCCCAAACACACACGTTTAATAGGACTGATGTAATTATAAGGGATGCTCAAAAACAATGCAATCTAACAGCTCCATACGAATAATGAGCACAAAATAATAAGAAAAACAAATGACAGACTGTTTCTCCGCATTACCGCACTTCACAAACTTTCCCTCCACACCAACTAAAGTCACGTACATAGTTTTTGTCTGTTGTTTTACAGACTTAACTGATGTTGTGGAGTAAGACTTTTACCAGCGTAATAGCACGTACAAAACATTGTGTTATGAAACTTATTCTTTCGTGAAAGAGATCATATTTCAATAAAAATTTTATACCGTGCTTTGTAAACATTGTAACATATAATTTCATTTAAAGGGTTTTTTACAATACGTGCGTTAATGGAATGAGATAAAGCGTGTTTAATTATTATTCTCTCATTTTGTTACATTATGTTTCTCAATGCTTGTTAGCTGTCATGCTACAACTCAACTACACGAGTCTTAAATTAATTTCATCTTAAAGGATATTTTACAAAAAAAATTAGGTATTAGCTTGCTTTTGAATTGTATACTAACCCTCTTACAAATAATGAATTTGCCACTTGAATCAATATCTTGTCACGGTATTGACAAGAGAAGGGCGGAAAGCAGAGAGGAATGAAAAAAAAACTGCAGCGACAAGAGCCTAGCTCTTAAATTGGATGATGATGATAATTAATATCTTCTCAAAAGCCTACTAATACCTATATTTACGATGATTATATGATTCGCGAGTGCAATACGTTCGCGTATCACAAGTTAAACATTTTGAATATTTTTATAAACCCCTGTTAAAAGAACACTATTTTGGCTGCGCCTATTTGTCGTGTATTTTTTAAATACTTTTCCAGATTATTAAAAAGCCACTGAAAAGCTTAGAACTGAAACGTGTTTCATAGTCATTGTTTAGGTACAGAGCTTATGTCTAAATCTGCCTCAATGGATGGCAATATCGGAGGTTGGCACGATACAGAATTTGCATTTGAATCTTCACCTACAGGGCGTGACTATTGTCTTTAGATTGTAGCTCGTCGGGTATATTGGTGTAATGAAAAGGCAGGGCTTGGAGGGTGAGGCTTTTGCATTTAGAAGCAGCCATTTTGTTGCCATTTTGCTGTCATTGAATAAAAAAGGTGTGAAAAAGCACGCAGATTTGCAAGCCCTTTTAATTTTAATGGAAAGGACAGGCCTTATCTAATGTGCAAAACACTGAAGTATGTTTTTTCTGCCTCTTACTGATTTGTTTTTTTTCTTCATTAGATCAAGCTTCTCTCTCTCTGGTTGGCTCCTGTTAAGGATCGTGGCTCCTTCTGATTTGTTGACTAGCTTTCTCCATCGGTTGCGTTCAGCAGCTGCTTGATGTATTGCAGCCCAACGCCATCTCCAGCTCTGATGATATCTGGTCTGGCCAGCGTCTGGGACTTCGGCCTCTTGTCTCTTTCTTTCCACTTTCCCAGTCACTATGTGTTCCAAATTATTGTTCTCTCTACGAGCGATGAGTCCGAAATATCACAGTATACGTTGCAAACCAGTCGTGGACAGACTCTGAGTGTTATCGAATTTCAGTTTCTTCAGGATCGAGACTTTTTGCGGTGGGCTGTCCATGGTATTCTCAATATTCTACGCCAGCACCACATTTCAAAAGCGTCGATTTTCTGCGTAAGGGATGCCTTCCTTACTGCTTCGAGTGCAGTGGAAAAGACTAGGGTGCGAACGAGGTGTATTTTAGTTCGATTTGGTATATTAATTAAGCGTAATTAAAATAAAAACATCTGACCAAATCTGTATATTGAATAATAATAATAAGTTTTACAGTAAGTGTCGAGTGTATTTGTAATTTAGTCCAATCATTAGAAGATAATCTTCTTAGTAAGTTTCAATCAATTTATAAAAACCTTTTTAGCTGCGCAATAAACCCGTCAATTAAATGTTATTACAGAAAAAGCCTTTTGAAAGGATTCCACTCACGCCTATACCTGCAAGGTATTCGTAATATTTCAATCCGGGAAAAGTAATAAAGCTTAAACAGGCACTACCACAGTCGTTTAAGTACTAATATAAATCTTGAAAGGCTCATCGCGCCCTGGAATTTTCCCATTAGATTTTATGGATTTCTCTCTTGTCCGCACATTAAATTATAACTCGAGGGAAAATGGAACAGAGAATTGAATTTAATTTGAAATTTCGTGTTTGCTGATAGAATTCATTACACAAGTGTTATTAAGTAACTACGCTCTTATTTCCCAATTTCAGGCTTGAATCAGAAGTTGGGCGATAAAATTAGCGCGCTGTGGTTGAAATTAGTTCGTACTTTACTTATCTAACTTTGAATTTTCCTTGAGAATAATATTTTGTAACTACAGTGAAACCGTATACAAAATTGCAATAGAATTTGGGGATTTGTTTTCAAATTATGCTGTTAAGCAACGGATCAGTTTTACAAATGTTTTAAGTATTTATTTTCTAATGCAAAATGACTTAAGTTTCTTTGTACTGGGGCTGATTTTGTTCTATCTATCTCCACCACGCCCTTCTATCGTATCGTTACGTGGTCGTTATCGCAGTGCATGCAAAATGTGTTTACTAGCTAGACCTAGAGCCCGTTCACACGAGGATGATTCGTGATTTTTGACGATTCGTCTTTTTCACGATTAGTTTTTTTTTTGACGACGACAATGCTCTTTGAATGCCCATGTTCACACAAATCACGTATCGTGAAAAATGACGATATATCTTAAATCTAGTATCGTGTTTTTAAAAATTACGAATCGTCAAAATGCACGGATTTTTGACGAATCGTGAAAAAACACGATTCCGTATGCAATGTGAACGTCCATCCGTCATGACCAGAGGTCGGAATTAGGTAGAGTTATTTATGTACTTGCATCGAAATGTTGATATTAATGTGGACCTTCCCGGGATTTCTAATGGACAATCCCGTGTGGCCAACAATATTACAAATAATAATAGAGACAAGTGAGCGCATTCGACGAACCGAGAAAAGCGAATGAGCTGTGTAAAAGAGTAAACCGATTTATTGCTAATAGATAGTTTGAATGCGGTAGAAAGCTTAACTTTTTATTTTCTGCTCTTTAAAATTAATCTCGGGATTTGAGGAATATCCACTTTATTCTTTTGCTGTATGAAATCAGTGTTAGTACATGAATAACTCTACCTAATTCCGACCTCTGGTCATGACTTATCCTGTATTTTGAAGAATCGTCAATGACGGATCCCGTGTGAATGAGCCCTTACTATTTCTCATTTCGTACGTATCAATACAATGTATGTGAAATGTTCTCTTATTTTAAATTCGCCACACTAGCATTTTAACTTTTACTCCTGAATTTAATTATCAATTAAGTTTGGATGGTCAAGTTGCGTAAACACGGGCCTGTTGTCAGAGCCTAAGTAAGGAAACAAATCCGGTCAAATAACAAAGACTTTATTTATATAAGGAAGCACTCAGCGGTAATTATATTACGAATGGGCCACCGCCCCAAAAGTTCGCCAAAAATTCTGAGGCGTAAACTCGACCAAGCGGAAATAAAAACTAGGAGTAAATATTCTGCTATCAGTAAGGGTCTGTTAGGCAAACTGACCTCATTTTCTGTTTAAAATTTGTATGCTCAGAATTTTTTGTGCGGTGCCAGTTTAATTCTGTATTGAGTTGTAGGTTATATTCACTAAGCCATACAATAAAAATATTTTTTAGGTACACGTTTCAGTATTTGCAATGAATCTCCGATTAAAACCATTTTTTAGAGGCAATGACAATATATTGGCTAGATTTACTTTATGCTTATGCTATAGACAAATAGCGTTTGTTATCAGACTTTGGGAGGCGTGCTTTTTTAAAAGGTTCAAAAGCCAAAAAAATAACAGATACGCCCTTGAGGTATTATTCAACATTTGTATATCATTAACCCCGAAGCAATAAAGATAAATTTTCTCCCCTACTCGAACCGGAGCTATTTTCCTCCATAAGCTATAAGCACACTCTGAGCGGAAAAGGCGGTCAACTCAAATCAATTATTATAATGTTGTCTCAGCAGTTTTATTTTGATGGAGTGCCTGCGTTACACAAGAAGAAGATTTCCAATTTAAATTTTGTTTTCGTTACAGAAAAAGGTTATTTATATGAACGTCAAAGCGAAATTGTGTTGATCTTTCTTAGCCTTTTTCTTGCCATGTTCATTTGTTGAATTTGCCTTTGACTTTCTTCGTGTAATTACGAAACACTTCAAAAGAACTCATATCCTAGAGGGGTACTACGGCAAATGGCAACAGAAAAAGCACGATTAATTTACTCTTGTACTCTACTAGTAGATTTTTTGCTTGCTTATTAAAATACTAGTATTTAATGTAAATAAATTATACTTGCTTAACAGCAAAGCATTACAGGTATTTTGTTTAAAACAATGATTTTTAGTGTTTGACAAATGAGTTAGGTACCAAATAGATGATATACTCATCACACAAATTATATTCATGCGAGTAAGTGGTACCTACATAATTTTACCGCATTCGAAAGGTGCCCAACGTAGCGTAATATATTATAATGCCTCTTTGATGGGAAGTATAATGCCATAAAAAGTTATCACAGCGCTGCAAAGCCCCTTAAATGAATTATTAAATTCCTAAACCTATTTCCGAGCACTCCACTTAGCGCGGGCACTTCCCTCCCAAATGCAGTCAACAAACAAATTCCAAAGGTATACGATCATTTTTCATGCAAGCGCATTTGCTGAAATTTAATTAGAGTCTACCCTCGGGCGAAATCCAACGCATTTCGTCACTTTTACTCGTTTTCCACCCGCCTTTCTTTACCTATTGTTCTGTCAACGAAATTTAAAGCTAACAGAACATTAAAACCAAATTAGTTAATATCCGTTGGCTGTAATAATATTAAATACAAACAATATTACTGGCAATCATACAACTAATAAGGATTAACATAGTTTTTCAGTTGCAAATCCGACTTAATTTATTTCAGTAGGTACTCAGTAATTTCATATACAAAATCCCGTTATACACGAGATTAAATAAATTTCACTAAAATGCTTTAACATAATAATAAAGATAAATAACCTAGATAGCCATAATGAGAATGTCAATTGTTTGGTTTTCTTTTCTTAAACTTTTTTTGAAAAAACTTCTTACTCGTATGTTGAATGAACATACGAGTAAGAAGTTTTTTTTATGTACTCAAATAGTAAACAGAGCGACAGCGTAACGATAAGATGACGCTTTCTTATTGTATGTGAAAGCATGTTTTGATAAAATATCTGGCTTTTGTTCTCCGTTCATGCATGCGCTGCGATAGGCATAAGATATGAGCTACATACGAAACTCTATTGAAGAAGAAAAGCCCGGTATCTATTTCTACTTCGCACGAAATCGTAACGTAGAAGCGTATAATATGGGGTGTGTCTATCCTACTATTTCAAGATACACAAAAACCCGAGAAATCAATTGTTTTTAAACTTTTTTTAAGAATGATGGAATTGAAGAAACAAAATTTAAAATATCGTCGTTAGGATGACGCTGTTACGTCTTGTGTCAAATACATTCTTAATTTTTGATGTAGGTTTGTAAAATTGGTCTGGATAAAAGGTCTGGCAATCAACGCGATTTTAATCAAAATGATAACAAACAATAAAAAAATATTCCTCAGCAAATCGATCATTACTAAGTTACAACTTAAAAATAAACAGTTTTTCGTACCTTGAAATGGTAAGGTCTTGATGAGACACCCTATATTTCCTCGCACGCTTAGTAGTTTAGTTATTGGCACGCAAGCATCGCTTTGCATGCGGTGATGGATGGCTCGTACGCCCAGTCCATCGGAGCACTTACCTCTTGGTAATTTATTGAGGAAACACGTGAGCTTTTATGCGCTCGTCTACACGTATAAGAAAGTCGAGTGATGTTTGAATTTGTGATCTTGTTTAAAAACTCTTGTTGTGATGTTTTCCACCTATTAAATTGCTTGAAAACTAACTACCCAATTCGAATCCGTATCAAGATATTTAGATATGATTGCTAATCTCATTTCATTTCCCGAGCGCATCGGAATACATAATAATAATAAGCGGCCCATTATCATTTAATCAATATCCACCAGCGTCCACAGAATACAAAGCAGCTTTCACCAAAGAGAATTCACGACCAAAAAAAAAAGGTCGCAAAATGACTTCTATCAACAGCAAAGCACACAAAGCATTTAATTGACCGGCCACAGAATCAATACCGTAGCCAGACCGCGTACGTGATGGGAAATAATCATCCCATGCTAGCGAACTAGCGGCCGACCTCTGTAGATATTCAATAAGCTCATAGTTATGCCAAACCTGTCGATGGCTTTGGAAAACTCACGGTGTGTGCAATAGGAATGTTAAATGCTTTGCTTTTGATTTTTACGATTTTACTTAGTGCTTTGCGCAGCATTACAGATATTAAAATTCCACTGGATGTCACACTCGACTAGATTTTGTGAGCGAAATTCAATTCAATATTAAAATCAATAGACTTTTTACCCGAATGCAGAAGGAGAGTTGTTTTTTTTTAGAGTATGTATGTATCAATTGTTTAGCACGCCCTATAGTCCAAACGGCTGGACAGCTTTTGACATATTATGAGGTGTCGTTGAATTTTTCAGAATTTTAGTAATGACGTCTGTAGGCTATACACATTTTAAAAATGGCGCCCGAAAATAAAAACAAAGGGAGGAGAGGGGGGTTGATTTTTTCCTTATTATAGCAATATGGGTACCAAATGAAAGCCAGTGAAAAGACCATTTCTAAATTATAATATTTTTTGCTGTTGGGTGTTTTGTTTTTTTTTCAATAATCATTTTGTTTCGTGTCTCATAAAAGCACTCATTATGCGATTGCCATTACACGAGTGCTATCAGTTACTGTGATTAATTGAGAAAGTACAGCTGAACGAACCCGTCGCAGCAATTATCTGATCAGTTGATTACGTCACCGCCAACCGAGAAAATGGCGGTAAGTGCAAGTACTTTAGGCGTGTAAAAAATAGTTTTTTTTTAATCCTACATTTCTACAGTCAATGTTACTGCGAACCGCTAGTCTAATCAAACAGGGCCCTATTTCACCAAATCGACATATGTCAGTGACATGTGTCGGGTAAAAATTGTCAAGCGACATATGTAAAGCGACAATTCTGAAAATGTTTTCTATAGAAATTGTAAGCATTTCTAGCATTTATGTGAGAATTGTCAGTATTATAATATTAATGACAATTGCGCTGTGAAACAGGAATATTTTTACAACTTGACATATTTGAACTGTCGGGAATTCTTGACATGAGGTCGGAGCTGTGTCTGTTTTGCGTGACAATGGTAGTGTTTTCAAAAGGTACGGCACGGCTGTGATAGCGATTTATTTGGGTTCTCATACAGAAGAAATATAGAGAATGGATAAATATTTTAATTGAAACCAGTAACCAGCAACTTTGTGTTTAAAGAAAAATATAGAATAAGTAAAACTATTGTAAAATATATAATAAATGAAATAACTTAAAAAAATATCTGTGACAATTGTCGCGCCTGTCACGTTTGGTGAAATAGTGCCCAGATAGTGAAATTAAAATACACCAGCTTGCAGTAACCGTAGCACGTAGCACCGACTACGAAGCTACGAAGTGTTTGCCGTAGCGTCGCACACCGCAGCATAATCGAGCAAATATAGCGCGCTCAAACAAATCATTAGGTGCGTGTTGATTTGTCACACAGGTGGTGCTTAGACTGTCTTTACAGTTTATTGTTGTTGTACATGCCTTTTGGAAACTGCTTTCAACTTTTATCCAGCTTTTATTTTGATGTTGCCTCCAATATACTAGGTTAAAGCCATCAAAATGAAAGAGGTTAGTTAAGTGCTTAGTTGTAATTTAGTTGTGACCAGTGTTTACATCATCATCATCATCATTTTAGCCTATTGTAGTCCAGCTTTTCTACTTATTATGCAGCTTTTTTGGTGTTGCTTCCAATTTACTAGTTTGCAGCCATCAAAATGAAAGAGGTAAGTCAAGTGCTTAGTTGTAATTTGGTTGTAACCAGTGTTTACATCATCATCATCATCATATCAGCCTATAGCAGTCCACTGCTGGGTCACATAGGACAAAGGTTGACATCATAAAACAATTTGTTATTAATGTTAAAACAAAAGGAGACATAGGCGGGGTCTTCACTCTTATTTCCTTAAAATGCCACCAATTATGCGTTTTTATTCTACGTTTCTCTTGTAGGCTGAAGTGTTCCCTAAACACTATGATTAAAACACTTTTAAGAAAGCAGTGAATATGTTAATCATGATCCATCCTCATCATTGATTGCGGTCAAAATTCTTCTGCCTATAAATAATAATAAAAAAAACGACTGCTTAAAAATATTACACTAAAAATACAAGTATCTTGTCTATCTAACTAAATACTTTAAGGTGCTGCGGGCGGGGCAAACGTAGTTTTGGTATCTTTCTCGTGTAATCTTTCTTTGCCAATAGGTAACAACGTATTGTTTTATTTGTCCTTAACCAGGCCTATGTATCTTCCCGCGTAGGTAGCAAAAACGTACCTACGCGCGGCGACCCCTTGTAAGGGGCTAAACAAGTTGGGTGTTGCTAGCCGGCAGCGACACGCTCGCGCGTTTCATTCACCGGCGGTGCGCGGCACTAGGTTGCCGGTTGGACGAGCATTAATAAAGTCCTAGAAAGATGCGCTAGATGGCGTAAGTAGCTTCTTGTGGCAGTGGCAAACAATAGGTTTAGTGTTTTATGAATCATATTCCAGAGTTATAAGAATGAAATTATCTTGCAATGTATTTCTGTAGGTGTCTACACGAAAATGTGCTTAAGTCTGAGGTGAACTGAATTACACCATATCGTTGACAACATTGAGTAGATATTTCTTTGAATTTCATTGCAAAGTCAAACTTCTGTACAGAGTACTAGTACTTATTCTGTGCCTTAACACACTTTGTCCTTAAAGAGGTTTCATTACACACTAAATAAGAGTCAGACCCCTGTCTAAAAGATAGAATATATGAATACTAGCTTCTAATATTTTTGACTGTACGAAGATTCTGTTAACATTTATTGGCCCTCAAGCGTAATCAATCGATTGTAATGTTTTATCTTCATTCTGCATGGACACACTGTCTGAAATAAAGTAACAGTGCACTAAATCCTCTGTATGTGCTATTCACCAAAACAAACTTTTTTACAACGTAGCTTCGATGCAATTCTCAAGGCGGTCACGGTGCATCGCACGAACGTGTCGGTTCTGTAATTACCGACAGCGGTGGCTCTGCAACCCGAGGTGTAATGATATTTTGCAGTACGCTTAGAATTTTTATTTCAAGTTGGTATAGCACGAGTATGTAAGCTCAATTTGATGTTCAACTCTTACATTTGCATTTTCCGTTACATTCTTTTTCTGGATCCAATATGGTTGCTTTTTTGTAACTCACTAGTTGCTAAAAGCGAGAGGGATCAAAAGTAAAAGGATGATTTTTCAAAATTTGTATTTAGATATAATAGTACTTAAACCTTGCTAAATTGCCAAAATACTTACCTGAACTATGCCTTTAGATTATAATCCTTCGTAGTCTCAATGCCTTTGTAATACAGCCGTATTTTTTATGTTATACAATAAATCTTCATAGAACACCGCTGTAATCTCCTAGATATTTCACTAACCTACAATCACGACAAGAGGATGATAGGAGGAACGAGAGAAAAACTAACATTCCCGACATTAACACAGACAACATGTCGTGAGGGTCGACATCATCAGACCCTCCCTTATACAATAGAGGTATTTTCAGTAAGAGCGAGGAAGATAGGTACCTGATTCGCACACTTAAGATTGTATCGATAGTTAGAGAAAAAATAGAATCCTTCTAGATACTAAGCTTTAAAGCTCCTTTTAAAGAGGCAGCTGTAATTGTCTCAACGAAACAAACGTTTTCGTTAAAACATTTCCGTTATAGTACAACCTCTAGGCTGCCTAGCTGTTATAATTAAAGCCAAGCTGTAGAATACTGTAGATCTAAACTTTGTGGTGTGAGAATGGTACAGTGCAGTAACATTAGTATAACTTTTTTTGGGTTTTTAACAATTTAGCTTTTACCTTTGTCATACCGCCCTCTTTCTTTTCTGCTTAGTCCAAATGTATGATTGGTAGAGAATGCCACTTGGCATTAGGACTGCTTTTGTACAAATAAAAATAAAACTCATTTATTTCTGCATATAGACTCAACAACGGGCACCTATTCAAGCACCTAACTTGTGGGCTAGTGCTGAAAAGAAGCAGCGCAAGAAACTCGGTCACTATTGTCATGGTCTCTTTTTAAAGTTTTAATCGTTTTTTTCATGCAAGTCAGTCCATACATTTGTATATTTTATATTATCATCTATTTTAAAGTATTAGTAGTACTATAAAGCTGAAAATAAACGGTCAACATAATTAACATTACGACGAACAGAAGAACATATTGAAAAAGCCCACTCAATGTTTTTCTATTTTGTCAATAAATAATTACGGTCCGCGCGACCCGCGTTCTCGAGTGATTTCAGTACGACTACGCCATTCAAACGCGATATTACTCGTAAAAAACGCGACCGTAATATAAACTTAATATTACTTTCAAGAACCTTTTCTTCAATTCTATTCCGTTTTATAAAAAGGTCAACTTCAAAAGATTTAATATAAATTTCAAAAAATGCTGGACCAATTATTGTGAATATTGAACACTATAATTGCGATTTCGACAAATCCCACTGTTTCTAATCAAGTCAATGTCATTTCATGGATGACAAAAGACTCATCACGATAAAAATGCAGTTATGATGGTGGCACTTTCGCAATAAAATTGTAATCTGTAGTCTCTGTAGTGTAGGCGACCTAGGATCGATGCAGTTAGGCTAAAGTCTGTCCCCTAAAGTAACGTCTGTCAATTGAAACATCATAATTCATAACAATATGTATCACTCGTATTGAGTCCCCCATACCATAGCCCGCCCCTGGCCGTCTCTGTAATTATTCACGAGCGTCTGACCGGTGAACGCCAGACGTTCGCTGGAATCAATTATTCAATAAACAAACTCTAATCAGACACTATTTAGGGTTCCATATGAAAATGCCAAAAAAACCCGGATGGTATTATGGCTCCCGCTGTCTGTTTGCCTGTCTCAGTGTATCTTTGGAACTCGTTACCTATACTGTTGAATGTTTGCAGTAAGTACTTAGGTGTAAACCTCTTTTACTCAAAAGTAGGTAATCTACATCTACATAATAATAGCAAATCGTTGGTACCAAATAAACCCAAATCCAATCAGGAATTATATATCCTAAGATCTTGTGAACCCAAGATCTTCGATATTTTATAAAAGCTGAAAGAAGGATGGACTATTTTGGCTTTGGCAGTTAAACAGTAACTCCTGTCTGGCAAGGGGTCGGAACGGTCAAAACTGTGTGGCTGATGAGCAAACACCATCTTATTATTGCCGAAATATTATACTATATGGAAATCAGCTTTTATAGTATAACGTAAGTAGAATTGCAATCAACTGAACATTAAAGGGGTCGAGGGTTTACTACGATGTTAAGTGTCTGGCAATGAATGATGTGATTATTAATAATATTCTGAAGGAATTATTAAAATTACCCTTTATTATTTAACAAATTATGGTTGGTATTTTACTTACATTTAAAACGGTTTACCTGCCAAAGCCATGATCACCCAAACTTCACGATGGTCCATCGTTCTAACATAATTATGTTGGGAGCATGCGCAGATAAACTTTCGAGCGGCAGATTCTGCCACACACTCCGCAAGAGAAGCCTTCAGCTGACGAGGTACTACTGACCTGGTGGCGTCACATTCTCCTGCCCTCCAGTGACGGTCGAGCCCACATACTTTCCACTTTTCCCGGTCATTCGCAAGCTCCGAAATGACAACATGTCCTTTGGTGCAATCTTTAAGTCGTAGTACTCGTCTCTCTTTCTGTCTGCTATGGCACCAAGCGGTAGACGAGAGGTGTTTTATAGCACATGTATGTATGTGTATTCCTCGTTAACTATCAAAGAGAGTATTCGCTCACCCCGTTAACTCATCTAACCTTCCCGGCAGTAATTCACGGAAGCCATAAGAGCCGTCAGACAATAAACATCTCATTTCTCGTTTTAATCTAAAAGCGATTCGCTTCAAGACAAACTATAGGCCAAATCCACACTTAGTGTAAGGATCTTAAAGATAATGGAGTTAATAGATAATGAAGGATAAAAGCCTAAATGATAGCGCACTTCATAATTAATGATTAGATAATCATACATGAGGCTCTGAAACGGGAAAATTACCAATCACAGCTCTGCTGGAGTGGCTGTGATTTGTCAGTGTGAAGTCTACACATTGTAGTAAAATGTTGAATTCCGCCACCTCGCATTTGGGCGACACATTATTCAATGCATAGATTTGACGTAGTATTGTGGCCCTTTAAACCTTTTTTTGTAATTTGTGGTTAAGATGGTAAGCGTCTTTCTAAACGAATCGTGGGACACGTGCCAATACGTGGTGGTGGATAGCGATTGAGCAGACCGTAATTAGCGCGAACCAGGGTCAAAAGCCAGCATTTAGAAATTCCTTTGTTCAATATACGTTTACAATCAAAATCTTGAACTTCCATTTAAAGCTGTACAAAATATTCATGCCGTATTCGATGGCAAGGCATTATTTAAAGAAGTATATTTCTGAAAAGACAGCTCTGATAATTATTTTAAGAGGTGTATGGCGGCTCAAAGGGCTGTAAGCCTTATTAACCAGGCTAGTATACGACTTAAAGTGGTGTATGCAAAAAATATGCAGTTTTTCTGTTTAATAAAATACTTATATGGTTTATTGGATAATTTTGTCTGTCTTGACCCTTATAAAGTCCTCCGAGGAGTTACAATCTTCGCGCCAGGTTTGAGTGGTTCCGGTAGGCTTCCCAATCTTTCCGGGTCTCAGGATTGTCTTTATTCTTCGAAGTAGTAATATTTAAAAACAATTACGTTACGAACTTTTTGGACTTAAATGAATAATACCAATTAGAGATCATTTTTACTAAATAACTATCCGGGTAAGAGGTATCTGTTATTTGTTTTTACTTTAAGCCAAGATCTTTCAAATCGACTTGTTTTTAATTGAGTGTAAAGGCATTAAATAGCGTTTGTTTTAATTCAGAAAAAATGTATGTTGTTCGCAACTTTTCTTTATTAAGTTTCAAACAAGATAATTATTACTTTTCTTGCTCATAACAACATGCAAAAATAAGCCAGTTTGTGACTATTTCTAAAGTTTTACTTAAAGATTATATTATTTTCACTGTATATAAATATAAACTTTTATCTATTTCGAAATCTCATTATTGCCCGCCGGCATAGTTTGAACAAAATCGCCCAAAGATCCTGCCCTTAAAAGAGTTTAGACACCCCTATACCTATCTCTACCGTGAACAGTAATGGAGTATTTTCAAACCAAATACATCTTTTGCTGCTTACTGATCCATGCATGCTGTGATAGCGTATAAAGTAATACGCTGTCTCAGCATATCTGTAGGGAGTTAAAAGTTCGGTCTTACGATTCAGGAACCGTCTTTGCTGGCAGGGGATTACATGTTATTAAACAGGTTGTAAAATAAGAGAGTAATAGTATAGCCCGGTGTATGTATCTACGATCAAAATAAAGAAACGGACTGCAATAGTATTATTTTCCTACTCACTCACTGTTTACACCCTGTATAGAGCATTCTTAGATTTAATTAGAACAGCAAAAATCTATACAATTAAACAATCTTTAAGTAAATATTATTAAAAACACACGCTAATACCGCCGGATGACAAAAACAGCTTACTTTAAAAATTAATTTAAACAAACTAAATCAATTTAAATGTATTCATAATAATATTCTCACACACAAAGAAACCAAGACAAGAATATTACCGTTAGCAAAAAGTTTTGACATGCTAATAGAAATCCTTATAAACTGGCAACCCTAAAGGAAGGCGGGCCAGGCGACCATTAACAGGGCAAAAATTAGATTTGCCCCGACACCGCGGGAGCTTTTACCTACACATCTATGTCCTCTTAGTCACTTCTCCCATTTTATCCCTTTTATATTTTCTCTGCGGGAATTGGTATATTTCTTAATTTGAGACAAAACACTTCGGCGGCCACAAATAAATTCACTCGGGATGCGTGTCCCTAGACTGTAGTAATGTTTTTCCTTGTGAAAATAACTTCAGCTTATAAATCATTACTAAATAAAAACTTGAATAACAAAATTAAATCTATAATAACTATTTACAGGAGTTTTACCTACTCAATAATATTTTGTAGCTGCTTTAATTTAATTTAATTAAATAAGGTTCATTAAAGACTAAAGACTACCATCGGGCATACAGATAATTAGCCAAGCAAACGATTCAGTACTTAAAGTGCCTTAATATACTTCAGCTAAGCACGGAGTTGGAGATAAGTTGTAATACGTACTCGTATTTTACATAAAACTTATTTTGATATGCTTACATACAGTTATAGTATGAGCTAAACGGGAAAAGGTTCGTCAGTTGTTCTGAGCCTTTCTTATTTCAAAGAACTCGTTAATTTGTACTCGTCTCGTGTTTATCTTTTTACCCCTCGTAGCTCGTAGTAATTCTACGACGTAGCAGTGTTTGCCAGATCTCGTAGTTTTATATAGTAACTTACCCGCTCAACTGGCACGGACCGCCACGTCATTACATGAATTTCAATAGAAACTGCACGTTGAAATTATGATTCCAATTTCAATGCAGGTTTCTAAGTATACGATATCACGGAGACAAAGATAAAATTACACCGTATTTCTAATGCATCCTTTGTTGATTCCTGGAATCCTCGGGCTTACTTAATCCGGAGACCGTATGCAGTGTGTAATCCGAGTAAAGATTACTGGCTAATCGTTTGTCTTGTAGTCTACTTCGAATGGGTTATTGCAAATTTTTGACCTTAGGAGTTTGACTTAGAGTGTAATTAAGATTGTGTTCTGATGTTATCTGAGCCGTGAAATGAAATAAGCGTTATCTTTGAAGGCGCACAAGGTGCTAGGCCGTTTAATTCCAAGCCTAAGCTTGAGGGTCTTACTTTGACTAACTACAATCAATGAAGAAGTTCACATTATGCGTCAATTAGTTTAACTGTACTGAAATTCTATTACAAGCAGAAAATATCAACGTAAGAATAAACTAAAAGAAACTCGTTTAGTTAGTGGAAGACGTAATATCCGTGGTAATAAATTGAAGAAAAGATGCCTTAATAAAACTTATTACACAACAATACATCGGAACACGGCAGCCATTTTTTCTCCAATAGCGCAACTAACTTACATTTGCTTCTCTCTGCTGTATCCATAAATTCAAAAGTATATTCGGTAAGTTACTTCCATATCCGAGTCTGAGAAACTTGCGAAGTGCATGCCAGCCGAACAAACAGAATATATTCAGTTGGATTTTTAATGCTTCGGTGGGAGCAAAACGTTTATAAAACAGTGTCGCGGTTGAAAATATTGTTAAGCATATGTTTGGGGAGCGGAGGGTTAAGAGAGTGTTTCAGTTAACCCTTCTAGTTGGGGACAAAGGGCGGGTCGGGCGCCCACTTGTCCCACTACCGACGTCGTTGTGTAAATGTTAATTCGCCCCCAAATTGCTTCCTTTACACCTGAAGTTTTAATTTCGTGACGGGTCTCGTGCTTGTGTCAAATTACCTTTTAAGGACTCTGATGTAACACTATAAAAGTCACTTTGGGTAATATATAGGTATGTATTTACATTTGTAATGGGAAAATAGTACTGACCGGGCACTGTGCCCTAATTTCACGCCCAAACTACTGTTTTCGTAGGAAAATAAGATGATAATATTTCCACCGGGATACGCTTAGGATTTTTTATTTTAATTTGGATAACACTCATAACTTTTTAGTTGAGACTCTTAGATACAGCTTACTACATAGAAACGACTTTCGTGATAAGTTGCTGACATGCCCATTGCTTAGGTAGTAATCCACTTAGAAGTTTTACATCAGCTCGTGTTGTGGTGGCACTAAAATAAAACGAACGGTTTTCAATTACACGTATAGCCTCCACGAGGCTAAAATTACGGGTTATTTATCCCCGCTTTGTAGTGCATAAGCCAAAAGTATATTAGATCATTTTGTATTTTCTAGAAATACTTTAAAAGGGATAAATAAGTTTAACTCAAAGGTTTGTGGAAACTCGGCTGAATGGTAAATGGGTATATACGACCAACTTGCACAAAAATAGTTTTTGTGCTATTAAACAGAACCATAATTTGATCTGTTCTTTATACATAATATTTTGTGCGGCAAATAAATTCCATAACAAATATTCAAAGAAAAACAGATCAAAGAAGTTCGATATGAAAACTGAAAAGATTGCCAAAGAAAGTATCTTACTCATCAATATAGCTTAGGTCAAATAGGCCCTTTACGATGTAAACCTCAATTTCCATCTTTCAGGTGGGATAAGATCAACATAAATTCAGTACCTTTATTTCTTCGTCGCCATCCAAGAGTACATAATTAAAATGAAAAATAATGTATAAGAGTACATACAAAATAATATCAGGCAGTAAATCACAGTTTAATATGAGTAAATAAGTAAAGGACTTGTCCTCTTTTTGTATGGAGGCTGGTTTTTTATTCTAAGATATCACCAACCACTAATAAACCTATATTTATCTTTAAGCTACAAAAATATGAAACTCGTAACCATAGAAATCAGAATTTTAAACGCCTCCATTTTTGAGAAAAAATATGTTTTGTAACAGGTATCATCCATTGATCACTTACTTGTATTTCCTGGCTGTATGGATATGTACCATTGCCTTTCCACTGGTGGATAAATACTACTAGGTACTACCACAGATTATATAATAGGTACTGCTGTCAATGTAATGTCAATTTTGCTGTCATTTTTTTTTTCATGCGTTAATTGATATAGGCGAAGGTGCGGTTTCGTACAGACAAAGAGAAAAAATAATTTCAATTTTTCTCTAAATCGGAGGCCTTAAAAAATATATGAATTATGCAGAAAGGCTAGTTTTTGTGAACTCTTTAATATAATATTTAGTTCATTCTGGTTAGAAATATTGACGAATAAAATCCATTAATGGACAAATCCTTTAGAAAGTGAACGATAAATTGACTGTTGTTAAGTCTATGGTCCAACTGAGAGGATTTAAACCACCGATTGATCGATTGCGAATTACATTTTCATTTTAAAACTCGTGAACTGCTAAAAGCATTGCTTTAAAATATATGGATTGGGTCTGAAAACATAAATAACCACTGTAGACTTATCAATTAACAAAGATCTGCAAAACTCATAAATTCGCTTTTGTTCTTAAGAAATAAACCTTTACAGCCTTCTTTTTCGCCTCCACGTCACACTTGTTTGCAGCGCTGGTCTTAACACACACCGAGTTATGTTTGCTTATCATCCAGATTAGATGTACGCGGCATTAGTAAATAAAATCTTTATGCTCTAAAAGAAATAAGTTACATTACCGAAATGAAGACACTTTATGCGATATTCGGGGCCTTAAGGAATGCCTTATACAACGTTTGCAAGCCTGACGTTCTGACATTGACGTGGGTAGGTACTGTGGTGCTATCACGAATACACGAACTGACATTAATATTTTTATAATATAAAGTAAATAAGCGGCAGTTCTGCCCATGTAGCACACAAAGACAAAATACAGGTTTCATTCAAATAATCTAATAAAAACGGTAAAAGGTGTAGCGTATTGTTTTTACGAATAAGATTAGTCGTCATCTATCATAATGTAGATAAGTAATGTCAGATTTATTATATCAATCTTTTTCGCGGTATGAAGAACATGATGTTGATCCCATCGATAAAAGTATTATTTCACATTCAATTTATCTCGAGCGTACTAGCGATAACAGGAGATAAAACCATCTTTAAACTTGCCATGAAAGTCGCTGTGTATATTTGATTCCACACAGTTATCTCAACCCACAGTCGCGAGGTATATGTCCGAGAAAATAAGTACGCTACATTGCACGCTCATTTAAATAAATAACCTTACTTCCTTCACTTTTAACCTGATGAGAAATCCCGAGATATGATTATTGTGGAATCTGTCTCGTGTAACGACTCAGCATAAAAGAAGACAGACATTCTTCAGAAATCAGACGTTAATACAAATTGGCTTACTCAAGTCTCGGCTTCAGATTTCTCTGTAGTTTGTGAAGTATGGAATTTTCATAATGTCATAATAATTTCACAGGACTTTGTCAAGGGATTGTCTATCTAAAAGTATAACAGGTTTTGCAATTCGCTCGGGGATGTCATTATAATTTACAAGGAGCTTGCCGCCGGCACGACGTTGATTAAAAATTGTAGACTAATAACTTCCCCTTCATAAGCTTACTAATATTCAACAACGATAAAGAGTTTCTGTAAAGATATAAGACTTTGTGATTATGAAAATAGCTTGTAAGCATTGCAAAATTATTAAATTTCTTTTAATCCGAACAACAACAACAAAGAGTAAAAAGCGGTGGCATCTGCTTCGTAGCCATTATTTTCAGTCCGACAAAGATTTTCATTCGTACCATCCGAGATTCAGTAGAACCTTTGTTACAGACAATTAACTGCAGCGGAGAATTAATTCCTTCTCAGGGACGACTGATGTTACGAGACAGTTTTTGTCTTCTCGGAATATTAAACGGATTATTTATAACCGTAACTTATGGACGTGCCAAAAGTTAAGTTCAATGGACAATTTATTAACACCTTTGTTATCTTTATGGTTAAATTTATAAATATTATACGTTCGGCAGCACGTTACCCATTCAAAAACAGCTTAAATTACGTAGAGAATAGAGGCGGTCTCAGGTTTAAGTGGAACAATCTGACGTGCAGCCGTGTGTGCATACAAATGCACATTTGCATTTTGTTACGAGTGGTACTCAATTATGTCAATCAAATACCTCTACATTAAGAGCGTTCACTTTTCTTTCACAGTATCGCATGATAAGTAATTTACTTCGGTATTTTTTTGTCGAGGAAGTACCAAGTTCGGTATGGTGACGACATAGATAGTGTCAAGTCATTCATTGTTCATCTAAGTATATACGTCTTAAAAAGTCGAATTCTGGACTGATTTTCTGTCTGCTTTAGGTCAGAGCTGTACAAAAATGTAGATAGTCTTTACTACGTTTTTACGGACTGGAGATATGATGTGCACACATAAATACATACATTTTAACATGTACAGTCTAGTGCATAACAAAGTGTACATGTTTCATTTTATTAAAATGTACGTAAAAGATACAGGAAGACTTTTCTTCACCATACGACATAGTACAAATAGGAGTTCATGATTACAGGACGATGTGACGATGGGAGTAGGTATGAGTTATTTTGTATCATTGAGTCAAGGCAGACAAATTCGCGGGCAACAGCTTAGTAATATATAGTAAAACCCAAGACTATCCTATTAATCATTTACTAAGAACAGCGTCCAACGAATAGTTCCTCGCGAAAAAATCATTAACCACGCCGTTTACCCGCTCCTCGTACAGGGGCTTATTCTGCGACTCACTCTCGCACAATCCTTCTTCGCACTGTTCGTATTTCACCTGTATCATACTGAGCGCCTCTTCCGTCTCAGCCGTAATTATCTTCATTGATATCAAAGCTTCTATTAGACCAAATACTGAGTAGTCTTTCAAATGTTGTTGGAAAACACTGTTTGGGTAAACTTCGTTAACGTCGATATCGCATTGACGCAACACCGCTGATAATGTCCGGTGGTACAAAAAGAGGACGTGGTCATAATATTTGGAGCGGAATTCGTGGTCGGTAGACATATACAGATAGTACGATATATCGGTGACGGGTGATGCGTATCTCAGCAGTTGCCAGTCGATGAAAATTACATCCACTGGCCTGGTTTTCTGCAAAGAGAATTTAAAATTATTGTTCGTTTTCATTTTATGGTTGGCTTGATCTGTATTGATGAAATATTATCTCGCATTTCATTTTATTTTTGTATAAAAAAAACCATTGTTGATTTACTGGTTGACACATTTTAATTAAATATGAACTGTTGTGGCTGAACGTGTACATAAAGGTAATCTGCATGACCGTAGTTTTTTAAAATATTTGCTCAACTATATAAGTCGGAATTGCTTTATTTACCTGATATTGGTAAAGAATATTGTTATTCCAAAAGTCTCCATGACAAATTGAGCTATATTTGGAAACTGGCATCGCACACCTATTTAAAATTTTGAAAATATTTGGTGCCACGTCCTGCAGTTTCTTTTTTGCGGTTCTATCCGTTACAACATTCACTGCAGTATTATAATATGAAAGCATCGACTTGGGCATGAGTTTTACATCTGCATAATGCACGTCGACACGACATGTCTTTTTTATTTCCTCAAACTCATCCGGCTTTGACTTTTCCAATACAAAAGATAAAGCGTGCACTTTAGCTAAATTTTTCACAGCGAGTGAAACGTGGTCTAGAGATATTTTTTCAAATCTATTATGAGGTCGTAATCCTTTTGGATCTGAGATCACAACGGCTTGTGTTCCCTCTATTACGCTTGCGAATTCACAATTTAGAAATTTCGTTCTCAATCCCTCAATAACATTAAAACGACGCTGAATTTCCAAAAAACTTGGCACGACTCTTTGATAGAAAAGAAATTCACGTCGATGCGCTTCATTGAACGCGATCCGTTTCTTCGGGTCACCGTGCCACTTGATGAAATACTGTTTTCTCACTTTGTATCCGTCTCTGTATCCTCTTAAACACACTGTGTAAATACCATCGTAATAGTAGTCCACATCTTCATAACCAAAGTCAATGGTGTATTTTATGTCCTTCAATTGAACGAGGTCAGCTACTTCACAAATAATTCTCGTCAATTCAGGAGGTCCACGGGATATCTTACGATGAGGCATGACACGTCCGCCGTGATCAGTTTTTAGGATAACTAAAGGGAAATGATAAAAATCTCCGTATCTGAAGTACGATATTTGATTTGATTGACTTTATCGTATTTGGTAATCCCACGTAGGACTGTTTTTCTTGCGTGTTCATTGTTTAACTTTAGTTTTTTAAACTGATCCGATATTTTATTTGAATGAATTTTTTGGACTCACTCATGCGCGAATGACGGTGCTTGGAACGAGGAATTTACCCTCTTAAATATCAATTGAATCTTATTTCAAAAATAATAATTTTAATTAATTGAGTAACAGTAAATAGTACTCTGTCTTAGACCAGTTCACCTTAGCTTATAAAATATTAGTAATTGTGACTAAAGAAAGTAATGCGATATAATAATTGTATTGATGTAGTGCTAGATGTTATGAATATTATTGCGCAACTATCAGCAATTGTGACGAGATGCTGTAATACGATACATATACGACTTGAGCGGTATCAGCGCGGAACTGCTCACAAATAGATACGAGATAACCAGACTCCTGCCTGGATGACAATGCCTTTTGTAAGGCCCTCAATGCGCGTCCTGCCATTGCAGACGCACGTAGTGATGCACCTACTTACACAGTTTTGTAATCGAATAGATTGCTTATCGATAACATTTTAAACGAATTACACAATTTGGTTTAGATATAATACTAGGTCTTGACACATGAGGTCTATTCTATATTGATTATATTTCGACGATCTAAGTTTGATGGCTTCATATTGTAAAAAAATTTTGGTCGCAATTTCTCGGAATTATTATCCATAACTTGGGTAGCGCTTTTTCTAAACCCTATCCAATTTTGTTGTATCTCTTTGGTTAACGACTGAAAGTCATGTCTGACTTGTTTAGATATTTTCATAACATGTTACTCGATTAAGTAGTAGTAACTAAGCACATCACCAGTATACGTGCTGGGTAAACATGTGAGCGGTATGACCGGTTTTATGCATTCAGAGTCGCTTTGTATGCCATTGTCACAGTCCTTCTGGGCATTGAGTCTAATCTTGGAATATGCGCGCTATTGCAGCTGGCTGACCGTTGAAATGAGCGAATGTTCAATAATTCTATTGTGCGCCAGACATGTTACAGGTATTCTTGCCTTGTTCAGTTTTTAGCACAATACATTGAATAGTAGTTCAGATCTTTGTAAGCCGACTCATCGTTAGCATTGTTATCTAGCGGGCTATGTATACCACTATACGGGATCTCATATTAATCTTACATATGTACTACTAACAAGTAGCTCTGCTGCCACCTCACTAATTAATGGAAAGCATTATATTACCTTTATGTCAATGTCTATTTCACTCATAAGAGCAACATACATATATATGGTTAACGAAATACTACTTAGGTGACGGTAGATATTAACGACATGCAATTCGGTATGTAAAGTAAAAATATAACCTATTCTAATTCCAAAACCATTTGGACGTTTTTCGTTCTAAACCACTATTTCGCTATTTAAGTTACTCACAAATGAATACCCTTAAACCTTTTTTCATATCGAATCGTATAAATAAGTGGATCAAGAAAATGAAATGAAATGTACCTATCTCCGATATCATTAACGATATTAGTTCTTCGTTTATAGGCCTTTGTGTAGGTTTGTCAAAGGAATACGCACATGTAATTGAGTATCATAGTATATCTGTGCACTTTGACAAGCGGCTGTTTGCTTGGCAATATTCTGAGCCACACAGCCTTTGACCATTTCGAGTTATTTAAAGACCAAACAGACAAAATTCTCTACAAAGCGAGCGTTAACCAGTTCCACTTATTTGTTTGACAAACAAATTCAGAGTTCGTTCAAATAGAAAACACAACGTCACGAGTAATCTTTTATTCAAAATTAACTAAACAGTATGAAACAGGTGCATGAAACACGCTAAACAATTTTTTGGTTTGTTCAAAATACTTCATTTGTTTATTTGCCTATTCGTGACTTTGAGTTATTCTCGATCAAAATCAGGCTACTCTAAAGCTACAAACACCAAGGCTAAACCTATTGAAGGGTATTGAACTTATGGAAGGCCTTAATCACATCTGCGCGATTTCGGCGAGAGTCTAGACGAGGAAATCACCTCCTCTATTAGTCTTTGTTTGTGTTGACAAATCATGATCTTACAGAAGCAGTTCCAACATTTATCCGTCTTTATTTGCCCAAATATTACGTAATTTTGGAATCTGAAATCCTAAAACTATATTTTTAACAAAGTTTTAAGATATTATTGTAAAAACCCCTTTGGGAATTCGATATTGACCCAACATTTAGATAGTTACAACAAAATTTTGAACACTTTTATTTAGAAATAACAAATCTAGCCTTTATTTATTATTAAGAGCCCCTGGTGTCCACATGCAGGAATAAGGTCTCCTTACCTACCTTTTTTCCACTCTCTACGATTTTAGGCAGCTGTTTAACCTTTATTGTCATTTTTGTACTGAGAGAATAAACTATCAGAAACATAAATCAACCGCAAATAGTGAAGATACAAAAAATGCGTCTTCTAAGCAAAACGCTATTTTATATTAAGACTGCAGCATGAAGTAAGGTTATTCCACACTTTTCCTAACATCAAAAGTCACAGGTACATAATCGGCAAACATTCATAAATCCAGTTGAGTGACACTGTAATCATTTCAGCTGAATGGATCGTGATTTCGGGAACACGTCTAGACACTCAGGAAATCAACTTTCCGTAGACATTGCTCTTGACGCCGGTTTACAGTTTCATTTTTAGACACACGTAAAATATTGCACTTGAGGGACTTTTAGTTTTGTACTAATAGGGGCTGCCAGATTGTATGCTTCGATACAAAATGTGTATCATTTATTAGATATATTGAAAATATGATGACTATTTATTTATTGGAAAACATACGGTGTTAATTGGTGGAATCAGGCTTTACTTTGCGGAAATCCATTATCAGTAAAAATAAAATTGTTTTAATTTAATTTTTCCTATTAAACATTATTGTATTAAGCATGGTTAAATCAACCTTTTTTTAGTAAATGTGCATACGAATATGTTAACTAAGTAAACAACAATAGTAACCAAAAGAAAATCAAAGTCATACCATGTTTTTTGCACATAAAAAATCATCAATTCAATTCATTGACCGTGTCGTCCGGTGGAATGGTCGATAAAGTGTGCAACAACCTCAGCAAGGAATTTGCTTGATTTATAAAAAATATGTTTATAGATAAAAAAATAAGTAAAAATTCGGTAATTTACCTATTATAGTCTTCAATACAAATTAAGCATTTACCTGATGAGCGATGTTCCTATACCCAGGGTTCTGAAACAAAAGAAATGATTGTAACTAAGTAATTATAGTTATACCGTAATGCTAGAAAATTTAGCTTATTACTTAGTAACAATATACAGTAATATCAAAGTTGCATTTTCCAAGGAAATGTCTTAAAGCCCACCCAGACCCGATTCAAATCAGAAATTCAATATATGAGTAACAAACCACAGAAACAAAACAGAACATTCGTTTCAATAAAGACCAATTAACTTTTACCGAGTGTAGTAAGATAAGCCCGAGGTAACATGATACATCCTAAACAGAAAATAGCTGGTAAATCGAGCAGGTTATTATAGGAAATACGATCTATATCTCCCTTTAGTTAGAGGCCTTACTTCGGGCGGCAAAGTGTTCGTGTTTCCGTGTCTACCCATCTCGCTCGCAGCATGGTCATGCTGGTATGAGTGACACGGACGGGAATAGTCGAAAATATGGATATCGTTTTTCGAAGTAAGACCTCAGCACAATGCCTTTAAGCGTGCCTCCTACGGCAAGGGGAATAATGAAACTTTTCACGTATAAAAGCGGTCAAATGATATTTATTAGCGAGTATTTTTCGTCCTTTCAATAGAGGTAATGCTTTTGTGATAACGACTCATGTGCTGAGTGGGTTTTATGTAACTTTGCCTCAATGTTAGGAAAATTCCATTGAAAGCGATAAAACACAGAGCTTTTGAAATGTTTCACGTCTAAAAGTTTTCGTAATAGATAATTAATTACTTACCATTGAATTCCGACACTTGTGTCCGTTAAACAAGTACTTTTCTAATTTATTCATCTATTTCTACGGCTACTATGTATTATTTTACAGATTTTTTTTAATTACAAAAGTTTAAAGTTGAAATTGCTATCTTGAATATTTTTATCACGTTAATAAATTTCTACAGGCTTTTCACGCTTTGAGTAAGACGGGGAGATGCAATGAAAAAATGAGGAATGTTTTAATAAGTGCTTCGTATAAAGTCGTTTATCTTTCGTTGCACGCGGAGTTGCCACAGGAGCAGTAACAAAAAGGCTGCTTTCATCTGACGTAAAAAAAATGTTTTACTTTTGGCGGGCGAGCGGCGTCGAATCCGGACCATTTGTAAGGGTTTGCGTTTTAAACGACTGTGAAGCGCGCTGTATAAATAAATAAGCGACGGCCGAGGCTTAGATATATAGCTTTCGAAAATTGTATGTAAGCAATGAACATGTAATCTACGAACGTATGCAAATGTTTGACATCGAATCGGGTATGTTATTTTCGTGAAAGAAATTAATTAAGCCAAAATTACAGAGTTATTTTTTAAATTGTATAACACATCGCTGTCCCTGCGGTGACATGGTGGATCCTCAGGGTCACCACGGCCTATCGTGCAGCAGAAGCGCTGGAAGAATCTCCCGTCACGCTAGCCTCAATGACATAATCCGCAGGTCTTTTGCTAGCGCTTCGATTCCTGCCATTCTTGAACCGAATGGTCTGGTTCGAAGCGATGGTAAGAGGCCTGATGGAATGACTTTGGTTCCGTGGAAGCTGGGAAGGCCCGTGGTGTGGGACGCAACTTGCGTAGACACACTGGCCCCTTCTCATCTTCTACAGACTTCATCTGGGGCTGGCACTGCTGCTGCATCAGCAGAGTCCCTCAAGAGGCGCAAATATGCCGGCATCAGTAGTGCTTACATGTTTGAGCCGTTTGGGGTAGAGACTCTTGGACCGTGGGGACCAAGTGCACATCGCCTGTATAGTGATTTGACCAAGAGGCTGATTGACTGTACGGGTGATCGCAGGGCTGGCGCATTTCTTGGCCAACGTATAAGTTTGGCTATTCAACGAGGAAATGCGGCCAGCGTTCTGGGGACGATGTCTCGGTCCTTGGACGGCGATTTGGGCCATGTATTTTATTTGTAATTATTTTTGTATATACCTTTTTTTGTTTTGTATTATAATATGTACAATTGTATAACTTGTCTTTTAATCTCTAGTAGTAAACGATCCAGAGTTAATTTGTTTCATTTATAATTAAAAAACCATAGATATTCACCCTATTACGAAAATTGTAATGGCTCATCCATTACCCGGTCGTTCGCGTCACTTTTCATTATGAACGCAACTCAACTAAGTGTGAATGTTAAAGGACAATACAATTCCATATCAAAGTACCTGCCTTTTGTCAGCTTCACTCAATTTAGATACAAATCAAGACCGAGGGCCGGAAAAGGTATCACTTTGTCTTGCTGCCTATTTAGTACTCTATGCTTATGGTAAGTTTTAAATTATGTAGGTGTTTAATCTCACTAAATGGGACACGATGACATTTAGATAGATTAGATAGAACACATAACGGATAACTATAATAGGCAAACATGTTTGTCGATTTCTTTTTTTAATGATGTGTATGTAAAATGTAATTTGCTGTGTACCTTTATAAATAAATATCACACACACACAATTCGTGTTGAATTTTCATACCAAAAAAATTTTTTGTCGAGCGATATGTCAACAAGCGCGTTCAAATTGAGACCTTATTGCGATGACATATCATCTACTACTGTCCATTGGCATTTCTCGGCACTTCACTTAAATTTTGACTAACTTTCCTCAAATAGGATCGTCTAATCTCTGGGATCTCTGGGGCATCTACGGAGCATGTTCCACTGCTCTGTAGATGCGCTTATTTCGAATTCAAGCTTAAGGGAAAGCTCAAAAGCCTGTTTTATATTTAAACATTCGGTAACAAGACTTTGGACTCAGTATTCAATTCACTAGGATCTTTTGTATGAAAATGTTTTAAATGAACATTTCAACGACACTAAATAGTCATGAATATTCATGCTCTAGAAGTACAGAAATAGAATACATTTTACAATTCACTAAAACGTTAACAAAAATAGGAACCTAGGAAAATGAACATAATAAGTTGAATATTCAGTTGTGTACCACTTTGATGTAGAATCAAAGTGGCATCCTTATAGGTAAGGATGTAAGAGCTTTTATTATTGGTACTATTTGGTCTGGAGAACTTAGTGTTGAACGCCCCCCTGCTAGATGGACCGATGACCTGAGGAAGGTAGCCGTTGCGGGCTGGATGCGAGAAGCGGAAGACCGTGAAAGTTGGCGCCGTCTTGGAGAGGCCTATGTCCAGCGGTGAACTGCAATAGGCTGATATGATGACTATTTGGACAATTTAATTATAAAAAAAAATAAAAAAGAGTTGATTTCATTTTAGAAAGCAAAAAAATTTTTTTTTTGTTTGTGTAACATCTTTTATCTTGTGTCACTTAGCGTATAGAAAATCCGAAACGTTTTTGTCGAGAGCAGAAAAAAAAAACTTAACTTTCTGTAATTCAGTAATTTTGTTAGTTTTCAAAGTTAGTTTACTTCGCCGTTCGGCGCGTATAATAACTAAACCCAACCGATATGGTATACTAGAAACGTTTGAAAAAACATTCGATCGAGGCCAATGTGCGACCTAGCGTCACGTACTAGCCGAAAATGTATTATAATACGTATTGCAAACACATTTCAAAGCGGGCGTGAAACTACGGACAGAAAAAAAACTATTGTCTGAAGTGTTAAAACTGTCATTAAAGGTACTGCAACAAGACTTTGGACTTTGGTAAGTAAGAGTGCTGGTAATACTGGAAATGTATAATTTGACTCAAAGTCGTGCTACTAGCTAGCTATATAGCTAGGTTATCCCTGTCTTCCGTATCAAAACCGACCTAGTACATTTTAACGTCAAAGCTGTATATAATATCTGTGGTCAAAGTATTTCTACAGTTTTTATAACGTTGTACAGTTGAATTGATAAATTCCTTGACACACTTTTTCTTACGATTGTATTTATGTTATTAGATTTGAAAAGTGTTCGAGATTTAGTGTTTGATTTTATAAGTAACTTTTAGCAAACATATATCTATGTTATTGTAACTTTTTTTCTATGGAAATATTATACAACATTTCACTGTGAATCCTAACACATGTGTTGTCTGAGGTTCCCAAATGTTTTAAAAGATCATAGAATTTTTGCGGATATAGTTTGTAGCAAAACGTAAGTTGTTGACTGAATATATGAATTCGTGTTTACGGAAAACTTATTATTAACTTTCACACGAAACGCGAAATCTGTCCTCTGTGCCCCATTCAAGAAACTCTCGGGTTCCGCTGACTACCGCTTAGGGATCGCTAGTTCAATCAATATCAAGCTGATACATCATACATGTAATGTGATAGATAACAATAATTAAATCTCCTTGGCACAGCCATTTAATTGGTTCTATTCATAGTGCATTATATTTTAGACCTACACTCGTTACTGAGAATGTTGTCACTCGGCTCAAAGTCTATTTAATAGTCACCCTATATTTTGGCTGGAGACGGTACACCGTGTCAGGGGTATATTAGGCCTCGTGCAGAACAGGGGCGCGTATCGATTGGAGCCACCCTCGCCGCGGGCACTACACAATATTACTCTCTGCACTCGGAAACCACCCTTTCGTTACGATTGCAAGCCGTCCGTCCAGATTATTGTTTTAAAATATTTTACATCAAAGACATGAAACAATATTACGTGGTCCACTCACCTCGAAGGCTTAAGTTTACTTTTATCATTTGTAATAAATACATATTTTAAACAGTCAAAGAGGTGGAATACCCTATTGCAAATGGCGGATTGTTTTGTTGTGGAGTTGTGCAATCTTTAATACCTTATCCTATTTTTTCTAAAAAAACGCATTAAATCATGACGAATCATTTGTGAGATAGTAATATATATGGCAGGGTAAACCAAGGGGTTTCTAGTGTTTAGTAAGGTAGTAAGTGTTCTCTTCGTAGTACACTGTTAATTAGGTAAATGCAATGCAATGAATGATATTTTCCGAGAATCAAAATAATCTTAGGATAGTACGTCAGCGCATGTAGGTAGGTACTTACTTTTTTAACAGGGCTACTAAAGTAGCATTTATTTTATCCATGCTACTAGGTACTCGTACAGTAGGCCTACATTAACCTGCCCTGATCTGTCAAATTTCCACAATCATATTTCAACCTTACGTTGATCACATAGAGTTCCATGGCATTTAAGATTTTATTATTATTTTAGGCAAACAGGCAGTTGAAACAACTGATACAGTCTGCATCTCGCTATCATATATAGCTTAGTCTTTCTTTCCTGTATATGTTTGTCAAGTCTGTTTTTAAGTTGGTTCATAGTATTCGCTGATACCACTTCTGCTGGCAATTTGTTCCATGCCTCGTTTACTTTGTTGCTGAAGAAGTGCTTGTAGGGGTTGGTGGCAGAAGCAGTCTTCGCTAGTTTAGTATTTTGACAGATTTCGGTAGGTTGATGCGGGGACCACTGTACCTACTTACCCAACTAGTACCGATGTCACCATGCTAAGATCTATGTTACATTCCTTTTAAACCTACACTATTCTATGGTCTAAATTATTTCTCATTTATCAGACGGCCATTATCGATACAAAATTCATTGCTTCCCGGACTATTCGCAACGGCAACCCTGTTTGCGGCTGTCTCCCCTGCCAGTCAGATCATTATACCTAATGCTTTTTATCAATGGCCTAAAACCAAGTCTGGTTTTTCGAATTCTCGAAATACGGACCATTTTGATTTTCTCTACTCCCACGCTATAACTTTTTGGTAATATGATCCAAATTTTTTTTCAGTTTTGTAGGTAAAGCATGTAATAGATATTTAGATAGTAGGATAACAAAATACAGTAATTAAAACGCAACAGAGTTAGGCGCTAGGCCTGCCGGTTTCTGCAGAGGTATTTTCACAATAGTTTATAATAGGATGTCACTAATAAACTGCTGTGAAATTACCTCAGAAACTGGGCACTAGTACCTACCTTGTAAAAGAAGGATGCACACAGAATTTTTTATATAAGACATATTTGCATTTTAATAAGCAATAAGTATAGCACTAAGTAATAGTAGCTCTATCACGATACAAAAGGCTATTCTGCTGTAAAATTATACAATTCCTCCACTGTTAAATATTTTAATAATATCCTATTGGATTAGTTATTTTAAAACTCTAGCTAGCGAAGCTCTAGCGAAATTAAGATGGATGGACTGCTCGATGAGTGATTTATAATATATATACTTATTTATTTTATTATTTTTTGATTACTAAAGTACTTATGGTGTATGTGTACATTCCACATTTTTCTGTGTAAATTGTTTCGCTATTTATTAATAGGGAGCGATGACAAGTTATCTACATATATATATCTACATTAAATTACAAAACGGGATGAGATAAGCCATATTTAAGTCATGAATGTAATCTTACATCTGCTAGATCACTACACTACTTTCATATTCTTACGTTACTAGAAACATCTTCACGTCCACTTTATATAAAGCACATCACAATTTAAATGCCATCAATCGTATCACGTTTAATAACCGTCCAATATATCCTGTGAACTTGTCAAAAATGTCACAGACTCGGCTAAATTCCACCGAGCGCTGTGGTGGACAGATACCGGCTAAATTAACGGACAATTGCAGCAATCCAGTCAATCGAGACACAATCACAGCTGATTGTTTGGCCCCGGGAGCACCGTCGAAGATGTCACCACTATATTTATTATAGCCGTCACGGTCAGCTTCTATTGGAAACTGTCTACAACAATGCTGTAAAAATATATTACATATCTATAAAATCTGTAATTTACAATCATTTTTATAAAACGATTATGCAGATGTGAACTATCTGGGACGACCAAGTGGGACACGTCCCGGTTGGACGTCCTAGATGTCGCTAGATAAATTAAGTAGAGGACCTGAGTGAACTCCTAATAGCCGATTGGAAAGAGTAGGTGTAGGCCATGATCCACTTTAGGTCGCTGAGCCAGCAAAGTAAACAAGTAATTTACGTCTGAGTAAACAACACTCAACACCACTTGATCTTACCCGATTTTTTGCAAAATCGTGTTTGTTCTAGTCTACCTTAATTTTCGTAAATTTTACGACACTGAAATCTCTTATTTTACGTTGTCATTTTTGATCCATCTTTTCTATTCCCGGAGGCTTTCCATTGTAACAAAGAGTAATTCACTTTGACAATACCACAATGAATTTCGGTCCATCATCGTAAACGCTTTCAATGTGAAAACTCCCATCTTAGCGTCATATTTGCGTGATGTGATCCGTTTAAAGCACGTAGGGTTGTCCTCATTATTATTTATAAATAAATTGTATTATCGGCGTTCCCAACCTATTTCATTGTTATCACTATGAAAGTAGTTGCACAAATCGATATTGTAGGACTCGTCAAAGTGTGTAACGAGAATAACGAGAGCCTTAGTAGACCCAAAGAATGTAAGAGCTGGAACTATATTAAATGTAATTAATTTTTTTTAATTGAAAAATGGTGTTGTCTAGCTTTCCCCATTGCTATCTCCAACTAGCATCCCAACGGACCTAGTCCCTCATAGGTTCGGGGGCTTATATTTAGCAGTGAACTGTTTTGAGCTACTGGTGGTTATTTTGAATCAAGGTATTTAGAGTTGCGTTTTAACTAACGTTGCAGTAATAATTCAGTCTATTCCCATAAAAAATGTCTACGAAAAATTTAACACCGGGTCCGCATCGCAAAGTCGCCGCAGCCCATTTTCAATTTAAAAACGACACATCCCTAAAGGAAGGGCCTCCCAAAAAATACGCTTACGTACCCCGCGAGGGTTCATAACTCCTAGGGACAAGGGTAACATTTACTTATCGACGTGGAAAGGTACCATAATACATTTCACTAGCTTGGCTGTCGGGACTCGACACGGTTTTCATTTGTTTCTGAGGCCGTAGCATTCTGCACGTTGATGTCCCAATTTTCAACTCACGCTGTCCCGCTTAATCAGGTCTGCTTTTCATGGTGAGTGATAGAGACGAGAAGATTGATGTTGGCTTATATAGTAGGAATGCGACTTTTCCAATATCAAATCAGTTTTATATGTACATATTAAACTTTAATCGATTTTGGATTTAAATTCCAATCAGTATTACATGTTTGGGTATCACCTTTAGTTACGAGTATAATCTAATCATGTGTGAGTGTGTGTGTGAGTAAGAATCATGATTATGTATATTTATGAGACTCTTAGGACTATTAGATATTTTAATGGGACACTATAGAATAATATCATATTAATAGATTAACAGTAAGAGTCGACCCCACGACACGAGCAATATGAAATTACTTTTCAAGTAAATATTAAAAGACTGTACAAGCAAAACTCGTTGCTAATTATAGGAGTACTGCAGTTGACTGGTGTTGTTTCAGTGTCAATATCTGCTTAATTCTCACGCAAGCAAAGCTATCTACTTGCAGTAGAAACAAAGGTTTGAGTTTGGAAAAAAATACACACTTTTCCACCAAACATTTGTAGTGGGACGCTGCTGTAGTAAATAGCACGTCGAAAATTTGAATATCACGGAAGCAATTTTTACGGAATTGCATAATTTTAGTAATACGCGAGCGTGGATAGCGCCGCTTCATACGTATTAAGGTTTCGTCGCTGGCGCGTTTCATTCGTAGTTTTATTATTATAGTGAAAAGTGCAGCATATTTTAAAATGAAATATTGGATTGCGTAATCGTGGTGAAAACGCAGATTTTTGTTTTTCGAAGCTAACGGAAGAATTAATGTGCGTAGCGAATTCCAGTACCTGCCTGAATATAAGTCATGAAAGTAAATGAAGCAATGCGTACCCGTAAATCATGTGTAAAGAATCGCACTAGTACTTATACTATGTTGATAGTATTATTATTGAAACGGTAGGGTCTATGTACACTACACCGTGCTACCCGACCAAGCCAACTAGATGAATGTCAAACGACAAACGACAACGAAATTAAAAAATGTTGTTAAAATAAACTTAGGCATTTCAACTTAATTGTAACAACATTGTTTTTTAATTTCAATCGGTATTTTCGTTGTAGGTATTCGTCGCTGTTTGTTGTTAGACATTAGTTAGCTTGGTCAGGTAGTAGCCATAATATAAGAGTGCTTTTTCTCATAGACAAAAAAAAATTATTACAATTAAAAATATTATATGACTTTTGTCACCGCCAACCGTCAAACCTTCCACTAATAGTTTGCGTCCGTGCCAAAAACATATGTACCTTCATAGCACGATCATAGTAGTTACGGTTTAATGGGCACAGAGTTTGCGCCATTTTGTAACGTTAAGACAATTTGTAAATTTACATTACCGCTACGACTTTAGAGGTTAAATGATTTCATCGATCTTTTTTAATCACTGTTAAAAACATCATTCAGGCTCGTTTATTCCATTTAAAGCACAAAACCTCTTAAGAGAAATCGTACAACGTTAATCAAATGACGTTAGAACGTGGGGATTAAGCATGATTTATGCAATTATGGAGGATAATGGAGTCAACGGGCAATGATATCGGCAATTAAGGCGTCTCCTCTTCGGGAGTTTTGGAACAGATTTTGTTTGAATTTGCTTTTATAATTAGGGACCTTGTTCAGAGGCATCTAAGCGGTTTGGTTAAAGTGTTTTTATTTGCGTTTCTAGGTGCCTGCCCTTGTAATTGGGATCAGACTGACTCTTAAGGTTCTCTAATAGTCCGGTTTTGATGATGTCGACTTTTGTAGCTGAGTGGCTTGCGCTCCGGTTTTCAAGGTATCACCATCTCTAGAAACCCATATTTTCCATATTGTTTAGGGCCTGGATGTTGATGATACTACCGTAAAAAAAACTACTACCACGCTAAATTCCATCTTTTCAGCATGCAATCAGTGGACGTTTTCGCATCATCCACACATATTTTCAAAAAAACTGATAGGATCACAGTATGTTGTAATAAAACAGGATTTCAATGTAGAAATATCGGAAGTGAGAGTAATATGTATGCATGGAATTATTTAACGCTAGTGTTTTTCCATAAAGTATCTTGATTATTGGTTTACTGGGGAAATATAATTGTTTTGTTTATGAATACGCAAACATGAGGCTGCAATCTCACCTGATGGTAAGTGACGATGCGGCCGAGGATAGGTCATGTCTGACTGGATGCAGCCTATTTACTCTTTTCTTACAGGAATCCAGATGGTTTAAGTATTTCTTGATTTTAAGTTTCGTTTTTTTCCATAAACTGTCCCAAATGGCATTACCTCCCAAATCATGACACTATATAAGAGTTTATTTGATACGTCTATGGGTAAGCTAGTCCGCCTCTTTTAGAACGCTCTGCATAGTAAAACCAATATGTTTCCCAAATATTCATTTAAAAAATCTAGTCTAGGCTCTCCACACATGTAAATAGAATGGTTTTATAAATCCACATAAAATTATGATAGGGAACATAACGTTTAGTTGCTAAGGAAAGCGTGCGGAAAACACGAGTTTGTTTGAATATAAAATAGAAAGCGGAAATGTCTGTACGTCGGTTGCACATGTTACAATGTAAATGAAAGTGGGGATTGTTATGGAAATGTTTTTTATATTGCCATAAAATTCCATGAGTTTTTTTTTCTTTTGTAATATAAATCTCTAGATTCTTGTGTAACTATAATTGACAGACGGACTTAAAAGAGCCTTATATAATGCGCCTCGCCCCTGCTTTGCAAGAATACTTTTAAAATTACATTTCCGAACAACAACATGGATTCTTTAAGCACCGAAGCGTAGACACGATTATGATCACGTTTACTGACTTTTTACTACAAGCCATGGACAATAATCTACAGGTGGATGCCGTGTACACTGACTTTTCCAAAGCGTTCGATAAAATAAGTCACGATCTGCTTATAGATAAGCTTGCGAAGGCCGGTGTGCACGGCAGCCTTCTCAGATGGATCCAGTCCTACATCAGCAACAGGAGTCAGGCAGTTTTTGTGAAAGGATATTCCTCACAATTTCTGCCCGTTCCCTCAGGAGTACCTCAGGGATCACATATAGGACCGCTACTTTTCTCCTTATATATCAATGACATAGGTAATACACTAAACCAAAGTCACCACCTTCTTTATGCCGATGAGATGAAACTATTTCGAGTCATTAGAACAGTCGGTGATTGCGAAAAGCTTCAAGAGGACTTACAAGCCCTTCATGCTTACTGTGGTTCCAACCAACTTTTTCTTAACAGTGACAAGTGTTACACTATATCCTACACACGCAAAAAAACCACTATTAACTATGATTATCACATCAACGGAAAACGGCTCGAAAGAGTAACAACAATTAAAGATCTAGGTATTATTATGGACTCGGAACTACCATTTCATTCACACCTTGATCATATCGTAGCTTTAGCATTCCGAAATTTAGGCTTCATATTGCGAATAAGTAAACCATTTAAGCAACCAAATACACTTAAAATATTATATTTCTCGTTTGTTCGTTCATTTCTGGACTTCTGTAGTACTGTGTAGAACCCTTTCTATGAAGTTCACATAAGCAGAATGGAAAAGGTTCAAGAAAAACTTATTAAGTCAATGAATTACCGCTTTAATGTTTCAAATGAGTCGTACACATCTTCTTTAACGAGATATAAATTACTATCCTGCGAAGCAGACGAGAAATGTTTGACATGGTGTTCCTATACAAAATACTCTGTAACTTAGTCGATTCTCCGTCGCTACTCAGCAGGTTCTCCTTCGTGTCTCGCGTGCGACTCCCTGTGCGACCCTCACGTTCTCGACCACTTTTTGATCCTCCGCGTTTTCATAAGAACTATACACGTAACTCATTTTCATACCGTTCCACTACCATTTATAACAAGAAGTACACCAATATAGACCTGTTTAATTTATCCCTATCTAAACTAAAACATACTCTTTCTCTGAGTCTTGCTTTGTGATCGATCCAGGTGGGTATATTCCCACATAATGTAACTCGTTCATAGTATTTATATGTATCAATTAATTATAAAATCTGCTTGTTTGTTAACGTTTAGCCTACGCATTATAAGTTTACTTATGTGTTTTACACCGCACATAATCACAATAGTGTATAATTTTAAATCCAAATTTAACCTCAGCATGTCTGACCACTACGGTGGCTCTATTAAAAACGAATATTTTTATTATATTTTACTATATAGGCACTATTAGGTCTTTTGTAAAGAAGTACTATATATAAATATATTATTGCACTTGAAAAAATGAACTATGTATGTAAAGAAGTACTATGTATTTGCAGATTTACTTATCTATGTACATGACTGTTTGTTGCCTTAAATAAATTGAAAAAAAATAGCCTATGCCAGATCGGAATAACGTAAAATTATAAGCGGTGAAAGATTTTTTGAAATCGGTCTAGTATGTAGCTTTTGAGTTTATTCGTTACAAATATACACATTTTAGTATAGATATACAAATTTTTGAAAGACATCGCTGAATCTGAATCTTACATGAATTTATTTTACAAATGAAGATTGAGGAATTAAAATTTCTCCAGAGCGAATTGTCTCCATAAATACCATTTGATACAGATTATCTGGTATCAGTGCCGACGCATCTCGAGCGAAGCCGGTATTACGGAACAAGTCAATTCGCGCCAATTGGAAGTGGCACTGCGCAGCGAATTGTTTTTATGGCCCGCATCAGATGGTAACGAGGATCACTCTGATTCGAGCTATTTTATCTGTATACTTAGCTTCTGGTGCACCAACAAAAGTTACCTTTTAATAAATAGTAGGTTTTTCATTGTACCCAACGCATTGCCCTACATATAGTACTATATGCATACAAAAAATGTTCTCACGACGAATCAACAGGCCGATGGAATGTTGACGTTTTAAATAAACATTCTTGTAAACTCAGATAAAATTATACGAGATAGGTAATAAAAAAACTGTAAGGTCCTAATAAAAGCTACAAGGACGGTAAAGTTTTGGAGGCAGCAATTGCCTCTATTTGGTTGTTTTTTGAGCATAGATAAGGACGGAATATAGTTTATTTTTATTATAAAAAATATTTTGCCTTATAAAAGCAATTTAATCATCTCTAGGTCACATTTCAGTTTTAAATTTCACGTTTTTATTTAATTAATTATTTCACACATTATTGCACGCGTTCTCGATTCGCAAAAACCATTCAAATCAAATCATTATACAATGGCAGAATATTAATTGGCGATTGACCTTTCCTTTGTTTAATTATAACCGGCGACATTGAATACAAACACAATAAAACAAATTCACGTTTCGCCATTCAATACAAAACTGTTTTAAACTGTGTAAATAGTTAACATAATGTAGGTAGTATAGCTACTAGAACTGATAAAATATGCGGTAACGATACGAGCGAACTATACGGAGGCCTTTTGATTTTACCCGACTGCTTCGTTATACGACTTAGTAGGTACTCAAAACCAAAGCTCTTCCAAACCAAATCGTTAAGTCCTGTTTCAGGGTTCTTGTCTAAATATAGATATAAAAAAACATTGATCTGACGTAAAAATCTATTTGATCTTTCGGTGAACCATTGGTCAAAACATTTTCGAGTGATCGCTCTAGTAGACACGTATAGCAGACTACAAAATAAAGCTTGGAAATTTTCATGTTGGTTTATATAAAAAAACTTATTAAAGTACATAGGGCTATCTTATAATATCAATGAGTAGTTCGTGTTTGATTTCTTTTTTAACAACCTCTATCCTCACGGGTAACAATGGCCATTTTCATAAATAATATCCTATTTTAAACATTGAAGGAACAGGTGTTCAGAAAGCCGTCTCGTCCGGCCTCGTTCATTGATTAAACTCCCAAAACTCGATAAGTGCACTTGGGAACGAAATAAATCTAAAAATACCTTAAAACGCTTGTTATGTCCGCGGGGGATAAAACTTTTTCAATTTCCATTCAAATAGCGAGACGGAGCCACTTAGCGCCAAAATATCTACCAGTCGTTTTAAAAAAAACGCCTAAGTAACGCTTAAGTGTTACCTGAACACTGGCAAAGTTTTAATATTTCAAGCTGCTTTTAAAATTCCTTTTTCAGTGTAATGTCATTCAAAAATGAATATAAGTAGTTGTGATTCATGCGAACGAGTATCTAAGGAGATAGATAATACATAAGTTATTCAAGTTGCTATTTTGTTGCCGCATACGAAAGTCCCTTAAAGTAATCACTAAAACCCCAATATATTCAACGCAATAGAAACAGTTCTCAAGTCTCTGAAGATCTCAAAATCCCTGAAGTGCACTGAACAGTAAAGCACCTCTCGATTTACAGTTCCTTGCCGACTCGTAAAACTTGACTATCCTTATCTTGCGCTGTACGAAAAAAAGAGATGGCGAAGAAATCACATTTAAGCTTTTATGGGCTGCTCTTGGGCTCCCATTCTTCATTTTATATGTGATAGGTGGCAGCTTCCCAAGCAACATCGAATGAAACCGTATCAATTTTTAATTAACCTAAGCTAAGGTCAGAAAATTACATACGTAATGTTGCGTGAAAATGTTTTGACTAGTTTATTTGACCACCATTTTTACCAACAATTTACATGTTGAACTCTCAAAATATTCATGAATAATGTACCTTACATGATATAAAAGTTAGTACAAGTATAGAGATCATTAAAGAAATGCAGGGAAAGTGATCGAACATTGTTTTCCTAAGTTTCTCAATTCAGATTCTTGATTTAAACTTCTTAGTTAGATTCTTCGAAAAAGTAAGAAAAATGTTGTTCATCTTCTTCCTACACAGTAAATGACTCATCAATTCTTATCATACGCAATTTACCCCTTAATTGGAACTGTACAATCAGGCAAGCGGACCCTATACATCTTGATCTTCACTTCATGTCTCCTGGGACTGTCCCTTCTCTATCTAATTATAATCAAATCAACATCGGACAAGGGGAGTCGAAACCCTATACTGACCAAGCAGGTCTTACCTGCTTGGTCAGTATATCCAGTAATCGTGATATAACATCTTACATTAGCTGTAGCCTGTATCTATTAGGTAAGTACGTACAGGCATTAAAAAGTCCTCATCCACCAAAAATAATGACCAACTATTGTGCTCACCAATCGAACATTGTCTATTAGTCTATCAAAGTCATATAACTAGAACTAAAATGTACTATATAACATTGTAATAAAGCTTGTGAAATCAATAAAAAGTGAAAAATTTTAGACTACGATTGCTCAAATACACTTGTGATTTAAGTATTAAAATACAACTTTGTATGAGTATTTTTTAAAAATTTCAACCCTGTTATTATGCTAGTATTCTCACTTCTGTTACTATGCTAAAACATTAGTAGTAAGTTCCGTGCATCAAAATGAATTTACATGGGGAATAAAGCCCAACAGCCAACTAACAGCGCTTACTAGAACTAAAATGTACTACAATACGAAAAGTTGAAATTAAAACGTTTCAGAAGTTTCCAGCGGTTCGTTTTTTTTTAAAAAGTAATCCTGAACATTTTATTTATTTTCGAAGGAAAACTCTTCTACTGTGGGTATCACTCGATAGTTGGACGAGGCCACCATTCCAACTTACGGCAGAACTCGGAGGGAAAACACAGTTTTAGTCAAAAATAAAAGGAGTTGAGAAAAAAAGCCGAATTAGTCTTGGCGAGTAGATGCTGTTCATGCTCTTATCTAATGTCCAGGATTAAAAATACATGTTTGCTTACTAACAATTTAAAATGGTTCCAACAACTTCGAAAAATATTTCCGTCATACCAGTGCCTTTCGCTCCATAAACATAAAATCCCTCCCATTCGCAATGGCCGAAACCGAGCTTAAGGACTCAAATCCTTGACCAAAGAAGCAACACCTACAGTGTTCCGGGATCAACGATTCAATCGCCCGTGGGGTCGCACTAATGCCGAATCAGTTTAGATGGAAATGGGGCAAGGCCCTTTATTTGGCTAACTCCCCCTTAACTGCACACCCCGTCTTTGTGCACCGAAGATAAATCGAACTTATTTGATATGGGAACGCAATGCATAAGCATAAATAGCCCTTACCCACCCAAGTATAAAGGTCAGCTCGAATAAAGAAAGGTAACAAGGGGAGAGCCACGCTCTAAGATTCGTATCGATCTTGATAGGTGAGTGTCATTGTACTGTTTCAATTGCTGTTTCATTCGCTTTATAAATCACTGCGTCATGCTGCTATTTTAGCTGAATAGCTACTGTTTCTAAGTTTTGGACAAAATAGAGAGCTTTTAAATATTTTGTTCATGCACTTTTAATCAAACTGGATTTGTTCTTCACTTTTGAAGAAATTGCTACTAATTCTAGTATTTCTCGTTTTTAGGATTCCGTACCCAAAGAGTAAAAACGGGAGTAAGCCTCTGCTGTCTGTCTGTCTGTCTGTCACAAGGCTGTATCTCATGAACCATAATAGCTATACAGTTGAAAATTTCAAAGATTTCTGTTGCCGCTATAACAACCAATACTTACTACAAACAGAAAACCCAATACAACAAACGCGGTTTTTGCTCTATATTAATAACGGCAACGGGTAGACCCTTGAAATTTTGACACATTATCAATGTGTATATGTAGCTTTAAAATAAATAATAAAATTTAAATAACAAATATATTTAAGGGGGCTCCCATGCAACAAACGTGTTTTTTTCGCCGTTTTTAGTTAAAACTAAAAGAAATCATATTATAGTGTCTAATGTTGTATAGCTACGGAACCCTTCGTGCGCGAGTCCAACTCGCACTTGGCCGGTTTTTCTGTATTGATTGTGTATTCTAAGAACGCTACTTTTCATCTTAATATAATAATGTCGTGAAATTCAATATCCTACGTTCAGTTCCCGCTCCATCGACATTTGATGTGGGATGGATGTTGAATATATTTGATAACAGCTCTTATTACAATCGATGAATCTAAATACCCTTCAAGACGGTATTAGGAACCTATTAAAGGGAACACGGGTTCAATTGGACGTAATGTTGTGTAATCATAATGTGCTGATAATGTTTCGCTCTGGAATAGATCTTAAATGCTGTGATTATTTTATTTGAGATCGCAGATTTGATTCGATTTAGCAAATATTGCGATACAATTATATTGCCATTCAGCAAATGAGATAGAATGTAGAGATTTATTTGCTGATTAAATTTTGAAAAAAACGGGGCAACCTATCTTGGGTTAAAAATCACGAATAAGGTATCCGTACATACAAAAATGTTATTTTACAGTAATACCATTTACGTCGGTTTTAGCATTTCGATTTTATTCTTTACTGTTAGACATTCATTCTTGCCAAATTTCACAACTCTAGGTTTACTGAAAAACTAATAATGATAGGAAATAACTCAAATGGCCGCATCTTTGAAATGCGTTGATTTAGAAGATTGATTTTTTTACAGCTTCAAGGGACTGCGGCATGAGTATTTATTTGTTGCTAATTTCAACTTGATCCTCCACACGTTACTGAGAAAAAGGGTTTTGAGAGACGGACCAACAAAATTATCTTATAAGGGTTTCTTTTTTCATTTTGAGGTATGAAACCCTAAAAAAGTATTTTAGCAGCGCATCGCTATCATCACCTAACTTATTAGTGACTAGCTGTTGCCTTCGACTTCGTCTGCGTGGACTGGATTATACAAAATGACCCATACTACTCGACCAAACCACCTAGACGAATGTCAAACGACTTACGACGACGAATACAACGAAAATACCAAAGGCAATTAAAAGTAATATTGTTAGAATTTAGATGGAATGCCTAACTTTATTGTAACACCATTTCTATTTATTTTCCATCGATAATTTCGTTGTATTTGTTGTTGTTTGTAAGTAAGTAAGTCGTTTGACATTCGTCTACTTTCATTCACATCGCCTGTCCAGCAGTCGTAACTCTTTTTTTACAATATCGTTTGAAGCATAAAGGTCACCTGTATATCTTTATGTACTTATACCATTGAGATGAAACGAAGCCATATAAAGATCTTTGTAGCTTTAATACTATTATCGGCAACGCAAAGCACTCGCGCATTCGTAATTCCCTTCAGCCGTTGCTGTTCTCGGCCCTATCTACTTGAACTTGACCCCGTTTAATATTCTATATCCACTCCACCTTCCCACCTCAGTAAAAATTCAAAACGAATACCGCCGAAAAGTGAAGTCGTGGATTATAAATAAAGGTTTAGAACATTACTTTTATATAATGAGGTCAACAGATCACACAATTTGAATGGCAAACAATACGAAAACGTTGTTTTACAAAACAACTAAACAGTGTATACTCTCATCTATTTAATACATTGAGCGCCATGGTGATCACCGGTGACCCCCAAACAATATAATTCTATTGTGTCAAGTTCTGTGGCAGTCAAAGGCTTAATAGACGGCCAGCTTGTTTCTAAAGTTTCTTGTTGACTACGGAACCCTAGAAAAAAAGTTTTCTTTTTAGTCTCGGATTTTTTCTTTACTGTTTGTATTTATCAATCTGGCCAGTTACATGTTGCAAGCACAAACTCAGTAAACGAACAACAACGCAACAAAAACGTGTCAACCGCGCCTGAAATCCCGAAAGCTCACGTGATATATCGTTAACACCACACAATACCAACACTGGGATACAGCATGAGTGTTCTAATTACAAACTCGACACAAACGAAACGTTTCTATTTCAGATGACGGCAGTTTATATAAACAAATACTACAGAGAAGAGTGATCTACTCTTAACACTGATTTTATAAAACGCTGTTAAAAATATCGGATTATACCATATAATTGCATATTTATTGACATGGCTAAAAGTTCACAGACCAAAAACCCAGAATCACCAGCCACGAAATGTATCAAAATAGGTTCACTATAGTAAACTCATTACCTTTTTAAAAAAATCTGTCTCCTTAACCATCTAGTAGGTATAAACGTAATTACTCACATTGATTTTTCTTGACTTTTATTTTATTACTATCATTTTATTACCCTTTAATACATATTTTAATATGTACGTGGTCTATTGCTAAAGTCCCAATCGGGACAATAGCCCTCTCATTTGAAATCACCCTGTATTTCTGAAAGTTATTCGTTCTACTGTGTTCGTACATACATAATATGCCAATAAAAACGGCACATATGACATTTCTGGCGTCTATATAGGTTCTTTTTGGCAATGTGTAGAATCTCTGGACTACTGAACCGATTTTGAAAGTTCATTAACAAGTAGAAAGCTACATTTTATACCTCGTGCAAAACAGGAGCAAAAGCCAGTACGTTATAATCTCAAAACACGGATCAGGTTTTTTAGAACGAACATTCTCTATTTTCGGACATTATCTACCGAGAAATTGCGAGCACTATAATTACAAACTCAGAACTCTATGGAATGTACGCTTTCTGAATGAAAATATGACTCATGTTATGTTACATAACATACTTGTACCGAAAGTTACTTACTTAAATGTCTTTCGGTTTCAATTCAATGTACAATGCTACAATTTGGAGATAGAATCGAATCAGAATCATAGAAAAGGAAGACTCAAAGCAAAGTTGGGACAGCCCTAGTGCCTCAGCCCACTACTCCCATTTTCCATCAAGCACTATTTCGCTTGAAAAGCGGTCTTGTTTTTTTATTCGCATTAGGTGAAACAGGGAACAAACCCGTCACTTGAAAATTCATGCCGAAATACCGGAAAATCGCTAAGTGGACGTCCTACCAGCAGAATAATGGGGGCGCAGGCTTACTTCGTCTCGGGGCCACTAGGGCGGCGCTGCACTCCGTATAACGACTCGCATTCAGAACCAGGAGACAGCTCCGATTTAGATATCTGCTGAGCATTGAAAACACGTTCTTTGCTGGAATTTTGAATATGGTTTCTCGCCAGCATATCGAGAGCCACGCGGCCCACGAAGTCCACACCAACGAACACGGTATGCATTAATATTTTCAAATAGCCTATTTTCCAACAATATCGAATTATATTTTCAGCTTTAGACGCACACGATCACACCTACTTAATTGTGATTTTCGAGAGTTTCTTCTTTCCGAATTAGGTACTCCACCAGCAATTTTACTTAAGCAATTCGATATAATTTCAGAACAAAGTTTCGGATAAAATCTTACTAAACCGAACTCGACGAAACACATTAATCATAATCAAGACGGGAAGGTAAAGCGAGGGTTGACCTAGAAAAGTTAAGCCGATATTAAATTTTATCCAAAGAATATTACCCACAAACAAGATACCCTCCCAAGGGTAGAGGTACTGCCTAACAAATATTACCTATCTCGTAAAGGTACGGGGGATGGCTTCATATTCGTACAAAGATAAACTCATTTCCCCTAGGAACGTAAGCTGAGGCAATCGGACAACATTCGTAGTCCACTTGTAAACTAGAAGTCATTTTGAGTCTCATACTTTATTCATTTGCTAGTGCGAGTGCAACTATCGAGGCGAGCATAAGTTGCATCGTAGTCGAAATCGCTTTCATAAGTTGTGACAAATCGAAATGAAGATTTATTTTGGGATTAATTGTGTTATTATACCAATAGTTGTTTAGTCATTAGTTTGTTTAGAATATTTTTAAAAGTATACTTACTCCCGAAGTAACAAAGTAGGCTACACGAAGAGCGGAATATTACCGAAAGAATTCATTTATTCAAATACATGATCCATTCGCAAACAAATTATCGTGCCGAAAACATCGTCCCTGGCTTATTCTAAGATCTCTGGTGAAATTGAAAATAAGTTAAAAAAACTTCCGAAGCATGCCGTGAAATATTCATGACGTCACTCTTTTTACTTATTCAAACAAACAGCCCTCATGAAGATTGCTTTCAAATGAAGGTGGCGCTTTGAAACAAAAACATTTCTTAATATTTTAATGGCAATGTCCATTACTGGAGCTGGAACATTAATTATTACGATGAACGAACAGCCTTAACGAATAATAACAAAGTCGCAATGTGTAAGGCGAGCAAAAAATAACACTAATGTCATTTCAATTACGTGAATTGAAAAAACGAACAACGTTTATCTTCATTTCTCCAAAAGATGTTATGTTATCCTCTCTGCACGAAATTATATACAAACGTTTCACGTTATCAACATCATAATCTTTCGAAAAGCAAAAACAAAAAAATGATCTTTGAACTTAATTTCCTTTATCATTCCAATTTTAAAAGATTTTAAAAAAGGAGGTTCTCTTGGACTGTTGCTGTAAGTAGAGTCACAACTAATGTATGAATTAAACCACAATGCAAAATTTAATAAGCAATACCAAGAGCGAACTCTTAGCATAAACGACACATACTCGTACAATTTCATGGGCCAAAATATCCAATTAGCATTGGTCTAATTAGTTTGATTTAGGTAGGGTAAGCGAATGCAAAATAGGTATGTTGATCTACCTGAAGTTAGTTTTAGGTTATTTCGATGTCATATTTGCCAAACAACCACAAAGAGGAATTGAGTTTTGCGGTTGTATGATTAATTGCACTGTCAAGGCAAAATACTCATAATATTTCGTGTTTCTTGTCCATGTTTTAAGCTAAAGTAACCAAATGATTATTGGTATTTCAAAGTCATCATCATCATGTCAGCCTATTGCAGTCCACTGCTGGACATATGCCTCTCCAAGACTGCGCCAACTTTCACGGTCCTCTGCTTCTCGCATCCAGCCACCACCGGCCACCTTCCTCAGGTCATCGGGGCGTTCAACACTACGTTTCCCGAGATGTAGTCTCCATTCGAGAACCTTCCTACTCCAACGCCCGTCGGTTCTGCGACAGACATGACCAGCCCACTGCCACTTCAGCTTACTGCACCTCTGAACGATATTATGACTTTCGTCTTTTTTAAAATTGCAAAGTGCCAACCCTTTAATATTTTTTCTTCCATAATGTTGAAGCAAGCAAGGAAAAAGCATTTATAACTCATTAAAACACAATTTTACGGATTAATCCGTAAAATTGTGTTTTAATGAGTTCAACAATTCGCGTAAACGTAAGAAACAAATAAGTATTTATAATATCACTAGCTTACCTTTAACGGGGTATAAAAATCAGTAAATGTAAAAATAAAGTATCTCTCGGATGACTAACTTGCACTTAAGCTTAAGCGACTGTTGCGACTATTGCGCCATGTTTAGCTCCTGTTTTTGTACAGCGTAGTTTTATCTAAGTGTGCGGTTTATTAAAGAAAAAGTGAAGAAAACAGTTTAAAATTACACTGTTAATAGTGGACCTTTGAAAGGATGTAAACACAGTGGTCTATCATCCCGGAAAAACGACCTCTAAACATGGTGACCAACATAAACCAACACACGGAAAGGAAGGGGGAGTAATTTCGATACGAATGTCCGTGTGTGATACCTACTATGATACCAGCTGCACTGCTTGCGTTTTCCCATCGGGCTTGTAATTTAGGAATATCCTGTTTCATGTAATGCTAATTCGAACGGTTCTTTGTTTTCAATAGCACGGCTGTGTTAACGGCCAGTGTGCAATACGGAATAACATCATATTGACGTTCCGTATTTAAAAACAAAGCATGCACCAGGCATCCACATACAAACTTTACACTTGTATTGGACGTTTTTCGTAACGCATTCTATTGTTCCAATCTATTGTATGATAATCTTTTCCAAAAATTATGTAACCATTAATCCAACAAAAAGGAACACGCTAATATCATAGTATTCAACACACAACAGAATTTTGTGCATAATAGATAGCCAAAAGCATTAACCCCCCTATCCTGGCATTGTTCCAAGCACAAGAGATCTAGATGACGGTTGTAAGCACCTGAAAACCGTATAATACATTAACAATGACCAGGATTAGAACGGATGTTGTATAAATAGATCACAATGTGTACTCCGCCTACTGGACAGCCCACTCAATTTAACTAACAATACATTTAATTTTATAACTATTAAGTAAACATGACGAAACACATTTTCTTTTACAAATTGTTTCCTTTTTAGGGTTCCGTAGTCCGACAAGGAACCCTTATAAGATCGTTCAGTCCGTCCGTCCTAGTCGGTCACAGCAGAATATCTTCTACGTTTACGGCCTGATTTGCATGTTACTTGGTTCGAGGATATTTCACATATAGATCTCATTTTTAATAATACAAAAAAAATAAATTAACCCTTTTTAAGGGTACCTCCTTATACATGTAAAGGTGGGGGTGAATTATTTTTTTGAGTGCACCCCCTTGTTTGGGATATCGTTGAAAAGGACTATGAAAATAAGGTAGGGTTTCCATGCAACACTTTTTTATCAGCTCTACCATTTGTGAGATATAGCCCGCCAAAGTCGTTTACACGGTGTCCCCCCCCCCCTGTAATTTCTAAAGTCTTGACCTATAAACTTCAAATCACTCACGTAAAGAAACAGGCGCGGAAACTCTTATTTATTATTGTTTCAGGTATCCTGTGATGAATACTTATGAAATTATAAATAAAATAAAAATAAATACTTTTTTTGCCTATACTGTCTAATGTTTTAAGTTAATGGTATGGAACCCTTCGCGCGCGAGTCCGACTCGCACTTGGCCGATTTTTTCTATACCTACCGTCCAAAGGAGCCCTCACTTTGTAATCTTATAGAAATTTAAAAAATAAAGAATTCCTTTTAAATTCTCATAGCCCAGACTCTACGACTAAAGTATTTTAATAGTGATCTTATTGTTGCTTTCACAGTAAATTCATAGGTTTTATATTAACCTTATATCACCATTCATCAAGGAACATTTCTGTTGTTTTGCTTGGCAATAACTTAAATCGAAACACGGTGGTGTAATGTATGATTTGTAGAGGCTAGCCTACTTGCTCATTAATCTGCGATGCTTAGATATGTTCTTAAGAGACTCATTAGGTTTGATTTTATACTTATTGCAAGTAATAGGTACCCCCTCTACACTAAAATAGATTAGTTAAAAATGCAGTAACTACTTTTCTGAGTGAATCATTTAAATAAAATCATTTCATATAATTATTATAGTGTAGAGGCTTAGATTGTAAGGGCTCGTCTTCATATTGTAAGTAAGTACATAGAATGGTTGGGCGCGGCAGGTGACTGATGATTTACATCCTGAATCCCGAAACTGCTCACGATGCTAAATGCTACGTTCGTAGCCTCTACAATAGGAATGGAAACATCTTATATACCTTTTTGAATGATTACCAACAATAATGATAACCTTACCCCAGCTTAAATACAGCATTCTAAATCATCAAAGGGTGAAATTAACATTTTAATCCAGATTAACACTAAAGTAAAAGTTATTCCACAAAGTCGATGTGTAGCTTTGATGAAAATATGACTTGAGAAAGATTTAAACAATTAGTAAACGTTCTCGTTAAAATGTATAATAAAACGTTTTAATTAACTACTCAACCCTGAATTAATCAAAAGAACAGGAATAAAGCTGAAATACTTTTGTAATAAAGCCATGATAGAATTAACAAAGAATAACGGGAGTTCCAGCTAGTTTTGATGAATTCCTTGGCGCTATTCCAAGCACAAAGGCTAGTTCTAAAATATTATGAACAGTAGGATAATAAAGCGGAAGAACAGATGCCAATCCCACAATGGAAGCCTTATTGTGGGAACAAATGAACATTGCGGGTTAAAAAAGATAAGGGTACAATGCGGAATGTTAACGTTTATAGTTTCCCTAACAAGTAACTAATTATGCAGATTTAGGAAAACATAATTCTGTGCTTTGTAGGCAAAGCGTAGAATTATGTTTTCATACCAAGTTTCATACATATCGATTAGGTCACATGAAACCTGAATAATAATGGTAACGTTAATTTTACAATGATTTAAATAGAAAAAATATTTTAATTATGCTGAGGCTAGTCATAAATTACAAACCTTACTTATTAAAACAACTAGATTATTTAAAAAAAGAAGGTAGTTATTTCATATTTCTGAAGGTTCAATCACTCAATCGTGCGTAAAAGAACAATTAATTATTACTATTTAAAATAATGTCGTGCTAAATAAATTTCCCTTAAAATCTCATATTACAAAAACACGCAAGAAATGGTGCACCGTTTTCTTTTGGCACAACCATGTATACTTTTTAAATTAAACCCCATATGCAAAATTATGGTAACGTAATCGTTGTCTTGTCAAGTCGAAACAAAGAAAATAAGAAAAATAATTACGATAAATTCATCCGTGTAGCCACGTTACGATTTTGGATTTTCGAACAAAAAGCTTTATTGAAGTAACACTTAAATAAATACACTTTTATGTAAATAAACTGATACATTCTTTTAGTCAGTTGATATTTAAGTAAATCGACTACTTTCTTCTCTTCATTCTAAACCAGCTTTTTAGAACAGGGAAATGCCAAAAGTTGCAGCATTAAACTAAAATGCGTTTTAGCACCGGCCGTAAACCTGGATCACTTTTAGTAAAATTCAGAACGCATTCCAAATTCATGAGGCTTGTAACGCAATGTGGCACCTTATCTTATAAATTATTCCCAGCCCCGTCAACCATCTCTTTGTCACACATAACTTTCTATGAGCTCTACGGAGCTTATTTCACCTTTTTCCTTTCCCCCCTCGTGGAAAAACCTTATATTTAATTACCGACGCGTATCTATCGGCGCGCCTGTCACGTGAACTGGAAGTGACAAAACAAACAATAAACACATAGTTTGGTTAATGCTTGATCAATAACCGTGTCCTTGACATTAGAGCATGCTAGCATCCGAATTCACGTCTCGTATTTGAGTAATCAAATGAAATAACCGACCTTATGGCAGCGTTCACTTGTTCACGGCAATGAGTACTTATAACAGGTAAAAATCACAGTAAGTAGTATTTGCACTATCACGTCACAGTCACAGGTGTAGCGCTTGGTAGCGTAGTCGCGCTACGGCGTAGCGCGTAGCGGCGTAGCGGGGCGCGCGATCGTAGCGGCGCGCGCGGACGAAACGACTGCTCGCCCCGCGTTCGAAGCGTACACGGATTGCAGTGCGCAGAGCACTTGGAGGATACAGATGAATCAGAAATGCATTTTTTATAAGATAATACACGATACACGATGTTATTCAAACCTCTTAGAGGCCGATTCTGCTGCTCAAATACAATAACATCTATTATGGGACCAACATAAAAATCTCAAAAAAAAACTCCATACAAACTGATGTCAGCTGGTTGCGGTTTAATATGGGAAATCATTTTTTTATTGGTCCCATAGAAAAAGTTTTTTTTGTATTTGAGCATCAGAATCGACCTCTACGAAGTTTCGCGTTATGAATTTTAATAGCACCTTGAATGCACACTCTGGGCATCATCAGATTACATCAGCCCAGAGTATGCAGCTAAATCACCTGCTATGGAAGTCAGAAACAACAGACGAACACTATTATTATTTACTTACTGTTGGACTGCGCGTAGGTTGTTATTATTTCTTCATTATTTGTCTTTAGTTAGAGTCACATATAAAATTGATTCCTGCTGTCACAAATCATTTATTCATAGGGTAAGATAAATGTAACTTTATTAATTACTGTAATAATCTATTAGTATAGGTGACTCTAAAATGTGATACTGCGTTCTGTGGCTCAGGTTATCTAATGTACATGTTATTAATTCAGATAGATACAAAAAAGGCCAACAGCACAAATAATACTTAACTACTCCAAACGCTAAACCTGTTTTTCCACATTGTACATTTTTATTGAGGTAATGTCATTTAAAACTGTCTATTATCAGTACAATCTATCGGCTTCTATAACTGCCCCTGCTCTGTGCAGCAAGGAGTCTCCTTTGACGCATGCGCGCGATGACGTCAGCGTCCCCCCGCCCGCCCGCGCCGCCCGCCCACACTCGCGTCTCCGCTCCCGTCCGCTCCTGTCACAAGTCATACAACTGTCGTTAGTTTTGACACTCGCTCGGCCACTTGTCACGTCAAAATGATTGTAAGGATGCGAAGTGTGAAGCAGGTAATATGATCTTTATCTTTGTTTTGCGCTGCCCAGCTATCTCACTTTTAAGATCTACCGAGCCGGGAAGCACCATCTGACTCTTTAACGAATAATAAAGGATAGATGTACTCAATGCATAATCACACAAACAATTGCAGGATTTGTGCAACCTTTGGTTTTTTAGTCCGGAGCGCGAATCACTACACCAAGACGGTCGTCAAATATCGGTAGATAAAGACACATATTGTAAAAAATAGGCAGTCAGGTCAAGGACTTGGTTTTGGCGTGTGAAAGTTGTATATGAGTATTTTTTACAGTTTTTAAGTTTCTCCGAAAAATACATTTATGTATCTTCTCTTCATACTCGATGGTTACATATAAATCGTATATTTGCATAGCTATTTCTTGTAATTTTCATTAAGTTGATCCTGATGAACCAACATCTTTGGATGTAGTTTCTGAAATATACCATAAATTTCCTGATGCTCTTGATAAAATCTTGTGATAATTAAATTTATATCACGTGCGAGTTGTGCAGAAGTTAGTTAAGCATAATTAATTTATCAAGTTATGTAACTTTGACATTAATCAGAATATAGAGCTCGTGCGTAAAATATGATGCGAGTACGTAATGAATGTGAATTAAATACAGACTAGATTAGGTTGATTACATAATATAGGTAGCAAATCAATATAAATTTATTTGTTACTATCATTTAAAGCTAAACAAATACTATATTAAGCTAAGGGTCAAGTTTACCAACACATTTCTAACAACCATTGTAATATTATTTGACATATTATTATGTTGTATGAAAATTGACTCAAATTAACCGTCAGTTTAGGTTCAACGGCAGTTTAAAAATTTCTGAACTCGGGTATATAAATATTTTGGAGAAAAACCTACCCTGTCTAATTATGTATTACTAGCATTATTTAACATCATTTGCTGGATTTAGATAAACTAAGAATCTCTCAGAACATCAGGAGCTTAGGTACATTATTAGTGTTAAGGAAAAACAAAAAATAAATTTTCGAATAACCATTTTATTAGATTGACATTATTTGACATCCGAAATCTCATAAGGTTTTTTACAAAAAATAAACATACGAGTATCTATAGCCCATAAACTTACACGTAAACGTTTGAAACGAAAACAATTAGCTAACAGTTTCAACCTGTCCTCATTTTCCAATACACGAAAATTATCGGCACGAAAGCAAAATAAAGTTGCAACTAAATCGCTGTATGTCGACGAATCCTGCCGGTGTCTACAAAGCAAGGGGCGAACTTTTCTCGGAGAGCCCTTTATTCGGGGTTGTCAACGGCTCTCGCTGTCACACTGACCCTATGTGAAGGGACAACAGCACTTGGTGTAAGTTACGAACTTTCATTTGTATTTGTTTTGGTTTTTAATCATATTTTTTTGGTTGTTGCTGGATTCTCGCATATATGGTTGTTTATTATTTTAACAAATTCTTATATGACTTTTTTAAATTGTGAAAAAAAATATTTTAGTACAAATGAAATTAACTATAAGTAATACTTAGTTATCTTCTGTAGCATAATAAATTTAAAAAAAACAATTACGTGTTGATGGTAAAAATAAATTTCGTGCTAACTTTGAGAGAGTCGGTAAATATTTGGTAAAGATTGGTCTCAATCCGAAATAAGAAAACAATAGGTCATATTAATTTTTATTTATATATTTCTTAGATTTATTTTATGATTTTTAAGCCTATTAACATTTTGAGATCGCGACCGCTTATGATAAAAACAGATCATAGTAGGAGGAACTATTACCAAAAATGCGATCGACTGATAGCGCCCTCTGCCGCGACACGAAAACGCTTCGTCACTGAGCATTTTTGTCAACATGGACGCAACAAAATAGTAATTTAACCACTACGTTATAGATAAATAGTGCACAAAGTAATTAATCACTACTTTATAGTGGGCAAACAAAGTTTTGTATTTCCCCTGATGGATTAAAACAGTTTCACTATGAATATAATGAGGAACTGTTCAAATCCTAGTGTGATTAGACCATACATTTATCATATCCTGAGGAGTAATATTCTGTTCTGTGTCAATAAGATTAATTCTTTAGTTTATGCTTTTTGTCTGTGAACTACTTCCGTTTCAGGCGCCATTGGCCTAACATGATGTCGTAAGCTATACTTACTTTAAATTAATTTTCATGTGGAAATACAGTTTAATCTTTATTTTTGAAGGCGTTGTTTCATTTCATATAAGAACCAGCAGACTCCTTCAGAAACTACGCAAGTGATGGATAGTCATGTACGAACTAACGAGATATTAGTGTAATAATCTCAATACCTATACCTAATCTAAGTACCTACTGAGATTATCAATTTGAACAATACTACTTTTGACTTGGCTGACCAAAGATGTTTCAATAACGCGTTCGCGTTTCGAAAGTCACTAATGCTATTTGTGAATGAAACACTTGGGTAGTACGGTGATACGGTGATTCTAAAATCAGAACTAAAGTTGCGTCTTCATGTTGGATATATTGCTTGGACTAGTCAAACAACAAATCATATTATCAGGAACTCTTTCCTACCCCTGTTTAACCATTAACTCGAACAAAAACCAATATCTTATTAGTAAGCAACATCAATAGATGCAACCGGTACCGGTATCGACCGGGCGTAATGAAGATTTACCGGGTGCTTCGCCCGCGAATTATCGACTCACCTCCGACACCACAATGGCTTTGAAGAACAAGGTACTTTCCTAATGATCAAATGAAAAGTCTTGAAAAGGGAAAAGCTTTTCCACAAAATAAAGCTAGCAATTTTTTTGTGGTGTTAACTTTAAGGACCCGCCTCATCTACGCTGAATATTATCTGGTAATCTTTCCTTTAAATTCACATCATGCCACGCAAGATTGTGTTATTTGCACTGGTTATTTGAGTATCGTTGACTATGTACATTTGGAATACCTGCTGTGGCAGTGTATGCAAATTTGAAAAAGCTAAAACCGAATAACAATCTCAAAATGATGTTTGCCTACGAAAGGGACCGATGATGTATTCCTGTTTGGAAGGGACGCTTCACAAACTGTGCTTAAGTGGATCCTTCCACGTTTTCGGATGAAAGTTTGGAATAAATCACAACAGCTTATCCCACACACATGTGTATTAGTTCGATGAACGAAGGTTCCTTAAATCTAAAAATATTTAAAACCCAAAAACTCAATTCCATTTTCTCTCAGTCATTGGAAATTAGGAACACTTCAAAATTGTAACTTTAAGTTTTCCTTGCCTACACCCTTCTCCTCCATTATCATAATTAGTATTAACTCCTACGCAGACTGAAGATGGAGCCCCCTTATCTTGTAGTTCTGTATATTTTCTCAGAATATCATCATTGTAACATCGTTCAGTGTATAAACCCACCCACTATTAAGAGCATCGGTTGCGATGGCGTAGTGGCTAGCCGGTGGCCTTTTATGCGGGAGGTACGGGTTCGATTCCACGTGCCGCCATGTACCAATTACTTTTCTAAATTACTTAAACATTATTTGTTTCACTAACCCATGCTCTTACGGTGAGGGAATAACTAAAAATCCCTAGCCGACAGCGATAATTGTAAAAGTTTGGGAAAGGAATTTGCCCAGCAATGACTTTTGAAATAATCTAATAGTCCATGCACCAAAACATTCGAATCTTAACAAATCCGACGTATTATTAACACTTGGTAATACTTTTAATAGCAAAAAATATCGAAAGCAGCAGAGCGAGATTAAAAAAGGAAAATATCACGTTACAAAAAAGGATGTTCCAGACGTGGCTCTGAATTCACACTGGCACACATTTGTGGTAATCTTTTGAAACCTTTCACACCTAAGTTGAAAGGCCTGCCCGTACCATGAGACCCCATCAGATGTGCATTTGTCAGCGGCTGAGTCGAGCTTCGTCCGATAACAATTTGCTCCCAGTGATTTATGGAAGTAATACTGTGGCTGCTTACAAGACACGATATTGGCCTCCTTTGCGGAGATTCTTTTCATAAGATTTTCAATTTCACTTCAATATTGAAAAGGAGTAAGCACCGAAAATTCACGGAATTGCGACATTAACCACCCATTCTATTAATAAATGATTGTAGCACGTCGTACCTACTTTTAAATAGCTTGATTATAAATATCCTTTATTGCTTATATTTCAAAAAACTTTTCCACTTATTTATTGCCTTTTCAGATGGCATAATTAATGTATCGTTTGTGAATGAAGAAATATTTTCATGCTTTCACGTCACCCACACATTTTCAGATAATAGCTTCAGAAGAGACATAATTTTATTAATATGTAATACATTGCGTCATTTGAAAACATTTTGGATAGGTATAGGATTACTTGCCTTTGTTTAACAAAGACCTCCTACCTAATTTTGTCCATAACATTTCACAACAGGACAAATTCTAATAATTACTACCGAAAGTACAAACTGGATGTAGAGGTAGGTACGTTAAGTGGGTAAAAACTAATTACGAAACAAATATGTTAATATTCACACTCCGCAGTTTGAAACAAACGACAAACATGCAAATTGTCTTGCCAAAACAAGTACAACTGTTAGCTATAGGGGAAGTTCATTTACATAAATACAATTGCGTAGACCGCTGACCGAGCTGGTCTTGTACCATAGACAACTTAGCTTTATAGAAACCGCTAACATCCAAACTGTAAGCGCCATTCCTATATTCGATGAATTTTTTTCCATGCGAGTTGTTAAATGTCTTTGTACCACGCTAAGTTATTGTTGGTGAATAATAAGCTACCTAAAAAACTTTTTGTCATTTAATTGTTGTTTTTAAAGTGGCAAGAATGTTTAAAATAAATAAAACTTATATTATTTTTAGGGTTCCGTACCTCAAAAGGAACACTCTGTTGTCCGTATGTCTGTCAAGAACCTTTTTCTCAGGAACGCGTACAGGTATAAAGTTGAAATTGACATCAAATACTTATATCTATGGTCCCTTGAAGCTGTACAAAAATCAAGCTTTTAAGTGAATGCAATCGCAAGATACGGCCATTTTTGCCCTATTTTATAACATTTTCAGGGGAATCAAAACCTATGGGGTACTTCCCATGGACCTAAAGCCATGAAATTTGGCAAGAAAGAAGGTCTAACAGTACAAGTAAAGGAAAAACTACCGCAAATCGCGAATTTGTGATTAAATCGCAAAAAAAATCCTTTGTTTGTATGGAACCCTCAGTGCGCGATTCAGACTCGCACTTGCCCGCTTTTTTTGTATTCCAAAGTAACGAAGAGAAATTTTTTACTTCGGTAGGTATATAGCCAATTCTTCCATCATATATTTTTTGTTGGATACTTTATTTCACATTTGGATTAAACGCCGGCAACGCAAAGCAATAACAAACAACTCGCACTCATTTACACTGATTTTAATATCCTGTTTAAATCTATTATATCAATATAGGACACCATGACAGTAAGATAAAACCGTGAAGCGTAAAATTTTTTAGAAATAGCGCACAAAATTGATCAAATTCTTTTCGTGTAGGTACATGTCGTTTATGATTTTTGGGACCGCGGTTGGGCCCATATGATATTTTTTTATTTTTGAACACATGTTGAGGGCCCACGATCACGTTTTACAGATGATACCTCTGTAACTACGCCTTCTTTATTAACAACAAATCCACACTGGCGTCTATTACACTACTCAGTCTGTGTTTACCCATTACAAGACTACGGCTCACCAGATAACAGCGATTAAAGCGCGGTCTATAATCAAAACATTGAGTTTACTCTGTCAGACGTTTAATTAGAGGGTATTGTTGAATTGCTGAAATTATTCAACCGCTGAAGCATTGTTCTTCTTCCTCCCACTTGGCGCGTCTTCACTAATTTTATTTGCATTTATAAAGTTAAATCTGTTTACTCTTTTACTTGCCAAAAGCCCTTAAAATAACTAGTTTATAACCTTACAATCTTCACGTCATGCAAACCCAATATACCGCGCACGCACTTAACATTCAAGTGATAAATAGCGCTCGAAAAATATGTAAATTTGTTTTAAAAAGTTATGAAGCCAATCTGGAAGATCCGCCCGCCGTCGTCGGACTAGTCGAAGGGCGGAGCTGAAGGGATTTAAAAAGGCCTTGTAATAAAACCGTGGGTCGTGGCTACACAATCCCTCCTCATTTATCTTCATCTCGTCAAATAGAGCGTAATGTTATTACAGAAAGAACCTAATTGTTTACTTCAACTCCGGGACAATGCCTTCAGTAAACATTATCCTTTGTTATTATCACGCTTTTCAGGCTCTTTATTTACAGCCGAGTTAAAAGTACGTAGTAAAAAGCTATTGCAAAACAATGTTACTAGCGGTTCCGCACTCGTCCGATCTGTAGCCCCATTTTTTTCTTCACTCGTAAGACATTCTGTTGGCAAATTTTCACTCGTCTTTCGTCCAAGTCGCATGACGTATTTCGTATTGCGTATAAAAAGTGACACAGCAACACATAACATCGCTCGCCTTCTGTGATAAATGGGTAGGGGCAGTCGATAGAGTGATTAAAACATCGAGTATGTACCGTAATTGTGCGTTTAAAGACATCATTCAATGTATTTATTTAGAAATGTGTAAGTACATACTTTTAAAATGTTTACCCCGAACTGTAACTGCGTAAAACTTTAATCATTAACAAGTCTAAAGCGAGATAATCTGATTGTTAAAACTTTAAGCGCTCGCAGCAACACTGTGAACGCTGTCAGAGTGCATTTTAGTTCAGATACTTAATTCCCAACACCAATTAGGATTCAGTTGACTATTCTTATAGTAATATCTACAAGTTATCTTTTAAATAGAAGGTACGAGTTTAAGAATGTACCAGTTGCACACATAATATGTCATTAGTAAAATACCTTAAAGGTTAACATGACTGGTTGGTTAATATTATTGTATTACGTAATAAATAATGTATTTTGTCACCAGCTCCGAAGTCAGGATTTTAGTGGTGTTACATCCCCGTGCCCGGTCCTTCCGGTCGATTCCTCACCAAACAATGAGATTGAAAGAACTGAGAGTGAATGATTATGCAAATAAATAATCATTCATGAGAGTGCACCTGTGTATTGCGCGTATACTGGTACCTATACTATATAGTTCGGTCAAAATAAACATTCACGCTTGCATAAATTCACTGAGCTGAATTTTTACATGAACGTTGGGGACACCATTATAATGAAATTGAGATAAGTAAGAATGTTGTGCAAGGTCAAAGTTCGCAATAATACGTTTTGCGAATTTGTGTGTTTGTTAGTTGTATGTTACAAATATCCTTTCCCTATTTTTTAGGTTTACTATTACTACATTGATCCCTTTTGGGGTAGGCTACTGTAACCGAAATCAGTAGGATAAAGAATAATAATGACTGTTCTTTATGTGATCTGTAAACAAACAAATAAATGTAAGTACCTCTCTACAATAAATAATAATACTTAACACTGTTGATGCAGTGGACAGAATAATTAAGTAGTGTGTAACCCAATTGATAGCGTAAGTACGACAGAACATCAAACGTAACACTACGGTATCTTATGAAGTTGTAATAGGGTCTATTTTCAAACGAAAATGTTTAGTCCGATGCGCCGGAACTGCACTTGGGTATCATCACTGTTTCGAAATGGGTTAACGTGGGACTTATGCAAATCGGTTTATTGTCGCTACTTAATAATAATTACTACCAATTAAATTTTATTACACGTAGGTAATTCAGCTGATTACTAAGTCCATACGAAAATGATAAAAAAATTGCTCCAAACTTTCCAACGGGACAATTCACAGTAATAATAAATTCTACTACAACACAATAGGTTTTAAGATCAAATCTTAAATAATTGATTTAATTGGCGGACAGAAAATACCACTTATGAACGTCAAACATAATAAAATATGAGGTAAGGGCATATAATTCGTACAATCGACAGTACGCACACACACCCTAATTTTGTGGGTGCACTTAGTAGGTAAGTTTATAAACTTCTAATATCGTGGTAGCGACAGCTATTAGCTGAACAATTTTCCTAACAACTGTCACTCCAGCGCAAGTGTCAAAACTAATCACTTGCGGCGAAGTCGAGGGCGGAATCGGTGGGGCCACTCTGAAATGCCTCACAATTGAAGTTAATAGTTAGGGAACTATTTGCGAAGGCCTCTCCCGCAGAAAAGAGAGAACAGAAAAATGATTTTTTTTTCCTTTTGCTCCTCTTTTTCAGCCCGCCTATAAATGCATAAAGGTCTAAACCTGCAATTCTTCTCTTCATTCAGGAAATTCCACCAATATTTTGGTCTCTAACATAACTAAAAATTTTATAGTGAAATACCTTTTTTTAATTAAAGAATCACATAGAAATGTTGTTTGTTTGGTTAAATGTGTCCTAAATATTCAAACTTATATATAATTACCCTAGAACCGTGCACTTATGTGTGCCGCATCTTTACCTAATGATTACCAAAGTTTGACTAAAAAAGGTGTAAAAGAAATATTCTTTTAGCGATCTCTACATCTTTTTTTGTAATTTCTCGCACTGGCTGTTTTCACTTTGCTGTAGCAGTGCCGAGTTCGACCGGCCTTTACTAAGACGTAATTTCGTTCTGGCCGGACACAGGAAAGTACCCCCGCTAACCCTCTTTTAGACTCCCACCAATCAGGAATCGTTCATTTGCGTCGCTATACAAGCTTTATTGCTTGATTTGCAACTATTAGGCGTAAAATCAATATGTAATCAGAACCTTATTGTAAGCGAATATTTGATTACATTATAAATTACCGGATTGAACATTGGAGTATTTGTTACACAGGGTAATCAACATTTTGCGTGGAATTATTTCTGGGCATTTGAGGAACGTTTAGGTAAAATTGATTAGCCGCTTTATATTATGGTAAATAAACCATCTTTACTAAGTAACGTGAGCAGTATAAAACCTTCTATTAGATTTTGCTCTAACTATAACCTAGCTATGATCTCGAAAAAAATACAAGTTAAATTCAAGAAAAGACTGAAGAATGGGCTGTTACTACCCAGACTTGATCCATCCTAGGCCGCATCGTCGCTTCCCGTCTGATGATGATGAGAGATGAGATTGCGGTCAAAATGTCAGTAAATTGTTTCTTTAAAGTCGGTTAAATGGCGGTATGATTGAGATTTTTGATTAATATTTCAATTATTGTCACTAAATTGTAGTTATTAGTTGTTAACAAATAGCAAATTACAATAATATGTAAGGTACCTACCAGATGAGTTCAGATAGGTAAGTTTGCTTTAAATCACTTAATATAACCTCATAAAAACATTAACGTGAAATCGTAATCGGAAGGTCTAGTTTACGAGTACTTGAGCGGCAAATTCAATCTACCTACATTTCAGTCGAAGCGGGGCGAGGCAATTCAATCGTTCAGTGGTCGCGGGCGAACCGTTTTTCAAGATCGGAAGCTATTTTAACCGCAATACTGGTAATCGGGTGGCAGTAATGCCGCGGCTGTAAAATTGGGAATGGGCCGCACGGTCTACCGCGAGTACGGTGTGGCGAGATACCGTGGTAGATGGGTACTAATCTATTTTTAAATTACCCAACCATTACGTACCTATAACGAGTTGCATTATTGCACAGGCAAAAGAGCGAGATGGGGGATAGATTCAGTCAGTTAGCCTGACTGAATACCGCGTAGTGTAATAGGTGCTTATGTACCCACGTAAATGCTGGTTCTGATGCTAGTTTTTTACACTTTCCAGCAAGGTTGGTCGCTTGCCTTACAGACACCCCTCCACCGCACTAAGCCCGCGTGGTGGAGTATGGCACGTAGCTCCTCATAGTTGTGATGAGGCCTTTGCCCAGCAGTGCGATCTATATAGGCTAACTTTATTACTTATTGTATATTTTTACGACTGCATCGTTGGTCTCTGAAAGTACGTTTAGCCGTTGGTCCTGCGCCCGATCTCTCTGCGGTCATATCACATTGCCGTCTCCCAGAACTATGAGAGCGAAGGAACAGAGAGCATTTGTGTATTTTTGTACCTACACTTGTGCACTATAATATCTCCCGCGCAATTGGCTATTCACTGTTGAGACGACTGTAGTCGAAATTCGTCTAGGAGGACATTATTATTATTAGTGTCTATTTTTACGATACGAGTACTCTATTTCTAAATTACACACTGAACGTAGGATAGGTTTTCTCACGACGCATTCTAGTAAGCGTTTGCATGTCAGCCGCTAACCTTGTAATTACGACGATATAAGTAGTAGTAGTTAGTATTGTTATTAAGTCTTTACTGACAAAGCGGAGACCCTGCTAAAGGATCCTCGAAATAAAATATCGGTTTCATGCCCCAGTCAGTCGGCCTTGAACAGTCGCCATCCTCGCCATGTGTTTTCAATAAAATTTGCATATCCAACCCGTAAATATGTTTGAAAATAAGGTACGGATTTTAAAGCACGATGGTACACTTTAGGAATCGCAAACGTGACATGGTTCATTCTCATGAGCAGGCTGTAAGCAACTAATCGTTTTTTCGTCAAAGTACTAGTATTAAGTCTGTGGTCACAAACGTAAGACTAAATATACGTACTCAGCGTCCGGACTAAGTAGATACTTAAGTAGTATACAAAACCTCAACTGACTGTATTATTTTAACGATACCACTGCAACAAGTAAAGTACTTACGTATGTACCTACCTTCATTATTGTGACATGTATATCCATAGTCCGCATGCTACATTAACATTTGAAGTAATAAATATTCACAATCACAATTATCATGATTTGGAAATAGGTAAGTAAATAAATTGATACCCGATTTTATTTAACCCCTGACCTGCGCGCCTGTAATGAGACCGTATAAATAAAATGTTATTGTTAAAATACGAATTAGTCTGTGTTAGGACTCCGCTGGATACATTACCGGCAAGGTAAGTGAATAGACTAAAATTATATATTTTTCAGATTAAAAAAAGTATCATATCATCATCTGATGTCGAGTATTTGACGAAGAAAAAAAGAAACGTCACGTAACGTAAACTTAATTAACTCCTACAGGGTTTTAATAATCTTGGGTTTTTGAAAACGGTGTCGGGACGTGATTGTATCAGTAATCCTGTCTAAAACTTAGGTATCTTAAGTAAACATCACTTGACCTAATCTCGTTTTTCAGAAATGCCGCCCCAAGTCGTCGACCCAGTCGTGAGCGGGGTGCTATTTGAGACTGACACCCAAACCCCGGACTTAGGACTCGACAAAGATGTATCTGTGCTGAAGAATGCGGCACCGAAGAAATACGAATACGTCTGGTTTAACATTTTCTGGTTTCTGTTTCTGCACATCACCTCGTTGTACGGAATCTACCTAGTCTTCACTTCGGCTAAATGGCAGACTAATGTTTTCGGTTAGTTTCGAAATGCAAGGTTTATAAAGCCGCGCTTTTCTCAAAAACGCTCCCCAACTATTATTTAGGAAAACAACAAAAATGAATACTTGAAAATTGTTTCTTAAATTCTTCTATCTATATTTTGAATTTGGAAAACAACTAAACTAGAAATAATTTAAAATTAATTTTACTTTCGAAAATAAAATAAACATGCATAATATGTTCATAAGTTAATGTATCTGAACGACAAGGGGATTTTAACGGTACTTTCCTTCATCAGGAAATGTAGTACTTTTTAACAGCCCATGCATGTTAAAGAGGGTAAATCCAAATTAACATACCGCTTCGGGAAACAGGAATGAAATCCCTTCGTAATAATTATCGTGGCAGAGGTTCATCCTGAAGGTACGGTTGCAAATGTCGCGAAATTGGACATTAACAAGTCCTGGATCGCATTCATAAAATTGTATAAGTAGGTAGCTTTTATTTAATTATGCTCATACTAGACAGACGTACGGACTTAGAGGCGTCAATTATAGTTAATCCTGCATTATGTCTTATGCCATCATTTTCTATATCATTGAAAAAGAAAGTGACAGAACGAGACTTAATCAAAGATTAAATTTAATTAACAACTCTGAGTGTGGCAGAACTTATAATAAATTGTTTTTTTGATTTTCCTGCAGCATTTGCGGTCCACCTCATGTGCGCCATCGGCATTGGTGCAGGATCTCACCGACTGTGGACCCACAGGTGTTTCAAAGCGCGCACGCCGCTGCGTGTTCTGCTTATGATCTGGCAAACAATGGGTTTCCAGGTTAGTAGTAATGTCCTCCTAGCCGAATTTCGACTACGGCGGCCTGTCTCAACAAAGATTAACAAACTACTCAGGAGATATTATAGTGCACACGTGTGTGAGCAATACATAGGTGCACTCTCAGTTCCTTCACTTTCATAATTCGATGAGACGGCAGTCCGACATGACCGTAGAGAGATCAGGCGCAGGACCAACGGCTTAAAGTGCTTTCCAAGGCACGGGGTTGTTAACACCACCAACTTCCTGACTCCGGAGTTGTGACTGAGTTATTTCAAGACAGAAAAACCCAAACACTCTGGGCCCGACCCGAGACCTCGTGTATAGTAAAGACCCAGCGTGCTAACCAACGAGGCAGAGGTTAGTTGTACATAAATTGTTACGTGTTGTTGCTGGCGTTAAAATTACGAATAAAACCAGTTATAGGGCCTCTAATCAACATGCTTTTCTTACAGGACTGTATCTTCGAATGGGCGCGAGACCACCGCACACATCACAAGTATGCCGATACAGACGCAGACCCTCACAACGCTGAGCGAGGGCTGTTCTTCTCGCATATGGGCTGGCTGTGTTGCAAAAAGAGTCCAGAGGTTATCGAAGGCGGCAAGAGGATCGATGTGTCCGATCTTTATGCTGACCCAGTTGTGATGTTCCAAAAAAAGTAAGTTTTTTTCAGATCATGACACAACACAACTACGTTCAGTTCAAGTCCTAAAAAAATATACGGACTTAAAATATCTAAGTTAATCGTAATATATACTCACACAATGTGTTTTCCCAGACATTACATGAAAATGATGCCAATTCTCTGCTTCGTTCTGCCCACCATCATTCCTGTGTACTTTTGGGGAGAGACTTGGCTGAACGCGTTCTGCGTGCCCACAATCCTGAGGTATACCTGCGGTATCAACGTCGTCTGGTCCATCAACAGCTTCGCCCACACCTTTGGATACAGGCCTTATGATAAGTACGTCTGTAAACACACAAATATTTGTCTCATAGAGCAGATCCACGCAGGGTTACATTGCAAAGCGGTGCCAAACGTTCAAAATAATATCTAGGGAACAATTAAAGAAACGACTTCATCGCAATTATTTTTAATCATCGTATTGTTTGAATAACGTCTACAACAAAAAAGTAGGTATATAAGTAGGCAAATAACGCAACTTTCGCACACCATAATATATAATAAGTAGTGTTGCACTTTTCAGTTGCTCGTTACACATATATCGAGCATGCGGATTTTTATACGATTTTTTCAGTTTTTTTTATATAAAAAATCTACGCGTACTATTTTACCTGCGAACATGAATAATTCATAATATTTTTATAACTTAAGCAATTATTTTGCAAGTTTTTACGAAATTTGATGAATAATTCAATGTATAAAAATTATATTTTCTTGTATAGTTCGATTATATTAGGTACGTAGGTACCGATTCGAAGTCACTCCTTAAAATTTGGCACCGCTTTGCAATGTAACCTCGTTCTTACAGCTGAGATAGATACTTTTACAAGCTGAAGACATTCTTTTTTTTAGAAATAGAGAGCAAAATATTATAACGCTCTTAAATACTTTGTTCTGTTAAATAGATCGCTGAACCCACGTGACAACATCGCCACTTGGATGATTTGCGTTGAAGGCTTCCACAACTATCACCATACGTTCCCATGGGACTACAGGGCGACGGAGTACCCTCTATATAACATGTTGACGCCTACCATCGTGTTCATCGACCTCATGGCTAAGGTACTTAAGGTTTTTATTGGTTGTTTTCTGGATTCCGTACTTCAAAAGAAAAAAAGAAGGAGTTCATGCTAAAATAAACATCTAATTCTTATTGCTGCGGTTCCTTGAAGGTGAAGAAATCAAGCTACAAGTGGCCGTATTTTCTAACATTTCGCAGGGGAATAAAAACCTATACCCCATTATTACAAAAACTTAGTACTGGGTTTAAGCCAGGACTAAGCTATTATCTAGCCAATTAGAAAAGCGTTTCTCTATTAGGTCATGTCACGAATGTGTCATTCATTTCTCTGTTGTCGGCTAATATTTAGACCTATTTTAAACCTGGTCTAATTTTTTTGTAATAATACCGATAGGGGTACTTCCCACAAACCAAAGGTTTACTCACAGTACAAGTAAAGTATAAGTCCGAAAGTTTTGTTGTACGGAAACACTCAGTGCGCGAGTCCAACTTGCAGTTGGCTGGTTTTTTTTACCAAAACTTGTATAATTCTATGGACGGATATTACCCTAACAAACAAGAACAGGTCGTCTTTAGTTTATTTCTATTCCTTTTTTTAAATTTTAATAGCATGTATTTTCCACAGCTCGGTCAAGCGTACGACCTGAAAAGTGTGACTCCTGACATCATCAAGCAACGCGCCCACCGTACAGGCGATGGAACTCACTACCTGTGGGGATGGGATGACCCAGAATTCACCGAAAAGCTAAAATCACAGTACGGACATGTCACTAATCCAGAAGAAAAAAAAGCAGAATGAGAATCACAAGATGAAGACTAGCTAAGCTTGCTTTAAATATTAAATTACTTACCTGTGTTATTTAGATTTGTAAATAATTATTTATTAAGGGGACTCATGCAATCGTTATTTCGAAATAAAGGTTTCTAAAATATACTTTTTCTTATTTTTTGGCTGAATGAAAGTAATATTAATATAATTTATATCTGGAGGTAGTACAAAGTGATTGCTAGTCTCATGCTAGTTTCTATTAGACATGTTTTATTTTCAATATCTTTTCATAAATATTTTTAGGGACCGACCCAACAAACTTTAAGGGATTTTTCAACATTAAATTTGAATCATGAAATGTCTTATTCGCGGGGGTGAAAACTCAACCCTTTTGCAATGGCGGCATTTTAATTATTTGGTCATCGTGTACGAAAAATTCTGTCTGCTAACCCAAAAAGAGTGGCATCGAATGTAATATTTTACATTGTTAAAAAAAATAAAAAATAAAAGTTTCTCTATGATTTTTTCAATCTTAAGTTGATTTTTCACCCCACATGTATAAAAGGACATTTTAATATTAAAAGCTTGTCGGGTCAGGTTCCTTAACACATTGTGTAGTAGGTATTTTTTTACCTTTGCCTCCGTCTTAGTACCTATAACATTCCTTGATATAGGTACCTAACCTAAGTACGAATTTGTTAAGATTTTATCGTAATGAGATGATGTAAGGATAGTAGGTAGTTTGCAGCTGACTATTACCGCTATCCAGTGCGTGAATTCTAAAAGATGGCCGCTGCTTTAAAAAATAAATGAGAAAATTGAAACAAGCCCGGAAATCTTTTTCCAATGCTGAACACAGCTGGCGGCGTCGTAAACGATAAGCGAAAATCGATACCACCTCCATTAGCCTGGTATACCTAATTAATGCAGTACAATCATACCCGTACTGTACTACTACAGTGTTTGGTGATTACACCACGCATTACTTAATACTTGCCCACGTATGTACATAAGTTACTAACAATAGTTTTTTCATCTCGACTGTTCGGAAAGTTGAACTTTCATGTGTAGATAGCCGGGTGGGAAATAGCTTTTCCCTCCTACTTTATACTGAAGGCAGAAGAACTGAAGGTAGAATAAAAGGCCACTATCAAGAGTATCGATAGTTATTGCCAAAAAGTACTCTGTGGTTATTGCAATAGTCAGAGCTGTATCAGCTATCGATCTGTGGTTATTGCAATAGTCAGAGCTGTATCAGCTATCGATAGTGATTTTAATATTAAACTTTGATACCTACTATCGATAGTATCAATAGTATTGCTATGTGTCGATAGTATTTATATTAACGGAGCTATCGATACTATCATTACTATCGGTAGACTATCGATACTATTGGTTTTGCCTAGACTATCGATAGTCTATAGATACTATCGATATTTTATCGATACTATCGCTTTTGCCTCAACTATCGGTAGACTATCTATACTATCGATATTTTATCGATACTATTGCTTTTACACTTCACGACACGACTATTGCTTTTGCCTCAACTGTCGATAGTCTATCGATACTATCGATATTTTATCGATACTATTGCTTTTGCCTCAACTATCGATAGTCTATTGATACTATTGCTTTTGCCTCAACTATTGATATCGAAAAACTATCGATAGTGGACTATCGAGCGGCTACGCTACCCACTTTGTCGCCGCTCGCGGACCAAGTGAAACGCCAAAATCAATAGTCTATCGATATTTTATCGATACTATCGATATTCTATCGATACTATTACTTTGGCCTTAACTATCGATAGTCTTTCGATACTATCGATATTTTATCGATACTATTGCTTTTTCCTCAACTATCGAGTCTATCGATACTATTGATTTTACCTCAACTATCGATAGTCTATCGATACTATTGCTTTTGCCTCAACTATTGATAGTCTATCGATATTTTATCGATACTTTCCTCACAGTCGAAATGAAAAATAGTATGTTTATCTCGGGTGAAAGCACCCATTCCACTCTCGAGCTATTGGCGCTCTCACTTCGTTCGAGCGCCAGAAATTTCTCGAGTGGAATAGTCACTTTCGTCCCTTGTATAACAATCTACTATTTTTTTATCGTTTTTCAAACTAAAAAAAAGGTCAAAATAAAGTGTCTAATGTTAGGTCAGTAGTGTACAAAAATTTTATCGATACTATCGATATTCTATCGATACTATTGCTTTTGCCTCAACTATCGGTAGTCTATCGAGACTATCGATATTTTATCGATACTATTGCTTTTTCCTCAACTATCGAGTCTATCGATACTATAAATTTTACCTCAACTATCGATAGTCTATCGATACTTTTGCTTTTGCCTCAACTATTGATGGTATGTCGATATTTTATCGATACTTTCCTCACAGTCGAAATGAAAAATAGTATGTTTATCTCGGGTGAAAGCACCCATTCCACTCTCGAGCTATTGGCGCTCTCACTTCGTTCGAGCGCCAGAAATTTCTCGAGTGGAATAGTCACTTTCGTCCCTTTTATAACAATCTACTATTTTTTTTATCGTTTTTCAAACTAAAAAAAAGGTCAAAATAAAGTGTCTAATGTTAGGTCAGTAGAGTACAAAAATGTAGTTTTGACTGTATGTTAGTATGTAAGTTATGTGTGTATGTAATTAATATAATAATATTATATATTTATTTGTTTCCTCAACACAGTAGGCACATCATATTTTTAAGTAAGTCCATATAGAAAGATTAGGTGTACCTAAGGTGCGCGAGGCTAGTGCCTGAAATAGTTTAGGATAACCGGTTCTACAGGTCACCAGGCGCCGCCCGTAGATATCACAAAGTGTGGTGGGTGTGGGCTTGTGTGCATGTGTGGTGTGTGTGTGTATGTGTGTGTGTGTCTGTGCGTGTGTATGAGTGTAAGTGTATACAGTGTGTCCCTGGATAAAGTGCAATCCCGAAAGGGGATGAAACTAGACCATGAATCATTGACTAGAAAAATATTTAAAAAAAATATAAAAAATTATTGTAGGATTTATTGGTATTTTAAGATTTTCATGTTTCATTAAGGACTCTATGTACAAAAGTATTGATTTCTTCCAAAATAATGGGTCTATTTCTTTGAAAAAAAAAACAGTATGCCTAATACCTGGCGATGACCATGAAATAATAAATAGTCCGCAAAAAAGTAACTATCTTGGGTAAAAAAATGTATTTTTATGAAAAAAATGATTTTTTTAGACGTTTATTTTAAAAAACTTCAAATTACTAAAAAAATGTGCCCTATAACTATGTAATTTTATAGCTTACTTTTATTCTTTACCATTTTAGCTTCCAAATAAAAAAAAAACAATGTTCTAACTCAAAAATTGGCTAGGTAGGAGTTATTTACAGTTTAGTAGGTAATAAAAGTCAGACTTTAATCACAATAACTTTATTAATAAAATTATCCGTAATTTACAATTTTGCACGGTAACACGATTAGGCTCCACTTTAAAAGTTCGTAGATAGCGTGTTTTTTTAGTTAGAACATTGTTTTTTTTTTATTTGGAAGCTAAAATGGTAAAGAATAAAAGTAAGCTATAAAATTACATAGTTATAGGGCACATTTTTTTAGTAATTTGAAGTTTTTTTAAATAAACGTCTAAAAAAAACATTTTTTTCATAAAAATACATTTTTTTACCCAAGATAGTTACTTTTTTGCGGACTATTTATTATTTCATGGTCATCGCCAGGTATTAGGCATACTGATTTTTTTTTTCAAAGAAATAGACCCATTATTTTGGAAGAAATCAATACTTTTGTACATAGAGTCCTTAATGAAACATGAAAATCTTAAAATACCAATAAATCCTACAATATTTTTTTTTAATATTTTTCTAGTCAATGATTCATGGTCTAGTTTCATCCCCTTTCGGGATTGCACTTTATCCAGGGACACACTGTATAACCACGGGTCTGCTCTGACAAGATCTAGAATAATTAGAATTGTATTATTGTTTTTTTTAGTGTGGAACTACTAGCAGTAGTTCAGTGGCATCATAGTTGAGGGTCTTGAGGTAAGACTTGACAACAATCTTACATCTTTTATAGTTTTAATGAGTGGGTAGATGTTTAACTCCCTATTTAATTTGTTGTAGAGGTAGCTTCCCAAGAAGCAGTTTTTTTTTTGAGGTGGCTGTATTCAGGATCTCTCTGTCACAGACAAGGTCATGTCGTCGTTTAGCTACAGCTAGGAGCTGGTCGTAGTATAGGCATGAGTGTTTAATTAAAATTATCTTAAGTATAAAGGACTGGCGCACTGTGAGTATATTCCCTTTTTTATAAACAAATACTGTAGGATACAGAATTGGGAAACCAGCCGCGACTTGAAGTACTGCTCTTTGTGCCCGCTCCAACTGCAACAGGGTAGTCTTATCAACTCCAGCCCATGTAGAGATACAGTATTCCATTAGTGGCTGACATAGAGCGAAATATACCATCCTGACTATTTTGGGATCAGCCACGTTACGAAGAGTCTTAAAAATGAAAATAAGTTTTCGTATCTTGGGCACAAGTGTTTCCACATGGGGTTTAAAGGTCAAATACTGGTCCACAATGATGCCAAGGTACCTAATACTGGGAGTGCGTTCAAGAAGGGCGCAATCACACAAAGAGGAGAAAGCGGCCACCGCGCAAGATGGATGAGCCGTTATTTGGAGGCTTTGAGGTGGCAGGGTGTTAGAGCTTAAAGCAAAGGGCATATACTTGGTTTTGCTCACATTTAGAGTGAGCTTGTTACTCCCCAGCCAGGCCACAACCTGGTCCATACCTTCCGGGGCACAGGCGAAAGTTTAATCCAGGAGGATCCGCTGAAAAAGAGGGCAGTGTCATCGGCAAAAGTGTAGATCCTACCACCGCGCAGCCGCATGAGACAAAGGTCGTTAATATAAGGCCAAGAATAAGGTTGGACCGACTGTGCTGCCCTGAGGAACTCCGATTGTGATCTTAGCCTCATTGCTAACCCAGTCCCTATCTTGACTCGTTGGGTCCTACCTGTGAGATAGTCATAGAACAGCGCCAGTGGCAGTCCGCGCGTTCCCAGGTTTTCCATTTTGGTCAGGAGATGTGGTATAGAGACCGTATCGAAGACCTTCGCCAGGTCAAGGAAAACAGACATTTACTCCCTTGATCCAGAGTTGTAATGATAGAGTTCACGAGGTCAAGGGCAGCATCACTCGTGGACCTACCACGGCGGAAGCCATACTGACTCGAGGCAAGCAACTTGTTTGACTCTAAAAACTCTATTAACCCATCGTTCATTATCCGCTCTAAATTATGGGTCTTGAACGTAAGACTCGAAATCTGCTGAACTAATCTCGATGTACCTACCACGGTTCAAATATGTATATTCCTAGTGGTAATCTAGGGTGTTACATCTCGATAGTAATAGTACATCAAGAGATATAGGTTGACCCCTCTGCGCCATACTTCACGGATCAAACAAAGGTCATGATGTTGATGATGATGATGAGGTAATTTAACAATACAGGCAGTGACAAGTCCACAATTCAATAAAGGGTATAAAGATTTAGTGATACAGGGTGACCCTTCACCTTAAGACAAAATACAAATGAGAGATGACCACGATTACTGGACGGCGTGTATCATAGAGTCAACGCAGACGAAGTCGCGGGCAACCACTAGTAAGATGTAAAAATAAGTTTGCCATTCCTAAATTTAGGCTTACGTAAAACTTGAACAAGAAGCACATACAACAGTTTACTATATATTTAATTTATTATGTTTTTAGTATTAAAATACATCATCTGTGATAATTTCAACTGTTTAGCTATCACGGTTCTGAGTTCATGAGTCTGGTGACAAACAGGCAGACGGACGGACAGTGGAGTCCTAGTAATAGGGTCCCGTTTTCACCCTTTGGGTACGGACGGAACCCTAAAATGGGACCTATAGGATCACTTTGTTATCTATCCCTCTGTCAGATTGTCAGCCTGTGTCCATCTGTTCTTCTGTCTATGAAGACCCTTTTTTCAGGAAAGCGTGGAGGTATAAAATAACATACCTTCCAACGGCCATTTTAGCCGTATTTTCTTATATTTCGACGTGGCATCAAAAATTAGGGTTTTGCCCATAAACTATGAAATTTGGCAAGAAAGGTAGACTTACAGTAGGACTTACAACACAAAGGAAAAAGTCCGAAAACCGATGTTGTTACTCGTACATCGTAGCAATAAAAACCTTTGTTTGTACGAAACCCTCAATGCGCGAGTCCGACACGCACTTGCCAGGTTTTTCTAAATATCTATACAATACCACCACAAAATCACAATAATGACCTCAAAAAATAATTATAAAGCCCGTCTATCTCTTTTCGCTACCCGCACAAAACTCAAAACTCCTCAACGGGTTATGAACGAGGACGGTAAAAGAGCAAAGAAAGATAAGCTTCGTTTCTTTTTCTAAATTAAGTAGTTCTTCGTGGTCATTGTTGTAATTGTGTGGTGGAATAATATTAATAATGTGCTGCAGAGGAGAACTAATAAAGTAAAAGTGAGGAACAAAGTAAGGCGGTCCTATCTGATCCGGTTCCTTGTTCCCGCTTCTTTACTACTGTCATATTGTCAAACGAATGTCTGTCAGGGATTCGGGCGGGAAATGAGCCGTAGAAGTTGAGCTTTGTTTTTTAATTTTCTAAATTAGTTTTTCGTGGTCATTGTTGTGATTGTGTGATGGAATAATCTTAATAATGTGCTGCAGAGGAGAACGAATGAAGTAAAAGTGAGAAACAAAGTAAGGCGCTCCTATCTGATCCGGTTCCTTGTTCCCGCTCAAAATTTCTTTGAGAGCATTGAAATGTGAACCAACCGCATTCCAATGAGTTAGGTTAGGTTAGTTTGTAGTTTAGTGTTAGTGTAGTAGTGTAAATGTAAAATAAGAAGAATACTGAAGAAAAGAATGAAAAACGATAAAAATAAAAATACTGAAGACGTGGCTGTATGAACTTGACCCTTCGCCTACGCCCAATGGGTGAATTGAAAAAAAAAACGAATGTCTGTCAGTTTTATTGACAAATAGCTTTTAAAAAACAACAAAAATAAATTCACTCGCTCGCCACAAGAAAAGAAAAAAAAGAAATTTTAATTAAACTAAGGCCATTGTCGTGACTACAGCTATTTTAAAAATGTTATCATCATTGATAAAAGAACACCAAACAAAGCAGGCTGCGAAAAGAGTTGTACAAGGCATGTGCTCTGAGTTTAGGGAATACTTTCTCTATTATGTTTAATAAGATCGCTATCTTTAACATTAACTTTATTTACAGAACAAAAACGCAAAGAATGTATTGCTGCAGCCAACGACTTAACACAAGCACTAGTAGATCATCTAAATGTTGGGTATGTAGAACATTAACTATGAATGATCTCTTACTCTGTCCAATACATAAACGTATATATTTTGAGAATAAGTAATAATTCCCAGTTTGATTTGGTCTATCCAAAAATATACCATTGTCTCCCAATGAATCTCATATTATACATGAAATTGCTTCATTTCAGGGTTGCTCAAGCATATTTGAATCAGAAAAAATTGGATGCAGAAGCAAAGCTTTTGCACCAAGGTGCAATTAACTTTGCTAAGCAAACTCAACAGTGGTTAGCCCTTGTAGAAAACTTTAGCAGCGCCTTGAAAGAAATAGGTGATGTTGAAAACTGGGCTCGTAGCATTGAAAATGATATGAAAATTGTAACAGACACATTAGAGCGAGCATATGAAATGACACAAGAGCAGCAGCCTAGCAGTAGCAGTAGTAACCGATAAATTATGTAATTAATATTATTTATGTATTCATTGTTGTGTTATTTTATCCTACAAAAGACTCAATATTAGCAGCTTTCCTCTAGTCCAAAATTGATAGGTAGATCTTAAATTGGGATCAAGTCCCTTTTTCTGTAGAAGTGTTACAGTAGTAGTTATTATTGTGAATATAACTACCTCCTAATAACAACTTTCATTACATGTCAAAAAGTAAGTTTCATTAGCATTATCTAGATATGAACTTTTTTTGTAAGTATACAACTTTCAACAAATAATGACTTTAAAAAAATCTGTTTCTTTTTTATAGGTACTCCTATAATTATATCCTAGTAAACACCAAAATCAATCCTCCTCTCTTCTTACCTAAAATGTTTTGGCTTATTATAATATGGCATAGTCACAGAATGAGTACTAGTACTCCAGCATAGTGTATATGAACTATTAGAGGTAGGTAGGTATTATAACTACTCAAATGTTTATTTAAAAAAAAAATTTTATACGTTCATATTCATGTTAAAATTTGTAAGCTTGATTGATTATAGATTCTACGATACAAGAATAAGACAGAACAAACACTCGCAAATTAAATACTTATTAATGTCACTGGCTCTTTACATTTTTGCCGATGATCACGTACAGTGGGCCTCGCAAAAACCTACCCAAATATGTCAAAGTATCTCAAATGGTATGGAACTCTACGTGATAAACATTAGGTTAAAATATGGTTGCGGAAATTGGACAAATCAGAGTAGGTTGATGTAGGGCCCACTGTATTTACCTACTATTGAATAATTAATTTTATGAAATATTTGAAACTTTTACGAACTATATTTGTTAAAATATGGAAGTAACGTTAAAGAAATAAACAAAATAAAACTAAAAATCAGTGTTTATTATTGTCATTTTGCAAAATCGTTATTAAAATATTTTTGTAGCCATCAGTGGCCAATTTTCACTGTTCGCACTATATGACGTACCAATAATATGTAATGACAACTAGATAGGTAATTTATTTAAAGAAATTATATGGTGGTTACATTACAGGTGCTTGTGGCGCAGTGGCGGCAGCGCTTTGGTAGTGATACCAAAAGTTAAGCAACCCACGGCGCGGTCGTGATTGGATGGGTGACCATTCCGACCATTTAAGTGACGTCCATGACAAGCATCTCCGTGCTTCGGAAGGCACGTTAAGCAGTTGGTCCCGGCTAATATCTGTGGTATTAGTCGTTAAGCCTAGTCAGAGGCCCTAGGGCGGCTTGATAACTCTGACAGTAAGGTTTGTCACTTGCCTTACATACACCCCTCCACCAATCCGCACTGAGCCCGCGTGGTGAAGTATGGCTCGTTCCTCCTCATAGTTGAGGTGAGGCCTTTTCCCAGCAGTGGGATCTAATAGGCTGACTTATTATTGGGCTCAATTCCAAGGCGCCCTGTCTAAGATTAAGTTTAGGTTCAGTTTCTCTCTTTCTCTATCAAACAAACGAAAAGAGACATACTACAATAATTTAGAAACGTCAAATTAAGTAATGCTATTTCTAACGTATTTATACAAGTTTTTGCGTGTTTTCGTCTAACTTTAGTCGTCCATCGAATGACATCCCTACTAAATTGTCTATGGGTACTCTAATTTCCTTAGCAACGGACAGCTGTTTAGTCTGACGTTTCTAAATTAATATAGTCTGTCTCTTTTCGTTTGTTTGGCAGAGAAAGAGAGAGACAGAACCTTAATTTAATCTTAGACAGAGCGCATTGGAATTGAGCTCATTGACTTTCTTGTCGAACAATACCACAACACAATGTAAAATCACTTTCCCTTTACGACAGCGAATATTTCTTGGCGTTTTTAACACATAAAATTATCACATAGGTATTCGAAAATTAGATCACGCTTACACTTTGACACAAACAAATCATTATGACAACTGGAGCCTTATCATCAGAAACAATGCAATCGCTAAACCATAATAGTTCCCTAATTTCGTACCATGACTCCGAAAATTAGCAGGCTCGCAGCGAGGAAGTTCGTTTATCCTGTCACCTTTTTTCTTGTATGCAATTTCGTACTATGATACTCCATCTGAAAACAATCTAGTGTCAGATTGCCCGCTTTAAATGTCAGATAAGCTATTATAAAAAAGTTACTCCTCGAGTAGCTTTTTCAAAATTGTTATGATTAAATCTTGTTTCATAATTAAATTTTAGGATCCATTTACAAATGTGTTATGTTAACAATCCAACGAATTAACTAAGTTGAGATTTTCGAATGCGAAATTGAAGAAATATCTACGAGATGTGAACATTAATCTAATAAAGTCCGATTTCTTGGCTTCTCCGTAGAAGCGTAATGACTATTTTAAAATCCTTATGATAAAGTGACTTCATTGTGTAATTACAGGTAAAATTATAACTCAGGTACGTAAATTACAATAAACCATCATTTAGGCTACACCTGCAGCTTAGGGTTCAAAGATGTGAATATTCATATACCTAGGCAGTAACTATCAAGGTACTTTGTGCGAGAACTTTGTCCAAACCAGCAGAAATTATTGCTGATCAAATCCATCCACAAATTTTATAGTTTATTTATTGCATCAGCACAAATATCTAGTCTTAGGTAACCTACCTACTTACACATATTTAGGTACTTCATAATGTTTTTTTTTTATGTATCGACTTTTATGTAGGATTTTATCTACCTAATGTATGTACTAAGTCAATAATTCTTTTTTCCTCTCTTATTAATGCTATAGAACTATTTTATTTGCATGAAAAACCAACAAAGTATATACTGTTTCTAAGTAGAATGTATTGTATGTATTGGTTACACAATTGAAAATAACTTGCCTAAATTAAATATGTTAAGAAAGTTTTTATTGGAGGAAGGCTTAAAAATTATATATTATATTGCACTAAAGAAAACACATATAACACAACTAAAGATTTTCCAGAGAGATACTAAAACGTGTGAAGATCTTGACTTTCGCCTGTGAGAGTTCGGAAGATTCTGTGATATTGTCAATTTTCATTTTTATTCTTAAATATAGCTTATTGTTGAACATTTAGTCATTCTTTTTAATTTTCCCACTCAAAATGACTACTATACGTTTCACATGAGATAGATATACGATTATACGTTCTTCTCCCTCCTAAATATATTTTTTTTTTCATCCACATTCTGGGTCGGCAAAGGAATCAAGAATAAACAGCCACGTCTAATTTAGTTCTACTTTTCGCTGTACAATAGCTTTAGTAAAAACCGGCTAAGGCGTGTCGGACTCGCGCACGAAGGGTTCCGTACCATTATCTACTTCATCTTAGTGACTTTAAAGAATTTTTAAGAATTTCGTAATTGGTACAAAATTATCTAACACCCAAGTTCTACCAATATTAATGCTAAACTAATAGAGTTTTCTTAACCGCTATAGTTTTCCTTTAAAGTTTATGAAATGCACTATCATCATATATATTTTTTTGATTTTTTTGGCCAGCAGTTAAGCTTTTAGAGGGAGGGGGGGACGCGCACTTTAAAGTTTAATATTTCGTAAATAGAGCAATAAATCAAAAAATGTTGTAAAAACCCCTAAATCATTTTAAAAGACATACTCAACGATACCCGATGGGGTAGATGACGACAAAAATAATTCCCTATTTTTATTACTTATTTATTCTTAAGTGCAAAAAATATATATTTTAGATCTCCTTACTTCATACTCCTTACTTACCTACATCTAATAACTATTTATTATCTGTGTCTCTACGTTTGACATCTTAACAATCAAACGAAATATACATATGTTAATGTATAGCTCCATCTCGCTCTTTCATCCTGTCACCGTGAGGCCTTTTCTTAAAACCTCATGATACGAGTTTTAGCCATCCTTCAGCAGGATATTTTTCGGATTGTTAGCAATTCGAAGAATAGTTTTTTTGGTGATGTACGGGCCCTGATGACACATCAATGACGATGCGAGGTTTCAGTTGCCAGTAAAAGAAATTAGTTCCAGTTGTTTTCCGCAATATGGCGAGGTCCCATATATTTTTGGTCAGGCTATATTTACCTACATTCTGAATAACTGCAACACAATCTGCATTTACTGCTTTTAGCGATTAACAAAACGCAATTGACAGAAAATTCGGATGTCAACTGTCAAAAATAATCTGTAGTTTATGGCGACAATAGAAAGTGGTCCAACGATCATTGCAATAAAACTTATAATTGAACTGTTAATTTCACATATGACACTTCACGATCACAAATTCCATCCGCCCGTAATTTATGTAGGTACCTATGTGACGTAGCGTAGCGTAGGTAATCAGTGGTAGTAATCAGACAGAACGTCTCTTGTGTTGATAGCGTCTTATCAGTAAATAAATACTATTGCTATTTGTATTACGACAATCGAGAAGACTAGTAAGTTGACAATATTTTGTCTTTTTTCGTGTGTAAATTATATTTAAATCAACGTCACTCTATAAGCGTAGGCATTACTTACATATGCCTAGGTTATTGTTACATCAACGGACGGAGCCGTCGTAGATATTTGGTTAAAGAGAAGCTGTCGGTAGCTTTAGAGTTTATTATAGTACTAATTTCCGCGTGATCTTCTGCTGTGAGGAAGATGAACTCTTCAGATTCTACTCCTAGGGTACTGTCCATCCAAAGCCATGTTGTCCACGGCTATGTGGGAAACAAAAGTGCAGTATTTCCTCTTCAGGTGAGTTCATTTTTCCATATTCATTGTATTAGTCATGTATTACCAAGTGGTTAAAAAACCGCCTTTTTTTTAAGGTTCTGGGCTTCGAAGTTGACTCTATAAACACTGTGCAGTTTTCAACGCACACGGCGTACAAACACATAAAAGGCAATGTCTTGAAGAATGAGGAATTAGAAGAATTGGTTCAAGGTCTGATGTTAAATGAAGTTGATTATTACACCCATTTTCTTACTGGCTATTCAAGGTCGCCAGACTCACTGAAGCAGATAGCGGGAATAATTAAAAAGTTGCGACAAAAGAATCCAAATTTAGTTTATGGTAAGTTGCAACAATATGGTAGATTTGTTTTTTTTTCAAACTGAAAGTTTTACCTTTTTTTTCCGCATGTGCCCCATGCTGTGCAACCTGCATTTGTTGAGTGATCAGATTATTTCACCAAAGTCAGTTTCAGAGGGGGTTTTATGACTAAAGCATTACTACATCAAAATATATAAATAAATACATTACTATTTAAATTTCAGTATGTGATCCAGTAATGGGAGATAATGGAAAAATGTATGTACCGGAGGAAATACTGCCAGTTTACCGAGATATTGTAGTGCCTTTAGCAGACATTTTAACACCAAATCAATTTGAAGCAGAGTTGATCACTGGCATCAAAATGAAGGATCTTGACGGTGCCCTAAAAGTCATACGGGCTTTGCATGACAAGGGAGTGAAAACTGTTGTCATATCAAGCACAGACCTGGGAGATGATAATACAATGATTGGCATTGCTAGCACCAAAGGTTTTTTACTGCATTGTACTAAATGTTTTACTGTCCTTTTCATAATAATTATTATTATCTTGCTTTCTGACCACTTGACCATATTATACCATGACCATGCTAGGTCCGAATAAAAATACACATTTGATTTTTAAACTCTAATCAGAGGAGTTAAAGTTTGTATAAGCATAGTGGTTGTATCAAATTAATCATTTTTGTATGCTAATTTATTTCCAAGTTGTGTTTATGGTGTTACAATTGATTTGATAGCAGTGCTGGTATGAATTTGCTACATGTAAACCTGCTTATGCTTCTTTAGTGAAATAATCTCCAACAGTCTGATCATTATTAACCATTTGAGCACTATGTTTTGCCAGAATCTTAAAATAATGGAACTTTCCACAGCAAATATCTCTATTGTCATCAAGATAAATGTGTTTATTTAGGCGTTGTATAATTAAGTATAGCAAGCAACTTACAATGTACTAACTCAAATGTATATTTTTACATAAATTGTTTCATACATGCTGCCATCAGCTTATAAATATGGCAGGATTTATAAATGCCTTAGTGCTTTCCTATTCCAGACTCTGTCAATAGATAATCAATCATCTCTGTTTTACTATTTGAGTTACTAGACTAAATTGCTTTTGATTTCAGCATTCAAACCATCGATGTATGATCACTTTAAACATAATATACTGTGAATTTATTTGGACCATCATTTTCTTTCGCCAGGCTCCTGCTACAAAATAGAAATGCAAAAGCAAGATGCCACCTTCACTGGGACAGGTGATCTTCTGGCAGCATTGTTCTTAGCTTGGTCACACAAGACTAATAACAATGTAAAGCTGACTTTGGAAAAAACCATTGCTACTATGCAGAGCATTGTTAAGGAAACATATCAGAAAGCTAGAGGTAAGAGGTTTGTGGCGAAGAGATCTCCATAAATAATTGATGTAAGCAAAAATAACCGAATTTTTAGCGTTGCTCGAAAATCATCTACAATATCAATAGGCCTATCGAAATTATTGGTTCAGACTATTGCAATAACAAACAATACTATCGATGGTAATGATATTATTGAATAAAAGGTCACTATCGATGGGAAAAAAACATTGTTATTGATTGCAGTCAGCAGCAATAGTATCTATACTATCGATAGTGCTTTTGATATTGACCTATCGATATACAGGGTGTCCCTAAAGTCGAAGTCAAGCCGAAATCGCATGATAGGTGAGGTCATAACAGTTATCAGAAAAATATAAAAAAAATATGTGTAAAAAAATTAGTTTCTAGCACCTATCATGCGATTTCGGCTTGACGTCGTTTTTTGGGACACCCTGTATATCTATTGCTGTTGCCAAACCTATCGATAGACTATTAATCGTAGACCATAGAGCGGTAACGCTACTCAATTTAACATTCCGTGTATTTATGAAATTTTGAAATTAAGTAATGCGTGTTTTAGATACCATTACAATAACGGAGTTATCAACTCAATGTCTTGGATACAGCTATTTATTTAAAATTATTGATTTAAAAGTTCATAAAATTATTCCCTTTATCCAAAACATTATGATATAACAACTCTTATTTTAAATATTTACAGAAATCCAACCAACTGGCAAAATACCTCCTGCACTTATTGAGCTGAGATTGGTGCAGAACAAAAAAGTTATTGAAGAACCAACTATAGACGTAAATGCTGTTGAAATACTGACGCCGTAAGTATATTTAGGCAGATATTAACCCAGAAATTGCTTTCCAAGTACCTAATTAATGTAATTTAAGTGCATGGGTCGGTTGATATTACCTGTTTGTTAAGTGAATTCGAAAGGGTTACATTAACCTGTATATGTTACAATAGATAGTATAAGTAGGCTTAAGATACAATATCGCATTGGGTATTGATAACTTTCTTACAACTATCATTACAGGTAATAACCTGTAATGATAGTTGTAAGAAAGTTAATAAATAAATTAAAATAAAATTTATTAACAAATTAAAATAATGCCTAATTCGATAGTACCTAAAAAGAGATTCAAAGACAATAAATAATATATAATCGACAATAAGGTGTTCACTGAATGTATTAAAACATGATCATTAAATAATGAATGTGCAATATTTTAGTAAATACTAAATACAACTAGCTCTTTTTGTTTTCCGGAAAATTCAACCAAGAATTCTATAAAGTATAAACAATATTTTCCCGAAAGACTTTATTCTAACATAAGTATAAAGCACGAGTTATATTGTTTTTGAAAATCTGTTAGTCGTTATTGGCTCTCAGTGTTTTTTTGCGATTGCCAGCTTACCCATCTCCATTCATTGTGTTTACGCACACTCTCGAGCACGCTACGTTGCCAACTTTACTACAACTTAGATTGGGCGCGCGTAGCGTAATTAATTAGGACAATCCGAGTGCAAAGTTTCTGTTGCCAGTAAAAGAAATTAGTTCCAGTTGTTTTCCGCAATATGGCGAGGTCCCATATATAGGGTCTAACGAAATTAGTTATCAACCGGCAAAGGGGGATATCTATACATCACACTGATCAAGCTCCTCAAATTTGGGCTAAAAATTCAGGCTAGTTATCGAGATATTCAACAAAACATTCGCATTTCTCAGTTGTGAAAAAACACACCATTTACAGCTGTTTAACTACTACACTGGCAAGTGCGCACGCCCACAACCATAGCCGACTGACAAGGGTGCACACCAACAAAAAAAGCCGCCAGCGCAAACCTAAAGTAAGCCCTAACTTAATGGTATACAGTTGTAAATTACTTGTCAAAGCAGCATAATGGCGGCTTGATTTAACACTCTTAAAACGTTTGGTTTGGCATTCAATTTCCCAACCGTATTTCATTGACTTAAGGTTCACATTGTCTCTCGTCTCGGTTCTTTTTCTTCACCTAAAGACAGCTCTAAAACTTCAAAGAATCCGCTAATAATTCCGCTTCCGTTTGTCGGTATCACTGGATAGGGTGACAACGATTTCATGAAGCTTCTTATCTTTAATTTTTATTCCAGGGTCTTCCAATTTTCCTTCCTTATCTTAATTGAATATTCGTTAATGTTTTGGTTTAAGACCCAAAAAGCTATGTAAGTATTTAATTTTCTGTAGTTTTGAAAACGAATTGTCGTAAATCGTTTCATTACTCGGCCTCATTTAGGTATTAAGAGACAAGCACAAACAACAAAATCATTCGATCGTAGCTTAAAAAATCGTTATCGAACGTGTATTAACCGAATAATTCTTAAGTATTAAATTCCATGAGATGACAGAATGGCATGGATTTAACTGAAATCTACTTTTGCGGTAGGCTTTATAATTAATTATCCTCAGAAAACTTCATATTGGGTAATAAAATTACAACAAAAGTATTTATCGGCGTGGACACCCTGCACTGCCACTGCCTACACACACACAGTACGCAACAAGACAAGGCACGTGCGGTAGTCGTACTTACGGCCGCGCGCGCCGAAAGGCGAGCAGCTAGCGAGGCGGTCTTCTGTGTCGCCTATTAGCGCAAGCGTTTAGTGATGTGCGCGGATACGACCTGTGATACGACAGCTGAGAGGAATTTTAATCTACTCAAATATCAGATCAAAGCTACGGACGGATATTTTTGTAACATAATAATGCACTTAATTTGTCTTTATTTTGACACTATCAGAATGTCTACTAATAAATAAGAAAAATGCCACATGTAGATACTAAGGACGAACAGTATCTTTTAGTCCTTGGAAGCATTAAGTAGTGTTATTATTATTATCTGAAACAAAGAAATTGGTTTAGTTTTGATAAATTTAAAAGATAAGGTATGTACGTTGTGTTTTTTTATTTTGGGTCTAAGCCACTTTGATAGAAATAATATGGAATGGAGTGGCGTTAAGATCAATTCCTTATAATTCGTTATTCAATATCCCGATTCGATATCGCGAGCGCGACCCGAACATAAGCACATCCCTCGCAGCCGGCGCAGCGGCTCATTCTCGACTTTCGTTCGGCAAAGCGCCCGCGCGTGTACCTATTTATTGCACGCAATTTGCTTTTTTGCCTCAGTCTCAGTCTTGTACTTGCTTTCAAATGGTGAGGACGATGCCGATGCCATTTTATTACCACAATGCAATGGTGTGAACCCACGGACAATTTTAGCAGCAGAACAGCGGTTCCGCGACGGGCAGTTTATGCCTGTAGACGACACTAAGTGGCCACGGCTGCCTGTGATAGTGAAAGCGGCTGTCCTGGAGTTTTTTGACCGCCACCCGACGGCTAGCTCAGCTGATGCAGCTGCCACCTTCAACTGATGAACTGCCACCCTCGACTGGATCTGCTTGCGGACGTCCCTCTACATCTCCGTCGGGGAATGTTCTTTCAGCAAAATGGAGCGCCTGCCCACTTTGATCGCGATTTACCTACGTGCCTACTACCTACTGCCTACCTAACGGGCGGGTACGGGCGTCGCTGGATCGGTCGCAGTGGGTCGGTTCCCCGGTCAACGCGTTCCCCGACCCCTGACTCAATTAAGCCAGCGAATCCTGAACGCATTTAATGTGGTGAAAAGTGACAGTGACACATAGGTCGTCTTGTGTGTAAAGTTGAACTTTTAATGCCCAAGAAAATAAATAAGTGTTAGTAAATTCTGTTATCGGGTACTTTTTAATGAACTGACTTTGACACATTAAGTAAGTGTAAATTTTGGTTTTAGAGTCCTTGCGCTGCTAAAATGTGATGGAAAGTAATAATAAATTATTGTAAAATGGCATTTTCATTTTATTCTTAACCACTTTACATCTTATTCTGTTAGTAGCAAAATTCAGATTAAACTTTATTACACTTCGGTAGACTTAAATTTAGTTAGATTTTGCAATCTAAGTTTATTTTCATTGATTTGACTAGAATGATTGTTTGTTTTTATTACTTTGCTAACCATACCAGATTTATCACACCAACTTAAAACAAAAGCTTGGTAAAATGTAACATGAAATCATTATCATTAGGTAGGTAGGATCATTTTATTACACTTTTAATTTACACATTCGACGGGCAATAAGAAGGAGATGATTACAGCTTCGAAAGAATGTAAAAGTAAGTAAATCTATCACCCTCTTAAGTAAAAAATGCGCTTATTCATTTAACTTGCACAGCTAAGTAGTTATCATTTTCACCTAGACGAATACCAGCCAGCTAGGTTTGTCATCTCATCCAAATTGTAGTAGCCTGGGGTCTTACTCTGTAAGATTTCCAACTCTAGCTCTCACTGTCACTTTCTCGCACTATCATGATGACAGAGACGGCTAGAGTAAAAAAAGTAGGCACTTCCAGCCTTTTCGTCTCGACCATCTAACAGCTGTGTGTGTGAATGCGCTTTGAATGGTGTTCGTGTAACTACACTATCTGTGAATCGACGCATGTGTGTGCGTAAAGATACAGCGTGTTTAATCACTTGCAGTATTTTAATCGAATTATTTTGTTAGAAAACACAACTTTGAAAAATGACTATAAAACTATTGTTCATTTTTTACCATCGTATTCAGTATGATGTATAGATACCCCCCTTTGTCGGTTGATAACTAATTTCGTTAGACCCTGTATTCCTGGTCAGGCTATAATTATTTTGTATGAAACTAGAAAAAATGCGAATTTTAGCAAACTCTTTTAACATGACCTTTATTTATATAGTCTAATTTATATCCTTAATTTCGGTAAACAAAAAGAGCACGTTGTATAAAAAAACTTTATATAAAATATTTTTTGTTAGCCAATCTTCAACACATGTGAATGTCGCTTAAGCCTTGCCTTATACTTGACTAATTAGATACTGACTGTATCGTAGTTTGATTGGTGACCACAAACTATTTTACACATGCTAAGCCGAAAGCTGTAGCTAGTAGGTATGAAAAACTTTGCTATTTGTGATTGAAAATATCAGTGTGTGACTTTTAAATGAAATTTATCTACATAATTAGAATAGTATTATGTCGAATTATACATTCCTGACTTGAAACATTTTATAATAATCTATTATTTTGATGTGAGAAAAATGGTTTAGTGAATAAACTAAATAAATCACAGTTCACTTAGGACATACATCTACTATCTGCATAATACTATGTGTATAACTTTCTAGTGTTTCGAGTTTTGCTAATTATAGGACCAATATCTATGTCTTCCCGTCATATTTATACTTACCAACATTACTGTGATAGCAGTCCATATTTAATAGTTTATTTCGTTGTATAGCGCATAAATAAATACATAGTATGTAAGCGTTAAAAATAACGGCGGTGCACTGTTGTGCAATATCATGCTGTGTTAGTTATTTTGTTTTAATTTTTATATTTCGTTATGAAGTAAATAAAATTTATGTTGTTGATACGTTTGTATTTTAATTAATTGCCAAAATAGCGCTACAGGTATGTCGGTGCTTTTACCTAAAGAACCAGGCGCATTTCATTGTTCCTTGTACCATAACTATTATATAATCTGTGCTTGTACTAAGAAAAAAATAAAATTCCGTACGGTTACGCAACAAGTTTGTAATTGTAGTAGTGATATCTATACTCTTTTGCTCTTATACGCGACGATAGCGCCTACTATGAAAATGAGCAGTACAAAGTGGAACATCCAGAATATGGAGTGGTAGTACCGTAGCACCGTGCTGGCATCGCTGATGGCCATGCAAGGCGTAAGGTAGATCAGGCAAAGTATTCGCATTATCGTGTAACCGATGTTCCATGGCATTTTCATCTGTCAACAAAGCGCACCGTTTGAGTGCAAATTGGAAATCATAATGTTATCGTATGACGAGTTCGTGCGCGATTTTGTTACGCCCCGCGAGACGTGCGGGGGGAGAGGAACAACGCCTCTGTAGGAAATGTCCTTCCCGACAAATTCCTAGCATGCCTCGCCTTCGCACGTCTGGCGCTCGCCTGGAGGGTCGCACACGAACGTGTCCGATCAAAATAAAGAAACAACAAAACTAAAAATATTATACAATACTTAACACAAAACTTTTTTGTTCAAATCAGCAAGTTAAGTATACTCGTAAACTCTTTTTGGGCAGATTTAAAACTCGAATTAGACCATTCGATCTAACCACGAAAGTAGATACCTAAGTACGATATGACGATTTGGAACAACAAACGTTAAGGAAAGGCAGATCTCAAAACTTGAAAGAACTTATAAGTGTCTAAACACACTATGCCGAAGGTACGCGACCGAAGTTCGACATGATTACGCCTGCAATGCTATTTGAATTACTGACGACACATCCTGCCGAAATTACGTTGCGTTATAGCGTACAGGCTAACTTCGGTCGGGCGTAAGTTCGGCGGCAACTTATTCTGTAGAGCACACATTATACGCGACCGAAGTTCGGTTCGATTGCCGATGAGGATCCGGGGGCGGGGACCAGCGGGGAGGCTTTGAATACACACAAAAAGTTGCGCGACTGAATTTCTGTCGCCTAAGTTCGGCACTTATTGTGTGTCATATCAGCTGAATACGTCGGAACGTAAAATCAGCCGCTTCGGTCGCGTACCTTCGGCATGCTGTGTTTAGACACTAAGAGTATCTAATAAGTACTACGGAACAGACTAAATATGATACATTAATTACCGAGCCTGTGGTATTGTAGAGTATACCGTAGTCTGACTCGAGGTGTAAGTAGACCCATAGGGTGGACGAGATGATCACCTGCTGCAACGTGGGCCCCGCCCACAGAGAATACGCGAAGAATGAACAGGCGCTCCTGTCAAAAATATTTTTAAAAGGCTAATAAATTGAAACTTGTGGATTTTAAACCAGGGTCGATTACTACTTACTACTAGGCATACTATATTTTGACAGATTTAGTTATTAGATATACACAGGGTGTGAAGTAATAAAAGGATAATCCTTTTGGTACCTAGATTAGTCACATCATGCCCTACTATATGCCATAAATAAATATTTTTAGTTTTCAACTAAAAGTGTTACCACCAGTATGTGGTTTTGATTTTAAGTTTTTACTATTTATAGGAGCGTTACTGACACTTTAGGTAAAATTAAACATCGATTTTGGTGTCTGTAATATTTCAAAGTACTTACCGGGTTAAGCCAGGACTAAGCTATTAGCTAGCCGATTTAGAAAAGCGTTTCTCTATTAGGTTATGTCACGAATGTGTCATTCATTCCTCTGTTGTCGGCGAATATTTAGACCTATTTTAAACCTGGTCAATTTTTTTTTATAATAACACCCGCAGTGTTTCAAAATGTCATAATTTGCAGAAGTACCTATACAAAAATTGAAATATTTATATCTTGAAATTGGTAACACTTTCACTTGAAAATAAAAAAAAGGCATTAGGGCTTAATGTGACTCATCTTTAGTTAAACGATAATCTGGACACCCTGTATAGTATTATCATGTTTCCAGACACAATAGATAATCAATTTGTTATCGGACCGCGGGCAGTCATACTAAAAGGAAAGAAAAACTTGTTTGATACTACCGAATTATTATTGATAGGTACCTTACTTCCTTGTTAGCTTTTAGCAGGTTTTGGTAAATGTATGCCCGAAACCAATATCGAGTTGGCATATCCCAACCATTGACAGTATCCCGCATTTTGGGCCCCAGTAGCAGTTTTTCATTTTGAAAGCATTTAAGCATTGCAAAGTTATATTCCTGCTCTAGAGCTTTATCAGGAGACGTGGCACTGAAAAGTAAATTGCCAAGTAAGTACCAACACACAAGAACACAAGATAGAAGTCCCTGAGTATAGACTGACAAGTTCGTGCATGACCCTCCAAACACCCCGCAGCAGGACGTGCGGGGAGCGAGGAAGCGCAAATCACACGCGACTGTAATAGGATATCTCCTTCCCCGCAAAACCTCCCGTCCTCGCTGACATAAGGAGTTATGAGACTACGCGATATTCAGTTAGTCTATCTCGCTCTTTCATCGTGTAAAAGAGCGAGATGGGGCAGACGGACTTACAGGCTAACTCTTATCACACTACGCTGAGTCTTAGTAAGACTGTCTTACAGATATTATAATACACTAAGTAAAGTAATATTATATCTATCGTGCCTCATCCCCTGCACTTCTGGCGACCCCAGAAGGGTCACGATCTTGTCGGGCTTTAACCTACCTGCTATCGAATGTCATAGAAATTCAATGCGGACATAACAGAGGATAGATGAGAAATAAATTGGGTAAAACTTACACCAACTTGAGAAGACTGGGCCGGGCGGTAGGTCCATATCCGGGTAAAGGTTCACACTTTGCCGGGTACACGCCGAACCCGGCTTCAGTGTATACGCTCGTGCAAAGCATCATTATCATTTGGGAGTAAAAGAAGCACATCGCCAGTTGCGGTATGTTGTATAGAAAACGGTAGTCCGAGCCTTGTTGCTGGTAGAATGCATCTTCGTAATAGCCCTGTAAAACTTTTCTAAAGTACATCTGAACTAATATGTACTTCTCTACATAAAGTACAGTGGATGGTTGTAATTTACGTTAATAGATTAGTTTAGTCCAAGTAAGCACACCCTTAGTTTACAACAAACTACGATGCACAATTGATGCATACAAAAAAATATATAGAGTAGACCGGGGACAATGGTACCATTTTTTAAACATTGGTTGATAGCGACAAATCTACTGAAATATATTTTATTCTGCATTTAAATTTCACTACCTACATTCATAAGCTGCAAATGTATGTATTTAAATAAAACCTACGGTACCGAAAAGTCAATGAAAATCACATCTGAACAGAAAGGTGTCGTGGGTTACAATTGACCCCTACTTTGGGTTAATTGTACCAAAAATAAGTTTGGTAATAAAACTCTGTTATATGTGTTAATAATAATGTCTTTATTAATGGTTGGTAATTTTACGTTGTAATAAAGCTACAGTAACAGTCTTTACTCTTAGGAATCAAAATACTTAATAGTAATCAGTCGAAAAAGACAACACATCATAAACTTAAATAAAAACAACTATTCTACTCCAATAACAAAAAATAGTCAACTCTTGCTTAATACACTATTAATTTAACTCAAACATTACGTAATTATCTTACTAATAATCTCTCAAATCACAAAAATCAAAAACTATCAATTTGTATGAGGGTACAATTGACCCCCGGTACAATTAACCCTGACAGGCAGTACTTAATATTATGATATTTATATTTTAATTATTAATCAGAGTCGCAGTTATGGCAAACATAATTGGCTTCTTGTGCCGTACATTCTTCGTGTGCCCACATTCCGCAAATTATGCACTGAACCCAAACTTCGTTTGGACGGCTGGCACTATAAGGTTCCAAACACACAATGCAATACCATTCTTCAGTCTCTTTAGAGGTAGCTACTGGGCCTAGCATAATCTTTTGGTGTTCTTTTTTTTCTGTAGTTTTTGGTTAACTTTTTTTGACGTGACAAAGATTGAACATCGCAGCTGCAGCCCGAATTGACCGCCCATTTTCAATTTCTTAAAATACCTGTTCATAAAGGAACAGGTCTTTGGAGCCTCTATCAGTTAACTTCGCTCTTCGCCGTGGCTTAAACAAAAAGTCCAAATAAGTATGTGCCTAAAATCATTCACCCTATTTAAATGTAACTCATTTCAATTAAATTAATTTTATTTCATTTTAATTAAGAATAATTCATAACTAATATAATATCGGGGTTAATTTCACCATGGGGTTAATTGTACCGCTACAATTGTCCCCACCGTCAGTGGTACAATTGTTCCAAATCGACAGTTTAAATATTAACCAACAAATCACGGCATTTTATCAATTAATATATCTATAATTCATCACTTTTACAAAGATTGAAGTGTTAGTGAACTAATGAAAGCAATGATTTGGTGAGATAGCGAGTTTAATCGGAATTACAGACTAAAACTTTTTACGAGAATACTTACTGTGACTGATCGAAAACAAAAATTCTCCGTACACGCGTCTGCCTCAGCACTGGCGCGCCGCCGACTGGTGAGCGGGAGGGGACGAATCGAGCGCGTAAACTGACGCTACACACACATTCAAACGTTGTTTGTGTTTGGAAATATTGGCAATGGTACTATTGCCCCGTGGTACTTTGTACCCGGTCTACCCTAGTCGTCGCTTTCCCAAGTAACGATAGTAGGTAGGTATACGAGTAAAATCGTTCATTTGAACTTCTCTATGTGGTACGTAAGCAAAACAACTAATCAATTACTTCGATATTATATTGTGTGAATTTGGTTCAGAATGATAGTACCATAGGTACTCGTACTTACTTATTTGATACACTATAATACTTACACTACACAACAAAATCAACTGTATTCCTTTCAGGGGGCGACTCTGCTGCTCTAATACAACAACTTTTACTATGGGCCCGACATAGACGTCACGAAGAAAATAGATCTGCTGATCACTGCTAAGGGGTTTTGTTTGTAGGTAAATTTTCAGTATTTCAATGTTGAACCCGTAAAAAAGTTGTTGCATTTGATGATTTTTTGATTTTTGAAAAACACAAAATCAGCGAAAAATACGACTTTTTATTTAAGTCAACTCAGATCAGCAGCGTTATCAAAAACATATATATTTTTTGTAATTTCGATGACGGTTGTTGGTAAAAGTTGTTGTTCTAGAACAGAAGAATCACTACCTGAAAGGAATACAGTTAGACCTTATACATATATAGATACACGTGTGAAATTGAATATTATGGGTACCTGTGCAGAACACTTGATTCGTAGCAAAGTGTACCCGATGGCGCAGAAAATGGCTTTTTTCAATTTTTGAACTGTAATAATCCTGCAATCGCCTAACGCCCCAATAGGAGATTTAAAATGATCGCAGAATATCTTCCATCTATAATATGGGCCTGCAAATATACTTACCTACTTAATATGTAGTCAAGTCTATACCTACGAAGGAGTGGAGGTTTTTAAGATCAGATTTTTTGAGATCAGTTGAAATTATCACTATTTACCCCCCTCTTGCCCCGGGGCAGTAGCCCCGCCTGCCTTCCCCTGAATCCGGCCCTGTATATACTGTAGTGTAACAAAAAAATTACCTTTATGTAATCCAATAAAGAAGTACGTGTAAGAAATAATATCCACGGCAGAGGGTTCTGCGAGAGGAATATCGGAGTCTCCCATAATCTTCAGAGAACTAAAAGACTTAGTAGAGTGGACCTTTTCTATCGAGCTCATTTCGAATGCTAGTCCAACCAATCTCAGAGCCAAGGTCTGGAGCAGCCACATCACGTATACTGTACAGCTCAAGTTTAAATGCAAGTATAACAGGTAGGTCCAGGTGTATACCAAGCTTACCTGGTGAACGTAACTGAAAGTGTTCGCGGTCGTTAATAATAAATAGGTACCTAAATCAAAAAATTACACCAATTCTCTAGTCACTAACCACATATGATTATATATAAAGTTACTAGCTAGCTAGTGTAAGTTCCCCGCGACTTCACCCGCGCCAAAAGTCGGGTTTTCCATACAAACTTTCATCCCCTATTTCCCCCCCCCCTGATGGTTTTATATCGCGACAAAAAGTAGCATATGTCCTTCCCAGGGTCTCAAACTATCTCTGTACCAAATTTCATTTGAATTGGTCCAGTAGTTTCGGAGCCTATTCTATACATATACTATATAAACAAACAAACAAATCTTTCTTCTTTATAATATTAGTGTATACTTGTGCTATGTGCGACTAGGATAACGGATAGACGAATATAAAAATTTCATTAACATCCATGACAGCTACAATTTATTTTTTTATTTAGAGCGCGCACTACACTTAGATGGTCTCCAAAAAACATAGTGGTCAAAGTACCTACTTAAGTAATCGATAATTCTAACCGTTTGTCGCAACATTTTATTATTACTACGTTTCCCCACACCAGAAACATTGTGTGGTATATGTAGTGGCCACAAATCAGGTAAGTCACCAGTATACCCAGTCCCACGCCATAGTTGCGCTTGGCTTCGGCATTCTCAATCTTCTTGTAGTAACTGCTTAGTGAAATACATATGAAGAGGGAGCTGTAGTATACTATGTCGTCTATCATTTCAGTTTTTCTCATTGGATTGTAATCTGCGGCGTAAATGTTGGATTCACATTTTGATATCAAAGAAATTTTTATACTTGTTATTTGCTAATTTTGAATGTCTCTTCAGACATATTCTTTGTTTCACTTGTCACCACTCTGTCACCAAAATCAATTTGTAACAAAGAAAATGTAAAGCGACAGGCGACAGGAAAAGAACCAACCAAAGAAAATAAAATCATACAGCAATTTGATATTTTTGGTTCTCATGCATTTCTCATGCTTAATACCTACATGTCAAAGTGACATACATTGATTAAGTAGGTACAGTCGGCAGCAATAAGATAGCGACATCCAAGGCTATCAAATAGATACAGCCTAAGTCGTCAAAAATATCGATACAACCGAGACGCTCATATAGATAGAAACATTTCATTGTCAAAAGTAACGGAACGCGCATGTCACCAATTATATCGGCTCTACCAGGGCATATACAGGGTGTGGCGTAAATAGTGGTCCAAAGCAAAGGTGTGGATACACTGTACACTGAAGCACCACATACCAGTATTTAAAAAAAAATTATGTACAGGGTTTTAAAAAAAAAAAAATTTTAATTTTTTTAGAAATCGTTACCTTGCCTTACAAATTTGGTTATAATTTCCAAAAATGACGGTTTTTTTTTATCCATTTTTTTATTATTATTGCTGATCACTTGTACTTAGTACTCCATTCGTTTTTTTTTTTTACAAACTGAATTTAATAAAAAAAATTAAGATTCTTTCAAAATTCAATACTCACTGCTAGCAAATCGTTTGACTTTCAATGCTTTTGGTGCAAAAAACATGTACCACACTGTCAGTGCCCATTGTTTAAAAAAAATGCCCATCTTTTGCAGATTCTAAAATGGTGCAACAATAAGTGTTACGACTTACAGGAAAAAAGTTATTGCTTTTCGAAACAAAAAGGAGCCCAATTCAGAAAAACAATTTATTTGAAGTTCAAGGGTTTACAAGGGTTGTAATTTTTTTCTGTGTGGTCCAAAGCAAAGGTGTGGATACACTGTACACTGAAGCACCACATACCAGTATTTAAAAAAAAATTATACTTGCCTTACAAATTTGGTTATAATTTCCAAAAATGACGGTTTTTTATCCATTTTTTTTATTATTATTGCTGATCACTTGTACTTAGTACTCCATTCGTTTTTTTTTTTTACAAACTGAATTTAATAAAAAAACCTCACCTTTGCTTTGGACCACTATTTACGCCACACCCTGTATATGCTGACAGCCAAATCACCATATGTAACTAAGCAACATCCTCGCCATAAACTTCGATACAACTGCAAAATTACACCCTAAGCAATAAGCATAGAGCTCAAAATAAATTACTTGCTGGGAAGTAACAACGATGATAGTTTTCTGATATTAAGGTGACAGGCGTCTATCTCTTTCTTTCCTCTAAAACTTTGTATATAACTATCTTTGTCATTTCGTGCGTGACGTCATAGCCATGTGTTTTTTTTTTAGTTCAATAGATTCGAATAATATCACAAAATATTAATACCAATTTGGACATATTATTTCACATATCACGTATATGTATATAAAATAAATTGTTTGTGTCACTATTTTTTTTATTAATTATAAGTAGAGATGAGTTTTGAAAAATGAACCTTGAAATAACAAATAAAATCAGAACGGAACGTGTAAATATTTTTAAATGTAATATATAATCAATTATTAATTTAACGTAAGTATATGTTATTGGTTTAGGTATATGGAGTTGTCAATGAGACGACTTTATTCGCGTGGATCGAGATAAAGATAGCTTATGTTACTTCGTTACCAAATTACATTCAAATCGGTCCGGAGATTTTATTTTAGAAGAGTAACAAACACACACTAATTATCAGCTTTAAGAATATTAGAGTAAGATACCTATAACAAATATTTGGACAAAGTCACGGAAAAAGTTTAGGGTTACAATAAGTATTATTATCTTGATGAGTGAAAAACTCTTTGGATAATTATTTTATTTTTAATTACATATAAATATAGAAGGAGACATGTCACTGAACGTCACGCCATTGCTGCCATTATTGCTCGTAATCTGCATATTATGTCATAATTATAAAAATAAACATGAATTATCGAATAGATGAAGTAAATAAATACAGAATATTACATCTTAGACGTGAAAATATGAGTATAACCGACATTTCCAATGAAATCGGCGTCTCGGTAAGTTATTATGGAGCGCTATGTTTTATTTTGTTCTTCCTGGCATTTAATATAATTTTCTACATTAATGACTTTCTTATTAATTTTAAAATCCTTTTTTTAGAGAAGAACAGTTTATCGATGGATCGATAGATGGGAGATGGAAAGGCGCCTCAAAAGCCACGTCACCATTGTAAGGCCTCGGCTAACGAGCGCGGAAGTAGATAGCAGGTTGCCCAAGCTCAATCTAGTCGCTTTATTAATACTGGCGATTTACGGAATTTGGGGTTTCACAGAGAACTATACGAAGAAGATTTCGGGAGGTTGGCTTAAATCACCGGATACCTGACAAAAAACCAGTTCTAACACCTCAAATTATAATTTCGATAATGTCGCCTTTCTAGATGAAAAGATTTTTTGTTCATCAGCAGTCGAGCGTCTATCGCTCTATAGACCAAACAATACCAGGTACCACCCTCAGAATGTGGTAGGATCACCCTGCGAGGCGATGATTTTTGCGCGAATGTTAGGTCCATGCGTCGTCGATTGAGTGATGTTATTGCCGAGGGTGAGTATACTAGGTTTTAAGTATCTTTTGTTTAAAAGAAGTGTCTACCTAATTATTGTGTCAGTTTAATAATAAGAAAGAAGTTCTTTTATTCAGAAGTTTTCGTTTTAATTTGATATCTATTTCTAAGTTTGTCAAAATAAATCAAAATGCTTTCCCTATCTATTGTGGTTTTACTGAAACACTTACAAGTGAGGTTATCTGTAATTTCTTTGGCGTGGATAAAGATAAAAGTAGTCTGTAGTGTTAATTCTAGTTCATACCAATTCTGATCTTTTAAAGTGTCGTTTTTAGGGTTCCGTAGTCCGACAAGGAACCCTTATAAGATCGTTCAGTCCGTCCGTCCTAGTCTGTCACAGCAGAATATCTTCTACGTTTATGGACTGATTTGTTTGTAACTTGGTTCGAGGATACTTCACATATAGATCTCATTTTCAAAAATACAAAAAATTAAAATTACCCCTTTTTAAGGGAACCTCCCCATACATGTAAAGGGGGGGGGGGGGGTGAATTATTTTTTTGAGTGCAATCCCTTGTGGGGTATCGTTGAAAAGGACTATAAAAATAAGGCACTTTTTTATCAGCTTTACCATTTCCGAGATATAGCCCGCCAAAGTCGTTTACACGCTGTGTCCCCCCCCCCCTGTAATTTTTAGTCTTGGACCTATAAACTTCAAATCACTCACGGAAAGAAACAGGCGCGGAATCTCTTATTTAAAATTGTTTAGGGTATCCTGTGATGAATACTTTTGAAATTATAAATAAAATAAAAATATATACTTTTTTGCCTATACTGTCTAATGTTTTAAGTTAATGGTACGGAACCCTTCGCGCGCGAGTCCGACCCCCACTTGGCCGGTTTTTTTAGCGTAAATATTGTCCAACTAGCTTTTCCTTCATTTATTTCGTGTGAGTTTAAATAAAAAATAGCCTATAAGTATAAGCTATCTCCGTACTTAATTTCATCCAAGTTCGCCCAGCCATATTAGTATGAAGAATTAACATAGCAATATACGATAATCCTCCGATTAAATAAACATAGGAAAAAAATATCCGATCTAAATTAAACCGTAAAATAAATGTTTGGTAATAACGTTTATTTTAATTATTTGTGTCGATATTGTTAAGACTCTTTGTTATTAATTCTCTTTACATTTTTTGAAAACCTTTTATAACTTGTGTCCTAGCAACTGTTCTGTTGACTGTCATAATAAATGAATACTTTTACTAATCTACGAGTTTATTTTCTAATTGATAAATTAGTTTTATCATGGTAGCAGAGCTCATATCGAGTGAAAGTAAAATAAATAAATCGAGTGAGTAATGTAACAAGTTTTGATACAATCCGGGAAGACGAAGATTCATAATGCAATCACCTAGTTGCAAAGTTGACATCGGTCACCTGGAAGGTGCAAAGAACTGGTCTACTTGGAAGTTTAAGGCAACGTTACTTCTACGAGGTATGCCCGGTGGATTGGATGCGGTAAACGGTACTCTCCAAAAACCCGAAAAACCTACCAAAGACGATGAAATCTCCAAGTACAATACTGCTCTCGATTATTACAACAAAGTTGACAGTTCCGCATTACTACTGCTTACTGCAAATATGTCAGATGAAACTCTTCAAAAAATAATGCGCTTTAACTCGTCTAAAGAAGTTTGGGACGAATTACATCGATTATTCGACGGCACATCTGAAGATAAGAGTTACGCACTTTGTATGGAGTTTTTCGTCTATAGTAAAGATCCGTCACATGACATTACGACTCATGTCTCAAAAATAAAAACAATTTGGACAGATTTGAAAGCCGAGCTTATGAAGATAGACAAATCCGAATTACCAGATATCCTGTTAATCTGCAAAATTCTTGATACTCTACCTGAAGCTTACTTTTCTTTTAAATCAAGTTGGATGATGATGTCGAAGACAGATAAAACTGTAGAAAACCTGACCACACAACTTTGTGCCTATGAGCGTTCTATGTCATTTAAAAATGAAGAACCTGCAGAAGCTCTAGCGCTACAGAATAGCAATAAAGCTAAGAAGAAATGTGGATACTGTGGCAAAGTCGGTCATAAGGTCAGACAATGTTATAAATGGAAAGCTGACGGGAAACCAGCGAAGCCAGATAGTAGTCCAAGCAATTTGAACTTAATGCTTCTTACTGTCACTACGGACGTAAACTCTATGCTCACGAACTACGATACAGAAAATTGGTTTGTCGATAATGGGGCAACGAGTCACGTGACTTGCAGAAAAGAGTTTTTCTCTACATTCGAGCACTTTAAGGATACTCGTACAGTGACAACTGCAAATGGAGCTACTGTCAAAGCTGTCGGAAAAGGTACAGTTGATTGGAAAACGATCATTAATGGCAAAGAATCGAGATTAAGACTCTGTGATGTCTGGTATGTACCCGATATTATGCGTAACCTATTTTCTGTACTGGCCACTCAAGACAGACTGACCAATACTGTTTTCATGTCTGAAAGAGAACACTGCTCGCTGAAAGTTGATGGAATGTTAGTATTAACTGGCAGAAGAGCTAAGAACGGAGGTTTATATAAGCTTAATGTAGAGACTATTATAAATTCGACTCCTGATCTGAACGTCTTGTCAGCAGATAATACTCTACAACTTTATCACGAACGGTTAGCTCACCAGAATAAGAAACATGTCAAAGGTGTTATTGAACGGGAACTTGGAATCAAAGTTCGTCTAGACTCTGAATTGTGTATCGGATGTATTTACGGTAAGACACACCGACAAAAATTCGGAACAAGAGAACGAGCAAAAGAGCCTGCTGAAATCATACACGCTGATGTGTGTGGCCCATTCCCTCCTTCCTTCAATAAATTTCGTTATTTTGTTCTGTTCAAAGACGACTTCAGCAAATTCCGTCACGTTTATTTTATGCGACAGAAGTCGGAAGTTCACTTAAAGCTGCGACAGATGTTACAAGAATGCAAGGTGGCTGGACTATCTCTAAAAGAGTTCCTGAGTGATAATGGAGGTGAATTTGATAATGACAATGTAAGGTGCATTCTACGAGAAGCTGGTATAAGACAAAGGCTTACGATGCCGTATACGCCACAGCAAAATGGGCTTAGCGAACGCGAAAACAGAACCTTAGTCGAAGCTGCTCGCACAATGATGCACGCTCACGAAGAATTACCACTCGCGACATGGGCAGAACTGATAAACACTGCTGCATACGTTCTGAACAGAACTGGACCAACTCCAGTTATTGGTAAATCACTATTTGAATTATGGTTTAAGAAAAAGCTAGCAATCAGTCACCTAAAAGTAATTGGATGTGAATGTTACGCTCATATACCTCAACAAAAGAGGGTAAAGCTGTCTAAAAAGGCTGAGAAATGCATTCTCATTGGTTATGATGGCGACGAAGGCTACCGCTTACTGAGTAAGAGTGGAAAACTCATAAGGTCAAGAGACGTTGTATTTAATGAGTCGGTACTTATGCCGATAGGACCAGGTGATTCTGAAGAACAGAGCTCAGCTGAAATCTATTTTCCACTTCAAGAACCATCGACGTGTGATGCAAGGGAGGATGATCGCACCGAAAATAGCTCTGATGGGACTGCAATAAGCACTGATGAGCCTATTTCGATTATGCCTAACACATCGCTGGATCGTGTTAAGAGTCAGGAAGTAGAAAATGAACTACTCCAACCGTCTGTTGAAGCATCACTGCCAGGGTCACCTCTTTATGAAAATGCTCTTAGTGATGATGATGAACAAGATGGTGTTGGTGGAGGTGATACTGAAGCCGAACTGGTAGCTGCTAGTGAAGCATCCAGAGAGATTGTCTGGATCAAACGACTATTTGGAGAAATTTCTAAGCTAAAGGAGATACCGAAACTCAAAATCGATAACGATGCTGTGATTAAGATCTCACATAACCCAGAACTCCATCGAAGAACAAAACATATTGCTATCAGACATTTCTATGTCAGAGAACTTGTGGCTGATGGAGAAATATGTGTGGAATATATTCCTAGCGAGTTCCAGCTAGCAGATTTCCTGACCAAGGCGTTACACAAGCCACGGATTGAATCAATACTGAAGAATATTGCTATGGTCCGTTAAGGGTTGTCAAAAAGGGAGGGTGTTAAGACTCTTTGTTATTAATTCTCTTTACATTTTTTGAAAACCTTTTATAACTTGTGTCCTAGCAACTGTTCTGTTGACTGTCATAATAAATGAATACTTTTACTAATCTACGAGTTTATTTTCTAATTGATAAATTAGTTTTATCAGATATGTTTAACCACTTTGGGTGCTTGGTTACTATTGACGCTTTACCTGTCGCTATAATAATGGTGGCTAGCGTGTATCTATGTGATCTATGTATTTGACAATACGGTGTACCGATATATTAGGCTGGGTGCGCTTAATACGAGGGTCAAACTGAAAGTTCTTAGAACTGGCCACTTATAAACAATATAATAAAAAAAATATTCTAAAATTTGAAAATAGAACTCTTTGCCAATATTACTGAGTATATATTTCATTCATTTGTCATTTGTTTTACGACTTGGCGGCAAATTGAAAATTGTCTGTGTCACGTCAAAATGAATTTAACACGAGAAAATTTTCGTGCAATGATTTTTTATGACTTTCGATGTCATTTAAGTCAACAAGAAAGTTATGATAGACTACGATTGGCCTTTCACGATGAAGCCCCATCTCGTGCGACTGTTTACAATTGGTTTAATGAGTTTAAACGTGGTCGCACTAATCTCACTGATGATGTACGTGAGGGACGGCCTTCTACGGCGACGACTGAAAATAACATCTGTGTCGTGCGGCGTATGATCCAGACTGACAAAAGAGTGACCTATCAGCAGATTCGGACAAGCTTAGGCATTGGTATGAGTCAAGTGCACAAAATCCTCCACGAACATTTAGCGGTCAGGAAGCTTTGCGCCCGGTGGATACCTCATAATTTGACTAAGGCTCAAAAACTCCATCGTGTGGATTGGTGCCGTAAAATGATTGAAAGATTTAACGGAGGTGACTCAAATGCTGTGTTCGACATACTAACAGGTGACGAAAGCTGGATTTATTGTTATGATCCTGAAACCAAAAGACAATCTGCTCAGTGGGTGTTTCCTTTCGAGGAGTTGCCAACTAAAGTGAAGAGAGATCGAAGTGCGGGAAAAAAAATGGTGGCCTCGTTCTTTGGAAGGATAGGTCATTTCGCAACAATTGTGTTAGAGGATCAAAAAACAGTTTCTGCAGAATGGTACACTACCAATTGTTTGCCACTTGTCTTGGAAAAAGTTCGAGAGAAACGACCTCGCAGTAGGATCCTCCTTCACCACGACAACGCCTCGTCGCACACCGCCAAGCGAACGATCGACTATTTGGCGACATCAAACGTTGAATTACTGGGTCACCCGCCGTATAGCCCCGACCTCGCGCCTTGTGATTTTTATTTATTTCCAAAAATTAAAGAAAAACTTAAAGGAAAGCGGTTTATGAATGCTGAAGAAGCGGTGGCTGCGTATCGCGATGCCATTGAAGAGACCCCTAAGGACGAGTGGGCAAAGTGCTTTTCCCAGTGGTTCCATCGCATGCAGCGGTGTATTGACGTCAATAGACAATATTTTGAAAAGATATAATAAAACTAATAACTGGCTAATGTAATCAGTTTTTGATTTTCTAAGAACTTTCAGTTTGACCCTCGTAATTTGAACACTTGGGCTGTATTGATGTTATTGCTAACTATTTGACAGCCTTGGATGTCGCTATCTAATTGCTGCCGACTGTACCTAATCGCATAATCAAATATGACGAAGGATTGGAATCAATTGGAATTTACTATGAACACCAACTCCCATCATCATCATCATCAAATTTAAGAGCTAGGCTCTTGTCGGTGAAGTTTTTTCCATTCCTCTCTGCTTTCCGCCCTTCTCTTAACCTCCTGATACGTTATACACCAACTCCCAACTAACCAAATTCATATAGTTGCCAATAGATAGATGTATATAAAGGTGTGGTTATAGTCCAGTGCAATGACCTCTATTATACATATTCTGGCCAGACCTAGTCAGACCAAACTGGATCAAACGAACTAGGAGCTAGAGCTACAACCGGGTTTTACATAATAGTCAAATGGATGAAACTATAACCTTCACATAATGCGTGACTATGCTTTTTTATAAGAAACGGGGCTCTGATACCCTCTGAAAGATCCAAAGTGTCTGAAAAGGTGAATTTCTGGCTGGGGCGAACTCTCTAAGAACATTAATAGAATCTTTGCGAATAAAGGTAGAACGACAAAATAATGCTTAATATCTGTTTTTTACAAACATAATTTGTGGCATGGTGATAAAATTAGTATGTGCTCGTTTGGTTAACCAACGTTTAAATGGGCGAAAATATACATTGAAGTTGAATATGCACTACAATAAAAACACCATATTGATTAAATAAACAATTTACTACACATAATGTAGGTTCACAATAAAAATATTTCCTAAAAAGAGGTATTGTAACAATGTCTGATGCAGATCTAGTTAGGTGTGCGCCGGTCCTAGTTTTACCTTTAAATAAGCCTTCATAATATAAAATAACTCCACTATGCCTCATGCTCGTTTTATGTATGAGTTAACATAAATAAATAAATCCTCTTAAATGCATTAATTACCCTCTATATAGTAAGCTAATTTGGCATTCCGGAATGTTGAATATTTCCAACTACTATGGTTATTGATTATAATACAAAAACATTGTTATTCAAATGCTACTCAATCAACTTTTTAAATGTTACAGTGCATTCTATAAATAATTGCAGTTTTGGTTTTTAAAACTCAGATATTTATAAAATGAACTAGTAATCCTAATTATTGTATTACATTAATTGGAAAAAATGATTGTTACTCCTGGGTGACTGATTATTCTAAGTACACGATCACATTAAATTCCCTTTATAGAGAGAATTTACTAACCTGATGTAACTATGCATTTAAAGATATATCACAATAGATAGAATGATTTCATCAAAAAACAAACAACTAACCTATAATACTGCTCAACTATTACATTACAATTTTATTTAATTTCATTAAAATCAATGACTTTAGTGCAGTAAAATTCAATTGACTAGCATCTAATAGTTATGACAATATACCAATAACCTCATTATGGGTATTACATATCGCTATACTGCATCAACTAGGAATATCAAAATATTCTAAACAATCATAACTTAAATTCGTAATTATACTTGTCGGAGCAGCAACTTAATGCCGTTATATCTAATTTAGGCATCATAATATATTATTCTGCTAATGAAGAAGTATTATTCAATAACGATAATTACATTTATACATAATGTCTATATATTGCGTCAAACTATACTACGCTTAAAAGGTCGGCAAAGTAATCTACAAGAGTAAGTATTTACACTCCAATATCTTTACGTCCATGACATCGGCTCACCCTGTTACCTTCGTCGATAAGTTTTCATATTGCTTAGTATCATTTATCATCACACCATGATATAAGTATCATCACTTCAGTCCCATAACTGAGTAGACGTACATAGAATGCATAACATAATGCAAAATATATTTTAAATCATATGGCAACAAATGGGACAGTCCTAATTAAAAATATGTTGCAACTAAATCTGCATCAGACGCCATGAAATTATTTTCCAAATGAATTTGCATTGGTTTACATATAAACGTACACAACATACAAAAAGTCATTCTGGCTATGCCATAATAAATTGTCTATGGAATAAATATTAGAACAAAATCCCACATAAATTCATGGACATTGAACATGCTTTAAAATTTCTCTAAATATTGCCTTTACAACTATTGTTATATTAATCACCACACCTAAATGTTGTTAGAAAAGTATTGCCTCTAAGTATTATATGAAAAGAGATTTTTATTAGATCTACTTACATTTTGCTTCTATTATTTATAAATAACAATTAAAGTTATTGCAATAGTCCGTTTGGAACACAAAATGAGTGATACATTATTTAAGTACCGTTCAATAAATAACATCATTATATTTTGTTCCAGATATTTTATAAAAGGAACAATTTAAACATAAACTTACAGTAATTGCACAAGAGAGCAACCAGAGACAACACAAAACAAATGTGATACAATATAATAATTCATGTGCAATAGTTTGAGGTGTAACCAAAGTGCTAGAATTTCTAATTACATTATAAATTGATTAATGTGAAGCTTCTATAAGTATACGCACAACGAACAATTTAATTTGTCAAAATCGTCAAGACATACTAATTTCCGATAACCAGTTCGACCATTAATTACATTTTTTATTTTTTATAATATTTTCGATCTATTGCACATACACATAAAGATTAACGCTATGGGTACTTATCTACTCGATTTATAAGTTATTAATTTTTACAATAATACCTACTACAAAGTTAAATACAACATCCAGAATGTTCACATCGATAATTACAGAATTCAATCGGTGAGTCAGATCACTGCAGGTAAATGAAATATTTATACATTTTTTTTAATTTGATCGGTCCTATCACATTAGTTCGTACAACAATAAAATGCGAATAGCATTCGTTTAGTAATAATTGGCAGTCCTAAAAGTCACTATGGTTCTTAGAACTAGAGCGGGTCGCGCGAGGTCACGCATCGACACTGCACTCGCGTACACAGTAGCTCGACTACGTCGAATAACCGTCTAATGATTGCGCACTGAAAACCAGTTTCCACTCGTCGGGTATCGGATCCGATAAAATGCTGCTGCTCTTATGAAGCTACGTGTAGGGATTATAAAAATCTGTTTCGAATTGTGTGTACACATCTGTAAAATAGATTTTTTGCTACGCGTATCAGAACGACGACCGCCGATTTCAGTCAAGTTATGTAAGGTAACTTCGCACAGCTCAATTGTGAAGTGCCCCTGAGAAAATCAATGACAATTGTCAATATTTTTGTTATTGATGGACTAAATACTGTTTCAATTGAAAAAGGACAAAGGTAAATGACCTTCAATTGACGCGTCAATTGCTCGCCGCCATTTTGCAACGATCATATCGAATTCTGACCGAGCGATTGGCAATGGCACAGCGAGACGATCAACGGCTGCATCATTTTTGATTGTCAATGTGCTTTTCAAATTTTCTATCAATCGCCTTCAATCACGTAGTTGCGAATTAGATTCGCTCCAATGTCTCTGTAGGCGATCTGGCCCATCTATAACGTAAAAATTGACAAGCGCAATTGATCGTTTTGGAGCCGCTTTACACACAATTACTCCAATTACACGACACCTGGCACGCGCGAACTCTTTACACTGACACATTCACTTGATAAGTTGCACAGTACTCTTGGACCTCCGGAATAACTTCGCGCCTTGTGATTCAGTAGCTAGTTGCCCCCGATGACAACGCGCGCGGGCGAGGTGGCATCCGTACCGTAGATCTTACCCGCTTTTCTCGCCATCGACCCCAATCGATTAGTCATAATTGGTTGTCTTAAGTCACTATGATTCTTAAGATCCACGGGTCGCGCGAGGTCATTGCACTCGCGTACACAGTAGCCCAACTATGTCGACTAATCTTCTAACGATCGCGCACTAACATCCCGTTACCACTCGTCGGGTATCGGATCCGACAAAACGCTGCTGCTCTTAAGCTATACACACAATCCGAAATAGATAACATCACATTCACATAATTCAAGCGCAGTTCGGTAGCTTCACACAGCCCTAACTCCGATAGATCTCCGAACACAACACCACCCGACGTTCACTTCACTCAATTCACTTGATAAGTTGCACGGCGCTCTTGGAGCGTCGGAACATCTTCGCGCCCTTGTTGGACGCGGGCAGCTCGTGCTAGTTGCCCCCGTTGGCGGCGCGCGCGGGCGCGGGCGAGGCGGCGGGCGGGGGGCGGGGCGCGCCGTCCTTGGACCCGTCCGTGCCGTAGATCTTGCCCGCCTTCTTCGCCATCGATGCGAGCAGTTCCTGGGAACACTTGTGAGCGGAGCGGAGCGATAGCGCCCACTCTTTCAAGCCGATCTCGTCCTGGAATGAGACACGGTATTATAGGCCATTGATAAAGGCGGTAATAACGAACGATGCAAGACAACAGCTACGGCACAACTGATAATCTTCAGCGTAGTGAAATAACAAAGACCATAATAATTAAAACCTAGTGGCCAAATGACAACATAATAATACTAAGGCATAACATAGAATCTATGTTATGCCTTAGTATTATTATGTTATTACGCCTATTTTCTAGTGCAACATGCATCATTAAAGTCTTTTGTTTGTCTATGATCTCGGTTATATCTATGTCATAGATATAACCGAGATCATAGACAAACAAAAGACTTTAATGTCAATAATAGACAAATTATGGCATAGACAAATAAACCAAGGTCATAGATAAATAAACTATGCAACTAAAACACTTTTCTACAATTTACAAAGAGATTATAATAACTAAATCACATTCACGATTCAGTAGCTTCTATCAAATTTTAAAGTTTTAACCATAGACAAGAAGTTGATGATCTTCTTCATTAAAACTGTAAGTCAGACAGAATTACAATCAAAAGAAGACGTTAAAGGTAACATTACTAACTGTATTTGTAAGCACGATCTTCGTGTCGTTTCTCGTCCTAAGCACGATGCACTGCTCCCCCTTGATGGACACGAGATCCGAGGAGACTTCCTCGACGGTGTCCAGCAGTATCATCTCGGGCTTGGCGCTGTTCTCAAGATGGAGCTCGAGTCGGTTCGGGTAGAGCTTCGCGTAGCGCGTCTGCCACGCGCTGGCGAACGGTCCGCCCAGCTTCTTTATGTAGCCGTGCAGTATGCAGTCTGATTCTGAAATGTATGGTAGTTATTGAGGCTTAGGGTTGGATGAGTTTTCTTGTAATAGTAAAAATTATGTAAAAGAAGACGTCCGGGAGATGTATTTATATGTAGGTATATACTCTCAGAGGTAATTTGATAATACATTTCATAATTGGATATATGGTAAAAATAACAAGATTGCTGTAGAAACACACGAGAAAGATGTTACCTATCAAACCAAACTAGGGACCTTAGGCCCGTATTATTTTCGATAGCAGTTTTTTAAGTTCTTTTATCAAATTCGCCAAGCAGATAATGAGAGAGAAACCATTTTTGACATTACGGCGAAGGTTGGCGCCAAACTAGCGCCACCATTGATTTTATTTACTTTTCTAGTGCCCGAAATTTTAAGTTTTAAAAAAAATATCAGATTTACCAGTAATAAAAATTCAACAGCGGCGCTAACATCATCTTACCCTTAGTCTTATCAAATGACAAGACGGTAATTTGAATGTGTTTAGAAAAATGCGTAAAATGAAGAGAAAAATTCATTTTAACACTATCACTGATATTATAATACATGAGTACAGATGCCTCATCACCCATATGAAAACGGGGCCGCCGTAACTCGCGGGGCCGTACGGGCAAAACCGTACTCCTAAATTCATCCAAAGGTGGCGCTAGGTAGCTTGCAATTCTGCGTCCCTATATTACTCTCGGACGTGCTGATAACAGCAAGTTGTTGGATGCTTTGTTAGCAAACTAACTCTCACCTAGTACTGTCATATTTTTATGTCATATACAAAATCTATTGATATATTTTACATTGAACAAAAACATTTATATTTACACCAAAATCATTATTAATATGAACTAGGTTAGCATTAATGAAATTAATAGGAAAAGTAAAAAAAACACTTCGAGCATATTCACTGTCTAAGCTTGCTAAAACAAAAATAGGATCTACGAGGTCCTGAACAGTCGACTTTAACCATTGCTTCCTATGTTCTACGCTACGACGAAGTCGAACGATTTGGGCGAAAATATGAATCTAGTGCAACATGCAAGTTTTGGCCCTAATCGCTCTTGGCTTATTATGCAATATTCAACCCATTTCCTTGGGGACTAAAGCCTATTTTCAGTTTACTACGAGCATTAAAATATCTGTGTTATGAGTGAGAGACCTGATGTGCAAGCGAGACGGAAAATATCCTGAATAATCCTGCAGTTTATGATTTAAGTACCTACGAGCGAGAGTTGTTTTTAGAGAAAGAAACACAGTCGCAAGTCAGACTCTTTACTTAACGGTGTTGAGAACGCCTCTGTTTCTTACGTAATAACAGCTATTTTCATGGTTCCAATGTATAACTAGACGTGATACCAACTGTAATATAATCGTCATTTTTAAGACAGTTTTTTCGGTTCTTTGGTTAAGGAATGCAATTATTTGAGTACATTTACGGACACTACCATACAATGTTTTTTTTCTATTGTTATTTAAATTCTGCGGGCGATGAGTGTCCGTGAACGAATTACAAAAATGTAAGAAGTACTGTAGGCTGTAGGTACTCAAATAATAGAAATAGAAAACATTTATTTGGCACAACACACAAGACAGAGTAAAGAAAAAAAACCTGACAAAAATAATAATTGTTTCTTTTCATGCAACAAATGCGGGCCATATTACTTACCTACCTACTTAGGTCGATACAGAAGACAGCACGTCAAGCAAAATACTGCAGCATCTTATGCAGTTGTAATCGAGTATAGATCGGAACGGAAATTATTAATCTGATGTGCTGGCCACTATACATTAAATTGAAAATTTTAAGTGTGCTTCAGAAGGCGCGCGGGCACAGGGTCTAAGTACCTACTTAGTACCTACCTAATTATACAATAAACAAAAATATTAATTTATGAATTAGGTAAGTGGTAAAAAAAAATATGGAACGCTCAGGCATCAGAGGGTTCTAAAAAAGTTATTGAAAAGTCGGCAAAAGTTATTGAATCTTATGCAGGCTTTTATCAGATTTATGTCTCTTAATAAAATAACTATCGGCTGCGCGCTGCGCTACGCCGAATATCGACCACCTAAGCGAAAATATCAATCGATTTATGCAATAGGTGCGTTCTAGGTTCTAGGGTGAAATTACACAACTAGCAAAACACCTGCGCCATCTATACACCTGCTTTTCTTGCCAAATATCCTGTCTGCAATGTGGTACCATTTTATTCCGTCAGAGGTGCTACACATGATTCATTAAATTGAAATTCCAGGAAATTTTACATAATATTATGTTTTTTGTATTTTAGGGGCTGTACAAAATTTTGTTTTGATATTTTAAGGGCCTATTTCCTTGTTATTTTAGGTTTATAAGCAAAATCAATAGCCAGATGATACACGTTACGCCATCTAGTGAAAATTTTTGAAATCAAAAAATTTTTCTTTGTGATGAGACCCCGTGACACTATGCTTTGGATTCCTTTAAGAACAGAGTGAATAGGTTGTTGAGATGGCGGTTAACTATCTGCCTATTAATAAAATAAAAAACAATCGTTACCTTTTTCGTCAGCATCGAACTTCTGCTTCTGCTTGGCCTTCTTCTTATGCTCCACCTTGTCGGCCTCCTGGTTGATCGTCTCGAACACCGTCTCGGCCACCTCCGACTGCCAGCGCTCGGATATCACCAGCGGGAAGTCTTTGTACTGCATCTGGTCCGCTTCCGTCAACTAAACAAGAACAATTTTGAGTTTTATTTTGATGACTTAAACAAAACCGTTATTATACAGGGTGGCCCGTTTATAGTGGTCCAAAGATTTTTTTCAGCTTGAGAGCATCGTGAGTTATCGTTTAAAACATACCTACTTAATAATAAAAAATAATACTAAAAATATTGGAATTTCGGATTTAAAAAAAAAATCAAAATTTCTAAACCATAAGTTTCCGCTTTTTTTTTTTTTTTAATCCGAAATTCCAATATTTTTGACGCAAAACCTCTCTGTTATAAAAACTACAGGACCGAATCGAATGAAATTTGGTATGGGCATAGTGCAACAGTCTACCTATTGCTATATAATTTAACTTTTTCTGTAGCTTTTTTGAATTTTTCGGCAAAATATTAATTTTCGAAAAAATCTTGTGAAAAAAAATGTACCACCAAAGTTTTGCTAACACTGCTAAAAAGTATCTTACCATAAGGTTATTCTTTACACAAAAAATCATAATAGTCCTTCGATAGCAACATCTTTAAAAACAACATAATAACAACAGTACATGAAAATAAAAAAATTACGAAATTTACCATATTTAAATTTTATTCGTTTGGTTGTTATTTTTGATTAAAAACTCATTCTGTACAAATCTGTATTCACATGGCAAAAAAATTAATGAAGTAAAATTATAGCCTGCCAGCCAAGATAGTTTAACTTTATTCTAATGTGAATTTATTAATAGGCTGCGAAGAATATTCTTACTGCAGATTATGTTTAGCAAATGGCGGACGGCGTTCCGAAAACCTTTTGTAAAAAATAAACAACATGGAGAATCAATAAATCTACATAAATAATCAACAGATTATTTATGTAGATATATTGATTCTCCATAACTTATTAAGATTTAAACTAAATAACAACAACAAAAAACTCAATAAATTATTAACATTATAATAAAGTTAAGTTATCTTGGCCGGTAGGTTAAAATTTTACATTCATTTTTTAGCCATGTGAATACAGATTTGTATCCGTTTTTATCGAAAGGAATGTGTTTTTAATCAAAAATAACAACCAAATGATTAAAATTTAAATATGGTAAATTTCGTAATTTTTCGATTTTCATGTATAGCCTGACCAGGAATATATGGGACCTCGCCATATTGCGGAAAACAACTGGAACTAATTTCTTTTACTGGCAACGAAACCCCAAATTGTCATTGACATGTCATCAATTGTCATAATGATTAGTGTCAAAGTGGACGCGTAATCTAATTTTCGACCAAGTGCAATTTTTATGTGATAAAAATGCCGAGAACTATTCGTTTCCGTAAAAGAAAAGTGGTTTATTTAAAATAATGATTATATTATAAATGACATCGTTTAGAAAAACAATGGATTAATGTTTATTTTACCCGTCAGTGGTTTTGCAAAAATAATTGTGTTTTGGTCCAAAATTCAAGGCCAATATGACATAGAGCTACTGAATTTAATAAGAAGGTACTCAATTTGCGAGTGTTTTGTCGTGTTCTTTTAGCGTAGAATCTGTTATCACTCGGCAGCACAATTTTTAAAGCCTTAGAAATTAAAATGAATGTAATCATATAACAATTATGTTTTTTTGTCTTCAGTTGCCAATCTACGCTGGTATGAGTATACTGAGTGTTGTCATTTAAAGAGGATTCGAAGCGCCCTTAATTCAGGTCCCATATATTTCTGGTCAGGCTATACATAATGTTGTTTTTGAAGATGTTGCAATCGAAGGACTACTATGATTTTCTGTGTAAAGAATAACCCTATGTTAAGATACTTTTTAGCAGTGTCAGCAAAACTTTGGCGGTACATTTTTTTTCACAGGTATTTTTTTTGATAATCAATTAATTCCCGAAAAATTCAAAAAAGCTACAGAAAAAGTTAAATTTAAAAAAATCTGTCTGGTTATTTAAACTAGATGAGCCTATAGCGCAATAGGTAGACTGTTGCACTATGACCGTACCAAATTTCATTCGATTCGGTCCAGTAGTTTTTATAACAGAGGTTTTGCGTTAAAAAAAAAAAATTTCAGATTTCAAAAAAAAAAATTTCTAAACCATAAGTTTTCGCTTAACTAAAGTATGTTTTAAACCATCACTTATGGTGCTCTTAAGCTGAAAAAAGTCTTTGAACCACTGTAAACGGGCCACCCTATATAATAGTAGATTGTTTGTTATACAAGGGGAGAAAGCGACTTCTACTTTCCACCCTAGGGAGGGAAAAGCAATTTTCTAACCGGCTATCTACACATGAAAATTCAACTTGCCGAACAGAAGAGATAAAAATAAAATCGCGGCTCAAACAATCAGCCGTCAAACGCCTATTCAGACTGAAGTGGGAATGGGCAGGTCATATGAGGCACAAGACAGATTGTCGTAGCAGGCGGCTGCTTGAGTGACGACCATGGGGTCAAAAGCGTGATCCAGAAAGACCTCAGATGCGTTGGAAGTAGTACGAAATAAAAAGGACGGCTGGGAAAAAGTGGATCCAGGTTGCACGAGACCGCCGCAAATGGCGTAGATTAAAAGCCTACACCCGGAGGGTCAAAACAGGCTGAAGGAAAAGAGAGAGAGAGAGAGAGAGAGAGAGACTTGAACATATGTGTCGGACTGTCTGTCACACGATCGGCCAGTTTTCTTTACTGACACTGAACTGATTATGTAACGTACCTACTTAACTTTTAGTAGAGCAATCAGCGGCACGTCAAGAACGTACACAGTTAAACTACCTAAAGAGTTTTTATTATGCAAGGAATAGAGGGGTCTTAAGGACAAAATATGTAGTTCGACTTGCAGACATGAGTACGTTGGCTTCTGTCTACGCATCTGCGGCGATGACCTCCCCCGCGTTGGTTTGAAAGATGGCGCGTACTTCTGGTTGTACAAAAGCTTTTATCTATGTAGTAAATAAGGCCAACAACCTTGATGTTCCTTATCTCATAAAAACTACCGATATCAAGCGCATTTGTCGCATTGACTTCCTATGGGTTGTACTTATAGTAATACACTTTCTTCTATCTGTCTTCTCAAAAAGGTGGTCACATCAGTGTCCTTCTCGTTGACGTTGAACTTCTCCGGCGAAGGGATAAGAAGCGACTGTCCTTACTGGTATCTGGCTTTGGGATGGTAAAGTATCTACCTCCTAGTGGTCCATCCCGGGCAACGATATCACAAACTCCAGTTTGTGATGGCGGCTAACCGATCCTATCAGCGGTGGAAGGCACCGTCAGGTGCCGCCTGGTAGCTCCCACCCTCCCACCGGAGTACTTGCTGTGTTCCGTCGGTGAATGGGAGTGCCAGAACCGTCAACTCTGTCAACGCCACGTCTGGCTTAGTCTAGAGTCAAGAGCAAACCCATTTCAAATAAAAAATAGGGTCACTAACCGTCGATCCTGCCGACCTCGAAAGCGTCCGCCGCGTTAACTTCCCAACGCGGAGAAAAACAAGGTATACTCCGAAAAGTTTGTACTCAACCTTCCTGCGCCCCGTCAGACGTATGGGGGCGAGGAAGTGCCAATCGCACGGGAATGTCATAGGAAATTCCCTTCGCGGAACACCACCCGTCCCCGCTGACATCTAGCATGCCTCACCCTCGGGTCTGGCACTCATCACGCACGAGCTTGCGTAATTATAGAAGTGGCGTGTACTTTTAAAAGTAAAATTGCTTCTATCTGCTTAACAAGGTCACTAACCTTGATGCCCTTCGTGTCTTCCTCGTCGAAGCTGCCGATGTCGAAAGCGTCCGCCGCGTTGACTTCCCCACGCGGTGGGATGAGAGGTGGCGTGTACTTTTGATGGTACACTTGCTGCCAATCGATGCCAGCGAAGAACACGTGCTCTTTGACTTCATCGGCGCTGGAAAATTAAAGGGTTCCATTAGCATATAAGTAATCAAAAAAAGATATATCGGAATCGACAATTATTATATTATTGCTCCCTACGGTAACCTAAGTTTTAGCTGAAGCAGTTGAGTACAGAAATTATCTCTGTACCAAATTTCATTTGAATCGGTCCAGTAGTTTCGGAGCCTATTTAATACAAACAAACAATCAAATCTTTTCTCTTTACAATATTAGTGTAGATGGATATATTTACCCCCGTCCCTTACAACCGAGCCGCTTGTTGATGTCCCTCTGCAACAGCCCCTCGAGCAAGCTCTTCAAGCTGGGGCTGAACGTCTCCGGCAGCTCCACGTTCTGAAACATATTATAACTCTATTGCAGAAATGATTCCATCTTTACTAACAACATACACATTTTTTGCTGAAGAGCATTGGTCAAACAGAAAGCATACTTAGCGCATATCATAATTATTTATAACACTATTTTCTGCTTAAGAAAGTACGAGTACATCGTAAAGTTAGAATACCTAGTAATATATTAATCTTGTTTATAATCTGTTGTAAATCGCGCTATATATGCATCCATTGTTTTAACACGCTTTTTAGAGAAATAATATATAATCAATATAAACTACATATAATTGAAAAACATTTAGATTATATATCTCTGTTAGCAAAACTACAAAATGAAAAAATAATGTAAAAATTATTACTATCACATTAAGATAAAAGTGTTTAACAATGACATAATAAATTAGAGACTGTTTCGGATTATTGTAATAAGCTTCACATAAAAACAAACCACGCGTAAGCGGAACTGTTATAAAACTAATGTGCATAGCCGGCATTGTAATAATCTTTACAAATATTACCAAAAAAACAGCTTTGGAACTAGCATTTAAAACTTATAATAACGTTAACTATGGGTACTTAAATTTACACTGGCAAATTATGTTAGTGAGTTTGTTTTCAGAGATAATTTTTATTTAGAGCGATTACTTTTTTGTACAAGTTCATTGTTGTGTGTGGGATACGTAATAAGGCCTGGTGGTAATTTATATCGTGGGTGTTTCAGTTTTTCACACGAGTCTATTGAAACAACAGGTATGATGACCACACGCTATGCAATTAATTGATGAAAAAAATCTCGGTAACATGCATCGTCAGAAACTATTTTTGTTACCATGCACGATGTAACTTATAAGCAGAGGTCGGAATTAGGTAGAGTTATTTATGTACTTGCATCGAAATGTTGATATTAATGTGGACCTTCCCGGGACTACTAATGGACAATCCCGTGTAATGTAAGCGAATGAGTAAACCGATTTATTGCTAATCGATAGTTTGAATGCGGTAGAAAGATACAAAATCTAGTACATTCCGTTAAGCGGTGAGTGCTCCGCATTTCCGCTATTGTATTCTTTTGTTCTCACAGGCTATGTTGTGCGAACTACCACTGTGGCAACATCGCGCGTATTGGAATTTTGCAACTTCGGACATCCGATGTCATTAATGTAAGTTTGGCAACGTCGTGCGTGTAGTAGTTTAAATTTTGTAAAAGTAAATAACTTTTTATATAAACAAATCACGGGATTTTTTCTGCTCTTTAAAATTAATCTTGGGATTTGAGGCATATCCGCTTTATTCTTTCGCTGTATGAAATCACTGTAAGTACATGAATAACTCTACCAAATTCCGACCTCTGCTTATAAGTCATACTTATCTTAAAAACTTGTTTTTATTTGCTTAAGTTTACATTGAGAGTTTCAAATTTACTCAAGCAGCGACCTATATTCGAATTTGTATGCAATTCTTTAGAACTTCACTCATTTTGCTCGCGCTATGCTCTATGGCGACGTCGAGATTTTGTATGAATAACTCGATGCGCAGTGTTCGCTGCATCGCGAAATCTAGTTTTATCATGCTACTCGTAATATAGTAAATTACACTAAAAATCCTCGAACTCAACGCAAGAGCAGTCAAGCGCAGCAGGACTTTTGTCAATTTGCACTTCTGACAATTTTTGTGCTACACAAACACTAAAAAAAGATACCAATCGAGGATCTTTTAATTTATATAGAGGGCTATACACACACACTGTTTGTTGACCCAAATAAATTTTTAAAAAATCTTTGAATAATTTTATAATGTGAAGGTTATCTCGGATATCAACAATGTGAATTCTTCGCGTTAAAAAAAAAGGCAAGCATCTTTAAGAAACGGCAACTAGCATTATTAATTTATGATTACTTTCCGTTAGTTGGCAAGTCCTGTTGACGTGATCAAGTTTGTAAAAAAAACTTAAAAGTATATTTACCATGGTCAAAGTCATTCTGTCGATCTCGTGCTTGTCTTTTGTCTTGTGCTGACGGAAGGGAGAATGACCCTTGAGTAGTTTGTACAGCATGCAGCCAAAACTGAACCAGTCAGCGGACGAATCGTAACCTGTGCCTTTGGACAGCACTTCTGGCGCCATGTAGCCGTGGGTACCCCTAAAAATAAAGTGAAAGCATAAAAAAGATAAACAAATTGTTCTTACGCAAGGTCAGGTTTTATGCAATGTGAGTTTGCGCAATATTCCATCGCGGATGACAGCTTTACGAGAGCCTTTGTCATGCAAATGTTTTATTATGATCTCATAAAGTCGCTTGTAAAGGTTGTGAATTTATGCATGCATCTGCGGGTAGAAAACACTTCCTTAGTGATGAATACAAAAAAGGGCCAGAACAAATTCCTGGTGAAAATGTTCACGAAAAACAAGTATGATAGTGCTTACAGAGAGCACACGGATATTTTGCAAACTTCAAGTGATTAAATTTAATAAAAAACATAATTGGAACTTACACACTAGCATGTGGTTTTTTCTTGGAGAAATCGCAGGCGAGCCCGAGGTCGGATATTCGGACGTGGCCGTGCTCGTCGAGCAGAATGTTCGCCGGCTTTAGGTCTCTGTACACTATATGGCGTTTGTGCATGTGTTCCAAACCTACACACATAATTTTTATTAGTTTTGCAGGCCAAGTAATATTTTACGCTAAATATTATCGAGTGAGCAGGTAATTTTGTAACCATCGTTCAGTTTTTAGGAAGAAGGTGCTGAGTAATATAAAAAACGAAAAACTTCGTACTGTTTTGTTTCCATCGAACTCTACCTTTCAAACCTCATAAGACCCGCGGGCGGGTTGACAACAATTAATTTTATATTGTGTCTGAAAACATGATACTTACGTAAATGGTTTAATGAGTGTACGACAGATACTACTAGTAGAGCCCAATGAAAAACAACTGAAGATAGAAGCTGAACTACTAATTCTGTGGTATATGACCAACAGTTTCAAGCACTAGTACTAACCTAAGATGACTTCAGCGGCGTAGAACTTCATCTCAGCCTCGTTGAACACACCATGTTGCGACAGGTGGTAGTGAAGATCGCCCCCGTTCATCAGGTCGAGTATAAAGCAGAGTTTGTCTGGCGTGTGGAAGGCATACGTCATGCACACGATGAATGGGCAGTCCACCTGCAAAAAATATTACCCAGAGAAAATGAATAAAAAGTATGTGTGATCTTGAGTCTCAATTTTCAAAAACCAATAATGAATAATGGATATCTGCATTGTCTAATTAGAATCTTAATTAAATGAGATATTTAATTTATAATTTAAGCAATAATTTTTAAAGTTTTTACGAAAATAAATATTTAAACCGAATAACCCTGCCTACCTCCGATGAATTTACGTGCAAACTTTCTTTATTGAGTAAGTATTACAGTTGGTAGATATACTAGGGTAGATTAATACGAATAGGTGTGAACAAGTTTTATTACAATATAAAATGATATCTAGTAAATAATCTTAAGTACACACTACACACAGTGTCAAACAGGAATTTTCAGTGTGTTGTACAATTTAGGATGATATTATTTATTTTATTTATTGAATGAAATCTATTCAAAATGTTATGTATACGAGGGTCAAACTGAAAGTTCTTAGAACTGGCCACTTATAAACAATATAATAAAAAAAAAATTCTAAAATTTGAAAATAGAACTCTTTGCCAATATTACTGAGTATATATTTCATTCATTTGTCATTTGTTTTACGACTTGGCGGCAAATTGAAAATTGTCTGTGTCACGTCAAAATGAATTTAACACGAGAAAATTTTCGTGCAATGATTTTTTATGACTTTCGATGTCATTTAAGTCAACAAGAAAGTTATGATAGACTACGATTGGCCTTTCACGATGAAGCCCCATCTCGTGCGACTGTTTACAACTGGTTTAATGAGTTTAAACGTGGTCGCACTAATCTCACTGATGATGTACGTGAGGGACGGCCTTCTACGGCGACGACTGAAAATAACATCTGTGTTGTGCGGCGTATGATAGAGACTGACAAAAGAGTGACCTATCAGCAGATTCGGACAAGCTTAGGCATCGGTATGAGTCAAGTGCACAAAATCCTCCACGAACATTTAGCGGTCAGGAAGCTTTGCGCCCGGTGGATACCTCATAATTTGACTAAGGCTCAAAAACTCCATCGTGTGGATTGGTGCCGTAAAATGATTGAAAGATTTAACGGAGGTGACTCAAATGCTGTGTTCGACATACTAACAGGTGACGAAAGCTGGATTTACTGTTATGATCCTGAAACCAAAAGACAATCTGCTCAGTGGGTGTTTCCTTTCGAGGAGTTGCCAACTAAAGTGAAGAGAGATCGAAGTGCGGGAAAAAAAATGGTGGCCTCGTTCTTTGGAAGGGTTCATTTCGCAACAATTGTGTTAGAGGATCAAAAAACAGTTTCTGCAGAATGGTACACTACCAATTGTTTGCCACTTGTCTTGGAAAAAGTTCGAGAGAAACGACCTCGCAGTAGGATCCTCCTTCACCACGACAACGCCTCGTCGCACACCGCCAAGCGAACGATCGACTATTTGGCGACATCAAACGTTGAATTACTGGGTCACCCGCCGTATAGCCCCGACCTCGCGCCTTGTGATTTTTATTTATTTCCAAAAATTAAAGAAAAACTTAAAGGAAAGCGGTTTATGAATGCTGAAGAAGCGGTGGCTGCGTATCGCGATGCAATTGAAGAGACCCCTAAGGACGAGTGGGCAAAATGCTTTTCCCAGTGGTTCCATCGCATGCAGCGGTGTATTGACGTCAATGGACAATATTTTGAAAAGATATAATAAAACTAATAACTGGCTAATGTAATCAGTTTTTGATTTTCTAAGAACTCTCAGTTTGACCCTCGTATCCAGTCATTTTATTTTATACTTTTTTATTGATAACAGTCAGTATAAATATAATGTAAGTTTATGTATCACCTATTAACATGTGAATTCAACGGAAACCGGGTCGCAAATAGAATAAAATAATGTTCTTTCTAATCCATACGAAAATTTTAACACAGGAAAAGGGCATTTCTATTTTCCGCCGGCCGCGCAATAGGCGGTTTCTCTATTATAATTGATGGAATGAGGTTTTTCTATTTGCAAATAAATTCTAAACGGAGCACGATCAACTCATTTTTTTGTAGTATGCACTTCATATCCCGAAAGCGCCCTAATTTTTTTTTCTTGAATAATAAATAAATAATAATTAAATTGTTTCAACAAACACAACAATTACCTTGCCGCAAACTAAGCGTGAGCTTGTGCTATGGCGTGTAGGATAACGGATAGACATACTCATATTGAATGGAATTAGTTTGACTTACGATAAAGTACACGATGATGATAACTGAATATCTTTCAAATGGAACAACAGCAAGTTTACATCGACCACAAATAATTTTAGGAACTGTATATTTTATTAGAAATAATAACACATTATTAAGGTCCGTAACTCGGTACGCTTTCTGTTAATTTTAAAATTATGTTTAGGTAAGCTTACGCCAATAAAACAATATAGCATACATCTGTTGGTATCGTATTATAATCTGATATATGATTTTTGTCTAAACATGAGAAGAAACTGTTCCGTTCTCGGTTAATAACGACTAAATAGGAAACGGATGCTGCCACTTAAATGAAACATCCCATTCTGAACGAAATAATATATGCTTTGCAATCGTAACATTACACATCGTAGATTTGTTGATTAGATTGACTAGTAGATAGATGTGGCGTTGGTTAACTAACAGCAATTTAACATTTTAATTCTATTTATCCGCTAGATTTTGTATAAAGCTATATTCTACTATGCCGTTTATCTAACAGCTCTATTGGGAAACTCATTTCGGGGTTCCCTAATAGTCATCGTTCCAGTTATACTAAATGTACTTTGAAATTGGCTCAAATCGAAACCGACGAAGTAAAAGCTACCAATATAGTTTAATAGTTAGTGCCAACTACTACTATTCGCAAAATAGCATTTAAAGCAATAATGGCGAAATACCGACGGGTTACATTCGACGTCTGTATACTTTTACTTATATGATACCTACATAAAAATAAGCGTCTTATGTGACTGAGTAAGTCAATAGTATATTCCAGCGGAAATGTTTAGACAAACGTACAATAATAGATTCTCTACATTTCGTCGGCAGAAATGTAGGCATATAAACCGTAAAACTAAAGAAACTATTAAAGAATTTAGGTGAAGCAATCTCTTCATAGCCACTAAAGTGGACGTCCTTAATACTTGAGCGTATCTCGTAAAGCTACATAGATAGGTATTAGAGTATAAATACAGTATCTCGAAGCGGCATTCGCCACTAAGAGAAGGCGTGTCAAGGCAAAGATAACTGCTATTCCCAATGGTGTTATTTGTACCGCACAGACGATGCGGCGCCCCCGGCCACCGGACGACCGCTCATAAAAAGATAAGCTGACTCGCAGGGCGGAATCAAGCAACTGCATAACGTAAACTTAAAACGAATTTTGGCGATTATCTGCGTGAACGGTCGACAAAGCGATAGTCGATGCGTCTACGGTTCCACTCCACCGCCAATTCAGGGAGACCCATTGGCTTTGCAACGTGTGCAAATGAGCAGAGACGGTGACTCATGTGCAGAGTCTACGTGTCTTACTAAAGAGTCAAGTCGGAAACCTACAGTTGGCGTGTGCCAATAAAAGTTCACGAGTTCTCCGTACAAAGATAAACATCAGAGATTTACTCATCAAATTTCTAGAGCGGAATTGTAAAAATACAAACTGTTTCCGAGTTAAGAAAACCGAGCTCGCATCCGATAAACCGTTGGCAACATTATGATTGGCAAAAGCGAATTTATTGATTTCTATATCAAAATCATATACTATCAGACGAATGTATTGTAAATTAGTTATCAAAACTAATGTATTTAGGCGATATGGGGAATCGTAAAATAGTCGAAATAAGTCACGACATCCAGTACACGTACAAAATATTTATGTAGAAAAGAGACACACCACACACTATAAATATCATTATATGTGGTTTGAAAAAGGTTTGACCACCTAAAAGTTGATGAAAATCCTGATACAATGGATGGTGTTTGACAATAAAATCCGATCGACTTTACGCCGGACACCCATAATCCAATATCGATAAAATTTGTCATCCACATCGGCCCGACGCTATAAATCCGAGTTTGCTTACCCGTAAACATAAAATAAAAACGTTTATTAGGTACCACACAACATAAAGTTCCAAAACAAGGCCACAGTAAAAGAAAATTCATGCCAAAACTTGACTACGTATAAACGTAGTAACAAAACGGTAGACAGTTTCTCGTTTTATAAACTTTGCCTCAGATACCGATGGCCTTGTTAAACTTTAGGGGAAGCCTTTCAGGTCACGAAGAACAAAATGACACTTATGTATGTACGAATGTGTTACTTACTCGGGTATTTCTACCTACATGAATGTGTGAGCGTGTCATTGTTGATCGTGGCAAGGTTCGATGTAGATAGGAAGTCTACAAAATTTGCTTCTTTATTCGAGCTCTACATTTTGGTTCCAATAACTTGCAGAAAAATGGGAAGGAAGGATAACTTAGGCAATTTGTAATATAGCATTGATAACACGAGAGACGTTCGGATATAAAACCATGTCAACGCTCCACTTAAGAGTGATTCTTTGAAAAATCCTTAACTGTACTCTATATCTTTTTAGCAGAAACGGAAATTTTATAAGTATGAGTGTAAAAAAGTATACAAAATAAAGTATAATATACAAGGTGTCCCAAAAGTCGACGTCAAGCCAAAATCGCATGATAGGTAAGGTCATAACAGTTATCAGAAAAATATTTAAAAAATTTAAACATGTACTGCGTTTGAGATTCACTTTCAGTTTGTTTCTCGTCGACAACAGTGTGAAATAGTTTCCCATTTGTGTGATAGTGAAAAACACGGATCGTCGGTTGGAAATTGTAAAACAAAATGCATCGGAAGCGGATTGGACTACGACAAATCGAGGGCGATCCAATTCGTTTCAGTCCAATTGGCTGGATATCGTTTATGTCCCCGATACCATATCGCTTATAACTTATACATTTATGACGACGGTATTGTGAATCAAAGCAGATTGCAGTCGATAACCAATCTGATTTGATTGTCATCGGAGTATAAAATTCTTGATGCAATTATGCCGTATCAATAACTCTCGATTCGATAGAAGGAATGTTTTACAGTGGCTGTATATGTGTACCTTTTTTACGTTTTCAATAACTTAAAACTGACGCTGCTATTAGGTAGGCAGTCAGGTTATGTTTAGAAAGGTTTTTGCTTTCGACTTCATAACAAAAATTGAGCATCCTATATAAATGGTATGGCAAAAGTAAGTGAAGATAGGCTACGTTCACACTATTTATCCACTATTGATGATTACATGACGCCGAATCATCCAAAAAAACCGGAGAGTTACTTAGTAGAACTCAGACTTGAGCGACGACAAAATTGTGGAAGACGAAATAGGTTGAAAAGAGAAAATGGTACATCATGGTACATCATTTTTACAAGAAATTTCTCGCTTCGAAGATTTAAAACAATTATGCTACGGGTGAACTAAGAAGTGGGGGAGGCCTATGTTCAGAAGTGGACGTCTTGCGGCTGATGATGATGAACTAAGGAGTGACGAATCAAAGTACTTTTTTTTTAAACGACAGTATTCTTTTTTTGACGATTTATAGGGACGACTTCCAGTGGCGCTGGCGCTACAGTGATACAACGCTCGGCAAATATTTATATGAAACTGTTTACATTATGTCAAGGCAAAAATACCGGATCCGGCATTTTTGCCTTAGTGGCAAACCCCCCCCCCCCCCCCCCCTAGCTAGCTCATCCGGCAGTTTAAGCGGGCCAATAAATCTACCGGTCCAGCATAGTGTAAACCTGCGTTACGTCCGGATTAGCTAATTCGTCACTGAGTTAATGAACTTAATGAATACTAGCATTCCAGTGTCTCCCCATTGCCATGAGGCCAATTTTTCGGCCTATAATTACAAAAAAAAAAACCCACAAAATGTTAACATAGATGTAGTACTTACTAAAACAAACTGTAGCAATTTCACGCTGATATTACTATATGCACCTGCCGTAATCCAGATACATTCGTTGAAATTGATCACAAGATTTTGACTGCATAGTGTTCAAAAGAAATGCTTTCCGCACAATGTAAAGCTCTTTAATCGGAACATTCGAATATTAAGACCCGAGTTCACCAACTTTTAAACAGCCGTTGAACGAACATCGATTGACGATCAATTTGACGATTAACGATAATGCTAAATCGGCTGATTAAACATTAAACATGTGTTGGTGAACTCCAGGCTAAATTGTTTTTATTGCAACCGATTAAGATTAAAAGAGTTCGCACAACAACCATATAAACTATTCATTCATACGTCTGAATCGATACTGACATAAGTCGTTAAAATAACATTCAAGTACGAATCGAGTTTGATTTTATTTTAATGTGAAGTGTTTACGATTTAATAAGTGGTATGATGTCTAGCAATAAATTGGTTACAAGAATTCCTTGAACTATAAACATGAAAACGTATATTTAGTGTTGACTGTATCGAAGTCGACGAGTGCATGCTCAGTACGTAAGGCAAAATATGTCCAAAGTAACTCATCATAATAAGCATAGACATAATATACGTCATGGTTACGACACAGCCCTTTTACTCGCGGAGTTTGCGCACTGGGTCGCTCCTGCCTTAACCTATTTTGTGTGGAGGCACACTTCGGGACTTCACTGTGCTCAAGACTGAAACCGTATCGACACCCAGAGATGAGTATATGTATTTACTGCAGGCCGTTGGCCCTCCACTTTACTACTGTTCCTTGCCGGGGGAAAATCATTTACGTCCGCGTCGTTGCCTCGAGCACACATTCAATTACTGGTTATTCTTTATACAGCGCGGCGACCCCTCGAATAATGACGAGGCCCCTTCAATAAAAAGGCCCGGTTTTTTAGGAAAACAAAAATAAAACCAGACAAACCGAAGCAGGCTGGGTCTGTATTGGTAAACTTCTACAAACCTTGTAGAAGTTTACCAATACAGAGTTGGTATTTTTGACAGTTGGTATTTTTTCTAAGTCTTTTATCGGGCTCAAAATAAATCGACGTATGAAAGAAATCAAAAATGACACATACTTATAATTATTTTTATAACTTAAGCAATTATTTTGCAAGTTTTTAAGAAATTCGCTGAGCGAGGGGACGTGGGTTCGAGTCCCACCGGATGACACAGTCGATTAATTTTTGTGAGCGAAATTAATTTCAATGACACATACTTATTTTAAGTTACATCAGAATAGATGTACAATACAATCAAAATTTTAATGAAAATAAATTAATAGGTCCATGCTCATTGGTTACTTTTGTAATGGAACCGGCAGATGTTTCCGATTCACTAAGGTAAACAAGGCGGTTTCACCTGGGTCATGTATTTTTAAACGCACCGTTACGCAGTTGATGATATCATAATCATCAATGGGGATCTATTTTCGAAATCAAAACGGAACACTAGATGGTTTTCTTTAGGGGGCATCAGCATCAGAATATAGAATATAGTTTTGATGGTGATTGCGAATCATTTGATGTACGATACGGCCTATATTAAAATGATACTTACTTATTTAGGCCTATTGACATCTACCCAGATTTCAGATCATGTTCTGGTCTGAACGAACTGAAATAACTTAGATACGTATTCGATTTCTCAAAACACAACGCATAATACATCAAAATATGAGACCAAAATGTTTAAAGCACTTTTTATAATAAATAATTATGATAAAGTTAGGACATAAATATGATTCGATAGAAATGTGATACGATTTTATTGGCTATGTGTATTATTTATTCATTGATTGAATATAAACGCTATTATTGCGACCGACAATGCTAATGATATTGTTAATTTATCGATCAATTTGTAAATGCGTAATTGGCTATCGAGACATGATGATAAATATGAATAAATGTCAAATTAATTATGTTATCTCTCTGCAATATTGTTTACGTCGGTAAAATGGCTTTCTTTTAATTACATGCAAAGTATTTTAGTTGACCCTTGTACGAGGGGCGTTCAATGTATTCTCGGTATCGGGGTAATTTGCTAATAACGTGGGTAATCTAATTATCTTATTTGTTAATGACACTATCTGAGGGTATAAATAAAAAAAATCATTTAATTACGATCATTACTTTTCTATTTATTGTCAGTGAAAGACGACCAGAATGTCTGACGTCACAATGATAAAGAAAATCGAGCATCGCGCTGTTATAAAATTCCTCACTAAGCAGGGAAAAAGCCAAAAAATCATTCACGAAGAGATGGTCGCTGTTGATGGACCCCGTCGTTATCAACCGTTCAAAAGTGGTCAAGTGAATTCAAAAGAGGCAGAGAAAGCATTGAAGACGACCCTCGCTCGGGCGGGCCCGTGAGCGTCACCACTGAAGAAAATGTGAAAAAAGTGGAAAAACTTGTACTTGAAGATGCTAGAATAAAAATCAAGATGTTAGCAGAGATAACAAACCTATCCGTGGGTACCATACATGCTATCCTGCATGACCATCTTAACCTCTCAAAGGTCAGTGCAAGATGGGTGCCGCGAATGCTGACCGCACCTCAGAAACAAGTTCGTGTCGAGTGCTGCAAGGAATTTTTAGAGCTCTGTGGAGAAGATTCAACGAGTATTTTCGACCGACTTGTTACTGGAGATGAGACGTGGGTTCATCACTATGACCCTGAGAGTAAACAGGAGTCCATGCAGTGGGTAAAAAAGGGTGCAGAGCCCCCAAAGAAGTTTAAAGTCACCCCATCCGCCGGAAAAATAATGGCTACGGTTTTTTGGGATTCCAAAGGTATTTTATTGATAGAATACACTAAAAAGGGTGTAAGCATCACAGCAGCATCATACGCAATCACACTGCGTAATTTAAAAGGAGCAATCAAAGAAAAAAGGCGAGGAAAACTCACAGCGGGGGTGTTGTTGCTTCACGACAACGCGCCGGTTCACACGGCCCGCGTGGCGAAGGCTGCTGCGCGAGACTGCGGCTTCGAAGAAATTAATCATCCTCCGTACAGTCCAGACTTGGCCCCCAGTGATTATCACCTATTCCCAAATTTGAAAAAAGACCTTCGTGGAAAGCGATTTTCCGACGATGAGGAACTGAAGACAGCAATTAATGCCCATATTGAGGAGAAGTCAGAAGAATATTTTTTAGAAGGTTTAGAGAAACTTATTTATCGTTCTAATAAGTGTATTGAGGTTCTAGGGGATTACATTGAAAAATAGGTTTTTTTCCAAATTTTCTGAGTTTTCTTTCATGCCCATACCGAGAATACATTGAACGCCCCTCGTAGCTCTGTATAATTCACAAATTTCAAGTTTTTCTGTCTTGAAATTACTCAGACAGCTCCGGAGTCAGGAAGTTGGTGGTGTTAACACCCCCGTGCCTCGGAAAGCACGTTAAGCCGTTGGTCCTGCGCCTGATCTCTCTACGGTCATGTCGGACTGCCGTCTCACCGAATTATGGGAGTGAAGGAACAGAGAGTGCACCTGTGTATTGCGCACACACTTGTGCACTATAATATGTCCTGCGCAGTTGGCTAATCTCTGTTGAAAAAGGCCGCCGTAGTCGAAATCGGCTAGGAGGACATCATCATCATCAATTCACAAATTCCTTGCTTCACAAACTCCCCCACTGCGTCTGTCTATGTATGTTCGCGATGATCTCAAAACCTACTAAACAGATTTTCATGCGGTTTTGCTTCTACCAACACAGTTAAGGGTTTTGTGTATATTTGACGATAGTTGCTGAAGAAGGCGGAAAATATCAACCAGTCTTTGTGAGCTTTCATAGAAAACGGTGTCTAATTTGTTTGAGATATATAATAACAAAAGAATGCATAGTGGGATTGTTTTTACCCGACTGCGACGGAAGGTCATAGCTTTACAAAAAAGTCCGCGACGGATGGATCTTTTAGGGTTTTAGAATAGCGATTTGATTACTTACGCTATTACCTAGGCCTAATGCTTATGATGAAGTGGAGCTGATGTCGAATTACCTCATCAACTAACGTCCTAGTTTCGAGAACAATACTTTACAAAAGATAATAAGCAGTTCACTATAGGTGAAACCTTAGGAACCGACCCTTGAGTTTGGTGCTTTGAGTCACATTTTCATTTAGCAAGCACTAAGTAAATATATTACACACAAAATTAAAACCACCTCAAAGAAAATACCTGCCTGCAAACATCAAAAATAGCAGGAGAAAGTAAAACAAAAAAAAACAGGTCAAGTGCGAGTCGCACTGAGGGTTCTGACCAAACAAAAGTTTATTTCTACGATGTGTCCACTTTGCGGTGTACGGACTTTTTTTCCTTTACTTGTAAAATTTCATTCATGATTGCCTATGGGAAATTGAAAGTACCCTATAGGTTGCGATTCTCCTGCGAAATGTTAGAAAATACGGCTAAGACCATATCTTCGGATTGCGTTAACTTAGAAGCTTCATTTTTTCCCAGCTTCAAGGGACCGCAGGTAATAAAAGTATTCTATGTCAATTTAAATAAATAAATTGTTTCAACAAACACCCTAGCCCCGAACTAGGCGTACGCTTGTGCTATGGTGACTAGGATAACGGATAGACATACTTATATACATTTATAAACATCCATGACTACTCATCACACAAACATTTGCCTCTTGCGGGATTCGAACCCGCAACCGCCTGGTTTAGAAGTCCGTGGCGCGAACCACTACACCAAGACGGTCGTCTATGCATTAAGCCTCCATACATACAATTCAATCAGCTACCTGAAGCTAAAGTTTTAAATTATTAAGTCGATCAATTTTACACTTCTTTAGCGCACTGGCTAAGGTAGCTGGTAATTTTCCAACTGCTCGTGCTCATCATACGGGATTCGAACCCGCAACTGCCTGATTTAGTAGTCCGGGGCGCAAACCACTAAACCAAGTCTTTCGTTAATTTCAACTTGACACCTCCACGCGTTCCTGAGAAAAAGAATCTTGTCAAACAGACGGAGTGGTGATCCTATAAGGGTCCTTTTAGGGTTCCGTAGTCCGACAAGGAACCCTTATAAGATCGTTCAGTCCGTCCGTCCTAGCAGGCATCTCTCACTCAATGTACTTGCGCGCGTTAATAGCCTACTCTCGAGCGCACCGACGGCGGTGCGTAAATCAGTAGGCTGCCAACAATCGAAGGCCGCGCGCGTACACACTATTGAATTATTTGTGTTACGGTCGATTCGTTTTTATGCAAACTAATTAAGTAATATGATTTTAAAATCTGTTATTTACTGTACAAATGAAGCCAGAGACATGATATGTCCTGAATTAGTCTCAGATTTAAATTAAATTCTGGACTTATCAGAGTCTCGAATGTTTGAACTTTTTAAATCTTTTAATAAGTCATTATAATTTTACGGCATACTGAAAGTTTCCACAGATGCTTTTTATAACTATGTATAAATACATTTTTGGAAATAATTTAGCACAGAACAATATCATAAATCTTGTTTTCCACATTACTACTTATTAAAACTGTTTGTACGAATCCGATTTGTTTTTCGGGACAACCGAAAATTTTGCACAGGTAAACATTTTGTAAAACACTACATCATTGTAAAACGTGTTTATAGGTCCAAGACTTTAGAAATTACAGGAGGGGTCCTGTAATTTCTAAAGTCTTGGACCTATAAACTTACAAACTTCAAATCATTCACGTAAAGAAACAGGCGCGGAAACTCTTATTTAAAATTGTCTCAGGTATCCTGTGACGAATACTTTTGAAACAATAATTAAAAATTTTATACTATAATTATTTTGAAACAATAATTAAAATTTATTACTATACAGTAAAAATATATACTGTTTATGCCTAATCTGTCTAATGTTTTAAGTTAATGGTACGGAACCCTTCGCGCGCGAGTTCGACTCGCACTTGGCCGGTTTTATGCTTTACATAATATTGGTAAAAATAATCACAAATGATACCATACTAAAATGTACACACTAGATACAATACCATATTTCCCTTGTAGTCAACATGACAGGTTAACGATACTGAGGATCTTTTATCCGTATTTCTAAAGCCTATTAAATTCCTAACAAACGGTAGTGCACTCGCTAACAAAAAAGCTTTATAGGAAAATTTCTGCGCTTATACAGAGTTTTATTAAATAATAGCTTTCGCTTTAGCAGTATGTGGAACTTTTTGACGTTCAAACTTAAATTCATTTTCACACCCGCAACTGTAAACCGAGAGACAAATATCAGTTTTGAATTTCATAGGTTACCATGTCTATAGTGTTGTATATTTTTATTGCTTTGCTTGATCATTACTACCGTGAAAAATATAGATGCTCATAAATAAACCCTGGTAAACAATCTTAAGACTAAAAATTATAACGAATTGGGAAAACATCGATTAATTAACGTAATGTCATATTTATCCACTCTAGGCATGTGATTTTAACATGCATGCACGATATTTGGTGCGCTAACAATATTATTAACAACGGTATGCTGATAACAAAACAGGTCGTGTAATATTAGTAAATATTATTATGGGCGTATGACGAAATGACGTAAATAGTCGTATCATTATTAAATTACAAATGTATCTTGTTACCCATAAAAATATTTCGTCATGTTATTATTATGGCTATTTATTCGTACACCACAACATTTGTGTGATCAAAAGATCAAGCAGGAAATACAAAATAAATTGTTGATGTTTTTTGCGTCAATTTACTCCAAGGAGAGCACAGTTATGCCTTGTCAACTTTTTTTTTGTTGAGATTATGATATAATTGGCATATTCAATCATTCTGAAGATAAAAATTCCTGTCTCAAAAAACCGGCCAAGTTCGAATTCGTTCGAGTTCGCCAACTTTAACTGAATAAGGATCCACTTACTTCCACTTAGCCAAAATACCACAATATTTTATTGACAGCAATAACTTTGTTTTAGTGTTTGTATGAAGAACAAAGTTATGTTTGCGGTTGTTAAAAATGTGCTATATCTCAAAAACTACTAGTTCTATCTCGTGCAAACCAATTTTCGTTGAACAAATTCTTCTAAATTTGTTACGATCTACATCATGTATTTTTTTTTTCAAAATTTATACTTGCTTAGTTTAAAAGCTAGATGGGGGGGACACCCATTTTACCACTTTGGAAGCGTCTATCTCTCAAACGTTAGACTTTTAGAGAAAATGGTTTTAGGAACCTCGATGTACAGTCGACCAAATTGAATCATGACCCACTTTGCCGATTATTCCTTTGTATTCATAAATGTAGTAAGGTTTTCTTCGCTGTCATGCATGTTGCACATAGTACGTTTTAAATATTAATAAAAATGCGTCATTACGGGTCAGAGATCTATACAAGTTTAACCTTTATTATCACTGCACTAGACATGTTTTAGATAAATCAGTCTTAATATGAATTTAAAATAAGTCCATAATCCAAACTATTTTCACAACGAAGAAAAATGTATTATAATTAAAAAAATAAAAAACGTCATGTGTCAGATGTCAAGTATACCTAGTAAGTCTGAAATTTTATAAAAATCTAAGTCAATATTTACAAACAAGTCGTATAATGGCTAATTTGGCAGAACAAAGAGCTGAGAATAAGTCGGAACACAGTCAGAACCTGTATAAGACGGCATGCTAAAGAGGGTACCGTCGAAGACAGACGCTGACATAATCATAGCGTTCGTTGAATCACGAACCAACAGAGAACAGAAATGCAACACTATTACGAATAACATATTTACAGACGAGAAATCATTTCACTCTTCTAACATGGCTTAACTTCGTGGCGTTACGATAACACGCGATACACAGAAGATCATGTAGTGCCCAACCAATTATCCGGCTGAATTTCAGCTAACATGTGTGCCTAGATGGATGCCGGAAGTGTCGGAGAACTTGTTCAAATTTCTCCTCGTCATAACGCTATAAACTATGTCAATTTATTGGAAGAATCAATGTTACCGACTTTGTCAGTTTACTTGCGTGAAGAAGTGCCAGTATTCTCCTTTGTTCATGATAACTGTCCAGTGCATACTGCCAGAATTGTCTCGAATTGGTTTACCCAGCATAAGGATGAATTCGCTCTTACGCTCGACGGCCATGGACCGTCTAGGTCCCCAGATCTTAATCCAATAGAAAATTTGTGGGGTTTGGATTGGGGAAGTGACATTTGTAGTCATCTAATCGGGTCACTTTTCACTTTACCAATTTAATGCCACTTGTTAAATATATACCTAAAATAAATATTATATTCTTCAACTAAGTATACTGTTTTATTTCATCATGGCTAACACAAGTTCCAGTGGAACTTTTATAAAGAAACTGGTTCCCGATACAGACTCTGCGCCCGGCTGTGCCGAATCCCGAATATCTACCTACCTACCTGTGTGTTGCATTGCAACCCTTACCTAAGTTCTCGCCGATTTTCATACAAACTTATTCGTACAGATAGCGATCATAGCCTTGTCAATAACTGTCAGTGTCTAATAAAATGATAACAGGTTCGTTTCTAGGAAATGTATGTTCAAGCTAATTTCAACCTACTTGTATAGAATGACAGTAGAAAAATGACCATAAGGTGGGTCATGATTCAATTTGGTCGACTGTACAACAACGGCCAATTTTAACAGAGATTAACCAACTGCGCCGGAGATATTATAGTGCACAAGTGTGTGCGCAATACACAAGGGCACTTTCTGTTCCTTCACTCTCTTAATTCGGTGAGACGGCAATCCGACATATCCGGAGAGACATCAGGCGCAGGACCAACGGCTTAACGTGTTTTCGCACGTGCGTTGGTGGGTGTTAACACCATCAACTTCTTGACTCCGGCCGGAGCTGTGTCTGAGTTATTTCAAGACCGAAAAACCCAACACTTTCGGCCCGACCCAGGAATCCAACCCGGTATCTCGTGGATAGTACCCAGCGCGCTGACCACTAGACCAACGAGGCTGTCTAAAAAGTTAATACTTAACGCCGGGTCCACCCTCAATTTGTAAAAATCTAAAGACGGTGACTCATATCGCGACATATTTTGTCGCGTTCAACGAAACCAAAAAGACACCGCGCGAGGCTCTGCTAATTATAAAATAGAAAAGATAACAAATCAATTGCTTCAAAGATGCTTTTACAAAACACACGTTTTGTTTTCAACATGCGGGTCGTGTTCCATGTTATGTTATTATTTTAAATAATTTAAAAGTTATTCAATTATGGAATGGAAACCATTTCATCTAATGGGACAAAGAGGGTGAGAGGGAAGGTATACATATAAGACTTACATTTTTTCTAAAATCAAATTGACAAGATTCGATGTGGTTTTTCACAAGCCAGAAATAAGACAATTAATTTATTTAATTATTTATTATTGAAGTCAATATACAACTTAACATTCTGTGAATATTTCAAACGTCTGCATGTTGCCATTATTTTCAGGCAAAAAAAAGAGAGAAAAAATCACGTCTGTTGTATGCCCCTTTAATATTTTATTTTTAAATTTTGTATTTAACTTAATGTTCTGTAAATATTTCAAGCGTATATCTGTTGCCGCTATTAAAATAGAGTAGAAAAACGCCAAACAACACGTTGTTATGGAAGCCCCCCTTAAATGTTACATTTATTATGTTTTTAGTATTTGTTGTTATAGCGGCAACAGAAATACATCAGCTGTAAAAATTTCAACTATCTAGCTATCACGGTACATGAGATACAGCCTGGTGACAGACGACAGACAGCGGAGGCACTTTTTTTTTATTTTGTTAAAAAATACAACGCATCAAACGTAAAACGTAATTTACAACTCTCCATTTAGTTAGAATATTTGACTTTTCGCAGAACTACAACATCCTGTATTACCAGAACCACGACTAAAGTTAATCTATGTTTACTCGAACTAGCGACGGGCGTCAGCGTATTACCGGGTGTAAGAGGAAATGATAAGGAAATGCGACTCACCCCGGTACTGACGAGTGAGAGCATAATCCGTTCGTTAAGCGCCAGCGTCTCGCCCTGCTTCATCTTGATGCGTTTCTTGTCGAGGCACTTCATCGCGTACATCTTGCCAGTATCCGCCTTCCGACATCCGTACACCTATGTGTACACAACATTTATTAGACGGTACATGATAGGCTTTCAGTTTTGCTGGCGTATTTTTTTTATCTTCTCATCAAAAATCTTTGAACTTTTAGGTAGTTTAATTGATTAAAAAAAATATTATAATTTCTCAAAATTTGGGAATCGAACACACCCCTTTCGCTTTCTATTATAAAAAGTCAGCTCTTGCCTTGCATCTCAGTCAACTAAGCTGCATGGATTCATCGAATTCTAATTATTGTCTCCTATTAATAAAGGCTTTACTTATTTTGCTTGATTAAACTCAAGACTTACTTCGCCAAATCCTCCTCGTCCAATGATACGATGTACACTGAAGTCGTTCATTGTTAATTGAATGTTTAATTCTAAGTTTTTCCATTGACAAAACCTTGTGTATTTGTCACTGCAACAAATGAAAATACAGGTTAGATCATACTCGTTGTAAAATGTTTATAGAAATCAAATAAGAATAAATATAACGCTCTCACCTTTCTAAAAATAATTTAAAGGGCTCTCCTCGGAGATGTTGGAAGATTTCTTCAATATACGGCTACAAGTAAATGAAATATAAGTTTATTATATTCAAATCATTACAAAGTTTGGTCTTATACATACGGTGTCAATTGAAACAAATAATTACCTCAAATAGATTTGGTGGCACTTCGTGTTTCATTAAATATTTCTGTACATGCGCTACACATTCTTTGGAATAATCCTGAAAAGAAACATTAGACACATAGAATCATAAAAAATATAGGAGTATCTATATCTAATATAGTCGAAAACTGCCGCATAAAGATCCAAACTAAAATATAATGCGGGACTATTTCACGAGACCTGAAGCGAGCCTGGAATGGAAAACTAAAAACAATCCTGGTCGGATTTAAAACCAGTTTCATATCTTCAATTTATTTAACAAAGAGCTTTAACTTTTAACTGGGACACTTCCACAATTAGGCCACGGCACGAATCGCATAAGCTGATGATGACTTCGGGCTGACAGAAACGTTGAACCTAGGGTGCTAATCCCTACAAAGGTCAAAAACTTTTCGCATTTAATTTGTCACACAGCTGCTACATACGACTGTGACTACGTAATTTTGTTTATTTTTAATGCGAACAACGTTAACGAGATATTAAATTCACTGTAAAATGTAGCAAAAACTTAGTAGCAAAATACATTCCTTGTTTAAAATGCACCCATGCTTATCATCATTCATTTCAGATCTACATAAACGATTGTGAGTAACTTTTACGGCATCTTTCAGAAATTGTAATACCTTAGTTGTAATAAATTTTTATCCTGAAGTAGTGTAGGTACTTTCTAAGACCTTACAATTTCAACTAGTTCATTTTAATTGCTATGAATTGGTTGCACATATAGAATACCGTACAAGTTTAATTGAAACGCCAGCAAACATTTTGATTAGCAGACGATTGAAATTATGCCAGGCAATATTGGCTTGATATGGACATCGAAAAACTTCATTCACGATACGATTTGATATACCACAAACCCCATATAGTAATGAATTCGTGGTTTAATGAATGATGTTTTGAATGAATGCTGGCAGGAAAGGCAGTCACGGATATGCACTTTAATTTCAGACCCGAGCGTTGGAATGGAGTAAATTCAAAAGCGTATTCATTAATGCACTGCCTCCTTTATTAGAATGCTATTCCGTTTCTAATAATAATAAGCATTTCTACATCAAATCTCCCAAACAAATAGGAGTGAATAAATAATGCCAGCGATGGTCAGTGTTTTTAAGCTAAAAGAAAACAAAGTATCTCATCTTACGAACTAGTCAGGACAACACTCCAGAGTAAAAACTTTAATAATAAATGAGCAAAAAACTAAAATAATTAATTAGATACCTTTCATATTTTAAGGGGTTAAGAGGAGGTTGAGAAGGACACTATACAACACATGTACTTACTTACACATATATAATACACAATATAAGTTACTAATCAAAACGCAAAGCTTAAGAACTGGATGGAACGCATGTAATCAAGACCCCTGAAGAATTTCTAAAGAGGATATAAAGTGGGCATATATCAATATGTATGTGTATGGTATGCAAAACGGCCTAGCTGAGCGATCTTCAACATACTCTTACAGCAATATGTACTTATACGGCTAATTCAACTGACCTATCTTAGCTGATACTTATCTAAGTGGTTGCTTAACTCAAGACGGATGATTTGTCCACTCAGTGAGACTGTCCGTTTCATTAGGAACAAATGATGGGAATAACTAAAGTCATTAGTGGGCACATGCAGCATATCGATTGTTATCTGGTACCGTCGGGCACCACGCCAAGTGTCCGTGCAAGCCTCGTTAAATGAACAGCCATGCCGAGATATAAGTACTGGTTGATTCATTGATTCTTGGTTAATTGTGTTAATTACACAAACTGCGAAAATCGTTTCAGGTGCTTGATGAGCTGTGAAAGTGCTTGTTCGAGAACCATAATTTTAAAAAACTATCACCAGAAAGCTTGATAATGTTTCGACAGTTAAATGACTCGTATGGTTATAATGGTTCACAATTCACATCACGTAAGTAACACAAAAAAATACAAGTAAATGGCAAGACAATTATTACCGAGTGTAAAAAATACTTAGGTGACTATAAACCGAACAGAGTATCAATGTCAACATGCTTATGAAGTACGTAAATGGGGATACCTAAAAAATCTTATCATTTGTGGCTTACTTATAATCTGAAAAGAATGCACCATGCTCATATCTACATAATTCGTGTGTACCGAGTATGAGATTCGAAGGAAGTAGATTTAGTAAAACATTCGTTTCAATTTTATTAAACCCCACACAAAATAATATTAAAGTACTTACAGTCGACAGCACGTCAGGTTATAAGAAAATTGCTTTTTAACATGTATAGTCTGACGTGCGGCCGTGTGTACTTACTAAAATAATGCAGTGTCATTAAATTAGTAAATGTTATAGATGTAAATGTCCAAAACATAAGTCATAAAAATATAGTCGCATGGAATAATATACGAGTATAAACGTTCACTTACGTGTGAATGTGCTAATAGTTCTTTCATAATAAAATTGTCATAAATGTCTCTCGCGATCCTCCGCCTCTCCTCTATACATTCTTGTTTTTCATATAATTTTATCTGTTGAAAGAAAATTTATATCAGCATCTGTTTTAGTGCAAATCATCAAGGCAGGCACGGGAGGGAGAAAAGTATTTCAGTAGATGTCTTGTAGTTGTAAGTAATCTAATTTTATGTCAGTTACTGATAGAGATGGTGGTCCCAGGTATAAACACATACCGTGGTAGTTATCAGGGCCTAGTACTATATCACAAATTTAATTAAAATAAAATTAACAATACATTATTGATTTGCTATCCGATCTGCTAATTATGTTCAAAATAACTTTTACCTCTTCATAAAACTTTAATTGTGGCACTGGTTCTTCTGACGTCTGTTCACAGAATTCCTTAAATAATAAATAACCTGAAACAAAAAAAAAAGTTAAATGTGAATTTATCTCAATTCTCATACTTATTTTAACTATTAAGTAATTTTAAGGTCCAAAGCGGACCCTGGGCCCTCGTGCACAACCGGGATAACGCTAGGATAATGATGAGTAAGTTTAAGAAATGTACACAATAAGTTTATTTATTTATTTAATAGGCAGATATTTGACCACAATCTCACCTGGTGGCAAGCGACGATGCGATTAATTTTCCCCAGGAGAGATAGAGAGAGAGAGAAAATTTTCCATATAAACTTTATTATATAAAAACATTAATGGCATAATTTCCTTAATGTTTTTATTATAAAAGTAGCCTATGTCCGTTTCAGGTTTTACACTATATCTATTTAAAATTCCATCAAAATCGGTTAAGCAATTTTTAAAAGGTGACAGACAGACACCATCGCATTATACAGGGTGTCCAGGTTTCAACTAGCGATAATTTAAGGGTCTTTTATTTATCAAATTTTAGAGACATAATCCTAATGTATTTCAAAAGTTTATTTAGAAAATAATATTATGCTTGTCTTGCATGGAAAAAAATACTTTTTAATAGTGAACATATCTTGTTTATGGTTATTTGGTACTGCGCCTAACCTCTCTCCGGTCAGTCGGACTGCTGTCGCACTGAACAATGAGAGTGAATGAACAGAGAGTGCCCCTGTGTATTGCTTATTTATGCTGTGGTATTGCACACAGTTGTGCACTATAATATCTACATACTGCGTGCGTGGTTAATCTATTGGGATTGGTCGCCGTTGCCGAATTTCAGAATATTAGTAGGTTAATTAGACAGTAAGTGATTTCATAAACTAAAATGCGAGTAAATTTCCCCGTTGCATTTACTCCCAAAGTGGTCAAAAATTGCCAAATATCTGGTTTCTGGTCATTAGAGCTTCTACGCTAATTGAATCATAAGCGGTTTCCCTAATATTCAATTATCACGTCAGTGGTCAATGACGAGTTTCTTTTGCGTCTCTAAGTAAGTGCGTAGTGTACACCGAATTGTGATTGTGAACTGCTATTACTATAACACGAGAACGACTATTGGCGCGAATAAGATCATCCATATCACGCGGCACTCATACATACAAAATCATTTTTTCAGATAGTAGAGTTTAGGCATCGAGGACATATCCTACTAGAGGCGAAGTAAAAACTATTTTACTCCGAAATCTGCTCTGACAACCGCAATAGAAGGTGTCAGTTCTGTCAAAACCGTATGTCAAAAACCAATTGATCTGTGTGGTATGTCAACGTGAATACTTGAATTGTTACGAAAAAATGAGATTTGAGAAATAATTAACATAATGTCGTATTGTTATATACTGTGTTGTAAGAAAAAAAGCAAAACATCGAATTTTAAAACGGATGTGATGTCATTTCATCGGTAAGTAATAGAAATTATGCAATTTTAAAAAGTTCATAAAATTTTCCTACGGCTCAAGATAAATCGGTCAAGCGTACTGACGTTTAAGTCTCATCTTGCTCCCACTAAGTTGTTAGCACATAATGTCATCTCATTCTATTCGTTAACACTCGTTACTAGTGTTGCGCTGAATTGGTTATACGACTTATCGACATTTATGTGCACAGTTTACATTACACAATAATTATTTTAGTACTTTGGCAGCACGGAGGTATAGTGATATAATCGATAACAAAAATATTTACACTCGCGCACTAGAATCAATACCTATGCAAAAATGACATTAACCTTCCTATACCAAGGAAGGTTTTGTTAGAATTATTGATTTTCTTGCAAATAACAGAACGCTGACACTTGACATGACGTTTGATAGTTTTCTTGGTTTAATGGATTATGAACAATGAGATGCGTAGTGAAAGCAAAGAGTATGGATGTTTGCGTGAGTAAATAATATGTGTATCGATTCTATTACTGTAAGGTGTGTGACGATAATAAAGGTGATGAATGGATGTAATGAGAAGCGAATGAGGAATTGGAGCCTTCAAATAGATAGAAAATCTTTATGGCAAACCATACCAATAAAAGAAATAAGGCAATTTACACAGAGAGATGTATAATGTAGGTGGATTTATTATTAAAACAATCCCTTCCAGACAAAATACCTACCGTATTTACCTACATTCTCATTCACTGAAAAACCTGAAGTGACTAAGTGACTATGAAGTAGATAATGGTATAATTTCGTGTGCAAGTTTGCACTCAGCCTGTTTTTTCAAAAAAAAACCTTGTCCGGGCTTTAAAACTTTGAAATGTATAATGTAGGTGGATTTATTATTAAAACAATCCCTTCCAGACAAAATACCTACCGTATTTACCTACATTCTCATTCACTGAAAAACCTGAAGTGACTAAGTGACTATGAAGTAGATAATGGTATAATTTCGTGTGCAAGTTCGCACTCAGCCTGTTTTTTAAAAAAAAAACCTTGTCCGGGCTTTAAAACTTTGAAAGTGATGCCTCTGTTCTTAGGTAAATAGGTAGATATATATCGGAAAACATGATTTTAAGAAACTTGTTTCCTGTCGTATATAAAGTATGAGCCTTATTCTTAATTTATAGAAATTAGAAAACAATAAACGCATTTTAATAAAAATACTTACTGTATTTATATTTCAATGTAATTTCTCTGTGCTTTGCTTTTAAATTCATGTTTTTATAATTTAAGCAATTTATTTGCAAGTTATTATGGAAGTTAATTTGTTTTACAAACAAAAGTTTATTATTTATTATATACTAGCTGACCCAACAGACTTTGTCCTGTTATTTAGTTTTTTTTTTTAATTCTCTTTGACGATATCTGTCAATTCTATGTCGATCGCACTGACCTCTATAGTACAAGCACGCTGGACTAAACATTCTCTAAGAAATAACACATAATTTTGTGCCAAATCAAAGCGTCCCCACCGAGTGTACAGGAAACTAAGATAGAGTAACTACCATATGCTTATGTCAAATTAGTTCCGTGGATGGTCACCACACGCTCACTATAGCCGCGTCAGCGCCAAAATTGCGATAGTTAAATGGCTTCATTGTTAGGTTGACAGTATGCAGTCCAGCGTATTTGTATTATAGAGGTCAGTGGTCGAACGTCATAAGGTTACATTCAAAATGTTTTAACGTCCAAAGCGCTAAGGTTTGATTAGAAATAATTTTATATGGTGGTTAAGTATTCCTGAATTTAATAATTTTCCGCGCAATTTTCTTATTTTTTTCTTTCATAAGAACCTTCTTCTGACAATAACAAACAACAAAAAAATAATCAGTGAAATCGGTCCAGCCGTTCACGCGTGATGGCGTGACCAAGGGAAATAGGGATAGATTGATAACAATTTTGATGATTCATACTTTAAATGGTTAATTTGATGACTAACTTAAATTTATTAGGAACAAGAATCAGATATTATATTTAGGATATTGCACATTAGTGAAAAGTTTAACCTTGGGTGTAATAAAATATTGTTCCCATTAAAATTAAACAATAACATCGACTATCGATACTAATTTCTTATTGACCATCACTAATACGGTGTTTGACATTGAGTCGGTTCATCCGGAACCTTTCGGATTTGGCGGAATTTTTAAAATTAATAACATTTCTCCTCTAGTAGGATATGTCCTCGATGAGTTTAGGTAATGTATGTAGCTATCAAAAACTTTAGAAGCAGCATCCCGAAGGGATGAGACTCATTTTCATTCCTTAATCAACTCACAATGGCAACTAAAGATATTACATATCTGCTGTTTTTTTTTTTTCAGTGCAGTAGAGTCGCTAACCCGAAGAGAACTTTGTTCTTTATATTGGATGTACAATGTCCAGTGCAGTAGCCGATAAACTTATTTACTGCAAGTGGAACGAGACGGGGGCCACCGTAAATTGCGTTGTTAACTTGTCCCGAGAGCTTTGCTCCATTACTGGGCCTCTTGGAAATATGAACACTACTATCATCTAAGTAGGTTCACTAAGTTCGTTAGGTATTCACTGAGCACGTGTATGTGTGCAATTAGTTATATACATTACACTTACTCGTATATTAACCTTAGCTGCAGTGATTTTATAGCTACTAGCTGTTCGCGCTTATAGTGGACGGTGTACAAAGCAAAAAACGATAGAAAACCGCAAATCGATGTACAGGATTGAAATATGGTACACAGGTACTTTAGGTTAAATTTTACAATATTCCCATGAGGGGGCAGTAATAACGTCATAAATTTTTCGTATGGGATTTAAAAAAAATGTTCAGAAACCTATCGTATGTGGTATCAAATTAAAGGGCTTAATAAGCCGGTTTCAAAAATATACTGCACAATTACGTTTAGGCCACATTTTTTCTAAAAATCAAAGAAATATTTTCAAAACATACCAAGTTTGGGCTCCTCCAGGTCAAAGACGGCTTAATATTATTTTGTAAAACATTCGCTCACTGTTTCTTAATATACTCATATCTAACCAAAAAAAAGGCGATTTCAAAAATATCAATAATTAATATTTTTTATCATAAAGTTTGCGATTCAGAAGTATTATCGAAAATAATATCAAACTGTACTGTACTGGACTATATTGTGTTTCATGGTATTACCTATGCTAAATCGATGCGGCATCGATTTAGCATGCATGACGATGCCCACTGACTTCTTATCCCCAAAACATCCCCTCCCCCCACAGATTGAGCTCAGCTCGCGCATCAAATCCGCTCGTGCTGGGTGAGAAGTGGGGTGGATTTTTTTGGGAATGGAAGCAGCAAGGTGAGCATCAATTTAGCACAGATAATACCATGAAACACAATATAGTCCAGCACAGTATAGTTTGATACTTTTTTTCAATAATTCTGAATCTCAGACTATACAGGGTGGCCCGTTTATATAATAGTGGTCAAAAGATTTTTTTAAAGCTTGAGAGCATCATGAGTGATCGTTTAAAACATACTTTAGTTAAGGGCGTTTTACATAATAATATTAAGCCGTCTCCGACCTGGAGGAGCCCAAACTTGGTATGTTTTGAAAATATTTCTTTGATTTTTAGAAAAAATGTGGCCTGTATGTAATAGTGCAGTATATTTTTGGAATCGGCTTATTAAGTCATTTTATTTAATACCACACACGATAGGTTTCTGAACAAAAAATTTTCAAATCCCATACAAAAAATTGATGACGTCATTACTGCCCCTCATGGAAACATTTTTAAAAACTACCAGTTAAATTGATTGTATTAACCTAAAGTACTTGTATATTTCAATCCTGTACATTGATTTGCGGGTTTTTTTACGTAGCTCTACCACTATTAAGATTCAAACTAACTAAAATAACAAACATACTAATGAATAAACATAAATAGGAATATTAAGATGTAAACAAAAAGGCTAACTTAACTCCGTTTATGTTTGTTTAACACGAGAGTAAGAATAACACGATATACTGATAAAATATAATTAAATAAGTGCTATAAATAAGATATCAGCACTGAACGTTCGATAACAAATAGATAGCACAGATCTGTGTTGACTAGCCGCATTTGTTCAGATGCGACGAACTGAGGGGATCTTGTTTTGTTAGGTGGCGTGGAATGTGTCCCTGCCTCGCTTTCCATTCATACGCCAAACAGCGAACTGACGTAGATAGGAATTGTGTGAATCATAATCATCATGACGCACTTTACACGTAATTGTCAAGTAACACTCAGGTAACTCCATCAGCAACTTATACATATGTATACAATTTTTGTTTTTATTTTGTTACGTATAAAGCAAAAGCTGAAACTACTTTAAGCAGATATTATATTAAAAGTTTAAAAATAATATATTTCGTGACTAAAATAAATAAATACAACATTGCTTTAACTTCATTAACCCCTTGAAGATCATATAAGATCTATTGTGTCTGGCAACATGATCTCTGAATCGAATGTACAATCAAGTATAGGTACTCGTCGGAACAAACTAACCCTTTTTACCCGACTGCGGAAGGAGGGTTATGTTTTTCGAGAGTATGTATGTATGTATGTATGTAAGTATGTATGTATGTATGTATAATTGTTTGGCACGCCCTACAGCCCAAACGGCTCGACAGTTTTTGACATATGAGGTGTCGTTAAATTTGTTAAAATTGTGAGAGTGACATAGGCTATATAAATTTAAAAAATGGCGCCTGCAAATTGAAATAAAGGGGGGAGGGGGGGATTGATTTTTTCCTTAGCATAACAATATGGGTATCAAATGAAAGCCAGTAAAGAGTCTATTTTAAAAATATAATATTTTTTGCAGTCTGGTGTTTTGTTTTGAATATTAGAACTAAAAATAATAAAATAAAATAATGTGCTGTGCTGTTTGCAATCGCAACGTCCTACTCAAGCGGTATTGTTCCACAACGAGATATCAGGAATAGTAATACATCTCGTTCGTTGCTGAGGAGTATGGAACAAATATGATTATGAAGCGACTAAATTCATTTCTCAGTGGGACGACAAAACCTGCGCTCACTGATATGTGGACGTCATCACATTAATTCCGTTCATGAAACAGCTGAGTCCATAAATCATAACTGAACTGGGAGAGATTCATTGACGCCCCGAAAAAATTGGAACAACAGAATATGTATGTTTTACAAGTTACAACAGGTTTTTACTTTTTACGCGAGTTTTCTCGACGGGAAGGAAAGGAAGGTCTTATAGAGTTACTTTTGGTGGTGGTTTTTATGCAACCTGTGTAACGATTAGTCATGTATTTAACTCGAATTCTGACTTGAGTTCCATCTAAAAATTACCTGTAGTCACTCTTCTTTCTAGTGTAATTTTGACATCAGATATTGAAATTGAAAATTACATACAAATTACACTCATAGTAATTTCGAACATCTACAAGTGGTGAATAATAATGTTCATGATAAAATATAATAAACAATTTAAATCAATTTCTCCATGTCTCATGGCTTAGATTAGAAATAAACATATAACTGTAACGCGAATTCATATGGCTTTCGAACTCTGTTCTCTGTTTGACACGTACACCAAAAAGAAAATTCGGACATTTGATGGAGAAAGCAATCATGCTCAACTACATAAGGTAACTTCATTAGATTCAGAGCAATTTTGTAGGCAGTCGCAGTAATCCTGGACGTGCGTGTGCAAAGGCCCGCTTGCTTCGGCCCTGCTTACGTTTAATCTTGTTTACGATACGAATCCCGACAAGAAAGTTGTTGCGAAAGTGATCCCGAGTTAAACTTATCTAGATCAGCCGTAATCCGCACAGAGGCAGTTCCTTTTCAGATACGCTGCACGTAGGCAAATGAAGCCAATAGTTTGAGATAAGCTGTCGTAGTAAGCCTTAATTTTTTCTGCCTTCGTTTCTGGCTTTTAAGTTTTTTTTTTTATTAAATATTAATTTCCATTTAAATAGCTTAAAGAATATTTGAGTTATTAGCATGTGGGATGGAATGGGTGACATCAAGTAAAATCGGATGATAGACATTACAGGTGATACTTTTTCAGTTCGATAAGTTTCAATAAATCGGTATCTCAAACTAATTTGATTAGATAAAAAATAAAATAAAAGAATATACAGTGTGAGTCGTTAAAAAGTGCACATATAAAAATGGGTGAAACTAGACCCTTTTTTATCGAAGTAAAAATATTTGAAAAAAGTCTTGAGTTTTTTTTTAAATTTTTATAGATTTTTTAAAGTTTAATTACCTTCTGTTGGCTTATTGCAAAGAAAACGTTATAACTTTTTATCTAGGAGGTATATCCTGATGAAATGAAAAGAATAATAATGGTAAATAACAGATAATACTAAGGAAATACATAAAATTCCTAGAAAACGTCAACAAGTAATAATATAATGTTACTTTTGAGAAAAATCTGTATTTTAATTGGTGTTTTTTTTAATTATTTGATAAATTCCTCCAAATAATGCCCATATTACAGGTGGTTCTTATTACTTTGTGTTATTTTTCATAGTATCACCTTTGTAAAACCAAAAATTCCATGTCTCTATCCCTATCACAACTTTAGCAATAAGCATTTGAACTAAGTATCTCTGGGCGCGCCATTCAACGCTTCGTTGCTAAGGGTGGCTCTAGATTTGTTTCTTTTTCGTTTTCTGAGTATTTTATTAGCATCACCTGTTATTTACCATCATTACTGTTTTTGTTTTATCAGGATATACCACTTAGATCAAAAGTTATAACGTTTTCTTTACAATAAGTCAACGGAAGGTAATTTAAATAAAAAAATTATGAAAAAAATTTTTTTTTGATGTTTTTTGACATTTTTTCTGTAGATAAAAGTGGGTCTAGTTTTACCCATTTTCATATGTGCACTTTTTAAAGACTCACACTGTATATTTTAAGATTCCTTTTTTAAGGTTAGAAACGAGTATATCAAGAGACATTTGAAGTTAGTTTTAAAGTAAATTATTAAGACGTCTCCTACCTGGAGGAGCTCAAACTTGCTATGTTTTGAAAACATTTCTTGATTTTAAGAAAAAAGATACAAAAGGTAACGTTGTGGTAAATTTTTAGAACCGGCTCATGAAGCTTTTTCATTTGAAACCGCACACGATAGATATCTGGTAAAAAAAAAAAAAAAAAAGACTTCGGAATATCAAGAACCGGTCAAAGTGATTGTTTTAACTTAAATAAAGTACCCGTGTACTTTTCTATTCTGCATATCAATTTGTATATCTTTTTTTTTAGCTCGACACACACAAACTGCGGACTAAGACAAGCCTGCCTATACGTCAGTACAAGAATAAGATTGAAATATAACACCTACAGAAACAATCGTGATGAAAAAACAGTCAATCTAACCACTACTGCCTGTGCAAGCTAATAAAACGTATTTGCCGAGACGGGAGCGCGAGGCGAGGCGCTACTCCAATCTGTAGAGCTGTAAAATCTCAGCCGTAATCGCTCGAGATGAAAAGAGCGTCAAAGGGCTCTCAGTATGTTTACAATGCTTCTCTTTAGCAAGGTTCAATGGAAATGTGACTGTTTATGGAACTTCAATGGGTAATCTTTTAACCCAGTTCGTTCAATAGAAACATAATGTGTGTGTGTAGGTATAAGCCCATTGTACATAAGTACAAAGCAGGCCCGCTTTAATGTACAATGGGATGAGAATCTTTGAAAATCTACCTATACTTTACCACCTTTGAGCAAATACATCCATACTAATATTATAAATGCGAAAGTGTGACTGACTGTCTGAATGTCTGTTACCTCTTGACGCTTCAACCACTGAACCGATTGAGATGAAATTTGGTATGTAGACAGTTCGAGACCCTGGAAAGGACATAGGCTACATTTTGTCGCGATATAAAAACTTTAAGGGGGTGAAATGGGGGATGAAAGTTTATATGGGAAATCCAACTCTTGCTGTCGAAGTCGCGGGGAACCAGTAGTAGTATTTTAATATTTTGGGTAACAAAAACTTGGGTAAGGTAGGTTATCTATTTATTTGCAAAATTGTAAAGGAAAAAAAATGTGTATCTATTAACTGGCTTACCTAAGACTTGATTAAATATTTTGTCGAAATTAACTTCATTCTTCTTTTCCATATATTTGTGCATAACACTCCGCACGCTGAAACAAAGAAAGAAAGTGTTAAAAACTGTAATGATTACAGAAAATATTTTTGTAGGAAAGGGTTGAATAACTTTGCAACCAATAACGTAATGATAAATTAATATTTTAAACTTTTAAAGTGATGAGCAATTACTTTGCAATCTAAAGATTTTCGAATTGACTTATCAACGCTTTACTTAAGGAATAATTAATGAAGGAAGTTCATGAGAACGAGAGGATGCCGTAAAGATAGAAATACTGAAATACTTAGTAAACAATACATGCCTAATGAATTCGTTAATATGTGTGTGCTAAAACTATCAAGTTGTCAGTTGTGTATTCTTAAAGTTTCAGTGTTTTCTAATAATTGAAAAAAAAAACTGTTTTCGAAAATTCATCGTTAATGAGTGAATATTATTTACGTGGACAATGTCGTACCTATCTTAAAGATTTATTAAGTCAATAAAAAACAGATAATGTAAACGGTCGCCTTTCGAGATTCAAGTTTTCATCATCTTCGCGATTTAATAAAAGCCTATTTGTCTTTCGCGATAAATTCAAGCCGACACTCGCAGTTCATCAATAAGGCATAACAGCTCCACTGGATCGCAACGCAAGTTAAAACGTTGTTTTATCGTTTTGTTTACTGTAACCAAGATCACCAAGAGATTTTTTTTATGCGGACGACATAGCATCGGACTTTTTTACGACGTCTGTAACCCGAAGCTATGGCACAATAGAATACAGACTTGTTTGTTGCGGTAGCTTTATTGGTTCAAGTTCAGAATATCTAAGAATCAGTATGAAAACTTTTTTTTTAAACTTGCAAAGATATTGCTTAAATTATAAAAATAATTATAGAATCAGCCTATAGTTGGGTTAGGTTCTATTTATTATAGTGCAATCAAATCCAATCAATGCAGTGAAAATTATTGTTTTATCCGATGGGTTCGCGATTCAAAATATTATAGCAATTAATTGTTTTTCTCAAGGCTTTCTTAGTTAGTTAAGTCGCTACTCACTAATACTCGTATCTACAAAACAATTTTGAAAACCCCGGTCTTGCGCCCGGACGTTTGAGCTCAACCGCCGAACGAATAGACCACCACGGAGGCAAGTGGTGCCATAAAGAAGGAGAATAAACAAATAATACCACCTAGTTACAAACATTGTTTTGTACATTTTTTGGTACATTAGATTTCAATTTTCGACCCCTGTGCCGTGAAGGTGCAATGTTTGAAAACATCCCGAAGTTTACGTTATTTGCGACGTGAAGGACGCCAATGTTTTATGTCGACCAGTCAGCCATATTTCAGAATGGAAAGGTCTGTAGAACCAAAGTAGAACGAATGTTATATTATTATGTATAATTGGCACTATTGTATTATAACATTATTGTTTTCAAACGTTAATTAGGTTACGTTATTTTATTCAAAGTACCTATGTTCGTACGATAATCTTTGCTGGACAGAACGAACGATTTGACATGACATAAAAAGTCCAAAGTCCACAAAGCTTTACACAGGATTTAATTAAAAATATTAGCATTCGTCCATGGTGTCACAAAATGAAAAAAAAAACAATGTATGCAGTGTGGCATAATAAAAATTCTTTAAAAAAAAACCGACTTCAAAACTGACTACAGTGCTAATTAAAACTTAACATTTTATAAACAAATTTAAACTAAAAAGTACAAAATAATATTTAAATTACCTAACTGTTCTACGAAATTATACAAGAAACCTATTTCCAATTTATTATCTGTTATTTTTTGGAGTCGGTGCCAACCAAGCTAGATATTCTATCTACTCTAAGCAGCCAAGAGATGGTTTAATCCTGTCCTTGCTTGCAAAGAAACATTAGAATTAGAAATTTCTGGCACCGACTCCAAAAGATAACAGACAATAAATTGGAAATAGGTTTCTTGTATAATTTCGTAGAATAGTTAGGTAATTTAAATATTATTTTGTACTTTTTAGTTTAAATTAGTTTATAAAATGTTAAGTTTAATTACCACTGTAGGCAGTTTTGAAGTCGGTTTTTGTGTTTTTTTTAAAAAGAAATTTATTTTTCAATTTTTAGTTGAAATTTAGTGTAAAGTGCAACATGGGTAGACCTACTAAACGCGCTGTTCAAATGCGACAGCGTCATTTGGAAGAAAGTAGTAACAAGAAGGAAGACCGTTTAAAGAAGAACAGGAAAAGATTTGCCCATAGCATTTTAAGAGGGAGGAGGGGGGGGGGGGGGGAGACGAAAAGAGGAGGGAGCTGCGCCTTTGACTTTGTTTTATTAGCATCCTACACAGTGCCTGACAAAACATCTGGTTACTAAACTCCTAATTTTTAAGGAGTTCCACCATCAGCTCAGCTCCACATAATGACTATCAGACGTAACAACATGTCAAAATTAAGATACTAGTACGAAAACACTATACGTGCCTTCAAAATTTGACGGTTTCCCTCGATTACACCAAGATCCCATCATCAGATCTCGACTGGGCCAAAATGGGACCAACTAGAAGGTATAGCCTCTAGGTAAACTTTTTTTTTTTCAAATCGGTCCACAACTGACTGAGATATGCGGTAACTTGGCAAAAAAAAAAAACATACATTCGAATTAATAACCTCTTCCTTTTTTTAAAGTCGGTTAAAAAAGCTCCAAGTTACGCAACGAGCTATAGAGAGGCTATTCGATGTTGCTCTACATGATCAAGAAGTCATGCCATAAAGTCATTTGATTTTATTTTAATTTATTTGGTTTAATTGTGAATTTTGAATGTTACTAACATAGGCTAAGATTCTCATGTATTACTTACTAATGATCTAAGTTGGTCGATAAATAAAGGATTTATTATTATTATTATTATTTTTGTTTATCTGTTTCAGATACTCTCATTCAGTGATGAGGTTTTTTTTGTCATGTCAGACAGGTGTCAACCAAGCCTGACCTGACATGTTAATGATATGAGTTGTAATCGGAGAAAAGAAGAGATTTAATTTGTTATTATTGAAGTTATACATGACGTAGATAAAAATTTGCGTGTTATTCTACAAGTGTTTAGAATGACTACCTTTTGTATCAAGTAAAGTATATTGTGATGGATTTGCAGGGTGTCTAGACTTTTCTTTAATGACTTTGGTATCACACCAGTAGAGGACAGGACTATTGGAACAATATGGACTGTTTGTACATTCCACTGTGTTTTTATGTGAATAGCTAGGTTGGTATATTTACTGAGTTTTTCGTTGATTGTATTTTGTATATTATGTGTGTTTGGGACTGCGATATCGATGAAATATACAGCTTTCTTCTGTTTATCGTGTAATGTAATGTCTGGCCTGTTATAATGAGTTGTTTTGTCTGTTATAATTGTTCGATCCCAATACATTTTAAATAAATTATTGTCTAATACGGGGTTGGGTGTGTATTTATAGTATGGGGTTTTTTCGCGGATAAAGTTGCATCGGTGGGCTAAGTATTGATGGATAACAGCTGAGACCTGGTCATGTCGGTGTTTATAATCGATATTTACTAATGATTTACAAGCACTTGTGATATGTTGGATTTATTATTATAAACGCGAAAAAAGACATACCCAACGTGGCCTTTCGGATTTCGGACTATAAGCTCAAGTGGCAATGGACTAAGCATGTTAGCGCCAAGAACTGGCAGACGTTGGGTGGAGCTGTAAAATAATCTGGAGTAGAAACCTTTCGATAAAATAGACAGGGTAGGACATCTACCAGATGAACCGACGATTTTGTAAGTTTCCTTTAAAATTTGTAAATTGATGAAAATAGCCTGAATTCAGCAGTGGACATCTTGCGGGGGATTATGAATCAGATGATTAAATTAGGATAATATAGGAGAAGGCAACTCCATTAAAATGCCAAGAAAGTCGTTGTGCGTATTTCATGTTCCGCATTCATAATGATCACGACCCTCGGTCATGAGGTATACGACTGTGAAGAAGAAAAAGAATAAGGATAATGATACATGTTCATGTCCCTAGCTGGAACACAAATCTACGCATATGCAGTAGCATATGATCATTTTAGGTTTTTTATGCTGTATCATGCGATCAGCCTCTTCGGCTATGAGCAGATGTGTTGAAGAAGATTTTGTCAGGTCGAGATGCACCTCATCAAGTACATCGCTCAATTTAGAACCGATTGTCTATTGACTTTCTGGGTGTAGAATTTAACGCCTCTTTAGGCGGTTTGTGCAGTCGTCCGCAGTAAGTCGTACAGCCAACGGGTTGGGATGATGATTATAGGTTAATAAATACTTATTTCGATGCTCTCGCATGATTGTTAAAAATATAAAAATATAAATTTATGCAGCGTTTGTATACACACCTAGTTGACTGACGTGTTTTAAAGACTGAAATAAATAGAAGGCAATGAATCACAGTATCATAACTGTCGCAGTATTGCGTGATGGTAGGCGATATTAAATAATAGCACGCGAATTATAATCACGACTCTTGAGAGTTAAAGCAATGCCACTTGCCCGTGAACTTTAAAAAAATTGCAGTCAGAAATTTAAAAAATATTACAAGCATTATTTTTGGGTTCGCCTACCAAAACATACGAACAAATTAGATCTAACAAAGTGCAAGTGCATGGACAGTATTTAAAAATTATATCTCTCTTTAATGTTATAAACAGGCGAAGTGGTTTTATTGAATAAACAACGATTAGTCAACATTATGGGTCATTTATATTAAGTGAGAAATCCTGTTTCAAGTAAACGTAAGTGATGAAAAATTGCAACTAGCTGAGCTGTTTTACTTTTCTTTATTTTCGGCTGATAAATGTGTCTGCGAATACCGGAACACCTAAATACAAACAATTTTACAAGCGCCTGTAAAGAAACATTGTTATGATTAGTAGATAATAAGCTATCAAATAAATAATAATTAACCAAATGCGTAGGCTAAGACGAATACCCCGTTATTACAATAACTTAGTACCGGGCTTAAGCCAGGCCTAAGCTATTAGCTAGCCAATTAGAAACGCGTTTCTTTAATAGGTTATGTCACGAATGTGTCATTCATTCCTCTGTTGTCGGCTAATATTTAGACCTAGTTTAAGCCTAGTCAATTTTTTTTGTAATAATGCTGATAGGGTTCAGTAGTTGGCGTTTCTAGCACTGTAAATCTTATACCTTTAAACGATTAATTCTTGTATACTTATTTATTTATTTTACTTATAGTGATCTCGGAAACGGCTTTAAAGATTTCGCTGAAATTTGGTATGTGGGGGACTATCGAGTGTGAAAAATCGATCTAGATTAGTCTTATGTTTTAGAAAACGCGTTTTTTTGTTTTCATGCGTTTTTCTTTCCCATTGTTCGACGCAGAATATGATCGCTAATTTCGCATTCGCACCGGTAAGCATCATCGGTATGAGCGTCATGGCTTTTTATTCTTCAGTTTTCTTAGCAAGCTTTGGTTCTATCTAGTTACCACTCAACACGACCATACCGGTCTCTATACTAAGCCGCGGGCAGATAGACAGGCATGACGCAAAAGAGTTTCTTGTGCTATGTATAATCTCAAAAAACAAATAAATCTAAAGCTCTAACTATTCATTCAGTCAGATGATAGTATGAGGGAATAGTGCTAGCAACTATAATAATATAATATAAAGGTTATCTGGGCAGTGCCCAGTCGATAGGAAATATTGTGAACCTATTCTCAGAGATATCCTGGTGTTGTTTAGTTAATAGAAAATCGGGACAATCTTAAAAACACATTCAAACAAAACAAAATTTATCAAAAAATACAACCATAAAAAAGTAAAAAAACATAAATAGCTAAAAAAAGGTTGATTAAACCATCGGTGCTCAACATTATAAGCAGCAGCCTTACTGCATAATAAGGTTTTGGAGTAAGTCTAGTAGTACTGTAGTCTGTAGTCTTAGGCTCCGCGCAGATACCCGACACCCGCCACAATCACCGGAGGCTAGGAAAAAACTGGATAAATTGTTTTAATACGTTTTGTATGGGGTCGCCGCACACGTGAAGCGGCGTCCACTCGCGACTCGAGTGTTCGCGACAGGCCACCGGTGGCGGCCACTCGCCATTTTGATAAGACATCTGTCAAAGGATCTAGCAGGTGAGTGTCAAATTGTAGCGGCCACCGACCACTTTCGTTTACGCGGGACCAAAGGGCGTGGCGCGCGACAGCCACCGGTGGCGGTGGTCGGTGGCCCATCTGCGCGAAGAAAAAAAGACACCACCAGAAATTTAAAAACTGTTTTGTATTTGACAAAAATACTACGTTTTATTATTACTAATAAACATTTGCTGTTTTTACATTATTATTATTTTTAACAAAACCTTTGTATTTGTAATTCCTTAATCGGTTTTACTCAATGACAGATATTACAAAAGGACTTGTCCACTTTTTGTATGGAGTATGGTTTATTATTCCAAGATATAACTAACCACCATAAAACTATATTTATTTATATATAAGCTACTAAAATATGAAACATGACACCATATAAATTATAATTGAAACGCCTCCACTTTTGAGAAAAAAATATATTTGTAATTTGTAGGTCTAGAAGCATATATTGTATAAATAAAAAAATAAATCTACATACACTGGCTAGTCGGAAAAAACATTACCTATCTATCACAATCGACGTAACATAACTTTCACGAAGTCGTGCAAGCACCAGAAAAAAAAATGTACGACCACTGTCGATGTCAATTTTGTTGACAAGATTTTTTTTTTCATGCGTTTTATAGCCGAAGGTGCAGTTTATGTCTAGTTAAACAGTAAAATTAATTATAATTATCTCTAAAGGCTAGTTTTTGGGAACTCTTCCACATAACATTAAATTTATTCTGGTTAGAAATATTGACGAATAAAAAACACTTTTAGACAGATAATAATAATAAATTCATTTATCCTCAATCGTTTAATGGTTATCGCAAAATATAAACCATTTAGTATATTTTAAAAGCTCATTTTCGTAGTTCCAAGAAATGGTTTAGCAAATTTTAATTAAAAATCACATCTTAGTGGTTAGTTACATATGAATTATTTGACATTACTAACATATTTCTTAAAATGATGAAACTATAATGTTTATACTTATACTAAGTAAGCACACGTTTGTATTTAGATTAACTTGAAATTACTAATGTAGGTATACCTTGAGATAATAAAACTAATCTGTTTTTAATTCCAAGTACTAAGCATTTTGTCATTCCAAGTAATTGCTTTAATTATTTGCCATTTCAAGTTCGCAGGCGATTCGTATGACACGTGGCAGTCAACAATAACGTAATAAAAGAAAGAGAATTTGATTGTTTAAGTACAATTTATGCCTAATTAATTCGTTAATAATTATTTGCTAAAACTATCAAGTTGTCAGTTGTGTATTCTTAAAGTTTCAGTGTTTTCTAATAATTAAAAAAAAAACTGTTTCAAATAATAAATAAAATAAGAAAAGTTATATCAATATTTCATTGTATATTGAATAAATTCATTCTACTATAATTTTGCAAAAAAAAAAAACACCGCAGCACAAAATAATCTTGTGTATTTATTTACCATTGACAGTTGTTAGGACACTGATGCGAGTGCGACACTTGACCTCAATGACGTCAAACTGACGTAAACAGCAATCCAGCAAGTGTAGAATAGTATCGTTTTTAGCGATCACAATTTGCAGACAAGGAAGTCATAACATAAGATATTTAGGGCCATCGTCCACTTAAAGCTGTTTCTGTTATCGTTTTAAAATATCATAATATGGAAATAGTTGTTTATGTCGTGTAGTAGTCGTACAACATCATGATAGCGAACGGTAAAGACTGTAAAGATAGAACAGAACAAGAGGATGCTCGAACTGAAACTGATACATCGAGCCACCAGTGATCTATGAATTAACATGGGATGGTAAGGATAAGCGATTAAGAGTAACTCAGCATTGAAATTAAGACCTAAAATGAGAGCATTACCAGGCATCTCTCACTAGATGTACTTGCGCGCGTTAATAGCCTACTCTCGAGCGCACCGACGTCGGTGCAAAAATCAGTAGGTTGTCAGCAACCGTCAGGCGCGCGCGCACGCAATGTTCTATATTTGTTTACGGTCGGTTCGTTTTTGTGCGAACTAATTAAAAAATATGGTTTACAGATCCGGTCATTTACTGTACAAATGCAACCAGAAGCATATAAGTCCTGAATTAGTCTCAGATGTAAATAAAATTCTGGACTTATCAGAGTCTCGAATGTTTGCACTTTTGAAATTTAATTTAATTTCGTAAAAACTTGCGTAAAAATAGAAAACGAAACGAAAAAGAAAGATGTACCTAGTAATTTATGTGCAGTTAATGGTTGTAAGTAGGTAATCAAAATCTAAGAAGTAAGTAAGTACGCCACAAGAAATCTACTTTTTTTCTCACTATAGGTATTACCTATAGCTGTTTGATTAAACTTGAACATTTGCTTCAAGTGACAAAATAGTTTTTATGAAATAGGTATGTAAATAAGTATTAAATTTTTTATTTGTATTTCACCGCAAGTCGTGTTGACCTTAAGATAAGATAAGATACCTTTATTTGGCACAACAAAACAAAAAAATTTCACAATATCTTACATCTAATAAACAAGAAAAAGATTAAATTAAATTTATAAGAATAAAATGAAATACAATCAATTAAATACAAAACAATTAAAATAATAAAAAATGATGGTGTGCCAAAAAGGTCCCCGCTCAGTTTGAATCGCGACAGCAGATGGATAGCTTGTCGCGAAACTGGTTTTCAGTGGGAACCTTTGGGCACAGCGTGTAAACACAAAATAAAAATAATAAACAAGCAATTAAAATTAAATTCAAATTAATACAAACACTGAACACACACAAAATAATAATAACAATAATAATACATACAAATTCCAATCATTAAATTATAATTATCAATTTTGAAGACACTGTACTCAGGCCGTAAAAACTTGTACATACATTATTATCTAATTTTGACGGTGAAAATATATATATATATAGCGACTTCGTCCACGCAAATGTAAAATTTCCCATACAAACTTCCACCTACACCCTTTTCACTCAGAGGTTGAATTTTTTAAATTCCTGAAATACACCATTCTTTATTTCTAACCAAATAGTTTAATACCAAATATCGATTAAGCTTCAAAACTGTAGGAGTTTCATACAAACTTACTTCCCCTATTTTACCCCCTTAATTTATTTATTTATTTGGGTCAACAAACAGTGAACACAACAGAGTTATTATAACTAGTATAACTTCAATATATTGGTACTGTGCCACCAACAACGTTAACCACACACATGTTAATAAAACAAAAAGCAAGTGGTGCGGTAAAATGAAGTGCACGCGAGTGCACGCACGTAAGATAGGTAAGTACCTACTTACGAACTAATCATAAAACGCAAGATTTACAAGGCATAATGGTACCAAAGACCGAAGGTTTCATTTACCTACAGTCGTTTTTGGCAAATATTTTTCTGTCCAATTTTGAAGAGAGCTTATTTTGTTAACCTTTATGAACGATTCTTTTGAATTTGAAAAAATAAAAATTAAATTACGCCGCATAATGGTAGCGAAAAGACCGAAGGTTTCATTTACCTACAGTAGTTTTTGCAATTATTTTGTGTCTTTGAGTTTTATAACATGTTATCGGTTGATTTTGAATTAATGTTATATTGCGTGCATCATGCAGCTGCGCTATTTAACGAGAGAGGAAATGTTAAGGGCATGCTCCAAGCTGGGGCTACCTACTCAACGGAGTATTGCTGTGGTGATTGGAACAAGACAAAAGGTTATGGTCACGTAATCGTGCTACTGGTGAAGTGGCTGAAAGACACCCAGCACCCAGACGGGAAGCACATAACTAACTCAACGACACTAAACGACAAGACCGATTTCTGCAAGTTGCCGCGAGAAGACAACCAAATGTTACGGCCATGCAGTTGGTTCAGAGGAGAGACAGACCAAGCTGTGAGGAGAAGGCTGCTTGAAGCTAACACTTATGCTCGCAGACCGCTTCGTACTCCAGCACTACGCCGAGGAAATCGTGGACGACGACTGTGGGCTCGTGAACATTTGCTCTAGGACGACAACCAGTAGTGCTGTTTACTAATGAGTCGCGGTTCGGTTTCCATTCCGATACACGTAGAGTACGTGTTTTGCGAGTTCCTGTTCGTGAGAGCCGTCTTCTACATCCTCAGGAAGTCCATTAATACCACAGCGGGACAGTTATGGTTTGGGCGAGAATTCGTGTTGGTGAAGGAACAGACCTTGTTTGGAAAACGAGGTAATTGTCTTAGGCGTGCCCGCTCAATCGCCTGACTTAAAGCCCATAGAAAACGCGTGGGATATGCTCTAAAGGGCTTTAAGGAATTTCCCTGCAAACATTGCGACGGAAGAGCAACTTTTTTGCATCTTAGCCTGACCTGGGGCAATATACCGCAGCAAGACTTAGATAACTTTTGTTAGTTTTACCATTATTTCAAGTTTTTTCTTTTTTTGGGTAAAATTTTGTTTATGCAAAAAAAAAAACTTTTGTTCTGGAGTGTTGTCTGATAAATAGGCTTTATAAAAATATATACATGTTGTATGTTATTTTTAATAAATTGAGTAAATCCAAAATATACCTAGACAGTGTTGATGTGTGGTACTACCCTTAATTTATTACAAACAACATATAACGAGAAGCGGTTTAGATCTTGTTATAACAGGCTATGGTGTTCTGCTTTATTGATAACCTTATAATAGGTACCTATAAAATTTGCTAATTTTTAAATTTTTGACATTCATAAGTGGCATTTTCTGTCCTAAATTGAATAAATTATTTTTGACTTTGACTTTGCTGTTATGTATGGAATAAGTGAAAGTAATTATTATTTTTAACTTTTTTATTTCTGATATTCAAAGTAATCATCACCCCGTGCAATCGACGCATCTTTGCCAATGCATTGGCAATTTATTGATGCCCTTCTTAATAACTAATAAATAACTCTTCAAAGCATTTTGTACTGCCTCCCAGGAATTGAATTTTTTACCCACTAAAAAGTTGTCTAAATTTAGTCGGTAGGTGCAAAGTCAGGTGAGTATGGTGGATGAGGGTGTGCTTCCAACCCAAGCTCTTGCAACTTGGAGACCGTCTGTTGTGCAGTATGGGGTCATGCATTGTCATGAAGGAGCAGTGGGGACAACTGATTGACTAAGCTGGTTGCTGATGTGCAAGCTTCTTTATCATTGTCTCCAGCTCTTCACAGTACACATTTGCAGTAATGCTCATGTCGTTTTGTAAAAAGCTGTGGTGAATCAGACCCACACAAGACCACCATACAGTGATTATCACCTTTTCAGGTCTTAGGTCAAAAGGAAGAAGAATTATTCCTTTGTTCTATATATTTTGTATTTAGAACAAAGGAATAATTCTACCTAGTTACAGTTAGGTACTTTTTACAATTGTATCTAAATTAACCCCTTGAAGATCATAAGACCACCGGTGGTTGCATAACAATTGATTTTCTATTGTGTCTGGAAACTTGATCTCTGAATGGTTAAATACTTAATTATTAAGGATATCTTTCAAATTATTTTTTCATTTATTGTTTTAATATCAATTACTTGTACCTACATAACCATGGTTTTCTATACAGAACAATAATCCTTGCTACGAAACTGGTTTCTAACAAGAATAATTATTCCTTATTCATACTGGTTAGAAACCTACGGTTATGTAGATGGCTGAAGAGCACTAATGATATGTACTCAAAATTGATTGATTGAATTGATTACCCAACAAAATACTTTGTCCTTCAGTAAAGTCTATTTTTCTTTTGCTTGGCAAACACTGTAATCAATCTTTTCATGACTTTTGAAAATAACAATAGTGAAAAAAAAACCAGTGTATTGGATATAAAAGTTCTAATATAATAAATGATAAATTACCAAGTATTTTGCTATTTTAGTGTCTATCTTATTTTTAAATGAATAATTTCCGATATGGAATAATTTCAGTAAAAAAGAATGTCAAGATTGTTTACAATGTTTGCCAAGCAAAGAAAAACAGACTTATTTTTTTCACTTGTATTATTTTTAAAAGTTAATATTTTAGAATTAATAATATGGTAATAAAATAATGTTTTATGAGATAAAAGTAATAAAAAGATTGTTTACAATATAGGCCAAGCAAAGAAAAACGAACTTTTACCTGCATATTATACAAGCACCAAGGGTATTGACCTCAGCAGTGTTAATGACCTACTTTAAAAATACACTTAATCTAAGAGGTTTAGTAGATTGGCTAATTCTATGCACCTGACTAGAGAATTGTTAAGACAAACACTAAAGTACTGCCATGGAGAGAACAGGGTTATTGCCTCTTTATTCAATCAGTAACTCTTTTACAGTAAAGGTTCTGACATTGAATGTTCTGGCTGATCTTATTCAAAGTCTAAGGAAGATCTAACTATCGTGGCTGTTTATATGACTGCTCAAATATAACTTTAACAGGAATCGTAATGTTCAGGGACTAGGTGAATTTTGTAAACATTGACCAAGAGCAACAACAATACGTCTGCAGATGTGGGTATCAATCTTGTACTGGGAACATTTAAAATACTTTACCTTGGATCTGGCAAAACAATCTTTTTGCTAGCCCTGGCTGCTGGGGTGCATTTGGATTTCTCCATAGCCATCAAGTAGCTGACATCTGCCAGCACAGCCTCGAGGTCCGCCATTTTGAGACCGAATTTATCACTCCCACCAGCCAAAAAATAAATAACACTGGTCCACAACACAAACACCAACTAAATTAATTTGATTTCCAGCTGATAGTCATAGCCTTCCTCACATGACGACTGTTCACTGCTTCAATATAATTTTGTTGATGAGTAGTGACACATGCTGATCATTTATATTTTTCGAGTATACTGTTAATAGAAACACTTCATTTCATTTCTGCTGATAAGCAAGTTTTTATTTAATTATTTCTTATCCACAAGATGTACTTAAACACGACTTTATGGCAATTTACACGAAAAAAACACATCTAAAATAATCGAACGATTCCTATCACCCGTCATGTCATTTGGGAACTACGCACACAAACAAATCTAGGTCTTTCTTCTTTTGATTGCTGTTGTTGCACTCACTCACACACATGACATCATATGACATACCTAATGTTCCATTTGGCATACATTTTACTACACTTTACAAAATTGTTGTTTGAAGCCAAGTCCCCTTATGCAAAGCCAAGTTCGCAGCAGAGCAAAGGACTTAGTGTAAGTTTTTACATGCAGTAACCTTCGTTCTTGTTGTGTATTAAATTTAATCATCGCCCCTAGCAACACGTTTGCAAAACCTGTTATATTATAGAAATTTACGAAACTCGGTCGATTGTAAACGCGTGTGACTGACAAATGAAAACTCGCACTGATCCCTCACTGTAGCACTGACCTCTATAATACAAGTACGCTGGACTAAACATTTTCTAAGAAATTATAGAAAATTATGCCGAATCAAAGCGCCCCCACCGAGTGTCTAAAGAACTAAAATAGAGTAACTTGCATATTTATGTCACCTCTCATTAGTTCCGTGGATAGTCACCACACGCTCACTACAGCCGTCAGCGCCAAAATGGCGATAAACAAACGGCTTCAGTTTCATGTTGACGGTATGCCAGCGTACTTGTATTATAGAGGACAAGACGACGATTATAAGAGAAAAGACGAAATTATGTATAGCCTGACCAAAAATATATAGGACCTCGCCATATTTCGGAAAATAACAGGAATTAATTTCTTTTACTGGCAACAGAAACCACAAATCGTCCATTGACATGTCATCAAATTGTCAAAGTTAGTGTAGTGTCAAAGTGAAAACGTGATCTAATTTTTGAGTATGTGATATTTTTATGTGTTAAAAACGCCAAAAACTATTCGCTGTTGTAAAAGATAAGTAGTTGAACATGTGTTTCTGTCATTTCAGATATGGAAATCTGTGTAATCAACATAATTTCTTAAATTAATTACCGATTAGGTTGTCATATCATAATTTTTGGTACGTCATATAGTGCCAACAGTGAGAATTGGTTATTGATTGTAAAGGAGTATATTTTAATAACGATTTAGAAAAATAACGATTATTCATACTTGTTTTGAGAGTTTTATTTACTTTTTTCAACCCTGCTTGGATATTTTACTATAATAGTTCGTAGAAGTTTCAATATTTCTTATACAATAATTGTAATAGATTGATACCATAATAAAAAAATAATATTATTTACAAGAACAAGGCAGGTACAATTCCAATTTGGTCAAAATTTCAAGGCTAATATTACAAAGAGCCACTAAATTGAATAAGTACTAAATTTGCAAGTGTTGTCTTGTTCTTGTATCGTAGAATCTGTTATCAGACTTAGAATTTTAACATATAAAATGTATATTTTTTAAATGTTCAGTTGCCAATCCACGCTGGTATGACTAAATCAAGGTATTGTCATATAAAGACGATCCGTAGCGCCCTTAATTTAGGTCCCATATATTTCTGGTTAGGCTATATTTTTGCACAATTATTCTATAAAATTTGATATTATGTAATAATAATATTATAGTGCTCATGCATGGTCATGATTACCATTAGAAACAATGCAGTTTCTAAACTAGGCAAGTTCCATGTTTTGTTCCATTCCATTCCATCCATGACCCCGGAATGGGGTTAGAAGTATACACCGATCTCAGATGGTGCCACCACTGCACGAACCCTCGTCACAGCTGAGATAAACTCAATAATTCTTATTTGTGATGATTTCTTGTCAATTTTCTAATTCGGAACACTTATTTCACGTCTTGGTCTTGTGACAAAAACATCAGGTTTTGGGGCACACTGTTCTCTCTCAAGGCTCAGACCAAATAAAAAAAGGTTTTATTTGGTCTGAGTTTTAAGGTTTATTAAAATGCAAAAGTATATTTACACATATTATAGGTTATGTGATGCAGGTAGATATTAGTTGACGTACAAATAAGAAGAAATAGTTTCTGAGAAAATTAGACAATTTAAAAAAAAAACTTTTTAATACATTGTTGAGTATTAACCGATCTTTACTATACGTTTCATACAACAACAGCTTTGTTATTGGCCTTTGCACTAGTAGCGCCATATTGACAGTTGCCGGCCCGAACAGACCCGCAGTGAAACAGTAAGTACGAGTTATATGCATCTTAAAGTGAAGTAGTTTTGTGATTGCCAAAGGCGCAAAGACCAATAACAAAGCATTTTTATGAAATTAGTGAATTTAGACCATTAATGAGGAAATGGTTATATTTTGTACCAAATTGTCAACAAGGTAAAGGTCACCAGTTTCCTCGAGATGAGAAACTTTAAAAAAGTACGTAAACAACACCTACCTGCATAACATAACCTATAACGTTGGTAAGTTTACTTTTACAATTTATAACTGCCCAAACTTGAAGTTGTTGCCATGAGACTTTAATGTGTAAGCAATATAAAAAGGATATCTTGAATCATTTGTACTTATAATATATATAGCCTGACCAAAAATATATGGGACCTCGCCATATTGAGAAAAACAAATGGAACAAATTTTTTAATTATTAATTATTATAATTTTTGATACGTCATATAGTGCGAACAGTAAGAATTGGCTATTGATGGTAACGGAGAATATTTTGAGAACGATTTTGAAAATAACAACTATTTATTACTAAATTGTTTTAAGGGTTTTATTTTCTTTATTTCAAGTATGCTTAGATATTTTTTTCTGAAATAGTTCGTAGAAGTTTCTAAAATGTCATATACAATAATTGTAACGGTCTGATAACATCATAAATAATATAATTTACAAGACTAACAGGTAATTTTACTTCTACCCGACTGTAGTTTAGCAAAAATAATTCCAATTTGGTCCAAATTTCAAAGTCAATATTACAAAGAGGCACTGAATTTAATAAGTAATTAATTTGTAAGTATTCTGCCTTGTTCTTGTATCGTAGATTCTCTTATCAGACATAAAAATGTAACATTAATGTAAACAAATAAATAGTCTATTTTTTAAATGTTCAGTGGCCAACCTACGCTGGTATGATTATATCAAGTGTTGTCATATAAAAAGGATTCGAAGCGCCCTTAATCAGGTCCCATATATTTCTGGTCAGGCTATAACTTAAAGACCATCACCACAGAGGAAGTTCCATAAACAAGTCTCCGGAAGGTCGAGCCGACGGCACAGAACTGAAATATAACCGTTTTCGACCCCAAAGGGAGGAAAACGAGTATTTCAGGTCTTGCCTAGGCTTGACCAGGAGCAAGTCCCTTGCCGTCCTTAGGGATCTTCGATCAGTTCCGGATAGGTACTGAGGAAGCGCGGGCGCGCACACCGCGCCGCGCCTCGCCGGCATCCGCGCGCGGTGGGGCTCCACCCCTCGTTCGCTATCTCGCTCTCACTTACACGGTTAGTACACGCGCACATGAATAGATACAATAGGGTGATCTCCGGAAGGTCAAGCCTAGGCAAGACATGAAATACTCGTTTTCCTCCCTTCGGGGTCGAAAACGGTTATATTATATTAGTTACTGTATTGGTCCTTGTCTCAAACTTGGCTTACCAACTTGGCATGTATAACGGTACCTTAAAACTAAAATTCAAAAGAAAAAAAATTTGAGGCGTATTGGCGGAAAACTAGCCGAGTAAGATGGGCTTTGTTTCTTAATTTTCTAAATTTGTTTTTCTTGGTCATTTTTGTGATTGTGTGGTAGGATAATCTTAATAATGTGCTGTAAAGGAGAATTAATGTAGTGAGAAACAAAGTAAGGCGCTCCTATCTGATTCGGTTCGTTGTTCCCGCTCTCAATTAAATAATCTGTGTTTTCATTGAGAGCATTGAAATGCGAACCATCCTCGCATTTAAATAACTTTTGGTTAGTTTGTATAATTAGTTTTTGTGTGGCTGTGTAATTGTATAAGAAGAAGAATACTGAAGAAAAGAACGAAAAATGATACAAATAAAAAAATACTGAAGACGTGGCTGTATAGATTTGATCCTTTGCCTAACAAGAATGGGTAAACTGAACAAAAAAAAACCAGCCAAGAGCGAGTCGGACTGGGGTACAAAGAGTTCCGTACCATTAACTACGACATTAGACAGTATAAGCAAAAAAACTCGTTTGTATGGGAGCCCCACTGACCTCTATAATGCAAATACGCTGGACTGCGTACTGTCAACCTAAAAATGTAGCTATTTGATTATCGCCATTTTGGCGCTAACAGCTGTAGTAAGCGTGTGGTGACCGTCCACGGAACTAATGACATAAACATATGCAATTTACTCTATTTTAGTTCTCTAGACACTCAGTGGGGGCGCTTTGATTCGGCATAAAAATTATCTGTCATTTTTTAGAGAATGTATAGTCTAGCGTACTTGTATTATACAGGTAAGTGGGGAGCCCCCTTTATTAAAGGGGGCTTGAGACATTAAAATGAATTAATATTAGCATTATTTGTGTGTTGCTTTAATTAATATTTTTGTATTTAAGTTTTACTTAACCCAGTATCAATATTTGTTTATTATTTATTAAGAAAACAACATAGTACATTTTTATAAACAAAGTCCTACAAAACTATTTACACAGTTTGTCTGTAGGATCAAGTGGGTCTCATTAAAGTTATTTACAGATTATATTTATGTATTCAATGTGCTGAGGTAATATTTTTTTAAATTACGTTTAAATTTATTCTTATCTCTTTCTCGACGAATGTCTTCCGGCAAACTATTAAGAAGGTATGGTATTCGATTCACAATTCGCTTCTTTAAGGTTCTATCTCCGAAGTAGTTTTTAACCTTTGGTACTTCAAATTTACCCGAAGACATCGATCTTGTACAGTGTTTATTTTTAATCAGAGTCAAGTCACGCTCCCAGGAGTCATGACTATTGATTCTTGTCTTTAATTCTAAAGCAATTCTTTATAACGAAAATTGTTATTTTAATCTATAATTGTTTAACACAGTAACGGTATCGTTATTTTTGTAATGGCAATTCAGAAAGCTACCCCACCCTATCGCATTTTTAACTTGTGGATCGGGCTGGAAGTGCGATGGATGGACATTCGACTGATAATCATCGTCGTGAAAGGTTGTAGAATAAAATAAGGATCCGTAGGTTTATGCTGGTCAATTGATTAATTTAGTCAGTATCAAATTGTATTGAGTATCTGAAGAATACATTGTTCTACCCCTGAAGTATGGGTTTTCTTTACAATTACAATTTTAATATTTATTTTATTGTTTTTAGTATTTGTTGTTATAGCGGTAACAGAAATACATTATCTGTATAAATTTCAACTGTCTAGCTATCACGGTTCATAAGTTTTTTTTTTCAATTATTTATTTATTTATCTTACACAAGTAAATATATACACCGCTGTAATTTTAATCTATCCTTACAGGAAACTCCAATTGATAAGTGCAGCAAAGCAATCATTAGTACAAAAAACTAACTATGTTAAAATTAAAATAAAAAATACATTCACACATAACAAATATCAAAATTTTCATTATATAAAATACCATACTAATTACACCAATAATAAATAATATTATATTAATTATGTAATCCTACATTATATGCGATGTTACTTTTGCGAACTCGGCCTGTGAACACGTAAACAAATCTACACCGTCGGTAGCCAAGTTTAGTATATGGATGGCACGCGTGAGAGGAGCGGTGTTGAGCACCTGCGTTCTGCCGCGCAGCGCATAGCCATCGGGTACGGTAAAGTAAATCCACTGTAGTACATCCGGGCTGATGAGACCGCGGCATACTTTTAGGACGTAGGTTGCAAACGTTAGATCCCTTCTTTTTTCCAAATTGTTGTACCCCACCATGCCTAGGATAAACAAGGTGGGATACCTCAGCGGGTAGAAGGTATAAACACCGTTAAGCTTACACTGTACTGCTTGCACCTAAAAGATGATATAGCCTGGTTACAGACACCTAGACAAACAGACTGCAGATAGCGATGGGCAAGGGAAAGAAAAAATTGGGATGGAAAAGAAAAATACGGGAAAGTATGGGAAAAAACGGAAAATTTGGGAAATATTCCGATTCGGCGGGAAATTACTCAAAAGTGGACTTAAATTAATAAAATGCTAGAATTAAGCTATGGTAACAATGGTTTTACGCCTGTAGCACACCCTTACATAAAACCATAACAACGGGACAACGCTAGTTTTGCCTGTTTGTCAGTTTTATTACACCAAACTTAAACTGCATATTCTAATGCTTAGATTTATCAGTGTTTTTTTCGTTGAGATTCGACGATCCTGTAGTATACTTCCTATTACTGTGCCCACGATGTCGCGAATGGTGCAGAAATGTAGACGTTTGAGAAGGATTGGAGAAATCTCGACGTAAAGAAACAGGGTCATAGTAAAATCTCTGCATTAGAAACGGCAGTTTGGCTTCTGTTAAGTTTGAATATTTGAGACAAGTGATAATAAAGTTAAATCTTCGTTATTAAAAACAAGAAATTCAGAAAATAAAACGGGTAGGTTTGTTTTCTTCTAAGTGTCTAGGTGAACATACTTAAAGTCCCGAGTGTGGTAAGTGAGCTATTAACGGAATAGTGAAAGAAAGGCGCCTCTTTTGTTTTTATTTTTTCGCTTGTAAACTCGAAAACTTTTATCTTCAGACACATTCATTTATATATTACAAAGTATCTGATTTGATAACAAGTTCAAAAACCTAATTCTAACTGCGGACAAATCACGCAATACTAATTTTTGATGAATTTGGAGCAAAAAAAAAGTAAGTTTAAGTATGTTCACCTAGACACCTCAAAGAAAACAAACCTACACGTTTTATTTTCAGAATTTCTTGTTTTAATAACAAAGACTTAACTTTATTATCACTTGTCTCAAATATTCAAACTTAACAGAAGCCAAACTGCCGTTTCTAATGTATAGATTTTACTATGACCGGGTTTGTTTATGTCGACATTTCTCCATTCCCTTTTAAACGTCTACATTTATGCACCAATTCGCGATATCGTGGACACAGTAGTAGGAAGTATACAACAGAATCGTCGAATCTCAAAGAAGGAGGGACTCAGATAAACCTAAGCATGAAAACGTGCCGTTTACGTTTGGTGTAATAAAACTGACAAACAGTCAAAACTAGCGTGGTCCCGCTGTTATGGTTTTATGTGAAGGTGTGCTACAGATGTAAACCATTGTCAAAATAGCAAAATTCTCGCATTTTATTACTTGTAAGTGCATTTTTGAGTATTTTCCCTATTTTCCCGACGAATGGGAAATAACCCGCATACTTTTCCCGAATTTGGGAATAAACCCAACAGTTGGAAATATTCCGGGGAGTAAACCCAACGCTAACTGCAGAGGCTTCTTCTTCTTTTGTTTATGGCGACATATTAGTGCATAGCTAAGCAACAATATGGGCCGCCGCCACTTAATTCCGCCAATGACACGTGAGTAGCATTTACACGGATGAAATAATTTTTAAAAAATCGAGTAAAAAAAAACCCGAGGTCTAAGCAGACTTATCTATGTATAAGAAAAACAGACAACAATTACAATGATTAGACAAAACAACAAGCGATACGAACAATTATTTACAGAATGTATTATATAAACATATAGTACAAGGTAAAAGTAAATAAAATAAAGGAGTGAAAGTAGCAAGAGCGGGTAGGATGAAAAAAGTTTTTAAAGGTTAATTTTGTTAATGTTAGTTTTGACAGAGATTTCAGAACGGGGGTATTAATAGAATTTAACATGCATTTGATTTTAGAAGGGCGGGGGAATTTTTTAGGGAGGTAATCAAATAGAGAAGTACCGATTGATGGGCAGTATGCTTTATTAATTTAATTAACCTACTATAATTGTTACAAATGTTTAAAAGTTTTCTATTTCAATAAAAATAATCAATTAATTAAATTACAAAACTAAATACTTAACAAAACTTAAAAATCTACTTATTCGAAAAAGTAACCGTGTCCATGAGGCAAGGAAGCGAGAATGCTAGCTGCGTTTCCGCGTTGGATATTCAAACTTAGCCTCTGAGCGAGAAATGAGCCAGCTTTTTTGTTTTCCAGAATTGTATTTAATTTAGGGGCTATTTTTCTAAAAAGTAATTTGGCGTTAGGTCCCCATGGTCCAAAAGTTTCAACGCCAAACGGTGCAAACACATAATCACCTGCAAGAGACTCGTATTTGCGCCGCTTGGCGTTTTCTGCCGACTCAGCGGCAGACCCAGCTTTAAGAGTTGATTCCCTAAGATGAGAAGGGGCCAAAGTATCAACACAAGTTGCGTCCCATACCAAGGCCCGTCCTCGCTCCCAGGGAATGAGCGTGAGGCCATCAGGTCTCTTGCCATCATCACGGACCAACCCACGAGGTTCTAATGTGGAAGGAACGTTAATGCTGGCAAGAGCTCTTCTGATAGCGTCATTAAGTGCTGCATGGCGGGCAAGACGCCCCGCACTTTGCTGGCAACAAAGACTATGAAGACCTAATTTGTCGACCTCCTTGCCACAGGGACACGTAAATGGTTCACAAACCGGGGCCCCGATTCGCAAACCCACACACACCCGGAATGTCTCGCTGTCAAAAAGTGTACCTATATTTTTGGAAGGGAGGGCGTGAAGCCAGTGACCTGATTCCTTGCAGGAAACTGCCAAGAGCCTTGCACGATGACAATCACTGACTGAATTTTGAAGCAGGGTATTGAAAGTCTCTCTTGCTAGAGGGACATCCCAGAGTTTTTGGTTGTGTGTTTCCTTTGGGATGTCTTCACTAGTACAAAGACTTTGCCAACATTCCTCCGCCTCTCTCAATTCAGTTAGCTGGCGAGGGTGTTTAAGGATTTTGTCTACAAGACCAGCAGTGCTATGAAGAGAGGAGAGAAAGGCGGGAAGGGCAATACTAGAAATTTTGCGAACGCCGATACCACCAAACCGAATAGGAAGCGTTGCTTGTAACCAAGAGTCGTTTTTTAGCTGCAAATTCAGAATTTTTTCAAGATATGTTCTAAGAGTGGTATCGATAAGTTCTACAAGTTGTAGTTTTTTCCAGATTGGACTTGCGCGAAGGTAATATGTAAATTTTGGAACGAAAAGGCAGGATTTTAGAATGGTGTAGGCAATATGAGAGTTAAGATGTTCCAATCTGGGGGTAACAGGGTGAAATGATTCAATTTTTTTTCGAGAAAAGGTTGGATGCTGGCATCTAGAAGAGGAGCTCCTAAAAGGCAAAGTGATTCAGAATTTAGAATTTTGATGTTAGGAGCGAGGACGTTAAATCTTTCCATTATATTTTGACGGGATTCCGCAGAAACATTGTCATTAATATAAAGTTCGCACTTTGAAAGATTGAGCTCCAAACCCATTTTTTTAAATTCTTGTATTATCCGAACGAGGTCTTGATACACAATATCAGCTTTGCCTCCGAGAGACCCATCATCAAGATACCAGACGTTAAATTTTGAATTTAAAGACGAAATGACGGGGTGAATGCCTAAACTAAAAAGTGCTGGACCTAATGAGTCACCTTGCTGAACGCCGACGGCAGAATCAATGCAATGGTCAAGATATAATAATTTGGATGGGCAATTGTAGCATTGGAACACAAAAGGGTAAATTTGGGAAGTATGTGAATGAACTTCATTCAGCAAGGCGGATCTATCAATAGAGTTAAAAGCATTCCTCACGTCAACTTTCAGAAATACCTCTGATTCGTTACAGGCGAGAAAATTTCGGGCTGCATGAACTGCAGCTTCGCAGCCTCCTCTACTGCCAAAGCCAAGTTGTATGGGCTGAAAAATGTCTTTGAGCGGAGAAAAAATATTTCGGCAGGCTAATTTCGCCGCTAGGCTTCGAAACGTAGAGCCAATGGCGATTGGGCGGATACCGCCATCTTTTTTTACAAAAGCACAAAGTCTTGCGTCATACAATAAAGGAACAAAGCTATCAAGCACTTTACCTGACAGGAGGAGGTTGCAAAGCTTCGTGATGTTAGAAAGTAAGGTTCTGCCGGCGTCAGCGGCGGATGCACTAACCAAATCCTTAAGATGTTGAGGAGTGATGCCGTCGATGCCCCCGGCAGAACCAGACGGGAATGACATAATCGCAGCAAGCGTATCGCTGTCATCAAAAACCTGTAATGGATGAATGTTGTGAGGTGGTGGAATAGGAAAAGTAGGAAAGTCTGGACGTGAGGGATGCTTACTTTGAAGGCTGTCGAGAGTTTCCTGATTACGAGGAGCGAGTGTATCATCAGAGAAAAGGATACGAGCCGCATTCTTCAGATCACCGTCCATCACTTTATTTTCAACTGTGCGGAATAAGTTGTAGGATTTGTTATTATAACGAGGATTAAAAGTGGGAGGGGTTGAATTTTGAATGTGTTGTCGATAAGAGCGCGAGTTAGAGACTTAGATGAAGTACTGACATGAAGGTAGGTATAGGAAAAAGTAAAAAGATTTTGCCAATTTGATTCAGTGTTCAGAAGACATTTTTCGATGGACGATGAAAGAGATTTAGCAATAGATATTCTCGCTCCCCTAGGAATTTTTTTGACCACTGGAGTTGATTGGTGGAGGTGAGAGATATGCGATTCGAAAGAAGGGTTGGATGTAGATGGAGAATTTGGAAGAGAGGGTAGAGGAAGAGATGTCTGTAACCTGGGATTGCTGTGACATATGAATATTCAGGCCCCTTTTACCTTTAAAAGTTCTGTTTGAGTTACAGATGTAACAGCGATAAAACTCCGGCTGTGAGTGGGATCCGGGAGTTATAAAAGCACTCATAAAATTAAATTTAAACCTACGTAAACAAACAAAGAAATTTTTTAGACTAAAAATCTGCCAAAATAAACAATAAAAATTATATGCAAAAAGAATCTTATCAACTAACTTAATTTTGTTTCCTAATACCACTAATACACCAAAACACACAAAAAAACCAAAAATTGTTCAAACACGAAACGATTTGATGTGGCGCTGACACACGCAAGACATTTCATTTTCATCTTGATAGAAGTTATTCCATTGGTAGACGAAGTTTGGTGTAAAGCGCATATTGGTCAAGATTCCAAGTAACTCCTGGCAACGGCGGGGGCTTGAAATGGCTTCCTTGGCAACGGTGGCTTCGTAGAAAAAATGACGTTGACAGGCATCAATCAGCTGATATTGTAAATAAAATTGAATACGATGTCGCAGTAAGCTCCGAAGGCTGCGCACATGCGGAGAGTGGAAATCTGCACTTTAATTTAAAAAAGAAAACTGAATAGCGCCATATTAATCAGAAAAAGATATTAAACCAAATAAATAAAAAATCCAGCGAAGTCGCCTTCCTTTTTTTTTTTGAATAATAAAATGGGCAATTGAAAAATATATGATCGGTGTTCCTTCATCGAGGCCACATTCACAAACCGAGCTGTCTTTTATCCGCAACTTCGCTAGGTGAACAGGGGTGCATGCATGTCCTATTTGAAGCCGACAAATAGTGGAAATAGTACCTACCTGCACTTTGTTTTGAGTTGTCCCAATGTGTGTTCCACGATTTGATCAAGTGTGTACGAGGAAGGGTGGAAACATCGTGTGAGAAAAGTGTGTTGTGATCGGAGGCTCCTATGGAGACGGCATTTTTGGCACAAGAATCGGCTGTCTCATTACCAGGTATTCCGTTGTGGCTAGGGATCCAAGCCAACACGATGTTTAAACCTAGTTCCTTGCAGTCGAAGAGGGTTTCACGGATTTTAAGAATAATGGGGAATTTACCATTGGACTTGAAAGGATTGGCCATAATGGCTTGGAGGCAACTTAAAGAATCCGAGAGAATTAAGGTGTTATTTAGGTTATGGGATTTTGCATACAGAACTGCTTCTAGTACCGCAATAGCTTCACCGGTGAAAATGGAAGTTACTGGGGGGCATTTAAAACTTAATACAATTTTGTATGCAGGTATCCAAACGGCTGCTCCCACGGAGCCGCCCTCAGTCAATTTAGAGGCATCAGTGAACATCGTTAGCCATCCTTGCCAATGATCCATGATAATATTTTTGAATTGTTGAGGAGCCGCGCAGGAGTCTAGGATGAAAGTTGGTTGAAAAATCACGATTCATAACTGTTTAAAAGAGGGGGTTCAAAGGACTTTTATGCATGGGGGAAGGGAGAAGGCTAAATTTTTGATAACTATGGAGAATGCATGGAGTTTTTTTGGTAGTATCTGTCGAAGGGATCAGACGGGAAAGAGAATTTAATTTATCTAGCAAAGAATGCGAGGAGTTTTGAGCGACTTTAACGTAGAACCGATCACTGAGATACTGTCTACGGAGGTAAAGAGGAGGTTCCACCCATTCAATTTGAAGGGCATTGATAGGGGAAGAATTCATTGCTCCCAAAATCACGCGAAGACACTTTGACTGCAACTTCGTCAGCTTGTCTAGGGCAGTTTTATTACACGGATCTAGAAGGAAAGATGCGAAATCAAAATTACTTCGAACGATAGCATTATAAAGATTTTTTTGCGAGTAAGGGTGAGCACCCCACCAAGTACCCGAAAGTGCTCGGAGGATATTCAGCCCCTTCTCAGCCTTTTTCAAAATATAGTCAAAATGCGGAACTCCTGATAATTTTGAATCTAGTATTAAACCCAAAAACTTTACTTGATTGTTACACGGGATGGAAGTGCCGTCAATTTTTATATCGACAGTCGGGACAAGGCGTTTTTTCGTAAAAATTACGCAGTTACATTTTGTAGGAGAGATGGAAAGACCGTGAGTTGCCATCCAATCTACAAGATACTCGAGAGCTAAACTCAGACGACAAAATAAAGCAATATCATCTGCATATTGAAGAATATTGCAGAAGGAGTCAACCGTTCTATCCAAATCGTAAGTGTACATACTATAGAGTAGAGGGCTGAGCACAGAACCTTGTGGGAGGCCTTTCTAGATAACGCGGGAGGGAATGTTAGAGTTTTGGTATCTTAGTGTTATGGTTCTAGACATTAACATGCTACATATGAAATTCACTAACTTCTCCGAGACACTCAGCTGAAGCATTTTCTGCCTGAGCACTGGAAGCAAGACATTGTCATACGCGGAGGAAATATCCAGAAACACTCCAACTAAATATTCCTTTTGTTGGAATGCTAGCCTAATATCTGTAGTCAGTATGCTCAAACTATCTAGAGTGCTGAGACCTTTGCGGAAACCAAATTGAGAGTTAGGTAAAAGGTTATTAGATTCCAAGAAGCATTCGAGGCGGTTCTTGATCATATGCTCAGCAATTTTGAGGAGGACAGAAGAAAGAGCTATTGGGCGGTAGGAATTGTGATCAGAAGGATCTTTTCCAGGTTTGGGAATGGGAATGACAATCTGTTCTTTCCAAGAAGTGGGTAAAATACCGTGTTCAAAGAAAGAATTCACTAAATTTAGGAAATATAATTTAGCCTGGGTAGAGGATTTAATTAGGAAGGAGTAGGCGATGCCATCCGTACCAGGGGATGAATAGGCATGGAAGATTTCATGAATAGCAGATGAAAAATCATATGAAATGAATTTCATTGTTCACACCTGCTATTTTTTTTCATATAGACTGCTACAAATCGCACTCTGCGAAATCATAGATCATGCTCATTTCATTTCATTCATTGATGACTGCTTGTAGCAGAGCGAGTCGCGAGCGACCGAGTAGGAATGATTTGCCCTAAGTGCGTGTTAGAAAAAGACAAACACACTTGTTATGCGATCATAGGTGACGATCGATACTGGGTGGGCATTTTAAGAACTTAAAACTTATGAACATAAAAATTAGATTCGTTTGCCATGATTTTTCATGACAACCTAAATATGACATTTCATATTAGTAGCAAATTAGCAACCGTTCACAATAATTCATATTTCATTATAAGTAGCAAATAGCAAAAAGTGTTACATTATGACACTGCGAAAAAAAATCATTGTCAATGAAATTTCGCATGTGATATCATATGAAAAAAAATCATCATTTCATGAAATGAAAATGAATTAAAAGTAGCAATCATTTCCATGCCTAGGGATGAATCAACTAGACCACTAATGGATGAGAGGAATTCCTCGATAGAGAAGGGGGAATCTAATCTACTCGATGTGGGGATATCTGCCTTGAGTGAAGAAGGAAAGCAATCTATGAACGGGACAAAAGGAGGGGCCAATTTGTCTGCAAAAGAGTTGAGCCAAATTTCAGGGTTGTTTGCAGTTGGGTTTGATGAGATAACCGACTGACGAAATCTTATTTGTTTCCAAACTATAGTTGACGGCGTGCGTGGTGACATACTTTCGCAAAATTTTTTCCAGCCTTCCTTTTTCTTCTTGGAGAAGAGTCGTCTTGCTTGAGCGGCCGTCTTTTGGTAGAAAACGTAATTCTCCATGGACATATTTCTATTGCATCTTTTCTCTGACTCTTTGCGCTTTCGAACAGCGGTAGTACACTCAGCATCCCACCAAGGAGGGGAAATTTTGCGTGAAGGATTTTTTTTGGGAATACTGGAGTCTACTGATGAATTTAAAACATCAACGAAATGGGTGTAAGCACAGAGCGAATTTGAGCTATTAATGTTTGGTAGTGAGTTTAACTTTTCATCAATAGAAGAAGAAAATTTTGCCCAATCAGCTTTATTTAATGAATATTTCAGAATGGTGGGGTACGAGAGTCAGGACAGGATGGATCTGGTGAAGTTAACAAAACAGGGAAATGGTCACTACCAAATGTACTTTCAAGGGTCTTCCAAGAAAACAGGGACATTAAATTTGGGGAGCAAAGGGAAAGGTCGACGGCAGAAGCTGGGTTTTGAGAGGGAGAACACCTTCTCGTTGGACTGCCATTGTTCAAAAGGCACAAATTCAACTCATCCAAAAGGTTCAACAGAATCAAGCCAGGAGAATCCGTAAAGTGGCAACCCCAATAAGTATGCTGTGTGTTCAAGTCACCCAACACAAGGACAGGAGGGGGAACAGACGAAATTGCTGAACGTAATTCGTTTAGAGAGGAAGTTGCAGGGTGGGGAATATATACAGACAAGATAGCAATGTTAAGAGTTCTCACAGCCACGATATTAATATCCTGGCTGTGGTCAGGGAGAGGAAGCTGAGAATAATGGAGGTAGCGCCTTATTAGTAAGGCGCTACCTGCGTATCCGTCGTTCCTGTCATCGCGGAGACGTGAGTAGCCTAAAACACGAAAACGTGAGTCAGGAATTAGCCACGTCTCCGAGACAGCTAGGACCGACGAAGAATAATTATTAATTAAAAACATCAGTTCATGTTTCTTTGTCCTAATGCTTTTGCAGTTCCACTGAACTGCTAAATTCATTTTAATTCATAGAAGTATGGTACTGTAACAATTGGGAAAGTTGTTCTGCTACGTTGGGCGGTAGACGGTCGCTGCGACCGGTAACAATGCGAAGAATGAGGGACAGCATAAACTTTAAGAATTTCTCATTGTCTTCAGTTAAAGGGGAATGAGAGGTGTTTACGTTTAGGGCGCACCCATTTGGGAGAGATGAGGCACATTCTCCTATTATGGCTTGGTGTGCCTGTCGGTCATAACTCCTTCCCAATGGAGGGCGCGTTCGGGGAGGGAAAGTGGTTACCGTTTTCTTGTATGAAGTAGGGTAATGATGGGAAGCGGATGAAGGGGGTTTAGGTTGCGTGGTTTGCGTAGGGGCAGAAGACTTAGCCATATCGGCGTACGATCTGCGAACTGCAGGGTAGAGGAGAGCAGCTTGCTCGTAGGAGATATTATCCTAAGACATAGTTATTTTAACTGATTTTTGCCTTGAATGCTCAGGGCAAGATTTATTTAGAGCAGAGTGAGGGCCTGAGCAATACAGACAAGTAGACATATTTTCCTCGACTGAGCAAGTTTCTCCACAATGAGGTTGAGAGCAACGGTAGCACCTGGGTTTGGCGCGGCACTGTGCCTTGACGTGGCCAAATCTGCAACAGTTTAGACATTGAATTGTTGGCAGTTGATAAGTCTCAACTGGTATCGAGGTGTGACAGCAGAACACACGTTCAGGTAAAACTTGACCCTGAAGAGTGATCACAACAGATTGTGTTGCGAGCCAATTCGTTTTGCCGTCAGTTACTTGCTTCCTATTAAGGCGCCTTGCCTTTAACAGAATGCCGCAGCCAGCGGGGACAGTCAGGGATTCAGCAAGTTCCTCCATGGTCCAGTCTGTAGGTATACCCTTAATGAGGCCAATGCGGGTGATGTTGTAGGTAGGAATGGAAGCTTCGTATTTGTGAAGTGGAAGAAGTTCGTTGCAGATGAATTTGTTTGCAGCTTCAGCGGTAGTGAATCCTACCGATAACCGGTTCCTACCGATTTTTTTAATACCGTCCAACACTACGTCTCTGATTTTATTCTTTACGATAAACCTACCGAACCTAATAGGCTGAATAAATGTTGGGGCCGAAGGTTCTGGGTCAACGCGCGAGACGTGGGCTATAAAGGGGCCTTTTTCCAGGTTTGAGTATGCTTTAGGAGCAATAACAATTGAGGGATGGACGTACATCGATTGGTTGGATGTTGCAGGAGGATTTGTGGTGGCTCTCTTTGCAGGCTCCGCGGGTTCATCGGGATCAAGGCGGCGTTTTGTTGCTGTTTGGGTAAACAGAGCTGGAGATGAGTCCATTTGAAAGTTCTCAGTAGGTGCGACCCTATCTGGAGGGTCGGGGGGATCGGGAGGATTAGTATCCATTTTAAATTAGACTTACCAGGTAAATAAGTATATTGTTAACACCTCCACCTAAATCTTATCGATAAAAAAGCTTAGGGTAGTAAATAAAGGGGGGAAACAGTGCCCATAAAAAGCGAATTTACGAAAACCGAAATCACGTGTATCCACCAACACTCGCGAGAACAGAATCCCTGCAGAGGCTTAGTAATAGGGTTCAGTTTTTCCGCACGCAACCTTAAAAAAACGTCAATCTGTCAATCAGCTGTCACCTTGGCCCATTGCCTTTCCCCTGGTGGATAAATACTACTACTACTGTCACCTTGGCCTTTCCCCTGGTGGATAAATACTACTACACTACTCTACTGTCATCTTGGCTGGTTGTGACGGCAGCTGTCATACGTTCATTCATGATTTCCATTTTTTCCAATCGTAAGTCATACTGCGTACGTACGTAATTATTAATTTTAAATGATTATGGCTTTTTGATAAGGCTAAGCGCTAGCATGCCGGTGATATAATACTTTACAGAACAAACATACAGGAATAATATTCTCCACGTGTTTCCTAACTAGATTTCGAGTAAGTGCAACTGTTTTAATTTCTAAATTACTAATGTTTGTTTTAAAGATTTTTAACTTAAACGCGCAATCGCTCTGTCGGTCGATCTTTTAAATCTATTTTACATAAATCTTGCTGCCGCACGCAACTGGAGTTTGTTCGTGGCGTGATAAGTTTTAGATTTTTACTATATTTTGCGAATAAAATTAACAATACAAACAGATAAATGAGATCGCATTATAAAGTTATAGTTGTTCATTGACGTTTAAGAAATTTTGTAATTTGCATCAAGTGTTGCAAGAGTGTGCGAGTAGTGAGTCTGATAACATGATAAATCAGTGTATAGTCTGAGAAGTTAAGTTGTACTTTTTAGGAATGATTGGCTACTGCCCTCCTAATATCACCTTAGGGGAAGTGTGGGTTGATCATGGAATATCACAATGTTTCATGGAGACTGTGTCAGCCATCATCATTGGTGGTTTTCTCATGGTGTTCGGAGCCATACAAATTGTTATGTATAAAAGGTAAGAATTTTTTAAAGTAAGTATGTATAAGTACTTTTGGTAGGTGAATGAGAATTAATTTAATTAATTTGATTAAAGTTATGGTAAATGTCATTTTATCTGTTTCAAGATCAAGATAAAAATATAAGCCAGACAATACTTGAATTGTTTTTAAGAGTTCAAGAGTGGACAGCAGTACTGGTCAACATGATACCTGAGTGATTAATCAGCATATCAGATCCTGATTAATAACATCAACTAAAAATACTCCATTTCTTAATACCGCTAGAAATGGTTACTTATGATACTACACACTTTTTTAAATATATTATTAGGTTAAATTCTAACCCTTATCATGGAACAGATAAGAATGTATCATCACATCATAGGTATAAAATATAATATATATGGTATTGAAATAATCAACAAATGTGTTGATGTTTCTCTTTATCTTAGTATACATATGTATTGATATTAGTATATATCGTTTTTTTGTATAATAACACAACATGATGCAGCAGTATATTACACCTTCAAGTACTATTACTTGTACTTTTTATACTTTATTGCAGGGATGATACAAATATTTGCATTTGTATGTGTGAATAGTTCGAATCATTTTAAACATTTACATCAACTTGCATTGGCATCTAACTATTTGATGTTTTGGGAATGGAAATACCTATGTATGCAAGTTCTTGTGATGTGTTCTACCAATAGTAGCCACTTAAAAACGAGCCTTGTGGGTGAAAAGGCCACTAAATTACTATTCATCAAATAAAAGAGGTGTTAAAAAAAATAATAACAAAATGACTGGTACTGGACCCGCCATAGCAAATTCACATAATAGAGGAGGTCATTTGCCAATGTTTGAACCTAACTTTTCCCAACTGAAGTTTTATAGTTTAGGAGATATGTCAATTTTTATACTTTACTGAATTTTTGCTAAAATTTTTCTTAGTATGGAAAGTAAGTTCCAATAATAAGGAAATGTCCTTATCTATATGTGAATTTGCTATAGCAAGTTCTAACTCACTATAATAATAATCATAATAATTTATTATTATTATTTTAGTTCAGAGTTCAGTACCAGTCACCCTGTACAAATTTGAAACTTTGCTTCTCTATAATAATAATTGAAGTAGGTTCATATTATTGGAGTCTTACTATAATTTTTCTAATTTTCAGATACGCAACAGAGGTTGTAGATGTCAGATCTTCACGTCTGTTTGGTGTTCAACTATTTTTTACACTGTTTGTACCTGTACTGGCTGTGATAAGGTTCCTGTTACAATCATTTGTATTTAAAGGTGGACATATCTATGGTTACATGGTATGTACTTAGATATTATTCACATTGAACTATAGTTACAACTCTTTTCTTTGTGTTGCTTATCATTTTTTTAAATCTCTTTTTGTTACAGATAGTAGCTTTAGTGGTGACGCTTGTAGTATTTCCTTTATCAGCCTATTTAGCAATACTTGAAAAACGATTCCTGCTGCCGTCTGTTCCACCGAGAGGGCATGGATTTATCCTGCTGGTGTTCTGGGCGCTAATTTTTGTCTCGGAGAACTTATCGTTTTTGAACCTAAACAAAGAAGGATGGTGGTGGGGCTTAAAAGAGTAAGTTCATTAAAAATTTATATCTCGCCATATACACCTTGTATGTAAATGTTAATATAAATAAGTAATTAATTATATGAGTTATTTCAAATTCCTGTTGCTTGAACTGACAAAGTGGAGCAGACCTTGAAGAGTTGTGTCAAGTAAACAACCAATAGAATTTGTAATTAATAAAATACTATAACATTTCATAATAACTAGAGATATAAGAGCATTGGTGACTAATTGACTAGCAGGTTGCCTCTCATGCAAGCACCGCATTCGATCCCAAGTGCCGCCATGTACCAATGACTTTTACAGAATTATGTACATATAAGTTGTTTTAATAACCGATGATCTTACGGTAAGGAAAAAGATCGTAAGAAAACCTGCACATTCAGGCCAATGAATGTGTAACCATAAGTCAAACTGGTCAGCCTCCCCTGTTAATAGGGTCAGATGGCAGTTGCTCCACTGTAATTACCTGATCTGCCATATCCAAAGCGGACCCTGGGCCCTCGCGTGCGAGTAATAACGCTAGAAGAATAAGAAGAAGAATAAGAATATATTTATTTCTCAATAAGTTTACAGAGTAGGTACCTTACAATAAAAACTTACATACTCATAACAAACACTATTATTAGCAGCATCAATTTATCACCAACTTGCAAATCTATGTCCATTCTATAGGATTTCGGAAAAACAACTTTGAACGGTTCAAAAGCTATCAGTTAAACAATTGAAGTTAATCCGCAAAAAAAAAAAAACTTACCAAAGTATGAAACACAAATACATAATTACTAAGTTGGCGGTACCCAGATAAAGTAGTTCATTACCTCCAGTGCTAGTCGAGACCGTGTTACGGCAAGGTAAGATTCTCGCTCCGGAGATTCCAACTGTATCTACTAGATTTAACGATCATTATCTAAAAACGCTATAACAGGTATCGCACATACAATAGGCGCAACCGGAAAGTCCGATAACAAAAAATAAAAGTTTGGCATAAACAGGTAGTATATGCAAATTAAACAGATCAAACTAATTAGTATAGTATTAACGTTACTAGATTTTTGTACCAAATGTACATGTAACTATGTTATGTAGGTTACAACTAATATGTGGCTATAAGTTTAAATAATAAAAGGGAAAAACTATTATATGCAGCTAACTAAAAAATAAACTAACTAAAATAGCGTACCAGACTTAAGAATACTATATAGCATACATGATTATGCATATTTATATATATAATGTTTAATTTCATACATAAATATGTACATGCAATATGCACATACATAAATAAATACACATAATATATTATATATTACAATACATGGTTTAACGATATCAATTATTTTATTAACAGGTATTTATTTTAGTATTTTAAATAATTCCTCAGTTTGCTCAAAATCTAAATCATTTAAAAATGCTGTGAGTGTTTTTCCGCAAACAAAACGAGTCAAATTTTTCAAAGGTTTTGATTTACTTATGCGATTGTATAATAATGGTGCCAAATAAAACGAAAAACCATGGGCAAATGCAGTTCTGCACGCAGGAACTTTATACACCTCATGCGATCGTCTTTTTGGCTTATTTAGGTCTATGGGTCGACAGGAGTGTTTTCTTAGCAGAATTGTTTTGACAAAGAGTTGCCGATCACTTAAAACTTTAAATTCTTTATACAACTGATGAGTGGGATATCTGAAATGTTTAAAGTTTATGACTTTTAAAATACATCGTTGCGCCCTTTCTACTTCCAGGATAGCATTTTTTTTCGCTCCACCCCACGCGGAATAGCCATACGATATTATAGCTTAACACAAAGTTAGAAATACAGTTCTGTAATTACCTTCGTCCTTTAAATTTCTAAGCCGTTTAAATATCGGTATAAGCTTTCGAACTCGGTTCTTTAGATTATAAGTTCTTAAGGCTAGTAGCGGAAAGTAGAGAATTGCAATCACATTTTAAGCTATCCAGGCAATTGCTATTATGTACTTTAAGAGTAAAATTAGAATCAGGCTGGTGATTATTTCTAATGCTGAAGGCAATGTATTTTGTTTTATTCAAATTTACGGTGAGAAGATTGAAATCTAGCCATTTAATTATTGTGTGCATTCCTTTTTCAGCTGCCTTTTTAACCTTGGACCAAGTTTTTCTCTGAAATAAGATAACTGTGTCATCAGCAAATGTTATCACTGGCATTTAGTATACGAGTATCACAGAGTGAATTTATGTACATCAGAAAAAGGGTTGGTCCAAGCACCGAACCCTGTGGCACTCCAAACTTAACCCTTAACCTAGAACTGATGTTATCACCAACCTTAACTGCTTGCGTCCTATTACAGAGGTAATCCTTAAAAAGATCAAGCGGAATACCCCTTATACCGATAGACTCCATCTTACGTATTAATAGAGGAAGGGAGACCGTATCAAATGCTTTGGCTAAATCAAGGAATATGCCAATACACTTTTGCTTGCGGTCAAGACTTTTTGCCACCCCTGTAACCAAAGACTCAATAGCGTCTACCGTTGATTTGCCCTTTCTAAAACCGTATTGGTTATGCGAAATCAAATTGTTTTGTTCAAGGTAATTAACTAGTCGTACGTTTATAATTTTTTTTTGCTATGGTGGGCAAGAGAGATATTGGGCGGTAATTGGTAATACTTTCTTTGTCCCCGTTTTTGAAAACTGGTATGATAGAGTTTTTCAGCACCGCTGGGAATTTCCCTGACGATAAACACAAATTAAAACATGAGTTAAGGGATTTGCTAATATATAAATAAATTGTTTTATGAAAATGGACGATATACCATCCAGACCCGTCGAATATGTATTTTTTAAAGACTTGGCAATTTTGAATACTTCATTTTCGTCGGTCTCAAGAAGAACTAAAGAGTTAACTGCGGTATTCCCATGCTTATAATCACGCGCGAGCTCATCCTCTGTAAGATGTATTTTTTGAAGTATTTGATAGCTAATCAAATACTTCAAAAAATACATCTTATTACTATATAATTTACTACCTATGTTGGCAAAATAATCGTTAATGTAGTTGACTGAGTCTTCGGGATTTGGTTTAAGATTTAACAGCTCTGAGGATACTTGAGTTTTATTTGACCTATTTAGACTACATACCTTTTTAATAACATTCCATGTTTTTTTAATGTCATTTTTACTGTTTGCTAACTGTGATTTATTGTGTTCATTTTTTAAATAATGTAGTATGTTACGGCAGTGATTTCTGTAACGCTTATAAGTTACTTCCAATTCTTTATCATTAGGACATTTGACATGTCTTTTGTGTAGGACATCTCTAAACCTCATGCAGCGCAACAGGCCAGGTGTTATCCAAGGCTGGCAAATCTGTCGCCTGTTTGGTAATTGAATGGTATCGGTAGCCTTTTTCACAACATTAGACAAAATTTTGACAAGGTTTTCAGTAGCGCGATAAGCATCTGTTTCATTAAAGATACATTGCCAATCAGTTTTGTCCAATAATCCAGAAGCCTTAGTATAACTAAGTTTTTGTACAGTTCTCCGATTGCCATTAAGACTTTCTTTCATTAACGGTACACATAAGTATAGGCTTCTATGATCAGTAACCAATGTTTCACAAACTACTGTAACAACTTTATTGTTTGACTTTACAAAGCAGTGGTCAATGCACTTTTTTATATGGGTAGGTATAACATGACTAGGCAAGAGACAGTGTGTTGCAAGCTGGTCCAGATAGTCCTCATAGTTCGCATCAATATTATCATTGCGTATGTCAATGTTAATATCGCCTGTCAGAAAAACATTTGGAATCTGTTTTAAGTCGTGTAAGAGATTATCCAATGAAATAAGACATTTCGATGCTGAGGTAAAGGATGGTGATCTGTAGATACACACAAAAGCATGGCTAGTGCCTATTTTTACTACTAAACAGTCGGCTTCTACGATGTTAGGCTCATACACAAATACGTTTGGTAAGTTATCACGAATATACACTACTACACCACTATTCTGGTTTATATGTTTAAGACTGTTAAAACTATTATATTGATTTATTTGAGGAATAAAGTCACATTTTTAAAGCCAACACTCTGTCAGAATGATTAGATCATAACTTATACCACTTCTAGTTAGGAAAACACTGAAATCATCGAGATTTTTTCAGATGCTTCTTATGTTCTGCACTATTATACTAAGTGAAACAACTAATTTTAATTTGTATTGCGAAAATAGCTCCGGTTTCTCGACCAAAACTGAATCACCGATGTTGACATTCGAATCAACATCGACGATAATTTGTTCCAGATCCGTACACATTCTAAAAAGTGTCTAAAATAGATATTTGACTATGAAAAGATAACAGTTTTGGTCGATAGTAGGCATTTCCAAATTTTGAATGAGCTTTGAGGAAGTTGGATTTAAATTTCTGGCTAATTGACAGGGAAGAGATACCGTTAAATATGAATAAAATAATACAACAAATTATAAATATACATACACACAATAGGTTAAGCTTTAATGTCTGGTACGATTCAAAAGGAACTGACGTTTTTACTAAGGTTATAAAAAGTAGTGAGCCAGTCAACGAAACTATAGTAATAAGCTTCAACGTCCATAAATATACACAATATCCAATAGGTAGTCACTTACATAGAAGTTCTTTAATTTGAATCAATGTTTTAATAACAATCGCAGGGTGACCCTCTTCTTTCCTAAGAAGAACGTTTCCTCTAGACGTCCAGCAATATTTGAAAGCTCCAGTCGACACAAGTTCACGGGCAGCTGCTAGGATCTTTTTACCCGTAGGCGTCAGTGGATCTGAGATATAGACTCATGATTTGACTCCAATAATTCCTAAAACTTCAGTGTTCAAGAGTTCTTTATTTTCGGAGTTGTATTTTTTTAGAGCAGACAACAAGATATTCTTGTCTTTAACACCCTGGTATTCAACTATGATTGGTCCATTATTTTTACCCTTTCTGAAAATGTTTGAGATTCCGACACATTGGACTTGTAAAGTGTTACATATCTTTTCTACAATGTCTTGTACGTGTTCAGCATTGCTGCTTGGAATGTTTCTAATTTCAATCGTGTTCTTCATCAACTTCTTCTGCATTTCATCAAGCTGGGTTTGCAATTCATTTATATGACTTTCTTGGACGTTACTTTTAGCTTCAAGTGACTGCACTTTCTCTTTCATTTCTTAATAATTAGCAGCATTTTGCTGTAATAAGCTTAATATTTCATTGTTTGTTTCCAAGATTACCATTTCTTTGAGCGATTCCATAAGTGATTCTTTTATGTCCTGAAAATACTCTTCTTCAGGGTTCCTTCGTTTGCGTAGATTGATGTTTCTTATCATATTTTCGTTATTGTCACTGTCCTGATGCTCAGTGGACAGGTTAGGATGCGAGGAGTATTTATTTACGCTAGGATGATGATGTTGATTATAAACATATTTTTGTTGTTGATGCTAGATTATATCATCATCATCATTCGCTTGCCCTGTTCCCATTATATTTGGGTCGACGCAGTATGTTTTTCTCTTCCATACAATCCTATCACTCGTCATTGACTCATCCACTCCTTTCACAATCATATCATGCTTTATACAGTCCATCCATCTCTTTCTAGGTCGGCCTCTTCTCTTCCATCCACTAACATTCATACTCATCACTCTTTTTGTCACATGATTCTCCTCTCTTCTCATCACGTGTCCATACCAAGATAAACGGTTTCCCGTCATCTTTTCTGTCACAGGCGCCACTTGCAAACTTCCCCTTATATATTCATTTCTTACTTTGTCCATTCTTGTCACTCCACACATCCATCTAGATTATATACATTATGTATATTCAGATGCATATTTCCATACTTTTGTACCTAAACTTATGTACAAAAAGTTCAGTCTTGGTGCTCAGCCAATCACACTCGTCCCCACACTTTTCTGGCCACGACCATTCCCACGACATCTTCGGTAATTCGGCGTATGAAAAACGAAGATTTATAAAATGCATTCATCTGATTGTCTAATCGATGATAGTAGTAACTGATACTAAACTTATTCTCTTAATGTTCTTGCCAAGTTGGAAGAGCATTCGCCTGGATACCGAAGGCCTGAAGACAGCGGATGATTTTTAGTGTGCAATATTTACTATAGCGACCCGTCGTGGTGTAGTAGTTCGCGCTACGGACTACAAAACCAGAGGGCGCGGGTTCAAATCCCGCAAGGGGCAAATGTTTGTGTGATGAGCACGACCTTTGTATCAAGTCATGGATGTTTATAAACGGATATGTCTATCCGTTATCCTAGTCGCTATAGCACAAGCTCACGCTTAGTTTGGGGCTATGTAATAATTGATGTGTTTGTTGAAATAATTTATTTATATTTTCCAGTCTACAAGACCGTTTGGAGATGTCTCTATTCGTCGGCCGCTACGTGTCGTGTATGATCATGTTTGTTTTGGGCATGAAGGCGCCAGGCATAATGCACCAGTTTGGGGAACTCGAAGGCGACGATTCCCGACGACTCATCCCACCTAGTGTGAGATAAACAGACTTAAATATGGATTATTAACTGAATTCAGTTCATAATTACTGACTTAGATATTCTATTTTATTATACATATGGAAAATTTGCATAAAACTTATGAGTTTCTAAGTTGATTTGGTTATTTATGATACCTTTATTTTAGATTTTAGACACTTATACATATTCTAATGAGTCTGAAATAAAACCTCTGCGCTGTTATTTTTGATCAAGGATTCACAATTTATGACATTGGCAATAATAATGTCAGCACAACAGTTATTTTAGGGTTTTTATTAGGTTAAGATGTCATGTCCATATCAAAATCATTATAATGTATCTGGCTCTGGAGACAATAAACACATATTCAAAACTAAAGTAGATAAGGTGAATTGTAGTTACCAAATAGTATTAGATTACAAATTCAGCATTACCAAAATTGTCGTAGAAACGAATTGAGTTGTAACCTAACTGATCATCTGTATCGTGTTTTTGTTTACATAATAATTATTTAATCTTTTGAGACTTATGGATGGAGTTCATTTATTTTTATAACCCAGTGAGGAGCTTTTTTAACTTTAATATAGATAAACATATATATACCCACTTCTCACAAAATATATATCTTCCTATGCGAGTTACAACTTTATTGTATTTTTTATAGCAAAAGTGATTTGGATTATATCATCATCATTTGCTTGCCCTGTTCCCTGTTCTATTATAATATAATAGAATAAATATATTCTCATTAATTTGTGCTCATGTCAACTGATCGAGTACCACATAAGATGAAATTGAGAACGTAAAGATAAAATTCAGTTGACAATGTTTGTCGTTTTGAAATAAGTTGCTGTTTGGTTGTGTGTTTAATATATTTTTTTTATCATTTTATCCTGCAGGATGACAACAGATCAACATTTCGCAATGTTTTCGGTAAACTCCGAACGCTGCTGCCGTTTCTATGGCCGCGAAAGAGCGCGTGTCTTCAAGTATACGTTCTCATATGTATACTCGCGTTGGTGGCCGGCAGAGTCGTCAACCTATACGTGCCTATCTATAACAAGCTTATAGGTATGTGTTAGATGTAATAATCACATATTTTAAGTGTCCCCGTAAGCACTTATTACACCATCCTATTTTTTGGATTCTAACTAGGAAGGTAGCTTATCGGACTTCGTACCGTAGCCTACTTAGTATCCGAATGGTTTCTACCTTTATTGTTAAGATCCTAGTTAGGATGCCAAAAATAGGATTATGTAATAACTAAGCCGTTATCATATTATGCCGTCATATTTGTGGCAAAAAGCAAAGCTATGACTGCTGGGCGTAACGTAAACAGAATAATTTTAGTTAAAATTGAATGACAATCAATCAACATTATGCAAAATGGGTTGAACGATGAATGAATCACATAAGCGTTATTTATGTAAACGTGACATGATTGTTCCATAAAAATGTGTTTGTGGTCATGATTCATGAAAATTTTTCCCATCGAAACATGCCGGGATAAATAATTCAAAAGCTTATCGCGCCCTATTTTTAAGATTTCATAAGTTACAAGTGGCATAAAATTGATGGAAAGTCTTATTTACAATGCAGATTATCTTACTAAGGTTGTCAACGGATAACGGAAATCTTGAGATGGAAGCCATTAAAATGCTTCTAAATCTTTTAATCTGCTGGTTATGTACTCATTTAAATACCATTAAATAAATAAGAAACTTGTAAAATTATTTCAATGTCGTCGTTTTACCGTTTGACTTCAGTTTCTTTATAAGAAAGATGAAAATTATATTCAAGTATGGAGGTGCTTGTGGCGCAGTGGCGGCAGCGCTTTGGTAGTGATACCAAAGTTAAGCAACTCACGGCGCGGTCGTGATTGGATGGGTGACCATTCCGACCATTTAAGTGACGTCCATTACATGCATCTCCGTGCTTCGGAAGGAACGTTAAGCAGTTGGTCCCGGCTACTATCTGTGGTATTAGTCGTTAAACCTTGTCAGAGGCCCTAGGGCGGCTTGATAACTTCTGACAGTAAGGTTTTTCACTAGCCTTACATACACCCCTCCACCAATCCGCACTGAGCCCGCGTGGTGGAGTATGGCTCGTACCTCCTCATTGTTAAGGTGAGACCTTTTCCCAGCAATGGGATCTAATAGGCTGACTTTACTATGGAGAGCTAATAACTGCTCGACAGATTTAATGCCAGTGTGATCCTGCGATCTTTACAAGGTCGTATGTCAATCTTGCCGGTGGACGTCCGTCCGTCCTTTCGTCTGGATGCAGACCGCTTGCAACTAGTCGTTGTGAAAAACCGTGGGGAGGCCTATGTTCCTACGGCTGGTAATGGTGTTGATGATGAATTAATGCCAAGTGGCATTCTCATTCTGGCATCAAAGCGTAGCGTAAAGCGTCCACCGGCAAAATGAACAGACGACTTATAAAGGTTAGAGATCGCACTGGATGCAGGCCGCTTGTAACAGGTCACTTTGGAAATCGACGTCTTGCGGCTGATAATAGTGACGTAATGATAGACTGACACAAAGACGATCAGATTTGATGCTGTAATGAATAAACTTTTTTATGTTTGTAATGCAAATACAAATAAGTAAATTAAAATACATAGAGTATAATACAGTTAAACAAAAGCGTATTTATATCTTTTTGTATTTCTTTTTCTGAATTCATGCAGCCTCATCACCCTTATTTGATCTTTCCACGTGTCCATTTTAATCACTCCTAATGTAAACTTCTCCATAGTTTATCAAAAAAGTCAGTCCTAAACTAACATATTATTCATATTTCGCAGTCGACAGCATATCGATACCGCCCCTGCTGTTCCGATGGGACCTGGTGCTGATGTACGTATTCTTCAAGTTCCTGCAAGGTGGCGGCACCGGCGGTATGGGTTTCTTAAACAACCTCCGCTCATTCCTGTGGATCAAAGTACAGCAGTATACTACTAGGGAGTTACAGGTAAACCTTAGATGAATTAATTAATACAAAACGGCACAATGTTAAACTGACCCTTTCAGTGACAGTTCCGGCTTTACTGGTTAATTACCATCAGATGATAAATAACATTAGGCCCACTTGCGCCAGTCCGGATTAGCTATTCCGGACTTTTTCAAGGCCTATTATCTGAGTTGAAAGCCCAAGTGAACCTTCCGGATTCGCTAATCCAGACTTGTGCAAGTGGGCTTTCAACTCAGATAATAGGCCTTAAAGTTTTAGCGAGAATGTTTTTTTTTTATTCTTGTCTAAGCAGGTATTTGACCGTAGTGACACTATTTGTTTCTTACGTTTACGCGAATTGTTGAACTCATTAAAACACAATTTTACGGATTACTTCGCGATTTATTTACATTTTATTTAAAACCTGACGTTTCGAACACTTTACAGCGTTCGTGGTCAACTAAGGTATTATTTGTTAATTACAATTTGACGTTTCGAACACTTTACAGCGTTCGTGGTCAAGTTTGAAACGAAGGCTGTAAAGTGTTCGAAACGTCAGGTTTTAAATAAAATGTAAATAAATCGCGAAGTAATCCGTAAAATTGTGTTTTAATGAGCTGAACAATTCGCGTAAACGTAAGAAACAAATAGTGTCACTACGGACAAATATAGTTAGGGAAGATATAAGCAGGCGCCAGGCAGCAAGTTCCAGTCCCTAGCTGTTCGGATCCGAAAATTGACAGTGAATCGCTTTGTACGGGCAAGTGGAATGTCTACAACGTAGGGATGATACGCTAACCTGCCTCTAGTTCCCCTATGATGGAAGGTCTGGTGGAACGAGGTGGTGTAATTCTGAAATTAAGATTTCGAACTAAAATGTGATTTCTGGTTACCCCAAAAATTGTGCTACTCGGTGTGCCGGTTTTACTGGATCAGGCTTTGATCCTAGCTGAGTAGCACCTCGTGTCGCATCGTATCGTAATTTCGATGTCGAATCCAAGATAATTTAGCTTGCTGAGGAACTACTTCGCCTTCATTGGTTAGGGTTATTTGAGCCCAAGTTGTAGCTTAACTAAACAGTAGTTGTAATAGTTTAAATGGCAAACAGCTTCGTAAATAAACAACATACTAACTACACTAAAATGTATACTATAAATAGCTAGGTAGATATTGTACGATACAAAATTGTTTTATTATTTACTCAGTATTTGAGGCAGGCAGTCAGTGCACTAATTAGTGGTGTTAGATTAAGAGTGGTTTCCTTGAATTAGATTACGCCAACAGGATATTAATCAATAATTTTAAAATTACATGAAACTAAGTCATGTTTGTTATATTTTTTTATAAAAGCTCAGAGAAAACTTTAACACAAAATCACGATGTCACGCACTAACGTATTCAAAAAGACCATTAATTTCGCACGGCAGGTAAGAGCGTTGGCCCGGTTAGGCACAGGTCGTGGGTTAAAATACAAATTTTTGGTTTTATACCGGTTTTTATGATATTTTTATCCCGGGTTCGATCTCCGGTCGGGTACTGACCCGTAAGAATATAGATGTTGTCTCGCGTCAAGCTGTTGTGGTTCCAACGTTGTTTCTGCTTTCTATAACACAAAGAAGTGTTAGCAGCTTACTTTGAAATCAGACTAATGTATGTGATGTTATCCAATATTTATTTATGTAGGATATGAACGTGAAACGGAACGCAAAGAGAAGGTGTGAGTAAGAGCATAGAAGAACGATGATATGAATTTGAATATGGAAGTAGCGAGTGCTCTTGTTTGGAATGTTTGTGAAGATAGTGCAGTCTGAATGGTGATTTAGGAAGTCTAAGGGGTAAGTCAATAAACCAAGTTTCCGAAATCCCGTGATTCCCTTCAAATCCAGATTCCCACATTTATGTATTTTAAAGCAAACTGTTCCTTTACAGCTAGAACTATTCAAGCACTTACACGACCTGCCGCTTCGCTGGCATCTCTCTCGTAAGACTGGCGAAGTTCTCCGGGTTATGGACCGTGGAACGGATTCCATAGACAATCTGCTATCGTACATCCTCTTCTCTATCACGCCTACGTTGATTGACATCATAATAGCGGTGATATACTTCGTGCTACAGTTCAATGCGTGGTTCGGACTTATCGTCTTCTCGACTATGGTTCTCTACATAAGTGAGTATAATAATATGATGTTATGAACTGATGTGACGAAATCAGAACGAAGTCAGGAAGTATCTGAACATTTTAGTACGTTGTCTAAGTAAGAATTTCTAGTGTTTTGTCGTGGCCATGCCCCTTTCACATATAAATTAATTGCGATGAAGGAATAAAATGTTCACATATGTAATTTCGATGCTAACCGTACTCAAGCGCGCAGGGACTGGACGGATTTGAACTGGTTAAGTAAGAGAAGTGCCCAAGGGTGTGAATATGGCCATTAATACTACAACTTTTACTATGTAGACATTACCGAAATCGTTAAAAAATGGTCTCTCCATACATGGTCATCGAGCATGCCAAATTATTTGTATGAAGGTCCTGATTTTTTTTAGATTTCGATCATGACCTAACACGTTTTGAGTACTGATAGCTATACTCAAAAGATATTACTTTTTACACTAACGACCTGTATAACCTTTTGATCCTTGTACACCGACACCTCCTGTATACCTTCTTGATAAACTATTTTAATATTTTTATGTATCAAGACTTCATAAGCCACATGTTTTAAAACCATAAGCACTTGGCTGTATGGAAAGCTTATTTATTTATAAAACGTAATATTATGCATATGGAAATTTTAGGTATCGATGATTTTGTAATGTTTCAGTCGCAACGATCGTCGTAACGGAATGGCGTACGAAGTTCCAACGGCGCATGAACACAGCTGACAACGAACAGAAAGCGAAGTCGGTCGACTCTCTGCTCAATTTTGAAACCGTCAAGTATTACGGCGCGGAGTCCTACGAAGTCATGTCGTATAGAGAAGCCATTTTAAATTTCCAGGTAAGATTACTGATTGCATTTGATATCTCAAAGCAATCTATGACGTTTTCTTCAAAAAAAAATATAAGCCTTATTAAGCTAAACTTTTAAACCAGAATATGATGACATTTTTCACCCGTCAGTTGGTTCTTTCACCTGCAAAAGATGTAAAAATATTTCCCCTTATGTTTTTTTTACAGAAAGAAGAGTTTAAATCTTTGATTACGTTGAATATGCTAAACACTATGCAGAACATTATTATTTGCAGTGGTGAGTAGTTTTATTTTTTATTATCTTTACATAAAGCAGCTTATAAAGGCTTGGTAATCTCTCATCTATTTACCTTAAGATAAAGTAAATAAAAATAACTCTTTAGATAAATCGTTCACTTAAAACCCGGATGCATATTTACCTAAACTTTAAGTACATATAAATAAGTAAGTACTCTCTGTTAAAAGCGTGTAGCCAATCACACGCTAGCCATGAACGACCGATTTTTCCCGCGATTTTATTTTCACGCTCACTCGCATGGCTCGCTTCAGAATAAGGAAGCCTGTAGGTAAATATGCATCTGAATATCCGATCGCTAAACCTTAGTAATGATAACTACTGGTTTTAATGGATAATCCTAAACCCCTGGTCTCTCTACCCAGCTCAGCGGTTAGCGTTATGCATTTCCCGGTCGGATTTTATGTATGGAAGACTAAAGGTCGTAGCACACATATCGACACGAAAGCGGATCGTCACCGTATTGCCTTTCGCTTTGCCGTCAAATAGCCGTCAGTAAACATAACTAACATAATTTGTTGCTCAAATATCTCTCAAGATCTCCTTAATAAGATTGACCGGCTTCTTAATAATTGTATCCGATTTATTTTCGGTCTTCGCAAATATGACATCTCCTAATCTCCCATCTCCCAATTTTGCTCCCAGCTCGGCTGGCTCCCAATCCGGCAACGTAGGAACATTCGGACACTATGTATGTTACACTCTATTCTTTTTAATCCCAACTTTCCTTCGTACCTTAAAGATAAGTTTGCTTATATCCATACTTCTCATGATCGAAATCTACGTTCTAATAACACCCTCCGATGTCTCACCTCGCATCACACTTCTGGTTTTATGTCCAACTCCTTCACCCTTACAGCCACTCGTCTCTGGAACGGACTGCCAAAAAAAAACCAAGAATCCACATCAAAATTTTGCTTCAAGAAGGCTTTGAGAACTATGTACAAGGAAGAACTCTCTGTTCTGTCTGAATGATATGTTCTGTGTAATATTATTACATATGTGTATTATGTGTATGTTTATGTATCAATATGTATTTTATCTATACTATTATTTATGTATGTAGTGTGTAGGTATATCTATTATTTTGTTCCTTTTTTATATTTCTAATATGCTATCTTGCACCGCCTGTATTTTCTCTGTTTGGGCCTATGGTTGACTAGTAGAGAATGCTTTTAGCATTAAGTCCGCCATTTGTACAATAAACTGTGTGCAAAAAGTTTAAATAAATAAATAAATATTAGTTGTAACATTTTGTCATATAAATTCACTATGTCATACTTCTTCTTTACATATTTTATAATAAATGTGATGTTTAAAAGATGTTCATTTACGACCAGAACCAAAATATGCCATATTTCATAATATCGATTAAAATATACGCATATTTTGACTTTTCTTATCAGTACCAATCACTGATAAGTTTCGGTGAAAAATTATTGCCCTTCGCCTTTAAAGGTTACGTGCTCGATGGCTAGAACTTAGTTTATTTTCTTGAAAGGTCTGCTTGCCGGTTCGTTACTGTGCGTGCACATGGTGGTGAAGACCAACGAGCTGACCGTCGGCGACTACGTACTCTTCGCTTCCTACATCGTACAGTTGTACGTGCCTCTCAACTGGTTCGGGACTTACTACAGGTTTGTCAGTGTTTTGTTTAGTTTTAAAATTTTTAATTAACCATCCAAATTCTCTCTGTAGGTGGCGCATTGTTTATGCGGCCAAAGCTATCTGTCATTCCAGTACAGAAGTTGTTTATTTGAGTATTTTTTTTTTAGTTTTCAATCAACGAAAGCATAATGCCGTTATGTGCTGTGCCAGGTTGTTACAATAATGGTGTTCATTTATTTCCAAAAGACCCAGTTTTAAAAAAGAAGTAGGAAACAGCTATAAGAAGAAAATTTATTAATTTTAGTAGTTTCCTGGAACTATTTATATCATGATAAGCTTCTGGATCGGGAACATTCATCGTATAACTAGATTGTGAAGCTACGACACCAATATTTCCGGTACCATCGCGGTTCCGATCGTAGAATTCTAACTTAAAAAACAAACATGTACGTGTTTTATTATTTTAGTTATGTTTACTACAATATTTTGATTTGTTTGTGTACCCTATTGATACTACGCCGCGCACACTCACACGCATACCTGCCTTATTTTTATTTGTTTAAAACGTACCGTGAGAACCCCGAAGATCGAGTCGACATCGAGACGTTCCCTATGACACATGTACTAGACTGACCAGAGTGCTTTCGCCGCGTGTGTATCCTGTGAAGCTCCTTACAGACATTTCGAGTGATTGTGGCCTGTGAAATGATACCTGAACCCTGAAAGCTGATGCGGCAAGTACCTAGCTATAAGTGCTCAGACCTGACTGATTTTCCACCTATCATTGTCGCCCTCCACGTGTAATCCACTGCCTAAACTCTCAAACATTTTGGTAGCAGAGCGTAGTTTTTTATTAGGACCCCTTATTAGTAACGTAATTTGTTTAATTGAGAGTTATTTATTTGCTACTTTCTTTTGTAATTTGAACAAAACGTCTCGTCATATACCTAACCTATTTACAGTAAATTCCTTAATAACATTCGAGTACAACCCCTTTTACATGAGTGTCGATTAAATCGATTAGCGCGTTAATTACCTACCCTTTGAGTGCAAGTGAGGTGCGCGAGCGCTTTGTTTCCCTATTGATCACGCCATTACCGCGTGACCGCGTGCGAGTTGTTTACGAGTTACGTTTGCTATACCCGGTGCATCTGTGCCGTCCCTTACTATTTGTTCCTTTACGCATCCTATTGGAATCTTTTGTGAGTTTAATTTACCTACCTTGTTTCTTGCGATTTAAAGTAAGTAAAATGTCGGATACCGAGACCGGCAACGAGACCGTAAGGGCCGTACTTTATACGGATACAGCTGAATACCATGAAGCTATAGGCGAACTCCGTTATATTAGTGACTGGGTTGATGATTCCCACCGAGTTCTTGAGACCTTTTCCTCCAATCGTATGCGAGCGCGTCTTTCCGACCTGCCACTTATGTGCGATAAGTTTTCTGCCGCTTGTTCCAAGCTGTTAGGTAATCTCGATCCTGCGATTTATGAACAAGAATATGTGCAGGTTAAGAACGAGATGCGCGTAGTAAGGGACAAAGTAGACGACTTAAAAATTAAGTTGGACGAAATACGACCTCACCAATTTGAGACGTCCCGTACTAGCACCCCCTTCAAGGAGAATAAATCTCTGGCTATTGATAACCCGGCTAGTAAATTGCCTGACCTACCTATACCTAAGTTTGATGGCCGTCCCGATAGTTGGATCAGTTTTATAGACCAGTTTGATGGCGTGGTGGACAACCAGCCTAGCCTTACCCCGACTTTGAAGCTACACTATTTAGTAGGAGCCTTATCGGATGAACCTCGTCGATTGATACAACACCTCAAGATTGAGGCGGGTAATTACACCGTGGCCCGTGACCTCCTAAAACGTAGGTACCATAATCTTCGTGTTTTAGCGGATACCCACATAGCTCAAATAATGATGCTCCCTATTATAACGCCTAAACTTTCCGGGTTACGTGTGTCGTTCCTGAACCCGCTGCTTTCGACTTATCGATGCTTAGAGAGATTGGAACTTCCTGTTAAACATTGGTCATACCTATTAGTTCACTTATGCCTTGCTAAACTGCCTTCAGAGTTAAAATCGAGATTTGAACGTCGTTATGGCGATAATCCTAATCACCTCCCTACTTTTGATCATCTTATTACCTTTCTTGAGGATGAATGTAGGCACCACGACAATGTAGGTAGTGCTTCTGTCGTTGACACTACTACCCCCCTTACTGTGAGCTCCCCTCGTTTGCCTAAACCTAACGCGCGTTCCCCACCTCTTCCAAGAGCCTTTGTTACTTTTGCGACGACATCTAAATGTCACCTTTGTAATAGTACTTCGCATTACTTACGCGAGTGTCCCGATTTAATTCGCCTTCCTACACGTCAACGTGTTACTTTTGTAAAAGAAGCCCGACTGTGCTATCGATGCCTGGATAAACACTCCATATCCCAATGCACGCGAGATTATCGCTGTCGCACGTGCCGTCGTTCCAGTCATTACACTTTACTGTGTTATGATGACTCCTCTCCTGTGAATTACGATCGCGAGCGCTCATACCGAGACGTCGCGGCCTTAGCTTCTAACCAACCGCGGCAATCTCCACAAAGTCACTTAACGGACCGTGCTTCACCCCCATGTACTGAATGGCACCGTGTTCGCACCCCACCACCTCGTGATTCCTGTAGAGCATCACCTCCCCGTTCGGGCGGGCGATCCCCACCTGCACCCAGCGGTAACCGTACTTATAATCCCCCTCTAGGTCAAAGAACCCAGGATGAACGTGCATTTCATCATAAGTACAATGAGGCCCCACAATTCTGACTAGATAGCCCCCCTTTCATACCCGCTTTTACATCTTTATTTCTCAATTCTCTCGTTCTTTTACCTACGGCCTTGATTCATGTTAAAACCTCGTCTGGATATTATGTGGAAGCGCTTGCCTTATGTGACACTGGTGCTCAGGGCTGCCTTCTTACTATTGAGCTTGTTGTTGACCACATGAACTTACCTATCATTCCTTCTCCAGTTCCTGTTCGTGGAATAGGTAATGTTCAAGCGACTAATTCCCCGGGCATTGTATCCTTTTCATTTAAGCCAGTCAATTCTGTCTTTCCAGAAATCTCCACCAGTGCAATAGTTGTCGATGTGATTGCTGGTACCCTCCCAGAGGTAGACTTACCTAAAAGTGTAATTACCTGTACTAAGCACCTCCCTCTTGCTGACCCTTTATTTTACAAACCTGGTACTATAAGTGTACTTCTTGGAGCTGACGTCATTGGTCGCCTTTTAAGGTCCGAGTTGTTTGTGTCCCCTGATGGCCTTACTGCTATCTCGACGATATTTGGCTATGTCCTGTGTGGTCCTGTTTATGGAGGATTTACTGATTTGAAACCCCCCATGACTGGAGTCTCGCTGTCCCAAATAGTTGAAAAATTCTGGAAAATCGAAGAGCCCCCCAATCTCCAGTTGCGAACCCCTTGGATATAGAGTGTGAAACCCTTTTTAAAGGTACTACCACTCGTGAAAGCGATGGTAGATTAATGGTTAGACTCCCTTTTCTTCATGATCGTCCTCCTTCCACCTCTCGGTGATTCTAAAACCAATGCCTTACGGCGATTCTATAATCTTGAGAAGCGTTTGCAAGCCAATCCTAATTTTCGAGAGAAATATATTTCCTTTATGCGCGAGTACCTTGACCTAAACCATATGTCCCTTTCTTCATATGACTCGACCCGGGAACATTATTTTATCCCTCATCATGGAATTTTTAAGTCCGTTAGTGACAAAATACGTGTTGTGATCGATGGTAGTAGTCCTACATCTAGTGAATGGAGGCACGTCCCAGGCTACATGAACCCTAGTGACTGTGCATCGAGAGGTATGTCAGTCACCCGACTGATCGACCACTCCCTTTGGTTTTCACCTTTGTGGTTGATGCAGTCTCCTGACAACTGGCCCGGTATTTCGGAACCTAACCCAAGTAGTGATCTCCCTGGACTACGTTGTTTAGTAGTCTCTGCCGATGTTCCTACCCCGGATCCCTCATTCTTATTAGAGCGGTATAGTTCTTTCAACAAGCTAATAAACGTGACTTGTTACCTAAGGCGGTTTTTATTTCCTAAATCTTACTCGTCCTACCTGAGCCTGAGGAACGGAGAGATTCCCTTTTGTTTTTGGTGAAAATTTTTCAATTTACCTCCTTTTCTGATGAACTTGATCGCTTACGGTCGATCGTTGCGATCCTATCACTAACTCCCTGAGAAAATTAAATTTATTTCTGGATGACGGAGACCTAATTCGAGTTGGAGGCCGATTACGAAACTCCGATCTATCCTTTGATGCGCGCCATCCCCTTCTTCTACCTAAGAATAGTAATTTCGTGAACATCCTTATTTCACATTACCATCGCGAGAATGCTCATGCAGGTGTTAATGCAATTCTTGCCATGTTAAATAGAGAGTTTCGGATCTTGTCTGCACGCAGAGCAATTCAGCATGTGATTTTTAAATGCCTTCCCTGTTATCGTCTCAAGGCGGCTGTATCTCAACCCTTCATGGGTGATCTACCTAAAGACCGCGTCACGGCGGCTAGACCGTTTGACGGTGTAGGTACCGATTTTGCAGGACCCTTTTTTACCAAAGTCCAGGCCTATAGGAACAAAAGGTTAGTGAAAAGTACCTGTGTGTATTTGTCTGCCTTTCCACTAAAGCCGTTCACCTTGAGGTTGTGTTGGACCTAACTACTGAAGCCTTTATTGCGGCCTTTTCCCGATTCGTGTCGCGTCGTGGTGTACCTCGCCTAATCCGATCTGATTGCGGTCAAAATTACATCGGTGCTAACAATTACCTGAAGGAGTTAGAGTGTTTCCTGTCTCAAAACCAGGCGGCTATTGGTTCTGAGCTTTCAAAGTGGAACATATCCTGGGTTTTCGATCCTCCTGTTTGCCCTCATTGGGGAGGTCTTTTTGAAGCTGCGGTTAAATCGGTGAAATCGCACCTAAAACGAGTAGTAGGCGATACTCCCCTTACGTTTGAAGAGTTGACCACTGTTTTTGCTTAAATTGAAGCAGTTTTAAACTCACGCCCATTGTGCCCACTTTCTCCGGACCCTAATGATGTCGAAGTGTTAACTCCCGGCCATTTCTTAATTGGACAACCCTTAACTGCACTTCCGGAGTACCCTTATAAAGACGTAAAATTGCATCGCCTTACACGGTTTCAGCTAATCCAACAAATTACCCAGCACTTTTGGTCTCGCTGGCATTTAGAATACTTTTACTTACTAGACCAAGTTGTTCGTGTGGTAGATGTTAAAACTCCTACCGGTAGCCTAAAGAGATCTTCGAAATTAGTTCGTCTTCCTGTCCAGTGAACTTCCTTTCCCTTGGCTTCCTAACCTTCTCGTAAACACTTGACGTGTTTAGGGCGGGCGATATGTTTACTACAATATTTTGATTTGTTTGTGTACCCTATTGATACTACGCCGCGCACACTCACTCGCATACCTGCCTTATTTTTATTTGTTTAAAACGTACCGTGAGAACCCCGAAGATCGAGTCGACATCGAGACGTTCCCTATGACACATGTACTAGACTGACCAGAGTGCTTTCGCCGCGTGTGTATCCTGTGAAGCTCCTTACAGACATTTCGAGTGATTGTGGCCTGTGAAATGATACCTGAACCCTGAAAGCTGATGCGGCAAGTAGGTACTTGCTTACCTATCATTGTCGCCCTCCACGTGTAATCCACTGCCTAAACTCTCAAACAAGTTTTATTTATTAAAAACCTTGTTATGTAGTTAATTTGTAACACAAATACAACAAAAACAATTTCAACAATCAATTAAATGTAACATTTAAAATAATAAAACTGGATTAACACCCAAATGTTTACCTCGCAATAAGATCGGCTTTTTTACCAGATACTTTGATCCTCGTTTCCGAAGTTTGTCTTTAGTTCAGATAACTTTATTGACGAATACATTATACATTACGAATACATTATGATGAAATAACATTAGATAGTCACGAAAAACTGTAAATTAGATACGAAAAAGCCCGACATAAACAATAGCAAAATGTTTGACATAGCCGTGTCTATGCCAGCGCCATCTGCATCAAGCTTTGCGTGTGGATCCCCATTGAAGTTCAAATTAGGTGTCTACTAACTAATCTCTACGTATGCCCTATTGAATACATGTTGCATTTAACGTCAGGGAAGGCTCCGATTGTTTCAAAGATTGTAATTTATTCGCAATATTTGTATGTATATTCGTTTGGGTCAGATCTTGCAACTTTTTTTTTATAGACCAGCAGGCCTACCGCCTACACTACGAAAACAAATTTTATTACGAAGCGAATAGTGGCGATATTAAGGTTAAAGTAGGGTAGTCTGACATGCGGCCGCGTGTACAACTAGTAACATGGGAAAAATTACAGTTCAACTATGTTATTGCTATTCAATAAAAGGCATATACTCGTACTTATGCAAGTTTGGTGACAGAACGATCATCATTTGTTTTTAGAGCAATCCAAAAGAACTTCGTCGACATGGAGAACATGTTTGACCTCATGCGTGTGGACTCTGACGTTCGCGACGCGGTCGGTGCCCCGGACTTGGTGGTGCGACGCGGGGCGGTCGAGTTCAAACACGTATCGTTTGGCTACGGGCCAGAGAGGCTCGTGTTGAACAACGTCAGCTTTAAGGTCGCTCCGGGAAGCACTGTGGCTTTGGTAAGTGTCATTTGTTTCTCACAGAAATCCAAAAGAACTTCTTAGTCACTGAGAATGTGTTTATCCTCATGCGCGTGAACTCTGACGTTCCCCGCAACACCGTCCCCGCTGATATCAAGCATGCCTTGCCCCACGCACGTCTTTGGCGCTCGGCAGTAACTATATGTTGGCGTGTTTCGTTATTTTGAAGGAATCTGATATTTTAACCTGCAAGACCACCGTATTTTCGACTGAATACCAACCTTAAAGCTTAATGAGCTCTAATTGATTATAATTCACTCATTTATCTACTCTATGGTCATAGTAAAAGAAACGACGCTATACAAATTGTAAACTAGCTTTGTCTCTTTCTATTGGTTCAACTATCTACATATAAATCAGTTATCCATTTGTTAAATATTTTGACTTGTGTCCCCTCAAAAAGATAAGATGCAGTTTGCGCTGATTAAAAAAAAAAGCGGGCTTTCATAGTATTTCGATGTTATTACCATATCTCTTTTACCTATTTATTGGCGTCATCCTTGACCGCATCGTCGCTTATCATCTTATTTTACCTTAGATAATGATAATCAGTGGCCCTAGCATGAGTTAAACAACATATCATTATCGCGGCCGTTTATCGTATTTTGACAGCGTTATATCATTAATCTACCGCTGCTAACATGTCATGCCATTTATGTCATGTCTAACTGTCAAAATACGAAATACGATAGAAAACGATAAAATTGTCTACACACTCTAACATGAGTCTCTTTTATTTGTCTATTTTAATCTATTTTTGACATTTTCGCATGACATATTATCGTGGTCACTTGGTGCTAACGACAAAGGAAAAAACTTGATTAAAGTCGGTAAAAAACTGTGTAAAAGGCGAAAAATATGTCCGTACCATAATACCATTATATATTTTGTGTTAAACGCATATGACGAACGACCAGTGTAAGAAATACGACAGAAACGCATCGGTGATATTTGCGATCAAGTCGATTTTTGAGAGTGTATTTCAGTCACTTTGGCGAATATTTAAGCCCATGGATACTGATATTTCACATCATTGACAGGCTTAGCTTGGCCCCAACTAGTCTTTAAGCCTTCTAGCGGCTAGAAGGCTTATAGAATCTAGCCTATTTGAAGGTGAGATCTCCAATATAAACACTTACGGAAATCATTTATCACAAAGAGCTCTTTCACCTACACAAAAGCAAAGAATAGCTGTTATTGTTGTGTTTTATAAACTTACAAAATACTGTATTGAAAACAGAACCTAACCTTTTATAATGTATGTTATTTTACATAGGTAGGATAGGTTAGGTAATCTTTATTTTTGTTTCTTAGGGTCTACCTATGTTGCCTCCTTTTGACCCATGAAAACAACAGCAAATTGGACAACACCGCTCTCTGTGCTAAGCCCAAACTACTGTAAGCAGTGTCCACAGTCTAGGACCAGTAGTAGGAAGCATATATTAAGTGTATGTAAATCGGTGAAATAAATTGTGAAAACTTGCACACTAAAATATCTTAGATATGTAAACTTCCTTAATGTAGCTTTGTGCACTAAAAAGTATTCCAGGCAATATCTGCGCCTAACTTGCTTTTAAATAACTTATGGGGAGCCTACTTTTACCTACGTACCATATACTTATATACCTTATTATATATAAAGGTGGATAAAAGTAAAATTAATTGAAGTAGAAAAATCATTAGTCAAATAAACAATAATATGTAATTTTATAGAATAATAATAAGGTATTACAAACAATAAACCTTTTCTTAAAATTTTAATACGATAAGTCTTATCACCATAGTCTCCACTGCTTCTTACAAGTCAACGTTGACTGCGATGACATTTTCTGAAAAATAATACATACTCTTTAATACTATGTTTTTCATGATATCTTTTGATTTTGTTACAGGTGACTCAAGGTATCTATTAAAGGTGGAAAATGTTGAAAGCAATTAAATCATAATAATTATGAACAATCAAATGAACATGTCAATAGAACCTGCATATTTACTAACATATCACAAGCTTGAAGGGATCAAAAATTATTCACAATTATTATCAAAGTGATGCATGTTGGTACTACTACAAGTATTCTGTGAAATAAACTTTTCCTTACATTTGAATCCAATTTTGTTCTGTTCCAGCGTACCTTCCAAAATTAAATCCATACAATGTAAACACATATTATTATTTAATAAACTAATATGTATTTTCATTTTTGTGCATACTTAAACGTCTAAGTATGTAGGTATAGTTGGTTTAGTTACTACCAAATTTTCAAATACCAAAGAAAACACTATGACAAAATGTTGCATGTCTGCTTAAATGCTTCAATACTTACTGTTTTTCACTGCTCTACTGAGCGATATGGACCCAGTTCGTCCAACCAATATAGGCCTAAGGTAATCCTACTGGTTGCTCCACCTTAGCAGCTCCTTGAGGAGTCAGGAAGGTAGCAAAACCCAGGTGCGCTTTCATGTATGATAAGTAATCTGTACCTATATTACATCACAGTTTTAAAAGTAAATGATCATATTAGTTTATTTTCCATTTGTTAGTTTAATAACACAATTTGTTGGAAAATATTAATGGGTACGCCTTTGACTTTGATTTATAAAACAGAGGCCCTACTCCGATTGACGTTGTCCGTATTGTCGACTTTAGCCGTCCCTGTCACTCACGCCAGAATGACATCGCTACCGAGCGAGATGGCTATCGGACATCGTCAACTAGAGTAGGGACTCGACTGTCAAAACTATCAATGTCATGTCAAAAACAGATGTAAGTAATTTAGTTTTAAATCGATAGTCGTGCTTGGGATTAAGTGTTTAAGCCAAATCGGTAGTAAAATTGAACGAATGATTGAATATCAACGAAATGTTGTATATAATCTGTGGTCGTGTGGATAAAGGCTTCTCGTGGGAAGTATTTCTATCGTAAGTGGTTGCCATGTTAGGAAAAATGATAAAATAAGACACGATGACAAATTTTCTTATGTCTAACGACAATTTAACGATGTTGTGCATCGTAGCCCAACAGGTATCATAATGATAATCAGATCGAGGCCAATAATCTGCCTTTTATTAAAAAAATACTCTGTTTTCAGGTAGGACCTAGCGGAGCAGGCAAGTCTACCGTGATGCGTCTGCTTTTCCGTTTCTACGACGTGAATGAAGGTGCAGTACTGATTGACGGGCAAGACGTGCGCACCGTGACTCAGGCGTCTTTGCGAGCCAACATTGGTGTTGTGCCGCAGGATACCGTACTCTTCAACAACACTGTCAGGTAAGCAGGGATACTCGTTTTGAAACGATATTCGTATTTTCACCTCTAGTAATCACACTCGCTTTAGTGGCAGGGATGGTTAGCTTTCAAAATAAGAAAAACGTCTTAAAGTATAGGACTTTTCCTCTTTGAATAAATATCCTTAGTAATAATTGACGACCTTCTTGGTGTAGTGGTCCGCGCTTCGGACTACAAAACCAGAGGTTGCGGGTTCGAATCCCGCAAGGGGCAAATGTTTGTGTGATGAGCACAAGCATTTGTACCTAAGTCATGGATGTATAAACGTATATAAGTATGTCTATCCGTTATTATAGCCATAACACAAGCTCACGCTTAGTTTGGGGCTAGGTAATTGGTGTGTTTGTTAAAACAATTTATTTATTTTATTTATTCACATTATTCAACGTTACCAGACTTCTTGTGTACTACACATGAAATTGTATAGATAAGGTTTTTGGGATATTATTAGCGATACGCCTGTAATATTTATATCATGAGACTGATTGAGTTATAGCTTATACGTATTAGAGAACACACTCAAACCTTTTTACAGATACAACATCCAATATGGAAGATTGGATGCGCCGACTGCTGATATCATTTCTGCAGCCAAAAATGCAGACATTCATGACAGGATTCTTACATTCCCGGATGCCTATGACACTCAGGTATTACAAAAGCGTACGAAATTACCTCTAATTGATATACCTATGTTGCAGAATTTTGTACGTTACGATTATATTCTTGCGTTTCATTTTAGGTTGGAGAAAGAGGTCTGAAATTAAGTGGTGGCGAGAAGCAAAGAATAGCCATAGCTAGGACCATTCTAAAAGACCCAGCGATAGTTCTTTTGGACGAAGCTACCTCGGCTCTAGATACGAATACAGAAAGAAATATTCAAGTAAGTGAACCTACTAAGTTGACTTCGAATTGACAGAATATTATTACTGAAGACTAAAGATCGGATATTCGGATGCATATTCACCTAAACTTCAGCACTCTTAGGCTAATGTAGGGGTGCGCAGCCAATCACATCTGTTGCCGCGCTTTTGTGTCTGCATTCGCTCCCACACGGTCGGTTCGGTGAAAAGTGTAGGTTAATATGCATCGGGATATCCGATCCCTAGTTAAAGTTTTATATTCGAGTTTCGAATAGAACTACATATCGAATATAAGCTGTAGCACCTGTTAATCTGCCATTGTCGTTGTGAGTAGTTACAAATACCAGTAGTGGTGAATTGGTAATCATAGTTTGATATCTTTGACAGGCGGCGTTAGCACGAGTATGTGCAAACAGAACGACGCTCATCATAGCGCACAGACTGTCCACTATTATACACGCTGACGAAATTTTGGTGCTCAAGGATGGAGAAATCATCGAAAGAGGAAAGTAAGTAACATTGTATTTGGCCCATGATTTTATTAAAGATGCATATTGGCGATCGTATTATGTAGTAATTTGTTCGTATTTTCTTCACTTGGGTGGCTTTCTCAGAAACGCTAAGGCTAGAGTGAGAAGGACGATAAGAAATAGAAATCAAAATTCTCATTACTCGGTTCAGGATCAGCAAGACAAATGAAACGAAGACTAATGCCACCGTTTTACATTTAATTAATTTGATCAGTAATTGTAGCTGGGTTGCACCATCTTAGGCTCTGCGCAGATGCGCCACCGACCACAGTCACCGGTGGCTAGCGACAATCTGTTTACATTGTATTTAAAACGTTTTGTATGGAGTCATCGATCGCACACATAAAGCGAGTGGCGTCCACTCGCAACTCAGAATCCGCGACATGCCACTGGTGGCGATCACTCGCCATTATGACGAAAAGTCTGTCATATGAAATTGGTGATAGACAGCCACCACCAACCACTGGTGGCGGCCACCGACCACCTTTGTTTGCGCGGAACTGAAGGACGTGGCGCACAACAGCCACTGGTAGCTGTGGTCGGTGGCCCATTTACGCAGAGCCTAACTATAACAAACGTCAAAAATCCGTCAAACTCTAAACAAAAACACTGTGAATTGCATACTTTGGAGAAAATAGTGAATAGGCTGACACTAGTCAGATGCGCATGATCCAATGTCGGCCGCAGCGTCGCTTGCCATCAGGGGGCTGATTACGTAACTCTGTTGCTAACAATTCTAGATTGAAATCGCTTGAAAATGTCCCATTCGACAACTTCAGTTACTCTGTTAGCCTTTAGCCATTCACAGCCACAATTATGACACGACTCACTATCTTAAAACTGACTTTCAATTAGTGCTGCCCGAACGTGGGTGATTCCCCACGCAGAGGGGACTTTAGTTTTTTTTAATTTAGTGGGCAAAAGAGCGGGAAGGTCTTGGAACCGGTAAAATATGGGCAATGGTGGGATTTTAAATACCCATGTTTAAAACGTCAAATTTTGGACGTACCGCAGACCGACTAATTAGTTTAACTGGCCGTGAATGGACAACTTTAGCAACAAAACATTGATTGAAATAATTTCATTCAAAGTTATATAATCCACTACCAGATGTGATGGCGGTCATGTGTCTCCCTATTTATAATTAAAGGTCACCGGATAAGGTTATAGTTACCTTACCTACTCCCACAAATCCCTAAAAATCTCCATAGTTGTGTATTACAATTCCGTCGTTAATTTCCAGCCACGAAGCATTGCTGGCGCAAGGCGGCTTCTACTCGTCTATGTGGCAGCAGCAGTTAGAAAACCGTAATAGCACTGACAGCACGGCCGAGGGTAACAATAATAACCAGCGCGAGGCCCCGCAGAACGGAGCCAGCACCTTTGGCCACGGCCACGGACACTTTTGAAGACAAGACTGATGAGTTATAGTGCTAGTCGGCGGGGAGAAACCACCACTCGCACGAAACAGATTTGCCTGCTATCCACACTTAGCCCTTTTCATGGAACTCCCACTCACTCGTTCCCAGTGCGGACAGACAATGTGATCAGGACGTGTGTAGAACTCGGTTTAGAGTGGTCGGTGTCAATTAGTGCGACGGATAAGGATACGTGTATATATGTTGACATGTGATAGTATAATTTAACGTACCCTAGTAGTATTATTATAACGATGTGATGGGAAATTATACGTTCTCAGTGTTATTAAAATGTTTTATATAAACTTGCGTTTTTATAAAAACAAAGAACTAAGAAAAATACATATGTTAAGCATATAGGTACTTAAATATTCAACGAAATAACAATCGAATACGGAATATTTTTGAAAAACAATATAGGTAATTTATTCAAGAAAACATCAAATTAAAAAAAAAAAGAAAAACTGTCAATAAATTTTAATTCCCGGCGAAAATCTTCTATTTCATTGTTGCGCATGAGCATTTACCTAAAAATGTATTTAATTTTAGTTTAACAAAATGATGAAGTTGTATACATACATATTATAAAAATAATAAAACTTACATCACACATAGAGTAGAGAGGCGTATCGCCGGGCAACCTTATGCCTGTCAATTTCTTTTTTGGCATTTCTGCACAAAAAAGATTAAGATTTTTTTTATAAAATTGTTCTAAAACAAAGGTATACGATAGGTACGTAATATTTTATCATTGTGTCTTGTTATTATTACCGGCTTGCAGTTTTTTCGCAGCCATTTGCACCTTAGAGATGTTTTTATCACTTTGATACTTTTGATTCTTAAGTTGGTATTCCGCCACAGACATCGAAGGTCTGGTTTTAGCGAACTCTATGCTTCGTAAAGAGGTTTCGGTCTTGTGCTCTATCTGATCTATGGTTTTGACATAGTCAGACGATATCTTCCTTGCGACTTTCTTGCCGTGTTGTAAATTAAGCACTTGCTCGTAGGACACTTCGTCGGCTTGAAATGAGTGACGGACGAACCTATGTGTGTCTTCTTCACTCTTTATTCGAGAGTTAGGCGAATACGTTAAAAGAATGCTCTTCTGGTGTACTTCCGAAAACGGTCTGGAAAAAGAAAGATGGCTGATGATTTCATTACTCTAACCTCCCTTTTCTAATGAAAGGAGAGTTTTCTACTTGAGTGCTAACAACTACTTAACGTTCTACTTATAAGGTGATATAAATCTAGATCATATCCTAGAGTCATTCTAAATCTAGCTAACAGCACAGCTATATGACATGGTACAAACTTTAGGAGCTAATTAGTACACTTAATTTTATCGATGAAACTAAAATCCCCTGCAAACGGCAGCTATTTTTTTATAATAGGGTGCAGGTTAGGATACCATAATGTACCATGTACAAATGGCTTAATTGTGCACACGAGTTTAATAAATTATTAAAAAATATATGCAAAACTTTAATTTTTGGGTAAAATTTTGTAGTTTGCCTATTTTTATACATAAAAAAGCTTTACTTACATGCTTTTTAATAATCTAATAAAGGTTTATTTATATATTTTTTTTCGATAAATTTAAGTGTTAAACTAGTTTCTAAAGTTTGTACAGTCGTCCGCCGGACAGATTGTTTTAATGTTGGGTATCTTACTTGTAATCCTTCAAAGTGGGCCCTGCATCGTCATCGTACGTGACGTCATCATACAGCCGCTGCAGCACCGACTGCCTGACTACGGCCATGTCTGACTCAGATTTGATGATGTCTTGGGCACGAATGAAACCAGTGGGGCGCCGCTGAGGCCGCGGGGGTGCAGGACTTGCCACCGCCGACGTCGGTGCAATTCGAACTTTCCTATATAAGTAATAAAATTGCTTTTTGATCCTTGGTTCTTATAGTTGAAGAATAGTATTGCGTCATCATCATCATATCAGCCTATTGCAGTCCACTGCTGGACATAGGCCACATAGTATTGCGTACGACTTGTCAAAAAAGTAGCATCATGGATTTTCAACCATGAAAGCGTGAGGGGATATTTCTCTACAGAAAAAACCGGCCAAGTGCGAGTCGGACTCGCGCACTAAGGGTTCCGTGCCAACTTTAACTGAATTAGGATCTACTTACTTCCACTTAGCCAAAATACCAAAATGTTTTGTTGACAGCAAATATAACTTTGTATTTCATAATGTTTGTATGAAGAATAAAGTTATGTTTGTGGTTGTTGAAAATGTGCTATATCTCAAAAACTACTCTGTTCGATCTCGTTTAAACCAATTTTCGTTGAAAGAAATTGTTACGATCTACATCATATATTTTTTCAAAATTTACACTTAGTTCAAAAGTTAGATGAAGGGAACCCCAAGTTTACCACTTTGGAAGCGTCTATCTATCAAACGTTAGACTTTTAGAGAAAATGATTTTAGTAACGTCGATGTCATTTTAAAAGACCTATACTTAGACACCCCACACGCATAGGTTTGAAAATTTTTTTTTGGTTTAATTTTTTTTTTGGTTTCATGTATGAGAGCCCCCCCCTCCCCCTTAAATAACATTATTTTTTGTATGAGAATCGTAATCCGGTTAACAGGATACATCTAGCTACCAAGTTTCAACTGTGTAATGCTAATAGTTTCAGAATAAAGTGGCTGTGACACACGGACGAACGGACAGACAGACAGACTTGACGAAACTAAGGGTTCCGTTTTTTGCCATTCGGCTACGGAACCCTAAAAACTATTTGTTTTCGCAAATAGAAACCGGTTACGATAATGGTTATATTTCTGGCGCGCGAAAGAAGTGCGGGGGGCGAGGCATGCTAGATGGTAGAGGAGACGGATGGTGTTGAGTAGAAATGGATCTCTATGACAGTCGCGTGCCATTGGCGCTTCTTCGCCCCCGACACGTCTGGCGGGGAGCAGGAGCGTCGCATCGCGCACAAACTTGTTGGACTAAAGAGAGCGAATGCTAATGTTAAATTTTTATTAAGATGAGTTATTTTAAACTCCGTACACCAAAATTTTAAACTATAGAGTTGTTTTCAATGAAGAGTTTTCTAGTAGTTCGTATTGATTCGCTAAATGACGCTAGGGGTCATGGAAAATAATATGTACCTACTTATAAAGAAATGGTAGAAAAGAATGAGGCAACCAAACTTACAGCTGAGAACAACCTCCAGGAAAACTGCTCATTATTGTGCTGATTAATTTAAAAAATCCTAAAATAATATTAATAAAATGTAACTCTTATCATTTGCCCATATACTACTGACCGAGGGACATCGTCGTCATCTTCGTCTTCCAAGTCTTGCGATTTGGCGAACACGTGGACTTTTTCCAGATCCTCTGGGCGGACGAAACCCGTTTGGCGTCTTTTAATCTTTCTATGTATTTCTTTGTCTGTACTTGGCAAACTGATAGATACTTTTCTAAGAACAGTAAAAGAACGTAAATTGTAAACTCTTTACTCACTTTAGCTCTTTTTCTAACCTTCTTGTTGATTAGTTTTTGTCTAACTTACTTGTCATCACGGCTTTTGAAGTCTTCTAATGCTAATCTGAAAAATGCATAACGTGTTTAGTCCCTACTATATTTTAATTTTGCATAATACATTAGAAGTGATAGTTTATTACTAACTTGATTCGTCTTAGCTCCTCATCAGTTAATATTTCTGCCCTGTAAAAATTTATTATTTTAAATTCACTATAGCTGATAATTTTGATAGTAAACTAACCTTCTTCAAAATTCGTGAGTTCATAAAATCTTACTTTCTAGCATCCTCAAATAGGTTCAGATTTTGAGCTTTTTTTGCAATCGATTTGACAACTCCACCCGCAAAACTCACTTGGTCTACATTCAACCTGGATTAGAAAAAAAAGTACATCATCTTAACATGACCAGCTCTTTGTTTATATACAATTTTTTAAACCAATAAATACAAAATTAACCGCTGTAATTTGTGTGGCAGTTGTAGTGAGCTCACTAACCAGTCACAACAAAAATTAACAGCAGATGCAACATGCAAATCACGTAGATCTTAAGTACTTACTTAAGGTATTGACTTATTTCTCTCTCATCTTCTGAATCCAAAGATTGTACTGAAAAGTGATTTGTTATTTTCTAAAAAAATCGGTATATATTTCTGTCACGAAAAAAATCCATAGACGAAAAAAAACAAATATTATCTACATAATCCTAATTAGAACTAACTAATATTACCTATAATGAGAAAGACCTCTGTGTGTTACGCAATCACACCTAAACTACTGAACCGATTCAAATGAAATCTAGTACAGAGATACCTAATTTAAAACCCTGGCAAGGACATAGGATAAAAATATCAAGGGGTGATGTTGCGGGGAATAGATTGGCGCTTCCTTGCCCCTCGTCTTGTGGTGTGCAAGGTCGCACATGAGCTGACTATAGCATATCCTTTGGCATGGTATACAAATTAGACGGCGATAGGAGTACGAGTCGAATTGATCTTCGAGTCTACGCAGAAGTTGCGGCCAACAGCTAGTTCTATTATTAAAAGGCACTAAGAACAGATTTTAATTAAGTTTCTCACAAGATTCAGATTCTGTATCCGTATCCGCATCGTAATGGACCAAGGAAGTTAATTCATTAGGGAACGAAGTTTTTTTCACTGCAACAGGTCCTCGAACTTTATCCTTGTCTAAATCACTCTCCAGACAATAGTGTCCTTTTAGGAACCTACGAAATTATCCACGTTTAGTTTTGATGGTTGTTTCTCATGTAGTAAAACACTGACACTCGGCCGCATGCTAGACGCTAGCACGGGTAAGATTGAACCCACGTCCTTTGGCCCGGTTAGCCAAAGGACGTGGGTTTAAATCCTACCCGTATGCGAATTTTTGGTTTCTTATTTAAACTTATAAGAAATCAGATAGCGCCAGATATTTCGAACAATTCGTACTAACTTTTTCAAATCGTAAGTGGAGTCAACATCTCCGGGATAAGGTACATCTGTTAAGGGAATATAGTAAGGCCTTTCTGGTTTGACGATCAAGCTAAGCGTAGCAGCTATGGACAAATGCTGGTAATCTGTCTCCTCAAGCTCATACTCCTCCACATCAAACTCGTTGTTTTCTTGGTCACTTAGCACCTGACTTTTCATAGATTGGCTTTGCATAACTTGACTCTTGGCACTTGGACTCGGTTGGACCTTCGAGCTTGAAGAATGCCCTTTGCCGCTACCTTTTACTTTTTGAGTCGATATTTTAGGTTGGCTTTGGATTTGTTTTTGGATTTCTTCCTTTTTGCGTATGAACCTTGGAAAAAATAACGTGTTATTACGAAATTAAATCAAATTTCGCTCACAAAAATTAATCGACTGTGTCATCCGGTGGGATCCGGTGGTACACAGTCGATTAATTTTTGTGAGCGAAATTTGATTTAATTTCGTAAAAACTTGCAAAATAATTGCTTAAGTTATAAAAATATTATACGTGTTATTACGTCGCATGTTTTACGAGTACACGTTAAAAGGTAAAAATATATTATGTAAGTGGCACAAAAGCAGCCAGGATTCACACGAAATGACTATTTTATCATTGGTTACATATCGGATACGTTTGAATCCTCATGTCACTTGTACCAATGCATAGGTATTGGTAACTTGTTCATATGTATGTACAATGTTATTAAACAGGAAATTACCGCTTAGTAGCTCGCATGTCGCCTGGTTCATCTTCGGTTTCTTCTTCGTTTTCGCCCATAAGTTCTTTTCGGAGGCGCTCAACAATTCTAAGTTCTATTTCTAGGTATACTCTTTCAATGAGGGCCTAAAAGACAGAAGTATATGATGTAATTGAAGAAACGTTGTCAAAGAAGGTGGCAATACATATTTCACAAAAACAAAATTATTACTTAAATAAGTATAATCACGTTGCATTGGTAAATCCTTACATAGAGAGATACCGTTTGCTTTCGGATGATTAATATTTTAATTAACTAACAATAAAGTATTACTCACCTCGATAAGTAAGTCACCTAGCGCATTCAAATCTTCTATATGGCTTTGAATGTACTCATTTGCACCTCGGTTAATCATGATATCGTGGCACTCCATATTGAATATACCAGCTTTATGGATGATGATTCTCGATGTGGGCGATTCGTACCACGTGGCTACAGCTTCGATCTTCTTCAGTGTCTCATCACCTTCAATGAGTTGGCCAAATGCAACGTATTTGTAGGCCATCCATGGAGTCGGTTGTAAGGTGACAAAGAATTGTGTCGAGCAGTCGATATTTCTAAAAAGCACTATGTTGAGCAGTCGACAAGGCTAAAAACCGCGCTTGCGGGGTACAGGGGTGTTCTGCCAGACGAGAAAAAGGACCGTGAGTCTTCGGATTTTGAGAAAATTTAAAACGCCCAATTAGATCAAAAGCGCCTGCCTCCCGCACCGCTGACCGCTCACGCTTTCCCGTTCTCGTTAGGCCCCGCGCCCCTGTTCCCCTCAGGCGAAGACTCAATAAGGCGGTCGCACCATACCATATTTGTGCGGCACGAATAGGTAGGACAGAAACATTTTTACTAAAAAGAAATATAAAACATCTACATAAATAAGAAAGCAGCTGTTTTGTTGCATACGAGAAAGCGGTTTTCTATCTAGATATGTAAGTAATTTCTGCGTATCTCACTCAGGATGCCTTAAATAAATCATTAAACCACGTGTTAATTTAAAATTCGGGTAACCTTCCATCATTAGCCATGCAAAGCACTCCACGCCTGTCGTGGGGGACATTGAAGTTCTCGCAATCCAGATCGGTGTTCTTCAGACCAAAACCGCCGCCCTGGATCCATCCGTCCTTCACGATGCGGTGTATGGGCGTGCCGCTGTAGCCGCCTTTCGTTTCTTTGCAAAGGCGGAGAAAGTTCTCGCATGTATATGGCACTATATCAGAATATAGCTGAAAGTAATCTTTAATCAACTTTTTAAAGGCTATCACTTCTACAGATCGTTTTTTAAATGTTATTTAAATAATTACTTAACCTAGTGGAGACAGAGTCTGGACAGAGTAGCCTCATACCGAGAAGAGGCCCTTATTAATATGATAAATTATTATTTTTAAGTGATAAGCATTCACTTTGCAATCTAAAGATTTGATATTGCACTTGAAAAAAATACCCCACCGTAGTAATTTTTTAATGTGCAATACTAATCTTAATAATATGCTTTAACTCTTTAGCGTACCTATACCTATAGCCTGGATAGGTATTTAAGATTCATACGAAAGCAAGATCCCGCGGCGATTCTGCTTTTTGGCTTCGTCTTAAGAGGTAATTCCCATACTCACCACCATGGGCAGGCGGGGGTTGGTGAGCGCAAGACCGAGCCTCGTACCGGCGACGCGGGATCTGCAAAAAATGCTGCACAGCCTAGACTTAGCCTCGCGATGCGTTGGTCTCTGGATGAACTTGGACATGACTAAGGTCTTGTTCAACCAACATTTTTTCCCGGAACCGATAGCAGTCAGTGGCGAGACGCTCGAAGTTGTCCAGGAATACGTCTACCTCGGGCAAGTGTTGCAACTGGGTAAAGACAACTTCGAGCGCGAAATCGCCAGAAGGGTGCAGCTAGGTTGGGCAGCATTTGGGAAGTTGCGTCACATGTTCTCGTCGCCACTACCGCAATGCCTGAAGGTCTATGCTGGGGATCTCGTTAAGGGATAGAATCCGAAACGAGATCATCCGCCAAAAGACGAAAGTCATAGATATCGTTCAGAGGTGCAGTAAGCTAAAGTGGCAGTGTGCTAGTCATGTCTGACGCAGAACCGACGGGCGTTGTAGTAGGAAGGTTCTCGAATGGAAACCACGTCTCGGGAAACGTAGTGTTGGACGCCCCCCTGCTAGATGGACCGATGACCTGAGGAAGGTGGCCGTTGGTGGTTGGATGCGAGAAGTGGAGGACCGTGAAAGTTGGCGCCGTCTTGGTGAGGCCTATGTCCAGAAGTGGACTGCAATAGGCTGATATGATATGATGACGTTAGCAAACTTTGTTACAGCATGCGAAGCTCGAGAATTTTTTCGTCGCTTTTTTAGTTGAGAAATGCTCGGCGCTTTTTTTCCAAATCTGCCGTTTCTCCTCAATTCATTTCAGTTGGGCATACAACAAGAGCTAATGTGAAAGCAAGCATAATAAGCAACTATGACACTCCATCTCAGCACTACAAGCTAGTCTTACCATGAAAATTAAAGTTCCAACGTGCTCGTCATTAATAGCTATGTGCATATAAGCACACGATCTCTGTAAACGAGATAAAAAGTTAGGTATTAAAAGAGGCTAAATTCTTTTCAGTGGTGTTGCTACAGGAAGTTTACTGACCCCAGAACACCTAATATAACTGGCAAAGCTTGCAATAGCCTCGCTCCAATAATCAATAATTAAGTGATAAATGTATTTCGATTCCACGAATTCCTTGAGCTCTACCTCGCCGCCAAGAAGTTTGTCATCCACGAGGACGGCTACGCTTGACTTGAGGCAGTGAGCTAGTCCTCCATGTTGGAGTTTCAAGCTCCTCCATACGTCTACCCACTCTACAGTGTTTACAGCTAAAAGTAATAAATTAGTTATTGTAAGATGTACGGCTATGTATCTAGGATCTTTTAGGCGATTGGCACACTGCCCCGCACCACGGAGCGTAGCGCGTGAATTTCTTGTATTGTCTGGCGCGCTGCCGCGCGTGACGCGTTGAACTGAGCGTGTTTTCTATACAAATGGAGATACTTTACAAGTAACGTTAGAACGAAGTGTGTTAATCGCCCTATGATGGTTCGAGTGTAGGACGTAAGATAAAAAGGCTTATAGGTACGATGCTGTTTTGCTCCTGTGGGTCAAGTGACAAAATTTGTCAGCCCAAGAATATTCTTGGGCTATACGCATACGCAAGTAGCAGTCTTCTAACATCCGGTAGGTAAGTGAAGCTACCTGCTAGCAAAATAATTATGAAATCAGGTGAGTAATCAATAATAAATGCGTAGAAGACAAGATTTATTAGGTGTGATCATGGATTAATATATATACCTAATAAATCAATGGGTGTGATAATGATTTTCTGAAATCTGTGCTTACCTCTAATCGAAGGAACATCAAACTTTTTCCATCTGTACTTATGCAAACCTTTGACCAGATTAACGCAGTAAATGAATTCTTTAGTGATTCTATCACCGATTACGGTAAATCTGGTTCGTTCTGCGTCCGGGATCCTTTCTTTCGTCTTTGGATATCGTGGATTTCGTACGGAGTTGTGAGCATGTTTGATTTTATGTGATAAAATATCTCTTATTGTATTTGCCCAAGGATGTATTGATAAAGGTTTTGGCTCTTGTGGTAGTTTTAAATTAAATAACATTGACATTATTTCCTATTTTATTGTGATAACGCGCTAGGTAAACTTGTTTTAGGTTTTGGATTTATTTATTTATTTGACTACCTACATTGACATATTTGTGTCAAAAAACTGCTTCCCATAGGTACAGTCGACAAAATTGAATCATGACCCACTTTGCCGATTATTTCTTTGTATTCATTAATGTAGTCAGGTTTTCTTCGCAGTCATGCATGTTGCACATAGTACGTTTTAAACATGAATAAAAATGCGTCATTATGGGTCAGAGATCTATGCAAGTTTAACCTTTATTATCACTGCACTAGACATGTTTTAGATAAACCAGTCTTAATATGAATTTAAAATAAGTCTATAATCCAAACTCTTTTCACTACGAAGAAAAATGTATTATAATTTAAGAAATAAAAAACGTCGTGTGTCAGATGTCAAGTATATCTAGTAAGTCTGAAATTTTATAAAAATCTAAGTCAATATCTACAAACAAATCGTATAATGGCCATTTCGGCAGAAAAAAGAGCTAAGAATAAGTCGGAACACAGTCAGAACCTGGATCAGACGGCATGCTAAAGAGGGTACCCTCGAAGACAAACGACGACATAATTATGGCGTTCATTGAATCACGAACCAACTGAGAGCGGAAATGCAACACTATTACGAATAACATCTTTACAGACGAGAAATCATTTCGCTCTTCTCAACATGGTCGCTTAACTTTGTGGCGTTACGATAACACGCGATACACAGAGGATCACGTAGTGCCCAACCAATTATCCGGCTGAATTTCAGCTAACATGTGTGCCTGGATGGATGCCGGAAGTGTCGGAGAACTTGTTCAAATTTCTCCTCGTCATAACACTATAAACTATGTCAATTTATTGGAAGAATCAATGTTATCGACTTTGCGAATAGCTTACTTGCGTGAAGAAGTGCCAGTATTCTCCTTTGTTCATGATAACTGTCCAGTGCATATTGCCAGAATTGTCTCGAATTGGTTTACCCAGCATGAAGATGAATTCACTCGTATACCATGGCCGTCTAGGTCCCCAGATCTTAATCCAATAGAAAATTTGTGGGGTTTGGATGGGGAAGTGACATTTGTAGTCGTCTAATCGGGTCACTTTTTACTTTACCAATTTAATGCCACTTTTTAAATATATACCTAAAATAAATATTATATTCTTCAACTAAGTATACTGTTTTATTTCATCATGGCTAACACAAGTTCCAGTGGAACTTTTATGAAGAAACTGGTTCCCGATACAGACTTGGCACCCGGCTGTGCCGAATCCCAAATATCTACCTACCTACCTGTGTGTTGCATTGCAACCCTTACCTAAGTTCTCGCCGATTTTCATACAAACTTATTCGTACAGATAGCGATCATAGCCTTGTCAGTAACTGTCAGTGTCTAATAAAATGATAACAGGTTCGTTTCTAGGAAATGTATGTTCAAGCGAATTTCAACCTACTTGTATAGAATGACAGTAGAAAAATGATCATAAGGTAGGTCATGATTCAATTTGGTCGACTGTACGTAAGCGTACGTAAGTATTTTGTTCTCACCATTGCATAATAAATCAATGGTTTTCCTGTGGACTGGACAAGTTTATCTGAAGAATAGGCTGTATGCACCTTATTCTAAGGCCGCAAAACGTCGCTTTTAAATAAAAAAAGCACTGTCACCAGGCATAGGGATGTACATTGATATTTAGAAAAAATCGATTTGAAACTTTTTCCCTAATGAGGCATTTTCCTAGTGTCAAAAATCAGTACTTGAAAGTCCACTAAATGGCGCTAAACAACATAAGTCACGTAGATTTTTATTTATGAAAAAGGCTGGTTTAAGTATTTTTCATGGTATCATAATGTTAATGTTTAGCATGTTTTCGATTCTCGTGTACTGACTGGTTTTTCTTAACAATTAAGTCGTTTTCCATTTAAATTTATTTCAGATCATCAAGTCGTTTTTCCATTTAATTTTTTTTTCAACTACATTTTGAATCTCGCTTATTTTTGACGTAAGTACTTCCACTACATGTCTATTACAATATTTAGTTTTTGTTTTAAGCTCAATTATTTTAACGCAATATTTATGTATATAACTTAGATGAATAGTGCCATCTATCAACATAAAATAAAACTGAAATTTGAGCTATCAAAAAATCCCTTATTGGGAAAGAATTTTATTTTCAATCAATTTTAGTAACAAAATATTGATTTTTAAAATAGAGTCTGGTTAACGAAAGCTAAGCCTAGCAAAAGGCAGCAAATAGAAAAACCCTATAAGGCATCACCAGCCAATGTAGAAATTAATATCGATGATGGTTGTTTTTGTAACTCCGATATAACCCCAAAAAACATCAGTTTGACACTTAGTTGCTGGGTTGCTGGGTTGGCTGGGTTCAGCTTTCGTTAGCCAGACTATTTGTACTTATCATTCATTCTTTACTTATCATAAATAAAAATCGATACGAATAAATCATCGTATATTTAAGATTGATATTTTGTTAACATCCCTGTCAGTGTTGTCAAAATCGGCAAGTGACGGCGACAGCGACAAGGCCGACAAGTGATTTGTTTTGGAAGAAAAATTCTGGCTTCTGCTTCAGAAATCCAGAATATCTTTAGAGTGGCCCTCAATTAATTGATATTTCGTTTGGGAAATAATTCATGTAATGTGAAATTCATAGCTTGTCTTATAGAGGTCCATAAGTTTCAAATAAAAAGTTGTAAAAATGGAAACAAACTTACCTCAAAGTTTTTCATTAATTTGTGGAGAATTGTGCAATCACTTGTATGTTACGACGTATAACAAAGCTAAAGTAAACTCTCTTATTGATGAACTTAATGCTAAGCCATACAAGGGTGAACTATTTGTAAGGAAACAAGTAAGTACTTTTAGGTTATGATTGATATAATAAAGTCCAAGTTCTTTCCACTTCTAAAATGATTTACTTTATAATTCTAATATTTTAGGATGCTGCAGCGCTAGTGACGGCTCTGTGCGTAACTGTTAAGCCAGAAGATGAATTTCTAGCAGCAAAGACATCACATTTGATCAACAGCATTCTTACCAAACAGAATTTACAATTTGATACGGGCTACCTAGCAAAAGTGGTAATATGGTATATCGACTGCCTCAAGATATGTTCTGACATTGTTTTGCCTGACATTCTGCATAATCTTCAGTGTATCTTACAAATGAGCCCACATTTGGGCCAAAAGGTAATTTTAGAACTGTCCTGGTATTCTAATAAGAAGCTTATGGCACTTCTTAATTGTATTCAGTTATAGTTTCATGTGCTTCCTTCTATATATATTTGTAAGTGTTAAATACTTAATTAGAGTTTTATTTTCAGTTTGCGAATATTTTTATTGGACCACACGGTATCTTTCTTAACCTAATAGATATTGATAAGAACCAGACATTGAGCACTCAAAGTCCTCTGCAGATTTGTCTCATTGCCTTGAAGTGCATAATATGTTGTATTTCATCTGAAGATAACAAATCAGCTGAGGACACCAGTATTGTGCCTTTAGAAGTGAAGGAACAAATATCATCCTTAGTTGTTAAGCTGTTGATGAAAGGTTCTGTTAAGTCACAAGATGAGTTTTTGTATTGTAAGGTGAGAATTTTGTTTGTTAAGGCATAACACTTAACTCCCAAGATAAAATACTTGCCACCCTTTTCTTCATTTAATTAATGTTTTAGCTTGATGGGAAAATAAGGTCTTGGTTTCTAACTAAGTTATTACAAAATATTTTTCAGGTAATAGTGGCAGCTTTGAGAGTTTTGTCTCAGCTTTATTTTAACGACCCAAATGTGCCTATTCCTCTACCTGAAGTGGTTGGCTTATGTCGTTACTTTATCCTGTACGGACTTGTGGTCCAGGGCTCTAAGCCAGAGAAATTAATGCCTGCACAGCAGAGCATAGCAGCTGCACCTGTGAAGATTCAGCCTAAAGGTGGAAAGGTAATTTTTTGGTACAAAGTATTTCTGTTATATTATTTGGAAGTACCAGGGCAACTTACTACTATTTAATAATAATAATCAAATAAGCTTTGTAATTCTTAAGTTTTTTTAAAAAACAAAACAAAAGCTATAATCTTGAATAAATAACCAAGTCAAGTTACTAAGTGAGATTCGAACCCACATCTTCTACATTTCTGCAGTCTTACGCACTCCGCCACGTTGCTCATGCTTGTCGGTGCGAAATTAGCGATTGTATTTTGCGTTGAACAATGCGAAAGAAAAACGCATTCAAACTCAAAAACTCGCGTGTTGCCAGACAAGACTAATCTAGATACATTTTTCACCCTCACATCAAACAGCAAAATCGTTAGAGCAGTTTCCGAGATCACAAATATAAATAAGTAAATATGCATACAAGAATTGCTTGTTTAAAGGTATAAGATTATTATGTGGGGGTTACTAGTTTGGTGGTTGTAGTAGTGCAGTAAAGAAAAAGCTTTACCATCTTTGTACAACCATTTATAGTCAAGATGTAACTGTTTTGTACATCTTTTTGTGTTTATTGATATTGTCAAAAGCTTTTTGGGGGATTTTTGCCCATTATTTGCCAATTTTCCAGAATATGGCAAGATTTTAATTTATATTTTTCAGAAACAAAAAGTAAGGAAGCAAAGAAATAATGCAATTGAAAGCTTGAAGAAAGAGATTCCAGTATCAGATCACAGTCTAATGAAAGATGTTGGCACCTTTGAAAACAGTTCTGGTTACAAACCAGCAAGTAAGAACTACTTGGAGCCACAGAAAGCAAAGAACACCTGGGCACTAACTAGTGATTCTGATATGTCTGATGTTGAAAATAGTAAGGAGGCTAAGCTTGTAGCCTTGAAGTCCAGGGTGAGGCAAAGCGCCTCCAATTTATTATTGGTTTTAGTCAAGGTTTGTTATAATTTACTGATATTTTTATAAATATTCATCTGAACTTGGTTTTGAAATTGATTAGCTTGAATGTTATTAATTTTTGTTGAGAGAAAAGAATTACTACAACACCTTACTAATTACATTTAAAACATAATTGTAATGATGTTGTTTCTTGAGCGTCGGTGGCGCAGTGGCTAGCGGGTTGCCTCTCATGCGGGAGGAGCCGGGTTCGATCCCACGTGCCGCCATGTACCATAGACTTTTTTTGAGTTGTGTACTTTAGTTGTTTCACTAACCGATGCTCTTACGGTCAGGGAAAACATCATGAGGAAACCTGCACATTTTGGCAACTCAATGTGTAACCATGATTCAAAATTGGTCAGGTTTCCCTTAACAGGTCACGGAGATCAGATCGCAGTCGGTCCACTTTAATTACCTGATCTGACAAATCCTGGATCATGGTCAGCGGACCCTGGGCGCTGCACAACCGGGATAACGCTAGGATGATGATGAATGATGTTGTTTCTAGGTTACAGAAAGAAAATATATGTTCGGCTACTGGTGGGCCTTATTACCAGACTCCCCAAACGCTGACAGCTGGTCTTCCGACGAAGGTGCTAAGAAGACACTCGCGTACGTCGCGGTCACTGACCCCATAGCCAACAGCAGAGCTAGTGTGTTAAGTGTCATACTAGCTCTGCTATCCGGTTCTAGGATTTATTTATCTCAAGCTGAAAGCAGGTAAAGATATCGTTTTTTTTTTAAAACGACCACTGTACGTCCTTGATGCACGAGTCGGACTCGCACTTGCCCGTTTTCTTTAAAGTATGGTCCAGAAACTTATTTTTTTACATTTATCTACAGCAAAAGAGAAACTAAGTCCTTCATACCATTCTCGGTATCTCTTGGCTACGTCATCACATGCATGCATAAAGTTCTTATAAGTATTCTGGACACTGAAAGAAGCCATGCAGTTATTATTGTGGCCCTAAAATGTTGCGCTGCCCTGGTACAGTCGACCCCGTATCACAAAATGCAAGAAGGTCTGATAAGCGAATTGGTCCGCGTTACAAGGAAGTTTTTGGTTCATAGAGGTATCTATACTAGTTAGTTGAATTTTATGGGGATGTATTCTCGATGAAAACAGAAGTAATTGTATTGATACTAATTTCAGATGTGACATTGCAAGTTGGAGCGCTCATTACGATGGGTTGCGCTTTATCCATCGATTCCAAAGTTGATGAGCTAATCAAAGCGATAGAAAAAGACTCAAAAGGCATAGAAACAGACGTGAGTCCTGTCAAAGTAAAACCTAAAATCAATCAGAGTTTAATTGGTGACGATTGTGACGACTTTGAAGAAGGGTATTCGGATGACGAAATGTTTGCCGAAGATCAGGATAACCAGAGTATTGCCTCGGGCGAAAAGAAAACTTCCAGTTTCAAGTCTTGGATATTGGATATATGTTTTAGGAATATGGGGTTTCTTTTAAAAGGAAAAGAAATAACCGTGAGTATGTCCTAATCTTACTTTACGCGTTGTAAATATTATTAAAAGAAATCGACAGAAAATAAAAAAAAAACTGACACACGTGACACAACCTGACACACTTTATCACGTGTCATGTGAATTGGTCTCAATAATTAAGACTTACTGCTGCACTCAGAGACGTCAATTAAATTTAATCTATGATTAAGTCTCGTACTGTCACTTTCTTTGTCAATGAAATAGAAAAGGACGGCATGAGACTTAATGAAAGATTTACTTTTATTGACATCTCTGAGTACGGCAGTTAGATCTTGTTATTATTACTATACAGAATTACAGATGCTGTTTTTTTTTTCAGCGATGCAAACCGGCCGCGATACCGGTGATCCTCGAGTCGCTTCAGGTGCTCTCAGCGATTGCGTTCCACCACACAGCCGAGCTGCTGATCAGCAACTTGTCCCCGCTGACCGACCTGCTGTGCGAGATGTTGACACACGAACACCAGGACGTTGTCGTGTACGCGGCGCGAATGATCAGCATCATGGGAGATGCGATACAGAAATTAGGTTATTATTAAGTCCTTGAAAATATGTCGGTATCTTGAGTCTGAGAAGTTTCGACGTATGTAGTATATGTACGACGAAACCACAACTATCTAACTATAAATATATATACCAACAGAGCCCGTAGCCAATGGCAATCGTTCTGGAGCGAACTTCGCTATCGCCAATGAAATGTCAAAATATGTATGCAAAAGTCACGTGATGTTTCGATGGCTTATGTCAGTTTCATACATTTTGCTAGCGATAACGAACTTCGTTTGAGAATAAATTGCCACTTGGCTACGGGCCCTGTTGTGGTTTCGATATCCCCTCTAGTCCAGTGTTATCCTAACATTTTTATGTCGTGGTCCGGTAATTTTTACACTGCCCCTTTGGGACCCATTTCATATTTTTAAACCCAAGCTGGTTCTATTAGGGAACATAAAAACATTTATTAAAAGTTTTTTTTTTAAAACAAAGCGGGATTATTGCGACCTGGTATTTTTTATGCACCTGTACCGGGTCGAGAATCGCCGAATGGGAAACTCTGCTCTAGGAAATGTATTCAGTAGCTTTGCGTTTGTACCAAAGATGTGCAAGGTTGTGTAGCGAAGCTTCATTTACAGTGATAACAGCTCTTGTTGAAGCGGTTTAGCTAAGCGAAGCTAGGATATTGAAGCGATTTTATTGACTGTTAACAAATACATGAAACATCGTACATCTCTAGTAAACGCATCCTTAGGCTCGTATCCTAATGTTCAGCTAAGTCGGTTTTCGATATAAAAAGCGAGAGTACTAATTTGCTGAGTCTTTCTCATATATCCCCCATATCCCCTATTCCTAGGTAACTTCGATTTTTAACCATCTCAGTTGAATACGTTTTATTTCTTTAGACGTGCGTTATTTACTAATAAAATTGTATTTTAGATAAAGCGTAAGTTTGTCTCAAAACTGAACCCGCGCAAATGTCGGATCTTCCAATGAACTTGTATCTCCCATTTGACCCCCTTTAAGTTTAAATATCGCCATAAAAAGTAAATTGTCTTTTCCTAAGATTCAGACTATTTCTTTACAAAATTTCGTCTGGGTCGGATAAGCGGCTTAAGCGAGTACATGCGACACATTTAAAATATTAGTATGAATATTATTGCAGAACAAACCGATCAGCCTCCGCCTCTTAACCTGTGCGTGGCTATGTGGCAGACGCTACTGACGCCGCTCTCCGCTGTAATCCAGTGCCACGAGACCTCGCCCGCTAAAGCAATCGTTTGTGACTGCATCGCCAACATCGGGGAGCGATCCTTTAAGGAACTGCCGGTAATTTCTTGAGCTTTCTTCTTTCGTGATCTCTTTAGCTTCTTTCTTTGAACTCATGTAGCCCTTAGCAGATGCTGAAGACGCTCCTCGGCCTAGTTCAGTGATGCCACGAGTACTCGCCCGCTAAGGCGATCGTCTGTGACTGCATCGCCAACATCGGTAGGTGGAATAATCGTTTCAGACATCAAATCGATTTACGATCGATTCAAAACATTGTTAATCATTACAAAATATTTTACGTTTTAGTGAATCTTTATTTAATGAGTACGTTTTAAAACTACGTTCTATGGACAAGCTTCTAGCTCACAAATAAAATTAAGTCTTCAAACTCAAAATTGCATACTGAAAAGGTTATTTGTTCAATATCAACCGATGAATCGATAAATCTGTACCTCCGTGACGAGTAAAAAGGTGACAACACTTAAATTAAGAAAAAAACAGAATAGAACATGGCCGTTTTTAGACGTCTATCAGCAGTAAAAAAAATGATGAATTTTACTCTTTATGTAGAAAATATAAAATGTGTCGCATTTCATATTTTGTTTTCATAGTTTGTTTATTATTAAGTCAGTGCTATCTATCTTTTCTTATTTTATAATCAATAGCATTTTATTTTCATTGTTTTATGTGTTGTCTATGGAATCCCTCCGCATACACTGTGCTACGTTCAGTGATAACTCTGAGCTGTCAAACGAACCTTTTATATTATTCAGACTATAACACTCCCAAGTTTATCTGTGTATATTACCAAACAAAATTAAATGCTTTTATTGTTATGTTAAACAGAGGCGGCTGCAAATGCTATGTTGCACTCTCCTCGTGGGTTCCTACGGCGACGAAGAGGCGACGGTCCGCGCGGCGGCCGTGCGTGCGTTGGCTATGACGGTCATGTATAGGACGCTTCGAGAAGTAAGTATTTTCTGTAGTTTGAAAAATAAAATTTAATGTCATAAATAGTAAGTTATTATACAAGGGAAGAAAGTGACCCATTTCAGTCGAAAATAGCTCAAGAGTGAAATGGGTGCTTTCACACGAGTTAAACATACTATTTTTCATTTCGACAGTGCGGAAAAAAATTGTGCATTTCTTTTTTTTGTGGTGCAATCGAAGGTGCGTTCCATTTGATACCTGCGACGCGCGGCACTTTTTGGCGTTTTACTTAAAGTGGGAAGCGTTGCCGCTCGATAGTCCACTATCTAAAGTTATTCGATCGATTATCGAGAGTTGAGCAATAGTATCGATAAACTATCGATAGTATGTGCATTTCTTTTTTTTGTGGTGCAATCGAAGGTGCGGTTTATTTGATACCTGCGACGCGCGGCACTTTTTGGCGATTTACTTAAAGTGGGTAGCGTTGCCGCTCGATAGTCCACTATCTAAAGTTATTCAATCGATTATCGAGAGTTGAGCAATAGTATCGATAGACTATCGATAGTATCGATAGCATCGATAGCTCCGGTAACATAAATACTATCGATACACAGCAATACTATCGAAAGTATCAAAGTTCAAAAATAAAATCACTATCGATAGTATCGGTTTTGACTGTTGCAACAACTAACGATATTATCGATAGTATCGATAGTTTTGCCTTATAGATAGTGGTCTTTTATTTAATAGTATCAGGGAGGGAAAAGGAATTTTCCACCCGGCTATCTAGACATGAAAGTTCAACTTTCCGAACAGCTCTCCTGTTCGGAAAATCATTTATTTTTGTACTGACGGCAGAATGTCAAGGCAAAAATTGCGGCATATTAAAAGGTTGTATGTAATAGGGACGATTTTGCAACAAACATGTATAGTCTGATGTGCTAGCTACTGTATATAGGCATGATATAGGCTCGCAAGGAGTACTTATACCTACATGTCCACCTACAAGTTATACCAACCTTTGCTTCGGAATTATATTTGTGGGATAGTACTGCGAACAAGTAGTTTTTCGTTGTAATAGTTATAAATTTGTAGTTTGTATAGATAGGTAGTTCTCAAGTTAGGAATTCCAGCCAAAGCTAGATTTTCGAGGACCTTATTATTTTATAATATCGAAAGGGACAAAATGGGTATTACTAGTAAATGGGTATTACTAGTAATTAAAACCGCGAATATCCTCAAAAAGCTTTTCATTATGAATGTTTACAACGCATAGCCTCCGTCTCGTCAGATGGTACAAAGATACTTTTTTTTTCAAGTCTTCTTGTCAGCCATCAAAATTCATTATGTTAAAATTTAAACCATTTTTGGTTGTTGCAGGATATTTATTTTGTAAGTGACTGCGGAGAATATATTATCAGAGCCCTGTCTGAATCGTCACTCGTGGTCCGGACTAAGGGTGCGTGGGCCCTTGGCAATCTCAGTGATGCTCTTGTTCTAAATATGTAAGTATATGATAGACTTTCCCAACAATCGGCATATTATGACCTAAAACTAGTATCGAAATTGATAGTGCTATCGACAATATCGATTTTTAGAAAAATATCTAAAGCATCGATATTACGTTTATCTCTCAATACGATTGCTTCTGATCAGGGATTACAATAACATAAACTATCGATGATCAAGCTACAAATCGCTGATTATCGATAAATGGTACTAGAATGTTCATACGTGTATTTTAAAGTTAGGTATGACCAAAAATATTATTTCATAGATAAAACGAAGTTCATTGGTAAAGTTGGTTTTAAAAACAATACGATATACACGCAATGGTTACGTTTAATCATAGTCATAAATGTATTTTGGCAATTACAAAAACAATAATTATTGCGCAATGTTTTGTTTTTACCCAACTGCGGATAGAGGGTTATGTTTTTCGAGAATATGTATGTATAGCCGAAACGGCTGGACGGATTTTGCCGTTGAAATTGTCCAAATGGTGGTAGTGACATAGGCTACGTATTTTTTTAAAATGGGTTCCCCTCCCCTTTTTTACAATTTCGGGTAAGGTAAAAGCAGGTTAAGAATGACAATGTGGGTATCATACGAAATCTAGTGAAAAGACCATTTCAAAAATATAATACATTTTGCTGTCGGGTATTTTGTTTTTTAAATAATTAGGCATTATAATTGTTTTGCGCCGTATTATAGGGAGGAGCCCGACATGGAGCGGATCGACGACGCTCTCCTGTGCCGGCTGCTCGAGGTCAGCGTGAAGTGCGCAGTCGACAACGATAAGGTGACCCGCCTGTGATTGATTGTTTGTTTTTTTAGGTTACTCATAAGTATCGGACCCCGTTACGATCCCAATACCATCGAGTCTTGATAGGTCACAACACATATACGAGTGTGTCGTTTATTAGTCGACCAAGCCAATTAAACGAATGTCAAACTACTTACGACGACGAATATAACAAAATTACTGAAGGCAATTAAAAAACAATATTGTTGATGCCTAAGTTAATACCATTGCTTTTTCATTTTCATCGGTATTTTCGTTGTAAGTCGTTTGACATTCATCTAGTTGGCTCACGGCCGATACTGAAAGGCTACTCAAATCCATCACTCACTTGAAGGCCCCCTAAAATTGAATGACTCTTACATTTAAATGGTATACACAAACGCTACTCAAGCAATTTGAAACCGTGATTAGCCGAGCAGTCGTTAAATGTTTACGTTATTCATTCATTCATTTTCAAAAGTATGTTCTCGTTTACAATTTTTATTTTCTTAAGGAGCGTATTCGTTTTACGCAGCATTGTTTGTATAGATTCTTTGTTTTTTTTTTTTGGATAGAAACTTTTACGACGCCATTGTTGTGAAATGAAACGTTGAGTGACAACGAAAAAAAATTTGCAAATCTTTTCGACAGCGCGGTTCTAATCAAATTAATTTCACATTAATAAAATAAATTTAACCCGGTTGAAGTGCAGATTGCCCGATGACCTAAAAGATCCTGCCGGGACAACTTGGTCTAGAAGTACCGGCGACAGAGCGTTGTGGAAAAGTTTAGAGAGGCCGAGTATGCCCTGCAGTGGGCAGATACATGCTGAAGAAGAAGAAAAACACATCCAATACTATTCGCTTATTTCGACTTTCTACTTATTGTTATAATGATGTTTTATGATGTAATTGTAATAATATGATCACTATTGTAAAAAACGTGTACATATTTATTAAAATCGTACTGACAACAAAATTTTAATTAGTTTCAAGACCGATAAGCCAGAACTATTGGCTCTTCGTCAACAATCTGTAACGACTTCTCATTCATTATTATTTCAATAACCGATGCTCTTACGGTGAGGGAAAACATCGTGAGGAAACCTGCACATTCAGGCGACTGAATGTGTAACCATGATCCAAACTGGTCAGGTTCCCCTGGTAACAGGGTCACGGAGGTCAGTTGGCAGTTGCTCCACTGTAATTACCTGATCTGCCACAACCTGGATCATGGATTTTGGTCAGCGGGCACTGGAGCCTCGCGTGCGAGAGCACAACCGGGATAACTCTAGGAGGATGATGATGGGATTTCTAGTGTGTTTCTGAGTCCTAATTGTGTTCTAGTATATAAAAGTAGTGTTAAAAAGGGCGACATGGGTACCCACAGAGGAAATAAGGATTTTATAGCCATTATTTTTATACCATGATATCACTATCAACTAAACCATCTACTAAACCATACTTAAACGGTGTACTTACCTTTGTGTTTTTTCATCGTTAGTTTTTATTGTTTCATAAGTTTTTATTGTTAATTTTCCTTATTTACTATATATCTAATATGCCCGTCTTGCAACAAATTGTATAAAATTCAAATTCAAGTGTTAGAAATACATACCACTGAGAGAAGAGGGTAAACTTCTGATACAGGTTTTTATATAAACTTAAAAGAAGTCGTACCAACCCAAATATTGTAATCACTTGGAAGTTGAATAAAGTTTGTTATTATTATTATTATTACTATCAACTGATTTAAGAGACCTCAAGACCACTCTCAGATTTAACGGCTTCTCAAATCGATATGACAGTCATTTGACAGCTAAATAGCGTTGAGTTGCATTTCAGTATACCATTTTTCATCTGAGTGGCGTTTGAGCACGACTTATTTTGAGATGGTCTTAAGTTTAATAGATGCTTACATTTTGGCTTTGAGTGTGCGAATTCTGAGTTTAGGAGCTGCTCAATTCTTTGAGAAGCCGTCAAATATTTGAGTAGCGTTTCAGTATTCGGCCGTCAGTCGGGTAGTAATTAACAGGTTGTCAATCCCTAATATAGTCCCACAAGTTCATTCGCACCCTATCATGCGCCCCGCTCGACGTACAGTTTAGTTCGTGTCTGTGTCGATCGTGATCGATCGGATCATTTTGATTCGATCGCAACATATAAAAGAACGATCGAATTACAGATGACCTAAAGATTCAATCATTTTTGACCCGACATACAGTTACCGTAACTCATGGGTGATACAAACCAAATTGAATTTATCTCATTATATCACTGTACAACATTTTACAATACATTACCTACCTATAATAATAACCCAATCATGTTCTATCTCACTTTTGTGTATCATCGACTCGATCAAACAGGTTGTTCGATCAAACGGGTAGTATGATCGGGTCGCTCGCGCGCCGATCGACATAAATCAAGATCGAGTGTATAGAGTACCCTCGGTCTCGCGAGTGACAATGATCGATCAGTAAGACGGTGATAGGATGAAATCATTAATCGCTTGTATCTCGAAAACGGTGCGTGCTAGCGCAAAAATAATGGCGCAAAAAAAATAAACACTTGATATTGTAGATGACTTGACATGACTGTTTAACATAACAATGAAATTTTTTTTTTCACATTTTTCATACTAACGAGTGTTTTTTTTAAATTAAATTGCCGCTTTAAATTCCTGCACGCCCTTGGCGACACTCTTACCTTAGGGTCTTTCAGGTTTTGAGCAGTATTCAATACTAAAGTCATACAAATTAATCGACACCCGAATGGTCGAAATGATCGAATTATTATAACCCAATCACCACACGAAAGAATCATGATCAATTCGGTTCACAATAAATAATCGACCGACACAGGTCTACCACGACTAGCAAGCGCAATTCCCGCAATCTCTGCAATTACCACCTGTCCCCGCTGACATCGAGCCCCTCCCGCACGTCTTGTGCTTGGCAAATGGTGCGCGCAGGATCCTGTCGGACGATAATTCCCAAATTATCTTCGTGTGTCTGACCTTTTTGCGGGTAAAACAATGGGCCGGAAAACAGGGATATAGGAATTTTAAATTTGCACGGACGAAGTCGTGGGGTTGCAACACGACTTCGTTAGATTGTTATAAATCGGAAACCGCGATTCGTTTAGCATGGGTTTTCATAAAAATTCTGATTGTAGTCATGTGACCGACTAAAACAATTATGTCACGAACTCGGATTTTAGATTCGATATCAATTGGGAATTAAATGCTATTAAACTATTGCATAAAATAAAAGTGATTTGCATAATCTATGTTTCATGACTCCATAAAGCCAAATAGCCGGTGACCGATTACGTTATCTCATGATGGGAGCAAAACACATAGGAACTATATTATCATAAGTCAAATAGGTTATCCAAATATCCAAGCAATTTACTTATCGAAATGTGTGATCTTAATTGTCCTATATGAGTGACGCAGACTTACAACCATGACTGCTGTTGCTCAATGTTAAATAATGTTGCACCCACGTCCAATGTCCAATTAGAACTGATCACAGCAATTGATAATGATCTAAAATTGATCCGTTTGTTTTTAACTGCAGTGATATAATAATATTTGTATGAAAGACATCTTTAGCACGAGGATGAATCGTGTCAATGAAGTTTATTCTTGTTTCATGTAAAGTAAATAAATTCTTAAGTAAATACTTTTGTATGTTCTTCATTAGTTTATGAGGTCAATATAAACTTGGCTGTAAAACTGATAAGTCACCCCCTTACGGAATGTTTAGTAGGCACGTGTGTGTGATAAAATGAAAGTCAATGAAGCGATGAAATCCAAGCATTATTAACATAAACTATTATAAAACACACTTGTTATTATGTACTCTGCTTAAAGTTTAAAATTGCTTGATGATTTTGTTTCTTTGTTTAATTAATGAGTTGCATACAACTTATTCTATAGAAATATACCTATATAAATAGTGATTCATAATTATCTCTTTGTAGATATGTCATCTATTAATGCAAACCGTCTTAATTATTCTTTGTTTTTTAAAGTCCTTTATACATAAACTTGTACTTATTTATTCTGTGATGTAATACAAACCCTATTTTTCGTCCTATTACTGATATGAGATGTCTATTGCGTATGGCTAATATTACAGCGAAAAAGTAACGTAAAAATTATAACAACACCTTTCCGATCTAGGTGAATTTTAAATATCCTACTTTTGTTTATTTAGAGACGATTTTAGTCTAAAGAAGAATTATTACAGGTAAAAATGAGCGCAACCCGAGGCCTGGGGAACTTTCTTCGCCTGATCAGAGAGAACACAGTGCATTCTCATCCACAAATGAAGGCGTTATGCGAGACGGCTATAGACAGGCTACTGGACTGCGCGTGCAAGGTTTCCAATATGAAGGTGCGGTGGAACGCGTGCTACGCAATGGGGAACGCTATGAAGAACGAATATTTGTTTACGGGATTTAGCGGATGGCAGGTAAGGAATTTTTCACACTATCTACTCGGCAATGTTCAATTACACATCAAGTAAACCTGACTTAAAGTGAGTATGAAAGGACTTATTCATTAATGGTTTTTTATTCGTCAATATTTCTAACCAGAATAAACTAAATATTATATGAAAGAGTTAACAAAAGCTAGCCTTTCTGCATAATTAATATATTTTTAAGGCCTCCGATTTAGAGAAAAATTGAAATAAACTTTTCTCTTTGTCTGTACATAAACCGCACCTTCGCCTATATCAATTAACGCATGAAAAAAAAATTGCCAGCAAAATTTACATTCCATTGACAGTAGTACCCACTGACTTGAAATATATATGGACCAGCCATACCTACGAAAATAGCGTGCATACCTTTTCCTAAACCTGGAACAAAACATGGCGGCAGTCCCTAGTGTTGTAACTTGCCGACTAGTATAGGAACAGTTTTATCGATATCTATCCAAACCTTTAATTTTAGTTTAAACCTTTTAATCGACTTCAATAAAAGGAGGTTATGTGAACTGATTGAAACTATTTTAACATAATAAATAGGAAAATAATATTATTATTTCCGTGAGTGTTTGTGTTGTTTACATCAAACGGAACGACGAATTCAATAAAAAATAAATATCAGGAATGCGCGCATTGGTCGGCGCTCGGTGTACGGTAGCCGAAACTATGGCGCTGGTGTAGCTAGGTTCAGCGAATCCAAGAGCGCGATCCTTATGGCGGGTGAACCAAATAGCGTCAGATACTAACTTATAGAAACCATTTAAATATAACAAATTATTATTAAAGAAATAACCTATTACTTTAGGTTTAGTAAAAATTAATATTTTAAAAATTAATTTGGGTCACTTAAGGTGCCCAACCAGACTCTAATTACTGACGCCGAACAAAATTAGATTACATTCTAAAATTGGCTCAGTACGAAAAGTAGTTTATTTTCATTACTGGCCGAGTTAGGCTTGGTGGGTCACATAGATAAAAAAAAAACATGCTTTCAAAAGGCAAAATTATTTATTCATTCCTAAACAAAACTAATTTAGTGTAAAAGGTTCTGTAGGATACTTTGTCTGACATTTTTTTTGCATAGTATCGGAACCTTTTTGATATATTGATCAATATATGTTTTAATAATTGCTTTGATAAGCAGCAGTCTGTGTTTAACATTGTGTTCTGAATCTTGAGGTACACACAGCATATTATCAACATTATAATATTATATTCAGTTAGAAACTTGAAAATATATAAATATTAGTTTTCTTGTTTTATCTGTTTCGCTAGATGGGGTTTCTGTTTTTTTTTATAACCCCTGCAGAGGAATACTGAAGCCCACCGTGAGATTTCTGGAATATTAGGCTCTTTGTGTTTGCCTCTCTAGTTACTAAAGCAAGACAGGTATCACATTTTATTTCCCGTGATAACTTTCGGGTGACAAAACCGGCAACGTATTCCAGAACACTGAGTGTACTCGGCGATCTGTATTGAAGATAAATAATCAATATAAGTATCGTAAAGATCACTGTGATCTTCTTCTATTTGGACGAAATCCTGTCTTTCAGATAATTCATTGATTGATTTCACTGGGTTCTTACTTGAGCATGTCAAAATTTGCTCCAAAGGTACGCAGTTTCCCACACCACCCTCTCTAATCTCAGCGCGGATTAACAATTTTTGTAAGCGGCGCGAAACTGAACGGCACTGGGGTTATTGTTGAAGCCTCCTCTGGCTCTTATTGCTGAGAAGAACAGCTGCAAATGGTCTTGACTAATTTTATACAGCGATACATATTTCATTATTTAAGTATCCTCTACTAAGTGCTCGTACAGTGCCAGTGCACTTTTCATATTAATAATTAGACCGATAAAACCGGTTTTACGCCGTGATTTGACTATCGCTTCCCCCGTTGGAAGTGTCAAAGTATTCATGTAGTCAGTTGCACTTTCAAACAATGCTTTTATAAACCCAATATTTTGCGGGCACATGGCTTTCTTCCATCCTGGTGGGCGGACCGAGTGGCTCTTCAATACGTCAAAGACGCTATTCATAATAATTATGAAGTTCACAGTTCCACTGCAATCTTCAAACGCTTTAATTTTTAATTTATCGCGACAATATTCAAGCGCATCTGCTACAGAGTTGCTAAACAACTGAGTCGCAAGTTTAACTTACATTTTTTGCTTTTGAAATAAAATATGCGCTTTGCTTATTTTCGTCGCCATATGGAGACCTTTATCTTCTTGGAGATCTAAAAGGAGCTCCAGATATTTGAAATCAATTTCTCTCCCCATTGCGTCGATGAAAATCCTCAATTCACCAAACGCATTTCTAACCAATTTAATAGCAGGGCAGGGATCGATAAAAACTTGTATTGGATTCTCATTTTCTTTAAAATTGGTTAATGTTTGGTCCTTTAGAACATTGCAGCCTAACGATGTGAACATGCTGAAGTTTCCGGCCAAGCCATCACAAGTGACACTAACCACTTTAACGCCAGCATCTTGGCAAAGTTGTACTGCTGTCCGAACAAGTGTGGCCTTTTGTTCTCCGGAAAGTGATACTATAAGGAAGTATCCGATTGGCAATTTCCATGTTCCATTTAGTGCAGTCAGTAATAACACTAGACACTGACTAGCTTCGTCCAGACTGTCACTATCAATATCTTGACCGCAGTCAACACGACCATAAAACTTCATTGTCTTCGGATCCCAGGTTAAACATTTCCTGATAGACATCTCATCCAATGTCAGAGCACAAATCACAGGGTGGATGCTTTCACTAACCTTCCTCTTTAGTGCCTCAAAAGCTTCTTTCGTAAAGCCAGGTTCAGCATTTACATTTTGGTACCACTTACTTAGAGTCCGAGGGTGTGGCAAGCATGTGTTGTAGGTATTTCGTATGAAATTGTAGGCTTTTGCTGAATAAAAGTGGAGGGTAAGTGCAAATTTCCTAATCTCTTCATTATATTTTTTTTCTAAAGGCAAACCTTTAGATTTTGCAATTTCTCTCTTCAAAAAATCTTTTGGCTCCGCACATTCTTCCAAAATAATAGATTCTTCATTATTTATAAATTTTCTTTTTTGAGGTTCTTCAATCACATTACAAAAGTGAGCAATCTTTTTATCACGTCTCCGTACCCTTTCATTTAAACTTCTTACTTTCCTTTTTGACAAAGTACACTTTTCTGAGAGATGTTTTATTTTTTTATTTTGTTGTCGTATCTGAAATAGATAGAAAATATTTGTTTTGTTGATTAATGAGGAAATAAAAACTAAAGCGATAAATATAAACTTTTATGAAATGAAATTGATACGTAATTAATTATTAAGCGTGCGTAATGTGTAAACCGTTGGTGTACCTTTTTTCGAATAAATAAATAAAAGTAGGTACCAAAATAAAGTTTAAAAATAATGTTTGAGAGTTTAGGCAGTGGATTACACGTGGAGGGCGACAATGATAGGTAGAAAATCAGTCAGGTCTGAGCACTTATAGCTAGGTACTTGCCACATCAGCTTTCTGGGTTCAGGTATCACTTCACAGGCCACAATCACTCGAAATGTCTGTAAGGAGCTTCACAGGATACACACGCGGCGAAAGCGCTCTGGTCAGTCTAGTACATGTGTCATAGGGAACGTCTCGATGTCGACTCGATCTTCGGGGTTCTCACGGTACGTTTTAAACAAATAAAAATAAGGCAGGTATGCGTGTGAGTGTGCGCGGCGTAGTATCAATAGGGTACACAAACAAATCAAAATATTGTAGTAAACAAATAAATTTTTAAAGTTATTGCCTTAGTAGGACATTTACATAAAATAAGGTAAACATCAAATGTGTCCGTCCTCACCTTCGCAGATGCAGAATGTTGGGAAGTAAAAGTTGTTTTTATTTGATTTTGCTGATTGTTGACTCCAAGAGGCTGAAAACAAATAAAAGTTTTCATGCAAATTACAATCCTTACAATCTAGAAAAAGTTTTAAACACTTATATTGACACGGTTTACCTTTTTATTCGATAATTAGCACCTTAATAATTAAAGTAAGATTAAAACTTATAAAATATTACATATCCTCACCATTGCAGATGATGATGTAGCATCTTGTGGATTTAGTGCTTCTGGATTTTGTTGCTCATAGTTCGAACAGACTTGATTAGACTGAAAAAAAAAACAGATAAAATCAATTTAAAAATCAGTTGAATATGTTTTCAGTACATTTATTTATCATACTTATAAAGAAATAACATTTCAGAAATTTCAAAATTAGATGTGAACTTGGGTAAAATTAATTGTACATAGTAGTTATTAACTTTAATAATTAAAGACAAAATATTCAAAATTTAATCGAAGGGATAATTAATTTTACCTCTCGTAACATATTTAAAAATGCAAAATTGACATGTCTGTTTATAAAATATGACAATATACAATTTGTGCCTCGTCTCTGGACAAAGAATGAAAATGAAACAACTTTATTCAAAATAGGACAAACTAAGAGTGTTTTCTTATTACATCACACTCCAATTTCATAACATTTTACGAATAATTCTTACCAAAAGGGAGGGTATAGGCACTGCACCATCACGTAAAATAAAATGTATCGATATCTCATATAATGTATCACAACACTAAATATTCTGGCGAAATCAATTCAAGTTGTATCCATAAAATAACTCAGAAAACACCAAAAAACTCTATCACAACTTCGTCATTTTCTTTATTAATATCATTTTGTTAGATCACTTTACACTTTTACTTTGAACATTCTTTATAAATAGGAAAAAATTAATCATAACCTATGGAGAGTCAATAAAGGTTGATTTTTGCTTCTTCTTGCACCACACTGTATAACACAATACGAAGGCATGTTTATCTCATTCGGGAAAATGTTTAAAAAGCCACTAAATTATGCATTCGGCGTTTTATATGATAAATATACGCAAAAATTTTGGCTATCAACAATATTTTGACAGAAGATCTACCTGAAAAATGGAACTAAACATGGCGTACCGGTCACGCGTCAAAAAGTTCGTGACGTCACATAAATGTGTTGCTAAAATAAGTACTAAGCAAATGTTATCTATCTCTTTTTTCATGTCTTCATCACCTAGTTAAAAAGAGACAAACATTTATTTGTTATGAATGTATCGATTTCATGTATATTTGCATAAGTAATTTTTGATATAGATCAATAGGGCGCCTCCATAGTTTGTTAAAGATCAGTGGTAGTACCTATTAAATGATCTGTGGTAGTATTTATCAACCAGTGGAAAGGCAATGGAACATAGCCATACAGCCAGGAAATACAAGTAAATGATCAATGGATGATGCCTGTTACAACACATATTTTTTCGGAGGCGTAATTCTGATTTCTATGGTTACGTGTTTCCTATTTTTGTAGCTTAAATATAAAAATAGGTTATTGGTGGTTGGTGATATCTTGGAATTAAAAACCAGCCTCCATACAAAAAGAGGACAAGTCCTTTCATTACGCCCCTACGGAGGTGAAGTGATTTGAATTTCGAATAAGAGTTCGTAGGCATCGTCACGCCAGCCCGTCCCGCACCAAAATATGCTTTAAGTATATTTGAAATTTGAACCTGGCCGCCAAGAATTTTGCACGAATTTTGGAAGAAAATAAAGCGCGCGCATCTAAAATCACTACCAGTATGTTTAATTTCAACCAGTGATGTTATGGAGCTCCGTAACCGAAACTATCGGATATCCGAAATAAAAATCTATCCGTAACCGTAACCGAATCTGATATAAAAGTTTCGGATAATTTCGGATAAGGGCGGAGTCTAAATGAAACATGTATTGACCGGTTTTTGTTTTTCCCGGCCGAACCGACACACCGCCTCGCGCGAGTCGCGATTTCGTAATAACTAGAGACTAGTAGAGTGACGTATTTTTTTTGACACCGGAGTCCATTAGATGTATAGCCGCTGGTAGGTATTGGTAACTGCCAGAAAAGTCATAGGATAGATAAAGATAAAATAAGTTTTTTGTAGTACAATCTCTTTTTATGGCCTCGTAGGAAGTGTGAAAAGTAGAATATTCTATTCGGGGATAAATATGTTTTCGTCTTGGGCGAGCTTAATTCTCTCGCTCCACTCAGGATTCTACTTTTAACTGCCTTGCTACGCTCGAGATACAACGTGACGCCCGTGACATAAAACATCACTTAAACCCCTTGGTGAACAATCTACTATTTTATTTCCTGTCGGACTATAATGCTCTGTCGATACTAGAGTTCTTACTCCGGTACCGTTACCATGAGTTTACGGCGGTTTTACTCGCCAGCGACGACGTAAAAAAGTGTATACATCGTCGCAAGCGAGTAAAACCACCGTAAACTCATGGTAACGGTACGGATGACGATGCCCGTATTTTCGACTAAAGCTGTCCCTCCCGCTCTTGCTAGCACGAACGAGCGTGATGGCTATAGTCTGACTGCTTATCTGAGTGCGGTGGGGTAGACGAGAACAGGTTCCCTGAGCAGTGCGGGCGGCGGGTGCTTGTGATTTGATTGGTTGATTTGAATTTTTAATTTTGAAAATCAAAATTCGCCTTCTTTTTGCAATTTAAACCACCCAATCAAATCCCTGTTCTCGTCTACCTCCGCATCGGTGTACCCCACAGACGAGGACTTAGTTAGGCGATCCAACTATAGACTCGATAATACAGACATTGTCATCCGGAGTAAAGGTCTCAGTTCTAATTTGGTACTAGGCAATGCACACTTTTAAATGCTCGGTTTAATCAGTAGTTAGGAAACTACATATAAATATTACATCAATCTATGTTGCTGCCATGTTGAAAGTTCGCGTGTATTATGCTTACAAGGCTTTATCCGTAAAAAACCACATAAGAAATCTGTTTGTAAAATTGTTTGTTTTATTACGAAAATGATGTATAATTATATCAATTTGTTTTTATTTCTTTTAAAATAAGTAAAATTTCGTTGATCTTAATTAACTTATTGGCATTGTAGCCGCTTAAACTATCGCTTATCGGACAAATTAAGAATTTAATCCAATTTTATCTTCCTTAAGATGGTAATTCCTAAACCAGAATTTTGATTGTGATTTTGCTTGTCTTGGTTTTCCTTCCTTATCACGCGAAGGTCGTGTCAGCTCATTGGAATTTTATGCACCATTTTGACAATTTATTGTAAGGTAGGATGTACCTATACTGTATAAGATACATTTTAAAAAAAACATTACCTACTACAAAATTACATATACAAATAGGTCTCGACTCGTATCAATACAGACTGGAATACACAGAAATTAAATTTTGCTCACAAAAATTAATTTACTGTGTCATCCGGTGGGACTCGAACCCACGTCCCTTCGCTATCCGGGCGAATGCTCTTACCAACTGAGCTACGGAGGACGTTAAATAGCTTAAATTATATAAGTTAAGCTGATTTAAACTTAACTGATGCTCAAATTTTGTTATGAGGATGAGGATGTTGATGTATATTTCCTATACTTGCACAAAAGGTCATTGCCACCCCTGTACCACTGCACGCCGATACGGGATCGCTGCGAACCAAAATACATGCATAAACTCGAGATCGATCTAATAAGTTGTAAAAATAAAACACACGTATTGGAATAATTCCTTTTATTTTTTAGCTTTTATTTAGTTTGCAATGTAACTAATTAACAATGTTTGTTCGGTAAGCTCCGATGTGGACTGTGTTTGTGGTGCAGTGCAAACTATGGCACACTTAACATCGTGCCCGGCGTGCCCCAACACCTGCACGCCAGCGGATTTAATGGACGGCAGTCGATCCGCAATACAAGTGGCTGAATTCTGGGCTGCTACGATGTAATTTCTCGTATTCCATCGACTCGCTAAGAAGAAGAAGAATGTTTGTTCGGGTGGAATCTTGCAACTCAATTTTGAAGCAGATATCTTAAACCGATTGAGCTGAAATTTTGCATACACGTTTAATTTGGATGACAATGCATGGTAAGATATGTGACGTCATTCTTAATTCAACATGGCGGAGCATCCAAGATGGCGGACTCGTTATTTTCAATGCATTTCTACAATATGGGTATGAAATGAAAGGGCTTGCTGAGAGTAACTTAAAAAATAAAGTGACGTTACTAAAAACAATATGGTCGACTTCTAAATGTACTCCTACAATATTGGTATCAAATGAAAAGGCTTGCTAAGAGTAACTCAATAAATACGGTGACGTCATTCCAAATCCAATATGGCGGACTCCTAAAGATGGCGGACTAAGTTTTTTTAGCTTTCCTGCAATATGGGAATTGAACAAAAGGACTTGCAGAGAATAAGCATGCGAGTTTAACTCCGTTGCTCCGATCCGTTTAGAAATTAGGTGTATTGGGTTTTCTTTGCGTGAAAAGAAGGCGTGATAGCCGAGCGGTGAAAACGGTGAAGGAAAACACCGTGAGGAAAAACCTGCACACTAGTGGCTAGTGTGTGAGATGGAGAAGGCAATGGCAAACCATTCCAATCAATATTGCCAAGAAAGTTGTTGTGTGTGTGTGTGTTTCATTCCACATAATGATTACGACCGTCAGTCATGAGGTATACGACTGTGAAGAAAATGGGTTTTCTTGGAGTCCTCGATAATAATTATTGAGGTTTAATGTTTTGAGTCTGAAGCATCGATAGGTAAACTTTGGCGAGTTAAATTTTGGTGAGATATGCGTCAACAGCATTGGTTTGCCTGTCTATAGGAGAAGGATAACTTCAAATCAATCTGAAATTGTGTTTACTCTGCGTATGGCTTAGCTTAAAGTTACAGTAATTAGCTTGAAGTTAACTTATGCCTTACCTACGCGGCGCATTCCTCCTATTCTTCAACACCCAAGACAAGGTGTTGTACCCAGTCGGGTTATGAGTTATGTCACAAATACTTATTGCAGGTCAATTTTAAAGCAGATATCTTAAACCGATGAGCTGAAATTTTGTATACAGGTTTAGCTTGGATGGCAATGCATAGTTAGCTGTGTAAGTTGTCTAAGACGTCTTTGATGAGCTGACAACCATTTTAAAAAACTCACTATCTCGCCGAGATACCATTATGCGAAAAAGTATTTCAGCGGAGCAACGACTCGCTTTTCTGAAAGCACTAATAAGCATTTCAGAATCAATTCCTTCTATTAGGCTCATTTTGTGCACGTCCTAGCAGGAGCTAGGAGCTGGATAGGATCCTGGACTAACTGCATTCGACGGTAAAATGACAGACGCGGCTAGCTGTCAACATCAGCCGGCGGCAGCCGCCAATGCGTCGACAGCACGTCGACGGCATGTCGACAACTAGCCGCCGACTTCTAACGTCGGCTGCAGTTACATACGTCGACAGCAAACTGCTGTTCGTGTGTAAGAGCTCTACAATCACTTTATACTTAAAACATCGTTCAAACTTGTGTTCAAATGGAATTAAGATGATAGCAAAACATATTGTAAATGTAAATTATACAAACTAACCTGCTTGCGGTTCGAGGATTCTTTTACGCCTCTTTTTATTCTTCTCAGGTTCCATCTTCATTAATAATAAGTATAGAATAGAGAAAACAGCAACAAAATAAAACAAACACAAACGTAACAAAGAACAATAACAGAAACTTATCAAAAAATAACGACTGATAATAACACGTGAACACTTCCGAAATTCGTAAATTAAAAAAATCGAATTATGCCGCACCGGGTAAGCCATTACAAAATAGCGTACAGGAATAGCACCCCTGACGTCTCAAACCACTAACGGCTAAGTGCAATAAGTCATAATTTATCATTTTCGGAGTCAAATTTTTATAATAATATAATATCTATGAATGGTCAACTACTGTTAATTCTTTATGGAAAAAATTTATTTTCTAATTATTGTGTTTATATTTGTGGTAAAAGTAATGTCAATTAACCGAGTTTTTAAATTAAAACCAAGTAACTGCTTAAAGACTTTCAAAACGTAAATTAAAAGAAACTTTATTTTAATAACTAAATCTGTGTTACATTTACAAAATTGCGAAACTATTACTTAAATTTTGATGTTTTAGAGTTGTCTCGTTCTCGGACGGGCCGTGGTATTATGAAATCGGCGATAGGTCGGGATTATTGCTATTTTATACGATGAGCGACGTTTGGACATTTTTTGGTACAGGTGGGGCCAATAACCTTTTGTGCAAGTTTAAATGGCACGGACTATAAGTATTGATGAAATTGTACGCCGGCTCAATGGCGTAGCAAGCATTTACAAGATTTCGTCGATTGACTAACGTACTCCGTAGCTCAGTTGGTAAGAGCGTTCGCTCAAGTAGCGAAGGGACGTGGGTTCGAGTCCCATCAGATGTCACAAAAGATCATTTTTTGTAAGCAAATTTAATTTGACGATCGTCTTGGTGTAGTGGTGCGCGCCCTGGACTTCTAAACCAGGCGGTTGCGGGTTTGCGGCCCGCAAGGGGCAAATGTTTGTGTGATGAGCACGAGCATTTGTATCTAAGTCATGGATTTTTATAAATGTATATAATTATGTCTATCCGTTATCCTAGTCACCATAGCTCACGCTTAGTTTGGGGCTGGGTAATTGGTGTGTTTGTTGAAACAATTTATTATTATTTATAATTTAATTTCGTAAAAAATGGCTAACAAATTGCTTAAATTATAAAAATAATTAGGGAATAATACAGTTTAGTTCCGCTTATTCATATTATTCTTCCTATTTATAAACCTTGGCCAAGGTTTTAAATTACTATATCTATCTAATTTCCTTTGCCAGAGTAAAGTATTCCCCAAACTCTGCGCTCTAAGCCAAGAGTGCAAGAACCTAAAGGTTCGCATCAACGCCGCGGTGGCGCTGCGGGCGCCATCGTCGCGTGCGCACTACGGAGATCACTTTGCATCGGTGTGGAAAGGCCTTATAGCTGCTATGGAAAACGCTGCCAATGTCGATGACTTCACGGAGTATAAGCATAAGGATAATCTTATTGAACAGGTAAGGATGAACAGGAACCTAAAGTAAATGTATGTTGTCTTTGGCACTCGTATTCGTATACAGCCCAATTTCGGTATTGTCAGACAAGAGAAAAATAAGTTGATTAAATTCTAATAGAAAGTTGTAATAAAAAAATTAAATGACAGTAGAATTTGCTCGTTTCGAAAAGGTGCTATCATGTAATACTTATCGTGAATATAAATCTACTTGTCAATTCTTAACGCATTCCAACAAATTAAAATATTAATTACCATTTTGTATTCAACATAATTTTCTTTTTGTTTCAGCTCTGCGTAACACTAGCTCACTTATGCTGCATACTCACGCAGTCTGATCTTAACGATATCTTGGATCCTCTAGTCTTTCACTACGATTGCGCCAAGTCCCTCTTCACACAGCTATGTCACAAGTTGCCTCCAGAAAACGCTTCCTGCCTCAAAATACTCCAAACCGCCAAGTATGTGACAGTTGATTTGACAGCCGCGAGCGATACGCAGTCTCAGTCGCTAGGAATGCTACAGGATATTTTTATTTGGGACATGTGATCGATTTGATTTTTATATGGATGGATCATGCGGTGATAATCCTCGAAATATGATTCAACTAAATGTCACTTATGGTAGGCAATTGTATGAAAAAATATGAATTTAGGTTCCTTTTCTATCCATGGGACATGGGAAGACTTCTTTCAAATGTTTATTTACAAAGTTTTGGTTAAAGATAGATTAATAAAATTGATGGATCTGTGATTGTTACTTTAATCTTATTATTTATTACTTGTATTTTTATATGCTATAACGATGACAATTTCTCATGATAGACACTGTAATGTGCACTTTTGTGTTTTTATTATATATATCTTTTAATGGATCTCTTCGATTGCTTTCATAATATCCTTCTTGATTGATCGTAATCGACTCCAATCATCATAACAAAATTGGTTTATTTCCACATTCTGATAGTCAATATGAATACAATGCACGGTCACTGTCTTCTTATAATTCAATATTATTAGCCCTGCATTCGTAACCTCTTTGGCATGCGATCGTATTTATTTTGGACGCGCACGCGAGTTCACTATCGATTACATATAATCGTGAACTCTAGCAATGACGGATATAAATAAATCGATACCTGTTACTTTCGCATCAATTTTATGCATTATGTTTATTATACTTTATTGTTGGACTTACTGCCGCACTCAGAGAGACGTCAATTAAATTGAATCTATAATTAAGTTTCGTTCTGTCACTTTTTTCGTCAATTAAATAGAAAAGGACTGCATGAGACTTAATGAAGAATTAACTTTAATTGACGTCTCTGAGTACGGCAGTTAGCCTTTTTCTTGTATGGAAACTGTTGAGTGACGGGTGCTTTCTAATGATATTTATACAGAGAAGACAAACTTTTGGATCAATTGATAATATCAAAATGTATATACAAACTGTTCAGGTATACTTATTATATGACTATATATGAATATTTACACGGAATAAAATAACGTTGGCTCCTGAATGTTATCAAGTGATAATTACCTAACACTATGATTTCCTCAATAAATCATATCATGCATTATAGGAAACTCAGTGGTTCCAATAACGTACTGTAGTCCGAAAAGTTCGTGTGCGACCCTCTTTGTCACAGGGATTGTCAAAGGAAATCTCTTCCCCGCAACATCACCCGTCACCCACTGACGTTTAGCGTGCTTCGCTCTCCGTACTTCTGGCGACCGCTGTAAGGTCGCGCATGAAATTGTCGGAATATAAATGAATTTCCTGCATCCATAGATTCTGTATTTAAAAGTTAAAAGTTTTTATAGTAAATAAATACTGACGATATAAATCTTACAATATACTGTCAGTATTTATTAACCAAGACATCTTAAGTAAAATAATTAAGAATGTTGTTGTAATTTAGTTTTCTATATTTTAAAATAACTAAAATAAAATATTTTTCTGAAACGTTTTTTTGTATTATAATTACACAAGATTATCATACTAAGCTAAATAGTTTCAATCCTACTAACCAACTTAAATAATTTAAAGTCTACCTCAAAATTAGCAGATAAGTGCTAAAATCCATGTTATCAATACCAGATAACAGAAGCCGTGACATATTGATAAGCATGTCAGTTCTACCAAAAATCTAGTTCGAGCCAGAACGAATATGCGTTGTAAGTATTTATAACACCTTTGACTCCAGTGGCCGAGCAAAATGCTTATTACACTCGGCAGCAAATAAATCAACCAACTACGTTTTATTCCTTTTTACCCGACTGCGGAAGGTGGGTAATGTTGTACGAGCGTATGTATGTATGCCCATTTCTTTGGCACTCCCTACTCCCTACAGCCCAGACGGATGAACGGTTTTTGACATATGTGGGTCGTGGAATTCCTCAAAATAGTGGTAGTGATATTAAGCTATATAAACTTTAAAAATATCGTCTTCAAATAAAATAAAACGGGGGGGGGGGGGGGGGGGGCTTTTTTCTTACCGTAGCAATATAGGTCTCGAACCAGTGAAAAGAATGACCATATTTATAAAAAAAGAAATAATTATGCCGGCGGGATTTTTTTTTGTTATTATTATTAATATTTCCATGACAACTTTAGGCACCGTGTATTGTTATCTTCTAAATAGTGAATAATGTTAATAAAGAGAATTCCAGTACGTTACTCAAGTCATAAACGTGAAAATCGAGGGTGGCTCGATTTCTTTGCTCCCAAGTGTGGTTGACATTGGTATGTACACTTATGTGAGTGTTATCTTAAAGCCAGCTAGTTCATATTGGATACAAATCCAGTTTCAGGCAATCATGTTGTAGTCCGACCGCTTATCTGAGACGTCGCCAGCGGGATACAGGGGTGCGAGTAGACGATAACGATCATGGGCGGTGGGCGCTTGTGAATTGATTGGGTAATTTGAATTTTAAATTTGAAATTAGCATTCTTTTCAAAATTCAAAGCACCCAATTAAACCCATGTTCTCGTCTACCCCGCACCTTTGTACCCCGCGGGCGAGGTCGCAGATAAGTGGTCAGACTTTAATTAATCGTTCAGTTTCAGAGGGTATTGACGCAAATGCCCACCTCACGATAAAGGAGGTCATCGGAGAAATCATAATTTGTGTAACCATCACCTTTGTTGTCGGATGGCACGTGTCTTATCTGCACGTTCATTGAGCTTAAGTTAACTAATTAACTTATTAATAGTCGTAACTGTCGTTAGTAGTACTATTAGTTAAAGGAACTTATATATTTGTGCTGTGCTGTTAGTAACTATGAAAAAAGAATGGGAAAAATGATTGTGGCTGTTTATTAAGTTTAAAGTATTACCTTAAAAAAATAAAAGCATAATAGTACAGTAAATATTTGTAAAAATATTTCCATTGGATACATGCGGGTACATTCCCCAAGTATTGATGAAATCGAACGCCGGCTCACTGGCGTAGCAAGCACTTGCAAAAATTCGTCGACTGACTAACGTCCTCCGTAGCTTAGTTGGTAAGAGCACTCGCCCGGATAGCGAAGGGACGTGGGTTCGAGTCCCACCGGATGACACAGTCGATTAATTTTTGTAAGTGAAATTTGATTTAATTTCATAATAGTACACTCAGTCGCAAGTCAGACTACCCTACTATAACCTTGAAACCGCCTTTAGTCCCGCCGTAATATAAGCTGCTTTCGTTGTTCATATGGGTAACCTGATGTGCTGCCGCTGTACAAGTAAATACAGATAAAACTTTTCGCATAATTAAATAGTGATTCTTCCACAACAAAGAAATTCCGCGGAGCGCCAATCGCTTACCAATATTTAACCTAGATATTATGTCTACCTAGATTCCCTCTGTCGTCGAGATAACGGGCGATCCAGCTGGCGCGGCGTGTGACAGCCTTACCGACCGGTCGAACTCACGCATACTTGTGGCTTCATTCCTTAACTGCGCACTGAAGTTTCGTACTATTTATTTATAACTTAAGTATACAGTGTGTCCGAGTTTGAAGTCACATCGTCGTCAGACATCGTTTAGGACAGACGTATGTCAATGCTCAGAGTGATTTTATTTATTTGCTACAAACAAGTTTGAACTTTCGTACTGAGACAATTAAGTGAAATCTCGTTTAACTTGACCCTGCTGTGATACGACTTTCTCATAATCCTTCGGGTGTGTGTGCATCGGCTGTCCCCGGCTCAAATCGGCTACGCCCGGCTTCGTTAGTCCAACGCATCATACCAACGGAACGTAGTACACGCAAAATTAAAAGATGTCTCTGCAGCGATCACCACCAAACAAGATCTTCTCATCACAACCAAACCTGGATTTAGTGTCAGAAGACGATGATAGCCTATCAAAAATAAACACAAGAAAAAGGAAAAGTCCGGAAAATGACAGCATAACAGAATTTAGAGACGAGATTAAAGGAATGTTCAATAAATTCCAAACCAGACAAGACGGAAAACTGGATAGTGTCACAAAAGCTATAGAAGCTTTAATTGCTTAAAACACTAGACTAATAGAAAGTAACAATGAAATTGAAAAGATGTTACAAGAGAGCAAAGAACAGCAAAACAAATGGATAGAAAAAGTAAGGACATTGGAGTTTGAATGTGTCAATGCACACACTAAAATTAACCTTCTTGAAGACCAACTACATGAGATACAGAAAAATCAGATAAGAAAAATGAATGAAATAAGAAATGTGCCCAAACTGGAGAATGAAAATCTCAATGAAATTGTTATACATCTAATGAAAGCTGTTGACATTAACAGTGATGAACTAGCCATAAATAACATCTATCGTAGAGGTGTCGACAGTGCACCTATAACTGTTGAATTCGTGAACATCGAACAAAAAATAAATATACTAAAAGCTGTAAAGGCTCATAACAACAAATCAAATAAAAAAATAAAAAAAAAATCGGAAAAATAAACTCAACACCAGTCACTTGGGTTTAAAAACCTTGCCAATGATGCCAATCTACGTGTCTGAGAAGTTAACACCGCGAACCAAAACTACACTGGCCTCAGCCAAAGAACTAGTTAAGAATGGTTCTCTTAAGTATTGCTGGGTCTCAAGGGGAACTGTGTTATTACGAAAAACGGACGGCCAGCCAGCAGTCAAGATAAATAAACCTGAAGACTTGGAAGTCCTTAAGGCTAGATTGCAAGATTGACTATATTATGTCGGAGTGGTGATGTTACAACTTTTATTATATCCGGCTTATTTTGAGTGCATGGAACTTTATCCCAGTCTTTTTGGGTTGTTATTTTCTGGTTTGGATGTAGCATCTGCTTGCGGAGAAATACTTTTGCATTTACGCGTTACTTCTGCAATACTATTATAGTATTAATATATTGTATAACCCTATGCCGTCAACTCCTCAATGATTTTATTTATGCTAACTATTATGCCTTTTGCTCAACTTATTATCTCAGCTTTGATAATATTACTTGGTATCTTTATGCACCATTGGTCGTCAATTGGGAGTATTTATTAGTAATAAATTACTTTAACTTGTGTTTTTTGCCCGATTGTCTAAAGAATGATTAATGATATTGACTTTGTCAGCACTGACATTGATACTAATGTCAATGTTGGCAGAGCAACCCCTTTTGACGACCCAAACATATGTAGAAATTTACTACGTTCTGTAACTGGAGCATTAAATATAGTAGTTCAGAATATTCGTAGTATATCGTGTATTTTGATGGTTTTATAGCTTATTTGACAAGTTTAAATATTAAATATGATATTATCGTGTTAACCGAGTGTTGGCTTCCTGACGTGTGTAATTTACCCAGTATACCATACTATAGTTGCTATGCATCAACAAAACATATAAATCAAAATAGTGGCGTTGTAGTATACATACGTGAAACATTGCAGGCAACTGTATACGAACCTAACATAATTGAGGCTGACAGTTTAGTTGTTAAAATTAGCGATGAATTTGCAATGGCGGCTATTTACCGATCGCCTTCGTTTCGTAATATTGACAAATTTATGCAATCGTTGCACCGGACCGTGAACGAGCTCAGTAATATTAAACTTTTGACCGTTACTGGTGACTTAAACATAGACATACGAGATGGTAATCAAGATACACGGTCAAATGACTACCTTACACAGATGTCCATGCATGGTCTCCTACCAAGTCATACATTACCAACTCGAGGACCCAAATGTTATGACCACTTTTTCATATCAATTGGTAATGTAGCAAACACGCTGGTATCGGAACCTACGATTACTACCAGTACAGTACCTTATTATTATCAATAAGTTTCCCTATAAAAACCTTTACTAAGTGCAAGATGGTGACTAAAACGGATTATGACAAAGCACGTAAGTTATTATTTGAAACTGATTGGACGAAAGTTATAAGTTGTTCACATCCTGATACAGCCACCAATATTTTTCTAGAAATTCTTACCTCTGTCTTAGCCAAATGCACAACCACATACAAAATATGTAACCGAAAGAACACTGTTAAGCAGTGGATCACAACAGGCTTGATTCGGTGTATAAAATGGAGGGATAAGTTACATAATAAAGCTAAAAAAGACCCAGACAGTGTTATTCTTGGTTTTACCTACAGAAGGTACAGAAACTTTTGTAATAATTTGCTACACAATTTAAAGATCGAATATGAAAAATCCAAAGTTCAAAAATACAAAACAAATGCCAGGAAAACCTGGCATTTGTCATACGACAAATATGCAATATTAATGAAAACACTAAAACTGCACATCAGCTATTGTCCACCAAAAACTCCCCCCTTGATTCTGTTAATCATATTAATCAATACTTTAAGGACGTTGGTAAGACGCTTGCCAATAAAATCCTCTCAAAATTAAATAAAAGTCAATTCGACCTATCAGCTTCATTTTCATGTAAATCAAATCCAGTAAACTCACTTATGCTGCTACCTACTGATGCTTATGAGATTACGAAAATTATAAGAAGTCTAAAATCCACTATGTCAACAGGTAGGGACGGAGTGTTATCGCTATTTCTAAAATTAGGAGTTGAATATTTGGCTGGCCCAATCTCACATATTTGTAACCTGTGCTTTTCAACAGGCGCATTTCCCAACCTTTTAAAAAAATCTCTTGTTACTCCTGTTCATAAGTCTGGGGATAGAGACAGTGTCACCAACTATAGGCCAATTCCCTTATTGCCAACTCTTGCAAAAGTAATTGAAAAAGCGATCAACTCACGTCTGATAAGCTATCAGAAATGTAATAATCTTCTATCTGCTAACCAATTTGGGTTTAGGGAAAAAATGTCAACAACTGATGCAATTGAAAGTGTCGTACAACATGTTGTAGAAAAGTTAGATTCGAGAAAAAAATGTTTAGCTATCTTTCTTGATCTGGCAAAAGCGTTTGACACTGTGTCTATCCCCATCACCATCCTCATTCGCAAATTAGAATGTTTAGGTGTCCGCGGGGTCCCACTTCAACTTTTTCATTCCTATCTCAGAGAAAGAACACAGTGTGTTTGTATCGGTGACACGCGAAGTGAATATGTAGACATTGACTTTGGTGTTCCTCAAGGCTCTGTTCTTGGACCAACATTATTTCTTATATATCTCAATGATCTCAGTCAAACTGTCTTAAAAAATTGTAAAATCATATCTTTTGCTGACGATACCGTCCTGTTGTTTGATGGGTCAACGTGGGGCGAAGTTAAGAGAATGAGTGAAGATGGCTTCAGAGCAGTGTTAAAATGGCTGAATAAAAATATTTTGACATTAAATCTAGATAAAACTAAGTATATGACATTCAGTATATATAAAAATAACCAACCTAATAACTTTTCCTTAACAGCACACACCTGTGATAATATTTCGGGATGTGACTGTTCCAAACTGTCATCCGTCACTGCTTTTGAATACCTAGGGTTAACCTTGGATCAAAACCTTAATTGGAAAAATCAAATTGTTATACTTAGCAAAAGAATAAGAAAATTAATCTGCATCTTTAAAAAAATTAGACACATTAAGGACCCTGCCACCATTAAAACTGTATATTATACATTATGTCAATCATTAATAACATATGGTATAACTGCATGGGGAGGAGCCAAAAAATCTCATATAATTACTATGGAACGAGCCCAGAGAGCCGTCTTAAAAGTACTGAACTTTAAATGTTATCGCTACCCTACTGTTAAACTTTACCAAGAATTTTGTGTGCTGACAGTTCGACAATTGTTTATAAAATCCGTCATACTAAGACAACATCGAGTTTCAGCACCTCCGACTACTTCAAAAAGACGCATACCACCCTTTTATAAAGTCCCTACTTGTAAAACAGTATTCGCACGGAGTTTTTACTACTATCGCGGTCCCTGGCTGTATAACAAAATAAACAGCAATTACCAATTTCTCCAGGACAAAATTTATTTTACTTGTAAAATAGCAATGACGGCCTTCCTATTAAAACTAAATTACACAACTACTGAGGAGTTACTTAGCACACAAGGCATATGATGTATAATTATGTATGTATGATATGAAATTATGATAAATGTATTTACATATTTATTTATTCATTTTAATTTTTGTTTAGCCCAATGCTATGATTATTAAAGCGCAAATGCAAAGTACTTCATATACCTATTATTTAGAATCTTTATAACCGTAAACTGAAAAAAAAAACTTCAATATATTACTGTATGCTATTTAAAGTTTCTATTCATATAATTTAAGAACAAGTTGGCATAATGTTCGAGCACTTAAACTTTACTTTGTTATTAATGCTTGCACTTGTAACGTTTTATCTGTCCTTTTTGCATATACTGTAAAACTCGTCACTAGCAGACGACGCACTACTCTGCCGCAACACAGTTTTGTTACTGGCGCGGAGGGTAGATGTCATTATTGCTAACAACTTGCGACGAAAAATCTAACTGTAATTATAACTAATGTATGCACTATCATTTTGTTTGGACAAATAAACTTATTATTATTATTATTGAACTAGCGATAATTTATGGGCTATAAGTTCATCAAAGGTTATCGACAAAAAACCCCCATGTTGGGTTCTAACTACCCCCTTCTCTTGAAATGGCAGCTATTAATAAAAACTATTTCTATGGATCTGGAGATCCTAAAAATTATGAAAATAATTCATTTGGAAGGTAACGCTATCGAAAAAAAAAAGGATTTTATCTATAAAATTTGATTAATAAAAGACCCTTATATTATCGCCAGTCGAAACCCGGACACTCTGTATACGCCAAGTTATATCTCAGTTTGATTGGCCGATTCTGGGACACTGTATGTATAAGTACTTACTCATATAAAATCACGCTCGACGAAGCTGAAACTTTGCCACTTACGTGTGAAATTTTCAGAAGCACTTAGGCACGTGTTTAGTACTTAGCAGTGACATGCTTTATCTAATCAATGAAATTAATTTTCCACGTTTCTTTAAGTTTAAATTCACCTTCAAATTCGGACAAGGGTAATGGTCATTGCACGAGGCCGGATGTTTGTGTAACGAACAATTTATTCGTTGGATACAGTTAGTGAAAAAAATGACAATCGATAGACGTTCATAAGGGATAGGGACTAGCTGTGTTTGCTAATATTACTTACCTGAAATTAATATTCCATCTAATCTAATTCATCTAATTCTGAGCCGTTAAGACGTAAGTAGGTTAGGTAACCTATTATTTCGATATTACGACCGATTCATACATTGGGCGCAATGACGTTAAAAAATAAAAAAAGCAATCTTGTCCCTCAATAAATTTGATGATATCATATGAAATATCTAAGTTAAAATGCGATTGTGCTCACTATTAACACTAATTTATAATGATAAATTAATGAGCATATCTTACAGGATTTTGATTTTCATATTATTCATTAGTACTACCTTACATGGCAACTCTTCAATTCGGTTATTTTCCATGTTACCTATCGTGATGTTAACAGAATAGGAACCAATTACCACTATTTTAAATCAGTTCATAAGGTTATCGGAAAGTGTCAGCTAAAAGTAGCTTTCCTGAGAATGGTCCAAAATTAAACAGTGGAAACGTACAGAGTTAGTGACGCAGATTTTTGTTTACTTAAAAGTAACAAAAAGATAAATCGTAAAATTAAATTCATCGGCAATGCGGAATCACGCAGGCAAACCGTGAAAAAGATTGTGTTATGATGCTGCTGGATGGTGGGAAAAGTAAATAAGGAAGTTACAGTACAGCTGAAGAAATTCGTGGCTTTATGTTTTTACTACACATTAAAATACGTAAACAGGTGGTTCAAAAATAGCATGTCACTTATATTGCAGACTAGTGGTTCCCCGCGACTTCGCGCGCAAGAGTTGGATTTTCCATATAAAATTTGATCCCCCATTTCACCCCTTAATGTTTTTATATCGCGACAAAATGTAGCCTATGTCCTTTCCAGGGTCTCGAACTGTCTCCACTCCAGATTTCATCTTAATCGGTTCAGTGGTTTAAGCGTCAAGAGGTAACAGACAGACAGACACACTTTCGTATTTATAATATTAATAATAATGTCCTCCTAGCCGATTTTGACTACGGCGGCCTATCTAAACAGAGATTAGTCAACTGCGCGGGACATAGTATAGATACATTATACATACATACATACATACATACATAGTATACATTATAGTGCACAAGTGTGTGCGCAATACACAGGTGCTCCTTCACTCTCATAATTCGGTGAGACGTATTAGTATGGATATGGATACAGCGCAGGCGCTGTAGTACAGGTACTACTCAACCAAGCCAACTAGACCACTGTCAAACGACTTACGACGCCGAATACAACGAAATTGCCAAAGGTACTCGTAATTAAAAAGATATTGTGGGAATTTAGATGAATTGCCTATGTTTATTTTAACACCATTGCTTTTTAATTTCCATCGGTATTTTCGTTGTATTCGTCGTCGAAAGTCGTTTGACAGTTATCTAGTTGGCTTGGTTGAGTAGTAGTGTCTCACGCATCGCGTGACTTTCTTACCGACTTAATTTCCTACTTAACTATAATATTTTTTTTGTTTGTTTTAAAAATATAATGAATAATTACAAACGAATTCTTATTCAATAAAAACCTTGTGGTTTCGCAGAACAAACCTCAGTGAGCCGTGAGCGAGTATTTTGAGCATTGACACAATACTACAGTGCGCTTATTTACTTAATTATATGTATATACAACGTACTTGGGTACTACATAATGCCCTTCATTATGTAAACTGTTAGTCTACGTAGTTTTGGTAATTTACGATTTGAAATTGTGAGCGATACGAGTTTATCTCTAATAGGTCTAAATTTTTCTATTGAATTTAACGCTTGTAAATTAAGTGCTTTGAGTCGAAAGAATTAAGGTGTAAAGTCAAAGTAGGTGTAATAAAATACAATGTTTAGGAAGATTATTTCGTTTAATCTACCGAGATTTTATGATTTATTGTTTGGAAAATATCACCTATTGTATTAAAATTCTGTAGTTCCGCCACATTATTACATTCTTTTCATGTATTGTAAATGATACTATCCAGATTTTCCACATACACGTGTATGAATAAAGCACGTGCTCCGCTCGACATGCAATATCCTTAAAGATAATAATTACAATACATAAGTTGCGATGGGTAAAAAAATGAGATGGGAAATGGGAAAAGCCCTCTCTAACACATCTGCACAACAAGCTTAAGACGAAATATACTCGATGCCTTGCAAATGCATAAGAGGAAGGGCATTGAAAAAAAAAATTTTTTTTGAAGGAATTCGATCGTGCGTGAGTTTCAAACCTATAGTAATATATTGTATTGTTTTATATGTTTGTTGATGTTTAAATTTAGGAGTCTTCTCTTTTATTCTGTTCCTCCTTAGCAGTACACAAAACCTAGGGGAATACATGTTTGATTTTAATTAATTCAAATTTAAATTTTCATATGCGAAATCTGCGCAGCGACGCAGTGGGTCAGTTGGGCCTTAATACAAGCCTGAAAGCCGGAGCCTGTTTAAAAATAGCACAGACTATTAATATCAAGCATCTTTGGAATCAAGTACATACCATGGAACTTGCCCAATGCCCATGTTACCCTTAAAAGATTCGTTAGTGGTCCTGAGTATTATACTAACTAAAAAGTAGTCATCACAGAATATCTAATTAGTTCTAATACGAAAATCACTCTTAGTCGTTTGCATTTCGTTATGCACAAATTACGGAACTTACCTTCCTATCCACCCACGGTTGAACTGGATTTTATTCGAATATCGGGCACGAAAATATGATGTTTAGTTAATATGAGTATGTATATATGTATATTTAAAGCTTTGGTTCTAGTTTTGTCCTAGTGCCTGTTTCTTAAAACATAACAATGTGTTTAATTTCAGATTTAAGTATCTAAATGTATGTACTTTGTGTATTAGGTATGTATCTTCTTAGTACTTAGGGTAGCATTTTATGACCTTTGTGGCTAAACTTATCACCTGAAACTCGGTGCTCCACACTCGTAACTAGATAGTTGATTGCAGTAGTAGTCAGTCTTTATTTGAACTTTTACAGCTTTATCAACATGCCTTTGTAGTGGCTATTATTTTGCAAATCTGCTAACCGGATATCTGACACCGCAACGCACTGGCATTTGGTGTTGTGTTTATTAAACATGGCTTCCGGAAACAGTGTAGGTCGCCAGTCAAATTATATTTAACTAGCTATCTGAAACATGACCCACTCCGGATGCTAAAGATTGCTTTGCAGTTTTATAAATAGCTTAGTTACCTAACCTTTGACCTGTAGTTGCTGATTGTTTCAAGTTAAATCCAGCGAAATGTGGTAGCTTGTTTAATTAACAATATTAACCAATTTGAAAAGTTTCAAAGACAATATTAGGTAGTTATAAAAGCAAATCAGCTCCATTTTTAAACATAATTTTTCAGCAATATCATAATAATAATGTGTTTAGTTCTTACTTAGGAACTTTTCTTAGCCAACCAAGCATGTTTTTATAATTAGTGTTACTTCCGTCGTTCGTATTAATTTTGCAGGACACTAGTATGAAATGCCCAAGTCTGTAATTTGTTCTGTGTACCTACTTACCTACGATTAATTACTTGAAGGTGATGTTTGATCATTTGTCTAGTAGACGCTTAAGAAAACACATTTTACACTTTCTCATTGTAGACATTGTTATGTCTACAATGATACTACGATTACGAGAGAGACTACGAGACGAGTTATCGCAGACAAACGTTTGATTTTAATCTCTATTTGTTTTGGCTGATAACATAACAGTATAGGTATTGATAATTCTTCGAGTAACCGTATCTTATCTCGAGGATTTATACGGAAACCAGTTTTTAGTTTATCAGAGATATTCTGGCTGGATATTACTAATCGTTATATTACTTTGGAGTTTTGTTTTAAACATTCTACTAAACCAATCGTATTCGTATTTGTTCAGAGGCTAGGGACACCTTGTATAATAGTCTACGTACTACGTAATGACTAATGGTACACCTACTTGGGTAGGAAGTACACTTACTTAGGTAGGTACCCCAAACTCTTTTTCTGTTATTTGTTGTTATTCAAAGCTTCGCGTCTTTGCTTGCTGTCGTTATTAGGTAGCTCTTACTGAATGATATTCTAACCTTGACCTGTCTGTAAAATAACATATTCTGAAACAGTGCCGACTGTAGGAACCCAAAGAAAATAATGAATTGTTGAATGTCATGTAGTTGAATCGAACAATACAAACCTAATGTTGGATTTATGGAAGCCATTTTGACTGAAATTTTGGTTCTCTTTTAGGACTGGGTAAGTATTTAGGTAACTAAAATTATTGCACAATTTTTGGAATTAGAACCATTGCTTCATTTTAAACAAATGATAAGATAATATGATTAAAAGGCAAGGGGTAATTTTTAATGGATATATCGTCCATAATTGCTTATTTATATAGCTACTGCTTACTTACTGCTGTTTGAAATGATGAAAAATTCTCTAGAATCCTGTGGAAAAATGTTCTCGATGTTTCTTTGATTGCAGATTGCGTCGGCTATGACAGGTTCCCTGGAGGAACTTTATTTTTAGATTCGTTCGTGTTCCGAGTTCATGTTACGATGAAGCAATGTACCTAAGTAAGTATAAAATCGCTTTTTGCGGTTAAATGGTGTATTATGCGAGTTACATTGCTCTGAATATACCTAACTTGGTACTTAGTTAATAAGTGCATTCAGACCCAATCTCTGTTTTCGTGTAAGCAATATTTAAGAAAACAACTAACGATGAATTATTCACTTTAATAACAATAATAACAATACCTACTTTTACCAGATTAGGGGATCGTTAGCTTGTTGTTACTGTTTTAATGATTCATAATGAAGTGCATGCTGATTTGTTATCATCACGACGTCATTAATACTTAACTAATGCTTGGCCCGACTTTGTTAAACGATTAGTATTTTCTTCTTTGATATTATTCAATTTAAATAAACATAGTCTTATTGTAAGATACGGACTATACCTACTTCCTTGAAGTTACAACCCGTAAATCCTATTGGGATCCTGGGTATGAATGGTAACCTATTATTCATATGGAATGAGCAGCTGGTTTCGCCTATACATAAGTAATCTTTAATCATCCATGGATGTAAAGGAAATGAAAGGGAGTACCAAAAAGGATCTTCACCCTGTTATTCACTAAGACACAAGTATGGTAAGTAACACTACAAATTATTGCTTAGCACCAAATGATGACATTCAATTTTGGAGTAATCCTCACTTGATAAAGTTGTCCGAAAGTTCATCCATTAGTATTGCACCACAAGTTACACCCTCTGAACTTTGATCCGAAAAGAGGCCAGTGACGTCGCCGCCGTTATCGACAGCCTCGGCGCATGCGTAACCGCTGCGTCTGTGTGCGTGGTGTCTGGCGGAGCACGCGGCCCGTGCGTGCCCCTACCTCTGTCTCTTTCTCGTCTCATATCGGCATCCTTTTCCTGAAGTCGACCGGCGCTCAGCTCGGGGAGCCCCGATGATTCAAGTTTAAAATACCTCTTTAGCTGCACTAACCCTCAGTTGTGTTCGAGCTGCGCCACCGTACGGTTCACTCCTGAAACCTGTGACACGTCGCTGTAAACACCGTGTTTTTTCTGTATTGTAGAATTTGTGGAAGACACCGTTGACAACCTGATATCCTGTGCCCATCACAGCTGTCTTGACTAATTTATTTCACTTTTGGTAAGTTAACTGAAATGCATGAAATTGAAATTTATTCAGCAGGTTTTCCTCTAGTCGTGTATCGTATGGTGTTACAGTAGCTTATCGACACCGAATTAATAATCAACAGTAGCATTCAATAAAACAGTTGAATACTATCAAAGTTTAAAATAAGTTGATGAAATAGTTATTTTTATTTGGAACATCCTGTACGTAAAACGATCTCAAATCAAAAAGGAAATTCTGGTACATTGAAAAGCATTCCATGATCCTTGCGCTCGATGATCGAATGTTATAGAAATTTCTGGTTAGCTGGTAACGGCCGAGCGCAGCGCAGCAAATGGCCGACTTGCATGGACAAGTTACCGCTTTCACTCGGTTGGCTGGCTGCGATGTCTGCCGATCACTTTCGTTTCTTCTAATCTAAGTTAATCTATTATTTAGTGGGCAGCACTTCCTTACTAATGTTGGTTAGCTAATTAGTTACATCATTAGTATTAAGTTCACAACTGCAGGGGTACTAGTCGTTATACAGTTAATCATGATTAGGTACCTACGTGAATTTATAAGTAGGTATTCTGCTTCTGAAGCATTAACTCAATCATCGTCTGGATAATCTAAGTTGTTAGTTTAATGAAGGTCTCCTGACAGTCCCAAAATCGATGGTCTACTTTCGGGCTTACCGAAATAACAACATTCTTTGCTTATCTTTCATTTGAAAAATGCCACTAACTAAATATCGCTCGATTTAAAGGAATTAAATATACCTACGTAGACTCCAGAAGATATTTAATCGGTACAATTTACTATTTAAAATAATACGATGACTTGTTTACCAGTTAAAGTTTTTTGCAAACAAAAATCAAAAGCAGACAAGCATTTAAATGAAATATGCACATATTTCAGAGTCTAGTAACGCATTCAGACAATGATTTGTTTTTGAATAAGTAGGTAAGAATGTATTATGTAAGTATGTGTTTTACCAGAGATGTAAATCGATTTTAACCGACGAAAGCATTACCAATTGTCACCTTTCTCAAATAGTAGTAAGGTAAGTAGGTAACTACACAGAAAAGACGAAAACTTGTTTCTCTCGGAGTTAGGAGACGACAAAAAATGGTCTACATGTTCTTACCTGCTGCGTTTGTAATCCTCGACTCGAGTGCGCGGAGGCTACGTTTTTTGTGGCATTAAGGGCGAACTCCCTTGCCCTTTACCTAAGTTTATTCAATGAAAGCATTGTTGGATTTCAAAAAGAAGCTTTGGAGTCGCCTTACCTGCTAACTCCACGTTTTATCAATGAAATTCATCCTATCCATGATATTTTCTTAACAGTCAATATATTTCCTGAAAAGGAAGTTACACAATGACTGGACTGTGTAAATAATTTAAAGTTGTAAACAATGGTATATTTTTCTAACTCAACTAAGTAGTAGCACAAGCGCCTGAAACACAAAATGACTGAAAGGTTTAACGATCAATGGAAAATTCCATTGCCACCACCCGTTAACCGCACTTGAAACTGAATTTTCCAGCTGTCCTGTATGACGTCACAAACTAACTTATAATACTTATTATAGCGATATGCATGTTGACACAGGTGACTCGGACTCCCGATTCCAGTATTAACGATCTATCTCCATCCATTCAATGATGATGAATACTTTTACAACAATACTTATAATCAGTCCTTTGATATCGTTTTTCAACAAACAATACTAAGCTAATTATTTAAACAGAGACTATATTTATATTTTTGCCTTTTGTTTTATTTAAGCGTTATTAGCAGTATACTGAGAAATGCTAATTCGACTGCTTAAAAATTTGGTTAGTTATCTCTATACTCGTTAGCAAAAGATTTTCCTACATAAGAACATTGGATACCGTTTTTTTAAATATTGGGCAGAATCACATACAAGCTCTGGTCTTAATTTGGGATCAGAGCAATGTGTTGTGTTATGGAAAACAGTAAAAAGTGGTACCACAACACTCAGACCCGAGACAATACTAAGATATATTCTCTCGTTACAGCACTACTCAAGTCATAAACGAAAAACACCATTTTTTTTTCTTATTTGTCCTACAGACTTGACAACCAATTTATATTAAGATGCTAGCCAGCCCAGCCATGGAACTCCAGGGAGAAGAGACTCCTTTGGCCCTGCAGCGCTTGTGGAACTTGACCCGCGCCCGCTTGGCAGGAACCTCCACTGCCCTGGACGAGGAGCCAGCCCTGGTCGAATCTTTACCCTACGCGCAGGTGAGATATCAAAAAATGGTACTTAGCCAAAAACAACAGAAAATATTAAACATAACCTTTAGGTCCATGTAGGTACTAGATAAAAAAAATCTGGAACTGCTTACTTTCGAAGTATAGTAGAAGTTATGCTAGAAGTGGCTAACAAATAACTGTTATGAATATATTACTTACTTAATATCTAAAATAAATTTTGAAAGCACTTCAGCAGCTTTTTAATTTCTATGATCTGAGAATGACAATTGAATATTATATTTTTTTACTGAATATTCAATAAGTTAAAATAGCTGTACCTATTATAGTCTCTCGTTTGATGACTGAGGTAAATATTCAGATCGTTTCTGAAAAAAGAAATCATTGTTCTGATTACCAAAAGTGTCAGTCTATAGTTTTGAATAAACGCCCTTCAACAAGACAACCTTCAACAATTCTGTTTCATATTTTATGAACAGGAAATAATGGTCGCTTCCGTATATTCAAATCTTAGCTTAAGATTTCTCGAATCCTATTGCAAATTGTGAGATATCTAAAGTGATTCATCGAAAAGAAGTAAAATAAGTCAAGGCTTGTCTGCGGAATGTCCTACTTTCTTATCGGCTTATTTATTGCATACTTATGACTTTGACTCCGTCAAGATTTATGTTGGCTCATTAATAACATTTTATAATAGACCTTTGTACGCGGTAATCTCCAACCACGCTACCGCACACAGTTCAATGTTAACCAATTACGACTTTACGATATTAAGTACTCTAAAATAGATAAGTTATTTATAAATCTACATATTCGTATAAAATAGAATTTGACATAAAATGTCGCTTTATGAATTGTCTGTTTACCATTACATGCTTTAACAAAGTTCCTGCTTCTAAGGTTTTTTTTCTTACAGGAACCCGAGGGAACACCAAAAACATTCATCCCTGTTCCTAGCGACTATGAGAGTGATGCTGAAGAGGCTTTCCCTGAGCTGGAAATACCCGTAAGTAACTGAACCTCTGTTAATACCAATCACTTATCGGCAGTGGAATTGCTCGATTGCCTTGCTAATGAAATTGTTTTGGCTTTCAACGATAACTCGCGAATGTTTACTGGTTCAACGACGAATTGTGTCACTCGACACACCCCTGATATCGATATTGCGTTATTAATGTCAGCGTCATGCCCCCCGCAGTCAAACATTGTTACTACAAGCTATCGGTATACGTAGGCGACATCATATAATACTACAACGCATTCGATTGATATAAGAACGTTAGGTATTTTTTTATATTGACTTCCTTTAATTGAGCAGTTGTTCGGCTTCATTTGACCGCTCATTCAAGAGAGTAAGGTCAACAGCATCAGCATTTATACGGTTTTGCTGTTAAGAGTGTTTTTGAGGGTGTTAACCTTGTTTGAGGTTAGATAGTAGTATACTACGATGCACAAGAAACTGCACAGGGAGATTGTTGATTGTTGCCAAAATTCTGAGTGTGATAGGACTTCTTGAAAATATTTCAAATATGTCAATAGTACGAGTACGACGCTTAAAAAATCTGGCAAACGTTTTCACATCACGTGAACTTCCCAGTGGGAGTGTGGTGGGCTTGGCCCGACCTGTTTTCAGTTCTTACGTAGACGATCGCTTTTGTAAATCTCGCCTCCCGTAAAGAATGCCCGTCCATTGAAAATAGAACGAAGAAACATGTATAAATAGCGCTCTATACATCCTCCCGGTTGGACTTTGGTCTGGCCACATCTCGTCAACAAATCAAGAGCAATTTGCAAATCAAAGTGAATCTTGTCTGGAATCTAACGCGCAATTCATCTAATGGATTTGTTTACCGAACTGTAATTTTACGGCAATTTATATCAATCGTCTGTCAATTGAAACTTTGAAAGAATTTAGTTGGCATCGCGTGCTGCCGTTGCCTTTCCTTTTTATGGACACTGAAACGTTTACCGAGGACATCATGAAACCAGTTTGATCACCGTTATTTCGCCAGATTAACCGAGAGTAGGTAGTTTCACAAGATGTGACTATCCTTCCGCCTTCCATCATTGGAGTTATACTTGCAAGCCTGCAACACTCATGTATTTTTATTGCGGTTGCAAAAAGATTCTGTTGATCGAGAAATAATATTTCTAACACGCAATAGTTTTGTCATGTCTGTTAAGATGATGTAACTTTTACCTGATATTTTACTTGGCAAGAGAGGAGGCAACAGATATGACGTGATGTCTTAGGTTGCCAATTAGGTATTAGGAGTAGACGAACTTCCTTTATTCTAATTAGAAACGCCTAGCCGCTTGGTCATTGTTCTCATTAAATTAGGATCATTAGTGGAAGTTAAATATGCTGGCCGAAGTCTGTGAATTTTACAACTGTAACGAGTGCGAAAGCCTTTGCTTAGAAATAGTTGAAGTGAGCATCTTTAATTAAGAGCAAAGTGATTTTCGGGGGAAAATATTACAAGGAAGTGTTTTTTCAGGAACAACCAGAAGCACTAATAAAGGGTTATTGGGCCTCTAGTGCCTATGAAAAAGAGGTCTTATTGGACGCAAGCTTGCTCGGAGATGTGCCCGCAGTGTACCGCGTGCCGCAGCCTGCGCCCTACCAGATGCCTGTCATTGGGGTATACATCGATCCCCGAGTCAGGACAGGCTTCAGATACAAAGTTAGACCGATGCAGGTGAGACGAGTAATTTAATTTAAATCCTAACTTTGTCGTAACACCGTATCACATCGCAAGGCTGTGGAGAATCGTCGAAATTTTATTTTTATTTTGCCTGCAAGAAGTGTTGATGATTGCAATATAAAATAAACACAGTAAATGCAATCTTCCACATTTCGATCACCTTTTTCAAAATCTCTAACAATAAAACACCGACTATTCTTCACAAATATATTGAATGTCGCTTAGTCATCCATGAAAACAAGTCTATTATCACAAATCGCTTTTGTTCATCAACGTGGAGCTTCCATTGGAAATCAAAGGGAAAAACTATGAAGATCCATATAAAAGTCGGGCAAAATTTTCCAACTGAACTGCAAAAGAAACGGCTATGCATCAAAAACAATGTTGAAATATGAAATGAGCTTGGACATTATGGAATATGTGGTGATAATCTGATGTAAGGATTTGTAAACCTAACTTATAGAGTCCTAAACTTTAAAGATTCATTTTTATTTTATTAACTTTCCAAAATACTTCATGATTCCTACAATGCAAATAAATAAAGTCGATTGTGGTTGCTTCTAGAACTATGTTGCAAGGTATTTTTTTGCAGAACCAAACGGATGGTGAGTTACTTCACATCTTGCAAATATTTTCATGAACTAAGCGAAAATTCTTAACACACTCATCATTTCGCATAAAATCTAACCAATACATTTTTCAAAAATTACAAATCATAGAAGAATCTTCGCAAAGTTCCTTCATGTGTAACTACAATCGATGAACATTGCATGGTAATATTGTTTCTGACAATAATATTATTACTCGTATATGTTATTTATCTTAACGTAAGGTTGTCATATTGGGCGGTTCGATTGTTTGAATGTGTATAAGTCAAACTTTTTTTAAGTATTAACGTAAAGTTTTTTTATGTATTGTCTAAAATTTTATTATGCTAGTAATTTGATTTCAAACTACAAATTTTGTGATGGCAGCCTTACGCGTAGCTGTTCCTTTCTACTATGAAGCTTTAGTCAAGGGTTTATTAGTCCAAGTTCATTCTGTAAGTCAGTTAGCCGCTTTCAGCAGTTCAGGTCAATTGGTCAGAATAGTTAGTCGCGTTAGTTCAGTGAGTAGCGGTGTCCGTTGATGGAATTTACAGAATGGAAATATCACCAACGACCAACACTGTTCACTTGCATTTCGCGCCACTGGCGTGGCCCTTGTCGTGTAGGCGATGGTATGTGGATCGTCCAGTTTTTCAGACCCTCGCCCAGAGCGGCGTTGATACAAACTACGAGAAAGCTTGCAGACACGAGGTCGAATGTGACATACTGGCTGGCAGCATGTTATGTCTCAAATAGGTAAACCATAAGTATCATTCATAAGGGCGTTACGCCAACCATATTTATCTTGTGCATAAATAATACCATTGTGAGCATGTAATGATTGTTTTTCAGATCATTTTATAACTATGGGGCTCAAATCATACGAGTACATCGCATTTATTCTTAAATCAAAATGACCGTACATTTTAGAGAGCGCATGATTGAAAAATAATTATTATATCGGTCACAATTTTCAGTCTATATTTCTGAATTATTTTTTTATCAAACAACAAAGAATACAACAATACGCAAAATGTACAAATAAAAAAAAAAACTCTATGATTTCAGGCTCTGGATGCGCCACCACTATCCGTGAAGCCAAGATACTTGTTTGGAGGGAAGGCCCTCACGCTGCAATCCATTGGTCGTGGTTTTGCTAGACGCCTTACTTTTGAGCCACTTGATTCCACACTGAATGACAATGACAACTATTTCTGGACCGACTCGAGGCCAGAAGGATTTGTGTTTGAGATCGAGGCGATATCAATTGGAGACAAATTCACCATCTATGATGCTAACCACGAACCACAGGGTATTCTTGAAGTTGTTCAACAGCAGGTAAATACACATTCATAATCACTGCTTGAAAATCAATTTAACTTACTGGAACCCAGAAATTAACAAATTATTTGCTTGTTTACAGAAGAACCAGGTCGAACTGGAACAGAAGATATTCGACGATGGATCTATTGAAAAGAAAGTTAAAGTTAACACACTTTGCAAAGTCGAGTGGTATGAAAATGACGGGGCAACAAAATTGGTACCCGTTACTGGAGTCGCGCTATTGAAGAAGGGACGAGGAAACGCCAGTGTTACCAGGGTGATCAATGTCGCGATTGGCATCAAACAGCTCAAGAAGGGTTACGAACTCAAGCCTGGTATTGAATCTTCGTCCAGAAGAATCACCGTAAACGGTGGTGATATCAAAGACATTCCATGCCAATATTGTCTAGTTGGATTGGAGAAATACGAACTCCCCGTTATTGGTAAATATTTTATTCTTTTTTTAAATTTGTATATGGAAATAGAATCAAAATCTAAGGAACCGTTTTTTCTTCATAGGCACTTTTGTGGATCCTCGCATCATTCCTGGCTTCTACTACCGGGTCCGCCCCGCCGGCAGCAGACGCCACCTCTTCGAAGGACGCAGTCTCCTCCTCCAGTCCGTGGGGATGGGCTATGGGAAGCGCATCACATTCAAACCAGACACGTTAAATGCCCCAGAAAACTATTTCTGGTCCGATTCCCACCCAGAAGGCATTGGCATGGAGACTCGTGCCATACATCCTGGCATGAAATTCACTGTATCAGGAAATGGGGTAAGCATAAAATATAAACATCATCGTCTAAAAATAAAGTTAATATTTTTATATCTTCTGAATCAACTGACTAATACCATGCTAACATATATTTGACATTATGCTCAAAGGTGAAAAAACATGAACATGACCGGCACCGCGGCGTCATGTTATTCCATATTATTTTTGGCAACTGAACGCAAATTTCTAATTGCATTTCTCGTTGGCTATTTGCCAGGTTAATTCGGTAACCCAGCCTTGGCAGTTCATGTGGCATCTCGTGTGCGTATTTATATTCAATGAGATGGTTGTTTTCTTTACAGGGCCTTTTGGGTGAGGCATGTGTCTTCAGAGCCGATTTGCCGCAAGTGGAAGAGAGGACCGAATATGTGGACGTGCCGGGAAAACGTGGAAAGGCTGTTCAGAAATACGTTCATGTCGACGTCACATGCCACGTCAAGCTGGCCACGACTGGAGGCGGTTCCGTGGATTCTGAAGTGCACCTGATGAAGGTTTCGGGAGTGGCCCTCCTACGCAAGGAGCCCGGTCAGTCCACAGCCAAACTCGTCAAGGTCTACAACGTCGGATTGGACTCGCAGTTGAACCTCCTGTTCGCGCACTCACAGACTGAGCTCACTTTCCACCCTCTCCCCTAAATTCCCTCCAAATCTGGAATGGTGCTACATCACTGTGGCGACGACTGCTCACAATATGTGTTGTAGCACCAAAAACCTACCTGGCGCGACAGTGGCTCCGTCAAATGCCAACCGATTTGGTCACGAGTTTGCAACCGATGAAAGGTCAATTATTGCATACATTGCAGCTGACATTCGGTTGTAGACTTGTTCCGGCTGCCTGCCGACCGTTGTTCGCGAGCCGTCACACCAAAGCTCAGGAACATTTCAACACACGATCACCGTTGAAGGCTACTGCAGACGATAGTAGTAGTGACACCAAGCAGTGAGCTACCTCATCCAGTGGTAGAGACCCCACCTTCCTTTACTACGTAACTTACGCCCTTTTAAATTGTAATAATTTATCAGTATTCCTGTTGATTATTTTTATTGTAAATCCTATTTAATTTTAAACAAGTTAGGTAGTAATTGTTTGGAGAGAATGTGAAAAAGACTAGTACATATTTCGTATTTGATCAGAGTAAAACCAGAAAACAAAATTATAGTTTAATTCCGAATTGATTATTAAATGTTTCCTATTTTGCCTCGAATATTGTGTATTTTAATTTTAATTAAATGATGAATATTTTATTTGTTGTTTTAATATTATAACCTAAAGAAATAAACCAAAATAGTGTTGGTGCTACGTACTACAGGATTGTGTACATACCAAACATCAAAGCAGCTACATGAAAAAAAAATGCCCTGTTGAGTTCTATCAAGATTGTTCCGTGGAATAGTTTAAACTTTTTGGGAAATATAACTTAATTCTGAGATTGCAAATATATAAGCAATAAACAATATACACAGTGGGTGGATATGAGACCATCCTTTTTATCAATAGTAGATTGTTATACAAGGGACGAAAGTGACTTCACCCGAGTTAAACATACTATTTTTCATTTCGACTGTAAAGAACGAAAAAGTGCATTTCTTTTTTTATGTGGTGCAATCGAAGGTGCTTTCCATTTTAAATCTGCGAAGCGCCCGACCGGTACATTTTGGCGTTTCACTTGGTCCGCGAGCGGCGCCAATGTGGGTAGCGTTGCCGCTCGATAGTCCACTATCGATAGTTGAGGCAAAAGCAATAGTATCGATAGTATCGATAGTTGAGGCAAAAGCAGTAGTATCGATAGAATATCGATGGTATCGATAGTCGAGGCAAAAGCAATAGTATCGATAAAATACCGATAGTATCGATAGACTATCGATAGTTAAGACAATAGCAATAGTATAGGTAAAATATCGATAGTATCGATAGACTAGGCAAAAGCAATAGTAACGATAAAATATTGATAGTATCTATAGACTATCGATAGTCTAGGTAAAAGCAATAGTATCGATAGTAACGATAGTCTACCGATAGTAATGTTAGTAATGATAGTATCGATAGCTCCGTTAATACAAATACTATCGACACATAGCAATACTATCGACACATAGCAATACTATCGATACTTTCGATAGTATCAAAGTCCAATATTAAAACCACTATCGATACCTGATACAGCTCCGACTATTGCAATAACTATCGATACTCTCGATAGTGGACTTTAATTCAATACTAGGAGTATAAAGTAGGAGGGAAAAGCTATTTCCCACCCGGCTATCTACACATGAAAGTTCGACTATCCAAACAGGTGAGATGAAAAATCTTTTTTTTAAATATTTTTTACAATTACTTAAGCTGTTGTTGGAGAATGTTTGTGTCAGGACTAATTTCATTTTGGAAAAAGAAGCCAAGACCTCCAGATAGAGATTTTTTTGTCGTAAAAAAAAAGAAAGCTCATTATAAATAATAAATTGTTTCAACAAACACAATTACCTAGCCCCAAACTAAGCGTGAGCTTGTGCTATGGTGACTAGGATAACGAATAGAAATACTTAAATACATATAATCATCCATGACTTAGGTACAAATGCTCGTGCTTATTACACAAACATTAGCCCCTTGCGGGATTCGAACCCGCAACCGCCTGGTTTAGAAGTCCGGTGCGCGAACGACTACACCAAGACGGTCGTCAAATACTAAATAGCTATTTAGTTACTTAAATAATTATTTGAGATATCAATTTAAAGGTAGAAGTAAACTCTATCTTACTAGAAGTTAGTTAATATCGTATCGTATTAAACTGAAAATGAATAATATAGCTAATTTCTATATTTAATTTTAGGAAAAGAAGCCAAGACCTCCAGATAGTAAATTTTCTGTCGTAAAAAAAAGGACGTTCTTATACTAAATACCTATTTCGTTTCTTACTTAAATAATATTATTTAAGATACCACGGTCAAGGATAATTCTACCTAAATCAAAAATTGATTATCTTTAAAAACACTTTATCACACGGCAGTACATGTACCGATCTGCGGTCCCTCGAGTAATAAAATGTCAATTAATTCGCTCAGCTAATATTCGGTTTGTAATGTGCACTCGAGTGCCGATATTTGGGGTGCATACCCGAATAGTATCTGTCACTCAAATAAGTGAGGAATAACTCTAAATATTTAAGAGAATGTGTGACAGTAAATATACTAATAACTAAACTATAATACTAATATATATGAATCGATAACCGCCTACAACTAGGTAAAAAAAACCTGTATCTATAAATATATATATATATATATATATATATATATATATATTTACAACTTATTAGTAAAAATCAAGATAAATTATTGAATACAAAAGAAAAACAAAAATTATAAAAAGGGTCCTTGTGGTAAGGTTTCCCAGGATGCTGCCAGCATTACCACGCTGGATAGCGATGCTTATACGCATTTTCAACAAAACGTGGTTTTATATGCTACACTATGCAATGTTCAAAAGACAAATGGTGTGAAAAAAATATTCAACTTTTGGGAAGTGATATTTAACCCCCTAAAAGAAGTGATTATTATAACTTTTAGGTAGGTACGCCATGAAATCTACTGTCAAGAATTATTATACAAACGAATGAATTCGTAGCGTAGGTATACATAATGAATAGGATTTAACTTAAACAGCTGGTAATTCTAGGATTTTATATTAAACTTAAGTATACTAGGGTTTTGAGGTACCTATGAATGAACATGAAAATAAAATTAGGAAGGTGCATACCAGCGTGCATACCTACGAACCTACGATACTTTTCTTTTTTATACAAAGGTACTCTGTGCTACGATACTACGAGCACATGTGTATAAATATTTTTATGTGACTTGACTTGAGTGCCATCTGGTGTAGCAGTTCACAAATACATGACTTGCATAATGGTATTTGAAACAACGTTTGTCCTTAGATGTCGCTACTCGCTACTAATTTATCGGGCATGAAGAACCAACAGCGTTTACGGATCTACAACTGTAGGTGGCGCACCTGAAGTATGCAGTACGGGGTATCGTCGGTAGATGTCGCTGCCTTGTAAAAAATCTTTTATGAGTTCAGTTGCCTTTAGCGGTATGCTAGTGTGCGGAGTTGGAACTTGGAGTGAAGTTTAGCGGGAATACTCGACCGGCGAACGGCGACCACGCTGGGGGTCTATCGCACCCGCCGAGATAACTCCTACGAATATCGCGATGTGTAAATAAAAACTTGAAAACAAGTGATACAGTGCGACACACGATTTCCTAACCGAAATTACCAACGAACGTTTTACACGATGGCTCTAAAAGTTGTGTGCGGTGGTGTTTTATTTTTGTGCATTTTACATAGTGCCGCTAATTTCAACCTAGAGCCGAGGATTCCTGTCATAAAATTCGGAGAGACTGGCTCTTACTTTGGATTTTCTGTTGCTGAACATCAGACTGTGAACAGCACTCATGTTACTAGCTGGTGAGTGTTTGTTTTGCTTAATGATACTAATCTTCGAGTAATAGGAGGGCAATGATGTCATATGTGAAGGTCGCCTTCCATCTGTTTTGTATCGTGCTGTAGATCTTTGCAGAACGTTGTGCTACAAGAATATTGTATTGGAGTGTGATATCACAATTATCAGAATTGTACGGCTCTTATCAGAAACAGCGAAGCCATTGTTACCTACCCGGTTGAATTTATTCGTTATACCTATGTATTGACTTAGTAAAGTATTGTGTCGAGTTCAATAAGGTAGGCTTGCTTGACGTTATATATTTTTTAATTAGCACACATAACTATTAAGTTTATGTTACAGTCAAGCTTGCTTGCTTTAGCATTTTAAACTGCTTAGGTAGGTTATATATTTAATATCAAAATAGTTTAATAGGTATAGACGAGTTAAATTCCTACGGAATAAGTTGTTTACATGTTTCAGTAAGTAGTAAGTATATCGTGTATTTTATCTACACCTAGCTTCTTATTTTAATATTCCATTAACAACTTCTTGAACACTGTAAGCTTCGACACTGACATTTTGCTCCAATCACCATAAATTTTTAGCTCAAGAAGTGCAATAAATCAACAAGTTTTTCTGTCAAGCACTTCAAACAACCGCACTTATCGTTGACCGTGACAATGGTTGTTCTTCTACATTGTTAAGTTTAGAAGGGACAATAGTGTCAGTGATAATGTAGAGTTACTGAAAAAACCCGTCCCTCCGGATGTACCTAAAGTCTTTCTTTCTACTACCTGTGAAGGTTAGCAGCGCAGGCGCAAGCCTTTCGCGTACAACTTCAAACCTGTGGACGTTCATTAAACTTTTTAATATTAGTTCCACTGAGTCGCCTGTTTGTTTTGTACTTATATTTTGGTGCTAAATAAATACTTTTTCTTTATTTTTTTTAACTAACTTGAAAATTCAAAATCTGTAGCGCTGCTTTTTATGGCCTAGACTTTGTATTTTGTTTACGAAAACAACACGTAAAGATAAGAAAAGTACACTATTTAGATAGAACGTAGGCACATATCGTCTTACTACAACGTGAAAAAACTTTCACTATACATAATATATACCTATTGCTTAGTAGGTATTCCTATCTTTTCGATTTTGAAACTCGCAACGTACCTACTTATAGGCTATAGACTCAATATCACGGTATAGGTGGGTTCATACATTTGCATACTTTTCCTATAAATCATTTCTGTAATTTTGATGTCGAATACCTGATCTTACTGATCTATGTATAGAGTGCTTGGCCTATAATTTATGGGTACTTAGATATTCTAGAGTCTAGAATATCTACCCATATTATTACAGATTCTAGGGTTTTGGTACGAATACCTACTTAGGTCATACTTAAGCTACTTTCCTGGTTTGATGTTTTGAAATTTATTTTTCGTTAGCTGATTATTAGTTTTTCAAGGAAGTGGCTTATTGATAACGACCGAGTTAAAAAACTGATAGTACATTGACAGCGAATGAACCTTGGTTAAGAGCACACATCATCGTTATAACAGCCCGCAATACATGAAATGCTAAGTGCATTGCCCAGTGTGGGATGTATGCAATTTATCCCTAGTGGCGCCGGGAGTATGATGAGCTAGTGGTATGTACCTATTCGTATTTAAAAAAACTGGGACGTCCCAATTCGCCCTTGTCTTAAGTGAGTAGTAAACTACAATCTCAAAAAGACAAGGCTAGGATATTCAGAATAAAACTACTGCCGCGTGCTGAACCAAAAATCCTTCAGCATGACGATAATAAACGTAACAGACTCCTATTATAAATAAGTACAGGTTTTCGAAGATGCGTCTCCAAAAAAAATCCAATAGAAAAACTCGCTTCAAGTCAACGTCTCCCTTCCAAATACCAAGATCCGTTTGGTCACTGGAATCCAGCAAAGATTTTTAATCCACTTTTTCTCGTCCCCTTTCAAGTCTCGATCACGTCTACCGGCAAGCGTGTCTAAATGGTAGCACTGCGCTGCGAGTGTGACCAATTCACGCTACGTGACCAAACAGATTCTTTCTAAGTGAACTAATGGTACACGGAAAATACTTTTTTCTAAAGTACATTGTAACACAGAAACTTTGGGAAACACCTACTCAATACGAATGAGATAAGAACATCTGAGAACGTAAAAAAGCCTTAAAAATTAATTGAAGAATTTGCTGTAATATGTTCCTAACGTGACGCCATGTTACAATGACTTTTTCTGAGTTTACGTAACTCAGTTGTTTCACTATCCGATGCTCTTACGGTGAAGGAAAATATCGTGAGGAAACCTGTACATTCAGGCGACTGAATGTGCAACCATGATCCAAACTGGTCAGGTTCCTCTGTTAACAGGGTCACGGAGGTCAGATGGCAGTCGCTCCACTGTAATTACCTGATGTGCCACATCCTGGATCATGGTCAAAGCGGAACCTCGCGTGCGGGTGCACAACCGGGATAACTCTAGAAGGATGATGATGAGGATGATGTACCTATTTGTTTCTTACGTTTACGCGAATTGTTGAACTCATTAAAACACAATTTTACGGATTACTTCGCGATTTATTTACATTTTATTTTAAACCTGACGTTTCGAACACTTTACAGCGATCGTGGTCACAGGGAGACTAAGGTATTATTTGTCATTACAAAGTTTTGAAAATTTTTAACTACCGTCACTCAATAATATTAATTTACGTTCCTATTTACGCAGAAAGAGCTAACCGTGTCTTGAGATCTTGCAGTGCTAGGTGTTGCTTTGGTTTTTGCTAGAATAGGATCCCATGCCGGTGGAACTTTCAAAACTTTGTAATGACAAATAATACCTTAGTCTCCCTGTGACCACGATCGCTGTAAAGTGTTCGAAACGTCAGGTTTAAAATAAAATGTAAATAAATCGCGAAGTAATCCGTAAAATTGTGTTTTGATGATGTACCTACTTACTTATAATACATCGGCCTTAGTACGCTGACGGAGGACTTCTCAATCACTTCTCTATAATGTGAGAGGACAATAAATTTCACACACTCTAAATTCAATGACAGGTTTGTCCCACACGTGAATTATTTCACGAAGATGGTAACACTAACGCTGTGACCTAGTCGACGACGCTACGGATCTATGCACTTACGAGTAACTGTACACTATAATGCAAGATAAGACGGATCTGACTTTCGTCACACAATCAATTGATTAAATGTAAATTATGCAGCGCGCACTGAACTCACATATTGCGCTTTTAGACCCAATTACATTGGAAGTGCATAAGGGTGCAATTTCGTACAAAAATAGTCCAAGTTCAAGCTATTTATAAATAGAGAGAAAACGAGACGACAGAGATTTATGACAGGCCATAGAGGGTTGCAAAATAGAACTTGTAAAAGCTATTTGAAAATAGCATACCTATTTTTACTTCACATTCAGAAGACTTGATTTTCAAGAGCATTTTAGGATGCCTACTTGAATAAAAGTTAACTGTGGTTTTATGAATAATTCACGATGCATTTCCTGTTCTGACCTAGGTAACTAGAACATCGGTTATTGTTAATGTTTATACCTGGATTGTATCCCACAAAGTCCGCCGCGGGTGGCTTATGATCCCTCAACCCACTCAGTGTCTAAAATTACAGACGTATCTTTCACTTAAAATGTCCCCTATCCCATCGTGATAAGGTGTAGTTTTAAATGCACATTGTATTCTACGATTGCAATTACTAGAACTATTTTGCAGAGAGTGCTCTACGAGTACTCAAAATAGTTCTCACTATTCATTGCTGTTTTAAAATTTTAATGAGAATTACGACCTTAATTCTATTAAGTGAGCTACGTCGCTTCTTGTGGTCTCCAAAATTAAATGCACTCAATGCAAAGAAATAAGAACGCTACTTACTCGTATAAAGTAAACTATGACAAGAACCTTTCGTCACAAAACTGTTACTTTTATTTGTCATTTGTTTTTAATTTCAATCTTACATCATTGTTCTTTATTTACGAGTCTGAAATAAACGCAACGCGTTGAATAAAAGGCACTGTGTGTTAAACTAGAGCAGTATAAAAATTAGGTTATCACTAACTAAGTATGTAAGTAGGAAGTTATGTTAATTTCTTATAATTTATTTAAATCAGACATGCCTTGTTGGAGTTGGTACTCAATTACACCAAAGGAACCCAATATTTTTCAATTTTTATATGCGATAAATTAACGCGGATCAGCTTGTTTTATCATAGACGATCTTCCTACGACGTTGCACAAATTATTACAACCGGAGTGTTGAAATCAATTTTACATTGAGTAAATCCCTGTCTAACTACCTACAACATACGGTTCTTAGAAAGGCCAGTCTGACTTAAGATGTTAACCGGTAATCTTCTGACCGTATGTATGAAGCGAGCAGTTAGAATAACATTGACGATTGATAGCTATTTACATAAGGTGTACCTTCCCATTTTGTCGTTGCTTGGCTGTCCTTTAGAGTCGTCAGGGTCTTTGAATTATAGTTCTTCCATCAGAACTAACAAATTTTTATGAAAAGTTACGCCTAATATGACCTACAAATGGTAATAAATAAATAAATAAATTGTTTCAACAAACACACCAATTACCTAGCCCCAAACTAAGCGTGAGCTTGTGCTATGGTGACTAGGATAACGGATAGAAATACTTAAATACATATAAACATCCATGACTTAGGTACAAATGCTCGTGCTCATCACACAAACATTTGCCCCTTGCGGGATTAGAACACACAACCGCCTGGTTTAGAAATCCGGTGCGCGAACGACTACACCAAGACGGTCGTCAGGTAGAGTACAGGCAGGTTCAGTTTATGGTAAGAGTAGAAACTTATATTTGACGAGAAAAGACACTCATTTTGAGGAATGTCTAATTTTCTTAAGAACATTTCTCAATGATGTAGTTAAAATAGGATTATCCCAAAGCCCGGAGATACAAGTTTATTAAAAACAGTAAGGCAAAATCTTTAGTCTCAGCCGGAATTTTCTAAACATTGTAGAGACATTGAAGGCACTACCCTAAAGTTGTAGATACTACGAGTATAAATATTATGCTTCCAATGATACCAGTGATACTACCATACTGTAAATACAGACTACATCGATAACAGGCGTATCATTGGTTACTTAGTATTACAGCTGCCTACAATCTTACTGAACAATATTTATTTGGGACTCTACGACTTTCTACGCTCAATAATCGTGCAAGCAAACTAGCTGTTGCGAATTTGTTTAACATTTAAACACATATTGTTAGTTTAAGTACAATCAAAAATATTAAATTTAAAACGGGTCACAAATCTACATAGTCTTTCTGGTGGGAAGGTCAATGAATTTTTGGAGGATACCGTGTTTTTGACCACGTTTGCGCTCCGTAAGTAAGTACGAGCAGGATGCAGGTGTCGACGAGTTTGCGTTTCAAAAATCCAAACTTAAGGTTTGCCAAAGAGCTATGGAAAGGAGCGTATTAGGTATTAAAAGGATCGATAAGATCCGGAATACCACAATACGCTCCAGAACTGGCATAGCAGATGTAGGTGAAAAGACAGCAAAGCTTAAATGGGAGTGGGCGGGGCATGTTTGTAGAATGCACCCGAATAGATGGGCAAAAATCGTCACGCAATGGATACCACCAGACTGCTTCCGACGAAGGGGTATAAAGACCTATAAAGAGGTGGAGCGACGATCTGTCCAGTTTTGCGAGAGATTGGGAGTCGTTGGCCGCTGACAGAGACAAATGGAAAGAATTGGGGGAGACCTTTGCCCAGCAGTGGGATGATTTAGGTTAGTAAAAAAAAAAAACGGTTTTTTAAATCAAATTGATGACAAAAAAAAATTCTACGTTAATTTAAGTGAGTAGTCATAAAAATTCTAATAGTTAATTCTGGCTTGAAAACATATTTACTAGAGCTCAAATAATACGTAGGTTGAGCGAATGAATGAATTAAAGCGGTAAATCTTACTCCCGGGTTATTCTCCGCTAGACAGTTATAATGATCTCGTGGATTACTCTGTCTGATATATTACTCGCTTTACGGAAATAGAGCAATGCTTTGAGCAAATAATAGTGTGCATACGGTAACAGTAAACTATGATGTTCACATTACATTTTAAAAGTAAGAATTATGTTTATTTAGTATTTTATTCGTAAATTGTTAAGAAATACATTAAACAAGTAAGTAAGTAACAACATTTTTTTGTCTATCTATCTATCATGGAGATATGCTTTTGTCTAGATATTTTATTTCAAAATAATTACACAGGTTCAGGTCAGTAACATCGGATTTTGGAAAATTTATCTGTTGAAATGAATAAATAACATATTAGCATACTTTAAAGCTGTATCAAATTAGATTTTACCAGAGTGTCACATGTGGTGCATGTTTCATACGGCACAAAAATAGCTAGTGGGCGTAACGCGTAACTTTGGAGTTTGCCTACGAATGGAAATATTTCTCACAGTTCGACACGATTTCGTAATGTTTGTTTACGTGAATAGTTTTTACATCGTTCTTTCAAAAGCAGTTAAGGTTTACTTTTTATTATGTTTGCTTGAAGAATGGTAAGGAAAAAGAGTAAGGCCCCGTAAGTTTTCCATTATTTCGACACTAAATTTTATTGTTCGATTGGATATTTGGAAACTAGTTTTTATGTAAATACCGTGGTCGTACGCGCTCGTTTCAATAATCCTATTTGTGTGTAAGTAGGGTTGTCCCCTACGAAGATTTGTCCAATTAAAATGTTCACACGTCCGTCCCAGCGGGAAGCGAGACCTTCGTGTCACTAATAGGGAATTCAATGAGCATGTTACGTTTGTAATGTGGACTTAAGTAAGCATACTTTGGACTTCAATGTTTCCCAGGATTGCTTGATTTATTCAAAAGACGGCCGAGCTAAGATTCCACATTTTTCAATTTTAGACTGACAGGGAAATGACATGACAACCCTGACTAAATGAAGTCAATGTAGTTTTCAATGTTAAGTCAGATATTTCGTTTATTTGTTGACTTTGCCTCCGATTGTAAAGCAAGATTTGGTGTTACGGTAATATTAGTATGGATGCATTAATTTATGTGATTTATTTATTTAAGAACACATACAGAGTACAATCATACAAAGTATAAAGATATTGTGATAAATTAGTTTTTAGGTCTAGATCGTAATCCAAAAAAGTGTTCCTAGCATGTTTAATCAAAATTAATTACATTTTAGGTTAAGATTAAAAAATGAGGTGCATTACATAACTAACACAGAAATTGGTTGGCAGAACAGTGCAATATAAAAAAGAAATAGTAAAATTTTTATCATGACAATAATAAACAAGAAAAAAAAATAACACAAGCAAAAGAGGGTTCTATATACCATCAGCTAAATTTCAAAGAGAGTTTTAAGACTTCTCTTGAAAACATTTAGACTGGCAGCTAAAATATCGATATCATGTTTTAAATCGTTATATTGGCGACACATGCGGACTATGGGATTGTAGAAAGATGTATTGTTGTGATATACTTTTAAAGTAAAAAGCTTCGGATTACGGGTTCTATAAACAGTGTTGAAGTTAATGGACGAGAGAAGTTGCGGTGAATCAACAATGGAATATATTATTTTATGCAAAAATATAAGATCAGACTGCTTTCGTCTGGCCTCGAGAGTAATCATATTAAATTCAACTAGTCTGTCGTTATAAGTCGGCAGTTTCCTTAGAAGGCCTTGTCTGAACGAGAGCGTTTTTAGAAACTTTTTTTGTACCGATTCAATACGGTCAGTGTGAACTGCATAGAAAGGTGACCAAACAATTGCCCCGTACTCTAAATTACTTCTTACGAGAGTGTAATATAGGTAGACCACAGTGCGCGGGTTTCTTTGATTCTTTCATTTACAACGGATTGATTAGATAAAAAGTGAAGTCATAAAAATACCTTTATTTATGTATGTAGGCCCACAGTACACGTCCCAACATCTATTTGTTAAGCCCTACCACAGCTTCGGGACAAATGTGGTGAGACAATCACTGAAAAATGTATACACGACTATGTTGGTACACGACACGATTTGCTGAGCAAACTAAATAAATCTCTCTGAAAAAGATAAAAGCATGAGCTTCAATCTTGCCATGTCTCAACAATGCCCTTGTATGGGTAAACACGAAGAGGCCCCTAGTGACGAATGGCCACCATAAACTCATCTCCGGCTTGATTTATTAATCCATTGAGTTAAACATAATATTTGTACCTATATGGTGTCGTCGAGCGATCACAGTGCGACGCCTCGTAATGGAACAGTTAGTCTCCCGTGACACGTGAAACCGTGTTCCAATTATTGGACATCACGGTAGCTCTGCCGGCGACTGTTTATTTATCACCGTTATTTATAAAGACACGTAGGTACGCGCTGCTGCTGCGCGCCACCACCCTTTTTCAGAAACGTTTATGTCGATAATAAACTCTCTTTCTTACTGCTGCCGGGGAAATTATCCGTATAAAATATGATCCCAAACATTTACGCAGTAAAAATGACATTCGAAATAGCTAACATGAAGGGATTTTTGGAGCACATTACCATAATTTCAGACTGACATTAACCGATATGCTACGGGTCAATTCTAGTACCAGCTATTAAAGCTTAGCAATTATTATTATCTGTTTGACATATCAAATTTATTACTAGGTACACCTCGAATAGATCCGACTGGCATTCCTTTTGACCAACGCAACGCAACAATCTTGTAAGCGTTTTAGCTTGTGAATAGAATCGGTTGCAGGCAATCGAATGCGAAACGTTATAACTATGAACAATGCAAAGATAGGGTATCTCGTGTATCTCGTTCGCAGATTGAGATTGTTACTTGCGTGTGTCAAGAGAGATTTCATTTGAGATAACAAGCACCATACAATCTTTTATAAGGTTTTTGACCTTAGAAACAACTCAATTTGAGAATGCGTACCTATATAGGCAAAGGGTTAGGTTAGAAGATATTTATCTAATAGGTAAATCTATTAAATGTGAGTGTTTAATAAAACTAAATTGACATTTATTTGAGCGCAAAATTATTGCTTCGTCAGTGCTAGGTATTCAGTTGTTATATCCTTTTAACTTTATAGGCCATTTCGATCTCCATATAGAAGTCAGAATATCCTTCATTTATCGCCTACAAGGATTAAATCATGTAAACGTCCAAGCCAATTAACTAAAGTAGTATATTGCTCGCAAAGTTAGTATGGTAGAGGTCCCTAGGTTCACATTTACCTATAGTTTTATTACCCGACAAAGAGTCGTGGCTAAAAGCCATCCTTTTCTCTTTTTCTTATTAATAGAAAACTGAAAAAGCTCTTCTTTCCTTAGAGAGTATTTTTTATAACAATAAAGTCCTGTCCACTTTTAATGTAACATTTCATTCAAATCCTTGTGATGAAGGCTTGCTTTGATGACAGTTATGAATGAATGAATGCCATAAATATTTATGATCATTAACTCAACGTCAATCGAAACTGTTTACTATCAAGGTATGAATGGGTGGATTAAGCATGTGCACGTTTGTGTACAAAATATCTTATATTGTGTTCATTTTGTGAAAATATTACCAATTTCAACATTTGATATGCCTAGAAAACCGTGATATTTTTTATCCAGCTTGATGCTTTTTTAGATAAAAACGGTTTGACTGTTGGTTTCATCAGAGCGTGTACGTAGTACGTACCTATTATGTGCTAATAACGTAAACCTTCCGTCTAGCTAGATCTTAGTTTAATTAAACATTTTGATGTGTAATATTTCTTGTTCGGTAGTACTTTTATATTTGGAAAGCGATCCAAATGTGTCGTATTCGTAGGCAAATCAAATCGGTTATACGATATATCAGATCAATTGCGTTACTTATTAGATTACCTCTGCCGAGCAAGCGAGCAGTGCTACAAACCATGCCAAATATAGCCACTAGACCATAAAACGGGCTTTGAAGCCTAGACTTAAGGACCAGTCTCGTTTTACGTGGCGAAATATCAGTCAGCGAACGTATTGCGGTACTAAAACTCAGCGTCGACGGTTCAAGATCACGATGGAAGATCAGACGTAGGGTTGTCAAGAAAAGTAATGTATTATTTAAGAATTACTCGTACAATAAATAAATAGTTTCAACAAACACGCCAATTACCTAGCCTGCCTGCCGTTTAAACATCCATGACTTAGATACCAATTCTTGTGTTCATCCATCACACATACATTTGCCCCTTGCGGGATTTGAACCCGCATCCTCTAGATTTGCAGTTCGATCGCGAACCACTACATCAAGATGGTCGTCTAATTCACAAAGAATGTAAATAATTATGTTTGTTCGCTATTGCCTTATATTACGAAAACGTCTGCTCCTCGATTCTACTATGTTCGAAACTTAGTTTTCGTGATCGCAAGCATTACAATTTCTCAGCATGGGGGCATTTTTAGTTGTTTTAGTTAGTTAATGCTTTTGAGTTGCGTAAATCGATGAATACTCAGAATCACGAATGCCAAAGTACAATTTAGTACAATTCATTCCTTTACATGATATAATTATTGTGATTCTAGCATTATTATTTTTATTTTAAATAAATCTTTCTTTGATTTTTCATCATTTTAAGCTAAAGGCAACCTGTCACAACTTACAGTTTGAAATCCTTGCCAGTCAGTCAAAGTAAGTGTGGCAGCCCTGAAAACTGCGCCCACGCGTGCGTAGGCGCCGCAACCACTACTCAACCAGTCTTCAAGCAGTACAATGAGCCAGCACTGAGACGCGTATCAACAAACCAATCTGACTCCACGGAGATCTTAGAACGTATTAACTTGTATCATTTATCGGCGCCTTTGAAACTGATAAGAACACCTTCTGTACCTATTAAAGCGATGAATGAATGCTGATTCGCAAAACATGCAGGATACTGACTGCAAAATTGAAAATACCCTGAACTGGAACGGCCAATGACAAAAGGAAAGATATTCTGCATATGATCTTTCTCTTTGAGAAAAAAAAAATTCTCTTGATCAATAGAAGGAAACATCGGAATCTCAAAATTAAACACTATTTATAAATACGAGTAAGCAACGAAACCCAACACTATGGCCGTTAGAGCGAAACTATGAATTAGCTGTTGACAGCAGTAAGTGGTCCATGGGCCTTAATGTGTCAGTGTAGAACTTAAATAATTACTCTTATATTTAAAGTAGGTATGTATTTCATACGAATAGATTACATTTTAGAAAATATTACGTTGCTGCTAAAACCTAATACCATAGCCAAATGAATACGTAATTAATTGTTCATCCATAGTCAGAGGTAGTATGGCATGTACTCGACCTAATTGACATACTTTACATAAAATGCTAAACAATTAACACATTTTTTTTTCAATTTAATTAATATAAGAAAATACAAGTTTGTTTATTGAGCTATGTTTACAGTAAGAATTTACGTCATGCATCACACATGACCTTGTGTGCTTCACCAACATATAAAAATAACACTCTAATGCTTATTACAATAACAGGAACATTATATGCACTGCGCGTATCATTTTCCGGATTATCTGTGAACATTAATCTTTTATCAACGACAAATGAAAATAACTGCATAATTTTATGATTGTGTGAGTCACCGTTTCTAAGTACAGTCGTCACAGCTAGTATGACGTCTGAATTCGATACACCTCGCACAAAGGCCCGACAGAACGCTCTGGTGTAGGGTAGCCAATACGGAGAAAGGTGACTCTCGACTAGTTTTGCAGAGATAAGAAAATTAGGTACATCATCTTTCGAGTTGATTCTCACTCATCATCACTTCTAAACGGGGTATTTCCCAACTAACTGTCCTTCCTCTGCAACTTCAGCAGTCTTATAAGCACGATCTCCATACCTCAAACTGTTTAGGATTTAGTAACAAAATCATAAGAGTTTTTAAGCTTAGTTTTTTTTAAGCGTAGATTATGTACCGAAAATAAATTCCGTATTACTTTACATTATCCTGAGCTGACAGTTCATCAGTCTGATTTAAAGAGGCCCAAATTATAGCTTAGGAAAACATTAATAAGTGGTTAATTTCATTCTTTCTATAAAGTAAAGCCTCAGCCCTACAATTATCTACGTGATTGAAATGCAGAGCGGCGCTTCATCACGCCAGCACGACCTTTGATTGAATAAATCAATCAGTGTATGATTATGATACTGCTTGCATAATGATGTTTTGTCGCGTTAAAACAATGTTATTAATTGAATTGCCTGCCTTTATTATTTATGATTTTACTAGAGAAAAACCCGAAGACATTTTTTGCAAGCTCACTATGTAGATGCTCATACTCGTAATGTAAATGCACCTATATACATACATGAGATGGCTAATTTGAAATGTTTGTCTCCACTATGTCATCATGACACTTATCTGTCATTAATTCTAAACTAGCCGTCTCATATTTAAACAACTGTTATAGCAGTGATAAATATTGTGGCATCTAACGATATTGTAAAATGCTTAATTTTGCAACAAAAATGTATGGGTAGTCTGATGTGCTGACACTACTCTACCTACTTTCCTATTCAACTATCGAAGGTAGGTGCTTGCAGCAAACGAAGTTTTATTCGAGCATTCGGCGTTATCCTTACACACTAAATATTGTTAAACGTTTCGAACACACTTTTTAAAATATAATATAGGAGTAACAACGTTATCTATTTCATTGCGGATCATAGCTTACATTTCGCAAACGCGTGGGCGAGGTCTGTGTTTATTCGATCTGTGACCCACGGGTCACACTAAGCCATTTTATTATCCATTCAAAGTGTTATTAGGATGATAATAATAGTCATTTTGATAAATTATGATCCAGTCGAACTTTGTAGTTTGAATTAAAGGCAGAATTTTGCCGGTGAAGGCTAAAAGTTTATCAACTTTGGGTTAGTTCTAAATCTTAATAAGAAGTTAAACAATGATCGTTAGTCCCTTTATTCAAGGAGATATTTTTTTCAACAATATTGTATTAAGGTGGAACTTGTAGAGAGTCATTTTTATTTTACTTCTTCTCTTTTATAAAAAATAAACGTCTCTTTTTTACATCGAATCAAATGTATTTACAACAAAGTTTTAATCTTTATTTTTCTTCTGGAAATATTTCACTTCGCAAAAACATAACTTTTAGTAAAATAACATTCTTGGTACTAATCAATCCCTTTGGCTTTGTGTTGGCACTAAGCTCATTTGAAACAAAAGCTCGTAGCGACAAATCGAGCGGCGACTAGATTCACGCGTCGATAGTGCTATCTCTGTAACCTAATTCGCACCACATCTGTTCTGCTACACAGATATCTGTTGTTGTGAAACTTTGCTTCATTATCTATTCCATACATACGGGTCATACGGTTTTATTTATTAATTGTGCTAAGCCTGGTTTTTGGCTTAACTTATTACTCGTAGTATAAACCATATAATTAAACTATTTTATCACGACTCTACAATTGACATGCTTCAATTTCGTTATTTGTGAAATAACGAACTTTATTAGTACATACAAACACATTAGACATGAGTTAGTATATATCTGCTTTTGTCAGTCGATTTGTTAGTAGAAACTAGATATCTTGATATTGGATGGACCAGGCGACCTACCACCTAACACAATTGATATCAAATTCACATTACTTACGAGTATGTACTTATACCTATCAAGAAAGCAATACTTATAAGCTTTTAAATTGACTTCCGGAAAACAATAATAACTTCCAGAATAATAAGATAATTACAATCTATATCTATTATTTGGATTGGAATCGTAAGCGTGATAGCTTACAAATTAGGCGATATGCCTGCTGGGACAAGAATTAGCCACTACCACAGAATTTTGTGTTACCCACCTGCCTTTTTTTCATGTACATATAAAAAAATGTGTTTATCATAATAGAATATCGTATTTACAAACGGTAGTTCACCACACGTTTGTGTAAATTCTAGAATAATATTCTTACTCACTCCAGCGTTGAGTTTTCAAGTTAACTCGTCGTTCCTAACGGCGGGCGTGGGTTGGTTCATTTCTTTTTTGTGGCAGGTCTTACGCCGGTTTATTTCTTGTTGTACGGTATCAGCTCGACGTGTACACTACCACCATAATGAGAACTCTTGCTAAAAGGACCCACGTTACAATGACAGGTCCTCTTGTAATGGAAATGGCCACTTTGCTCTGGCTCTGGTGTGTGTGTACGGCCAGCCTTCGTTAGCTCGGCAAGGTCACTGTTTTGCTCTCTTTAGAAGGCCAGTGACGCCTTACAGCCTTTTTGAAATTTTGCCCGTGGCTTTTGATTATAACAAAACACGATTTTGTGTGAATGATTGATGCGCTTTCATACACGAAAAAAAAAAAAACGTTCATGGAATTTTTTGCAGTGCTTTAAAAATCTGTATGATACCCTTGCCTGGATAAAGAAGGATTTTTTAACATTTTAAAAATACATTTTCAGGCAGGATATTTTCCGTAATTATTACGGTATCAATAAAGCAGCTTAGCTAAACTTGTGCTTTATAGCATTTATTAACAACGAATGGTAGATACCAGTGTCAATTATTTGTGCTAATAATAACTCAGGGCGCGTAAATATTAATAAGTCCGGTGCAGGTACGGCGACCGACGACCACTGATGAAGGAAGGTGGCCAAACAGTTAATATAAATCGGGAATAGATAGAACAAGTTGGGCGTAATTTCATAATTTATTTATTTAAGGAAACGAACAATTAATAAGCAATTAAGAGAGTTTTCAGTTAGTATCTAATTTGTAAATCCAGCATTTATTAAAGCATACAAATGTAATATATATTTGTAATATTGAATTTAACCACAACACACAGCAGTAGGTTAGCAGGCAATACAGGCTTAATTTATTAACAACTTTATTTATATTTACAAGATTTAGGAAATATTATGCAACAGTAAATCCTTAACACAATTATTAAATGTTAGGCAGAAGATATATGACTATTTCTATATTTATTTACTCACTTTTGGAAGGTATCAACAAAAATACGTACGAAGTAACTAATACTAAATCTACCAATTCCATTGCCGACGATGCGGGTCCGTCCCATAAAAACTTATTTCCTGGTCATCGTTTTGATAAAGCTATCACGGCGCCGCTCAATTCGCCCGGTGCCCGCTATCTCCCAGATAAACAGTGATAAACGCGGATAATAATCCTTACGCCGTGTGGCGTGTTTACTCACTCAAGGTGAGCATGACGTAGCGTAGACAGAGGTGGAATATTATTTACAGACTTGATTGATATATTTCTACACTGGTCATACTTTGGAACTGCTGAATATTTCCATGGACATTAATATTACGCCGGAATAGGAGATAATGCCAGTAAAAATACTTTGTTATGTTTTCGCAGGGATTGACTCACGAGAGCTAGGTATTACTTTTTAAACCAAGATTGAGCATTATAAACCTACTTAAAATAAATTGGCAATACCTAACTAGTAAGTGATAATTTTAAAGAACGCGTTGTTGAGAAAAAATCCTTCTTGGCGAAATTATTTACTTGTCAAAGAAGAAATTACGCTGTATGACGAACAAAATAACTTCTCTCAAATTCGATAGCCATTGCCGTCGATATAAATGGAATTCCTTTATGTTTATGACATTGGGAGGTTTTTCATTATACAACACCATATCCGTTGCTTTCAAGTAATTTGTTTACACCCAAAATAAGGATTCGGCAATCGAGAACTTGTTGATTTGGTTAGCTTGTATTTTATTTAATACTTGGTTCGGATAATCGTCGGTTCATATTTGTTCACGAGCCGTCGACGTCTGGGTTCCATTTAAAAAGCGATTTAGCGAGTCAGGAGCGACACGACATAATATTTTCTCCTCAAATGAGCTGAGTTCCCATGCCATTGTCGAGTCGCGCCTTGTAAGGCGGTCTGATACAGGCGGGTCTCAAACCAGATTCTTTGATCCTTGACTGAGCTTTGGGTAAACCGCTCGGATAAGCGTCGTAGTGTCGTCGTTTGTAAGACACGTTTGATTTTGTTGTGGAGATTTGTTACGTGTAAAAATCTTAAGCGGCTTAGGTCTTTGCACCTGCAAAGCCGATAGGATCTTTCTGATTTTTACGATGAAGATTTGAAATACGATACAAATCAAATCATTTATTGCATATCACATTATAGATGGTACACAAATATAAGTAAAAGGTAGGTATGAATTTTACATGTGACGCATTTCATTTTACTTTTATTATTTGTTACAAAATACCACTTATTGTTATTTTAAAGTATTATTACAATAATTGTAAAACAGTCAACAACCGGAATAAAATCGAACTATTATCGAACTTCAAATCACAAATACCATGTCTTATACCTAAGTAATAAGAGTATTTGGGAGAAATTATATTACCCTCCTGGTCGAATGCTGACAACATGAAAAAAGACCGTCCATGACATACACTGAAAGTAAATAACTTAGTCAAGATAATACTACAGAGTCATGTCAATGTGTCCATTGTAAAATTCCTACGCGGTATTGACATTAATTCAGTTACACAGTGTATAAAAAGGCAATTTTTATTTGTACTGTCTGTAATATGTCAATCAATAAAGGTTGTGCGATATATTATTGTTCCTGTACTAGAAATATCTGTTGTAAATGGTACTCCCTGTGAAGGATCGTGGCAGGGGTGCGCATTCCGTCTAATTGGCAGTCTGCGCAGCGCCCGATTTGGTATGGACCGCAGTCCGGTGCCGGTCACTTTCACTCATACCAAAGCAGTTTCTTTTGCGAAAATATTTGTATTATATTCTTATTTATTAGTAACCATTTTAACGTCTATGAAAATACACATACAAGACAAAACAGCTTGTTGGTTATAACTCTGTTGATATATTTTGCTTTAAAAGCCTTAAAAAATCTCCTTGGACGATGAAATATTTTTGGCCGTAAGATGTCTAAGGTTAGAAACTTTATTTTTGTTTTTATCGTTCATTAGGTTAAACTTTGATAGACCCATAACTCAAACGGCCCATCTGCACGGATGGTAATAACTATATTTTGTCTTTTTTTTTCAACAAGTTGTTGGGATTCTCGATGGGAGAATAGACTATAAAACGAAACTTTTTGTTTATTTATTTCGGTGGGAAACTTTACATTGTTAAACAGACTCAATAAATATTAAAACGTATGTTATCCTTGTTTGTTTTAAGGTTGCATCGGCTGACTCAAGCTGCTCTTTCAAAAACCAACTAGAACAGCATCACAACCAGTAACAATTAATTGTGATACTGAATATATCCTTTGTGTTGAGCTTGCATGATTTCTTTCCAGCAGCTTCTTCAAATCAACTTGGTAGAAAGAAGATTGGTGCAGTTAGGATGGGACTAATACACTATTACATATTTATGCTTAGGTCCACTGAGGTGATTCTTTTTCTAACTGCGGAAAAGTTGCATATTATGTATATTGTATATATTAACATGTCATTAGGTTCTTTCAGAGCACATTCTACTAGCTTTCTGGCTCGTTTGCTCGAGCATAATCGCTGGACGCTGTGACAAAGGTTCGGCTCGTTTTACACCTAGTTAGGCGCGCTTCTCCCGCCGCTAGCTTGCCTTGTTATGGTAAATAGTTGCCCTGCGGCCGAGCGTTACCTCCAGTAGGTTTGCCAATACTCAGCGAATTTATTTAGGAATTTGGCTAATTGATACCAAAACTGACGGCGGCAGATGAAAAGACAATAATAACAAGTGATAACATTTTTTGAAAAAAAAAATGTTATTGTGAAATAAATAAGAGATAAAATGGCAATGCAATCCACCGTCGGTATTTACTTAGACCTCAATTGACGGCTAATTTGACAGCATTCCCTTGCAAATATGTCAAATAATTCTAAACCGGCCGATTATAAATTAAACATGTTAGTGAACTCCAGGCTTAGTACCCATACGATTAATACGATGCAGTTTAAGAATTGACAATGAAAAAGTCTAATTTACTGAAATTACGCAGAGGTGTATGAACTAGCAGTTGGGACTGTTCACTTTTTAGTTTAGAACATAAGGTACTTTATAAAAAGAGTCTTCTTGACTCTCTTTGTATCTTGTAAAAAGTAATCAAGACTCGTCGAAACGATTCGATTTATGCTAAGCTGGGATTATTTTGGCACCATGTATGTGTAAAAATGTGTTTTTTAAAACAGCTGCGCCATAAAAATAAGTTCATTCCTTATTCTTCCTAAAAAATGTGCGAACTTGGTGTCTCTACACTAGCACGACTCACACACTGCAGTATGTTTCAATGGGATTATTGTGGCTCGTTAGGAGACCTTGTGTTACTTGAGATATTTGAGATACGCGCTATTAGGCTAATATATTTGCACATTTATTACACATGCCGCTTACATGTTTCCTGTCATACGCTCCATGTGTTTGTAGGTCGTATTACAGCGACACGTTAGATGCATCCAATTACAGAAAAAAATATTATCAATTTTGCTTATTAATCCTAAATAATTTCTTTGAAAGAATTCAGAATTTGTTCTGTTACTTTCTTTATAGTCCTCTTTGTGTAGGTTTTAAAAAACAATTTGCATATAGTACACACATTTGCATGGGATATTATTTTTGTTTCTCGTGGTCCATCGTACGTGTGGAAATAAAACGTGTTCTTTTGTGTAACTTTGTATAAACTGTATTCTATTACGAAATTACAACGTAAATACAATATCTGCGTTTGTATAGGTACTTAGTTCAAGCTTTATGTACAAGTAACGACTTTTGAACAATGCGTGTGCAAAGGTGCAAACGTATCGGGCCCGAACGTGACTTCTCAGAATTCCGTGTGGCTACCAAAGGTTCATTCGGTTCGGAGCAGGTAGCTTTTACCTTAGTTATTTTAGTATTGACCGACTGACGGTCAGTAGCTCACCGTCATTTGCATCAATATGCACGGATTAACATTGGAATTGTACTAAGCTTCTCTGTAAAGTAGGTATAACAAGTGGGATCGGGTATTTTACTCTACCATTACGCCCAAATACTTTACATGGACACAGGCATTTAAGGATTTTATAATTATATTTCTGAAATAGGCTCGAATTACTGACTAACTAATTCAAAACAAAGAAACCTACTTTAATTCGTCTCTTCTGATGATGATGATGACACTCCAATTTATTGTATGGCCGGGCTTGTTAATATGAAAGCGTAGGTACCACGAGTAAAACAATACAAAGCGCTAGGACTTACTACTGTTTCGAGTTCTAAAATACCCGAGAGCAACACATATTAAATTGTCTTACTATTTTAGTAAATGTGCCATTAAGTACGCCAGTCACAATAGCAATAGGCAGATTTGAGCAGATAAGCGTGAGGTCAGGCCTCATCGAAGCGATCATCGTAGGTCAAGATGAAGCTCGACTTCGTCCAATTACTATAACGACCTGTCTCAGAGCTGGATATGTGATGTCACTAGGAGAACATATGCGGACCTTGCTTCAGCGTGAGCCATTTATGGTATAATTTGGTTAAACAGTTGAAGTTATGGTAACGTTAATTGGTTATTCAAAATAAAAATTTTGGTCGTGATCATGTACTGTACATGATCACATGGCCCCACATACACCTACCCTGATCTGTCAGATTTCTGCAACCGTATTTCAACCCTATGTTGATCACATAGAGTTCCATATTATGAGAGATATTTTGACAGATTTGGGTACAGATGCGGGGCCCACTGTAGGTCTGTGCCTAACATGTGTCTTGAGGAACTAATTGGCAGGTCGGTACTAATCCGCTTGCGTTAGGTTTTCTAGTTACTAGTAACAGTTTCAAATGTTTTACATTACATATGCTATTATTCGCTGTACATCTGCTAAGCGCCATCTAACACTAAGGCCCAAGTTCATCGATTTTTAACACGTTCCGCCGCGGTAACGGCATAGACCGTAAAGGTGAAATTCATATAATGGCAGTACGGGTATCGCCGTTTTCACGAAAAGCAATCTAAAAATCACTACGGCAAAAACCATCGAATTTACATTAGAGTTTCATAGAGAGCAGTCTTACTGTCATTCTGTACAGAAGGCTTGTGCTCCGTCCGAGTGTCAAACACACGTGTACACTAAGACCGTTTCAGTATCTTACATACACATACACAGAAGGGGCAGTACGGTGGTGGCCGTTGTGTATGTATGAACGTTACTTGGATGCGTGTGTCAGTGCTTGTGTACGTGTACGAAACATTTGTATGAAGATTTTACTGTCATACTAGAGTGGTATACCCCGCCGGAACGTGTTAAACAGCCAGTAAGAATTCTCATACAAAATATGTAACATTTGTTGTTTTACATGAGTTCAAATTCAAAATTAGTAATGATGACGAAATTAGGATTGTGTTCATCATCCAGCATAGAGCACAAAATAACAAGTTGATACAACTATTTGTGACTAAGAATAACGTTTCAAAATATAAGGTTATCGCGGGCACAGAGTGAGTCAAGACGTTGTTGTTAGCAGAATCATCTGCTCTATACTTGTATTAATTAACAACTCATTCCTTATTTCCTGTCCAAATTTAGCCGGCCTCTGGCGTCATCTAATGCAAACATTTGGATTAAAGACATCTTATAAACCTTATATGATAAAAGTGAGATTACCGTATGACGCCTAGCCGGTGGATAAGTGCTGATATATTTTTAAGGTTTTTAGAAAACACTGGGTTCAGTAGGTAACTTTTATATAATCTGTGGTTAGGTAAAAGTTAAATGGTTATGTTAAGGTTAATGGTTAAATTAAGGTTCAATTATTAATTTTATGTTTGACGGCTTATGTTATGTTTTAGATAATGTGTATTTATTTCCTTTTTTCAGGTAAGAATGAAAAATCTTTTACCGGTGAACCCGGTCCGGTGGTGAGTAAGCTTCTAGTGGTAGAGCTACGTAAAAAAAGCCGCAAATCGATGTACAGGATTGAAATTTGGTACACAGGTACTTTAGGTTTAGGTATATTTTTGGATCCGGCTTTTAAAGCCCTTCCATATGACACCACACACGATAGGTTTCTGAACAAAAAAATCAAATCCCATACAAAAAAATGATGACGTCATTACTGCCCCTCTCATGGGAATATTTTTGAGAATTAACGGTCAAAATGATTGTATTAACCAAAAGTAAAAACGTCGACTTTCGGTTTTCTATCATTTTTTGCTTTTCCTATCCACTATTCATGATTGTGCAAGCAGCAATTTTAATTCAACCCAAAATATTTAATCTACGTAGTTATTCATTTTTAAATTGACTTGCTCATGCGAATTTAAAAACGGCATTTAAGGCGTTTACAGAAAAAAAGAAACCCAAAGTGGTTTTATATTTTAATAAGTGAATGCTTATCGCTATGTATGATATTGCTCGAAGACAAACGCCGTTTTTGGGTAATGTAGAATAATTTACGTTCACTGTCCATATAATTACATGAGGATGAGGAAATAATTAATGATCATCGAATAAAATAATGTTTTTTGTCGAAATTACTGATTGGCAATTAAATCCCCAACACATTTGCGTCGAATTTATAAAATTTCATATTTGAATTAAGCTAGCATTTTCATTTTGACACTAATTTATGCATCGGAAACCACCAAGTCAGATTTATACTCTGTTCTTTTTTCAACTGAATCGGTAACAGACCTATCAAACTGTGTAGGAGAAAATTAGCTTCACATACGCTCGAGAAACTCGAGGTAGTTAGGGCCATAAACCATAGCTTGATGTGATAGAACTATCAGTTCAAGGAATCCAAGCATGCTAATGGTGCTGGCATGTCACTACCCGGCGCTTGTCCTGCCTGTCACCACAATTATGTGTCCCAGGCAAAGTAGTTGCCCAGTTGAAGCCACCGAACTGGTCGCAGCGCCAACTTTCTCAATTACCATTTGATAAACGCAACACCGTTTACTTGCCGGAATCTAGTTGTTAAGTTGATCATTACAAGCTGTAATGACTCCGCATCAGGCGCTATCATTGCGCGTATCAGAATCGTGGAGGAAACATAGTTGCAGCCGTTTTGATAGTCGTCGTAGGGCCATTTCGTTTGAATCTAGATTCACTATAGGGTGAACATAGGCTGATACTAGTCAGATATGACCAATCCTCGACCACACTTACGATGATATAGGTGATAAGGAGGCCAAATGTTTCTCTATTAATAAAAAAACTATTTGTATTTTGAATACTGTCATCATCAAAGTCACCTCTTTGTTTTTCTTTTCAATTAATAAATAGCATAAAGTTTTACTAAAGTATAAAAACAATTTGACGAGAGTGTCGAAAGATTACGCAGTACCGGATGACCATGTTTTATGATCCTCGCTATAGACGTTCTCGTATTAGTATTCCACACTTAGTTCCGCACTGAGCAGCTAAAATTAGACTTAAGTTAAACTCTTCCCTATTGCAAGAGGTCACGTAATACTGAATTCCTGACACTTGGTGTCTTAATAAAGGATAAAGCAAAATTGCTGATACGGTTTTATTATGAGGTAAATTTTGTTTATGCAACTTTGATGGTAGAATTGTTGAGGACTGAAAATATTTTGAACTTCTATTGCAACTTTCTATTAGGCAGAATTTAGAGCTATGAAAGTCCCATATTTTTTAGATAGTACAGTTATCGATAGACGAAGTATAGACGTGTCGATTTAAAAACGTTTGCACAGTAAGGCGAGGCAGTCCCGACCGGCGGCTTTGCAAGTCGGGCTCATTATGTACAGTTAGGTGGCGCTAACGGTCCGATCGCGAATCGCTGGCCGATCATCTTCCACGACGATTAAATCGCATCGGAAAAAACACATTCCGATGTATCGCTAATAACGTAGGTACGCTCGTCGCTTGTTATCCAAGTTACCGTACGACAGCATCACGATTTGCCGATAGCTGATGTTAGATAGCATGGTGTACTGGTTTACTTATTATTATACTGCGAATGTTGCGACATTAGGATAGATACGAAACAATAATTTGAAGAAAAAAAAACTATTTTGGAAATGGCTTTGGTCATTATCCCCAACATCAGTTCAAAACGTTATAACTAAAGGCTTTTGTGTCAAAGTTTTCCCTTTCATGTCACCGCTCAAAAATTTATCAAAAAGTTGTGTCTCGTCAGAATTCAAAATTCATATAACCCGAGGAAAACTATTTTGTTCACAGTTCAGTACAGTATATGAGTTCCACCTTCAATTTACCACCATCTCGAGTCTCGACGAGTTTTTCATACCATCGCCCGCGCCGTTACACCGACTGCCGCATTTCTAGTTCTTTCACCGACTTGTGTTCGTACGTTTTACGTAACTGTGTTTCTAATGGCTCTAAGTTTTTCCGAGTACCGAGACATCTATAATTAATGTCGAGCGCTTAAAGCTAAGGCGGCCGAGACCGTTACCAGTCCATTTCATTCAGTAAATTGTTCGCATTTGGTTTTTAAATGTTACGCTACAGTTGTAACTGCGTCTGGTCTGGTATACAATGTTGTACCTATTAGAATTGGAGGCAAAAATTTCTTCTATGATAAGTTGAAAGTTGATAAGTGAAAGAAAACTGTGAGTGTTAAAAATAATAAAAACTAATAAGTTTTTAAATTTTGTAAATGCACCACAAACATGCACTTATTTCAAAGGATGTAAATGACACTTGTTGAACCGAGGTCGATTCGTCTCGTAGCTAAAATTCGCGTTTTCCATCACAGATCGGCCCGATTTTGCGTCGACAGAAAGTTTTCAATAAGCATCATAAATAATTGACGAAAAATATTGATTAACAAACGGAAAATGATTAATGTCCTGTTAGTAAAATATGTGAATATTTTTGTAACTCTCACGGGGCTTAAAGTCATAATGTTGTTATTTTTTGTGCTTTATAGACTTAATAATGGTCAAGGTTACTAAGCTTACGGGTTTAAACAGGGTTGCGTGTTTGTTATTAATCTGTGAGTCTGTGACACGCAAGTTTATTTGGAATGTTATTACCTTAATGGTTACATGGAAATCTGTGCTTTTTGGAATGTCATATTATTAATCTTTACTTCTATACTAATATTATAAAGAGGAAAGATTTGTTTGTTTGTTTGTTTGTTTATTTGCATTGAATAGGCTCCGAAACTACTTGACCGAATCAAATGAAATTTGGCACAGAGATAGTTTGAGACACTGGGAAGGACATGGCTACTTTTTGTCGCGATATAAAATCATCAGGGGGGTGAAATGGGGGATGAAAATTTGTATGGAAAATCCGACTTTTGGCGCGGGCGAAGTCGCGGGGAACTGCTAGTAATAATATAAGACGGCGGATAAAATATCATTGACGGACAGAAAGTAAAGAAGAAAGGGACCCATTATTCATTACAGAGTTTTGGTACCTAACAGATATTCTTGTTATTGTTCAAAGTATTTTAAAGTTTGCGAGTCCGACCATTCGCGTATACTGATGAAACAAAATAGTACTTGGAAGTTACTTTTTAGTGTTTTTCGTACTTACCTATAATCATCGGTATTCTTTCACATAAATCGATACACAATTTTTTTTCTTTAACAAAATGGGATGATCGAATACACATAAATAAAAGTTTAGTACCGCCATTCGATGATGCTTAATTATTTGGCGAATGTGCGAGTGAAGTGGTCAACGGCCCGGAATGTCGTTCGCGGCGCGGAACCTGCTCGAGAGTTAGAAGACGAGTTCCCAAAAAAGATAACACTCGCAAATACAAATACTTACAGGGTGTAAAATAAATACGACAAAAAAGCTAACGACAGTATTGTAAATACTTATACACAGTGAAAAATACATAAGACGAGTTCCCAAAATATTAACAGGGTGGAAAATAAATACATGAAAACAAAAATGACAATTTAAATTGCAAAATATTTAGGTACGATAAGTTCCCCAAAAAGATAACGACAATTGGGAATAAGCACACTCAAATATGGGGTGTGAAATAAATAAGTAGGTACTAATTAGTTCAGGTAACAAATAGTTCACGTTCTTATTTTTCACGTTAACGCTGAATGAATGAATGCATTTATTTGCTTAAAATACGGTACAGATCGATAAAAACAAATAATATGGGTTCAGCGTATTTTACCACTGTATCGGTAGGCAAATATTTGACGTCGTCGTCTAAAATTAACAATTTTATTTTAAATTAAAAAAAAATACAATAAATAATTAATTATAATACAATAATACATGAATAATTGGATGTCAGATTACAATTTTAGAGTGCATTATACAAAAACAATTGTCATAGATAATACCTAAATCTAAACAATCCATGTCAGTCCATCTAATATGTATATGTATAAAAAAACGCAGTGGTCTACCTTAGAATCAGGCGTTTTATGTGTCCATCAGAACAAAATTTTATAAACTTTGCCGATTCACTCAAGCGGTTACAATTTTGTCACATTATTAAGTAATTTATAGTATTTTGTCACATTGTAAGAATTTACGTTATTGTATTATTCGATTTACGCTAATAATTCCTTAAAGGTTTGTAGGTATTACTCATTACGCTAGTATTAAATAAGTATTATTCATCGTTGTTTTCTAGAAATACGCTACTTACAAGTATTCCGTTTCAGAAGATGAACTCAGTTTTATATCGTTCTAAGTTATTACTTTTAGTTTAGTCATATGTTTTACAGGAAAAGGTAATACCAGAAAACCACTAAGGTATACGATAGAAAACTTATTTTTACATAGTAGCACGGAGTCCAGCCAGTCTAAAAATTAACTACTTCCGAGTAAAATATAGGATAATAATTTCTATGCAGACAAGAGTTATGTTTTTATTCTACATTTAGCTTATAATCACGGTCAAGCCTTTCTGGAACAAGGTAAGATATGATCAATCTGTTAATAATGCCAAGATTTCACCACACCTTTAAAAAAAGCTGAGAATATTAACATAGCTTCAGCGGACATTTTTAAGACGAACTCGTAACATCGTTAAATTTATTGTAACACATACATAAACATTATTTTAAAACGTTGACAAAACTTTTAAACTTGCATTATTCAAGCGTTCGAAATTGTCATTTGATAAATAGGTATTTATGATTTGTACAAAGTTACTACCGTGTTACTACCGTTTCATGATAGTAATTAAGCTACAAGCACCTATATCTCAATTCCTATGTATCCTTTATCGAAATTATCCTTATAGAAAGGAATACTTTATCCAGGATGGCTAAGCAATGTTTACGAGAGTAATGATGACGCGGCCCCGATAATATTCAGGAAGGAGGAACTAGGCACTAATCTTGAACTCTGGTTGAGTCAGTTAATGCATCAATGAGTAGTGTGCACCAATATGAATAAATGAGTATGATCTCAGATGAGTAGGTTCGCATTCTATATTTACGGTAGTATTTATTTAACTTAAAGAGCAAACTTCTACCTACAGATCAGTAAACGCATATGCGTTCACTGCTAAAAGATATTTATAACTACTTAAGTTTATGTCACGATGAATTAGTACTTAATATACAGATTATTTTATATAACGTTATTTAATCTTTAAAGATCAAAGGGCAAGGTTAAGGGCCAACGCTTACTGCAAATATATGACGTAGAAAATGCATCCTAATGTAGGCATCGATAATTATTGATATTCCGGGGATCCTAAAAAGAGCGTGACAGACTGACACTGGATATAGATTAGTCATAGACCTTTTAACTAAAGTGTCACTATTTGGGAGATACTTAATTCAACTTTTTTATGTTCCTAATATAAGATAAGGAAATAAGAAAAAGTGGCATTATCTCCCACCGAATTTATGAGACTTTAGAATCATGTAATTTTTATATGAAACGTCTATAGCTAAGCTACTTCCAGTGTCAGTATAGCATGCTACTTTTGGGACACCGGTATGATATAAGTTTTAATTATTTCTGCAATTTTAATGCAAGTTAACTACGCAACTTAGTAATCGAGTTAACTTAGTAAGTGACCGCAATTGAAAAAAGGTCGTTTTTGAAACTCACAGATATTTGAGCTACCGACTGCAACGACAGTGTAAAATGCTTCTATAGATTTAAGCATGTTGTTACTGTCAGCTTAGTAAAAATGTGGCTTTAGTCGTCCAGCAGGTGAGAGGCTTTGAACTGACAAGCCGGCTCGAACTGATCGCCCGACCGTGGACCGCAAGGAATTTGCGTGGGAGATCCGGGAACTCGCGTTTGTGGCCGTGTCCAAAGGCCTTTGGCCATAAAAGCTTTTATTCTTGCCATTCGCGTAATTGCGTGTATGGAAAGACATTACCCAGCGCACTTTAATTGTTTGACGACTGTCTCGGTGTCGTTTTGCGGACTTTAAAGCCAGCGTTCGCGGGTTCGAATCCCGCAAGGGGCAAAAGTTTTTTGATAAGCACGAGCATTGTTAGATACCGTAATCATAGTATTTATTAAAGCATAAACGTATATCTATCCGTTATTCTAATGAAGTATAAGCAAAAACTCAGGCTTAGTTTAGGTCTGGGTTAATTAGTGTGATTGTTTTACCAATTTATTTATATTTATATATTATTTACGTGTTTATAAAGTAAATGTTCTTATCTATCGGTACTCAATTATATAATTACAACTCTTGTCCTTTTAAATGACCCTACTACTACAACCTACTAAATATAACTAGATTATTAGTAAATGTTATATCAATTTATTTATAAACGCATAGCTGTAAGAAATTATAAATGAGTCTAGTTATATTGCTGAACCTGCAGCGATTAAGCTCAATAAAACTCAGTTAAAAGTAAGTAGACGTATCCTTTTTATTACAAGCCATAATTAACTCTGAGTTATAGTTAATTAAAATACCTCTGGCATAAATTTGCATTCAAATGTGCTTAATAACTATCTATATAAACGTTTTGTATTTGTTACCGATACCTACAAACCAAATAAAAACCTTTTACAATGCACATTTACAACCCTTATCGTGTTCGTGTAACTATATCATCAATGTTTAAGTGTTACCACAGAATAAGTAATAGACATGGTGTTGATTATATTTCAGCATTGATTCAAATGAAGTCATCCTTTTACCACGAGTACCTACCTATTTTATGTTCAAAAACGTTGCTTTTAGATTTGTAGGAATATTTTAGTGCTTTACTATGAAAAACTTCAATTCCAAAGAAGTATCTACGTAATCGAGCAGAGCGCAAACTTAGACACGGCCGCACGCCAGACTACCCCTCTTTGAATTGAGACCGCCTTTATTCCCTACGCAATAAACGTTGTTTTCTTAGTTCAAATGGGTAGCCTGACATGCTGCCGACTGTATAACACCGCAATTATACGTCGTTAATGTAACTCCAGCAGACAATACTTACGAGCATTACTATAAACAGTTCTTCGAAACGATGCCTGAGCGATTTGGCTTATTATACGCTTCACTGAATTGCTAACTTAGTACGGCCAAGTTTAGAAAATAAATTAAAAAGCTAACAAGCTAAAATACTTACTTTTAAAAGACAGGTTGCGTACGTTATTCTGGAGTTTTATTAAAGCTTGCTCTTTGGCATATAATATTTTATGTCAAGTTGTTCTACACAGAGTCGATAGATAGATAGATAGATACTCTCTATTGCACACCACACACAGTATCACACAGAGTCGATATTTCCTTTTATAGAAAACTTACTTGATTGTCATCTAAAAGATACAATGTATGTAATCGACTATATTATTTTTTGTTGTTGAATTTTGTTTGACATTGAATAATTGATTTAGTAACTGTTTGTTTACTACAGGGTTTGTTGCACAACGCCTATTTCAACCATTAATATAATAAATCTAGCCCCAACCCCAACTATGACTTTTGTGGTTAAAATTTGATGGCTGGTGTAACGGAAACTTAAGTATTTCAAGTGAATTACACCCTTCAGAATTAGGGGTAGAGATTAACATGACGTGTTGGTATGTCTTGCAGTGACTACTGCTAACCTGTTGTTCAACACTTTCTTGGCAGGAATCCTCATTACGACGCGTCTTCAGCCACCAGCCGGCAATTCGAGGATGTGTGCGATATCGAATAATTAATCAATACCATATACGGACGAAGTATGATATTAACTTCCACAATGAGCTACGGACAGTGATTTATCGTCCGTGTAATGTGTCGTTTAATGAAAAGTACGGTAAAGAATTTCGGTTAAGATTCGTTACGAAAACGCAAGATCGCCAATGATGGTAGGCAATAATGATGTGTTTTTCCTTAACATACTTCCCTGTTTAGGACAAAACATTATATATTTTATCTATTTTCAAACTAACAGAATGTATGTAAACTTAATAAGAAGTTGATTCGATGAATTTATTCAAATAGGATAGTTTAGGTGCGCTTATTTTGTTACTTCATAATAGGGTTCCGTACTTGTGACAATGTATTTATAACTATAGGAAAGTTACTTTTTGTTTTTTAATTTACCTAAAATTCATCTTCATCATGTGTCTTATCCTGATTTCTAATTCATTTAATATTTTGACCTGTAAAATGTTGATGTAATACCCATAAAATATTTATGATGTTTTTTACGGCAGCAACTGTTTTTATTGTCTTTTACCCACACATTGCTACGAAACACTTTCATGTCACAAGTTAAAGTCATAAACGCAATTCATCAAAATATTTTATTGTCCTCTTTACGACATTTTTCCATCCATAACGCATATACGTCTACGCTACGAGTTACATAATCTTTTTTATCTGACAACAATACGGGAATGTAGTATATTGTTTTATAGCTGCCAAAAAAATATTTCCAAAAAAGCAGTTGCAAAAAGTTTCGACATCGGAATTTAATTGATGGTTTTTATAAAATTAACACCACAAGGCTGTTCAAAATGATCACGTCCGTAATTCATTGCCTCCATATAAGGAAGGGATACTGCAGTAATGAAAGCACATCCGATATAATGTACGGTGTATTCATAAAACATCGTGAAACTCAAAGAAGGAATTCCGAGTACAAAATAATTTCACTTCTTAACAGAGAGCTTAATCCTTTTGAGGGAAACGTAACGAGATGCATGCCTGTTACAAAGAAGTTGTTGTTTTTGTTTTCCGCCTGCCCGTCTAAGTTATTTCTGATCGCTTTCACAAAGCAGGTGGGCATAGAAGGTTTGCTTGTGCATAAGATTAGAGTTACCTAATGTAGGTATTAGCATTAGTCACCCTAATTAAAACTGGCGAGGGCCTCAGAAACCTGCATGGCTGCAATCCTGCAACAAAGTACCCTAAAGATTTAGTCCGTTCATACCTATATAAGGATGTCCAGTTGAGATTGTTACGAATTCCAAACAATTTTTAGTATACCCCACTATTGTTACCAAAATATTCAAATAGGCAAAATATCTCTTTACTACATAAAGGAAACCTTATCATTGTGTGCGTGATGAAAGCCTTCTGTTCCTTTTCTATATTAGTGGACTTTTCAACATGACTTCATTGTTCAGTCGGCCACGTATGCTCTCTAATTTACGACGGTTACGTCTCTGACTATTTCTGGTTTACAATGACCCAGCTATCTCCGAACCGAAATATATAGACTCACGCACTCAATTAGTTCGAACTATAATAAAGCAATTTAAAGGCTATTAATTGGTAGCCCTTTCAAAGACCCGATTAGATTAATGAGGATTGTTCTATGAAATTTACTTTCGTTGGACTAGAAGAAATCTCCTCACATACGTCGCGATGCCCCGATGTGTTAGCTAGATGTTTTCGAGACTTCACAATTTATTATTTCGTATCGTGGCGTAATTCATAGCAAGAAACGCAGGCATTCGCGCCGCGAGAGTTTAGCCAGCTTAATAACAATTTATATGAAATGGGAACGAAAGTGCAAAACAAAGATCTATAATGTCCAGGACAATGAATCCCATTGGATTCCCCTAGTCATGTCCGCAGAGTGACTGGCATGAAGTGGAACACAATAGCCGTGGGGTGGCCACACCACATAAATTGTCTACGACAGTGACGGCTTGTAAATGGATACGATTTTAATTACGTTGATTCTATTCCCCAAAACACGAAATAAAGTAAAAATGGTAAACATTTATCACTTTCCTGGAAATTCAAAGTTAATGGTATTCGTGCATTCTCAGACAATGCTGTTTTAATGAATTGAATTAACATTTAAATAATGTATTTGATATTCTGTATTGATAATTTTTTTGGGATCGTAATACATCATAGTGATGCATTACACTCAAATAAGAGTAACTATTGTGAATCCTAAACGAACAATCTCAATTCTCATCAAACAAATTGTAAGTTTATAAACATTTTAAACATACTTACTAATTTAAACTTCCTTTGTTTTAGGTAAGTACGGCCAAGGCTAAGGTGATTACATGTTACGAATACAGGGCTGCAGCATTTCAGGTACTGTTTTTTGGACCTAGGAAATATACAACGGGTAAATTCTTTCAGCACCATAAGTATTTTAAAATATACTATACCTACCACAAATAATGATTTACCAAAGGAAAAGTTATCATAAATGCGATCGCTTATATTTTATTCTATATACATACTTAGTTACTCGTTAGTAAATGTTTTGCACACAAAAATCTATCACTTTCGTAAAAACTTGCAAAAAATGCTTACATTATAAAATAATTATATAGTACTCGTTTTTTTGTTATGATAAATATTTATGAATATTGCCAACCCTACATTGGAATGACGCCAGTATATCCTTGAGTTTGAAACCCACGTGGCATGTAGGTAACTATAGTTGCATTAATATTCATAGTTTATAATTCTCGCCGGCCCTCTCCGCTCGTGTATTGTGTTTTAATAAGTACACATTCAAATGTACCAATGGAAAATTCAAAAGATTGCAATGTTAATGTTCGGCAATTAGGTATAATATAATGTTTTGCGAATTTTGAAATTCATGTGGAGGGCTCACAGATGGAAAGAACATCAACGTTCAGTTAGCTACAGTAACTAGTATACTTGATTGTAAAATGTGAAATTGTAAATGAATAGGTTGGTTAAAGGTACCTACTTTGTGAAAAAGATCATAAAATTAAACATAATCCATCATGTTTCATCTTTAGGCATTGGATCAACCTGCAGTGCAGGTCCTGCACAAAATAAAGGATCTTTAATATATGTGCTTAAGGGTAAGGTGCCACTAACGATTTTACTTTTTACTAACTATGGATAACTTAGTCTGAAATGAACGCATAATTATAATATTCATAATAAATATTTATGCTTTGCGTTAATTATGCGGTTTTTCCAAAATAAATAAAGGAAAACATACTAAAATGAATATGCACAATATTATTTCCCACTCAAATTAACATAGAGTGGAACTATTAAAAACTGGATCATTTGGATAATCGACCTTAATATTACGAGATGAAGAAATAATTAGACGTGGAATGACTAAGTAATGTATGGTTGCATGATTAAATAATTTGATTTAAAGTAAAGTTGAGATGCAATTGAGCTGTAATTATGCTGTGAAATTAAAGTTAATTTTGTTTTAAAAACAGCAAAGTAACAACTTAATTTGGAGCGCTGTCAGTTTGGGAGCATTTAACGTGTTACTTTTATTTTACGTCAGAGCTTACATTCGCAATTGTTTTTAAAATCTTAATGATAAGTTTAAAAACCGGCTATGTACACGTTTATGTTCACTTAAACAATGTATGGCCGCAATCTACCTAAATAAATTATTATGTAGAAAAGTCCTGCAAGTTTTTTTGAAACAGACCACACATAAAATATCAGACCCAGAAAAACGAAACGGTCAATGTTTGTAAATGGAAAGGTGTAAAGGAAGTTTTTAGTTGAACAAACACATGGCCAAACTTTTATCTATCACCTACCCAGTAGATAACTGTATTGAAATTGGAGATCTGAGAGATACAAAGTGATTTCACTAATTCACATTTCACTTCAACATAAACATCGGTATTGTGTGTGGAATATCGGATTGCTGATCAAAGTATAAACGCACTCTGTTTAATCCTTGATACATTAAAAATAAGGTTGGATATAGTTTGGATGTTTCCTAAATACCAGTCGTCCATCGTAACACAATACTTCCGATCTCAGACCAGCTTTTCATTCGTGATAAAGGGGATTACATAAAAGATTCGCCAACATTGGACGGACCATGAAAGGTGTTGTGCAGAGAATCCTTGAGCGTTGTCGAATTCAATTGTGAAATAAACCGTGAATAGACGGATTGAATAAATGGTCGGCCATGAAGAGGGTATTAGTACACGGAAGCGAGTAGAATGCTTTTATTTATAGTCAAGTGTTTTTTCTCTACTTAATTTAAAAATATTGCTATTTGGTCAATGGTAACAGTAATAGAATTCACCGCTACTAATTGTATTGTATGGAATATTTTAAGGTGAACTTACACTACATAAATATTTTTGCTTCTAAACCACTACCGAATTTGTAACTATGACATACCTACGCAATCTTATTTAGCTAAGCCTCGCTTTTACTAAGTATAGGGGAATCTCGGTGAAGACTCGATCATCTCTATTTATACACAACCCCTGCGCTCCACACTGTTCGTGGAGTACCACAATTTTATCTATTGCCTGTGATAGGAGTTTATAAGGGCCATTAAAGCATTCTTGATATAAATCCGCCTTTATCACAGTCCTAGTGGATGCTTGAGATACTCAAGTGCACACTTTCGGGTGAATGCGTCAAGTCTTCTATTCTCAGGCTTGTATTCACACACCGATCCTGGTTTGGGATTTCTTTTAAATTTTTGAGGTTTGCTATTCTATTATTTCAAATTTCAACATTATTTAGTTACATTACTTATTGGTACATTACTTTCTAGTGTATTCCTTTCATATGCTTCGTTGTCATTCCTTAAATCATCAATAATCATAATTCGAGTTTTCTGAAAACTGGTCTAACTTATCATTAACAGTTAGAAAATGGTACATCGTATTAAAATGGTTGAATAGACATTCAAGACGAAAAGGTACAGCACAAAAATACTCATCAATGTCTTACTTTGGTTGAATAGTATATAAGTATGGGTCCAAGTATTTAGTAGGGGAGGCAAGTCGTAAGGACCACTTGGGACCTACAGAAGGTTTCGATGGCTTAAATAAACATTTCATTCCTACTACTGACTTCCACTTAGCCTAACTCAACCCTAATACATGGGTGGTGGAAAATGAAAAATATATTTTTATAATTAGTCTTTTTTATAAAAATAAATACTAGTTGCCAATGCTTATCAATGGGCTGAATTATAATGCTTTGTATCTCAAATATTACAGACAGAATGAAAAATATATTTTTATAATTATTTTTTTTATAAAATAAATACTAGTTGTCAATACTTAGCAATGAGCTGAATCATATTGCATTGTATCTCAAATATCATAGCACCTACAGATAGCTCGTCGAAAAAAAAGTCCATCCGAAGTTCTAATATCTACTTTTTGCTTTGAACCGTTTCAAATCGAGCTAGAGTATGAAATAGAATAACAAATTAAATTTTCTTGTTTTAATCTTAAAGTATTTGTATTCATCATAAAAAGTAGTGATAATTACCTTCGCGTCGTAATCTTAGCTCAATACAATAAGTAGGAATAATGGTAGTTATCAAGTTACTAGCAATTCCCCGCGACTTCACCCGCGCCAAAAGTCGGATTTTCTTTACAAACTTTCATCCCCCAGTTCACCCCCCTGATGATTTTATATCGCGACAAAAAGTAGTCTATGTCCTTCCCAAACTATTTCTGTACCTATTTTTAATTGAATCGGTAGTTTTGGAGCCTATTAAATGCAACCAAACAAATCTTTCCTCTCTATAATATTAGTGTAGATATAATCGATTCTCAAAATATCGACTCGTATCAGCTAGTTTAAAAATAATCTTTACCGGTTTCTTTACAACAGTATCATTTGTTAGTAAGTAGGCAACTTCTAATGTCATTCACTAGTGTAATCGATCCATTTAATTGCAAAAGTATTGCATAGTCAACTATAGTATCGATCAATGAATTTTACTATCGATACTATAGTTGACTATGCAATACTGCAGCGCACCGCCCCAGTTTCTGGCTCGCTTCACATCTGTAACGTGAACGTCACGTGCGCGCAGGCGCGTGCCGTCTTCCTTTACAGATGCTATCGCCTGTGTGATTTGCTTAGCTAATGTTCACTCATACTGCTCAAGTACTAGGAAATCGTTCATGTGTTAAGCTTTCTTTCCTGCCAATAAGCCTCCGGATATTGACATTTTTTTGGCCAGGACCAGCGCCTGATTCAGAAGCAATCCATTGTACAGTCGATTTGCAAGCCACATGATAACTTGACACATTAAAAAATAATTCTGGACCAAAAGCCGGATGCTTTAAAACGGTGGCGCATGCGAAAACGAATTTGACCTTCTCAATTTATAAGATTAATTAGGTAATAGATTATCGTTAGGTAAAACAATATCAATAATTTCTTCTATCACAACAACAAGCAAGCCTACACAAAACAACAACATAAACTATACTTATTCTAACACTATGCCAAAACATTAATATTTATCAGTCAATCAGAATATCTATTGCACAATTCATTTTATAGGATTGCATAAATAAGTGTGACAAAGTCCATGAAATAGTTGAATAATCTGTTTTGTCTATTATGTTGCGAAATAGGTATTATTTTCTTTGTTCGAAAATACATCAGTAAATTAAACTAAATACATTGAGTTTGCAACTGGTGACACGATAATCTTAAGTTTTTAAGCAAAGTTAGGAATAAAATAAACAGTAATTTACAAGTCACAAGGAGCTGCGCCCAAATCAATCCCTGTCCAGTCCATTACCATTTTCATAAAGGCAATACTGAAAGTAAAGTAGCTCCGTAAAAGATTTTGGACACCTACCTTATATTTTGATCAGATCAGTAGCTAGAACTAATAATGCTAGGCATATTATAGTAGTAGATGAACCTATCAGACATGAATATCGGCGAACGATAAAGTGAGATTCAGCACTACGACCGAAAAACTGTTAGGGTCAATGTTAGGTGTAGAAATCTAGAGGTAGTCTTAAACTATATGCAATAAACAAGGAGTAAGCTGCTCATAATAACATAACAGTCACTCGAGTGAGCGACTTGTTTGCGACTGATGGGTGGGGTGACTAGACTAGACTCGTGATTCTTGGTAACTTTTCGGCGTTTCATTCTAGGAATGCCATTAATTGAATTTCTAAGAATTATTTACTAATCTTCGCTACGATTCGCGTCAGACCACCAATATCTGTGTCTAAGTATGGTAGGTATGCTGGCTGAGACACAATTTTTAATTCAGATCATTTTAGAACTGCACCAGACTACCTACTTTTGTGTTTAAATTTCAAAGTTTTAGTATTAAGTATTTTTTAGGGCATAAATCAAAACTGTATTTACTCGTGGAACTTCTCAGATTTGCAATTTAAGTAATATTTGGTGCGAATTGCTTGAGTAACGTTACGTTCACAATTTTTTGAGTAACAGTAGACCCATCTCTTTGGTACAGATATTATGTTACTTACACTTTAGTGTGACGCATGGGAGTAGGTTAATTTAGCACTTCGCTAGTAATATTAGGGTGATTTCAGAACTTTGTCAACTAGGGCAGTGCATTGTTAAGTTTACTGCCCCGCACCTAAATATCGACCGGGAAGCGTTCTCTAACTACTAATGCTGCTATAAAATCGCGCCATTCGCTGTTTCCCTAAACTATTAACGTTTCGAATCCGAACAAGGGTCGAATCCTCTTTAAAATAACTTCCAATTGAGTTTATGTTTTCGCTGAAATTCAATACTTGTTGATGATGACTTGTTATCGCGATGACTGACAAAAGTTGGCAACCTGTTTCTGTAGCTAAAAACGCTATGTTGTATCTTGTGTGTTGGTAGTAAGATATGTTCGGTAATTGTAATTGTACTGTTAAATTCTTTACATGTAGCTGAAACTGCAAAGTCAATTCAAAGCTGTTTCATATTTCTAGCAAAAGTTATTCTGTTGCTGTACAGACGATCCATAGTCAGAGTTCAGCTTATAATGGAAATATGTACCTTGACTTTTAGTCACGTGTACCACAACAAAGGGTGTAAAACAATGAAGGGACAAGCAATCAAAATTCTAAATTGAAGCCGGCACAATTACGTCCCATTCACGCCCCGTCACTTGTATTCAAATTTCGAACGCGCTGGGATATTATGATGATGGGTGCTTTTTTATATTTTTTCTATCGTCTTTTGTTTTCGTGGCCTTTCTTATTGTCGCCAGTGCGCGCTCAGCACGAGCGGTAACGATAAAAAAACAATAAAATTGAGTGAACCTCTTTTTTCAAAGTTATCACGATTCTTTCTACTAATACTAGTTGGTGCTACTGGTTTTATGCATGTTTTATCATTCATGTCAAGGGTAACGAGCTTATTTAGTTAAGCTTTTCCTATTTAAAGAAGCAGTCATTATTTTCATTACAATTCACAGAATACAAAGGTCCTCAAAAATATAACGCCAGTGTCGACACGACAAGAAGAAGAAGAATACAAAGCAATGAAATTGCTTAATTCAGACGTCTACGATCTCTCCGTATGATCAGTAGAGTTGCAATAAATTCGATCCGTCATACACACAGCATGTTGCATCGGTCATTCAGAGCCACGTGTCGATAATTCAAGGCAAGTTACGGGGCATGGGACACTGTCGCAGATAGCCTAGTACGGCGACATGTATCCGCTTTGTGCTTGACAAGGGCTAGTACATCCACATGAGTGGATAGCTATGAGACAAATACAACGCTTAAATTTCACTCTACGAAAAGGAATTCATACCCGGAGATGTGAAAGCCTTTTTGAAAATACAAAAGTAATGGAACTAGTTTAGGTATTTATTTTAAGAAACTATAGGTTTTCTAAATTCAGATAGCGCTAGATAAATATGAGTATTTTCTAACTCTTATTTCACGACAGCACGAATTAAAGCTGAAAACACAACGATCTAGTACAGCTTACATGGTCCGGACGGATATAGTATTTTTACACATAGATAGTACTCTACAATGTATAATAAGTATGGTAACCCTATTGTAAGAAATAGCTTATGTTGCCTGTCGTAGTCTGTGAGTAGTGACATCCATTGCTGATGGAAAATTAACTCGTTTTCCTCACTTAATTTACAGATCGGACCGTTTGTTGCTGTTTGTCACAACATCTGAAAAATAAAACCTAGGTTAGTCTTGGTAGGAAGTAAATCTTCAAGACATGGTGTCTGACACATTTGAGTTTAGGAGTTCAAGAGATGATATTTTAGTCAATGGTAAGAGACAAGGTGTTTTATGATGTTACAATAAGAGGTTTCTACATCAGATTTTACAATAGAAACTTCTGTTTACAGTTCCAGTATCAAACAACATTTGTCTTGTCTTCATCGCGCCGGAATGGCAAAAGCAAAGAATAAAGATTGATTGTAGCACGGACACGGCAATCTTGACGGTAGCTTGGCGCAGACCGCGGCGTCTCAGCTAATGGAAAGAGCCCTACTGTGTAAAAGTGAATGCGCATTTAGAGGTCGGCGTAGATAAGTGCGTGCAACGGCATACAATTTTATAAAGATTTTTAAATGCGATGACTGCGGCGCGTATAAGTGCGCGTTCACCTTCGATGTACGATTCAGACTTGCGGGAGCGCAGCGCAGCTCCCCGCTGCGAATGCTCGCGCAAGCGCCCGTAGTCGAGCCTGAAGGATGCGTGATAATGCTCTCGCGACACGATCTCATAAACCGACTAGTAGTGCTTACACGTCACAGTCAGTCTGTGTCAGTTGCTATCGCGTTGAACTGATAGTAGCCGCGAGCAGCCGAGAGCAGCCCGCCGAGTACCTACACACGTTGCGGAGTCCGGGCAGCCGGGCGCAGGCGGCAAAAAAAAATTCATGCTTACCTAGAACAACTTTATGGATGTTTCAATTTCCTTTATCAATTTCTAAATTGAATACCGCCGCGGCCCGACGTGCTTCCGTGAGTGTGAATCGTACATTAGACGATGATCGTTTTCAACTCTAGCCCTGTCACTCATCAGTAGCGATTGCTAGAGCCGAAAATACGGTCATCGCGTTACACAGTAGAGCCCCATGGCCGCTTTCCACCTTATCTAGGGCGCAATAACAAACGATCGCTGGTGAAATTAAACATAACGACAAGGAAACAAGGGCTTTACGAGTGGGCTACAATGTCGTGGGCTGTAATGTGCCCTTTTGTTGCAATAGCTATTAGTTCCAAATAATGTTGAATGTGTGCCGTTAAAGATTCCATGTGGATTTTATATTTTCTGCAATAAGACATAAAATCACAGCTTAAACAGATCTGTTACGAAATCTTTGTCGGTTTACGTAAAATAAAATCTTCCAGTGTATGTTTTATAGTGTTAAATAACTTACCTCAAATCTCAGGTCACCATTCCTTTCGTACCTACTTGGCAAGTAAATTAGGTCACTATTGTATACAACTGTGCCAAAATACAACTTACTACTCCATCCCGGAAAAAATAATAAATAAAGCTACTGATATTCTAAAGGGGCTTAAGAAAATTGATGTTCGCAACGTTCGTAAACATGGGCGTATTGAATGGGCCAAGAAAAACGTTGTGCAGCGGCCAAATAGACTTGCTTGCGAAACTACGAGTATTAGAACTATTTGGACCGAGAGCGATGACCGAGGCCAAAATAATTCCTACTATTAAACTATTTTATTTTATTTACGTTATTCTAATAGCTATCTGATTAAATGCCAATCGGGGAATTCGATAAGCTGAGGTATTCGTGATTGATTTCAAAGTAGGTACGATTACTGATCTAAATAGTTTAACAACAATTATGAAGGATTGTAAACGCAATTTTATTAATTAACATTTAAAACTGTTTCTGAAAAATATTATTAAAGTGATAACTTGTAAGATTTTTTTATATACTTGTTGAATTTAATAGGGTATGTTGTAATGTAGTGCAGTCTTCATTTTACAATTGCTAATACATTTTAGGTAAATTAACTTAACAGATAAATTTTTACGTTCTAAGAGACCTAAAATCTGTAGGTGATATTATATACTCATACCTTTTTTACATTTATTACCAAATAACATAACATTACAAGTACACAACAGTACGTTATAAGTTTGTGCTGACGCGACCTTAGTCGACGATAAAATTAAGAGAATACATTAATATAACTGTTGTTTATACGAGTATACAGCTTTAAACAAGGTAAATTTAACAGCCTAAGTATATCGACATCATTGTAACCAAATCTGAGGTCTATTATATCCAAACGAAGTACCTCAATGGTCGTTTACTGTCCAATGTCCATGTGCGTTGACCACCCTGCGCACGCGCATTGGTATTCGCGCTGCTGCCGGCGATATCTCACCGACGTGACCGGATGGCGGTTGTGTCACCGCCGCGGCCCATATAGGCTGCGATTAGCCAAACTAGCTTAGTGATGAGATAATTGGCTACATTATAATTCAATTGTAAGCAGTCCTTTGTTTCTATCCGACTGCGGGGGGAGGGTTATGTTTTTCGAGAGTATGTATAAATTGTTTGGCACGCCCTACAGCCTAAACGGCTGGACTGTTTTTGACATATGAGGTGTCATTTTGCATTTGTAAAAATTGTGATATTGACATAGGCTATATACATTTTAATGTATATATGGCGCCCGCAAATGGAAATAAAGGGGGGAGGGGGGATTGGTTTTTCTTTGCAATAGCAATATGGTTATCGCATGAAAGCCAGTAAAAATATCATGTCAAAAATATAATATTTTTTGCAGTCGGGTCACAGATTATATAATAGTTACTACGTAAGTCGGGTGTTTTGTTTTTTTAATAATTATGTCTGCTTGTTTTGGGCACTGATTTATGATTTTTTCGGCTAGTGTTAGTCATGAATGAGGCTAGGGTCGTTACGAAGAAACTTTTGCTGCTTAAAAACGGAAACTATCGAATAAGTAAACGTTTTGTAACCGTTCGTAGGCCGAGGAACTTATTATAGCAATTTGTGAAGATGAAAAAAATAAAAGTTTGATGAAGTTGAGTTAAGAAGATATATATGTCAATAAAAGTTTATAAACGCTGTAAAGTGTTCGAAACGTCAGGTTTTAAATAAAATGTAAATAAATCGCGAAGGAATCCGTAAAATTGTGTTTCAATAAGTTCAACAATTCGCATAAACGTAAAAAAAAAAGTTTGTTTTATAAAATCAAAAGTGTCTTTTTGGTAATTTTTCGAGTGTTGGAATTTAACTGGGTAGCATTCGCTAGTACGTCCCTAATTTACATAATTTTATGGACGTGACCGGACGCCGTGTGTCACTCTTGCTTCCTAGGCGTAGACACATCGTTTGTTCTATGTCTAGGCGTTGATTAGCCATGTGGGATGAGTAAGCTTTAGGTGTCGCGATTTAATTGGCCGGGCATTCTCAACTGTCAGGAGTCGTTGTGCTATGATGATTTATGGATGGTCCATTCGTTGCTATTTCTGTTAGAGCAACTTGATCTGTTGTAAAATCATTAATTTACTTAAATCTGTATATCTTAATACTAAAATAAAGCATGACTACCTATGTAAACTAAAGAGTAGACGTAGAGTAGTGTTTTGCCATTTTCAGAAAAGTACTTTACAGGGTGGCGGAAAACAATGTCGCATATTAGGAGTACTTAGTAAAGTCAGCCTATATAGATCCCACTGCTGGGAAAAGGCCTCACCTCAACTATGAGGAGGTACGAGCCATACTCCACCACGCGGGCTCAGTGCGGATTGGTGGAGGGGAGTCTGTAGGGCAAGTGACAAACCTTACTGTCAGATTTTATCTAGCCGCCCTAGGGCCTCTGAGTAGGCTTGACGACTAATACCAATAGATATTAGCCGGGATCAACTGCTTAACGTACCTTCCGAAGCACGGAGATGCTTGTCCTAGACGTTACTTAAATGGTCGGAATGGTCACCCATCCAATCACGACCGCGCCCGCCGTGGGTTGCTTAACTTTTGGTATCACTACTAAAGCGCTGCCGCCACTGCGCCACAAGCACCTCAAAGTACTTAGACCAACATATAATTAACTATTGGGAGTGGGGATGTTTTAGAGCAAAGTTGTGTAAAACAATAGCAACTGTATAGCCAGTATGTACCATTCATAAGCCCAGCTTAACAGAAAAAGAAGTTGATGTGTCTGACAAAGACTCTCACCCACACATATGTCAATTAAGACGTTTCTAATGCAGGCTGCGACTTCAAACTGCAGCTGACCGGTTATCACGGTTGGATTGTGGAATGGTTCGATTGTCGAGTGTCCGTTGTTGTTCTGCCTCGCCAAATAGGGTTATTTGAGTTGTAGACGACCAAGCAGCACAACGCAAATAGAACAGATTTAAAAAAATCGACGGTATGAAGAACCTCCACCCTTTTTAAAATTTTAAAATGTTAAATAGCCAAGTATTGTTTAATGCAATGGTAGCTCTTTACTGGACTTGGCTTTTGTATGGATGTTTTTTTTTCTAAAGGACGAAGCCAAATACAGAAACAAATTCAGTTTAAGTAAGTATACTCAAACTGTATTTGTTTCTTACAAATAGTCGAACTCTACCCGTGACCACAGACGCAGTAAAGTGTTGGAATGTTAGGTTTTATATTAAATGTAAATAAATCGCTAAGTAATCCGTAAAATTGTGTTTTAATTAGTTACTTACTTAGGCCCACTTTTACGAAACTCGATAAATACACTTAGCGCTAAACATATTTAAAAACATCATTCTGTCTTTGTCAGTTATTCCACGTTGGCAGAAACGGGATGATACTTTAAACATAAATAACGTTAAATGTATTAAACGAGTTTCGTAAAAGTGGGCCTTAAACCTTATATGCCATAAACTGATTAAACTCTATGCTTCCTGGCAGACTTATTTATTTGAGCTGTGCTTCTGGGTCGGTTATTAATTAAACATGTCCCAGTATCCAGGTCGCAATTACGGGCCAAGCTAATGTCGCCTGCCACTTACTAATGCCAGCGCGACAGGTTTGCGAGGCATCGTGTTACAAGCTCGGCGCAAGAGAGAGTTGTCGGATGTCGTTTGGATGTGGCGATGAAGTGTAAATATTGTTTTACATAGTTTTCTAATGGAGATATACTATTATTGTTTATGAGCAGGTGTGATTTAAGATGATGAAGCCGCATAAGGGTTTTCTTAGCAGAAAATGTGACATGATGGTGATTTACCATAGCTACAACTCCTTTACCAGATTTAAAAAAAAAAAAACTAACACCTGCTATGCAAATCGGTAACAATTCAGATCTAGTGTAACAAAAATTCAATTTATAACGATATGTACTTAAAAAGCTGTAATTGTGAGTAGCCTATTCATTTGATTATTAAAACCGTTTTAGTTTAGATAAAAGTATGTATCAGTATCATTGACGTAATAATAGAAAAAGTTTTGTCACATCCACATTAGAAAGCGTTAGCTTATGTAAATGCGTGTAATATTAGAAGTGGACGACTTTAATAAAATAAGATAGTCACAAATTAGTTTTATAGGCACTTTACTGCTCGACTATAGTTGTAAAATAGCCTATAATTCCATTTTCAATTAACTTGACTATCGTAAGTAAATGGAATGGAGGCAGCTAATGGATGATACCTTTTGTAATAGAGCTTAACTATGGTTAGGACAGTGAATTGTATCGTCTTTGAAGCACAATTTAGGAAAACTAAAGCTTTTGGTTCTTCTGAGACATTATACTTTAATCGGTAGTGTTTTTCACATACTTACATCGGCATACAAAAATTATTTCATGTGGTGTAGTAACTTACGTAAAAAGTATTATAAGTAGTATACACACGACATTTGGGCTGTAAATCACTTTGGGATTGTGTCGCATAATTCTAATTTCGCATGCTCATTGTTCTACTGTTTTTATTATTATATTACACCGCTACTGGGCCCGACCCAAAGGCTTGCCAGAAGGACGCACGCGATTCTACTGACAAACCTTTAAAATCCGTGTCTCTATGTCCTTTGGCATAATACTCATTTTGTAATGAATCTCATAATTGCACTTTTGATTAATGGTTTGCGATGACGCTTTGCTACGAACTGCTACGCCGTAGCAACACACGTATTGACGTTCATAATTGGCCTTTTGTGTCCTAAATTAAATAAATTATTTTCAAATTCAGGAGTTTTATTTGATTCCTCTGCCTAAAAATCTATTTAAGCCTTTTACAGTCGGTCGGTAGTGTCGTCTATCTTTTCAACTTATTAACTGCAAAGTCTAACTTATATTTGAGAAAGCTCAATGAACGATACAGGATACAGCTGTCAGGCCAAGAAAACTGTCACATGTTTTATTTAAATATTTATTCACGAAGATAAATACTTCAATACACGTGAATGTGAGGACGGAGGACAAAACATTAAACTTTTAAATTGTTACCATCAGGAAACCCGATCAACCGGTCTCCATTAAATGGATGGCCTGCTACTTTTATGAATGGGATTTATACTGTATTATTACATTTTGAGAAGTCAGAGACAATCATTTTGTAATGGCATAATCTGGACGATAATTGAAAATGACAAACCTTCCCGTTGGATGAAACTTGTCTCTCCCCCACTGACTTTGAAACTCGTAAAAGCTTAATATATTGACCCAAATTCGCTCCCCTACTGGATAAATCTACATTCTTAAATCTAGAGAGGGCTTGTTTGATGGTTAAAAAATAGAGCACTTTGTAACGATAATACAAGTAGAGCAAGTAACTTAAGAGCTATAAAATTTAAAAATAACTACACTTTACCACTTAATGATCGTTGCGGGCTATTCCTCTCCACCTCAGATTAAGATATGCAAAGTAAAACTAGATTATCAACTCCGTGGCTAGATCACTCCGGCCGTTGACCTTCTTAGTAATTAACATGACATATCTCGCGAACATGGCACCATGTGCACATGACACGACTAGCTAGTTATTAATTGTGTGTGGCACATGGCGTTGTATGAGTTGTTCAAATATTTTTAAATAATGAAGTTGGACGTTCATGTCACGATATGAAGTTAATTATGTATCAAAATAAATATTACAAAGTGAAGAAGGTATGTATTTCCTAATGTTGAAGGGGTATTATAAAAACCAATACTATCTTGATGACGAGAATGTATGGACAGTCCAGTCTGCACAAAACTGATGTACCTACCTACCTGCTTATTTGATTTAGGATATATAATTTTTAGTGGCAACTGGGTTTGTTCCGGCGTTTCTTCTCAGCACTTACCTACCAGATTGTTTGTGTCTTGTCTCGAAGCGCTAACCCAAAAGATAAGGAAACATTTTCTGGCCCCATACGAGCTAATATTGATTGATATTAATTATTGATTTCGTTCATAAGTGGCATTTGGTGTCTTAAATTGAATACATAATTTTTGATTTTGACTATTAGTATGTCAGAGAATCAGAGATAAATACAGAACGTTCAAAAAAGCAGAGCATTTTTGAAGTGTAGATGTTTTTTTCAGAGAGAAAATGCGCATTTAGACATATTTCATAATAAAATGTATGTCATGTTTATCAAGTAAACCTTTACAGAGTAGCGGTTTAGTAGCGGATGAAGCGAGCAAATTAAATTCCAAGCCTGTTTTACAACTGAATTACTCTATTTACCTTTGGTTTACGGTACAGACATCTCAAACCCATTGTCGACACAGGTGTTCGAGTGAGTATGACAGCGGGTTACACCTAACTTACACACCATTGTCTCACTGAACAATAGTCTGTAATTAAATTAACTTTGGGCCGGAGATAAAACGGACATTCCCATACGCCTACAACATTTGATAAGTAATTAATACGTGTTTACACTTTGATATGGGGTTAAGGTGCCATCACACTTTGTTTTTTGTCAGTTGACTGACAGATTGACATGAAAATTACAACATTATCATACTAAGATTACAAACATTCTAGGTTATAAGTGACCACAGATTTTTTGTGGAGTTTATGGGTATAGATAAATAAATAACCCTTTATTTATTGCACACGAAATTTATTTATTTACACAGAAAAAAATATGGTTAATATAATTATTTTTTTGCCGAGTCTGGCCGTACAAGATAATACTATTAGTAAGTATTTATTGCACACCACAAAAAGTAAACATTAACAAGAATTTGGAAGAGTTGCAATGTAGGTGGTCTAATTAATTAAATCATGTTTTTTCGGATTAGGATCTGAATCAAATGCAATATGGCTGATTGACAGTAGTGTCATTGTTTTTACTCATGTTAATAGATTGAATTAAACAATTCGATTATATTGAGGCGCCCGATTAAACCAATCTGACATCACCTTAACCCGAGTGTTTGAGATTCGATAGCTTCGATTACAAGTTAATAGTCCAGGACCACACTGCCTATTGGTTTATGGCCATTGATTACTATCGGATTGTAATTTAACTTGTAATGGCCGACTAAAGGAGGTGTACGGTGCCTTGGGAGAATTGAAGAACGAGAAAATGTTTTTAATTATGGTAAGTACTGTTAGTTAGATAAGGTTTTTTGACAGGTTTAAATTCCTAAACCATAAATTACACAAAAATTTACGAAAAACGTTCGATTCAATTAATAGTAACTACCTCTCTATCTACAATCACAGTAGTTCGTTTTGATATTTACTTGTATTGAATAACGATATGTGTATTTCTCGTAGTATCCAACGCATTACTTTATTTAATTACATTTTACAAATAACGGTATCCGTATTATGGGTAATTAAGTCAACCATGTCACAAACATTATTTTTCATAATGTTCCGCGAACACAAAAGGGTTAAAAGCCATAAACTAAAGCTGCTCAAACGTTGCCATTGTTGACACATCAAATCAACAGGTTATCAAAGCCAGTTCAATGGAGGTGTATGAATTTGTTGGCCCACATGGTACAGCAATTACCGAACGCAGCGAGCCGCGAAATAGACTGCGGTGTGTAGAGCGTGCCTGTTAAGGACTATTCACACGTGTGCACATCCTGGAATGTTTCAATGTGACGTATACATATTATTAAAAGCCGCAAATTCATAAAAATGGTTGCATTAAATTGGTTTGAACAATCTGCTCAAAACAAATACAGTTTAGCAAAATTACTTGGAAAGTGTACAGTGCCCTTTAATTTTTGATACGCATCAGTGACAATAACATTTATAAAGCTGTGAAGTAAGGGGAAGTGAGTCATCAAATATATTTAAGTAATATTGTTGGAATTGAAACAGTTTAAATAAATAAGTGTATTAGTAAATCCTGATTTCGTGACAAAAAGTCACTTAAATAATATCGCAATTGTTAAAAAGCGACTGCTTTTAATATCTCATTTCATTAAAATCACTTGCAAGCTCCTCTGCTATTACTCAAATCAATACTCAGTTTTCATTACAGTTCGATTAAAGTTATAAGGTGGTTATTACCTACTAAGCCTTGGGGCGGTGTAGTCCGCCCTAAGAATATTAAAGTCATGTGTGGTCACAGATAATTTGCTTCACAGACACCGCATGAGTCCGCCAGATAACTCAGAACTCTAGACACCGCTTATGTTGAGCACTGCAATGGACTGCATTGTAGTGCTCAACATAAGCGGTGTCTAAGAACCTCTGCTAATGTAATTGAATACTGTAGACTGGATGAATTTTATTATAGATTCTTCTTTAAAAAAATTAAAACCATATTATTCTGCATGCTGACAAGAAAGTTCGAGCACCGTCATATCTGACTTATAGAGAATAAGAGCAAATTGTTAAGGCGGCGTCTATTCCGCACAGTAGTCTATGGCCAACTATAATTAGCAACCGCTATCGCTATACTTTACATCCACGTTAATGAGTACCTATCGAGGAAAGGTAAACGTTGCAATTAAGCCCCGCAACGAAATAAACTCACGTTTTCAATTAATTGGATTTCGAAAGTAAAAATAAAAATGTGAAACACACTTAGCTTTCTCGAGACGGCATCCGTATAATTTGTTAATTAATGGTAAAATTATTTTGTACAAAACAATATGAGTCAGTAATAAAAAGATGCAAACATTAACTATGACCTAGTAGCCCTGGAGCTTATTCAAAGGGGGTTAAATTCCTTAGCAAGACTGTTTTTAATTTATATTCGCTATAATATAATTTAATTTATATCCATCATTCATACATCCGGCACTATTCCGTGGCGGTTATTCCGCGTTCGTCGAGAACATAAAACGTAAACGTCACAATATGAGCCCCATAAAATAAGATATTGATCTCACGTTTGAGCGATCATATTCTGTGAATAACAATAGGCCATGCATTGTGTTCGATTTGTGGGCCCATTGCCTCTAATCTGATTAAACGGAAGTCAGAAGTCAAAGAATCGAGTGTTATTTCGCAGTGACCTTACGATTTAGTAGCATTTACGTTCAGATTAAGATTAACTTGTTGGTATTAATCTGTGAATATATAGTTTTTAGGTATGCGTTATTGTTTACATATATTGCCTCCTTGACTAGGTTTTAGTTACTTATTTATAATATGACAGCATAATATGTCATATCCGTCGCATTCATTAGTAAAAATCTAACTAGAAACAAAAGAGAAAAGCATTTGCCACTAAAAGAAATACTCAGATGCAGTTTTTACGACTAGTCATAATGCAAGATGATCGAGATAATAAAAAGTTTCATTCATTTTCTTGCAAGTAGTATAGCATCTTACGAATATCGTAGAAATTTCAGTCATAAAAAGAAGGAGCGTTTGGAGTGTTCCGGGAGCTGAATCAGCTAATTTATTGCACAGATCTTCAGACTAAAACGTACCTTATCGTCTTCGGATTGTGGTTCACTTCTCTTGTTTGTTTTCTGGAAGTTTGTTTTGACTGCGAATTCATACAGTGGTTTTGTTCAGAGGTCGATGGCCTCGTGACGTCATCCCCTGAAACTGCGCGAGTATTTCAGGTGTTTCTTGATCGAACTCGACTGAGTGGAGACGTTGTTCCCTGGATGCATTTATGTATGATCTTGGGAGACATTTTTTGTTTTAGTTTTACAATGTGAGGTGTTTCTTGTGTATGTATTTCTGTCTTTATTACATATCTAGTCTTTACTACAATTTTATTCGTTGTATTTTAGATTACGGATTTATGATTTCTTAAAAACATAGTTTACAAATATTTTTTTATAATTATATCGTTTTGAATGCTTAATTTAAACTAATGTTTTTTTATTTATTTTGTCATCATTTAGTAAAATACTTACCTAAACCATAAAATTATTGTTATATACGTTTTAAATAAATAATGTATAAGTCTCTACTTTTATTACTTACTAGGTACAACAGAAGAAGTACACAAGTTGGATCAAAATGTGTCGGTATTATCTCCAACACTTACATCAATTTTTCTCACGATAGGTAATGTTTATTTGTCACAAACACACCAAAGTTATTTGGACTAGGTATAAATAGGTACTGTGGGATAAAAACCAGTAGGCGTCACCACGTTCAGTAATTTTATCCCGAGCTTTGGGCACCTTTGGGCGTCTTCCAACCGCCTGCCCTATTACCCACGGAGCATGGGTGACGACAGCCAAGTGTGATCGGTGTAAGAACATAAAAATGCGGGGACAATTCAATTTAAAATTCATAAACATAGTTTATACCACAATTATTATTAACGTGCAAATTGCAGTCGGTAGGTAGGTATGGAGAGTCAAGTGAGGATTGTGGATCTTTAAAGTCATTTCATTTCTTTGGCCACCGATAATAATATACACCTTTTGCGATCTTGGACCAATAAACTTGCGCCCATGTTAAATTTTAAAGCAAGGCAAGAAATGCATTAGATTTGCCTAATTAAAAAGTTTTTATCTAAAGACAGGGTTTCTATTTGCTACCACCGACTAAGCTTATTCAAGAAAAGTGTACTTACCGTTTAGATATTTTGATGTTGATCCCAAAAATGTGTTAAACAGGATGCGAGCTCGAGGATGATCCACCTAATAACCGCTGTAACACGATCTCAACTTTGATCTGTGTTAATAAAAACCAGAAACCAGAGTTTTGGTTCATACAATAATGCCATTGATAATGGAAATTCAATACTCATTCGGTAAAACTGTGTTTCACGCTATCTTTACAATAGGTGGTATCGTTGTTACTAAAATAGATGTGGTAATGTTATTATTATACATCTGATAAATTGAGCTGTCTGTTTTCCTTCTACAAAAGAAGTTATCAATAAAACAGGAAAGGGAAAAGAAAATAACAATAAACGTTAAGATAACTATCGACATGCAGCGGCGCCGCCTCTCGCTTTCATAAGATATTCTACAAACTTTTTTTACGAGTGTTGCTGTATTTCAAGCATATTTTCTGCAAAATGTCACTATGTTGTCAACTACTAGCAATTTATTCACATGCGTTAGTTACCCTTATATCTATTTGAGCGTACCTAAAGTGTACAATGCATACATTATTTTACATAATATGATAAAACATCCCCATCACTTATGTTTCCATCAAAAATACGTCTATGTACCTTCCGTTTCGTTGACGTTTCCAACAAACGAATCTAGTGGTTATTTACCTTACGTTACCTGTTTTTAAATAGGTTAAGGTTCGCTTTGAAACGTGTAAAATAGGTCAATTTCATTCAACAAGTTTAGCCAAATACTTACTAGGAATATTAATTTTTATATTTTTGCTATCAAAAATTCACGTTAATTCATTTTAAGTATGTCACGTTTTCAACCAACGAACCTAGTGGTCATGTACCGTTAACTGGTTTTAACTAGGCTAAGGTTAGCTAACCGTGTAAAATAGGTTAATTTCAATTAACACGTTTAAACAAATGAGTGCCATAGATGGGATAATTAATCCACCTGAGAATTAGGGTCAGCAATCAGCATGCCCTTATTCGTGAGAATGATGAAATTTGTTTTTACTAAATTAAGCCTTAAAAAGTAAGTTATATATGTGTATAATACCTTAGAACTTTCTACACTCACTTCTACTCACGTACAAATGTATTTTAGTTCTGTTTTAGTGGTGTCGGTTGTTACTTACCTAGGTTAAAAACTATGAATTCGTAAAGATTAAAAGTAAAATAATCTTAAAAATGCCTACCCGGGTCGTGATCCGTAATTTATAAACATTCTAAGCCGCCACTTACATTGTTATTATTAAATAGATCTGCATCGATAAAGCTATTTACACATAACGAACTCGATACGATCGTAGCCCTACTATTATTACATTTAAATCAATTGCTATAATTATATTTGTTGAGCCGGCCTGCAGTCGTAGGCGTCCCGACCCGTCTGAGATATAATTAATAGCTGCGTGATAAGGAGCAGAACACTTAAGATTAAAATAGAAGGGCCAAGTGCTCATACTTACTAGAGTTCGGACAGCCAGAGAAATGCATCAATTTCAGCCCACGGTTTTCTCGCTAATGTTGAACTTGATGGTTGTGCGTTTTAAAAGCGAACAAAAATAACGTTTACGTGTAATGTAAAGTTTGGTAAGTAATAACTTATAAACATAGAACCTACACTTAAAGTCAATTTTTTTAAGAAGTTTTTTTTTTAAGAGGTTTGATATTAGGTAGGTACCTTATTACCCATTCGCTGCCAATTTCGAGACACAATAGAAAATCAATTGTTATCTCGCACCGGTGCGTGTTGTATCTTAGAACCAGTTAATGGTAGGTGGAAATCGGTATGAACACAGGGTCTTAACACAAAATACTTTCAGTATTTATAGTCTTAGTGTGTGTGGCTGCTATGTTTAACATACTGAACAACATGTAGAAAGTGTGACCGTAAAAAATGCACTGCTATCGTGTTCACATGCAGAACAATGCAGAAATAAGTTAAAATAAGACCAAGTCATGTCAGATAACATTCGTTTCGATAAACTTTTTTCCACATTACAATTCTGCATTTATAAATACATCGTCGCGTTAACAACAATCGGTTGTAAGTATCTCAGAGACACACTAACGTGAAAGCGTAATAGATAAATGCGGGTCGTAAATAAAGAACTTGACATCCAAATGTTCTATGTTATGAATGAGCGAAAGCTCTGTCGTCTTCGTCGTGTGCGAGCGGCCTGTGGACGTGTCGACTGCAACGGGTCGTTTGCAGTTAACCTAGTTATCTGTCAAGCTAATTGCTTACCGATTTAATTTAATAAAGTGCTAGGTTCTATAATTTTACTCTTAGCACTATACGGTTGTCTGTGCTCATAAAGTTTGAAACTTATGTTCCGACTTCACGCTAGTTAAATCTTTTTAACTTTCTTTTTGCATTGTTTATCACTAACATTGTAATTATAATACTGAAATTTAAGCAACGTACTCGTACCTACGTTTACTTAATTTATTATTTCCTTGATTTCAAGTATAACATAGGTTGTAAATATACAAACATAGACATATTATACATTTTTTAAGTGCAAATATCTAAAAATGTTATCATCATTAACAATATCATCATATAGACATTTATTTTAAGATTGTCCTCATATACAATAGTATATGAGGACAATCTTAAAATAAATAATTCATTTCAATACACAATTTTACGCCACGTCATAGATAACTTGCATAATTACTTGTTTATCGCAATAAGATGTATTATGTTACAACAAGTAGGTAATCGTTGTTCCATTCTGTGCAAAACGAGTGGTAAATATGCTAGTGCGAGCAATTATGCGTGTTTGGAATGGTTTTATTTCTGTTTTCATAGGTTCTGAATAAATCCATCTACCTTGAACATCTTTTTTAATTCTTTCATCAAGAACCCCTGGGATCGATTGATCGTGCCCATTAAATTAGTTATATGAACAGCAGCAGATAGATTCAAAATGCTGCCGTGCTGAGGTTGAACCAATTAGAAACATAGCACTTAATAAATGTTTGTTAGGTAGGTGTTTTACTATCGACCGTTTGATTTGCGTAAAATTGGAATCATTAGCATTCGCTTAGTACCTACTCAAATTAATGAACGGGGTCACTATGCTTACCTACTTACATAAAGTAGGTAAGTATGAACTTTATTTACGAAAATTGCACTGGTTAAAATATTTAATTAATTTACCTCCGTTATTTAATATCTTAAGTTTTAATTAAATATTTCTTTTTTTTTTTCAGGTAAGTGTCTCTACCACGAGACGATTTATACGAGAGTTCCCTGAAAACGGTAGTAATTTATTTTTAATTAATACTTACTTACTTCTGTGCAAAACGTGCATTGATAACATAATTTATATTATTTAATTGATTCGACAAATAATACGAATGACTTTAAAAATGCCACTGACCCCATTATCATCACTTTACTAATTCGTTGCACTATAGACCAATGTTAAAGGATCCATTAAATTACGGGAAACGGAAACTTCTTCAATATGTCATACAAGTCTTGGGCTCTAAATAAATCGGTGAATTCCTATAGTGGAGGCGCCTCGAATCTAAGGAGGCGGCGATATGGAGCACAAAAGTAATGAGATACATATAAATGAGCGCCCGCTGCGAACAATGCAGTATTAGACTATCCGATCATCTGCTGAGTGGACGGAATATTGATTTGTTGGTCTGAGTATACACAATACTGCGATATAAACCCACGCCATTTATAAAGCTTAAAATTAGTTTGGAACAGACATGAGTTTTTGTTTTTACATAAGTAAAAAAATAAGTATGGTACACAGTAATGTCCTCCTAGCCGAATTTCGACTACGGCGGCCAATCTCTACAGATAGCCAACTGCGCAGAATATATTATAGTGCACAAGTGTGTGCGCAATACACAGGTGCACTCTCTGTCCCTTCACTCTCATAATTCGGTGAGACGGCAGTCCGACATGACCGTAGAGAGATCAGGCGCAGGACCAATGGCTTAACGTGCTTTATGAGGCACGGGGGTGTTAACACCACCAAACTTCCTGACTCCGGAGCTGTGTCTGAGTGATTTCAAGACAGAAAAACCCAAACACTTTCGGCCCGACCCGGGATTCGAACCCGGGACCTCGTGGATAGTACCCAGCGTGCTGACCACTAGACCAACGAGGCAGTCACAGTTTCACAGTATACAACATTTAAATATTGGTGACCGTAGCTACGCATGCACTTCTTCTTTTTATAATAACTTACACGCTCACGCAGTGTAGTTAGTTAGCATTTAGTTAAATAAAATACTAAAAATAGCTTAAATTATGAGTTTGACATACCCCTATTTTCGAAATAAATTTTTGGTTAAAATATTACGGGTGCCTATGAACGATTTAAGCAGGATAATAAAGACTGAAGGTAAATAACTGAAGTGCTTCATATTATCTGTAACGAGACACCACAGCTTCTGGCTAGTAACACCTTAATTGTAAAACCAGACTATTTCATAGAGGAATGCGCTTTCAAGTGGCAAGGCTGGCAAGATCAAATAACTTGAAAGCGCCCGAGATCCCATCTATTTTAAGTGTTTCAGTTATCTCGAGCACTGGTTAGTTAGGCTCAAGTGCTTCCGGCAAAGCATTCTGATAATCTATAATTTAGAAAATATATTTGTATGCACAAATATAAATATAGATTTTTTTCTTTTACATTAGTGTGATATCTTCATTGCAACAGTTTCATTCACCATTGAAAATTAGTAGAGAGAAAATTAGTAATCTTGGCTCGTGTAATCAATGGTATAAACGTAGATATAAAATTTATACAGATATTGGGAACTTAGAATATTAATTATGAATGTAAGTATAATTCTTCACTAGATCCATTCAATGATTTTTTCAAATATTTTGTAACGGAAAGTCCCAATTTGATTTCATTTGTTTTCAGATTTGCCATGCGCACTAATGTGCAGGCAGAGTAGGCAGTAACTAGCAGCATTTTGTCTTCGAATTCCAAATATGCTCGCGATGAAACCATATCTTCAAATGGGAAATGTCTCCAATACGAAAACGACGGCACTATTGTTTTCAAAACTCCCGTACGTCGACCACCCATCGATATCTGGCGTAGTTTCCGCGTCCGTAGGTCGGGATAAACAAATGCATTGTGTGCTGTTGTGATTACCGCTCTGTTTGTGTGTCCGTTCCATTCATATCCGCTCCATCTACGAGTACGATCACGGTCCGCCTGGCCACGCTAGTGCTGGCCAGTAAACTGTAGTTATCTGTCAAATTAACATGGATTATTTATCAGCAGCCTTACAATTTTAAACCAACAAATTAAATCAAATAACATTTATTTTGAGACCATTTTTAATCTATATTGTATCTTATATGTTAGTAAAATCACACAATAAATAATACTATAAGGTAAAATTAACCTCAAAACTATATGTTAGACACTAATTTCGTACCTACCTACGCAAATTGTGTAGGAAGTTTACCAATATTGGATTGCATATTAGGCTAAACAAAGATAAAAATCAATGATTTCTATGGAATTTTTAAAAACAATAACAAAAATTTAATAATTTTGTGTCTAACGTTACTTCATCATCACATCTTTCATTACGCAGAACCTACAGCCGTGATGTTGTTAGTTTACTTACATTTTCTGTGTCGTAATGGTATTTTTTAGCCATTCGTGTTATAAAATTATCTCTTGAAAATCAATCTCGTAAATAGAAGTTGAGAAATTACAATTGCCATCATGATAGCATTGGAAAGCCCGATAAGATAAATAATAACTAAATGCAGTAAAAAATGCAGATGCAGAATACAGAACTTATAATTCACTACTTATCATGCGAATCGATATAAAGTTTTATTCACAATCATTTTTAACTTTTATTTTTAAAGATATTTATTTTATTTTAAAAATAATCGAATGTTCTATAAAACATATAACGACTGGCATCACTAGCTCAATACATCAGAAACGTTAATTAGAAAGAAATGCTTGCGGTATCTCGACGACTGAAATATAGGCGCCTATCCCGGCAAACATTACTTGCGTTATTTATTTTACTATCTTAATGCAATGTTTGCTTTTGCCGCATTAATTAAACTGTACAGTGTTATTTCTTTGAAGCTTAATGCAGTCATCAAACCTTTCTAGGAATAAGATATGAGGCTAGTATTTTATTGGTCACCATTTCTTTTCTATTGACCATGTTTTTGATAATGACTGAAGCCTTTTTCTTAATTAATAAGCTATTAGAGATCCTAATACAGACTAAGCCCCTTCTTCTTGAGTCAATGGCCATTAAACTTTCTGGGCCCAAAAAGGCAACATCAATGGCCTTCTTGTTGGCGTTGCCAATAATGATTATGCCATTGCTAAAATACTTTACGATAAATATGAGATCGCTAATTTGTTTCTTTTTTCTTTGCCTTGCACGACTTGTGCCGACACAGATAAAACATGTGTGATTGTGACAGATAGGTAACTTTTTCCTTTCGGCTAGCCCGGGTATTTTTGTTGTATACTTATACAAAATGATTCTAGACCTACAAATTACAAATCATTTTATTCTCAAAAGTGGCGTTTAAAATTATTATAATCTATATGGTGTCGTGTTACATATTTTTGTAGCTTTTAAATAAATATAGTTTTATAGGTAGTTAGTTATATTTTTGAATAAAAAACCAACCTCCATGCAAAGAGTGGACAGGTCCTTTATTGAGTTTTTATATAAAGAATTAGTGCATCACTGGACTTTTTTTGATATACAATAATAATACATAAAGGTTCTTTTATATAATTATGTATGTTAAATATTCTCTTTACTGATCGATCAACTGATAGTGTTCCCGGACAGAAAGCTGAAGAACTAATCTTCTAACCAGAGCAAACGATTTCATCTGGAAGGAAGCCAGTTTGTGGAACTGGTCCAACATTGTAAATCAGTCAATGCAACGCGGCAACATAGATTAAACTAGCGAAGTGTTCGAGAGGAAATCTTTTTTTGTTATAAATTCGTGACATGTGTTTATTCTTATGATGCACCGCTTCCTTTAGCCATGACTCAGAATTCAGATGCGTCGAACAATAATGAGAGTAATTGCCTTTTCTCACATCGTGATTCATTATGGGGGGAATGGAGAGCGGCACTTCAGTGTTTGTTAGTTTGTTATTCTCCTTTTAATTGAACCATGAGTCAACTGAAGATCCTCAGCACCAGTTGCGCATGATTGATAAATGGGCGACCAATTGGAGGATTTGTTTAAAAAGTCTGAGTGCAATGAGTTCGGATAAATAATCCCAAACTCGAGTCATCCAAGTTATTCTTTGAATAGAGCTAGTTCTAATGACCAATTAGGGTTAGTTCATACGATGCTCTCAATTAAAAATATAGTGGTGTGGTGTCATTAAATTCGTTCAAGACCAATTTGAGACTAAAAGAAAATTTGTATGAAATTTAAAAACTACACATAGTATAGTATTAACAAAGATGAACATTTATCAGAAATGCCAGATGGGAACGGTAGGTCTTGGTCAGTCTTCAAAGATAGCCATGAACGCGGTCATTCACAAGGACGTATCTTGACTTCTCAAGATTTAACACAACGGAACATAAATTCCACTTGAAGAATTCCTGCGAAATGTCACCGTAAAGTTGAACTAATAATTATTTTACAATAAGGAAAGAAAGCTCTGATAAACAACCGGAGCGGCTTGATAAAAACCGCTTTTTAATAAAAACAGAACTTGTTTTTACAAGTTAATATTCTTGTATTTCTCATCGTATATAATAGTATAACTTTTTATATTGTTGTCACAAGATTAAAAAGATTGTAGCAAAACTGTATCATTATAATCCCATACAACCTTTGAAGCGATACAATTTTAGTTTTTACCATTGCATCATTTGCAGCGTAAACTGGAACGGATGGTTGCGCGATGCCAAAACGGTTCTACGCGGAAACGACACAGATTTTCCCCATAACTCCTCAAGATATCCGCCTAATGGAAGTCATAATCAACTATTTACAAGACATCAAAACAAAGCTTTACGGCGGCTGTACTAAATACAACCATAAAGAGCGATTAACATCTGTACCGGGGAGATATATTAAAGAATTTTGAATTCTATGCGTGTCGGAATAGGGAAGATGGTGTGTTTAAATTTTTACGATGCGTATTTCACTGCGCAGTATGACTCCTCTAGCGGTACAAGGTAGGTCAAAGGGCGCTGGGCCTACCGGTATAGTTTTACAATTCAAATTCGTATTCGTAAAGGAAATCTTAGTAGACCTTTCTTATCCTTAGTAGCGATGTTTTTAAAGTTCAATATCAGTTGAAGCAAGAGCCGTCTTATCTGTTTAAACACCAAATAAAAGTGTTGTGAGGAAGTAATTATGCCATGTTAATTTTGTGTTTAAAGTATCGTAGGACTTGTACCAAATAGGTAAAATAGTTATTGCCTGAGTTAAATGATTATTTTCCTGGTAATGAAATTTTCTTTGGAAAAAGCTTCGTTAAAATTCTCGGGAACAACCTATTTACAGGTTGTTACTTTAGTTAAAGGGTGTTTAAAACGAACATAAACTTTTATTAGCTTCAGTTGTAGTGGTATAATAAAATTAGGGGCAAGAGGCTCGTGTTTTATTCTAGATCTCTTTTATAATAGTCTCTTCTATAAGTCTCTTTTATAATACAAACAAGTTGGCGTTGCGTGCGAAAATGCTCCCAATGCACCAATACACGTTCCACGACTACATTGATCACTTTGATCCTGATTGCATTGGCGCTGCTTCTGTGTAAGATTTATTGATTATTTTCACGAACGTTATGAATTTGTATTACGCAGTTTATTTGCTAAAAAGTACCTATATTATTAAAACTGCACTCTTAATAATGTCCTCCTAGCCGAATTTCAACTACAGCGGTCAATATCAACAGAGTAAAGCCGACTACACGGGAGATATTATAGTGCTCATGTGTTTGCGCAATACACAGGTGCACTATCTGTTCCTTCACTCTCATAATTCGGTAAGACGACAGTCCGACGTGACCGTAGAGAGATCAGGCGCAGGACCAACGGCTTAACGTTGACCCCCTCGTTAGTCTAGTGGTCTGCACGCTGGGTACTATCCACGAGGTCCCGGGTTCGAATCCCTGGTCGGGCCGAACGTGTTTGGGTTTTTCTGTCCTTTTTTTTTTTTTACGTCAGGAAATGCCTTACGCACCGTACCTCTCCGTCGGGGAACGAAGAGGCGTGTGTGGGACTCCCCGGACTCAGGTATACCCACTAAAACCTGACGACGCCCGCCGCATGTGTTGGCTGTGACAGCAGGGGCCGCGGTATCTCGACAGTCCCGCGACCCTGCCAGCGGCAACTTTTCAGAGGGCGGATCTCCACGGAGGGGGGGAGCACCCCCCTCCAGGCGGCGCACTGGGCGTACAGTGCGCCGTCTCTCAGGAGGGTCCCTGGTGATTGGGCAGAGGTGTCCCCACACCGTCTGCCCGAGACCCTCCCGTCGGGGCGCCGCTCGTTCTGGCACCGCGGCCCGAGCGCGCGCCCCGCGGGCGCCGAAGGCGGAGGGAGGCCGGGTCTCTTTCCCGGTCCCGTTCGGCGGCCTCTTTCTGCGACATCACCACGTCGCAGAAGTGGGCCACCGCCTCCCAAGACCCCTCGCTTCCGACCATCTTAGACACGACGGTCGGCAAGCTGAGGTCTCCGCCTCCGAGAGCCGCGGCCAACTCCGCCCGCGGCTCCGCCCACGCCGGGCAGTCCACCATTGTGTGCTGTGCCGTGTCTTCGACACAGTCACAATGGTGGCATCTCGAGGTCGGCTCTTTTCCGGCGACTACACACAGATACCTCCCGAAGCATCCATGCCCCGAGAGGATCTGCGTCAGCCGGAAAGTAACCGACCCGTGTTTCCGTCCAACCCATCTAGACAGGACGGGATGGACGGCCTCCACTGCCCGGCGACGGTACTCGGTAGGATGGTCACCGAGTCCCTGCACGAGTCGCCGCCGCCACTCTTCCAGAGCCACCTCGTGGGCCGCCTGGCGCCACCGCACTACAGTGTCGGGTGGGGGCCGGCAGCCCTGGCTCTGGGCGTGCGCTGCTACTCACCAGTAGACCGAGGATTGAACCTCGGCCTCCAGGTCCCACGGAAGGGACCCGGCTAGAGCGCATGCCACCTCGTAGGAGATGGTGCGGTATCCCCTGATAGCCCTGATCGCCAGGACCCTCTGCACCTGTCGCAAGAGGGCTCGGTGACGATTCTTCAGAGACCCCGCCCAGATCGGGGCCCCATAGAGGGCCATCGATCGCACCACTCCGAGGTATAGACGACGGCAGACTCCGTCACCTCCTCCTAGGTTGGGCAGCAGACGCCCAAGGGCGCCCGCCGCCCCCAACAGTAGAGGCGCCAACTTCTCGAAGTGGGCCTGGAACCCCCACTTGCTGTCCAGCGCGACACCGAGATATTTCAGTGTCGGCCGGACTGACCGGACACCTCGGAGACACCTCTTGGCTTCACCTGCCGCTGGATTGCGACAGGCTACTGAGCCCTCCTACCACGACAAGGTAGGTGTCCATCAGGGGAGGGGTTTTTCTGTCCTAAATTAACTCATACACAGCTCCGGAGTCAGGAAGTTGGTGCTCACCCCCGTGCTGCATAAAGCACTCTTAATAAACATTAATATTATATTTTTTGCAAAAAATATAACGTAATTTATCGCTTTTATCTACCGGTACGGAACAATCAATAATATTTGTTTTTATTATGTAAACATAGAGTACGTCTACGGATTTTGAGTGGATAGTGACTGACATTTATAGGCATTGTTCCGAAATAGCAACGTGGCATTTACCCTACAAGTCACCCCAAAGGTTGGGGGAGGAATTTTAACAACCACCACCATTCAACCTTCGCCTCATACCTGTAAACCCTAAACCTAAAACCATCACTGTTGCAGTGATAATAGTTTGATAGTTTCTACCACGAAAAATTGTCAAAGGTACATACAAGTAAGAAGTTGTTAAACAATATAGCAATTTATCTGCTAAACCATCCTTGGCGGTGAAATTAGATGTGCAGATTGAATGTCATTCTGTGTACTCTATAATTTTAAATCAAAAATAGGATACCGGCGATTGTATGCAAATTCTTAATATAATGTTTCAGGATAAATCATCTACTCTGATCTGTTTTTTATCTGTACAATCGAGAGTTTTATCTTAGTGTTTTACAATAATGGATAACGCTACCCTAATTTATCGTAGGAATAAGACCAGTTTCAGGCATGATGTGGTCATATAGCAAATTACCTAAGTTATGACTCATGAGTACAAAAAAGTGAATTAAAATACTACAACTTTATACACTTAACTGAAAAAACATGGATCAACCAGATCTTAGTAGATATTTCTTGCGAAGTAAATTTTTACCTTCTTAAATTAATTGAGAGTTGCTTGAAACTTTGTTCTTTCACTTAACAATTGTAATTTCTCAAATGATTGCTTAAAATTGATTCCATCACCTAATAGCTATTACGCGGGTGAGTAATGTAGCAAAAGAAGATTGACTGTGGTTATTCTCACCCACATCTGCACTAAGCGTTGTTTATTTTTATCGCAAGAAAAGTTGACCCAATTATAAATAGGTGCTAGTATTTTCGTAATTACGTCTTTTACAGGTTACGTTACAACACGTAGGGCAGTGGTTTTCAATCTGTGGGCGGGGATTTTGTTGGAGATTGGTAGAAAACAGTAAAATCTAGGCACGTGTTGGCAGCAGTACTTAGATACAACTCGAATTTATGTACGTAGACACTTAAGTAATCGTATTAGTGTGGAAATTATGTCTTGCCTAGTCGTCAGTGTTTTACACTGAAATCTTTGATAAGTATATCCATTGTTTAGACTTGATGATTGTACAGAACGTAGGTTGTTAGAGCTCTTAATAAAGAGTGTCGCTCGCACGCAGGGCATACTTGCTGAAAAGGAAAGGGGTCGCAATGTGTAGGTATGTCGATGAAAGATGTTGTTACGAAAGGTTGGAAACCAACGCGCTGAGGTATTTCGTACTTTGTTTGTACGATGATCCTCAATCATTCGACGGTTGCCTCAAAAACTTTCGACACGCGTTACATCAGCGAAATCAACCGATGTTTTAGAGCCCACGCGTGAATCTTTATTTTGTTTACACAGACGGTCAGTTCATGCCAACTTAATGTTGTTATTTGGTGTCTATGCTAGTGATGTTTTGTGATATGTATAAATTAATAAAATTTCAGTATGCAAGTATTACGGAGAATATATATATATTAAAAAAAATTGCCTTGCGAAATTCCCACCCGCAAGCCGTTAGGCACTACTCCAAGATGATCATCATATCGGTGTAGAGATGAAACATTTTTATGTCGTTGCCAAATTCTCTCAGCTTGTGTTAACCCAGTTAGTGTGAAAGCGGCCCTTCGGTAATGGATGGCTTTCTATTATTCGATAGCGAACTCGATTCGAAAATTCGGACGTGGGCGAACATGTTACGTGAACTAAAGTGGCGAGAGTTAAAGGGCTTACGCGCCTAAGCATTGGTATAAGCCTTGAATTAATAGAAGAAAACATCGAAAACAATCCATCAGCTTGATATCAAGTTAAATGGTTTCATTAGTTTGTTATTCCTGCGATTTATACAAATTTAACCTGACAAAGCTGACAAATTGTATATTATCGTCATAAATCAGCTAATACGATACTTACGATACGAGCTACAGCCTTGGATACCTTAGGAAATTAGATATGATGATTTACTTAGTACGTAATTTCTAGATGAACTTCCTTACGACCCCGTGGTAAAAGAAGTTTGCATTCCGCACTATAAAACCAAACCAGCAGTTCGAAATCCGCAAAGTGTGAAGAGCACGGGCATTTGTAGTGAAGTCGATAAGTAAGTTACGATACCATTTATTCATGATTTTGATAGATGTTTATAACAAGCAGTATGTTGATAAGTACCTATGTTGATCTGTTATCCTAGTCGCCATAGCACAAGCTCACGCTTAGCTTGGGGCATTTATTTACTATTGTATTTTATTGTAAACTGTTTGGCTGAATGAGTTTTATATATTCACATCAGGGACAATGAGAAAACATTTTGCCGAGTATAATGTAAATGTAGCTATTTTACAAAAAGTTGTTCCCTTTATTCGTTTAATTAAACGCAAAAGGGCATAAACAAAGGAGCGGGCGGGCCCAGCAGCGCGAGCGGAGGGCGGCTACTGCTGCGCGCACGCAATAAATCGTGTCCAATTAGCGAACGCCGTTATCCGCGACAAAGCAATCGCCCGCCACTCGGGATAGCCACAGAATAGCAAAGTATAAAAGGTCCACTTATGCATTATGTATCGGTACCTACAATGCGAGCTAAGGAATTTTACTCCTAGGTGAAACATTTGCTAAAATAGCGCAAAGTTTCATTAGGGTACGTTGGAGAAGAATTTTTGGGTAGAGGAGTGTTGTTTTAATGATGTTGACCACGACCATAGATAATATACCACGACTTTTATCATAGATTTTTCCTTTATACAACAATTTAATTAACAATTAAAAATCTTGAAAACAAGTATATTTATCATTGACTTGGCAGAAGCAACACAGCATTACCTCTATTGTAATCTAACCCTCGCCTCAGTGCAGAATGGTAATAAAAATGCCATAAATACGGAGGAAAGCACCATCATATCTTGCACCAATTCATGCTAGACGGATAGGTAACCATATTAGCAGGAGAAGTGAAGGGTGACAGAAAGCCTTCTTTTCTTGCCTATACTTTGTAGAATACTTCTCAGTGCTACATTACATGGGCTGGACTCACGACATGAATTATAAAACAGTGCTGGCTTGCTCTCTTTTGTATTCCTAGACTTGAAAGAAAGAGACGACAAAAACTATGATACGAATTTGGACTATACTTCAGAGCCAAAATAGACTTAATATGGGCATTGATAAGAATGTGACAAAAGCAAATCTTTCAACAATTTCTCAATCCTCGCATGTTCAAAAGCTGGTGATGTCATGAAATTACCATGGTATTTTATCTTTTAAATCTAGGACTAAACCTATGAACTCCTTTAGAGGGGCAATAGGGAGTGATCAACCTGAAGAACAACATCTTGGACCTGTTTGGTCAAAATAAAATTTTATGGTCTGCCACAAGCATCGTCTCAGGATGATATTTACGATTACCAGCTCAAGGGAACAATGGTTAGACAATAGGAACACGATACGTCCCATCTACTTAATTTTGAGTAGACACTTTTGTCATGTGTTTTTGTTCGCGGTCATTTCCATAAATTATAGAGGACGGCACCGGTTATGTTGTGAAGTCGGCACCACTTCCACGGATTGGCTTTTAACCCTTAACTAGATACCTATAAGAGTCAATGTCGTTTGATTGGGTAGGTTGGTCGGTATAGGTGGAAAGGTAAGAGTTTGTACCTGCCATTGTTATGGTAAGCAGGACGTGACGGATGTGCCACGCGGGGGATTCGGTTAACGCCGACAAACATCCATTTGATGTATTAGATCTTTTGGGGTTTATTGAATAATTGGTAGTGTAATAAAAGTTGCCCTGATAGATTGTGGGAAAGACTGTTTGTTAAGAATCAGATGACATTAAAATTCTTGTTAGCTTTTGTAAATAAACCGTAATTAAAACCATAATAATGCACCAATAGAAAGATACCATAAAATAACTAAATTCATTCATTAATAAGGGGAAAATAGTTACAATATCACAGTAATTTCTAAAATAATAGTTTCTGCAGATGCAAAGATAGCGATGCCAATTTAGGTGCCAATTAGAGGTAGAAAACGCCTAAGGGCTAATTCTGAGTGGCTCGGTATTGTCCAGTCACGGCACAAGCCGATCAGTTTAAATTTCGCCCGATATGGGCGCGCCTTTTAAGTCGCGAGGTAATTCCGCGCGGGCGCACAAAACATCCGCTAATTGGCAGAAATGTCATATTATATTGGAAATGATTGATGGTATCGAATATCGAGCCGTCTGGGGAGCGAGCGGCTTTTCCGATCGGTCGGATAGCTTGTCCGTTTTTCCAGTCGTTTGCTCGGCGCTTCTGGTGACCGACGTGTGGACTAGATCGCTGGATGGTGATGCTGAGTATGGATTTAGATATCTGGATGGTGATCTTGAGATGTATCGATTTAGAGATATGAATGATTGCAACAATACATGATACTAAACAGGATCGCTGTTAGGTAGACAACAACTTCGAACAACTATTTGACAGTCATCTTTCTACAACATATGCGATAAAAGTTTGGTGAGTTTGAGGGTTTTGATCGAATTTTCCTAAATCTCAAATCTTTTAAATTGCATAATTGTGTGTGCGTGTGTGATAATAAAGTGGATATCTCTATCTTGTTTGTTAGCTCGAATCAGATGCTACAGTTAGAAGTACGGTTTGTGTCTTTCATCCTGCACCGTCGCGGGTCCATTTCTTTATCACATCCTCGTAATAGACGGGGTCAGTGACTCGCACAGTGCCCCAGTTCACACGTGATCGGCGATCAGCGGCCGACAAACGATTCGGATCATGCCGACTCATTCGTTCAATTGGCCCTTCCTGCTTGCGACATGTTACCAAGGCCGGCTGCTCCTAGCGCCGGGGACGCCGTTCGCTCTTGACCGACTTTTTAATGAGGTTTCCAGATATGAATGCGCTGGTTTGATGAATACAAATGCAGAATTGAAAATAAACTGTTTGATCTTTTTAATATGGTATTGAAGACAATTAATTAGTTCCATGACTTCGTCTACGTGAATGTAACGGATTCCCCCAAATTCCTTAATTATGTGATTTACTTTTTATCTTATATAATTTTAAATAATACGCTGCTCAACGTTGTGCGGAAAAACGAGTTGAAAATAGGTCGATAAATATGATACTCTTATGACAGGCAGGTAGTGGCACAAACGTGGAGACTGGAGAAAGGGTAAGGAGGACTGCCCTGCAGTGGGACACGACAGGCTCCTAATAATAATAATAATCAGTTAAAGTTCTGCTTACTACAAGGTGTCAAAGATGTCATTTTAACTTCTTCTGAGTTTTAAATAGAACTCGTATGTACGTAGGTACGTCATCTTGGGTCTCACGCATGAGAGAGTCACACATGTCAATGCCTTTTTATTTGTAAATCCTAACTACAATCCGCTCAGATGTGACGCGTCGTTTAACCCATCACATTTCTTACTGAGTATACGACACGGCAATTGCATTTGTAACATGTGTTTAAATTCGCGGCAAAATATCAAGGCGATGTCTATAAGCTTTTTAAAAAATAAAACAAAAACATGGCGTCTAAAGCTCATTTGAAAGCTAATACGAGCGGTTATTTTTGCTTCATATGCATGTGCACCAGTCTGAAACCCTGATCACAGTGCGAACCAAGCTAAATTTAGGGATTGACGCACTGTTATGACGTGTGTCTAGACTTAACCAGAAGTATTTCTGACTTCTGCCTCTTTATGAACATCATAACTTTAGACGACTGTACTTACAAATGGAATTCACTTCGTTAATGCGCTCGTTGTTGTATTTCATCATAAAAGCTAAGGTTGTTTGTCGATTCAGTTTAGGAGCAAACATAATTTAGAATGGACCACCACATTTTAACACTAGTTACACAAATCCGCATCATCACCGACTTGAGAAAGGTAGACGTAAAATCGTCATCACATGCTTAAGTGAAATTGCTACAATAAACACTCTTTTAGTGTTGACTCAGTCGGCTGGCGCGGCGTGAGAATTGCTGGACCTGCGTCAATATTAGGAGACGCATACGCAACCAAGCTCCATAGAAAGAGATGTACCGGGAAGTAGTAGGTTAAAAGCAGCGTAGTAACTGCTTGTAAAGGTTGGAAAATGTTAACCATAAGCTCACTTTCTCGAGTGAATTAAAGTGACATATAACCTTATAAACTCTGACTGAAACATTGCATATTTTGTTAAGTAACTTAACAATAAGAATCATTTTGATTTCGTACTCTTCTCAGTAATTTTATGTTGTAACAACTTTAGTTAAAAGAACAACAACGCCCACTACGGTCTTTAATGTCTTGTAGATACTGCATAACAAATGTATTTTTCAAAGATTGTTGGTACTGCATTGGAATGTTATTCTCATTCATATTCAATCATGTAAATATAATTAAGGTGCGTAATTTGCATGTCTTGTTAAATATAAATAGCAAGGCTACTAGTGAAACTATGATTTTCCATTGAATGCTAAACCCTCACAACAGGGAGTGCCTGTGCAATCACGGCTCAGCTTTCTATGGCAACGTTTTGCTCAACTAGCTCTGCATACATGTCACAATGCACGGTCTAGGGCAGCATGAGCCTAATGGAGGACGTTAGTTCTCCAACCGCTATCGAGCGGAACAGATACCTCAGCTAATACACCAGCACTTCTCGAATCCGGTCCGATTAGCAAGCCTATTTCCCCGTCTCAGCCGCCCACGCCGCGGCCTCTATATCTGACTAATGCACAACACCAACTATTATTTACCACTGCAGAACAGGTTTGCGATTATCCGCACGAAGCTTCCCTGCATCTCGCACTGGTTTATGGCACGTTGTTTTGATTTACAGCCTCATAAGATGCCTTACATAGCTGATAATTTGTTCGAAACATCCCGGAATAGAAGTCTGGCTAGTTCGCGAGTTAGCAGGCCTGTTTTATGGTGATGAGTTGATCTTAATGACGGAAGCGTGAAATCTGTTATAATAACAAATAACTTTGCATTAGTCTTTTGTATTTGTGTAAGTATTTCAAATGATTAAACGAGTGCTACGATAATAAAGTGAACCACTCAGACTGAATTAGTATAACGAATTGGCAATGCAGCTGACTCAAACTTAAATAGCTCTGCACCGAACACGCACGTAGGTGTATTACATCGCTACGCCGAAAACCGCGAGCACTTAGTGATGTTTATTCTATTTGCATAGTAAAGTTGCTCTCTCTAGTAGCTAAACGTTGGAACAACAAAAACAGCAAATGTTAGCTTCCATTGCGTGTGAAAGCTGGCTTTAACCGGCGGCCATCGCTGCTGTTTATTTTCGCTCTTTTGCACTACCATCGGGCACAAGTCAAGATAGACGTAGCCATTCTTACCTGAACTCTTATAGAAAATACAGCCCGTTCAGTGAAAGTTCTTTTTATAGTTAACTGAAACGTATTGGCAAACTTGACGCCGGGCAACAAGAAGCTTTTTCAATTTGTTTTATCTACAGTGAACTTGGTTTATGTTCTTTGGGAAAAGTGACTGATTTGTTATGCTATTAAATGTCTAATGCATTTCTTGTTTACTTACTTAAGATTGAGTTTCAGAAGAGTTACGAGCACTTGTTTACTTAGTAGAAAATGTAATTTTCTACATACTCGTAAGTAAAAATAATAAAGGTACATTTTTATGAAATAAAATTCATTTATTTAGCACGCAAATAATGTGAGTAGTACGGTACGTACGAGTACATATCATTAGCCCAAGTGTGTGACAAAAAGGTCCCTGCTCAGCATTAATCGTGACAGCACGAAGTATGACACGTCACGATACTGATTTTCAGCAGCAGATTTTTATCGAGTTTAACTCCAATTTATAGTGGAATACCCACGTCTAGTGATTAAGTATGTTTTACAAGTACTTTCAACTTGTTTGTAATAACTACTTCTTTTAAGTACTCGTACTGTAGAATTTACACAGGTAACATAATACCCTTACGTAGAAGAGAATGCGCCTTAATACTTACGTTATATGTCGTGTAGATAGCCCGATTTGGCGGCATGACTTCATTACAGGGGAAAGACATTACTTTTAATGCCAATGTTATGCTATCTCTCCTTATACCCTGTATGGTTTTTAAGGTCCACTTAATTTATAAGTTTGACCAATAATTAATATTGTGGTGTCGCATATTGCTGAATGACTTTAATTTCCCCGGGGTACTTCTATCTAATTTAACTTTAGGCAGTAACTTACAAAATCTTATATGAAATTTATTGTTTAGGTTTTTTCAGACGGCACCAACAACTAGTCGTTTAATGTTTTTAAAATATTTACGTATTTAAAAAAATAAGAGCAAATAAAACTTCGCCGATGTCACACAGGCATTTTAATACGTAAATAATTCCCAAAAGAATGTCGAAAATCCATAAAAAATAAAGGCGAACTCTTAAAAGATTTTAATTGGCGATCGCATGCGTAAAGTTTATAGCGGTAGCGAACAGCGGGGTGGACGTGCGCGCGGCTAATGAGAGATCGAGCGCTCGATACAAACGACGCGCGAGTTGAGGCGAGCGATCACGGAATCGATACTTGAGGTGACATCTCGCGAATCGAACTCTAAGAATATAAAGAAAACCAATGAAATAGGCATTAATTTTAATTTTACTTCGACTTTTATATTTTTAAGTAAAACTGTTTCATTTTAAAGCCCTAAAACAGTTTGATTTAACTTAATTTACTTGTTTCATAAAGAAGACAAAACTACATGTTACTTGAGACAAAATATATATACAGTTCCCGGCAATTAAACAGATATCGGCTAATTTCGGCTTTGTACAGGGTTTTCTGTGTCTACCATGACGTTTATTATGTTCAAAATACCAGGCTTAGTTTTGAATTCAAATTTTGATAAAAGATAAACCGAATAATTGATGGACATAAACATGAAAACAAAACTAACACAATATATAGAAGGTACTTAGTACTTATATTCTGATAACCTATAAATGTAATAATCGATGGACATGGAAATTACTTAGCAATTCACATTTGTTTGTATTCGGAAATGCGATGATTGCCGTTAGCAATATTTACCGCGATACTGTACCTACCCTACTAAAATAGTTTAATTGTAATAGCTTTACGCCTAATCCTTTCTTCCCGACTTATATGGTCGTACGATTTTCATTAAGAATTGCAAGCATACAATTTATAGTAACGACGGTGGACACGATAGAGTCACGACCAGCGACTGTGGCGGCGGTAATGAGAGATTCCGCGCTCGATACGGACGCGAGGCGTGCGATACTCGAATTAATACCTCGCTACAACAACTTACTTATTGTTAAACTTTTTATATTTACTTCTCAATAAAAGATGCTATCATTACATGCTATGAGAGATTTACCACTGTCCTGCTACGAACTCTATTTGAACGTTTATTTACTTTGTTTATTGCTGCTTTCCAAAGGGTAATGATGAGTACAAAAGGGCGATAATACTGCATTACCGCACATTATTTACCTCAATAATGTGTCATTTCTTACATTCCTAGACAAAGAAGATTCACAATAGCGTCGTTATTTCGATGGCTTCGTGATATTGCTATCTCGAAGGGTTACTCTCAACGTTTCGTCATAGTTCTGCGTTGCTACACCTACTCCATCATTTAGACACCGGTAATAAATTCTAAATGTCACAGAAGATGATGCATAATGGATTCAATGCCGCGAGGTGTCATCTCTGCATCCACATGTCGTGTATGAACTCTATGTGGAATGTTTTAGGGTGTATTTTTGAGTGGGATTCTGTCTGGTTGTTAGTGATTGTAAAGGAATAAAACCCTGTCGGTGACATGCCAGGTTTGGTCACGATTTGTTCGTGTACATGCAGTAATTATGGGTAGTTAATTGAGAGGTTACGCTCTGTTGTTCGAGTGTGGCGAGCGTGTGGGGTATAATGGGTAAAGCAACGATTGATGACCGCGATAAGTTTTACTCCTAATTAATGATGTGTACTTTGAGGATATTAACATGGTTAATTACATGTTTAAACTTTCCCCTCATATTTCCGCATTTTGCCGACTAGATAAGTATGACAGTATGACTGAAAATTACAGCATAAAACAGATAGACAAAACTGAAACAGATTTTTTTTAAGGTGCTCCATGTGAAATGAATGAATATTTAAATTTGCATATACGTGCATATGGCGCGTGCTTGTGGCGGCAGCGCTTTGGTAGTGATACCAAAAGTTAAGCAACCCACGCGGTGATTGGATGGGTGAACATTCCGACCATTTAAGTGACGTCTATGACAAGCATCTCCGGGCTTCGGAAGGCACGTTAAGCAGTTGGTCCCGGCTAATATCTGTGGTATTAGTCGTTAAGCCTAGTCAGAGGCCCTAGGGCGGCTTGATAACTTCTGAAAGTCAGGTTTGTCACTTGCCTTACATACACCCCTCCACCAATCCACCCTGAGCCCGCGTGGTAAAGTATGGCTCGTACCTCCTCATAGTTGAGGTGAGGCCTTTTCCCAGCTGTGGGAGTTAATAGGCTGACTTTATACGTGCATATAAACTTGGGTATCGAAGTCAATACTTTTATTGTCAAGATGTCACCAGCACATAGTTCGTATCTTCAGCAATTTGTTGCTCGCAACTTTGGCGGACGAGGAACAAATTTGCATGGAGTGGTTCGTCGGCTTATTTCCATACAATTTGAGCCACACACGGCGATCGCGCGTGTCTTCTGCTAATAGCACATATGAAATTGCTGCTTCATCTTTCACGTCTTTATTTAAGACATTCATTGGTATATTCAGTTATTCGCAATAGACATCTATAGTAAACAGTCGACACATTAGTTATTCGCCGTGGTGCTCGGTTGTGAATTATGGTTTTAGTTACATAAATAGCAATATCCTTGACGTTAAACAAATTGAACTGTCCAGACATTACTCACGGGTCATATTATACTTATACACTACAAAATATTATGACCTTAGTTGAAGGACTTTTAACATAAAGCAAAGAATACTAAATTATACTTCGTACGTACCTTTTTAAATTTTCTATTACCTCGACAAGCAACAATGGCGACAAACTTCGAGCTAAGTTCAAAATATTTTCGTCTATAAAAACGCAATATTATACTGACTTGCCCTGTCAAACCTCAAGAGGTCTCGTGACTTTGATGTCCACAACATGAGCCTTACGTTTGGTGGATAAGGTTTATAATAGCAGTAACCTGGTTAATAGAAATGGTTGGACATCTTCGACAATAAAGTTTGGACAATGGCCGAGGGCACTATTTGCGGCGAGACCACCGGCGATGCGCGAGCGCCGGTCCCCGTCAGACACTTGATGACTTTTCAATGAAGTGAAGCTGTTTTCAGTGAATCACTTAAGCTTTCATGTTGATGACTGCTTTATAGGTATTGTAATTCTTGTTCTTTTTTGGTAATGTTCTCTTAAGTACTGTTTTTTTCTGTTACGTTTCGTAATCACAGCTGGCTGGTGTCAATCGGTCTGTCGGACAGGGGTTGGGAATAGAGGTTCGATTTTGATCAATGTAGATATTGTCGGTCCTTCATAGTAACTTAAACACAGTATTTTATGCGCACAATGCCGTGCTAAAGTTTTAAATTAAGGACATGATTTGTAAATCCTTTTGTGGTGGTGAAGGATTTATTTTCTAGTGGTGGCGGCTGAACGATCCTATCAGGGGTGGCAGGCTCCGAAAGGTGCCGCCTGGTAGCTACCACCCTCCCACCGGAGCCCGGCGCCAAAGAGCTTGCTGTTATCCATTGGTTAGTGGGAGTGCTACCAGAACCTTTTGAGTGAGCTCGCTCTACCGTCAACTCTGTCTACGTCGCGTCTGACTTAGTCTAGAGTCAAGAGCAAACCCATGTCAAATAAATGAAAAATCCTTCGTCTCCTTTCCGCACGATTGCCACTATGTGTTAGCGTAATGTGTTACCTTATTATTAAGTCTGTCTTGGCGGTCCAAACCCATTAATATTAACATGGAACGCACGTTATTAATACTCCGAGTGTCCTGTTTCATACCGCGCAAACCACATCCGCACTTGTGAAGATTCATTTTGAAAGTTATGTTATGGATCCAGCTATTTTTACTTTCATGTCTCCTTTACTTAGGAAAATCAGTTTGAAAAGGGGCGGGAAACTTTTTTTAGGAAAGGAAAATAAAGATTTCATCAAGGCTTAGTATTAGAAAACTTGATATTAAATCAATCATCATATTATTTTCTCAAAATGTTTCAACATAATATTTGTAGCATTTTTCTCAGAAAGTTTTGCTTTTGGATCAAGGAAATGAACAAGCAATAAAGGTCTGATATATAAATAGCTTAATAAAGTCATTTTTATACTCATAAATATTAATAGATTATTTAATTGCATCATCACAATCTGAGAGATTTACTTTTTAATTATAATATCGGGTATGACGTGTGAATGAGCATTCTCTAATATAGGTACCTACTATTAAGTTTGTGATGCGATTAGCAAATCAGTATCTATGTAGCTGTGATATGGACGATTTTCTAAGAAAAATATAGTCCGATCTGATGTGCAAGCGTTCGTACCTACGTACGGCATCAATTCATTGCTATCGCGCCATCAGGCCCTCGCCACCGCTCTTTGATCCCGCAATTGAGTTAATCGAATACTCTTTAAGATAGATCACTATTTTATTTCTACTACTGCGATGAAGACATTCTGAATGGGCGGCGTTGATTGAATTTATGAGCTGATACTTGTCTAAGTCAACTGCTATGTATCACCTCTCATATCAACCGTTTGATATACCTAGTGTAGAGTTATTGTATGTGTGATATGAAAATATATACAAACGAGTAAGTAAATAATTTGGCAGATTAATTAAGTAACTATAACACTTTGCAATTTAACCCGGAAATCTTATTTTAGAAAACAATCAAAACAATCTTATATTCATAGGTTTCGAAAACAATTTAAATAACCACCCACGAAATGCATTTCTATTGTAATCGCTATCTAAATGCTTATGCATTGGCATGGTTATCGCGCGATGTCAAGGATAGATAGCGTATTGATGGCGATTCGCCGCCCCGAGCCCGGGCGTGGCCAAGGATACGATATACGAGACGTGCAGGGAGCGGTCTTTTATAGACGATAGATGGTGTTTACGCTGCTTCGACTAATGGCAGCATAGAGTTTTGCCTACAAACATATTGGCTTACAATCGCCGGAGACGTTTCGTCCGATGATAAATGAACGGCGTGGGCGCAAACGGTATGAGGGCACGATCGATGCCGCAATGTGGGCACGGTGCGCGTTGCACCATAAACGAACCCTTTGTACCACAAATTGATCATGAGGGTTTGACCGATTGCCTTTTGCAGTTATAAAATTTAAACGCCTCCGTCGACCCACGCGAGAAAGTTATCAGCTTTTAGAGCGACTCCGTTACGTTGCGTTTGTTTGAATTTAGGGCGAGCTTTCTCGGGGAGACGGTAAAGAAATGTTTAGATAAGGAAATGTCGCAACACGAAGCAAAACAATGAAGTCTTAATTGTATTTCATTTATTCATATTGTGCAGGTACGTTAACCTTTGAAGCGTGGGTGTTGCTTTTGTAATTTGAAGATTTTAAACAATAGATATTAAATGAAAGCTGATAAGGTTTCCTTAATGAAATGACCTATTTTGCTTTTTGAACTCAATTGCAGCAATGTGTGGGAGTAAAACGCCGTTGATAGTAAAATGCAGCTTACATTCATATTTTAAGTATAACTGAAGTTTTAAAATTTCTGCAGTAAGATACTAATCTACTCTTATTTCTCATCCCTATCATAACAATTTGAATAACGTGTTCGTAGAATAGTTAACTCTGTAGGTTTATCTCTTGTAGAATGCAGCGGTATTATCGCTTTTAATAAGCCTACTAGTTTATTCATAGTTCCACTACTGGTTCTGGGTTCAGAAACTATTTATAATAGACACCGAGTAGTTCCCATTACAATGAACGTACCCGGCGAACGGAGCATTAGATTTGATTTATGTTAATTTAAGCGCAGGGCTTGCAGTAGGCCCTCATATAATAATGAGTTCCGCTAGCCGTGACCAATGCCAAATTGAATATGTAGCCAGCTATTTGCCGCGGATCGGACGGGCGCCGGCGCAATCGATTTGTTGCGATATGATCGATGGGATAGGATGATCGCTATGCGACTGTAAAAATAAAAGTATCGAAAGCAAATTAGCGGTATACCAAGCAGGTCAGTGAGCTGATCTACTTACTTCTAAAATGGTAGTCTTTTAACAAATGAAATCTACAAAGTCGATCACAAAAATTTATCAACCGTCTTCTGGCGGGACAAGATACCACGACTCCTCGTATCCGGGCGATTGCTCTTCCAACTAAACTACACAACGGTACTTGACTTTTGTAAGAGCTTGCTACGCTAAATTTTTATAAAAATGCACTGAAGGAATAGTCATAGATGCCACAAATATTATGTGGCACGGATAAACTTAGAGTAAGTAAGTGTATTCGGTACTAAGCCGGGACAGGCCACTTTTATAATATAATATTATAAAGAGGTAAAATTTGTAGGTAGTGTGATTTTGTATGTAACGTAGGTAGTAATCTCTGAAACTATAGATAAGGGTGGTTAGAGATATTCAGAGTTCAGAAACAAATGAAGATACCATGGTATCATTAAAATCACTTACCCGCGTAAGACCGCAGGCGAAGGGTGTAGGGGCCGCATGCTGTTGCTATCCATATCGGGAAACAATGAGAGTGCCGGGCTCGATGCTAAATGCCAGCTCTAATTAAGCTGTGCCTGGTTCCAAGCTGGCATAATCATCTGAGACTTTTAAATTGTTATGCCCATAAGGGGCGCTTATTATGCAGAAATGTTATGAATATTTATGCTTACCAGTAGGTTGGTTAATGATGACAATCCTGATTGTGTTTATTCTACGCAGGAAATATGTGCTTTCAATTTGAAAACTGAAGTAACTTGTAAGTTGTTTAAATCATTCTGCATAAAATTAAAATTAGTAGTAGTACGTACCTTCTAAGAAAACAATTGTAAGTTGCTTAAGGATGCTGTTCCAAGCCTGTTGTATTTTCTAAAGTAAAATCATGGCCATAGCCAGGCTAACATTATTAATAATAATAATGTCCTCCTAGCCGAATTTCGACTACAGTGGTCAACCTCAACAGAGATTAGCCGACTGCGCGAAAGATATTATAGTGCACAAGTGTGTGCGCAGTAAACAGGCGCACTCTCTGTTCCTTCACTCTCGTAATTAAGTGACGGCAGGCTAACATTATTCCTATATTAACATATCTAATAAAAATATTTTATATTAATAGTTTACTTCGAATTTCAAAAGCATTTTCAATAAATTACCATCCCAAGTTCCAAACAATGTTGCTGAGTCACGCCAAGTTGGCCAAGCAAATTGTCTGCTCCATGACCCAACCATCCTCATTACTACCATAATGTCGTAATGAAGGAGCACCACTGCACCATAATCATACGCGTCTCGTTAGCGGCCTGAATAGCTGACGTCATCAACTTGGCTGTAATTTTATTCAATTATATAGTTTTTGTTACTAATTCAAGTGCTTGTTAACTATAATATGCGTATAACGTTATTATGTAGTTTAACTGGTCGAAAGTCATTATGGTCTCTCTCTTAACGTTATTTTCTTGTCTACAAGAAAACCGTCGCCAACGATCATAAGTCGATAAGCTCCGTATTTTTTTTCTGATGATTTATATTCTACAAGCAATTCAAATAAAAAGAATATAAAATAAAATTTCGCACCTACTAGGGAAGGCTCTTAAAAGACGGAAAGAGGATTTTTGTTAAAACCAGAAATAAAATCCACACGACTCAAAGACGAATGGAGAGAAGCTATCTACGTATAAAGTGAAGAGACAGAGTTAGGAAGACGCACTAAAAAAAAAGGATCAACTGAACTAGTTTTATTGGTTGAAGGTTTCGTTGTAGGGAAGTAAATTTTTGTTAAATATAAACAAACTTATATATAATTTCTTATATATATATAAGTTCGCAAGTCACTAGATTACGGCCTACTAGTAGCCAAATAATTGGTTACTGTTAACCAATTATTTTTTTAGTGCAGAAATTCGCAAGAGGACGAAATAACTGATGCTCTATCCTTCTCGCTAGTCAGGAAATGGAAGTGACGTGCTGCCGATACACAGACGGCAGATGGACAAGGAGAGTGACGAAATCGTCTGGGCCACAAGGCACTAGAAATAGAGACAGACCTAGCGCGATATGGGTGGACCAAGTAGTGGAGATGGTGGGTCATAATTGGCTAACAGTAGCATACAACGAAGAAAAATGGCATGCTTTGGAGGAGGCTTTCACAAAGGGGTCCCCCAACCCAAGGGTCCGCACAAATCACATAGTTTATATTTTCACTTAACTTTTTTAAAACTTGTATCTTGTACGGAATTAAATAAATTATTATGACGTAAAACTGATGTGTTTCTAGAACAAGTTTTTCTTTTTTCGCAGGTTGCTAGTAGGCGCTCCTCTAGGTCAGAACCTGCAGCCCAACACAACGAAGTCAGGTGCCTTATGGAAATGCGGACTGACGCCAGCTGTCCGGGACTGCGAGCAGGTCATCACAGACGGGCTAAGGAGTGAGTAACGTCAACTCTACTACCATTGTGACGTCATTGACCTATATATATCCGAAGATCCTATGGCAGCCTGTAAAGGGGTCAAAGGATATAAATGACGTCACTTGATATGATCACCTCATAAACTTCATTTAAACTGACGCATCGTGTACTTTCACGATATATTTATGAGAAAATGAATTGTTGCATACATTTCATTGCATTTTATTATCAGAATGCCTTCTGCTATTTTTAATCGATTTCCAAAACTTCTTGGTTTATTTAGACTATCAACTTTTTCCTTGGGTCTTTAAATGAAGTTTTATTCATATTTATGACGTGTAATGTACAAAGCAAATATTAAATAAGTTACAGTAGTTAAGAATTACGCACTGTAAGGAATACCGATCCACTGTTTATAAAACTAGCCTAGCGTAGAACGCAACTTGTCACTTGTTAAAAAGCTGTGACTGAAGAAATCAAATTTTGTATTGTTAGTTACACGTTTTAGTTTTACCATATGTTTTCAACACTGAAACACTGAAATAGTGCCTAGATTACACATTTAGTGATTATATTTTAGATAGCAACGTAGGCTCAGAAAGTTAAAATGCACTTATTCCTTTTACGCGATGTTTAAGTATGTAACGAAGACTTAAGTAGTAAAAACCCTAATGTGTACCTTAAATCACAGTTCTATAGCGTTACTATGAATTATCAGGTCTAGTTGTAGTAATAAGTTGTCTAAACTAAACTATTGTCTTTTGTCGGTGGTGCCCCAAACAGCGAAGTACGGCAAAATAAGGACGAGTAAGTGAGCTGTGGTCTCAAGCCCCTTTATCTTAATCATTTGCTCTTCAACTAATATCGACTAATCGCTGTACTTTTGATTTACTTACTAATTTGCCCAGACAGACACACTGCCTGCAAGATTTCGACCGAAACGTCATAACGATATTATAGCATGTGCATCACTAACTCGGCATTGATCGTTTTATTTTGCATAGACACACCATATTTATCACCGAATTGCATGTAGGATTTATACTTTTGACATTTTCACATAAATGTTGATTTTGTATAAATCCTGCATGCAAATAGAATAAAGCACTAACTGCTTGCAAAAGCACCATATTCACAAGCTTAAGCTATGTACTCAATGTAAGTAGTGAACATTTACTATTGATAAGCTCTTAGATATCTGTATTAGTGCACATGTAATACAATAGTGAACACTTTCCATTAGAATAAGCTTAATAGAATACCTACATTATAATTTTATAAAGTAAATACATAATGCATTAAGTTTTTTTATAAAGATATTATATTGAGTTACACGATTAAACATCTAACAGAAAGGAAAACGTTTAAGGTGACTGGTATTAATAAAAGTTAATAACTCATTTTACAATAATCAAAACATTTATGTTAAATGGTGTTATTAACTAGCAAATTATGAGTTAGAAATAGTTTTGATTGGCGTAATAAAACCAAAATATATCTGGTAAGCATAGTACTCGACTCTCATCTAACAAAAATAATCAAAAATGTAACATGGGCCGATTAACTAAATAGTTTTAACAAAATAGTCGTACCTATTCCTAATTCAAAGCATAAATTGGTGTCCTCTCTGGTGTTCTAACGAATCGGCCATCATTAATGACGACAGTATCAGCTCTAAATTAACATAATGTAGCTCTCGATAACGTCTATTAACCTGAGACCACATGTTTAGCCGTATCTTCACAGATTTATTTCAGGTTCGCAGCAGTATTATCGTCACCTTAACGCCTACACAAGATCACCGTTTTTTTATTCCAAACAGCTAGGACACTTTCTGAACGAAGATCTGACTGAAATGCATGTCTTACCTTTTATTTATAGGCGAATTTCTCATTAGCACGATTGTACAACTCAGTAAATTTTCATACTGTATTTTTCTAGCATCATACACGCCTGGTTGCCAAGCTTTGCATTAGCCAAGTTTACCAAGACTTAGAAATTGGGATTGTTTTTTTTTTCGTTAAAGCAAAACCAATCTTCTTTTGTATAATACTGAAATCTCGGGTTGATTTTGCTTAGATAATCAAACATTAACTTGATTATTTTGTGTTTGGGTGGAATTTAAATAACCCGGTATAATTAGGCAAAGCCTTATTTCATGACGAATTATATCCTTATTTTTTGTGTCTAATCAAGCTTTGGATTTAAAGTTTTGCAGTTTAAATAATAAATTACTTATATTCGTAACTATTAACTTGTGTTAAGCAATATTGGCTCCAATAATACTATTGATACAGTTTCTAATAGTTTGTCGCTTTTTATTTATGTGTTAGGTTTGTTTCTTTGGCTGAGTATACTGATGTGGAATTGACAGTTATAGGCACGGAACCGTCGCTGGTGAACTTGTCCGGACCACACCCTGACGAAATCAAGGAGGGACAATGGCTTGGAGTATCTGTCAGCAGTCAGGGTCCTGGAAAGAAGGCGGTCGTATGTGCCCACAGGTATGACCAAGCCTTTATTATTATTGTAACGTGATCTCTCTGATCTTAGGTAATTTCTAATTATTTTTTAACATTTTTTCAGGTACATTCGCAAAGTGGGAGAATCTCAATATGGGCAAGGTCTATGCTATATGTTGGACAATCAGCTGAAATTGGCTGATATTTGGGAGCCATGTAAAGGTCGACCAGTTGCAAGGTAAAAATAATTGTTTTATACAGGCAGTAAAAATAAACGTGAAAATCTATGACATGACATCTCTCATGTGTCGCTAAATAAAATAAGACCTCGAGACCTATTGGTCTATTAGTCAGTATTTCTTTTAAAAGTATTTTTTTTAATTAAAAGTAACAATAAATTCTGATGTTTCAGAGAACACGAGGAATTCGCATTCTGTCAAGTGGGAACCAGTAGTTCATTCCTGGGAGACGACACAATTCTGATGGGCAGTCCTGGACCTTACGCGTGGAGAGGCACCATCTTCACCCAGGATGCCAGCGATGATGTACTGGCACGGGACCACGTGGTCTACATGGCCCCTGTAGTGGACGGCGCCAGTCCAGTTGAGAAATATAGTTATTTAGGTACGTGTTCTTTAGTTTCTTTCTAAAAACCATTTTGTGAAATTCGTTTTCAAGTAAATAATTTTGGGTTAAAAAAGAATAACGGTTATTAACTTTCTACGGATCTTCTATCTGTGTTTGTTAGCATTAATTACGGCAATTCAATAAAACCATCCATCAACTAGGTGCATCCTAGCGTACCACTCACACACTGATAGCACGTGTGGCACGTCGCTCAGTTGCGCTTATAAAAGCACAAACCAATGCTTTTCAAGCAACATGAAAACATGCTTGCTCTACGGCACTGGAAAAGCATGCTGAAATAACATTTGCTTTTTAAAAGCACACCCAGTATCAGAACGGTGCCGCACTGCGTCCGATCCAAATCTGATTAGATTCAGTCAAAATACCTATGTCATTTGATTTTTAACCGACTTTAAAAAAGGAGGAGGTTATTACATGGAAAATTGGACCGATAATGACGGACATAGTGCGTCAGTTCTCGTACAAGTATGTTGTACTTCGACTACGCAGCCGGACAGTATTTTGACGAACTAGGATAGAATTCGTGCGAAAGCAACCTAAGAAAGCATGCAGTTCATAGTCATAGCCCTTTATTTATTTTGACAATGTTTTTTTAAAATGATACTACCCATTCTAGGTCTATGTGTCACCTAGGAAGATATTGTTCTTGAAAGTAACACCACTAAATAAAACAACTTTATAATTTCAGGAATGTCAGTCATAGGCGCAAACTTCTTCGGACCAAAGTCGTCTTATGCGGCTGGAGCACCCCGAGCCCAGGGAACAGGTCAAGTGGTGATCTTTAGCAAACCCATCATCAAGGACTGGACCCGCACCGACATCGATATCCTCAAGGTCACCCAGCTCTTCAAGGGCGAGCAGTTCGGATCCAGCTTCGGTTACCAGGTCTCCTCGGCTGATGTGAACGGAGATGGGTAACTATAGATTTATTATTGAAAATTTTGGGCCAAGTACATGCCAGCTCGACGAGTATTGGTATATTGTGGCAGCCCTTTTGATTATAGCTCAGTACTTATGCCCGTTGAATCCAGGAATCGCCAGATTTTTCGGGGAGTGAGTTCTGTTATCTCTTCCGGGTACATTGTATGCTGCCCTAAATGGATACTTCTTTTGCTCATAAGCGGTCCGCATGAGTAGAGTATGTGCATAGCCGTTTCTTCTGTTGAATGGCAGGCTTTAGAGTGTTCTTGCCCTGTCGGTACTTTTATTATCCTTCCTTATCTTTTATCATCCTTTTCTTACTGTTTTAATTTTATCCCTTAGCTACCATTGATTAATGTTCGAAATATTTCATTTCAGATTGCCAGATTTGTTGGTCGGTGCACCGTTCTACTTCTCCCGTGACGCTGGTGGCGCTGTGTACTTATACCTCAATGACAAATACAGTTTCAAGTCAAAATACGATGTTCGACTAACCGGCAAACAGGAGTCTCAGTTTGGGATTACCATTGCCAACGCGGGTGACTTTAACAAAGATGGATGTGAAGATATAGCTATCGGTAGCCCTTATGCAGGGCAAGGTGTGGTGTACATTCACATGGGAGACAGAAAACATGGGTTGAAAACTAAGCCCGATCAAGTAATCCAGGCGGAGGCGCTGCCAATCACTTTGAGGACTTTTGGTTATTCTCTGTCAGGCGGAGTTGATTTAGATGATAATGGATACCCTGATTTACTTGTCGGCGCATATGAAAATGTAAGTCTACGCATCTCATTTACGCACGAATTTATCTATTGCTTTTTCTAGACAGTATATTTTTATTTTTTTCCTTGTTATTATTACAGAGTAGCGTCGCTCTCATTCGGACAAGGCCGATAATCGACATCAAAACCTCAGTGCAACCCACTAATACGATCATGAACATCGACCCTTCAATCCATGGCTGTGAGAAGGACCCTGGAGCCAACTACACCTGCTTCCATTTCCAAGCCTGTTGCATTATTAAGTCTCTAGTCAGATCCACTAAGACCAACATCCACACTTTGAATTATGTCATCGAGGCTGAAACTTTCCCAGGAGGCAGAAAGTACTCTAGAGTATTTTTTGATGCTGAGAAAACAAATATTGTCAATAAGACAATAAGACTAGGCAAAGACGTGGAAGATTGCAGAGAACATATCGTGTATCTGAAAAACAACACTAGAGATATCCAGACACCTATAAAAGTAAGATTTTTAAATTGCCTTTATGATTGACGCATGTACGACAATAATATTGAATCACTTTAGTAGTAGTTTGTGTGTATAACTAATTTCTTAACATCCGTCCTTTTCTAGTTTCAAGTGACCTACAAATTGGAGCACGAGCAACCCAAATACTCCACGATCGGTCAGCTACCCAACATTGATGACTACCCTGTATTGAACGCGACAGCTCGGACGACCTTCAGCGCTAACTTCCTTAACGATTGTGGTGTTGATGGCGTCTGCGTTAGTGACTTGGTTGTAGATCCTGTGCTCTTGCTCCCTAAAGGTGAGATATGCATACCTAGCAACTAACATATAACATACATATCAACTAACGCTCTTCATAACATACATAGCAACTAACGCTCTTCAAAATATTTTACTTTGTAGCAAGCCTATACATATTTGTCTATTGCAGCTGAGGGCAGCAATGCTTACGCACTGACGCTGGGTCAAGAGGAGGAGATTAGGCTGGCCATTTCCGTGGACAACTACGGCGAGTCTGCGTACGAGACCCAACTCTTTGTTCACCACCACGCTAGCCTTCACTACATTGCCATCAATATTAGTGTAAGTTTTTGTAGATCTCATTTTTGCAAGATAAAAACAATTGATGAACCTATGAGCGCTCGTTCTGGGTCTACCTACATACTTTAACGTATGAAATTAATCAAATCTTCATTTTACATTTACAGGAGAAACACGTAATATGTACAAGCGTAAACAAGACTACTGTATCCTGCATGCTGGAGAACCCTTTTAAGAAGCAACCAGCTGGTACCCCTCCTATCACCATGAGGTTCGACGCGAGGGCTTTAGAAGACATCGAGCCCTCCGTGGTGTTCACTGTGTGGGCCAACTCAACATCTGATGAACTGTATCCGGGGAAAGTGCCTGCTAAAGTGGAGGCGCTGGTTATCAAGAACGCTGAACTGTTGATTAAGGGGTAAGCTTATATCCATATAAATATGTTAGTAACGTAATCTTCATCTTCTACTTTTGTTAAAGGTCTCTTAAAATTGGACTACGCAGTCATTTCTTCTATTAATTAAATCGCATCTCCTGTTTTAGTGCCGCTCGTCCAGAGCAAGTGTTCTACGGAGGAGAAGTTAAGGGAGAGTCGGCTATGACTTATTTCGATGACATCGGTACCAGAGTGGTGCATACCTATCAGGTAAATTAAGAAGTAAATTATACGGGTAACTTTTGACTGATTTCCCCAGTTCTTTACTTGTGCCCATCAGCTTCTGCATTACCAACCAACGCATTATATAAATGAGTGACATTAAATTTGGCTACATCTCAATATTTTATTTTTGCAGGTGTTCAACGAGGGTCCGTGGCGTGTATCCTCAGTGCAGGTGGTGATCTCGTGGCCGCACCAAGTGGCGGCAGATGGCGTGCAGGGCAAGTGGCTGCTATACCCTGAAGACGTGCCCACTGTTGATGGCGAAGCAGGTATGATTTTTTTGAAGTCGCTTCTACAATCCGTTTGTTTCGATCTTTCTTACCAAAGTAATGTGGGTTTACTGATCGAAATGTTTTCTACAGATCAAAGTAACGGCGAATGCTTCATATCTGAAAACCAAATAAACCCACTCAAGCTGACTTCAAGGCCTGGTGTCCCGGAACCATACTTAGAGAATCTAGAGATGGACCCATTCCTTAGAACGGGCAAGCTAAGTGTGAGCTCCAGCGAAAAACAACATAACGAGACAAAAAGGGTTTTCGTATCTTCGAACGCTTTCGAGAATAAAATCCGGAAGAAACGAGACAGTGATATCGTTAAAGCTGAAGCGTATACGGATAAAGATGGACAAAGAAAACAAGTGGTGAATATGGTAAGTTTAATAGCCTACTCCAATCAACGGGCGATATCGTAATGTGCATTTAGCGTCTTAACCGGTCTTTTTTCTAAAATCTTTAATAGTTACCAAAAATTTTACACCAGCATTCTGTAAGTGGATCGACAGCCATTTGACACTACCATTTTAGTTTAATGGCTACCCGACCCTTAAGTAAGTATGTGACGAAACCTTCTTTATTTTTTTAGAACTGTCAAAAGAAGACGGCAAAGTGCATCCAGTTTCAATGTGTCATCTACCGGCTGGGTCGTATGCAGGCCACCACCATCACAGTCAAAGCTCGTCTCTGGAACTCTACTCTCGTGGAAGACTACCCCCGAGTCAGCCACGTCAATATAGCTTCTACTGCCTACATTGTCATACCAGACCATTATAATCTTCATCAGAGCAAACATCACGATGACTCCGCTACGGTAAGGCACAAAGAAAATTAACAAACAGTTGACTTACCATAACCTGCATAAAAGGTGCGAGCAAGAACTCATAAAGGATTCTTCATTTTCTGTTTCAGGTGGAGACAGTCGCCTATCCAGACCTAAAGATAAGTGAGCCTTCAGAAGTGCCTTTATGGGTGATCATCCTCTCTGTGATCATCGGACTAATAGTGTTAATACTCCTCATCATCGCGCTTTGGAAGCTCGGCTTCTTCAAGCGAAGCAGGCCAGACCCAACTCTGTCTGGCAACTTAGAAAAGAACAACCACGAGTCTAGTCCATTCATCGGAAGAGATCGGAACAGTATTCGATAGCTGGAGTATTTCATGGTGCATGACGTGCACATTTAGTGTCGGGTAGACACTGGACTTAAATTGTTCGGTTGACGAAGTCTTGAGTTAGGAAACAAAATTGAGTGAATGTTAAGTGATGCAACTGTGAAAGTGATAAAACAGAGGTATACTTATATATATCATATAAAGGTCTGTGCCTAGACAAAAGGTCAAAGTGTACTTATTATTGCGCTCTTGTGTAACGTTCTAGTGGGCATCGGGCACATAGACCTCAAAACTGTTTTTTTTTTGGGAAAATACTTTTGAATTTACACTGAAGCCTAGATAGTTTCTTTATTATCATTTATGTAAACTTTCTTTGTTTCTTAACTCTAGATTATGTATGAAATAAATAAAATATTTTGACTGTGATTTCTTCATAGAGGAAAATTATGCTTAGATGTGATGTTTTAAACAGTCGTGTTTATGTTGTTGAAGTTTGCACGAGCCTTTGTATTGATGTGTTGAAAAATTTTATTATTATTTTCCATTTGCATTTCTGTAGAGTGTAAAAAAATGTGTAAGCTAAAAATATTGTTTATATATTCGAATGGATATGTTTTTTCTGTAAATAAATACTTGCCCTACTTTATTATTTATGAGTAGTTAAGTGTCTACTTAATCGACTAGATTTTTTCCTAGTCAAAATATGGAATAGTTAATTAATACTTACATAGTCGTAAAAGGCGATGTTTTTTGCATCGTAGCTTTTTTAAATGGTCACAAGACTCTAATGTAGGTATGATGTTAGAATAAAAATCGAGAGGCGCTTTATATTATTAGACGAATTGTTTTTTACGACCATATAAAAAATAAAGACCATATATAATATATACAAAAAATATAAAGCAGAATTAAAATAAATTTATATTCTTTTTCCTATCAACACAAGTATATTTTGCTTATTTCGTACAATTTAATTCGTACCAAATATTATCAAAAATTTAATTAGACCTACCTGCTCTTAATTAAACATGGACATCCATTTTTATAAACGTTTTCTTATGTTCATAATTAAAAAATAGGCTGACGGAAAGCTATATTACTATCAATCTCCAATCCAAACAGCAAAAAAATATAATTGCTAACTGCACTCACGTACTTAAAAGTTGTATTTTACACATTGTTTCTCGTACTACTTACGATAATACGTATAGAAATTTTAAAATGTATTTTTCATAAAGTATTATAAGATTTTTTACTAAAATTATTACCAACTTACTTATTATTAGATACTTATGCAAAATTGTTCACATAAATAGTTATTAAAATAAAAATATATCATTAATCACTGCCACTAAGTCTTAGAATTGTAATTGGCGATGTTGCCACGTCCTATGCATGAATAGTTAAGGCAATGATAATTTCCAAGAGCTTCTCGGATGACTCGTGGTCCGTGAGCTCCTGTAGAGTTGTGGAAATGCCATGTACAATTGTACATCCCAAACGGAGCCAACTTGGACTGGGACGGAGATAGCGGTCCCGTCGGCCACATGGTAATGAATTCCCTTGGGACATGGATGGGATTTGTGCATATCGTATCATACAAGACTCATGAAACTAATGCCATCCAATTTCAATCATTTTAAGTGCAACTGTATTTAAAACACTTATATCTTCGTAGGGAAAATTGCAGTTAAAAATCACTGAATTCGGATAGCATGTGTTTTATGAGTCTTGGATGATGTTAGAACGATATGTAAGTATAAATGCTATTGTTGTCCCGCGGAAATGTATGCCCTGTGGTCGACGGGCCCTCTAATTCCTTCAAAGTCCAAGTCGGCCTAGTTGGCATGCACAGGGCGGTTTCACAGCACTTCAAGAGCTCATATACGCGAGTCATCCGGGTACCTCTCAAACCTCAAAATTAAGCGTCATTGCTCTGAATATAGATGGACATGATAAAGGCTATGATTTTGAAGTTACATTTAATAATACATCTTATTGTAATATCGACTGATTTTGTTTTAAAAACAATACGTTAAAATTTAATTATCATCTTTAAAATTGTGTCAGTTCAGAAAAAAAGTATGTTTTCCTTTATCAACAATATAGTTTATTGTAGGTCAGGTTGTGATTGTTTCTGTTTTCTTTCTACATTCATGAACACAGTACATTTTTACGTGAAATAAAAGGTGCCATTTTATAAAAGGTGTTTTTATTTTGTTTATTTGCTACAAAACCTTCAGCTTCTTCAAAAGGTCTGTCCGAGATCTTTTCCTTAATGACCATACTTTGTGACGCTCACGCTTGTTCTGTTTTTTTTATTTCTAAACTTTTGTCAACTTATATTTTTTTTGTTTACTTCACATTATTAAGTAACTACAGTAAGTATGGATTTATTATTATATCTATGTATGTTTATGTAATTTTATTATATTAATGTATGTATGTAGGTATATAATACATTGTTTGCATTAGAATTGTTCAATTATTATGTTTTTCTTTTTACGCCGCCACGACTATTTCTGCCTCACCCACTGGTTGACTGGTAGAGAATGCCTTAAGGCATTAAGTCCGCCATTTGTACTACTCTGTTTGTGCAATATAGAATAAATAAATATACTCGCATAGATAGGTAGGTACCTACTGTTTATTAAAAGTTTATTCTACAATCGGCTCAATTCCAATGCGCCCTGTCTAAGATTAAATTTAGGTTCAGTCTCTCTCTTTCTCTGCCAAACAAACGAAAAGAGACAGACTATATTAATTTAGAAAAGTCAGACTAAACAGCTGTCCTTTGCTAAGGAAATTAGAGAACCCATAGAAAATTTAGTAGGGATGTCATACGATGACGACTAAAGTTAGACGAAAACACGCAAAATCTTGTACAAATACGTAAGAAATCGCATCACTTAATTTGACGTTTCTAAATTATTTGTAGTCTGTCTCTTTTCGTTTGTTTGATAGTGCAAGAGAGAGAGACAGAACCCAAATTTAATCTTAGACAGGGCGCATTGGAATTGAGCCCATTGTCTACTACAAATTACACTAAAAGTATGACAATAATTTACAGAAAAAGCATGAATTTGAGTTAATACAGTTTTTTTATTATGCGTCGAGTAGTTTCAACTAACTTACTCGTAGTATGTTCACTCCAAGCTTTTAGATATACAATTCCAAATGAATTTTCGGTGACTAGTATATTTTTACTATGTTTATAATTAACTTTTAATAAATAGCTGACTCAATACGGCATCTTATAATAGTTGTAGCCTGTTGTTGACGCTTTCTGTAACAAAACGTTTTTTTTTTAAATCTTATTAAAAAGTACTTTTAAAAAGATGATTTACATGCATTTTCTTTGTAATAACTTTGTGAACTTACGTCTTTTTTAACTGATGACCAGCAAAAGGTACAAAGTGATTGATTTTTGTGATCCGTCTCATTTTTCTGAAGACACGGCTTCTCCATGTCACCTGAGTTTAGCGGAAAAAAAATTAAATTAAAAAGATGATAGCCTTTTTCCACAAGGATAGGTAGGTACCTATGGTATTCATTCTATGGGCTCCATCCGTCGGACGTAGGCTGACGTAGGCCTCCTCTATTTTTTTCTACCTCCAAAGGGAAGAATACCTATAGGTAAGAGCAACAGACAGACAGGGTGTCTGTCTGTTGCTCTTGCATTCAGTTTCAGTTTAGTCTTGATTTTATTCAAGTTATTTCCATTAAGCTGTAAAATTTAAGCAGCAGTTGGTGCTCATTCACGCCATGACGATTCGTGTTTTTCGGTGTTATTACAAAAAAAATAGACCAGGTTTAAAATAGGTCTAAATATTAGCCAACGACAGAGGAATGAATGACATATATCGTGACATAACCTAATAGAGAAGCGCTTTTCTAATTGTTATATGTTTATATACTATACTAAGTTTTTAGAATAACAGGGGTTAAGTTTTAAAAAGATCACATTCGTCAAAAACACAAATCGGCTTTTTTATGGCGGATCCGCTTATTCGTTTTCGCATCCTGTTCGAAGTTCATCCAATTTGAACTCCGGATCACGAGACAAATGTGAACATCAATTCAGATACAGATGCCAAATCGTGAAAAATCACGATTCCGTATTCATGTGAACGACAATCCGTCATCATGACGCACCGTGTTTTTTGACGGATCGTCAATGACAGATCCCGTGTGAATGAGCCCTTTGTTTGGTAAATACGAGTATTCATTTTCTGACTGTGAATTTTTAATATTGAATTATTATTTTATTAATAGAACTTCGTTGCCACTTTCTCTATAGAGGACAAAGTCAAAATAGGAAAAACCTTGATAAGCTTCATTTCAAGCTTATTTCCTCTAGGGTCAAGTTAACTGTAGTAATATGGACTTTATCTAACCTGTGTAAAGTTGGTTGTCGAGGTGCGTGATGTAGCTGCCGGCCAGTCGAAGGATCTCGATCTTGCTGAGCTTCCTCTCCGGCGGCTCCGTGGGGATGAGCAGGCGCAGCGTGTTGAACGCCGTGTTCACGCTGCTTGGAAATGTTAAAGGTATTTTGATAACAATTCTATTACTTTAACTATTGGGGAAAATAGTAACGAAATCGACACAGAGAGATATCACGTTTTCAATTAGCTAAACTAAGACCCGAGTTCACCAACTTTTAAACAGACGTTAAACGTAAGTTGACGGTTAATTTGACACAATTTTCATACAATATATGTCCAATAATATTATAACCGCTATTTAAAAATTAAACATGCGATGATGAACCAGACCCTAAGACCCTTGTTTACCAATGTTTAAACAGCCGGTAAACCCCGATCGACGGTTAATTTGACAGAATCCCCACACAAAATATATCAAATAGTGCTAAACCGGCTGATCAAAATTCAAACATGTTTTAGTGAACTCCAGGCTGAGCATTGATTGTTGACCAAAGTAGGTGATACAGATACTTTAAAAAAATCATTTATAAAAAAACAACTTTACACACGGTTTATGTGTGGTTTGTTAAAAAAAGTGTTATTGAAACTGCTACGGCCTACAATGCTACATGCTACGAATGTGCTACAAGTACCGAAATAAATAGTTTTAAACTATTAATAGTGGTGTTAACCTTAGATTGTATTATTTATGCTTCTACTAATGTCGCAACGACTATAAATTTGAAACAACGTAACCTATAATATTTTAAGTATAATTCTCTTGCACTAACTTTTGCGTACGATCCCTTTCACGAGCGTTCGCTTGGCACCTTTGTTTTGCAACTGGAACTACATCTCCTCCGTAAGAACTGGCTGATAAACACTGCTGACTCCAACCTTCACCGTTGCACGTATAGTTTAAAAAGTTTTCCATGTTTGAAATCCGAACTTTAGTTTTCGCGCCAAATGGAACAGATTTGTTTTTTTTTGCACAGAGGTTGTTACTTGAACTTTACGATCCTCCTTTGTTTTTTCAATTGAAGACAAAAGTTGGTACAGTGCATCCGAATGTTGAATGCGTACTAATCCATGTGCGTATGTGGGCCTACTAATAAGTATCCCGATGGATATCGCTCATGAAGGAGTCATTTAGGAAGAACAGCGCGCGCCACTGACTCGGCTCTTAACCGATAATTGTATAAACAGATGGCTCCCGGTTGAACAGGGACGGACTTAAAAGGTCAAGTCTGCTTAGAAGTAAATTCAAAACTTCAACTTACTGTTCTGGAGGTGCGTAGCCAAAATACTATCGAAAAAATGTTGTAAGCAGTAACCATACCTACTTAAAAATCTATAATATCTACATTTGCTAGTGGTTACTTACTGATGGCTACGATACGCTCAACTTTTTGGTTCCAAACCTCAAAAGGAAAAAAATAGCCTTTGTTTGTATGGAATCCTCAGCGTGTGAATCCGACTCGCAGTTGCTCAGTTTTTAATCAAGCTGGTTATTCATGTCCATAGAAAAAATAACATTTCGGTTAGCCGCAAAGATTTTTTTCAAGTTCCTATTTTTTTTCTTACCAATGATTCTCATCAGAAGAAGATAGTGTCTATGTAAAACACAATATTTTTAAAAACGCCCTTAGTTCGACCCTGCAGTGGCGAATGGCTTACTTGTCATCAAGAATGTAAAACTCGGTTTGCTCCCCCGTGCTTTGTTTCTGTTAGTATAAGCTAACTACCGCAATAAATATTTTTAATTACTCTGATGACTCTTTTCGGCCAATAGGCTTCTTTTTGTTTTTCTTGGCACATAACTAAGACATGCGTGATGTTTTGTAAGATTAGGTAATGTTTATCTTGATTATTGTACGTACCTATATTTTATTAGTTATGCACTTTTGCATATTACAGTTAATTTCACGTCTGTGAGTCTGAAATATTTGAAAAATTTTAAACTTGCTTTATTTCATAATTTAATGCTTCAAAGTTTACGCTGAGTTTTGATTCAAAGATTTCATTTTTGAGAGCTAGCTTATATACTTGGATGCGCTTAGATATCTTTGAAACAGACATGTATCCGATTTGGACGTAGTAGCTTTAAGCTCAGCTAAATCGAAGTTAATCAAATAACCCCTCTATGTAAGTAGGTACTTAATTTAGAATGTTCACACCTGTTAAAAAAGTAAAGTCTGAAAGTTGTTTCTGCAGCATGACTTCGGTCCCATGCTCCTTAACGGGCGCGATGACTATCACTCTGTCAACATGCGCTTTCGCTGTATTCGCGTCTCGGGGGATGCGAGCGCTTCCGTGGGAACCCTGGCTAATTGGTTAATTTATACGACTGTACTGGCTCGAGTCTCGACCCGCGCTCATTCGTTTTCGTTTAGGAGGTTCACATGTTCGGATGTAACAACAACTAACAATGACCGTGCGCAGCCGTGCGACGAAGTCTCTCGATGAGTTTTACAGCTCTTCAGCTTTATAGTCCTAATTAATCATAGGAGAAGTGGGAAGCAGTTGCAAGTATGCGTTAATTTTGTTATCAAAATTGTACGGAAATGAGTTAAAGTCCAATTTTACTTTTTATAAAATGGGAAAATGAAACCAAAGCAAACAGTCTCAACTGCGAAACCGTCAAAGTCATGAAGATACAGTCTTCAAGATTTAGGTCACTGTAAGGTACCGTTCATCTAAATAGCCGATGACCGATGAGGCAATCACAATGGTGAAGCGCCTACTGCTCAGGTGGTGTTGGTTTTGCGGGCGACGTCACTCCCCCTCCTCGGGTTCGGCGACGGCGCGTCCAACCGACGCGGGCGCACCACGGCCGAGACTTTCTCCTCGCGACACCGCGCGCGGAGAAACGCCAGCCGAGCGCCGACGCTGAGTCGCACACGCAGCCGCGCGCGAGTCGACCGTCTTCGACGCATGCGCGACCGAACGACTGCTTATTATCATCGCACTTCCGCGTTCGAATTACCGCTTTCGCCCCGTAAACAGTTCTCGTGCGAACGTTTCGTGTTTTCAAACAAATTTCGACATCATCGTTGCGAAATAGAACAAATTCGCCGGTGGATGGCTGCAGTTTTCGAGACGAACAAGCGGCGTTTGCAAAACGCTGCCGTGATGCCTGATCATTATTAAAGGTGAGTTGCTGCCTTTCTACTAGCCGTGGTCCGTTCGGTGTTAGACGATGACATTCCGTGATAAGGTAGCCGCGGTGTCTTGCAGTGAACGCAAGGACGCGACCACATGTCTACCCACCGGCCACAGGTTGCTGTGCTAATTCAAATATAAAGCTGTCAAGCACTGGTACAATGATAAAGAAGTTATTCATCTAAAACCTAACATTTTCATTCAGTTCTTCAATGAACCGTTGCTTGACTTTGCTGTAATTTTTGTTTGAACTTAACAATGAGTAGGTACTAAGTACAATTTTTGGACCACAATGGATTTTTTTTGTCATCGTTTTGACAGTTCGGTACATTTGATCAACAGTTACAAGACCGGTTAGGACTGGCCTGCTTTGCAGATCAGCTGATTTAACTTTGCATGAGCAGATGTGATAATCATAATCAAACCAAATGCTGATACTTTAACCAGGTTGATTTAAGAGGTTCATCCATTTTTAGAGGATATCGGTATTGAATAAGGCCCACTCCTGTTCAATCCTGAGATCCTCTTAAACATTCAGGTAGTGTGCGTTTTCTTGTTATTTAATCAATGTTTTTAGCTATCGTTTGAAGACTTTTGCTCTGGAATTTTGCTGCTGCATTACCAGTTATCTGTTTAGGCTTTAAATAAAATGTCTCACTTATAATATAATAATAACCTCTATAATAAACAGCTACCCACTTATGCGGTAAAATTAAAAATTAATATTTAAGACTAGGTAACCGAACTATATGAGGTCCAATCAATCCTTATGAGGTAAAGAACCTTTCTTTAAAATGATATGGTCCTAGACCACAGGTATTAGGCGTTAATGACGATCATCAAAGTAATAAGCAGTTTCCTTGACAGTCATATCAGAACGGAGCTCTTGACACAAAACGTTACGTGCTATTATTAAGAAATAACCGATACGGTACCTGATGAGTTCATGCAAGCCGAATTAGCGGCGAGCAAAAAGTCACGCGTGTCGATAAACTATTGAGGGAAAAACATTTATGAATCACAAGGATCTTCATCATTGACATCCTGCCAATGACCCATTAAGTATGCGCTTGAACCGCTTAGCGTGGCGCATACAACAATACGGAGACTGGTGTAAAACTTAGATGCTGTATCTATACGTAGGCCGTATAGGTACGTAAGTAAATTGCAACAATTGAATCATAGGATCCTAGAAAAGTCCGAAGTCGCCTATTCATTCACGATGAGGATAATCGTGAGTGTTTTCTCATCCTACAGATTTTCTTCAGCTTCTTGTTTAGGTAATCTGATCCGTAGGTTTGATTCGACGCGTAAGTTTTTAGCTGAACATCTAAAGTTTTTACTCGGAAAACGACGTAAGTTTCACAGTTAAACCTTCAATTTATATGCAACGCGTGTGACGTGTCGCTACCGAAGATGTTCTATTATGTAAGAGAATCAGTGCAAAGTAAAATGAGTCTGTACTTTCACTATTTAACGAAAGGCATTTTAAAAGAAATGAGTAGGTACGTAAATAGTTGTGCGTTTACCCATTCAAGTTAGGCTAGAGGTCAGACACTGTTTGCCGTTGATTATTCAAGGTTTTTAATCGTCTCCGAGACTGTGTCGCACGGATTCCGTAGGTTGGCTAATGCTTGCAATAACAATATCGATAAATTTCAATCGATATGTACCCAACCTGTCAAAATGGCAAGAACGAAACCAAAAAAGCAAGCTTCTCCATTCTGCAATATGCCTAAGTGGTTTACGTCATAAAAAGATTTCAAGTACCCAGTGGCTGTCACATATCCTTTAGGTAACATAATAAGATAACATCACAATATAATAATATAAGCATAATATAAAATAAGTGAAATTCGGTTTTGATACCGATTTAAACCGAATTGTAAAATAAAGTAACTGAATTGAATGGTGAATACTAAAAAATCTGCGGAGACAGAAGCCAAGCCACTCCATTTAAAACTCTTACAAGAAGATGCAAAAAAACTTTTTCATTTTAAATCAATATGTGTTTGTTTATTTATTATAATAGGCACACAAACAGAAATACTAGATAGATAGCTTTTATCGACGATATTTGAATCTCGACATCTTTAGATAGGTTCCACTATCGTGTGCAGCAAACGCTAACGGCCGGTGAAGGCCGGTGCTTTGTGTTTGACTAAATGCCCACTGAAGATGTTACAGCACCTGTTGTAATTTGCATAGACCACAAGTCCGCTTTTTAATATTGGGTAGTGGACCTTAGTTTTAATGTAACAACCGCTCGTATTTCATCAGTTTCATTTGCAATCCAATAACTGCAGTAATTATATAAAATTATTACGGCCCCTAGTGATTACGTCTCTATAATTTTCTTGCCTAATTTCACCATCAGGGGTGCATTTAAAAAAAAATGCAATAGGTATTTCGGTTTCCGTTGTCAAAACCTTTGCTTTATCTAAATTTTAAAAAGAAATAGTCCGAAAAGATTGGTAAGTGTCCAATAGCAAATAAATATAAATATTAACTGCTTTAGTACTGAGTTAAAAATATCGTACTGTTACTTTGCAGTCATAGTCGAAGTTGAGTAACTGCAGAATTGAGCGGTTCGAGGCGCGTGCAGTACTTATCGCACCTTAATAGATCCTGTGCAATAAATTTTATCTGTGTTTGGCTTCACAATCGTTGGCTTTTGAACGGATAACACTTTTGAAGGCTATGAAGCTTCGTTATCAATATTCTTCTATTAAATCAAATTGAATTTCGCTCACAAAAAATAACCGACTATGTCATCCGGTGGGACTCGAACCCACGTCCCTTCGCTATTGCTTAAGTTATAAAAATAATAATTCTTCTATTATTCAATTACGAGTAGGTACTTTATTGAGAATTTTGGACAAGGTTTGAAATCGGATGGTAACGCTCCCTACGGCTTAAATATTCTGATGCATAAAAGAGCTTTGATAGTTCGGTTTATTTATTCCTTGATTTCCTCTTTCAACTTTACGTAAGTAGAAGCAACCAGTCCGAGGGCACTTGTTGTTGAAAGAAAAAATACTCAAAATAACACTAAGACCCGAGTTCACCAATTATTAAACAGCCGTTAGTTGACGGTTACTTTGACACAATTCTCATATAAAATATGTCAAAACATTATAACTGCTGTTTAAAAATTAAACATGTGTTGGTGAACTAGAACTTAATGGTTTAAATATTATGCATTATGGGTTTAGTTTTCAATTCATTTCAAAGAAGCAAGTCTCCTAAATGCATAAGATGGACGTTTCTCTAATAACGATGCCTTCCACGACGTCAGCTGAGATGAAGCTGAAGATAGGCTTATGCGCACAATGCCCGGAGTTAGGTAAGCGGCCTCGCGCAGGCGCACAAATGCCCCGAAAACCGTTGCCCAATCGCAATTATACATGACGGACCATTATTTTATTTAATAATTCAAACTCTTATCGGTGCCATCATGAGAAATAGCCAACGTGAAACGTCAAACCAGTTTGGAGTGTAAGTGTGAGCAATTGTTCTTGTGAGCATTTGCTCACGAGAACAATTGCTACAATTAGACGATTGTGAAATTTTGTTTCTTTTCTTCTTCCTCGGTCCCTCAATGCTGAGGATCGCGACCACAAGTGAGATTCCTCCATTGGCTGCGGTTATATGTGCTGTGTACTGCGCTCTGCATGCTCTCGCCCACTGTTTTCTTCACCGCGTCTGTCCATCGGGAAAGTGCTCTGCCTTTGGCTCGTCTGCCCTCCATACGGCCCAGGATGTGTGTTTCTTTTATAGAAACAAAAAAAACACAAACTTGACTTGATCGTTGGTTAATGTGATTTAAATCAGTCAATAATTAATTAGGGTTTTCCTTATACAGTTTGTTGTTTTTAATATGTTTTGACAGTGAACTTTTGTTGGCGACCCTTAGAAGTATGGCATATCGATATTTGAATGGTATGGTATGCCATACTTCTAAGGGTCGCCAACAAAAGTCAAGTTTTAATTAAACAACCGTTCAACTATTATCTGTCATATTTTGTATGAGAATTGTGTCAAATAAACCGTCAATCTATGTTTACAGGCTCCTCAAAAATTAGTGATCTCGGGTCATATATAGATAGACACATATAGATCGACCATAATGAAAGAAAACAGAAGAACAGTTTCCAAAGTAGGCAAAGCTCATGAACGAGCTTTACAAGACTATTCTACTTTAATTGCTGTAAATTTTCAAGTTTGCAGTCCTAATCATTATCAGCACGTTAAAGTGTAATTCTTCGGCAGTTTTTATTTACTAGACAACAAATGATTACTGTAAAAAATACATTCCAAGTCTCGTGATGCAAAAAGAAACAAGGTTTTGGGTTTTCAGATTCATCGTTTATGTAATAACCAATGTACTTACTTTAAAACATGTTACCAATATTTCTGTCAGTGGTTCAGTTAAACTTAAAAAACCTACTTTTTTGTAACTGCTAATGAGATTTGTTCCATAGTGCCCAAAATATTAGCAAACAAAATTGCAAAGTTGGTACTTAGCTTTTTACTATATTTTGTAATACGGTTATACTAAGTTACTCCTGCCTATATGAAAATGGAGTCAATGTGAAATTAAAGCAGAGATATTTATTACACTTACTACTTAATTCCTTATGCAATACATAAATATTTATTTAAAATTTAATAGTGCCAGTAATTACCATCTATTGTTGCCGGCTTATCTTTTCGCGAAGTCTGACAATTTAGTGTATTGTTTGCTCCATGTTACTTAACCCTGTATGTAGGCCAGATGAGAGGCATGTTGCAAAAGGAAGTTCCTACTGTCTATCTATCAGACTACCTTGCGACTATAAATAGTAATGCCTTGTGGAGCGTTTAACGATTGATAATAATAATAATGATATATTTTTTCCATTTTTGAATCTGACATTTTACAGACTAAAACACAGAGTTTGTATCTTTAGAGTTAGATCTACCTGGGTACCTACCTACTTGTAGCTATTAGAGAAGCTTAGTACCTATTATGAAATAATGGGCTCAATTCCAATGCGCCCTGTCTAAGATTAAATTTAGGTTCAGTCGCTCTCTTTCTCTATCAAACAAACGAAAAGAGTCAGACTACAATAATTTAGACACGTCAAATTCAGTGATGCGATTTCTAATGTATTTGTACAAGTTTTCGTGTGTTCTCGTCTAACTTTAGTCGTCATCGAATGACATCCCTCAATTGTCTATGGGTTATCTAATTTCCTTAGCAACGGACAGCTGTTTATTCTGACGTTTCAAAATTAATATAGTCTGTCTCTTTTCGTTTCTTTGACAGAGACAGAGACAGACTGAACCTTAATTTTATCTTAGACATATGGTGTATTGGAATTGAGCCCAATGTATTGTGAAAGAGAACAAATATACTTTATTTATTTTTATTATTAGCCAGTAGCAACTAATGATATTAATTATTATTATATAATCATCACGGTTATGTAAAGTCTCAGGCCGTATAACTATAATCCACGCTTTATTAAATCATGACAACTTGTCTTGAACTCTTTTGTATGTTCTTCATTCATCTATCATCTCATACGAAACTATTCAAGCGTTTTCCTCTTTGCTATTGAATATACTTTTATTATTAAGCATTCTTTTTGTTCCGGCACATCTCAATTACATTATATTATTCCATACACAATACACAGTCAGTAGGTATAGAAACGAGCTACATTTTGTTAGTAAAGTTCTATTGTATTTCAATCTTAATATGGCTGCTACTAAATAATTACAGAGGTTATATTGAAAAAAAGGGAAGAAAGTTTTGAAGGAAAACACTAGTAACTAAACTATAACAGTAATATATATACGACTTATTAATAAAAATTAAGATAAATTATTTAATACAAAAGAAAAACAAAAAAATATTAAAAGGGTCCTTGTGGTAAGGTTCCCAGGATGCTGGCAACATTACCACGCTGGATAGCGATGCTTATACGCTGAGCGAGGTAGCAGCCAGCTCTTGGATCACCACTGATGTCAACCAGCCAAAGAAGTATATATATAAGTTCTTGAATATTTTTGGTTACTAAAATATATTTAGTTGTCGGTGATTAGGGTACGAGTAACTTACATCATTCATAGAAGCATGGACAAATATGTAATTTGGCACTGAAATATAAATAGTGTTATATTAGAAACAATTTTAATATGAAAGGAAATTATAGTAGGTAACAACACATCATGGGCTGGGCTTAGTCCAGTCTAAACATGCAAATCAAATAACTTGCCAAACTAATAGGCACATTTAGATTTTTAAACGGTAAATTATTGTTTTTAAGTAATAAGCATTCACTGAAAAAAATGATTGGTTAATCGTAACTAAAATTTGGCTAATAATATAGTAGGCCGTAATCTAGTGACTTGCGAACTTCTGGTTTATTTTTAACAAAAATTGACTTCCCTACACCGAAACCATCGACTAACAAAACTAGTTTGGTTGATTCTTTATTTTCAGTGTTCACTTTGCAATCTAAATATTACATATTATTGCACATTTATGAAAGCAACGTTAAGCATTAACATTGCAGCGTTAAGACGCAACGCGAGGGTGGCCGAGAGGGTAGGCAATTGCCTGGTATACGAGGAACGCGTTTGATTCCCACCTCTGGTCGTCATTTTTTCAAGTGCAATGATATCTAATATTTTAAACGGTATTGAGAGACTTGACATTGCACTAGGCAACGTTTTATATGAAAACCATCTGAGATAAAAACAAAAAGTTACAAACTTGGTTACTGCTTGCAAACGAATTTTTAAATTGATAATTTAATGATGTTTGAACTATAAATATTTACACATTACATTAAAAGTATTGTGTATATATTTTTTTAACTAACATCAATAAAAATTATGATAAATGATTATTATTACAATTTACTTAAGAACACAATTAAATTATATGGATCATCATCAGGTAAAAGAAACTATTTTTAATAATAAAAACAAAATGTAATGTAGTTTGTTAACATCTTTAATGGCACATGGTATGAGGATGCGAAGTAGACACCAGTTGACCTTGCACCTTTTCGGAATTGATCCATTTGTTCGTTTTACAACGAGTTAAGTGTTAATTAATACTGTGGGTTTATATGGATTTTATAAGCTTCTTTACATAGTATAAAACAATATTGCTCCCGTTGTCTGTACGCTTAGATCTTTCAAAATACGCAAACATAGGTATTATTTCAACCAGGAAACCTACAGTGATTCAAGCGGAAGGTTTATTATGTGTAATACATATAGATATATGTATGATTCCTCAAATTACAGTATAATCTGAGTATGATTCTATTAGTACCCGTGCAAAGCCAGGCGGGTCGCTAGTCCTATTGCTAATTAAAAACCCTTTTATTACAATAAAAGTTAACAGGTATATTGCTTGGCCTCAAAGAAATTTTTGGAAATCCACAACTACCTATGGTTTTCTAAACACCATCATAGTTTTAGGATACGATACATGAACACATCTCTAAGCTATGCTGGATATTCAATTGAGGACCTCTTGGTGAAGTCGTTCGTGCTCCGGACTACAAAACCAGCGGTTGCGGGTTCGAATCCCCCAAGGGGCAAATGTTTGTGTGATGAGCACGAGCATTTGTACCTAAGTCATGGATGTAACGTATATAAGTATGTCTATCCGTTATCCTAGTCGCCATAGTAGCACAAGCTCACGGCGCTTAGTTTGGGGCTAGGTAATTGGTGTGTTTGTTGAAACAATTTACTTATAAATATTTATTTAATTTAGGTACACCGGTTGCACATCAGGTTCAGAACCAGTGAATTCTTCTAATCGTGTAGTAAAAACGTGGAGTAAAACTTACGCAGTGAAACGTTTTATAAATTGTAAGTAAATACCAATGCATTGAATGAAAGGAAGAGGCTGAAAGTGAATGTTTGCCTCTCAGTATAGTGGTCTTATATGGACAAAGATATAGGTAAGTAGTAACTACCCAAGCGTCGTCGTCCAATATGAATCGTCGGCTAATATTGGTAATATTTTCATAACAGTTAATTTATTAATGTGCTTTGGAATAAATTGGGTAAAAAGCTATTGAAGCTTATTTAACTTATTAATAACTTGTTTTTACTATTAATAGATTTTAGTCTCTTCTAATGTTCACAGCCTATCATCAGATTTAAATTCAATAATTTTTTTAGTGGTCAGGTGTACTATGTGGTTTTTACCTATAAGTACTAATAATTGATCTTTAATAATGTTCTAATTAAAATTAATAAAGTACGTCTGTATTCAGCCTTAATCTGAGTCATGCATAAAATGTTAAGACTTACGAGTTGGCACAATTTGAAATATGCTCGCGGATCCGACGAATAAGGCAAGTACAGTTACGTTAACAAATATCCTATTCAACCGTTTTATTTTAGAAGGACTATTATTCCTCTCCTACGCTGAAAACTGAAATAAGTATTATAATATAAAATATTGAGTTAATAAGTGGCGTCAGGATCTACATTGGGGTTCAATTCTAGAAGAATACGTTTTGCATTAAACAAAAACATGATTTACTTGACTGTACTAGCACGATCAGTTTCTGATCACCGGCCAACAAGTCAGTAAATGATACAAGTAAATCGCGCCATATCTGGTCATCCGTCAGACTATTTAATGTATGGGATCTTTAAATAGTATTTATGTCAGATACTCGTTTCCATTTCAATGAGAAACGTTTAGATTTTAGAAAATGGTAATAGCTTTATAACATAATAACGGCGGTAGCATAAAGGCTTACTTACATGTACCTCCTTAATAAGTGATTCTTAGGCTGGAGTTAATTTGTAATTAGCCGATTTAACATTATTTGACATATATGGTATCGGAATTCTGTCAAATTAACCGTCAAATGTTTACCGGCTGTTGAAAAGTTGATGAACTCGGGTCTTACTTTTTACTTATACATAGAAATGAAAGGATCTCGGTGTGTACTCTGGCTGTGGAAGATTTTGTGAAATGTTTCATTGGATCAAACTGGGGAAGTGGGTATCTATCACAATCAGGTGATCTTTCGTTAAAAACTCCATGCACGGTGTATGTTTAATCTGTACGTTCACGTACGTGTACTGTAGAAGCAAATAAACAACTCGAAAACTATTTTACTACGCTGAACTAAGTTGTTAGGGCAACGTACCTGACTGATCAAGCTGAAAATTATGAAATTTTACTTCTTCTTCTTTTCGTGTCGACACTGGCTTTATATTTTTGAGGACCAGTACTCGGCGACTAACATAGCATTTTCAGTAGCGTTGTTTTACAGGTCCTCACGTGTGCAGGTGTAGGGGGACGTAGGGCAGGACAATAGGTGTACCATCGTCTGGGGAGAGACACCACACATACATTCGCTGTCCGCAGCGAACATTTTACTTCGAACTTTAACTATTGGAACTTCGTATATCGATCATCATCATCATCCTAGCATTATCCCGGTTGTTCACTCGCAGGGCCCAGAGTCCGCTGACCATGACCCAGGACGTGGCAGATCAGGTAATTATGGTGTAGCGACTGCCATGTGGGAAACCTGACTAGTTATGGATAGCACATTAGTCGCCTGAATGTGCAGGTTTCCTCACGATGTTTTTTTCCCTCACCGTAAGAGCATAGTGAAACAACTAATGTACATAACTCAGAAAAAGTCATTAGTTTATTTTGTGTTTTTTTTTACACACCAATTACCTAGCCCCAAATTAAGCGTGAGCTTGTGCTACGGTGACTAGGATAACGGATAGAAATACTTAAATACATATAAACATCCATGACTTAGGTACAAATGCTCGTGCTCATCACACAAACATTTACCCCTTGCGGGATTCGAACCCGCAACCGCCTGGTTTAGAAGTCCGGTGCGCGAACGACTACACCAAGACGGTCGTCATTAGTACATGGCGGCACGTGGGATCGAACCCGACACCTCCCGCATGAGAGGCAACTCGTTAGCCACTACGCCACGATTGATATGGTTGATCAATAATATTATGTTTGTTGCAGAGTAGAACACAGACATGGGCGCTGGAAGCTGCGCGCGGCTCTGGCTCGCGCTCGCGCTGGTCGCGGCCGCCTCGCCGCCGGGCTTGGGGAATTCTGGTGAGTACTAATGTTGCACTAACATAATCGAAACATAAAAAGCTTGGGTCATAGACTATAATAAAAAAAACATTCTCAGCAGAACAATAATTAATTTTAAATTTTTCCTTCGGATTAAAGCTACAAGAGCTTTTTTCATGCATTTGATCGTCCCTTCAAAAATGTACCTTAATGAAATAATAAACACAAAACAATACCGCAGGTAGGTACATGTAGAAAAGTGATATGAAATTAAAAACATATGTAGGTAATTAGGTATATTATTTTAAACATCACTAAAATTTGCCTAGATTACAAATAACTTATTCATCACTCTTTTTCTTTATTTTTAACTATTTTTATAACACCTATTCCAAACGCCAGATGTCCAAAAGCGATCTTACGATAACAGAGATCAGCGAAACAAGTCGCCAACCGAACAACATACCTACTTATTGCTTCACGAATCTCGTTTAGCAAGATTTCGTTTCTATTCTAGTTCAATGCGGCGCTGACACATCGGACTGTGTAATAATAAATCACCTAACCAAATGATTTATGCACTCTAAAGTCCTAACAAATGTTACAGTTGTCAACGAGCTGGAATACACGCGGATATGTAGGTTCTTGCACAGATAATTGTGTTATTTAACCGCAAAGCAATAAGAGCTGAAATGGAATATTATTCAATAGTTCCGGAGGCCTCATATTACCAGCAAATGTAGTCTACAAGGATGTGAACAGGACGCTTCGGATTTTATTGTCACCGACACAATCCGCGTGAGCATCAGTCACGAATTGTGCTGATCATGGCAATAATAAATTACTGTACCAACCTATCTGTTTGTATATTTGGAATCTTGAAGCCACAGTCTGTAGATACTACTAGGACAGCTCTTCAGAAAAAAAATTTGCTAATTAATCCTGTGCCGGCTATTTTTAAGTTTCCACACGCTTGGTGATAGAGGTCAACGAAACTATACCCGCGAGTGATTGAGTAACTGTAATTAATATTCATCCTTATTAATTTTAATTATTAATTAAAAAGGCACAGCATCTATAAATTATCATAAGCGTGATATCGTGACTGAATTATCGATTATACAGGATCTTTACTAAACATGTAGGGTAATCGGTGCAACCGTGTAACTTGTTTAGGTCTATTAAGTCTAAGTTATAACCAACTAGTGGTTCCCCGCGACTTCGCCCGCAAGAGTTGAATTTTCCATATAGACTTTCATCCCCCATTTCACCCCCTTAATGTTTTTTTATCGCAACAAAATGTAGCCTATGTCCTTTTCAGGGTCTCGAAATGTCTCCATACCAAATTTCATCTTAATCGGTTCAGTGGTTAAAGCGTCAAGAAGTAACAGACAGACACACTTTCGCATTTATAATATTAGTATGGATTATGGGTCTCTTTCTTGTCACAGTAGGTATGGTTAAACTAATACGAGAGGACTTAAAATAGCCTTTTTCGTGAGTGACAGCAGAAACTTCTCGAAAATTGTAAATCTTTTAACACCGATATTACAATAACTTTAACATCTGCTGGTAGAAGGTCCGTCTTACAGCACACCAAAGTTGATTGGCGATGGAAACAATACTCGAACATGCAATTTAGTGTAAGTACAATTGCGCCGACCATTTTTAATTTCATACCTTGAACTTCACAGCTTCTATTATAATTTGCTTAATGGAAGTTTCACACATTCATTATTTGAAGACTCTATAATTTATCAAATAGTTCTCAAAATTTTTGATGGAATTTTCTTGTGAATGATTGCGGCATTGTCTGAAGACAAGGAATCGAAATGCTTCAATGTCACAGTACTATTCGGTGTCCATGACCCGCGGTAGAGTTACATTATTAGAATCTGTAGAATATTTACCTACTATGAATCAGTGAATCATCTAAGTTGTAGATTTTTGTACAGTGTCTAGGTACTATTCTAGAAAATTACTAATTCGGTTCTGCTACGAGTGTTCCCAATTCTGTGTAACGTGAATAAGCAATAAGCATAACACAAAAACCAATCACTGATAACAATATCATCATCACACTCTGTGACACATCAATCAGTGCTGATATTGTTATCAAAGATTGGATTTTATATTTTGCTCATGCGACGTCATAAACGCTTTGAAATCTTGGACTTCACACTTCTACTAAGCGTCATACTCGTACTAGACTGGGTGACACCCCCAGGGTGGTGACCACTAGATCAACGAGGCAGTACTCCAATCCACGAGGTCCCGGGTTCGATTCCGGGTCGGGCCGAATGTGTTGGGTTCTTCTGTCTTGAAATAACTCAGACACAGCTCTGAGGTCAGGAAGTTGGTGGTGTTAACAGCCCCGTGCCTCAGAAAGCACGTTAAGCCGTTGGTCTTGCGCCTCATCTCTCTACGGTGATGTCGGACTGCCATCTCACCGAATTATGAGAGTGAAGGAACAGAGAGTGTATCTGTGTTCACTATAATATTTCCCGCGCAGTTGGCTAATCTCGGTTGAGATTCGCCGTTGTAGTCGGAATTTGACTAGGAGGACATTATAAGCGTCATATTGACGTGACGTCAAGATCTTGACATTTTTAGGCGCGTGCGCTGCTCTAGTCACGACACTCAGAGCATTTCCCCGCGGCCTTGATATGCTTCCGCTTCCGCTGGGTCAGGCTGCATTTTTACCTATAAACATTTTGAATTGTAACACACAACGTGACTAAAACTTAAGCCGTTAGGTCAGTTTAAAAAGTGCGCCATTGTTTTAAAACTATGCCACGTTTATCCGCAAAAATTTGAGCGTTATCGAATTTCAATTAGTAACCACACTTACGCGTGTAGATGACTTTAAAAATACGGTTATGGTTAAAGTATTTGTAACGAGAACGCTAACAATAAGTCATATTCAGAACTCGAGCAAAAGAGTTATTTGCAACCGATCCCCAAATCCGATAAACAGGTAGATCATTTTTATGTTGTATTAATTTTTATTTCCATCGGATCCCCTGTTTACCTACTGTGTAATAAACTTGATTCGAAAGATCAGAATACACTAACTTATTTTTTGGGCAATCTTGATCTGTCATATATATACTGATCAAATTGCATGCCCCAAGTAATTTCATTGGCAACAATTTCATACATTTTATGGTAAGCTTTTTAACTCTTTTTATCTGACTTAAGCGGACATCTCCAGTCTACCCATTAATTAATGTTCTGCCATAGTGCCGGCCAGCCGACATTCATCAAAATGTCGCTTACGAGTTTAAACCATGTGGCTAATGGCCCATCGGACTAATTGCACTGCATTTTGCCGGTCGTTGCTCGCAATGGCAATGCCATATCCGCGATATGTTTGATATTTACCAGTAAATGTCATGTGTGTCCAACAGTCAACTTCCTGTATAGTTTGCTCTTGATAACATTTGGACTACAATTGAATATCGAGCTTATAAATCAGGAAACCAAGGTTAGGATTTTAGCAATAGTGCATGTGAACAAAACAAACATAATTATTGAAAAAACAAAACACTGCAAAATTATTATATTTTTGAAATAGTCTTTTCACTGGCTTTTATTTGATACCCATATTGCTACGGTAAGGAAAAAATCAACCCCTCTTGCAAAGTAAAACCAAACTTCGGGCAGATTTTGTATCAGACACAATTTCTCTTATCGTGTTTTCGAGATCCATAACTTAGGTAACGATTTCCTGAAATTTCTAGTTAACAGTATATAGTTTGGTATAAAACTCTCACGATCGAATTCTTATCATAAAAATAACTTAACGTGCTTATGGAGGTGTCACATTCGTTTTCATTTGGCGCCATTTTAAAAATGTATTTAGACTTGTCACTACTACAATTCATACAAATTAAACAACACCTCACATGTCAAAAACTGTCAAACTGTCCAGGCTATAGAGCGTGCCTCTCGAAAAACAACCCTCCTGCCTCTGTCGTACGAAAAGTAATAATCTCATCCATCACGCAGGCGCAGTTGACAAAAGAAACATATAAAACATTATTTGCTCAGACATCTTTGACAGGTCGCATAAATAGTTCATGACCTATTTACATAATTTATAAAATGCAACCAGCAAATATTATTTAAATAATATTGACTCATGTCAATCGATTGGGTTGTATGCTAATTTTGATTGTTTGGTGAACGAAATTAGCCTTTGTAATTAGATCTTTCTTATGTGGATTTAGATCCAGTTACAGCCTTACCAAGGTAAGATTTGTAGAGATATCTACATACCAGTTCCACAATTAGTGACGAGGCTTTGAATTTGAATCAGCAAATATTTTATACAAAAACCTTTCGATTTGTATTTTTAATGCGTCTAAGGTACGGATGTCATATCTACTAAGGTAAACACTATGGCATCTTATGCAGTTGCAATGGAGGTTTTTGCCATAAAAATGTGTATTTTGATGTGCGGTGCCATAGGTGCTTTAATGATGACTCATCTTATTTGTGTGGCTATTGAATAAATAAACCGCCGTTTAGGCACCTAAGAAGGCTAGTTGATGAAAAAAGTAATAAATAATAATTAAAAAACCTGACTGGGGTTTAAACAAAATAAAGATAATCTTAGTAACTAAACTGAAAAGTAAAAAAATACAAGTAACTTTATATGCAATAAATTAACCTTTAAAGTACCTAATGAAATCTTGAAGCAGGTGGGGCCCAATCTGTACTCCTCTATAAATGTTTTAAACACAGATATTGTTATAACAGGGGTAATAATTGTTTAATAAAATAATGACACACATGCACTTCAAACACATAACCCTCTAGGTCTGATAGAGGAGTACAGATTGGGCCCCACCTGCTTCAAGATGCCTGCCCAATCTGTACTCCTCTAAAAATGTTTTAAACACAGATATTGTTATAACAGGGGTAATAATTATTTAATAAATTAATGACACACATGCACGTCAAACACATAACCCTCTGGGCTTTGCCGCAGTCGGGTAAAAATCGCGAGTTCATCCTTTGTGGCTACATGTCTGCGCTCGCGCACCCGGACGCGGCACACGTCGCGCAGTGAAAGCCGTCCGAAGGCCATCGTTAAACTAGCGACTGACTTATTTAGATTATCGCTTTCCGAACTACTATGCACACTCATATTTTACCTTTCTTCTGATTTAGATTTTATGTAATTATATACACGGTGTCCACACGATAATCCTTTAGATACAGATTACCTACATCATGCCCAATAGGGCATATAATAATATGCCTACAATGTTTTCAAGTAAAAATGTTACCAATTTCGAGATATTATATTTAATTGTTGTATGGCTACTTCTACAAATAATGATTTTTTAAAGTCTGTTTCTATTTAAATACTCTTGAATATTCCAAAGACCAAAATCAATAAAAAAAATTACTTGAAATGTTAGTACTTAATGCTCTCAAAAATAATTAAAACTTAAAACCAAAATCTCAAAAACGGTAACACTTACTTGAATTTTTTTTTTGCCATAAAGTAGAGCATGATGTCACTCATCTGTACTTCAAGGATTATCCTTTATTAACGGGACACCCTGTAGACCCTGTCCAAAAACCTTTATACAACGATTCAAAAATGCATACAATAATGTTTCGTTTTTATTAAGTCGTACCTATTACCTATATCATACCTGTATATTCATAACAAGCGTTTGGTAAGTAGCATGAGGTAGGTGAATTAGAAATGTGGTGACTCAAGTATTTTTCATATCCATACTAATATTATAAATGTGAAAGTATGTCTGTCTGTCAGCTTGTTACTTCTTGGCGCTTAAACTGCCGAACTGATTTAGATGAAATTGAGTATAAAGATAGTTTAGACCCGCGACTGCGCCCGGACTAATGCGCGGGCGAAGTCGCGGGGAACCGCTAGTCTCTTATAAGCAAAGACCTTTTTGTTGGTTACAAAAACACGTATAAGTAGGTATGCCACCAACCTCCTATGTAATCGTTTACGATCACAGAATATATAAAGAGTAGTTACTACATCAAAACATAATCTATGTAGGCGAGACGGAGACGGAAGTATAGTTAGCGATGATCATTGAGATAGTAAAATCAATGCATGCAATTGAATAAAATTATTTATATGAATTGAATTTTATTTTAGTGATAGGGATCACTAAAATACAATTCAGATAACAAAACAATATGTAAAAAAAAACAATTTAATTGAGATGCGTTTGTGCTAAGTGGATCTATTAATTGACTCATAAAAGACAATTAAGTAAAATAAAGCTATCCTGCTCGTAATTCAATAAATTATGAGTTAAATAAATGTTGATTGCTGAGTCTTACACAATCACTTGAGGTGTTATTACATGCGTGTTTATAGGAGTCGTTAACAGGCGTTTGCGCTTCCTCATTGCCTTTTTACTTGATTACTGGCTTAAACGTAAACATGACGAATGATACCTACACAGAGTTTACAGAGTTTGTTTTTGTAGAAGTTACTGCTATACATATCTAGAAACTTAGGACCTATTTCGCTACATTTAAATACGCACCTGACAGCATAAATAATAAGAGCGGTTTCGCACTACATGCTATGGCACAACGTCCGATCCGAATCCGTTAAAATACGTCCTACTTAATTTAATTTTAAGTATGGAAACCAGGACAGTGTAAAACGAACGTAATGCCTAAACAGTCGTACAAATACACTGGCGTGTAAATGTTAGTAGGTACCCACTACGCTTATAAAGTTGCAATAACTTTTAAAATACTTAAAAATATTAAAAAGACAATTTAAATGAAAATTTTAATAGATATAGCCTCCTTTTAAATGACGACCGTCTTGGTGTAGTGGTTCGGACTTCTAAACCAGGCGGTTGCAGGTTCGAATCCCGCAAGGAGCAAATGTTTGTGTGATGAGCACGAGCATTTGTACCTAAGTCATGAATGTTTATAAATGTATATAAGTATGTCTATCCGTTATCCTAGTCACCATACTCGTAGCACAAGCTCACGCTTAGTATGGGACTAGGTAATTGGTGTGTTTGTTGAAACAATTTAATTTAATTTTAAAAAATCTCTGTCAATAGCTTTATGAACAAAATACGAATCTTTTCCAAATTTCTGAGTTACCATTGCTGTCTTAGTATGCCAAATCGACGAATCGAAGCTGTAGTTAGGGCCAAAAGGAGGCAAGAGGTACTAAATGTTAATAATGCGTAAAAATTTTTGTTGACTGTTGTCTGAGTTTTTTCGACCCTCTGAGATCAAAATGTTTAATATTTTCCTAATTTATGTTTTTAACTTAAATATACTACCTTCTAATTTATAATGAATACAAGTACCTTAGAAAGGTAATGAAATTTTCTGTAAACTATTTTTTGTTTCATAACTTCTGTAGTTTAGGAAAAAATGCAATTTTAAAAGTGTACTAGGTACCTACTTTTACAGGCCAGTTTAGTTCAAAGAATACACCGGACCCTTTTTCATGGATTCATAGAGGTCCCGTCGTGCGTGAACGTGATACGGGCCCCTACCATCCCTTACGATATATGATCAATTATTTTATGAAAATTTGTGTTATGTCCTACACGAAACACCTAATCTTAGAAATAAATCCTGCCGTCAAGCAAGAATGAAATGTAAGAAAAAAATAATTGCACGCATTCAATCTAGTTTTTTACATGATCGCGTGATGCGGATGATCTCATTCCGTCCTAAAAACATTTATTAGTGCAAAAACATACTTATTAATTGAGATGACGATACCGGATCCACTTTTTGTTTCCAAACGGAACCTTTTATAATGTGGCAATTTAGTTTTGAATCGAGAAAAAAATCCTAACCCTATAATAATGTCTAACATAATATCGTCGCATCAATGACGATATGTTTTTCTATAATCATATTTAAGATACGCAATTCTCGAATAAAAACTATAGTATCTGGGTAAAGTACATTTAGCAATGACTTCTAAGAAATTAAATGATTAATTCATTGAAATTGCCGGTTTTGAATACTTAATAAGATTTACTTGCGACTTTAGAAAAAGAAAAACTTAAGGGTCCTCATATTTAAAACTTTAAGAAAACCTACGTTTAGGCTGAAATCAATACGTCCCTTGTCTACTGCATACGGACTTAGACGCGAGTTCACCAATGTTTAAACAACCGGTTAACCTCGATTGATGGTTTATTTTGACGGAATTCCCATACAAAACATGACAAATATTGTTTGCTATTAACCAGCTGAATAAAAATTAAACATATGTTGGTGAACTTTAGACTAATTTATTATAAACTTTAGCGATATAAAACTAGTCCCCAAAACCCAAGTAACTGACCTTTATAATACAAGTACGCTGGACTAAAGGTTCTTTAAGAAATGACAGATAATATTTGTGCCTAATCATACCGAGTGGTCAGACAATCTTAGGCCGTGGGGACTCTGTTCACATCACCTGTATAGTGACTTAGCCAAGAGCACAGATTCCAAGAGGCTATTTTAATGTACGAGCTATCGCAACGCTCTATCGAACCTGTGTCAACTGTCACGCCCACTGGTTGTCAAACGTTAAACTACTGACAGCTCCGTTTATATCATGTTCATCTTGGAAATGATTGCTACTCATTATTTATTTATTTAGGTTGATGTTTATCTGACGCTTGAAATATTATTGATGTAACATGAGCTGTGTACTTACCTACTTAACGTGTCAAAGATTTTAATGAAGGGATTAAGGTACTTTAGCTTAAAACGTAACTCTCCCAAGTGTCCAGACGGCATCACGTGTTACACTTGATTGATAATAATCGATAAAATAAATTAGTATCAAGTGATAACTTTACATTTCATAAACCTGTAATTAGTCTTGAAACAATCATTGATTAACTCGTAAATGTTTTTAAAGCTTGAATTTTAATTAAAATCCTTATCTGAGTCAGTAATATGTAGGTTAAAGTTTAAAAACTATCGAAGTCCGGTAAACTAAATTAAAAGTTGAAAGTAAATTAAGCTCACAAAAATTAATCGACCATTTTCTGGTGGGTGCATAATTTAATTTCTTAAAAACTTTCAGTAAAAGAAATTGCTTATATTTAAAAACAATTCATTATTATAATATACGCTTAAAATTGAAACCAGTACTTATGAGAATAAAAGTATTTTTAATATATTAGAACGTTTTCACCCTGTATACATACTAATATGAAACCTGGCTGTAAACCAGCAGGCTCTATGATTATTTAAGGTTGCACCTTAATTTTATTACTTATACCTACATAATAACTGGAGTTAATACATAAAAACACCCAATAATAACGCGTGATGACGCCTATTACAGGACGTTTCTACACAATACAACACAGCTCTAAACCAGAAAAATTAGGGTAACAAATACAGGCTCAAGTACAAAATGAATACCTTTTTTTCATGATTTTGTACTGCAATTAAATAAATAAATAATTTCGTGGCCGTGTGGAGTAGTAATTACTCATTGCTCATCTTAGTTATTCTACAAATATGGCAATGAAATCGATAGGTATTGATAGTTCTTAGAAATAAAAATTGTGTCACACGGTAATAAAATAATGACAAGAGCATTTTCTAATACAATTTTCCAGTTATTCCAAAGGTTTAGTGCTGCAGTAATTGCTCATGAAACATACATGCGAGATCTATGCGTATGCGCAGGTTTCATAAGCGGTCGAGTATCCGTTTTAATAATGAGTTTTAATTTCATATTGATGGTATTTCAATAAAATAAAATTTTATTTCACAAAGTTCATTCGACTTCTGTTCAGTAAATACATATCTGGCACCCAAATAGATAAAATATTTTGTGAAAAGATTTGTTGCCGTGTGGTTGCAGTAGACATTGTGGCAATAGTGCAGTGTTTTTTATCATGAAGGTTATGTCTATGAGTATTTGTAGTCATCAAGTATTTTTTTTCAACATCGACACAGATTTTCAGGTCAAGCATTTAATTGGCATTGATTGATTTATAATGGCGATAGAAAATGCGCTTAAGTCTAGATTTCTCAGAGATATTTAATAATGAATGGGTATAATAAAGCAATTTGAACTTTATGTATCATTTTTGTTCTATGCGTTTTAGAATTACTGTGTTATCTATTTTTTTTTTATGTTATGTGCTGCATTTCAATATAACCTTTACGATACCAAAGAAACGTATGTGGAATTTTAATTTTAATTAAAATCAACTCATAAACTTTATTAACTAAAATTACTTATTATTTTTTGTAAGTGAAATTTGATTTAATTTCGTAAAAACTTGCAAAATAATTGCTTAAGTTATAAAAATATAATAAAATTACTTGTTAGAAAAATTAACGACTCTTTCATATTTCTACACCTAATAAGCTAGTCTACGACTATTTTTCATACATTAAATCTTACCGCAAATTTATGCATTTGAATTTATCATACGCCTCTCAATCAACAACTCAATAACCAGCGTTTTGCTTCGTTAAAATCTCAATCAATCCAATTAGAGTTGTATATTATGCTAATCAAGATCAAGCGAGTGTTTTTACGAGTAGATGGTCCAGATAGATCACGTACGCAGCCTTGCTCGGGCTCGGCATCCAGGCTGCATGGGCAATATAATGAGCTATCGTTGCTACGTACGTGCCGACTGTAATTCACTAGTTACTGAGGGTCTATAAACTAATAACGTGCGGGATGTTTTTTATAAAAACATATTGGCTGTAGACCAGTTCCGGATTTTAGGATTCACAACTAGTATTTAGGTATACAGCCAATTTACTAAGACTTAGCCAAATTTCTTGGTTGTTATTTACATTTGTTGCTTTATTAGACGTTAAACTTACGCAGAAAACTAAATAATAACAAAATGATCGTAAGTAATATTTACGAAAGCTTAGGGGCTATGTTTTATTTTCAGAATTTTCATACACAGGCCCCGAGAAACGCGCATTTTGATAATTTCTAAGATTTTAAAATATATTTTTTATTGTTTCAGAAATATACTACGAGAAGCAGCGATACGATGGCTGGTACAACAACAGAGCATACCCCGACTGGGGATCAGTTGGTAAGTACTCAGTCTGTGCCTACCACAGGTACGATTGACACGTCGCGAGGATCTACTCACACCGATGTACTTTATGTTCCATAAATTAACTGTTATTATTTTTTGTACAATAATTATCTTAAGGCCCAACTGTCCCATTGCGTATTCGTTGCGCAGATTTCGCACGTGAAAACAGATCGTCTTTGTGACGTACAGAATAAAATAGAAGGCTCCGAAACTTTAGCACCAGCAATATTAAACATGCAAAGAGGACAGAGTTAGACCAAATAAAAAAAAGAAGATTTCCTAACGAAACAAGTTACTCTAATCATGTTTCAAAATCCATACTATCTTATTTATGTCCTGAAGTTTCTGATAATATAGGTTTCAAACTCTCACGATCGAATTGTTATCATAGAAATTTTCTTTTTCAACGCGCTTCATCCTGACTGAGCTTCTCATACGAGCATCGAGCATATTTCTCCTTAATGCACGTGAACAGATACTTCTATAATCTAAAAGATAAAATTTGCAATCAAAATTGTCCAGTGGCCCGTCATTAACTAAGATAGACAAGTGTAACAGACCCATGGTTAATAATACAATAACTGTCAGGAAGTCAGCGAACTGTTCAACCAGCACAACAGTTTCTGAAGTTGCAACATATCAAGTGAGCTACAGTGGAACTTGAACCCAACCTCAGCTGTCGTAGCTCAAACTGACGTTAATCAAGTCCAATTTGATTTAGCGGCTTGATTTATCGACACAACCTTGCTCTAATCTACCAACAGACAACGGTTACTAACGAGCCATGTATTGATTTCACCGTTCTATCTATTATAACAGATGTTTATTCGAGTCGTTTAACAAATTAATGATCGTAATGTCTTAACAAGTAGTTTATAAAAGAAAGAATTGATTTATTACTACATTATTATGATTGATCCGGAATGTATTACAAGACAATACGGCTTTGATTTCTTTAATCTGCATTTGAATTTGATGCAGATTTTTTTATGAGTGGCGGTCCTTTCATTGAAAGTACTCGTAGTGTTAACTACGTAATCTAACTAGGGTACGTATTACAATACCGAATTTTAAAATACCGAATTTCTTAAGCCCTACGAACGGCAGGCCGAATTTTAGAATGCCGAATGTTTATATGATCGAAAGTTCTAAATACCGAAAGTTTGAAATCCCGAAAATTCAAAATACCGAATCTTATAAGACCTATAATTGGAATGCCGAATACTAAAATGCCGAAATTTAAAATACCGACTGTTTATATGACCGAAAGTACCCGACGTCTACTAAATGTTAGGTTTGATTACGTTAGGTTAGGTTAGGTTAAAAGTGTTGACCACAACGCCGCCGAGCCGCGCGAGCGAAGCGAGCGGTGCCGCGGCAGCGGCCGGCAAAGAGCCAAAAAATAGTTAGGTTAGGTACTCACCAAATTAGAAATATATTAGGTTTGATTATTAGGACTGTAGGTATATGAATCTTCGGGATTTTAAACATTCGGGATATGAACCTTCGGTATTTCAAACTTTCGGGATTTTGAGCTTTCGGTTATTTGAAATTCGGCATTTTGAGCTTCGGTATATCGGGTATACGTATTTCATTCGTTCGGTATTTTGATTTTCGACGTTTCAAGCGTAGGTATTTCATTTGTAGGTATTATGAACTTTCGGTATTATAATACGTACCCTCTAACTAAGAGTAGATACTTTTCTTCCCTATAGGTAGTAATATATTTTTGTATTTTTACATGCGACTTAAATTTCGCGATTGCGTGCAAATGGGTATGTAATAATGGCCACTAAATGTTCGCTCATGGGGTATTTATCTTAAATACAGTTATTACTGCTCATTACAGACACTCAAGCCATCCCTTGAGTAAAAGAGTACCAATGCTAATAATTAGTAACACAAAAATATTTAAGAACCTGTAATAATATACCTTCTTTCAATTTTATAAAACTATTCGTTAATATTTGACGCATCTTTTGAGAACATAACCATATTTAAATTTTCATTGCATCCTTGTTAATAAAACTTTACAACAAGTATTTCAATCCATTTGAATAATTGCTGCTTATTACGCTACCTAAAAATAATCAGTAACGTGTGTAATAGCTATAAATTATCAAAAATATGATTTCCGAAAACAATTTTGTCTTGCAAATTGTGATGAACAATGTCCAAACTATCCTATAAAAAAAAGTTTTGTCCTCTCTTAAGTAGACATAAAATACATTTTAAATAAAGTCATATGTGTGGTCTACAAACACGTAACTTTTTTACGATTTATGGTAACTTGATTGCTGCAATTCCAACAAGAAAAATTGCTTTGCGCGATTTTGTGTCAATAACTGGATCAAATAATACTAAAAAGGCAATGCGCCTGATATAGTTACAGCAATCAACTTGCTGATAGCTGTTTATGAACTGTAGTATTGTTTGGTTGAACGCCATATTGCAGAAATAAATTCGTTACGGTTAAAGACCATAACTGATTTTAATTATTTATTATTTTCTATAATAAAATCATGAAAAATTCAAGTTCCTAGCCTTGATGTGTTTTCCAACTCAAAAACGGTAAATAAAACCTGAAAAGATATAAATCGAGACCATAAAAGTATTGTACGCACGTTCCAATAAAAACTCTCTCAATTTACGAATAGCTTACTCGGTAACAAGCAGTTATCTGTATTCCAGACACATGCCCTCAACGCGTTTGAGGCGGCAACTTAACACATGCCATCACCGAACATGGTAAAGAATGTGTTAAATCTGAGGAAAGATTATCATGGAACATCGCGGCACCGTGCTAATTAAGACTACAAGCTTCATAAAATAACTCTGTTTTTGGAAGTTCGACATTTCTTGTGTGTTGATTGGGAATTAATTCTATATGCCTAATAAGTCTTTGGGGAAACAACCTAGTTATTTTATAAGTCCGTTAGGTACTATTAGTGAATAAGCCTAATATAATAATCTAAAGGCAATGTAAAAGTGTATTCAATACTTGACAATCTAGAAATTGCGCTAATGTTTCTTATTATGATATGTATGTAAATCACAAGGTATGAGAATTATTTTAATGAGCTGGTATAATACTAAGCATTCTTGACCCACCTGGTCGAAGATACGTGTAATTGAGCTGAGATGCCTTACTGATTGCGAAAGTACTTGCCGTTAATTGGCAGCAAGGCCAGAGATAAATAAATATTGTTCTATTTGCATTTATGTAGTCAATATTCCTCGTATTTCTACGTGTATTTACAAAAATGTGTAAGATATTTGTAATACGGTAAGTTTCGGGCGACCCTAAAAGGTGTAGAGGAAAAGACATCAACGCGCGCCATTTTGTTTGTCACTAATAGCGATATCCACTATTTTTTATTTTACATTATTTAAGTACATACTACAATTTAAAAGAAAAGTACCTACACAGTGTTAGATATTCCACTTTGTCGTAAGCACAAATCTCAAGAATACAATAATAATATGTATATTATAAACTTTAATTACTGTGTATTGATTAATCCTTTAAGTAACCATTTTGATTTACTTTGTTTCCGGTTCCGGCGGATATCTCTATTTTAAAATAGTTGTGATTTTTAAATATTTGTTATTTCCGTTTCCTTTAAATGTTTAATGTGAATGTAAACTGATACCTAAAAATAAATGTTTGTTATCTATAATTATTATAATTATAAATAAAATAGATGACGTTTCCGGCTTAGTTAAGTTTATTTTTAATTTAAACAAATTGTAACAAAATACTTCCGGTTCCGGGGATGCGTTTGCTATTTCATCTAAGTGATCTTTTAGAAATACTACGTACGTCCGGTTCCGGTGGTGTTGTTTTTTCTGATTGGCTGTCGCATCGGTATGGACACCATTGCAATAGTGGCGCCTCGTACAGAGTGCAGTTGGGCAGAAAAATACTGAAGCAGGCATTCTTAGTTGGATTGTCGTGAGAGACGGACGTTTGTAGTGTAGATGAATGTGAGTGATGTTGAAAGTAAATACTAGTGAAATAAAAGAATATTAAGGAACTACGCAGCTGAGTTTGAATTTATCTGGCCTTCCTATAGGTCAGAAGTGGGATCGACGAGAAAATAATATTGTTCTCGCTACGTCCACAAAACGTAAGTACCGTTATTCTTCTTAAGTTATAAGGAGTTTTTTTTTACATGTATATTTGTGGGTTTTTTTTTCTTTGTAATGCAGATGGCAATAATTTGAGGAGAAATGTTCAACCATACTATATTACGAGGTGTTAAGTAAACGCTAACAGGCTGACTAGATGTGGACTTATAGTTTGAACTTTTATACCTATAAAAATAAAATGGACTAAATGTTTATTGTTGAGTGACCTATGTTGCATTGTAAAATGTAAAAGCTGCTAGTTTCCCTACAAAATAAAATAAAAATAATCTATAAATGCAGGTACATACGCGGGTTCGAATCCTGCAATCCGGTGTTTTGTTTTGTTGTTTGTTTGAATGTTTTCATGCTCACTTATTACTTAATCATGCATGCATACTATAATAAAAATAAGAAGGTAATGCTTTGTTGACTGTGATTGATTATTATAATCGATCAAATGCGCAGTGGTAGTTAACGATACGATTTATAGCATTTTCGCATGGAAAACATATCTAATTTTAGACGTTTAACAATATGAGCTAGTGAAACATTTTGAAACATAGATGTGTATATATTTTTTTCTAATAGATAAAGCTTGATATAATTTACATTATGCCTTTATATTCTTGCTTTTTTTTTGTTCTATGAAGTATAACATTGGATAATCCACTTCAAAGATTCCTAACGATTAGTCATGAGTATAAATACTTACTTGTAGAAATACCTTGTGAATATATTTCTTTTTCTCCTGGATTTACTTACCTCAGGATACGTAGTAAAACTAAGGGTGGTCTCTTTACTATTAGGACCAAGGGATGCATTTTAGTATAAATGGAATATTAAGCTATTTGGAAGTTTCAGGATGGATGACATAGAAGACGATGTCGAAAACAGTGTGATAGACCGTCATAGGATAACCCAAGGTAGAGGGTTGAATGACTCTGAAGATGAGGACAGTCACAGGATAATCCAGGACTTAGGATTGAGTGACTCTAGCTATGATAATGATGGGGATCACAGGACAACTCGAGGTAAAGAGTTAAGTGATATGGAAGGTTTAAGGCGGGATAACAAACATGGACAATCTGGATATGGATATCAACTTCGCGATGAAGGCCGAAGGAAACTGCGTGCTACCCATTCAACTACTGGTTCAGTTATTCTGAATACACCAAGGATACGAGAAACTGAAAGAATGACAAGTGGATACAGCCGAGTAGCTGCAGCCAAACGGACGCACGAAGATCGCAGATCGGTGAGTCAACATAGTATTTCTAACAATAACAATGAAGACGCGACTGATTACCATCTTCGAAGCTTTAAGAGAGGTAGGTATAGTAGTCAAGATAATGTGGATAGTGAAAGAGATACTAGTTTACTAGATAAAGTGTTATCGATTTTGAAGGAGGTTAAGAGTTCAGAGAAGCCCAAGCTGACATTTAATACAAATGTTATTCCAGAGTTTGACCCACTTTCCAAAGAACAAACCATACTTATGTGGGTTAACAAAATTGAAGAATGTGCTGAAATTTATGGGTGGGATGACCGAGAGATAATCCATTATTCTTTACCAAAGCTATGCGGAGTCGCTAAATCTTGGTATCAGAGCCTCCCCTCTTTGTTGCATACATGGTCTGAATGGAAAAAAATGCTATTTGATGCTTTCCCATGTCGCGAGGACTTTGCTGAACTCTTAACTGAAATGTTAGGAAAAAGATGTAAATACGGCGAGTCGTTGGAGCACTATTATTATGCTAAGTTAAGCTTACTTAACAGATGTCAAATTCAGGGTAAGAAAGCGGTAGATTGTATACTGCATGGAATTGATGATAGGGCAATCAAAGTTGGGGCTCAAGCAGCGCAGTTCAAGGAACCTGAGCATGTACTCAAGTACTTAAAGACTGTTAAACCTAGTCAGTCGAGAGATCCTCGTGATTCCAAGGGGAAAACAGATAGGCAGAACGCTCAACATTTTAACAAACCAAGTACAAGTACAGTGAGGACTAGCGGCGTAAATAACAGTATACGCTGTTACAATTGTAACGAAATTGGACATCCTAGTTTTCGATGCGATAAACCACTTGTGAAATGTGACAAGTGTGGTAAATTAGGTCATCAAACTGCTGCGTGCTACAGTAATAGGACTTTGACTGGACAAAACAAGAGCAATGATGTTCAGGGACTTAAAGACAAAGTTAGAACTGAAAAACAGGTATCGAAGCTAGATTTTGAAAATGTTTGTCACAGTAATAATGATCATTACTTGCTAGATAGCTTAACGATTGATGATCCCAGTAAAATGTCTTATAACATAAATAAATCCGATAAACGAGATTTTAAATTAAACACAAACAATACCTCAAATGATAAATATATTTTCGATATAATAATAAACAGTAAATCTGTCTCTTGTCATGTTGATCTGGGTAGTCAGTGCACATTAATTAGAGTAAGTGATGCAGATTCCTTAGGATTAGAATACACCAACCAAGTAGAACTGCCTATACGCATAGGCATAGGGGCATGTCTAGTTCAACCTTTAGGCATCACCAATGTTACAGTAGAGGTGCAAGGTATTAAAGAGAAAGTGGAGATGTTGGTTGTTGAAGACTACGTTTTGACACAACCAGTCCTTTTAGGACATACGTTTACTGAGAAACCAGACATCGTTATTATTAAAACGGCAACTGAATTGATTTTCAGAAGGTCTCCCATGACAAAGATACATCTTAATACTCATAATTTGGTAAACATACCAGTAAACAGTATGCGAGCTGTAGCTGTTTACTCTTCCCCTAGTATTAATGGTCCAGTGCGTGTGAATGGGTCAATGAGAGGGTCCGAAGGCAACGAATATTACCTTTTACCCGGCGAATATGAAATCAAAAACGGATCTGGAGCTTTGCTTGTTTATAATGCGTCCGATCATGCAATAACCATAGGTAATGGACTTCTCTTGACTCGAGGCTATTGCAAGTTCATCAACGAGACACCGCAAATTATTGAATGCAACAGACTCACTATATCTGAATCTGCTGTAGACGATGTTATCAACTGTGATGTTGATATGCTACCAGAGGATCGTATAAAACTGCAACGACTCCTAGCCAGGTATAGTGACTGTTTCTCTTCAGGGCTCGATGACCTAGGCTATACATCAGTAACTGAAATGAAAATCGAGCTAGAAGACGCCGAACCAGTTGTTTATCGTCCTTACCGAATGTCTTATGCTGAACGTGACTTGGTACGAAATATGGTGCAAGAGATGGTGGATTGTGGTATTGTGCGTGAGTCTTCATCCCCATATGCAAGTCCAATCGTTTTAGTACAGAAGAAAACTGGAGAAAAGCGACTCTGTGTGGACTACAGAGCACTAAATCGAAAAACAAAGAAAGACCACTATCCACTACCTCGGGTGAAAGATCAACTGGATCGGCTTTCTGGTAATAGTCTGTTTACGACCTTGGATTTAGCCTCTGGGTATTACCAGATTCCGATCCAGGAGGATTCCCAAGATAAAACTGCTTTTGTGACCCCCGACGGACAATTTGAATTAACTAGGATGCCGTTCGGGCTGGTTAACGCACCATCCGTATTTCAGCGTACAGTTAATAAAATATTAAATGATGCTAAAATCAAATACGCCATCGTCTACATGGATGACATATTAATCCCCGCAAAAAGTTTCGATGAGGGTCTAGAGAGGTTAGAGGAAGTTTTGTTGCTACTGCGTGCAGGAGGCCTTACACTTAAAGTCAGCAAGTGTAATTTCTTTATGAAAAACATTGACTTTTTAGGTTTTGAAGTCAGCGCCGAAGGGGTCAGACCCGGATCTAAAAAAACTGACGCTGTTTCAAAATTTCCTGTACCCAAAAACCAACACGAACTTCGTCAGTTTTTGGGGCTGTCTGGATTTTTTCGCCGATTTGTAAAGAACTACGCCATTATTACTGCTCCTCTGACAAATCTGTTAAGAAAGTCAACTAATTGGAAATGGGGAGATATGGAGAATAGATCTTTCGATAAAATCAAGCAAATACTTACCGAACGCCCTTTACTTGCACTTTACGACCCAGGTGCGGAGTTAGAATTGCACACCGATGCAAGTAAGGATGGTCTTGCAGGAATATTGCTCCAACGAAATTCTAATGGTTCTCTTCAACCAATATCTTATTTCAGTCGAAAGACTACAGTCGATGAAAGCAAATTGCACTCTTATGAGTTAGAGACATTGGCTGTAATTGCTTCTTTGAACAGATTTCAAGTGTATCTACTGGGTATACCATTCAAAGTATTCACCGATTGTAACGCTCTTAGATCTACAATGGTAAAACGAGACCTTATACCACGGATTGCACGGTGGTGGGTGCAATTCCAAGAATATGACTGCACTGTGGAGTATAGACCCGGGACTCGCATGTCGCACGTGGATGCGTTGAGTCGCAATCCCGTTGACGAAAGTACAGTAGAATCTCATGTGTTAGATGTCTTGTCGTTAGAAAAAACTGATCAGGACTGGATTACTACCGTTCAGTCGGCCGATGATGAGGTAAAACGTATCAAAAACATATTGGAAGACCCCAATGCAGATAAAATAGCCGATATACACAAAAATTACACAATTAAAAATGGGCGCGTTTACAGAGTTCTCAGTGGTGATATAAAATGGTTTGTACCAAAAGGCGTTAGATGGCAAATTCTAAAAAGAAATCATGATGATGTCGGGCATCATGGTTTTGAAAAGACATTGCAACGAATTCAAGAATATTATTGGTTTACCAAAATGAGAAAATTTGTTAAGAAGTATGTGTCATCGTGTTTAGAATGTGCACATCATAAAACGCCTGGAGGAAAAAGGGAGGGACTTTTAGACCCAATCGAAAAAGTCCCAATTCCATTTCATACGGTTCACGCTGACCATCTAGGTCCATTTGTTACCAGTAAAAAAGGGAACAGTTACTTGCTCGTTATGATCGACAGTTTCACAAAGTATATCAACATTGTCCCGGTACGTAACACGAAGTCCACCACTTCTGTTAAGGTTCTGACAGATCATATTAAGTATTTCGGCGTGCCCACTCGGCTCATCACTGATAAGAGTTCGAGCTTTACTAGTAAGATTTTCAAAGAGTTTATTGAGTCGCATGGAATATAACATATTATAAACGCTGTAGCAACCCCCAGAGCCAATGGGCAAGTCGAAAGATTTAATAGGACCATTCTCAACGCTCTTTCCACAGCTTCACATGGAAGTGATGACAAATCATGGGATCTTCACATCCCTGATATACAAGTAGGTATTAATACTACCGTCCATAAAACCACAGGGAAAAGTGCGTCTGAACTTTTGTTTGGTTTTAATATAAAATCAGTCGGACGGTATTCTTAGCCCAGTCATTGATGACACCATTAACGAATCCCCAGTTGAGAACCTTAATGAATTGAGAGAAGAAGCTAGTTTAAAAATAAACGCACAGCAAAGTAAAGACGCTGAGTATTTTAACAAGTCTAGGAAAGCTAGTCACAAATATTCTGAAGGTGATTTAGTTCGTGTAGAGCGACAGGTTCCTCATGATGGTAAGTCTCAAAAACTTATCGTTAAATACCAAGGCCCTTATCGAATATTAAAATTGCTCCCTAATGATAGGTTCGTAATTGAAGATACTCCAATGACTCGCAAAAATAATCGTAGGTTTGAATGCATTGTCGCGATTGATAAAATACAACCATGGCTAAACTTTGATAGAGATTGCGAGAGTGGTTCAGACACAAACAGTGAATCAGATGTAGGTGATGGCATTAATAATTAATTTTCTCTTTTATCGTTACTAGTTTGATTATATTTTACTTCAAGGCTTTGAATTGATAATATTATTATAAATTATCACTAATATCGAGTGGTATACTTTAATTGGATAAATACTACTATTAAGAATTTTCATTAATTTAGAATGAATTATGTACTTAGTATAACGTTTTTACACTTTTGAATTGCATTGTTTATAGCTATCATTATAATAATACGGGAATTTTTTGTGAAAACCTACCTAAGTTTTTGATTTTAATCCCGACGATTTGTCCCGATTGCACGGACCGTGATCACGGGCAGACTGCCCGAATTATTATAATATAACTACTTAGTAACTTAATATTATACTTAGTTATTTAATGCTATAATGTTACAGCAAGGCTCTGTTGATAAGATTAAATGATTGTATTTTAATAGTTAAACCAAACTCGTGGTTTTTGTTATGATGAATTTTAATTCGTTTTGTAAATAACCGAAAATAGCGAAGCGATGGGACTCGCTTTGAGCAGGATAGCCGAGCTGTTAGATATTCCACTTTGTCGTAAGCACAAATCTCAAGAATACAATAATAATATGTATATTATAAACTTTAATTACTGTGTATTGATTAATCCTTTAAGTAACCATTTTGATTTACTTTGTTTCCGGTGCCGGCGGATATCTCTATTTTAAAATAGTTGTGATTTTTAAATATTTGTTATTTCCGTTTCCTTTAAATGTTTAATGTGAATGTAAACTGATACCTAAAAATAAATGTTTGTTATCTATAATTATTATAATTATAAATAAAATAGATGACGTTTCCGGCTTAGTTAAGTTTTTTTTTAATTTAAACAAATTGTAACAAAATACTTCCGGTTCCGGGGATGCGTTTGCTATTTCATCTAAGTGATCTTTTAGAAATACTACGTACGTCCGGTTCCGGTGGTGTTGTTTTTTCTGATTGGCTGTCGCATCGGTATGGACACCATTGCAATAGTGGCGCCTCGTACAGAGTGCAGTTGGGCAGAAAAATACTGAAGCAGGCATTCTTAGTTGGATTGTCGTGAGAGACGGACGTTTGTAGTGTAGATGAATGTGAGTGATGTTGAAAGTAAATACTAGTGAAATAAAAGAATATTAAGGAACTACGCAGCTGAGTTTGAATTTATCTGGCCTTCCTATAACAGTTTTATACATTAATTTGAACTCAAATTCAAAATTCTTTTATTCAATTTAGGACAATAAATGTCACATAAGCACGTCAGTAATAAAAATCAATATTGGGCCCGTAAAGGGCCAGAACTTGTCTCTCTCATTTGTCGAACTCAAATTCAAAATTCTTTTATTCAATTTAGGACAATAAATGGCACATAAGCACGTCAGTAATAAAAATCAATATTGGGCCCGTAAAGGGCCAGAACATGTCTCTCTCATTTTTTGAGCTCTACCTGCGCTTCAATACAAAACACAGACAATCTAGTGATTGCTTCGACTACATAATTCTTAAATTTATACATAAATCTGGGTTATACCTAACATTAGAAACAATTATTGCCTAAGTATAGGTACGTAGTAAATAAACCCCTTACTTTCTGTTCGGGGTGCTGACTGATATTATTTATGATGAAATTGTGAAACTTTAGCAGGTCATCTAATTTGAAAAGCTATTAGTATTAGTTACAGGTACTGCTGATGCTGATCCGTTGCGTCCAACGGTCAACTCGTGATTGAGCTAACGAGATCGCCTGCCGAGATTAAAAAATACCATATTAATTTGTTATCTATAGTTGAGCAACCTTCTAAATATTATCAGCCTAATTTGTTGTATTTTATTGATACTGTTGGAATACAAATATAAGTTAACCTTTAAGTGTCTCTGTTTTCAAATGTTCTCGAGTTTGAGTTTCCAGGGCTACTGTTTGAATAATTTCCCAGACAGAACTCATTTTCTATGTTAAGAAATAGACTATGTTGTTAAAGCTACGTTATGAAGAAACTATGAGCCTATTTACCAAAATTATGACTTATTGACAATGTTTTGGCATGTCAGACTATGCATCGTCTTAGACTTAAATTAGCGGAAAAAATATGACTCCCTAAATAAGCAGTGTATCTAAAACCCCTAAAAGTTTTAATTAACAAAGATTTAAAGTTTTAATTATAACTTAAACTAAAACAATTACTGTGCTTCTATGCTAATTACAAATGTCCACATATAGGTAATCAGATAAATAAGGATAAGTCGAACTGAGGCAACATCAACTGAGGTAATATAATAGGCTATCATAAATGTTCGAGAAGCTTAAAGTATCAAGGTATTACTGAATTTATTACCATACATGCATAATGTATGCAAGGAATTTAATAAACAACGAAATAGAGCACAAACACGCATAAAAAGATTCAAGAAATTTCGCTCCGAAGGGCACATGTCGCAACCGTCGGAATTGCATCATCCGTACATAGCACAACCTAAAATTAAATTAGTTAGACAAACATTGAATAGCATTGAGATAATAGCCCGATGATTTATTTATAGAGCCGTGAAAAATAGCTTAGTTGATTTGCGCCGTGCGTGCAACGTGGGTATTTTATATTATTGGGGATCGATAATGTTATAATCGCTCGTAGAGCTATTACAATTATGGACACAAGCTCACAAAGGTAGGGTTGCCAGACGTGACGCTCGGCGGTATTAGATTATTTTCCATCTTTCAAGATAAATAAGAATCTTATTATTTCGGACTACTAAGGTCCAGGTGTTCGTATGTTACAATGGAAAATAGAGGTAAGGTATTTATACATTTATTTATTTACTTTATTTTACTGAAGCATGTACGTAAGTACCACTCTTTGTCTAAAATTGCAACTCTAACTATTTACTATTCAATAAAGAAAGGATTATTATGTTTGTAAAAAAAAAAACATTACTGTACTTTTGACGCAGTGGGGTAAAAAAAATTACGTCTGGTTAAAAAAAGAAAAAATATTTTAAAACTAAGGTTCAGTTTCAAAGAACTTTGCCATTCTTCTTTTGTGGCTTACTCTACACAACTAGATTTTTTTTAACTTTCTATGTAGGGATGCCCAAAACTAACTATCACTCTGCAATCTTACCAATAAGCGAAGAACTACAATTATTAAGTATCATATATCATCAGGTAAGAATGCCGTCAAATGTCTGCCTACCAAGTTTAAAAATTAGAAACAATGTCAGCCCTGCGTAGAAAACGTTTTGTTTCGTCGGGCCCAAATCTCCTTGTTCCTAATTCGTTATTCATGGAGGCACATCGAACGAGTATTACGCCATGGCGCAGGCGTCACGAGAACATGTTAAATTATTCGCCGACCCATCTCCACCAAGTTAACCATTAATCACTAATAGCCAGAATCTATGTAATACGAAAAAGATTAACATTCAGCAACATTGTTGTGAGTTATTTGAACTGCTTGCTATATATTTCAGATTAAGTCTATGTACCAAACATATAAAATTAGGGTATTATGAATCTTATTATAAGATCTCCAATGAAGTGTGCTATGAAGCATACACGTTGGACAGAAACTACACAAAAATAATATTACAAGCTAGTAAGTGACTATTGAGTAAAAACAATTAACAATAGTAAACTGTAAACTAATTTATTTCATAGTCGATTAAGAAATGGAAGATGATTATAAAAAATATGTGAGTGTTAACTTCTGTACGTAAGGGCATTTAAATTATCTGAACATGCTTACCAAAAAAAAAAATAAAGTCAACCACTAATAAAGTCCATTAGGTGCCGATCAAAATTCGATGTATCTGTCAAAATAATTACCGAAGAAAGTTTTGGTCGGACGACATAATCACCCAGCGAAATAATGCACTGCATTCCATTGTAAACCCATCTCATTATTTTCAATAAATCTGACAGTATTTTGATGATAATATAGTTTCTTTAATTGCTTCGGATTCAAAACATCCATCCCATGGCCAGTTATTACGGTTTCCCGCATACAGAAAGTTGTAGCCAGTCGAAGCAAAAACCCAGACCTCCGAAGGTACCCAATAAGTTTTTGAAAGGCAGCGTATGAATTATTAATGCAGTCTTAAAATAAATATATTTTGCAGTTGGATTTTAAAACTGTAGGTACCTAGATGCAATCTTACATAGATAGGCTAAACTGTATATTGCACACACAGTAGACATTTACTAAAATTTAGGCGGTTTTATTAATACATAGTAACAATGTAAACTAAGACTGTAGACAATTTATATGGCATTCACATTACTTAAAGGCCAGGATATTATCAAAAGTAATAGTTGTCCAGTAAGTATCTGCGGTTATTGCATGACTGATTGGATGCTAATTAAAACCTTTTAAAGATGACAGAAGCGCATTATAATGATTATATGGCAGTTCAGAAACGCGTAACGGTAGTGAGAGGACTGCCTGGCTAACTAGTGAAGGGTTGGAAACTTCGGCAGCTCCTTTCTACGATGTTATATGTGGCGTGGTTACAAAAACAAAATCTGAGATCTGATAGCGAAGAAATATACTAAACGATCGTCATTTACAATTACAATCTGTCAGAACTCGTAGAAATGCTGCAAGGACAGCTTGAAAACACTTGCATGCACGTCATCACTCAAAATGGTGATAAGTAAAGAGTACTAGCTATCGCGGACCATTTTATGATGATACGTTTGATATGATAATGGTATCTTCATGTTGTAGTTAAAATTAAAAATAAAACTATAAGAAAAGTAAACCTCGCCAGGTTTAAAATATGCGCTGCGCAGAAGCCGACAAAGTGACAGCGGCTGTCACAAACTGGAGCAAAGATAACGGATTTAATGAGCCACGGACTTATTGCTCAAAAGGTATTATAATAAATTACGAACAATATTTATGGCAGCATCCAAACTTTACGATCTGTAGACCATTTCACGTACGTCTGAAATGACGTCCGTAAAATTTTATAATAGCCGCTACACTTATTGAAGTTAATTGTCTTGATTTATTCTGATGCACATACGTAATAAAAATGTAGGTAAACAAATATTGAACAGCTACATACATACTCGTACATATATGTAGGTATAATAGGTACCTACTTATAAATCATATGCAGAGTTTTGTATCACAGATGTTGTAAATTTTATTGATATATTTAGGACTGTATTTTCAGAAACGTCATAAATCGTATAATGGATGCGAGTACCTACTCGTAATTTAATGGTAATTGCGTAAAGCGATGGCAAGTCATAATTTAATTTAATGACTAGGTACTGTTTGAAACTGTTGATACATTCTCCAGCCTGTCTCTTTTCAGTGATCTACTTAGGACATGTTTCGTTCGCTTTGAGTATCGTGTAATTTTGCTCTGATTTCATGCAATTTTCTTGTGCAAACTGACAGGCCAGCAACTTCACCATAATGACGATTAAATTGTTATCCTTATATGTATTGACGAAAATGTAAGATAATATCTTCATCCATCAATCACACGTGGCAGCGGCTCCTTTTGATATTTCGACGCTGAATAAAATAACCAACCAAGAATAGTGCCGAAAACGGTGGCTAAGAAAAGTTATGATTTATATTAATACTGTTGAGGATATTTAAAGTATTAGAAAAAAAGATTCGCACACGCACACGTGTTACTAAATGTAGGCTTAGCATTAAATATTCACGAAACGATCTAGTATACGCGCCTAAAAACCCCATTTGCGTCAAATCACAAGAGGTTTGGGATTTAGCTTCGGATTTTGTTAAGACATCATAGGTTATTATGAGTATCTAACTAAAAAGGTTTAAAACGTAACAGAACTTATTTGCATTACACCTTCAAATATTCCATTTAAGGATAACTGACATTGTTTGAGTTTTGCTTCCTGACTTTCCGTAAAATTAATCTGGTTTCCTTTCTACTTACTTAATCATATCAGATTGATAGCGTCGTGTTCTTGTTTTAAAGTGATGCAAAAGATAAGGAGACTTGTACATATAATAATGGAGGGTCTTTAATTGAAGTCAAACATTTATCGAAAATATAGATTTGGAATGGCATGCCGAAATTCGACTTAAATCAGTGATATTTTTCGCATTTGTTACTGTCTGCTTGCTTATTTTTATTTAAAAAACTTACAAAATTGTTTTTTTTTTCTTAATTTGAATACTGGTTGAGTACTTGTTAATGTTAACGAGCCGTCGGGCAGGCAATTAATTGAGCGGTGTCGGCGCATGTGCGCTGTCAGGATGCGCAATCGCATCGTGATCGATGGGTGCGACTGTGTATACTCTTGTTATACTTTCCATTTGGTGACGACAAGAATTTTATGGAATTAAATTACTTTCACCCATAATACAAGCACTTACTTCACTCATATTTTTTATTGAAAAAAATGCATGAATAAAAAAAACCAGCCAAGTGCCAGTCTGACTTGCGCACGAAGGGTTCCGTACCATTTTCTTTCAACAATTTCAAGTGTTTACCTGTTGCCGTTATTAGTATCGAGCGGAAAACGACAAAAATACGTTTATTGTATGGCAGCCCCACATCAATATTTATTTTATTCTATTTGTATATGTTGTTATAGCTGCAACAAAAATACCTCATCTGTGAAATTTGTAACTATCTAGCTACCACGATAACACGGTTGATGAGATACAGCCTAGTGACAGAGAGACAGACGTTATTTTTATTTAAGAGTTAAATGCGACGAAATAAGCAAAAACTAACACTGATTAATAAAATTTAATCATTTCATATTTCACTTGCGCTTAGCTCAAAGATGCAACTGATACGGTATTGTCAATGACATTAACTCTCATTTTATACAATATGTCTAATAAATAACCATTCATAAATAGTGCGAGCAAGGAACTTTTTGTTTCTGTTTTGCTGACCAAAACATACGAAATAAGATAAAGGTTTTTCTTTTCGTTGCTAGGCAGTCGACTCACGCGCAAGTCGCCAGCATCATACGCAGACGGAGTTTACATGATGGCGGGAGCCGACCGGCCAGGAGCCAGGTCGTTGTCCAAACTCTTCATGAGGGGGCAAGATGGACTGCCTTCGACGGCCAACAGGACTGCTCTACTTGCTTTCTTTGGTAACACTTATTATTAACGAATTTGTTTTATGCTAAAAAGTCTTGCTATCAATTGACAATGACGTGTCTTCGCGAATGGTAAAATTTAATTTAGTCATCTGTACTTAAAAGTTCTTGCTACTACCAGCCTTTGCTTTTTCCTTTTTCCAGTAGATATAAATTGATTTTTTCTATTCTAAATGCGCGTTTTCTTTGTTTTTGTGAAACCCCAATGTCAAACACACTTGTATTTGAATCCTGAATTCTGAATGAAAAGTCTAAAAGCGCGTTAGAGACCTGGATAAGTTGTATGGTGAGAAGATGATAAGGAAGTATTATGAGCTTAAGTTTATTCCGTGCAGATAATATGATATCATTGATCATGACATGACGCAATCTTTTGTATGGACAAGACCAATTGCGTGTGCTTGTAATATTTAAACAAATAGATCAGGGTGTTAAATTCGGTCATTATAATGTACCATACATTATAATGACTTATATGTTGGGTATATTTTATTCTCACCTAACACAAAATATTTGAAAGTAAACTACGTAACAGTATCGTAATCTCGTTTATATGCTTATACAGTTTACCAATTTAAGTGACAGTTTTAAAAAATCATGGCTAAATTTGTGCCTATAAAACAGGGCAAATGAATAATTAAGACATATTCTATGAATAACCTTGATTGATTAACAATTCAAATGCAAAATAGAAAACAATAAAATGATAATGAAATAAATTTAAATATGCGTATTCAGTCAAATTCAAAAATATATCATTGAATTTGCTAAGATGGTAATGGATAATTGGATAATGTTCTAAGCGCATCGAACGTACCGTATCTTGAAACTCTTTAGGAGTGGATTATTCAGTAATGTGATAGTATTGTATGGCAGAAAAAAACATACTGCACCGACCCCAGATGAACTGGGAAAAGGGCAAGCGAATGATGATGAATGACTTTATATCTTGTTGACTCTTCTCATTTCTCTCTCAGGCCAAGTGGTGACTGGCGAGATTGTGATGGCGTCGGAGTCAGGGTGCCCCATCGAGCACCACCGCATCCCGGTGGACAAGTGCGACCATATGTATGACCCCGAGTGCAATGGAGCCAAGTACATGCCCTTCTTGAGGGCTGCGTATGATAGAAGCACTGGACAGAGCCCTAACAGCCCTAGAGAACAAGTAAGTTATAGTTAGAAAACATGTAACCTATAGATTCCCTATTAGATAATTTTCTTAATATTTTTAAATTTAAATACTATGTTGAAGTGCGATAGCAATCAGTTGGACTTAAAAACTTTTTTAATTTATTTTTATTTAGAACAAAACATGTCACTTATGAACGGCAATTGTATTTTGAGTTCGATACGGTAAAAAAAAAGAATGAATTTAAAAAAATGCTAATTTTATTTGATAAAATTAGTAAAGGTTTAGTATTGCATAGTGACGAACGCATTAGACAAATTAAGTTTAATTACGAAATCACCCCTATTAGAACAGCAAAAGATACCGCAGTGTTACCTTGATATGCTGTCCCCGTACTTTAAATAATACATACCAATAAATCTGTTCTTGCGACGACATTTAATTTTTACTATAAAATAAAACTGTCTATTAAAGAAAACAACATCAATTTATTATATTTTATCATGATCAAAATAAGAACATCCAAAGATGGTAGCAATTATCAAAGGCTTGGAAGTCATGATCTCAGTCACGCTAGTTTGCATGAAACAATCGATGGTATCAATTTTGTTCTGCAACGCAATCGATTTCTTACGACTAATCGGATTCAGAGCTTCTGCAGTTGCAACATTGCAATAATCGTGTAAAGACGCGGTCACACTTTACGATATTTACAAAAGTATAAGAAAGCAATTTCGTTCTTTTAACTTTTATAGCAGGAATAATGCTTTATTTTCTATATCATTAATAAAAAATACAAATTATTTATTTATTGAAAGAAATTACAATGAATACTTAAGATAATTTAAGGGCCTTTTAGTTACCAAATTTTTAAAGACAATTTTCTAATTTCATTTTCAGTTTTGTAATAGGTTTAAAAAACTTTTTTTTTTAATTTTTAACAATACTTATTTAAAAAAAAATGATTTTCCTCTTTGACGGTTAATAATTTTGAATTGATCTTTATGTCACTTGAAAGGCCATAGCGTTACCTACCAAAAGAATCATTTTATAACTTTTAGGACCTCCAGATCCATAAAAATATCATTTTTTTTAAATAATTAAAAAGGCTGCCATTTCAGTTAGTTACAACGTTAGACCCCTAACATGGGGGTTTTTTGTCGATAACATTTGATGATCTAATAGCCTATAAATTTACGCAAGTCTAAACCCGGACACACTGTATATCCAAAGACCTAAAAAGTACGAGTAATTGTTAAAACATATTTCAATAATTTACAGACTTGAAGCATTAACGAGAATCATGATTAGTTCAATCGTCCTTGTCTTACAGATGATGCTGCAATAAACTATGTAATTAAGAGCATTCCTCGCCGTTGGTACTTAAATGATAAGTACCAATGATACAAACTGATATAAGAAGGATATCTACGTATTAGGATGTTGGAAAGTAAGACAGTGCCTATTGTTGCTATTGCTACCCATATGTTGCAATTCTATCAAAAAACGATAAGGTCTAAAACGATGAGATTTAATGACGATTGGGCATTTTAAAATTTGGCCTTGCGTCCGTTAGGTTTTATAAACTTAGGTTTACCAACATTAGGTCTAAGGGCGATAAGTTGTTTTCAAATTAGACCTTTCGTCCATAGGTATTATGACTTTAGGGCATTCAACTTTAGAGATTGTGATATGTAACCGGTTCGTAAAATTGTCTGTTTAGTCCACTGAATTCACAATACAACTATAATGAAACTGATAAGCAAAGTCTTTGCCGTCAAAATACGTAGCCGTATTTTCTTATTGGTTAATGTTTTGGAAATAAAGATGAAATCTGAAGATCTGTTGCTTGCATTTAATGATCATAATCATTGCAATCTATCTTAGTATAAGCACGCTGGTCGTAATTCTAAATTAAAACGTGAGACACTGAAACGCATATCCTCTCAAATGCATTCACATTTTGTTTCTTATTGCTAAAGACATAAAAAAGACCTTGACTGCATCCTGCAATAAGCGCTCAGATTCATTAGTGTTTTTGCACCAAAATCACTTTGTGCATTTAGCATAATGGTCGTTATGCTCCTTTGTTTCAGTAGGCTTGCATTGACAAGCTTGCCTATGTAAATTATGCGGGTCTTATATTTTAAATAAGTACCTATATTTATCTGTTTCGGAGTCATACTTCAGCAGTGAAGTTTCGTAATAATGAATATCAAATGGAAAACCGCTTCATAAAATCTACATAGAGCCTGATTGTAAACTCATTGAAAATACTTATTTATACGTTTGAAGGTTGGATTCCGAGCAATAAAATGTAATGGCGATACCTAACCCAGATCCACTCATCTTAAAGTGCTGAACGTCTGACAAGTATGTCGCCACGCACTCAATACTGTGACGTACGTTAAGGGTCCTACGTATAGTAATTCTATATCCACATCAGCTTGATATTTAATTTTTGAATAACTCTTTTTTAAATTGAAATTAAATAATTCAAGTTCGTCAAATGGCAGTAACTCCACTGTAATTACCTGATCTGCTCGTCCTGGATCATTGTCTAAAGCGGACAATTGGCTCTCGCGTGCGAGTGCACAACCGGGATAACGCTACGATGATAATGAAGTTCGTTAACAGTTTTTAATAACTAGTTCCTTAATGAAAGCTATGTCTCGTTATATTAATTTTCATGATTTTCTAATATCATACTTCGCTAAGTCAGCGGAGACCTCACAGTGTAATCTTAATTAAACTACCTAGGTACTAAAGAACATGCTTTAATTCTGTGTTTAGAAATGTTACTTTTTCTACTTACAATGTAAAATAAAAAATATGTGTAACGCAGGACCCTTTCAAACATGTCAAATAGCTAAGGCTTCCATTAATTGGCAAAGTACCATCGCATAAGCTTAATGACGTGCTATAAACTATGTATGAAAATATGCCGACTTGTTAGCATTGCACATACATTAGATACTAATTTGCTAAATCGGAAAATAATTGGCGCCATAATTTTACTTCAAAGGTATGGACTTACACAAAATAAGAATATTTATTTATAAGATTCGTAAATCATATCTTATAATATTTTACTAATGTCAACGCATAACACAACACCTTCTTGTTCTATTCCAAGTAAGCTATTGACTCGCGTAATCTGGGCTTTGGGTCCTACTCACAAAGCTTGGTGTTTTAAGGATCAATTCGTGATTTCTCAGTAAATTTCGATGAAACAGTTTCAAATCGACCAGTTACAGTAAAATATAGTCATACTTTAAGAACGTAGGTAGGTACGGTACGGTAAAAGTAGGCACTAGCACACAAAAGAAGCGCATGGATCGCTTTTCTCATGTGCTGGCTTATTATGCGATCTAAAACTCTTTTTCAAGTCGCCACCCGTAAGCGTCACTTCTACATTGCGTGTGCTTACTAAGTATTTAAAGTTTTTTTTGTTTCAGATAAATCAAATGACGTCGTGGATCGACGGCAGCTTCGTATATAGTACGAGCGAGGCGTGGGTGAATGCAATGAGGTCATTTCAGGTGCCACCCAGCAGCCACGCCTGCCTCTTTATGTACATTTCTATGCGAATATCTTAACATTACAATCAGTATATTACTCTCTTAAAATTTGACCAAAACAGTCTTGACTAACTCACATGCGTTTGTCTTAAACCTACTACCAAATCATAAACTTTTCACATCAAGGCAGTGTTTTTTTATAGGTAAAGCGCTAACTCTTGATCTTTATCTTAGTCCGAGAGCTAAGATAAGGTCTACAATGAAGCGAGTTTGCCCAGAAGTAGCCTATTTACACGCACATTCAAGAGTTTCGGGTTATAAGTTTAATGTTGTAAAAAATACAATAAAAAAAATAATCAAGTTCTTTGTAAGTTGCAACTGTATTTCCATTACATATACAAAACTTCGATTTATCCTTGATGAGCTTAAATTTTCCTTGCGTGGAATCGGAATATTCTTACGTGAATTCAGCCAATAGCACGATGCATCATACCATTAAAATAGAGTTTTAAAAGCGTCATTCATCACCTGTCTACTGAAATTACAGACACTTAAATACTTAATCTGACACATAATTGAAAGCCGCAACCGAGTTGTACGCTCCAGTAACTACTAAAATCATTCAAGCGTAATATTTTTGTCAATCGTTATTCAAATCTCAATCTATCGTTACAGAATGGAAGCCTAGCAAGTGAAGGCGGGATGCCTCTCAAGAATACCAAGCGAGTGCCACTCTTCAATAACCCAGTACCTCATTACATGAGAATGCTAAGCCCTGAAAGGCTATTTTGTAAGTTACACGAGTTTTTGTTTGTTCCATGTTTAAAATGCTGATAAAACGTCATAGATTTTTATTTTTAATTCACAATAATAGGGCAGGGCTACAAAATATATTACATTGCGATGAAATAACTTAGGTAGTAAAAGTTTCGTCACACTAAATGATGTGTGTAAAATTTTGTCGTACGTAGAACTCGCAATAAAAGCTATGGCCCTTTATTATGTTTTTGTTCGATATCATTACGACATTGCGTGAATACTTTCATTAGACATATTCGTAAGAGAAATCTATAAAGTATAAATATACCACACGTGACATGGGAGAAAGTTGGTATTTTATGTGTGCAACTATTCGTTTGACTTATAGCGTGTAATTAAAGTATCACATACAACCTTTTCATTATTATGTTCATTTGACTGGACGTAAGCCGTAAAGATCGATTAGTAAAAGATTAGAAAAAGTTACATCAAAATTACCTACCTTACTCTTGCCTATTAAATTTATGGTGAAACAAGTTCGTGTGTGATCCTCATGGAATGCTAGATTATATTTAATATAAGCGATGAAGGCAGAAATTGAAAGCAGTGAAGAAAGGTGCTCATTTCAAATACTGTTTCTAGTCAGTCAACCCAAATTTAGATCAAAAAGTAACTTCTTACTTCAATAACTCAATACCCACGTTAGCTACGTATTTGTATTACCTAATTGTTATCCCTATACTGTTTTTAACTACCCAAATCCATTAAAAATAGCAACACTTACTAACAAACATTTACATTTCTAATAAGAATAACCGATCAATAAGTTAATTAACTGTCACTGTTTTAGTGCTAGGAGACCCTCGCACCAACCAGAATCCAGCAATGGTGACATTCGGAGTTCTCCTGCTGAGGTGGCACAACGTGGTCGCGGCGAGGGTGCACCGCCAGCACCCGGACTGGAGCGATGAGCAGCTGTTCCAGAGGGCGAGGCGGATCGTCATCGCTAGTCTACAGGTAATTTGATTAATACTGACATTCTACAGCAGTCTTTCCCAAAGTGGGCGATAACGCCCCCTTGTGGGCACTGAAGGCCTAAGGGGGTTAAAGGGCCCTGAAAAATATATTAATATTGCTCAATGTTGATTATTGTTAATTTTGAATAATAAAGGATACTCTAAATATTATGTGTGTGTCTGGTAAGAAACGTCTCATTTAAAATAAAATTTTAAATTGAACTCCCGGCGAGACTAATATGTTATTGAGATTCATAAGGTGAAAAAATGGGGGACGCTACAAAATACTTGATTTTCAAAGTGGGTGCTAGAAGAAATAAATTTGGGAATCTCTGTTCTAGACCGTAAAAGTCATTTATTAATACAACATATGTATAAGGCCCTACCACTGCTTCGGAATAAGAGTCGTTAGCTCTGTTTAATCAAGAACCAACAGAACACAACTGCATACTGGTCAAAAAGCGTCTTAAAAGAGTACAAGTATCTATGAAACTTGAAACACATCTATTGTTTTTCATTACTTAAAAAGGGTGTGAACCTGCTCCTCAAAAAAACTTTGCCAACATGACCAACAATTAACAGATAGCTAAAAAGTTCAACCTGATTTTCTTATTTTTCAGAACATCATTTTATACCAGTACGTGCCATCCTTCCTTGGAGTGCCGATCCCTCCGTACGAGGGTTACAAGGCGGAGGTGGCACCGGGAGTAACGCACGAGTTTGCCACTGCCGCCTTCCGATTTGGCCATACCCTCGTTCCTCCGGCCATCCTCCTCAGAGACAGAAACTGCAGATACGGCAGAGCCCCCGGAGGGCATGATGCTATACGACTATGTCAAACTTGGTGGGATGGAAATGTAAGTTCCCTTAGAAAGACTATTGTCCGAAATTAATAACCAATCCGTAATTCAAGATTTAATGTCCGTGACATTAGTGTCACGTGTTCCATTGATGCAAAAACAACCATTGACTTAAATCTTCGTTCATTAAAAATAAATAAACGACTCATAATGAGTTAAGTGGACTAATTTTGTGTCTCTTGATTTAAGTTTTGTTTGTGATTTTCAGGATGTTGTATCTCAAGTCCCAATAGAAGAAATACTCATGGGAATGGCATCTCAACTGTCAGAAAGGGAAGATGCGTTGCTGTGCTCTGACGTGCGGGATAATCTCTTTGGACCGATGGAATTTTCCCGAAGAGATCTTGGAGCTCTCAACATTATGCGAGGACGGGATAATGGTCTGCCAGACTATAACACGGCTAGGTATGTTAAAGAACAAGGTTACATTTCTCATAACTGAACGTTACATTCAAAAATCTAAATCTTTGTTAATATTTTCAGAGAGTATTTTGGGCTGCCAAAAATAAAAACTTTTAATGAGATCAATCCACCATTGTTTGAAAATAATCCGGATTTACTACAAAAGCTTATCCAAGCTTATGATGGAAGGTTGGACAACATAGATGTTTACATTGGTAAGCCATTACACCTCGATTTTCATAAAGACGCCGGCGTCCAGATATCAATTAATTGCCTTGTGTCTGGAAACATGATACTTGAAGGATTAAACACTCAACTATAATATGGTTAGTAGAATCTATAATTTCTAAATACGTTAATATGAAAAAATATTATTTTTAGGTGGAATGCTGGAATCCACTGGCCATCCAGGAGAATTGTTTAGAGCTATTATAATAGACCAATTTTCGAGAATACGCGATGCTGATAGATTTTGGTTCGAAAACGATAAAAATGGGTAAGATTCTATCATTTTGATATTTAATTATGTCAATTGGTGAAGATAAGTTAAAATACCTTAATACTTGTTCGGTTTGCAGTATTTTTACTCCCGATGAAATTGAAGAACTCCGTCGAATAACGCTTTGGGATATCATAGTAAACAGCACAGCTGTAGGTCCTAATGATGTACAAAGAGATGTGTTCCACTGGAGCTCAGGAGACTCGTGCCCTCAGCCGTATCAGTTAAATGCCTCCAAGCTGCCGCCTTGCAAATACTTGAAGGGATACGACTACTTTGAGGTATGTTTCCATAATGATAAAAAAATAAAAATCTTATTAGAAGACCAGTCTATAGAAAAAAGCAAAGAGTTCACTAGGTGGGTTTCACATAGGCTGATTAGAATTAAAGAGCGGTTTTATACTCAACAATACACTTACAAAAAAATATTTGAAGTACTGAAATTTTCGCTATTGTTTGACCAGTTTGCGTACATCTTATAGAACTCTATATTATCTATTTATAGCCTAAGTCCCGGAATACTTAGAATTCCTGGTATTTTTAGGGTAACGAATTTGCCTACATCTACACCTGCTTGGCGCTAGCGTTCGTCCCGATCCTATGCGCGGGCGCAGGGTACGGAGTCGTGAAGCTTCAGAACAGTCGCCGACGCAAACTCAAGATACAACAGGAACACCTCAAAAATGCGCAGTATAAAGGTAAACAAATAAGTTTTAAACTATACTTAATATTGAATCACAAAGTCGAATATTTTGTAAACGACTTTAAAACATCGAGTGATTTAATAAGCAATGTATTATTTCTAGGATCAGTAGATAAAATGGTATGTCGTGAATGGGTGCACGCCTCCCTAAAAAGACTAGTCAAACTACGTCTGGGTCCGGAGCCTGCTCTTCACGTCACTGATCGCAAGGGGGACAAATTGAGGACAGTGCCTCTGGATCACACTGATCAGCTCACAGTTCTAGAGAGTCAGGTAGATTTCCTAAGCTTGGTCTCGTCCCAAATGTAACATGCCAGTATTTAGTTGTAGTTAATTATCAAATTAAAATTATACTTTCAGGAAGGCCGCAACAACAAAAGACCTTTGGTGCTGATTCGTGCCCCAAGAGAACATGATCTTGTCCTGGAGATGGATTCAGTTGCGTCACGTCGTAAGTTCCTAGTCAAACTGGACACATTTCTCGCACAACACAAGAAAGGGCTAAGTCTTAGTCAAGTAAGTTCATTAGATTCTCATGGATTTTTCATGTTTCCACTGCAGTGATTTCAGTTCAATCTGTCAAATAAACCGTTTAAATGGCAAAAATTCTTCTAGGGTCACAGAGAGCACATTTTAGCTACAGCAGAAACAAGAGAACGCAGACAGCGAAGACTGGAACATTTCTTCAGAGAGGCTTACGCCATTACATTCGGGCTGGCTCCGGGAGAAAAACGGAGAAGGCATGAAGATGCGGACCCAGAGGTACAATAACAAAAAATCATATGAGACAAAACGTATTCCAAATAGACATTTTTCAATATCATTAGGGAAACGTAATCACTAATGGATTCTAATTTGTTTGTTTGCAGTCAATAGTTATGAGGACCTCGTTGTCAAAGTGCGAGTTTGCAAGCGCTTTGGGCATGAAAGCAGATGCAGTGTTTGTGAAGAAAATGTTCAATATCGTTGATAAGGACAGTGATGGAAGAATTTCGTTCCAGGTAGAAGACAAATAATTTTATTTTCGGGTTCCACAAGGAAATACTTAAGTTGGTAGTTTCTGATTTTCGTTAGATTATTAATAATGTTGTTGACTTTTTAGGAATTCCTAGACACCGTAGTCCTTTTCTCCCGAGGTGCAACCGAGGACAAACTCCGCATCATCTTTGACATGTGCGATAACGACCGTAATGGCGTCATCGATAAGGGAGAGCTCAGCGAGATGCTGAGATCACTTGTGGAAATCGCCAGAACTACTTCATTAAGAGATGAACACGTCACTGAGCTTATTGATGGCATGTTCTTAGTAAGTAATGCATAAATTTGGCTCACAAAAATTCACCGACCATCTTCTGGTGGGACTTGAACCTCTCTATCCAGGCGATTGATCTTCAAACTAAAACTGAAATTGCTTAAATTACGAAAACAAATAATATAAGTAACGAATACATTATAAAACATTGTTAATCCCACAAGTGATAATGACAATTGCCCTAATTTCTTCGATACCTAAAGATGTGCAACCAACGTTACCTAGTTTTGTTAAAAATCATACCAACAAATTCTAACTGCAAAAAAAAAACATTTATTATGCATGAGTAGATTCAATTTTCTAATTATACTCTAGCTAATAAAAATTCCTCATTTAGGATGCTGGCCTACAACACAAAGACCATCTAACCTACTCAGATTTCAAAGTAATGATGAAGGAATACAAAGGAGAATTTGTTGCTATCGGCTTGGACTGCAAGGGAGCTAAGCAAAATTTCTTGGACACCTCCACCAACGTGGCTAGGATGACCAGCTTCCACATCGAGCCATCCATGGAATCGTCGAGGTAAAACATTATGATTATAAATACTTATAGACAAGAAGTATAATACGACACTAGACGTGCGGGGAGCGAGGAAGCGCCAATCACACGCTTCTGTCATAGGAAATTCCTTTCCACTTAACATCACATGTCCCCGTTGACATCTAGCGTGACTCGCCCTCTGCACCCCTGGCGATCGCAGGAAGGTTAAAGCGCTTAAACTTGTTGGACTGTACCTACCTACCTTCCTCATTTTAGTACCTACGTACAAATCCACAGTCTTTTAGTTGTGGAAATGAATGCAAATTTAAATTCTGGTTGATTTTGAAGGTGAAACAGAAGAAGGAAACTGTTCAGCATGAACTTATTTTCTTTGCTAAAATTCATAATTTTACATTTAACTTTTTTGTCTTTCAGGCATTGGTTCCTCCTAAAATGGGACTACTTAACCACGTTTCTCGAAGAAAACAGACAAAATATATTCTACCTGTTCGTCTTTTATGTTGTCACCATCGGTTTGTTTGTTGAGCGCTTTGCCCACTACTCCTTCATGTCGGAACATTTGGACTTGAGGCATATCATGGGCGTGGGAATAGCCATCACAAGAGGATCAGCTGCTTCGTTGTCATTCTGCTACAGTCTGCTCTTGCTCACTATGTCAAGGAATCTTTTGACGAAACTAAAAGTAAGTGTTCCTATTAAGACGCGATTTTTGAGCTATGGATTTAGATATAAGTAATCATTTGCAACTGCAAATACGTACTGCTATAACATAAGTAGTATAAAACCAAAGTTAAAATAGCAAGAAAAGGTTAAAAAAGATATCCGGTACTATTAAATGACAAAGACAAGAAAATTTTCCTGCTCATTAAAAATATTGTGAATGGGAAATCCCATAGCTGTTTAGAGAGTTATCTAACATTACGTGTCTGCAAAAACTGTGAACGACTTGAACTCTTCACTTGTCACGTACATTTATCTCACCATAATCAGATGATATCACTTGTTTAACGTGATGGTAAACATGAACACCTAACTGTACACACTACTTAAAAAGATTGGATTTAGATACACAATCAGGTTTTTTTTCCTATCAAACCCCATAAGACCCGCGGATGGAAACATGATACGTGAAGGTTTAAGTTACATTCAATTACTTTACGATTGAAAAATATTTTACTTTGCATAAGTGGGCTCGAGTCTAAGGCACTATAATCAAATGCTGTCTGTACCCGAAGTGTGAAAACGGGTCCCATTACTAAGACTCTGCCACAGATTATATAATACATAGTTACTCGACTGTCTGTATGTCTGTTTCCAGGATGAACCGTGACAGCTAGACAGTTATTTTCTTTACAGATGATGTATAATACTATTAACAGAATAAAACAAATATTTATGTGCGGTTCCCATACAACAAACTGGATTTTGTCCTATTTATTGCTCGATATGAATAACGTCATCTTAAAATATTCTCAGAATAGTAATTATTTGTAAATTAAGTTTAAAAATAAAGTTAAATTTAAATAAAATCAAATAGGTATATAAGAAGGGCACTCATTTAACATACGTAAAACACTAAAAAAAAATGTAATGTAGTGTCTAATGTTGTAGTATAGATAATGGTACGAAACCCGGATCCTACTCGCACTTGGCCGGTTTATTATTGCTGTTATAGTCATCAAAATCACAGTCTAATATATCTTACCCACTTTTCTTTTTATGAACATTATTTAAAAATATATATTATTTTCAGGAATTCAGCATCCAACAGTACATTCCACTAGACTCCAGCATACAGTTCCACAAGATAGTCGCGTGTACAGCTCTGTTCTTTTCTCTTCTTCACACTGCAGGACACATGGTCAACTTCTACCATGTGTCAACGCAACCGGTTGAAAACCTACGCTGTCTCACCAGGGAAGTGCACTTCACGTCCGACTTCAGACCTGGCATCACTTATTGGGTCTTTCAGACTGTGACTGGTAAGAATTTATAACTTAGCAGTTTTACTTTAACCCCTTCAGGATCATAAGACCGCTGGCGGTCGGATAACAATTGATTATCTATTGTGTCTGAAAATGTGATACCTGAATGATTAAAATATTTTCTTTATCTTAGAGCAGCTGGTGTCTATGTGCTGGGTTAGGCAACTTACGTGCCCTAATTATCAGAGGTCGGAATTAGGTAGAGTTATTCATGTACTTACACTGATTTCATACAGCGAAAGAATAAAGTGGATATGCCTCAAATCCCGAGATTAATTTTAAAGAGCAGAAAAAATCCTGTGATTTTTTAATAAATAGTTATTTACTTTTACACAATATAAACTACTGCACGCGCGACGTTGCTAAACTCACATCAATGACATCAGATGTCCGAAGTTGCAAAATTCCAATACGCGCGATGTTGCCACAGTTGTAGTTCGCATAACATAGCTTGTGAGAACAAAATAATACAATAGCGGAAATGCGGAACACTTCCCGCTTAACGGAATGTACTAGATTTTGTCTCTTTCTACCGCATTCAAACTATCTATTAGCAATAAATCGGTTTACTCATTCACACAGCTCATTCGCTTACCTCGGTTCTTCGAGTGGGATCACTTGTTTCCTATTGTCTATCTCTGAGGTTTTTATTATTATTTATTTGTAATATTGTTGGCCATACAGGATTGTCCTTTAGAAATCCCGGGAAGGTTCACATTAATATCAACATTTCGATGCAAGTACATAAATAAATCTACCTGATTCCGACCTCTGCTAATTATGCCAATGGCTTAACTTTTTGCTTTACCTTTTACTTTACCTTCTGCCTTCCGAAAAACGAGCCATCTTACCGCTTGTTCGACCGTTCTGACTGCTTGACCTCCGCAACCCCAGTCTAGCCAACTGGGTAGCTAAACCAGCCTCCACTATACAGCTCTTTAAATTCAGACGTAAGCGAACTTGCTGAGTGCTGCTCTTCATAACAATGTGCATCTTCTTTGTGGTTCTGATCCGAGCACTCGCTGGAATTAGCACACTATGCATTGTGGCCGTCGTCTACCCTTACCCTATAAAAGAGAACTAGCCTTAAATGTATATTCATGTAGCTTTCTAATTCCAGGCGTAAGCGGAGTGCTGCTGTTCATAATAATGTGCATCATCTTCGTGTTCGCTCACCCTACGATCCGCAAGCGCGCCTACTCGTGGTTTTGGCGCGCGCACTCGCTACATGTGGCTTTGTATGCACTGTGCCTCGTGCACGGGCTTGCCAGACTCACTGGTGCGCCGCGGTTCTGGATCTTCTTTTTGGGGCCAGCGATTATTTACACTTTAGATAAGGTTTGTGAATATATCGCAATTAAATATAGGTACTTACTTACCCACGGAATGTTAACTTCAGTTATGCGATATCGGTCACACGGTCCCATTTATTTATGAATGAAACAAGAACTCTTAATTTTGAAACTCAACTTACTATTGTCAGTTTATTTTTCTCATTAAAGTCAATGCATTATTAACAAATCATTCCTTTATTTACAGGTTGTATCTCTACGTACAAAATACCTAGCACTGGACGTTCTTGAGACTGAAATGCTGCCATCAGATGTTATAAAGATAAAGTTTTATAGACCACCTAATCTCAAATATTTGTCAGGTAAGCTAGTCTCCTCTTTACTTATATCCTCTTTATGTAGTTAAATTAATATACTTAGCCTTCCTCATAACTATCAGGTCAATGGGTCAGACTGGCCTGTACCGCCTTCAAGAAGGAAGAGTTCCACTCGTTTACTCTTACGTCAGCACCTCACGAAAACTTCCTGTCATGTCATATCAAGGCTCAGGGCCCTTGGACGTGGAAGTTGAGAAACTATTTTGATCCTTGCAACTACAACCCTGAGGACCACCCGAAGATAAGGTAAGATATGATGTTTAGCTAACTTTAAAGGCAAACTCATGAAAAAAATCAATATTCGACCAATATCGCATACGTAGGTAGCCTACGTTGTTGTACTTACATACCTTGTGAGTACATCTGTTAATCTTTCTATAAATACCTACTTAGTCATTACTTCTGCATTAATCTTTTTCTATATCAATAAGATAAGATTATGACGATTGAGTAACAGATACAAAAAAGGAAAGTAGGTAGCATAAACAATCTGTTCATCCCACGGCACCGTAAAAAATTCACACCTATGCAAACTCAGCGTATGGCTTACTAATATTATTACTTATCTAACAGAAAACGAGTTGCAAAAAGTGAAACTAGCTAGTTAAACTTTAACACATTCCACAAACAACACACACTGAAGGCCCATAACAATATTTTGTCCAAATAAAATTGCACATACGACGCGACGTGTACAAATATGTACCATTATAACTGTTCCACAAATACTTTTCCAGGTCAGGAGTACTAAGTTTCGGTAGTACGAGATGTTAGTGCAAAATGAGTCAATAGCCATTTTCCATTCGAATATAACTTTCTTTAGCCAAAATTGAAATTAATTTCGCTCACAAAAATTAATCGACTGTGTCATCCGGTGGGACTCGAACCCACGCCCCCTTGCTATCTGGGCGAGTGCTCTTACCAACAGCTACGGAGGACGTTAGTAAGCCGACGAGTTTTTGTAAGTGCTTGCTACGCCAGTGAGCCGGCGTTCGATTTCATCAATTCACCTTAACTGATGGTCAAATATTTGTTAAAATATTTCAATTTCAGCAAACACTTAAAAATACATTACGTAAATCACATTTATTTCCATCAATCTCTCCTTTCGACAAGATTTCAAGAAAGCCATCTTGTGTTGCACATCGTAGATTATCACTATCGTTGCATCGACACAGTCGATTAATTTTTGTGAGCGAAATTAATTTCAATTTGGTAAAAACTTGCAAAATAATTGCTTAAGTTATAAAAATAATTATAATTTCTTTTGTCAATTATATCTTTTCAAGAAGCAATAGCCAAGCTAGGACCCAACTTATCCAACACTACAATCTTCTTGAAAGATAGCGAAAAAAACTAAAAAATTCTGCATACCTTTCCTTATTTGCTTTGTGCCAAATGGAGAATGGATATTTTAGTGTTTTTTCATTGCATGAAGAAAATAACGACCCTACTATCTAATGGTGGCAGAAACCTTTAAAGCTTCGGATGCACACTTTCTATCATTCACTATCCACAACAATGATAAATTATCATAAATTATATCCCAAGATGCTACGTCCCTTTAAGAGTAATCTAACCTTTCCTACAGGATCCAAGGTCCGTTCGGCGGCGGCAACCAGGACTGGTACAAGTTCGAGGTGGCAGTGATGGTGGGCGGTGGAATTGGCGTCACGCCCTACGCCTCCATCCTTAATGACCTTGTCTTCGGTACTTCCACCAATAGGTACTCTGGAGTCGCGTGCAAGAAGGTACGTTCACGGATCAGCGGTTATGCAAATAGCTAATTGAATAGTGTGAACATCATCGCAGTAATTACTTCGTGCAGGTCAAGTTTGAAGAACAAGAAAGTTACCACCAATACGAGTGTGAGAGGCTATGTGGTTTACATCTTTTCAATCTTCGATATCGTAAGGTTTTGAGTTTTAAGTTTTATAAAACTCTGACACTATATGGCTCTCTGCATATTATGTACGTTAATCTGTATCCTCTTTCTTATAAATTTTTAATGAATCGATCTTTCCAAAACTTCCCGTTGAGATCCACAGTCCCGTTAAATAACTTTACGTAAGCATACTTTAAATGGATAAATGAAACCAGTTCCTTATGAACCTAATTCATTAAATCACCACAACGTTGAACTCTTCCACTTTCTCCTTCTTTTATTTTTCGTGTCAACCCTGGCATTATATTTTTGAATACCAATATTCACATGTCTTACAGAGCTCTATCAGTAGTGTTTTACAAGTCCTCACGTGTACAGGTGTAGGGGCAGATAGAGCAACACAGTAGGTGTACAAAAACTCAACGGCGAAAAATAATCTCCCACTATGTCAATAGGTATACTTTCTGTGGATCTGTCCATCGCACAAGCACTTCGAGTGGTTCATCGACGTGCTGCGAGACGTAGAGCGAAAGGACGTCACCAACGTGCTTGAAATCCACATCTTCATCACGCAGTTCTTCCACAAGTTCGACCTAAGGACTACTATGCTGGTCAGATTATGAATTTTACCCTACAGCTACGAAGTAGGTAGGAGTAATAGTAACTTTATTAGCAGGCGCCTGAAAGGTACTTCTTGTGAACAAACTAACTTACGCAACGATAAAGATAGTTCTCGAATACTTAGATTTATATTTTGAGTAAAAAAGTGCGAAATTTAATTTAATTCTCGAATAAATTCAGGTTTCAGTGATTATTGAGCACGATAACCCAAGAATGTTTTATCATCAAAAAAACTTGGTTAACCCCTTGAGTTCAGACACAGCTCCGGAGTCAGGAAGTTGGTGGTGTAACACCCGTGCCTCGGAAAGCACGTTAAGCCGTTGGTCCTGCGCCTGATCTCTCTCCGGTCATGTCGGACTGCCGTCTCACCGAATTATGAGAGTTAAGGAACAGAGAGTGCACCTGTGTATTGCGCACACACTTGTGCACTATAATATGTCCTGCGCAGTTGGCTAATCTCTGTTGAGATAGGCCGCCGTAGTCGAAATCGGCTAGGAGGACATCATCATCATCATCATGATAAATAAGATGGTAAATAGCAAACTACGAAAAAATGTTTACATCAGGTAATTGGCAGGCTTTACCCTCAAGTCCTAGTTACTAAAGTGTCAATATTTTTCTAGTACATCTGCGAGAACCATTTCCAGCGGCTTTCTCGAACATCTATGTTCACGGGACTGAAGGCCGTCAACCACTTCGGTCGACCTGACATGTCCTCCTTCCTCAAGTTTGTGCAGAAGAAACATAGCTATGTAAGTATAGATTATATATTTAGAGAACCATACTAATCGAACGTCTTGATGTGATGACTACAGATCGGATATTCGGTTGCATAACTGATGCTAATGACGACCACCTGACAGGTAGATAGATGACATCAGCAGAACCGTGTAGGTAAACTTAATACAAGTGGCAGCATACAGAAAAAAGTGGATTAGAGAGCAGACCTCCGAAGGCGGACACGGCTGTTATAGATGGCACTAGGTAATGATACCACAGAATAATACTAGTACTTAACATTCATGTTGGCGTCTCCTAACTCGGTGTAAGAAAAACTGTAGGTAAAGATGCAACTGAATATCCGATCTTAAGTGATCATGACGCAAAAGGAATGCTGAATATATGCTAAGTACACACGGCTGCAAGTCCGACTACCTATATTGTTGACTTTGAGAGCGCCTATAGAGGCGTTATACAGTTAAACTACGAAAACGGCTTATATTACGTAGAGAATAGTATCTCCGTAATATAAGCCGTTTTTGTAGTTTAACTGTATACCTTGACATAGTATGTACAGCATCACGTCGGTTACTTATTTGAACTAAGAAAAAAGCTTTTATCACATAGGGAATAGAGACTTTCTCAAGGTCAAAGTGGGGTACCTACCTAGTCTGTCGTGCGGCCGTGTGTACCTAAACGTACAGAAAATTTTATATTTTGACTGTCGGAAATCTGTCGCTTTTTGAACAAAAATAGTATACCTAAAATTATTAACTTACAAGGTATCGAAAATCGGCGTGTTCTCCTGCGGGCCGCGGCCGCTGACCAAGTCAATAATGTCTGCGTGCGAGCAGGTGAACCGCACGCGCCGGCTGCCCTACTTCATACACCACTTCGAAAACTTCGGTTAGGTTATTGGGCACTTTCAGCTCTTACAGGGTGTTAGTTCAAACAATCTTACTACTAAAAGGGTTGAATATTGCCGACAATATCTACAACTTTTACTATGCAGCCACCGAAATAAATAAATAAAAAAAACTGTCCAATCTGTCCATACAGTCATAATGGTACCTACCAATTTATTTAGAGCATCTGATTTTTCGATCCTGACCCTGTAGTAAAAGTTGGAGGTATTGATGGCCATAACCTTAAAATAGTGTATCTAAGGCTGTTTAAACTAGCGACCTGTAATCTATAATTTTAGATAGGTATTTTACTAAAATACAAACCTAGTATTATTGAGATTGCGATCACTGCCCAATGCTTTGAGTGTGATACTGATGAGTGAAATATGTTTTTTGATTACAAAGTTCAACATTTCTTTACATTTCTTACATTGATGACGAAGCACATTCCCGTAGTTTAAAACATTCCGAGAAATAATATGTACTTTTAAGAATTAGTGGATGGAATCACATATAATATTAAGGTAAATTCTTAATTAAAACAATATCAACAGTTTATCACAGTAGTACATACTTAATATGTTTTGTGCGTTTGTAATCTATCTACCTTATTTATTTTTAGCCTAATGCTTCTTCTGTAGTTTGCACCTACAGCGCTTATAAAAGGCAACTGCAATGATTTAGTACAAATCCATCAACTAGGCATTTTAATGTACAAAAGGTAAATTATAAAATTTATTTTAAGTGGATCTTATTAACAAAATACTCATTGCGATCTAAATTTATGATAAAAACCAATTGTATTTATATTACCTAATGCTATGTAAAATTTTTATTTGTAAATAATGTAAAATCAAAGACAATTGGCTAGTATTGTTAATCGAATTTTCACGTATTAAATGAATGTAAATAGGTATTTAATAAATGTTGTTTTATATGAACAGTGTTTTATTGCCACATGCCACAAAAGGAAACCAAACAGTATTTAATTTTAGGAGCTATGAAGGTAAATTACAGACAATGCTGTTGTGGTGAGATATTATAGTAATTGGTGGCAGCGAACCTTAAAGATCGTTGGATTGTTTATGGCGGTAATTTGAGGTCCGCTCTTAATCCGAAGTAAAAGGTAAGTAAAGGCAGCGCCGCCAGCCTTGCTGACTCGCTACACACGGCCGCCACGGACGCAAAACTGCCGACTCGCGTTACCGCCCCGGATCGCGTTACTTTCAATGAACAGGATTGTGTTTTCACCATTCTATAAGACCATTCAAAGTCACATTCTTAAAACAATACAAGCACTTTTAAGTAATTAACATAACTAACTAAAAGAGGCCTAGAGCTAGACTAGGTCACCAAATACAGCACAAGAAAACAATGTACACGATAAAACATAATAAAATATCAAATAATATTGGGCTTGCACAAACTGGATCGATACTCTATCTTACTTAATAGTGGAATTATTTATAATATACTGTGGTAGTGCAAAATATTAAAAGAATAGTCATTATATTTGGGTATGTTGGCAGATATAGTAGTCTGTATATTGTGTAGGCGCCACCAAATCGTTTAGACTCTGTAATTAAGGCCACAAACGCCTAGCAGCTAGTTCAGGGATGGGAAACCTTAGGAAGTTGCAAAAATAACAGAAGCTATTATTTTATTTAAGTCCTGTCACATATAAACGGATGGTGAAACGAATATTGTTTAAAAATAAATATTTGTTATTTGATTGTTGAAGTTATTATTGAAAAATCGACCCATATGTAAGTCACACTGCTACTTAAAAATGTATTTAAACATAAAATTTTGTTATTATCAAATCAAAGTTACCATTGAAATAAAATAAGTAAATGAAACATTAAATTATTTCACAATGCATACGTCTTAAAAAGTTAATTAGATGTTACTATAATTGAAGTAAATTAATTTGAAATATTATAAAAATAATTCAAAATGACAATAGCTGAAAATAGCTGAAAAACCGGGCTGCTGCGTACAATGTGCAATTTGCAGCAGCAAATTTCAGACCAAGAAGAAACCAAATGTATATCTCTACTATTCTAGATGGTATAAAAATAAATATTATGTAATATAATTGTATTCATCATTCGACAATTAGACCAAATTGAAATATACGTATACGGGTAGGGCGTACAATGTACATTAAAATGTTTCGAAGCCCTGGCCTAGTGTACTATATTGTACCAATTGCTCCTAGCGTTTTGCTGCAGATTGGTGCACATTGCAACACAATTATTATACCTACTCAGATGCGACGCGCAACCTTCAAATTAGCACCAGCCACACTATTTCATTTTATTATTACACGAGAACAATAACAATGGATCCACACACTAAGGTTACTGATAATAAAGACGATTGAAAATGGCCAACATTATACAAAGTATTTTAGCACCAATATTTATGTGCATTTTTGACACGTTTCTTTACAGACGTTTATAAAATTTATGCAAAAAGTGTTAACAAATAATATTATACGTATATTACACATTGGGATGCTTTGTGTCACCGAACCAGGAAAACATAAAAGGTCGTAAGTAGGTTGCAGAGACTTCAATAATATAATAGAGTCTATTGAAATGTCTAATGGAGCTAAAACTAGGCTAAGTAAATAATAAACGGGTTAGCGTAATTTTCACGTAACGTCTCATTTGAATTAGTAATTAGTCAACACTTGATTTCGAAGCGTCTTCATACAGTCAAAGATGAGGACTCATGATAAGATTCATTAACAATAATTCACAGAATGATAGGAGTTTAAAATTTGATTCAAGATGGCTAATACTAAATATACTTAGATCAGACTTAGATGCTATAATGCTTATCACTCTGCTCACTAGCTCTCTCTTGCAGTCTTAAGTCGATTATGGGTCGAGTTCACCAACAAATAGGTTACTTAATTTTTAAACAGCCGTTATAATATTATGTTTGACAATTTTGTCGTCAATTTTGGTTAACTGGCTGCTTAAAAATTGGTGAATTCGGATCTTGAACGTATTGGAACACATTTATTAAACGTGGTTCTGAATCGCTGGTTATTAATTTCTTAATTTAATTAAATCGAATTTCTATGTTGTTATAACGACGTAGACAACTATTTTTTTTAATAATATAAGAGCAAGTTTTACGCAAAATCACGTCATTGACATGCAAATTTCTTTCTTCGCTGATATAACGGCATCGAATAACACAAGCTCAAAGTAATGAAGTCATAAACGAGTAAAGGAAAACCCGCGATTGACCCGCAAGATATTCCGTCTGAGGGCATAATAGCGTAGCGTTGCACAAGACAACCATCGAAAGCCCAACATTACAACGCGAGCGCGACTGTTTTAATATAATGACCGTCATAAAAAATAAACGCTTTGTCATAAAGCTTCAATATAACGTAAAAATTTAAGTTACACGACTAAAAATAAGCATTTCGTAACTTCACGTTAATGAGCTCGCGTTGGTATGCTAGCTAATTTTTTTTAATGCTGGAGATCTCGTAAATAGCAGCGGTTTGAGATCCATAAACTAAAAATGTAAAAATGTTTTATCTTCGTTAATCAACGGTGAAATAAAAAATGTGGTCGAGTCAGTGAAATCATACATTAAAGTAGTATTTTTTGGAACATGTTCATTGCTCTAGAACGTTACCTTATATGATAGCGGAAAGGGAAATTTCTGGGCGGAGTTTTCCGCCCGGGCTAGCGCGCGCTGCTCACACGCTTCCTTATGTTTCCTTGTCTGGTTATCATAAATTCGTATCTAGACACAATTTCCTTGTGAATTGATTACTTATTGCTGTGATTGGATGCCAGAATGATATTATTTCACTCTGGTTAAAGTTACCTCGACATTTCGTTATTTTCAATGTAACAAGGAAAGAACTATAAGATGAACAATTTAATTTACGCAAAAAAACTTTTTTTTTTTCGATTGGAACTTCTGTCTGAAAAACTTCAGTATGGTTAAGGCATTGACATAATAATTGTAAACTGTGTTTTGTTACACACAAGTTAGCATTAAATAACTGGTAACAAACTAACAACTTAAAGTAGGCCCCCGAAAGTAGTTCAAAACAAAGAAACCTAAATCTAGCCCAAACAGTCTCCGAATGTTTGACCCGAGCAGGTGGTTTGTGAAACTTGTGACACACGTGTCGTCACCATAGACCTAAATGGAACACTGTAAAATAGGTCTCAAATAGGTTGTTCACCGTGAACCGAGCATGGCACAATCGTGTTGTGACGAACTCGATTCACTCATTGAACTATCGACCGATCGATAAGAAAGCTGTTATTTTCGCTTCGCGAGTGAAAGAAAGAAATGACCGGCCGTCCCTTTCTTCGACGCCGGCGCAGCGCGAGCGAGCGAGTTGCAGCGAGTTAGTTTTCAGCGGTCGCGCAGCGGAGGCGGCGCACTCTGCCGGCGACCTCCCGAGTTTCGTAACCGTACCGTACTCATTTCCTAGTGCTAGTGGTGTGAAACTAATCACTTTGTCCGGCGGAAGCACTACGCTCACGTTACGTGCGCACCGAATGACTCGGCAAGGATAATCGCCAGGTAAATACGTGAATGACTATCGATTAACGTTAGCTCTTATCTGCAGTGGGGCGAAGCACGCAGCCCAGGCCGACATCCTTGTCCTCAATTAAAACAATTTACGGCAGCTCTTATTTGAATTAAACATTTTGTAGTCCCTACATAAATTACTATAATGACGAATACCTAAGTATTAACGTAACTAAGTTTACTTATACGACGCACTGAACGAGCGCGTTGATGTCTCTTGTAAGAAGGACCCAACCGTCAACTGTTATCTAGCCAACATTAGACTTTAACTTTACAAACAATATGTCCCCTTATGTTGGACACCCACTTTTAAAGTTATCTTAAACCTAACATCGCCGTTTGAAAACTTTAAGGCTTAATTTGGCAAGCCACCGTGCTAATAAGTTACGACTTAAGAGTAGGTTTACACGATGACCTTTACAAAATGTCAGATCGGAATAACTGCTCGATAAATACCAAGCATTTATTATTTGCTGAACAAGTTTCAAACATGTTTATTTTTTGCCGTAAGACAAGAAAAGCTTGCTAAAATTAACAAGATTGTTTATTTTTATACTGTACGTTGATATTTTATTGTATCTACTTACGTCTGGCACCATGTTGTTTATTAACTTTATTTTTACTTAAAACTTACGAAACTGCATAACAGATGTTATAATATTGCTGAATGTTCTGACTGCTAATAGAACGACTACTTTATTGTCATTTAGTAACAAATCGACTTGCATTCAATAAAACAAAATATCTAGTTAACATTTGAATGTCAAACAGACTTGAATTGATGACAATGACATAACAATATTGGTAAGAAACAGAATCCATTTATCATATTTTATGACAATAACTGGTTACGGAACAACTATTGCCGATTTAATTACGGTATGGTGTGATTGTGACCCAACCGAACAACCATTAAGTATTACTCAAGATCAAAATCCCCTTGGGGAGAATACAATTAAATCGTACTTTGGATCGTCCATCAGCAAACTTTATTGTTACCAACATTGAGAACGCACGATTGTTACGTACGTACGACAGCACTGAAACTAAACTCTGCAGCAACTTATGCCGTTGTAATAGAGTAGATTTTGCGACGAAAATGTACAGTCTAATGTGCTGGCCGCTGTACAGTCATGGATTAATTTGCCTTTTCCCTAGCTAAAATTTTAAACAGAGTTCACGTCAATACGAAAGAAGATGCCAAACCAAGTTCTAGAGACTTTGGTTAAAATACATACCTTGACTCTAACCTCAGTATTGAAGACACTAAGATTCCTGTGCACTTTGTAAAAGAGTTTTATATACATTCATGTTGTACTGGCGACCCGCCCCGGCTTCGCAAGGGTTAAAGTTATAAATTGTTATAAGTAGTAATTACTAAGCTTTAATTAAAATATAGACGTAGTATGGCGTATTATGCTTGGTCTACCTATAAAACGACCGGAATCGATGGAGGCAAATCGTCCGTTTGAGAGGCTCGAGTGACCACGATCCTCAGTAATGAGGGACCGACTGGAGATAGAGAGAGACCTATAAAATAGGAAAAAATATATATTAAACATTGCGTTGTACGGTCAACATCAAAAGTAGCTGTACATTTTATAACTTTGTCTAAGTATTAGATTGGATTTCTAGCGTAACGTAGCCTAGCTAGACACTTTCAGGTATAAATTGATTTATTACACAGATTATGTATCTCAATCCCGCGTGCTTGAGCAAATCTGCATTAATCTTAACACCTTTGCAAAGTACTAAAATGTTCAGCTACTTTTGATGCTAACTGTACTTAGTTTTACCGCATTATTCAACGTTTTCTACTAAAGCTGCCAGACAATACATTCTCTGGCATTTAAAAAAAAATTAGTAATATTGCAGCGAATATACACAAACGAATCTTACAAACAAACCTTAAAGAACATACCTAAGCCTGCGTCAGAAAGAAAGCTGAAAAGCCTATTATGAAAAATATTTCAGGAATTTTTGAAATCCTCGCAAACATAAACACAAGGCGACTTTGTCTTATAATAATGTCTTAATGTCTTCCTAGCCGAATTTCGACTACGGCAGCCTATCTCAAGAGAGATTAGCCAACTGCGCGGGACATATTATAGTGCACAAGTGTGTGCGCAGTACTCTATTCCTTCACTCTCATAATTTGGTGAGACGGCAGTCCGACATGACCGTAGAGAGATCAGGCGCAGGACCAACGGCTTAACGTGCTTTCCGAGGCACGGGGATGTTAACACCACCAACTTCCTGACTCCAGAGCTGAGTCTGAGTTATTTCAAGACAGAAAAACCCAACACTCTCGGTCCGACCCGGGATTCGAACCCAGGACCTCGTGGATAGTACCCAGCGTGCTGACTATAAGACCAACGAGGCAGTCAATGTAGCGAAGTATCTATCTAATTTCACAGATATGTGTCGTTTGTGTTAATATAGATTAAGAAAACTTGGCATTAACGCATTTTGTAAAAAAACAGTTGCATAATAATAAACCTTAAATAAATAAATAAAATAAAGAAGCTGATGAATCGTAGCCTTATTTTACTAATGCAGTGCCAATTCAATATCAAATGCTAGTACGAGGGAAACCAAACAAGTCTTAATATTGCAACTGATTTCAAATAATGATTTTATGAAACAATTCGTTTGGGTTACCACATCTATTTCGTATTTATATACATTTTGTCACACTGCCATTGCTTGTTTACCAATCTTATCGGAAACAGTTTACACTATTTTACGGAAAGGCTAACCACTTTGCAGTACTTGCGCCGTAAATTACATAGATAGGTGGTCTAAAAGATGACGTCCAAAATTTTTTTTTGAATCCTTACATCCAAGTCTATTCAAACATATCTTATGTATGTTCCCCAATTTTTAGTAGTTTTCGCGATAGTATTTTTTATGGGATTGAAAGTCAATACTTAGCGTTCAAGCTAGCCAAAGCTTAATATTCAATTTCAATTTAAAAATTCAATAGTCGTTCCACAGTTCCCTGAATCATTTGAAAAACTTTAAATTAATTTTTGTCTAACTGGAACGTAAACTCTTGATTTCGATTTCAATTTTACAGCAAACTACTTTAGCCTTAGGTAGCTGGTGATTTTATCAGTCTAAAAAAACAAAAGATTCATCTTTCTGCTGATCAAACAACATGAAGAAAGAAGCCTTCATAATACACCCACACGGAACACCAAAGGCCAGAATGCCCATCTCACCAACGCTCATTCCTAATATTGATACCCGTCTTTACCTCTATTCCTAAACCCAGCTTAAAATGCATATCTTGTTGGTTGTGGCCGACGGGTTTCGACTAGTCGGTATTCCTTTCCCATTCCAGGGCGTGTCTTTACCTAAAAATTGTGTTACTCGGTGTGCCTGTTTTACCGAATCAGGCTTTGATCCTGGCTGAGTAGCACCTCGTATCGTACCTTATTGTATTTATAAGTAAGCTCAATGTATGAGGATTATTTGCTAGAAAAACTATGACGTAAGACGTAATATAATGAGAAGTGGGAAATATAATTATAAGTATAATTTTTCCAAGCTATCTAATTAGAACAAAAATTTTACGTCACCTTTTGAACCACCCTGTATTTTATCAAAACATTTAATTCTGGGCTATATCAAGAAGTATCCTGAAATAGATCAAGCAGATAGTAAGTAGTCTAACTGTGATTAATATACATTAATGTATCACAATCATGGTAAGTAATCACTAAGTCTCTACGTGCGTGCACTTGAGTGTACTCAGAAACGATCTTGACATTTTGTCTTTCAATTAAGAACTTGCATTACTTATCTCAAATCTTACTCTCGACATTTGTGCCCATTCCATTATGTGGGGCAAAGCACTGCTTCCATTATTAATTACCCAACACACCGGTAAAGGGCTCATGATATCGTTTCACTGTGCCATAACTTTAAAATCTAAACTACTCATTTTTTTAATGTGCTGGTGTAATGGCACTAAAAGTACAGTTATGTTTTTTTTTCAGAAAAAAAGTTAAACCAACAATTTTGACCAACTTTTCCTGTCCATTATAGGGACCGATTCAGTGTTCCTCTTAATTTTAAACGGGGCTTAAATTATTTTTTTAACAAAAGCTGCTATATTTTGTATAGTTCACATACTGATGCTTACGTCATAATAATCTTTGAAAGCATGTACAGATTTCTTTACATTAAATCTAACAATGAATTTACCTTATTATTATATTCGAAACAATAATACGACCTCGTAGACAATCCCAAAGAAACGATGCCACATGCTTGAAATTTTGTAATGACGTCGCTCGCCTCTACGTGAGAAGAAAATATAGTTATTATAATGCAGCTGATTTGCTTTGTTAAGGCAATTGTTTTCGGCTAGGTGTGCGTGTTACCTTAGCTATTGTGCTGCCGCTCCCACAAGTGCAGCCTCGCCGATAGCGCTATCCGAGTGCAAACACTGCGTTATAGTTTCTCACGTGTGTACATGCCTACTCTTGCTAAGACTAAATAATTATGCTGAGCCTACATGTACATAATCTTAAACAAATCTTACTCAGACGCCTCATTGTAGAATTTATTATACGGGGCGGCGGGCGGTGTGGGCGGCGGGCGCTTGTCATTTGCTTGGATGATTTGAATTTTGAAATTCGGAATTCGCATTCTTTTCTAAATTTAAATCACTCAATCAAAAGGAATCGCCCGCTGCCCGCACCGTTAACTGTCACCGTTCTCGTCAACCCCCTCACAACCGCAGGCGAAGACTCAGATAGGCGGTTGGACTATACTAGCAATTTGTATAGTGACGTAAACTGATTGTTTTTGTTCAACCACGTGTTAACGTTGCGCAGTGTCGAGTCGACCGCAAGAGTATCAATTTACAAAGTTTATGAAATTTTGGTAAATACGTTACTTTCTCGTATTGTTATGTCACAGAAAAATATCAAATTCAGCAGTAGTCACCGATGTGCAGTCACTCGCAAACGAATCATTGTCAGAATTCAAGGTTAATGATTCAGCTTCTTACTCATACCATCACTTACAACTAAATATATTTTCGTGGGTAACATAGGTACATTTTATTCAGCTTAATTCTTTGCTAAATTCTCATCCGGCACTCAGGCATTTGTTCTAAAAAACATCCAGAAAATTTTGAGCATCGCCAAATTGCAGAATGCAGAAAATACACGGCAATAATTACAACGCCATCCATCGCAATCGCAACAGCATTGTGTATCAGACGTCCTCAGTTTATAAACTATGTCTTATTGTTCGTAGACTTATGCAGAGCAAATAGGAAATAATTTTCAATAACTCTCACTAATTTTCCAACGATTATTATTATGAGTTTGATTTATGCGAGTGTGGATGTGCATGTTTCTACATTATCTTTGTCGGTTTTGAATAATAAGTATCCAACTATTTGTTATTTCATTTCATTTTAAAAGTACTTTTTTAACCTTCAAAGTTACAACACTATTGTGGCTATAAAGAATTGCATTGTTAAAGATGCATTAAAGCAAAATGAAATCCGATTGAATTTCAACTAATTTTGTATGATGTTAAGGTTTTTGTATCTGTGCTGAACTGTCACGTTTGACATTGACAAAAATTTTTTTGTGACAAAAGTTCTAAATCTGTAAAGTGTCACGCTCACTTTATAATCACTAATCTCTATTGAAAAGTAATTGATGCTATTAAAATAGCTTTTGTGTAAGTTAAAAATACTCTTAAATATCAAATATTAAGGCTCAACAAACAAAGTATTCTTAATTGAACAAAAAACATATTATTTCTGCATGAAGTAGTTCAGATCATGGCAATGTACTGAGTAGGTACAGAATAATAACATAAAGTAACGTCGATGGTGTTTTGAAGCGTAATTAACTATACAACTTATTTATAAAAATTAAGATAAATTACTTAATACAACACAAAAACAAAAATTATAAAAAGGGTCCTTGTGGTAAGGTTCCTAGGATGCTGGCAGCATTACCGCGCTGGATAGCGATGCTTATACGCTGAGCAAGGTAGCTGCCAGCTCTTAGGTCACCACTGATGTCAACTAGCCTCTTGGAAATCTCTTTGAAAAAAGAGATAGCGGACCCCACGAACCCAGTGTTTCGACTCCAAACGGTACAAAGTGGTACCGGGAGTCGAACTGCCTGTACTTGTTCTTTTTAAAGTTTCGGCACCTTTCGCAGCCAAACCAGCATCACGGCTTGTCCCGGGCAGATAAGAGGCTGCAAGTGTGTCGACACAGGTAGCGTCCCACACAAGAGCACGACCCATCCGCCAAGGAACAAGTGACATCCCGTCTGGTCTCTTGCCATCATCACGCGCGATACCGTTCGGCTCGAGTAAAGCCGGCACGTTGATAGAGGCAAGAGATCGACGGATGATGTCGTTGATGCTGGCATGACGCGAAAAGCGGCCTGCACTTTTAATACAGGAGAGTCCGTGATGTCCCAATGAGCCAACATCAGAACCACAAGGACATCTGTGTGGAAGGCAAACCTCAGCACCAACACGCAGACCTATCGCGACTCGTGGAGTTTCTGAGTCCAAAAGGGTTCCCACGTTGGCCGAAGGATAGGCCTGAATCCAGTATCCTGCTTCCTTGGTGGAAACTGCTTTTAGTCTGGCTAGATCCGCGTTGTCAGTGCTACTGTCAATAAGACTTTTCAAAATAGACTCACAAGAAATTTGGTCCCAACTCCTTTGAATTTTAAGATCTAAAGGGAATTTATTCGTATATGCTATATCCCAAACATTTCTAGCCTCGTCCAGGCACGCCACTTCGAAGTTTGCAGTAGAAGGCTGCAGGATACTTGCAACGAGAGTGGACGTGCTGTAAGATGAGGATAGAAAGGCAGGTAAGGAGACAATGGAAATTTTGCGCGTCCCAATCCCACCAAAACGGATAGGAAGGGACGCTTGATCCCAAGACCGTTTCAAAAGACGAATGTTCAGAATCTTTTCCAAATGTGTTTTAACAAGATTGTCTAAATTATTAGTCAAATTTTGGAATTTCCAAGTAGGACAGCATCGAATAAGATAATTAAATTTAGGAACTAAAAGACAGGATTTAAGTATAAAGAGAGCCGAATGAGCGTTGATTTCCAAAAGGCGGTCTGAACATTCATCAAATTTAGTTACTAATTTTTGAAAATGAGGGGGTATTGCATTATCGAAGATAGGAGAGCCTAGAAGATGGAGGGTTGAATCTGTGAGAATCTTAATATTGGGGGCCAAACTATGAAATTTAGAAATTATCTCAGATCTTCTTGTAAGAGGAAGATGTTCTGAAATAAAAATTTCGCATTTGTTAAAATTTAAAGAAAGGCCTATTGTATGAAATTTTTTAATTATTCTAGAAAAGTCTAAAAAAAACAGTGTCAGCGTCACCTCCTAGTGTCCCATCGTCTAAATACCATACATTAAATTTTGAGAATAAATTTTGAATGAAGGGGTTAATAGCCAAACTGAAAATGGCAGGTCCAAGAGGGTCACCTTGTTGACAGCCTATAGCGGAATCAATTTCATTACATTTGTATAATAATTTTGAAGGGTTGTAATAACATTGATTAACGTAATTGAAAATTTCAGGAGAGTTAATTTTGACCTCGTTTAACAAGGATTTCCTGGAGACTGAGTTAAAAGCATTTTTGACATCCAATTTGAGCAACACCTCTGTCCGATTTTGTGAAAGGAGAGTGCGAAGCGCATGTACAGCTGCCTCGCAACCTCCCTTGGTACAAAATCCTAATTGGTGAGGTTCAAAATGATCCCGGAATTTATAAGTTAAAAATTTTACACATAATTTTGAAGTAATACGCCGAAAAGTGGAACCAATGGCAATCGGTCTAATACCGCCATCTTTTTTTGATAACGCAATTAAATTAGCGCCGTATAAAACTGAAGAAATTTCTGAATTTACTTTCCCAAAAAGCATAAAATTGCATAATTTTGCAATAGAAATTAATAGTTGCCGGCCAGCATCGCCTGCCTAAAAGGAAGTTAGGTCCTTAAGGTGCTGCGGCGATATTCCGTCCAGACCAGCAGCAGAGCCAGGCTTAAAAGAGAATATAGCCGACAGCACCTCTTTAGGATCTACTTGTAGGCAGGCAGATTCATCGGTAAGTGGTTCCGGCGGAGGAGGTGTTGCTGGAGCTGGGAGATGCTTCGAACGAAGGGAATTTAGAGCGTCTGGGCTATCGGGTGAAATCACGTCGCTTGAGAAGAGGAGTCGCACGGCACCTTTCAAATCACCATCGCTAACTTTATTCTCAACTTTTCGTATTAAATTAAAAGTATTTGAAGTTTTATCAAGAGAAACAACTGGCAAGATAGGATTTGAACAGTTATTTTTGATTATCTGTGTTAGTGATAATTTTTTAGAAGATAACTCACGAGGAGCGTGCAAAATTTTGTATGAAAATGTGAACCGAGATTGCCAATCAGCAATGGAGTTACTATTAATGCAATTTAAAATAAGCGTAGATAATTTAGAGGCTACAGCAATTCTTGCGCCGCGTGGAATCCTCTTCACAATGGGGATGGACTGTTTGTATTTGCCAAGTTTAACTTGGAAAGAGTCTAAATCGCTTGTGTTGGAAGTCACAGAAATGGGTAAGGGTGATTGAGTTCTGTGTATACGAGCACAGTGAATTTTAAGACCTTTAGATGTGGTAAACAATCTGTTACAGAAATTACAAGGAAAAGAAGGCGCCGTGATAACATCCGAGGGCATCAGTTTGAGGCTTGCAAACCACTAACAAAAAAAAACCCTACCACACAAAATCTTAAAATAAAAACGTATAGTGAATACCTACAAAAAGTGCATACAAAAAACACGTAACTATGTTACAAACTGTACACAAATAATTTTTAGAGTTCCTGACAAAGTCACCACACGTCAAACAGCATACACGTACGCAGGCGCCTTGTGGGGTGCCTCGTGAAGACTTAACTGAAAGACCTTAGCAACCAATGTGCGTCCTTAGTAACTGCCAAACTGTCAACTGAAAAAGAAAGCAATGATAAAATATGTTGTGCAAAAGCCGCTCTCAATAGCCCCGCACAAGCACACAGCTATATAAGCTAGAAAACTCCATAAAAAACCAGTGCGGGGTCAAGGAAAACTTGGCTAAAAACAACAACGTCGATGGTGTTGAGTTTAAGTAGTTGTGACATTACGTAATAAGTTAAATTAGTAGTCAAATAAGTAAATAAATTGTTTCAACAAACACACCAATTACCTAGTAGCCCCAAACTAAGCGTGGGCTTGTGCTATAGTGACTAGGATAACGGATATACATACTTATATACATTTATAAACATCCATGACTTAGGTACAAATGCTCGTGCTCATCACACAAACATTTGCCCCTTGAGGGATTCGAACCCGCAACCGCCTGGTTTAGAAGTCCGGAGCGCGCACAACTACACCAAGACGGCCGTCAAATAAAGAGATCATAAGAACTTACTGCATCTTATTACTACCATCCTTTGACATAGTATCACCAAGTTTGGGTCCGAAGCTATATGGCCGCAAGGCGAAGTATGCACACAAGCCAAGTAGGTACACCACATGCAGTGCTTCTGCACCAACTGCGCTACCCGATATCTACATTAATATAATATTATCAAGACGAAAGAGATTCTTACGCTAATCTAGCCAATTTTGCGTCATTTCTCGTTGTAATGTAATCGCAAAATGGTTTGCATTCGTGTGGTCAAAGTGCGGCCTCTACCTCTTTAATGAATCAAGCGTAAATTTTGTAAACTGCGAGAGCGAGTAATTTGCATAATGGAGCACTTTTATGACGGTTGATTAATAGAAAATGTTCAGACAAGTTGAAGGGTCAACTCTATGTTAGTTGAAGAAGAATTTCGGGCAAGGCCGCGTGATCGATGGCTGCGCTTGCGCAAGCCGTCTGCCACGTCAAAGTGGCTCCCTCTGCTGAATACGCATTAACAAGTATGTCAATGGCTAAATCCATGTAAATTGTTGGCAAAAATGATTTGTTAAATAAATATTTATCTGTCTAACAAAAGTCCAATGTCTATCTTTGTTTTTAATGCTTCTGTATTTCTTTTTAATGGCAATCAAATCATAGTGGTACGTACGTAATAGTAGTAGTACTTAACCGTAAATTATTTAAATAGTCGCAATTGTTTAGTACTAGAATAAATATATGTATTCTGTTTGTAACTTGGACGAATTCAAGCAGTCTAAAAAATTTTTTTCTAACTTTATTGAACCTACACTACCTATACCTACGTGAACGTTTAAAGATCTGTTTGAAATCATAAATTGCTAGGTCTGTGAGACATGTGATATGATACACGATTTAAACGTGAATACGGTTTACGACGAGCAATTTTATCAGTAACGAACTGACGCTAATAACAAATAGATTGATTTACAGTAGTATTCGATGCAATCGATAAATGGAGGCCATTTATAACAATGTACTAGATTGTATCGCATTTCGCAAAGTGCAGATGCAACGTTGGGAGGACAGTACGAGTAACTTACCTCCTACGTCAGATTTAAGTATCGAATCGTGACAAAGCAAATAATGCATACGGCCCCGATCGGAGATCCATTAGCGTAATGAGTAATTACAGATGCTTTGAATCTAGCGATTGCACAGAAATACCGAGGATCTCAGCGGCTTAAAAATGAAGGCCGTCTTTTGCAATTGAATTGACGCCAAAACTAAACCTTATCACATATTCGTGTAAGTTTGTCCTCTGTGTGTCACGTGTGAATGAAAAAGAGCATCGTAGTTATTTCCTTTTTTACAGTTTGAAATACTTTCAGTTTGTGCCATAGGCCAAGAATTGTTTTTTTTTTCTACAATATGTTGGATTGAAAGACATAAAGCTAGAATTCGGCTCTGGAGCCCTGGGAACTAGAGATTTCAGCTTAAGTCTCCAGCTACAAAATTAAAGGTCCCTTACGAGTATCACAACAAATTAGACGACCATAAGTTACGCTTTTTCTCTACCAGTCAAACCTGAATCAGTGGTTACACCATAAACTAACTAATGAAATCATAAAACAATTCTCTCCAAAATTATTTTGGTTGCGTAATGTCTATCAATATGATTCATAAATATTTGTAAGAATGGCTAAGAAATGAGATATGATAACTCAGCCCTCCTAAATTATGTGTGTTGAAATAATATTATTAAGCGTATTTGACGCATCGAGTGACAACACGCAGCTTTTAAGGCTGTTGCCAAATAAAAACGTAGGCTACTCGAAGGCAAACTATTGAATATACGACTAAACAGCTTCTTGTCGTCCCTAATTTGGCTTGGAAGCACATGAAGAAGTCTAAACTGGATCTTAATTATGTTACTAATTTCTTTAGATTGTTTGGTTAATTTTTTTGAAAAAAATGTAATAACCGAAATCTTAGCTCAGAAGAATGGAGCTAGCTGTTTCGATAAAATAATCACTCAAATCATAATAGCAATTAGTATGATAATGGAACTCTACCTTTTATGGCAATGTCTATCACTCTTATCAAAATTCATTGTAATAAATCATAGAGCAATAATCTTTTGTTAGAAGTACGATTCTATATAGTTTCTCACGAATTATTCTGGTCGTTATTCAAGTAAAATGATGTTGCGAATACGCAATCGTAAGTCTCGATTATTAATACTTCTGCAACATAACTTATTATGCTATTGAGGCTATGAATTAAATTGCTTATTTAAATATTATGCGATAGAACCCACCAAAAAGGATCAATGCTCGAATATAGTTTTTTTGCTACTCACACAATAATGACGCTCCAGTAATAAGACAACTTCTTTGGTTATACCAATAGACAGACAGTTATTAATTGCATTGGCCCCTTTAGGGTCATAAGACCGCCGCTGGTCGCATAACAATATATTTTCTATTGTGTCTGGAAACTTGATCTTTAGAGCACATAAACTAATTCTTGTGTCTTGTAGAGTCAAGCGCGAGTTATTCTGCCTATATTATAATATCGGGTAGGTAAGGCATACGGACATACAATGCTTGTTGGCCCGCAGGCATTAGGTATTACAAGCCACTTGAAAATAATTGCAGTGTATATCGAACTAACAGATAAATCAACATCGATATTGAAGTCACGAAGCTTGTCGATAGAGCAATATTTTACCCTACACAAACTTTCGTGTTCTATAGAATATATAGAATGAAGTTCCAGAGGAAATGCTACTTGAATGATATTATTGATCATCAAACTGACCCAAAATACTTCAATAATACTACTTGAACGTTGCCCTCGTGCAACAGAAGCACAATCTGTTACAAAATGATTCAAACATCATTCTTTCATAATAATTACGTCAGAAACCAAATTTTTGAAAGCTTCAACAGATTTTGCCGTTTACATATAACTTTCACGTATCGCGGTATGCGTTACTAATTCTTGATTTTATATTGTTCCAGATGGAGGCTTTATGACGCGATCGGACAATTTGTGGATTATTAGTGTTACAAGTTGAAGTTTTATCTAAAATATTGTGAAATGGAGAGTAGCGTGCGCCAGTGACTCGGAACAAACGCGTGGAAATGAAAAGAGAAAAGTACAAGAGCTCTTCGTTACTTGGGTGAGTAGACAGCGAGATAATTATTAGAGTGTGCAAAAAGGTCGCTCATGCGCCCGCGCACTACTTTCAACAGCGGATCTTCCGCGAGCTAATTGATATGTTAAGTTAATAGCACGAAAGCGAAAGGATTCACTTTAATGCAGTCAGTTAAGGCATATTGCACTTTATTGCAGTCCATTTAGGCAAATTGATAGAATGCGCGTTCAACAGCTCATATGATTGTCGGACATGCAACTTATTCATTAAAAAAATTACTTTGTCTTGAATGACATTTTGGTGAGGGTATTGCATCATAATATAAAAAGCGAAATATTATTTCTCAGGTATTATTAGATTTGGACCCAATCAGCCACTTTATATACTTTAGAACTTCGCGCTTCCTCGCACCGCGCTTTATAAACAAGATACCCTCCAATATAAAAGATAATTTAACAAAAACAAATATTTAAATTAAAACTAAAAGATTTCTTCATAAACTATGAAAATACACCTCCATAAAGATTACACATGTAAATCAAAGGTGTAGATGAGTATATTTTTTTTAAAATTATAATTAGTCATTTTAGTGTCCAAATTATAGTTTAGGTATTGTTTTTAATTTAGACATTGTTGAAATAGACTGATGTGGCATTGCTGACAAACCTCAGTGGTTTATGTCAATGTCAAAGTAATATAAGCTGTAAATTGTGTTTTAAAAATGCTAAATAAAGAAAAAAAGTGATTATTTCTATTGTTTTAAATATTTGTTTATTAAAAAACTCTTTAGAGTTGTGGTTATGTAGATAAATGCTACCATTGGTTACCTTTGCCTTTGTCTCCCTTTACAATTTTCTTCTACAATATCAGTACTCTACGTGTGTTTTTGTGTTTTGCTAAACGTATCGTATTATGCACTTTTTGCAGATAGTTACCGAAACTTGCAACTTGAAACAATTGGCCACGAAGCCAGATGATCTCGATGTTCCGTGAACCAAAACTTACGAGCAATTTACATATTCCCGATGTATCAGTTGCGAAACGAACCACGGATGTGAAGAACTGTCGAGTTTTTGACTTGCACAGCGTAACCCCATCCGTGGCAAATGACTTGAATGATGGGTAACGTGGTAGAGGTCTAGCGCAAAACAATAGCCGCCTGCTCACTTAGTGCGTAGCTGAAAATGAAAGCTTATGAACGGTCCTGAGTTAACGAAATTTGATTGACTGTGTGAAATCTTTGCTGTTACATAATAAGTATTTATACTCACCTCTTTTAAAACCGGGCCAGTGTGAGTCGACCTGCGCACCAGGGTTCCGAATGAAGATTTTTTTTTATACGATGAAACTACAAAGCGGTGATCGGTCTATTCTTTACTTGTGCTTTAAGGCGTTCCTTGTTGCCAAATTTCATGATTCTGGGTCTATGAAAAGTACCCTAAGTTTTGATTCCATTGCGGAATGTTAGAAAATTTCGCTAAAATGACCGCATCTTTGGATTGCTTTAACTTAAAAGCTTGATTTAAGGGACTAAAGCCATAAATAAGTATTTGGTGTTAATTTTAACTTGATACCTCAAGACATTTCTGAGAAAAAGGATCTTGACCTACAGACGGACAGACGAACAATAAAGTCATTCTACAAGGGTTCCTTTTTTTCTTTAAAGGTACAGAACAGGTGGAAAATGCACTAAACATATATCTACTGATCTTAAGGGACTCCCCGGCTCAGAAGGTGTGTGTATATATACCCACTTAATACAAGTTGGCGTCCACCGGAGCCATAACATTTAATCCGTATTTAGCCGACAATGCGATCAGACGTGTTGACTTGAGTATTAATTTTATAAATTAACAATAAGTTGCAAAATTTCTTGACCCAGTTCTACATTACGCACGTCGTATCTGTGACACTTATATTGTACTTTGTAATGATGTGCAGTGTGATTCCTTAACAAAATGTCTAAGAGTCCCTTCAACAAAAGTGCGCTAACGCGCCGCAGCCCACCGCCCACGCCCACGCACCCGCCGCCCGCCCAGCAAGAGGACGACCAGCTCGGAGTTTTCCTACGTCGGAGATCCAGAACTGGATGATTAGCATCGAGCAGTGCCTGAATGAAGTTTGCAGTATCGCAGCAAAAGGAAAATTAAACTCGGACCAGAAAGTCAGGATACATAACCTGTGCAGAAAAGTAAGTCATGGAACATCTCAACTAGCCGTGCAATATCAGTCAGTAAAACGAAAAACGATCCAAGCTCATATTAACATGCAAGCCCTCAAAGAAAATCACGACCTCTCGCAGCGAATCCAAGACCTCAAACAGAGCGTTGAAGAATGCTCAAAACTTGCCCCGGAAACAATTTCCTTCGCCGACATGGTCAAGAAAACCACCAATAGTTTAGTTCAGCCGAGTAATATCAGGTCCGTCGCAATTTATCCGACCGATAAAATGAAGTCCAGTGAGGACACCAAAAGCCTTGTCCAAAAAATCATACGGCCAGAGCAAATGAAGCTACATATAAGAGGGTTGCGCAAGACGAAAAACGGCGGCGTGATAATCAGCACAGACACCAAGGACGATGTAGAGAAGTTGAAGCAGTTGCCGCAATTGACGACCTCAGGGCTCACTGTAGATGAGCCACATAAACGCCAGCCCAGAATAGTCATCGGTGTGCCTACTTCCTTGCAGGAGACAGAAGTTTTTGATTGTCTATACCAACAGAACCTAGCTGACAAGCTTCAAGACATTACACTCGAGTCCTTTTTATCCGCTGTTAAGCTCAGTCATAAATCGGGAAAGAAGGATGCTGCAACCTGCAACTATGTCATACAAGTCCCCGCACAAATACGCAAAGCCCTTGTATCTAATGAGAGAGTATTTGTGAACTGGTCTTCGTGCCCTGTAAGAGACTTTACTTTGGTCACAAGGTGCTACAAGTGCCAACAGTACGGTCATGCAGCCAAGACCTGTCGGGAGGAGACCAGCACGTGCGGGACACTGCGGCGAAGTGGGCCACGCTCTGAAGGACTGCACGAAGAAGACCGAGCCATCAAAATGTGCCACATGCTTGCGCTTTAATAAGCCAAACGCGCACAAGACGGGAGATGTCGACTGTCCAGCCAAAAAAGCGGCCGAAGCTAGGTACATCGACTCTGTGGACTATGAAGGCACATAAAATAGCTAATTTATTGTAATTTCTTTTTAAGTGATTAGTGTTGTAATAAGTATTTCTAGTATCGTAGTAATAATTTGTATTTTAAAAAGTAATATGATGTAAGATATTTATAAATAACATGGCACCTAGACCTACTAACCCTTAATATTACTGACTCGGCAAAGTGTTGAGCCACTTAACTAAAAAATAATAATATTGTAGCAACAGCATTTATTTAGCCCTAGTTAATATTATGCTGATGACGCTAATTACGAATTCGTTTGTGACCGAATGCCGATTTAGAAATTAATAATTACCTTCTTAGTTATTTTTAGTTATCTAACCTTTTAATTTATTATTTCAATTTATTGTTAAATTATATAAGGCTAAACAATTTTGTGTAAGCTCCTTTTAGCCTGAGATACAGGTTTAATTAACCTAGTTCAGGTAGAAGAGAATGCACCTGTGTTACATTAAGCATTAATGTTATTTCTGCAATTATGAAATTAACAAATGATTTATTATTATTATTATTATTAATCCACCTACACCAATCCTTGATGAGTTCATATTTATTTAATAATCACCGATATGTTTATTTTAAAAACAGTTATTATTGAAATTAATATGTTTTATTACTTCTGATGGTAACGGACGTAACGGTACATAGGTAATTTTATCTGTTGATTAAAACTGTGAAACACCTACCAAAACCTCAAAACAGGTTTTAAGCTAGTAGTTTTTAGTAATCTAAAGGACGTCTCGTCTTATTATTAGAATACCTACCTGCCTTCAATGGCTACGAGTTTAAATCACACTGCCTTTTATGGACCCTTAAGTCTGCCTAAGTCTTGCCTGCTACGAAACTGTAGAAAATATATTGTTTTGGGTCACCGGTGACCACCGTGACGCTCAGTGCATCCGTTGATGGGCTTGCAGTATCCTTAGCATTGATACATTACTTACTATGCCAACCAATTAACCTTTCTCGAGCTCGTAACAAAGTAACAAGTTCGTAAAAAACCTGTCGCCAAAACTCAAAATCACGGCCACAGAAAAAAAACTATCGAGGTCCATTCCAACAGTGTGCCAGTAATCGGGCAGCTGATTTCGTGATGATATAATTTACGAGGCGCGCGCGGGATGACGTAAAGCCAGGTATGGCCCGCGCCGGCTACGCGGCTGGTGAAAGTGTCAACAGACCGCAGAACCCTGACACCGGAACGCGGTTCTGTACACTTGGCTGCAACACAACCGATACGATTGGAAAATTGTTTAACACCCAAGGGTAAAGTGCTTACTTATTTTGACATATACGCTAAGCCTAAGGAGGTGAAAGTGTCAACAAGGCGGCGGAACCCTGATATCGGTATTCCTACCATCTAACTCGATTGCTTTCAAATTACAATAGTTATAGCTTTCAGGGTAAGCATCTTCTTCTTCTTAGCGAGTCGATGGAACACGAGAAATTACATCGTAGCAGCCCAGAATTCAGCCACTTGTATTGCGGATCGACTGCCGTCCATTAAATCCGCTAGCGTGCAGGTGTTATGGCACGCCGGGCACGATGTTAAGTGTGCCATAGTTTGCACTGCACCACAAAAACAGTCCAGATGTGGACATCGGAGCTTACCGAAAATCCCCACCTGACCATGTTCCTGTTGTTAGTAAGGGTAAGCATCGATAGCTTATTAAAGCTTTGAAATAGCCATCGTGATCTCAATAGCAAATTATACGAAAAGCCTGTTGAATGCATCCACCTGTAGTAATGGTGGTTATCTCAAACTATACGTCTAAAGTGATTACAAGCTGACTTATACTTAAAAAAATTAAACGTTTTGATTCTCCCAGTTCTACGGGATAATATTATTGTTTTGCAGAAACAACATTAAGAATCCTGAATTGTTGCTTTAGGTAGTTCAACACAAAATAATAGCCTGCCTAATGAATGATATTTGAGCGAGGCATTGAGTTTGGTATTTTAGTGAATGTTCACTACGAAAGGTTAAATGCACTAAGTCAACAAAGATACGTAAATAGATATACTCGTACATAGTTAGTATTTGATACAGGCTTGTAAAACCCTTAGAAAAAGCAGAAAACCTTTAAAGTGATCTCGAATTTAAATGGTCTAGTTATTAAAAAAAATAAGCTTGACCCATAAATTAGAAGGTACAAAGTTCAGTCTAGACGTGTCCTTGTTAGGTGTGTTAGTTCGTTGTGCCACCTCATTAATCTAATTTACGTAGGCATTGCTCAAACTTAAAGCTTCGCGTCCACACGCTCCGACCTAGTGTTGTAAATCTACCGTATCTTACCGTTGTCTACCGTAGTCTACCGGAAGACTAAGGTTGACTACGTTAAGATACGTAGAAATCAGTAGGTTACTTTATTTAAAGAAATTTCAAAATCACCATAAATTCGTAGTTAAGAGAAAATAAATACATGAATTTAACAAAATAACCATTATTGTTTATTTGCACTAAAACACTAGATGCATAATGAACATAAAAGTATCAATTGTCTATCAATTTTTTGATACACAATGTCAAAATCAATTAAAATTAACTTAATTGTAAAGGAGATTGAAACTTCGTGACATATCAACTCCAACGCCATTTCTTTTTTCAAAATCGCTTTGAAAGTAGTAGGTATGTATTGATGGAGAATGCCTGGAAAAACAAAAAAATATAAGTTAAATGGTACCCTAAAGGGTCATTATACCGAGATATTTGAAGTTAAAGATCGACTTTTTTTAAACCTACGTTATTTACCGTATGAAACGGTGGTCTGCCATAATCTACCGTAGTCTACCGGTAGACTAACTAAAGCCTTGGTAGGCTACGTTCGATTTACAACTCTACTCCGACCACAACGCGGCCAGTCATTTACTATGGGAACTTATTAAGAGTACGCCAACGAAACTACACCTAAGATTACACTTATGAACAGCTAGCTCTACGTATATTAGATACGTAACATAAAATAGGGTCGTAGTTTATATTTCTGAAAACTTATAGTTGTACTTTAAGGTACTAGCGTACTATGTAGATGTACATATTTGCCTGTCTTATTTTAGAAACATCTATGTGCACTTAGGTATTAATGCACCATTTCCAATATCTGCAAACTTTATTTGCTAAGCTACTGATTGCCTCAATCAAGGTCTAAATAGATGATTGCTGTTCCATAATTTACTGAATCGATTAATAAAGAAGGAAATAAGAACACATATTTAAAAAATATATTATTTTAAAAAGGCAATCAATATACGCGACAGTTTGGTCTTGCGCAAAAACCTTGCGATGGGCATTTGAAGAAAGCCAGCTTTCCACAAAGGTTGCCCAACCCAGCTGTCGATGAGGTGCGCCAAACCAAGGTCACCAATGTAAACACGCCTTTGTCTTTCAACCAACGAGCCGCTGGGCGTGCCAATGTGGCCATTGCATGTTTCTGTCTTATTGTATTTCAACAACGACATTGATCAAAAGCTGGTACAGTACCCCTTACCATATTTTATTAATAAACAGATGTTTGAGTGACAGATACAACCTCTTTCTTTGTTCAGAACAAATTGTTGATGTTTTTATACAGACATACGTACGAACGCTTTACATTTACTGATTTAGCTTGCGGTTAAAGTAACCGTTTAGACTTGCGATTATGGCATTTGATGTTCTCATTACAAATTATAATTATCTTAAACACTGTGTGAAAATGCGTGACTAAATATAAATAAATAAGAGTAAACGTCTATTACGGTAATAGTAAAAAGTGACGGCGTACAAATCGCGATTCGCACTAGATCCGCATCAGTCATGACCGTTTTGAGCGCGCAGCGGAACGACGGGAGCCTCAATGCCAGTCGGCACGACACCGGCGATGTCAATAAAATCAACATTCAATTGAATTACTAATTCTACTCGGAGCCCGTAGACAAGATGCAATCTATTCTAAAGCGAAATTCGCTATCGCCAACAAAATGTATGACTGAATGACATAAGCCATCGAATCATAACATAACTTTTCATTTCTGCTTAGTCCAAAGGTATGAATGGTATAGAATGCATATTGGAATTAAGTCTGCCTTTTGTACAAAGTTTTAGTCGTACAATACAGCTTAAATAGTTAAAAAACATAACGTGACTTTTGCCTATACATATTTTGACATTTCGTTGGCGATGCAAAGTTCGCTGTAGTCTGTCGTCGTCGTTATTGATGCTAGCATAACAGCGCAAACGAGGATGGCTAGTCGCGAAAATACGGACATCGTATTTCGGAGTAAGTATGCTATTCCGCATTTTATACACAAATAAGAGAAATGATAAAATGCACCTAAATGCAACGATAGCGATAATCTACGATGTGCAACACAAGACGGCTTTCTTGAAATCTTGTCCATAAGAGAGATTGATGGAGATAAATGTGATTTACATTATGTATTTTTAGGTGTTCATTACTAATGTACATTGATGTAAATTAAATTTTTAGGAGTTTGCTGAAATTGAAATTAAATTCGCTCACAAAAATTAATCGAATCGTGTCATCCGGTGGGACTCGAACCCACGTTCCTTCTCTTGTCAACTGAGCTACGGAGGACGTTAGTCAGCCGACGAATTTTTGTAAGTGCTTGCTACGCCAGTGAGCCGGCGTTCGATTTCATCAATACTTAGGGAATGTACCCGCATGTATCCGATGGAAATATTTTTACAAATATTTGACCATCAGTTAAGATGAAATCAACTTAACTTATAATTATTTTTATAACTTAAGCAATTAGGTATTTTGCAAGTTTTACGAAATTAAAATTAATTTCGCTCACAAAAATTAATCGACTGTGTCATCCGGTGGGACTCGAACCCAAGTCCCTTTGCTATCCGGGCGAGTGCTCTTACCAACTGAGCTACGGAGGACGTTAGTCAGCCGACAAATTTTTGTAAGTGCTTGCTACGCCAGTGAGCCGGCGTTCGATTTCATCAATACTGTAAACTGTACACACGAATACTTTCAACATAGGTACTTCACTTTAGTTCCTAGAAATCATTAGCATTCTTCCCTTCCAGTATGCAGAAGTAAGTTGCATTGACCAGCTGTATTATAAATATACCGACACTACAACAGTTTGTAGCAACTTCAGCAACTTGATGAAGATCTGAGGAAACATCATTTTAGACTTTGCCGACATATTCATTGGTCCTGGAAACTCAAATGAGCATCTTAGCACGAGGCTGTTGTATAATGAGACAATAATATAATACGCCTTCAAGAAGCATCTGCTGGCACGAGGTCATAGATGTTATATAATTTCGTTAAAAATACGTTATGCAGAAGCCAATATTAACGAACCTATTGTGCGGAACCTAATGTACGAGTATGGTGATAAGGTCCGGGTGCGTGCGCACTACGCGTGCGTTGTTTTGCGTGCGTGACTCGCCACTCGTTCTAAACAGCTATTTATTTGGCTCCCTAATTTGTTATAAGTACACCTAAGAAGCATCCCAATCGACAATTATGAATACCATACAACTGTCTTTTGAGGTCGTTGGAACGCAAGTTAATGGAGTAAAAATTGTTTCCTATACTAGTCATCGTGATGCAGCAAAATGAACAATATATTAAACAACTTAAGCCGCCCGCCGACCGTAGCCGAACCAATTTAATTTTAGACTGTCGTCCTGTCCTTAGATTTTAAGTTGTCTCGAAGAAATTGCTTTTAGCAAAAAGACCGCCTAAATTGTACCATTATCTATAAGCATTTATGTAAATTTATACTGTGTATGGTGTGCAATAAAGAGTATCTATCTATCAATATTTGCCAAACACTCGTAATTCAAGTTTTCGCACCTCATCTACATTGTTATTCATTTTTCTCGAATTTCTGCAACTAATAATTAGGTAGGAATCTAGTTGTTTCTCTACTATTACCAATATTCCATGCAAGCAAGGTATGAATATAATATATTATTCGTCCCTTAGATTCGTCTTACAATCATACACCTAACCAGGAAACTAAGATCGAAGCGGAACCTCCAAATGTAGAACAATGCTCGGTACCACAACGTGTAACTATGATTTGCCTTGGAACTCACCTTGGAGGCGCGAGCGCAGGGCGCAGGAAGCAATCACAGCTGATGATCGCCGCGATCGTAATGTGGCTTACATTAGCAATGCGCGCACGCATCTATTGAACAGCCTTAATGACTCGTACAGACCTTTCTTGGAAACTAGCTAAGATAGAACATAAAGCTAAAGCATACTGAAATTGTTTCTAGTTTTAATATCTCAGAATTAAGAAATTTTAAGTTTTTACTGACCATTAAATAATACATGTTATAGATTTTCAACCGAATACTGAAAGGTAGGTTTTCCTTAGGTAATATTAGGCAAGTAGGCAGGAAGCAACCTTACTAACTGTATGGTATGATCAGATATGATTGGGTACTCCTTCCGATTAAATTTACACAAACTTCTATGTCTATGTTAAGTACAAGTTCTCACATCTTCTGCTTATTATTCCACTTTAATTAAGCTATCAAATAGCGTTAAATCAAACTAAATGCAGATAAACGTTGTGTTCCCAGAAGCAATCAAACAATGCGGCGTCAAGCAGATATTGGCCATAAACCGTGGCGTACTCGTAGCAACCGTAGCGTTATGTAAACGGGACAATTGGCGAAGAAAGCGTCGAGTAGATACAGACTGTCTGTTGGTTAACGTTACGATGGTAGTAGCTGCCTTGTTATATCCTGAATCATTACCAAAACATTATATTTAATACTAATGATAAAATAATCACACATGATGACATGAGTGCAGCACCACTGAAGAAGACGTTTAAGGAAGAAACGTGGAATTCTATGGTCTTATATGTATATGCCTACTTCTTTGATAATTTTAAAATTCATAGCTAAGTACTCCACCGAGAAGAGCCTAGCTATTAAATTAATGATGATGTGAATGAAGTAATTACACTGCAGATACTTTAGAGGAAGTATTAAAAATACATTTATAACTGCATGTAATTTTCTAGATACACAATAAATTGCAGGTATATAATTTTAAGAATAAGAATGAAAATCACTTTCATAAATGCAGATCTCATGCAACACACGCAGTCTTTTATGCGCTGTCGATTAAATTCCCACAGACTTGTGGCTGTGTAACCGCAGAAAGTATTACCGTTTTATAACTTAGCTCAAATCGTTGTAGATATTATGCTCACGAGAAAAAGCAAATCAACAAAACGTACATTCTTGGAATGCATTTGTGTTCATCACACTACTTTCTAATAGCTATCCTACAACACTAAAATAATATTGGTGCACCATGACTGCAACAAATCTCGTACCTAGGTAAAATTTACCTACTTACGTCATTTTAAATGTACGAGTACCTATATGGGTCAAGTAAATAAATCCTTTTGAAGCGACGATATATCTGAAAGGGGAAGGAGAGAGAATCATACCAAAACATCGCTAACAACGAAATCCAGTAAAACAGGGTGTCTCGAATTACGTAACATTATGATTTGTCATTCACTTGCCAATAACATTTCCAAGCGTAGAACGTTCCAGTCGATGACCGATGGAATCCACTGGATCTGTGATGGCATTGCACGTAAAGAACCACCAGACACTTATGGGCACGGGAACGTTAATAAACCGAGTAGATGCTCCGAGCTACGTGTTAAAGGTCACTTACGGAAGTGATCTCACCCTTGGGTCACGGGCCGTCTTCTATTTACAGCATTAAGGTAGATACTGGTTATTAAAATATCTGCTTTAACATCAACAATTACATAATTATGTAAATTAAATATTTAAATATCTTTAACTAGTTAAAATTAAGCATTTACATAGGAATACACATCAACAACATTGTTTAATTAATTAATATAAGCTCTCTTAGCGAAGCAGCAATATAGAAGCGATTAACTCTATAAAAATAATACGAGTAATTTGTGTATAAGAAATACTTCAAGCTATAAACTGTATTTCCTGACATAACACCAAGAGCTAAGTTCTAGATTGACGATTTTTTAATGTTTACTTTACGCCTACAAAATAAATACCGCCAGCTAAAAAAGCTTGTCTGATATTTTTAAATGGCTACCACTAGCTAGGAGCAAGTAAAACATACACGATACTATATCCAATGATGTTTACTTTTTCGTCTAAGTTGATCGAAGACTTTCATCATCAATCTACTCATTCTTGGTAACGTGGTAAAAGACTACGTCACAGGCCCCTCAAACAATGGATTGGTGTTAAATCCACCGTCATTTACTAAATAAGATGCCGATTTACGTAGGCGGGGGAAACTTAGGCTTGAGTAGAGAGTCTTAAGCCTACCTTACTTAGCCGCTTGCGCCCATGAGAGAAACTTATACTTGCGCAATGCATTCGCACACTCCGCACTTGCATTGTCACTCGCACTTTCTTTGCTTAGTCTAAATAAAGTTAAAGCAACGGAATGAGTAGCAAAGATCGACGTTGTTATGAAATTTTATGATATAAGGTACCCGTTAGAACTTTATTAGGTCGTTTTGGTTGCACAGATTTGGTATTTACTCCTCTTCCTTGTGCAATATACGAGTACATATGCTCTATGAAATAACAAAGGTTACAATTTTGCTTAAAGAACATACATACCTGTATATTTAGAGGACCTCCATAGCAGAGTGGCTCGCACACCGTTTTTCAAGGTGTTGCCATCTCTGAGGTCCCTGGTTCGATCTCCGGTCGGGTCAGTATAGAAAATCACTATTTTATATATTGTCTCGAGTCATAGTGTTGTGATACCACCATTAATTCAGATTTTCACAACACAAGTGCTTAAGCTATTTATTTATGAGATCTGAGCAATGTATGTGATGTTGTCCAATATTTATTAATAATATTTAATATCTGTGAAGATCACGCAGGTAGAAAGAATTAACACTGCACAGTTCTGTGTTTAGTATTTCACGGAAAAGCGTAGATAAATCATCAACGTGCATCAATTAACAACTTGCAACAGTTCTAGTAACACTAAGACGATTTTCGAAACAAGGGTTTACGACAGTGGCGAATTTCGGTAAAGGTCATCGTGTCAATCAAGATCTTGTACCATAGCAAATTTTCTTCACGTGTCTTGCATAAGCTTATGGCTATATGCTGTTTCTATTATTATAATATCAATATTGACATTTCATCTATGTAATTAATATTGACATAGATGATTGCTTGCGCAATGTTAATTATTCGTAAAGCAAAGAGATGCTACATTCATGGACATGTAAATGCAGTATTAGGAATGTAGTTTGTATGCCAATTCAATTATTATGTCACACCTTGTTTCGCGTACACTTGTAGCCGCATCGATAGTAGTTAGGCAATGCGGGCCGCGCCGCTGTATATCACGATCAGTTCTTTGCTATTATGCACGAACATCGCTTTCGATGTCGGGCTTCAACGTGACTGGTATGATTTTAAAGCCGTATGATCAGGCAGTTAAATCAGGTCCACAAATTGAATATTACGTTTATTAAGTAGGAGGTCTATAGACACCAATTAAATTTTAAAGATTTATCATTGCCCTAAATCATACGTAATTTTAGAAGAACAAAGCGACGGCACATAAATGTGGCAACGGTAACAATCTGTAAATAAGGTACCTAGTCATATGCACATACCCCACTAAAGTATTTACCCCAGTAAAGAATGACCCTATTGGTATAATGAATTAAGAAATAACTATAAAATAAGAAACTTAAAATACTGATTAATGATTCAATATGATTTTAGGTTCACAAAACTCGACTTTACCATTACAATGGTCTAGTAACTAGTTGGCCTAATTAACATTCGTGTTAAAAGATTTTCAAATAACTACTTTTCAAGCTATTTGCTGCCTAGACATTTCCCAAGTATGTAAATAAATACTGTATGGGAAAACGCTTTGCTAAATACACCTGAGTGGCAACTCGTGTTAGCGTGACGTCACAGTGCGTGACTGAGTTGATAGTGTTGCCAGGTACCAAATCGATAGTCTCGCCACGATTTACCAGTTTCATTTTATTACTTAAAACCGGTTGGAATGAACCTTGCAGTATGGCACCCGACTAGCGCCTAGCTGGCACAGACCTTATCTCGTTTTTATGTGGGAGTGTGTGTCAATGACTTGTGCTGTTATGTTCAGTTGGATTCTTTTAATAAATGAAAAATTTTGCAACAGATGCTATGTGAATGCCAGTGAATACAGCAATGGATTTTACATAAATACTGTTGGTCCGTTTGTTATTAGAGTTATTTTTCATGCTATCATAATTATGTTGAATTTACACTTAAATGTAAATACTTTAGTAGAAGAAATCTGTACTAATTGCAACTCACAGTTTAACAAAGTGTCATTACGTTTTACAAAAACTTTTGTGGTTTCATGTATAATTTAGTTAAGTGCCATAATTACGAAACCTATCGACAAGACGCGCCCTCGTTAGAGTAGGTCTCAGCACTAAAAGCGTGTAAATTACGTGAATACACAATGGCGATTGCTTTGTGGCTCTCAATAGTGCAGGCTACTGGATGCGCATAAATCAACAGGCGGCATATCACGATGCCTCCACGAACTAAGAAATAAGATCTGGGTTTTGCAATTTCGCATATCGATTTAAATATTTGTGCAACTAACGACACTAATAAGTATTTTACCACACGTAAATATTGTGATATATCATAACCACATAATATATTTTTTTAACAAGTGTTAGCTTAGAACATAGTAATTATAGTTATGGAAGAGCGGAGTCTCCTGGCACAGGTATTGCATGCTTAAAAGGAGTTTCATAACACCAATGATGACATTGTTAGCTTAATTTTAAAATAAACATTATTATAATTATTTTAAAAATCAACCGGCTCCGGAAAACGCACTAAAAAGTTGAAAGTAACTTTTTTATCGCCAAGTGTAAAAAAACGTAGAAGGAAGTTGGTGCCAGTATAACAGTAAAAAAATATCTGGTTCTTCTGAAAGATTCGTCGTCCTTTCGATTTTGACCAATGGATCTCTAAAAGATTTTACAGATCTGAAAGTCAGATGTATGTTTGTTCATATCATTTTCTAGACGTGTTAGGAATCTGAAACACGTTTTATTTTCAAAAATGCCTTTTAAAAAAATAAAAAAAGTTTGTAATTAATAATAAAATATTATTATTATTATTCATAATCGCAAAGAAGCATCTGTTTGGTATCTGTACGCTAGTTAAAAATAGTATATATTTACTAATTAAAAACAGTTTCATTGTTTTACACTTATGTTGATCAAAATAGCTAGACAGGAATAATGGTGTCATCTCTATTTTCACAAGTAAACTATTATAGTGCTATCCTTTTTGGTTACCTCCGCAAGTAGGCGTGGAAATGAATTGATATAGCGCTTAAACTATCGCCATATGTGTTAGGAATTATATTAGTAATTAAACCGGAAGTGGATATAAACTTTATACTAACAATGTACCACGTTTCACCTGTGTTCTCAAATCTCTATTCATTAGTCAGGCGTACCAACTCGTAACTACCTATGAAAGACAATTTTCCTTCTCATTGTGATCACATATGAGGTCGGCAGAGGTCGCCGCGAACGATCCCAAGGTGAGCTCTAGCCTCTAAGTTGTTATCCTATTACTCATTAACAGTTCCGTTTTGTATCTCATACATCATAATTCATATTGAATGATAATTGTATTATTGGAATGTTAATATCTTAACTTGCATCCGGATCAAGCGTTGACTGTAAGTCATATTAATAGTAGCTGGAATGTAAACGTTATCGTGTGGGTAGTTATTTGCCATGAACATAATCGTCGTATTAAATTATAGACCATAAGTTTATGTATAATTATGTTGAATGATTATGCATTACAAATATCAGGAAGCTACTCTACTAATTAAAGATTTCATTTGAATAAGTAACGTAGCTATATCGTTCGTTCGCAAGAGTCAAAGATCTCATATTATTTTTCAATGTTTGTCTTTAATATTAATTATGTACTTACAAAAACTTCTTAATGAAGACTTAATTTAACCTAAGAATAACGCTCGAATTAATTAGTCTTACAAAAAATAAGTGCTGTATTGGGCTTGGAAATTTTATTGATGGGAATAACTGATGTGAAAAAACATAGAATTAATTAATTATTTAAATGTGTGTAGGTTATTACTCTAATATTTTACGACTTGGCAAGTCATGTAAGCGGCACAGAGTTTATGGCATCTACTGCAAAATCAGTATACCTAATCGCTTTTGGTATCAAAGGCTAATTAAGTACAACAGCTATACACTGTGATGTTACGAAGTTCTAGTTCTGGGAACGTATTTGGAAGCGAATTGACAACAGTATTATTAATAGACCTGCTTCGAAATACTAAATAAACGTGTTTTTATAATAATAATAAATTATCTTAATTTTCGAATTTCATGGTACCTCTAAAAGTTGTTGTAATTTACAACCTTTTAAATACGTTTCTAGAATAGGTATTAGACTTTCATAACCATTATCATTGTATATAATAAATACTAAGGATGATTAATGATTTAATTTATTGTAATCTATATTCACGTTAATGGCAACACTTTTGAATTGCAGTAAATAGTAGGTGTGTAGGTATACGTATATGAATACACATTTATCGTAATCCATATTGACCTTAAAACTTGTAATTTTGTACGAAACAAAATTTTATAGCTCGTAGCTAATCATTTGATTAACAATCCATGCAGAACAATCATCATCAGCACAAATGTACTATAATGTAATTCCATCTTCTCGTCACGAACCTAAGGTCATGTACACTTAGGTACAAAAATATCATTTTGTCTCCAAATCACCACTCTACAACATGAATTCAGTCCAGTCACACATAAGTTCACGTAACACTATGACCAATTAATTCACGTACAAACTATCAGAAACTTTTAAAAGAACAATAAAAATGAAAGAAAAGAAAGCATCTTAGGTGCGAAAATGTAATCAGATGTAAATACTGGGCTCAATTCCAATGCGACTTGTCTTAAGATATAGGTTTATTCTCTCTTTTTCTCTACTAAGATAGACTGAACCTAAATGTAATCTAGACAGATATGGTATTGGAATTGAGTATTTTAGTTGTGTAGCATTTTCTGCCACTGACTGTACAAACAGAAACATGCAGCATTGAGTACAAACTTTTAAGTGGTAAATTTGTTTCAATCAGTAAATGCTTGCTTTGGCCTTCCAACGTTTTTTATCTGTTGCATGTAGAATTTGTTGTTAGATGCCAAAGTAACCAATAATATTTTCGTTTCGACTCTTTTATTTATTTAGTTAGAGTTATTTAATATCAAAAGTGTCTCATGATCACCTACAACATTTAAGATAGGTATGTAGGTACATCCTTTGTTCAAGGATATCAAATTATTCAATTGTTTGGTAGTCGGTAGTAAAATAAACACTTTTAACCTTGAATTGTATTGTTGTCTATTCTGAAAAGGGCTTTTAACTTATAGAGTCAGGACATTGTGTCAAGTGTTCTTAAAGAAAACACACAAATTAATTGCAGTTTGAAAAGTTATCATCACAATCGCTATAAACAAAATCCAACTGTAAGAAAAGTCAACGAAGCTTTAACGCACTAAGCCTAGAGTTCACTAACAGTAGGTAACACATGCTTAATTTTTAAATCAGCCGGTTTAGCATCATTTGACATAATTTGTATGTGAATTCTGTCAAATTCTTTTTTTATGAACTCGGGTCTTAGGCTATCGAAAGAAGTTACACTTGCACTGCGCGGTACAAAAATCTACTTGCGCTGTTAGTATATAGGAGCGATTTTATAACAAAAATGTTCTAGCGACTGTACATTAGGGTAACACAATACACGAAACTACACTTAAGCAAATGTTAAGATTGCAGTAATCGGCCTAATATCTTTACTGGAGTTATTTCAATTGGGACCATTGGTATTTTAAGTGTATGTAAATAGTTTATCAGTCGATAAATCTAACCCAGTGGTCGATTTATCTTGGCCCACAGCTATTGCACGGCCGCCCTGCTCGGCGCCCGCGTCTCTTGGGGCCGGCAAATTACATTTGACACGGTTAGTAATGTCTAGTGGAGTGCCAAACCAATATAGTAGTGAGACGACACACCCAGAACATGGCTTAAGGTACTATTATGCAACGACGACAATGATCTAACTATGTTAGTAAATACCTATTGAGAAACAATGGAACGGGTGGAACTTCCGGCCCTGAAATCTGGTAATGAACCTACAAAAAATTATGCTTGTTTTGGCAGCAAACATGTATGTTCCTATCATTAATTTCACGAATAGAATCATGCACAAATATCATGTAGGTACAGAAACAAAAAAATATATAAATAGTTCTACAGAGGTCGATTTTTAAGGTTCCGTACCCAAAAAGTAAAAATTTGGCCAGTTTACTATTGTCATATAACAATAAACTGGCTGATGAAGTATACACTGACTATTTTAAAAGGTCATACATAGGTCTTAAAGGATTACATTTTAAAATCAGTTGTATTGTATTTTTTTTGTTTTCTTGTCTGCCAACATTTTTTATTGTAATTTATGAGCTGAAGTGATTAAGTATTGCCTGTTGATTTGGATAAAATTTGTATCAAAACTTAATTGTTTGAAGCTTCTAGCAAAATTTCAGCAGTTATTATATATAAAAAAATATAATATTTCATTATTCCATAAATCCTTTATCGAATAGACTAGGTACAAAAAGCTATGCGTTGAAGTATTTTATGAGAAACTTAATGTCTGTATCAATTTATTATACCAACATTAAACTGTAAATCGCCGATGCGCTTACAAGTAATTTGTGTAGGTAATCGAAGTGAACGTATACAATTTATTTGTCTCAATACCAACGTATTTATGAGGCAAACGGATAGGACCGAAACGCAATAATTATTTAGCTGCAGAAACAAGATCATAAGTACCAATGTTCAATAATTAAATACAGACTCGATTCATGAATCTAAAAACAACTATCTTATTTGTTTTAACGGTTGCATCGCTCGTGAGGACTATTACTTAGTGCAACTGTTGAGCCTACTTACTATCTTTCAAAATAGTTTGACAACACACCTAATAATAAGTTGTAAAACTTATTGATTCGTTGACATTGGGTGTATTTTCGTCTCGATTTATTTAATTCAAATGAATTCATAGTGGAAATAATAGCTGGCCTTGTACAAAAGGAACTGATACTTGATTGTTTATTTTTTGCCGGTGAGCGCACCACCTCGCCAGAGGTCAGTCTGGGATATTTCACTTCCGACATGTGCTTATCGACTACGTAGATGATTTGGAATGGTATTGCATGTTGATATTAGTTATTGATATGATCTGATCAGTATTTTATTCATTCATTTGCAGGTCGTTATCTGATATTCGGTTGGTATTTTTACTCGCAAATTGTCAACATTGTCTTGTTTACTACATATCCACCAGTGAACATTGTCAAGGACTTTTTAGATCTTATTTTGTTGCTTTATTCAAATAAAAGTATCGACCATTATTCAACCATCTTGTATCTCATATGAAGAAAGGAAGGATTGTCTAAGGTAAGAGGTATTTTATTACTAAAAATGTAGGTAGAGATTCACTCAACACTTTTGTGTATTTGGTATCTATATCAATCAGTATTATGTAAAAATACACCCATAGCCCATAGCAACTATTTTATAATGCCCGTAAAAACCTAACCTGAATCGTGGTGCCGGCATATCCAATGTAATGCAAACATTGATTGTGTGATCATGTCACCTACAATCTAGAATCCATGCGGGCTCGCACACACGACTGATTTACGTGCGACGCGGCACGCGAATCCAAACATACAGTACATGGCAGTTGGCACCTTTGAAAACACTCTCTGGTTATTGAACAAGTTGCAATAATGAGATCGTTCTTTTAGTTCAATGTTCTGCCACACTTCAATTTTATTTAAGGGGGTGCAGCGCGAAGTAAGTCGAGTAAGTCTAAACGATCTTCAAACAGAATCGAACTTATTAATATTAGTAATTAGATCCATTTGCTTTAAAGTTTTAGTCTTGGTGATTTAATTAGAACAATAGTTTTATTCTGCGCAATGCGCAAAACCATCAGACATTTGTGTTAAAAAACTGAAAAGTGTTCATATTTATATATTTTATTCGTGTACTTATATTAAAAAGGAGGGGACCTGCGGAATATCAATACAATCATTTGCATGTACAAATTATTGTTTCATGCGTAAAAATCACCAAGTTTTCGAAAAAAGGTGCTCTTAGATATCATGAGCTACAAGTCATGTTTACTATATCATAAAGAATTTGTTTCAAATTTTAATAAGACCATGACCTTGTGCTATGATTAGATTAACGTAAACAAGTTAACTAATTCAGCTCATCGTACAAGTGACTTAGAAATACGTTAATTTTCTCAATTTCGTGCAGGACTAAGAAATTGCAACGATGTGTCTCGTGATTTAAGATTTAGATGTAAAAAATAAAGTATTTACTTTTATATTTCATACAGCTACTTAAAACATGGACAATACCTTCTGTACTTCAGCATTACTTTACCCATTTCCTAAAATCATTTTTTTTTTAATAATAGAGACTTTATTCAATAAAAGAAAAGAAAAACAAAGACTTGCATGAAATAAAAATAAATAAACTTAAAACCTACAATAAATACCTTAAAATGTTTTATTTTATATAAAACTTCGGAGTTTGAAATGGTTTAAAAGGATTTTTAGTTTCCGAGGACTTGCATGAAATAAAAATAAATAAACTTAAAACCTACAATAAATACCTTTAAATTTTTTTTTATTTTATATAAAACTTCGGAGTTTGGAATGGTTTAAAAGGATTTTTAGTTTCCAAGGACTTGCGACAATTACATAGCGCCGAACGTGGGATTAGGCACGCGCGCCATTGCGCTCGCGCATGTCATACACGCCATATTTGAAAACACTGCTCCAGTATTCAACGGTTTGCATACAATGAGATTTATGGTTAACTTAGGGTTCCCACGAATTTTTGTATACTCGTACACTTAATGCATATTACACCTCCTTAAAACTTTATTATCGCGGTTCTATGCATCTCTATATCATTATTCATCAAAATTGGTTCAGTCGCTTGAAAGGGCAAAAACAGGCAGACAGAGTTACTTTGGCGTGTATATTTATAATAGCGTGTTGATAGGGGATAGCTAGCAAGGATTAATGTTCTAGCCGTAGTCCTAGCGTAGCATATGCTACGCTAGGACGACGAGATAAAATCGCTACGAGAATATTCTCGTAGCACCGTAGCATAAACAGTTTACTAGGAGTAATTACTTGTACAGTTTCTCACTGTTTGTATGTAACCTTTAAATGTCAATACCATTGACAATTATCGAGGGTTAGTACCTACAATTTACCTAGAAGAGTCGGGTAATAAAATGTTTTTACGTTGTTTATACTAACGAACCAATAACGTGAAACGTGTGTGATTATTTGTCAACGAAATTTATCATAACATGGTTTATAAGTGGTTTAACAGAAACGTTGCAGCAGTATGCTACTGATGTGTAATATCCCCTCAAATATCTTTTGAGTCACGATGTGAGTTACTTCGAACATTCGTGATGATTTCTTGGTGATACGAGTAACGAGATTTGTTCGCAAGTGAATCGTGAACGACAAACGCGACGGCAGATAAGGCCCGCGAGGAACGTGCGCGTGCGCCGGCCGCAGTCGACGGAACCTTGAGTGCGGCGCTCCTTCCCGCGATATAATAATAAACTGCTCAGTCCGGCGTCAGCCTGCACCGATAATACACGAACGATATTTACCGCCATTTGCATATTACAACCTCGACGCGAACCAGGCATGCGTCCCGCGCGCGCGACTCCCGACTAGCCCAAATAGTGAGAATGCAGTGACACAACCCGTATACTGAAAGTGTATATTGTGATGTTTTGTGCCAACCCTCCCAGTGCCATAATAGGAGTTACCTCTTTCCTGTGTTATTACGAAAGGTACGTGCAGCTCAAAAATTTTCAACCCGATTGTTGCACATGGTGTCAAACGGTATGGATCGCATGAAAAGTCTTTTGTTTACAAGCAATTCACTTTATATGCTTCGGCGGTCAAATGGTTTCACAAAGCATTTGAAGCAAAATATTTAAACAATGCGATTCCGTCGTAGCTTAGTCATGTTTTATCGCGGAACTTGGTTCGATAAATTCACAGTAACGTGAAGGTTTTACCCAGATACTTGAGTATTCATAATATAAAATAAACTACCGTATGCGAATGTGATACATTCACATTCACATGTACGTAACTTGAACGAGCATCCCATAAATTGTAGGTGTTTTTATTCGCCGCTATGTTTAAGAAGGTACCTATTTAGGTGAAGTTAAAATTTGTGTCTTTCTTATCTGCCTACACTAACTCTTGATTGCTGTTTCAAAGACATTTTATTTAACCTTTTCCTAATGTAGTTGAAATGATTGCAAAATTTTGCATTACATTCTTGAAAAGTAATGTTATTTGCGCTGCAATAACTTAACATGGTAATGGTAATTACACACACAATTAAACACCTAAACTGTTATAAATAAACGCGGATTGCAGGCGAAATATTCTATTATACCTCCTCAAAAAAGCATATTATTTTTGCAATAACAATAAAAAAATAAAAGTTTAGTGTTTCCGATATAAGAGTATTGAACGTTATATGCAACTTATCCATCAACAACTATAATTTTGTTATTTCTTTATACCTATCAAACCCCATAAGACCCGCGGGCGGGCCAATAGCAATTGATTTTCTATTATGTCTAGAAACTTGATACGTGGAGGTTTAATATTATTTAAAAATTCTATCGACAACTGTAAATATAAAATGCTATCAGGAAAGGTAAGTTCTGTTACATGTATATTGTTACATCTACCGTTACAAATAACAATACAAGTCGATATTGGCTCAATGTTGTAACGCTCGAGCAGATAGATACCTAACACAATCAAATTTAAATAATAATCACATCTTTCATACGAATATATTAAAATGTTTTAGACTTAAGAAACAAACGTACTCAGTGTTGAAATTCCATTCATTGATTCATGAAGATTATGAGACGTCACTTTACTTCACTTCCGCAACTTTCCCATATTGACATTATCTGTTACCACAAAGAAAGTATCATGAGGTGTCATTTTTTCTATTTGTAGACAGTATTTATGCACGCAAGCAGTTAACACTTATTCTGAATACTGGCATGGCATCTTATACAGTTCGAATAGGGACGAAACTGCAACAAATTGTTTATTCTGTTATGCTGAAGACGTAAATACCTATTATTACTCAAGGCATCGGTGACGATTTAACAGGAGCTGTGTGTTGATGTATTCAACAAATGTTCGTGAAAATTTCAAATTGCTCATGACACCCATATAATTCGTACTCTTACCTACAGTTAGCGTAGTTTTTTACCTAGGTAGTAAGATTTTTATCATTTTACACTTATCTATGAAGATATGTGTACATAAAAAAGAAAACAATTTATCAACAATATATAAATTCTCACTGCACCCCAGTGTAATCTTAATTATCCTGAATTGTTTCAGACAATGTAATATAATAAGTTGGGATTAGGGATGCATTTAGACCCGAAAATATATCAAATAATGCTAAACCGGCTGATTCAAAATAAACATGTGTTGCTGTACTCCAGGCTTATTGTTTCAAATTTGATTTTTGAAAGCAGATAAATAGTACCTAGTCAAATTTTTGAAACTTTCTCTAAATCATCCCCAAACATCAATCACAGTAGTTTTAATGGGCTTTTCCGCACTTAGCCGCTTGATTGGGCCATTGTGCAATGTGCGTATCATAAATAACCAAGAGCATAAAATTTTCAGTAAACACGACCTCTAAGTGAAAACAATCGACGCGGAGGATGTCGATTGTCGAGTTCATCCAAGTCGACAAGTGATAATCAATTCCAATCATAGATTCACATTGTTCAATTTTCAGCTTCTTGCATCTTGCGGCATCACGACGCAAATATATCGCTGTCAAGTGCGTTTTGAAATCTATTCTCATCTATTTTCATATCCTTCTTTGGTTATTGAGGTATCGTCTTATTTGCCTCAGAGAGGGGTAAAAATTAGTTCCCATGAAAAATAAATGAATGATATCTTAAATTAGTCTCACTTACTAACTTCTTCTTCTTAGCGTGTCGATGGAACACGAGAAAATTACATCGTACTTTAATTACGCCGTTCTTCTACTTTACTAACTTGGGTTGATAGGCTGTATAAACAAACTTAAAATAATATATTTCTCCGAAAACGTCATTCAATATTAATTTTTCCAACATTAATTACTCGTAAATAAGTATCCCAATCGTTGATGGAAACTTGATACGTTCATTGTCCCTACAAAAAACATCAACGCGTCAGTCGTAAATTTGTTTAATTTTTAATCAGCCAGTTGGCAAATTTTGTAAGGGGATTCTGTCAAATTAACCATCAATCAAGGTTTACCAGCTGTTTAAAAATTGGTAAACGTAAGTCTAAAACTCATTAAAACACAATTTTACTGATTACTTCGCGATTTATTTACATTTTATTTTAAACCTGACGTTTCGAACACTTTACAGCGTTCGTGGTCACAGGGAGTCTCCCTGTGAACACTTTACAGCGATCGTGGTCACAGGGAGTCTCCCTGTGAACACTTAAACGTAAAGTGTTCGTAACGTCAGGTTTAAAATAAAATGTAAATAAATCGCGAAGTAATCCGTAAAATTGTGTTTTAATGAGTTCAACGATTCGCGTAAACGTAAGAAACAAATTAAGTCTAAAACTTTTTGATACAACTAGGAATTGTGATTGTGATTTGTTATCACAACAATATTTAAAACATTGAAAGCTAGATCATAATATCCATTTTAATCCCCTCATAGTCTGAATATTTCAATTTGATTAATGATGCAAATAATACAAACATGCGGCTCTAATTTAAATCTGTTGCCCAAGTTCACAACGTGGCAAATGATAAGGTGCCTACAATAGAAGGTTGAAGGTCTCGAATATTTCGAAACGTTACGAAATTACTTGAAATTTAACTATTAATCAAATTAATACTTAATCTTTGTAAATATTGTCAAAATATCATAAATTCAACATGTCATTGACAAGGTTCGAGTCTTATACCTCTACAATGTACATTATGTGCTTGCGCATATGTCTTTGTTAATTATCGAAGATAAAAAGGCTACTAGCATTGTTCACATTATAATTTTCCACCTTCTGTAAAAAGGGAGATCTGTCTTATCAATGCAAATTATCTAAACAGCCTATACCTGGTTATCTATTTTGTTTCCTAACTTTTTTATCCATAATCTAAAGTGCTATAAATATTTTTGCCCTAATAATAATTTGTCCGAATGATAACTTGTCTGAACTTAATGTCACATAGTTTGACATGCAGTAAAATTGAAATCCCTAAGTATCATATGCCCTAAATTTATTTATCATAAATGTAACAATCAATAACATACGTAAGACCTAAAACCGTTTTTGATAAAGCTTAATTTTTGAAATAAAATTACACTCTAGAGAAATAAACAAAAATTAGTTTCTGGCGCTTCGCCGGCCGATGCCGCAGCACCGCTCGCTTCGCTCGCTCGGCTCGTGCGGCGTTGCGGTCAACACTTCTAAACTATCCTAACCTAATGTAATAAAACCTAACCTTGATAAAATTAAGAAACACTCGTATCTCGAAAACAGTGTGTACTCGTACCAGCGCAAAAATAATGACATTTTAATTTGCTGTATATAAGTATAATACAATACTTAGGACATGTGACTTTATTTCATGTAAAATTAGGAGATTAAACTAATATATAATTATACAACACAATATTTCGAACTTTCGAAAATTATGGTTGCGATTGGTTCGAACATTTAAATTTATAGCAAACGTATAATGGATAATGATTTTCGGACAAACAATGTTAGGAGAAAAATATTATTTTGAATACCATGTTTTTATATAAAATAATCAACTTACTTTTGTTTTGGATTTTTTTACGATAGATTATTAAATTAAACTTTTATTTCTTCTGGATTTGTGAAGTCTATTTCATTTACAATACGTAAAAGCGTCGACGCTTACCTTACCAATCACTTTTTCTGAGTTATGTACATTAGTTGTTTCACTAACCGATGCTCTTACGGTGAGGGAAAACAACCTGCACATTCAGGCAACTGCATGAGTAACCATGATCGAAACTGGTCAGGTTCCCCTGGTAACAGGGTCACGGAGGTCAGATGGCAGTCGTTCCACTGTAATTACCTGATTTGCCACAACCTGGATTATGGTCAGCGGACCCTGGGCCCTCGCGTGCGAGTGGCACAACCGGGATAAGACTAGGAGGATGATGATTTTAATCACAATACTAGCATGAATCATCACTATATTAAATTGTTAACTTATGAAAAATTATCCTCTCCTCAACAGTTAACCATACAAATCCGTGTTAGTCAATAATATGTTATTATCATTGTTCGCGTACTGAGTTATATTGATGATAGCTATTATTAAATTAAAGAGCAGAGGCAGTTTTGACAGGCGGATGCTATGTGACTGATGAGATTAGTTAATCATTCTGTTAGTGGGTACTCGTGCCCTTTTGTAATGACAATGACGACCTCTCGCTGAGTTAATATCCCCCTCACCTCATAAGGTGGATGAGGACAAATTAAGGTCCGTCACAATAGTTGACTGCTATTCATTCGGCAGGTAACAAACATATTGATAAACACTGTTTTTTACAACCTAATCCGTTTGTGCCAACTACGTGAACTTGAAAATATACATTTCTCATTAGGTACTTTTTATTCATATTCTTCTATTTGTACTGATAATGAGCAATCTCGTTAAAATACTTTTGGATATATTTGGGTGCTCTGACTTCAAAACACCGTGTTTATTTTTTCTATATTAATATATTTTTTACTTAATAATAAAATTTCTTTTAGAAACCAATTATTTTGTTAGGACCATTGTTGCCAAATGACTTTATTTTAATGAAACTGTATTTTTTATTATTTATCCTTCAAAGAATTCCGCCTTGAAATTCGCACTGACTAATGCAACAGCCTCGAACAAAAAGCGTGAACAATGTTCTACCAATCATTTAGGAAGTGTTGAGATTCCTGTTTAGTGAGTTATTCATTGTGCTTTTATTTCACAAACCGTACGTACTTGGCGCGTCCAGATGCAAATCAGCTGAGAGTCTAGCGCGGCCTTAGGGTGACCTCGCGACGTCACACACTCTAACAAACAAACGAGACGAAAACACGATGATTGAGGAAGAGGAAAAATCACGGCTACCAGTTAACGCTCTATAACGTTGCGAAGACGAAAATAACATCAATAATGTGTCACCTATATTGCTCATCTTTATTCAATAGGTATTTTGTACGGAACTTGTGATTCGGTGATCTGAATATTTATCGGTCATTCTCAGCAGGCCTGGTTTTGGTGCGTCCGTGCAAATATCTGACTAGTTTGTTATATTTTGAGGCTGTCAATTTTTTAGGAACTAGATCTAGCATTTATCTTTCAGGAATTTGAATTTAAGACACATCGTCTTGTAAAAAAGCACTTAATTATTTTTTCTTAGGTCGTTCTCCTAAGTTCCGTTCGCTGTCCAGAACCCAGATTCAAGTACAAAACCTTCAACAGTGTCAAAATAAGTTACGATTGGTACATTTCAGTGTATACAATTTTAAGATTAATAATTAAGTATTATTATTCACTAAAAATATTCTGTTTAACTTGTGTATTTTCTTAGACAAAACGAAAAATATGTTTGTCCTTTCATCATGCCTAATTTCAGTCACTAGTATAAAAGTAGCGAATATCTTGCTCGCAGAGTAAGTAATTCCCATTCCTAGCGCAACGTCGTGTTTGATCAGTTGCGCCGCGGCAGGCAACCGAAGCGGTTCCGTGTCACTTGCTCTGTTGGCGAACTACGACCGTAAGTACCTAATTTCTATTCGCTTGGTTCACCTCTTTTCTAATTTCCGTTCGCTCTTTTAATTAATATTTTAAAATGGATACAAACTGGTCTGTGATAATATTATATGCAGGCATTCGTTGGCTACCTCATACTTGTAGCAATATACTGTATTGTTTACCATTTAATTAATATCTCATAAATACCGTCATGTTCCTAATTTCCATCACCCTATTCCGTCACGCTAAACGTGATGGAAATTATTACAATACCTGACAACATTTGTTTTCTTTATGTTTTTACCTTAAAACAGGTGCCTACTTAAAGTTTTTTGGTATGTATACATAGCATATACCATAATGTGTATTCTAATTTTACAGAAAACATGGGTAAGCCAAAACGAAGTCGAGAGGAGATTTTGGAGCAACAAAGGCTTCACAAAAAGACGCCGTAAAAGGGGATTTGGATTTGGATAATGACTTGTTTATCGTTCAAGTTTCTAATAAATAGACAGCCAAAATGGTTCATTTACATATAATATCATTATATATATTGTTTGATTTTTTTAAATTATCAGTTATCGGTAGGCTACCCAGCAAATTTTTTGTTTTATTAAAGAGGTTTTTTTGTTATTTGTAGACTGTACAATAACTTGTGAGATTTACTTTTCATTAAATTCTGTTTATTTTCTATTTGAGTTTTATTTCAATACAATCTAAATTTAAGTAAGCTATTTTCTAATTTCCGTCACACCCAAAACTTTGTCACCTCATAACTCAATAACCAGTCGGCACATTGAAGTGCCAAATACATAATTATGTTTAGTTTATCGTCTTTTCTTAATTTAATTGCCAATTAAACGAATTTCTTGCGAAATAAAAATCGTGACGGAAATTATACGAAGAACACCTTATCGTGAGAATGACCGTTATCCATACGTTATACAAATGAGTTTAAATTGTTACTGAAAATTATTGCTTGCACTTTAAGTAAGTAAATTAATTTGCTTAGGTCTTATTAGCACGAGACAACCAAATTGACCAGCCATAGTAAAATGTACTTTCATAATGTTCCAATGCTTACTTTTTAGATACAGATCAGAACTTGAACATTATTGAAATGGAAATAACACCTATCACAGTGTGAAATTTGGACTGACTTGCGGCAATCCTATTTTATCCTTTGGATAGACGCAAAAGGATAGTTAACAGTAAATCACAAGTATGAAATTTGATTGACAGTGCTTCATAATAAGCTACAATAATAAATAACTATACTACATATTTAACAATGATCAGATGAGATAAATAACCAAACAAGAGCAAATAATTAAGTACATGCGCCGATGCGCCGCTCAGCTTGCACAACGACGCGTGCGCAGCCCGCTCCTATATCACGCACCGCTCCTAATTGCCTGCCCATTAGCCAAGTCTAGCTCGATGATAAATGGATTACAGTTGCCTAACCCCTTACAAACTAAAGAAAACTGTGTAGTTACCGCGTATCCTTCAAGCGATCGATTAAGGAAGCTTTCAAAGTTAATGGTTATTAGCATTGACGCAGTAGTACATGGATGTTGATGTCTTTAAGTGCAATTTTACCTTATTTGTATATTATACTTAGGCATATTCACACACCTAAACACACGTTAAAATTAGAGTATCAAATATCAAAAATGGCCTTTTTTCCCCTCATTTTCGATTTAGCAATTTTGACAAAGAGAAAATAAACTGTGAAGATATTAAAAATTGAGTAAAATTAAAATAACATAATAATTAGAACCCCTGTTAACTAATAAGGTCACAACGTATCCAATAATGATTTATTTTTTGTCAATCGTAATAATCATGAACAGTGTAGTAGTAACTAATCTTACTTCATTTTTACGCATCATCATCAGGCCTTAGGTATAATCCATTGGTGTGCTATTGTTTGCCTTTACAATAGATCGGAACATGCTTTGATAATGAGATGGCACACTAGACTAAAACAAAGAGCTACTTTCTCTGCTCTTATTTTTTATCTCACCGAATAGAGATCCTATCGATGCGAATCAAAATTGTTTGTGTGCTGATGTTATCATATCTTCAATATTAATAGTAAATACTTAACATAAATATTTATGAGTTTTTTGATACATTAAACATTGAAAACTTACAACGCCGAAACAATAATTTATATCCGACAACGTGTAATGATAATTATATAAATTCATATCTGATAATGTTCGTTCATGATTCCAGCAGCAATTAGCCATTTACAAAAGAAGCAATGGCAGTCATTCATGAGCCTGTAGGTACGCCTGTCTAGAGATTGGCTGGGGAGATTGCGTTTCTCCCACGTTAATTTGGATGTAATCGTGTCTTAATGTCGTAACAGTTATTGTTTTGTACTCGATGGTACCTAAAAAGAACATTAGTCGCGATTTTTCTAGATATATTTAATCTATATTTCTAACTTTATGGGTTTTTTATGCAACACCTGGATTTCCTAAATTAACTTAATGATCTCATCGTATTATCATAAACACAAAACTAGGATTAAGTAACGCGTCAGCCATTCATGAAATAGGAAGTTCCCTTTCCGCCCACGCAAAGGAAAACCCACGTCAACGCACTCCGAACAAGACTCAGCTGCTTTTAATAACCACGAGCTTTAATTAAACCTCCAGACATTATCTGCAAAGCAGACGGAATTCTCTTGATTCTCTTAACCGAGCTATCTACCTTACATATCTCATTACAGGACCTTGGCTCGAATACCGAGTGTCCGTTGTTTTTTATGCCGGGCTGTCATTTAAGAAGGTTGAACTCGAGCACGACTCAATGCAAACTTGTTACACTGCCGCCATCCGGGCGCTAACGTCGGCACCACTCACTTGAAAAATGAATGCGCAAAGATACAATTCTGTCTGTCTAAAAGTCTATTAAAAAGATATATGAATTTTCAGTTCTTGATGGTCAGCAAAACTCATTAGTCGGGGAATTTGGTTCCTTATAAAAACATCGCACCGTGCTGAGCTCCCTCTCTCGACCTTACAGCGCATTCACAGTCAGATAGAGCGAGTGCAGAAAGGTAATATCATCAAAATTAAAACTGATATTAAGTAAATGTAACTACTACAAGCAAAAATGAAATGCTGAATGTAAAGTACACATTTCAGAGACTCATTACTTCACTTCCGAATGTTCGATAGAGAGAGGAAAGTTACGTGATTGAAGGTCAAGTTCCCAGAAGGAAGATCGGATCATTCATAGCCAGCATCCACGAGCACTTATGTAACAGCGTTGCACCGCTTTGCGCCCCTTCCAGCAAAGGCATACATACACTTTTTCTTTGCTTTACGTTACTAGCTTAAACTGCTGTCAAAAATACCATTGAAAAAACTAAATATGTCCAAAAATTCGGCGAGTTTTGCAATAAAGATCTCGTCGACCACACCTAAAAATTACATGGACCAGTCTTAGTCTCATTCATAGCTGTTTGTAATTATGACACTTTTAGGGTTCCATACCCGAAGGGTAAAAAACGGGATCCTATTACTAAGACTCCGTTGTCCGTCTGTCTGTCACCAGGTTGTATCTCATGTACAGTGATTGCTAGACAGTTGAATTTTTCACAGATGATATATTTCTGTTGCCGCTATAACAACAAAAACGAATAACAGAATAATAAATATATGTATTTCTAGTGGGGCTCTCATACAACAAACGCATTTTTTTTCTTAATATTAATGACAGCAACGGGTAGACGCTTGAAATGTTCACAGAATATTTAGTTATATATTTTACTTTTAAAATAAATAACATATTTAAGGGAGGCTCCCAATAGAACAAACTTGCAGTAGCCGTTTTAAAAAAAAAATTTAGTGTCACGTTTACAGTGTTTACAAAAAGGATTGCGATGCCTTGGCTATTGGATTACGTTAGCTATTCGCAAATCAATAAGGTGCAATTCTCAAATTCTGTTAATTTAATAATAATTAAAAATATATTTTAAAGTGATCTTTTTTCGTGATTCGTCATGAATATAAGGTATTGAAATCTACATCCTGCAAATAATGGTATGGAACCCTTCGTGCGTGAGTCGGACTCGCACTTAGCCGGTTTTTTATTAATTTGCTCTCTAAAACACATATTTTGCGGGACTTCCAGTACCATGCTTATGAAAATCTTAAAAACATTTACACTGAACCATTAAGTTAATATTAAAATGTCTACAATTTATTTATTTTTTTAAATTTCTCAGTTAGGAAGGTAGGTACCTTGTTTACCTTTAAAATACATACATGCATGGTTAGTTTGCATGCATGCATAATTTCAAGGCTATAAGCAGCCATTGTTGTTTTAAACAATTTGTGCACAAACACACAATTTTCACTAATTTATGTAGTTTTTGTTTTTTTCAAGGTGAATATTAGGTTTAAAGGTATTAATTTGTCTCGCCCTCGCCAAAGATGAGGCCGAACCGCACCGCGATAACCGCAGCGCGCTGGTAAATATCATTTCACAAGGACAACTCCGCGATAATCTGTGGATTACGATGTTTTGTACGAGGCAATTAGTGTTTGTCCGAAGGTTCGCGCGGGCGTGAACAATAACTCCGTTTTAATAGGCCTCACGATCAGTTTCAAAGATCACGTTGAAAACTTAGAACGCCTGAGCTCTACATTGTTTCACAAACCACGTTTCTTGGGCAACCATAACAAAACAAATTGTCATACTCCGCGGAGCGCTGAGGGACTTTACAAAAAAATATTTTGACATCGTCCCTAAACGTTTTGCGTAACACAAAGCTATTTGCCTACCAATTAACGTTTCTGTATTGGAAATCAGCATTGAATTGACGTACGAATAATAACTTTATTTAGCTTGCTCTTACAATCTTCACTAATTCGTTGTGGCAACCTTTGCCATGTTTCACAACTGAGTAATTAATAACTTACATAGAATATATACTTTGAGCTCATGTTTACACCGTGCTTAATATTCATAGACGCACATAGGTCTTATGTAGATCAATAATCTCTAGAGGTCAAGAGGACTTAACATCACGTTGCAATAAGGTCAGTGGGGAACTAGAACCGTAATAATACCTGTACATTTAGGTTTATTTTTTTTATTTGAGTACCCTTATTTAATAAAATCCCGGCCAAGTAAGTAATACCTTTTTTATGGAGACGGACAAGTTCTTATAGAATAGATACGTTTTCAGATTAACAGTTGAAAACCAAATTGATGGTAATTTAAAAGTTATTTACTTATGCCTGTAGACTCACAGGGGGCACTTACCTACATACGTCTCAACACATATAGCCCTATCACTGCTACGGAGCAAGTGGGCCAGTGCTGAGAAAATATCGCTGCCTCTCGTTTGTGATTCGAGTCTTCACTTTCATGTTGTTCTTCAACACGTCTAAGGCGTATTTACGACTTTCATAAAGCAATGGGTACATCACCCACACTAACATCCAATTGCGGCCCACCAAATCGGCGTGCGCTGGCCCTTAGCCAACCCAAGGTGACGTCCTCGCTTCGCCCCCGACATCGACCGACCGTGACTCTGCCCGGAGCCCGGATCCATCATCGTAGCCTACCATTACCACTAAATGGCTCGCATTTTCCTGTATACGGAGGAAGAATTGAATTGCTTTGATTATATAGTTATAATCAAAGCAATTCAATTCTTCCTTATGACTAATGACACAAGAAACTCTACGAAACTAAACCTATACCAAAAAAAAATTACCTATAGGTACTTCTGAAAAGATATATTTTAAGGATAAATAAATAAATAAATTGTTTTGACAAACACACCAATTACCTAGCCCCAAACTAAGCGTGAGCTTGTGCTATGGTGACTAGGATAACGGATAGAAATACTTAAATACATATAAACATCCATGACTTAGGTACCAATGCTCGTGCTCATCACACAAACATTTGCCCCTTGCGGCATTCGAACCCGCAACCGCCTGGTTTTGAAGTCCGATGTTTCTTGAAAAGCGGAAAATAATGTAACAGCGCCTACTAGTACTAATTTTGCGTTATTTTGTTATTAAAATTAATGATAGTAAACCTTGTGATGTCAGAAGTCTGACAAAAAGTATTTATAAAAAGCTTAAATTAACTGATTAGTTTATGAAATACCGCGCTATATCTCATTTGTCTATTGGAATTAATCCTGACCTATTCTACTGACTTATATGTAGGTACTGTAAACAACTGTAAAAAAGTGATATTCATTCGTATAACACAAGAAATAAAAATAAACTTGTCATTCCAAACTTCAGATTAGCCAAAACAATTAATTCATTCTTGGGAAATTGTGTCTCGGGTTCTTGGGAATTTTTTAATAATGTACCTCATAATTTTATCGAATTACCTATTAATAAATTTAAGTTACATGTCAAAACTACCCTAATGTCGAAGGGGTATTATAAAATTCAAGACTATCTTAATGACGAGAATTTATGGACAGTCCAGCCTGCACCAAACTGATGTACCTACCTGTTTATTTTGATTTGTTTTATTTTTGTGGCAGCTAGTGGTGCCTGAGTTTGTTCCGACGTTTATTCTCAGCACTTGCCAGATTGTCTGTGCCTTAGCATTTTGTGTCCTAAATTGAATAAATATTTTTTGACTTTAACTTCATCGCGAAAACAGTTGGGTGGGATATAATATAGATGATCGATTTGATTTATTAATTACTTCTAAGCCATGTTTTAAAGAAATAACACGCACTATAAATTGACCTTTATATCCAAATCATACAGGTGCTGAGGGTCACCCGTATCAGTAAATCATATTTTGTAACTTGATTTGACCTTTTTATAAGTCCATTGACCCGGCTTCCGTATGCAGTACAGAAAAGTTAAAAATAATATTGTCAATCAATTACTTGCACAAAATCTTACTTTTCAATTTTTGTTTAAGAGACTAAAAGTTACAGGTTGTTTCTGTAAGTAAAGTGGTCTGTTTTTTAAAATTAACTCAAGGCCTACTTAAAATATTCTTTATTGTAGGTACCTCATTTTGATAATATAGTTCTAAGAATATAAGTTATATTCCCACGTCAGATTTTCAAGGTCAGCCATATGCAGTCTGCTGCACCGACCTTCCCATGAGCTCAATGACCTTTTGCTTCCGGGAGCAACTTGCCGCTCAATGAAACATAAATTAATGACTGCTAGATTAACCAGAACTCGAAAGACAGCTCCTTCAATTACATTTTTTGTCTGCATAATGACGGGTTGATGTTACCGGAACTCTGCGTTACCCGTAATTACAGCTTTAGTGTCTCTCATTTAGTTTTACGTGTTTAGAACAACGATTTTATCGAAGTTTGAGTACGTAATCCTAAACAACTCTGTCTTTAATGTGTATCAATTCAAATCTGAACAGCCATTTGTAGAACTAAATTAGGTACTTACTAACTATTATTCTCATGAGATTATTCTCATGAAATGAGTAAGCAAAATGTTTCACAAGTTACATCAAAATTGCTTTAAATAAGTATAAAGTCGCGCAAAATGAGACACTATTATTATTTATTAATATGTGAACGCCAGCGGATGCTTGGTTTTCTACTTCTGAAAGTTGAACAACGTGTGCAAGACACAATAAATATCTTCCAATATAACACAGTCAAGTCTGTACCAATGAACAACAGTCCCTGCCATATGCCAAATGCATTACCTCAATGACATTGAAGACATTGCAGCTCCGACGATGTTTTTGCGTTACCTACTTCGCTGACACCACTCCGGAAGCGGAACGAAATTGTTAACAACCAAAAAATGATACTCAACGTGTCTGATTTATTAGACCATTTGTGTTGCGAAGCCATTAGCTTTGATTATCTTTACCGTGGAGTTGTCGAGAGTTAATTATTTTTGCAAACAATTTGCCACCGGTATGAGGATAAGGTTCTTGAGATATGATTACCTAATATACGTTGAGTTATAAAGACTTTAGAGTCTAAAGCCATTTACAGCGGTGACGCATAGCCCAGTGGTAGTGGTACTAAATTTAATGTAATAATTCTAACTATTCGTCAACAATACTAACTCTTCTTTTAACTAAGTACGTAACGAAACTCTCATGCGAATTACTGGTAACATGTGGAACATTTTACCACAACGGTTATTGAGAAGAATTCGGAGAACGAGAAATTTGTCAATTTAAATATATTTTATTCATTAGAAGGAATGAAACCTTATGTAGAGGTACTTACATTGTATGCAGGAGTATATTATACTCGTATGTAGTATCTCAAACTTAACGTTTTTTTTATTATTATTAATAGGCAGACATTTGACCGCAATCTCACCTAATAGTAAGTAACGGACATGCAACCAAGGATGGCCGATTTAAAAACAAATGCGCTGAAACAAAACGTATACCAAAATGGAACCAGATAAGGAAGCTTGATAAACTTTTGACTGTAAGCTAACTAGTTGCTATTAGGAAGCCAGATTGCACGTTGAAGCTTAAATGCTAGCTGTTGTAACTAGTCAAATGCCAAACCTCAGCCCGCGTCCTCGGTTTAGTAGTGAATCACAAAGCGAAGCAAGCGGCTTCCGCACCGACTATGCTAATAAGCCGTCGCCCAATATGACATAACTCGAAGACGTCTCTTCGAGTTCGGCCATTTTGAACTAGATCACACTGTGCGGTATGGTAATCGTGCCACATTTAATGGCAGTAACGGGGTTTTGCATAAGCGAAGTGAGAAGAAGCTGTCTATGGATTTCCCAGTTATAGATGTAGCTGCTACTTTTAATTTAAACAACACTTTGATCAAAATATTACCCCATCATCATCATATTTAAGAGTTAGTCTCATGACGATGGCTTTTTTTTTGCCTCTATAATCCACCATTCTTTTGAGCACTTGATACGGTACCCAAAAATTACTTAGTTACTTGGTAGTCAATTCATATGCATTGAAGCTTTTAGCGTTGCTTTCCTAAATAGATATAAGGGTATTGGTTAATCGTTTTCGCAATTGTCTTGTTGAAAGATATTTGTCGATTGTCTTGTTGAACTTATAATAAAGGGTTCTAAAGCTTAAACCAAAGGTGTATCAACTATTCTGCCTATGTTTTCTTTCCAAGTAATCGAGATAACAGTTATTTTATTTAAATTTCAACGGTATGCGTCTTCGTTATACGATGACATAATAAAATACTTTTTATTGGGCACTTAAACATCTATTCAACAACTATAATCGCCCTGACTTATTATGCTAAAATATGTCAATACATATTAATGACTTCATAAACTATGAAATCAATGAATTAAATAAATCAATTACAAGCTAAATATTATAATTTCAGCGTTGTATGGCCTCAGTGTAGCGTGCTGTGTACGTGCTGGTAATAAGCTTTTAATTGCGACCAGTTCACCTTTATAAAGGTTTTAAGTTGTACTATAAAAAGCAACTGATATCCTCTTGAGTTTATTGCGGTTGTAATAAAGCTTAAAATAAGATAGCAAAATTATATGCACTTGGTGTAGATAAGCAAGCAACCTCGAATGAAATTCCTGAGCTACATTGTTCTTCCGGATACGCGGCTGCCCACAGATTATTGAGTACCAGTGTATACCTACGGCAAGCTCCGGCACAATACTTCCGACATACACCTGACTCCGATATATGTCAAGAACTTTTGACCGTGATTACATAAAGGTCAATAATTATTTATTACATTGTATCTCGTATAGATTACGCTTACAAATTATGTTTTAAAAACAGTTGCGTTAGAGGCGTTCGAGTTAAGTGTCGTGTCTTAATAAGTGTTGAGATAATTGGGTACTGATATTAATTACTTTTGATGATTGTGTCTTCATTGAATTACTGTGATTTAAAGTATACTTTAATAAAAAAAGCGATAAGTGAAATAGAATGTGTTTAAACGTTTTTTGTGTCTCAAATGATTTTGATTTAGAAGTGGTACACTGTCACGTTATTAGGGTTCCGTACATTAAAAAGAAAAAAAGGATCACTTTGTTGTCCGTGTGTTCGTCTGTCTGTCAAGTCAAAACCCTTCTTCTCAGGAATGCGTTGAGGTATCAAGTAGAAATTAACATCAATTACTTGCGGTCCCCTGAAGCTGTGGAAAAATAAAATCAATCCAAAGATACGGCCATCCTAGATGTATGGGCAGTACCTGACGCCTAGGATAGTGAAATTTGGCAAGACGGAAGGTCTTACAGCATAAGCAAAGTAAAAAGTCCGAAAAGAGAAAACTTGGGGTCACATCGTAGAAAAAAAACCTTTGTTTGTACGGATCCTACAGTGCGCAAGTCCAACTCACCTTTGCCCAGTTTTTTTCTTATATGTCGATTCCCAATTTAATAAAATTGATCAATTTGCATTATGGATTAACATATCACAAAACTTTCTAAGAAGTTTTAAAAACAAAAATACCAAACATCTTAGATTATTTTTCGATTGGTAATCAAATCTAATCGGTCAACGACCTTCGCCAAGTCTCGTGACTTTTCGAGAGTTATCATACGAATTATAAGTTCTTCAATCCACTGCTTTGTTAGTTTATGGTAATCAGCACTACATTACAAATATTAACATTCAACAATCAAAAACCAAGATCGTAAACTCCATTTCGCAATAGGTACCAAGTTCACGCTTCATAAATGTATCCCAAGTACGTGTATTTGCTAACGGCTGCAATTTCCCGGCTGAACTTATTGTGCAAATGTGCAATCTCTTCAGCATCATGCGCATTATTAATTTAATAATTTAATTGCCAGCAGAGTGGAGTGCTTGGTATTTACATCCGTTTCCCGAAGGCGGCAACGCAGCTGCGCGTTTCGCAATGCGCGGCCGCCTACGTCAAGCGATCAGAGCTTTTTGCAACATTGATCTAAACGTGTTTCGGATTTTCAATGCACAGTTAACAAAAGTAATGCTAGAATTAAGATGTAAAACGCTTAGCAAGCTACCGATGAATATCTTAATTCCTAAGGTTATTGAGATAGGTGCACACGGTCGCACGTCAGACTACCCCACTTTGACCTTGAGACCGCCTCTATTTGCTACGTAAAACCGGCCAAGTGCGAGTCAGACTCGAGCACGAAGGGTTCCGTACCATTAACTTACAACATTAGACAGTATAGGCAAAAATCTTTTTAAGTTTATACTGTTCTTTTGGAAAAAAGTATATATATTTATTTTATTTATAATTTTAAAAGTATTCATCACTGGATACCCGAAACAATTTTATATAAGAGTTTCAACGCCTGTTCCTTACGTGAGTGATTTGAAGTTTATAGATCCAAGACTTTAGAAATTACAGGGGGCGGGGACACCGTGTAAACGACTTTGGCGGGCTATATCTCGCAAATGGTAAAGCTGATAAAAAAGTGTTGTATGGAAACCCTACCTTATTTTTATAGTCCTTTTCAACGATACCCCATACAAGGGGGTGCACTAAAAAAAATAATTCACCCCCCCCCCTTTACAGGTACCCTTAAAAAGGAGTAATTTAAATTTTTCGTATTTTTAAAAATAAGATCTATATGTGAAGTATCCTCGAACCAAGTTACATGCAAATCAGTCCATAAACGTAGAAGATATTCTGCTGTGACAGACTAGGACGGATGGAACGGACGGACTGAACGATCTTATAAGGGTTCCTTGTCGGACTACGGAACCTAATAAAGCTGTTTTCGTAGTTTAAATGTGTAGCCTGATGTGCTCCCGACTGTACTTACCTACCTAGGAGACATTTACTCGAGTTGCTTTAAGATTCATATCATAAGTGTTAGGATTTTAGGCTTCATTTTTGGAGGCGTAGCACAACATGCCCATTTAAAAAACAATACCACATGTAACTAGTATTTCATATAATATACACGCACACTGTTAAGCTTGCATATAAGAAAAATTGCGAAAACGCTTAATTCATAGAGCTTTTCTCACGAAGGTGCACTTAGGGACAACAACTATAACTTTAAAAGACGATAATTCTTCATTTTTTGTCAAAACTGTTACAAAGTCAAGTAAATATTTCAATTTATGTCAAGTAGGTATCGCTAATTAGCATTTAAATCGGTATACGATGCGGGTCATGTTTCTTTTGCGCTTATTTCGGCGTCATCACGTTGAATGCGTGGGCGCTCAATTACACAGTCGCTTGCGCAGACCGCACGCACCGCTGACAACCGGAACAAACCGCTTAGAGCATAATAGATGTCCTTATAATAATTACACAACATCACAATTATGATGCCTACTTACTAGATAATTACGCGCGCTCCCTTCAACTACATGATCTTAATAATTATTGTCCATACAATTTACAGTTACTTACCTTTCATCGCTTCCCATGTAGACACTTTTATATGATTCATAATTTTAGGTCATTAAATTATCTAGTATATTAGAACGACGTCAGACTTTGTTTGTAGTGTCTAGATACCTAGCCTTATTATACTGGATGTCAATATGTCATGTAAGTGAACCTACTAGTGTCCGAATCAGAACACTTTGTTAGGGTTTAGTATTTTCTGTAAATCCCAACAGCTATTAGTCAGGCTTCTTTATCAAAGAGTCTTATGAAAGTACCCAGAATTTTAGGTACTATCCCATCTCTAAATAATGCTAACGTCACATTTTCTTTGTTCCAGGCTGGGTGAGCGATGAAGGGGTGGTTTGACGCGTTCCGCGAGGAAGGCGGGCCGACCCTATACGCTTACCACAACCGGACGGCAGTCGCGGCCGATGTGCCGGCGCTCGCGCTGCTGCTGGCCGCGCTCACGCTCTACCTCGCCTTCCTTGCCATCTTCCCCGGCATCAGGAAAGAGGTAAGCTGTCGCACTATATTCATATCAGCCTATTGCAGTCCACTGCTGGACATAGGCGTCTCCATGACTGCGCCAACTTTCACGATCCTCCGCTTCTCACATCCAGCCACCACCGGCCACCTTCCTCAGGTCATCGGTCCACCTAGGAGAGGGGCGTCCAACACTACGTTTCCCGTGGTCTCCATTTGAGAACCTTCCTACTCCAACGCCCGTCGGTTCTGCGACAGACATGACCAGCTCACTACCAATTCAGCTTCAGCTATATTAGCTTAATAGAACTGTTAACCACAACCAGATGGCAGTCGCGGCTGATTTACCGCGCTGCTATTGGCCGCGCTTACGCAGTACCTTGCCTTTCTTGTCATCTTCCCCAGCACCAGGAAAAAGGTAGGTTGTCATACAATACTAATTTATTAAAACTTATAACCACAACTGCTCATCAGTCTCAACCGACGTGTCCGCGCATTGCTGCTGGCCGCATTCTCGCTCGATCTCGCCTTCATTGCACTCTTCCCAGTTTCCTCATCAGAAACAAGATAAACTGACATACTATATTAGATTAATAGAACGGTTACCACAACCGGATATCAGTCATGGCCGACGTGCCGGCGCTCTCGCTGCTGCTGGCCGCGCTCACGCTCTTCCTCTCCTTCCTTGCCATCTTCCCCGGCATCAGAAAAGAGGTAAGCTGTCATACAATACTAGCTTAATAAAACTGCTAACCATCTGGATGGCAGTCGCAGCCGACGTGTCGCGTTCACGTTCTACCTCGCTATCCTTACCATCTTTCCCAGCATTAGGAAAGAGGTAATCGACTAGTTATGATTATGGCATCTCACATTACTCGCTTTCTTCCCCGGCGTCAGGTAAGAGACATAGTATTACTAAACGGTTGTTTAATGATCACGCTTGATAAAACGTGACTTCTTTTCAATCGTAATCGCTGACAATAAAATTTAACTAAACATATTTTAAGGTACGGAAAGAGTTACTAGGCTCTTTGTGCCTATAGCCGACATAAATTACCATTGACAAAATTACTAAATTCACGGATGAAGTTGAGCGCTCGTGCTGCTGTTAGTTAAACTCACGCCTCAACTTCACAAAAGAGGTAAACTAAAACTCCCACAGACTCAAACTGGTATGGCATATGGTTTACTAGTAAGTTAAAAAGTTTGCGGTTCATTTCACGAAACTGTTGAAATGATCGTCCCGAAGCACCATGATAAAACGGCCATCCCTTACTGACCTTTCTTGACATTTAAAGTTGCAACAAACAACAAGCTACTAGACATATTTAGTTATTATTGTTATAAACAAAAATAAAATGCATTTTTTATAAAGTGAAACTGTGCTGGTGCTTATGGAGCCTATATACTTAAGTATGATTTTACGTTTATTTTTTTCAGAGATTCTCCACCTTCACCATAGTTACATTGAGCCTCTTTGTGGGAACTGTAATTTTAGGTAAGTTTACCTACATTAACTTATTTTGTTAGTCTAAAGCTTAAGTATACATATGCATGAGCTAAAAAAATATATTTATTACCTAGGTTGACTTTTTATCCTCTTAGAATAGGTAAGATTAGCGTTGAAAAAAGCGGGAAATTTTCCCGTTTTTTTTTTCAAATTCCGTCGTTTTTACACAAGCTTTTTTCGAAAGTTTCAAGAAAAATAACAATGAAATATATCATGTTTTGTATTAACAAAACGGAAAAATATGAAAGAAACTGAAAACTATGATAGGAAAAGTATTAATGTTTTTGTTGAATATTTTTATTATGTTTCGGATTGGAGGGTAGTGTTTTTTTTTCTTGGTTTGTTGTCATGCGCTCATTCCGACCGGCCCACAGATAGTTCATATCACGCTCGCCCTACTGAGACTGGTGGGAAGGATTTTGTCAGTCTAAACTTCTCATGAGTATTGCTACAAGATTATTGAGTGTTCCGCCATCATCTGCAGCGTCTGGAGCTGTTACTGGCCACCAAATATAGACCAGTTCGATAGATGGATTTAGATGCGTTCGATCAAATATAGACCTATTTGATCGAACGCATACAAGAGACAGGAATCGACTTCTTTCAGAAAGAGTTGATAAACTTGTATACGTTCGATCTTTACATTTAATGCAATCTAAATCATTTTAATGTGAGCCTTGTATTTCTGATTCTTCAGAAAGCGACGATGAGTTTGTATCTGATTAGTGAGCAAGATATAATTACAATATGCAATGGTTTAAAAATTGGTAATAAAATTGTTATTTTTTCAACCCTTTTTTTATTTTTGAAACAAACGACGAAAATTTTAATAAAACTTGTTTTTTTGCTAAGGTTTTTTTCTGATATATTTCAATGTAACAAACCAATAAAACGGTAACAAACGAACAAACGTTTCTTTCACCGAAAAAAACAATTTGTTTCTTTCGGAATTTCCAACGCTAGGTAAGATTATGTAAGTCTGTGTATGATTTTTTAAACCATCAATCGACTTAGACCTGTGTACGCTGGTTTAATGCTAAAACGTGATGTCAATGTTGTAAAAAACAGTTTTGCGTAGCCACGGATGCTAAAAGTAGAATATATTCAGGGCAAGTCTGCTCGTATAATTTATCTTTATTTTAGATCTGGCTTTTGTCATTGATCAGGTTACTGATGGCCTAAACAAAAGGAATCATTACATGTTTTGTAAGCTCTTAATAAAAATTCGGTCTATGTCTAGGACGTCGTCATTATGTACGTACCTACCGAAGGTATTAGCAATCAACAAGTACCTACATAGTTTTGTTAGTTGAAGGTTTCGTTGTAGGGAAGTAATTTTTTGTTAAATATAAACAATCTTCTGGTTATCAGTAACAAACTAGTTTTGAAAAGAAGAACAGAAGTTCGCAAGTCACTAGATTACAGCCTACTAGTAGAAAAATTTGGTTACTGCTAACCAACCATTTTTTTTCAGTGTACATATTTACGAGCAAACTATGAGATAAGACATCTTGATCCAATATTTTCATCCTGGTCATTGTATCTTGAAATCGATTTTAAATTGGATTAGTAACATGAAAAACAAAAAGTTTTACTTTAAAAACGTATGTCTATTTATTTCATCATTTAAGACTTTAAGGTAAAGGATAAAAACACGATAAAATCTAATTGCGCTACCAAGGTTTATAGCTCGGTGCTTCCAATGACTTATTGCCTCAAAGTATAAATGATTAGGTCCATGAATAATGACTTATTGGAAATGACTTGTTGTTTCACAAGTCCGGCTTGTGACAAATTCAACAATTAGTACATTAAATATTTATTATATGGCCTTTACTACAAAGATTCACTATAAAACGTGGTTTCTATAAAGTAAATAAGAGAAAATTATAAACTGACATTCATTTCAGATATATATCGACAATCTTAACGTTTAAGATATTATTAATTATTATTTGTATATTAGATTTGCGTAGACATTGAACATTGTTTATATGTAGTATCTAACAACACTTATATCTTATATGTATCTTAATACGCCACCATGTCATCGCGTGCCATCGTGGCCTAAATTGCAAAGACTTATAGTTCAATCAATAAAACTGTTAAATGGACTGAAGTAATTATACCCTGTTACTGCTGAAGCATAAATTATACTAATTTACAAAAGAAGCCTTAGGCAATAGGAGTAGGGCGTTATAACAGCAATTTAGACTAAAATCTCTTGTCAGTCATGTTTGCTTGCTGGTAGGCGACCGATCGACCTTGCGCAGACTATAATTAGCCATATAAAATGAATATTTAGCGAGCTAATTACTTTATTTGACATGGTAAATAGGCTCCTAATTGCGAGATATGTTCTCGGGGACCAACCAAAGTACATCCCTAAATTAACAAGTTTTTTCATGTAGTAATAAAACGGGGCCCAGGTAGTTACAATGTACATATGTATATTTCTTCGGTCAATTGATAGACAATTTATTTTCTACCCAGAGTACCCAGACTTATCCGATTAATGTTTAATGTCGTCTTCATACAATCAAGCACTCGTATGTATGTAAACGGTTAAACTGAAAATTGACTAGTGTACTGGTATAGGTATTTGGCATCCATACTAATATTATAAATGCGAAAGTGTGTCTGTCTGTTTGTCTGTCTGTTACCTCTTGACGCTTAAACCGCTGAACCGATTGAGATGAAATTAGGTATGGAGACAGTTCGAGACCCTGGAAAGGACATAGGCTACATTTAGTTGCGATATAAAAACATTGAGGAGGTGAAATGGGGGATGAAAGTTTATATGCGAAATCCAACTCTTGCGGGCGAAGTCGCGGGAAACTACTAGATGATTTATATGTATACAGGTGTCCGGGTTCCGCCTAGCCATAATTTAGGAACCTTTTGTTCATCAAATTTTAAAGACAATCCTAATGAACACAATTTTTTTTTATAATAAAATGCACTTTTGGTTTTATTTTGTAATAGGTTTAAAAACTACTTAACTGTTGTACATTTTTAGCAACATTTCTTATGTATTTTTTTCCTCTATCACGGTTATTAATTTTGAATCGATCTTTATTTCACTAAACTTGATAGGCGATAGCGTTACCAATTTAATTGAATCATTTTCATAAGTTTTAGGACCTCAGATCCATAGAAATAGTTTTTTTTTAAATATTAGAATGGCTGCTATTTCAAGAAGGGGGAGTTAGAACCCTATATGCGGGTTTTTGTCGATAACATTTCATGATCTAATAGCGCGACAAAAAGTAGTAGTAGCCAAATTTCATTTGATTCGGTCCAGTAGTTTCGGAGCCTATTCGATGCAAATAAACAAACAAACAAATCTTTCCTCTTTATAATATTAGTATAGAAATCAATGGTATTTGGGCTGAGAAGCCCAAAGGTATGATTGAAAGAAATTGCCATTTGGTATTGAGTCCGCCCTTTTGTTTTTGTTGTGCAATAATGTTGAAATAAATTAAAAATTAAACAAGCGTTATCACAAATTTAGGTTATAATTTATTTTACGAAATGATAAAATTTGTATGCCAAAGTCACGTGGTGTTTCGGCTTTCGGTTGGCTTATGTCAGTTTCATACATTTTGTTAGCGATAGCGAACTTTGCTTTTGAATAGATCGCATCTTGTCTACGGGCCGTCTGTCTCGCATATCTCTACTTTATTCATTTATTTATTCCCCGGGTATGTAAGAATCTAGTCGTGACGAAGTATGAATACTGCTTTTATTGATGAAGGTGATTGCTCTTAATAACTAATTATGTATCAACAAATTGCTAACATTGAGCTGTATTGTACTGCTCTTGGTCAGACATTATCGAATTAATTCAGCATATTTTGCAATCGACTGGTCCAGATATAATAGATAGAGCTTTCAAACTGAAGGCAAAATGTTACACTGTTTTACTTTTTATTTTAGAATTACTTGTAATTTTTAATCTATCGATATGTTGTCTGGCATTGTTGTCTGGCATTGTCTTGTAGTACAGTAAGCACACTGTGACTGTTCTTACTGTACTCCCGGCTAATGACTTCAAGAGTACATAATGTGGAGTTTGAATATAAAATGTTTTATTATATAATTAGCTGTCTCATATTTTATTCAAGTGTGCAATGTCAAAATCATTAGTAAGAGGGTAGGAATTTAAGCAACTTTAAGTGAGTTTCACTTAGCTATAGTAAACCCCAAAGTTGACCCCAAATAACATTGGCAATTATTATACTTGCCTATCTGTCGACAAGGAATACAATGTAGCAAATATTTTCGCTAATTAAGTTTAACAAAAAAGTAATTGATTGACGCCATAATAAACAATAGTTTTTGCTTATGTTTTTTTTATTTGGCAGTACATTTACTGATGACGACCTTCGTGGCTGAGTGGCTCGCACACCGGTTTTCAAGGTGTCGATCTCTGAGCGCCCGGGTTTGAGACCCGGTCGGGTCAATATAAGTTTTGACTTGGTAGGTCATACTGAAGTAGGCTATCAACATGTAAACATCAAAGATGCATAAATAATATTTCTGCAAATAATAATGTTTTGATTGTGTTTAAAAAATGTAGTTACCTAGCTTTTTTTACAACTACAAGACCTAGGTACTTCATTACTCTGTGCTATAGGTTAAAATATCCTACTCGTAAATGACGGAGAGCTCATGTGGGTATGTCTTCGAACAAGTATGTCGGGTCCATATGGGGACGCGTTTATGTGCACTTACTGTCGCTTTTTAGGCTACCTACATACAGAAGTTAATTCTTTGTATTTAAAAAGTGGTTATGTATTGCAGTGTGCGAGCACGGGTCCTCGTGGCACGTGGCGGGGGCTCGCGTCGCGCGCGCAGCCTACCGCGCCTTCTCCGCCGAGCGGCTGGACTGCTGGCTTGCCGTGCACGTGGGGCTGGGACACGTCAATGTCACACTTACAGGTACAATAACACCAGTTACCATATCTTTAGGTTGCGTTTCCACCAGAGATATGCTAGGATGCGTATGCATGTGTTTGTTAAAAACCAATAAAACTGTTTATTTACCTAGCCTCCCTACGGTGGGAGAAAACATCGTGAGGAAACCTGCACATTCAGGCGACTAAATGTGTAACTATGATCCAAAAACTGGTCAGGTTCCCCTGTCAACAGGGTCACGGAGGTCTGATGGCAGTCGCTCCACTGTAATTACCCCTGATCTGCCACATCCTGATTCATGGTCAGCGGACTCTTGGCCCTCGCGTGGAAGTACACAACCGGGATAACGCTAGGATGATGATGATTTACCTTGCCTTGCTTCGCTAAGCCGTATCCAGAGAAGCTGCGCTGAACTAGCCAAAGCAAATGAAGCGATTTCATTGATTCTTAACAAACACATCCTAGCTACGCATCCTAGCATATCCCTGGTGAAAGCAGCCTACGTCTATCTATCTGTCTAGGTAATCAAAAGTTTCAGTTTGTTAGTACCTGCCTGGAAGTAAACAATTCGAGTGGTTTGAAACTACTTCAAACCACTCCAACTATTTACTGCCAGGCGGCAGACTGACTCAAGTGCATTTTATCCGATGGCTACAATAGCGTCATGTATCGAGTCAGTTCTACTACATACTTTTTTATGATTTCTTTCTGTTTAATTTTACTTTACCCATAGCAATAGGATTTTCGCGCTAGACATGACCTACCGATATAGAACCTACCTATTGCGAACACCTCTATCGATATCTTTATTATCGATGCCTCTGCATACATATTAATACTAAATAATTTTTATACATTTTCCAGCCTTATCATGGGGGAACACATCAATAGGCGACCCTGGTGTGGACTACAACGAGCAGTTCAGATGGGAGGAAGCTGGGGCCATTCAAGAGTGGTACCGCGCCGGGCTGACGCGCGGTCTGCCGTACCCCGTGCTCTCCGTGGCAGAGCACTTTGCAGTCCAGCACGAGGGCTTCGAGTGGGGAGCCAAGTACCGAGCTGCAGGATACACCACCTCTACTCTCCTCTGGTATATTTCTGTCGTCTCGCGGCTCCAGGGAAGAAAACAAATGAAATTTCAATGTCAAGTACCTTATACAGACATCAGTCTGTTTCCTGTTCACTCTGTCTAATAGTATGTTGTACATACATTGTTTGAGTTGAGTAGAGACGCGTAGCTCTTCTGCAAGGTCACAGACATAAGCTGCGCCCTGTGGCTGTGCTATACTCCAATTTATAGTTAGCATGTTTTTCTATTGATCTAAAATTTATAAATTAAGTATGTTCGGTGTTCCAGGACAGCATTAGCACTATGGCTTCTAATGAATCTTCTGCTCGTGGTCGTGCCACGTTACGGCGCATATGCGATGGCCATGCTTGGCGTGACACTCTGCGCAGCGGCAGGCGGCTACTGGGCGTCGCTCCCACACGCACCTCTAATAGTCAGGCTCGACGGGGCCATGCTGTTCTTCTCCCTCGGCTGGTGCTTTTGGCTCGTCCTCATCGCAGGTATCTATTACTACACTGAAGTACACGTAGCCCTTTAACTTTATAAGGTTGATTTTTCATTGGGACATTCCAGGTTGCATCTGCGTGGTGGTGGGTCTGTTGATCGCAGCGCTGGATTTGGCATGGCCGCATCGGTTCTCCACGGTGCTCGAAGTAGATTACGACACGCCGTATGACAGACATGTGCTCATTGTTGACAGCCGGCAACGAGCGCGGCCACAAACACAAAGTTCACTACCGTCTAGGATTTTGAGGTAATCGTCTTTCTAGCTTCTAAGCAATATCATATCATATTATAACGGGGTGTGTCACAATACTCACGAAATGTTATTTTTTAATTACCTTTCAGGAGGCTATCGTCAAAGACTAAGGATACCGAGGGTCAAGTTTCTATGTCAGTGGTTAGTGAAAGGGGCAGAGACAACCCGGCCTTCCAACACGAGCAGAGAAAACCCAACTCGCCTTGGAGGTATCCCTTGTTCAGGCGACAGATAGACAGGTGCGTTACCATTAAGATTTCAATCATTCAAGCATACTTAGATCTGATTTTCGTGTCATGATTTGCTTAAAATTGGCAGTTTTCAAGCTTTTTAAATGTCATTATTCTCTTTTAACAGGGTGGACTCGGCTTCAAGTCTTGGGTCTAGTATCAATGGGAATAGCACTGCTATCAAAATGTCACCACTTGCGACCAGCCCCACAGGCTCTTCGCCAGCCATACCGCCTCACAGGTAATGTTCTACCACAGCTCAAGAAATAGCACAAGAAACTATAAAGAACGTTTCGCGCCAAAATAATGTGTCATAAAGTGTGTAGACGGCAAATCATTATGCGCATCCATTTGATAGATATGTATCTGTACCAGACAGAGAAAACAAAAAAGACAATCCAAAAACAAAGATCAAGTTCTTATTTTTATATAAGTTCTTGTTAAGCTTTTTGCTGATGCATGCTATCCGTTTCTTTGGCCTTGGTACATGGCGGTTTCGTATTTAGCTATTGGCACAATCACTATACTATTTTGCTTCTCTTTTATCTTGTTTGAATATGTGATTAAAATAAAATATTTATTGACATATTCTGCAGATACCGTCCTCAAATACCAGCCACGGAAAGAGTAAAGGATATGTGGTGATTGATCCTGCCCGAGTATTATAGTAATTTATTGAACTGCGTAGTGCCACACAAGTGATTGATAATAAACATAAACCTACTGATCTCGATGAAGGATACAATATAATGTGACTGGTTTATTTGTATTATAAGTAGAACAGAAAATAAATAACGTTTCTGTTACATAGGTAGGTAATTTAAAATAGTAAAATGTATGAAATTGTAAATATGTAAATGTTTAGTTAGATTATATAAGACTTTGTTAACGAATCCGTCCAGTGTCATAAATTATAATTCCTGTATAATGTTATCGTCGCAACTATTTTTATGCCCTGTTCTTAATATATTTTTATCATAATTATAACAAGACGTAAAGTAAATCTATTGAGTTGAGACACAAGTGAATACTTTGTGCCATCTAAATAATTCCTACTTACATTAAAGTACTTAAAATACCATTATGTACGCTACATTAAAAACAGTAAATGACCAACATGAATAGAAGTCATAAAATCATTTGAACTTGATGATGACGAGATCCAACATTAGAAAAAGAGTCATTTAGAATAATTATAGAGTAAGTTATTTATTTTCTATAATTTCTTGACAATTTGGTCGACCGTGCGGCGAATCATTGTGATATTAAAGAATTGCGTTGATACATTTTGCGTAATTATTTCAAGAATGTAATATTTATGTCATATTAAGCTAAGCCTAACATCACAGGTCATTTTCAATGTTGTGAAAATACGTTTGCAACAGTGAATGTGTATTTTACCTATAGTATTTTAATGTGAAATTGAAGTGTTAACTAGAATGTGTGCTGTCATTTGTATTTATTGTGATTGAAGAAAAATAATACAGAAAATTTTAAAAGACGTATTTTATTCCACTCTTAAATACAAACAATGATATCAAACTTCACAAAATGTTTTATGGAATATTTGAGATCCAGATTCGCACTACATTTAAATCGCTATGAGATATTTGATAGCGCTTACAATATTTGGTACGGCACCGTCGTACACAAATTTAATAGTAATTTAAAAATACTTCATAGAAATAATACAAAATAGATATTTCCTTACATTATGTAATAACATACAAATATGATAAAAAAGCTACTGTAAATTTTATATACCCTTCTTAACAACAGAAACTCACCTCAAACAGAGTTTTAAGATGACTGATCCTTAACCAGATGTTCTAAGTTGAGTTGGCATAGGAACGCGTTCCAGTTCACGAAGCCTTCCTGAATAATAATTTCCGCCTCAGACCATAATTTGCACTGAAAAAAGAGTAGGTAATCTTGTTTCAAATCATAGAATATTAAACACTCTACATAATACATGTCGGTATCACTTTGAGGTGAGAGGTAAATACCTATTTACCTTGAAGATTAGTCAATCTGAACAGGGATGTAAATAGATATCATGCGTAGCATAGTGTTGACAATATTTTTAGCAGTGCAGCCCCACCACAATATCTAGCAATAATGCATGTAAACTAATGTCCTACCTAGTAGTGATAGCTGTTTATTTAATATTTTTTGAAAGTAAGGCCTACTGTCTACGGCACGGCGTCATTTCACGAATGCATGCGAGCTGCAATGACGGTAGGCGTATTTTGTAGGATGCAAACGCGTTGCAGAGGCCCTACTCCTGCTGACGATGTCCAGTCGAGTCTAGCCACCACGCTCGTTTGCGTTGTCATTCTGTCGTGGTGTGTGAAAAGGTCGACTAGATTCGAAAATACGGACATCGTCAACCGGAGTAAGGCGCCAGCTTCGTGGTCATAGTTTCGTTAGTTTCTACGTAAGATTGGTAAGATGCAAGCAACCGTCAAAGTCAATAGCGTGCGAATGACATACGGCTTACGTGGACAGGAGGAATTTTTAAGTAATACCTACTAAGATCCGAGTTCACAAATTTTTTAACAGCCCGTAAACCTCAATTGACGTTAGTTAGATTTACTTTTTATCGCACACCACACCACACACAGTATACATTTACATAAAGGCTCATAGAGTACAATTTAGGCAGTCTTATTGCTAAAAGCAATTTCATCCAGCCGACCTTCGGGTAGAGGACAGTCTAAAAATTGAATTGGGTCGGCGGTGAAAACCACCAAAATAAAGTTAATTAATTTAACGAATTTCCATACAATTATATGTCAAATAATGCAAAACCGGCCGATCAAAAATTAAACATGTGTTGGTGAACTCCAGCCTTACTCTTATAGAAACAGAATTGATCCCAACTAAACTTACTTCTGTATCCTTGAGCGGAGGCGCGTGTCTGACTACTTTCTCGTAGTCGGACTCGCTAAGATTGTAAACTGGGCGAGTCTTGAAGTCCAGGAAATCCATTAAGTCATCATACTGGATGTTACATTTGTCATCTTTGTTCAGCCTTGAAACGAATTATAAAACTTTACCAACTAAGAACACGAAAGGTAAGATGGACGGAGTAATTCTAATCTGACAAACGAACGAACACAGTTTTCCTACACAATTTTATGGAAAATAGTGTGCTTTACTCGTACACAAACCTGACTCAAAAGACATTAGTTGTAGGTAAGTACGTAAATAATATCAGTTTTATTTAAGACGATTTATCGAACGGATTTTAGATTTGAGCTTTGATGAAAAATACGCATAAAATGGATGGATCATCAAAACACCTAAAGGTACATAATTAAAAAGTCGCTGGTCTCTTAAGAGTTTCCTACATCATTAAGACATTGCAAAACGTATCACTTACACACTTAGCATGCAGTCCATGAGGTCAGTGTTGAGGGGCAGCCGGTGGGCGCGCAAGAGTTGACGAAGGCAGTCCACGGACAGCACGCCTGTGCCGGTCTCATCTGCGTGTATCAGCCCTTCGCGCAAACGCTCTCGATCATCCCAGAGACCACGAGTGAGATCCGTAAATACCAGAGACCTTCAAAAACGTATGCTGCGTTAAACTTTTTAATGCCGTGACATCACGCGTACGGCGTACCTAGAGAACACCTAGGTACTCCAGGAAAAAACATCCATATAGTTGGGTAGTGCAACTTTGTATTGGTAAAAAAAAATGTTCTGGTAAGTAATACCTACCTTTTTACAATACAGGGTGTAACAGAAAGCTGCATTGGGACTTTAGGAACGCCCCGACATGTTTCTCCATGTATACTCAAAAAGTTAAATCTGTCAGATCTTACCTAACCATTTCTCGTCGTGGGCTTTTCTCTTTCCCAGGATCACCACGGAAGTATCGGATCAAAGTCAAAAACTCGTGCTCAGTCATTTTCTCGCACATTATCTCTTTTAACGCTTGTCTGTTAGAAAAAAAAATAGAGTTAGGTAAGTGCCATTTCACTTTAGAATTAGGTATGTACATATTCGCAAGTAAAAGCCAGGTTGATTTTACTTACTTGAAGCATCTCACAGCCATAAGTTCCTTATTGTTTGGCAAAACAGCTTCCATGTATTTAGCAACGAAATTCTTGTACCCATTATCTTGAGATGCCAAGACACGACGAATTTTGTCCATTATAAGAGCTATATTTGCCATTGGATACTGAATAAAAAATAACAAAATAGATCTAAGTTTATGTACTTAGGATGTTTACTAAAAATTAGAGCCTACAACCTAAATAACCAGTGCAATTTTCAATAAAAAGTCCTCTATTTGCATGGTCACCCACCCACCCACAACATATTTCTGTTGAATTATTTTAGGTACCTAAGCAAATAAGAACAATAGTGTCTATACTAACCTCCTCTGCATGTAGCTCCATGTACCGTAAAGCGTACTCGTCAGCAGCGATCAATCGGAAGCAGTGCTTGTTGATGACCAGCTCGTTGCCCACCCACATGTCCTTATCTGTGTAAGCTGGTGGCTCTTTGGGCACGAAGAAATTTACGTCTGGCAAATACATCTTGTCGCGACGGAAAAATTTACCGCTCTGTATAACATAGGTAATACTTAGAATAAAACATTCAAATCAAGGTTTCTCAAGGAACTTTCTTGTGTACAGTCACGAGTGATAAAATGTATACAAATAAGTTTTTATGCCATTGTAATAAGGTCTCAAATCGAATGCAGATGTATACATATTTATGCTCGTGACGTAAGTAAAGATTTGAAAACTTGCCTTGAACCCAGAATTCCTTTCGCCTAATTCGAACACGCCAATGGTATCATCACATAAGAAATATTTAATGATGAAATATCGCCTTTTGTCAGCGGGTTCGTCGCTTATTAGGCGAGCAGCAAAGCGTAGAACATGGGAGTCAAAACCAACTCTGAAAATCAAGGTAAGTATCGTAGTAAAATATACAACATTAATAACAGCTACCTGGTCCAACAGTAACAAAATTACCGATCTTTATGAAGAAACTTGATGAAGTCTCTGTGAGGAGGTTTCGGCTCCACAGTCCTGCAGTTCTCAGCAGAATCATCGTAAGACCCATAACCATTCCAAGGAGGCAACTGCCTATCAGCTACGCTTGCACTTACACATTCTTTTTTTTCTTCAGGAATACTCAGAGGAGTAAACGCATCTAGGTAAATAAACATTGTTAGTATAGTTAGGAAATAAATGCTTTAATGGTACTATATTAAGATTGGATAAAAACGGCTTTACCAAATCCATAGGTAGTGCGATAGTATTCCTTGGTGTATGGGTCGCAATCAGTGAGGACAACTTTGCGGCCGTATACGTTGAGGACAGCCCCAATACTCAGATCTGCTGGAGTGTACGAAGGTACTTTGGGCCCACCAGTCATTTCAACGCGGGAGGGTATTTTCTACGACAAATACATTATAGTTCATGATCAGATAATTTTAACTTTAATTCATTGATACAGTAGGTATGTTCAGTCACAGAATAAGTACTAGCGTACTGTTCAGTGAATGAAGGATACTCTTTGAACTAACTATTTGAGGGAGTATTGTGTATAAATTAGTTTTTTTTTTTAAATATTTTTTTAATAAATTGTTTCAACAGACCAATTACCTAGCCCCAAACTTAGCGTGAGCTTGTGCTATGGCGACTAGGGTAACGGATAGACATACTTATATAAGTTAATAAATAACCATGATTTAGATACAAATGCTCGTGCTCATCACACAAACATTTGCCCCTTTGGGGGATTTGAACCCGCATTCTCTGGTTTTGTAGTCCTGAGCGCGAACCACTACACCAAGACGGTCGTCAAAAAAATTGCTAGCTCTATGATAAACTTGGCAACTTTTAAACGCCACTCATGATACATGCATTACCCTCCCATACCCTAGTACGGGAAACGGGAACCGCTGTAAGCTTTTTGTAAAATGTTTGGTTTTTAATAAATAGTTTTGAAAAAAATACATGTAAAACAAGAGATAAGCAAAATTCAACTATTGGTGTTTTTATTTGACTTAATTTTTCGTGTACCTGAGTACTTATTTATAATGGTTAAAACCGTTTGGTGATAAGTAGACTTAAGCCCAGTAAGAAATATGTGACGAATGTGTAGTTCAAAGGATTTTCCTTCTTTTACTGGACTCTGTAATACTTACACGCGGTATTCTCATCCTCTTCAGAAACATAGGACCCGCTTCCATACCAGAATTGGGAGGCATCGTTTCCTTGATTTCGATAGTATCGTCTGCCAAGAAGTAATGTATTTCTAGGTAATGCATAACTCCAAATTCTGAATCACGATCGTCCCAGTAACCGTAAAATCTGAATCACGAAAAACTAATTATTTAGGTTTGTTAGTTTAAGCAGGTAAGTTTATTAGGTAGGTAGAATCCTACTTAATCACTCTTAAAGCTCTACTTGTAAAATACTTACCGTAAAACTTGTCGATCGTAATCAAGAAACTGTCTAAAAGGCCTGTGTTTAGGCGGTCCGCCTTTGGATGGTGCTCTCTGAAGAAACAGACAATTAAGTTTAAAATTATACTACACCCTTTATAGGTACCCAAACCATATCATAGCTACACTTACCCCAAACAAAACTATGCTAACAAAGAAGCTTATTAAGGGGAATACTCACTTCTAACGCATCAGGCCAATTGATCGGGTCGGGCACGTTGATACCAAGACGGTTTAGAAACACTCTCGTGAAATTATCGCAGTTGACAATCTGTAACCACATAATGAATGTTCGATACCATACATATATTACGAAGCAAACCACACAAGTTGCATGAATGTTGAGTGACAACAAGTTATTTCTTTGATCCCATTTAAGGATGGATAGCATGGTGATTTTCTTATCGCAATCGTAAAGACCTCGTGAGTAGCGCGCGTCGTGACTATGAACATAATACGCCTTGAAGGTTGCTGTTTTTCATCTTTTAAGTATTAGGTACTTGGGTGAGCAAAACATAAGGGAGAACATGATCACTTAAAGTATTCCCGTAATAAACTACGTGTAGAACTACAACTTCTTATAACGGTCACGTGGTTTATCTGTTAAGGTAGACTTCCGTCTCATAGCGATGCGGCTTGCGTCTGCGGCTCGCCGCATGCGTTCCCACTCTACACTGAACTTATTAAATAAATAAAGAAAAAAGAAAAGATCACAGAAAATGCACCTTGAAAACTTTCCCAAAGAATGTAACCTCCTTTCCAATGTTTAGATCGAGTACATCATAGTACAAGTCATAGCTATTCGGAAGGCGTATCCTCTGACGGGCTATCATAGTACCTGCACATAAATTCCTGTAATGTTAGATTCCAATATAGTTGTTAAAGGTACCTATAGAACAATTTTTTTTACAGTTAAGAAATAATCGTCGAATAAAGTACAGAACGACACGACACCACTTGTTGTTCAATGTCATTTTAAATATGTATATGTATAATTTGGCCAATATGTTTAACCTCCAATAAATAATCGGCCTTCAGAAAGTTGTAACTTACCTTGTAGTAGCCCACTGTTCTCAGTTCTCGGTTCCATGACTTTAATAGTACCATCCTCCAAGAAAAAGAAGATGTTCACTTTGCGAAGAACAGACGGTGCACTTCGCATCTCATGCAGTGTTTGTTGGAAGAAGGCTTGAAAACGCAAAATCTAAAGGTAACGAAGAAAATTAATATCTGATTAGTTTTTGAAGGTAAGATTTTGGAAACTAAGCGCGGATTTCTTAGTCACGAACCTAAAGTGACGGATGGAATCCCGATTCTCGAATCGTGTATATTTTACTTATTCCATGTAGGTATTTAGGTACTATGAATGGAAGGATGATTTGGATTCCGAAATGTATTATTTATTATTTTTAGTTTGGCGAAAAACCACTTGCATAGTCGGCCGGGATCAGGAGAAGAGAGAGAGAAATCGGTCGATGATTTTAGCGTGCGGTATCAAACATCGCTTTCTGCATCTTGTATGGAAGCGAGCCGCCAACAACGAAGAAGCCGATATAACAATAATAACCAACGTATCCCAATTATTGAGGTGATTTCAATGGATGCCGTTCCCACATTTCGGCAACCTCGTGTTATAGATCCAAGTACTTTCGTTGTTACTTATTACAAACGCACATTTGTAGATATCCACACTATAATATTATAAAAAGGAAAGATTTAATTGTTTGTTTGTTTGTATTGAAAAGGCTCCGAAACTACTGGACCGATTCAAATTAAATTTGGTACGGAGATAGTTTGAGACCCTGGCAAGGACATAGGCTACTTTTTGTCGCGATAATCATCGGGGGGTGAAAAGGGGAATAAAAGTTTGATGAAAGCAGGCGAAGTCGCTGGGAACTGCTAGTTAGCTAGAAAACTTGTGATGATGAATCGACGTACATTCTTGTCATACATAATCCACGTTGGCAGGTCCGGGGCTTGTTTACGGCAATATAGGGATGGCACACGGTTGGTCCCCTCTGTTTTATCCACCAGCATATTAACCTTGTCTATTGATGTGAACACTGGACGCACACCGAAATTCTTTTTGCCAATCTGCAAAGCAAAAGGTGAGTAAGAAAGATGAACATTTGTTCAAGATATCACGTGACATTTCGTAATCGTGCGTGCGTGATGCTTGAGTGAGCGAGAGCCTAGCTAGGACTTTTATGTTTTCAGAATTTATTGTATTCATACATTTTAGAAATCATATTTTAGGGTAACTATATAAAACAGAAAATCATACAAAAAATTCAAATCCACTTACCAGTGGGTTAGACCCATACCCAGGCAAAAGGGGTAACCTGGGATTTCGTATAGACATGATTTAAAAAATTAATAAGCACTACACAAATAAATTACCTATTCAGCTCTAAAAAGATCAAAATTTTTTGAAATGTTTGCCGCAATCATAAACAACTCATAAATAAATTTTCGTTACCATGACAACTCCTAGCCATAAATTCGTCAAAACCTTACAGTATTTATATGTATGGATTCTTTTGCTTTAATTTAAATTAAAAAAATGATGTCAATTTATTCAATTAGCTATCGAAAGTTTAACAAGAAATATTCATTATCATTCGCTCGCTCTTTTCTTAATTTATCTGGAAATAATATAAATATATTTGGGTACGTTATGGAAGAAATTATTGAATATGGTTCAATTCCAATGCGCCCTGTCTAAGATTATTTAAATCGTGTTTTATTAAATCACATAAAAATAATCAGTTAACTAAATATGTACACTTAAAAAAAACTTAAAAATCTACTTATTCAAAAATGTAACCGTGTCCATGAGGCAAGGAAGCGAGAATGCTGGCTGCGTTTCCGCGTTGGATAGCCAAACTTAGCCTCTGAGCGAGAAACAAGCCAGCTTTTTTGTTTTCCAGAATTGTATTTAATTTAGGGGCTATTTTCCTAAAAAGTAATTTGGCGTTAGGTCCCCACGGTCCAAAAGTTTCAACGCCAAACGGTCCAAACACATAATCACCTGCAAGAGACTCGTATTTGCGCCGCATGGATTAAATTAAGGTTCAGTCTCACTCTTTCTCTATCAAACATCTAACGTATATATTTGTTTGTACAAGTTTTTGGGTGTTTTCGTCTATATAACTTTAGTCGGCATCGAATGACATCCCTACTAAATTGTCTATGGGTTCTCTTATTTTCTTAGCAACACGGCAGACGGCAGTACTAGTACTTATTCTGTGGCAACGGACAGCTCTTTAGTCTGACGTTTCTAAATTAATATAGTCTGTCTCTTTTCGTTTGTTTGGCAGAGAAAGAGAGAGACAGGGCGCAATGGAATTGAGCCCTATAGCACAGAATAAGTACTAGTACTTCGTACGGAAGTATGACTAAGGCCCACTTTTACGAAACTCGTTAAATATAATTAGCGATATTTAAAACATCATTCTGTCTTTGTCAGTCAATTGACGTTGACAGAAACGGGATGATATTTTTAAACATGTTTAGCGTTAATCGTATTCAACGAGTTTCGTAAAAGTGGGCCTTAGCAATTGTATTCAAAGAAATGTCTACTCAATGTCGTCAACAATATAGCGTATGTGGCGACATCACATACGTCTGCATCAAACCAGCATCAGCGTCGGACTGTAGGAGTGTTCCGATCCACTACGGCCGTTTACATTTTTGCCTTTTAGTAGGTAATCGGTTAAGTGTTTATATTCGTCTACCGACAATTTCTTGTATCATCATGTCGAGTGAGATAGATATATTATGTGATTGTACTCTTTCTAAATTAATTCGTATGTAGGTAACGTAAGTTTGTTTGTTTAAGTATTATTTGTTTTCATGTTGTGTGTAATAGCAAGATAGCCTGTCTCGTTTTAGCAAATGCCCTAGTTTCGTATATAAGTAGGTCATTTCTTAATAAATTCATTCATTACTGTTTTGGACCTCTTTAACTTACCTATCTTCGCCACATACTTACTACGAAGCACCCTTTCACAGTGGTGACCCCGTCTGAGTTGAACATCAATTCAGGTCCAGCTAAAAAACATTAAAATGAACATCAACGAAGGAGCAGGAACATCGCAAGATACTTCACCCGCCGTGCCACCTGCATTTATCTCCGTAATGCAAGAACAGCCAGAGCTATCGGGAGTTTCGGTCGGACTTCGTATACCTCCTATATGGCGAGACAAGCTTAGAGGATGGTTTGCGCACTTTGAAGCAATTATGAAGTCGCAGAAGAAAGGCGATCAAGCAATGTACGAGCTTGTGTTAGGCCAATTGGAACGTCAAGATGTCGACGAAATATATGATATTTTACTGCGGCCACCAGAGGAAAACAAATACATGGCTATCAAGCAACGCCTACTGCAAGTGTATGAAGACTCAGAACAAAAAAACGTTCAACGCGTCATAGCAGGTATGGAACTCGGAGATTTGAAGCCATCACAGCTTTTACGAAGAATGCAGAACCTAGCCGGTGACCACCTGTCTACCGTCACACTGCGAGGAATGTGGCTTAATCAACTGCCAGCCTATATCAGCTCGATTATAGCCATCAGCGAAAAAAGCAGTCTCAGCGAAGTTGCACTAATGGCTTATAAAATGATGGATCAACAATCACAGCGCGAGATATCAGCTATTAATCTACGCCCTAAACAATCTTCTTCACCACAACCAGAGGCATTCGCAATCGACCATCAACACTCATCTTCTTCAAAATACGCGCGTTCACTGGAAGAAAAGATTGACAAGCTAACAAAAGCAATAACCCAACTTGTAACGAACAACAATAATCAACGTGGACGCTCACCTTATCGCAACTGGAATCATAGGAGACAAGCATCCCGATCAAATAACCGCAACCAAACAGCCAATCGAAGCCTCACACCCAGCAACTCACCGTACTGCTACTATCACCGCAAGTTTGGTCAAAACGCAAAAAAATGTGCAGATAATTGCACATTTTTGAAGAAAACCGCACCGGAAAACTAGAAGCAGCGTTGGCAGAGACGGGAACCAGCGCATTGGACCACTCACACCGTCTTTTTGTTACCGACACTGGTGCGAACATCTCCGTAATTCCGAAGAAAATTAGCCAACAATTGAAACCTACTAAGTTCACATTGTACGCTGCCAACAATACAACTATACCAACTTATGGAGAGAAGTCATTGGAGCTAGACTTGGGCCTACGTCGACCTTTTCGTTGGAACTTCATTATCGCTGCAGTCAGTAAACCGATAATTGGTGCTGATTTCCTGAAACATCACAAGATACTCGTCGACATCGCGGGTAGAAGCCTGACCGACAAAGTTACGAATCTATCTGTGTCGACATCAATTTGAACCTACCCTACATCAACAATTCGAAGCATTGACTCCAACAACAAATACCACGACATATTGGCCGAGTTTCCTGACATAACTCGATTATCTTCAATGAAAGAAAAACCGAAACACAGCGTTGAACATTATATCGAAACGAGTGGCCCGCCATTATACTGCAAAGCAAGACCAATACCACCTCACCGCTACGCTGCAGTAAAAAAAGAATTCGAAGTCATGATGGAGCAGGGCCTATGTAGACCTAGCAAAAGCCCTTGGGCAAGCGCACTGCATGTAGTACCCAAAAAGAACGGCGATCTCAGAGTTTGTGGAGACTACAGAAGGCTGAATGCAATCACAAAACCTGACCGTTACCCTGTGCCACGCCTGAAAGACTTTGCCTATCAACTAAACGGAAAGAAGATCTTCTCCACCATTGATTTAAACCGAGCATACCAACAATTGCCTGTATTTAGCGACCACATAGAGAAAACAGCAATAATCACGCCTTTCGGCCTCTTCGAGTTCCCGAGAATGTGCCCAGGATTGAAAAACGCCGGACAAACCTTTCAACGGTGTATACACCAAGTGCTGCAAGGACTTGATTACGTCTATCCATTCGTGGACGATGTCCTTATAAGCTCTGAAGACCAGGAATCCCACATTCATCATCTACGCACAGTGCTGAGCAAACTAAACGAATACGGAATTACTATCAATCCGTCTAAGTGTACGCTGGGAGTAACAGAAGTCAAGTTTCTCGGATACACAGTATCAGAACACGGCATAAAACCACCCCAAGATAGGGTCAGCGCAATCACATCATATCCACGACCGAACACAGTTGAAGAATTACGACGATTCCTCGGTGCTGTAAATTTCTTCAGAGATGCACTACTACTCGTACAAGCTGCGTCAATCCAAGAGCCACTCAACGCATACCTACACGACAGCAAGCGCAAAGATAAAACGAAGATCGTCTGGACTACAGACGCTATAGAAGCAGTAAAGTTAGCCTACAAAACGCAGCTTTACTCGCGCACCCTTCACTTGACGCACCTATTGCCCTAATGTGCGACGCATCTAGTAACTGCGCCGGAGCCGTGCTACAACAATATCAAAACGACAAGTGGCAACCACTCGGTTACTTCTCCAAGAAATTCTCCGAAACACAACAGCGATACTCAACATACGACCGTGAACTACTATCAATCTATATGGCAGTCAAACATTTCCGGAAAGTGTTCGAGGGAAGACAACTTATAATATACACCGATCACAAGCCTATTACGTACGCCCTGCGCAAGAAAACATCGGACACTGAAACTCCACGTCGCACTCGCCAGCTATTATTTATCAGTGAGTTCACAAGCGACATACGTCACATTAGCGGGAGTGAGAATATTGTTGCCGACTCGCTCTCGCGCATCGAAGAAATAGTTTGCCCGAGTACCCTGAACTATACTCAACTTGCTTCGGCACAAGAAAGAGACGAAAATCTACAAGAACTCATGAATCAAAACAACCTGAAATTCAAGAAAATTCAACTGCCAAACACCAACTGCAAAATATACTGTGAAACATCAACTGCAAACATCAGACCGTACCTACCCCAAAACTTTCGTCGTATAGCATTCAACGCCGTACACGACCTAAGTCATCCAGATACAGATACCTACTTACCATGATAGACCGGAAAACTCGTTGGCCTGAAGCTATACCTCTGCACGATATGACCGCCGAAACTATCGCAAAACATGTTTATGAAGGGTGGATCGCTCGGTTTGGCTGTCCTACTACGCTGACGAGTGACCAAGGACGACAGTTTGAAAGCCATTTATTCACGTGTCTAACCAAACTACTTGGCATCGAAAAAACAAGAACAACTGCGTATCACCCTCAATGCAATGGGATCGTAGAACGCTGGCACAGAACACTCAAGACAGCCCTTACAGCGAGCCTACAAAGCCGTAACACGAAATGGCTAGACGCCTTGCCTACCGTTCTACTAGGACTACGAGCTGCTACGAGAAACGACACGGGAGTAAGTGCCGCACAGTTAACCTACGGTACTAGTCTGAGATTACCGGGAGATTTTTTCAATAACACCCCGATGACGTCACAACACCCAATGGACTACACTTTCGTCGATCAACTACGTCAAACAATCAACGAGTTCAAGTCGTCAGGACCTCATCGGAATAACACTAAAACATTCGTGCACAAAGATCTTCAATCATGTGAAAGTGTGTTCCTGCGAATTGACTCCGGCCGTAGATCACTGCAAGCTCCATACGAAGGGCCCTATCCAGTACTACGACGCGACGACAAAGTATTCCGCATACAACTTCCCGAGCGTGAAGTCAACGTATCAATCGACCGGCTCAAACCTGCATACACACTGAACGAGGAAAATGCCTATCACAACAACACAAACACTACAAAAACTCCGAAGATCACTGCAACGACAACACGGACACGATCAGGAAGAATAGTGAAACCAGTCGTACGCTTCGCTTGAGAGGGTTCTATGTGGCGACATCACATACGTCTGCATCAAACCAGCATCAGCGTCGGACTGTAGGAGTGTTCCGATCCACTACGGCCGTTTACATTTTTGCCTTTTAGTAGGTAATCGGTTAAGTGTTTATATTCGTCTACCGACAATTTCTTGTATCATCATGTCGAGTGAGATAGATATATTATGTGATTGTACTCTTTCTAAATTAATTCGTATGTAGGTAACGTAAGTTTGTTTGTTTAAGTATTATTTGTTTTCATGTTGTGTGTAATAGCAAGATAGCCTGTCTCGTTTTAGCAAATGCCCTAGTTTCGTATATAAGTAGGTCATTTCTTAATAAATTCATTCATTACTGTTTTGGACCTCTTTAACTTACCTATCTTCGCCACATACTTACTACGAAGCACCCTTTCACAGCGTAATTTAGTTCGCCTCAGAGTCACTGTGTCTAAAATACTTTGAATCATTTGTTAAAAAGAGTTTGTGTAAATAATGTTGTAAAAATAACAGCCATATTTTCATTACAGTTGGACCCATCTGTCATGAATGATTTACTGGTGTCTGGTTACAAAATGTTTCGAATGTTCATGGGACCCTTCAAAGATATCCCTATAGAAGAAATATACTCAACATGTGATGAATTCTTTACACCAGTAAGTATACTGCAACTTCTTTAAAAATAAATAATAGAAGAGCTTGCTCTTTTAAACATATTTTAATACAGTACCTATCTTTGCAGTTCATCATGTCAAGAAATCTGACAAATGATATATCTGATGTGATACAAGGTATTAGCTACCTGCCATTGGATAAAAATTGTTTCTTCAAAGTGATGTGCTTTATAGATCTTCTTGAAGTCAATTATCTTCGCCACATACTTACTACGAAGCACCCTTTCACAGCGTAATTTAGTTCGCCTCAGAGTCAAGTACATTTTCGTGTAGACACCTACAAAAATCCATTGCAAGATAATTTCATACTTATTGCTCTGGAATATGATTCATAATACACTAAACCTATTCAGTGACGTAATATCACGCGACGCGATAAGGTTGACTGCTACGAGAAGCTTCTAACGCCATCTAGCGCCTCTTTCTAGTACTTTATTCATTCTCGTCCAGCCAGCAACGTAGCCGCGCGGCCGCCGGTGAATAAAACGCGCGAGCGTTACCGGCGCTGGCCGGTAGCGACACGCAACTTGTTTTAGCTCCTAAGTAAGGGTCGCCGCGCGTAGGTACGTTTTTGCTACTTACGCGGGGAGATACACAGGCCTGCCTATAGTGTGTAGCCTGACCAGAAATATATGGGACCTGAATTAAGGGCGCTTCGAATGCACTTTATATGACAACACTCGGTATAATCATACCAGCGCAGATTGGCAACTGAACATTAAAAAATATATTTTTTATATGCTTACAACCATGTTAATTTTTAAGCCCACTGCCTAATGATTACAGATTCTACGATAAAATAACACAACAGAACACTCGCAAATTGAGTAGGTAATTATTAAATTCAGTAACTCTTTGTAATATTGGTCTTGAATTTTGGACAAAAACACTATTATTTTTGCAAAACCACTAATGGGTAACAGAAACATTAATCCACTGTTTTTCTTAATTATATTATTTATAATGTTATCATAATTTAGTGTAATTTATAGGAAATCTCAAAAAACTCTACGAACTATTTTAGTTGTTATATCCAAGTAAAATAAAGAAAACAAAGCTCAAACCGAGTATTTTTCAAAATCGTTTTTTTAAAGAATCTCAGTAGCCAATTTTCACTATACGCACTATATGACGTACCAAAAATTCATGATGACAACTATATCAGTAATTGATTTAAAGAAAGCGTGGTGATCACATATACTTTCTAGTCGAAAAATACTGCAACACATGTTAAACCACTTTTCTTTTATGAAAACGAATAGTTCTTGGTATTTTTATCACATAAATATTGCACTTGGTCGAAAATAAAATTAGATTACGCGTCCAATTTGACACTAATCATTATGACAATTAATGACATGTCAGTGACGATTAAGGTTTCTATTTTCAGTAAAAGATATTAGTTCCAGTTGTTTTCCGCAATATGGCGAGGTCCCATATATTCCCGGGCAGGCTATATAAATTTGATTCTTTTGCCCACCAAGAAACGGTTAATGAAAATGAACACCGGTTGTCAATGTCACTGTCACTGTGACAATATTGTGTAGTGCAATAGTGGCGAATAATTGGCGATTGTTTACGTGTTTATTTATAAAAATTGCATCAATATATGCACGGATTTCAATAAAACGTTGTGTTTGATTGGACTTACCGACTAAAAACAAGTATTTTACAGCTACTTCAAGGTAGAACTCACAGTTAAAACAAGTTTTTCTTCTCCGAGATGATTGATGTTAAAACTAAAATCAATTCATTTTTTATATTTAATTCTTCATTTGGTCCTAGAGAAGGAGAGGTAAGTGTTTAAACTCAACTTCTTACTGAAAAATTATAAATGGTCAAAAGTATTGGACTTTAAAAACGATGACTACAATTACAGGAAATAAAAAGGGTTCTCTTTTTCCATCCCAACCAAATCAGCGCTGATGCACGTAAAATACAAGTTGGTCTCTGTGAAGCTGTTGTTAAATTTATGTCGTAAGTATATTTTTTTGGGAATCCATACATATGTTCTATAGATTACAATTTCCTTACATTTTTATTCTTTATTTTTAGCACATTTTCTTCAGAGCCATGTGAAGCACTTCAAACACAAACAAAAAGATATATATTTTACCAACCTGAAAAAGGATTTTGGATGGTTTTGGTAGGTTTACTGGATTTTGACTATTGATTACGTTATCAAATTTTAGGACTATTTTGTTAAGCATAATACTTTATTTTTTCTTTGAAGGTTGTAAGAATCCCATACACAACAAAAGCAGTTTCTGCTATTGGAGAGGGACGAGCAGAATTTGTAAGAGAAAAATTATATAAGTAAAATAGAATAACTGTGTCTAAAATACTTTGAATCATTTGTTAAAAAGAGTTTGTGTAAATAATGTTGTAAAAATAACAGCCATATTTTCATTACAGTTGGACCCATCTGTCATGAATGATTTACTGGTGTCTGGTTACAAAATGTTTCGAATGTTCATGGGACCCTTCAAAGATATCCCTATAGAAGAAATATACTCAACATGTGATGAATTCTTTACACCAGTAAGTATACTGCAACTTCTTTAAAAATAAATAATAGAAGAGCTTGCTCTTTTAAACATATTTTAATACAGTACCTATCTTTGCAGTTCATCATGTCAAGAAATCTGACAAATGATATATCTGATGTGATACAAGGTATTAGCTACCTGCCATTGGATAAAAATTGTTTCTTCAAAGTGATGTGCTTTATAGATCTTCTTGAAGTCAATTATCCTGATTTCAAATGTATTTCATTTGTTTATAATGACCAACTTATATGGTAAACAATTTTATGTTTCTAAAAACTTTTCCATGCTTGCTAAAATTCAGTAGCTCATTTAAAGCTAAATTGTGTCTCAATGTAACATTTTAATGGTAATATTATTATCCTTTTCTCTAGGAATGGACTTGCATCCAATGACATGCTTACTCTATATCAGTATTTGGTGCAAACACTTTTACCAAAGCAAGTAGAAAAAGAGATTCAAGGTGGAGCTATAGCAGCAGCGCAAAGACATGGAAGGTTTATCAGCCCACCTGAGGGAATCCGCTCACAGGATGATCTGAGAAAACTAGTCAAAGTGCACCTTCTCAGAGAAGATGAACAAGAAACTAAACAATATTATCTAATTATCTACAGAACTCTTAGTGCAACAGTTTGTTTCACCATTGATGGTATGTGTCACTCAGTATTGTATGCTACACCAATCAGACACCATTATTATGGATTACTAATTACTGTATTTATGTACATTTTTAATTTTGTTATTTGCAGTTAACACACATTTAGAAATAGAGACCTTTAGATCATTAGATGCATTCATTGGGCCCCAGTTGTCAACAATAGCCTCCACAATCAGTGAGCAATGTGCCTTACATGCTTTGCAGACTGCCCAGCTGGCCAACTCTGAACACAAATTTGTATACTTTAATAGGCTCAATCTGGCATTCAAGACATCTGTAAGTTTTTCAATTTGTTTTAAATAAAGAACATGGCTGAAACCATGTTCTTTATTACTACTAAACATATATTTTTTCCAATACTGGGATTAAATTATTTTTTATTGTTTTTCAGCCTCCAATAAACAAGCTAATCCCTTCTACAACAATAAAACCTGAGGTACTAAGTATAATCGCTGGAATCCACTTAGATAAAAAAAGGTATACCTACCTTTCCTTACATTTCCAATGCTTGGTACCTTGACATCATAAGCCACAACCGCAACATAACATAATCACAGAATGATAGATGAAATAATTATGATAAAAATTATTTCAGCCTAGGAAACTATGGTGAGGTGATAATCAAAACCCCTGATGAATACTGGATCACTGGCAAATCATCCAATGACAGAGAATTCTATGTGGTAATTCAGGAGAAAAATGCAAATTTGAAAGAAATTTCAGGTAGAAAAAGTTTATAGATAATCAGTCTTTGTTTATTACAAAACTAAAATAATACTGTATCTTAACTGTAAAAAATATTTTTAATTACAGATGAGGTGAAACGTATTTGTGAAGCACAAATGAAAGGAATCTTTTTCTACCCTATGTAACGATAATTATGTATTGTTATAACATATTTTATTCTTCTATTTATTAATAGATCATAATTATGTATTGTGAAATATGTAGGTGTACAATTAGATATAATTAAAACGAATTATGTTTAGTGAAACTTAACTTTGTTATTTATTTTTAACATCCATTTATCATAATTTACTTAGGGATAAACATATTTATAATATAATAATATAATAAGTCAGCCTATTAGATCCCACTGCTGGGAAAAGGCCTCACCTCAACTATGAGGAGGAAACATATTTACATATTTACTTATTTATTAATGTGAATCTTACATTAATTTGATAATAACCGTATGCTAATCTTGTAAATATTTCTTAGTATCGTCCTTTTTTAAAACTTTTTTATACATTTTAATACAAAGTTCTTTATTTTCGTAAATCCACGCAAGAAGAACACAAACTAAGGATACAGCTCCAATAAAAATATGTGTGATAACAGAATGATGGGAAATCTTGTTTTCAGATAGTTTACAGATACATCCACTTATAAATAGGATTATCAGGAAAATTTTACCCACATGAAGCCCTTCTAGTGGTTTATAATCTGTACCTTTATATTTATTACTTATAAAATGAATACTATGCATTATTCGAGCAAACATATTGATGCAATTAGATACAATAAATCCTACAGGTCCAAACACATAAGTCAAAGCATATGATAAAAATAAGAAACTAACAGAAAAAAACACCATCAAATAATTATAACTGTTCAGCTGAGCACTGGTCATTGTTGCAAATGTGTAACATTCAGTCACTCCATTTACAGCCAGCAAAACTATAGCTAAGCAATGACTGCGGAGCAACTGCACAGGAAGCCCACTGGCCACAAAAGCTTCCCCTCCATATAACATTAACAAGGTCCTTGAATAACTTTGCCCAAATATTAAAACTATTAAACCTATAGAAGTAACTGTCTTACAAACTTGTGATAAAACTGTGCATGACTCTTGGATTTTGTACTTGTCCTGCTTGTGAAGTGGTAACTCTCTGCTCACCATTTGTGTAAAGTAGAAATAGCTACTATCTTCTATGGGTCTAAATATAAATCGGGCAGCTAGACTACCCAAGTTATTAACTACATCATAAGTTGCCTGTTCACTGAAACTCATGACTGGGCTTACTGACATTACATACTTTTCACCTTCTGTCAATAGTTGTTTTACAACACCTTGTTTTGCAAAGCTAATAGTGAGTGTACTCAATTTCTTGCTAAATGTTGAATTCATTGTGCCCAAATATTTAGGAAAGAAATCTTTTAGAGAAGTAAATTGAAAATCTTCCATATTATCATACAGTCTATGCAAAACAGGACCAGGCACAATCTTGCTTTTAAGTGCACCTTTGGCATAAAGAGGCTTATTTTTGATATACCAATAAAAGAATACATAGTAAGTAATAACTATAGCTCCAATGCTACCCACTTGTGCTACTGAAAATGCAATTAGAGCAAAGGACTTGTCATAAATTATTATTGTTAAAAATAATGTGGTCCTAACAAAAATGTGCAATGTGTCCAGGGCAACTTTTAACTTAACAAAGCAAAACAATTGTGCAACTAGAGCCATGTTTGCAGAACAAAGCTCTAAAATACAAGAAAGGGCTACACTCCAACAACCAAAAGTATATTGAAAAGCATATTCAGGGTTACCCAATGGAAGTATGTGCAGCCAAATGTAAACAAATACAATAGACAATATACAACTAAGAGGTACTGATAGCCAGATTTGATTAATTATATGACTCCAAGTAAACTCATCTTTTTGTCCCAAACAAGCACGATTAAAAGGCTCTCTACTTAAAAATAGAATAGTACTCTCTAATAACAATAACCTTACATTCATTATTCCAAGGACTTCATGGCCAACATTTCTTATTACCCATGCATTTATAATAAAGGTAACACAACGAAATATAATTTGGAATACAATGTTGAAAGAAGCATTTTCCAAACTACTCATCAGCAAATTTCGACCCATTTTAATGACTTGTTAAAATTTTCAAACAGACACAGTGTTTGCTTCAGAAGTAGATATTGGTATAGTTCTTTTTACCACATAAATCTTTTTGTTGGATAGGCAAATCACAAACCAGTGATCGTCGTATGTTATTGTTATTTTCTTGAAATGTTCATTTGGAGCAAAAGCATTAGGATCCACCCTGAAAATACGAATGAATACTAAATACATCTCATAGTAAGTATAATGAAAAAATATCAAACAGTACAAAGCCAGCCAATGCAAGCACTATAATATTACTCACTTGTTAGATAAAGTGATGAGATCAGTGATAATAGTTGCGACACGCTCGTCGTTCTCCAACTCTCCGCCAGATTCAAGAACGGCACCGTCCTCAGTTAACACCAAATAACCAATTTGATCTGGAATTTTATCCATGATAGCTGCAAATTAGATGCAAATCGATTACTAAATAGCTAAATTACGCATTTGTCTAAAAAATAAATAGGTACCACACTCATTCATCGATAGGTCGGCCAAATTTTACTGTTTTGACAGGTTGGCCTTTTTTTTTCTCTCTATTTAGTTTTACGGCTTTGGATGTGTCCATAACAGCCTAATCTTTAGTGTTGGTGCATTATTTGTTTATTTTCCCCTTCATTAGAAAAATAATGTCGTCCATATATTTGCTTATTATGTGAGTTTCGTTGTAATCCTCTTTATAATTTCTCAAACGAGGCACATATATACTCAAAAATCAATGGATATGATTCATAATTCTTCAGTAGAGATGGCAGGAGGCGGGGGATATCCTCAGTTTTAAATATCTTCTGTAAGCCATCTATTAAGATCAGCCTCTGTATGTGAAAGGCGGAGCAGTTCAATATGAGATGATCAAGAGTTGCGACTTCAATTAAGCAATGTTCACAAATGTCTGTTGTAGATAGGTTTATTCTCTTCAGGAGGGCTCCAAATCTTCCATGGCCTAATCTAAGCCTATTCATGGTGGTAATAAATCTTCTTGATAGTGATTTCAGTTTGAAATACCATGGTTTCGCAGGGATATTGTCTTGAATACTAGCATACCACTTCCCTTTGACCTGCTGGGAACACTCCCACTCTTCATGCCAGTGTTTGAACATACGAGATTTTAAGACTGGATAATAATCTGTCATTGGAACTGGCACCAAAGCACATTGAGGATTGATGATAGATAGATGGAGTTTGAATTTTCATTAGTTTGTCCACAATTTCGTTCCCTGTTATTCCACAATACGATGGCACCCATAAAAATTCAATATGCTTCTCCGGGTTATCAAACAGGTACTGTCTTATCATGGTAATGAATATGTTAGTCTTATATGATATATGGCAATTTTCAAAGCAACTTAAAACACTTAGCGAATCCGATACTATTAAGAATGAGTAGTCATCTGTTATACTTCTAATATATTCTAAAGCTGCATATATAGGGTCTAACGAAATTAGTTATCAACCGGCAAAGGGGGATATCTATACATCACACTGATCAAGCTCACCAAATTTTGGCCAAAAAATCAGACTAGTTACCGATATATTCGCAATTCTCAGTTGTGAAAAAACACACTATTTACACCTGTGTGTGTGTGATTTTCGTACAATGCGTTGTGAATTGTGTTCATTTAACTACACTATCTGTGTATTGATGCAATTGTATGCGTAAAGTAAAGATACAGCGTGCTTAATCATTTGCAGTATTTAAATTGAATTATTTTGTTAGAAAACATAACTTTGAAAAATGACTATAAAACTATGGTTCATTTTTTGCCATCGTATTCAGTATGATGTATAGATACCCCCCTTTGTCGGTTGATAACTAATTTCGTTAGACCCTGTATAGCATATGCCTCAGCCGTAAATATTGAGGCATTTTCATTCAACGTAAAACAACGTCCAAAGTTTTTCATAGAGTCGTAATAAGCTGATTTAGTACAAGCGTCTGTCTTCGATCCATCTGTGTATATTTTACGATAGCCTTGTTTATCGGTGTTTACGAAATTTAAGAATTCAATATTGTTTGAAACTCTTGTAGAAAAAATTAAAGGTATGGTAACTTGTACTTCTAACGAGCCTAAGTCCCATTTGTCACTATGTTTTATGGATTGACATATATTTCCTAAATCTTTTATATGCTCACTTTGAAATATTGTGTTACGTTCATATAACAAGGAATATTCCTTATTTGATAAAACTTTCATATAGAATTTTTCAGTTAAATATCTAAGTCTAACAAGGATTGGCGGGATACCAGCCTCTATCTCGAGTGAATTAATTGGAGTGGAACACATAGCTCCAGTAATTATCCTGAGTGCTTTATTCTGAGTGACTTCGATCTTTTTTAATAGAGGCTGACTTACAAATTTGCCATATACTATTACTCCATAGTCATAGTGACTTCTAACTATTGATTTGAAGATCATATTTAATAACTTAGGGTCCATACCCCAAGTGACACTGGCTAAACATCTCATGATGTTAACACTCTTTTGCATTTTTTGAACCACATTAGAAACATGCGTTTTGAAATTCATCTTAGTGTCAAACGTTACACCTAGAAATATTTTTTCCTCAACTACATCAATATTTACAGAATCATATTTTACATTTATATTTACAGGATTAAAATCAATCGTATTGCTAAAAACCAAAGCAGAACTTTTATGGGGATTGATCTCTAAATGAAGAACATCTTTATAATATTTACAAAGCGAATCAAGCGCTCTATTAAGCTTATTTACTGCCTGAAACATGTTTCTATCTTTTGTATATAATACAATATCATCTGCATATTGTAGAACTGATATATCATGCAGTGTGACATACTTGTGTATCAATGACGTGTATATTGTGTAAATTAATGGTGACAACGTGGCTCCTTGCATGACACCTTTATACGATTTTTTAGGACCAAATATAGAATGATTAAACTTAACATAGATCGAGCGGGAATAAAAGAAATTAAAAATCCATTGGCAAGTTTTTCCAGGAATATTTAGACTATGGAGAATGTGCATTAACGAAAATAAATCAACATTATCAAAAGCACCACTTACATTGAGAAAGACGCAGAGCATATAACTGTTACTAAATAGAGCATTTTGTATATCCCCTGTAAATTTAACTAGACTATCCGTTGTACTACGACCTTTCCGAAATCGAAATTGTTCTCTAGGTAATATTGATCTTGACTCCATATAAAGTTCTAGTCTATTTTTTAGCATATTCTCAAATATTTTTCCAATGCAAGAAGAAAGAGAAATCGGTCTGTAAGATTCAGCTAACTTTGGATTTTTCCCTGGCTTAATAATTGGAACTACTGCTACGGTCTTCCAAGAATTCGGAATTAAATTATGGTTCCACAGATTATTAAATATTTTCAGCAGTAACATTTTAAATTTTAAAGTAACAGGAAAATTATCTAAGCCAGGAGATGTATCTCTTCTTGATTTTAATGAGAAGTGAAATTCTTCGTTAGAAAATGGGAGATTTAAATGCACATTAAATTCATTACTTCTGAAAATGTAATTAAGACGGTCTGTGTTTTCTGATGGCTTATTCAAAGTGATCCTATTTAAGAAATCATATATAAAACAATCTTCTTTACCGTTATCAGACGGTTTCTTTCTATTTAATATTTTTAATCATGTTCCATATTCGACTTATAGGTGTATTTCTATCAAATCCTGTACACAAGCGTTCCTAGCTTGTTTTTTTTGCATTTTTAATAACTAATTTCTTATTAGCATCTAATTTTTTATAAATTATCATCATTTGAACAAGACTCATTCCACCATGGTACCGCTTTATGAGTTTTAAGTCTGGGGTTTTTATTTTTATGTATAGGTACAAACTTATCTCGCAAGTTACTTAACATATCGCAAAATATATCATATGCCTTAATCAGATCAGATTCAGATAATAAGCCATTAAAAGTAGTGTTCAGATTTACTTGTATAACCTGACCAGTCAGCTTTATTATAAAGAAATGATTCATTTTGCCTTGCATACTCATACAAATCAAGAGAAACGTCTAACAATACTGTCGTCGGAAAATGGTAACTTCTAAGAGTATTTTCAGAAAAGACAGACCATTCTGCAGAAGTAGCTAAACTAGGTGAAATAAAAGAAATATCTATAGCAGATGCTGACTGATTTGGTCGATTTAAAGTCGTGAATTCAACGTTATTAAGTATAAACATATTTATCATTGGTCATCTATCATATCAAACAATTGAATTCCACGAGGTTTATTAGTCAATGAACCAAAAGCGGTGTGGTGGGCATTGAAATCTCCCATGACTAAAACAGGAGAAGGTAAGGATTTGATAACATTTTTTAATACATTTATAGGGAAACTAGAAATATTGCTATCTTTGGTTTTAACGCTAACAGCAATAGTTTGAACTTTGTCGGTACTACAAGTATCAATAAGTACACTTTTTATGGTATTTTTACACAGTATGGCAACACCACCATAGCCATTTTGACAATCTCTACGGTACAAATCATAACCTAAAATATTTACATTGTCTGTTGGCTTGAGCCAAGTTTCGTTTAGTAAACAAATATCAACTTTTTGTGTTTGTAAAAACTGCAGTAAGAGAGCTGGTTTTGGTTTGAGGCTTTGTAAGTTGTGTTAAACTATTTTAAGCTGACCGCTATCCATCCACACAACTTATATTTTTGATGAATTTTTCTTTAACAGTGGATAAAATTTATTGGTAAGCTGTTATCTTAATTACAAAAACATAGAAGGGTCTCAATAATGGCTTTCAGTATCTTATCATTATTTATTACATCAGTGATTAAATCTGATGGTTGCACTGGAGAGCTTGTTGCTTTTGCATAGCTGGACTTTAAAGTTGGGAAAAATGAACCAAGTGTCTGTTTATTCTGAATTTTGGATTTGTTTTTTGCAAGTTTTTGTATTTTAATGGGACAGAATTTGGACACAGCAATATGCTCTCCTTTGCAATTAACACATTGCGGTTTGTCAACATTAGTACAGTCTTTGAAGTGATGAGATTGTGAGCAGATAGAGCACACAACATTGCGCTTGCAAAACTTTGTTGTGTGGCCGAAAGACATGCATTTATAACATTTAATAACCGGTCGAATATATTCCTCTACAGGGATAGAGCATAATCCATAAGTGACATGGGAGGGGAGTACATTACCCACAAATGTGATGGCAACTGTCTGCAACCCAACTATACCTTCTGTGGTCTTCTTCGTGAATCTGCGGACAGATAAAATCTCCTGAGACGCTATCAGCTTATCAAAGAGGTGCTTACAACTCAAGTCTGTTGGGATGTACTTTATGACACCAATGCATTCCGTGGTTGAAGCTGGAATGAAGGCTTTTAACTCATGGGATGTCAAAAAGGTTGTATTAGCCAGTAGAGAGTTAGCATGTTTTGGATTATCAAATAAAATCTAAGTGCATTTATTCTTTTGATTTCCTTTACTCCCTTGTTGTACCTGCTGAATATATTATTCAGATAAATCGGATCCTTATTGCCAAATTTAATAGTTTCATTACTACTTTCTATATAAACGGGAAAGACAGTACCGGGTGCATTGTCAGGGTAACTCCTAATATGATTTTTCTTAAAGTGTGGAGCAAACTTGACTTCTTCTTCCTCAGATATATCAGCTATTAGATCTTGTGATTTTCTCTTTTTCTTAGATTTTCTGGGATTGCCGTCACTCTCAGACGACATTTTCAAAGTTTAGAGCAAATTTACTTTAAAATCAACCACTGAAAATATTTTTCAAAATCGATAAGAAAATAAAACAAACTCCCCGCCTCAAGAGTTCGCGCCCTTTTTACAGGTTGGCCTTGATAACTGACAGTGACAGTTTAATGTTTTAATTTTTTTATTGCACTGGAAAAAGTCTTTAAGCCTTAACCGGCGCAGCGCTCATAGCGCCGGTGTGGTCCGGTTGTTGCAACAACACGTGTCAACACTAGTGCGTTGATTTCGTTCGTTTCTTGATGATACAAAAAAAAACAAAAGTCACATAGGAAAAGTTCATTGACGTAATTCGATTTCGCAATAAATTTACGGAAAATCTAAAATTGTTACGTTTTTAACCTACCATTCATCAAATGATTGAGTTTTCAATACTGCATTAACTATAAAAACAAACGGTAAGAAAAAAAACTTATTTTGTGATTTATTGGTTTGTTGCTTTTCTGATAATAACATGGCCTTTACTGCACGTACCTATACGCGTAGATTATTCATAAATCATTATAATCTACCGTCGTCGTATTGTTCTACAACCTTCGTAAACAATGCCATAATTTTGCTCAGAAAACAACACAGGCACTTTCTACAGCACAATAATTATTGGGCCACAATGTAACATGTCAATTTGTACAATTCAAAATGGATAGATTTCATTAAAAAAGCCTGCAATGTAACTCTAAATATTTCATCATACTAAAGTAGATAATGATTAGAAAAACTTAAATTTTCCTTTACTGTTAAATTTTAAGTGACAGCACATCTGCTTAGAAGGCATGTACTTTCTGTTTTTTCAGGTAATTATGTTGAGATTTCGCCCCAAGTTGGGAAGTGAGCGCAGCAGCGAGTGGCGCTGCTGCTTCTGCCTTCATGTCCGTACTGGTACCATTCTACTTGGCACGTGGCACCTGGTAAGATATAACTTCTTGTGTTCAAAATAAGCTCCTATAAAAGAAATGATTCTGAGGTTGTATTTCTTCATTTAATTAGAATTACTGGCAATTATTAATATGTTTCTTTATCAGATACTTCACCTCATCGCCCTAGGCTTCCTAGCAGCAATAGTGCGTGATCCTCGCCTACTTGATGAACTTGAGCGTGATTCATCACCAGTTGCAGACTGGAGTGATGTAGGCAGGCCAAACAATGCTCTGCCTACTCCACTCTCCAATGTTGAACCACCTCCAAGTTCTTTCCCACAGCATTCAAACCAACAAAGAGACCAGAGCCTGATTTATCGTAAGTACTTTGTTATTGTATAGGGCTGTTTGTTTTTTACAACACTCCTAACATTGCATTCTAATATAGAAGAAAAATATGCATAAATTTAAATTATAATAATTTGATAATTTGAGTCAGTACTTGTCTTCAATTTCACCTGATGGAAACTATTGACAAGTCTTAAAAAGGAATACACACTATAAATACTATTTTATTCACAGATAGCTAAACTTCATATTACCTAGCTTAGTCATATTACTAAATAGCATTTAACTAAATTTATTTAAATTATTTTTAGTTAACAATTTATTGTATATTTATCTATATTCTTTCTTTGTTTAAAAAAAATATATATTAGGCTAGTGTATATTAGTACAGTGAAAAGGCTCCACTATAAATTCTCTCAATGAACTAATAAAGTGAGTGTATCCGACTGTAGATGATGTGGATGTGGGTGCACTGGTTACAGTGTGCACCCTGGCGATCACCCTCATGCTGATATACGGCGCGGCGCGCGGCAAGCCGGCCCACCTGCTGCCGTTCTTCTGCTTACAGATATTCGACTTCGCGATCACTGTGTAAGTGCATTATTTGTTTTATCTATGTATCTAACACAACATTTGTTATTGATTTATGTGTTTTTTTTAATCGCCTTATTCATCTTCAAAGCACAAAAAGAATTCATTGCATGTATGGTACTATATAACAACGGTTTTAATCATTAATTAGTTTGAGCATAATTAAAATAAATAATTATCGTGACTAGAGTTACAATAAGGATTTATTTTTATTAAAATTGTATGTTTTTATTATTGACATAGGTCCACAAGCTTTTGTTTGACATATTGATATTGCTCTAATATTTTTTAATTCACCTAAAGCATTGTATTAATAACATTCATTACACTTTTGCTGAACACACATTGGTGTCTGACATCATCAACAAATTACAATGGCTTAAGTACATGTGTTGTATGAATGTATGTTTGATAAGTATTTTAAAACCAATTGTTTTCATCTATGCCTACATAATGTTACTTTCGTCGCATGTTTTTCGACCAAGCCATTACCACCACACCTATTCAAACATTGCAAATTATAGAATAAAATGTAAATCTGTTGTTTCTCCCACAAGTTTAAAATATTGTAATCTGATATTATAAAAAATACATTTTAATTGTGCTCGTGCATAGTGCGAGTGTAAAATCTGTATTTAAATAACAATATCCTGATTTAACTGCGTTTTATACATACCCATTTGTTGTTATTATCGGCATGTTGTAGCGCTACTCACGAGCACGTTAATCAGTAATCGGCTGACGTTCTACGATCTGAATTTGCACTTGATGTGTCGCAGCGAGAGTCGCTATTTATTTTAATTAATTTGTCATTCTTCTGAACTAGTAGTCGGCAGCACGTCAGGTTACCCATTGGTTACGTCGACTATCCTGGGCCCTATTTCTCCAAACCGACATACACACATCAAAAAAAGTTTACGATCACTAGGAAAATCGAAATCTTTTTTGTTACGGTCGATTAATATTATTTGTATCTCTCCTGCGGGAAATCACGGCACGAGGCCGGTCCTTTTGAAAGGCGTACGTGGGGATATGGATCCAACACGAAGAGGCCCATTTGAGATACGGTAATGAGATGGGATATGTACTCCTAGTGAATACTATCTCTGTCTGCACTATTAAGAAAACACAGCCAGAGACAGCACCCGCTAGGTGCAAGGACTATTGCGGAGAAGATGGGAACTAATACTGGAATTGCTGGAATGGTTGCCGGTATATTGATGAGACAACGGGACGCCTGCCATATATTTCGATAATCACGGCAGACGGTGACTCGCCGCGCACTAAATGGGCCGCCCTGGTGTAGTGGTTCGCGCCCCGAACTTCTAAACCAGGCGGTTACGGGTTCGAATCCCGCACGGGGCAAATGTTTGTGTGATGAGCACGAGCATTTGTACCTAAGTCATAGATGTTTATAAATGTATATAAGCATATCTATCCGTTATTCGAGTTACCATAGCACAAGCTTACGCTTAGTTTGGGGCTAGGTAATTGACAGCATTTAATTTTTATAAAGGTACTAAAATTAAAAAACCATTTCGTGATTTGGCGATGCTTAACACGTTAAAAATATTTTAATATTTTTTACGCTATAAATTCAGAAATATTTGAAAAAAACTGATAGATGCTATGATACAGGCATTATAAGGGGACATGCCTTTGCTTGGTTATCTGGTCTGACTTAAAAAGTATTTTACCATCCATGCAAGCTTGCTGTCATTTTGACATTGACATTTGACACAGGAATTATGATGAGTGAGTGAGAGAAGAGATAATCGTAGTGTTGTTCTACAGAAGCGAAGTCCATCTAGCTGTCGATAGTTTTAGTAAAGTATATTTAGGATTGCTAAAAATACACATGCATTTAAATGATTATCTAGTTTGGTGACGAAATCATAAAAAATCCTTTAATCATACTATTGATGTTTCATTTGATTTTAGAAACCATACAAATTTAAGTAAGGAAAATGGCAACGTGAGCTTTTGTGTGTAAAGTTGTGTTTGATTAATCAAAAGATTATTTATCTTCTTCTTTATTTAGACTTTTGTATTATCATATTCGTGCTTAGTAAGATTGTGTTTGGATAAACATACTTACCAAGATTATTTATCTACCTACTTCTTCATTTAGACCTTGTATTTTGATATACGTGCTTACTGTTGATATCGATATCTTACTGCTACAACATACAACACTATAGACGTCAGTTATTTTTTAAAATTTAGAATATGGTAAAGGCGTGAAGTCGTTACATCCTTACTCTTGTACTTACGCTCTTTTAGAATTGAGAGTTTTTAAAGAATTTATTTCAAGGGGAATAAATGGAAAGAAATGAAAAAGAAAAAATACGTATGTCTTCTTTTTTTATGTACTATAAGGAAAAAAATAAAAATGTGCACGTTTGTTGAAACAATGTATTATATATTTGTTTAGGTAGAGAATAGAGGCGGTCTCAAGGTCAAAGTGGGGTATTCTGACGTGTTTGTCGCAGCGTAACGACGACCGCCTACCTGTGCTCGATCCACCGGCTCGTGGCGGAGACGTTTGATATACTGATATTGCTCTAATATTCTATTCGATTGCTCTAATAGTGTCAAGGTCAAAGTGGGGTAGTTTGACGTGCGGCCGTGACTATTTCTGTGCTAAAGCACCGAATAAGTACTTGTACTTCGTACAGAAGTTTGACTTTGCAATAAAATTTAAAGAAATATCTACTCGATGTCGCCAACGATATGGTGTTATTTTGTTAGTCTCAGAGTCAAGCACATTCTCTCTTAGACACCAACAGAAATCCATTGCAAGATAATTTCATTCTTATAACTCTGGAATACGAGGGTCAAACTGAAAGTTCTTAGAACTGGCCACTTATAAACAATATAATAAAAAAAATATTCTAAAATTTGAAAATAGAACTCTTTGCCAATATTACTGAGTATATATTTCATTCATTTGTCATTTGTTTTACGACTTGGCGGCAAATTGAAAATTGTCTGTGTCACGTCAAAATGAATTTAACACGAGAAAATTTTCGTGCAATGATTTTTTATGACTTTCGATGTCATTTAAGTCAACAAGAAAGTTATGATAGACTACGATTGGCCTTTCACGATGAAGCCCCATCTCGTGCGACTGTTTACAACTGGTTTAATGAGTTTAAACGTGGTCGCACTAATCTCACTGATGATGTACGTGAGGGACGGCCTTCTACGGCGACGACTGAAAATAACATCTGTGTTGTGCGGCGTATGATAGAGACTGACAAAAGAGTGACCTATCAGCAGATTCGGACAAGCTTAGGCATCGGTATGAGTCAAGTGCACAAAATCCTCCACGAACATTTAGCGGTCAGGAAGCTTTGCGCCCGGTGGATACCTCATAATTTGACTAAGGCTCAAAAACTCCATCGTGTGGATTGGTGCCGTAAAATGATTGAAAGATTTAACGGAGGTGACTCAAATGCTGTGTTCGACATACTAACAGGTGACGAAAGCTGGATTTACTGTTATGATCCTGAAACCAAAAGACAATCTGCTCAGTGGGTGTTTCCTTTCGAGGAGTTGCCAACTAAAGTGAAGAGAGATCGAAGTGCGGGAAAAAAAATGGTGGCCTCGTTCTTTGGAAGGATAGGTCATTTCGCAACAATTGTGTTAGAGGATCAAAAAACAGTTTCTGCAGAATGGTACACTACCAATTGTTTGCCACTTGTCTTGGAAAAAGTTCGAGAGAAACGACCTCGCAGTAGGATCCTCCTTCACCACGACAACGCCTCGTCGCACACCGCCAAGCGAACGATCGACTATTTGGCGACATCAAACGTTGAATTACTGGGTCACCCGCCGTATAGCCCCGACCTCGCGCCTTGTGATTTTTATTTATTTCCAAAAATTAAAGAAAAACTTAAAGGAAAGCGGTTTATGAATGCTGAAGAAGCGGTGGCTGCGTATCGCGATGCCATTGAAGAGACCCCTAAGGACGAGTGGGCAAAGTGCTTTTCCCAGTGGTTCCATCGCATGCAGCGGTGTATTGACGTCAATGGACAATATTTTGAAAAGATATAATAAAACTAATAACTGGCTAATGTAATCAGTTTTTGATTTTCTAAGAACTTTCAGTTTGACCCTCGTATGAATCATAATACACTAAACCTATACAGTGACATACTATCATGCGACGCGATAGGGTTGACTGCTACAAGAAGCTACTAACGCCATCTAGCGCACCTTTCTAGGACTTTATTCATGCTCGTCCAGGCAGCAACGTAGTCACACGTAGTGCCGCGCGCCGAAGGTGAATAAAACGCGCGGGCGTCTTTTTAGCTCGCTCGCGACACCCAACTTGATTAGCCTCTTCCAGGAGGTCGCCGCGCGTCAGTACGTTTTTGCTACCTATGCGGGGAGGCCTGGCTATAGTAGACTGTTTGTCGCAGTGTAACGGCGACCGGCTACCTGTGCTACCTGCGCTCGATCCACCGCCTCGTGGCGGAGACGCGCCGCGTGCCGTATCGCGCGCAGCTGCTGCAACTGCCGGCGCCTGCGCTCGCGCTCGTCGTCGTCTCGGCCTTCCTGCTTGCCGTACTCCTGAAGGTAAGGCGTGGCCGATTGGGAAGCGAGAGGTATTGGATAAATCAGAAAAGTGTTTCTTTCTACTATCGGGACATAAATCGCAGACGCGGGTTCCACTTAGTGATGTACAAGGCTCAAGGCGTCCGAGTCCTTTTGCCTAGAGCTCGGTTTCGTTTACACCGCTCGCCTCGTTTGTATGGCGCCCGACGACTCGGGAGTCTTTTTTAGAGCTTGAGCTTTTTTGAAGGCTCGAGCCCTTTTTGAAGGCTCGAGCTCTTATGAAGGCTCGAGTTCTTTTGAAGGCTCAAGGCCTTTTGAGCACTCGATCGATCTCGAAGCATTTTTAGCGTACTATTTTTAAATGATTCAGTTACATGATGTAAAGCTATAGATTTAATGTTTTTTTTAATCAAAAAATGTATGAAATAAAATTGTCAAACATATCCCTAAAAGCACCGATTCTCATGGACATTGCACTGCGACTGCGCATTATTGCTTGGTTACTGAGATATTAAAGTGATCAACATAAACTTGAGCTTATATTGAAGGCAAAGGCAAGTTCATTTTAGAACTCGACCTTGGTGTACAGCTCTTTAGAAGGCTCAAACTCTTTTGAAGGCTCGAGTTCTTTTGAAGACTCGAGCTCTTTTGAAGGCTCGAGCTCTTTTGAAGACTCGAACTCTTTTGTAGGCTCGAGGCATGGCTCAAAGAGTTTGCGGCTCGGAGCTCACTGAGTCTTGCCATTCCGCCTCGAGGCTTCGAAAATAAGCTGGACGACTCGAGGCTTGTACATCACTAGTTCCACCCTTATGTCGTTGACATACCACTCATACGTAGTGTTGTAAAAGAACTGAGTCTTTTAGTCCTCATTTTGTGGCTATGAGTTCTTTTTACAGAACTCAAGACTAATTAGTCTTCCGAGTCCTGAGTCTTGAGTTCTGTTGAGTCTTTTTAGTTCTTTCAGTCCTAAATTTTTTTGAGTCTTAAGATTTATTCTAAGTCCTTACGGTGTTTTGCAGTCCTTTGAGCTCTTCGAGTCCTGTGAGTTCTTTCAAATCCTATGAGTCATGAATTATACAGCAGGACTGCAGTCCAATCAAAAGGACTTGGGTCATGAAGCCTATGAGTTCTTTGAGTCGTAAACTTTAAAGTAGAGGACTGAGGAGCTCAATCAAAAAAACTAGCATATTATGAAGTTTTTGTATTTTTTAAGCAGAGGACTGCAGTCTTAATAATCACATCACTCACAGTTCGAATAAACAATTGGAAGTGGACGTTCATTTCATTGATACCATACATACATACAATCACGCCCTTTATCCCCGAAGGGGTGGGCAGACTTGAAGAAGCACTAGCTTCTTAAACCACTTTTAACCATTGATCTATTTAAGACTCAGTCGTGGGTTCTTTTTTAAAAGGACTCAGTCGCGAGTTCTTTTTAGAAAAGCTAAGTTTTTAGTTAAAGGACTTAGTCTTGAGTTCTTTTTATAAAGAGTGAGCTCTTTTAAAAGACTCTGTCTCGAGTTCTCTTTGTCAAGACTGGAGTCTTTTTTAAAAACACTAAAAACTCAGAGAGACTTGAGCTTTTACTTATTCTTTTTTGACTTCGAGTCTTAAAAAAGGACTCTAGTCTCAATATTAGGACTAAAAGACTCAGTTCTTTTACAACACTACTCATACGCACTAAAAGTTTTAAATCTTCGTTCCTCTCGCGTACGACTAATAGAGAGTGGAATTCGTTGCCGGCTGAAGTGTTTCCTAAACCTGCGATTTGGATTCCCTTAAGAAAAGAGAGTAAAACCATATGGCATTTTCTATAATGTTCTGCTACCCACAATATGCAACAAATACATGCCTGGTGAGTACCAGGCATGAATTTGTTGCATGTGTATTTTGTATAAGAAGCCAACACTTAAATGACCCCTATAGTCGGACAAGTTCTTGCGCGACCTTCCTGCGGAAGCCAGAGGTGCGGGGAGCCAGGAATGGGCGTCAGCGGGTGACAGGTGACGTTGCGGGGAAGAGGATTTCCTTTGACAATCGCGTGTGATTGGCGCTTTGCAAGACGCAAGGAGGGTCGCGCTCGAACTTATCGGACTATAATAGATTTACCTCATTCATGACTGAGGGTCGTGATCATTATGTGGAATTAAACACACACAATGACTTTATTGGCAATGTTTAGTATAGTGGTTTGCCATTGCCTTCCCCATTACACACACTAACCAATTAGTGTGCAGGTTTCCTCTCGATGTTTTCCTTCACCGTTAGGCAGCGATATCTTTGAAAAAGACTGCACTTACAAGTATTATTTACAAACTCAGTGGTACAGGCGGGGATCGAACTCACGGATGAGAAGTGAAGTTTTCTCCGCTCGGCTATCGCTGTTTCAGGTGTGCAGGCTCATATAAACTATAAATTCCTCAGGCATACTTCATCAACATAGTGTGGCGTTGCTACAAGTACCTCACGATGCGGGCGCACGCGCTCCACAGCTTGACTCCGTTCGTGATCTCGCACGACGGAGTAGCCCCCGCGGCGGTACCCCCGTATGTGGCCCCCGCGCCTGCCCCCGACTACTCGAGCCTGCTGCCCGACTATGAAGAAGCCGTCAAGCAGACCCCCCCGCCGTCCTACCGCGCCGCCACGCTGATGGCCACCGCTGACCCGGCTGTTACCACTGTGAGTGTTGTTTTTTTTGTCAGTTTTATAACCCCCTTATAGTAGGGTATTTAGTGACGTCAACCTTGCAGAACAAACTTTAACAAAGGAAGCCGCTTGGCACAGACGTACCTTGTGGTCATCTGAGCTGATTTAGCCCGGTACCCACGTGGCACATCCCTGCAGGTAGGTGGGGGGAGGGGGGAAAAGCCCATCTACCTTGCTGCACTCTCACGTCCATATCTCCAAAAGTTGAGCAAATAGGTCGTGTTTAGTATTATTTCAGTGTTTATATATTTTAGACTAGCGGTTGCCCGCGACTTTGTACGCGTAGACTCGATGATACAAAATATTTTATACTCCCGTCGCCATCCAGCTATCATGATCTCGTAGTCTACCATGTCGTAAGGAGAAGAGAGGAATAAAAAATCAAGGCCAATAGGCACTCTTTTTTAGATACGTTACTATCACCTCGCCATTCTCCTCTGGTAAAAAAATTTCGCATGGCAGTGACATGACACCGACTTCAAAACTAAATTTTGTTACTAAAGTGTAAAAAAATTTTTTTTTAACTTTTTAGTTTACTTTATTGAAGGCAGTTTAATTCGTTGATAAAAAAACTAAGCTACTACTATCGTAAAGTTATTATTATTATAAGGAGCCTGTCGTGTCCGCAGGGCAAAGGTCTCCCTACCCTTTCTCCTATATCGTAAAGTAGGTAGGTAAGTCTATTCTTATACTCGTAGTTCAATTTCCGTTAGTAAGTGATAAGTAGTATAAAAAATTGTGCCAATTGACTTTTGACAACAAAATTTAGACAAACTGCCTGTGGTGAAAGTATCCACGAACTACTTAGCGTTAAGGTCAGCACCATAAAATTATGACTTCTGAATGTAAACACTTAAATACCTAATTTATGCTGTAGCATATATGGATAAACATGCCTATAAAATCAAAAGGATCCTCTCGATTTCTCCGGGTTTCCGTCATCAGATCGTAACATGGAGACATTTTGGGAGTTCAAAAATCTCTCAAAGGTAATTTGTAAGTGTAAGTCAAAAGAAAATGCTCATAACGCTGAACAATGTTCCCTAAGGCACTCTATTCATATCTCTTTGAGTTGAGCTTAGCTGCTAGGGTTCTAGATCAGTTGCTCCAGACCTTCAATTTATGTACATTAATAGAAAATTCTCATCACACCGAACAATGTTCCCTAAGGCGCTCTATTCATATCTCTTATAATTGAGCTGAGCTGCTAGGGTTCTATATCAGTAGCTCCAGACCTTCAATTAGTGTACGTCAATAGAAAGTGCTCATCATGCTGAACAATGCTCCCTAAGGCGCTCTATTCATATCTCTTATAGTTGAGCTGAGCTGCTAGGGTTCCATATCAGTTGCTCCAGACCTTCAATTAGTGTACGTCAAGAAAATGCTCATCACGCTGAATAACTTTTCTTAAGGCGCTACTTTCATATTTCTCTTAGTTTAAGTGTACTGCTTCTACTGTATCTTTAAAATGTTCTTCATACTGTATCTTCAAAATAAATTATAGCCTAGTATTTTGCCCAGACCTAATAGCTACACAATAAAAAAAGTTTCATTCAAATCCGTCAGTGGTTGCGGAGATAAGCGTCTACAAACAGATAAATAGATAAACAGACAAAAAAATTAAACGTTGTAAATAGAATAGGAATTCTGTTACTATTTTAACATCACCCTCAATTAGTTTTTGGTAAAAATACTCAATGTACAACAAATACTAAAAACAGAATAAAATAAATATTTAAGTGGGTTAAAGTTTAAGTGTTTACAACAAACGCGTTTTTTGTCGTTGTTAAAACTAAATTAAAAGGTTATAATATAGTCTAATGTTGTGTAGATTAATGGTATGGAACCGTTCGTGCGCGAGTCAGACTCGCACTTGGCTGGTTTTAATATATTTTATCGTTCCAGCCCGACACTCCTCCGGCCGAGCAGCCGCAGGGCGCCGCACAGGTCCCGCCAGCACCGACCAGCACCGTGGTGATGCTGCCACAGCAAGGCACGCAGGCCCGCGTCTGAATCTCACGCATCCCCACGCCTGCTATAGAATGATCTCGCCCGCCAGGCGGCTTGGTTCGTACTGTATTCGTTTTTTGGTTGTTTTTTGTACGCTCCAGCCATATTAGTTCTGTTTCTTTTTTCATATAACAATCTATCTCGTTCTGTATTGACGATCTCGCAAAAATATGTAACCGATCGGCAACTAGCATGTCTGTATGCTGAGAATATAATAGTAGATAGTACCCCTGATTCGGAACAGCTCAATACTGAATTGACGATCGATAAACCACGTGTCACTGAGTTCGATATTAGTGTCACGTGATTTATCAACTCTGTTCTTTGAATTATTTTGAATCTGTTTGCTGGCCCTCGAGAGCGCATTTATTAACTTTGGTATGTCGTATGATTGCGTATTTTTTATTCTGGTGTAATTCCATAGCATTTAAATTCCTACCGCTAAAATTAAATAAGCTTATCCAATCCAATCTTTGTCATAATAAAGTTAACAGCATAATTACGTGTTATTAGTGAATATGAAGTAAGTATGTACTAGTAAGTCGTGTAACTTAAAGTTAGTAATCAGCTTGAAAAATATTTTACAAAAACAGAAATATATTTATTGTCCAACTATTTTTAGTGGTATGTCAGCAGCTGAATATTTTCTTTATGCTGTAATTTCTACGTAAGTAAATTTATCACACAAAAATTGATCGACCGTGTCGTCCGGTGGGCCTTGTACCTAGGAACCTTCGCTATCTGGGCGAATGCTCATCCAACTAGGCTACGGAGGAATCAGTCGACGAATTTTTGTAAGTGCTTGCTGCGACAGTGATTCGGTGAGTTAAAATTCGTCGACTAACATCCTCGAAAATTTACTTTCGTAAAAACTTAAGACATTGCGTATATTATAATAAATATTACTTTAATACGTACTTCATGTCCACTGTATAATAATATAATTCACACTTCTTAAGACATTTAAAAAACATACCTACCACCTTGATAAAGTATTAGCTTGTTGATTCATTGTTATATTATATCCCAGTATGATGCTGGTATTTGTTTGATTGAGTACAGGTTTACGGCCCTTGCTTGTGTCTGTATTTTAATAATACTTTCTAAATTATTAATTTTAATGGGATTCCTTCGTCAGGGGTAGATCTAAGTACTTTGTTGTGAAGCTTTGGTTGTAATTACGACAGTTTTTAAAACATCTGTCTGGTTTCCATCAATTTATTCAAAACTGGCTAACTAAATTTACGGTAAATGTTTCTATTTTTCGTATATTTCCCTACCTACGCCCTGGATCCGCTCCTGACCTTTAGTTGTAATGGATATGGAACGGTAATGGCACTCGCCGGCCCGCGGCCCCCTAGCGCGGTGTTTGTACCCTTACCTATTGAAACTGTAGTGCCATTGCGTTGTGTTTGAAAATTTTATTTTCCTATGATACTTAGGTAATCACTAGATTTATATTCCTCTTCTACTTAAATCTGTTCACTTAAATTACATACTTATTTTTATGTAAATCGTGGTAAATTGCCAAAATTATTGTTACTTTATTAAAATTTAGTACCAAATTTCTATTTTCCATAATACCTATTTATTTAGAATGAAAATGTGTCATTTTATCATTTATTTTTGTTTTTGGCATAATAACTACATTCCTTCTTCATCTCTAAGCTAGTTATAAATGAGTGTAACTTAAATGTATACTTGTATAATTTGTCATCGATGTATTGAAGTGTCTTTACTGATTGATATTTAATAATGCTGATACACCATATTGAAAAGAGCTGATGAACGTTCAGTATTTAATCATATTCATATCGATATGAGCATCGATGTCAATTCGTGCGGCATCGCACCGTCCATTTTGGCAAATTTCACTACGATATTCCTACCTTACTGTTGTACACGGATGGCAGATATTATTTATACTATTGTTTCGCTTTGTTCATAGGCAATCATAGTTTAAAAATATGTAGCGTAACTTTTCTAACAAGAAGACCTATTGAGTCACTCATAAAACTTTTAAAGTGAAGTAAATCTAAATGCTATTAGTATGGTTTTGGGGGCATTAAATCTTTTTTGCAGTGCTACTGTGTTAAGTAACTCGTCGTGTTTTAACATTTGGATTGCATTCTGACGGTCGCAAGAAAGATTTGTGGTACCTGCAATTACCTATTAAAAACTGTATATGTACGTACTTTGTAATATCATCTATCGATAACCTCTGTATAGTTACGAAATTAAATTGAATTTCGCTTACAAAAATTGATCGACTGTGTCATCCGATGGAACTCAAACCCCTGACCCTTCGCTATCCGGGTAAATGCTCTTACCACCTGAGCTACGGAGAACGTTAGTCAGTCGACGAATTTTTGTAAGTGCTTGCTACGCCAGTGAGCCGGCGTGGCTGTATAGGTACAGGAAATAATAATATACTTACGATATTAAAATTTGATGTGTGTACAACTAATGGATCTTGTAAGCGTTAGATGTAGACTGGTAATTGAGTGTCTAGAAAGTTGCTTGGAGTCACTGCTTTGCTCGTATAAACATGGTAAGAATCCGTAAGTAGTTTCAAAAAGGCCTAAAACTAAAAATATGGTAAACTTACATGTTGGAAAATGACTTCATCATGAAGTCTTATTAGATAATAACTGCGTCATTCTAGCATCGTGCTCATCACGTTAAATCATTCTTGATTGGCTGTCAACCAATGTATTGGCTAATATAGTATTAAATAGTTTAATAGTTGGTAATCAAACTATTAAGCATAATACATTTTCTTTTTCTTGCCAAATTGAAGAGTAAACCACTTGAATTGTTTGTGAATTATTTATCATAGTGTTTACGTTTTTGCAACTTATTGCCAATGCTATTTTTCACATAAACCATCCTCGTTGCCACCTATAGCCATAAAAATATTGTTTTAAATTGAAAAATTCTAAATTAGTACCTACCTTTATGTATGTAACTGTTAAATGTACTAAAGGCACTATTCGTATATCGGTGTGTTGTAATAATAAGTACCTACCTACTTTAACTATTTTTATTGACGTTATGTAAGATATCAAAATTAAATAAATTGTATGTCATAAAACAACACATTTTATTTCTATTCTTCCTATCTCTGTAGAAATCTAAATACGGTAACTCGTTCAGATGTAAATTATAAATAGCAATAAAATAATATGAAACTTACTAACTAGGATTTTATTAGTAACTAGCAGTTCCCCGCGACTTCGCCCGCGCTAAAAGTCGGATTTTCCATAGAAATTTTCATCCCCCATTTCACCCCCCTTATGATTATATATCGCGACAAAAAGTAGCCTATGTCCTTCCCAGTGTCTCAAACTATCTCTGTGCCAAACTTCATTTGATTCGGTCCAGTAGTTTCGGAGCCTATTCGATGCAAATAAACAAACAAATTAATCTTTCCTCTTTATAATATTAGCATAGATTCGTGAAATTGCCTAATGACAGCCACCGTAGATTTAATATCTACGGTTACGAGTGAATTAAGTATTTACTTAATTCCTGAGTGCAAATAGTTTTGTTCATTCATTCATTGCCGCCCTTAAAAATAACCATATTAATTACCCCAATGCCGCTTTGATTATGACACGGCGGGCTCGGTCTCGGTATCTCGATAAAATATCCTTGCCCACCCAGGGCAGGGCTGTAGATTTCAAACAATTGGAAATACCTATGTTACTACCTATCTATACTCATAGCTTAAAGCTACAAGACAGACAGATCTGGTGCAGTCAAATGACATCACACTTGCCGCCGGCCGTTGCGTTGCAAAGGTCACGGCGCGGCGATGTGCGTGATTTACAAACAACAGTCGGTCGGGCGCAAGCGCGCTGCTGCCGCGGCCCCGCAGTACTCGCGGCGGGCGAGGGTCGCGGAGTGCAGACCGAGCCGCGCGCCGCAACGTGCATTCTCTATTTATATCGACACACTCCCCTACCCACCGCCTCGCGCATGCGTACCGACCACCTGAAAACGAGGAAAGTGAAAATTGCACATCATGGTATCGCGCGGTGCAGGGCGCTCGCGAGACTCGGGCTAGCGACCGGCAGCGAGGCACCGGCGAGCGGCTAGCTGCGCCGCAGGATGGCCGATGCCCCGGCGATCCGTCTCGGCATTGCGACACTTCTGCGCCACACACCAGCTGTGCCGCCGGCGAGGATCGCGCGCTCGTGACGGCTCTAACGTATCGCGTGCCGAGCACCGGGCGCGATGGCGTCGACCATGCAGCTCGAATTCACGCAGGCGATGACCGATTTCAAGACGATGTTCCCGGATATGGATGACGATGTTATCGAGGCGGTGCTCCGCGCGAACCAGGGCGCGGTGGACGCGACCATAGACCAGCTGCTGGCGATGAGCACCGACAACCAGAACGAGCGGCTGCGGCTCGAGATGGAGCGCGTGGAGAGCAGCTCGCCGCGCCGCAAGGAGCGCCGGCCCGGAACCAAACCCGCTGACAACGGGGACGACACCGACACCACTGCACTTGTGTAAGTCGCCTTAATAATAATACTACCTAATCGGTGTCCCGTTTATAGTGATTTTAATAATAATCGAAAAATGAACGTGTAAGTATTTTCATCATAGAAACACAATGTTTTGCCGGCTGACCGATATCAAAACAACGCTCTTATTTAGTAGTAGGTACGTAGGTACCATAGGTGCAATCACCTTTAATTGGATTATAGGTAAGTCGTCGGTTGAATGATATTTTACCCCTTATTTATGTAAGGATAAAATGAAGCAACAGGTAAAAGCATGACATGCGAAATAAGTAACTATCATTCCTAATATACGTATGCGGTATGCTCCTACGGAATCCATACAATGGAACTCGGCAACCGCCATTGTGTGCATTACTATCATTGTGTTCAAATATAGTTTGGCAACGCAAGAGTGAATGTCAGCTTACCTAATGCATATCTACAGATTTGGATAGAAACTGGTGAAGGTAGTAGCTAGCGGTGTAGATAAAATTCTTTGTTGCAGTTGTTATCGTTTTTAGTAGGTATTGTCTTGTAAGAAGCAAGGAACGAAAATAAAGTTTCAACGCATGGGTAATATTCGCACATAGCTTACATAGGCGCATAAAAGGTAATTTTAGAAATACTTTTAGTATAGTATAGTAGGCACTTAGCCAAGATCTTTTGTTGTTATGTTGTACAACTTACAACCCAAACTAATGAAAACTAACTTAAATAGCATTAGCGATAAATAGAGATCAAAGAGGTATGTTGACCCAATTCCTAACTTAGTAACTCAATATGTAAGTAATTATTTTTATTTGACAATATCCCAGTAAACATAGGTAATTATTTACTCACAAACCATTTATCGATCGCCCGCCACCCTTAGTGCAAATAGGATTTAATTTCTTATTGCTAAGTAATGTAATACAATTATTAGTTAGTCAAACGAACATAGTCCACGTTCAAATCTATACATATAATAAAACTGTAAAACCGATGCGTCTGTACATTAAGTATTTTTACCAAAAACGAATTGAGGGTGATGTTAAAAGAGTAACAGAATAGGAATCTACAACTTTTAATTTTTTTGTCTGTTTGTCTGTTTGTACACGCTAATCTCCGGAACTACTGAACGGATTTGAATGAAACTTTTTTTATTGTGTAGCTATTAAGTCTGGGCAAATACTAGGCTATAACTTATTTTGAAGATCGGAGTACCTGACGTGGAACCTTAGCAGTACACTTAAACTAATAGAGATATAAAAGCAGCGCCTTAAGAAAAGTTATTCAGCGTGATGAGCATTTTCTATGGACGCACGCAAATTGAAGGTCTGGACCAACTGATCTAGATCCCTAGCAGCTCAGCACAACTGTAAGAGATATGATTAGAGCGTTTAAGGGAACATTGTTCAGCGCGATGAGCATTTTCTATTTACCTACACAAATTGAAGGTCTGGAGCAACTGATATAGAACCCTAGCATCTCAGCTCAACTATAAGAGATATGAATAGAGCGCCGTTGGGAACATTGTTTAGCGTGATGAGCATTTTCTATTGACTTACACAAATTGAAGGTCTGGAGAAATTAATATGCTAAATTACTTCAGACTGATTCAAACTCGAAAGGTAGTCCTACTGTCTCCAAGTTACGATCTGGTGACGGAAACCTGGAGAAATCGAGAGAATCCTTCAGATTTTACAGGCATGTATCGCATGTATTTGCTGTAGCAAATTAGCATTAATTTAGGTATTTAAGCGTTTACATTTCGGAGTCATGACGCTAAGTAGTTTGTGGATACTTTCACCACAGACAGTTTGTCGAAATTTTGTTCAATTACTTTATTATTAATGAAAGATCTAAGTAAATTGGCCCTATTTTTTTATACTACTTATCACTAACTAACGAAAATTGAACTACGAGTGTAAGAATAGTCTTACTTACTTTACGTTATAAGAGAAAGGGTAGGGAGGCCTTTGCCCTACAGTGGGATACGAGAGGATTTAATTATAATAATAACTTCACGATAGTAGTGACTTACAAACCGACCTTTGAGTAGGCTAGGAACACAATAAATAAATGCTAAACCGCATTCATCTATTGCGGTATGGTTTAAGTCTGACTTTTTTCTGAACACTAATACTAAAGTTACCTATATTTTTTACAAACGAATAAAACTGGCTTCAATAAAGTAAACTAAAAAGTTAAAAAAATCCTTTACACTTTTACTAAGAAAGATAATACGACAAAATTTAGTTTTGGAGTCGGTATCACTGCCATGCGAAATTTACTTACCAGAGGAGGATGGCGAGGTGATAGTAACCTTTCAAAAAATTGACCTTGATTTTTCATTCCTCTCTTCTCCTTACGCCATGGTAGACTAAGAGATCATGATAGCTGGATGGCGACGGGAGTATAAAATATTTTGTATCATCGAGTCCATGCGTACGAAGTCGCGGGCAACAGCTAGTATCTTCCTATTTTCGTGGTGAAGACCAATATACCTATTCAGCAACTGATAGGGCGTTATCAGTAGCGTTGGACAGGTTCTCACGTGTGCAAGTGTAGGGGCATTTGTAGGTGTTGGGTTCAAATAACGTTTTGACTTTTCACAAAAAGTTCGTCAGTGATCGGTGTTGTCGACTTATTCCAGGAATATTGATGACGACATCGTGCCTCTAGCAGTCCGTCGCAAATGGGTGCCCAGAATGCTCGGGCCTCTACCTCCAATGTTCCTACGCATTCCTCCGAACACCGACGCCAGGATAGACCTCAGCCTAGAAATGGACGACGACCGCATCGCCACCTTCCTGCAGAATGAAGAATTTATGGCGGAATTACGGTGGAACCAGGAGTTCATGGCAGCGCTCGACAGTGAACAAGGGCAGAAAGGCAAAAGCCAAGACGACGAAGCAGCGTTTAAGGAACGGCTCAAAAATATGGGCAAAAGTAAGTTGTACCCACGTATTTATTATGAGACGACAGATAAGGCCTACATAAACACACGTATCTAGTTTTCGTGTTTGTCTAACTTTGACGCATTCCTTAATTAGGTAGATACTGCATTAACTTTGCCTTAGGTGTAAGTAACTTTTATTTGTTCTGTGGTGTAAGATAGAGTCGTTTAAGCTGGGTATGTAGAGCCAAATAAAAGTATCAATAAGTAGTATGGTTCGTCTCGTCATGAAGGCTGAAATCGATAGTCGACTCAACATACTTATAATTGGAAACCTCTGCTGAACTATCTTTGATGGCTGATTTACACTTCCATAAGTAAATGAGTGGTTATAGAAATTGGATAATTAACCAGTAAGTACCAACTAAGAATGTGCTTAGATAACTGTCAGTAATTCTTATCAATGAACTCGTCAAAACCATAAGGTCTCTTTTGTCCTGGTTTAAAGAAATGTAAATCAGCCTTTAGTTCTTCTAAGGCGATTAAAACACTTGTTACATCCGCTTCAGGCACCGTTTCGTCACAACCGGAGTCGCTTATTAACGCTTCCGGGAACTCCACTCGACACTATCTTCTAACCATTACAATTTTAAATTAAATAAATAAATTAAATAAAGTGATTTAATTTATTTATTTAATTTAAAATTGTAATGGTTAGACGTTACTATTTTGACTATGTATCTTAGTTGTTCGTAGAATTTTATATAAAAGCCAGATGTCCGTGGATTCCCCCTGTTATTTTTACGATGAGAGTTGTGTATGGCAAAGCTCTGCCCGAATAAATACTTATCAAGTTCTACGTATTCTGTTGTGGCCTCCCTGACCCACCTTCTGTTACACACTGCCACGCAACACGCGTCGTAGCGCGTGAATTTCTTTGTATTCTCCCGCGCGTTGCGGGAGTAAATTTCATGGTGCGTGGCAGTGCGTTTGTTGCCTAACTTGTCAATAACAATCATAATCCTCCAAAAAAACAAACAAAACGTCAACCTTAATTTTAACCCTTACAGTGTCGCGAAAAAAGTTCGCCCAACTCACGCGGATGTTCAGCCGCGGTGGTCTCCGACGAACGCACACTCCCCGCCCTTCCCCGCGCGGCCCCCCCGACAGCCTGCTACTCCAGGAGGAGCACAGCGATGACGAGGACCGACAGCGACCCAAGATATAGACTACCAGGTGCTTTGAACTAAACTGACACGACATCGGAAATTGCCCGAAGTATTGGGTTTTTCTGGATTGATTTTCCATCTTAACCATGACAGACTATGATTCGAATATTGAATGATCTTGCATCGTGATTGGGATTTGCAATTTGCACGATGCAAGGAATTAATTGGGTGAAACGAAGTGGTCACGTTATCGTACAATTTCTTTGAGGCCGTGGTAGCTCATGAACTGGAAAAAAATTGTTAGAAGGCTTAGAAAGAATTGTTCGCTGAACTCTGAAAACTAAACTAGTGAGTTCAGGCCAGCAATGAAAACAACATTGACCTGTCTGTTCTGCTTACTATGGTCCCTTAAATATAGAATTCATTAAAAATAGCATTATGCAGACAATATATATTATGCCCCGAATGGCTCGCAGAAACGGCCAGGGTTCTAGTCTAGCTTGCGTATTTTTACAAAAACTAAATCGGTCGTTTTAATTCGCATGAAAGCGTCAAGGAGTCGTCAAACTGGTTTTTAATTTGTTGGTCGCGAAGAGCGTTAACTCAGAATAGGCCACGCTACAAGACAAGCTATCAATTTTCATTATAACCTGAACTGCCACTCAAAAGGCCGATTACGCAATGACAGTTCAGTTTATAGTAGATAGGTATGTTGATTCGGCTTTCAGATCAGAAAGAGTTCTACCGATACTTACTTACCTAAACTAATAGTACGTAGGTATATTTAAGTCTTATTTGTTGAAGCTTTGCCAACAGTTTTGTTAGAATAACTTAAGGTACCTACAAGTTGCCATGGCATGGGCCCTTGACACAACATTTTTAAAATTATCTCAACTTAAACGTCAAGTAACAGACCTGTCGTGTCGACCCCTACCGAATAGCACAAAAATAAAAACAAGCCTGTTTTTGAAGTGTCTTATAATTTTTACTATATTTTTTTCAAAGTTATGATGTGATGTAAGATTGGATCGTTGAAGTAGAGCAGAGCCTTATTGTAAAGGCCTTATGAGTAGAAAGGTTACAAGGTTTCGGATAAGACTGGGTTTGTATGTAAGAATGATTACAATTATTGTTGTTGATGTAAAAATCAATTTATAAGTAAAAACTCATTTACGTCAAATGGTAAAGAATTTTGTGAATCGATTGGTAGTTTTCCATTGAAAGGCTGACAAAGATTTGTATAAATTACCCACATCGTAGTTAGATAATGTAAATAATTGTTGTATTAGATAATGCGATAAGTAGTTCGCTTTGTGTTGAGGTCTACCAATTTAGTTACCGTTAAGATTCTTGTTAGGTCCTGCGATCGCCCTCACGCAATTTAGAGAGTATGCGCTATTAACCTTCCATGTGCCGCACGCTCCTTAGATTACATTCGTCTACTATCATTAGATAGGTACGTCACTGCAACTGTGCTGATGTTGATTTTAAACGATCACAATCAACATACAAGTATATTGGCAAAACAGATGGAATCCATCCCAGCAAAAAAAGTTTTTTTTATTCCAAATGGGTTTGCTATTGACTCTAGACTAAGCCAGACGTGGCGCAGACAGAGTCGACTGTGGAGCGAGCTCATCCAGAAGAAGCCTGTTTACTCTGACTGAAGGTTTTGGGTTGTAATCCGTTGTATAATAATAATAAGTTTATTACGATGACTATGTTAAATGTGCAGAAATTAGATATAGATAAACCTACTATTTTTAAAACTCTAAAATGTTTTTTTTGTAACTATAAGACTGTAGTGTAGCCATAGTGTAGGTATCTAGATTTTTTCTTTACATAGATTTAACCTACTTCTAGTCTCAGCCAAAGACAAGTTTTGTTACATTATTTAAGTAATCATTAACATTGATCAGCTATTAACCGGTAAGTTTAATTAATTTTAAATTTAGAGTAAGTAACTACAGTTCTTTATAATATTTTATACCTATGTTTCCATTTTCTTCAAGAAATCATAATCTTACTCTCTATCTACTATCTACTGTACCTGAACGAAAATTATTAAGCACTTACATAAGTTTCATAATTTCTTACTTTGATTAAACTTTATTATTAGAAGAGGAATATTGTATTTAGAATGACTAGTCATTTCAATGCAGTCCTAAGTGGATTTTATGGCCAATGTATTCATACTCTACCCTGTTTACTAATAAAAAGCTTACAGTGAAAGTTTTACAACCTACCGGGTCACAAAATGCGTTGTGATGTGCTATGTTTCTTGTGCGAATATATAAATAAAGATTATTTATAATTACAATAACTTTTATTCATTAAATCAAGGTTAATAGGACTTCTAATTACCCTTCCGTTTTAAGGTTCCGTACCCAAGGGGCAAAAATGGTACCCTATTACTAAGACTACAATGTCCGTCTGTCTGTCACCAGACTCTATTTCATGAACTGCCATAGCTAGACAGTTGAAATTTTACAAATGATCTATTTCTGTTGCAGCTGATCAACGAATAATAAAAAGAGACTAAAATCAATATTTATTTAGGGAGGCTCCCAAACAAAAACCGTGATTTTTGCCGTTGCCGTTTTGTGCCGGCGACAGGTAGAATGCTTAAAATGGTTAAAAGATAGCACGGAATCCTTCGTGTGCGAGGCCGACTCGCACTTAGCCGGTTTTCCTTTCCCGTAGGAATTTCAGGAAACCCTCTCTTTAGTGCTCCCCTACAATCCCCAAGGAATCTAACATGGCCTTCATCTTTCTACGATCAGTATACTTGGGGTCTAGTTCACCCACACGTTTAATTTTTAAAAGGCGGTTATAATGTTTTTGACATATATTGTAAGGTAATTGTGTCAAATAAACCGTCAAGTTACGTTAACCAGCTGTTTATTTATTTATTTTAATAATTTTGCAAGTACACACACAGTAGAAACTTAAAAGTAACACTGGAATTGTGTACACCCGGCAGGGCACAGCAACTGAATGTAACCTAAGTAAAGGACGTATACATATTTTAGTAGAGACTTATATAATAAGTTACATTTTTATGCCATATTTTTATAAACTTATTTATTGCTTAGTATAATAAATAAGTATAATAATTTAAAAAAAAACAGTGAGTATCCTAAGTATATTTCCTTTCTACTCGGGACTGTTTAAAAGTTGATGAACTTGGGTCTTAGGTAGTTTCGGCTACAAGCTGTCTGCCAGTCAGTAACTGACTATAAAATTATGCTTAATCCTTTAAGTACAGGTAAGTTACATCATGAAGCCAAAACAAATCCAACTGAAAATGTTACCATTTTTGAGATTTTGGTTTTTAACTTTTGTTATTTTGGAGTTATTAATATTCATAATGGCGCGATAGCCGAGCTGAGAAAACTTCTCTTCTCATCCGTGAGGTCGTGAGTTCGATCCCGGCCTTTACCACTGAGTTTAAAAAAAAACTTAAGCCTACAGTCTTTTCCAAAGATATCGCTGTCTAACGGTGAAAGAAAACATCGTGAGCAAACCTGCACACTAGTTGGCTACTAGTGTGTAAAATGTAGAAGGCAAACCACTCCATCAAAATTTGCCAAGAAAGTCGTTGTGTGTGTTTCATTCCACATAATTATCAAGAGCGTCAGTTATGATGAGGTATAGGACTACGAAGAAGAATATTCATAATATAATTAAAACATAAGTTAAGTTTTAAAAAAATATAATTATTTATAAATACTGGTTTTTAAAATTCATTACATATTTGTAAAAATAGCCATACAAAAGATAAGTGAAATAATATATTTATTTTGCCATTCAGTCATCTGTAGGTATGTACTCATCGGACTATCCTCCAAAGTTACTTCTACTCTTATAGATATTAATATTTTTATCGATTATATTTCTAAGTGTAAAGTAAGTAACTAATGTGTAAGTATACTCAGTTCTAGTAGTGAGGTTGCACTCAAACTAAGTAGAGCAAAGACAAACAACAATAAAACGTATTTTTCGATGTTAGCAATCTCGTTGTGAGCGCGTATGATTTCTTAACAGACACACAACACACCTACTTAATAAATTACCATTTTCTATTTTATTACTTTAGTTAGTGTCTAGATGAAATGTGTACTTAAGTGTAAGTTACACAACGTCACTATTTTGTTATACGCTTACCTATCTATATAACGGTTTTACCGTAAAATAAATTATTTTTGAAACTGTAATCTTCGAGTACGTACCACATATTATAACTAGTATCATTTAGTATCTATGTTTGACATTATTTTTAAGTTTTTTCAAGTATTTTTAGTTCAAGAGTTCGAGTCGGAAACCTTTTTTTAGATACTTTGCCAAAGTTGTTTACAAAGGAAAATGTCGTTTTCCAGTACAAATTGATCATGCTTGAATGAATGAGGTTACATATGAGAGTAATCGGGCGCGGCGCGTCCACACGACCATCAAAGAAAACGCTTGTCAATGAGCTCAGCGGAGGGGAACGGGAAGAAAGTCGCATGTGTGGTGCAAGGTGTTTCTTGTGTGTCACCACAACACTTGCAACTCACATACATTGACATTACATGACGACCGTCTTGGTGTAGTGGTTCGCGCTCCGGACTACAAAACCAGACGTTTCGGGTGCGAATCCCGCAAGAGGCAAATGTTTGTAAGATGAGCAGGACCATTTGTTCCTAAGTCTTTGATGTATAAACGTATATAAGTAGTATCCGTTATTCTAGTCGCCATAGCGCTTAGTTTGGGGCTAGGTAAATTGGTGTGTTTGAATAAACAACGTATTTATTTATTTCCGTGTCAAAATGCAGTATGTACCTACAGTGTACGAGTACGGTATGTAATTGAAGTTCCGTAAATGTTTTTCCGGAAAATACATTAGCATTAGTCACTTTACTCGAAAATTTCAGCCGGCCAGCACGCAAATCTTTCACGTTTTTTATTTCTGGGACACGAAACAGGTAAATTCTTTTGATAAAATATTCAGAAAATTATAGCATGTACCTTGAGAGAAGAAAACTTCACTGCTTTTCTGCACTGATCCCTGCCTGTACCTACCTACCACTTGAGTTTGTAATAACGTAGATTTAAGTAGTACAGTCTTTTTGAAGGTTATCGCTGTCTAGCATTGTGAGTAAACCTGCAAACAGTTTTGAAGTGTTGTTGGCTTAACTTACTTTGAATCAAGAATTGGGGAAGACAATGGCAAACTACACCATTAAAGTTACCAAGAAGGTCGTTGTGTGCGTTTCATTACACTTGATGATCACAATCCTCAATGATGGATAACTAAGAATATATAATAATGTCCTCCTAGCTGAATTTCGACTACGGCGGCCTATCTCAACTGAGATTAGCCAACTGCGCGGGACATATTATAGTGCACAAGTGTGTGCGCAATACACAGGTGCACTCTCTGTTTAATATGTCCTAAGAATATATATTCAGGTGGCAAATACTTGAAGATTGTATCAATAGTGCTCTCTCGAAGTTGCAGAAGATAATAATTAATAATGGCAAAGTTAGATATTGCTATGCTAGTGTACCCACTTTCTATCACGAACGCTAATACATAACAATAGTAAAGGATCTGTAATATTCGCGAGTTGCATTTTATGCCCAATTTATTGTGTATTTTTTATTTATAAGCAGAAAATTATTCTAGTGAGAATTGGGTGGGTTCCTGAAACCCTTCTACGAAATCCGTCACACTAATATAAATATATCACATTTAAACCAAAATGAGTAAGTAGGTAATGTGAAAGGCGACCTTTTTTATAACTTTTCTTGGTTAGTCACCCAAACCGTTACTTTTCATATTGCTCGAGATTTTGCAAGTTCATAAGTAACTTGATAATTTACATAAGTGTCGCAATTAAGTTACATAACTATAACAATTAAGTAATATTACCTCAGTTAATAAAAAATACTCTTTTCAATTGGAAAATAAGTGTGGCGAGCGACTAACAGAGAAACTCAACTTTCATTAAATGCGCTATGAATAAGACAAACCGGCAATTATGAACCCATTTGTCAGTTACATCATATAGGTAGGATAGGAGGTATATAAAACTATAATGGTTTGCTTCAATTCATGAAATAACGCGTTGCACTATTCTATTACCTCACAACTGACGCAACTTAGAAGCTTATCAAAACAAGTCCGCAAAGCAGCGAAATTGGAATCGATCCGCGCAGTGGCGGCCGCGGCGATGCGTCTGCAGAGATGCGCGGACGCATCGCGCACGTGCACCCGTCACGCATCACGGACACCCAGAAATGTGCTCAGTTTGTCCCTAGACTCCGAGCCTCTCGCACGCGCGGAGACCATACACTTTTCCCGCGTTTTGTGACTATGAAAAATATTATTTGTGATGTAAATGTCTCGCGACCGGCTTAAGTGCGCCCGAACCAGATACGTTTGAAGCGGCTCTGAAGTAATTATTTCGTAAGTATCGAGTTTATAGTTAGGGCTTTGACCGTCGCCAGGGCCGGCGCGGTGCCGGGAGCTCTCCTGTGGGCTAAAAGAGTTGACGGCGACTGCCGAACCTGTTGCTCACCTTGCTCGTTAAGATCGACGAACCCTTTGCTGTGATGATCTCCAACGTTTTTCTCGTCACAGGATCTTCGGTGGCATATTTCTATTTTTTGCTCACTCTAGTTACTTACAATGTTCAACTTCAAGGTAAAGTGGTAATAGTAAGCTACTAGAGGGATTGTAGTTCATTATAATATGACGGTGTAACGCCAATTAATGAATTTTAAATGAATTAAAATCAAATCAGCAAAGTTTGCGATCCACCTACGGGAACAGCAGGTAGTAATAAAGAAATGTTAGAGGGCAGTCAGACCATACACTTATGCATCCTGATTTTTCTCCAATTTTCCCTTTGTCGTGCAGAAGTTTAGGACGGGATTCCAGCCCGACTTCATTTGAATAATATGCCTACCTAACCCTTTCATCTAAGAGTTTAAGTGGACTTGCGTCTGTTTTGTTTTTTAATGACTTAATATTTTCATTATCCCTAGAGCAAATCAGTATCTTGTTTTACTCTTCGACTCCTCCCTCTAAGACCGATACGTGTAACTTAAAAAAAGCATTTTCTCGTGCTAAAGTAAACTACAATAACAAACCCAACATTTTAAAATCATGACATAAGTTTATTATTTAATTTGGCAAGCAAAAACCAAGGAACTTTCTGAAATTCGCCCCTTTTTGACCAGCCAGCATCTTATTTTGTAAAGTTAAATAAATAAAATAATAAATTGTATCAACAAACACACCAATTACCTAGCCCCAAACTAAGCGTGAGCTTGTGCTATAGTGACTAGGATAACGGATAGAAATATAAACATCCATGACTTAGGTACAAATGCTCGTGCTCATCACACAAACATTTGCCCCTTGCGGGATTCGAACCCGCAACCGAAGAAGTCCGGTGCGCGAATGACTACACCAACACGGTCGTCAAGTTGTCTATAGAGCAAAAAGGGTAGCAGTACCAAGACCGAGACAACTTTCCTGTGAGTTTATTTTTCTGTTAGCCATAAACAGCATCCTTTCTGAATTATAATGAGCATTAAATGTATTCAAGACAGCGAAGGATGTCGAGCCATTAAGCAGGGAAATAATCGCCGAGCCGGGAGCGTACTACAGGTAGCAAGTCTGCTTTCATTTACATAAGATGCTCACAGACATTTTGTTTTTGAACTCACTTGGTACTTATAGTCAACTAGCTTTTGCCCGCGACTTAGTCCGCATGCGCATGGTATAAGTTATTCGAGTAGCTTTTTTCATTCATAGTCAAAACATTATCAATTTTGGACAGAAATTGCCACTTGTAACTTACTTATGGAATACCGATCGGTAGATGACGCGTAGAAGATACAACCATTTATATTGATAAATTGGTTATGAAGTTTTCAAAAAACACACCAATTATCTAGCCCCAAACTAAGCCAGAGCTTGTACTAAGTACACTAGGATAATCATCACACAAACATGTGCCTACTGCGGGATTTAACCCGCAACCTCTGGTTTTGCAGTTCGGAGCGCGAACCACTAGGCACACAAAGACTATTTATTTTATGTTATGTTGAGTTATTATTTTATGTTCATTAGTATTTATAAAAGGGTCACGTCACGTACCTGTATGGGAACTATGAAAGAAAATTAAGCCCTAAACCTTAGGGCTTAATTTGCTTACTTTAATTTTCTAAATCCCATTATGCCATGCAATTAGTGTTTAAAATCAAACACGCTTTAATTCGTAAATCCTTTTTTATTATTACGTTACCTCTTTTTTGATAAACTTGATTGATAGGCTATTAACAGAGCTCTGGTATCGTCCAAAAATTCTGATGCCATGCAGGGCCGCAACTACTTATACTCGAAGAACTTATAGATCTTAATAAACACATACATACCTTAAATAATACCTACCATAAAAGTAGAGACGATCAGGGGCATATAAGAGAATACATAATGGATGAGGCAAGCACAATATAATTACAAAATTATACGAAATAGCCAACTGACAACTGACTACCTCTCATTATAGAGCCTTTGTATGGATATTGTAGAGGCAGTTCATTGAAAGAAAAAGAAAATAATACGATGCAATCGTATCCGCGCAAAGGTATCGGACTAACATATACATTCGATTGTAACAGTCTTAGTTGCTGTTTTCTTTAATTCAGCCAAAATAAGTAAGTAGGTAACTGCACTGCACGAGAGATATTATAGTGCAAAAGTGTGTGCAGAATACACTGGTGCACTCTCTGTTCTTTCACTCTCATAATTCGGTGAGACGGCAGTCCGACATGACCGTAAAGAGATCAGGTGCAGGACCACCAACTTTCTGACTCCGGAGCTGTGTCAGAGTTATTTTAAGACAGAAAAACCCAACACTTTTGGCCCGACCCGGGATTCGAACCCAGGACCCCGTAGATACCCAGTGTGCTGACCACTAGACCCGTTGGTCTAGTAGCCTCGTTAGGCATCAAATCTTACTACATCGGCAGCCATCATGGTGTAGTAAGTTGAAATCTAAACTGTACCGATTAAAGCCAATTCCCTTAACAATCACTTACTGCTACCAAGCTTCATACAAAATACATCAACGAGTTACTTAGTTAATAAACCTATAAAAAATAGTAATAATACATAAGTAGTGGGTATTTAGTGTGTAGGTATGTAATAAATTAACCAATTTAACACATAATAAACATGTTTAAACAATGCTAATAATAACATGTAGGTACGTACGAGTTAATACAATTTTTAATTTCTTTATTTTTCATCTTTGTTGTCATTTAGGCGCTTGTGTCTTTTACCAACCAAAAGACACTTTGTACTAAATGTGGTAACTTAGGTAATAATCGTAATGAAGTTAGCTTTTATCTTTTTTACTTACTTCGTAATGAAAGTATGGAATCGAGGCCGATATTAATAAGGGTAAAGTAATCGACTTCCATACTGGCGTGTTTTTATGCATAACCAACGAGATAAACTTACTTTGATATTGAAATAACAGAAAATCTGTACCAAATAAGCGGCCACGCTTGTTGGAATACTGTTAAGTTTAACATATGAATAGCTATTAAATAGAAATCTGACAAGAGAAATGGTCTGTCCAGCAGATTAGTGTATCTGTTGTTTAGAGTTTATGTTCACTTATTGAGTTAATATTTCGCGTCTTGCGACTCTGTGCGACATGAAGATAAAATACAGTATTAGGTAGTTATATAATTCATTACATTGTCATGTCCAATGAAAATTGTCTGCGTTCTTCCTCTCAAAAAACTTTTATGCCCTACCTAAGTACTTTTACTGTGCTCCATGTCAGATATATATGTATATTGTGGCAAATCCATTAATCCAATCAATTTAAATATGGTTGAGATTGTAATCACTTTATGTAGGTATACGTGGAAACAATACTAATGTTTGTTATTATAAGCATAGTTTATGAAATGTTTCACTAAAAACTAAGTAGACGTAGACTACCTACATCTTTTGTTGTTCTAGCTAAGTAGATATCTAAAGCAAGTTATATTCAAATTTTGCTTTAGTAATACTTAGGTGTACCTAAGTGGCTAGATAGTAAGTCAGAAGTCAGTTCATAATATATTTCGTCCGTGATAATATCTTACAGTAACTGAGTTTTTACCAATAAATCTGATATCGTGCTCTTTAAAAGAACACATTAGTTATGAAAAGAAATAAGTAAGTTTAACTTTATTCAATATAGGCAATAACATCGCTTAACTGATATAATTACCGCTAATTCTATTTGCTCAGTGATGTATAGATAGATCGGAATAAATAATTTCTACATGTTAATAAAGATAGAAGTACAATACTTAAGAATACAGCTGCAACTTAAGGCGTGATGAAACTTTACAGTGGACTTTGATACTTGGATAACTTCAAATACTTATCAATAAAATATTTTGCATTGGGTGTTAGTGATAGCACAGTATTATAATTAATAGTATAAGATGAATGCTAGTGGATTCAATCTGTCCCGGCGTCTAAAATCGTAATATACTACAAAAGATACGACAAAGCTATTGGAAATGGCGAAGTTACCTCGAATGGCCACCACTAAATCACATGTTTTACGACACGCCGCGCCCTCCTACGGGACGCGCCACCAGCGCTTGCAACTGCTCATAATAGCAAAAATAACACCTTCCCAGTAAATCATTGTAATTTAAAGCATATTGCCTCTCAAGCAATGACTATGAAATCGAAACGGGCTAGAGTAAAATCGATAACAATACCAGTATTTAATCTCGAATAACGTATCACCTTAATGCTTCAGCTAGCATCAATCGCGTATTGGCAATACTTAGTTGGAATTGGTAGAAGAGCAGCTACCCGGTTCGTGGTATCGCATCATGTGATTAATCCCAACAATGCCGGTATCACCAATAGTTCTTAGAAATTTCCCAGCAGTTGTTCGCAATGATTAAACTGATGCAGGATACAAAAGTAGGTAGGTACCTTGTTTTGTTTGGTACAAATTACTTACATATAGGTACTACAGCTTTAGTTGTTAAATTGATTTGAGTTGTTATATTTTACAAGAGAACATCAGATTGACGCAATGGAGTTTAATGATAATTTTCATATTCCACCAAAAAGATGGACTCAACCTACCAGTAAGTTAAAGTACTTACTTACCATATTTATATCTCACTCATACTTTACTTTTATTATGGGAACAAAGGTACGTAAAACAAAGACCACGGCAATTAAAAGGTACAGAGGGGCAACTAATGTGAGAAAAGTAGTTTCGAAAAAGCTCTAAAATTGCTAATAGTGCTAATTAAGAATTGTTTAGCAATACTTTGCTACGTACAAGTACCCACTACTTACGTAAATCACTACTTATCATGCGAGACGGCACATGCCATGCGGTGCAGTGAAAGACTTTCGCAGGCGTAAAAACTAAAGAATAAGTACGAAGTAAAATTTAAAATCGATTAAGTGACGTATACAGACAAAACTGTTGCTTTGCCCGACATTGAAAGTCTGAATTAAGAAGACATTAGGGTAGGAACCTACCATTTGTTCCACCAGAACCACTCAAGTAAAGTTTTAATGAAGACGGCTGCAAATGGTCTTAATTCCGCTCGTTTACTTAAAAAATATGGCACATCACCGGTTCCAAAATATTTTGCATGGCATGGCAAGTTAAACCAAGCACATACCAAATTTAACACATGAATAATGTCTTATTTAACAATGCTAGTTGGGTAGCATTGTTAAATAAGACAGCTTAGAAGATTTTTGTAAAGCTGGTGAATTAAGGAATTATAGTCCGCCGATTCGATTATACTTTCTGTAACAATACTAGAAAAGACTAATGTTTTGTTGACACGATTAACTGACAAAAGCAAGCCGGCTCTATCATACAGATTCACGGTCTGCTTCGTAACCACCGAAGTGATACTACGAATAAAAGACTTTGTTGTGTTGTGATCTTATCCAGAGGTCATCACACTCACTCAATTAGCACTTTAATGTACTATTTACTCAAGATTTCTTCTCTTGCGTTTACTTTATTGCATTCATGTTTAAAGAAAAGTGTTACTTGAAATGCCGTTCTTATGTCTCATTGTAATAATTCTTTTTTAATAACACATAATCACAAACTAAGCGCAAATTGATTACGAGCTGTCACGAACTTCGGGTGGTGAACAATTGCAAAGAGTTCAATTACATCTTCAATTGATTTGGTGAAACTTTCATTGAAATATTTTTAATTGCAACGGCTTAACGTACATTATGGACAGTCAAGTACAAAAAAAAAGCGTTATAAACCATAAATTTATAAAAAAGTATTATTTTGATGTGCGTTCGCAACATGCTGTATTGCACTTTCAAATACCTAACAATAGCAAAACCTACTGCAAGAATCCTTATTTACCAACTCTCTTTGTCATTATCTATTATCTTGCAAAAGATATGAATATCTTTGGTGCTTAGTAATATAAGAACATTATTATTACACAGCGAAACGGCATAAATTTGATTATGTATGTAGGCAAGTAGACCGCTGCTTAGTAACTTGAGATTAATAAGACAGACATGGCGCAAGATGTTGTTGTAGGCGCTATAAATGTTATAATACCTACTTACTAATAGCAATGCGAACACTGCATGTAGGCGCTTAACGCGCGAAATATTTGTTGCTTGTTTCGATTGCATAATTGTTTTTTTTCGGTTCGCTAATTCCTTTTCATATCGTTTGCAAATCACTGGGCGGTGGCGAGTGATAACTCCCAGACGGATTTGTTAAAACGGTTGCGTGAAACCGAACACCTGATAGTGAAGACGCGTTAAATAAGTGTTTGTAACGTAGGAATGTGACGTGGACGTGGCGTACCCGGCTGATGCCGAGGCTCGCAATCAGTTCAGCCGAGTTTCACCCAGAGTATTCGTGCTGTTACTTTTACGCGCGCGGCCGCACACGAACAACGCTCTGTTTCCCTAAGTCACAACAATAATTGTCTATGATATCGCTGTTAGAGGAAAACTTTGACTTTCCATTCGTCTTTGTCACCTTTGAGCGTGCCGAGAGTGCATTTGTCGCCGCACACTATTATGTCGCATGAGCTATCCGATCAAAATTATTCGTATGTGTTATGCGCGCGCGCGCCGCTTTCCTTGGAATCGTCAAAGAGAAGTGCGCACGATCGCGACTGCGAGTGCCTTTTACAGCGAGCGCCTGAATTTCAATAAGGGCGCTTATTAACCGCCGCCACTTCGATATGGAACTAGATAATATCGTCGCCAGTCTTCTTTATTTTAATGTTCATTGTTTTCTTTTTATTTAATGCAACTGACTGTATATTACGTAGAACTACCAACCTTTGTACTTCTCATTAAAGTCGCTTATCTGTAACTAAGTACTTCTATATTTTTATTGGTGTCATAATCAACGTTCCTACTTTTATTACTTATAGTTTATGCATAAAAAACAAATCTGTACTAGGTATTTAGGCGTTTTTTAACTAACTTATGGAAGAACTGAAGTTTTATCCTGCCCGCCCATAAGTTCTTCAAGTTTCTAACAAGGGTGAAGCTTTATTCCTGTTATGTACCTACCTAGTACATAAGAGGTACCTATATGGTTTTACCTTTTCACCTATATTTCAGGAAAGTACCTACAACTACCAAAGAGGTTAGCAAGTATATAGGTACGAGTAATATCAAATACGTACCTACCTCCTACCTAGATAGAGTTTACCCACGACAGTTTCCTTCACTCCGATCCCGACCGGGCCACAACTTACAAAATACTTCACATAAATCTAGCCGGCTGTACATGGCCTCGCCAGCGCTCGGTTTGATTTGAACCCACGACCTAACAATTGAGACAAACTTTATCGAAGGTATGCGGTCATGCTTCAGTAAAAGCACGCTTATAAAATTCAAATGTATCGTTATTTTAAATCTATTGCATTGTCAGAAGAATGCACGTTAACCGACTAGCAAATAAATGCACATTTGGTTTTTAAATAAAATTGACAATTATGCCCTTAGTACGAGGTAGAAGCGCATGGAGTACCGCGATATTTTTCTTTAATGATCTATCTTTCTTTAATCTCGTTAGTTAAAATAATTTTCAATTTTGCCAAAGTGGACCTCGATAACCGAAATACAAGAATCAGGAAATTATTGACCAAAACACTGGACAACTCACAAGGCAATCAAGGAGTACGGCTTTACCGAAAATCTGGACGATGCTGACATAAATTAAAACAATAATGTTCAAATGTTTATCGAACTGGTGCAATACGAATGCCGTATTTATTTGCGGTACCTACATAAATAAGTAAAATATTCCGTCGCTAAAGGGAAGCCGGCAGGCGGCAGGCGCGGGCGCACGAGATTTGGGAAACGATCCAAGATAATATTAGCGGTACCGTTGCAGATCGCTGCCTGCGCGATTGTCGGATCGCCTGTGGTGCTCAAGTCCACACCGTTACTTTAGCACCAAATCTGCCTACAATACGTTCTTTGCAGCACTGTGATTCGGATAATAAGTCTAAAGTCACGATCCGGTTCCGTGAACCTGTCTACGTAATCTCGCCGCTGAATTAGAGGCTCCCTTATACGGAGCAGATGCATATTTATATTGGACCTATCGCAGTAGATATCGCCAAGACAGATTGCACCCCGCGGTGATTTATTTTGTTATGATGTGGGTGCGATAGCAGTTTATTCATTCTGAGTGCTTTACCTGGACGCCATGCTTTCAGTTTACAGACAGAAAGCAGAATGTACCGATCGTGATATTTGTTTACCAGCCGCGATGATAGATTAATTTGTTTGGAATAGAGAATTAAGTAAGCATAATTTTCTCTCATTTTCAAAAGATTCAAATCACTATCCCAACGACTTTATTACGTAGCCTAGAGAAGATAAATTCTATCTACGTGGACAGAATTCTAATTACGAGTACCTATAATTGTTTGAAATATTTGATCTTTCTTTGGTTAACTTTTTCGTGTTAGTTCAGTAAATATTACTTCAAAATTCTTCTGTAGTAGGAAGGCAGGCACTTATGAACGAGTGCTTAATATTTACCATATAATTTGCATTATTGGACGAAACTAATCACTCCCTAGTTCCTTTGGAACTAGCTATTAAGTAAATAGTTACCTAACATTTTCATTGTACCTAACTGATAATGAAAAAATATTTGCATTTATCCTGCTTTTCGCAAATAGTAAAGTAATCATTCCTACCCCTATTACAAATATCGTAACCTATTGACTGATTTCTATTTATTGGGGATTTTAATATTTATCGTGGAATAAACAGTTATTTTTGACGTTGTTGCTCAATCTAACACTATGCTTGTTGTTTAAACTTCTTAGAAACGTGATTGCGTCACTGTCACTTTAAGCATCGATCGTGCGTGGTATAGGTATGTCTTTCGCAAAGTTAAGCGCAGGCGCAGTAGTTGGGTTGTTATACGCCAACACCAATATTTTTCGGATCAAAGGATGAGCCTTGGCATACTTGTTCCTTAGGTAGACTTGTGTGGAAAACGCCTGGGAGTCAGCGGCTCACACCCCGCTGGGGGGCTGGGGGAGGGGGTGAAGTTCCCTTACTCCACACGCACTGTGACTCGTCATAACTGCTAATTTATACTTACTAGGGCAAGTTTGGTATCGTTTTCAGCTAAATCAAAGATGGCCAATTGATTTTAGAACAAAACCTAAGCATTTTTATACAAAAAAATTGAATAACGCCCAAAAATTAAAAAAAATAAATTCAATATTTTTTTTGGTAATCGCCATAAACTTTAAACGTGTACCAATATCTGCTTTAAAAAATATAGGTTAATAGCCGCATTTATACAGATTCTAAAAATATACGCTTTGTTAAAAATATTTATAATAAAAAGGTTTTAAAAATATATTTAACTCCACGCGGCAGACACGAAAATTCTTAGAAAAATACAGGACGGCAAAAAACAACTTTTATATGTTGCTAAGGACCTGTAACTAGTTAGAATAGAATATGGTGTTTATAGAATAGGACGTAATTTTAATGCTATTTTGATAAAAATATATTGTATGAACCCTGTGTATAGGTTTACCGTCGTATTTAAAAACTTATTGCTCAACTAGATTTAGTGACAATGTCGGGTGACTTGAAGGTCTTTAAATAATCGATCTACATAGAAATGTGCTTAAAACACCCACATATATTTATATACTGTCTCTTATGTACATTTGCCCTCGGAATCGCTCAACTCCGTTCTTGCAACACTTATGTTGCCGCTGCAAGCACCTGCATCTGTGACCGCCACACTTCATTTTGCAACTGCACCTGAGAATTTCAATTCATATACAATACATGCTTCGGCTGTCACTGGCAAGTCTGTACATGTAGGTTTCCAGCTGTCACCGACTTTGGTCCATCGTTCCCAATTAGGTGGATCTTTTTGTAAATAAATGCTTTCAATTTATCGTTCACCGTAGAAAATAAATAAGATCTAAAGAAAAAAGTATTTACGAATACACTATTCCCGGAATCGATAGCAGTCAGCGGCGAGACGCTCAAAGTTGTCCAGGAATACGTTTACCTCGGGCAAGTGTTGCAACTGGGTAGAGACAACTTCGAGCGCGAAATCACCAGAAGGGTGCAGCTAGGTTGGGCAGCATTTGGGAAGTTGCGTCACATCTTCTCGTCGTGGCGACGCAATGCCTGAAGAGCAGGGTGTATATACAGTGCGTCCTACCTGTCATGACCTACGGGGCCGAGACGTGGAACTTTACAGTCAAGCTGGCCCACCGACTGCATGTCACTCAGCGAGCTATGGAACGGTCTATGATGGGGATCTCGCTAAGGAATAGAATCCAGAACGAGACCAAAAGACTAAAGTCATAGATATTGTTCAGAGGTGCAGTAAGCTGAAGTGGCAGTGGGCTGGTCATGTCTGTTGCAAACCGACGGGCGTTGGATTAGAAGGTTCTCGAATGGAGACCACGTCTCGGAAAACGTAGTGTAGTGTTGGACGCCTCCCCGCTGGGTGGACCGATGACCTGAGGAAGGTGGCCGGTGGTGGCTGGAAGCGAGAAGCGGAGGACCGTGACCGTTGGCGCAGTCTTGGACAGGCCTTTGTCCAGCAGTGGACTGTAATAGGCTGATATGAATACACTATTGAGTGATTTGGTTAATTACGTGATTTCATAGTGTTAATACTCAATATCTACCTGTCATATTAAACGACCACAATCTTTTCGATTATGGAAAATGCATCGCTGTTCCTGCTCATATAAGCTGTCATAGCACCTTCTGTGGCATTGGGGAAAGCATTCAGTGTCCACCGCCATCCATTTTTTACCTTTACAGTTAAAGATGGAAGCAGTATCACATTTGCCCCATTAAGGCATGGAACAGCGGAAGGACTTACTTTTTTTTGTTCTGTAAAAAGGAAAAGATCTTTGTTGACTACTGGACGTGTAAATTCAAAAGTATTTGCTACCACATATTAGAGTTGGTACTGGTGGTGCTTTCCAGTATCTACGTGTAGATACCCATAGCTCATATAACCCAGGGACTTACTTCGAACGAAGAAATTTCATTTGCTCTCTACTTTTTGCTATTCATACAATATTGGCCTAAATAAGAACGTGTATGACACAGACTAATCCGATATACCTAATATCAAAACGCACTCCGAATACGCAAAGATGAGCTCCATGTAACTATGAAGTGGTGGAGACAAGAATGATGGTACATGTTTGATGCAGTAATAACCACGGCTGTACACGAATCAGCTTTCGAACCGTAGACGCTGATGACCGAAGTCGTGGTGCTAGCTGTCGCTGTTGTGCAACGAGTGCCTAGAGGAGCTATGGGTACTGATAAATACACATAAGTACTGTAGAACACCACCATGTCATGAGATAGCAAATAATCTTGGTGAAAATTATTACAATTACCTGGATATTTACTTTCCTCTTAATTAACACATCTCGGTAGGCAATATGGATTTTTTGCTTTTTACAGGACCACAAAGCGAAAAAGTTCTTTCGCTGTTCCATGCCATCATGGGCGTGTGTGACCGTGTGATACTGTTTCCAGCTTCAATTGTAAAGGTGAAAAATTGCGGTGTACACTGAATGCTTTCCCGAATGCTACAGAAGGTGCTATTACAGCTTATATGAGCAGGAACAGCGCTTCATTTTACATAATCGAAAAGATTCTGGTCGTTTTATGACAGGTAGATATTGAGTATCAACACTATGAAATCACGTAATTAACCAATCACTCAATAATGTATTCGTAAATACTTTTTTCTTTAGGTCTTGTTCATTTCTACAGTGAACGATGCATGAAAGCATTTATTTACAAAAAGATCCATCTAATTGGGAATGATGGACCAAAGTCGGTGACAGCTGGAAACCTACATGTACAGACTTGCCAGTGACAGCCGAAGCATGTATTGAAATTCTCAGGTGCAGTTGCAAAATGAAGAGTGGCGGCCACAGATGCAGGTGCTTGCAGCGGCAACATAAGTGTTGCAAGCACGGAGTTGAGCGATTCCGAGGGCAAATTTACATAAGAGACAGTATATAAATATATGTGGGTGTTTTAAGCACATATCTATGTAGATCGATTAATTAAAGACCTTCAAGTCACCCGACATTGTCACTAAATCTAGTTGAGCAATAAGTTTTTAAATACGACGGTAAACCTATACACAGGGTTCAAGCAACATATAAAAGTTGTTTTTTGCTGTCCTGTATTTTTCTAAGAATTTTCGTGTCTGCCGCGTGCAGTTAAATATTTTTTAAACATTTTTATTATTTATATTTTTAACAAAGCTTATATTTTTAGAATCTGTATAAATGCGGCTATTAACCTATATATATTTTAAAGCAGATATTGGTACACGTTTAAAGTTTATGGCCATTACCAAAAAAAATATTGAATTTACTTTTTAATTTTTGGTCGTAATTCCATTTTTTTGTATGAAAATGCTTAGTTTTTGTTTCAAAAATCAATTGGTCATCTTTGATTTAGCTGTAAACGATACCAAACTTGCCCTAGTAGGTATACATTAGCAGTTATGACAAGTCACAATGCGTGCGGAGTAAGGGAACTTCACCCCCTCCCCCAGCCCCTCAGCGGGGTGTGAGCCGCTGACTCCCGGGCGTTTTCCACACTAGTCTACCCGAGGAACAAGTATGCCAAGACTCATCCTTTGATCCGAAAAATATTGGTTCCCATACATTGAATGCGTATAATAACTCCGCTACAGGTAACACACGCGTCACCGGGAAAAAAAAATAGGGTCTGTACACACTGATTTCTTGCAGCGATACAAGCATGCAGTCGCCGGCTAGATAGCTGCAGGGATCCAGTCGCGATGTAGCATCGATGCAAACGAAAAACGGCGCAAAACGTTCAAGTATTTGCGTGTGGATCGCTACCCACACGCGTATTACAACCAGCCACTGCATTGCGATTGTATTCCCGCAAAAAGTCTCAGTGTATAAAGGGCCTAAGGATTATACGTTCGTTGCCCCGGGCCAGGACTCCGACACCCGCCGCTGCATTTAATAAACACTACATATCTATTTTCGCCTTAGGGAATCTTGTTATCGGTATGCAACGATGTGATGTGGCATGCGCCGCGAGACTAACTACGACAGTTTAATTCGATCATGAGAATGCAGCAAAAATTTTAGCATAAATTTTTTACAGTAGATAAAGACAGGCAGACATGCCGCAGAAACATTAGGATAAATTAAAAAATGCAGACTTTTTCGTAACGAATTGGATAAAACAGGCAGCCTGCCTATCGCAAGGGTAAAAGGTTTATTCTGTGGTAGGTAAATTAAAATGGGTATGGTATAGTATAGTAAGTAAGCTATCCTTAAAAGATTAGCTATAACCATTGCCGACTTCTTTGTACATCTATATATGAAAAACAATCCTTCTATAATATTTTTGATAGGTACCTATATCGCGATTCGCGAACACACGGATTAGACAGCGTTTTCGATAAAAGCTCCCAGAGACAGCTTGATTAGTCGCGACTCCCGAGCCGTCATTTTTAACAATCATCGTCATACCCGTCTTTTAACCTATTTACACAGAACGTTAACGAATTATAGGTACACATAAACCATCTTTAGTAATGAAACCGGCTCTGTAATTTTTTTGTTTTGGGATTATCGTAGACATTACATACATAATGATATGGCGTGGGACTTGTTTCATCGTATAAAGTGCATAAGTGCGAGTACAAATGCCGTAATGCATTTTTAAACCTTTGACTTTTGGCTAAAACAGATTCAAGCTCCTCCTTTAAGTATTTGACATAATATTGCGGTCTGATAAACATAATGTTAGTATGTATTTATATCAGATACTTGACCTAAGATGCTTTGACTACTTATTTGCTTTCGCATGAATGGCATTCTACTAGCTGGTCCCTAAACCTAATGAGTGAGGTATACGAGAAGATAAAAATAGCATTGGTAGATATAAGTACATTTGTAATACACAATAGCGAGGCTATACCTGATGTGCCGCAGTTTTTTCTCTCAACTATTTCATCCTCGAAGCCTAAAACAAAACGACAAAAAATACCAAATCGGTTAAGTTAGGGTGCCTAGAAGGTGCGAGTTAAACGGCGAACCGGTTTGACTGGGAGATTCTTTGTTTGGTTATCGCAAAGTCGAGACCTCGCGCGTCTCGCCTGACCCAAGGCGAGCATCTCATTGCATGACTGACGCGCACGTTTATTTTTTTCAGAGACAAGCGGTCCGGCGCGGATGTGTCTGCGAGGCCCGGGCAGCTGAGGGCCCGCGCGCCTGATGGCGGCGGTGGCGGCGCGCGCGCTGCTGCTGACGGCGCTGGCTGTGCTGGCCGCTGCCCACGCGGCGCGCTTTGGCGACCGTCTCGCTCCCCGCGTGCCCGCCGCGTACTCGCCGCGCAACGCCCCCTCGGTACACCACTACGCCGAATCAGAGTACGACGAGACGTACGAACAAGAATATGAAGACCAAAACCTATCCATCGAGGAGGACGAAGCGTTACCAGAAACGGAACCCCCGCCGCGCCGCCCGGCTCGCACCGAGGCACACCGCCTCGAGATGAGCACCGAATACTATCTGATACCCGAGCGCACGTCCTCCACCCCGCCACCCCCGACACCTGCGCGACCGTCGACGTCCTCCCTGCCACCGCAACAATCGAATACGACTTTCATAACAGTAGCCCCGCCCGCGCCTGGCACTCTTCGACAGGAGTCTTGGGCGGTGCCGATTTTGGCGCTCGCTTGTGTCACTATGGCCACTCTCGGAGGATTCGAGGCCTTCGTCGTTTGGGGTGCGAGACGAAAAGCTCCGAGCCACCGCCATTTGCTTCTAGGTCAATGTCTCCTCTTTGGACTGTTCTCTTGTGCCGCCACGGCGGCATTATTCGCCACGACACCTACAGTGTTCACATGCGGTGCCGTACGGTTCGGGACCGGAGTGGCTTACGTAATAGTTTTCGCATCTCTTCTTGTCAAATGCGTATTTCTTCTGAGCTTAAACGGAGGCGTTTACCTTCCGGCAGCCTACCAGGGTCTCCTTTTATTTTTCGCTGTCATGATTCAAGTGGCGATCGGCGCTCAGTGGCTCGGAGGATCGCCCCCGAGAGTCCTGATAGGCGGAACTCGGTGCGACGCCGCTCTCTCAGATTTACTCCTCTCCCTCTGTTACGCGGCGTTTTTGATAGCGGTCGTGTGCGGGGTGGCGCTTCGATCGCGTGGGATCCGTGACAACTACCGCGAGGCGACGCACATCGCAGGCGCGGGCGGCGCCACGGCGGCGGTGTGGGTGTGCTGGGTGGCGGCGGCGCTGGGCGCGCCCGAGCGGCACCGGGACGCGTGCGTGGCGGCCGGCCTGCTGGCCACCTGCGCCGTCGTGTTCGCACTTATGTTCGCGCCGAAGGGCCGTCGATTAGCCGCCCTGGGCCGCGAGGGCCGCTGGGACGCCGACCGCGACGAGGGCCTCAGTTCGCTGGGCGCCGGCGGGTCGGGCTACTCGCCGTCGTTCTTCCACTTCAAGCCGGTGAAGTACGGCATGGTGTCCGCGGCGGCGCCCGCGCCGGTCCCCCTGCCCGCGCTAGACCGCAAGGAGCCGCCCGCTCAGCCAGCCGGTTAGTTAAGTATCTAAAATGCGCTAATAGTGAGAACTAGCGCTTCTAGCACGTAGATTTAATGACAGTTCTGTTCGCAGATCCGTATAGAGCGATGTTCGCGAGCTCACCGCACCTGCACTCACGCCCTCTTTGCTCTCCGCCGCACTACACTCTGCACCCTCTAATGCACTACTACAACTATCCACCTTTTCAGTATCTGCTGCCGCCAGGTAAATATTTCATTTGTCACGGCAACTCGCACCAACAATTGTCTAATCTAAAAAATACTATGTTATCTCTTACCTGTTACCTAACTGTACTTACTGTAAATAGACTTGTTTTATTTATTTAATCAGAATAATTGTATACTCATATTTTTGGTGATACATAAGTATCTAAGTGTATACTCATATGACGTGTGTGTGCAGGCGTGATGGTGCGCCCGGAGGAGGGCAACGTGTACACGAGCGTGGAGCCCACCTTCAGCAGCAACCCCAACGTGTACTTCCAGCGCACGGAGCCCTTGCACGTCGGCATGATGTACTGAGCCCCTGACAAACCAGCGTTCCACAGCGAACAGTGGGATTTGGCAGCGCATAACGGCGCCACCGTACAGCGGCTAGCGTCTTGCGATTTAAGTTACAACGAACGTTGTGTGAACTGAGTGAAACGGACAAATTAGACATTACGCTAGTTAACGAAAATATGTTTGCTCCCTGCTGCCGCATAAAGTAAAAACGCTAACGACGTCTTGGTCAATTACGGCACTGAATGTACGGTCGTAGTAACGTCTTGAGTATCTACTTTCTAGTCATTCTCATTTACTTAATATGATTTGAAAAGTGATTTAAATTGTCTTGCATACTAAATATTTGCTAATGATGCACCTATTTAGTAATATCCTAATTTAAACTTATGTATACTTTATACTGCAGCAGTAAGAATTATTAAAATCTAAACAGAAAATTAGAGTGAAGTGAATTGAAAGCTGTTTGTGATTTTACATTAAACTCAACCCACCCTAAACAATGAACAGCTATGAGGATTAGGACCTAATTTTAGATGTAAGATAGGACCATAATAATTGTAAGTCTTAAAATTCTCACTGTAAGATTGTAAATAAAACTAAAGACTGTAAAATATTTTTTCATTTATTAAATTATGTTATAAAATTAATCTAACAACAAATTATATCGAAATGTTCTCTTATCATAAAGTTGGTATACTTCATGAAACTCATGCACACACCTGTCAGTCACTTGGGAGGCTTTCACTTGGTGCCAGTGGAGAGCAGAGCCAGGAGTCCTGAGGCGGTTGTCAGTGACACGATGTAGTTACTGTATTAGATAACATTAAGGAAATCATCTAACATTCTAGCACTTTGAAGACTTAATGAAATCAATTTCCAAACTTCTTGCAATATCAAATAAGCAAGTACTATTTAGAAAGTAACCTATTAATTCCTTATACATATATTTTGAACTTGATCTGACAAACTCAACTCAAAATTAATCAACCTTTTCAGTAATATAATAGTGGATACCTCTATGGTGCCCTAATCTTTACTCAATGATGTAGTCTTTATACCTGTCTAGAATAATAGTTAAAGTTGAAGAATTTCATCGTATGATAGTTTTTTTTTTATAAAAAGGATACACAGTTGGTGTGAATGTGCGCAACAGGTAGAAGCTGCTGAGGATCACGATGGTGAGGAACAGGGCGTTGTTGTAGAAGATGGAGTAAGTGGTAGCCTCATAGTCAGCAACTTCATTCTTCTTCCACAGAATTCTGAAATTAAATTGAATTTACTTTTACAATATTGAAGGGTAAAAATTCTAAAGGGCAAAATAGGTATAAGGTATTAAGAAGTGAGCTATAACCAAAGGGGTTGCCAAAATAGACCAACCACTGGTTGAATTGGCTTGTATTTGGAGCAACTATCAACAATAATAATAAAAAAGGGGGAAATGGGCAAAGAGCTTAGTAATAAGACTAACAAAGTCTTAAAGAGAGAACAATTTGAAATTATTTAGGTGAAAGGGGGTTAGGTAGTGTCACAAAAATTAAACATTCTCCAAACATCATAGTTATAGTCAATCAATGATTAATTCACAAACATTAACAAACTATTACCATGTTATTGATTATAAATCAACATTATAAAGTTAGTGTCTCATAGGACTGTTTTCTTCTCTATTTTCATGTTCAGATATGAGTAATTGTTATAAGATTTTAAAAAAAGCTTATTTAGCATCTTGTTTCTGTATCTAGGAATCAGTACACACCTTTCGTCTTTCTCCTTCCTGCTCATCTTTTTGTCGTCGGCGAGTTTTCTGGCCATCTCGCGCGCCACGGCGTCTTCTCTCCTGACTGCGACGCGGTGCTTCAGCTGGAACTTCGTGTTCCGGTATGCGAGAGCCAAGAACCAGGTGCTAGCGGTCGTCACCAGCGCGAACCACGCCAAAGACGAGCTCATCTCCAATGCATGCACCCGCCAGAACAACCCTGAAAATCATATCCAAGAAACCTATTACTATCGAAATCATGTATGAAACATCATTACATAAGACACAAACTATCACTTTTTAGCCTAGGGAAGAAGGTTTGCAGTACTTACATATGGGAATAGCAGAAACGATGAAGGCATTCCCGTAGAAAAGTGCCGAAGATTTTGTTGAAACATTCCTGCTAAAATCTTGCAGCAGCAACTCTTCTTCTTTTGTAAATGCCTTGTTAGCCTTGCCAGACATTTTTGTGTGTATTATTATGGCTATCAATCAAAACTTATCACAGGCACTGCGACCAAGATAGAACGAGCAAAAATTATTTGTTCCGCTGGCAAAGTAAAAGCGAAACGTCAAATGACATGTAAGCAACGTGTCAAAAATCATCGGAAATTGTTGCCAGAATAAAAATAGTTTCTTTTTTCGATTATGATTTCAATAAACCCGTACATCAGCAAAATAGCTATCCTTCGAATTGCTAACAATCCGAAAAACATCCTGCTTTAGGATGGCTAAAACTCGTACCATGAGCTTTTAAGAAAAGGTCTCACGGTGACAGGATGAAAGAGCGAGATGGAGCTATACATTCACATATGTCTATTACGTTTGATTGTTGAGATGTCATACGTAGAGACACAGATAATAATTAATGAGATGTAGGTAAGTAAGGAGTGTGGAGTAAGGAGGTCTAAAAAGACATTTTTTTGCACATAAGAATAAATAAGTAATTAAAATAGGCAATTATTTTTTTCTTCATCTACCCCATCGTGTGGGGTATTGTTCAGTATGTCTTTTAAAAATTATTTAGGGGTTTCTACATATATTTTTTGATATATTGCTCCATTTATGAAATATTAAACTTTAAAGTGCAATTTTTTGGGCCAGTAGCGCGTCCCCTCTTTCCTTTAAAAGCTTGACTTCTGGCCTAAAAAATCTAAAAAAAAAATCTATAGTGCATCTAATAAACTTTAAAGGAAAACTATAGCGGTTAAGATAACTTTATTAGTTTAGCAATAATATTGGTAGAACTTGGGTGTTAGATTATTTTGTACCAATTACAAAATTCTTACAAATTCTTTAAAGTGACTAGTAAGATGAAGTAGATAATGGTACGGAACCCTTCTTGCGCGAGTCTGACTAGCACTTGGCTGGTTTTTACTAGTTATTGTACTAACAAAAGTAGAACTAAATTAGACGTGGCTGTTTAGTCTAGATATCGTTGCCGACCCAGAATAGGTTAATGAAACTAAAAAAAATAGAGAATGTATATCTATCTCATGTTTATTAGTAATTTTGAGAGGGAAAAATAAGAAAGACTGACGGAATATTCAACATAATGCTATTTTTATTATGAAAATAAAAAAGGACATTATTACAGAATCTACCGGAGCTCTTACTGGCGAAACCTAAGATCTTCATACGTTTCTGTATCTCTCTGGAAAATATTTAGTTGTGTTTTCTTTAGTGCGATAAATGTTTTCTTATCCTGAAAAAAATAACAACAATTTGTTACTTTACCTGCCTACGGATTACCTAGCAAAAACTAGTCTTGGTACAATAAGTAGATAAAATCCAACACTAAAGTCGTAAGAAAAATTAAATACATAAAATTAAACATTATTATGAAGTACCTAAATATGTGTAGGTAGGTAGGTTAGCAAAGACTAGATATGTGTACTGATGCAATAAATACCTATACTATTGATTTTGTGGATAGATTGAAAGTTTGATTAGTAATAATCTCTGCTCGTTGGGACAAAGTTCTCGCATAAAGAAAATAGGTAGTTACTGCCTAGGAAAATAATTATTCACATCTTAGAACCTTATACACCTGCAGCCTATACATAGCAGTAGTAGCCTATATGATTGTTTTATTGCAATTTACGTACCTGCGTTATAATTTTACCTGTAATAATTGCTACGCCAGTGAGCCGGCGTTATAGCAAGCACTTACGAACATTCGTCGGCTGACTAACGTCCTCCGTAGCTTAGTTGGTAAGAGCACTCGCCCGGATAGCGAAGAGACGTGGGTTCGAGTCCCACCGGATGACACAGTTGATTAATTTTTGTGAGCGAAATTCAATTTGAATTTACCTGTAATTACACAATGAAGTCACTTTATCAAAAATAATTTTAAAATAGTCATCAGGCATAATTTTAAAATAGTCATTCTACGGAGAAATCAAGAAATCAGACTTTATTATATTAATGTTCACATCACGTAGATATTGTTAACATTTCACATTTCGTAAATAAATCCTAAAGTTAACTTATGAACTAAATTTAATCATAACAATTTTGAAAAAGGTACTCGATGGGTAACTTTTTTATGATAGCTTATCTGACATTTAAGGCGGGCAAACGGACACTAGATTGATTTCAGATGGAGTGTCGTAGTACGAAATTGCATACAAAAAAAAGGTGACAGGATAGACGAACTTCCTCGCTGCGGGCCTGCTAATTTTCGGGGTCATGGTACGAATTATAGGAACTATCCTGGTTTAGCGATTGCATTGTTTGTGATGGTAAGGTACCGGGTGTCATTTTTACCGGTTATTGAAAATGCACGCGCAGCACAACACTTTAGATACCACATCATAGACAATTAAAAAAAACAAAGTCATCAATGTCAAATTTGAAATTTCAAAAGATCGTTTGTTTTGAATTATCAAAGCGCGTTTTTGTAATTTGTTAAAAAATACTAAATTAACTTAGCCTTCTACTAGATTTTAGGTGATTTGATGATAACTTCAATATGAGTCACTTTGAATTTGCAATACCTTTACAAAAAGACGAATTGTTGGAATCGCATGCCGGACAATATCATGTTGAAGATGTGGTTCAACCAAGAGTTCTTTCGTCTAAATTGCAAGGTAATAAACGATAACGATCAAGCTTTATTGCATTTACTACTCTTTTTAATAAAAAAACACAAAAAAATCCTTGCAGATGCTGCCCGAGCCTATAACACAGAGGGTGTGGAGTATATTCTGGAGCACTTTGATACATATTTCTCTATAATAGTACATGGCAATAAACTGGAATGGAACGTTATAAATAGAGGTAAAATCATGAATTTAATTTAAGAAGCTTTTGGGTCTGAATCAAGTCCATCTAAATTGGTTCAGTATAAAGTGTACTAAACAAAGTTCTAAATGTTACCTTCCATTTATTAGGTTTCGATCACATTGTAAGAGCTGCTAAGAATCTATGCAACCACCTTGAACTAATATTTCAAGATCAAGAGATTGATTCCGAAGTAAGAGTCAAGAACCTAAATGTTGTGAAGATGATCATGTACCTATTTAGCCAAATAATGAAAACAAAAGACATAAAGTTAGCAGCAGATGTAAGTAAAAAAAGTATATAGAAATCAGCATTATTTACGCATTTAATTAATAATTCTTGCATTTATTTCTTTAGAACTCTACAAAACTAACACTAGGAAAGAAAGGTAAGAAAGCCACTGATGATGAAGAGTTCTGTGGTTGGACAGAAGCCGATAAGCAAGCAGCTCTTGTGACATTGCACTTGATACTACAGCAACCATTGTCTCGACTATGGGATCCACCACTGGCTGAAGATAATTTTGTTTCGTAAGTAGCTATTTGAAACTTGTATTCATGTGTGAATCAAAACTTCCACTTTTTTTATATAAAAATGTCTGTGTATTGAACTTTGTTTTATCAAAAACATTTTTATCTTTTTTTAGAATGGTTGCTGAACCCTGCTACAAAGCCCTTGAAGAACAAATAATAAAGAATAAAGCAATCAGGGAAACAGTGTTCCAAGTACTTGGTGTTTTGATCAAGAAGTACAATCATGGCACTTCTTGCCTCATAAAGTTGGCACAGGTTTGTCCCAGAATTTAGAAGTTAATGTTGCATTGCATAGGTTCATTGTTTTTTTCTACAATTTTTCTGTGTTTTAGGTTCTTCAAATGATGGAGCATGCAGTGCTACCAATATGTGCAGGAGTGGTTCAGTTGCATAAAGAATTTGGACTTGGTACTTTTGGGCCACAAATGGTAAACATCATATTTATAGAGGGTCGCATTACAGACCAGTAAAGAAAACCATGATCATGTAATTCTCAAGATACTCATAATAAAATACTCTTCTTTATTTATTTTTTTTAGGTCAGAGAAATTGCAGAAGCTCTAGCATCAAGTGGCGACGAGAATGCAGGTGCTGGCACCGAGCAGGGTGCTGCGCGGAACTGTGGCGCTTTCCTGGTGGAACTTACCAAGGAACTTCCTAAGGAAATGACGGGAGCTATCGCTACTATACAGCCATACTTGGAAAGCGATGAGGTCAGTAAGAGTTTGGAGGCTCCTTCGGTATTTGCATTAGCCTAATATTGGTATTAGATTACATAAACTAAAGAAGTGCTTATAAGTAAACACAAAAGTTGTCCAATTGTTTGTTTCCCTAACAAGATTGTATGCACCTTGTAACTTTTGCTCACAAACACTATTCTGTACGCGTTGATAACGCTCAGAAAACGCGCTCATCAAAACGTGTCGTCAGTGTTTAATCCGACAAGATCATGCGCGACTCTCCTACGCAAGACGTGCGGGGGGCGAGAAAGCTCCAATCGCACGTGACTGTAATAAGAAATCCTCTTCCACTCAACATCATTTGTCCCTGCCGGCATCTAGCATGCCTCGCCCCCCGCCCCCTCTGGCGACCGCAGGAAGGTCGCACACAAACATGTCGGACTATAGAGGCCTTAAAATATATACAGAGACAAACTAAACACACATACACTGAAACACACACACAAACACGCACACACACGTACGCACGCACGCACTGTGTACTGGTAATGTTTTTGTATCTTAAACTTTAGCTTAGATGTTTATTTTATAACATTATATAAGGTTGGACGAGCGGCCTCTCATGTGGAAGGTACCGGTTCGATCCCATGTGCCGCTATGTAGTATACTAACCGATCCTCTTACGGTGAGGGAAAACATTGTGAGGAAACCTGCACATTCAGGCGACTAAATGTATAACCGTGATCCAAACAGCTGGTCAGGTCCTCCCGTTAACAGGGTCACGGAGTTTAGTCGCTCCACTAAAATAAACGGATTTCCCATATCCTGGGTCATGGTCCAGGGACCCTGGGCCCTCGCGTACAAGTACACAATCGGGATAACGCTAAGACGACGATGATGAGCCTTATTAAAAACTATCCAATTCCCGCGACTTCGTCCGCGCAAATGTCGAATTTCTCATACAAACTTTCACCCCCGTATAGCGTTGGGTTTACTTCCCGGAATATTTCCAACTGTTGGGTTTATTCCCAAATTCGGGGAAAGTATGCGGAATATTTCCGATTGGTCGGGAAAATAGGGAAAGTACTCAAAAGTGCACTTAAAGTAATAAAATGCGAGAATTTTGCTATTTTGATAATGGTTTTACGCCTGTAGCACACCTTCACAAAAAACTATAACAGCGGGACCACGCTAGTTTTGGCTGTTTATCAGTTTTATTACACCAAACGTAATTTGCATGTTCTAATGCTTAGGTTTATCTGAGTCTCTCTTTCTTTGAGATTCAACGATCCTGTAGTATACTTCCTACTACTGTGTCCACGATGTCGCGAATGGGTGCAGCGTCTACATTTCTGCACCCATTCGCCCATTTGAGAAGGATTGAAGAAATCTCGACATAAACAAACAGGGTCATAGTAATATATCTACAGTAGAAACGGCATTTTGGCTTCTGTTAAGTTTAAATATTTGAGACAAGTGATAATAAAGTTAAATCTTCGTTATTAAAAACAAGAAATTCAAAAAACAAAACGGGTAGGTTTGTTTTCTTCGAGGTGTCTAAGTGAACATACTTAAAGTCCCGAGTGTGGTAAGTGGGCTATCAACGGAATAGTAAAAGAAAGGCGCCTCTTTTTTATATTTTTTTGCTTGTTAACTCGAAAACTGCTTGTTTTATTTTAGGACACATTCATTTAGTTTTTTTTCTATAGGTCCAAAAGTGAACAAGATATTACAAAGTATCTGATTTGATAATAAGTTCAAAAACTTTATTCCATAAGCGTACAAATCGCGCAATACTAATTTAATGTTAAAAACAAATAAAGGCGATTTTGCACATGTAATAAAAGAGAATTATAAGTTTTTTTTAGTGTTTGCGGATGTCGAAATGTGCTATACACACATCAAAAAAAGTTTGAGACTAGCATAAGCTGATATAATTCTTTAAATTTAACTTTATCAAGAAAAATGTTTTGTTGTGTGTTTTCTTTAAAATGAAAAACCCTTTGAAATTAAGAATAAAAAACTATTTTAATTTTTTAATAACAAAAATTTAGTAATTAACCATAATGTAATTGTAAGAGTTGATATAAAGGAAAATACTGTTTAACCAAACTTAACGACAATTTATAAATAAAATGTTTTTATACAATATAACATAACTCTTCCCCTGGCTCGAACACATGCAGAGATCCTCCTGGGCATGCTGAGGATCAAGTTATCCAGCATTTCTTGGGGTAACCTGTCCCATTCTTGAATAGCGGTTTCCCTGAGGTCTGGCACTGTCTAGGGACGTAGCTGACGGTTCCAAACAGCTCGTTTAAAAGCATCCCACGCGTGCTCTATTGAGTTTAAGTCAGGCGAGCCGGTAGGCCAGTCTAACCTTGTGATATCGTATTCTCGATGTGCGGGCGCATTATCATCGACCAGTACAAATTGGTGCCCATGGTTTACTCGGAATGGTCTGACAATTCCATCAATAGCAACTGCTTTATACATGTCTGCTGTCATGAAGCCTCGATACGGGATAAAAGGTGTTCTAGCTCCAATCATAATACCACCCTCAAAAGGACACCGATTCACCGCCTTGCTGAACTGTTCCTGTGGCAGTTCTTTGCCTTTCACGGTCTTCTGGTCTTCTCCAGACACGGACACGTCGGTTATCTGGATAAGTACTGATTCGCGATTCGTCAACGAAGAGACAGTTTTGCCAAATGTTTTCTTCTTCATCTTCTTCATTCTGCCGAAGCCTAGCCCACTCCAATCTTTGTCGTTGACGTTGCCGGTAATTTGGAGGCGCTCGCCAAGACCTTCGTGCTCGAAATCCAGCCTGGTGCAAGCAATTCCTAATGGTCTGAGTGCTAACTTCAAGCCCAGAGGCGGCCCGAACTTCTGCTTTTATTTTAGTAGCGTTGATTGTTGGGTCACGGGCTGCCAGCAATCTAATATAGCGCTTTTGGGCAGCAGTCAGGCGACCACTGCGGGGTCGGTAAGCCAAATTACCCATCCCGTGGTACCTCTGCAACGTGGTCACGACACAGGATTGCGATAAAGCAAGTCTGCGTGCTATATCTCTCGTGCTGTATCATTTTCCCTTAAGGTTACTATTCTTGCTCGTAAAACTTCTGATAATACTCTTGGAATTTTTTCAATTTCAACTTTTTGCAAAAAAAATATTTGAAATCCGTCAAAATTGACTAAATCCGATTTCTGAGTGAGCGTTAGCTATGGCTAAAAGCCTTTTTATATGGAAAAACAATTGAATTGTTTTATTGTTTTGGATTCTAGTTGTATATTTTTAAATAAAGAAAAGAACAAGAAATCATAATATAATCTACTGTAACAAAAAAGATTTCGATTTTTCAGTGATCGTAAACTATTTTTGATGTGTGTATTTAAAAACTATACTGAATTTACCAATTTAGTTTCTTTTTACATTTTTAAGTAAGATATCTTATCACTTTGGAAGTGTTTTCTTTATCAAAAAATTAGTATTGTGAGATTTGTGCGCAGTTGGAATTAAGTTTTTGAACTTGTTATCAAATCAGATACTTTGTAATATCTTGTTAACTTTTGGACCTATAGAAAAAACTCTATATGAATGTGTCTTAAAATAAAATAAGCAGTTTTTGAGTTAAAAAGCAAAAAAAATATTAACAAAAGAGGCGCCTTTCTTTCACTATTCCGTTGATAGCTCACTTACCACACTCGGGACTTTAAGTATGTTGACCTAGCACCTCGAAGAAAACAAACCTACCCGTTTTGTTTTCTCAATTTATCGTTTTTAATAACAAATATATAATATATATGATACTATTATCACTTGTCTCAAATATTCAAACTTAACAGAAGCCAAACTGCCGTTTCTAATGAATAGATTTTACTATGACCCTGTTTCTTTACGTCGAGATTTCTCCAATCCTTCTCAAACGTCTACATTTCTGCACCCATTGGCGATATCGTAAGCACAGTAATAGAAAGTATACTACAGGATCGTCGAATCTCAAAGAAAAAAAGACTCAGATAAATCTAAGCATTAGAACAAGCAAATTACGTTTGGTATAATAAAACTGACAAACAGGCAAAACTAGCGTGGTCCCGCTGTTATGGTTTTATGTAAAGGTGTGCTACAGGCGTAAAACCATTGTTACAGTAGCTAAATTCTCGCATTTTATTAATTTAAGTCCACTTTTGAGTATTTTCCCGCCGAATTGGAATATTTCCCAATCTTTCCGTTTTTTTCCATACTTTCCCGTATTTTTCTTTTCCATCCCAATTTTTTCTTTCCCTTCCCCATCGCTACCCCTGTACCTTATTAGAGGTTGAATTTTCTAAAATGCTAAAACTGGTCTTTCATTTACCTGCTATACAAATTATAAACAGCCTGTATAACCTACGGCCTACACTCTCACGAAAAACACTACCTTTTGCTACACTACAACATTTTTGTCAAGTAAAAAACTTAATTTCTAACTAAAAGCTAAATACCAATTTTTATAAAGCTAAGATATTGATAAATACTTATGTTCTCGTTCCTTCCCAATCATACACGCTGCGCATCGGCGTTTCATTTTAGAAAACGTTGATGCGCAGTGTGTAGAACTAAAACTTGTCCTTCATCATTTTTAACCAAAAGCTAAATACCAATTTGTATAGAGCTAAGATGATGATGATGTGTCGTTCCATCCCAGTCGTACACGCTCCGCATCAGCGTGCTGGGCATGATGTGCGAGGCGCTGAGCGTGGAGCTGCGCGGCGAGGGGCTGCCGGACGAGCGGCGCGCGCAGAGAGACGACTTCCTCGACGACCTGTACGAGCACATGCACGACCTCTCCGCGTACGTGCGTCACAAGGTACGCGCTTGACTCCTCCAAGCCAGTTTTTACCTGATTGGGATTATGCTGCTATCCACAAATAAGTCAAATAGCCTATTTTTTTGCTATAAACAACTTTCACAGACAGGTTCATAGATCATTTTCAGTTGTCCGTTATATTGATTTTTTTATTACGCTTAAACCTTTAAAAAGTAAGTGCATTGAACACAGCAAAGCAGCAAAATAAATGGAAGATAAACGTTTTGATAGTTAAAAACCAGGTCAACGATTGGTAGTGGTATTTACCCTATTGTAATCCATAATACCATGACCGCGAAAGTAACAGACCCGCAGCGAGACAGTTTCAATGTATCCTTTTTCCTCTAACTACGAGTATGTAAGAGACAGACAGAACAGCCACCTCAAGCTTTTCAGGAAAAGCGCCCGTGCGAAGCAATGAATCTACGTTTGCGAAAATCGTTTTGCAGCGGACTCGCACTTTATTGTCTTTACTTCCTCTTATATTGTCAAGCTATGTATTTTATTACGCTTCTTCTAATTTGAACAGGTCCTTCAATTCTGGTCAAGACTCCAGAGGGAAAACTGCGTCCCTGTGACCAGACAGCGCGTGGTCCTGGAGCGGGCCATCGGCCGCTTGCGGGATAAGGCGGCGCTCGTCAGGAAAGCCGCTATACAGCTACTCAAGGTATTATCAAATCTATCCTAGAGCACAGAATAAGTACTAGTACAGAAGTTTATGAAATTTAAAGAAATATCTACTCAATGTCGTCAACGATATGGTGTAATTTAGTTCGCCTCAGAGTCAAGCACATTCTCGTTTAGACACCTACAGAAATCCATTGCAAGATAATTTTATTATTATAACTCTGGAATATGAATCATAATACACTAAACCTATGACGTGACGTACTATGATGCGACGCGAGAGGGTTGACTGCTACAAGAAGCTACTTACGCCATCTAGCGCACCTTTCTAGCACTTTTTCTTGCTCGTCCAGCCAGCAAACGCTATCACACATAAGTGCCGTGCGCCGCCTGTAAATAAAACGCGCGGGCGTCTTATTGCTCGCTCGCTACACTCAACTGGATTTAGCCTCTTTCAAGGGGTCGCAGCGCAGCGCGTAGGGATGTTTTTGCTACCTACGCGGGGAGTTACACAGGCCTGCCTAGAGTTTATTTTTATTTGTCATAATATGACAGAAATGTAAATGAATATATTATATTCATTTACATTTAAATGCCATTTAACAGGATCCTTCTTTCGTTTAGGTTTTTCTGGAAAGTAATCCGTTCTCCGCGCAACTAAAGTTGGAACTACTCGAAGAACAATTAGAAACAGAACAAAAAATACTGGACGACCTACAAAAGAAACTGAATCCTGGGCCGGACCCAGAACTAGTTGCAAAATGGGAGGAAATAGAAAAAGACGTGATTTCTTCGATAAAAAAGAATATGGACACACTAACGCAAGACGAGCCAGAACTTTCACAGGCGTCTTTAGATAATTTGTATGAAGCTATTCGAAGGCATTTACGAGATAAGGATTATTTCAAAGCATATTTGATTGTAAAACACACTGAAAGACAGTATCCTGATGCAAAGCTCTTAAGATGTGACATGGAAAAGAGTGAACAGGTATTTTATTTTCTTTTACCTTTGTCGTATACTATATTTTGAGCATTTAATAATGTGTATCATTTGTTTTCTAGGTTGACTACTTTGTTGCCCTACTTCGTAATGTTTTTATAATACCACATAGAAGGGAATCGATATCACTCACACAGCAATGCGAAAATGAGCTCGCTTTGTACAAGAGATTGGAAGAAAAAGAGAGTATAGTGGCGTTCTTACAAGAGTCCGTCCACTTCAGTCGGATGGTTTCGGAAGCTGTGCCGCTTATCAACTCTTTGCTGATGTCAAAGCAAGCCGGGGACGTCAGCGAGGCAATAGACTTCTTCACAACCGCACACCACTTCAATATCGAATCGGCAAAAATGGGGGTAGCCAATATGCTGCTGCTTGTATGGTCACCTGATCAGGTAAGTGTTCATTAATTGTATTAGTTCTACAACTTGACGTGTTTATTTATGTAATATAAATCAAATGCTCGAATCAAAATTGGACGTAAGTGAAGACTACGAAACATAGAATAGCAGCCAAACAATCACACCTCAATAACCTCTCGTCTGCTTTTGAGTCCAAGATGAATTGGTTTGTATTGTGCTCAAAAGTCGTCCGAATTTTCGCAAAACGCGTCTCACAAAACCCCTAAGTTCCTTTATAACGCCTCAAAAGACTTAGAAATTGAAGATTATGAATGGCCTGTGCAGATTGAATTTTCTTTTGGTGATTATTGAGTTACTAAACAACGATAGAGCTGCTTCATGAATTTGATGATACATACATGATGCTTTTTACAATACACAATTGTATCATATGTAAGATATCCTCTGATCCGATCCGATCCGACTCCTATGCTGTCTTTAAAGCTCTTATTACGCATCCTACTTAAAATCCTTACTAGGAAGGTAGGATGGATAGGCAGGTGCTCCACTCTGATAACTCAGTGTCCGTATTTTCGCGTCTAGCCGATGCGCTCGCTCGCGCTGACATGCTGGCATTAGTGACAGGGTTGGCTACTGCCGAAACTACGCATATCGTCTTACAGAGTGGGGCCTCATGCCTAAGTATTGAACTGCGATTACATCTTCCCATTTCCTAAGTAGAATGCTACACAAATATGATAGTGTAAGAAGTGCTTAAAGTTTAAACTTTTAAAATCCAGGATAAGCGCGAAGCAGTAGAACGCGCGTACCGCGAGATGTACTTGGAGAGCGAGCATAAAGCGGAGCGCGCGCGAGCGTTCGCCATCGCCAAGAAGCTGGTCGCGCTCGCCACGCATGTGGACCGCGGCAGCGCGCTCGCGCTTGACCACCTCGTGGGCCAGTGGGTCGAGAAAGGGGATATAACACCAGCCATCATACAGGTAATGTCTGTCTACTTAATTTTGTTTTCAAAGTGGTACCACCACAAGTCACTCGCCACTAGCATTGGCGTTGTTTTCCACTCTGACAGATCTTTATGACGCAAATATAAGGTCCAACTTTTTAACTATATTTCTTTCAGGGGGTACTTCTGATGTTCTAATACAACCACATTATGGGACCATCATCGAAATTTAAAAAAATATTGATGGTTTTTGCATAAAACAGCCTATACCTTCACATATCATGTTTCCAGGCGCAATAGAAAATTAATTGTCATCGGCCCGCCCGCGGGTCTAATGAGGTTTGACAGGTACAGCTGAACAGTGGTCTAATTAGAATAAGTAGGTGTATTTTTCGTTGATATGGTGTTTTGGGGCGCCTGTACTCATCAAATGCAACAACTTTTCTGTATATATGGGTTCAATATCGTAACACAGATAATTTACCTACAAAACCACTGAGAAATGATTAGCTTATATTTTTTAAGTGTGATTTCGATGTTGGTCCCAAAGTAAAAGTTGTTGTATAAGAGCAGCAGAATCACCCCCTGAAAGGAATACAGTTATAAGTTAGACACTGTATAAAGCTGATGTGGGCCACAGCTTCGCACTTTTCGAGTCTATATTTCTCCATAAAATTTTGTAAAAAACATTTCACTTGGACTTTTCATGTGTAGGTATTCTGGGAAATGTTCCTGAAGAAGATCGACGGGACGACCGACATGGACAGCTACGCCGCCCTATCGTTGCTCGTGATGATAGCCAAAGCGAAGCCGTCCGTCGCGCTCGCCAACCTCGAAGTGATCCAGTCGCACGGCCTCACCGCCGACTACAACTCGCGCAACCTGAGCGCCCAACTGCTTCTATCGCTCGCGAAAAAAAATCAACGCTACCCCGCAGACCACTCGATGTTCACCTCCGTAGTCGACAGCCTGATGGAAACGTTCTCGAAGCTGAACAAATTCGTAGCGTTCGCCGCGAACTCCATCGACCTCATTTACGCCGTTTGCGACACTCCCGAAATAATATGCGCTAAGATACTGGCCGAAATGTACAAGAGAATAGAAGAGAATATGGTGAAAGACGCAGAAAATGAGGAAGATGCGTCCTTTCCTACGGAGCTTGTGACGCGTTTCGTGTTCGTTTTAGGACACGTTGTGCTGCAGCAGCTGATTTATCTCGACATTTACGTGTACAGTGAACTTCGTAGGCGAAACCAGGTATGACGTTTTTTTTTTTGTATGGTTTATTTGACTGCCTCGTTGGTCTAGTGGTCCAACTGGTTTCTGATCTCGGGTCGGGCCGAAATTGTTTCTATTCTGTCTTGTATAACTCATAAACAGCTCTGCAGTCAGAAAGTTGGTGCTGTTAACAGTGCCATGCCTCAGAAAACACGTTAAGCCGTTGGTTCTGCGCCTGATCTCTCTCCAGCCATATCGGATTGCCTTTTTACCGAACTATGAGTGTAAGGAATAGAGAGTACACTAAGGTAAGAGCGCCTTATAAGGGCATAGTTTTTGGAAATCGTTATAAATCAATTTCGGGAAGTGCGATAGTTTGTAAGACACTATGATCATATTAAATGATTATTTAAAAATGCGACATATGGTACAAAATCGAGGCATTAATGGCCATTTCCTTCCAAAATAAGGATTTTTAAAAGCTAGTCTTCGGTCCTTATTGGGCACTAGGGTTCCAAATAAAGTCCATTATTGAACTAAGAGTTTAAAGAGTTTGTTTACTAGAAAAATCACATCTTTTAAAAGTAACGGCTTTAAAATACTATTAAGTTCTTGGTCTTGAACGATGTAACAAAAAATCTTGTATATTTGTGTCGTGGCCCTTATAAAGTCTAAGGAAATGTATATATGCTACAATTCATCTATTCTATAGTAATAAATAAAAAAAGAAAGAATATAAATGCAGTGTTTTATTATCTCTTGTAAAGTAAATTACAAAATGTTACTAATCAGTATTTTTTTCATTCTTAGCTCTTGGACCTTATTAGGTATATGAAAGCAAAAAAAGAGCAACCATTGCAGATTAAGTAAAGGAGATCAGTATGCACGTATATTCCAAGTGTGTTTTATTTGCTTATCCTAATTATATGTAACATATTTCTTTTTATTCAATAAACAACATAACGAAATACTAAGTTAACTTGTGGGAGAACGTTTTAACAAAGAATAAAAATTCAAGTGATTAACAACTTTAAAAAAAGAATGTATCGCCCAATAATGAGATAGTATACGATAATAGTTACTACAAATCAATTAAGGAAAACTAAGTCAACGTTCATTGCGAATGTTACACACAATCAGGACAAAAAATATATAACTAAAATATCAGTCTTTGCTGGGATCTACTTTTTTTCGTGATACCAAAAGTTGCAAGTTCTTACTTATCGTTATTATTATGTTTTCGTTTAATCATCAACATAAATGTTTAAATCGAAATACACGCATGTAAATTTAAACAATGGCACCATTTCACCTTATAATTCGTTGATCTTACTACGTCTTAGCTGTAATAAGGACCGGCTCTTATTTGAAGACAACATAGTGGACCTTATTAGGCACTTAGATATGTTCTGAGAAAACCAAACAAAGACGATATAAAAAAGCAATAATTTTGGTAACTTACCCCGTCAGTCCACACTCAGAAAGTAGTATAACACTGCTTTTGCCGAATTATTACAAAACTTGCGAGATGGATCACTTAACAAAGCAAAAATGAATATTAGGATTTTGTAAATTGCGTCACGTCGATCGTCCTTGAGGAAGACACGGAGCCACTGAAAAAATGGCCAGCGCGAAAGCTATGAATGTTGTTGCACTTTTGTGATTGGTCACTGGGGAGGGGCCACGCGATATCCGTTTTGGTTTAAGTATTAACTGCGGGAAGTTTGAAGTGGTGACCCTTATTTGGGGTCGGCTCTTATTAGGCGCACCTACCTTAGTTTATTGTGCCAATTGTGCACTATGTTATCTCTGGAGAACATCATAATTATTTATTTGGCTGGTTTCTTTGTTACCATCCAACTCTTGGTTTATTTGTTTTACTATTTTTCAATAAAGCACTTATAGGTAGTAGGAAACCACCTTCCTATTTAGGGTCTTAAGTAGGAAGATAGCTTCCTACTCAGGATCCTAGTTATATAAATAGGATGGTGTAATTAGTGCTAACTCTTAATCCAAAGGTCCGCGAAGAACGCAAAGTAGAAGAAAAGCGCAAGAAGAAGACGGGGGCAGCGTTCGCGACGCCAGCACGGCGCGGACGCGTCGAAGACCTGCGGCGGCAGACGCTCATGAACGTCAGCAACGCCAGCGCCTCATCGCGCGGACAGCGCGCTACCAGCGTCGCCTCCAATAAGGGACCTTCGGTAAGATTGCCATTTTTTTCAGCCGGGTACCTATTCTCTACTGCGAGGCAAGGTCTGCCGCGAAAGTAGTCTATCACCCTAAGGTTGAAAATCATTCACTCGTCATAGAACAACAGAAATATTCCTGACAGTTACTAATTATAATACATGTGCTTCTTTCATTTTAATAAGTCCATGAGTGAATTCAACCTTATCACTATTAGTACTTACAGATGAAACTTTGTCAATACTGGTAGACCACTTTATTGGCCGACCGTAGGGCTCTTATTATGGGCTGATAAATTTAGCTTATGTAACAGAAGGTAGGTCAGGGAGGCCGAATCACACTACGAAGAACTTGATAAGTATTTATTCGGGCATAGCTTTGCCATACACAACTCTCAACGTGAAAATAACAGAAGCAAGGAACATCTTGCTTTTATATCAAATTCTACGCACAACTAAGACAGTCAAAATAGTAACTTCTAACCATTACAATTTTAAATAAAATAAATAAATTAAAAAGGTGGCGCTAGTGTCGAGTGGAGTTTCCGGTAGCGTTGTTATACCCGGCCCGGCGAACCTTGATCCCTATGACAGTTCATGTCACACTGATGGGTCGTGTCGATGAAACTTAACTTTTTTAACCGACTTCAAAAAAGGAGGAGGTTATCAATTCGACTGTATGTTTTTTTTATTAACCGACTTCAAAAAAAGAGGAGGTTATCAATTCGACTGTATGTTTTTTTTGTGGCTATGTTACCGCATATCTCAGTCAGTTGTAGACCGATTTGAAAAAAAAATGTTTACCTAGAGGCTATACCTTCTAGCTAGTTGGTCCCATTACACCAAGATCCCATCATCAGATCTCGACTGGGCGAGATCTGATGATGGGATCTTGGTGTAATCGAGGAAAACCCTAAAATTTTGAAGGCACGTATAGTGTTTTCGTACTAGTATCTTAATGTTAACATGTTGTTACGGCTGATAGTCATTATGTGGAGCTGAGCTGATGGTGAGCTGAGCTGAGCTGGAACTCCTTAAAAATTATTGTTTTGTCAGGTACTGTATAGGATGCTAACAAAACAAAGTCAAAGGCGCAGCTCCCTCCTCTTTTAAAATTTTATTTAATTTCTCAAAATTTTATTTGGTTTTATCCTACAGTTAATTTTTAATTCTCTTGGGTATACAATCGTGAGTGCATGTATGCCGCGCTCCGTTCTATTCAATAGAGAATGTACTAATACTTAAGTATGAAAAAGTAATGAGACTCATAATTTATCACATAATTATGTCACACATTTCTACTCCTGTATATTTTGTACGTTATTATATTAAATCACGGATACCGCAGCTTGCTGTCTGATGATTTTTCGAAATCGGTTCAGTAGTTCCAATGATATATAAAGAATTAGTCATTTAGTCATAAAATTATTATTTTTCTTAAGCAACAAATTACCTGTAAGCTTGTGTATTATTCTTCATCCTCATGAATCAGAGTAACACCGATTAGGTAGGTATTTATGGCTGAGGGTATGAGTTTGGCTTGTACCTACTTGTTATTTATCTGTCTCGCATTACAAACACTACTAAACATAACTTCAAAACTGTCTTTTTTATCTTTTATATTTTAACTGATACACATAACACTCCTCAAGGGTAATCAAGCTCTTATTGAGTTAGTACTATATTGTATTCATTAATACATAGAAACATATTGTATGTTTTCCTATCGTAATTCTGGCTGTGAAATCCTGTTTAAATTTCTTATTTTATTTTAGTGTACTTATTGCTGAAGCCTTATTTCACTGACTAAATTAGGCTGGTCGCGGGTCTGGTCTTGTTGGAATGCGGCCGCGTACCCTTAAAGTTGTCAATTTGCGAGGAAATGAGTCATTCAGTTGTGCATCGGCCCCGATCCGGCACGCGATCAGTTCCGAGAGAACTTACTAAGTGAGGTGGATACATAATGTACCTACCTACGGTCCGTCGAGTTGGTTCACGATACCGGTACAGAGTTACAAACATTTACTGTTATGAAGTTTGTTCGGTATGCACAATTTTTTTTTTTTATGATACTAGAAAGAAGTAGCTTTTTTATCCTTGATTGAATCATTAATAATCGAACAACAAAATCAATTTAGCTGTATTCATCGTTTATCCGCCCGTACTGGTATCGCGTGGCAGTTTGGCGGCCTGTACAGTACCTGCTTGCTCCATCGTCATGTCCACCATCACTGTTCCTTATTTTAGTAATTCGTGGTCAACTGTAATTGGCTAACTAAGTTATTTCTTCTTGTAATTATTTTAAGTTATATGCTGTTGTTGTCCCAATAAATAAATAAATAAATAAACACATGAAACCTGATACTAATAAAATCTAATCTTAAATAAAACAAAACCTGGTGTCCCCAGAAATATTTTATAAATTTGAGTGAAACCTATAACTTAAATGATTATGAATCATGTACACTCATTTCCATTGTCGACATTTGTTTATCGTTATTTTTCCGCACTAGTCGATATCTTTCGAACGAAGTAACTTTTGCAGGACGTAAACGTAAAGTCTGATTGAGATAATTTCTTGTAAATGTTAAGAATTGTTATAATTCTGACGGAATATCATTGTAATGGCATTTATCTACCTTACCTTAATAAATGGCATTTTTAGAAGCCTCCAATTCAATTCTAATGTAACGGTAACGCCACTACAATGTTGTGTCGTAGGAATAACTGTCAATGTCATAGGGATCAAGGTTCGCCGGGCCGAGTATAATAAACGATATTAACCGGTTATGACGTAACGATGCCTGAAGCGGATGTAACACTTACTACATTTCCGAACTAGTTTAAAAAAAAGTATACCTATTGTAATCCGACATGTTAGTGCGCGACGCGGGCATAGAAGCGCCAAACGCATGCGACTGTCATATAGGCCCCGCAAAACGAGGTAATGTAATGTTTATTTATTTATTTTAGGAAAACATAACAGATTCCCTTTCCAACAACACCGCCGGCCATCCTCGCCCGCATGACCCCTCTCATGTCAGGCGAGCTCGCTAAGGGGGTCGCGAATAAATTTGTCAGATTATTTATTACAAAACTGATACGGAGAAATGGATTGATTTTTCTGAAATAAAAATTCTGAAGTCTGAAATAAATGCATTATTTATTTATTTTATTTACTTGGAACTTAAATTACATGTACTAAAAATCCATTATTTTTATAATCGATTTGTCCTCCAAAGGCAAATACAACAATGACGGAAGACGAGGCTGGTCTGGAGGGTGCGGTGGCTGACGACGCCGATGCGGAGTACGTGCGCGGCGTGTGCGAGCGAGACATCGTCGGCGCCGGGACCGCTCTAGCACGCTACGCGCCGCTACTACGCTGGCTTCTATCCACTCCGGCGCGATGCACGCCACAACTACAAGCCGCTGCCGCACTTACGTACACCAGGTACGTGCTAAGCTTGCACTGGCCTCCCCTACTAGCTACTACTGTCGCTCACTAAACGACAAGACGGTACGGGGCTGCGAAGTACGTGCAAGCCAGATATCGTCGGTGCCGGGACCGTTCTAGCCCGCTATGCGCCGCTGCTATGCTGGCTTTTCTCTAACCCGGCGCGATGCACGCCGCAACAACAAGCCGCTGCTGCGCTCACTTGCACCAGGTCTACTTTATACTGAACTCGCACTAGCCTCTCCTTCTAGCTACTACTGTCGCTCACTAAACGACAAGACGATACGGGGCTGCGGAGTGTGCGAGCCAGACATCGTCGGCGCCGGTTCCGTTCTAGCACGCTACGCGCCGCTTCCGCTTGTTTCCTATTGTGTTTTGTGTGGTGAATCCTGTTTGTTTGTATTATTGTTGGCCACACGGGATTGTCCATTAGAAATCCCGGGAAGGTCCACATTAATATCAACATTTCGATGCAAGTACATAAATAACTCGACCTAATTCCGACCTCTGGTCAACTCTCTCCAGACAATGGCACACCTGTTATTATGCCCAACGTGCCCCTACACACACCCACACGTGAGCACCTGTACAACGTTAGCGCTAATGCTCTGTTTGTCGCTGAATATTCGTCCTCAAAAATATAAATTCAGAATCAGAATCGACACGAAAAGATAAAAAAGATATAAAAGTAACAGATTGTACAATACAATAAAAATTATTACAGCTATAATTTTGTTTTTGTGGTCATTAGGTTCATGCTGGTATCGAGCTCAATGTGCGAAGAAGGTTTACAACTGATGGTGACCGTACTGAAGCGATCCAAAAACGTTTCGCTCAGAACCAACCTGACTATTGCCTTTGCCGATCTCACCCTGCGATTCCCCAATCTCACTCAGCCTTGGACGCATCATATCTATCATATGTAAGTACAGTATAGAGATGATGGAAAGTGATGGAATAAAATTAGTCTTAACTAGTTTTGCCGGATCTGGCGAAATTTCAACAGCTTAATTATGCTACTCGTATTTATGTCATGGATGTTTATAAACGTATATTAGTATGTCTGTTATCCTAGTCGCTATAGCACAAACTCACACTTAGTTTAGAGCTAGGTAATTGGTGGTGTATTGAAAAAAAAATACAATTTTATCGACGTTTTTTTTTTGTGATTTAATTTTTTACTAAGTTTTCAATTGGTTTTATACAGTCCGTTTGTCTATTCTTTACAGTCACTGGAACTACCTCTAAGTCTGTTTTACGGTCCGACAAATTTGCCGGATCCGGCGTAATGTAAACAGGGCCTTCCAGAGAGTTCCATCAGAAATCAGGCCCAATGATTACCAAGCCGAAACCTATCACTAATATATTGTTTTCAGTTTGAGCGACGAAGAATTAGAAGTCCGTCAGTGCGCAGTGAAGATGCTATCGTTCCTCGTTCTCCACGAAATGGTCCGGGTCAAGGGCCAGATCGCAGACATGGCTCTATGCTGCGCGGACAAAGACCCTCGCGTGGCCAGCATGACGCGGCTGTTCTTTAAGCAGTTGTCGCAGAAGGGCAACGCGTTGTACAACGTCATGCCCGATATCATATCGAGGCTCAGCGATCCGGAGCTGAACGTGCCGGAAGAACAGTACAGGGTTATTATGAAGTAAGTCGCTTATTGGATGGGATGGTGGTCCTCTTACTTTACTCCTGAATAAGCTGAGCGTCGTTGTACATTAAATCAAAAGGGGTAGATAATGCTCTTGCATCAACAAAAAATAGTCTGAGTCTAATTTGAAAAATGACTTCATCAGACCAATGATTGACATGACATATCTACCCTTTATGATTTAACCTAAGGTGTTCAGGTAAAAAAAAATAGTAATATCGGGTACGATTTATAACTGTCCTACAGATACATAACATCATTGATCCAAAAAGATCGACAGATGGAAGCTCTCGTGGAGAAACTATGCCAAAGGTTTAAGCTATCCACCGAAGAGCGGCAGTGGCGGGACCTCGCGTACTGCCTCTCTCTGTTCAGCTACAACGAGCGGTCGTTGCGCAAGCTCATCGAGAACTTGGACTGCTACAAGGACAAGCTGCACTGCTCAGGGGTCATGGACTCGTTTACAACCCTTATGAACAACACGTCGAAAATGGCTAAAAATGAAATAAAGGTATCAGTAGCTTGTATAATTTTAAGCAATTTTTTTTGCTAGTTTTCTTACCAGAACACTGTCGATGAGTTTTTGTTTGGTTAAACAGCTTGTCGTTAGCCACCGGTGGCTGTGCTCGGTGCCCCATCTGCGCGGAGCTATCTATCACATTAGAATGTGTTAGCCAAAGACGTGAAAGTTCCCTTCCCTCACAGGTCCTAGTGACGGAACTAAGCGACAAGATAGAAGAATGCTTCGCGGTGCGCGAGGGCGAGGAAGGCGAGGGTGGCGGGGGCGGGTCGGGTCGCGCGGGGACGAACGTGGAAGGTGCCGCGACAGGGGCGGCCGTCCCGCGCACGCCTCGCCGACGCCCCGCGCCGCGACGCAACCGCCGGCGATCGGACTCGAGTCCCGATGAGGTATTATTTTAGCTAATTTTCATTTATTTGTTTATCTTTATTAGGGAAACAAACAGCTCTTAATCTGACATCTAGTTTACAGATAATAATCATAATCCAATTAATATCAGGCCTGGTTTACTTCGTAATTTAGTTTGAAGCTATTATTTATTCTGTGTTTATATTCATTCATTTATTACTAAAAATTAACGGTTTTTTTTAAATCCCCGGGTGTCTCGTAAAGAGCATACCAGACTTACACTGGAGATAACTTAGTCATAGACCTTTCAGGGCCCTATTTCACCAAACGTGACAGGCGCGACAATTGTCACAAAAGTTATCAAATAATTTTTTCAAGTTATTTCATTTATTATATATTTTACAATGGTTTTACTTATTCTTTATTTTTCTTTAAATATAACGTTACTAATTTCAACAAAAATAGTTACCCATTCCCTAATATTTCTTATTTCTCTCAGCGGTACCTTTATTGCACGGCGAAATAAAACAATTGTCACGCAACACAGACACAGCTCCGACCTCATGTCAAGAATTCCCGACAATTCTACAAATATGTTGAGTTGTAAAAAATATTCCTGTTTCACAACACTAACTGATACTGACAATTGTCACAATAATGCTAGGATTGCTTACAATTTTTAGCCGACTTATGTCACTGACATATGTCGGTTTGGTGAAATAGGGCCCAGATAAACTCTGCAAAGTCTTTTGGTTTGAAAAATAATGTCATTTTTTTCCAATAATGCAACGCCAGACTAACACTAAAGATGGCTTAGCCAGACCTTTTAAATAAAAATAACATGACTCATAATGAGTTCAATTCCAATGCGCTCTGTCTAAGATTAAATTTAGGTTCAGTCTCTCTCTTTCTCTGTCAAACAAACGAAAAGGGAAAGACTACCACAATTTAGAAACGTCAAATTAAGTGATGTGATTTCTTACGTATTTTTACAAGTTTTTGCGTGTTTTCGTCTAACTTTAGTCGTCATCGAATGATATCCCTACTTAATTGTCTATGGATTGTCTAATTTCCTTAGCAACAGACAGATGTTTAGTCTGACGTTTCTAAATTAATATACTGTCTTTTTTCGTTTGTTTGGCATAGAAAGAGAGAGACTGAACCTAAATTTAATCTTAGACAGGGCGCATTTGAATTCAGCCCAATGCCGTTTTTTTGTATTCTTCATACCAGAAAAATACAAAAAAGTGGCTTTATATCCCAAACCATAAGAATTTTATTAGAGACATATTATTATTATTTGAAAGGGTTATGGCTAAGCAGCTATCTCCAGTGCGGTCAGTCTACATTTTTTTACTTACGGTATTTCCCTCCGATCAGAGTACCGTTCATAAATTCCACCCTGTATGTTTTTGAGCTTTCCTTAAACGTTCATAATTTTTTTAGAATGAACCACCTAACAATGCCGAAACCACATACAAAAAAACGGCATTGGGCTGAATTCAAATGCGCCCTGCATTTGAATTCAGCCCAATGCCGTTTTTTTGTATTCTTCATACCAGAAAAATACAAAAAAGTGGCTTTATATCCCAAACCATAAGAATTTTATTAGAGACATATTATTATTATTTGAAAGGGTTATGGCTAAGCAGCTATCTCCAGTGCGGTCAGTCTACATTTTTTTACTTACGGTATTTCCCTCCGATCAGAGTACCGTTCATAAATTCCACCCTGTATGTTTTTGAGCTTTCCTTAAACGTTCATAATTTTTTTAGAATGAACCACCTAACAATGCCGACACACCGCAATCTGTTAGGAAATCGAGCCGCAAGGTGACAAGAACAAAAAAAGTTGTAGCAAACGATTCCGATGAATCAGGTACGTAATCCATTTGTTATAAATTACGAAATATACTTATTACCTCTAAACAATTCTACTAGGGGATGATTGTCTTACAGATGAAGATGATGTACAAGAAAAAGACGATGAAGATGTTTTCAAAAAACCACCGGCGAGGAAAACCACCCGTAGAAGAAAGTGAAAACTTAAGAGTAGAAATTATGATTATTACTAATTGTTATTATAAGAATTTACATACTTATTTTGTACACATTGTTTAATTTGCAATATTCGGGTAGAATTTTTGTTTAGTCACGCCCTCTGTCGAGTTTGTGTAGTAGTTCAGTCCCCTAAACGTCAAAACTTTTGACACGACAGCCGTACGGTAGAATAATAGAAAATTTGACAGACAACGTGTGTTGAATCTTGACAGTCAGATAATGAGAATCAGCAAGTATGTTTGTAAACAAATGAAAATAAATGTAATGAAAGTAAAAGCCTGTAGTATTGTGTTATTAAATATCTTAATGCCTAAATTCAACTTAGCTATGATTTCAACACATTTCAAATGTCGCGGCGGCACCTATCCACGTTCTTCTGTAGAACGGTTTCCTGTACCAGATGACAAAGTCAGCTGGGCTTCAGAGTTCAAGGATTACAAACCGGCGAATTTTACTTCTTCTGCAATATATGGGAAACCATGGGCAGACCCTGAAATAGGTAATAATCCAAATACATATTTTTTTGCTTTTTAAACTTGTTGCATTTCTTCAGGGATTAAAAGAATACCTATAGTCATGTTTGACCATCAGGTCAAAGACACGATATTTAAGAATTTCAATATCTTTTAAATTCAATATTTCTTATCATGTTCAATCAGCGGTATCTTTATTGCGCGGAATGTGTACCACTAAGAAACAAAATCTATGGCATAGTTACTTTGAAGCATGTTGCCAATTTTTCTGGTATCTCATAAAATTACGGGTATCCAACCTGAATTTTAATGATACCCAAAGCCTTATAATGAGCATGATATAAATTCAATTTAGGAAAGTGGGATTTTGTTAAAACAATGTCATGACAAACTAGAATATTGAGTGCATTCATTACTACCCTTTAGAACAAGGTATTAATTTATTTATTACCAGCAATTTGTTCACTAATTTATTCATTGTGTATTGCAAAACTACTTATTACATATAAAATATTTATAAGATGCCGCATTGTGATGGTGGAACCTATGTAGCATATATTGCACTATTAATATGTTTACATTTGTAACCTATATAGGATGTTTAAAAATAATAGTACTTACTACTACTTACATACTACTTTTTTTTTCTAGAAACATTACTAAAATATTCAATACTTCGTTTTTAAAAGGTTATAAGGGGCAGAGCTTGTATTGAGGTGCTTGTGGCGCAGTGGCGGCAGCGCTTTGGTAGTGATACCAAAAGTTAAGCAACCACGGCGCGGTCGTGATTGGATGGGTGACCATTCCGACCATTAAAGTGACGACCATGACAAGCATCTCCGTGCTTCGGAAGGCACGTTAAGCAGTTGGTCCCGGCTAATATCTCTTGGTATTAGTCGTTAAGCCTAGTCAGAGGCCCTAGGGCGGCTTGATAACATCTGACAGTAAGGTTTGTCACTTGCCTTACAGACACCCCTCCACCAATCCGCACTGAGCCCGCGTGGTGGAGTATGGCTCGTTCCTCCTCATAGTTGAGGTGAGGCCTTTTCCCAGCAGTGGGATCTAATAGGCTGACTTAAGGGGCAGAGCGTGCAATACGCGCACACAGAAGTTGTTGGCCGACCCCCAAATGCATAGTCTCCTGCATGTGCGCATGCTATGAAATTATTATGTTTTTATAACCAATAAAAATATTTTCTTAGTTATCATTTCTTTTGCAAACAACTTGGTTTGACGCACTATGCGACATACAGATATCACAATTTAAGGTTTACCCATCAGTTTTTCTGTCCTTGCATTTTTCATCTCAATATTCATTTTAAAATTAATATTTTTAGCAATAATCGCTTTAAAATAAATGGAGTGAACTCATTGTAAAAAAATCTTTTTAGGGGACCCTAATTTTAATCCTAGTTGGAATAAAATTGATGGCAAAATTAACAGAGCCAGTCACATGGGCAATTATAATATTGTTGATGGATACCCACTAAATCCAATTGGGAGAACTGGAATTGTTGGCAGAGGTGTGCTGGGGCGGTGGGGTCCCAATCATGCAGCAGACCCAGTGGTTACCAGATGGAAAAGACTTAATAATGGAGATGTTGAAATTGATTCTGGTACTAAAAAGTAAGAAATCACTATACATATTATATCAATATGCATTTCGACGCGTCTGTCGGTATCTATGTTCGAGATGATCTCAAAAACTACTGGACTGATTTGCATGCAGTCTGCATCTGTCAACAGTGATTTCTGTGAAAGGTATATAGATGGGTATATTTTGTTAAAGTTTCTTCTTAAATGGTTATCCATTTTTGTCTTCTTATCTCTGGTCAGATATCGGGTATTAGTTTTGCTTATTATTTTTCCACTTTTAGGCCTATTCTACAATTTGTTGCAATCAAAAGAGGCGATACAGGAGAATGGGCTTTACCTGGTGGAATGGTGGACCCTGGTGAAAAAGTAGCTGCTGCTGCCATCAGGGAATTCCAAGAAGAAGCTGTCAACTCATTTTCTATGTCCAATGGTAACAAAAGTTATGCAAGATAATCGTTTATTGGTCTTGTTGGAATGCTGGCAAATAAATATGTGATTCATTAATGTTGTTCCAGAGGAAAAAGCAGCATGGTTAGAAAAGTTCAATGCGTTTTTCAGTGAGGGAAACACAGTGTATAAAGGCTATGTTGATGACTGGAGGAACACAGACAATGCATGGATGGAAACTGTAGCTTATAACTTCCATGATGAAAATGGGACTACTGTAGGGGCTTTGAAACTGCATGCTGGGGATGACGCCGTGGGGGTACGATGGGTTGATATCACTCCAGACATACAGTTATATGCAAGCCATGAGAGCATTGTGAAAGAAGTGTTAAAGGGATTTGTATCCAGAAGTTTGTAAGGTTTTTTGATAATTATAAGAATACCTACATATCTCGACAGCTTGTTTTATTTTAAAAATTTACCTAGTGAGTGTTGTTGGGCCACGACGTTATGGTTCTGTAGTTGAACTTGTCTCATATATGAAAATTTGTTATTGATGCACTATGCACTTCTTTATAGAGCTACCTACTGGGTTCTGCTGAATTGATATAGTGTAAGGTTATACAAAAACAATTTGAAGCAGTAATTATCACACTTTATTATCTATCGCTTCTCTACATCATGATCAGGATTCAAACTCATGAACCCAACATATTGATAAAATACTCAGTTTGTTTGATTATAAATATTTTAGTGGAGTAAACTATTGTCAAAGCTTTATTAACCAAATATTGCACCTTAAAATCATACAATGCTTACCCCAAAATTAAACTACTTCTACACAATAAATCCAAAAGCAGTTAAATGCGAAGTTATACAGTTTTGCATTCCAAGAAGGCGAGCGGGCGTTACCTCGTTGGACGTGCAGCACGTACCGTGTCTACTTACATGCAAGTTGCATTAGGCTTCGTTCAACCCAAGGCTTTCTGCCTGCTCCCGCTGCGGCGTAGCGCACGTTGTCGGTTGTCGATACTAATTTGTAGCAATTTGCGCACATCGACGCGTCCTCTGATTGATAAATTTTGTATGCAAATTTTTCACGCGCAGACATCGCCACCGTGCACTCCACGCGGTTGCAGGCTGAACTGGATTGGCCGCGGCTTGTTTCAGTCGCGCCGTCACGATTATCTACGCGACAAGTGTTTACCGCACGTATACCCCCACTAGCCTTTGTGAAATGCAAGAACCAGTGAAATAAATATGTAAAGAAAATAACATAGTATGTATGTACGGATTTAATATGGTGGAGAATATTGAGAATCGAATCAATAAACTCACCATACATCATACCTAGACAAAAGTAGGTGTAAATAACTACAATCACATAACAAATGGCAGCCCTTTAATTTACATGATTAATCACTAGTTTGAGCGATTTTTGACCAATTTTATAAGACTAATAAATTAAACACATACATGCATACAAAAACAGTGACTAGTTTTATCATTACAGTGAAAGGGCTATCGCCGGTCATAATGTGTATGAAAACAATATTTTAAAGTATGTACAACCTGTACAGTAAAAATATTATTAGTCTGTAAATAAAAAGTCACGTGCTTTAGATTTTACTTATATAAATGCGCACTAAACGACATATTTTATGCAAAATAATAGTAAATGCGAACTAGTTTGAAATACAGTACATGGAAACTAAAAAGTGTGACTAAAAATTAACTACTACTACGAATATTCAGTTAAATAGTAACTTCAATACACAATAATAACAATGATCATTATTTTTTTAACAGTTGTTCTAATCGTTTTTATTAGTAATGTTAACGCCAAATACAGATCTGTTAATTAATAACTTTTTATGGTCCCAGAAGCGTTGGCGCCCGTCGCCATCTATTGAGATACTACTTGATCCATTAACAGAGATAGCAAAACTTAAGTCTAATTTTACAGTACCTAAAACTAAACTCCGTATGCTATGCTCCTATTATGATAACAATGCATTTAAATGTTACAATATTAATTTGTACATTTCGAGGAGACGGCTTGACTAGACAACGATTTCTAGCCAAATCCTTATTTTTTTAAATATTTATAGTTTGCATTATTATTATTTACTAACTGCCGCACTCAGAGACGTCAATTAAATTTAATCTATAATTATGTCTTGTTCTGTCACTTTTTTCGTCAGTGAAATAGATATCGACGGCATGAGACATGATGAAGGATTTGCTTTAAATGACGTCTCTGAGTACGGCAGTAAGACCGATTAAATACATTTTTACAATTAATAAACTAAAATCGGCTGCGCAAACGTAGCCTTGTTCTAATTCCATTAGTATGTCTGGACGTATGGATTAGTTTTACGCACGTCTCGATCAAAAACGTCTGACGTCTTCCAATGGATTTCGCACGCGCAATAGATGTTAGCGCGGGAACCCAATCAATTACTGCATCATTGCGCTGCTTTTTTTCGACTTAAAAAACCAAGGAAGGGTTATGTTTTTAACCATCTTCAAAAACAAGGAGGTTCTCAATTCGTCGGTATATTTTTTAGTATTCTGTACCCAAAGGATAAAAACGGGAACCTATTACTAAGACTCCGCTGACCGTCTGTCTGTCTGTCACCAGGATTTATCTCTTGAACCGTGTTAGCTAGACAGTTGAATTTTTTTTCAGATGTATTTCTGTTGCTGCTATAACAACAAATACTAAAAACAGAATAAAATAAATATTCAAGTGGGGTTCTCATAAACCAAACGTGATTTTTGCCAAAAATTAATTAAAAGGTTATAATATATGTAGTCCAATTTTGTACTAGATAATGATACGGTAACCCTTCGTGTGCAACTTGGACTCGCCGAACTTGGCCGATTTTCTTTTTATCTTAAAATGTCTGAACACATTGGCCATGGTCAGCGAGGTCCATCTGGTCCAGGCTGGCGCCGGGGCCCGCGTGCTACGTGGCCATGCCGGCGGCCGGCGCGAGTGCGTTGTACGCGCGGTAGCAGTTCACGTCGTTCATCAGACGCAGAATGTTCTGCGTGAATGTTGGGAGATCCTGCCGAAAAACGAGTGTGTTTAGTAAGAGATAAGGTGGAGTCAGTCAAGAAGAACTGGATGATTGAAGCCTTTAGAGTTAAACTGTCTTAAAATAGCAAGTTCTCAATTTAGATTCAGATCTCTTCGAATAAGAACTCTAAAGTTGATTTCTACTATGAGATTCTAAATAAAACCACAATACATTCTGATCTAAGTATTTACAGGCAGCACGTCAGGTTACCCATGTGAACTACGAAAACACTTTTTATTACGTAGGGAACAGAGGCGGTCTCAAGATCAAAGTGGGGTAGTCTGACGTGCGGCCGTGTGTACAGACATTTCCTATCCTCTTTTGTAATATAAATATAAAAACCCCAAAGAGAAGAAAAGGCGAACATTTAAGTCAATAATAATACGGCACGATAAGGTTTACTTGTTAAATTGAAACTATAAAGTCGCGGCAAACACACAAGCGGTCACCCCTCTCTTAAAGGGGTCAGGGGTTAAAAATCGAACCTAAGCAGTCATAAACTGACTATAATGTAGCTGGGCTACATCATAGTTAGTTCCAGGACTACTCGTATAACTACAATCTAACTTCTAGCGCCTGTGCCCGTAGCCAAGTAGCAATTTATTCTCAAGCGAAGTTCATTATCGCTAACAAAATTCATTATCGCTAACAAAATGTATGAAACTGACATAAGCCATCGAAACATCACGAGACTTATTATTTTGCATACATATTATTTTGACATTTCGTTGGCGATAGCGAAGTTCGCTTCAGAAAGATTGTCATTTGGCATATGGGTCCCGGACTATAAAAATAGGCATATAATTTCGCTCACCGTGTCCGGCGGAAAGTCAGCCAACTGCTGTTTATGTTCCGGCGCGAGTCCCGGCAGCGCGTGCAGGAAGTGCGGCAGGAAGGCGGCGCGGAACGCGTGGAAGTCCACCGCGGCCATGCTGTGTACCGCACCGACCACTTCGTCGCGGAGTAATGCCCGCGCCCCTCCCTCCGCTAGGGATGCCAGTAGTACCGATAGGAACTCTGAGAGGAACTCCGTGCGGAAAATCATCTGCATAAATAAATAGGAAGGACGAATCGTAGACTATTCGATTGTTGATTAACATTTTAATATTCGTGAAAAAAAATGGTAGGTATTTTTATTGTTAATAGATGTACAGTGCGTCACGCATCAACTAACCGAAATCTTTCACAATATCTCAAATGATATGGAACTCTATGCGATCAACATAAGGTTGAAATATTGCGGAAATTTGACATATATACATATATTATAGGGTACGTTGATGTGGGGTCGTGTGGACTTGGCCAAAGGTCATCCCCTGACTGACACAGGCATAGTTGATGCATGTCAGGAATTTTTGAAGACTAATATTTATCAGCATTGCGGTACCTTATGGAAGGTCTAGTAATGATGTGAATCCGCAGCAACTCGAATGTCCGACTGCATAATAGCGCGGCAAAGGGGCTGCTATCACTGTAGTTGCAAAGTGTCGGAGTCAGGACGGGCAACAGCAGTTGTGAGGGGTGATTTTTGTGATGCATAGTGTAATGTGCTTGTACTATTGTACCTTGTGGTAGAGCTTCCACTTAGTGTTAAGCGCGTCTAGCGTGGCGATGTTGATCCGTAGCAACTCAATATCTGGCTGAACTCAATAACAGCGCGCGGCCGACGGCCTTGCTGTTATAGCTACAACTGAGAACTATCGCCCTAGTTTGGCAGCCTGGGTTTCTCATATTTTGTGCAAAATTTGGCGGTACCTAGCTTCCACTTGGTATTTAGCGCGTCGAGGGTAGCGATTTGGTGCTAGTGCTACTGTACTTGTGGTAGAGTTTCGAGTTTGTGCTAAGCGCGTCGAGGGTAGCGATGTTGATCCGCAGCAATCTAATATCCGGCTGCAGCAACGCGCGGCGAAGCGCGTTCCTCGTTGCCGAGGGGAACTGCAGTTTTGAGAGGTGATTTTTCAACAAAAACACATAGTGTGATGTGCTTATGCTACTGTACCTTGTGGTAGAGCTTCCACTTGGTGTTAAGCGCGTCTAGCGTAGCGATGTTGATCCGCAGTAGCTCTATATCCGGCTGCAACAGCGCGCGGCCGAGTGCGGCGAGCGCGTCCCGTAGCTCTCCCACGCGTCGCGCGCTCTCCTCGCCCTCGCACTTGTGCGTGAAGAAGTACCGCCACCGGTGGATCAGCACGCTGGGGGGTGACGAAAGGTAACTTTTAATTACTTATACTGGGTTTTAGGCACACAAAAGTCGCTTATGTCAAGCTAGTAAAAACGAAATAGTGATTTTTCATTTCTAAAAATGTTATGATTTATTTTACGGGGTTCCTAACTCAAAGGGTAAAAACGGTATCTCATTTAAAATTCTGCCTATACGTCAATATTTCTAAGAGTTCTGTATACGTAACAGGAGTATAGTACTGCATTTTAATTTCAAACAACCCGTCGATGTGTCCATGTTTTTAGGGTTCCGCAGTCCGACAAGGAACCCTTATAAGATCGTTCAGTCCGTCCGTCCTAGTCTGTCACAGCAGAATATCTTCTACGTTTATGGACTGATTTGCATGTAACTTTGTAGGTCGGGCGCGTGCGCGTGCGCGCGGGGCAGCGCGTGGTGGTGCAGCCCCGGCCCCGGCCCCGGCGCGGCACAGTGTAGTTACCTGGCCAGCAGGCGGTGCGCGGCGCGCGCGAGGTCGGGCGCGTGCGCGTGCGCGCGGGGCAGCGCGTGGTGGTGCAGCCCCGGCCCCGGTGCCGGCGCGGCACAGTGTAGTTACCTGGCCAGCAGGCGGTGCGCGGCGCGCGCGAGGTCGGGCGCGTGCGCGTGCGCGCGGGGCAGCGCGTGGTGGTGCAGCCCCGGCCCCGGTGCCGGCGCGGCACAGTGTAGTTACCTGGCCAGCAGGCGGTGCGCGGCGCGCGCGAGGTCGGGCGCGTGCGCGTGCGCGCGGGGCAGCGCGTGGTGGTGCAGCCCCGGCCCCGGTGCCGGCGCGGCACAGTGTAGTTACCTGGCCAGCAGGCGGTGCGCGGCGCGCGCGAGGTCGGGCGCGTGCGCGTGCGCGCGGGGCAGCGCGTGGTGGTGCAGCAGCGCGAGCACAGCGCGCACGCGCACGCCGCCGCCGCCCGCCTCCACGCCGAGCCGCACGCACTCCACCAGCCGCTCCAGGCTGCCGTCGCCTCCGCCCCTGACACAGAAAAGCGTTCGAACCATCATTGAACTAATTTCGAAAAAAAAAATTGACATGAAGAAAAAACATCGATACCACTGCGTTCTTCAACATCATTCAACCTTTAGATTTATTAGCACCATATAAAAATTAAATAAAAAAAAACTAAAGAAACATTTGGAACACAACAACGAAACACAACACATGTCTTACGGCTCTAACAGAAAATAAATAATAGAATCACTACGTAAAATTATTCAGATTAATAGCAAATCTTTACTACGACACAATAAACTGCAAATTCGTATTACGAAACGCTTATCGCCTACCGATATAAACACACCTAGATATTGGCCCCTCTATTGTAGCGTCACCCTATCTCACCCGACAGCGTAGTGAGGCAATGAGGTACGACCGCAACAAATTGACACTGACCTCCGTGCTACCTCAAGGAACACGTCGATGGCTATGAACGTAAAGTTGCCGAGCTGCGGCAGGTAGGCCATGAACAGCGCGAGGAAGAACCCTGTGATCTAGCAATAAGGCTCCGCGCAGATGGGCCACCCATCTGCCGAGCTGCGGCAGGAGTGCCGTGTACAGCGCGAGGAAGAACTCCGTCTCTGCGCTTGATACTCCACTCTTTCAAACAGCAAGCAATAACAACAACAACTCCACAACAACGTTTGACACTGACCTCTGTGCAACCTATAGGAACGCGATAATGGCGGTGAACGCGAAGATGCCAAGCTGCGGTAGGAGCGCCGTAAACAGCGCGAGAAAACACTCCACACTCTTTCACACAGGGTGCAATAAGACAAAAAAGACACCAAATCGACACTGACCTCTGCGCGACCTCTAGGAACACGTCGATGGCGGTGAACGCGAAGTTGCCGAGCTGCGGCAAGAGTGCCGTGAACAGCGCGAGGAAGAACTCGGTGATCTCCGTCTCGGCGCTGGCGTATGCCGGCTCGCACAGCATTCGAAGTGCCGTCTCAGCTGCGCCTTGGATGCTTTCCGCTATTACCTGGGGGAAATAAAAAAGTAGCTATATCCGATACTAGTAGTTCCCCGCGACTTCGGCCGCACCAAAAGTCGGTTTTTCCATACAACTTTCATCCCCCATTTCACCCCCCTGATGATTTTATTTCGCGACAGCCATTTCAGACCAGACCATTCCCAGGGTAACAGAATAAGTACTAGTACTCCATACAGAAGTTTGACTACGCAATGAAATTCAAAGAAATATCTACTCAATGCCGTCAACGATATGGTGTAATTTAGTTCGCCTCAGAGTCAAGTCGAGTCTCGTTGCTCGCTCGTGACACCAAACTTTATTTAGCCCGCTCTAAGGGGTCGCCGCGCGTAGGTACGTTTTTGCTACCTACGCGGGGAGTTACACAGGCCTGCTAGGGTCACAAACTATCTCTGTACCAAATTTCATTTGAATCGCTCCAGTAGTTTCGAAGCCTATACAATCAAATCTTTCCTCTTTATAATATATGTAAATTTCACGTGATTTGTTGTAAATTTATTACACTTTTAATTCACAGATTGAGCGAAATTGGCTAAGGCAGCGCGGGGTCTAAGTGGGGCAGCGGTCCAGGCGGCCAGTAGCGACTCACCTTCTTAGCGTTAGTGTTGGCGTGCGCGAAGGAGTGCAGGAGCGTGGTGAGGGGCGGCAGGGCTAGCGCGGGCCCCGCGTGCGGTAGGGCGGCGGTCCAGGCGGCAAGAAGCGCCTTCGCCGCGTCCCCGCCCCCTACCGCCGCCCCTGCAGCTACGCGGGGCAGTAGCAACGACAGTAGCGCCTCGCGGACTACGCTCGCCGTCTGCGAATTGCAAACAAATGGGTCAATCTACTTTTCATTATACTGCAACTAGCTCCGAGATCTTCAATTCATAGATCATTCATTCATTCAGGGGCTTGAGTCTGCTAAATTACATTAGCAAAATTGTAATAGAATTGTAATTCAATAGCAAATTTTTTTACCAGTTCTAGTATGGGCCAAATGTCAAAATCATGCTATTCAAATACGATCCTATTACAATTTTGCTACTGACTTGGGCCCCTGTTCATTTTTACTACTGACTTAACAGACCACACAACCTAAAGACCACGCTTTTATCAACTCTAATACGAAAACAAAATCGCCAAAAGTTGGTGGGGTGCGGGGAGAGGTTTCCTAGTTCTTATTGGCTCATACAAGGAGACGTCAAAATTGACAATGGCAGTGATAGCTCACTAGTGATGGGCAAGACATCTCTTGATATCGATACCCGAGTTAAAAAAAAAAGTAAGACAATATTAAGGAGCTTTAAATTAATTCATTTAAAAAACACACGCACAACCGATTTCCGATAAATAGCAATTAAAAAAACTGCAGTGGGCAAAGGTCAATCGCAGGAGATCTCACGTTATTTAGCTACTTTTCATAATTTAGCGGTTTCAGTAAAACAAGTAGATAGGTAATCTCACTCAACATCATTTAGTTAAGTGTACAAAAACTTTAAAAAATGGCAATCGGTACGCAATGTGAAGTTTGATATATTTATTTAAAAAAGGTTAGTTAAGTTGTTTGTTAGGGTTCCGTAATCCGACAAGGAACCCTTATAAGATCGTTCAGTCCGTCCGTCCTAGTCTGTCATAGCAGAATATCTTCTACGTTTATGGACTGATTTGCATGTAACTTGGTTCGAGGATACTTCACATATAGATTTAATTTTTAAAATACAAAAAATTAAAATTACCCCCTTTTAAGGGTACCTCCCCATACATGTAAAGGGGGGGGGGGGGGTAAATATTTTTTTTGAGTGCACCCCATTGTGTGGGGTACCGTTGAAAAGGACTATGAAAATAAGGTAGGGTTTCCATACAACACTTCTTTATCAGCTTTACCATTTGCGAGATATAGCCCGCCAAAGTCGTTTACACGGTGTCCCCCCCTGTAATTTCTAAAGTCTTGGACCTATAAACTTCAAATCACTCACGTAAAGAAACAGGCGCGGAAACTCTTATTTAAAATTGTTTCGGGTATCCTGTGATGAATACTTTTGAAATTATAAACAAAATAAAAATATATTTTTTTTCCAAAAGAACAGTATAAACTTAAAAAGATTTTTTTGCCTATACTGTCTAATATTGTAAGTTAATGGTACGGAACCCTTCGTGCTCGAATCCGACTCGCACTTGGCCGGTTTTTTAATAGCTAAGTTTATTTGTTTAAGCACTTTACACATATTTTGATTCATCGTAAGTCCTCTTTTGTAAAGCCACTTTATTAAAATAAATATGAAATAACTAAAATTTTGATACCCACATATCACTTGTTTTATTCAGGATTTGTCGATATTTTGAATTTTAGGTTTACTATAATGTGTCTCGACACTATTTTACTCCTTGCCAATTGACAAATTGAGACATCATCATTTGAATTTAACTTGCGAGAAAGGGATAGCAAAAAAAAAAGACATCAACGCGTGCTCTTCGAAATAAAACATTTTATTTCATTTTTGATTTGGAGTATTTAAATTAATTTGATAGGAATAATTACTTACCGGTGAAATGTAATGCCATCTTTCGTGAGACTAGATGTTTTACTACACTTTCCATACCATTTTACTGAACAATACGGCATTATTACCGCTTATTTTTATTTTTTTTCGGGAGCAAGGTCAATGTTGTTACTTTGAGTCTCGGTAGCGGAATGAGGAACGAAAGGGGGCGGGGCCGGCTGTTATGCAGTGATACTGCATAACCTAGGCGAACGCAAGTCCCCCGCAATGCGTGGTCTTTAGGTTGTGTGGTCTGTGACTGACTTCAACGCACGCCGTCTGGATTGGCGTCAATAGTAAAAATATGAAGTCTCCAGAAGACGGAAAAATATTCAAGGCTCATTCAAGGCAATTTAATCTAACCACAAAATTGCTAGAGATACGTTGACAATACTCGCATCATATTAAAAAGGAGGTACATACTTTTGGTTCTAAATAGTGCAGAGAACGTTGCGCGTGGTTGTACAGATCTCCGACTAACGAAACTGGATCACTTGTGACTTTCAAATTTTTCGACAAACTGAGCAACAAGTGTGCTGCAGCGTGACACAATAATGGCGGTTCCTGCGTAAAAAAATACAAAACGCTTAGAAACAGATATAGATTTAGTTTTAGGCTAAAATGATTACTTAATTATTATCATTCTTACCGGGATCTCATGGGGCATCAAAAAGGGTACAGCAGAAGCGAAAAGACCCTCCATCGTTTGCATGCTGATGCCGCAATCAGTCGCGTAGCAACACCACGCTCCCATGCATGCAAACATTTCAGCATGCCTAAAACAAATATTTTTACCATTGCAACGAGGTCGGAATGAAACTGGATAAGGACACGGTACAACCTGGACATACTCACACACATTAATACACAACAGTACGCCGTAATATATCATTTTATTAACGTGATAAAATGATAGGTCGTGATAAAATACGAGAGTTAGGCTCTCCTAACCCAGATTGGCTGGCTGGTGCGCGCGGGTAAAGTATCGATATTATGCAACGCCATCCCTATTCAGGGCCCGTAGACAAGAAGCTATTTAACAAAATGTATGAAACTGTCAATAAACCATCGAAACAATAAATCGCGCGATTATTGCATACATATCTTGTATTTTTTTGGCGATTCGCTGTACAAAGATTGGACCTTGTCTAAAGGCCTGCACGTGCGCGTGAGCTACGTTACTGGCTAGACGAGCATGAATAAAGTGCTTAAAAGTTTCGCTAGATCGCGGTAGTAGCTTCTTGTAGCAGTCAACCCTAGCGCGCCGCATGATAGGGCGCCACAGAATAGGTTTAGTGTATTATGAATCATATTCCAGAGTTATAAGAATGAAATTATCTTGCAATGAATTTCTGTAGGTGTCTAATAAAAAATGTGCTCGACTCGGAGGCGAACTAAATAACACCATATCGTTGACGACATTGAGTAGACATTTCTTTGAATTGGTATTCAAAGAAATTTCTACTCAATGTCGTCTTAAGTCAAGCTTCTGCACTACGTAGTGTTGTGGTAGTACTTACACCTGCACGTGCGCGTGCGCGTGCGGCGGGGAGTGCGGCGCGCGGTGCGGGCGTGTGAGCGCGGCCCCGCCCAGCGCCGCGCCCGCCGCTATGTGACCGCTAGTACTCGTTGTGTGCTAGTGTACTTACACCTGCACGTGCGCGTGCGCGTGCGGCGGGGAGTGCGGCGCGCGGTGCGGGCGGGTGAGCGCGGCCCCGCCCAGCGCCGCGCCCGCCGCTATGTGACCGCTAGTACTCGTTGTGTGCTAGTGTACTTACACCTGCACGTACGCGTGCGCGTGCGGCGGGGAGTGCGGCGCGCGGTGCGGGCGGGTGAGCGCGGCTCCGCCCAGCGCCGCGCCCGTCGCTATGTGACCGCGGCCCCGCCCAGCGCCGCGCCCGCCGCTATGTGACCGCTAGTACTCGTTGTGTGCTAGTGTACTTACACCTGCACGTGCGCGTGCGCGTGCGGCGGGGAGTGCGGCGCGCGGTGCGGGCGGGTGAGCGCGGCCCCGCCCAGCGCGGCACACGCGCGCTCCACCAGCGCCGCGCCCGCCGCTATGTGACCGCTCTCCGGCTCTGGAACAACGAGCGGATTATACTCTACGTTCACTTTATGCCTATTCTTTAACACTGTACAATAAAATAAGTACCTAGACCTACGTAAATTTCTCGTTTCTTGCGTAGGACGACAAAAAAGTAATGATAGGTTGATGTAACTAGTAATCCGATATTCTGATTAACTAACCTGAAAACAATGTCAAACCTAACGCAGCTGCGCAGTTAAAAGTGTACTAGTGGCTCGTGCGGAGTCGCGCGGGGGTGTAAATTCTTCGTCCGCGTACCTGTAAGCAGTGCAGGCGCGAGGCGTCCCAGCACTCGCGTGAGCGTCGCGAGGTCGAGCAGCGCCGCCAACAGTCGCTCCGCGTCAGGCACCGCCCCGCTGCCGCCCGCCCCCGCGCCGCCCGCGCGCGTCGCCGCCCGCCCGTGCACGCCTACTAGACACTGCCAACGCTCCAGCTAATAAAATCGAATACCATTACAATTCAGCTGCGCACGGCTGCAATTTACTAAATAAAATTCAGCGTATATGTCACTCAGGAATAATGTAGCAATCTAAAGGTAAAGTTTTTATAATCGCCTCGCGACTTATCTTGTGGAACGTGTCTAAGATTGGCTTGCATAGCCACTTAAAAAAAGAGTATGTCTATAAACGAGACAATGTTTGAATGGTCTGCAATAGACTTATAAGGCCTATGATGATGAGAGTTTATTCGTTACAATTAAATTGCAAATCTTACCTCTATAGTGAATATTTATTTAAGAGGTTTCATTGAGGCCAAAGCGGCAAAGGAGTGAGTAGGAAGTATCGTGTAAAATACTCCTCTATAGTCCGACAAATTCCTCCGCGAACCTTCTGCGCCCCGCCTGACGTGGGGGCGAGGAGGCGCGGAATTAATAGCAGGTCTCGCCCCCCGATCGTCTGGCGCCCGGCAGGAGTAATTAAATGAAACACTAACCACGTTTGTGAAAATATCCAATGGAGCCAACTCAGCCACTCGCGCGATGCACTCGATGCAATGCTTCAGGAATGTTTGCCATTCAGTCTCCCCCTGCAACAAACCAACGCAATCATTTGACACCCCTCTTTGAGACTATTTTGCGATTGTAGACTATATAAAGATCAATAATAAAACGATTAGTCGTGAATGAAATGAAAAGGTATGAGTAGTAAGAAACTTACATCATCATCACAAATGTCATTGTCTAAATGTTGAAGTTGCGCCTTATTATGTTGGAACTGTATCTTATTTAGTATACGATCGACTAAGGCCTGTAACGCTTCCCAGTACCTGCAAAACGTTGTTTAAAATTTTACAAACAATCCACCTCCATAAAATAAGCCACCATCCATAAATAATAGGTCACTGTTAACTCCAAAATGTACAACTCACTTGGCAGTATCTTCTGGCTTCAATATGTCGATGAATTGTATCCATATGTCTAGGCAGTTTACGAAAATAGCACAAGTGGGCACCTAAAAACAACAAAAAAACTTTCTCGTGATCTAATATTACTGCGTTTTATAGTCAAAGTCGATAAATAAGATAAGATACCTACCTGGAATGTGTATTGGAATAGATATGACAAAAATTCTATAGCATTAAACTCCGGCTCTGCTTCCAGCCTCTTGAAATGCAATGATACAAATAACTTTAGGAACTCTGCTAACTTGTTGAGATAACTGCAAATAGAAACAAGAATAGGAGTTTTAAAAACATTATTCACAAGTATTTGTATGCGTTGAATTCTTCTAATTTCGAATAAGTTACTTTGTTCTTGAAATGGGCCGCCGGATTACGCCAAATGCAGGCTGCTTACAACCGGTCACTTAACAAATCAATTTAGAAGCCACTGACCTGGGACCCTCTCTAGGGTGTTCGTATTTGTCGTCATTTAGTCGACCCAGAATCTTAGCGCGACCGGAAGTAAACCGGTTAGATTCAAAAATACAGGCATCGTTTTACTTACAGCGCCTTCTGCTGCAGGTTGATGATGACATAATTGAATTTCTTAAGTCCTCGGCTTCGGGATGGCCGGGTGCAGGGGGAGCGGAGGTATCGGATGAGAATGGGGACTAGGACACATTACCAGATATCGGAGTAGGGTACATTGATTTGGGGTCAATAACCGCAAACATTGATATTAATATGGACATGTCTCTGGTATCGTAATCTCAAAAGTATTAAGACTTAAATGGTATTCTAGTCGAAAAATAAAAATAACAAAGTTGTGTAACCAACCAAACCAAGTAATTTTAGGTGACATAAAATAAGTAGGATATTATAATATAAACCTGAATTAAGTATTATCGGTTCTTCAAAAAAAGGCATATCCATATTATTCCAGCACTGTCAAAGTACATCAAATCAATCTACCTACTCCGATCTCTGCTTATTACAAAATTCTATTCCCCAATTAGTTTCCTAGTTAGGATGTTAAAAATATGGATGGTGTAATAAATGCTATTTATTGAGATAGGGCTATATTTTTCCTTTTTAGAAGCAATTAGTGTTTTTGTTTTATTTATGTTAATTTTGAGACCAAATTCTTTAAAAATAGTGTCCATTTCTGTAACCAGTTCTTTCAACTCCAATCTGTTTTCTGCAATGGCTGCAATATCGTCGGCAAAACGAATGAATTTAAATACGTCCCCATTAATTTTGACGCCCCCCTTTTTTGATTCCGTTATTCTGCGTATAAATAACACAAAAATAGAACAGGTTAAAACCTTCAAATATCTAGGAAGCTTGATAACTAGTGACTCCAGATGTACACCAGATATAAAAGCAAGGATAGCGATGGCGAGACAAGCTTATAATGCAAAAAAGCACCTGCTCAAGGCCAGAATATCAATCAAGCAAAGTTCGCAAAAAACTTGTTAAAGTGTACATTTGGAGTATAGCACTCTATGGATGTGAAGCGTGGACATTGACAAAGAGGGACAGAGAGAGACTGAGTGTATAAGTTGGACGGAGAAGAAAACAAATGAAGAAGTTTTGTCTATGGTTAGGGAAAAAAGGAGATTGATGGAAACAATAGAGTGTAGGAGGGGACGAATGTTAGGCCACCTGATTCGACACGACAAATTTATTAAAACTATCGTTTTATAGAAGGAAGAAGGAAGAATAGAAGGAAAAAGGAAGCGAGGAAGACCAAGAATAAGCTACATGCAGCAAATAAAAGAAAAGATAAATGTCGGGTCGTATCAGGAGGTTAAGGGAAGGGCGGAAAGCAGAGAGGAATGGAAAAAACTCCACCGACAAGAGCCTAGCTCTTAAATTTGATGATGAATAAATGCTATAGGTGCAGGCTGCGCAGGCACAATCTGGTCCAAATTCAAATCACACATTTACAGTAGTGTGGCACTCACTCGTGGTGCACGTGCGCGATGGTCTGCTGGCTGTGCGTGAGGTGTCGCAGCAGGCGCAGCGCGCAGTGGTGCAGGCGCAGCGCGGTGGTGGCGGACGCTATGTAACCCGCCCCTGTACCGCAGGCGAGGCGGTGTCCGTACACAGTAGTGTGTCACTCACTCGTGGTGCACGTGCGCGATGGTCTGCTGGCTGTGCGTGAGGTGTCGCAGCAGGCGCAGCGCGCAGTGGTGCAGGCGCAGCGCGGTGGTGGCGGACGCTATGTAACCCGCCCCTGTACCGCAGGCGAGGCGGTGTCCGTACACAGTAGTGTGTCACTCACTCGTGGTGCACGTGCGCGATGGTCTGCTGGCTGTGCGTGAGGTGTCGCAGCAGGCGCAGCGCGCAGTGGTGCAGGCGCAGCGCGGTGGTGGCGGACGCTATGTAACCCGCCCCTGTACCGCAGGCGAGGCGGTGTCCGTACACAGTAGTGTGTCACTCACTCGTGGTGCACGTGCGCGATGGTCTGCTGGCTGTGCGTGAGGTGTCGCAGCAGGCGCAGCGCGCAGTGGTGCAAGCGCAGCGCGGTAGTGGCGGACGCTATGTAACCCGCCCCTGTACCGCAGGCGAGGCGGTGTCCGTACACAGTAGTGTGTCACTCACTCGTGGTGCACGTGCGCGATGGTCTGCTGGCTGTGCGTGAGGTGTCGCAGCAGGCGCAGCGCGCAGTGGTGCAGGCGCAGCGCGGTGGTGGCGGACGACGGCGGCGCGTACCGTCGGTACAGCAGCTCGCACACGCCGCCCAGCCCGCCCAGCGCCGCCTCGATACTCTAACCAGGGTATACAAACTTCACATCATCGTTATTTTTTCATTTATGTACACACAAATAGTCATTAATTTTTAAAGAAAAAAGATCTGGCTGCAGAAATTCTTATACTTTGAAAGGGTCTTTTCACTAGCTTTTTCTTGAAACCCATATTGCAAGGGTAAGAAAAATATCAAACACTCTCCCCTTTTTTCCCCTCGATGGCGCCATTTTTAAAATTTGTATAGCCTATGTCACTAAAGTCGGAATAATCTAAAAGGTTCAATTTGACAGCTCAGAGTTTTCATAGAACGTAGTATTGTATGCAGAGGGATTCCATAGACAACACATAAAATAATGAAAATAAAATGCTTTTGATTTTAAAATAAGAAAAGATATATAGCAATGACTTAAAAGTATGTAGTGCGTGCGACACATTTTAGTTTATATTTTCAACATCGAGTGTAAAATAAATCTATATTGCTGACAGACGTCTAAAAACGGCCATGTTCTATTTCGTGTTTTACTTTATTTTAGTGTGGTTACCTTTTTACTAGTTTTACAGATTTATAGATTCATCGGTTGGTATTTAACAAATAACATTTTCAGTATGCAATTTTGAGTTTGAAGACTTAATTTTATTTGTAGTTCATAGAACGTAATTCTAAATCATACTCCTGAAATAAATAGTCACTAAAACGTAAAATATTTTGTAATGATTAACAATGTTTTGAATCGATCGTAAATCGATCTGATGTCTGAATCGTTACTTCCACCTACCGATTCGTAAACACCCGACCCTATATGTCAACTGTCAAAATGAACCTACTAAATTATTCAGACTATAGCACAATTCTAACGAATTCAACGACACTCTAAATGCCGAAAACCGTCAAGCCGTTTAGGCTATAGAGCGTGCCGAAGAAATGGACATACATACTTCCACACATACATACTCGTACTCGAAAAACATAACCCTACTTTTATAATGTCATCAATTATAATTATAATCCGACAAGTTCGTGCACGAACTCTTTACCGAGCGCCAGACGTGCGCCAGGCATGCTGGATATGCATGCTAGATATCCGCGGCGACAGGTGGTATTGCGTTGAAGGAGTTTGCCCATGACAGTCGCGCGATTGGTGCTCCCTTGCCCCCCGCACGTCTTGTGGGGAGCAGGAGGGTCGCGTACGAACTCGTCGGTCTATAAGGACCTCTGCATTCATGACGGGATAATACCATGGAATGGGTACAGGTAGATTACGTTAGTACCCGCCGCATATTCTACACTATTTTGCAAACATTTTCTATGAAACTTAATTCTTAAAATTTCCCGTTCTGTTACCAGTCTGTTCCAGATAAAATACATAACGTTTGCAGAGACCTAAAATGTGGTATTTACCATATAATAAACTAGCGCCCGCCCCGGGTATACACGAGTACAATTTAAAAATTAAATATAGCCTATGTCTCACTCAGGGACTCAGCTGCCTACTGGTGAAAGAATTTTTAAAATCGGTTCAGAAATTCCAGAGTTTACTTTTATAGATCTATAAGTACTCGCAAAAGTCGCAAACTTTACTTTAACTAAACTGTTCCTACCTGCCTACCTGTTAGAGCCCAAACAAATAATTGATGAACAATATTTTCATACTGCCCCTGAATTTTAATACTTTGAGATACCAGAAATAACAAGAGATACACCAAATATACCTGTGACTGTGTGGCGATGCTCCCCCAATAAAAGACTGTAGTAACAAGATATGGAGGGACGTGCGATGACAATGGCAACCACGAGAATAAATGCTGAAGAGTTGAGAGGCATTTGACAACAATCTCCATATTCAGCGCCCTGAAAGGCATAATGACAATATTAATTTCCACTAAAAAGCTAAGTTATAAAGTTTACATATATGAGTTAATTGTCGTATAATGGTATAACAGTACATACGGACATATCCGTCCTTGACTTGACACTTGCCTTACTGAAGTTGAGTATGAGTCGAGAAATCAACTGTCAAATTAAGATACCTCGCGATGTACCATATGATCTTACTCAATGCCATAAATCGATAATTGTGACGATATTTTATACATACTCGTACTTAAATTAAAATTTAGAAGATTATATTTATAATTTCTGGTGTAAAAGTTAATAAACTCACTTGTCAACATTGTGAACGTCATGAGCATTCGCCAGTAAGTCCGGTAGCGCAGAAGTCTGTGGTATACCGCTCGTTGGCGACGGTGGAGGATTGGACTGTCCTTCTTTCTGAGCATTCTTTTCTAAAATACCTGAAAACGTCAACTTAATATAGTTATGATCATATTAAAATATGTATCATTTAAGCACTTCTTACGCCATCCTATTTGTGCAGCATCCTACTTACGAAATAGAATAGAATAGAATAAGAATAGATTAGAATATTTTTATTGCCTTCATTACAAATAGAGTGATTACAGAAAAACACACAAAAAATAGAAAGCAAATGGAAGCTGGCTCCGCTTGTAAATAGAAAGATGTAATCGCAGTTCACTACTTAGGTTCCTACCATCCTAATTAGGAAGCGAGCTTGGGATTCCACTCTATAAGACGATAACCGTAGTTTCGGCTGTAACCGTCACACGCCGTGTCACTAATGCCACATATTATATAATAGTTACTACGTCTAATGCCAGCATGCCAGTGCAAGCGAGCGCGACGGCTATAAAAAATATATGGCTATATTTTCGCGACTATAAAACAAAAATATTTTTTGTTTTATAGTCGCGAAAATACGGACAATGCGGTATCAGAGTACAGCACCTGTCTATCCTGCCCTCCTAGTCAGGTTCCTAAGTAATTTTAGAAGCTACAATTAGGATATAATAAGTGGTTTAGAGACGCGGCGCATCAGGCGGAGCGGCGCGCATATCGAGCCGCCGAAAACACAAACATAAATGGCAATGTATTGAGTTCAAGGAAAAGCGTTTTTATGCACGTTTGTTTGAATTTGGGGCGTTGCACGTTGAAGCGGCGGATGACGCCGCGGTAGACGCGATGGGAGATGTAGCGAAAGACGCAACGGGGGACGCGGCGGATGAAGCGACGGGCGACGCCACAATAAATGCGGAAAGGACACCACTTGTTACAATACGCTTCTCTTTATGCGGTGGTTACACGTCAACGAAAAAGTTTTAAAATAGTCGCCGACAAATAAAATCAGTTATTTGGCACACATATTTCTAGTATTGGATCTGTAGGTACCTACATAAAACGTAAAGAGCATACCACTAATAGCTGTGAGCATTTGCGGCATGCCCTTGAGCATGAGCCGCTCCAGCTGGTTGCGGCGCGCCGACGGCAGCAAGACGCCCGTGTCGCGCGCCGCGCCCAGCTCCTCGCTGGCCGCCTGCGCCAGCACCAGCCCGAGCAAGCAACGACGCCCGTCGCATTTTATCAACTGCCAATCAGTACCAGCGAAGAGCTTGTTACATTTTTTTTAACAAGTAGCACGCGTCACGCCAGTCATTGAGTCGATGTACGACAGCACATCAATATAAACACTGTGACATCTTATGGAATTGTAATAGGGGCGATTTGTGCAGTTAGAATGTAAAGACTTCGAAAAATACTTTCCTTTCTTGAGGTTATTACTATTAAATTTTGTGATATAATTATTTTTAAAAACTTAAGCAATTTATTAGCAAGTTTTTACGAAATAAAATTAAATTTCGCTTACAAAAATTAATCGACTGTGGCATCCAGTGGAACTCGAACCCACGACTCTTCGCTATCCGGGCCCACCGGATGACACAGTCGATCCATTTTAAAGAATTTTATTTAATGCTATTTTGAGATATAGCATGTGTGTTATTAGCAAGCCCAAGCTTGGTATGTTTTTACTTTAATTTAAAACATGTTACTGACATGTAAAATGTAGTATATTATTAGAATCGGCTTAGAAAGCTCTTCATTTAATACCGGACACAGGTTTTGAAAAAAAAACATTTTTTTAAGATATTAAAAAACAATCGTTATAAATAAATACAGTAATATAAATGAGAAAATACTAAGGATTTAATGCGAGAACACATTGTACAATTGAAATTTGTATATGTTGCTTAGATGTGTGTATATATATAGATTTTTTGATGTGTGTATATCCCAAAATGGTAAAGAAAGTTTAACTTTTTGTAAAACATGTACAGTGCATGTGATATCTTTTTATTTAATTTTTGCCTATGCCTTCTGGCCTTCTGGCATTTCCACGCGAGAGCCAGAGAGAACGATAAACTTCATACATCTATAATTTTATCGACGTTTTGGGATAAGCGCAATCCTCAATAACTTTGTGAATAATAATAACCTCCAATTACGGTTATTAAAATGTGTTAATAATGTCTTTAATATCAAGCCTCTTAATTTTTTGGCATGATTAAATAATTATAGTGTATAGGCAAATGTTAGACATACTTATGAGTTACTACAATTATCTTTTTGATTTGAACCCCAACACATTACTATCAGGCCTACATCTAATCCTTTCAGCCACATTGCTCATGCTTACCAGTCCAAAATTAGCGACCATTCTGCGTCGGAATGCAAAAGGAAACTAAAAAACATGAAGTCTCCCAAACCTAAGACTTTTCACCCCCGATAACCCCTACATACCAAATAATTTCAGTGAAATCATTAGAGCTGATACCGAAATCACAAATACATTTAGAAATAATAAATATATATACACAAATATACAAGAACTGCTAATTTATAAGTATGAGATAATACCTCAACAATGTTGTTAAAAAAATCTGGATACAAATGGGGCCAATCATAGCGTGCAATGGACACCATTAAGGCTGCAAGTTTGTTTCTAATAAAGTACAGCATCACTTCATGTTTAGCAATTAGTTCATTCCACAATGTTAATCTGATTTCTGTTTTTTCCATATCTGATAAACTTATCCATTGTCTATTGATAATATTCTGAAATACAACAAAATTAAATCATTGCAATAAGTGTACTTTAAATAGGTATACATAGCTTTTGTAATGTAACAAGATCCAAGCAACTTAAACTTTGATACTTTTGAGTAAATTTATTTTATTCTTAATAAAGTTTAACCTCTTCTTCCTGATATTTAAGCATTGAATGATGATTACCTCAGTATATTTACAGTATCTTTAAAACACAAAAGCCTGGCAACTACACAACATGTCACATTAAATGCGCAAAACCTGAAAATAGTTCGATCAGAATAATAAGCAGAATAAATAATCCACTTTTTAACATTTTTTTAAAAATCTTCCATAAAAATATTGCCCTGTCTATTTATTAATAGGTAAACGAAAACAAATGGTTGTCGTCCAAATTAAATTTTCTCATATTCGGGTTATTGAAATAGTTCTTGTTTCAATGCAGATACAAATCTTGCATCCAGTATGATTATAAGATTTTAAGTAAGCGAATCAATGCCATCTATATTTTATTAACTTAAGTGTAACTAAACTATGAGTTAAAAAGAGAAATAGGGGCAGTTAGTGCGAAATTCATAACAGTACATTGAAGAGTGGATCTATAACACATGCGTCGCATTGCAGATGCAAGAAATGATCAGAATTGCCAGTAAAACAAACAGCACATAAAACATATAAAAAAAATATGATATTTTTCTCTCAGAATTAGGTCAATTGAATTAAAAATCATTTGCAGTGTCTGTGGTTTGGCGCATATAACGTTATAGTTTAAGGAATCTTGCTGTGTACATAATCTTATTTTACAAACATTGTTGATTGAATCTTTATGCATTACAGATTTAAAGTAGGTGGACTTCTTACAATTTCATTCACTGTGCAAAGCAAACAGTGGGAATTATTAGCAAATCCTAATTAATTGTTAAAATATAAAGGGGTTTCCACAAAACTTACATGAAAATCCAGCCAAGTGCGAGTCGGACTCGCTCACAAAGGGTTCCATATCATTATCTATACAACATTAGACCTACTGACCAAATGCTAAACTAATAAAGTTCTGTCTAATAAATATGCTTATAATTTTCTACCTATCATAATTTTTCAAGTCAGCTTTAGAGGTCACCCTATTGCACTTCAAAGTTTAATTTTTCATAAATGGAGCATTAAATCGAAAAATATTTTAAAAACCCCTATATAAGACCATCTCAATGATACCCCACACAATGGGGTGGACAACAAACAAAACATTCCCACATTGTCAATGGTCTACCACGTTGTCAGTGTAATTGGTGCAAACATACACCTACAATATTACAGCTCTCTGGTACTAATAGCCTGTTAGCAAAACCTCGGACAGACAGACAGATGAACATGACAAAACAACAAAACAAACAAGTTATTTCATTTCAATATTTTCAATTAAATATGTAAAAAAAATATATTTTTTTAATGAAAAGACATACCTCCAAAGTTGTGAGAGTAAACATGAGGACATATTGGTTTTGCGATTTTTGAAGAAATAGTAAACAATGCTTCCAAGAATCTTGTCGATTAGAAAAATTCTCCAGAATACTCTCGATTTCCCTTTTCCTAAAATTATTCGTTGTCGGTGCGAAGAACTCCGACATTAACATCTCTAAAGATGCCAATGCTTCCTGAACTTCCATATCTGTCTGAAATTAAATAAAATGATTTAAAAAATTGAGTCAAATCCTGGGTTCAAATTACTTAGAATAAAAATCTCATTAAACTTTTAAAATGGAATTAAATATATATTATTTCAGATATTCATAAGATGATAATGTAGTTCACCATTTCAGTTTTCTTAAAAAAGTACCTAGTACCTATTTCTTAACTTAAGGGTTGGCTTGTTTAAGCCTTCATCATGTTGGCACTTACCATAATGTTAACAATTAGAAATTGTATCCTACACACAATATCATTTGATATTTAAACTACATACAAAATACATAATTAACGGTACATAAAGTAGTATGGAAAATAAAATAATAAAAAGGTAATTAATTTTTTAACAGCCAACTGACAGACAGACATACCAAAATACAGACAGAGAGAACAGAGACCGACACTGTATTTTTTATATATCTATATATATATATATCTATATGTTTAACGGCCTTGGACAGCGTCCATACAGCCAGTTCTTCATTTCAGTGTTTCTATACAAATCATGAAGTCCTCTAATCATGGGAATCTTCAACATCTTTTCAGGGCGTTCATATTTCTTCAAATGTAGAATTTATATATTCATAAATGTATGAGTAAGTGTCTTCGTTTTCAAGTAGTGATGGCAGGAGGCGGGGAATTTCCTTATCTTTATATAACTTCAGTAGGCCATCCACTATAATCCGTGCCATTTAAACTTGCACGAATGGTTATAAACTTTACGACATGTGTCGCTCATCGTATAAAATAGCGATAATCCCGACCTATCGCTGATTTCATAATACCACGGCCCGTCCGAGAACGAGACAACTCTAAAACATTAAAATTTAAGTAATAGTTTCGCAATTTTGTAAATAAAACACAGATTTAGTTATAAAAATATTTTTCTTTTAAATTTACGTATTGAAAGTCTTTAAGCAGTTACTTGGTTTTAATTTAAAAACTCGGTTAATTGACGCTACTTTTACCACAAATATAAACACAATAATTAGAAATTACATTTTTTCCATAAAGGATTAACAATAGTTGACCATTAAAAGATCATTATATAATTTTGACTCCGAAAATGATAAATTATGACTTATTGCACTTAACCGTTAGTGGTTTGAAAGGTCAGGGGTGCTATACCTGTACGCTATTTTGTAATGGCTCACCCGGTGCGGCATAATTCGATTTTTTTTAATTTACGAATTTCGGAAGTGTTCACGTGTTATTATCAGTCGTTATTTTTTGATAAGTTTCTGATATTCTTCTTTGTAACGTTTGTGTTTGTTTTATTTTGTTGCTGTTTTCTCAATTCTTTACTTATTATAAGTGAAGATGGAACCTGAGAAGAATAAAAAGAGGCGTAAAGGAATCCTCGAACCGCAAGCAGGTTAGTTTGTATAATTTGCGTTTACAATATGTTTTGCTATCATCGTAGGTAATTCCATTTGAACAAAAGTTTGAACGAAGTTTTTAAGTATAAAGTGATTGTTAGAGCTTTTACACACGAACAGCAGTTTGCTGTCGACGTATGTAACTGCAGCCGACGTTAAAAGTCGGCGGCTAGCTGTCGACGCATTGGCGGTTGCCGCCGGGCCGCCGGCTGATGTTGACAGCTAGCCGCGTCTGTCATTTGACCGTCGAATGCAGCTAGTCCAGGAGCTAGGACGTGCACAAAATGAGCCTAATAGAAGAAATTGCGAAAAGGGAGTCGTTGCTCCGCTGAAATACTTTTTCGCATGATGGTATCTCGGCGAGATAGTGAGTTTTATAAAATGGTCGTCAGGTCATCAAAGACGTCTTAGACGACTTACACAGCTAACTATGCATTGTCATCTAAGCTAAACCTGTATATAAAATTTCAGCTCATCGGTTTAAGATATCTGCTTTAAAATTGAACTGCAATAAGTATTTGTGACATAACTTATAACCCGACTGGGTACAACACCTTGTCTTGGGTGTTGAAAAATAGGAGAAATGCGCCGCGTAAGGCATAAGTTAGCTTCAAGCTAATTACTGTAACTTCAAGCTAAGCCTTACGCTGTTGACGCATATCTAACCAAAATGTAACTCGTCAAAGTTTACCTATCGATGCTTCAGACTCAAAACATTCAACCTCAATAATTATAATCGAGGACTCCAAGAAAACCCCTTTTCTACACAGTCGTATACCTCATGACTGAGGGTCGTAATCATTATGTGGAATGAAACACACACGACTTTCTTGGCAATATTTATTGGAATGGTTTGCCATTGCCTTCTCCATCTCACACACTAGCCACTAGTGTGCAGGTTTTTCCTCACGCTGTTTTCCTTTACCGTTTTCACCGCATGAGTTTTAACACGCCTTTTTTTCACGCAAAGAAAACCCAATACACCAAATTTCTAAACGGATCGGAGCAACGGAGTTAAACTCGCATGCTTATTCTCTGCAAGTCCTTTCGTTTGCTTCCCATATTGCAGGAAAGATAAAAAAACTTAGTCCGCCATCTTTAGGAGTCCGCCATATTGGATTTGGAATGACGTCTACCTATTTATTGAGTTATTCTCAGCAAGCCTTTTCAATTGACATTGTACAAAAGCAAAAAAAACTAAGTCCGCCATCTTTAGAAGTCCACCATATTGGATTTGGAATTACGTCACCTTATTTATTGAGTTACTCTTAGCAAACGATACCAACCATATTGTTTTTTAGTAACGTCACTTTATTTTTTAAGTTACTCTCAGCCAGCCCTTGTATTTCATATTCATACCTATATTGTAGAAATGCATTGAAAATAACGAGCCCGCCATCTTGGATGCTCCACCATGTTGAATTAAGAATGACGTCACACATCTAACCATGCATTGTCATCCAAACTAAACGTGTATGCAAAATTTCAGCTCAATCGGTTAAAGATATCTGCTAAAAAATTTAATTTTTGAATAAAACCTACCAACTGCTCCCGCGATAATAACGCTGGATATAAAAAAATACATTTTTTTTTATTAATAATGAATGATGCAACTATTTTTATTTCATTAGTCATGCCCAGTTACGTAAAATGTCGACTGTCCCTCAGCATATTGCTTGTTTTGTAATGCAGTAGCCAAATGTTTGTAATAGATGTCAATTTTTCGGGTCAAGGTCGTCTCGTACCAATAAACGTTTGTTTACACAGACTTCTATCGCTACGCCTTGTGTTTTGGTTCGCCGCGATCCCGTATCGGCGTGCAGTGGTACAGGGGTGTCAATGACCTTTTGTGCAAGTTTAAATGGCACGGACTATAACAAAAGTCGCTGTATGTTATAGGCAGGACAGTGTTGTATCAGATGATCCAACGTAGCCACATTCGAGTCACAGAATTCGCATATATCTGAAGAAGTTAGCTGAATACGCTTTAGGTGGGCTGGGAATTTTCCGTGACCAAGCCTTAAGCGATTAATAGTCGTAATGAATTTTCGAGATAAAGACTTCTTGGACTTGAAATACCACGGCTTGCTAGGAATATTTTTCTGAATTTGGGCGTACCATTTCCCCTTAATCATTTTGGTGTCTTCCCAATCTTGATTCCAGTTTTCTAGCATGCGTTGCCTTACTGTTGCATTATAATCTGTAATAGGGACTGACGGAGCAGGATATGATGAAATATCAATGTCGTGATGTTGTACTTTCATTAGTTTGTTGACAATTTCATTTCCAGTTATCCCAGAATGAGAGGGGACCCACATAAATTCAATTTCTTTGTCTTGAGTTTCTAATAATATATGTCTGATTTTAGTTATGTAAAGGTTAGTTTTGTAAGATATATGCACATTCTGAAGACAAGTGAGAATGCTCAAAGAATCCGTCACAATCAAGAAATTTCTGTCGCGTGTCATTGCTCTTATGTATTGCAGTGCGGTATATATAGCATAGGCCTCGGCTGTAAATATAGATGCATTCTGGTCCAATGTGAAACAACGTCCGAATTTTGCACACGAGTCATAGTAAGCTGCCTTGGTCTTCGATTCCGTTTTGGACCCATCTGTATAAATCTTCCTGTATCCTGGCTTTTCACTATTTACAAATTGAACAAACGTAGTTATTTGAAATCTTTTTTAGGTGGACATTAGGAGTCGTAGTCTGAATCTCTATTGTACATAAATCCCAGTTGTCTTTATGGTCTATGCATTTACATATCTGCTTTAATTCTAATAAGTGTCCACTCTGTAAAAGACTATTATCACGGTGCAGCTCTATGAACATTTTATTACCTAAAATCTTAACATACAATTTCTCAGTCAGATATCTGAGCCTTACTAAAATTGGGGGAATTCCTGCCTCAATCTCTAATGAATTGATAGGAGTAGAGCAAAATGCTCCTGTTATAAGTATTAGACCTTAGTTTTGCAAAACTTCAAGCTTCCTGAACAAAAAGTTACTGATATAATTTCCGTGAATAATTAATCCATAATCATAGTGGCTTCTATGGCTTTAAATAAAATATTCAATATTTTCGGGTCCATACCCCAAGAAATACTCGCTAAATGACGCATTAAATTAATAGACTTTTGCATCTTATCAACAACTTTTAGGACATGAGTATGGAAAGTTAAATTAGAATCAAAAATTAAACCTAAAAATTTATTTTCCTCTACTATAGGAATATTTACAGAATTATATACAATATTTACACAATCATAAGCATCAATCTTATTACCAAATATAACGATAGAACTCTTGCTAGCGTTAACATCTAATTTGAGCTTAAATTTATAATACAAATTAAGTTGATGTAAGGCTTCATTTAAAATTAATTCAGCTTGTAACAAATTTCTACTAGTAGTGTACAACACAATATCATCCGCGTATTGCAGGACTGACAATTTTGGAACTGAAACGTAATTGTGTAATTGAGAAGTATACAAAAGATAAATCGAAGGAGATAAAGCTGCCCCTACCTTTATAAGCAAATTTCGGACCATGTTAGGTATTATTAAACTTAATGAAAACATTGCGAGCATAGAAGAGGTCATGAATCCATTTTGATACTTTCCCTGGAATATTATAATCGTGTAGAATCTTGACTAAAGTAGGCAAGTCAATACTATCAAATGCCCCACTGACATCTAAAAAAGTACAAACTAAATAACAATTACTATTACGAGACTCCTGATATCTCCAGTAAATTTTAAAAGACTATCAACAGTACCCCGGCCTTTGCGGAAACCAAACTGGTCGTTTGGAATAATTAGTCTAGATTCAGCGTATAACTCTAATCTTGTCTTAAGCATACTCTCAAAAAATTTTTCAACGCAAGAAGATAGCGAAATTGGTCTATAAGAATCTGCAGACTTAGGGTCTTTGTCTGGTTTTAAAATGGGAACAACAGCTATAGTTTTCCAAGTGGTGGGAATAGAACCAGTCGACCAAAGATCATTGAAAATTTTAAGTAGGACTAACTTAGCTGAAGAGTCTAGGCGCTTGATTAGAATATACGGGATGTTGTCAAGACCTGGAGAGGTATCTCTTTTACTATTTAAGGAAAAATTAAATTCTGCTGCAGAAAAGGGTAAGTTTAGATGTGTGTTCAGATTATTAAATCCAAAAAAGCAATCAAGATTTGTCCCATTTAAATCTGCCTGATCAGGAGCAATTTTATCTAGAAACCCATTTAAAAGTTTTGACAAATTTCCAAATATTTCCAATGGGTGTGTTTCTATCAAAACTAGAATATAAGTTTTTCCAACTCAGAGACTTTTGTTGTTTAATAATCATTTTTTTAGACGCTTCAAGCTTTTTATACAAAATGAAGTTTTCTGTAGTAGGATAACGCCTGTACATATGCAATGCTAATTTACATTCCTTAACTGCTTTCGAACAATCTTCATTCCACCAGGGCATAGGCTTGTGAATACGTTTATTATTACTACAAGCTTTATGAATAGGGATAAATTCTGTTCTGAGACTGTGAAGTAATTCACAAAATTCTTCATACGCGGATAATGGGTCGGAATTAGAACATAGTTGACTAAATATATTTCTAGACTTGATTGCATAACCTAACCAATCAGCTTTATTGTATAAAAATTTACCAACAGGACATAAATTTTTATATACTTCACAAGTATATATAAGGACATAGATACCATCTTTATTTTACAGAAAAGAGCCATTCGTGCCATTTACAAACTTAGTCCCCGCGAATCCCTGAGAGAATTCTTTAAAGAAACTAACATCCTCACTGTCGCTTCTCAATACATATTTGATAATATAATGTACGTACGCAAAAATTTAGATCTTGTTATAAAAAAAAGTGATATTCATTCGTATAACACAAGAAATAAAAACAAACTTGTCATTCCAAACTTCAGATTAGCCAAAACAATTAATTCATTCTGGGGAAATTGTGTCAAATTTTTCATTAAAATACCTCATAATGTTATCGAACTACCTATAAATAAATTTAAGTTACATGTCAAAACTACCCTAATGTCGAAGGGGTATTATAAAATTCAAGACTATCTTAATGACGAGAATGTATGGACAGTCCAGCCTGCACCAAACTGATGTACCTACCTGTTTATTTTGATTTGTTTTATTTTTGTGGCAGCTAGTGGTGACTGAGTTTGTTCCGGCGTTTCTTCTCAGCACTTGCCAGATTGTCTGTGTCTTGTCTCGAAGCGCTAGTAGGGCCCAAAAGATAAGGAGGCATGTTCTGCCCCATATGGGCCATAATTTATTGATATTTTGACGTTCATAAGTGGCATTTTGTGTCCTAAATTGAATAAAGAATTTTTGACTTTGACTTTGACAAGAATAATTAAAATGCACAACAGTAGGGAAATGATAACTTCCTAATGTGTCTTCGGTGTATACAGACCATTCGAATGATGATGCTAAGACAGGAGAAACAAATGCAATATCAATTCCTGACGCCGATTGATTGGGACGATTTAGAGTAGTAAATTGACCGTCATTTAATATATACATATTAATTTCATCCAGCATGTCATAAATTTGAATGCCTCTTGGCTTATTAGTAGCAGAACCAAATGCTGTATGATGGGCATTAAAATCACCCATAACCAGGATAGGTGATGGCAAAGAAATAATAACATTTTTCAAAAAGCTTACAGGAAAGCGCCCGGCTCGAGGTGGGCAATACACGCCTAAAATTGTAAATGAACTATTATGGTTAGGTTTAATACTAATACTTAATGTCTGAATTCTATCAGAACTGGGAGTGTCTACTTTTGAACAAATAAGGGAGTTTTTACAAATTATAGCAACACCGCCATAGCCAGTGTCACTGTCATTTCTAAATATTTTATAACCCCTAATATTTACAATGTCTGAAGGTTTTAACCAGGTTTCATTTAAAATCAAAATATCTATATTAAGGGAACTTAACAGCTAACAGATAAAAGGAGTCTTAGGTTTAAGACTCTGGATATTGTGTTGTACAATAACTAACTCTCTATCCATCTTGGCAAGCCTTTTTTAAAAACAATTCTTTAATTGTGGCAGAATTAATTGGCAAGCTATTATCCTTGCTAGACAAAGCTAATAATGTATCTACAATGACTTCAATGATCAGATCATTATTGATGACATCTGATAACAAATTTTTATTAGAAACATCTTTGATTTCAGTGGTTTTTGGTTTTAACATATTATTATGCTGATGTCGGGAACCAATTGCTTCGGCAAAAGATTCGTCCAGAGTTGGGAAAAAGGAACCCAAAGTGGCTTTATTCATTATTTTACTCCTATTTTCATTTATCTTCTGTTGCTTAACAGGACAAACTTTTGCTACAGCAATGTGATCCCCTTTGCAATTTACACAAAAAGGTTTGTTAGTATTCGGACATCCTTTGTATGAATGAGCCTGAGAGCAAATCGAACATACAATATTGTGTTTACAAAACTTTGTAGTATGACCAAATGCCATACATTTGTAGCATTGGATGACTCATCAACAGGAACGATGCATAGACTATAGTTAACATGTTTTGGAAGGACATTACCTGAAAAGGTCACCGAAACTGTCTGCAATGGGATGATGGTACCTTCAGGACTCCGTTTCGTAAATTGTACAGCCAGTATTTCCTGAGAACTAATAAGTTTGTCAAACAGGTGTCTGCAGCTCAAATCAGTTGGAATATATTTGATTACTCCTATACATTCTGATGTAGCAGCCGGGATGAAAGCTTTAATCTCATGTGATGCCAGAAATGCAGTATTGGACAGAAGCGAATTTGCGTTCTTAGCGTTATCAAAGATGATAGCATACCGCAAAGCATTCACGTGTTTAATTTCTTTGACACCTTTGTTAAAGTGACTTAAGATGTTATTAAGATAAATCAGGTCTTTGTTTCCAAACTTTACTATTTCATTAGTACTCTGGATATAAACAGGGAATACATTGCCTGGTGAGTTGTCGGGATAGCTGCAAATATGGTTTTTCTTCAGGTAAGGTGCATGTTTTGTAGCCTCATCTTCATCCAACATATCTACTACGGGTGCGTCCGTTTTTCGTTTTTTAGTAGATTTGGGGGCTGTGCCCCCACTATCGGAAGCCATCCTGCTGCTTCCTCGGCAAGAACTTGCAGATAAAGTAACTATTTAAAAATATTTTTTAGCTCACAAGAGAAATTAAACTCTCCCGCCTCGAAGGTTTTCACCGACACCGACACTGACTGACGTGACGTCTTCTGTCTGACTGACACCCATATTTTTTTGTTCAATTTACCCATTCTGGGAAGGCAAAGGATCAATTTGATACAGCCACGTCTACAGTATAGCCTGGTTAGAAGACTCGTTGTTGCACCCTCCTGACAGACAAAATAATTAAATTCACCATTTTACATGAAAAGCAAACCGGTTAATATGAAAATTTATAAAGTCGTAAGTCAAAGCGCGAATTTCAAAACAACGCTCAGTGCAAGCAAGCCACCATTTGACATTTAGTATTACCAGGCCAAAACATTTAAGAACTACTTTATCAGTATCAGTATTAGTGTTAATAAAATATTTTTAAAATACAACGATTTGATTATAAATAAACACGTACAGTAGAAATTATAAATACATTTCGAAGTTAATGAGTTTGGTAACTTATAAAAAAAAATAGTTCAAAAAGAATCTACCATTTCTACCAAAGCCAATGATTAATTGAGCTGGCAAGACAACAAGGTTAGACAAGGACACACTACCAGCGGGAGCTATCTCGCCCGCCAGGACCGTTTTGAGCCGGCTACCGCTTATAAGAAAATAGCTACCCTAGAACTTTAGTCATAGATTTCATTTTACTGAAACAAAATTTTTTTGGTGCACAGTCTAGGTAGTACACGGGTAGTAAGTACAATGTCTTTGCGTTTTTCTTCCTCCTATTTTTTTTTTATTTCATCCTCCTTTTGGGTCGGCAAAGAAATCAAGAATACCAGATTATCAGATTCAGATTAAAATATATAAATAAATGATCGCTGAACAGCTTTTGTTTTATATGGTTTTGTCCTACAGTTATTTTTTTAATTCTCTTGGGTATACAATCGTGAGTATGCCGCGCTCCGTTCTATTCAATAGAGAATGTACCAATACTTAAGTATGAAAAAGTAATGACACTCATAATTTATCACTTAATTACGCCACACATGAAAACTGATACTAATAAAATCTAATCTTAAATAAAACAAAACCTGGTGTCCCCAGAAATATTTTATAAATTTGAGTGAAATAAAAACAATTTCATGCAACTTTTTAACATTCAGCACCTAAAACTTAAATGATTATAAACCATGTACAGTCGACAAAATTGAATCATGATTCATGACCCACTTTGCCGATTATTCCTTTGTATTCATTAATGTAGTAAGGTTTTCTTCGCTGTCATGCATGTTGCACATAGTACGTTTTAAATATGAATAAAATGCGTCATTACGGGTTAGAGATCTATGCAAGTTTAACCTTTATTACCACTGCACTAGACATGTTTTAGATAAACCAGTCTTAATATGAATTTAAAATAAGTCCATAATCCAAACTCTTTTCACTACGAAGAAAAATGTATTATAATTTTAAAAATAAAAAACGTCGTGTGTCAGATGTCAATCATATCTAGTAAGTCTGAAATCAAAAAAGCGCGGGAAACGTTCAACCTGACGGGCGTGTTTTTTGTTTCTCTAACTTTTAATTTACAAATATCTGGTTAACTTGATCAGGAAGGGAATTCTATCGTTATTTTATTGTAGTTTGTGTATATATTAGTTGAATAAGTGTATAATAGTAGCTGTATATTGGTAAGTTAAACTCTTTTTTCACTTTGTAAGGATGAATGAACCGCCGGATCCTGGGGAGGTTCCCCAGGTAGCGGAATTCGTGACAATTGCACAACCTAACAGTTTTGCCCCTCTGGTAGGCCCAATGGCACCAATATCCCAAGAGTCTGCTATGGATACAGACGGTGCACCCTCGTCACAGGGTCGCAAGCGCGCTCGTGTGCATAGGTGCAAGAATTGTAATAAGCGAAAGCGCAAACATCGTGGAGCGGAAATCAAGGAGCATGATTGTGCCTGCGACTCACAGCACTCACCTGTGGAATCTAATTTGTCTTCTCCTTCCAGTCCTTCAACGAAAAACTTTCGTGAAGAAACATCTGCCAGAGAAAAAGTATCTACTAGAAAAGATGTACCAGCTACTGTACCAAACCTAGTAAGAGACTCACAAGCCCCACCTTCTGCCACTCTTGATGTAAGTAGAAAAGTTTACAATAATACTGATGTGTCTCCATACATTTTACATGTACAGAGAATACAACAATCACCAAACGATGGCTCCAAATGCATTCAGTCTCTTTTGGTAAATTTTTGAAAAGAAATGGTTTCAAAAATATTATTGATGGGAGTGTGAAACAGATTGGTCGGAATAAAATAGCTTTATCCTTTTCAGACTACACAGATGCCAATCTATTCCTTAATCACGATAGTCTCCAAGCTGAGAGCTTGAAAGCATTTATTCCGACCTTTAATGTAACAAGAATGGGGTTAGTACGGGGTATACCAGCAGATTGGTCTCCTGAAGAGATTATAGCTAATATCAATGTACCGATTGGATGTGGAGATATATTAAAAGTACGAAGGCTTAATTTCAAAACCTTTATTAACAATACACCAGTATGGAAACCATCCCAATCTGTCGTATTGACTTTCGATGGCCAAATACTGCCCAAACGCATATTTGTTTGCTATAATTCCTTGTCAGTAGATCTGTATATATTCCCTACTATACAATGTTATAACTGCTGTCGATTTGGCCACACCAAGGTTCAATGCAGGTCGAAACCACGCTGTTACAAGTGTGGTCAAGATCATTCTGGTGATTCATGTAACTTGGATGAAGACAATGGTTATTGCTGCGTTTGCACTGGTGCCCATTTTGCCACTAGAAAAGGGTGTCCAGAACTTGCACGTCAAAAACAAATCAAACTTTATATGGCAAATAATTGTGTCTCATATGCAGAAGCATCCAAGTTGCACCCGCCGGTAACAAAGTCTTTTGCAGATGTCGTCTCTTCAGGTCTTGTTAACAAAACAAAAGAAGATTATTCTTATGTAAATAAAGTCTCTCATCATCCTACATCAAATTCACATAAAAAGACAGTATTTTTAAAACCACGTTCCCATCCACCACCTAGCAAAGGCTATGATCAACATGCTCACCAAAATATTATTAACAAATACACAATCCCATCTCCTAGTAATGGATGTGCTTTAAAGAATAACTCAGAGGAAAATTCCAACTCTAATGTTAAACAAATTACAGATTTAATTATTGTCTTAATTAATTTACTGTCACAATTTAATAATAATTCACCGTCCAACGTGGCCCCTTTAATAAATACAATAGTAAGTCAAATTGTTCAAGATAGTTCAAGCAAAGGTTCTCCAGTGGAACTGTCGAAGTGTTGCTAGTAAAAAGAGTGAGTTAATAAACTTGCTCAATAGTCACGAGCCAATGGTTTCTGCTTTGTCAGAGACCTGGCTCAAACCAAGCAGTGTTTTTAAAATAAAAGACTACCACTGCCTTAGGGAGGACAGACCTGATGGGTATGGCGGAGTCGCTTTACTTATCAGGAACACTGTACCTTTCTACCCTGTAAATTTACCTGTACATAATAATGATGATTTTACTATAGTTGCCTGCAATGTAAATAATATTTGTATAGTGTCAGTTTATATACCTTATCCTTCTTTATCTATTTTTCACAATCTAGAACAAATTATCTCATCTTTACCTAGACCAGTTTTGTTATTAGGTGATTTTAATGCTCATCACCAGGCATGGGGCAGCTCTATAACTAATAGTTATGGGGAAGCTTTTCTTGAAATTATTGAAAATCAGAACTTTTGCGTTTTAAATAATGGTGCTCCCACTCGCCGTACATCACCAGATCAAATTATAAGTGCAGTTGATCTCTCAATTTGTTCACCAAATTTGGCAGCTTCTCTGTCTTTTGATACACTTCCATATTCTCATGGTAGTGATCATTTTCCAATTTTAATTTCACTCCCATTTAGCAAGCCAGTGGCTCTAAAACACACTTCTAAATTAAAACATAAACTGCCAGATAGTACAAGTGATGAATGGAAAAAATATAAAAATTGTGTAGAAAGTAAATTTACTTCACTACCGGACTTATCATCAGGTAATGAAATAGAATGTGCTAATGCTCTTGCCGGTATTCTTATTCAGGCTGCGAATGAGGTATTTCCTATTAAAAATAGACCATCTAATAAAATACCCATTCCACCTTGGTGGGATGCAGAATGTGCAGAGGCAGTAAAACAGAGAAAGAAAGTTGAACGTCAATATAAATTTAACATGAGCCAGGCAAACTTTGACTTAGTAATATTGGTTGGTAAAAATACAAGTAAACTCCTTAAAAAAAAGAAATCAGAGAGCTGGAAAAACTTCTGCCTATCCATTTCTCCTAATACTCCACCATCTATAGTATGGCGTAGTATTAAGAGATTTAAATCTGTTTTTAATGATGTCTCTAGCCCAGCAATACCGTCAACTCTTGCTGAAGATCTTCTAGATAAACTGGCACCACCGTGGGTCCCTCTAAATTTAATTGAAGCTATACCCACCAATTCAACACATAACCTCTCAAAATTAGATTCACCCTTCTCTCTGTATGAACTAAAAGGAATTGTTTCCAATACTAAAAATTCAGCTCCAGGTGCTGATGGAATACCCTACGCATTCTTTTCTAACTTAAGCGACAATGTATTATCTTATTATTTAGGTCTTGTAAATAATATAATGTTTACAGGGCAAGTTCCGTCAATTTGGAAAACCCAAACGGTGTTGCCAGTTTTAAAACCCAATAAGTCCCCTATTGACGCGTCAGCTTTCCGCCCAATAGCTTTATCTTCTGTCTTAGTCAAACTTGCTGAGCATTTAATAAAAAACCGCCTAGAATGGCATATAGAAAGTAACGGGCTATTAGCAGACAGCCAATATGGGTTTAGAAAGGGAAAATGTACTCTTGATAGTGTCAGTATTCTTGTTTCAGATATACGATTAGCTTTTTCCGTTAACGAATCTGTATTAGCAACTTTCTTAGACATCTCAGCCGCATACGATAATGTTCTTTTGGATATCCTTAAAAATAAACTTTGTGCACTTGGAGTTCCCCGAAATTTAATGAATTTTATCTTAACTATTTTACATAATCGAACCATTCACCTTTCTGATTCGGAAACTGTTGTAAGATCTGTATGGAAAGGTATTCCCCAAGGCTCGATTCTTAGCCCTTTGCTATATAACATATATACTTATGATTTAGATTTATTTTCGAACAATGACATAAAAATCTTGCAATATGCGGACGACCTTTTAATTTATACCTCTAATAAATCTGTAAATACTGCCTGCAGTAATATAACGTCTGCATTGGCTTCTTTAAAATTATGGATGAATCAGAACGGCTTAGAAATATCCGCATCAAAAAGTGCCGCTGTCCTTTTTACCAGAATGAGATCCCCGCCCTCGATTCTTTTAACATATAATGATACTCCAATCCCCATTAAAACTGAGTTTAAATTTTTAGGTGTAGTCCTTGACAGTAAGCTTTCTGGTAACAAGCATTGTGAATATATTGTAACTAAGTGTGAACGCCAATTGAATATGCTCAGATGTCTGTCCGGTGTGTGGTGGGGTGCTCACCCCTTCTCTATGAAACTTATTTACAATGCCCTTATAAGGTCTGTGTTGGATTATGGAACTTTTCTTTTAGAGCCCGGTAACGTGACAAGTTTTAAATTATTGGATCGTATCCAATCTAAAGCCCTACGTATAGTTACGAGGGTCAAACTCAAAGTTCTTAGAACTGGCCACTTATAAACAATATAATAAAAAAAATATTCTAAAATTTGAAAATAGAACTCTTTGCCAATATTACTGAGTATATATTTCATTCATTTGTCATTTGTTTTACGACTTGGCGGCAAATTGAAAATTGTCTGTGTCACGTCAAAATGAATTTAACACGAGAAAATTTTCGTGCAATGATTTTTTATGACTTTCGATGTCATTTAAGTCAACAAGAAAGTTATGATAGACTACGATTGGCCTTTCACGATGAAGCCCCATCTCGTGCGACTGTTTACAACTGGTTTAATGAGTTTAAACGTGGTCGCACTAATCTCACTGATGATGTACGTGAGGGACGGCCTTCTACGGCGACGACTGAAAATAACATCTGTGTTGTGCGGCGTATGATAGAGACTGACAAAAGAGTGACCTATCAGCAGATTCGGACAAGCTTAGGCATCGGTATGAGTCAAGTGCACAAAATCCTCCACGAACATTTAGCGGTCAGGAAGCTTTGCGCCCGGTGGATACCTCATAATTTGACTAAGGCTCAAAAACTCCATCGTGTGGATTGGTGCCGTAAAATGATTGAAAGATTTAACGGAGGTGACTCAAATGCTGTGTTCGACATACTAACAGGTGACGAAAGCTGGATTTACTGTTATGATCCTGAAACCAAAAGACAATCTGCTCAGTGGGTGTTTCCTTTCGAGGAGTTGCCAACTAAAGTGAAGAGAGATCGAAGTGCGGGAAAAAAATGGTGGCCTCGTTCTTTGGAAGGATAGGTCATTTCGCAACAATTGTGTTAGAGGATCAAAAAACAGTTTCTGCAGAATGGTACACTACCAATTGTTTGCCACTTGTCTTGGAAAAAGTTCGAGAGAAACGACCTCGCAGTAGGATCCTCCTTCACCACGACAACGCCTCGTCGCACACCGCCAAGCGAACGATCGACTATTTGGCGACATCAAACGTTGAATTACTGGGTCACCCGCCGTATAGCCCCGACCTCGCGCCTTGTGATTTTTATTTATTTCCAAAAATTAAAGAAAAACTTAAAGGAAAGCGGTTTATGAATGCTGAAGAAGCGGTGGCTGCGTATCGCGATGCCATTGAAGAGACCCCTAAGGACGAGTGGGCAAAGTGCTTTTCCCAGTGGTTCCATCGCATGCAGCGGTGTATTGACGTCAATGGACAATATTTTGAAAATATATAATAAAACTAATAACTGGCTAATGTAATCAGTTTTTGATTTTCTAAGAACTTTCAGTTTGACCCTCGTATAGGTGCTATGAAATCTAGCCCTGTAAATACATTACAAGTAGAGTGCTGTGATTCACCTCTCAAATTGCGCAGACAACTTCAATCGGACAAATTTTTATATCGCGCACTACAATTTTCCAACCATCCACTCATTGTAAAACTTCAAACTTTATCAAACATAATTCCGGACTCAAGTTATTGGTCCAATAAGTCTCTACCCTGTTTAATAATCAGTTTTCGAAAATTTATTTCATTAAGTTCCCCAACTCACCGTTCAATTTCTTTACCATTATTTAAATGTAACTTTGAAGCTCTAATATACCAACCTACAATACGGTACCTTCCCATTGATAAAGATGATTGTAATGCAGTAACAAGCTTTAATTTAATCCTAGATACCGACTTTGATAACTTCCATCATATATATTCAGACGCTTCCAAACACGGTGAATCTACCTGTACTGGAGTAGGAGTATTCCATTCTCAATATAAGATTGTGCAAAAAATTAAACTCCCTCCCGAAGCAACAGTCTTTACCGGCGAGTGCTTAGGGCTTTTGAAAGCGGTAGAATATATTCTTTTGATGAGGTTAACAAAATCCGTTATCTTTTGTGACTCAAAAAGCGCTTTACAGGCCTTAGAAAGGTTTCCCTTTAAAGCTCATCAATATCCAGTTGTATTCCAAATAAAAAATGCAGTTCATGTATGCATCTCGAGAGGATATACAGTACAGTTTGCGTGGATTCCAAGTCACAGAAACATTAAAGGCAATGAGGTAGCTGATCGGTTAGCAAACGAGGCTGTGCATTGTGGAGACATGTTTCCTTATATGAATTACTGCCATGACTTGGCCACAGTTCCCAAAACGCACCAAATTCAAAAGTGGCAAGAAGAATGGGAGGATCCAGGTGAAACTAAAGGTAGATACTTTTTCAAAATTCAGCCGAAAATACCAATAAAACCTTGGTTTTTTAAAGCAAAGTTTAGCAAGACAGAAACATCAATTATTTCAAGAATACGTATAGGACATACTTGCATACGCGCTCATCTTGCTAAGCTTAAAATTTATGATGATGATACTTGTGAGTGTGGTGAGGACTCTGAAACCATTAATCACGTTCTTTTTTCCTGCTCTCTTTTCGACCGTACTTCGTTTATTGCAGCCCTGATAACCCTTCAAATTCCTTTCCCAACGTCAATAATATCCCTACTACATACAAACAGACTTGATGTATATAAATGTATAGTTTCCTATTTGATGACCAATAATATAAAAATATGATATGTATAAATATGTAAATACTATTTAAAATTTATTTATTTTATTAATATCCTCTCCTTTCCTGATCCTTTTTCTTATCTCTCGTATTTTTCCGTTGTATATAATTTTATTCCTTATCCCGTTTCCCCGTTTTTAACTCGACACTGGCAAGGCGAAACACGCAGATTGCCATTAAAAGGAAAAAAAAAAAAAAAAAAGTCTGAAATTTTATAAAAATCTAAGTCAATATCTACAAACAAACCGTATAATGGCCAATTCGGCAGAACAAAGAGCTAAGAATAAGTCAGAACACAGTCAGAACCTGGATCAGACGGCATGCTAAAGAGGGTACCCTCGAAGACAAACGACGACATAATCATGGCGTTCGTTGAATCACGAACCAACAGAGAGCGGAAATGCAACACTATTACGAATGACATCTTTACAGACGAGAAATCATTTCGCTCTTCTTAACATGGTCGCTTAACTTCGTGGGGTTACGATAACACGCGATACACAGAGGATTACGTTGTGCCCAACCAATTATCCGGCTGAATTTCAGCTAACATGTGTGCCTGGATGGACGCCGGAAGTGTCGGAGAAATTGTTCAAATTTCTCCTTATCAGAACACTATAAAATATGTCAATTTATTGGAAGAATCAATGTTACCGACTTTGCGAACAGTTTACTTGCGTGAAGAAGTGCCAGTATTCTCCTTTGTTCATGATAACTGTCAAGTGCATACTGCCAGAATTGTCTCGAATTGGTTTACCCAGCATGAAGATGAATTCACTCGTATACCATGGCCGTCTAGGTCTCCAGATCTTAATCCAATAGAAAATTTGTGGGGTTTGGATTGGGGAAGTGACATTTGTAGTCGTCTAATCGGGTCACTTCACCAATTTAATGCCACTTGTTAAATATATACCTAAAATAAATATTATATTCTTCAACTAAGTATACTGTTTTATTTCATTATGGCTAACACAAGTTCCAGTGGAACTTTTATGAAGAAACTGGTTCCCGATACAGACTTGGCGCCCGGCTGTGCCGAATCCCGAATATCTACCTACCTACCTGTGTGTTGCATTGCAACCCTTACCTAAGTTCTCGCCGATTTTCATACAAACTTATTCGTACAGATAGCGATCATAGCCTTGTCAGTAACTGTCAGTGTCTCATAAAATGATAACAGTTCGTTTCTAGGAAATGTATGTTCAAGCTAATTTCAACCTACTTATTTGTTTCTTACGTTTACGCGAATTGTTAAACTCATTAAAACACAATTTTACGGATTACTTCGCGTGTGACCACGATCACTGTAAAGTGTTCGAAACGTCAGGTTTAAAATAAAATGTAAATAAATCGCGAAGTAATCCGTAAAATTGTGTTTTAATGAGTTCAACCTACTTGTATAGAATGACAGTAGAAAAATGCCCATAAGGTGGGTCATGATTCAATTTGGTCGACTGTACACTCGTTTCCACTATCGACATTTGTTTATCGATATTTTTCCGCACTAGTCGATATCTTCCGAACGAAGTAATTTTTGCAGGACGTAAACGTAAAGTCTGATTGAGATAATTTCTTGTAAATGTTAAGAATTGTTATAATTCCGACGGAATATCATTGTAATGGCATATATCTACCCAAATTTAACTAATGTAATGGTGACGCCACTACAATGTTGTGTCGTAGGAATAACTGTCAATGTCAAAGGGATCAAGGATAAAATCTGTGATCAAGGTTCGCCGGGCCGAGTATAGGTAGTAAGTAAAATGTCTTTGAATTTCCTTAGCAACGTACATCTGTTTAGTCTGACGTTTCTAAATTAATGTAGTCTGTCTCTTTTCGTTTGCTTGGCAGAGAAAGAGAGAGAATGAACCTAAATTTAATTTTAGACAGGGCGCATTGGAATTGAGCCCATTAACTATTATTTAATCTGTGCCTAAAGGCTGCGTTCCGTATTGCGCCAACAATGGTGCTATCTGATATCGCGCTCACAAATCGTTCATTTGCTGACGTCTGCTGTCGACGTCACGGATGACGTCACTACCGCACAGATTATATAATTAAGTTACTACTTAACAGATAAATCACTAATACGAAAAAATATATACTACTCAAAACAAAATAAGGGCCACGAGGTATTTTGTCTGTACCATTAAAATAATAATATCAATATATTTTTTTTTGTCTCCATAACGAAAACTAATGTTGTTTTTAACGTGTAGACCAATAAATTTATTCCAATAATAATGATTGAAAAGTTTATTTGCTTTTGAAAGAAAAAACTCATTTAAGGTTAAAAATAAAAAGAATGTAAAGTTACAGAAAACAAAAAAAATACTCCATGCTCATCTTTTAGTAACGGGTATGCCCCCCTCGTTTCGCTACGCACTCTTGAAGCCTGGAGTGCATGCTCTCAATCAAATGCCTGACATTTTCCATTGGAATCTCTTCCTAGGCCCTTTTAACAGCGTTGATGAGTTGCTGTTGGTTGTGGATTTCCTGATCACCGTCTCTAACTCTTCGTTTCAACTGATCCCACATGTGCTCTATTGGATTTAAGTCCGGACTGTTCGCCGGCCACGGCAAGACTTGAATTTGAGAGGCTTCCAGTACAAACCGAGTCGCTTGAGCCGTGTGTGCACGAGCATTGTCTTGCATCAAGATGAATCCAGGACCCGCTCGCTGGGCAAATGGGATCACATGTAGTCTGACAACTTCCTCAATATACCGCTGAGCAGTAACAGTACCCTCATTTAAAATAGCGCAGTTTTGCCGTGTAAGCTTATCCCGCCCCAAATCATTACATTTGGACCACCAAAACGATCGACTTCATGGATGCAGGCTTCTGAAAATCTCTCGCCGCGTCTTCTCCATACTCTAATACGCCGATCGTCGTTAAAAAAATTAACTTTGCATTCGTCTGTGAAGAGCACCATGCCCCATTGGTTTATGTCCCAGTCCAAATGTTGACGGGAAAATCTTAAACGATTTGCACGATGATTTCTGGTTAATGGAACACGGACAACTCGCCTTCTTGATGCCTGCTGGTCTTCGTGCAATCGATTACGAATAGTTTGGTCACTGACACGAGTACCCGTTGTGAGCCGTAAACGATTTTGCAGCTTGCGGGCCGTCATTGTGCGATCTCGGCGCGCACTTAATCGAATGTAACGATCCTCTTGAGCTGTTGTAATGCGAACTCTGCCCGAACCAGGTCTTCTTCTAACACTGTCGGTCTCTTGGAAACGATTTCATAGAATTTTAATAGCTCTTCGAGAAAATCCCAATTGCAAACCCACAGATCGCTGCGAATGACCTTCTTCAATCATTGTAACGGCTCTGGTTGCTGTCAGCGAGTCCATATGACGGCATATTGCAAAAGATGTTTCTGACTCGAGATATCAATGAACTCTGATAATTTCTAATAAACCAAGAAGCTAAGGAAAGCAAAACGTCAAAGAAAAGGGAAACAAAATTTTCAAAAAGAATTTTAAATCAAATTTTATTTAAAATTGTTGCTAGCATTAGATGAATACTACAATATTAAAAAGTTTAGGTATCAAAGAGTTTGTATACTCAATATTTTACTACTTTCAATATGAAAATGTTTAATAATTTACACCAAAATTAAAAAATACCTCGTGGCCTTTATTTTGTTTTGACAAGTATATATCAAACTTTTATAAAAGATAACAGTTTTCTGTCGCAGACCGCTACATACGCAAATGTACCTTAAGTTTCGAACATTACGTTATTATTCCTCTGCGGCCACGCGACCTTTGAGTAAAACTAATAAAGTCAGGGTTGCCTCTTTAAATATACAAGGTTTTTTATTGGTAGCCTTTGGTTTGAAAGACAAGAATTCCAGCCGAAATTAGTAGTTACTTTCTTAGTCTTTATTTTAGTTGAGCGGCAACTCAACTGTATTTGCTCAGTTTTACAATAGACCTGTTGTAAGTAATGATGATTTTACAGTCTTTGCATGAACGATAAGCTCATCACAAGATAGGTGATAATAATTGATGATTAAACGAACTTACCTGTAAGTGAAGTTCGATCATAATTATACGAAGTGCTTCGTCCTAAGAGATTAGTATGCACTCCCTCCCACCCTCATAATTGTCTTGGACAATTCCCGTATGTTCTGGAAATATTACTGTCTCTCTAAACTAAATGACGAGACGGATACGAGATTGCAATAAGGTGAGGTCGTCGAACGAAGGGGAGAATTTCCGTTTCCCCTTTTATAATCATTTTAAAATTAATTGGAAACGGACAGTTTTCATTTTCGTTTGAATATTTTTCATTCAACCGGAAATGACAAAAAAAAATTTAAACTAAGTGCAAGAAGTGGAAACACTAACGCGTTACTACATAGTTGGATTATAATGTTAGGTTCTAATTTAAGTAGGTAGGCATACTAATCTCGAGGACGCAGCACTTCGTATAATTATGATCGAATTTCACTTACAGGTAAGTTCGTTTAATCATCAATTGTAACTTGAAGAAAATGTCCAAGTTAATCAAAAAGCTACAGGAACCTACTCACCTTTCTTCATTGACAGGTAGGTAGTGAGAACAAAAGTAGATTTCTTGTGGCATACTTACTTCCTTAATTTTAGGTTTAGGTTTAAAGAACTTTATTCTCATAGGAATATAACAATTCACTTAAGATGAGATAACAAAATTTAAATTATATAATAGTTTGTAATATTACTCGCCGGTACCCGCTTCAATCTGAAGCCTAAGCTTCCTTTTGAAGGTATTTAAGGTTTCACAATTGCGTACATCAATTGGTAATTCGTTGAACAGCTTTGCTCCCTCATATAAAATAGTCTTGCTTCCGTAGTTCGTCCTAGGTGTAATTAGATTGAGTGTTTTTTTGTTTCTTAGATTGTGTGTGTGCTTCCTTACCTCTAAGTCTATATTAGATTTTATGCTACCCTTAATTATTTTATATATCAAGAGACATGTGTTATATTTATATAGTTGATTTATGTTATTTTTTTTAGTTTTTTTTGTACTTTGTTGGTGTGTGAAATGGGTAACGATATAATACTTTAATAATCTTGTTTTGAGACCTTTGTAACGAATTAAGATGAGTTGCCGTAGCTGATCCCCAGATTTCAATTAAGTACTCGAGGTGTGATTTTACCAAGGCATTATAAATAATTGGTTTCACTTTATTCGGAATGCAATGTGCTTTCCTACGAAGTGCTCCAAGAACTGATATTAACTTAGATCTAACTTGCACAATGTGCGGCATCCACGTTAATTTGTCATCAATGTATAACCCTAAGTACTTTTCTAAAAATGATCTCTTTATCTCGACATTATTTATTTTTAGTGGTTCAAAATCAGGAATTGTTGATGACAAAAATGTTTTTAGCAGCCAAAATCATAAATGATGTCTTCGATGTATTTATTGTGAGCAAATTACGCAACAACCATTCATTGAGCAAGTCCAGATCCTTTTGAGCATTAGTAATAATTTCGTGGATAGATTCGCCAAAGTAAAACAGGCATGTATCATCAGCGTACAGTGATAGGTGACCAGTTAGTCCTATCCTGTTCATATTATTTATATAAATTAAGAACAATAATGGCCCAAGTATTGATCCTTGAGGAATTCCGTAAGATATATGTTGGGATGAACTTGTAAAGTGGTCGATTTTCACTATTTGCCGCCTATCATGTAGGTATGATTGAAACATATTTAAAGCTGTGTCTGTGATACCTATAGTGATTAGTTTTAATAATAGTTTTTGATGACTCACAGTATCGAACGCTTTCTTTAAGTCAATAAATACACCTAAAGTAATGTTCTTTTTGTCAATATGCATTTTTATTTTGGTGATTAAGTCAATGGCGGCTGTGAGTGTACTAGATTTTGGGCGAAAGCCGTACTGTTCGTCAATCAAAAAACTTTTCTTATTAAGGTAATCATTAAGTCGGTTATATAAAAGCCTCTCAAATATCTTAGATAAAACAGGAAGAACCGATATCGGTCTATAATTGTTTGGGTCAGTTTAAGATCCTGTTTTATATATGGGAGTGAATTTAGCAATCTTGAGCGAATCGGGGAAAACTCCAAGTCTAAAACATTTGTTTATTGAGTCTACTAATTTTTCGATTATGAGACCTTTAATACATTTTATTGCCTTAGTAGAAATCCCATCCAGACCAGTACTCGTATTAGTGTCTAAGTTTTCTATAATGTTATTAACTTCATCGATGCTACAGGGTTTTAGTTCATTGAGAGTTGTGTCGTGAGTGTAATTACTTTCGTACATTAAAATATCCCGGGTGTCAGTGTGATATGTATGTGGAATCTTACTAGCTAACTCAGCTCCTATTCACGAGAAAAAGGAATTTAGTAAATTGCAAACTTCAGTGCCGTCTGTAACGATTCCGGAAGAAGATGCTATTTTTGGGGGAGGAGAGCTTATTTTTATCTTGTTTGCTGATAAAGTATTGATGACTTCCCACATTTTTTTTTGGGTTACTGTAGGTGTCCTGGAATAATTTGTGATAGTAGTTCTCTTTGTGGTCTTTAATCATCTTTTGAACTTTCTCTCGCTCTTCTGTAAACAATTGCTGTAATACTTCATCGTGTGGATTTAATTTAGTTTTATTCCATAATATATTTCTTGTATTTATCGAGTTAATAATAGTTTTATTTATCCAGTCCTTTTGCGGTGGGTTGAGTATTTTAGTCTTCATAATTTTGCTTTTTTCTATGCCTTGCAATATTATACCTTCTAAACTAGAGTAGTCGTCACTAACTTTAGACAATATTTCTAAGACATTTTCATAAAGTTTATCGTATTCAATGGCTTTGTATTGTATGCTGTCGTTTACTTTAGGTTCTAGTTTTCCAATTTCAAGGTACAGTTATTTGTGGTCCGAAAGAGACGAGTCTATGATTGAAAGATTGAAGGTTGTCCAAGTTTGTGCTTATATGGTCTATTATTGTACTTGTTTTAGTTGTTACTCTAGTACAGTAATTTGGGTCAATTTTATTTAAAATAACGTATCCTGATTCTTTTACTTGGTGTGTGTATTGTTTAACGTATTTCTCTTTTTTAAGCAAGTGTACGTTATAATCGCCAAACACTATTGTTATATTTCGCTGTTCCAGCTGCGATGAATATTTTTCTAAGAATTCTTCTATGTCCTCGTCCCCGTCCGGTTTATAGATAACTCCAACATTCAGCGATAGCTTTTCCACATACATTCATAAATAGTGATTTCCGTTCTCGTCCAAAAGTTCTTCAGTTACATCAAATTTTATAGTATTATGGATGTAAATAGAAACACCGCCACCCCTACAGTTCTCTCTGTAGTTATATACATGTTTATAGTCAGGAATATGATAAAGTTTTATCTTGTCTTTGGAAGTATGCCAGGTTTCTGTAAATATTATCAAGTGAGTACTTTTCGGTATAGCTCTTAGTATACATTGTATTTCATCGAATTTGCCCTGTTTTCGAATACTACGTAGGTTTGCGTAGAAGAATCGCAACGATGATGGTGTGCGTGGGATGTCTTCATATTTACTAACTAGGTGATGATGACATACTCCTTCCGTATATCTTTCATTAGGTAATATGACTGGACTTAGTTTTTTTGATTTGGCTTGTTGTCTGCTACTATTCGGGGTACTCCTTTAACATACTTAATGATCAAATTATTTTCACCACTTTCTAAGCGTCGACCTAATTCTTCCTTGTCTGCCTGTAGATATTGTTTTTGTGTTGGGGTTTGGTCTGCATAAATTTGTATATTATCTGGGAGCATGGCTATTTTTTGTAGTAGAAGTTTAGGCATATCTTTGTTATTTAGGCATATTTTTAGTGGTCGGACTTTACCAGGAATATATTTGCCCAATCGCATAGCCTTAGTAGGCATTGGGCAATTTCCGATCAGAGACGTAGCTAACTTAGTAAATTGTTCAATATCATAGGTTCGGCGGACGTTATAGTTTTTGTCATTTTTTTCAGGTATTCCCACAATCACAACTTTGATGATTTAAAACCATTAACTGCACATAAATTACTAGGTACATCTTTCTTGACTCGTTAAACAGGCTTTCGCGTTCGTTCGTCTTTGCCGGCAACCTAACTGAATTTGTACCGTAGACAGTAGGTGGCGTGTAGGTGAATAGCGCGCGCAAGTACATGGAGTGCAAGAGGCCAGCTACCGCGGCCATCTTGCGCTCACGGTAATATCGCTCTCCAGCGTGAGCACCGGCGTGAGCACTGTGAGCGCGCTGTCAAATTTGACGTTAAGTACCTTTTTGCGTCAAAGAAGAAAGTTTAAATTTTACATTTGTGCAGAAAATTGTAAAGAAACTGAAAAATACATAGAAGATGATAGTGATTATTATAGACAAAAAATATATTTGATTTTTAAGTGATAACGCGGCATTACAGCGTTAAGAAGCACTTGAAAATTTCGACAGGTTCTGCCAACGCCAGGGTGGCCGAGAGGTTAGGCAATCGCCTGGTATGCGAGGAACGCGGGTTCGATTCCCGTTTCTGGTGGTCATTTTTTCAAGTGCAAAAATATATTTAGATTGCATAGTGAATGCTTATCACTTAAAAATCAAATAATTTATCGTATTTGCAAGGTCCGTCTTTCGATTGTTAAATACTTGCAACAGTATTTCTTTCGAGTGTTGAGGGTGTATTCCCAATAACATTGATGAAACAAACGCGGTATTACAGCGGTAAGAAGCACTTGAAAATTTCGACAGGCTCTGCCAACGCCGGGGTGGCCGAGAGGTTAGGCAGTCGCCTCGCCCGGTATGCGAGGAACGCGGGTTCGATTCCTGCCTCTGGTGGTCATTTTTTCAAGTGCAAAAATATATTATAGACGAAACTACGGGCAGAGACATTTCACTAAATTTAAGTATGTTTTTAGGTTATCCTCTAACCAAAACAAATCGCTCCCTCGCGATGCGATAAATGACCGTCCTGAAATGAAATCGCGTCAACAGCGTTGTCAGCACGCTAATCAAAACGGAACGACTTTTGGCGCTCACAGCGCCAAAGGTGCTATTGGCGCAATGCGGAACGGAGCCTATGTCTATCATCGCTGTCAGGCCGGCCAGCTGTCAGCTGTCAGTCAGACGAGAGTGGTTGTGGATGCGGATAGTGTTTTTCGCGCGCGGAGTCAGTAACGTTCTGAATTTATTAAGAATAATCCAAGAGTAGACTGAAGACGTTCACTTGCCACAACAAAAGAAGAGTTTGTTTTAGTTTCTTCGACAATCACTGGATTCGACTACTTAAGTTTTACGAAGTGCTTAACAAAAATAAAGACTGGTAAGATTGAATTCAAGCCGAGTGCGCGTGCTACGAAGCTAAACTTTGTATATTTAGGGTTCTGTACCCAAAGGGTAAAAACGGGATCTTGTTTGTCAGACTCCACTGTCCACTGATTACATGAAGTGGTCCGTGTTCATGACACCAGGCTACTAAGTATCTGATGAACCGTAAAAACGGGATCCTGTTGTCGGAAGAGTAGTCTGCAGACTCCTAAAATCGCGGCCACAGGCGGATGGCGCCTAATATCGCGATATAGTGGACGTGGTTAGTAACCGAAAGGTTAACTGCCGATTTTAAAAACTAATACTTAAATTGTATAATAGGTCAGTATGCACCTAATTCCTTGATGTAAATTCCTTTTGTTCCTGTAACTCAATTCTGTGCTTACTGTTCCTGTAACTCAATTCTGTGCTCACTCTTATTATTTTTAACTAAGCACAAAATTTTTAGTCAATGTTCATCAAATTATGTATTATGGAGAGTGGGGATATTCTAACACAAGTATTTATTTACTTAAAAGAAATCCTCGATCACAACATAGAAGTTTAAAAATCTGGTTTTGAATAAAGCATTTGTATTTGTAAATCTATAAGGGTTTTCAAAAGGTATTAATGTTATTTTCAAGCAATCTTTAGTTTTAATTTATTATTATTAAACTTTGAACACTTTGTTGAATAATACTCTCCTTTTCATAGTTTTATTACATAAATTAAAGTAAAAACCATTTGCGCGACACCAATCCATTGCATACGCTATGATGATGATGATGTCCGGAGTAGCAGTCTTAAAATAGATGTGATTGATTTTCCGTCTAAAATTATTAAATTAAAGATTGGCAGAATATTTAGTTTAATTTCTTCATCTCAGGCTCTATGACTGAGTGATCATCAAGATTATGTTTGATATGGGTTATTTACAGGTTGTTATTGTTCACAAGATTTATAAGTAATAATTTATATATCTCGTATTTTATGAGTCAGGGACTGAACATGGTGAAGGGTTTGATGCGAGGCTATCTGTGCCATCATGTTTTGTCTTATTGTTTTATTTTACACAGATCATTCAAATATGACTGATGACAAAACTGAAGAGGTAAATGGGAATGATGACACAGCAGAAATTCGAAAAGCTAATAAGGAGAAAATCAAAGAAGACATAGATAATTCCAGTTCTAGAAAGAGAGTGAAATACAACAGTAGAAGTGAATCTGATGATGGCAAATCAAAGTAAATAAATACATATTTATAAAACTCAGTCATTCTATAGTTTTAATTTTTTTTTCTTTCTTATTTATACAAGTTGTGTGCGAATTTTTGGTTTCTTATTTAAACTCCATCATTCTGTTATTAATATTTGTTTGTAAAAAACATAGCCAAAATATATTTTTATTTACTTTCTATCAAACATTGTATTTTATTGTAAGTAATTATGTACTATTTTCAGTAGACCTCCACGGAAACCATTAGAACTTGAAACTGATCCAGAAATTCTTCAAAGACGACAAAAACAAATTGACTATGGGAAAAACACTGTAGGATACCACAACTATATGGAGAAAGTGCCAATGTGAGTATTTAAAAATTAAAATAAAATTATCACCAGTGGAAGAAATTAATTTGTTATATTGTTTCAATAACAAATCTACACTAATATTATAAAGAGACAAGATCTGATTGTCTGTATTGAATAGGCTTCAAACTACTGGACCAATTCAAATGAAATTTGGTACAGAAATAGTTTGAAACCCTGGGAAGGACATAGGCTACTTTTTGTTACGATATAAAATCATCAGGGGGGGGGGGGGTAATGGGGGATGAAAGTTTGTATGGGAAATCCGTCTTTGGAACTGCTAGTGCTTTATAATTTTAGCAATCTTAACAAAAATAAAATTCATAAGCTGACAGTATACTGACATACTTTTTTGCGACATTTTTTGCACTGAGCCCTTATATAGCCCAATGTTTATTCTTGTAGAGTTCTTTTTCATGTGGCACTTTCATCATCAACCACCGATCATCATCTTAACCGATATTTAACAAATAACGAACCATTGACACTGTAGACCGACCGCCTAACTGAGTCCTAGCCTACGGGGTATAGGGATGCTGGGGTAGACGTGAACGGGGTCAATGAGGGTGGTCGGGCGTAAATCCATGCCCCCACTGCCCGCACCGTTCACTGTCATTTTCCGTTAACCTTTCATAACCGCAATATTTGGTTATCAACAATTATCACGATAGTTATAATCATTAATAAACATCCTTTTGAACCCTGTAAAGAAGCAATATTACAATAATTTTATGGAATCAAAGAAATTTATCATTCTCTTCCTCATACTAATGATCAGATCAGCTGTAAAAATTGGTGTAATTCTTTTTGTCTCATTCAGAGGTCCATAATGTAATAAAGAAAGATGCTTTAAGTGAACTCATATATCCTACTCGTGATGGCTCTGACACCAGTGACCACACACTGTAATAATTTAGGTACTTTGCAGTATGTAAAAACTGTTTGCAAAAAATTATAACTCTGTGAACTTTACTGTTTTAGAAATCAACGCACTAAAGAACATCCTAAGACTCCTGATAAGTATACAAAGTACAGCCGAAGATCATGGGACACATTAATAAAAATTTGGAGAAGAAAATTACATGAATATGACACTGGCACAGTCCCTGATGTTGGGGAATCTGATTGAGTAGTTATGCGGACTCGTTTGTATTATATTCATATGTAACATTTCATTAAAGACCTACCAACAACAAAATTCTTGCAAGATTTATTCAACATCTTGGCGACCATCGACCATAGGTGAGTGAGTGAACTCTAAAAATTAAGCGGCGGACAATTACTTCCTTTTTTTTGTACAAGTATGCAAACCTACTAGTGGGAGTAGCGTGTTGCGACTCGCCCCAGCTTCAGCCGGGTGTGATTCTCAATTGAGGGATTTTCTGAAAGCTTAAAATTTTGGTTTTATTTTATGTTGATAGATGGCGCTGTTTCATCTAAGTTATATATAGTGTCTAAATTTTTAAGCATAAAATAAAAACAAATTATTGTAACATTATGTGTACAGACATGTAGTGGAAGTACTTACGTTAAAAAATAGCGAGTTTCAAAATGCAGTTTAAAATATTTTTTAATGGCAAAAATGTTTCGATTATCACTTAATTGCTTGATTGTACACGTGAATCTAAAATATGCTAAACATACTAATTATAATTTAATAAATGCTAAAATCAGCCTTTTGCCTTAACAAAAATCTACCTGACTTAGGTTATTCAACACCATCTAGCGGATTTTACGGTACTGAGTTTTGACACTAGGAAAATATCTCATTCCAGGAAAAAACTTTATTCCCGATTCCACATAAAAGAAGTAGATGATAAAGCAAGCTGGCAACAAAACACGCACGCACCGCACCACCGTTTTGTTAGTATCGTTAAAAGGTTGCGGTTGCGCTTGATATATTTTAATTCTAAAATAAACTTTGCTTCGTTACCTTTCTTGATTTATTCGGTTCGGTACTTTATTTGCCCGCGACTTCCTCTGTGTGGACTCCATGATACAAATGATTTAAACTCCTATCACCGTCCAGTAATCGTGGTCTCTCATTGTACTCCTCTGTCGTACGGTGAAGGGAGTTCACCTTGTATCACTAAATTTACCCTATATTTTATTGTGGACTATATAGTTAAATAATAAACTAATTAATCACTTTACCGCCCACCTGCACCTGCCATTAATTTCGAGTGAAAATTATTGTAAATACTACTTGACGACCTCCGTAGCGGAGTGGCTCGCACATCGGTTTTCAAGGTGTCGCTATCTCTGAGGTCCCGGGTTCGATTCCCGGTCGGGTCAATATGAGAAATTCACACTTTCTACTATATTGTCTCGGGTCTGGGTGTTGTGATACCACCGTTATTTCAGATTTCCATAACACAAGTGCTTAAGCTACTACTTACGTCGAATATTTATTTATTTACTATCTATCTATCGAGATGAAACATACCCTATTTTTTAAAATCAATCGATTAATGTACAGATTTCGACCTTTTACAGTTTTATTATATGCAACACATTTTTTCCTATTTTTATGGTGAGGTGACAGAGGTTTTCATCAAGCTTTATGAATAAAAGGTAAGTTGATAATTAGGGCGAACAAAGCTGAAAACCTTTGAAACTATCACACTGCCATCGTCGTTGGTTTGAGTTCCATATTGAAAAAGATAGGACTGTGTACTCTTGGTCAATTTAAATTAAAAACCGGCCAAGTGCGAGTCAGACTCGCGCATGAAGGGTTCCATACCATTATCTATTTTACCTCGAGGTGGGAATAACGGTTGTATTGCAATAACAAATTATAGTGTTGTGTTATTATTTGTCAATAACGATTATTGTAAACTGTTGTCTGTTATCCTGTTCTGCTGTTTTGACATGACATTAGAATGGTGTAGTAAAGTGAGACAAGCACTTGCAACTACGTACAATGTCTGATAATAATTACTCGTAATATATAGTTTGTTCGTATTGCATCGTAATAGTTTGTATTGCACTTCAACTACACTCAAAACTCATAACAGTTTTATGAAACACGAACACAAATCAGATGCTGACAATAGTATAACGATACAAAACAGCAATATTATTATATTTTTATAACTAAAGCAATTATTTTGCAAGTTTTTACGAAATTAAATCAAATTTCACTTACAAAAATTAATCGACTGTGTCATCCGGTGGGACACATCCCCAAGTATTGATGAAATCGAACACCGGCTCACTGGCGTAGCAAGCACTTGCAAAAATTCGTCGACTGTCTAACGTCCTCCGTAGCTTAGTTGGTAAGAGCACTCGCCCGGATAGCGAAGGGACGTGGGTTCGAGTCCCACCGGATGACACAGTCGATTAATTTTTGTAAGTGAAATTTGATTTAATTTCGTAAAAACTTGCAAAAGAATTGCTCAAGTTATAAAAATATAATAAGTTAAGCTGATTTCATCTTAACTGATGGTTAAATATTTGTAAAAATATTTCCATTGGATACATGCGGGTACATTTTCCCCAAGTATTGATAAAATCGAACGCCGGCTCACTGGCGTAGCAAGCACTTGCAAAAATTCGTCGACTGTCTAACGTCCTCCGTAGCTTAGTTGGTAAGAGCACTCGCCCGGATAGCGAAGGGACGTGGGTTCGAGTCCCACCGGATGACACAGTCGATTAATTTTTGTAAGTGAAATTTGATTTAATTTCGTAAAAACTTGCAAAAGAATTGCTCAAGTTATAAAAATATAATAAGTTAAGCTGATTTCGTCTTAACTGATGGTTAAATATTTCCATTGGATACATGCGGGTACATTTTCCCCAAGTATTGATAAAATCGAACGCCGGCTCACTGGCGTAGCAAGCACTTGCAAAAATTCGTCGACTGACTAACGTCCTCCGTAGCTTAGTTGGTAAGAGCACTCGCCCGGATAGCGAAGGGACGTGGGTTCGAGTCCCACCGGATGACACAGTCGATTAATTTTTGTAAGTGAAATTTGATTTAATTACAATATTATTCGTTCTTGTTAACTGCAATTCAGTGGCAACTAAGAAAATCAGACTTTAATCCTGCAGATTGTTTTATCTTAATCTTTCATGGACATCCTGTCTAAAATAAAGTTATTGTATCTATTAATAACGGCAACAAGTAGACGCTTAAAATATTCACAGAATAATTAGATGTGTAGGTTCACTTAAAAAATAAATGATTAAATTAAAAATTAAGGGGGGCTCCCATACAACAAACGTTGCCGGTTATAAAACTAAAAGGTTATAAAATAGTGTCGAATGTTGTATTAGTTCTATAGATAAACGATACTTCGTGTGTGATTCCGAACCGCACTTGGCAGTTTTTTTCTGTTATTATTCTGTCGTTTATTTATAACACTTACCTATTCTGTGAGGCCTACAACTTTTATAATAACTATAAAGCACTACAAAATACTTAAACACAAATAACTAACATGCCAGCTTCGCCGATGACGCCATCTGCGAATTGCTCTACGTTATAGTTCGACAAGTTTATGCGCGACCCTCCTTCACCCCCGCAAGACGTGCGAGATGCGAGTAAGCGCTAATCGCTTATCGCATGCCACTCCCCCCCCCTGCTGTCGGGTAAAAATACTTTGAGAGTTGTTATATTTTAGGATTCATCTAAGATTTTAAGTAAACAAAATTATCTACGTACTCATACTACATTTTATTAAAGTGATATAAATGGATTGATTATCTCTTACATTAATTAGTTCAAAGGTAGTTCAATTCTGCTTAAAATATCTCGAGCTTGTTTCACAACTGCATTTGTTTTGTTTTCTACAGCAAGATTCTGTAATTTTTCCATGTATTCTTCAATATTAACTTCAGTTGCTCCTGTAGGTCCTCCTGTAACATATGTGAATAGGATATGCTTAGGTGCATTTAACTTTAGCTGGAGATTTAGAAAATGGTATTGCAAAATATTTAGAACGCCTCAAACAATTAGGTATACTTGCATATTAATAAATGATTGCAGAGCAGTTCAGCTATATCATTACATTATCATGACACGCTAGTCTAGAAAAATAATATATACCTGGAATAGCTAGTGTCTGCAGGGCCTGAACCAAAGCCGCGACCAGGGCACGCCGATGTGCTAGTAACGCTGCCGTCCTTTCAGCCGCGGCAGCTGTTTCAGACCTGAGCCGGGAGGTGGCGCCGCTTACCTCCTCAGCATGTCTCTGCAATATTGCATTCTAAAACAGAAAACAGCCTTTAATTCGCATATTGTAATTAAAGTGTGAAATAGTAGATTGCTATACAAGGGGGGAAAGTGAACATTCCACTTCGTTCGAGCGCCAATAGCTCGAGAGTGGAATGAGTCCTTTCAACCGAGTTAAACATACTATTTTTCATTCCGACTGTAAGGAAAGAAATAGTGAATCGATAGACCTCGGTAGTTGAGGCAGAAGCAATAGTATCGATAGACTATCGATAGTTGAGGCAAAAGCAATAGTATCGATAGACTATCGATAGTATTTGAGGCAAAAGCAATAGTATCGATAAAATATCGATAGTATCGATAGTTGAGTCAAAAGAAATAGTATTGATAAAATATCTATAGTATCAATAGTTGAGGCAAAAGCAATGTTATCGATAGAATATCGATATACTATTGATAGCCTAGGCAAAAGCAATAGTATCGATAGACTATCGATAGTTGATGTAAAAGCTATAGTATTGATAGAGTATCGAAAGCTCCGTTATATAAATACTATCGACACATAGCAATACTATCCATAGTATCAAAGTTCAATATTAAAATCACTATCGATAGCTGATACAGCTCTGACTATTGCAATAACTATCGATACTCCAGATAGTGGTCTTTTATTTAATAGTAGAAGTATAAAGTAGGAGGGAAAAGCTATTTCCCACCCGGCTATCTAAACATGAAAGTTCAACTTTCCGAACAGGTGAGATGAAAATAAATATAATGTAGCTGGGTTAAATTAATCTTACCTGTTGCTCATAATCCGAATTAGCTTTTCTTAACTGTCTCAGTTCCGACTCCCGCAACTTATTGTGCTGAAGAAACTGGTCCGTAAATATGGGTATATCAGTGTCTCCATTGTGCAGTTCTTCTCCCTGGTGTAAAGTAAACTGTTGTTAAGTATTTTTTATATAGGGTATTTGGACAGTTTCTATTTTTAAAGAAGGTGATTGCATACTAACTAAGCAAACAATCAACATAAAGTATACATACACTACTTCTGGAATTAAATGAGAATGCTCATTAAATTAGTAGCCAGCATTAAATGGAAGTAAAAATATTGCACTGAGACGGATTTGATATTTTGGGTTACACCCTGTATGTCACAAACGCTATATAATAAGCGATTGGATTTGGACACGTACGTAGTTCGCGATAGACGCGGTCCATATAATCGCAGTTTCTTCTTCTTTGTGGGCTGTGGCAATGTGCGTTGCCGCAATGTCGCAAACGAAAATTGTGTTTTATATATAAGAACCTGGATTATTACGCTTACGCATACGTAGCGACCGTTACGATGCTAACAAAGTTGGCAGGCTATTGTATACAAGGTTTTGTTTTAGTCAAGGTCTCCTTACTCAGCTGTGGTTGTACAAATGATACTGATGCCAAAAAATTTTTTTTAAATACCTTAATTTTTCATTGCACAACCCACAAAATCATTTTATTATTGCGATCCTAGCGAGCAAGTCGAAAAACTACCAACCTATCGGTAGCTTCAACGTAGCTACGGCGTAGCGTTTCATAGTTCGCGAGGGCGCAAGTGCCCCCATTCGTTGTGAAATTTAATCATGTTGTAAAGAGGTGTTCTTTTAACAAACTAATATTATTTGAAGACAATATTTTTTTTAATTATGCTAAAAAATATTGTCTAATATGGGGATCTACCATCCCTGAGTCGGGAGGCGCTGACCAAAACAAGACCCTGTATTATAACTTAGAAAAAAATTAACTCTTGGGAGCTCACAAATATTGTCTGTTTATCTGATGTTTGGTAAATAATACTTAAAAATAGGGAGTAGGTATGTAAGTTTTTTCAAAACTGCTTTCTTGAGCTTACAGAAGCGGGTGTGATGCATGGCCTAGGTCGCGGCGGTGTTTGTTGACGAGGAGTGATAGTTGGAGCCGATGCTCCACCTGTACTACTCCCATTGGCAGATCCTTGGTTTTGTTCAGGTTGAGGTGTCGAAACGACTGCAAAAAACGATGCTAGTTTGAATGTTTTTTAATTTGTTCAACATGATGAATGATTATATAGGGTAGTCCAACAATTAATATATCACCATCCATTTTTTAAAAATCAATCACACTTTGATTTTTGGAGATACCGCACATATGTCCCGCAATTTTTGTAAGTTTAAAAGTAAATGCTTTTTAAATGTTTAATTATGCTTTTTAAATGTTTAATTTTACTTTATGTTACATAATTGTTAACTTGTATAAATAAATAAAACATACTATTTTTCAGTTTGACTGTGAGGAAAGAATGTGCATTTCTTTCTTTTTGTGGTGTAATCAAAGATGCATACTATAGATAGTATTGATAGCTCCGTTAATATAAATACTATAGACACACAGCAATACTATCAAAGTTCAATATTAAAATCACTATCAATAGCATTGATACTATCAACACTATCGGCTCTGACTGTTGAAACGACCCTATCGATAGTGGCCTTTTTAGTCAATAGTATGAGGGAGGGAAAAGCTTTTTTCCACCCTGTTATCTACACATAAAAGTTCAACTTTCCAAAAAAGAAGGACGAAAAATTTATTGTAGGGACACCGGTGACCATCATGGCGCCCAATAGTGTTACAATTTCTCTCACCTGAATTAGGGACTGACTGATCCAATGCAGAGTTTTGTTTAATTTTCTTTGTGGGGGTAACACTTTCTTTTTGTTCTATTTGTTGTCTTCGAAATTCTTTGTATGCATCAGTTTTTTTATACTCTGCCCATTCTCTGATGTACCTGTTTACATAACATACTACAGTAAGATCAGTTCAACACCATATGGGATGTGTACAAACTTGACAACTATGATAATTCACAATTAAAACTATGGGATCAATATCCTAGGAAAAATTAAGCTTATTGTTTCTCTAGTATTTTTTAAATTTTATGCTGACTGATCTGATGCCTATGAGAACAGACTAAAACTGTTAATGAATTTCTCAGAGTAATTAATAGTAATGTTTAGATAAAAATACAAAATAAAGGTGTTATATTTACAAAAGAAACTCATATTCTTATAAATAAGGTAATTTCTTCTGTTTCCTATGCAGTTAAGTCTCCTGTATTTCTATATCTTTTTAGCAGTATGTCAAAATGATGGTACATCACCATATATTACATTATATATGCACCTTTCTTTGTCTTGGTCAGCTGCATCTAAGTATTGTTGTTTTTCTTCTGCAGGGAGTTTACTCCATTCACTTGCTAATTGTCTGGTAAGCTCGGCAAATCCTAAGTCTGGCTGTTCAGCACGCAGTTGGTCACGACGCTCATTAAGATATCTCACATAACCTTCAACAGAATTATTTTAATACCTGACGAATGTTATGGTTCATATCATAATACCATAATATAATATACTACTCATACACACCGGTAAGAGGTTGCCGTGGTGCAGTTACATCACGCGGAACTTTTGGCTTTCGTTTTTTAGGTTTTTTTGGAGACGGTTTCGCGCTATCCTTGGTACCAGCTACTGGAGTCGCAGCACCACTTCCATTTGCCGGAAGTACAGGTAGGGTAGTGGAATCTTCTTTAGAGGGGTTAGATTTTGTACCTTCTTCGTTGTTTACATCATTTTCAACTTGATCTCCGTGCTCAAGAATCGATTCAGACTCCATCATTGAAGAATTTCCGAACGAGAAACGCACGATTTATAAAGTTATGACTGTTCGGAATCGTGCATTAATCTATCGAAGATCCATATAATAACATAACATTATCTCAAATTCAATTAGTTAAATCATCGGCGGACTATTGGGCTAGACCATAGATATATTTTTTTTGTTTACTTTACCCATTCTGGGTAGGCAAAGGATCAAGTCCATACAGACACGTCTTCAGTGTCTTTATTTTATATTATTTTTTTATTCTTTTCATAAGTATTCTTCTTCTTTTACAACTACACTAACACTAAACTACCAACTCACCTAATCTAACTCATTGAAATGCGTGGATGGTTCGCATTTCAATGTTCTCAAAGAAATTTTGTGCGGGAAAATCGAGCAGGATCATATAGGAGCGCCTTACTTTGTTTCTTACTTTTACGTCATTAGCTCTCCTCTGCAGCACATTACTAAGATTATTCCACCACACAATCACAACAATGACCACGAAAAACAAATTTAGAAAATTAAAAAACGAAGCCCATTTTGACCGGCTCATTTCCCGCCAAAAACTCCCTAGGGCATAGATTTTTTTTTGTTCAAGTCACCCATTCTGGGTAGGCAAAGGATCAAGTCTATACAGCCACGTCTTCAGTATCATTTCATTGTTCTTTCTTTTCTTCAGAATCTTCTTCTTATGTACAGTCGAGCAAATTGAATCATGACCCACTTTGCCGATTTTTCCTTTGCATTTATAAATGTAGTAAGGTTTTCTTCGCTGTCATGCATGTTGCACATAGTACGTTTTAAATATGAATAAAAATGCGTCATAACGGGTCAAAGATTTATGCAAGTTTAACCTTTATTACCACTGCACTAGACATGTTTTAGATAAACCAGTCTTAATATGAATTTAAAATAAGTCCATAATCCAAACTCTTTTCACTACGAAGAAAAATGTATTATAATTTAAAAAATAAAGAACGTCGTGTGTAGCGTTGGGTTTACTCCCCGGAATATTTCCAACTGTTGGGTTTATTCCCAAATTCGGGGAAAGTATGCGGAATATTTCAATTTCGGCGGGAAAATACTCAAAAGTGGACTAAAATTAATAAAATACGAGAATTTAGCTACTGAAACAATGGTTTTACGCCTGTAGCGCACCCTTACATAAAACCATAACAGCGGGAACACGCTAGTTTTGCCTGTTTGTCAGTTTTATTACACCAAACGTAAACTGCATGTTCTAATGCTTAGATTTATCTGAATCTTTTTTTCTTTGAGATTCGACGATCCTGTAGTATACTTCCTACTACTGTGTCCACGATGTCGCGAATTGGTGCAGAAATGTAGACGTTTGATAAGGATTGGAGAAATCTCGACATAAATAAACCGGGTCATAGTAAAATCTCTACATTAGAAACGGCAGTTTGGCTTCTGTTAAGTTTGAATATTTGAGGCAAGTGATAATAAAGTTAAATCTTCGTTATGAAAAACATGAAATTCAGAAAATAAAACGTGTAGGTTTGTTTTCTTCGAGGTGTCTAGGTGAACATACTTTTAAAGTCCCGAGTGTGATAAGTGAGCTATCAACGGAATAGTACCTGTTCTACAGGTCAACCAGGCCACCCTCGCAGTTCTTTACAATTCAATTTCTTATGTAATGACCAATGAATATATAGGACAAATGAAGGCCGAGAGTAAAGTAAAACATTATACTAGTGCTAAATTAAAAACTACGAGTCACAAAACGAGTAACTTTGTAGAGTGAAGTAAAGTGAAGTTAAGGTGAAATGTATCGTTACGTGTTGTTTGAGTATAGTGTGTGTGAGTGTGTGTTTGTGTGTGTGTGTGTGAGAGAGAGAGTGCATGTCCTGCCGGGAGAGCCGTGTATATGAGAACGAAGCCAGAAAATAGTGATGTGATGTTAGGTTAAAAATTTTAACTTCACAAGTATCGACAGCAAAGTGGAACTGACCTACAACATCATTCCAAGGGGCATAAAATCTGTTCGGTTTCGTCATAGTTCAAAGACTTCAGGTAGTTGGTGACAACTTTCTTACATTTAGAGGGTACATAGCAAAATGTTCGTTTAATTTATTATAAAGGTAAGGACCTAGGAAACAGAAAAAAATGTGCGAGAAAGAAGTTCGCAGAGTGATTTTTAGGCAAACTGAGCCAGTTCGCCTTTTGCCTCTCATTAGCTCAGGGTGATATTTTAATTGAGTGCTTTTTCAAGACAGCCCTGAGGAAGAAAGTTTGCCTTGCAGTAAGCACATCCCAGTCCTTGTGCAGGTTCCACAGTGGGGTAAAGAAAGGGAAGCCCAGCTGCGACCTTGAGTAGAGCTCGTTGCGCCCTTTCCACAGTTAAGAGGTGCGTCTTATCTGCACCACCCCAAACAGAAATACAATATTCTAGTAGAGAGTGACTCAGAGCGAAATAAACCGTCTTAATTACCCTACGATTAGCGACATTCTTAAGGGATTTAAACACAAAGATGAGTTTGCGCATTCTGACTGCAAGTAACTCAATGTGGGGTTTAAAGCTAACTGTGTTATCTATTAACACTCCCAGGTATTTAGTGCATTCAGACCGTTGCAACTCTGGGCAAAGACACTCGTTTGGAAGGGATTGACCACAATTATGGGCTATAACACCATAAGTCGAGGATGGTAGATAATTTGACCTCATGGCAAATGGAACATATTTCGTCTTAGCAACGTTGAGGGTTAATACATTATGCCTTAACCAATTAGCAACCCTATTGAAGCCCTCCTGAGCGTTGGTCAAAGCTTCGTCTCAGGAGTCCCCAAAGAACAACAACGGCGTGTCGTCAGCAAAGGTATACATAGAGCCCTAATAAAGCTGGATCTGGATTATCATCGACCAGTACAAATTGGTGCCCATGGTTAACTCGGAATGGTCTGACAATTCCATCAATAGCAACTGCTTTATACATGCCTGCTGTCATGAAGCCTCGATACGGGATCAAAGGTGTTCCAGCTCTAATCATAATACCACCCTCAAAAGGACACCGATTTCCCGCCTTGCTGAACTGTTCCTGTGGCAGTTCTTTGCCTTTCACAGTCTCCTGGTCTTCTCGAGACATGGACACGTCGGTTATCTGGATGACTACTGATTCGCGATTCGTCAACGAAAAGACAGTTTTGCTAAATGTTTTCTTCTTCATCTTCTTCATTCTGCCGAAGCCTAGCCTACTCCAATCTCTGTCGTTGACGTTGAGAGGCGCTCGCCAAGACCTCTGTGCTCGTAATCCAGCCTGGTGCAAGCAACTCAGAATGTTTTAAGTGCTAACTTCAAGCCCAGAGGCGGCTCGAACTTCTGCTTTTAATTTAGTAGCGTTGATTGTTGGGCACAACATCATCGACATCGTGGGCACAGTAATAGGAATTATACTACAGGATCGTCGAATCTCAAAGAAAAAAAGACTCAGATAAATCTAAGCATTACAACATGCAGTTTACGTTTGGTGTAATAAAACTGACAAACAGGCAAAACTAGCGTGGTCCCGCTGTTATGGTTTTATGTAAGGGTGTGCTACAGGCATAAAACCATTGTTACAGTAGCTAAATTCTCGCATTTTATTAATTTAAGTCCACTTTTGAGTATTTTCCCGCCGAATTGGAATATTTCCGAATCTTTCCGTTTTTTCCCATACTTTCCCGTATTTTTCTTTTCCATCCCATTTTTTTCTTTCCCTTGCCCATCGCTAGTCGTGTGTCAAATGTCAAGTATACCTACTAGTAAGTCAGAAAAACCTAAGTCAATATCTACAAACAAATCTTATAATGGCCAATTTGGCAGAACAAAGAGCTAAGAATAAGTCGGAACACAGTCAGAACCTGGATCAGCCGGCATGCTAAAGAAGTCCTCGAAGACAGACGACGACATATTCATGGCGTTCGTCGAATTAAGAACGGAACGGAAGAGAACGGAAATGCAACACTATAACGGATAACATATTTACAGACGAGAAATCATTTCGCTCGTCTCAACATGGTCGCTTAACTTCGTGGCGTTACGATAACACGCGATACACAGAGGATCACGTTGTGCCCAACCAATTATCCAGCTGAATTTCAGCTAACATGTGTGCCTGGATGGATGCCGGAAGTGTCGGAAAACTTGTTCAAATTTCTCCTCGTCATAACGCTATAAACTATGTCAATTTAATGGAAGAATCAATGTTACCGACTTTGCAAACAGTTTACTTGCGTGAAGAAGTGCCAGTAGTCTCCTTTGTTCATGATAACTGTCCAGTGCATACTGCCAGAATTGTCTCGAATTGGTTTACCTAGCATGAAGATGCATTCACTCTTATTCCATGGCCGTCTAGGTCCCCAGATGAAAATTTGTGGTGTTTGGATTGGGTACGTGACATTTGTCGTCTAATCGGGTTACTTTTTACTTTACCAATTTAATGCCACTTGTTAACTATATACTTAAAATAAATATTATTTTCTTTAACTAAGTATACTGTTTTATTTCATCATGGCAAACACAAGTTCCAGTGGAACTTTTATAAAAGAAACTGGTTCCCAATACAGACTTGGCGCCCGGCCGTGCTGAATCCCGAATATCTACCTACCTACTTGTGTGTTGCATTGCAACCCTTACCCACATGAAATGAAGTTCTCGCCGATTTTCATACAAACTTATTTGTACAGATAGCGACCATTGCCCTGTCAGTGACTGTCAGTGTCTAATAAAATGATGACACGTTCGTTTCTAGGAAATGTATGTTCAAGCGAATTTCAACTTACTTGTATAGAATGACAGTAGAAAAATGACCATAAGGTGGGTCATGATTCAATTTGGTCGACTGTACATACTTACACAACTACACTAAACTACAAACTAACCTAACCTAACTCATTAAAAAGTGAGGATGGTTCACATTTCAATGCTCTCAAGGAAATTTTTAGCAGGAAATCAAACCGGATCGGATAGGAGCGCCTTACTTTGTTTCTTACTTTCACTTGATTAGTTCTCCACTGCAGCACATTATTAAGATTATTCCACCTCACAATCACAACAATGAACACGAAAAACTAATTTAGAAAATTAAGAAACGAAGCCTAGCCGTCACGGTTTATTTCCCGCCCAAATTCCTCCTAGGGCATAGATAGAATAAAGTAAATATACCAAAAGGAATAAAGTATGCTTTCTATTTTTTTCTGTTTTAAGCGTAGCACGGTTTGTGCAATGTGGGCTTGAGCCCAATTTTTTTTGTTTCATTTACCCACTCTAGGCAGGCAAAGGATCAAGATACAGCCACGTCTTCAGTATTTTTATTTGTATATTTTTTTTCTTCTTATTAGATTACTTACACAACTAAACTAGCACTACACTACAAACGAACCTAACCAATTTCATTAAAATGCGAGGATGGTTCACATTTCAATGCTCTCACGGAAAATTTGAGCGGGCAATCGAACCGGATCAGATAGGAGCGCCTTACTTTGTTTCTCACTTTCACTTCATTAGTTCTCCTCTGCAGCACATCATTAAGATTATTCCACCACACAATAACAACAATGACCACGGAAAAAGAATTTAGAAAATTAAGAAACGAAGTCCAACTTTTTCGGCTCGTTTCCCGCCCGATAATCCGGCTCGATTCAAAATGTGCCACGCACGGACTAAAGACTGAACCACAGACTAAGCATACGTATATTAAGACATAGAAATGTCAAACCCCAAATCAGGCCGACGACATTTCAAAATATTGAAAATTATGAACGTACTTATAGTGCAGAATTCAAGTTAATAAATACAACCATACCAAAACAATATGCAATAACTCCGAACTGAATCGCGTAATTACGCTAAGACTTTAACTTACTATACGACTGTATAATACGTCAAATTGGTAAGTTGGTACCTATTCGGCAGTGAATGTCAGTGTTTATTTAATTTAAAATATACTAATCAACACTGTCTAGGGATATTTTGAACGAAAAATGTGAAATCTTTGGTATAAGTTAAGTAAGAAAATGTATATCTGGCGTATTCTTAGCCAGGTATCCGCTGGAAACCAACAGGTAAATAAATTAGCAATTTTACATAATATCTTAATAAATGTACGCATTTGACAACATTTCATTTTCATAATGGTAATTAAATTAAAAAACCATTTCGAGATTTAGCGATGCTCAACACGTTAAAAATACTTTAATATTTTTTACGCTATGAATTCAGAGATATTTGAAAAAAATACTGAAAGGTACTATGATACAGGCATTATAAGGGGACATGCCTTTGCTTGGTTATCTGGTCTGACTTAAAAAAGTATTTTACCATACATACAAGCTAGATGTCGATATAAAAATTGAAAAAAAAGCGCGGGAAACGTGTTTCGTGACGGGCGCGATTTTTAACTATTTTCATAAAATTTTATAGTTATAGCTTCTAAAGTGATCAGTAGGGTATATTTTTAACTGTTTAAGTTTATTTATATAGTATACATATAATATTTTGTGTAATAGCTGATATTACGGTAAGTTTTTTGTGTTTCATCTATTATGAACGAGCCCCCCGATCTGGCTTCGTTGGCCCTCCAGCTGCGAACTTTGTACCCCCAGCAGCGAATTATGTCACTGTTGGTGGTTCCGAAATGGAAAATGAAACTGGGTTAGAAACTGATGGTTCCTGTGCATTTACGGATGCTTCAGGACCCCCGTCAAAACCTCGTGTAAAAAGGCGTCGAAAACATTACGGCCGTCGTAAGGATGCAGCTGAAGTAGATAAAGCAATCTCTGCTCCTATTGTAAACAATACAGATTTACCTAGCTCTACACATTCCCTTGTTGGTCGACAAACATACAATAATACTGACTCTGCACCATACTTAGTCCATGTACAGAAGATAGCTGCACAAGACTCCGGTACCACATTGCACCCTGTTGTGTTTGGTAGGCTTTTAGAAAGGTACTCCTTCTAACATATTATTAAAGGAAGTTTGAAAAAGATAGGACGAAACAAATTGGCCATATCCTTCTTAAACTGTGATAGTGCAAATTCATTCCTTACACATGCCTGTTTGGCCACAAACAATTTGAAAGCTTTTATACCTACATTTAATGTGACCAGGATGGGTTTGGTTCGTGGTGTACCCGAGGACTGGTCGCCAGAGGAGATTATTGACAACATCACTGTCCCTGAGGGCTGTGGCAAGATAATTAAGGTAAGACGTTTGAACTTCAAGTCATTTACCACTGGAACTCCAGTTTGGAAACCCTCTCAATCCGTTGTAGTTACCTTTTATGGTCAAATCTTGCCAAAACGAATATATATGTGCTACACTACACTGCCTGTTGATTTGTATGTTTACCCAACCATACAGTGCTACAATTGTTGTAGGTTTGGACACACTAAAGTCCAATGTAGGTCAAAACCTAGATGCTATAAATGTGGTCAATCACATACAGGAGAATGTAAAACTTGTGATGTTACTGAAGACTGTGCTTCTTGTTGCCTATGCACTGGATACCATTTTGCGACAAGTAAGTCTTGTCCTGAATTTTCAAGGAAAAAACATTAAGACTTCCATGGCAAACAACTGCCTATCATATAATGAGGCTTCTAAATTACATCCACCAGCTTCCAAAACTTATGCCGATATACTTACTACTAAACCCTTAACACTTCCCTATAGTCACAGCTCACACTTACCGAGTGATTCCAAGTCCTATAAGAAAACAGTTTTCTTAAAGCCTCGTCCTCCTCCACTTCTATCTAAAGGCTATGATCAAAAGGCTCATAAAGCCATAATTAGTGACTTTGCAATACCCTTTCCTTCCAATGGATGTGCTTTGACCGCAGATAAAGAACAAAATAATGATACATCTCAACAGCTTTCATTAGTTAATTTAATTATATCTTTAATTCAAATTCTTCAGTCTAACACTAATACACCGTCCCACACTGCATACATTATTGATAAATGCTTTGAGGTTGTTAAAAATGGAGGCGACGGCGAAGGTGCTGCAATGGAATAGCCGCAGCATCCTCAACAAAATGTCCGATCTGATCTATTTGTTGAATAAATTCGAGCCCTCTGTCTTTGCTATAGCAGAGACATGGCTCAAACCTATGTATAGTTTTAAAATTAGAGGTTATACAGTCGTCAGAGATGATCGACCTGATGGTTACAGTGGTACAGCTTTGTTAATTAAAAATGGCTTACCATTCACCTCAATCTATACTATAATTTATAGTACTCTTAACCACATATTGTATATTCTCCCTAGACCTTATATTCTCCTAGGTGATTTTAATGCTCACCACCAATCATGGGGTAGTGCAATAACTAATAACTATGGAGAGGAACTTATTGATATCATAGATAGCCATAATTTGTGTGTTTTAAATACTGGTGTTCCAACTCGACGAACTCTACCAAACCAAAACAACAGTGCTATAGACCTGTCAATTTGCACCCCTAGTTTGGCATCTTTGTTGAGCTGGGAGATTTTACCTATAAGTTTTGGTAGTGACCATTTCCCCATAGTTTTGTCTTTTCCTTTTAATAGAGCTCCTATCTCCAAACAAATAACTCGGATAAAATTTAAGTTACCTAATAGCAGAGATTTTGATGAATGGAACAAGTATAAAATTAGTGTAGAAAAGCGAATTTCATCCCTTCCAAACATAGCACCAGGAAATGAAGTAGCTTGTGCTGATGCTCTAGCTAACATATTGATTGATGCAGCTATGGAAGTCTTTCCTGTTACAAAGAATTCCCTTCGTAAAATACCTTCCCCACCATGGTGGGATAGTGAATGCACCGATGCTATTAAAATAGAAAGGCTGCAGAAAAAAGGTACAACTCAAATATGTCCGATGAAAATTATCAGTTACTATCTAAGGCTATAGCAGACACTCGCAAATTATTCAAAAATAAAAAGTTTGAAAGCTGGCGTCGCTTTTGTACTTCCGTATCTCCTGACACTCCATCTACTATTGTGTGGAGCTGTATTAGGAGATTTCGATCAGCTTTTACTGAATCCCCAAATAGTATACTTCCTGAGTCTATAGCCAATGATTTCTTGGATAAACTTGCTCCACCATGGGTTCCCCAAAACTTAACCTCACTTCCTATTTCTATTGGTCATCAACTTTGTCCTGATCCTACAGGAATAACTTTACCTTTTTCTGTTCAGGAACTTAAAGGCATCATCAAACACAAACAAGACTCTGCTGTCGCGGCGGGTCCAGACCCTGTGTGCATCCTAGATTTAACTAACTTTATATGTTTAGATGAGACCAAATTACTATTAAGATAAGTTGCTTCGCTTTACTGAATCTAGCACACAAGGCCCCCCGGGCGATACTGAAGCTACTTACTCGGCAAACCTTCTCTGATAACACTGTGCGGTGTATTCTCTGTCTAGGATGATTTGGTATCGTTCCCCTCCTCATCTCATTTCCTTTCACACCTGTAAATAGTAATATACCCATTAAACCTGGGCTAAGTACATCCTATAATATTACACAAGTTCGCGTTACTGTTTTAACTATGCATTTATGCTTCCCTTTGGAAGCCTCAATAAACTCTTTACTTATTTTGACTCTCTCAGCCATCATTATCATTATTGCTATTATTATTATCACTTTGTCTAAATACTATTGCCACCTTTTAGTATAGAATCTCACACGCTGGAGCACGACCGGCCGGCTCGCGACCAGCGTTGCATGCACTTGCCTGGAGAATGTCCGTCACCTCAGGACGGCCCACCTCCAGCGCCTTAACATCATTTACATTAACAAACTCAATAATGAGAAGACGGACCTGGAACCCGCAGTTTCCATTCCGTTTCCTCCTGATATACATCATTCATGTTCTCCGTGCCCGTCGACACCAGTGCCCGTCGGCACTTCTTAGATTTAGCCATTGACACGCAGCCTCCGGCTATGGTGGGGCCACCACCATCATCCCATGATTTAGGGATCTTGCCCATGATTTAGGGCATGCGGTGCGCAATAGTATTACTAGTTATTTAAACAACTATCTTAGTAGATTAGGTACTTAGCTGCAATGTCCTCGGCGCAGCCACAGTCTCCGGCTCGTCTTCCTCACGATTACACTGGTTTGGATATACTTTTCATCTTCATGCGTTCTCACTATACCGACATTCTACTAGGCGTGGGTAAGCGGAAGTGTCAAGTTGTCTGAATTGTACTTTGGTTGCCTACACTGTTTCAGTGTTGCCATTTATCGTTAGGCTTAGTTCACATTTATCATTAGGTTTAGTTTACGTATTTACATTTGGATTATTAGGAACATCGCGATACCTTCTTTCGCGACACTCCCGACGACGACAGAAGTTACATAGTCTCCATTAGTCTACGCGTCCACTCTCGAATTTTTTCACGAGCTTTCATAGACGCGTCTCTTACACCTTTCACTTCTTCTGTTTGTGCTCTTTCATTTACATTAATGTTTTCAGAATTGCTCTCTTCGTTATTACTTTCATCGTGTATGGACTGAATATCTTCTTCTGCGGCAAGTATGTTATGAGGTATTTGGTTTTCTATTTCTGTTGTATTTATGTGTTTCTTTTCTGTTTCAGGTTTGTCTACGTTTACTTCATCAGGTCTCGGAGCGGTGGAAATATCTTCAGTAGGTATGATTGTGTCGAATCTTTCTAACAGAGGTAAGTCATACGATGTTGGTGTTATGTCTTCATTTTCAAATTCAAACACAACCTTTTCTCTTTCAGGTACTTCATCATCAACTTCCAAGGGGTACAGATGAGCGATAGAACGTGTGAATTCCGTATCATTCACTTTTATCCGTGCCACCCTGCATTGACCGTCGACTCCCCTTAACAGAGATGTAATCTTCCCTACTTTCCAGTTTTCTCTGTTCTTCGTATCTCCTTTGATTTGCACTATGTCTCCCACTTTAGGAATTTCCTTTTGAATCACTCTTGGTTCTTTTAGAGCATGACGATATCTTTCTCTTAAACTCGGAAGATATTGGTCTACGAACATTCTTCTAAATTCTTTCAACATATTCTGTCCTATCTTCCAACCTTCTACCAGGTTTTGTTTCGTCACTGTGCCTTCTTGTGGAAATTCAACATCTGATGGTGTAGTCACAATGTTCTTGCTTAATGTTAAAAAATCTGAAGGTCTAAGAATATCTTCTAAATCGGATCCTACACAAGTTAATGGTCTTGTGTTTATTACAGCCTCTATTTCCTTTATAATGGTATTAAGTTGAGTATCCTTTAATAAGGTTTTTGTAAGTGTTCTCTTGAGACAATGTTTAACTAGTCCAACTAGTCTTTCATAAAATCCTCCGTGCCACGGAGCTAGTTGTGGAATGAATTTCCAGTCTATTTCGTTAGTGATGCAGTAGTTGCTGGATAATACTTCTGCAGTCAGTTTGAACTGTAGTGCGTTATCTGAAACTATTCTGGCTGGAATGCCTCTGCACGATATAAATCTCCGCAGTGCTAATAAACATTCTTCGGCGGTAAGATCTCTAACTACTTCTAGGTGTACTGCACGTACTGCCAAACAAGTGAATAGACATATCCAACGTTTTGCTATTTTATCATCTGATTTTACTTGAAGAGGACCCAAATAATCCATACCGGTATATGTAAATGGTGAACTATAATTCACTCTCTCTTTTGGAAGTGCAGGAGGTGGTGGTAGTTTAAACGGACCTCCTCCATGTTTAACACAACTTGGACATTTCCTAAGTATCTTCTTAACTTGACTTCTCCCTTGAGGAATCCAATATGACAATCTTATCAGACTTAGAGTGTGGTTAACACCTACATGATAATTCTTCTTATGTGTTTCTAGGATCACTGTGTTAGTGAACTCACAGTCTTTCGGAATTAATATTGGATATCTTTTATCGTAGGACCACTCAGCATTTTGTAACCTTCCTTTACACCGCAGAATACCGTCGACGTCATTAAACACATTTAAGTTTCTCTTTAGATTTGTATCTTTACCTTCTACTTCCTCTGGAAAATGTTTTTCTTGAATTCTCTTTATTTTTTGTACGTATGATAGTGTATCGTCTTCACAACTCTCTGTGGAATCCTTTCTTAACCCTTCATCGGAATCGGATTGTTGTCTCTGTTGATGTAGCGTTGATTCTTCACCAGTGAGACTCGTGAGACCCTCCCCAACGGAAGAAAAATGTTGATCCACAGAAGATTGTGCAGCATTCAATGCACTCTCATCTTGTGCGAGTAGAGATGTTTCATTCCTTCTCCTCTTTGGCCATTCTTTACTATCTTTCAGCGAAAAGTCTGGTCCGGATAACCATTTACTTTTGGTTTCCTCGGAATCCGTAGGTCTTGTTGCTACATCAGCTGGATTCAACTCTGTTGGTACATATCTTATAGTTGCTGTTACATTTCCCTTTATCTCATTTATCCTCCTAGCTACGAATGGTGATAATAGTTTGTTACTATAGTACCAGTCGATTACTATTTGGCTATCTGACCATATAGTGTTCTTCTTTGGACTGAGATCTAGAAACTTGTTTACATACTTCAGCAGTCTACTACCAATCAGAACTCTTAGTAATTCGAGCCTTGGAATCTTCAAATTGTCTTGATCTTTGATGGGTACTAATCTTGATTTCCCTATCACAAAACTTAGCTCTTTTCCGTTGGAAATGTATACAACGGCTGCGTATGCCTTAGTCGATGCGTCTGTAAAAGCGTGTAACTGAATGTCTTCATTACTCGTTTGACTAAAATATCTCCTGGGTAAAGTAATATGTTTTGTTTTTTCTAATTGTTCTCTTATTGCCAGCCATTTTTTAGTGAGCTCATCCGTTAAAGGTGTATCCCATTTAAATTTGTCTATCCATAGGTTTTGCAATAGGAGTTTTGCCGGTAGTAGATCCGGTGCAGCGTATCCGCACGGATCATACACTGATGCTATGTTCTTCAATATTTCCCTTTTTGTACTGGCCTTTGTAATTTGTTTTGGCCTGAGACTAATAGTATCCTTTTCTGTATTCCAATTCAAACCTAGCACTTTCACTTTCCTGTCTTGACAAACATCTGCAGGATTTATTTCCTTTAAGAATTGTTCAGAGTTCGAACTCCATTCATGAAGATTCATTGAAATTTCCTCGAACGCGAGCTTGCACGCCTCATACATTTCAGTTGCTTCCCGGACGGAGTCCGTTCCCGTCACTAAATTGTCCACATATATGTCGTTCACTACTCTTTTTAGAACTTCTTCGTCGGAACGCAGCAGATGATGCTTCAACGTAGCATTCAATAGGAATGGGCTTGATATCACTCCAAACGGAACGCGACAAAAGCGTAAGTGAAGAATATTATCATCAGTAGCCGCTCTTTCTATATCCTTTAGCCATAAGAATCTAGTTACGTCTTTGTCTTTCTCGTTCAGAGCAATCTGTAAGAATGCCTTCTCCACGTCCGCTGTTATTCCTACTTGATGTGACCTGAATCTTATTAGCATTCCCGTCAAGTCTTCTAACATAAGTGGACCACAATGTAAACACTCATTTAGGCTTTTACTATTCTTTGTTTTTGCTGATTCGTCGTATACGATGCGCGTAGGTTTTCCGGGGTTACTTACTCCATGATGTGGTAAGTAATGTATAGGATGATTTACCTCAACATGATCCTTTTCTTGGTCGGGTACCTGTTCTATAATCCCTTTTGCTAGTTGTTCTCGTAACGTAATATCATATGATTTCAATGCTTCTGAATCCATCCTCTTTAGTAAATTCACTAGTCTGCCTATTGCAAGACCGTAATTGGTCTCCAGTTCAGGTGGATATTCAATCCACGGCCAGCTGACAGTGTAACGATCATCTACTACTTCTATGGTTTCATTAAACTGATTGATGACTTCTTCGTCTCTAGTTGTTTTTGGTGAATCACATATTCCAATGGACTCTAGTTCCCATAAACATTTGATATTTTCATTACATAACGGAAGATCAGGTGGAGTCAGTTTGTTTTCTATTCCTTGAAAGTAAGTTATTACAGACAGTGTATCCATCTCCTTAGTTTTGGTCCTACCAGACAGAATGTAGCCAAATTTAGACTCGATCAAGAACAAATTATTTTCCAGTTGGATTTTCTTCCCAAGAATAAATGAGAAATAGAAATCGTTTCCAATTAGAACGTCTACTTTGGGTGCCAGTGAACCGTCATCGGCTAGAATTAGATTTTCCTTTTCTTTGCCTATGTTTATATCTGAATGAGGAACTCCATGTGATATGTGTGGGACAACGTTTGCTTCTATGCACAGGATGTTATTTGTTCTTGTTTGCAACTGTAGTTTAACTACTGGACTTCTGATTACTTGAGGAGTTTTAGCGCCAAATGTGAAAACTGATAGAGTGTCCTCCTCCTCTATAGGAAGATCCAGTTTAGATGCCAACTCTCGTGTTATGTATGTTCGCTGGCTGCCGGAGTCCAACAAAACTCGACAATTTTCCTTTGTAGAATCATCACCTTCTCTCTGAGCTTCCACTATTGCCGTCTGCAATATTGTGGAGCTAATGGCATTAACATGAAGTGTTGTGACATTTTCAGACTTAGATACCTTCTTCTCCGGGCAAAGTGCTCGATTATGACTGTTAGTCCTTTTACAATGAAAGCAGAAAATGGTTCTCTTACAATCATACGTTCTGTGACCGAGGTCCAAGCAAAGGTAACACCTGTTCTTTAATTTTTCCTTCCTTTCCTTTATGGTCTTGAATTTATTGCATTGATCATTATAGTGTGAGTCTTGACAGAAAATACATTGCAACCTTTTCTTTTTACTTTGTGGCGCATTTCTATCATTCTCATTTCTCTGGAACCTTCTTCTTATTGGTTGTTTATTGTGACCATGGTATTTGTGAGATGGTCCTGGTTCGCTGAAATTACTTTCTTTCTTAATGCCCCGTCTTGGTTGTGTAAAGTTATGCCTCTTGAGATCTCCTCGGTTCTGATTATGATTTTCTGGCTTCTTTCTTTTAGCATACGTATTCACATGTAGAGACTGAGTGGTATACTCTCCCATACTATCGGAAGTTATCCTTTGCGCGTCTTCCCTAGCCGAAATAATCACTTCTAAATGTCGCCGGATTTCTTCAATAGATTCTGTGTCCGCTCTCAGTTTCAATTCGTACACTACATCAGAGGGTAACTTTTCCAGGATGAGAAATCTCAGATGGTCATGACCGATATCTTGATTCAATGACTCTAAAATTCTAAGATGCCTTTCAATTTGACTGAAAGTCTCTCTCAGGTCTTTAGTGCTATCTTTGGACGCTTTAGGAACTTTGTGCAACGCAGCGTAATGTGCATCTACTATATGACTTTCCTTTCCGTATCTCGTCTTTAAAATAGACACTGCTACCTCGTAATTCTTGTTAGTGATTTCTAATCCATCGATGATCCTTTTTGCTTCACCTTTCAGAGAACCCTTGAGATAGGATAGCTTGTCCACATCAGACAAATCTCGGTTTCCTATATTGGAACTGAATTGGTCCCAGAATTGGTGCCATTCTAGTATATCACCAGAAAATACTGCTAACTCGAGTTTAGGTAATTTCCCGGTCAACGCGATACGACTAGTAGGCGTCGCAGCAGGCGTGGCATTTTCCTTTGCTCTTTTCAACTTGACGCTCAATTCTGCAAAAGCTTCTTCGCCTTTTAATTGTATCTCGCTGAACGAAGTGACCTCTTCTGCATAAGCTCCTAGCTCATTCACTGACAAACTCTGATTTAATTCCGTTCCAAACCTCTTTACCGCATTATCTAACTTTGTGAGCAATATTTCTAAATTTTCAGCATTTTTTACATCAATATTATCTTTATATTCTAGAGCTTCTGAGGTAAGTTTATTTATGGTGTTAGCTATAGACTCTAGTCTAGTAAATATTATTCTTTCCATGTTTCTGGAATAAATAAATTCGAAACTTTACACCTTGTATATAATTTTCAGAACTACTCACTCACTCACAACTCATACCCTATATACTCATTAAAGAAAAGAAAAAAATATTTTTTCACCCTGTATATTAAAAAAAATATTTTTCACCCTGTATAATAAAGATTTTATTTCACCCTATATATTAGAAAATTTTATTTTTCACCCTGTATAATAAAGGGTTTGTCAGTGCTTGGTACTCTTTAAATAGACAACATACCAAAGACTGACTCTTTTATTTAATTTAAATATTCAATAAGGTGTGAAGAATAATCGACATTTTATAAACCAACATGTTCTCTGAGTTCAAAATTAACAAGTAGTATAAGTTTCTTTTATTTAAAAATTCTACTCAAAATAATTTTAAAATCACTGTTATAATGTTATGTTGTTACTTATTATCTTTGCTGACGGGTAAAGCAAGTTATTCTTCTTAGTTTAATTTCAAAAGTTTAAGTTTCCTGAAAATATTTCATGCTATGCACTGTTCCCCAGTTGACCCCCTTTTAAATGACATAAAAATTTATTATTGTTTTATTATTTATCCATCAATAAGTAAAACCAACACCATTTGTGTATGCATCCACAAAGGATGCTATATTTCACTTGCATTAACTAAATATTCATTTAAATAAGCATCAAAACAAGTCAAGTAATACTATGGTCAAGTGGGACTATTGTTGCACATGAAATAAACTCATATCAAACACTTTATTTTAAAACATGTTTATCCGTCAGCTCGCCTTGATTTTCTAAAAATATAATATAGAATTGACTTCCCTACATAATGAACAGAAAATATGTGTACCTTAATTCCTTCTCAGTAGTTCAGCATTCAACAAAATTTTAAGTTTAAGTAGATATGTGGCCGACCTTGGTTTGAACTATTTCTATCCGATTACCTGTTTGAAAACATCAATTTTTGGTAAGTAATACCTACATATAGTCTAATGATACAGCTTCACTCTAGCTATACCTTCTATAGTGGAATAACTGTACCAAGAAAAGTATACATGTATACACTACTTCATGACTCAACTCTCTTTGCCTAAAGCACCTCTTAAGAACAACCTTGCTGGTTCGTTTGATAGAATATAATTTAGTTCGGCCTCTGCCTCTACTCAGAATTGTAATTATTCTACCTTTTCAACTTGTTGATGACTTCTGCTCATCAATTTCTAGATTCCCATTTCACAACTGGGAACATGCTATGTCTTCAGAAAATTATCACCAGGAAGAACTCCTCCTTGACTGCTACGTACTGTGATTCTCATTCCGAGTCAACCTGCAAGTATCGTTTTCAATAAACCACCTACAGCCGCAACTTTGTAAGTTTTCCAACCATGCCGCCAAGTACAAATTTGGCAAGAAAAAATCTGATCAAACTCACCAGCGTTCTCCTTTTTTACATAAACTTATTGAAAATTTTCACTATTGCGATATTTACAGACGATCTTCACTTCCCTATAAATAATTAAGAATGTTTCAGGTGCAAAAATACTACAGACAACGAGACACCCGTTTTAACCACACGCCATCTTTAAAGTTTTGAGGATTGTTGCCGGTCATCTCATGACAGCAAATAACTTTTTTACTTCCATATATCCAGTGTAACCGTTTACAATAACATTAGATAAATTAAGTTATTAACTTTACATCACTTATTTCTAAGATTTACACATTTTCCACTTAGAATCTCATAAAAATACGTTCATTTGAACACTCACAGTAGGCGGATGACGTCACTTCCGCTTAAAGGTGAGTATTCATGTTCGATCGAAAATAAAGCCAAATATGCATCGTCCTTCAAGATTGCCAATTTTATTCATACAAAATTCTAAACAATGCAAGTATATTCGTTTCATAATCATTCAAATATCTGTAAGGAATTCTCAAATCCTTCTTTATTTACGAGCCGTGATACATATTATACTAGTTTTCTCTAAATAATTTTCTCATTTAAATTTTGCGCTTTTGGGTTACTTTCATAAACATTTTTTGTAAGGGAACAATACCAATAACATCCTCGAGATGTCGCTGTTAACCTGTTTGTGAAAATAGAGGTATGATATTGTTACTTTAGAAAATAGATAGTACTACCAAGAGAAAGTTTGCCAATTTGCCTTGAGTTCTTCTTGATGGGGATTCTTCATATCCCAGCACCTCCACCATGTCGCGGCGGGTCCAGACCCTGTGTGCATCCTAGATTTAACTAACTTTATATGTTTAGATGAGACCAAATTACTATTAAGATAAGTTGCTTCGCTTTACTGAATCTAGCACACAAGGCCCCCCGGGCGATACTGAAGCTACTTACTCGGCAAACCTTCTCTGATAACACTGTGCGGTGTATTCTCTGTCTAGGATGATTTGGTATCGTTCCCCTCCTCATCTCATTTCCTTTCACACCTGTAAATAGTAATATACCCATTAAACCTGGGCTAAGTACATCCTATAATACTACACAAGTTCGCGTTACTGTTTTAACTATGCATTTATGCTTCCCTTTGGAAGCCTCAATAAACTCTTTACTTATTTTGACTCTCTCAGCCATCATTATCATTATTGCTATTATTATTATCACTTTGTCTAAATACTATTGCCACCACAGATTAGTAAGAGTATGTCTAAAGACAGATAGGAAACGGCCCTTTTTGGGCGCCTGAGTTAGTGGAAAATTTTGACAGCTAGCGCATGACCGATGACAGCTGTTTTTTTTGATCATGGCTTCTCTGGCACAGATGATATCTTTGCTCACTAAATTAACGTTATCGTTATTGAATAGGTATTTAATAACGATACTTACTATACAGTTATATTATTTTTGGCTCAGGAAAAGGGTTTGTCACACTGGATGCGTTCTGCGATCAGGTCAAAGTAATTTCAGCCCACACTAAGAATGAGCAACATTGACCTGACCGCAGAACGCATCTAGTGTGACAAATCCTGAAAATAAAACAGTTAGAAACACTGGAAAAACTTGTATTGTTAAAAGATACAATAAAAATATAATGCAGAACGGAATTGCTAAGACGTATCATAAATATTCAAAGTTTACAATAATTATGTATACGTAGAGTGCAATTTGAGAACTATAATAACTAACCTACATTAAATAAGACTAAAACTACATTTAGTAGAGTGACGACTGACATAATTACTGTACACTCACACCTAACACAAACCGTTACAGATTTCATCATAAGTTCCAAAGTTTTAATTTTATAGCTTACCGTTTAATTGTGAGAAAAAATGTACAATGTAGTTTTATTTATCCCTCGCAACGTTGTTTACAAACAATCAATTGCTATCTCGATTGGATTCAACTGATAACTGCATCTGAAGTATTATAAAAACAAACCATACAACGACTAAACTTCGGTAGAGTTCTCTCGCACTCTTGTCTACCTACTAACCACTTTAAAGCATAAAATACTAACACAACAACGGGCGTATTTTTAAATAAAAGACGACGCTAGGTGAAAAACATTTTTGCTCTTTTAAGGTGCGAGAGACCTCGACAGTACATAGATCTAAGATTAAGAGACAGACAGACACACTTTGCATTTATAATATTATTGTGGATAGAGACCTATTTGTTCAATATTGTACAATTTATTAACTTACTAAAAATATTAACTATTTTAGCCAAATAAATTATACAGACTGTCTCAAAAAATAGTGTCAAGCTAAGCCAAGAATTTAGTTACAGTCGAGCCGAATCCTATAGTTACGTATGACGTTTGTCAATTTTTTATTTTCAATTTTCTAGCATTAAAAATGATAGTAATATTAGGAAACAATTTGTGTAGGTTAGAGTTGTTATAATGTATATCTTTTGTTTGTAATTAGTTGGTATTTCTGAATTTTGATTTGAAAAGATGGCGACGTAACAAGGTTTTAGCGACCTGTGGTTGAGCTGTCATACGTAACTTTAGGATTCGGCTCGACTGTTATAAACTTAAATCAGTATCAACATTAAAGAAAACTATTTGCAACAAAAAATACATAAAGGTTTAATTAAAACTATAGGCTAATAACAATGCCAAAATCACACAGTACACCATACTAGTAATTTTAGAATACTTCGATGTATGTATATTCGATACATGTATATTGCACACTGATTATGATTAACTGGCATGGAAGAGAAATTATTATAAAAACGAACATAAGTTTGAAAAAATATAAAACAAACATGCCATACAACAACAAACATGCATTAGCTAAACACATACTTTAATATCCGTTACTTTTTTTTTTGAAAATTTTCTTCCTACAACTAGCATACAAAACCACCCTGTATAAAATACAACTACATGTTTAGAATTGAACAACCAAATTCTACAATTATTACCCAAACAATAGTTGTGGTCACGGGTGATTGTGATCACCTTCCTGATCACATCTGCAAGACATTGGATAATTCAACACCACAAAATCAAAAATGACCAAGACTAGTTAAATTATTCATGAAAATTAAGAAAAATATATACCGTCAGGGCCAGAATTTCTTGTATAACAAGGTGATGCATATGAATGATCATTTCTCACATCTGCAAAGATTCACTTTATTTGTTCAATCTTTAGAACTTTCTATTTTATTATGATTAATTTAGATCAAGCGGGCAAGTATGGCATGTTTCACACAATATGAAAAGTAATTTGATGAATAAATTTATGGCAGCACATTACACCTCTGTAGCTTCTTTAGTATGTGTAGATAAGTTAGCTTACATTATTTGTATTGGTACCTTTTTCATACTATTTCACTGAATATAAAAAGTTCTTGAACTACTCACATAGTGAAGGAAATGGTTTGGTTGGCTGCCTCGAAAGAATTTCTGCTGGTGTAAACAATGTTGGACCACAAATCAATAGCCTTCTGTTGTTCTGTATATATTTTTCTTCAAAATGAAGTTGGCAAACCTATAAAATAAACATACACAGGATGTGAGTGCTATGACTGTAAAATAGTGAATAGAGAATAACAAGATGATCTTCTGTTCATCAGGATTATTGAAAAAGCTTTCTTAGTATAATTTACTAGGTGTGTTATGATACTACACAGGATCTTTCTTCGCTTTAGAGGCAGGTGTATCAATTTCTAGGTATTTCAGAGATATCATGTGTATCGATAAATGTAAACTTTAGAACTAACCTTGCAGTGAATAAGCTGATCTTTAGTGAGTGATGCTAGTTCGGGAACAATAGGAATAAGATATTCCATCCAAATTGCTCGCAATCGATCAGTACGAGGCAACCGAAACGTCCTGATGGACTTCCTCTTGTTGGATGGGCACTCCGGAATCACGCAGAATCTCGGCATATCTGAAAGATAAAAGATCAAACAAAAGAGATTTGGTTAATAACAATTTAAACAATTTGCAAGAACTTAATAGAAAATGCAAATAAATAAACGGCCGAATTCGAAAACTCAATGTCAGATAGGGCTGCCAACAACTAAATATGTTTTTCCCTAAGCATTCAAAAATATACCGCTCCAGAGTAACCAAAGTCATCTAAAAGATGATGAAATTGTATGTATTGTCTTCTTAATAGTGCATTAAGGGTCATTAAATAATAAAATAAAATAGTCAAAGCTTGTTTTTGATGTAATACACCAGCATTTGCAAGCAGTTCAATGATGATACCGACAGTTGAGTTAAGTATGTCAAAAGTTACTATAATTATCTTAAAATTGTTGTGTTTTACATTTCTATTTACAAAATTCATATTATTCCTTAAATATTTTCTCTACTAAATTCCCCTTCCACCGTTATAATTACCCTAATATTCAGGGAGATTATACCTAAAGTGGTAACCCTCATTGAAAATACTTTTTTAGTTCTGAACTTTATCACCAGATGTCGTATCGCTACATAGTCTGTGCGAAATAGTGGATCCTGATTTTTGCATAGATTATAATGCGCTGCCCACTAACTCTATGTCATCTCTATGGCCGTTTCCACCCCGTGATTGCCACCTTTTAGTATAGAATCTCACACGCTGGAGCACGACCGGCCGGCTCGCGACCAGCGTTGCATGCACTTGCCTGGAGAATGTCCGTCACCTCAGGACGGCCCACCTCCAGCGCCTTAACATCATTTACATTAACAAACTCAATAATGAGAAGACGGACCTGGAACCCGCAGTTTCCATTCCGTTTCCTTCTGATATACATCTTTCATGTTCTCCGTGCCCGTCGACACCAGTGCCCGTCGGCACTTCTTAGATTTAGCCATTGACACGCAGCCTCCGGCTATGGTGGGGCCACCACCATCATCCCATGATTTAGGGATCTTGCCCATGATTTAGGGCATGCGGTGCGCAATAGTATTACTAGTTATTTAAACAACTATCTTAGTAGATTAAGTACTTAGCTGCAATGTCCTCGGCGCAGCCACAGTCTCCGGCTCGTCTTCCTCACGATTACACTGGTTTGGATATACTTTTCATCTTCATGCGTTCTCACTATACCGACATTCTACTAGGCGTGGGTAAGCGGAAGTGTCAAGTTGTCTGAATTGTACTTTGGTTGCCTACACTGTTTCAGTGTTGCCATTTATCGTTAGGCTTAGTTCACATTTATCATTAGGTTTAGTTTACGTATTTACATTTGGATTATTAGGAACATCGCGATACCTTCTTTCGCGACATCTGCTCCTGGAATAGATAACACTCCTTACTCATTTTTAGCCAATACAAATGATAATTTACTTTCTTATTATTTACATTTGATTAATTCTATCATGTTGACAGGTGTCATTCCACCATCTTGGAAATGCCAGCTAGTGCTGACATTCCTTAAACCCGGTAAAGTCCCCTCCGATGCTTCATCGTATCGCCCTATCGCCTTGTCATCGGTTTTGATTAAAATTACGGAACATCTTGTAAAAAACCGCTTAGAATGATTCATAGAAAGCAATGACCTTTTAGCTAAAAGTCAATATGGATTTCGAAAAGCTAAAAGCACTAGTGATAGCCTAAGCCTATTTATTTCTTATATAAGACTGTCTTTTTCTGTAAATGAGTCTTTAGTTGCAACTTTTCTTGACATACATTCAGCCTATGATCATGTGTTATTACCGGTTTTAAAAACAAAACTTGAAAAGTTGAATGTTCCGTCTATCTTTAACAATTTTATTTTAAATACTCTTACTGACCGTCATATTAGCTTGCCTTTTTCAGATCTGAAACAAATCGTTCTGTATGGCGAGGATTGCCTCAAGGATCAGTCCTCAGTCCTTTATTATATAATATCTATACACATGACTTAGAGTCTGCAATAGGAAATGATGTTAAAATTCTACAATATGCTGATGATCTGTTATTATATTCTTCTAGCCCATCTATTGACCTTTCTCAGTCTCGGTTATGTAATGCGCTATCTGCTTTAAAAATTTGGATGGATGATAACGGTCTGGAAATATCGACATCTAAAAGCACAGTTATGCTTTTTTCTCGGAAGCATACACCTCCACCTGTTGTATTGGTATATAATAATAATACTATCCCTATGGTTGACAGGGTTCGATTCTTAGGAGTGGTCCTAGACTGTAAACTTACAGGGGCACTTCATTGCAATTATGTAGTTAACAAATGTGAAAAACTCTTAAATATGCTAAGATGTCTCACTGGCGTTTGGTGGGGATCACATCCTTATTCAATGAAACTTCTATATAATGCGTTAATAAGAAGCATTTTAGACTATGGGACTTTTCTTCTAGAACCTGGGAATGTTACAGCATTTAGACAATTAGATAAAATCCAATACAAAGCTTTAAGATTAATAACTGGAGCAATGAAATCCAGCCCGATCAAGTAGAATGTAACGAACCTCCCTTACATCTTAGAAGACAATATTTATCGGACAAATTTATATTCCGTATTATTCAATTTTCCAACCACCCACTTATTGGCAAACTCCATAAACTCTCTGAAATGGTTAACACTTCAAATTACTGGGCACACAAACCTATTCCTTGTTTGGTTAAAAGTTACAGAATTTTTCTGTCCCTGTCTTCTCCGGTGCATCGATCCAATCGTCTCCCTTTATTCTCTTGTAGTTATAAATCACTTGTTTTTCCAATAGTAGCTTACTTTGATCTCTTTGATAAATCAGACCCCAACATAAAAAGCCATTATAATTATATTATTAATACAGAGTTTTTCGACTCCCATCACATATACACAGATGCATCAAAACATTCCTTAATGGAATGTGTAGGTGTAGGAATATATCATTCACAATATAAAATTGTACAGAAAGTGAAAATGCCACCTGAAACTTCAATCTTTACCGGAGAGTGTTACGGACTTTTTAAAGCAGTTGAGTACATTCGAATTATGAAATTGCCGAAAACCATCATTTTCACTGATTCCAAGAGTGCACTGCAAGCCCTAACTAAGTTCCCATTTAATTATAAAGTTCAATATCCTATTATTTTTGAACTAAGACGTATATTACTTGAATGCTTTAACAAGGGGTATGTGGTCGAATTTGTTTGGATTCCTGGTCACTGCGGTATATCTGGGAATGAAAGAGCTGATCGGCTGGCAAATGACGCGGTGCAATGTGATGACGTTTTTCCTTATGAGGTTTATCATCATGATCTCTTATCTCTACCCAAGAGCTTTCTTCTAGACAGTTGGAAAAACATCTGGGATATGTCTTGCCAGTTCAAGGTTAGATTCTATGCTAAAATTCAGGCTAGTATTCCCAAAGGCCTTGGTATTGTGATGCGAAGTTTAGCAAGACAGTAACTTCAATTTTAATACGCTTACGTCTTGGACATGCTTGCACACCTGATCATCTTGCTAGACTTCGTATTATAGCTGACTCAACTTGCGAATGTGGAGCGGTAAATGCTGACATAAACCACTTACTGTTCTCCTGTCCTCATTACGATCGCTCTACTTTTTTCGATAGTCTTATTTCATATAATGTTCCTTTCCCTACAAGCATAATTCAATTATTGTTTGGTAATGATATTTGTATATATAAAGCCATAGCTTCATTTATTCTACTTAATAATATTAAAATATGATCCCATTTTCATATGGTTATACAATATGGCATGTATGATATGTATAAATTCCCTGTAAAGATTTATTGTACCTTTTTACCTTCCTGATCACCTTCCTTAATCCGTACTCGTTCCTTCCGTTTTTCCTATAAATATTGCCGTTTCCTCGTTTTACATGAAAATGGCATTGCACAAGCTGTGTAAGCCAAAAAAAAAAGGTAGATGTCATTTTGACATTGACATTTGACACAGATTATGATGAGTGAGTGAGACAAGTGATAATGGTAGTGTTGTTCTATAGAAGTGTGAAGTCCATCTAGTTATCGATAGTTTTTGTATAGTATATTTAGGATTGCTAAATATACATATGCATTTAAATGATTATCTAGTGTGGTGATGAAATCATAAAAGTTTCTTTATTCATATTATTTATGTTTCATTTGATTTGAAAAACCATAAAAATGTAAGTAAGAAAAATTGCAACACAAGCTTTTGTTAGTTAGGTTGAGTTTGGATAAAAATACTCACTAAGATTATTGATCTACTTCTTCATTTAGACTTCTCTTATTTTGATATACGTGCTTACTGTCGATATAGATATCTCACTGCTACAAAATACAACACTACAGACGTCAGTTATTTTTTTTAACTTAAAATATGGCAAAGGCGTGAAGTCGTTACATCCTTACTCTTGTACTTACGCTCTTTTAGAATGGTGAGTTTTTAAAGAATTAAATTCCAAGGAAAATAATGAAAAGAAATGCAAAAGAAAAAATACGTAGGTATGTCTTCGTTTATGACGTACTATAAGGAAAAAATAAAAATGTGCATGTAAAATTTTTAAAATGTTGTCAATTATGGTGTTAATTTACCGCACTTGGAAAGAACAGCCGAATTATCAATAAAATTGCAAACATTCAAAAATATTGCCAGTAATAGTGCGGTACCCACAGATGATTTGATATCGATATTTTGGATGAAATAAAAATGAAACGATTCTGCTGCTGTACATAGTATGTATATAAATGACTGAACTTTTTAGCGCTTTTTTATTTTTCAAAGTCAACGATAATCCATGTAGCATGTTATCTGGAGATGAATTTAAGATTTTATTATATTTACAACTAAATATGACGTGCTGTTACTACTTATTGCCTGCTTTCAATATCAAAAATCAATTAGTAGAAATTCATGAGAGGTACCTACGGCCTTGTCCACTTTTTGTATGGAGGCTGGTTTTTTAATTCAAGATATCACCAACCACCAATAAACTATATTTATCTTTAAGCTCCAAAAATATGAAACACGTAACCTTAGAAATCAAAATTTTAAAAGCCTCCAGTTTTGAGAAAAAATATTTTTTGTATTGTGGCATGATCCATTGATCACCCACTTGTATTTCCTGGCTGTTTTGGTAAATCCTCAGCCTACTCAGAATGGGTTAATTGATCAAAAAATATTTTTGATTTCTTTCTTGATTCTTCATTCAATCATTCATTCGCTTGCGTTTTTATATAATCTGTGGTTTTTCTTTGATGTTTGGTCGCATTTTTTTCATGCGTTAATTGTTATGTTTATGTTCAGACAAACAGTAAAATTAATTTTAATTTTTCTCTAAATCGGAGGCCTTAAAAATCTGTTATTTATGCAGAAAGGCTAGTTTTTATAAACTCTTTCATATAATATTTAATTTATTCTGGTTAAAAATATTGATGAATAAAAAAACATTATTGGACAACTCTTTTTCTTGCTTATGTTGGTAGAATCTATCTATGTTGGTTGAAAATACCTACTCATACTTTTACCTACCTTTGTTTGCTTGTACTAAAGTTTTTTATTACCACTGGACTATTGGATGGCTGCGCGTGAAACAATTTTTGTGCCTGTTTGATTACCGCCATTTTGGATTGGCGCCGTTGGCCGGCCTCGCTCGGCAGCAGGGCTTGAAAATATCGGTAATTTAGTACCTATCGGCACAGATTATACACCGTGCTTTTTCAACAGTCTTAAAGCTGAAGGCAGGCCTGTGTAACTCCTCGCGTAGGCAGCAGAAACGTACCTACGCGCGGCGACCGCTTGAAAGGGGCTAAATCAAGTTGTGTTTCGCGAGCAAGCAACGAGACGCCCGTTTTATTCACCGGCGGAGCACGGCACTATGTGTTGTGATTACGTTGCTAGCTGGACGAGCATGAATAAAGTACTAGAAGAAAGGTGCCCTAGATGGCATTAGTAGCTGCTTGTAGCAGTCAACCCTATCGCGTCGCATGATAGTACGTCTAAGTTTAGTGTATTTATGATTCATATTTCAAAGTTATAAGAATGAAATTATCTTGCAATGGATTTCTGAAGGTGTCTAAACGAGAATGTATGAATGTCTAAATCTAAATCTTAACGAGAATGTGAGAATGTATGAATAATACAAAATCGTTGACGCCATTGAGTAGATATTTCTTTAAATTTTATTGCAAAGTCAAACTTCTGTACGGAGTACTAGTACTTATTCTGTGCCGAAGGCCACTTATAGTATCCAATAACTACTTGTCATTCATAAAAAAAAAAACTTGGTTATTATTAAGGTTTCAAAGCCTAAGAAATGTAAACACTGACCTCCATAGTACAAGAACTTGTATTAAGGCGATATTACACGGATCAATTTTGGTTCAATATTGCTTTCAATTCCATTGCTTCAATGGCATTGACACATCTAAACACATTTCAATTTGATTGTTCAATATCATTGAAAGTTTTGATTCACAATTGACTTTCAATGCAATGGAATCAATATTGATTAATTGAATTGACGGTTGAAACATGTAAACACAAACATTGAACGATGACTCAGTCCGCGATTGGCAGCGAAGGAAGCGGGCGCATTGTGTTGTGTCGTATCTGGCGTGCGCGCAAGTTATTTTTTCAAAAATGGTCTTTAAATGGCGGGATAGTCATGTTCCGCATTTTTTGGAACTTTTTCAAAAACATGAGTGTTTGTGGAATACAAAATCTGACTCTTACAAAGATAGAAACAAGCGTGATAACGCTAGAGATCACTAAAGGAAGATTTAAATATTGATGGGGTCACCGAAGAAGATATAAAGTTAAAGATAAAAAGTATTCGCACTAGATATAGTCATGAATTAAACAAGATAAAAAAATCTACCAAGAGTGGTTGTTCAACGAATGAAATTTATGTGCCGAAATTGTTTTGGTTTGCTCAAGCTGATACTTTTTTGAATGCAGTATGCACCGCAAGGGAAAGCTCGTCGAATCTCGTAAGTACTTACTTCCATTTACAATAATATATAGGTGTAATAGCAAAAACATACAGGTAAACTTTTATTGTGGTGACGGTACCTACTTGTGAATACGAACAACTTTTTGTAAGTATGCCTCAAGTAACAACTTTAAGTAAGAAAAAAATCAGGTGTTCCATACAAAAGGTATGTGTAACTAGGTACATACCTACTCGATCAAAATTTATCAAACAGTCGATTTTGTTTCGAGTAGGTAAATTAGTCTAGTCCCATAAAAAAAGTTGTTCGTATTAACGAAGTATTCACCAGTACAATAACGGTTTTACCTGTGGTTTTACGTTTATGCTATTATTACACGCAGAATGTTTCTTTGTTTGATAGGTACATAATGAGCTGTTTTCTTAACTACAGAAGTGTGTTTTCACGGAAATAAATGTCAAAACGTAATAACGTAAGGCGCCATTGTTGATGAGTTTTTGTTTTGTATCAGACTTTTATTTTTATGTTAAGTAAATTATTCAACAAAGTTACTAGGGTACGTTCAAAAACTGTCCTTTTGTTATAGCTAATATTTTTAGAAACGGGCAGTTTTTTAATTTATCGATGTTATTAACTAAGAATTATAAAGTTATGAGTTTTAATAATAAAATTTATATGTTGACGATTATTAAATAGAATAAATTAGTTGGTGCCCGCGACTTCGTCTGCGCAATATTAGGGCTTTTTTGACACTTATCGTCATATTTTGGACAATTCACACAATATCTTTATAAATTGTAGCCTATGTGTTATTCTGATATATAAGCTATATTATTGTAAAGTTTCATTAAAATCCATTCAGTAGTTTTTGCGTGAAAGGAGTAACAAACATCCATCCATCCATACATACTTACAAACTTACTAACTTTCGCCTTTATAATATTAGTAGGATTAGGTTTAATATTTGAGAAATGAAATATATTTTAAAAAGTATTAAATTGCGTATTTATATAAACCATAATACATATGTAATAAATGCCTAGACTCGTTAAATCATATTCCATTGCCATGGAACAGTATCAGTTGTAGAAAACTTTTCCGCATACACATTTCGAAGCCTACGGGCAACATCACTGTATCTCGCAGTATTTTCTGACAAATCATTAAGTGCATCAGCTTTTACTGTTCGCCACTCTCCTGGTATGATACACCCAGTTTCCCAATCTTCTCTGTCGACGGATTGCTGAGATATATAGCTACGATTAGTTTTCCTAAGCCAGTTATGAAGTGCACACGTGGCTTTTACTAGATGCTCAGCCTTTTCAACTGACAAAGGAATTGGTTTTTCATAAATACGAAATTTTGAGACCATTATGCCGAATGCGTTTTCAACAACTCGTCGCGCTCGTGATAATCTGTAATTGAATATTTTTTGTCTCTCACCAAACTCTGTCAGTCTATTATACGGTTTCATAATTTTTGTAGTTAATGGAAACGCATCGTCAGCTACAAGAACTCCTTCATCTGGTACATCTAATACACCCCTAGATAAAGCATCATTAAACGTACATTTTTCATATGCAGCAGCGTCATTGGCTCTTCCGTTAGTGCCAATATCTATGTATATAAAATTGTAATTTGCATCCACTATGGCAAGCAATATGATACTAAAATTCTTTTTGTAGTCGTAGAAGTCAGAGCCACTATTTGGAGGACATCTTATATTGACCAATTTCCCATCCATGGCTCCGCAACAATTTGGAAAGTTCCAAATTTTATAGTATTCATCCATTATTTTTCGCCAGTCGTCTGCACTCTGAGCAACCTGTAACCAACACGATTTATTAAAAGTTAATATTTTCTTTTCAGGATACTGAAAGTGAAAATAATAATTCAAGCCTTAACCCTACCATATCAGGAAAAAGACGTCCACTAATGGACAAAAGCCCCAACCCTAATCAACAATTAAATCTGGCTAACGATAATAACAACACACCACATCCTGCACTTGAGGGACCTTCAAAGAATCTAGAACAGCAGCAAAACAACGACAATTCAGGCGTCAGTGAACAGATCAACGCAGACAATATTAATGGACTACCATCACAAGTAGCGGCTGCCGGGCATTTGACACAATCTGCCTCCCAAGCTCCAAGACATATTAAGCGAGGCAAGAAAAGACTTAGTGATTTACCAATTGATAGGGCGATAAAACAATTAAAAGAAATAAGTGAAGAAAATAACAAAGAAAACGAATTCGATTTATTTTGTAGAAGTTTAGCTGTTCAACTAAAAACCATGCCTATACAACGAGCTCTATTATGCCAAGAGAGACTGCAGTCAGTCATGGTACAAGAACGGCTACGGTCGATGATCATACATTCTCCAGCAAATTCGGAAGTTATCTATTCACCGCGATCTACGAATTCTCAACGAAGTGGCTCGGAGATGTCTAATTATACTGAACATTCCTATTTTATTCAGTCACCACCGGATTCTCAAGCATATCAGCAGAAACCTTATGCTCCGCAGGTAGCACATACATACTCTCAACGAAGTACATCAGAGATGCCATCAGCTTCTGATTCTCAACTAAGAGAACAATCATCTTATGATGCAATACAATTACCATCAACATTTTCAGAACAACTAAATGAGTCTGCAACTTCAGAAAACGAACAGGTGTTACATTCGTATGAAAATTATACTTCTGTTGTGCTTGATAACAATCAATCTCAAACTACGGTTTCCACAGAAGAGAATTCAGATGACATTCTACAGTTAGCCATTAGAAGCATTGTAAATTAAAGTTACATGCCATTACCTTCCATGTAATTACATGCCATTAGATAAGAACAAACTAATAATAATTCTTTTATTTTATGAACAGTTCAAAACTCTTTTGTACATGACTTGTCAATTACAGGACAATTCAGTTTTCAATCAACTTTGTTTTATTTTTACCTGGGGATGATTCAACTGCACTCTAGATAAATAAATTCCTAGAATGTAACTTTATCACTCTCTTTAGCAAGAAATGAAAATAGTTTAAGTATGTATTTAGATTCTAGAAACTATTTATCTGGAAGTTGGTTGAATCGCTCCTTAAAATAAGCATTACAATTGAGGCGGTCAGCGCAAAAGTAGCCTATTTTTTCCAGACACAATTGATTTCAATTATGTCTGCAAAAAGATAGGCCACTTTTGCGCTGACGGCTTCAATTATAATGCTCTGAAAAAGAAAATCAAGCAAAAATGTATACTCACTTTGATAAAATCTTCAAGAGCAATCCAAATAGCATCACAAACTTCTTGAAAAAAGGTCGATATCGTACATCTAGGTACTCTGTACAAAAATTCTAATGATCCGAAGGAATCACCAGTAGCGAGATGTCTCAGAACAATTTGCAGTTTTACTTTTGCAGGTAAGGCATATCTCATTAAAGTATCTTCTCTTTGAATAAATGGAGTAACCATTTCAAGAAGTTCATTAAATTGAGTTTCCGTCATTCTCAGATGGTTCAAATACGAATAAGGATCTTCTGCTGCCAATTCTACCAATAAACTGTTTGACGCTCCTATGGTCATTCTTTGCGAAATCCACGGACGTACCCACCAACGCCGAGATTTTTTCTTTTAATTTTTATTCAACTCATTTATTAAATACTCACAAATTAGTGAAACACCTGCACGTACGATTTGACGCGACATCGCTAGGCAAATGAACATTGAATGTCTTGTTGAATGTTTTGTGTGTAAATAGGAAATGCATGCAATGTTCAATGTTCAATGCTTTTCAACGGAATTGCTGTCAATTTGGTTGATCCGTGTAATATCGCCTTAAAGGTCCACATGGACTATCTTAGATTGGCTAACGGAGCGGCACACGTGGAGGCGGCAAGTTCAAGGAATGCATTGAAAACGTAAACTTTAGGATGATACATTACGTAAAATTACTTCTATCTTGAATAAATTAGATATTTTTTACACAAAAATTATATGAAGTGTCAAAAAAAGATAACATATCCTAGAGGTTTATTAAGATGGTTCCATAACGTGGGTTTCGACTTTGAGACAGTTAAAATAGCACGGTGTATAATGCTATCGGCACAGAATAAGTAAGTACTAGTACTCCGTACAGAAGTTTGACTTTGCAATTAAATTCAAAGAAATGTCTACTCAATGCTGTCAACGATATGGTGTTATTTAGTTAGCCTTAGACTCAGGCACATTTTCGTGTAGACACCTACAGAAATACGTTGCAAGATAATTTCATTCTTATCACTCTGGAATATGATTCATAATACAATAACCTATTCAGTGTCGTAATATCACGCGACGCAATAGAGTTGACTGCTACAAGAAGCTACTAACGCCATCTACCGCCTCTTTCTAGGACTTTATTCATGCTCGTCCAGCAAGAAACGTAGGCACGCGGCCGCCGGTGAATAAAACGCTCTGTTGCTGGCCGGTAGCGACACGCAACTTGTTTTAGCCCCTTCCAAAGGGTCGCCGCGCGTAGGTACGTTTTTGCTACCTACGCGGGGAGATACACAGGCCTGCTGCCGGCTAGCGACACCCAACTGCTCGATGCAGATACGGGTATTGAAAAAATAGCGATACCTCATTTACCGTTTCCAAAGTACCTATCGTTAAAAGTCTAGAAGTAGCACAGAATAATAATACCTAGTTGATAATTGAGATTGTTGGTAACGGGCAACCTTGCAATCTTCAACCAAAGAAGACGCTTGATACAGGCATCCCGTGTAGGTATATGAGCTAATTATCCTGGTAAATACATGAAGGTTCCATGTTCCTTGCAGATAGGTGGAGGGAATCTACAGCGCTGAACTCTTTCGTCGATCATATCTTCACCATGAGTTTTAGCAAAGAATTCATGTAGATGTTTGGTATTGGTTATGATAATACAGGTTATTCCTGGAAGTTTTGATCAAATCGAACAGGCGTGACATGGGCTTATTCTGAAAATTGATTGTTCTATTAATATGAGATCTATTTATGCATGAAAAAAAGTTACTTAAGTCGCTTTTCATTTTTGTTTTTTTAGGAAAAGGGTAAAAACGGGACCCTATTACTAAGCCTCCGCTGTCTGTCTGTCACCAGGCTGTATCTCATTAATCGTGATAGCTAGAGAATTGAAATTTTCACAGATGGTGTATTTCTGTTGCCGCTATAACAAATACTAAAAAAAAAAACAAGGTGGGCTCCCATACAATAAACGTGTTTTTTAGCCTTATTTGCTCGCTATTAATAACGGCAACTGGTAGACGCTTGAAATATTCAGGGATTATTAAGTTGTATACAATTTGTAAAAAAAACCCTGTCCGAGCCGAAAGGGTCATAAAGTTGGTTTAATAACGTTACCAAAATAAGTATCAAAATTACGTAATTCATTAATACTTTTTTTTGGCGATTTTTAAAGTTAACAAGTTTAGCACCTATTTACCCTAAAACGGGGTAATTTTCAAAATACGTTAACACTCCCGCCGGGCGCGCGGCTCCTTTGACGCCGACTACTCGCTTTGTCGGTACTACAATAAACGTAGCGGCGGTCTTGGACATCGCTGTGTGACTGTGATTGTTCTGCAGCTCGCAGAGACTATGAAGTGAGTTTTGCTATTCCGCTGGGTATCACAGTGCCGTCAGAGCGTGCGTTCCAGCGTTTGCACAATCGCGTGTTCACAACGGGCAACGCAGGGTCGGGAAAGCCATCGGTTTGACGCAGGCAGGCCATGAGTCCACCAAACACTAATCACCACCACCAAAAAAAGCTCTTTTCAGAGCTACCAAAAAGTCTCTGTTTCTTACGATTGACACATATTATCTGGCTAATAATAAGAGCCGGGGTCATCTGGGATCATGACTACGCTACCTGCGAGTGCCGCGGCCGGCGCAATGCCGCGCCCCCGCGCGCTCCTTCATGCGTCACCGCCCTTCGCGTTGCCATGTAAGTTTTTTAGAGTAGTATTTGTTAAGTGCTTATTACACCATACTATTTGTGAAGCATCCTACTTAGGAAATAGTGGCGGTGTACAAAGCAATAAATGATAGAAAACCGCAAATCGATGTACAGGATTGAAATTTGGTTGTAATGACGTCATCAATCAATCGTTTTTTGTATGGGATTTGAATTGGGTACTTGACACTCCACAAATAATTCCGAAACCCTTTTTTTTTTCAAATAACAGCACATTTTAAACCCACGTTCATTTATATTATTGAACTATCTGCAGTATTTAATTTTTAATTAAGCTATACTTATTTGATAAAATGTATGTTAGTTGAGCATAGTGAAATATGACGTCATAGTTTACTATTCCCTTACAAAATGTATGGAAGAAGAGCGTTTTGACAATTCATTAAAAGGACGTCAACGATTGGTGGTGTCAAGTAGCCAATTCTTTCTGTTTAGAAACCTATCGTGTGTGGTAACAACTGAAAGGGCCGGTTATAAAAATAGTGATCGATTACGTTTAGGCCACATTTTTTCTTAAAATAAAAAAATTCAAAGCTTATCAAGATTCGGCTCCTCCAGGTGGGAAACTGCTTAGAAAGAGAAACACTCGAAGGTAGAGGTTTATCAGGACAATGTATACACATAAATATAGAACATAAAATAAATATAAATAGATCATATCCCTTTCAGACCGGCGGCCAAAGTACGCCGAATACAATCAAACATACATTTGTACCTAGCTAAAAATGGTCCTTAGATTTCAAATCTGAGGTCCAATTTCCATTTTCCGACCGCCATCTTGGACAATTTTAGGGCAAACAATTGTATTGTGTCGGGCCCAGAGTTCATATCCCACCATGCTATGAATACCAAAGATTATTTTTATTTCTCCAAGAGAACAAATGGGTTTCATAGCTTTGCCGTCTTTTATTGTCATATTTAATTTTGACTTAATCACAGACCAAATTTTTCAAATAATTCTTCCATTTTTATGAAAGCAGTCGACAGGACTATGGTCTGGATTTGGCTCTGTAGCTGTTTCCGTCGGATCTGCTTGTTATTGAATTTCGTTATTTTTCATTCGAGCTTGCTTAACGGTTTACTGTCAACCAGGTCATCTCCAGAGTCATCTTTCGACTCTGGGTGCACAAAATTGGGATCTCCTGCCACCCCCGATGGCCCTGGGATGGGTTCTGCTCTCAGAACCTATCAATCTTCATCGCTATTCTCGTCTCAAGTCTCGTATGACATACTCGCCATCTCATCTTCCGATAAATAATGGAGATTTGTTGGAAAATGTTATAAAAAAGACTTTAGATAAAAAAATAAAGACTTCAGTTTCGGCCCCAGTGGATACAACTGTTTCAGTAAAGTTCGGTAACGTCTGTCGGCATCGTCAAATGCTATTTGAATGCAATTATTCACTAAAACCATAGAAAATGTACTTAACATTATGATCATACGTCATTAATAACGATTTGTTAACAAAAACATAAAAAAATGACTCGCAGTAGTAAAATGTGGCACCTTGAAATTACTCTTAACTTGACAGGTCCGTGACCTCTAGTGCGACTAAACCCGCGCTAAATTTGTTTTAAATATGGTAGAACGATTCAAACGCAATCGTGCGATTCTGGGCCCGTCCACAAAACACAAATAGTTCTTAAGAAAAAAAATACTTTCTGAATAGCGCAATTGTATTGACCAGTTCTGAAAGGGAAATAATTGTCAAATCCATGCAACATCCACCGGCATGGTACATCTAAGGTACAAGGTACTTATGGCACAACTGCATCGAAGGGCCACTTTAACCAATATTCAATCTAAGCTCGTGAAATATGTCGATGTGTGCGTTATACTTTAACAGTTAACAAACCATTACATACATTTTCGATTCAACTCCCATCACTACTGCCTATCTTGCTAGTTAGGATCCTTCTTAGGATACGATCGCTTCCTACTGTCCTAGTTAGGATTCTAAGTGGAATGCTACCTTCCTAGTTAGGAAGCTACCTACATGTAGGATAGTGTAATAAGTGCTTAAGGACACCTTGATTAAAAATAACAGCTATGGTTGAAAATAAAACACATATATTATTTCCAGTTATTTTTAATGTATTGCATTATTTGATAAAGCCCCTCTTTTCCCGCGCTTCCATCTAAATATTCAATTTCTAAATGTATAGAATTATCTTTCTCATAGATTTTTAAAAATGCTTGTAATATTGGGTCTTGACATGCTAGGTCCTTTTCGATTTGATTAAAGCAGTTAACCTGCTTTGCACAATTATTGTTATGATTAACACTTTCATCGCTCTTGATAGTATCTTCTTGTATTTGTTCAGATGATTCGTTTTGAGAAGATTCATTCATACTCAAGTCTCTTCTAGCTTTTTTTGCTCCTTGTTCTTCTTGTCGTTTTAAAAGCCTTCTTTTACGTCTCTGATGGGACCATGTATTTTTGACAGCCTTTATATGCATGGAAACACCTTTACTTCTTTTGGAAAGAATTTTTATTTCTATTTCAAGTTTACTCATGATCTCCTTTACTTTTTCGAAGCATGTAACTATATCATAAGTTTGTTTTGGCAATTCTGTTAGTTGATAATAAATCGGCAAACATTTCTTTTTCAGTTTATCTCTAGGAGGAACTGAAAGTTTAAGTGAAATATGTCAATTAGGGCATTTCACTATTTCTGGCAAACTATACTTTCACAATAACAAGAGTAGGTAGTAAGTAATCCAGTAGGTAAGTGTACAGGGACCACCCTGTTTGAACCACCAAATAGTCACGTTCTATGTTTTAGATAGGAACCCTTATAGGATCACTTTATTATTAGTAAATATTTTTTTCAACAGTATTAGTTTTAAAAGTCAAAAAAAGATTGTTTACAATGTTTGAAACGCAAAGAAAAATGGACTTTACTTATCATTATATTATATAGTCTTATATCTAGTCTGTGGTTCCTTAAATAAAGCTGTAAAAAATCAATTTTTTAAGTTAACGCAAACAAAAGATACGACTATTTCACATTTTTTTTCTAACATTTCTCAGAGAAATCAATTTATTATTATTATAAGTAAAGGAAAAAGTCCAAAAATCGTTAATTTTTTGTTAAATCGAGAACAAAAAAAAAAACTTTTTATGATGGTCATCGCGAAGGATGTTACATTGGCGGCTATATTTGGTACTACATATTATTTTTGCGGGCACAAAAGCATGTCGTCTGGTCCTTAGTGATAAATAAGTTTGTTATTACCATTCGTCACTAGATGGCGTTGTTGTTTTTTTTAACTCGCACTAGAATGCTTGAATGAATGAGTACTTGTTATAGGTCCGTCAAGGCGGGTTAATTTTGCCCTAGGGGTAACTTTCGCCCAAAAGAAAAAAAAATGATTAAATTTGCTGCCATTCGCGTCGGTTATTTCAAGAGGTTTTAATTACTAATCAATCATACATAGTATTACACATTTGTAGAAATATCCATACAAAAAAGAAACGTTAATATCTTGAAAATGGTAACACTTTTTACCCGACTGCGGAAGGAGGGTTATGTCGAGTGTATGATGTAAGTGTGTATGTAGGTATGTATTTATAATTGTTTGGCAAGCGCTATAGCCCAAACAGCTGGACAGTTTTTGACATATGAGGAGTCGTTGAATTTGTCAAAATTGTGAGAGTGACATAGGCTATATAAATTTTTTAAATGGCGCCCACAAATGGAAATAAAGGGGGGGAGGGGAGATTGTTTTTTCCTTAACATAGCAATATGGGTATCAAATGAAAGCCAGTAAAGATACCATTTTAAAAATATAATATTTTTTGCAGTCTGGTGTTTTGTTTTGAATAATAAAACTAAAAATAATAAAATAAAAAACGGTAATTTAAAAAACTAAAAAACCCGACTGCGTTTCTGTGTAATTGGAAATTAAAAAACCCTTAAACAAGAAAGACCTCATACCCGGGTTAAATTGGTACCCATATTAAAAATTGTAGCAGTCGGGACCCATGTTAGAAAGTCAGCCGAGACGGCTGACTGAGAGGTCAGTAGATTGGAGTAATCTGCAATGTAATATAGAGGTAGGTATGTGCTCTAAATTCACTAAGCCTCCATTTCTAGAATAGGTCCCGACTGCTATACAATTTTTAATATGGGTACCAATTTAACCCGGGAATCACCTCTCTTGTTTTAGGGTTTTTTTAATTTCCAATTACACAGAAACGCAGTCGGGTTTTTCAGTTTTTTAAATTACCGTTTTTGGCATTTAGTAGGGCGTGATGTAACTAATCTGTACTCAAAATTATCGTTCAATAACGGGACACTCTGTATATTCGTCAAGGCTCGTAGGTAACTTTCTACCACCTGCATAAAATAGATAAGTAAATCATACATACCCAACTTATAGATGTCATAGTTTTGATGTGTCCAAGCTAATCCCCAACGAGTAACACGACCTTGACAAAACTCTGTATGTGTATGTTTAATTCCTTCACCAGCCAAATCGTGTAATAATTCTTTTAAATTATATTTATGTCCAACCATAGTCGTGAATAGTCTGGAATTAAATAAATAATAGAATTATAATTTCTTACTAAAACAATGACTGAATATAACGAAATTTGTTATTATACTTCATTTTGGCATTAGAAATGAGGATCTGGTGAGTCCTATGGGAATAAATTTTTACAACTGTTTATTTAAACAATACATAAATCATAATCAGTTGAAAAATGTTATGGGCAGTGATTTAGTTTTTCGGCGGTTAGTAAATTAGTGAGTCAGTTAAACATAAGCAGTAAGTAATAAAAATATTGGTCTGTTATTTAATCATTCAATGTCAGTGAAAAAATTACTCAAGTAGTTTAAAGAATTAATTAGCAGTAAAACGGTTGGAATGGGCAGTTCGAAAATAAGTTTGCCAATTCATTTGACTATTAACATGTATCTTAGTTTTAGTGTCTTAATTTTAACATGTATCCTAATGCCAAATTATAAATACTTACAGATTGTCGTAATGTTATTTATTTTTAGTCTCCGACCATGTAAAACATAAGGTAATGTGTTCATGTTCAGCATTTAATGTGAAGAAGGAAAAAATATATGATGCATGGTTAATATGGTTATGCTTCATATTTTATCCCTTCTTGACATTAAATGCTGAAATACACAAGGAATACATTTCACCGCCTCATCGTTTATAGAACTGCTTTAAATAAAATGTATAACTAACCAATTACGATTTGTTAACTGTACGTGCCTAACCGCCCAGTTCAACTATTCCACTGCTCAGTATTTTTTAAACTGCCCGTTTACATTTATTGTATGACTCATTTTTATTTAGTACTGCTCAGTTTTTACTCCTAAACTAGTTTGCAAACATGAGTATTTTTATTTTTTTACCTACCATAACTCAAATATTTAACTGCCGCTTTAATTATATGCCTCTAAATATTATTATGTCACCAAGTATGAAATGTAGGTACAGGGTTCAATTTTAAAGTACGACAGTAAACCTTAAATTACTGATGCTAATAGACAAAGCTTTTAAGATGAATTAAGCTAACTTTAAGATTAATTTTAATAGGCATTTATAAATTTCAGAAAAATGTACAGTTAGCAAGAGAACTTGATTGTGTAATAGATTCTGTTTCTTATGAAAATGTTAGTTAGTAAATAAATAAAGTCGACTACCAAAACCGTAAAAACTCGCAAAAACATTTCTCTAGTATTACTTGAAGGCTCATAGCTAAGTTAAATGACATTTTATATATTCTTCAGAAAATTAAACAATACATGCAACTGACATTTCTATACAACTGACATTGCTAAACAACCCCTTTTAACATTGGAAATTGATAACCGGATGGGTTATTTATTAATTTTTGACTCGGACCAAATAAAAAAAGGGTACACGGAGTGCGCTCAAACAATGTTTTTTTGTGTTTTTATTTAAGTTCAAAGCTTTTTTGTTTTTGAAATAAGATTTACGAATTATAAAGCATTTTTTATTAAATAGTAGTAACCGAGCAAAGCTGGGTCGCCCAGGTAAAACTTTTTTAACCCTGATAAATTAACTTACGTTATCCTATCCATGTAGACTTTACTCTCATCAATTAGTTTTCTGCAAAACTCAAGCTCACCACCTTCTGTGATAAGTTCTTGTGAAGACCCAGTGAAGCCATTTTTTGGAGGGTGCCTGAAAACATTTTAATCTAAATATACAAAAAACCGGCCAAGTGCGAGTCGGACTCGCGCACGAAGGGTTCCGTACCATTATCTATATGTTACAGTCATAGTGATTAAATAGATATTATACATAATGACTGGTCATTATATATAATAACAAAATTGACTAAACAATATGATAAATTAATCACTTCATCCGGATTTTATTCATAATAGCGGGTCAAAGTTAGCCAAAGTAATAAATACGATCTAACTGACTTGTTACCCCTCCCGCTCTTCATCCCACTGCCGCGTCGCGTGATCGCCGCCATCTTGTAGCTGACGCAAGCAGTGGTCGTCATCGTTTTGTTATGAGAGGTCGCGCCGCGCGTGCCGCAATTTCCGCGAGTTTTTACATTCGTATCAGTGTCTAATAATGGCAGATGAAATGAAAAAACGTTTCTATGAAAATATCACTGTACTCATTGCAAGTAAAGGAAAAAATAATCAGTTGTTTACATGTGATCAATATTTGTCTTTAATTTCAAAAGTTAAAGAATCAAAGAACAAGGTTATTAAGAAAACACCTGAAGATTACCAGCGCCTATCAAGATACGATGTCGTCAAAATTGGAGCATCAGAAAAACTAATAATTCCGGTGAAAAACGAAGGTGATCCCATTATTTACTATGCTCACTTAGACGAAACTTTTCAAATAATCCACGACTGTCATATTAGTATTGGACACGGCGGTAGAGTCAGAATGATGAAAGAGTTAAAATTAAGATATAAAAATGTAACTGCTGAACTCGTCACAGTGTATTTGAATCTGTGCGAATCTTGTCAGAAAAAGAAAAGTTTGCCAAAAAAAGGTCTTGTTGTAAAACCGATTATCAGCAACGAACTTAATTCAAGGTGCCAAATAGATCTCATAGACATGCAATCACAAAGTGATGGTGATTATAAATTCATCATGGTCTATCAAGATCACCTAACAAAATTCGTGCAGCTGCGGTCTTTAAAAAGTAAGCGAGCAGAGGAGGTAGCGTATCATTTACTGGACATTTTTACTACATTTGGAGCGCCTAGTATTTTGCAAAGCGATAATGGTAGAGAATTTGCTAACAAAGTGGTCAAAGAAGTCTGTGCGATGTGGCCGGAGTTAAAAATCGTACATGGCAAACCCCGACATTCTCAATCACAAGGGTCTGTTGAAAGAGCTAACCAAGATATAGAGAAGATGCTTTGTACTTGGCTGGAATCTAACAAGACGACGAAATGGTCTGAAGGATTACGCTTTATTCAATTTATGAAGAACAGAGCGTATCACGTAGGAATAAATCGTAGCCCTTACGAAGCAATGTTTGGCTGTAAAGCTAAAGTTGGATTAAATAGTCTTCCTAAAGACGCGCTAGTTGAACTGTCAACAGAAGAAGAGCTAGAATCTATATTGAATGAAGACGAAAACCAGTTGAATGAGGAGAGGCAAACCGAACCCAATATAACCGACGCTGTGATTAATGAAGATGATGATACTAAAATTTCAAACACTGATTCGCAAAATGAGATTCCGGATAATCTGACAGGAAACCCTGATAACGATACCGAAAACCAAGGAAATACTACAGATCCGTCAAATATAACGCAAAGTGGCCAGGAAATAGTAATTGCTCTTGATAAAAAGAAAGAAGACATTGGAAACATCAGAAAATTAGTTGGACAATCTCTGAAAAAACAAGCAGATAAAATGTTGACTCTATCTTCGCAAAAATATCCTGCTGCTAATATAGGCGATAAGGTAGTAGTAAAAATTCCTGATTATCGCTGTTATAATTTCTCAGGAGACAGAAGGAATGTATAAGTTAGGCACCAAGCATGGGATTCTAAATCAACTTTACGCAAGAAATCAGTTCACTGTCTACAAAGAAACTTTTATTACAATTGATATCGTTCCCCGACATGAAGTTACCATCAGAGAATGTGCAAAAAAAGAGTCACATCTTGGCGGCCAAGGATTTCAGCACTGCAATTGTACTGGAGAATGCGTTTCTAATAGGTGTAAATGTAAAAAGTCAAACCTCATGTGTAACTCAAAATGTCACAAGAGCCTTACTTGTAAGAATAAATAAAATGTTATGACCCAGTTAATTCATGTCAGTTCATTTTAAATATTTTATTATTATAGTCTTTAAAGAGAGATACCAAATAGGTACTTTTACTGATCTCTGTGTTCTTTTTTAATTTTTTTTAATGGCTAGTGAGCTTTTCTACTTTTTAAAGTTAAATAACTTTAAAACAATTTGATTTAATGTAGAATTATTATCTATGGCAATGTTATTTTAATTCTTAATATTAAAAGTCAAACCTCTTGTGTAACTCAAAATGTCACTTGAGTCTTACTTGTAACAATAAATAATACTTGTGACTCAATTAATGAATGTCAGTTCATTTTAAATATTTTATTATTGTAGTCTTCAACGATAGATACCAAATACTTGTATTAATCTCTGTTCTTTTTTGTTGTTTTTAACGGCTAGTAAGCTTTAAGTTTACTTTAGAAAGTTTAATTACATTATAACAATGTTAATTAATGTAGAATTATTATCTATGGCAATGTCATTTTAATTCTTAATAAAAACCTTAACAGTACCTACTTGTTTTATTACATTATCCAAGTCTTGGAAGATATTATATAAAATTGCTAGTTAATGTGATTAATTCCGTGTCAATTATCACTTTATCTAAATTGAGTAGACATTATAAATAATGGCTAGATAATATACATAATATCCAGATTAATTACTTTGGCTGTAACATATATACAACATGGGGGGGGGGGGGGAACAAAGGTGAGTAGTGAAAGCATTTTTGGAAATTAGCCCACTAAGGAGGAAAAAGGGGAAGTTTGTATGAAACTCCATCAGTTTTGAAGGTAAATAAATAAAAAATGATATTTCGCTATTTGATTAGAAAAGATATGGCTTAAACGACTGCCCTAAGAATGTATAAAGATTTGTCAGTATAATATAAAACTGAAATATTCATAAATTACAGAGGTGCGGGGGTAAACAACAGGGGCCGCGAGCGATGCGGGCGCTGCGCTGGTGTTTTGACTGGGTGATCTTACGCGCACGCTTAGTTTGGGGCTAAGGTAATTGGTGTGTTTGTTGATACAATTAATTACTATTATTATTTTAAAATTGAATTTTGACAAGATTGCGTAGGATTCAGTACTCTCGACTCCCAGTAGGAGACTAGGTCGGACTAATCCTACTTATAAAAGTTTTTTTTTACATTACTTACCTGCTCGGATTACGCGACTCGCACAACTCTTTAATGCTACTATAAAATGGTGGGTTGCACATACAGAAGTCAAATCTCTTGCCAAATTCATCATCTAGTAAATACTTTATGACACTGGATGTTGTATTCTTGCTTACTGGAATAAAATACAAATATTAAGTAATACACAAAAGATGTTACTTATTAATATTATTCCAAACTATAACAACAGCGGTGTCTCAATTAATATAAGAAGGAAAATTTAAAATCATAATTTAAAAAAAGCATGACTGTTTACAACCAAAGAGCCAAAGTTAAGTGGTTCAAGATATGTACAATAATTTACACCAGGAAATTACACAGAAGTGGAGAATCAGGCCTTTAGGAACAACCATCCATATTATTTTTACTAAATTCAGTAAGATCATTATTGACTAATTGACAATATTTTTACAGCGTGTTAGTGCCTAGGGATTGGACTTCCGATAGTATACTAACATGGTAAACTTATGATTGAATTAATCGACAAAAAGCCGTACAAAGCCCCCTTTGTATGGCTTCTTGACGATTTTTTTAAAAGTGTGTTCATCACTTGCACTTGCATTCAGCAGATTTTTATGGATTTTGAATCTTTAATGAACAAATACATACAGAAAAAAATAAACAACAAAATACAGTAGTGCGTGGGCACAGAAATTAAGAATGCCTTATAGTTATTATCCCTCACTTAAAACTTTTACAGTTGAAATTAAAAGTTTTGTTTATGTAAGTAAAATATTAAACATTTTAATTAAAGTAACTACAGAGCTAACTTTATTGAGGAAAAAAACTGAAATTAATTATTTAGTTGCTTGCTGGTTGTGTAGTTTACAGATAACACCCAGTTGTAGGAATGTGTCCTGACAGTTTTCAAGGAGATTCATTTTTGTAAGTGAAATTTGATTTAATTTCGTAAAAACTTGCAAAATAATTGCTTAAGTTATAAAAATATAATAAGATACATTTAATGTCTGTTCATGCAACTGAGTATTCTGTGGTGTTATACAATAGTCTGACAAGTTCACCCTAGACGTGACCCTCCTGCGTACGAAAGATATTAACATCCTTGTGTATGAATTGTCCCAAAAAGTAGTGTAGGCATCAGCCTAGAGACAGAACAATGTAAAATAGATCCGAATATCCCGCATGTAAAACTTCAACCAATTTTTATTAACATTTTTAGGTTTCCGTACATCAAAAGGAAAATAGGAACCCTTATTATAGGATCACTTTGTTATCCGTCTGTCTTTCAAGACCCTTTTCTCACGAACGCGTGTTGTATAAGGTTGAAATTAATATCAAATACTTATTATGACTATGGTCCCTTAAAGCTGTAAAAAAATCAAGCTTTTAAGTTACCGCAAACAAAAGATACGGCCATTTTAGTCCTAAGTATTTTCTAACATTTCTCAGAGGAATCAAAACCTATAGGGTACGTCCCATAGACTTAGAACCATGAAATTTGGCAAAAAGAAAAGTCCGAAAATCCTAAATTTGTCGTTAAATCAAATACAAAAAGAACTTTTTGCGAAGTCATCGCAGTTAGTATTAGTATTTGTTTATAACAAAGTATTTCCTGTTCCAGCGCCCCACGCTTTTACATTTAAATATTATAATTATAAGCACATAGTTTACACTTCAGCCCAGAAATAGAGACTGCTTGCACGATCCATAATTTATTTTTGGTTTTTAAATGCACTTATAAAAGCGTGTTTTTCTAGTGTTTATTAAACTTTAAATTTTTACTATCCATACTTCTACTAGCTGACCCGGCGAACGTTGATTTGCCATTTTTTTGCGGTGGGTACTTATTTATTTATTTATATTTAGTTATTTAAACTTTTTGCACACAGTTTATTGTACAAATGGCGGACTTAACGCTAAAAGCATAATCTACCAGTCAACCATAGGTCCAAACAAAGAAAAACAGGAGGTGAAAGATATCGTTAATTAGGAAAAAGATGATACCTGTTAGCGACGAGAAAACTTAGTTTTAAGTAGCTTTATAGAAAGAAAATTATGATTTGTTAACTTAGTTAGGATGGCATCTATTTGATAATGTGAAATGATTAGGTTTCATGCTTTGTACATAGAACAAGTTTTCCAAGTTAGAAACTTAGGGAGAAAACATATCTTCTAGTCCATTTACACATATATAGCTATTTTCTTCACACATCTTCTTGAAAAAGGTGGAAAATTCGAGATACGGATAGGGAGGGGATGAAAGTGCTGGAAATCCCAGAAAGAAAATTCTAGAACGTGAAAGGCAGATATGTTTTGTCCCTTTCCCGCACGAAAGGTCCCTTGCAAGCGGCATTACCGTAAAGAAAGCCGTTTCAGTTTTTTAGCTAAACTTCTAAACTAATTAGAATATTGTAATTATTTTAGTGCTATTAGATAGCTAAAATAATGACTCAACTTAGAAAAATAAGTTTCTGTAAGAATATTAACTGCCACCCAGAAAAACTGATTTCCTCGCATTAGAAGGAGATAGCATGATCCGAGGGAGGGAGAAAGAATCCCGGAACTATATAAATATGAAAAAGGTTTTCCGGATGGCAAGTTTTAGTTCTGAAAAGCTCTCAGAATACTTCTGAAGAGAAGAAAGTGAACAGTGAACAGTGAATACCAGTGCAATAGTAGTGACAATAAGTGCCATAGTAGTAAATAACAGCTTTGTAAGTGCAATAGTGAGTGAATAAAGTCTGCAAGTGCATAGTGCAATAGTGCTTCAATCAGGACCCTATAGTCAGAGCCCAGTACATTCAGTTAGGCAGCTTCAGACCGGCCAGCACACCACACACCCAAATACAGTCCACTACCGGGGACCGCACCGGACTAACCGACCTGCCGCACCCCGACAACACGCTACCATTTTCAGTGGTCCTTCGAGAAGCCGGATATCGGAAGAAAGAAGATGCCTGTCACGAGATCGGAAAAGCAACGAGAGGCCGCAACAGGGTCTACCACGGACTGGAGTATGAACACGCCGACGGATACGGAGACTTCGTCGACGCTGACGCCCGGAAGAACCTCTCCCCAACGCGACGTCACAGAGGACGCCACGGCAACAGCTTGCATCCGGGTCGGATCTCCCACACGCTCTTTGGGGGACCCCGCCGTGCCAGCAGAACGGAGGGAACCGGCCTTCTCCAGTACGACGGATTATGAAATACCAGCAGACACTGTGAACCCGCACGAAAAGCTGAGAGCTCGCATCGCAGAAGCAGAAAGGAGACGAGCCGCGGCTGCTTTGGGAACAACCGCCGCGCCCGCCGCCGCAACCACTACTCCTGCGGGTACTACTGCTACCGCAACTGGTCACGAAAGACAGTTCGCGCCGCCTGCCTTCGAAGGGTATAAGCAGGTACCGCAGCCGTCAAGGATGAGCCAAGATACGCGCTCAATACGCTCCGCCAGACGAAGGGCAGAATTGGAGCTAAAGATGAGAATTACCCAGCAAGAGTTGGAACTCTCCAGAGCCGAACTAGAACTGATCCAGCTGGAAAACGAAGAAGAAGAATTACGATACCAGCACATGCAAGTCGAAAACTGGATTAACCAGACAAGTGCAACGGAAGGGAGGACACCGCAGCAGCCACCGCAGCCATCATTGTCACCGCAGTTGCCCCCGCCACCACAGCTGCGACTTGCACCACCGCAACCGCTCCCGCCAGCGCAACCGCTCCCGCCAGCGCAGACGCTGCCACCAGCGCCGCCGCTTCTACTAACGCAGCCACCACAGCCAGACCGAGCGCCACCTGAGGAAAAGCGGGTAGATATAAGGGAATTAGCCGCGGTTATCAGCAAGACTAACCTCACAAAGCAGCTGATTGAATTACCATATTTTGACGGCGACTGCGAAGAATGGCTGGCGTTCAAGAGGTCATACGACGACACGGCGCAGTCCTTCACACCCACACAGAACTTAGCCAGAATCAGGAAATGCCTGAAAGGCGAAGCAAGAGAAGCTGTCAAGAACCTCCTGTTCACAGCGGAGGGACCCGAAGAGGTGATGAAGAGCCTGGAATCAACCTTCGGAAGACCATCAGCAATAGCTCTGGAAGAATTGAAGAGGCTGGAAAGGCTACCTAAGGTAAACGACGTGTCCAAGGAGATCTGCACGTTCGCCAATAGGATCCGCAACACTGTAGCAACGATAAAAGCGCTCAAGAGATTCGACTACCTCAATGCACCAGGGGCAATAGAGTGTATCGTGCAGAAGATGCCGCTGACTATGAAGTCAAGATGGTTAATGTATTCGCGAGCGCACCGCAGCAGTGAAAAGGCCGCGCTCGAGCTGATGTACGACTTAATGGAGATAGAAGCTGATATGAACAGTGAGTATGCTCCCCCTGGACTGGCCTGGGGATCGAAATCGGGAAGAAGCATATTCAGAAGAACCGTCCATAATGTACGAGAAAATGAAGATGCGGGCGGTGACACGAAGCCAAAGGGTAAGAAATGTCCTGAATGTGAAGAAGAACACTGGCTATACGAATACAAGAGGTTTAAGGATGCCAGCATTGACAACAGATGGGAAATTGTGAAGAAAGCGAAGATTTGCTTCAAGTGTCTACGCTTTAGGCACGCAAGGAACACCTGCAGAGCACCCGTATGCAAGAAGTGCTCTAGATGGCACCACACCACTCTTCACTCCAACAAACCCCCGGCGAAAAATAATTGCAACGCTCTCGTCGAAGAAAGCGACGCAGAAGAAATAGTATCCTCGGTCAACGCGACTAACGGAGGGAAGGCCTACTTGAAGATGGTCCCAGTAGACTTGTACGGGCCGAAAGGAAGAGTCCGCGTACTAGCTTTACTGGATGAAGGATCCACTGTCTCGCTACTCGACTCTACAGTCGCTAAGAAGATTGGAGCAGAAGGAAGAACGGAAGAAATCACTATTGAAATGGTCGGAGGGAAAGGCATGAAGAAGAGTGACTCACAGAGGATTCAATTGAAGATAAAAGGTGCCCACTGCCGGAACGGTATCAAGATGGAAGCGCGAACCATCGACAACCTGAAGCTAGCCAAGCAAGGAGTCGAAGAAGAAACTCTCCGAAGATGCCATCATCTACAAAAGATCAAGGAACAGCTGGTCTACGCCAAGGAAGAACCACAACTGTTGATCGGGCAAGACAACTGGGGGCTAATAGTCACAAGAAGACTTCGCAAAGGGAAACCCTCGGAACCTGTAGCCTCACTCACCAGTCTAGGATAGGTATTACACGGTTGTGACGGAAGAAACCAAAGACCAGTAACATTCGTCAGCCACGTCAGAACCCTAGAAGATGAAACGGAAGCCTTGGTCAGACAACACTTCGAGCTAGAATCGATCGGAGTACATGCCAGTGCCAACCGTGAGCTACGTGAGGCGGCCAACCGACTCCTCAGCCAGGAGGCTGCGGAGCGCCGCATTCGCTGGCACTTCATCACCCCGGGCGCGCCGTTCATGGGCGGCGCCTGGGAGCGACTCGTGAGAAGCGTCAAGACCGCACTAGCGACCGTGCTCGACACCCGAAGCCCCCAGAAGGAGGTCCTCTTGACCCTCCTGGCCGAAGTCGAGCACGCGCTCAACAGCCGACCCCTTACGCACGTGTCCACCGACCCGAACGACCCGGAACCGCTTACGCCGAATTATTTTCTTCTGCTGACACCGACTGCCGAGCCACCCCTGGGCTCTTTTGACGAGTCCGACCTCATCGGCCGGACACACTGGTGCGCCTCACAACGCCTAGCCGACCTCTTTTGGTCCCGATGGCGCGAGTACCCGACCTCCAGCACCGGCGGGAGCCCCGAGGCCGCGGGCCTCCATTTGCAACAGGTGACTTGGTAATCATCGTGGACAGCACTCTGCCGCGGAACACCTGGCCGCGCGGAGTAATTACCAAGGTCTACCCGGGGCCCGACGGTGCAGTCCGCACCGTAGATGTCCAAACCAACTAAGAAACTCGTCGTGTTGCCACGAGAGACGGCCGCCCTTCCACCGACGGAGTAATGCTACGCCCTACCTGCGGGGGCGAAGCACGGCGGGAGAGATGTTCCGGACGGCCGCACACACGACGTGGTATTTTAGAACAGCCGTACACATGACGTGGTGTATTAGAGCTATTGTTCCGAACGACCGCACCCACACGACGTGGTATTTTAAGGCTATCATGTAGATAAATAACCGTAGTTAGTAGTCTTTTATGTCTTAGTTCATTGGAATAGTTTGTTTGTTTTGTACCGTTTTGCCGTTTTTATTATTCGTTTGTATTTCTGTTTTGTGCCATACTAGATTTATAAGTTCATTGTTATTGTTTATGTGTAAATAAAGTGTATTTGATCCGTGTTTCCTTACCCGCGCCGGAGCGTAACCCTCTCGTTACCCTCACACACCGAATAGGACAGTTTGTGAAATATTTGTAATTAAACAGTGTATACGGCTAATAAAACTTATTAATCTAGTTGATAAGTAAATAGGCACATGTTATTAGGTAGAGCTCTAGTCCTTAAGTAGTATCTAAGAGCTTTCGTAAATAGACATGGTAATTTCTACAGAACAGAAAAAACGAGTAGAAATAGCATCCTCGCCTATTAGTATGAAAACCAGTGTAACCAAACTAACACATTTGTAAGAATATCACATTATGATCCACACAAAAAATATTGAGTTGTAATTGGTAATTTTTAACGATGACGAAAGAGCTAAAACTAAAACACAAATTCGATTAAATGCGTCCCATCTTTATTACTAAGATAATAAGAACCTAAGTTGTGCTTTCCTGATTCTAATGTGCTTTTATATTTTGTTATTCTACTCCCTACTGGATGTCACTTTTTGACATGCTTTTCCCTATTACGATGCATTAAGGTCCATAATTGTGGCTGCCGCTCCTATTCCTTGCTTTTAAGTATCAAATAGTTTTGCCACCCAACGCCAGATGGAGACACAAACTACAGAAGTTTTCTGTCAAAATTAAGGATGGGGTATACACGATAAACTAAACAAAAAGTATCGATATAGCTAGATATTAAATTTTGTCCCGAAAGTAAAATTTATGCCCACATAGGCACACTTATATATTTATGCTCTCCCTATATCATCTTTATGTTTATAAAACGAAGTATAGTTCGTTATACTCTAATTAAACTAAAACTTTTGGAATGATTTTGATTTGTAAGATCAGTATTACGATTATCACATAAAAACTAGGTTTACGGGGTCAAATTATTTTGTATGTGAATCAGACATATGCGCGGAGAAAGGAATACGAAATAACTTTTCTACTTACTTATTTATTATTTAGTTATATAAAACAAAGTCGTGGCCGTGTTAGTTACACGAGATATTACTCAAAAATTACAAACTTTTTTATGACTAAGATTGGTCTCCGCCTCGATTGTAAAAAAAAAACTAAGATTATAAGGTGTAAATGGAAAGTAAAAATAAGAATGAGAATCCGAAATTTGCACGGACGAAGAAATTGCTGGTGTGAGTGTAAACAAGTATTGTTAACCCCCGACGTAAAAACGAGAGCGTGGTGTGTTATAAGTTTGACGTGTCTGTCTGTTTGTAGCATCGTAGTTCCCGAACGGATGAACCGATTTCGATTTTGTTTTTTTGTTTGTTTGAAAGATCATTATTCGGGAGTGTTTTTACAACTCCCTCAAAATGGGTATCAAATGAAAAGGCTCGTCTAGTAAAATACTATACGATATTAATAATTTCAAAAAAGCCGCAATGGCCGCCACCACAATGCATTTTTTTACAACTGCTTCAATATTTGTTTCATTATGAAAGGCTTGATAAGTAAGGTGCAATATAAAAAAGTCGGTTCAGGCGATTAAAAAAATAATATTATACATTTTTAAAAACCGCCCACGCAACAAAGAACCCTCGACGCGACATTATAACGCCCAACCTTACATTGTCGTATTATTTTTGACTTTTTAAATGTTCGCTTTTTATGTCAGACAGACGGACATGACGTGTTGAATAATTTTGTACTAAATTCAAAATCCTTAAATTCTCTAAAGTGACTAAGACGAAGTAGATAACGACGATACGAAACTCTTAATGCGTGAGTCCGATTCGCACTTGGCCGGTTTTTCTTATACGGATTTACAGATTAATTTTTACAATTTATAATAAAAAAAATAACCTAATGACACGTAGCGAATCCTTTGGTAATTAATTAGTTACCTAGCAGTAAAGTAATCCGTGAATTGTGTTGAAAGTAGTGAGTAGTATGAAAATAGTTCCAATTCTTTTTAAAATAAACTTATCGATATTTTAACGTTAGAATATTGCATCCCTAAATGAGTAGCGTGTGTATAAAATATTAAATATTTCCTTTAGATATTTACAGATAGTTTATTAGGGATAGAGTAAAATGATGATCATGTTATTTTAGTATATTATATTAACTTTTGAATAGAAACAAAATACAATGCCTTTATTTTGTTTTAGTAAACTAACAGTCGCTTTTAAAATTAATTAATAAATGATTTTGTAAATGTATCATAATACACGAAATTCATGACAAGTTATATCACTTAAATGACTAATTATATCACAATACACCGGTCTTATATCGCTCAAATGCTGTGTAAGTTAATTTAAATTGGTAAAATGTTAGCAAAAACTACATACGACCAGAATAATCTACACACAAACATACTACACACGAATAAAAATATGCTTGTTTTCAAGGAAGTTGTATCATTGAACACTAAGATAAGTTTTGTTGTGTAAAATGTTTGAAGTCAAGTTACATCAATATACACAAAATAATGCTTACACATTCTTATGTGTCAAGTGATGTAATTAAACATTTTTGTACATAAATAATAAACTAAATCATTTAAAAATTTTAATCACATGTGAAAAAATACTTCAAATTAATAATTTTAATTTCCAAAAACCCGTTTCAAAAAATCTGTACCAGAAAAAGAAAAATATTTTTTTTAAACTTTAAACACCATTTCCTAAAAATCAAGATTTTCGAGTTATATCCCTTTTCACGGAGACTCCAGATTTTACCTGCCACATTTCGCAGTGATGCACCCTGTCAAGAAGAAGCCAAGAATAGTTCTCGATGCTGCTGCCAAGTTCGTTGGGAAGAGCCTCAACGATGCCCTACTACCAGGCCCCGACCTGCTCCAGTCTCTCTTCGGTGTGCTAGTCAGATTCCGGGAAGGACCAGTCGCGGTAGTAGCAGACATCAAAGAAATGTTCCTACAGATACAGATGAAAGAAGACGACCGCGATAGCCTACGATTTTTGTGGCGTGGAAACAGAAGAACCGGGAAACCCGAGGAATATCGCATGGCATCAGTAATCTTCGGAGCAACATCATCGCCTTCGACAGCGATCTACGCGATGAATAAAAATGCAGACGACTTCCGAGATGAATACCCAGAAGCCGTGGAAGCAATAAAGAGAAACCACTACATGGACGACTACCACCAAAGTTTCTCAACCATCGAAGAAGCAAGGAAGATAGCTAAAGAAGTGCAACTAATCCATGCCAAGGCAGGCTTTCATTTGAGAGGATGGGGAAGCAATCGTCCGGAAGTACTCGAGGGGATACTAGACCAACGAAAAGAGAAAGTCCTAGAACTTGGTAAAGAAGAGAAGACACTTGGACTCAGATGGCTAATTACGGAAGACGCTCTGGCCTTCAATGTTGGACTTCGAAACACGCCGGTGGAAGTCCTCAATGGGGAAAGAACACCGACGAAGAGACAAGTCACCAGTGCTGTGACCAGCGACCCACTTGGATTCGCCTCACCGGTCCTCATTCAAGGGAAGAAACTTCTACAAGAAATATGGCGCTCGAAGATTGGTTGGGATGACAAAATCTTCGAGCGCCATATTTCTTGATAATAGAATTTTACCACAGGAAGTTTTACCACGGCAACACTGCAACGGTCATCAATGAAGTAAGGCAGAGATATTGGATTTTGGGTCTACGCACCACAACCATAGGAATCATTTTCCGGTGTGTGGTGCAAGGTACGCAAAGGAACACCGCAGATTCCACCTACAGGCGACTTACCTGCTGAGCGACTGCAGCACCATCAACCACCGTTCACCTGTACGGCGGTGGACTATTTCGGCCCAATGAACGTGACCATCGGCAGAAGAACAGAAAAACGATGGGGAGCCCTCTTCACCTGCTTAACTACCCGAGCGGTACATTTAGAACTAGCTAACTCGTTAAGCACCAGCTCCATGATAATGGCACTCCGAAGAATGGCAGCACGAAGAGGAACGCCGAAAGTGAACATCAGCGACAACGGCACCAATTTCGTCGGAGCACACCGAGAGTTAGAAGAGGCAGCATGTCAAGAAGGGATCAAGTGGAAGTTCATCCCACCAGGATGCCCGAATATGGGAGGCGCCTGGGAGCGAATGGTTCGCTCAGTGAAGACTTCGTTAATGGCGGTCCTGGAAACCAAAAGGCCGCCTGAAGAGGTCCTCCACACCTTGCTTACTGAAGTAGAGCACATCATCAACTCGCGTCCTCTCGCAGAAACCAGTGCGGATGCCAATGATGAAGAAAGCCTCACGCCAAACCACTTCCTCCTTGGAAGATCATGTGGGATGGCAGCTCCGGGGGAGTTTGAAGACCGTGACCTCATCGGGAAAGCAAACTGGAGAACAGCACAACAGCTCGCAGATCACTTTTGGAAAAGATGGTTAAAAGAATACTTACCTACTCTCATGCCGCGGAAGATAACTGGAAGAGACACAGAGGACCCAAAAGTCGGAGATATAGTCCTCATCGTCGACGCCTCGATGCCAAGGAACACATGGCCTCGAGGAGAAGTGCAACAAGTCTACCCCGGACCAGATGGAAGAACGCGAATCCTTGACGTACGAACACCGGGAGGAGTCCTAAGACCGACACGTCGAGTCATAGTTTTGGTCCCTGCCGCATCGTCGCAACCAGGAGATGAAGTGCTTCGCACTGCGGGGGAGACTGTTAGCGACGAGAAAACTTAGTTTTAAGTAGCTTTATAGAAAGAAAATTATGATTTGTTAACTTAGTTAGGAAGGCATCTATTTGATAGGTTTCATGCTTTGTACATAGAACAAGTTTTCCAAGTTAGAAACTTAGGGAGAAAACATATCTTCTAGTCCATTTACACATATATAGCTATTTTCTTCACACATCTTCTTGAAAAAGGTGGAAAATTCGAGATACGGATAGGGAGGGGATGAAAGTGCTGGAAATCCCAGAAAGAAAATTCTAGAACGTGAAAGGCAGATATGTTTTGTCCCTTTCCCGCACGAAAGGTCCCTTGCAAGCGGCATTACCGTAAAGAAAGCCGTTTCAGTTTTTTAGCTATAACTTCTAAACTAATTAGAATATTGTAATGATTTTAGTGCTATTAGATAGCTAAAATAATGACTCAACTTAGAAAAATAAGTTTCTGTAAGAATATTAACTGCCACCCAGAAAAACTAACGAAAAACTGATTTCCTCGCATTAGAAGGAGATAGCATGATCCGAGGGAGGGAGAAAGAATCCCGGAACCATATAAATATGGAAAAGGTTTTTCCGGATGGCAAGTTTAAAAGCTCTCAGAATACTTCTGAAGAGAAGAAAGTGAACAGTGAACAGTGAATACCAGTGCAATAGTAGTGACAATAAGTGCCATAGTAGTAAATAACAGCTTTGTAAGTGCAATAGTGAGTGAATAAAGTCTGCAAGTGCATAGTGCAATAGTGCTTCAATCAGGACCCTATAGTCAGTGCCCAGGACATCCAGTTAGGCAGCTTCAGACCGGCCAGCACACCACACACCCAAATACAGTCCACTACCGGGGACCGCACCGGACTAACCGACCTGCCGCACCCCGACAACACGCTACCATTTTCAATACCGAAAAAACGAATGCAAAAGAAACATAGCAATGAAGAAAATTAAACATAGCAATAGACACACTACATATATAAATAAAATAGATGGTATACATATTGATACATAAACATACACATATACACATACATAATAGTAATAGGTACACAAAACACATTTCTTCCATTAAGACAGAACAGAGAGTTCGTCCTGGTAATGAATTCTCAAAGCCTCCTTGAAGGAAAACTTTGAGGTAGATTCCTGGATATTTGTGGGTGGACTTATCACTTGAGCGCTTTCACATTTAGACGACTTTAGACTATTCGCGTCAGACGCGCTGCTGTTAATTTCATACTATAAACGGAGTGCAACAGCCGCGCGGTAGTAGCTGCGCGACATTCGCATGCGCTCACTGCATTCAATCAAGGCGCTAAGCTAGTGTTGTTTTATTATAGGACAATAAGCATATTTTGGAGGCACTTTTAAGAAGCTTCGACAGCGCGGCTGTATACGCCATAGTCGTGCTCTTAAAGTCGCCTAAATGTGAAATCGTTTTAAGTGATAAGGGTGGCTAATACGGAACCCTTCGTGCGCGAGTCCGACTCAGACTTGGCCGGGTTTTTTTCATACGTTTTGTAAGAATATTTTTTTGCATATACTTATTACATTATTATCTCGAAAACTACGAAAAATCAAATCTACTATTTTTCGTACACGCATAGATTATTTGGGTTTGTCTAAGGCTATTCTGTCTATGGGCCTTACCTTTTAAACAATTTTTTGGGACAGTAAGTATAATATCAGATTTCAAACAGATAATTCTCAATTCTATGCACACTACTGTATTTGCATTCTATTGACCTAAACAACAGAATAAATATTAGCCTGAACTATGGCTTGGAAATACTTGAAATGTATTTCAGATTTTTTCAAATCAATGTACAGAATAACCAACCTTCTACAGTTATATTATATGTATATATACCTACGTGTTATAAACTTTGACAGATCATTCTTATCGATGTTTTCTTGTGCTTTCAGCAGACTATCTATATCTGTTTCTGTTCCTATCATATTCCATTTGTTTTTAGTAGCAGCTAGCACAGAATAAATAGCAGACGCTCCAGTGCCTGAAAAAATATATTATTTTTTTTATATTAATTAACATATAGGCTAAAAATATAGTCCACTAGAAACAAAAATGAGGCCTATATAAATGTGTAGTTCGACTATTGTATTCTAAATATGTATTATTAAGGTTTTGCCTTCAGAAGTTTTTGGCAAAAGGAAGTAGGCAAGGGTAGTAAAAGCTCCCCTATATCCCAAGTGTCAATTTTGTTTAAAGGTATCTTTAAATAGTATGTATATCGTATATAGGCATACTAGGTTTGAAACATTAGCAACTCAGAAAAAAACAATTCCTAGAAACTTAGGGAGGATACTACCCTTCCTCACATTATAAAGAAATCTTTATAATGTACATTTAAATTTTATTATTAAATATTTATTCTCAAGAATATTTTAAGTACATAGTTATAATAAGGTCATTCTACTTTTTACTGCAGGTTTTTGTGTTCTCATGAGTCCCAGTCCCAGTAAAGAAAATCTGAAACTACTACATATTTTGGTATTAAAATACAATAAAAACGTATGCAATACATATGCAGGGATCGGATTACCGGTATTTTTCAACTAACGTTACTAAGTATTTTTTCAACTAAAGTTAATATAACCTTAAACCGTAATTTATTATTTTTACCGATATTTAGTACCGTTAAAATTACTGGTTATTATAACGTTACCAATAGTTCTTTCTCTTTTCAATTTTTTATAGTTTGTCTAACACCTTTACGCACTCTGTTTTCATTTTTCTTAATACATTTGAGTATTCGTTTTTAAGGTTCCGTAGTCCTGACAAGGAATTCTTACAGTTTCGTCATGTCCGTCTGTCTCTCTGTCCGTGGCTTGCAAGTGACCGTAAGTACTAGAAAGCTGTAATTTTGTAGGTTTATGTATACCAATTACGCCGACAAAGTGGAAGAATAAAATTTTGAAAAAAATATTTTTAGGGTAGCTCCCCTACATGTATGTGAAGTGGGTATGAATTTTTTTTCGCCAACTACCCCGTCGTGGGGGATATCGTTAAATAGGTATTTTAAAATGAATATTTTGAGCCTCTACTTGTTGCCATTATAAATATCAAGCAAAAAATGGCGAAAAATTCATGTTTTTGGATGGGAGCCTCCCTCAAAAATGATTATTATTTTAATTTGATTATTTATTTTCATAGTAAGTGTACAACTTAATAATCCCTGAATATTTCAAGTTTCTACCTGTTGCCGTTATTAATAGCGAAGCAAAAAACGCTAAAAAATACACATTTGTTGTAAGGGAGCCCCCTTACATATTTATTTTATTCTGTTTTTAATATTTGTTGTTATTGTGGCAACAGAAATACATCATCTGTGAAAATTTCACGGTTCATGAGATACAGCCTGGTGACAGCCAGACAGACAGCGGAGGCTTAGTAATAGGGTCCTGTTTTTACCCTTCGGGTACGGAACCCTGAAAAGGTCCTAATATATAGTTTCCTATGTTGTGTATGTATATAATGGTATGGAACCCTTCGTGCGCGAGTCCGACTCGCACTATTATATAATGTATAGTAATTTAAAACATTAGAGCACTTCCAATTGTAAAGTATTTTTAAACTTTGTTTTTTTTTAGAGTCCCTTTACTGCTCGCTCACTCAGTAACTTAAACGAGTACAGCACATGATGCCACGCTGTTGCCATACCACTCAGCCGCGGTGGCGGTCAGTAGAGTGCAACTTGGCAACGTCGCTAAAGTAACATTACTTAGTAACAATATAAATATCGGTAATTGGTAACATAACAGAAACGGAACATAATGTTTTAGTATATTACCGGTATAAAAGTTAGTAATGGTTTTAATAGTATGATAGTATTAAAATGGGTACATATGACCCAGTGTCATTGGTGGCGGGCGCGGTGAATTTGTGGCTTACTTTTTTTTGCACATTTATTATATTACTATTATATATTGAAAGCATGGTTACCAGAATAACTTATTGACTCTCTATGTATCCTAGAAAATGTGCTACCTGGATTGTTTTTTAACTGTGTGGGTTTAAGCATACATAAAAGGAAATAACTTTATCTTTACCCAAATATTTTTTGAAACTTGTTACTAGTAGTATGAAAAATATGCAGTAAAAGGTAGAATGGCCGTAATCTGAACATGGACCATAAAAACATACCTATATCAATTCCACTTATACTGTCACTTCTGCCAATAGCAATAAGTAAATCTTCGATCCAGAGGATATAGTTCATTCTTAAAGGTAGGGTAGGTACTAGCCTATTTTCTGGTATTTCTATGTCAAGACCAAAATCTGATTTTAATAAGCACTTTGTTAAAATTCTTAAGCTGTGTGGATCTTTAAAATCTATGCTTACTTTTCCCGATACATCCTGTAAATATTTTGTAAATAAAATAAATACTATGTAAGGTAAGGTGCATTCCTGAGATGAGAAATACAAAAACTTTGCGATTTCGTTTATGTAAACACAGAGATTTAGGTAAACATTTTAGATAAAATTACAAATTATAACAACACTTTAGTAATTACATACCATTTTGGAAATGCTTGAAAATTCCGGGTAATCCTTAGCTAATTTAGAAAAATCAGGAGGAGTTCTATAAATATTTCGAGGATGCATAAAATTATTTAGAGCCATTGTCAACACAAAAGAATAAGTAGGTATTGCCAATATGATGTACTCTACACTTATGGTTAATAATTCATCCAAGACTCTACACCAATCTACACGGACTGCGAAGCCAGGACGTTACGTTGAGGAGAATATAGGTACCTATGTCAGGCCGACGACATTTCACACAATTGAAAATCATGAACGTACTTACTTTGTGCAAAAATTTAACATAATAATCACATTTATTTTTATTCGATTCACCCATTCTGGGTAGGCAAAGGATCAAGTCCATACAGCCTCGTCTTCAGTATTTATTTGTATGTTTTCTTTATTTTCTTCAGTATATGTACTTCTTCATAAACACTTACACAACTAAACTACAAACTAACCTAACATAACTCATTGAAATGTGAGGCTGGTTCACATTTCAATGCTCTCAAGGAAATTTTCAGCAGGAAATCGAACCGGATCAGATAGGAGCGCCTTACTTTGTTTCTTACTTTTACTTCATTAGTTCTCCTCTGCAGCACATTATTAAGATTATTCCACCACACAATCACATTAATGACCGCGAAAAACTAATTGAGAAAATTAAGAAACGAAGCCCAATTTGACCGGCTCATTTCCCGCCAAAACTCCAATTCAAAGCAACACCACATCTAACACTGACCTCAATTATAGTACGCTGGACCAAAGATTCTTTACGAAATGACAGAAAAAAATTTGTGATTAATCAAAGCGCCCCCACCAAAGTTCCGCGGAACTAAAATAGAGTAATTTGCATGTGTATGACTGACATGACAACTCTTATTAGTTCCTGTGTATCTTCCCGCGTAGGTAGCAAAAACGTACGTACGCGCGGCGAGCCCTTAGTAAGGGGCTAAACAAGATGGGTGTCGCTAGCCGGCAGCGACACGCTCCCGCGTTTTATTCACCGGCGGTGCGCGACACTAGGTTGCTGGTTGGACGAGCGTGAATAAAGTCCTAGAAAGATGTGCTAAATGGCGTAAGTAGCTTCTTGGGGCAGTCAACCCTATCGCGTTGCGTGAAAGTACGTCACTTAATAGGTTTAGTGTATTATGAATCATATTTCAGAGTTATAAGAATGAAATTATCATGCAATGTATTTCTGTAGGTGTCTACCACGAAAATGTGCTTGAGTCTGAGGCGAACTGAATTACACCATATCGTTGACAACATTGAGTAGATATTTCTTTGAATTTCATTGCAAAGTCATACTTCTGTACGGAGTTCTAGTACTTATTCTGTGGTTCCGTGGCCGTCACCACCACACGCTCATTACAGCCGTCAGCGCGAAAATGGCGACAATCAAATAATCACATTTTGTCATTACCAACATTTAGTCCAGCGTACTTGTAATATTTGAGGTCAGTGATGTCTAACGTGGCTTACGTGGCTAACTAAAGACAGATTAGACCTTAGATCAATGAATATCAATGGACGGACTGTCCATTAAAATGTGTGTGATGGATGAATGCCAGGGGGGCGTGTAGGGCTGCAGGCAGATGAAATAAAAAATGTCCTTTTGCACAACACCAACACTGTCATTTATTGTATACTTTGCTAGCAATAAAATTCACACTTTTGGGTGATTCGCCATAACAGTGTTTTTTTCATGTCCGGACCGGCGAACTCACAATTTCTTAATATTTTTAGGTAGGAAATAATTTAATTGAAATAAATATCTTAATTTTGATTTGTTTTTGATTATTAAACATAATAAACTACAATTTTGATGTACAAAAAATGTAACCGAAACTAAGTATTCTAATTTCCTTGGTGTGTCCATTTATTGTTTTTTTCATAATGACGGCATATAGCATCCAATCGTATTGTATCCATCCTTGGCGGATGGGTCGGGCTCTTGTGTGGGACGCTACCTGTGTCGACACACTAAACTTGCAGCCTCTCATCTGCCCGGGACAAGCCGTGATGCTGGTTTGGCTGCGGGTGGTGCCGAAAACTTTAAAAAGAACAAGTACAGGCAGATCGACTCCCGGTACCACTTTGTACCGTTTGGAGTCGAAACACTGGGTTCGTGGGGTCCCAACGCTATCTCTTTTTTCAAAGAGATTTCCAAGAGGCTAGTTGACATCAGTGGTGACCTAAGAGCTGGCAGCTACCTTGCTCAGCGTATAAGCATCGCTATCCAGCGCGGTAATGCTGCCAGCATCCTAGGAACCTTACCACAAGGACCCTTTTTATAATTTTTGATTTTGTGTTGTATTAAGTAATTTATCTTAATTTTTATTAATAAGTTGAATATATAGTTAATTACGCTTCAAAACACCATCGACGTTACTTTATGTTATTATTCTGTACCTACTCAGTACATTGCCATGATCTGAACTACTTCATGCAGAAATAATATGTTTTTTGTTCAATTAAGAATACTTTGTTTAGTTGAGCCTTAATATTTGATATTTATTTTGTATAGTTAATTACGCTTTAATAAATTATATGTATCGTATTGTTATTTCATTTCAAAAAGACAATATATATGATTGTAGGATAAAATCCTGATAAAAAATATATATCTACTCATATCACATGGCTAAAACCAATATTGCAAACGTAATTTAGTTATTGTCCGGATCAAAAGTATAATTTCCTTGGGGCGATATTTCTAGCAGCGTAGATCGAAACGCACAAACATTTGAATTTAACGGATTACACTGTTTTACGGCGGCCAGTTTGCCGCGAACGGCTATCGAGGCAGGACCTACGCACCTTTTATCGGTTTCGCGTCCGTTGGGTAAGTAACTCCCTCCTTGGGCTTTTGTTTATAAATTAGTCGATTTCCATGGATGCTTTTTGGTCGATTTAAAATGGATTTCGTTTAAGTGTTTGTTAATACAACAATAGTATTTGTAGGGCTGAACCCACATTTCGAATACTAAATATTAAGATTATATATTTTCTAGGATATGGTGGTTTTTAGGCATAAATCTAATTTCCTTGGCACTAATTTCCTTGTGTTCCGTGGCTCAAAACTGGCCAAGGAAATTATGATGTACCATGGAAATTATATTTCAATAAAACAATTTTTTTTTATAGTCAATGTTGATCTAATACGTGTTTTTTCCCAACGGAAATATAAGAAGTTACTACGTTTCGTTTATTAAACTAAGATGAGAATTACACTCTTATTTCAATATTAACTTGTTCCTTCAGCCATTTATGGTCTTTTAATATTAGAATATTTTGAATATTTAAATATTATATATTTACAGCGTTTTATTTACCTCTGAGCAGCTGGATGGGTCTTGTCTTGTGACCTTGGACTTGGACGGAAATCGTTGCCATATTATCAGGCCTCTCAGCACCTCCACATACTGCAGCGATGCCAGTCGACTTGGCAAGGATTCCAAAACAGTCCAGGTTTCGTAGTTCACAAAAACTAGACACAATAGCTGGTTATACTCTTTGGACTTCTGTATAACCTGCCTGACAGTGTGGATGTGGTCGACGGTACTGTAGCCTTTACGAAACCTGGCCTCTACCGGTGGCTGGAAGGCGTCAAATCATGTGACGAGGCGATTTGCGAGGACTCTCGAGATGGAACATCTTGTAGACGTGACTCAGGAGATTGGCCTGTAGATTTTTAAGAGCGACTTGTCGCCTTTCTTGAAAAACAGCGCCACAACGCTCCTACTCCACGCCTCCAGGGTAGTCCCAAGTGCATTGACGGCATTGAAGATCCTCATGAGCTCCTTCTGCCTTCAGGAGATCGGATGTAATGCTGTTTTTGCCGGGAGCCTTTCCATTGCTATGCAGCTTGAGAGCCCCCACAACTTCGCCCTCGTCCACATTTGGGAGGTCTTCAGAGCAGGGTTTATAACCAGTGCGTCCAACCTATCATGACCTACGGGGCCGAGACGTGGAACTTGACAGTAAAGCTGGCCCACCAACTGCATGTCGCTCAGCGAGCCATGGAATGGTCTATGCTGGGGATCTCGCTAAGGAATAGATTCCGGAACGATATCATCCGCCAAAAGACGAATGTCATAGATATCGTTCAGAGGTGCTGTAAGCTGAAATGGCAGTGGGCTGGTCATATCTGTCGCAGAACCGACTGGCGCTGGAGTAGGAAGGTTCTCGAATGGAGACCACATTTCGGGAAACGTAGTGTTGGACGCCCCCCTGCTAGGTGGACCAATGACCTGAGAAAGGTGGCCGGTGGTGTCTGGATGCGAGAAACGGTGGATCGTGAAATTTGGCGCAGTCTTGGAGAGGCCTATGTCCAGCAGTGGACTGCAATAGGCTGATAAGAAGAATAAAACTAGACCGTTAATGAAAAATGTTTTAAAAGCTAAAGTTCAAAAATTAAGATTAGATATTCAAGAGTTTTTAACCGACGATGAAAATAGCCGAATATATCCTGGCAAAAAGACTGCGTGACGAAGAAAATCAAGCACCAGGAACATTATTTAAACGAAACTCTGGAAAACTTGCACCAAAAGTGTAGCAGACACTTGAATACCAATCATGTTGTGTTTTTTAAATTTTTAGATAATTATGTGCTAAGTTTTGACCTAATTATACTTACTAATTAATGAAAAATGCATAATTAATAGATTTTTTCTAATTTCCATGACAGCTCATAATTTCCTTGGAGTGGTTTTATAATTTCATTGGTGAACAATACGTCACTTGGCAGTCTACGGGGAGACAAATAAAAGGCAATGGAATTTTGATCACATCGGTTCTATTGCAGCAAGCAAGAAATTCAATACATTTTAGTATTTATGTACCCAAAAAAATACTTTTATATTGAGATCTATTTCGGAACAGCGCCATCTCTTATCCAAAATACGAACTATTTACTCAAAATGTGTTTATATATTATTCAACAATACAGGGTGTGATCAATATTTAGGTAGAGGTTTTAATTATACAACAAATATAACGTATGGGCATGCCGCCCGCCAAGGGGCATGTTTGCGTCCTGAACATTGGCCTCTTTCTAATTTCCTTGGATACCAAAATTTCATCACCTTATAACTTTTGTTCTACAACTTTTTGTGTCACTCCTTTTAGAAAATTCAGTACAGTTTTCCCTATTCTTTCATAAATGGAACAGAAATACACGAAAAAATATGTTTTATATATTCCAGGAAAATTAGGCAAAATTTTATATTTTAGGTGAATTACCCTTTTATGATAGCTCACACCGTAAATAACGTGTAATACATAAGTTACAATGTCTATTTCGCACAAATTTAGGTGATTCAACAGATATTGACCGGGACAGACTCGCACGCACCGCAGTTAAATCGAAGCATAGAGAGGGAACCCGGCAGAGGCATAGACAATAAAAATAATAACTTTTTAAAGTAAAACAATAGCGGCCTTGGCACAAAACTATGCTTATTGTTTATGTTGTTCTCAACAATCAATAAATGAAATGTATTTTAGACGTAACCTACGACTGTAATGTTGTGCACGCAAAACTTACGGGCGATAAAACAGGATAGTAAAGTTTGTCATATGTCTAATTTAGGCCGCGTACAGCCCTATCTGTCAAACTCGTGTCAACACTGTCAAAACGCTAGCAGCCAAGGTTGTATTGAATACAGTTTAAATGGATATCGACATTAGATTCCGTCTTCGCGAGTGATAGTTATTGCACGTGGTAATAGGGATTCGAGTGTTTTGAGTGATTTTCTCCTTGTTACTGTCTCAGTTCTAAGCATATTTATAATTGTGTTGTCCTGGTAAAGATAAGTGTTTACTAACCAAGGAGATAACGCCCCCTGATCCTCCTGACCCTCCTGATAGATCGCCCTTTCCGATGGAGGTTAATTCTCCTCCTTTGTTTTCTCAATCCGCCACTAAAAGCGTCTTGTCGATGAACCTGATTTCCCTGAACCCGCCAAGAGAGCATCCACGAAGATCTCTCGGAATCAATCAATTTACTCCCATCCATCTTTGATTAAATCTCCTAAACCATATAGTGACACCGATAAGGGTCCATTCATCGTCCACGTCAGTGGAAAACAATCCCTCTGACGGAACCTTCCTCTAAGCCATCGAATTCGGACAGTTCCTTTTCAGGAACAAAATTTATAACGTTGTGAAAGATGGAGTAAAAAAATTAGTAGAAACCGCGTATCAGTGGAATTATTTGCAACTGAAGCGAATAACTTTTTGGCAAATGATATTCTTGAAAAACATAATTACACAGCGTCAATCCCCTCCTACAATGTAACCAGAATTGGCCTTATTAAGGGCATCCCAACAGATTGGTCAATGTATAAACTTGCAAACTCCTTGGAGGTTCCTGAAGGCTGCGGCATCCTACTTAAAGCCAGACGTCTCAACAAAAAAAGAGTAGTTAATGGCCAGACCTCTTGGACTCCTACTCAAGCTGTTGTTGTGACATTTAAAGGTCAAATCCTACCCAATAGGGTATTTTGCTACCACAAATCTCTCCCAGTTGAGACATATCAGTTAACTACCATCCAATGCATGAACTGTTGCAGGTTTGGTCCCTTGCATACAAGCTGCAGGAAGCGTCTTTGGGATGGTTGGATTGGCAAATGAAAGTATGCTTGGGACAAGTCGATTTTGCACATCCAATCTTTGGGCTGTGGGAACTCGGGAACCTAATAAATATTTATGAGTCGGAACCGTTCTGTGATCACGTAATTGTTTAGGGCAGATAGATTTAATATCGGTCGAAGAGACCCGTCGCTTTTTGGTACGAGAAACATGCTTGATATGAAGCTTGGAGTGAGCTTGGCTACTTCCAAAATTTCTTGTTCGAGCATTTGATTTATAACCACTGTCATACTGTCTGATACAGTCGTTTGGAGCTGGTTGCCGAATTGACTTGGAAACCGTAGAGGTGGTCTCTTGTAAAACGGAATGCGATATCTTTGAATTATTTGTAGTATAAACTTTGGGGCTCCCAGTTGACGCCAACGTCGGGAAAAATGACGTAACCGGCCCGCCTTGAATACTGTGTCAAAACTTACGTTTTCCTCCTCTTGGATTGCCTTCCGAAGACACCCTTGTGCGCGTCTGATTGCCTTTGTTGTTAAATCTTTTGATTTGCCATGACCTTGACGACCTCCTCTTGGTCGAGATGATCCTCTGTAGTTGTGAGAAGGCTCATGGTGGTAGGCTGCATTATTGTTCCATTGCCCCTGCGAGGGACAAGGTTGGCCACAACCCTGCGAGGATTGGTTGTTATGGGAAATGTGCGATGTTGCACAACATCCAGTAGACATACCCTGCGAGTGTACATTACGATAAACCTGCCCCTGCGGGGGGCGGTACACAGCCTTACTCGTCCCGGCTTGCGAAGCGGGGGTATTCAGACTTTTATTCAAAGGCAAAAATGCTTTTCTTACACCACCCGCCTTTTCGAGCACTGTTGCTAAAGATTTGGCCTTAAAAATGTGTTGGCAGTCGGGTGGAATTTTTCTCACGGCAGCTTTTACTAGCGGGTCTCGAATAAAGTTCGTTATACCATCTCTCCTCATTTGTTCTGTTTCGGCCCGGTGGCCACAAACGAGCTGTAGTAGGTCGGATGGCACTTTCGGTAGGTCACCCTTTAAGAAAAATTCATTTACTTTCTCCTCTAAATCTTCGAAATGAGAATCAGGGTCACGGCTCCATTGCAGGAGGTTACGCAGAGAAGTTTGAATAATTTCTCTTTGTTTTAAAACGCAAAATGTTAAGGTTGCATACGCCCTTTCCGAATGAGCAAGATGACGTAATGAGTCATAAGCCTCGACCTCTTCATTAACGTCTAATTCAATAAAACCGGGGGTATGAATATATAACTTTTGAGTTTCCGCGTACCGGACTTCGCGGCAATCATTACTCTCAAAATGTTGAATATTATTTAAAGTCATTAAATCATTTTGGGGAGTTTTCGGAACAGGAGGTTCCTTTAATTTGGTTTCGATTCCAAAAACAAGGGACTCTGGCGGTACATCGGATTTTTTAGAACGATCGTCGTCCGAATATTTGTATAAATCACCACTAATATTATCATATATGATCTCTTCAGAGTTCAACATATTTAAATTTGAGTGAGGGTAGGGATATTCATCGCGAAAGGTAACCTGCTTACGAAGTTCCTCTAGTTCACGAGACAACTTGTAGAAACGGCGACGCTCCCGTTGTCGCTTCCGTTTGCCGCCCCTTTTTTTATGACTACGCGATTTACTATTCTGACGAGAATCGGAACTCGAAGATGAGGAGGAAGTACTACTTGAAGAGCTTGACGAGCTAGTACTAGAGGGACTACGGTGCCTTGCCACTAGTATGCACAACTCCCGACATAGAAGATACATTTCCATTGAGATTTCCGCTACGCGGATCTTCGCTGTCCATGTTTTACTTTAGATAACTCACTTGTCACTAAAATACCTAGGGCAATACACATTAACACGATAAAAATAAAGTGGGTAGAATTAAACCAACAACGTAATGATATTATTTCTTACAAAAATAATGAAGTATGTACAAAACATAACGAACGGTAACACCGTTTAGATTTAAGTAAATACGTTGCACAAGTGCCGTACCACAAATAGAAATTAATTATGTAAGTACGGGAATGTAAAAAGTAGGTCAGCTATAGACCTATAATAATGTATAGGTAGGTATGTGGTACTTGATGAAGTACTCACCCGTCCGCTGCAGAAAACAGGACGCCAATGAGGCAAAGATCGGGCTCACAGCCCGAAGCAGCTGCCTGGTGGGGGAAGTGGGAAGATGTGCGAGCGAGATGGCAATATTGGGGTAGAAAAGGTAGGCAAGATGAGCAGAAAACAGTGAGGGCCTCTCTCAAACGAAAAGTTTCAAATAACGGTCTAGGATTTAATAAACCAAACCTAAAAATATTAACAGTAATTCCTATTTCCCAGTGAGTACAGCCTTCTTTATACCGCGTGTAGAAGTTACATTCAAATCAATAGCCGCTTAATGATCATTGTACAGCGCATACATCCTTTCTCAAATTAGTGCGACCATTTGGCGTGCAAAATAGTTTCCTATTAGAATTTCTCGGCAGACCGCGTGGTAAGTGAAATGACACTTTGCTGAGCAGATCCGGACAATCAAAGACACCCACAATAAGTTTCCTGAGGAAAACTAAATCAAACATTTTTCTACGCGTCTCCAAAGAGGCAATTTCAAAATAATTTAGGCGGTCCCTATATGATTTGAGCTTTTTACCCATATTGCAGCTGAAAGCTAGATGCCACAGGAATCTCATCTGCACTCTTTAGATGCGTGCAACATGAACCGAATATCCTGGGGACCAGACAGTACTGCAATATTCCAAGTGACTCCTTACTAGCGAGTTGTACATAATTTTTTTTGTACTGGGCCTTTTGAATTTTATACACTGTCTTAAAACAAAGCCTAACATTTTTGATGCTTTTATTAAATTTAGTAGGGATGTCATTCCATGTATCACCATTTATTGTGCATGTCCAGCGGGAACCAACTTCACCAAATGAAAATTGTTTTGTTCACCCTGTTACATTTGGTTATTTTCTAAAGAAAAACAGCTTTAATAATTTATTGATGGGAGTTTAAAAAAAATTGGGAGGAATAGGTTGACCATATCATTTTCTAAATACTCCAGTGCAAATGAATTTATTAACAGTGAAATTTTGAAGTCTCATCACTACAAGGCTTTTGCCCCCAGTTTCAGTGTGACCCGTATGTGTGTTGTTAGAGGCGTTCCTTGTGAATGGTCTGATGAGGACATAATTAATAACATTACTGTTCCCATAGGCTGTGGCAATATTATCAAAGTGAGACGTTTAAAAAAGAAAAATATACTTCATGGAAAGACTGATTTTGTGCCAATTGAAACTGTTGTACTCATTAAAACACAATTTTACGGATTACTTCGCGATTTATTAACATTTTATTTTAAACCTGACGTTTCAAACACTACAGCGATCGTGGTCACAGGGAGACTAATTTTAACTACCGTCACTCAATAATATTAATTTACGATCCTATTTACGCAGAAAGAGCTAACCGTGTCTTGAGATCTTGCAGTGCTAGGTGTTGCTTTGGTTTTTGCTATAATAGGATCCCATGTCGGTGGAACTTTCCAACCATCTTCTCTATTGAAATTTGGATGTTGATTTTGATGAAGAAACAAATATGAAACTGTTGTGCTTACCTTCGATGGGCAAGTATTACCAAAAAGAGTATTCCTTTGTTATAATTCATTGCCAGTAGATCTATACATTTACCCAACAGTGCAATGCTACAATTGCTGTAGATATGGACACATTAAAACACAATGTAGGTCAACACCTAGATGTTTTAAGTTGGTCAGAATCACACAGGTGATGGTTGTTTGGCAGAAGATGAAGAAATAACTTGCTGTCTCTGTTCCGGTCCCCACTATGCCAATATTAAGAAATGCCCTGAGTTTAATAGACAAAAATCAATAAAGGAAACTATGGCTAAAAACTGTATTTCATATTCAGAAGCTTTAAAATTGCACCCCCCAATATCTAAATCTTATGCAGATGTACTAACCTCACTCCCCTCCCCACTCCAACTTTTTCCAAGCAACCATCATCTAATTTAACAACCACAGAAAGAAGGCCTACTTCTTCTTATAAAAAACAATTTTCCTGAAACCTAGTAGTCCCAACAAACATGGGAAAGGTTTTGATCGCTCAGCACATTCTGCTTTCATTAGGGACTATGATATTCCTTTGACAAAAAATGGTATTGCTCTAATTAACAGTGATGCAAATGACTGCAGTGATAGTAGCCCTTTAACTGATTTTTCAGTTAAGGAATTAATATTAACTCTTAATACTTTAATTAATACTTTGTCCCAATTCAATCCGAATAGTTCCTTACCGTCCCACGTTGCCCAGATTAATGACTCATTGATAAATAATTTAAGAGGTGATAAAGATAAATAATACTACGGTTATTCAATGGAATTGACGTAGTTTTATTAATTAGTAAGAAAAGTGAAGTGATTTACTTGATTAATAAATATAATCCGTTAGTCTCCCTTCAGGAGACTTAACATGTAATGCAAAATATCAGGCTTTTCCTCTATTAGGGAGGTCTGATGGTTATAGTGGAGTAGCTCTTTTTATTAGTCATTCTGTAGCCTTTAAGCATATTCCAATTCCACAACATAGTGATGAATTTTCCATAATTGCTGTTTCTATTAATAACATCTGCTTTGTTTCAATTTATATTCCACATCCTTCTTCATCAATATAATATGATGAAGTTGAATCTATTTTACTTTCTCTCCCTAAGCCTCTTTTAGTAACTGGAGATTTCAATGCTCATCATGTTAGTTTTGGAAGTTCAGCTTCCAATCATTATGGAGCCAGGGTTATTGATCTTCTTTATAAAGTGAACTTATGTATTTTAAATACAGGGTGTCCTACACGCAGAACCCAACCTCATGAAGCCCTAATAGCTCCAGACTTATCATTTGCAACCCCAAATTTAGCTTCTACTATTGATTGGTCTACCTTACTCTCTACTCATGGCAGTGACCATCATCCAATTTTAATAAATATTTCTAATATGCCTGGTAGAAAAACTTATAATCATAATCCTCGTTAAAAACACATCCTAAAAATACTGATTGGCTGATTTGTAAAGACACTGTTCTCCATAATATTTCCTCCCTTCCTGAAATTCAAAATAGTAATCAGCATGTATGTGCAGAGGCATTGGCACTATTAGTTGAATCTGCTAATAAAGTATTCCCTACTAAGAAACCTAGGAAAGGTATTCCATCTGGTGGGATGAGGTATGCTCAGCTGCCATCAAAAAAAGAAAAAAAACAGAGGCTATCTATAAAACCCATTCCACTATGGATAATTTAGACTTACTTGCCTACGAAATATCGTCCACCCGCAAATTATTTAAAAAAAAGAAATGGGATGGCTGGAAGAGTTTTTGCCTTTCCATATCCCCTGATGTTCCTCCTTCAGTTGTTTGGAATAATATTCGTAGATTTAGATCTGCTTTTAAAGATTCTAATCCTCCTCTACTAGATAATGCTATAATTGATCAATTTCTCGATAATTTGACCCCACCTTTTGTTCCCAAACAAGAATTATTACTGTCTACTTTTTCTCCTTCAGATGATAATGAATCTAGCCTCATCTCCCCCTTCAGTATTACAGAGATCTTTAATATACTTTTCAATAAATAAGCAGTAGTATTGTGCTAAATACACAAACAACATTCTAGATACTACTTTACTAAAGTACCTAAAGAAAAAAAACACTAGATTTGACTACGTCAGTATTTATACTTAAATCCTGAAATGCCTATGTGCTGCAGTATACCTACATCAAAATTTATGAGTCATATTTTTGTAAAGTTTCGTCAAAATCTATTGGTTTTTGTATGAAAGGGCAACAAACATTAATTTGTCGCAACACACATGTCCATAAAGAGGATTGAAAATTGTGAATTTAGGACTTTACATGAATTTTTAATGTACCTATTTTAATTAAAGTAAAAACACATTATGTATGAAAAAGAAACGTTTGTTGAAATAAAAGAAAACTTCTAAAAACATCCAAAGTACAGTCATTGGCACTTATAGTACAATCATTTGCAGGCATGTACAACGTACGTTGCAAACGTACTGATTGGATACGTAGTGATTGGCACCTATTCGTACTATCGTAATAAAGAACATTTAGGTAATTAAAGCTCTAAAAATTAACAAAGTTAAGTCAGTTTTAATATTTTGAACACTCATAGTGTTCTTTCTTATTTACATAATTATTAACATCAAAGTTAAACTTAGTCTTTCTCTTTTTCCTTTAACCTTCCCCTCTATTGTGTTGTTTAAAAAACTGCCAAGGTGTTCTATCATATTTCCACGTCTATTCTCGATCGTCTTCAAAATGTTTCCCTTATACAGCCATAATATTAGTAGTATAGGATGAGTGCATTCAGTTAGTGAGCTAACGAATTAGTTAGCCATGTCCCGTCCTTAGCATAAATTAGCGAGGAAGCACACGTATAGCAAACTACAAAAATTTTGGCAATAAATGTCAAAAATTTTGTAGTTTTCTATACGTGTGCTTCCTCGTCCCCCAGCCAAAAGTTTCTGAACTGGGATTTTGACGACATGTTCCTTCCATTATCTTCTCAATGGTCGCGACAACGCAAATCTTCACGTTATCGCGACAGTGTGGCCCCAGCATGATGCTACGGCTACATATTGAACGAAGATTCGTCATCGCGTTTGTCGAGATAAAAATCGTGTTCGATCCATGACGAACGTGCTTGGCCACACCAAAAAAAACTTTACTATATCGCGATAATCAAGAACGAGAGATAAAGAAGAGGTGGTTGCGCTATATCACATGGAGGCTAATAATTATTTACTGCATCTTTATTACTTGAACAAAAATAAAAAGGTTAAAAAAAAGGAATAAAAAGGCAATGGTATATGTTATCTATTCACAAAAAATTATGTTGTGATTTGGCTCTTGCGAGTCCCATAAAACTGGTTCATATTCATAATTTTGTAAGAATTCTAATACCCTGTCATTACTCCAATCCATGATTTACAAGTTTAATCAAACACGTTCAAACCGTTCGGCGTCTCGTATTCAACTAAAGCGAACTGTAGCCAACCGCACAAACTTTGTCGCGGCGACAAAACCCTTTGATGTGCGGCAATTTACCGACAGCGGCGCGAAGGGCATTCGTATTCGTGAAGATGATTCGCGATAGGACGAATGCTTTGGCCAGACGTGACGCGACAACGCAAATCTTCGCGTTATCGCGATAGTTTGGCCCCAGCATGAAAAAAAGAACGAATAGGTATGAATAATACATCAAATTAATAATTAATGATACAAAATATTAAATGCAGATGTGACTGTGTGGACTTGATCCTTTGCCTACCCAAAATGAATGGGTGTGAGTCATTGAGTAATTAGAATGGAGGGAGCATAAAAAATCTTCTAGACAAAACACACATTCACAACATTCTAGATACTACTTTACTATAGTACCTACCTATTTATAAAAATAAACATTAGATTTGACTACGTCAGTATTTATACTTAAATCCTTAAATGCCTATGTGCTGCAGTATACCTACATCAAAATGTATGATTATGTAAAGTTTCGTCAAAATCTATTGATTTTTGTATGAAAGGGCAACAAAGTTTAAAAAACCATAATATTATTAGCACAGGATTAGTGCACTCAGTCAGTTAGTAAGCTAAAGAATTTGTTAGCTATGTCTCGTCCCTACAAAGTTTTGTAACGTCAAGTTTTTTGTAGTGTGCTGTACAGTCGACCAAATTGAATCATGACCCACCTTATGGTCATTTTTCTACTGTCATTCTATACAAGTAGGTTGAAATTAGCTTGAACATACATTTCCTAGAAACGAACTGTTATCATTTTATTAGACACTGACAGTTACTGACAAGGCTATGATCGCTATCTGTACGAATAAGTTTGTATGAAAATCGGCGAGAACTTAGGTAAGGGTTGCAATGCAACACACAGGTATTGTTAGCGACGAGAAAACTTAGTTTTAAGTAGCTTTATAAAAAGAAAAATTATGATTTTGTTAACTTAGTTAAGAAGGCATGTATTTGATAATGTGAAATGTTAAGGTTTAAAAATGTTTCATGCTTTATACATAGAACAAGTTTTCCAAGTCAGAAAGTTAGGAAAATATCGGGAAAAAACATATCTTCTAGTCCATTTACACATATATAGCTATTTCCTTCACACATCTTCTTGAAAATGGTGGATAATTCGAGATACGGATAGGGAGGGGATGAAAGTGCTGGAAATCCCAGAAAGAAAATTCTAGAACGTGAAAGGCAGATATGTTTTGTCCCTTTCCCGCACGAAAGGTCCCTTGCAAGCGGCAATACCGTAAAGAAAGCCGTTTCAGTTTTTTAGCTATAACTTCTAAACTAATTAAAATATTTTAATGATTTTAGTACTATTAGATAGCTAAAATAATGACTCAACTTAGAAAAATAAGTTTCTGTAAGAATATTAACTGTCACCCAGGAAAACTAACGAAAAACTGATTTCCTCGCATTAGAGGGAGATAGCATGATCCGAGGGCGGGAGAAAGAATCCCGGAACCATATAAATATGGAAAAGGTTTTTCCGGATGGCAAGTTTTAGTTCTCAAGTTTTAGTTCTGAAGTTTTAGTTCTGAAAAGCTCTCAGAATACTTCTGAAGAGAAGAAAGTGAACAGTGAACAGTGAATACCAGTGCAGTAGTAGTAGTGACAATAAGTGCCATAGTAGTAAATAACAGCTTTGTAAGTGCAATAGTGAGTGAATAAAGTCTGCAAGTGCATAGTGCAATAGTGTTTCAATCAGGACCCTATAGTTAGTGCCCAGTACATTCAGTTAGGCAGCTTCAGACCGGCCAGCACACCACACACCCAAATACAGTCCACTACCGGGGACCGCACCGGATTAACCGACCTGCCGCACCCCGCAACACGCTACCAGTTTCAGGTATGTAGGTAGATATTCGGGATTCGGCACAGCCGGGCGCCAAGTCTGTATCGGGAACCAGTTTCTTCATAAAAATTCCACTGGAACTTGTGTTAGCCATGATGAAATAAAACAGTATACTTAGTTGAAGAATGTAATATTTATTTTAGGTATATGTTTAACAAGTGGCATTAAATTGGTAAAGTGAAAAGTGACCCGATTAGACGACTACAAATGTCACTTCCCCAATCCAAACCCCACAAATTTTCTATTGGATTAAGATCTGGAGACCCAGACGGCCATAGTATACGAGTGAATTCATCTTCATGCTGGGTAAACCAATTCGAGACAATTCTGGCAGTATGCACTGGACAGTTATCATGAACAAAGGAGAATACTGGCACTTCTTCACGCAAGTAAACTGTTCGCAAAGTCGGTAACATTGATTCTTCCAATAAATTGACATAGTTTATAGTGTTCTGATGAGGAGAAATTTGAACAATTTCTCCGACACTTCCGGCGTCCATCCAGGCACACATGTTAGCTGAAATTCAGCCGGATAATTGGTTGGGCACAACGTGATCCTCTGTGTATCGCGTGTTATCGTAACGCCACGAAGTTAAGCTACCATGTTAAGAAGAGCGAAATGATTTCTCGTCTGTAAAGATGTCATTCGTAATAGTGTTGCATTTCCGCTCTCTGTTGGTTCGTGATTCAACGAACGCCATGATTATGTCGTCGTTTGTCTTCGAGGGTACCCTCTTTAGCATGCCGTCTGATCCAGGTTCTGACTGTGTTCTGACTTATTCTTAGCTCTTTGTTATGCCGAATTGGCCATTATACGGTTTGTTTGTAGATATTGACTTAGATTTTTATAAAATTTCAGACTTACTAGATATGCTTGACATCTGACACACGACGTTTTTTATTTTTAAAATTATAATACATTTTTCTTCGTAGTGAAAAGAGTTTGGATTATGGACTTATTTTAAATTCATATTAAGACTGGTTTATCTAAAACATGTCTAGTGCAGTGATAATAAAGGTTAAACTGCATAGATCTCTAACCCGTAATGACGCATTTTTATTCATATTTAAAACGTACTAAGTGCAACATGCATGACAGCGAAGAAAACCTTACTACATTAATGAATACAAAGGAATAATCGGCAAAGTGGGTCATGATTCAATTTTGTCGACTGTACATTGTGCTTCCTCGTCCCCCGCTACAAGTGGTGAAATTTTTGCATCGGGATTAAGACACATGCTCTCTCCATTCTAACTTCTCAATGGCGTGAGTGAATGTGAAAATTGAAAAAAAAGTATATGTTGTGATTTGCGTCTTCAACGGAATTTGGGCGGGAAATGAACCGTGACGGCTGGGGTTCGTTTCTTAATTTTCTATATAAGTTTTTCGTGGTCATTGTTGTGATTGTGTGGTGGAATAATCTTAATAATGTGCTGCAGTGGAGAACTAATGAAGTGAAAGTAAGAAACAAAGTAAGGCGCTCCTATCTGATCCGGTTCGATTTCCCGCTCAAAATTTCCATGAGAGCATTGAAATGTGAACCTTCCTCATATTTCAGTGAGTTAGGTTAGTTTGTAGTTTAGTGTTAGTGTTGTGTAAGTACATAAGAAGAAGATTCTGAAGAAATGAATAAACAATGAAATGATACTGAAGACTTGGCTGTATAGACTTGATCCTTTGCCTACCCAGAATGGGTGAATTGAACAAAAAAAAAGATTTGCGTGCTGCGTCTTCGTTTTTAAGATATTTTGTCTTTCTTTCTGGACTTCTTGTTTGTTGGCCCATGCATGCTTGCTTGTACAGTAAACTTTGCGTAGGATCATCATTGTGATAGCTAGGTACAGTGATTTGTGTCGAAAAAATACAATAAACAACATGGTTGACAGAATTGATATGGCTTTGGACGACATTATAAAAGCAAGTAAAAAGGGCAGAGGTGGCGGCGGAGCCGGTCGAAAGTTTGATGGGAATCGTAAACCTGGTCGAGGAGCAGGAGGAGGATTTCGCAATGGCCGTTCAGGTGGCGTCTTACGTGGAAGAAATCGTGGTGGTATTACCAAGCCTACCAATTACACAAGGGTAAATCTAATCTGATTGATAATACAAATGCAAAATGGCGGACAAACGTGGTAATGGACGCATCACATTCATCGCCAAAAGTTTACTTATCGCACGCATGGGATATTTTTCTGCTCTTGGCAGATGTTCTTAATGTTTGGATTTTAAATGCTCTTAGTATCTATCTACTATTGGGTGTAGACATGCACCTACCTACTTTCACTGGGTCGATCATTGTAGGTGCATATTGAAGCGTGCATATTGTTCTTGCTAAAATCTTCGTGTCCATCTATTGGGGTGTGACTTTGGCTGGAACTGTTCCGTTTTTCGGAACTCAGATATTCATCACTCTTGGTTTGCGGAAATGACGATAATGAAGATGATGATAATGGGAGATGTTGCCGAGCTTCTGTACTATGGAATTACCTGCAAGCAGTGGGACCATGTTTTGCAATGTCCATGATGATATGTCATCCAGTGAATCACTACAGTGATGCATAGACCTATGCTTTGTGTTAAAAAATTTAACAGAAATAAAATGTTAAAACAGTGCTGTGTTAAGTGTAAATGAACCCCAGACTTATTTGATTGTTATAAACAGTACTACTACTATTTTATATTATTCATTTATTGTTTGATAAGATCATATGATATATTTGTTAGTATTGATGTGATGTACGACCAGTGTTTGCCGAGCATTTTGAGTTCTCAAACTCAAAAAAGCAGGTAGTGGCCAAGCTGTAAGCTCTATGAAGAACAACTATTTCAGGGTGATGTTAACAGCACTTGGAAACACGACATGTTCAACGATTTTGCAGACAGGAAGATTCAGAGAGGAGGATCTATTTCTACAGGGCCTACTAAACTTCTGGTATCAAATTTGGATTTTGGAGTTTCAGACTCTGATATACAAGAACTATTTTCCGAATTTGGTATTTTGAAAAGTGCCGCTGTACATTATGACAGATCTGGCAGATCATTAGGTATGTCTGATAAAATTGTCCAAAAGGCTATTTTACTTTGATATAAATGGAATTAAAATTCTAAACTTAAATATCATATCAAAACATATTTTTTTTTTAATAATTAGAATGATCAACTGATAGTTATTCAAAAAATACATTTATTGGAAGCTTACAGCTATTGAAGCGACACCTAATTAAAATTTCATCCTTTAGGAACAGCAGATGTGGTGTTTGAAAGAAAAGCTGATGCGCTTAAAGCTATGAAACAGTATAATGGAGTGCCATTAGATGGACGTGCAATGAACATTCAATTGGCGACATCAGAAATTAGTACCTTTAGGACTCAAGATAGAGGAGTTCGTCTTGGAAGCAGTAGCATATCAAATAGAAGAAACTCCAACAGGAGTATGTATATTTACTAATAATTAATATAACTTATAGGAAGGCCAAACTGGTATTTATATTGTGAAACTGACAAGCTTCTGTCCTGAGTATCAGATATTCTGTCGTAATAATAGTTAAACCAATACAAAATTCAAGATTAAAAATTGTGTTAGGATCTGCGCAGATGGGCTACCAAGCTGTTCACATTATTTTTCATAAAATGGCAACTCTGTGTTCGCGACATGCCAACGGTGGCATTTTACAAAACATCTACCAGAGGATCTAGCAGATGAATGTAAATTGTAGCTGCCACAGACCACCTTCGTTTGCGCGGGACCAAAGGGAGTAGCGCGCGACAGCCACCGGTGGTGGTGATTGGTGGCCCATCTGTGCGGAGCCTAAGTTTTGGGCTGAGAATAACTCCAAAAAGATCATCCTGTTCTTTATGAGGAAGTGACCAAATTCTTTCTGTTTTCAGATAGTGTACCCAACAGGAATCAAAGTGGAGGTGGAATGAGAGGGCGTGGAGGTGGCAGAGGCCGTGGTGGTGCCGGCCGTGGCAAACGCCCTGTCCCCACTGCTGAACAATTAGATGCTGAATTGGATGCATATGTCAAAGAGATAAAATAAAACTTACTTTACTGCGCATCTAGGACTCTCATTCGAGTACATCAATAGTATCTAAGATTACAACCTGTTTTCCTTAATTTGATATAAATTTAAGAAAAAACTACATGTAGACTTTTCAGTTAATATTATGACGACATCAAGGTAAAATTGTGGTTAAGTGCTGTAATGGATGGAGATATTTTTAAAAATAAATAGTCATACTACATAATGTCCAATTATTTTATTACCGAGGTGTATACGTAAGGACGATTTCCAAGTTTCATGCAATTTTTGGCCTCCAATAGCAATGTGTAATATGATACGTCGTTGGATAGCTACACCTCTTAGTAACCTGAATAAAAGTTACTATGGTGTCAAGTTCCGATCGTTAGTCCGTTTAGAGCTATACTGTATAGTCTCAGAATAAGAAGAGCACCAACTTTTGGTAATCACCATGAAAGCAACTAAAGGGCATGTTCCTATCGTTAGCCCGTTAGAGCCACAAATTATAAAGAGTATGGTTCCCAGGTCTGTAGGGCCTATTTAAATATTGTGTTTGTGAAATAAATCAATGGTTTGTTGTAGTGACATAAAACTACATTACATTAGGCACTTTCAATTTTTTTATTTGAAGTGGACTTTTATTAGGAAACAAAAATATAGACGTACAGTCGACCAAATTGAATCATGACCCACCTTATGGTCATTTTTCTACTGTCATTCTATACAAGTAAGTTGAAATTCGCTTGAACATACATTTCCTAGAAACGTTCAACGATTAATGAACGTGTTATCATTTTATTAGACACTGACAGTAACTGACAAGGCTATGGTCGCTATCTGTACGAATAAGTTTGTATAAAAATCGGCGAGAACTTCATTTCATGTGGGTAAGGGTTGCAATGCAACACACAAGTAGGTAGGTAGATATTCGGGATTCGGCACAGCCGGGCGCCAAGTCTGTATTGGGAACCAGTTTCTTTTATAAAAGTTCCACTGGAACTTGTGTTTGCCATGATGAAATAAAACAGTATACTTAGTTGAAGAAAATAATATTTATTTTAAGTATATAGTTAACAAGTGGCATTAAATTGGTAAAGTGAAAAGTAACCCGATTAGACGACAAATGTCACTTCCCCAATCCAAACACCACAAATTTTCATCTGGGGACCTTGACGGCCATGGAATAAGAGTGAATGCATCTTCATGCTGGGTAAACCAATTCGAGACAATTCTGGCAGTATGCACTGGACAGTTATCATGAACAAAGGAGAATACTGGCACTTCTTCACGCAAGTAAACTTCGCAAAGTCGATAACATTGATTCTTCCAATAAATTGACATAGTTTATAGAGGTATGACGAGGAGAAATTTGAACAAGTTTTCCGACACTTCCGGCATCCATCCAGGCACACATGTTAGCTGAAATTCAGCTGGATAATTGGTTGGGCACAACGTGATCCTCTGTGTATCGCGTGTTATCTTAACGCCACGAAGTTAAGCGACCATGTTGAGAAGAGCGAAATGATTTCTTGTCTGTAAATATGTTATCCGTAATAGTGTTGCATTTCTGTTTTCTTCCGTTCCGTTCTTAATTCGACGAACGCCATGAATATGTCGTCGTCTGTCTTCGAGGACTTCTTTAGCATGCCGGCTGATCCAGGTTCTGACTGTGTTCCGACTTATTCTTAGCTGTTCTGCCAAATTGGCCATTATGCGATTTGTTTGTAGATATTGACTTAGGTTTTTATACAATTTCAGACTTACTAGGTGGGCGGATCAACTTTTTTTTGTAAAAACGCGTCCCGTTCACTTTAAAAATAGTAAACCCTACTTTTTATTACATAAAACATGGAATAAGATATTATTTGTTTAATCAGATCTATTATTTTGTGTTTGCCTTAGTTTTGTAAGTCAGACTTTTTCCATTTTTAAAGAAAAATTTTCGTGACTCGGGTGACGAAATTTTTGTTTCATACTAAATCTTACTGTCCCCCAAGGGTACTAAATTACTATTATCGAAAATTCTGAAAACAAAGTCCATTACGACTTTCTATATTTAGAGGTTTTTATATACATATTAGTACCTTTAATTTAAATTCTTATTAACCAGCACGATATTACGGATTTGAATATACAAAATATTTTTTTTAAACTATGTCCCCAAGGCGGTGAAATAACACGTGTCGTCTGAGTCACCGGATACTTTGTTTTGCTAATTGCGAGCGAGACAGCCGTCGGATACTTTGTTTTGCTAATTGCGAGCGAGACAGCCTATGAACGGCTTACCCAATAGGAGCTGCATCTAAGTATCGCGTGATGGCGTCTGCGTTTGCTATACGTTCAAACAGACTCGGCCATTTCGTCCGTGACTCGCGAGGTGGTAGCGTGTGTTTATTGTGTGTCGGCCGAGTAACGTTCGAATTTCGGTAAGTGTACAGTCGAGCAAATTGAATCATGACCCACTTTGCCGATTATTCCTTTGCATTTATAAATGTAGTAAGGTTTTCTTCGCTGTCATGCATGTTGCACATAGTACGTTTTAAATATGAATAAAAATGCGTCATAACGGGTCAGAGATTTATGCAAGTTTAACCTTTATTATAACTGCACTAGACATGTTTTAGATAAACCAGTCTTAATATGAATTTAAAATAAGTTCATAATCCAAACTCTTTTCACTACGAAGAAAAATGTATTATAATTAAAAAATTAAAAAACGTCGTTTGTCAAATGTCAAGTATACCTACTAGTAAGTCAGAAATTTTATAAAAACCTAAGTCAATATCTACAAACAAATCTTATAATGGCCAATTTGGCAGAACAAACAGCTAAGAATAAGTCGGAACACAGTCAGAACCTGGATCAGCCGGCATGCTAAAGAGGGTACCCTCGAAGACAGACGACGACATATTCATGGCGTTCGTCGAATTAAGAACGGAACGGAAGAGAACGGAAATGCAACACTATTACGGATAACATATTTACAGACAAGAAAACATTTCGCTCTTCTCAACTAGGTCGCTTAACTTCGTGGCGTTACGATAACACGCGATACACAGGATCACGTTGTGCCCAACCAATTATCCAGCTGAATTTCAGCTAACATGTGTGCCTGGATGGATGCCGGAAGTGTCGGAAAACTTGTTCAAATTTCTCCTCGTCATACCTCTATAAACTATGTCAATTTATTGGAAGAATCAATGTTACCGACTTTGCGAACAGTTTACTTGCGTGAAGAAGTGCCAGTATTCTCCTTTGTTCATGATAACTGTCCAGTGCATACTGCCAGAATTGTCTCGAATTGGTTTACCCAGCATGAAGATGCATTCACTCTTATTCCATGGCCGTCTAGGTCCCCAGATGAAAATTTGTGGTGTTTGGATTGGGGAAGTGACATTTGTCGTCTAATCGGGTTACTTTTCACTGTACCAATTTAATGCCACTTGTTAAATATATACTTAAAATAAATATTATTTTCTTCAACTAAGTATACTGTTTTATTTCATCATGGCAAACACAAGTTCCAGTGGAACGTTTATAAAAGAAACTGGTTCCCAATACAGACTTGGCGCCCGGCTGTGCCGAATCCCAATTATCTACCTACCTACTTGTGTGTTGCATTGCAACCCTTACCCACATGAAATGAAGTTCTCGCCGATTTTTATACAAACTTATTCGTACAGATAGCGACCATTGCCTTGTCAGTGACTGTCAGTGTCTAATAAAATGATAACTCGTTCGTTTCTAGGAAATGTATGTTCAAGCGAATTTCAACTTACTTGTATAGAATGACAGTAGAAAAATGACCATAAGGTGGGTCATGATTCAATTTGGTCGACTGTACCTCTTTCTAAAATTTTTTTTTCTATATCTAGTGTCTTTTAGGTCTAAAATGCTGGAGGTGTATGTTTTTACCGTAGTATATATTGTTTTGCGACCAAAACAACAAAACGATGTTAAAATGTCACTTTAGTCACAGTCACCTTAGTAACGAAAACCGTGACTCAGAAGACTTTTTACGTGACTCAAGAGACTTTTTTTAAGGTATTACCTTAAATCCTTACTGCGTTAAATTGAACAATTTGGTAATTAGTGTTTTAGTTGCTAAACTAGTACAAAAGCGGGATACTTTTTTTGTGTCTGTTACCTCAAATTTCATAGTTTTTTATGCATGTATCCTGTTTGCGGATGTTATGTGACCGCGTGACACTATAATTTGAAATTAAATAAATAAATTGCATTACAATAATAACATTTTACCTTATTTTCGAGGTATGATGTTTTATCCTGAAACTTCCGATGATGATGAAGAAACACGTTCACAACCTAGTACATCAAGGAGTGCAGCGTGGAGACTTTCTATTAGTAAATGTAAATTCTAGCAAAGGTAAAACTTTTAAATATGTCTGTACAGTCGATGAGCTGCACGAGGACGGTGATATGCGAGTCACGTTTTTACGTTATGTTAAAAATAAAAGTACTTTTGTTTTAGACAAATCCGATCTAGCTGATATTGACTATACAGACATAGTTACAATTTTGGATAAACCGAATATTACTATCAAGCGAGGCGTACAATATTATACAATGTGTCCCGGGGATAAGTGACCGCTCGAATTTTTTTGAATATTTGTACAAAATTAAGGATAATTTCTTTTATATTTGGGACTTACAGCCTTTGGTTTTTTTTTAATGATTTTTTTAATTTTTTTAGTAAATACGCGTGACGTGCTGCAGTTTTTTTAAGATATTTCCTAAGCTTTTACATCTTTTTTCATTCTTTTTTCTTTATTGACTAGTCGACATCATAATTTATCAATTAAAATTATCAAACATAACTAAAATGTAATAAAACATTTATTAAAAAAAAAAGAAAATAAAAATTCAAAGAAAATAACGCCCTTTTTTTCAGTTTTTTCAAAATAAGTCTAATAAATGCCCCCTTAATATCACTTTTTTTAAATTTATTAATAAACTACATGATATTTCCTACAATAGCTCAGAACAATGTTTGCTGCTATTTCAAACAAATGCAAAAGTACAGTCAGTTGAAATTTGACTCCTACTCGGTAAAAAAAGAGCAAAGTCTTCATAGCTAACTAAACCCGCTGTTGACACTGTCAGGCCTGTTATTAACAAGCCTGACAGTGTCAACAGCGGGTTTAGTTATTTATGAGATAAAAGTATTTTTATTAAATTTGATATTTTTTAAAGTACAAAAGGGACGAGCGCTCATCGTGGTAGATAATAAAGACCGGTTTTTTTACCTGCGTTATTTTTTGTGTTTTGTTACGAAAAAAGGGTCAGATTCAAGAGTTTGCAATTTGGTGCATTTTTGAAATAGCAGCAAACATTGTTCTGAACTATTCTAGGAAATATCATGTAGTTTATTAATAAATTTAAAAAAAGTGATATTAAGGGGGCATTTATTAGACTTATTTTGAAAAAACTGAAAAAAAGGGCGTTATTTTCTTTGAATTTTTATTTTCTTTTTTTTTTTAATAAATGTTTTATTACATTTTAGTTATGTTTGATAATTTTAATTGATAAATTATGATGTCGACTAGTCAATAAAGAAAAAAGAATGAAAAAAGATGTAAAAACTTAGGAAATATCTTTAAAAAACTGCAGCACGTCACGCGTATTTACTAAAAAAATTAAAAAAATCATTAAAAAAAAACCAAAGGCGGTAAGACCCAAATATAAAAGAAATTATCCTTAATTTTGTACAAATATTCAAAAAATTTCGGGCGGTCACTTATCCCCGGGACACATTGTATTTCCAAACAGAATGTGGAAGTTTCAAAATAAAGATGGCACGATTGTTGTTGTTGCTGAAGCATTATGTGATTTAGCTTATTATATTATGTTCTTGACAAATAATAATATGTGATAAAAAAATTGTTAAGTTGTTTTTTAAATATTGAAGAAAGACTTGTGAGTTATGATTGATCTCAGAACTTATAGTAATGCATATAAATATCTTAAGTACTTTCAGTTTTTAAGTTTTTACTAATCACGCCTCGTATGTGAACACGACATTTTGATAATGTTTTGGTTATGTTGTTTTGTAAAACATTTATTGGATAGCTTTTAATTGTTTAAAACCCAACAAAGTTGGTGCTTATTACTTAGATAATACTTTAATCTAAGAATTGTTATGATTAGTAGTTAGAGTTGACTGATTGTTTTTTGTTGATTTCACAATTAAGAATAATAAAAGTTATAATATGGAAGATTTATAAAATAATAAGTGTTATTTTGTAACTCGTTTAGACATCTAGTAATAATATTTTGATTCCTAATCTTCAAAGTTACTGGAATTGTGTCTCTTGAGTCACATGTTTTGTCTCTTCGCTAACAATATTGTCCCCCTAAATTGCAACAGATAACAGGCTTTTAAACAGTTTCTAAGAATCACTATTTTAAAACTATATACAAATAATGTTTTGCTTAGAACAACAAAGTTCTAAGCAAAACATTATTTGTAAGTCACTATACTCGTTTAATTATATTGAGTGCATACTGATTTATGTTAAAAAATATTCACTTCAAACTAGGTATGTGACTCAGGAGATAAAACCAACCCCAGTATTACGAAATTGAGACTGAATTTGGTACCTTTTATTTTGCAACTGTGTTCATTATTAATTATTTTCAATAATAAAAGAAATAATTTTGGAATTAAATGAAGTTTCTTTATCAAAATCCAGAAATTCGTATCCGTGACTCGGTAGACGTTTTACGTGAGTGTGCCATCAAATTTGTGTAATAATTCCAATCAAAACACTAGAACGAGCGATGTTCGAGATATATTTGCAATCTCCGAAAGTAATATTATCAATATTAAATAATATTGCGAGGATAAAAGTACTTATTTTTTTTTCCCTAAAAAGTTGATTATGTACAAGGAATAGTTGATCCGCCCAGGTATACTTGACATTTGACACACGACGTTTTTTATTTTTTAAATTATAATACATTTTTATTCGTAGTGAAAAGAGTTTGGATTATGGACTTATTTTAAATTCATATTAAGACTGGTTTATCTAAAACATGTCTAGTGCGGTGATAATAAAGGTTAAACTTGCATAGATCTCTGACCCGTTATGACGCATTTTTATTCATATTTAAAACGTACTATGTGCAACATGCATGACAGCGAAGAAAACCTTACTACATTTATGAATGCAAAGGAATAATCGGCAAAGTGGGTCATGATTCAATTTGCTCGACTTTACAGTCAGCATCAGAAGTGGATAAGCAACTCTGCTGTTCACATAGTGCTACACATTCAAAGTGACCATAATTATCTATATAACAAAAGTTTTCAGATTGATGAGAGCATCCAGTGTTTCAAATAAAAGTGAGCCCACAAGTTGTCAAATATTTCGTAGCAAACTGAAAGTCATAGGTATATAAACAAACAGACTGTAATGGTATCTAAGCAATCTAGATGTTCGTAATGAAATGAATTCTCAAACAAGTAGAATAAATCCTATGCTCATGTTTTAAGGCTTATAATTGATTTGTATAAAATACGTAATTAAAGCAAAAAATACGAATGTGCTAAGTTTATCATAATACAAGTTATTTCGTTTGCTGAAAGATCATTTTCGCTTAAAGCAGTTATAAACATTGGTGATTTTCAAGTAACACTCATTTCGGAAGTTATCGGTCTCGGTCTCGGAACTTTGCCGATCCGACCCACTTCGTGAAAATGTTGTAAAATATATTACAATACAATGCAGTAAGGTTGAAAATTTCAGTGTCACGTGTTGATGTGTCAGTGTCACATGGGATAATGTCAGTTGGCAAAATTTTAAGAACATTGAAGATTTTGTTCACAGTTACGTAAGGGTGCGTTTACACGAACTTGTTTGTCTTATGGCGATGTGGCCGCCTGGAATTTACTTGTGTCTCTTAAAATTAAACTTTCCTTAAGTAGAGGTTAAGGAAGATTTAATTAAGAGTACCTATTTTTTTTAAATCTTTATTTTTTAAGAGGGTTTTCCCACAGGGGAATGTCACCCTCGTATAGTCAAATCTATGTAAATTATCTACGATTAAGCGCAGACTGTACGAGTCTATATAACATTTTGGCTGTCCTGGATGAAGGGAAAGCCAAAATACTATTACACCAACCCACTTCAAACAAGAATTGACAAATAAATAAAAATTGAATTCTCTGTCTGATTCCTTACACATTCCGTTATCACATGTACTACGTCTTCTATAATCCCACATTCTTTGCAATTAGGTGATTCAATTTTTTTACATTAGGAAACCGAAACTTTAATGGTATGTGTCCGGAACGCAGTCTGAGAGCAGTGATAACTGTGTGCCTGCTCATATCGGTCGCATAAAACCAAGGTATTCTTAGTAACGTTGGCTGCATTGTTTTGTACCAAATTTCTTTGGTCCGTGACCTCTCATCAAAATATTCGCGCCAAGTCTCTTTACACCACTCCTTTACTATACTGAGAGATTCTGTGAAGTAAGGTACGCAGTCATATTCAATGCCACTGACCATTGCTTCTTTAGCTAGTCTGTCAGCTTGTTCGTTACCTGCTAGACCGATATGTGCAGGCACCCATTGCAATGTAACTGACTTGTTATCTTCGGCGAACTTTAGAATAGAATCTATTATCGAGTAAGCTATCGGTGTTCCTCGAAAGCTCGAGGTACACCGAGCTAAGTGTTGAAGAGCGCTTTTAGAGTCGGATAAAACGACAAATTCATCATGTTCAATCGATTTGATATACGATAACGCCTCTTGAATTGCTAACAATTCCGCATGCATAATGCATATATTAGATTCTATTCTAAGTCCACAATGTTTCCCATTTTGAGGGTCATAAAAAGCCGCACCAATGTGATCTTTATCTTTGGAACCGTCCGTAAAAATTTTGTAACAATTTGTATAGTTTTCCTTTATGATTATTTCACATAGATGTTTTAAATTCTGAGCTGAATAGGCACTCTTAGATTTATCCGCAATATCCGAATTTAAATTGGGTTTGACACAGTACGAAAGATCCACATTGCTCATCCATGTCTTCAAGGTAAACATTTCTAATTGTGTGCTTTGATAAATAGGATTCGACTTTAAATGTTGATGTGTCCGAATGAGTAAGGGAACTTTTTTTCGGTGCCAAAAAGGTCTATGACATTCATTTTGTAGCTCTTCCAACAGTTCAATATTTTCATTATCCGCCAAAGATCTGCATCGAAGCCAAAATTTGCCAGCAAGGTATTGTCTCCTTACACCTAATGGAGGAATATGGAGCTCATTTTCCATAACGTGGATGGGTGTGGATTTGATAAATCCCCCAATCAACCGTAAACACTGGTTCTGAACTTTATCCAGTTTATTAAGAAAGTTCTGACAACTGTTATCGTAGAGCATACTGCCATAATCTATCCTACTACGGACTAGTGCTATATATAGCTTCCTTAAATGTATTGGGTGAACACCCCAACTTGAGCCACGTAAAATTTTTAAGACGTTCAGATATTTTAACGCTTTTTCTTTTACCTCATTAATGTGTTTCGACCATCTAAGTTTTCTATCCAGCCACATTCCTAAGTACTTTACTGTATCTACAATTTCTAAACTAGAGTTATTTATTTAAAGGTCTATATGGTCTCTTTTATACCCTCTCTTAAATAAACAAACTTTAGTTTTAAGCGTAGAAATCTCTAATCCAAATTGTTCTAGGACTACAGTAAAATTGTCAAGGGCTGACTGGAGGACAAAAGTAATATCCGATAGTTTATCACCAGAAGTGTATAATAAAAAATCATCCGTATACTGTGATAAAGTAACATTTTTGATTTTATCACATATCTCTTTCGTTACTATATTAAAAAGAATTGGCGATAATGGATCCCCCTGCGCTAATCCCCGGTCGGTTGCTCTTACTAGTTCGACGGTATTTGTTTGTATTTTAAGGTATCGCAATTTTAAAAAATTCCATAAGTATACGCACATCTTCGAGCCTACTTGTAGTCTGTCTAATACGGAAAGTAAGTGCCTCAAATCAACATTGTTGTACGCGTTGTCAATATCGACAAAACAAGCTATTGTTGAAAAAAAGTTATTTCTTTCGCAATGCCACTCTAACCTTTTATTTAGAATAATGTGAAAAAGTTTACTTAAACATGTCATCAAAGAGATTGGCCTAATAGCTTTGAGGGAATTTTGATCTCTGCCTGGTTTGGGGATGGGTACAATTATTACATCTCTCCAATGCTTGGGCACAAAACCAGATGTGTATATTCGATTATACAAATGCAGTAGCTCGAACTTTGCATTTATTGGCAAGTGATAAAGCATTAAATACGTGATCCGTTACCTGGTGCAGTTGACTTTTTAGGTATATTATGTTCAAATTCAGCAAGAGAGACCGGTGACTCTAAGTGAGGATTGAAAGAAGAAAAAGTGGGACTCTCGGAGGATACTGACTCAGGTGTAAGGCTTTTTAGTAACTTGATTGCCATTTCATCATTGACGTAACTGTTAGCTGACTTGTATCCCTTTACCCATTTCATCTTCTGCCACAATTCTCTTACTGAAGTAGACTGATTACAAGATGAGCAAAAGTCAGAGAAACTATACGAACGGGCTTTGTGTATCAAGCGTTTGGCTTGGTGGATCTTTTCTTTTAAAATATCCGAATTTCGCGGCGTAGGGTTCCGTCGGAAATGAGAGAGAGCCAGGCGTCGCTCAGCCACTGCTTTGGACAGCATGCTGTTCCAATATGGTTTAGGTAAAAACTTCTTGGATGAATTCTGACTAATCTTTATATAAGGAATGTGTAAATCAGCCGCAACATTAATTCATTCTGTAAAAGCGTTGTAGTCTTTTTGCAGATCATTATTTCGGGTAAAGTTTTCGAACAAATTCTTCAGACAATCTCTATAAGAACACCAGTCCGCCTTTTTGAAATTCCTTTTCACGAGATAAGTTTGCCGGCTAGAATCCTTCGTCGAAATCTTAATGACTCTGTGATCACTGCCCAGTGTCTCGTTCAAATCTTTATAGTTAAAATTTAATGCTATATCAGAGGAAGCTAAGACTACATCCGGTGAATACTGTTGAAGGGTATTATTAACTAATTTTATTCTAGTCGGAGTACAGTCATTTAATGTGACGAAGTCATATTCCGTTAGAGAATCATAAATTTGTATACCCCTTTGGTCTGTTTTGCGTGACCACGTAGAGTGGTGACCATTCAAATCACTTAGGATAACTGTTTTTTTGTTAAAGATGGAAAAAAAGTTTATCCCAGTCTCTAGTATTCGTATGAACTGAGGGGGGGGCAATACGCACATATAACATTTTCTATTTCGGAACAATTAAAAATTTTTACATGCATGATTTCAATTCCTGTGTTGTCTATTTGTATGTTGCACTTTTGGGCTTTAATAGACTTATGCAATAATAAAGCTATCCCTCCATATGAATCGTCACGGTCACAACGGAATATAACATAGTTTTTAATATTTAACTGGCTATCCGGTTCTAACCATGTTTCACAGATAGATGCAATGTGGATCTGTTCCTGTGCCAATAAATTTTCAAAAGAAACCAATTTTGGTCTTAGACTTTGAGAATTCCAGTGAAATAAATTTACAAAACTAGCCATATTACACTTACCCACTAAAATAACTTAAAATAATTTTCAACATCGGCCAATCGGAAATGTTTTCCGCTGCCACTAAAATTATCCATTCCAAACACCACTTGATAAACAACTTAATTTTTTGACCAACTGTCGTATTCCTTAAAAATAATATCTCTTTTAATCTGTCTAGAAGTTCTCCAAAGGTGATATCTTTTTTAGAACACTTTTCATCGCTTTTAACTTGATTGTGGTCACCGTAGGTATATTCTTCATCGTAAAAGTTTTCGGGTACCGCTGCGCACTTTTTAGAACGATGTTTTGCGGGCTTAATGATGTCCTCCGATTTATGAGAGCTAGCTGGATGGTGAACATCTGCTTGAACTTTTACAACATTTGCGTACAGCGGTTTTCCTTGGTTACTGTTTTTTTTTCCTGTTTTTGGCATGCACGGCTAGTGCGTCAGCCATGTTAAAAGGTTGGGAATCGTAAGGAATCAGGAAATAGGAGAGGAAGAAGCAGTTTTTGGAATCTGGATCAGAAAGCTTAGGATGAAATATAATGTGGAATTAATATATTTAATAATTACAAATTTGATAGATATGGGCTTATAATTTTATATTATTAACTGTCATAAATATAGATAGAATATTATAAACATCAATACTATTTAAATACAAAAGACAAACTATGGAAGTAGGAAAAGGAATACGGAGGGATCTCAAATTTTCATAAAAAGAGGAACAATCATAATTAGGACAACTGAAAAAAATATGATTTAAATCTCCTACACCTGTACCACATTTACACAGATCTGAATTTACAATATTTATTTTGAAAAGATGTTTAGGTATACAAACATGACCAGTTCTCATTCTAATTAATAGATATCAAGGAAGGAAGAGCCTCCATTCTTTCATCTACTTTTTCCTTAAAAAGTTGCCAATCGGCATTAATCAGAAGATATTTTAAGCGAGGAGGAGGGATAGTGGAAGGTTTACTACTGATAGGTAATGTAATGATAATTGGATGGTGGTCACTGCCATAAGATGAGGAAAGGGTACGCCAGGTTAAAGATGATGCTAGAGAAGGAGAACACATTGACAAATCTGGAGCACTGACTCCTTCAGTACTAGGGGTACGGCGAGTTAGTTCACCAGTGTTCAACAAACAGAGATTAGAGTATCTAAAAAATCTAAAATTTTTGAACCATAATGGTTAGACGGACTGCTACCCCAAGACACATGCTGGGCAATGCCCAGCCCAATCTCCCATAATTATAATTGGTTTGGGAAGAGAAGGCAAAATAGTACCTAGTATTTCATTATATAGAGTAGAAGTAGGGTGTGGGATATAAATAGACACAAAACAAATACCATGAACACTAACAGCAATAATATAATAGTCCGCATTGTGTACAGGAATAGGGACATGCTGAAAAGTAATAGAGTGATTAATTAGCAGGGCCACCCCGCTATAGCCATCTGATCTATCTTCTCAAGGTGGCAGGCATAGCCTGCCACCTTGAAACAGCCACCAGGCTTAAGCCAAGTCTCTTGGAGAGAAATGGCTAACGGGTTATATTTGTTTATCAAGTGAAATAAATCTGATTTCTTACTGAGAATGCTGCGGCAATTCCACTGAATTACCACCGATTGCATTATTATATAAATTATTATTACTATTTGAATTATTTTCATATGAATTAATTTTATCATTTGTAACATTCTGGAGTGAGTCAGCGTTGGGCGGTCTAAAGTTTGCATTATAGTGAGACAAAGAATTGAGGAGGGTTATGATTAATTCTTTTACTGACATGATATCTGAGAGTAAAGAGTCTTTATTAGAATTATCTTTATAAGCAGTACCAGTTGAAGGTAAATTAATGTTAAAGTCTTTGGTTAATGCATCATGAGCAGCCTTATCATAACCATAATTTAAAATGGGAGGGGATCTAGGCTTAAGAAATACAGTCTTTTTATATGAGTGGCTATGTGTTGGAATTGAAATATTATTGGAGTGGTTTCTTAAAACTGTGGAATTGGATTGAACTGGGGATACTGATGTAAGAACATCAGCATATGATTTCTCCAACTGTAGGATGTAGTTTTATGGCTTCAGAATAAGAGATACAGTTTTTGGCCATAGTCTCTTTAATTAACTTTTGACGAGAGAACTCGGGGCATTTTTTACTGGTAGCAAAGTGAGGTCCACTACACAAACAGCATCTTACCAGATCATCATCTACAGAACATGTGTCCCCAGAGTGGTCCTGGCCACATTTAAAACTTTTAGGAAGGGATCTGCAATGCATCTTTATGTGTCCATATCGGCAACATTGATAACACTGAATAGTAGGATATATGTATAAATCAACAGGGAGAGAGTTGTAACACATAAATACCCTTTTAGGAAGGACTTGTCCGTCAAATGTTAATACTACTGTCTCTATGGGAATATACTCAACCTTTTCCTTGCCTAAATTTTTCCTTCTAAGCCGTCTCACCTTTAATATTTTACCACAGCCCATAGGAACAGTAATATTCTGCATCACTTCTTCATCAGTCCAGGAAGTAGGAATACTCCTCACTATGCCCATACGTGTCACATTTGATGTAGGAATAAATGCTTTGTAATTATTGAGGCCCAAAATGTCATTATCCAAGAATGAATTAGCATCTTCATAGTTTAAAAAGGATGCCCTGTTCCTACCTATGCGGTTTAGACTTCCGTTTATTATGTTTTTAAAACCATTTTTCTTCAAAAAGAAACCAAGAGTCACAGGATGAATTGAGGTGTTAACATTGCTTGCGGTCTGTTCCTTTTGTATATGAACAATATAAGGAGATATGTCTGAAGCCTGGTAAAGATTCCTAGCCACTGGAGTGCGCTGAGCAGCTTGTTCAACATCCATGTCAATTGATTTTGATGAACTTGGTACAGGAGTCTCAGGAGTAGATATTAGAGAACAGCTAATTTTGAGGTTATCAGGTTGACTTTTTTGTATAAATATATTACCATGACTATGAGTCTCACATTGACATTCAAACTCACTCAAAGACGATACATGAGTCGAGGATTTATGATGACGCCTCCTCTTTTTATTGCAGTGTTTACAATACTTGGGTGCCGAAGGGCGTTTGCGTTTTGTTGTGTTGTTTGTATGGTAATCAGAACCATCCGTATGTGATCCTTCAGTTTCTAATCCTGAGTAATTATTATCAATAGTAACATTATACGAAACCTGGGGGCCTGGGCTCCCAGGCTCGTCTGCGTCGTTCATAAAGCCAAATGAAAAGGTAAGAAACTTACCGAATCACGGCGAAATTCAATAAAAACTAATGAATACAATGAAAAATAATCTTAAATAAATACGTTCCACCACTTAACTGAGCCAAATGCAACCACAAAATTAATAAAATCACAAAAGCCAAAAAATACACCCGCCTACAATAACGATTCCCGCGCTTCCTTTTTCTGGTTACTGTTATCAACCTCGAATGACGACAGGGGAGAAAAGGAGTTCCTGTAGTCTACACTCGGCTCTTTATAAACTTTTTCTGGTTTCGGTTTTTGTAAATGTTTTTCGGGATCCTTCAACTGTGGAGACTTAGGAACATACATTGTTATGGCTTGTCTGTACGTGCAGTTATATTCCGACATAAGTTCGCGAATTCTTTTCTCTCGTAAATAGGCAGGACAGGACTTGTCCAGCGACATATGTTTCCCTTGACAATTTACACACGTAAATGTATTTGTGTCACAATTCTCGTGTTTTCCGCAGCATTTCGGACAGATCTTTATATCATTAGAACAGCAAGAGTGTGTATGTCCTAATTTCCAACACTTGGAGCATTGGGATACAGGGAAAATGTATGGGTCTACCTTTAAACGTAAGTTATCAACGAATACATGAGGCGGCAAGTACGTCCCTTTGAAACATAGGCGTACTGTTTCGCTGTCTACCCATTCTCCTCTTGTAGTTCGTCGTTTTAATCGCAAAACTGAATGTAATTGGACATCCTTCTGATTGCACACTATATTTCGTTTTATTTCTTTCTCGGATAAATCTATGTCAACGTCTTTGATGGTCCCGTATGAGTTACTTACTTGAAAAGCTTTTTGAAAGTTCCAACCCATCTCGATGAACTCCGGACATGATATAAGTTTATCCATATATTTACTGCTCTCAAATTCAAGTCGTATCTTAAACGGGTTTAAATATTTTATTTATTTATTCCTGCGATGTCATGTTTTTTTAATAATTTTGCCAATGCAAATTGTTTCGGTAATGTATTCTTACTAGATATATACAATTTCCATGTTATTGTCTTTTAATTTAGTCTTTTTCTGTTTCGATATCTGAACTTCCTTCCATTCTCTTTCTTCCTCGTCCTCGTCTCTTACTCTTTTAATTGGTCCCAAACACTCCTTTTCTTCAACTACTTTTGATTGAATTAGTTCCTCATTCTTTAATAAATCTGTAGAATTTGTTCTGCAAAAACGGCTCGGACTTGGGAGTCCTCATATCTTCTTCATTCCACGGTGAGGTTGGTGACGATTCTCCTAAGTTAAAGTTATCCATTTCGCTCGTCATATCATTTGTTTCGCAGCCCACCAGCAAACATAGGCCGCCCGATAAGCGAGCCGGCCAGCGCAGCTGTGGAATGCGGCGGTGTTTACGTTAAGGTAGGTACAATACGATACTTGCGTTCAGACTGGACAAGACATGTCTGACTCGCACGTGTACCGATGCGAGACCGAGCATTACCTATTTAGTAACCGATTTTTTTACGAAATTAAATCAAATTTCACTTACAAAAATTAATCGACTGTGTCATCCGGTGGGACTCGAACCCACGTCCCTTCGCTATCCGGGCGAGTGCTCTTACCAACTAAGCTACGGAGGACGTTAGTCAGTCAACGAATTTTTGCAAGTGCTTGCTACGCCAGTGAGCCTGCGTTCGATTTCATCAATACTTGGGGAATGTACCCGCATGTATCCAATGGAAATATTTTTACAAATATTTAACCATCAGTTAAGATTGAAGAAGAAGAAGTCATCTTGAGTACGCATCACAAGTTTGGAACCCTAACTACGACACTTATGTTTCGAGATTAGAAAGTATTCAAAAACGGTTTCTCAGATTTATACAATATAGAACAGGCAAATACGACACTGACTACTTGTCCCGATGCAGGAGACATTATATTCTCCCTTTATATAAGCGCAGAGAGATAGCAGATTTGTCCTACATTCACAAGATTGCGAGCGGTATAATTGACAGTCCTGAGCTGTTGAGCAAGCTGAGCTTTTGCACACCAAGGAAGCCTTTAAGGAACCCTAACCGTTTGCACGTCCCTAAGGTAAACACAAATTACAGACGGAACTCATATTTACTTAGAGCAGCTGATCTATTTAATGAATGTCAATTTACTCTTGGCTTTGATTTGTTTTGTACTAGTATAAGTCAAGTTAAGAAACGCATGGCTAACGAGTTTTTTGAGTGTTAAATTTGCCTATGCTTTTATGATTAAGCTTAATAATTTATGTGTATTTTTTTATTATTTACTAGCGGTTTAACTCTAACCTTATAAACTCTAACAGTGGAAACATGTAAATGTCCTTCTTTCTGTTTATAATTTTAAGCAATCATGTACTAGCTGTAAGTTTCCCAAAAATGTAAAATAAAAAGTATCCAATGGAAATAATTTACAAATATTTAACCATCAGTTAAGATGAAATCAGCTTAACCTTTTATATTTTTATAACTTAAGCAATTATTTTGTAAGTTTTTACGAAATTAAATCCAATTTCACTTACAAAAATTAATCGACTGTGTCATCCGGTGGGACTCGAATCCACGTCCCTTCGCTATCCGGGCGAGTGCTCTTACCAACTAAGCTACGTAGGACGTTAGTCAGTCGACGAATTTTTGCAAGTGCTTGCTACGCCAGTGCGCCGGCGTTCGATTTCATCAATACTTGGGGAATGTACCCGCATGTATCCAATGTAAATATTTTTACAAATATTTAACCATCAGTTAAGATGAAATCAGCTTAATTTCGTAAAAACTTGCAAAATAATTGCTTAAGTTAAAAAATATAAAACCGATTTTTTAGTTTTCACGTCGCATACGCTCAGTTACTGAAACGTCACCGCGCACTCTTAGTTCAACGACCGCTATAATATTTTCAAAATATGCTTTTTATAATTAGCATGACATCCAGTCTTACATTTAGCTACAGACTGCGACGTAAAAAACATGTACGAGCCCTAACACCCGTTTAATTTCTTTGACGTAAATAATCAGTTGCCTAGTTACGAATTACGATGCACCGTAGTCATAGCAACAAACATGCGCCAGGGATCAGTTTTTGCTCTACGATATTCGCCTTTAGGTGGGTTGCATGTTAACTTCCTTGCTGTGCAAGGAGTTTCTGATATTACTTTAAACCCGTCCTCAAACGATTCCCCACTCTTTATGTAATAACTAGTGTACAAATTAGTAACGCTTTTAATTCACCATTAAATACAGAATGACTGATACTGAACCCGCTTTAGCAAATTCGAATATATAGGAGGTCATTTGCCAATAATTTAACCTAACTTTCTCTAGCTAAAGTTTTATAGTTTGGGAGATGTCTATTTTTAGGGTTCCGTACCCAAAGGGTAACGGGACCCTATTACTATGACACAGTGTCCGTCTGTCTGTCACCACCAGGCTATATCTCATAAACCGTGATAGCTAAGACAGTTAAAATTTTTACAGATGATGTAAGTATTTCTGTTGCCGCTATAACAACAAATACTTAAAATAGAATAAAATAAATATTTAAGTAGGGCTTCCATATAAAAAAGTGATTTATTTGTCGTTTTTGCTCGATTTTAATAATGGCCACAGGCAGACGATTGAAATATTTACAGAATATTGGTTTGTAGATTTAAAAAAATAATTAAATTAAAATATTTAAAACATAAGGCGAACGGCAAAAAATCACATTTGTAAGGGAGCCCAAATGTGATTTATTGCCGTTTTTAAAACTAAAAAAATGGTCATAAATAGAATCGAAGTGCACGCGTTCTACTCGCACTTGGCCGGTTTTTATATATTTAAGATGAGATTTTTCAAAATTCGTCATAAATTTCGTATCTAAATTTTATTTTTTGTCATTTGTTGGCAGTCATAAGCATTTGGGATCTGAATACATCGGAACTGCCCTCAAACTATAGTAAAAAATAAAATATAGGTACGCTTGAAAAAATTAGAAAAAATGTAGAAGATTTTTCTACAAAATAAGGCTTTGCGATCAAATTCAACCTAAAATAAATAAAAAGCTGCGGTGTTTCAATAATGTATGCTACTCAAAGTTCATTCTCTAATTCGTCACCTTTCCGATCCTAAAAAAATCCAAAACATAGTTTAAATCCCTAGATATCGGTAGGATTTTTATTGTCAACCAAAGTAATTCTGGTAGAAAATAGTGAATGTGCCAACGAAAGGTTGAAGCGAATTTCGCAAAGTATATAGGTATTATAAAATAAATAAGGTAAGTAGTTATAGACCGAAAAGTTCATGCGCGAACCTCCTGCGGTCGCCAGAGGTGCGGGAGGCGAGGCATGCTATATGCCAAATGTAGGTTCAATTACAACTAAAAATGACCTACTATATGTGCAAATCCGCCACGACTCAGTACCAGTCACCCTGTATACCTACCTGCCTACCTAACTATGTCTATTTTTTGTTACAAGTTCGGTATTATTTTAAGTTTAAATGAAACAACCTACTATGAACTATACATAGTCAACTTTGTTATTTGATTTGACTAAGACGCCTAAAAGTTTTTACTTTGCCCTAGATAAAATAAAAAATCATATTCATAAAAGTTATTGTTGACGTGTTTTTGAACACTTTGGTTGCTTAGTTACATTTGATTACCTCAGTTGACAAGATAATTTAGAAGTTTTGTTTGTGTAGATATATTTGAAAGAAGAGTGTTTAGATGATATTGACGCGTAGGATGCTTACAATAATTTGGATACTATTCTTGTGTAGATGTTTTTGGTTGTTTAAGTTGTGTAGTATTTTTTGAATAGATGGCATGCTCCTATATATCTGATGGTGACTGTACCTACTGCATCTGTCTGACAAGAGCTTATCTGTATTCATGTGTATGTTATGATGTCGAAGTAGGTACCTACGTAATCTGTAATTATAGTTCATCCGTATTCGACCTTTAAATCCGTATAGATAGGTACAGATAAATCCGTATGGCAACGCTGCTCGAGCACGACGAAACTCATATTCCATAATTACACGAATTTTTAAAGTATCCACTATAAAAAAATAATGCAATGAAAATAGAACGCTAATCAATAAACAAAAGACTGAGTTTGTAAAAAGAATGATATTTTTTTAAAACAAAATTACTTTGAATTTAGAATACAATGCCATTCCAAACTTTTTTTCAATTTGAAATGACCAGTACTGAATAACGGCAATTTCATAGGTAAAGACCTATACTTTATGGGGTGCAAAAGTAAACATATATGAGGAGTAAGGACCCTGTCAACCACCATATTCAATTTGCATCGTGTGATGCATATTCATCTTAGCTTGGTAAAAGCTGATTAATCTCAGCGCTAAGGAAGCAGATTTATTAATTACTTATAATAATTAATAATCTTGTTGTAAATCGCTGATGGATTTTATATTATTTATATATTTTTAAAGAAAAAAAAACAAATTTCTGTTTTGAAATTCATTAGATCTGTTTTTTTTCGTTCTTACTAGATTGTTAAACTTAAAACTTATGTCTAATTAACACACACATTATCTCTTAGCATTAAAAGCAATGAAATCTTCAACTGCAGCTTTAGAGAGGCCATTATGCACTTGATCCTCAATAATAGCTGAACCGACGTTACCCCACACCCACTGCACTCTTGTCATGAATGCTGTCACCATGTCTACTCGAGCATCGTCCGGAATGTAGTATTCACTTTGCCTATGTTTAATGTTGTAATAATATTTACATCCTGTCGTTTTTGATATTTGAGACACCCATGGATCTGCAAGTTCATAATGCGTTTAAATTGTTGTACCTAGTAATATTAAACAAGATTAGAAAACGAGAGTGCAATGTAAAAGTAAATAAGAAATATATTTTGATACAAATTGGTTTCGCAAGATCAAGCGCCGGACACTCCAAACAAAATAAAACTAAGAGAGCAGGGCCGGATTAGGAAAAAGGCCCCATAAAGATAAAAAAAATATCTGAATTAAAAGGCTCAGCTCCTTCGTAACCCCAGTGCCTCCAGGCCTTCAAATCCGGCCTTGCCAGAGCAGGTTCTGGCAGGTATTACTTACAACAAGTTCGTGCGCGAGCTTCCTGTAGTCGCCTGTCAAGCCTGATTTATTAACATCCACCGACATCAACCTTTTAATAAAAACATATATCAAAATACCATACATTGCCAGAGGGACTGGGCATGCTAAATGTCTGCGGGGACGGGTAGTGTTGCATTGGAGTTGTTGCCATAGTAAGGGAATTTTCTATGACACACGAGTGCGACTGGCGCTTCCTCAGCCCCGTTGCAGGCCAGCACGTCTTGCGGGGCGCAGGAGGGTCGCGCATGAACTTGTCGGACTATAGCAAGAAGATGGCGAGATCTGTCACCGACACTGACCTTTTATTTCCTTCATAAACATCAGAGATCCAACTTCGTAAAACATTTCATTGCCATCAATTCTGTTCGGAGTACTAATAGTAACAGCCCTTTTTATCCTTTTCATAGCACGATATTCCAATTTGTTCATAGCAGACGAAAATGTCTCCAAATTGAAAAGCCTTTTGCATCTTATAGGAAGACCTCCGTGAAAAGGCTTGTTTAAAGCAGTGCAGAATAAGTTACATTGGTTGATCCTAAAAATATATTGACATTGTAGTTGTAAAATTGTTTCAGAAAACAAATATATCAAAAGATGTTAGATAGATAGACCAACCTTTCTGTTAAAGGCAAATTTGATATATCAACACCACCGAGCATCATAGCATCTATAATATGTAATGCTTTGCTATATATTTGGTTATTGCCTTCCCCTTTGTATTCCTTCAATATCTATGCAAAAAATTAAAATAAATTAGGCTATTTTAATAAGTGTCTTGACCGTAACACGATTTTCATTCAAAATCAAAGGTTCGGCATCGTGTTAGTTTTTTTAAACCGAATCTCACTTCCACAGTGGCGATTTAGAAAAAAAAAGGACAGATTATCGTCTCACCAAACTAAGAGATTAAAGGATCAGACAGTGCGCCTACACGCCTGTGTGTTGGGTACTTAGGTACTCACTCATACTTGCGCACTATATGTATTGTATAATATCTCCCGCGCAGTTGGCTAATATCTGTTAAGTTTGGCCGGTGTATTCTAAATTAGTCTAGAAGGACATGCACCAGTATCCTCGAAGTACTGAAGCAGAAATAAATATTATTCATAAAATATCCTTACTTCAGCATATATTAAGGTTTTTGCAGGAAGAGTAAGTTGCAAGTCAACCACAATTTTCCAAACACTGCCTTCCAATTGGTGAACATGTTTACCTCCACACCCTGAAAACAATAAAATAACGTAACTAAATTATGCAAGTATACAATGTGTCCTGGTTCAATGTGTACCGGCGATAATTCAAGGTCGTTTAATTTCATTAAATGTTCGACAAAAAACCCCCATGTAGGGTTTCAACTGAAACTGTTCCTCTTGAAATGGTAGTCATCTTAATTATTTAAAAAAATACAATTTATTTATATAAAAGTTATGAAAAAATATTCATTTGGAAAGTAACGTTATCGCCTATCAAGTGAAATAAAGATTAATTAAAAATTATTACTGTCATAGAGAAAAAAAATAGTTATAAGAAATTTTGTTAAAAATTTAAAACAGTTTAATAGTTTTTTAAACTTATTACACATCTACCTCTAAAAATTGATTTGTTTATTTATTTTTGAAAAAAATAAAATAAAGGCCCTTAAATTCGACCGGCGATAATTTAAGGGCCTGCAACAATTTAAACCACTATTATGACACCGACCAATCACACTCGCGACTGGCGCTACGCGTCTATCTATGGGATTATTGGAGACTATACCCGGCCCGGCAAACCTTGATCCCTATGACAGTTCATGTTAGTGATGGGTCGTGTCGATGAAACTTAACTTTTATAACCGATTTCAAAAAAGGAGGAGGTTATCAATTCGACTGTATATTTTTTTTATTAACCGACTTCAAAAAAGGAGGAGGTTATCAATTCGACTGTATGTTTTTTTTATTTTTTAACTATGTTACCGCATATCTCAGTCAGTTGTGGACCGATTTGAAAAAAAATATGTTTACCTAGAGGCTATACCTTTTAGTTAGTCCCATTGTGGCCCAGTCGAGATCTGATGATGGGATCTTGGTGTAATCGAGGGAAACCCTCAAATTTTGAAGGCACATATAGTGTTTTCGTACTAGTATATTAATGTTGACATGTTGTTACGTCTGATAGTCATTATGTTGAGCTGAGCTGATAGTAAAATTCCTTAAAAATTAGGAGTTTAGTAATTAAAACACCAGATGTTTTGTCAGGTACTGTATAGGATGCTAACAAAACAAAGTCAAAGGCGCAGCTCCCTCCTCTTCCCCCCCTCCTCCTAACCCCTCCCTCCCGCCCCCAACAATAAAAATATATAATTACTTCAAGAAATATATAATTACTGCAAGAAATCAATTAACTCTTACCGCTGAAACGATGATGTGATTTTCTACGAAAAATAAAGACTATTGAGAACTAGGACAATGTAGTTTACCTGGACGAAACGTGGCTCAACGCCAATCACACAGTCCCCAAAATATGGACACAGCAAAATCCTGTACCAAAGCGCCAGAAGGCAAGGGACAGCGTTTGATTATCTGCCACGCTGGTACAGCCAAAGGTTTTGCGCCTAATTGCTTGTGGGCCTTCAAATCAGTTAAAACGACCGATGATCACGAAGTGATGATGGATAATTTAAATGATTGTCCATCAAAATATGGTGGGGCCACCATATTTTGATGGACAACGCCCCATACCATTCCGTCCAAGTGAATAAAGCACTACCAGCAACAATAATAAAGGGTAAATCCTAGAGTGGTTGCAACACAATGGTGTGGCAGCTAACATTCAAACGTTCAAAAAAGAATTGGTCAGACTGTTGAACCTGCAGAAACAGCAAACAAAGCGGACATATTTTTTGGATGAAATGGCAAAATCCAAAGGTCACGCAGTGATTTGGCTACCGCACTACCACTGCTAATATAATGCTTTAAAACTTTGTTTTTATGATTGGGATCGAGACGTGCGATACGACAGCATTGTAGATGAGCCGTTTTTGATAAACGTAGGCGACAGCAGCTGCAGTTCAGATTCCGAGTTCGTGACACAAACCCTAATGTCATTATCAGATTCAGATTAAAATATATAAATAAATGATCGCTGAACAGCTTTTGTTTTATTTGGTTTTGTCCTACAGTTAATTTTTAATTCTCTTGGGTATACAATCGTGAGTGCATGTATGCCGCGCTCCGTTCTATTCAATAGAGAATGTACTAATACTTAAGTATAAAAAAGCAATGAAACTCATAATTTATCACTTAATTATACCACACATGGAAATTGATACTAATAAAATCGAATCTTAAATAAAACAAAACCTGGTGTCCCCAGAAATATTTTATAAATTTGAGTGAAATAAAAACAATTTCATGCAACTTTTTAACATTCAGCTCAGCACCTATAACTTAAATGATTATAAATCACGTACACTCGTTTCCATTATCGATATTTTCCGCACTTGTCGATATCTTCCGAACGAAGTAACTTTTGCAGGACGTAAACGTAAAGTCTGATTGAGATAATTTCTTGTAAATGTTAAGAATTGTTATAATTCCGACGGAATATCATTGTAATGGCATATATCTACCTTACCTTAATAAATGGCATTTTTAGAAGCCTCCAATTCAATTCTAATGTAACGGTGACGCCACTACAATGTTGTGTCGTAGGAATAACTGTCAATGTCATAGGGATCAAGGTTCGCCGGGCCGAGTATAACGAGAATCCATCAATAAAGGTACCTAGTAAAAAATAAGCACAGTACTGCAAAAGAGCGGATGAACTTTGCAATCACTTTACTGAATTGTAATTTAAAGTCATGGATAATTTTCTGGCTATCAACATATAACCACGAAAACACTTACCTATAAAGATTTTTAAGTCTGGACTGTTTTCTTTTGCACTACTCAAAAACATAAAATGCCAATCATAGATTTGTTTGAATGTTTCTAAATCGGTGGAGTTTTGTATGTATTGAGGTTGTTTATTAAGTATGGACGTCTTAAACACATGAGGGCTACTCGACTGAGGAGGCTTCTTTTCCAACAACGATAATATACTTTTTAAAGTGTCATCTGGTCCATGTCGCTCAGGTTGAGTTCGCACCTTGTCTGGGAGCTAAAAAATGTTAATTGCATAATATTAGAATATGAGGTAGCAAGATTTTTCGTAACGATCGTGAAAATGGTATGTCGTCTATGGGTTAAAGGGCAATCCCGTGATGTGAAAAATGTCGGTCAGTCTGCTCTCAGTGGTGGCAAGTTGGCAACTATGAGATATAGCGCATAGAAGAGGCTTTATCGTTGCGATAAAAAAAGATCGCCAAAATGGTAAGTTTTTGTACCGGCTCAAAGAATGCCAAACGTGAAGCTAGTTGATCTGCCGGCTCTCAGTGGTTGAGTTTGAAACTTTTGAAAGTTATGAAGCATGCAAGTTGGTGCGGACAGTAAAACAATATGATAATTGATTAGTTTGTATACACATTTACAGTTTGGTATCTCCACAGCCGATATGCGTTGGTCTGACTCTCAGTGGTTGCACTTCAGAAGTTCAGAGCTATCTATTGCCACTTAAAGTATCAAAGTTTTCAAACAAAATTGAAAACAAAAAAAATATGATGCAGCCTTGTTGAGAATTGCTATTTGAGCAGTTGTTACTATGGCACCAAACCACGAAAAGGGTTCATTCAATTGATATTGAAGTTCAAAAATCCAAAGTCTACAACTACAATACCAAGTAAAGGAACTTTCGCGGTGGTTTGGTTTGATATTAATAAATGCTCAAATAGCGATTCCTAATATAGCTGCCTCATTAGTTTGTTCAATTTTGTAAATATTTTTTTGTGGCCATAGCTCTGAATATTCTGAAATACAACCACTAAGAGTCAGTAGACCAACACATAATATCGCCTGCGGAGATACCATACTTTGAATTTGTATCATTTATGTTTTTTCGCACCAACTTGCGTGCATCATACGCAACCACTAAGAGCCGGCAGACCAACTCGCTCCACGTTTGGAGACGCCACTCTTTGAGTCGGTACAAAGAGCCCGCAGATCAACTTCCTTCACGTCTGGAGACGCCACTCTTTGAACCGGTACAAAAACTGACCATTTAGGTGATCGTTTGTTTTTCGCAACGATAAAGTCATTATTGCAACTCTATATCTCATAATTGCAACCACTGAGAGTAGAGTTTACAATAATGCCCGGATAAACTTACTTGCCAAAGCTTCAAACATTCTTCTCTCATCTGAGCCTGACTGGGTTCCTTTAAATTTTTGTCCTTGCTAAATGCAGCTATTTTGAGCAAATTTTTAATTTGTCTTTCACCTAAGCTAAAATTATAATTCCGATATTATTTCATTACAGATGTACACTACCTAGTTGAATATTCTCAAAATAAAGATAAACAATTAACTACATACACACAGTTACTTTTATATATGTACTCAAAAAACTTTGTGTCCTCTTGAATAACACGTAGGGGGACGAGTTCAGTTATATCATCATTACTATCAAGTCCATCATAAAATATAGAGTTGACGTTGTACAAATGTCGCTCGGCAGACTCGGTGCCCAGCTTTTTCCATTTACAAATAAGGTATCTTTCAGAGTTCGCAGGCCTTGATGTGACGGGTTTGTGAATACACACTGAAATTATATAAACGTCATCATTTTTAAAATTATGCCTTTATAACATAAATAATAATATCTAATCATTGATTTTACCTTGATCAAAACATCGGTACATAATGTAAATTAGACCGACGCTAAACAAAGTGAAAACATCAAATAGTTTTACAACAAAATGTCCTCCAGTCCTCACAAGCATCAACGCTGCTAAGCACTGGCACAAGTAAAGTTGTTTTGAAAGTATCTCTTGAATGTTTTCTTGGCCCTCTACGGAGAAACCCTGTGTGTAAATGAAGTAACTGTTAAATCAAATATACCCAAAACTGTAGATTCAATTTGATTTGAGAAATAAACATGCTTTTTGATATTTTAGATGAGTGCAGTGGCAGTGAGCCATCCCACTTAGATATGATAACACTCTCGATTTCACAAATTTTCGAGAACTTAATGCTTTATCGAATAGCGAGAAGCAGAGCTTAAAGAGACGCAAGCTCGAAACTGTTATTCATAAATTGCTTTTGCAAGACGTGTCTTCAGCTTCCTTACATTTCATTTATATGCATGAATGCATATGCATACTTGGAAAAATCAGTTATGTATTATACCTCAAAATTCTCAGCCGAATTGCAGGAATAAGCTCTAAATTTATCAAAACTTTATTCGTTATCGCTGTGGAAAATATTCCTAGTATTTCCTCATTATCTATGGGAAAGCTAGAGACATACACGTCTATGCAAGTGACGAGAAGGCATAAATTATTGCGCAAGGTTGGTAATAATAGTGTTGTAAAAGACCTGTCCTGAAGTCTTATAAATTAATAGGACTTCATTTCTTTCTGAAGAATCAATTATTATTAAATGTCGTATGTTAAGATACGATAGCATAAAAATAATTTAAAATCACGTTCTGGATTTTCTTAACGCAAAGTATTCAAAAACTATAATACAGCGAATCAGCTAAGATTAGATTTTTTTGAAAACTTGGTGATTTTTACGCATTAAACAATCATTTGTACATAAAAATTATTGTATTAATATTCCGCAGGTCCCCTCCTTTTTAATATAAACGAATAAAATATAAATAAGAAAATATGAACACTTGTCAGTTTTTAACACAAATGTCTGATGATTTGCGCATTGCGCAGAATAAAACTATTGTTCTAATTAAATCACCAAGTCTAAAATTTTAAAGCAAATGGATTTAATTACTAATATTAGTAAGTTCGATCCTGCTTGTAGATCGTTAAGACTTACTCGACTTATTTCGCGCTGCACCCCTTAAAAGCAAAGAAATATATTCTCGTATACTTACACCATCAGCCATAAGGAAATGCACACCTTTGTCATTTGTTTGTTTTAACACATATTCTTTCAAAGATGTCAAATTTTCTGGGTCAAATATGTTTCCATCATTTTTTATGCCATAATACGCATCAAACGTTTCAGGTGTGCCTGCATAGAAGTCTGTTAGTTTGAAATCGCAGGGTCCTTTTAAAGTAAATCCAAAACCTAAAAGTATAAAAGAATGCATAGAGTTCTAAAATGGTAAGAAACACAATACCGGATTAGCTTAAAGGTATGATTGGTAGAGAATGCTATACAGCGTTAAATCCACATTGTGTACAAAATCGGGTGATTAACAAATATCACATAGCAAAAAGCACTTTATATCATAGGGCCCCGTTTGCGCCAACAGCGATAATATGACCGATATCGTGCTCACACACTGTTCCGAATTGGTGTTATAGCGAGCCAACGATAGCTGCATTCACGTCACGGATGACGCCACTAACGCCACCAGCTTGCGTTCACGGTGAAATCGCTCTCACGCGTTAGCACCGTTCACCGTGAGCCCGGCGCCATGGCTGTCACATTTGACGTTTTGTTCCCTTTTGCGTCAAAGTTAATATTTTATTTAATTTGAATTTTTAACAGCAGTCTTGTTTTAATTTTTTAATTATTAAGATTGTTGCGTGTTTTTTTTGTTTTAGAAATAAATTAGGCCCCAAAATATGGTAAACTTAGAATTTATTAAATGTGAATGAGGAAGCCCTAGACTCAGACGTGATTCTATAAAAGTGCTATTTGTATTCGAATGATGGCAAATGCGACATAATTTTGACTCAACACATTAATATTTACGTAGGTATATTTTATCGCTAGCTTTCTAGGACGAGTGGGTGGGCACTCGTTGCAGTTCCGTACGGTCGAGCTATTGCTTATTTGCTGCATGCATATAAAAAGGTCCAACTAACAAGACAAAGAACCAACCTTTAGATTTCCATCCTCTTCTATATAAAACATATTCAGAGAAACCTCCCGGCCCTGCACACACGTCCGCGAAATAAAGTATTTCTTTCTTATCGATTGCACTGGCTCCATCCGGGGTTTTTGGTTTAGTAAACATAAAGTCAAAGACAGCGTCTATGTTTGCCATTTTTACTGCTGCTCTATTCAGGAATATAACTGAACCAATAGTTTCATAGGGATTGCTTCGAAAACGCGCATGTCTCAAGTCCTCATCATATAAAGTATCAAAAATTGTCTGTAAATATGACATGAATTTCAAATTTAGTTATTTGCAATAATTAAATAAGAACGATGATTTTAACATGGGGAGTTAGAGGGGAAATAATTAATTTAACAGAAAATATAGCTTGACAATAGATCTGTACCACGCCTTAGACCAGGCTCACTTTGGGCGCGTTATCGTACAAATTTTACTTATGCGTACACTTACGAACGCATAAGAACGATGCCAACCTTCCAAGGCCTATTGTAGCGCTCATACTGGGTGCAAATTAGTCGTACATGTACGTACAGTTCCGACGTCTGAAAACAATCCAAACTAGTTGGGACATTGGGTTCTGCGACAGCAAAGATGTCGTCGCAGTCTCCGAGTTATGTTGAAGGTACAGATTATTCTTCGCGCTTCGACCAAAGACGACCTAACGAATGCGATATCAAGCGAACACTACTTAATTAATTGACGGAGAAAAACGTATTGAGTGTGAATTTGTATCGTGTGGTGATTGTGGTTGTACTAATTAGTGAGCACACTGTCATAAGTTTAACTCCATCAAATAGGTAGTGTTTCAGTAGTGAACTCGCCATGGGTTGGATGGAACGCGATGAATAGCTGTTGGTACTTTCAAGATAATTCTCTTATATCTCAGAGACTGCGGCGGCGTCTCATCTTCGCTGTCGCAGGACCAAATAGGTGGGTGAAGTTAATTTGAAAAAATGCATTGGTGAATTTCAATAATGTGTTCTGTTGAAGACGAGTCATGCGATGGTAGTGGACTAGACTGGACTAGATCCAACGCCAGAAATTTCATTTCAACGTCTAGAATTCCCATTTGTGCCAAATGAATCGTACAACTGTGTGTTAAAAATCCCAACAAGTTCGGGTTGTTTTCGGACGTACGTATTAGTACGACTGATTCGCAGTATATGCACTCCCATAGTACTTGGAAGGTTGGGATTGTTCGTGTGTGTCCGTACGTGTACGTACGAGTAAACCGTATGAAAACACATTGAATGTGAGTCCACTTTGGACACGAATTTGTATCCTACGTAAACGTATGATCGTGGTAGTACGAATTGAGTACGCAAACCAAATACGTTTTTCTCCGTTTAAATAGGTGGTCTTCTGATAAGATCACTATTGTAAAGTGACTTGGAGCGCCATGAATAATCTGTACCTCCAAGATAATTCTAAAAATATTGTTCGGGGGTCACCGGTGACCACCATGGCGCTCAATGTGTTAACTTGGAGACTGCGGCGGTGTCTTTGCTGTTGAAGAACCGAATGGGCTGCGTGTGTTTTTTTTAAAGGAATTGTTTTACAAAATTTCATCATATATGGTATAAGACAATATAAATAATGGTGATGGCGGTGAGCTAGAACCAACTTCTGAAAGCTTTTATTTCAAGTGAATTCTCATTTGTGCTGAATGAGTCGTACGAACGGGTGTTGAAAATCACAACATGTCCAGAATGTTTTCGTACGTAGGAACTGTACGTTACGTACAGTGGTACAGTACGTACGACTGATTCACACCCAATATGTGCACTCCACTGACCTCTATAATACAAGTACACTGGACTAAACATTCTCCGAGAAATTACACATAATTTTTGTGCCGAAACGAAGCGCCCCCACCGAGTGTCTAGGGAACTAAAATAGAGTAACTTGCATATGTTTATGTAAACTCTCATTAGTTCCGTGGACGGTCACCACACACTCACTACAGCTGTCAGCGCCAAAATGGCTTCATTTTTAGGTTGACAGTATGCAGTCCAGCGTACTTGTACTATAGAGGTCAGTGGTGCATTCCCATAGCACCCGAAAGGTTGGGATCGGTCGTGTGCGTCGGTAGGTGTACGCATGAGTAAAATTCGTACGAAAACGCGTCTGAAGTGAGACCGACCTTAGGCAGCCGCGCGATGCGAAGGAGGGGAGATTATTCGGCTAAAACTTATTTAACACCTTCCCCTTACGAATGATAATTATGCCGCTTTTAAAACACTTGAATAACCATGAAATGGCTTATTTCGAATTAATGACAAAAAGGTGATAATTGAGACAAACATTTCAATTTGTAGTCATCTCATATTTAATTTTATTATTGTGTTATATCAGTGATAAAATCAGTCAACAATTATTATTAGTAAGGCGGCAGGAGTATTATTACGAATAAAATGTATAGTGTTTACGCCTCATCTATTTATAAGACTGGCATTATTGATAAATAAGATAGATAACTTTAAAATTAAAAGTTCCTAAGCACTGAGGATATAGTTTCCTCCACACAGCAAAAAAGAATGTATGCATTATATGGCTCACCTTAGATTCTAAGACACCTTTTAGTATGTGTGGCTCCACAAAAAGAATTTCATCATGTATAGTTAACTTTTTATCACCTCTTTGTAGCCATTCATCCAACTGATCGCCAAGTAATGGTTCATCTGAAGCAAATTGTATCCATTCCTGAATAAAGGAAATCACTGATTATGATAAAGTTTACACACCATTTTTCCATTCTAAAACCAAACATCATTTTACTCACAGGCTCCTCTTTGGCTTCTGCTTTTAAATCATCTGGAGACCATTTAAAGTCTGCAGGAACATCACCAACTGTAGAAGGTTTCAAGCCCAATCCTCTTCGGCCTTTTTGGGTTGATGCCTCCACAGGTTCTATTCGACCATGTTCAAATTTACCCAGTCCCTTCCCAGGTTTATAGCCCATACTACTCATCATACGTTTGGATTTTTCTGAAAAAGTCATACTAAAACCACCATCAAAGTCATTTTCTTTACTAAGATCTCTATTATAAAATGTAGTATCATTAGTATCTTGAAAGCATGGCCTCATTGATGTTTCTCCATGGTCTACATCATTATCATCAAATCCTGGGCGATAGTCATCGAAATTTTCATTTGGAGATGAGCAATTTTCGCTCAGACTGCTTCTATTTACCCTTCCACTGTGTTGTGGACTGTGCTCTGAGTAACTTGGTTTGAGGCCAGAGTGTTGACTTTTGTCTTCTCCTGCATACTCCCTAGTAGGTGTTTCCGTTGCAGATTCATCATCGGACTCTGGTACACCTGTAACAAGTTATACCTAATTATTAAAAAAACAAAATACCCGACTGCAAAATTTATAACATTTCTGAAATGATATTTTCACTCCCTCCCTCCTATTACACTATAATTAATAATATATTGTATATAAGTAGTGGATAGGGCTTGCGAAAACTGTAATGCGACCGGGATCCAAGATCCAAATTCATTAATTAATTTTAAAAAAAAAAGAATAAACGCTCTGTAATTATAATAGATTGATCATTGATTTATTATATAATATAATAAATCAATGAGAATAATATATAACGTCACTGCTACTGTTTCTCGGTCGCAAGGATTCCTACTTACTACTCGTATTATGTATGCATCTCAATTCTGTCACTACACTAATATTAGGTTAATTAAAGTTGTTGTTTATATTATCATAGAACTTGAACACGCAACTTCGAATGTGCAGTGTCACAACAAACACTACGTTTAGTGACATCAAGAAATGTTATTTATGTTAACAAAAAACTGTAATAAATAAATAAATAATAAAAACTAGCTTTCATTTGATACCCATATTGTTATTCTTACGTACATATTTTAATTTGTTATTACAATTCGTCACTAGATGGCGTTGTTTTTTTAACTCGCGCTAAAATGCTATATACGCAGCAACGTATTGCCAATTTCGTTCGGCAGCATGAAGCGCGATTGACCCAGCGCCTAAAGTAAAGGATCGATCCTAGGCACCCTTATCACCCTTAGCACGTTATTGTTTTCGAGATTTATAATTCTTTATTTACACTTCTACTAGGCATCGCGGCTCGAGTGCAGTGTGTAGTACATCGAGTGACACTCGATGTACTTGCGCGCGTTAATAGCCTACTCTTGAGCGCATCGACGGCGGTGCAAAAATCAGTAGGCTGCCAAGAACCGCGGGCGCGCGCGCACGCACCGTTGAATTATGTGTTACGTCTTACGGTCGATTCATTTTTATGCGAACTAATAAAGTAATATGGTTTACATATCCGGTTATTTACTGTACAAATGCAACCAGAAACATGTCCTGAATTAGTCTCAGGTTTAAATAAAATTCTGGACTTACGAGTTTCGAATGTTTGGACTTTTTAAATCTTTTAATAAGTCATCATAACTTTACAGTAGGCTAAAAGATCCCCCAGATGCTTTTTACATATTTTTTTATAGCTACGTATGTATATATACGTGGGACAATCAGAAAGTTGTGCGACACTAAAAAAATAGTTCTACAGGTACAAATATTTTTATTAAATATTTTTATTAGATTCATGCGTCTGAACCAGTTTTCAAAACACTTTTTCCAGTCCGCCGCAGACACCTCGTTTACAGCCTGCTCGAACGCAGTCAGCGCATCTTCCGGCGACGAAAATTGTATCCCTTTGAGCTGATTTTTTAATTTTTGGAAATAAAAATAAGTCACACGGTGCTAGATCAGGGCTGTAACGAGGGTGACCCAAGAGTTTGACTGGCGTGCTGTCTAGGAAGTCCCTCGTTTAGAGCGCGGTGTGTGCAGGCGCATTGTCGTGGTGGAGCAGTAGTCCGCGGAGCCCAGTGTTAGGTCGATTGTTGCTCACAACAGAGAAAACTTATTTTAAACATTTGGTAGTATACTATTCGGCGTTGATGCTTCTTTGATCTCGTAAGGGAATCAACACCAAGTGGCCAGTCAAATTAAAAAAGCTGGCGACAAAAATCTTCCCCCCGCTCTGAGATCGCTTTACTTTGGTAGGCCTGCTTTGGTTCATTTTGTTCAGTTCAGCATATCACGGCACCATTCCACTCGGGCCTGCTTCTGGGCGTCGGTGAGGTAGTGCGGCACCCAACGTGATACTATCCTCCTCACGCGAAGATGCCCGTGTAGAATCTCGTGAACGCTTCCCGATTCAATCTTCAATATGTGCTGAATCTCCTGATATGTAATTCGCCTATAATCTTGGATTAAATTTTTACTTAATAGCCGTCAAAGGGCGACTGCTTCGTACTTCATCCCCCAAGGTTGGCCGACCGCGCTTGAATTCGTTATACCAACGATACATGGTGGCCTTGGAGGGGTCTTCATCCATTTATAAATGCCATTTGAAGTCTATCGAACGATTCTTCCAATTTCAGCCGACACTTCAAATCGTAAAAAATCATAGCTCTAAAATGTTCTAGGCGCAGATTTTTGTAGATGACAGGTCAAGAAGTGGTCACCCTCGCTCTGTTAGGACTCCAGCAGTGATAAAAGCTGTGAAGGCGCGAATTCAAAGAAATCCCATACGTAATCAGAAACTCTTGGCCCTTCAGGGGTGTTAAATAAAGACTAAGGGCTTAGGGCATATCGAAGAAAAACAGGACATCGTTAGGTCGCTCGTTTAATGGACCTGAGACTGAAGAGATGCCGCGCTTTGTTGAAACGGTACGTGGGAAAAAAGCATCGGGAATTTCTTTTCTCGGATGAAAAAATTTTCACCGTGGAAGAGAGCTACAACAAAAAAAAATGATAAGGTGTACGCACACAGCAGTGAAGAAGTGAGCAACCGTATTCCGCGTGCCCATCGAGGTCATTTTCCATCCTCGCTCATTGTTTGATTGGGAGGCTCTTATTGGGGCTTAACTGAGGTACATTTTTGTGAGAAAGGCGTAAAAACGAATGCAGCTGTGTATCAAAATACAGTGCTCAAGAACCCTGTGAAACCTGTTTCTCATACCATGTTTAATAAACAGGCACTGGGTATTCCAACAAGATTCTGCGCCAGCTCATAGAGCGAAAAGCACACAAGACCGTCTGGCGGCGCGTGAAATCGACTTCATCCGGCAAGAAGACTGGCCCTCCTCCAGTCCAGATTTGAGTCCGTTAGATTACAAGATTTGGCAACACTTGGTGGATAAGGCCTGCTCAAAGCCTCATCCTGATTTGAAGTCACTCAAGGGATCCATGATTAAGGCAGCCGCCGACATTGACATAGACCTCGTTCGTACTGCGATAGACGACTGGCCGCGCACATTGAAGGCCTGTATTCAAAATCGCGGGGGTCATTTTGAATAAACTTTATTACCATATGAATCTATGTTTTATAAAGTTCATTTTAGTATATAAATGGTTACATAAATAATAAACATGTCGAAATTATTTCATATTACACATGTGACAGAACTTATGACCTGACTATGTATAATCTGTGCTTCTGCTAGCTGAAATCATCGCAAATTAAGAAATTTTAAGTTTATCTCAGCTAAGACAGTGTGTCTAGACAGGTTCATAAAGTGGTGGCGCCATCTGAGATAAGTTTTTAACCGACTTTAAAAAAAGGAGGAAGTTATCAATTCGACTGTATGTTTTTTTTTGTGGCTATGTTACCGCATATCTCAGTCAGTTGTGGTCCGATTTGAAAAAAAAAAATGTTTACCTAGAGGCTACCTTCTAGTTGGTCCCATTTTGGCCCAGTCGAGATCTGATGATGGGATCTTGGTGTAATCGAGGGAAACCCTCAAATTATGAAGGCACGTATAGTGTTTTCGTACTAGTATCTTAATGTTGACATGTTGTTGTTACGTCTGATAGTCATTATGTGGGGCTGAGCTGCTGGTGGAACTCCTTAAAAATTAGGAGTTTAGTAATTAAAACACCAGATGTTTTGTCAGGCACTGTATAGGATGCTAACAAAACAAAGTCAAAGGCGCAGCTCCCTCCTCTTTCCCTCCCCCCCCCCTCCTCCCTCTTAAAATGCTATTGGAAAATCTTTTCCTGTTCTTCTTTAAACGGTCTTCCTTCTCGTTACTACTTTCTTCCAAATGACGCTGTCGCATTTTAACAGCGCGTTTAGTACCCATGTACCTTACACTAAATTTCAACTAAAAATAGAATAATAAAATTTTTAAAAAAAACGACTTCAAAACTGCCTACAGTGCTAATTAAAACTTAAAATTTTATAAACAAATTTAAACTAAAAAGTACAAAATAATATTTAAATTATCTAACTGTTCTACGAAATTATACAAGAAATCTATTTCCAATTTATTATCTGTTATTTTTTGGAGTCGGTGCCAGAAATTCTAATTCTAATGTTTTTTTGCAAGTAAGGACGGGATTAAGCCATCTCTTGGCTGCTTAGAGTAGATAGAATATCTAGTTTGGTTGGCACCGATTCCAAAAAATAACAGATAATAAATTGGAAATAGGTTTCTTGTATAATTTCGTAGAACAGTTACGTAATATAAACCCCCCTACCTGCTATACCTGCTAGAAGATGTGATATCTGCCCAAAATATCAATCAATTCAAAAACCGACTTGACACTCATCTAAACTCGCTTAACCTAATGTAAAGAACTGGATACAGGCGGCTATCAGTTGTCTCAACTGCCTGCCTGATAACTAATAATAATAATAATAATAATATACTCCTGTTTGATTTAATCTATACTTCCACTCTGTCTGTATACATACCTGAACCTTGTGATGTATTAGATGAAGCACCAAATGTGTCTGTTCGTTTGCGTTTTGCAGGAACAAAGTCATCCCCACTGGAATCTTCATCTGCAGATGGATCTGGTAATATTAAAATATATATATTATTTGAAAACACATGTATGAGAATAAGAAATTGTCTGTTTTTTTTTCTTAAAAACTTTTATGTACCTATGTATGTACCTATAGATAAAATTATATTATTTATTAATAAATGGTAAGAAAAAAGCCTAAAAAATAAAAGAGCATTATTTGTACAATTTTAATGAGAATAAAAATGCAATTTGTGCATCATAAATAGAGATTGGATAATACAGGTTTTTTTTCAGCATCATGAGTGATCGTTTAAAACTTACTTTAGTTAAGCAAAAACTTATGGTTTAGAAATTGTGACTTTTAAAAAAAAAAACGAAATTTCAATATCTTTGATGCAAAACCTCTCTGATATGGAAATTACTGGACCGAATCAAATGAAATTTGATATGGGCATAGTGCAATAATCTACCTATAGCGCTATAGGCTCATCTAGTGTAAATTATTAGACTGCATTGTTTTAGTTTAACTTTTTCTGTAGTTTTTTTGAAGTTAAGATTGATTTTCGAAAAAATCCAGTAAAAAACAAAATGTTGTGGATCATAAGTTTTGCTGACACTGCTAAAAAGTATCTTAACAAAGGGTTTTTCTATACACAAAAAACCATAGTAGTCCTTTTATTGCAACATCTTAAAAAACAACATTATGTACACGAAAAAAAAAAAAGAAATTTACTAAATTAAATTTTAATCGTTTGGTTATTTTTGATTAAAAAATCATTCCTTCAACAAGCATCTGCCTGTTGCTGTTATTAATAAAAAACCAAAAGTTAGAGAAAAACCTCCAAAAAATCACATTTGTTGTATGGGAGCCCCCCTTAAACTATATTTGTATTCTGTTTTTAATATTTGTTGTTATAGTGGCAACAGAAATACATCATCTGTGTAAATTTCATCTGTGTCTAGCTATTACGGTTCATGAGATACAGCCTGGTGAAAGACTGATAGACAGTGGAGGCTTGGCAATAGGGTCATGTACCTTAGCCACATATTCTTCATCCTTTAGAACAATTCATAATTTTGAGAAAGAGAAAACTGATGAGTACAAGTTTTTCAAGAAATTTAAGATTAACAATCCAAAAGTTTCTGAAGTTTTAGAACAATGCTTATGGAACATTAAAATAAAAACGCAGCAATACAGCGTTCTAAAGCTCATGATAAGATGAGAAGATAAAATCAGGACCCTATTACTAAGGTAAGGTAAGGTAGATCAGTTGAGATTGGTAAGTGTTGGCCTGGTTAGCCAAAGGATGTGGGTTCAAATCCTACCTGTGTGCAAATTTTTGGTTTCTTATTTAAGCTTAAAGCAATAAGTTTACCTAAATTGTATGAATCTTTATGAATATTAATGTATATGTCAACTGGATGTGGTGTGCAATTAAGAGTATCTAGTATATCCATCTATTAATACTCTGTGGCTTAGGTAAATATGCATTCAATTATCTGGACCCTAACCCTATTTCAATTAGGTAAATATGCATTTAATTATCTGGACCCTAACCCTATTTCAATTAGGTAAATATGCATTCAATTATCTGGACCCTAACCCTATTTCAAAAAACGTAGGTAAGTCTTATACTATGAGTGTGTAACCATAGTAACGCCAATTTCCACTATGTGTTATAGCATTGTTACAAACTTGTATTACAAGGCTTGTATTGGAGAGGGGAGCATTCTGCAATTGTAGTACTCTAATACTTAGGTGCAGGCAGTCCTCAGAAAATATTAACTAAAACCGACTTTGGTTATTATTGATTTTAGGCAAATAGCACAAAAACAAATAGTCGATATATATTCGTTGTGATGTTTTTTCCAAAGATCTCTGCAAATGCTAACGCTGTAGTTAATCGTTATCAAAATGAACGTAGGTACTAGTATTGACATTACCTGATAAATTCATAGTGCCAACATCTGCCTCACCCGATTACTTGTAAACTTAGACGTTTGCACACAAATAATAAAGTTATAACAAAAATTCAATGCAACGATCTCATAACATCATAATACATATTTATTTAAACACCAAAAATGTAAGAAAGTGACACCTAACCTAACCTAGCCTGATTTTTTTTTTGTATCACTTCTTTTCTTTCCGCTTCGGAAAAGGCAAAGGTTTTCACCATACAGCCTGGAACCTAGCCTGAGTCTGACAGCTCAGGGTCTAGTGTTGCCGTAAAATCGATTGTACATCGATTATTAATCGATTGTGTAAATGGGGCCCAAATAAACTAACAATCGATATGACAATCGACCTATTTTTATCCAATATAATCAATTATAATTGATTAATCGATTATACTGCGTAGTCAAATACAATATTATCGATAGTATCGACATCAAGTTTTGAAGCGATACTATCGCTGTAATCGATGATATCGATCTAATCGATTTAATTGACCTATCGGCTTAGATAGTATTAACCAGCACTTACCCTTTCTCTTGGCCATGATGTCTTCTAGTGTGTCGTCGATAATAATTAAATAGGTACATGAACTTAAATGCGGTTTCAATAATGTTGTGTTCTATCCTTAAGTACATAAGCAGCTACCTCGGCAGTCTTTAAAAAATAGCAAGTATTCCGCCTTAAACAGTTGCTACCGCTTTGCACCATTTGGAGTAGAGACGTTGGGCCCATGGGGGCCTGAAGCCAAAAAATTTTTTGCCGAGCTGGCTGAGCGGCTGGTCACCGTAACCGTTTGAGTTTGGTCATTCAGAGGGGTAACGCTGCCAGCCTTCTTGGCACCAGCAACTTAGTGGAGGGGTTGATACTATAATTATATATATATATATATATATATATATATATTTTGTTAATAAATATATTGTGTGACTTAGTTTTTAAATATTTTTATTTGTTTTGTTTACTATTTTCTCAATAGCACAAACAATATTTAAATCATTTTTCATACTCATTAACTGAGCGAAACGTGAGAAGGTGTACACGTTTAGACTCTAGTGCATTCAGACTATAATACTCGAAAATCCTTGATACTATAATACTCGATAGTGAAATTTTATCGATACTCGCGGTACCGTCCACGGTAGATATTCAGTTAGGTTGCCGCATTGATTTAATAAATCAATGGGTTGCCAGCAAAGACGCGAGCCTGTTTTACGATTATATTATTACAGTTATATAAAACATTAAAAATCGAAAGTCGATTTTCAAGGGGGAAATATCAATTTACTGCATAGATTCAGTATAACCACAGATTATATAAAAGTTACTAGTAGTTATTACTAGGGATGTTGCGAATATTCGCATCCGCATCCGCAAATGCGGAGCCTCCGCATAGATTTGGACATCTGTATCTGCATCCGCAGTCGCAATAATCAATGCGGATATACATGCAGATGCGAATGTGATACAAGTTGCGACAAGAAAGAAATCGGATGGAGCCGGCGAATGGCGCGTGCCGTTCACACGTACCAATGACCAATGGGGGCGAAGAAATTAGTGACAAGATGGTGCATCATATTTTGTTTCTCGGAAATCATTAAGGGTTTGTTTACGCGGTGTTATTTAAAAATTACTTTATTATAGTTTTAATTCTTCATTCATGTACTACATTTATATAAGATCTTAAACATCCGCATCCGCATATGCATCCGCGGATGTGAGCCTTCAAAAATCCGCATCCGCATTCACATCCGCGGATGTGAAAAAATCGGCATCCGCCACATCCCTGGTTATTACTGTATAACATTAAAATATCGATTTACGTGGTCCGACCGAGGAATTGATTCTTCGATTAATCGATTTCAGATCGCCATTACATCCCTAGAAAGAATATGTCTAGAACAAAAAAAAAATTGTGTAGAAAACATAACCTAAAACAAGATGTGTTTTTTACTCAAATTTTAAGGTGTTATATTCTACGATTGAGAGAAGCAAGATCTGCAGCACTCTAATGAATATTTTAACATACAAAGTGAAAACGTGACGTTTTCATAAGAGGTTTACGCCTTCTGCCACTCTTGCCTGCCAGAATGGCGATGAAGTTGTAACGAAGAATATCATTTTCGCGGTATTTTTGTTGTTTGGATGCTTGCTGCTTTGCTGCATCAAATTTTTCTTTTATACATAGTAACTTTTGTGGTAAACAACATCATGACACTAGGCACAGGAGATATCAGTAAAAACCTTCCATGGTATGTTGAATTCATTAAAATCAAATAGCTTACAATAATGTTTGAAACTCTGTGAATTTAGTGTGCAAGAATGAATAGTCATTATCCCCACCTTTAAAGTTATATTATTTAAGTGTCATATTCTAATTACCTATGTCCGGAATGATATTTCATTATTATTGATTTCAGGGTAGAAAAGTACCGCCCATCCAAACTTGAAGATTTAGTGTCACATGATGATATAATTAAAACAAGTAAGTGTTATTATCCTAAATAATTACTTACTGTCGAATACCCATATGAATGTTGTTTTGGGTCCATTTGACTCGGTGAAACTAAAGATGTGGTAAGAAAAATAGGGAAGGAATTTACATTATGCATCCACGAATTAAGGGGAGGGGGGCGGGGTGGGAGAGGGGGGGGGGGTATCCCCCCTCTAGGAAAATCCTGGTTTTAGAGATATGAATTTTTAAAAATATTTTTTCTAACCCCAAAATGCTAAGAAATTGCATTAAATACCTATGAATTAGGGTGAGGCAGTGTCCCTCCACCCCCCGTGATGGTTTGAAAAAAACCTAACCCTCCAGAAACCTATTTCCAGCAAAGTTGTTTTTGACACAATTTTGATTTCCCCGTCTCCGGCGCTGCGGGAAGTGCAGCCTCTTCGCCCTTACGTAACAAATCGCAGTCACCCACGCTCGACTGCGCTCCGGCTTTGGAATTGCACTCTAGTATCGGGCAGACAAGTACTAAAGCCAAAGGACCATGGCGAGTCGGGGTTAACGCAATTTGGGTATAATACCTATTTGAAACTGAATTGATGTTTGACTTTGTAACTGCAATAGTAAGGGAAATATGGCCGAAAATTTAGCGTTTCCTACATGTGAAACTTTGTTATATAATTTAAAAAAATACTATTTTTCCAATGGTAATAGCTTTGCATCAAAAATCGTGGACGCATAATCTAAATGTGAGCCCCAACATAAATACCTGCTGCTCAATAGTAAACAGACTGTTCATTTTGCTCTTCTGTGGAATTCTGCCTAGTTGATGTTAAACTTGCATTTGCTTTATTTCTTGTTTGTTTCAGTCAACCAGTTTATGAAAGAGAACCAGCTACCACACTTATTGTTTTATGGTCCTCCTGGAACGGGTAAAACATCAACAATTTTAGCTTGTGCAAGACAAATGTACACACCTCAGCAATTTAACTCTATGGTATGTATAAATGGTGTCAGGTGTAGTCCACAAGCAAGTGTAGCACATAGTACAAATAAAACAATGTAAGATAGAAAGTTGCTTTGAGTAAACATAATTTACTAAGTAGAAAACCACTTTATGGTCCACGCCTTCTAGTACGAACACAAAATGTGATTCAACGGGTACAGAATGTGTGTGCTAGGCACTACTTTGCAATACCGCCCCGCGCGCACGTGACCCCCTACTTAACAGTGCCAATATATTAAAAATGATTGCTCGTAGGTAGCGTTGGGTTTACTCCCCGGAATATTTCCAACTGTTGGGTTTATTCCCAAATTCGGGGAAAGTATGCGGAATATTTCCAATTCGGCGGGAAAATAGGGAAAATACTCAAAAGTGGACTAAAATGAATAAAATACGAGAATTTAGCTACTGAAACAATGGTTTTACGCCTGTAGCGCACCCTTACATAAAACCATAACAGCGGGAACACGCTAGTTTTGCCTGTTTGTCAGTTTTATTACACCAAACGTAAACTGCATGTTCTAATGCTTAGATTTATCTGAATCTTTTTTTCTTCGAGATTCGACGATCCTGTAGTATACTTCCTACTACTGTGTCCACGATGTTGCGAATTGGTGCAGAAATGTAGACGTTTGATAAGGATATGAGAAATCTCGACATAAACAAACCGGGTCTGTTAAGTTTGAATATTTGAGGCAAGTGATAATAAAGTTAAATCTTCGTTATTAAAAACAAGAAATTCAGAAAATAAAACGTGTAGGTTTGTTTTCTTCGAGGTGTCTAGGTGAACATACTTTTAAAGTCCCGAGTGTGATAAGTGAGCTATCAACGGAATAGTACCTGTTCTACAGGTCAACCAGGCCACCCTCGCAGTTCTTTACAATTCAATTTCTTATGTAATGACCAATGAATATATAGGACAAATGAAGGCCGAGAGTAAAGTAAAACATTATACTAGTGCTAAATTAAAAACTACGAGTCACAAAACGAGTAACTTTGTAGAGTGAAGTAAAGTGAAGTTAAGGTGAAATGTATCGTTACGTGTTGTTTGAGTAAAGTGTGTGTGAGTGTGTGTTTGTGTGTGTGTGAGAGAGAGAGAGTGCATGTCCTGCCGGGATAGCCGTGTGTATGAGAACGAAGCCAGAAAATAGTGATGTGATGTTAGGTTAAAAATTTTAACTTCACAAGTATCGACAGCAAAGTGGAACTGACCTACAACATCATTCCAAGGGGAATAAAATCTGTTCGGTTTCGTCATAGTTCAAAGACTTCAGGTAGTTGGTGACAACTTTCTTACATTTAGAGGGTACATAGCAAAATGTTCGTTTAATTTATTATAAAGGTTAGGACCTAGGTAACAGAAAAAATTGTGCGAGAAAGAAGTTCGCAGAGTGATTTTTGGGCAAACTGAGCCAGTTCGCCTTTTGCCTCTCATCAGCTCAGGGTGATATTTTAATTGAGTGCTTTTTCAATACAGCCCTGAGGAAGAAAGTTTGCCTTGCAGTAAGCACATCCCAGTCCTTGTGCAGGTTCCACAGTGGGGTAAAGAAAGGGAAGCCCAGCTGCGACCTTGAGTAGAGCTCGTTGCGCCCTTTCCACAGTTAAGAGGTGCGTCTTATCTGCACCACCCCAAACAGAAATACAATATTCTAGTAGAGAGTGACTCAGAGCGTAATAAACCGTCTTAATTACCCTACGATTAGCGACATTCTTAAGGGATTTAAACACAAAGATGAGTTTGCGCATTCTGACTGCAAGTAACTCAATGTGGGGCTTAAAGCTAAGTGTGTTATCTATTAACACTCCCAGGTATTTAGTGCATTCAGACCGTTGCAACTCTGGGCAAAGACACTCGTTTGGAAGGGATTGACCACAATTATGGGCTATAACACCATAAGTCGAGGATGGTAGATAATTTGACCTCATGGCAAATGGAACATATTTCGTCTTAGCAACGTTGAGGGTTAATACATTATGCCTTAACCAATTAGCAACCCTATTGAAGCCCTCCTGAGCGTTGGTCAAAGCTTCGTCTCAGGAGTCCCCAAAGAACAACAACGACGTGTCGTCAGCAAAGGTATACATAGAGCCCTAATAAAGCTGGATCTGGATTATCATCGACCAGTACAAATTGGTGCCCATGGTTAACTCGGAATGGTCTGACAATTCCATCAATAGCAACTGCTTTATACATGCCTGCTGTCATGAAGCCTCGATACGTGATCAAAGGTGTTCCAGCTCCAATCATAATACCACCCTCAAAAGGACACCGATTTCCCGCCTTGCTGAACTGTTCCTGTGGCAGTTCTTTGCCTTTCACAGTCTCCTGGTCTTCTCGAGACATGGACACGTCCGTTATCTGGATGACTACTGATTCGCGATTCGTCAACGAAAAGACAGTTTTGCTAAATGTTTTCTTCTTCATCTTCTTCATTCTGCCGAAGCCTAGCCTACTCCAATCTCTGTCGTTGAAGTTGAGAGGCGCTCGCCAATACCTCTGTGCTCGTAATCCAGCCTGGTGCAAGCAACTCAGAATGTTCTAAGTGCTAACTTCAAGCCCAGAGGCGGCCCGAACTTCTGCTTTTACTTTAGTAGCGTGGATTGTTGGGCACAACATCATCGACATCGTGGGCACAGTAATAGGAATTATACTACAGGATCGTCGAATCTCAAAGAAAAAAAGACTCAGATAAATCTAAGCATTACAACATGCAGTTTACGTTTGGTGTAATAAAACTGACAAACAGGCAAAACTAGCGTGGTCCCGCTGTTATGGTTTTATGTAAAGGTGTGCTACAGGCATAAAACCATTGTTACAGTAGCTAAATTCTCGCATTTTATTAATTTAAGTCCACTTTTGAGTATTTTCCCGCCGAATTGGAATATTTCCGAATCTTTCCGTTTTTTCCCATACTTTCCCGTATTTTTCTTTTCCATCCCATTTTTTTCTTTCCCTTGCCCATCGCTACTCGTAGGAATTTACACTATGCTACACTGTTGTTCGGGATAATAAAGGGGGGCATTCCAACTTATCTAACGGAGTGGTGTGGTGTGGCGGCGCGATGTGCAGGCTCGTAGAAAACTGAAGCGGCGGGCCGCTTCAGTTTTGCTCTAGACCTGCCCCTTTATCGTACTGTGGCCTTCTGAGGTTGTTTCAAGTTCGCCGCGTTCAAGTGTTGGAACGATCTTCCACCTCCGTTACGATGTCTAGAAAAATCAATTGGTACGCTCAGGAAAACCTACAAACAATATGTTCTCAATATTCAAAAGTCCATACAACAGTAACTTACCAAATTGGGCTAGACATTCGAACAATGAAAGCGTTCCAACTCCACAACTGGACGCGGCCGTAAACTTTGGTCCAGGCAGCGAGACCGGTCGATTTGACTCGGTTGGTTGTACGTCGTAAAATGAGGGTAGAAAAACATTGACATTAACACTGCACTGAATTGACCTAAAATATAAATATCAATAACTTTATTCAATTATTAATATACAATCGACATTTGATTTTAAGTACCTACTTACATGACATTTGAGGCCCAGTTGATACTTTTATTATTTTCCTTTTATTAATGCACTATTAAATATATTTTAAAAAATTCTATTAATTTAATTTTGTTCTACGCGTCGCCGCGTTCATCGTCCGCAATGAACTGTGAAACTTGTCGTTCGCAAAGTTGCCAGCACGTCGTGTTGTTAGTTGTTTTATTTTATATTATTATGAATGCTCATTGCACACATACACTTATACAGGGTGTGGCGTAAATAGTGGTCCAAAGCAAAGGTGTGGATACACTGTACACTGAAGCACCACATACCAGTATTTAAAAAAAAATATGTACAGGGTTTTCAAAAAAAAAATTTTTTTAATTTTTTTAGAAATCGTTACCTTGCCTTACAAATTTGGTTATAATTTCCAAAAATGACGGTTTTTTTTTATCCATTTTTTTTATTATTATTGCTGATCACTTGTACTTAGTACTCCATTCGTTTTTTTTTTACAAACTGAATTTAATAAAAAAAAATAAGTTTCTTTCAAAATTCAATACTCACTGCTAGCAAATCGTTTGACTTTCAATGCTTTTGGTGCAAAAAAAATGTACCACACTGTCAGTGCCCATTGTTTAAAAAAAATGCCTATCTTTTGCAGATTCTAAAATGGTGCAACAATAAGTGTTACGACTTACAGGAAAAAAGTTATTGCTTTTCGAAACAAAAAGGAGCCCAATTCAGAAAAACAATTTATTTGAAGTTCAAGGGTTTACAAGGGTTGTAATTTTTTTCTGTGTGGTCCAAAGCAAAGGTGTGGATACACTGTACACTGAAGCACCACATACCAGTATTTAAAAAAAAATTATGTACAGGGTTTTAAAAAAAAAAAAAAATTTTAATTTTTTTAGAAATCGTTACCTTGCCTTACAAATTTGGTTATAATTTCCAAAAATGACGGTTTTTTTTATTCATTTTTTTTATTATTATTGCTGATCACTTGTACTTAGTACTCCATTCGTTTATTTTTAAAAATAATTGAATTTAATAAAAAGAACCCTGAAAACCCTGTACATAATTTTTTTTTAAATACTGGTATGTGGTGCTTCAGTGTACAGTGTATCCACACCTTTGCTTTGGACCACACAGAAAAAAATTACAACCCTTGTAAACCCTTGAACTTCAAATAAATTGTTTTTCTGAATTGGGCTCCTTTTTGTTTCGAAAAGCAATAACTTTTTTCCTGTAAGTCGTAACACTTATTGTTGCACCATTTTAGAATCTGCAAAAGATGGGCATTTTTTTTAAACAATGGGCACTGACAGTGTGGTACATTTTTTTTGCACCAAAAGCATTGAAAGTCAAACGATTTGCTAGCAGTGAGTATTGAATTTTGAAAGAAACTTAATTTTTTTTATTAAATTCAGTTTTTAAAAAAAAAACGAATGGAGTACTAAGTACAAGTGATCAGCAATAATAATAAAAAAAATGGATACAAAAAAAACCGTCATTTTTGGAAATTATAACCAAATTTGTAAGGCAAGGTAACGATTTCTAAAAAAATTAAAAAAAAAATTTTTTTTTGAAAACCCTGTACATAATTTTTTTTTTAAATACTGGTATGTGGTGCTTCAGTGTACAGTGTATCCACACCTTTGCTTTGGACCACTATTTACGCCACACCCTGTATAATCCTTTGACTTTTCTGGTAGTAAATTATTATTATTATAGCCTGACCAGAAATATATGGGACCTGAATTAAGGGCGCTTCAAATCCACTTTATATGAGAACACTCGGTATAATTATACCAGCGTAGATTGGCAACTGAACATAAAAAAACATATTTTTAATATGTTTACATCCATGTTAATTTTTTAAGCCTGCTGTTTAATGATAACAGATTCTACGATAAAAAAAACACGACAGAATACTCGCAAATTGAGTATTTATTAAATTCAGTAACTCTTTGTAATATGGGTCTTGAATTTTGTACCAAAACATAATTATTTTAGCAAAACCACTAACGGGTAAAAGAAACATTAATCCATTGTTTTTCTAAATTATATTATTAAAATGTTATGATATACATAAAATGTTATCCCATCCCACTAAGATTATAAATGCGAAAGATTGTGAGTGTGTGAGTGTGTATGTTTGTTACTTCTTCACGCAAAAACTACTGAACGGATATGGATGAAATTTGGCATAGAGATAGATTATAGTCTGGAATAACATAAAGGCTACTTTTTATCCCGGAAAAAAACAGTGCCTGTAGGATACAGAAATAGTAGTTTACGCGGGCGAAGTCGCGGGCAACAGCTAGTTTTATACTATTTGATAGTAAATCTTGGAAAACAAAGAACTATTTTAGTTGTAATATTCAAGTAGGGTTGAAATAAAGAAAATTAAACTTAAAACAAGTATTTTTTTTTTTTTTTAAATTGTTGCCATCAGTAGCCAATTTTCACTATTCTCACTATATGACGTACCGAAAATTCGTGATGACAACTATATCAGTAAGTAATTTAAAGTAACCGCGGTAATCACATAGACTTTCTAGTCGAAGAATACTACAGCACATGTTAAACCACTTTTCTATTACGAAAACGGTCAGTTCTCGGTATTTTTATCACATAAAAATTTCACTTGGTCGATAATTAGATTACGCGTCCACTTTGACACTAATCATTATGACAATTGATGACATGACAATGACGATTTGTGGTTTCTGTTGCCAGTAAAAGAAATTAGTTCCAGTTGTTTTCCGCAATATGGCAAGGTCCCATATATTCCTGGTCAGGCTATAACAATACCAGCAGCATTACATCTAATGGACTCCGGTGTCATAAACTTCGTCACTCGACAGTTTTATGAAAACATTATTTGTATTTTTTAAATACATAGGTTTTTTTTCTTTATTTGTTTCTTTTTTTAGAAGCGCGCGCTTTTTTTTTCATTCCATTCGTGCAAAAATTCTTGGCTGCTAGGTTCGAATTTTAAATATGTTCTATTTGGTGCGGGTCGGGCTAGTGTGATCATGCCTACGAACTCTTATTCGAAAGTCAAATCACTTTGCCTCCCTAGGGGCGTAATGAAATTCCATACAACATTACGTCCCTAGGGATGCAATGACTCACTTTGAGTCAGGTTTACTTGATGTGTAATTGAACATTGCCGAGTAGGTAGTGTGAAAAATGTTTAAAAACCCTGTACATAATTTTTTTTTAAATACTGGTATGTGGTGCTTCAGTGTACAGTGTATCCACACCTTTGCTTTGGACCACACAGAAAAAAATTACAACCCTTGTAAACCCTTGAACTTCAAATAAATTGTTTTTCTGAATTGGGCTCCTTTTTGTTTCGAAAAGCAATAACTTTTTTCCTGTAAGTCGTAACACTTATTGTTGCACCATTTTAGAATCTGCAAAAGATGGGCATTTTTTTTAAACAATGGGCACTGACAGTGTGGTACATTTTTTTTGCACCAAAAGCATTGAAAGTCAAACGATTTGCTAGCAGTGAGTATTGAATTTTGAAAGAAACTTATTTTTTTTTATTAAATTCAGTTTGTAAAAAAAAAAACGAATGGAGTACTAAGTACAAGTGATCAGCAATAATAATAAAAAAATGGATAAAAAAAACCGTCATTTTTGGAAATTATAACCAAATTTGTAAGGCAAGGTAACGATTTCAAAAAAAATTAAAAAAATTTTTTTTTTGAAAACCCTGTACATAATTTTTTTTTAAATACTGGTATGTGGTGCTTCAGTGTACAGTGTATCCACACCTTTGCTTTGGACCACTATTTACGCCACACCCTGTATATCCCTCTGACCTTAGCTTGTATTTTATTTAAATATATATTGAACTATCTATAGTATTATAAGTGGTTCCCCGCGACTTCGCAGGCAAGAGTTGGATTTTCCATATAAACTTTCATCCCCCATTTCACCCCCTTAATGTTTTTATATCACGACAAAATGTAGCCTAATGTCCTGTCTAGGGTCTCGAACTGACTCTATACCAAATTTCATCTCAATCGGTTCAGTGGCTTAAGCGTCAAGAGCTAACAGACAGAAAGACACACTTTCGCATTTATAATATTAGTATGGATAGTGTTGGCTCCATTGTCCGCGGACCTCACTCGGTAGGGGCCCACTGAAAATTTATTTATTTAATTTAACTTTTTGCACACAGTTTATTGTACAAATGGCGGACTTAATGCTAAAAGCATTCTCTACCAGTCAACCATAGGCCCAAACAGAGAAAATACAGGCGGTGCAAGATAGTATATTGGAAAGGAACAAAATAATAGATATACCTACACACTACATACATAAATAATAGTATAGATAAAATACATATTACAGGGCCAGGGCCTTCTGGGGACCTGGCTTAAGCTGAGTGAGGCCCCCTTGATTTGGACATCACAGACACACAAAAGCACTGTTTGGCTAGCGTTGACTGTTACTGATTTGTTTGTGTGGTTTCTATTTTGTATTGTTGTTTTTTTTTGTGATCCTTGTAATTTTGTATTTTTTTTTATTCTGTACGATGTTTGTTTGTGATGTCCCAAATTAATAAATGCTTTTTTCTTTCTTTCTTTCTTTCAAAACAAAAGTATTTTTTTGTGGAATGAGTTTCTTGTCTGTATGTACAGTCGACCAAATTGAATCATGACCCACCTTATGGTCATTTTTCTACTGTCATTCCATACAAGTAAGTTGAAATTCGCTTGAACATACATTTCCTAGAAACGAACGTGTCATCATTTTATTAGACACTGACAGTCACTGACAAGGCAATGGTCGCTATCTGTTCGAATAAGTTTGTATGAAAATCGGCGAGAACTTCATTTCATGTGGGTAAGGGTTGCAATGCAACACACAAGTAGGTAGGTAGATATTCGGGATTCGGCACGGCCGGGCGCCAAGTCTGTATTGGGAACCAGTTTCTTTTATAAAAGTTCCACTGGAACTTGTGTTTGCCATGATGAAATAAAACAGTATACTTAGTTAAAGAAAATAATATTTATTTTAAGTATACAGGGTGTGGCGTAAATAGTGGTCCAAAGCAAAGGTGTGGATACACTGTACACTGAAGCATCACATACCAGTATTTAAAAAAAAATTATGTACAGGGTTTTAAAAAAAAAAAAAAATTTTTAATTTTTTTAGAAATCGTTACCTTGCCTTACAAATTTGGTTATAATTTCCAAAAATGACGGTTTTTTTTGTATCCATTTTTTTTATTATTATTGCTGATCACTTGTACTTAGTACTCCATTCGTTTTTTTTTTTACAAACTGAATTTAATAAAAAAATTAAGTTTCTTTCAAAATTCAATACTCACTGCTAGCAAATCGTTTGACTTTCAATGCTTTTGGTGCAAAAAAAATGTACCACACTGTCAGTGCCCATTGTTTAAAAAAAATGCCCATCTTTTGTAGATTCTAAAATGGTGCAACAATAAGTGTTACGACTTACAGGAAAAAAGTTATTGCTTTTCGAAACAAAAAGGAGCCCAATTCAGAAAAACAATTTATTTGAAGTTCAAGGGTTTACAAGGGTTGTAATTTTTTTCTGTGTGGTCCAAAGCAAAGGTGTGGATACACTGTACACTGAAGCACCACATACCAGTATTTAAAAAAAAATTATGTACAGGGTTTTCAAAAAAAAAAATTTTTTAAATTTTTTTAGAAATCGTTACCTTGCCTTACAAATTTGGTTATAATTTCCAAAAATGACGGTTTTTTTCTATCCATTTTTTTTATTATTATTGCTGATCACTTGTACTTAGTACTCCATTCGTTTTTTTTTTTTACAAACTGAATTTAATAAAAAAAATTAAGTTTCTTTCAAAATTCAATACTCACTGCTAGCAAATCGTTTGACTTTCAATGCTTTTGGTGCAAAAAAAATGTACCACACTGTCAGTGCCCATTGTTTAAAAAAAATGCCCATCTTTTGCAGATTCTAAAATGGTGCAACAATAAGTGTTACGACTTACAGGAAAAAAGTTATTGCTTTTCTAAACAAAAAGGAGCCCAATTCAGAAAAACAATTTATTTGAAGTTCAAGGGTTTACAAGGGTTGTAATTTTTTTCTGTGTGGTCCAAAGCAAAGGTGTGGATACACTGTACACTGAAGCACCACATACCAGTATTTAAAAAAAAATTATGTACAGGGTTTTCAGGGTTTTCAGGGTTTTTTTTTATTAAATTCAGTTTGTAAAAAAAAAAACGAATGGAGTACTAAGTACAAGTGATCAGCAATAATAATAAAAAAAATGGATAAAAAAAAACCGTCATTTTTGGAAATTATAACCAAATTTGTAAGGCAAGGTAACGATTTCTAAAAAAATTAAAAAAATTTTTTTTTTTTGAAAACCCTGTACATATTTTTTTTTTAAATACTGGTATGTGGTGCTTCAGTGTACAGTGTATCCACAACTTTGCTTTGGACCACACAGAAAAAAATTACAACCCTTGTAAACCCTTGAACTTCAAATAAATTGTTTTTCTGAATTGGGCTCCTTTTTGTTTCGAAAAGCAATAACTTTTTTCCTGTAAGTCGTAACACTTATTGTTGCACCATTTTAGAATCTGCAAAAGATGGGCATTTTTTTTAAACAATGGGCACTGACAGTGTGGTACATTTTTTTTGCACCAAAAGCATTGAAAGTCAAACGATTTGCTAGCAGTGAGTATTGAATTTTGAAAGAAACTTAATTTTTTTTATTAAATTCAGTTTGTAAAAAAAAAACGAATGGAGTACTAAGTACAAGTGATCAGCAATAATAATAAAAAAAATGGATAAAAAAAAACCGTCATTTTTGGAAATTATAACCAAATTTGTAAGGCAAGGTAACGATTTCTAAAAAAATTAAAAAAATTTTTTTTTTGAAAACCCTGTACATATTTTTTTTTTAAATACTGGTATGTGGTGCTTCAGTGTACAGTGTATCCACACCTTTGCTTTGGACCACTATTTACGCCACACCCTGTATATTTAACAAGTGGCATTAAATTGGTAAAGTGAAAAGTAACCTGATTAGACGACAAATGTCACTTCCCCAATCCAAACACCACAAATTTTCATCTGGGGACCTAGACGGCCATGGAATAATAGTGAATGCATCTTCATGCTAGGTAAACCAATTCGCGACAATTCTGGCAATATGCACTGGACAGTTATCATGAACAAAGGAGACTACTGGCACTTCTTCACGCAAGTAAACTGTTCGCAAAGTCGGTAACATTGATTCTTCCATTAAATTGGCATAGTTTATAGCGTTATGACGAGGAGAAATTTGAACAAGTTTTCCGACACTTCCGGCATCCATCCAGGCACACATGTTAGCTGAAATTCAGCTGGATAATTGGTTGGGCACAACGTGATCCTCTGTCCTATCGCGTGTTATCGTAACGCCACGAAGTTAAGCGACCATGTTGAGACGAGCGAAATGATTTCTCGTCTGTAAATATGTTATCCGTAATAGTGTTGCATTTCCGTTCTCTTCCGTTCCGTTCTTGATTCGACGAACGCCATGATTATGTCGTCGTCTGTCTTCGAGGGTACCCTCTTTAGCATGCCGGCTGATCCAGGTTCTGACTGTGTTCCGACTTATTCTTAGCTGTTTGTTCTGCCAAATTGGCCATTATAAGATTTGTTTGTATATATTGACTTAGGTTTTTATAAAATATCTGACTTACTAGTAGGTAAACTTAACATTTGACACACGACGTTTTTTATTTTTAAAATTATAATACATTTTTCTTCGTAGTTTGGATTATGCACTTATTTTAAATTCATATTAAGACTGGTTTATCTAAAACATGTCTAGTGCAGTTATAATAAAGGTTAAACTTGCATAAATCTCTGACCCGTTATGACACATATTTATTCATATTTAAAACGTACTATGTGCAACATGCATGACAGCGAAGAAAACCTTACTACATTTATAAATAGGAATAATCGGCAAAGTGGGTCATGATTCAATTTGCTCGACTGTACATATCCTTTTTGACATATTTATCCTATAGCTTTTTCAATGACAACAACTTTTATTATGATGCAGAAAATATATTTTTTATTTGATTGCACTATTGTGGAGAAACTTTTTGCATTTATGCAATATAATAAAATGCCTAAATTTAGAAGTTTATTTAATATAAACCAAAGTATCCAAATATCAAAGGAACATGTTAATTAAAAAAATGGAGATTGGTGCTACCTAATTACTTCTTTTTATTTAGGATATATATCCTGTATATATTGGTACTGAATCTGCCATATCAAAATCACATATAGAGGAGTTTGTTGGCTATTTATTGAACACTACTTTTCCCAACTGAAGTTTCATGGTTTGGGAGATATGTCAATTTTTATACTTTATTGATTTTTTCCCAAAATTTTACATTTAAACAATCGTAACTTTTTTTTATTATTACAGAACTTGTTTATTATTTGTTGGTAGTCATAAAAAATTGTGATTAAAACACGTTAGGACAGAATCGGATATAAAGCTATAATTTTTTTTACACAAACAAATAACATTGCGGTTAAATTCAACCAAAAATATTTAAAAAAGTACGGTGTTTGGATAATTAATTCTCTAACTTACTTTTCTAGTTTGTAGCCTTTCCAACGCAAACGGGACTAAATTTGCATTAAATAATTTTATTTGCTAGAATTTGGAAGGATTTTTCAGTCAACCAAAGTAATTTTTATCAAAAATTGTAAACATGCCAACAAAGGGATGAAGCGAAATTCGGAAATTATTATTTGCAAATTTACAAGGAGATATAAATTAAAAATAATTAAGAGCTTATTTTACATCAATTAATTGTTTATCAAAAAACTGGAAATTAGGGCATCCAAAGCAAAAATTACGATTAAATGAAAGATTCTGCTCGAATTACTGCCCGTGATTTAGAATACATGTCTGAATATGTTTTCCTATGGCCGATTAAAGTATTTTAAGGGTTCTCAAAAAGATATAACGGAACCCTTATAGCTTTACTTTTATGTCCACTTGTCCGAATCATAGTCTGTTCATCTATCTATCAAGAACTTTTTCTCAAAGGCTTCTCAAATAAATGTTTGCAGTTCCTGGAAGCTGTAAACAAAATCAAGCTACTAAGTCAAAGCGATTCAAACATACGACCATTTTAGCCCTACTTTCTGAGATTTCGCAGGAGAATCTGAACTTTAAGGATCATTTCCATAGACTTAGAATCATGGAATTTGGACTAAGAATCTAAAGGAAACTTTTACAGGACAAGTAAAAGAATAAATTCGAAAAATGATTGCACAAGTTAGTACGAAACCCTCATTGCGCGAGTCGAACTCGCACTTGCCCGGTTTTTAATAAATAATGCGTACACTGAGCGCTTAATTTTTTTTCTTAAGTCATTGATTTGTAACAAATACTTTACAAAATGGCCTTTGTCTTTTATTGGCACGTTCGATTTTTTGATGGATGATAAGATGGACAAAAAACCTTTACGGGTTCCGTTATATCTTTTTGAGTAACGGAACCCTAAAAATACTTTAACGTTGAAAAATCGGCAATAGGACAAGATATCAGACGTCTGATCTAAATGACCGGCAGTGATTCGAGCAAAATCTTTAATTTTATCTTAATTTTAGCTTTTGATGCCTTAATTGCCGGTTTTTTCATAAGTAATTAATGTAAATTAAACTCTTAATCATTTTTATTTTATACCCCTTTGTAAATAATACTTTCCGAATTTTGCTTCATCCCTTCGTTGGCACGTTTACTATTTTTGATAAAAACTACTTTGTTTGACCGAAAATCCTTCAAAGTCCAGCAAATCAAAGTTTTTGATGCAAATTTAGTCCCGTTGGAAAGGTTACAAACTAGAGAACTAATTTCAAGTACAATTCATTATCCGAACACCCTACTTTTTTTTAGATATTTTCGTTTGAATTTGACAACAATGTTAATTTTGTTTGAAAAATATTTTTTTAAAGCTTAATATCCGATTTTTTTAGCCTAGTTAAGTCCTAACGTGTTTTTATCACAAATGTTTATGACTACCAACAAATAATAAAAAAGTTCTGTAATAATAAAAGAAAAAAGTTATGATTGTTTGAAAGTAAAATTTTGGGCAAAAATCAATAAAGTATAAAAATTGACACATCTCCCAAACCATAAAACTTTAATTTGGGAAATTAGTGTTCAATAATTAGCCAATGATCTCTCTATATGTGATGTTGCTATGGCGAGTTTAGTACCAGTCACCCTGCATATATAAACTAGTGGTTCTCTGTGACTTCTCTCATAAAAATTATGAATTTCTCCTAAACTATATATAATTTTCATCCCCCATTTTATCCTCTTAATGTTTTTATATCGTAAAAAAGTTGCCTATGTCCTTCCCAGTCTTAACTACCTCTATACCAAATTTCATCTCAATCAGTTTAGCGTCAAGAGGTAACAGACAGTACATAAATACGAAAAACTTAAAACCGATATTGACAATCACGAATTTCAATGCTGATTTTTATAATTCCGAATGATATAGATATCCTCATAGCAGAAATACTATTGTCAGAATGCAGAATTTCATGATACAGAATCATATAAATTCCGAAACTATAATATAATCTGAAATATATCTGATTATCAAAAATTCGATTACACATAAACCCGAAAACCTACGAACTTGCCGTTTATCACACTAATCAATACTAAAACAATAAATAAATGCTGATTGCTGCCCTAACCAGGTGCAGCCAAGTGGACGTGCAAGTATGCAAGCAGGCAAGCATTCATGTATAAACGCAAGCTGGCAAGCACCTGCGCGTTGTGAACAAAACATTACGAGCTGGGCCTGGGACTAAACATAAGTTTCTGGCACGTCGCCGGCCGCTGACACGGGGTTTAACTAAATTCTTAAATTTAAGAATGAATTTCAAAAATTTTAAATTCATAGGGTAAAGTTTTTCGGGCCAATAACACAACGGATTTTTATTAATGACTTGAATGAATTGGGTATTCCTGCAGACAGACTTTCACATTTATAATATTTGTAATTGTATTGATTGTTAAGAGGTCTTTTCCACTTTTAGGTCCTAGAACTTAATGCATCAGATGACAGAGGCATTGGTATAGTACGAGGACAAATACTTAGTTTTGCATCCACACGAACAATTTTTAAAGCTGGACCAAAGTTGATAATTTTGGATGAAGCAGATGCAATGACAAATGATGCTCAAAATGCTCTCAGAAGAAGTAAGTTTAACAATTATACAGGCTGCCGACCTGTCTTTTGTCTAGTTTCTGGGTTTTTTCTGGAAACTTAAACCTTAACTTAGATTATAAATATACACACTGAAATTGTAATGGTTGTATTCCCGCAGTAAAATTAGTGCAGTTTATTCTGTATTGCTTAGTCCTTTTGCTTTAAACATTGATTTCGTGCGGCAGGCGGTACCCCAATACGTCAATTCTCGTAAAAGGAACAATTTTTTCTCAAGTTTTCGAGTTGATGTTTTTTTTATTACTTTGAGAACAAAAAAATTTTTAGTTTAAAAAAATTTCTAGCATGATTCGATAGTACTACTAAAGGTAAATCGTTCTGCTGCAGGAAAACAACCACTAAAATTTCAGCGTGTATACAGTGTGTCCTGGTTTGAACCAGCGATAATTGATGGGCTATTAATATAAAGCAGATGCAATGACAAATGATGCTCAAAATGCTTTCAGAAGAAGTAAGTTTAACAATAATACAGTTTGCCAACCTGTCTTTTTCTGGGTTTTTTTCTGGAAACTTAAACCTTAACATAGATTATCAATATATACAGGGTGTCCTGGTTTGGACCAGCGATAATTGATGGGCTATTAATTCATCAAAATATGTTGTCGTCAAAAACTCCCATGTTGGGGTCTAACTCTCCCGCTCTTGAAATGGCATGGCAGCTTTTAGAAAATATTCTCTGACTTATTTGTCATGACAATGACAAATTTTTCACAATCTCACGTATTTGTCACAACCACTGACAATGTATGTGTTTAAAACAGAGTTAGACCTTTCACTTGATACTGCGCGGCACTTCGAATTTTGCTCCAGGCACACGTTCTTTTACTTGTCAAATGTCATATTTGAATGCAAAAAATTTTTCACCGTGAATTTGTCAGCGCAAATTTTTATTAAACAAAACATTGTCATATTGTCGGTTGTCACATGTGTCATTGTCGCGTTTATTAAATAGGCCCCTGGTGGTAATCTAGGGTATATTGTTTCTTATTACAACAACGTGAAAATTCGACATTATGTCACTTTTTGACAAATAAGTCGAATCGTCACGACGTGGCGTTTAATAAAGATAACAATTATGTCCGAATGTGACAGGTAAAATACTGACCAAAATTGTCAGGATGTAAACATGTTTAATAAAAGCGACAATTGTCAGATTTTACCTGTCGAGTATCATAAGGATTTTTTTCCGGCTTATTTGTCATGACATATAAGTCAGCTTGTCAAATTGTCACATGTCGCTTGTCAAGAGAAATTAAGAAATACTTATGTCAAATTGTCACGACCAGTCGACAAATTTGTCTAAATTTTCCACTGTGACATATTTGTCAGCGCAAATTATTTAACAAAATATTGTCAAATTGTCTCATGTCACTGTCGCGTTTAGGTGTGTCTGGTGATATGACGATAATTTTAAGTGTTTTGACACTTCTTAAACCGAAAAGAAGACAGTTGTTCCACCAACAACGATGGATGAGCGAGAAGCGAGTAGAGCTAGAAACTATAAACAAGTTGTCGCTCGGCTATTAAAGCAAGTATTATTGGGCGACCGGCGATTTTAATTTGAAATATAATTGACTGCTAGTTGTTTGCCAATGCAAGCATCGTCAAACGTCATCTTTGATAGCTGTTTTTGTACTTTTTCTAAAGAAATCCCTTTTTACTTAAACATCGTCAATATTAACTAAGTAGAATATATTAAAACCCTTAATTTTTTTGTTTTATTATTGTTCAAGGAATTAAACGTTCATCCAGAATAGAAAAAAATAAAATTATTTTGCTTTAAATTTCCGCTAACCCGCTAAGAGACGCTGGCACCGCCACTAAACCACACAGATGCAGAATGCATGCAGTGTTCGAAACGTCTGGTTTTAATTGAAATGTAATGTGGTTTTAATTAAAATATATCGTGAAGTAATCCGTAAAATTGTGCTTTAATAAATATGCATTCGGCTTAGGTACCCATTCACTTATTTTTTGAAAATTAAATTTTAGTACAATTTTAATAAACACAGCTATCATAAGCAAAATGTTCCAAATTTATTTTGAAAAAAAAAAGACAGGTTACGGACGACAGCATGCCGCGGTCGGGGTAAACACTACGACAACTTATTAAGTTATAATACGGGGCTATTTTGGAACTAAAATGTGTAGTCTGATATGCGGTCACTGTACATACTTAATTAGCAAGCTTTGATGCAGAATCAGCAGTGTGAGACATAGTTCTATAATACTACAATGTCATTGAATATTAAATTGTGTTTAAAGAATTTGTTACTATGGTAACATAATTGAAAACATCATTCCGGTTGACTGTAGTGCTTATTCTCTTGTTTCTACAGAATGTTTTATACATTTTTGAATACTTCAGAGATCATTTTTCCGGACACAATAAAAAAAAAACTATTGTTATGAGACCGCCGCCGGTCTTCCGATCTTCAAGGGGTTCATAAATAAAAATAATAAAGTACAATATCCCAATATTTTGTACTGTCTGCCCAAAGTCTGTTAAATGAAGCTAAGGGTACAAGACAGTATTTTATTATCATTATGTCTGACACTGAAGAAGAGGAGGTTCAAAATAGAACTGTTAAAATTACTGTTGTTGGTGAACCGGCAACTGGAAAAGTAAGTATCCCATTGACATAGTTTTTACAGTTAATAATCTGTATTCAAAGCATGTATCAATTCAATAGAATTATAAATATAGGCGCATATGTTTTACTACTTCCAGCATGACCTGCAATTATATTCTGCTTCGTAAACTCGTATCCACACAATCAGATTTCTTAATGCAGGGGCCTAATTTACATATTAGCACAAAATTTTGATTTTCCTCATTCTCAAGTTATCAAAATGTTGGATATTTATTCATTTTGTGATATTCCCCATGTGGTTGTTAGTAAAGCTAGTGCCTACTAGTGGCGGCCATTCGCCATTTTGATAAAACACGTGTCAAAGGATCTAGTTTGCGCGGGACAGCCACCGGTGAGGGTGGAAGGTGGCCCATCTGCGTGGAGCCTTAGGTTCTAGTTAGGAGGCTACAAATAGGATGGTGTATTAAGTGCTGTTGGTGGAGTTGAATTTATGGATACGTTGTTGACGAAACTGTTGAACATGTAAGTGCTTATCATCGCCTGTTGCAGACGAGCTTGTGCACGCGGTACTTGGGGGGTTCGCCGGCGGGAGGCGGCACGCAGGGCGCCGAGGTGATGGCGGGCCAGTGCCTCGGCCTGCGTCCCCCCGTGCCGCTGCAGCTGTGCGACGTCGCCGGGAACGCCATAGACACTTCCATGCTCGACAACTATTTGTACTCCTCTGATGCAAGTGCCTCAATTACCTATTTCACCGAAACATGGCATGAATATATTTGACTAATATTCGTATGAACAATTTACCGATTGTATATCCATTTCAGGTGGTAATATTTGTGTACGATTTAACAAACCTTCAAAGTTTCGAAAAGCTAAGTCTGTGGATAACAACAGTCAAAAATATATTTGATACCGATGTTAAAAAACCCCTTATGGCACTTTTTGGAAACAAATCGGATCTAGAACACCAAAGAGCTGTGAGGTTATCCTGTGTACAGAAGTTAGCTTCAGAATATCTTTTGGATAATTTTAAGGGCTCTGCTAGAACTGGAGAGATGGTGAGTCCGTGATGTTAAATATGAAAAGCCTTTTTCTCAGCACATTTCCTGGTTTATTGATGCTTTACATTTGCTTTATTTATGTCGCAGGCAAATCGCATTAGTATTAGTATGTCAATGGTGCATGCAAACGCAATTACTTAATTTTATTTGTCTAATTAAATTATTAGATGATGACCACAAGTGAATATTTGTATCAGAGAATGACGTAGGTGCCGGTGGGATTAATTTTTTGTATAAAAATTAAAACTTTGTTTAAATATTGTTTGGGCGTTGAAGGGTTGCACGTAATACGCAATCTATCCTCATTTGAAGGTTACTTGCATCTTGCGTAGAAAGTATTGAAACTGTCCACGAAGCGGCAACGTCTCGTTTTTCTATCACATACAAAATTAAAATGCGCTTGCCGTCCTTGCATGCAAGATGCATTCGTCAATTAACGTCACCTTGAACAGCAGGCCAAAGCTTTATTCAGGGTTACATTGCAAAGAGGTGCCAAATTTTAGGAGCGACTTACAACAAACAGTAACTTAATCGATCTATACAAGGAAAAAACACATTCAATTATTACTATACGCCATATTCATTATTCTTTTAAATACTATTTTTTGGATCTGGCCGTTCTAAAAGTTATGAAAATGATTCCTACCTGCCGTACTTACTTAAATGTTATTTGATAAATACGATGACTAAAAATTTTGGCGATAAAGTCGTTTCTTTATATTGTACCCTAGATCTTATTTTTGAAAATTGACACCTGACTAAAAGTAATCCTGTATGATTAAAAAAAGTCATCATATTTATAATTATTTTTATAATTTAAGCAATTTATTTGCAAGTCCCACCGGATGACACGGTCGATCAATTTTTGTGAGCAAAAATTAATTTCATCATGTTTAATTTCAGGTAAACTGTGCATTCACAAGCATGGTGGCGCGCGTGCTGGGCGTGACCACGCGCGCGCTTGGCCGCTCGCCCGCGCCCGCGCGCCTCGACGGGGAACCGAACGGGCTCGCCGCTCGCCCGCTGCACGACGAACAATCCCACTCGCTCATCATGACCCGGAAAGCCATGAGAAAGGCGCAGAGATCGTCCTCGTCGATATGTTGTATCGTTTAATAAACCTATTTAAATACATATTTCGTTGTCATTTCATGAGCTTTCAGTGTTTTTAGAGTCATGCGGATTTGCTCACGCGCGGAATAGGGATGATGCCACTATCCTCGAATAATTCCAGAAAAAAATATATTTCAGATATTCCTCGGTTGTATGTGTAATATTAAAATATTAATTACGCTAAAACCGTTAAAAATTAAGTCAGTTGAGCTCAGAAAAGCTCACGCTCTTCACCGTTTTTCGTCACCGTTGTCTATTCCCATACAAAATTTATGGAAGAATAGTATTTTAATAGTCCTTATAGAGTACGTCAACGATTGATGGTGGCATGTTCCGTATTGAGATACATGTGACGCGTAGCACTCGCGACAGCGCAGTCAAATGTGAAATGTTCTTTGACATCACAGATTATGTATCTCAATACCGCGTGCGTGATCAAATTCGTACGACTATAAAGGCCTTCATGCCAGAAGAATCAATAAAAGGTGAATATTTTATAAAGGTGGTAAACACACATTAATTTTCCTCTATCGAATTATAGACGATGATTTTTTTTAGTTATAGAAAAGTACACGGACAACGTGCGTTTCTGCATAATTTGCAACTACTTGGGCAAGATCATTCCGGCGCTGCAGTCGCGATGCACCCGGTTCCGGTTTGCGCCGCTTCAGCAGAGCCAGATCGTGCCGCGGCTGCAAGATATCGCTGCCGCAGAAGGGTACGTAAAACACTTATTACACCATCCTATTTGTAGCTTCCTAACTAGGAAGGTAGTATCTAATTAGGAAGATAGCGTTCTATTTAGGATCCCAACTAGGAAGGTAGAAAGTAGTGATGGGACTTAAATCGAATATGAATATTCGAATCATGATTCCAATTATTAACCCTTGATTCGAATGATTTAAATCGGTAATATGATTTTACTTTACCTTATCGATTATTGAAGTCAAGGACAGTGACTATACAAATAGATAAAAAAGACAAAAATGTTACTATGAAGCTGTCGATTAACCATAAAAAAACTACAACCACATATTCGAATCAAAGAATTCGTTTCAAATTCTCTCGCTTACTGGAATCGAAGAAAATAATTCGAATCGGATCGCAGATTCGAATCAACTTGAAAAATTCGAATCATGCGATGATTCGAATTGACATTCGAATTGAATTATTACTGTTTGATTCGATTATTCTGATTTGAATGAAATGTGATTTGAGTCCGATTCCTAGTAAGAAGGAAGCAATCGGGTTTTACCTATCTAGGATCCTACTTGGGATGGTAGGCACCTAAATAGTGAACTGCGTTTACATCTTCCTATTTTCTAAGTAGGATGTTGATAAATAGAATGGAGAAGTTAAATTAAGAACTGTGTATATTTTTTCTGTCTTGCTCTATCTACATCGCAGTAGTTACATCTGTAGAGAACTATAGATTCCGTCGTTTTCGAGAAGTTTTTCCGAGTTAGTTATGAACCTACTAACTAGGAAACCTACTCTATGAGCAATGACACTGAAATCGTTTTGAATCCCGCTTGCTAGTTTAGTTTTTTTATCTTGACGGGCATGGAGTGTATTCCGTTCGCTGTTGTCAGACGGTAAGTGTCGAGTTTGTCCATTCTGTTTTTTACTTTTTTTTCAATCTTACTATAGTAACTTCATAGTAAAATTATAGCTGGTCATTCTAGTATAATGTCGAAATCTTGAAAAAAAACTTCCTCTATCTAAATGACCAATCCGGTAATTTTAAGAGGTAAGCCGTTATTATTTGAGGTTTAGATGTTTGTTGGATGGACCAACATGAGTTAAGTGAGGTCCGCTAGATGGCGATAGTAGGTATAAGGTAGAATAGGTATGTCGTCTCTGAATAGGTTTAGTACACTCGTATTATGAATCGTTACTCAGAATTGGAGTGAAGTTGCAAATCGGCTTCGATAGGTGACTAAACGCAAAGCTAAATTAACCTATATTTATGAAGACATTGAGTAGACATTTCTTTGAGTACCATTGCAAAGTATTGCTTCTGTACGTAGTACTTATAATGTGGTCAGGGTGACGATGTCGGAGGACGGCGTGAAGGCGCTGCTGACGCTCTCCGGCGGTGACATGCGCAAGGTGCTGAACACGCTGCAGAGCACGTGGCTCGCGCACCGCGCCGTCACCGAGGACCACGTGTACACGTGCGTCGGCCACCCGCTGCGCGCCGACATCAACGCTATACTCAACTGGCTGCTCAACGAGAACGACTTCGCTGCTTGCTTCAAGTGTATCCTTTTTGTCAACTGTCGTAAAGGTCGTCGACGATGGTGTAATGATGTCAAATTATGTATTAGCTCAATTTTTTGCTGTCTGAGATTTTGAGTCGAGATAAATTGAAATATGGAGTCCTTAACCATACATTGTACAGACATTCAAGACATCAAGGTTGCTAAAGGATTGGCTCTCAGTGACATACTAACAGAGATTCACACTATAGTACAAAGACGTAAGTACCTATTTTACATTTTTAAATAGCCAAAATACGTCTAATTAGACTCATGATGACTCATTGTTGACATTATAAGAATACGTTGGTTCTCAACAGAGTGAATTTGATTTGAAATTGATCGTCTTATTTATAGACTGGGTCCGTAGACAAGATGCAATTTATTTTTAAGCGAAGTTCGTTATTGCTAACAAAAAGTATGAAACTGACATAAGCCATCATAACACAACGTGACTTGCATACATATTTTGACATTTCGTTGGCGCTAGCCAAGTTCGCTGTAGAAAGATTGCATGATGTTGTCTAAGAGCCCAGGGCTGGCTGCGTTTCCATCAGCAATGTGCGAGGTAGCTAAGCGGTGCGGGGATATGGGGTAATGCATAACGAAGCTGTGAAACGATGCGAGCGTTTCCACCAAATATTTCCTAGGTGGCTAAGCAGTGCGAGGATGTATAGCGGGCTTTTACAGTCGTCACAAAGTCGTATAATGACATAAGTCATCATAATACAGCATAATGAGGGATTTTCGTAGTGTCAAAAATCAGTACTTAAAAATCCGCTAGATGGCGTTGACCGATCTAAGTCAGGTAGATGTTTATTTAAGAAAAATAATAGTTTTAGCGTTTTATATGTTATAATGTCTAGCATGTTTTTGATTCACGCGTACTAAGAGGTCGTTTTTTGACAATTTAGTGATCACCAAGACGTTTTTTCTATTAAATTTTATTTTTAACTGCAATTTGAAACTTGCTAATTTTTAACGTTCAGTACTTGTACAGACTACATGTCTGTACAAATAATATTACTGTAATTCAGTGGCGTGCCTGGGGTATCGCGACAGAGCAAGCCAAGCTACAGCTTCGGCACAAGTTAATGGTCTTTTTTGATTCTTGAAAATGAGCACTGCTGTTGTTGAAATGGAATTACTTGATTCTTCATGTTTCACTGTACTCTTTCTTCATACCTCTAATACATTCAGTTCTTTCGGCTTCTGGCGAGTTAATCAAAGCACACTGAAGGCATATTACTTCCAGGCAGAATTGTGGAAACATACCAGCAATGACATACCTTCGGTGGCTTTGAAAAAAGCCTTTTGAAGTTGTTGACCTGAGTATGAGGAAATAATATAATACACGAGAAAATATACGAAATTACAAACAATGGTAAAAAAAACTGTGTCAGGATATTATAGTATAATTGTTTTATTTGTATTCTAAGTCAATGCGTCATATTTTTTACAAAGATGTTTCAATACGTTGTTTACCAAAAAAATGAAAATGAAAAATGAAAATGAACCTCAGAAACACATGAACGCTGTTATTTCATTTTTGCAAAATGAAATAACAGCGTTCATGTGTTTCTATCCGGGCGAGTGCTCTTACCAACTAAGCTACGGAGGACGTTAGTCAGTCGACGAATTTTTGCAAGTGCTTGCTACGCCAGTGAGCCGGCGTTCGATTTCATCAATACTTGGGGAATGTACCCGCATGTATCCAATGGAAATAGTTTTACAAATATTTAACCATCAGTTAAGATGAATCAGCTTAACTTAACTTAAGCTTAAACTTTATAACTTAAGCAATTATTTTGCAAGTTTTTACGAAATTAAATCAAATTTCACTTACAAAAATTAATCGACTGTGTCATCCGGTGGGACTCGAACCCACGTCCCTTCACTTTTCGGGCGAGTGCTCTTACCAACAAAGCTACGGAGGACGTTAGTCAGTCGACGAATTTTTGCAAGTGCTTGCTACGCCAGTGAGCCGGCGTTCGATTTCATCAATACTTGGGGAATGTACACGCATGTATCCAATGGAAATATTTTTACAAATATTTAACCATCAGTTAAGATGAAATGGCTGGTGGTGGCTGGATGCGAGAAGCGGAGGACCGTGAAAGTTGGCGCCGTCTTGGAGAGGCCTATGTCCAGCAGTGGACTGCAATAGGCTGATATGAATAAGATGAAATCAGCTTAACTTATTATACACCACGAATTTTTTAATTACCCGAGAAAATTAACTAACATACTCAGATATCGATATACATCGAATTTTTCGAATAAATAAAAGAATATATATGAGAAATTTATTTAAAAAGTCCCTAACATTCCTTAAAAAATATGCACCATAAAAGTCCTGCTAATTCAAATAGTAATCATTATCATTCCAACATTAACGGAAGCAAAATCCACCTAATTTGGTCGCGTAATATTGACGTACGGAAGGAATAACTATGAATGAAAACAAATTACACAACCTGCCGACAAAAGATGTTTCTTTCTCATTCGGCAAACTCGCGTCTAAGCTCGAAGCTGCCAGCACTCCCTTCATCAATGAACGGGCGGGCGGAGTCTCACGCGCATCCCCCGCCCGCCCCCGCCATCGTTGACCTCCCGCAGTCCAGTCCGTCGCGAATCTTAAACGGTCAAGGTTGTGTCACGCAAGGTCACCGGCGCACGCGCGACCTCCGCACCTGTGTTTACTCGAAAAAGTGAAGTGACGAATATCGTGATGGCCTATCTATCAGTACTCCAATCGTGAATACGCTCTCATGGTGAGAGCGTACATTATGTCAGGCGAGAACGTAGCCGCTGGATTACGCTTGTACAGGGAGTTATACCCCAATGAACGCCAACCTTCGCACGAAACCATGTTGGGAGCCTGGCAGAGGCTGTTGGACCATGGGCAGTTCCGCACCCTGGCTCACGCACAAGGACGCTCGGGGGTCTCGTACCCACAAGAACTGTACGATGATGTCGTACAGTACTTTGAAGAAGACCCGCGACGCAGTACCCGTGAAGGAGCCCGACATTTCCACGTGAGCCAGTACTGCATATGGAAAATAATTTCATCGGTCATGCACCCGTTTCACTACCGCAAAGTGCGGGAGCTCAGTGACAGTGACAGACAGCCGCGAGTGTCGTTCTGCGAGTGGGTGTTAGCAAACCCAAACGCTAACATTTTGTTCACCGATGAATGTTTGTTTACTCGGATCGGTGTTTTCAACAGCCACAATGAACACTACTGGAGTTACGTGAATCCAAAATTGTCAAAGCGGCACTCCTACCAACACCGTTTTTCACTCAACGTATGGGCAGGTGTGTTTAACGACACTATCATCGGCCCATATTTCATCGAAGGGCGGCTGACGGGTGCAAGCTATTTGGCTATTCTTCAGGAGATGTTGCCTACCATAATGGACGACGTGCCCCTCGCGTATCTCCAGTCGCTGTTCTTCCAACATGACGGTGCTCCGCCCCATTACCACAATGCAGTGCGCGCGTACCTAAACGGCGAGTTCGGAGCGCGGTGGATCGGCCGCGGCGGGCCCGTGCCCTGGCTTCCGCCGTCCCCGGACCTTACGCCTGTGGACTTTTATCTGTGAAGCGAGATCAAGCGTCGAGTGTTTGTGAGTAAACCTACTAGTGTTGGTGATTTGCAAAACTGAATCATTGCGGCTTTTCAAGAGGTTCAAGCTCAAAGAAACGTGCTTAATTTTTTGAAGCACGGGCTGCGCCGGCGGGACGGCGCGAGCGGCGGCGGGCGGGCACGCGCTGGCTGCGCCGACCTTGCTCACTTCCTTGCGCAACCACGATCTGATCCTCTGACGACACGAGTTCGTCAAAATTACGATCATCACAATGGCCAGCATCACTGCAAATGCTATGATGATATAACCGTACTTGTCGATTTTGTGATCCACTTCGGCTACTTGGCTTTGGTGTGACACAACAGCTGCTACTGCTATATTGTCGTCTTTGCTGGTATTTGAGCCCATTGTTAATGTTTAACTACAGTTGATAAGTTGTCTTCCAAATAAAATGCGTGACTGTCAGCCGCTACAGATATTTTTAGCTTAAATATTAGATCAGATCGTGTTTACGCAATGCTAAAATAACATAATTTGCGCACATAGCATAGGTTCAAAGTACATTTTTTATAATATAATAATGTAAATTAAACAATGCAAGTAACTTAACATACTGCAATAAATATAGATTTGCTTAACTAAGTGAAACGTACAGGTCTCCTAACTACACGACCTGAGCGCGTTGTAGTGCGCGATTCTGGATCGCTCGTAATGTTAGAATCTCGATCGATATCCAGTGGCGTCGTCTGTAATAAGTATGCCGGTTTTAAACGATCGATCGTAATCCTAACCTTCCTATTTGGAAACTCGACTTCAAAAACCTTAGTTCCTCGTTTTAGTACGCGGTACGGACCGTCGTAAGTAGGTTTCAAAGGTTTGTGAACCTCGTTTCTTACAAAAACGAATTCGCATTCTTTTAAATCAGGATGCACGAAAAAATATTTAATTGAATGTGACTTAAGGTTTGGCTTAAAACTGTTCAAAATGCCACGCAACTTTTGAACATACGTAAAATCATCGTTCGCATTAACGAGTGGTTCGTTATAAAAGTCACATGGTAAGCGAATGGTTTGAGCATAAATCATCTCGGCTGCACTTACGTTACTATCAGTACGAATAGCAGCTCTTAACCCTAACAATACTGTAGACAATTCGTCGACCCATGATGATGATCCCCCGGGGACGGCGGAAGCCAGGGCACGGGCCCGCCGCGGCCGATCCACCGCGCTCCGAACTCGCCGTTTAGGTACGCGCGCACTGCATTGTGGTAATGGGGCGGAGCACCGTCATGTTGGAAGAACAGCGACTGGAGATACGCGAGGGGCACGTCGTCCATTATGGTAGGCAACATCTCCTGAAGAATAGCCAAATAGCTTGCACCCGTCAGCCGCCCTTCGATGAAATATGGGCCGATGATAGTGTCGTTAAACACACCTGCCCATACGTTGAGTGAAAAACGGTGTTGGTAGGAGTGCCGCTTTGACAATTTTGGATTCACGTAACTCCAGTAGTGTTCATTGTGGCTGTTGAAAACACCGATCCGAGTAAACAAACATTCATCGGTGAACAAAATGTTAGCGTTTGGGTTTGCTAACACCCACTCGCAGAACGACACTCGCGGCTGTCTGTCACTGTCACTGAGCTCCCGCACTTTGCGGTAGTGAAACGGGTGCATGACCGATGAAATTATTTTCCATATGCAGTACTGGCTCACGTGGAAATGTCGGGCTCCTTCACGGGTACTGCGTCGCGGGTCTTCTTCAAAGTACTGTACGACATCATCGTACAGTTCTTGTGGGTACGAGACCCCCGAGCGTCCTTGTGCGTGAGCCAGGGTGCGGAACTGCCCATGGTCCAACAGCCTCTGCCAGGCTCCCAACATGGTTTCGTGCGAAGGTTGGCGTTCATTGGGGTATAACTCCCTGTACAAGCGTAATCCAGCGGCTACGTTCTCGCCTGACATAATGTACGCTCTCACCATGAGAGCGTATTCACGATTGGAGTACTGATAGATAGGCCATCACGATATTCGTCACTTCACTTTTTCGAGTAAACACAGGTGCGGAGGTCGCGCGTGCGCCGGTGACCTTGCGTGACACAACCTTGACCGTTTAAGATTCGCGACGGACTGGACTGCGGGAGGTCAACGATGGCGGGGGCGGGCGGGGGATGCGCGTGAGACTCCGCCCGCCCGTTCATTGATGAAGGGAGTGCTGGCAGCTTCGAGCTTAGACGCGAGTTTGCCGAATGAGAAAGAAACATCTTTTGTCGGCAGGTTGTGTAATTTGTTTTCATTCATAGTTATTCCTTCCGTACGTCAATATTACGCGACCAAATTAGGTGGATTTTGCTTCCGTTAATGTTGGAATGATAATGATTACTATTTGAATTAGCAGGACTTTTATGGTGCATATTTTTTAAGGAATGTTAGGGACTTTTTAAATAAATTTCTCATATATATTCTTTTATTTATTCGAAAAATTCGATGTATATCGATATCTGAGTATGTTAGTTAATTTTCTCGGGTAATTAAAAAATTCGTGGTGTATAATAAGTTAAGCTGATTTCATCTTATTCATATCAGCCTATTGCAGTCCACTGCTGGACATAGGCCTCTCCAAGACGGCGCCAACTTTCACGGTCCTCCGCTTCTCGCATCCAGCCACCACCAGCCATTTCATCTTAACTGATGGTTAAATATTTGTAAAAATATTTCCATTGGATACATGCGTGTACATTCCCCAAGTATTGATGAAATCGAACGCCGGCTCACTGGCGTAGCAAGCACTTGCAAAAATTCGTCGACTGACTAACGTCCTCCGTAGCTTTGTTGGTAAGAGCACTCGCCCGAAAAGTTTTTGTTCAATCTAGCAATCATATTTCGCTAGGGGCCATCGAAACCTAAACTCTAAGGTGGGCCAATAGATGTGTCCAGAGTGTATTATTTTTTAAAGGAAAATTGTATTTTGTTTTATGTGCCAATAAAAATTCCCCGAATGCGGACCAATATCGACTGATGAAAACGGTTCCCTGATTGCGGGCCCTGTGGCACGCGTTCTAGAAATCTCTCGCAATCCGCATGAGGACCCTATCGACTAATGAAAACGGTTCCCCGAATGCGGGCCCTGCGGCATGCGTTCCAGAAATCTTCCGCACGCCGCATGCGGACCCTATCGGCTAGTGAAATTGCGCACTAAATATTTCGGAAACCCCTTACCTTAAGCCTTTGACTGCCACGGAACGACACAATAGAATTATATTGTTTGGGGGTCACCGGTGACCAGGCGCTCAATGTGTTAAGATCCGATATTATGCAATAATTATCTCCGCAATAAAGAAAGATAGAAATACAAGAGTCAGTTTGCCAGAAAGAGAAAAAAAAACGTAATACAATGATGGTAAAAGGTCGTTTTCGTCCTAATGCTTCTGAGGTCCAGATTTGTGATAACACCGAATATGTTTGCATTTTATTTTTAGTGAAACTCCCACCCAAGGTTCTGATCAGCCTACTGATCAAGATGGCGGACGCAGAGGCGCGGTTGTCTCAGGGCTGCAGCGAGCGCGTGGAGCTGGCCGCACTCATCGCGGCCTTCCAGAATGCGCGCGACCACGTCAAACTGGACGCCACATAGCCGCCTAGCCACTCGCTTTATCCCTCCGCCCTACCTTATCCAACGTGAGTCAGAATACCCCACACTGTTTTTTACTTCATATTTATATCGAGAAAATAAGTTCCATGGATTATTACTAAAAAAAATACCAGGTTTAAACCAGGACTTAAGCCGACCAATCAGAAAAGCATTTCTTTATTTGTTACGAATGTGTCATTCATTTCTAATTTATCGACTAATATTTAGATATTTAACCTGCTACTAAGTTTTTGTAATAAGGTTGTTAAACTTCAACTTTTCACGCTAAGTTCGAAAATCTAAATGTGTACTTTTTACACGGTCCTAGCACGGTCAGGGTATGGTACTGTATGCTCACTGCACATACCTTAATTGGGTCCTCGCCTGCGCTGCAGGGTGGCAGGTGCTTTCTTGTCAAAATTGGAAATCTCACTAAAAGTGACCGTCTTCTGCACCTGTAAAGATCCCCGTTCTCGTCTTTCCCCTTCCCCCGCGTACCCTGCAGGCGAGGACTCATTTAGGTGGGCGGTCTACCTGTTACTACAGCCACTTGCTCGATCCCCCCCGACCTACCTTATCTAACGTGAGTCTCGATTACGTTTTCAATTATATTAAATTCCCGGCGTCGAAGTATTTAATTGTTGTAACAGCATTAAGAATAATAAAATTGATAAGAATGCTATTTCAAGCCTTAGTTTGAGTATTTAAATATTTTCAACTATCTGTTTGGGACCAAGCCAGTAGTGATAAGACGGATGGCGCATGTAATTGCTAATTAGTAGAATCGATTAATAAAATAAAAATGTTAAAAAATATTTTTACTTTGCTTAGTACTTATTTACATTAGTAACACCTGTTATAGGTAAATAATCGAACCTAAAATAAACTACAAAATAAACTAAACTGCGATACTGGGTATAAGGATGCGATATTATTTTCTGAGAAAAACTAAAAACAGTGTTATATGCAATGTCCGTGTGAAAATATCAGGATTTCTGGATAACGTTCTAATCATTATGTTCACTATGATTTTTGTAGACATTCTCCCAAAAATCAAACCTGATTTGGTTAGGTGCCTGCAAAATTCTTTCAGGGCTGTCATTTAACGTTACGTGATGTCTATGTTTGCCTGACTCCGGCCATTGAATTTTTCCACCATATCCCTCTGGAGTTGGATTGCTGAAATTGATACAAAATAAATGTAAATCGAATTTATTAGTAAAAGTACCGAATAGCATTGTGAAGGTGAACACTGACCCATGTTTGATGAAATTCGTTACAAATGTTAGCATGTAATCTAACGTTCTTTTACTTTTAGTATCCATGTCTTTTAGTTTTGGTTTAGTTGCTTTTGTCACGAATAGGTATCCTATTTCGTCTGTATGAACAGCACCGGGGAAGTCTATGTTATATTCAAGTTTAGACAAATTCAGATCCCCATCAAAATCAAAAACATAGTAATATAGTCGTTCGCTGTCGTGCCTTCTTTTATGGATTCTGATCCAAGAGTCCACACTATAAGTATACTGAGTATCAGTCAGCAAATTGTAAAAGTTTGTCATTGTCCAGTTTGATAATGTCTTACTACCAAAATATAATTCACTAATAGATTCCACTAAGTTGTGATATGTATCCGAGCCAGTTGGATATTCTATGTCGGCTGGGATGCAGAGAGGATAGATTTCCTTTAAAGTATCTTCAGGTAGTTTATGAAGACTAGTCCACATGTACGCTCCTTCTATTGAATTAATTCCCGCTAATATTGGTAAATTTTGTGGCATGCCCCCTTTTATTATATCTATAGGCTGTTTGGTTATGATTGCGTGATCTGAATCTTTTTCTATGCTAGGAACGAATGGGGCAAATGCTCTCATTGGGTTTCGATCATCTTTGTAAATTGCTTCTTGTGCATTTATTATATCAAACACATCAGCGTTTATTAAATCTTGAGTAACATTTTCGATGTTATCGCGATTTTTGATACCGAGTTCTGCGGCTAGGGCTAGTGCGTCTTGTTTAGGATTTTTCGTGAAAAACCTGAAATTCGTAGCACTTCCGCTATTCAGCATAGCGCGCTGAAAAAGGCCCGTGGACTTGTCTGTCAATAGCAGGTTATGGACTATAGCAGCACCAGAACTTTGGCCTCCAATAGTTATTGAATTTCCGCCAAATTTTTGTATGTTATCATTTAACCACTTTAATGCTAGCAAAACATCTTTTATACCAACATTTCCTGGTGCGTTATCGGTGTCAAATGATAGAAAGCCCAATGCGCCTAGTCTGGAATACATTAAATAAGATTAAGTATGTTTGAGACTATCTTATAACCTGATGGTTTAAATTACTTTCAAATAGCCATTTTTGTAGCCATTCAAATTGGCTTTTGTAAGATAATTTATCAATAATACCTGAAATTCATCGACACGAAGATAATTTCGCGTTGTAAGAGTAACTGTGGTCCATAAAGAATATTTTCATCCCCCGAGATATCTACATCCCCCGAGTTTGATTTGAAGCTACCTCCGTGAACGTACACAAGGACGGGTAAAGATTCCAGCGTCGGTCTGTTTGCAGGAACTAGCACATTGATGCACAAACAGTCTTCGCTCATTCGGTCTCTAGTGTATCTCCCTTCTGGCTGGGGACACACCGGCCCTTGCTCAGTTGCGTTAAGTATTTCGGTCCATGGCTGTTTTGGGACAGGAGGCTGTAAAATATAAGCGATATTTCCCATTCACACTGTTTTTAACAATTACCAATTTGTACCATTTTGTATTACCAATTTGTGTAAAGGCGCGATAGCCGAGCGGAGAAAACTTCACTTCTGATCCGTGAGGTCGTCGTGAGTTCGATCCCTGCCTGTACCACTGGGTTTGTACAAAAACTAAAGTACAATCTTTTTTTAACGATATCGCTCTCTGACGGTGAAGGAAAACATCGTGGGAAAACCTGTACACTAGTTTGCTAGTGTGTGAAATGGAGAAGGCAAAGGCAAACCACTCCATTAACATTGCAAAGAAAGTCGTTGTGTGTTTCTTTCCACATAATGATCACGATGAGTCATGAGGTATAAGACTATAACAATTTTATATTATTAAAGCAATAAATGTAACTTTAACAAAACAATTTTCGTACGGCTATCTACATCTGTACTGCGTTTAGGTGTTGGAATTAAAATCGCAAACCTTGAAACGTAAGTTTCCTTCAGGACTCTCTGCGTATGGGATCCCCATGTAGGCGTAGTACGATCCAAACTCATCTTCGAAGAGTTTGCCGCGCACAGGCCCCGTAGTCGTGAACACCACTGAACACTCCGCCGCTATCAGTACCACACTGGCGCCTATTACGAACCGAAACATCGCTACTGAGACATTAACTCGGTGACATAGCTTATTAAGAAATAGTTTCAAGTACTTAGGATGTACGTCATTTATTTTATCAGCTGTTCTAGTTTATAATGCAAGTTTTTAGATGAAGGATAAGGCGTTGAATATTTTTACTATTTGATGGCCTTATCTGAACAATGATGTGTGATATACAGGTTGTTTGGTTCAAGGCCGGTCAAATTATTATGGCCGAAAGATCAAGTTATTTGCTATGCCTATTTGACCCATAAAACTTCAAAAGCCCTGCAATTTTTTTAATCAGCTTTATATATTTTTTTGCTTTTTACCCCAAATTCATCATTAAAATTTCAATTTAAAAAAAGTGTTAGGTGTAGACAGCAAATCTTAATTTTGTTTGAATATTTAATGTTGTAGGCTTCATTTAACCTCTAAACCAATGTCATAAGTTCAGTAGTTTTATTTTAAATTACTTGCAAACTTTCAAAATCGAAAAAAAATTAATTTACTGTTTGGCTTTACGTGTAAAAAAAAAACTAAAATCTACATTCCCATCTGATAATATATTTTTATTACTTAAGCAATTATTTTGCAAGTTTTTACGAAAATAAATCAAATTTAAAATTTGAATTAGATATTTAAAATCCCAAAATAATAAAAGATACATACCTCGCCTATGTTGATACATGATCAACATAGGCAAAACATTTTTTAACACAATTTTCAATTTTGCATTATGCGACACCGTTCACTAATTTCGTAAATTTCACAAAGTATTCAAAGATTTTTATAACATATGGCACATCATTAGAAAGAGGACAAACTAAGGAACTTTTAAGGAGATTGGAAGATTCTGGTAGATTTTAGTTTTTTTTATAGGCATGTAAATCCAAACAGTGAATTAAAATTTTCCGATTTTCAAACTTTGCAATTAATTTAAAAAAAAAACTACTGAACTTATAGCATTATTTTAGAGGTTAAATCAAGCCTACAACATTACACATTGAAACAAATTTAAAATTTGCTGTCTACACCTAATACTTATTTTTTCATTAAAATTTTAATGATGAATTCGGGGTAAAAAGCAAAAAAATTATAAAGCTGATTAAAAAAATATATAGGCATAGCAAATAACTTGATCTATCGGCCAGAATAATTTGGCCGGCCTTAAACCAAACACCCTGTATAAATAATGGGAGAAGCTATTGCCAAAATTAGCTTTTATGTCCTATTTGGCACACATCGCCGATGAAAAGCTTGGTCTGGGTCGCTATTTGCTGGAATCGGCCAATTTATGTAAAGTGAGGTCTTAAGACACTAAAAAATCCATAAATCATTTACGCGGTGGTGGTTTCTCAGTTTTATGTTATATACAAATAATCATTACTAAGCACTAGCATGGGTACTAGTAGTATTGGCTGTAAGCCAAGTTATTAAGTTAACGTTTACTTTTTACTGAATTTACGAATTCATGAGGTTGTCCTTGTCTGTAGATACTAAGTATGTTTAGGTCGGCATGACGTGTATGTTTTCCCGATTTGCTGGCAAATTGATGAATTTGGCGATATTTATTAGTCAGATTAAAGCAGAAGATTAAATAAAAGCAAATACCAAACGGTGTTAATAATAAAACAAGTTTCGATCATAATCTTATTTACTCTGTATTCTTATGATAAGTAAAATAAATAATAACGTACATAAAGCTATATTCTTATCTATATACTATTTACAATGTTTACTAACATAGCGTTTAACTGAAAGTCCTTTCGAGATCTTTTATTTTTTTGGCATTGGCCTTATTATTTCCTTGCCAGCCAGTACATATTTTTTTACAATAAAAAATATCTTTGCTTGGTAAATCTAATCGGTAGGTTACTACACTAAAACAATGTTGTCTGTTTTTCTATCGGATGCAAGTTGCAAAATTACTTTGCACAATATTTAAAAAAAAACATTTATCCGAAAATGTTAGAGACAAAACTGTTGAAGGAGTTGGTGAGCGAGGCGAAGATGCCGGGCCCGGGCGGCGCGGGCGGCGGGCGCGGGGGCAGCCCCACCGGCCGGTAGTATGGGCCTCCGTCGATGCGCTGCAAACACAATTTACATTTTTATCTCTATTTAATGTTGTACCAGCTCTGGTTCGACTCACGCGCGCGTTTGAGGTGAAGTTACGCGAGAGAAAGAGAGGCAAATATCTAGGTGCTTAGCCCACCTAGCCTACCTAGCGGTAGGCTATTGGCGTGTCTCGATCTCAATTTGCCCTTTATTGTGTCGTGGCAAGTGTAACTATTTACTAAAATAACTTGTGATCCTTCTGTACTTGTACTATTATTGTAGATGTGATCTAAGATCGTGGACATTCCCTAAACATTGATTATCTTTTGCGTTGTTGATGATGAATTCATTAACTTACATGAAACCACTTATTTATTAACGCAGTCGGTTGGTATAAGTATTTTATAGCTAGATACCTAAGCGGGATGTAATAGGAAAGGAGTGAAAGGCGTTAATCAAGCGGCTATCGCGTACGGGCGTGACCTATCGTGCGTCCGCTTATCTTTAAGTACGTACGACGTCCTTCATTGCCAAATCACGTGCTGTCTCAAAAAAGTAATCAATTTAATAATTTACGCAAAATAAATTAATAATAATAAATGTTACATACCTGATGTCCGTTGTCCACAAACTGTTATTTGGGTAGTTATATGTTGATGAAAAAATACAATCAAGGTATTATTTGCTATTTATTAGTTCAGAAGATACTAAATAACGTTTCCTTAACATGACTACAAAAATAGGTTTGTACTTGTTCGGGATATTGAACACAAGCTTTCCCAACACCAGGTGTTATTTGTACAGTTTCATTCAAGCGAAGCGTTTAAGTTTACATTACAGTTAAAACTTTGAACAACAAATATTACATTAACAGCTAAGTCCGCGAATTTACGAAGGGTATTCTAATTTATTGTCAGAACACTAATACTGCTAAACCAATTGATTAGATTGATACCTATGAAAAGATCGTGATTACTGTTTATTCTTCGGGGAAAACGAAACCAGTAGATCGGTTGGTGGAGGCGGCGGCGGCAGTAGTGGCGGGGCTGGGGAGGCGGGCCCCGGCGCCGCGGAGCGGCTTCCGCTGCGGCCCGCTCGCCACGAAGCCCTACGGACCCACCACACCACACAACTGAACCATACACCACACCACACCTCCCTCAACATGCTATGCTACTTCTAATATTCTGCACGTTACGCAGGTAGGCTTGAAAGAAATTATGAATCGTGGTGCGATGTATAGCGCTTTATTATATCGTTACAAAGAAAATGATAAGTAAGTATAATACGGCGAAGGCAATAAGAACCTGTTTTATTTATTTACTTTGTCAAATGTAATAGCCATTTAAGAAATTAGGTAGGATTTGTTTACTGGTCCTTGTGAAGATAGAATAAAATGCTAATACCTACTACACCACGGGCATGTATAACAAAGAAGTAATTAACTGATAAGTGATAAATTGATTTTAATTACTTTGCTATCCAAACTATTACTGATTATTTTTATATTTGTCTTTTGTAGGTAAGTAGTATAACAAAATTTACTCTAAAATATTTTTAACTCTCCTACTGAAAACTCAGTCAAAAATCATTTATTCAATTTAGGACAGAAAATGCCACCTATGAATGTCAATAATATTGACCCATTCCTATGGGGCCCGTCTCTTATGTTTTTTTTTTTTAAATTGATCGTTATAGTGTCTTAGAAATCGGGTATTAAATTATGTGTGAATAAACAGGGACTGTGTATGTGCATTTTTATAGGTATGTCCATAGGATAGGTAGGTTAAATTACAATTTGTACAAACAGGTCAGGTTATTTGAGCTATGTACAAGATTCTTAACATGACATTCGTGACGAAATTACTTATAATATCACCTACCTTTGCCGAATGTAAGGTAACGTTCAATAGTGTAGGATGACTATCTACTACGATGAATTCCACCTCTTGTGGCAGGTAACCGTCTGCTGAAACCTGTAAGAGGAATAATTAACATTGATCAAGGAATAAAACCGGCATAGAAAATAACAACAATAAGTAGTTCTGCTGTGATTGAACCCGTAAAAGTGTTGGATTATAAATAAACAACGCTATTCGCTGTGGTTTGCTGATTATAGACAATTTTATTACAGGTAACACAGTCACTAGTAACGAGTAAAGCTCCCTGCACACGTAGATACCGTGTTTTATTCCAACGGAACGGGACAAGAGGCTTTGGAAATATCGTGTCATAAATGTATGTAGGTACCTATATCGGAGAATAAATCGTTTTTACCTTATTATCATCTAGGCATCTTAATTAATATTTTTTTCTCCATCGATTTACCAACATTGCTGGTCTCGTGCATCTTATCGGCGAGCTATCACAAAGCACTAGTTGTTTGCTAAGCACGACATAATCAGAAATACATGTTATGGAACTCTTTAATTGGCTTAAGTGATAATGTGTAATTTATTTGTGTCATAAAACTGTAAACAAGCTGTTGAGTTTCTAAATAAATAAATAAAATAAATAAATACCTTAATCTACACTAATATTATATAGAGGGAAGATTTGATTGTCCGTTTCTATTGAATAGGCTCCGAAACTACTGGACCGATTCAAATGAAATTTGGTTAAAATATAGTTAAAGATCTGCGAAGGACATAGGATAATTTTTGTCGCGATATAAAATCATAAGGGGGTTGAAATGGGGGATGTAAGTTTGTATAGAAAATCGGACGCAATAAGGCGTAAATCACGGGACTACTGCGCACACGGGCGTCGTGACCTATCGCAGTCGCAGTAAAAAGGGTCGTGGTTACACGGCCCAAATGGAAGCGTGAAGCCCAATACCCAGATACGTTCCGTCCGATGTATTATTCCGTTAGATGAAAAAAATTCACGACGTGGTTTGCATACGAGTATTAAAGAAAATCAGCCAACTCGAGTCGGACTCGCGCACGTAGGTTTCCGTACCTATATAACATACGACGCTATATTATGACCTTTTTTAGTTTTTAAACGTTAAAAAAATTTGTATGGGAGCCCTTCTTTAATATTTTTAATTTTAATGTTTATACATATATATAACTTAATATTCTGTAAATATTTCAAGCGTCTGAGTGTTGCCGTTTATTAATATCGAGCAAAAAACGATTTAAAAAACACATTTGTTGTATGAGCACCCCTTTAAATATTATTATTATTTAAATTAAATTATTTATTTTTACCGTTTATACCTATAGCGATGGGCGATTGTTCGAAAAAAAATAATCGAATGAATCGACAATCGACCATTCGAACTATCGAATGTCGATTTACTAATTCGGAAAAAAATAATCGAATAATAATCGACAATCGAATGATAATCTATACTCGGCCCTTCGATGCATTCGTTGAATTGCCGCGACTGTGCGCACAGGACAGGCAGCGAACGAATGAAGATTCATTCGTTACTTCGTTAGTAGAACGGCCTGCGCACCGCACGCTTCGGTATTGCTCGCCGCATAATCGAAGGACAATCGAATAACTGCGGTAGCTTATCGAATACATTCGATTACAGAGACCATTCGAATAATTCGATTAATTTAATAATAATCGCCCATCGCTAAGTTTATATTCATATTGATATTATGTGAAAATTTCATGCGTCTACCTGTTGCCGTTATTAGGTAATGTAGAGAAAAAACCGCCAAAAAAAATTACGTTTGTTGTATGGGAGCCCCCCTCAAATACTATTTTTATTCTGTTTTTAGTATTTGTTGTTATAGCGGCAACAGAAATACATCATCTGTGAAAATTTCAACTGTCTAGCTATTACGGTTCATGAGACTGTATCTCAGCCTGGTGACAAACAGCGGAGACTTAGTAATAGGGTCCCGTTTTTACCCTTTGGGTACGGAACCCTAAAAAAGCAAACCAAGCTGCGAATCCTTTTCAAGTATTCCTTACATCGAGCCGGTAGTTCCCAGGCAGCAGTATCCTCCAGAACTCCCCGTACTTGGTGGTGTGGTAGGCGACGTCGCGGCCCTTGACGCGCACAGCGGCGCGCTCGACAGGGTTGCCGTTCTCGTCGGTGACGAACCCGTGGGCGCCGCGATGCGCCTCCGCCAGGAATTTGATCAGCGACTGTAAATTAAGGCGATGTAAATTATCCACTATATTACATATGTAGTTACTTTATAGTAGGTAGGTACAAGACTGGGCCCGATAGATGTGAAAAGATCAATAAGACGTCCGAACTTACGGTTATAAGACTTAAAAGCGGGACATGAACGGATTTGCAATTCAAACTAACGGAAAATCCTGTCGAAATGACACATTCCGTGTAAGCCTGATCGTATTAAGAATCGTACGACTAACATAGGGGTGTTGAAACGTGTTAAAAACTAGATAGAGAAATTGAAGCAGTAAAATATTCGATCTGCCGTGGCTACAATACGGCAGAACGAATACTTTTCTTATCGAATGCTGAGGGAGGCCTCAACATCACGCATCGCACTACGTGTCACATGTGTTTTTTATTTTTTGCAAAAATATTGCGTATAATACGCGCTGCTATAGGGCTCTACAGTCATCAGAGATGCAACCTTTGAACCCACAATTGCTGCAACACTCATCTGCGACAGATGCCAATGCCTTTGGTTATAATGATAATAATAATTAATTATAATTTTGATCTGGCTCCGACTTTCCGGGATCCAGTTGTCATCCAATTTGAATTTTGGCCAGTACATCGAGTCCATAGCCCAAACTGCAGCTAGAAAGCTTGGAGTTCTCTCTAATGTCAGGCGGTATTTTACATCGAAGCAGCTTCTACAACTATACCAAGCTAAGTTAGATCTTGTATGGAGTACTGCTGCCACCTTTGGGATGGATCTGCCAAATACCAACTGGCTGCATTAGACTCAATGGAAAAAAGAGCAATACGAATTATTGGAGACACTGAACTTTGTGAAACTAAGCTGCAAAGCCTCGAACATAGGCGTAAGGTGGTGTGCCTTTCAGGGTTCTGGAACTGGAACCATTTACCTAAATAGATAATTAGATAGGTCTTAGTATAAGTATGTTAGAAACTGTGAGGGCTTAAAAGTTTTAAATCAAGCCTATTATTCTGCTACCTACGCACGGCAATAATCAAAATGAAACATTTTCTACTTTTCTTACATATAAAATACTTATGCCTACGTGGGAAAATAATCACGGGTCTCTTACATTTACATTATTTACAAGCTATTATTTGATGCACTATATTTATTGGAATTGGATTATGGGTTTAAATCCTGCTATAAATCCATTTTTATTACCATTTTTATTATAATCTCGCAAACTCGCAATCGAAGTGTTTATCGTCGTTGTAGTCGAAACTATTAATCTGCCAGTATATTTATCTATTGATGTTATCTTTTATCATAGAGATATTGATAACTTTGTCGAACATTTTTAGGCTGAAAGAGTAACTGTAACAGTCGTGTTGTTTGGGAAAATGAATTTCCATTTTGTAATATGCATAGTTTTAATAACTGTTTCTACTGGATTTGCAAGTTCTCAATATAGAGTAGCCGTCGCACATCTTAAGTCTGAGAATGTGACTGGCACTGTATTATTCACCGAAACAGAAAACGGATTAAAGGTTACCGGCACTATAACTGGACTTAACGAAGGTGATTACGGATTTCACGTTCACGAATTGGGAGACACGACCACTTGTGACACGACTGGCAGCCACTTCAACCCAGACGGTACCACTCACGGTGGGAGAGACAGGGTACACAGCGAACGTCATGTCGGTGATTTGGGAAACGTGCGTTTTGTTACGGGTGCGAGGGGAATAAGCTCCTTCGATTTTGTGGATAGTGCAATCGCGCTTCGTGGGCGTAACAACATTTTGGGTCGGGGTCTGGTATTGCACGCGCAAGAAGACGACCTAGGCCTCACAGACCACCCTGAATCCCTGACCACGGGCAACGCGGGCTCGAGAGTCGCCTGCGCTGTCATCGGCATGCACGCTCCCGTCGACGCCTGGGAGTACAACTCGTCCTTTAATATTGGACCATCTTTTTCTTTGGTTAGTCTCTTATTAATGTTATCTTACGTTTTTAATTTAAATTAGACATCATATTTTTTCATGCTGCTGTTATATAGAATGGTAGTAATAAAAAAACTAAATTAAGTGATTGGTTTATTTGATATACTATAATTATAGTCCGACAAGCTCGTGCGTGAACCTTCTGCGCAGCTGCGGAACGAAATCCTACGTATGGGCGGCGAGGCATGCTAGATGTCAGCGGACACAGGCGATGTGGTGAGGACTGGAATTTCCAATGACAATCGTATGTGATTAACGTTTTTTCGCCCCCGCACGTCTTGCGGGGTGCATGGAGGGTCACGCAAGAACTTGTCGAACTTATACTTAATATTTTACCAAAGCCCTAAATATCCTAATTCTGCGATACCACAAATATCGGCACAAATGACAAGATGCCTGTCTACACTTATTTCCTTCGATACCTAGTAACGAAATGCTAGTTTAAATGTCCCCGCTGGCAGGCCTGTGTATCTCCCCGCGTAAGTAGCAAAAACGTACCTACGCGCGGCGACCCTTACTTAGGGGCTAAAACAAGTTGCGTGTCGCTACCGGCCAGCGACACGCTCGCGCGTTTTATTCACCGGCGGCCGCGCGGCTACGTTGCTTGCTGGACGAGAATGAATAAAGTACTAAAAAGAGGCGCTAGATGGCGTTAGAAGCTTCTCGTAGCAGTCAACCCTATCGTGTCGCGTGATATTACGTCACTGAATAGGTTCAGTGTATTATGAATCATATTCCAGGGCAATAAGTATGAAATTATCTTGCAATGGATTTTTGTAGGTGTCTACACGAAAATGTGCTTGACTCTGAGGCGAACTAAATTACGCCATATTGTTGACGTCATTGAGTAGACATTTCTTTGAATTACAATTGCTAAGTCATACTTCTGTACGAAGTACTAGTACTTATTCTGTGCCGCTGGCTAGGTACGACGAACTGAATTTAGCTTTGCCAGGCCCATTACATAACGATTCAAAATTAGAGAGTGGAATTCGTTGCCGGCTGAAGTATTTTTTAAACACTATAATCTTAAAGAAAACAGTGAATAGGTTGTTACTAGTCAGACATGACCTACCTCGGTCGTAACGTCGCTTACTATGGTAAGCTTGCGATCGTGAGATTGCGGTCAAATGTCTGCTACTTGCTACAGAGTGCAGTCAGACTACAGTCCTCGAGATTGACGTACTCGATTAGCATTAATACGCCCTAGGAAAAGCAACCGTTATCAATGCCTCTTGATTTAACCCATGATAAGCGATACCACAGAAGTGGCGATACTCTACTGAATCAATTTATACCTATTAGATACATACCAGGCCTGTGTACCTTCCCGCGTAGGTAGCAAAAACGTACCTACGCGCGGCGACCCCTTGGTAAGGGGCTAAACAAGTTAGGTGTCGCTAGCCGACAGCGACACGCTCCCGCGTTTTATTCACCGGCGGTGCGCGACACTAGGTTGCTGGTTGGACGAGCGTGAATAAAGTCCTAGAAAGATGCGCTAGATAGCGTAAGTAGTTTCTTGTGGCAGTCAATCCTATCGCGTTGCGTTGCGTTTTGGTTTAGTGTATTATTAATCATATTCCAGAGTTATAAGAATGAAATTATCTTGCAATGTATTTCTGTAGGTGTCTACACGAAAATGTGCTTGAGTCTGAGGCGAACTGAATTACACCATATCGTTGACAACATTGAGTAGATATTTCTTTGAATTTCATTGAAAAGTCATACTTCTGTCAGGCATCTCTCACTCGATGTACTTGCTCGCGTTAATAGCCTACTATCGAGCGCACCGACGGCGGTGCGTAAATCAGTTGGCTGCCAACAACCGGGCGCGCGCGTACGCACTGTTGAATTATTTGTGTTACGGTCGATTCGTTTTTACGCGAACTAAATAAGTAATATAGTTTACGTATCCGGTCATTTACTGTACAAATGTAACCAGCAGCATATAAGTTCTAAATTAGTCTCAGATTTAAATAAAATTCTGGACTTATCAAAGTCTCGAATGTTTGCACTTTTTAAATCTTTTAATTAATCATAAAAAATCAAGTTTACGGCAAGCTGAAAGTTCCTCAGATGCTTTTTATAACTATGTCTGTATAGATTTTTGAAAATCATTTATGATCAACATGTTCTATGTTTGTGAGCGAAATTTGATTTAATTTTGTAAAAACTTGCAAAAAAAAATCTACTTATACTTTTTATATAAATAAATATTTTTACTGATTGTCTTCTCATAGTACGTACTTATGCTATCATCTAGTCTAGTAGATTGAAAATTTATTTGGCTTAAATGGTACCGAGTAAGTAAGTTATAAAAATAAATATTACATCTTTGATCTCGAAAAAGTGGCTTTTATCCCACCTTGCCCTTGTGTTCCGCATGACTACTTACTTATTAACCATTCAGAGGTTAAGTTTCCAGACACAATAGATAATCTATTGTTATGCGACCGCAGGCGGTCTTATTATCTTCATTCAAGGGTTTAAAACTGTTTGTACTATTCCGTTTTTTTTTTCGGGACAACCGGGAATTTTGCACATGTAAACATTTTGTAAAACACTAGACCATATTAAAACATTTAAAGCAATCTACAAATGAAAAAACCTTGTATCTAAAGAGGCAACCCATAATTATTACCGACGCCCCGCACCGGCCGCGCGCAGCTGCAGCGGAATAATAACGAATGTTCGATGCTTAAGGTACATTTTCGTTCGCAGTGGTATGCTACAAAAAATTGTAGGCTATTATAAAAGTAGGTATGGACGATTTTGAATGGAGTGATTTATCTGTTACGTAGTAACTATTATATAATCTGTGCTTCTGTACGGAGTACTAGTACTTATTCTGTGATACATACAGACTAAATTATTATTTTTTGAGAAAAAGTAATCTGACTAATTCGGAACTAATTTTTACGAGTCTAATAATTTTATCTTGGCTGCAATTTGATTGATTACTTAATTATTAATATTAATCTTAATAAAACCCTCATGTAACAAACGCGTGCAGACATTCCTAGTCTAGCTACATCTCTGGTGCAGTCGTGCTGACAACATGTATTTCTATTTTGCAATATGTTTAATTTTAACAAGTGTAACAACCGGGCTTGCGAGTTCCCAAAAACGAGTAGCCATTGCAATTTTTAGCTCCCAAAATGTGACTGGATCTGTATTGTTTACCGAAACCGACGAGGGCTTGAGGGTCACAGCCAACTTAAATGGCCTCGACGCAGGCAAGTATGGATTTCACGTGCACGAATTGGGAGACGTGACCAACTGTGATGCGACCGGCATCCACTTCAATCCAGACAGCAGCCCTCATGGTGGGAGAGATAGAGTGCACACCGAACGTCACGTCGGCGATTTGGGGAACTTGCAGTTTGTTGGGGCTGGTAATGGCGTGAGCTCCTTAGACTATATCGACGATGTGATCACACTTCGTGGGCGGAACAACATTTTAGGACGGAGTCTGGTGGTGCACGAAGGGGAAGATGACCTCGGCCTCAGCGACCACCCCGACACCCTGACCACGGGCAACTCGGGCCCGAGGGTCGCCTGCGCCGTCATTGGCATGCACGCTCCCGTCAACGCCTGGGAGTACAACTCGTCGTTTAATGTTGGCCCGTCTATTCCTTTGGTTAGTCTCTTGTTTATTTTATCCTTCATTTCTAATTTTAATTAAATGTACTTTTTAGACTTGAATTTTACGTTACGTAATTTTTCAAATTTAAATTTTAAGTTCTACTGTATAAATATCTTAGTATCTCTGGTACTATGTACATTATTTTATTTTTATAAACCGTGATTGATTATTTTTTATTGCAACCATGTAGGTAGTAGCACTTGTAAGGTAATGTTAAATTATAATATGTGCTTTTAGGTAAATATATTTTTATATTTTACACACTTAATCTACGCGCATTAATCCATTAAAAATATTTTTAAATAAAGTTTTCAAAGAATTTATTTGCAATTTACTGAAGTCAGTGAATCATCTTTCGATTTGGTAATCGAAGGTAATTAGTTAACGTCATAGTATGAGGATTTTGGGAGTATTAATAAGATAATCCCTCGCTTGCTTGGTTGTTTCCGTGTAATCAGTAGTGTGCTGTGGTTGCTTCTTCTTCTTAGCGTGTCGATGGTAAACAACTTAAATTTGTTGTGCCCAGTAATTGGCGACACAGTGGTTGCTTGCTGGTTACCTACCTCAGCAGGTAAATCCAGTGATTGGCATATTACAAATACACAGAAGAAGAAGACTAACTGACCTCTCTGTTGTCGAGCCAGTACTTGTGCAGCTCGTGCGCCGGCGGATACTTGCAGCAAGAGATTTCTAGCGTTATCTCCATGCACCCGTGCCACAGATAGTTGTAGTCTTGCATCCCACCTGCCGATGTAACACCCATATATTACTAAGTGTAGGAGATAAAGTTACGAGATTATTGCTTTTTGCTCTCTGACCTGACAGAAAGGTTTGTATTGAAGGTTGTGTACCAGCATATTCGTCCATGATACCAGCAACCTGTAAGCCTTTTAGGCCACAGACTGCCTGACGATTTTTACAAGTTTTTGCGTATTTTTGTCTAACTTTAGGGCAGGAACGCACTAGCAGCTGGCCGCAATGCGGCGTGCCGTTGCGGCTGGCATTTTTTATGAAACCGCATGACGGCTGGCCCTTAAATCGTCATCGAATGACATTCTGTGAATTCCGTAGCAAATGACAGTTTAGTCTGACGTTTCTTAATTATGTAGTCTCATAGTCGGTCTCCTTTTGTTTGTTAGGAAGAGAAGAGAGAGACTGAACTTAAATTTAATCTTTATCGTGTCCACATAGGACAGGAGCCCTGTATCTAATACCCCTGTTATTATTACGACTTATAAGGATACGAACCCGTGAGTGGATACCAAGCGGCGCCGTTGGTAATCCCGTTCTCGAAGCGCGGAGAGCCAGACTTGCAGGAGACGCCGCGCGCCATCTTGGCGTGGTTGCGCGAATACACCAGCGCCAGGTGCCGGAACACGTCGTCGTCCGGCGCGATGGATGGCGAGTGCGCGTAGCTTTGGAACACTGCGTTTAGGGGATATGCACAACAAAACAATACACGTTAATTGTGTTTTTGAACATTACTTACTTATTTCGATCAGTCACATACACACACAGCTAAGATATTGGAAATAAATATACATCACCCGAACACAGCACTGAGGATCTGCATATTCCTGGGTGCAGCGTGAATACAAATAATCACATTATTATAAGGAAAACATTTTCGGATTTGTCTAATCCTATAAAACAATAAATTAATATGACAAGGTCTAATAGGTTTAGAAATGTTGCTAAGTTGGTAGGCAGTTAGTCCACCGCTGGACATAGGACAACATCACATTACATTGCTCTGATTCCAAAGTAAGGAGTTAAAGCACTTATGACATGGAATTCAGCGATCATGGTGGTACAACAACACCCAGACTCGAAACAGTGGATTTCTAATTGAACCACGGTCGGGTTCGAACCCGGGACCTAAGATATGACGACACCTTGAAAATCTGCGGGCAAGCTACTCGACCACGGAGGTCGTCCAACCGTTTCGATAATTCCCCGCCAAAACCGATATGATTCTGCTGGGACTGCCGAGCATTCGGTTTTTGATGGATGTGATCTTTTTTCGCATTACGGCATGAAACCCGTTTACGTCAACAAACATGCCAGACGCTAAAACAATCTCTGCAATCGCAGCAGCACAGGCTGTTTAAAAATTAAACATGTGTCGGTGAACTCGACCCTAAATTTATGTCAGTTTACTATACTATAATGCGACCTACTAGCACTGGGCGTGTTGTCGAAGGGGTAGGAGGCGACCAGCGCGCCCCCGTGCAGCGAGCCCGACACCACGAACTGGATCTTGCTGATCCACTCCTTCACCGCGTCGGTCTCTGGCTGCGGCTGCTTCGTGTTCGCCTTGAAGTAGTCCGGGAAGTTGCGGTTCAGGTCGTACCGGCGGGCGTTGTGTCTGGCGAACAAGCAAGACAGCACATACAATCGTGAACAATGTTTGTTCGACAGTACATTGAAAAAAACACGTGACTGTTTCGTAGTACCTATTTTCCTAAAATTTTTGTTAATGTGATATCAAGCGAAATCCATCGATAAGCCTAATTGATTTTTTGTAATAAGTATCTACTTATCAGCTAAGTACCAGTTAATTATGGGATTTTTCAACAGACAAAAATATTTGTCGAATAAATTCAGCACCACGACTGACTTTAAGTCATCACCTTAATTACACCTCTATCGGAAATCATCTGTCTTCTATCTATACTATAATAAAACTGTAAAACCGATGCGTCTGTACATTGAGTATTTTTACAAAAAACTAATTGAGGGTGATGTTAAAATAGTAACAGAATAGGAATCTACAACTTTTAATTTTTTTGTCTGTTTGTACACGCTAAATTCCGGAACTACTAAACGGATTTGAATGAAACTTTTTTTATTATGTAGCTATTGAGTCTGGGCAAATACTAGGCTGTAACTTATTCTGAAGATCGAAGTATCTGACGTGGAACCTTAGCAGTACACTTAAACTAAGAGATATGAAAGCAGCGCCTTAAGAAAAGTTATTTGGCGTGATGAGCATTTTCTATTGACGTACACAAATTTAAGGTCCGGAGCAACTGATATGGAACCCTAGCTGCTCAGCTCAACTATAAGAGATATGAATAGAGCGCCTTAGGGAACATTGTTCAGCGCGATGAGCACTTTCTATTGACGTACACAAATTAAAGGTCTAAAGCAACTGATATAGAACCCTAGCAGCTCGGCTCAACTATAAGAGATATAATTAGAGCGCCTTAGGGAACATTGTTCAGCGTGATTAGCATTTTCTATTGACGTACACAAATTGAAGTTCTTAAGCAACTGATATAGAACCCTGCTGCTGGTGCTGAGCTTAACACCAAGTAGTTCGTGGATACTTTTACCACAGACAGTTTGTCGAAATCTAAATAGTCTTACCTACTCACTTTACGATAGTAGTAACTTACAAACCGACCCTTGAGTAGGCTAGGGACACCACAGGAACACAAAAAATAGATGCTAAACCACATCCATCTATTGTGGTAGGGAAGTTTGAGTCTGACTTTTTCTGAACACTAAAACCTAAACTTACATTTATTTTATTACAAACGAATAAAGCTGCCTTCAATAAAGTAAACGAAAAAGTAAAAACATTTCCTTTCCACTTTTACTAAGAAAGATATCCGACAAAATTTAGTTTTGGAGTCGGTGTCACTGCCATGCGAAATTTTCTTACCAGAGGAGGAGGATGGCGAGGTGATAGTAACCTATCAAGAAGAAAGTGCCCATTGACCTTGATTTTTCATTCCTCTCATCTCCTTACGACATGGTAAACTAAGAGATCATGATAGCTGGATGGCGGAGTATAAAATATTTTGTATCATGGAGTCCACGCGTACGAAGTCGCAGGCAACAGCTAGTTATAAATAGAAGGCTGCATAAATTTAAAAAATAACTTTGCAAATCTATTCGGTAGATAAGTATACCCGAACCTATGCCTATGCTAATATCAAGTAGGTACCTGACCTATTGGGTATTTTCTGCATTGTAATCACAATGCATAAATAAATAAATATAATAACCGTGAATGTGCGAATATGTTGGTTGGTAAATGCTTATTATAATGGGGCTTGATGTGATGAAATATTTATCCGCTACGATGAACGAGTTAATATTAGTAAAGTTACATTCTACTTATTTACTATTGAAGGGATGATTACCTGCCGTGTATGGTGTCACATTGCCCCTCTTTGGAAATTGCGTAACCGTCCGGGTTCATGGAGGGCATCAGGTGGATTCTGGTGTTGTCCAACAACCACTTGACGTACGCATCCGTTTCGTAAGATGTTACAAGGTGCTGAAACATAGTACACAGTATATTTAAATATGTAATGGCTTAGGTACTTGGGTTTCTCTTTTGAAAACTGATTTTGTCATTTGTTAGGAATGACTGCGGAAGAAACATTACCAATATGTACCTACTTAGCTAGTTGCGGTTTGATTTATTTTCCTGTTGGTTAAGTATTTTATAACTAAGAGCAACATTCAACATTTATCATGCAACGATATACCTATTAGCGGAATCACCGTAGATTTTATTATAGAGAACCTATAGTGTCATGATTTAGTTAGCTTCATTAATCAGGAGTTGGAAGTGGCTGGCGATAGTCGCCATAGATGAGTGGAAGTTTGGTGGAAACTTTCCTGCGATAGGATGATACAGGTTGAAAAAACAAATGCAACATGTGCGTGGTTAGAGAGTTGCCTAGTAAAATAAAGCTGTATGTTGGAACCTGTATGAGGTGCAGCAACAGCTCGCGGCCCACAGCCTCGTTCCCGTGGATGTTGGCCACGTACTTCACGTCGGGCTTGCCGATCATGTGCTCGTACGGCGACGCAGACACCACCATCACCCACAGATCACGACCTGCAAGACGATATTTATAGTGTGTAAAGTGCATTACATACCTACTCACATAAATCCATAACCGTCACTAAGATAGAACAAACCCTTCTAAAATAATCTGACGTGATCCTAACTCTGTGCGTGTTCTATTTTGATTCTGTGGTGTTATATTATTTTATACCGGTGGTAGTATGTACCTAGGTAGGTACCTATTATATTTCTTTGTGTAAGAAATACAAGTAGTTAGGTAGGAAATTTTACATATTATTGTTTTGTAAGTCGCCCAAAGTTTTTTGCTGGGAAGTTATGATTTGGAATTTCCAAAGTGTTTTTCCGAAGAACGTCAACATTTATAATTATGACTAAGCAGTAAGCATACCAATTAAATTGCGAAATAATTTTATACCTGTCTAAATATCGCATGAAACTGACTGCCGCAGAACATTTCCATCTGCCCCCTCGACAACATTTGGTGATCTTTAATGAAATGACATAGTTTAGTTCAGAAACGGCTCCGTTATGCGTAGGTATATTGTCACCAAAACTTAGGTTATAAATTATATATTTTTTTTCAACCAATAATGAATCATTTGAAGAGTCAGTAAAAGTTGTACCAAGTTAAGATTTTGATTTTGTTAGGCGCAGTACCTAGATATATCTAAAAACATTAATTAATGTGTAACTAAGGAAACAATTGTAGGTAAGATATTTGTCATTCAACTTTTTCATGTTGTCATTTGTGCCTATTTTGCACCTAATCGAGTAGTTAGTACTCTTACCTACCAACTAATACTTAAATAGGGAGGTATATTGCCCGATTGGTTGTTTTGTGCCGTGAATACTAATCTCGGAGTGTCGAAACCCGTTTACGAGCATAAACGCGCTCGTCAAGGTTTGCAAATGCAATAGGAATCGATTCTCATCTGCACCGTCCAGCAGCATTAGAATATTTTAACGGCAGTTTATTTATCTATTTTGTGTAGCAACCCGCAGCTGTGCATAAGTGAGCAATATCAGCTTAGGGCGTCGTTATGTAGGCAGGTACTCTAATATTCGTACCTACCCTACAAAGCTAGGTAGGTATTATTTAAGATGATGCAATGTCTCTAGATCAGATACTAATCTGATAATTTTATTCTTTGTCTCTGACTAAGCGTGGACTCAAATACTTCTTACCTATCGTTAAAAATACTAAAATGTAGCTAATGTCTAGAAAGAAATATTTGCGTTTATAAAAGTTCTGCAAACGGTAATTATGTGCCTAAAATAGGATTCACCACGTTTCACCGAAACTTTTCATCGATTTCCACAACGAAAACAATACATCGATAACTCAATTGAACGATGCCTTATTTCTTGATGTTTTACCATACCTACTTGAATAATTAACCGATGTAACGATTTACTGTTTTTTTACCATATGACGAACGACCAGTAAAGGAAATACGACAGAAACGCATCGGTGATATTTGCGATCCAGTCGATTATCGAATGTATTTCAGTCACTTTGCGAATATTTAAGCCTATATGGATACTGATATTTTACATCATAGACAGGCTCAGCTGGGCTCTAGCTAGAGTCTATAAGCCTTCTAGCCTATTTAAAGGTTCTCACCTTTAAATAGGCTAGAAGGCTTATATCTCCAAAATAAACACTTAGGTAATCAAATCATCCATCACAAAGAGCTCTTTGACCTACACAGAAGCAAGAATAGATGTTTTATAAACTTACAAAATGCTGTATTGAAAACAGAAACTAACCTACTTATTATAATGTATGTTATTTTACATAGGTAGATAGTATTAGGTAGGTAATCATGATTTTTGTTTCTAGGGTCCAATTTTTGAAAAACTACTTTTAAGCACATTTAGACAGTTGTAGACTAGCCTCTAGCTACGTTTGATGTAGTCAGCCGACTGACTGACGACGACAAATATATTACCGATAATATATTTGTCGTCGTTTGACGTTTTTTGTGCAAACGAAACTTTTCTGCGAGTAGTTAAAACGTAGGGAAACTGCCTAAGTCAAACTGAAAGAACTGAAAATAGGTATTTCGCTTTTACTAAAGAAACGATTGGGTTGGCACTTGACAACTAGCCAAATCATTGAACGATCGGGTTACCTTGTACAGATTTCCCAATGGAGTAAAGGGCAGTGAGGGCGGGGTACTTGGCCGACACGGCGCGCAGGTACCGCGTCAGCTGGTCGTGGTCGTGGTACCTGAACTCGAGGTCCAACCCGTTGTCGCGTGGCTCGGCCTCGCCCAAGTTCGTTGATATCTCTTCAGCTATAAATAAAATTAAAGTTCAAAGTCATTATGACTACTTAATTGTTTGTAAACATCTGGCGAGTTATTGCATTAAGGTACCTTTTAGTAACTACTCGTATATGTGGAACAAATATACAGTAGACAAAGATAAAAAACGAATATTACTTAGTAATACTAACGTTGAAATACTCACTTGCTACATAACTGTTGTCCGGATGAGATTGAGCGAAACATGGTCCCAAAGAGTACAATAAAATAAGAATTTTGGTCACACCCGTTGTGGATAATCCAGCCATCATCTGAAATAAATATTATTACACAAGTAAATGCGTTGGCTTTGAAAGTCTAGTTTACCTATTATTTTCCTTATAGTCACGTGCCTAGGTATGTCCAACATAAACGCTTCGTTAGTTAGTATCAGTGCCTACGCACTAGGATAGATTACGCTAATTACAGGAACATGGGCATAGCCTATGTCATTTAACTTGACGTGTCTGCAGAACAGTCACTTTACAGGTTAAACGAGGAAGCTCAACAGGATACGCTTTCAAAACAACTAAAAGCCATTTACAAAAATAAAGTACAAACTAATTATTTCTCCTGATTTCCATCGTAGCCGTAAGCGTAAAGTTTGATTTTTTTACGCAAAACAGTGCAGTGATTGCAGTGAAACCCTTATTATGTCTATCACTCTTCTTATCGACAATGTATGACAGATTTCGCCTATCCATCCATAATTTAGGCCAAGCAAGAATTAGGTAATTAGCTATAGATTTCCCTTTATATACAAAGCATAATTTCGTGTGAGTATGAGTAACAACACTACGTTAGGTTGTTGATGACTCAAGTTTTCGTACGCTGTTTCACTTTCGTTATTCACATTCGTAACATACCACAGAGGGCTTTCTTTTTAATGTCATCAACGTTTAGGTGGAAGCGGCGGACGCTCTAGTTGCGCTGCGCGGGCGCAACCGGTCGCGCACCAAAAGTCATTGGGTCAGTGGACCATCCCATCACGGTGCATCGCACTCCATAATACGATGGAATTACCTGCTTGTTACAATACATGACTATCTGTGTCAACCTTGTAAGCGATAATGGGAACATTGGGATAATAAATAAGTAGCTAGGTACCTAAACCTCACGGTGGTGGTGGTTTCTATGTTTTTTTTATTAAATACAATTTTATTTAATACCAATTTGTAATTTTCCCAGCTTCAGTTCATCGGCAAAGTTCAATTTCCTGTTGTTGTTTTTTATCGTAAGACGCAAATCAATAACATGTTGTTTAGACTTCGATATATCGCAATATACTTACCTAGGTACTGGCCTGGATATTGCGATATATTGAACTCAATACTAGGTAATTTTAACTTATTTGAATTTTTGGTATACATACCTATGTTGTTTAAACTAAAACTACTTAGCCTAATAATGTAACAAACATCCGTAATTGAGCTCGCTGAGCTGCACGTGATTAAGTGCGAATTTTTTAAGTTTCCTGAAATTTGGCAAGAAGGAAGGTCTTACATACAGCGCAAAATTGTTTGAGCAGATTTTTTTGAAATCATTGTATAAAATAAAAGCCATTAATTATGCGTATTTTGACAATAAACGTTGTGTGATGATGTAAGAACAGTGGGCCTCACATCAACCTACCCTGATCTGTCAAATTTCCGCAACCATATTTCAACCTTATATGTTGAGCGCATAGAGTTCCATATCATTCAAGATATTTTGACAGATTTGGGAAGTTTGATGCGAGGCCCACTGTACAGAGGCCTTACTCCGGTTGACGATGTCCGTATTTTCGAATGTAGCCGTCCCTTTCACTCACGTCAGAATGACAACGCAAACGAGCGTGATGGCTAGACTCGAAAATACGGACATTTTCAACAGGAGTAGGGCCTCAGCTTGTATAAAAAGTTTAGTATTACCTTGCTTGTTTATTTCACTGAAGCATCCTACCTAACAACTGAACCGAATATTATTGATACTACGATTTGTCGAAATGGCCCGAAACAGGAGCTAATGTTGTATAAAAAATCATTGACGGATACGTGGCAGGATCTTTTTTGCGTTTGTTTAACGTTTTTTTATACAAAAATTGTTTCAACAATTACACCAATTATCCTAGTTAAAAGTAAGACGTGTAGATTGTGGCTTCAAAAATACGTAACGAACCTTTATTTTTTTAAATATAATTTCACATTTACAATAGACGATCTTTGAAGGGCTCTAAAACCCCTTGGCCCCTTACACCTTTACATATAGAGTAGCAGTTGGGTTTTAATCGTTGCTTAACTTTATAAAAAAAAGTAGTGTAAGTACATACACAACGTTGTTAGTTGAAAAACGCACACTAGATAGAATGCATTAAGTGAAAAAAGTCCCAAAATTCTCAATTAATAACAGTGCAGCCAGCAAATTTTATTTCAGAGTTGGGTTCCCCATTACCCTAACTATTCTAAAACATATTGACATTTTCTCAAAGAACTGACCACCGGCATTAAGACCGGTAAAAAAGCACAACGATTGAAGATTTTATCGTTTGTATTGTAGAGTAGGTAAATGACCAATACACAGTGAAATATTCCTACTCATTTTCAGGAAATAACAATAATACTGACTTAATCCTAAATGGCTAAATAACGCATTCAGTATAAGTACTAGGTATATCTAGCCTTTCCGCGAGGTAACTACTAGTAATCTTGCTTCTTCAACTCACGGACACGTAGCCTATTCTACCAACTGTTTGTTTACTTAAATATGTTATTTTGGGTAGTCCCTAAACTAAACCAAGTTACTGTGTAAATATTATGTTAAAACAACGTTACACTTGTTGACGGCCACTAAGGGTGCTGCTAAAGTGTTTGGCCTATTGAAATAAGTAGTGGCAGAGCACTGCACAGATTACACATTTATCAAGTTTTACGGGGATAGATACGAGGGTCAAACTGAAAGTTCTTAGAAAATCAAAAACTGATTACATTAGCCAGTTATTAGTTTTATTATATCTTTTCAAAATATTGTCCATTGACGTCAATACACCGCTGCATGCGATGGAACCACTGGGAAAAGCACTTTGCCCACTCGTCCTTAGGGGTCTCTTCAATGGCATCGCGATACGCAGCCACCGCTTCTTCAGCATTCATAAACCGCTTTCCTTTAAGTTTTTCTTTAATTTTTGGAAATAAATAAAAATCACAAGGCGCGAGGTCGGGGCTATACGGCGGGTGACCCAGTAATTCAACGTTTGATGTCGCCAAATAGTCGATCGTTCGCTTGGCGGTGTGCGACGAGGCGTTGTCGTGGTGAAGGAGGATCCTACTGCGAGGTCGTTTCTCTCGAACTTTTTCCAAGACAAGTGGCAAACAATTGGTAGTGTACCATTCTGCAGAAACTGTTTTTTGATCCTCTAACACAATTGTTGCGAAATGACCTATCCTTCCAAAGAACGAGGCCACCATTTTTTTTCCCGCACTTCGATCTCTCTTCACTTTAGTTGGCAACTCCTCGAAAGGAAACACCCACTGAGCAGATTGTCTTTTGGTTTCAGGATCATAACAGTAAATCCAGCTTTCGTCACCTGTTAGTATGTCGAACACAGCATTTGAGTCACCTCCGTTAAATCTTTCAATCATTTTACGGCACCAATCCACACGATGGAGTTTTTGAGCCTTAGTCAAATTATGAGGTATCCACCGGGCGCAAAGCTTCCTGACCGCTAAATGTTCGTGGAGGATTTTGTGCACTTGACTCATACCGATGCCTAAGCTTGTCCGAATCTGCTGATAGGTCACTCTTTTGTCAGTCTCTATCATACGCCGCACAACACAGATGTTATTTTCAGTCGTCGCCGTAGAAGGCCGTCCCTCACGTACATCATCAGTGAGATTAGTGCGACCACGTTTAAACTCATTAAACCAGTTGTAAACAGTCGCACGAGATGGGGCTTCATCGTGAAAGGCCAATCGTAGTCTATCATAACTTTCTTGTTGACTTAAATGACATCGAAAGTCATAAAAAATCATTGCACGAAAATTTTCTCGTGTTAAATTCATTTTGACGTGACACAGACAATTTTCAATTTGCCGCCAAGTCGTAAAACAAATGACAAATGAATGAAATATATACTCAGTAATATTGGCAAAGAGTTCTATTTTCAAATTTTAGAATATTTTTTTTATTATATTGTTTATAAGTGGCCAGTTCTAAGAACTTTCAGTTTGACCCTCGTAATTACTGATGAACTATGATGAAACATTTGTAATACTTATACCTAAGCACGCCTTATTTAGACACACACGTGTTATCCTGCAAGCTATCATGAGCATGAAGGTTGCCAAAGCTTTAATTTGTTTTTTAATAGGCCTGTGGCTATGCGGACGAGCACACGATGTCAACATGCAACATAGCCGCAAAGGACGTCGAATCTAAGTAGATATTACCTCATGAATCAGTTATTGTGTTGTAGTGACTTTGTAACCGCAACAGAATACACGTTTTATTAAGATAGGATGTAGGAGTTTTAGCACAGGATAAAAAATAAAACACAAGTATACGTATTACATAGTTTAGGGGCGGTGGCGTAGTGGCTACCGAGTTGCCTCTCATGCAGACCCTGGTTCGATCCCACGTGTCGCCATGCACCAATGAGTTTCTAAGTCATGTACATTAGTTGTTTCACTAACGTTTAGTGACTAACCTATGCTCTTACGGTGAGGGAAAACATCGTGAGGAAACCTGAATATTCAGGCGACTGAATGTGTAACCAGGGTCGAATCTCACGGAGGTCAAATGGCAGTCGCCCCACTGTAGGTCTATCTTAGATCATGCTCCGCAGCGGATCCTGGTCCGCGCATGCGAGTGCACAACCGGGATGACGCTAAGATGATGATAATGACATACGTAGTTAAGCTACTCACTCATACATAGACCTACTTAGAACTTACATAGGTACCTACCTACTGTATGTAGTAAAAGTAAAATTTCTTAAATACTTTTTATTTTAATGCGTTTTACTACGAATGACTTTTAAGTTGAATAATTTGTATAATAACATACGTAGAGCTAGAGCACTAGAATAAGGGTTCATTTACACGGGATCCGTCATTGACGATTTGTCAAAATACACGATACGTCATGACGCATGGACGTTTACATTGCATACGGAATCGTGTTTTTCCACGATTCGTCAAATCCGAATTGGTGGCATCAGCGGATCCGTCACAGTATTTTGACAATTCGTGATTTTTAAAAACACGATACTAGATTTAAGACGAATCGTCATTTTTCACGATTCGTGATCCGTGTGAACATGGGCATTCAAAAAGCATTGCCGCCGTCAAAAAAAAGTGAACGAGCACTTAGGGAAAAAATGTAACTTAAATCAAATGATATTGTTAAAATTAAGTATTGTTTATTTTTCAGTGATCCTTCCTGGCATACCAAGACAATCGTCAAGTGCTAAATGCTGTAATGCCATTGAATTTAATAATTTACAACATTGTTATATTGATACGCATTCAGAGATTAGAAGAACTTAACTGGTTTATAAGCTTCTGTATTACCGGCTCTCGTGTGAACTCAAGTCGGCAACGGTTTTAAAGCTTTCCTTCCGCTGTTTGGCTTTGGCACATTGACCCTATTAGCCCAGTCCCGCTAAACGACGTCAACTTTCATTTTCAAAACGGTGAGATGGATATTTACGGAATATATGAAGCGTGCGACGCACCGATTAGAGCCTGGCCAAAAATTATGCTGTATCGTGCTAGCTCCTAGATATTTTCAACGCGCTGCTGCGTCCACATCGTTCAAGACATTCTTGAGTAAACAATGATCTAGCATTGGATAAGTTGAAGTATAAAAAGAAAAAGTTTATTGTCTTCGTGATACAGCACGACGCTTAATCTCATTCAGCTCCAATGAAAGCGTTTAAGTATTTGATATAACAGCTAAGTATTTTTTATAAATCCAATCAGTTATTTGCTGCAAGTAAATGTTATTTATAAAGATTTGCTTTAATAATGATTTTTTGCAATTGATTGACATGAATTAACAGTGCTGCAGCCTGCAGTCTTTGTGCTCCGAGAAAGTTGGAGTAGGTAAGTAACGAGTGTGATTTGAATATACGAGAAAGGCATGCAGTGCGGTTATGCAGTGTCCTTTAAAGAACTTTCCGACTGTAATACCTATAACAGGTACAGGTATTACCTAATAGACCATTAAATAGCATACTCTATAAAGAACCCTAACTAACGAAATACTAATGAATAGAACATAATATCGGCTAAATCTTAGTCCCTTTGTTATCAATTATCATCTTCTTTTAAAATCTTACATAAGCACGTCACTTATCGATTTTATTTTAATAATTACATACTAATTATTATTAATTAATAATTAATTAATAATAATTAGTATGTAAATAACTAGCAATATCATAATTTACTTACGTATTTCATGCAATTAGTACTCAATGTATTTAAACAAAATATATTATTATGCACTTCGCTTTAAGAGTTGCTCACCTTGACCGCGAAGTAGTCGTAGAGTTAAGTGGATGCAAAACTTTTCGATATCATTTATGAGCACGATTTGGTCGAGAGTTCAAGTCAGGAAGACAGGGTCGCGAGCAGTCCATGCGAGCGCGCGGGCTGCAGTCGACTGGCACCCGCGCCGGAGCCCGCGCTCCGGCCACGCCGTCATCTGCGTCATACAACTCGCCACACGACCGGAAAGTGCTTTCTCTCACCGCGATCTCTCTAAAACTTACTCCACATCCCTGCAATAAGGTCCAAAAAACAAGAAACATACCAGAAAATTCTGCGTAAAGCAATATACCACCTTAGCTAGCAACCGCTACGACCGCTTTTCTGAAAACGTGAGCCCAGGGTCCCGTGTCGTGACGTAGTCGTATTCCCGCCTTGTCTCTTGGTGTACTTTTTCCGCGGATAGAATTTCTTTCTTGACTGCCGATATTCAATATTATCGTATCCATCTAGTGTAAACAGAGAAAACTAAAGTGAAACTTAATAGCTATAATAACTAAGTTGGCATAGCATAGGACTAGGTATTACTCAAGTACGGTAACTTATATCATAGCTTCCTATTCGTTTATTCTTGCTAGAGGATTTTATAAGTACTTGGGTACTTTTCCGATATTAGGTTACCAAATAAATGAAAACTACACTCAGGTACCTAAATAATCCAGATAAGGCATCGTTTATAACACACACTTGGTCATTCTGTGATTTGGTGCTACCATGTGCTACCGCCAGAGATGAGCTAATTAAGCTGCGTAACCAATAAGTTTTGTGTTTATAATAATATAAAACTTTTATTCACCAAAGCTCTGAGAGAAGGTTAAGCTGCTGAAAGGCCTGAAATTTCATCAAGGTTGTCTGGTTATCTGGTAATACAGGGTTACATTGTAAAGGGGCCCAAAGAGTGACTCAGAATCTGTAACTTAATCAAAATATGCACAGAAACTATTTTTAGGGTTCCGTACCCGAAGGGTAAAAACGGGACCCTATTACTAAGCCTCCGCTGTCTGTCTGTCTGTCACCAGGCTGTATCTGATGAACCGTAATAGCTAGGCAGTTAAAATTTTCACAGATGATGTATTTCTGTTGCCGCTATAACAACAAATACTAAAAACCGAATAAAAATAATATTTAAGGGGGCTTCCATACAACAAACGGGATTTTTTGGAGGTTTTTGCTCTATATTAATAATTCAAATCAATATATTTATTTCAGGCGGAGCCCATATCGTATAAGTAACAATTTCACTTAAAACTAGTGTTAGTAGAAGATATAAAACATTGATTTTCTTAAAAATATTAAAATTGCCACAACACATAGATAGCACCGCAAAACGATGCGGACCATGATGTGCTACAGCGGTGTGTGGGTCACCACCAGGGATGTTATGGATATGAAATTTTGGATCTGGATACGGATATGGATATCAGAATAATATTATTTCGGTTTTGGATACGGTTACGGATATGCAATTATTTCGGATTATCCGTTAGTTTCGGATAATTTCGGTTACAGATAATATATTTTTCGGAAATTTTCAAATAAAAATCAAGTAGGTAATAATTTGGTTTTATTTCTGGGTTATTATTTGGTATTACAATGAATCTTATAAGTTGTTGTTTAAGCTATTTACTTAATTAAGCATTTTTAGTTTTATTTACTAAAAATGCAATAACAAAAATTATAATCAAGTAGAACATTCGTTTTTTAAATAAGTTTGTGGGGTCTGTTGATTATTTTTTTCCAGTAACAAAAGTTCTTCGTACTTAACACTGTGTTTTGATTTTAGATGTAGTTTTAGCGACGTAGGACCTCCTCCTTTCCGCGAGAAGTATTTATCGCATTGTTTACATTTTGCAGAATCTGCATTCACTTCATCAAAAAATGACCAAATTGAACTCGACTTATGGCGCATTTTGATTTGAAAAGTCAATTCGGTAGGTTACTAGGTAATACAATACAACACAACACTTTTCTTTCACTTTTTCGAGTTAATGACTGTCTATGTAAACAAACTTTGCAATACTCGCGTCTCGCGCTAGCGGTGTGTCGGTTCGGCCGGGAAAAACAAAAACCGGTCAATACATGTTTCATTTAGACTCCGCCCTTATCCGAAATTATCCGAAACTTTTATATCGGATTCGGTTACGGATAGATTTTTAAGTTTAGGTTACGGTTACGGAGCTCCATAACATCCCTAGTCACCACCCATCGTTGAATGAGTGGTGTGTCCACGAAGACCCTCAGGATGGTGTTAGAAGAGCCGCGAAGCCGAGTCATAGCGGAGCGCTCACCTCTTTCTCATTATAGCAGCGAAGCCGTCTGTTCTCGCCTCCGCAAACATGCCCGAAGCACTCCATCTCCATGGCAGTCCCAACAAAATCCTGAAGGCGTTATTATATTGCACACGTATGTCGCTGTAGGCTCGCCGCGTATAGTTGACCCATAGGCTACACGTGTTAAATGATTGACAATATGCTTTAAAAAGCGTCAGCTTGACTGACTTAGTACAACGTGCAAACCTACGAGCCAGCATGTTGCAGCGCACTGCCAGCGTCTCTCAATATCGAGGTTGTCAAGTGAGTCTTCAGTGACCCAGTGACCCAAGTATTTAAAGTTTGAGACCCTTTTCAGGGTCGTTCCACAGAGATGAATATCAGGAACTTGGGCATAGCCAACGGACCCTGATTTAAACAGCAGCCATTCACTCTTGTTGGTGTTATACTTGAGCCCATGAGCCGCTGCGTACGCACATATAGCCAGGAGTCTACGTATTCCATTAACAGATGGGCTCAACAGCACCATATCATCTGCATAGCTGATGTTGTTCGTGCAAACATCGTCAATGTGGCATCCCACGGCGGTGCTGTTGAGCTCACCTATCAGCTTGTTAACATAAAGATTAAAAAGCCTGGGAGAACTTAACCCCCCCTGTCTCACACCAGACCTCAAACCATATTCAGGAGAGTATAAACCTGCCCACCTAACTAGATTTTTCTGGCTGCTATACCAGTACTTATATAATGGCAACAGGTAGATACTTGAAATTGTCATATCCAAATAAGTAAATAAAAAAATATTATTTTTTTAAAGGGGGCTCCTATACAAGAAACGTGTTTTATTTGCCGTTTTTCGCTCGAAATTAATAAGGGCAACAGACGCTTGAAATATTCACGGAATATTGATTTGTATATAAACTTTAAATATAAATTATGAAATCAAAGCCCTACAAAAAGAAAGCACTTATTTTATTCATAAGTAGGTAAGTAAACCTATTATTTTGTATTTATACAAACAATTCGTAGTCGTACTCGTAGCTCGTAGTAGGTATCTACGACGATGCCACGTAGCAAAATTACTTAAAGTTATTTATACAAACAGTACAATAAGTTAAAACCCGCTAATAGTTACTCCCGCTGTAAGTGTGAGAAGGTGCTTGCTTACGCTTGCTACAAAAATCCACAATAATAGTACAAAAATTTTGAGATGGATTCGTAGCAAGTTTTCGTAGTCACGTCTTGTAGCAACGATTTCACATCGCGTAGACTCGTAGGTAGAAATTTGTAATAAGGAGAACTAATTATATTTACTCAGACTTCAATACAAAACTGGAATACACTTGGAAATTGTGGCTCTTTTATTTAGGCTCCTTCTGCCATCGCGTACGCAATTGTGGCAAAACAAAGTATCACAATTTATTTACCATAAGGACTATAGGAACAGTAGTTTGATCCCAATGATAAAATAAACGATAAATCATTAATAGTGACATAAAGTTTTGGTAATTGCTCTTTACACCAGTCACGCACATTGTCTTATTTTATATCTCTGCTCAATTTCATGATGATCCACGCAATCGGTGATAACATAGTTTTTACACATTGCCATGAGATGGCGCACCCAGGCGTACGTACGTTTTGTTCGATAAACTGTAGGTACCAGTGGTAGTTACTGAAGACTGTAACTTTTCAGTAAAAATAGGTTAACCTGTAGGATACTGAACGCTTTTAAGCTTCATCATGATATAAAGTTGACCATCCATCCCCTTAAACAGATTGTCCAGTAATTGAAAGTAATTCTTTTACTTGTACTCATTAATTGGAGAGGTTTTACAGGCTGCCAAAAATTGAAGGATAATCCTATAATTGCGAATAGGTCACAGTGTGGTCTACTACATGCTACCCCATTGAAACTGTCCCCATTGTAATTAAAAGTTTGAATATTTTGTTGCTCATACTAGAGCATGATATTATAACCTGTACTAAAAGGATTAAGTATAGTTCAACAATTGGACACCCTATCAAAACATACACTATCAGAAAATAGTCAGTTAATTGCTTTATCTAATAAAAGTTGGTACATTATTAACTTAATAACATCTACATCTTTACCTGCATAAAATATTTATTTTGCTTTTCAATAAAGTTCTAGTGGTTTCTTTATTAAAATAAAGTCCAGTAGGCGCGGACTACAGTCAGTTGGTTGGTACACGTTTGCAATATATGAATTTTATAGGGTTGCGGGTTCAACCTCCGTATTCGTTCATGGACATTTGGGAAAATCGAGGCCGCGGAAAACATCCAGTAGCGGGTAGGAGAGAGACTATTTTTATTGTCTTGTATAATAAATAGGTCACGCATAACTCATGCAGTTTTTTCTATGCACAACAAATGCACACCGATACCAAGACTGTCCTATGTGCTGATGATGTATACAACATTCAACTTTTCTGCAGTGTTTAGTATTGTATAAATAAGATTTTACTTTAAAAAAATCTCTAAGTGGAAGAAGTTTCAATTCACTAAGTTAACTGCTAACGTAATTTAATATCTTGATTAAATATTGGTTTCCCGTTGTATAGTTTTTTGGGGTAAAATTATCGCAGAAGTTGTAGAGTAGAGAATACCTTGGTCCTTAGCTTTAAAAAGATGAAAAATTAAAAAAACACCGTTTATTTTTTATCATTACATGACATTGAAGAGGAGAGATGGCCTTAATCTATATCTGGCACGTTTTATATATACCCTTGAGGGTGCTAACTTGTAACTAACTCGAAAAAAGACGACTGATTTCTCAAGAGAATGTTATTTTTAGCAAAGTCACTAGATACTGTGCTAATTAAAATTTATGGACTGTAAGCAGAAATTTTCTGGCGTGATTTTTAGGGCTCAGTACTAGTCAAGGTACTCATATAGTTGCACCCTGCCCGCCTGTCTGTCTGTCCGCGACCTAACGCAGAGACCCTTTTTACTATAGAAAGTTGTGGCATATATGTCGATATACGAAAGCGTCGGTGGCGTAGTGGCTAGCGGGTTGCCTCTCATGCGGGAGGTACCGGTTCTATCCCACGTGCCGCCATGTACCAATGACTTTTTCTGAGTTATGTACATTATTTGTTTCACTAACCGATACTCTTACGGTGAGGGAAGAAATCTTAAGGAAACCTGCACATTCGGGCGACTGAACCATGATCCAAACAGGTCAGGTTCCGGTCAGAGGTCGAGGTCAGATGGCAGTCGCTCCACTGTAACTACCTGATGGACCCTAGGCCCTTGCGTTCGAGTGCACAACCGGGATATCGCTCGAATGATGATGATGATTTGGCATAAATGTGTATGTACGCCATGAAAGCAGTTAGAATCTTGCAAAAACAATTTTAAGGGTACCTCTCAGGTTCGGTTTAGTAAGGACACAGATATTATAGTAAGGATGAAATTCCTCTTGTCCGTCGAGTATCGTTAAATCTTTAAAATATTGTAGCTTATTTAAGTTTTTTTTCTCGATTTAGAAATCCGTTTAAATAATAGCTTTATAGCGCAAATGATTGGAGTCAAGTTCCCCAGACAAACGGTTACTTTTGGGTTCCGACATCAAACAAAAACAGGAGTGTCCGGGTTTGGACTGGCGACAATTTATGGGCTATTAGTGCATCAACTGAAAAAAAAAAACATGTTGGGTTCTAACTCCCCCCCTTTTGAAATGTTTTTTTACACACCCCCCATTTTGTGTTTTTTTACATGATATTCTATTTCCATTAGAGATATAATAAAACTTAAGTAGCCTAGGAAGGCTTTCATAAGCCTTTGGCCCGCTGATGTTCGTAATTTCGATTCTATTACCATTTTGAAATACCTTATAAAGAGACCGCTGGTCTATCGCCTTATATGAATGAAAGCTTTATATTTTAATTATTTGATAAAATGCTATTTCTGTGGATGTGCAGGTCCCAAAAGTTACGAAAATGTAATTGGAAGGTAACGCTATCGCCACAGAACAGAAAAAACGAGTAGAAATCGTATGTGGGCGGGACCCGCGTATCGTATATGCGATGAGCTTAGCGCATGTGAAGTTACCGCCCCCTTTCACGGGCCTCAGTCGGCGACCAGTTGCGACGGATGCTTAACGCCTTCATTATTAAGAAAAATCTTTAAAAATGCCGTATTGTACAATTTTAGAGTGCAAAAATAACAGCAATACGAAAAATTTTACAAAAGGAGGGGTTACATATCATAGGAAAGTAATTTAACACGTTATTTTAATAGAAATTAGAAATTTTGCATATAATAGCAATCGATGAAAATTACAACCTAAAACCAAACCACTGCGAAAGCAATAAGGTCTAAAATACGTTTTGAGCGTTACCTATTTTCATTTTAATTCCACACGCTACTCAATTAGGGATGTGCTTAAAATATCGATAAGTTTATAAGGTCGCATTATTTTATATTACAGTAAAATATCGTTAAAGTAAGCGTTAAAAAAAAGGTTTTCTGTGTAAAAAGATGTACTGTATTATGTAGTGAGACCGATTTTAGAGATATCTTTGAATCAACTAATCTACAATTTTAATATTGTGTAAGTAATAGAATAAATAAACTAATTAGATTAATTACGTGATATTAATATTATTATTTAAGATTTCCCAAAGATCCGTACGTAAAAGCAAAATGGATTGAAGCGACGGGAAGGCAAAAATGATTTCCCGGAAAAACATGCACCGTTTGCTCCGAACATTTCGAAGAAAAAGTTACAATTATAATTCGGCTACACCGAGCCGAAATATTTTACATTTTGAAGTAAGTTTACTTATGTGAAATTCAATATTATTTCATATAAATTTTATATAATATGTCCGCTTTTAAAAATACCTGCTGCAGTTGCAACAGGTGAAAGGATCTATGCAATACTACAACTATAAGACCAACAAGGGCACTTGTTGGTCTACTAAATTAATTTTAAGTTCATGGCGTCTCTTTCTCTGATTAAAAAACGAACAGACAACATTATTTAAGAAACCTCAGAATAAACAGCTGACTTGCAAGGGATATTACAGAATCCATAGACAATTCAGTAAGGATGTCAATCGATAGCGACTAAAGTTAGACAAAAGCACCCAAAAACTCGTAAGAAATCGCATCAATTAATTTGTCATTTCTTAATATTAAAGTAGTGTGTCTCTTTTCATTAATTGTTGAGCACACTAACTTACACACAATAACTTACATAGCAGGTTATATCGCCAAAATTTTAATTTAAAAAAATCACTGTGATACTTGTGTCGACGCACTGCTGTCAAATGAGAAAAACCCTTTACATAAATTAATTGTAGCCAAGGACAAAGGGGGGCTAACTTATCCATCAGCTGACTTAATAAAAGTTTGCAAAGTTGCTGAGGGCATTCTCCGGACTTATGATAGCCAGACATTCAAAATACAAAAAGAAATTGTGACATCGAGAATTTTGAAAACCTTTGTAGGGGAAAACATCAGTTTACATGACATTGGTCAATTTCCTGCATCAAACCATGTAGTTGATTTAATAAAAGCTATTGCCGAACGCTATATTAATATCAGAATACATCATGTACTAAAAATACAAGTCAAACTATCAAAAAGACAACTTTTGAATGAATATGTTTTATTTCAAGGACAGTAAAACAATGTTATTAAATTCTGATTCTGATTTCGATGATCATCATAATTTTAAAAGTAATATCTATGCCGATCGCGATTAATGCATACATTATGATTATTTGGGTGTTTGACAAAAAAATTGTTTTAATTTAAAAATAAAACATTAAGTAACATAATATTGGTTTACTTTAATATCCATACACTTTGTACTTAATATGTAACCAACATGTAAAAAACAAGTTCTTATACCATTAGGATAACGAAACAATCAATAGGTATTCCTGTGCAGACGTCATTATAAAGAACACAGCACGCTAGTCAAATAAAAAAACAGCACATCAGGCTATACACAACCTACATTTAAATTTATAGTCTAAATAAGATCTTTTAGCTTGATATAAAAGGAAATAAAAACCTAAATAAGTTGTACATAACAGTTTTTTAAAAGTTCATATTATGAAACATAAAATGTAATATTGCTCTGGAATATTTTAATCTGCCTTGGACATACCTACTACAATTTCAACACAATTTACTGATTACTTTACAGCTTACTAACTATCAAAGTTTTAAAAAAAAATCAGGTCTAAATGTTAAGAATATATTTATTGTGAAAGTAATCCGTAAATTGTGCGGTTCACATAATTTAGAAAAAGACAATATTTATACTCACACTGGCAATTCCTTTCTCCGCGCAGTCCTCGCAAATGTCGGATTCTTATACATATTTTCACCCCAAAACCTAGTTTTTTTTAAATAATCGGGACGTAGAACAATCTTACAAATTAAGTAACAGTAATTTTAAAGTAATAACTAATTTGATTTAAGTGTAACTAACACGACATCGTTTTATATACATAAAGATAATAAAGTATTCATACATTTTATTTCCACTATAAAATTGACGTCTAACTAGCTAGTATCGATACTTTTTGTACAGATTATTGTGTATATCCCATCCTTATTTAAGCCGGAAACTTCTCTAGTTTTTGTTATGTTATGCCACCTGGCGTTGGGTAGCAAAACTACTTGCTACTTAAAAGCAAGGAACAGGGAGCGGCGGCCACAATTATGGACCTAAATGCATCGTAATAGGGAAAAGCATGTCTAAAAAGAGACATCTAGTAGCGAGTAGAATAACAAAATATAAAAGCACATAAGAATCAGGAAAGCACAACTTAGGATCTTATTGGCTTAGTAATAAAGATGGGACTCATTTAATCGAATTTGTATTTTAAGCTCTTTCGTCATCGCTAAAAATTACCAATCACAACATAATATTTTTGTGTGGATCATAATGTGATATTCTTACAAATGTGTTAGTTTGGTTACACTGGTTTTCATACTAATAGGCGAAGGATGCTTTTTCTACTCGTTTTTTCTGTTCTGTGGCTATCGCCTATCAAGTAAAATAAAGATCAACTGAAAATTATTAACAACATTTGAACTGTGAACAAGATAACATTTTTTTAGCCTATATCAAAACTAACCTAAACCCAAAAATCCAATTTTTAAAATATTTTATTTGTCAATTTTTTTTCACTAGGATTATGTCTCTAAAATTTTATAAATAAAACGACATTAAATTATCGCTAGTCGAAACCCAGATTGTATAGAAATCTCTTACGGCCATGCAGGCTGCTCAAATTAGTGAGTAATAGTCGACCAACTTATAGTTGTAGCTGGAGTAGGGGTTACGTAATAGTTCCATAGGAAACCAACTGCATTAAAACTTTGTAACGTAAAGTTAGATCCATGGGCCCAAAACGGTGAACGCGCACGGTAGACGCGTCACAGGAGCCGCACGTGCCGCATTTATCAGATTTTCTCTTAGCATTTTTTAAAATATAGCTCAGCTCTAATGAGTTGAGTTAATACCCTTACCCGTTTTTACCCTTGGGTATGAAACTTTAAAAAGCAGGTATTAGTGCCAGATATTGTGTTTCTGTTGACCTTGAATTATTAGGGCCACTCAAAATTTAGGGCGCGTATGACACGTTATGGTTTGTCTACGCGAGGGTTAGACGTGCGATGTCGCGGACGCAGGCGCGGGTGCGCGGTATCGACCAGCGCGGCGCGGGCTCCGAGCGGAATCGCAGTTTTCCCGCGCAGACCCTCGGCTCCGAGGCCAGAGGGGCGGAGGGGACGTCGCGAGGGCGCGAGCTCGGCCCGGGAACCCTCACATTACGTAACGCAACACGCACAGCACGGCGCACAAACAATGTGATTTATTATTTCGTCTTTTTCTAATGTTTTTGATTATACAACTTTAGGATTAGCATCGTGATATTATTTTATATGTCGCGCGACTTTTTTTTGCCCTCGTTTTAGATGTGTAGTGTAGAGATAACGTCGACAACTATCCTCAGCTACAGTGATATTTTAGTGAAACAATTTTCTTAAGGATTTTTATGACCCATAAACCTAAATAGTTATGGACCCAGTGAATTAGTGACAAGAACATTTGTATTTATTAAACATCAGTGACCATTACTCCTCAGTGTAAAAAAAATCGATCGATCGCTTTTGTATAAATATTTAATGTTTTGACCCGAGTACACAAAAACATTTCTGGCAAGATGAAACTAGTGAGAATCCAAAAAGGGACGTGAAGCAATGTAAAAATTTCATGAAAAATTTTCCTGCTTTCCACTCGCAAGTTTTGCAACCTTGCCCGTTTTACAGCTACGAAAATGACGATGGGTGAGTCTTTGTTCTTTTAAGTATCATATCATAGTACTTACTTGCAACGACACTTCAATTAAAACCGTTTAAATTTCACAGTGAAAAGTTTGCAATATTTAAAAAAAACTATCAAACCTTCAATCTTCGAAGAATTCAATAACAATATCAAATTCGTTCCATTAGTCTGTGGTGATTTTATTTCAATCTTTGTTTACCGCGATCGATTGCAAGTTTGCGTAGGTAGGTAGACAGAAGAAGAAGAATAAACGTTTATTCTTCAAATCCTAAGAGGCCAACTTAATACAAACCCCATACCCATACCCAACGCACTATAAAAATACCGTTTCGGTGCTGCTGTGTTTATAGGTCAAAATAATGTTACTTATTCTTATCTTATCTTACTCATGATATTTATAACATTTTTAAAACAACAGCAGCATCAATAGTACTGTTACATTCTAAAAACGGTGACCTTATTCTTATGAATGAGATAACGTCCAACTCTACATCATGTTTATGTGTAGGTGTCCTTAATATTACATTACAAAATTTCATATGTAGTTTGGACTAGGTAGGTACATATCATGCCGGATTGGCTTACAGACAATATGCTGATGACATGAGGAACACTTGCCACATTGCGTCACCGGATGAGTCTCCGCTGACTCGCAGCATCTCTCAATTGAGCAAGCAAACTGTTAATGCTCAAAATATTATTCATAACAAAGGGCAAGAAATGCAACGAACAGCGCACTTTACCGCACGTTGGTACCACTAGCGTACCATCAATTATATTGTGTATTTAACGATTTCCTTTTTACAATCATACACATTACACATATTTATAAGTATTTGCGCGTTTTAAGTGTTACTTTTATATGGTAACGTAAGAAACGACGCGTTGATGTCTTTTATATGGAGGTAATTAAAATATTTGCTAAAAATATTAATTCGCCATTAATTAGCTAGATACGAACCTGCAGATATCATAACGGTGTAAGTATTATTAAATGTAAACAAAACCTACATTAGTTCCATACACCATTGCTAACAAATTAGTTTAACTAAGCAGGAAATATTTAACCAAAAATAATGTATTTGTAAAGAGGTAAATTTCGTGATAAAGCTAATTGGGTGAAGCATATGATATCAAACCTTTACCTGTGTGGACTGAGCCAGTCAGTCGCAGCGGCGCGGGCGCACAGTTGGCTCGCGCGCGCGGTGCCGGAAGAGCGCGCGATCACGCACCGACTCTATTCGTAGCCGTACCACAACAAACCGCAACGACCTACGAACTTCAAAAAACATTGCGATCAGATACCGCTATGTAATTCCTTAGATCACAATAGGTATTCGCGAGTGACGTTCCCGCGTTTTTATAGAATCTCGTTATTAAAGCCTCAAAATTACTAGCTACCTACCTCGGTTACACAATCTTCACTTTGGAATGCAAGAACTGCAGCGTACTTCCCACGATCATCATAAAGCTGTATCGAAGAAGAGTGACTCTCATGCTATGTTAGACGTGAACATAGGAGACAAGCAAAAGAGAACTATGATTAATCAAACAGAGATGAATGACGATGAAAACAGAAAGAACAAGTCTCCTTTTATGACTGTCATTAAAATTCGTAAGTTTTGTCGAGTTCGTTAACCACCCAAGTAAGACAATGTTTATCTCAAAGTTTAGTTGTAGCAATTGTATTGATAATGATAATTTTCTCGGAAAAAATATTTTCATTAATAGTTTTAGTATTAATTTTGAAATTAATCATAATTTCCTTCCGATTCCCATAACAAAACGTAGATGCCATGATGACCATGGACGCCAAATTAAATTTTATAGTACGTAATTGGTTATAGTGCCCAGTGATTCACATTCCGGTGCAAGTAACGTGATAGTCTGTAGTTTATTTATATCATAGTTTTAGTTTATTGACGAGGTATTTTGGTTACCGGCGTCAAATGTTACAAAAAGGGTAGAAATGTCATCTGATAGAATTTGACCTTTCGTGATCACAACAAGATGAAGAAGTTTCATACACAATAGATATTTTCTAAACAGTCAATAAAAACAATGATGTTTGATTTTTGTATAGGTAGGAATGCCTCTATTTGAAACAAAGAGATTATTTTCCACATAAGAAGCTATTGTGTTCGTTCGTGAGAAAAGCCTAGATAAAACGTAACATCTTGCCAAATAAGAAAGTACCTACCTTGTAAATATTTTTTGCGAAACATACTTTTTTCTTCAGTGAAGAAGACTCTACTTAGGTAGGTGTACCACATGATGGGAATACTTAAGATAACAATAATTCTGGAGAATAATTGTGTTCAAAAGAGCGATGAGACATTAAGAAAAAACATCAATGAACTTAATTTTTGTGTCATTTCTTAAATGTGGCACCAAACATTATCATCACCATACTTACTTTAATTCAGATTCAAAAACAAACCATGGTCATGTGACGACAGAATACTTAGTCTGTTAATATTATAGTTTGGGGCTAGGTAATTGGTGTGTTTGTTGAATCAATATATATATATATATATATATATATATATATATTGATTCAACATATATATATATATATATATATATATATATATATATACATATATATATATATATATATATATATATATATATATTGATTCAACAAACACACCAATTACCTAGCCCCAAACTAGGCGTGAGCTTGTGCTATGGTGACTAGGATAACGAATAGAAATACTTAAATACATATAAACATCCATGACTTAGGTACAAATGCTCGTGCTCAACACATGTTGCATGTTGTCGTACTTTATCTAGTACAAGAGAAGTAAGTTTGAATGTGACTAAAGGTCATTTATTTAAGGGTGTAAATTTGTTACTGTTTTTACAAGCCAATGTTTTTATGTAATGTAGAGCTGACTACAACAACGGTTCATTCTAATCAATAATTTATTCAAGACGACCACGGGTGGTGTGTTATGTACAAAAATATTATAGCTATTATTAAAATTAGTTATAAAATATACAGCTTGGGGTCAGGAAGTATGGTGGTAATAACACCGCTGCACCACTGTCGCTCCGAGCCTCGCTTCGTAAAGCACCTTAATCCGTAGGTGCTGCGCCTGATCTCTCTCTGGTGGAAAGTATTGCGCACACACTTAATCTCCAGCGCAGTTGGCTTATCTCTGTTAAAAGATTGGCCACCATGGCTGAAATTCGGCTTGTAGGACATCGTCTTTCAAAATAAATTTATGAATTATGTACCTTTTTATAATATTTCGAATACCTACATCCATCCATAACAACTATCTTCATAAAATCTAAAATGTAAATTTATGCAATACCACTGAATAATTACATCACATAACGAAGGATAGAAGCTAGGTACGACAATCATTCTAAACAATTATTGTGTTAGTCCGACCACAGTTGACAACGCCAAATTATGTTCAATGTGGTCAAGTAATGGGCACGTCGTCGCTTCCGCTAGTTGTCCTCAATATTGGGTGCGCACGCGCGTCCCTGGGCGCCGCTGCGCTGCGCGGGAACCTGTCGTGTTCCACGCCGCCGCGTGCGCGATGCCCTGCTTCCTCTAGATAAACAGTCTGCTAAGCACTCCTTCGCAACAAATAAGGAGAGCCTACATATTCTGTCTTGCCTGTCTTTGCATACTCGTGTGCACTGCAGTTTGTTAGTTTAGTTTATGAACCTACCAAAGTAGAGGCCAAACTCATTTTGGTATAACAGTAAATTACAGAATAGACTTCAATATTAGTAAAAGAAAGCCTATATGGGTCTAACAATAAAGATCCTACCTAAATCGAGCAATTAGATAATTAGAGACAGCGGTCTCAAGCGGGAATTGAATGACTACGAAGTACGAATCTAAACTAACATTGAAGGCCTACTCAAGCTAAACGAAATGAATACGGGAAATGAGCTTGGCGTTTATCGTCACGCAATATATGTACCTACCTTGCGGGTTAATACATCACTGATGTTAACCGATCTTCAGTATCCACACTTTAGTTAAAATGAACAAAAAAAAAGTAACCTACCTTACTTAATCAACAAATAAACCGATATAACTTACCTTAATAATAGTAACTAACCTAATATGCTTTGTGCTTGGTACAATCCGGTTCATTAGTTTCAGAGTTTACTTCCTTCAAACACACTTTACCGCGTCTGCGATGTTGGCGAAGCACACAAAGACGACTTCCATGCGATTTCTCGCAAGAAGATGGGCACATGGGATGTTTAGAAAATGTTCTAATAATTTTAGCAGCTGAGCATGTTATCGAAAAAGTTTGATGCACCAAAGCTGAAACATTTTGTCTCAGTGTAGATCGACATTCATAGTTTTTGTTGTCCTAATTTTTTTGCTAACCATAGTTCATAAGTATATTGTATACTAACAAGCGGCCCGCAATTGGCACAATAACATACGTTACTTTATAAATAATAAATTTCACAGAACGAGATCGCGGAGAACGCGATTACATCGGGTTCGCGACTCTGCCAGAGCAAGTTCACAGGAAGTCCGTGAAGAGGGGGTTCGACTTCACGCTGATGGTGGTCGGCGAGTGCGGGCTCGGAAAGTCCACGCTTATCAACAGCCTCTTCCTCGGGGACCTTTATAAAAACCGCAAAATACCTGATGCACAAGGCAAGTAATCAGTTCTCAATCGTATACACCTACGTCGTTTAAATCACCTTCCGAATTCCGATCCAATCCTAAATCGTGACAAGCTAGGGGTCTAATTAGAGAAGATAGCATAGGTATCCAAGATACGAGTACTACCTACGATACTACTAGTTCTACGATACTAGCGATACTCAACTACCGTACTGCTATTCACGAAATCCAAAACCCACATACCCTCCAATAGATGTGTCCATTACTCCAACAGGAAAGGGTGATCTACAGCAAATTGAATTATGCAGAAAAATAGTGCGTAATCTGCAATTAATGTGCGCCAAATAAAAAAATTGTGGGGGGTTTTCGTTTTCCAATAAAAGCGGAAAAACGGTTTCTGCTGGAGAAATGTCTCTCCAGCAGGAAGATTTTGAAATAGTGGTCTGACAGTAAAACAAAGTCTTACTTTTCTACAAATGTGGCACCAAAAATCAAAACTGTGGGCCATACCGCTATAGAGATATTCAATTTTCTGCTGGAGTGACGTTTCGCAAAATCTTCTATCTCGGACCCCATCGCATGTGCGGCCGAAGAGTAAACGGATATGAATAGGCTTTAAATAGTGACGATAAGTCCAATGATTGGATCTAAGGAAATGTATACAGTCAAAAAGCTATAATGAATTCTTGATAAACATAAAATACGAGATAGCGCTTAAATTAGAGAACCAGTGAGTTCATTGATGACAGTATTTGAATGGTCTTGTTCTTCTTAACAACTTTGAACCGTTCAAAGACCATGTATACGTCTGTTCTTTTAATAAATAACTTTTGACTCCTTACTGATACTGCATAAAATTGACGTTAAAATGCAAAAAACTGAATCAATTAAAGGTGTTCTAGTATAAACCAATAACAAGTAAGTAAGTCAAAGGATACATACTGTAAATTCCAGCTTGAAATATGGCCAATTTGAAGAAGATATCCACCAAAACCCAGCTAATGACTGGTAGTCCGACCAAATTGGAATGGTTAAAAAAAAGCTGCCGTTTCATACATATGGGTGACCTTCCTAATACAATCATGTTAAGTGAAGCTGATTTTCGTACAGTCGCGCTAATATAATTTAATAGCGATCATTGCTGGTGTTTGTTTAACAATGTCGGAACCCTTATGTGTTGGTAAATGAGACGAATTGTCAGTAAATATTTGTTTTAACAAGAGCTATCGTAAAATAATTTTATATTTTAGGTACACGACGTAAACGTAAAAGCACGACGTACTTATACGATCTCCATACAAAATTCAATCGAAAAGAGACTGAGCACTTCTGGACCAAAGATTGAAAAATAAAAGTGAGCGGCCACTTCAGAATTTAATTTTAAATTAAAGCTATGAATATATATGATGATTCAAATTTTCTCATGAGCATAACTTTCAGATGTGGATAGTTTAGGAGATAATGTTCATTTTATATTTTTAATAAACATTTTTTTTGTTGAGAAAGTTCGCAAACGCTTAAAAACAGGAAAAAGTGATATTGTACAAAACTACAGTATGTATTTGTGTATCGACTCAAAGGGCATGGGACGCTGACAATCAGCGAAGGCTACCCGAAACTGCTTCTGTTTATGGGAGTCGAGCCCCAAAAACATAACTCTTAAACTATCCATGACCGCGAAGTAATGTTTTTAAAAATGTAAGCACATATATAGAGGTGAATCCCAGAAAGTGGCCGCCTTTTTTTTTCTTTTTCCAAGCTTCGTACTAATTTGCCCGGGTGAATTTCCCAACAGCAAATTTTACGCGGCATGAGTGAAATCGGCAGTGCAGGATACAATGAAGCTTGTTATTTTTTTATTGATATCCCTTATACGAGACCATAAATATTTTTTGATTAGAACTGCTTCAAATTTGGAATAAAAAATGATAAAGCACCATATTTTTCATTTCGGTTGCGCGGTCAAATCCATTTTTCTGTTTAATTTCCCTTATATAGTAAAAAGTTTTAGTTATTTTGTATTATTGCTTATTTCATTTAAATCGTGAATAGTTATAGTACTATCACATGTAATTTCATAATTAAATCTATTTAATTAAATGACTTATAAGTAAAAATGCATGTGGTCAAATAAGACTTTTCATATCGGTGAATTTTAGTTTGTCGAGAATATTTTTGCGTAGGACTACTCTAGCTCCTTCCCCCCGCGCTACAACGCTACGTACCAGTGACACCTCAGTGCTTAAAGTGAATAGTCGTGGGCCGCATGCTCCGTGTTCCCGCCAAAAAAAGTAAGTAGTTGGTTTTGTTGACAAGGGATTTTTTTTTTTCATTTCCGCAGGTTGGAATAATATATTGTCATCCAATGCGCCATAAAATGTATGAAATATTTATTAGTGTCCTTTCCGAAGTACGTTTATTAGAGTGGTATTAATAACGTTATGACTTTAAAACTTTTATTGGTATATTTAATTTTGTTATTGATTTTAATATCGGTGTTTTCATTTCGGTTGATTCGGTGGCCTAGATTGACCACCGAAATGAAGAAAAATATCATTTCTGTGAATATTATTAATTTCGGTGCAGAATTGTTCATATCGGTGATTGCTTTTCTCATTTCAATGGCTTCATTATACCATTTCGGTGAAATCTATACACCTCAAAAGGAAAAAAAACTTATGTAGAAACATTTTAGTTGTCCGTTATTTTGTTTGACCTAAAATTATAAATCTTGACAAAAACCAATATCTTACAGCACACTTAAATAATGCAATCTGAAAATAGTACAATAACTCATTTACTTCGTTACATATACTTGTACGGACCCCCGGGGCACGAGTCTAACTCGCACCAGATCGATTTTATAATAATAATAATGATTTATTGCAGATACAGGATCCATATTTATAATTACAATTAAAGATATAAAAAAAGTTTAAAATAAAATTAAGGATAGGTTGTGGTGGACCACATCCAATACTAAATGCCGTTAGCGGCCTTTACTTAGGTGGCGGTAGCCAACCAGTGTCCATACATACTGGTTCCTAATAACCTGTCTTTTAGCTCCCTAATAATTGTGTTCTTACACCTACCAACTCTGTCCATGAAAGACGCTATTCTATGCCTCATGATTGCATCGAATGAGTTAACTGCAGCAGTTGAAAACATCTCTGAGGCACTGCAACAACGCCTCAACCCCATGAGCTGCCTAAAGATGTTGTTATACTGCACTCGCATGCAATCACGCGACTTCCGCGTGTAGCTTGTCCAGAGCTGACAGGTGTAAAACGATTGACAATACGTTTTGAACAATAGGGTTTTAACTTCAATATTACACTTGAAGAACCGTCTCGAAATCATGTTACCGACCACACATAGTGCTCTTCTTTGTCGCCCAATATCGACATCGTCTTTTTGACCTGTTGTAAGAATGTGGCCAAGGTACTTAAAAGTATTCGTTTTTTTAACTGCTTGTCCTCCCAAAGAAACCCCGGGAATATATTAGTTTTAGAATTTACATTTTTAATTGATTTCCAAAATTTTACGAAATCTTCTTCTTCTTTCGTGTCGGCAAGAACACGGGCTAAATCTTACTTGCCCAGAAGGCGGCTACCGTGGTAGCCCTCTGGTTACTGACAAGTAAGTCCTCACGCGAGCAGGTGGTCGGGCACGCGGGACAGTTAGTGAGGTGAGCCATGGTTTGCAGGGGTTCTCCACATTCACAGCTGGCGTCTGCGCTGCTTGAGTACTCCCACCGACACAGGTTATCTTTACTTCGACCAACCTGGGTCCTCAGCCTATTTAGACTTCTCCAGGTTGGCCAAGGTTCCTTATAGCCTGGAGGCAGATTTTCATCGGGGGGGTACAGTGAATGTGGATACTCGCTTGCCCAAAGCCTGCACCTCATGTCAGTAGGGGTTTCGTTGGTAGGCTAAGTAGATCGCAGGAAGCTTTTGCGGCTTCGCAACCGACCTATGGCGGGGAAGAGCCTGTAGAGTGGATGTCTCGGGTCGCTTTCCTGTTTTTGTTTTTCAAGCGATCATGTCACTTCTCTGCGGACTCTGGGTGGAGCTATTCCCGCAAGAGGAAACAGCATACCGACCGGGGTTGACTTAAGACAGCCAGTCACTATGCGGCAGGTGTCGTTCAGCTCTGCGTCTACGTCTCTGGTATGTGCTGACCTAGCCCACACTGGACACGCGCATTCTCCTGCTGAGAAACACAAAGCCAGTCCCGTAGTGCGCATAACCGTTGGGTTTGCTCCCCAGTTAGTGGAGGAGAGGCGGCGCAGTAGGTAATTGCGGAAACTAACTTTTTGCTTTGTGTTTCTACAGTGGGTCTTGCAAGTCAGAGAGTGGTCCAGTGTCACTCCCAGGTATCTAGGGAAGTTACAGTGTTGGATGGCGACGCCTTTCCAGGAAATGTTCAGCTTCTTGTTTGCCTCGCGGTTAAGTAGGTAGAAAGCACACGATTGGGTTTTGCTTGGATTGGGCACTTAGAGCGTTATGCTCGTAATATTCATGAAGGTTTTCCATGGTAAGATTCAGTGTACTTTCCACGGTTTCGAAGGTCTTATCTTGGCAAGTTAGTGCAAGATCATCGGCATAGATATATCGCTGAGTTTTAGGGTGGTGGGGCTGATCATTCGTGTAGACGTTAAATAGAAGTGGTGCCAAGACGCTTCCTTAGGGAAGGCCGTTTTTCTGACATCGCCATCTGCTCTTCTTTCCGTGTAAATGGACGCAGAAGCGGCGGTTACGAAGGAGCTCACTTAACAGTGACACAAAAGTAGGATCGCTTGTGGCACTTGATACTTTAGACAGCATTTTTTTTATGTTCACTGTGTCATTCGCTGCTGAGAGGTCGACAAACACAGCACCTGTGACCATGCCCCGCTCAAATGCGTCATCAATGAATTGAGTGAGGTTAAGCACCTGACCGTTGCATGATTTTCCCGGCCGGAATCCGGCCTGTTCTGAGATGAGAGTGGGGTCAATGGTACCTGTGAGTCAGTTAAGTATTAGTCGCTCGAAGAGCTTAAGGGTATGACACAGGAGAGAAATTGGTCTGTAGCTCTAAGGGTCAGATGGAGATTTCACAGGTTTTAGTAAGGCCACAATTTTCGACTTCCCCCACAATTTCGGGATCTTCGCTGATGCGATGCACGCGTTAAATAAACTAAGCAGCCAGGATGTAGCCACTGGTCCCAGGTGTTTCAGCTATTCGACTGTGATATCATTCAAGCCAGCAGCTTTGCCGTTTTTGAGTGCTTTTATGCTTGTGATGATATCAGTGAGTGTGAAAGGCAAGCTGATGTTGTTGCATGTCTGTTGCGTATGTTGGGCTGATCTTGGTTTTTGAGGAGTCTTCCAGTAGGCTTTCCATTAAGTATAAGCTGGTGCTTGATTGGCTGTGGTTTGACCCGGTAATGATGGAGGGGGCGGGTCACGAAATTTTTGACACATATTCACTGAGAACTTGACATTCAACGTAACTTTTACATAAACTTTATAGTGTATAGAAGTAATTTTGTTGAAGGTTTTTGGTGGGTGGATAAGTGTTTTCATTTCGGTGGCGACTTATTTCATTTCGGCGAATCGTTTGTTTCATTTCGGTGGCATCAAAACTTTGAGCTACTGTATCTTTTTATTTTATTAAGATATTTTAATGGCGTTACGTATGGATATAAACAACATCAAGAAATATCATAAACCATACTTTGAATTCGAAAATTGTTAAATAAAAAAAGTTTACTGAAATGATAAAAAAATCAACCTTGTTGAAATTCATCCGCCCACTCTCCTTTTTTAAATGTTTTTTCGTTGATCGATTTTGAAAAAAATATATCTAGCATATAATTATATCTATAATATCGGCCAACCCACATATTTTAAATAGGTATAGAAGTGTAGAGTTAGAAGCTTGGCTCTACATGAGATCTGATGACTTTTTGATTGTGTGAGTCATATGGTCTCGTCTTGGCTGTATTGTACATAAAAATGATTTAGATAGGATTATTACCGCTTTCTTAAATTAATAAATCAAAGTATACATAAAGCTTTGTATACTTTGATTACATTACTTTTAGTTAAGTTTTAGGTTATTGTATTAGTTTTAATATTTGTATATTATTTAATATTCATTTGTATAATTCGACACATCTATGTATCAAGCTTTGTATGATATCTGAGGTCGAAAGGCTCGTAGACAGGTTTTCAAGTGTCACTGTCCATGAGGTCCCGGATTCGATCCCCGGTCGGTTTTAATAAAGAAATCCAAATTTTCTTCATTGTCTCGGGTCTGGGCGTATGCTACCACCGTTGTTTCAGATTTCTTTATTATATACTATTTTTTTCTTACTTACTTAAGTGTACTTGGCCCAATATTTGACAACTAATTGTAATGCATAGTTAAGTAGGTCACCCATATGTATGAAACGGCCGCTTTTTTGTGACCATTCCAATTTGGTTGGTTAACCAGTCATTAGCTGTTGTTTTGGGTTTTGGTGGATATCTTCCCCAAATTGGCCATATTTCAAGCTGGAATTTACAGCATGTATCCTTTGACTTACTCACTAGTTATTGGTTTATACTAGAACATCTTTAATTGATTCAGTTTTTTGCATTTTCACGTCAAATTTATGCAGTATCAGTAAGGAGTCAAAAGTTATTTAATTCAACAACAGACGATACATGATCTTTGAACGGTTCGCAGTTGTTAAGAAGAACAAGACCATTCAAATACTGTCATCAATGAACTCACTGGTTCTCTAATTTAAGCGCTATCTCGTATTTTATGTTTTTCAAGAATTCTTCATAGCTTTTTGACTGTATACATTTCCATAGATCCAATCATTGGACTTATCGTCACTATTTAAAGCCTATTCATATCCGTTTACTCTTCGGCCGCACATGCGATGGGGTCCGAGATAGAAGATTTTGCGAAACGTCACTCCAGCAGAAAATTGAATATCTCTATAGCGGTAAGGCCCACAGTTTTGATTTTTGGTGCCACATTTGTAGAAAAGTAAGACTTTGTTTTACTGTCAGACCACTATTTCAAAATCTTCCTGCTGGAGAGACATTTCTCCAGCAGAAACCGTTTTTCCGCTTTTATTGGAAAACGAAAACCCCCCACTATTTTTTTATTTGGCGCACATTAATTGCAGATTACGCACTATTTTTCTGCATAATTCAATTTGCTGTAGATCACCCTTTCCTGTTGGAGTAATGGACACCCAATAGATTCCGGTACACCATCCAGGTATTTTATGTCTTTATTTCTATACGAACGAAAAACAGTGAACAACAGAGAAATACCTGAAATCTTTAGTCATTATAATGAACTTACAGATAGAATAGAAAAAACGACAACGATAGAAAAGAAAACGATGGAAATCGAAGAGCGCGGGGTGAAGTTACGGCTGACGATAGTGGACACGCCAGGCTTCGGGGATGCCATCAACTGCGAGGACTCGTGGCGCGTGTGCTCGGCGTACATCGACGAGCAGTTCCGGCAGTACTTCACCGACGAGAGCGGACTCAACCGGCGGCACATGCAGGACAACCGGGTGCACTGCTGCCTCTACTTCGTGCCCCCGTGGGCTCACAGGTAACTTCAACACTCTAAGGCCCAGTTTCACCACCTAGTTTAACCGTTACTATAAAATAATAATTTTCGTATGGAATTGGCCATATTTTTTGACGTTTTTAATAGTTAATTGTGCCCGTCTATTTTTTTTAGTTCATCAAAGCTGACCAAAAACAGAATCTATAAAATATATTTGTGAACGTTAAGTGATGACTTTAAAATCTCTTGCATAAATATTGGGCATGATGATCACATACATAATACTCGTACACTCGTACTTCCCTACGCAGATAATAATAATTAGTAATAAATTGTTTCAACAAACACACAATTACCTAGCCCCAATCTAAGCGCGAGCTTGTGCTATGGTGACTAGTATAACGGATAGACATACTTATATACATTTATAAACATCCATGACTTAGGTACAAATGCTCGTGCTCATCACACAAACATTTGCCCCTTGCGGGATTCGAACCCGCAACCGCCTGGTTTAGTAATCCGGTGTACGAACGACTAACCAAGACGGTCGTCAGATCTCAGGGTACCTACCTACCTAGAGTTGCTAAAGCATTAATGCTATGGGAATCAGAAACAACTGTGTTACCAATATGTGACTGTGAAGTGAACCTACGTGACCTTTCTCACTGAATAGAAGGGATGTGAAAATAAGAACATTGTTATAATACTTCAACACAGCACTTTTCAAAACCCGGGCCCGGCCCGGCCGGGTTACAGTAGTACTTTACTCATTACTTAGTTATTATTAGATTGGCTAACAGTAGCTAACAATAAAGAAAAACGGCATGCCTTGAAGGAGGCTTTTACCCAAAGGGCACAAACCTCATAGTTTATATTTTAACTTAACGTTTTCAAAACTTTAACTTGTACCTTGAACGGAATTAAATAAAGCTTTATTATTATTATAACTTAGTTACATTCAGTCATGTATATACCTTTTACTTAATTAAACAGTGCAATTGTTTTAATTTGCATTCGCCCGATATGCGATGAATAGATTCCCGCCTAAAGCGGTCTTATTTTTAAGTTCATGGTCTTCTTTGATTTAGTGGTTTTCAGTAGTCTAAAACCGGCCAAGTGCGAGTCGGACTCAAGCACGAAGGGTTCCGTACCATTAACTTACAACCTTAGACAGTATAGGCAAAAAAAACTTTTTAAGTTTATACTGTTCTTTTGGAAAAAAGTATATATTTTTATTTTATTTATAATTTCAAAAGTATTCATCACAGAATACTTAAATACGAGTTTCCGCGCCTGTTTCTTTACGTGAGTGATTTGAAGTTTATAGGTCCAAGACTAGAAATTACAGGGGGGGGGGGGACACCGTGTAAACAACTTTGGCGGGCTATATCTCGCAAATGGTAAAGCTGATAAAAAAGTGTTGTATGGAAACCCTACCTTATTTTCATAGTCCTTTTCAACGATACCCCACACAAGGGGTTGCACCCAAAAAATAATTCACCTCCCCCTTTTCATGTATGGGGCGACCCTTAAAAAGGGGTGATTTTAGTTTTTTGTATCGAACCAAGTTACATGCAAATCAGTCCATAAACGTAGAAGATATTCTGCTGTGACAGACTAGGACGGACGGACTGAACGATCTTATAAGGGTTCCTTGTCGGACTACGGAACCCTAAAAATGAAATTAAGTAAGTATACAATTACACAATGCACATAACACTGCTTACCAGTAATTATAAAAATAACCCATCCCGTGTTCTCGAAACTCTACAAAGCGCGATTGTTGTTTGATCGAAGGAAAAGATACAATACTTACATTCGACATTGTGTGAGTGAAGCAAGTGACATGGAACCAAGCCAATAGCCATTCACCCTTTCTTTTACTCGGTCTATTAAGCACTTTCTCTTGGTACTCGAGACTGGCTAAAAGTGCTGTTTACTAAAATGAGTGGGTTGTTCAAATTGCCTTTCTTTCTTCCTTGATTTCTTAGACTTTGATGCGGCAGTTTTGCTGGTGGCCGTAAAGGCCCCGATTTCAAAAAACTATAAATGTATATGGGAGAACTTATAAGTTGACTAATTTAAGTAAACATAGGCGTATGTATGTACCATAATATATAAAAGTGATAACTAAATCACATAACTCTGACTGAATTCCGGCAAGACTATCGCATCCCATCTAATGGAAACCTCTATTAGGTATACCTACATACCTATGTACGAACGTATACATATCTATACATTTACAATCGAATAATTTATTTATACAGAAATTGACTGACTCATGAACACTTAGCCCAAACGCGTACACCTATGATGCTAAAATTTTATACAAATATTTCTTAAGATGTTTTAAGCAACCACTAAGAAATGTTTTTTTATTTTATTCGCCCCCTAAGGGGGTAAAAAGGTGGTGTGGAGGTTACCCCACTGAATTGAATTAAACTGACAGTTTTGCAGCTAAATCGATAAAAAAATATTTAGTTAGAAATTAAGAATGTATTTTGAGATTTTCGAAGTGAAATTCGACATTTGCGAGAATAAAGTCGCGGGAAACCGTCTACTAATTAATAATATAATGTACCAGATACCTATACTTGTTTTAACGACTATACGAGTATATCTATCGGACGTGCTCGTTGAAGTGTTATTAGGTTAACAAAACGGTCAGGGCCAAGAGATAGCCAATAAAATGAAAATGCGTTGTGTAAACAGACTACTATCATTATCGGACTGCCGTCTCACCGAATTATGAGAGTGAAGGAATAGAGAGTGCACCTGTGTATTGCGCACACACTTAGTGCACTGTAATATCTTCCGTCTATACAACTTTTAATGTTTCAAAATAATAAACATTCATTGATGGTAACGCACTGAGGACTTATTCCCGTAACTAAAAGACAGTCAAATTACAGTATCAAATACATAAATCAAAAATAGTTTGTGTCTCTCTCAATCAGGAAATTTGACAGAGGCAAGACGGAAAAGTGCAAATATACTTGCTATAGAAACTAGTGTCGACACTATATCGATAGTGTCGATAGGGTTGAATTAAATTAAATTACGCGAATAGACCTCATTACTGCAAAAAGTTGCGAGTTTTTATTTCAAGTAAGAAAACGGAATATATTGTTATGTAATACATATTGATTTACTAGTCATGTCATATGAGCAGACAAATTATAAATATGTAGATACTTAAGTATACCTACGAATAAGTGAAGTGGACCTACTCACCCATGTCTCTACAACCCACAAATGTAGTTAACCTAGTAATTTAATTAGGTTACTTTGTTAATTTTAGATTGCCACATAAAGTCTTGGATTAAATTACGTTCTCTACGACCCAAATGGTCTATTCCATTTCGGTAGTTAGTACCTTATTCAGCTCTAGTTCTGTTACGCACTTGCAGTGTTAATTACTATGTGTAATACTACAGCTATGTTTAATAAACATTCTTAACAATCAATGAAGATTGAAGAACAAACGAATGGAATTTTAAAATATATTGTATTTATGTATGTAGTAAGCCGCCGATGATGCCCGCGGCTTTGTCTGCGTATTTGTTATTCCTTCGATTCACATTTTTACCTATTAAGTTGTGTAGCAGTGAACTTGACCCGTACATAAAAAAAGTTCTAACTTACGGCTTTTTAACACCCGGCGACAAATAGGGGTGTTAGAAACATCGACGTTTGGTTGGGTGACCAAGGTCGGGAGAAAGCCACATAGAGCTGGCCCTGCGAGAAACAGCTGACGCTTAAGACGCCCGCAACACGTCTGCCCTTGGGCTTTGTTTATTATCATTGCGTAACACAAACTTACCGGATACACGTTTGAAACGGAAGGGATAATAATTCGGAATCAGTGGGATTCGGGGCATAAAACCTCTTTCACCGACACCACAACCCATAAAAATCTCCGCTTCTATTATGTTACGTTTCAAAGAAATAACTTTCAGTATTGTCCCGTTGCATAATTTTGGGGGGCTTCAATTTTGTAACAGAATAATCGAGACGCCATTTTTTTAAAATTGATTATTTATTATTGATATTTGGGCCTGCCATAATAGACAAATCACTGATAGAGTTGGCTTTGCATTTGCAACTCGAACAGTGATTGGTCTATTGTGGCAGCCCTTATGATTATAGCTTACTACTTATGCCCGTTGAATCCAGGAATCGCCAGATTTTTAGGGGGATGGAAGGGTTGGAGCGCTTAGAGAATTAAGGAATTCAACTGTATAGTCAGTTGTATCATTTTGCTCCGTTACTTGGCTGATAGAAGTATACTCCACTAATTATTCTCCTTCAACATTGATAAGTGCCCCCAAGTCGATTTTGTGGCTTGGTCATTTCGCGAAGTCAAAGTTGCTATTTCACAAAGCCATGAGTTTAAAATCGATTTGTTATTATCCTTTGGACCAAATACTAATAGCGCAATCTATCGGTTTTTAGAGAACTATTCTGTAGTTTATAATGTATGCATAATTGATATGTATGGAGAGGATCGCAATAATCCAAATAAGTGTCCCGTAACGTAGCTAGTTTAATACTGCAAACCACCACCGGCCGTCGCAGCGGCGCTCTTACATCTAACTAAGTAGATATCTATTATGTGTATGCATCGATACACTACAATGATATAATAAAAAAGATAAAAATAAAATATACTAAAAACTCTATAAACTCATAGACATAGTACCTACCTGCATTGAAATACGTAACCTTAGAGATAATTACCTACATTGAAATAAATTATCATCATATCTGTAACATAAGGTACCTAGGTAATCAGAAAATAAATAAGAAGAATAACAACACCATATTTTGTTTTGATTGGAACAGTCTGCGGCAAGTAGATCTGGAGATGATGAGGCGCCTGCATCGGAAGGTGAACATAGTGGTGGTGATCGCGAAGGCGGACTCCCTCACGGCTGCCGAGGTCAAGCGGCTCAAGACGAGGATACTCCACGACCTCGAAGAGCATCAAATACAGGTACCATCACCAACCAAGCGATCTATTTAACAAAGTACTTCATATACAACCTGCTTTTCAACTTGTTAGGTAGGTACTTGGTCCTAATAAGCTTTATGAGATGAGTTTACTAGGTCATAATAAGTAAGTAGTTAGTTAGTTTGGCTGGGTAAGGATTTAGGCTAGTAGCTTCTGCTTAGTTGCGATCCTGGTGATTGAAGAATACCTGTCCGTTCCGTTATGCCTCATCCCTGCACTCAATAAGCAGTGTTGTGGCGCTTGTTCTGCCTCCACACATCCTGTGCAGAGGCTGTCTAGTACATCATTATTTATTTTACCGCTAAACATTATTTATTCTGTGGTGTAAGCAATGATTAATTAAATGGATGTAAGTGATATTGCTAAGCGACTTGGCAAATGTTATGATAGGACTCATTTGGTAGTAGCACCTAAGGTTAGCCGTGGGATCATATTTCCTCGGTATTTAAACACTTATATCTGCTGTAGAGTTAAGCTGGTTTCAGGCAGCTCAAATGGTTATTTCTTGTGACAGGTGTACCAGTTCCCAGAATGTGACAGCGACGAAGACGAAGACTTCAAGCAGCAGGACCGCGAGCTGAAGGCGGCTGCGCCGTTCGCGGTTGTCGCCGCCGATACTGTGCTGGAAGTGGGCGGCAAGCGCGTGCGCGGCCGGCAGTACCCGTGGGGTATAGTCGACGGTAACTAACCATACGCCTACGTGTAACAAATTACCCTTAATGTGTAGGTCAAACTGAACACAAAGATACTAAATTGGTCACTGAAAAGGTTTATTCGCAGAATGCCAAATTTCAAAACGCTTCCTCTCTTAAAAGGCTGAATTCTCAAAAAACCGAATTCTCAAAACACCGAATTCTCAAAACACCAAATTTGCATAAGGCCAAATTCTCAAAAGACCGAATTCACATAATGCTAAATTCTCAAATGGCCAACAATTTGTTCTAAGTAAATTAAAACATAAAGTCATACCAAATTTTAATTAATTACTATTTTTATTTTATAAAACGACTGAAAATGCAATTCTTAGGTGATTGATAAATATTAAGCAACATGCTTTCATTTATACGAGTAGTGTAGGTGAGCACTAAGATAGGATTTTAAGAAATTCTTCTCTTTAGAGGGTACAAAGGGTAAGTTTGTATAAAATTCCGTCAGTTTTGAAGCTAAATTTGGTATTATTTGGTAAGAGATTAAAAATAACGTATTACAGGATGTTTGTAAAGTCCACCTCTAAGGTGGAAGTTTGTATAAGAAATTTGAAATTTGTGCGGACGAAGTCGCGGGAATCGGCTAGTTATATTTTTAAAATTACTACTTAAAAGCGTGTTTTTCTTGAACAGTGGAGAACCCGAGGCACTCCGACTTCACGAAGCTGCGCACAATGCTGATCTCCACGCACATGCAGGATCTGAAGGACGTGACGCAGGACGTGCACTACGAGAACTTCCGCGCGCAATGCATCTCGCAGATATCACAGCACGCCATGAGAGAACGGGGGTAAGTGTTTTCAGTGGCACCGCGATTTATAAACACAGAACAGGGCCGACCGAGCTTTGCTCGGTTATCACTATTTAATAAGAAAAGCTTTATAATTCGTAAGCCGTATTTAAAAAAGCTATAGGTAAACTTGAATGAATATTATAAAAAAGAAAAAAAATACAGACACCGAGCGAGATTCGAACCCACGTCTTCTACATTTCTTCAGTCCGACGTCTTCTTACGCACTACGCCACGACGCTCATGGTTACGGAAACGAAATTAGTGATCTTAATCTGCGTCAAACAATTGCGAAAGAAAAACGCATTAAAATTTGAAAACATACGTTTTCCCAAACATAAGACTAATCTAGATCGATTTGCTTAAGTTTTGTCTAAAGAAAGCAGTTCAAAAGATTTTTTAAGACATAAGTTTAAATCATCTTGCGTTATCCCGGTTTTGCACTCGCACGCGAGGGCCTAGGGTCCGCTTTGAACCATGATCCAGAATATGGCAAATCAGGTTAATTACAGTGGAGCGACTGCCATCAGACCTTCATGACTCTGTTAACAGGGGAAACCTGAACAGTTTGGATCATGGTTACCTCAGTGTGCAGATTTCCTCAAAATTTTTTCCCTCACCTTAAGAGCATCAGTTAGTGAAATAACTACTATACAATTGTACATAACTCGGAAAAAGTCTTTATTTTTAATAAGTACCTACCTACTTATGAATATATCGTATCTTGCAGGAAGTTGAAAAGAGATTCAATGGGCAACAATAACGATGTGGTCATCACAGATACAGACCGCCTGCTTCTACAGAAAGACGAAGAGGTATGTATGTCGATAAAATAGAAGTACTAAAATTAAGACCTAGATACCTACATCTTGTCATTGTCACAATATACGTTTTTTTACCAAATTTTTATTACCTTGCTGCCTAAAAAACAAATTTAGAATTACTAAATACCTAGGCACTTATTATAATATAGACACTAAGGTACTTTGATCTTACACACTTATAAAACAAATACTGTTATTTTCAGATTCGACGCATGCAGGACATGTTGACTCAAATGCAAGAAAAACTCAAAGCTTCCGATAAGAAACATGACAGTATTATAGATGTATAGAATATAAAAATATTGACTGCATTGTATAGCGTAGCGTTACACAAACCACAATTATTTATTACTCACTTTTGTCCATCGAGCATATACCCTACAGAGACAAAATGTAGGTACTAACTTTGTTTCGTCCGTCGAAAACGAGTGCCACTGAATGCCTCCGATCAACGGCTCGATTCAATGACAATAAGCAAGCATAGACGATTTGTTTGTAGTAGAGTTAGGCAATCATAATCGATGTCGAATATTAGTCGTTGAAGTCTGATCATTATGTAAGTACATATAGATAGTACTTTATTTTGATCTAAATCATCATCGTAGGCCTCTCCAAGACGGCGCCAACTTTCATTCACGGTCCTCCGATTCTTGCATCCAGCCACCACCGGCCACCTTCCTCAGGTCATCGGTCCATCTATCAGGGGGGCGTCCAACACTACGTTTCCCGAGACGTGGTCTCCATTCGAGAACCTTCCTGCTCCAACGCCCGTCGGTTCTGCGACAGACATAACCAGCCCACTGCTACTTCGGGTTACTGCACCTCTGAACGATATCTAAGACCTTCGTCTTTTAACGGATGATCTCGTTTCGGATTCTATCCCTTAGCGAGATCCCCAGCATAGACCGTTCCATAGCTCGCTGAGCGACATGCAGTCGGTGGGCTAGCTTGACTGTCAAGTTCCACGTCTCGGCCCCGTGACAGGTAGAACGCACTGGTTATATACCCTGCTCTTCAGGCATTGCGGTTGTGGCGACGAGAAGATGTGACGCAACTTCCCAAATGCTGCCCAACCTAGCTGCACCCTTCTGGCGATTTCGCGGTCGAAGTTGTCTTTCCCAGTTGCAACACTTGCCCGAGGTAGATCGTCCTTAATTTGTCTCTATAGCATATGTACTCGATGCTTTTGTCGTATAAAACAACAAAATGTAAAAACCTCTTTAGAAAAATTTGATGAATTTAGATTTTTGATACTTTTTCGTTGTAGGTACATACTCACCTAATGATTTGTTACAGAATTCTTATTAAAATGCATTAGGTTAGGAATGATATTGCCTACTCGTATTGCCATCCTTCGAAAACATTTAAATAAAGCACAAGACAACATTTATACAGACAAGCATACCACCGATACCACTACTAGCTACATAGGTAGATACCTACCGTAACTACGGTACTCATCAAAACGTAGATTGAAAATTAGTGGGTTTTTTTTAATGTAAAATTCCAAATGACTTTCATTTGGAAGAAGTTAGAATTATTTTGACTGACATGATACTTTAAGAAGGAAAAAAGAAAGAAAGAAAGTGCAGACATTTTATTGATAAACGGATATCACATGAGCAGGACAGAACAGAAGGTAAAGTAAAACCTGTAATCTGAGAGTAAAAGACAGATAAACATAAAAATTACTAACAATTTACTGTGTAAGTAGGTAGGTACCCAGTCGGGCTATAGATACAATTGTGCGCCTGTGATGACCACAAAGTTCACAAGTAGCTACTATACAATACACACGTTTAAATTAATTTATCACACGATTCTGGAATTCATCCTTCATATAGTAAAAAGAGAAGTAGGTACAAACATTCTGGCAGATTCTGGCTACTTACAAAAATAATTTTGAAATGAAATCCTTTTTAACGGAAGTCTTGTCACGGCACTCTTACCCCACTCTTACATGCTAGAAAAACTGTTAATGACAATTATTTATATTTATTTTAAAGATTACTAAATTTTAAAAATACCTATTTCGTTACAAAGATGCTGAAGTCATAGAATATTTAATAAAACATGTCTATTTTATTAATTATTAATACCTATAGTCCGTGCCATTTAACGGTGCATAAAAAGTAATTGACCCGTCACCCCTGCAGACCGTCACCCGTGTACCACTGTATGCGAAGCGCGGCGACCCTAACTATAAGCCGTAGCGATACGAATCTGTCTAACAAATGAACCTCGGTACCGTCGACCTTGAACCCAAAAATCAAAAGTCGTAATAATCGCTAGTTAGAAAGACAAATGATACGTGTCACAAGGTTTTAGCTATCAAGGTGAACGACCTTTTATGCACGTTTATCTGGCACGTACTATAAACCGAAACCGTCACAAGCAAATACCAAAGTTTCCACAAACTACCTTATTACAATTTGTATCAATACGTTCTATTAACATAACAGTAAATTGGTACTTTACATAATATAACGTTGCGTTTTATTTCATCCCTTCTTTAGCTTAACAATAAACCTATGTATGTGCAGTCGGCACATCGAGGACATATCCTACTAGAGGCTAAAACTATATTACTCCGAAACTTTATCTGTGCTGACAACCGCAATAGAAGGTGTCAGTTCTGTCAAAACCGTATGTCAAAAACCAATTGATCTGTGTGGTATGTCAACGTGAATACTTGAATTGTTACGAAAAAATTAAATTTGAGAAATAATTAACATAATGTCGTATTGTTCTAATGTATACTGTGTTGTAAGAAAAAAATCAAAACATCGAATTTTAAAACGGATGTGATGTCATTTCATCGGTAAGCAATAGTAATTATGCAATTTTGAAAAGTTCATAAAAATTTTCTACGGCTCAAGATAAATCGGTCAAGCATACTGACGTTTAAGTCTCATCTTGCTCCCCCTAAGTGGGTAGCACATAACGTCATCTCATTCTATTCGTTAACACTCGTTACTAGTGTTGCGCTGAATTGGTTATACGACTTATTGACATTTATGTGCACAGTTTACATTACACAATAATTATTTTAGTACTTTGGCAGCACGGAGGTATAGTGATATAATCGATAACACAAATATTTACACTCGCGCACTAGAATCAATACCTATGCAAAAATGACATTAACCTACCTATACCGAGGAAGGTTTTGTTAGAATTATTGATTTTCTTGCGAATAACAAAACGCTGACACTTGACATGACGTTTGATAGTTTTCTTGGTTTAATGGATTATGAACAATGAGATGCGTAGTGAAAGCAAAGAGTAGGTATGGATGTTTGCGTGTGTAAATACATGTGTATCAATTCTATTACTGTAAGGTGTGTGACGATAATAAAGGTGATGAATGGATGTAATGAGAAGCGAATGAGGAATTGGAGCCTTCAAATAGATAGAAAATATTTATGGCAAACCATACCAATAAAAGAAATAAGGCAATTTACACAGAAAGATGTATAATGTAGGTGGTTTAACGATTAAAACGATCCCTTCCAGACAACTTTGGGGTAGGTATTTACCTACATTCTCATTCACAGAAAGTCCTGAAGTGACTAAGTGACTATGAAGTAGACAATGGTATAATTTTGTGTGCGAGTTCGCACTCAGCCTGTTTTTTCAAAAAATAAAACCTTGTCCGGGCTTTAAAACTATGAAAGTTAGGTATGCTTTTGTGCTTAGGTAAATAGGTAGATTTATATCGGAAAACATGATTTTAAGAAACTTGTTTCCTGTCGTATATAAAGTATGAGCCTAATTCTTAATTTATAGAAATTTTAAAACAATAAACGCAATTTAATAAAAATACTGTATTTAGATTTCAATGTAATTTCTCTGTGCTTGGCTTTTAAATTCATGTTTTATAATTTAAGCAATTTATTTGCAAGTTATTATGGAAGTTAATTTTTTTTTTTTTGACAGCGCTACTGAGCTGTCATATGGCAACGAGTGGGTTGCTCTCCGCCAATGTCGAGTAAAAAACGGGGAAACGAGAATAGTTTTAAAGACCTACATACGGAATTTGGAAAAAAGGAGTTACAGGGATCAGGAGATTAGGAAAAGGTAGATGGTATAAAAATAACAGAGAAATGAAATTTGGATCACATCTTATATACAATTAAGTAACATACAATAATATGTATACAATATTATTACACAACTACAATTTTATATTATTAGATAGAATAAAGGAAGCTATACAATTATATATACAGGGGTCATTTGTGGAAAGAAGGGAAATAATAGAGGTAGGGTATTGAGTTTGTAGAGAAACAAGTTCAGCATAGAACAAGGCGCGGTCATACCTCGGACAAGCAAAAATTATATGGTTAATATCTCCAATATCGGTACCGCACTCACAGCCATCATCATTAACAAGGCCAAGTCTGGCAAGATAGGATGGACTACAAACATGCCCCAATCTTAAACGACTAATAACTGATGTTGATAATTTGCCAAACTTAGCCTTAAAAAACCAAGGTTTAACTGAGATTATCGGTTGAATTTTAGCAAACTGTCTACCTTTATGTTGACTGCTAATTTCCCACTCCGATTGCCAAGAGTCAAGCAGAGAGATCTTAGGTAATGAAAAAAGATCATGTGAGTAATTCTTGTACGGAAACATATCTCCAGATGAAATTGCCTCATTTGCTAGTCAGTCAGCTATTTCATTGCCTTTGATTCCGGAATGTCCCGGCACCCAGGAAAGACAAATATTGAGGCCCCTTATGGTACAATCGTGGTTAGCTTTTTTAATGTCATAAATAACTGGAAACTGGGTTTTAAATTTAAAGGGAAACTTTTTCAAAGCTTGTAAGGCGCTCATAGAGTCAGTAAATATAACTGTATCCTTCAAATGCATTATTCTGACGTATTCAATAGCTTAAATTCCAAAGCATTCACCTGTAAAGACAGAGCTTTCTGGCGGTAACCTAATTTTTGAACAATATTATACTGGGTGTGGAATACTCCTACACCAGTAGCTTCATAAGGTGAATGTTTGGAAGCGTCTGTGTAAATGCTATGGAAACCATCAAACTCAGAATTGAGCAATTCGTTGAATACAAAACGAATATTCGGATCTTGTTTGTCGAGGGCGATGAATCGGATATTAATATGAGTAGTAAGTAATGAATCAAGACTACAATGAAACAGCGGTAAATAATTCGACCGATGAGTTGGATCAGATAAACAAATTAACTTTCTGTAGCTCAGTAACAGTTTGTTTCAGACTTATGCCACCAGTAAGGAGAATTGAAAAATTGTTTTGATAGAACCTGAAGCTTAGGGAATAGGGGATGTTTTGAGAAGTGAAATATACGAAAAATAAATTTATCACACAGAAACTGGCGTCTGAGTCTGAGTGGGGGATCACAACATTCCACTTGTAGGGCATTAACAGGGCTAGATCTCATAGCGCCTGTAACAATTCTGAGTGCTTTGGATTGAATAAGGTCTAGTTTTTAAAAGCCGTCACGTTGCCTGGTTCGAGAAGGAAAGTGCCATAGTCTAAGGCGCTTCTGATGAGGGCATTGTAAACAAGTTTCATTGAAAAGGGGTGAGCACCCCACCATACTCCAGATAAACATCTCAATAAATTAAGCAGCTTATCACATTTATCTACAAGTACTCACAATGGGGACGAGCGGTAAGTTTTGAGTCAAGGATAACTCCCAAAAATTTGTGATGAGTTTTTACCGGAATGACATCATTGTCATAAAACACTTGAACTGCTGGAGAGGTTCTTAATCTGGAAAAAACTACTATTGCACTTTTGGAAGCAGACAATTCAAGACCGTTGTTATCCATCCAAGATTTTAAATCCGATAATGAAGAAGTTAAAGATGAGGCAGCTACTATTACAGATTTATTAACATTATACAACACCAAATCATTTGCATATTGCAAAATTTTTGTATTACTATCTAGAAGGGATGGAGCTAGATCATGGGTATGAATATTATATAGCAAGGGGCTAAGTACAGAACCTTAGGGGAGACCTTTCCAAGACGTTTGTTTAAATGAAGTAGCTCCTTAGGTTAATTCAATAAATCTTTCAGACAAAATATTAATAATGAAATAACAAATTCTCACAGGTATATTTAAAGAGTAAAGTTTACTTAATAAGACAGATAGTAACACCCCATCATACGCTGAATTTATGTCAAGAAAAGCTCCTACGACTGATTCATTATCAGAAAGAGCAATCCGGATATCAGAGACGAGTAGACTTATGTTGTCAACTGTGCTTTTGCCTTTCCTGAAACCAAACTGGCTATCTGCCAGCAGGCCATTACTTTCAAGGAACCACTCAAGATGGGTTCTAATCAAGTGTTCAGCTAATTTAATTAACACAGAGGAAAGTACTATTGGTCGATATGAAGTGGGATCAGAAAGGGACTTGTTAGGTTTAGGGACTGGCAACACTATTTGCAACTTCCATGAAGGGGGAACGTTACCCGAGATCATAACAGAATTAATAATATCTAAAAAATAAGAAAGAACCTGATCATTCATATCAAAAAAGAAAGAGTATGGTATTCCATCGTGACCTGGTGAAGAATCGGAAAGGTTTTGAACTATGCCCTTCAGTTCAAACAGTGTGAAAGGAGAATCAAAGCTTGATGAGGCTGAATCTGCAAGAGCTGTAATAAGGTCCAATTTTTCTGGGACCCATGGAGGGGCAAGTTTATCTAGAAACTTACTAGCGATATCTAAAGGAATTGATGGGCGAAATGAATCAGATATGGCTGTTTTGAACCGGCGAATATTTTGCCAGACAATCGTAGATGGTGTAGAAGGGGAGATTGATGAGCAAAACTTTATCCAACTCTCAAACTTTTTCTTTTTGAATAGTCTACGAGTAGCAGCACTAATATTATTTAATTCAATAAAATTTTTACTAGACATACAATATTTATATTTATGTTCAGCTGTTTTTCTTTTTTTAATAGCCAGTGAGCATTCTTTGTCCCACCAAGGTGGTGAAGGAATTTTATGGGAAGGCTTTTTTAAAGGAAAAGCTTTGTTTGCAGAATCAATTAACAAGCGGGCCAAGGCATCAGCACAAACAGGCTTATTGCCTAGTGATATATTCGGAAGGGAATGAAGATTTTGCTCAACACTCTCCTTGAATGCAGACCATGAAATATTGTCTCTATTTAGAAGCCTATGTTTTAACCGAGGTACATGTTTAGGAATGGTTAAATTTTTACAAGGGAAAGAAATCAAGATGGGGAAATGATCACTGCCAAAAGATGAAGAAAGAGATTGCCATGTTAATGATGTAGCTAAACTAGGAGTAAAAATTGGAAGATCGACAGCGCTTCGACGTTGGTCAGGTGCTGTACGGCGGGTAATTGATCCAGTATTTAAAGTGCATAAATTGAGGTTATCAATAATATCCATCAACATCTCACCACAGTCATTAGATTCAGAACGACCCCAAGCACGATGATGACAGTTAAAATCTCCAAGCACCAATAAAGGTTTAGGAAGACAGATAAGTATTTTGTGAATTTCATTTAAAACATTAGATGAAGGATATGGTATATAAATAGAAACCACACAAATATTATGTACACTGATTGCAACTATACTAAAATCACTACTATGGTAAGGAATTCAAATAGGGAAAAAAGGGATAGACTTCTTGACAAATATGGCTAACCCGCCATATCCATCATCTCTGTCTTCCCTAATTGAGTTATAACTACTTACCTTAAACTTAATATTAGGTCTGAGCCACGTTTCTGACAAAGCAAAAACGAATGGCTCAAACCTATTGATTAAATAGATAAAATCACTCTTTTTACTTAAATTACTCCGGCAATTCCATTGAATTACCTTCGCGCGCTGATCCATCTTGGAGGAATCGAATGAAACTTTCAATTAAAGGAGCAGCGTTGGACGGTGATCTAGAGTTATACTGAGAAATCAAATTAATTAAGACTGCAATGAGATCTGTGAGATTATAGCTTGGCTGATCTTCATCTTGGGACTGGCTCTTTAGAGCACATCCATCACTCGGAGAGGGGAAAGAATAATCCCTAGTTAGATTCCTATGAGCTTCCTTGTCATAGCCTTTCGAAACTGATGGTGAAGAGCGCGGGTTCACATAAACTGTTTTTTTATAGGAACTTGTTTGTTTTAAATTTTTTGATCTAGAATGAGACCCATGAGAACTAATCTCTTGTGTAACTTTTTCAGGACTGGAAGATACAATGTCTGCATATGATTTAGAAGCTTGAGGGTGAAGTTTAGATGCTTCTGCATAAGAAATAGAGTCTTCAGCCATTGATGTCTTTATTTTCCTCTGGCGAACAAGCTCTGGACATGACTTACTGGTTGCATAATGGGAACCAGTACACACACAGCAAGATGCATGTTCTTCATCAATAGAACAAGAGTCACCAAGATGCTCCTGACCGCACTTGAAGCAACGAGGCTTGGAACGGCATTGTGATTTTGTGTGCCCAAATCTACAACAGTTGTAACACTGGATTGTGGGGAAAATGTACAAGTCTACTGGAAGAGAGTTATAGCACAAGTACACACATTTGGTAATGTTTGTCCATCAAAAGTGATGACAACTGATTGTGATGGCTTCCAGGTAACAGAACCATTAATAAAAGATTTGAAATTAAGTCGCCTTACTTTAATTATTTCACCACAACCCAATGGTACAGACATGTTTGCAATGACCTCTTCTGGGGTCCAATCTGCAGGGACACCCCGTACCAGGCCCATTCGAGTAACATTATATGTAGGTACAAAAGCATTAAGTTTGGTGGCTTCCAAGCAAAGGTGTCCCATAAAATAGTTAGCATCCAAGTAGTTTGAGAACGAAATTGAGATTCTGTTACGGCCTACACTTTTGACACTCCCATCAATAATGCCTTTAAAGGAATATTTTTTGGGGAATTTACCAATTTCGACTGGATGCAAAGTGGCACCATCGTTTGGAGAAGACCGAGTTTTCGATACATGTACTATGTATGGAGCAATATCTTTGTCGTTGTATGTTTTACGCCCAATAGGCGGATTATTATTGTTGGGAAGGTCTTGGCTCATGGCGACAGGTTGTGGGTCAACTTTAGGCAAATCTGAGTGATGAAAAACTGACTCTGTATCTTGTCCAAGGTGAGTACGTTTTCGTTTTAGACCACGCTCGAGTTCTAATGCCGAGGTTGGAGCATCGGTGTCGGAATCGTTCGAAATGGTAACACAATATCCTACGGAAGGTAAAGACATAATAACTTCAGGTAGATCAGATAGATCATCTGATACTGGTGGAGTTGATCCTCCCTTGTCGGGAGGATCATTCATATTGGAGAAAAAACTGTACAACTTGCCTAAGATTCACGAACTTAACACTTTTAAACAATAAATAAATATACAGAAATAAAAGATATGTACAAAAACACTACTCTCCTGACCGCAAACCCTTAAAAATTTAAAGGACTTGTCCATTAATATTTTTTTAATCGTCAACATTTCTAACCAGAATAAACTAAATATTATATGAAAGAGTTCACAAAAACTAGCCTTTCTGCATAATTAATATATTTTTAAGGCCTCCGATTTAGAGAAAAATTAAAATTATTTTTTCTCTTTGTCTGTACATAAACCGCACCTTCGCCTATACCAATTAACGCATGGAAAAAAAATTAACAGCAAAATTGACATTCCGTTGACAGTAGTACCTATTATATAATCTGTGGTAGTACCTAGTAGTATTTATCAACCAGTGGAAACGCAATGGTACATAGCCATACAGCCAGGAAATACAAGTAATGATCAATAGTTGATGCCTCATTACAAAACATATTTTTCTCAAAAATGGAGGCGTTTAAAATTCAGATTTCTATGGTTACGTGTTTCATATTTTTGTAGCTTAAAGATAAATATAGATTATTGGTGGTTGGTGATATCTTGGAATAAAAAAACAAGCCTCCATACAAAAAGAGGACAAGTCCTTTAAAGTTGGGAGGAAAAGAAAGACGCCCGACAAGTCTCAGGTTTCCCGCGCTTTTTTCTTAATTTGTTTTACAAACAAAAGTTTATTTTTTATTATATACTAGCTGACCCGACAGACTTTGTCCTGTTATTTAGTTTTTTTAATCCTCTTTAACGATATCTGTCAATTCTATGTAGAACGCACTGACCTCTATAGTACAAGCACGCTGGACTAAACATTCTTTAAGAAATAACACATAATTTTGTGCCAAATCAAAGCGTCGTCCCCACCGAGTGTACAGGAAACTAAGATAGAGTAACTACCATATGTTTATGTCAAATTAGTTCCGTGGATGGTCACCACACGCTCACTATAGCCGTCAGCGCCAAAATTGCGATAATTAAATGGCTTCATTGTTAGGTTGACAGTATGCAGTCCAGCGTATTTGTATTATAGAGGTCAGTGGTCGAACGTCATAAGGTTACATTCAAAATGTTTTAACGTCCAAAGCGCTATGGTTTGATTAGAAATAATTTTATATGGTGGTTAAGTATCCCTGAATTTAATAATTTTCCGCGCATTTTTCTTATTTTTTTCTTTCATAAGAACCTTTTCCTGGCAATAACAAACAACAACAAGAGAATTAGTGAAATCGGTCCAGCCGTTCACGCGTGATGGCGTGACCAAGGGAAATAGGGATAGATTGATAACAATTTTGATGATTCATACTTTAGAGTTCGTTATGGTCAATTTGATGACTAACTTAAATTTCTTAGGAACAAGAATCAGATATTATATTTAGGATATTGCACATTAGTGAAAAGTTTAACCTTAGGTGTAATAAAATATTGTTCCCATTAAATTAAACAATAACATCGACTATCGATACTAATTTCTTATTGACCATCACTAATACGGTGTTTGACATTCAGTCGGTTCATTCAGAATCTTTCGGATTTGGCGGATTTTTTCTGGAACAAAATTAATGCCATTTCCCGTCTAGTAGGATATGTCCTCGATGAGTCGGCAGCACGTCGTCAGGTTTGAGGTAAGGGTTTGAGGTTACCCATTTGAACAACGAAAACAGCACTGACGGCTGCACGTCAGTCACTACACACTTTGGCCTTGAGACCGCTTTATTCCACAGCTCACAGTACCTACTATAATACAGTAAAAAAAACACAGGAGTAGATATTATCTACTCCTGTGTTTTTTTTAACGGTTTTATTTAGCTCACCCCGTTTGTTTTATTTATTATTCTTAGGTCAAAGGACTTGTCCATTAATGGTTTTTTATTAGTCACTATTTCTAACCAGAATTAACTAAATATTATATGGAAGAGTTCACAAAAACTAGCCTTTCTGCATAAATGATATATTTTTAAGGCCTCCGATTTAGAGAAAAATTTAAATTAATTTAACTCTTTGTCTGTACATAAACCGCACCTTCGCCTATATCAATTAACGCATGAAAAAAAATTGACAGCAAAATTGACAGTAGTACCTATTATATAATCTGTGGTAGTACCTAGTAGTATTTATCCACCACTGGAAAGGCAATGGTACATAGCCATACAGCCAGGAAATACAAGTAAGTGATCAATAGATGATGCCTGTTACAAAACATATTTTTTCTCAAAAATGGAGGCGTTTAAAATTTTGAGTTCTATGGTTACGTGTTTCAAATTTTTGTAGCTTAAAAATAAATATAGGTTATTGGTGGTTGGTAATATCTTGGAATAAAAAACCAGCCTCCATACAAAAAGAGGACAAGTCCTTTAGTAATTTAAATTTCACCCTCTTCCTGTCAACCGATTAATCTGAAATTTTGTATACACTTTGGATTTTGGTGACAATACAATTATGTTTATTCATATCATTATAAATTCAAGATGGCCGCCGCTACAAAATGGCGGATAATTTATGTTTTATTAATCCCATCAATATGGGTATCAAATGAAAGGGCTTAACAAGCAGAATACAATATACTATAAAAAATTGAAATCCAAGATGGCGGCCGCTACAAAATGGCGGATAACGTAGGTTTTATCGATCCCATCAATATGGGTATCAAATGAAAGTGCTCAACCAGTATAATACAATGTACTATATAAAATTAAAATCCAAGATGGCGGCCTCTACAAAATGGCGGATAACTTAGGTTTTATCAATCCCATCAACATGGGTATCAAATTAAAGGTCTCAACAAGTAGAATACAATTTACTATGCAAAATTGAAATCTAAGATGACCGCCGCTACCAAATGGCTGATAACAATTTTTTATCAATCCCACCAATATGGGTATCAAATAAAAGGGCTTGACAAGAAGAATACAGTGCACTATACAACCTCAATATTTAAGATGGGCGCAGCCACCAAATGGCGTATAATAATAAGATTTAAATTTAGAAATTGATCGAACTCAGACGTATGCAACAGATGTACCTTCCGTCCGAATTGATTTCGCAAGAGACGGAGTACATCTTATACACTCGAAAGCCATACAGTTTCCAGCTAAGTTCAATTACGGGACGGCTGAAAGAAGAATGTTGCCTTTAATACTATCATGGGCTTCTACAATACATAAAATGCAGGGCAGCACTGTGGATCACGCAGTCGTATACTTAGGTGCGAATTTGAAGAAGGTCAAGCCTACGTGGCTCTTAGTAGAGTAAGATCTTTGCAGGGACTACGTATAGAGGAGTTGGACTGCAATAAACTAACGAACAAGAAACCTTGCAATAATGAAGCACAAAATGAATTAAACAGAATGCGAAATAAAAACTAAAAACTAGAAAATAAAAATAGTTAAAAAAACTTTAAGTTAAACGGTTTTATGTTAAACATACATTGCAATGTTTAAGATAAATGTACTAAAAACCAAAAAATAATATAATAGATACAGTCGTGGGAATTATAAACATATGCATAGACTAGACTAAAATAAAACCGTGGGGCACGTCAATTGTCTACAATCGTTGATTAAAATGTTTGTTTTGTAATGTTACACTATAATTAGGCAGTTGTTCAACCGACAACGATGGACGTGTGATAAGTAGGGCTAGAATGTGGAAACAAGCTAGCAAGCTCGATTATAAGCGAGTTTTAGGGTTTCATAGTGGTGAGCGAGTAGTACTTTTATCATATGTTTTGTCGTTTAAAGACAAACTACGAGCAGTGAAACGATTCCTCGCCAGCCAGCAGTGTGAATGTCCAACGATAAACTAGTTGAAACATCTCTTTTATTTACATGGAGTGTATAACTATTGGAATTTCCATGAGCAAGAAAATAGTAAGTAATTTCCTCACCGTCTGCGGGCCAACTGCCTATTTTAACGACGAATTCAACGATTCTTCTATCGCACATTAAGTCGATAATTTGTAAACAATTGACGTGCCCCACGGTTTTATTTTAGTCTAGTCTATGCATATGTTTATAATTCCCACGACTGTATCTTTTTTATTATTTTTTGGTTTTTAGTACATTTATCTTAAACATTGCAATGTATGTTTAACATAAAACTGTTTAACTTAAAAAGTTTTTTTACCTATTTTTTTTATCAGACAACATCACATACATTGCCCTCTGATCCCCAGGTAAGTAGCTAAAGCACTTATGGAAATCAGAAACAACAGTGGTATCACAACACCCAGACCGTCAGACCCGAGACAATATTGGAAATATGGATTTCTATATTGACTCGACCGGGGATCGAACCCTGGACCTCAGAGATGGCGACACCTTGAAAACCGGTGTGCGAGCCACTCAGCCACGGAGTTCGCCAAAATTAGTTTCGTAATAAAAGCTGATTTCTAAGTTCGTAGCATAAAAAAACTCTAACTCTACTAAAACTCTACTTTTTTGATTCTTCATTCAATCGCTTGCGTTTGTTTTATGTTTGGTTCAAAGGTTTTTTTTTTCTTTCTTGGCCTAGCACGGCTTGTGCAACAGCCACAGCAAATAAAGGTGAGGATTAAAAGGTAGGGAAACGGATCAGGTAAAATAACGAAAAAACGGAAAAAAGGAAAGGATCAGGATCAGGAAAGTAATACAGGAAATATTTATACAATTTTATAAAATAAATAAATGCATAAGTAAGATTTCAACATCATATTTACAGATTAATATTATTTCTATTTATATATAATGAAATGATGTTATAGATATCTAAATCACAGGAAGATAATATAGTATTTATGGATGTCGGTAGAGGGACACGGAGGGCTAACAGGGAGGCATTAAAGGATGATCTATCATAAGAAGAACATGCAAAGAAGATGTGGTTTAAGTCACCAACATCAGAGCCACACTCACACAAATTACTGTCCACTATACCTAGCCGAGAAAGATGGGCAGGGGTACAAGTATGTCCTAATCTCATACGAATAATGCATGATGTCGCTAGCTTCCCAAGTTTTAATTTGGAAGTTTTATTAGTAATAGATGACTGAATAGCTTTATTGTTTTTACCTTTGATTAAACTAGTTTGATTCCAGTTTTCCTCCTAAGAGGACTCCAGGAATCTCTTAGGTAGATAAGCCAAATCATAGCAAAAGTTTTTGTATAGATGAACATCCCCACTTAAAACAGCATCATTAGCCAGTCTGTCGGCCTTATCATTGCCTGTTATATTACAGTGGCTAGGAATCCATGCAAAGTGTACTAGTTGATTTTTAAGATAAATTTTATACATTAAATCTCTACACATTAAAATGACATTATTGTTGGTGTAACACTTGAATGGGAACTTTTTTAATGCCTCTAGGGCACTTTTAGAGTCTGAAAAAATTACAGTTTTATTTAATTTCATTAACAGAATATATTCTAATGACTTTAGAAGACCATAGCATTCACCGGTAAATATTGATGATTCTGGTGGTAATTTTACTTTTTGGACTATTCCAAATTGGTGATGATAGACTCCTATACCTACATGGGTTCCAGTAGAATGTTTGGAAGCATCTCAATAGATTTGGTGCCAATCGTACCAATCCCTATCAAGAATAAAATTAAAAAGGATGTTAGCATTTCTATCATTTTTAGAAATATTTAGGTCTAAATGAATTATAGGAGTTAAAATTAATGACTCAAAACTATAGCAAAAAATTGGAAGATATTGGGATCTATGTGTAGGAGCATGCAGTGATGAGAATTTTCTAAAGCTAATTATTAGACAAGGGACTTTTTTATGTCTCCAATATGGAGATGTGTCTATCAAATGAGAAAGAGATTGTAATTTGAAAAATAATGGGTGAGATGAAAATTGTAGTGCACGAAATAAATATTTATCACATAAGAATTGTCTTCGTAATGATAAAGGCGGGTCGCAGCATTCCACCTGAAGCGCATTAATAGGGCTAGATTTCATAGCACCCGTAACTATTCTTAAAGCTTTGGATTGGATGTTATCAAGTTTGTTTAAAGCCATCGCACTGCAAGGTTCCATAAAATAGCTAGCATAGTCTAAAATGCTTCTAATTATGGCATTGTATAATAACTTTTGACAGAAAGGATGGGCCCCCCACCAGACACCTGATAAACATCGTAAAATATTTATGAGCTTTTCACATTTAGCTAACACATAATAGCAATGAGGAAGAAAAGTTAATTTAGAGTCAAGAATTATGCCTAAAAATTTAAACTCTTTATCAGCAGGGATAACTTGGTTATCAAAATACACTGTAAAAGGGGGAGGTAACCGTAATCTAGAGAATAGAACGGAGGAACTTTTGGAAACAGATAGACTTAAGCCATTTTCATCTAGCCATATTTTTAAGAATGCCAATGCAGAAGTAAGCAGCGCACTTAGGTTTTCTACTGACTTCCCATGAACGTAAATAAGTAATTCATCTGCATATTGTAGGATATTAATGCCTAAATATAATATTAATAACAGTTAAATCCAAATCTGAAGAATAAATATTATAAAGTAGAGTGCTCAAGACTGATCCTTGAGGCAGTCCCTTCCAAAGTTGCCTAGAATTGCTGAGAATATGGATGAAACGACCAGATAATAAATTTATAATCAAATTAATTAGTTTGGAAGAAATACCCAAATTGTGAAGTTTGTTTCTTAGGGTTAATAAGCACACTGAATCGTATGCAGTTTGTATATTTAGGAAGACAGCTAATAATGATTGGTTATTTGAAAAAGCTAATCGAATGTCAGTTACAAATAAGGCAATACTATTCATTGTACTCTTACCTATTCGAAAACCGTACTGACTATTAGATAGTAAATTATTGCTTTCAACAAACCATTCCAGTTTATTCTTGACAAGATGCTCTAAAAGTTTGGCAAAAATAGGTGATAATGGTATTGGGCGGTAAGAGGATGAGTCACATAAGGGTTTGTTGGGTTTGAGAATGGGAATGACTTCTTGGGATTTCCAGGAAAGTGGAATATTTCCAGTTTGTAAAATAGAATTGAACAGATTAAGTAAATAAGAAAGAACTTCATCACTTAAGTGGGTAACGATAGAGTATGGAATCCCATCATTTCCTGGGGCAGAATCTTTTACATAAGAAAGGACTCCTTTTAACTCTGTAATACTGAAGGGGGAGATGAGGCTAAATTCATTATCATCTGAAGGAGAAAAAGTAGACAGTAATAATTATTGTTGGGGAACAAAAGGTGGGGCCAAATTATCGAGAAATTGATCAATTATAGCATTATCTAGTAGAGGAGGATTGGAATCTTTAAAAGCAGATCTAAATCTACGAATATTGTTCCAAACAACCGAAGGAGAAACATCAGGGGATATGGAAAGGCAAAAGCTCTTCCAGCCATCCCATTTCTTTTTTTTAAATAATTTGCGCGTGGACGATATTTCGTTGGCAAGTAAGTCAAAATTATCCATAGTGGAATGGGCTTTATGGATAGCCTCTGCTTTTTTTCTTTTTTTGATGGCAGCTGAGCATTCCTCATCCCACCAGGGGGGTGATGGAATACCTTTCCTAGGTTTCTTAGTAGGGAATACTTTATTAGCAGATTCAACTAATAGGGAAGCCAATGCCTCTGCACATACATGCTGATTACTATTTTGAATTTCAGGAAGGGAGGAAATATTATGGAGAATAGTGTCTTAAAAAATCAGCCAATCAGCATTTTTTAGGATGTGTTTTAAACGGGGATTATGATTATAAGTTTTTCTACCAGGCATATTAGAAATATTTATTAAAATTGGATGATGGTTACTGCCATGAGTAGAGAGAAAGGTAGACCAATCAATAGTAGAAGCTAAATTTTGGGTTTGTAAATGATAAGTCTGGAGCACTTAGGGCTTCATGAGGTTGGGTTCTGCGTGTAGGACACCCTGTATTTAAAATACATAAGTTTACTTTATCAAGAAGATCAATGACCCTGGCTCCATAATGATTAGAAGCTGAACTTCCAAAACTAACATGATGAGCATTGAAATCTCCAGTTACTTAAAGAGGCTTAGGAAGAGAAAGTAAAATAAATTCAACTTCATCATATATTGATGAAGATGGATGTGGAATATAAATTGAAACAAAGCAGATGTTATTAATAGAAGCAGCAATTATGGAAAATTCGTTACTATGTTGTGGAATTGGAATATGTTTAAAGGCTACAGAATGACTAAAAAAAAGAGCTACTCCACTATAACCATCAGACCTATCCTCCCTAATAGAGGAAAAGCCTGATATTTTGCATTTCATGTTTGGCAAAAGCCAAGTCTCCTGAAGGGAGACGACTAACGGATTATATTTATTAATCAAGTAAATCACTTCACTTTTCTTACTAATAAAACTACGGCAATTCCATTGAATAACCGTAGTATTATTTGTCTTTATCACCTCTTAAATTATTTATCAATGAGTCATTAATCTGGGAAACGTGGGACGGTAAGGAATTCCTTAACTGAAAAATCAGCTAAAGAGCTACTATCACTGCAGTTGTACGAGCTGACGTCGCACATTTTTACTTTGTTAGCACGTGTGTGCCGCCCTAATTATGCGAAATGTTTACGCCGCATTTTACATCATTCACTAATGTTTTAAATTAATAAATCAGTGTCTTACAAACATTCAACCGGGTCGGTTTTATTTAGCACTCCTCGGAGTAAACCTATCCAACCTTAGCAAGCATCAGTAAATGTTGGGTGCCTTACTACACCTAGGGAACCCTTACATTTCTTTGGTCCTTCGAGCAAACGGTTGCGGGGCCCAATGGTGATCGTGATCAAGTGCGCGGTGATCAAGCAGAACTTCGCGTGTGATCGTTAGTGCCGTTGTGGTAAAAACTCGTAACAGTTAAAAACTAGCAACTATACTACAGTTTAGCAACTTTGTGAGTGAAGTTTCTAGTGATCCTACCACTTTACTCCTCATCACTCTCTTGGACCATCACACGGTTCGAGTTAGTCATCATTTTCAACACGGTTACTTGGCAAGGGTCAGGTGACGCGGTTCCATCACTGTCGGGACTAATTCTCTCGGAACTCGAGAGGCTCGTCAGTCAGCACCAACAGCAGGCAAGCAGCCGGTGCGGGATACAGATTCTGCACATACCATCAGCACTCAAGTAAGTTTGATCCATTATCACTTTTAACAAGTTTTCTACATTTATTATGGAGGCTCTCATTGTACGCCAAAAGGAAATTGTTGATACACTAAAGCAGATTCAAACCAACTTTAGGAAAGATCCCTCCTCTAGAAAAACTGCCGATTACATTCAAAAACGTTTAGAAGCAATCGATAGCATCTGGGGAGAGTTTGATCGAAATAACTCAGAACTACAACACACTGAGGATAAAACACAGCAATATTTTACGAAAAATATTTATTAGCAGATACTAGATTTTTATCAAGCATTGCGTATCGCAATCTTTTCCTACGGCATGGACGATACAGGTTCCTCTCATGGGAAAGAAGAGAAAGCAACCCAACTCGACGGGAAAGTTATTGAACTGTTGAGTCAGCAAAGAACTAATTTTCGAGCATTAAATAGGCTTTTATACAGAGCATAAACACGAATGAAATAAGTGAAAAGTGGGAAATAGAGGACGAATTACGTAATTTACAAATGCGATGGAATACTATAGATAGCATGCATTTACAAATCGATAATCTATTACAAGGCGGTGATATTTTTTATGAACAGGAATTAAACACTCACGAATCATCTTATAAACGCATTAAAAGAATATTAAACCAGAAACTGTGTTCATCTGCTCACGTCCATCAAGCCACACCAATGTTAGATATTCCTGTCTTCACGGGGAAATATACTCAGTGGTCCACCTTTTATGACCTTTTTGTGGAAACCATCCATCATAGCAACATTTTATCTAAGACCCAAAAAATGCAGCACCTTAAGGGTAAGGTCAGGGGGGAGGCGGAGCGTCTTATACAGCATCTAACAATATCAGCAGAAAATTACGATACAGCCTGGGAAATATTAATCCACAGGTATAACAACCCGCAGTTGTTATTTACTAAACAAGTCGAAATATTTCTCAATCAACCAAATATCAATAAGCAATCATCTTTTGAATTGAAAAGATTATATGACACGAGCACCGAATGTATCCATGCTATCCATAATTTGGAAGTGGATACCAGCACCTGGGATCCATTGTTAGTTCATCTGTTGGCCAAAAAGTTAGACATGGATACCTACAGCGATTATAAGAAGGCGCGGAAATCTCATAGAGATTTACCGTCATTAGATGAGTTCATGGAATTTTTAGAAGCAAAATTTATTGCTCTTGAACCTATACATAAGAGGGAGAGAGATTATACACCACCTAAAGGTAGTCAATCATCATCGCAATACCATTTAAAATCATCAATCAATAAGCAAGGCCAGGGAAAGCCTTTCTCTAAGTTTTATAAAGCAGCTCCAACCTATACATTAAATTGTCCATTATGTTCGAACGATCACGAATTGTATCGATGCCACAAATTCATCAGCATATCACCGGAAATGAAATTAAAAACAGTGGCGAAACATAAAGTTTGCCAGAATTGCCTAAACAAGCATGTCGGTAAATGCTATTCCGAAAAACGCTGTAAAGAATGTAATGACGAACATAATACTTTATTGCACGATGCATTTACGCAATCGACTCACACAGTAACAAAACCAACAAATTCGATTTCATCACCAACTTCGTCATCAGCAAAAATAATTGAAAAACAGCATTGCGTTAACCACGTAGCTTCCGAGGACGAGGAGGTCTTGTTAACAACTTTATCATTGAGGGTCAAGGCGGCCAACGGCACCTATATCACTCTTAGAGCTTTACTAGATCAGGGCTCACAAATAGCTCTGATTTCTGAAAACGCCGCACAGATGCTGGGACTGCAGCGGCAACGTTATCATGCATCAGTTTCAGGCATAGGGAATGGCTCAAAGTCCAGTAAAGGAGTCGTGTCCATTGAATGTCAATCTATTTAGAAGGATTATAGTTTTACGACTCGAGCACTCGTAATATCGCGTGTCATTAACAACTTACCTAACAGCTCATTTAGCAAACAATCATGGCCACACTTACAGCATATTGAATTAGCAGACCCTGATTATAATGTTTCGAAGCCAATAGATATACTTTTAGACGCTAGTATTTATTCAGATATTATAATGAGTGGTTTGATCAAAGGCCCTAATCAGGCGCCGATAGCACAGCAAACAAAGCTTGGCTGGATTCTCTCTGGCAATGTTAAAACTTTTAACTGCCATGTAGTGATCAATAACTTACAAGAAATATCAAAATACTGGGAGTTAGAAGATATAAATGAAAACTCTAGCACTTTGACCAGAGAGGAACAGTATTGTGAGGATTTTTATCAAGCTACTACATCTCGTCTAGACAACGGTAGAAATGTAGTAGCACTTCCTATGAAGCAAGGGTTTGAAGGAAGCTTAGGTGAATCAAGACCGAAAGCTATAGCCCAGTTGAAACAGTTAGAGCACAAAATGTCAAGAAATAGCACTTTCTCCGATAACTACAAACAATTCATTCACGAATATCAGGAGTTAGACCACATGCGTGAGGCAGATCATGTAGACAAACGTAGATGCTTTCTACCGCATCATGGCGTATTAAAGTTAGATTCCACCACTACGAAGTTACGCGTAGTATTCAATGGCTCATCAAAGACCACCACTGGCCAAAGTCTAAATGACTTGATGGAATGTGGTCCCAACCTACAAGTCGATTTACAAGATCTCATCTTAAGATGGAGGCAACATAAATACGTTATCACTGCCGTCATAGAGAAGATGTATCGGCAGATACTTGTCAGGGAATCAGACCAACCATTACAATCCATCATATGGCGTGATTCACCATCTGAGCCGTTTCGTGAATATCATTTAACAACAGTGACGTATGGGACCAAGGCAGCCCCATTTTTAGCAATCAGAACATTGAGACAGCTCGCTAAGGATGACACTGTAAATTATCCTTTAGCAGCAGCAGCATTAGAAAGCTCATTTTTCACTGATGACCTCTTGAGTGGACATCAAAGCATTGAACAAACTAAGGAATTGCAGAATAAATTAATTCAAATGTTACAGGGAGCAGGGATGAACTTGAGAAAGTGGTCCGCCAATACCAAAGAACTAGTTTCTAATCTATCATCCAATCAAGTCGATACTCCGTTTGATTTTAAATGTTCAGAGTCCCGTAAGACGCTCGGGCTAAGATGGCATCCATCTACTGACAATTTTTCATTTCAAAATTCAATTGAGCACAAGGAAATCAGGCACATTAAAAGGCAACTTTTGTCAAATATTTCCAAAATCTTCGATCCGCTAGGTTGGCTTTCTCCTCTTACAATTAAAGCAAAATTACTGTTTCAAAAAGCTTGGACGTCTGGTTTGGCATGGGACGATAAATTACCACAGAATTACAAGAGGAATGGCTTCAACTTCGGGAAGACCTTATAAACATTGAACAGTTTTCTATACCTCGTTATTTTGGTAGCATACTCATAACATTCCAAATACACGGGTTTTGCGATGCGTCTGAGAAGGCATACGCGCGGCCTCTATTTACATTGCATCGATAGATTCTAAGGGAGTGTGCACACCCACGTTAGTTGTAGCAAAAACAAGATTAGCTCCGTTAAATAAACAGGTGTCACTGCCAAGACTTGAATTGTGCGTTGCACAACTATTAGCACAACTTATGAAGAAAGTTGTCCAATCACTACCTAACGAGCAAATATCAATTCATGCATAGACGGACTCCATGGTGGCTTTGGGTTGGATTCATGGAGATGTGACTCGTTGGAAGCAGTTTGTAGCAAACAGAGTTCATAAAATCAGGGAAGTTATTCCAGCCTCACAGTGGAATCATGTACGGTCGGAAGAGAACCCTGCTGACTCTGCAACTAGAGGTTCAACAGTAAAAAACTTATTAGAGCATTCATTGTGGTGGCAGGGGCCCAAATGGCTTCCTACCTTTGACCTCAAAAAGTTAAGTGACAAAAAATATCAGAGTCCAAATATAGAAGCAAAACAGGCGTGTGTAAACACTGCTTTATGTCACGACAAGCAGTCAACTTTAATATTGAATTATTACAAAATAATAATTCAATCACACGGGCAGTGAGGACGTTAGCCTGGGTGTCGCGTTTCGTAGCGCGATTGCGTCATAAGACGCCAGAGCATGGTCAACTTTTATCGTCAGCTGAAGTTGAAAATGCATACAGCAACATTATCAAGTACACTCAAGCACAAGATTTTGAAGAAGATTTAATGAACTTGAAAAGCAAGGGTCATGTACGTTCAAGTAGCAAAATAGCAAGTTTATCTCCGTATTTAGATGAGCACGGAATAATGAAAGTCGGTGGCCGGCTTAATAATTCTAATCTAAGCAGTTCCGCTAAACATCCCATCATACTTTCGAATCATAGCCGAGTGACAGACCTTATTATCAGTCAAGAACACATCATCACTCTTCATGGAGGTCCAAGACTTACACTCTCATACATTAGAGAAAAATACTGGATTCTAAGCGGAATGAATACAGTCAAACGACAAATTAGAAAGTGTGTTAAATGCAGACGGTATAGCAATGATAAGAGACAGCAAATTATGGCAGATCTACCTTCTTCTCGGGTCACTCCATCACGTCCATTTACACACACTGTCGTAGATTTTACTGGCCATGTTGACCTAAAGGCTAGCAAAGGTAGAGGTGTAAGGTGTCATAAGGGATACATTTTTGTATGTCTAGCCACAAAGGCAGTACATCTAGAGCTGGTCTCTGACCTGAGCACACCAGCCTTCTTAGCAGCATTCAGTCGCTTCTGTGCAGGAGTACCACGACGGTACTCCTACTCACATGTACAGCGACAACGGCACTAATTTTGAAATTTTGTAGAAGATGTCGGCAGGCGCAGGCGCAGCCTGCAACCGCAGGCTCGCCACTCCCGTCTCCGCGGAACGCAGTGGGTAGTGTCAGTGACTTAGAGAGTGTAACGTCAGTGCCCAATAAGTTTAATTTATTACGCAAGTCCGTAAGCTGTGTTAGTGTCGATCAAGGGACATCCCCTATGACGCCTATCGCGTCTCGGTCAGTGTCGTTTCACGTCCCAAGTGTAGAGTCACGCGAGTGAGAAGTGAAAACATGGACAGAAAAAACATTTATTAGCATTTAAGCATTGAATAATATTAAATAAATAATGTCAATCACCTTGTACCATAAAAATACATTTATATCATTTAGCATAGCATCCATCAACTTGGGTTTGTATTATCATCATGTATTATACATCCCTTTTATTCTTATCTTTAGAGGGCCAAGATGTACGAGCTGACGTCGCACATTTTTACTTTGTTAGCATGTGTGTGCCGCCCTAATTATGCGAAATGTTTACGCCGCATTTTACATCATTCACTAATGTTTTAAATTAATAAATCAGTGTCTTACAAACATTCAACCGGGTCGGTTTTATTTAGCACTCCTCGGAGTAAACCTATCCAACCTTAGCAAGCATCAGTAAATGTTGGGTGCCTTACTACACCTAGGGAACCCTTACAGCAGTCATTTGCATCACTGTTGATTAAAGCTATACCATTTTTTGTCAAAGGAATATCATAGTCCCTTATGAGAGCAGAATGTGCTGAGCGATAAAAACCTTTCCCATGTTTGTTGGGACTACTAGGTTTCAGGAAAATTGTTTTTTTATAAGAAGTAGTAGTTCTTACTGTGGTTGTTAAATTAGATGATGGTTGCTTGGAAAAAGTTGGGGAGTGAGGTTAATACATCTGCATAAGATTTAGATATTGGAGGGTGCAATTTTAACTCTTCTGAATATGAAATACAGTTTTTAGCCATAGTTTCCTTTATTGATTTTTGTCTATTAAACTCAGGGCATTTCTTACTATTGGCATAGTGGGGACCGGAACAGAGACAGCAAGTTATTTCTTCATCTTCTGCCAAACAACCATCACCTGTGTGATTCTGACCACACTTAAAACATCTAGGTGTTGACCTACATTGTGTTTTAATGTGTCCATATCTACAGCAATTGTAGCATTGCACTGTTGGGCAAATGTATAGATCTACTGGCAATGAATTATTGCCAGTGGTATAATAATAGTAATGCAAAGGAATACTCTTTTTGGTAATACTTGCCTATCGAAAGTAAGCACAAAAGTTTCAATTGGCACAAAATCAGGCTTTCCATTAACTATATTTTTCTTTTTCAAACGTCTCACTTTGATAATATTGCCACTGCCTATGGGAACAGTAATGTTATTAATTATGTCCTCATCAGACCATTCACAAGGAAAGCCTCTAACAACACCCATACGGGTCACACTGAAACTGGGGGCAAAAGCCTTGTAGTGATGAGACTTCAAAATTTCACTGTTAATAAATTCATATGCACTGGAGTATTTAGAAAATGATATGGTCAACCTATTCGTTCCAATTTTTTTTAAACTCCCATCAATAATGTCATTAAACCTGTTTTTCTTTAGGAAATAACCAAATGTAACAGGGTGAACAAAACAATTTTCATTTGGTGAAGTTGGTTCCCGCTGGACATGCACAATAAATGGAGATACATCTGATGCTTCATAAAGCGATCTTCCACGGTTTGAATTGAGGTTAGGTAAAGAGTCAGACTGTACTTGTTGAGTGGCCTCTGGCGTTGATATAGGATCTTGTGACATATTATCAAAACTAGCCGGATTGTGTCTAGACCAAGAATTACGAGATGAGGTAGGGGAACGATCCCGTGGTGTTACCTCAGCTTGATGACACTGGCAATCCTCATTGTTATTATTGTCAGAAACTGAATCAGAAGACCTATGATGTCTCCTTCGTTTTCGGTTACAATGTTTGCATATTTTCTTAGATGAAGACCTCTTACGTACAGAACCGGGTAAACAGTTATCAGAAGCATCTGTGTCCGCTAGTGAACCCTCCGTGTCAAGTGTAACATAATAGGAAGGCTGAGTTGGGATCCCGCCGGGATCCTCCACCTCGCCCACCATGAGAGAGGAAAACTTTAGAACTTACCAAAAATCCGTGATATTTATACAACCACTAATAGATAAATATGAATAAACTAATAAAAACTACTTAAACACTACTCAACTGATCCAGAATTGAAAGAAATAATAATTTTAACAAAAAGACAAGAAAAATTGCGTCTGTCACTCGCGACCTTTCCCGCGCTTTCTGGTTCAAAGGTTTGGTTGCAACTTTTTTGACAGTTTTTTTTCAATGCGTTAATTTTTATAGCCGAAGGTGAAAAACAAACAGAAAAATTATTTTCTTTTTTTCTCTAAATCGGAGGCCTTTAAAAATATGTTATTTATGCAGAAAGGCTAGTTTTTCTGAACTCTTTCTTATAATGTTTAATTAATTCTGGTTAGAAATATTGAAGAAAAAAAAACCATTATTGGACAGCTCTTTTCTTTTTTTTCATGCGTTTTTACAGCCGAAGGTGCGGTTTATGTCTAGTATATATTTTTTTTCTAAATCGGAGGCCTTAAAATATGTTTTGTTTAAAAGGCTAGTAGTTTTTGAAATCTCTTACACATAACATTTTTAATCTGGTTAAAAATATTGACGAATAAAAAAACACTTTTGGACAACTCTTTTCCATACAAAATTTTCGTCACACGAACGGTGAGAGCATGAAAAAACTCGCACTAGGCCCTCAGATGAGTACTTGGACGCTTCTCGCTCTCGTACCATGTAAAGACAGAATGGGAAATTCAGGTAAAAATCTTTTTTGGGAACCCTATGGCTTTTTTAAAAACTATTCATATTAGTTATAGGAACTAATTTCATCTGTTTTTTCCTTTAAGGCTTTTGGGAGTATACATTTGATCTTTTGCCTACCGAGAATGAGTAAACAAAAAAACATGGTGATGACAGTGACATCTGATTTTTTTTTTTTTTTGACAGCGCTACTGTGCTGTCATATGGCAACGAGTGGGTTGCTCTCCGCCAATGTCGAGTAAAAAACGGGGAAACGAGTAGTTTTAAAGACCTACATACGGAATTTGGAAAAAAGGAGTTACAGGGATCAGGAGATTAGGGAAAGGTGGGTGAAATAAGAATATCAGAGAAATGAAATTTGTAACACATCTTATATACAATAAAGTTACATAAAATAATATGTACATAATACTTTAACAAAATTTTATATTATTAGATAGTATAAAGGAAGCTATACAATTATATATACAGGGGTCATTTGTGGAAAGAATGGAAATTATAGAGGTAGGGAATGGAGATTGTAAAGAAACAAGTTGGGTATAGAACAAGGTACGGTCATACCTTGGACAAGCAATAATTTTATGATTAATATCTCCAATATCGGTACCGCACTCACAGCCATCATCATCAACAAGGCCAAGTCTGGCAAGATGGGATGGACTACAAACATGGCCCAATCTTAAACGTGTAATAACCAATGTTGATAATTTGCCAAACTTCGCCTTAAAAAACCAAGGTTTAACAAAGATGATCGGTTGAATTTTAGCAAACTGTCTACCTTTTTGTTGACTGCTAATTTCCCACTCCGATTGCCAAGAGTCAAGAAGAGAGATTTTAGGTAATGAAAAAAGATCGTGTAAGTAATTCTTGTACGGAAACATATCTCCAGATGAAACTGCCTCATTTGCCAGTCGGTCAGCTATTTCATTTCCCTTGATTCCAGAATGCCCCGGAACCCAGGAAAGACAAATATTGAAGCCCCTAATAGCACAATCATGGTAAGCTTTTCTAATGTCATAAATAACTGGGAACTGGGTTTTAAATTTAAAGGGGATTTTTTTAAAGCTTGTAAGGCACTCATAGAGTCAGTAAATATCACTGTATCCTTCAAATGCATTATTTTAACATATTCAATAGCTTTTAAAAGACCAAAGCATTCACCTGTGAAAACAGAACTTTCTGGAGGTAACCTTATTTTTTGAACAATATTATACTGGGTGTGGAATACTCCTACACCAGTAGCTTCATAAGGTGAATGCTTGGAAGCGTCGGTGTAAATGCAATGAAAACCATCAAACTCAGATTTTAGTAATTCATTGAATACGAATCGAAAATTCGGGTCTTGTTTGTCAATGGCGATGAATCGGATATTGATGTGAGTAACTAATGAATCCAGAGTACAGTGAAACAGCGGTAAATAATTCGACCGGTGAGTTGGAGCAGATAAACATTAACTTTCGGTAACTGAGTAAAAGATTGGGCTCAGACTTATGCCTCCAGTAAGGAGAATTGAAAAATTGTTCTGATAGAACCTGAAGCTTAGGGAATAGGGGATGTTTAGAGAAGTGAAATATACGGAAAAGAAATTTATCACACAGAAACTGGCGTCTGAGTCTGAGTGGGGGATCACAACATTCCACTTGTAGGGCATTAACAGGGCTAGATCTCATAGCGCCTGTAACAATTCTGAGTGCTTTGGATTGAATAAGGTCTAGTTTTTTAAAAGCTGTCACGTTGCCTGGTTCGAGAAGGAAAGTGCCATAGTCTAAGGCGCTTCTGATGAGGGCATTGTAAACAAGTTTCATTGAAAAGGGGTGAGCACCCCACCATACTCCAGATAAACATCTTAATAAATTAAGCAGCTTATCACATTTATCTACAAGATACTCACAATGGGGACGAGCGGTAAGTTTTGAGTCAAGGATAACTCCCAAAAATTTGTGATGAGTTTTTACCGGAATGACATCATTGTCATAAAACACTTGAACTGCTGGGGAGGTTCTTAATCTGGAAAAAACTACTATTGCACTTTTGGATGCAGACAATTCAAGACCGTTGTTATCCATCCAGGATTTTAAATCCGATAATGAAGAAGTTAAAGATGAGGCAGCTACTATTACAGATTTATTAACATTATACAACACCAAATCATCTGCATATTGCAAAATTTTGGTATTACTATTTAGTAGGGATGAAGCTTGATCATGGGTATAAATGTTATATAGCAAGGGGCTGAGTACAAACCCTTAGGGGAGACCTTTCCAAGACGTTCGTTTAAATAAAGTATCTCCTTGGGTTAATTCAAGAAATCTTTCAGACAAAATATTAATAATGAAATTACAAATTCTCACAGGTATATTTAAAGAGTAAAGTTTACTTAATAAGACAGATAGTAACACCCCATCATACGCTGAATTTATGTCAAGAAAAGCTCCTACGACTGATTCATTATCAGAAAGAGCAATCCGGATATCAGAGACGAGTAGACTTATGTTGTCAACTGTGCTTTTGCCTTTCCTGAAACCAAACTGGCTATCTGCCAGCAGGCCATTACTTTCAAGGAACCACTCAAGACGGGTTTTAATCAAGTGTTCAGGTAATTTAATTAACACAGAGGAAAGTACTATTGGTCGATATGAAGTGGGATCAGAAAGGGACTTGTTGGGTTTAGGGACTGGCAACACTATTTGCAACTTCCATGAAGGGGGAACGTTACCCGAAATCAAAACAGAATTAACACTATACTTTACTCTTTGAGAATTAATAATATCTAAAAAATAAGAAAGAACCTGATCATTCATATCAAAAAATAAAGAGTATGTTATTCCATCGTGACCTGGCGAAGAATCGGAAAGATTTTGAACTATGCTCAACACTCCTTGAATGTAGACCATGAACTATTGTCTCTATTTGGAAGCCTATGTCTTAACTGAGGTACATGTTTAGGAATGGTTAAATTTTTGCATGGGACAGAAATCAAGATAGGGAAATGATCACTGCCATAAGATGAAGGAAGAGTTTGCCATGTTAATGATGTAGCTAAACTTGGGGAACAAATTGAAAGGTCGACAGCACTTCGCCGTTGGTCAGGAGCTGTACGGCGGGTAATTGATCCAGTATTTAAAGTGCATAAATTAAGGTTATCAATAATATCCATCAACATCTCACCAAAATCATTAGATTCAGAACTACCCCAAGCACGATGATGGCAGTTAAAATCTCCAAGTACCAATAAAGGTTTAGGAAGACAGATAAGTATTTGGTTAATTTCATTTAAAATATTTGATGAAGGATAGGGAATATAAATAGAAACCATACAAATATTATGTACACTGACAGCAACTATACTAAAATCACTACCATGGTTAGGTATTGAGATAGGGAAAAAAGGGATAGACTTCTTGACAAATATGGCGACCCCACCATATCCATCATTTCTGTCTTCCCTAATTGAGTTATAACTACTTACCTTAAACTTAATATTAGGTCTGAGCCACGTTTCTGACAAAGCAAAAACAAGTGGCTCAAACCTATTGATTAAATAGATAAAGTCACTCTTTTTACTTAAATTACTCCGGCAATTCCATTGAATTACCTTTGCGCGCTGGTCCATCTTGGAGGAATCGAATGAAACTTTCAATTAAAGGGGCAGCGTTGGACGGTGATCTAGAGTTATACTGAGAAATCAAATTAATTAAGACTGTGAGATTATAGCTTGACTGATCTTCATCTTGGGACTGGCTTCGGAGGCACACCCATCTTTCGGAGAGGGGAAAGAATAATCCCTAGTTAGATTCCTATGAGCTTCCTTGTCATAGCCTTTTGGAACTGATGGTGAAGAATGCGGGTTTATATAAACTGTCTTTTTATAGGAACTTGACTGTTTTACATTTTTTGATCTAGAATGAGACCCATGAGAACTAATCTCATGTGTAACTTTTTCAGGACTGGAAGATACAATGTCTGCATATGATTTAGAAGCTTGAGGGTGAAGTTTAGATGCTTCTGCATAAGAAATAGAGTCTTCAGCCATTGATGTCTTTATTTTCCTCTGGCGAACAAGCTCTGGACATGACTTACTGGTTGCATAATGGGAACCAGTACACACACAGCAAGATGCATGTTCTTCATCAATAGAACAAGAGTCACCAAGATGCTCCTGACCGCACTTGAAGCAACGAGGCTTGGAACGGCATTGTGATTTTGTGTGCCCAAATCTACAACAGTTGTAACACTGGATTGTGGGGAAAATGTACAAGTCTACTGGAAGAGAGTTATAGCACAAGTACACACATTTGGTAATGTTTGTCCATCAAAAGTGATGACAACTGATTGTGATGGCTTCCAGGTAACAGAACCATTAATAAAAGATTTGAAATTAAGTCGCCTTACTTTAATTATTTCACCACAACCCAATGGTACAGACATGTTTGCAATGACCTCTTCTGGGGTCCAATCTGCAGGGACACCCCGTACCAGGCCCATTCGAGTAACATTATATGTAGGTACAAAAGCATTAAGTTTGGTGGCTTCCAAGCAAAGGTGTCCCATAAAATAGTTAGCATCCAAGTAGTTTGAGAACGAAATTGAGATTCTGTTACGGCCTACACTTTTGACACTCCCATCAATAATGCCTTTGAAGGAATATTTTTTGAGGAATTTACCAATTTCGACTGGATGCAAAGTGGCACCATCGTTTGGAGAAGACCGAGTTTTCGATACATGTACTATGTATGGAGCAATATCTTTGTCGTTGTATGTTTTACGCCCAATAGGCGGATTATTATTGTTGGGAACGTCTTGGCTCATGGCGACAGGTTGTGGGTCAACTTTAGGCAAATCTGAGTGATGAAAAACTGACTCTGTATCTTGTCCAAGGTGAGTACGTTTTCGTTTTAGACCACGCTCGAGTTCTAATGCCGTGGTTGGAGCATCGGTGTCGGAATCGTTCGAAATGGTAACACAATATGCTACTGAAGGTGAAGACATAATAACTTCAGGTAGTTCCGATAGATCATCAGATAGTGGTGGAGTTGATCCTCCCTTGTCGGGAGGATCATTCATATTGGCGAAAAAACTGTTCAACTTACCTAAGATTCACGCACTAAACACTTTTAAACAGTAAATAAATACACAGAAATAAAAGATATGTACAAAAACACTATTCTCCTGACCGCAAACCCTTTAAAAATTAAATAAAAATTTGGGAGAAAAAAAAGACGCCCGACATGTCTTAGGTTTCCCGCGCTTTTTCCGACATCTGATCTGTCATCATGTGTCAGTGTGTCTGAATACCAAGGGAGGTCATTATTTTTACATTACATATTGTATTAATTTAGTAGTTTGTTTTCTCGTTCCTGATGTCTTGTATTGTTAACTAACGTGAATATTCCCAAAATTTTACAATGGCTGACAGAGATCTTTCTATGGGTCCACGAGAAGGAGTAACTTATCCAATACGGGTGCAGTATTGCGGAAATTGTTCTATGCCCATAGAATATTGCGAATATTATCCTGAATACGATAAATGCAAACAGTGGCTCGAAAAACATCTACCCACGGAATTTGAGAAAGTGAAAATAGGTATAAAATAAATGCATGCATAATTTAGAATCATTTTTTAGGTTATAAGAATAATTTTACTATCGCAATGCAGAGGCCGAACATCCCCTAACCTAGCACTGAAATACGTTTCAGATGAAGAAGAAAATGCCGGCGGAGAAGAAGAAAAGAAACGCCAAAAGAGAGGTGGCAAAGGCATGTTAAAATCAAAGAAGAAAGAAGATGTACCCAAATTGGTACAGGTATCGCGAGCTCCCCGTGGCAAAAAGAAATCTGTTACTGTTGTGTCAGGATTGAGTACCTTTGGTAAAATAGATAAATATACTCAAACTATAGATTATTTAATTTTAAATACTGATGCAGTTGAATATAATGTTAATATTTTAACAATAACTTATTTTTCAGATATTGATTTAAAAGTGGCTGCCAAATTCTTTGGCACAAAATTTGCATGTGGGTCATCTGTTACTGGTGATGATGAAATTGTAATACAGGGAGATGTGAAAGATGATCTGTTTGATATTATACCTGAAAAATGGCCTGAAGTAAGTACTTCATAGTTTGATTACTTATTTATCTTATTTTTTGTTAAGTCACCAATTAATAATTATGTTATTATTTCCTTTTTACAGATTGATGAAGACAGTATTGAAGATTTAGGAGATCAAAAAAGATAGTCCCAAATTGTACATACCTATTAAAATAACCTGCACTCACTAAGTTTCTGTTTTATTTAATTTTACAAATAGCTCTTTATAATAGCATGAATTTTGTAATAGATAACAGAAATTAAGTGTAGTCTATATGTACCCAACTAACTTATTGAAATTTATCTTCAATTTCCATATGCAAACCACATGTAAAAAAATACTTTAATAAGTTTGTTTTTTAAGTAAATGTATACTAAAAAGAAAAGTCACTGAATAAAAGAATAAATTACAGACTTCTTTTGATTACTTAATAATGTGTCTAACCTTCTGTAAAAAAGTGACTATTGCCTATCCTATCAACAAAATATTTTGATGAATATTTTTTCTTCATTGATTGAATTATTTGCTCATTACTAAGACAACTATTTCATCCAATTTGAAAATATTCTGTGATTCATCATAATACCACCCTGCCTCCCTGTCTCATCTGTGCCCTACTCGGTAGCAGGCAGTGAGCACTTGAACAGCAACGCAACTCAATTTTTGTTTTTTAAATTTTAGCTTTCTGCATTCATCACCTGCCACTACTAGATGCCGCCACTGGCCAGTTGTCTTGTCTTGTATTTTTTTTTATTATATGTTTGGAGTTGCCAAATCAAAATTTTAATTCCTACCTTTTATTCAAATGCAAAGAAAGATTTAACAAAATACATATACAGGGTGACTGGTACTGAACCCGCCATAGCAAATAATAAAAAATAGAGGAGGTCATTTGCTAATTACTGCACCTAACTGAAGTTTTATAGTTAAAGCATTGATTTATATACATTAAATCAATGATTTTAAGAGATATGTAAATTTTTATACTTTATTGAAATTTTCCCAAAATTTTACTTTCAATCATTCTATTTTTAAACCCCCCTAATGAAATTCACTATGAGATAAAAGTTATGGGACTTTGTTTAAAATTGTTCTTTTCATTATTGTCTATTTTCGTTTTTTCAATTAGAATTTTAGTACTTCTTATAGTTGGCACTCATTGATTACTTAAAAAATACACTATTACATTATATTACCATATATTTTTTACTTAAAATATACAAAAATATTATTATCACTTTCAATCCTCATCTCTCTCAGTCATTCATAACTATTTAAAAATATGTTGAAGTCTTATTCATAAACGTCCAACATGAGTGTTATATCTGATTTGACACTAAAGTTCGTATGTCATATTTAACGTTTGTTTCGTCAGAAAGGGAGAACTAACCACTAGTTATAGGTCGTAAGTTTTATGAATAAATGGGTAAGTGCTCTTTCGTTACTTATTAAAAAAAACGGAAATTAGGTTGTGATCGGGCACCATAACCAAAACTAGGATAAAACTAGTGATTTTGCTCGACTGAGGGATTTTCTGAAAACTCACAATTTTAGTTTTATTTATTTTGATAGATGGCGCTGTTCATGGCACTAATTAATATTGCGTTGAAATTGTATCGTATATTTCCGGTTTTTAATAAGTAATGAAGGAACACTACGCCCCTCATTTCTTTTGTTTTATACCTACTTTTAAAATGACTATGGTTGACTTGAAAATCCTACTGGTTTCTAGAAAATAAATATTTTTGTTGCAAATTTTGTACCGTTAGAAAAGTTACAATCTAGAGAACTAATTTAGAGTTGTTACATATATAAATCCTTACCGTAAAAATTATACACATACAAATCCATTTTTGATCATTTATCAGTAATTAACTGCAATAATTAACTAAACATAAACAGTAATTGACCAAAACAAATAACCTTATGCTTTGACAGTGACAGATTCACATAGATTATCTATTTTTTTAGTTTGTTACGTCGCTGTCAAGCTCACGGGACTTTGTGTCAATTTTATGGTTAGTCTTTTTTTATAGCTCAATTTATTTTATTAACCATCTGTGTTGTTGTTTATTTGTTTTATCTGTTAAAATTTGATTTTGTCATACTCATTACCATGATTTATCATAATAGATTATTACGAAATTTCTAAATTGAGTTTTGTTTCATCTTGTGAACTGACTTGGCTGTATGGACTGAGGTCCTGTGCTATTTACCTATAAAAAGTAATTTTGTTTTCAACTTGCCGGAACTATGACGTTTTTTCTTTATTCCCTTGTACAAAGTTTCCTGCTTAGGCCATCACACATTTATCCGCAAGTTGTTCTCAAGTTATTATCGTGAGTATTCTTTTCTTCCCCGTTTTGGGTTTACTTCATTTTGGTGTCTCAATGACCCATGATAGGTTATGTGTTCATAGTTGCTTTCTATTCCTAGGATCTGGAGGCATAGGACTGTTTTGGTTCCATGGTATGGCGTGAAATGAGCACCGTCAGGATGCCCTTCTGCCATTACATTCCCTTCAAAAACCCCTTACAGGTAATTTTCATACTTTTTATTTTTTTGTGAGGGTAGATTCCCTGCTTAAAATGTAATTAATTCTTACTTATTAGCAACTAAATTCAATTGTTTTCAAGTGTTTTACTAGAATTTAGCATTCAACCTTCCGTCCAAGTACCCTTACAACAGTTTTTTAATAATTCAAAGTAATTTGGTACCGTCTCGGGTAACCATTTTAGTACTGGGTGTGAACAATTTTCAAAGTAGGTTATTTGCCACATTCCAGGGGTTTTTTTAATCTCCTTACTGAAGTCTGCGTTTGGCCCTCGGCTTGCGCAGAGCCACGTGTACCACCGGCTACTCGTCCTACCCTCAGTGTTGCATCACATTACCTGCAGAGGAAGGTTCTATCTTTTTAATATTAGTTAATTTACTTGTTTTGGGAGGCACGACCTTAAAATAGTGTCTGGCGCCCTACCTTTTTCTTACCTTTTACTTTAATCTACCTTACTGCTCCATTTTGTTGTGCGTGACCATTCTCCAACGCTCGGTAAACCCAAATATCTTGCCCGCGCTCTACCCCGAGCTAGGCCCTTACTCTTTAATTTACTTACCTATAAGTACCATTACGTACATTACCTTTAAGTACCATTGTATAATTGCATTTTATTAATAATATTAATAATTTTCTTTTATATTGACATTTGATATTTAATAAAAATGTTAAATAAATATAATAACTATTACCAAACTTTTTTTTATTTAACAAGGTTGAATTTGATCGCAATTTTTTTGACACGTAATATCTGATTTTTAATCCTAATTCGAGGTAAGTTCCAACGTATTTAAATCACAGATAATTTAGACTACCATTGAAATAAAAAAGTTATGAAATAATTGCAAAAAAAGGATTCATATTTAGAAGTAAAATTAAAAAAAAAACAATTAATTATAAAAATTTACATATTCCCTAAACTATAAAACTTTAGCTAGAAAAAGTTAGGTTCAGTAATTTAGCAAATGACCTCCACTATTGTGAAATTGCTATGGCGTGTTACTGAACACGTGTTTCTGGTACAGACCAGTTACCCTGTATATAGTTGTTGTGCATAAGACAGACTAAACAATGTTGTCCTTCAGACCGCCATATTATATCCCTTCGCCATATTATATTTTTTATAGTTGGACTGTATATCTTCACGTGCTGCTAGTTTTAGCATAAAAGGTAGGTAGCAAGATTTTTCGTAACTATCATGGTACAGGCTACACAAAGTTTCAAATTTTTCATACGAAATTGAAAACAGAAAAAAAACGAATGATGCAGCCATATTGAGAATAGCTACCTGAGCCGTTATTATTGGCACCAAAACCACGAGGTGGCACCACCCGAGTAACATACCTAATGATGTTGCAAGTGTAAGGCTACACGGTTGGTAGGCCGTATGCTTGTGTGCCTTTAGACTGGCGATTTCCCCCGACTTCTGCCGCGCAGATGTCGAATTTCCCATGCAAACTTTGCCACCCCTTTTCACACATTTAAGGTTGAATTTTCAAAACTCCTGAGATACGTCATGCCTTATTTTAAACAATAAACCAATTTTCAACAATTTAACTTCAAAACTGACAGAGTTTCATACAATCTTGCCTTCACCTTTTTACCCTCTTATGGGGCGAATCACCAAAAAACCATTCTTGGTGCTCACCTACACTGTAGAAAAAAGTTTGGTGAAAAATTTCATCTTAGTAGTTTCAATACCTTAGTGTTCCTCACCTGTCAATGTTCCTTTTTTTGTGTAGGTTGTCGCGAAATCATGGTTAAACTTGTCTTTGCCAATAATTCTCCTAGATCGAATCACACTTGGCATCAACCCCAATTCTAAACCTCTATTTTGGGGAGGGGCAGTGTCTATGCTTAAATAGTTGCGAAGCCTAGCTTGCACTCTGCTTCTGCTTTGCTGCTTGTATAGTATAGGTACTGGCCTACCTTACTCGTCTCTTGGCAAGTAAGGTGGCGAATGGCTTTCAGGAAGAGCGCTACAGTCGTGGTGATCCTCAAGGCAAGACTAAAGAGTTCTCCTAAACGCGGTTGCCACGCTGCTATTGGTCTAATTCCCTCAGGAAAAGACGTAACAGAAACATTTAGACGAATTATCGCCGGGATGTCATGTCCCTGCGAGCAAAGCTCGGGCTGCCCTACATATTCTGGGGGGGGCACAAAATTGCTTACCTATTGCATACCCATTTGCCGGTGCCGCAGGTAGCGGCACCGGCAATCCTGCGGGGGAGCTGGAGGTCTCAGCAGAGACATCACGGGTCTGTTATGCTCCAAGTAGGACCACCGAGACGGCAGGTACACGCACCAACCGTCACAGGGAGGAGTTCATATCGGATTCTGAACTAGCGCGTGAAAGATGGGGTACAGTTGCGAAAAGAGGCGGTTCTGGTGCAAGTAGAGGTGGTAGAGTGCCAGGACAGCAACTCCAGAGGCGTGAGAGGGAGGGTGTGAGACGAAACCTGGAGGCTCTGCCAGTCAGAAGACTGACAGACCGCCAGGTGGGGGCTCCGCCAAGGCCAAAGGAAGGGGTCAGCACACAGCACCACCACAACGTAGACACGGACCGACAAGTGGAGGGGACCACGTCAGCCGGACGATACGGGAACCGCCGCATGAAGGGGACTTAGGACTGTCACGCGGTCGGGACGGTGACCACGGGGGCGTCGGCATGCCACGCGAAGGTGCCGGTACTTTCAGGGCTGGGGCCCCAATACCTGACACTTCATCGGCACCCGCTCGGCCGATTCCGGTACAGGATCTGTCCAGGGATGGGCCGAACGACAAGAAACGCGGTAAGATGGGAGCCCAGAGGCGGCATGCTCAGGCTATTCTGCAAAGGCAGCAGGCTGAGGATGCCGATCGTTCAAAGTGAGTGAGAGAGGTCAGTGATGAGGGCCTTGTAGAAACAAGTGCCAAACGGGTTAATTAATACATCGAGTTCTTACGCAGAGGCACTGACAACAACTGACAACTATCCCGCGACAAAGCTTGAGGAAGAAGATATTCGACGACATCCAGCTTGCCATTCTTGACAGGCTGGAATCGACACCGGATCCCCTTCCTCAAGTACACATGGGGTTCACTTCTAATGGGGTGATCCCCGATTCATGCAATGGAGACCACTCCGCAAAATGGCTTGAATCCTTTAATGACGAGACCATTATGGGAGTCAAGCTAAAATTTGTTATAGCCAGGGACCTTCCTAAGTCCATTAAGATAGCTTGGAAGACCAAGACGACGAAGGCAGACGTCTCGAGGCTCCTGGGTATTGTGCAGAGGATACATCCGGAAGTAAAGACTGCGAACTGGCGGGTGGTGGACACGAAGGAGGAGGGTTGCACCACTCGTCGGATCGTACTGATGGATGGAGCCTCTGCGAAATACATATGAGCTAGAGGCTACAGCCTGAATACTGGCATCGACCTGAGCACTTTCAAGCTTCTGGAAGAGACAGTGAGGCCTGGGGCTACTTAGGTCGATGCAAAGAATAGCGAGGTACAGGCTACAAATAAGGATCCTGACGCTGGCATCCAGGACCTTGCAGTTCCGGGCCCATCAGGATTGGCGCGGGAATGTGACGCTGGGTGCCATGGACTCGCTCTACCTGGGCCATTCTTCGCCGATGGCACAGGAGGACGAAGAAGTCCTCCTTTCAGACTGCTACCAGAAATGGCGAATTTAAGGTGTGTGCAGATAAATCTACATCACTGTCGAGCTGCGACTGCCCTTCTAGCACGAGAGCTTCAATTTAATTAATACGATATGGCTCTCAGTTTAAGTAGCCAAGCAGGAAAAAAATACTATAACTGCTCTACTAATGATGTGAGGAGCTGTGTCTATGTCAAGAATGACCTCAACGCAGTTCCTCTCTTTGCTTTCTGTTCCAGGGACCTTACTACGGTCAAGGTCCATACGGGGGTAGGAGGGAAGCGGGCAGTAATATTCTCGTCAGCTTATCTCCCCTACGAAGATAAAGATCCAGTCACACCACTTTTCTGGGATCTGATGGTCTCCTGCAGTCGAGAAAATGACAACCTGGTCATCGAGTGTGATGCGAATGCACACCACGTGGTCTGGGAAAGCTCGGACATCAACGATAGAGGAGAGAAGTTATGGCACTATGTGGTAAGCTCTCCTCTTCAATTATTAAATTCAGGAAATAAGGCGACATTCTTCAATGCCCGTAGGGCGGAGGTGATCGACATAACCGTAGCGAACAACAAAGCTGCCAAGAACATTAATAGCTGGCATGTGTCGGACGAGGTTTCGCTTTCGGACCACAGCTACATATGCTTTGGGTAAAGTTTGGATACGCCTATCGAAACTGTACGCAGAAGAAATCCCAGGAACACAAGATGGGATAACTTCAAGACTGAACTTAAAGTTGAACTTAATCAACAAAGAGTTGAGCTGAACTCTATACTGGATATAGAATTCGAGGCAGACAGGATTAATAATGCGCTAGAACTTACATAGAGAGGCAACTGCCCGGAAAACAAAGCAATTGCAAGGAGACTTCCATGGTGGACTCAAGAGGTAGCTCAAACTAGAAAAGAGACAAGAAGGGCATTCAATGTAACGAATAACTTCAGGGAATTCAAAAAGGCACTAACGCGATACAGCACAGCGGTTCGAAAGGCAAAACGTTCTGCCTGGAGAGCCCACTGCGAGAAGATCAGCTCAGTACCAGAAGGAATGAGACTGACAAATGCGATCTCCACCACAAAATCAGCTCCACTGTCAACAGTGAATAATGAGAATGGAGAAAGCACAAAAGTCGGAGCCGAAAGGCCAAAAATAATGATTAAAACCCACTTTACCGGCGCCAAGACTATAAATGAAAACGAAGATGCTCTTAGCCAGGAATAATAAGCGAGAAGGCCCACCCTTTCCGGAACCGGATAGCATAATCTGCTATACGGATGGATCCAAAATGGATAGCGGTACAGGTGCAGGAGTTTACCTGAAAGACTTTCAAGAAAGTCAATGCATGGGTGTAATGGCAACAGTTTTCCAAGCGGAAACCTATGCTATACTCTCATGTGCATTGAGGAATCTAGATCAAGGTGTGAAAAACAGCACTATCTATATTCTCAGTGACAGTCAAGCTGCGTTAAAGGCACTGTCAACGGCAAAAGTGAACTCAAAATTAGTCATAAATGCCATTGAAGTACTTAACAGACTCGGTAAACATAATAAACTATGCTTAATATGGATACCGGGTCACACAGGTTACGAGGGTAACGAGAAAGCAGATGAATTAGCGAGACGGGGCTCATCGGCTAGACTAATTGGCCCTGGGCCTTTTATAGGATTGTCAAATGGAACAATTAACACGGCATTCAAGAACCAAATAAAGGCCAAACATGCCCAGGAATGGTCCAGGATAAATACCCTGGATCACTCTAAAGCCTTTCTTGATCTGATTGCTAGAAAATGGTTCAAATACCTAATGCTAAACAGCCGCCAACACTCGAGACCTCTTCTGGGGGCATTAACCCGGCACTACGCCACAAATAAAATGCTTCTCAGAATGGGACTAACTCAGGACGACAGCTGCAAAGCCTGTGGGGAAGAGCTGGCTTCATCAATGCGATGCACTGGCTAGAACCCGAATGGGTCTTCTTGGATTGGCTTACCCAAACTCGGAAGACTATAGGCTCTTCAGATCTAAAGACATTGTAAAATTTAAGGAGTACTGAAGAGTAAAGGTATGGGGAGTCACAAAAGATCCTAGTGGGTCGAGGTGCTCCGTGGGTTGATGCCCATGGCCCCTGTACAGATAAGATAAGATAAGAACCCCAATTCAATTATATTTTGCTCTCTCATAGGATTTTGCTCTCTATGCATGTTTATACTATTTTTTTTTCTTTATTTACCGCTTATAAGTTCTTATCTACCTTTATTCTTTCTGAGTAAGGACTTTACTACTCGCATTTTCATAAAATAACATGATCAAAGCTAATCCAGACTTATGTTACGGACCATAACATGACCATGGCGGGAATGGAGTACAAATCAAAAAAGCCAAGCAAATCTCGATCCACCTCTAGAATCGAATTTGCAGCTGTAAAACGTTCCTTGTCCGGTTTTGATTGGAGTCATATCCTGAGCTTGAAGGATGCTTCCTTGGCGGCTAATGAGTTAATGCTGGTGTTACAAAAAATAGTTCAGAAGAATACAGTGTGCAAGAAGACTAGTCGTTCAAAACATGTGATTAAAGATTGGATGACTCTGGGACTCGTAAGATGTGCGTGACATCGTGACAGGTTACATTTAATGGCTAAGAGGGATCCCGACAATCAAATACTGCAATTATCCTACAAGCGATACCGAAATTTTTATAATCAATTATTGAGGAAGCTAAAATCTCAGTATGAAAGTGCAAAGTTACAAGCAAGCAAAGATTCCCCTAAAAAACTATGGAACGTTATTAAAAATATTTGTGAAATCAAACCCAAATGTAATCGCTCGGTCGATCTACTCTCGACGCAAGCTTCGACAACTTCTTCCTTGGCCTCATGTAACAATTATTTTGCGACTGTGGGCGAAGAGTTGGCATGTGTCATACTTCAAAAGGTGGGCAAGTCTGAAGAAGATTTAGCCAGGGCCATTCATACAGATATGGGGTTCTCGAATTCTTTTTTCTTGACGGCCACAGACCCATATGAAGTGCATGCAATAATAAAGGCCCTTAAGGTAGATAGTGCCCCAGGCTTGGATAATATCAACAACTCCTTACTCAAAAGTATTGCACCGGTTATCATGGAACCACTTACACATGTCTTTAACTTAAGTTTGCAAACGGGTGAATTTCCCGAATGTTGGAAGATGGCAGCTGTTACTCCTATTTACAAGAGCGGCTCTTCCACAGAACCTTCGAATAACCGCCCTATTGCGCTACTAAGCACTTTTTCTAAAATTTTAGAAAAACTTGTAAATACACGCTTTATGCGATATCTGAATGCAAACGGAATTTTATCTAAGGCACAGTTCGGATTTCGGCAGGGTAGGTCAACGGATGAAGCAGTAACGCTCTTGTTGAGCAGGATTGTAAGTGCTCTAGACAGGAACGAGGCATGTGTCGGCGTTTTTCTTGATTTAAGAAAAGGGTTCGACACGGTCTCTCATCCAATCCTGCTCAAAAAACTGGAGCTCATTGGAATACGAGGAGTTGCCCTCGACTGGTTCAGTGGTTACCTTTCTGGGAGGAAACAATGCTTACGGATTGGCTCTCACATAAGTACCAGCGCTACTGTGTCTTTTGGCGTTCCCCAGGGGAGTATTCTTGGTCCGAGCTTATTTATTGTTTACCTCAATGATCTTACTAAACTATTCAATTTTTCTTCTAGTATTGATGTACAGTGCTATGCGGATGACACTGTAGTACTCTATCGCGATAAAAACTGGAATGGGGTGCTGGGGAGGGTGGAGAGAGGAATGGAAGATGTTGCTCAATAGCTTAACGCACACTTGCTGACTCTAAATACGGATAAGACCAAGTATCTTTGCTTTCATAAAACTGCTGCTTCTAGCCCTGCAGGCGTAACAGCCAACACTATTAAAATTCACACCTGCGGTGAAAACAGCCCCATAGGTAGGTCTCTGTGTTTCTGCAGTGATATGGAAAGAGCGGCTAGCATAAGATACCTAGGGGTGGTAATCTACGAGAAACTCAACTTTATGGAGCATATCTCTTCGCTCTCCGCTAGATTACGAAGGTTCATTCATGTGTGTGTAGAAACTTTTGCGAAGTGGAGCAAATAGGAATGTGTTAACACTTGTCTATAAAGCCCTTTGTCAATCGCTAATCTTGTACTGCATTACAGCGTGGGGTGGAGCTTCTAAGACTGCTATGTTGTCTGTAGAAAGAGCTCAACGTTCAGTCTTGAAAGTTATGCTCCGGAAACCTTTCACCTTACCTACCGAGTCTCTGTACGAAGAGGCCCAGTTGCCCACTGTTAGGCAACTGTACATACTAAGAGTCTCAATGACTTATCACAAGATACTGCATTCAGACCCTAATATGCCCAGTCATGTGATAGGTCGTCGCTTAAGGGTGCCTCCAGTTTATTTTAAGACCGTGTTTGTTTGCTCATAGGTTCAGCGACTTCTCTTTTCCCCACATATACAAACTTGTCCATAAATATTGTCATATTTATGATCTGTCACGATGTGAATTAATATCAAAAGTGTCAACCTTACTTCTGTCGCAGGACTACGATAGTACAGAAGCTTTACTAGTAATCCAGAAATGAAATGCACACAATATACGAACAAACAAACACACTCATACACTCTTATATACATACATACTCACACACACACACACACACACACACACACACACACACACACAGACAGACACACATACTCGCACGCATATAATTCTTTGATGTCAGAGCCTGCTTACTTTTATAATTTTTATTTTTTGCATGTTATAATTGTTTGGCTATAATTGTTATTATTTATTATTTTCTCTTAGTTAACTATTTATATATATTTTTTTTAAATTTTTGAATTTATGAAAATTATCACTGTTGTCTCATAGACTCATAGTTCATTGTCATTGTTTTGGTTTTTTTTTGTTAGTTTATTACATTGTGTCCCGCCCGCTAGCTCTATATATATTTAACTTGGTAATTGCTAACTTTTAAGGCCGCCCGTGATACATGCATTAAAGCCTAGTACGGGGACCGCTGTATAACATTTTGTCATATGTGTTTTTATTAATAAATATTTTTGAATTTTGGACAGAACGCGTAAAAATAAACTCCTTAGTGCTTTTTTAACTGTTGTTCAACTCCATCTAGCGGATTTTAAGTACTGATTTTTGATACTAGGAAAATCGCTCATTGACATTATATAATCTGTGTCAACTCGACTCAACTCGACTCGTCGCTTGACAATTAACGCCAGCCTTTGTGATAAAAAATTACTACTATTTCTACTATTGAAAAAAATTGAATAAGATAGTAACACCGTTTTCTGCTCCGCAAAATCAACACAAAATAAAATCACTTTTACACATTTTGCATTCGTTGTGTGTTGTGTTATGTTATGATAAATCTTTAACTATGAATAGTTAGTGATTTACGTGAAAAAACTTACACTACATGGACACTAGGAAGTGATTATGGGCTCACTGTGATCAGAATGTAGCACTAAGTCAAGTTCCCAATCCATATTATTCAGTTTAGTCTTATTGATCTTTTGTTGGACTGTAAATAAATATACACTGTGAAAATGTCTGTGGTTAAAGGAAAACTCGTAAAAATGGAAGTTATTCAAGTGGGTGAATATGAATTCACCAAACAAGACATCATTGGACATGGGGCGTTTGCTATGGTGTACAAAGGAAGAAAGAGAAAGGTACGTATTAGTATGATCTGCAATTTTCATTGTTCTTGCATTACCTACCTGTTTTTTTCCCGTAATCTAGACCGATTTTACCAGTCCTCAATTTTATTTATCTGAAAAAATATTATTGTTTTGACTTCCTGGTACCGCGTTATTGATCTTGCATGGTTTTGGCGTTGTGGGTGGAGGGCGATGATAATGCGTCGCTGTTTATTTTGTAAGTTTCTTTTGTAACGTAAACAGTTTTAACAAATTGGTTTAGATTTTAATCTTTTGATATGTTTTTACTTTAATATTTACAATTACTATGATGTAGCCTAACCATCAGCTGATAGTTCACTTTGTTTATAAATAGAATTACAAAATAGAGCATAGTGCCAAGATTTTATTTGAATAGAATAGGTGTTGTTGTTACGTACCTACCTAAGCTTACTGATAAATTAAGTGTAATACAAATTGAAAGAAACTGTTCAATTTGACAACACCCACACCAAACTTTGATAGGATAGTTCTATATTTTATTATTACTAAGAAAGAAGAATTGGGTATGTACTTGTCATAATTTGGTAATTGACACATCTACAAATAAATTGAGTTTCACACACAAAAATTTATCAACCATGTCATCCGGTGGGACTTAATTTAATAAGACCTGACAAGACATTGAGACGATGACATTTAAAAGAAACATGAAATGTGGAGGTCTAAATTATAAAAATAATTATCCATAAATATTTCTGAAACCCTGTTTCTTGAAGATAACAGCATAATATTATTCAAACACCTTGTTCAATGATAATGTTTATTTATCTGCAGTATTTGATTTTTAAATCGAGTTTAAAGTTTTTAGTTAGAATTTATCTAAAAAATTACTTAGGAACGCATGTAGGTGGAAGTTGTATCTTGAAATTAACAACAGCTTTTGCCTCATATTCGGCTTTTGTGCCAGGAGTATTGCTGAATATACTATTCATTGCAAGCCTACTTTAGATCATTGTTCTCTAATTTTTATTATCTACATTATTAAATATTTGTTTATTATTCACTAATAAACTAATGGCACTAAAATTAATTAATACTATATGTCCTTAGTGAATGAGGGCCTAAATAAGCAATTCACTGTGTGGCTATTTTTTCCAAATTGACATTAAGCATTATTTTATTAAGTTTCTTGTATTTAATGTGTTTATTAAGTAGGATGCTGATAATTTGTACAATGAAAAAATATATTTACATGACTAAACATTTAACAATATTTACAATAAATGATTGTGAGATAAAGGTATATACCAAAATTATTGATTTTATTGGTATCATCATCCACTATGGTGTGTGTGAAAGACAAAAATCATTTGGCAAATGATTTTTGATCCAAAAAACTGCCTTAAGTTTCATTTTCCAAATGCACTTTTAGCAATTTGTACATTTTGAACATAATTCATTTGGTACAGTCACAAGTCAAAAGTCAAAGTCAAAAATAATTTATTCAATTTAGGACAGAAAATGCCACTTATAAACGTCAAAAATTTTAAAATCAGTAATATTGGCTCTTAGGCCTATCAATATTTTTACATATGAGCATCAATATGTTTACATCTGCATTCGATTTGAGACCTTATTACAATGGCATAAAAACTTATTTGCATACATTTCATTGCTTGTGACTGAACAATTATTATTTGGCAAAATTTTACTCATTTAAGTTTTATGGAGTCAATTGTAAGAAAGTGCCATGTTTTGATAAATTATGCAGTACAATCTGGCCCGTACAGCTTAGCAAGTTACAGCGGCCCAGTTTTCATGTAGGGGATGAGGTATCTGTACTAGTTAATGTAATATATATAGCCAAATGAAACATTTGATTAAATGAAACTAGACCAAATAATTATTTGTTAAACAATATTATGCCAAAAAAGAGATTTGCTAGGTAGCTAAAAATTTGCAATAAGTTGTTTGACACTATGTTTTTTGCCAAATGAAAATTTGCATAAAATAGTTTGTAATGCAATATTTTGGGAAACATTAGTAACCAACCTGCCATTTATTGTGATAAATTAAATAAATGAATTTTAAGTTTGAGTCTGAATAGCACTTGATACTAAACATTTTTTATGAATAATTAAGAAAAATAAGGACATTTAGCATATACACACATTATTTTTGCTCAACACTTTTATTCTGAAATGATCTCATCTAGTCAGCTTACATACAACACGACAACTAGTGGATGACGCTTATTATCTGATCATGAGTAAATGACCTCGTTACTAGAGCTTACTTGCTTCAAACCATTTTTTATTTTGCTGCAAAAACTTCATTTGTAATATTTCCTTCCTGCAGGTTATTGACTACCTACTGCCTAGTTGTTGAGAATTCGCCAAGTAGGTACGCGCAACTCTTGATACTCAAACAAGTGTCTTATATAGAGAGATACATATTTTCCCATCTCTGAATAATAGATCGACGTCGCCTACTCCAAGGCCTTCGACAGGCTTGTGCTTAGTGTAAGCCATAATGCCATATGGAGGAGTCTTAGAACTCAGGGAGTTAGCGCAATATATACCAACATCATAAAAGCTATCTACACTGATGTCAAAGCCAGGGTTTAACTGAAAAGCTCAGGAGAAACATTCAAAATAAAGGTGTCCGAAAAAGGCGACCATTATCTGCGAAACTATTCTCGTCCGTGTTGGAAAGCATATTTTAAACATAATTAGTTACATTTCAAGTTAAATAAAAGCTTGTAAAATGGGATGGGACCATTTGGGACTGAATATTACTGGAAGAAAGTTGAATCACCTCAGATTTTCTGACAATATATTGGCTTATTTAGAGAAGATTCGCAAAAATTATAAAGAATGCTCCAAGACCTAAGGTACAGTAGTAAAGTAGGCCTTAGTCGGCCAAAGTAGCATTGCCGAAAACCCAGATAAAACAAAATTATGAACAAATCCTAGGCCACAGGAATTATTGATAGATAACTAACATCTGGATTACATTGAAGAGTACACCTATCTAGGACAGATTATCTGTCACCAGGACCAGACCAACAAAGAAATCAACATAAGAATAACAAGTGGCTGGAAAAGATACTGGTCTCTAAAAAAAATACAAAAATCAGCTGGTCTTAGCAAAGGCATTAAATAAAGATAGTTTTTAAGACTGCATCACATACAGTTGCGAGTAATGGTCCTTGTCAAGGTAATATACGAGGTGCGGTCCAAAAGTGTCCGGCCTAACAAAGAAAACAAGTAGATATATTTACAAAACCTTTTTTATTTTTCTATATAGTCCCCCTCTATTTCAATGCACTTTGCAGATCTCGTGAGCATTTCTATCCCCTTAAAAAAATACTCTGGAGTTTTATCCTCAAAATAGGCGAAAACCGCTTGAGCCACTTCATCATCCGAAGAAAACCGTCTTCCTCTTAAGTCTGCCTTAAGTCTTGAGAACAAATAATAGTTGCTTGGGGCCAGGTCAGGGCTGTAAGGTGGGTGGCGAATTTCCCCGAAGCCACATTTTGCTACAGCAGCTTTGGCAATTGCAGAAGTGTGAACGGGAGCATTATCGTGGAGAAGCCGCACACCACTACTGATTTTTCCACGTCGCTTCTGCTTGATCGCCTCTCGTCATTTTACCTTTTAGCAATTTGAATTTAATTTAGTTACTTCAGAGTTTCCATGGCCACCGTCCGACGTCATCATTAGATCATTTCCATGTCATATTATTATTGCTAAGTCACTCAACTTATATTTATGGATGCAAAATTTGAGTAGCAGAGTTAAGAGCGGTTTCGCACTACGTCCGATCCGAATCCGATCTGTGTCCGTTAAAATACGTCATTTGATTTTGAATATGGAAAACCGGACCTAGAATGACGGGCGTAGTGCATAAACTGTCGTACAAATAGTTCTTCGACTACATCAGACCGAATTTTAACGGACTCGGATTAGATTAGAATCGGACGTAGTGCGAAACCACTCTAACTGATGTGAAACAGATGTAGTTACTTCATCTCATAATAAGATTGCATTTGAGAGACATTTCAAAAATAATCCTGCTGCGGCTGTTAGTTAATATACCTACCTACTAAGTGGGCAAGTAGCAACTCTGTGGTGTGTTGGATCCAGTTTCGTATCTTTGTTTTTCACCCCTGGGAGTTATACAAAGCGCTTTGGAACAATAGGACACGCATCGTGTCGTGAGCCCCAAGGGCGCTTGACACGTGCGGAGCGCACACGCAGATAGGCAACAATGCGAAGATTGCGACCGCGGAGCAGGATGAAAAAATCAGTCAGTACTTACTCGTCACCTTTTTAGAGGAGGAGATTTTAGGTTCACCGTACATTTATATACATAATTTTAAAATTGGTAAGCAATCACCCAGCTAAACAAATTCCACCTTCGGTAGTTACTCTTAGTTACCATCCTGTCCTGCTATTGGTCCCAGCCTCAGTTCCCAGCCCAGTATCTTGCCGGTCATCACGGGGCGTTACTGTAGGTATATTTAGACTAGCCGACGCCCGCGCAAATGTCGAATTTCCCATACAAACCCCATTTTTACCAGGGTAATCAATCTCTAAGGGTAGAGATTGAGTTTCCTTCCTAAAATCCTGAAATTAAGAACGATGTATATTTTTTAATTACCAAACCAATAGCTAAATACCGAATTTAATGGGTTTAACTCCAAAACTGACAGGTTGCATACAAACTTGTCCCCATTTTTTAACGCCTTAGTGGATGAATTTCCAAATTTCTATTTTAGTGCACCCCTAGACCTCATAAAGAAACCTATGTGCCAAATGTGGAGTTGCTGTTTGGGCTGTGCGTTGATATCAGTCAGTCATTAAGTCAGTTTAAATTTTTATATATTTAAGAAGATAGAAATAGAATCTGATGAGAAGTAAAGATTTTCAGGGAATATATAACATATAACAATATAAACCGTACTTTGTAGTTTCCGTAAGTTTTATGAAACATACATGGAGACGTTACTACTATCTGAATGAGCGAGCAGTTATCTAAGTCTTGAAATTAGGTCAAATGATTGTAATCGACAGAATGCACGCATGGCCGTGCTAATGTTAGCCCAGTCCCGATGGGATATCTTCTAAAGATATTATGGTAGCACTGGAAACTAATTTTGATAGAAGTCTTGGAATAGGTAATGAGTAGGGCCATATTCATGTAAAAAAGCTAGTACTTATCGGCCCTTTTATCGTTTCCCAGATCGCATATGGGCCGAAAAAGCACCTATGCAATAGGGTTTATTCTTTTATTAAATTTAATAAGGGTTGAACAGACTATGTTATTACCTCCATTTCCTTAAATCCAAATAATGTTGCTAATATTTTTATCAGATTCACGAAAATGAAGGATAGATCTTGAATATCGTGCATACGTGCATACGAGTACCTTACCTGCCCACCTGCAGCGGTCTTATGCAACGCTCGTTGCACTTACGTTATCAATTTACAAAGGCGACCTGCAATTATTAATAATGTCTAGGTAGGTGCCTCTTAGCTAAGCTTAAGTTGTGCAAGCAAGCCTCGTGTCTCAGTCTTCTTATCTAAAGGTCAAAGGATTTCAAATGATTCACATTTACACCGTCGGACTCAGTTAAGATTTAATTTGTTATGCTGAAAGATATTAATATTTTCATTAATATGATACGAGTATCCTGATCAGATGTGGTGTGAGGTCTAATTAAAATTTAGTGTGTGAGAAAAGGCGAAGCAAAATGAATTGGCAAAATTTAATTAATATCCCTGCACTGAAGCAAAGGATCAACCAAACTAGTAGAAGTCAATTTTTGTTAAATATAAACAATCTTCTGGTTATCAGTAACATAACTAGTTTGTTAATGATAACCAGAAGTTTGCAAGTCACTAGATTAAGGCCTAGTAGCCAAATTTTGGTTACTGTTAACCAATCATTTTTATTTTTACCTTACTTAAATTAATTGGACATTATGCTTAGCTTTATGCTAATTTACGTGTTCATTAAGCATAATTAGAACAGTCAATCTCACCTCGAATCCCCCAATGAATCAATTCATTAGACAATATAGGTATTATATTGTTGTTAAAGCGGCATCAGAAATATCAGTGAATATGTAAACTGTCTGGCTGTCACGTTTTATGAGATACAGCTTGGTCTATCAGCAACCATAGATTAGGATATAAGATTATTAGAAAGATTTCAGTTTTCCTTATTTTAAAGGATAGGTTTATTAAATGTCAATCCAATATTTCCATAAAAATTATATGATATATTATTGCATTTTGTGTCAACTTGCAAGATCCGTATTATTATAATGAATACTTCTTAGTTTTTACCTGATCCTGTAATTACCCGATGTGCCATATATGGATATGGCCTGGATCATGGTCCAGACTTCCAGAGCGGACCCTTTGCTCTGCGCGAGTGCACAACCGGGATAACGCTAAGATAAATAATAATTATTTTCATATTTTATGTTTAATTTTTTTCTTCTTTCAGAATCCGTCGCAATCGGTGGCTGTAAAGGTGGTAACTAAGAAAGGCATCCAAAAAGCTTCAGAGATTCTTGTGAAGGAGATCAAAATACTGCGAGAGCTGACTGCGCTTCACCACACAAACCTCGTAGCCATGCACGACTGTATGGACAGCCCCGCCTATGTTTATGTCGTCATGGAGGTGAGTCATTTTTTTACTGACTTTGTTTTTTGAGGACTTTTTTCATTCTATAACATTCAATTAATGTTTATGGACAACAATTTGATTGTTTATAGCAACTGATCAGTTGCAACTTGCAAGTGCAAATGCAGTGCTTCGCATCTTAGTTCCTAATTTTCGCTATTAGATAGATAATTTACCATTTTTGTTGCAAAATCGTCCCTATTACAACTGATTAAGTTGCCGCTGTGTTTAACTGGATGTGCGGTCTCTGTACATACCACCAATCGGTATTCGTGGGTTCGTGACGTGTTTGCCAAACATTGCAAACCAGAAATAACTCCCTTTAAAGAACAGAACTGTTCTCTCCCTCCGCTAATTTAAATTATTTTCGGCAGCCAGACCATAACAATTTGTGCTCTTCCGTTGGGTATTTATTTATTACGATTTTCTGTTTACACATCTAAAGCTACGCACCACTTAAAAACCTTGTTGATTGATAACGCAATAAAACCTACCTGCGCCTGTTTATTTACTAATGCCAATAACAATGCGTGGTATGTAAATAGTACTTAATTCTTACATACATATCAATAAGTTGCATCAACATACGGACATGCGAATGCATTTAGGTAGTAGGTGCCCTTAGAGTACAATAATTGTTGGTTATACTCGTAGCTAGTGATTTACTACACACTACGTCGGAAATTAATTTTCTATTAGGTAGGCGTTTTATTACGGCATGTAGAATTGTAGAGTATAAAGATGATATGAATATACGTGAATTAATATTTTCTGTCTATAATAATATAACATTTGCTTGTAATCAATAATCAAGTTATAATCTAGTGAAATAAGATCAAGAAATCTAGTGTAGAATAGTCGCCATTAAATTAATATGTAATTAATTAATTAGGTAGATATCTACAAACTTTAATCATGTGCATGGCTGACCCGGAATCGTAATTAATTAACATACAATGTGTATATTCTGCTTTTAGCTTTTAATTTGAAGTACAGTCATCAGGAACCTTATTGCTAATCGTTAACATAAATAATGTGTTTCTGCCCGTAACCCAATGGCCTTGCCCTTAATCCATTCCTGATGATAACACGACATTGTAGAATATTTATAGTTATAATTATTAATTTAATTTAGGTATATTATACAGTGTGGATACACTGTACACTGAAGCACCACATACCAGTATTTAAAAAAAAATTATGTACAGGGTTTTCAAAAAAAAAAAAAAAAATTTTTTTAGAAATCGTTACCTTGCCTTACAAATTTGGTTATAATTTCCAAAAATGACGGTTTTTTTTTATCCATTTTTTTATTATTATTGCTGATCACTTGTACTTAGTACTCCATTCGTTTTTTTTTTTTTACAAACTGAATTTAATAAAAAAAATTAAGTTTCTTTCAAAATTCAATACTCACTGCTAGCAAATCGTTTGACTTTCAATGCTTTTGGTGCAAAAAAAATGTACCACACTGTCAGTGCCCATTGTTTAAAAAAAATGCCCATCTTTTGCAGATTCTAAAATGGTGCAACAATAAGTGTTACGACTTACAGGAAAAAAGTTATTGCTTTTCGAAACAAAAAGGAGCCCAATTCAGAAAAACAATTTATTTGAAGTTCAAGGGTTTACAAGGGTTGTAATTTTTTTCTGTGTGGTCCAAAGCAAAGGTGTGGATACACTGTACACTCAAGCACCACATACCAGTATTTAAAAAAAAATTATGTACAGGGTTTTCAAAAAAAAATTTTTTTTTAATTTTTTTAGAAATCGTTACCTTGCCTTACAAATTTGGTTATAATTTTTTTTATTATTATTGCTGATCACTTGTACTTAGTACTCCATTCGTTTTTTTTTTTACAAACTGAATTTAATAAAAAAAACCCTGAAAACCCTGAAAACCCTGTACATATTTTTTTTTAAATACTGGTATGTGGTGCTTCAGTGTACAGTGTATCCACACCTTTGCTTTGGACCACACAGAAAAAAATTACAACCCTTGTAAACCCTTGAACTTCAAATAAATTGTTTTTCTGAATTGGGCTCCTTTTTGTTTCGAAAAGCAATAACTTTTTTCCTGTAAGTCGTAACACTTATTGTTGCACCATTTTAGAATCTGCAAAAGATGGGCATTTTTTTTAAACAATGGGCACTGACAGTGTGGTACATTTTTTTTGCACCAAAAGCATTGAAAGTCAAACGATTTGCTAGCAGTGAGTATTGAATTTTGAAAGAAACTTAATTTTTTTTATTAAATTCAGTTTGTAAAAAAAAAAAACGAATGGAGTACTAAGTACAAGTGATCAGCAATAATAATAAAAAAAATGGATAAAAAAAAACCGTCATTTTTGGAAATTATAACCAAATTTGTAAGGCAAGGTAACGATTTCTAAAAAAATTTAAATTTTTTTTTTTTTGAAAACCCTGTACATAATTTTTTTTTAAATACTGGTATGTGGTGCTTCAGTGTACAGTGTATCCACACCTTTGCTTTGGACCACTATTTACGCCACACCCTGTATATAATGAATAATGTTGATTAGTGATGATACACGAATACGAATAGTAAACCTAGCCACCGTTTTAAACTATCCGGTGCTTAAAGTCATCAATGTTACTTTAGAAAATGTTCTTAATCTATACATTAATAAAACTGTAGAAAGTCGAATTCTGTACATTGATTTGAAAAAAATCCTCCTAGGCCTTAGTTAAGGTCAGTAGAATACAAATTTTTTGTTTGATTTTGTTAGTATGTATGTATGGGTCTTGAACGTTATAGACTCGATATCGGATAAACTAATCCTGATGTACCTATCACAGTTTAAATATGTATATTCTTGAACGTAATCTAGGGTATGTTTCATCTCGATAGTAATAGTACATCAGGAGATACAGGGTGAGGGTGTCCTTCCTTCACCATACTACAGAGTACAAATGAGAGATCACGATTACTGAGCCCTATTTCACGAAAATATTAGTTAACTTGTATATTAGCTGTTAGTTACTAGTGTTAAAATTACTAGTCCTAATATTTTCTGTTTCTTGAAGACATGTACTAGACTAATAACTAATAGTAACAGACTAATAGAAAATATTAAGCTGGCTTGGACGTTTATACACTTTCCATCCATGATTAAAAAAACCGGGCAGGTGCGAGTTGGACTCGCGCACAAATGCAATAATCTTGCATTACTGCAACATATGATTTTTTTCTACGATTGTAACCTCAAAATTTCGTTTTTTTTTCTATACTTGTGTTGACCTTCATTCTTGCTGTGTTTCATTTATTTATTTGTTTGGTACAATGCCGGTAAAAGCGAAATGTTTTATTCAATGAGATTTAAAGTAAATTAATACTTGATAAATTTTGTAAGTGGTTCTGGTTAAAAAGACAATAATTTGTAAAAATACACTGATAAATTTAAGGCTAATAGTTTGAGCTAAAATTGAAACCAAATTGAATTAACTCTAGTAATTTTTGCTAATATTTATTAGCTGATAACTAATAACTAATATTTTACTACCGTAGCTTCGAGAAACGCACACTAGTAAACTTGTAAAAAATATTAGTTCATCGACTCATATTATTAGTCTAATAAGTTTCGTGAAATAGGGCCCCGGACGGCGATGGAGTATGAGTAAATTTGTATCATCGAGTCCACGCAGACGAAGTCGCGGACAGCCACTAGTACCTACAATAAAATATCTAGTAGTTTTGGACGTCAATGATAATTAAAATCTTACTCCGAGTCATTGAGGTGCTCGCCCGTCCCCCTACTAAAGAAACCCAATGAATGAATAATAATGCCCTCATCATCAGTATAGACGTCTTCCGCGATTCGATCGCGCACGCGAATTTGTGGCAAGGTCACGTGGCTATAGATAAACTTGCTTACATACAAACCTTCAAGCACGTTGCTGTTGCGTGCGCGTGCGCCGGCAAACCGACCGCGACGGCTGTTGTCAAAGCCTGCTGTATCGCTTTAAAAATCCAAATGAAATTCGCGGCACACCGGCTAGATATTATTGCGCAGCTAAATGCCGTAATAGGTCAAGGGGACATCAATGAAAAGATTAGTCTGATAAAGAACAGACAATGTACGAATTGAAAGAGGACTCTTATCTGTCACTGAGCCACATTCTGGCCATCATAACGTTGACTTTTGGGGTCGGAACGACTCACGGCTAGCCTGCCCTACTAACCTCCATATCTCATATTTTATTGGTTTAATTATCTCTTAGTTTAACCAAACATAATATAAGTGTGAACTATTGCTGTCTAAAAGACTATGGGAAATTGTAGATATTAAAACTCTATCTGTTTATTATAAGTATAATATGTAATGTTATTTTTAAATTATATATTCGTTACTTTGATTATTGCATACGTAATGCAAATTGTTCTATATGAGGCATTGGTCTTGTGCGCCTATATGTCTGCCTTTATTATGTATTCCCACACGTGTTACGTGTGCGGCCGATATGACGCGAGCCAAAGCCCACGACGTATCTTTGCCTCGTGTCGTGTCAACAACACCCAAAGAACTTCTATAGTCACTTTGTCTTTTATGATTACGAGCAGTGTAGAATCTCGATTACATTATTGCGCACTAATGTAAAAAGTCTTTTTAACAAAACAAATTGATGACTAAACTGAGCCATCGAAAGTAATTTTCTAATCTTTAGAAAATAGATTTTTATTGTTTGGAAGCCAAAACAACAGATATTAAAATTCCATACTTTCGTAACGTGACCTCCACCTCACCTAACTCTGCCCGTGTCAAGAGAGAAGGACAATCACCCACTGATGCCAGTGGGCTATTCCATTTATTTTACACAGGTGATCCAGCTTTGTTCCTTTTTATTTTGCACTAGCGAACTGGTACATCTTATCACGGGTACAATTTAAATTAAAAAAATCAATAAATTTTAATTAAATATATCCTATGGAACTCAGTGATAACGTAGTATTCCACTGGTGAAAGTATTTTCATTACCTGTTTAGTAGTTTCAGACACCTACAAATAAACTCATATAATACAAAATGTAAAAAACCATGTCCCAGGCAAATGGAAGTGATTCTAGTGGTCAATCTCAATAATTGCAACAACTTTTTGCATGAGATAATATCGATAAAATATCGATCTCACCCCCTGTCATTCGACAGGCTTTTTATATACGGGGTGGAATTTTGTAATGCCACCTTAAAGGAAATAACTTTTATTACTGAATATAGAAAATTTTACTTCCTGAAACATTCCTTTATTTTTGAGAAGAAAGAAAATATTACAAAATCCGAAAATTCGCTTGCCAAAAATTTAATTTCGATAATAATAAATTTGTGTATCCAAGAAAATAAAAACCCATTGCGAGCATTTGATCAACAAGAATTCATTTAATTTATTGGGTCTGTCTGCTGTAGGTACCATTTTTTTATTTATTATGTATTTCAAATGAAAAACTTAATATTATAATATAATACTCGTATTATCACATTTACAATGTACCTACTTTGTAGCGAGTTGAGTTAAAATATCTTCTTAATACTTCTTATTATAAAATTCTCTTGATGATCAATTAATAGCCTAATTTCAAGATTTTCAAGTCAGATTAATTATCCATCACGCTTATGCGTAGTTTCAGAATACGGACCTCGCTCTCGGACTGTCGGGCGTATTAAGCCAAGGCGAGTTCATTGGCTTGTTGGCACGTTTTTCTTTGGTCGACTACGACTCAGTCATCATTACATTAGGTACCTACTTTTAAGCGTGGCCACTCGCCATGACTGCTATTGACCATGACTTGACTAAATGAGTTATTATTATTTTAAAGAGCATGTTACAAACAAACCTGTTTTAAAATATAATAATATTCATCATTACATAAAAAATAGTAAATTCGTAGTTGTATACTTATTACTTGCCTACATCAAGTTACAATTGTCGGTAAGTACTAGCACTAGCTACTGTAGGAAGGTCTTCATGTGGCGAACGAACTCATAAATTATCTCACAGACAACATAGATTAAAAAAAACAACACGGAAGAGTTCGCTTCTGCGTTTCTAATTTTATTTGTATGAAATGCTATGCGAATACCTATACCCACCTACGTATAAAACATGATGCGACTTACATAGGCAGTATTTTGTTGATCCATGTAGGTAAACTTAGCTGATAATAATGATAAAAAATATCGAAATTCGTGGATGCACGCCTTATGTGTGTGTCAATTTCTCCATCTAATTGCGATCAACTTTTAAAATTAATAAGGGACATATTATACGTTCGCATTTCATTATTGTTGTAAGGTAAAAGGCTTTTTGTGAATCTGTTGTTTCTTTTTTTATATACCTAATTAATAAATTATTTCTCATACCTAATTAATAAATTTAAATAGCTATGTAAGTGAACTATAATATAAACATTCATCTCTTATTATGTAAGATAAAGCGTGTGTGTATATTTTGGCTGATGCTCAACGTGGGCCGCGGTCGCGCCGGTGTGCTGTGTGATGTGATTGTGATTGCGCACGCGCTAAACAATAATACAGAAATGTACATTTTCTTGGATAGACGTAAATCCTTCAGTCAGTCGCCAAGTTCTTACGGTATCTTTTTTCGCATGAATTTGGCCTTGAAATTTGTGAGCTTCTTCATCTACCTATAGTGGTCCACTCACTACCATTACCGACGTTTTTATGTACACGTACCAAGATCAAAAGTGTTCTTACATGCATTTCCATGCAAACATACATCTCTATTCAGAAGAGATTATATCGAATCGATAGAAATTGGTCTTTTAGAGAAAAGATATGATAATGATGCTATTTGAGCAGCATTTGATGATTTAATACTGCAGGAATTAGGCTCCTGCCTAATGCCTCCTCCTGGACGGATACTTTTGTTTCTCACAAAAGATTTGACTCCATGTGGGGAGTTATATTTTATCTCCATTTAATATAAATAGTAATATTAAGCTATAGGATTTACATTTTACATTATTATGACACGTGTATTTAATTAACGTATAAAGTGCGCCAGATGGAATTAATTAAACTGACAATATTTTCGATGTGACATTTAATTGGATGATGTAATTAGAGATATCAGTTCACCGCGTATTTTCTGCTGCATAGTTAGGTTATGTAGGTGGCTAGTGGGTCTGGGATACACGAGCTGCGCTGTGAGCACTTCGGTTGATATCAGTCAGCTGGTGACCTCGTGGACGCATTAGAGCCGCTCCCGTACAAAGCGCTCTCGGGCCCTACGCACGTGGTTGCCGCCAAGCTATTGCGTCGGTCGCTTGCTCTCCGACCGACGACATGAAACTAGTTTTATCATGGCTTCCTGCAAAAAATAAAACTTATAGCTTTCAAATATTGATTTAACATAGCAATGACGTAAATCATTTCACATTATGTATACTTACGTAGCTCGGCTGAACCATTTAAGAACCTAGTATGAGCAGCGTAGTAAATTTTACAGGAGAGCGAAAAAACACATTCTCGTTTACCCTACTGGTATACTCAAACTTTTGAAAACTAAATTGATGTTTATTTTGAAGCTTAATAATTTAACTATATTTTTTACAATAAATAAATAAATTAACTTTTAAATAGCAAGTTTTATGGCCCTTACTAACACTCAAATGGTTTTCTTTTTTTTTTTTTCGTAAAAACCAGAATCCAAACCTAGTATGGGAGTACTTCCTAGGTTTTAAAATGTTTTTTTTGGGTTGATACACCTCGTGGACCCGGAATCAATCTAGGTTCATTAGATACATTGAATTTTTTATCATAAAATCCAGCTCAGTGAATTAAGAATCAAATCTGAAAAAAAACTGGCAAAGTGCGAGTCGGACACGCGCATGAAGGGTTCCGTACCATTAACTTACAATATTAGACAGTATAGGCAACACGTTTGTATAGGAGCCCCTTTTATTAAATATATATTTTTAATTTTAATTTAATTATTTATTTTTAAAGTTAAATACAACATATTATTCTGTGAATATTTTAAGCCTCTACTTGTTGCTATTATAAATATCAAGCAAAAAATGGCAAAAAAATCATGTTTTTTGTATGGGAGCCCTCTTCAAAAATTATTATTATTTTAATTTAATTATTTATTTTTAAAGGGAACATACAACTTAACATTCTGTGAATATTTCAAGCGTCTAACTGTTGCCGTTATTAGTAGAGAGCAAAAAACGCTAAAAACACGTTTGTTGTATAGCGACAACAGAAATACATCATCTGTAAAGTACATTTTAACTGTCTAGCTATCACGGTTCATGAGATACAGCCTAGTGACAGACAGACAGTGGAGGCTTAGTAATAGGGTCCCGTTCTTACCCTTCGGGTACGGAACCCTAAAAAACGTAAAGCGTAACGTGAATTATCTAACGGGCAACAGAAATTAAGATAGCAACCAAGTTTTCAAACAAACCAAGAATAAAACCAATACATCACATGTTAATACGCGGCATACTTGCAAAAATACACACATAAGCATATCATTTTAGTTAGGATTAGTTTAGGCTAAGCATTTGCCACTTGGTCAGGCTGAAGAAAACAAAATTAGATTTGCGTAACAAAAATGTGTTGGTCGGGAGTTGGGTGGACACGTATTTTCATTTCCCAGTAAGGACATTGACCATTGTAAAACCTAGTATGTTCATGCACTTACTAGATTTCGAAATGGTTTATGTTACTTACTGGTTTTTTTAAATGGTCAAATTGGGTTTGTGGTGTAGTTACTAGGTTTGGAGCCCCATGCCTTTTAGGCTTCTAGTTGTTTTATCGCAATTTCTGACGTTGTATTCGGTAGGTACCTTAATATTATGTAGCTTTATGATAAAAAACGAAAATCTGAAAACATGTCCCTTACTAGGTTTTTAAATGGTTCAGCCGAGCTACGGTATTTATGTAGGCACCAGTCACCACACAATCGTTCTGTAACATTAACCATAGCAGGCCTACATAAATTCACGAAAACACCTTTATAACTCCGTCATGCTAGAAAATATTAATGCAGTGCAGTAGAAATTTGCATATCGTGCAATAAAACAACGGTTTATAACACTGACGACTGTACTTTTTATGTAAGAAAGTATGCCTTTGTACTTTTCTAATGTAATTAATAGTTAACGGCAATCATCAGACCGAGTCTTGTTCCATAACGGTAACACAGTACAGTTGATGCAGTTACGAGTAGTTCTATTTCACGACATTTAAACGGGTATAAATGGCTGTAGCTACGAGTATGTGATAAAATATGCGTTTTAGGATGATGGGAATTTGGATTGACATGTTATTGAAAAACTCATATTGCAAAAGCCACAAACGTGTGCCAAATAATGTGATGATGCCATGATGGCTGCACTGGCTACAGTAATCGGCGTGCGTGATTGCGTCAGGCCGGTTTCTCCCGGGCTGGCACCGCGCGCTCCGCCCGAGCCCCCAGCTGGAAAGTGAGGTGGCGGAAACCACAGCTTTCTATCCGTTCGCTTAATGCTTTTCACATTATCTTGCCATCCATGGATAAACATTTTGACTCGCCTATTTAAATAAAATAAAGTCACTTACGTAACAAAAAATACGAAACTGTAGTAAGTGCCACTTATTGTAATACTAGCAGTTCCCCGCGACTTCGCCCGCGCCAAAAGTCGGATTTTCCATACAAATTTTCATCGCCCATTTCACCCCCCTGATGATTTTTTATCGCGACAAAAAGTAGCCTATGTCCTTCCCAGTGTCTCAAACTACTCTGTGCCAAATTTCATTTAATTCGGTCCAGTAGTTTCGGAGCCTATTCGATGCAAATAAACAAACAAACAAATCTTTCCTCTTTATAATATTAGTATAGATGAAGAAAATAATTCATCAAATTATATAATTTTCCTTTAAATAAAAATAAAACTTTAAACCCGTTGAATATGAAATAAAATGTACTCACTTGTTTTAAGTATAGTTTTAGAAAAAAATCTAAAACCGATTAGGCTACCTAATATAAAAATATATGTAGGTACCACACTAAACCGTACTAACATAGGCTTTGTTCTCATGGAAAAATAGACAACAACACTCGCGTGCTGCGAAAGACAAAGGTGTCGGCAGTTTTTCCTCATACGGCGTATTGTTTGTTAGCTAGATGCCGATGGCACTAAACATGAATTGAGTCACAAAGCTGCGATATCAAGATAGGTATAACTCCTTGATAGTTATTGCTATCTATAATAACATCTTTTACAAAATTCTTTGACGTTAAACGACGAAAGCAACATTTATTATACCAATTCGTTATCGCTATGCGTTACTCGTATTGTTTACTCTTGTACGTACATAAAAGTAAGTATACTATTTTTAAATAAAATACTGAATAATATTGTAGGCCTTATCTTATTAATAAAATTAAAGTATTTTATTGACAGCCATCCTCTGTAATGAATATGAAAAAAGCTCTAAAATATAAGATCAACGAATTTCCAGAACAAGCACAAAGTTATAAATGAAACCGGGTCACTGCACTTGAGTCATATCTCACGTGTCGTTGATCAAAACCGCACAAGTTCCTATATGTAGGTAGTTATTTTCGATATCAGTGTAGGTAGGTACTAGTTAGGTAGAGTACCTACGCATTTATATACTGGATAATTACTGCGCTCAGTGTGGCGTAGTTTGTTTACATGTAAAAAAGTCGCATTGCTGCGTCGCTACGAGAGTCAACGACCGTAAATCATGATCCTGGTAAAATTGAATGATTGTTAGTTGAAATTCAGTCACCGTGATTCGTAACTTTAGTCGCAGTTACTTCGCTCTATGCCATCTTTGTTCCATCTAACGGAATAGTACGACATAGGTCAGGTCAGGCAGGCAGATATTCAACCTTACGTACAATATCCGCCTGCTAAGCGCCTTCTTATGGTCTGTGACCTGCTTGCTCTGTGTTTACTGTAACTGGGTCTCGACTCTACTACAAAGCATATTATAACATTATATCGTATGACCACTTCATATCAAAATGCATATAATAGTGACCTTTGACGTAGTGACAAAGAGTTATAGGAAAAGAAAATCATGAAATAAGAAATGTATCGCTATGATTTTATTAGAATAGTAATACACGATCAATATACAAGCAAGAAAGAGAGTAGGGTATTGTGCCTATTGACTATTCTTTTTTTCATAAAAGTTATGCATTTTGTAGCTAGATCTTATTATTATATTCATAAAATGACAGCTAAAACAATTAATTTGTTAAATCTAACTATCACAAAACCAATAAATAAACGTTTCTTAATGAAAAAAAATATACAAAGGACATACTTATTTTATTTTAAACCGTTAAATTACTGTTAAAGTACAAAACTTAAAAAAATGCGTAACCTTTTTTCTTGCACGTTTTTCGAATTTATATCTTAAATCCTATCTAACACATTAAATAACACAATGTAACGTGAATTTTCTTGATTTTCTTAATTTATACATGCAAACATAATCCTAGGTGTATTGTCTTGTTAATAAATATTTTTCAATTGTGCAAAATAAGTACATTTAAAAATGCACCCTTATAGTACCCGACGTAAAATGTAATGAATGATGGTAACATCCATTATTATCGGACCAAAATATACTTCTGTGTCAAAATCTCTCAGATCAAATCTACTTGTCCACAAGTAGGTAATTGATTGGCACATGAACATGACTTAAAAATATAAATTTCCTTCTTAAATTTAAAGTTTTAAACTGGTGATTTGTCCTGTAGGGGGACTTCTTCGGGTGCCGCGCCGTTTGCGCTAATATTACCATTGCGTTCATTAGGCGTGCGGCTATTAGAGCTGAAGCGATTTTTAATAGAGCCCCAATTCTTCTTAATGGTTATCCCGGCCACTATTACTATCATCCCGGCGACAACTAAACCTATTATACTTTTGTCCACTCCTCCTGTCTTTGCGTCCGCTGTCGTTGCGCCAACTGGCGCTTCGGAAGAACTCTGGATATCTTTAGGTGTTTCTACTATGGAATTAAGAGGTGATACATCACTAGGTTGTTTGTTAACTGCAGATCGGAAAGAATACTCTGCAGGTGACTTGCTATTCTCGGTGCCTTTTGGCGAAGTATCATTCGGGAGTGTGTCATTATCATTATCTGTGTTAGGTATGACTTCACTACTCTCTTTAGGGGTACTTAGAACCGGATCAGCATTATCTTCACCTTCATTAGGAAAAATTATCATGCCTGGTAATACGGGCAATTCCTCATCAATTTTATTGCCTTCATCTTCATGACACTCAAATATTTGCTTTTCACATGATTCAGTACAAACAGACTCTAAGCTTAACGGTAGAGCATTACACAAATCTTTTTGCAATTCTTCGGTAGAGGTTGGTAGTATAACTTTTCGTAGCGAATCAAATTTTGAGAATAGTTCCGACGTCAAAGGCTGGAAAAAAACCATAACAGTTTATGTAGACCTAAAATTATTTATTTCATTCAGTTTTATAATAAAGCTAAAATTAATCATTGGTAGAACCTTAATTTTACACAAGAGTGACCAGATAACAATGTGTATGTGTTCGAGTCGAGTAGTACGAGTATAACCAGTAATAGGGGACATATTGGTCTAACACTATGAGCAGAAGATAAAAACCATAAATTGCTATAATAAATAATTCATACTTAATTATTATCCTTACCGTTCTTATGTCGTTGCCTCCTAAATCAAGTTCTTCTAATTTGATTAGCCCGAAACTATTTTTCAGATCGTTAGGGTATTCAATTAACCTGTTGTTTCCAAGTTTTAATGTGACTAGTTCAGGAAGCTCACTCACGGACTGAAATCAAAACAATATTGCACATTAGATTTTGGTAGAATCGTTTCATTTAACTAAAACAGGAATATTAAGTAATTAACTCAACAAGTAAACTTACACCTGAAGCTAAGTTTATTAAGTTATTGTTGTTGGCATTTAAGATTTTTAAATTTTTGAGTGCTGATATTTCCTTAGGTATCTCTGATAATTTGTTATTTTGTATGTTGAGAACGGTGGTTTTCTCGTTAATTGGCGTTGGAAATTCAGTTAAATCGTATCCAGAACAGTCAACTATAAAATCATTGGATGTTCCTTCGATGTGACAAACGCACTGCTTAGGACATAGATCGTCGCCTTCGGATGGTGTATCAGCTCCTAAATCATCTAGTAATTTCTTGGGTTCAATATTTTCTATAGGTGGTGGTACAGATTCAGTTGTTTCAGCGACAGTTTCTGGTTCTTCAATGACTCCATATCCACTACCTTCTAGAACATCGGAATGTTTATCAGGTGGAAACTGGTTGTCATTTTCAACTGGTATTTGTAGCTCATCTTGGCCTTGAGCTGCAGCTGAACAAATTCTGAAAAGGTTTTTAATGCATTGAAAACTCGTGACACTTTCGATACGCTATTATCATTGAAATAATGACGTAGGATTCTTATAGGCGAGAGATAATAATTGCGATAACTACAAGGGCGTAACCCGAATACTGCTTTGTAAAAATTATACAAACTATACTGCAAAATAAATATGATTATTATACTACGAGTATATATACTAGACACCTCGTATCATAATATACTTTATTTTTTTATGTGTATGTCATGTCATTGTCATATGCTTTTTAGGTAAGTACTATACAGTGAGCCATTTCCTTACTCCTTAATTCTATGTGCTCATATACAATTCCACCAATACAATATTTTATGTTTTAAACCCATTTAATTAGGGGTTGAAGAAAAATAATGGCCAAAACGTCATAGCATTGGTAGTTACAGCTAAACTTTTGCTATAAAGTAATATAGTGTTATAAAATAACGAATTAAAAGTAACTTACGCAACAAGAACCAGCGTCAATAGGAAAATATATTTCGATGCCATGGTCACTCGCAAAAGCGAACACTATTGTAAGACCTGCCAACTGATCACAGGAGCTGTTACCTGTCGTGGCACAAGTACCAACGGTGCGAAGAGCACATAACTCACTGACACTTATAACTGTTATCACTCGATGATAAGATTATTAGCAGCATGGCCCAGCTTATCGCGAATCAAGTCCGATGATAACAAACTCTGCATAAACGAAAATAGAGTTTAAGATATAGGATTTTCAATGACACCTACATAGAACACAGACGTGTACCTGCACCAAAATCTAGTTAAAACTGATAGGTAGGTACTAGCATATATATAGACACCCACTAATATACATTATAATATGTCTTTGTTGTGAAAAGATGTACAATTGTGTGGCTCCACTAGTATCTGTTGATTCTCGTTTATTTGCGCAAGGCGCTAATTCTGAAATACGCGTAAACGTAACCGAACCACCTTTGTAATTTCCGTATTACAGTCCAATAGGCGCTGACGCCTTACTTCACAAACAAGAAATGTGTTACTTTGCAATTGTCAAGTCAAGTTAACGTGTCTGATATTTAGTTAAAAAAATAATGTGTAGGTATTACTACCACATTCAACAATATAACCAGATACCGGATTAGATACTAACTTGGATTGTTAACTAGTCTGAATCGAATTACATACATGTACACGTCAAGATTAGGCGACCTTTTATCTTTCTAGACTCGAGCATTTAATAACGATGATTCCAATAGATATTAATTGAGAAGTCACCACATCAGCCACAAAACAGTGACTATTTAAGTATAACAATCCACTACCTTTGGTAATTATTTTTGGTATTGTTTCAGTACTGCAATGGCGGCGATTTGGCAGACTACCTACAGACAAACAGGCTCCTCAGCGAGGGCACGATCCGCCTGTTCCTGCGGCAGCTGGCGGAGGCAATGCGCGCCATACACGCCAAAGGGATCGTGCACCGAGATCTCAAGCCACAGAACATACTTCTCACACACAACGTGGCGCCCCCGCGCACACCTCATCCCGCTGAAATTACACTCAAAATTGGTAAGAAAAAACTATTACCTTTACATTTAGTTATTCATAGCCTTATATCCGTTGTTAGAAGGTAATTAAAATGCAATTTACATCTGATACTAACATTTACTTCGTTGGTGATTACTATTTAACTTTATCACCGTCGTAAATAGTTTTATATTAATTAATTATCAACTAACTCAAACAAATAATGAATACTCCGTAATGATAGTTTATTTGTTTTTTATTTTGATAACCGTAAATATTCTAAAACCTTAAGTTTCGGTGAGGAGATAAACAGCTTTTAAAAAATGGTTTATGAACTTCCAGTTAGGTTCCAGTCACATTAAGCATAAAATTGAAATAAAATAACTAGATGTATTTGACTGCGGATCCGTAAATAAACACACAAAGTTGTTATTACTGTACTGATTAACATAATTTATGTATTAAACATTTGCGTTTCTTTCCGTGCAGCTGACTTCGGATTTGCAAGGTTTCTTGAAGAAGGAAACATGGCCGTCACACTCTGCGGCTCACCCATGTACATGGTAATCTATCATTCATCTTAATTATTAATGTTTTCTACACGCCTACTGAAAATGGTAGCGTGTTGTCGGGGTGCGGCAGATCGGTTAATCCGGTGCGGTCCCCGGTAGTGGACTGTATTTGGGTGTGTGGTGTGCTGGCCGGTCTGAAGCTGCCTAACTGGATGTACTGGGCACTAACTATAGGGTCCTGATTGAAACATTATTGCACTATGCACTTGCAGACTTTATTCACTCACTATTGCACTTACAAAGCTGTTATTCACTACTATGGCACTTATTGTCACTACTATTGCACTGGTATTCACTGTTCACTGTTCACTTTCTTCTCTTCAGAAGTATTCTGAGAGCTTTTCAGAACTAAAACTTCAGAACTAAAACTTGCCATCCGGAAAAACCTTTTCCATATTTATGTGGTTCCGGGATTCTTTCTCCCTCCCTCGGATCATGCTATCTCCCTCTAATGCGAGGAAATCAGTTTTTCGTTAGTTTTCCTGGGTGGCAGTTAATATTCTTACAGAAACTTATTTTTCTAAGTTGAGTCATTATTTTAGCTATTTAATAGTACTAAAATCATTACAATATTCTAATTAGTTAAGAAGTTATAGCTAAGAAACTGAAACGGCTTTCTTTACGGTATTGCCGCTTGCAAGGGACCTTTCTTGCGGGAAAGGGACAAAACATATCTGCCTTTCATGTTCTAGAATTTTCTTTCTGGGATTTCCAGCACTTTCAAAAAATTCTTGAAAATGGTGGAAAATTCGAGATACGGATAGGGAGGGGCCCTATCCGTATCTCGAATTTTCCACCATTTTCAAGAAGATGTGTGAGAGAAATAGCTATATATGTGTAAATGGACTAGAAGATATGTTTTCTCCCGATATTTTCCTAACTTTCTGACTTGGAAAACTTGTTCTATGTATAAAGCATGAAACATTTTAAACCTAAACATTTCACATTATCAAATACATGCCTTCCTAACTAAGTTAACAAAATCATAATTTTTCTTTTTATAAAGTTACTTAAGTTTTCTCGTCGCTAACAACTACCATAAAAGGGAGTGCAATCTTTTTAGTGTTTTTGTACGTATATATAGTTTTATAAAATCCATAAATGACAGGCAGTGCACTACATGTGCACCATTTTATTTGGCGATGTTACAGTACACCCCACCTCTGTGCCTGTGAAAGCATGGGTATTGCGCACGGTCTCTCTCCAGTCATGTCTGATTTACATCGTTTATGAGAGTGAAGTAACAAATAGCGCATTTGTGCTTTAGCACACGGTGGTTCTGTTTAAAATCTTGTGTCTGTACTCTCGTTCAATCTCAATCAAAATCGGTACGACAAAATTAATAAACAAATAAGTTCATTATTTAATCTTTATACTGGATTTTGTATGCAGGCACCTGAAGTCATAATGTCGCTAAAGTATGATGCCAAGGCTGACCTGTGGAGTCTGGGCACTATCGTATATCAGTGTCTGACTGGGAAAGCTCCGTTTCAAGCAACCACACCACACGAGCTGAAGGCGTTCTATGAAAATAGTGTAGACCTTCAACCTAAGTAAGTGATATTCAATAATGACTATATTATGGTTATGGAACAGTCAGGTTACCCATTTGAACTACGAAAGTAAATAAAATAGATGCGGTCTCAAGGGTAAAGTTGGGTAGTCTGACCTGTCCGCACGTGTGTACTTATAATAAGCATAACAGTTAGTAGGTATTATTGAAAATAACAAAGTCGATGTAGGTGCATAAAAATGTCCTTCGATTTCATAAACTTTTGTTCCAGCGACTCAATATCGAATATAGGTTACCGTGTTATAAGAAACTTGTTTCCTAACTATGTTTGAATATCATTGCATAATTTTACATTTTGTTTTTGCGTTTCGCTTTGCTGTACCTACATTTACTTAACAATGATGACTGTACACGAAAAAAGTTATAACTAAAAATATTATCTGACAATACTTTCCTCTTATTTCATTGTTAAAACTTAGGTATTTATTCATATTATATTCTGCATGAATGAAAAAAGTCAGCTTCGGAACTATTCAACTGTCCCACTGATGGCGTTATTGATTCATAATGCCGTTTAAAAATAAAATAATTAGATGTTATAAGATTGGACAGCTACAATCTACCTACTTAAATTAAGGGTTCCGAAGTCAATAAGTTACCCTCGTATTTTCGCCGTACACGTAGGTACTGCCTGCCCACGCCCTAGCATAGAGACCTTCATATACCATAGTATATCAATCTCACTAAGAAAACAGTAGAATATAAAAATATTTCTATGGTACCTTACACGTAAAGTGGTAATGGTAGTATTTAATGTTAATGTTTTTTTTTCAACTATTCAGCATCATAGTCGTCAGCAGCAACATAGTCAGTTTAAAACAAAGCTCGAAAACTACACCTTAGCTTTGAAAAGTAAAGTTCTTTAAAGAAAAGAAGCCTGTCTTTTGGAAAAGCTCGCTCCACCGTCGACTCTGTCTCTGCCACGCCTGACTTATTGAAGAGCAAACCCATTACAAATCCAAATTTAAAAATATATAATGTGTCAACAGAATGCCGGCGGGCACCAGCGCGGAGCTGTGTAGCCTGCTGATCGGCCTGCTGCGGCGCAACCCGCGCGAGCGCATGCCTTTCGAGACCTTCTTCAACCACCCCTTCCTGCAGCGCCCGCGCTACACTTCCAGTGAGTTGCCCTACTAACGAACACTAAATACTTCTTATTATTTATAAATATCTAATCTGGCCAGTACGTAATTTGTTATTTTATTCCTTTTATTTCTAGTTTCAATTTCTATTCAACTGAGGGTATCATACTGTGTACTTACAACACTAAATTAAACTTTGCTACCCAAGTAAGTCACTTTACCGCGGTGACACCTAGACACTCCATTGTTTGCGATTTCAAAACTATTGGAATATTTTACTGTGTTCACTAATTTCTTTCGACACTTGACACTGATGAACTCTATAGATTTCCTTTATTCAAATGTTCAATACAAAATAAACGCATTTTGGTTCTCTATTTACACAAATAAAAAATACCATTTGGTTAAAGATCTCTGAAATTAAGTCTTACACAAAAATTTAAGAGAATCAGCGAGTGAAATAGACTACCTGAAACACGTCACACGTTAGACTAACATTATGAAAATTCTTGCCAAGAAAATTATACACTCCCGTCTTGCTGACTGCACGTGCAAGGCATAATAAGCCAATCTAGGCATAGCCGTAGGTGGGAAATGTCGTTAACAAAACCTGTTGAGTTCGTACTGCACCTATTTGTTAAATGTTTCGTTGAATACATACCTATTCAACGAAACATTTAACAAATGTCACGTGTCTATTTATTCTCTACTTGATCTTTATAGTCATATTGTAAAAATATTGTTTAGGTTTGGACTCGGACTTACCCGACATTATGGAAAGTGATCTCGAAGGCCATCAAGATTCTAATTGTTTCCTAGAAGAGTCCTGGCAGACTCAGGGTACTTATATTTACATTTAATTATGTCATGTCAGCATTTATAAAACCACAAATAACAAATTGTTAAATATTTTGCATGGGGTGTGCTCAAAAGGTGTTTTCAGTGTTCCGTCGTTTGCTAATCATTTATCGATATAAAATGACAATTTGAAAGCCCTCTACTCGTATAATAACGGCTTGCACCTTGCACAGCATGGCTTCGTCATCGGTTAACATAATGAAAGCGAAAGTAATTTAAATACCAGATCTATTCTAATTTATAGATTTGTAGAAGTGATTCACACTGCAATTTATCACTTGCTATTATAGACCTCCGTTTTGATTCCATTCTCTCGTTCTGAGTATTTTTTAATCAAATGTTTGTTACTAAAAAAATAATAGTATTGATCGCCGCTTATGGTATCAAAATGCATCAAGCCTAGGCCAAGGTACCTAGTTCATAAACCTGACTGGCCATTATCAGTTTTGCTGTGCTATCGATATCAATGTCAATGTTTGCTAATTGATCAAAAACAATGGGGTTACTTACTGTGAATTTATATCGTCGATAAAGACTATTTCACCTATAATATCAATTGAATAAAAATGTATTATTTAAAATCTAAAAGAGTCTAAAATGGGGCACTATTATCATTATCAGATCGCTTCAATCGCAACAATAGTCTATTTCCATACAAACCCATCATTAAAAAGGTGCATCGTCGTTTTTGCGCCGCGTTCCTAAGGTAAAAGCGTCTCATCGAAAGGACGCTTTAACCATGGGAACCCCAATATATTGAAATCGAAACAAAAAAATAGAGGTATCGATGGTATTACTTTGAAAATCACACATACTTAGTGTCACTGGTTTTATTATTATCGCATCTATTACATTAATGTATGTTGTTCGGAATCATGTTTGCATCGGGTGTATGTTTACCTAAACTCTTTTACACCGTCAGTCAACGAATCTGGCCATAGGAGTAACTGTAGGTGTAGTTACAACAGAGCGCGCTTGGGCTCAGGGTACTAAAGTTTACGTGTAGGTAAACATGCATCCCAATCCGACCTCTAATTATAATAGACAACTGACATCGTGTTGATAACAGCGGATAGTTTGACGGTGTCTACTACTCGTACTAATTTATCATCGCACGCTCCCCCAGCCGGCGCCACTGGTGCCGCCGGCGGCAACGTCCCCGCGGCGACGGGCACAAACGCAGGGACGACGGGCGGCGGCGGGAGCGGGAGGGAAAGGGCGACAGCAGCGCCGCGTGTGGCCGCACCCGCCCCCGCGCATCACCACACTGCGCACGCGCAGCGCAAGACACAGCCCACTTCTTCTGGTGAGTACCATATCCAACAATTAACCAGGGGCCCAATTCTCACGCCTTTGTTATTATGTTACATGCGATATTTATCGAAAAAAGATGGCGGATATCACAAAATGTGATAAAAATCCGACATTTTCATACTTCGAGAATACGCAACATCTACATTTTATTATTGTTGTGTCACATTCGATATTTATCAAAAAATATGGCGGACAAATAAGATACTCTTCCGCACACTTCCGCTTCACACTGCGCTGCTTATAATATTTTTTGATGCAGATGCGTGCGCCCGCGCAATTTTGAGCATAAAGGTCATAACATCCAATATATCAACTCTGCAAAACGGAACGGCACCGTATCGGATTTTTCCGTGAGTTGTCCAGGAGCTAGGCGACTAAGTTACGATTTCGACTAATGTGCGTTGCAATAGGCTAGTTAGTTCAAACATAAAATCTTTAACAGGTTCGAGTTGATAGAGTGACCTTTAATTTTCCTGAACTGTCAGTATCATTGCATTTTTTTTGGCATGTATGCATGCCAAAAAGCTGCAATGACGACAGGTGTATTTTGTATGTAATATGCAAGCGCGACATTTCTGCTTCGTGGATAGAGTTTCGTTAGTTTCTAGCAAGATATAATTAACCCTCAAATGGCAATAACGTGCGTATGACGTGCGGCTTACGTAGACATAGACAGTAGGCCTAAAGGTAGACTTCAGAGCAGGCTTGCGGCTCCAGCTTCCAAGGAGCTATCCGATGGATATAGTACTGACTGAGATACATCCATAATACAATCCACTACCGAGCTAGTTATAAAAATCTTTTTACATCAGTAAATCATTACTTCGGTTTTCATGACGTTACTTGTGACGTCGATTCGCGTGAACGACTACTAATTTGGAATTATTACATACAATACAATTACAATAGATGATTGTAATCGGCACGACTTATCATAATTATTATTATGTTGTGATAGGCTACCTCTTTTGCGTGGAGAATGTTCTATAAATTACTTACATAAGGAGTAAACAACAAAGGAAATGTGTACATAAAGACAATAATAAATTGTTTCAACAAACACACCAATTACCTAGCCCCAAACTAAGCGTGAGCACCAGCCCACAATTGTCTCGAAGCAGTGGTAGGGTTAAGATTGAGACGTGTATAAGTGTTGGGTCTATATGCAGAAATAAATGAATTTTATTTTTAATTTTATTGAATTTCAATTGCGCTACGGTAACTAGGATAACGGATGGACATACATATACATTTATAAAATTCATGACTTAGGTACAAATGCTCGTGCTCATCACACAAACATTTGCCCCTTGCGGGATTCGAACCCGCAACCGCCTGGTTTAGAAGTCCGAAGCGCCCACCACGACACCAAGACGGTCGTCGTACAATACATTTCATAGTTTTTTCAATTGACCTGTGAAACTGTGTTTAACTAAAGCCGATTTATTATTATGTACCTAGATATGATTAAAATTAAAAGTTATTTACTAAACAGTATTTAAGTTTTACGTCAGTCTATTTCACGAGCACGACAGTTTTAAGCACACATGGCTCTTTAAACGCTGGTTTATATGATTCATAAAACTGTAAGAGCGGGCTAGCGACCACAAACTGCAGACGTGTTTTACATAGGCGCAAATAGCGATTCGAGCTACAAGCTGCGGGAGTTGCCCGCGCTCGTTTGTTTAGTGGCCGCGACTAGTGGCTCCAATGTGCGGAGGTTCAAGCCACTAGTGGTCCCGTTAAGAGTCTCTAAATCTCCTACCGAATAATCAAATGAAAAAAATAGGTTCTAAAATACTATAACAATAAAAGTGATAACGTAAGTGCTTATTAAAGACTCATAAATTGTAAAAACAGTGATTACAAATAATAACCTATATACACAGACACACGCATTTGATAACCCTCACTCATCTAAATTGGCCTTCAGGACCTGTTCCACTGTCTTTACTATCAATTTTATTGAAGCAATAAATTATTACCAGGTCCGCAATTTTTATGCTATTTTGTTTTTATTACTGTACTGAGAGTTTCTTTCTCTAGATCGTTCACTAATTATTACCTTCGATAGGAGTTACTATTTTGTCTTGTCTGTAGCTCTAGTTACTTTCACTCGTATTTCGGTTATACAATGGAATAGGAGCTTGCCATTGTTAGTGAGATAGATACCGTTAAAAATGTACAGCTGGCTGACTGATTAATATTAAAACATGACCTTCGTCCCACATATAGTTACATCGAAGAATACATCGCTGTGACACCACAAAGTAACCTTGTATATTATCAATACACTCTTTGTGTTATAATTTTCTAATTTGTCAGTCATAAAGATAAGGAGCTTAGCTTGTTTAGCTTTATTGGCAGAGATCGTTTGTAGTCAATATAAATTAATTATAATAGACGTAGTATTCATTGTCGAATGAAACAATAAAACAGTTTTCTTTTTCAATTTGTTGACTGCGGTTTTATAAATCATACTTTGTAACTGAAACTTCAATGATGTAAAATATCATCTGTTGTTACCGTTAACGGATAATTAAAGGTTTCGCCAAACGGAACGCGTACCTATGCGTTCTTAACCCTTTGTTCGTCTGTCTGCCGGTCACCAGGCTGTGTCACATAAACTGTCATAGCTAGACAGTTGAAATAAAGTGAAAACACAATTACAAAAATATTGTGGTTTTTGCAGTCGGGTTATTGTTTTTTTTTTAATTAGGTATTACTTGTTGTATGGCGTTGTGAATATTGTTTCATCTGAATCTGTATTAGTGTTTATCAATAGTTGTATAATTCGCGTTGTTATATCGTTCCTCAGCCGAGTCGTCGGGCACGACCTGGGCGGACGAGGAGCTGGGCGGTTTCGTGATGGTGGAGGCGGCGGGCAGTGGCTCCGCGGAGTGCTCGGGCGCGTCGTCGGGCTCCGAGGCGGCGCCGCGGCCGCGATCGCTCGCTCTACCCGCCACTACTCCGCCGCAAGAAACACCCACCGCGACCGTAGCGCCGGCCGCGCAAGACGCCGCGATGCAGTTCCGGGTAAGTCTCTTTTAGGTTAGTGTAACACGTAACAAGACGGGGCGCCGCATGCAAATAAGACCTCGTTAATGAAAACGCGGTGTGTTGCGGTTTAGGGTGAGTCTCATTTAGGCAGTATAATACACAACGAGACGGTGCGACGTATGCATAATAAGGCCTCGTTCATGGAAACGCGGTGCGGCAGGCGGCGCGGTGCACATTGCTGGCTGCGACGCATCATGTGCTGTCTTTTATGAAGCAACGAGGCGTACGGATTAGCAGTTTATAGCGCTGCGGCTAACGCTTTCCCGCACGTATCACCGCGCAAGCTCCGTACCTCTCCATACCATTCCTCACCGCGTTCTTCGTGGCGTTGCCGTCGCTTTACCTGCCGCGATTTCACCCGCCGCAACGGACGTGTCGTCGCCTGCAGCATGCTGGGCAGGTTCGTTATGATAAGATCGGCGGAGTGCTCGGGCGCGTCGTCCGAGGCGGCGCCGCGACCGCGCTCGCTCGCTTTACCCGCTACCACGCTACCGCAGGAAGCGCCCACCGCGACCGTAGCGCCGGCCGCGCAAGACGCCGCGATGCAGTTCCGGGTGAGTCTCTTTTAGATGTTCAATGTAGCACGTAACGAGACTGGGCGCATAAGGCATCGTTCATGGGAACGCGTCGCGTGAGTCGACGAGGTGCAGTTACGGATGAGTCTCTTTTTAATACTCAGTGTAACGAAAAGAGGCCTCGTTCATGGAAACGCGTTGCTGCAGACGGCGTGATGCATGGCACGAGCTGCGGCGTGTCAAGTGATGTCGTTTATGAAGCAACGAGGCGTACGGGAACTTAGTTTACGCCGCTGCAGTAAACGCTTTCCGCAAGTTTCACCGCTAGCTCCACACCTCTCCATACCGGCGTCGCCCGCTGCATGCTAGGCGGGTTCGTGATAGTGAAGGCGGCGGGCAGTGGCTCCGCGGAGTGCTCGGGCTCCGAGGCGTCGCCGCGGCCGGCACCACCACCACAAGACGCCGCGATGCAGTTCCGGGTGAGTCTCATTTAAATTCTCAGTGTAGCACGCAACGAGACGGGGCGCCGCATGCAAATAAGGTCTCGTTCGTGAAACGCGGCGCGTCCAGCGCGTCGAGTGGTGTCGTTTATAAAGGAGCAGGAAGTACGGATTAGCAGTTTACGGCGCTGCAACTAAAGCTTCCCCGCACGCACCAGCGCAAGCTCCGGACCTCTCCATACCATTCCTCCCGGCGTTCTTTGCTGTGATGCTTTATACGCCCGCAGCATGCTGGGCGGGTTCGTAGTTCATCGACCTCAGCGACAATTCGACCAACCGATCGACGGCTCTCGACCTGCATAAGTATCGCCTACAAAGTTCAAGGACTATATGTACATTATCATTGTTTTCCTGTATTTTCTACTCGGCACCTACTCTGATAAATGCTCTGCGATATCCATATTTTATTATTTGTTTATTTAGTTCTTAACAAAAACACTTAAAATACCTACACACTTTCCACACATCTACTGCTATATTCAATCCTGTAATTTAATAGCACACTAACAATACTAGTAACATGCATATACATTTACACTAGCTTTATTATAATTTTCGTCATCGATATTTGTTATCCTAACTTATCATTAGCTATGCTTATAGTTTGTAACGTTTAGTGACTAAGCTAATTATATTGCAGAACCCCATCAACATGGTACCCAATAACGATGTACCGCGATCTCAGCCAATCGACGTCCGAACAAACAGTCGCAACACGACCAACATTGGATCACTCTCACCACCTGTGAGTAACACTCGCAATTTAATTCCTCCAAATCAATCAATCATTGTAAATTTCATCTTAGAAATAAACAAATGCTGAAATACAACAAAATTTTATGTAAATATTTCGCTCCAATAAATGTTATTTAATAGACTGCGCACACAAATACATAACTAATATACGCTTATTGCTTCTTTTCAATTCATTCAAAGCCATTAACTTCGAAGTAACATGCTAGAAAACCAATTGGCAATTTGCATTTATTTTAACAAATTGTGTTTGTTCTATGAGAGGCCTCAATTAGGGCACTATATTGTTAGTGCGCTGTCAGGCTAAAAATTTTAACGCGGAATGATGCCTTAACTTGACTTAAAAAGACGTTAATGATTTAACTTTTAAACATTTGAAACTAGAAATATGATTCTAGTAATACCAGAACTATGAAGATATAGTTTTATTTCCTTTTGACACTTACCTTATGGTTCTCAGTGTTTCCTTTTAGTAATATTTTTTAATGCTTTTTTTATCGCGACAAAAAGTTGCAAATTTCATCTTAATCGGTTCAGCGGCTTAAGGGTTAAGAGGTAACAGACGGACAGACTCAATTTTGCGTTTATAATATACTACCGATCCGTCCCGCCTTCGCACGGGTACAATATGCATGTATTATACATATGAACCTTCCTCTCGAATCACTGTATCTATTGCAGTAAACTGCATTAAAATCCGTTTATTAGATCTAAGCGAACAGACAGCGGGAGCGATTTCATTTTATACTATGTAAAGATAAAGGACTCTGCCCACTATACCGTACCTTCTTAGACGGTCTTAGATTTTTAAACTACTAAACGGATTTTAATGCAGTTTTCTGCAGTAGATAGTGATTCGAGAGGAAGGTTTATATGTATAATACATGCATATTGCACCCGTGCGAAGCCGGGACGGGTCGCTTGTATATTATAAACGCAAAAGTGTGTCTGTATGTAAGTGGGCACACATCTGAAGTATGGATAGATCATAAAGGGCACGTATTGATGCAGGTGCCGTTCACGATGGGCACGCCGCGGTCAAGCCGCCGCCGCAGCAGCAACTCGGGCAGCTCGCCGCCGCCGTCGCTGTGGCAGGTGTCGCCCACCAACGCCAGCCCGCTGCGCAGATCAGGTCAGTCGGTTGACCCGTTTATGTTTTGTTATTGTAATGTGTTCAAATGCCGAAATACAGGGTGACTTTTTAGTCACCGTCCTATTTTTTGTAGGCATTAGGTATGGTGTATAGAGCTCATTTATAAAATAGGTAGGTCTAGTTGTCACCATATAGTATTTTTTCAATATTTTTTAATTATACGTAAAAGTCAACAATAATGGATCGTTAGAACATCAATGAAATACAGGGGCGGATAAAAGGTGGTCATGTAGCCGCTAGCGTTACAAGTAGTGTAAATTGCGTTCCATGTTCGTTTACTTAGTATTCTTTCAGACATTTTCTAGATGCTTTATATAAGTATCAACATTTTGTACTGGGCGATATAAAAATGAAAAACACGTTTAGTCACTTTCATCATAGATGACTATATTACAATTTTGATGGTGATAAAAAATCATTATGCATATTGTGCTATCTTTTTATCAACACGGCCGCAAAAATGACGGATCACACAGCATTTTTCATACTGATGTAATGTTTCGGAGCACTGGCTCTCTGTCATAGAATGTTTTGGGAGAGATCGTGTCAAGATATCTGCAGCATGGATGGAGGTTTGTGTTTGTGAGCGAACCTGTGTCACTCCTTGTTGATCCATGTGCAATGTGCACAGCACTACCATGTTTATCTGAAATAGTGGGACTTTTTGGGCGGGAAGTGAGCATAAAATATTTACTTAAGACTTTATTTCTTGTTGATATACATTCGTTTTTTTGTGGCTATCGTAGTGATTGGGGGGTGGTGCAATCATCATACTAATGTTCTAAGAAGAACACCAATGAAGTAAATGTATGAAATAACGTAAGCTGCTCCTATTCGATCCGGATCACTATTCCCGCCCAAAAGTTCCTTTAGCATTGTAATGTGAACCATCCTCGCATTTCAATGAGTTAGTTTATAGGTTTAAAAAAGATTAAATGGACTCGATTCCAATGTGCCCTGTCTTAGATTATCTCTCTTATAACCAGTCTCCCTCTATCTCTTTCTCTGCTAAACAAACGAAAAGAGACAGGACTACAATAATTTTAAAACGTCCAATTAAATGATGCGATATCTTACGTATTGTTACAAGTTTTTACGTGTATTCGTCAAACTTTAGTCGTCATCAAACGACATCCCTACTAAATCGTCTATGGATGCTCTAAGCTTAGCAACTGACAACTTTTTAGTCTTATTTCGTTTGTTTGGCAAAAAAAGAAAGATACTGAGCTTAAATTAAATCTTAGACAGGGTACAATAGAATCGAGCCCCATAACGGTGAATGTGTGCTGTAACGACCTTTGTCCTAAGTTGGTCAACTATTATAAAAAAACTGAATTAGTGATATTGACGCGTAGGCTCCTCGCCGCCAGTGTCGCTGACGCTGAAGGCGAGCGGCGAGACCGCGGCCTCGGGCTCGCCCAAGCGCGGCGTGCTGCCCGACGCGCTGCTGCGCGGCCTCAAGCTGCACCAGCCGGAACCGCCCGTCTACATACCCAACCTGCAGGAGGAGACCATACTCGCGGTACGCTATACCACCTATACAGATGAACCATCGAGCATATAATCGTTAGACGAAATGACATCAAAGGTCTGTGCCCACGGTGGCATACCTTGACCGTGCTATTACCATAATTACCGACCACCTAAGCGTGAAAACTTAAAGTTCTAAATGTTTGAGGTAGGTGTTCGTCTATGCACCGTTCTGGCACTGTGATGACGAACACTGCTTATATAAAATCAAATTGAATTTCGCTCACAAAAATTAATCGACTGTGTCATCCGATGGGACTCGAACCCACGTCCCTTCGCTATCCGAGCGAATGCTCTTACCAACTGAGCTACGGAGGACGTTAGTCAGTCGACGAATTTTTGTAAGTGCTTGCTACGCCAGTGAGCCGGCGTTCGATTTCATCAAAACTTGGGGAATGTACCCGTATGTATACTTACTGCTTATATACTTTGAACTTTAACTCCTTTGTTTAGGGTTGAAAATCAATGAGTATTTTTATTTAAACGGCCCTAAGCACGGTCATGGTATGATACGGTGTAGTGACACAGACCTTTATTTTAAAAAACAACTGACAAAATAGTGTACCCCTGAATGCTTTCTTTATTTTGCAACATGTTTTGTCTTTGATGTACTAATATACCCACGTAATCATGGCGGCAGCTACTCGTATATCTTTACTGCATTGTCTTGTTTAACATGATTTAACTCTATTTTAAAAGTAGTATTTTCGACGCTTAGCGTTTTTCATCTTTGTGTTTTTTTAAATAATATTGTATTATAGGAAAGCTCTTTCTAATAAAAATAAATGTTGTGTGTGCAGGAGGAGCACAGCAAGGTGTTCTCGCAGCTGAACTTCGTGCTGATGCTGGCCGAGCTGCTGGCCGACCTGGCCGTCTCCTGCGGCGCGCCCATCGCCGCGCTCATGGACGCCTCCGACGGTAAGCGTTCGCGTGGAAGTTGGCATTCACATTATAGTGCGATGAAATTATCCGTACACCTACGACATTACTAATTTACACTTCCAAAAATATAGTAGCAAGTTTGGATATCAGACAATTCGATTATTTGAATGATGTAAACCTGTGGACCAGCTCTTACTATATTTTATAGCACAATTTCTGTGACTAAACATTATTTTTAAAAAGAGGCTTTGACAATAGTGACCGAGTTTCTTGCACTACTTCTTCTTAGCAATAGCCCACAATTTGTCTTTAAAAAAAAAGGTTTAAAAATATATTGGGACGTATTTAAGCGTCCTCTGTTGGTCTACATGCATATAAATAAATAAATGAATGACTTTTATTGCTTTTATACAATTTATTATCCCTGTAACTTAGGAAAAAAAATAATTTTATTTTAAATGGATTTCAATAAAAGTTGGAATTAAATTAATTTAGTAAGCCATCTGATTTCTGAAAATAGGGCGGCTTTTACCACAGAATAAATAATAGTACAAGTACAGGTCGCTGCATCTCTTTCCATCGTAACCTTTGCTCTTCTAACTGCATTAAGGTTGACATCACTTAATTCTAACTGCATTAAGGTTGACATCACTTAAAGGTTAGTATATCAGAATATCGGATTTCTAGTCATATCTATCTATCATTACTTTCTGACATTCTTGGCAAGAAACACATACCTACTTAGTTGTTGTTAATATAAAACTACGTTGGTCTAGGTATACCTATTTTATTCTATAGTGTTGAAGAAAAGTCATAATGTTATTGTATGTACCGCTTTGAGTACAGGCGCATAAAATCGAACATGAAAATGATTGGACTATATGAGTCTAGGAGCCAAACCAAAAATCATTTTGAAAAGAAAAGAAGGGAAAACTTTGAAAAGACTTAAATATAGAAAAATGAATAAAAGTTATCGTATCGTTATACATTTAAGTTAAGATAGAAGATAGTTTAGCACTAATTATTGATCACTTCAACTAGCGTACCACACAGAATACCTAGTTACTATGTACTATCCTATTACGGTAAAGTAAAGTTTTCGAAAAATGTTGCGTTAGCTCTTGGTCTATACTTAAATACTTAAACTTGTTTAGTCTTCATTGTTACTATTAGTAATACAAAGTGTAAAATAACGCGACACGCAAATGGGTAGCTATCGACTATCGATCGTCGATCGATAACGTGCGTCTCGGCCCGCTGAATCAACCGACCGGTCGATCCGCGCATGTACTTGTAGCTTCCAGCTAAATTGCGGAGTGAACCAGGCCTGTTACTACCTACATATGGCCAGGGGCGAAGGGCGAACTGCTAATCCGTCATTGATTTCCCCCGCAAAGCCCGATAAAGGTTGTAATAATGTTGTTTGTCGTATACAGAGCGCAGCAGCGAGGCGGTGCGGCTGGGCCTGCTGGTGCAGGCCATGCAGGCGCTGGCCGCGGGACTGCGCCTCGCCGCCGCGCACTACCGCGCGCGCACGCTGCAGCCCACGCCGCAAGTGCGCAGCGGTGAGCTACCACTACTTTACTAACCACCACTCCTACCAGCCAGTGTAGGTAACTCCCCGCGTAGGTAGCAAAAACGTACCTACGCGCGGCGACCCACCGTGGCCGGCTAGTCAAGTTGGGACTCACGAGCGAAAGGCGACGGGCGCGCGCGTTTTATTCACCGGCGACGCGCGGTACTACGTCTCTGGCTCGCCGCTGAATAAAGTGTTCGAGAGGTGCGCTAAATAGCGTTAGTAAGCTACTAACGCTTGTTACAGTCAACCATATCGCGTCGCATGATAGTACATAACTGAATAGGTTGTGTATTATGAATCATATTCCAGAGTTATAATAACTAAATTATCTTGCATTGTATTTATGTAGGTGAATAAACGTAAATATGGTCGACTCTGAGGTAAACTAAATTACACCGTATCTTTTACCACATTGAATATATATTTCTTTGAATTTCGTTACAAAGTCAAAATTCAGTACGTAGTAATCGTACTTATTCTGTAATACTACTAACCAAATACGTGACACACGATTGTGAACTTTTGGCTCCGCGCATATGAGCCACCGACCACCGTCACCGGTGGCTGTCGTGCGCGCGCAAACGAAGGTGAACGGTAGCTGCTACAATTGACACTCATTCTGTTAGATCCTTTGACAGATGTTTGTCATAATGGTGAATGGCCGCCATCGGTAGCGTGTTGCGAACACTGTTTCGAGTGGCCTCCACTCGTTTCACGAGTGTGGCGACGTATTTAAAGTAATATAAACATTTTGTCGCTAGCCTAGTATAATAATATTATATTTTTATTTGCAGTTGTGTCACTTATGAATAGCAAATACAAGTGCATCGTCAACGAATCAAGGAGGCTCCACGAAGCTGGCGTTACTCCTGCCGTCTGTGATAAAATACTGTACGAGCACGCCATTGAGCTGGTGAGTGATTTATGAGTATTGCATAAAATATGCCACGTTAGATCAGAATACATAGAAAACATAACGATAGCCAGGAAGCTTGATGGAGGTATTATAATATTATATTAGCATCTAAAATAGTGCTGGTCAGTGGGACCTCAACATCGAGCACCTAACCTATAGAGGCGAAGTAGGCGCGATTTTTCTCCGAAACATCAGTTCTTGTTACTGATAAGAAAAGTGCCAATTTAAGAGTGTATTTTATAATCGATATTATGAAATATAAGATATCTCGATTTTGATTGTTAATAACAATCTTTTAAACAGCTCTTTTATTTTAAAATATGTAAAGTGTAGCGACATCTTACCACTGTCGCCCACATTAGCAAGCAACTTCCAGACGCGACGCCCTGACTCGGCTCCTACAGGCTAGATGGCGCTGTTAGCCCGCTCCATACAACACAAACCGCGATATGTAAGATTTAGCACGAGCTTGACTACATATAGCTAAACCAAGACGGTGACCATTGGACCTTGGTCCCCGACCATAACAACCGGTCGGTAGGAAGCGCTTCCCTTTGCCTTCCTAACCCAGTTGCGCCAAATTGGTGACCTCGACGTGATCTACACTGGAGCATGGAGCCTCACCGTCGTCATCATCATCGTCGCCTTCTCCCTTGCCAACAGGCACCCAGCCAGCAGCATCCAGCCAGCAGTCTCCTGCAAGCCAGCTCACCAGCCCTAAGGACACCACCGCAGACCGCACCGGTTCTACCTGGTTCCTCGGCAGCCTCATTCAGCTCATCATCCCGACTCACTGTGGACTTCGAGCTCTCCCGCACGCATCGTGGACATCACACATGCTCATCCCGACTCACTGTGGACATCACGCATGTACATTCCGACTCACCGTGTGGACATCGCGCACTCATCCCGACTCACCGTGGACATCGCGCATCCCGACACGCCGTGGACATTACGCATGCCCATCCCGACTCACCGTGGACATCGCGCATGCTCATCCCGGCATATCGTGGACTCAACAAGCACTGGCACTTGCAAGCTCACTACGCACAGACTGCTGAGCTCTCAACCATCTTGGCTCAATCAACCTCCGGTTCTTCGGGGGGAGTGGTGTAGCGACATCTTACCACTGTCGCCCACATTAGCAAGCAACTTCCAGACGCGACGCCCTGACTCGGCTCCTACAGGCTAGATGGCGCTGTTAGCCCGCTCCATACAACACAAACCGCGATATGTAAGATTTAGCACGAGCTTGACTACATATAGCTAAACCAAGACGGTGACCATTGGACCTTGGTCCCCGACCATAACAACCGGTCGGTAGGAAGCGCTTCCCTTTGCCTTCCTAATCCAGTTGCGCCAAAAAAGAAATAATTGAATTTGTTTGACTAAATGTGTTGAAGAAAAAACAGAGGCCAAGGGATTTTGACGGAATTCTTCTGAAACTAAATTACTGACATTCCGTCTCTATAGGTTATTTTCTCTGTGAATCTCAACAATAATTATCGTTTATAATCTACTTTAAGTGGAATATGAATCTAATATCAAAGTGCTAATTTAGTGAAGAAAAACACGGATAATCCGCTTTATTACTGATCAGATTTTTTTCGGTGCCCACAAACATACTCTAGTGTAAAATATAAAACTACATTTTTACGATTCAGTTTCGGTTAAACTATAAAATATATTCCAGTTTTTACAAAATTAAATTGAATTTCGCTCACAAAACTTGACTAGGTCATCCGGTGGGACAATTTAATTTCGTAACAACTTGCAAAATAATTGCTTAAGTTATAAAAAATATATATGTTGCAGTGTCAAATGGCCGCCATAGAGGAGTTGTTCGGCGACGTGAAGGAGTGCGAGCGGCGCTACATGTCGGCGCAGGTGCTGCTGCACTCGCTGGTGCAGCGCCACCCGCTGCACCCGCACCACCGCACCACGCTCGCCAAGTGTACGTTCCGACTTCTTTTACATCTCTTTAGGGTTCCGTACCCGAAGGGTAAAAACGGGACCCTATTACTAAGCCTTTGCTGTCTGTCTGTCTGTCGCCAGGCTGTATCTCATGAACCGTAATAGCTAGACGGTTAAAATTTTCACAGATGATGTACGAGGGCCATTTAATAAATACATAGCCTACAAAAGAAAAAAGAAAATTTTGAGAAAGTAGAGATTTATTTTTCAACATAGTCTCCTTTCAATTCAACACACTTGGCCCAGCGATACTCCAACTTTTTCAACCCGTCCAAAAAATACGATTTCCCGAGGTCTTCAAAATAGGCCTCTGTGGCGGCGATGACCTCATCATTCGACCCAAATCTTTTGCTGGCCAGTGACTTTTTCAGATTTGGGAACAAGAAGAAGTCACAGGGAGCCAAATCTGGAGAATACGGTGGATGGGGCAGCAATTCGTAGCGCAATTCGACCAATTTGGCCATGACGACGGCGGAGGTGTGAGCCGGCGCGTTGTCGTGGTGGAACAGCACTTTTTTCTTTGCCAAATGGGGCCGTTTTTTTTTTTCAATTCGGCATCGAATCGGCCCAATAAGTCAGAATAGTAGAGCCCCGTGATTGTTTTACCCTTCTCAAGGTAATTGATGTAGATCACACCTTGCGAGTCCCAAAAAACACTGACCATCACCTTTCCGGCCGATTGAACAGTCTTCGCCTTCTTTGGAGCACGTTCGCCGGGTAAAGTCCACTGTTTCGACTGTTCCTTGGTCTTTGGTGTGTACTAATGTTTCGTCGACGGTCACAAAACGACGCAAAAACTCTGCTGGATTGCGTTGAAACAGTGCCAAACATGTCGCCGATGTGGTCTCACGGTTGCGCTTGTTGTCTGGTGTGAGCGAACGCGGCACCCATCGCGCCGATAACTTTTTCATACCCAGTTCTTCGTGCAGAATATGATGCACTGTCCCTTCTGCGATGCCTACAGTCTCAGCTATCTCGCGAATCTTCAATCGCCGGCCGGTCTGTCAACACGAGATCGTGGATTTTTTTTACGTTAACCTCCGTAGTAGCCGTTTTTGGTGCACCTGGGCGTGGCTCATCAAAAACCGACGTGCGGCCACGAGCAAACTCGGTAAACCAATTTTTGACGGTCGCCATCGAAGGAGAAGAGTCACCGTACACAGCATCCAACCGCTCTTTGATTTCGCTGCGCGTTTTCCCTTCCAAAAACAAGAATCTTATCACTGAACGATATTGTTCTTTTTCCATTTTTGTCAAACCGACCGACACGCTCGCTTCCAAAGGCTGTCAAAACAAAACAAATGAAGGGAAAAGACTGAAAACTACATAGTAGACTTCAAAAAGTATTTACTGCACGATAGTAAAACTCTTTTCTAACAACAGCGCCATCGGGCGGCGAGTCTAAGTAATTATTGAGTGCCCCTCGTATTTCTGTTGCCGCTATAACAACAAATACTAAAAACAGAATAAAAATAATATTAAAGGGGGGCTCCCATACAACAAACTTGTTTTGTGCTAACTAAACTAAAATGGTACGGAACCCTTTGTGCGCGAGTCCGACTCGCACTTGACCGGTTATCCCGATTGTGCTCTCGCGCGCGAGGGCCCAGGGCCCGCTGACCATGATCCAGGATGTCGCAGATCAGGTAATCACAGTGGAGCGACTGTCATCTGACCTCCGTGACCCTGTTGCCAAGGGAATCTGACCAGTTTGGTTACACATGCAGTCGCCTGAATGTGCAGGTTTCCTCCCGATGTTTTCCCTCACCGTAATAGCATCGGTTAGTGAAACAACTAATGTACATAACTCAGAAAAAGTCATTGGTACATTACACATGGCGGCACGTTGGATCGAACCGGTACCTTCCGCATGAGAGGCACCTGCTAGCCACTGCGCCACCGACGCTCTTTTTATTCAGCCACTGACAGTGTATTTGTTTGAAAAAGAGGTAGACCTGTCATCTCGTATTGCGCGACGATTCTAATTGGATGCTCCGAGCACACATTCTTTTACGTGTCAAATGTCATATTTGAATGCGAAATTGTGCAGCTTACACAATTTGAGGAAATAATTTCCGCACGCTGATAACCCATCTACCTCTTTAAATGCATTATCAGTGTTTTATCTCTATCCCTGTTGTGCACCCGCGCGCGAGAACCCAGTGTCCACTTTGGACCATGATCCAGAATATCACAGATTAGGTAATTACAGTGGGACGACCATTTGATCTCTGCGACCCTGTTAACAGGGGAACCTGACCAGCCAGATCACGATTACACGTTCAGTCACTTAAATGTGCAGGTTTTCTCACGATGTTGTCAATATATTTTTATCACAATATTATACTTTGTTTTTAAGAAATTGAAAAACGCAGTAGTAGGCTTTTTCTATGGTTTGCAATTGAACCACAATCTGTGCAGATATTTCCGAAAAACAATAATAATATTTTGTATTGTTATATTGTGTTATATTTTTTCTCAAATTTATTTATACAAATCTCCAATTTCATAGGTATAGTCCTATTACTACAAGTACAGAAGGATCACCGCGAAATTATTTATATAAGTAGCCACTGTTGCTTACATATAATGAAGTGCAAATTCAGATCGCAGAACGCCGATCGCCTACTGATATAATCCTCATCTCATACGACCGCGTAGGGTCGATCGACGCGCGCGTGTATCGTCGATCTTACGTGAGATCCGGCTGGCGTGTGACTGTGAGCCGAGCCAGACCTGTGTAACTTCTCGCGTAGGTAGCAAAAATGTGCCTACGCGCGGCGACCCACCCTGCTGGGCTAATCAAGTTAGGTGTTGCGAGCGACCAGCGACACGCGCTCGCGTTTTAATCACCGGCGGCGCGCGGTACTACGTTGCTGGCTGGACGAGCATAATTAAAGTGTTAAAAAGGTGCGCTAGATGGCGTTAGTAGCTTCATGTAGCAGTCAACCTTATCGCGTCGCATGATATTACGTCACTGAATAGGCTTACATAGAGAAATTACCTTGCAATATATTCATGTAGGTTTCTAAACGAAAATGTACTCGACTCCAACTAAATTACGCCATATCGTTGAAGACAGTAGATATTTCTTTGATTTTTATTGCACCGTCAAACTTCTGTACGTAGTACTAGTACTTAGTGGTCAAGCGTTCGACCCGCACATATACTCTAGCTTTGAACCTAGATTGCGGAGTGAGCCAGACCACAGAGTGGTTTTATGCTAAAAAGGGCACTTCTGCACTTACATAATTACAAGTTCATTAATGATTTTGTCGTTTTCAGACCGAGACGCAGTACAAAGGCGGCTCAATTGCCTCAAGGGCCCGCGCAAAATCATGGATGTGAAGCTCGAGGCCGGGATCTCATAATGCAATAATCAGCCAGCAACATAGACTTAAGCACACTCACGCAAAATGAGAAGTGATTTTATTTTGTTCTCAAAAACTGACTCAGTGAGGGACAATTTAGTAATAAAAAAATGTAAAAAGGAGTAAGTGAATTATATCAATTAACAAATCACTGTATACAAATTGTTTAGAAATGAATGAAGATTACCAGAGATTGCAATAGTGAATTATATTTTTTTATGTGCAGAACAGTGCAAAACGTTCATTGTAAGTTGTAGAATATTAGTCCGTAGTCATCTAGATAAACATTTTAACGCTGAATGATTCAGTAACCGCTTCGAAATTATTACAATATAGACTAGATGTGTGTCTTGCATCCCAATGGCAAACGGTTGTATGTTATCTTAAGGTTTGAAATGTAGTACAAGTATCAATTTGAAAGCTAGGCCTTGTACAACAAAGTTTCAGTATCGTGTAAAATATGATCTATATCTTTTCAGTCATATTAGAAATAAAACATGCCAACAAAAAAGATAAAAAAAATGTAGAACCGTAGTATTTCCAAATAAGGCGCATAGGTTATTATTACTGTGTGTAGTGGAGTATGTGAAATGGAAATTGTAAAGTTATATCTCAATATAGACCTATTGCTATAGAGATCTCATTAACGACCAATAAAATATAACATAACAAAACGCATTTGAATTAGAATTAAGCTTACCTAATATTATTGATTTGAAAATACTGAATGAGTGTTTTAATCGTATTATTTGTTCTCCTCAAGTCATTACATTTTTTTCTTTGACAAATTGTGATTATTATATTATTATGTATTTCCACCTCCTAAATAATGTCCAATGCTTTATTGAAATAAGAATAAAGACTGTTGTATTATAAATTTTTTGTTTTGTTTTTAATAAATACTTATTTTTAAAATCATGAATAAGGCTTATTATTTTTTGCAATACCTAGATTAGATTCGAGCATCTTACAAACGATAGAGAAAACTCTTCGGTCATTTATTCTGTGCATCCTATGCACCCATCAAAAGAGCGAAGACGTGAGAAAAACATTGCAGGTAGGTTGTATCAGCCGAAGCTGCAATGTATAAAATATTTGAATCCCTCTTAGGCCTCGTTCAAAGAGATGCGAAGTTTATGAAAATTAAATGCATTATAAACATGTTTTTTTTTCAAGCCAGCAGTTAAGCTTTAAGAGGGGGAGGACGCCTGACGTACTGAAACAAAATTGCACTTTGAAGTTTAAAATTTCGTAAATCGAGCATTAAATCGAAAAACAGTATAAGAAACCCCAAGGAGCCCAAAAACCACACGGCGCGGTGCTGCGCCGATCCGCAAGCCATTTCACCGCACTGGCAACCACACGGGAAGTGCGGTGCCGCAGCGGCGACGGGACGACTATTCGTTTACCCACGTACGACTGTCGTACGTAGGGCAACAAACCAGTAATCGTTCCGTCGTACTACTACAGTTTGTAATAATAACAATGGATCGGGAAAGAGAAGTGTGTTGCTGCTCTTATTACTTCGCTACTGATACTCCTACCCGCCTCGTTTCATTCCGGCGCGCGCACGGTGCCTTGTGGCTACAATACATATTTGTATGTAGAAAACCGGAGCGGTAACGCTCAGACGCCGCACCGCGCTATGTGGTTTGGCTCTAAGTCATTTTAAAAGACCTAGGTACTCAACCCAACACTATGGGGTAGACATATATACAAATGTACTCTGTGAGGTAGACGGCGAGGAAAAAAATCATTCCCACTTCACATATTGTCCCCTACATACTAGGTACCCTTGCTACCACTCTACAAAATTAGTTTTCTAGTTTTAACGGTATCTTAGCAACACCTTGGACAGACGGATATATATGACGAAACTAAAGGGTTCCTTGTCAGGACTACGGAACCCTAAAAAGGAAAACTTAACTTAATAATGACTGACTGACATATCAACGCACAGCTCTAACTACTGGTATTAGAAACTTGAAATGCACCATGCTTCCTTAAAAATTGACGGTGAGCACTTTAGGAAAAGATTTTTGGAAATTCAACCCCTAAGGAGGTAAATTGTATAAACCTCCCGTCAGTTTTAAAGCTAAATCTATGAAAATTGGTATTTAGCTACTTAAATAGAAATTAAGAACGCTGTATTTCAGGATTTTTATAAATTTAACCTCTAAGATAGTGAAAACAGGGGGTGGAAGTTTGTATGAGAAATTCGACATGTACATGGAGAAAGTTGCGGGCATCCGCTAGCATAGTATATATGATCGTCTTGGTGTTAGTGGTAGGAACTACAAAACCAGCGGTTGCGGGTTCGAATTCCGCAAGAAACAAATGTTTGTGTGATGAGCACCAGCATTTGTACGACACCATTTGTACCAGCATTAAGTCAGATGGATGATACCTACCTACATTAGATAGGTACATTGCACTATTTATTTTTATAAAAAGTTGTGTCGCCCTTCTGCTATCTCTCTTTCCCGGAAGACCATCGATCTTATCTATCTATTGAATAGAACCTATTCCCTTTTAGCGGGATATACCTAATACGCAGAACAACTACTTCCGCGAGTTAGGCATTAAGATAGTTATGTACCTACTGCGAAGTGCGATGTAGATCAGTAGCGAGAAAGACTAACAGTTACCTAGGCCTACTCAGTTTTAGTTTTAAAGCTAGTATTCCTTTAACGGGGTGTACCTAATATGTAGAACAACTACTTCGCGTTATGACTATTTTAATCAAATCGCGTTTTCAGATTATCGGTTAGGCTCTAGACAGACGGACTGCATTTCAACTGCCAAATTGCAGTTGTACGACTGCAATAGAACTGCAAACCAACCGCGCAGTCCGATTGGTCTGTACCAATGCAGATGCAGTTTGAATAAAGTCGGTGTGCAGTTCACTCGACTGCTCGGGCGGAGCTGCGTTTAAAGTTAAAGTAGTGCGAGCGGGTGGGTATGGTCACAGAATACTAGTATGGTGCAGTTCGGATGCAGCTTGAATGCAGTCGGTGTGCAATTCACACGACTGCACCTATCGGACTGCGCGGTTGGTTTGCAGTTCTATTGCAGTCGTGCAAACTGCATTCCAACTGCATCGTCACTGCAATTTAGCAGTCGGATTGCAGTTGAAATGCAGTCCGTTTGTATGATTGCACCACACCCTATAGGGTGGACTTTTAATCGTTTTGTTTTGAGGAGATGATAGTAGGTACTCCTGAAAATAAGTATCGTCAAAATTATTTTTTAACCCCCGACGCAAAAACGACGAGGTGTTATAAGTTTGACGTGTCTGTGTGTGTGTGTGTGTCTGTCTCCACAGACAGCTACGATGCCACCATCGTAGCTCCCGAACGGATGAACCGATTTTGATTTAGTTTTTTTTTGTTTAATTGATTAATTAGTCGGGAGTGTTCTTAGCTATGTTTGATGAAAATCGGTCCAAGATGGCCGCCGTAACAAAATGGTGGATTACATATATTTTTTAAACTCCTTCAATATGGGTATCAAATGAAAGGGCTTGACTTGTAGAATACTATACAGTATGTCAAATGTGAAATCCAAGATGGCCGCCGTAATGAAATGGTGGATTACATAATTTATTTAAACTCCTTCAATATGGGTATCAAATGAAAGGGCTTGACTAGTAGAATACTACACTATGATAAATTTCAAATCCAAGATGGCCGCCGTAACAAAATGGAGGATTACATATTTTTTTTAAACTCCCCCAATATGGGTATCCAATGAAAGGGCTGACTTGTAGGATACTATATTACACTATGCTAAATTTCAAATCCAAGATGGTCGCTATCACGAAATTGCATTTTATTTCAAAGTTTACTTAATTACTTACTTTTCCTCAACTATTTTATAATAATTATAATTATTTATTATTGATAAAAAACCAGATGAAACACCAAATTAATTAGAATCTTAAAACGCAAGAAAATAATTTAAATGAAATAAAAAATATAAAGTTCCCTACAAAAAGCATGAAATAAAAAAATAAATTTAAAATTTAAAAACAAAATAATAGATGCACATAAAAATCCTAAAACAAGGTTTTATAACTATGGAATTATAGCTAGATACAATACAGTTGGTTTAAATGGAAACCCTATAAAAAGCAAAAAATAAAACTGAAATTTTGACCCTACGTAAGTATGCAATTTTTAATACAAATGTCGCGTCGGGGGACCGCACTAATATTAGACCGCGCCGGCGCGCCGTCCACCAAAATTCGCGCGAGTCGCGTTCAGGAAGCAAAGCTATTTAAGTAAATGGATTGAGGACTTATACAAAAACTTTATAATAATATGTTACCTAACTATGTACTTTAACACAAAGTTAGTCTTATATTAGTGCGGTCCCCCGACGCGACAACATTTGTATTAAAAATTGCATACTTACGTAGGGTCAAAATTTCAGTTTTATTTTTTGCTTTTTATAGGGTTTCCATTTAAACCAACTGTATTGTATCTAGCTATAATTCCATAGTTATAAAACCTTGTTTTAGGATTTTTATGTGCATCTATTATTTTGTGTCGGGGGTTTTTAAATTTTTAATTTATTTTTTTATTTGCAAAACGATTTAAGTTTACCCTGTATATCCTGCTCATCTTGAATATGCTAATTAATAAAAAACGGTTTAGGATTAATTTGTTTATTTTATTTAATGCCTTAAAACTTAAAATTTGATCCATTGAAATTTGAATTTGCGTTATACTACAACTTATATTAAAAGTAATAAATTCAAAAATAATAATTTGAGTTAAATTTTAGTGGCTATGAAATTTTAGTAGCTCCTTTTTGATTTTACAAAGATTTTTAATAAATATGTTCCCGTTACTTTATTGTTTTGTACTTTTTTTAGCTCCTTTTTGTGTCTAGCATTGAAAATCACATCGTATAATATTAGGCATAACGCGATATAAACCATGTGAGATTCAGGTATGTAGAGAAGCAATTCTTAAGCGAAGTAGACAAACAGCGACTTAGGCAAACAGATATTTAGGCAAAAAGCCAATCTGAAATGAAGTTAAGTCATAACGCGAAGTAGTTGTTCTGCGTATCAGGTTTACCCCGCTGAAAGGCCTATTCGATATTCATTTTAATTTGACTGAGGTCAAATCGAGTTTAAGAAATGTGTTTTGTTGTCATGGCAAAAAAAAACACAAGTTAGCTCAGAGAAAACCTTTATTTAAAATTGAACAAACACACCTGTACCCTGTTTTAAAAACTTATAGGGCTTAATTCTATTACGACCCCTGACAGAATTAAACATCACCTTGTCTGGTGGAAATTCAGAGGAACCTGTAGTTTCCAGCAAGATATCCAGGTATGTCAATAGTTTGGTCATCTGAGTAGAAAGAGTTGGTAGTTTTTCCTCAGTAGTCCAGTCAGTGTTTATTACTCTTTCAATGTCCCTTAGATCGTCATTGATACCTGCATGGTGAGTACCATTCCAATGAAGTGTTAATGAGAAAATTGGAGCCTTTTTTGGATAATCACTCCTTAGTGCCACCAATGCCACTAATTTGGCTGACTGCCTAGTTATGATCGCTCTGTAAAGCATATCATTACTATTTACTAAGCCTTCAGAAATTAAAAAGGCAGTAGATGGCGACTGGATGTATTCAGGCCATCCAACAGATTGCCATTGTGTCAAAGACCCAGACAACCTGATAGGCCAAGAGGTTCCTTTTGCAGGTAAAATCTTGCCAGATTCTAAGTCTTGTAACTCTTTCATAAGTTCTACTCTAGATTTCAAGCGTCTCTTCAGTGTTAAAATGAAGTTTTCAACAGTGGTTACACTTAGAGAAGGACATGGTTGGACCACTTTCATGCTCTTTTGATCATCTATTAGGGTAGCCATGAAATCCAAACCACACATTCTCTGCGCCCATATGTATGGGCGACCGATTTCTGGAATAAAATGCTGAAAATCTTCAGATATTCCAGCAGCTTTGAGTAGGTATGCAGTGGCTGGATGTGGTGAATCATTACCTGAGTCTGATGGATATAGCTCATTTAAAATACTATGCCCATTTAAGACATCTGCTGCAGACACCCCTGTCACTGGTTTGGAGAGGGAAACTGTAAACTTCACAACAATGATTTTTAAATTTAAAAGATGTGAGAAAATTAAGTTTAAAGCAGTTCCATCATGCACAATGACTGATACTTGCACATGTAATGGGTGTTTTTTGAAAATTTCTTTTTTTTTAGCCTCAGCTTTTTCTTCTTTGGAAATTTTTGAAGACCTATGATGACGCTTCTTTTTCTCTCTTTGATCCTCATCAATATTCTCTTGGTCTGAGTCAGAATCATTAGATGCAACCAATTCAGTATCCACATTATTTTGCTGTTCCAATCTTCTTGCTTCATCTTCATCACCAGATATAGCTAGAATTTTAAAACAGACAGAATTTAAAGTTAAATCTTAATTTTACACTAATATTACACAACTGAATGATGAAACAAGTAATCACTTACCAACTTTAACTGTTTTGACTCCAAGTGCATCAGAATATGCACTAGCATTGGCATAGAGTAAAAATAATGGGGAAGGCAGTAAAGAAGCTATCTTAGCTTCATCTCGTTTTTCATCCAATCTCAGAGCTAAACATTCCTGTAAAGGCTTAGTTGCTTTTAAAACATCTCGAAGATGGGGCGAAAGGGCATCAAGCCTAGAGCGGGCCGCAGCAATGGCAGCTGCCACTCTTTCCTTAGAGGCAACAAGCTCATTGCAAGCACCAGCCAACTCTCTACGCTGGCGCAGTTCCCATTCAAGTCTTGCAAGTTGCAGTTGATGATCATCAGATTTAGTAATATCCTGTAAACATAATAATTATAATTAGTCTAAATTAAATTCAATTAATTCTAGTTATAAAAATTCTAATGTTTTATTCTAGTTCTAATGTTCACAAATGACAGGAGATTTTAATTCTTACTAACAGGGCGAGATACTTCAGCTGGTGCATCCTTGTAAAAATCTTCTAATGGTACTAGTTGTATTTCCTCATCTTTAGATTTAAACTGTAGGCATTTTGTAACTTCCTTATTTAAGTGATCAGCTTCATACAGCAAGTTTTGTAGGTGCAAATGTGTTGAGTCTACTCTTTGCTTTTCTTTGTGTAATGCATCACGTCCAGCTCTTGTGCGCACTTTTTCCAAGCGATTGAGTTTCTTGAGAGCAACCAAATGTAACGAGGCTTCCACCCTCTTAGAATTTATTTTCTCCTTAGCCTGCAAAAATACATTTATTGTTATAAATACACAAATCTTAATCATTAATATAAATAGTAATAAAATGATTATATTTTTTTATGTTTACACAAATAGCAGATCTCATTTAAAAAAAAAATTATCGATTACTTAGTGAATTATTTACTCATTAAAACACAATTTTACGGATTACTTCGCGATTTATTTACATTTTATTTTAAACCTGACGTTTCGAACACTTTACAGCGATCGTGGTCACAGGGAGACTAAGGTATTATTTGTCATTACAAAGTTTTGAAAAATTTTAACTACCGTCACTCAATAATATTAATTTACGTTCCTATTTACGCAGAAAGAGCTAACCGTGTCTTTGCTAGGTGTTGCTTTGGTTTTTGCTAGAATAGGATCCCATGCCGGTGGAACTTTCCAACCATCTTCTCTATTGAAATTTGGATGTTTTCTAATTTCAATGGCTTCACGTAGCATTCGAGGAATAAAACGCCGTTCGAATGCTACGTGAAGCCATTGAAATTAGAAAACATCCAAATTTCAATAGAGAAGATGGTTGGAAAGTTCCACCGGCATGGGATCCTATTCTAGCAAAAACCAAAGCAACACCTAGCAAAGACACGGTTAGCTCTTTCTGCGTAAATAGGAACGTAAATTAATATTATTGAGTGACGGTAGTTAAAATTTTTCAAAACTTTGTAATGACAAATAATACCTTAGTCTCCCTGTGACCACGATCGCTGTAAAGTGTTCGAAACGTCAGGTTTAAAATAAAATGTAAATAAATCGCGAAGTAATCCGTAAAATTGTGTTTTAATGAGTTCAACAATTCGCGTAAACGTAAGAAACAAATAGGAATTATTTACGTCAGGTTTAAATAAAATGTAAATATATGGTGAAGTTATCCCTTGCTACTACATAGACAGGCATGTATGTACCTCATCTGTGTCTTTAGTTTTCAACTCCGCAATCTCAGCAAAAACTTGCCTGATATCTTGGCATATTTTTTTAAACAAATTGGCATCTTTCTCGGCAGGACGCAACTGAGCTTCTGCTTCCTCAAATTCCACAACGCGCTAAAAATTAAGGAAAGATCAATTGTATATCAGAGTTTTATCAACATCCCTAGATCAGCGACCACTAAAATAGTAAATTATGGAAGCCTTGCCATGCTTGCTCTACTTTAACACTGCAGATCGTAAATACTAACCTTATACACATCTGTTGGCCCTTGTTTAGTAGTCTCACTAACAGAAAAGTTCGAATTTAATTTTCGCCGCTTTTTCGCAGCCACCTCTTCTTTCCCCATAATTTCAACAAATACAAAGATAACTCAATCAAAAGTAGAAGGCAGCAGCAAATAAACGATCTCCAGATTCGGGTTCAGACTGATTTGATTGACATTGGCATTTGTTTGACGGCCAAGGCTACGTTCCCTTTTGAGCCAACAGCGATTATATCACTGATATCGCGATCACAAACTGTTCTGTGGCCCTAGCATGAGTTAAACAACATATCATTATCGCGGCCGTTTATCGTATTTTGACAGCGTTATATCATTAGTCTACCGCTGCTAACATGTCATGCCATTTATGTCATGTCTAACTGTCAAAATACGAAATACGATAGAAAACGATAAAATTGTCTACACACTCTAACATGAGTCTCTTTTATTTGTCTATTTTAATCTATTTTTGACATTTTCGCATGACATATTATCGTGGTCACTTGGTGCTAACGACAAAGGAAAAAACTTGATTAAAGTCGGTAAAAAACTGTGTAAAAGGCGAAAAATATGTCCGTACCATAATACCATTATATATTTTGTGTTAAACGCATATGACGAACGACCAGTGTAAGAAATACGACAGAAACGCATCGGTGATATTTGCGATCAAGTCGATTTTTGAGAGTGTATTTCAGTCACTTTGGCGAATATTTAAGGCCATGGATACTGATATTTCACATCATTGACAGGCTTAGCTTGGCCCCAACTAGTCTATAAGCCTTCTAGCGGCTAGAAGGCTTATAGAATCTAGCCTATTTGAAGGTGAGATCTCCAATATAAACACTTACGGAAATCATTTATCACAAAGAGCTCTTTCACCTACACAAAAGCAAAGAATAGCTGTTATTGTTGTGTTTTATAAACTTACAAAATACTGTATTGAAAACAGAACCTAACCTTTTATAATGTATGTTATTTTACATAGGTAGGATAGGTTAGGTAATCATAATTTTTGTTTCTTAGGGTCTACCTATGTTGCCTCCTTTTGACCCATGAAAACAACAGCAAATTGGACAACACCGCTCTCTGTGCTAAGCCCAAACAACTGTAAGCAGTGTCTACAGTCTAGGACCAGTAGTAGGAAGCATATATTAAGTGTATGTAAATCGGTGAAATAAATTGTGAAAACTTGCACACTAAAATATCTTAGATATGTAAACTTCCTTAATGTAGCTTTGTGCACTAAAAAGTATTCCAGTCAATATCTGCGCCTAACTTGCTTTTAAATAACTTATGGGGAGCCTACTTTTACCTACGTACCATATACTTATATACCTTATTATATATAAAGGTGGATAAAAGTAAAATTAATTGAAGTAGAAAAATCATTAGTCAAATAAACAAAAATATGTAATTTTATAGAATAATAATAAGGTATTACAAACGATAAACCTTTTCTTAAAATTTTAATACGATAAGTCTTATCACCATAGTCTCCACTGCTTCTTACAAGTCAACGTTGACTGAGATGACATTTTCTGAAAAATAATACATACTCTTTAATACTATGTTTTTGTTTTTCATGATATCTTTTGATTTTGTTACAGGTGACTCAAGGTATCTATTAAAGGTGGAAAATGTTGAAAGCAATTAAATCATAATAATTATGAACAATCAAATGAACATGTCAATAGAACCTGCATATTTACTAACATATCACAAGCTTGAAGGGATCAAAAATTATTCACAATTACTATCAAAGTGATGCATGTTGGTACTACTACAAGTATTCTGTGAAATAAACTTTTCCGTACATTTGAATCCAATTTTGTTCTGTTCCAGCGTACCTTCCAAAATTCAATCCTGAAATACAATGTAAACACATATTATTATTTAATAAACTAATATGTATTTTCTTTTTGTGCATACTTAAACGTCTAAGTATGTAGGTATAGTTGGTTTAGTTACTACCAAATTTTCAAATACCAAAGAAAACACTATGACAAAATGTTGCATGTCTGCTTAAATGCTTCAATACTTACTGTTTTTCACTGCTCTACTGAGCGATATGGACCCAGTTCGTCCAACCAATATAGGCCTAAGTAATCCTACTGGTTGCTCCACCTTAGCAGCTCCTTGAGGAGTCAGGAAGGTAGCAAAACCCAGGTGCGCTTTCATGTATGATAAGTAATCTGTACCTATATTACATCACAGTTTTAAAAGTAAATGATCATATTAGTTTATTTTCCATTTGTTAGTTTAATAACACAATTTGTTGGAAAATATTAGTGGGTACGCCTTTGACTTTGATTTATAAAACAGAGGCCCTACTCCGATTGACGTTGTCCGTATTGTCGACTTTAGCCGTCCCTGTCACTCACGCCAGAATGACATCGCTACCGAGCGAGATGGCTATCGGACATCGTCAACTAGAGTAGGGACTCGGCTGTCAAAACTATCAATGTCATGTCAAAAACAGATGTAAGTAATTTAGTTTTAAATCGATAGTCGTGCTTGGGATTAAGTGTTTAAGCCAAATCGGTAGTAAAATTGAACGAATGATTGAATATCAACGAAATGTTGTATATAATCTGTGGTCGTGTGGATAAAGGTTTCTCGTGGGAAGTATTTCTATCGTAAGTGGTTGCCATGTTAGGAAAAATGATAAAATAAGACACGATGACAAATTTTCTTATGTCTAACGACAATTTAACGATGTTGTGCATCTTAGCCCAACTGATTTGGTGTTAGCGAAAAAACGATAAGCTGTACCGTACTCATGTCACGGATGACGTCGTACTCGACGCCATCTTGCGTTCACACTGTTTTAGTGTTGCCGATCGATAGTCGACTATAGATGATTAATCGATAGTCTATCGATAGCCTGACAATAGAAGGACTATCTATCGGACTATCGATAGTATCGATACTATCGATAGCACAGAACAGGGCAATACTATCGAGTGAGTGCAATACTATCGATGGTATGGTAGTTCCTTAATAACAAACTATCGATAGGGTACATGATTTTCGATTTAACTATCGATAGTTTTACTATAGAAAGTTCGGCAACACTACACTGTTCACAGTAAAATCGCTCTCGCACTGTAAGCCCGGCGCCTGGGCTGTTACATTTGACGTTTTGTACCCTTTTGGGTCAAAGAAGAAAGTTTAAATATTTCATTTCATTTAATGATTGACTGGCACTATCATGTCATGTCTGTCATGTCTAATAATTATCAGTAATAATATTACAACATCTAAATGATAAAAAAATAAACTAATTTAATAATTACTGTACTCTTTGTTTTTAGGTTATTATCCTCTTAAGAAAACAAATCACTTTGCGATGCGATAAATAACCGTTCCGAAATGAAATCGCGTCAACAGCGTTGTCAGCACGCTAATCAAAACGGAACGGCATTTGGCGCTCACAGCATCTACAGTTCTATTGGCGCAAAAGGGAACGCACCCCAACAAAACTGACTGTGCAATGCAGCTGAAAGACAATGGTGCAGACCTGTTGATTATTTATTCATTCTTAAGGGTAAGAAAAGGAATCAAGTCTATACAGCCAATTCGTTAGCTGTTTCTGTTCTTCTGACTGCTGCATTTACCCATTGAGTAGCGATAATGGAGGGCGCATGTGTCAAAATTTCAGTTCAGAAAATTTCGCCACTTTTGGCGGGGGACGAGGAAGCACACGTATAGCATACTACAAAAATTTTGTCATTTATTGCCACTTCCATTTTCTGCTAAGGACGGGACATGGCTAACTAATTCGTTAGCTAACTGAATGCACTCATCCTATACTAATAGTATTATGGCTGTATAAGCGAAACATTTTGAAGACGATCGAGAATAGACGTAGAAATATGATAGGACACCTTGGCAGTTTTTTAAACAACTCAATAGAGGGGAAGGTTGAAGGAAAAAGAGAAAGACTAAGTTTAACTTTGTTGTAAATTCTCTCCATTTTTAATTTAGTATATTTCATAAATAATTTGCAGTTAGGTACTAACTTAACTTTACATATAGAAAATAAAAATAAAAATGTGAATGTGTACATATTACAATACAAAACAAAAAAAATACGTTTGCCACGTACGTTGTATGTGCCTGCCAATGATTGTACTATAGGTGCCAATGACTGTACTTTGGATGTTATTAGAAGTTTCCTGTTTTATTCCAACAAAACGTTTCTTTTTCATACATTATGTGTTATTACTTTAATTAAAATAGGTACATCAAAAATTCATGTAAAGTCCTAAATTCACCATTTTCAATCCTCTTTATGGAGATGTGTGTTGCGACAACTCTAGGTAGTTTCTGTGAAACTGTAGGCCGTCTATGCTCTCTCCATTATATCTGCTCAATGGCATTTACCCTCATATTTTTACTAAAATTATATAATTTGTGACTAAAACAAGTATTAGCAAACACAACAAAGGCTAGTTATTTTATTATAGTTTTCCGCCCTTACTGCCGAAGTTATTCCTTCATTAGTATCATGCCGTATCATACAGTGGTGGCGCCATCTGAGATCAGCCAATAACTTAGAGTTAACAAAGGTGTTTTACTATAAAAAACAGTAAAGATTGTATGTTAGAAAATGTTTATTTTTGAATTGAGTAGGTTCGTCAAAAACTATTTTCTATTATTTCTACGTAAACTAACACTTACCTGCGTCACATAAAATATAATTTTCGTAAGTTTACTTTTATTTATTTATTTATTCAAAAGGTACACCAACAGTATACATACTTAATAATACAACAATTTGTGGTTACTGTCCTTATATTTATACCTTAGGTGTACACAACACTGATTAAAAAGAAACTAACAACAATAAATAGTGAGCTACTAGAAAATCAAAATACAAAAAGGTAAAAGCAAAATGAACCAGATCACTTAGCCCCAGTATTTATTATTGTTTGCTTGTAAGCTCTGCTAGGCTTTTTTTAAATTTAGGTAAGGAGTCGTGGAAAATATCGACTCCTTGGTTACAAATATCATTGTAGTGTGAGCAACATCTGACAAGAGGAGCGTGACGTCCAAGGTTGGTCCTCGTTGAAGGCAATGCGAAGGTTTTTTGTAATGGGATAACGAGGTAATCGGGCCGGCCTGATAATTTTGTACGTTCGAGCAGTTGGGGGCATTTAATCTTCCCATTAACAAGCTTACACTATAAGAAAACAACTTCTTGGCACTTTCGACGGTGATACAGGGTGCTCATCTTGAAATACCCAAGACGCTGGTCATATGGCGATCTATATGATATGCCCTTTGAGATGAACGCAAGATGCCTTGTAAACGCGCGCTGAATACTTTCAAGGCGCTGGGAGTGGATGGTATACACGGGGTTCCATGCAACACTTGCGTACTCCAAATTGCTACGGACCAAAGCATTGTACAATATTTTACAAGTGGAATTAAATCGGAAACCAGTAGTAATCCTTTTAAGAAAACCGAGCATCTTTGAAGATTTCTTTACGATGTTATTTATGTGTGATGTAAATTTAAGCTGTTTATCTATTATTATACCTAGGTCTCGTATTTCCTTTACCTCAGTTAATGTTGCGTTATCGATCCTATAGGTAGATGGGAATGGGGTTTTCTTTTTTGTATATTTGATATGGTAACATTTATCGACATTTGATGTCATGATATTAGACTCGCACCACCTGTGGATACTGTTAAGATCTTCCTGGATGAGGTTCATGTCATGGTTGCAATCAACTGGTCTGTAGATTTTCAAGTCTTCCGCAAACAAACTATAACTACAGTGCCTTATATGCGTAGTGATGTCATCGATAAACACAAGAAAGAGTATTGGCCCCAAATGGGAACCCTGAGGGACGCCTGACGATGCAAAATATACCTTAGACTCGAAACCATCAATGGCGACCGACTGGGGTCTCATAGTAAGGTATGATCCAAACCAGTGAAGCAAGCTGCCGTTAATACCTTTCGCTTGTAGCTTTGACATAAGGAGAGCGTGGTTTACTTTGTCGAAAGCACTGGCAAAGTCTGTGTAAACAGCATCAATTTGAGTTACTTTTACGTTCTAATAAATCTTTGTTTGAGAGTTTAGGCAGTGGATTACACGTGGAGGGCGACAATGATAGGTAGAAAATTCGTAAAGTCTGAGCGCTTATAGCTAGGTACTTGCCACATCAGGAGTTCAGGTATCACTTCACAGGCCACAATCACTCAAAATGTCTGTAAGGAGCTTCACAGGATACACACGCGGCGAAAGCGCTCTGGTCGGTCTAGTACATGTGTCATAGGTAACGTCTCGATGTCGACTCGATCTCCGGGGTTCTCACGGTACGTTTTAAACAAATAAAAATAAGGCAGGTAGGCGTGTGAGTGTGCGCGGCGTAGTATCAATAGGGTACACAAACAAATCAAAATATTGTAGTAAACATATCGCCCGCCCTAAACACGTCACGTGTTTACGAGAAGGTTAGGAAGCTAAGGGAAAGAAAGTTCACTGGACAGGAAGACGAACTAATTTCGTCAAAGATCTCTTTAGGCTACCGGTAGGAGTTTTAACATCTACCACACGAACAACCTGGTCTTGGCCAGGGTATAAACCAATAATGCGTCCACGACGCCACTGCAAAGGGGGAAAGTTGTCATCTTTTATGAGTACTAGCTCACCCACTTTAGGAGGATCACAAGGAGAGGTCCATTTATTTCTAATTTGTAATGTATTAAGGTATTCTAAATGCCAGCGAGACCAAAAGTGCTGGGTAATTTGTTGGATTAGCTGAAACCGTGTAAGGCGATGCAATTTTACGTCTTTATAAGGGTACTCCGGAAGTGCAGTTAAGGGTTGTCCAATTAAGAAATGGCCAGGAGTTAACACTTCGACATCATTAGGGTCCGGAGAAAGTGGGCACAATGGGCGTGAATTTAAAACTGCTTCAATTTTAGCAAAAACAGTGGTCAGCTCTTCAAACGTAAGGGGGGTATCGCCTACTACTCGTTTTAGGTGCGATTTCGCCGATTTAACCGCAGCTTCAAAAAGACCTCCCCAATGAGGGCAAACAGGAGGATCGAAAACCCAGGATATGTTCCGCTTTGAAAGCTCAGAACCAATAGCCGCCTGGTTTTGAGACAGGAAACACTCTAACTCTTTCAGGTAATTGTTGGCACCGATGTAATTTCGACCGCAATCGGATCGGATTAGGCGAGGTACACCACGACGCGACACGAATCGGGAAAAGGCCGCAATGAAGGCATCAGTAGTTAAGTCTGACACAACCTCAAGGTGAACGGCTTTAGTGGAAAAGCAGACAAATACACACAGGTAACTTTTCACTAACCTTTTGTTCCTATAGGCCTGGACTTTGGTAAAAAAGGGTCCTGCAAAATCGGTACCTACACCGTCAAACGGTCTAGCAGCCGTGACGCGGTCTTTAGGTAGGTCACCCATGAAGGGTTGAGATACAGCCGCCTTGAGACGATAACAGGGAAAGCATTTAAAAATCACATGCTGAATAGCTCTGCGTGCAGACAAGATCCAAAACTCTCTATTTAACATGGCAAGAATTGCATTAACACCTGCATGAGCATTCTCGCGATGGTAATGTGAAATAAGGATGTTCACGAAATTACCATTCTTAGGTAGAAGAAGAGGATGGCGCGCATCAAAGGATAGATCGGAGTTTCGTAATCGGCCTCCAACTCGAATTAGGTCTCCGTCATCCAGAAATAAATTTAATTTTCTCAGGGAGTTAATGATAGGATCACCACGCCGTAAGCGATCAAGTTCATCAGAAAAGGAGGTAAATTGAACAATTTTCACTAAAAACAAAAGGGAACCTCTCCGTTCCTCAGGGCTCAGGTAGGACGAGTAAGATTTAGGAAATAAAAACCGCCTTAGGTAACAAGTCACGTTTATTAGCTTGTTCAAAGAACTATACCGCTCTAATAAGAATGAGGGATCCGGGGTAGGAACATCGGCAGAGACTACAAAACGAAAGGGAGATCACTACTTGGGTTAGGTTCCGAAATACCGGGCCAGTTGTCAGGAGACTGCGTCAACCACAAAGGTGAAAACCAAAGGGAGTGGTCGATCAGTCGGGTGACTGACATACCTCTCGATGCACAGTCACTAGGGTTCATGTAGCCTGGGACGTGCCTCCATTCACTAGATGTAGGACTATTATTAATCTGGGAGACACGATTAGCCTCAAAAGTCTGAAGGAGGTGAGGAGTGGTTTTTAACCAACACAACACGATTTTACTATCCGTCCAACTATGGATTGAAGTCAACACAGACGACCTTTGCAGACAAAGAGCGACGTGATGAAGTAATTTAGAGAGGAGGGTAGCTCCCAACAATTCCAACTTGGGAATTGTTAAACGGGTCCGAACAGGGGCAACTTTAGATTTAGCCATAACCAGATGGACGGAGCAAACACCAGACGGAAGTTCCGCACGTAAATAAACAGCGGCAGCATATCCCAATTCAGAAGCATCATAGAACCCATGTAGTGATAAAGAGGAGGAACCTCTGGGGAGAATATGTCGGGGAATGGCCACTTCACTAACCTTCGCTAGGTCCTGAAAAAATGCAGTCCACTCTAAAGACAGGGGTTCATTTTAAGGATCATCCCAGGATAAGCCTGACATCCATAAGCGTTGGATAAATTCCTTAGCCTTAAATACAACGGGAGATATCCAGCCACAAGGGTCATACATACGGGCAATCAAAGATAAAACTTTGCGTTTTGTAATAACTGTATCACGGGTATCACAGGTATAATTGTAGGTAAATGAGTCACTCACAGGATTGTATTGGACACCTAAAATAGCGACAGTCTGAGGATTATCTGGGTCTGAGAATGAATGAGGAAGCTGCAAATGATCCGGGGGCATATCATCTAGGAGCTCGGGCCTGTTACTAATCCACTTACGGAGTTCATAACCACCAGAGGCCATTATTCCTATAAGCTCAGTTTTCAAAGCCCGGGCAAACGCAACAGTATCAGCACCAGTAAGACAATCGTAGACATAAATATCTCTCTCAAGGACTTCAGCAGCTCGAGGGAAGGTAAGTCTCTCTTGTTCAGCGAGCTCAAGAAGGGTACGAATTGCAATGAATGGACTGGAACGAAGACCATAGGTATTGGTATTAAGTTCATAGGCAAGAAGTGGCTGAGAGGGATCCTCACGCCAAAGCACAAGTTGGTACCTTCTATCATCAGGATGTACCCAAGTCATACGAAACATCATACGAATATCTGTTACAAACACTACCTCGTGCCTGTGGAAATTTAGGAGGATGTGAGAAATATCTCGCTGAAGCTTAGGGCCTGTATGTAAACATTGATTCAGGGACACTTTAGAGGACGTAGGACTACTACCATCGAACACAACACGTATTTTGTCACTAACAGACTTAAAAATTCCATGATGAGGGATAAAATAATGTTCCCGGGTCGAGTCATATGATGAAAGGGACATGTGGTTTAGGTCAAGGTACTCGCGCATAAAGGAAATGTATTTCTCTCGAAAATTAGGATTGGCTTGCAAACGCTTCTCAAGATTATGGAATCGCCGTAAGGCATTGGTTTTAGAATCACCGAGAGGTGGACGATCATGAAGAAAAGGGAGTCTAACCATAAATCGACCATCGCTTTCACGAGTGGTAGTTGCTTTAAAAAAGGTTTCACACTCTATATCCAAGGGGTTCGCAACTGGAGATTGGGGGGCCTCTTCGATTTTCCAGAATTTTTCAACTATTTGGGACAGCGAGACTCCAGTCATGGGGGGTTCCAAATCAGTAAATCCTCCATAAACAGGACCACACAGGACATAACCAAATATCGTCGAGATAGCAGTAAGGCCATCGGGGGACACAAACAACTCGGACCTTAAAAGGCGACCAATGACGTCAGCTCCAAGAAGTACACTTATAGTACCAGGTTTGTAAAATAAAGGGTCAGCAAGAGGAAGGTGCTTAGTACAGGTAATTACACTTTTAGGTAAGTCTACCTCTGGGAGGGTACCAGCAATCACATCAACAACTATTGCACTGGTAGAGATTTCTGGACAGACAGAATTAACTGGCTTAAATGAAAAGGATACAATGCCCGGGGAATTAATCGCTTGAACATTACCTATTCCACGAACAGGAACTGGAGAAGGAATGATAGGTAAGTTCATGTGGTCAACAACAAGCTCAGTAGTAAGAAGGCAGCCCTGAGCACCAGTGTCACATAAGGCACGCGCTTCCAAATAATATCCAGATGAGGTTTTAACCTGAATCAAAGCCGTAGGTAAAAGAACGAGAGAATTGCGAGGTAAAGATGTAAAAGCGGGTATGGAAGGGGGGCTGCTATCTAGTCAGAATTGTGGGGCCTTATTGTACTTATGATGAAATGCACGTTCAGCCTGGGTTCTTTGACCTAGAGGGGCATTATAAGTACGGTTACCGCTGGGTGCAGGTGGGGATCGCCCGCCCGAACGGGGAGGTGATGCTCTACGGGAATCACGAGGGGGCGGGGTACGAACACGTTGCCATTCAGTACGTGGGGGTGACACACGGTCCGTTAAGTGACTTTGTGGGGATTGCCGCGGTTGGTTGGAAGCTAAGGCCGGGACGTCTCGGTATGAGCGCTCGCGATCGTAATTCACAGGAGAGGAGTCATTATAACACAGTGATGTATGATGACTGGAACGGCGGCACGTGCGACAGCGATAATTTCGCGTGCATTGGGATATGGAGTGTCTATCCAGGCATCGATAGCACAGTCGGGCTTCTTTTACAAAGGTAACACGTTGACGTGTAGGAAGGCGAATAAAATCGGGACACTCGCGTAAGTAATGCGAAGTACTATTACAAAGGTGACATTTAGATGTCGTCGCAAAAGTAACAAAGGCTCTTGCAGGAGGTGGGGGACGCGCGTTAGGTTTAGGCAAACGAGGGGAGCTCACAGTAGGGGGGGTAGTAGTGTCAACGACAGAAGCACTACCTACATTGTCGTGGTGCCTACATTCATCCTCAAGAAAGGTAATAAGATGATCAAAAGTAGGGAGGTGATTAGGATTATCGCCATAACGACGTTCAAATCTCGATTTTAACTCTGAAGGCAGTTTAGCAAGGCATAAGTGAACTAATAGGTACGACCAATGTTTACCAGGAAGTTTCAATCTTTCTAAGCATCGATAAGTCGAAAGCAGCGGGTTCAGGAACGACACACGTAACCCGGAAAGTTTAGGCGTTATAATAGGAAGCATCATTATTTGAGCTATGTGGGTATCCGCTAAAACACGAAGGTTATGGTACCTACGTTTTAGGAGGTCACGGGCCACGGTGTAATTGCCCGCCTCAATCTTAAGGTGTTGTATTAATCGACGAGGTTCATCCGATAAGGCTCCCACTTAATAGTGTAGCTTCAAAGTCGGGGTAAGGGTAGGCTGGTTGTCCACCACGCTATCAAACTGGTCTTTAAAACTGATCCAACTATCGGGACGGCCATCAAACTTAGGTATAGGTAGGTCAGGTAATTTACTAGCCGGGTTATCAATAGCCAGGGATTTATTCCCCTTGAAGGGGGTGCTAGTACGGGACGTCTCAAATTGGTGAGGTCGTATTTCGTCTAACTTAATTTTTAAGTCGTCTACTTTGTCCCTTACTACGCGTATCTCGTTCTTAACTTGCACATATTCTTGTTCATAAATAGCAGGATCGAGATTACTTAACAGCTTGGAACAAGCGGCGGAAAACTTGTCGCACATAAGTGGCAGGTCGGAAAGACGCGCTCGCATACGATTGGAGGAAAAGGTCTCAAGAACTCGGTGGGAATCATCAACCCAGTCACTAATATAACGGAGTTCACCAATAGCTTCACGGTATTCAGCTGTATCCGTGTAAAGTACGGCCCTTACGGTCTCGTTGCCGGTTTCGGTATCCGACATTTTATTTACTTTAAATCGCAAGAAACAAGGTAGGTAAATTAAACTCACAAAAGTTTTCAATAGGATGCGTAAAGGAACAAATAGTAAGGGACGGCACCGGGTATGGCAAACGTAACTCGTGAACAACTTACACGCGGTCACGCGGTAATGGCGTGATCAATAGGGAAACAAAGCGCTCGCGCACCTCACTTGCACTCAAAGGGTAGGTAATTAACGCGCTAATCGATTTAATCGACACTTATGTAAAAGGGGTTGTACTCGAATGGTATTAAGGAATTTACTGTAAATAGGTTAGGTATATGACGAGACGTTTTCTTCAAATTACAAAGGAAAGTAGCAAATAAATAACTCTCAATTAAACAAATTACGTTACTAATAAGGGGTCCTAATAAAAAACTACGCTCTGCTACCAAAATGTTTGAGAGTTTAGGCAGTGGATTACACGTGGAGGGCGACAATGATAGGTGGAAAATTCGTAAAGTCTGCGCGCTTATAGCTAGGTACTTGCCACATCAGGGGTTCAGGTATCACTTCACAGGCCACAATCACTCGAAATGTCTGTAAGGAGCTTCACAGGATACACACGCGGCGAAAGCGCTCTGGTCGGTCTAGTACATGTGTCATAGGTAACGTCTCGATGTCGACTCGATCTCCGGGGTTCTCACGGTACGTTTTAAACAAATAAAAATAAGGCAGGTATGAGTGTGAGTGTGCGCGGCGTAGTATCAATAGGGTACACAAACAAATCAAAATATTGTAGTAAACAATCTTAAAAGAGAAGAGACTGCCAAAAACATTGATTTATTATATAATAAATCAATGGCCCAAAACCGGAAGTTTTTGCCACACGACCAAGTCACGGTATATAGACACGTTAAACAAATCTGTCGATTGTGATACAGATGTACAGTACTTTGACTTCATACTAGAGCGCCTGAATTGACACACGTCCACCATACACGTCATTTACACGGCCGCTGGGCAGACAAACCCACGAAGTGCCACCACGTCCACCGCGAGCCGGTTCGCTGTCAAAGACAGACTTTCAAAAGTCAAAACACAGATAGATGTCATTGAACAAACAAAGTAGGTTTTATGAAACATGTATAAAATCATCTGGATTTCGGATGGCAGCTGTCAAAATTACCAATATTATTAATAATTTGTAATTACAAAACTCGGAAATTACCCACCCTAGACAACTGTTGTGCAAGTTAAAAAATAAAAATTCTTTTCGTAAAATTAGTTTCTTAAATTCATTTTCAATGCCTCCGAAGATTTCGGAAACTGCAGGGTCTTTTTCATACACATTTAAATATTTTTCTAAGGCTCAATTATGTGTACGAGCCGAACAAACTCGTAAATTGTCCCTCCTCACATCGAACTGTGTGTGTGTGTGACAGTGTAATAACGGGCCCGTTTTACTAAAAAAACTGACAAGAAATGCACAAGAATTTTCAAGATTTTCTCAGCTTTGACAAGGGTGGTGTCTCAGTGGTGGCGCCATCTGACGTCAGCTTCCACTTGTCAACCCATTAATTAAATCAATGTGCCACCAACCCCAATATTGAACAACCGGTCAACTTACTCGTAGATTGATGGTTAATTTGACACAATCCGCATACAAAAATATCAAACAATACGACAACGGCTGTTTAAAAAACATGTGTTGGTGTCGTTGGTGTACCTACTCGACCCATAATTATAGACTAATTTTAATTGACGTCTCTGAGTGCGGCAGTTATGCTGGGGCCACACTATCGCGATAACGCGAAGATTTGCGTTGTCGCGACACGTCTGGCCAAAGAATTCGTCCTATCGCGAATGATCTTCGCGAATACGAATGCACTTCGCGCCGCTGTTGGTAAATTGCTGCACATCAAAGGATTTTGTCGCGACAAAGTTCGTGCGGTTGGTTACACTTCTCGCGCTTTAGTTGACTACGAGACGCCGAGTGGTTTGATCGTATTTGATTAAACTTGTAAATCATGGATTGGAGTAATAAAAAAAAAATAACACATTCATACAAAATTATGAATCTGAACCAGTTTTATGGGACCTGCTGCCAAACCACAAGAATTTTTTTCAACATCCACCATCGCCTTTTATTGATCTTTTTATTTTAGTCCAAGTAATAAAAACGCAGTAAATAATTATGAGCCACCATGTGATAAAGCAAATTATCGCGACGTTCTAGATTATCGCAACGTAGTGAAGGTTTTTTTTAATGTGGCCAAGCACGTTCGTCATGGCTCGAACACGATTTTTTTTTATCGCGACAGCGCGACGACGAATCTTCGTTCAATATGTAGCCGTAGCATTAGACAATTTGAAATAATACTAATTATTCTTCTTTCTATCCATACTAATATTATAAATGCAAAATTGTGTCTGTCTGTCTGTCTGTTACCTCTTGACGCTTAAACGTTAACGTAATTTAGTACCAATCACTTGTCAATCAAGATACATAATATGATTTGTATTTTCTTTAAGCTACATATATGTGAAAACTATAGGCTAAATGTTCATTGTTTTGTAACTTATATTGCATTGTTAAAAGCTGTTTGTTTTCCAATAAAAAAAGAAAAAAAATAAATAAAATAAAATAAAATAAAAAACCACTGAACCGATTGTGATGAAATTTGGTATGGAGACGCGATATAAAAAAAAATAAGAGGGTGAAATGGGGGATGAAAGTTTATATGGAAAATCCAACGCTTGCGAGCGAAGTCGCGGGGAACCACTAGTATAATATTATCATAAAATATTTTCATGATACACTTTTTTTTTTAAATTGACTACAGCCTTGCTGTGACCATCCCGCAAGGGGCAAATGTTTGTTTGAAGAGTGAGCACGAGCATTTATAAACATCCATGACTTTAGTAGGTACATTTGTACCTACTATAAGTATTGTATGTAAGTAGTGCATTTATAAACATCCATGACTTATAGTAGGTACAAATGTACCTACTGAAGTCATGGATGTTTATAAATGTACATAAGTAGGTATGTCCCTTCCCCTTTTGGTAGTAACTACTTAGTACTTACTTATTTTGTATCTTGGTGAATAATCTACTATTACCATTACTTAGGTACTATTAATACAGAATTCCGTAGTTTTCACATTACAACTTATCTAGACTTGAGCTGTTTGCCGAGAAAGCACGCCACCGCGGCGTGTCTACCGTGACGTCATACAAAAACATTCACTATAACTGGATAGTTAGTTCGTTGTCGTCGTGACCGAGGCGTGCGGCGTGCATTTATCGATAAACGAGTTATGTTGTTTATATAAAAACAATCTATCACTTTAGCTTATTAACGTTTTATGCATCTTACCGAACAGTTGCTAAAATAAATTTCTACCAGATGTCGAAAGATAAAACAGACCTTCGCATCATCACCTACATGTGCCCAACACACCCAGTGCAGCTTTACGAACTGATCATGGAACTCCTGGAAGAAACCCTTGGTTGCTACACGAGCTTGCAGTATGAAAGTAGGACTCCGGGACCATTTGTGGATCGTCCTGATCCATTTACCACCGACAAGGCCGATCTAGGTGGGTACTTTTACATTTAAATACCTACCTAATGGTTTTGTTTATGAATTAACCCTGGGTGCCATTATTTTTTGTGTGTATTTGCCCGTTTAGGGGTTTGCAATACTAGCTATGGAAAGTTTATATCAGGCTCTTAGGTATAAAAGAATCTTTCATGTAGAAATTTTGCTACTATGGGCCAGGGAGTGCCGGCTCTGAAAGTTGAATGAACAGATACTTACCTACGTACGTCTGTAGAAGTAAAGTTGGAGTCCTACAATAACTCATCTTGCCCAAAGAGGAAATCTGGTATGTGTAGTTTATGTAGGTTAGTCCTCCTTCTGATTGATGTCGACGAAATTACTGGACAACATCAAAATCCATTTAACAATCGGTACACTCTAGTCTTTTGGCAAATCTCAAGTTTTCGCATTGATGTTCGGATAGGGCTGCGTTGTTTTCACCAGAGATGTGCGAGGATGTGTTCTCTAAGAAGAACCAATAGCTCAGCGCAGTTCCTGTGGATAAGGATTAAGCGGAGCGAGAGGTAGGTAATTGAAGCGAACTGCTGTCAGTTAGCTTAGACCTCAGCTTAGACATAGTCTTACCTACTTACATAATTTACCTTTGACTGCCTCGTTGGTCTAGTGGTCAGCACGCTGGGTACTATCCACGAGGTCCCGGGTTCGAATCCCGGGTCGGGCCGAGAGTGTTTGGGTTTTTCTGTCTTGAAATTACTCAGACACAGCTCCGGAGTCAGGAAGTTGGTGGTGTTAACACCCCCGTGCCTTGGAAAGCACGTTAAGCCGTTGGTCCTGCGCCTGTTCTCTCTACGGTCATGTCGGACTGCCGTCTCACCGACTTATGAGAGTGAAGGAACAGAGATTGTGCACCTGTGTATTGCGCACACACTTGTTCACTATAATAATATGTCCTGCGCAGTTTGCTAATCTCTGTAGAGATAGGCCGCCGTAGTCGAAATTCGGCTAGGAGGACATTATTATAATTTACACTAGGTATAGCCCGACCGCCTAACTGAGTTCTCGCCTGCGATGAGCGGTCGGCCAGCGGGCGTTAGTGATTTGACTGAAATTCTGAAATTCGCATTCTTATCAAAATTCAAATCACAAGCGCCCGCCCCGCTCATTGCCCCTGTTCTCGTCTACCCCCGCACCCCTGTACCTCGCAGGCGAGGATTCAGTTAGGCGGTCGGACTATAGGATATACTACGACTTACAAAAACCAAGACTTCGTAGGTACTACGTTGCGTTATTATACTGAACTGTCAGTAATTCTGTTTTGTGTACTAAATAAATAAATAATCGTAGGTACATGCTCTACGTTGTTGACGTTGTCTAATGCGACAGGGTTCTATCTGTGGTTTAACCTCCCTGAGGTCGTAGGTTGGTAGTTTGATTTGAATGCGTAACAATAAAACAGTCCGCCCAATTAGGTACCTTTTTTTTTGTTAGCCATTTGTTTCCCACTGCTGGGCAAAGGCCTCCCCAAAACTACACCACGCGTCCCTGTTGCCGGTAAGGGTTTGCCAGTCCTCATAATATTGGTCAAGATCGTCGCGCCATCGCTTTCGTGGTCTGCCTTTCGGACGGCGTCCATCGGTAGGCAGCCAATGGGTGGCGATCTTGGACCATTTTTCAGGACACATCCTAAGAACGTGGCCCGCCCAGTCCCATTTAAGTTTTGCGGTCTTTACACCAACGTCCATAATTAGGTACCTAAGTAACTTTTTTATAGCCAGTGACTATTTTATGATTTCAGCCTTTATGACTGCTGCAGCGTATATGAAGCTACGAGAAAAGAAAAATAAATCAGTCGAATTATTGCCTGTTACGCCAGTCTTTGCTCATCAAATGAACGTGGAAAATAAGCCGGGATACTTTTCCGACGTTATTATCCATAGCGATAAAAAGTAAGCAAATAATTGTCAAATAATTACATAAAGCACTTATTACATCATCCTATTTGTAGCTTCCTAATTAGGATCCTAACTAGGAAGGTACCATCCTAGGTAGGACCTTAACTAAAAAGGTAGGACGGATAGACAGGGGCTCTACTCTGTTGATAACGCTTTGTCCGTATTTTGGGGTCTAGCTGTCGCGCTCGCTCGCACTGGCATGCTGGCTGGCATTAGTGACAGGGACGGCTACAGCCGAAACTACGGATATCTTCTTACAGAGCTCACTGGGCCCCCCCAGACACCTTCCTAGTTGGGACGCGGGGTTCACTAAGAAGGTGGCAACCTAAGTAATGAACTGCGATTACATCTTCCTATTTCCTAAGTAGGGATGGTGTAATAAATGCTTAAACAATAATTACTTTAATGTATAAACTAATGTAGAATGGCCTTCTTACGGTCTTCGGTAGATATATGATCCTACTGGTAGGTATATGATCAACTTTGAAAACTTAGATCTTTGGGCATGACACAGTAGAGTAACTATTATATAATCTGTGACAGTAGTGCTATAAAATATCAGTCCTCCATACCTACATGTAGTTTATAAACTGAACTGAAATTATTATTAGTAACATTTATTTCTAGCGATCTATTTTGATTGAAATATGAAGAACTCTGTCTTCAAATCGGTCTCCAAATGTCGGAATTGATAAAAATGTTATCATCAGCCATGTCATTGGCTTTTGATAAAGGCCACTGGGTTCTACTATTTCATATTTACTTTGAGATAACTAATATTGTTTTATCGTAGTATTGTTAGAAGTTGTAATTCATTATATTGTCGACTTACATAGTTACTGTTCGTATTTCAGAGCTCACAACGTGAATACATTATTAGATCTCCGCGGGTGCACATTTGCATACTGTGACGAAGAGTCCCTTAGCGGAAGTAAAATTGTTCTGAAAACATTGAAGGCGAAAGGAGAAAATGCTTCCTTCTTTGGCTCATTATTAAGTATGTATAGTGTTATAGAGCGTTAATATTGTGATATGGCACGCATTTCTTTGATGCTACTTCTTATTAAAATCTTTGATATTTTGCCTAACGAATGTTTCATGATAACAGGATCTGGTTCACATTTAGCGTCTGCTCAAATGGTATTGTCGAAGCAAGCTGAATGGGCTGCGGTAGATTCTACGACTCTGTTGTATTCCAAAAAGTTCATGCATGATGGCGGAAAAGATATAATACTTTTAGAAACACTTGGGCGCCTCCCTCCTTACCCGATCGTGGTAAACGCAAAATTAGATAGTAAGTAGACCTAGACAATCCATCAGGTGGTTGCTGTTCATAAAAGTTAAAAATACTTAAATGTTACAAAACATTTTATTACTTACCTACTTACTTAATTTCAGCACAGGTAAAGGATGCAATTACCCAGGCTCTGCTGAATGTTCCGCAAACGGCGGATTGGAAACAAAAGTTCGCCAAGTTTGGTATTATAAAGTTTGACAGTAGCAATGATGCCGCTTACGACGGGCCGGCTGCACAGGTGTGGGCCATCTCAAGCGAAAAACTCAACGTTAGGTATTATTAGAGTGCTATTAGTGGTCTCACTCTTGTACATAATATATATTTTGTACATTGATTATACTCCTAAAAACAGTCTGTGAGATAATAATGCAATTTAATATTTAAGTACATTTTTATATTTTTATAAAAAATACGCACGTAACATTCAATTTCAAAACAAAACTGTTTTTATTTAATAGTACCTATTCCTTTTCCGATTTTTGTAAAACAATGTTCAAGGACATAACTTGTTTCCGCTTCTTGCCGGTCTCTACGAGAACACCGCGCGGTATTCTGATCACGGCTAGAGCTCGCGGAGTACTTTTGGGGGGTGGAGGTTTTTGTGATGGATCTTTCTGTAATAGTCATAAAACAACTAGGTACAAATTTCTTATGATGTGTTGAAAAACTTCATAAATATCAAATTTCTATTTTAATAGTACAACAGAAGTTGTGCTAATAAAATAGTATTATTTACATCTACCTACATAAAAGTTTTTAAATGCTATGTATGTTCAAACAAACAGCTAACCAACTTATTATTACTATGTAAATAAATAAATACTGAAAATTATAGTTTAAAAGATCTACATTTGCTAACAGTATCTACAATATTTTTAAGTTAGAGACTATACGATTCCACCGCCGTTGATATGGTCAATTTCTTCCTGTGACAGTGGTTGTCTTTGATAGCGTGCTGGGAGATCTATGTCGGAAATGGTTCCTGTGCTCATGGCTGCTGCTGGTTGGCTTTGCTGGGGCTGTGCCTGAAATCAGTATAAGTAGAAGATAAGTAAAAAGAAAACCAAAACGTTGTAGTTTTAATGAAAGATTAAGTAATATTCAACTGACTTAAATTATAGTATTAATTTAAGATTTATATTAACATAATTTTGAATAATAAGTGAGCTTATTACACATTGCATCAGTTGGAATAGATAGTTTTGTATATTATGATCAACTTAAAAATTTAATGAGTATTTAAATACAACAAAAATAAAGCTGTTCAGTTCAAGTTGGCTGCTACCTCCCCTCCCGCTTCACCATACCGCGCCCGCCACTACGGTTAGCAAAGTTAACGGTCTGTAGGGTCTATAAATCTGTAATGTGTTTTGACAATATTTGTTTCTTACGTTTACGCAAATTATTGAACTCATTAAAACACAATTTACGGATCACATCGCGATTTATTGTAATTTTATTTAAAATCTGACGTTTCGAACACTTTACAGAGTTCATGGTCAGTATAGGGAGACTAAGGTATTATTTGTCATTACAATGTTTTGAAAAATTAAACTACCGTCACTCATTAATATTAATTTACGTTCCTATTTATGCAGAAAGATTGAATCTTTACATTGAATGTCAGGTTTGAAATAAAATGAAAATAAATTGCGAAGTAATCCGTAAATTGTTTTTAATGTGTTTTGACTATGCACTTTCTACATAGGGCATTTTTATGAGGAAACAAAAATATAGATGTGTACCCCCTGCATCTATGTTGAGGTACATAATCCGTAATCATGGTTCATCTGTATTCGACTTTTAAAATCTGTATAGATATGGATAAATCTGTATTAATGTATGGCAATGCTGCCGTACTAGCCGTACTGTACTGTGCGGGACTGCGTTGAGGTGCGGTATGGGGAAGTGGGAGGGGAGGTAGTGGCTAACTTGAACTGAATGGGTAGTATGTCTCGCTGCCATCCCACAAATATTTTGTGTTAGAGTTAGGTAAATATTATTTTTATTAACTCTCAAATCTTGAGTGATGACTGACATGATGATTAAATGTAAGTTGATCTAAGGAATGGTTTTGAAGGTTGGTACAAAATTCCTACACAAAATTGCGGACAGCGAAAACATTAAGAAACAGATGATACTATAATATTACTGCTAAATTGAACAGACCAAGTGATTGACTAACCTGTAAGATGACAAAGATATTCGTAAAACAATGTTATTAAAAGAACAATGGTTATATAAATAACCAGAAAACCTACTTGAGCAGCGGCGGGTGCCGCAGAGGCAGGGCACGACGACTGCGCGCCCGCGGGCCTCCCTGCACCGCCCTTACGAAACTTTATTACAGGAATTCGAGCAAGAACTGATGTAGCGCGTACCATGATGATTTTCGGCGGAGAATACAAGCTCTTTTTATAACTTTAGGAATTTTGTCTAATTTTGCCTGAATTTGACTTTTGTTTATGACAAGCCAGTGTCAGTGACAGCAGATGTCATTATTTGACACAAATCAGGTGTTCTGTTTTTCTTTTTATTTTGGTTCTATTCACTGACCTCTGTATGATAATACAAATACGCTGGACTGCATACTGTCAACCTAACAATGAAGCCATTTGACTATCGCCATTTTGGCACTGACGGTCGTAGTGAGCGTGTACCTAGTAAAAGTCCACAGAACTAATTGCCATAAAGAACGTATAGCCTGACCAGAAATATATGGGACCTGAATTAAGGGCGCTTCGAATGCACTTTATATGAATATGACAACACTTGTTATAATCATACCAGCGTAGATTGGCAACTGAACATAAAAAAACATATTTTTTATATGTAAACATTTTTTATTTTTTTAAGTCTGATGCCTAATGATAACAGATTCTACGATAAAATAACATGACAGAACACTCGCAAATTGAGTACTTATTAAATTCGTTGACTGACTAACGTCCTCCGTAGCTTAGTTGGTAAGAGCACTCGCCCGGATAGTCGAAAAACCCTACAACCTATTTAAGTTGTTATATCTAAGGAGGATTGAAATAAAGAAAATAAAACAAGTATTTATTATAATCGTTTTTCAAAATCGTTACTAAAAGATTCTCCGTAGCCATTAGTAGCAAATTTTCACCATTCGCACTATATGACGAACCAAAAATTCATGATGACAACTATATCAGTAATTAAATTAAAGAAACCGTGGTGATCACATAGACTTTCCAGTCGAAAAATACTACGACACATGTTAAACCACTTTTCTTTTACGAAAACAAATAGTTCTTTGTATTTTTATCACATAAAAATTGCACTTGGTGGAAAATAAGATTACGCGTCCACTTTGACACTAATCATTATGACAATTGATGACGTGTCAGTGGCTATTTGAGGTTTCTGTTGCCAGTAAAAGAAATTAGATCCAGTTGTTTTCCGCAATATGGCGAGGTCCCATATATTTCTGGTCAGGTTGCTCTGGAGCCTTACCATCAGAAACAATGCAATCGCTAAACCATGATAGTTCCCTTATTTCGTACCATGACCCCGAAAATTAGCAGGCCCGCAGCGAGAAAGTTTGTTTATCCTGACACCTTTTTTCTTGTATGAACTTTCGTACTATGACACTCCATCCATCTGATAACAATCTAGTGTCAGTTTGTCCGCCTTATATGTCAGATAAGCTATCATAAAAAAGTTACTCATCAAATAGCTTTTTGAAAATTGCTTTTTGAAAAGGTTCCTACTTAGGATTCTTAGTAGGATCCTTGTTACGATGCTACGAATAGGATGGTGTAATAAAGGCTAGTTGACTTCCTAACTAAGTACCTACTTAGGAAGGTAGGAATCTAAGAAGTGAACAGCGATTATATCTTCCTATTTCCTAAGTAGGATCCTAGTTAGGATGCTACAAACAAATAGGATAGTGTAAAAAGTGCTTTAAAGCACTGGGTACTTAAGGAAATAGGAAGATGTATGCAGGTTCCTACCTTCCTACGTAGCAAAGTTACGTAGGTAGTTCGGATCTTACAGGAAGTTAGGAATTTAGGAAATAAGATGGTGTTAATAAGTGCTCCAGATAAATCTAGTAGCTACACATTACACATAGTAACTAGGTATTACATAATCTGACTGCCTCTTTGGTCTAGTGGTCAGCACGCTGGGTACTATTCACTAGGTCCCGGGTTCGAGTCCCGAGTCGGGCCAAAAGTGTTGGGTTTTCTGTCTTGCAATAACTCAGACACAGCTCCGGAGTCAGGAACTTGGCGGTGTTAACACCACGTCATTTCGCAGCATCGTGGTATCGAAATAAAGTAACATGAATTCTACTCATTAAAATAAGATTCGAAATAACCTGATTAGTAATAAAATCCTTTGCCATGACACGCCGTGCCATGACGGCAGGTTGTGTTGCGGATCCCGCGGCGTTCCGTGACATGCCGTGGCATCCTCCTGAAAGCCGAGCCACTCTGGCATCAATCAGTTTAGTTCCGCGCGGATTCGAAGTTGGTTTTGTCGTTATTACATTATACAGGTGGTCCATCCAATGACGTCAAGATTTTTTTTTTATTCCTCCCTCCTAGGGGTCAAAAATACCCCATGTTCCCCGATTTTTTTTAGTTTTCGAAATACGATTTTTTTTATGCTTTCATAGAAAATTTTGCTAGTGTTAACATAAAAAAATTACTTAAAAAAAACTGATCGGTTTTTTCATGTTTTTTTTTGGAACCTAATTCTCGTGAAGTGTTCTTTCACATGCATAAGAATTAACTGCCTAACATTGCTGCATGTTGTAACAATTTTGATCCAAAGTTAATAAATTACGTTTCTGGGAGCTAGAGCACAGAATACTAGTACTTCGCTAGAGTTAAATTTTCAAATTTAAATTAAAAAAACAAGAAGGTTGCAAAGATTCTAATAAATTTTAAAAACTTATCTAGTCTCTAAGCTTTCCAAAAAGTACAAAAAAGTGGTAGGTAAAGGGGCCATTATTTCCTGTAATCGGGCTTCAAACGTAGTGGGGTGAAAATTTGGCCAATCAAGTAACTTCAATTGTGGAACTTTAATTTCATAATTTTAAATAGGTGATTGCTCCAAATTACTGAAAACCCATCTTGATAATAATAATAATAATAAGTTTATTTGTCCAAACAAAATGATAGTGCATACATTAGTTATAATTACAGTTAGATTTTACGTCGCAAGTTGTTAGCAATAATGACATCTACCCTCCGCGCTAGTAACAAAACTGTGTTGCGGCAGAGTAGTGCGTCGTCTGCTAGTGACGAGTTTTACAGTATATGCAAAAAGGACAGATAAAACGTTACAAGTGCAAGCATTAATAACAAAGTAAAGTTAAAGTGCTCGAACATTATGCCAACTTGTTCTTAAATTATATAAATAGAAACTTTAAATAGCATACAGTAATATATTGAAGTTTTTTTTTCAGTTTAGGGTTATAAAGATTCTAAATAATAGGTATATGAAGTACTTCGCATTTGCGCTTCAACAATTATAGCATTGGGCTAAACAAAAATTAAAATGAATAAATAAATATGTAAATACATTTATCATAATTTCATATCATACATACATAATTATACATCATATGCCTTGTGTGCTAAGTAACTCCTCAGTAGTTGTGTAATTTAGTTTTAATGGGAAGGCCGTCATTGCCATTTTACAAGTAAAATAAATGTTGTCCTGGAGAAATTGGTAATTGCTGTTTATTTTGTTATACAGCCAGGGACCGAGATAGTAGTGAAAACTCCGTGCGAATACTGTTTTACAAGTAGGGACTTTATAAATGGGTGGTATGCGTCTTTTTGAAGTAGTCGGAGGTGCTGGAACTCGATGTTGTCTTAGAATGACGGATTTTATAAACAATTGTCGAACTGTCAGCACACAAAATTCTTGGTAAAGTTGAACAGTAGGGTAGCGATAACATTTAAAGTTCAGTACTTTTAAGACGGCTCTCTGGGCTCGTTCAATAGTAATTATATGAGATTTTTTGGCTCCTCCCCATGCAGTTATACCATATGTTATTAATGATTGACATAATGTATAATATACACTTTTAATGGTGGCAGGGTCCTTAATGTGTCTAATTTTTTTAAAGATGCAGATTAATTTTCTTATTCTTTTGCCAAGTATATCAATTTGATTTTTCCAATTAAGGTTTTGATCCAAGGTTAACCCTAGGTATTTAAAAGCAGTGACGGATGACAGTTTGGAACAGTCACATCCCGAAATATTATCACAGGTGTGTGCTGTTAAGGAAAAGTTATTAGGTTGGTTATTTTTATATAATACTGAATGTCATATACTTAGTTTTATCTAGATTTAATGTCAAAATATTTTTATTCAGCCATTTTAACACTGCTCTGAAGCCATATTCACTCATTCTCTTAACTTCGCCCCACGTTGACCCATCAAACAACAGGACGGTATCGTCAGCAAAAGATATGATTTTACATTTTTTTAAGACAGTTTGACTGAGATCATTGAGATATATAAGAAATAATGTTGGTCCAAGAACAGAGCCTTGAGGAACACCAAAGTCAATGTCTACATATTCACTTCGCGTGTCACCGATACAAACACACTGTGTTCTTTCTCTGAGATAGGAATGAAAAAGTTGAAGTGGGACCCCGCGGACACCTAAACATTCTAATTTGCGAATGAGGATGGGGATAGACACAGTGTCAAACGCTTTTGCCAGATCAAGAAAGTTAGCTAAACATTTTTTTCTCGAATCTAACTTTTCTACAACATGTTGTACGACACTTTCAATTGCATCAGTTGTTGACATTTTTTCCCTAAAATGTAATAATCTTCTATCTGCTAACCAATTTGGTTAACCAAGATAGAAGATTATTACATTTCAGATAGCTTATTAGACGTGAGTTAATCGCTTTTTCAATTACTTTTGCAAGAGTTGGCAATAAGGAAATTGGCCTATAGTTGGTGACACTGTCTCTATCAGGAACAGGAGTAACAACAGATTTTTTTAAAAGGTTGGGAAATGCGCCTGTTGAAAAGCACAGGTTACAAATATGTGAGATTGGGCCAGCCAAATATTCAACTCCTAATTTTAGAAATAGCGATGACACTCCGTCCCAGCCTGTTGACATAGTGGATTTTAGACTTCTAATAATTTTCGTAATCTCATAAGCATCAGTAGGTAGCAGCATAAGTGAGTTTACTGGATTTGATTTACATGAAAATGAAGCTGATAGGTCGAATTGACTTTTATTTAATTTTGAGAGGATTTTATTGGCAAGCGTCTTACCAACGTCCTTAAACTATTGATTAATATGATTAACAGAATCAAGGGGGGAGTTTTTGGTGGACAATTGTTGATGTGCAGTTTTAGTGTTTTCATTAATATTGCATATTTGTCGTATGACCTGCCAGGTTTTCCTGGCATTTGTTTTGTATTTTTGAACTTGGGATTTTTCATATTCGATCTTTAAATTGTGTAGCAAATTATTACAAAAGTTTCTGTACCTTCTGTAGATAAAACCAAGAATAACATTATCTGGGTCTTTTTTAGCTTTATTATGTAACTTATCCCTCCATTTTATACACCGAATCAAGCCTGTTGTGATCCACTGCTTAACAGTGTTCTTTCGGTTACATATTTTGTGTGTGGTTGTGCATTTGGCTAAGACAGAGGTAAGAACCACCATCTTGCACTTAGTAAAGGTTTTTATAGGGAAACTTATTGATAATAATAAGGTACTGTGGTCAGTAATCGTAGGTTCCGATACCAGCGTGTTTGCTACATTACCAATTGATATGAAAAAGTGGTCATAACATTTGGGTCCTCGAGTTGGTAATGTATGACTTGGTAGGAGACCATGCATGGACATCTGTGTAAGGTAGTCATTTGACCGTGTATCTTGATTACCATCTCGTATGTCTATGTTTAAGTCACCAGTAACGGTCAAAAGTTTAATATTACTGAGCTTGTCCACGGTCCGGTGCAACGATTGCATAAATTTGTCAATATTACGAAACGAAGGCGATCGGTAAATAGCCACATTAGGTTCGTATACAGTTGCCTGCAATGTTTCACGTATGTATACTACAACGCCACTATTTTGATTTATATGTTTTGTTGATGCATAGCAACTATAGTATGGTATACTGGGTAAATTACACACGTCAGGAAGCCAACACTCGGTTAACACGATAATATCATATTTAATATTTAAACTTATCAAATAAGCTATGAAACCATCAAAATTACACGATATACTACGAATATTCTGAACTACTATATTTAATGCTCCAGCTACAGAACGTAGTAAATTTCTACATATGTTTGGGTCGTCAAAAGGGGTTGCTCTGCCAACATTGACATTAGTATCAATGTCAGTGCTGACAAAGTCAATATCATTTATCATTCTTTAGACAATCGGGCAATAAACACAAGTTAAAGTAATTTATTACTAATAAATACTCCCAATTGACGACCAATGGTGCATAAAGATACCAAGTAATATTATCAAAGCTGAGATAATAAGTTAAGCAAAAGGCATAATAGTTAGCATTAATAAAATCATTGAGGAGTTGACGGCATAGGGTTATACAATATATTAATACAAACATATACATATTTATGACATAAAGCTGTATAGATAGAATAACTAGTATTGCAGAAGTAACGCGTAAATGCAAAAGTATTTCTCCGCAAGCAGATGCTACATCCAAACCAGAAAATAACAACCCAAAAAGACTGGGATAAAGTTCCAAAAGTTGTAACATCACCACTCCGACATAATATAGTCAATCTTGCAATCTAGCCTTAAGAACTTCCAAGTCTTCAGGTTTATTTATCTTGACTGCTGGCTGGCCGTCCGTTTTTCGTAATAACACAGTTCCCCTTAAGACCCAGCAATACTTAAAAGAACCATTCTTAACTAGTTCTTTGGCTGAGGCCAGTGTAGTTTTGGTTCGCGGTGTTAACTTCTCAGATACGTAGATTGGCATCATTGGCAAGGTTTTTAAACCCAAATGACTGGTGTTGAGTTTATTTTCCCGATTTTAGTTGTTATGAGCCTTTACAGCTTTTAGTATATTTATTTTTTGTTCGATGTTCACGAATTCAACAGTTATAGGTGCACTGTCGACACCTCTACGATAGATGTTATTTATGGCTAGTTCATCACTGTTAATGTCAACAGCTTTCATTAGATGCATAACAATTTCATTGAGATTTTCATTCTCCAGTTTGGGCACATTTCTTATTTCAATCATTTTTCTTATCTGATTTTTCTGTAACTCATGTAGTTGGTCTTCAAGAATGTAGCAGGGTCAAGTTAAACGAGATTTCACTTAATTGTCTCAGTACGAAAGTTCAAACTTGTTTGTAGCAAATAAATAAAATCACTCTGAGCACTGACATACGTCTGTCCTAAACGATGTCTGACGACGAATGAATGCTTGATGGTAATAATAATTATTTTTATGACTGGTGTATCATTTTTTGAGGTTCATAATGAAACAATACAAATCGAATCTAAGTATTTATAAATTAAATTAAATTTACAACAAATTTTCAAAGTGCCTCCCTCCGACGTCAATACATAATCAATCATAAAAATTTGCCTTAATCTAAGAAACGCACTTCTGTTGGCTTTTATTTGGTTTTCCGCTTCGTTCAATTTCTGGCGTAGTTCGGCTTCGCGTCTCCCGCGCATAAACTTCTTTGTAACATAAACAAGAAAAAATCGATTGGGTTCAGGTCTGGTGAGCGTGCAGTAGCGGTAGCGTTGTGGTTGAAAAAAAATATTCGTTAAAAGTTAATGGTTGAATAAAAATATCGATATTTTTAATGGTTGAAAATATCAGTTAATATTTTTATGCCGATACATTATTTTGATATTATTAACTGTAGTTGAATATGGTTGAAAATATTAGTCAATATATTTATGCAGATACATTTTTTGATATTTTTCACCGTAGTTGAATAAAGTAATTACTTACACGTTTTTTTATATTCAATGAACTTTCCCTTCATACTTTAACAGGCTTAGGACTGTCTAGCATAAAACACAATGGATACTTTCGAGCATACTTAGTGTAATACACAAATTAAGTAAACAAAACATTGCAAGCGAATCCAACGTTCATCGGTAAATTTAATAATATGTGCCTTATTTTGCACGCGTCAGAGCCTAAAGTCGAAAAATGGTATCCGCATAAATATCAGACTCAATTAAATATATCGAAAAGAAAGCTGTTCCATACGCCGAGTAACATTATTCTTCCTTAATCTAACGTAATAGAGATTAATTTCAATGCAACTGTTTCTATTTGTTTGACTCGCACATTTTATCGCATTACACCTCGTCTCACTGGGGCGACCTGGCGACGCCACTCGCGTCCTAAAAAATGCATTCAAATTTAGGCTCTAATCCGTTTGGCTAAGGCTTAAGTTAACTTACTCTATAAACTAATAAAATCGGAAAGATTGAATACGATATTTTTATTCTTTGCGGACTTACGTTAGAAATATTCATTAGGTAATTTTATCAATCGGTAAGATTTATCTATATGAATAAAACTTTTAGTTGCGTTTAATTATCAACGACTCGAATAAATATTTTTATTCGATATGGTTAATTAATAATATTTATTGAATAAAAGTGATATTTTTTTTATTAGTTAATTTTAAGTGATATTAGATATATTCACCATCTCTAGCGTGCAGGCCATTCAATTGGCCCGGCACGCCTAATCCACCTTCCTGGAAACGTTTCGTTGAGGTGCGCCCTTACTTCTCTTGCATAATGGCAGGGAGCACCGTCGTTTTGGAAAAACATTCTCCTTCTCGTTTATAGAGGTACTTCTCCTAATAAATCTATCAAGAAGTTCAAATACTCTTGTCCATTTAGCCTTGCTGGCAGCTCAAAAGGCCCAATGAGCTGTCCGTTGAGTATTCCTGACCACAAATTCACGCTGTAGCGGTTTTGAAAATTAGAGGCTCTTGCAGTAGGTATGTGGGTTTTCCACAGCCCAAGTGTGATAATTATGCATATTGAACACTCCTGTCCTTTCAAACCGTGACTGATCCGTCCAAAGAATTTTTCTAAAAAAATCTGGGTCTTCTTGTGACCTTGCCAGCATTTCTCAGCAGAAAGCGACTCTAAATTTATTTTATTAATAAATACTTTGATTTGATTTGTATTGTTTCATTATGAACCTCAAAAAATGATACACCAGTCATAAAAATAATTATTATTACCACCAAGATGGGTTTTCAGTAATTTGGAGCAATCACCTATTTAAAATTATGAAATTAAAGTTCCACAATTGAAGTTACTTGATTGGCCAAATTTTCACCCCACTACGTTTGAAGCCCGATTACAGGAAATAATGGCCCCTTTACCTACCACTTTTTTGTACTTTTTGGAAAGCTTAGAGACTAGATAAGTTTTTAAAATTTATTAGAATCTTTGCAACCTTCTTGTTTTTTTAATTTAAATTTGAAAATTTAACTCTAGCTCGCAGAAACGTAATTTATTAACTTTGGATCAAAATTGTTACAACATGCAGCAATGTTAGGCAGTTAATTCTTATGCATGTGAAAGAACACTTCACGAGAATTAGGTTTGAAAAAAAAACATAAAAAAACCGATCAGTTTTTTTTATGTAATTTTTTTATGTAAACACTAGCGAAATTTTCGATGAAAGCATAAAAAAAATCGTATCTCGAAAACTAAAAAAAATCGGGGAACATACATGGGGTATTTTTGGGTACCCCTAGGAGGGAGGAATTCAAAAAAAAATTCTTGACGTCATTGGACGGACCACCATGTATTACAACAAGTTTCAACCTTATTCAACTAACTTACCAATCATTATTCCTCGACACAATGTGACCCATAGGTCTCCCGTAGATGCAATGGCGCGCCGCGGCAACCCGTGGAATGAAACGTCATACCGCAGCATGCCGCGGCACGTCACGTCATTTCGCGGCATCGTGGTATCGAAATAAAGTACGTACCTAACATGAATTCCACACTCATTAAAATAAGATTCGAAATAACCTGATTAGTAATAAAATCCTTTGCCATGACACGCCGTGCCATGCCGGCAGTGAGCGCCGGCCCTAACCGTACCACACAGTATTTTGAATGATCAATTTTGTTCAATGGTCATTCTGACTCCTATACTCCAGCTCCACTCCATGATGCAGTCAATACTTATTAAGTACGAAACACACAATAATAATAAAACGTTCTATTTAGGTGTTCGTGCCTATGCTTGAACCACAATTGAGATGACACTACTGAAACTCATCCATAGATGTCCATTCTTTATACTCTTTACCCGATGACACCTGTCAAAGTCGCTTGTCTATGCGCCGCCCGACTCGCGCTTGGCTGTTTCCTTTTTCTTCAGTACGCTTTTGAAACTCATCGATGTCAGTCAACGTGTTCGTTCGTACTACTACTATTAACAACGGGTTTTGCAAGAAAATCAGGTACAAATCTTTGCATTAAGATTATAGCGATTATACCGTTCGGCGCCCTGGGCCCAACGACGAAACGAGATTGCTTTAATAAGCTTCGTCATTACTACCAACGTCGCATCAGGAGACGACACGTCGCCCAACAATATGACAAGTCGCCTCATACACATCCATGTCACGTCAAAAGAGGTCCCGTCTTCCAACGGGGAGACAACACTCAAATGTCGCCTGTCGGGACGACACATCCTTGCAAGGCGACCATAGATAAGATTTAAGGCGTCAACAACTTCCGTCTCCGTAGCAGACGACGACTTCCGTCGCCTTAGCGGACGACAGTTTCCATCTTCCTAGTAGACGACGATAATATCATCACAAGATGGTTGAATAATTCACTCTTTATTACAGACCATGGCGTCGTGTCCCACATCCCGCATGGGGGACTATACAGAGTTGGTCCCAGAGGAAGAAGATGAAAAAGACGCCTTCCTGGCAGTGGTTGCCTCCGTCAGGGCGAACTACCCCAGAGGTTGGGAGGATTGGAAGGTTATAAACTTCAGCTTTGAAGACCTTTTCGGCAGAGACATCTCTCCCAGTGTTGAATCAAAACTCAGAGTCGCAGTACCAATCACAGAAATTGTAAGGGCATTCTTTCCCAACGCCACGGGCCTCTCAGAACGCGCCTACAGGCATATAAGGAAAATAATACTTAGGTGGCCCCTGGGCAGAGCTTTCTCTTCGCACAGCATTGTTGAAAAGATTCACGCGCCCTCGTATGCTGAGTTTATCGGAATAGTAAGAGAATTGAAAATGGAAGGAAAACTGACAAACCGTGAGCGGACGTCAAGGCTGCTAGAGGGTGGGGATCGGGCAAGCGCCACCCCTGCCTCAGTCGGTTTAGAACCGGCGAATACGACTCTCATCTCGCCTTCCGTAGGCTCTAAAAGGTACAACCCTGATCCGGTCGACTCGGGTCCGGCAAAGCGCGTACCTCAAGAACAAGACGAAGACAACATGATGGCGGCTGTTCTAAAGCAGCAAATGCTGCTCTTCAACAAGCTCGTCGAAATGCAAGCCGAGCAGTCAAAGAAGATCGACGACCTGCAGCGGCAACAGCCTCACGTGCAAGAGGCCCTGAATTCGTCTTTTGAGTCAATGCCGGACAGCACCAGCGAGTTTCCTAAAAAAAGAACACCTAATCGCTCCCCGGTTACTACTGATGACGACGAGGGGGCCGAACCACAACTACAGGACAGAGCCAGCTCCGAAAGTCACCTGGATAATATGCCTTTCGATTTCAAGCCGCACACGACGGAATCCGAAGCGAAAATCGCCAAAGCAAATTCCGTTCTCGCCCAGCAAGGTGAACATAAAGTACGCAGACGTCCAAAAGCAGTTCCAGGCAACTCCAGTCTTTGCATCTTTAAAAGTTAACCACCAACTGGCGGGAATAACCCCCAACTGGACCTCAGTCGCAGTGCTGGAGAGAGGAGATCAGACCCTAGGCGCGGTTACCCATGGGCTCCTGCAGCTGCGCCAAATCTTTGAAAAGCATTACGAAAACCTACCAAAAAAAATGCAAAAAGGTAGTAGGTCATGAGTTCCTCGGACCCAGCTCAGAGTTTCGTAAGAAGTCGGATAACCTCTTACAATACGTCTGTGACAAGAGATCGGAAGTTATCAAACAAAGGAGAGACACCTATAAAGTAAGAAATAAGACTCTCCACGAAATAATGCACAGCATACCTCCTTCTGAGTCTCACCTTTTCAAAGAGCCAGAATTAACCCAAACAGTAAAAGACCTAGGTGGTATTCAAAAGTTTTCTCCTTTTAAAAAATCGCCCACACTTTCATCGAAAGCTCCCCATCGAACCGATCACACTTACGCACGTAAGAAAACCAGTTACAGAAAGGGACCATACACCCACAGCAATAAACCTCATAACACCTCTAATAGCGGAACCAAGAAAGTAGAGATGGTGAATATATCTAATATCAGTTAAAATTAACTAATAAAAAAATATCACTTTTATTCAATAAATATTATTAATTAACCATATCGAATAAAAATATTTATTCGAGTCGTTGATAATTAAACGCAACTAAAAGTTTTATTCATATAGATAAATCTTACCGATTGATAAAATTACCTAATGAATATTTCTAACGTAAGTCCGCAAAGAATAAAAATATCGTATTCAATCTTTCCGATTTTATTAGTTTATAGAGTAAGTTAACTTAAGCCTTAGCCAAACGGATTAGAGCCTAAATTTGAATGCATTTTTTAGGACGCGAGTGGCGTCGCCAGGTCGCCCCAGTGAGACGAGGTGTAATGCGATAAAATGTGCGAGTCAAACAAATAGAAACAGTTGCATTGAAATTAATCTCTATTACGTTAGATTAAGGAAGAATAATGTTACTCGGCGTATGGAACAGCTTTCTTTTCGATATATTTAATTGAGTCTGATATTTATGCGGATACCATTTTTCGACTTTAGGCTCTGACGCGTGCAAAATAAGGCACATATTATTAAATTTACCGATGAACGTTGGATTCACTTGCAATGTTTTGTTTACTTAATTTGTGTATTACTTATACTAAGTATGCTCGAAAGTATCCATTGTGTTTTATGCTAGACAGTCCTAAGCCTGTTAAAGTATGAAGGGAAAGTTCATTGAATATAAAAAAACGTGTAAGTAATTACTTTATTCAACTACGGTGAAAAATATCAAAAAATGTATCTGCATAAATATATTGACTAATATTTTCAACCATATTCAACTACAGTTAAAAATATCAAAATAATGTATCGGCATAAAAATATTAACTGATATTTTCAACCATTAAAAATATCCATATTTTTATTCAACCATTAACTTTTAACGAATATTTTTTTTCAACCAATAACGCCACCGCTACAAGAAAGGGCCTTCTGCGGGTGACAAATTCGACAGGAATTCAGGAGGGCAGAACAAATGGAAAGGGTCAAAGAAACCTTGACTTCAGTGCAGGGCAGTTGATGTTCCATCGAGAAAAATGGTTGGAGATCGGAGCCCCGCCATCAGTCCTAAAAACTTTGTCAGGATATAGGATACCATTCAAAGAAAAACCACCTCTAACAGACCTATCCAGACAAAGCAAAGCTTTCGAAACCCCAACATCGAAAGAAATGGGATACAAAATAAGGCTGATGTTAAAAAATGGGAACTAATTTTTTGAACTGTTATTTAAATATTCGAGATGTTATTATGATCAGTTGGAAAACATATTGAGCAGTTATTTAAATTAATGGCGGTTGATTAATTATTGCGACAGTAAAACATGCACAGTAATAAAAAACAATTGGTCGGTTATTCTATCACACGATTTCAATTCTAAAAATAATTGAGCAGTCCAATAACTGATTGAGCGGTAAAAATGATGGAATGAGCGGTTCGATAAATAGTTCGGCATATCATAGCGAGCGGCGCATTATCAAGAACCTGCTGCAGAAGCTAAAGAATGCGCAATATTTGAAAATCCACCACAAAACTTTGATGAGTTTAAAGAGCAATTTTTCAATAAATGGGAAGTTATATTGCCGCAAATTAAAGAAGAGTGGACTCAAGGAACATGTACTTGCCCAAACTTTTATAAAACGTAAACATAACATTTTAAACATATACTCGGCCTGTCCATACGCTTGAAGTACGCCGTGCCTCCAGTTGAAGCTAAAAACATTCCACTCGGACAAAAAAGGAAGAGAGGCAGACCGTCGAAAGCCAAACCTGCTCTTATTATACAATAAGTTTATTTTAGCTGCTGCTATGCAAATTCTGTCATTTACTTATGTATGTTTTGAATTACGAATAAAAGTTCCTATGTTTATTAAACAATTTGTTTTATTTCATTCCTTCAGTTAATGCAAATGTAGGTAATTTAATTTTCATTGCTATTTAAGAACTGTTTTTTATTTTTATTTTACCACCTCATTGCTTATAGAATTGCTTAGAATGCGCTTTTTATCGACGAGTTCCGATTTATTACTGCGCACACGTAACCGCTCATTCAATATTTTTTACCGCCCATTTAATTATTTTCCTGTTCAATTATATATTCACTGATCCATTGCGATAATTTTTTATAACCCATTTTTGTTTACTTTACCGCTTAGTTTTAACTGCTGAACTAGTTATTAAACGTCCCATTTTTAATTTTTAACTTAACAAAACTGCTATTTACAACTGCCTCTTAAAATCAGTGCCTTGAAAAATGGCGCAATCCACCACAGTCATCGAAAAAGAGGGTTCCTTTCAACAATATTTCTCAGAAAGAAGTCCGATGGAACAAACAGGCCCATACTCAACTTAAAAAGGATCAACCAATTCGTCAGCGCTCCGGCATTCAAACTCTTCAACCACCACAAAGTCCCTACAGCACTAAACCCAGCCAATTTTTTGATAAAAATAGACATCTCACAAGCTTACTATCATGTGCCCATAGTACCAGCTCACCAAAGGTTTCTCTCAATAGCCTACGAAGGACAGATTTACGAAATGTCGTGCCTTCCCTTTGGCCTAGCGAGTGCCCAATTTGCATTCGCAAAAGTGACAATGGTTGGCTCACTGGCTGAGACATTCAGCTGGAATAAGGACAATTGTATACCTGGACGACTTTCTGGTTATACACCAGAACCCAAACATTCTCAAAGAACAAGGAAGGTTCATTTGTCAAAAGCTAGAAGAACTGGGGTGGACTATCAACAAAAAGAAGTCTTCCTTAGATCCTTCTCAATGCCTAGAATATCTGGCAATAACCTGGGACACCAAAAGAAACTTAAAAAGGCTGTCAGCCACGAAGATCACAAAACTCGAAGAACTAATACAGACATTCTTAAAGAAAAAACACTGGAGTTGTCAAGACGCAAAAATTCTGCTAGGAAAATTAAATTTCGCGTCATTCGTAACCCCTCTCGGGAGACTCCATTGCAGACAGCTACAAATAGATTCTAAGATGTTGAAAAAATCAGCCCGCCACAAACAAGTCGCCATGCGAAACACAACTCTGGCAGAATTACAATGGTGGATCCAAAGATTAAGCAGAAGTACTCCCATACATCATGCACGACCAACGACTTTCATAACGACAGACGCTGCGGACACGGGTTGGGGCGCCATTGCAGACAGTCGGAAGATAGAAGGTCAATGGGAAAAACATCAGATCAATTGGCATTGCAATCAAAAAGAACTTTGGGCTGTATACGAAACCCTGAAATGCCTAGGATCATCGTTGGAAAATGCCACGGCAATATGGCAAACCGACAACCGAACCGCAGCAGCCTACATAACAAAGCAAGGAGGAACAAAATCGAAAAAACTCCTAAAAATTGCCACAACTATTCTTCACTACTGCGAGAATCTCAAATGCAATCTAATTGCCCGGTACATACCCGGGCCTTACAACAATTTAGCGGACAGTCTCTCAAGGGCCAAATGCCTGCCAGAATGGCACCTACAATCGAGCATCACGAAGGTGATATTTCAGCAGTTCGGCACTCCAGAGATAGATCTGTTCGCCTCTTGCCGGTCTGCTGTCGTACCAAAATATGTGAGCGAGGATGCCAACGACTCAAAAAGTCAGTACACGGATGCCTTCAGCAAAGTCTGGGACTACAATCTAGGGTGGTTGTTTCCCCCACCAGCACTAGTACCAAGAGTACTGTATCACCTAGAATCATCGACGGGGATCTATCTATTAGTAACCCCAAACTGGCACAAAGCCTTCTGGAAATCGGAAGTGAAAATGCGGGCATTACGCCAGCCATGGGAAATTCCCAACTTACCTCTACACCTAGTCGATCTCCAGACAGGTCAGGCGCCTGCAGGAAAAGACAGCCTGAGTTTGCAGGTTTGGACAATACGGGCTGGGCCAACGAGATCGCTGACTGGGAGGGAGCCGAAATAGAGTAACTTCAGTCTTCCTGGCGAGAATCTACGCTAAAGACGTACAAACCCGCATGGGAGCGATGGCGGAAATGGGCCACTGAAAGGAACGTTAAAATAGAGGAACCTCGTCCGAAAGAGCTAGCAAGATTCTTATGTCACCTTTACGAGAAAGAAAAACTAGCACCAAGAACAATCTCACTTCATAAATCCGTAGTGGCTACATTCACAAAGCCTCGTAACAGCTCTCTGCTAAGTTCGCACCCGATTGTGACTCATGCTTTGAAAGGAATTCTTTTAAAGAAACCCACTGCGAAGAGAACCCTACGTTGGGCAGTCGACGATTTAATCCACGTCCTCGATACTTACTCCTTTGACTCGAACAATTTATTCGCAGTTTCTCGACACACTGCAACACTTCTCCTTTTATCGTCCGGCAGAAGAATACATGACTTAACGCTGCTCAGCATGAATCCAGATAACTTCGAGGAGAATGACGAAGAACTTATACTATGGCCGATATTTGGCTCGAAAACAGACAGCCACTCGTTCCAGCAATCAGGCTGGTGTATAAAAGGCCACACCAACATTATATTCAACATTGTCCATTGGATCAAGCAGTTACGCAGACTGTCGGAATCACGAAGGGGGGGGGAAACGTTTGGAGAATCTATTTATAACCACTCGAGGCAAAGTGAAGGGCGCTTCAAGAACTGTCATAGCGGGATGGATAAAGACCCTATTTAGAATGGCCAACATTTCATCGTCAGTCGGGAGCATCAGAGCCGGAGTTGCCACCAATAACTGGACCGAAAAGAATTTGGACCTCGATGAAGTCCTGAAGAGGGGAAATTGGAGATCGAGAAACACATTTATCACTACTTTAGGTTATTGGAAAAACCATCAGCCTCCGCCTCTGTTATTGATCTCAATAATTGTTTTAAACCTATAGATTAAATCTTAATAGATTAAGTGTTGATTTGAATAATACTTCTATACCGTCCATTGCGTAGATTAAGACTGTTACTTAATAATTAATACTTTTCCATTAATTAAAAGTTAAGTACTAGACAGGCTATTATTTCAACCGACACCTTGACTTTATCACAGTACGCCCGACATCGCGCCGGCAGAATTAAAACACGTCTCAATTGTGGTTCAAGCATAGGCACGAACACCTAAATAGAACCGTTTTCCCCCGAAGGGTAAAAAAACGGATATTTGGTTTCTGCCGTAGCTTGAACCACACCTAAGGGCCTTGCCGGCTACCTAACTTTGTACTGAAGAAAAAGGAAACAGCCAAGCGCGAGTCGGGCGGCGCATAGACAAGCGACTTTGACAGGTGTCATCGGGTAAAGAGTATAAAGAATGGACATCTATGGATGAGTTTCAGTAGTGTCATCTCAATTGTGGTTCAAGCTACGGCAGAAACCTAAATATCCGTTTTTTTACCCTTCGGGGGAAAAACGGTTCTATTGTCGGTAAACATTTATTCTGATAAACATTCTGAACAGATGAACACATACATACATTCTATACATACATGTACATACAAAAAGTGAATAATTTATTAGTTATTCATAAATAAAAATTAGATCTAAAACCGAATTTTCACTACTAGTTTTCTTATAAAATAATTTTTAAAAAGCAATATTTTTTACTTACAAGACATATTACTCATATTGTGCTTATTAGATTCGACGCACACTAAACAAGGGCTTTATCTGAATATTACAAAAACAGTCACATTTTGGTGTAAAATGTGATAGTATTATGTGTTCTCGAATACATTTACATCACTATTATTGAACTAAGTTCAATTTTGATAGTTTAACAAACAATAGCTTTAACATTAGCAAATGCTTCTTATATTCTCGTTTGGTATTAGACAGGTCTGCGGAAGTTCTTGCCGGCGTACTTGGCGGCGGCGCCGAGTTCCTCTTCGATGCGCAGGATTTGGTTGTACTTGGCGAGTCGCTCCGAGCGGCAAGGCGCGCCTGTCTTAATCTGGCCCGTTGACAGACCGACTACTAAGTCGGCGATGAACGTATCTTCTGTCTCACCAGACCTGCACACATGTTCAACGGTATTAGCTTCTGTTTCGTATTTTGTGATATTTAATTTAAATATACACAGGTTATTGAGTATGTCTGGTTTTAATATGCTTTGAGCACTATGACTTAGTGCTCAAAGCCACTAACTGATACTAAACTGCATACTAAACAATACCACAGAATAAATATTAGACAACACACACAAAGGGATAGGCACAAAAAACGGAAAAAAAAACTATGTCGTGTATTTAATACAGCAGCCTTTGGCCCAGACCCCATTTCGGCCTGAAATTGAATTATGGGATACCCTATATGTCTTGTCCAGGTCACTTATGAAGGTTAAATGCTTTATATGAATCAAGTGAATATGAATGAAGATAATATTATTCTAAGGTTATTGAAGCAGAGTTGTTAAATTTATAGAAATTAAGTTCACAAGTAAACCTCACCTGTGGGAGACCATAGTACCCCAGCCATTCTTCTTTGCCAACAAATGAGCGTCAATAGACTCTGTTACACTTCCGATCTGGTTGACCTTCAATAGCAGGCAGTTGCACGCCTTCTTCTCTACTGCCATCGCAATGCGCTTCGGGTTGGTCACCTAAAAAAACATGCAGTTCCATATTAAGCCTCTATGTGAATAATTTAAGATGTAGGGAATTTTTGGAAAACCTTTAAAACCAACATTTTGTTTTAGGAAACCTTTAAACAAATATTTATTTATATAATTTTCGCTGTTTAGTATGTGGGGGTAATCGATTTAGATTAATCTTATGTTTCGGAAAACGCGTATTTTCAACTTTTCATGCGATTTTCTTTCGCAATTGTTCAACGCAGAATATGAACGCTAATTTCGTCTCGGTAAACATCAGCGTCGTGGCAGAGTGCATAAGACGTCGGACTGAAGAAATGTAGAAGACGAGGGTTCGAATCTCGCTCGATGACGAACATTTTTTTCCTGTTTTTTTTTGTATTTATTCCAGTTTATAGCTTTTTTAAAATAAGAATTACGCTTTTTAAATAAGCTTTTTTATTACATACATATTATAGTAGTAAAGTAAAGCTCGGTCGCCCAGGTACTGTGTATTAATTGAAACAAAGACTTTCTGTTTAAAAATACATACAGTAAGGTCGTCTCCGACAATCTGGATGGGTGTGCGTGAAGTCAGGCTCGCCCACGCCGCCCAGTCGTCCTGGTCGAACGGGTCCTCAATGGAAACCATCGGGAAGTCCTTGCAGAAGTCCAGATACAATTCAGTGAGTTTATCAGATGGCAAGTAGTCTGCTGGGTTAGACTTGGGGTTCTTGAAGTCAAGGTCATATGATCCATTCTTGAAGAATTCAGATGCAGCAACATCCATACCAATCTCAATCTATGGAATAAGATAATCAGAACTTAGATTAATGCCTTTCAGTTATAGCTTCTAAACTTATGAACTTATTATTATTATGTAAACTACCTTTCCAGTGTATCCAGCCTGTTGGATAGCATCTTGTATGAGATATAGGGCATCCTTGTTGTTCTGGATGTTGGGAGCAAAGCCACCCTCATCACCAACAGCTGTTGAGTCAAGGCCAAACTTCTCTTTGATGATCTTCTTCAAGTGGTGGTATACCTCTGAACCCATGCGCATGGCCTCACTAAATGTGGCAGCACCTACATAAAATATTGCATTACTAAGATGAAGAAATTAATCACTGATTATTGGAGTGTGATGATAATGAATGATTGATATATGTAATTGATGAAAAAATTGATATTTATTTTTACCTGTGGGCAAGATCATAAATTCTTGCATAGCCAGTTTGTTACCAGCATGGGAACCACCATTGATGACATTGAAAGCAGGTACAGGCAGGACAATGTCATTATTGCCAGCCAAATCAGCCAAGTGCTTGTAGAGGGGAACTCCCTTCTTGGCAGCACCAGCCTTAGCAACAGCTAAGGAAACTCCAAGAATGGCGTTGGCACCAAATTTAGATTTGTTCTCAGTACCATCGAGTTTGATCATAAGCTGATCAATCTGGAAATAATCAAGTCATATTACACAGGGTTTAAGAACTAAAATGAATTTAATAATAACATGTTTCTGTATCATAGACTTCATATTTGTGATACTGTTATCTTGTTTAAGTTATATATAACAAAATATTTACATCTCTCTGCTCAGTAACTTCAATGTTGGCTTTGAGGAGCTCAGGGGCAATGGTTTCATTGATGTTCTTGATGGCAGTGAGCACTCCCTTGCCATGATATTCACCCTTGACATTGTCTCTCAGTTCCAGGGCCTCATGGACGCCAGTTGAGGCACCAGAAGGAACAGCTGCCCGGAACAGACCTAGCTCTGTAACCTAGAAAAAAAATTATTTATTTATTTCTTATCAATCTGCTTATCTCTAATTTTGTAATTCCTGGAGCCATTAAACTAATCTCTAAAAAAAACTAAGAAAAGGTACACTAATATTACATTTGGTATGTTAGTATGGTAGTACTTACTAGGTCAACCTCCACAGTGGGATTCCCACGAGAGTCAAAAATTTGACGAGCTTTGATTGACTTGATGGGCATCTTGATAAGATATGTAGATGAAAGCCTGTTGTAAACATTAATAATTTTAATGCAGGTTCAAAAATATAGTAAAGGTAAAAAGAAATGGTCGGTAATACCTCAGAGTAATACATACATACCCACCTAATATTAATAAATAAAAAACCGGCAAGGTCAAATAAGGTTGTTACCGGGTTTATATACGCAATGAAGGTCATTAATTAAGAAATTTATAGAAATTACTTGTTAAGAAAGTGTAATTTCATCCAAAAATCAGGATGATATTCAACTACAAATACTAGCAAAAATCAATCAGTTACATAAAACCAAGTAACGTACATTTCCGTTAAGTAAATCGGAGATTCAATATAAGGCGGGTTACTTATATAAATAAATAATCATAGACTGTACTTACCGGCGAAATAGTTGATTTATTACAGAAATTCTTATAATATTCTCAGCCAAGTTGCAAATTCGCAAAATGTCAGGCAGGCAGGGCAGAAGAATTTTTTGACCTTTGCAAGGTGAAACTAGAGTTGTTAGTGGCCAAAATGTCGATATCGATTAATCGAACTTCTAAACAATGGGTTTTCTGAAAATTCAAATATTTTAGTTTTATTTTTTGTAGATAGATGGCGCTTTTTATCTGAGTTATATAAATACTGCGTTGAAATCATTGAGCATAAACCTAAAACAAATTATTGTTATATTCTGTATACAGAGACACGTAGTTGAAGTACTTACGTTAAAAATAGCAAGTTTCAAATTGCAGTAAAAATAAATTTTATGGAAAAAACGTCTCGATGATCGAAATCAAATTGAATTTCGCTCACAAAAATTAATCGACTGTGATCCGGTGGGACTCGAACCCACAACCCTTCGCTATCCGGGCGAGTGCTCTTACCAACTGAGCTACGGAGGACGTTAGTCAGACGACGAATTTTTGTAAGTGCTTGCTATGCCAGTGAGACGGCGTTTGATTTCATCAATACTTGGGGAATGTACCCGCATGTATCCGGTAGAAATGTTTTTACAAATATTTAACCATCAGTTAAGATGAAATCAGCTTAACTTATAAATATTTTTATAACTTAAGCAATTATTTTGCAAGTTTTTACGAAATCAAATTGAATTTCGCTCACAAAAATTAATCGACTGTGTCATCCGGTATATTTTTAAAAATAATTATAAGTTAAGGTGATTTTATCTTAACTGATAGTTAAATATTTGTAAAAATATTTCCATTGGATACATGCGGGTACATTCCCCAAGTATTGATGAAATCGAACGCCAGCTCACTGGCGTAGCAAGCACTTACAAAAATTCGTTGTCTGACTAACGTCCTCCGTAGCTCAGTTGGTAAGAGCACTCGCCCGGATAGCGAAGGGACGTGGGTTTGAATCCCACCGGATGACACAGTCGATTAATTTTTGTGAGCGAAATTCCATTTGATTTCGTAAAAACTTGCAAAATAATTGCTTAAATTATAAAAATTGTCTCGATGATCATTAAATTGTTAAAAAACGACCTGTTAGTATGCGTGAATCAGAAACATGTTAAACATAAACATTATAGCATAATAAATGCTAAACCAGCCTTTTACTTAAATAAAAATCTATCTGACTTAGTTTGGTCAACGCCATCTAGCGGATTTTTAAGTACTAATTTTTGTCACTAGGAAAATCCCTCATTGGTTACCTTGACACAAATAATTCAAAAAAAACCTATTTCTTAAAATACTACATTTTTATCACACTTTCAGAGTTTCGTTTATATTTTTAACTTTTTTATTTTAATTAAACTAAACTTGATTAAAAGTATGTCAGTTAAGTTTAGTGAAATGTGACGTCATAGTTTACTATTCCCATACAAAATCTATGTAAGAACAGCCTTTTGACAGTTCATTAAAAAAACGACAACGACTGGTGGTGTCAAGTCGCCAATTATACAAGCCGCTATAATACAGCAAACGAAGCAGTTATTAATGTACGGCAGCAACTTGGGTATGGGTATGATTATGAGTAACCTAACGGTTACCCATAATAATATGAATTACGAAAACAGCTTGTAGGGAAAGAAGAGGTCTCAAGGTTAAAGTGGGGTAGTTTGAGGTGCGGCCGTGTTTAACATCGATTCCGTTTATGTTAGTAGATTTTATCTTTACGTATTGCACGAATGTAAATAAATTACACTAGTCCCTTATTTAGTTAACGTGCGTGCGTGAAGAGATTATAATTTTCAGTTCAATCGATTATTACAAAGTAATTAATAAATTTTGTTTTTTTATTGTATTAAATAATTTATCTTAATTTTTATTGTTATGTTACAAAGTTATAAATGCAAAGACAATCGAATCGGTTCGGATTAATCATATTTTATGCTATGCATTACCAACCACACCCCTACCACGGGTAATTAATAGTTTACCACAGACCGTGACAATGACATTACAAAGTACTCTTTGACACTGACACGGAATTTGGGCGGGAAATGAACCGTGACGGATGGGCTTTGTTTCTTAATTTTCTAAATTAGTTTTTCGTGGTCATTATTGTGATTGTGAGGTGGAATAATCTTTATAATGTGCTGCAATGGAGATCTAATCAAGTGAAAGTAAGAAACAAAGTAAGGCGCTCCTATCAGATCCGGTTTGATTTCCTGCTCAAAATTTCCTTGAGAGCATTGAAATGTGAACCATCCTCACATTTCAATGAGTTAGGTTAGGTTAGTTTGTAGTTTAGTGTTAGTGTAGTTGTGTAAGTACATAAGAAGAAGATTCTGAAGAAAAGAAAGAACAATGAAATGATACTGAAGACGTGGCTGTATGGACTTGAGCCTACCCAGACTGGGTGAATTGAACAAAAAAAAATTGACACTGACACTACTGACACTGTGGGCTGGATTGCTAACCACAAAGCCGTAAATAAAAAAATAAAAAAAACTGAGACTCAGTCTGACTGACAGTGACATTTATTTGTTTGTTTTTGACTTTGCTTGCTTATGTACATTGTTGACAAAAAAATACCCACAAAATTAAATTTATTGATTTTCTCGATAATTCTAAGTATAATAATTATATAAAATGAGTGACAAAGAAACAAAATCTGATGAAAAAAAGCCTATTTTAATAAAAAATGCAACTGATCTACAAAGATTAAAATTAGAAAAACTGATGAAGAATCCCGTAAGTATTTTTAATAATTTTACATTAGAAAGTATTGGCGTATGCATAATTACTTTTTCATTTATTTAGGAGAAACCAGTAGTGATTCCTGACCCACCAAAACAGAAGTCTTTAGCAGCACCACCGGATTTTGTGCGAAATGTTATGGGGTCTAGTGCTGGCGCAGGTTCCGGAGAGTTTCACGTATATCGTCATCTCAGAAGGAAAGAATATGCAAGACAAAAATTCATACAAGAAAAGAGTGAAAAGGTACCTAACACAAAGAATATCTTTTCACACGATTTACTACTGAACTTAGGCACCCTACTTGTTTTCACCATTACTAAACATAGGCACTCCACTCCACTAATCCACTTGTTTGTTTTCACCATAAAGCCCTTGTTTTGATAATCTTCTGCCAAGAAGTTAATTTAATTAATGCTTTTACAGGAGAAATTAGATGAAGAGTATCATAAAAAACTTGAAGAAAATAAAAGGCTTGCGGAAGAAAAGACTGCCAAGAAAAGAGCCAAAAGATTAAAAAAGAAGAATGTGAAGCAGAAAAAAAAGAATCTAGGGCATGTGAACAATAAGCAGTCAATTTCCTCGCAGTCTGACAATAGTAGTGATGAAGGAGAGGAAGTAAATGAAGAAAAGAACAGCAAACAACAAGAATCTTGTACAAATTGAACAAACAGTATATTAATTTAATCATAAGTTAGGCTTAAATCTTATTATATTAGCACAAAGACATTTAAAACTTAAATAAAATATAATTATCTGTACCATATTTTGTTGTTTTGTAAAAAAAACCTTAGATACATAAAATTAAAAGAAACAAATAATCATTTATGTAAGTAGATTAGTAGAACATTTCACAAAATTTTATTTAAAATTTTCTGGAATAAAAAAAATATTTCTGGAATTCTTGATAAAATTGAAATACTCCTATATTGAAGCCGAAAAATTATCGTAATGCAATTCATTAATACAAAAAAGTGTAGGTATTGACGGCATAGATGAGGATATCACATGTTCTTTACTTTCTTGACAAGTAGGTATTTTCTTCCACGATTTTCCGCCGGCGCAACAGTTTTCAACATCTTTCGTACATAGTGTTAGAAATGTTGATATTAGTGTATACCTACAGATAAAAAAACGAACTATACACACAATACACAAACACATTATTCAAATCATAATATCAATTTCTCAAAACCATTCAAAGGGACCAAACTACTTTTACAGAAATAATATTGTGTTGTGTGTCTGTAATACATTTAAGCGCATAATATTTATTACTTAGATTTATTATAATCACCCGAAATGACTAAGAAAGTTAATTTACGTAAATTCTTGATTTTGAGACAAAAAAAGTATGATATAGAATAAAAAGTACGAACCCAATCATCAGTAATATTAAAAACAATACCACAATAAGAATAAGTTGCCAAAGTCCCAACATATTGATGGTTATAGGATTGGGATGGCTTGGTCGTCGTGAAACCTATGACTGTAATTCTATGGTAAAACTATAATGTCCTGTCGACTAAACTGAAGGTAGTAGAAAAATTAGCAAACAGTTGCATACCCTGATTATTTTTAACATTTGTGGGACACCTACTTATGATCCTATTATTAGGAACGTAGGAAACAATCTGATTTTAAGCTGGCTACGATACGAGATCAGATTGGTTCCTATCTTCGCGCGCTATGGATAGATAGATAAGATTGTAGGTACAGTTAACTTTATATTTAATTAAACCTATACATAATAAGCGAAATATAGTCCAGCTACATGTTGATTTTTATAGAAGACAACCCGCTGGTTTCGTCACACAAGGACGTATGGAAGTCTGGTCGCACGTTCGTAAACACTATGATTTCTTGACTGTTCTCGTATTTTTGTCTTGACAAGACAAATCGCACGACCCGCATGTCCTCGCCGTAGTGATTTTATTTAAGTTCAGTGATCCGCGCGTTCATCTTGTGTCCTTCGGGGTGAAAAAGGTGCGGGGGACGAGGAAGCTTCAATAATAATCGCATGCGACTGTCATAGACAAAATGCTCCCCGCAACACAGAATACTAGTACTTCGTACAGAAGTATGACTTAGCAATTGTATTCAAAGAAATGTCTACTCAATGTCGTCAACAATATGGCGTAATTTAGTTCGCCTCAGAGTCAAGCACATTTTCGTGTAGACACCTACAAAAATCCATTGCAAGATAATTTCATACTTATTGCTCTGGAATATGATTCATTATACACTAAACCTATTAGAGGTGCTTGTGGCGCAGTGGCGGCAGCGCTTTGGTAGTGATACCAAAAGTTAAGCAACCCACGGCGCGGTCGTGATTGGATGGGTGACCATTCCGACCATTTAAGTGACGTCCATGACAAGCATCTCCGTGCTTCGGAAGGCACGTTAAGCAGTTGGTCCCGGCTAATATCTGTGGTATTAGTCGTTAAGCCTAGTCAGAGGCCCTAGGGCGGCTTCATAACTTCTGACAGTAAGGTTTGTCACTTGCCTTACATACACCCCTCCACCAATCCGCACTGAGCCCGCGTGGTGAAGTATGGCTCGTTCCTCCTCATAGTTGAGGTGAGGCCTTTTCCCAGCAGTGGGATCTAATAGGCTGACTTATATACACTAAACCTATTCAGTGACGTAATATCACGCGACGCGATAGGGTTGACTGCTACGAGAAGCTTCTAACGCCATTTAGCGCCTCTTTCTAGTACTTTATTCATTCTCGTCCAGCCAGCAACGTAGCCGCGCGGCCGCCGGTGAATAAAACGCGCGAGTGTGGCTCTGGCCGGTAGCGACATGCAACTTGTTTTAGCACCTACGTAGGTGCGCCGCGCGTAGGTACGTTTTTGCTACCTCCGCGGGGAGATACACAGGCCTGCCCGCAACACATAATAAGTAACTAGCACAGAACAGAAAAAACGAGTAGAAATTGTAAGTAGGCGTGATCCGCGTATCTTAAATGCGATGAGCTTAGCGCATGTAATGGTCCCGCCCCCTTTCACGCGCTTTAGTCGGCGACAGTTGCGACAAGATGCTGACGCCTTGAAATATTGTCGAAAATCTTAAAAAATGCTAATTGTACAGTTTTTATACGGAAAAACAACAGTAAAACAACAAATTTATCAAAAAGAGGAGTAACATACCATAATTAAGTAATTTATCACGTTATTTTAAAAGAATTTGGAAAATTTGCACTTCATAGCAATTAGTTCAAATTACAATCTAAAACCAATCCACCACAAAGGTGATAAGGTCTAAACTTCATTTGTACCGTTACCTAATTCCGTATTAATTCCAAACGCTACTCATTTAGGGATGCGATATTTTATCGTGCGCACTTTAAAATATCGATAAGTTTATTTTAACCGAAATTGGACATATTTTTATACTACTCACTACTTTCAACACAATTCGCAGATTACTTTACTGCTAGGTACCTAATTAATTATCAAAGGATATCGCAATGTCAAAATGTTTAATATAAATTGTAAAATTAATCCGTAAATCGTTAAATTATGATGAACTTTATCCCGTAAGTAATAAGAAAAATTGGGCCAAGTGCGAATCGGATTAACGCATTAAGGGTTTCGTATCGTCGTTATCTACTTTTTCTTTACAGTCACTTTAGAGAATTTAAGAAGTGTGTGTTTAAAAGTCAGCCTATATATCCCACTGCTGGGAAAAGGCCTTACCTCAACTATGAGGAGGTACGAGCCATACTCCACCACGCGGGTACAGGGCTCGTATTTAGTGCAAAATTATTCTACGAACAAGTTCTACGAATATTACTGCAAAATTAATAAAGTTATCTTAATCGCTTCTTTGTTGCGATGGGGGTTTTTAAAAATGTATAATTTTTTTTTTTAATCGCCAGAACCGACTTTTTTATATTGCACCTTACTTACCAAGCCCTTTCATTTAAAACCAATATTGAAGAAGTTGTGAAAAAAAATTAATTTACCATTTTGTGGTGGCGGCCATTGCGGCTTCTTTGAAATTAATAATATCGTATAGTATTTTACTAGACAAGCCTTTTCATTTGATGTTTATTGTGAGAGTTGTAAAAATATATGTCATTCGCTATTCAAACATAGCTAAAAACACTCCCGAATAATGATCTATCAAACAAAAAAAAAGCGAAATCGAAATCGGTTCATGCTTTCGAGAAATACGATGCTACAAACAGACAGACACGTCAAACTTATAACACCCCATGCTCTCGTTTTTGCGTCGGGGGTTAACAATACTTATTTAATCAAATTGAATTTCGCTCACAAAAATTAATCGACTGTGTCATCCGGTGGGACTGGGAATCGATTTATTTTTGTGAGCGAAATTCAATTTGATTTCGTAAAAACTTGCAAAATAATTGCTTAAGTTATAAAAATAGTTATAATTTATAATACTTATTTATACTCGGATTCGCAGATATTGTTTCACTCTTAAATTTACACCCTATAATCTTAGTTTTTTTGACAATCGAGGCGGAGACCAATCTTAGTCATAAAAAAAGTTTATGTCATTAACACGGGCATGCTATGCTTGATATAACTAAATAATAAGTAAGTAGAACCTACATTTATTACGTATTCCTTTCTCCGCGCAAATGTCGAATTCTCATATAATATTATATTTTCACCCCGTAAACCTAGTTTTTTTCTGATATTCGGGGCGGAGAATGATATTACAAATCAAAATCATTGCAAAAGTTTCAGTTTCTTTATAACTCCTGTAACGAACATTACTTCGGTTTAAAAACATAAAGATAATAATAAGTGGGCATACATTTTATTTCCGGGACAAAATTTGATGTCTAGCTAGATCGATACTTTTTGTTTAATTTATCGTGTACCCCACCCCATCCTTAATTTTTACAGGAAACTTCTCTAGCTTGTGTCTCCATCTGGCGTTGGGTGGCAAAACTATTTGGTATTTAAAAGCAAGGAAAATGAGCGGCAGCCACAATTATGGACCTTAATGCATCGTAATAGGGAAAAGCATGTCTAAAAAGAGACATCTAGTAGGGAGTAGAATAACAAAATATCAAAGCACATTAGAATCAGGAAAGCACAACTTAGGATCTTATTAGCTTAGTAATAAAGATGGGACTCATTTAATCGAATTTGTATTTTAAGCTCTTTCGTCATCGCTAAAAATTACAAATCACAACTTAATATTTTTTGTGTGGATCATAATGTGATATTCTTACAAATGTGTTAGTTTGGTCACTCTGGTTTTTATGCTAATAGGCGACGATGCTATTTCTACTCGTTTTTTCTGTTCTGTGGTAACTAGTACTTCGTACAGAAGTTTGACTTTGCAATGAAATTTAAAGAAATGTCTACTCAATGTTGTAAATGATATGGCGTAATTTAGTTCGCCTTAGACTCAAGCACATTTTCGTGTAGACACCTACAGAAATACACATGGCAAGATAATTTCATTCTTATAACTCTGGAATATGATTCATAATACACTAAACCTATTCAGTGACGTAATATCACGCGACGCGATAGGGTTGACTGCTACAAGAAGCTATTAATGCCATCTAGCGATTCTTTCTAGGACTTTATTCATGCTCGTCCAGCCAGCAACGTAGCCGCGCGGCCGCCGGTGAATAAAACGCGCGAGCGTGTCGCTGGCCGGTAGCGACACGAAATTTGTTTTAGCCTCTCACAAAGGGTCGCCGCGCGTACTAGGTACGTTTTTGCTACCTACGCGGGGAGATACACAGGCCTGCCCGCAACACCGTTCAACACTACACCCACCTTGTAGATACTACAACGCTACTGAGAATGCTTTGTAAGGTGAAGGCGCATTTATCCGCGCCGCATTACCCGCCGAAACCGCACTCGCCTATGCGCCGAAATTAACCTTTTAAAAATCTTTATATAAAATTGTAAGCAACGTCGCGCACCTATTCGCGCCGTCTGCATCGCACTCGCCGCACGCATTGAATTTCGAAGACGTCATTTCGGTTACGTATCATTTCAACTAAACTTGATTCAACTAATTTCAAAATACCTACGGTGCTACGGTCGATTCACATATGTAGGTACATATCGCCTATTGGACGACTCACCTAATGTTTAACTCGCATAATTTTGTTACAACTAAAATCATTCGGACTATCGAACGATTAATCTAATGGTTGTTTAGACTATTGGCTGTTTCAAGTTTTCAACTAAGTACGAAACAACGATTTTTAGGTATGTTGAACATTAGGTCTTCCGACCTTAGTTATTTTGAAATTAGTTGAATCAAGTTTAATTTAATGATACGTAACAGTCATTTCGTCTTGTCAGCATTTTAGTAAAATGCGGCGCGGATAGGTGCAGGCCGTTTGCATACAGTTTCATATAAAGATTAATAAATTGCGATGAATTAGGGGCGTACGGCGACTGCGTGCGGATAAATGCACGTTCACCTTTAGACTTTGCGTATTGATCCTCAAAAATATAACGCCACTATGGCGTCAAGAAAAAAAGAAGACTAAACGAGGAGTATTAAACGCGTTTAGAGTATCAAATAAAACAGGAATACATACTTATGTTTATATTTATTAAAAATCGTTTCATAATACAATAGTGTTATCAAGCGCTAAGTAAGTAAGTGTCTACTGGACAGCCGCCATGACGCTGTCCTCGTTCTTCTTGAGTATGACGAAGCCCTCCATGACGGGCGAGAGCGGGATGTACTCGTCGGTGGCCAGCTCGGCGCGCTCGCCGAACGAGAGCAGCACCGGCGTCGTGTGCGTGTGCGAGCCCGCGATCGTCTTCGGCGTGCCCGCCTTCCCGATCACGTCCACCGCCTTGGGGAAAAATATACAAGGTTAAATTTTAGCAAGTGACGATATTTTAACAGAGCCTGTTAATATATCAGAGAAATAGGACCTTAACATTATTTTACACGAAACGAGCAATTTTTTTCCTAAAAAAAATTAATATTTTTAAGATCAACCTGTGTAATGTTAAAAAACTTAGTTTTTGCCTCTATGTCTCTCTCATTTTGATTTACACCGAACTTGTATACCAAACGTAAGCAAGAGAGTTAACACACTGTTAACTTAGAAATCAAAATGTGTTTTGGCGCTTTTCTCGAAACCTAGCGTATAAAAATAAAAGTCTTTTTACACAAACATTATTTACTAATGTTGTTGCCTTTGCCCTCTAAGTTTCATCAGTTACTAAAATGTAATCTTTATTAGACAACACCACATTAGATTGCTCAGATCCCAAAGTAGCTAAAGCACCTGTGTTATGGAAATCTGAAACAACGATGGTACCACTACCCAGACTCAAGACAATATATAAAATATGAATTTTTATATCAACCCGACCGGAAATCGAACCCGGGACCTCGGAGATGGCGACACCTTGAAAACCGGTGAGCAAGCCACTCGGCTACGGAGGTCCTCAAAAGACATTGTGACATAAGCTACGACCAACTACAGGGCTCAGGCATTGTCTCGTCATCTTACTCTATTAAAGGCCCAGTTTTTGGGGTCTTTTGAATTTTTGGGGTACATATGAAATGGGAGTCGAAATAAGGTAAAAAAAGAGAGCCAGCAGTGGGATCTAATAGGCTAACTTTACTTTTACCACGGCAGGTTAGACTAATGGTCCAGATCCGATTATTGGCTCAGTTTTTGAGGTATTTCGATAGCAGTTTATCTAAGTGTTTGAGTATGGCTATCAAATAGAAAAATCGCTGTCTGTGTATCTCAGAAAAAATAGTAGATATATTTTAAGAAAACAAAGACAATATTGAACAACTGCTGGAAGTGTTAAAGAGTGAAAGAAAACTTCCCCATTACAGAGCCAGTTCTTGTGGCCCCGACTGCTGAGACATTTAAAAGCTTCGCTTAGTTTTGTAATAAATAGCTCGCATAATCATGTCTCACTGAATACATTATACAATGTTATATTTTACCTGTCCAACGCGTACGGTGACGTTCAAGGGCTGGAGGTTTTCGTCCAGAGTCACGAGCCAACGGGGCTGCATCGCCGTCGCCAGGACGTAGAGTAGGTAGTGAGATTTACCGAGGATAACTGAAAAGGACATTACAAATTATTTCGCTAGTTACATCTTAGAGGAAGAAGCGATAGCCAAGAGGCAAAAAATTCACTACTCATTCGCGAGGCCGTGAGTTCGTTCCGAACCCAAGTCTGCTGAGTTTCGCTAGTAAAATTATAACAGAATCTTAATCGAGTAGAAGGTTTAAGCAGCCGGTTGCTCCGCATGTAAGATTGACTGATTGATTACAAAAGTTCCCCTTAACATTCTGCCAAATCTTGGATCATGGTCAGCGGACCCTAGGCCCTCGCGTGCGATTGCACAACCGGGAACGCTAGGATGATGATGATGTTGTAATTCTATTAAGTGAATACTATTTAGTACCTATTTAATGTACTGTAACTTTCTTTTCAATGCTTTATTTTTATGGCGAGTGCTATGTATATCTATAATAAGCAAATGTACAAGAACAAAACAATGTCTTATTTTAGGTAAAAACGGTGTAAATATGTTGACGTACTTAAATATAAAAAAACTCCCGCGCAGCTAATCTCTGTTGACATTGGCCGCTATAGTCTAATTCGGCTAGGAGGATGACTCACTGTTCTTGCAGTCCAGGAAGGCGGTGAGCACGACCAGCAGGCCGGCGAGCGCGGGCTGGTTGACGAGGCGGCGGTCGGCGTGCGCGGGACACAGCGTCACCGTGCCCTTGCCCGCGTGGCACAGGCCCTGCGCCAGCCGCACCATGAACAGGTGCACTGGCGACTTGCCGTGGTACAGGGCTAGCGCGCGCAGCATCGTCGCTAGCCTGCAATGAGAGATTATGTTATACTAAACGCAAAGACACATGGCAGACGGAGCAATAAAACGTGCAAATGAGACAGCGCCTATCATGTTCTGTCTCGCACTTACATGGGTTTATAGGTGAGGTCACAAAAACGAAGAGATGCTTGTTGTTTGGATACGTTTAATTATCGATAACTACGTATTTTTATTTTAAAAATAGTTTTTAAACGAGGTATTCGAAATGTTTTTTTTGTTAGTATTACTCTCGAAATAAATTACCAATTACAATTTTTGTGGTGTATCAGCAACTTGTAGATTACGCTCATCTTACAGGTTAACATACTGTATAATATTTTTATTCTACCTTCAATACATAACATTGATTGTAACAATAATAAGGTACTCATCATTTCACACCCGACCACTTTCAGTGTGAAGCCACAATAGTTCTTATACCGGCTCCACACACGCGCTCATTTCAAAGAACGCCAGTTAAAATGCATTTCTAGAGCTGGCTTTAGAACTACATAAATTAGGGATGAGCTAAGATGCGTAGTGAGGATTGTTTTGTTTTTCCGCCGATATCAATAGGACAATTATATTTTTGAAAAACGAGAAAAAACAAAATAAAGATAGATAAAGGTATTGACAAATAAAAACACATGCACACATACAAAGTACCCTAAAATTAAATTGATATCTGCGATTTAATCTCAAATGGCAAGCGCCAAAAAAATGAATGTAAAAATCGTTTCTTGCTATACTGTCGTAATGATAAAACTAAACTTTTAGAGTTCTCTTATATGTTGTCTATGTTAGTTAAAAAGGTACTGGCACTTCGCCGTGTATACGCTACGTACCTCGCGTTGTTAGTGCCCGCGCCGACGAGCCCCATCGCGAAGATGGCGTTGTACGCGACGTCGTTGTCCGCGTCGTGCGAGTACTTGTTGAGCACGTCGATGACGGCGAGCTGCGGGTTGGACACCGAGCACAGCGCGATCGCCAGCGGGACCGCGCGACGTACTGCCGGCTCGCCGTAGCGGCCCTGTAGTAACAATAATAACATTTTTAAGATAGAATTAGAAATGAGCAGTTTTCCGGGAGGTACCAGGCCACTCAGAAAGTATTGCAAAAAAGTTTTTATATATGAAAGACTGGCCAGTTAGAATCTTTTTCGAAAATGTGATTATTTATAAGTAAAAATAGGTGTGTTCCATTTTCAAAATTTTCCTCCACATTTTTGCGAGCCAATGGGGATCCACACTGCCAAATTCTCCCTGTAGGTGGCGCATTGTTGATGCGGCCAAAGCTATCTGTCATTCCAGTACAGAAGTTGTGTTTTTTTGAGTATTTTTTTGTGTTTTTAATCTACGAAAACATAATGCCGTTATGTGCTGGGCCAGGTTGTTACAATAATGGTGTTCATTTATTTCCAAAAGACCCAGTTTTAAAAAAGAAGTGGGAAACAGCTATAAAAAGAAAATTAATTCATTTTAGGTAGTTTACTAGATCTATTTACATCATAATAAGCTTCTGGATCGGGAACATTCATCGTATAACTAGATTGTGATGCTACGACACCAAAATTCCCGATAGCATCGCGGTTCCGATCGTAGAATTCTAACCTAAAAAACAAACATGTACATGTTTTATTATTTTAGTTATATTTATTAAAAACCTTGTTATGTAGTTAATTTGTAACATAAATACAACAAAGACAATTTCAACAACCAATTAAATGTAACATTTACGGTAATTAAACTGGATTAACACCCAAATTTTTACCTCGCAATAAGATCGGTTTTTTATCAGATACTTTTGATCTTCGTTTCCGAAGTTCGTCTTTTAGTTCAGATAACTTCATTGACGAATACATAATGATGAAATAACATTAGATAGTCTTGAAAAACTGTAAATTAGATACGAAAAAGCCCGACATAAACAATAGAAAAATGTTTGACATAGCCGTATCTATGCTACGCCATCTGCATCAAGCTTTGCGTGTGGATCCCCATTCAAAGTATCGTGTCTGACTGAAAAATGAATCTGCGCCGGGAACATTTTAGAGCTATGATTTTTTACGATTTGAAGTGTCGCCTTAAACCGGAAGAATCGTTCGATAGACTTCAAATGGCATTTATGGATGAAGGCCCCTTCAAGGCCACCATGTAACGTTGGAATAACGAATTCAAGCGCGGTCGATTAACCTTGGGGGATGAAGAACGAAGCGGTCGCCCTTTGACGGCTATTACGGAAGAAAACGTGCTAGCAGTGAAAAATTTAATCCAAGATAATACGCGAATTACATATCAGGAGATTCAGCACATAATAAAGATTGGATCGGGAAGCGTTCACGAGATTCTATACGGGCATCTTCGCGTGAGAAGGATAGTATCACGCTGGGTGCCGCAGTCCCTCACCGACACTCAGAAGCAGGCCCGGGTGGAATGGTGCCGTGATATGCAGAACAAGTTTGAAGCAGGCTCGTCTCGGCGTGTTGACGACATCGTTACAGGTGATGAGTCCGGGATTTATCAATACGATCCAGAAACCAAGCGCATGTCGAAAGTTTGGGTGTTTCAAAATGAACCAACACCCACCAAAGTGAAGCGATCTCGGAGCGGGGGGAAGATTTTGATCGCTAACTTTTTTAATTTGACTGGCAACTTGGTGTCGATTCTCTGACGAGATCAAAGAAGCATCAACGCCGAATGGTATACTACCAAATGTTTTGTCCACAAAGACAATGCGCCTGCACCCACTGCGCTCAAGACGAGGGACTTCCTAGACATCACGCCAGTCAAACTCCTGGGTCATCCTCTTTACAGCCCTGATCTAGGATCGTGTGACTTCTTTTTATTTCTAAAAATAAAAAATCAGCTCAAAGGGATACAATTTTCTTCGCCGGAAGATGCGCTGACTGCGTTCGAGCAGGCTGTACGAGGTGTCTGCGCGGACTGGAAAAAGTGTTTTGAAAACTGGTTCAGACGCATGAAACTTTGTATAGAGGCTAGTGGAGAGTACTTTGAAAAGAATTAATAAAAATATATGTACCTGTAGAACTATTTTTTTTAGTGTCGCACAACTTTCTAGTAGGGGAGCCCAAGAGGGGAATTGGGGATTTACTAAAGCGCGGCAGATTAACATACAGGGAGGTACCTAGTACCCCATTAAATACCTCCACCAAGTATTAGCCAAGTATTAGCACCACATACCAGTATTTAAAAAAAAATATGTACAGGGTTTTCAAAAAAAAAATATATTTTTTAATTTTTTTAGAAATCGTTACCTTGCCTTACAAATTTGGTTATAATTTCCAAAAATGACGGTTTTTTTTTATCCATTTTTTTTATTATTATTGCTGATCACTTGTACTTAGTACTCCATTCGTTTTTTTTTTTACAAACTGAATTTAATATATATATAATTAAAAATTTTTTTTTTTTGAAAACCCTGTACATAATTTTTTTTTAAATACTGGTATGTGGTGCTTCAGTGTACAGTGTATCCACACCTTTGCTTTGGACCACTATTTACGCCACACCCTGTATATCACCGCAATCTGCACAAAATTTCCAATACGACATTAATATCTAATACACGAATAAAAACTTACTTGAAAGAGAATTCGTGTGATGAATATTTTGAAAGGCACTTTTCACAAAGGCATTTTTGCACTATCCATTAACTTTGACCACATTTTTTCACTGATTCACGGATGAAATCGAGCCAGAAGAGGAAGATGATTCTACCGACGAAGATGATGATTAAAATAAAATTTCTTAAAAAAAAATATATTTTTTATACTTATTTTCTCATAAATAAAAGTTTTGTACTTCAAAGAATATATACTGTTTTATTTGCATGCTATTTTTTCAGCTCTTTAATTTGTTAAGTTAAAAGATTTGAAAAAATACAAAAAAAAAATCTTTCCATTGTCAGGTTAGGCGAATCCCTCCAGATAATCGTCAGATTATGAGACAGCCCGTTTAGGGTATATAAATGAACCATATATATCTTAATCTGACGCGCTCGAGTATTTCAAAATGGCGATTTTTTTTTGCACATTCTAATAATGGCCGCGAGTTTAGGTCACATCCAAATCGTCAGATTATTACATCAGAGCCTTCTTTTAGGTTCACTTAACATCCCCTTTGAAAATCTGACGCGCTCGATATTATTTTTTTTCTGTTTTCAACCCGTACGCGCGACCACCCCCATCATGGAAACAATCAGATTAACATACGTATGTTTTCAAAAAAACGTAGGATATGGATGCTATTAATATCTGACGCGCTCGAGTATGTCCATGCAACTGTTTTTTTTTACATTTTTGAAAATTTATAGCCACTCCCCCCACCTTTTTTTCTTCTTATCATCTAAGCTTCGCAATCCAATAGGTGTCTTCGACCCTCGAGTAAATCCCGGTTTAGCATCCTGGGCTCCCCTACTATTCTGAGTGTCCCACGTATTGTCAAGGCATGGCCTGACCTGCCCGTACCAGTCTCCAATAGCGACAGATACAGGTGAAACTTATAGCTTCTATATTATCGTTCACAGGGTTGTAAAAAATAAAGAAAATTAAAACTATGACCTTTCATCTTTTATTTATTAAAAACCTGTGGACTTTATGAATTGCAATAATGTTGTCAGGTTTGTTATGTTTAACGTCTTTTGTATCCTAAAACAATTCGGCTCAAGATAAATGGAATAAATTGTATTTACGATGAATTCTTGTGTAAATGTTAAATTTTTTTATAGTTAAAGTTGACGTGTAGCTAGTAATTAGTGTAGTGTGCTGACCATTAGACCAACGAGGCAGTGGTTAATATCCACGAGGTCCTTATTTAGTTGTCAAAACCCAGGAGGGTTTAAATACCAGGTCCGTTTAAAATTTGTTTCTAGGTTTCTATGTCTTGAAATAACTCAAATACGGCTCCGGAGTCAGGAAGTTGTTTGTATTAACACCTCCGTGCCTAGGAATCCAAGTTAAGCCGTTGGTCCTGCGCCTGATCTCTCTCCGGTGATGTCGGATTGGCCGTCTCACCGAACTATGAGAGTGAATGAACAGAGAGTGCACTTGTGTATTGTGCTCTCCCGCGCAGTTGGCTAATCTCTGTTGAGATTGGCCGCCGTAGTCGAAATACGACTAGGAGAACATTTTTCTCCAGGACACAGTTCCTTGTCGGACTATAGCAGCAGTACAGCCTACAGACGTGTAGCTAGTGTGTAGTGTGGCGCGAGTACTCACGAGCTGGCCGAAGATGCGCGTGCACATCTCCGCGCCGGTCTCCTCGGCGAGCGCGATGACGGCCACGCCGAGCGTCGCAACGGCCTGCACCGACGACAATTCCTTGTTCGCCTCCTTCTCCTTCTCTTTCTCCTTGCTCTTGCTGTCCTTTGACGATTTGCCTGATTGAAATATTGAGCTGTTATTAATTCGCTCATAGAACGTAGCTAGTATATGCAGAAGTAAGATGTGTTGTATGCCGATGCAAGATATCCATATCCTATTTCAGTAGCAGATGCTATATATTTTTATAAATAAAACTATGTTTTTTTATGTATTTTTTTGTGGAAATAAATATTATTATTGTCAGTACATCCTTAATATTTATCAAAGGTCGAAGAGGTCTAAAATGATGTCACTTTTTTTCTGTCAGCCATGTTTTATAAGAAATACATAAAATGTTATTTATAGTTAAAACAATTTGTTTGCAAGTTTTTACAAAAGTAAACTGTATTGATTGGGTTCTGTAAACTGTTGCTAAATTTTTATGTGCAACATTTACTTTTGGATATACATAAAATGGTTTATTATTAACATAGTATAGTAGCAATCAGCAAAAGTATGACACAAAAATAAATATTCAAACTGATGTGTTGAGTATTTTATCTACCTGTGAGAAAGTATGAACTTACTTTTGTTTTTGTCATCTTTGGAGCTTCCCGAGGCGCTACCGCTCCCGCTGCCGCTGCCACTGGCGCTAGAACTTTCTTTGGAGTCTTTTTTGTCTTGCTTCTTGAAAGCTGTGTCTTCAGTCGACGATTGTTCATTCTGTTACAAATAAAATCAGTGAATTTTTATCCGATTTGTAGTCGGAGTTTTATAATATTGCAAGTCAATAAAGTAATTGATGGAACCTGATTTTATTGATTTGCAGTTCTTACGTTACTTTGCGGAAATCCATTATTTGGTCTAAGTCCTCTTGGCTCGTACAGCACGTCTTGCCGTTGCAACCGATCTCTCTCTGGTCAACTCAACTTAAACTCAACGCCAGGTGCACGAAGATGAAGGAGTGAGTGAGAGCAAAGAACAATGATTTGAATTATTTTTAATTGGACGTAGCGAGTGCTCTTGTTTAGACTGTATAAGAGGATGAGTACGGTTTGAGTGGGGGTATAGAGTCAATGACGTCAAACAAGAGACCGAATCCTGTTTTCCAGCATAGCCCTGATTTCTAAATTAATAAAAAAGATTACGTCAGTCACGTAGAGCTTGGAACAGATTCGCCGGTGCTGGCGTACACGCACATGGACAGCATGGTCTGGGGCTGGCGCAGAGTGCCGCTGCTAAAGCACTTATTACACCACCGAAGGTACCAACCTAGTTAAGATCCTAATTAGGAATATCGCATCCTACTTAGGATCCTAACTAGGAAGGTAGGACGGACAGGCGGGTGCTTTACTCTGATAACGCATTGTCCTAACTTTCACATCTAGCCATCGCGCTCGCTCGCTCTGACATGCTGGCATTAGTGACAGGGACGGCTACAACCGAAACTACGGATATCGTCTTACAGAGTGGGGCCCCAGTACCTTCCTAGTCAGGACGCGAGCTTCCTAACTAGGAAGGTGGGAATCTAAGTAATGAACTGCGATTACATCATCCTATTTCCTAAGTAGGATGCTACACAAAAAAGATAGTGTAATAAGTGTTTAAGTAACACTTACGTCAGTCTCGTAGTGCTTGGAGCAGATGTGCAGCATTTGTTGTACGACGAGCACAATTCCGGTGCCGGCGTACGCGCATATAGACAGCGTGGTCTTACGCCGAGTGCCGCTGCTAAGTAACACTTACGTCAGTCTCGTAGTGCTTGGAGCAGATGTGCAGCATTTGTTGTACGACGAGCACGTCTCCGGTGCCGGCGTACGCGCACATGGACAGCGTGGTCTGGCACAGCGACTGCTGCGGCTCGGGTAATACCTCCAGCGCCGCCATCGTCGCCTCCGTGCGCTCCTTGCAGCCTGGAATACGTAAGCATGTTAGGCTCCGCGTAGAAAGGCCACCGACCACCGCCACCGGTGGCTGCCACGCGCCACGCCCTTTGGTCCCGCACAAACGAAGGTGCTCGGTGGCCGCTACAATTTGACACTCACCGCCACCGGTGGCGTGTCGCGAACACTGATTCGCAAGAGGACGCCACTCGCTCTATGAGTGCGGCGACTCCACACAAAACACACAAGATTATTCAGTGCCTAGTAATTTAATTAATTATAGTTTATAATTTATAGGACGTTTCCTAATATAAACTATAACCTGTTATTGCATTTCAACTACCACTGAGTTAAAATGCAATAATAGTTGGATTTTACATACCCCGAGTTGTATCAACTCCATGTCATTTACCTTGAAGTTGTATGTTAATAAGCGCCCGAGTAGCCCATCACTGTTAATAATAACCCATATTGGTTCTCAAAAAAAAAAACGAGTACGTACGCGAGACAGATTGATGAGCAATTTTTTTTGTAACAAATTCTTTTTAGTTTTAAACTAAGTCTATGGTTGCTGCCAATCGCAATAATATAATTTCTTTACCTAAGAAACACAGTCCGAGACCCAAGTGTAGGAATCTGGCGTAAGTAGAGGAGTGCAGGTCCTTGTTGTCATCAATCAGTCGCTGAATAATGGCGCAGGTGACCTGTGGATAAGTCATAAAATTTAAAGAACTTTCGTAAAATAAAATAAGTAGACATAAGTTGATAGATATATTTATCGCATTATGAATGGGAAAATCAGCAAATGCATGACGGCAGCAAACTAAAAGCGGCTTGAGGGAATTCACGAGGTTATATTGGGTATACTAGACGGGTTTGCATAGCTTGCTGAGGAAAACAATAAACTAAAAATCAAATTATCTGTTTTCAATAATAATAACAAAGGTGTGAAAATCCGATTTTCCTACAAAATATTTGTTTCTATTACTTAAGAGAATTCATTATTCTCTTTATTCTGTATTTACGCTACGTTAAGACGAAAGAATAGCACCATTTCTCTATACAAACGTAGTCCCCTGTTTCCTTCCTGGATATAGACTAAGGTCGAAAAATTTTTTTGCTATAATATCCGCATTTACTACGGCTATGCTCCTATGTTTCGTTTTTTCCCATATTCGAATTAACACAGGAAATATGGGCCTTCAAACACTAAGAGAATTGCCAAATTTCAACCTTAAACTTTAGACGCTCGCTAAATAAAATTTACGCACATTAAGACAAAAACTAAAACATAGGAGCATAGTCCCATTCTTTTTTTAATTATTTATGTAAACAATATTATCATTGGTAAAGTTTTCGTCGAGAAAACAGGGGACTACGAAATGCTGTTTTGGTCAGTTTTATGAAGCGAATTTTGGTCTGAGCTGCATTTGTCCCTGTCTTGCTTTAAGGGGAGAGGTTTGGGTAATGTCATAACAAATACGTATACGTATAGTGATGCTTCATAGTCGATAATTATATCGATATGCCATTGTTGGCCTAATCTACATCGATGTATTAAGTTAAATATTGTCTTGGTACTTTGTCTTAATATTTTATATCATTAGCTTTCTTCACTTTGGCTTTTAAAGGTCTATTACTGTGTGTGTTCCTATAGAAGAAAAAAGCAGGTAGATGTTCCCTTGCTGACTCCTAGAATTACTGTGCACATACATGTAATGTTAGCACTTACTGAGGACGTAACGTAAGTAGATTCATTTCAATTCGATAGATTGTAGCCAAGCTGATTTCTGATGTCGGTGGAAGCTAATTATAAGAAATGGATTTTACTAGCGGTGGCCCACGACTTCGTCTGTGCACATGTCGAATTTACCATACAAACTTCCACTCCCATTTTCACCCCCAGAGGATGAGCTTCCAGAAATCCTGTTACGTCATTCTTGATTTCTAACCAAAAATTTTATTGATTTAGCTCCATAACTGACCGATTTTCATACAACTTTTTTTACCCCGTTAGGGGATAAATTTCCAAAAAAACCTTTCTTAGTGCTTCCCTAGACCTCTTATGGAACCTTTGATTTGGAGTCTCTAGACCTAGCAGTTTGGGCTGTGGGTTTATATGTCAGTCAGTCATTAAGTCAGTTTTCATTTTTATATAAGTACATATTATGAAGAACCCTCACCTTAGTGAGGGTGTGTTGTAATATCCACCAAGACGTTTAATAAATTACACTATCTATTGTATGGTTTATAAGCACACTGTAGACAATCCGCAGATGCAGATCACTAAATCGCATAAGAAAAATACCTACTTTTACTTTCTACAGGAAGGACACACTCATGCCAGCTTCTTAAACCAATTAAACAATTTGTTTCATAATATTGTTTTTATTGCGCCAACTGTAAACCACTTGTTAGTATTTATATAATATACAGTTATCTTCAAAACTAGGGTTAGTTACAAAAAAAGAAAAACAATTTTGTTGTTACAACTATGAATGTCGTTACACGAACACATTGAGACTGTAACAACGTTCTGGTTATACTGAGCCTGTCTTTTTGCGAATGATTGAGTAAAGATCATCAGTTCTATGCTTCGCAAACATCGCGGATGCGCTACGGTAACAAAGAAGTCCACACAGAGCTCTGAATCCGTTGTTATAGGTGCTACACACGCAGCATTATCCTGCACCTGATATGAAATTGTCGGAAGGTATTATATCCACTTTTGTCGGTTCTCTTCGCCCAAGATCCATCTCCGACCTCTGTTATTAAAGGGATTTCGTCGTTTTCCTTCCACGCCAACATTTAGAATAATTAGCCTTTTCTCTTGCTGCGATCGAAAGCACATGATGTTTGTGCAGGTTGAGCTATTTGTGTCGGGCATATGAAACATAAGTATTCATGAATACTGCATTTTATACGAAAATGATGTTCTTCCGTTTAGCGATCATAAATAAACGACATTTACTTCATTTTCTTTAAAAGATAGTGGATTTCAACTTGTTATTGTTGCACAATTAGATAATGTCTTGTTAAAAGGTGTTGTCATTCTTGTAATTCAATCTTCATAAGTAAAAAGTTCCGTTCCACGTATGAACAAAATTTAAAAAATAAATGATTCTTTAATTTCTTAAATATTAAGCTTTTGCAAAATCATTCTTGTTGTTAAAGTAGGCTGTCGTGTCGTGTCTTAATAGTATGTTTGTAAAGATATAAATATTTTATTATTTTTGTAAAATATTAATTTAGTTACCTACCTGTAGTATGAGTGAACCGGAAAATGTCATCTGTCATCTCTCCTTCGTATTTCTAGGTTTATCTTTGATAAACTATTTTAAAGGATATAATCATGAAACTGACAGCCACGGCACGTATTTACATTTATTATTTTCTTTAATTTAATGATGAATCATGTTCAAACTCCTATATAAATAGCAACGTATTTATATCTTGCATAATGCCCTGCTATAAAGATATAATAACGTAAATATTGGAATCAAAACATAAATTTTATTCAATATTGACTACCATAACCTGAATTTGAATAACTTTTTCTTCTTTGTTTTTATAGTTTTAAGAAACTTTCCACCAAAAATAATTGTGTATACATAGACTTTATTTTGTATTGCGTACTGTATCTTCGGTTATAGTTTATCAAAGAGTACATCATGTTTCTTGAAAATACTTTATTTTGCGAGTTTTGCGCGAGGTCTAGTGCGCACACACACTAGCTTACGCTACTCACACATGGAAAGAGCAGTGCGGGGTGCGGGGGCGGCCGCCAGAGCTTGCATCGAGACAGCAACATTTTATTCCAAAACCTATTTTGCAAATGTCACTTAGACCGCGTTTCCTCTTAAGTGTGATAAATTACTTTAAAATCATGAATATATAAACATTGCAAATAATTATTATCAAAAGGCGTAGGGAGAGTGAGGTTTGATCACTTATAAATCAGTGATTTCATGGTTATAAATCGTCAGTGAACCAAAAAATCTATATTTACTAATTGATTTATCGCAAAATAAAAATTCAACTGAAAAATTGATATTTAAAAAAAATGTATTTTTAAATAATCAATTATTTTTTCACATACGTCCCCGTGGCAGGAGCCGACGGCGATGAGGCCGCAGGAGACGGCGGCGAGCGCGCAGATCTCGGCGGGCGCGGCCGTGTCGCTCAGCACCGGCAGCAGGTGCGACAGCACGTCCTCACGCTGCGTGCCCGCGTACGCTATGCCCAGACCTGACGCGACAGTTTTAACATGCATCATCATCATCATCCTAGCGTTATCCCGGTTGTGCACTCGCACGCGAGGGCCCAGGGTATGCTTACCATGATCCAGGATTTGGTAGATCAGGTAATTACTGTGGAGTGACTGCCATCTGACCGCCGTGACCCAGTTAAGGGGAACCTGACCAGTTTTGGATCATGGTTACACATTCCCTCACCGCAAGAGCATCGGTTAGTGAAACAACTAATGTAAATAACTCAGAAAAAGTCATTGGTACATGACAGCACGGGATCGAACCCGTACGTCCCGCATGAGAGGCAACTCGCTAGCTACTGCGCCACCGACGCTCTGACAGTTTTAACATGCATTTGTCACCGTAAGATTATAAACATCGTTCGATTACAATCTATCTCGTGAGATTGTAAACTGTCGAAAAATTGTGAACCGTAACATATGATTGCAATTTAACGCATTATTTTTCGCTATATTGTAATCTATCGATAGGAAGCGGTCAAATTGTGAACCGGCGTAGAACGGGATGCATCTCAGGCGCTGATTGGTTGAACGTTATGTGCCCCCCTCCCCGGCACTTGTCATATTTGTTTGTTATTTGGTTTGTTGTTGAATGTAAACTAAGTACTGTGTTTTCGTGATTATAAATTAATTTCGTGTTGAAAATAACTTATATGTATATAATTAGTTATGTAAAATTATTGTGGACGTAAAAATTTCTGTGATTAAACAAAAAAAAAACGATAAACCAACGAATTAGTGCTAGTTTCCGAAAATAACCTATATTACATAAATTTTTCGTGTTTTAATGTTTGTTTTAGTATTTATTTCATTTCTAACTCTGCGGCGACAAAGAACGGCTGGTCATGATTGGTCGCTCTTACAATAAGACCGACCAATCAGGAAGAGCTTTCGGACAGTTGACAATTTGAGGCGGGACATATTGTAATTTAACAGTTTCACTTCGATCAATTATAATATAGCGATAAATAATGCGTTAAATTGCAATCATATGTTACGGTTAACAATTTTTCGACAGTTTACAATCTCACGAGATAGATTGTAATCGAACGATGTTTATATCTTACGGTGACACATTCATTACAAACAAGCGTATACATCATCGTTCTTTTAGTAATAAGCAAACATAATTATTGAAAAACAAAACACCTGACTGCATAAATGACTTGATTTTTGAAATGGTATTTTTACTGGCTTTCATTTGATAACCATATTGCTATAGTAAAGAAAACTAATTATTTTCAATTTTGCGTAAAAGTCAACACAATACATTGTTGAAACATTTATCAAATACGGGGGCAGGCAAGTAGGGGTCGCGTCGGCGCTAGCGCGTAGTGTAAATTGCGTGCGTTTTCGTTTTCTTAATATTTCAGACACTTTCTAGATGCTTTATCTTAATATTTTTGTACTTGGCAATCAAAAGATAAAACACGTTTTGTTATTTTCGAAAAATAAGTGAGTAAAATAAGTGTTTTTAATTTTTCTCAAATATTAATTTTCTTCACAATGATGGCTATGGCTAGGATAGGATGGTAATTAAAAAGTTATCCTGTATATTAATAAAAATAGGTAAAAAAACTTTTTAAGTTAAACGGTTTTATGTTAAACATACATTGCAATGTTTAAGATAAATGTACTAAAAACCAAAAAAATAATAAAATAGATACAGTCGTGGGAATTATAAACATATGCATAGACTAGACTAAAATAAAACCGTGGGGCACGTCAATTGTCTACAATCGTTGATTAAAATGTTTGTTTTGTAATGTTACACTATAATTAGGCAGTTGTTCAACCGACAACGATGGACGTGTGATAAGAAGGGCTAGAATGTGGAAACAAGCTAGCAAGCTCGATTATAAGCGAGTTTTAGGGTTTCATAGTGGTGAGCGAGTAGTACTTTTATCATATGTTTTGTCGATTAAAGACAAACTACGAGAAGTGAAACGATTCCTCGCCAGCCAGCAGTGTGAATGTCCAACGATAAACTAGTTGAAACATCTCTTTTATTTACATGGAGTGTATAACTATTGGAATTTCCATGAGCAAGAAAATAGTAAGTAATTTCCTCACCGTCTGCGGGTCAACTGCCTATTTTAACGACGAATTAAACGATTCTTCTATCGCACATTAAGTCGATAATTTGTAGACAATTGACGTGCCCCACGGTTTTATTTTAGTCTAGTCTATGCATATGTTTATAATTCCCACGACTGTATCTATTTTATTATTTTTTGGTTTTTAGTACATTTATCTTAAACATTGCAATGTATGTTTAACATAAAACCATTTCATTTTCATCAACCAACCATAACTTAAAAAGTTTCTTTACCTATTTTTATTTTCTAGTTTTTAGTTTTTATTTCGCATTCTGTTTAATTCATTTAGTGCTTCATTATTGCAAGGTTTCTTGCCCGTTAGTCAACACGATACAAAATCTTGACTTGGGTGGTGGATTCAGGCTGGATTAATCAGATACCTAAATTACAGATTCAATTTCTAAATTTAAATCTTATTATTATACGCCATTTGGTGGCTGCGCCCATCTTAAATATTGAGGTTGTATAGTGCACTGTATTCTTCTTGTCAAGCCCTTTTATTTGATACCCATATTGGTGGGATTGATAAAAAATTGTTATCAGCCATTTGGTAGCGGCGGCCATCTTAGATTTCAATTCTGCATAGTAAATTGTATTCTACTTGTTGAGACCTTTCATTTGATACCCATGTTGATGGGATTGATAAAACCTAAGTTATCCGCCATTTTGTATTGTACATCTTGAATTTATAATGATAATAAATAAACATAATTGTATTGTCATCAAAATCCAAAGTGTATACAAAATTTCAGATTAATCGGTTGACAGGAAGAGGGTGAAATTTGAATTACTAAATTTGACCCAAGAATAATAAATAAAACAAACGGGGTGAGCTAAATAAAACCGTTTAAAAATAGGTAGAGCTAAGTTTAGTGAATCTCACCTAGCACACTGCCAATCCGTAAGTTGGAGCTGGAATGCAGCACGTAGTCGGAGAGCAGCGCAAGTGCGGGGTCGCACTCGTTGCGCACGCCGCAGTTCACCAGCCCCAGCGCCAGGAGCGCGCCCGCCTTTATGTGCTCGTCGGCCGTGTACAGGTACTTGTCGATCGGCGTTAGACCGCCGTCCACGTCCCACAGGTGAATCATTCCCAGGGATGCCGCGGCAGACAGCATTCCTAGTAAAAAACAAGTATGATATTATATTACCTACGACTACGACCTCCGTGTCTGCGTGTCTCGCACACCGGTTTTCAAGGTGTCGCCATTTCTGAGGTCCTGGGTTTGATCCCCGGTCAATATAGAAATCCAAATTTTCTATAATGTCTCGTTGTTTCTGATTTCCAAAAGTGGTTTAGCTACTTACTTTGGGATCAGAGCAATGTATGTAATGTTGTCCAATATTTATATCAAGGCTCCTCTTCACAATGGCCCATGATGGGCAAGTATATACATGCACGATTGTGTAGAGAGCATAAATGTATGTGATGGACCATCATCGGGTATAATCGTTCGTGCGCAATCGACGTCGTGTCGGTACATCAAAGAAATGATAGCCCAAGATTGCGTGCGCGTCCACACAATCGCCGAATACTCAGTACGTAGTTGTCTCGGGTACAGTATAAACATATTATTTCCGGAGTCAGGAAGTTGGTGGTGTTAACACCCCCGTGCCTCGGAAAGCACGTCAAGCCGTTGGTCCTGCGCCTGTTCTCTCTACGGTCATGTCGGACTGCCGTCACACCGAATTATGAGAGTGAAGGAATAGAGAGTGCAGCTGTGTATTGCGGTCACACTTGTGCACTATAATATGTCCCGCGCAGTTGGCTTGTCTCTGATGAGATAAGCCGCCGTAGGCAAAATTCGGCTAGGAAGACATCTATCTATCTATCTATTTCTGTCGATCTATAAAATTAATGGTTGCGTAGATGATTTTTCTACACAAAATATTTGACCGTTTTCAGCGATAGGTAACCAAAAAAGAAGCATACTTTTCTATAATCTAAATCAAAGTTCAGCCAAACGCGAGATAATTTAAGTTGGTCGAAAAAGAGGCATGCATTTAAAATCTTCGATAAACGTCATAAAATAAGGGTAGACAGTTTCACGATTGTGTGGACAGTAACCCGATCATGGCGGCGATGATGGACGATCTTTTGTTTTGTAGATTTAGATATAGATTTATTGATTTATATTTATAGTCCGAGTTCATGCGCGACCTTCCCGTGCCCTCCTGTGCCAGCAACTGTCGTAGAAAGAAATCGCGCAGTGCCTCCAAATAATGACATTTTTTCTACATTCTTTCAACACTAGCTTGGCGCATTGACTGAATGTGCTTATGCTAATGTCGCGCCGCTGTTGCGCGGCTGATCCGCTATCGTATATTAAATTATTATAAAGTCGCCTAAATTTGAAAGTGTTTTAGGTAAAGGCCTTTCACAGTTTTCCTTATTTGTTTTGTGTCCAGTCTGGACCGAATTCAGACTGAATTGTCTTTCCTTGTTTCTTAAACATACGGTAAAAAATATTACTCACCATGATCTTTGTTCTTGTACATCCACTTGTTTCCATCTTCAGTAGTAACAAGCTTGTCTCGTCCAAAACCAGCATTGACAAAAGCATTCACAAATGTTGCAGAAAGATTTTGCCTGGCAGAATCAACTGGATGTTCAGCCAGAAGAGACGGGCGAAGAGCTGAGCCTGCCGATTCTAGCCAAGTCTTGTATACTTCCTCAGGAGTTTTGGGTTCCATGATGTCTAGCTAAAATTTTAAGGATTGGTCAGAAATCATAAGAAACAAGTGAAACAACAACAACAACCAATATTTCATTCATTGATAAATTCTCAGTAAGATATTTTACCTCTCTACCCAAGCTCAAGAAATGGTCATTGATGTGTGCGTTAAGAAGGATAGTGCGAAGATCTTCATCCTCTAATTCCAATGGAACATATTGACGTGCAAGCATGTAACACAGCTGTTTCTTTATCAACCTAAAAAAAAATATTAAGATTAAAACAACAGAAAGAGCTAATTAATTATTATAATTATTTTTATAATTTAAGCAAGTTTATACTTTATAATTTAAATTTAATTTATTGTTAAATCAAATAATTTTGTGTTTCATATTTACACTTACGGGTCTGTGCATGCGTTGAACACTTCTTCACATTTTGCTTTGTCATGCAGCTGCATGGCAACTAGAAGTGCTCTTGGGTATTCTCCAAAACGAAGATATGTGTCCAGCACACCTTGGAGAATCTGTGTGGATTCCGGTTCCACAACATAGCTAGCACAGCTGAAATAATAGTCAATATTTATGACATACTCATAAATAAGGTAAAACTAAATGAATTAAACTTCAGAATCAAAATGTAAGTAAAATATCTAAACTATTATAAAAAAATAACCCACATTTTTTTGGCTTCTGGTATTTAAATAGTAAATGAACAATTTTGTAACTTACCCAATAAGATACAAGCAAACCCGAGGGTAATTGCTAGCATCCATATGCTGAGTAAGTAAATCTAGCCTGTCAATTTCCATTAGCAAATCACAGGCTTGGATCTCAGCAGAGTGCTGCATGTCAAATGCTACAACATCACGGACCAAAGGCAGGAGGGTGTCCATGTTCTCAACATTCCACTCCTCAGCAATTTCACCTTCTAGTTGCCTATAGGAATTATATAATTAACAAAATTTAATATAAGAAACAACATTTGTACTCCTCAGCATTACAAACATGTACCATAATGAGATAATAAGGTAATCTTCATCATTACTAGCTTACCTGACATATTCATGCCCCCAGTCTCCAACATTTGACAATGTTCCAAGCAAACAATACTTGAGACACTCCCTTTTCTCAGCAGCTTCCTAAAATGTGGCATTATTATAAAAAATTCATTGATTTTAAAAATTATTTTATGCATTGAATAGAAAATACATACAACTGATCCACTAACACCCATGGCTAATACAGAGACAACATCTGCACAAAACTTCTTTGTTTTAGCATCTTTGATTTTATCATAAACTTCTTTCAAAGCAGGATAGTGTTCCCTAAGGAACTTCAGAGGTTTAGGAACTGAGGTCATAGAGGTTGTTGATGTCCTGATTAGATTACTAAGCATTTGTAAAGCTGGGAAGTATAGATCTACATCATTGCCCTGAAATAATACATAACATTAGGTTAGAATGATGGATGACAAACTAACATCATTACAAAGGCAAAATGCACTGAATCAAATCGAAACCTTTAGTTTGTCCACCAACATGTTCAACTCCTCTTGGAGGCGTTTATCTTCTTCCGACTGAAATAAGGAACATATTAGTATAATTTCTAGAAAACAAATAATCGTCTACCATCATCAAAATGTAAACTATTTTACCAAATCATCAGTCGGCGCTGGCACGGGCTCTACTTTTTCCTTTTTAGGTTCTTCAGGCTTATTTTTCACCGTCATTTTTAATGATAGCTAGCTTAATACTTTTGCAAAATAATTACTGAAAATAATTCCAAATATTCTTTAGCAAATCACTCTTCATGAGTTTTCAATTTTTGACAAGTCACGGCGACAGCATCGGTGTGCTCTACAAGAAAAAAACAAAAACTACCATTGTATTTGAAAAGACGAACGAATAGTAGATTTTATTTTTGATCTCGCTCGACTCGAATAAATTGTCTGGGCTACGATGCGATTTATGTGGTACCTACTCTTGTGGTGTACCGTTTTAGAACAAGCGCTATTTTACATCTTTCCTATCTTATCCATTGTTTTAGGAGTAGTGAGTGAGAGTTAAGCCGCTAATCAAATCCGGGATTTAATCTCACCTATTTGGTTATTTATCATATCACGGAGTGTCAAACAACTTTGTGCTCATATCCTTTAAATTTACTTTCTGACGACGACCTCCGTGAGTGGGTGATCGAGTGGCTAGCTAGCACATCGATTTTTAAGGTGTCTATCTCTGAGGTCCCAGGTTCGATCCCCGGTCAAGTCAATACAGAAATTCATATTTTCTATATTGTCTCGGGTCTGGGTGTTATGATACATTGCTTAAGCTACTTACTTTAGGATCAGACCAGAGCAATCTTAGCATTTTATTAGCTCTGGGGATCGGATCAGTAGGTTTCGAAGTTTAAGTGTAGCACTTTCGAAGTTACTACAATATAAGTAGGATAACAGATCCTGATTTAAATCATTAGGTAAAAGTACATAATCAAGTGAAGGTTGAGTAACTTATTGCCGCCGATTACTGACGAAAGAAAAATTAATAATTACTATTGTTATGTTAGGTTTTTCTTTTCTGTATTATAAAGTAACATACCTACTGTGTTTAGTAATGTAGGTACTGTGGTGCCAGTAAAAGTTTAGAGGCGAATATTTCTTAATGTAACTGGCTACCTACTGCTTCTATCTACGCCGTCGAAGGTTTAAAATTATATATTTCCTTTTCCTGTTAAAAACAATAAATACAAACAGGTAATACCAATTCATAAACAATAAGAAAAAACGAACATACTTATATTTGAGAGACCAAATTATCATATTGTTTCAACGGTAGGTAGTCGGATTCGCATAACTCACCATTATTTAGCATCACAAAAACAGGATTGCCTGCCTGCCCGGGCCATCGCTGTGTAACTTGATAGGCATTTAAACTTTAAAATATCAGTCCGTCTTAAGCATTGGCCAATCACGTTAGTCTTCAGTTTTCCAAGTGTAGTTTTACTGTCTTTATGTGCAGGTAAGGTAAGGCTATCATAATAAATAGGTACTTTGCTTCCCTACATAAGTATACCTACTGGTTATAAACAGAACGTTTGTTATGATATGGTCTACTAAGTAATGTAGGTAAGATAACGGCCTCCTGTACCTAATATTAAGCGTCATTTGCCATACCATTTTCAGATTTTCAGGTAGATTAAAATGCTCCGTGTGACTAAACGTATTTTCAAAGAAAATATCTTATATTTTCGAAGATACAGTGTAACAAGTACTGGCTTGAATATTAACGATATGCCGCACCCGAAAGGTTTACCATTTATTGGAACCAAATTGGACTTGTTCGCAGCAGGAAGCGGGTCAATGTAAGTATTTTTTAACTACCCACTTTTACTACATAAACTAACTTAATTTTAACAAAATTATTATTTGACGACCGTGTTGGTGTAGTCGTTCGCGCACCGGACTACTGAACCAGGCGGTTGCGGGTTCGAATCCCGCAAGGGGCAAATGTTTGTGTGATGAGCACAAGCATTTGTAACTAAGTCATGGATGTTTATATGTATTTAAGTATTTCTATCCGTTATCCTAGTCACCATAGCACAAGCTTACGCTTAGTTTGGGGCTAGGTAATTGGTGTGTTTGTTGAAACAATTTATTATTATTTATTTAATCTAACTACCGCACACAGAAACGTCAATTAATTTTAATCTTTGAGTAAGTCTTGTTCTGTCATTTACTTTGACAATGAAATAGAAAAGGACAGCGCGGCGTCGGTACCGAGAACCGAGTTCTTAAGTACCGACTCCGCACTGTTGCCGCACCGCGTGTTTTATATGAAAACAAACAACAGTCCGTATGCGGTACGATAAACGCACCGCTTCCGCACCGCAGCCGGCCGTCAAGAAACGCGTAAATTGAAAGAGCCCTTAGTGAAGGACTAATTGTCGTCTCTGAGTACGACAGTAAGGCATTATTGTGATATGCGTTCGCGGATGTTCAGATTAAGAAAAATACAAAAAAAATAAAATGATTCATGGTACGAGCATCTTAATAAATAAGAAGAACAACTGCGATATCTTTACTGATTTCAGGCTACACGAATACATAGATAACCGACATAAGAAACTAGGGCCAATATTTTACGAAAAGTTAGGGGGCAACACGAAACTAGTATTTGTAAGCGATCCCGACATGATGAAAATTCTATTCCTTAAATTAGAAGGAAAATATCCTATGCACATTTTGCCAGAACCATGGGTTTTATATGAAAAATTGTATGGATCCAAAAGAGGTCTTTTTTTTATGGATGGCGAGGAGTGGCTAACTAATCGGAGGATCATGAATAAACATTTGTTAAGAGAGAACTCAGAGAAATGGCTAGAAGGGCCCATAAAGGCTACAATACACAGTTTTGTGCAGAAGTGGAGGAGAAAAGCAGAAAACGGCAGCTTCGTTCCTAATTTAGAAACAGATTTGTATAAGCTTTCTATAGAGGGTAAGTTAAGGATACTACAAGAAAACTCGTAATTAAATCACTTACACGTCATCATGTACACATGTATACTAACATGTTTTTTAACAGTTTTAATCAGTATTCTTCTGGGTGGCGAATCTTTTAATGCAAGTAAACATAACGAAGAATTGATAAATATGTTTTCGGAAGCCGTAAAAAAGATATTTCATACAACGACTAAACTTTACGGACTGCCTGTGCTCTGGTGCCAACGTCTAAATACGAAGGCTTGGAGGGAGTTTAAAAAATCTGTAGATTTATCCATATTTCTTGGTAGGTACCTACTATATATACGAATACAAGATTTTTGGAAAAAATATATACCTAGCGCGCGCAGAAATGGTCAGCCGATAACTTCTACGTCATACAACTTTCATAGTACCTAATTATAAGTATGTTATCGGCAAACCTACGCGCTAAATTTTGTCTATTTATATATCTTAATTTTTTAGCCCAAAAAATTGTCCGTGAGATTTTAAAAAACAATCAAAATACAAGTGGATTGATACATAAACTTCGACAGGACAATATGCCAGATGAAACTATTACAAGAATAGTTGCAGATTTTGTGATAGCTGCTGGCGATACGGTTAGTAGTACTACCCTTAGACAACATGCAATCATTCTATAGCGAACTTCGCTATCGCCAACAAAATGTATGCGAAAGTCACATGATATTTCGATGGCTTAGGCTTATGTCAGTTTCATACATTTTGTTAGCGATAACGAACTTCGCTTTAGAAGAGATTGCATTTTGTCTACGGGCTCAGTTCATTCTTCTTCTGAATCGCTATTTACTAATTGTTAGACATCAAATTCATTTCCAGGTTTCAAACATACGTATGTACATGTATCCTTCCGGCTTGTAGGATTTAGTTAGGTAATGGAGCTCGCCTAAGAAAAACACTTAATATGTTTTCAGACAGCTTACACTACGCTCTGGACTTTACTATTACTTTCCAAGAATAATGCTGTAACTAATGAATTACTGAAGGATCCATCACAAGCCAAATATATTATCAAGGAATCAATGCGATTATATCCAGTGGCTCCATTTTTAACAAGGATACTTCCAAAAGAAATTTTATTGGGTCCCTATACATTAAATGAAGGAGTAAGTGTTTGTTTCTTGTGCTGTTTATTACCTATATCTTTGTCGCCTGTTTTTTGTTTGAAGAAGTTAACTCGGGCGTAGCTATAAAAAAATACTATGTAGTTTTCGTTCGTGCACGAACGTCTTTGTTTACCCTCATATTCAGTTCAACTTCAGAGGTACTTACTGTAAAGTAAACCTATATACTGTCATAAAGTTGTACATTATTCTAAAACTACCTTCACTTTTTTACCGTTCTGATACCGGTAACGGTACCTACCTATGTAAAATAAAAGTAACAGGAAACGGATGTGTTATTTGACGAAAAGCCGGGAAAATAGTGCCCTCAATCAATCTTTCATTACTGACACTTGTCAGCCGGTCATATCAGAATTTGTAGGTTATGTTTTGGTATTTCTTGAAATAATTCAAATATTAAAATGTATTCGTACAAATTAGCACGATTAGTAATATACAACCACATGCCGAAGTACCGGAACTATAGCGTTTTGTGTAATAATGTAGATATTATTAAATACGATGTGGATACTAGGAAAAGCAAAGTTTTGCAAAAATCCTTACAATCCCATAACTTACATCAATACAAACACTTTTCGATGGAGGGTTTTGTGAAGTGGCAACAAGAAGCTTATGCTAGCATAACTAACAGCAGTATGGTTCATTTCTTTCAAGATGGGTTGCTATCATTCCATGAAATCACTGGTCTAAATTGGTGGGCCACAATAGTAACATCAACAATACTAATTCGTTCTTTGATGACATTGCCCCTTACAGTCTATCAGAATTACATACTGGCAAAAGTTGAAAATATCAGTTTGGAATTGCAAGATATGGTCAAAGAGTTGAAGAAAGAAACTGCAATTGCTAAAAAGATTTATAAACTAACAGACAAGCAGGCAGTGGCTATTTACAAAAAATCCCTCAAAAAGCAATGGCATAATTTAGTTGTGAGAGACAATTGTCACCCTTTCAAAGCCAGTTTTATTATTTGGGTTCAAATCCCTATTTGGGTGTGCATGTCATTTGCACTTCGAAATCTAGTTTATATGCAGTCAAGTGATGCTGCTACTTTGGTCACCTTTATGGAGATGTCTACTGGTGGTATTGGATGGATACCTAACCTTACTGAACCAGACCATTCATGGATATTACCAGTTGCCTTTGGTTTAACTAATCTTTCCATAATAGAAATACAGAGAATGTCAAAGTTGAGGAAACCAACTAAAATGTACAATATATTCACAAACATATTCAGAGTATTTTCAATAGTAATGATACCTGTGGCAGCCAGTGTTCCTTCATGTATGTGTCTTTACTGGATCACATCGAGTAGTGTTGGACTTGCACAAAATTTAATCCTTGTTTCACCCACTGTCAGAAGGAAGTTGGGGATACCAGAAGCACCTAGTGAAATTGAAGATCCCTATAACCACATGAAAGAAGAAATTAGACATACTTTAGATAAAATCATGCCTAAGAAAACTCAATAAAATGTTTTTTTTTCACTTATTTTGATTTAATCTTTTTGCCCCCTGAAAACAAATGGCATACCTATGTTACCTAATGGCATTATCTGCAAGTAACTGTCAGTAATATTATTTTTTTGTTGATTACTACTTATACTTAAGTGTTAATAGGATAACTAATGAAGGCAATTATTCATTTCAGACTCCAATTATAGCATCAATTTATACATCAGGACGTGATAATAACAACTTTACTCAAGCAAATTTATTTTTACCATATCGCTGGGATAGAAAAGATCCTAGGCAGAAGGAAATGATCAATCATGTTTACTCTGCATCACTACCTTTTGCTTTTGGTTCAAGATCTTGTATAGGAAAAAAGATAGCCATGATTCAACTCACTGATATAATAACTCAGGTATTATGTATTATTTTTGTATACCTATTGTCCACAGATATGTAGTCACATGCAAATAATAGGTCTTTACCTAAAATATCCGAAAGAAGCTAAACTTTTCTTACTTTTACATCATGTTTTGAGACAATCATAAGTTACAAATTTTAGTTTACAATAAAAAAGGGAAGAGTGTGTGAGCTCTTCTATATAGGCTTATTAAGGGTGCTACGGTCAGTAATGTATTATAATGTACACATGGACAACTTTAAAGACGTAAAATATTAATTGTTATTAAATTGGAGCAAAATTACGAAAGACTATTATGTCCATAAAAAGTCATAGATGGACAGACAGAGTACAAACAGAGTACCTATATGATAAAAATATACCTACCTAGTTGAAGTAGGTACTTAAACCGACGACATATTGAAATAGGTGTAGGAATAAATATAACCATATGTAAAAGCATGGTTAAAAGTTATAAACAGATATTAAGAAAAAAATCCATTTCATAGGTAGACCTACTAACCCCTTACTAACACTGATTTTGACATTGCTTTAACACTTAACAGGCTAATATTAACTATTAACAGGCTAATTTGACCTATTTGTCTTCACTGTCATGATGTCACCTAGCAGTTTCATATTTATAGCAGCAGTGGCAGTGGCATATTCATTATTAGTAAAGGGGTTAGTATTTATTTATGAGTAATTTAAATCAAGAAACAATTTAACTTTCTGCAGTTTATTTTATTAAGTTATCCATACTAATATTATAAATGCGAAAGTGTGTCTGTCTGTCTGTTACCTTTTGATGCTTAAACCACTGAACCGATTGAGATAAAATTTGGTATGGAGACAGTTCGAGACCCTGAAAAGGACATAGGCTACATTTTGTCGCGATATAAAAACATTAAGGGGGTGAAATGGGAGATGAAAGTTTATATGGAAAATCCAACTCTTGCGGGCGAAGTCGCGGGGAACTACTAGTTTTTTTTAATAAAGGTAAAGGTAATATCCAGTCAACTGTACCTTGTTTCAGGTTGTCAACAATTTTGAATTATCCTGTGAAAACACTTCTGAAGTTACAGCTATTACTTCACAAGTACTTGTCCCAAACCAAGATGTAAGCTTGAAATTGACTATCAGAGTAAATGAGTGAATGTTTATAAGACTTATTACTGTTTTCAAAAAATCTAATACAGTAAGATAAAATAAATAATGAGGTGTAAAATATTTAAATTGTTTAATCTCAATCGATAAACTATCTATGTACATTTTTTTCTATTTATACAGTATTTTAAAACAGGGATAGTATATTGGTAAATACATAGGTACTTAAAATTTTATGTTTAAAGCGTAATCGAAAAAGTAAAAATTACATAATTCACTACTTATTACTATATTATTTTATTTATTATTATTTTGGATATATTAATAAAGGCAGTAAATTCAGTATTTCTTTTTAATACCTTAGCACACCAATAGCCTTGGAAAATATTATAATTACATATGTACACAGTTATAGATACCTAAGGCAGTTAAAGTGCTTAATATAAAAATGCATAGAAATGCCTAGGTAAGGGCTAGATACATTTCATACGTCTATACACTTTTTTGGTGGGACTAAATAGAGTTGAAACAATCACGGCAGAATCAATCATATCAATAACATTTCATTTAATCAATTGTCTTTTAATCATGGATTGAATGTCGTCTAACCACTGTTCTTTGTACTCGAGACTCAATATAGTTTCAAACGCCCGAGTGCGTATTTTCTCGCACATTTTTCCAGTTAGCAAATAAGCAACCGATTCAACGCATAGAAATCCCATTCCTTTACTCAGAGACCAAATATAAATTTTATCGGCATTTTCTGGTGTCATTTGAAATTGCAAAATTGCACTGCTAAGCAATTCTTTTAGCTTATCAAATAAGTATCTATCAGCGAGCAAAAGGACTTCCAAATTAGTTTCTAAGTTTTCAGCCATAGGAAACACTTGCACATCACATTTTGGATTGTTGATGCCACAGTGCAAAAGCGTAATTAGATATTCTAGAGCTGGTTTTGATACGTCTGTTAGTTTAACGCATTTTTCTATAGATTCCTTGAAACGCCCCATCAACATGGCACTGAAATATTCGGAATGCTGACACAAAAATACTTTGTTTGCCTTTACTGTGGATAAATCGTCTAATTTAAATGTAACTATTTCATCAGTAGAGAGATTATCTAATATTGGATCATAGCTGACATAGACATGGTCTTTGAACCTCTTTTCCAAGGTCTTTGGATCCTTTATGTGCACATTAGTAGCCAGTTTTGCTAGAGCTGTAACACAATCTTGCATATCCTCTTTAGTATCAGATATGATGGCGAATAAGAAATTCAGAGCACTACAATCAATAAAGTATTTTTTCAACGGTTTCTCAGTTCTGAAAGAAAATAAAAATATAATTAGATGTGTTTTAAACTACGATATAAATAATTGTTGAAGTTTCAACAAATTGTAGATAGCTAATTATACACGCTGAAATTTTAGAGGTTGTTTTCCCGCAGCAGAACGATTAACCTTTAGTAGTACTATCGAATCATGCGAGATTTTTTTTAAACTAAAAATATTTTTGCTCTCAAAGTAATCAAAAAAATAATCATCAACTCGAAAACGTGAGAAAAGATAGTTTCTTTTACGAGATTTCACGTATTTGGGTACTGCTTGCCGCATGAAATCAATGTTTCAAGCAAAAGAAGCTCTACGCACTAAGCAATACAGCATAAAGTGCACTAATTTTAGTGCGGGAAAACAACCATTTAAATTTCAGCGTGTATAGCTAATTACTATCTACGAGTACATACCTCACAATATAAGGTAACGTTAACGACAATGTTTGCTTTATTGAAGAGCTACCTTTTAGCAACTGATAGCTAATTTCGCCAATGCCGTAACTAGATTCAGCTAGTATCGTAAGCTGGGTCAACAATTTTGCACTTAGTCTCACTATCTGTAAATTAAAGGTTAATAATTTATTTTAAGCATACTCATATAAGAGACTACATGCATTAATTGTATGTAGTTCTAAGAAAATACGTACTTGTTTACACTGTTGACATTTCGTTGGTGGATGTTTTGAAGTTACAGACATATTGTGTAATCGAAGAGCAAGACGGTGTTTCAGTATACTCATCAAACACAATGCATTGCTGAAACAAGCAAACATAATTACATAGTGAAAAAACAAAACTACTGACCCGACATTATTATATTTTTGAAATAGTCTTTTTACTGGCTTTTATTTGATACCCATATTGCTATACTAAGAAGATTATTACACTATTCAGACAGTCTTACTAAGAATCACGCAAAGCGGCATTAAGAAGCACTTGAAAATTTCGACAGGTTCTGCCAACGCCAGGGTGGCCGAGAGGTTAGGCAATCGCCCGGTATGCGAGGAACGAGGGTTCAATTCCCACCTCTGGTGGTCATTTTTTGAAGTGCAATAATATCTGTTAAGAATTGTAGCTTGCCATTTTATCGCGTGGCAACATTATCGTTTCGTTGTAAAAAAAAATGTCGAGTCACTTTACTTTTGGCTTGAACTTTGATCGTATCGTTTGTCGGCGCGGTATCGCGCAATTGTCGTTTAATTAAAAATATCGTGTCGCTATTTGCCTATTTGGTGAAATCTATCGTCGTACACATCACGCAAATATAGAAGAAGGCTGATCCGTTGAGAGGAGTGCAGAATTGCTGTGTGTCGGTAAAATCGGTGGTAAAGGTATTCCTTGCATATGAGGTGAGTTTGAATGATCCAAGGGTCTAGGAGGCCTGCCCCAGCCACTCCTACCGAGATTTGCATCAACAACTGCAGACCATCAAGGTGAGTGCTTCTTACAACTGATTTCAGCCTATCTTTTGTTCGCGATTTATAGTTTGTGTATTTATTATTTAAAATGTTTGTTTCGAATACAGTCCATTAAAACCCCCCCATTCAATATCTAATTATTACCTGAGAACTCTCGCCAGTATGCGAGCTGCCCTGCCCAGCGGTCGTTTGCACCGCTCCACATAGTCCAGCAGCATTAAGAAGCACTTGAAAATTTCGACAGGTTCTGCCAACGCCAGGGTGGCCGAGAGGTTAGGCAATCGCCCGGTATGCGAGGAACGAGGGTTCAATTCCCACCTCTGGTGGTCATTTTTTGAAGTGCAATAATATCTGTTAAGAATTGTAGCTTGCCATTTTATCGCGTGGCAACATTATCGTTTCGTTGTAAAAAAAAATGTCGAGTCACTTTACTTTTGGCTTGAACTTTGATCGTATCGTTTGTCGGCGCGGTATCGCGCAATTGTCGTTTAATTAAAAATATCGTGTCGCTATTTGCCTATTTGGTGAAATCTATCGTCGTACACATCACGCAAATATAGAAGAAGGCTGATCCGTTGAGAGGAGTGCAGAATTGCTGTGTGTCGGTAAAATCGGTGGTAAAGGTATTCCTTGCATATGAGGTGAGTTTGAATGATCCAAGGGTCTAGGAGGCCTGCCCCAGCCACTCCTACCGAGATTTGCATCAACAACTGCAGACCATCAAGGTGAGTGCTTCTTACAACTGATTTCAGCCTATCTTTTGTTCGCGATTTATAGTTTGTGTATTTATTATTTAAAATGTTTGTTTCGAATACAGTCCATTAAAACCCCCCCATTCAATATCTAATTATTACCTGAGAACTCTCGCCAGTATGCGAGCTGCCCTGCCCAGCGGTCGTTTGCACCGCTCCACATAGTCCAGCAGCGCGTTGAGACACTCGCGGCCGGTTAGCATCTCCAGCGTGTGGTTGGGCACCGGGTCCTCGCGGATGGAGCCCGAGCTGCAGGCGCCGTGCGACACTCTAAACAAGAGAACCAGCACGCACGCTATGCGAGATGATTTTGTGTTCGTCACCAGTTTCGTGGCGGCTTCTGGAAGAGTAGTCAAGACATCCTTTCCTTATTAAATACTAGTTTCTCTGGGGCTTGGCTCGGGTGCAATTTAAAAAATAAATAAAATATAGCTGATAACCATTCTAATGATATAAGGATTTTTGAAATCAGTCCAATAGTAATTGAGTTCATTACAAAATTCAAATAGTTTCTCTTTATAATATTAGTATAAATAGACTCATTAATTATGGAGAATGTGTTTGTTTGTTGGAATTAAACAGTATATTTTATTTGTATTGAAATATAACAATGAAATAATTGACCTTATTGCATTGAAATTATGTCTTTTGATAATTTCATGAGATAGGTCGGGAATTATTATTCCTTGAGTGTACCATACCATGGACGAAATATATAAGGACCAACAGTCGCCATACCACAGATTATATAATAGTTACTAAGTAACAGATAGTTCACTCCAAGGAAAATCGTCCATACCTACAATTTTTTGTCGAAGACCGCTGCGCCCGAAAATGTGCCTTAAGTTTCGAACATTACGTTATTATTCCTCTGCAGCTATGCGACCTTGGAGTAAAACTAATAAAGTAAGGGTTACCTCTTTCGATACAAGGGCTATTTTATTGGTAGCTTGGTTTGAAATGTTTTACAATGATAAAGTGTTTTACAAAATGTTTACCTGTGCAAAATTTTCGGTTGTCCCGAAAAACAAATCGGAATCGTACAAACAGTTTTAATAGGTAGTAATGTGGAAAACAAGATCTAAGATGTTGTTCTGTGCTAAATTATTTTCAAAAATGTTTTCATACATAGTTATAAAAAGCATATGTGGGAACTTACAGTCTGCCGTAAAATTATGATGACTTATTAAAAGATTTAATAAGTTCGAACATTCGAGACTCTGATAAGTCCAGTATTTCATTTAAATCTGAGACTCTTTCAGGACATATTATGCTTCGGGTTGCATTTGTGCAGTAAATACCAGATGTATAAAACATATTACTTAATTAGTTTGCATAAAAACGAATCGACCGTAACACAGATAATTCAACAGTGCGTACGCGCGCGCCCGTCGGTTGTTGGCAGCCTACTGATTTACGCACCGCCGTCGGTGCGCTCGAGAGTAGGCTATTATCGCGCGCAAGTACATTGAGTGAGAGATGCCTGGCCATACAAAGATGCGTTCCCCGATTTTTGGTTCATTTGTTTCTCACTAGATGTCTATAGAGGTATCAATCGCTGATAGAATGCATATTTTTAACAACACTGCAAACTGGAACCTCCGACCCGACTAGATGACATAGTAAATTTAATTAGATACAATAGATGGCGCTTAATATATTTGATTTCGTAAATCTGCTGGACTTTTATACATCATACTGTTTATTGAAAATATTTTCGTTTTGGACCTTTTAATTAGCCGTAATGGTGTTTAATATATGTAATTGTCGAATAAAAAAAGAAATATGTCGTTCTCAGACAAATAATTACCGTACTTTTGGTAGTGATTTTTATGACATTTTTTTTAAATTTACTTCATTTCACACACTCTTTTTAATTTATGTACGACAAGTATGATTATTTGATAACAAGTTGAAAATCTTTTAGAACTAGAGGATAACTACTCAGTAAGACGATATTGGTAGTTTTGGCTGTAGCCGTTCCTGTCATACGTAATATTTCAGCATGTCAGTGCGACCGAGCGCGACGACTCAAAAATACTCTCACTCTACTACACTATCCGAACAAAACCGAAGCCAATATCAGGGCTGTCGCGCGGTAAATTTAGCACTAAGTTTCCATACAGAGGCATGATTTTTGTCGTCAGTAGGTAATATTTTTTTAATAAACATGGTAAGTTGTAACGTACAACATGAACACACTGACCTATGTAAAAGCCTAATTGGATTTAAAGACTACCTAATCGCGTGATTTGTAGACTATACAATACAATGGATTCTGTGCTTAGGTACATTGTTTAAAAAAACAATAATACTTCTTAGGCCTTAGTTTAGTTAGCAGTTAGTCATAGGTTTAGGTTAGTAAAATATATTGAAGTGTTTAGGTATTTTATATTCGTATTTATCGTCTGTGTGTACCGAATTAAACAGAATGCATTACTTTAGAAAATATTCGCTTTGGTTTTAGAGGAATAACAACGTTTTTTTAACCGGTTTTTTGGTTACTACAGTCCCGGAATGCGCTCATTGGATGTTGATTTTTGAGATTGTAGTCCCCGAAATTCATTTGAGCGGATAGGCTCGACCTGTTAATTAATTTTAATGCAATTGGATAACGAATATTTTTTATAAACATCACGGAAAGATTTTACCTTTCGGATTTCGAACCCGCAACCACAGGTTTGGTAGTTCAGAGTGACAGGACACGTTTACTAGATGGTGATCTGGGTATGGCCAATTCATCGAAATATTAATTTAAGTTGCAAAACTACCCCTATTACAATTGTATAAGATGCAACAACGTATACCTAGCTAGACGTTGTCGTCTTAGAATGCTAAATGTTATCGTTTGCGTTCGTACAATTTGAACCTAGTTTGGAAGATTTATTCATTTAAGACTTTTTTTTATCAAAGTTAGTCGGAAATCTGAAAAATATATTTATTACTAATGTTAGTAACTATTCTAACAGTCAAAAACTGCATGGATCGGCTAAGTACCTATCTTAAATAGTAATTACATTCCCAGCTGATTCATATCAAAACGTCATAATTATAGGTACCTACTTTAACAACAGTAATACATATATTCGCGTGATAGACAGTGGAAACGAAATATCGATAATTTGATACAGCCCTAGTGTAAAACCAAAATTATTTCTTTACACAAAATATTCGTAAATTCTGCATTATGTGTATTGGATCTTTGCTTCTTACATTAATAAATGTTTAAAGAAGAAAATTATCACACTAAGCACTTAAAATTCGAAACGCATTGGCAAAAATAAACCTATGTTAGGTGCTGTCGATTTGGAACAATTTACCTGTGAAATAAAGATTTTTCGGGGTTATTTCGCTGTGTCGTACAACAATCAATTACTGAATAAGTCAGCATGTTTCACCAAGAAATATTTTAAAAAAATATCCACGATTTCATGTAATATTTGAACAATTCAAATAGCTAAAATTCTCAGCGTGCCGATAAGTGCCGACAAACTGTTTGACGTTTCCAAAAACGGTTCTGTTATGTCGCATCACACATCTTTTTTTATCTTCAAGTGTTGCCGCTAGTGACATTTCGCTCGCTCAGCCCTTTGTTCTCAGTTGGCTCAGTTAAAAGGAAACGTGGTCACGTGGCATTCGAAGAAATGGTATTTGAATGAAATGTTTTTGTCTTGACGCAATCTTTGGCGGCTGCCGAAGCAAGACAAACGAGCTCAGACGATAAATCGCATATTTGACCAAACCAGCATTTCGTAGTCTCCAATTTCCTCGTCCAAAATTTGACACATAAATTACCTGCTTATTTCCGAAATAATTAATCAAAAGTTTGGACTATGCGCCTATGTTTTAGTTTCAGTGTTAATTCGCGTAGATTATTAAATTTTGTCGAGCGTCTGAAAGTTAAGTTAGAAATTTTCTTAGTTTTTGAAGGCTCACATTTCCTTTGTTAATTCGAATATGAGAAAAATCTAACAATAAGAGCTGTGGTATATAAATGTAGATTTTACAGTAAAAAAAGTTTTGCCTTACTTAAATAAAGGAGATCATTAGTCTGTGCCAAAAAGTCAAAGGGAAAATAGGAATGTGTATATTTAGGTCCCTCGTTCCCCTCAAATAAATGACTTTAAAAAAAAAAAATATCATATCATTTGTTGTCCTAAGTAATGTAAAAAAAAGATAGACAAAGAAAATGTAAAAAAATATAGACCGGGGATCGATCCCGACACTTTCAGATTTGATATCTTCCACAACTCAACGAATTGCGCCATCCGATCATTAGGTCATTAGTTGAAATGTTGATACTGTTGCCGCTGTTTGTCAACTACTACAAACCAAGAGCACAATAGACAGATTTTTTTTCGTACGGTATTTTAATAAACGCCATCTATGACTTTTAAGAGTACTAAATGAAATTGGCAACAAGCATGAAAGTCCGCTGATAGCAGACAGATAGACATTGCACGAAAATTAAAGCATTGGCTAGCTATATTAGCAACGCCATCTGGATGTTACTCATTTTTTGTGAATTTCCGGGGAACGCTCTTTTGTATGGCGATTGTTGGTCCTTATATATTTCGTCCATGACCATACCTACTGAAAAATCCAACTTTAACTATCACATGCCAAAATTGCACCTAAAATATTTATATCCTTTTAGGGTGTTTTAGAGTCATGCCGATTTGCTCACGCACGCGGGATTGAAATGCATAATCCGTGATGCGTAGCAACCGCAACAGTGCAGTGACATGTGGAATGTTCTTTGGCATTACATATCTCAAGTTTCAATTCGCTTACGCACGACTCTAATAACGCCCTTAAAGTACAATATCTACCTTCTAATGGCGTTTCCCCATCAACACTTTCGTCGTCTTCCATAATAAGCTCGTCAAGATCTTGAGCTACTTGAGCGGCGTCGAGCTCCGCTGTGGCGTTGGTAGCCACCGACATTTCAACAGAGTCGCCTTCTGTATCGCTGCATACGGGCGAATACCTCCCAGATATCTCAGAGTCTGAACTATCTGCAAAGAATGTGTGAACAATAAGATAAAAGAAAATAACAACAAAACTTAAGGTACTACTTTTTAATAGTTATTGTTCAATTGTTTTTACCTTCATTTACACTAAATGGAGAAGTAGGGCCAGAGCTACTTGGACTCCATTGATAGTTGTTCCAATGGGGACTTGTGTCACAACTGCTAACACCTGATTCGGGGCTCCAATCCCATCTAGCCCTCTTATTGCTAGAACCACCAGCATATTCAGGGCTGAATCCAGACTGATTCCCGTCAGAGTATGGAGATAGCGCCCTTTGGTCGGTCCTGTCAGGACTTAGCGGGGCGCGCGATGAACTTGACGGCTGGATGTTCGATGGCCACTCAGGGCTCTTTGGTTCCCAATACACACCAGCTGACCAATCCTTGCTAGCCATTTTGATCAATTGTGATTTCTGTGAAACAAAGAAAATGTAACTATCGAAGTACAACATTTCTCTACTACAATAATAAAGATACTTACTTTCTTTGCAACTTTAGGACTTTGCGACCTAGCTCTTTTTAGGCACTTACGTCTAGGTAGTGAGCTTTCATCTTCACTTAGACTGTCATCGCTTGCATCACTATCAATGGCATCAACAAATCCAACAATCATGTTATCTCTCTCTATGACCACTTTTAATTCATCTTCATTATTGGAAGACAAGTGACTTTTACGGCGCATAAATAAATTGCTTTTGAATTCAGTGCTACTGGTACTGGCAGTGGGAGTTTGTTGTGGAGTGAGATCTGTTTTTGCGTTGCTTATGGATTTTTCTTTCACTATTACCAAATCTACAGCCTCACTTAACATATCTGTGTGTTCCATGTTATTATGCTCAAAATCCATAGTTGTCAAATACTTTGTTAATTCATCAGTCAATAGGCCTATAAGACCTTCATTTACAAGTATTTGGAATGCTGTAAACATCAAATGCAGTATTATAAACAAATAAGTTAGAGTTATATAAAATTAAATTATAATGATTGCAAACACATTGAGGATTATAATACCACAGGTTTCTACTGTGTATGGAAGCATGATACCTGAATAAAGGATTAAAAACTTAAATCAAATATGTAGCCGAAACATACCTGTATCATCAAACACATACTGCAACAAAGCATGCATTGCATAGGGATTGTCACGAGCTGCGGCTACTAGAAGGGCCAGGCCACCACAGTGCCTCAATTTAGACCTGTTCACTGCCTCACCGCTAAGTTGGGCTAAAGCTATTGCTGCACCTTCTGGCCACCATGATACACCTAAAAATGTAATGGTAAAACTATAATAAAAAAAATATATAGTCATCCATCAATCAAAGAAAACCTTATGATCTTACTTTATACAGGCAAATACTGATTTTTAACAGAACTAAGTAATTATTTTTCATTATGTTTAGTAAAATGGTAGTTGGTGCAACATAGGGGAGAGGATGTTAATGTATAAAAGTTTAAAAAAGTACAACTAAAATAAACTAGTCTCTCAAAATCAATTGCATTCATTTTAAGGGGTGATTCTACTGATCTAATTTACCTGAGGTCTTCTGTAATATCGCCACAAGGCATTCCACTAAACCAGCAGTGCCTAGCAATGGCCTGCAGGAGGATAGGTAACAAAGGTTCATGAGGCACTTTAGTGCTAAAGACTCAAATGTTTTTGTCAGAGCCACCAAACACTGGTAACCTCTCCCATCTCCTTGAATCTGCAATAAATTGTGACAAACTAGTTTTATATTTGTTCTACTTAAATTAACATTCTAAGATTTAGATCTAGTTAATGATATCTCTATAATATTGCTTTCTTTATGTTATATTGAGCTTTAGACTAAACATATTACCTGCTCAGCACATTCAATGGATGAATGTGTTGTGAAATAGCCCAGACATTTAAGTATTCCAGTAATAAGTTCTTCTTGGCTTTTCCTAAGACCATCAGTCTCTCTAAATGCATTGTTAGTAGATTTTATTATTCCGGCTGCCTCACACTCTGTAGTTAGCAAAATAGCAACACTTCTTACTGCATTCTGGGCAAGCATTTCATCTCTTTTGTCTACAACCATCCAAAGTTGCCTGTAAACCATTATTTAGAGATTAAAATGAGATGTATAATATTTTTTGTCTAGATACACTACTTCAAGACAAACCATCAATAACCATATTTTTAAAATCTGTATAAATATAACACTGTAACTAATATTATTTCATGGTAAATCTGGTCATGATTGTTTCTGTCTCACCCAATGGTTCACTTGGCCTGTTTGTGTTTGTTAAAGAATGAAATATAAAAATACATTATTTACCTTATAGCTCTTACAGCCATACTCAAAGTGGCACAAGATGTATTTTTATCTCTATTTTCTACAAGAGTAACAAGTGCTGCAACTGCGCCATGATTGTGCAAGCCCTCAGCATTATTGTTCCTTTGAGCCAAGTTGCCTATTACTCGACAAGCTCTGCCTACTATACTATCACGACATACGGTCTTCAAAATAGACACCAATGGACCGAAACTGTTTAATTTTCCCACCTGTAACATAAAAATAACTATATTTTTGACGTCTTCTATAAAGTTATAAAAATGCAGCTCAAGATTAAAATATGTTAAAAAACATGTAAGACTTGTATACAACTCACCGCTAAACTGCTTTCTTCTTCTAAACAACAATTACCAAGTATACTCAGTGTAATATCTAGGATTCTTTCATTGGGTTTACGCAAATGTGGCAATAAATATTCTAAGCCACCACTCTGTCTAAAGAGCTTGATACCTTCATCATTGGTGATAATTTTACTCCTTATCTTAAGTAAAGCTTCCTGTACACGAGCTGATGATGAGGACTTTAAACCTTCTAACGTAGATTTCACATAATTCTTATCCATTTTCATTAATTTATTTTACAACCACAGAGACATCAAAAGAAAATCCTTACAACAAAAAAATTGAATTTAAATTTTGACATTTGACTTTCTTTTTTTTTGCATTTGCAATCCACTCCTAACTTCAGTTTTGTCAGATTTTTACAGACCGAATAAGGTGACGATACACTTTCATTCATCCAAAGAGGGTGAAAAAAAAACAAAATCGAGAATCGATTCACCCTATTCTGCGGCATAATTTGTTTTATCTGTGCCTAACTAAAATGTGTGACAGACTAAAAAAATGAAAATTTTGCGATGACAGGATTAGGATATGTGATACGTTTTTTACAGTGAAAATATTTTATTTGTAAATAATACTATTGATAAACTGTAACATAAATTGGTCATGAAATCGTTTTGTGAGAGATGAGCGTCTTTGGAGATTTTCAGCGTGTCTGGGTGCAACGATTTCCGGATAGTGCTTTACCAGCCGCTTGGGAGGAAGATGTCAGGGCCAATTTGGCTAAACACAAACAGAAAGTGGCTATACTCAGAGAAGAACTGGAGAAGGAGGAATTCTACGTCGAATATTTAGAAACTTTGCTATCAGATGTTGAAAAACACAAAGCTGCAGCTCAAGGTAACAGAGGGGCTCCGCCCTCGGGAGCTGACGTGATCGAACCTGATGATAAGACTTCAGATAGCAAACAGGTATAAATCTTACACTTTAAAATCTTTATCCTGTTCTTTTAATTCTTTTTTAGTTTTGTGTAGGTACCTATAGTGTATGTATTATAAATCATAATTTCCTTATCAGGAATGATAATTTAATCGTGTCTTATCAATTGTCATTAGGACTTGCTAGTAGTACAAATGCCTGGGTTTAAAATCTAGCTCACATATGGTTTGTTCTTCAGTGCCTAAAGACATTTTCAAGTGAATGTCAGAACAGAAAAGTTTTAAATAATTAAGAATTACCCTATTCTTCAATTATATAAGAATACATTTATATATTTATTCAAGAGTTTATCATGTATGTATGTAATTTATTCTTAGTTTGTATTTTCATTTACATTATTTGTGTCTTATTTCACTGTGTCACATTTTTTATTAAAATTTACTGTTAATTCAACTATTATGTAAATGTATTGTATTACTAGATCAGGAAGTATTTCTTTCTTGATGATGATCATTACCATGAAATCCATATTTATGTTATGTTACCATATTATTCGTAACTGTGCATTGATCGGTGAAGCATATGAAAGTAACAGTTATTGCAATTTGTAAGTAAGATATTATAACAACTGAATTCAACCCTGCTTTGCTTTAAACTTGCAATTGCAATTAAAATAAGTAAATGTTGTTTTTTGTAAAAAATACTTAACACAGCATTTCATATTCATGGTTTCTGTACTATGACTAACTGTCCTTTGTCTCATAATTCTACATGTATATTTATGTTATTATAGATTGTTTCTAGGTTTCCTTTGTAGATTACATTATTTTTGCTTGTAAGTTACTTTTTTGCCTTATCAATATGATCTTGTTAATTGTTACCCATTTTACATATTAAATTTTAATTATCATTATCTATTTGTTTAAAAGTTATATATTTGAAGCCATTCCCAGAACAAAAGTGACATTTTGCACTAAACATGGGTGTGTCATAGCTTAAATTAGTAAACTTTCTGGTAATTGGATGGATGTAATGGTTATGTAAATAGTTAAGCCATTTATGGTAAACCCATCCAATATTACAATTCAAGGTTACATGACACTGCCCTCTTATTAAACATCACGTCATGTTGTATGCCAAACTTTGATGTTAATTGAGAATTTCTAGATGACTAATAACTTAAACCACATAATCATTATTATTTTGAAAGTTCATTCATGAATTGTTTTTTAAACAGGGTTCAAATACTGACTCATTATCAAAAAAAAGTGAAGTTAGTATTGACAGCAGTAATAAGAGTGATGATTCGACTACTGAAACAGCAGAGTGTGAAGATGTGCAGCTCAGAAATAAGCCCGTTCATATTGGTGAAAGAAGCTCAGTCAACCAATGCATCAATGAACTGTCAACTAATCTTGCAGCTGAGGCAGCTCGTCGAAGATGTAACAGTGAAGTGGTTCAGAGAACAGAGAGTAATCGAGATATTAGTGGTACATATATATTTATTGTAGAATTATTCATGATACTATAAATCTAATATACATTTTCTCTAACTTAAAAGAAGTTATACCAATCCCTGTAATGTAGTTTTCTTAAAAGTTGAAAAGTTTATTCTTATAATATATATAAATCAGCAAACAATTTACTTGGTTTTCCGTTCACAGCAGTAGGAAAATCAAGTCCAACACAAGCCAAAAACCGTCCAGCATCACAAGCAGGTGATTTCATAACTGTCATCGAAGTAAATGGTCTGAAAGTTGCAGAAAATGCAGCCAAGAAAGCAGAAGAGTCACAGCAGTCTTCCGAAAGTAGCCCTGTTGATTCATCAGCTATTGCTAAGAAAAAAGTCCCACCCAAGTATGTCTTATTTAGTTATAACTTGTTGGTTTGTGTGTTTTTTTCAGAATTCTGATGTTAAAAATATTTTTATTTGCTTAGACCTCCACCAAAAGTGTTCAGTAAACGCGGTGCGTCGTTGCCTGAGTCAGGGCTCGTAGATGACAGCCCGCCCTCGTCCCTCGGAAGGAGGATCCGCAACGCAGAGTCCCGGGAGTCCATTGCCAGTCGGGCCTCTACCCCGTCCATCAGTGAAAGGGTAATAATAATATTTATAATTTAAGCAATTTCTTTGCAAGATTTTTTTACGAAAGTAAATTTTGCACACAAAAGTTGATGACCATGTTATCTGGTGTCCCACCGTGTGTGCAAAAGGTAACACAACACAAATAAAGGTCAATGCACAAAAACTTTAGCAAGCTTTCAAAGACTCGGAGGTCATATTAGTTTATCTATTATTATACCTACTTTGCATGTCAACTGTCCCTTTCACGTCTTCATAAATTAATTGAAAGTCGTAAAAGGGTTGTGTCCATTTTAAACTATCCAGTTCATAAGAACTGTTTATATAAACAGGAACTTTCCTCATCAATCTGATAAGGAAAACCACACTAAAATCCATGTATTTATTTCCGAGATTAAACATATACAAATGGAGAGAAGGTCGACTCGACACTCGACAGTATGTTTTACTGATTTAGCGCCGAATTTGATTGAACCCTATATTTATATTAATTCTTTTTTATTGTAGGTAAAAAGTTACGAGTCAATCAACTCTCTGTCGTCTGAGCGCAAGAGGTCTGGCGGAGCGGCAACCCCCCGCTCCATAGACGAAGAAGTGACTTCCACAACCCCAGACCTGCCGGAGGGCGATGCTAACAAGTCGGCGCCTATATCCCTCGAAAGCATCCCCGCGTCTGTCCCCCTGGCTGAAGACGAGCCGTACTACGACCAAGTGCCAGTCGACATCAATGACGGGGAATATGTTTACATTCAAGCAGGTAATAATCTTATGACTGCCTCGTTGGTCTACTAGTCTGCACGCTGGGTACTATCCACGAGGTCCCGGGTTCGAATCCCGGGTCGGGCCTAGATTGCTTGTGTTTTTCTGTCTTGAAATTACTCAGACACAGCTCCGGAGTCAGGAAGTTGGTGGTGTTAACACCCCCGTGCCTCGGAAAGCACGTTAACCCAATGGTCCTGCGCCTGATCTCTCTATGGTCATGTCGGACTGCCGTCTCACCGAATTATAAGAACGAAGAGAGTGCACCTGTGTATTGCGCACACACTTGTGCACTATAATATCTCCTGCGCAGTCGGCTAATCTCTGTTGAGATTAGCCACTGTAGTCGGGATTCGGCTAGGAAGACATTAATCTTATGTGAAGTCAGCTTATGTAAACCACAGCTAAATCGCAGCAAACAGCAATGGAACCAGGGGCCCAAGTCTGCTAAATAACACAAGTAAATTGTAATAGAATCGCAATTGAATAACATGATTTTGACATTTGGCTCATATTAGAACTGTGAAAAGCTTGCTATTCAATTACAATTTTGCTAATGTAATTAAGCAGACTTGTGGGTCCCTTATTTCCTTAAAAGCAAACCATCTTGCTGTGATCAATTCCTTAGCTGCCGTCGTTTTTACTGGCTGAGTATTGCACATGGAATGCATAAATCAAAAGTATCCACGTGCGAGTCGGCCTCGCCAAGGATTTCCACTCTATTTTATCTATCACTTTTTGATAAACAACAGCTTGGTTGAGAAACAGATGGACAAACTATAATAGGCTTAGTAATAAGGTAAAATAAAGGTCAGAGTTTTTCAGTAGGTTGTTATTGATTCACTAGACTATCGATATTATTACTGCTGACTATTGCTTTAACAATCGATAGTTTTGTCCTATCGATAGGTCTATCGATATTGTTAATGATTTTCGAGGTCAAACTATCGATAGTGTAGCAATGCTAAATTGCATCTTATCTAAGGGCCTAGTGTTATACTATGGGCTCAATTCCAATACGCCCTAAGATTAAAATTCAGGTTCAGTCTTTCTCTTTTTCTGCCAAACAAACTAAAAGAGACAGACTATATTAATTTAGAAACGTCAGACTAAACAGCTGTCCGTTTCTAAGGAAATTGGAGAATCCATAGTTCCAATTAGGTCGCATCCTACTTATCCTAAATAAGAAGATAGGATGGATAGGCAGGTGCTTCACTCTGATAACGCATTGTCCGTATTTTCGCGTCTAGCCTTCGCACTCGCTCGTACTGTCATGCTGGCATTAGTGACAGGGGCGGCTACAGCCGAAACCACGGATATTGTCTTACAGAGTGGGGCCCAAGACACCTTCCTGAGTAGGAAGGCTCGCTTCCTAACTAGGAAAGCTAGGTAGGAACCTAAGTAGTGAACAGCGATTACATCTTCCTATTTTTGTGTCGTGTTGTGAGTGTATACACAGTGCCCGAAAGGGTTTCTGCTGAAAATCAGTATCGTGACATGCTTCGTGCTGTCACGATTTATGCTGAGCGAGAAACTTTTTGGCATACATTGATCTTTAATGCACTGCTTTAATGTATAACCTCGAACGATTTCCTTGCCAAATAAATTTATTTCATTTCATATTTCCTAAGAAGGATGCTACACAAATAGGATGCTGTAATAAGTGCTTCAGACGGGGCGCATCAGAATTGAGCCGTATGCGTATTGCGAATCTATTCGCAGGTGGCACAGGCTCGAGCGCGGAGGACGCGTCGAGCGGCGCCAGCACGCTGCCGCTGTCGGCCGCCGCGCCGTCCGCGCCCGACTCGCCGCCCTGCGCCGTCGCGCCCAACTACGTCAACATACACTACTTTATACAGTAAGTGCCGTTACATTTTACTACCGGTTTATTGTTTTCGCCCGCGCTAATGACGAATTTCCATACAAACTTTGTTATCTGCTTTCACATCCTCTTGAATTTTCTAATGTCTTAAAGTTTGTCATTCATCCTTTGCTATCTGCTTTCACATCCTCTTGAATTTTCTAATGTCTTAAAGTTTGTCATTCATCCTTTGCTATCTGTTTTCACATCCTTTTGAATTTTCTAAAATTTTAAAGTATGTCGTTAATTCTTAATTTTGAACCAAATAACTAGTATTTGTCAACATACACAACTTTATACAGTGCTTTTACATATTACTATTGGTTTATTGTGTTTTCGCCTGCGCAAATGTCAAATTTCCCATACAAACTTTTCTAATTGTTTTCTTCTCCTTAGAGCAGGGTTTTTGAAACGTTTTGCAGTGACGGACCACTTTCACAATTTAAACGATGCCACGGACTCTAAATAATATTTTAGTAAAAGAAAATACGTCTTGTTTATACAAAGTACGTGGCTTAGTCGGGAAACGCGGAGTTTACTATACAATTTCCTAATATGTCAAGAGTTAAGTGACCCCTGATGTCAGTCATTAAGTCAGTTATTTGTCCTTTTTATGTCGGTATTTAGAAGATCAGGGTTTGAATATTCGCATGCATATTTACCTACAGTCTTCCTTACGTTGAATCGGGTCGTGGGAAGTGGTCATTGCCACAAAAGCGCGGGAACAAGCAATCATTCGGTGCATCTAGTACATAACGAAGGTTCGGTGTGAGTGCTACGTGCCTGGACTTTACGTACAGAGTAAGAAAGTTTAGGTTAATATGCATCTGAATTATCTTGCCTGTAGATATTGTTCAACACATTTTACTATTTACCTTCAGACCTTCTCGGCTTCTCGGAATTGATATAGGTGGAATCCGCCTCCGCCTATAGCAGATACCTTCACGTTTTTCTTAGAGAACGACGCCATCAAATAATTTTACTTTATACTTTTTTAACTATGACGTTACTTTTGCACTAGTGGTAGGGCTTAAAAATATATATGCTGGGCTGTGTTCAAGTGCCCCCTGTGGGCCTACATGCATAAAGAAATGACTTTTATTGCCTTAGATCTTATATGAAGAACTTAAAAAGGTGAAATAAAATCCATGGTCTTAACTGAACTTTGTGATTTAGGCAAGCAGGCGAGGGCCAAGAGCCAAGTGAAGCGGGCACGGAGCTGGTAGACTCAAGTGATACTCCACTCCTATTGAGAACGATCTCTTCAGACACAGAAGTCAGCGCGACACCACCAGCGCTAAGGAAATTGCAGCATCAGGCAAGTACCTGACTAAGAATTCAACATTTTAGAAACCATGACAATACTTTTTGACATCTCCCTTTAGCTAGAATGTTACTCTTGGACACTCGTGTTCGATTGGAGCTTCCTCTCCCCCCAACCCTCGGCACTTTTTGCTAGACGGAAGAGAGTCGCGTATGAACTTGTCAGACACAGAATTTTGCACAATAGTTTTTGGCAATAGGCATTCTAAAGAAAGTTGATTTTTCTTAACTTATTAGTTTATCAATTAAATATCATTACGTCACCTCGCCACCCGGTGCGCACTCAATATTCTTGGTAATGAACAAGGAAACTTGAAATACGAGGGTCAAACTGAAAGTTCTTAGAAAATCAAAAACTGATTACATTAGCCAGTTATTAGTTTTATTATATCTTTTCAAAATATTGTCCATTGACGTCAATACACCGCTGCATGCGATGGAACCACTGGGAAAAGCACTTTGCCCACTCGTCCTTAGGGGTCTCTTCAATGGCATCGCGATACGCAGCCACCGCTTCTTCAGCATTCATAAACCGCTTTCCTTTAAGTTTTTCTTTAATTTTTGGAAATAAATAAAAATCACAAGGCGCGAGGTCGGGGCTATACGGCGGGTGACCCAGTAATTCAACGTTTGATGTCGCCAAATAGTCGATCGTTCGCTTGGCGGTGTGCGACGAGGCGTTGTCGTGGTGAAGGAGGATCCTACTGCGAGGTCGTTTCTCTCGAACTTTTTCCAAGACAAGTGGCAAACAACTGGTAGTGTACCATTCTGCAGAAACTGTTTTTTGATCCTCTAACACAATTGTTGCGAAATGACCTATCCTTCCAAAGAACTAGGCCACCATTTTTTTTCCCGCACTTCGATCTCTCTTCACTTTAGTTGGCAACTCCTCGAAAGGAAACACCCACTGAGCAGATTGTCTTTTGGTTTCAGGATCATAACAGTAAATCCAGCTTTCGTCACCTGTTAGTATGTCGAACACAGCATTTGAGTCACCTCCGTTAAATCTTTCAATCATTTTACGGCACCAATCCACACGATGGAGTTTTTGAGCCTTAGTCAAATTATGAGGTATCCACCGGGCGCAAAGCTTCCTGACCGCTAAATGTTCGTGGAGGATTTTGTGCACTTGACTCATACCGATGCCTAAGCTTGTCCGAATCTGCTGATAGGTCACTCTTTTGTCAGTCTCTATCATACGCCGCACAACACAGATGTTATTTTCAGTCGTCGCCGTAGAAGGCCGTCCCTCACGTACATCAACAGTGAGATTAGTGCGACCACGTTTAAACTCATTAAACCAGTTGTAAACAGTCGCACGAGATGGGGCTTCATCGTGAAAGGCCAATCGTAGTCTATCATAACTTTCTTGTTGACTTAAATGACATCGAAAGTCATAAAAAATCATTGCACGAAAATTTTCTCGTGTTAAATTCATTTTGACGTGACACAGACAATTTTCAATTTGCCGCCAAGTCGTAAAACAAATGACAAATGAATGAAATATATACTCAGTAATATTGGCAAAGAGTTCTATTTTCAAATTTTAGAATATTTTTTTTGTTATATTGTTTATAAGTGGCCAGTTCTAAGAACTTTCAGTTTGACCCTCGTATATGAAAATATGTTAATATTAGAATTATTTTATTTAACTTCTCTCTCAATATCCCTTCTTCCTGCTGTGATGGCGTATCATCTTAAGCTTTAGAGCAACACGTCTATCAGCAATTCTTTTTTTCGCCCCATACTCGTATTTAAGACTGTGACCGTGATCCTGAAATTAGTTCATAAGTTCGTACAAAAAATATCTGCGGAAGTAGTGATATCATTTGTTTTTATAATTTAAGCAATTTTTATGCAAGTTTTTACGAAATTCATCGACTGTATTCTGGTGGTACTCGAACCCGCGATCCTCCGCTATCCCGGCGATTGCTCTTCCAACTGAGCTACAGAGGACGTTAAAGTCCGACAATTAATGCGCGACCCTCCAGCGGTCCGGCAAGACGTGCGGGGGGCGAGAAAGCGCCAGTCGCACGCGTCTGTCATTTGAAATCCCCTTCATCGTATCAACACTCATTCTCGCTGACATCTAGCATGCCTCATCCCCCGTACCTCTGGCGATCGCAGGAAGGTGTTTTTGTCGGACTATAGTCACTCGAGAAATCTTTGTAAGTACTTGCTACGCCAGTGAGCCGACGTTGACGTTTTTAACTGATGGTTAAATATTTGCAAACATATTTTTATCTGATTCTTTGCGGATGCATTCCCAAAGGAGTGTCAACCCCGGCTTACTAGCGTAGCAAGCACTCACAAAAATTCGTCGAGTGATTAACGTCCTCTGTAGCTCAGTTCGAAGAGCGCGGATAGCGAGGGGTCGTGGGTTCAAGTCCCCGTCTCTTGATGGTGACAAATTAATGTTATATAGGGATAACATGTTTCCGATGAGTTTGTTAAATTGACGGCTAGTTTTCCGTACCCGACTTAACATCAATAACGTGACTATCATAATTGCATCTACTGTAAAGTAATTTGATTTGTTGGTGGGTTTATTTATTTATTTATGACCCACAAAATTAGTTATAGTCAGTAAATAACATACAATGAATAAGTCACAGCACAACAGTTAATATGACATTAGATCGGGCGCTTACGTAATGAGGGATTTTCCTAGTGTCAAAAATCGGTACTTTTAAAAATCCGCTAGATGGCGTTGACCAAACTAAGTCAGGTAGATTTTTATTTAAGAAAAGGGCTGGTTTTAGCGATTATTTCGTTATAATGTTTATGTTTAGTATGTTTTTGATTCAGACGTACTAACAGGCAGTGGCGTGCCTGGGGTATCGCGACAGGGCAAGCCAAGCTACAGCTTCGGCACAAGTTAATGGTCTTTTTTGATTCTTGAAAATGAGCACTGCTGTTGTTGAAATGAAATTACTTCTGGCGAGTTAATCAAAGCACACTGAAGGCATATTACTACCAGGCAGAATTGTGGAAACATACCAGCAATGACATACCTTCGGTGGCTTTGAAAAAAGCCTTTTGAAGTTGTTGAGCTGAGTATGAGGAAATAATATAATATACGACATTACAAACAATGGTAAAAAAAAATTTATAGTATAATTGTTTTATTTGTATTCTAAGTCAATGCGTCATCTTTTTTACAAAGATGTTTCAATACGTTGTTTACCAAAACTGCAAAATGAAATAACAGCGTTCATGTGTTTCTGAGAATTTTGATGCCTTTTTATGACATTTGATAAGTTATTTAGGTCGTCATAACCAGTTGTATTCCAAACATGGTTTTCATTAGAAAAACATATGCAACACTAACAATATAATTTATAGGAATGCGAGCAGCCAGCTAACAAATTAGTTTTATAAACTGATCTGTTAAATTGTCTCTTGCGAGACTTACTTGTTTGCGAAATATTCAAATCCGGTGTCGGCTTTGGCGAAGCTATGAGTTGTTTTTTCTTAGTAAAATTTTAAGATTTTACCTTGCCCCCGCTTGTTAACACTTGCACACATTTCAAACCTTCACAAGGAACAATGTTATTATCACTAGCGGCACTCATTTTGTAATAAAACAAACTTTCATACAATTTAGAAAAAACACAACGAAATTTCCTCAAACTCTCACTCGCTCGACTGACAATATACGTGAAGTTCGCCTCTTTCGGTCATAAACAAACCCTATTCATTCATTACTTCCGCCCACATTTAGTTCGCACTTGCACGAACTTCATTTGCAAGCCCGGCTTAATTCTTTATACTGACCGACTATAGATACTTACCGGTAGTTATACGTCTTTTACACACTTTCCCATATGTGTGAAGAGTTCGTCCGGAACCGTAAAGCAAGCCTCATAAGAAGCCCACTGGTGCGAGAGAGACGCTAGATAACGTTCTAAAATCGCGCGCAAAACGCGGGTTTGTTTGCTCGCACGCTAGATGGCGTTACGTGTCGCGTTTTCACTCAAGTTTCGATGAAGAATTAATGCACGCGCGAAAAGGACTTGTCCTCTTTTTGTATGGAGTCTGGTTTTTTATTCTAAGATATCACCAACCACTAATAAACCTATATTTATCTTTAAGCTACCAAAATATGAAACATGTAACCATAGAAATCAGAATTTTAAACGCCTCCATTTTTAAGAAAAAATATGTTTTGTAACAGGTATCATCCATTGATCACTTACTTGTATTTCGTGGCTGTATGGCTATGTACCATTGCCTTTCCACTGGTGGATAAATACTACAAAGTACTATCACAGATTATATGATAGGTACTACTGTCAATGGAATGTCAATTTTGCTGTCAATTTTTTTTCATGCGTTAATTGATATAGGCGAAGGTATGGTTTCTGTACAGACAAAGAGAAAAATTATTTTAAATTTTTCTCTAAATCGGAGGCCTTAAAAAATATATTAATTATGCAGAAAGGCTAGTTTTTGTGAACTCTTTAATATAATATTCAGTTTATTCTGGTTAGAAATATTGACCAATAAAAAACCATTTATGGACTAAGTGTAAATAAAATGTGTTCGATCTTTTTTATTTTTTTACACTAGGGCCAGCCGGGCTTTTTGGCTTATATGGTGGTCCCGCCACTGCTAACAGGTCGTTTTTTAACAGTTAATGATCATCAAGACGTTTTTTGCATTAAATTGTATTTTTAACTGAAATTTGAAACTTGCAAATTTATTTTAACCTAAGTACTTCTACTACATGTCTGTACACATAATATTACAATAATTTGTTTTTGTTTTATGCTCAATAATTTCGACGCAATATTTATATAACTTAGATAAATAGCGCCATCTATCTAAAACTAAAATGTTGAGTTGTCAGAAAATCCCTCATTACCGATAAACGGAATAGCATTGTAAACACGAGGCACGAACCGCAGTGAAGGGTATCGTGCGTACTATTTTGGTGATGCACTAATGAATGTGGTGATGTTAAATATCTTTATTTTTGAAAGTGGTGTACAGTCTGTATTGTGCAACAAGTGTATAGGCATGAACGTACGCTGATTAAACTCTGATTACGTGTACTGTTGTGTTTTATTTACACGAACGCTATTTTTAGGTTAAACATCTATTTTTATTGATTACTAGCTGTTGCCCGTGACTTCGCCCGCGTAAACTACTAACTCTGTATCCTACAGGAACTGTGGTTTTTTTTTCGGGATAAATAGTAGCCTATATGTTATTCCAGACTATAATCTATCTCTGTGCCAAATTTCATCCATATCCGTTCAGTAGTTTTTGCGTGAAGAAGTAACAAACATACACACTCACAAACTTTCGCATTTATAATATTAGTGGGATTCTGCTTCCATGAGTGTGTATTTTTATATCTGCTATCAAGTGTCAATTATTTTAATTCTTCAATCACTAGCGTCACTCCCGGAAGCGTGCGGCAACGTAGGGAAGCTAATAGCTTTTTGGGAGAGCCTGGGTTGGTTGGAGTAGAAGGATACACACACAATACGCACAATGGCCCAATCAAGCGGCGAAGTGCGGAAAAAGCTCAGCAAAACTAACTAACTAACTAATTGGTTGGTGAGCTAACGCTAAATCAATCACAGTTGTTGATTTTATGTTTCCGCAGGTGATGATGTAATTAGTGTACAAGAAATTAGGGGCCTAAACAAGTGGCCCGCCATTCGTTACACAAAAACGTATCCAATAGTCATGAAAAGTGCTTATTGTTAGCCACTACCAACTATCAATGGCTCGTGTGAGCGAGGCCATATTGTATGGTAGGTGTTAAAATAATTATCCTCCTACCCGAATTTCGACTACAGCGGTCAATCTTAACCGAGATTTAGCCAACTACGCGGGAGATATTATAGTGCACAAGTGTGTGCGCAATACCCTGTGTATTGCACTCTGTTCCTTCACTCTCACAATTTAGGGAGACGGCAGTCCGACATTACAGAGAGATCAGAGATGTTAAAATATCATGGATGTAAAGGATGGGATAAGACTGTTAGCAGAATAGAACTAGTCCATTTATTTAATACTTAAAGAGGTTATCTAAATTTTGATTTTCGGGTACAACAAACTCTCATAAGAATCCCTTTAACTTCTATTTATACAGTCATTGCAAGTAATTGTTTTCAAATAAATAAATCTGTAAATTGATTTATTATATTAATTAGTAAGTACATATAAATTAAATTTCGCTCACAATATTGACACGCAGTCAATCAATTTTTGTGAGCGATTTTTTTTTAAACTTGCAAACAAATTGCTTAAGTTATTAAAATAATTGTAAGTAGATAGAAATATAATATAATTGTATTAAATGAATTGTTCGGGATACACAATTGAATAAATACACCATTCAATGTATTATTTATTTAAAATCTTATTGATTATCTTAATTTCATTGTCTTCGTTGTTGTCACTTTTCGGCGGGTGTTCCTCGATGAAGCGTTCTATTTGTACTTTATTACGTTCTGTTTTTATTTTGATAGTTGATGTTAGCTTGGCTGGTGAACATTGCTCTTCACCACTCAGTAGATTGTACTTGCAGCGCGCTATGTTACAGTCTGCGTACTGAGTCTGACAGGTTGTGTAATAAAAACAAACACCGTCCACGCAAGTCGAGCTAATGTTTAAGTTGGTAATAAGGTTATTCGTCAGCTTCGTAGTTACCTGCTCCAATATGGACTTTAAGAATTTAGACATGTTATTCTTCATATTTTGTAAAAGGGAAATACTGTTTAATGGAAGTTCGGCTGTGGTCACATCTGGAAATAAAAACAAAATGACATTTACTGTTAATGAATATCAAAAGAACGACTTCTGACTTGACTATGTAACTATTTTTTTCTGAGGTCTATTTTGATAGTTATGCCACAAAAATGCGAAGCAGTATCAAGCTTTGTTTAGTGTAGTTCTATTTGGATTGCGTTCAAGATGATGACGTACTTACCTTTAAAATAAATATCAGTTGCGCATATCAGTACTATTGATCGTTTGATGCACTCTGTCCTTCACTATCTGTTACGATTGCTTTTTCCCTCACGGAAATTCCAACGAATGTAGGAATTTCAGTCATCTGAATCTGAGAAAGATTTATAATGTTGTTTTAATTTTTAAGTTTAATAATAATTAGACGTTTAATATTACTACCTGCAAATACACGTCAGGCGGTAATTCTCGCCCGTGTCGTTATCTATAAGTCTACATGTTTCTCAACCAGTGATAATCATTACATTATGCATTTAATCTCCTTTATAAAAAATGACTGTGTGGATAAATGAATGACTTTAAAAGTTATAATAAAATTGATGACTAACCTTATTATTAGAACCTAAGGTAGTTTCTTTGTTTTCATTTATATCTTTTATCTCTAAATTGGGTGTAGGTTTGACCGCTGCTACTGCTGGACCAAATTCGGATGTTTTCGTAGTTTCCTCATTTACTTTTGTTGTAATAACGCTTGGCTCTTGAGTCTGAGAGGGATTTGTTATAGTGGTTAACTCGGGCGGTGTCATAGGTTTATCAGGGTTCACAACCGTGCTATATTCCCGGCATTCGCCGTCCAAATACGTGTCGTACATATTGCAAGTATTGTTTTTGCATCCGTCCTTGTTACATTTCATAGTAGTGCAAGTTTGCTCATTGCACCACACCGTGACGTTGTGTTTCCCAAGTTCTATGCTATCGTTTGGTCCGTAAGTCGTTGATGCAACTAGTTGATCATTGATTGGTGTTGGCTCGCTATCACTTGAGCTCCACCACCCCGTGAAAGGATATGTTATCCACTCCCATATTGTGGAACCTACACTGCGGCCCTGTGTTAATGCACCTGCAAGCGATGGTGTTAATGAAATACCCGATAAAGCACAATTAGATCGCTAAATCACTAAAACTGTTTTCTACTTACTTTCTGTTGGCTTGCTTAAGGTTTCGTGCACTACACATAAAATCACAACCGAAAAGAAACGCTTCGAAACGAACATCATGTTGGTTTTGACTCTTCCTTTGAAACAAATTTTTAAATATGTCCCACATCCTTTTATATGGGTACCAGGGTATGGTATGCTCCTATCTATCTTGAGATAACACTTCGCCGGGAATGTTTACTTAATGAGCAACGAACGACCATACTAAATAGCCTTTTAATTTTACCCAACATCTCTTTATCTTAAATGCAAACAAGATAAGCCCATAAAAGCTTATTGTGCCTTCTAATTTTTAAGTAGCTTAGTAGAGAAACACGCCGAAAATATGTTAAATACTTATTTATTCACGGTAAATCTATAGTGGTTTAATATGTTTCGTAAAGAATTTTCAGTTGTTGTAGTAGTAGAAGTAGTAGTACTTGGTGTGATAACGCTCTTTATAATGGGGAAATCGACATGGTTGAATGTTACCAAATGCCTAGTAGGGAATTTTTGACATTTAGTCGAGTTAACATTCTTATCGTTTAGTTTTACTTCACATAGTGTACAATAATCTCTGATGTTAGGACAAGCTAGAAATCTACATAATGATCTAGCCTTATAACAGTTAGTTAGCACTTTAAGTTTTCTCTTTGGTGCCTTTATGGTAGCGTACATAGAGTTAATAATTTCTCTTATTTGTTGACGTGTAGTATTAGATTTCCATAATGACGGGTCATCACTTAGTTCAGGTTCTTCCTTTCTATTACGTCTTACCTTTTTATTCACGGCTACCATTATTCTTTTTAAGTCTACTATTGAATTCCGCTTTACAGGCTTTTGTGTAACATATCCATCGGCGGAAAATTCGATTATTTTTGGGAATTGATTATTGATTTTATGCCATGGACTCAAATATTTATCATCGGCATTCTGCACAGAAAATATTAATTATTGTTGTAAATTCTTAAAATCATTTTAATAGCATACTTTGATATTGAAAAAAATAAATAAAGATTTAACTTACATCGCTCAATAAACCACGAAACCAAATAAAAACAATTATTGCGGCTGCATTTATATATTTCGTGTTAACAATTAAAAACACTTTCATTTTGCAATGTCAATCTGGACTATTCCTAGGCTTATGTGCTAAATTGAAACTACGCTTTCTCTTTATCGATATCGATGTTTATAAATATAACAGAGTAGCTTGTTTTATTTGTAAACAAGTTTAACAAACAGAATTTTACGACTTTTTGATACTAAGGCAATGACCCATTTCATTTAAATTTTTAGAGATACATTTGAATTTTATGAATTTCTTCTTTGATGCTGCGAAGGTGATACACTTCAAACTGATGCATATAGTTACTTTACCGTGTAGTTTTCCTAACATGTTATCTTGCAGTATATCTACAATTTCAAATGCGACATTCGACGGTAAATCCATTATGGATTCCATTGAAGCTACACTATCTGTAACAAGAATAGTTGTAATTATTTTTATAACTTAAGCAATTATTTTTGCAAGTTTTTACGAAGTTATATTAAATTTCACTCACAGAAATTAATATAATTACGAATAGTTGTGTATGTTCTAGGTACTTCAATTTAATCTAATTACAAAAATTAATTTAAAGGATTAACTGCCGTAGTCAGAGACGTCAAATAAAGTAAATGCAGTTGTTATCACTTTTTTTTTAACAATGAAATAGAAAAGGACTTTTCTTTCTAAGGAAACTTTCTGGACCAAGTTTTGTCGAAGGAGACTTAATTAAAGATTAGATTTAATTGATGACTCTTGAGTGCGACATTTAGAATTAATTAATGTTTTTGTAAGTGGTTATAAAAATATAGTGAAATTATTTTACAGACTATGAATAATGTATTTATATACGAACATTAAATACGCACATATAAATATGGTATAAATAAATAAAATGTGTCTTACTACTCACCAGTCTTGTTGGAACCAGAACAGTGGCCTATATGATTAAATCTGTCGCCTGGAAGACAAGTTCTGTGAATACAAATCTTCTTAGAACATTTCATTGAATGACATATTTTTGCTGAGCAAAAGGATACAATCCCATTTATATATTTTCCTACGAAAGATAAAAATGTTGGTGCGACAGCGTCCATGTCATTCCAATCGACTTGCCCAAATATAGCTTGCTCTAGAGCTTTAGTGCGATTGTGCCGAATCGTCTCCTTAGTCATGTTGAGTTTAGCCTTTTTGTGTTCTCTGTCAATAATTATATCTGTAATATTTTTTGGTTTTATGGCAGAAACGTTGGATTGGGTAGTACTTGGCCAAAATAATAATTCCGCGTCTGAAAACCACCCCTTTTCAGATTTAATTATTTTGGTGTCCAATTTTGGGTCCTTAGTAACTAGATCTTGTTTTGCTTTGACCTGTTTATTAGCATTAGGAGTAGTAATTTTATCGATCGGTACCACGCTTAAGTCACGTTTTTGGCGAACATTCGATGTACTTACGTTTGGTTTCGTTTTAAAGTCAAGTTCTATGCTATTTCCAGTTTTCGGTGCATCTACCGCATCGTTTTCATTAGTATTAGATATGTTGACCATGAAAAAAATACTTTCTTCAAACTGTGTGTTGTTTCTTAAATCTGGATTAGATGTTGTAGAATCTACGTCGTCTGTATTCACAGTTATATTTCCTGTTGTATTTGTTTGAATGGTTTCATTTGTAGTTTCTACTGTTTTGCTTTTTATGCTGATATTGTAATTATTCATGACTAATGGTTTCAGTGTGTGGTCTGGGGAAAGTTTTACGTTGTGAAAAGTGATCAGTTTCTTTCGGTGTTTTTTATTGTTATTGTTGTTTGATCGCGACTTCTTTTTCTTATGAATAGTTATTTTACGAAATGGATCATGCCTATTTAGTTTTGGTGTCCTTTTGTATCCAAACATATCAAAAGGTATAGGAAAGTTGAAAGAGGTTGTTGGTAATCTGATGTTAGACGTAAATTCTTTTGAGCCATCTTCATACTCTATGGCACTGTCGCGGTTGATTTGATTACCGCTTATCATTTTTGGCAACTGAATATCAACCTTGATTTTAACATTTAGAGTATTTGCTTTACTCATATCATCAAATAAATTTTCCTGAACTCTAGGATCAACTAATAAAGAATTTTGAGGAAACGATTTTTTCGTTTCTGGATTCGGCAACTGCATGCCAGGTTTGATAGAGTTATGTGGAAGTGGTATCACACATTGTTTACAGTTACATTTGCACGGTATTGTAGGAGGTGAACACACACAAGAGGTCTTTACTGGTTCATTCATAGTTGGTTTTTGAATCAGATTTTGCAAATTGAATGGTTTCTTTTCACCTAGTGATTTATCGACGTTAAATAATTCACCATCAAAAAGTTTTTTGGGGACCATGATTTCATGTTCTGGTTTATTTGAATTGTATGAAAATGCTGGATTCATTGGGAAAAATAAATCTAATGGACTGGTGAATGCTAGCGGCGAATATTTAAATATGCCCGGGTTGTAATAGTTGTTAGTATTAGTATAGTCATTACTATATCTTTCAAAAGTTGTCCGTGGGTTCGCTTTAACAAACGCGTCATGTCTTATAAGCGGTACTTTGTTTTTGGTCTTGTTTGTCTTTTCCAGATAAATGCGTCGTTGTTCGTGTGCTTTATCCAAGTAGTGTTGATATTCTGACAGTAAATCATCTACGTTTTCATCGCTTTCACTTTCACTGTTTGTAAATGCATCGAACTGCTGCAACATAACATTTAAACGTAATAATTCGAAGAAACAATTATGAATAATATGTGAAAGAGACATAAAGTGATAGGAATTGATATTTTGTCAATAAATTAGTCTCGAGTTGATTAAAAAAATGTAATAGTTGAATTTTTCGATAAAGATAGTTATTTATACTTACAGGGTTTCTATTTAGTTCATTGATAATATCTATCACATCGCTAAATACGATCGTGTCATAATAAGGTGTTATTTCTACATGACTTACTTCAGTGCCTATGAATAGAAAAACATATTGAAATATATATATATTTAAATTATAATTTATAGAGTTAAAAAACTTACTGTCGGAATCATAGCCGTTGATTTGTTTTCGTAGAAAAATCGAAAGAAAAATTAACACGAACCTCATGGCTCGAATTTCCCAAATGAAGGGTCCAAAAGAATGGTAGTTCTCTACTTCTTTTCTAAACTTCCAGTTTTTATAGCGTTTGTTTTCACAAACATACGGTTGTAACAACCATTGTGTTCGATGTATGTTTTGTATTACATAACTTTATCAATTCAAATCTTAAAGGGTTTTCAAAGGAAAGGGTTACGTATTATTGTTTATCTATAAATAAACCCATTTTATTATTGAACTTTCTTCGTTTAGCATTTATATGATTCTGGTTTTTTTTAGGAGTCTAACAACAGCAACAATGAAGAAGCCGAGCGACTTACTATGCATCGATGCATTGTCTCTAGCATCGTCGAAAGCGAGACCGTTTATGTTGAATGCTTGTATGTCATGGAGAAGGTATATTTTTTAAATTCATTGTTTTTCCTCTTACAAGTTAGACTTATTTTAGATAAGTTAAATACTAATGAATTTCTTTTTAGTACATGAACGCAATAAAAGCTACTCTATCAACGTCTCAGCCAGTCATTACTGAGGAGGAGTTTAACACAATATTTTACAAGATATCCGAATTGCACGAACTCCACAAAAACTTCTTGGAAGGGTTGAAGGCGGCCGTCGCCAGTTATGAAGAGCCTCTCTCAGTTGGCAGTCATTTTAAAAAGATGGTATGACACTTTCGTATTTATTTTATTTTATTAAAATTAAACTGTGCTCCTTGTTCTCATTATTGACATGTTTATAGGCTGAAAACATAAACGTATACGGCGCGTTCCTTCACAACTACGGTCGCGCGACTGACGCGGTGCGCCGTCGTTGCTCGACATCGCAGCGATTCGCCGACCTCACGCGACAAATCGCTTGTCGCGGGCAACCCATGTCGCTCGACGACTTACTGCACAAACCTGTCGCGAGAGTCCAGAAGAACGCGCTTGTTTTACACGTAAGTTACTGAACAAATATGTACACTACGATATCCAAAGGGATCAGAAAGATAAAAGGTGTTATGTTTTCTTGTTTCAGGATCTCATTAAATACACACCAGCGAGTCACCCAGACCATGCTATGTTAACCGATGCTCTGAATATGACGCAACACTTTCTCGACGAATTTAATATTATCCAGACAAAATCTATGTTCCCTGTAAGTTTTTTAGTATATACTCGTTATTTTTTCTAAAACGGCGTAATTATGTTCATATCGAAAAAAACTTTTTTCAGAACGCTGATCGCGCCCAAAGAAGACTCGTTAAAAATTCTTTCATTGTTGAGCTATCGGATGGTCATAGAAAATTGAGGCATCTATTCTTGTTCAACGATGTTATTGCATGTGCCAAATACAAAGTAAGTTACATGCGCGTGTGTGCAAGTTGATTCGGTAACTGAGGTACTAGTAATTAGATGTGATTGTAACATAATGCTGGAACTAAGCCTCTTATAGCGTATTGATTTCCGTGATCAGCAACATTTTTGTTGTATTTTTAGGCATCTGGTCGCGACAAGTTCACGTTTGAACTGAAATGGTTCATACCACTGCCAGACATCGTGGTGGTCGAAGAAGATTCAGTAGCTGCGAATGCGAACGATGCTCGGGAAACGTCGCCGGCTAACATCGTCGCGCTCAAGTCGCAGGCTTCCACCGTGCGTGATCAGATACTAGCGGAGGAACGGGCTTCGCATGATGATAAAGTGAGTTTTGGTGGCGGTTAACGAAGATGACGTCATTCTAAAATTGGGTACTTGACACCAAATAACAGCATATTTTAAGCACACGTTCATTAATATTTTTTGACTATCTGCAGTATTTGATTTTAAAAACCTAAACTAGATAAAAAGTAAGTTAGTTGGATAGTGAAATGTGACGTCATAGTGTACTATTCCCATACAAAATCTATGGAAGAAGAGACTTTTGACAGTTCATTAAAAGTACGTCAACGATGGTGTCAAATAGCCAATTCGTAATTTGACAACCATAATTGTGTAAGTATAGTTAAACTTTTATAGGTAGTTTTTGTTCGTCATTATTACCAAAAATGCTCTTAAAAACGGCTTAGATTCTTGCTTCTAGTTCTTCAGCATGTATTAGTTTAGTGCAGGACATATACCTTTCATATTGTCCCTACAAACTCTCTGGCACAGATATTCTATAGATATTATACTTTACGTAATCATTTATGTCGTCGGACCATCTGGCTGACATCAAAAATGTCCCAGCAATAATATTTTGGGCTTCACCGCAGTAACCTCTCAAGATTTCAACACTTATTACAGAAAATGCGTATCGGTGGTCGCGGTGCTGTAGAGAAGCAGCGTAAAAAGTTGGCTGAACTGGAGGGGCAGCTAGTGCTAGCGTCTCCGAACCTGGTGTTTCGAGTGGGAGCGCGCGCGCCAGGCGGGTCGACTACCCTACAGCGACAGCACATCTTCTTCCTCAGCTCCGAGTACGAGCGCACGCAGTGGATAGACTCCATACACGCGCTGCAGGTGAGTCATGAAGTGAAGTTACAGCAACTAGGAAGGTACGAAGCAATCGGATCCTAAGTAGGATCCTAATTAGGGAGGTAGGAACCTAAGTAGTGAACTGCGATTACATCTTCCTATTTCTTAATTTAAATCCTAGTTAGAATGCTACAAATAGTTTAATAAGTGCCTTAGCGGAACTGGAAGAACGCTTAGTACAAGCGTCTCCCAAATCTAGTGTAACGAGTGGGCAGTCGGTACATCTTCCTCAGCTCCGAGTATGAGCGCATGCAGTGGATAGACAGACGCCATACATGCGCTGCAGGTGAGTCATGAATAAGTTTTTTGGCGCAACTGTGTTAGGAAAGCAAAAGGAAGCGCTTCCTACCGACCGGTTGTTATGGTCGGGGACCAAGGTCCAATGGTCACCGTCTTGGTTTATCTACGAGTATATGTAGTCAAGCTCGTGCTAAATCTTACATATCGTGGTTTGAGTTGTATGGAGCAGCTAACAGCGATATCTAGCCTGTAGGAGCCGAGTTAGGGCGTCGCGTCCAGAAGTTGCTTGCTAGTGAGTAAGATGTCGCCATATTTTTTTTATATTCATTTGGAATGGGTTTGCTATAGACTCAACTAGACGTGGCGTAGACAGATTAGCCAATGGAGCGACCTCATCCAGAAGGTTCTGACACTCCCACTCACCTACAGAATTCAGCATGCTGCTTGGCGCTGAAAGTTAGCGGAACTGGAAGAGCAGGTAGTACTAGCGACCCAAACCTGGTGTTTCAAGTGGGTGGTCGGCACGTCTTCTTCCTCAGCTCCGGGTACGAGCACACGCAATGATAGATCCCATACACATGCGCTACAAGAGAGTCATGAATTGAAGTTACCGGAACTGCAAGAGCGTCTAGTACTACCGAAGCGACCCAAACCTGGTGTTTCAATTGGGTGGTCGGTACGGTCGGCCAAGTAAGTTGTAAGTAAAGTAGCGGTAACGTTAAACTCACTCATGGATTTATTACCTTTGTAACAAAAAGACGTAATATTAGGCGTCGCTGACAGAATATTTTTTCATGGGAAAATCAGCCTTGTTGTTCGATGGCGCGCGAATGATTTTCAACCTCAGAGTGATTTTTGGCAGACCGCACATCTTCAGCTCTGAGTACGAGCGCACGCAATGGATATATTCTATACATTGCGCTGCAGGTGAGTTAAGGTCATGGCACACTATTTCGGCACCGCAACGGCACCGCCTCAAACCAGCAATTAATTTGCCATTCAAATTAGAGCATTAAGTTGTGAGTCGTACAATATATTTTGAAAATTCGAGGCGACGCCTTACTGCAGCCGTGCTGTTGCGATGCCTGTATAGTGTGCCATGACCATTACTCATGAATGTACAGTATGTAATATATTGGATTGGTCTTTTGAGGTTTTTGCTAGACAAAAGTCTCCGCCAAGGAACACGTGATACACGTTAATAATGCTTTGACACCAAAACTGCTGGCCGCTCCGCTGCCGGCCGCTGCCATAACAGTGTGAGTGGAGCCTGATTTCAATATTATATTAACCTTTACAGGCATCTTCCGCGCCACCAGCCGGTTCAAACACTGTATCCATGCTGGAACTGCAGGCGTGGGTGACCGCTTGCCGGAGCTACCTGCAAACAGACATGGGCTCGTACTTACTGCGTAGCGGGCGCGACGACTCGCTACTGCTAGGCGACTTGCAACTTCATATCGGTGGCATGACTTCGCCGTTGGATACTGCTGCTGGTAAGAGAAAAACAATAGTTAATACTGGCGCAACATCGGCCCCGCAATTGTCGGATTGATATGTGATACTCGAGAATTCAAGATAATGCATACATTATAATGTTAGCCAAACTTTACATTAGTAACCTAAGATGCCAAATTCTTTGTTGCCTAATCCGAGAAAAACAGGCATGGCACTGCTCTTAAATGTTTTGTGACATAGTGAAACTATTTTCTTTTTGCAATGCAATTCAATGATACGTATTGAAACCGTAGACATTACCTTGCAAAATAAAACTGAGTCTGTAATAGAATTATTTTAATCATAGAAATATAGACTGAGGCCGCCAAAATGTTTATGTGATGAGCACGAGCATTTGTACCTAAGTCATGGATGTATATAAAAGTATATCTATCCGTTATCCTAGTCGCTATAGCACTAGTTAGTTGCTAGTTTGGGGCTAGGTAATTGGTGTGTTTGTTGAAACAATTTATGTATTAAAAAAATACGTGATTGTCTCCAGATTACTACGTAGTCGTGGAAGTGGATTCCTACGGACACTACTTCCGCAAGGCGAAATCTAAGCTTGTCTGCCGAAGCGCGCAGCCGCGGTGGAACGAGAGCTTTACTCTCGACCTCGAGGGCTCACAGAATCTACGCCTTTTGCTCTACGAAGACGCAGCGAGGCCTGTTCTTAGGGGCAAGTGTACTCTGAAGGTAAGGAACACTACTGTAATAAATAGTTATTTTTTTATCAGAAGTTAGTTATTTAAAGCAATATTTAACTTTTCTTTTGTACAGCATGCGGTGCGTAGTAAAAGTTGTTCTATTTATATCCGAAATTCACGAAGCCGATTCGATTTGATTTTCGAATCTATTAGATTGCTTATAATCAGGCCCGGCTCAGACGTCAATTTAGGTATGAAGTACGTGTACGGGTCGTCTGGACGTTAGAGCTGCTGTTGACGCCGATCGTATGTAAGATCGACAACTCACTCGGGCGTTAGGCATCGCGTCGTTCTGCTTTGATAATAATGGTACGCGACAGAACAGGAAAAGAGGCAAATATCTAGGTGTTAATATAGGCTTTCTGCTATACGGTGGGTGTTCGGGTGATTAAAGGAAAGACGTTGATGCCCGACTAAATGATATTTATTACTGTGGTAATTGTACAGTACATGCGTTTATATATGGATTAGCCTAACACATAGGAGGAGTATTAAAAAGATATGCATACACACACTACATAACCGCCCTTAAAAATAAAATAAAAGGATACAATTTTATTTTATTTTACACATATGTAACTTCTGATTTAAAAATAAACATTTTTAATGTTACAAGTCATTACATTTTTTTTTACGATATATTAATATTATAAGGACTAGTTCTATTTTTATGGATTAACAATTCCTTACCCTTGTATTCAATCTTAAGGTTAGGTTCACAATCACAGACCACACAACCTAAAGACCACGCATTGCGGGGGACTTGCGTTCGCCTAGGTTATGCAGTATCACTGCATAACAGCCGGCCCCGCCCCCTTTCGTTCCTCATTCCGCTACCGAGACACAAAGTAACAACATTGACCTTGCTCCCAAAAAAATAAAAAAAAATAAGCGGTAATAATGCCGTATTGTTCAGTAAAATGGTATGGAAAGTGTAGTAAAACATCTAGTCTCACGAAAGATGGCATTACATTTCACCGGTAAGTAATTATTCCTATCAAATTAATTTAAATACTCCAAATCAAAAATGAAATAAAATGTTTTATTTCGAAGAGCACGCGTTGATGTCTTTTTTTTGCTATCCCTTTCTCGCAAGTTAAATTCAAATGATGTTGTCTCAATTTGTCAATTGGCAAGGAGTAAAATAGTGTCGAGACACATTATAGTAAACCTAAAATTCAAAATATCGACAAATCCTGAATAAAACAAGTGATTTGTGGGTATCAAAATTTTAGTTATTTCATATTTATTTTAATAAAGTGACTTTACAAAAGAGGACTTACGATGAATCAAAATATGTGTAAAGTGCTTAAACAAATAAACTTAGCTATTAAAAAACCGACCAAGTGCGAGTCGGATTCGAGCACGAAGGGTTCCGTACCATTAACTTACAATATTAGACAGTATAGGCAAAAAAAACTTTTTAAGTTGTACTGTTCTTTTGGAAAAAAAAATATTTTTATTTTGTTTATAATTTCAAAAGTATTCATCACAGGATACCCGAAACAATTTTAAATAAGAGTTTCCGCGCCTGTTTCTTTACGTGAGTGATTTGAAGTTTATAGGTCCAAGACTTTAGAAATTACAGGGGGGGACACCGTGTAAACGACTTTGGCGGGCTATATCTCGCAAATGGTAAAGCTGATAAAGAAGTGTTGTATGGAAACCCTACCTTATTTTCATAGTCCTTTTCAACGGTACCCCACACAATGGGGTGCACTCAAAAAAAATATTTACCCCCCCCTTTACATGTATGGGGAGGTACCCTTAAAAGGGGGTAATTTTAATTTTTTGTATTTTCAAAAATGAAATCTATATGTGAAGTATCCTCGAATTAAGTTACATGCAAATCAGTCCATAAACGTAGAAGATATTCTGCTATGACAGACTAGGACGGACGGATTGAACGATCTTATAAGGGTTCCTTGTCGGATTACGGAACCCTAACAAACAACTTAACTAACCTTTTTTAAATAAATATATCAAACTTCACATTGCGTACCGATTGCCATTTTTTAAAGTTTTTGTACACTTAAATGATGTTGAGTGAGATAGGTAACTTGTTTTACTGAAACCGCTAAATTATGAAAAGTAGCTAAATAACGTGAGATCTCCTGCGATTGACCTTTGCCCACTGCAGTTTTTTTAATTGCTATTTATCGGAAATCGGTTGTGCGTGTGTTTTTTAAATGAATTAATTTAAAGCTCCTTAATATTGTCTTACTTTTTTTTTTAACTCGGGTATCGATATCAAGAGATGTCTTGCCCATCACTAGTGAGCTATCACTGCCATTGTCAATTTTGACGTCTCCTTGTATGAGCCAATAAGAACTAGGAAACCTCTCCCCGCACCCCACCAACTTTTGGCGATTTTGTTTTCGTATTAGAGTTGATAAAAGCGTGGTCTTTAGGTTGTGTGGTCTGTGTTCACAATCTTCAATTACAACGAATGGTCCTATATAGAGTGGTTAAAATTTATTGATACGATGTTCATTTTTCAAAAGAATTTTATCTCCAACATTATATTTAATAGAATTAGTATAGTTATCGTATCTAATTTTTCTTTGTTCTTTACTTAACATCAAATTATTTCTAGCGTCATATTGCGATTTTTGTATTCTGTATCTAAGTTGTTGTGGATAATCATAGTGATTATACAATGGTTCTATATCTGAAGTAAGATTATTTGGTAAATTACAAAGTTTTCCAAAAACAAGCTCATAAGGAGTGTATTTTGTTTCTGTATGTACTGTTGTGTTAAATGCAAAACACGAAAACGGCAACCAATTACTCCAATTGTGTGGTTCATTTTCAGTCTGTAACCTAAGAAATGATATTAAATTTTTGTGGCTATTCTCTAAACTTCCAATTGTCTGATGATGATAGGCCGTTGAGGTTATTTGGGTAATATTAAGAATCTTACAAACTTCTGCCATTACTTTAGAAACGAACTCAGTACCTCTATCTGATATTATTTTCGTAGGTATGCCGTAACGTAATATGAAGTTGTTTACGAATGCATTTGCCACTGAAATAGTATCCTTATTACTAAGTGGATACGCTTCTACATATTTAGTAAGATCACACTGTAGTGTGAGAATGTAACTGTAATTATTGCTATCCTTAACTAAGGGCCCAACTATATCTAAATATAATCTATCAAATGCGGAACAACCCGTGTCCGTAATAACCATTGGTTCTTATATGTATTTGAAATGTTTTTGACGTAAACATTGATCGCACCGGTTAACGAAATCAATGACGTCTTTATCTAATCCTGGCCAATAATAACGCCTCCTAATATTATTTATCATACGTCTTATTCCTGCGTGACCGCTCGCCGGTAGCATATGATAGTCGTTTAGGATTACACGTTTCGTATCATTATTACTTATCTCTTTGACACCGCTTATAATACGTAGGCGCGGGCCTGACCAATTTGGTATTATACTTATAGTACGAGTTAACTCTTGTATTATATCTGTATTTGAAATATTCTTTACAATATAAACACTGTTTTTTCTTAACTGATTACAAAATATGCCCAATTTCCTCACAAAGGCAACTCGTGCGCAGTATGATCGGAATAATGGGTTTACGTAAATAATTTTCTTTGATGCATCAAAAGCAAATAAATTAGTTCTATTTTCTGCTTTAACTATTATTTCCTTCCATTCTTTTTCATTTGTGAAAAATAATTGTGTACAATCCGGTGGTTTTTTAAGTTCACTCACAACGCTTGGGTGATCAATCCAATCGTTGGTGGTGCCCTTGTCCTGGTTAGGGTTTTCACATTCATTAATCTCTCTTTCATTCATCCTTTTCACTTGTCCTCTTGTCAATACACATAAAACATGCTCGTTCATAGCTTTCAAATCGTCACTCGGAATTCGTATGCGTGACAAGGCATCGGCCGCTGCATTGTCAGCTCCTCTTACATACTCAATGTCATAATCGTATTCTTCCAAAATCAATCGAAATTTTGTTAATCGACTGGATGGATTAGTCATATTGAAAAGATATATTAATGGTTTGTGATCGGTTCTAATTAAAAATTTTCTTCCATAAAGGTAGGGCCTGAAATATTTGACTGACCATACTATGGCAAGTAATTCCTTTTCTATGGTAGGGTACCTAATTTCTGCTTAATTCAAATTACGACTTGCATATGCTATTGGCCTGTTATCGCTATTGCACAAAACGGATCCAATTGCATAGCCCGATGCGTCCGTTTGTAAAATGAAAACATTTTTGCCAACAAAATCGGGATATTGTAATATCGGTGGTGATATTAAAGCATTTTTGAGAGAATCGAAAGATTGTTGACATTCCGGTGTCCATTCAAAATTTACATTTTTACGACTTAGTTTGTTGAGTGGTAATGATAATTCTGCAAACTTTGGTATGAATTTACGATAGTAATTGGTAAATTCTACGAATCTTTTTGATTCATCTGAATTTTGTGGTACTGGGTAATTTCGGACGGCAACAATTTTTTCTGGGTGAGGTTTTATACCCTCAGGAGAAATAATATGTCCTAAAAACTGCATTTCTTTCTTTAAAAAATCACATTTGAGAGGATTAAGTTTAAGATTTACTTTTCGAAGTCTAGTTAATATATCTATTAAGTTTTTATTAGAAGAAGAATTTCTAAATTCCTACCATAGCAAATCAAGTTGTCTAAATAAATAAACAGTTTTTCATAAGCAAGGCCTGACATAGCAACTGTCATTAATCGAGAGAAAGCACTTGGACTTATTTTTAAGCCCATAGGAAGCCTTGTCATTTGATACTGGCCTGATGGTGTAGTAAAAACCGTATATTTGCTACATTCTGGGTTTAAATTCGATTAATAGTACGCTTGGGATAAATCTAACTGTGATAAATACATAGCGCCGGATAGTGAATCTAAAATATCGGAAATATTTGGTAAAGGAAATTTATCGTCTAAGATTTTACAATTTAATTTCCGATAGTCCACGACTAACCTCCACTTCTTAGAATTATCTGTTGATTTTTTGGGTACTAACAATATAGGACTAGACCATTCACTTTTTGCTGGTTCAATTATATCATCAGATAACATTTTACCAATTTGTTTTTCAATTTCTTCGCGTTGTGAAAATGGTAGTCTATATTGTTTAGTGTAAACTGGTTCAGCATTTGGTTTCAAGTGAATTGTCTGGTCGTATAAGTTACAAGTATTTAATTTGTCATTTGGTAAATGAAAAACGTCTGAAAATTTTGCACAAATATTTTCAATTGACGATCTTTCTTCATTGTTTAAATGGTCTAAATTGAGATGTTTAAATAATTCGCGTACTCCCGTTGATGGAATCCTCCTGTTCAAAATTACAAATATTATATTCGGATAAACTGTGTATTTCTGGTCTAAAAAACTAAAATTTAACCTCTGTTTCGCGAGTATTTAATATTTGTATGCAAACTTTGCCGTTTTCAGGCTTACTGATACATCCAGCCATTAACACTCCCTTACATAACTCGTTCGGTAAAATTACACATTCATCCGTTGCGTTACTATCTATCCAAAATATTTTCTCCCATCGTGGTGGAATGCATAAAAAGCTTTCCTGTAACGATCCATTATTCATGGGCAAAGTAACAGTATTATCAAATGTTATTGTATTATTTTCATAATTTAAAATGGCTTTATATTGTTGTAAAAAGCCTCTACCAATTATTCCATGTTGGGTACAAGGTAAAGATTTTATTACGTAAAACTTGTGTAAAAATTCCTGTCCGCCTATATTAAGCGTGATGTTAAGAGGGGTTAGGCGGTCAGCGAAAATTCAGATTTCGTAGCTATTCGCGCCTGAGGGGAGGGGGGAGGTCCCGCTCGGCAGCGCGGGGGCAGGCGGATGCGAGGCGGCCGGCTACGCCGTCCAGTCAGTGAAATAATGTGATGTGTCAATTCAAGTACATAAATAATAAATGACAACAAATAATAAGTACTCATTGTAAGTATGAAAGATTTTATTTCAGTATTGTTTTATAAGTATTACAAGAAGAAAACCATAATAGTCTACCTACAAACCCGTAAGTAATACTACACAATATAAAAAAAAAATTGGGTAAACAATCTCTAAAACGCATCTACAATTCAAACACATGAAAGCATCGGTAATAGTAAAATTATTCAATGTTAGTCAAAATATGTAGGGTAAACGACCCAATAATAGGACCCGTCTGTGGTTTTCTAATGTCCGTTTTTTAGCATTAGAAATTGTATATAAAGCAGTGGTAGAAATTAGAAACAAAAAAAAAATTAATGAATTGAGTAACTCCTCCTTTTATTTTTAAGTCAGTATTTTCAAAGTATAGGCATCTTTATAATTATAACTATACACCGTTATTTTTTATCCATGTTTTTACAGGGAGGTGATTCTAATTATGACAACAAATAACTTTATGAAATCAACTCAAGTCAGCTGTTTCGTAAAAAAGTTAACCAAAGCGATAAGTATCGAAAAGATAACCTTTCTTTTCAGAGTTGGCTCCATAATAAAAGTTTTTGTTTTCATGGGTGGAACCACCTCCTCGCGGGATTGCAACGAAAAAAATAACGGTGTATACTGCACTAGGTAGGACTGTAATTAGGTTTTTATACTTCGAATATATTTCAATCAAGTACATTTGTAATTAATTAAAATTGGTTTGACATAGGCATTGTTTTATGTTTTTTTATTGCACAGCAAATGACTTTCCGTACAGCTAAAATTCTCTTAGTCGTTATCTTTTTTTTAAGCTGCAGGGGGAATTTAACATCTGTAGATACAGCTTTTAGCTTTGAACACATATTCCTGAAGATATCATTACGACATTCTATTTTTTCGACACTAAAATTGGGATAAACTCGGGCTTCGGATATTTTTTTGAAAGTGCTAGAATCTCTATCAGCCACCATCCACGCATAAATTAGGTTGTGGGTTTCAAGATATTGCTTAAAACCTTCCAATAAAATATCAGATGTCACATGTCGACGAACCGGCATAATTTTTAAAACGGGTATGTGTGCCTGGGATTTCATTTTAATTTTGAGCTCGAGCACAAACAGAACAATATTTGTTCTTTATAAATAGTGCCCCTATAAATAGTGCCTCACCAAATTTTCTACCTATTATTGCCGCGGCTCCTGAAAGAGCTGAATAATTAATTTTATAAGAGCGCTTAGACCAACACCCATCTGCAATCACATCTATGTAGGGTATACCATCTTTTGTCACGTCGCCTCTTTCTATAGCAGCGTCCCTTTCACGTTTACCGGCAGCTAACATTAGATCAGCAGCAGTTTTCTGCCATTCATCGCAAACTACATTATGCAATCTATCAAAATGTTTTTGATTTAAACTAGGCAAATCCATTGATGAACACAATTCCTCAAACTGCCTGAAACCTATACCAGTGGACATAACCTCACTTATTGCAGCCTTATTTAAATCAAGTTTAATATCCGGTTCATTAGTGTCCACGAAAAAATTGCTGTTACACATATCACAAGCAAATTTTAGCTGAGATTTAAGCCCTGTTTTTTTTATCGGACACAAGAACTAAATTTTGAAAACCGCAACCAAAACTCTTGCTGTGCATGGAAGTAATCTTCAAGTTAAAAAAAAAAAATTATAGATACAATTCTTTGCCCATCTATTTGTAAATCAGCTGTAGAGGAGCAGCCACCAGTTTCAATTTCAAACTCAGCTTGTGGCTGTTCTTCGTTTCGGTCTTCTGTATTCGCTATGCTAAAAAAAAAAGATGATAATGAAAATAAAGACATGCCAAGCACTAAATAATATTTCATATAGCAGGAAAAGCTAAACAAAAATGAGAATATATAAAATATATTTACTAACATGCTTTGATCACACGGTACTTCAACTGATTGTAGTTTTTTGGGAGTTTCACATTGTATTTCCAAGTGTGATGCTGTTGATGATGTTCCAGCTGCGTTGCGTAATTCAGTTAAAGTTTTTCTGAAACCAAGTTAGACAAGTAAATAAATAAACAGTATTTGCACATCATCCTATTTTAAATATGAAGAAATCTGCTGACTTGGTAGGTACTTGTATATTAAATAAAAATTAATTAACTAGCGCAACGACCTTAAAACGAGTCTTGGCCTTCGATATTTTTATATTTAAAACATATAATAGGTGTACTAATAATTTGATCTTGTAACGTGGAGCTCTCTGGTGTGTCCTTTATTGGTGCATTTACCTTAGTGTTAATATAAGCATTTATTGTGGGGTATGAAATTTGACATTTTGACAGATCATAAGGCTTTAGTATGGTTGAAAGATAGAAAGCATATGAATGGAAAACTAGCACGATGGGCTCTCGCAGTCCAACAGTATGATTTCAATATCGTACATTGTTCTGGAAAAGCTAATATAATAGCTGATTTTCTTAGTAGAAATCCATTGATTGATGATAATAAGAAAGATGAAAATCAGAATAAGAAACTGTTACACATGATGTTCCGAGGGTAATTAACAATAAAATCTGAGAATATTAAGTACATAATTCAGTTATACTTAACTTTATATTACTATTACTAAGATTATAAGATTACTTCTCTAATAATTATAACAGAGTCATATTTACTTTTCCGTTGTCATTTTTCTTTTAAACTTTACTCACTCACTGTAATACTCACAACACTGGCCGTATCACTTTATTTAGCACTTGGCCTATGGGGAGCGACGCACTGGTCCCGTGGCAGGTTGCGTCGGTGTTGGCACTCGAAGCAGATGCTGGTCTCCGGGTTCGGTCGACGACGAAATGAGCGCATTAAGTTTTGAGATGTAAACTCGTTCCTTATCCACTCCTGGTGGCAGCCCTTGTATAATCTATACAATGCGTATAGTCCTGCTACTGCGATGAGCGTACATATGAGGTACAAAACGATGCTGATATTCGATAAGTGATGATCAGAACTTGCTGCATTTGAACCGTCGCCTGATGCACTTTGGTTGATGAAAACTTCATCTGTTTCCACATTTGAACGGCACATTTTGAAATAGTATTTAATTTAATAGTGCAGCCGTATGAAATCACGATCGCAATCGAAATATATTGTCGCCCGACCGAACACCGGCAGACCCGTCTCGGATGGCAGGGTCGCCATATACGGTGGGTGTTCGGGTGATTAAAGGAAAGACGTTGATGCCCGACTAAATGATATTTATTACTGTGGTAATTGTACAGTACATGCGTTTATATATGGATTAGCCTAACACATAGGAAGAGTATTATAAAGATATGCATACACACACTACACTGCGATATAAATTCGTACTATTAAGGTCTGTGCCCACTAAACCGTACCCATACCCTGAACGTGCTAAAAACGTATAAAAAGTACTTATTTGATTTTCGACCTTAAAATGTTCAAAATGTTTATTCTCGGGGTTTGTCTATGCAACGTTCTGGCAACAACTACCGCGTTTATATATTTTAAACTTTAACTCCTCTGTTTAGGGTTGAAAATCAAGTGTGTATTTTTATTCGGTTCTAGCACGGGTATGGTACGGTGTACCTACCTTAAAGTTGAAACCGTTTTTCCTTGTTTTGCGAATAATGTGAACATTTTTTTCATGACTTTAAAAAGGAATGAAAAGATTGCTTAAAATATTCGCCATGCAATGAAAAACACACTTAATTGTGTCGTAGCAAGGGTCGGTAATAGTCTAGTGATCTACTTGTAGTACCATTTATTCTGTATCCTATACTGTAACTTCCCCGGCAGCTGTCGCGCGAGTGGGTGGCGGAGAGCGCTAGTGGCGGCGTGTCGCGCGCCGTGATGCTGGGCGGCGGGTCGCTGCCGCTGCGGCTGCGCCTGCTGCCGCCCGAGCGGTCCGCGCGCCGCGTGCCCAGCGCCAAGGCCGGCGCGCTGTTCGGCGCCAAGATCACGCACGTGGCCAAGTAAGCGTCCCGCCAGTAGTAGCCTCGGGAGGGCTCGCTGCCGCTGCGGCTTCGCCTGCTGCCGCCCGAGCGGTCCGAGTGCCGCGTGCCCAGCGCCAAGGCCGGCGCGCTGTTCGGCGCCAAGATCACGCACGTGGCCAAGTAAGCGTCCCGCCAGTAGTAGCCTCGGGAGGGCTCGCTGCCGCTGCGGCTTCGCCTGCTGCCGCCCGAGCGGTCCGAGTGCCGCGTGCCCAGTGCCAAGGCCGGCGCGCTGTTCGGCTCCAAGATCACGCACGTGGCCAAGTAAGCGTCCCGCTAGTAGTAGCCTCGGGAGGGCTCGCTGCCGCAGCGGCTTCGCCTGCTACCGCCCGAGCGGTCCGCGCGCCGCGTGCCCAGCGCCAAGGCCGGCGCGCTGTGCGAGCGAGACAAGCTAGATATCAGCGAGGACAGGTGACGTAAGGAATTTCCAGTCGCGTGTATTTGGCGCTTCCTCGCCTTCCGCACGTCTTGCAGGGCGCAAGAAAAGTCGCGCACGAACTTTCGGACTATAGACCGGTAGGCCTACCGTCTAAATTGAAATTACGATTACAATGCCAAAGCCATGGCATACGACTTGACATTATCTAATTAATTTAAAAGCTAACATTGCTCTCTAGACGTCAGTCTAGGCAGCAATCATTGCTTTGCAGTTTCTAAGCAATCGAGTGTGATTAGGTCTACGATACTTATACATATTTTTCAATGGAAAACTCCCTCCGGATATACTTCAGCATGTCTGTGAACTGCTGAACTCTTGAATTGAACGGTCCACGGAGTTGGTTAAGAGACTTATCACTTATACTCAAAGCAGATAAATGTGTTTCAGTACATTTTGACAGCGTTACTTTTGATGTGTTTAGACGGGAGAAGCGCAACATCCCATTCATAATAAGTGCGTGCGTGCGCGAAGTGGAGCGACGGGGTATCCACGAGGTGGGCATCTACCGCGTGTCTGGCAGTGCGTCCGACCTCAACCGCCTCAAGAAGAGCTTCGAGACGAGTAAGACAATTTTATTTTTATTTTGGTTGTTATAATCCGGTCAAATTAGCGATCAACAGGTATTTATTCCGAGATGAAAGATAATAAGTTAATAACCTTTACTTTACTTTAGACTAATAACATACAACGCAGACACGTGATTTTATGAGCTTGAGTCAACTTGTAGAACGACAAAATGAAGGTATATACGAAAATTCAGATTATTTACCTCTCATTCTGAGGATGCTTTTTTTTATGCTAAAATAACTGCACTATTAGAGCATATTATCTCAATAATTAGTCTAAAGTCTGTTAATCCTCGATCTGAAGAAGTCATAATTTTTCCGTTTCTATTATAATCTTAACCGTGTTTTTTGTTGGGCACTCAATTAGACATGTGTAGTTCCTGAATGAATGATACAATTAAACTACTTCACCTATCTAGTTCATATGTATCACTCACTCACTATAGTCCAAAGCAGTTCATTTAGTTCAGTTACTCAGTGATATGAGAGTAAAACGTACGGATATATTTATTAATACTGCAAGAGTGAGACTGCATTTGTTAAGGGGAAAGGAGTCTGCCCAACTTCCAAAGTGGTTTCCACAGACAAGTCTTCAGTTGCCCGTTCATTTACAACTTCAATGTTAGGCATGGTATGGTTTACGTGATTCTTTTTTTCAAATTTTTACCTCTTGCCGCTGTTTGTGTTTTGGCAAAGTTTTGTAAGTTTCTCAACTTTTTTACATAGCCCTTTATCTCTAGTTTTAAATGACAGTTTTCAGATAACATTGACTCGATTTTACTTTCTGCTGATTGAAGCTGAATTTTTAAGCTCGATATCTGCTCTTTTAATGAATCTAGTTCATTCTTTTGAGTAATTTCGTCCAAATCCAAACAACTCCTGCTACGTGGGAATCCAAGCGGGGTAACTTCGAGAGGGACATGCTCATCCTCAGTATCCAAAGTTCCGGCGCTCGACAAGGAGTCAAATGAGTTTTGAACTGGGATGTTTACTACAAAGTGTTTTCTGCGTGCGGTAACGTTGTCACTTTCATTTCTATGTATAACAGAAAGTTGCAAAATACCATCTGCGCTGTTTTGGAGGTTTGAAGGTTTCACCACCTCTTCATTTACACTTTTTGATTCTATACATTCCTCTACTTCTATATCTTCGTTTTGATACACAGTTTCGCATTGAGATGGCTTGGACGTTGACATTAGTGTACTGTTCAGTGTGTCAGAGTTTTGTGCGATATTATTTGAAGAGACACAGGGGCTACTAGAAGCCGGGTGAACAAGTTTAGTCAGTTTTGTTTTTCTTAATTTTCCTGCCTTTGGAGTTGGATTCGATTTTGATTTTGCAGCATTCGCCATCGGAGTACTGGATTTACTGAAGCATTTATCGCACTTCCAAGTCGGTTGACTTGGAAGTGCGATAAATGCTGCTGAAAAAAGGTTTTTTTTCCGCAGCCATGATATCGTATCTTTTCCACGAGACATTTGAGCAACCGTCAATACACAAAACTCGTTTACAGTGGCCACATTTGATGGAAGCATTCCTCTTGCTTTTTTTCTTACACTCACTGCAATCCTTATACATATTGATGTATATATATTTTTTGATAAACCCAAAAATAAAATGATTTTAAAAAAGATAGTGGAAATAAAAAAAAACTAATGAAAAAAAATCAAAAATTAAAAAAAAACTGATACGGATTTGAACTATGAACCCTTAACTTGTCTTATTCCATGTTTTGTGTTTGTTTTAGATTTATGTACGCAAGTTAGCTTGGCTCTATCTTTTGTAATGTGTTTAAAGTTTTCTGACCCGTGTAAAGGCTACACACGTGACACTGGCGGAATAGCGACAAACACCACCCTAAAGTCACTATTGTCGCCATAAATTAAATAAGAAGAAGAAGAAGAAGAACCCTTAACTTTTGTAGCTTCAAGTCCGAACTAATCCTGATTCCGCTATGCCTTACTTCATATGGGCTAATTTTAATGTCTTAAGCAAACACAAGTCACTTAGTTTCTTGACCAACGTATTTTTAGTGATTCATCACAGTCATGATTGTCGCACTGTTTGTTTACCTTCACTTTCCAGTTTCACAAAACGAAAAACACAAACAAGTCAGATTTTGTAATTGCACTGCACTGTTCTGTTTATTAACTGTTTTTATCAATTGATTTGATTGGAAACATTCTAACTATTATGTAGATATACATTTTAGGTCAGTAATCGAAGTTATAACAAATGATTTTTAATTACGGAACTCAGTTAAAACTCAACCGCTTAGGCGCGGGGTACGCGGGGATCTCGAATTATTCTGCTACTGCACTGCAGTGTTCTATGTAAAATTGTCGGTATTAATTAATACGTTTTTAATACGTAACGTACGTACATTACGTACATAAATAACACTTAACATCGTTTGTTAATGCGTGTAACAATATCTTCGAAATTAATGAAAATGTTTTTTATTCGTAATTCTAGACTGCCTAAATATTATAAATGTTATTTTTTAGTCATTAGAATTCTCTGTAGTACACGATACATTTAAACTGAATGAAGTAGTGAGTTAGATTTTGATAGTAGATCTGCTGAACTAAATGAGCTAATTGAACTAGATGAGTGATACATATCTTTAGCTCCCACTGAACTATATCACTTATTTCACTTCAGTGAACGATTTTGCGCATGTCTACACTCAATTCTTATAACGTGTACGACTCCGTGAATTTTTTTTTTGACAATAGACGTAGAGTAGCCGTGACGCATTTTAAATTACCATACTTACAGAAACATAGGTTTAGGTGCATTCCTAGTTTGCAAATGTAAAATTGTGTACATTGCGATCTTATATACGAGTTTTTAACCTTTTAACAAGCTCCTGTACACTAATATTATAAAGTTTTTCATTTTTGTATGTTTGTCCATCCTGTCCGTTAATTGCATCCGTGTGAAGCCAGGGCTAAATATCTCGCATAGTCAAATAATATGTTATCTTCGAATGGATGCTTAGTGGCAAGCTTTTACAGATGCTTACGAAGCGGAACAGCTTCTGAAGGAGGTGGACGTCCACTCGGTGACGGGTGTTCTGAAGCTGTATCTGCGCGAGTTGCCCGAGGCGCTGTTCACAGACGCGCTTTACCCGGAGCTGTTGCGCGCTTGGGGCGCAACACAGGTAACTACTCGTTGTAATGCATGTTTTTTGCCTAATATTCACCTAGTCGGTGAAGCATTCCATCTCTTCTGCGAAACGAAACAGCTTCATAAGCACTTATTACACCATCCTATTTTTAGCTTCCTAACTAGAAAGGTACCATCCTAGTTAGGATCCTAACTAGGAAGGTCGCATCCTATTTAAGATCCTAACTAGGAAGGTAGGATGGATAGCCTATCCATTTATAGATAGAATACTTGCCTGGTGTTCTACTCTGATAACGCATTTTCCGTATTTTCGCGTTTAGCCGTCGCGCTCGCTCGCGCTGACATGAGTGACCGGGACGGCTACATCCGAAACTACGGATATCGTCTTACAGAGTGGGAGACCCCAGTCACCTTCCTAGTTAGGACGCGAGCTTCCTAACTAGGAAGGTAGAAACCTAAGTAGTGAACTGCGATTACATCTTCCTATTTCCTGAGTCGGATGCTACACAAATGGGATATTGTAATAAGCACTCAAAGGTGGACCTCCGCTCGGTGACGAGCGTGCTCGAGCTGTATCTGCGCGAGCTGCCCGAGGCGCTGTTCACCGACGCGCTGTACCCGATACTTTTGCGTGCTTGGGGCGCCCCTACTCGTAGATACCCTACCCTACGTTACACGTGCGGGATCGACTTGGTCGGCACAATTCAGAGGGTATTTGCCTATTTTTCAAAACATGTTTATATGTGATTATTAATCAATCCTAAGCTACAATTTTTTTTTCTCAAATAATAACAGCGTAACTACGATAAAACACAAAAAATAAAATTCCAATAAACTTTTCCCGCCCAAAACACCTATCGTCGTCACTTGGTCTGCAATGACGTCACAATACTGAAACAGGCGTTTACGTCAATCAGTAAGTTAAGTCATAATACAAAGATTTGTTTTCAGAACAGTAGTGTGACTCAGCCATATTTTTGAAATTAGAACCTACGGATGGGCGGAGCGCTAGGGTTGGTACACAAAAAGTAAAAAAATATTAGATTTTTATTCTTCATATGTGTATTGTTTTAGGTTTAGGAATGAATCATATTTTTATTAAAGATTATTTATCATATCCACAGACAGTGGACTCCTAGTAAAACGGGCCCGTTCGTACATTGTCAGTTCGATGAGACCAGGTACAATTTACGAGTTTGCTCTTACACATCATTGAGCCTTAAAAAATATATTTAAATCCTATGTGTATGAAAAATATCCACAGACCCTGCAGTTCCCGTAATCATCGGAGGCATTGAAAATTTTGCGAAAATAATTTTTTTTAACATGCACACCAGTTGTCTAGGGTAGGTAGCTTCCGAGTTATGGCTGTTTCAATTTTGACAGCTGTCATCCGAAATAAAGATCTCGTCGAGCCCTACGACTTGTCCCTACACACCCGTAGTCTTGGGTGGATAGTTTCCGAGATATTTCCGTTTCAATTTTGACAACTGTCATCCGAAATGAAGAACTCTATGAGCCCTAAAATTTGTCCCTACACACCAGTAGTCTGAGGTAAGTAGTTTCCGAGATATGGCCGTTTCAATTTTGACAGCTGTCATCCAAAATGAAGATCTCGTCGAGCCCTAAAATTTGTCCCTACACACCAGTAGTCTGAGGTGGGTAGTTTCCGAGATATGGCAGTTTCAATTTTGACAGCTGTCATCTGAAATGATGATCTCGTCGAGCCCTAAAATTTCTCCCTACACACCAGTAGTCTGAGGTGGGTAGTTTCCGAGATATGGCCGTTCCAATTTTGACAGCTGTCATCCGAAATGAAGATCTCGTCGAGCCCTAAAATTTGTCTCTACACACCAGTAGTCTGAGGTGGGTAGTTTCCGAGATATGGCAGTTTCAATTTTGACAGCTGTCATCCAAAATAAAGATGATTACATGTTTCATATAACCTACTTTTTTCAATGATATCTATCTGCATTTCGGAAGTCAGTCTTTGACAGCGAACCGGCTCGCGCCCCGCGTGTCACTTCGTGGGTTTGTTTGCCCAAGTTTGCTCAACGGGCCGTGTAACTGACGTGTATGCATGTGTGTATCGATACGGGTGCTCTAGTATGTAGATAAAATACTGTATATCTATATACCGTGGTTAAGTTTTTCCACCAGCGTTTGTTGTTGTTTGTTCCTCTTGTCAAACTTGATTTATTTGACAGCACTTTATATATTTGAGGAACGGGACGTCACGCTCCATGATTGGCCTTTGCGATATCGGAAAACTTAGTTTAAAAAACTTTAATTTATTTCATGACAATATAAAAAATATGAAAATATTTTTAGAAATGAAAATGTAATTTAAAATTCCTGGCATCTAAATTAACTATATGCGAAACATGTTTTCTGTTTATTACTACAGGCAAATACCCTATTACTGCAAGAATGCTTTTCTTTAAATTGCTTGCCTAATATTTTAATTGGTTTACTGTTTGCTTCAACTGACGGTTGTATTTCTCATTTGGTTCCGACATAAAATGAAATAAATTGCTACCTTGTCTGCGTGGACTCGATGATACAAATTGACTCATACTCCTCCTCGCCGTTCATTTGTATTCTGTCGTATGGTAAAGGGAGATCACCCTGTATCACCAAATGTATACACCCTAAATTTTATTGTGGACTTATAGTCAAATAATAAACTAATCACTTTACCGCCACCTGCCATTTATTTCGAGTGAAAAGAATTGTACACCCGTAACCGTCTAGTCATCATGACCTCTTGTTTGTCCCGTGAATTACGGCGCAGAGGGGTCGACCTGTATCTCTGGATGTATTATTACTATCGAGATGAAACCTACCCTAGATTACTATCAGAAATATACATATTTAAACTATAGCAGGTACAGTCGAGCAAATTGAATCATGACCCACTTTGCCGATTATTCCTTTGCATTCATAAATGTAGTAAGGTTTTCTTCGCTGTCATGCATGTTGCACATAGTACGTTTTAAATATGAATAAAAATGCGTCATAACGGGTCAGAGATCTATGCAAGTTTAACCTTTATTATCACTGCACTAGACATGTTTAAGATAAACCAGTCTTAATATGAATTTAAAATAAGTCCATAATCCAAACTCTTTTCACTACGAAGAAAAATGTATTATAATTTAAAAAATAAAAAACGTCGTGTGTCAAATGTCAAGTATACCTCGTAAGTCTGAAATTGTATAAAAACCTAAGTCAATATCTACAAACAAATTTTATAAAGGCCAATTTGGCAGAACAAACAGCTAAGAATAAGTCGGAACACAGTCAGAACCTGGATCAGCCGGCATGCTAAAGAGGGTACCCTCGAAGACAGACGACGACATATTCATGGCGTTCGTCGAATTAAGAACGGAACGGAAAAGAACGGAAATGCAACACTATTACGGATAACATATTTACAGACAAGAAAACATTTCGCTCTTCTCAACACGGTCGCTTAACTTCGTGGCGTTACGATAACACGCGATACACAGGATCACGTTGTGCCCAACCAATTATCCAGCTGAATTTCAGCTAACATTTGTGCCTGGATGGATGCCGGAAGTGTCGGAAAACTTGTTCAAATTTCTCCTCGTCATACCGCTATAAACTATGTCAATTTATTGGAAGAATCAATGTTACCGACTTTGCGAACAGTTTACTTGCGTAAAGAAGTGCCAGTATTCTCCTTTGTTCATGATAACTGTCCAGTGCATACTGCCAGAATTGTCTCGAATTGGTTTACCCAGCATGAAGATGCATTCACTCTTATTCCATGGCCGTCTAGGTCCCCAGATGAAAATGTGTGGTGTTTGGATTGGGGAAGTGACATTTGTCGTCTAATCGGGTTACTTTTCACTGTACCAATTTAATGCCACTTGTTAAATATATACTTAAAATAAATATTATTTTCTTCAACTAAGTATACTGTTTTATTTCATCATGGCAAACACAAGTTCCAGTGGAACTTTTATAAAAGAAACTGGTTCCCAATACAGACTTGGCGCCCGGCTGTGCCGAATCCCGAATATCTACCTACCTACTTGTGTGTTGCATTGCAACCCTTACCCACATGAAATGAAGTTCTCGCCGATTTTTATACAAACTTATTCGTACAGATAGCGACCATTGCCTTCTCAGTGACTGTCAGTGTCTAATAAAATGATAACACGTTCGTTTCTAGGAAATGTATGTTCAAGCGAATTTCAACTTACTTGTATGGAATGACAGTAGAAAAATGACCATAAGGTGGGTCATGATTCAATTTGGTCGACTGTACATTAAGATTACATACTAACATACAGTCAAAATTTTCAAAAACTAAATTTTGTTCTCTACTGACCTAAACTTCCTGAAATTATGACTAATACTAAACTGAAAACTATATTATCAGCAAGCAACAATTTTTTTCAGTTTTCTTTTGCAATTAAAACAGCCCTATATGTGTACTATTAAATTGCATTTACAATATTTTACACAAGAAAACAATACCCTGAATTTCAGCATGTAATGTTCTTAGTGCGGAATAATTATGAAGCGTTCTTAATTATATGCACACAACTGTATGTATCGATGGTGTTGTGACCGTAGCGCAGATTGAACATTGCTTGTGTACTTGTTAGGGCGCGGGCACGTCGGTGGACTCGGGCCCGGCGCACACGCGGCGCCACGCGCTGCTCAAGTGCTACGCGCAGCTGCCCGACCTCAACAAGAACTGCATCGATTTCCTCCTCAACCACTTTGTCAAGTGAGTACTGAGCTAACATTACACTATACAGTATACACGGGCTAATCGTTAAGTGTGCATAACTATTACAGATTTCAAAAAACTTTAAACTGATATCGAAAGTACGTACTTCTGATATCAGTCCTAAAGAGTAACACGACATCTACTTACAACTTGTAAAAATAAAACGAGAAATATCCGATTTTTGACATTATACACTCCCATACATTTAGTACGAGATTAGCCTCTCGGATGTCAAATCGGCCAAATTTTCGCGAATTTCTGCCCGCCACTTCTTCAAAATATCCCCAAAAAAGGCTGCAAAAGAACGCATACCTATTCACATATCGCATATTTTCTGAAACTAAATTAAATTTCCTTTCCTTTAATGTCTATTAAAATGAACTTTAATTTACTTATTTTAAGTGGTTTAGTACTCATTCATTGGTATTTCCTTTCATTGAAAATTATGATAATGACATAATTTTCAAGTACATACCTACACGTATAGATTGAAGACGTAGGCGGAGTTGCCACTCTTATTTCGTTGACATACCACCAATACGCACCAAAATAGAGTGGAATTCGTTGCCAGCTGAAATGTTCCCTAAATGCTATGCTCTTGATCAATTTATCTAAATAAAGGTTTATAAAAACGCTAAAATAGGATACTTAAAAAAAGTTCCTAGTTGGAATGGCCCATTCCGCATCGTTGCTTGCCATCAAGTGGTATTGCCCTCAAATGTCTGCCTATAAATTAAAAAAATAAACATATACAGGGTAAATCAACATGAGGGAGAAAACAAGATGTCCCTGCACAACTTGGCGACGGTGTTCGGGCCGACGTTGCTGCGACCGTCGAGCGCGAGTGGCGCTTCCAAGCAGCGCACCGACCTGCTGGCGGCGGGCACCGTCGACGCCATGGCGCAGGTATGACTTTAGCCTGCCTCCTTCAGTTATTACTACTAACTGACACGGCGAACTTCGTATCGTCTCAGCTGAATTAATTTTGGTAATGTTATTTCGTAAATTTTTCAATATTTTATAAATATATATAGATAGATATATCATTTATAGTAAATTGCACAGCAAGTGAGACATTTTACTCAGGCCGGTACACCTTGATGTCACTATCCGCCATGTAAGGGTAAAATAGGGATCCCAGTAACAAGTTTACACTTTCCCGAATTCCCTTAATTCAAGTTAATCCGCTACTTTACCTAAATCGACACTTTAGTTCATTCGCTTTTTTTCCCTAATTCTAATATTACTATTTTTACAATGATTTCATTAAATTAAGCAAGCTACTTTCAAGTTTTTATTTCCTTTTATATTTTTTGTCGACGGTACTGCAGTGTTACATAAGACGTTATTTTGTAACGGCCGGCGACGCCAACTTGAGCTGAACGCGTAGTAAGATGATTGATTGATTGATGATTATATTTGTCAACTATTTAGGTGCACCAAATAATGTGGTCCTTTTTTATTCAGGCTGGAATTCTGTACTGCTTGCTGCAGCAACGCCAGCTCGCCGCGCAGCTGTCGTCGCACCACCGCACCACGCCGCTTCTAGACTAGTCCCATAGTGACAGCGACGTTATCCTGATATCGGTGGCTCCACAAACAGAAAAACGTAAGTAGAACGAACGTATGCAGCGACTGTTGTATCTCCCGCGCTTCTATATAAGCTGCCGCGCTAATTTTATACTTGAAACTTGTGCGGATCCGCGTCAAACCGCGCCGCGCTGTTGTGCTGCAATTTTGATCTGCCCGGACATTTTCTTTCAACTAAGCAACAACAACAAGCAACCTTCGGCTCTACAAATTTCTGTAAAAAATTAAGATAGCTAGAGAACTAAATGCAGTTTTGGTTTTCCGAATCTGTATTTTATCGAATTTTGTTTTTACTTTGCATTGTACTCGGGCATATACAAAATGTTACTGTTCAGCATCAAGTACTCGTCCAGCACAAATTTTGCTGTCATACCAATACTAAAGTGCCGACTTCAAATTCCATTAAAAAGAAAAGACAAGTAGATGGTCTGAATAATGATAAAAATATATTATAATTTATAAGTATACTTTCAATATAATTGTAATACTTTACACATTTAGACATTTTATACACACCTTTTGTACCCTGTCTTTAGTGCCACTGACGAACTTGATATTGTATGGTATTGTCTTATACATTCCATAATTATAAAATAATAGACTGAACATAGGAGTATTGATTAGAAAAAGATATCATTTAAAAATTAGCTTAAACATTTGGCAACACAAAATAACATTGGAAACTTTGCTATCCACACTAGCATTTTTATGATGTAAGTCTTAACTTTAAAGTGTTTGGTAAAAACAGTATGGATGAGTATTATGAAAAGGGACCGAAAAAGTAATAATACATAAATTAGATTAAATTGGAGCAGACTGATATTGTAAAAAATGCGTATGTATTAGTATTTATTTTTGAAATAAGAATAGCATTTCGATCAAACAGATGATTGAATTTATATCGGGAGATTATTTAGTATTGCTTTATATACTACCAATACTACCTACACAAATACCTTTATGAATAAATGCATGAAAATGAAGCATTTTTTTTACTGAATATGGCAATCTACGTCCACATTGTAGCATTTTAAATGCTAGTCGTGTGTTATATATATTATTTAGACTTATTTTATTCTAGCACACCACATATTATTAGAGCCGGTAATTTAATCCCCATTAATGGTAGTCGTGACTTCATCTAAGGATCCGCTAGCTAGGGTTTAGAGATACTTTAATTCACAAGTAGTTTTAGGTTATGGTGTTATATTTTATTAGTACTTAAATTGTGAAATTTTACCAAAAAAAACAACTTAGAACAAAGTTAATCTCTTATATGAAATGTGTTGATTTTGTTGAGACATAAACCTTTAATTTACTTCACATCTTTAATTTTGTTAAATATATATTCATAGCTTAGTTAGTGAACACCATTATTTTACAAACTTAAAACATGTTTTTCTTCACCAAAGACCACTTCTATGTATAATTTCTGATGGCTATCTATAGAATATTGTATTGTTCAATTGGGTATGAAACTATATAAGAACCATCGGCTGAACTTAATGTCTTTTTAAAAAGATAATTCAAAATATCAAAAATGGTAAAAGTATTTCGTTCTTTGAATCCTATTTTACACTTATTTATTATGTAAATTGTAAAACTTGTTGATTTAAATATACCCGAAAATAAGTGTAGTTTCGTAGATTATACATTATAAACAAAGAGACTGCTTTTCTCAAATATCAGGAAACTATTGTAATTAGGTCTTTAACTATGAAATTTGAGTTTTTTTCTGTTTACATTTACATATTTTATTCTGTTTGCAACTTTACATATATTATACTTAAATATTTCCTACTTTAATTTTTAAAGTAAAAATGATTAAATAATGTATCTTTTAGACTTTAAAAACTACTGCACATTCAATTTTTTTTGTTTTTTTTTTATTGCAATGTGTCATCGGTTTAAGTAATTCAACTACTGTTTTTATCATATTCTCTGTTTATAAGAAACTGAAATAGGCAATGGATAGCTCTTTTGACATCTGATTATGGATTGAAATAGCTTCAAAATCGGTTCAGACATTTGAAAAAACAAAAATAGTTTGTATGAAAATATTTTTTTTCTCAAATTTGTCCATACAAATCTCCAATATCATAGTCAAAGACCTATTATTAGTAAGTAGGTAATAAATGAATGATACTAATCAATGACAAACTAACAACCTGGAAGTAATGCAACTAGAGAAAATTAAGTGGTTGGACTACATCTTTTGCCTTCTAATTAAAGTATGATACCTACCCATTTATAAAATATTTTTGCTAACATATTGCAACTAGTTTTAGCTTTTGGGGCATCACAAATCACTTAGATGTTATAAGGGTAAATTGCACATTGCAAATATTTTGAGTCATTATTTTTTAATTATGTAGGAATACCTGTATTCAGACTGAGTGTATACACCTGTGCTTACTGCTGCCAAAATGTCTATTGCCAATCAACTTTCTTAAAAAACTTGTTAATCTAGACCTAAGAGCCTTGTAAAAAAATATTATGTTGCTAAAATACTTAGTTCTAAAGGTGAATAAATAATCTTTACTTGACTTATGTGGCAATTTTATACGACATATATTTTATATTATTTTGTAGATTCAAGTACCTAACAATGCTGGCTGATTTATGGTAGTGTTGATATTATCTTCTTTCCAGTCAACCACTATAACTAATATTTATTTTATGTTCATAATTCAAAGCTGCCCTTAGGATTAGGTTCATATTTTTATCAGTATTATGAAATGGTATTCTTGGATAACAGGACTATTTATTTGGCTGTGTTGTTATTGTATGCTCACAATAGTGTAAAAGTTTCACCTTTAGAGCTATAACTGCACTGCAACATACAAGTGATTCAAAGTTTGAAATGTTACCTTGTAGTTTCCACATTTTATTTAGAAAAATAGGTTTATTTCTCCAACTTTACATATAGTTATGCTGGTTATAATCCTTCTGTATTATAGAGTATTTACCCAATTTGTTTATGAAAACAATGTATTTAATTTTTGTATATAAATGACACTAAAATGTAGTTATTGTAACTTTCGCAATAAAATGTATTTTTAATACACCTTTTCTGTGGTTTTTAAATTGAATTCCTGTCCTGAAATGTTTTTTTTATCTAAATTCTATTGGTAAACTTAATACTTTAGGTATTCATAAACAATTATAATGGGACAAAACCAAAATGAGAATAACTTACACAAGAATAATTTGATATTTATTTATTTGTTCTATTATAATATTATGTACCAGTATTTTTAAACATAATAAAGACATTACAGTGCTAGTTTAGGTACAGATTGAATAGGACATCCAGTACTGTCATATTATAAGCCTTTTCAGAGTAATATATATAAATAGCAATAATTAGTATGGTTGCTGATGCTAGAAATTTGAAATTTCGGAACACAAAAATAGCTATTATTAGTAATCCCGAGTACAAAGCGACTCTTCTGAGGGTACTTTTTAAAATTTCACTTTTATGGTTATCATCAATGCAGTTACCACTCCAGAGAACAGACTGATGGTCACATGATGTGCAATTTGACTGTCCCTCGCCATTGCATGTTTTACATGTAGGATCACACATATGACAAGCAAAGGAACCTTCTATGTTAACACAATAATGTCCAGTTTGACAAGTAGATGGAACTAAGCACTCATTTATATCAATACAAACACCAGTTACCATTTCCCATCCAGTTTTGCACTTTTTACATGAAGCATCTCCTAAACTAGTACATTCATCACATGCTTTATGGCATGGCTCACAAGAAGAAGTTGTGTTAAAAAAGTTCTTATCACATAGTTCACAATATTTCCCTGTGTAACCTTTATGGCATATACATGTACCATTTCCTTTTCTAGTGCCTTCACCACTGCAACGACCATGTCCTCCACACTGTTCATTGTATAAAAGTGGACAAGGACTGCAAGATTCACCATAATGGTTTTTTGGACAGCAGTATTGAAGATTTTCAATACACAGCCATGTATGTAAGTCTACAGATTGTGGGTTGTCAAGAAACCACCATTGCTCAAGCACTGCTTCAGCTTCTTCAGCCAGGGAATAGCAATAATCTTGATGTTTATTTAACTCTGAGCAAAGCCCTTCTTGAACTTCTACCAGACGGATTTCACTGCGTGAGTAAGACTTCAGTTTTGACTCTTCCCATGCTGCATCACCACCTTCATATTTCCCTCTCGAGGTTTTATCAAGCCAGTAGGTAAAAGAATCTGTCAAAACTTTGCATCTGTGACACTCATTAAGATTGGTAGATTTAAATTTAGTGTCATCTGGTAGAGATTTTTTACCATTACTTATACCACAAATAAAAAATAAATAAAATATCAACACCTTCATTAAAGGCAGTTTGAGCATATTACATGAATTAATAAATAAAGTTTTATAGTATAATACTACTATTCAGTAAGCTACGATCAGTATACCACTTTAAATAAGTTAGCGTAGTTAGATGGGACCAGACTAGTAAAGCTGTATTGTAAAATGATTTTGGGATGACGATGAGTCTTTATTTTCCTTCAGAATAATTCACTGAGCAAGTAATCACTGAATAATCTTCACAGCACTGCCTGTGCTGTGTCACTGAACAACAACATCACATTTCTTTTCTTCATTCAATCAAGATAGGTTATAGTTATCTTTCAGTCACAGAATTAGTACACGTAGTGAAGACTTGGTTTCCAATCTTAAAGTAGAATGAAGGGAGCATGAGTATGTGTCAAAATATCCGGATGGAAATATTTTCGCCACTTTTGGGGGGGACGAGGCACACAGAAGCACATGTATAGCACACTACAAAAATTTTAAGGTTTATCGCTACTCCCATTTTCCTATCATTAAGCATGCACACATTTGCAAATTAGTCACACATATCCAATACATACACACATTCACATTTTTCCTTTTTTTTTGTTCTATTCACCCATTCTGGGTAGGCAAAGGATCAAGTCTATACAGCCACGTCTTCAGTATTTATATAACATTTTTCTTTATTTTCTTCAGTACTTCTTCATAAACACTTATACAACTACACTTAACTACGAAGTAACCTAACCTAACTCATTGAAATGCGAGGATGGTTCACATTTCTATGCTCTCAAGGAAATGTTGAGTGGGAAAACGAATCGGATCAGATAGGAACGCCTTACTTTGTTTTTTTTTTCACTTTTACTTCATTAGTTCTCCACTGCAACACATTATTAAGATTATTCTACCACACAATGACCGCGAAAAACTAATTTAGAAAATTAAGAAACGACGCCAGCTTAGCTATGCATTAATATGTCGCCATAAACAAAAGAAGAAGAAGAAGAACTTACCGTCTCCAACATAAGGACGGGACATAGCTAACAAATTCTTTAGCTTACTAACAGTGCACTAATCCTGTGCTACTAATAGTATGGTTATTTCAACTTTGTGATGATGAATTTTATTAATGTTTGTTAGACCTTTCATACAAAAACCAATTGATTTTGACGAAACTACAATAGTATGCCTCATACATTCTGATGTATACTTTTAAGTATAAATATTGACATAGACAAAGCTAGTGTTTATTTTTATAAATAGGTAGGTACTTTAGAAAAGTAGTATCTTAAATGTTAATTGTGTATTTAGCAAAATCCTACTGCTTATTTATTAAAAAGTATATTAAAGATGTGTTTATATTATGTAGATAATATTATTAAGCCTTTATCTTAAACTAAATCATAATAAAGAACTGAGTAAAGAATAAAGTAATGATCAAAAGATGTGTAATTTACAACTCTAATCTGAATATGAGAGAATAATCATGGTGACGTTACGTGAAAGATTAGTTATTATGTATGTATAAGTAGTTATTACCTATGTATTGGGCTACCCCAATTAAATAAGGTATTTGAGAGAAATTAAAAGAAACAGCATTTTTGCTTTGCATATTTTTTAATGGTGCAACTGACGAGCAAAGGTTTTTTTTGGCTAAATAAGGGTAAACTTATCTCCTAAAGTTTGTACAGTCATCCTCCGGATAAAATGTGTATCTGCCGAATACAGTTATTAGGACATAATAATATAGAAGATATAAGAATCTACGATATAATTTTAAATATTTATTTTTAAAGTGAATATAGATTTAACTTAATATTCTGCGGGTATTTTAAGCGCCTGTCTACCTGCTACCGTTCTTATTATCGAGAAAAAAATTCAACTGTCTAGCAATCACGGTTTTTGAGATACAGCCTGGTGACAGACAGACGGACGTCAGAGTCTTAGTAATACGGTCCCGTTTTTACCCTTTGGGTAAGAAACCCTAAAAACTACACTTAGGCTAAAAAGTTTTAAAGTAAACACTGCTGTAACTGACAAAATTCTTTTTCTGTCCGAACAATCTTGGAAACATCTTGACACAGTGTGCTAAATAAATCACACTTGTGTGAGTAGGAAGCCAGTATTTTCCGACCACAATTCATTCCCTTCTCCTTTAATCCCTGAGATTTTTCGGAAATTAAAAAAAAATACTATAATAATTTCACCATCCTATATATCTATTTATGGTACGAGTATGTTTTATTATTTGGATTACAAACACTTTATTATTTATAATTGTTTCGATAAGCTTGTCTAACTAATCACTAAGTTAGTTACCATTGTTGTCCCCATACTACCTTCCTACTATGAAGAAAAAACGTATGTATCGCTAACTTGTCGAAATAACCTCAAAGTAAAGAACGATGATTTTCGAAATACTGTTGTAAATAAAAGTATTTGTACTCAAAAATGGTAAGTCACGCACTGATACTGAAAATTTACTAATGGTGAGCGGTTTTTGGGACCGAAAACTGCACAATTTACCATTTTCAATCTTCTACGCGGATATGTTTTTTGCGACAATTCTCGACAGATTCTGTCCAAGGGTCACGACTAAGTAGTTTTATATAAGCCGTCAAACTATATGGCCAACATTTTTGGCTAGAGGGGAAGGCCTATGCTCCCTCCATTATATCTACTCTTTCTGTGAATGAGTATGTTCCTTTACCTAAAGGTTGTCTGGAAGAGATCGCTTATAGTGATAAGACCGCCTACATTGTACATTTTTCTGTGTAAATCACTGTACTTACTGTATTTTCTGTTATGGTGTGCAATAAAGAGTTATCTTTCTATCTACTCTAAGGCAGCACATTATAGCCTGACCAAACATATATGGGACCTCGCCATATTGCGGAAAACAACGAGAACTTATTTCTTTTACTGGCAACAGAAACCACAAATCGTCATTGTCATGACATTATTTGTTATAATGAGTAGTGTCAAAGAGCAAGCGTGATATAATAGACATTTCATTTTTAGGGTTCTATACCCGAAGGGTAAAAACGGGACCCTATTACTAAGCCTCCACTGTCTTTCTGTCTGTCTGTCACCAGGCTGTATCTCATGAACCGGGATAGCTAAACAGTTGAAATTTTCACAGATGATGTATTTCTGTTGCCGCTATAACAACAAATACATATGAAACACATACAATATGAAAACAGAAAAAAAAATTATTTTTTTTATTTACCATGTACAAAACATTACAATATATGTTAGTAAAATCACGTACTTAAACCACTAAGGTTTGTTATGACATGACCCGAGTCGACGATATAGGTAGGTACAGTTTCCAACGATATAATTTAAACACACCCTACTAGGTATTATACAAAACGTACTACAACTAGGAAATGAGTAAGCGCATAATATGTATAAAAGATAATTCAAATAAAAACTCAAAACATAACTACCTATAAGTTTTTTAGGCTCTCAACAAAATACCTTTTAAGTTTCAGTTTAACATTTTTTTCGTTCAAATTGTCACGCACCTCTGTAGGTAGTCCGTTTATGAGCCGTGGAATAATGTAATCCGCCGTCCGCTTGCCATACCTGTTGTTCGCACGGCTGGTTAGTAGCCTGCGGCTGCTAACAGCGCGCGTACACACGGGATGCTTAATTACCTGATTAAATTGTTCGTTGAAATAATGTTTTTTCAAAAATGAGTATTTCACTTGAGTTTGAACGGGTATTTAAGGGGGCCTCCCATACAACAAACGTGATATTTCTTACGGTATTTTGCTCGCTATCAATAATAGCAACGGGTAGACGCTTGAAATATTCACAGAATTTTAAATTGTATATGAAGTTTAAAAATAAATGGTCGAATAAAAAAAAATAAGGGGAGCTCCCATACAACAAACGTGATTTTTTTGGAATTTTTTGCTCGATATTTATAATGGCAACAGGCAGACGCTTAAAATATTCACAAAATATTGAGTTTAAAAATAAATAACTAATTTAAAATTTAAAAACAATTAAGGGGGGCTCTCATAAAACATGTTTTTTTACCTATATTGTATAATGTTGAAAGTTAATGGTATGGAACCCTTCGTGCGCGAGTCCGACTCGCTCTTGGGCGATTTTATTATAGTAGTAAAATTCAAAAACCATTTCGAGATTTGGCGATGTTCAACACGTTAAAAATATTTTAACATTTTTTTACGCTATGAATTAGAGATACACACATTAACATTGTCTATGGATAAAAAACATAGTATTATTATATCCAAAATATCCCTAGACAGTGTTGATTAATATATTTGAAAAAACAAAGGTACTATGATATAGGCATTATAAGGGTCATGCCTTTGCTGGGTTAGTCTGACTAAAAAAAGTATTGTACCATACATACAAGCTAGCTGTCATTTTGACATTGACATTTGACACTGACACTATGATGAGTGAGCGAGAGAAGAGTTAATGGTAGTGTTGTTCTATAGAAGTGAAGACCATCTTGCTATCGATAGTTTTAGTATATCGATACCACAGGGATCAAAGGTCGTAATGGACATTTTGGCCAAAATGAGTTATACAATGTGCTTGGGAACCGACCCGACAAACTTTAAGGGCTTTTTCTATAGTAAATTTTTATGATAAATATGGTAACATATTTGAAATAGGTTTCGAGAAATTAAGTGAAATGTGGGTTAAGTCCTTTTAATTAAATTTAAGTGCGCAAAGACTGGTATTTTTTAAAATTTCTCAGAATGGACTCAAAACTACCGTTTGACTAAAAATTAGGTTATTATAAAAAACTGAATGAGTAAAATCATAAAAATGTTATTTATTTATTGTACTTGGACATAAATGTGACAAAATTAAGTGAATACGCAATTAAAAACATTTAAAAAATTTGAAAAATAGCGCAAAAATTATCGCGCATATCAATTGACTTCATCCTCTTCCAAATCAAAGTCAAGAGTTGGTCCATATTCATCAATATCTTCATTGATATTGCTGTTTCCGTTAAGGTTATTATAAAATACATGATAGTCTTCAGGTATTAAGCTACACATAGATCTGAGATCTTCGAGCTTTGCTTGAGGAATAGATTTTCCCTGGGGCCAAAGACTTTCAAAATCTTCTTCTGTTAACTAGATTAAAACACCTTTGCTTCTTTTTGATAAATCTAACGTTTGAATATCTCCACACTCTGACGTCATATTATTTAAGTATTTATCTCCTTTTTTAATAAAATCTGCTTGGTTTTCAGCCAGTTTACCTCTAATCTATTTGTACATATTTTGCGGTTAGCAATTTTTTTTTGTACTCAAAAAATCTTGCGTTTACATTCTAGTAACGTGAAGGGAATATTTCTTATAATATTTATGTAATTTTCTGGGGTTTCAATTCGCTCGTGGCGCTTTGAGTTCACATTCAATCTTGCTGGAATCCTTGTTATTTGGCAAAAAAGAAATGGCCGGACTCTAAATATTTAAAAGTTATCGTTTACATGGTTAGGTGACTGCTAAGTATAGTTTTTAACATTAAGATTATTTTAATATTTCTGTTTTGTCCCCCGTAGCAGTCGCTCAAAGGACAAAATTACGCCATTCCTCAGATCGCTTTTAATGAAATTAATGAGGCACGAGCCAACTTCTTGGGCTCCTCGTCCGGCCTCACCTTTAACCCAGATAATGCATCGTCCTTGATCGTTAGAGCCGACGTGGATCTCAGTGTTATAAAACCATAACTGTCGTTTATAAACATCGATGTCAGAAGGTATACGTCAGGGTTTTTTCGAGGTCGTAGGTAACACATTTAAATGCGGGATCTATTTTAGCACGTGCCAAGTCTTGAGACATTTGATCACGAAGATTTTCCGCTCTCATTTGATCTTTATCTCTTTGTTGTATAAAAAGTTCTTTTTCTTCTGGTACATTACACTTCTGTATTGCTAGGGCTAATGAATCACATTTCTTGCAGGTAACCTTCTTCAAGGATTTACACCGGAGATTGAAACGTGTAAAATACGCGCTACAATATAGCAAAAGAGACACGCTCCTTCTCGCTGCCGTACACTTTTCAAATTTTTCATATATCATCTAAAAGAGTTGACATGACGTGTTTGGTCGAAAAGCGGACAGAGGAAACTTTCAAGGATAAGTGGGGACAAAAAAAAGGTGGTTGGAATAAAATCCCTGAAGTAGATATAGATTTTATGAAAAATGACAACTCACTCCCAAAATACGAATCTCATTACAGAAGAGAACAAAAAAATACCTGCAAGAAATGTGATTCATTAGCCCTAGCAATACAGAAGTATAATGTACCAGAAGAAAAATAACTTTGGATCCAACAAAGAGATATACATCAAATGAAAGCGGAAAATCATCATGATCAAATGTCTCAAGACTTGGCACGTGCTAAACAGATCCCACATTTGAATGTGTTACCTACGACCTTGTTACCTAATTGTTTCAACAAATACACCAATTACCTAGCCCTAAACTAAGCGTGAGCTTGTGCTATGGTGCCTAGGATAACGGATATAAATACTTAAATACATATAAACATCCATGACTAACAAATAGGTACAAATGCTCGTGCTCATCACACAAACATTTGCCCCTTGCGGGATTCGAACCCGCAACCGCCTGGTTTAGAAGTCCAGTGCGCGAACGACTACACCAAGACGGTCGTCAAGGTATACCTTATAACATCTGTTAAAAACTATATAGCCTGAAAACGATAATTTTTAAATGTTTAGAGTTCGGCCATTTCTTTTTGCCAAATGACACGGATTCAGCAAGATTGAATGTGAACTCAAAGCGCCACGAGCGAATTTACACCCCAGAAGATTATATAAATATTATGAAAATCTTTAAAAACCGCCTAATTTGTACATCTTTCTATGTAAATTGTATTGTTATTACTTTTATGGTGTGCAATAAAGAGTTATCTATCTATCTATCTAAATCCCCTTCAAATTACTAGAATGTAAAAACAAGATTTTTTGAGTACAAAAAAAAGAAAAAAAAATGTTAACCGTAAAATACATTGATTTATTATATAAATAATGTACAAATAGATTAGAGGTAAACTGGCTGAAAACCAAGCAGATTTTATTGAAAAAGGAGATAAATACTTAAATAATATGACGTCAGAGAGTGCAGATATTCAAACGTTAGATTTGTCAAAAAGAAGCAAAGGTGTTTTAATCTAGTTTACAAAAGAAGATTTTGAAAGTCTTTGGCCCCAGGGAAAATCTATTCCTCAACAAGCCAAGCTCGAAGATCCCAGATCTATGTGTAGCTTGATACCTGAAAACTGTCATGTATTTTATAATAACGTTAAGGGAAACAGCAATATGAATAAAGATATTGATGAATATGGACCAACTCTTGACTTTGATTGGGAGAAGGATGAAGGCAATTGATATGCGCGCTCATTTTCCCAATTTTCAAAAAAAAATCAGTTGCGTATTTACTTAATTTTGTCACATTTAAGGACAATAAATAAATAACATTTTTATAATTTTACTTATTCAGTTTTTTATAATAACTTAATTTTTAGTCAAATAGTAGTTTTGAGTCAGGAAATTAAAAAAAAAATACCCGTCTTGACGCACTTACATTGTGGAAATAAAAACAAAGAAAATACTTTGTTTTTGATAAATTACAGCTTAATAATAACTCAAAAGTGACTTTGTGTGGATTGAGTCCTGTCTTTGTAACTACGTCCAATATAGTTCACTTAAACCAGTTTTTCTAAAATATCTCAAGTGTTTTGAGTCGTTCCTGTAAAACAAAAGTAAATATTTTATTTCAGTAAACCTATGACACAGAAACGACCTAACCTGTTTGAGTCGTTTTAGATATTTAAAAAAATATATATTTTGAATATAACTAGAAAAATCCAAACTGTTTTGAGTTTATTCTGGTTTATTTATGAACACACTCATAGAAACACATTTCAGCGGATTGAATCCGTTTAGCAAAACCATTTTGTTGTTGGTTGAGTCGAAGCAGAAAAAAAACCTAGTTTCTGTGTACATTTTAAAAATAGGATTTTCACTACATTAAAGTTTCAACCATCAGGAGTACGATGGTACCCTTAACTCAATTTTGACCAATGTGTGGATTGAGTCCTTTCTGTTTAACTACGTCCATATGATGGAAAAGTAAAATATACCCCTATTCTTAATGAATAATGCGGAAATAAAAACAAAGAAAATACTTTGTCTTTGATAAATTACAGCTGAAACTTCAAACGCTCATAACTCAAAAGTGACTTTGTGTGGATTGAGTCCATTCCATTTAACTACGTCCAAATGTCCTATATACTCGTAAGTGGGGTGAAAACTCAACCCTTTCGGAATGGCGACATTTTTATTATTTGGTCATCGTGTAGGAAAAATATTGTCGGATAACTCGAAACGAGTCGCAATCCAATAAATATCACTTAAGTATCGAAAACAATATCGTAGACTGTTAAAAAAATATTTTTACCCAAAAAATACAGACAAAATTAAAGTTGCTCTAATACATCTCAAAAATCTTAAGTTGGTTTTTCTCCCCACATGTATGAGACATTTTATGATAAAAATTTTATGTAGAAGAAGCCCTTTAAGTTTGTCGGGTCGGTTCCCAAACACATTGTATACACAGTTTTTCTCAGAATTAAATTCTCTATCAATCAGTGTACTCCGTTTAGCGAAATACGCATTTATTTGTCCTTTTTTACGACCCATGAAATTATTCATATTTGACAGGATTTTCTCTAAAACTGTGAAGGTAAAAGACGTAACTATCTAGTATCTACACATGTTGACTATAGTGGTAAAGACCAATTGAAAAAAAAATTAAGGTTGTATAGGTAGTTGTGGTCAACACTCGTCCTTTACGCCTCTACAATATTACATAAAAAAGATCACTGTCCTTTACGCCCCTACAATATTACAGTCACGCGCATTAATAGTATACATCTGCATTCGATTTGAGACCTTATTAGAATGGAATAAAACTTATTATACATTTCATTGCTTGTGACTGCATAAAATAAGATCACGGTCCTTTGACAGAAGATAGTTTTGAAGAAAATAGCTTTCATACAGATTTAGTACCAAAAAGTTATGTTGTTAGATTTATTTAACAAAATTAGAAATCTTTACAACTGGCATACATCTTTGTTTCCACTTAACCTTTATTTAAGTTACTTCGGTTGGAAAGATCATTAAATGATATTTCGTAGGTTTGTAAAAAAAGCACTTTTTTCTGTTGTCTTATACCACTTGGCATTTATTTATAATAATAAAATGTTTCATGTAAATATCTTCGCCTATGACGGTTTTGTACCTTCACAAATAAATTTGAATTAACCATTCAGATACAAAATTTTTTTGATAGAATTTTCTACAAATAGTAAAAGTTGTATATATTACTATAACAGTTTAGTTACTAGTGTTTTAATAATGCAAAATAGTGAAAATGAAATTTATTTATAGTCCTTTAGAAGATAACATTTATCCTTTAACACATTGAGCGCCATGGTGGTCACCGGTGACCCCCAAACAATATTTTTCTATTGTGTCTAGTTTCGTGGCAGTCAAAGGCTTAATTTCGGTTCTACGTTCTATTTTGTAAATGTCACACATTTTAGCTACATTCTAGTTGGCTTCCGCGTATAGGATACAGTTCCAAAGTGCGTGGTCGTGGTTTTCTTCAACTTCTTCTTCACTACAAGGACACAGTGCTGACTCGCAAAGCGCAAGCCTGTCAGACGCTGTCTGAAGCAACCGTTTTCTGTAAGAATCTGCAAAACAACATAATCAGATTCGACCCAGTCGAAAGACAACCTCACACCAACATCGAAAAAACTTAACAACTGTCGTCCGTCCTCGCTCGGAGACCACCGCTCCTGCTAAGTGGCGACCACCTTCTCTCTGATGTGGCGTTTCAATGTCCGGCGCTCCCTGGAGGCCAACTGGATTTTCTCTTCCTCAACTCGTACCGCACGAGCAACTTCCAGATCGGCAGGAAGAGTTCCCGTGAGCACCGTAAGTGCCGCGGAACTGCACGTTCTGTAAGCTTTCGTAAGCAAAATAAGCGCCGACCTCTGCCTGCTAAGCAACGCTCTTCTGACGATATAACGACCAGCGTCGGTAACACACGGCGTATGTTAAAGATGCTACATAAGTCCCTGATTACATGATCTTAAGGGCCGGAAACTTGACGCCCCAAGTAGTCGTCGAATCTTTTGAACTTGTTTGTTATGTAGGTTTTTTTTTTTATCTGTAATTTCTTGGAAATAAAGTCGTAACACATTATTTTTTAATAATATACAGAAGTCACAAGTAAAGCTGAATAATCGACTAAAATTATCAAAATTCATTACTTATTTCATACTATATTTATTCTTTACCACCTAAAAGTATGTAAAGTTTGTCCTTTAATGCCCTAATTTTATACAGATATGTATGTAAAAATAGATTTACACACATAATTTAAAAAAAGAAACGAAAATTCAAAGGGTGTAAAGGACATTTTATGTTAATGTCAAGGGCGTAAAGGAAATTTATCTCATTAATTATAGCAGTAGGGCAATTGTGGTACACATCTTCGAAAAATACATGAAATTCTAAGAACTTTGTACCTTGGTATCGAAAATATAGTTCAAGAAACAAGAAAATTAAACTCAAATGACAACATTTCATTTTCATAATGGTACTTAAATTCAAAAACCATTTCGAGATTTGGCGATGCTCAACACGTTAAAAATACTTTCACATTTTTTTACGCTATGAATTCAGAGATATTTGAAAAAAACTGAAAGGTATTATGATACAGGCATTATAAGGGAACATGTCTTTGCTTGGTTAGGTCTGACTAAAAAAAGTATTTTACCATACATACAAGCTAGATGTTATTTTGACATTGGCATTTGACACTGACACTATGATGAGTGAGTGAGACAAGAGATAATGGTAGTGTTGTTCTATAGAAGTGAAGTCCATATAGTTATCGATAGTTTTATTAGGGAACAATTTTTTTAAAGGGTAGTATTTAAACGAGTGACTGTAAATTTATGTTTTAAGTGTCAAAATAATGAATGTGGGTTAAAGAATTACTAAGTGAGCGACTGAGTGCGAGTGACGAAAAATCAAAAGAACAGCAACTTAAAAAAAAATGAGTTACTTAAAATACAAAATGAGAAGCTTCGTAATATTTGAGCGACCTAATATTTAATTTGAGTGTCAACGTTAGGTCCTGCATTTTTTTCAATATTTGGCAAATGCTTTTTTCATACTGAGCGGTATCTTATCTTAAATGAGGTGTTTCGAATGCAAAAACTACTTTGAAAAATACTATTATGAGCAGCGTATTATGAGCCCACATTTAAATAAAAAATGATCTTATGAAATAACTATTTGAAGGAACACTATTATTTGAAGGAAAAAAATAAATTATTAAAATTTAAGAGTAGGTAATTAAATAAAACAATGTATTACAAAAAATTAAATATTTTTTTATTGTTCATGATTGTAACTATAAAGCAGATGCAGATGTTAAAACCAATTAATTATGCGTCACGTCCAAATATTACGTCACATCAAAACATAAACAAACGCACAATGCTGCGTGCGAGCAAACGGTGCGCGCGCATGGCATTCGTAAACACGCAGCGCTATTGGTTCGCAGCCCAACTCACCTGACTGTTTCGATTCTTCGCCCCGCCCCCATTCGAATTCGCGCGCTTTAACAATCTGTAGTTTTCATTAAAAAAGCGTATCAAAATAGAAAACATGAGACCTCAAATATAATATCAGTAACCAATAATCGTTAATAAAGCAGCTCACAAAACTTTGCTTAGAATTAACTTTTTTGTAGTTCGTTAAGTAAAACCTCAATTATAGAAACAAATATATCTTAGTATTAAAGTTGCCCTCTCTGTATTTCTAGTCACTCCCTTAGTAATTTAGTCGCCCGGATAGTATTTTTATAAACCGAAATGTAATAATCAAAATCCACATTTTGTAAGCTTGTTCTGGATTTTATTAATGATCAATATTCGTCGTCAGTTTGGTTTATTTTTCGCTTACTCAAATTCATGCCGCTCAAGGTATTAAAACAGTATGCCATCATCAGTCGCAAAGTTTTTTTTTAGTCGCTCGTTTTATTAATCTCCTTTTATAAACTGTTATTTAAATATTCAAGATGTTATTATGATCAAATGGAAAACATATAGAGCAGTTATTTAATTTAATGGCGATTGATTAATTATTGCGACAGTAAAACATGGACAGTAATAAAAAAAACAATTGGTCGGTTATTCGATCACACGATTTCAATTCTAAAATAATTGAGCAGTCCAATAACTGACTAAGCGGTAAAAATGATGGAATGAGCGGTTCGATAAATAGTTCGGCAGATCATAGCGAGCGGAGACACCCGAACTCAAATTCATTGAAAAGAAAGGTAAAATTTTCGTTAGTTGGGCGGAGCTTATTAGCGCGGGCGGCGCAAGCGACCAATCACAGGGTTGGTTTCGCGTGAGCTTACGTTTTGCATTCTTGTTACATTTGTTTTCGTAATAAGCGCGCAAGTGCATTGCTATTATCAATATTTTGTTGTTATTGTTAATTAATGCCGTAATTAACCTAATTTCTTATTACTATGGAGGAAAATATCGTGACTGACTGCAATATACCAAGCACATCACAATTAAATAAATCTGTAGTGCCATTGCTTCAATCGGATAACGACAGTGAAAATAGTGACTGCTGCTGCTATGCAAATTCTATGTCATTTACTTATGTATGTTTTGAATTACGAATAAATGTATGTTTATTAAACAATTTGTTTTATTTTATTCCTTCAGTCAATGCAAATGTGAGTAATTTAAATTTCAATCCTATTTAAGAACTGTTTTTTAATTTTTATTTTACCACCTCATTGCTTATAGAATTGCTTAGAATGCAATTTTTTATCGACGAGTTCCAATTTATTACTGCGCACACGTAACCGCTTATTCAATATTTTTTACCGCCCATTTAATTATTTTCCTGCTCAATTATATAAAAAATATCGAAATGGATCAGTGAATCCATTTCGATATTTTTTATTACCCATTTTTGTTTATTTTACCGCTTAGTTTTAATTGCTGAACTAGTTATTAAACGTCCCATTTTTAATTTTTAACTTAACAAAACTACTATTTACAACTGCCTCTTAAAATCAGTACCGTTTTATTATAGTATATTTAGGATTGCTAAATATATACATGCATTTAAATGATTATCTAGTATAGTGCTGAAATCATAAAAGTTCCTTTATTCATATTATTGATGTTTCATTTGATTTGAAAAACCATAAAAATGTAAATAAGAAAAATTGCAACATAAGCTTTTGTTAGTTAGGTTGAGTTTGGATAAAAATACTCACTAAGATTATTTATCTGCTTCTTCATTTAGACTTCTCTTATTTTGATATACGTGCTTACTGTCGATATCGATATCTTACTGCTACAAAATACAACACTACAGATGTCAGTTATTTTTTTTAATTTAAAATATGGCAAAGGCGTGAAGTCGTCACATCCTTACTCTTGTACTTACGCTCTTTTAGAATATAGAGTTTTTAAAAAATTAAATTCAAGGTAAAATATAGAAAAGAAGTAAGAAGAAAAAATACGTATGTCTTCTTTTTTGACGTAGGTAAGAAAACAAAATGTGCATGTAAAATTTTGGAAATGTTGTCAATTTTCGAGTATGTGATATTATTATGTGGTAAAAAAAAACGCCGAAAACTATTCGCTGTCGTAAAAGAAAAGTGGTTTAACATGTGTTTTACTCATTTTCGACAAGGAAATCTGTGTAATCAACTTAGTTTTTTTACATGAAATTCCGATTTAGTTGTCATATCACAATACAATTTTTGGTACGTCATATAGTGCGAACAGTGAGACAATTGGCTATTGATGGTAACGGAGAATATTTTAATAACAATTTTAAAAAATAAATACTACTTACTCACGTCTTGAGAGTTTTATTTTCTTTTTTTCAAGCCTGCTTAGATATTTTACTGAAATAGTTCGTAAAATGTCATATACATTAATTTTAATAGTCTGATAACACAATAAATAATATAATTTACATAAACAACAGGTAATTTTACTTCTACCCGACTGTGATTTGGCTAAAATAATCCCAATTTGGTCGAAATTTCACGGCCAATATTACTAAGAGCCACTGAATAATTTTAATAGTCTGATAACATAATAAATAATATCATTTACACAAACAACAGGTAATTTTTTATTCTACCCGACTGTGATTTGGCTAAAATAATTCCAATTTGGTCGAAATTTCACGGCCAATATTACTAAGAGCCACTGAATTGAATTAGTAAAGTCCGTTTTTCATTGCTTGTCCAACATTGTAAACAATCTTGACATTACTTTTTAACGAAATTATTCATTTTAAAATAAGATAGACATAAAAATTACATCATAATAATATGGTAGTTTATTGTTTATTATATGTAGCTTTTTAGAGCTATTAGTAAGTTTTTTTTACCAGTATTAGTTTTAAAAGTAATAAAAAGATTGTTTACAATGTTTGACATGCATAGAGAAACAGACACTTAATTTGCTTGTGTTCTATCTTGTTCTTTTATCGTAGAATTTGTTATCAGATATAGAAAAGTTACATACATATTATGTAAACATATGAAATGTATGTTTTTTAAACGTTCAGTTGCCAATCTACCCTGGTATGATTAATATCAAGTGTTTTTCTGGTCAGGCTATACTAAGATTATTCCACCCTACGATCACAACAATGACCACGAAAAACTAATTTAGAAAATTAAGAAATGCAGCCCATGACCCTCCCGGGCGCGTCCCGGTTTAAGACCATTGTTTTCGTTTAAAACGTTTTAAACCCAAAATTTCGATTTAAAATGGTTGAAAACTGTGTAAAGGTTGAAGTGGTGCGTGCACCAGGGCTTGTTAATGTTACCAGTTTACTTCAAAGTATCGGTAAGTACTTAGCAAAAAGCTACAAGTACCTACATGCGCATATGGACCGGTCGGTTGATTCAGCGGTAGTGTTGCCGAACTATCGATAATTTGACTATCGATAGTTGACCTCGGAAATCATTTATAATATGGATAGGCCTATCGATACTATCGATAATATCAATACTATCGATTGCTAAGTTTGGTAAAATAGTATTAATATAGGTACTGCAATACTATCGATAGTATTGAAGATCAATATCAAAATTACTATCGATAGTATCAGCCATGACTATTATAATAACAATTGATACTATCGATAGTATCGTTTGTCATCCACTAGACAAGTCATGCTCGTATTGTATATAGCAATACTATTAATGGAAAGGTCACTATCGATAGGACCAAACTATCGATAGTATCGATACTATCGATTGTTATTGCAATACCCAGTAGCAATCGATATTATAGCAAGAGTATCGATACTATCGATACTCTCGATAGTGCATTCGATATTAAGCTTCGATAGTATCGATACTATCGATAGTATTGATGCTTGTGAATAGTATTGACACTCACGGGGCTATCGATAGTATCGACACTATCGATAGTATCGATAGGGCAATCGATACTATTGCTTTTGCCCGACTATTGATAGTCTATTGATAGAATATCGATAGTGGACTATCGAGCGGCAACACTAAGCGGGGCTTTTCGGGTTATCTTGACGATCGATAGCGCCGCGGTTTTTTACACTATTGCTTGTAGTAATGAAGACTTAAGAGAAAATAAATTAAGTATTCAAATATAGACCAAGAGCCAACGCAATATTTGTCTTAAGCTTTTCTTTACCGTAGTTGGATTAGGTACAACATAGTAATTAATTAGGTATTCTGTGTGGCATGCAAGTTGAAGTGATCAATTATTTAGTATGCCTACCTAAACTTTCGTATTAGAAATTATGATAGATCTTAATTTCTAATATTCTTTAATTTTTTACTAATGTATCTCTTTTATAGCTAACTAAGAGATAATGACGCGATAACTTTTTTACAGTTTTCTGTATTTCAAAGTCTTTGCACAGTTTTCCTTTCTTTGGATTTCTAAATATTAAAAAATGATTTTTGGTTTTGGCTCCTGGACTATTTGTCCCAATCATTTTTATGTCCAATTTGATGCGCATGTACCTTCTTATGTTAAAAAAGGTACAATAACATTATATGTATAATAAATTAGGTACCTAGACCTACATAGTTTTGTATAAACAACTAAGTTACGAGTTCCTTGTCCAGGACGTCAGAAAAGTAATGATATGTGGATAGTAGTTAGTTAGTTAGTTAGTTTGGCTGGGGTGTTTTCCGCACTTAGCCTCTTGATTGGGCCTTTGTGCGTGTGTCCCTTTACTCTTTTATTCTAACCACTTCAGGTTTTCCCAAAAGGCTAGCAACCTGCCCAGGTTACTACAGGCCTCCGGAAATGTTGCCGGGGATTTGAGAATGTCTGCCCGTTGCTCCGCCACGCCGGCGCACTCCATGAGTACGTGTTGCGGTGTTTCTTCTGCCTCCATGCATCCTCTGCACAAGGGGCTGTCTGTGACACCTATGTTGAATAGGTGTTTGTTTAGAAGACAGTGGCCAGTTATGGTTCCTACGGCTATGCGCAGCTTGTCTCTTGTTAGTCGGGTGAGGTTGCGGGCGAACCTTTTTGAGAATTCCGGGATTGCGTCCTTTGTCTGCCTACAACCTTCACCGTTTCTCCACTCTGCTAGGTGTGTTGCTTCAGTTTCTGCACGCAGCCATGTCTTTGTTTGGGCCTGCGGTATGGCCAGTAACGGCTCTGGTCCGTGTACTGTTGTCGCTGAGCCCCTCTTGGCTAGTTCATCGGCTGCGTCGTTACCTAGTGAGTTACTGTGTCCTTTGATCCATTGCAGGGTTACTTTATTTGTGCTCGCTATGAATTGGAGTGCACTATGGCATTCCAGTATAAGGACAGATGTTATGCTGTTGTTTTGCAGAGCTTGAAGCACTGAGGCGCTGTCTGAGACAATTTTTATTTGTAGGTCTTTTATGTCTCTGTCCGCTATCGCCTGCGCCGCTCTGGTGATTCCGATGCATTCCGCCTGGAAGATTGTGTTCAGTTTGTCTAGGGTGGTTGATATTCTTATGTTCAGATCGTTTGAAAATACGCCAGCTCCTGTACCCTGTGGGGTCTTGGAGCCGTCTGTGTATATCCTAACTTAATTGATGCCGGAGCTGTCTTTTGGCTCTTCAGTGAGTTGGATATTATATCTTCTTTCAAAGATGTGTTGGCATGGTGTCCTGTCCATGGGTGCGTTCAGAAGTGGTCTTTCTCTCAGGATGCCATCCAGGACTTTTGAGTGCGTGGTATCCGTGTTTTGTTTCCATAATCCGTTCGCTCGAAGTCTTAGGGCAGCCGCCTTTGCTTCCTCTTGTATGACCAGGTGTAATGGTCTCAGATTCAGGAGGAACTCTAATGCGGCCGATGGAGTAGTTTTCATACATCCTGTAGCCGCCACGGTTGCTAGGCGTTGTAAACTTTGAAGTTTTGATTTGGTTGTGGTCAGTTGCGTTCTGGGCCACCATACAACTGATCCGTAGGTAAAAGAAGGCCTGATTATTGATGTATATAACCACAGTGTTATCTTTGGATTAAGGCCCCATTTCTTGCCCACTAGTCTTTTACACTGATGGAAAGCTATGCAGGCCTTCTTTATTTTATCGTCGATATGACTCCCCCAGTTTAGTTTACTATCAAGGGTGATCCCTAGATACTTCACTTGTGTTGAGAGAGATAGTTCGGTGTTAAATAGTTTTGGTAATTGTAGGTGTGGTAACTTCCTTTTGTTGGTAAAAAGGATGAGTTCCGTCTTTTTCGGATTTACTGATAGCTGATGCTCATCACACCATTTTTCTACAATCTGGAGCGTGGATCGCATTATTCCACATAGGAGGTTTTCTGCGTTTCCGTTTATCAGTATTGCTAGGTCATCTGCGTATCCAATAGTAGTGTATCCTCTTTCATTGAGACTTTTCAGAAGGCTATCTACTACTATGTTCCATAAAAGTGGCGATAGGATGCCTCCTTGTGGGCATCCTCTGACTACTGTTGCACGTGTGGTGGTATTTGTGGTTATCTGGACTGCCCTCTTACTGACCAGTTCATTTATCCATTTTGTTATGACTGGTTCTACTTTAAGTTTTCGTAGGGCGTGGTTAATGCTGTTGTGCATGGTCTTATCGAATGCCCCCTCTATATCTATGAAGGCGGCAAGTGTAGACGATTTGTTGTTTATGGCTGATTCTATTTTGTGTACTACCGTGTGTAATGCAGATTCTGTTGATCTGCCTTTTCTATATGCGTGTTGTTGTGGATGAAGTGCCATATTTTTAGGACCTCATCTCTTAGGTATGTGTCCACTAGTCTTTCTAGTGTTTTCAGAAGAAATGAAGTCAGGCTGATCGGCCTAAACGCTTTTGCCAGTGTATAGTCCCCCTTTCCCGGCTTCGGCAGGAAGACTATTTTTGCTTCTCTCCATAACTTCGGTATGTATTTGAATGCTATACATGCTCTAAATATAGGTAGTAGGTGGGTGATGATTTCCTGCGATTTCCATTGTAGAAGAGCCGGGAAAATCCCATCCAGACCCGAAGATTTGAAGGGTAGGAAACTTTTTATTGCCCATCCGATCTTTTCCGTAGTTACGATTTTGTGTGCGACTTCCCATTCCTGTGTTGTTGGTACTTCACGGTGCTCGTCTTGCCAATCGAAGTTTGGCGCAATTTGACAACCTGGGAAGTGAGTTTCTAACAGTACCTTGCTGGTTTCTTGGTCTGTGTTCGTGTATGTACCGTCCTCTTTTTTAAGGGAACCAAGTAGGTTGAGGTCTCCTTTGGAAAGTATTTTCTTTACCCTGGCGGCTTGGTTCGTTGAGTCTATGCTACTACAGAAATTGTGCCAGGCTTCTGTTTTCCGGAATCTGGTACGTTTCTTGTAGTGTTTTTGTGCAGTTTTATATTTGCCCCAGTCTTCAGTGGTCCGGGTGTTTTTCGCTCGATTGAACAGTGTCCTGAGAGCCTTTCTAAGCCGTTCAAGTTCTGGCCCCCACCATTGACTTTTTCCCGTGGTTTTCGGTGTTACGGCGGGGCAGGCTTGCCCGTAGCTGTTCAGTAGAGTTGTAGTTAGGGATTTTACGTTAGATTCTATGTTGTTAGTGTTTTGGATTACGTCGGTTATTTCGCGGACGTCTAGTGTTTTGGTTAGTATGTTGCTGTATTTTGTTACGTCTGTCTTGCGGGGGTTACGATATGGGACAGGGTTTGTTAGTTTAAAGTTTAATTGGAAGCATACACGCCTGTGGTCAGCGAAGGAGGGTTCATTTGACACATGCCATCCTTCGATGAGATCCGCTGCTTTGTGCATTGCTAAGGTGATATCTATGGTGGTTTGACACCTTGAGGTAACAAAGGTGGGTTCGGTGCCTCTGTTCATAATGTTTAGGTTAGTTTGTAATAGGTATTCGGTTAAAAGCTCACCTCTTTTGTTGGTGTCCTTACTTCCCCACAGAGGATGATGCGCATTGCAGTCCGCTGCGATGATTAGATCCCAGTTCATGGCCTCGCAGTGTTGCACCAGCTCGGCTAGTTCCTTGGTAGGAATTTCGCCCTCGCTGGGCATGTACACTGAGGCCAGCACCAAGGTGGTTTGGTTGTGAGCTGGGATTTTCACAGCGGTAAGATCTCTGGAACAGAATTGGTTTAGCAAGGTGGTATTTGTGGTTTTTGGCATGATAATGCATGTTCTCGGTTTTTCTACCGGTGTTTTCAATAGTAACTTACCACTGATGTTATTGAGACCGCAGATGGTGTCATTTCTGATCCAGGGTTCCTGGATCAGCGCGACGATCTTTTCATTTACCTCCAGCACGCTGCGAAGTGTGGCCGTCGCGATCTGTTTGTGCTGGAGGTTGGTTTGGATGATTTTGAGGGGCTTAGGGGCTAGGGCTACGTAGGACGCCATCTTCGTCACTAGTATCCCCCGCCCTCTGCAGCGGCGAACTCATCATGTCCAACCAGCTCGGACCCGGTTGGGGAGCTGATGTGGACGGCCCTGGAGTTTCGCTCGTTCCCTCCATGTTAGCGGTCGGTGGTGTCGGCGCGGTCGCCTCTTCATGTGCGAAGAAGCGGATGTATCCGCTTCCCGACATGTGGGCGATACGTCGCTCTCGGTCTAGGATGGTCTGGAGTTGGTCTTCTGGGATTCTCAGGATGAGGTGGACCACCCTCTCACTGGATCCCGCTTCCTCAGGTTTGTCGTCCGCTGTCATGGCGTAGCACTGCCAGGAGTCGACTCTGTACCACGGGTTCTGGGCACTGAGGACTCTCTGAAGCGTGGCTGCGTCGGTGATGCGGGTGTGTAGCAGAAGCCCAGCTTTGAGCCTCTTTTTAAGGTCTGACTGTCTGATGACAGTCAGGGTGGTTTGGGGAATGGGTGATGAGATGTTTCTGACCTCCCTCTCCAGCCAGTTATAGGCGTTCGCATTCTCACACCACATCGCCAGCACCCCGTCCAAAAGGAATGGGCGTCCGCGGAAAGATGGAGCTTGCGTGCTCGGAGACGGCGGGGACAGTACGGCTTGAAGGATTCTATCATCGATAGCTTCCCTAAGCCGCTCTGCCTGCTCCTGCGAGAGGTCGCGCGGCGGAACAGTGATGACCGCTACTCTCAGATGCGATTGACTCGCATCTGCGTAGCTCACCGTTCGCCTCTGCCTGCCGTCAGTTTTCGGACGTTTGGCTTCACCCCTGGGGGACCGGGTGTCGTCCAGGCGAGCTCGCTTCGTAGAAGCGCGGTCGTCCGGACCACTCCCGGGTCCAGGTTGCTCCCCTTCGGGAGCAGTGGAAGCCACCGCCTTAATCCGACGGCCGCGGCTACCCCTCGGTTTCCGTTTCCGTTGGTGGAAAGATGGTCTTGGTGGTCTTGGTGGTGGCAGTGACTCCATTCCCTGCCGCTCTGCCTCAGCTGGGATCGCTCCCGCGGAGGTGGAGGGCACGGGTTCGCGCATCGCTTGCGTTGCTGCGGTGGATGGTCCTGTTTCTTTAGAAATAGGTTGTTCAGTTTCCCTTCCCGCGCACCCTGTGGGGTGAACGCGTTCCGGTTGACTTCCCAACCCTTGGTTCTGATGGTTTTTCCGCGCCACTGCAGGCTGGTGGGCCTCCCCTCTCGCGCACGCGGTGGGATGGACGCGGTCAGGTTGACCCACCAGCCCTCTGCTAGTCGGCGCAGCCTCAGGATTTCGGGTTTCCCCTCTCGCGCGGCCGGTGTGGCGGCGGCGATCGGGTTGGCCCTCCTGCCTTCGGCTGCTGGAAGCCGTTGCCTTCTTAGCGGCCCCTTTGCAAGGGCGCTTTCGGGCAACAACACTCCATTCCGACGTCATTGCAGTGTCGGCGGTTGATGGTATGGCCTCGGCCAGACCTGAAAGGTCTAGGCTTGGGCCTGGTTCGGGTTGCGGGGTACTCCCCGCAGGTGTGCTACGACCAGTAACATTGACCGAAGGAAGGGCCTGGGTCTCCACCCTTCCTTGGTCGTCGGTGACTAATTTCACACTCCCAGACCCGGGTATCTGGGAGCGCCGGGGGCTAGCCGGAGTGCATGGCAAATCATTATCATTCGTGTGTCTCTCTGTCATGGTTTACGAAGGGTTTTTGGGTAATAGATACAGGGGTTCCCCATGTCCCTGCAACCAGTCTTTTAGAGGGTATTTAGGCCTCATGGTTCCTGGTAACCGGGTTTGGATTGGGTTAGTTACTGCCGCCCAATATTCGGCATCACTCCCTTTTACAGCCAGACAAGTGTGCGGATGGAGGTGCACACCGAGAGTGTTGTCTGACGGCCAACCCTCCTCTTTTCTCATCATGGGCTTGGGACCAGCAACGGCAGAGTTAGGTATGCGAGGAACGCGGGTTCGATTTCCGCCTCTGGTAGTCATTTTTTTAACTGCAAAAATATAATTTTAGTATCGTTATCTAGGTACCGGAACGAAATCTTAACGTTAAGCATATTGGCACAGATTATATAATAGTTACTTCGTAACAGATAAATCACTCCACGGAAAATCGTCCATACCTACTCTTATAATAGCCTACAATTTTTTGTCGCACACCGCTGCGCCCGAAAATGTGCTTTAAGTCTCGAACATTACGTTATTATTCCTCTGCAGCTACGCGACCTTGGAGTAAAACTAATAAAGTCAGGGTTGCCTCTTTAGATACAAGGCCTATTTTATTTGTAGCTTGGTTTGAAATGTTTTACAATGATAATATAGTGTTTTACAAAATGTTTACCTGTGCAAAATTTTCGGTTGTCCCGAAAAGCAAATCGGATTCGTACAAACAAACATGTTGTTCTGTGCTAAATTATTTTCGAAAATGTATTCATACATAGTTATAAAAAGCATCTGTGGGAACTTTCAGTATGCCGTAAAATTGTGATGACTTAGGTATTAAAAGATTAAAAAAGTTCAAACATTCGAGACTCTGATATGTCCATAATTTTATTTAAATCTGAGACTAATTCAGGACATATGCTTAGCTGGTTTCATTTGTACAGTAAATATCAGATTTTCAAATCATATTACTTAATTAGTTTGCATAAAGACGAATCGACCGTAACACAAATAATTAAACAGTGCGTACGCGCGCGCCCGTCCGGTTGTTGGCAGCCTACCGATTTACGCACCGCCGTCGGTACGCTCGAGAGTAGGCTATTAACGCGCGCTAGTACATTGAGTGAGAGATGCCTGATATCGGTAAAAAATAACGAAAGATACCGGTATTTATTGCGACGTTGCCGCTTTGTTCAACCGTTACGGACCTCGCCGCTTGCGAGTTAGTGTCATCAGGCATGCAAAGGAAATGTCCGGTCCCGGGCTTGTAGATTTACGTAGTGCCAAAAGATCGGTAAAATATTACTGTTACCAGTAAAAATACTAAAAATATATATATATTTTAGTATTAATGTAATTAAGTAATACAGCTCGGTTATCGCTGACGTCACGCAATGATGAATTCAAAAGAGGCCAGGAATTTTGCAAGTGCGAATGGTCTGCATGGTAGCTCAGTTAGAAAGAGTTGGCCTGGTTAGCCGAAGGTCGTGGATTTAAACCCTGCCCATGTTCGAATTTTTGGTTTCTTCATAATAAATACTAATTTATTATGTTTAGCATGTTTTAGATTCACGCGTATTTTTTTAAAAAAATATCATCAACACGTTTTTTCCATTACATTTAATTTTTTGCTGCATTTTGAAACTCGCTTATTTTTAACTTATGTACTTCCACTACATTAATTAATTACAAAAAAAAAGGTGTTGTTTTATGCCCAATTATTTCAAAGCATTATTAATATAACTTAGATGAATAGCGCTATCTATCAACATACAATCAAACTATAAAATTTTGAGCTGTCAGAAAATACCTCATTGCAGTATCGTTATTTTTTCATTACCGGTACGGTATCTGCATCGAATCGAGCAGCTGTATCGATACCAATGTACGGATATTTCAAGCCTTGCTGGTGCGTTCCTCCTCCCTTTCTGTACTGTCAGAAGTCACACAACGCTTGATTGATCCTTCCAACGAAAATATAAAACGATTGCACTAGTCTTGTATTCTCGTTTTACCTAATTAAATGTATATTTGAAATTTACTTTTGAGTGAAACAGTTTAAATGCCACGTTAGATTTTGCTATGTACAAGTTCATAGCAGGCACTCCACACTAACCTCGAAAGTGACATGACATGCTACTTTGGATTTTAGATCTTAATTTACTATACAATGGCCGATAAAATAAGGTAAGATGAGCATGAATCACGTTACTAAAGACAATCCCATTGCTTAAAAAACTCGTAATTTGTGGAAGAGAGAGAACTTGCTCTTCTTAATCTGCAATATGTGGCTGCGCCGTGGATGCCCTTTTCTTTGGGATCTCGGAGTTAAGAGTTACAAGATTTCACTATTATTATTCGAATATAGGTACCACAATACTATAGCCAACCACCTAGGTTAGGTACACTTGATTAGTAGTAAAAAAGACAGTTTTTAGGTGTCTAAAGATATTTGCATTGCATGGACAACACATTCAATAAATTTATGTGTGCAAAACAAATTTACTTTAATTATTTTGGTCTTGCAGGATTAATAAAAAATATGATATGAAAGGTAGTTATGAGCCTTCCGATTCTGAAGAAGAATATTCACCATCTGAAAAGAAACTTCTTGATAAAGTGCGCAAAAGAAAACACCATGATACTGATAGTGAAGAGGAAATATATGCTTTCTCTGAATCTGAGGATGACCTAGAGCAAAAAAAAGATGATTTAGGAATTGCTGACAGTGATGTTGAGGATCAAGAAAAATCAGATGATGACTTGCCAGATTCAAAAGCTTGGGGTAAGAAAAAGCAAGCATATTATGCAACAGATTATGTTGATGAAGACTATGGAGGCTTTCAAGATGATGAAGAAATTGCAGTTATGGAAGAAAAAGAAGCAATTACAATTCAGAAAAGATTGTTAGAACAACTTGGTGATGAAGACTTTTCGCTAGATTTTTTCAATAAGCAAATAAAAGATGTAGAGGAAAAGGAAACAGTAATTAAGAGTGATCTAAGCCAGATGTCAAAAAGACAAAAGCTGCAACTGCTGGAAAAAGAAAGTCCAGAATTTTCTGGTCTAATTGATGACTTTAAAACTAAGTTGACAGTTGCAAAAGATGATTTGCATCCACTTTTAAAACTCATTAATGATGGAAAAGTTCCAAAATGCCCTGCTTCTAAGTTTGTAAAAACAAACTATGACCTTATTTTAAATTACTGTACAAATATAAGTTTCTATTTACTACTTAAAAGTCAAAGAATCAATATACAAAACCATCCTGTAGTAAAACGATTGTATCAATATAGGCAGATGTTAAATAAAATGGAACCTATCTATTTGGAAGTCATAAAACCACAAGTGAGTAAAATCTTAGCTGCAGTCAGACACAACCTACAGTTACATGTTACTGAATCAATGAAAGAAAAGAGGAAACGTAAGTCTGATAATTTTGCAGCTGAATCATCAGCAAAGAAACTTAAATTTATTAATGCTTTAGAGAAAGATGATGGCGAAGATACTGGAGTCTCTGACAATGAAGACGAATATGAAGGTAACAATACCTTCAACCCAGCAAATAATATTTTAAAGAATAATGATGAGTCTGAAGAAAGCGGATTTTCTGATAATGCTGAAGCTTCACCTTATGATAATGAGGATGAAAATAAACCATCCACATCTTCACAATTAATAGTAACTGAAGATGTAGGTGACAAACGAGAGATAACTTATCAAATTGCTAAAAATAAAGGTTTGACTCCTCACCGTAAGAAGGAACAGAGGAATCCTAGAGTTAAACATAAACTCAAATTTAGGAAAGCTAAGATCAGGAGGAAGGGTGCTATTCGTGAACCTAGGACTGAAGTTACCAGATATGGTGGGGAGGCATCAGGCATAAAAGCAAATGTGAAAAAGAGCATTAAAATTAAGTAAAATATTTAATGTATTAATCATACAATAATGTAACATTTTTTATTTCATATTAAAGTAACCACAGCATTAAAATGTTTTTCAATGTTGCCACCTGTAACAAACAATGAATGATGAAACAATGTACATGTTTTTATTATTTTACTTTGTCTATCTACATTTTTCTAGTTACTAAAGTGTTATTCTTGTATGCTTACAGTTTCAAAACTTTATCTTTGCCTCCTGATGCTACATATGCACCATTTGGTGACCAATCCACTGCATAAACTTCATCTGCATGTCCTGGCAAATCAAGCTCTAGTTTTTTAGTTTTCATACTCCATACTAAAAAATTTAGAAATACTTATATTAGTTTTTACAATAAATAAATTAAGTCAAACCAAAATCCTCAAGTCCTCAATGTCGTAGTTATGTACCTTTTAAAGTAGAGTCAGCACTTGAGCTTAGTAAAAGTCTGGAGTCAGCTGACCATGCAACTGTATAAACTGCTTGGACATGCCCTCTTAATGTTGTGATAAACTTCCCAGTTACAGCCTCCCACAATTTCACAGATTTGTCAAAAGATGCAGATGCCACTATTCTGAAGCAAAAATCACAATGAAAAACACATACATAAAATAAAACAAAGCTATATTGGTAAGAATCACACTGAAAGTCATACCTGGTATCTGGTGAAAATTTTACATCATTAACCAATTGTTGATGCCCTGTCATTCTAGCCAATGGTCGTTTTTCTTTCTCAGGCAGCCACAAAAATAGGGTAAAGTCATCTGAGCCCGACACCAACCTTTCGGCTCCTTGTGGACAGACTTCCTGATACCTTTCAAGAGCACGATTCTTGAGAATGTTTTCTAAATGAAAAATTGAATTATGTGAAAATAATTGACACCCATCTTAGGTCTTTGGTTTATTTGATTGGCCATTTAGAATATATCAATCTCTGCCTACTATGCTATATGTATACTCACTGTCCTCAGTGATTCCATGTTTATCTGTAACAGGGTGAAATGGTCCAGTCCGAAGAACATAATCTGTACTTAAAGCTAATGTGTTGACCCAGTGTGCATGTCCTTCTAATGTTCTGCAAAGAACTCCATCTTCAGCTCTCCAAACCTTTGGGAACAACAGATTTTTATAGATTAAAATGTAAAAATATTCTCTAGGTTTCAATCTAACACAGCTATAGTTAAACAGATGCATGTTATTAGGCAAAATACTAACTTTTATTGTTCTGTCCTGAGAAGATGTGTAAATGAGTCCAGTTCCACCCCACTTGACTGATGTGACTGCTTTAGAATGCCCAGTTAGACTTAAAACAGTAATACCTGTTACAGTATCCCATATCCTTACATCACCATCTTTTGATGAACTTGCCAATTTTCTGCATTCTGGGTTCCTAAAATAGTTTTTATGTAATATTGGTTATATTGCACTTTTTAACTAAAAGAGATTTTTTAAAATATTGGATTGGGTAGCAAAAATCTTACCTGTGGTATGGTTCCCATGCTAGTGCTGTTATCCACTGTTTGTGCCCCATCATAGTCTTTCCTATTTGTTGACCCGTGTTGGGGTCCCATATTATTAGTCTGCCTTGTTTGCAAGCTGATGCTAATTTAGATCCATCTGGGGCCCAACTGATGCACAGTACCCAGTTTGTATGTCCTGAATAAAATTTTTAAAACAATATTGTTAATGTTAGTTATTTCACTACCCAGGTTTTGTGTTTCCAGGCAAAGCAGAATCAATTGTTATCCGACTGCGGGTGATCCTTTTATCCTCTACGGGTTAAAAAGGTTTGTTTGTATATATGGTTATTGTTGCCTTTTAAGTATAGTTCAAGTTTAAAATGTGTAATGAATAGACAATTGATTTACCTTTACACACATGGTGAGGTGTTTGTGTATGTAAATCCCAGAACCTCACAGTAGTGTCACCAGATCCACTGGCTAGTTGTTTCCCACAAGGACTAAAGCTAGTTGATATGACAGCTTCAGCATGTCCAGGTATAGAACTAAAATATCAATCAAGTATTAACACAACACAATCAAAAGTTTGGGTGTCGGCTAATGATGATAGTCTATATACCTCGTACATCTTGTTACTGGCCGTACTCTGAATACAGCTTGTTGTTGATAAATTATATCTACAACTTCTTCAGAGTTTAAACATTTGATATCTAGAGCATCCTTGAGACTGGCAGTTATTTCTACGTTTTTAACGAAGAACAGGAATGGTTTATCTTCCTGAAAATAAGATATTAGACATAACAATTTAAAAATAAAATACTGAAATCAATCACCTGTTTCCATGCTTGCTTACCTCTTGAAGAAGTGCATTACAAATAAGTTGAAGTTGGTCCTTGGTGATATTTAGAGGCAAGTCCAAGGTATTACCAATTTCTTCACCAGTATCAGATTTAAATTTAGCCTGAATACAACTTGGCAAATCTAAATCCATTTTAAATTTCCTTTCCTTTCTTAGAAAACAAATTTTAGGTTATGTCAGAGGGAAGGAGGAAATAATCACAAACTATACAAAGTATGAAAATAATGCATGGATCTGATGTGTGTGACAGCTACCTACTATTTATCCGTCTCGTACGTACGTACCAAACCGCCGATGTAAAAAAAGAATATTAAATATTTAAGTGAGTTGAGCACACGGAATGGTAGTTTTGTCCGACTTCATTTCTACTATTTGCACACATTTTGACAGTTTTGACGTAATCTTTTATCAGAGTGGCAACATTCAATAAATGTCCGACTTCGGCGTTTTACATACGTGTTATGTTTATTTTATTTGAAACATTACCATTATTTATTGAATAGCTACATCAAAATGAAGTTTCTTTATTTATTACTGACTTTGTGGACTATAGCAAGATGTGACGAACACACGCATATGTATAAAGACGGAGAACAAGTTGTGCTATGGATGAATACCGTCGGCCCATACCACAATCGTCAAGAGACGTATGCATATTTTTCGCTACCATTCTGCGTTGGAACAAAGGTAACCATTGGACACTACCATGAGACGTTGTCGGAAGCGTTGCAGGGCGTCGAGCTCGAATTTAGCGGCCTCGACATTACATTCAAGGATAATGTACCGGCGCAACAATTTTGTGCAATCGAACTGAATGAGCAATCTTACAAGGCACTAGTGTACGCCGTGAAGAACCACTACTGGTATCAAATGTACATTGATGACCTTCCTATATGGGGTATTGTTGGCGAAGTTGATGGAGATCAATTTTACATTTGGACTCACAAGAAATTCGATATTGGATACAATGGAAACAGAATTGTAGAAGTCAACCTTACTGCTGAAAATAAAGAAAGACTAACACCTGATGCAAAGATTCCATTTACTTATGAAATAAACTGGATCAGAAGTAGCATACGCTTTGAAGACCGGTTTGATAAGTACTTAGATCCCAATTTTTTCCAACACAGAATACATTGGTTCAGTATCTTCAATAGTTTTATGATGGTTATATTTTTAGTTGGCCTTGTGTCTATGATTCTTATGAGAACACTACGCAAAGATTATGCTAGATATTCAAAAGATGATGATCTTGACGACTTAGAAAAAGATTTGGGAGATGAATATGGATGGAAACAAGTGCATGGTGATGTATTTCGGCCTGTACCACACCTGGCACTGTTTTCTGCTCTTGTGGGCTCTGGCTACCAGTTGACTGTTGTCACTTTAGCAGTCATAATCTTTACAATATTTGGGGAGCTTTATACTGAGAGAGGCTCATTACTATCCACTGCAATATTTATTTATGCAGCTACATCTCCTGTGAATGGATACTTTGGTGGATCTTTATATGCTAGAATGGGGGGCAAATTGTGGATTAAGCAAATGCTGCTCTCTGCATTCTTATTACCTGTTATGGTTTGTGGCACAGCATTCTTCATCAACTTTATTGCCATGTATTTCCATACATCGAGGGCAATTCCTTTTGGCAGCATGATTGCTGTTATGTCAATCTGTACATTTGTTATTTTGCCTTTGACCCTTGTGGGTACTGTTCTAGGTCGTAATTTGGCTGGACAGCCTGACTATCCTTGTCGCATCAATGCAGTTCCAAGGCCCATTCCAGAAAAGAAGTGGTTCATGGAACCATTTGTTATTATTATTATGGGAGGAATTTTGCCATTTGGTTCTATTTTTATTGAGATGTATTTCATCTTTACTTCCTTTTGGGCTTATAAGATCTATTATGTGTATGGATTTATGTTATTAGTTTTCTTGATTTTAATGATAGTGACTGTCTGTGTCACCATTGTTTGCACTTATTTCTTGCTTAATGCAGAAGATTACCGTTGGCAGTGGACTAGCTTTCTTTCAGCAGGAAGTACAGCTCTCTATGTTTACTTGTACTCCTTCTATTACTTTGTTTTCAAAACCAAGATGTATGGGTTGTTCCAAACTACTTTCTACTTTGGCTACATGGCTTTGTTCAGTTTGGCTCTTGGAATAATATGTGGTACTGTTGGTTACTTGGGCACAAGCATATTTGTCAGAAAAATATATTCAACTGTTAAGATTGATTGAAGAAAAAACTACTATGTTGAGGTGTATTCAAATTGTACCATCATTGAAACTCAGTTATAGTATACATATATTTTTTTGTTTTTGAATATGATTGTTTGATGATTTTAATTAGTTTGGTATCTACATTAGTAATTTTGTGTAATCAAACACGAGGACTTCCTTGTGATCCCTCATCAAGGACATGAAGCCTGCAAAAGGGTTCTGATACATTCCTGAACATGATTACTACTACAGTAATAAACTAAGTTATGTTGAAGTAAATGCAAAGTTTATCATTAAATTAGTATTTTGTAGATTCTGTTTGGTAAAATTATTAGCACACTTGCCTATTTAAAAAATGCACCTTTGACATCCTTTAGTTTTTACTTACTGACTATAAGCTAAACTATCTCCACATTTTAGAGTTATATGCGTGTATGGTTTATCCTGCAACCCTACAAATGAATGTAAGTTACTGTCTCTGTCTGCAGGGTTTTTATGCTTATACCGCTGAACTGATTTAGATAAAACTTGGGGTCTCTAACTACACATCTAGTTTTCTAGGCTTCTTTTTGTCGCGATAGTAAACCTATAAGGGTTTGCATAGGCTAAGTCGCTGGGAACCACTATTATTTGATAATTGAAGAATGTGTGATGTGATTGTCCGTCTGAAACTATACAAGGCGAGCTGCTGGAAAAGCCTAGTAATATACACAAATGTGATCTTGTTGTTGAGACAGGTTTCTTCAGCTTTTGTATTATTTAATTTTATAGAAATATAAGATTGCATGCATGCAATAGTGTAGCAATACTTACTTTGTGGTGTGTGGATGCTCTTTGTTAAAACTATGGTTTCATATCATTATACATTAAATAGATGTGTTCTGATAATCAATTCATAATTTTCTATTTATGAAATTAATAAAGTGATTTTTAAAGATTCTTATTATGGTCTTAATAATATAAATAATGTCTTGTGTAACATGTAAATATTTCTTAGAATTAGTAAAACTGTACATCAGATATTGTTATAAAATGATATCCATGTACAAATTTCGATATTTTAAATTGTGAAAGCTTGCTGCTTTATGATGGTCTTTATAAATGGATCATTTTCTCTGAGAAGGTACTGGATAATCTCTTAGAGATACTAATCTATTTATAAGTATAGATATAATTCCTACATTTTAAATTTTAGTTTACTTATTGTAAATAATAATAGAAATGAAATGTAATATTCAATAAAATTACATGATAGAATTGTCAAGCTTTCACGACAATTTATCATACACACTATAGACAAATATGTAACTCTGTATGCCATCCAGCTTATTATTAAAATTACGTTGTAATAAAGTTATGAAATAAAGATGGATGAAATAATGTATTGTTTTATTCATTGTACATACAGGCCGTAGTTACACTTGGGCGCTGTTTTCATAGTTGACATGGGTAACCTGACGTGCAGCCGATTGTACAACATCATCATAATTTTAAGAGCAAGGCTCTTGTTTGTCGGTGCAGTAACCGCCATTTCAAATGGTATTGTAGGTAGGTACATAATGAAGTGAAAATCAATAAGCTGCTGTCATGCCATTTAGAGACTGTTTGTGGCGATGCCGAGAAGTAAACATCCTGTATGTATTTTATGACGCCAGATCATAAGAGTCAACAATAAATGCATCCATCTTCCAAACAAACTTGTTTGAAATCAAAGGAAGACGAGTGTGTTTCAAAAAAATGTGATAATACACTGATGTAGTCCATATCAGCACATGATAAATTGGCCAAGTGCGAGTCAGACTCGTGCACGAAGGGTTCCGTACCATTAACTTACAATATTAGACAGTCTAGGCAAAAACACGTTTTTATGGGAGCCCCCCTTAAATATTATTTTTAATTTCATTTTAATTATTTATGTTTAAAGTGAAATACAACATGTTATTCTGTAAATATTTTAAGAGTCTACTTGTGGCCATTATAAATATCGAGCAAAAAATGGCGAAAATTTAATGTTTGTTTTAGGGGGGCCCCTCTCAAATATTATTATTTTAATTTAAATATTTTTTTTTTCAAAATAAATACACAACTTAATATTCTGTGAGCATTTCAAGCGTCTACCTGTTGCCGTTATTAATAGCGAGCAAAAAAAACGCTGAAAAAATCACGTTTGTTATATGGGAGCCCCCCTTAAATATTCATTTTATTCTGTTTTTAGTATTTGTTGTTACGAGGGTCAAACTGAAAGTTCTTAGAACTGGCCACTTATAAACAATATAATAAAAAAAATATTCTAAAATTTGAAAATAGAACTCTTTGCCAATATTACTGAGTATATATTTCATTCATTTGTCATTTGTTTTACGACTTGGCGGCAAATTGAAAATTGTCTGTGTCACGTCAAAATGAATTTAACACGAGAAAATTTTCGTGCAATGATTTTTTATGACTTTCGATGTCATTTAAGTCAACAAGAAAGTTATGATAGACTACGATTGGCCTTTCACGATGAAGTCCCATCTCGTGCGACTGTTTACAACTGGTTTAATGAGTTTAAACGTGGTCGCACTAATCTCACTGATGATGTACGTGAGGGACGGCCTTCTACGGCGACGACTGAAAATAACATCTGTGTTGTGCGGCGTATGATAGAGACTGACAAAAGAGTGACCTATCAGCAGATTCGGACAAGCTTAGGCATCGGTATGAGTCAAGTGCACAAAATCCTCCACGAACATTTAGCGGTCAGGAAGCTTTGCGCCCGGTGGATACCTCATAATTTGACTAAGGCTCAAAAACTCCATCGTGTGGATTGGTGCCGTAAAATGATTGAAAGATTTAACGGAGGTGACTCAAATGCTGTGTTCGACATACTAACAGGTGACGAAAGCTGGATTTACTGTTATGATCCTGAAACCAAAAGACAATCTGCTCAGTGGGTGTTTCCTTTCGAGGAGTTGCCAACTAAAGTGAAGAGAGATCGAAGTGCGGGAAAAAAAATGGTGGCCTCGTTCTTTGGAAGGATAGGTCATTTCGCAACAATTGTGTTAGAGGATCAAAAAACAGTTTCTGCAGAATGGTACACTACCAATTGTTTGCCACTTGTCTTGGAAAAAGTTCGAGAGAAACGACCTCGCAGTAGGATCCTCCTTCACCACGACAACGCCTCGTCGCACACCGCCAAGCGAACGATCGACTATTTGGCGACATCAAACGTTGAATTACTGGGTCACCCGCCGTATAGCCCCGACCTCGCGCCTTGTGATTTTTATTTATTTCCAAAAATTAAAGAAAAACTTAAAGGAAAGCGGTTTATGAATGCTGAAGAAGCGGTGGCTGCGTATCGCGATGCCATTGAAGAGACCCCTAAGGACGAGTGGGCAAAGTGCTTTTCCCAGTGGTTCCATCGCATGCAGCGGTGTATTGACGTCAATAGACAATATTTTGAAAAGATATAATAAAACTAATAACTGGCTAATGTAATCAGTTTTTGATTTTCTAAGAACTTTCAGTTTGACCCTCGTATAGCGGCAACAGAAATACATCATCTGTGAAACAGTCTAGCTATCACGGTTCATAAGATACAACCTGGTGACAGACAGACAGGCAGCGGAGGCTTAGTAATAGGGTCTCGTTTTTACCCTTCGGGTACGGAACCCTAAAAAGTAAGTATTTTTTGTAGAAAAATTAGGATGATGAAATGTAACAAATTTAATACTAACTACCTATAAGTACTGTTATTATGATTTAAGGTGTTTAAAATAAGCAAGCACCTACAAAGGATTTGGCCCAAAAAGAATACTTCTCAGAACTTCATTTATGATAAATTTATTTATCACCGTCAACAAACATTTCAACGTCCACAGCACCTTTCCTGGACTTCTTGCCGCCAGGCAGTTTCGCGTTAAACTTCTCAGCAGTCCTTTTTCTGAGCGCGGTGACATCTTCATTTTCGTCGGTTTGATCAGCCCATTCTAACACCAAACGTCTCCCGTATAAATGAGTGGAATGACACAACGATTCGAATGCACTCTGAAAAATTAATCGGTTTTTAATACACCTAAATAATAAGTTCCTTGCCGAATCTCAACATACATTAGCTAACTGCGCGGGAGCTAATAGTGCACAAGTGTGTCGTCGTGGTCCGATCATGGGGATGTTAACACCACCAACTTCTTTACCCCGGAGCCGTATTTAAGTTACTTCAAGACAGAAAAACCCAGAAACAAATTTCAGCCCGACCCGGAATTTGAATCCGGAACCTCGAATACACCTAATCTAGCAACGACTTCAATTATTACTAACGCCTTGAGTAACATAAAGATACAGGCGGCCCGATTACAATTCATTGCCTACAATAGGCAATGAATTGTAATCGGGCTTGAAGGATTAATAAATAAATAAAATAAATCATTTATTCAATATCATATGTACAAAAAAAAACATATTAGTTAAATATAGATAAAGAAGACTTTCTTTGCCTGAACGAGGTTATTCTTGTATGCTGTATCTTAAGGTGGAAAGAGCTTACTAGCTACTACTTTCAGTTCAAGTTGGCCACTACCTCCCCTCCTGCTTCCCCATACCGCGCCCCACTAGTACGGTTAGCAAAGTCAACGGTCTGTACGACCTATAAATCTTTAATGTGTATTGACAAATTTAATTCCACAAAAATCGATTTTATATTTTTACTATTCTACATTTTTATTATATGCAGTGTACCCACTGCATCAGTTTGATAAGAGCTTGTCTGTATGAGTACGATGTTGAGGTACTACGTAATCCGTATTAAAATCCGTAATCATGGTTCAACCGTATTCGAATTTTAAAATCTGTATAGATACGGATATATCAATATTTATGTATGGCAACGCTGCTTAAGCTAACCGTACCGTATTGAGCGGGTCTGCGTTGAGGTGCGGTATGGGGAAGTGGGAGGGGAGGTAGCGGCCAACTTGAACTGAACGGGTAGTACATATTCATTTTTCGGTATCAATATCATCAAAGTAACAATATATTCGATATACCTACTTATATGATATTTTAAAAAGTAAGTAAGGTAGGCAATTAGCTAAAATATATGTATGTATGTATGTATCTTTAGTTTATTCCGATGTATCTCGTATACCACAACGCATTTCATACAAACCTTTGCATCTGCATTGGAGTGGTAATCAACGAAGGCGAATCCACGGTGCTGATCTGATCCAGGAGTTAACTTCTTTGGCAGTCTCAATGTCTTTATTTCCCCAAAGGCTCTAAAACATTATGCCAACTGTATATATTGAAATAGCGATAGGCGATTGTTCGAAAGAAAATAATCGAATGAATCGACAATCGACCAATCGAACTATCGAATGTCGATTTAGTAATTCGGAAAAATAATAATCGAATAATAATCGACAGTCGAATGATAATCTATACTTGGCCCTTCGATGCATTCGATTGAATTGCCGCGTCAGGACAGGCAGCGAACGAACGATTAATCGACGCGACGAATGATGATTCATTCGTTAGTAGTTAGTAATACGGCCTGCGCACCGCGTGCTCCGGTATTGCTCGCCGCATTATCGAATGATAATCGAATGACTGCGGTTGCTTATCGAATACATTCGATTACAGGGGCCATTCGAATAATTCGATTAATTTAGTAATAATCGCTCATCGCTATATTGAAATCATTTCAAATTACCTAACCTTTCAATATCGAGCAAAAAACAGAAATACGTCATCTGTAAAAATTTCAATGTCTAGCTATCATGATTCCTGAGATACAATCGACAGTGGAGTCTTAGTAATAGGGTCCGTTTTTACCCTTTGGGTACGGAAACCTAAAAACTAAAACAGGTCCTTAGTGATTATTGTACCCTTATTAAGATTCAAGTTCACCAACACAAATATATATTTTTTTATCGACCAATTTAGATTTATTTGACATATTTTGTGTGGGAATTATGTCAATTTAACCGCAAAACAATGTTTACCAGCTGTAAAAAAGCTGGTGAACATGGGGCCAAACACTTTCGCCGCAAAATTTATAAGTTGTTTTTTTTTTCAATTTCATTATAGTTTTATAAATTCATCTTTCATATCGTGCCTACGAAGTCTGTCCATCAAATTCACTAGTAGATTAAAAGATAAGGACTGGCCGATCAAATGAGTAGATATGGGAAAATAAGTAGGGCGTATCACTAAAAATGTTATTATCATTACATCCGATTATTGACATCCGCATAGGCACCTACACACTATGTTATTATTACCTCACTATTTTTTAGGTATCTATTTTCATTGCTCAAGTTCAATATTGATATTTATTACCTGAATATTTCGTGGAGTTCATTTCTGTTTGCTTGGAATGGTACATTGCGTACAAGAATTTTTGTACCATTTTGTTTTATATGTTTAGCACTTTTCCTTGCTGTTTGGACATCAGTTCTGGAACAAAAGATATTTAAGTTAGATTTCATACAACCCGGATGATTACGATATTTGCATAATAATAGCTCTTAACAAAATTACGTAAATTAACCAACTTACGTATTTCCCCTTTCTGATCGTTTTAGCTCTAAGTTCTTTTCATCTAAAGTAGAATTTTGTAACATCTTGAGAGCTTCATTGGCATGAAGTTTGCTATAGAACTGCACGAAGCCATATCCCATCGATAGAAACTGTCCGGGTGCCTTTGGATCCTTTTTCTTGGCTATCGTTACATTGTGCACTTGACCAGCTTGCGAAAAATGCTAGAAAATAGAATTAGGTAATTATTTTCCAAGTTTAGTAACAGTTTGATTGACTCTAATGATACTAAGAAGTGTATACTGCATTTCTTTTGTAAATACTAAAGTCAGTATCAGTACAGGCATAATAAAGGCTTTGGTTGGCCACACTGTAGGTGCGGTATGTTTCTTAGCAGCAAGGAGTTAGAAGCACCACACGGTTAGTTGGATGGTTAACTGTTTAATAGTAACTTACTTCTGACATTATACACACAATGTTATACCCTAAGCTGAAGAGAAATAGCACACAATTATTCATACAGAATACCTACCCTTTTCAAATCTTCTTCTGTTGTTCTGAAATTAAGATTTTTAACGAACAATGTCGTATCATTTTCTGGCTCTCCTGAAATTTCACTTTCATGTTCACTTTTCTCAGCGGCAGCATCAAGGCGGTTGGTTTCATGCTCTTGCTGCACCGTAATAGTTTTCTTCTCTTCTTTCTTACTTTCGGTTATTTCTTCAGTGTCTTTAGATGGATCATTATTATCAGTTTCCACCTTTTCAGCAGATTTAATAAACACATTTTCAGGCGCCCACTCCAGATACATCGGCGATGACTTAAATTGAGAATAGGCTAGTTTGCTAAAGGCTTTCTTGGCTTCGAAAGGCTCTATGAAGTCTACGAGTGCTGTTATACCATGTTGCGGCATTAAAAACCTAGCGATATGGCCATGCTTTTCAAATAACGGTTTTATTTCACTCTTCTCGGTGTTTGCTGGCAGATTCTTTACTAATATGCAAGTTTTCGATCTTCGTTTAGGTGGCTGAAAGTAAATTTTGTTGATTTATTATACCTAAAGACATGTATTCACTTCGATGAGGGCGAGTGCAGGTGATTAGTAATAGCAAATGATTAGTGCAAGAAGTGTACAATTTTGTCAAGTGGCTTTGTTTAGAAAATTCAGTGGTTAGCCATCGACCAGCAAGTAAGTATAGTACAGAAGCGAGCTTCTGATGCGAAAGGCTAAACACTAAACTACTGTCCAGACCGTGTGTAGTGTTGGATCGTTGCGAGTGAGGGAGAAGGGAGGACGCACGGGATGTGACTACTCGCAGTCCACTCGCAAAAAATAGAACCCGCGTCTACTCACTTAACTAAGATGTTACTAATCACTTGCACTAATCAATCGCGTCGATGCGGTTGGATGCGAGAAGCGGAGGACCGTGAAAGTTGGCGCCGTCTTGGAAAGGCCTATGACCAGCAGTGGTCTGCAATAGGCTGACATGAATCAATCGCTGTCCACAGGTGTTTACTCCTCATCACAAAGCACCTGCACTTATCGCCTGCACTAATTACTAATCATAAAAAGGCCTTAACGGCACGATTGATTTTAATTACCTTGGCGAAAACCGATAAAAATTTTACTTACCTTACTGAATGCGTCTAAATACACTCCATTAGTTTCAAGGAATTTACGTGTCTCGGCGACTAGTTGAGTTTCTCCCAGCGCCAATCTGACCGCCGCACTCGTATCTAAAAAATATTAATTGATTCCATTGATTACTAATAAATAAATATTGTAGTAGTCATAGTATACTGGGTGTAACAAAAAGGAAAAATAAAATTTAAAGGACGTGTAGAGTAGTAAATATGTAGTTCCTATGCAAAACCAGAAACTCGTGCGAGTATAAATTACTGAGGAAATTGATGCTAAAGTTTTAACAAAAACTTTTCGATGACAACCTTAAATATCAGCTGTTAGGTGTAAACAAACTCATAAATCGAGATTAAGTAGGAAATAGATGTAAAACTTTTATAAAATGTGCAGTGATCCTCTTAATGATCATTGAATTTATTAAATAAACAATAAATTAGTCGTTTAAGGTGTTTCGGTTTCTTACTGTGTTGCAACGCTAAGATGTTATTACTGGTGAAGAATTCATTATTGAACATTACCTAATAAAACAACTTTTAGACGATACTTGAGATTATGAGATATCATGAAGCGTTTAAAATCGAAGATGGGCTTTATTCGAAATTCTAATGCTGCATGACTTAGTATTGATCAACATCCTTAATTATTTCATTCATTCGCTTTACCGTTACCACCACCAATATGACAAAATTACCGCGATTACTTGACCTACCGGGTGATATCGGACACTACCGCGAACTAATGGCGCATAACGCCATCTAGCGGCAGATACTTCGTTTGTTACTTCGTTTGAATAAATTTGCTACCCTATTGTTTTGGGTTTGTAATTTTATTCGTTCAGACTAGAAATAAAAAAAATAAGTTAGAGAGACAACTAAAAATAATAATACAATTTCACAACAGCAGTAACTCGGCAAATACATTATACCAATAGTTTTATCTCAGTGGCTCCTCTGCACTTATTTTATCATTGACCAAACAAGGCAGTCCACGTGGACTGCGGCGCCTCAAAGTGCGCAGAACCAATCAGTAATCGTTCCGGAAAAATTGGAACGATGCGTTTAGCCAATAATGTCCTGTCACGTGACTATCACTTACGCCTTAGCCCCGCCTCCCGGAAATAATTAAAAATATTACGGGATCCGCATATTCGAAAAGATAAAATTTAAGACATTTACGAAAATGTTTTAATAAAAAAAAGTGTATTTGATAACTTTGGTTATTTGTTTAAACAAACAATATATATTTAGACAAACAATTATATTATAACTTAAAATAAGTTTTGATATTCCTACTTTCTTTAAAATAGTAGTAATATTTTAATTTAGGTTAAGGGTTTTTCTAATTACTTACATCGAACCCTGCGAAATGTCCCTACTTTTTTTCTACAATTTTCAATTTTTTTAAGTGCTTGTATTCGTTCTCGTTGCGCAGTCGCTGTCCAAATTTTCTGAATTTCGATCTTCGATTTAAATCAGCATTGGTGTTATTGTCCCAAACATTAACTACTGTTTTCTGTACATAGTTTTAAAAAAGAAATGTACCTACCTGATTATTTTTTATAGTCTCTAAATAATTTTGCAAATAAATGCATTAATCTGATTATCGTTGTTATCACTCAGTCCCATTCCCATCAAAGCTAGGTAGGTACTTAGGTAGTTTTGGGCAGCGTCCGCGCATCAGCTGATCGTGCGGCGGTCGAGGGTTGCGGGCGGGGGTTCGCTAACGAATGACCGCAGATTCAGGGTTATCAACACTTTCGGTAAAAAAAAACAATTTATTTACTTAGTATGGGGAAAAAAGTTGTTTATTTTTAACTAAAACTTTTACTACTTAATGTTCACATTACATACATACATACCCTTAAATATTATTTCGCTTTTTGTTACACCCTGTATAGTTGTTAGCTACACGATGTTTAGGTGAGAAAATTTACGTACTCGATTTTAGGACCATATAACACAAAAAAACCTTGTATTATACTATATTCTTGTATACAACAAGATCATTTTTTGTTAATGCAAAACCTCTTAAGAGCTGATTCCAGTGCTCAAATACAACAACTTGTACAACGAAATAGAAAAAAAAACTTATTAGATAGATTCTTGTTGTAAACAATCTCAACAGAGATTAGCCGACTGCGCGGGAGATATTATAGTGCACCACAAGTGTGTGCGCAATACACAGGTGCACTCTCTGTTCCTTAACTCTCATAATTAGGTGAGACAGCAGTCCGACATGCCCGTAGAGGGATCAGGCGCAGGACCAACGGCTTAACGTGCTTTACGAGGCACGGGGGTGTTAACACCACCAACTTCCTGACTCCGGAGCTGTGTCTGAGTTATTTCAAGACAGAAAAACCCAACACTGTCGGTCCGACCCGGGATTCGAACCTGGGACCTCGTGGATAGTAGCGTGCTGACCACTAGACCAACAAGGAAGAAGAGAGATGTATACAGCATATGTTCTTACTTTTGTTGGTGTCGGTGAGTAGCTGCTCTTTCGTGGTGTTGTAGGTGGAGGCCACGACGTCGGCGATAGCATTCGCGCCGAGGAATAACGTGTTCCAGTTGTGTGACGACTTCGCTTGAGCTTTTAGTTTCTTCGCTTTTTTCTCTTTGAAAGTGAGTCCATCTGAACAAAAACAACTCTCACTTTACAAGTGCTTTAAGTAAAAGACACGTGGTAAGTTCAAATTCAAATGCGTTTATTGCCATTATGAGTACATTCAGGTCTCATAAATACAATGGAGCTTTACATAATGACCCTTTTGGGTATTGCATTTTTTTGAGAAAGTAACTAAAATACACTCAAAATAATGTTAATTACTTAAATTAATAGATACATAATATTTTTTAAACATAGGTTTAACCTTAATCATGATGCATCACACATGACGTGGATTATCCGTCTGAGGTAGGTATTTAAAGTAATATTGTTTTAATTTTTTAATATTGTTTTATTAATTTATTTAGGTTTATTTTACTTTCAATTTATGTTTTGGTAAAGAACTCTTCAAGAGTGTAAATGCATTTAGAGATTAGGCACTGTTTTATTTTTTTCGAAAACTCATGTAATTTGGTTTCTTTTTTGAATATTGTTGGGTATGCTGTTAAAGATTTTTATTGCCATGTAAAGTGGACTGCAGTTAAGCATTTTTATTCTAGAGTAGGGTAGCCACAATTTTTCTTTATTTCTAGTGTTGACCCTGTGGGTATCTCTAATTCTTTTAAATAGATGCATATTTTTAAAGACCAATATGCATAAATCATGAATGTACAGGGATGTGAGAGTTAAAAAGTTAAATTTGATAAAGTATGGTCTACAACTTTGGGTGTTATCGATTTGGGCTAAAATCTTTATACACTTTTTTTGGAGTTTAAACAAATGTTCGGCATTGACACTATTTCCCCATAAAATTATCCCGTATTTCAGCCACGAGTTAAAAGACTTTAGTTTGAAATATGCGCACTAGGTATTTCTTATATTTCATTAGTTGCTTAACCAGTTGTCCTGCAATTTGGAACGGGGGCGAAAACGAAAAACTTCAGCATTGCACCCGGGTTTTTCAATAGCCATCCCTAATTGCGGGCATTGATACTATTTTCTGTCAAAAGTTTAAAACAAGAAAAATCAAGTAACAATGGAAATGTGATTGGATTCGTAATTATCTAAAACAAAATTAATTTTCGTGTTTGAAATACCGGTAAAAATTCTAATTTGTAAATGCTCGTAATTAAACTACGAAAATCATGCCCAAGTGTGTTAAATCAATATTTTTGGAAACTCAAAAAATCATGATAAATAAAATAAACAAAATATTTTAAGGATAAATAGGATCGGGCCGCCATATAAAAATATAGTATAGCAGCAGACTGCAAGGGCGAAGTACGATAGATGTCAGCGGGGACGGGTGGTGTTGGTTCTATTATGCATTGAACATTTTATTGAAGGCAAAAATCTGATGCAGAGCTGAGCTCCAGCTACGTTCCAACAATATTCCCGTCAAAGTTACTTATTATAATAGTATGCATAACCTTTCTTATATTTTCATTTAAATTCGCTAAAAATTATCGTTATCAAACCATCCAGTTGCACTACATAATTTTACAGATCTAAAGTTCAAAATAATTGTGATCACTGTCATCGCGCACACAGCGAATAGTATAGCACCAGACTGCAAGGGCGAAACACGTTAGATGACGGTGTTGCGGAAGGGGATTTCCTATGAGTCGCGTTCGAATGGCGCCTCGTCCCCCGTACGCCTGGCGCTGGAGGGTAGCGCACGAACTTGTGGGACTATAGTATTACCATCGTCATCATCAGCATCGTCGAGTTTCTCGGTCTTGGCCGGGAGCAGGTGCAGCATGCGGCCGCAGAAGGCAGTGCCGTCCAGCTCCGTGAACGCTTTCACCGCGTGCTCGGGCATCACGAACGTCACAGTCGCGAAACCCTTCGGCTGACGGAGAATTTTGTCTATGGGCATATTCACCTCCGCTAAAGGGCCTGAAAATAAAAATAATTTATAGCCATTTTCATCAAACGTCCCCTAAGCTACGTAATTGGCATTTAGGTATCGATTTTCAGCAAAATTCTGGTTTCTACTAGCAATACTGGTAAAACAACTTGTATTTTATATTCATGAACTTCGTTTTTCGTCCTATAACATTAAGTGATGACTTGCATTATAAAAACCATTTTTATAAAATAAAAAATATAGATTTTTTAGCTAGGGGATAAGTTAGTGAAATGAGGTTTTCGATAGTCTTTAATTTAAGTATTAGCACAGAATAAGTGCTAGTACTTCGTACAGAAGTATGACTTAGCAATTGTATTCAAAGAAATGTCTGCTCAATGTTGTCAACAATATGGCGTAATTTAGTTCGCCTTAGAGTCAAGCACATTTTCGTTTGCTTGACTCTGAGGCTGTGCTTCTCTCGTGTTCACCTACAAAAATCCATTGCAAGATAATTTCATACTTATTACTCTGGAATATGATTCATAATACACTAAACCTATTCAGTGACGTAATATCACACGACGCCACAGAATACTAGTACTTCGTACAGAAGTATGACTTAGCAATTGTATTCAAAGAAATGTCTACTCAATGTCGTCAACAATATGGCGTAATTTAGTTCGCCTCAGAGTCAAGCACATTTTCGTGTAGACACCTACAAAAATCCATTGCAAGATAATTTCATACTTATTGCTCTGGAATATGATTCATAATACACTAAACCTATTCAGTGACGTAATATCACGCGACGCGATAGGGTTGACTGCTACGAGAAGCTTCTAACGCCATCTAGCGCCTCTTTCTAGTACTTTATTCATTCTCGTCCAGCCAGCAACGTAGCCGCGCGGCCGCCGGTGAATAAAACGCGCGAGGGTGGCTCTGGCCGGTAGCGACACGCAACTTGTTTTAGCACCTACGTAGGTGCGCCGCGCGTAGGTACGTTTTTGCTACCTCCGCGGGGAGATACACAGGCCTGACGACGCGATAGGTTTGACTGCTACGAGAAGCTTCTAACGCCATCTAGCGCCTCTTTCTAGTACTTTATTCATTCTCGTCCAGCCAGCAACGTAGCCGCGCGGCCGCCGCTGAATAAAACGCGCGAGCGTGTCGCTGGCCGGTAGCCACACGCAACTTGCTTTAACCCCTTACAAAGGGTCGCCGCGCGTAGGTAGGTTTTTGCTACCTACGCGGGGAGATACACAGGCCTGGTATTAGTCAGAAATCTGATCTTCCATCTTCATATTTGACTAGTCTTTCTCACATCGAAGGGGGCCGTGAGAGTAAGCGAAGCCTTCAAAAACAAACGAGGCGTGTTTATGCGTGGCTACATGCCCGGATTTAGGTACAATACTCAACTTTAGGTAAATGTGCATCTTATTATCGGATTTCAAATTTTATAGGATAAATATTAACTTTTCCTATAAAATTAGAAATGTATGTATGTTTGTTTCGATATATATTTATAAATAGCATCAATAAGCCTTACAAATTATGGAGATAATTTCTTCAGAAAATAAAATGACCATACCATATTTTTCAAATAAACTGGTGACCTCTTCTTCTGAGACAACATAAGGCAAATTCCTCACAAATATACTCCCACTTTCACCAATACTTTCTTGATTGTTTTCTTGCTAAAAATTACAGTCAGTAGGTACATTATTATTGTGTCATACGTACTAATAGCCATTGTCACGTACATATGTACTATAATAATGTTGTATAAGTAAATCGAAAATGTCACCTCTTTTCTTTTCTTCTGGTTATTTTGTTCTTCTTCCTCAGCCGCTTTTTTTGCTTTATCTTCATATTGACTGATATGTATTCGATGATTAGCTGAAATGTTTATTAATAATAATAGTTTTATAATTTACCATCAGCAAAAACTTATCCTAAGCAGAATATAAATACTTATTTTTTGACTACATGCTTGGATATGTAAATGCTTTATATAGCATTATAAAGATGCTTGCATGGCTAGCCCATATATGCCTACACCTGTACATTATCACAGTTTATATACTGGCAGTTTGTATGCCAGTGCAATTATTTACAGTGAACACATTTACTTACCAATAAATAATTTGTCTTTACTGAGTGCTTTCTTAAGTTCCTTTTCAGTCCTAAACCCAACATAACAAAATCCTGCCACTCTTTTGCCTTTTGCTTTTAGTGGCAGTCTAATGGAGTATGGGACTAGAGGTCGGAAAAAATCTTTTATATCTTTTTTCTTGCATTTGAAGGGTAATCCAGTTATCTGTAAATAGATTAAAGTAATTTTCAACTGTCGGATAAAAGTTATTGGTTGAATAACTAACTAGTTCGTGCGCGACCTTCCTGAGGTCGTCAGAGGCGCGATGGGCGAGGCAGACCTATGACAGTCGCGTGCGATTGGCGCTTCTTCACCCCCTGCACGTCTTGCAAAGGTTCAGGCTCAGGAGGGTCGCGCATAAACATATTTCACAACTAAACAACATTTTCTTACTAATTTGTAAAAAGTACTCATTCACCACTCACTCACCTTTACATGGAATAGTTTACGATTTCTTATTTTTTTTACTGGTTTTTCTTCTGTTTGTTCCACTGGTTGCTCTTGTTCCTGATTTTCGGAATCTGGTTTTGGTCCATGAACTCTTTTCATTAGTAGCTTCATATACTAAAAAATTGAGCATTATAATACTAGATAAATTTATAAATAAGAAATGGTTGCTTGAAATGTACTATCAGGGTCAATTGCGACTTACCACTTTGCAGAGAGAATCGCTTGGCAGGCTCCAGACCAGTAAATGTCAAAATTGATTCGAAAGTCAATATACTTTTAAAAAATTATGTCATTGTAACTGTGAGTGAGTATGAATTTTATATGATGCAATGTGCATATGATTTTGGCCCTAAAACTGGTAAGGCGCATTTGTCCTTAATGGTACAAGCTTGAAAGGACAGCACATCAAGGTAAGGACTGTGGTATCTTATGATGTTGTAATAAGAGTTCAATGAAAATGCAGTCTGATGTAGAAGCCACCTCTGCACTATAAAGTGGTAATTTTTTTACAAACTTGTCTGTGAATTTTGTGATAGTGTAAATTCACTGTAGGCACCATGGCACCATATATTCACTGAATACTGTAGTCCCAAATATCTATATTACAAAAATTACATTTTAATAATTTACCTACCTCTAAGTCACTGATCTGCTTATTAGCTACTTTTTCTGCAGTTGTCCTACTATCATCTTCTTTAGGAACTGCCGCTGGTATTTCTGTGGCACTGGGCTCCTCTTCAACTCCACTGTCATCATCACTTTTAGCAGCATTTTCGAAAGCTTCCTTGATCCAGGCTGTTTTGTCATTAATGTGAGCTTCAATGAATTCTGCAAACAGTGGATCATCTTTGTGCTGAAAGGTGAAAGCATATAAAACCACAATAAAAAGCAAGCTCAAGACATTGAGTGATAAGCAGAGATTGGAGTAGAGAGGTAGATTGATTTGGGGTCAATTGATATTAATATGGAAATGCATGACTCCAATATTCTGTAATCTCAAACATATACAACTTAATGGTATTCTAGTCGTAAAAATAAAAAGAACAAAGTTGTGTAAAGTATCAAACCAAGTAATTTGAAAAGGTGAGATATCCACACTAATATTATAAATGCGAAAGTGTCTGTCTGTCTATTTCTTCTTGACTCTTAAACCACTGACCCGATTGAGATGAAATTTGGTATGCAGACAGTTCGAGACCCTAGAAAGGACATAGGCTACATTTTGTCCTGATATATAAACATTAAGGGGGTGAAATGGGTAGTTTCCTCGCTGTTATCGGTCATGTTTGGCGCGTTGAATGAGTGAATGAATCCGATCAGAGCCAATGTCGTGATTCGCTCGCTTGTTTGCTGTTCATTTTGTTTTGTTGTGGGGGGAGTTTTTGAGTGATTTATTTTGAATTTAAATATTAAGTAACTACTTATTGTGATTGTGATATTAGTAACTATGTGATTTAAAGAGAAATCTATGTGATTTAAAGAAAAAACAATAAAGACTGATTGATAATAATAACGTTTTCTTTATTTTTCACTCAAAATATGAGCCTTGTAAGGAAGTTTCTGTTTCGGACAAAATAGATACTCTTGCCGAAATTAGTTTTCGGTTTCAGTTTTGGTCGTAAAACTAGTTTCGGTCGGACACTAGTTCGCAATAAGATAAATACCTTTTTGAGTAGTTCCACTATCTTATTTTTATTTTTTTCAATTTTTTTCTGTTGCTTCTTTACAACTTTTTGATCATCTTCATCCTTATGAATTTTCTTGTAAGCTGTGCTGTCTGGTGCATATTTACTCCAAGCTCTAGGCTTCTTCTCGTCACCTAAGTTGGCACACACCTGCACTTCTATTTTCATAGATCGAACACATGTACCATCAAAGTATTCCCTGGCAGCTTGAGCCTGTTCCTCGGTCCTGTATCCGACGAAACCGAAATTTCTGAATTTTCCATCTTTATTGTATTTTAACTGAACGTCTGTTACTTCCCCTTTTTCACCGAAGATATCTTTCAGGTTCTCTACAGTTACCTGAAAGTTGTAAAGACATTATTTTTATACTTCCATCCAGTTATCAAGTCACAAAAATTATGAATGACATAAATTACCTTATTGGGCAGGTTTTTAATTATAAGCCGGGACATTATTCTTTAGTTTTGGATATAAAAACAATTATTTTTTAGATCCACAATTCACATTCGTGTGCACATTCGCACGTGCGTAATTTTCGGTCACTTTTCGGTGTAATATTAGGTACTTTATAGTAGCCATCCATACATACACAATTCCACACTCCAAAAATCTTCATCAAAATATTATTATGACTATGGAAATGCCTAACCCTTAAGCTGAAAATTAAAAACAACAGTAAATATTTACGCAAAATCAAGTTCATATGTTTTATAGGTACCAATTAAAATAAATTAACAGGTACCTACCGTAATTATAATAATATTATTTACTAAATAATGTGCATTCAAAATGTGACCACTGTAAAGTACCACTTACTGACAGTTCTTTGACATTGACAGCAGTGGACAGCAGTTCCATACGGGAGCAGCACAGATAAAGTCCGAACTTGAAATTATTTTATTGTTTAAGAGCTGGTTAAGTCTAAGGGCTTGAAATGCGTTGAGCTTATTGAGCACTAACAATCAAACGAGACGTTTTTTTTAAATATATATTTTTTTCGTTATGGGAGCCAGAACTGCAATTTATTATTTGAAGGATTTACGTTGAATTGCATTCAGTACAGTACGGACCAAAACGGTCGTTCTGCTGTCAATATCAATATCAGCTGATTGTCAAAGCAGAGTGACAAGACAACAACAGACAGGCAGACAGGGACCATCACACACGGGCGGGAACGCTAGTAAAATCAACCATTTTACAATATTCTTGTGAATTTAGACGGCAATACAGTGTTATAAAAAGTCAGTAAATCTCATTGATTTACCAGGAACAATGTCGACGGCTATGACTTTTGGACAGAAGCAATTTATTCCGACACCGCCCGATAAGGGCAGCTTCCCTTTGGACCATGAAGGACTGTGTAAAAAGATCATGACAAAATACATGAAGTGTTTGTTCACCAACAATAGTAATAATTCTTTATGTCGAGAAGAAGCGAAAGAGTATTTAGCTTGCAGAATGGAACACAATTTGATGGCAAAAGAAGATTTTTCAAAATTAGGATTTCAAGACGAGACTGATACTCAAATGAACGAAAAACATACATGATGCATTTCTACTAATTTGTTAAGTAAGATATAGAATTTATTGTATGTAGCAGTTGTATATTTAATTAAAGTTGTTTGTTACATTTCATTGGTTTTGTTTAAAAACTATATAATTATATTGGTAGGTTAGGTAAACAAATTCTTGGGGACCTCAGGCGCTGTCTGCACTACTGACGGATTTGCCATACCTACCTACCATAACAACTTATTATACATATGTACCTATGTCTTTTTATTATATCCACTGATATCATACGAGTATAAGGCATAGGTAACATAATATAAGCTAGGCATGTTCAACTTTCATTATATACTTCAAGTTATGGGTAGGTATGTTATTTTCTTATTAAAAGTTCCTTAATGTCCTTCGCCAAGGGTCCTTTTTGAGGTACCTACCACAATATAGGTGCTTTTATTCCTTTCAGCTTTCAATTCTTTAGCCGGATTCATCAAAACCGGTCTAGCTGTAAGTATAAAAAAAAGTTGCAACCAGACTTCTTCGTCACCATAGGAATAATAATAATAATACTTAGGGGCATAAAGAGGTAAACAATTATTATGAGATGTCAGATGTGTTGTCAGTCCGCTCCGCAACAAAAATTGGGTATCTGGCCAGCCACGTCAGGTCTATTTCAACGAAAGGCTAACCAAAGTAAACCGGCAGTTATTTCGAGAGGCTAGAACAAGGTCGAACGAATACGGTTTTCAGTTCTGCTGGGTACGAGATGGAATAATTTTTGTCAGAAGAGGAGAAGGGAAGCCGGTCATACGAATCACGTCACTCCACGAACTTGAAGATAAAGTTGGTCCTGCAAAAGCTGCTCAAGAACCTCCCCTCAATAAGTCCTAGAACTAGTATCGCGGTTACACGTAGGTAAGCCAATCACTTGTTTGTTAATCCTTATTGTTATTGTTTTATATTTAATGTATTTAAAAAAAGGTACTCGCTCTCATTATCTAAATAAACCTTTTAAATTAACATCAACCACACTACACATAAACATAACCCATGCACACACACTACACACTAAGACACATCTATCACTCTTTCACACGCTTTGGGGACATTACCACAGAATACTAGTACTTCGTACAGAAGTATGACTTAGCAATTGTATTCAAAGAAATGTCTACTCAATGTCGTCAACAATATGGCGTAATTTAGTTCGCCTCAGAGTCAAGCACATTTTCGTGTAGACACCCACAAAAATCCATTGCAAGATAATTTCATACTTATTGCTCTGGAATATGATTCATAATACACTAAACCTATTCAGTGACGTAATATCACGCGACGCGATAGGGTTGACTGCTACGAGAAGCTTCTAACGCCATCTAGCGCCTCTTTCTAGTACTTTATTCATTCTCGTCCAGCCAGCAACGTAGCCGCGCGGCCGCCGGTGAATAAAACGCGCGAGCGTGGCTCTGGCTGGTAGCGACACGCAGCTTTTTTTAGCACCTACGTAGGTGCGCCGCGCGTAGGTACGTTTTTGCTACCTCCGCGGGGAGATACACAGGCCTGACATTACTACGATTACTCTTTTTTTCGACTGCGAGCGAGCACAGTCTATTACTTACGTCATCACTATCAGAAATACTTTTCAATGGATAAATTTATACTAAAACATGAATAACATAGCCAACGACTTCGACGAAACCCTATCGATAGACTGTCACTCGCTCGATAACATAGAATCCTGCATCGATTTTTTAGGCCTAGAATATAATTTTAAATGTCTCACATTTAACATAAGAAGCATTCAGCTTAATTTCGACGCCTTCTTAGTTTCACTTCGACGTTTTAAAATAGACCTTGATGTAATTATTTTGACAGAATGCTGGCTTACTGAATACTCTATAATACCTCAACTACCCGGTTATAACTCTTTCAGGACACATAAATTTATAAATAAGTGCGGGGGAGTAACTGCCTACATTAAGGACTCTATTAATGCATGTGTAAAAGAATCATTGTGTGTAGATTGCAACTGCCTTGAGATCAATCTGGAAGGAGACGTACTAGTATAGGTATTTATCGATCACCTGGTTTCAAAGATCCAAGCAACTTTATATTATCTCTCAACTCCACATTACGTAACAACTGTAAATCAAAAAGAATGATTCTTACGGGAGATATAAATCTGGACATTTGTTCCCAACCCCTTAGTGAACAAATAACCGATTACCTATCACTTTTAAGTGAATATCAGCTACTACCGGCCATAACTAAACCGACTAGAGATGGCGCTTGTCTGGACCATATTTTCGTGAAAAATGCTACCCAAGCAATCGGCATAGTCTGTTTAACAGACATTACCGATCACTATATGTGTTTGCTGGGAATGACGCAAGGATCTTTTAAAACCCCTACGCGCCGAAGGTTCTTAGTGGATAATGATGCGATCGTAGATGAACTTTCAAAAGCTGATTGGTCACCTGTCTTCCAATGTCAAAACGTCAACGGGGCCGTTTCAATATTTAGTAACGTGATTGAAACTGCCATACTAAATCATACCTCATATGTTAAAGTCACACGTTCCAAATATAATAAAAAACCATGGATAACACCGGGGTTAATCAGGTGCCAGAAGCATAGAGATCGTCTACATCTAAAAGTTAAGAAAAATCCTGACAATATTACAATTCTGGTCACATACAAAAGATACCGTAACTTTCTAAATAACATTCTTCGGAAAACTAAGTCAAACTATGAAAGCCAAATGTTAGAATCACACAAAAATAACCCTAAAAAGCTTTGGAATACCATTAAAGATATTTGTTATTTAAATAAGACACATAAAGACCCCATAGAGTTACTGGAAATTAATGCTAACCTAATCTCATCTCTAAACCACTGTAATACCTATTTCGCGGAAGTTGGAAAAAATCTAGCACATAAAACCCTAAATGACTTGTCAGCTACACAGGAATCTCTCGCGGCTTCAGTGAAACATCCAGCTTCTAAATCCGAGTTATTCTTTATGTACCCAACAGATGAATGTGAAGTCGCCAACGTTATTGGAGATTTAAAATTGGATAGCTCTCCTGGTAACGACAGATGTTCTCCCCTAATAATTAAACTTGCAAGAAAATTCATTGTTAAACCGTTAACCCACATATTCAACCTAAGCCTTGCATCAGGTACTTTCCCAGAGGCCTGGAAACTGGCTATTGTTATACCCATTCACAAAAACGGAAGCAAAAACTGTCCTTCAAACTATCGGCCTATTTCACTACTAGTTATATTTTCAAAGCTGTTAGAAAAAAATGTAAATAAGAGAATAGTAGCGTTCCTAGAAAGTAAAAATCTAATTCCGGAAAGACAATACGGATTTAGGCGCGGCCGTTCTACGGAGGATGCAGTAATGTTACTGATAAACATTGTGTCCAGTTCTCTTGACCACAATAAATCATGCCTAGGCGTATTCCTTGACCTGGCAAAGGCGTTCGACACTGTGTCCATCCCTATTCTTTTGCAAAAGCTCTATCTAGTGGGGATACGAGGTTTGGCTCAAGACTGGTTCACCAGCTGTCTCTCAAATCGGAGACAATGTGTTCGTGTGGGCACAGTGATAAGTGTACACAGCCATCGTCCTCACTTACTCTTAAGCTGCATCTCTGCTCCAATCCGGCCTGAGATCTGTATAACTGCAATTGTCAAATAATAAATTGTACTGAATCTATAAGATATCTGGGAATAATTATAGATGAAAACTTGTCATTCAAAGCCCACATATCTAACTTAGCATCTCGTACTCGCAAATCCATCTTTATTATGAAAACTCTCAGGTATTCGGCCACAAATAAGATCCTTATGTTAGTGTACAAGGCTCTATGTCAGGCCTTAATCATTTATTGCATTTGTATCTGGGGAGGTGCTGCTAAAACTCACCTGATTGAGCTCGAAAGAGCCCAAAGAGCAGTTCTCAAGGTAATGCTTCGTAAGCCACACACGTTTCACACCACCCATCTCTACCAAATGTCCTCACAGTACGCCAGCTTTTCATACTAAAGGCCGCCATCTCCACGCACAGCAAAACACTTAGGTCGCCCGAACACAGTCGTCTAATAAAGCAAAGAATATACAAAATCCCAATTCATCTCGTAAACACTGCTTTTGCCAAACACCACCCGTACTATATGCTACCACGCATTTACAACACAACCTGCCGGCAAGTTGAAATTAAAGAGCTACCGACACGAATAGCGAAACATGACGTAGAAACCTGGTTAAAAGGCCTAGACTACTTTGAACCTAAAGATATACTTCCCCTCTGAACCAACTACACACATTCACTATTCATACACACACACACTACACACACACACTCTACACACACACACTCTACACACACACATGCGCACGCAGTACTACACACACATCATCCACTTATAATATCAAATTTAAATAGTAAATAGCGTCATAGTTTGTAATCCATAATTTGTAACTCAAATAAAGGCTGCTGCGATACAAGCTTGCTTAGTGCAGAAGCCGCTAGTTAAGCATTTCGTGTTGTAAAACTGGAGGTAAATAAATTGATTATTATTATTATTTAGGTCAGTGTTTAACTCTGAGTAAGCAAGTATACGAAAATGCGACATAAATGTAGTACTACAAGTAATGTAAAGTCCTCCTAGCCGATTTTCGACTACAGCGGCCTATTATATCTCACTCAACAGATAATAGCCAACTGCGCGGGAGATATTATAGTGCACAAGTGTGTGCGCGCTGGTGTGCGCAATACACAGGACAGGTGCACTCTCTGTTCCTTCATTCTTATAATTCGGTGAGACGACAGGAGGCCGACATGTCCGTAGAGAGATCAGGCGCAGGACCAACCAACGGCTTAACGGGCTTTCCGAGGCACGGGAGTGTTAACACTACCAACTTCCTGACTCCGGAGCTGTGTCAGAGTTATTTCAAGACAGAAAAACCCAACACTTTCGGTCCGACCTGGGATTTAAACCCGGGACCTCGTGGATAGTACCCAGCGTGCTGACCACTAGACCAACGACCAGTTTGATGTTAGTGATGTTAGATAATACAAAACAGGGTCACTAAAGATGTGGCATTATGGTTACTATGGTTAGATTAAATTGAACCCGAGCTTTTTAATTTGCCTTGATAAGTTAAAAGTTTTTAAATTCTGCAAACTTTTTAATGATCTGGTTTACGGTATGCAGGTGATTTGTGGTTGAGAAGTTTGGTCTAAACCCAGCTTGTTCTGGAGGCTGATCGAGGTCTAATTTAAATGCAATTCTATTTTGTATAATAGAGATGAATAATTTATAGGTATGTGAAATCAAACTAATAGGTCTGTAATTGTTGATGTCAGATGTGTCACCTTTCTTGTGAAGTATTATGATGTTGGAATGGCAGAAACCTTGTGGTAATGATCCTGTCTTAAGAATATGGTTAAAAAGTCTTGTTAGCTGGAAACGTAGGTTCAGTTTGCCTATTTTCAGTGCTTCTGAGGTTACACCATCTTTCCCGGGACTCTTGCTGTATTTTAGTCGCTTAATCGCATTATCAGTCTCTTTTTCTGTTATATCTGGTATAAGGTAGTCGTAGAAGTAGTCGAATTGGTCAAAACTCTTGTCTTTATCTGAATATAAGGATTTGTAGATTACTCAAAAGCATTTGATAGCATTTGATAGCATAACACATTCTTAAATCTTTACTGCGCTAAGCCACCAAGATATAATAGATCCGACCTATATACAACTTCTACAGAAAATCTACCAAAGTAGTACAGCGAAACTAAAATTACACACTTCTGGCCAAATATTTGAAATCCAAAAAGGCGTTAAGCAGGGTGATCCCTTATCTCCAAAATTATTCACCAGTGTTCTTGAAGAGGTGTTCAAAGACCTGCCAAGTTAATGGCAATCAAAAGGGATAAATGTAGGAGGTGAAAAATGTCTCACTAACCTCCGATTTGCTGACGACATTGTCTTGTTTGCGAGCACCTCTACAAAGCTACAGGAGATGCTTGAAGACCTGAGCACTGCGAGCCTCAAGGTTGGATTGGCAATGAACAGGTCCAAAACAAAAATTATGACCAACAGCGTCAAGCGAAGAGTAGTGGTTGGGGATCAGGAGATGCAATACGTCGATGAATACATCTACTTGGGCCAGTTAGTCTCCTTCGATAACAGGCAAGACAAGGAAATTAGCCGTCGTGTTGGGAATGCCTGGAAGAGCTACTGGTCCTTAAAAGCTTACATGAAGGGAGATCTCCCTTTATGCCTCAAACGCAAGCTTATCGACGTTTGCATTTTACCTGTCCTAACCTACGGTGCACAAACTTGGTCGCTGACCAAAAGCCAAAAGTCCAGGCTTGGGGTTTGCCAGAGGGCTATGGAGCGTAGCGTTCTGGGGATTAAGAGGACAGATCGGATCCGGAACACCATAATCCGATCCAAAACTGGTATAGCCGATGTAGGTGTGAAGACCGCTAAGCTTAAATGGGACTGGGCAGGCCACGTGAACAGAATGTGCCCTAAAAAATGGACTAAGATCGTCACCCACTGGCTGCCTACTGATAGACGTCGTCCGAAAGGCAGGCCCAGAAAACGATGGCGAGATGATCTAGACCACTTCTGCAAAGACTGGCCAGCCCAGACCGGTAACCGCGACCACTGGAGAAGTTTGGGGGAGGCCTTTGCCCAGCAGTGGGACAATAACTTCTAAGTAAAAAGTAAAAAGTTTTCCCTCACATAACATAACGATGATTATAAACAAATGAAATACAATCTTTAACTTTTGTACTGACATAATTCAAAAATTGTATTAAGTACCTGAATCTTGTCGACGAATACCCTGATTTCGCTGAAATTTAGTAATCAGGGGTGGAAAATCGATCTAGATTAGTCTTTTGTTTGGGAAAACGCGTGTTGTCTCAACTACTACTTACGCCGTAGCGTTTGATCGTGCTTCGTTGTCAAACGTGAGGTCAGTAATGACTGCTACCACAGAATACCGAAATAATAAGTTACTAAATAAATAGGTACAGTAGGTATTATTTACTGTAAGGCAAGTTCACTTATTATACTCGTACGTACTATTATTTATTCTGTGCTCGTACCACAATCTTAACAGCTAGGAATGTTCTTTTCATCTCACCTGTTTGGAAAGTTGAACTTTCATGTGTAGATAGCCGGGTGGGAAATAGCTTTTCCCTCCTACTTTATACTCCACTTCTACTATTGAATAAAAGGCCCCTATCGAAAGTATCGATAGTTATTGCAACAGTCAAAGCTGTATCAGCTATCGATAGTGATTTTAATATTGAACTTTGATACTATCGATAGTATCGATAGTATTGCTATGGGTCGATAGTATTTTTACTAACGGAGCTATCGACACTATCGATACTTTCATTACTATCGATGCTATCATAAATCGGTAGACTATTGATACTATCGATACAATAGCTTTTACCTCAACTATCGATAGTCTATCGATAGTCTATCGATATTCTATCGATACTATTGCTTTTTCCTTGGCTATCAATAGTCTATAGATACTATCGATATTTTATCGATACTATTGCTTTTGCCTCAACTATCGATAATCTATCGATACTATCGATACTATTGCTTTTGCCTAGACTATCGATATTTGATAGTCTCTAGATACTATCGATATTTTATCGATACTATTGCTTATGCCTCAACTATCGATAGTCTATCGATATTTTATCGATACTTTTGCTTTTGCCTCAACTATCGATAGTCTATCGACACTATCGATATTTTATCGATACTATTGCTTTTGCCTTAACTATCGATAGTCTATCAATACTATCGATATTTTATCAATACTTTTGCCTTAACTATCGATAGTCTATCGACACTATCGATATTTTATCGATACTATTGCTTTTGCCTCAACTATTGATAGTTTATCGATACTATTAATTTTGCCTCAACTATTGATAGTCTATCGATATTCTATCGATACTTTCCTCACAGTCGAAATGAAAAATAGTATGTTTATCTCGGGTGAAAGCACCCATTCCACTCTCGAGCTATTGGCGCTCGAACGAATCTACTATTATTTGAAAGAAATGTTCCATTGTTATAAAGAATCTTGTTATGTACCTTAGAGCTTAGCCTTAGAGTAGATATCCACTCTACGTTATGTACCTACTGACTAATGAAGGAGTAGAATTAAAATACTCTAAAATAATTTATAAAAAGTTGTTTATTTATTTTCATAATAAAGTCAATGTTTATTTGAAACTATGCATATTTTATTGAGTAATTATTTTAGAATATTACAAAATTTTGTTATTTATATTTATTGCCAGCGAATTATGGCATTTTTATAAAAGTAAATATCACAGTTACTTATTAAATTATTTGTGACCGAAGAATTGTAAAAAGCTATGTTTGTATGACTAACTTACACTAATGAGCGACTCGAGAGGTATAATAGAAAGAACAGAAGATTTAGTCATCTCGTCTTAAATGTGTATTAATATGTTTTGGTAGGTATATTACTGTGATCTATTTATAAATACCTATACTTTTATTTTCTTACGTTTTGACAATTAACTTATATTGCATCACTTATAAATAACACAGATTGCACAATTTTACATTTATATTTTACAACTTGGTTCATGTGGGAATTAACAAAACTATGTAGGTAGCTATATTTGCATAGAAAGATTGTGTCATAAATGCATTTTCGCCACAGGTATGAACACACACACCTATGAACCGTGGCAACAAACAAAGGTTGGTAAATTGAGATACTTTAAAGTCAATAAAAATACTTAGTCGCTTTCAAATAGTTATTGATGGAGACAATTTACACTTAATTAAATTGTGTGTGCAATTAGACGTACCCTTAATGGTATGGTTATCATAAGTATCATTTAAAACTTTACCTATACTTTGACACACAATAGTAACATACAAAAATACACGAAGACAATTTATTCTGTACAATGACTAACTATATTAAGCACCATATTCATTCTAATAATATAAGTATTCACGTTTACCATCATTCGTCCAAAAAATCATTACTTACATACATAAGTGCAAAAAAATCAGCTTTCATTATGTTTACCTTCGCAGTCGTTTTACATACAATCATTATAAGGCCATTTTCACAATTTAATACTAAGATCTAAGTAGGTAGGTAGTAGGTAATCTTACGATAGTAAGCTAAGTGTCTGGGGCCCAATTCTCGCGTCTTCGTTATTATGTCTTATACGATATATATCGAAATAACATGGCAGATATCACAAAATGTGATAAATATTAAATTATCACATTTTGATACATCGAGAATACGGAAAATCTAAATTTTGTGATATCCCCCATGTTCGATAAATATCGTAGGTATACGTGACATAACTTCGAAGACGCAAGAATTGAGCCCCTGAAGAGATATATTGATAAAGTCAGAAACAAGAATCAAAACAAGATGCAACGTAGCATGAGCTCGATTATGAACGCTATGCGCGTGTAATTTAAAAGTTATCATTTACTTAAATGTATAACAAGTATTATTATATTTTACAGATTACAGAATGTGTACCTCTTTTAACCAGCATTAAGAGATAAATCTTAAATTAAGAATAAGTAGATATAGTGTCATTTACGTAGAGAATATCATTAATTTATCCTATTAATTAGTTTTAAATCTTAACTTCATGTGAGGAATAATTTATTTTGTTTAAGGCATTCTTGTGAGAATATAAAGTGGTAATAGGTCACGAAAATATGTCAACAGTTTTTTCGGTTGTATAATTTTATCTTGATTAATTTTTATAGTAACTATTGTAGTGTTGTGAATAAATATTCTACTATTGCTCATTAAATACTGACATCGAGAGACAATACGAACTGTACAGACGCTAACTGGGTGGTGTTATATACCTTACATGACATTAACAAATCAAGCACTCGATCATATTGAGATCAAAATGTACATACATTTCAAAGAAATAATAATAGCACAATTTCAATTATTACACTAATATGTACTATTTAAACATTACTACATAATTGTAGGCATTTAATTAATACTAAAACAGGCAGTGCATACTTTGCGCAAACATTTACTAGGACCTTAGCCTAAGAACGTATAATTTCAGACATATTCCGATATGTACTTGTTGATTTTGATTAATATTATGCATTATCGCGGAATATCTACTAAGTTATAGCTTAAAGTGGCACACTTATGAATTGTATAATAAAAAAATTAGGCAGTCGTATTTTATGTATTTAAGTTTCGAAAGTAGTTAGCGAGTACTAGGATAAGAGAAGATAGGAGAGGTATGAGTAGGTGTTGTTGGTGCGCGTGGGCAGCGCTGGGCGAGCGCAGGGTGGAGCCGGGCGCGGGGAGGGCGCGGAAGGGCGAGCGGCGGCCGGCGCGCTCGTTCGGACAGCCCATCCAGAAAGTGGCTGAAGGCAGCTGCCGCTCTTGCTCTACACGCATCTGCAGGTCGTTGAACTTCCAGAAGCCTTTGCCTTTGAAGAAGTAGGTTTTGCCTGGCGAAAAAGGTGCACGTTAGTGAGATTCTATTCTATCTTAACTATCAACGTTGAAACTTCAGGCCTAACGCCTATCTCGATCGCTTCCTTGATTACTTTCAAATACGTCTGCTTAACTAGCTGACGTCAGTTTAGGCCAGGGGATTAAAATTAATTCATAATTAAGCATATGAAGAAGTAGGTAACTAAATGTTCGTTGTTACCGTATTAGGCAAATTGTCTATAGCCTTTTTATGTAAAATGTCAATCTGTCTTACCATCTTTCCATTGGAAGACACTATCAATATTATAGCCAACGCCTTTCCACATTGACATGTCCCGAGGATAATCTAACTCTACTCGACCCTCATCTTCATCAAATCTAAAAAATAATAACGATAAATTAGTACTTTCGCATCTTGTAAATGACTTATTTAGTTTTGGACAATATAAATAAACTGTTCCATTGCTTACTTCCAGTACATGGTGCCACTATAAAAGTATGTTTTCTCGTTATGCCCCCATACCATCGCAGCATCTAACTTTTGTAAACTTGGAGGTAAGCCAAGGTGAGTTAGCGGTTTCGGATATCCAGGTACCAGGTATTGTGAATCAAATAAATACAATTCTTTACCTGAAAGTAAATAATGATCACATTAAATTCAGAAAAAGTTGTAACAAAGTTTTAAAGTAACGTTAGCATAACAATTTACACTCACCAACAAAGAAAGCTATCTTTTTATCTGGTCTTTCATATACGGCATCCACATGAGTCAGGTTTCGTGGAAGCCCAGACCACATTCTAGATATTTCTATTGGGTACTGCGGGTATCTTCCTTGGGCACCTATCCTCCAATGATACTGTAAAGAGGAAACATGGATCAGCATCCATAAAGTACTTATGTAGCTCGAGTTAAATTATTTTTACTCCGTCAAAAGAACTTACCCTATTCTTGAATATGAACAATTCACCACGAATGAGAGCTACAGCATCATAGGTTGTGTCGCAAGTATCCGGTTTATCTGACGGAGGAGTAGGTCGAGGAGTAGTTCTCTCAGGGTAATGAGGCTTGTACTTAGGAGTGTCACGGTTTGGAGTGTTGGGTGAATTTGGCCTTGGATAGGTCGGATAATCTGGCCTTGAAGTAGGATACCGTGGTCGGTAAGTTATCGGCTGTGTTGTTGTTTCAGGAGTAGGACGAGGGTAGTGGTTGTGGTTAGTTCGTCTTGGATGTTCGTCACTCGTGTTGTGATGACGACGTTCCGGATAGTATGTAGGATAATTCGGCCTTTCGGGGTAGTTTGGTCTCTCGGGGTAGTTAGGCCGCTCGGGGTAGTTTGGCCTTTCGGGGTAAGCAGGCCTTTCTGGATAAGTCGGTTTCGTTCTTTCAGGATAGTTGGGCCGTTCAGGGTAGATGGGCTTTTCAGGGTAGTAAGTGGGATACTTCACGGGGTTCCGGGGGTATGGTGTGTAGTCAGGCCTATGGTTGGGATGGTGACGGTTGTGGTGGTGTATGTATGGCCGTTTTGTCGTTGTCGTAGTAGTTGTTGTGCTCGTGGTGGTGGGCGGAGGTGGGGTTTCTACCGGTCGATACTGAGTTGGTATTCTTGCCCAAGTTTGTTTCTCTTTAGGACCTGAAATTTTTGGGGCAATTAGATGGGTACATTTAGGTAAGGTAAGGTTTGTTTGAATTGTATTTGAATTAAGTTTCACCAACTTACCATACATCTGTTGTATGCCATTGCGATCATCTTGCGGTAACACAAAGTTTGGTTGTATTCCTTGATACCACGGGAACATCAGCGCACCCCTCTCGGAACTGTGACTCAGACCAAGAGAGTGTCCAAACTCGTGGGCAGCGACGGCAAACAGCGATGTACCTGAAAAGACGAAATTACCGTCAGCAAATTAAATTTGGAACGTATATTTAGATACTAAAAGTTAGACGTCATGGCTTACGTATTTGTGGAAACAGTGGCCAACTAAGGGTGGCTATCTCATATTTTTTAGGTCTCAAATAAAGATAGTATGTTTGCACGTGGCTTGCTGAATACAACCTGGAGTGCATTGTACGTATCCTTTGTCTGCGTAAATTACCCAGTGTCTGTACACGGCACAGTGTCTCTATTCTGTATGTATAACTAAGTTTGCATTTTTGTGTCTGGCTATCCCTTTTACTTATGACATCGTGATTGTGTACGTAAAAGAGAAAGCTAGAGCTAATATTACAGGAACCGGCGGGTCTAAGTAACCAGGGCACGATAATCGCTATGTGTTCATGCGTTGCGGTCGCGCCGCTATCGTCCGGCGACCGCTTGCCACGTGTTTACCCGGCAGTCCCGGTACCGACTGACAGTATAGGTAGTAACCCTGTTTACACAAATCCGAAATCTTACTTGCAAATTCTGGAGCGAAATTAATGAAACTCCAGGACCTAGTAGCGTAGATCCTCAGGTTCATTCATGTTCAACCAAACCAACAAGCAAACATAATTTAAAAAAAAAACAAAACACCCGACTGCTTATATTTTCGAAATGGTATTTTTACTGGCTTTCGTTAATTGATACCCATATTCCTATGGTAAGGAAAAAATCAAACCCTCCTTTGTTTCCATTTGCGGGCGCCATTTAATAAATGAATATATGTTGACTACCTCGTTGGTCCAGTGGTCAGCACGCTGGGTACTATCCACTAGGTCCCGGGTTCGAATCCCGGGTCGGGCCGAGAGTGTTTGGGTTTTTCTGTCTTGAAATTACTCAGACACAGCTCCGGAGTCAGGAAGTTGGTGGTGTTAACACTCACCGAATTATGAGAGTGAAGGAACAGAGAGTGCACCTGCGTATTGCGCACACACTTGTGCACTATAATATGTCCCGCGCAGTTAGCTAATCTCTGTTGAGATAGGCCGCCGTAGTCGAAATCGGCTAGGAGGACATCATATGTTACTACTACAATATGACAAATTCAACGATACCTCATATATCAAAACTGTATGGCCGTTTGGGCTGTAGGGCGTGCCGAACAATTATACATACGTACTCTCGAAAAACATAACCCTTCTTCCCCAGTCGGGTTACAAAACCAAAAAAGCTTAAATTTGCAAGTTTGATTTGATTTGAATTGAATTCCGCATTCACTGTCGACATTTAATTTTAACACCAAGTGAAGCGTGTACTAAAACTACAGAGGTAAGGGGTAGGCTGTACCGCTGCCCGCCATTTGCATGTCAAAACATCGCTGACCGCGACATGCTCATTTCCGAACGTGCTGAACTTTTCGCGCCGAAATAACTCTACACAATTTGGAGGTGAAAAGTTAAACAAGTATCTCTAGGTACACGTAAGTATGACCAATTTTTACTTCACCAATGTTTAAACAGGCGGTGAACCCCGATTGACGGTATGTTGACCGAATTTCCATACAAAATATGTCAAATAATGCGAAACCGTCTGATTAAAAATGAGTTAGCGAATTCCACGCTATGTAACATACGAATAACCGCAAACTATTACTGTCTGCCAATAACATGATTTAAAAAAATACTTACCGTATTCTGTTGAGGACTTAAGGTCTATATAAGTATAATTCCGTAGTTTGATAAATTAAAAAAATAAAATTAAGTTTTGCAGCTAGCTCAGTGACATCCATTCCATTTTTAAAGAAGTATAAGCGTGGCTTCGTAGATAATTCGTAGCAATTATCTAAGCGTGAAATACGAACAGTCTACAGACGTAGGCCGCCGTAGCACAAGTCGTACAGCTACGAAAGTTTTAAGAGCGCACCGGAGCTAACCAATTACTTTCATAAACTACGACAATGCAAAAAAGACAAAGAACTTTGGTTATTATAACGTACTTATTCGATGTTGGGGGGTTGAGGTGATTGTGGCGCAGTGGCGGCAGCGCTTTGGTAGTGATACCAAAAGTTAAGCAACTCACGGCGCGGTCGTGTCTGGACGGGGTGACCATTCCGACCATGTAAGTGACGACGTCCATGACAAGCATCTCCGTGCTTCGGAAGGCACGTTAAGCAGTTGGTCCCGGCTAATATCTGTTGATATTAGTCGTTAAGCCTAGTCAGAGGCCCTAGGGCGCGCGGCTTGATAACATCTGACAGTAAGGTTTGTCACGTGCCTTACAGACACCCCTTCACCAATCCGCACTGAGCCCGCGTGGTGGTATGGTAGTATGACTCGTACCTCCTCATAGTTGAGGTAGAGGTCTTTTCTCAGCAGTGGGATCTATATAGGCTGACTTTATTTTATTTTATTCGAAGCTCGCAAATTGAAATAACAACCTTTGTAATTAGAATAAGAAACCTTCAAATGCTGGCCACTTTGACTTTTCCCTGTAAAAAAAAAGTAACAAAACCCACCTGTTTCTTCGTCGTCCTTAGGTTGCAGCAGCCACAGTTCGTCGTCGTCGAAGTGCGCGTCCCCGCCGCGGCCCGAGCCCGGGAAGAACGCGTGCGCAAGTATCGTGCCGCGCCCGTCGAACGGGTACGCGTCGTCATGGTAACCCCTGAAAATTTAAGTTTTGTTACTTCTGTGGAAGTTAGAAATAATGATTGAGATAATTTAAAATTGAAAACATGTCTATGAAAGGGTTATATTAGATGGTATAACATAGGTACGAACACTGAAATTTTCATTTAAAAAGAGTTAGATGGGTCATCAGTTCTCGGAAATTTATTGCCTCAAATTGTGTAATCTGCACATTTTTGCATTCAATTGTGACATTTGAAACGTAAATGAACGTGTGCTCTAAGCATCAAGTTTGATTCGCCGCGCAGTACGAGATGACAGGTCTACCTATTTTTTAAACAAATACACTGTCAGTGGGCACTTCACTTTTGTTAGAGGAATATTCTTTTTAGTTGCTTATTTATTTCGTGTCGTGATTCTCGTAATTATAATAATGATAAGTACCAAAATATTTGTTTCTTACGTCAGCTAAATATTTGTTTCGTACGTTGAAACGTCAGGTTTAAATATAATGTAAATAAATCGCGAAGTAATCCGTAAAATTGGAAATGCAGAAAGATTATATATTGCGGAATATTAGGTAGGTATCTTATATTTATCTAGTGAAATGCTAACGATAAAATAATGTGTTGTGCCGAATGCAAGCTTATATGAGCAAACTCAAAAACGTATTATCCGTCACTAACTTAGTTGCCGCGATCAAGCTTTTACAGTTGATGAAAACAGTCGTACTAAAGTAATATATTCATCTAGCAACAAACAACAGTTGATAGAGTGGATGGAGTCTGCAGAGCAATCAAACTTGCGTCCCGGGGGCTCGCGGCTCAGCCACTGCCCACCTAATCATTTTTCGCGCCGCAAAACAACGGAAGGCCCCCATGCATATTTCACGCAATATTAGCTGACCGTTCTGTTATTGAGTTTCCACGGCGAACGTAAAACTTCTGCCATTAGTGGCGGCGCGTGCAGTGAGTATAACGTATAACATAATCGCGTCGATTGCGTTTCATGCGAGGCAGACTTAGCATTACTAGGTTTTTGAGCACACTGGATTTGAATAAATAATTAAGCTGTTAACAAAATTAAATATGCACTTTACTGTAATCCTATGTCACGGTAGCATGATAACAGATTTTGTAAATATTAGTAAGCAGTCTTACTAGACGCTATGCTAGCTCTTAAATACATTTTGTAAGAATACAAAAGCCCACTTGATTCCTTGAATTGAAATTTAGGCTTGCTTGTATAACAAAACGGATTATTGGACCGTGTACTTAACTTATTCGATTTTGCTCAAAGAATTATAGATGTCCAATACCCGCTTCACATATGAAAATTATTTGAACTCTCTTAAAGCAATAAAGTCAACAATGACAACACCAAGTTATACCTTTAAGTTGGGCTTCTATAAAATCTTTGATTGTTTTATGTTTTTCTTTTGTGGGACTCTAGACAAATCAATTGACAATAGCGAACACAACATTTACACCGATAAGTTTTATTCGTCGTTCGTCTATCTGAAACGTCTTCTAAAGACGTTTCAGATATAATTCAATAAGGTTTTGTATAATTGGGTTCATATTGATGATGATTGTTGAAGATGCTGAAAAAAATCAAGCTATCTGGAAGCTTTCATTGATAACGCTCCATGTTGTTTGACATATAAGTGCAAGTCTTAGTCCTAGTATATACATATGTCCTTTAAGGACAAATAATAATAAGTACTACTAATTTCAACCCGAGCGAAACCAGAAAAAAAAATTACTTAGCGGGCCGCTTAGTGAATTTTAAAATCGACTATTTTCACGACAAAATTTCCCATTGTCAACCTCACAGCTACATTTATATAAGCAGTTTCTTGTATACTGTCTCCACTATCCTATACCGAGTAATTGCACTTATATCACTTGCGAGTTTGAGAAGGCAGTTAAGTTGTACGTATCCTTTATTACTCGGGTAATATTACAGTTTATGAGTGTAATAAATCTGGTAACGCATACTGGAGTTCCGTAGCGCAATCATTTTAGTGGTCTTATCGAATAAGGTGATGATGGAGCCCGGATTTTACTTGATAAACAACTACATTGTACGTACTTGATTGACGTAACCTAACTGTTGCGGGAAATAATATTCAATTAATATTTTATTAATATTGCAAGATTTGGATACTGATCATTAAATTTCAATTGTAATTGATGGGTCACCGTTTTGAGAGAGTAGGAAAATTAAACTTTGAGGCTTAGACATTGTTTCAGCTTATTGCCAGGCTAGTAGGGTGAACAATATCAAATAAGGTATACATAAAAAATAGTCATTTGTATTGTCGATAATGTAGAATATCATGAAATATTCGTTATATCAAACATCTTTATAAAACAGTATTAAAGTTACGATGCAGCCCGTGATCAAAAACTGTTGCAAAATTAATGATAGATAGAGCAAAGTTTACTATCACATGATTGATCCTCTGTCACTGGCAACTTATAAAACTGTGCTCATGGTTGGCAACTTGCAAGACGAAGTGGCCAGTGTCTTAAAAAAGAAAATTTTATGCAGGCAGGCCGCCGTGAAGTTGGGTGCAAGTTTGGCGTTTACAGTCCGCCACAATATGGCGGTGGCAATATGTCCGCACTTGGTTTTTGTCGCCGCGCTGGTTTCTCATATCGTCGTCTGTACGGTGATCTAATAAGCAAAAGTTCTCCCTTCGCTCATTCGATATGCTGCTCCTGTCGGCAGCTAGCGTCATTTGTTAGGTTATAGCTGCGAGGCGCGCGACTATTATTAATGGATGTCCTTATTGTCTTTAAAACTAACGATTTCTATATGATTTTAAGAGTAACTGTTTTGTTCCATCCACCCATAAAGTTTTCATTTTATAGAATAGGTGTTTCATGTTTGCCTCACGACTGCAAAGCACCTAAATTTTTTTTTACTTACATTGCAGATTTTATTAATGTATTTCTTACTTTATTCAAATACGATTTTTAAAACCTAACAACAGTGTTTTTTAAGATTCACAATTTAAACATGAAATTGTATAGAGAGGGCTTTGCCCAACGAATGAGTTCCGCGTGCGTTGAATACTGAGCGGGGGGAGCGATCGTAGTAGGTACATTAACGCGACTTAATTTGCCTTCTAATTTGAATTTAAACCTAAACTTGTACAAGTGCAATAATTTAACAACTTCTAATACAAAAAGATAATGTTGTATGTCTTAATTTATAAACTAGGAGAGTGTAAGAATAAGATACATTGGGCTTACACAGCTCATTTTATTTCAGGTATCTTGGAAGTTTCTTGTCGCATCTCCGAGAAAACGGGAAAGCGCAAAGAACAGAGAAAAGTAACTTAACGTTCACGCTGTTTTCTTTTAAAAAGGACCATTTTACTTTAATTCACTATTCGACACATTCCGTGGACTTCTTCCAGGTAATTTTTAGCTTATAAAACGTGTTAGCTACACAAAAGTAAATTGTAGTTGTATTTGCTATCAGATAAATGGCAAAGTGGATTTTGCGTGGCACGTCTTCGGAATGTAAGTGAAGACGACACCCTCTGAATTTGAACCGTTCTATATTGTTGTTCTAGGTTTAGATACAAAGGTTAGTCTGTCGATAAACAGAAGTAACGTAGATTATGAATGTGCTCAATAATAATGATAGGGAAATCCTTTAAAATAGATCTTACTTACATTAGAATAAATAAAATACTTTTAGGAAGTGTTGCGTCGAAACCTTTTGTTGATATTAAATAAACTAAGTACGGTAACTAGTTCAAATTATTTCGATACCTTTAGTTTTCTTCTCTCAGTCTCAACCGGAAAATGAGCTACTAAAGATTTTTAATGAGAATATATTTCATTAGCGTCGCAACATAGAAGACGTCTCGAATATGATACAAAATAGCTATACTAAAAGCTACTACATAGCTTAATATTTGGGCAACATAAAAACTGAAACTAGTATCAACACCACTAAACATATTTCACAAACTCCAAAAAGTTTTATCAGAAAAATAACAATGCTGTAATAAATCAAATTCGCGCGATGACTAACTACGAACGAAAGTAAATGTTTAATGTATACCAGTTCATAAATATAAACGAATAAAGAAGTGTTGTCTGAATTTCAACAGGGATTTTTCATCGTCCTCCCTCTATTTCGATGCGGGGAGCACGAGAACCTAAATCCCCTTAAAATGGATACGACGTTTCTCCAAATCCTTACTTGATTATTATTTATTATCAACGCAATAAATCAACCAACGAAACTCGGACTTCGTTTCTTAGGGACTGTATAAACATTCTTGTTTGCGGGTACTATTTCCACGAGATTAGTTTGTATGTGTGTTTGTATTTCATTACTTGTAAAAGTAAACAGAGCTTATTATTTTGATGATCCCGTCAGCTGCTTCAATAGACTTCTAAATAATTTGCCAGTGTCTTAAACTGTCTTCTAAAATTATAGCGAGCGACAGGACACGTGAAAAGTTTGAACATTATTTTCTGTAGAAATTCTGAACATAACAAGCTTTTTAATTAAAATTGGCCATATCATAATAATGACAATTGCGTCGAGAAACAGGATCAAATTTTCCAAGTCGACATTCTTGACATGAAACATGAAATCGGAGCCGTCAAAGAACAACTTGAATAAGTAAAACCAGATAAATCGTTAAGATACTTAGATAACAATTGTTTATTTTAAAAACCTTAGACAACTTAACAGTTATACCCGTAATTAAAATACCTTTGAAATAATTTGATTGACAATGTCGCACCTGTCGCGCTCGGCGAAAAAGGTCCCTGATCTTTTTATAAATTATCAAACATAAATGTTTTTTTTAATGTAATGTTGTATAGTTAAGTTACTCCCTTACTAATAATGATCATGCCGCTGCTGCTCCTCGGATAACATAACATGATTAAATATGAGACCAATTTGAAACCACACTCTATCATTTCACCTTAGGTCATTAATTTCAAATTATTAACCGTCTCATATTTATTCGAGTTTTATAACATTGGCAAATTTATTATTGGAAAGGGGGTTAATATTTTTTAATATTGGTAAAAAAGTAAGGTCACAGTTATCTAGGCACCTACAGATATTGATAGAATTTATTTAACAGCTAGTAATCCCAAGGCTGCAGCTTCTCTTCGATTTAAGTGACATTAGAATGTTTCTTTTGAGAGGGTCAATGACCGGTGTTATGGAAAACAAAAAGCTTTTTTTTATCGCCTCTAAAAAGGTGGCAAAACTTACTTAGCGAACGATACGACGATGTCCGCCTCATCGGAGTTGATCTGCGTGAAGGTGAGCCGCGAGGCCTGCTGCCAGACGTCGAGCGCGCGCGCCAGCACGTTTCTCGTGTCGTGCAGGCTTAGGTTCGACGGGACCCGGGTCGATGACATGCTGTAAATAAATAAAAAACGATTAGAAAAGCAAAAACCAAGTGTAAGTCGGACTCACGCACCGAGGGTTTCGTGCAACTACCGCAATTTATCGGTTTTCTTCCTTTGTTTTGATCAAGGCCTATTATCTGAGTTGAAAGCCCACTAGCGCAGTCCAGATTAACTAATCCAGATTAGAACAAGTGTACCTTCAGAATTAGTTAATTCAGACATGTGCAAGTGGGCTTTCAACGCAGATAACAGGCCTCGAAAAAGTTCGGAAAAGCTAATCCGGACGTGCGCAAGTGGGCCTTAGTAAGGTACCTATAAATTCGATGTTAGATAATACATGAGGTAGGTACAAAAAGACAACATAAAAGCTACACGACAAGTTAGCCAGTTGAGCAATATTTAATTTAAGCATGGTTCATAATTGTTATAAGGGTGAGTTCTGTGCGAACCCGTCGTCTTATTTCGCAGCCCATTACGTATATGTGTTCACAAAGTTTCTTGTTCAAATTACAAATTATCTGTTTTTAGGTCCGCTCCATGCCGCCTGGCGTGGAAGTCATTAAAAACAAATGCTTATTGACAAAGTATCAGGTTACATAATTAAATCCGGCCAAAACATCAAGTGGTGAGTTTGTAAAACAGATTAAGCAGATTTGTTGGCTCCGTTGGCAAACTTTGAAAGTTATAATTGCTGTCCTAGCGCCCGTTTTGATATCGATATTGTTGTTTTTTTAAACAAATTTTAAACGGTCTTGTTTGATTTTTTTTATCACGTTCTACCCTAGACTTGGACATTGTGCGAGAACTCGAGGGTCACCTAAATTATTGTTCGATAGGTTACCAAAATAAAGTCTCTTGAGTGGTCAAAATATATAGTTACTTGACAATAATGAATCGAGGAAGAGTATATAAAATGGAGTACAAAAATGTGGAAATAGGGCCAGGGGCCATATAGGTAGGTTCACGTGACTAAGCTTATGTTTCAGTGTTTGCGCCCTGTGGTCAGCAGCTTCCGAGTAATGGAATAATCGCATTGTGGACAATTTGAGTGACTCGCTCCTATTTAACGCTCGCTGCATTCATTACGTGGGATTTATGCGTTGTCATGTACAGAGAGCGACATCATTAGCCCAGCACGCAGTTTTAATTAGAACTAGTTCAAGCCGGTTACATCACTAAGCCAGATTACCGCGGGGATAGTAAAAATCACTACGATTTTATAATAAAGCCGCGACACAATAGGTGTGTCAACAAGCATACCGCCCTGCCAACGTTGTGGTCGCAATTTGCTCATATTTGAGCAATACATTACATCCAGTAAAATATAGTTTCCGCGGATAATTAAAACTAACTAACGCGGCTAGTGACCACCGCCGGTATTGTTTAATGTTTTAAAATAATTATTAGGAGTCCCATGGGAAATATGAATACATAATAGGTACTACGGCAATTGCGAACGGCTTTTCATTCATTTTCGTAATTGGCTGCCTGCATGTGCGCTTCTCTAGATAGGGCGCAGGCACTAAAATGATATGTGCAAAATAATTTATCGTGTCTTTTTAATGGGCCGGGCCCCAGGACAGTCGGACGGCGGATGGAAACCGCCTGAAATTTATTATTGCCATATTAACATGGCCCGCCGTCCGCACGTACTACATCAGCCAACTAGTTAATTGCAAGCCTTGGATGAAATTCGCAACCGCATTTCAAAGTTAATGTTGTTGCGTCAGCTCCAAATAATGAGTGTGGTGGAATTGCACGAGGGTACAATTGGTGTGCACCAGCAGTGTGTCTTCCCCTGATTGTTAGTATTAATTTGAACGTCCGAAGGCTGGTAGCAGGAGCGAAGTGCGATACAATGGCTGTCCATTTGTCGGGCAGTGTCCATCAAGTGCAGGCACCAGTGTGGGCATTTCCACGCAGTGAACACAGATTGTCTGGTAATCATGTTCATGCGGACTTTCCATAAACCTCCTCAGATAGGTACGCGCTCATTGGCTACAATGTAATGTAGCCTACGGATAATAAATTGACCCTGGTATCTATGGCTAATTCTGACTTTCTCTTTGACGATTTGACTCCGTTGTGCATAGATAAAAAAAATCCATAAGTTGTACGCCACAGATTCAAATAAAAAATCCAATTAACGAAGGTTTAATTTTAATTCTTGGACAAGTATTTTACAGTCTTCGCCACTGGTAAAGTTTCGTGGACGAAACCAAATAAATGTCGGTGGCAATTATTTTTTCAAATTCGGAATTTCGTAGTAACTTTAGGGAAATTGGTACACGTGACGCAAAGAATAAGTTTGTAGTGGCTTTGAAGGACTTCGGGGCACGTTGCTCGGGTTGAAGGATTCGAGCAAACAGCGGAGTTGGGTTTTCGATGAGCGAGGGAGTCAGAGGCCACGTGAGGCGCAGAGGGCCGAACCCTGTCACGTGGCCACGTGACCGCCTCCACGGTCCGACAATGATGGCCCGGTTGGGTCACGCCCCTTAACGATCATGGTTTAGTCAAAGGTTTTTACTAACAATTTCAGCTGCTACCTCACCCAACACAATTATTCAACTGCCTTAGAAAGCCCTTTTTGGGAATGATAATCCATAGACGATTTTCAACGGACAATCCGAAAGAAGTGATAAACTTATTATCAGCAGGTGCTATAGAAGCACCCGAGATTTCATGAATAACTTCACACCCTGCGAATATTTTCCATTGTTAAATTTATTGCTTATCGCTCATAAAATCGTCATGATCAATGGTAGTATCGGTCCCCATTAAACTATGTCTGTATAATTTAGCGAGGCGTGGGGAGGGCGACGACTATGTTTATGACACTAAATAATAAAATAAAACATGCAATATCGTGACGACATGCCGACGTCTTCGCGACGAAATGGACATAATCTCGTTACGATGTCGTAACAAACAGATTTGTAAGCACGGACTTTATGGTCTGTGTCCAACGATCTCAAATTTAATTTTCTGAAATAATCTGTCAGCGAGCCATTAAAATTATTCATCCGTGCTATGTCTTACGGAACGACCGTACCCGGGTAAAACATTCAGTTTCATTATGTTTTACATTGCAATTTTCTTTTTAGGGACTCCATAATTCAAAGTATTTTGTATCTAATGATTTGCATTTTCTTATAACATATCATTCTGCAAAGAATCGCTTCTTCCAAAGCAAGCTATTCTAAGAGAATAAGCTATTACAAGTGTCAAAAGCTTTCGAGCGCGAGTTAATAAAAACATCGAATAGGGATTTCTTGGATTCCAAATAATTTTCTTTCGTTGTGCTGTCGGTTATTAGCATAAAATAATAAAACGTCAGGAGGACGAAGTCCCTCCCCGGAGGCGCGACGGACGGCCGGCTGTCACAGCGATTGTCACATACGTCGACACGCCGACCGTTATCAGTCCGACTCGTGAAAACGAACTGATATTTTAATAACATCGAGATATACTGTGAGCAATGATTATGAGCACCTACTGTGACCTATAAAATACTACGTGATCATCCTAGTTGCAATGAATATTGATACATATTTTTAATAAAAACATCAAAAAATCAAAATGTGATCATGTAACTTATGTGATAAAAACTACGTTAACTCAATTCTAATAGCTCTAATCTATTCGTAAGGTGTAAACAGTCCCAGCGATTGTAATAATTGTTCAGACCACTACAATAATGCAATCCTTTGAAATACAACCCCCTCGTCTCTGCGCGTCTCTCAGACTCTCACGCCGTACATTGCAGATAAGCGACGTGGCAATAGGCATTGATGCTCACTGGGGATTTCAATAGCAGTCTACCACTTCGATTCTTTGATCTATAAAAGGATTAAAGCGCCTTTTCTATTCGAGAAAATTCCAATTCGAATAGGTGCGTTTTTATTTTGATTTTCCTACGGGAGTGCTTTTCTTACCAGTGACCAAGTAAACGTTACAAACAGAGCTATAGATCACAGAGTATCGTGCGAGGAATTTATTGAGCAATCATTAGTGCAGTATAGCCGGCAGCCGGCAGCGTTACGTCAGGGCCGATGTCGTATCCTAATTGACCTTTATCGGTGTGCTCCTTAAATAATGGCTCCTTTGAATGTCGGCTGACGGCCGAGCGACGGCTCCCCGTACCATTGTGGAGTGAGCATTGATAGTCCTCGGGGATTTAAGAGGATTCCTAGACAAACGGTTCAATGTCTTTGGAGCTATTACGATCAGTTTGACGCTGCTTAAGATGTTTGTGAATCTTAAAATGTCTATACAACGCCACGATGCACTGGTAGCCATAGCCGTAGTATTCGCTGTGATAGCGACTCTGTTAGAAGGCGCGTTTAGATTGGGTTTTCGCGCTTGCCGGTTCATATAAGAGATATTAGCGAATCTGGCCGATGGAGCGCCGGGGGCAGAATTAAGTCGAGAGTAACGTTGTTATGACGGTAATGGTAAATTACCACTTGCTACGTGCGGGTATTTTCCGCGCGAGTGCTACAAAATTTAAAAGATTTTTCAGTGACGTGATTGCATCGGTAATCAGCATATTTCGCACTGATATTAATTGTCATTCAAATGAGAGATATGTTAACGTTGGATGTCATTATGTTGAAGCAAAATTAATATTAACTAATATATTAGCCACACAGAATACCATCAACTTAATGACAATCTTCAAAACCGTACTAAAACTATTTTTATGATCATGTGTGATTGCTTTAGCAGGATCAACGCTTAGCGAAAATGATAACTTGAACCTAGTTGAAGACACAAGTAGTTAGAAGTTTTATATGAGTTGGTTAAACTGAAAGAGATATAATTGGAAACTCGAGACGGTTGTACGATGCCAGGACTTTGCTGTACTGAGTGCAGTTACGACGTTAATTTTAGCTATAAAACTTAGAGTTTTTGCTCCGATCATCGACTAATTAAGGTTGCAGCGAAAAGCTGGTACTTAAAGAAAGATGTCTGTCTACACGTAAGGAGAACGAAAGAACTTGCTAACTAATTATATCTTGTTGTTCTTATTTGTTTATTTAGAGCTGATTCTAATACGATTACCTTGAAGTAGCGCTTTTTATTGTTATTCAAGCCCGTTTGATTTGGACAAAAAATCCAGTTTTAAGGCTTCCGTAGTCAAAAAGGAAACTTTATATATAGTTTCGCCATGTCTGTCTGCCTGCGGCCTATTAGCACAGATACCCTTATTCATAGAAAGTGGAAATTTGGCACAAATATGTAAACGTTAGACGGAACGAAAATGTTTTAATAAAATCTTCATAAACGTTTGAAATTAAAAAAAATATAAAATATTATAGATTATTTTAGGGTACCTTTTTATACAAAGGGTTAATGGGGATAAAATGCTGTTGGTTATGATGAGAGTCAGTCTACTATGAAATCCAACACTTAAGCGTGGGCCGACAAGCGGTTAAAAAAATCTTTTAACCTACGCTTCTGTAATTATTCAATTTATTTCGTTACAATAGAAAAGCCTTTAGTTAATAATCTCATAGCATTTGAATTTGACGCTGATCCGTCACATTGAATCCACGAGGACTAGTCTTACAGTGAACTCTTTCCCCTGTCGCTCCCGCATTACAAAAATGTTTAGGAAGTTTCAGCAAAGCCGAGGTCATTAGATGCAACATTTTGAAGGTAAAGCGGCGGTGATTTCCCTATCTACCCGCGATAAGTGCAGGGCTTAAGGCGCCCGATAGACGGTCTGCATCCCGAGGAGATTAGCTGCCTGGCTGATGCAACCTAATATGCTAATAATTTATGCCCATTCAATTTCCAAGCACATTCTCGCAGACGTTAACGTATCCGTTATTACCTGTATGAACCAATAATTGGTTATAGTTTCCATCACAATATTAGGTAAGTAGGTAGATTAGATATGATTTAGGCCTAAAGGCGACTAACTTAGCTGACCAATAACAGCCAAAGGCTATTTATAAATATAATTTAGAAAAGTGGACACTTTTTACAAGCTCGTCTGCAAAGTTATATAAAATGGGGCGCGCCTCCAACAATTAGGTACCTTAACATTCTCTATTTCTTTATTATAATTCGCAAATACGGGTATATTGAGGACAGTAAAAATATTCTCAAAATATTTTACTTTATGTATACTCAATAACTCCATTGGCTGAGTCAACAGGCTCCGTTTGGTGTCCCACCAGCGCTCGGGGACGCCAAGAGCTCTAAGTGTCCCAAGTTATTTTTACCGCCTCCTAGCCGTGGTGCGCTAAAAGCATTTGTCTTGAATTTTTAAAGTGCCAGTTGAAGTTTCCGAGCGAAAGGATGTAAGTACGGGTTAAAGTTCTAGTGTTAGTTGGATGTTAAGGAGTGGATTGACTGCCGGTAATTCAATTTAGCCCGGCTTTAAGGTGCTTGACAGTAATTGGACTTAAGATTCTACGAGCTTAGCCCAAGAATCATTATGTTACTGTAAACAGAATAAGTATCAAGTATTCACAACGGCGTCGTGCCGGTTTATAGCGGAAATGACAAGGCGATTAGTAGCGGGTCCCGCGCCCTGGGAGATAGGTATATCCGGCGGAACCGAGAGAAATTACTTCCCGCGTTCCCGATGCACCGCAACAATGTCCAACCAAACTGCACAATTCGATTTAAGAACGAGCGAAAAGTCCTCGTACTCCGGCAAGAGTTCCGAGTCGCGCGCTTCATTAGAATCGAAATTCCCACGGTTCATTAGGATTCCCCAGAATTCTCGGCGTTCATTAGGAATACTCGGGCGGCAGTGGACCCCGGACGTAAATAAGTGATTAACGCAGTTCGGATTGTTTTCAGACGCTCCGCGCGGCCGCTGCAGCGCGGCCCACTCCCGGACAACGGACTCAACTTGATACATTTAAAATGAGCCTCCGCCGGCCGTCAACTCCACCCGCTAATCTTTTATGAGATTAACTACAACGATTCTTCAAATTATCACTTATATATTATCTTTTAGCGCGTTGCCGAGATTCCCGTAATCCCAGCTCGAAAATTACATAGTTCCCCTTTTATAACTTTTTCTTTAATATGGATGGATGAGGAATATTTATATAAAAGCTGCGACCCTGAGTGGTGGTAAGTAATGGGTACTTTTAAGCTGAATTTTATTACTTCGCTATGAAAGAAGGTAAACGTAATACAAGGTATTAATCTGGATCGGCTTGTGAGTCGCACGCTTCCTGTAATAAATACTGAAATGGGCTTTTATTGGTAACATTACTTCATTCATCATTTCTGAAATTATTATTTATTGATCAGTACGATTGTTTTATTTTAAATATCTTTGAAAAAATACACAATTTCTGTTAGGTTTTAACGGAATAACACGTAGGTACCTACCACCTACACAAGTGTAAACACAAATATTGGCTGGTAACTTCATTCATATTGCAGTTCAAAACGAAATTTGCCAATCGAAGGGCCGAATTTGTAAGGGAGCTCACCCCTCTATTTCGGAACGTTTCCGGCACTAAGCTCTATCGGAAATAAAGTATTTATGCCGTGGTAGTTTTTAAAGCAAGGACATGGAAAAACAGGAAGTCTAATGTCGTCATGGACTTGTGTTAAAAGAAATTTAACTATAAAATTGAAATATATTCGAGAATTTCGTCAGTAAAGTGTCGGTTGTTAGTTGACAAATTATTTAAAAAAAATCGTAAATATGATATCGACCTCTTTACAAAGTAGGCATTTTGGTTGCGACCTACTCTCCAAAGTTTGTGTTGGCGATTCTGATAATTTTATCACAAAATCTTAGTTAGTTATTGGTGCTTGCTTAGAAGTTAGCGGCGGGTTAGGGTCTAAATGGCCCCCACGTCCGGACAAACATCGTGGAAATTCGCAAGTCAAACAAGTTTAAGCAAATTTGTAACTTTCGGATTGGAAGCAGGCTGTTGCCTTGTTGTGTTATGTACTCACCTCATGCTACAACGTCATTATTAGGCAACACACTTAAGTATAATATAAAATATGCAAGTTAAATTCTATCTATGCTGAGGAAATTCTGAACGGAGGTACCTAATGTTGAATTAAAAAAAAAACAAACGAAACATTTGTGCGACTCAGCAATTGTGTTGTGAAAGTAAACTTTGAATCTCATATTCGATTGTTAAATGGTTAACAAAGTTAATTTGAATGCCTCCCGCAAATGTAAAACTGTTAGAAATAATGAAACTTTTCCACTTTACCCATCCAATATTAAGATATTCTTTTTACGAATGTTTGAACACGAAGAGCAATTCAAACAGTAATTCAACAGTGCGCGGGAAGTTCGCTAATGATAAAGTGCGGAGGGGAAATGATATGAAAATAGTTTCCTTATAGTCGATGCGCTGTATCGGATGGAGATGGAGTGCAGTGTGGGCAACGCCCGGGTACTCCACCGTGCGTTGCCCTTGCTCAACGATAAAACAAGCAATGAAAAATTTTAACATTACACTCTACTGTTTTCCAAAGATTTCAATCTAAGCCACGAGCGATCAATCTGCCAACTTTCATTCCAATTTCTTTTTGAACAATAAACCGTCCTTTTTACAAAAGACAGAGCGGAGTTGTCTTACAATCGCGATATATCCGATAATCCCGTTTTATAATTTTCCAGACTGTCCTAAGCTCGGATGGCATGACGTAAAAGAGTATTATTTCAAATAGAGCGGTGGCGAGGGTGCAAGGGCCTCGAGGGCGGCGCTCGCGAGGTGCTTGCCCGCGTTAGCACTCTTTGTCTTCTTGCCCCACCAGTTTCAGGATCTTGCACTGAATTATGTTAGTAAGGCGAACGGGGTGACGCGAGTTTCCTGCCCCACTCAAAAACCCTATCGCGTCCATTTTGAAAGCTTTGTTTCGGAGATTACGTGATGCTCACTAGGCAAAACTTAGCCCGATGTAGTCAAACGTACGTACAAGTACGTGAGATTCTGGTAGATTCATCTTGTTTGCTTTTATTTTGAGTTGTATAGCTAGTACAAATTTAAAGGATTAAAATGACAACTTCGGACTTTTGCTTCAAGACCCATTCCTGAGCCGAGACAGTCCTAAGCTTAGAACTTTTTAAAAGTTGTGAAGAATGTTCTGTTTCAGTTCTGAAAAAATTGTTTCATGTTCTTGTATGTGTAATGTGTTAAGCACTCGTATCGCGGTTGCATAATGCAATTTGAGAGACGTTGACCGCGAGGTGAGTGTACGTACAAACTAACCGGGTTCACACTAGGGGTCACGCGAAGGTCGAGGCCCTGCATACAAGAGTTACATAAAATTCACGTTGCACATGCATTTTCTAGAATTTGTAATATTACGTCAAAACTTTTTGACGAATAACATCGTTTGCACGAGTTTTGCAACAATACCAACATACTCGTACACTTTGTCCAAATTGAATGAGTTCTATGGAGTGGAGGCGCTCTGTTCCACCATGTTATTGCAAGTGAGCATCGTAGCAGGTATGTTTGTTTGCCTGATACTTTATTAAATGAATTAGTTAATTATACGCTCAGGGCGACTGTTTCAACCAGTAATTTACCAATCATGCTGTAATATATTCAGTATCTATAGGTTATTGTAAATAAAGTTACTGGATAGTTTGTTTAACAAATAATTCTTTATATCGATATTTAGACAGATAAAAGTAATAGGCACTCATAAAACCTTGAAAAATAAATCTATGAACAACCTCAGCGCTACAAAGATATTGGTATACTTGTAGTACCGGCATCAGTAGCGTGCATTGGTTCTGTAGTGAGGTAAGCACATACAAAAAAATTCAAGTCAGTATTGATAAAGATCATATCAAATCAATATTTTCATTACTTACATAGTCGATTATTTTTTGTGAGCGAAATTCAATTTGATTACTTACATAGTACCACAAAATCATTTCCGCTAGCTAGACGCCTAGATCTGTTAAAATAAAGGTTCAAATACGCAACGGATTTTAATGCAGTTTTCACCTATTAGTGATATAGATAGAGTTATCCAAGAGGTACATTAATATGTATAATACATGCACAATTAATTAACCGCAGTTATAGAATTAAGTTATTTTGCATAACAAAAACAAGAAAACAAAGTTTAATAATGTCCCGAGTAAATTACCTACTTACCTAAGTTTTTTGAGAACTAGCTAATAAACAGTATTTCTTACCTAGTTTAATTTTTATCGGTGCATCTTGTCCTAGTGCGCTGATTTAATAAACCACAACTTTTAACTAACCAGTTAATAAGCAAAACTGATATTAATTTTTATATACAAACTGAACATTATTTAGGTACACTTGTTTTATCTCCATCTTTTAAATATAAATAATTCAAATCACTCAAAACAGCAAAAGAAATCGCGTAACAATAAAACTACGGTTTAAAATACTCGCGGGTTGTAGGCGAAAGCAAACTTACTACCTAAAAAAATGGCCGGCGTAAACTTTGTGTTAAAACTACTGTTTGAAGAACTTTTTTTCTAAAAAAGTTACTTAATCTTTTTTTCTATTTGTGGAACGATTTAATGTTAAATGATAAATAAAATTATGATTTAAGCACTTACCATCACATTAATTCATTTGATAATGTAATGTTTATAATAAAACTAGCTGTTGCCCGCGACTTCGCCCGAGTAAACTACTATTTCTGTATCCTACAGGAACTGTGTTTTTTTATCGGGATAAAAAGTAGCCTATATGTTATTCCAGACTATAATCTATCTCTGTGCCAAACTTCATCCATATCCGTTCAGTAGTTTTTGCGTGGAGAAGTAACAAACATACACAATCACACTCACAAACTTTCGCATTTATAATATTAGTGGGACTATTGGGATAGTGGGATAATACGCGGCAGTACGGAACACACGCCATCTTGTGTCGAGAAACATGGCGCCGCCATATACTTTTTAAGTTGTTTCTTTCTAATATTACTTCAAACAATAATTTATCAATACAATAAATAAATAAAAATAAAGATATGATTTATTAGTGTCAAAACAAACTTTTAGATAGTTTAAATGTTAAAGTTGTTCGTAATAGTAATAAGACGTGTTTTGATTGCACTCCGAAGTGTTATCACGCCATCATGTGTAAGTAAGACAAAAAACTATTTAGTTCGGGATTTGAGCGAGAAAGGAAGATGGTAGGCTTGCCTACTTAACGGAAGTACGGCGAATGTCACGGTTTTTAGCTTTACCAATATGAAAAGTGTGTCATTTTTAATTTGGTCGGCTTTTTTATATAAATATGCGGCTTTGTCGTTCAGGGCTAAAATTGCGTGACTGTAAGTGAATCTGATAGGCAGCCGCGAGAATGCCTACTGCTCATACAATGGTGCAAGTTGAGCGTTTTAGCTAAGAGATAGGACTGGACATAGACCGACGACATTTTTCTCACAATTATTTTAATGGCAATCGACAAATTTTGGTGAGGTAGGCACTGCTTAACTGCCTATATGGACTGAACGCCACTGACCGGCATTATCTTTTGTTTTCGCGACTCGTATTTTTCAGATTCCTGCAGTGCAGCGTGCACATTCAACATTACAATTTATGTTTTCGATTAAACTAACGACTGTAAGATATTTTGAGATTTGTATGCACATGCAAACGAGTCTATACGTGAATAGTTTGAAACTGCTACTTGGTAAAATATGCAGTGGTAGTTATAAGTTAGATGTGTTTCAAAATTTACGAGGCGAGAGACCTCACTTACAGTGTTTGGTAAGATATTGAATAATGGAACCTCTCGTTTGTCGCCGACTGCGTCGCGAAGGAAATTAAACCAGAATATGCTGGCTTCGGTTTCAGAGACGCGTCACTAATGTGCAACTTGATATTTTGTTGACTTCCTACTGCCGAGAGTTGCATACGTCCCTGCAGCGATTTGCTAAATGTCAATTTGCATATTGAACTGTTACGTCTCTCTCTTTAATAGTTACAAAGCCATTCTCTTCACAGTGTTTCGGTTTTCAGATGCCCAGAGTTATTTAAATTAAGTCTCACGTTTCAAAGCGAACCTCATTTGCGTTTACAAAAGTGCAGATCATATTTTTTCTTCTATGTGTTCGAATTGAAAGCACTGTAATATTCTTTTTTGTCTCGAAGGGCGGGGGGCGGGCGGCCACCGCGTGCGCCGCACAAAGCCTCCGGTTTTGTATTCGCTTCCTCACTCACCTGGAAAGGAAAGAAAAGAAAATATTAATTAAGAGCCACTGAACGAAATAGATATCGGCAGAATAGCAGCTTATTCTGTTATTGTGAATGGACGCCAACTGTTTATTATGCAGTGGGGAAACGTTAAAAGACTTTGATGAAGCGAAAATCAGTTCGTAGCACTAGGGTGGAGTTTAATATGAAGCAGTGTAACGGCTCGATATTTAGGTAATGTGCCCGCGGCGACAGCGGCGGCTTCGCGCAATGCCAAACGAGCCTGAAACGTACATCTCATTAACACTGTGCGGCGCGATATTTAGGGAGCGGTCCGCGCGCGGTGAGCCGCGAACTAGCATTTGGCAGCGCACGCGCTCGTACACAGCCGGCTGTGTAAACTAAACAACTCGTAAAAGTGTAAAAGTCGTAACGATAACGGCGCGGCTGAGGGAACCACCTAATATGAGCACCGCTGGAGCCGCGCCAGTCGTGCTCATTATCAGATGGGACGTTCCGGGCGCTACCCTTTCGTTTTACGATTGGCCTCTAATTACAGTAGCGCTCAAGGCGGCGGGATTTTTTAGTTGATACGAGCCGGGGCGCGCACTGCCAAATGGACATATTTATTGCTAGTAGCCAAATCGTTTACGCCGTTCGACGGTGGTGCTCCTAGCGTTACGATCGCCCGCCATTTTGCGATATGAAAAAAGTCTCGGGAAATGTCGCGGTAGCGCAATAACAGAGAGCGCTGGTTTACGAGAGGCCGCTGATAAAGCCGGCGAATCGCAGTGTGCGGCCCGCCTTAACGACGTGTTGCCAATTTATGCCACGCGATAAGCAGAGTTTGTCGAGCTTCCGGCGGAGGCGAATTACGAGCTTTGAATCACATGCATTGCGATTTGGGACGTAAGCCGCCTTCTGTCACTGTTTAGGGACACGGCGGTTATTAAGCTTCATAAATATGAATTTACCGTCGCAACTTTAGAAACTGTTCTAGCGCTGGCGTCTTCGTCGATTTTTCTGAGACGGTCTAACTGCCAAGTGCTCTAAGCGCAATGGCTCGTAAGTAGCTATTGTGTTAGTGTTGGCGTGATTTTGGTGTAATGTCTTGGCATTCCTGCGGCGTCCGATCTAGTATTAGTGTAACATATTCAAGATGCTGGTTGGCACAATCGGCGGCGGAAGACCGACTGGAATTACATGGAATCGCTCGCAGAGAGTATTAGTATGCCGGGCCCGAGCGCCGCTGGAATGAGTCGACGTGACGTCGCCGGCATCTTCCCCCGTTGCTACGTCAAAATGCAATAACATGAATATCGTAAACTAGCTATCGGTCGGTTCTTACGTAATAATAAACCGCTTTCAAAATTGTTTTCATTTCTGATCGCATTAAATTGCACATAAATAGAAAACGTAACAACTGTTTTATTTCTATTGCACGACTCATATATTATCATAGAGTTGTTTTATTACGATATTTTCATGCTAGTTACAATACTATAATGGATTGCAATATGCAATACAAGCTTCAATACAAAATACTGCTAATAAAATTACTGGACCTAGGTACTTCGGTAATGTAAACAATGTTTACCTACTCTGATATTACTTTCTTATTAAAATCATGCAAGAATTCCCTTTATAGTAAGTATGTATAAATAAAGGACTCTTAGAATTTGATATTGCCTTTCTAAATGCCATGTATTTTTAAAATCAGACCCGCCTACGCGATATTGATTGAGTATTATTACGGGGATAATATAAAGCTATTTGTAAGGAAATCGTTTGAAAGATGGCTTCTTTCGTGGACGAGTCGAAACATAACGCGTGACACGCATAAGGATGCGGAGAGAGGCTGTAATCCAGCCGTATTGATGTGAGACATGATGTGCATCGCTTTAGCCTCAGTAGCTTATGTACCTTAATATCGCAAGTTGAGAAAAAAACAGTAAGTAAGTATGTAGATATTAGTTTGGTCAGAGTATTCCACTAACGACACGCTCTTTGAGAACGTGAAAGTAGTGAACGTCTATCGCAACACTTTAAAATTAATTAAAAACCATTTGACGACCATATTGGTGTTCGCGCCCCGGACTTCTGAACCGGGTTGCGGGTTCGAATCCCGCAAGGGGCAAATGTTCGTGTCATGAGCACGAGCATTTGTACCTTAGTCATGGATGTTTATCAATGTATATAAGTACGTCTATCCGTTATCCTAGTCGCCATAGCACAAGCTCACGCTTAGTTTAAGGCTAGGTAATTGGTGTGCTGGTTGAAACAATTTATTTATTATTTGTTTATACTATTCAAATACATAAACTCTTTAATCGCAGTAATTTTAGCACAACATTATTAAATTACTCCAAAATATACATTTTCCAGAAACGTTAGTCCCAAATTATGTTCGGGGAGGGTGTAATATCGGACAATTGTTGTTTACAAATGGCGAATTTAATTGAAACATTAAGATTATGCGTGAAGATGAACCGTTGTCGGAGCCGTGAGTCCGAGACCGGCGGGACCCCAACTCAATCTTGCCCCATTACGCGCGACAAATTGGAAAAATATTCAATTACACGACGCTAAATATTGAATTATATCATGGCAAATTACGATTTTGCATCGGGGATGTAACACTAGCTTGTAAGTGGATTTCGTTCCGCCTTAGTTTGCTCTACAGGGAGCGAATGTATCGACCGAAATTGGGTTTGTCAGAATTTAAGATGTTTGATTTGATACGTTCTGCTCGTAGTTTCGTTTCATATTTCAGACTGTATTTCACGTCAAGAAAGATACTCGTAGCTAGCTTTTTATGTTTTCTATATGATTTTTCTTATTATCGTGTAAAATATCTAATAATTTTTACTAATGATTTTGACGACCGTCTTGGTGTAGTCGTTGGCGCACCGGACTTCTAAACCAGGCGGTTGCGGGTTCGAATCCCGCAAGGGGCAAATGTTTGTGAGATGAGCACGAGCATTTGTACCTAAGTCATGGATGTTTATATGTATTTAAGTATTTCTATCCGTTATCTTAGTCACCATAGCACAAGCTCACGCTTAGTTTGGGGCTAGGTAATTGGTGTGTTTATTGAAACAATTTATTATTATTATTATAATACCTAATAAAAATGTCCTCCTAGCCGATTTCGACTACGGCGGCCTATCTCAACAGAGATTAGCCAACTGCGCAGGACATATTATAGTGCATAAGTGTGTGCGGAATACACAGGTGCACTCTCTGTTCTTTCACTCTCATAATTCGGTGAGACGGCAGTCCGACATGACCGTGGAGAGATCAGGCGCAGGACCAACGGCTTAAAGTGCTTTCCGAGGCACGGGGGTGTTAACACCACTAACTTCCTGACTCCGGAGCTGTGTCTGAGTAATTTTAAGACAGAAAAACCAAAACACTCTCGGCCCGACCCGGGATTCGAACCCGGGACCTCGTGGATAGGACCCAGCGTGCTGACCACTAGACCAACGAGGCAGTCAAATTGGCGTCTGACATGGCTTAGACTGGCCTCATGTCAGAAATAAAATCGCAGAGGAGTTAATCTGAAAAACCGGGCAAGTGAGCGTCGGCCGCCCGTTGAGGGTATATAACCTGAATAAAGGTGTTTTTTTTCTACGCTGTTACCAGAAATTTCCAGTTTTCAAACTTTTTAGGGTTCCGTACCCGAAGGGTAAAAACGGGACTCTATTACTAAGCCTCTGCTGTGTGTCTGTCTGTCACCAGGCTGTATCTCATGAACCGACATAGCTAGACAGTTTAAATTGTCACAGATGATGTATTTCTGTTGCCGTAATTACAACAAATACTAAAAGCAGAACAAAAATAGTATTTAAGGGGGGCTCCTATATAACAAACGTGTTTTATTTCGCCGTTTTCAGCTCGGTAATAATAAGGGCAACAGAAGACGTTTGAAATATTCACAGAATATTAAGTTGTATATAAACTTTAAAAATATATTATTAAATTAAAAAAATAAGGGGCGCTCAAATACAAGCTTGATTTTTTACCGTTTTAAAACTACTCGTAAAAAAGATCATATTATGTTGTATAGGTAACCCTTCGTGCGCGATTGGAGTCTTAGTAATAGAGTAGGGTCCCGCCCTATTACTCAGACTCCATTGCGCACTGTCCGTCGGTCTGTCTGTCTGTCTATCACTAGGTTGTATTTAATGAACCGTGTAAGAGACAGTTGAAAATTTCACAGATGATGTATTTCTGTTGCCGCTATAACTAAAAACAGAATTAAAAAAAATATATAAATCAGGAAAAATAACAAATTCAAATTCAAAATTCAAAAATAAATATTTAGTAATAATACAGTGTCCAATGTTGAATAGATAGATAATGGTACGGAACCCTTACCGACTTGCACTTGGCCGGTTTTTTCTTTTAGGTTACGGAACCCTAAAAAGTAGGTAAATTTACACTAGTGAAAATATTCCAGGATAGCACACGTTTTAAAGATACGTCATGCTATTTTATCCATGAAAATAATATGAGCGTTTAAATATGGCGACAAGTGGACGCTGAAATTACTCGGCAGTTGGAGTAATTGACAATTAATCACCAGTCGTTTTCTATTTCATGTCGACAGCGCGTCTCCTAGCTAACGAGTTCGGCTGCACCGCGTCCCCGTAATAACAGGACACTCAATTTTGCTTTTATCACACACGATCATAAAGTGATTACAACGGGAAATGAGTGAGCGCACTAGTAATTGAGTGAACGAAAACCGGGCGAGCAAAATTTCTATTGCTCTTAGCGAACGACTGAAGTAAAAATCTACTTCTAAGTTCTAGATATTGAAGATAGATTACATCCGTTCTTGAAGGACAATACCGCTTATAAAGATCACGTAAAATACTTATAATAATATAACCCTGTCGACCGTTCAAGAGATAATATTGGTGGTATTATTTTAATGTTATACCTTAAATAACTGAAACTGAACTGAAATAGAAATACCTACACCAGTTGTGACGCACGACATACTGTTTAAATAACTTTATTTAGCTCATAAATAATTGAGTCCACTTAGAATGAGCTTATTATAAACTATTTTAACAAAATGTTTTATTATTATTGACGAGCACGTCGCAACGCACTCTCACAATGAAAAAAAGGCACGACAGAATCTTTCAATTTTGTGACCAAATATGTCACTCCTTTACATCAGATGGTATATTTGATTTGAACTGGTGAACTATTTCAATTTAAATAGTTATGAAATTGTTTTTGGTTACTGACTGAATGAATGTGATTAATATTGATTGTAACAAAATAATCATTGAAAATATTAAAAAATTGAATAAGCCAAAGTTTGAAGCGGCGGCGAGATGGCAATTGTCTGTCGATCCTGGGCAGGGCATTCCCTCTCGAAGCGCCCACTTTATCTTTATAACATAATTAAGTAAATTTCAAAGTCGTCGCGCTCCATCTCCGAAATAATAAGAGTAAGAGATAGATAACCCACGATTTAATGTAATTTTCCGTTATTTTCCCATCTCTTGTAATTAGGAATTTTGTCGCGAGTAACGAAATTCGATGTATCATGTCTCATGGGAGGGATTTTGATTTTGGCCTCCTTTTGTCGAAATATTTCGACGGACTAACTCCCTTGCTTTCAAAGCGAAATCCAGCGGGACAATTGATCGCTCTAACTTTAATTTGCAAAGTTATAATAATCTTTTACTGATTTGTGATGGTTTATTGCGTAGTATTTTATTATATGAAACCGACTCAAAATGAGGATATTGCTTCTAGTTAATTATCTTACTCGTAAGTAAGTATATGTATTACCATTTACTTACTTATTTTTATTATTGAGGTTGTTGTCGAGAACTTGTTGACTTAATTAAGCTCTATTGAGAAGCTTTAAAATCGTATTTTAGTATCTGAGTAAGTACAACATTGAGTAATGATGTTGTAAACAGATTTCATGCGAAAAACAGAACACTCAACAAAACACTCGGAGTAAACATTTCTATTCTAATGGACGCAAAACGAGGTGCCAATGCAAAACATATTTCGCAACCTGACAAATAACGTCTCAGTGTACAGGCAATATCGTGGCTTTCACAATACCGCCGCAGTGAGAACAGGAAGATGTTTAGAGACGTGTCCAGTTAGGTAAATGGGTCGACTGGGTTATTTCCTTAGAGTGATTTATATCCGGGTATTTCGAGACGGTTAGGTACAGCATCGGTGATCGCTGAGTGGATTGCGCCGCGATACCTTTCAAACAAATTGTCCTGAGACCGGACGGCGACGGTAAACAACTCGCCCCTATGCAGATGTTCGACTAAACCAAGCACCTTCAATTTCCTCGCGGGGTGGTACCGACCCTGAAATTGCTCTCGACTCGGTTCCACGCCCGTCTAAAGTGACTTTACTGTTTATACACCCTTTTTATTTAATCTACGAAGTGACAGAGCCCCGCCTCTTTAAATATATCTGAAAGCGTCCACATTGTTTTAAAAAAGTGTTATGCCTCCGATGAGCGCATAACAATTTAATGAACGTCGGCAAAGTTTGACAATTAGCAGTCGCTTTCTATCTCGTCCAGTGCTGTCTCTAAACAAGTTCATTAATTATTTCATAGTTATGGAGCTAACTATCCAATTTGATTGGCTCGACAAGATAGCCGTACTTATTTATAATGAACAAGTCCCAGATTAATTACGTGTCGGTTCACTGAACGCATCGTGTTTTAACAAAGCAATTTTGTATCACAACGCCCAAAACGATGGATACTTTGTTTAAATTTATTTTGAAAAGTCTGTATCTTTAAAAAAGCAAATTGTAATACAAAACATTCAGTATAATATGGGAAGATAATTTTATTTCACTATCAGATGACATAAAACGCAGGCAAACAGGTTGAAAACACGTCAATTGAAATATTCATAAGTAAACTTCTACTTCGTGATGGTTATACACTGAATAAGTACACTTTGTTACCCTGAACTGTCACTTGACTGTTAATTGCACGTTTTGTTCAAGAGCAGCAGCCCGCAATCGCACAGTTTTGTGTTTCCAAGTAAGACATTTCGAGCTTCGCAAACATCGGGATTTACAAGTTGACCTATTACTTAGCGAGAGTGCTCAAGTTTTCAGTCATCAGTAACGTGAGCTTGATTGCCGAAAACTACGGGCAGAGCGCGGCTCAGGTCAGTAATTTGTGCCAATTTTGGCAAGGCTCGTACCAACTATTGCGACACCAATTTTGCTCCATGTAGCGGAAATTGTTTTTATTTCGTACGTTTGCAGTGTCTGTTTGTTTGGACACGCAGTTGATACATTAACGAAAACATTACACCACTCCTATCGAGTAGCGCTCGATAATGTTTTGTATAAATACGGACGGGGCACGTGATGTTTTTCTATCTACTTACTTTTCCGGATAATATACCTCAAATACTTAAAATTGAACGATACTGGGTTAATTTTCAATGTGCCCTGTGTAAGATAAAATTTAATTTTAGTCTCTCTCTCTCTGCTAAACAAAGAAAAAGAGACAGACTATATTAATTCAAAAATGTCAGCAGATTAAATAGCTGTCAGTTGCTAGAGAATCCAAAGACAATTTTGCAGGGATATAATTAGATGACGACTAAAGTTAAACGAAAACACGCAAAACTTCTGAAATACGTAAGAAACGCGTCATTTAAATTGACATTTCTAAATTATTGTAGTCTACCTCTTATCGTTTGTTTAACAGAGAAACAGAGAGACTAAATTTAAATTTAATATTTCTGCCGTACTCGGAGATTATACTAATTAAAGTTAATCCTTCATTAAATCTCCGTCCGGCATTAAAATGCCGTCCTTCTCTATTTCATTAACAAAAAAGTGACAGAACGAGACTTAATTGTAGATTAAATTTAATTGACGTCTCTGTGTTGTATGCAGCAGTTAGACAGGACACATTAGAATCGAGTACACTGTTTAAATAAGTTATTTATGATATTGTTAGCTAGTTAGAGCATTAATACATATAACATTTTTTATATCTCATTTGAAATTCTACATCTACAACTCGTAGACGCTAATCTTGTAGCACCACAACTTGCTACACAAACGCCAAAACTGCTACACGTTGCTTATCAAGTGACACAAGAGTGCACATTACAATAATATCTGTGAGCACAACAATTTCGTAGACGTCTACGGCGTAGCGCCGTAGCGCGGCTTAGAGCGTAGCCTGTTGGCACCGCCCGCGACTGAGAATGCCAGAGTGGGATAAGCCCGCAGTTAGTTCCACCACTGACATATTGGAAGACATGGTGCTCCTGTGTTCCTCACGTCGTAAGGTATGTTCTACGCCAAATAGGCCAATGTGAGTTACACCGTGCATGCGCCGCTAGCTTTATGGGATCTCGATATTGTAATTATGGAAATGTACTCGGCTACGTCGATGGTGATGTGTTTGAACGCCAATATGTGAAATTGACTAACAGTGGTGTCCGAAATAATAGATGTAGGTTACTGACACGCAATTTGATAAGCAAAACAAATCAGCAGCATCAAAAGAGAGTTACTTGTATATTACAGGGCGGATATCTCAATACGGGATCGAAAATTACAGTCGAATAAAATACTCATTTTGGATACAAGATGGTCACTTCTTTTGCTATTTCATAGTATTTTGTACTAAGGTAGTTGTAGCTTATTTAAACATAGAACACTTGACCCAGAGTTAACTATTTTTAAATAGCCGGTGAACATAAATCGACAGTTACGTAATATGACACATTTCCTGTAAAAATATGTCAAATAATATTATAGCAACTGTTTAAAACTTTGGTTGGTCAACTAGGTATATATGTTACGGTAAGAGTGAATAATTGAAGATTATTAATAATTATCTATCATTATTCATAATTACCGAAAGTCGGGGTTAAAGTGATAAATTAATTACATTTGTCGGTTTTTATTAATAATTTAACCCTAGTAGTGATAAATGTAATAAGTTTACAGTTTGCAAGGAAAAGTTTGTCAGTATTTATTGATGAGGTTCCTAATACAACTTGCAGTCTGCGAGAATGTGCCCGCAAGGACTCAAATTTGGGGGGGCAAGGCTTTTAGCACTGCAACTGTACTGGCGCTTGCAACTCTAATCGCTGCAAATGCAAAAAAATGCACGTTCTTTGCAATTCTAAGTGCCATAAGCCTTTCTTGCAAAAACAAATAATATTTTTAGTTTCTTTTTTTTATAAGTCTTTAATTGTTTTATTATGATGTTATTAGGGTTCCGTAGTCCGACAAGGAACCCTTATTTGCATGTAACTTGGTTCGAGGATACTTCACATATAGATCTCATTTTTAAAAATACGAAAAATTAAAATTACCCCCTTTTAAGGGTACCTCCCCATACATGTAAAGGGGGGGTGAATTATTTTTTGAGTGCACCCCCCTTGTGTGGGGTATAGTTGAAAAGGACTATGAAAATAAGGTAGGGTTTTGATACAACACTTTTTATCAGCTTTACCATTTGCGAGATATAGCCCGCCAAAGTCGTTTACACGGTGTCTTGGACCTATAAACTTCAAATCACTCACGTAAAGAAACAGGCGCGGAAAATCTTATTTAAAATTGTTTCGGATATCCTGTGATGAATACTTTTGAAATTATAAATAAAATAAAAATATATACTTACACTTTTTTCCAAAAGAACAATAGAAACTTAAAAAGTTTTTTTTGCCTATACTGTCTAATGTTGTAAGTTAATGGTACGGAACCCTTTGTGCTCGAGTCCGACTCGCACTTGGCCGGTATTTTTATTGCAATTTAAATGGCAATATATTTTACTTGCACAACAAATATTTGTTGAATTCTATGATAATACTTAAAAAAAATTAATTTCTTGCATTTATAGGTGCTACAGAAGATTTACAGGCAAACCAAATATGATTGTTAATGATTGCTTTTAGGATTCGTGTAGATTTTGTTAATGAAACAATAATTTTATTTTTGTTACAATTTTATGTACCACGAAAGACTTTCTTGCATAAGTTTGATGGTAGATTTGATTTTTTTTGTTAAATTATAATAATATATAAATGTGCCCTTAAAATATCGTTTATTTAATATTCTAGTTCAGAATATGTGAATTTTTTGTCCTTTTGTTTTAAAGCAAGTACAAGTAACCTTGTTTGTGTGATATCTAATTAATATAATTGTAAGACTGTGTTTAATATTATAAATAAATACCTGCTGGTCGAAAAACCTTGGGATTCTATTTCTTTTATAACTTTTACCAATACGTGTCGTGAATTATTAATAATTACTACTAAAAGTAATAAATTTCGATCGTTCATTCACATTTACCAAAACATGTGGTTATTATTAATAATATTGTAAAAATATTAATAATTTTCAATTAATCAGATTTACCGTAACATATACATAATTTATACCACTTTTCAACACTTCAATAATTATATGAGACTATGTCCCATGTCATATTTGGAATTCATAACAAATAGGTGACATGACACAACAATAAGACAAACATTTCATATAAGCCATATGAATTAAAATGATAAAAATATAATATGATAAACAGAAGTATAATTTTGGTAAGTAAGGTAGTGAGATTGTATTTATTTTTTTATCAAGCACACCAACGACGTATTATGTACCGGAATGTTTTATCACATACTTAGTAAACAACAATAAGGTCTATGCATAATATAAGCTCTTATGTAGTTTATTATATATTTTATAGTTTAGCAATGGTATCATTATGAATACAAAAATAAAATGAATCAATTAATCATAACACAATGTATGTCGTAATAAAATTCTTTACATGTTTAATAAACAAGTACATACTCAGTGAGATTCGAAATGGCATATTTATCCATTAAAGGAGTGCAATTATAGCTTATCATGTTAATATGGCATTTGATATGAGTGTCAGCGATAGTTAAGTCAGGTGTGCAATCCATCGGCGAATTGCAATGCGAATCATTGCGGGGCTAATCATTCTTGCGGATGCATTATAACGCGCCCAGGTGTAAGTCAAGATAATAGGCTACTACAACTGCAGCTGTTTATTAATACAATCGGATATAAAATAGTTGTTAACAAGGTAGTGACATAAACAATACCAATAAACTAAAAACACAATAAGTACCATAGTATTTTTCACTCTTTTTGATCTAGTCTTAGTGTATTTCTCCAAGCAGCTTCAATTACACGATACAAAGCTCTTTAAGATGGAATCATGCATAAGATAGCGCGATAACGTATCCAGAACGCGTGGTGCACCATTGTGTTAGCACAATGGAAGATTGAAAGGGACAACAGTATCCACTCGACAGACGTAGATCCTTGGCAGGTAACGATGTTTGTGAACCCTCTAGCGCATACAAAGGCGGCGCTGTGCAGTTGCATACGTAAAACCATTTGTCACTCGATATTTTGCGCTCTCGGTGTAATCTTTGACAAATTGGTCGCGGAGAACACGTATGATCCCGTAGGTGGGTGTCGTAAACCGCCGAATCGGTGGCCAATAACGCATAAATCTCGCAATGGACCGCGCCTGTTTTCTGTACGTTAGTGGTGCTATTTTCGAAGCCCACGGCCGCCAAGAGTTTTTTCTATTAAAAGTTGAATGTTCGATGTAAGATATTACCGCAATGCCCTCTACGCTAAGATTGTTTACTTGTTAGGTAATTAGAGACGAGTAAGAATTTTATTTGTTATCACTCTTATAAATGGAAACATGACACAAAACATATTCTCTTAAAATACAGTAAAGATATACACGGTGTAATCGTTAAGTGTGCATAGGCGATTATTCCGTAACTATTACATATATCAAAACACTTTATACTAATATCAAAATTACGTTACCTAATGAGTAAATGACATCAATACTTTTTAAAACTAAAACGAGAAAAATCTATAATTTTGATATCAGACAAGGTACGGTGTTAATTACAAATCGTTGTGGAATTCGGTATGTACTTTAAGAGACGTATTTTGTCCCGTTTTCCAATCAATACTACACAATTTATTAATTTATTATTTAATTTTAAAGGACAGTGACATGCAATGAAATGTATGCAATTTTTTTTTATGACATTGTAATACTCGTTATGTCTTAAATCGAGTGCAGGTGTATACATATATACATATTATGCTCGTGACTGTATAGGAATATTAACTTTATGGACTGTACCTATACCTGTTACTTACAATAAATCGACTCTTGCGGTGTTATTACAAAAAATTAGACCAGGTTTAAAATGGGTCTAAATATTAGCCGACACCAGAGGAATGAATGACACATTCGTGACATAACCTAATAGAGAAGCGTTTTTCTAATTGGCTAGCTAATAGCTTAGTCCTGTCTTAAACCTGGTACTAAGTTTTTGGAAAAACGGGGTTGAATTTGATAAAGGTAGTTACATATGTACAGAGATTAGTAGGTATGTCTCTATATACCTCTCCTACCTACAAAACTCTAAAATAGAGAAACATATTTTGATCAGTGCTGACAGCTGAGGTACAGTGAGCAAAACATCTTGCAAGTCTCCCTCAAGACTTCATGAATCTTAAACGGTTGTGTAGAAACAATCTGAAAAATAAATAAACTTCTAACGTCCTCTTGAGATGCCGTTTTTCTCCATAGACGAGATGCAGGTTTACGTCAGTGAATGTCACTGTTATTCTTCGCTAAAGCCATACCTTTTCATAGGGTAAATATGGAGTCATGATATGCAGTTTATGCTTTAGTGCATACTACTCGTACTCGTACTTTTGTTAAGATTTTGATTTGTATTAAATTTGGATACACAATGATTGTTTCTGAATTCGATTTGCTGTAGGCTCCCATAGATAAAGTGGGTTAATGCTTGTAGTCTACTATTTTTTATAAGAATTTATATTTTTCATTCGATTTTTTTTCATTAGACGTACATGTAACATAGACTTAAAATAAAAGTAGAGAATGAAATACATTGTAACATTGTATGTAAATGGTATTTCGTTTAAAAGTTAATAAAAAGCAATAAAATCAGACAATTTCAATATGAGTACAGTCAGCGACAAAAATATGTGTAACACTTCTGACAATTAACGATACTTAATTCATGGTAACAGTTAGTAATTTTTTTTAGATGAGTGATTTAAAAAAGTTTACTCTAATTTTTGACGCTGATTATGTTTATGATCTTCTGCATATTTTTGAAGCTGATTATCTTGATGATCTTCTGAGCATTTGAAGGTCTTCGTTTGACGTGACGTCGTCCACGGTCGCTCACTCAAGGAGGTTGTGATGGGCCGAGCAGCGAGTGCACACATCACACCCAGGTTGAGTGAGTAGCCGGGAACGACTTAACGAACAATTCTTCTTTCTTGTTTCTTCGAACTTTGTCTTGTAGTTATCTTCATGTTTTCAGGTTACTCGTAAGTAGGCTCAGATGCACTAGCGTGCTGCAGGAGTGATACTTTTTGTGTAAATTCTGTCAGATATTTAAAGTAAGCTTGAACTAAAGTTAGAGCTGGTGCAACTGAGCCTTATACGAGTATGTTACACAGTTTATTTAAGTTACAAAATGATATGAAATGATTGATGATACATAACGAATTAGCATGGACTAAAAGTAAAACATTTATGTAGACAAGCTTGGCATTGCTGGCATTATTTTCTTACTTAGTTGGTAAAATAGTTTCATGTTTAGATAGTTCAACATACATTCTTAATTTTGTTTAAGTAAGTAGTTTTTATAAATGCAAATTTTTAACTCATTCATTGACATAAGCCCTGCTATTATTGTCCATAACTGCGTCGTTCAATTTGTTTTAATCGTTGCGCTACGGCCCCTTTGTATACTTAGTCAGACGAATCCGTATAGCGTTCGTATTAGGCTCAAATCACTGCATAAATCCATAAGAGCGTTATCGCGGCTGGTTTCACTGAGCGATCGAAATAGAACGGTGTAAACCCGTAAACCGATCGAACGTCTTACTCAGTTTATTTCGGAGCGGTACGCCGTGTTTTCACAATAAACAAGCTCATGGCTTTCACCTTCGATTCTTGACCGCTCGTTAATATTAATGATTTGCTTACATTTGGTTTGCTTTATGGTAAACACTTAGAAATATGATTTTTATTCAGGTGAGAGTTAGTAGAGTTCACTGGTTATAAGTAACAGTTATCTTGTAAGACCTTATACCTACATGGAAAGTCACAGTTCGTTTTGCCACATATTACCTAAAGGTTTATAGTTTTACAGTTAAGAACTTATTACACCATCCGATTTGTAGGAAACCTAATTAGAAAATCGGAAGATGTGATTGAAGTTAGGAACAGATTGGATGTCATTTTGTTAACACGGTTATCTTCACGGCTGCTCTTTATCCTAAATCGTCTCCGTTTTCCCACAAATCGCATAGTGTAAAAAGTGCTTTACCGTAAATACTTATTTAACAAACATATAAAACCTATAACTGTACTGGACACTGTACTGTTGTATGTTGTATACCTGCTATTGGGTGCTATTGGGTATAGGTAAACTTAAAAAACCAACACTTTCAGTGCATGCACTTCAGTTTATTAAGGACAATGTTATGTCAAGTGAGCGTGTTATGGTATTGTATAATTAATATGAAACGTAAAGCAATCAAGTATTTATTAATTAAAGGCTGACTTATCGAATTGTCAGCCGACCACATAAAAGTGCGCGGAAGGGTGCGGTTCGACAACAACGCCATCTATTATTTAGAGCGCGCACTGCGCCGGCCTACCCTCGTTTACATCACAATTAATTTAATTTGCTTTTTCACAGGCTTCTTCCATTCCCTCATTGTGATGTGGAGGGTTGAGGGCGTGAATTTTCTCGTGATTTAGTAACAGAGGCGGTAATTAGAGCAATTGTGAGGTTTCTCCATTTGTTTTTAACTGTTTATTACTCGCAGCGGTTGTTTAGAACGCTCGCCGTATTAGCTTTAATGTTTCGCGTCGCTGTGTGTATGCGCGTTTGGAAGCTTACGAAGACTTATTAGTTGCGATCGGGTGTTAATTTAGTTTTGTGTTATCGGTGTTAATTTCGATAGGTTTTGTGGTGAGCGGAGAGGGGTGTCGTGTGTCGGGGAACGTGACACGGTGCGGTGGGTGTCGGGTGTCGCTACATGCGCACGCGCCGCGGAAGCCGCCCCCGGCCGGTCGCTTCCGTCCGCGGGCCCGGATGCCTGCGCTAATGATATGATAAGGCTTCCCGCTTAATGTTCAACTATTATCAGCTGTCGAATAACATCAGCGGTTTTTAAATGATCAAGATTGTTGTGTGCGTCAAAATAAGTTACCACTTTATTTGGTTAGAGATGCATAGCGCCAAGCAGTATGTGTTATAGAAAACGTCAAGTATGTTGAAAGTTGATGCGAGTTTACATTTATCCCAAAGACCAACAGCGTGTGTCGAGCCGCAGAGACAAGCCGCTAAACTCCGGCAAAGTTGCTGTAAATCTTCGCATAAGTGAGTGGAGATACAGTTTAAGCACGCGCCCGCGTCGCCGCCTTCAATCTAAGTTTGGCTTCGCCGACGCCTGTCCGCTACACTCGTACATAATGAAATCGGGACCGTCCCTGAATTCGCAAAGTTGTCCCCTCAATACAGCCAATAATTACACTCACACCGCTCGAGTTCGCCGCGATAGCGTGTGAGCCGAACGTCGTAACACTCGCTCCTTGCAGTTTTACATGATTTCCCCTCGACCTTTTTATGCGCCCGCCCTTATCTAACGAGCAGTAACATTTATCTAGTATCTGTCACTTAAAGCCTTTGCTCTCGTGTAAACGGGCGACCTTATTTTTTGCTAAAGGGCCGGAGCTATCAGTTGGTCCCGCGACACAATATTACCCTGCACGATATATCGTGTTCGAATCACGTCATCGTTCACCCTGCCAGGCGCGGGCGTGCCGCCTTCTAAAGGATGAGTTTATGGGGAGGCTCGCATAATGCCTGCGGCAGATATGGGCCGTTGTGCACGTTGACAGCCCTATCCGCGGTATTAGCGTGGAAAATTTAAAATAAAATGTCTTCAGCACACTATTTTTAAAGCAAACACGTTTCACGTTCGCGCACAGTTCAAGATTTATGTCTGTCGCAGATATCGTGTTACAGACCATTTAATACAATTGTGTTGTTTGGTAATATAATTAAACCCTGCGTAGCCCGAGTGATAGTGCTACATAAATTAGTGGTGACAGGCTAGGAGTAATCCGAGCTTCATATCAGTACAGCGCATCGCATCTGTTATGAACGTACAGAGAAGACTGTTATGAATCCAGAGTGTGATGGATGGATCGCCAGTTTGCCACACAGGCTAACGCACACAAACACAGCTCATCGAGCTCTGCTGAAACACGCACACATACAGTATAACACTGCACATAAAGATAGTTACAAAATATTTTCAAAATTCAGGTATGACATTATTTCTTTTGAATTCTTAATTAAAAATACTGACCAGGGATGTGTCATTTCGTTTGTACTTCGGAGGGTTGCTAAATGTTAGCTCATTGCTCCTTGAATAAGTAATTTCAGTAGCCGATAAAATATTCAGCTGAAAACTTTAAAAGCATTTGTAAAGTAAATTAAGCGTAGCGTGAGGCAATTTGTCGAACGATTCTTCTCACCCTTTTCTGGCTAGCGACCTAGAAAAATATGTTCTATCTCACCAGATACTGCAAAATTAAGTAAACTTTGAAGACAAGCTGCCGCTTCGACGAAGAAGTTAACGTCGGAACTAAAAACGCCGGCTATGGTTACAACATCCATTGGTATCAATTACGGTATCAAGTTGAGGCTTGTGCCCGTCACACCGTGAATTTTAGAATGCCGCAAGGGCTATCTAATTCATACAAAGTTTAGCAAGAACATTTAGTTACAAAATAATGCAGTGATTTTGTTTGATTAAAATTCTATAATATTTGGTTTTAATTGTATCCTATAATTAAATGTTAAGTCTTTAAATCTTCAAATTTCAACCGGAATCTTTAATGTTCTCGATTTTTTCCAGGATCCTTCAAAATTAAAAAAAAACTAGTTATTCCTAATATTTTATCCTTTAGTTTTGTGGAGTTGAATAATACATAATATAAATATAACACAGTATATTATTTATAATAAATCATCAAAGTATTTAAATTTTATTTCAATCTGTACACATTACGTATAAGTTTAGTGATAAGTAATTTGTGTAACACATTTGTTTGTAATTTCTAAAATAACAATAAAAACACTATTTTTATGAAACGCCTGTTATATAAATGAACCCAGAAGAGTTTCGTTGAAGAAACTGCTAACTTGTGGGCTGTAAGTTCGAAGTACATAACCAATTATTTACTGTTGATTAAAATCTTGTTATTAATGACAGCCCACAGGCACAGCGTCTGCGAGATTAAAAAGTTTCGGGAGGAGCATGCGCTGCAAGATATTACATAGCACGAAAATAAATGTAGGTACATTATCTGCTTTCCACGTGTAATGCGTGTACATATATTATGATGTCACGGTAGGTATAGGCGAGTAGAACCACGACAGAGCACTTAGCGGAGCGCGTTCGAGGCGGGGTCGCATCAATCACAACACAATTTTATATCAAATGTCGCTCTCAATCAATTTGTGCTAGGATCGTATTCCCCACTATACTCCAGCTAGTGACGCTCACCTTCTTTCTAAACTTATCTTTACTCGTACATGATAGGGGTGATATATGCTTTTACAAAAAGGGTTTGACGTATCGATGACGCATTATGTAGGTAATCACTTCAAAAGTTTGCCATTACATTGAGCTTTAAGTTTACATTGTACTAAATCTAAGAATTTAAGTGTGAATTATTTCTTTGTTTCAATTCAATTATGCTCGTAAATCCCATTCGAGATTTAATAATTGCATCCAATAATGTGTAATGCTAAAACCATTTATCAATAAGTGTTGAGTAAGCATAGCCGAGTAGGTACTAAAGTTACTACATCGCTCGATATTTCTTTGTTTCGAGTTTCCCGCTCGGCAGATGACTAATAACGGATGACGGCTAACCGCGCGGGATGTGACGCTGCGCCCAACTTAACTTCCCTAATGGATACCGTAGTTTTGAGGCAACCACTAGAGATAATTAGAGAGTTGCCTGTTCGCGTCACTGTTCTTAATAGACGAAGACTACCAACTTCACTCATAACTTGCAAAGAATACGAGTATCTTAGGATATATTTTTGAAACTTTCATAACGTTGATTAACAACCAAAGTAATATTTGACGACACACGAAAACCATTTCTAAATTTGGACTTGAAATGTGTTTCAGTTTTCGCGCACCGAGTCATAAATATGTACAGAGAATAATAATAACGAATTACAATTCCGTGTGATACGAGGGTCAAACTGAAAGTTCTTAGAAAATCAAAAACTGATTACATTAGCCAGTTATTAGTTTTATTATATCTTTTCAAAATATTGTCCATTGACGTCAATACACCGCTGCATGCGATGGAACCACTGGGAAAAGCACTTTGCCCACTCGTCCTTAGGGGTCTCTTCAATGGCATCGCGATACGCAGCCACCGCTTCTTCAGCATTCATAAACCGCTTTCCTTTAAGTTTTTCTTTAATTTTTGGAAATAAATAAAAATCACAAGGCGCGAGGTCGGGGCTATACGGCGGGTGACCCAGTAATTCAACGTTTGATGTCGCCAAATAGTCGATCGTTCGCTTGGCGGTGTGCGACGAGGCGTTGTCGTGGTGAAGGAGGATCCTACTGCGAGGTCGTTTCTCTCGAACTTTTTCCAAGACAAGTGGCAAACAATTGGTAGTGTACCATTCTGCAGAAACTGTTTTTTGATCCTCTAACACAATTGTTGCGAAATGACCTATCCTTCCAAAGAACGAGGCCACCATTTTTTTTCCCGCACTTCGATCTCTCTTCACTTTAGTTGGCAACTCCTCGAAAGGAAACACCCACTGAGCAGATTGTCTTTTGGTTTCAGGATCATAACAGTAAATCCAGCTTTCGTCACCTGTTAGTATGTCGAACACAGCATTTGAGTCACCTCCGTTAAATCTTTCAATCATTTTACGGCACCAATCCACACGATGGAGTTTTTGAGCCTTAGTCAAATTATGAGGTATCCACCGGGCGCAAAGCTTCCTGACCGCTAAATGTTCGTGGAGGATTTTGTGCACTTGACTCATACCGATGCCTAAGCTTGTCCGAATCTGCTGATAGGTCACTCTTTTGTCAGTCTCTATCATACGCCGCACAACACAGATGTTATTTTCAGTCGTCGCCGTAGAAGGCCGTCCCTCACGTACATCATCAGTGAGATTAGTGCGACCACGTTTAAACTCATTAAACCAGTTGTAAACAGTCGCACGAGATGGGGCTTCATCGTGAAAGGCCAATCGTAGTCTATCATAACTTTCTTGTTGACTTAAATGACATCGAAAGTCATAAAAAATCATTGCACGAAAATTTTCTCGTGTTAAATTCATTTTGACGTGACACAGACAATTTTCAATTTGCCGCCAAGTCGTAAAACAAATGACAAATGAATGAAATATATACTCAGTAATATTGGCAAAGAGTTCTATTTTCAAATTTTAGAATATTTTTTTTATTATATTGTTTATAAGTGGCCAGTTCTAAGAACTTTCAGTTTGACCCTCGTACGAGTGAATCGAGTAAGTTCCGAGCCACGCTTTTGCGCACAAAGGCGTTTGTTTATAAAACAAAACAGCCGCGTTCTTTGGTCTCGCTATGCGTATTGAAAGACTATGAAAATAATGGTCTATTAAAGAGCTGCCTAGTGGCATGTGCCTGCATAACTAGAGACCCGCGGAACTATTGTTCGCGGGGAGACATAGGTACTCGGGCGCATACCGCGCACGACGCAAGCGTTTTAGTTATGTGACAAACCATGTTAAGTAGATTACTCATGGTAGACTAACTTGATGTCTTTAAAGTCACCATCAATTAACAGTTTGGTATTTTCTGGGTTCCGTACCTCAATAACAGGTAACCCTTTTAGGATTACTTTGTGGTCCGTCTATCCGTCAAGATCTTTGTTCTTAAAATAGTCTGACTTTCCACGCGGAATTAAATTCATCACAAAAAATTGCAAAGGTCAAAACCCTCAGTGCGCGAGTCCAAGTAGTATCTTTTAGCTTTAAGAAAGTATTCCAAAGGATCATATTCTACAGATAACAAATAACTGAAGCAAGTCACTCGAAATTAGAGTAGTAGATGCAAGCTTTGTTAAACTTAACTTTGTACAGAGTGCTGGGCGTGCTCTGTTTGGCGTTTGTATTTCAAAAATGAAATTCCCAATAGTGAAAATATCACGTATACCTTACCTTTATCAGAATACCTTACAAAATAGTTTAAACTTTATTATTATTTTAATTACCATTTATTTTAAACTTCGAATACTTAATTTTTGCTTTTATTAATTAATTAATACTTAATACTTTGCTTACTTAATAATTAATACCTACTTTACTAAACACTACGATATGGATACTTTCAAGAAAATAGCAATCTACCATCACGTGGGATGAGGGTCGAATATCGGCCTATTAATGAAAAAAAAAACTATTTTAATAAATCTACATATAATAATAATATTTCCCGTAAGTTAAATATATTTTTATTTGAAAACTCTATCAAGTGTGAGATTTTCGGAAATATCGGAAGAATAGAATAACGTTTCTTTCCGAACTAAATTCGATACGAAGTTTTAATGTACGGATTCCATTCTGGGTTGACCTTTTTCCGTGTTGAGGATGACGGGGTGACGCGGGATTAGGGTGTCCATTTACTTTCTTTACCAAAATATTGGGAAGTAATGATTATTTTGTAAAAATACCAGTATGTTATCTCCCACTGTTTAGGGTCTTTCAAAATTAAGTAGAGAAAAAAGAGCATAGGGAACCTTTTCCCAATGCCCTCACCCTTGTTAGTACTTTTTCTCATAAGAGCTTAAAATACTACATTTAATTGTACGGCTGTGAATGTGTGAATAATAAGAGAGAAAAGATATTAATCCTTAAAGATCAAGTAAGTTAATTACTATGATTTTTTTTAGTCTACAATTTATGCTTAAATGATAAAATTACGACTAAAAGTCGCGTCAGTCTAAGATATTTTTTTATAGTAAAAATTGTCATTTTTTTGACGGCCTCGTTGGTCTAGTGGTCAGCACGCTGGGTACTATCCACGAGGTCCCGGGTACGAATCCCGGGTCAAAAGTGTTGGGTTTTTTTGTCTTGAAATAACTCAGACACACGCTCCGAGTCGGGAAGTTGGTGCTGCTAAGACCCCCGTGCTTCGGAAAGCACGTTAAGCCGTTGGTCCTGCGCCTGATCCCTCTACGGTCATGTCGGTCTACCGTTTTACCGAATTATGAGACTGAAGAAACAGTGATTACACCTGCGTATTGCGTACACACTTGTGCACTATATCTCCCGCGCAGATGGCTAATCTCTGTTGAGATTTGCCACTGTAGTCGAAATTGGGATTATTATTAGTCTTTTTTTTAATCTCTAAGGATGAATAACTTTTTTCCCCTATTATTTAAACATTTACTGCCATACAATTAAATGTTATACTTTTAAGTTATTCAAGATTTCACTTGATATATTATGTCATAAAGGGCTAAACTTCTGGGGACGGGGTCCATACGAAATTTCCTATTGTTCTTTAAAAAAACGCCTTCGTAATTCATCAGGTTCCAGATGGTGTGTAAAAATGTTAAATAATATCAATTTATGCTAGTTGCCTTCTAGATTTCTTAGTCAAATGCTAAGAAATCTCAGGATTAATTCAAACTGATTGTACAATAGGAAACACGATTGCGTAAAAGGAATGTGTGTGTCTAAAGTGAGACACCAAATCCACACAAAGAAAAAAAATAGAAAGTCTCCTTTTTATAAACAGTTGACCACCACAATAACATCGCTTTTGAATTAAAATTGATCAAATAAATACTTAGCCTTATTTGCGTTCTATTTCAGTCTAGTCAGTTATATTTCTAAAGAATTTATAAATGTAGAGTATTTATTTAAAAAAGTAAATAATTCCATGTCCAGGAAAACCTCACGGGGTGGGGCACCCTAAGCGGGATGGGGCGAGAAGAGATAAACTATCTTATCACTTGCTATCGTCATGAGGTCGGTCCAATCGATACTTCTATGATTTTTTACTCAAACGTAATCGTGACGATGAGTACATACTCATGTAGCCAGGATAATAGTTTCGAATACGTTTGTCCATTAACGAACTATTTAGATGTGATAATACTTTGTGGACTGTTGCTCAAATTATCGTTGAAATGTTTGAACAGGAGTACCTACCTACCTAACAGTAAGAGGAAGAATTAAGCGTGCTTAGTTAGAGTAAGATAGGTAAAATAAATATTTTATTTAAAAGTAAAATTTAGGTAGATAGAGTAACTCTGACTCTAATACCTTATAAATAAAGGATTTTTTTAGGATGGCAAAAACAAAGATAATGCCTATATTAAGCCCGTTAAGTTCGTTCAATCTGATCCGATTTGACGCGTATTTTAATAGAAAATATTATTTCTTTTCAAATTGGTTGCATATCGTTAAGTGGAGCATTCATGCGTTATTCATGCAATTGAGTGAATGTATCGGTATCTATTTTTATAGGTCGTTTGCTGTGACGAGGTTAAATGGTCTAATAGATGTTTACTGTTGATTGCCTCACAATGCGCATGAGGCCGCAGGCGCGCCTTGCTGGCTCAAATTTTATTGATGGTGATCGCTATACAAGCTATCGTTCTTTCGGGCCGAGAGTGTTTGGGTTTTTCTGTCTTGAAATTACTCAGACACAGCTCCGGAGTCAGGAAGTTGGTGGTGTTAACACCCGTGCCTCGGAAAGCACGTTAAGCTGTTGGTCCTGCGCCTGATCTCTCTACGGTCATGTCGGACTGCCGTCTCACCGAATTATGAGAGTGAAGGAACAGAGAGTGCACCTGTGTATTGCGCACACACTTGTGCACTATAATATGTCCTGCGCAGTTGGCTGATCTCTGTTGAGATAGGCCGCCTTAGTCGAAATCGGCTAGGAGGACATCATCATCGTTCTTTACAAATGTCAATTTTATTTGAGGCTTTGTTCGTTTGCTACACACACAATCATAAGGTTGCTCTATATCATGCCAAATTCAACATGTAAAACTTTTCAGAAGATAAAATAAAGACTTAACTAAAATGTAATAAGTAGTTAAAACGCCATAAAAACAAGAAAAAAAAATACACAATTGGCTGATATGAAAACTTACCATTTTGTTGCCGGTTTCCATTTCACTTACGCACAAAAACCAATAAAAACAAGAATAACAGTTCGGAAAATAAAACGGCTCGCGTTGCTCGAGTGCAATTGCATTAGAAGAAATAAAAACAAAAATAAAAGGGAGTAATAAAACGCGTTATCGGCGCGAGACGTACAAATTATTGGAATGTTTGATTTGAGATTCGCGCGAAAAATACGAGTGCTCGCGAGGTGCGGTGTCGATGTGGTCGCGGCCGCGTAGGCAGTGGCGAGGAATGAGGCAAGAGGCAAGAGGCGAGTGACAGAGGTGCTCCGGCTCGCGGGGCGGCCGGCCGCGCACAGCGCCTGGCGGCGGCGGGCGGGCGGTTATAACCGCGGCGGGGCGGCGCCGATAAATAACACGATAATATCGCATTACATACACACCCATTAAAAGCTGCACTTTGCATGCCTATTCGAAAGATAAAAACTCACATCTGTAAAGGGCCGCTTATCAATAACCGAATATAGATTTTTAAAAGCTATTTCATTACTCCTACTCGCGACTAGCAGTTCTCTGTAACTTCGTCCACGCAAACGTACTGACGTCACAATACAAACCTTAATAAGTTTTTGACATTTTTAGTAACAATAAGTCACGTTTTTCAACATGAAAACTTTCCTAAGGTTTGACATTATTTCTTGTAAAAATAGTCACGTTTATTAAGCAAATTGTAGCTGCTCTTGGGATACCTTTTAAAAGTTTCGGTGGCAGTTTAATATTTGCATAAAAACGCTGACGTGGCTCAGTGTAATCCTATATTGGTTAAGTGATAAATGACGTGTGAGTCATTAGACTGAAGGTTCTAGATAAGGCTTCGCACTTGTAAGTCGCGCCGAATTGTGGCTTCATATCCGTCCGAGCAGGGTTGATGACCTAACTTGAATGATAGGCGCGTTGTTATATACCAAACTAAGGTCGGCTACGAACCATATAATTTGATTAGGGGCACTAAATCATTTTCTAGGTTATAAATGTACTGTATCTATAGTAGGAACGTTCAGTCGGAAAAGGTGCTTTTTACACAAAAGCGTGGTTGATACGATTAGTGTACTAAAGGATGATGCCCGTAATTCGACAACGAATCGTCATTTGACGTCAGTTATATTTTGGCTACTAAACCCAGAGATTATGAGTTTTTAATTAAAATAAGTATGACTACTTATTCAGATTAACGGTACGATAGACCAGAGAACCTACAACGATCCAGTGTAATAACAACATATGTAAATGTAAACAAACAAGGTGGTTGTAAAATAACCGTATACGGGAATTAAGCGCGCTCTTACACTTGGCATAAACAGCGACGTTTAAATTGTAATTTCACGGCTCGACGGAAATTTTCATTGGCGATTAATTCTTGGTTGTGATTTAAGCTCTCGAGGTGGCGGGTAGGCGACGCTCGCTTGTCACGGCTGAGCAGCCCTTCATGTCATCGTTTCGACAACATCATTATTTGGATTGATTCCACTTTCATAAACGATTTTTTAAAATAATAGGTTTTACCGACACTGGAGAATTTCGGAGTCAATATTAAGTTTTCTTGGCGTTCCGTGCATTACATTCATCGTTGCATTTTTCTTGCCTTGGTCTCGAGATTCAAGCGATCACAATGGAACAGTAAGCACTTCATTTTTCGAAAATGAAACTTATATTATAAGGTATGGGATAAATTCATTTCCCATTTGTGGAGTAATCCGAAAATTCAGATAGACGTTCCCAGGTAAAGAAAACGCGATTATCGTAGTACGTAATTATCGATTACGTACAAAACGTCGGTGAAAATGTAAGAGTAAAGCGAATAATAAATGCGGTTCCGTAAACTATTTTGTGAAAATTTTCGCTGCAAAAATGCACCCGTATTTTGTGGTGAGTTTGAATTGAATAGATGTGCCACTTAATCAGCTGGTATTCAACCTCGCCGAACACACACGCAGGGGTATCGCGATCCGCGGTACGACCTGCCGCGTCAAAAAACAAAGAGCCCTCGGCAGTTACGGCTGTGCCGCAAATTGTGACAAATTGTGTTATTGAAATTTATGTCCGGCAGTTTTGAGACATAATTGGATGCGGAGAGGCGGCGGCCCTGTTTCCCAGAGTGACGTCACGTACTCTAATGACATTTATTACGAACAGTTCATTGGCGCCACCCGTCTCTGAAACGCACCGCTATATTCGTATTTGGAAATTAATTTCCGCGGGAATTTCAATTCTGCCAGTCGGCGAGCCTCTGCAACGTAGGATGTGTACGGCCACGTATCTACTAGGTAGCTGAGTTCCAATTAAGTCTGCGGTAGGATTTTTATTTTACTCCAGAGGTAGTATTGATGCGGGTAAACCTAACAAACGGTGTCGTTCTGTAGTTGGCATGCCTGGTAATGCTACATGATATACTTACCTTGCTTCAGTAAATGAGTGCAGGGCTGAGTTGCTGTACATACCTGAAATAAAAATAAAAGTGTTATTAAATGGTTTGGGAACATTTCATTCCTGAAATTAAAAATGATTTTTAACTATTTAATTTTTATCTATTGATATCGAGTTTGCCAATTGTGTTTATAATTGCAGACCTCAAAATAGATTTATGAAAAATAACCGTGTGCAATTAAAAACTAAGCCGCAATATTTTGAGAGCTCTATAAGAGCTTCGAAGGGATATAGAGTAAAATGATCTGTGTACGTCAGCGTAAATCCAGACCCAATAAGTGTAATAAATTGTGTACAGCGGCAACTTGCAACTTTTTCACGGTAGCAATGTGAAGATTGCGTCTATAAATAAAAGTGTCGAGCGCGCCGATAGGACGACGACGACCACACTGTGAGGCGACCTGTGAGTGATTGTGCTCAAGTGACATGTAAGAGCCAATAGATGGCGTTGATTAGGCAATTAATCAAGTTCGCAAGCTTCGCTTGTCTGATATTTGGCGCGACCGAGAAAAAAGTTTCTCCTGAGTAGGTACTAACCGCAAAATCCTATATTATGTTCCATTCTCTCCTTTTTATGTCATGTCATTACGTCGTTTAAAAAGACTAAGCTGGAACTAGCTAGTAAAAAATTAAAACACATTTATGCATCGGATATGAGACGTAGGCTTTGAGTAGTACTGCAAACCGAGTAGTGGAAAGTGCCGTGATTTTTTACATTTAAAATATAAAATAAATGTGACCAAGTCTGCGTTTGACCTATAGCCGGCTGTAGACTATGAAGAGTTAATATTTATATATCGACGGGACACTTTTGACAGCGGCTGGGAAAACGTTAATTATTTTTAATCGAGCAGGTCGCGGCTGGCCGCCTGGCAGCTATAGTGCCCACTGCACTACTCACTACCCAGACAAGGCAAACAATGGCCGCCATCAGACGAGCCACATCTGGGGCCACTGTGGACAGCGCTAGATTAAATAATACGATTGAAGAATTTATAAGCCAATATTGCACTTTAGGTATTTCAGGGAGTAATTCCTCAAGTTTATTATGAAACACCAAGATTTATTGAACCAGAACCTTAACTAGGTTCTTATTTTTATCCTTACAAAAAATGGGTATTTTTTTGTCAAAGCACAACTAAATGTCGAATGAAACCCGTGTTGGGTGGGCGGTTGTCTGGTTGAGTACTACAATATTACCTAGTCATAGTCACACAAAGTAAACTGTGAAATACTAACGGTAAAGTGACTTAATAGGATTCAATACTGAAGAGTGTAGGAGAAAAAGGTTTTATTCATAAAATAAAGTTTAAATGAAGAATAGCGAATATGAAACACTTTGTCTATTTTAAATTGTTGCAAGTTACTTATCTTATACCATTGAATAAGATTTTTATTTAATGTAACCTAGTCAGCCGAAATATTTATCACTAACAACATTATCGGTAATATTAATCTAAATAATAGCGGCATTATTCTCTCGTCAATAATCTGATGGGTGGATTGGTTGAGTATCAAGCGAAAAACATTGGCGAGGAGGAGTCGCTTTCCAAACTGTCAAATGTGACAGGAAAAAGGGCGGGAAAATGTCACCATAATGGATGTGTCACCGGCATCATGGCGCGAGTCCGTTCCTTTCCCCGCGGATTAAACACTGCTGGATTTTGATCGGAATTTAAATGTTCTGCGGTTTAAATTAAACCTTCTAACACGAACGGGAATTTTGAGTTAAGGTAACTTAAAGTGCATTTTTATCGAATATTTGAGAATTTGAATAAAAAAATAGACATCTTGGCAAAAAGATGCATAGTACAATTTGTCTACAAAATCCAAGATCGAAATTCTTTTGGAAAAGTTTGCAAGACATTTTAATTTTACTCTCATTAAGTTATTAGCCTATTTGCACCAGATAGATTTTTCTTGATATTTATTTAAATAACCAAAATCTTCGTCATTATTGGTTAGATTGGCGTAAAAAAAATGAAAATGTTTGTGAAATAAACAGTCAGCGTAATCAGTATAATACTGCGATCGCTCAGTGCGATAGTCAATAAATGCGGGTCGGAAAACATGTCCGAATATGATGGATGATGAAAGCGTCGATATGATGAAAGATGTAATCGAGATATATCTCGTTAATACTCTCCAATTGTACGCCATCGATGTTAATTAGGCTTAAAAGATCAATGCAACTTGAAACTTTTATTTAATTTTCAGTCGAAGTGATACTGGATATGAAGTACTTACTGGGTCTTGAAACTCATAAAATAATATGTGATGAGCTTATTCAGTGCCTTAGATCAAACACATAATAGATTAGTATCTTGAGTACCTACATAAAAAGATAGAAAATTAAGTTTTTCTTGTAACTACGGTTATATTTTCATGAAGATCCTCGTCGCCGTTCTTTCAATAGCGAACATTCACTATGCTAAAATTAACGACACAGATTTGCAGAGTCACTAATCTGCCGGTCACCTCGTCATCATATTCCGGATCTAAGTACGAATACTTAAATCCAGTATGACATAATCGGGTTGACATTAACTAGCGCCATATTGGTCGTTATCTGTCACCGCCCCCCTACGATCCGTTTCACTCTTGCAACCCGATAGGGGGCGACGCCGGGCGGCGCGACTACTCGCGGCGTAATGGCTACCACGGCCCCTTTTTTATTACTGACCCGCTAGTAAACAGATCATTCGGGTTTGTGGTGTTATAAAAACGAAATTAACTCTGGACTGTGGATGTCCAGATATCCTCAGTACTTTCCAGCTATTAACATAAACTGGCGTGTCACGCACATTCCTCTTTTTAAGTCTTCGGGAGACCTTAAGTGTAGCATTAGGTACACTGTAATTACATCTAATGACACTATTAACGGAATGCGTGGGACCAACACGGAAATTCGCTTTTTTCAGGCAATAGACTGTAATTGTAAGTAGATATAGGCATGCAACATTTTAGGTATGGAAGAAAATCTTATCTGAAAGTTTTATCCTTTCGCTGTGGTCTTTAATAATGCGGCGAGGCGTTTAACACACCATGTGGTCATGTTGAGATAAGGACACCACATGTCATGGTTATTATCTGGTTCCCTACATACAAAAAAACTTTGCCGCGATTCCATTCCTTATCACATCCGCTCCGCATCCGCACTCATCAGAATCCAAGCGTTAAACCTTGGGCCAGTTGATTAAAAACCGGTCAAATGCAAGTCAGACTCGCGCATGAAGGGTTCCGTACCATTATATACAACATAATACACTATATTATGACTCTTTTTTGGTTTTAAATACGACAGAAAAATCAGGTTTGTATGGGAGCGCCCTTAGCATTTTTTATTTTTGCGAATATTTCAAGCATCTAGCTGTTGACGTTATTAACATCGAGTAAAAAATTACAAAAAAATCACGTTTGTTATATGAGAGCCCCCCCTAAAAATATTTTTTTTATTCCGTTTTTATTATTTGTTGTTATAGCGACAACAGAAATACATCACATATGAAAATTTGTGTAGCTATTACGGTTCATGAGATACAGCCTGGACAGACAGATAGTCAGACAGCGGAGGCTTAGTAATAGGGTCCCGTTTTTATCCTTTGTGTACGGAACCCTAAACAGCACTGCATCAATGCACCGCTAATGCGAGGCTGGCGGTTATTATCATCCACAGTGTACACTCTACGTGCTAGCGGCCGCAGCTCGCAGCCGCAAGTATTGTGCACGGATATTGTGATAATAGATTAATCCAATCAAAATATTAATTCCACAACGCAGCCCGTTCGAATTTACATTTCAATCGCGTGATTTATTCGTGGAATTTGAGATGATGCTCATTGACAAAACTGTTCATTGATTCTATTCGAATTACAGACTGGCGTAATGTTTCCTCTTTGTGTTAAACTAACCGATGGAATTAGACTAATCAAGTAATGTAACTATTTAATTTTTATGTATGCTATTGAGAATAAATTGGCAGTGCATTTAAATTCATACCTTCATACATTCATTTAATCAGATTTTATTATTTTGGATACCGCAACAAATTAACATTGAGGTATAATTACTATTGCTTCGTACTATGTTTTTTTCTTTTTAACTCTGTGTAGCTCTGAATAAAAAGAAAATACAGCCTCATTGTATACATTTATAATTTTACTTATTTTTTACAAATAATGACAAGCCTGAACTCAAATTTCATTTACATCATAATCTATTGAATACAACATCGAAATGTGTACGCAACGGGATAATCACACAAACATTGTTTATAGGGTAATCTAATACTGCAGGGTTTAATATTAGCGATCTAATAACGGCAGTAGCTATTGAGAGAATGTCTAAATATGAACGCAAATTGTAAATTATCCAGGGAAGTCTGGCGGCGCGTGCTCTCCCGAAACCGCTCGGGATTAGAGTTCCAGTTGTGCGTTTGTGCTGTTATTCCAGTATTCACGTATATTATCCCTCTATTGTTTCAAACACGAAAATCTTTTGATATTTTGTTGCAAAGCTCGCACTGCAAAAGTGATGTGTCTATCAACTCTTTGATTAGACCGATTTTTGAGCTCTCGTTTCGGCCGCTTTACAATTTAATTGCGTTGTCAAAACGGGACGGTCAAAAAAGTTGTTCCCGTCTTTGTGGGAGATCGTGGGTTTTATTCGGAGACAATTGAGTCCACATGGGGTGGGCGAGGGTTAACAGGGACGAAATGAGTCCGGTCACTACGCTCTTTCTGCGCCCAATATTTGTGCTACAATACAGCTTTTATTGCGAAGATCAACACGCTCACGCCCAATAAGCGTTCGGATGACCCCACGCTGTAACCTCTTTAACAAATAGCTTGCTTAATTTACTGTAGAGGTATATGTGGATTGTTTTATTGGCAGTAATCTCGCTAGAGACTGCTTTAATTATTTATAAGTGGATGCTTAATACGAGATGTTTAGTTCCATAATTAACATAATGCATTACACAGACCAAAATCAGGATTAATAATAATTTTAGTGTTAAAGCATATATTTTTTGGGGATCGTCTGAAAGTTGAGGTTGTAGCAATTTTTGTAGTTTTTGAAGGCTCATATTTCCTGCTTGAATTCGATTAAGGAAAAAAACGCAAAAAAGAAGCATAACTGTGGTAATTATGTTGATTTCATTTTAAAAAATATATTTAGCTTTAGGCATTATTTAAGGAGGAAACAGGAGACTACGTTTGTAAAGCGAATCGGCGCCTGGCCTTTTTTTAGAGAGTTAGGTATTTTTTATTTAGCTTAGCTAGTTTCTTGCAATGGCATTACGAAATGTTATCTAGGTAGCTGGGCGTCGCGTGTCTGATATTACGTGTGACGAAGATGAGCGCGCGCTCTTCGCGAGTGCAGCGACGACGCCAGCTGGCTCTCGTTATTTGATTTCCAACTATACGGGGAAGCATTCAAGTTTTATGTCAGCGACGAATCCAACAAAATTCGGAATGAAACCCTCTGATGAGGTTAGCTTGCTAGTCTTGCTACGGATTTGATATCGGATCCGTGACTGTAGTTGCGGCACGCGGGCCGTTTGCCCGTCTTCACAGCGCAAACGTTATGATTCCAATCAATTGCTTTCAAAGCTTCGAAAGAGATGCTCACATTTTATTGGAAAAATGATTGCTTTAATTTTTATTTGCTGCCACATCTGTCACATCCTGGATCATGGTCAGCGGACCCTAGGCCCTCGCGAACGAGTGCACAACCGGGATAACGCTCGGAGGATGATGATTGCTTTTTTTTTAATTGTCTATGTGTAATTATTTATGTCATAAGCATATTTGATGACACTGACTGTCTAGGTACATTTTATTTCCATTATAAAACTCATTTATAATGAAAATTTCTGACAGCGATGTTTGCACTGCTACGAGTATATGCATATCTTTAGCTGCACGTCTGATGTGTTCATTGATTGTGCTATGTTTAAGCATAGTTTAAGCCTTAATCATACACAAATAGGGCAGCCAAACGTTATACGTTCAGAATATGCGTGACGTGCGTGCAATATACTAGCTGGGCGGTTGTTTGCGGGCGGCGCACGGTCAACAGCGGTCGCAAATACGCGTGCGAACGATCACGTGACGCAGAACAGGTTTAGGCCAGGGTACACTGACGAACTGATGATTAACAACATCCCAGCAAGGCGCTATACTTGCGCTCGGCCAAGCATGCCGCGTGTGGGCAGTAACACCGCAGTGTACGCCACAGTATCTGCGTAAAAAAGTTTGTCACAAGATTCTGATCTACTCAACTGATTATTTTTACGCTAGTATGACGACAGCGTTCGTACATGTTAATGTTATGGCAGTATAGGGTCCTGATAAAAGATGAAAACTTCCAGGATTCCATTTCTAAGGAAGTATACCTGAAAACCTTCAAAACTTCCGGCAACTTTCGAAGTTTATAAATAGTTTTCTACACAATTAACTATATTAATTTCGTTCCATTGACTTTTTATATTAAAAAAATATATATAAAAAGACCATTCCGCATAATTGAACTTTGAAGATCCCAGGCTTAACACTTTTTAGTCTTTTATAATTTTAACATCTACAGTGTTATTTTTATAAGTTTATTGTGTACCTAAGGACATCGCACATCGTATGTAATATGTATATGTATTACATACTATTATTATACTTATAATAGGTACTAGCGAACAAACACTTTTATTTGTGATATTCAGTGTCTAGAAGGTAACCCAGTAAGTTTCAAAGTATCCCCAGTTTTTATAAGTCAATTAATCTATTTTAAAAACTTGTCAAGTTGCTGGTAATTTTGAAAGTTTGATGAGGAATATTTCCGGAAATGTTCCAATGTTTCGGCCGAAGTTTTCACCACTAGTCCTAATGTCCCTTGCCTGTGTAAACATATCAGTCGATCAATCACTCTAAGCTATTGAAACCCATCGTAGATCATGCACCAAAGTGGTCAATTTAGTTTAAAATCGACACTATGTAAGTCTATTGACTTACATAGTGTTGATTTTAATTGACAATAATTGTATTGACAATAACAATAATTGTATTTTTGTAAATATAACGATGTTCTGGCTTACGAGAAGCTAAAATCAGAAATTAAGCAAGAATAGATATTGAAATTATGTGGCGCTATGCTATGGAGAATATTACAGAAATAGATAACTAGCGATTTGCGTGACTAGAATGTCGGTAACCAAAACTTCACAATGAATATTTTATAAGACTATGCCCTACCTATTCAAAAGTTCGAATGGTAAGTACCTAGTATACCCACTAAATTCACTGAGCCGTCAACAAACCCATAGACAAACAAGCTGTAACTGAAAAATGTAGTGCATCAAAAATGCTTCAGTCAAGCTGGCACTGCAGTTAATGAATATAGTGTCATTTTTCATCGGCGTGCATTGAAATATTCAAGTTTCTAAATAAATTCCCGAGCAGAAGCGTGTTCGTTGATAAGCGGCATGCAGCGCTGTGATGGCGTGCATTTATCAACGGGTTCAAAGTTCCGATACAATAATGTTAGTCATATGAGTGACAGTTTTTGTGTCGCGAAAGTCGTCGAAACCGATTCGTGCTGAATATATGAATAATGAATTTTTACGGATAATTTCAGTACCCATTATTTTTTTTGCATTTGGAACTTATAGAGTAACGGTACTTTTGTAGTAACTACTGCTCTGCTCTGAGTACCCGTTTTATGAGTAGTTTTACTAGTATTAATTTCTTACCCAATTAAGTGTAAAAAAACATTTTACGCAGTCACAGATACTTACTTACAAGTTCAAAGAAATACAGCTTAAGGGCTTACAGAACATTCTTTGTAGTATAGTTCTTCTTCATGGGTTATTGTTATAGACACTTGAAATTGCTTTATTTTTTTAGGATTCGTCACTTTACAAAGCCAAGAAAATGTGAAAGATAAGGAAATTCTCGTACAAATTCAGAAAGTGTAGGTAAAAAAAATGTGGAAATACAGTGAAGTGGCACTCGGGACGGCGACGGTCGGTATCTCGAATTAAGCTACCTTGGTAAATCGTGGTGCTATAAACATATTTGTAATTTTTTGTCATTAGCGCCCCGTTCTTTCTTCAAGACTTTCCCGAGAATCATTAATATTTATTTATTCAGACTGGCTTTTGGCTGTTGGCCTTTTAAGATGGTTTCGTTTTATTGTTGTTTTCATTCACGTATATTTACTGTGCATATTATAGTGGTATTTCCAGGCTTCTGTCAACGGTGGTCTTTGCATAGTTTTTGAACAGTAAGTAGTTCTTATTTATGATTTTTGTATCCGTATGTCTCGTGCACTGAAATCATCAAAGGCCATGGAAATAAAAGCGCAGCGAACAGTAATTTCCTTTTCAAATTGCAGCGCCACAAAGCGCTGATGGAGATTCATTGGACCAGCGCATCATTTATCAACTCAACGTTTCTTACTCACTTTTATACAGGGAGTTCTGAATTTAAACTTTATTTAACTCGTTAAAAACGCTTCATAGCATGATTGGAGTCTTATTTTTTGGTGCTTTTGTGAACATTCTGTTCGCCGGGGCAACGATTAGTTTCCTGTCGGGCGGCTCTATCTGATTTTTGTTTTGATTGACGATCTATTTGGATTGTACAATTGAGACTTTGTTTTCGATTGTGCTTAACACGTACAATATTGTAGTTTGAAATCTATTTCTTAATTTTTACCATCGAGTAATTTAATATTTCCGCATTTATTACTTTATTTCATCGTGTACCGATATATATTTTTCTCTACGCTCCATTTCGCAACACTGATAAAAAGTCAATTTTGGTTTGAACCACTTGAAATATTTTAAATTCCCCGAATGTGAAAGTTCTGTCGAAATGTTGTGATTTTTCCGCGACGGCCTGTGCGATATGAAACTCGATTACGGATCCTAAAGCCGGTTGCACACTGGGGTTTTATTGCCGTGATTCCCCCGACGACTGTTCGTTTATCGGGCGAAACCGCAGATCCGCCGGCCGCATGTCGGTATCTATTTATCAAAACATCCGTATCCGCTCGGAATAACAATTATTACTATTTTTATTTAACACAAGCTTATCAATATTTGAAAGTAGGCAAATATGTATTTAAACGTAGGTAGTTAATTACAATGCTTTTTAAGTTTAAATAAGAGAGAACACTGTAAGTGTTAAAAAATATTAAAGACTATACTATGCTTTTTGATAACCTAATTTGAATTAGGATTTTTACTCGAGATTGAGCAAAGAAAGATTTATATTTACTAATAAGATACATAACAAAACTTATGGACGTTTTGTATTTACTTTTAACAGTGAGTTTTTAAAATAATCTGGCGGCCAGTTACACAGGACTTGCAAATGGATTTAAAAATATGAATTATAACAGTTGGTTTTCAACTTAACAGTTTTCCATTTTGCGTTGAAAGCACTCAACTCCAGTCACATTTGACCGCTGGTATAACACGCTTGGCCTGGAGGCTAAAAATCGATACGTAGTGTGATGCTGCGGAGCTGACGTTGATGACAGTTGTTTTGTTTTATATCCTCGTGCTCGTTTGCTCGCGATACAACAAAAAACTTTCCAAACACACGGCCATTTTGAGGAAATTGACTTTTGGAGTGACAGCTGCCAAAGAACTGTAATATTGTGCGCGTTACCGTTGTCCTCCGCTTCTTGATATTTGGAGCTAGCACTAAATATAAATAAATGTGTTATATAAGTAGTGTGCACTACCCACATTGTATTTTACCGAAGTAACGTAGATCTTAACGTGATTTTTTTCAATTACGTACACACAACTCGAAGCTATGGTGCTGTATGAACTGTGCCGTAATAGATATGACTGTAATCTTTTTGTCAATAAGTTATGCTACAGAGTCCCTTAGATCAGATGTCCCTAAGTCATTTCATCTATTTGCGACAGCTCAATGCCGCACTAACGCTGGTAAACGTTCTCCTTATTACCGTCTCTTATAATCTCTGCACTCTTATAATCAAACTTTCAACTGCATAGATGGATATCTATGCAGTTGAAAGTTTGATCCTGCTAAGATTAGCAGCACGTCCTAGCACATGTAACAAGCTCATACGGGATATTCTTAGATAATTAACATAGTACTTAACAAATGTATTGCTAGTTTTAGTTAAATACCTTTTTAAATGTTTGCATTTTGCTTTTGTTTGTTTATATAAATAAATAATAAAAAAAACATTTTTTAATTAAATAATAATCAGATAGATTTCCGCATTTGCACATAATGTTATGTTATATGGAGTTACTCGTATCGTCATTAACTAATATTATATAGTGCGATAATGCCAAACGTTTTAGTAACTAAGAAATTTATTCAAGTCTACATAAACACATACTATAAACATTATTTCGTATTCGTTACATCAGCCGTAAAAATTGACATCAGTATTTTATACGTAGTAAACCCCTTGAGATAACTTTTTTGCTAAATTCTCCAATTTAATAGACAGTTACATGTTTTATGATCCTACCGATATGTACATAAGTGTAAAGTAATATACTGGACGTCGAAACGACAACATATTATTTTATTGAACGTCCGACCACCAGTCATTTAATTTTTCATTTTTCCGATAGCCGCAGATGGTGTAGGTAGTATATTTTGGATACTTACGAGTACATGGTGTCCCAATACACGATGGTGTAGTTTTTAGAGTAGGTGCATGTATATATAACACAGAGTATATAAACATTTAGTGTAAGTTTGTACTAGTAAATAACTTTCTACCAAAATGAAGTCCACTACTTTTTCGGCATGCGGTTTGCAAAGAAACAGCCTCTTTTTATATTCAACAAATTGTAAAATTACTCTTATACTTACTGCGAAACTTGAGCAGTTTGCATTTGTTACCGCAGCAGTATTAAAACAACAATATATAATACTTGAGAAGTATTGAAAAATGTGAGAACGTTACGTTGGGCACATCTTTGTAGCGAGCCACGAAAGGAGTTGCGTTGCTCGAGGCGTTCGGTGTTGCCAACTTCCCGCGGATCCGTACCAACTGCTGTGTCGGCCGTGTTAAACTTTACCCACTTAGTTTTATTTCACACCCAATTTATTCGCAAGCTGCTTGCGTTAAGCCGATGTAACTGCCAATCTTTGTGCCGCTTTTTGCTTTTGTACATTAAAATGTTACAATGTAACAGTCTAGATAATATGTTAAACGAGACCGAATTAAAAGCACACAAAGAATGAACAGAATAATATTGGCCGCACTAAATAAGTGTTACATAAGTTATTAGCCAACAGCTGGCTGATCTGATATTTATTTACCTTTTCTTAAAACGTTGCTCTTTGAAATAAACATTTGGTTTGGCAAACGATTTCTTCGGATCCAACAAATGCTCGTTATTGAGTGCAGAACGGGTGAAATGAAAGTCATTGCTCTTTATCGCCCGACGCGACGCTGCGATGTCATCGATATTGACTATAACAGTTCTATTGAAGGCTGTCACGGCAATATCACAATTCTCACTATCATAAAATCTAAAAACATAAAGACGCAATATTGGTCTGACATAAAACCCTCGGTTCATGTCCAAAAAGCCCTTAAAAGTAGTACCAATCCAATTTCCCTACTGGGGTTCAGGGTGTCACCGCGTAAAATAAAAATACCAACGTAACAGCCTCCCTCTGTTAGCACCGGGGGCGGGGGTTGCCAGTAATAAAAATTCGTTAATGGCTTTATTTACTGCATTAGATGTTTTGACGCACTGATAAGTCCACTATTGTAATTTCATTAATCAGGCAAGTAGGGCAAGGTAATGATAACTCCAAAGGTAGCTAAAGAGTTTGCCAAGAGCAATTATAGGACCATTACTTTGAGTAAGGAAACTTGCCTAGACATGCCTAGTTTAGTGGCTGTATCTAGGTGCTTCAAATGGCGTGTTTTGAATACTAAAAGATAGAAGACCAAACATTCATATGAATGATAGAAGACCAGACAAAGCTCAATTATCATTATTATAACTTAAACGTAATTGCGGATCTTTGTGTATCAAACTGATTTCACTTGCAAAATAAAATCAGAGCAAACAATGTTCTGATACTTTTTAAGTGACTACTGTGTTTGTAAATTAGCATTATTTTCACAGCATCGGCACGAGAACAAACTTTGAAGATGTCGTCGAAACAGCGCAGTCAAACTTGCCGATTTGTTGCGATCAACACAAACTCCCGAACTGTTGATGATAGAAATCAAGTTAATAAACAAATTTAATAAAGTTCCTTCGCATCGCGATTAGCGGAGATAAGGCTCCTTTAAAAGGATTACGGTTTCACAAACAATGCTGGCGATTATCTCAGTGAATGCTTGTCACCGGCACCGTCTCAGCGGGAGTTATTGTAATATGTAAACGAGACCGAATGCGAATAGCCTTAATTGTTCTTGTCAATTTCATATTCAGACGTACGCAAACGCTCAAGGTTACAAAGTTATAACTTCGATGTAATACATTTTGCTTAGCTGAATCTAAATATTAAGACCATATGACTTGGTTATTACAAACTGAAGGATAATTCGTGAATGTTACGGACAATAAAACATTCAAAGGAAAACGTTTAAAGAACACAAATCATTTAACTGGTTTAAAACACAATTGCTTAATTAATTAACTCAACCGAATCGAATTGTTCTATTCAAATTAAGTCGCAAAATCGATTGCTTGCTTACAATAAAATACTCGTACTCGTACCTAGGCATTTTAAAAATAGGAGTGTTAGCTTTGAGTTAAGTTTTTTTTTCGTGGTGCTTTGGAATCTTTTGAGTGTAAAAAGCTGTTTGTAAGATTGATTAAGAGTGTTGAATACACCCTGTATTTAGTTAGTTATTTTAGCCTCAAACAGTTAAATATGGAATACCGGAGATACTCGTACAAGGGTCAACACCACTGCAGGTTTGTTACGGCATCGCAACACAGGTGTTTGGCGACAGGTGAAGGCAAGTTCCAGCCATCGTTTCATGAGTCAGCGAACCCGCACAGTGCCAAGTCTAAACTAAATCTATTTTTCCGATTACGCAATTTCCTTCTTTACTTAAACAGGAACGTTCAGTTTTGTTCTCTTACCTTCAGGTTTAATTGTAACGAAATAACTCGCCATTAATGCACTTAATTCGGCAATTAAATTTTAATTTGATAGCGGTTGGCTGCGGTGCGGCCGCACCTGCCGGCGGACCGGGCAAAATTAAGTAATTCGACTCTTTGCGGCACGTGCCCGGCATTACTTACCATCTAGCAACAATTTGTTTTTTCCCACCCTCGAGAGAAACTCGAGCGAACGCGCCCTGCTTTTTAGTCCCAATTTATTCTTCCAATAAACTTTTCCGCTCTGCTTTTGCACGGGGCATGTGTCTAAAATATTTAAACAGTTTATGCGTAACATCCTTATGAGCCGAAGTGTTGCATGTATCAATTTCGTATGCAAAATCGGCGCGAAAGGTCTTCGAGTTTTGCGAGCGCCGAGATAAGTAATCAGAGAAGTTCGTAAAACGTCTGGGGAAGACAAGTAATTGAAAAAAGGATGAAAAGGGGAAAGAATCTGTGACAATCAGTATTTGAGAAGGTATGCAGAGGGCGGGTGTACGCCCAGTGGCTTGCGGCTCTAACGGGCCGTGACAATCGCTTCCATGCTAAATGTCATGGTGGCTATTGTTCTTCGCCCCTCCCCAGCCCCTCCGCCCCCCCTCACTTTCCCTCAAGTACTGGCATTTAGGCACTCCCCATATCCACCTGGTGTAATGAAAAATGTAGGCCTTGTTTTTCGATGGTTTCGGTTCCAATTTCAAGCTATTCATACCCTAATCGCTCATTGACAAAACCCCGACATTTTTATCCTTTTAAATTACTGCGACTAAACTTCGTGCCAGTTAATTACAGTGATTCGTTAATCAAGCTTAATAGTGTCTATTGCCGCGTTAAGTAAATTATGACAATGGAATAGTGAATTTAGTAAGTTAGAGTGAAGTAAATGAGGTAGGGGGTAGGACGTTAACTTAATATGGCGAGGGCATCACGGCAATTTGTTCGAGACGAACCTCCAGCCCGAGCTGAGTGCTGCTAGTGCATAGGGCTGGCTAAAAATATAATTAAAAATATTTATCAATGGGAACAATAACTTCAGCACAAAAGGTGTAAAAAAGTAAAAAGTGTAAACTTGTTTTAAAAGAAATAACTATGACTATGTGGAGCTAGATTTATCTTACTCATATGTGTGAGTGTAGTTTAAGTAGCACATACTACTAGTATGTTCAGAATGTGGAGTGAGCATATACAGAGTTATTTGAAAAACATTACTAACCTCTTAATAGCCGGTTCTAGTGTTCAAATACAACAACTTTCTCTATGGGACATGAAAATCTTAAAAACAAAACATGTTTATATACATTATCACTTTATTGCTGGCGATTTAGTATGGGGAAGCAACATTTTTTCGCGATTTAAATATTGGTCTCATAGAGAAAGTTGCTATATTTTAGTACCAGAATCGGTCCTTAAGTGGTTATTAATGTTTTTGCATTCATAAAACTACATAATTATACAAAATATTTAAATTTAAGACCCCTAGCAGTCTCTAACCTCTGACTTACGTGATAAGATAATGCCATAATAACGGCTCATTAAGTGGCAACCCTATAGAAAGTTTACGCTTGCGCTATCGGAGGAAATCGCGCGAAAAGTGATTATGGATCGCTAAGACCTTTAGCTTAAAACCTGCAGTAGGTATGGCAAGCAGACGAGTACATTATATGCACGCACACCGACGCAAGCGCATACATACGCCAACGATTTCTTATTAAGGAAGCCATAAGTCTAGGAAGGGCAGGAACTTATTACAATCCGGGTATTACAAGTTTGTGGAGGCCATGCAAAAACGACTTGTTTATGAAGTACCTACATAAAGTTCGTTCGTATTTTGAAGTGATCTATATTGTTTCAAATAGTCGGTCTTAAAAGTTTGTCAACTGATTAGTTTGATCAACCTCAGCTATTTCCTAACTCTATATAGAAACAGCTCTCGAGAACTTGTATAGAAACTCATTGTCAAATTGTTCGAGACAAGTTCGGTATTACCAAAAACCGATAGCGAGCGAAGTTCATTAGGAACCGATAAGTTGAGCGAGCATCGTCGTTCACTGTTTGCTCTTTACCGAATTACGTACGTGCTGTGAAATAACTTGATGGACTTTCCGAGGCACGGCACTGCAGAATTACGAGTACAATTCGTTTCACATTTTCGTTACTTTGTTAAGGGACGTGGACTGGCGATTTCAAACGGAGTACGTAATACATTTTCAGTCTTTTGTAACGATGTTAAAACGGGTGTAGGAGTGACAATCATCGCGTATTATGTTGCTGTTATATTCCATATATAAAAATGTTTTTGTTATTATCAGATGGTTTCGTTAGAATGCAACGTTGACATATTTGAGTGCACAATTAGTATAAATACGTCGTTTGTTTTACTATTGAGTATTGACTATTGCGTCAGTTGACTGATTTTTGTTGAGACATTCATGTTCAGCGGGCGTCATCTTGGATTTTCTTTTATGCTAATTAACTCTATCGTACATAAGTCATAAACAAGACATTCGCTGAAACACAATAGCGCCACTCTAATTGTGTCTTTTTGAGCATTTCTTTTCCGAGCACATCCTTTGCATTGTTTTACACGCGCCCGTTTTGAGCGTTCATAAAAATCATAAAACGTAGTAAGGGCCGCCCCATTTGTTCCACTATTTGCATGCTATACAAGGCGGACGCAGAACTGTCCTCTACAAAGATCGCCGTTCGTCGACAATAAAAGTGTATTTGCGAAGAAATTTAATAAAGCAGAAGTGGACTGTCATTACGCGCCCCTCAGCCTTCACGGCGGTCGAGGTGGTCCGCTTGTTATACGTGCGCCTCTATGGCTATAGTGTGTCCTATGGTAATTCATAGTTATTTGACGCGAAACAATCGATGGCGGACCGTGCGGCGTCGTTAGAAAGAGCTGACACGTGCCACCCTTCATCATTAAGCTACGCACACATGGAGGCGAGGCCATTCGCCTTTGTAGACCACTTTGATAAAGAAATGTAGACGCAAACTTTGGGCGGTTTTCAGTGCAAAAGTAAACCTCTTTTTTAGCTTTTTGCAAATTAGTGGACCACCAAAAATATATGCGAGAGCTTTTGGTTAGGAAGCGGTTTAGTTTTAATATATATAATTTATGGTCAGGGTGGATAGTAAAATTTTATATTTTAAATGGGCATCAGTCAAAAATATGGGAATGCCATGAAAGATTAGAATGTATTTCATTAGGAGTGTACTGCTATATCCTTAGGATAGCATCTAGCTTTAAATTAGCGTCTGCAGTAATTATTAGCATAATTAAAAATCCAGTTAAACTGTTCGGCGTGGTGGAATATGAAAGCATTTTATTCGGTATCCGTTCCAAGCCGGCATTACTGTTATTTAAGTAGCTACTTTGTAGCTTATCTGCTATCTCCGTACTTACCCACCGACTTTGTAAGAAACATAATTTAATTCGGCGAGGAATGAAGTGGATTTACGTGGGATTTTAAATTCTTGAGGATTTGTCTGTTTAGGCATTTGGTAAGAGGCTCACGGACGAGTGTGCCAGCTTGAATGGCAGGTACCTATTTAATTTCTTTTTCTAGAATGATTTTTAGAACAAAATATTAGCACAATTCGTGCCTATTGAATATTTATTCATGTACACCAAGGTAACTGATTAGAAAACTGACCTGGATTATTTAGAGTAAAACATTACAGTTTGCTGTCAGTTCATGCACGAGAAAACTTGTTACGACCCCAATCTTCGTAACGTCTTCGTAGCATATCCGTAGCACTGTAGCAATCGTAGCGCCGTAGATAGCGAATTAATAAATAGGCGAGAGGGGTTCAAAAATGCCTTAGCATCTGTTGGGTATTCAGCGTTAATTAAAGCGTATAGAAAAGCTATGTCGCCATGAAAGCATGTGATAAAATATACGGCGGTGTGCATTGAGCAGTGCGGAGTAGGGGCGCCGACGCGACGCGCCGGTATACTTGTTGCGTCGCCCGTTTACTATTTACGTGGCGACTAAACAATATCGACTATTTTACTACGAGTTCTCGACTTTTAGGGCCGTCCTGCGGGTAATTAGCTCGCCCCGGCTTTGTGCTTTCGTTAAATAAACTTATTTCTTCCTGGAAAAGTGCACTTTAGCGTTTTGCCGGTGGAAATTACGTCGCGTTTTCCATTCATTCGTTGTTTCGTTAACAACGCTTTCTTAGATTCCGAGTAAAAGTGCCGCTTTTATTTTTAGTGTTTAACATGTGCAGAAAATAACAAAGCGCAATGTTTCTACTTGGGACGTTGTCACGTAACCGTCACCGCTCCCTGAAGGCTATTTATTACCTTCCACACCCTTCGGTTCATTTATTTTATTAAACAGTCAGTACAAAGGTGTTTGCAAGGTGGATGTATTAACAGCTGAAAGTATGACATTGTTATTCATTCTTTAATAAAAGTTTTTTAAAATAGGGTATGAATTTGTTCGTAATTCGTTTGTATCTACATTTTGCTATCATAACATTATCTTTTAATGTGTAAAATAAACTAAACCTTCCAAGATTCATGCATACAGGAATATACATTCAACTAATTACAGCTGTGGAGCACCAAAATGTCTGCGTTCGGTGTGTGTTCAGATAGTAACATTTGAAATCTTATTATTTTCGTCTCCGCGTAACATAAAGTTTTGGGTCTCCCACAAGTACCTACACGTAGCCATGTACTATATGGTGACCACGAGCCTCGATCGTACGCATAGTAAGGGCGTAAAGGCGGACGGACGGACAGCCTAGTGTAATTTGCGCCTTCGCCGGCTCATCAGGACCAGATTGAAATTCCTTTCGGAGCGGCGGCGCGCTGGCGCCCGACTTGTTGCGTGCAACGAGACGTCATAACCACCCTTACCTGATGCTATTACAGTATTACCCGATAGTTTCGTTCACGCCTCGATTATCACCTATCGCTGTACTCTCATATCTTGCGAGAATTACCAACGATAGCGGCTGATCGCGGTCGTTATTTTAGAAACGGGTTAGTAGGGCCTTATGTGCTGAATTAGGTTGCTTCTTACGAAGTGTACCTCGCTGTACCACACTGATACTTTTTACTTGGTAACATACATTTTAAGTGGTATACACAAACACCGTTTCTTAAGTATTTTGTATAGGTAAATTAAAAAAACAATAGCTTCTCCTATTTTATTAACATATATACAACTTATCAACAAAAAATAAGATAAATTATTTAATACAATAGAAAAACAAAAATTATAAAAAGGGTCTTTGTGGTAAGGTTCCCGGAATGCTGGCAGCATTACCGCGCTGGAAGAGATAGCGTTGGGACCCCACGGACCCTGTGTTTCGACTCCAAATCAGTGATGTTATGGAGCTCCGTAACCGTAACCGAATCTATCGGATATCCGATGTAAAAATCTATCCATAACCGTAACCGAATCCGATATAAAAGTGTCGGATAATTTCGGATAAGGGCGGAGTCTAAATGAAACATGTATTGACAGGTTATTGTTTTTCCCGGCCGAACAGACACACCGCTCGCGCAAGACGCGAGTATTGCAAAGTTGTTTACATAGACAGTCATTAACTCGAAAAAGTGAAAGAAAAGTGTTGTGTTGTATTGGTTTACCTCGTAACCTACCAAATTGACTTTTCAAAACAAAATACGCCCTAAGTCGATTTCAATTTGGACATTTTTTGATGAAGTGAATGCAGATTATGCAAAATGTAAACAATGCGATAAATACTTCTCGCGGAAAGGAAAAGGTATTACGTCGCTGAAACTACATCTAAAATCAAGACACAGTGTTAAGTACGAAGAACTTTTGTTACTGGAAAAAAAATCCGTAACCGAAATTATCCGAAACTAACGGATAATCCGAAATAATTGCATATCCGTAACCGTATCCAAAACCGAAGTAATATTATTCTGATATCCATATCCGTATCCAGGTCCGAAATTTTATATCCATAACATCCCTGCTCCAAATGATACAAAGTGGTACCGGGAGTAGATCTGCCTGTACTTGTTTTTTTTTTAAATTAAATAAAATAATTCATTTGATTAGGTTATATTAAGAAATATTACTTTTACGAATTCATCTATGTACATTTGCCATATAAGTTGTTTGAGTTTGTATAAAGGCACCCAATTCAATGGGGATCCACACGCAAAGCTTGATGCAGATGGCGCTAGCATTAATACGGCTATGTCAAACATTTTGCTATTGTTTATTTCGGGATTTTCGTATCTAATTTACAGTTTTTCGTGACTATCTAATATTATTTCATCATAATGTATTCGTCAATGAAGTTATCTGAACTAAAAGACGAACTTCGGCAATCAAAAGTATCAATCGATTCGAAGATCAAAAGTATCTGGTAAAAAAGCCGATCTTATTGCGAGATAAACATTTGGGTGTTAATCCAGTTTTATTAATGTAAATGTTACATTTCATCGGTTGTTGAAATTGTTTTTGTTGTATTTGTGTTACAAATTAACTACATAACAAAGTTTTTAATAAATATAACTAAAATAATAAAACACGTACATGTTTGTTTTTTAGGTTAGAATTCTACGATCGGAACCGCGATGATACCGGGAAGTTTGGTGTCGTAGCTTCACAATCTAGTTATACGATGAATGTTCCCGATCCAGAAGCTTATCATGATGTAAATAGTTCCAGTAAACTACCTAAAATTAATTAATTTTCTTCTTATAGCTGTTTCCCACTTCTTTTTTAGAACTTAGTCTTTTGGAAATAAATGAACACCATTATTGTAACAACCTGGCACAGCACATAAGGGCATTATGCTTTCGTAGATTGAAAACACAAAAAATACTCAAACAAACACAACTTCTGTACTGGAATGACATGAATGGAGCTTTGGCCGCATCAACAATGCGCCACCTACAGGGAGAATTTGGCAGTGTGGATCCCCATTTAAAGCACGTAAGTGTTCTCATTCTAAAAATACTTACTTTTTTAAATGAATCGTTAACAAAGCTAATAAGTAATGTGCCTATGTACGAGTATAGTGGGGTGAAATAAATACAATTTATTGTGGATTAAAAATATGAATATTAAGTACAGTAGCAACCTTTCAATGTACTTTCCCAGCTATTTATGTTTAATATAGCACCCGCGTATATCCATACAACCCTATGCGAGTTAATATAAAACGCTCAAGTACAGTACACGGCTATAAAACTAGTCTCGTAGGCACAATAAAACTTTACCGGATGATCCTGATACATAAGAAAATAAAGCTATGTGTCTTTATGGGTAACGCCATTACGCACTTACGTCGGTTTACGTATGATTTTTGTGATTTATTTACCTTAAGAGATACAGTTCTGCTTTATTGCTTTACTGGTGTTTGCACAAGGTTTTGTTTGTAAAGAGTCTATAAGGTAAAATTACTTTAACAGTTGGTTAACTAATTAACCATGACGCTTTCTTCACGTGAGAACCTTTCATAGTTTCCAGGAAGTACCTTTCTAAATCGAGAAAGGTACAACTTAAAAAGCCTTCCAACGACAAATTGTGAATGTCTTCGTATTTAATCATATCCATTCAAGATTGAAAATAGAAAATTACTCGTTTACTATCTAAGCATGCAAACATTTATTAATAAATACTCAGATTTGTTGATAGGTAGTTGATAGGACAGACACAAGTTTGATGAACCTATTTACTGTTATTTTGCTCAAAGTCTGAATCGAATTTGTTAGCTCAAGAGCTTATGAATCATTAATAAGGCTCCAATCGATTGGGGAACGAGTAACCGTAGTTGTTACTTTACTATTAAAATCGCGGCAGTGTAGTTAACAAAAAAATTACGAAGGGAATTTTTACAAGTTTTTTTCAAGTTTTGTCTCCAGGCTGTAATCTTATGAACCGTGATTGCTAGACAGTTGAAAATTTCACAATGTCATATTTCTTAATAAAATAAATAGTTTAGGGGGTCTCCTATACAAGAAACATGATTTTTGCTCGATATTAATAACTGCAACGGTAGGTAGACGCTTAAAATATTTACGGAATATAAGGTTGTATATTCACTTTAAAAATAAATCGTTAAATTAAAGTAAAAAAAATAAGGTGGGCTTCTTTGTTAAAATAAAAAAAAGGTAATAGTATAGTGTCTCATTTTGTAATGGTAAAGAACCTTCGTGGCTAAGTCTGACTCGCACTTGGCCTGATTTTTATTTACTAGTTTTGAAAAAATATGCTTTAAATTGAAATAAATAATAAAACAAGACCTGCCGCTTAATTGTGGGAAAGTTATATGAATTATAAGACGACTATAAACAAATATACCTATTGTGCTTACCACAATGTCACTTACATAAAGTTTGTAAATAAGTATCAGCTAATTTCGTTTAAAAATAACAATTAAGGCTAGAGACTTCAACTATAACGGACGTCAAAAATCTATCAAACTCCATACGAAAATCACCCGTGAGTTTGTGGGCACGAAACTAGTGACGGCCGAGCGATGGGCGGGGTTGGAAGACGGCAGAGCGGCCTGTACTGTCCGTCCATGTCGTTGAATGCATCCCGTGATCGTCGCTATTTTCGTGCCCGCAGCCTTATCGTTTGTTATACACCGGTTGAATTAAGGTGATGCAACTCGCCCTAAGTTGAGTAGCGTCATAATGTTCGACAATGATTTTTAAATATAGAATTTAAAACAAAGAAGTATCTGGTAATCCGGCATAGATATTGCTTAATAAACAATATAGCTGTTGAGTGTGCACTGCAGAACTCTATAAAATGCAACAGCGGCATTGTGCATAATATGCAAAGTCTTTCTGAATGTCAGCATGCATGTAAATTGGAGTTCGCACAATATTCAGAACATGCAAGAACAGTAAATAAGCATGCCCATACAAATATTAGGGTGTAATTTTACTACTGAATCGCTGTAAGACGTCTGGGATTCCTTGAAATTGTATTTGCGTACTGTCGTCGGGTTTTATAAGTCTTATAAGATGATAAAGTCACAAGCTTGTTGAAATCGTATATTCGTAGTATAAAATAGCTTTTTTTTTGTAAGGTAAGGACTACTCTACAAACACACTGATTCAATACAGTGTTAGTATTAACTATTGATACTCCGTGAACAATGAAAATGCATATCGACAGTTTTAAACGCGCATAAAACTGAAACCGAGCTAGACAAAGGATGATAATAAATTCCATCAATACATATTTTGGTTTAAAAATGAGCGTGTTGAAGAAATATGCTTCATAGCCGATACAGCGGGCATGGCTATTGTTTCGAATGCAAACGGCGTAGCATTTACGCAGTTTGGTCGCAATGTTAACTTCTGGATGCTTTGGATTTTTGGTTTATTCACAAACCTGCTGGCGTGAGCTAGACGCTTTGTCACCACCGATACCTTTTGTTTCCATGCTATGTGTGTACTAGAAATATTATGATTAGGGAAAATAAGCGAAGGTGGTGCAACTTTTTACAAATCATTAAATTGCAGTTTTCTTGCGACATCATACTTCTAAAACAAATTGTTTTGCCATACAATTATTTTTTTTTTTTAATTTGATTGATTGATATAGAACTTAAGTTATTGATGTAAACAAGGCTCGTTATTACATTATTGTTAAAAACTTTTTATTATTAATTAAATAGTCAATCAATAACGCCTAGAGCATTTGATACAGGATAATGAAGCTATAATCAACAGTAACAAATTTATTAAATTTATTCACTGAAACTTCGTGAACTTTTGGAAAGTATACCTGTTTATAAGAGATAATATTAGTTCTGTAGCTTCACAATACATTCATCTCTCGTATAAGCTATTTTCTTATAATTATACTTAATGTAAATATAAAACCTATAGTGTGTATTTAAATGAATACAAAGTTAATCAAGGTTAGCGTTTCGTGCGAAGTTTCTTTAAGTTCGGGAGACGCGCTCCGAGCTTAGTACGGGTATGACCTCTGTTCAAGTTAAAATGGATTCTTCCTGAGACGTCACGAAAAGTTTTTACTTATAATGTAGCTTACAAGTTTCTTAATTTTCAGCCGAAGTTTAAATTTAGCGTTTACGATGCAGATTAATGGAATAGTAAAAACATAATAGTAGTTGTTGTATAGTAGGTAGTATGTAAATATATATAAATCCATAAGTTTTTTTACAGTTTTGATATGAGTTTAAACCTTATAGGAAACAAGGCATTGGGAATTGCTCAAAATTTAGAATAGTACAACGTTTTTTTTTATAACAGTATTGGATCAGAAAAATGCCCATACATAAACTTGTGAAAAGTTTTTTCAGTCCTTCACTCTTCATTGGAATTCAGCTAACCAGGTTCATTAAAGTGCATGTTCACAAAGTTCTCTTACAAATGATATATCAATTGAGGTAAGCGCTAGAAGTTGGGGGTTTAAAGTTCGGATCGCAAGTTGCTCTGTTGATCATGCAGAGCTTCGATACGTGCCAGCCATGCGAGGAACTACTATACAGCTACGAGGGTCAAACTGAAAGTTCTTAGAACTGGCCACTTATAAACAATATAATAAAAAAAATATTCTAAAATTTGAAAATAGAACTCTTTGCCAATATTACTGAGTATATATTTCATTCATTTGTCATTTGTTTTACGACTTGGCGGCAAATTGAAAATTGTCTGTGTCACGTCAAAATGAATTTAACACGAGAAAATTTTCGTGCAATGATTTTTTATGACTTTCGATGTCATTTAAGTCAACAAGAAAGTTATGATAGACTACGATTGGCCTTTCACGATGAAGCCCCATCTCGTGCGACTGTTTACAACTGGTTTAATGAGTTTAAACGTGGTCGCACTAATCTCACTGATGATGTACGTGAGGGACGGCCTTCTACGGCGACGACTGAAAATAACATCTGTGTTGTGCGGCGTATGATAGAGACTGACAAAAGAGTGACCTATCAGCAGATTCGGACAAGCTTAGGCATCGGTATGAGTCAAGTGCACAAAATCCTCCACGAACATTTAGCGGTCAGGAAGCTTTGCGCCCGGTGGATACCTCATAATTTGACTAAGGCTCAAAAACTCCATCGTGTGGATTGGTGCCGTAAAATGATTGAAAGATTTAACGGAGGTGACTCAAATGCTGTGTTCGACATACTAACAGGTGACGAAAGCTGGATTTACTGTTATGATCCTGAAACCAAAAGACAATCTGCTCAGTGGGTGTTTCCTTTCGAGGAGTTGCCAACTAAAGTGAAGAGAGATCGAAGTGCGGGAAAAAAAATGGTGGCCTCGTTCTTTGGAAGGATAGGTCATTTCGCAACAATTGTGTTAGAGGATCAAAAAACAGTTTCTGCAGAATGGTACACTACCAATTGTTTGCCACTTGTCTTGGAAAAAGTTCGAGAAAAACGACCTCGCAGTAGGATCCTCCTTCACCACGACAACGCCTCGTCGCACACCGCCAAGCGAACGATCGACTATTTGGCGACATCAAACGTTGAATTACTGGGTCACCCGCCGTATAGCCCCGACCTCGCGCCTTGTGATTTTTATTTATTTCCAAAAATTAAAGAAAAACTTAAAGGAAAGCGGTTTATGAATGCTGAAGAAGCGGTGGCTGCGTATCGCGATGCCATTGAAGAGACCCCTAAGGACGAGTGGGCAAAGTGCTTTTCCCAGTGGTTCCATCGCATGCAGCGGTGTATTGACGTCAATGGACAATATTTTGAAAAGATATAATAAAACTAATAACTGGCTAATGTAATCAGTTTTTGATTTTCTAAGAACTTTCAGTTTGACCCTCGTATATTAGGTCGCCGGTGTGACTCAATCAAGTTTGCGGCTTCGACTTAGTTTACCACGAGCGGCTATTGTTTTCGTAACTAGCACTCAGCAACGTGACCTTTCTGATTAATGGAAACGTTCGTTTAATTAATTATTCCACAAATTAATAATGTGAGAGTGCAACTGACGCGGTGCAGAGGCGCCGTCGCCGGCATGCGTGCCCCATTGCGCTTTCCTCGTACAACTACAATTAATTAAAGAAGACTTATAGAAACACGGGTAATGTATGAGGAATAGTAATTGCAGTTGTGGGAAACCCGACTAATGAAATAACGGGACCGGCTCGAATTGATTTGTACGAACATAGATTGCGGGAATGATTTATTGGAAAAGAATACTTTTCCACTAATTGTAAACATGAATCTCCTGTATCGTGATAGATCGAAAGGCTTGCGACAGACGTATGGACGTTTTTATTTGCAACCGAAACAGTTGAAAAAATTTAAAGGGAGAATTATTGAGACACGGTGCAGCGTTATACAGTGAAACCCGAGCGCGAAAATACTGCTGAGTGACATAAAAAGAAAAAGTAAAACTCCTATATCGTAAAGATGGAAATCTTAGCGGGCTTGTAAGAAAAACACATATTTGGGAGCAACAAAGCCCCGGGCGGGCACTTAGCGTCGGCTATTAAGGACTCTGTGACCGCCAGCGCGTCGAAACGACGAAAACTATAAAACCGTTAAAGCAACGTTTCAGCAGCCGTAAAGAGCGTCGCAAGATCTGTTGACAATGTCGCCCCAGCCCGCCATAAACCGTATGCACCCGGCGAGCAGTAAAACTTAATGGCGCTCTGATTAAACTTATCTCTCCGGCTACCAAATCACGACCTCTCCTAATAACCCCGTTCATTCACAAAACTCACGTTTTTATTGGTTGCATTGTATCAAAACGGCATAAAACGGACGGCTTCCCGGAGAGCCGGGGAAGAGTTATGGCTTCTTGGCGCGCCGTCCGCCTCCGTCCTGTGCGTTGCGGCCGATGCGACTAAAACGAGCTTCGAACTCCTCCACAACACTATCCGGAATTAGTTGCCAAAACCCAATATTGGATTACGTGCTGTAATGTACCAATATGAATGAAACTACGTTATGCAATATCAGCGTGAAAGTGATTAAGGAAATTAATTTACGATATATTCATACACCTCAACTTAATTTGCAAGTCATGGGAATTGAGACCTGTTTAGCTCCGGGGTTTGAAGTAACCATTGAAACTGCACCCAACAAACCGTTACATTTAAATAAGAGCACTTGCAAAGTGTGTAGTGAACAGCAGACGTCTTTATGCACGAAACTTTTATACTTAGCGTTTACGCTGCGATTTTGCAGAGACACCGAAAAAGTCTGGATGGCATAGGGTAATGCGGGGTCATATAAAACGGCAAGACCTCTCAAAACGCTTTACAAGTGCTGGAAGGATGTTATAAAGGTTTTACGATCGCGTTCCGTCAGCGAACGTTGCATTGGCCTTAATGGACGACCTAAGTGCATAGGGACATTCACGACAGTGGTAAAGCGGGAAGAAAACGTTACTGTAGTACCAATGCTAATGCCGCTAACGCTTCATTAAGGGAATAAGCATGCGCGGTGTACAGAATGGCCGTTTGGCACGGATGCCATTACCGTCGAGTCCTTATTGGAGATGGTGGGCGCCTCGCGGTGTCCCGTTTTGGAGACACAATAAAGCCAAACTTGAAGGAAATGTTTATGAATGGAAACTTTCACACCGTTGTTGATAGAATTTCAAACAACTACTTTAATGAAAGGTTAACATTGAATCGTGGTTATCGGATACCGTCTTAAGGTTTTGATAAATTGCCATCTGAATATCTATTTCAGTGCCAAAGTTTATATCCGATTTTATAACTTTAACTTCAAAGGAGCTTTACAACAGTACATTAATTCTAATAAGTCGCACATTCCTAAAATACGTGAACGATTAAAAATTCAAGATGAAACAGAGTACATTTTAAACTGAAACTGAATGTAAAACATAATATACGTTCAATAAAAGCTTTTGAAAGTTCATCGGTTCCGCGTTTAATTTACTTTGTGTCGAAACGTTTATCTTGGATGATTCATCACATCGGACATAATGACGGAGATTCAGTTCCGAAGTAAAACAAATCCCACATCGATTAGTAATCTGAGACATTTCGGGGTTTGTTCTCTCTCCCATTTTAGTGTGGGGATGAGAGCGCTCGGCTCACGGCTTGTAAATGCGGGGTTGTAATTATGCTGGATTTCCCGCCGTTCCTATTGTATTGAATTTTCGATCGTTGCTTTTTCTGTGCCAAGAAACGAGTAAGTACATCCTAAGCATCAACCTCAATAACTTTTCTTGCCATTTGTATAACATTTCGTTTTTTTATTTTTATTTCACAGATTCACTGGGAGTATTTTATCTGCTGTAACTACGACTAGTAGCAATAACGATGCGCATGTAAAGACCTGAATACAGTGCGTTAAAAAAAGAAGTAATTCTTTTTCACTGTCCTATCTATGGTTCTCGCAATACGTCAGCACGTAGCGTTGGCGGCACTAGCACATGGCCTCCAATTGGATAAAACACGGTGCTATTTCAGGTTTCAATCAACATGTCCCGGAATCGTTTACTGGGTCATTGTACCAGGAACACAGCAGGTATAGCCAGTATTCGTTGCAAGCCAGACAGACGGGCCCGAGCTTGTTTTAGCCTGATCGATACACCAGCCCACCGCGCCCTACTTAGCTACTGCCCACCACTTATTTTCCTTGCCCTTTATTTCAATATGAATTTAATATAGGGACGTTGCGAGCGGTAGTGCCTCTAACTGCGTAATGCGTAAGCTACTACATTATTTAAATTTACACTGGCCTCACCATAATTTTAGGCCAGTGGTTGATTGTACCTGTATACTCGTATTTTAGTCTATTTGGTGTGAGAAACTTTTTAGAAACGACGAATTTTATTTTTCCTTTTCGAAACTCCCCAGCATTGGAAAACTATGGTGAAAGTACTAAAAACAATTTGGTTTAATCAAAACTGTATTCGTACTTACTCGTAGCGTAGCAGTTGTACGAAAAAATACGTTGAAAACAAAAGAGCGTTGAAAACAAGAAACAAAACGTTGCGCATTCTTAAAAAGGAACCCCAAAAAGCGAAGTAACCTTCTGTAAGCGATTAGGGTGCTCATTGAAAAGCGTCACGAAAACATTGAATTCGATAAATAAAATGTTAAATTATTCAACTTAAGGGCCGCTGGTTTGTAGCAGTGAGTAATTGTCCGGTGAAATATTCGGCGATAGCCTGAGGCTCTGCTCTATAAGACTTATCGTACTTACGACTCTTGACGTCCCTTTCACTCTTGCTAGCATGAGAATACAAGCGAGTGCGATGGCTAGAGCCGATAATCCAGACAACATCAAAAATAGTAGCGCCTCTGTGAGGAGCAGTCAAGGAAATGGAGTGTGGAAGGAGACTGCTAATACGTGTGCAGCCCCTGCTTGTTTGGGCGGCGAACTCAAAAACGACATTTTACTTTTTAATTTTGCATTTTCTTTCGTGTTTTTAACTCATCATTAGTGTTTGTGACCGTAACTTTTGACAATAAACAAATAATAGCACATAATTATATAAAAGTAAATTGAACTTAGGATATTACTAATAAATTTCAGGGTAATAAGAAAATGAAATGCAAGACCCACTATCCATACTATTATAATAATATTATAAATGCGAAAGTGTTTCTGCCTGTCTGTCTGTTACCACTTGACGCTTAAGCCACTGAACCGATTAGATAAAATTTGGTATGGAGACAGTTCAAGACCCTGGAAAGGACATAGGCTACATTTTGTCGCAATATAAAAACATTAAGGGCGGTGAAATGGGGGATGAAAGTTTATATGAAAAATCCAACTCTTGCGGGCGAAGTCGCGGGGAACCACTAGTAAACATATAAAAACAACATTTTGACAGCAGTCGATGAAATTAAGTAATATGGTAACAGCTAATCAAGGTGTGTTACTGAAAAATACTTTTTTATTTGGCACTCTAACACATCAATACAGAAGCATATATTCTTTTAAAAAGTCTGTCGAGGATTGATGGTTAACCGATACAGGGTTGACAAATGAACATTACGCATTTCGGAGCGACGACGCTGTGAATATAAAATAGCAGCAACAACACAAATTTCCGTTTCTTCATTTCCCCTAAGCTGATTTTGTGTAAATAACGTGGGGCAAATACACGGGAAGTTAGTAGAAATAGTTGAAAAGTCGGAATAAGTGGAACGTGTGACTTACTTTAAAGATATCAAAACATTTTTTTTAAATTGCTTCCAAAAACATCTTTAACTTATCTGACTTATAATATTTCATTGTATCTTATCGGAGTGGTTCGTAAAGTGTGAAGTTTGCTTTTTCACTTCGAGTCTTAGGATTCGTTCACGAGGAAGTACTATTGTACCGGTAATTGTATTCTTTCCTACAAGTCAACATGGTAGTCATTAGACCCATTTTGATATAACATTATTTAGTTGTAATATCATCAGAAATCCATGTTTAAAATCTAACAGGTTACTCAATTCAATCGTGTATAACCCTTTTTTCTTGTAATTAGTCATTTTCCTATAAGTCAGTATGAGGGTAGATTGATAGGCATTCTTTATTTCAACAAGAAAACACATTCTTCTCTTTCTTCTTTGGCAGTCTTCGGCAGTTTCAGGCAACCTTCGGAATTTCGGATAAAGGTATTACTGGTTATAAGAAAAGGTAAATAAGAGGGTAAATACTTATTCGATATGTTGGACCTCGTAAGTCTATTTTACCAATATAATTTTTAAGTTCCAATTTTCATCGACATGTAAATAGGAACAAGGTCATTTAAAATGATTGCTTTCACGTACTGAAATGAAGTTCATGAGAGCACAATTACTCACTAGTTTCTTACGTGCAGTGATTCCGCGTACGAGAGTGGCAAAGGTTTTCCTTCACCAGAAAAAGTTTTGTAATTAAAGGACATCAAAGAACCTCGGGGTTACACTTCGGATCGGTATTCAAAGCGGCTGTAACCGAGATAAGGGATCTTTTGGCGCCTTTTCAATAGAGGTTTATTTCGCAAACTGTCACAAGTGTCACAAGATTTATTGAGAATAGACACCAATAGGCACATATTTTTTCCGCTTGTTATATGGACTTATTATATTTTTAAATTACAATTCAAATAGAAAATATTATTATGTAAGTACCTTGATGACTACGATTTGGACTTGGACATGTAGGTGGAAAAGAAAAAACCCTTTTTTTTGTTCCGACTCTTTTGCATTTTTAAAATGAAGAGATAAAACAGTTCGCAGGACTACTTATTTGACCAGTGTCATTAAGAGCACATCAGTAGAGGATCCGTAATCAACTCCCTACTGGCAAGCGAGTAATTGATTGGTCTCAGAGCAGACAACGAAAGATAATGCCGTCCTGCTAAATGGATTTGTCAACTGCTGCGTTAGTAATTGAATAAGTAAACCATTGTTTCTTATTACTGAAGACATGCAGCAACGCAGTCGGTTCTCTTTAATGAGATTTTTTTCCGAGTTTCAACAATTTTGTTGACTCGATGTTATAAATAAAGAAAAAGCTTCCGCGCACAATTTAAAACAGAAGCGTAATACTAACTTTAGAGCGACTCGGTTAAGACATAAACGAGTTAGTTTGTGATAGCGGTGAAACTTTGAATGACTGTTATTATCCCATGAAAGTTTTTCTTTTACTTCGCTTTTTTAATTCATTTATTATTCTTTAGTAGTGTTTCTCTAAAAGTAGAGTCCATCGAGTGAATCCTAAATAATAGATAATAAAATCACTGAAATGTTATGAGCAATATTATTTTAGTTGCTCATCGGATAAAATTTTCCAATATTAATCACAAAGTAAGTCAACCATGTGAAGTCCTTTTTATTGATTATCGACTATGAGTTCCTTTGACCGTAACAAACGTGGAACTTCAAAATAATACCCACACCTACTAGTGATACGGTGTTCAATATTGTGTAGCGAATATTATACATTGTTGGAAGGGCATCCACGGACTACGGAGGGAACATCAGTTAGAACTAGCTTGTCAACTTGCCACTTCGACACATTCTACCTAGGTTACGGTTAATCAACACCATATCAAGTCCTGAGTATGTAGGCGCCGCCTTTGAATCAGAACCTATCATCTCAAAAAAAAGTCACAATGCTCCAGTAATCAGTTAAGTAAATTATCATTGACTCAATGAGAATATTATACAGAAACGGAACCTTTTTGAACCCGTGTCCGTGCATTTATGCAAATGTTAAATTAAACCAGTGTACGGCCGCGGCCGAGGGAGTCGCCACCTGATCCCTTTATGCGATTTTTGTTCCTTTAACTTTTTAAAAGACCTTCTACCGACAAACAATTTAACAGCCTAACTTCGCCCAACAGACTTTTCGGAGGAGATTTGTTATTCACTCAAAAGTTTTAAGTGGCTGTGAAACATCATTGTCAAAGAATTAAATAACTACTTGTTTTAGACGAGTTGCTACTTTACATCGCTAGAATAGGGTGGATAATTGTGTGTAGTGCCGTAAGCCTCCAGGCGAACAGTTGTTAGTCGACACGTCGATTTCGGAAGTTTCGCCGTCAGGTTGCGGTGAATCGACTGTATTTCACTCCACGGAATGTAGATTTAGGTGTTTGCCGAGCAAGGATCGGGTTAAACTAACTTTAATAGGTTTCGGTGTACTTTTCATGCTGTTTTATACACTCAATACTAATATTGTCCATAAACATTATTATTGGTTATTATTATTGTGTATATTGGGAGGAATTAGCGGAATCCTTAATAAAATTGTATCTTCGTCTGTAATAGAGGGACGTAGCCGGTTAAATCTTCCGTTATTAAGAAAGTCTTAGCTTTCTTTCGATAAGAGCAATGTCTTTAATAGCCCCCCGGCGAGAAGCAGGGGCCTCCATTAGGCGAGCGTGTTGGCTACGGAACCCCGCGCGGCGCCGCGTGGTGCCGCACCACCCCTCTCGGTTCTTGGCTGTACTTTTGTTTCTGCAGACGGCCCTGGCAAATTAACTGGCCATAACTGTCTCTGGCCGGAGTTGATAAGGCATCTTTAGGAGCGTTTTATTGATTCAGCCAGCATGTTCCAACACCTGTCACGCCCGCAACGTGACCCATATAGTGACGAGGCGTGGCTGCGAACTGGAATACATTACCTTGATTTATATGAGTCGTAAAAACACTTTTTCATAAATGTTTGATTGAAAAAACAAACCTAATTTGGTTAAAGCTTTTCGACATCCGCTAAACCATTACGATATAGTGTTAAATGTCTCCCAAAAACGAAAGTGTGAGCGGTACAAATTAGCATTCTTTTGCAGCAGTTGCATGCAGTATAACAGCTTGGTATGAAGATAAAAATACTTATTTCAAATTACAAAAAGCTGGGTACTCCTGCAGCTCGTTAGTTTTCCTGAACATAGGATAATTGTGATAACCACATTTATCCGTGTCCGAGCAACTCTTGAATGTAAAACTTAATTGAATTATTTCCTGCCGCGGCCGGCGCGTTCTGAACCTATACTTTATAAGTATAACACACAAAATGCAAGATAGCTTTGCATGTTTAAATTGGGTAAACATATTTATGAAACTGAATAACACTGAAACTTCATAAAGTTTCAGTGTTAAAGCAAATTGTGTTGTTTTAACATGAAAATGCAATCCCTGTTCCGAATCCTGAAAGTGACTATTATTGCATTTATCTCATACTGTCGAAATTATATGTGTTTTGAGTTGTATTAGATTAAATTAGTCTACCATATACATGTTTGTATTTCTCATTTCATTTTACAAGTTTATCCCAAACCAAGTTAATAGGTAGCAAACTATAATAAAGAAAATAACGTCAAGCTTTAATAAAGTTTGCGCAAAAAAGATATGGTTTCTCGTCAACGCTGAATATTGTTTTTCCAAATAGGTCCTGTAAATTTTCACTGCACATATTAGGTGCAGGAGAGGCGAGCTCTGTGTGGTTTCTAATTACAAACGTTGAATGGAACTTTTTGTCCTCTAGATTGTACCACCACAGTTATTCGCGCGGAATTGAATATTTTTCTTTGCACCCCGGGAACTTTTAAATTTGTAACGCAATAAAGTGTGTCTCTGTGTTAATCACTTTTACATCAGAGTTATTTGTTTTTTAATAAACTTTAAGCTTTAATCTACGATATCTTATTGAGTTGTTGTGCGTAGCAGAGTTTAAATTACGTCAACGTATTAAATGTAAGCTAGTTAGTTATGTCGGTGTTCCTGTTTCGGCAATACGACTGCATAATCCGCAGCATCCTATTTTGCGGCGGCTGCATAGCGTAATACTCTTAGCTATTCGGCGGTCGCTTCGTCAGCGCTCGGCTCGACAGGCACTCGAGCGCACCTCGGGGCTCGAGGCTCGAGCTCGAGCGCTCCAAGCGAGTGCTGGCGCGGCGGAAGCGAGCCCTTACGTGCTTGTCACGACCGCCTTTGTCCGTCCACTAGGCTTATTTGCTGAACAATGAAAAAGACGAAAGCCTCCACCATATTTCTCAGCGAGAAATATTTATCTCACAAAAAATGTCGCGCGACAAACGCCAGTTCGCGTCACCCGCTGATTTCATTCCATTGATTGATGGAAACGATATTAAGGACCGAATTTTTCATTTAAAACACCGACTACGAAAATCGATTCTGATTTATCAAACGCTTCAAATAGTCAGCTTCGGAGCCGTGTTTGTGAAATGGAGAGGAACATCGGGAACGATGAAAATTATTTTAACATTCTGGCCGGGGCGTCCTAGCGTCAATTAAATTGGAGTGGTTGAATTACGTGTTCTCGCGCAGCGTTCAAGGTGGGCTTTGATTTAATTTGGTGTGTTGTATAATTATGTGTCGTGGGGTGGATGAGGGACATTTTTGTGATTAGATGTGCGTTTCAATTTCTCAATTCGTCGGTCCGTCAGGGTGCGTGAGCGATGCGTCGCCGAGGCGGCCTGACAGCCCCTGCGCTCCCCGCGCCCTACTCGAAGGTTGATCGCCCTTCGTTTTTGTTGTTTGTTGCCTTAAGGAAGCTCCTTTTTTACACCTGCTGAATTTTTTTCGTGTCACATGTGGTGCCCCTTCGATTTTCCTTGTATGTTAGTTTTACGGACGATTATTTTTGTTTTAATTTAGGTAGATATGTTTTACGACGACTTACGCATGAAAACTGATAATCTAATATGAAACTCACAGAATCTGTACCCTTATAGGTAATGATTTTGAGAAAATCGTTGAAGCGTATTCGTGACTTTTAGTATCAACAATACGCAGAATGCTCTACTTATGATAACGAACAACTGTTACTACGGGAGCTTTTATATCGGCAGGCCTGTCGCCTAACTTGAATGAAAGCTATCGCGATACTCTACTATTGCAATTCCAAAGCAGTGAAATTAATGAACACATCAGCATGCAGCGAGTTCCACTCTCTAGGTGCATCAGAAAAGTGCCGTCAAAACGCTTTGCAGAATATAAATTATATATTTTAGAAACTAATTTTGCTAACCTGCCTTTAGTTTGAAGGCAATTATTGGTTTCTTGAAACCTATAAATATTCCAATATGAAATTAATCAGGTAGGCGGTAGGCCTTGAACAACAATGCAACCGCAACAGTAGTAGAAATTGGAAATTTAACGGTATTGTTTACAACTTGAGGTCAACTCGAACTCACTTATCGTCCGATATCTTAAATCAATTAATCCCCGAATCTATGGCAGTTACATTATTCATCGGGATGAGAACCCCCGGTCCGTCGGGAGGCTCATTTACAAGTTTACAGCAAATAGTGTTATTACAGACGTTTTAGGCGGCCAAACTTCAGCTTTCAGGCCGGGAACGACACTTTCGAATGCTTCTTGTAGAACCTTTTATTGAATGTAATTGTTATTTTTCAACGACAACCTAATTGAGTTGTTCTTTTAGTGGTGTTAAAATATTTAATGATGTCTTAAGAGTTTATCTCCGTTTTTATGACAGGTAATGTAATTGGAGCTGCTTTTAGGGATGATTACTAAATCCAATCTGGTGTAAGTAAAAGTGTTATTTATCTATTTGTGATTAAAAGTTCTCTATCATTGCTTAGCTTAGAAGATGGAAGCTAAACAGTTATTGTAGCGAAAACTTAAGCCAACCTAATTAAGTAGGTGTATGTGTATATATCATAAAGTTTTATAATGTGTTACTGAATAAGCAGATCGTAGCTGTAGCCTCAGCTCATCTTGTGTTCACATGGTCTGCACTATATAATTTTCCGTCAATCGGCGCCGACGCCTTTGCGGTTCGCTATCGGCATTTAAAAATCATGTCAAATCAAGCGATTTTAGTATGGAGGGGCGCGAAGGGCCCTCAAGAACCAAGAAGGGCTAAGGGCACTCGTGCTGGCTCGTCACATTATTCGACCTACTTACCGGCGATAGAGCCCGAGGTGTCGCCACTTGATATTGTCGTCCTTATGAATTCAGACGGTTCCAACTTCTTTCAAATTCCCCGCCAAGGAAACAAAAGATTTGTTGTTACAACGCGTACAATTTTTTTTGAATAAAGTGTAGTCTTCAGACTTGTGAAGCAGATGTTCAAAGGCAGATGCTTAAAAGTTTAGCAACTTGTGATATTGCTATTTTTGAGAACTTCATTTGTGTAGATTGTAGATGAGCATATGCTCCGAACAGGCTGCCGCATGTGTGATACTGTTATCGCTAAACAAATAAACATTATTGTCATTCGCAGTATCTAAGACGTAAAACGTATAAAAATTACAACTGAGAAAACTTAAATCGAAAGAATTTACACGTCAGTATGTCAGGTTTAAGTATTATTAAAAAGAAAACCTATAAATAAAATGCCCGACTTAGGTTGCTGTCGTGCGTGAAGGTGCCCATAAGATACTTTAAATAGTCATGGTAATTTTAATATTTACATGTTGGGTTAAGGCATCAAAACATGTAAATCTTTAGCGTTCGAAAGCTTCATTCATGTAGTGTAGTAATTGCTATGATTTCGCAAAATTAAGTCTAACTAACCTATTCCATGCAAAGCTCAACTAATATCGGATGGTAAAAGAGAAAGGTAAAGTACATCAGTTCTTTCGTATCTTGTTGTTTGGCAACCTTAAACTGAGACCTTACTCTGTACAACGTTATCCGTATTTTCGGCTTTACCCATCGTGCTTATTCGTACTGTCTACAGGCATGAGTGACAGAGACAATAAAGTCAAAAACGCGCACATCTTGTTAGAGTAGCACCCCTGCTGCGCTCGGAGCTCGCCGTAAAAACGGCAGCGCGGTTATAATGTACTTCCATTTTGTACGGCGCATTCTTTTTAAGTTAAAGTAAATCGCGTTAGACGATATGAACGGTTCGACATCGGCCGACGAGTGACAGCGTCCGCCATATTGGTTGCATAAATCAAGTCTTGGCGAAGTAACACCGCGCCGTAAGCGATCGAGTGTCAGCCCGCGCAGAAATAAAAGCAAACAAATATCTCCCTAGTTGAGTGGTTTACTCTGAGGCATGCCGGGGAATTTGTCTCGTCGGGCACTCACTGTTTTTATCTGTCTGCATTTTATACGCTGATATTACGGGAGGTCTGATGTCTTATCTGCGCGCTGCTGATAGAAGAATACCCGAATTTACGTTTGGAAAGTTCAAGTTTGTAGTGTTTTAAAAAGATAGCGTGGTTGCCCTCATCAAGTCGTCACTAATTAACATTGATGAGTAGTGACTTGAGTAGGGTAATTAATTATACTATCGTTGTTATTTTATTAACCTGGGCGACCGAGCTTTGCTCGGTTAGTCTTATTAAAAGTCGTAAGTCTTATATAAAAAACAAAAAAAAAAGATATAAACTTGAGTAAATACAAAAAGAAAACAAAAGTAAAAATTGTTCGTAATCGAGCGAGATTTGAACCCCAGACACGTAGAACTAGCAGTCCTACGTCTTATGCGTTAGGCCACAACACACGTTTACCGGTGCGATATTAGTGACCATATTCTTCGCACAATGCGAAAGAAAAACGCATAAAAAATCAAAATCACGCAATGTTTTAAGACAAATTCGTGTATTCAAGGTATAAAATGAAGTCGCTCCCGCTGTAAAGCGAACAGCTTAGATCTTATAAACCACGCAACGGATTTTAATGCAGTATTATAATATGTATAATAGATACAAACATATTGCACGTGCTACGCCGGGGCGGGTCGCTAATTGGGTATGAATGAGAAATAAGTACTTATCATATTATTTTCCAACAAGCCATTGGACATTGGTAAGAATAACTTGTGATTAATCCACAAGAGATACAGATTCGAGTAAAATATTTTGATTATTTGCAGTCGTAACATTGTCGTATACTGAGGTTTAAATTGCAACATAGCCTCTACATTTTTCTTTACATTTTGAGGAAATAGTGAAATTGAAATAGTGTTCCGAAATTGTGGTCTAAACTATTCCGAAACATGATTTCCGTATCTAATCCTAAGTGAACTGCATTACAAGTTCATTCCGTAAGGTTATTAGCTTTCGGCAGGCCGGGCTAATCAGCTCCGATTCAGCCGCAGCCTGCCGCAGCCTGATCGTGGCATTCAAACGTATATCCGAAATTGTAATACAGACAATATGCGTTCCGAAAGATTAAACAGTGAGCATTTAAGGGTTGGAATGGTTTGCCTACTTTTAAATTAGTAGTTTTTTATCCTTTTAAAGGTCTACTAACATGTGCAATCTCAATCTGCATAGGCTACTAGCTATATAGCTACACAATAGCTACTTAACTGATAGGTGTGCTAAAATGCTATTTCAGGCACGAATGCAGCTAAGAGTACATTAGGGAAAATTTTTAATGTTAAGACGAATTTGCCCAACAAAACAAACAAAAGTAAAATTGAGGTAGCTAGGTAGAGTTATAACGTTCTTCCAACAACTCAAGATTCATCTACTGTTTTTATGACATTCTGTTTTTTATGGATGGAGTACAGCAGATACACAGCAAAGAAAAAGCTCGTATTTTCGTAGTTTCTACCAAAGAGTGTCAATCTCAATTTGAAATCTAAGGTTTAAAAAAAATTAAGAAACCTTTTTTCTAAGCAATAGACTTTTGCTATTCGAAGGACGGAAACCGTACAGAGTAAAACTGGAGTCAAGAAACTTTCCTGTCTTGCATGTTATACAGGCAATGTACAAAAGTTACCGAAACTAAGTAACCGAACTTAAAGTGGCGAAGTTATGGTATCCAAGCTAGGTACACTGTCAACTCAGAGTTAATTTGATGAACAATTGATAGATTCGACTTTGGCGCCCCGTGCAAACATGATTGAAGTGAGTATGATACAATTTAGTACAATTTACATGAGCTACTTAAAAACGCTGCAACAGTTTCGTTGTAAAGCAGGGGAGCCGTTAAGTATTTAGTTTGTTGTCTTTATCTTTAGTTGATTATTTTCTCGAGTTATATCTTTAAATGCTTTTCAAGTTATCAGATTCATAAATTACTAAATTATTCTAGCAATTTTATTAGCCCGATGCATTATCAATAAGCAATTTTATTAATTGGACGTACGTAACCTAACTTTTTCAATTTTAAATCAAATAAATTATTCAATTTAGGACAAAAAATGCCTTCTATGAACGTCAAAAAAAAAATGTTTAAAACCCGAGTTCGCTAACTTATAAACAGGCGGTAAACCTCGATTGACGATTAATTTGACAGAAATCACATACAAAATATGTTAAATAATGCTAAATCTGCTAATTAAAAATTACACATGTGTTGGTGAACTCTAGGCTAAGACTGTTTGTGTTAATAAATACAATTTGCTCTCTAATTTCCATTCTAAGTAAAGGTTATGAAAATTGAGACAAACGGCTGCGCAATTTGAAAAATGGCCCATAAAAGTCTAACGATTGCCTTTTTATGACGTGAGATGTAACAATTTGCAGGTCCGCTCGTTCTGGAATGTTAATAGGCTTTTGTATAATGGATTAATTAATATTGTGATGAGGATAGCTTAACTGAAGTGGGTAAAATAAATGGGTATTCTACTGCAGGCCTGCAGTGACAATGTCTAGAAGGTATCCCTATTGTTTCAAGACTCATGTAGGTTTGTTTGCTTGTAATGTCACAACTTATTCTGCTAGTCAAAGTTTGGTAGATCATAACATAAGAGGCAAAAGTTGTTAGTTAAGATTAAATACACTAGGACTTGGTGTAATGACCACACAGGTGACAAAAAGCTTTGGTAGGTGTTGTAAAAGATGAGAACGCTTCTATAGTAATAACCAAAAGTTTAGGCCCCAATAAGCCATAATGTTAAATATTAAACTTCGGTTAGGTGCTAAACATCAAAGTGTCAAATTGCAATCTAGACCGAGTGCACTCTCAGCTTCCGTAATTCCTTATGATTATAGAGAAAGTGTATTTCTACGCGATGGGAAAAGACACCGATACCGGTCAGGTTTCGCGGCTCGCCGCAAGACGCGCGTTCCCGCGACAGCCCTGAACACCAGGGCCGCATTGAGAAGGACATGTTGGGGCCACAGTGTTAAAAATGCGATTGATTAATAAATAGGTGCCCTACGATAAAAGTTTAGGTAGATTTTGTACCTATGCCCGGTTTTTGTAGTACTCTAATTATCAGCGGATTATCTAAGCATGTTGAGTGGCTATCGACAAACCGCAGTCAGTGGACCTCTGTAGTTCTATTGGTTTTTTGAGCTTTTTATCAGGATATGATAATTTTTTGTGTTATTATTTTTTGTCTGTGTATACAAGATTATTTTTTGTTAATGCAAAACCTCTTAGGGGCACTAGAATCAGGCTCGAATACTTTTACTATGGGTACCTCATACCTCATACAAAATCGCCAATCAGCTGACATCAGTTTGTATGGAGCAGTCATTTTTTGTGATTACATTGATGCGAAAGTTCGGTTTCAAGCAATACTTGTATAGTCATTAAAAAATATTGAATCATTGAACAAACCTTTTTTAGGCCTCGGTTACTAGTTACGGCCCTGCACTGTAGTCCTGTTACAAATCAGCACACTTGGGAAGCAATCTTGTCATAAATATACAACTAGACAAGTGTGTATGATGAAAAACGTGCCTCTTATTAGTTAAGAAAAAATCCCTAGTTAATTATTAGATGGTAACGTCATTGTACTATTCCCAAAAATGTAGAGGCATGGAAATTGCAATCAATCTGTAGGCTACAGGCTCCAATATAATTTCTACCGAGTTATTATGTAAGCACTGGTTGCCAAAAGTGCTAAATAGCCGTTTCCATTTTTTGCAGAGCAATAAGTGTCAATGTTATTCAAGATTATAAATGGTAAAGCAATTTCAGTGAGGTTGAAAAAAATCAAAATAAACTCGATGTGTCTTATACTGGATCGGCCAGACGAAGGATTCGCAAACTTTTGAATAATAAAAACAACTCCACCATACTTGATATCCAATATTTCAATAAAGCTCTAACTTTTGGGTAGAGAAAATGGAGAGGCCAAAATTACATTACGAAGGTCCTGAAGAAATTGAGGTTTTCTCTTAGCTGACGAACGCATGAGTATGTTACTTTGATATTACGTTATAATATTAGCTTATTCTGAATTCTGCATGGAATGGGATTCAAATACATCCTCTGTTCGAATAAGTACCTATTTTAGTATTATAATGCTTATCAAAGGAAAATGTGCACCAATCTATTGATTGTCAGTATATTTCTAATAACTACCTCATTAGTTACTGTTTGCGATTGCCTTTAAAATCTGGATCATAAGTTGGGAAATTAACACAATGTTTCGCAAGCTCCTGTTGGGTTGATCTGTTTTTGTGTATTCTTATCCTCCAAGCAGTTTTATTCTTAAAAATGGATGAGATAAACGACAGTTTACTTGCTAAGTATCCCGTGTTTATCTGATTTCATTATCCGTTGATATCTAGTGATATTTGAGTTTGAAATTACTAACAAGGGAAAATTTGATTTAGTATAATTTTGAGTTGAGTTCCTTATAAATATAAAACGGCCACGCGGTTGACCTAGAAGGCGATGGCTTGACGTGCTGGATGCCTACAAAAATACTGGGAAACGGCTGCCCAATATCGTGGAGACTGTAAAACCCTTGGCCTTGAATGGAACACAACAAGTTCTATAACAATAATGATAATGTGTGATAATTAAGCTTATAAGAATATTATAGTAACCCCTTTGATGCATTCTCAGACAAATATTTAACCGCAACGTAGCATCTGCTTATAACGAAGAAATTCTAGTACCTAAGTATGTTCATAAAACTAGCTGCAAGTATCAACTTAACTATTGTTTTCGGTTTTAATAAAAAAATATAAAATAGTAATAGCTAGTTGTATGACGTAACTGGAACGTAGTCGATTGAAGCGAAACATTTTACTTTAGAGTTAAAACCGTAATCTGAATACACATTTACCGAGTTAACGAGCGTTCTAAACATAAAAACGTATCAAGAAAATAGAAAGGATACATTGTAATGAACATCAAACACCGAAAAATGCCTATAAAATGCCGAACAAAAGGAAAGTTTTATGCGGAGTAATTCAAAAGACAGGTACTTCAAAGTCGCATACTTTTTGTCCATTATCTTATTGAATATTGTAAAAGCCCTCGCGTAATTCGTAAAATATTCCGCTCGCAGTTCCCTAAACGTTTAATATTGGATAAAATACACCCTAACGTTCCCCGTATTCCCCCGTTGTTCATATCGGCATGTTATTCAGATTATACACGAATATTTCAGTGCTTTCTACTAAATTACAGCTCACGAAGTCTTTTACTTAATGTTGTACGTTGGTTCAATGTAGGTAGCTCGCGCGGCAGGTGGAAGAAAGAAGAAAACTGTCATATCTAGTAGGTTTTGGAAACATTTTATCATGTACTGATGTAGTTGGTAAGGTAGTGTTTAGAAAAAAAACTATTCGATCTTTTAAAAACTACTTGAGTGCCAGATATTTTCGTTCAGTAGGTACCTAAAATCAAGCCTTATACAGGTACATATAGGCATAACATGTAAACATTATATCCAATTGTTTTTACTAACATAATTTAAATAATGTAATAACTAACTTGTGAAAAACACATTTTAACACATATACGTGAAATTCAGAAGGGAAATATTATTTGCATACCGTTATTATACCATGAAAAATTGCAACACATTAGGCGGATTCTGTCTTAAATTGTTAGAGAATGGATTTTCCCAAGCAAATACGCGCGTTTCATTATTCTAAACAAGGAATAAATTTACCAAGGGAAAACAAAACAATTGTATTCATTTTGAGCGACTGCGGTTGCATTACTTGATCAAATTATTCATTCCGAGTTCTTTTTCGTTTCTCTCTGGTTCGGTTGTATGTGACGAGGTACAGCGTTTACCGTTTGCTAAGATTTACGGGAATATGAGATGGTTTGGGGGCTGTTGGGAACACCTGCTCTGTCCAAATCCCAATTGAGCTGTGATGTCTGGTGCTCAATATTGACGGAACCTATAGGACCGCACGATCGAGCACAGATTGGTTAGTTGAGAACACACGATCTTCCAAGTGTCGATAAAAGCACACATTCATGCATCAGTAAACATCGTTACAATGGGTTCGGTGGGAATAACTTTTTGAAAACAAGCCCATTAACCCCGCGGCTACCGGAACGGCGGAAAAAACCGTCAAACGGCAACCGTCAGCATTTTGGACGGACACCGAGGCCTTTAATTAGATTCGAGCGGCATAACCGGCTTATACCAGCTTAGGCCAGTTCCCCGCGGACGGCCGTGCCACTGCAAAAATGACCAACTAATTGGCTTAGAACAACGTAGCCATGTTACCATTTCAGTATCCAATATCTCTTATAATTGTATTTCGTTAAAGGGCGCTCAGCGTTTCAATCGGGCTTTAGTAATCTGGATCCTGTGTTTCCGTTTACCAGCGGCTTTGAAACGGAAAATTTCAGGTGAATGTTAGCTTACATTTTTAGCAAATTTTTAATACGCGTCTTCTCTACCAACAGGCAAGCTGTCGGTCAGGTGTTCACATAATTCATAAAATGCATTTATTTCTGTACATAGGCTGGCAAGGAGCACTTATACACGTCCCAACATAAAATAGAACCCTACAACTGCTTCGGGACAATTGTGGGCTAGTGTTGAGAAAAAGCAAAGAACTCAGTCACTCAATCCTATTGTTCAATCCTATTACAAATCAATGCATCGCTATCTTAGTTCATTTTGCATTGCCCTAAGTATGCCTAGTAGAAGTAAATACCACACCGAGACTTCATCCTTTTTCAACCGTAATCGTACCTTTCAGACCCGAGTCTACAATTAATTTAGTGCGCGATTAGTTGACTGCGAGTAGTAATAAAGTCGCAGCGTCGCAAGTAGCAGTCGCAGCCGCAAGGTGCGTCGTTCGTGCGATTGTCGCGGTCTCGGCTTCCGCTACCGGCCCTTGTGTTCCGGATGCGTTGCGACTGGCATCTATCGTCTGCTTCAACTCATCACGGCAGAGAAACAATAACAGCCAGGATCTAATGTTTATAAAGTTTCTCTGAATGTGTAAAGCATGTAACGGCGAAGTCAAAATCGACAAAATAAGGCACTAAGCCCCTTGTGATATCATCATCAATTTAGCGTTATCCCGGTTATGCACTCGCACGCGAGGGCCCAAGGCCCGCTTTGGAAAATATCCTTTGGTGAAAATACGCAAAAAATTATTTGTTACAAATTCTAAGGCTCCGTTACACCACTTTAACTTCAACAAATGTAAAAATCTGTCAGAATTAATAAATAGGACAATGCAGTGATTTGTTAAATCATGGCTAAAGTAACATGTAGCCTAAGGTATCAAAAGAACAGAAGGTTGTTCTACCTCTAATTGTTTTGACATTTGAATGGACTAACTGTTTTCTTCAGCTTATGTCATGGCCCTTTATACCCAACCTGGCTCCCTCAACCTGATCCTTAACTGTATTCATATAGAGGTGAGTTTCCAACGCTTTCCCACTCCATCCCCGGTTTTAAGGTTAAGTGCTGTTGCTTTGCAGGCATTATTGTTGCTTGAAATACTGAAACAATCTCTGGGATTATGTTTTCGAACGGCGATTTACCTGCGTTTAGTATCGTCGTTGAATTATTTGGAATTCTACCTGTTTGATTACGAAACATTTAGGTAAAATTGTAATGTAAACGTTACAATATTTTGATCAACTTTACAGTAGGTATATGAATATCGTTTTCTATAAAAAAGTAAACTGAAACTCACTAAAGAGTTGAATACAACAAACTAAAAAAACGAAAGAACGTACACGCATACGCAGATATAAAAACATTTCTTTTTACTGCAAAGAATTCACTTGTTAACACGAACGCTATAAAAGGCTTTGCAATTAAATTTGCACGACTAAAGTCCATCTGAAGCGGGAATTTCCACAATATCATTGTTTCAGTGGTGGAAATAGAAAAGTGGGGTACGGCCCAGTTAGGCCCAGACCGGCTAAAAGCATCTTCACCTACCAGCTTCGTTTAGCAATTCACCTCAAGAGAGCTTTTGCATGTATTAACCCTGTAATATATTGAGATCCTAGACGCTCCAGCTTCGTACATGGTGTTTTGAACTAAGTTTATTTTCCAAGCAACTATTTCTTCTACTTCTTCTATTTTATATTCTTTTTTCGAATATACTACTAAACTATACATTAACAATAGCAGTTCCCGGCGATTTCACCTGCCAAAAGCTTATATCCCCCATTCCACCCCTTAGTTTTTATGTCGCCTATGTTCTTTTAAGGGTTTCAAACTATCTCCACACAGAATTTAATCGAAATCAGTTTAGTATTTCAAGCGCGAAGAGGTAACAGACAGACAGACAGACATACTTTCATTTAAATATAAAAGAATAATTATGGATATTTTAATATCCACTCACATAATATTACCTGCAATGGTTAGGAGTGTAAATGATTCGCATATTTTTGGCATGCCTTTGTAACTAGGTATAACATTTCCTAAAACTATAATTTACAATATCGACAAAGAAATGTCTAAAGTTAGTTTTCCGTGGGGTCGGTAACGGTAAGTCAAATAGCCTTAAATAATGTTTTATGTAAGCATAGCCGTCGGTTCAACAGAATGCCATCGTTAAGGGGAGTGGCCGCCAGCCGAACGGCAGTCTTGCCGGCGCCGGCTTTATAAATCTTTAATTACTCACTGTTTCACCTGCCACGGTACGACCATTTGACACTAGTTTATTTACACCGGTGTAATTACTCGCATTTCAAAGAGAACAACATTAACCTTTTTATGAGTAACGTTTACACGATTCAGTACGACTCGATTAAAAAATACATCGGCGTGACCTGAAAAGATACCGCAAACGCAAAGCTTTTTCAGTTTAGTCAGTATTTTGCTACATGCATATTTATGACAATTTATAACGCTAGTTTAAGATTAATTGTAGTAAGTAATAAATAAAAAGAATGCCAACGATCGCTTTGTTAATATCACGGTAAAAGTAACAATTTAGGGCCCTTAGACTAGATGCAATCTTTCTACAGCGAAGTTCGCTATCGCCAACGAAATGTTAAAATATGAATGTAAAAGTCACGTGATGTTGACGATAGCTTTATGTAAGTTTCATACATTTTGTTAGCGATGGCGAACTTCGCTTTAGAATAGATTGCATGTTGTCTACTGGCCCAGGATAGGTAGTTACAATATTATTACTGACAATGAAAAGAAAATGAGCAGCAGGGTAAAACGTGTTCGCGAAATGAGAATGATTTTTACTGACAACTATTTTGAAATTGAAAAGAACAATTCAAAAATGTTACCGAACTGAAATGTTAGTAAAAAATAAAGCGCACAGTGCATTAATTCGCGGCGTACGCGGCGGGTAGATATCGCTGGCACAATAATTTACTCGATTAAGCGTCGCGTGGCCACTACACTACAAATAATAATTCATATGGCCCGTCTCGTAATGGCCTTTTAGCTGGCCGTCCAACTTCAAATGTAGTTAGCCTGATGCGGTCAAACTATTGCCATTTAAGTAACCACTAAAACTATCAATTTATATTTCCCTCACGCTCTGCCGCCGCAGTGTAGTTTGCTGAATATACAAACTGTGATTTTTGACCCTGTTCCGTAAGGCGCTAATGTTATTTATTGGGTATACTCCTCGGTTTTAAGTGTACTACACGTAGCGTGGGCTTTGTTCTTTATTATGAGGTAATGTTACGAAAGATTAAATTAATTTAAAACAAAAATCATTAAGCTGACTAGACTACTGTTGAATTTCGGATATAGAAGTTCGGGGTTCGAATCAGTGGGACACAATCATTGGTTTATCAAGTTTTAAGGTGGTTCCCAAATTAGGTAACACTGCAGTTTAATTGTCTGAATAGTGCCATGATTTTGTTCTCCGGAGATAATGCTAGGCCGGTCGGTCCGATTGGTAAATGCTATTGCTTCTTATGAATTCTGAGAGATGCTTGGCTCTACAATTCTTGAATTGTAGACCAAGCTCGATAAGAAAAAATATCTGGCTTTTCTCTAAGTGATTTTAGTAGAAAATGAGCGTGTAAACACGTAAGCTAGCTCCGTTCATTACGGAGCACAATTTGCGCCACTGCGCATTGTTGTTCCTCGGAGTCTCAGCACATGTTTAACTTCGTTAAGTATAACGCTCGCAACATACTCGTTTAAGTCCAATCTAAGTTGAGGCAGGACGAGTTTACATGTGAATAAATTATTATCTCCAATACACCAGCGCCTGGAGGCGAGGCATCGGCGTTTAAACTCGAAATGCCGTAGTAATGAACAACTTTGCCTAATTTACGTGTCTATAAAACTCAGTTATGAGCCGATTGAAATAACACTGACTTTGTAAAGATTTTTACTGCTCATATTTCTTTTACACACTTTGATTTTGTATTAACGTGCTCTTCTTTAGTAGACGTGTGTTAAACTCGTTCGACTATTTGACCGGTAAATTAGCTGCATGATCGGTAAACAGATTAGTCGGGAATTTGGTTCGTTAGAAAAGTGGTTAGATGCTTTTTTAAATAGTGGTCTGAGGCTACGAACTTATTTACTGCAGTGTTTTCGGAATAGTGAGTTACTGCAGTCTGAACAGAAAATTTCGAAATGTATTAAATTAATCTCACATAAGAAAGAAAAATCATTTTATCACAATTCTGTTATCAGCGTAAGCCTTTTAACCAATTTGCAGTAAAGTAACAAGGCAAATGAAATTCTAAAGTAAGCTTTTCAATAAAACAGACGTTTCCGCTCGTAATTTGCCTGTTTAATGCCCTAAAAGTACAGTCAACCGTGTACAGGATACATTCATTCCTCGTAAGGACCATTTAACTATAGGTGCCTGAAGTCTTTTTGCAAAGCTCGAATAAATTTAGGTATTTTAAGGCTATAGATATCAAGTTAGAGTCTTTCAATCTAATAATATAAAATTGTAAAAAGTTGATTGTAAATTGTAAAATTCTATTTCGCCACACCGATATTTTCTATGTCATATATCTTTTACCTTTCCCTAGTCTCCTGATCCCTGTAACTCCTGTCCAAATTCCGTATGTAGGTGTTTTAAGCTATTCTCGTTTCCCCGTTTTTACTTGACATTGGCGGAGAGCCACCCGCTCGTTGCCATTATGACAGCTCTGTTATGATGTCAGGAAAAAAAAGTTAGAGTCTACAGTGGAAGAAAAAGCACTGGCAAAATTTATTTCATTCAATGAAAACAGTAAAGTCCTTAAAATTATACCTAAAGATTGCATTTAAATTTTTAATTATAAACGTTATCGTTAAAAGACCGCTGTCTTTTGACGATAACGTTTATACGCTTGTCGAAATGCACCTTTCGATTGAGGTATCTTTGTTTTCGCGGTAGATTATCCTTATACAGACTACAGCAAATAACGCTAAACTAGTATTTATGGTAGTTGTGATAGGAGCGATTTTTTATTTTGCTAACTTCACATCATAGGAGGTAATCGGGCTATCTTATCTCTTGTTCAAGTTGTTCCTTTGCAGGTTGCGTGAACATACCTTTCGTATGTCACGCTAAAGTTTGGGGTGAGCAAATAAAACGTGATGGTTATATCCTTCTTCTCTGCAATTAGTAGTCAATTGATTGCTACCGTTTTGAATAGCATTTGGAGTGCTTGGGTGCATATTGCATTAGAAGTAATAAGAACATCAGTAAATTGTTCAAAATATACGTGTTAAGGTATAAATTCCACACGCGGTAGCAGCAGACGACGTGTCGACGTGAAACGACTGGTTTGTATGTATTTCTATGAAATACCATTCGCAGATAGCGACACGAAGCTTGCATAGAAATACATAGAGACCAGAAGTGTCGCGGTGACATGCCGTCTGTTGCTGCCGCGTGTGGTCGGCTACGGACTTATACCTTTCAAGATTTTTGGTTGTAATTTCTACGAAAATATTATTACTAGAGAACAACAGACCCACAGAGTTACTATCATATTTATATTATCAAACAGGTTTCGAGACTTACATGACAATATAAAAAAGTTTAAATTACAGTGATTTAAATTGATACGACCTTTTAACCGCGTTATGGCTAGTAATAATATTTAGCATCAGTTACGTACCCCTAATTTGATAGCATCCAATTCGGGTGTCTTATCTATTGTTCCAGGCTCTGATGATCGCCCTTGCCCTAGTACGAGGGACCGTGTTCCGTGTCATAAAGGCCGGCAGTGTAATGTCAATGTGTGATGTAAACTTTTAACTCAAACAAATTGGAAAATTGCCGTTTTTTGTAACGATTTTTTTTTTGGTTTGCAAGGACAGGTTTTTTTAATGTTAATTTTCATTTACCCCTTTAAAACAAGAAAATAATAAAATATTGGTAAAATAAAATTGTGTGTGTATTGTTTATTTTACAGCGCAAAAGCATAAGGTAAAAAAAAGGGATTAATCGACCTTTAAATAGTAAGACCAGAGGTCACCAATTTCTAAATAGCCGGTAAATCTCGATTGACGGGTGATTTGTCAGAATTCCCATACAAAATATGTCAAATAATGCTAAACCGGCTGATTAAAAACCAAACATGAGTTGGTGAACTCTAGGCATAGTAGTTGTTATTGAAACGAAATTTATTCGTTATTAAAGTACATTTATTAGCACTTTCAACACTCGTTATAAACGACTCCTTTATAGTAGTGTACTTTATAGTATCATCGCGCACACAAGTCGTCCACGTACCTTAATTAATTCGAGGGTGCTACCAAAAATAAAGGTTGCCAGTATCAGCCGGGCACACACGACTCGCCGCTCACTGAATAATTAACTCACTAATGGCCCCGACGCAAATAAACTGAAATTATTGCACTAAGAGAACTATGATACATGCCTAACGAAGTAACAGTGGTATGACGCTGATTCGGTTAATATTCTGCTGTGTTTTGCATCTTGAGTTAATTTATTACATTCGTGATATGAGAAAAATGTATGTTTTAGTTTTGTAATTTCCTGCACTACTTTACCGTGTGGTTTCGCTACCAATGCATTATTATTTCCAGGCATACGTAGGAGCTACTCTTTTTTAATATACACCAATACGTATAGGATCTATGTTACATATTGGCTGAAGTATAATTTTTTTTAAAGTATAAATTAAAGTGGCCTAGTGCGCGTCAGGCACGCGCAAAGTAGGAGAAGTAGTTTTTGTCTCAGTTAATACCTATCTTTCTTAAGTAGACATACAAAATTTTCCTTCACCAAGTACCTACACTTTATGAGTTGGTCGATAACTCAGTAATTAGCAATCCCTGATTTGCTGTGATAGTTTTCCTTTTATATGTATATGCTGCTCCCGTATTTTTTTCACATTTCCACATACAACCATTTAGCCGGCAGGGACACACACACATTGGATTCTAACAAAAATTTGCTTTGAAACTAAATATTTCACGAAAGAGTCGGCAAATCGAAACTTGATAATTACTCACTCGTCATAACCATATTAAAATACTTATCTAATAATGCTCCGAATGATGGGATAGAAGAGAGAAAAAAACATCCCTACTTTAATTGTCGGGGAGGTGACCAAAAAAAAAAAGATTTTTAAAATTATGTTTTTTTTTACTTTGACGTTGATTGGAATACATATCCATGCCAAATTACAGTTTTCCAGTACCAAAAGGTCTCTGAGCGGACGGACAGACGGACATGGCGAAACTATAACCCCGTTATTCTAAAAACTTAGCACCGGGTTTAAGCCAGGGCTAAGCTAGTAGCCAATTAAAAAAACGTTTCTCTGTTAGGTTATGTCACGAATGTGTCATTCATTCCTCTGTTGTCTGCTAATATTTAGACCTATTTTTTTTTGTAATAACACCGTAAGAGTTCCTTGTTGGACTACGGCTAAAAATGACATTATCGTAGCGTAGTTCCAAAGTGTCTTTAATAGTTTGCCTGAATTGTTTTTTATGCCATCACAGTGGTCAACATCTCTGAAAAGTAAAAAGGTTCCGAGTACTAATCAACATCTTCAATGTATGTTTTTTAATTTTTATTAACTGGTAAAGATATTGCGAAGATTTTGCTTCGAGTTATTATACATCTCTCTCTCTCCAGTCGGTCCCTCATTACTGAGGATCGTGGTCACTCGAGCCGCTCAAACGGTCGATTTGCCTCCATCGATTCCGGTCTGCAGCAGCCTTCACCATATGGTAGAATTTGGATAGAGAGGAGGCCTCTTTTATTTGGTCAGTCCAACGGGTCGGTGATCGACCTCGTGATCTTCTACCCTCAGAATTACCAACGATGACCAACTTTTCGAGGTTGCCATCCTTTTTACGCATAACGTGGCCGAAATAGGAGAGTATGCGTTGTAGACATGTGGTGGACAGTCGGGTCTTTATGCCTAGTTGGGAGAGAATAGAAACATTTGTGCGTTTGGCCGTCCATGGTATTCTGAGCGTTCGCCTCCAGCACCACATTTCGAATGCATCTATTCTCTGTCTCTCTCTTGCTAGTATTGTCCAGGTTTCCACTATACATAACATTGCGTTATACATAACATTGCGTTAATGCAAAGGTTGTGTTATTTATGGATCGTTAAAATAAATTAGCACTGACCCGTTTAGTCATAAATTAGTTGCTATTGCTATGAAAATTAGCTCGATTATGCTTACCAGCCTCCAAGTAAACTTATTTAAAAATATACACTGAAAATTAATAAACCACGTCTTTGGTCGCTAAAGAAACAATTAATAGAAGTGCTACAGTTATTTCTATTAACATCTGAAGCGTCATCTATATCTTTATAAGTTTAAATATGCCATCATTATTTTACAGATCGGAATCCAATAGAAACAGTAATAGAAAATAGAATGTTCTATTTGTAGACAGCCGTGGCTCATAACATGAAATAAGTAATAAAATTCAAATGCAAAGCACACAATTGAAATTTTGATAGTATCATAAAACTTATCTATATGTGATAAGTTATTGTTATATCTGCAGTTGATCACCCTGGCCGATTGGACAAGATTTAGAACTGAACTTAATTCTTGATCGTAATATCTTACTACTAAGATAAAGTTAAATTTTTATTTACATAGACGTAATAGGTAAGCTAATATGTACCTCTGTATATTTATAAAGCAATTAAGATGTTTTTGTTTTAAGGTAAATATCTAAGGATTATTGCCGCGTACACACAGCTCCCCCACTATCCTCCTAACAAACTGAAACTGTCTTATCCGTACGTAGAAAATTTGAAATTTATGTCTGGAAAATAAATATTACTGTAAAATACATTTTGCTGAACCGCATTTCTTTCAAAGAGGAAACTCGAGCTCGCTACGGTCGCTGCGTAAAGCCTCACGCAGATCCGTAGCCCATAGCAGTTACAATCTTCGTAGCAGCGCGTAGATTTTCGTAGTTTCATAGTAGCAAAGCGGCGTGTAATGGAAAACACCCGCGTACTACTTATTTCATGACGAAAGGATGATTGAATATCAAATCTTTAATTAAACTGATTAGTTGCTAAACATTGTGATCCTAAAATCATTTTTTGTTTACAGTCTTAAAGTGTGCGCCAGGCTTAACGCTAAAGTTCTAGCACCGATGCTCTATTTTAAAGCGAAAAACAGTATTTCTTCGTCTCTCCTATTTCTATTCGAGAACGAATTCATAATTCCTGACGTGCTAGTAAAAGTATTTCATCATGCGATTCGCTCTTTACTACATTTCGCGAGGAGACCAGGGTATAGATTTTTAGTAGTACCTACGTTATGTCCTATTACAAAAGCCGTGGAAATGGTTTTCTTTTTGTTCCAATTCAAGTGCGGATCCATTTTAAGCCATTGTACAACAAGAATTGAGAACACAAAGCCGTGTCTTTAACAAGCGACTGTATTATTTGGTTACTTGTGCGTTAAGCGAAATGTTTCGTAACAATTTCAGATTTATGCTTCTGTTCAGGTTCAATAAGTTGTGTTCTTAAATGACAAAGTTCGACCCTCGCAAATAAAACACCAGTTTCAGCGATTAGACTGTGATAATTATATGAAAAGATGACCTATCCCAGTGGAATCCTGTGAAACTTATTTCATATCACATACGATTTGAATTTCTTATGTTTGTACACAGCAAATTAAGATCAGTAACGACAGTGTAAATTCAATGTAAGTAACGATCAAAATTTTTTGTGTGCAAGGATGATGAAATCGAACGCCAGCTCACTGGTGTAGCAAGCACTTGCAAAAATTCGTCGGCTGAATAACGTCCTCCGTAGCTCAGTTGGTAAGAGCACTCGCCCGGATAGCGAAGAGACGTGGGTTCGAGTCCCACCGGATGACACAGTCGATTAATTTTTGTAAGCGAAATTCAATTTGATTTCGTAAAAACTTGCAAAATAATTGCTTAAGTTATAAAAAATAATTACTCACATACCGCTTTATCAAGTGCATTGTAGGTAGTATGCAAATGGCCGTCGCCGGGACTAACAGGAACACAGCGGGCTAATAGACAATATGCTTGATTGCATCTTAGTGTAAACATCGATATGCCCCCATTGTCCAGATGTCTGGCGTCTATTATGCAGTAATTTGCCTACGTTGTGGTATTAGGTGACCATCCAATGACTGAGGATATGATCGTCGTGATATGTTAACTTTTAAAGACATTATTAGGTGTAGATTAAGTGCGTAATTACCTGTAGCTCTATATGAAAAGAAACTTCCATGCAAGGTGAAGTTAGTTCAGAATAAGTAAATAAATAAATAATAAATAAATTGAGAGAATGAGCACCAATCACGATTAAATGAAGATTGCATGTTACTTTTGGAATAAGGCTTCTAGTTTTTACAAATCTTGTTCAATATATCTTTAAGGGAATTGTGTATTGAAACTAAAAACAAAAAAGTAATTATATGTACGTTTAATATAAAACATGTCGTAAACCGGTAGTGATTCAATTGCTACAATGAATTCGAAGTGACTGTAGCCTAAATAAGCAAGTAACCTGAATTTCAAATTGCCATTTGTTAAAAAAGTGATGAAGCACTCGGAAGTTTTTACATCCCTGTCCCTCACGTGCAAATGGAATGGCCGAATACTGTGGAAATTTTATTGTTCATTTCAACTTTCGGTAGGTAATTTTATGTTTAGATGCGGCCCTGCCAAAGCGTCCCCTTCTCAATAAACGTTGACCACATACTCGTATCTGCCATTACTGCCCTTATGAATATAGGGCATCGTCTATTTACGGTTTGTGAGGCGATTATCGTTATTTGCCCTTTAATGAAATACAATTTAGTGGTAATTACTGAACGTAAACAGATTATACGACCGTATAACGTTATTTGCTAACGGTACTTGTTAATTTAATACAGTTATCGTTAAATTTGTCAAAGTATTTGTCAATCATTAACCTTTTTCACATACAATAATTTTAATAGAGTACTAAGGACAGTTTTATTAGTTCGTTTCTCTACAGTTATCGTTAAATTTGACAAAGTATTTGTCAATCATTAACCTTTTTCACATACAATAATTTTAATAGAGTACTAAGGACAGTTTTATTAGTTCGTTTCTCTAAGTCCTTACTTTCGAAGCAGCGTCAAAATTGTTTATTGTATTTGATACACAAAAAATATATTTACAAAACCTGACGTCATCGCTATTCCGCGTACGTAGAGTACCATACATACGTAACACGTGCAATTTTCATTTTAATCTATCAGATAACTCAAAAAGTTCAGCTCCTGATCTAAAATCCCGATCGGGTAATGGCCCAAGTTGGGCTAAGCCGGGAGGCCGGGACGTGTGAGGAATGCCCTCCTCTTATTACATACGTGATTCTTATTTATATTTCATCGGATTAACGCATGCTCGCCAACCGGTAGGAACTCACTCTGCCTGGTCAGATGTAAGTATCAAGTTTTTCCGCTTTCAATTAAGTGGCAAGTTCGATAAGTATGGGTAAAGATCGTCTAATTCCTATAAAGTAAGAAAGCAGGTGAAATAGCTAGTGAATTGGTTGATTAGTACTGTGATATACCCAAATGGAAGGCTTACTATTTGAGGTAAATAAAGATCACTAAATAATAAACAAGTGAATGGTGTGGATACACACAGGATGGCTACTTATTAATACTAGATGACATATCTACCAGCACCAGTAGAGGCAAGTCCATAGACAATCAGCCTAGCCAGGGTTGCCAGATCTGTCGCCGACATGTTCCACCTTCTTAAGTCTTAAAGATGGGTTGAATACATGTACTTAAGCTTAGGTAATCATTAATAGGAGAATTTAAAAAAAATAAAGTTATGTATTATTTTAAATCATTTCAACAAAGAGTTTATTTTTAAATTACTTCTCTCTTTTGTCCCATCTGAGTAGGTAAAACCATGCGGAAAACCCGATATGTATAACATTCCAATATCAATACAATTTGGTTGGATAAAAAAACGATGAAAGTAAAAATGATTTTGTTGGTGTTAAATGATTTTAAAACGTTTTCAGGTATAACGAAGTTGTGAAAACAAGGTTACGCTCCCCTGCCAACATCGGTGAAAATCGTTCGGACATTCAAATCTGACACATTTCCCTCTCGCCAGTCGCACAGTGCGAATCAATATAAAACATCCGGCAACAATTTATCAAGAGTGCGAGAGGTTTTATAAAGTATTTCGGGCAGTGGCCTGCGGGCATGTTCGGTTGTAAGAGGATCCGGCGCTCCTTGGGGACCGGACGGACCGTTTCCGCCCTACGGCACTGTGACAACTGCTCCTGCGATATTTTCTTGTAACAGATAATAGTGGTGTCACCCGATTGTAAGCCGTATGCGTGTGAAATACGAAGCCGTTTGGAATCCGAGCGAATCTCAATTTGATTTTAATGTTGGATGTTTGATAAACTGTTTTGCTATCGGTTATTGGGTTTGATTGTAATTAACGTATTGCTAAACACGTTTTTTAAGATTATTAAGTTATAGATTAATGCACTTTACACGATGTAACGTCGATCGTTCGGAGCTTATTGAAAAAATACCTGATTTCTGGAACAAGGTCTTACATACCTGAAACAAAGTAAAAGTAAACATATTATATAGGTTAAAACATTGTACTTTTTTTAAATTAATGAGCAGATATTATGGGTGATGTCTGACAAGCACTTCCGCCAATTCACTCTTTTCATTTTATCTCTCTTTATTTATTATTTGAATTCAGATCATAATGTTTAGGAAACAACAAATTCCACCCTCTAGCCAAGAGGAACGAAGATTTAAAACGTTTCATAATAATCGTAATATTCTCCCAATTTATACCAATTAGGGGTAAATATAGATACATGTACGCGGAAAACAAAAAGCGGGCATAAATACAATTTAAATGTTACGCTGATTTACAGCCCCACGCAATTACTCAAAATTAACGGTGAAATTAATACTTTGACCTCATATTCTAATTGAGGATTTATTTACTTGTGCACCTTTCATTATACTTGGCTTTTCACTAGAGCAAACATTCATAAATTTCCTAAAACGTGAAATTATTACGACGCTTTTTTAATGAACAATTTAGTATCGAAAACAGAGAAACATTTAAATTATCAGGCTCAAAATATTTACGTGAGGAGCAAAATTACATTTAATATGCAGTTACATAATTGTATGGAATACTAATAAATACAATTGGATTCCACTTTGCTTAATATAACGATTGGCTGTTATTGTCTAATTATATTCGTATGCTTTTCTGAATTCTTTATGTTCTTTGAAGTTTTGGATCTATTAATACACCTATTTGTCAGTCCTCGAAACCTCACAGTATCATTTTCCCTTCACGAACATCCTTAACAGAGGCTGGACTTTAATAAAAACATGCCATGAATGCGTAAGAAGAAGTGTCGTGCCCGGCTTTGATTATTCCGTACTGATTTTGAATAGATTATTCGAACAGAACAAATTCGTTTCTCGATACTCTTACCGAATCTTCTGTAGAGAGCAATAATAGAGTAGGAAAGTTTGCTTAGACAAAAATACAGAAATGCAATTCTCTACAACACTAACAAAAAATAAAAATTGTTCCAGATGCCTAGATTACTGTCAGCCAGATGTGTTCGAGTGTCCACGTTGTGCATGCCGAATTGACGATTCAAATTTCAAAACTGAGATTCGATTATGAATCGATTCCGCGAAGAGGGTGCTACCCGGCATTTCGCATTGCTAGTAAGAAGTCGCCTTTGGCATTACAGAGCCGTTTCACAGCAACCGAAATATTCAAGGCGTGTATTACGATTTACATAAACACCAAAGTCATTCGAGATGTATTAAGGGAATATTATTTCATGCTTTGATATGCGGCAGGAATGCAGGCAAGAGTATGCGAGGAATAAAAACGAAAGATTTTAATGTAAGTAAGTAGCCGCAAATGTTCACACTTTGGCAAAAAGGTTAAGATTTCGTATGTACCTGTGACATTGTGCTTGCTAAGTTATTGCTATTTTCTTACGTCTTTTCGTTGTTTTTTCCTATAGGAATGTCTGATATCATGCTACACAAAGCTAATAGTTGGTTCCATAATAAGTTAGAATAGTAAAATGAGTCAGTCAACATACGAGTATTCCGATTGGTTTCATATACAGGGTGGCCCGTTTACAGTGGTCCAAAGATTTTTTTCAGCTTGAGTGATCGTTTAAAACATACTAAAGTTAAGCGAAAACTTATAGTTTAGAAATTGTAACTTAAAAAAAAACGTATGTCTTAGTATGTTATATTTGACTTTTGTTTCATCAGAAAGGGATAACTAACCTCATATAAGTTAGAGGTCTGATAAGTTTTATGAATAAAGGGGTAAGTCTATATTTTTCACAGTGATCTACAAGTGAAGTGAAGCTTAGACAGCTAAACTAAAAAAAGAAAGCAAGAATTTTGTGTGGAACTCTAAACAGATGATGTATCTTATTTGTACAGAGTTTTAAATTTTTTTTAAAAATATGTAAGCAGAAAATAAACAACAACAAAATGCAATCATTGTTGTTTACTACAAAAAAGAACCATTGAATTCATTGTGAATTTCAGCGAAATCTGACCTGTTAATATTTAACTCCATCATACGGTTCTCTCAAAGGTCATCAGGGTACGCGGAATTTTATGTTTTGTTTTCCAATTTGGTTTTCGTTGTATATAGGTAATGGTTGTGGATATTACTTTTTCTTTCATAATATCATTGGTCAGCGGACCCTGGGCCCTCGCGTGCGAGTGCACAACCGGGATAACGCTAGGAGGATGATGAATATCATTGATAAAGTTGATAATAAATAAGACATGATACTTCTTAAGGCACTAGTTGACATAGAAACCACTTGTGATGGTGGAAGTAAAAACAAGTAAAGATCCTCGCAAGGAAATTGCTCATTTAAAACAACAAAGGTTGTTTGAAATTCTGAATTCGCATTCCAGAATAAGTATGAGAGGAATCCCTTTTAGAATTGACGAAGGCGGTTGTTAAATAGGATATAATATGGTATATTGAGAAATCTATAGTCCAGGAGTGACATCAAACAAACGTGGCCTTTTGAGTATCGTGATGCCATGGTAATACGATAGTTGCTTTGACATGATAACGACGCTAACGCGCATCACTGCTGAATATATGATTTTGCTGCGGCTACGAGAAACGATATTGAAACATTCATTTTTATTCGTATTTGTAGAAATAAGGGTTTTCAATTTTATGTGGCATGTGGTTTGATTAATTTGGGAAGTAATAAGTACTTTTGTCTGTTTCTTAGTTTCAGAACATGATGACAAAAAGTTTGATGTTTAGTATAGTCCATCAAATTGTATAGTGTATTAGGAATATAGATTATCATTTTGTAACAAAACAACAAAATATAAAATTGAGGAACAACAAAACGGAAAAAATGAGAGAGCCGCATCGAAATGATGAGGACCCCGCCCACGAGCCTAAGCCCTGCGCATAAAAAAACTTTTAATTGGAATTTTCTGTAGGTTTAAACAATTAATAAATGGAACGTCGTAAAAAAAGTCAAAAAAGTTAGCATTGTGTAACATACAGCTCATACCCCGTTAATACAAAAACTTAGTACCGGGTTTTATTTAAAAGCAAGCAATTTGTTTAAAAGTTTTTACTAAATTTAATTTAATGAGTTGGTAAGAGCTTTCGCCCGGATAGCGAAGGGTCGTGGGTTCGAGTCACACTGGATGACACTGTCGAATTTTAGTGAGCGAAATTTAATTTAATTTCATATTTAAAAATTTACGTTAAATGGTACTATGGGTCAGTTGCACAAAAATTGCCGCTATTGCTATTTCTAAAGTTAATGTAAAATTTCCTTTGACAATACTTCACGCTGCCTACGTCCAAATGGCATTTGGACAGCTCAAGCTTTTCTATTGTTATGGTTAATACGTTTGCTTTTGCTAAAGTTTGTTGCTGCTACTGAGCTTTAGTAATTAAATAAAGTTATATAAATCAAAGAAAATAGACTCTCAATAGAATATCGATTACGGATTGTTATTATGCACACAATGCGATAGCAAACGATGCTATTGTCTTGCGAAATTGGCGAATGGTGCACAATGGGCGACTTTGTCGTGCGACTGATCGGGCTAGCTGTCGAGCTCCGCCGTTAATCCACTTGTCTGTCATTAAGCTTGCATTAAACCAGTTTATTACGTTAATCAAAAACAGATGGAGCCTTGATTGTTATGCGTGTAACACACTCGCAAGGTATACCGGTGAATAATGGTACGCAATAAAGCAGGAAACGCTCACTGCGCCGAGATACACTGAATCACGTTAATTGTCTTGCAATCCAAAATCATCAACCCATTCAAGGAATTCATAAAATAATTAACGTGCTTAGATACCGTTTCAGTTCCACTTTTCAGATTTATCTCCAGTTTCTGTGGTTTACTAATTGAAAACGTTAACGTTGCATTTTTGCGCGACGAAGCTTAACCGTGGCGTTGGGAACGTGGTTTAAAAAGTCGAGACGAAATCTAATTTAAAAAGCGAGTGAATCCTTAATCCTTAACCAAATATCGCGGAGGGGAAACTGCCGCATTAGCCGCGTCACTCATCAGCAGAATGAATCATTACTTGAAGAGTGCGCCAGTGGCTCGTGTCAAAGAGGTTGTAGCTCAAAGGTCCTCGTGCCCCCTGCCCGGCGCACCCCCGCGCGCCCGCAAGGAAGGGCTGATTGAAGGACCACTCTAAAACCTCGGCCATCCGCTCGTTCGCTCGCATTCAAGGGTCGAATCTGGATTATAGGGCGCTAAAGTCTGCACCTTCATCAGATATGTATAATATTATTTGCAGCTCAGCAATTCGGCCGCGGAAAATTGTAGTCCTCCGTAATTTCGGTTCATTCAACAGTCCGACCCAAATATCGTGCTGCTGTCCTCAATATTACTAGAGGGAAGTCGCCTCGCCTATCATTAGAATAATCGTGGATAGCCACTCATATTTTATTTACATCCTCCTATATTTTGTATCAGGTTTCCCGGAAGAGGTTTTGTGTTTACGGAAAATTCATTAGAGGGAATTTCACCGTAGGGCTGTCGGAAAATTTTCGTTTTTGGGGAAATAGAAACGATTTATCGTTAAGGCATGGCCGTGTTCACGTGAGGTCTCGTAGTTGTTCCCCATCGCCCCGTATGAGCACATATTCGGGGGTACCTTAAGGCGAAGTTGTCGTGTAAGTTATTATAAGAGAGGTGCGCCGTGGGAAATGAATGTCGAGTAGGTTGCTCGGCCCGTTGTCATTCATATTAGCTGCGACGGCTTAAATTTGTAATCACACTGCGCCAATTCATGGCCGCTCGGAGACAAGCCCATGGAAATGGGGAAACGAAAACAGCTAGTTAAGGCGCAGGGCGAAAATAAATAAACCCAATGTGATATTTGTTACTTTGGTGTACCTATTCTTTGCATAGCTGTACTTATTTACTATTTGCACAAATTCCGAATATATTTTTTTGTAAAATACGAGTAATGGTGCTTTATAATCACTTAAATTGAAAAAAAAACCTTTAAAGAAGTTTTCTGCGCATACAACATGAATGTATAAATCGGATTAACTTCAAATATTGACTCTTCGCCTTAAAATCCACGCTGCAAAAAGTAGGTAAGTACGTAGACGACATTGTCGCCGAAATGAAAAACGTAACTACCTATACTATAAAGATTTTGATATCTATTGGGTTGGATTTGATGAGATAGCGTTATATCGCGCGAAATCAACAATAAAGAGACGGTATTTATGGTCCGGATATAATGTTGCGTTTGTAGTAGTCGTTTTTGCCGTTTATGTGCGTGACTTCATTTAGTGCTTAAAGTTATTGTTATTGTTGATATATAATTAAAATGATGATGGAACACTTATACTAAACAATGTTAGATTACAAAATTCAGAACACATTACGAGTATAAATGCGAGGTATTTGCTTGAATATGTAAAACGTAGGTAGAGCAAGCAATAAAAAGTATTTTTTGGACCCGTGATGCTTAGCTTGGATGGAGTTCACCAACACATGTTTAGTTTTTAATCAGCCGGTTTAGAATTATTTGACACATTTTTTATGGGAATTCTGTACAATTAACCGCCAATCGAGATTTACCGGCTGTTTAAGACTTGGTGAACTCGGTTCTTAGTAGAGTAAATCTATTTAAGCGCGGTGCAAACAGTTGGTGCAACTTTGAAAGTCGGCGGGTTGTATAAATCTACCAGCGGGCAGTGCGGCCGGCGACTCCCTCACAAATACATTGTACACTTTAAAATCACGGAGCGTAAAAGCTCCGGGAATACACGGGCGCCTTAATAACACTCACGAGTAGCGAAGTCCGTCGTAACACGAAATGATTACACACATAAAGTACCGTATCTCTTTACACTCTGCACGGCGTAAAGCGTAAACCGTTACCGTCGGGAGTAACCGCTCACAACCGCTCGAACGTTTACGCGAATTTTACGCACCAATCTCGCCGCGTCGCGCTAGAAATTGAAACGAAATTATCTACAGGGTGTCCAAGTTTCGACTAGCGATTTAAGGGCCTTTTATTTATCAAATTTTAAAGACATAAGTAATCCTGATAAAACAATTATTTTTTTCAACAAAAAATTCTGAAAAATTAAATTTTTGTATTTAGTTTTGTTAAAGGTTTAAAAATTGAATTTTTGAAAAATTTGACCTTTATTTCACTTGATAGACGATAGCGTTACCTTTCAAATGAATCATTTTTATAACTTTTAGGAACTCCAGATCCACATAAATAGTATTTTTTTAAATAATTAAAATGGCTGCCATGTCAAGTGGGGGGAAGTAAGAACCCACATTGGGGTATTTTGTCGATAACATTTGATGAACTTATAGCTCATTAATTATCGCTAGTCCAAATCCGGACACACTGTATACAGATATAAATGATTTCCATTTAATTTCTAATAAATAATAAAATTCCAGAAATTCGAATACTAATGTAAATTGATTTCAAAAAGTTAAAATATCCCCCAGCATAAGTTATTTCAGTGGAGTGCAAATATACATATATGTATGTAGTTATTTCATTTTTTGTCTATAAGTATGTATGTTACCTATGAAAATCTGAATTAATTTAGATGCGCATACTACAGCTTAAATATGTATAGTCCAGTGCACAGCATAGCCTATGTCTCATCACAATAGAAATAGTACATCCAGAAACACAGAGTGACCTCTCTTTGCCATACGACACAGTATAAGTAAGAGGTCATGATTGCTGGATGGAGATGGGAGTCATTTTGTATCTTTGAGTCTACGCAGACAGAGTCGCAGGCATCAGCTAGTGTAGTGATGAAATAAGAATGACACGTGTATCAGAGATGGACGTGGACCGTACATCCGGCTGTTCGCTAGACAACAGGAAATGTACATGTGCCGCCGGAAATCGGCGAATGTGTTCGAATTTTAAGTGAGCCGCCGAAAATTGATTCGGCTCAGTTTTACGTAAACACGCCGCTTTGATTGGCCGGCCGGACTCGCCCGCCTAGCGCGCTACGACCGCTCGTAGCTGACTACGGCGTGACGAGATGTCTCGCAAACGATTTAAATAAATAAACTGTTTCAACAAACACACCAATTATACCTAGCCCCAAACTAAGCGTGAGCTTGTGCTATGGTGACTAGGACGACGAATAGATAGACTTATATACGTTTATAAACATCTATGACTTAGGTACAAAATGTTCGTGCTCATCACATAAACATTTGCTCCTTGTGGGATTCGAACCCGCAACCGCCTGGTTTAGTAATCCGGGGTGCAAACCACTACACCAAGACGGTCGTTGACCGAATTTGAATAACTTGTTTCGTTATTAATACTTTTAAATAATACTTTGGTGTTGGATAGTGGGATTGCTTAAGTTAATAAAATATAATAAGCTGATTTCATCTTAACTGATGGTTAAATATTTGTAAAAATATTTCCATTGGATACATGCGGGTACATTCCCTAAGTATTGATGAAATCGAACGCCGGCTCACTGGCGTAGCAAGCACTTGCAAAAATTCGTCGACTTACTAACGTCCTCCGTAGCTTAGTTGGTAAGAGCACTCGCCCGGATAGCGAAGGGTTCGAGTCCCACCGGATGACACAGTCGATTAATTTTTGTAAGTGAAATTTGATTTAATTTTGTAAGCCTGGAGTTCACCAACACATGTTTAATTTTTAATCAACAGGTTAATCATTGTTTGACATAATTTATATGAGAATTCTGTCAAACGATCCGTCTAGGATTTGCTGCTTAAAAATTTATGCACTCGGGCCTAAGTCGTAGCAGGAGAAGAGTAAATTGCAAGCTTACATTCTTAAACATTTCCAACTCTAGGTATTTACCTAGAGTACCATATAAATTATGTCAAACAATGATTAACCTGTTGATTAAAAATTAAACATGTGTTGGTGAACTCCAGGCTTACAAAATTAAATCAAATTTCACTTACAAAAATTAATCGACTGTGTCATCCGGTGGGACTCGAACCCTTCGCTATCCGGGCGAGTGCTCTTACCAACTAAGCTACGGAGGACGTTAGTAAGTCGACGAATTTTTGCAAGTGCTTGCTACGCCAGTGAGCCGGCGTTCGATTTCATCAATACTTGGGGAATGTACCCGCATGTATCCAATGGAAATATTTTTACAAATATTTAACCATCAGTTAAGATGAAATCAGCTTATTATATTTTATTAACTTAAGCAATTATTTTGCAAGTCTTTTACGAAATTAAATCAAATTTCACTTACAAAAATTAATCGACTGTGTCATCCGGTGGGACTCGAATCCAGGCTTACACTCATATCCGTAGCTGTTTACTGCTGCTACGAAAATCTTATGACTGTTTATGATTTCCTGTTACCTAATTATCAATAAAGAAAATACGTTCATAAGCATTAACATTTTTGAAGACAATACTCACATTAGGCTAAAACTAAGGCACTCCAATTTCCATAACAACACTACCGAGATTTCTTCAGCTCAGAATGAAAAGGAAACTCGTGTGAGGACCGAAAATCGTCGCGAAACATTCATGGAAAATGCACGAGTAGCGAGCGCAGTGAGAGCATACAATATTCTACGGCGACTTCGCAGCGGCGATGACCGCATAATAAGGCGCTGAAGGTTCCCTGAGACGGGGAGAGTGCCACTATTCGTTAGTGGCAGCCCTAGTTGTACTATTGTTGCATAAAGTTTGCCTAAAAATAGGACTCTAGGTGCTGTACCTGGCTGGTTAGGCTTGTATTGTCAATCTGCCTGGCGAATACGAGTCTTGTCAAAAACATGACTACTGGTGGGTGTCTGACTATAACCATGGTCGAAATCTAATGTCTAAATTAAAAAAATAGAATGAATTATATAATTAAGAAAGGTGCCAAAAGTTAGACACACTATTTTTGGATGTTGATTAACTAGAATGAAAAATAATTGTGGTATCCTTATTGCTCTCACAATAAAGCTCGAGCAATAAGGTTAGCAAAATTTGTTCAACAAGTTTGTAATTATGGTTTTTCAGTACCAACAATAAGGAGTATGTATGTTTGTAACTCACAAAGTTACATCTTAACGCACCAACTCCTAAATGTGTTTAAATCTAACTAAAACCGTGAAATAAATTTACAATCACAACAACGTTTAAAAGTTTACCATACAACTGTTCCTAATACGCGTTTTCATAGCATATTCTGACACTGCAGCCAGTTTTAGCCCGCATTATGGGGGTAGGTAGCGCTATAGTTTTGATTGTTACGGCGCGACAAGGGGCGCCCGCCCAAACCGGCTTTTGCCTCATAACCTGGCCTTAAATAGAACAATTAAAGCGGGAAAGCGCTTACGCAAACATTTTTAATCGAAAACGTATAGTTACCTAATTTTTGCGTTTTATTCCGTTAAATAATGAAAGAACATTTGGGAATTTTAAAATCACCGATCCAAAATGACAAATCATTACGGACTTGAGGAGGATGACCGAAGTCGCAAACAGCACTGGGTCACGTCCGCAGGGAGTTGGACTTAGGTACATGGTAGAATAAAATAATTTTTTTCCTTAAGATGTTTCATTTATACTAACATCTCGACCTAGTCCGAAATAAAATAAAAAAATTGAATTCAAATTGTTCATTATCATGCACATCTTCTTAGCGTGTCGATGGAACACGAGAAAATTACATCGTAGCAGCCCAAAATTCAGCCACTTGTATTGCGGATCGACTGCACTAAGATATTAACTGAAGAATTTTGTAACTCCAAATCAGGTATAGTTCATCAAACCTACGAGTAATAACGACACAAGCAGAAAAATAAGTGTTGAATTATGCGTACCTACCTATATAAATAATTATTTAATTCTAAAACTAAGCACTCTGCTGAACGTTTGTCTCTCTGAGTTCCGAGACTTGAAAGGTTCCTCAAGTTGACAGTATTCGATCTATAGAGTTCGAGCATTGATTCGATAGTACCTGTATTTGCATTTGTCTGCGAACGGACTGGCCGGTTGCATCTGATTCTGCACTCAGTTGCAGTCGGCAATTAACAAGGAATCAGTCGTCTGGATTTATTGAAATAAAGGAAACTTCGTTAATGGCGAATTTACCGACAATCGACGCTTTGTGTGCATCCGTTGTTATTTAAATAACTGATGAATGCACTTGCCTGCTCCTGTTTAATTGTTCGGCAGAACAAGCGATCGCATCGCCGGGAATCGTAAACAATTAGTGAAGTCAATAATTGAAGAAGAAAAATACGAGAGACGATAGAAGTAAAAATCAGTTACTATTATTTTTACAGATCAATTAAGACAAATGAACATATAATAAATAAGTAACAAGAAAAGTGCAATAAAAAACTTTTTTATAAAATAAAATAAACCTTATGTCGCTGAATGCGTAGCATTCTTATAGTGAAAAATATTCAAAATCGGTTAAGTAGTTCCAGAGGTTACTTTCCAGAAAGAAATGAAAATTTTACCTCTTTATAAAAGTGTTTATTTTAATTGTATTGTATATTTGTACCTATTTAACAGTTTAAATAACATTTACGTTTTAAAAACGAATTGTTCAAAAATATTTTACACCTGGCTACCTAGTTGGCCTGGAAAGAAACCGTACAAAGTTAAGCAAAAGTACATAACATCTCCTTGGAAGGTTTCGTCAGTGTATTTTTGGTAACATTGTTTCGAGTTTTCTTCCAAAGTAGGTACTAGCTTAGCTACTGGTCATTGCGCAGTTTTATTTCAATTTGGAGCTTACATTCAATAAAAGATGGTCATTGTAAGGTCTGTAAAAAGTTTCCAAGCTTTATCAGATGTTTTCAAAAAGCGAATTCAAAAGCAATAGCGCATTTTTACTAAACAGTAGCAGCAGACATTATGAAAAAAAATATTAACTTAAAAAAACCAAATATTTTTTGCTGAGCAAAGCCAAATAAAACGTATGGCATAGCGAGAAAACTGAAATTTCATTTGGAAATTTTAAGAGTCATGTTAGAGGCTGTCGATACATTCAGTGCGTCAGTGTTTAAGCTTCCAGTAACGTGCTCGTTTTGCCGATAGAAGCTGAGGACCAAATATCAACTGGCATGGCGACTATGAAAGTCTCAACTGGCGTAAATGAAAGTATATAGCGTTTAGGTGCACCAAAAGAATACCAAAGAGCAAGGATGGGACTAAAATTCTAGCAAATGGTCTAGATATGTTTTGAATAGGCGAAAGAATAAAATCAGGTTCTTTCACATGCGTATAGTGTTTTTGTTGTAGTTGTTCGCGTGCTCATTGGCCATTTACGTATGCCAAGACAGCGAACATTCAAAGAGTGTTCGCGAACAAAGGTAGACAGATGAAAAAAGAATTCGATAAAATGGGGATAGAATTAGCATTGGCTCGTTTAATCTAACCGCCCCTTTATATGTATGAAGATGGAAACTTAAAAACACACATGACCATTTTGATACTGAATTTTTTTATCTGTACAGTCGTAAAACACAAAAACAAACAAAGATTCCAAAAAAATCTTACAAGTAGGTATCTATACTAATATAATAAAGAGGAAAGATTTGTTTGTTTGTTTGTTTATTTGCATCGAATGGGCTCCGAAACTACTGGACCGAATCAAATGAAATTTGGCACAGAGATAGTTTGAGACACTGGGAAGGACATAGGCTAAAATTTTGTCTGATATGAATGAATGAATGTTTGTTTGTGTCGCGATATAAAATCATCAGGGGGGTAAAATGGAGGATGAAAATTTGTATGGAAAATCCGACTTTTGGCGCGGGTGAAGTCGCGGGGAACTGCTAGTTTTTTAGTAAAGCAGAAGGACACTTTCCCAAAAATAAGATTAAGAGGATTACTGACGACTTCTTCGCCCTGATTTCACAAGTCATTTATTTTGTTGTGAATAATTTACATGTTGGTTTTGTTTAAAATACGATTTTGATCATGATCAATATGCTATTCAAGCCACACACGCTTCAAGTTAACAAGTTGTATGACGCTGGTATTAAAGTTCGTATTACGTCCTTGGACGCTGCAAATAGGTCTCTCCAAACACTCGCTCTCTTTGCCTCAAAAACAACGGATTACTGACGAACCGGACTGCCCTGCCTGCTGTTTGAACGAAGACCTCTACCATGGTCTTACTTCAGTCACAGATATTATATGAAAATGGAAGTTCGAAAAAGAATGTGTTGATTATGTACGATTTATTTTCTCGACATTTTGAAGGGTCTCAATTACTGTAATTCTACTTATTAGGCAGATGTACAAGTATATTGCTATATCAGGAAATAATATAGGTCTTCAATGTGGTTGCACTTATGACCAAGCGATAGATTGCCAGATGGCGACCTGCTGTAAGCTTTCGATTTTTGCTTCATATACTCCTAGGTAATACATAATCTACAATATGACAACACGCGTTAGTGCAAAAATTGCTACTATATCCTTAGCTGAAGAGCCAAGTACACTGTATTGCGGATTCATAACGTAACATATACTGCCGCAATCAAATGTTTGTCCGTCCCTTCCCCTTCAAGTTTCGTTCCCAAAACTATTATCTTTCAGTACAATGTCACAGTTCGCCACAATACGTAATAGAGCTAGTAATGTATACGTAATGCACTGCCTTGCTGTCGTGAATAGGTAATGTAAGTCAGCGGTAGGGGCTAAAATATTGGACGGCGGGCCACGGGCTTACTCCGCCGGTAAACATTTTTGATTGAGCCTCTAGCTGCTACATTTTTCTTCGAATCGGCAAAAGAATTTTCTATATTTGCATACGTCTTTTGTTACGCAAATAAATTGAATCGATTAGCTTTTCACTGGTTTCCTTGCCTGAAAACTATGCTGCCGCAAGTTGATGTTGTAAGATTTAAAAATATAATTCTCAATACATAATTCATATTATATTCCTATTCTTCCACCGAAACTGATTAGGAATCGCCAGCATGGCACAATTTAAAGGAAAAACTGTTTCCATTATTTATAGCTTAATCGTGCTTTGTAATTTTACGCAATTTTTTTACCGATTAACAATTTAATTGTTTGTGCAGGGAAATGCAACTACCAATTCGCATGATGAATAAATAAAAGGGCATGTGGTGCTCGCCGAAAATAAAACATTTTAAATGATTATGGACTCCATTTACAGTCGGCTTACAGCAAAAGGCTGGCAAACAAAATTTTATTTTTCCGGAGCTGAATCCGTGACAGTGGTGCTACGTTACTTATGCATTCCGACTATTCATTTCTTTCGGGTAACGTATGTTATAAATGTTAACAAATTAATTGTCATTTTTGCATATGCTATCACTAGGTATACGGTTTAACGCGACTTTGTTCGCGCAAATGTCGATTTTTCTACTCAAACATCCATCCCCCTTTATCATCCTTCATCGCTTTCGGGGTTAAATTTTCTAAAATCCCGAAACATGTTGTTGGCGACCAGCAAAACCACCTTTTTAGCTAAATACCAATTTTAATAGATTTAGCTTCAAAACTGATGGAGTTTCATGAAATGTATGGGGCAAATTTCCTGAATTCATTTATTAATGGTTGCTCACATCATATGACAAAATTTTTGTACACAATTTTAGCGTCCTGTGTGCAAGGGTTTGGGCTGGGTGTTGAAGAGTCAGTCAGTCGACTTCTTCTTTTACATATATGTATAGATTACATACACAGTACACACAGACCCATGTGCTGAATGCCCCAATTTCAAAAACGTTTTACATTTTCAAAGAGAGACAAACATGGAATTTCGTTTGAAAGCCTTAAGACGGCACTCATTAGCCAATGTCGTCGCGTGTTTAAGATAATTCGTGATTGCTAACAAAACGCAGCATCAAAGGGACAATTAAAGGAAAGAAACCACCAAGCACCTTTAATTACGGTGGCTGCTCTGTTTCCTTATCTGAGTTTTATTACAATGACAATACGCAAAGCAGGCCTATTAAATTATTTGGGCGGGCGGGAGCGGCGGGCGGCGTAAAGCCAAAATTACTTATTGTACAAAAAACATTTCGGCTAAATGGTGTCACATCATCTTGTTTACTGTTACGTCGGTTGGCGGCTTTCTGGGTGTAAATCATAATATTCGTAACGAGTGGGAGACGCTGGGATCGCTGACATTTTCCAGCGGTTTTCTTTGTAAAGTAACCAGAATAGACGCAAATTTTTTTGGTACACCTTAACGGTAAAAGAAACCTGGGAACGGTTTTAGGAAAATATTGAAATTAATTAACTTATAATTTTTTTACTGTCAATCTTATAAAATAAATAACTTCCCTCAGTAACATCCTTCTATTGGAATAGCAAGTAATAAAGAATAGAGGTACAGTTATTTTTCTGTCAATAAGGATTCGTTGTCAGTATTAACTCTAATTCAACTCTAACTTGTCTTAAATAGTCGCAAAAGATGTAATATTTGATCTGCATTCTTAAATTGAAATCTGATATTCGAACCACATTGATGAACCGACCTATTTATTTCATAAGAACTAGTGGTCACCCTACTTGTAATTCAAACGCTAGATCCAGTGCTCGTTGAAAAGTCGACTTTTGCGGAAATTTCAAAGCTGTGTGTTCAAACACTTTTGAAGTAGTAACGTTCCGGGCTGGGTAGGCTGACGGAATATACTCGCTGTTTTGTATAATCACTGGTTAGCGAAGACAGTTTCCTTTTGAATTTTTCGCGCATTTGTCTTGTTTTGCAAGCGTGTCTTGAGTTTAATTTTAGTCAGGAAACTGTAAATCTATATCTTTTCCAACCATATGATCTACTCATGTGCCAAATGTACTTGTTTATGTACATTTGTAAGTATATTTGATTGGTAATAAAACAAGTTGGACAAATTTGCGATGTAAGTTAAAATTTAATTCACAAAAGGTTCATGTTCAATGAAACTCATATGTCAAAAGAAACTAATATCAAATCCTCCTGCCGTGTGGGTGTGTTCTAAAGGATAGGTTGTATCTGAATTAAATAAGCAATAAATATTTATCACTTCACTCTAGCACTCGTAGCTAGGATTTTTTTGGTCAATAATGCGACAGTGAAATTCAGTTCCAATTCAAAGAATCACGTTGAAGTACACCTAGTGCAATAGCGTAATAGGTGTATACTAACTTGTTATGACTTTATACCTGAGACAGCACCACTTACGTGATATCGTTAAAAAAGTAAAAATACTCGTATTTCAGAATTTATTCCAGTCGCAAACTGTCCTCGTAAAGTTTTGATAAAATATGTAAATGTCAATGTTAGTTACAGGTAGGTAAGTAGCAAAGTTTCGTAGTACAAATACCTATGTACAGTGAAGAACGGAGGTAAGTTTGGATTTTGGAGCGTATGGCTTGTATGCGAAGGTGGAAAATATATAGATATTTGTGGCTGGCTGTACACTGGCGAGCACACACTCGGTGGCCTTTATAGCCGCGCACACGAAAGCAATCTCGAGGAACGGTTGGTACCGACCACATTTTCGTTTTCTATCTCTTCCATTTTTGTTCAAACCATATCGACATTTTGTGCTTTTCAACGAGACTCCCATAAATACTGGAAACATTAGCTTGTAGTTCAAATGTTATCGAGTGTCTTTTGTTTCTTAAGGAATAATAAAAAGACAGAAAGAATATTCTACGCAAAGTTGCAATACGAAAACGGGGGAAAAGTGGTTGAAGGTTTACTTTGTAGAGAGCTATTCATATATACTTACATAAGTAATACGATTATTTCAAGAGGGAGTTCCTCTTATTATTGTTATTCGATGAATATTTTAAATTCCCCGAGAGTTATAATATACTTATTTAAGGAGCTCAAAACAAGAATCATAATGATAGGTAAATCCGATTTACACAAAACTTGTCAATAAATCTAAATGATATATAACACCATCGATTCACAGAGTATCTGACGAGAGCATATCCGAAAATCAGTTGTGCCCGACCCTTCAAAACGGGGACAAAGCCCTGATACCTGACTCGGCAACCAAAAAAGGGTCGGAAATGAATACTCGTACAAAAATTACCTTCTTTACGGGCATATTCGCAAAAACAAAGTACCTAATCGTCCTTAACTGGCGCAAGACGTTTTAAAACAATGCGCATCGTTCGGATATCCCATTAAATGCGATTTAGCTCTGGGTTCGGGTAAATTAGGCAAATTAAGAGCGTTTCTGAGACAGCAATTAAACCGTCTATAGTTGGCCGCGGACCAACCGCGCTTAGCTGCTCTATAACTTAAGTTATTACTAACATTGTAATAAAGATTTTCAGGAACACTTTAATACGGGGTGAAGCAGAAATGCATATCTTTACTTGATAGTTAGTTAGTTTACAATAGTATTGTCTCAAGACATAGAATTATTTCGATTTAGCTGACTAAAGGTATATGGCTACATACATTAATCCAAATTCCTGTATTACTTTGATCAAGAATTTCCGTTGTTCTTATTCTGAATATTATGTGGTATGAAACACGCAATTACTTTCGCATCAGCACCTTTAATTAGGTGCCCTTTTGCCCGCTTGACAAACTTTCGTGTTTGAGCTAGAAAGCAAGTTATACGTATAATTATGTAGTAGCAATTTCTAGTAATATCCTAATAGTTATGAAGATTAATTTAGGTACTCAACTTCATATTTTAAAATAATATTGGTTTTAAGATTATCTGCATTAATCAATCAGATTTTGAAGATGCTCGTATTAAAGGTAAGATACTGCGTTATGGTCGTTTAAGGTTTGATGAATAACATTATTAGGATACATAATTTAGCTAAAAAGGTCAAAGGTCATTGTCCCTAAGTCGGGGCCCGGCAAAATGGCATCGCCGCTGTGGTAATATAATCACCACATGTTTTATTAGAGTATTAGAATAGGCGAGTCGAAGCTGCGGTCGTTGTGATTTTGCGACCGCAGCCTATCGGTTGACAACGTCGGAACCATGTCGTTCTCAAAATCCCACGTTTGCGGTCCGCGCCAGTGGCGCTTCGGTTACCGATGCGTTTCTAGTTTTCGATTACTGGCCAAATTTTAATCTTGAAGTAGTTAAGCCAAGTTTTAAGAGTTCACAATCAATATTTTCGGTCAGCGGTATCTACGTCAGTCGATCAATATCTTATACTATAAGAATTACTAGTGGTTGCCGCGACTTCGTCTGCGTGGACTCGATGATATAAATTGACTCATACTCATATCGCTGTCCTGTGATCGTGGTTTCTCATTCGTACTCTTTCGTATGTTAAAGGGTCACCTTGTATCACTCAATACCTACCCTATGTTTTATTATTAGATTTCGGGTCTATAACAGTCAAAGATTGTAAAATACCGAAATTTATTTAGTGTGAAAGAAATCTCCTTGTATCTTTGGTTGTACTATGACTATCCAGATAAAACATACCGTAGATAACTACCAGGAATATATTTATTTAAACTGTGGAACGTACATATAAAGATTCGTTACGCAGTTTCCGAGTCTTTAACGTTCAAGACCCATGCCTACATACATACATAGATACATACAAACATACAGACAATTTTTAAAACTATATTTTTGTACTCCACTGACCTTAACTAAGGCCTGGGAGATATTAAGATTTTTTAAAATCAATGTACAGAATTCGACCTTCTACAGTTTTTTTTTATTTGTATAGATTTAAAAGAATAAGGTGACTAATCCTAATAAAGTGATTAAAAGATACATAGACCGTTTTGCGGCAATTTCAATTAAGTAACGTAAACGTACAATCCTCGACCATAAGTAAGAAAATTGATTTTCATTCGAGGTCTCGTCAGGGTTTTATTTATATTATATCAAAATTGTAGGCTGCAGCAGATTTGTGGAAAATTATCTTTTGCATTTTGTTAAACATTTTTGATTAAGTATTTCACTAGATGTAGACTTAAGGATATTTTCTGTTTTTTTTTTTGGAAACTTTTTTCATTTTGTTTAGTGCGTTCCAAGTTAAATATTCTTACCTAAACCCAAACGTAACTTATTGAACTTTTTATTTTCATTGCCATATAGGGATACAAAAAGTAATACAGGATTAATGGCAGTCGTAACTTTTGCACTCCATACAGTTGCGGAGTAAAAATCTGGCCGGGTTTATGGAGGGCACCGATTTCCCGATTTACGTGCAAACTCGATTGGTGCAAGCCTCATGGGCTCGCAAAGGATTATGGATGTTATCATACGTGTGCCCCAGTACAATACACACACAGACTCAATTTTCTATAATAACGAACAGAAGCCGGCAAGCGTGAAACATTTTTGTTCGCAGCTGAACGACTCCCGGAATGTGCATTCAAATCTGCTGCATTACAAAATATGGAAAGTTCATGGAAAATAAAAACTAAAAATAGAAACGCAATATTTGTTTCCAGAATATTCTTATCCAAAATTTCGGAATGACCCTTAGTGACCTTTACGCGCTTGGCGTTCGAATTTAAAGATTAATAACGTATAACCTAATTTTTATACCATTTCGTATTATCTAGAAAGCTTAGACTAAACTTTAGGCGGTAACTTAAAAGAATTAAACCGTACTTGAGTGTAAATAAATGAAAATGAAGGCAAATAATAAATTACTATGGAAAGAAAGTTCCAATAGAATTTCAGTTCTTCAAAATCAGAGCGAAGTTTGCGCCCCGTGACGTCATATGTCAAAGGGAGGATGATTCGGTCGCAGTGGGCGATAAAGTGCGCGGAAATCATAGAGAAAAATAAAATGAGCCATGAAACGGCGCGTTATCAAGTAAAACAGCTGAACTGCAGGCGTGGGCGGGCGGCGCTGGGCCTATCGACTCGCCGCGTCTGCACACTTACCTCAAGGTCACCTCGGCGACACCTCGCGGCCCTACTCGCAACCCCTCGCGCCCTTTCTTACATTTTCAACTTTAAAAATTCAAGTGACCCACGTCCTTCCGACGCATTCTCGGGGCAGGGCGGCCGGCGCCCCCGGCGTCCCTGAGAAAACTGTCGACCGTCACCGACCCTCCACGGCTTATATAGTCGGCAGCGGGGCGGGGCGCGGTGCGAGTTGCGCCGTCGATTCGCGAACTCGATAAATAAATTAATTAAAAGTGCAAGTGAGTGATCGCGGCGTGCAGTCGACCTGCGAACTCTAGAGCTTCCCCTTAATTGGAATTTCAGACGCACGGGATACTTGGCGAACGCCCGGATTGTTTTCTGGTCGGGATTTACGACCAGCCGAAGGATGAGCGGCTGGCCGACGACCGACGAGATTGGACCTGATTTATATAAAGACGGAGTGATGGCTGGTACCGCTAACATACTTCACTTTATATGAACCAACGAGGAATAGTTTTTATTTTACTGCGTTCAAGTAGGCTTCAAGATATATGTGTCCCAAAGGAAGTGCCTGAGAACACATTTGCAGCACTAGACTTTTGACAAGTCACAACTGTAGCCTCTTTCGATCTACAAAAATGCGTCCATCAAGTCAATGAGCAAAGCCCTGAGTGATTTTTTTAATATACCTCATGGAATTGGTTTGACGATTGTAATTCAGACATAATGAATTCAAGCTACAATCGTCAATAAATCTACTCGTCATTTTTTGCAATAATAAAAACTTGCATAGATATAGTGTACGTGCATTGCCCTAGTTTACAACAGAAATCCATCACTCTACATTTACATACTCCTACTCGTAGCTTCATGGATTAACTCCGTAGTTCCTATGAGCTTTCACCTCGATTACCACCGATACTTTAATGTCCATTAAGCCAACGTTCTTCAAATCGCTTTTGAATTACTTAATCAGGTAGCACTTACATGAAACGTAAGTAGGTAGTACACCTGTAATTAGAATACTTATAACAATACTTTTTCAAACCGTATAAATTTCACGCAAGAGTATTGGTGGTAAGCTTTAGTTTTAAAGTTAATTTTAATCAATATTGGTTCTTGCCAGAGAATGTGTCTAGGCTTATTGTAACAACCTAATATGTTAGAAACTATAGTGATTTTGGTATAGCAATCTCTGCGTAGAGAATTCATTTGAAGTCTTAGAGATATTTTGAATTATTTATCGCAGAAGAACACCATAATGGAATATTATCTGTGCCGAAGGTTACCCATAACGAAATCACACAACCGCCATAGTTAAAATTACATTTAAGATACTAGACCAAGTCCAAGGATGGCGTAGGTACTACTTATTATAACCTGAGGCCCTACTCCGGTTGACGGTGTCCGTATTTTCAAGTGTAGCCATCACGTTCCTTCCCATTAACATTCTGGTGTGAGTGACAGAGACGGCTACAATCGAAAATACGGCCATCGTCAACCGGAGTAGCCTCTGTAACGTGTGCTGATTTCGGATTTAGATTAACACGGAGAGCTTCTGTGATCCGAATTTGAACTTTAGGGTCTATCTACATTTGCTTTTTTTTTAAAGCAAACAGTTCTGCCTAATCAGTAATTAAAAAACTGCTTGTTCAATACAACCCTTACCAAACTAAAGCTTTTAAAAAAATTACGCTGTTTGATCTCAAAGATGATAAATCTGAAGGTTCCTATAAAATAATATTTACATTTCCGTATGTATTTACACATGAAAATATCATTTATAGAAGTTTTCTGTGCGGTTTGCTAGTCTAACGTCTTTCATAAGTATGAGGTTATATCATGCTTGTTTTGAAGCATGATATCAAGTCATTTTGTATCGACTGAAGTGGCCTGATTTCTCCAAAAATATCCGAGAAAGAGATATCCAAGATAATTGTGAACTAGTGTATAAACAGGCGTTAACCTGTACCTATAACTTATTGTTTTTTTGCCATAATTACACCTAACAATAATATGTCGAACCTTTGGGAACAAAGGGTCACTTCTGCAATTTTTTGCAAAAACGACTTAAATATGCAGAAAAAACCGCATTCGACTCTACGTAGGTACATAGGAAATAAAATGAAATGAAAATTGTGAACAAGAATTTGGGTACAATGTTAGCAGTTACAGTTGCATTTGGGGTATTTCCGCCAAACTTTAGCTTTTCAGGTGTATTGAAATCATATTTAGATAGATAGATAGATAACTCTTTATTGCACACCATAACAGAAAATACAGTAAGTACAGCGATTTACACGGAAAAATGTACAATGTAGGCGGTCTTATCGCTATAAGCGATCTCTTCCAGACAACCTTTAGGTAAAGGAACATACTCATTCACAGGAAGGGGGAGTTTGGTGCAAAATATTAGAATAGGTGTAATTAACAAATAAATAATAATAAATAGATAATAAATAAAATACATAAAAATAAGTAAATATACCTACATATAAATCAAACATATTCATGGATACATACAAATAAATACATATATACAGGGTGTGGCGTAAATAGTGGTCCAAAGCAAAGGTGTGGATACACTGTACACTGAAGCACCACATACCAGTATTTAAAAAAAAATATGTACAGGGTTTTCAAAAAAAAAAATTTTTTTTATTTTTTTTAGAAATCGTTACCTTGCCTTACAAATTTGGTTATAATTTCCAAAAATGACGGTTTTTTTTAATCCATTTTTTTTATTATTATTGCTGATCACTTGTACTTAGTACTCCATTCGTTTTTTTTTTACAAACTGAATTTAATAAAAAAAATTAAGTTTCTTTCAAAATTCAATACTCACTGCTAGCAAATCGTTTGACTTTCAATGCTTTTGGTGCAAAAAAAAATGTACCACACTGTCAGTGCCCATTGTTTAAAAAAAAATGCCCATCTTTTGCAGATTCTAAAATGGTGCAACAATAAGTGTTACGACTTACAGGAAAAAAGTTATTGCTTTTCGAAACAAAAAGGAGCCCAATTCAGAAAAACAATTTATTTGAAGTTCAAGGGTTTACAAGGGTTGTAATTTTTTTCTGTGTGGTCCAAAGCAAAGGTGTGGATACACTGTACACTGAAGCACCACATACCAGTATTTAAAAAAAAAATTATGTACAGGGTTTTAAAAAAAAAAATTTTTTTTTAATTTTTTTAGAAATAGTTACCTTGCCTTACAAATTTGGTTATAATTTCCAAAAATGACGGTTTTTTTTAATCCATTTTTTTTATTATTATTGCTGATCACTTGTACTTAGTACTCCATTCGTTTTTTTTTTACAAACTGAATTTAATAAAAAAAACCCTGAAAACCCTGAAAACCCTGTACATAATTTTTTTTTAAATACTGGTATGTGGTGCTTCAGTGTACAGTGTATCCACACCTTTGCTTTGGACCACACAGAAAAAAATTACAACCCTTGTAAACCCTTGAACTTCAAATAAATTGTTTTTCTGAATTGGGCTCCTTTTTGTTTCGAAAAGCAATAACTTTTTTCCTGTAAGTCGTAACACTTATTGTTGCACCATTTTAGAATCTGCAAAAGATGGGCATTTTTTTTTAAACAATGGGCACTGACAGTGTGGTACATTTTTTTTGCACCAAAAGCATTGAAAGTCAAACGATTTGCTAGCAGTGAGTATTGAATTTTGAAAGAAACTTAATTTTTTTTATTAAATTCAGTTTGTAAAAAAAAAAAAAACGAATGGAGTACTAAGTACAAGTGATCAGCAATAATAATAAAAAAAATGGATAAAAAAAACCGTCATTTTTGGAAATTATAACCAAATTTGTAAGGCAAGGTAACGATTTCTAAAAAAATTAAAAAAAAAATTTTATTTTTGAAAACCCTGTACATAATTTTTTTTTAAATACTGGTATGTGGTGCTTCAGTGTACAGTGTATCCACACCTTTGCTTTGGACCACTATTTACGCCACACCCTGTATACCAATACCAATATGAGAAGTACTTGACCAACGTCAGTAAATAAAAGTATTTATTATTGGAGAAAATGATCTTTAAGTCTATTTTTGAAAATAGCGATGGACTCTGACTGTCTGATAGTCAAAGGTAAGGAGTTCCACAAGCGTACTGATTGGACAGTAAAAGAATCAGCATAGTATTTGGTAGAATGATGAGGGAATTGGAGGTGGAGCTTTCTAGATGACCGCAGGTCATGACCTCGTGCCGGCTGCAGAAACTGGGATCGCTCTTTTAAATATGACGGGGATTTCGGATTAAACAGTATAGAAAAAAGCAGGGATAGAATATGACAGTTACGCCGAAGTCGAATGGGGAGCCACTTGAGTCGAGCACGGAATTCGGAAACATGATCGTATTTTCGTGAACCGAAAATTATTCGTATACAGAAATTTTGTAGACGTTCGAGCTTGTTGAGAAGATTTTCATTTAGATCTAGATAGCAGCAATCTGCAAAGTCAAGAATTGGAAAAAGAAGAGCCTGGACAAGCGCAATTTTAGTGGGAATTGGTAGAAAATTGCGAAGCCTGTTTAGCGACGCTGCTGCAGCAAACAACTTTCGACTAACTTCTGCGATTTGCGACGTCCAAGAGAGTGAGCGGTCTAGGCGAATACCCAAATTCTTCACGGATTCGCTAAAAGGAATTTGGACACCGTCAAATGTGATAGGTTGCATGGCCGGCCAGTCAATCCTAGCAATTTGCCAAGAACCTCCCACGATCATAACCTGCGTTTTAGTAGGGTTAACCTTGAGACCGAAGGATTTGCTCCAATCAATGATAGTATTTAAATCGGTATTAATCACGTTAACAACATGAGAGAGGTCTTCAAGGTGCCCTTGTGAATATATTTGGAGATCGTCTGCATATAAGTGGAAAGAAGATGATAAATCACGAGTAATAGAATTTATGAAAATTGAGAAAAGGAGAGGAGACAGCACGCCACCTTGAGGAACGCCAGCACTAATATCGCACCAGGCGGACAACGAGTCATCCACATGAATGCGCTGCCGGCTGCGCGGGAGATATTATAGTACAAGTAACTACTATACCAGTCAAGCACCGTTGAAGATATGTTAAGAGAACGAAGCAAACCAAGTAATATGTCAAAGTATACGGTATTTAAAACTAACACTGATTCAATTGGCTCAATTTCTAAAAATGGTGATAATCGCATAAAAAACTTCGATATGAGGGTTGAGACATTACATTATTTTTGCAATTGGTCCTTTCGCTTGAAATATAACGTCACAACCGGTCAGTAGTGTCTTGATAGCTGAAGTATGATCTTGCGCTTTAGTGACAGAGCGGCACTTAGCTAAGTTAAAACTTATTTGTTGACATATTTCTTGAAATATTAACGTTACTTCTAAATAAAAACCACATTAGTTACCAAATTTTGATATTTGTCTGCTGTAAACATAACGTCACTTTTGTTTCAAAGTGACAATGAAGAATTAGCGATTTGTAACAAAAAGACACTTTTGAGACCCTCCCTCAGTTTATGGATTGTTTTGTCAAAATCTTCTTTTTGAATGTTTTTTTTTTTTAATAGTCGTATGACGAGTATCTCCAAAGAATTTATCAATGTAAAAAAGTGAGAATCGTGTCATCATCGCTCTAAAAAAGTACTGAGTTATTTAGGAATACGTCCATATTTGTTTTTTTAATTTGCTTCTCCTGAAAAGTTGGAAAACATGCAGAAGTGACCCTTTGTTCCCAAAGGTGCGATGTGATACTTGAAATTGAGGTAACTAATGAGCTGTGAAACAAGTGCCTTAGTACTAACTTCACTATATTTTAACTTCAAATTCAACATTAACTAAGTGTAAAGCAATTACAAATACCTAGAGATGGATTACGGCGACATCTTGGATGCCTTTGCTGTTTAGTAAATGTAGTCGAAGTAGGTCCCAATATGTTTATTTAACAATTTTTAGAACCTATATACCTAACACATGACACAAGTAGCCAGGTGTCTGCATCAATGGCCTGATGAAGTCGCCATCGGTGCCGCTGTTATACCCACGCCGCGCGGTCACTATTGTGTTACCCATCTAGGCGAGAAAATGGGGACATCGCCCCACAATATAAAGTTAATCAGACTGTTGTTATTTAACCCGCCTGCTCCTAGGAAAGGCTGATTGTTCCCATCTTATCGGGTTACTATGACGTCAACGGTTCACAATACCTACAGTAATACTGTGATTATGATGACTGCGATTGATCCTTAAAAGTGCTCATCCACAGTTCGCTTCCTATTAAACTTGAACTTTATTTGCCCAGAAGCCTTTACATAATAATAATGTCCTCCTAGCCGAATTTCCACAACAGTGGCCTATCTTAACAGAGATTAGCCAACTGCGCGGGAGATATTATAGTGCACAAGTGTGTGTGCAATACACAGGTGCACTCTGTGTTCCTTCACTCTCGTAATTCGGTGAGACGGCAGTCTGACATGACCGTAGAGAGATCAGGCGCAGGACCAACGGCTTAACGTGCTTTCCGAGGCACGGGAGTGTTAACACCAACAACTTAGGAATTTCGGAGCTGTGTCTGAGTTATTCAAGACAGAAAAATCCAGGATCTCATGGATAGTACCCAGCGTGTTGACCACTAGACCAACGAGGCAGTCAAAGCCAAGAAGCCTATACTAATTGTACTTTGACCACTGAGGAAGTTTTCGGGCTATTCTCAGACAACATCTAGCTGTTGCGTTACACACTTATCTATCACGGTGCTTTACTTTGAATCGTTATGTCTTCTAAATAAAAGGTTGCTACTTTTAAGTACACTTTAAACACTTATATAAGGTGATAGTCAAGCAACTTAAATTACTTTGATTATATTTAATAGCATTATCAAGCCGTTAATAGCATCGTATCATTCAGCACTGAAAATTCTGAAATAGAAATACCTAAATGCCTCTGAAATTTTTGTGTAGCTTGATTCATAGAGCGGCTCTTCTGAGCGTGCCTTATTTGTGACACAACGGTTACTAGGAAGGAACATATAGCCCTGCCAAAAGCCGTAAGGCAAAAATAACGCAACGCTAACAAAGTTAGCGGCAACAAAAGACTTTATTAGAGTTCTTTACGAAACAGAAAAACCAACTGGCAATGTTGAAAACTTAGTTAGAAGTATTGTTTTTTTAATTCAAAGAAAATAACAGCAAAAAACTGTTAAAAAAATAACTTGTTGCAAAACAAAAATTTCTAGCTTACTTTTAAGGCTACGCAGTGAATCAAAGACTCCCTACTTGAAAGGGTGACGCTTTTGAATATGGACGAAAGAAATAAACTTGTTTCTTTTATTTAAAAGGAGCGCGGAGGCAGGAGGAATATTTTTAGAACAAAAAATGTACATTGCGAAAACGAAATTTTGAAGTCGACCTGCCCATTTTTGAGTAGGTAATATCGTTTAGTTACGTGTTATCGTTAGTTGCGATGGTCCTAGCCACAGCATGTATGTAGTAAGTAGGTAAGTATTAAGGATAATAATATTTTTAAAGGTCTTCAGCCACAATAAAAATATTGTAATTCTTTAAAACAAATACCTACCGCCTTACTAATAATGTTTTTGACATTGCTATAACACTTGATTTAAATTATGAGATGGCTAATTTATAAATGTTTGTCTCCATTAGGTCATGTCACGAATTCTTAACTAGCGGTCTTTATAGCAGTGGCAAATTCATTGTAAGTAAGGGGGCTATGGTGTACAAATGAAAATCGGATGAAAATAAGACCGCCTAAATTGTACCATTCTCTATGAACATTTATGTAAATTTATACTGTGTGTGGTGTGAAATAAAGAGTATATATCTATCTATCGGTAAATTCATTCAACAGTTTAAGTTTTTTTGTACATGCTATGTAACTCTGGCATTATTTCAGAAATGAAACTGTCTAACGAAAACAATATTAATCAATTAGTACTTAAAGGTTTTTTCTCTCTCTTATAAATAGGACTACTACCACTTGGCCCGCGACTTCATCTGCGTAAACTCTTTGACACAAAATGTTTACAAAATCATTTATACTCCCTTCATCGTCCAACCACCAGTAATTCTACCATATCGGTGGCAAATAGAGATCTGATGAGACCTGCAGGTATCTCTGAATTGACGACCGTCTTGGTGTAGTGGTTCGCGCCGCGGACTTCTAAACCAGGCGGTCGCGGGTTCGAATCCCGCAAGGGGCAAATGTTTGTGTGATGAGCACGAGCATTTGTACCTAAGTCATGGATGTTTATAAATGTATATAAGTATGTCTATCCGTTATCCTAGTCACCATAGCACAAGCTCAAGCTTAGTTTGGGGCTAGGTAATTGGTGTGTTTATTGAAACAATTTAAAAAAACTTTATTTAAAAAAAACATTATCTTTCTTATACACGTGAGCGTTGTTGTGGCCGAATGGATTAGTTGCGTAGAACAGTGTTTTATTTCACTTCAAAATGACCTCCCCCTAGATTAATGCTGATTCAGATTAAGCTTTTCATTCTTAACCCAAGAGTAAAACTCTCACAAATGTAACTAGAATATAAGTTAAAATAAGAAACCAAAAATTCGCACATAGGTAGGATTTGAACCCACGTCCTTTGGCTAACCGGGCCAACGCTCTTACCAACTGAGCTACTGTGCAGTCTATTCAGCAGCGATGTGAAATTCTTGGTCTCTTTTGAATACGTCAGCGACATCTACCCGAGCTGCATTTACAACAGCAGTGTAATTGGCCCGGTTAGACAAAGGACAAAGGTTCAAATCCTACCTGTGTGCGAATTGTTGGTTTCTTATTTAAACTTAGATAAATAGGAAAGAACACTGTGAGTGTTAAAAATATTAAAAAATCTACTAACTAGAATAGTTTAGAAGAAATCCTGGTTTAAAATTAGTGTCCCGTATTTCGATAAAAATAAAAATTGACAATTTATTTGCGCAATTAAATAAGCAACGTAGTTTAACATCATCTGTGTTTAAAACAGTAGGTATATTTGTTACGAAGAACAGTTGTGAACTCATTTTGTTCATTTTCTGTGTATGAAGTTTCTTCGTCGACATAACTATGATCATAATGTACTTGAAGTTGTTTAAGCAACGTTGTTTGTTTAATTGCACCAAATAAATTGTCAAAAAATAATCGTTCAGTAAAATTGAAGTCTTAAAAAAATTGCGTTGATCGTTAATATTTCCGAGATTCCACGGAGTTAAAGCTTGTAATTTTTTTGTGTGAATAGTCTACACTAATAGCTAGATTTTAAAGTAAATTAGAGATTTGAATATTGTGTAACATGATCACAAAACATAAAAACGAAAATTACTAAATGTCATTTTTTCGGTTACTACAAACTCTAGCGCAGCCATAGAGGACTCATAGTATGGATAAAAATAAGACCTTTTAAAAAGCAATATCAAAAATAAAACAACTGTAATAGTTTAGACCCAATTTTTTAATTTAATTTTTTTAGAAATACGGGACACTAATTTTAAACCAGGACTTATTCTAAACTAGTCTAGTTAGATTCGTGGGAGTTTTACACTTGCGTTCAGAATGAAAAGCTTGATCTGAATCAGCATTAATCAAGAGGGTGGTCATTTTGAGGTGAAACAAAACCTGTGCGTAGGCGTGATGGTAATGTGTCCGTATTTATTCTAGTTTTTAGCTTTTTTTAGGTTTTTATTATTTTTAGAATTTTTTTTAAATGTATGAGATATCTAATTATATTTCTCATAAGTATGTCTAACATTTACCCTTATTCCAATAGCGGTGTATGCATGTGTTGTGGCAATATTAATATTTTTTCAGATTTTATGAATCTTCTAACAGTAGTTTTAAGGGAAATTGTTACTAACATTATCTGCCTGAAATAAATACATTAAATTGCATTAACCCCGTTATTACAAAAAAATAGTACCGGGTTTAAGCCAGGACTAAGCCATTAGCTAGCTAACTTAAAAAGCGTTTCTCTATAAGGTTATGTCACGAATGAATGACACATTCGTACAATGACCTAGAGAAGCGCTTTTCTAATTAGCTAGCTAATAAAATAAATCAAAAATTAGCTCATTCTCACTAAAAGTCGAAAGTAAATTGATCACATCCAATCAAGAAGTTGCAAATGCCTTTGAGTCATTTTTTTCTAATATTGCACCTTCAACAACTAAAGAACTTGCATCTTCTTCAGAACTTGCGGAATCGATTCTCAAGTCCAATGTCGACCAGTGCGATTCTCCACTGCACTTTAGGCATGTCAGTCCCGAAGTAATTACAAAAACATTTCTAGATTTAAATATGAAGAAGACTAAGGATCTATGGGGACTATCTGTGTATATTATAAAATCAATTATCAACACAATAGCTCCTCAATTAGCAATAATTTTTAACACGTGCATTGATGATGGCCAGTTTCCAAGCCTAATGAAATTTAGTAAAATTATACCGCTATTTAAATCCGGCGAAAAAAGTGACCCCTCTAATTTTAGACCAATATCGATTCTTCCGGTCCTCAGTAAACTATTTGAAAAGGTAATATTCAATCAACTACTAGCACATCTTTCTTTAAACCATCTACTACACGAAAAACAATTTGGTTTCACTAAAGGTAGAGGTACTGCTGATGCGGGAGTTGCTCTATTAAAACACATCTTTGATGCCTATGATAATAGACAAGATGCTTTAGGTATTTTCTGTGATCTTTCAAAAGCTTTTGATTGTGTAGAACATAAAACTTTATTGAAAAAATTAAGACATTATGGGGCTTCAATGAATGCATTAAATCTACTTGAATCTTACCTAACAAGTAGAACACAAAAAGTATGCATAAATGGGGTTGAGTCTTCTGGAGCACCTCTGACCATGGGTGTGCCCCAGGGATTGATATTGGGACCTTTATTGTTTTTAATTTATATAAATGACCTTCCACACTTTGTGGAAGATCTTTGTGATATAGTATTATTTGCTGATGATACTTCACTTATATTCAAAATTCCCAGGGGGAAAGATACTTTTGACGATGTAAATATTACTCTTTCACAAGTATTGCATTGGTTTACCGTTAACAACCTTTTGCTTAAAGGGAATAAGACTAAATGTGTTAAGTTTACGATGCCTAATGTCAGACAGGCCTCAACAGATGTTTTGATAAAAGACAAACTGCTAAATACTATAAATTCAACAACATTTTTAGGAATTACTTTAGATTCAAAACTAAAATGGGGTCCTCATATCGTGGCCTTGTCAGGAAGACTTAGTTCAGCTGCTTTTGCTGTAAAAAAGATACGGCGCTTGACTGATGTTGAAACGGCCAGACTAGTCTATTTTAGTTTTTTTCACAGCTTGATGTCGTACGGTATTTTACTATGGGGCTCAGCTGCTGATATAGAATCAATTTTTGTACTACAAAAAAGGGCCGTACGTGCTATTTATAACCTCAAACCTCAAGATTCATTGAAAGATTTTTTTAAAGAAATAAGGATATTAACAGTAGCGTCTCAATATATTTATGAAAATATTATGTATGTGCGTAAAAACTTGCATTTATTTACAAAGAAAAGTGATACGCATAATTTTAACACTAGAAATAAAAATAAGCTTGCTATTCCACAATTCAGGCCTCAAAAAGTTGGTCATTCTTTCATGGGAAAATGTGTCAATTACTTTACAAATTACCGAAAAATATTGTGGAATTACCAATTGACAAATTCAAATCATTTATTAAGGATACCCTAATGACAAAAGGTTATTATAAAGTAGACGATTATTTGAATGATGTAAACGTGTGGACCAGCTCGCACTAGTACAATTTCTGTATTTAAACATTATTTTTAAAAGAGGCTTTGACAATAGTGACTGAGTTTCTTGCGCTGCTTCTTCTCAGCACTAGCCCACAATTTGTCCCGAAGCAGTTGTAGGGATTAAAAAATAATATGTTGGGACGTGTATAAGTGCCCCCTGTGGGCCTACATACATAAATAAATGACTTTTATGACTTTTTACTTTTAAAAGCTTAGTCCTGTCTTAAACCCGGTACAAAGTTTTTGGAATAACGGGACAAGGGTTTAAGTATTGACATTTTTAAATCAACGTACTCAGAATCCGACGTCTGCAGATTTATTAGGTAGTTATTACTATCTTCTAATTTGACCTAATTTAAACCAGAAGAAATCCATGACCTTCAGAATAATGATTTGACATTGCTATTATAATAACTTAAATAAATATGAGACGACTAATTTAAAATGTTTGTCTCCACTATCATGTCACCTATCTGTCATTAATTCCAAACTAGCCATCTCATAAGTATTTATACAACTGTTATAGCTAGTGATGCACAAACTTCGAGGCTTCCAGTTAGTTTTAAAGCCTCGAGGCGGAATGGCTAGACTCAGTAAGCTCGGGAGGCTTGAAGTCCCGAGCCTAGCCGAGCCGCAAACTCATTGACCTATGCCTCGAGCCTTCAAAAGAGTTCGAGTCTTCAAAAGAGCTCGAGCCTACAAAAGAACTCGAGCCTTCAAAAGAACTCGAGCCTCCAAAAGAACTCGAACCTTTAAAAGAGCTCGAGCCTTCAAAAGAGCTCAAGCCTTCAAAAGAACTCGAGCCTTTAAAAAAACTCGAGCTTTTAAAAGAATTCGAGCCTTCAAAAGAGCTCGAGCCTTCAAAAGAGGCGTAAAACCAGGTCGAGTTGTAAAATGAACGCAAGCCTTCATTAAAAGCTCAAATTTATGTTGATGACTTTAATATCTCCGTAACTAAGCAATAATGCGCGGTCGCAGTGTGGTGTCCATGAGCATCGGTGCTTTTGGGGATATGTTTGTCAATTTTTATTTCATACATTTGATGATAAATTGTTTTTATTAAATCTCTAGCTTTACATCATGTAACTGAATCATTTAAAAATAGTGCGCTTAAAATGCTTCGAGATTGATCGAGTGCTCAAAAGGCATTGAGCCTTCAAAAGAACTCGAGCCTTCATAAGATCTCGAGCCTTCAAAAAGGGCTCGAGCCTTCAAAAAGGGCTCGAGCCTTAAAAAAAAGCTCGAGGTCTAAAAAAGACTCCCGAGTCGTCGGGCGCCATACAAACGAGGAGCCCTGTAAACGAAATCGAGATCTAGGCAAAAGGTCTCGGACATTACACTCGAGCCTTGTACATCACTAGTTATAGCAGTGGCAAATTCATTATCAGTAAGGGGGTGAATGTCTGCACACAAAATAATTATATCTTATCTATCATAATTCAATTAAAAAAAAAAATCGACCAATAACAGCAAAAACTTTAAAAAGTAGGTATTTTCAATCACTAATCCACTTTTATAGATAAACTATAGAAATCCACTTTCCAAAAATAGCGCCTACTTATAGGGTAATATTCTTGCTGTTTCGGCTATGATAATCGCATTACGAGGTCACGCGACATTACAGGCTATGCCCCCGTGTGTTCATAAAATATACCTAGTAGGTAGGTCGCTACATATATATTGTGGTTAGGTACTGATAATTGTCTGTGCAAGCACAGAAGGCACCTTGACTTGTCTGACTAGTAACAGAACAGCATATAGACAGGCCTGTGTATCTCCCCGCGTAGGTAGCAAAAACGTACCTACGCGCGGCGACCCTTACTTAGGGACTAAAACAAGTTGCGTGTCGCTACCGGCCAGCGACACGCTCGCGCGTTTTATTCACCGGCGGCCGCACGGCTACGTTGCTGGCTGGCTGGACGAGAATGAATAAAGTACTAGAAAGAGGCGCTAGATGGCGTTAGAAGCTTCTCGTAGCAGTCAACCCTATCGCGTCGCGTGATATTACGTGACTGGTTAATAGGTTTAGTGTATTATGAATCATATTCCAGAGCAATAAAAGTATGAAATTATCTTGCAATGGATATTTGTAGGTGTCTACACGAAAATGTGCTTGACTCTGAGGCGAACAAAATTACGCCATATTGTTGACGACACTGAGTAGACATTTCTTTGAATACAATTGCTAAGTCATACTTCTGTACGAAGTACTAGTACTTATTCTGTGATATAGATTCATAGAATTGGACGTACCTACCTAACACAAAGTCTGAAATAATATTTTATCGTCAAATTGCAGCACTGTTTCTATCGAAATCATCCTAGCTCTAAACAGTAGTAAGTCGCACTACGAAGCTGATAAGTAATTTCGCAAATAAGTACATGAGCCCGGATAGCTCAGTCGGTAGAGCATTGGACTTTTAATCCAAGGGTCCAGGGTTCAAGTCCCTGTTCGGGCGGCTCCTTTTTTATTTTTGTTAACCCATTAACAGCCAACGCGAAACTAATTTTAGCTCAAAGCTTTATCTTTTATTAATTGTTTAAGTAAACAGGTACGCAATAACATTTTTCTGCGCTGCTTTTTGCATTTTGCGTCCGTTCTAGTTCAAACATTGGTAAATTAGGAAGGAAGGTAAGTACGTTACCTATTCAATAAATATAGCTTGTTTTATAAGTTTTTAGTTTACCTATTAATTACATAAATATGAAAGGATGTAATATATTAAAATTTTTGCTACCCTTCGGGACCGGTGGCAGCTAGGCTCATTGTCATTTTTGAGTTATGATTGACAATAGGATTGCAAATGTTATTTTATAAATTAGGTAGGTTTTGATCATTCTTGCACATCACCCTCCCTTTGCATCAGTGTAATTGAGTCGATAAATATCAAAAGACCATTTAAATTAGCGAAATATGGGTAGGTATTGAGATCTGTGATGGATGAACGGTATGGGATGAATTTTAGACTACCTGTGTAAATACCACTTCACTTGAAGTGTCACTTGAAAGTGACAATTATATTTATTGTCTCGGTCGGCCAAGAAAGTCGTCTATCACCCTAAGTTAAAAATAATTCGCGCGTCATAGAAAAACAGGGTTGATATTCTAACGCAAAATATTCTGACAGTTACTATGAATAATATGTGCATCTCTTTCGTTGTTAAAAGGTAATAAGTCCATGAGTGAGTTCATCCATATCACTATTTTACATACACATACAATTTTGTCAAAACTGCCCTCTATTCAATCAGAATTCAGAAAATAAGGCAATTACATAGATAAGTTTATACTTTTTTAAAGGAAAAGAGGGCTGCCTAAAGGCTTGGCTAATTTCGCCTGCCTGAAACAAGCCCCTGTGGCCTAATGGATAAGGCATCGGCCTCCTAAGCCGGGGATTGTGGGTTCGAGTCCCACCAGGGGTACATACGTAGATTTTGCTCTTGTATTTTTAATTTTTTACGTATTTTCTTTTAATTCACTCGTTAGATTTATTGTTTCGAAGTAAATAAAAAAAAAATCGCCATGCTGAATTTCGCATTATAAAGAATAACTGCTATAGGCTTGTACTGTTATATATTCTTTGCTAAAGGTTTCAAAAAATGTGTAGTTACAACAACGTTTTATGAGGGTTGATTTTAAAATAGATTAATTTCATACATTTTAAAGTTAAAATAACTATTTCAGGCGTATTTAACTAACTGACTTTTATAGGTAGGCTATTGCACTGAAGAATCAGCTTTAGGTGCATTATTTTGTGTTTAGGTGAAAGCTTTTACATCCATGCAGATGCACTAACAACATCCTATTTTTAACCCTTCATGGACCGCAGAGATGTTACATGCAGCAATCCGAATAGTTGTTACAACTACTACATACTAGATGGCGTACATAATATTTTTTAAAGGTTATTTTGATACGGAAATCCATTTGACATGCCTAGATAACTAAATTAACTAAATGTTTTTTTTTTATAACAATGACATTCATTTAGATCTTTCTCAACAGGACAACGGACTGTCTTACTGTAGTAGTAACTGTATTAATATCTGTATGTGTATCTGTATTTATATCACAATTTATTGTGATGATTAAAAGTAAAGAGTAATAAAGTTAGCAAATGCAACTACAAGTATTATCGATAGCATTATGTGTATGAGACGATGACTACGAGTTACGAATCGCTCAGTTACTAGCTTTCGTACTACGCTACGTTAGCTAACATTTCTCGTAGCTAAGTATTCATATGAAACAGCAATATTTCAGTACACGCATGAATAATATACGAACACTAGTTAGTAGTTTGATTTGTTATTTTTACATTCTGTTTTTTAAAGTGCTGTATCCTTCTGTCGCCACGTAAATTGGACTCACTTTTTATTCAGACCTTTTATCATCATGAGCTCTATCACGGTAATTTTATCTAAGCACATACATTTTATGTAACGTCTGCTTACTAAAAGATTTAATATAGGCATAATAAGCCCTTTATTACGTCGCAATAAAGAGCAATAGAAATTGTGAAATGCCTCAGTATTGAAATGTCGACCTAGTTTGTACGGCCATGGGGTGCCGAGGCGGGGTGTGGCGGGCGGCGACAGTTAATAATGGCTCGTCATCTATTTTATTACTTACTTATCTAAACTAAACTACTCCACGGCAGATCTAGATGTACCTTGTACATCCCCACTTCCCCAGAAATTACGTAGTGTACTTAGTTTTGGGTAAACAATAAGAAACTAATCAAAAACTGTTAGATGGTTCACTGCTATCTTTTTTGTATTTTAATAGAGATTCAACCTTAAATATTAATATTGTTAAATAAACATTAATTTAAGTATAGGTACTTATGTGTATTTGATCTGAATTATGTAATCTCTTCAGGAGTAAGGGACGGAACGTGTGATGGGATGGGACTGCTCTGTCGGCCGGGAAAACTGACATTATAAAAAATATACATTCACATGAGACGTCTATAAACTCAATACGGCTCAGCAGTTCCAGATGTTGAAATGTAATGATATCATTTCTATATTGTTTTCTAGTGTTGGGCAGTGTGGCGATGACAGCGCCGCGCCCGGTGGGGGGCGCAACGTGCCTGTCACGACTGTCAGAGACATGGCGGAACAATACCATTATACCCGTAATAACTACCTTTATCGGACGTCTGGAACATGCCGATATTTGTTTATTTGTCAGTTCATCAGCGCAACAAGTGCATGTATTGTATGATGCATTATAATTTAATGAGTGGAGTTTTGCTATGGAAGGAGTTGCAGTTTTGTTTCGGATGGACTGAGCAGAATACAGTGAAGAAGGAAACTGAGGTTAAGGAAAAACTCAGTCCGATCAAAAAAGGGGTGATTCTTGTGCTCAAACACAGTATTTTTTTCTATAGGACCAACATCGAATTCTCTTAAAACATGTCACGTCTGTCACGCAAAATTGTAACAGCCGAAAAGTGTGACATTACACGAAAATCATTTCATTTTTCTTTACAGCGTAACTTTCTTTGAATAAAAATTTTATCCTTAAGATTTTTCTACAATACCATTTATTAAAAAATAAAAAAAACCCTAAAAATATGTGCTTACAAAATATTAGGTACATTCAGATTTAGTACAAAGCAGTGCCGGACTTTCCCGTATACATGCCAGCGTTCATCTCAGCGGCGCCGCATCCCCGTAAACTCACCGCGAGATGGCGCTGTTCATTTTATTGCTTGTTAGCACAACATGCTGTAATGAAGACTACAATATTGACAGACCATTAATTCGACAGGAAATCGTGCTGAAACCGCGGTCTGCAGGTGATTGTGAACTTTTCAAATTATCCGCGTGCTCTGTGGCTGTTTCCACTTCAAATAGATGCTTGCGGGTCGAGCGCTTCACTCTTGGGATAGCAAGTTGAATAAACTCAACACTGTACAGCGTACATAGCTTAGATAACGAGTTAGCCACCACTGTGTGTAGGTACCTACATACGAGTATAATTGGCGCATAAGCCGCATAACTAACTTTTTCGAGATGTTCTGTTCACCATTTTTTTTAGCTTAGGTATTTTTACGTAATGTTAACTTACTACTGTATATAATACAATTAGTAGGACCACATGACTTCATATGCATCAATTTAACAACACAAAAAGAACTGTAAGTATTGTTTTTTCTTTATGTTAATCATAGCTTTCCTTCCCTCCTATGACGGAAAGCTGCTATCAACTAAACGTGATTTTTATTTGTTTTTGTAATGCTTGAACACTCGTCGGCGTCGAAGAGACGATTCTTTTAATTAAGCTGCGCTGAAAGCGTCGTAATTTTTACGAGGCTGTGATTTAACTATTATTTGTCGTCAATTTTATGTGGCCGTTTAGTAAATAGTGGGTACAGGGGATTTCCGCAACCCATAAAATTTGGTGCCACGTCAATCCAAGCTTGTGATGAAGCAAAACTTTCTTCAAAAGTAGGCTGCTTACTAAGAGCTCCTATAAGTGTCTTTAATATATAAAAAACATCATGTAAGTAAAAGATGTTCGGTTTATATGGAACAAAACCCGTGTTGCTTTATTAACGCATGGTGTGCATATAGCCCGCCATCTATCGTATCGTTGGAAAAGCGCTTATCAGTGCTCTCTTGTAGCGGGTGGACGAACTATTGTGTGGAGTAATAATATTTATGTGCTAGTTTCAGAACACACCAATAGATGTCACTTTACGCGGCATGTTTATAATTAGCATGCAGTACATTCTGTAAAAGCTAGATGGCGCTAGTATTCAGTAATCGAGCTTTGAAGCTTGGTGGTTTTGAACTTTTCGAAGAAACAATTTTTTAACTGGTCATCAAGCGAAATAACGTATCTTACAAGTGAAACACAACTTGTTTACCTTTTTCCCACAGGTCACACATAACCTACCTACAAAACCCGTAGTCGCAGGTCTACCGATTAATTTTTCCTGGAAACTATAACCATTACAATTTGAAAGCCATCAAGGCAGCATGCCTGTCCCTATTCTGAACTTACCTCCAAGTCAAGTTGGTGTGTTTCCACTTCTCGCCCTGGACAGCGAACCGCTTCCTCCTGTGTCCGTTTTCGTCGCCCGACTCCCGATCCGGGCGGCCGCAGCGCTTCTGCCGCATCAGGTGCTTCGTGGCTTCGTCCACCACCCCCGTTACTGGAATACCGCCGAATTCCTGTAAATAGAAAGGTCTAATTAAGTTACGGAAACCGGAAAGTTGTACAGAACAGCAGATCGCTTTCAAAAAGACTTCAAAGTTTGACTTCTCTGTTGCTAACAATTTTTTTTTAATATAAATTTTATTTAGAAGCTTTGATCGATCAATTCGATCATGACAGCTCCATCTTAACATGAACATACATGATTCCAACTTAAGGCTAGAGATAGTAAAATTAATTACAATTTTAGCGGCTTCCGAAATCGGCACTGCTAATGAGTTGGTCAATGGACCAGTATCAAATGTATTAATAATAAGTACTCTATAAACTATGTCTCTCAGATTGCGATCCCGCTCACATTCCATTAATAAATGATGTACATCTTCTAAAACTCCACACATTGGTGCTAACAATGCAGAGCCCGTAGACAAGATGCAATCCATTCTAAAACGAAGTTCGTTACCGCCAATAAAATGCATGAAACTGACATAAGCCATCAAAATATCACGTGACTTTTGCATACATTTTGTTGGCGGTTGCGAAATTCGCAATAGAATAATGCAGCTTGTCTAAGGGCCCAGGGTAGGACCCAAGTTCACCAATTTATAAACAGCCGGTAAACTTCGATTGACGGTTATGTTGACTGAATTCCCATACAAAATATTTAGTCAAATAATGCTAAATCGGCTAATTAAAAATAAAATATTTGTTGATGAACTCCAGGTTAAAAAGGTTCCATTTGACAGGTTCAGTTTTCTCTGGAAAGCTGGCCACTCACGGTCAGTTACAGTACTTAAAACTTTTTTCAAAACTGGAGTAACTACTATACAAATCTGTGCTTTAATTAAGTGTTGCCATACGTAGGCCATAGATATGGTCGGCTAAAAAAGTGGTCTATCACCCTTAAGTTGATAATCATTCGCGCGTACATTCAAATATAGGTTTTTAAGACAAGGGCGAAACGGGAGGCATGGTCTTGAAACCGGACAAAAATGGGAATTTTTGAAAAAATATGGCAACGTTATGTTACTAACGGGTGGCCGTTAGTTTAAATTTCCAACTTAAGATTTTGCGCTTACGGTTACGTAGTAACTATTATATAATCTGTGCTTACGGTCTCAGACGTACGTCAGTCCGATTAATCAGTTTAAGCGTGACCGTGAAAGGCCAGGGGCCCAATTCCCGCGCCATCGATATTATATCACATTCACATACGATATTTGTCGAAAAAACATGGCGGATATCACAATATGTGATAAATATCCGACATTATCATACTTCGAGAATACGTAACATTTAACTTTTGTGATATCCGCCATGTTTATTCGATAAATATCGTATGTGATATAATATCGAAGGCGTGAGAATTGGAACCCAGGTTAGAAGAATTTATCTTACAACTACAGTTATATTAATATGGATGTCTCATAAGTCAAGGTCAAGCCGAAATGAAGTGACCGATTAATTTATGGTTAAATCAGGTTTGGGCAAAATTCTATACCGCGTATCAAAAAAAAATATTCATTAGAAAAAATCCAGATAGTAACTGCTGAGAGCAAAGATGTGGTGATATTTTGGGTACTTTACTATTTATGTTTTTTTTCCTTCAAACTGAGTAGTAAGTAGTCCTAAATTATAATACAACTATAGTAATAGTATTTTAGTCAAAAGATACTCACTTGTAAAGTTTTAATGGCGATCTTCAAGTCGTCTTCGTAATCTTGGGACCTGTCGCCCATGAGTAGATTCCCTATCTCCAACTGGCCTTTCTTCAGGTAACCAAATGACTCTAGGTAATTTCTCTGAAAATAAACAAATTTTCTATTATTTTTGCGAAACCAAAAAATACAAAGAGAAATGCAAGAGTAGTTTGAAGAGGGTAGGTTAAAATACAATATTGCAGATAGCATTAAAATATGCAAAGACAACTTTATAGGGGTCTTCAAATAAGAAGGATGGTTTATAAAAAAGATACCCCGAGTAATTGTCAACAGTCTGTAATAAAATAGCAGGAAACCTCATCCTATTATGTGTTTTGAGAATACCAAATTATGTCAATGCATTCAAAAGTCCCCGTGGAACCTAAACAAACTCTAAATAGTCCGCTGCCAAACATCCTCCTTTTAATTTTAGTCCGCACAGTGGGGCAACAATGGCTCAAATTGTAAATAGATGTCTTTGTGGCTTTTTTTTTCTAAGAGAACTTTATTAACTTTTTTGTACATTGTTTGAACAGAAGGCAGGCGCTGACGACGTTGAGACTTAAAAAACCGGGAGTTTATTTTGGGTAAAACATTTTAAAACAAACTTTGTCCCCAGGAAAAAGTATGGTCAGCTAAAAACAATGAAAATCTCTGTCAATCGCCAATATGGATATGTTTTGTGCAAAGGGTGACAAACACGGGGACGTACCCCTTTTTGTAATAGTTTTAATAAATTAAAAACTTAACTTTTCAAATAAAATACTAACATAGTTTCTAAGTCATGCTTTATTTCACTAACACTTTATGGATTATTTTGTCTAAATTAAAATATATTTTATTTATTTATCTGCTCTGGTAACAAGTAATTCTAGTCTGCTGAGGTTTGCCTTCCACACAGATGTCCATGTGGTTCTGATGTCGGCTCGTTGGGACATCACACGGACTCTCCTGTATTAAAAGTGCAGGCCGCTTTTCGCGTCATGCCAGCATCAACGACATCAACCGTCGGTCTCTTGCCTCTATCAACGTGCCGGCTTTACTCGAGCCGAACGGTATCGCGCGTGATGATGGCAAGAGACCAGACGGGATGTCACTTGTTCCTTGGCGGATGGGTCGGGCTCTTGTGTGGGACGCTACCTGTGTCGACACACTTGCAGCCTCTCATCTGGCCGAGACAAGCCGTGATGCTGGTTTAGCTGCGACAAGTGCCGAAAACTTTAAAAAGAACAAGTACAGGCAGATCGACTCCCGGTACCACTTTGTACCGTTTGGAGTCGAAACACTGGGTTCGTGGGGTCCCAACGCTATCTCTTTTTTCAAAGAGATTTCCAAGAGGCTAGTTGACATCAGTGGTGACCTAAGAGCTGGCAGCTACCTTGCTCAGCGTATAAGCATCGCTATCCAGCGCGGTAATGCTGCCAGCATCCTAGGAACCTTACCACAAGGTCCCTTTTTATAATTTTTGTTTTTGTGTTGTATTAAGTAATTTATTTTAATTTTTGACATTAAGTACATTGTATTCTAGTTTGTCTGTACATTCAAATATTTGTATTATACTAATCACATAACACCTACATTGCAAATCGAGTAAGCCCATCAAACTCAATAACTTTCATCCATGCTACATTTATTCACTTTTCAGGAGCCTAGCTCAAAAATTCGGAATAAATGTTAAATGTTCTGGAACAAAAGTTGAGCAAAATGGTAGGTAATATAAGCTTCTGATCAGTAATAAAAACTATTCCCCTAAAACGCACTGATTTTTAAATAATAAGCACAAAACTCAAAACTGAAACTTAGTGGGCTCCCACCTAATCCAAACTAGAGCGGTGCGCTCTAGTTTACCTGCGATGTTCTTAATGTGCTCGTAAGGTTTAAGGCTAACCTTATGAAATAATGAGCGATTCATAGAGTGCAATGTAGGTTGTATTTCCTACAACTGACTGTGGTCATTTTCGTTTTTATTTTAAGTCAGATTAAGGTTTTAAGCTCTTTTAAGTAAGCCTAAGTAAGTAAGTAAACATTGGAATTACTATGACTTACTAGTCTATGATGTAGTCAGTCATATAGAGACGTTCAAAAATTTTTTCCGCAAATTAAAATAGGTAGTCTATTATGCAACAGGTATCGTATAATTAATAATTTTATACCACCTTATTTCTTTATTAAGTTAACAAGGTAATAATATGCGGATAAATAAGGATTTATTAGGTATTTTATTTTAGGTTTTTACATGGTGATAAGAGATTAATAGTAGCCTTTTGTATGGAATAAGCAAAATGTTATATCTAGACTTGTTATTATTTGAATAACTACTTACCTTTAGAGAAATTAAGTATTTGCGTATAAAAAGGTTAGTTCCTCAGAATAGCCTGTAAGTACACCCTGAGATCAGTCGCAGTGTCAATTCTTAAGCCTTTGACTGCCACTGAACTAGACACATTAGAATTATAATATTGTTTGGGGGTCACCAGTGACCACCATGGCGCTCAATGTGTTAAGAGTAGACTAAGTACTATGTTTGACAATACTGTGACTGTGACGTTAAAAAATAAAACATACGATATCGATACTGACTCATCTTAAATACTTTGCTGCTTATGATTTTTAATTACAGCGTTGGGAATCCACGATAAAAATGCTAAGAGCCATAAATATCCTGAATTAGCATACCATCTGGGTTTGGGTCAGTTACTCTATAATTCATGGCTTCGCAGGTGTTAATCATCGGGTGGAAATGGAGTGAACCTATAAAACGATGCAAATGCAAAACAATTAGGTTAATACGAACAAACAGAATCAGGGCCGTGTTAACTTGAATGCCGATTCCGTCGAAATATATTGTTACGCATTTTCAATTGAAATTTTCACGCAACCCAATACTTTTTATATTAAGTACGAGTAGCAGCCGAGTGAATCTAAGGTAGGTGATGTCCTGAACCTATGAAGGGGCTTCCACTTTTTAAATGATGTACCTAAATACCTACTAAAACTTCTGTGACTTTATGGTTCTTTACAACTCTAGAATACTTATTTAATGATATTTATTTTTAATAATTGTATTTTATTTTTCCCATCTAATAATGGATTTCCGCAAAGTAACGCTTGATTCTATTAATCCTATTTAATGAGTTTTGATCGTGTCTAAGATAGCTAATTTAAAACACATGACCAAGGACAAAATATATACATATATATATTTCGTCCATGACATGACACACTTTAGTGATATGACTGATTCGCCTTATTTATCAAGGCACATTTTTATAACTACTACCTACCTAGTTTTATTTGTTACTAACACTGCGTTTTTTACTGATATTGTCTTATGTATCCTTGTAAGACTGATGGAATTATAAACAAATTAAATAGATAATTTATAACGACATAATGACATTAGACTTTTCATTTCCTACGTACGATAATGTCCATAACAGGAAAATAACTATAGCTCCTAATTCAATTTTATGAATACGTAATATTTTGCCCGAGCTTGGCTAAGGCGTGAGCTGGTAGCAGTTGCTTAACATAGACCAGAAGCAACTTCAATTTCAATTTATGCATAGGAAAGTGGCACAGCCGGTGTTATTGTCCTTTAATAAACTTAGAAGCTTTGAAAGGTACCATTTTAATTGTTTCCTGATTCTGAGTTAGTAGTACAGGCAGTGGGCTCGATTCCAAAGCGCCATGTCTAAGACTTTAAAAAAAAGAACAGTCTAGATATTTATTTTTTTTAATTCAGTCTATTATAAATATCTAATTAAGTGATGTAAGTTCTTATGTATATTTATAAGTTTTTGCGTGTTTTCGTCTACCTTTGCCATCAAATGACATCTCTACGAAATTGTCTACAGAGCCCGTAGACAACATGCAATCTAGTCTAAAGTGAAGTTCGTTATCGCTAACAAAATGTATGAAACTGACATAAGCCATCGAAATATCACGAGACTTTTGCATACATTTTGTTGGCGATAGCGAAGTTCGCTATAGAAAGATTGCATCTTGTCTAAGGGCCCAGATTCTTTAATTTCTTTAGAAACTGACAGCTGTTTAATCTAACGTTTCTGATTTCTTGTAGTCCGTCTATTTTTATTTGATTAGTACAGAAATAAATAGACTTAACTTAAAATTAGCCTAGGGTACATTGTAATCGAGCCCACCTTGTGAACGACAAAACGTAACATCAAGAAATAATATGTTATGACTTATCATTCTAAATACGCACCATCAAGATTTTTCTTACCCTTTTCATATCCAAGAAACACAATAATCCTTAATAAGCTGAATTATTTACAAATCATTTTCCGATACATTTATTATCCTCAAACGAATTCATAAACAGATCCCACTCTCTCAATCTCGTTCAAGATTTGCTCTTTTACTTGTTCTAATCAAATTCAATTTATCCGATGGGCTCGGATTTGGGATCGGGGCACAAATGAGGTCCTTGTATCCGATGTAGGGCACGGGAGCTCACCGCCGATAAACTTTGCGTGACGGTTTCTATCCTGCTTCTAATTAATTGACAAATCTACGTCATTAACCTGTGCCACTTCCAGTCCATTATTGGTGTTTAATCCTCAACAAACATCAGGTTAACGATCGTTTTCTTCTTTTTCTTAGCATTTGCACGTGCCAATACCCTAGAATACCTACTGTGAATTTATTATCTTTTTGTAAATTGTTTGAAGATACAAATCCAGAAGCATGGTTATGTCATATTTAGTGTGATTAAGTCTGTTTTACAAGATCAACGTAATAAAAATACCTATGGTATTTAATTTGTATTACTAATTAAATCTCTATTCGCATTTTGGGTATCAACACACGGCCGTACGTCAGACTACCCCACTTTGACCTTGTGACCGCCTCTATCCCCAACACAATAAAAACTGTTTTCGTTGTTCACATGGGTAACCTGACGTGCTGCCGACTGTACATTCGATAAGATCTTGGTGGTTTTAGTAGAATTCACGTATATTCAGGGTTTTAATGACATGAGTAGTTTACCTTAGATTAGGCGTTGATTATTAAGTTTAGTTATTATACATTTTATATATAAAAACATCAAAAATGCCATTTCCCTTCCAATGTTTGTCAATCGTGAGTAAATAACGTTATGAATATCCCTATTTATTTGGATTCAATAAAATAATGCATTACCAATTATTCTGTGGCATTACGCAAGTCAATATGTTTCCATTAGGCTACTTCCGAATAATCACCGTCATGTGCCGTCATTGTCCTGTATGCAACGTCATTCCCGCTCCTGCCCCGCACTCATCTCTCGCTTGCTAATCAAGCATCACGCAAGGGCGCTGTAGTAATTTACAATCACAGAAATATGATGTATGTCGTAATATTCATAATCTTCGAAACATTTGGTTAATTAATTCTTAATTAAGTCGCCCCTAAGGTTGCTACAGTTTAATGTTGATTGAATGACAGTTAATGGGTCAAATGGTTACCATCTGTCATCCGGCGCAGCATCTGTTCGGCTGATGATAATAGTGACATAATACTCGAAGCAGATAATACACAAGAAAATCTAAACTTAAAAAGCTCTTGAGTAATTTGGGACGGGAGATAAGACTTGAAGAGTTCTGAGTGTCAAACTAAGCGAGTGTCAAAAGATTGTGGGACATAATCGGTTGTGACATGTGTGTAACAAACAAATATCATTGCTTTTGCTGCACAATTTAGAAAATGGATAGGAAATTTCTTTTTTTTAAATTTAATAGGCAGACATTTGACCGCAATTTCACCTGATGGTAAGTGACTTTGCGGCTGATGGGACATGTCTGTCTAGAAGCAGCGTATTCACTCTTTTCTTGAAGAAACCCAAATCGTAGTGTTTAGGAAACACTTCAGCCGGCAACGAGTTCTCTAGCCGTACGCAAGAGGAACGAAGATTTAAAACGTTTTGTGCGTATTAGTGGTATGTCAACGACTTAATTTATTTATTTTGAACAATTTAAATAAGTAGGATATTGATAGGTCCAATTATTATATCAATGCAGGATTGTAGATATATTGAGCCAATGGTTGAAACAGTGTGCTCGTATCAGTTCACAAAAAAATATCGTATCGCATCAACGCCAATTTGAATGCGATTAAGGGGACAATAAGGGATGGATTTGAAATTCAAATCCGTCTGTGACACGCGAAATTAAACGTAATTATGTTAGCCGTGACAATGGGCTGGATTGTCAGTATTGTGACTTTGTTTGCAGAGCTAACGCGTTGCGAGTTGACAGAATATTGACCTATTCGAATCTGTCAAATAATCCCAAATGATATAAAACCTTATACCCCTTAGTACAAAAAACTTAGTACCAGGTTTAAACCAGGACCAAATAATGGCCAACCAATCAGAAAAGCGTTTCTCTATTAGGTAGAGTCATTCATTTCTAAGATGTCAGCTCATATTTTAGTCTTGGATTAAACCTGGCTACTAGTTTTTTGTAATAAGCCGTTTTGATCAACGTTAGGTTTGAATTCTGGTGGTGGAAAATTGACAGATCAAGATAGTTCGATGCACTATAAAAAAAGGATCAACCATACTAGTTTTGTTAGTTGAAGGTTTCGTTGTAGGGAACTCAATTTTTGTTAAATATATACAATCTTCTGAGTATCAGTAACAAAAGTAGTTTGTTACTGATACCCAAAAGTTCGCAAGTCGGTAGATTACGGCCTACTAGTTGCCAAATTTTGGTTACTGTTAACCAATATTTTTTACAGTGTGTGCTGCCGTGTGTTGTACACAACATAATATCTCTACTTATTAAAGTTAGTTTGCAATTTTACCATTATGAGACATTTACTACCTAAAAACATAATTTCATTGCATTTACTTATTTATTTGCAACCCATTCCATTCCTGGTTTTCCTGTCCGAATTATGATATGCGTTGATACATATATCATACATTAATTGAGGAAGTTGCTTAGCTATACGTTATACCTCATGGGGACAAAATAATTACCAATTAAGAACACTATTAGTCAACTAAGCAATGCAAAAAAAAGTTTGATTAATTAATATGCCTATGAATAAACCTCAATACATTTTAGTTTTCTTAAATTACCGCCTGTCGAAATACAAACGAATAATGTAAGTTAGTAGTATGATCTGATCACCATCTAATCAAAGTTACATTTTTTGTTTCAGAATACAAAAGGTCTGCTGGTGATTAATTTCGTGCGAATATTCTTACTTAGATGCAGTAAAATATTTGCACAAAAAGAATAGTATAATTTCCTAAATTCCAAATTTTTAACAAAAGATAGCTCATAAAAACATTGATAACAGAAGATTTGAGCTTTCAAATCATAAGTCACCTCCTATCTAATTTTCCAGTGAGTTGTTCGTTTTGAATTTTAAGCATTCTCCCTGAGAATTTCTCAACATATTGGCTGCACGACTACTAGCGTGAAACCAGCTGTTAAATTCGTTCCACGGGTAAGCACTAGGTAGTACGGCAGCACGTCAGGTTACCCATTTGAACTACGAAAACAGCTTTTACTGCGTAGGAAATAGAGGCGCTCTCAAGATCTAAGTGGGGCGGTTTGACGTGCGGCCGTGTATACGACAGCACGACAGAAGATGCATGAACTGTGGCATTGCATGTATTTCTAATTAGGGTGGTTTTACAACAACCAGTTTAAGTCTGACGTGATGGTCACTATGCTAACTTAATGTTGTCGAGCTAGACTTTACGTCTACTCGTACTTAGGCTCCAATCGGCTCCATTGCTTAGGTACTTACTCGTAATACTTAAGTTAAACACGTTTTTTGATCATTATTATTTATTAGTTACGTTCCATCCATACTTAGTCTTAACTATGTAAAAATATCTTGTTTAACGATTTGTTATAAAAACTAAAGTTAACCTTTAATTTATCATCAATTATGTCCACGATATGCAAAAAAGTTTTTTTCCGTTTGTTATTGGTAGGAATTGAATTGGTTTATCAACGTTTAGATACCTTAGTTTTGTCTGACGACGCAACGTGTCTCCCTTTACGATGGAGTCAAATAATTTTGAAGACAAATCGAGTTTTGCACGAATTACCATATTTAATTTACGTGCGTAATGTAGTAATGGGTAGGTATGAGTTGGGCACAGGGGAATTGGGATCACAGATTCCGGTCTAATTGAGTCAGCAGATTTTAGGCATAACGAGATTATGTTATCTCAATTTTAGCGCCATCGCCACTAATTTTAACTTATTGTCTTGGCTGGCTATTTTAATATGCGTAATGGATTGTACCACCGTATTTTTTTTTAAATAATTTTGAATTTAAACCCCATTTTTTAAGAAGGTAGGAATTAGATTAGTAGTTAGCAGATACTTAGATCATTTTAATTCGTAAACAAAATGTGTCATTCATAAAAAATGGTAGTAGGAAACTATACTAGTCATTGATAGAAGAATAATTAGTTATCATACTCTAAATTACTCTTAAATTTATTAGCAAAAATTATAAGTACTTATTGGTTACAACTTAATTCACTGAACTTGTTGAACTTATACGAGGCGTGATTCTACGATCGCAAAGCAGAAAATACACGGCACTTATTATTTAGTGCATAAAGTCTATTTTGGCAAGTAATTTCGTAAGTGCATCGTGACCGGCGACCGCTATTCTAGTCGGATGCACTGACCGCGTGCGGTGCGCATACGCAAGTGGGCAGCGCGTGAGAAATGCGTAATTCGTACTGTCTGTATTAAACAATGACCTCTATAATACAAGTACGCTGGACTAAACATTCCCTAAGAAATGACAGGTAAATTTTGTGCCGAATCATAGCGCCCCCACCGAGTGCCTAGGGAACTAAAATAGAGTAACTTGCATATGTTTACGTCAACTCTTACTAGTTCCTTGGACGGTCACCACATGCTCACTACAGCCGTCAGCGCCAAAATGACGATAATCAAATGGCTTAGGTTGACAGTATGCAGTCCAGCGTATTCGTATTATAGAGGTCAGTTGTATCAAGCTCGTAATAATAATAAGGTCCTATTACATTAATTGACAGCTGTCAATGTTGTGGTATGGATGATTTGTCCATTAAGATTAGGAGTATGCCGTATCTTCCATTTTCATTTTGTATCACTCAATCCAAGGCGATATTGTAATTTAATAAATTATCGCCAGCATTTCATGAGGAATGCAATTAATTATTTACAAGCTCTCGTAAATGACACACAAGCAATTTACATTAGCAAATATGTAGATTATTATATATAGGCGATGTAAATTATAAATCAGCAGATGATATGGAACAATAACAGAGACGGCATACCTGAGTAATTTGCAAAATAAGCATTGAAAAGGCTATTTAAGGGCATAAATGTCTTGTCTAGGTATGCACCTGCCATTCCACTAAGGGAAGAGATTTGACTTAATTACTGCCGGGTACTGACCAAGGTAAAATCGTAGAATACAAATGTATATTGGACAACATCACATACATCCCAAAGTTCTGTAATAGAAAAATGGAAATCAGAAACAACGGTGGTATCACAACACCCAGACCCGAGATAATATGGATTCTAAATATATTATTGCACTTGAAAAAAAAACGACCACCAGAGGCGGGAATCGAACCCGCGTTCCTCGCATACCGGGCGATTGCCTAACCTCTCGGCCACCCTGGCGTTGGCAGAGCCTGTCGAAATTTTCAAGTGCTTCTTAACGCTGTAATGCCGCGTTGCTTTCATCAATGTTATTGGCATTGTACCCTCAACACTCGAAAGAAATACTATTGCAAGTATTTAACAATCAATAGATGAAGCTTGCAAATAAGATAATTATTGTTAAATACTTGCAATAGTATTTCTTTCGAGTGTTGAGGGTACAATGCCAATAACATTGATGAAAGCAACGCGGCATTACAGCGTTAAGAAGCTCTTAAAAAATTTCGACAGGCTCTGCCAACGCCAGGGTGGCCGAGAGGTTAGGCAATCGCCCGGTATGCGAGGAACGCGGGTTCGATTCCCGCCTCTGGTGGTCGTTTTTTTCAAGTGCAATAATATATTTAGATTGCATAGTGAATGCTTATCACTTAAAAAACAATAATTATATAATATGGATTTCTATATTGACCCGATCAGAGATTGAACCCGGGACCTCAGAGATGGCGACCCCTTCAAAACCGGTGTGCATGCGACTCGGCCACGGAGGTCGTCAGTAGTCTAATACGCAAGCATCATACAAACATTTAAATGCATGTGTAATGTAAACATATTGTTATGTCTGCTTGGATGAATTCAATCACAAAGAAGTAAATGGTTCTATGTCTTTTTCGTTGACCTTCATGACATTTAATACCAAAACATGTAGTTTTCTTAGTGGGTTATAAAAGCAGTGATACCTGTAAATCAAACTAATTTGTGCTTTCTGCAAATAGTTTCCAAGCTTTTATTGCGGTAGTGGTACATTCTCAACACTTAGTCTATCCCTTGACATGGCGCCAGCGAAGTTATATGGCGTAAAAGATTCTGTTTCTTCCTGTATCAACAAAGAAGCCTCAACGAATTTTTGTGTTTATTCACGTGCTGCGTCTGAATCATAAATAGTGAATAATTAGTAAGATATAAAAACATTTGTCAACATAAAGTTAATTTAAGAGAAAGTTTGATCTATTAAGTAGGCACTTTTTTCTTGTTTCTTAAACATGAAGTTTATAGACTTACATATTAGTCTCTAGTTTTCGGGCAGACTTAACTTTCTTTTTATAAGCTTATCACGCTGTTGAAGTTTCGAAACTTATAGTAACTTTCAAAGTTAATATTATAGATTTATGTATTTCTACTTTTTAAAGCTGGACTTTTTTCAGATAAGTACGATAAGTTGATAGATAGAATGAGACGACCTACACTGCAATGGTTTGGGGCTATCAATGACACGACCGATGATATTGTATTTTGCTTAACTTATATTATTACTTGAAAGTATACACTTTTTGCTAGAGAGCTTTGACAATATTACTTGGTCATCGCTGAATAAGTAGCCGCACAATTTCTCCACCAAAAATGCAAAAAGATTTCCATGCGTAAACAACTGCATGTGATGCGTGATGCTATCCATCGATACCCTTTCTTTGCCTTTAGCCACTATCAACATGTTTGAGTACAAGCCGTTAGTCCCTTATCCAGAAGTGAGGGTACAGTGGCCCTACTATAAAAGAAGATGTCCGTATCTTCGACATTGCGCGTCCCTGTCACTCATGCCAGAATGACAGTGGGAGTAAGCGCGATGACTAGACTCTGAAGGCCCGGGGGTCTTGCAGAGTATGGCCAGGTTGTACAATAAAGGAGTGGCAATGGGCGGTCTTCCCGTGTCGGTGCCTAATAAGGGACCTGGCAAAACACGTCCCATGACGTATTAACGCACCTTTTCTTGTCGGGTTTAAAAGGTTTAGTTAGCATTGTTGTGATAAAATCTCCCTTCTTTTTTTGCTGCTTAGACGTAGGTACTTCTTGCTCACTTATTTTAGAGATTGGTATAAATAAAGCTAATAGGTATTCTGTGGTCTATAGCTAAACATAACGTGGGTATTTTTTTATTTCAATAGGTAAGTTAGTTATCAGTTATCGCAATCAATATAAAACAATGGATTCCAAGTTTGTACCAAAAGCTAAACGAACGAAATCTTTGGCCAATAAATTTTGAAGTATTAATATAAAAAAAAAACGTACATAATACTTTACATAAACAAGAATCAAAACCAATATCCAGTACAAAACATTGACCAGTTGCGTCACAAAATAATCGGAGTTCAAGTCAATTAACTAACAAAGTATAAGCCAGATGCGGATACTGATCAAATCATTGATTGACAGTCCAGAATCAACACAAAGGATCTTGATACTTACTACTCTACTACAAGTATAATTAGTTGGTTTTGTTTTCCCCCACAGTTCTAGTGCATGTTATTTTTAATATATTGCGTTGCGTGACATATTTCTTTGTGCGACCACTCCAACTTAAGGTGCAGTCTTGCCATAACCGTTAGTCCAGTGCACAACAAGAACCTTCTATGGAAAATTATTCCTTACGTCTATTGGAATATGTGTCACGAATATAGTTCGCGCACTTTAATAAGGCGTCTGAATCACCATCAGCTGGACTCCAGGTCCTTTGTGATAAAGCATTTACACAACAAACTTCTTGTTTCATAATCATAACAAACACTCCAAATGGCTATTAACATTATTGTTTATTAGCTCAATAAAGTTTCTAGTAATTTAAACAAGTAGGTAAAAGGAGTAAAATAATCGTGAAATAATAATAGGAGTCAAATAATGGATGTTTAACTTGCATTACTTTTCTAAACTTTCAGCTTTCAAATTACTATTTCATCATTATTATCACTATTATGACCATAGATAAAAAAATAGTCCCCCAGGCCACACTCTTTGTTTTGGCATTGTTGCCTTTTACGTTTTCTCAAATGTAGGGAAAGTTTACTTTCACGAAATTTTATTATAATAAATGTGCAATCGCAAATATCACAAAATCTTTACGAACGTAAACTTCATTTCCTATAAACAGCAGCTTACAGCGATGTTTACAGCATTACGCCAATCAATCCGCGGGGCAATGTAACTTATTGAAGTAATAAATATAAAACGGTTCTTTGGAAAACCGTAAAAAGTGTACCATAACGTTGGCAATATCCCACTTTATGGTTCCGGTAGCCGATATTAGTGTTGACTTTGGGGCAATAACAGAAACGCCGGGTTCGCCCTACGGATATTTAGACGAAGCTAAGCTGGATATATTCCACCTTGGAATTTCTTAGAAAACTCCGATTTATTTTCTCACACCAATTTTCGGTTTTTAAATAGATATTGAAGACATGAAACATTTGGAGATAAGCTTACTCATCATTGCGTAGGTTCGTAACAAAATGTGGATTTACCTGATCAAAAATGTTGGTTAAATCTTCGACAGGTAAGATACAGAGAGTGGGTAAACTTATGAACAAACAAACTTTCATTCGAATAGTTTTTAACAGGTTTGCTAACTACCTTGTCCATTGTTTGGCCCGAGTTGTCGGGTTCCATAATATGAATTAGGTATTTTGCGTCCAAATTTTTTCTGAACACGAAAGAAATTATTGAAACTACGAAAAAGCTAAGTAATTTAAGAACTTACAATATGATTCAACTACCTTTTTACAAATTAATACTTCTAATGACCATGGTTCTGCGATTTGCTAGTTTCATCTAGGTACCTGACAAAAACTTATGTAAGATCATCATTCATTCATCTTACAAATTCCTAGGTATTTGCCTTTTACGTGTCAGTGTTTACGTGTATTTTTCACAAGTTCGCGAAAAATTAAGTAAGAACTCACACAAGTAGGTACGCACGCATTGTAATCTTTGATCCCTAACAATAAACTAACATTCTCGAATTGGGTCAGCGACTCCACGAATCCATTATGGCGTATGAGTCAACGACCGCTGCATCGCGATCATATGGCGAGGTCGCCAAACCGAGGCGCCGCCACCAAGGTCATTGTTACACTGATGAAAGTGACTAGATATGATTACTACCTACCTAATTGTTTGTCAGGTCAGAACTTACATAAAGGCTTAGGTTAGCCTGATGAATAGAGGGAAGGGAAGGGAGGGAGGTGATGAATAACTTATGGATGAAGAGTATGGATGAAGATAAAATCGGCAATCAGTAAACTTTCCGAACGTTTGTAATAGTGTAGTAGATAGAGACTGTTTTACGATACAACACGATAATAAGTCCGAAAAAGAGGCCTTTAGCAAAAAATTCGGTTGTAATTAACCACATGACGATCAATAATAATGATGATGAAAACTGTTCATCTAACTGCATCAAGTCAACGACCGCTGCATCCGCGATTTTGGCGAGGTCACTAAACCGAGGCGCCGGCGACCAAGGCCGATTAGAGTGAAGAAAGTGACGAAAGATCCATTAATTATATCAAAATTGTAAGACTGATGTCCACCAAAGCGTATAAGTCAACGACCGCGGAAAGAGACAAGGTCGAAATTAGATTGAAAAAGCCATGAAAGTTCTGATTGTTTTATGAGCTCAATGAAAGGGTAGCCAATTTGCGGACTTTTACAGCTTTTAATACACCAGTACAATACTACCTAAATTCTGTTCTTTGTTCGAAGTCGTGTAAAAATAGGTCACTTTACTTGTAATAATAATATCTCGAATAAAATTATTCGTAAAAGTCACGCACGAGTGTGATAATGAACTTGGGGGTCAGAAAACCATATTGAAGGAAGTAAGGTCAATAAATGCCGCTAGGTGAATTCACATGTGGATTCGCAAACTACAAGAAAGAAACGTTCTATTCAGAAACTAGAAAATCCACAGTCTAAAGCGTAGAAAGATCGATAAGATTTCGTATTTTCGATTCGGGGTTGACTTTAATCGTCTGGGAACAATGTCTATTTTGGATCAATGTAAATATACAACCTCGTGGGGCGTTGACCGGCTGCATATTCGCGGTAGTATGTTGTTATGGCTGAAGGTTTCCGCGCTAATGCCAGCGAAGCAAGGTCGTGCGAACGATAGACAAAACCGTGAAGGCGAAAGTGAAAAGTTTCAGGGGTATCTGAAAAGAAAATGCCGCTCGTAGCTAGTAAGCTACGAGAAACACTACAGGTAAAGAATAAGTAAATGAGAAATTTATTTATTTATTTAAGAAAACCAACAGCTTTATAATAAGATATACAGACATAGTAGGTACTTAAGAAAAGTTAAGCCAATAACAGGTTTCCCTTACTTGCAACTAGTTTAGGACGCGTCTAATTAAGTAATACGTAACATTTATATTATTACAAGTTACCAAGTATTAGTGTGGCATGAAATACCTATATATGTGTCTGAGACGAATACAAGTTACAACTTGTTTATATTATACAAGCACAAGTAAGTGGCCAAGCAAGTAACTAAGTAGGTATACAGGATGGTTAATTACATATGGGTTAAGTATACGCTTATTGCCACAAGTACCTTCACATTTTGTGTACAGTAAATATGTCATTGGTCATGTTACAAGCACAGGGCACGTTATAAATTAGTCTAGTTTTGAACATGAAATAAAGTCGATTTACTAAATGAAGTCTACAATTTCACTGTTGTGCTGTAAATTTCTCTGGCTATTTATGGTCTGAATGTTATGTAAAAATGCAACTTTCGGTCTTGGTTGCTAGTTTAATCCCATCACTTTCTACAGACATATCCATTGTTTTATCAAACAGCGAACCACACTTTGCTGCAGAACTGAATAAATAATTAATAAAACGATTAAAACATTTATATTTAAGAAAACTGCATCAAATTATATTATTCATATAGAGGTCAACGTATTTAATTAAGATTTTAACGATATTTTATAATTCAAGTATTTTCTTAACACAATATTTGAAACTAAATAATTCGCCTGGGTTATCTAAACGCAGGTGCCTGATGGGTCTGATGCGGAGCTCTTACGTGTAGAGAGGGAGTTATTTGTCTGGCAGTAATCTCTCACGTCCACACTCCATGTGGCACTGTTTACGCGATACATTGAACTCGGGGCAAATATTTTGGTTGTTTTGTCTGTTATATGCTGAGCGTTTGGAATTTCTTGTTTTCGAATGTAGTAATTAATAAGGGAGAGGAGTAAGGCGTTGTACAGTCGCCGTCGTATTATTCGTTTGTGTTGCAAAATTGTCCGAAATATTCAAAACGAAAAATACAGTTTTTAGGCAATAGGCAGAGGGGCCGCAATCCCAACTGATGTAAAGCGACGTTGCGACCGAGGTTAGGACATGTCTGACTAGTAATAGCATATTCAATCTTTTCTTAAAAGTATCCAGATCATAATATTTAGGAAATACTTCAGCCGGCATCGCCTTCCACTCTCTATCTAGCCTTTCATTAAACAAATAAATTAGCAATCTAAATGGACAGTCTAGGACAAAATGTTTAACTTCCTTAACACATAGTCACAATCATCAATCGCGATCGACGCGTGACACTTGCGCCGAGTCGCCACCGCCACATTAATTTACCAAACAGTTTATCTTAACTATTAATCGTGCACTGGACTTTGTCAGGGAATCGCAATTGATATAGTCCTTCACCGTTCGTCTGACTAATTGCGGACAGACAGACGGACCAATTCGGGCTAACCGAAGTTCACTGACTGCACGTAAAAAGAACTGAATAAAAAGCAACCCGAGTGCATTTTAATGACTACGTTAATGTACAGGTATCAACACGTTCCCTGTCACTTATTTTCATAGGGTTAAGGGCGATGTTTTTTTCAGCCTGCTGTTGCTGACTGTACTTAATGTCTGTCAACGTTCGCTAATTTCGCCTTTGTGTGAAAATAATGAGGCTGTAAACACGACAGATTATAGACATTGTCTTTTACATTTTGCGATGGAATAGGTAGCTCTCCCATTTTTAGAAAAAAAAAATTTACTTTTAAATTTGAAAACTAAAACACAATATTTGAGATTACTTCGCGATTTATTTACATTTTGTAATGTAAATAAATCACGAAGTAATCCGTAAAATTGTGTTTTAATGAGTTCAACAATTCGCGTAAACGTAAGAAACAAATATTGAATTCTTTAGTTTATCGGGGTAAATATATTAATAGTGTTTACCGAAACCAAACAACGAAAATGATCATTCTAGGACCTTATAAAAATATTTTTAATATAAACTATACAAATTTATCTTGTCAAATTGATAGCCACATCGATCAAAAATTGATATTAATTACTTACCTACTTTAAATGAGCCCGCCCAAGCTTAATATTACATAACGACCAATGACATAAAGCTCTTGATATGAAACCCGATAACAGCACCCTAAAGCAATTTATTTAATTACAGAACCCATTTATTGGACGATATAAATTAATTGGACGTAAAACCATAAACGCGACAATACTGAAGTGGATGACCGAAAATGGCACGAGCCGAAATTCTTTGAATTCTTGTTCTCAATTTCCTTTTAGATGTTCCTTAATCTTCTTCGCGTAAGACGCTACAGAAAAAAGCTATTTGGTTTAATTACAATCAACTGTTTGCTATTTTAGTTCTGATTTCACAATGTTTGTACCTAGTTAGAGAGATACATAATTTTATTTATTGCAACAGGAAAACACATTACAAACATACAATTTGGAACATATTAGTAGGTACAGTGTTGTTTCTTTTCCTCACAATCATCAAATATCTGTTACACTCCAAATGTTTTAAAGCGTAAGATCATCTCTCTTCGCAAGGTACAAACAAACAATGCATTTCTTTGTCATTTAAGATGCCACATTCAGAAAACTAATTAATTAGTTCCCCAACAACATGTAATCTCGACACGTGTGTGGAACTCCTAACGAGGTTCGATAGAAATGGGCAGACAAGTGAGCAAACGTGAATCAATAGCGGCGTGGGAATGCAGACGGACTCCTGCGCACGAACATACCAGACGATTTCATGGTCAGGTACCGACTGATATACTGACTGACGAGGGTCTAAGGATTGGGATGTGTTGCCTTCTAAGAACTGATGGTGATATCTGACAAGCACACTAAAACATGATACTTATGTGATATAGCAGGAAAAGAAGCCAAAAAGAGGGTGACCCTTTACAAGAAAGAATCACAGGATTCGCAGGCCTAGTACTCGTATATAAGATAGTCTTCGAATTTTGATAATGGCTATCAAAATTTGAAACCTTTAAGCAAATGGCTTCTACACTAATGTCAGGAAAACAATGATAGCTCTAAAAATAATAATAAAAAAACAGCCAAGTGCGAGTTAGACTCGCGCACGAAGGGTAACACGAAGGGTGTCTAATACTATACAGATAAGGGTACGTAAGTACCCTTATCTGTATAGTATTAGACACTATATTATGTATGACCTTTTTTTAGTTTTAAAAACGGCACATTTGTATGGGCGACCCCCTTAAATATTAAGCGTCTACATGTTGCCGTTATTAATATAAAGCAAAAAACACTAAAAACACGTTTTTTGTATGGAAGCCTCCTGAAATATTTATTTTATTTTGTTTTTAGTATTTGTTGTTATAGCGGCAACAGAAATACATCATCTGAGAAAATTTCAACTGTCTAGCTATCACGGTTCATGAGATACAGTCTGGTGACAGACAGTCAGACAGACAGTGGAGGCTTAGTAAAAGGGTGCTGTTTTTTCCCTTTGGGTACGGAACCCTAAAAATTGCAATTAAAATATCATTTTTTTGGACTTGCCATCATAATATTCATAATTAATAACGATTACTTTAAGGGCTGGGCGATAAGTCTACTGATCTGAAAATTGTACAAAGTAAAGTATTAAAGACTTTATGACCACTATTACCATTATTGTAAGTACTTCCATTCAAGAACTCCATTCAGTGAGAATGTTTGTACACAGATCAAGCTTTCTTATAATTCGATTACGGTAAGGAGAGTAAAATAAAACGAAGTGATTGATACTTGACCCAATCTTTTCTCAGATTTCAAGTGGTTGTAACATTGTTACGTGTTAAAATTAACCAACCGTATAAATTCAGAACACGGCGAACGCTTACAGTTGCGACTGGATAGGGCTCTGTTTAAAAATGAATCCTATTACGAATGTGTAAGGGTTGGTTTACGATTGCGTTGTTAGTTCATGCACGCATGTGTACTTTAGTACGGGCCGCCCGCCTGCAGAGTTGTCAAAACTGCTCAACACATAAAAGTAATGCTCGTCTTGGGCGTATCTTTGATATCGACTCATGATTACGAGTTTTTTTCATGTCAGCCTGATCTTTTTTTAGTTGCTTAGATGTGGGTTATGTAAACATGCCTTTTTATTAATACCTTGTTATTAATTAATGAGTAGGTACTATTGTAACAGTAAAATTGGTTTGACATCGTTAGCTAAATGCAAATGACTATGCTAGTCGGTCTGTAGCTGTAAGAAGTTGATTCTGAAGAAACCTTATGCGCTGCTTGTTTTTTTCAGTGATAATTAAACAGAGGTCAACACTATCCTCTATAATTAAAATGTAAACACGGCGTGACATCACAGCGTCAGGGAAGCTACAGCGTCCTGCGAATGGGGTCGCGTGACTCAGCCGTCTTCCAGGCGCCCAGCCAGGGCTGGCACATGTCCGAAATTAACGTCAAATGCAGTGAATAGAGCCCTAACTTTGAGGAGAGACTAAGAATTAAATACATCATTATGACTCGTCCTTAGCCGCATCGTCGCTTATTATAATGTAGATTTGCGGCCAATTGTGAGCTTATAAATTAAAAACGTAAACAAAATCTAATGTTAATATTAACAAAATTGATGGCGCCCGACGTGGGGCACGGGTAACAACTTAGGTAACAAAGCGTCGCGTCGGAAATTAAGGATCGCCACACTAATATCTAGTAAAACATTTTTTCAAGCAGTCAACAAGTTGATGGCTTACACCAAAACGGCATACAGCAAAGTCGTAAATCGTGGATGCAACAAGAACTAATTAGTGTAAGCCTGTTTTTTTCTTAACTGGATATATAACCATAATTCACAGATTTGGTAAGATGCTTTAAAGTTCGGATCAAAATAAGGAAAGTAAGAAATATGTGTAACTAAAGAAGCAATTTAACTAAATAACATATTGCTGAAGAGCTTGTGACGATACTTATTTATTTATCTTCACACAAATGTCGTGAATGTGAAAGATAAATTAAGGGGTTGAATTAACAAATGGGCTGAGTGCCAAAATAGTATACAAACTTTTTTGTGTCTGTCTTGTATTATTTTGTCACGTGAACCTGTTCGTAAAACATCCTGCCTCGTATAGGTATTTGAAAATTACATTCAAGAAAGTAAATTTAACATGAAATTTAATTTAAATCATTGCTGTAAGAACGTCAGTACTTTTTGTCACAAGTTTTTATCAGCAACGACTGTAAGCAGCGATCCAAATTTTTGGTTAAGCCATGCCGTAATGTAGAGCCGAATTAAATACTTCAGACTAGAATGGACCTTTTTGAAAATAATACCTTTTCCAAAAACATGTGACATCCTTAACAGTTTTCGAAGATGCTCACCATTGCACTATTCGCTATCCCGCGTTCCGCTCAGCTTAGTCCCGAGGAGTGGTGCGAGCAAGCAATCTATTTTAATTGTAATTTTAAATATTGCATTAGGTATCTTGGGTGTAAAAAATACAAGTCTTGATTGACCAATGCTTCCTATAGCACTTTTAGAAATGTTTATTTTTCTCCTAATGCTAAGGATTGTAATGGAATCCTGTCTGCGTTTTGCTCATCGCTCTGGGTAGCAATTTGAGCGAATATCTATCAAAGTATTTATGACCGAAAGTAGACAGTCCTAGTTCAGTGTATTAGATGATATGTTAAGGAGTGCAGATGATGATGTTAAGGTTATGTTAATAAACAAGAGGTAAATCAATAGGGTTTATTTAGGCAGGTGTTAACCATGAAATCGTTGGCCATCCCGTGCACCGCTCAGCTCTAAGGAGCGGTCTGAGCGAGCGATCTATTTTCATTCGTTTGATGTAGCGCTTTCTGACGCTAGGAAAAACGAGTAACATAGAATTGCGTTCGGTTGATGTAAAGTAATTTCGGGATCCTGTTCAAACATATCCGTAATATTGGGTGTTAAATTGTGGTAAGGCGGAGCAAGTTAGGTAGAATATACCATGATATATAATGTATGTCAGTTGTATCTTGTGTAGATATGGATTTAAAAAAATACTTTACAATATACTATTAGAGGCTATCATCTAGAGTATTAAAAGAGATTGGGTATTGTAATAAGTTTATAAAAACTTTTTCTTTTTTAATTCAATTTTGGACTGTCCTCTACCCGAAGGTTGTCTGGAAGAGATTGCTTTCAGCAATTAGACCGCATAAATTGTACAATTCTCTATGAACATTTATGTAAATTGATACTGCGTGTGGTGTGCAAAAGGGTATCTATCTAATAGCAGATTTGACCGCAATCTCATCTGATGGAAAGCGACAATGCGGCTAAAGATGAGTTATGTCTGTCTAGAAACTCATGTCTTATAGGAAAATCCAAATCCTCGTGTTTAGGAAACACTTTAGCCGGCAACGAATTCCACTCTCTAGATTTAAAACGTTTGGTGCGTATTAGTGGTATGTCCAAGACATAAGGGTGGGAAACCCCCGCCTACGCCTTATATCCCCTAGATTAAAATGGGGCCGGTGGAATCTATTCAAAACTTATTTTAATTTTAAAAGGATATGATGGGGAAGAATTTAACACTAAATCAATTTCCATATCTTTTTCATTTACTAGGCATTAAAAGTGACAAAAATACTGCTACTGCACCCATACAATGATTCTTTGTATTCTGTGATACAACTCTAGTACATTTGGGTATTCTGTGATACAACTCTAGTACATTTGGGATTCCTTCTAGTTGAAAATGATGTTATGCTCCTTACATGCATCCTGTAAAGGCCTACTAAAACTGATAAGTATTACAAACTTAAACAACAATTTCTAAGGCTACGTATCTTAATTTGACGGCACGAGCGGACGACGGGATCCCTTCGCAAATAGGACTTAATTAATTTAATATTATTCCCGTGAAGTTATGACGCAGGTTCCCGCATTCATTTTGCTGATTTGGGCAAATTCGCCGCTCACAACAACGCGCTTCGTTTCAGCTTAATTTCGTGTCTCAGTCTCTCAGTTGAAGTAAAGAGGAAAGAACCAAAGCTTAGAGTAAGGAGGTTATTTTATAACACTATGAACGTCTCAGGGGCTGTTTCTCGTGCTTGTATTATATAGTAGACATTTTTTCATTTTATTTGGTGTATCCAAATGCCATTATTCTTAAATCAAAATATTTGTTCAGAGTTCAAGCCAAAATCAATGCCTATTTTCCTAGCTGGAAGATTTCTTAAGTATTTCAAATCGCTCTTCTAAATACAGTAGATATCCTGTTAATTCAAAAGTACAATTTAACATAACTAAGCTGTAGGTATGATGATATGATGATGTCCTCCTAGCCGATTTCGACTACGGCGGCCTATCTCAACAGAGATTAGCCAACTGCGCAGGACATATTATAGTGCACAAGTGTGTGCGCAATACACAGGTGCACTCTCTGTTCCGTCACTCTCATAATTCGGTGAGACGGCAGTCCGACATGACCGTAGAGAGATCAGGCGCAGGACTAACGGCTTAACGTGCTTTCCGAGGCACGAGTGTTAACACCACCAACTTCCTGACTCCGGAGTTGTGTCTGAGTAATTTCAAGACAGAAAAACCCAAACACTCTCGGCCCGACCCGGGATTCGAACCCGGGACCTCGTAGATAGTACCCAGCGTGCTGACCACTAGACCAACGAGGCAGTCTGTAGGTAATGTCTAACTCTACTATAAGCATAAAATGTGTTATGAATACCAGGAAATAAAAAGTATCGCCAGCCTTATTAAAGTTGTCTGAAACATTGTCATCCTAAGAGATTTTCAAAATATACTTACGAGATGAAGATAAGGATGAGTTTATTTGTAGCTATTGTGTTAAGTATTCGTTATTCTTTGTGTAAAAAATAATTGCGACATGTTGATTAAAGCAATCTTAAACTAATTATTCAAGCTTAAAATCTTTAACTAAATTATGCTAACATATAAGACTTTCAGTGTAACGTAATTTAATTAGCTGTGAACAAAATACTTTTGGCTATTACGCTACTGCCTAAGGCCCAGGGTTTCATTTACACTGCCCTAGTTCAAGTTCCAATGAGGATTATAAGTAAAATAATAATAATAAATAGATAATAAAGATACATAATATTTTCGATCTGAATTAACAAAGGTTTCCTTGAGTTCTGGAAGCTACAGTGATGCACCTGTTATCTGGACTGTGAATTGTAAACAACGTAGTAATATTCACTATATATACCGATATTTTATAACAGTATGCAGTGATAAAATATTTACCCAATGATTATTTTTTCACAGTCTAAATATCTGAGTCAACGTAACAAAGCCGGTCTAATGTAAAATTTTCATGACAAAAAATGTAAACAAATGAGTGTAACGTGATATAAACGAGTGGTCAGTTTCCTTTGTGATGGATATGATAACAAAATACTTAAAATTTGCTAAATATTTACTTAGATATCAGTGGAAAATTATAACTTTATGATTCAAAGTCGACTACTTATTTTTATTGAGTAGAGTCCTGATGACCTCATTAATAACTAAACAAAAAAAATCTTAAAATTTATCAGTAAAATATATTTTAGATTAACTGTTATGTGTGAATTGTGCAGTTTGTGCAGTCGACTAAATGTTAATTACAGGGGCATTTAAGCGTTCATTCACAATTAAGCATTTCGATATAATTCATTAGCTTTATTTACAATCACCAATTGTCGGCCATTCGGTCACTGTGCAAAATTTATCGCACATTCAAAAAGTGTTTAAGTCACAGTAAATTTCATTTTCACGTCACGACCGCGCGCAAATCCCTCACTGAAGTCCCACAAAATGGTCACTTTAAAATTATTAACAGCCTGTATAATTCTTTTGATTTTTTTATAGTCATTGTTGCAAGCTGCAGACGCACGCACGCGCACATTATTCGTGACAGTTAGATTCAATTTGGTCTGAGACGTGACTTATGAATCGCATATTGTTCAATTAGTAGCACACGTTATACGATTTGGTTATTGTCGATATTTACTACCTAAAACGTATTTGATTCTTAAATATTGGCATTAAGCTCCTCAGAGGCAGAGTAACTAATGCTAATGTTAATGTATTTTCGCAAGCAGACGACGAAACGCACAAGGGATATCATGATGTAACTTACATTTGCGTAAAGCGATATTGCTTTGATTTTCAAGCTCCAAACATCAAAATTAATGCCCTGTTCGATTTTACCACGAAACAAAGGCGTAGTATACATCCATTGACAATGTAAAAGGAACAAAACATTTCCAGACAGGAAAAGATGCTCACCGTCACATGTGTTTACCGTTTCCAGCTAATGATAATTAAAATGCAATTATTAATCCGTGTTGGTACAACAATGAGCCACGTCACTTCACCAACGTCTGGACTGCATCCTCGGATATTAATCACTTACTTCTCCATCATCGCTTAATTAGCCTTTATGTCAAACGACCAAGGTGCAAAATGTCTCGGCGAGATCTGGATAACTATATCAGTATTGGGATCACGAATGTAGGCGCCTGGCACATGAGTTAGACCAATTCTGAGTAATAGATGCTTAAAAAGTACCAAATGGCTTATGAATGGTCCAAAAATAGCGTCACGAAACGACAAACCTGCAACTGCAAACTGCATTTCAAAGAAAAGCAATGAAATCCATATAACAACTTGAGTTGTTTATAAAAGCTCTGCAAGGAAATTTTAAGGTAAAAGCTAAGTAACCTTTCTGTGGAAACAATACTCTGGTCTGATTATTTTAATTATTTACCATGTCAACAATACGGGGTGCAGTAATAAATAATAATTGCAGTATGTAAGTAGCTCTATGGGTATTGTACTTGTAAAACGTTATTGTTAACGTTCATTGAACCATTAACATAAAGACTATAGAACTGTAGGTATAGGTTGTAATTACATGGGTCATTGATGACCAATTGGAGAGAGTTCAGAAGAGTTTGTATCGGAAAAGATTTTCATAAGGTGAAAATACTGAGGTTTTTTTTAGTTTCAGACGGGTTTCTTGTTTTTTACCCGACTGCGGAAGGAGGGTTCTGTTTTTCGAGAGTATGTATGTATGTATAATTGTTTGGCACGCCTTACAGCCCAAACAGCTAGACAGTTTTTGACATATGAGGTGTCGTTGAATTTGACAAAATTGTAAGAGTGACATAGGCTTTATATACATTTTAAAAATGGCGCCCGCAAATGGAAATAAAGGGGGGAGATTGTTTTTTTTCCTCACCATAGAAATATGGGTATTAAATGAAAGCCAGTAAAGATACCATTTCAAAAATATAATATTTTTTGCAGTCTGGTGTTTTGTTTTGAAAAATAAAACTGGAAATAATAAAATAAAAAACGGTAATTTAAAAAATATAATACCCGACTGTTCTGTGTAATGTGCTCTAAATGCACTAAGCCTCCATTTCTAGAATGGGTCCCGACTGCTACAATGTTTAATATGGGTACCAATTTAACCCGGGTATGACCACTTTCTTGTTTTAGGGTTTTTTTAATTTCCAATTACACAGAATCGCAGTCGGGTTTTTTATTTCTTTAAATTACCTTTTTTCAATAATCATTGAGACAGTGTCAGTTAAAACCTAGTTCACGAAAGTAGCAATACAATGAAAAAACAAGAAAAGTTTTCATAAATGCTCCTGTTTTAATGTTTGTTTTACTACAGAGTTTTCTTTAAGCAAATACATAAGAGAAAAGCTTGCTTTCTTAACGTTCTTTGCTAAAACGTGTAGACAACAAAGCTGTGAGTCAATGCGCTTTAATGACTGAAGAATAAAGAGTAGGTTATGCTCTTGCAAATGGGACGATTGCACTACAATTATGATAAGACGCAAGACAGTGGCGATGGCTCACTCACTGTTGCTTGAAAAACTATAGTCTTGTTGATTCTATGTGCTTTGATGACTGTTTAACGTGTTCAAGTATCCTCAAAGCGCAAGCTGCCGACAATGTTACATATTTTAAACTTACAGCACTTATAACAAACCTTCGAAAACCTTAAATAAGTTTAACCTAGTTCTTTATAAACCAACAAATCAAAGCAAATACTTACAAAAAGAAAACAAATACCATTTTTATGCGATTATTTACTTCAGTAAATGTATAGCTTCGTTTATTTCCTATCTCCTACCGACTATTGACTATCTAGTCAGTGTCCCGTTTAACTACAAGTTCCGTGGTTTATTTATGAAATCAGTAAATAGGAATTGAAATTACTGCCTCATTTTCCATTATAGTACATTGCGCACTTCACGAAAGATGTGCACTCGTAAATGAAGTGAGCTGTCAAAAGATATAACTTTACGACTATTACACAAAGCAAATGTAAATCCACCGACACCATCGCACCGGTCATGCGTAAACAAAACACATAAAATATGATGGCATGATGCTGAAAAGGGTTGAGGAAATGAAAACTCCCGATTTGTCCGACGTCTGACAAGTGAGAGAGATCCCCTAATATAACGTTGAATTTGTATTTTATCCCTTGGTCAAAATAAAATAGTGGGTTAGCTCGGGACATGACATAAATTATCTTGACATAAATAGACCCATCAGAAATCAGATTCATCATTACGACGACTATAAACTACAGCTAATTGTGAGTTATGTGCTTTATTGTGATATTTTAAAAGGAAAAATAAACAATGTTGTTCTTACTCGTAACATTTTTTTGCAAAATAACTTGCCCATACTGTAATAATAAGTAACTCGTTCTTGTTCGACTGCCTCGTTGGTCTAGTGGTCAGCACGCTGGGTACTATCCACGAGGTACCGGGTTCGAATCCCGGGTCGGGCCGAGAGTGTTTGGGTTTTTCTGTCTTAAAATTACTCAGACACAGCTCCGGAGTCAGGAAGTTGATGGTGTTAACACCCCCGTGCCTCGGAAAGCACGTTAAGCCGTTGGTCCTGCGCCTGATCTCTCTACGGTCTTGTCGTACTGCCGTCTAAACCAAATTATGAGAGTGAAGGAACAGAGAGTGCATCTGTGTATTGCGCACACACTTGAGCACTATAATATCTCCCGCGTAGTTGGCAAAATCTCGGTTGAGATTGACCGCTATAGTCGAAATTCGGCTAGGAGAACATTAATAAGTAACTTTGTTTCAAACCTTGCATGTTTATTATACTGAATTATTATTTTGTTGGTAGAGGTCGTTTAGTATTAGGAAAATTCTTGAAAACCTGAGATTTAATCTGTACAAATGCCCTTATTGACATTTTGTATAAATGCCCTAGAATTCTCCTAGTTTGTTTTTGATTTCAAAAACAAACTAGAAGAATTCTAGGGCAGTTAACACCAGCAAACATACTAAAACAATATTAAACATGCAAGGAGGGCAAAGTTAGGCCAAACTTTAGGAGGATTTTCTATCGAACCAAATTCCTCTGATCGTGTTTCGACTTAACAATGATCTGAAGTTTCTGGTATTTAAACAGGTTTAAAATTCTTCTGATCGAATTCTTATCATAAAAGGACCTTTTTAATGCGCTTTCCTGACTAAGCTTGTAATCGAGCACATTTCGCCTTAAATAGAGGTCTAAAGGCCTCACTTTAGATGAAACTTGTCGTGTTTCCTAGTCCTGTCGTCACGCTCGTTTGCACTGTAATGCTGGCATGAGTGACAGGGACAGGTACAGTCGGAAAAACGGACATCACCATCCGAAGTAAGGCCCCAGTTTCTAATTATTTTTTTAGACCTCAGAACAGAAGTTTTTTAAATTTATGTCGTACCTATTAATACGCCTCTGATTTATAAATAACGTTAATATCGAAGCTTGTTAGTAGAAATATGTTCAATGTGCGTTTCAAGTTGCCATTAAAACTGAAATGCATGCATTGATTGACGGAATGACGGAGATAATAAAAAGTTCTTTCAACTCAACTTACTTTTTTGTAAATGTCTGCTGTGTGTGGTATGCCAATAAAGTGTATCGTATCGTACCTACCTAATATTATAATAAAGTACCTGCTCTTAGTACATCAGAGAATAATCTACTACTTTAAAGCTAGAATAAGTATTTACGACAAAATACTAAGTATTCCTGGGTATCTACTGTAAGGTTATTTACACCGACCATAAGTTGAAAAAGAAACCTTAAAATATACATAGATAAAAGAATATTTTCTTAAGCAATCACAGAACAAAATCCATTTAACCACCAATTCATGAAAATATTTTTATATAAAACAAAACTAAACATAAAAGAAGAATATAATATTTTACGCCCAAGATAGGAGTTTGCAGCTTATTTGATTGAGGTCTTGGAAAGAAAGAAATTAGACTTTCGCTATTGATAGGTATTTGAACAAGTATCGTATTTTTATTTTCTTAAACACCGAATGGTGTTTCTTGATGAGTTACTTTTTCAGTTTAAGTAATTTAGCGCTATCCCGGTTGTGCACTCGCACACGTGTGACCAGGGTCCGCTTTGGACCATGGTCTAGGATATGGCACATAACTGCCCTGCCACTGCCACGGGCGACAAACACTGCCCTTATTTCCAATTACAATATCAGTTAGAACCAAACGAATCGTGTAAAATGGTACCGACATAACTTACAGTCAATAAATCTTCATGGAATTATAAAATAAGTTCTCATTTCAATACATTTGTAAGTTTTGTGGAATGTTCTAGTCCATCAGGTTCACAGGCCGGCAGTAAGTGTTCATCGGAGCAGGTAAATTAATGTGTCTGACCGTCTGATCCTTCGGTTCCCAAAGGGCACATTACCACCCTTTGCGGTTTCAGAGGAGCTAAAGGAAGGGCCTTAAGACGCGAGGGGTTTGATAAATAAACTCAAAATACTATATTTCACTGTTTCGCCATTATTTAGCTTGCAATTTAATTAAATGTTTTGTGTGTTCGAATATTAAATGTTTGCGTTTCTACTGAAAAATTGAAACTAAATTAGATTTATAGTACGGGTCCTTAGCATGAAATACGGTCCCATCCGGAAGAAAGCATGAAACTTGGCACGATTGTAGCTTTCGTATGTGTACTTCATTTCCGATATGGAAACACGCTGGGAAATGATTGCTTCTTTTATCTCCCCCGTTCTGGTTTTCTGCAGTTATTGCAAAAACAGTAAGACTCCTAGAGTTTACTGTTCAAAAAGCAAATCATTGCCGATAAATTGCCTACAAAACGATACTAAATTTGTGGTGGTAAGACTAATGTTTCTTATAATACAGCTATCAAAACTTTCGTATAGTCAGATGCCGTGAGCCGTAACTCAAGTACCACTGGCTCTACCACAAAGTTTCAGGTGTCATATTGTAGCCCAATATATATATTTTTAGGTGTCATATTGTAGCCCAACTTAGGTATGTAATCTTCTAAGGTCATTTTATCATAATTCTTGTAATTTTTGTGTAAATAGAGCAAGAGGGAATAAAAGTGTGCATCTTTCAAAAATATCATCAAGTTTTGATGGTTGTACTATAAAGAAACATTAGTCTTGCCACTACAAATTTAGTATTGTTTTGTAGGCAATTTATCAGCAATGATTTGCTTCTTGAACAGTAAACTCCTAGGTCTTACCGTTTTTGCAGAAATTGCAGAAAACAAGAATGGGGGAGATAAAAGGGGGGGTGGGGGAGAGAAGCAATTATTTCCCAGCGTGTTTCCATATCGGAAATGAAGTACACATACGAAAGCTACAATTGTGTCAAGTTTCATGCTTTCTTTCGGATGGTACCATAAAATCGAATTTTGTTTGGAGCAAGAACCGTACTATTATGACTTTTACTGGTTTTTAGATACGGTACTCCTCATAGTTATCTTATATTACGCAGTGTGATACCCTACTGTGCCCTCAAAATTGAATAACTAAGAACTTGACAATTTCGAAGGCCCGAAAAAAATGAGTATGATCTAAAATGGCAGCAAGGGTACATAGGTTAGGTTAGTTATTTTAATACGAAGTTGTTTAATTGAAGTAAGGATAATCTAAATAATAAATCTGAAATCACCGGGTAAATAATGCGATTCATGTACTTTTAGTGAACAAGTTTGACACACACTGGCGTGACCATTCCGCGGGATACGAAAAAATGCAGCAATCGGCAGCCTTATTGTCAGTTTGAGAAGGGTTAACTCCACTCCAGCACATTTTCTCATTAGCCGCTCTGGAGAACTACAGCAATTCGACAATACATTACGAGTACGTTTCGTTGTTTCAGTGTTCTCGTGCTTTACGGTAGAGGTATTTGACCTAAGTTCACCAATTTTTTAACAGCCGACAAACGGGAATCGACGGTTTTTTTGACACATTTTCTATACAAAATATGTCGAGTAATTTTTAAACGGCTGTTTAAGAATTAAACATGAGTTGGTGAACACGATCCTAAATCTGTCAAATTCGTCATCGAGAGTACGTCCTATGAGAGTAAAAATACAGTTTGTGAGATGACATAAATATGTAACGAAACTTTAATTTAACTTATGTTTCAGTTAAATGCGAATAAACCCTCGGGTCATGTGTCTGTTTGTTTTTCTTCTTTTGAACTACGCAACGGACTTTAATAGAGTTTTTAGCAATAGATAAAGTGATTCAAGAGGAAGGTTTACATGTATAATACATGCATATAGCACATACTGAAAAAAAGGATCATCCAAACTAGTTTTTAACCGACTTCAAAAAAGGAGGAGGTTATCAATTCGACTCTAATTTTTTTTTTTGTGTGGCTATGTTACCGCATATCTCTGTCAGTTGTGGACCGATTTGAAAAAAAATATATGTTTACCTAGAGGCTATACTTTCTAGTTGGTCCCATTTTGGCCAAGTCGCGATCTGATGATGGGATCTCGGTGTAATCGAGGGAAACCCTCAAATTTTGAAGGCACGTATAGTGTTTTCGTACTAGTATCTTAATGTTGACATGTTGTTATGTCCGATAATCATTATGTGGAGCTGAGCTGATGGTGGAACTCCTTAAAAATTAGGAGTTTAGTAATTAAAACACCAGATGTTTTGTCAGGTACTGTATAGGATGCTAACAAAACAAAGTCAAAGGAGCAGCTGCCTCCTCTTTCTCCCCCCCCCCGCCCCTCCTAATCCCTCCCTCCCGCCCCCAACAAAAAAAGATATAATTACTTCAAGAAAGAAATCAATTAACTCTTACCGCTGAAACGATGGATTTGATAGTTTGAGTACCGAGAAAGGACATAGAACAGTTTTTATCCCCAAAATCATTTGTATAGGGAATTCATGATACGATATACAACAAACTACATTTAAAATGCTATTGGCAAATCTTTAACTGTTCTTCTTTAAACGGTCTTCCTTCTCGTTGCTACTTTCTTCCAAATGACGCTGTCGCATTTGAACAGTGCGTTTAGTAGGTCTATCCATGTTGCACCTTACACAAAATATCAACTAAAAATAGAAAAAATAAATTTATTTTTTAAAAAAAACAAAAACCGACTTCAAAACTAACTACAGTGCTAATTAAAACTAAAAAATTTATCAACAAATTTAAACTAAAACGTACAAAACAATATTTGGATTACCTAATTGTTCTACGAAATTAAACAAGAAACCTATTTCCAATTTATAATCTGTTATTTTTTGGAGTCGGTGCCAGACCATCCAAAACCATCTCTTGGCTGCTTAGAGTTGATAGAATATCTAGCTTGGTTGGCACCGACTCCAAAAAATAACAGATAATAAATTGGAAATAGGTTTCTTGTATAATTTCGTAGAACAATTAGGTAATTCAAATATTATTTTGTACTTTTTAGTTTAAATTTGTTAATAAAATTTTTAGTTTTAATTAGCACTGTAGTCAGTTTTGAAGTCGGTTTTTGTTTTTGTTTTAAAAAGTAATTTTGTTAGTTAAGGGTTTCATTGTAGGAAAGTTAAGTTTTGTTGAAGTTCGCAAGTCACTAGATTACGGCCTACTAGTAGCCAAATTTTGTTTACTGTTAACCAATCATTTTTTCGTGCGAAGCCAAAGGCGGTCGCTAGTGTCTAATATAATGGAGTTTTATTTTTAACTTGCTTTATATCCTCGAAAAAATTGTAATCAAACAGCCCCCTAAAGCACTGCAGCGGCAATAAAATACACAATTACATAAAGGCGCTTTTGTTTCATAAATCATGTTATTGTCGTCGAGTGTGGTAGTATACTTTTTTTATAGAAACCCAATGATAGACGTTTTTACGAGCCATCGTTGGGCAGAGTAACTTTATGCCTGTTATGTTTATTGCTCTAACATACACGTGCATCGAAAAAATGTATCAGGCATCGATTTATTTACGAAGTTTGATTTTAAGAAGTAAAAGCTTATTTTGAAATTTGTTAATCCATTAAGTTAAAGTGATTGAATCATAAAGACAGTGTCTCTGAGGCACAGAGGAACCATTTATGGATAGACTAATCGCCAAACACGCTTTCTAGTATTGTAATAATGATAATGTCCTCCTAGCCGATTTCGTCTACGGCGGCCTATCTCAACAGAGATTAGCCAACTGCGTAGGACATATTATAGTGCACAAGTGTGAGCGCAATACACAGGTGCACTCTCATAATTCGGTGAGACGGCAGTCCGACATGACCGTAGAGAGATCGGGCGCAGGACCAACGGCTTAATGTGCTTTCCGAGGCACGGGGGTGTTAACACCACCGACTTCCTGACTCCGGAGCTGTGTCTGAGTAATTTCAAGACAGAAAAACCCTAACACTCTCGGCCCGACCCGGGATTCGAACCCGGGACCTCGTGGATAGTAGCCAGCGTGCTGACCACTAGACCAACGAGGCAGTCAAAAGTCAAAAATCTCTCTAGCATTATACAGTCGAATTCATAAATACGAGTATAAATCATTTCTAAGGCTTCAAATATAATCGTACATGGAAGGGTACTTATACGTATATGTATATCTGAGCAGACTTTTATACGTTCGATTAATAAATCTGCTCAGATATAAGTAGTTTTTCACGTTTATATTAGAATCAATGCTCAAATATTAATGAACGACTGTACTTACCTATTAAGACTTATCAAAATGTATTACTATACTAATTAACAATTAACCTTACGAAATAACAATGAAAATTATCAGATTTTCTGTATGCACCTTATTGCACGTTTTAAAATATTTAATGCTGAGGTCCTTAAGAAAAACAAACTTGCAAGACGAGAAGTTATTGTCTATTTACAAAAATTAATATCAATTAATGTGTAATAACGCTTACGTCTGGACAGTTAGTCCATTCAGCATGATATAGTAGGCTGGCGGTCAGGTCATTGCTACTCCACCACATCGACAAGCGGATATAGCTCTTATTAATAAGATTTTTGAGTTGAAACCTAACAATAGTAGTAGCTCGGGCAAGTTCAGAAAAGCTTCTGAATGTTTGTGATGGGTTACATCCTGTAGCTTCAATTACGTTATGAATAGGGTTGTCGATTTCAATTATTGTCACTTTAAAACAGAATTTGCCAAAATCAAATTTAAGTCTCTTTCAATAGGTATGTAAGGAAACATTTCCAAATGTAATACATTTACGTCAAATCTTTAATTTAGATTTAGATTTTCTAACAAGAGGATAGACTTTATGACCTCTCTGGACGTATATGTGTGATATTTAACAAGTGTGTCAGCCCTATTTACGGGTGTACGAGTAATTTATAGTTGATTGGTACTACTGTCGTGTTGTGATAGTGTCCCAGGGTGTTATAGTTTACGCAGTTAACCTTTTTATCTTTTTTTATCGCTGCTGCTTAGTTTGGTGGGAATAGAAAGTAACCAGATAAAATGTATTGTTTGTTTTGGAAGTGCACTTGGGTAAATGGAAGATAAAAATGTAATTAGATAATGAACGTACAAAATATTTCCATTAATGACGCGGTGTTAGTTTTAACCACCACCGCACATTAGTTTTAACCACCGCACAGTCTATGACACTGGCTACCAGTGTCAATAAATATTGGTGAAAATTACAGGCCTTATTTACTAAAAATAAAAAATAACCTTAAAAATAACCTTATTCACTGGGTCTCGAAAATATCGGGCCACACAGCATTTTCCATACATTCGGGGGTATTTCTGAGACTTGACTGTCCAGCTCCCCGTAAGAAAGTCATACATAGAGTTTGTACCGACGTTTTTAACAGTTTACAATTTTAGTGTTAATTGTCGTTTCTCTCACTTGGGTATCTTAGTCTTAGTGACTCGAGACCTCCATCATCCATGCTCCGATGTATTAAAAATTGTGTGTAACCCGTTATTTTTGCGGCCCATTGAAGTCACGAGTATACTCATAAGTAGTTGATATTGTTCCGACTACCTACGTACAGTCAAAGCCAGTCATTGATTAGATTAGGAACAGACTGTGTTTTCCGGCTTCTTGACGTCAAGTTAGCAGTTCCATCTTGACCAGAATAAAACGTGCCTCAATATTTCAACAGTCTGGTGGTTTAAAGCTATACTCCAGGCTTAAAAGAACAGCAGGCCTACCGCCTAATTTGATTGCTTTCAAATTGCAATAGCTATAATTTAAGGAAAGCAATGATAGCTATTAAACCAAGAAAAAAAATACAATTCATACGTCATTGCTTTGGAAGTGCAATCACGCTAGGTATATAGCTTTCGTTAGCAGCTTGCACAATTAATAAAAATAAATCAATAGCAAAAGAACTTAAGATATATACCACTGTTTAACTCTTAAATTAATAAGATACGGATAAATTAAAATGTTTGTCTCAATTATATCATGTCACCTATCTGTTATAATAAAACGGTAAAATTATTGTAAATATGGAGTCGTGAAAGGACTTTAAGTCATGTCATTAGCTACGTAGCACGTATTTTTATTTATGAACTGCTGATTGAACCTTCAAGAATCATGACCAGACTCAACACAAAATTAATTGTTATCAACCCGCCCGCGGGTCTTATACGGTGTTATTACAAAAAAAAATGACCAGGTTTAAGCCAAGACTAAATATTAACTGACAAATTAGAAATTAATGACGCATTCGTGACATCTATATATATAAAAGAAAGTCGTGTTAGTTACTTCACTTATAACTCAAGAACGGCTGAACCGATTTAGCTGAAAATTGGCAGGGAGGTAGTTTAGAGCCAGGAGAAGGACATAGGATACTTTTTATCCCGTTCGACATCATTCCCGTGTGACTTGACATGTAACGTCAGTCACTATAAAACGTGGTATAACAAAAAAGAATCAGACTTGGAATAACAAAATTGACGTATAATGACAGCTATGTAATGACGTATGGATGACTATTTGATATTTGTAAGAAATCAATAATATAACTATTTCTATTAAATAAATAATTAACATTATTGCCCAATTGCCCATTCGTATAAACAGTGAAGTGAACTATAAAACTCGGTATGGTTAAAAATTTAAGTTTTTAGGTGAAGTGAAGTTTAATTAATAATGCCGCGACCAAGACGATCGAATCTTTCCCGACAAAGCCGTGATGCAAGAAGAATACGAAATACTGCAAATGAAAGGACTGAAGAAGAACAAGAAATTGCACGTGAACAGCGCCGCGATAGTATGGCTCGACTTCGTGCTTCTCAATCACGAGAGCAAAGTGAAGCAGCCCGTGAAACAGCTCGGTTGGCAATGCAGAATCGTCGAGCGAACAACAGAGGTCAACAAATAGATAATTTGCGACGCAGAACAAGATATTTATCAAGTGCTGATTTGAATCGAGCAGCGTTTCAATACGATTGCAGCAATGATTACAGCTTGCATCCTAGCGTTTGCATTGGGCAAATGGACGTAGTTTGCGAGTATTGTGGTGCATTAAAGTTTTCCGGAGAAACGCCTGGATTATGCTGCCTTAATGGTAAAGTGAAATTGCCATTGTTGACTCCGCCACCTGAGCCATTGTATTCATTGCTTTGTGGCGAAACACAAGAATCACGCCACTTTCTTGCAAATACTCAAAAATACAATGGTTGTTTCCAGATGACGTCATTTGGGGCAGATATTATCGAAGAACGGGGATTTAATCCGACATTTAAGGTATTTATTTTTGTACTTATATAGAATGTAGTTAAAGAATAACTTACTTTATCTATTGGTACCTATGTAGTATATTTGCTAATTCTGAACTCTACTCTCCCACCGAAAAAAGTGTTTATAACCCAGTTAATACTGTCTGGTTTTTATTTTGTAGATACAAGGACAGATTCATCATCGAATTGGATCATTACTACCTTTTGAAGATACACAGAATAAATTTTTACAAATATATTTCATGGGCAACATGGAAGAACAACTTGATCGACGCCTAGAGATCAATGCAGGAATGAAGCGAGCAATTCTTCAAGACTTGCAGTGTCTGCTTCATGAACATCATGCGTTGGTCAGGTTGTTTAAGAGTGCTTTAGAGCGCATGCCAAGTGATGACTATAAAGTTGTTATCAAAGCAGATAAACGACCATCTGGAACACACGAAAGGACATTTAATGCTCCAACAGTAGACGAAGTTGCCATCCTGATTGTTGGTGAACAATTGGAAAAACGCGATATTGTGCTTACACGTCGCGATACTGGGCAACTGCAACAAATATCTGAAACTCATCGATCATATGACACATTGCAATACCCGCTGATGTTTTGGCAAGGAGAAGATGGATATTATTTTAATATTAAAATGAAAAATCCATTGAATGGTGAGTATCAGTATCATAATTTATTTCATTTATTTGTGAAAGACACTGATTTAAAATAATGCTTATTAAAAAAATGGTTAATGTCTGTATTGTTTGCCTTTAAAATTTGCCTTTGAAATGGTTAATTATCAAATTTTTAATTTCAGGTGAAGAAACTACAAAGAAAGTTAGCTCAATGAATTATTACGCATATCGTTTGATGATTCGTCAAAATGCTGACAACTATTTGCTGCGGTTTCGTCGATTGTTTCAGCAGTATTGCGTTGACATGTATGTAAAAATAGAAACGGAACGTTTAACATTCATTAGGTTGAACCAAGCCAAACTGCGTTCTGAGGAGTACATCCATTTACGTGATGCAGTTAATACTGAAGGAAATGCAGCTAATATTGGTCGATTAACTATTCTGCCGGCGACATACATTGGTAGTCCACGTCATATGCATGAATATGCACAAGATGCAATGACATATGTTCGTCATTACGGTCGGCCCGATCTCTTTATTACTTTTACCTGTAATCCAAAATGGATAGAAATTACTCAATTGCTGCTTCCCGGACAAACATCAAGTGATAGACACGACATCACAGCACGTATATTCAGGCAAAAAATTCGGTCCCTGATGAACTTTATTGTTAAACAACGCGTCTTTGGAGATACTCGATGCTGGATGTATTCAATCGAATGGCAAAAGCGAGGCCTGCCGCACGCACACATTCTTATTTGGTTAGTGGAAAGAATTCAGCCTGACCAAATAGATGATATCATATGTGCTGAGATTCCTGATTATGAAGTCGATCCAGACCTACATGATGTTGTTACTACTAATATGATTCATGGACCGTGTGGTGCCATCAATCCCCAATCACCTTGCATGGTCGATGGAAAGTGCTCTAAACGATATCCACGGAAATTAACGGCGGAGACTGTCACTGGCAATGATGGTTATCCGCTGTATCGGCGTCGATCACCAGATGACAACGGTCGAACTGTCACAACGAAAGTGAAAAGAATGGATTTCGTTGTCGACAACAGTTGGATTGTTCCATATTCGCCACTTATTTCTAAATCGTTCAAGACACATTGCAACGTTGAATACTGCAATTCAGTTAAGTCCATAAAATATATTTGCAAATATGTCACGAAAGGCAGTGATATGGCGGTTTTTGGATTGCAATCCTCGAATACCAACGATGAAATTTCACGCTATCAAGTTGGTCGTTATGTGAACTGTAATGAAGCGATTTGGCGTATATTCGCATTTCCCATTCACGAACGTCATCCTACTGTTACGCATTTGGCGGTGCATCTGGAGAATGGTCAACGAGTATATTTCACGGCTTCGAATGCTACGCAACGTGCTGAAACACCTCCAGCAACTACATTGACCAGTTTTTTTGCAATCTGCCAAAGCGATCAGTTTGCACGAACTTTGCTTTACTCGGAGATGCCACGTTATTATACTTGGAATGCTTCATCGAAGAATTTTCAAAGACGGAAGCAAGGCGATGCGGTTCCTGGGTATCCAGATGTGCGTTCTACTGATGCTCTTGGTCGTATGTATACAGTTCATCCAAAGAATAATGAATGTTTCTATTTGCGGTTGTTGCTGGTAAATGTGCGTGGGCCAACGTCATTTGAGTCACTACGAACTGTTAATGGTGTAATATTCCCAACATATCGTGCTGCATGTGAAGAATTGAAGTTATTAGAAAACGATAGTCATTGGGATACGACAATCGCTGAAGCCATTATCTGTGCATCTCCAAGTCAGATACGCACATTATTCGCTATCATAATTTCGACATGTTTTCCATCAAACCCATGTAACCTGTGGCACAAATACAAGGATAATATGTCAGAAGATATTTTACATCAAATTCGTGTCAGTTCCAGAAATCACGATATTGAGATGAATGAGGAGATACATAATCGTGCTTTACTCTTGATCGAAGATATGTGTTACCTCATGTGCGGTAATTTATTAATCAGGTTAGGAATGCCAGCACCATATCGTGAAATGAATGACGCATTTAATCGAGAATTGGAACGGGAACGTGAATATGATCACCAGGAATTAGATTTAGTAGTTCAAACGAATGTACCCCTGTTGAATTACCAACAAAAGAAAGTTTATGATACTTTAATGAAGGCAATCGATGATGAAAATGGTGGTTTATATTTCCTAGATGCCCCTGGTGGAACTGGCAAGACATTCCTCATGTCATTAGTTTTAGCAACTGTTCGGGCGAGATCTAACATAGCGGTTGCAGTTGCTTCTTCTGGAATAGCAGCCACATTGTTAGAAGGATGCCGTACGGCTCATTCAGCATTCAAATTACCGTTAAATCTTCAAACTATTGAAGAACCAACGTGTAATATTGCAAAACACTCAGCAATGGCCAAAGTTTTAGCGGTATCGAAAATCATCATCTGGGACGAATGCACAATGGCGCATAAACGTGCATTAGAAGCACTTAACCGAACATTAAAAGATTTACGCAATGACTCGAGATGTTTTGGAGGAGCAATGATTTTACTTTCTGGTGATTTCCGCCAAATACTGCCAGTAATTCCAAGATCTACGGCTGCCGACGAAATAAACGCTTGCCTCAAATCGTCAAATCTATGGCGCCATGTGAAGAAACTGCAACTGACAACAAACATGAGAGTTGCATTGCTTAATGATACATCTGCTGAAGATTTCTCGGAGCAATTGCTGACTATCGGTAATGGTCAAGTACCTGTCGATGAATCGAGCGGATTAATATCATTTCCAAATAATTTCTGTAATTTTGTCTCATCAAAAGACGAACTTATCAACAATGTATTTCCAGAAATTATTTCTAACTACAAAAATTATGAATGGATGAGTGAGCGAGCAATTTTAGCGGCTAAGAATAAAGATGTAGATGACCTAAACAACATAATTCAAAATAAGATCATTGGAACAATGCATTCATTCAAATCTATTGACTGCGTCACAAATGAAGATGAAGCCACCAACTATCCAATTGAATTTTTAAACTCTTTGGACGTGCCTGGCTTACCACCGCACAATTTACGCCTAAAGGTTGGCTCCGTAGTAATCATGCTTCGAAACATAAACCAACCAAAACTGTGCAACGGTACGCGTTTGGTGGTTAGAAAATTGATGAACAATGTAATTTACGCTACGATAATGATAGGAAAATTCAAAGGTGAGCAAGTTCTCATTCCGAGGATACCGATGATCCCAACCGATATGCCGTTTGAATTTAAAAGACTTCAATTTCCGATACGTCTTGCATTTGCCATGACCATCAACAAATCACAAGGCCAATCCTTAAAAGTTTGTGGTTTAAATCTAGAACATTCATGTTTTTCCCATGGTCAATTATACGTGGCATGTTCACGGGTCGGAAGACCATCTGCGTTGTTTGTTTTTGCGCCTGATAATAAAACAAAAAATGTCGTGTATCACAAGGTACTTAAATGAAGAGCAACCTATGTACTAAAATACAGAAATAATTATGAATGATTGATGTAGAAATTTAATTTTTTTTGTATTTTTTCCAATAAAAAAAAAATTGCTTATTTATTGACATTAAGGCGGAACAAAGTTCGCCGGGTCAGCTAGTTACCTAATAGAGAAACGCTTTTCTGATTGGTCGGCTAATATTTGGTCCTGGTTTTAAACCTGGTACTAAGGTTATTGTAATAAGGGGGATAGGGTTTGACAGGTTAAGCGTAGTTTTTACACGACTTCACACACAGTGGACCGCAAAGTCGCGACCGTGTGTTAAATTCAAGCGGAAATCTTAAAGCGCTTCCTTATTTATTTCCCTTTCGAATCAAAAGAATCTCGAGATGGATTTTGTAAACACTTTTACATTGGAAAACTGTGCTTGGCGGCAAGCCCTACTCTGAAATATATACGTTTTCCAAAAGAGATATGCCATAATAAGCCCAGATATAGTAGGTACAGTATTTTGAAAATTGAGAAAAATCTACTGATTTTTGGAAAAATACAAATAACTTATAATAATAACATTGGGACAACTCAGTTTTGCTCGTGGCACGAGAGACTGGGATGGCAAGAGTCGAAAATACAAACATCGACTTCAAGAGTAGGACCTTCGACACTCGGTTTGAATCAAGTGGATTTGTGGGGATATATCTGGTAAAACTGTTGTCTACGTCAATGGTCGGTTTGAATTTAGATGCTCGATTGTTGGGTTTGCCTTAGGAGCTACGAATTTTATAAAAGCTGTCTTTTTAGCCAAGATACCTCTCGTTTCGATGGATAAGGTCGAGCCTAAAGTAGTGTAGATGTACTTTGTCGTATTATGTCGACTACTTTATCGACTATTATTTATCAGACGCGATCCTCTCCAGCTTCGCACGGATGCAATTTAATAAAACATTCCCATGTGCGGATGATACCTATATGTACTATCGCGTTCCATTGCGCCTTACCACTTTGCAGAGAGATTCACTTGGCAGACTTTAGACGATTTCAAAATTTGAATCACAGACAAAGAATATATACACTACGCGAATCACAGGTCAGTATACCTAATTTAAAACAATAGATGTCACTGTAACTGCGAGCGAATTTGAATTTTATTGTTACGTCGCTAGAATAACGATACGGTTTTTTTTTGTCCTTAGAAAACTACGATGCGGTGTGCAAACGATTTTGGACCTATGACTGGTAAGGCGCACTTGTCCTCTATAGTAAGTATCTATTCAGGAAGAGTGCGGACAGATAGGTATTTATTAATTTAGAATATTTATATATATATTCAAAACGTTGAAATTAAATAAGATACTCTACCCTGTGTCCTTTTAAAAAGAATTACGATAAGTAAACCTTATATATTTATTTTTATAATTTAAAGGAGACGATACAATACAGTTCAAAAGTTAAAACTTAATTCCAAATACAAAGTTAAACTAAATTTCAACCGGCGGCGCCGTTGTTAAGTTTATTTGCTCAATAACAGTGATTCACGCGCTGCGATGTCAACTAGTACAATTTGCTTCTATTGCCACTCTAAAGGCAACTTCACACTGAACTTGAGGAAAACACGAAATCTCCTTTATTTATTTATTTAGGGATACACATAGCGAAGACATACATCATAAAAAAACTTTGATACAATTATAGCGAAGTGATAAAATTAAAGTAATAAAGTATAGTATTTAGTAGATACTTGTCTTGATATTTTTACTCTCACGTGAAATATGACGAATATTTCTTCTTATTGTTTGTCAGACATGGTTTATAGATAGATATGTAGGTAAGTATGATGGCACCCATACAGGCGAGCTTTCGCAAGGCTCTGAAAGGTCGACGCCATTTATTTAAATTCATTATTTAAATGACAACCATATTTCGCAATGCGGTTCTAGGGATTTCGTTTTAATTACGATAAGATGCATAATTTTAAAATGATAAAATAAACTTCGTCTATCCTTCAAGCAGAGGTATTTTTAACGACCTGCTCCGTGGTTCGTACGCCGGATTTCATTGTGTCACCGTCTCTGAAGTCCCGAATTCAATTCCCTGGTCGAGTATACAGAAGAATTCGATATTTGCTATATTGTCTAGGGTCCGTGTTGTGGTACCAGAGTTGGTTCGGTTGTTTCTGATTTCCTTAACACAAGTGCTTTAGCAACTTACTTTGGGATCAGAGCAATGTATATGATGTTAGAATAGTTATTTACGGGATTGCTACCATGTACCTTTTTATTGTTGAGTTTCCGATATTTCGGCGCTGTTGCAAGCGCCATGATCGATCATGGAATTACATGGCGTTTATAATGGCGCTTGCAACAGCGCCGAATTATCGGAAACTCGATAATAAAAAGGTACATGGTAGCAATCCCGTAAATAACTATTCTAATTATAATAACCATGAAAGTTTAAAACAGTGTATATGATGTTGTCAAATATATAATAATATATGCGCTGGCGGCTGGAAGCTCTTATCAGTGGTAGTTCCGTAAGTGCCGCCTTGTAGCTACCACCCTCTCACTTGAGGCCGGCATCAAGCAACGTGCCGTGCTCCGTTTGTGAGTGGGTGTGCCAGAACCTTTTTGGTGAGCTTGATCTACCGTCGACTCTGTCTACGCCACGTCTGGCTTAGTCTAGAGTCAAGGACAAACCCATTTAAAAAAAAACTGAGTTGATGAACGTAGCTTTACACGGTAAGAGCAATAATTCGAGCGCAGGCGCCTCGCACTAAAATACACGTGTCTCGATCATTGCTCAGATAACTGCTGTCCTGCCGTGTGTTCACAATCATTTACACACGTTGGGTGGCTCCATTCCAGGAAAGGTAATCACTATTTTCAAACAACATATTTTCGTGCTCCTACGAAAATATTGACGAATTGTGAGAAGATAAATGGCATTTTATTAACAGTCTATGGGCTCAATTCCAATGCGTCCTGTCTAAGATTAAATTTAGGTTCAGTCTCTCTCTTTCTCTATCAAACAAACGGAAAGAGACAGACTACAATAATTTAGAAACGTCAAATTAAGTGATGTGATTTCTAACGTATTTGTACAAGTTTTTGCGTGTTTTCGTCTAACTTTAGTCGTCATCGAATGACATCCCTACTAAATTGTCTATGGGTTCTCTAATTTCCTTAGCAACGTACCGCTGTTTAGTCTGACTGAAATTAATATAGTCTGTCTCTTTTCATTTGCTTGGTAGAGAAAGAGAGACTGAACCTAAATTTAATCTTAGACAGGGCGCATTGGAATTGAGCCCTATGTTTTGGATCTATTGCAGTAGACAATACAGTTACAGTTCTTTGTCTTTGAGTAGACATTTTCAAATTCTGCAAGTCAATCACTTCTCTATTTAAGAAAGAGTAGTATCTTCGCCTTACTATAAGTACTTAGTGACTTTGGGTGACTTTTTTTACAGAAGGTGATCCAACGGTAAGAAAGACCAACACACTGTACCTAATTTAAAAAAAAAAAAGATTTGTTATTGTATACCGGAAAACATTTTTAACTAATATCTAACCAAGAATATTTACTATCTGTCACGGAAACATGGTTAAAAATACATACATACCTACTTACTTACATTTATCTTTACGCCTGAAAATTGAATATTAAATTATACGAGTACTTAATAAAAAGATCACACCAGTCAATAACTCTTCAATCAGTTTAAGTAGTCTAGTCGAAGATATAAATGATTGAAAAGTACTTGATAAAAAGATTATTTACGAAGCCATAAAAGCTTTATAGCATCGTCAATGTGATCAATGCTCATCACTATACAACGAACACTGTACTAGAATCGCCCATTAAAGTTCTTTGTTTTAAAGTATCAATAGTACAAGAACATGACGCAGAATTAGATAGATAGATAGATAGCCTATAAGAAGATCACTGGTAAAAAGGACGTTTTAAAAAAATGACAGTTTTCTGTGATGGTCACATTGATTTGATAAGACACACAATTAATTAGTGCACGCATGTATAAATTCGTTATGGAAAAGCGAATGCCGGAATTTCTTCATTGAATTCAAAACCATGCCACAGAATAAGTACTAGTACTTCGTACACAGAAGTATGACTTAGCAATTGTATTCAAAGAAATGTCTACTCAAAGTCATCAACAATATGGCATAATTTAGGTCACCTCAGAGTCGAGCACATTTTCGTGTAGACACCTACAAAAATCCGTTGCAAGATAATTTCATACTTATAGCTCTGGAATATGATTCCAACCAGCAACGTAGCCGCGCGGCCGCCGCGGTGAATAAAACGCGCGAGCGTGTCGCTGGCCGGTAGCGACACGCAACTTGTTTTAGTCCCTAAGTAAGGGTCGCCGCGCGTAGGTACGTTTTTGCTACCGACGCGGGGAGATACACAGGCCTGACCATGCTGAGAAACGTATCACTATCGTGAAAATCTAACGCTTATTGATTGTCAAGCAAAAACTTTTTCAGGGGCTTACATTTAACAACAAAGAGGGTTAAATCGAAGCTTAAGGTTTTCTAATGTGTATAATAGATCTAGGACTTCGTTAAGAGCACAGTGTGATAATTAGATAATCCATACTCCATCTAATGCGCAGACTTGCGCCGGTCATAATTAAAACCGTATGCGCAGATGTACCCTGTGCAAACTGTCATGAAAGTGCGTTCAGTATGATCAATGATCGATTGCTTATGTATAGGTATAAATAAGTAGGTAATTGTATAACAACCGGCCAAGTGCGAGTCGGACTCGCGCACTAAGGGTTCCGTGCCAACTTTAACTAAATTAGGATCCACTTACTTCCACTTAGCCAAAAAACCACAATATTTTGTTGACGGCAAATATAACTTTGTTTTTCATAGTGTTTGTAAGAAGAACAAAGTTATGTTTGTGGTTGTTGAAAATGGTGCTATATCTTTAAAACTGCTAGTTCGATCTCGTTCAAACCAATTTTCGTTGAATAAATTTGTTACGATTTACCTCATGTATTTTTTTCAAAATGTACACTTGCTTAGTTCAAAAGTTAAATGGGGGGACGCTCATTTTACCACTTTGGAAGCGCCTTTCTCTCAAAATGGTTTTAGGAACCTCGATGTCATTTTAAAAGACCTATCCATAGACACTGTAGCCGACCTCCACCGCGTCGGTACATAAATCCTTTTCTAGTTATTTTTATTTTTTTTAATTGTCAAATATACATTTTAACTTAAAACCCAAAATATAGATTGACAATCTGTCTACTATGACAACCTGAATTTTTAAAATTGACATTTGACAGTTAAAAAAAATAAAAGAAGTTCAAAAAACACTATTGACATTTTTAACAAATCGGTAAGTATTTACTTTGTTTATTACATGTTCATTCACGTCTAGACTGATTTTGATGTAAATGTAAAATGGGTTATGGAAAAGGATATTTTTTTTATTATAAAGATAAAACTTGAAACAAGATTTGCAGTCACACATTACTATTTTCAGCAGATTTGTCGAAATAAGCATTTGTGTATTTAACTAAAGATACTAAAATAAGCCCGTGTGTCTATTTGGATCCCCGTTTCCTACGGGAATCGGTTTAATGTCAATTTGGCGCTGCTCCAAAAGAAGATTTATTTGCTTTTTGTGTCTAGTAGGTAATTAAATTAAGATTCGATCGTTACCAAGACCATAAACTGTTAAATTATATCTCATAAGACACCTAATTAGTTAAATGTAAGTTATGATTTTATTGCAGGCTTTGTACTTAGAGCATTAATCAGTAAATTTGAACTGTGTAAGCAAGCATATTTAAGGTCCTAATTAAACGATATGATAAATGCCTTTGTTTTGAAGTTTTGAAATAGGTACATGTTTATAAAATGCTAAATGTACAACATCACTATGGCTTAGATTGGCTTTAATAGGTCAGTGGTTTTCAATTGAATGGTTTTAAAGATTCGTTTAAATCAAACGCAAAATCTCTAGCACAATATAATAAAATACGGGACAAATTGATTAAATAAGTGGCTGTCAAGTCAATATAAAAGTCGTTCACCTACGAATGGCCATCGAATGGCCTGATTTGACATGCACTCATCATGATTGATGAGCCTTTATGATAATTCCACTGATTGAGAATCTGAATAATATAAATTCGCCAATGTTTGTTGGTTAATGTCTGTCTTTCGACAAACAATAAACTACTTTAAGTAGTTCCAAAAGTAGCAAAATATATTTAATCTGCAAATAATAATGGTTGATGCTTAAAACGAAAAGCCAAATTTTTCATGCATTTGTCATGTATGTACGAGTATGTATGACTCAAAATAAAAATGAAAAAGTAACATGACATGAAGAATTGTAGACCCATCACATTAAGTGACATGACGTTATCTAAGTATTGTTAAGCACCAAATTCTGGAAATTCTCCTATTTCCGTCTCTACATACTTATGTGATGCGTCAACAAATACTTAAATAATACAGGTTACATTATTATACTCACCTAAAGTTTACTCAATCTTTAAATCTAAAATTTGTTTTTCCCAATGTTAATCTTTTGTCTCGTTAGAGTCGTAATTTTGAAAATATTTTTGTCAGTAGACTCCAGACTATTAGCCAAAATAATGTCATGCTTTCGCGTTATTGCTTTCACAAGTTACTTCTAAAGTAACGCGCAGAAGATTTATCAAGGTATCTACTGTAAGAAGAAATCATCATACCCATATCCTTTCATATCAGCCTATTGCAGTCCACTACTGGACATAGGCCTCTCCAAGACTGCGCGAACTTTAACGGTCCTCCGCTTTTCCCTCAGGTTATCGGTTCACCTAGTAAGGAGGCGTCAAATACTATATTTCCTGAGACGTGGACTCCATTCGACGACATATCCCATATCATATTAATGACAACAATCATATGTATTACGAAAACATATTTTAAAGGGCGTTAAAAGTTATGAGATTTTTCTTCAAAGGTGCGGCGATTAGGCATATACTATAATCGCGAACACTTTCGATGTTCTACATTTGCTTAAGTAACTTCACGTTGTTCCAAGTTTATTTCCTCACTGCCTAGTCCTCGTATCGGGCTATAAATAAGTGCATACCTGATGTATTATTACTATGGCCTAAAACTGTAAACCTACGAGCGATTGCTTCATGAATCATCTCGATACCTGTAATCCATACTAATATATAAATGCGAAAGTGTGTCTGTCTTCATTTATTTCGTAAATCTATCAGTTATCTCTTCACGCTTAAACCACTGTAGAACTGATTTATATGAAATTAAGATTGTATGTATGATATGGTATGGAAATTCATAGTTTGAAACCCTAGAAATGACATAGGCTACTTTATGTCGTGATATAAAATATTGGTAGTCAAATGGGAGATGAAAGTTTGTATGTAAAAAATCTAAAATTTGCGGGCGCAGTCACGGGAAACCGCTCTACAGTATAAGTTGATAACTGTAACATAAATGTTTCAAAGTCAAAGTTAATATATAACCGATTACAGAACATAACATTGAACTTTTCTACTCAATTAAAGCACATGACATTATATTTGTGTTGTGTTCTGTTGTTGTTTATTTATGTAATTTATAGTTGATTGGACACTGGCAAATGCCTTTATTTTGGGTTTTATAGATGATGCAGCATTCGTATAATAGATTCCGATTTGCGAATTCCAAAGCACGTGAGGATCGAAGGAATGGAACTAAAGTAAATGGTCCAGACGACAGCAAAAAGACTCTAATAGCTTATTTAATGCATCACTGGCTACAGTCAAAGAATTAATGCATTTTATTCCCTAACAACGTCGAATTAACAAAGTACTTGGGATATTTATACCTCTTATTAAAGCAACTTTAAACACATTCAGATTCCTGTTTGCTACTCGTAAGATTGAATAATTATTTCAAAGCAAAGGAAATAGATAAATGTCAAGTAGGTACCTCCCAATCCGCATATTCCTTAGATTTTTTATTCATTTTCATAATTTGATAGACAATCATTTATTTATATTTATTTAAAATAGTTGTTTTTTCTTCACTCTAAACTAAGCCAGACATGGTGTAGACAGAATCAGCCTATACAATGTGTTTGGGAACCGACCCGACAAACTTTAAGGGCTTTTTCTACAGTGAATTTTAATAATAAAATGTCCTACATAAGTGGGGTGAAAACTCAACCCTTTCGGAATGGCGGCATTTTAATTATTTGGTCATCGTGTAGGAAAAATCTTGTCGGATAACTCAAAATGAGTTGCAATCCAATAAATATCACTAAAGTATCGAAAACAATATCGTAGACTGTTAAAAAATATTTTTACCCAAAAAATATAGACAAAATTAAAGTTGCTCTAATTCATCTCAAAAATCTTAAGTTGGTTTTTCACCCCACATGTATGGGACATTTTATGATTAAAATTGTATGTAGAAGAAGCTCTTAAAGTTTGTCGGGTCGGTTATCTAACACATTGTATAATCTATTAAAAATTAGGTCTGTGATAGAATTCACCTAAATGATTGAAATTACTACCCAAAGTCTTTAACTGTACATGTGATTTAATTTCCACTAAATTAAATCACATGTACAGTTAAAGACTTTGGGTAGTAATTTCAATCATTTAGGTGAATTCTTTCCACTAAATTAAATCACATATAACTTAGATACTATGACAATTAAAGAAAGGAATGTATAAAAAAAATTATATCATATTTTCTGCTTAGCATCACATTTTATAGATGTTTCTTGGCATCTTTATAGTATAATAGTCATACTTAAGGTTTACTAATTGTATATCTTATTGTCAAGTTTACAAACTCTGCTATGTAGTATAAAATAAAACTTATTCCGCTGCAAATTCATATTTTAATACTATCCATGTCAATATGAAAGCAAACTGCAATTGCAAAATGTTATTACCCGATATGAAATAGCGACGAACTAGAATTACACTTGTTGCATCTCAATGAGGTCCGAATGTGTAGGTAGAAGTATTTCATTTTGCACAGTGCCACCACGCCACCGTTTGAATATAATAAAACCTTTTTTATTCTATTTCAACACAAGATATGTTGATATAAAAAACCGGCCAAGTGCGAGTCGGACTCGCTCACGAAGGGTTCCGTACTAATATCTATATTATTATACAAAATTAGACGAAAAATAAAAACAATTTTGTATGGGATCCCCCTTAATATTTTCAAAGTGAATATACGTTTTAATATTCTGTTAACATTTCAAGCCTCTACTTGTTGTCTTTTTTTTTTAATTTAACAGGCAGACATTTGGCCGCAATCTCACCTGATGGTAAGCGACGATGCGGCCGATGATGGGACATGTCATTATTCATATCGAGAAAAAAACGACAAAAAAACGTTTGTTGTATGGGAGCCCCCCTTAAATATGTTTCATATTCTGTTTTTAGTATTTGTTGTTATAGCGGCATCAGAAATACATCATCTGTAAAAAATTTAACTGCCTAGCTGTCACGGTTAATATGATACTGCCAGGTGACAGACAGACAGACAGTAGAGGCTTAGTAGAAGGGTCCCTCTTTTACCCTTTGGGTACGAAACCCTAAAAACGTTTTATATTGAAATTCTTGAAGAGACTTGAAACATTCGCAGTAAATCCAGTCCTTGTATGTACTCTAAAATAAAACAAATGAACATCTCTGTTCAACACAAGGGAATCGACAAGAAACAAATGAATGTCATGGACGGTTTGTCCACGCGCGCAATACAATCTTTGTCAATTCCGAATCGATGTTTTTGAAAATCGATGGGATAATGTGTAACGATGTTCGATCAGCTGAGGCGTTCAAAGGTCAGTTCCCGTGTCGTTGACCCCGGCAATCGATTGCGCTTCCCGCCATGGCTTGTATTGTGCCTTCATTGAATAATGTGGACGGTAACGTACTACCTAGTACCTGGCCTGCCAAGATTCTAGCCCATGTAAGCATGTAGGGTCACCAGACATCGCACACTACTTAAAAATTGACTGCCAACTGTGTTAGTTTAACTCCGCCCGCCCAATCCATAGACGTAGGTTTGTAAATAGAATTTAATTATTTATTAGTGTAGCGATCTTATCATCGTCCAAGTTCGCTTGTTCGACATCATAAAAGAACATTAGGTACACGATCGATGAAAGTAAAAAATGCATGAAGGTCACAATGTAAGCCTAGAGGACTAAATTCTAATGCGTACTTTGAAGTCTTTCTTTTGGTTCGTACTAATAGAACGTTAATTTCAGAGTTTGTTAGTTACCTATACGCCTACGAACTTTTTAAATATTCTTTCTTATTGTTTATCACTAACCTTATAATAATACGGGAATTCATGCAACGTCTAAGTATTTTGTTTTTACTTAAAATAGTTAGACAGGTACGTTGCATGAATTCCCGTATTACTATAATGTTAGTATTTGTCTACGTACGTACTTAATAAGTGTAGATAAGGACTGTAGGTACCTTAAGACTCTACCTTAGGATTCCCTTTAATTGTCAAAATTTAATTATTGTTTAATTACGTATGGTATTAGTGTTATGTTTTTCAGATATCGCTGATATTATGTTGGTCTCATAGAAAAAAATATTGTGCTTGATAGGGTATTCAACTTTTAATCAAGGCTAGCCATACACGAAAACTGCAGTCCGAAATAGCCCATAACTTGCAGTTAGAAGAGCGAGGGCCGGAATGCGATATCTTGATGTATTACTATTGGGGTGACTCCGTACGTTTTTACTACCCCGAGGGCGCCTATCTATTTATAAGGAGGGTTCCGCCGACCTTTACAAATACTCTACCGATATGCTCTACAAACTGGCTGCGTAAAATCTCGGGTATATTACTATCGATTTGAAATCTCCTGCCTCGTAAAAAATCTTTTAAACCAATGTAAGGGGAGTCTAGCTAAAGTTATTTAAATTTTTCGCTCATATTAAGAGAACAAAATTCTGCACCTATGTCGCTTGTGTATTCATTTTTTTTTTTCATTTTAGGTACAAACCCAAGATATTTTCCGTCTAAAAGCTTAGCCACAGCAATAAAACTTAAATTCTCATAATTGTGCGCTCCTGTTGTACCTAAGTATGAAGTAACTTTGAAAGCATTGTCATCCCGTTTATATGTATATAGAAAAGCGATGCTCACAGTATACTACGAGTACGCATTTTACATTTTTCTCTATCACGAGCATTTGTACCAAGTCATGGTGTTTATATGTATTTAAGTATTTCTATCCGTTATCCTAGTCACCATAGCACAAGCCCACGCTTAGTTTGGGGCTAGGTAATTGGTGTGTTTGTTGAAACAATTTATTTATTTATTTATCCTTTACTATCTTGCTGAATTGCTAGCATTATACGAAATCATCAGCTCATGTCCAAGCAATGACCCGTTTCTAGCATCAACTGGCAGGTCACGCCCTCTCACAAAGTGAGAGTACCTTATTTATAGTCCGTCGGGAGTCCCGACTCGGGACACTATCCCTGCGCGCGCGGCTAAACTTAGCGCCTAGATGGAAGCTGAGGCCCTACTCCTCTCGACTATCTCCATCTCGCTCGTTCGCGTTGTCATTTTGTCGTGAGTGAAAGGGACGGCTACATTCGAAAATACGGACATCGTCAACCGGAGTAAGGCCTCTGCGCTACCGCTGATTCGCTCACGCGGTACGCTCTTTTGTTTGTTTATGTTATTCCTTCAATGTTTTCGTACTTGTTCAAATTATGTGAAGTTAGTGACTGGACAAACGTGTACTTCATCGCTGTTCAGAATTAGCTGATTAATAATTTCAGCAAATTAACTACAGCTCAAACTACGATTTCAGTGTTAGAGACTTGTCAAAATTGTTATTGCTTCGTTACTACGAGTGATACTAACCATGGAACGTTTGTTGTGGACAAGTAAGCGAAAATAGTTTTTCGTTCCAGAATTCCAATTTTATTTTCAATACGCTTTAGAAGTTTCTTTTTAGTATAGTACAGCGTTCGTAAGAAATCTGTCCAATTAGAATTTACACTCCAGTAAGAATTCAACGTGTTAAAAAATTGTGAGCCAGATTTAACATGCATGGTTTGTTCGCATTTTTTAAAATCAGGTATCCGTAATTTTAGCTCAAATTAAAACCGCAAACATTTTTTTTCTTCTCATTTGGATCTTTTTTGAAATTTAAGAACTGGTATAAAATGTCAATTGCAACGTTCTGAAGGACGTGCGCGCGCGCTTGCTTCATCGCTTCTTAATGTTTGTTTAAGCTTACTTGCATTATGGAGTTATCGTGTTGGTTTAAACTCTATTTAAGAAGGGCGGGCTCTCAATATAGCCCCGCTGTTAGAGATTGAACTTCCATAGCAACTGACGTGTATTAATCACAGCTTTAATTGCGATGAAATATTGTCTGCAATAGCTATAACTTTACCTATAATAGAAGGTCTGGGGACTAATGATTGTAGTTTTATTTTATTGTTTTTTAAATGGTTTCTAAAATTATATAGTATTCTTATAATATTAGTAGATTGGTGGGATTGTGGTTTTTATTTAAGTTCAATTAAAAATCGAAATAGTAAACGTCATCAAAATCGATTAAGGACCTTGTCAATGATTAATAATAATAATAAATGGTTTCAACAAACACACCAATTACCTAGCCCCAAACTAAGCGTAAGCTTGTGCTATGGTGACTAGGATAACGGATAGAAATACTTAAATACATATAAACATTGACCTTGATTTCCCAACGCTAAGCACGTTACTTAGTTTTTATTTTCGCTTCTCTTATTTAATTAGCATACATAATTTTCTCCTTCTCCACTGCGCTAGGCACGCGACCCGACTGACAAGTCCCCATGCTAATTATGTTTTTGCATAATTGACCAATAGGTGTGTAAACTAGGATTTGTAATTCATTAAGTCTGCTTTGTTGTGGGCATGAATGGCGGTGGGTAGTACTTGCCTACGCGAGGATCTGAGAAATTTGATTCGATAACATTTTGTACTGTACAGTCGAGTAAATTGTGAAAGTTCAGATAAAATAATCGAATGGTAAGTATAGTGAGTTGTTTGTTCCGGCGTTTCTTCTCAGCACTTGCCAGATTGTCTGTGTCTTGTCTCGAAGCGCTAGTAGGGCCCAAAAGATAAGGAGACATGTTCTGCCCCATATGGGCCATAATTGATTGATATTTTGACGTTCATAAGTGGCATTTTGTGTCCTAAATTGAATAAAGAATTTTTGACTTTGACTTTGACTTTGAGTTGTCATACATCTCCATAGTGGGTTGCAGCTAGCTGTCTTCCTCTAATTCCTTATCATGCCAATCCAAATGAGAGAACACAGGAACAAATAAAATTCGACATACAAGCAAGCAATAAATGTCACACAAACTTAATATACTAAACAAATATGCATCATTATTGTATGTCTCATATTATCATTTCTATTTTCCAATCCTATTGTAAAACGTCATCCATCGATTGAGGTATGCTGCCAAAGCAAACATATTTTTTGATATTTTCACTTTTTAAGAATATTTTTCTAACTTCTATTTGATTTTATATATTTTTTTTATTATTATAGTCATTTGTTTTTATAAGGAGGTAGTGACAGTATTAGAGATGTTTAACCTAAAAATATATGTTTCCCAATTAAATTAGCTCCGAAACAAGGTATGATACAAACTTCTTATTATTTAATATTTATCTTCAATATTATATAGGTAGAGCCAATCATCAATAGAATTGTTTACTAGCATAACTTTTTTATAAGCTGCTTGCTCATCTTTCACGTCACAGGATAAGCCTCAAATTTATATTTTGATATGCTTTTTGCTGCGAAAATCAGTATCCAAGAAATGTTGAAGCCGTTTTTAAAGCTAAAGTATGGCAGAGGCTATTTATGTTCGGTCGCTGATTACACGAGCAACGCGATGCCGAGCGAACACCGCACTTCGAGCGAGGAATAACTTAAAATTATTGCCGCTTCTAAATCTTACTTTAATATCGTGCTTAGAATATCTAGTATCATGAGAAATGGTTGGAAAATCTTGGAAACTGAGAAAAATGCAAACATCATTCCTATTAAATCTGTCTAAAAAGATTTGTTACTGTACTGTACAATAGTGTTTGTCCCATTAGGTATAATATAGGGTTATTTGTAAAAGACAGAGTACACCAGAATACTGGTGCTTAAATATAGGAGGAACGTCAAATAATAATAACAAAATTGCTGGACAGTAAATCGCCAGTCACCAGAATCGGTTTGTATGTTAGTGTTATTTTGTTATTATTATTATATTAGTGTATATGTTTTGAAGGACTGCTTTTATTAATAAAACGCATGAAGTACATACCTATATTCTTTATGAACACTTACTTGATACACTATTATGTAGGTACCTAATTGTTAAGATATTGCTTGAGTAGTAAAAACAATTAGAGGAAGTAGGTATTATATAAAAAGACAGACAACCGCTGAACAGCACAGACAGGCTAAGAAACATTAATACCTACTGGTGCCTATGTTTTTTTTTAAATAAGCTTATTCCATATTTAGGAATCCTTTATTGGAGCTTCTATAGTGCATCTAGTATTAACGTTTTTAAATTCCATCCACACATTTGTTCTCACACACTTTTTGTATGTATAGCGAGATCAAGATATAAACTTGACCATATAAAAAGGGTAGCTAAAAAGAATGCTGTATGCACTTTTATGGATGCACTGCTACTATGCCGGCCCTAATAAGCGATTACGACCCACTAACGATCAAGATTAAACTCTATATCGATGAAAATAGGTTCGTTCTGGTTTAAACTACTCCAGTCCTCAGGAAATCCGATATGTGGCGACAGACAGTCAGCGTACAAGAGTGTAAGGGCAAAGGGACCCGAATGGGATGAATTAGTACTTTAAGTATTAAACAATGATTAATTGATGACCAGGAAAACCCTGAAAATTTACAGGTAAGGCTGTTAAACTATTTACAAGTTAAATTGCCTTTATGAAAGGACGTAAGACATAATACTTATAGTATTAGTAATAGTAAGTAAGAATTAACTAACTAACTAACAAAACACGATGAGGTAAAACTTAGCAGCTGTAATTAACAGTACTTAACATACAACATAGGCGCAGTAGTCATTCAATATTGTCCCAAAAGATTTTATACAATTTTCCTGTAACCATAACTGATTGTATTAATTATATAAAATATGTATAGGTAAATTTTGTAGCAAGGAAAACCTTCATTTACAATTGTTTTAGTATATATTTAACTAATTGAGTTTTATTAATAAGTTTAATTAATGAATGGCAATTAAAAATATATTGTTTCATTATACTTAATTGCTTTAACATTGCATTTTTATAATACTATCAAGATTAAAAATAATATACAGCCACAGGTTCTGATTTGATACAAGCATAGAAAAAATAATAAATTACTTACCAAATAACAATTGTAATGAATATTTATTATGAAAGCAAAGCCATTGTGTGAATATTACCATGTGTTACCAAGCCACATGAATCATCGATAAAAGGAAAGTATTCGGACAGTCGAAAGAAAAAGTTTGATTCACACGTCCACATTTCCGTGGATTTGATTAATATAGGTCAACGATTTGTTTGACGTCACGCACTAAACTTAAAAGAATAGTCTAAAAATACAAATCCCAACACGTATTTAGAATAACAATAGCAAGCGGTTTTGCTACAAAAGACCTATGAGAAACTGAAATGAAAAATGATGCTAATCGCACTTAGAATATGGTTGATTTTGGATTGTGTGAAGCAACGGATACATGAGTCACCGGAACAGTGCGCTTGCGCCGAATTGTCCGGACCTCACCTGGCAGCTGAATGAATAGTGAATACTAATTGGTCGAAATGTTGTAGCTACCTTGTCATCAATTAAAGACAATTACTGCCTATCATTCATACTGGCAAAATCTTCAGGGCATGCTGTGTTAATATTTATAACCTACTTACGAACATGTGTGGGTGGCATAGCGGCTGATAAATGTTTCGGTGTTACAAGTGAAGTGCAAAACTTAACACATGTTTGATTTGATATTGCTGGTAGACACATTCTATGTATCTTGCTCTATTCAGTTCGGGGTTTGATAAATAGATCAAAAGTGCAAAACAAATAAAATTTTAGCGATTCACCTCTGTAGTGTACTCGTAGATAGAACTAATCAATAACTGAATGAAACAAATCACATATTAACTATGTTTGTAAGAATTAATTTTCTATCAAGAATTTGTTTTGGATATTTTCTAGTTGAGTTTTTTACTTAAATATGTTATAGGGAATTATTACGTAATTATTAGGTAACGATATTCCTTAGAGCAAGTTTTAATAAACAGAAATCAAAAGTTATCTGTAAAAATAACTGTAAGTTTTATGAAAAGTTCTTGCACTAACCTGTTCGATCTCTAAAAGACCACAATTATCATATTGTACAAATATATTGTCCATAGCAATATTCTAAATAAATAGTCCATATTACGTTCAGTCACACATTTTAATTAATGCAATGTGCGTCCAAAAACTAGGTCCCGTTTTGGCGATCCAAATTAACAGTAGAACACAAAAATTATACTTGTCCCTTTTTGTTGCAGCCGAACTTGTAGACTGCACATCTATTTCCATCTCTTTCAGTGGCGCTAAATATATCTGACGAGACGTACATTTCCGGCCAGTGCATACTCGACAAGGCGTTAGGATTGCAAGACAAAATTAAGCTGGAAGCATCATGCACGCTTCCTCATTACGAATATGAAATGAATGTTTGCGAAATATTTATCAACAAAACAGTTTTTTTTATTTGCCACTGTACCTAAAGCGCATGATGTCAATCAAGCTCGTGAAAGCTACACCTAATTGAGAAAACACTTTGAGATGCAACATGCAATTATTACAAGACATTGCTGTTGAAAATAAATAAATCGAGTATCATATGCAAAAAAAAATATTTTATTTATTTAGTTTACCAGCAATCAATACACTTCTAAACAAATGCAAGTCTAGATCTAAGTCCACAATTTTGCTTATGTCAATGTCTTCTTTGTTTTTGTTATATAGTCTACGCATATCGCATCTCTGACTAATTTTAGTCTAGGTACCTATACGAGAATGTCTGAAAGATATTTTGGTAATTATAACCCTTAATTTGCACTACATAATTCGTATATTTTACTAACCAAAAGACAAGATTTACCGTGCAAATGATCATGATTACAATGAATTAGCTAACCTTATTTAATAGGCAGCCGATATTTACTTTCGTATTTCATGTTAAAAATGATAATTAATCGCACAAGCACAGATTATATACTAGTTACTTCGTAACAGATAAATCACTCCAACGAAAATCGTCCATACCTACTCTTATAATAGCCTACAATTTTTTGTCGCACACCGCTGCGTCCGAAAATGTGCTTTAAGTTTCGAACATTACGTTATTATTCCTCTGCAGCTAAGCGACCTTGGAGTAAAACTAATAAAGTCAGGGTTGCCTCTTTAGATACAAGGCCTATTTTATTTGTAGCTTGGTTTGAAATGTTTTACAATGATATAGTGTTTTACAAAATGTCTACCTGTGCAAAATTTTCGGTTGGCCCGAAAAACAACTCGAATCCTACAAACAGTTTTAATAAGTAGTAATGTGGAAAACAAGATCTAAGATTTTGTTCTTGCTTTTTCAAAAATGTATTCATACATACTCATAAAAAGCATATGTGGAAACTTTCAGTATGCCGTATAATTATGACGACTCATTAAAAGATTTAAAAAGTTCAAACATTCGAGACTCTTCTGACAAGTCCAGAATTTTATTTAAATCTGAGACTAATTCAGGTCATATGCTTCTGGTTTCATTTGTACAGTAAATAACAGATTTTTAAATCATATTACTAAATTAGTTTGCAAAAAAGCGAATCGACCGTAACACAAATAATTTAACAGTGCGTACGCGCGCGGCCGTCGGATGTTGGCAGCCTACTGATTTACGCACCGCCGTCGGTGCGCTCGAGAGTAGGCTATTAACGCGCGCAAGTACATTGAGTGAGAGATGCCTGGCACAAGCTTAACTTGTAATTAAACTGTCAGCCGTATAAAGTTAAACATACATATTATAATGTATTGAAGTGAGTACAATTCTCGGAATATAACAACAACCGTTATCACCGTCTGCAATCTACAGTTGAAACATTGTATTAACCCAAATAAGATGAGATTGCATCAAGAGTTAACTTTGAAGAAAATAAAAGTGGGCACTACTTGTGATAATCAAAGTTCGTATTTTATTTAAACTTATATAAATAATGAATAATATATTATTTAAACTTATATAGACCACGTCGAGACGTTCCCGAGGAAAACGTAGTGTTGGACGCCCCCCTGCTAGATGGACCGATGACCAGAGGAAGGTGGCCGGTAGTGGCTGGATGCGAGAAGCGGAGGACCGCGAAAGTAGGCGCCGTCTTGGAGAGGCCTATGTCCAGCAGTGGTCTGCAATAGGCTGATATGATATATAAATAAGAAAAAACACTGTAAGTGTTAAAAAATATTAAAAACTATTATTTAAAGACGCTCTTTACGGTTAGCTGCTGAATACAGTGATGAATGCCATGATTCTCGTGCTGGACAAAGGACATACCTCAACAGTCATCTCGTAAGCTCCAAAGGGTCAGTGCAAATTAGAGCTTCTAAAATAAACCGTCATTTGTTTCAATTTGGAATAAGCAATTTGTCTAGTACACGAGTTGATCCAGGCGAAAAGTCCAACATCCAAAAAGACGGGATCTGCTCCGTTACTTAATACTTCTTAGCCGTGGCGCTAAACTTTGAGATTATTATGTAAATGCGCGGTCCCATTCACAGGCGTTAATTTAATCAGGCTCCAACTTAATTACTTTTGATGAAGCTTCCAGGTGCTAATTAAGGCACGCCCGACTATCACAGGGCAATTTTCAAATGCAAATTCTAATTACAAAATTTACGGCCAAATACACAACATTGGCGCAAAATCAGATGGATGGTTGATTCAGGTAATTTACAGCATCAAAGCCCGATTCATTGGTTTCAGGTAGAATGGGGATATTTGAACTCGTAGCAAAACTACCTGCATACTAATAATCTACGAGATATGCGAACGCGATACGTTTCGCAAATTATAGGTTGTTTATTATTCTCCTTTGTTTTTTATTTGCATTTACTGCTTCTTAAGAACTTATTACACTATCGTATATGTAACAATCGAACTAGGAACCTAATTAGGAAATAGGAAGATGTAATTGAAGCTAGGCCTAGGAATAAATTGGATCCTATTTAAGGCGGTCCTGTACGAAATTGAGAATTAGTTAAATACATTAAAACAACTTATTTCCGTTAGCCTAATCATTGCACAAGGTCCTGGTCTTGTTGAAATTTGAAACAAATTCTTTATGATATAATAAACATGACATGTAGCTAATAATATCTCAAAAGCATTTTTTTCGAAAACTTGGTGATTTTTACACATGAAACAATAATTTGTACTTACATGAAAATGATTGTATTGATATTCCGCAGGTCCTCATCTTTTAATATACACGAATAAAATATATTTAAGAAAATATGAACACTTTTCAGTTTTTAACACAAATGTCTGATGGTTTTGCGCATTGCGCAGAATAAAACTATTGTTCTAATTAAATCATCAACTCTAAACTTTAAAGCAAATGGATCTAATTACTAATATTAATAAGTTCGATCCTGTTTGAAGATCGTTAAGACTTACTCGACTTGCTTCGCGCTGCACCCCCTTAATTACAATACATACTAGTTTGATAATCTTGTTCGCCAGACCACAGATTATATACCAGACGCAGGCACACTGCCTGTTTACTCCATTGTGTTGTCAAAGCTAATCGATAATTTCAACTCTGCTCAACAAGCCCGGCTAGCTCAGTCGGTAGAGCATGAGACTCTTAATCTCAGGGTCGTGGGTTCGAGCCCCACGTTGGGCGCACTTCATTTTTGATATATAAGTTTTAATTTTATAAAAAGGGCTTTTATATTTTTACTACATATTCCTTTCGATCAGAAGTATTTAATATTACATATTTTGGTCTAAATTCTCAAAAATGCCTCACGTAATTAATGAACGCCCCCTTAAATGTATCTATTCTTTCTTCATTTTAAAAATCCCTGCTCTATAAAGCCAATCTTTATATTAGGGTTTTTTTAAATTAACCACGGACCTCTTCTTGCCACGAGTTTAGTGGTTTTTTTTCTAAAATATTATTTGACGGGGGTCCGTGGAATAGTTGAAGAAACACTGCTTTAGAGAGTAGTGACGATGTTAATTATATTCCTGATAAAAATACTAAATAAATAGAAAATCCAGTCCAGACGGGTAGAGAAATGGTGGTCTACTTATGCCCTGAAGTGGTCAAACCAGGGGCCTTACTCCGGTTGACGATGTCCGTATTTTCGAATGTAGCCGTCCCTTTCACTAACGACAGAATGACAACACGAACGAGCGTGATGGCTAGACTCGAAAATACGGACCTTGTCAACAGGAGTAGGCCCACAGTTTTATTTGGCTAAGAGCTCTTGGTTAATATGAGCGTCAGTAAATTTAATGAGATGAAAATCTAATAAAATATATAATAGAGATTCAAAAGCCAGGAGTTGGCAATATGTCGTGATTTTTTAAAGTATCTAGGAGCTGGAATTTGAATTATATATAACATATTTTACTTTTACTAAATGTACCAAGTATATAAAATATACTTCACGACAAGATTAATATCCAATAATCAATAAGCTTCGCATTCAGTAAAAAAGTAAAGTTGTTCTCAGTAAGATAACACATAAATAAGTCCAGGGTCAGCTGAATTACGGCGGTAAATGACCATTATCACTTACATAACCAGAGTTTAACGCAAACATGGCCTAGATGCGCAAGCACAGGAAACTGCCAACCGCGCGTCTCTTTAATCTGTAATTAACTAGATCCCTGATTTGGGCAACTCATACCGCCCATGTCGATGTGCTTTGAAGATGAATAAACGTTTTCCGATTCACAATCAGAGGGCTCATAAAAGATTTGATTTGTTATCTCTAAATATGTATCTTGTATTGATGTTTTTGTTGCACTATCTAAAATGTATTTACTGTTAAATAAAAGATGTTTTATCAAATTAATATATACTAAATGCTACTTTAGGTTGTTATCTAGGTTATTAAAAGCAATTTAAAAAATCGTTAAAAATCCAATAAGACTTATTTTTCAATGCGCTGCCTACCATCCCTACATCTTTCAAGCCAAGATTTAAAAACAAGAGAAAAGGGCCATTCCAAACTACCACTTATCACTTCCCCGGACCCCACGAAAGAAGTAATAGAAAAGATTCCATGAATCTCCCGGAACCCCGAATATAAATGGCGGCGTCAACCGCTGGAGCCAATGAAAATTTGTCGGATTTTTGCAATTTGTAACGGTCCGCAAAATAAACGGGCCGGAATGTCTTCCTGGCCTGGCCACTTCAGCTTAGTAATGTACCGAATTGCTAAATTAAGGTAAGTTGTATCGGACTCCTCATTTTGACGACTGTCGTGGTTCGCGCTCCGGACTACAAAACCAGAGGTGGCGGGTTCGAATCCCGCAAGGGGCAAATGTTTGTGTGATGAGCACGAGCATTTGTACCTAAGTCATGAATGTATAAACTTATATAAGTATGTCTATCCGTTATCCTAGTCGCCATAACACAAGCTCACGCTTACTTTAGGGCTAGGTTACTGGTGTGTTTGTTGAAACATTTTTTTTATTTACTCTTAAGTATGTTTAGTCATGAATCAGAATCAGATTGAAACATGACCATTTATAACTGGAAACGAAGAGATTATAGATTTAATAACAGTAAACAGGATATCTCAAGCCCTAGATTCTAGTATCAAACTAAATCATAGTAGAGAAGTGCGAGTACTGGATACTCTTTAATTACATTTTGAATGTCACATGCATTTAGAATACTTATTCTATCTAGCTCTTTAACTTAAGCTGTTCTATATTTTAATAAATCATCGATCAAAAATTAGACTAATACACGAGTAGGTATTTAAAAAGAATCGAGTCAATACTCGAGTCAAGTGCTAATCTCGAGACCCGCTCGTCACTTGCCCCATTAATCTCGAAACAGTCCGTCCGTCTGTCACTGCCAGTAATCTAATACGACACGCCAGCTTTTTGTCCCCATATTACCGGCACTCGGAAATACGCCTTAAAATGCCCGTTAATCCATCTAAGGAGTCCCCTTTTAAGGAGGAATCAAAGGTTCCCGAGATGGAGTGGATGCATTCATCGTGAAGATTCGTCTCGTATAATGTGTGTGGCGGAAAAGGTGATTTCAGTCTATAGATGGATAGGGTGACGTTGATAGCTTATGATAGGTGATAGGTGACGCGTCTAAGTAACAAACATTAGTAATAGGTCAACAATTTTTCCTTCCTAATTTGAATGATACTTTTATGAAAGAACGTTCCCTTGTTCTGACTTGTAGCATTTACAGTAGATATAGGAATAGTTGAAAATACATTTCGGAAGTGCATGTATTTGTAAGCCATATATTTACATGTAGCCACAAGCCCCTCTATGCATACAAAACAGACTCAAGCAAGATATCCTGACGACTTGTAAGCTTAGCATCGTCTGCGCTCGCCGGAACTGCTGCTTATTAAACACCATTGTCTGAGCCATCTCAACCTGCCCGATTTACCAGACAATGTCTTGCTGTACTCGAATCTACTTTTTCTTTCAAACTTTTAATAACGCTTAGATGTTCGAGTGTGAATGAAGGGTCTTTTACAAATTGTAATTTAGACTTAGCATTTATAGAGGGGTTATTCTTAAGAGCGTATAATATATTCGTACTCATTGTTTTGTTATTTGTGCTTATTGATCTAACATTGAAATGTGTAAGTCAATACTTTCGTGCCATTTGTATTATGATAAATGCGATTAAACTTACTGATAGGTAGCTATATTAACAAACAAATTTTGACACCTACAACTATAATAATTAAGAAATATAAATTGCAAAGGATTGCGCACGTTCGCATAGCAGAGATGTAAAACAAAAGTAAACTCACCACAGATTTTTCATGATGGTGTGTACTTCTCGTGGGTCGCGACCGCGCCGGCGCCGCGTCGCTCGTCGCCAGCATCGTTACTAGCAACCCGACAAAGAACACTCGCGCGCACACGTCCATTGTCCTCCCGGAGGCTCTCAGCCACTCCCGCGCACATTTAAATTTCAAATCAGCGGCCTGTCTTGCACCACCATATACGTCAACCACCCTCTTTTTCATAATCGATCCTTTTCCGTATACGACTCCTTTGTTATGCAACTCGCATCCGCTACTGAGACTTCGATCGGAACATTCGTTTATCCTACATCTATCTAAATCAGTCGTTTTGTGAATTTCGTCTAAATTATCATTGGAATGCTTATCGTTTTCCATATTTCTATCTTTATTCGCTACGACGTGAATAGTTAGTTTGTTATTCTTAGTCGGTGTTTTATTGCTGTGTTTTATATTTGGTTTTTCATTTGTGTGTTTCGTTGCCGCCGGCATTGTCTCGTGTGCTGTCAGCTGGGCATTTCGAGCAGGGGTTTCCTCAGGGGAGCATTCTAGGTCCACAATATCGGCATGCTTCCTGTCGCCATGCGCCAGCTTACCCGTGGGATGCGTTATCTTTCTACGTGGGTGGCACTGTTTGTTCTAAACTTATAATATTCTTGTATGCACAAGATATCGAAGCGATTTCTGCAACAGAAAAATGATAAAGTTTTTAATTAATAACACCAATTTGTTAATCAGGTGTGTTGAGATTTAAAATGTGGTTAACGAATTAGATCACAATTGGTCTAGGTTCACATTGGTTAAAATTAGTCTAACAGACGGGTAAAGTACCTATCTGCAGCAATACAGTAACATTGAAAACAGGATATCCACGATAACAAAGCCCTTTCAAGTTGCAAGTCGATGACAAAATAATGCTGCAAGTTAACTCTCGATAAGGAGACGCTAAGTTATGTTCGCGAGATAACTCCTGCCCTTAACATAAATCTTCCTTCATAAGGTTTACTGCTATAACTATAACTACAGACTATGATAAATAATGACAATAAGGATACGACTATATTAAGAATGTTTTTTTGTGAAGAACCATTCCTAACTTTGACTTTTATATTTAATTTTAAGCCTGAAAACCTGAAGTCGCAACAGTTTGGTAATTCTGCTCCAGTTTTTATGTCTTTGTTATTTATAATACTAATAGTATGTTTATAGTCTTTACTACATTTTCAAATCAATAAAACTAAAATCAATAGAAATTGATAGGTTGTCGCGCTATGTAAGAAGCAGGTAATATAATTCACGTATTTAATAAGAAACACGAGATTGTTTGTATTTATTAAAGAAGCAATGTAAACAACGAACACGTACCCATAGTAGAGTACCCGTAGCTTTGTCTACCGGTATATTAAAATGATCCATTGATTTTCTATATGTGTAGGAAATCATTCAATGATGTGTCACTAATGTGTGATTTAATACCAACTGCCGCACTCAGAGACGTCAATTAAAATAAAACTATACTAAGTCGTGGTAACTGGAGGCGTCAAACTGAAATAAGTATTTAAATGCTCCTAACTAACACATGATAAAGTTAAAATCGTATAAGTTTAAGAAAGCTGAAGTTTTTTACTTGAATATCATTGCGTCTCGTTATTTGTACTCTATATTCATATAGAAACTTTGTCCAATTAGGTATATTAGTTCATTAAGATAATAGATCAAACTTCAAGGTTCAGAATACTTAAGTCTGTAGCACATTTCATAGGAACTATGACAAATAACATAGCCGTATGGTAGACACATTTACGTCATAAGGTTTAAGGTCACGTCACATAGGTTTAAGTTGCTTGAGTAAATATTTGGCATGGATCATTTCGTAGTTATATTTATTTGTGTATTTAACACACCAATATCTTTGTAAACAAAATCAGAAAAAATGCAATAAAAACTATTTTTTGTTTGGTAAGATTGTAAAACAATGAAACGTTTGCTATATCAGACACACTTAGCTGAATCAACATTGGTATTAGCATTTATTTACTTTTAGATTTCATATTAAGTGGCATTGACCGTTAGAGTAAAGATGTCCTTGACCGCGAAAACTAGTCAATACAAACGTTGCTCGCTCAACATACTTCACACCTACCTAACTAAATTAATAAAACACCTGACATCAATATTAACGCCTTATAAGTAGATTTTTATATTAGAATTTGGGATTTTTATAACAATGCTAAACAAATTATATTCACAAATCTTCATAGCCTAATTAACCTGGTTGTCAACATACATAGCATTGCATTTTGTCCTACGTCCTATAAAAGGTTCAGACGTTAGCCGCAAAAATTTTGGAGTACCTACAATGGTCCAAATATCCGGACCGTTGTAGGTACTCCAAAATTTTTGCGGCTCTATCAAATAAATCGTTTCCCTAAATAAAGTTATCTGCTCAATAATCTTAAATCTGTACCTATGTCAATTTACAGTTTTGTTCTCTGTAATACTCGTAACAAAAGACTTGTTAACAAACACGCGACTAAAGTGGGTCAGCGTAATACAAATCCAAACTGTTCCTCAATTCGCTTCAATATTTGAATGCGCGAAACTTGTTTTAAGCAATTAAAACTAGTTTACTCAACTTCAGTTATAATTATGATAATCTTCATGAAAGCTTTTAGAGTTTATAATTACGGCAGTAATAACTTTATAGATGGCTCTATGATCAATTAAACTCGAGTGGGTCTACTGAGTAGCTTAAATTAAACATGACCGCGTTACGAGCTTTTTGGTACATTTACAGATTAGTTGTATTGAAAGGTATTGTCCACTTTTTGTATGGAGGCTGGTTTTTTATTCCAAAATATAACCAACCACCAACAAACTATATTTATCTTTAAGCTACACAAATATGAAACACGTAACCATAGAAATCAGAATTTAAAACGCCTTCATTTTTGAAAAAAAAAATGTTTTGTAATGAGGCATCATCCATTGATCACTTACTTGTATTTCCTGGCTGTATGGCTACCACAGATTATATAATAGATACTACTGGCAATGGAATGTCAATTTTGTAGTATTTTTTTTTTCATGCGTTAATTGGTATAGGCGAAGGTGCGGTTTATGTACAGGAAAAGAGAAAAAATAATTTCAATTTTTCTCTAAATCGGAGGCCTTAAAAATATATATTAAATTATGCAGAAAGGCTAGTTTTTGTGAACTCTTTCATATAATATTTATTAAGCGAAATCAACTCCAGCAAAAGTAGTACCCCAATAACACCAAATGAATGGACTGACCGAACCGGTTTTAGAGTGCTGGCCACTACAAAGTACTCAAAACAAGTAGTGGAGCCGACGAATATGACTTTTGCCACTTGGAATGTGAGAGGAGCCGCAAACCCGCAAAAGAAATCTACGATCGACCACATATTAAACAAATATAACGTAGATGTTGCATGCTTACAGGAAACGCACATGAAAACCGGCAAATTTGATTCTAAAAACTACACATGGACACTTTCGGGCCCTAATAAAAGTCGAGATCTAGCCATTCTAATAAGAAAAAACTCTAATATAAACATGTCGGGTAGCAAAAGCCATACTAACATACTATCGACGACCGTCACTTTCAAAAATAGAAACTTCTTTATAGTCACCACACACACGCCAAATAATTCATCCGTAGCCACCGGAACTTTTTCAAAAATACTCACTATAATACAAAATAAGCCCAAAGATAGCACATTGCTACTGCTAGGAGACTTCAATGCACACATAGGGCTAAAAGACACCAAAGAATTACAGAAAGCCGGTCAAATGGGCAATAATGTTTTCCACGAATACTCCAATAGTAATGGTCACATTCTCACCGATATTATACAAAGAGAAAAACATCCTTCGGAAGAAAAAGCAGCAAAACAACATGGAAATCCGGTTCAATGATATCACAAATAGATCACATTCTGACTAAAGCCTACCATGCATCAATATTCAAATCAATCAGAGGTATCACAATTAACAAATAATCAGATCACAAACTAATAATAGCAGTAACCAACTTGTGCCGAACGAACCAGAAAAATAAGAACATATTAGGCTCAATGGGAAAACCAAACACGACAAGTAACCAAAACTTCAACTACAGATCTCTAGACTACAAAAGGCTACAAGATGACTATACGCGCAATAAATTCCAAAAAGAAACAAACAAAAATGTATTACAAACCAATTCAACACAATGCCTACCGTCTTGGGACTGCTTAATGGACATAATGAAAATATCCGCAGAAAATACCCTGAAACGCGAGCCGCATAGGACTAAAGAACGTAGACTTGCCTTGGCAGAAGTACAATAGGCAAAATTCTGGAAAAAACAGCAACCTGATGATACTAATCGCCGAACTCAACTTATAAACAGCCGTAAAAAATTGCAAGAAATAATCAACAAGGAAGACGAAAAAGGGTTTGAATTATTCTTTTCGGATTTGTCAAATAAATCGACTTCGCAACGGATGAAAATAACCTACGATTTTTACAGACGATACAAACAAACAGAAAAATACAACAAAAAGAACAAATACATCCCTATGTCGGCCTGGGAGAAAGAACTAGAAAATAATCAAGGACCTGCGATCCCCTTACATGCCAATGAAGACCCCAAAGACCTCAAAGAAATACCAACATTGTACGAAATCAAAGACATCATCAAGCAAATGCGCAACAGGACAGCCCCTGGACCGGACCAGGTAGTAGCTGAACTATATAAAGCGATTCCTGATGTTGTGCTAACATTCATCCTAGAACACATTCGTAATGCCTGGACAAATAATGTTATACCAGAATCCTGGACTCGGACCGTCCAAATACCTATACCAAAGAAGCCACACCCACAAAACATTAACGATTACAGGCGAATCTCTATATGTTGCACCGGATACAGAATATATACCAGCCTGCTGCTATCGCGTTTAGACAAAACAATAGAATCACTCGGCAATTACCAAGCAGCTTTCCTAGAAAATCGCTCAACCGACGATCACATCTTTGCTCTAAGGCGAGTGCTAGACGAAAACTGGAGAGAAGGCACAAAAACTTATGTAATGGCTGTAGACATTGAGAAAGCATTTGATACCGTTGATCTTAATGTACTGAAAGATATCTTAACCACAAGAACTAATAAAGCCCTCACAAATAGGATCATCAAAGCGTGTATCAACGAGTCACCTTGCATAAAATGGTACGGCCAAATAACAAACTTTATAAAAAAGGGCAAAGGTGTGAAACAAGGATGCCCACTGTCACCGCGACTTTTTACGATTGTTATAGATGAAGTACTGAAAACGTTAGAAGAAGAATTGCCATTACTAAAACTTAACCAAGATCTTAGTATAAACCTCCCCATGTGCCTCTCCTTTGCCGACGATCTGATACTCGTAGATACTAATCTTAACAGACTTAATACAATCTTTACCCATTTAAAAAAACTTTTATTAACAGTTGGACTGAAAATAAACGAAACAAAAATGAAAATCTTAGTGCGAAACCCTACAGAGAAAAAACCAATGAATCAGTTCATAAGAATGGGTGGAGTCAATATACAGCCATCACAGGAAATCAAGTATCTTGGTACCTATCTTTCAGGAAGCCATGCTAGAAAATGTACAACAAGGATCCGATGCAAGCAAGGTCAGAAAAATGCAACAACACTAATACTCTTCATTAAGAAAACGAAGATGGATTGGAAAATAGCAAGACTCCTCTACAAAATGATTATAGAACCGAAGATGACATATGGGCTCAAAGCAGCCGCCTTGACAAAATAAAATAGATCCTACCTTAGGAAATATGAAAGAGTAATACTAAAAGACATGCTTAGAAACTCAAGAAACCCGCCAAAAGATAAAAGGACACATCAGCTACTAGAGAGGAAAACTATTACAAAAAGAATTAAATTCCTAAGACTATCCTTTTATGGACACGTACTTAGAAGAACACAACCCCACATTTTACACGCAGCTCTAAAATACAAGGCGGCCAGACTGAAACACGGCCGGCCAATATTCACATGGAAGGACTCCCTATCACACGACCTAAGCTACTACAACAAAACACGTGAAGAATGGCATCAACTCGCGGTGGATAAAAACACTTTTAAAAAGGAAGCACAAGAAATATTCAACAGAAGCGAAACGGACAGCGGATCTGAATCGGAGGACGATCAACACCAGCTACACAGAAAACACAAGACCCAACCGCAGGACTCCAAGCACTAAGGCTAGACAGCCCACCCCATCACCTCATCAACGCTCATCCTGTACAAACAATACCCATCTAATCCAATACTCCTAGACTGGGCTAGGTTGCATAACCGCTTGGTTGTGGTCGGGCGGCTGCGGCTTCCCGATCTTCCTCTCCCATCCCAGAGCGTGTCCCTCCTTAACAAATCGTGCACCTCGGTATGCCGGTTTTACCGGAGCTGAGCCCTTGAGCCTAGCCGAGCGATGCACTATCGAATCGAATCGAATCTTTCATATAATATTTATTAAGGTTAGAAATATTGACGAATAAAAAACCATTAATGGACAAGTACTTTGTAAAACGTGGCATAGGTACCTATGAAGAAGTAGATTTTGAAAAAGCTACAAGCGGTTATTGCTGAATAGCCACCACCTGTGAACAAAACAGCTCCACATTCCATTTTTTCACCAAGACACTAAAGGCACTTTCTAACCTAGCTGTCTGGTTTCAGTGAACAAATCTGTGTAATATTTACAGTGTTTTAAGCCAGCAGACGGTTCACAAGTTAGACGCAAGTAGTCTAAGTGTGCCTATTAATAAACGTTTAATTAGAGCCGGCCACATGACCAAGCGCTCTAGTACAAACACTAAAGAAACAGCGACTTTGTACTTTAGAGCTTTTAAAACTTTTATTTGGATACGGAATCCATACTAATATATAAATGCGTAAGTGTATCTGTCTGTCTGTTAGCTTTTGACGCTTAAACCACTAAACCGATTGAGATGAAATTTGTTATGGAGACAGTTTGAGACCCTGGAAAGGACATAGGCTACATTTTGTCGTGATATAAAAACATTAAGGGGATGAAATGGGGGATGAAAATTTATATGGAAAATCCAACTCTTGCGGGCGAAGTCGCGGGGAACCACTAGTATGTAATAACTCTTTCTTTGACGTATTGAAATAATTCTAACAAATGAGCAAAACAGATGTTGAGTTAAGAAGTATAAAATATTTTAAGACAAAGCTTTTACTGTACCTACACGCATAGAAGTTTTACGGACGTTGTGAAACATAAATGTAGTATAAGCTTTTTAAGCTTCTGTTATTGATGTGACTTGAAAAAGTGAGCTTAGTTTGTATGCAAAAATTCAGCCGTCTTATTTTATGAATGAAATAGTATCCTACACTTACATTAATCGAGTCCGCTCTATTTTGCAGTGAATTACGAAAACAAAACAACGCTCCCGCAATCCCTTCCTTTCCCTTTCCGTCGAGCAGAGAGGGACAACACGCACAGCTGACACTGAAAGCACTTAAACTTATAACCACACAGAGGTAAAAAATTTGAGGATCACGTATTTTTAATGCACTATAGTGTGAAGTTGCCGTGTTTTGTAAGTTCGGAGAGTTTCGTTTGTGTGCGAAGGTGGCGCGCGCGAGCCTCGAGACTGGCCTGCCGCGAGCACACGCGGCTACTAAACTCTGGGCTCGGTGAGCGGTGCATGCGCCAGCCCACCTAGGGTAACCAAACGATGGGTTTCTAAGGGACTCCTTTTGGGGATTTCCGTCGTTGACGTCCAAGTTCCTTTTTCCTGTATTTCGAAAAAGAAAATTTAGCTTCGGTTTTCAGTGCGTACTTTTATTAGTAAGACGGTTCAATGAGAATCCGTTGATCTACTATTAACTTAAAACATGGTAATCCACAAGAACACAATATACTACGGTAAAAAGCGCAGGAAATATGAAAAAAACATACTCACCTGCTAGCTGTTATCAAGCAGGTCACTTTCAAAAAAATTAAATAGAACCATAAATAATATAAATTTTTTGGTCAGACATTACTCTATAAGTTGATTCACGCATTAGTAGGTCACGATCACGGCATGTGTTACGCAGCAAGACGGAACGAGCTTATTCACAAAACATTTTGTCGTAAATCGCAATTCATTTTCCTTAATACAAAAACTTGGACACCCTACCGCTCCCGCTTTGTGTAGATATTATTGTCGACGCACAATAAGTGTGTATAAGGAACAATTTTATTTGATTAAAATTTCTTTTCGGTTTTACGTGAGGGCTTTGTTTCACGGGAGAGCTTCTATAAGGGCTTTGTGCTTGAATTGGGGGAACTTATTAGTCCGCTATTCGATGTTCCGATGCATACAATTAACGCACTAAGCTGAACAAAGCAGATACTTGCACAACGGTCCGTTCAAGTGTAGTCTCAAACTTAAAAAGTAACTCGAATATAATAATTCAAGAGGCAAAAAAGAACATAATAAAAATAATCCTTGGCATTCATCAAAGTAGGTATTTAAGGATGCAAGAACTAAAAAGTCTTAATTACCTAATAGGTTTGCCGCTCAAACGTTTCAGAAGCTGCCTAAGGTTAGACATGAAGGAACAAGGTTATGTTTCTAATTAGAAAACAACCAAAATACTTTTTCTTACTTAAGTTACCATCAAATAAGATAAGTAAGTGTGATGCTGTAAGTAGGTATTTTTAAATAACTTTATATATTTATAAAGTACGCCTAATAAAGCTATTTCTATCTTATTCAAAGTAAGTGGAGATTCAGATCCCCAAGAGTCAAGTCTAGACTTCCGCCATTTACAATAGTCTGTACTCTTTTGCTCGAACATCTAACCAGATTTGAAACGTTTAAATATTTACAAGCACATGCCAACAGTTACCGAGTTTCAAGGAGCCATCTCTTAAACCTGCGACATAGACCGGAGCAAGATTTGGCGCACGTGCTTTCCGAGGCACGGGGTGCTAACACCACCAACTTCCTGACTCCGTACCAGAGTATCAGAGTTATTTCTAGACATATAAACCCAGAAACTTTTAGCCCGACCAGGAGTCGTCCTGGACCTCGTGGATAGTACCTATCCAACGTGCTGACCACTCGACCAACGAGGCATTATAAAAATTATATACGAAATACAACTTTTACACTGTTTGTACACTGCATGGCATAAATAAGTAACATAGTTATCACTGGCTTAAATTATACGTCCATTTGGCCCTATAAACAATAAATCAAAATTGGAAACACATCACTCTCCTCTGAAAAATATGTTGACAACTATTGTATTGAATCACAAAAAGGTGTTCTTAAATCATACATAAGTTATCTATTTATCATCATTATTCACTAAAGTTTCCTGTCGCTATTGTTGTAACGTCGTTGGTATGATTCTATTCTTTAGTCATTAGCAGATTCTGAAAATGCACCGATGACTGCTAATTTGTGTCTCATTGATGTTATGTTTTATTATTTTTATGATACATTGTCAGAAATTGTATATTCTTGTCCCTAACAAACAGACCAAGATTCGAAGATAAAAAATCCACTTCATCAGAACAATTATTGACCATTCCATCCAGGTTTTCCTTACAACATAGGGAAGCACGCATCGTCTTTTACTCATAATAATTAATAGCTACGAGTACCTACCACCATTTATGAACATTCCTTAGTATTTATGGCGTTTTCCGCAACATGCAAAAGTGTATCTATATATACACCCGCCGACTACGGTGTATTTAAATTGAGTAACCTTCTTTTAGTAAAAAAACAACAATCCAAAATTGTTGGAATGTATGTACAGTGGGCCTTCCTAAACCTGTCAAAATATCTCAAATGATATACCTTCCTAAATCTGTCAAAATATCTCAATAATATCTCAAAATATCTCAAATGGTAGATATGATAAACAAGTGGCACTGAGTGCGCACGAGTGCAATGATGTATAATAATTAGGATGCATAAGTATCTTGTCAAAAAAGATGTCAAGTTCTTCTTTTTCCATTGTTTATTACACACGGCCGCGGGTCAGACTATGCATGTTGACCTTGAGTCCGCCTCTATTCCATATGTAATAAAGGCTGTTTTTGTGGTTCGGATGTGTGACCTAGCGTGCTTCCGACTGTACTTATTGTTTGCTGTTAACGTTTAACCTCACAACTTTATACAAAATGTTATGTTAAGGAAACCTAGTATTGGCCTACTAAATTAGCAGTACTCATAAAATAGCATAATTCATTGTAGCTGTTGGTTTCTTAAATAAATAAATGATATGGAACTCTATGCGATCAGCATAAGGTTAAAATATTGCAAACACTTGACAGATTGTACCTAGGTTTATGTAGGGCCCACTGTACAGTAGCTTGTGCAATAATTATGGAGAAAAATGCTTAAGCTACTTTTACTGTTTGTTGCTGTCATTGTTTTATTTCCTTGGAATAATGGAATAGTACAATTAGTTCACCAAAATAAATATGTAGTAGTAACGTAAAAGTGAATAATTACTCAGTGTTAACCAGTCTTCACCCATATTGATCAAAAGATTCTAAGCAGACATATCATCTCAGTTTGGTTATACAGGTAGGACGTGTGTAACCTCTCAAAGCGATTAAGGAATATAACTCCTAATGTGGACATACAATAGTTCTACTTTGCATCATTTAAGGAATGTCATCAAACAACATCAGAATATAGACGATTAACATACGCCAAGCGTAAGTAAGTAGGAAGGTTCTCTTCATGTATGTACAGTAGCATGAAACAAAAACACGTTAAATGTTTAGATTGTTGTTGAATGTAAGAATTTACATGTATACTTACTTATTATTAGGGACTAAAAAGCGCAAAAACACTTATTATTGGTCCGCTTTTTATGGTCTTTGGCATTATTAACCCCCCCATTTCACTCCCCTGATGATTTTATATTGCGACAAAAGTAGTCTATGTCCTGCCCAGGGTCTCAAACTATCTCTGTACTAAATTTCATTTGAATCAGTCCAGTAGTTTCTGAGCCTATTCAATACAAACAAGCAATCAAATTTTATTTGTTTGTCTTTCCGCTTTATATAATAATATTAGTGTAGATGAAACATTTCATCTACAGTAGCCACAAGTTACAACAATACCGGCATAAGTACTCTTATTTTGGAAGTGTCTTATTCAAGCAAGGTCACATGGTGTATATTAAGAAGCGCAAAAACTTCTAAAGCACTTAAAAGGGACATTTGACAACCACCACTGCTGCCGCATCAGGAATAAAGCAGAAGCTGCAGTTTTTCTCCGAGGAGAGATACTGTGCATATTCATTATCAAGGTTTCCGTGCAGTTACGTTTGTTTACCATTGGAACGTAACCTTTCTAGACCAGACTTATGTTAACAGGGTCACGGAGGTCAGACGGCAGTCGCTCCATTGTACTTATCTGATCTGCCATATCCTGGATCATGGTCCAACGCGGACCCTGGGCACTCGCGCGCGAGTGCACTACCGGGATAGCGCTAACATGATAATGAAAAATGACAACCGGCCAAATCCAGTATGCATAAACATACTGTAGGTAAGTAAGTATGAACATGACCAAAGATCTGAATCTTGTGATCTGATTTGACTTGGCGAAAGCTTCATTCTTGCGGCATTCGTTCGTAGATAAGAATAAGTATTTTGGTGATGATAAGGCCCAAATGGCATCGTACACGGTAGCAGTTAGGCGCGAGTCAGCTAAAAAGGAAGTGTACGTGTCTCCTCGCTACGGCGCAGGCGCCGACGTGACTTTGACCCACGACCTGCCTCCGTACGACGAACGCTTGACAACAGTTTTAACCACAACCACTGTATTTAAAACCCAACATGAAAGGACTTGCACGCGTGGAAATAAGTATCACAAACTTTTGATTGCCATCGGATAATAAAGTCCCTAAAGTAAGTTACTTCTTAGATTCGTTTGTTCGCGAACTACTTTAAGCCAAGCCTAAGACTATGACACTCTTGGATTGGTACAGACGCTTATTTAAACCCAAAGCATGTTACACTCTAAAGGTGAATCGTGACCGAAACTATCGTCGTTCCTTAATTGCAACAGCATAATTATGTAAAATTTAAAACTTGCTGTCTTTCACTTACCTTATAAGTCTTCAAGCTCAAACTAAAAGACAGAATTACGGAACCCTAGAAATATGAGATTGGAATATACGGCAGAGAGATATGTTGTAGTCCCCTGGGTGTTTTGGACATCACGAGCGCACCTACGACACTCACTGCAGTAGCAACCTTTTATAATTTTATGGCGCCATAACTTTTTGTTTGGGCCAATGACATTAGGTCTACCTTGTTGAGAAACGGGGACAGTATGGAAATACTTTTCCATGTCACAATGAGAGTGGTTGATGGTGAGCACTACATCACTCTACTTTGGTGGGGTTCATTTAAAATTAAATGAACTCTCTTTATCTCATCTTGATATCACATACACGTCATGTTACCTGCTGACACAATGGTCGTTCATTCGTGTATTACTTTAATACTTAATTTCGATAACTAAGTGTGAGCTTTTTATTCCAGATTCGAAATTCTCTCATCTTGAGAAACAAAATTTAGTTTTAGATTTTTCTACCCTTGCACCCAACATCAAAATTGAAAACAAATCATCCCTACGTCTCCTTGGTGCCCCAATTTTTGAGGAAGCTTTTTCTTTTTTCATACAAGAACAAATTACTAAATTTGAACAGTCATCTGAAAAACTCTTCAAAAGGAATCCCCACATGGCTTTATTTATCATTAGATTTTGTACTTTTGCACCCAAGTTTACTTATTTCTTACGTTCTACTCATTTTTGGCTTTTCCAAATTTACTAGACAATATAGACAACCTTTTGCAGGTAACTTTAGGCAAAATTCTAAATATAAAATTTTCGGGCCAGTCATGGACTTAAGCCACTCTCCCCATCCGTTTTGGTGGTCTTGGTACGAGAAAGGTGTCCAGTATCGCTCTTCCAGCATTTCTTTCTTCCGCTCATGCTACGTCCAACCTCTTTATTGACATTCTGCGTCCTTCATTAGGAGCAGTGGAGTTGGCGTATCTGGCGGAGGCGAAAAGTGCATGGTCAATGGCGTGCCCTGGGACAGACCTCCCTTCGTTACCATCCTCCCAACGGATGTGGGATGAGCCTCTCTGCTTGAGTGTTCAGAGGGAGCTTTTGGCTCACTCTGAGAACGCAGCAGAGCGTGCTCGCTTGCTGGCAGCTTTTCGGATAGAGTCTGGCTATTGGTTACAGGCACGACCTGCAGCTAATATTGGGACTCTCTTCGATAGGGTTACTCTTTCCATTGCTGTGAGTTTAAGAATTGGCGCCAACACAAATCAGCCCCATCGCTGCCGATGCGGAGATCTTGAAAATGAATTGGGGCATCATGGTCTCTCTTGCCTATTTAGCGCTGGCAGGGTCTCCCGCCACGCGAGCATCAATGACGTCATCCGCAGAGCTCTTGTCGCCTCCAATGTGCCGGCTGTGCTAGAGCCACCTGGCATTTTTCGTGATGACGGCAAGAGACCTGACGGCATGACGCTCATTCCCTGGAAGCGGGGACTTTCCCTTGTATGGGATGCCACATGCGTGGATACGCTCGCGCCGTCCCATGTAAGTGGTACTTCTTCCGCTGCTGGCGCGGCGGCAGGCTCTGCAGAATGCTTAAAAAGGCGCAAATATGCAGCCCTCAATGATAGCTACATATTTGTGCCTTTTGGCGTAGAGACAATGGGCTCTTGGGGTCACTGTGCCCTTAGTTTTTACAAAGATCTCTGCAAAAGGCTAACACTGGTGATCAAAAGGCTGGCAGCTACCTTGGGCAAAGAATCAGTATTGCTATCCAGAGGGGCAATGCTGCCAGCCTTTTGGGCACCATTCCTTTCGGCACTGCTGGGGCTGATGCTTTTTATATCTTGTAAATATATATATATATATTTACATAACTTTTAGTTAAGTTTTAGGTTATTGTATTAGTTTTAATATTTGTATATTATTTAATATTCATTTGTATTATTTTGTATCTTATGTATTAAATTAACACTGGCACTATTTATTTCGATAACTTAAAAATAATATTTAGAATAATTATTCATATTTATGTAAATATAATTAATGATGCATTGTATTTCAATTACTGTGACATTATTTGTCCAAATATAGTACTTTTACTCATTAAGTACCCAAAGGGAAACACACTTTCTCGTTGGCGTAACAAATAAGGAAAACCAATCAGAAGCGTTCAATTATGACTAATTTATATCAAAGTGATGATAATGTTCCTAATAAGTAAATTTATAACTAGTATGTTTTTTTCCCTAAATTATATTAGGTTACCCAGGTAGCGCACTTCGTACGGCCTTAGCAAAATGTATTTGTTTTTTGTGTAACATTCAATGTTCAATATTCATTGTAATTTATTCAGAGCGAAGACAAATTCTACAAATGCACTTAGCCAAAATGTTATACATACGCATAAAACAAAGGAACCAACGAATATATTCGTAACCATGATTAGTAAGTTTGTACGTTATCATTGATTAAGATTTTTTAGTAAAAATAGATAATGAGAATTTGGTACTAAAAATAATAACAAACATATTTAAAAAAAAAAAACACCGGACTAAAAAAAAATTTATTTTTGAGATGGTCTTTCTACTGGCTTTCATTTGATACCAATATGCTATGGTAAGGAAAAAACCAATCCCCGCTCCCCCCTTTATTTTCATTTCCGGGCGTTATTTTTAAAATGTATATAGCCTATGACATTCTCACAATTTTGACAAATTCAACAACACCTCCCTCATATGTCAAAAACTGTGCAGCCGTTTGGGCTGTAGGGCGTGCCAAACAATTATACATACATACATACATACTCTCGAAAAACATAACCCTCTTTCCGCAGTCGGGTAAAAATGAAGGCATTTTTTACAATCATGTTTAAGTTTTTTCCGAAGCTCTTATAAACAACTTTTTTATTATTCACGCAGGCAAGCGGGATAATTTAAAATGACATTACTGTAATTATGTTTCTTGAAAAATATTCCAGTTTGTAGCCAATGAACCTTCTTCATTTAAGGCAATGCTTTATTTATGATTGTGAAACCTCTACCTACCTAGGTACTCGCTTTTTTAAGAACTTGTGGGGTGATGAAGGATCTACTTCCTAGTGATTCATCCTGGGCAACGATCATTACACACTTCAGTTTGTGACGGCGGCTGAAAGATCCTAACAGAGCGGTGGAACGCTCTGTTAGGTACCTACCGCCTGGTAGCTCTACATACCACCCTCTTACCGGAGCCCGGCGCCAAGCAGCTTGTTGTGTTCCGTCGGTGAGTGGGAAGTGCCAGAACCTCCTGGGTGAGATAGCTCCATCGTCAACTCTATCTACACCATGTCTTGTTTAGTCTAGAGTCAAGAGCAAACACATTCCTAATACAAAAAAAAGTGGATTTGCCGCAATTTTTCACACATCTTCGAAATAACATCCGTAGAGAAAAAACATCATCGCTTTTACATTTTGGAAAAACCTTTAAATTATTAAATTGACATTTCAAAGGAATCTAAATATTACGTTTTTCCACCTGATCAGAAAACAACGCATAAAATAATTTTTAAAATATTTCTATATACTTTAAAAATTAAGTAATTTTGACCAAAAGAGACAACATTTTTGCTATCATGACTTTTAGGTATTGTAAGTTAACCTTACTTATCGTTACCTATTTTCATACACTTTCCTTGGGACGTTGTGTTATTGTGACCACTCATTTTAGTGAGTAAGTAATTTTGTAAAATTTTAAAAGCAACTAATTAGGTAATGCTCAAGAACATGCGAATGACTTTCTGAATCACTCATAAAATAAAATAAGTAAATATTCAAAACACAGTATCAATGACTTTACACTCAGTCTGTCACAAGTCTTTTATGAAACGGAAATATTACAGGTACAGTATTTCATCAACCGCATTGTTACTTTGTTTTAATACAGTTATGTATTTCTTATAAGTGTGCTTACCATATACATATATTGACGATGACTGTACCTCATACAACCTATGCATGGTACTTATGACTTGAAAGCTACAAAAACTAATCAAGATCTGGAGAAAAATTGCCATCCCATAAGTTATTTATCAATTCGGGCTTAGCTATATTTTATTTATTCAGTACGCTTACAGGCCACAGTCAATGAATTACAATACATAGATTCAGTTTTTTATAACCTATTAATAGCTCACATAGCTCTCCAAAGCAAAAAGAATACAATCTTCTCTTCGAGGCACGGGGGTGTTAACACCACCAACAAAGAAGAAAAAAGTGTGCACTACAATATCTCTCGCGCAGTTGGCTAATCTCTGTTGAGATAGGCCGCTGTAATCGAAATTCGGCTGGTAGGACATTATTATTATTACATGTTATTAATATTTTGTATAGGAATTGTGTCAAATAAACTGTCAATTTACGTTTACCGGCGTTTTAAAAGTTAATGAACTCGGGTCTTAGATTTGCTTCAAAGTTTCTACACAGAATATATTCTCATCCTGTTATTTTTAAAATAAAATGTAAAACTTTTTTTTCTTCAAATAAATAAATTATACGTGTATAATTTATTTATTTGAAGAAAAAAAAGTTTTACATTTACCTCCTCCTCCTGTTTTAGGTACCTCGTGAGGTACCTATCTGTCATCGCTGGTTATTTCCGAGTACTTGCGCTGACCCACATATCGCTACCGTTACGTCTTGGTGACTAACACTTGGGCTGGGGGTCAACAATATTTTTGCGATGTCACACTCAGCTTTGAGGTCGGCGCGATTTCTTTATATCAATCACGTGTGAAACACTGAGGAAGACACAACCAAGGTTTTTTATACAAGACTGCACGCGGGCAAACTATACCCGAAAGAACCAATGAGAGATGGAAACGAAAGAATAAAGAAAAGGTCCGTCATCGATTTTCTAATTTGGATACAACACATACAAATATAGATCGTGGATTTTCCACAAGGTTGAATATTTTCAAATTAAATACAAAAAAAATATATATTTGTGTGGCATTGAACTAATATGATGTTTTAGTAATAGGTATTCTGTTACTACATTAATATGATGACCTACCAGTATTTTCGTTACACATAATTGATAAGCAAAAAAATAATAAAGCAGACTCCATCATTAGCTATCTAATGATGTGTCTGCTTTATTTATTTTTTTATTTATTCCTCTGTTCAATAATGCCTAAGAGAGACATGTACATGTACTTATATAACAAGGCGCTGAAAACACCAGTTATTTCCTCGACCTTACCGCTGACTGAACTTTGTGCCTATTCCTTTATCCGATTCAAGAAACAATACTACTCAATATTCTTAACCTAACTGTTAGAGACGCGTATCGATCTTTTCGATCACGGTGAACGATTAAAGCTCACAAGGTTCTTTTAAGAATCTTGTAGTTTTGGTTTTTAAAGTGTCCATTTTTTCATAATCTTATGGAAACTGCTAGGAATAAATTTCTTAATGTTGTCCGGCCCATAAAGCTACTACTAGCTACTTTGCGTAACACATTTACTCCAAATGTTGACACAGATCTACCACACCTCACATATTTTTTCAATTGTGTTTATAGGACACTAATGCACGCTTATAACTAATGCAATAAATTTTTTGTCTGATTATTTGTGATTCCTTATAATGTATCTTTCTGACGTGGTGGTTCCAGGTTCTTTAAATAATATAATCTATCCCTTTTTACTTTACGAGCGTTTGAAAGCCTGATAGATATACCAGGCATCAAAAATATTAAAAAACATTAGCTTCTCACTCACCCCCTGTGTAAATTGCATTTATGGGATAATTAATTAGATGATTTCTGCAACAAGCTTCTTCGGTTACTGTGTTTATTTCGTTTACTGAATAGTAATGCAATGATAAGTAATCGAATCCTGCGCACCCACGCGTTATTAAAGAATTGATTTAGGCAAGTGACTGGTCGGTTTTCATCTAAGACTTAAATTGTAGGTCGTTCTACATTTCACCTCTCACTTTCTGTACATAATTTCTTTGTCGAAGCTCTGAACTTACAAAATTTAAAAATTAAGTGGTCGTACCTCTAAATAAGTAACCATCGTACAAGTTCACCGTCAGCACGCGTAAATAATTATTTATTTATTTACGAAATAACATGGAAAAACTGCAGTGCAGATTTGTAGTGTAGATGTATTTAATATGAGTCATTACAAGGCGGGCGGCGTTTCCACACACGTAACTCGACCAAGCTAGATGAGAACCAGCAAACTATCATCCATCATTGTCTAGACAGCTTAATTGGACCTAATTGCCAGATCCTTTAAGCTTTATATCAATAAACTAAGGATTTATTCGACCCAAGGTTTGAAGCCGAAAAATAACTTTTTATTTTTTATTTGGCATCACGATGTTTAGGTATTCTTTGAAGCAGAACGTGAACTTTATTTAAACAAAAACTATGATAGGTATTAAAATAGCAGGTAGATAAGAAATCATCATTTTAATGACTCATAATGTCATTGAGATTTCTTTTGTATTTTTGTGGTCACTTCTTTCTTACTTTGACTAATTGATATTTATCGGATTTATGACTAATTTACCGTTTGAATGTCTATCTAAACTACTAAACACGCATCCATCGATATCCATACTAATATTATAAATGCGAAAGCGTGTCTGTCTGTCTGTCTGTTACCTCTTACCGCCTAAACCACTGAACCGATTGAGATGAAATTTAGTATGGAGACAGTTCGAGACCCTGGAAAGGACATAGGCTACATTTTGTCGCGATATAAAAACATTAAGGGGGTGAAATGGGGGATGAAAGTTTATATGGAAAATCCAACACTTGCGGGCGAAGTCGCGGGGAACCACTAATATGTAATAAATTGATTAAGTAAGCATATACGCGCTTTTATAGATCTACTTTTACCATTTGTCTAGCGGCCCATGTGAGTTTGGCTAGCTTAAGCCTTTGACGGCAACAGGTACGTATGTATCATCTGTGGCCTAAGTAGTATTTACAATCTATACATAATTAAATTTCTATTATACTCTCCGTATAACCTGAGACTGTGAGTAATCAGTGCAGTTATGTGGAACACAAGCAGATATAATTAATAAGTGACATTACTATAACAATGTGTTATCATGCGCAGGATGCGGCCGGGTCGACGTTCTGACGGCCGAAACTAATTGTTACAAATTGTGCTGCATTATCAATTTATTGCTGGTTCAATGAGATATTGGTTATAAATAAGAAAAATGATCAAAAAAATGATTTCTATTAAATCTAGCTATACCTAATTATGATTGTTAATGAATGCAGTTTTCAAATATGTACTAAATCTGATGACATAGTATCGATTCCTTGAATTGTTATTAACACACAATTTTTATCAGCCCTCTGAATTACGTACCAATCAGTCGCCAAAATCGTTAATGACACAGAAATTTTAGTTAATTTCAATTGCGATGTTTTGTAGATTTTACATTTTAACTGATATATCTTTGTTTTATATTTCCGACTCTTTCACAAATGCTGTTACTGTTACAAGTGAAACAAGCGGAAATACTAGCAAGTAGGTACCACGTTTCGTACTTAACCAGGATCCGGTTTCGTATTTTTTTACATATTTTTATAGAAGTTCCTTTCATCCTTCATACAGTAACCAGGTCTATTACTTTAATTTATTATTGTTTTTTTATGTAATATGCATTCAATTTGCAATCTAAAGATTAAATATTGCCTTGAAAAAAATACCACACCCGGCCCTGGGGGCCACTGGTGGGTTTAGGTCATATGATAGGCACCTCGACCATCGCCGGGTCTAATGTGGCAGCCTTTCCCTTCAGAGATCAAGTTTTCAGACACATAGAAAATCAATTGTTATGTCTTATGATCCTCAAGGGGTTAATTAATTCTGTTATCACCAAAACGTTCAACTTAGTTACTACTTTTTATTTTGATACATAGACGCGAATGAAAAACGAAAGAACATTAAAAAATATTAGTACCAAAATGCTTAATTTAATAAATAAATGAAACTTTCTTCTCAAAATTGGAGATAGTGCTCTTAGGATATGATGCATACTAATGTGTAGGTTCCTTAAAGAAGCTCTAAATAAGTAAAGCCTAAGTCAAACCACAATAACTTAATAAATGCCCTCATGGAAGGATGATAATGATACCTGCTTTTTGTTCATGATTCAGACGGGGACGGCCATAGTGAAATACGTCAATGATCGACTGCTAATGACTGTTATTACAAGAATACATATATAGGTCGCTGGCTTCCTTTTCTATAGGCCAGCTGAGTAATGACTGTATTACTTGTATGTACCCATGTATGTACGTGCACCTTTTCTACACTAATAATTTTAATATTATAAAGAGGAAAGGTTTGTTCGTTTATTTGCACCGAATAGGCTCCGAAACTACTGAACCGAATCAAATGAAATTTGGCACAGAGATAGTTTGAGACACTGGGAAGGACATAGGCTACTTTTGTTGCGTTATAAAATCATCAGGGGGGTGAAATGGGGGATGAAAATTTGTATGGAAAATCCGACTTTTGGCGCGGGCGAAGTCGCGGGGAACTGCTAGTAAATAATAATCACTAAGACGATTTTTGCCGATAATAAATTCACCACGGTTGACACCCGTTTTGTTATTTTAAAATTACATTACCGAGGTTTAATCCAGCTGCTAAGCTACGGCAAGTACTGACGTTTTTTATTCAATTAAACGTTGACATCCTTGTATCATGCTTATGCATAAAATGATCACTTAAATCCTGAACTGCATTTTATGAAAACTACTAAATTAATTACAGAAACAAGCATCTGATTACTGTGCCATCAAGGCGTATTATTTTGCCCGTAAAACGAGGGTGAACGATGCGATATGTTCATATATTGTGCCGACAACGTAGCATAAATCTGGTCATAGACTCCTGGTCTATTAAGAAATTTTGTCGCCTAAATGTAAATATTATGATGTGCTGTTTCTATGTGTAGCGATAGCTTTTAAACTGTTGTCAAGAGACCAAAGATAAATGAAAATGAAGAAAAAAATACAATTCGTATGTCATTTCTGTGGAGTTGCAATCCTAATAGCTTTAAAGTTAGGCGGTACGCCTTTAAATTGTCTTCCCCGTAATCAGACTTACTGCGGCCTCTATGAGGATACTTTATCTTCGATACTCAACAAGTAATGGACAAATTCATATTAACCCCAATTAGCTTCGATTTCTCGAAGGCCTGCAGGTAATTGCACAACGAAACTGATTGAAGGATAAATAATGCTTTCTTTATAAGAATACCGCTCTTTATTGATTTTGTAAGCGATTTATTGTATTTGAGATTTCCGAAGTAACAATGAATTAGTACCTATTAATAATACGGATTAGTAATTTCCATTTTTCTATTAAAACTAGTGCCTTCAAGTTCTACAAAAAACATAAAATTATTTTCCCCTTCCTCGTTACTTCTATTCCCCCTAAAACTGACGCGTCTCGGCGAATGAATCACTGGAAAAACCAATTCAATTCGGCCACGTTCCAAAGTTTTGTAAACAAACACTTCTTACTACTATTTACTAGCAAAATGTGTCATTATCACAATACTGTAGTAATAAACATAATATTAATAATATCCTCCTAGCCGAATTTCGACTACATAGGCCAATCTTAACCGAGATAAGCCAACTGCGCGGGAGATATTATAGTGCACAAGTATGTGCGCAATAGGTATACAAACCTGTGTTTGTTGACTATCATAGCTTGGTGAGACGGCCATCCGACACGATCGGTAAGAGATCCAGCGCTGGACCAACGGCTAAGCGTGCTTTCGGAGCAAGTTTTGGATACACGGGAGTGTTAAGACCAACACCTGACTCCGGAGCTGTGTCTGAGTTATTTCAAGACAGTATACCCAGAAATAAATTCCAGCTCCGGATTCGAACCCGGGAGCTCGTGGATAGTACCTACCCAGCGTGCTGACCACTAGACCATCTAGGCAGACTCCTCCGTGTACGCACAGATATGGTTCAATAATTAAATAATAAACTATTCCATTTACCTTTTACTATCTTAAATTTGAACGAAAAGTACCACACATTAATGTATACGAGCTAGCTAGATTAATATTACGTTTTTTTTTTCTATACAAACTAAGTACATAACCTATCAATATGATAATTAACGTTAGATAAGTTTTATTTGTAACACATTGATTAACGATTACTATGTAGTAAATAATAAACTACTAAACTGCATATTGCAATCAATTACGTATAATAATTAATGACAATATGTGTTGTTATGACACATACATTTAAGAGTCTATTACCTATATTGAAGTAATATTCACAAAAAAAAAATATTGGTACAATGTGGCTCCAGAAAAAAAATTAATTGTTGTTTTTTAATGCAAAAAGGAATTGTAAATAAAATTACCTTTTCTGTTTACATACCCAAATTTAAATAAAAAAAAATGTTAAAAAATAATATGTTAACAATGAAATATTTATTCAAAAAGGATCTACGTAGAAAACCTTTGGCAGGTATCACCTATCTAAGGAAAGGAAACAATTTAACTTACTAAACAATTATATTTACTAGTCTGTACTTGAAATTAAGAAATGTCTACAGTTTTTAAATCACAAAAGCAACGAATAATCTCAGACCAAATAAAAAAACCTTTTTTTATTCGGTCTGAGCGAATAATATAGAGCGTACTCATACATACGTACTTGCTTTGTACTTATCACCTCTGAATAGAACCCCTTGCGTCAATTATAATTGTGGTTCCTTTGTAGAAACAATGATTCAAAAAGCAATTAAATTAACCCGTAGAATGCTTTACGCATGTTGGGTTTTCTAAGAATTAAAGATACACCCTTACCTTATTCAGAAAGCCCTTTATTTTATTATTAAAGCAAGACATAAATAGGTAAAATAATGAACTTAGCACTCGTATTTCCTTGTCGTCTGTGTGCATGTGTCTTTTTTCTTTGATAGTCATTTAGTTTTATTGGCTGAAGGTATACATATACTCGTATTATCTGTGACTAAAGCTAAATTTTAATTCGGACTTCAGTTATGCAATCAGCCTCATAGTCGTACTTATATAGCCTTTTTAACCGACTATGGTAGCTAAAAGGAAAGATTGCGACCTATTTCATTTATACTTAATACGGCAGTTGGTCTAAGTAAACATAGGTAGATAGGTATTGCGTAGTTAATATCTACGAACTTACATGCCTGCTATGGTAGATATGTCAGATTCAATGGTTTAGAACTATCTATTAGTATCCGTACTTTTAAATTAAATTAAAAATTAGTGAACTAAGCAAATTCATTACAGTACCTAACCTACCAACCAACGATGTGTGGGAGTCTTAGGTCTTTGACATACTGCAGACTTTAAGAGGGCTCTAAAAAAGCGATACCATTTAAGATGTACAAAAACAATCTTAGTACATACAATTTCCTAACCTTTTATGGTTCCGTACCCAAAGGGTAAAAACGGGACCCTATACTAAAACTCTGTTCTGTCTGTACTATGTCACCAGACTGTATCTCATGAGACGTAGCTAGCAGTTGAAATTTTCACAGATGATAATGTTGCCGCTAAAACAACAAATACTATTTTTAGTACCTATTTAAAATAAAATAAACGACGATAGAACGTGATTTTTAACAGGCAGATACTTGAAATATTAACTGAAAAAAAAGTTGTGTATTCATTTAAAAAATTATAACAACAAACGCGATTTTCAACCGTTCTTAAAATAAAAAAAAGTTCTAAAATAGCGTCTAGTGTTGCATAGACAATAGTACGGAAACCCTCGCGCGCGAATGCGACGCGTATTTGGCCGGTTTTTAAATATCTGCCGGCCTTAAAAAACGAGACAACTAGTTTGATTAGTTTTGCCGAAGACGTTTTATAAAATAGCGTCTAGTGTTGCATAGACAATAGTACGGAAACCCTCGCGCGCGAATCCGACGTGTATTTGGCCGGTTTTTAAATATCTGCCTGCCATAAAAAACGACACAACTAGTTTGATTAGTGTTGCCGAAGATGTTTTATAAAAAAGCGTCTAGTGTGCATAGTAAACATTGGGCTAAGAGCGTGTCCGAATTGCGCGCGAAGGATTCCGTACTATTGTCTAATATGCCTGTCTTAAAAAAACAACACAACTAGTTTACTTAGTTTTGCCGAAGATGTTCGATCGATGAATCGCAAATGTTTGCCAGGCCTTATTCAAATGTTGGCGCCAGGCCACCCGGCCCATCTACATTCAATCGGCGTCGAAGGGAGGAAGTGGCACGCATCATGACAGTTAGCTTTTGCTTAGCAACCATCACGACACGACCTAACTAAATGGACCACACAAATTACTGGTTAGGGATAGGTAGTCTTATTAAATCCATAAGTTAAAATATGGCCATCTTTGGCACATACAGATAAAATTAAGTTAACTATACTGTCATATTGCAATTAAAAAAAACAGACAAGTTCGACCACGACCCTCCTTGCGCCCAAGCACGACTGTCACACGTATAAGAAATCCCCATCCTCGCACCATCACCAGATTTCGCTGACAACTAGCTTGCCTCGCCCTATGGGAGTTATTAGACTACGCGGTATTCAGGCAGTCTTACTAAGACCACAGAAGTATTAGTACTCCGCTAAGACTCAGCGTAGTGAAATTAAGAGTAAGCCGGTAAGTCTGTCTGCCCCATCTCGCTCTAGAGATAGACTGTCTCAGTAAGACTGTCTGAATACCGAGTAATCGTATAACTCCTTATTTCTGAAAGTCAGAGGGGTACTGACAACCGCAGGAGGTTCGCGCATGCCATAGAAAATTATACTTGCACTTTGATATACACAGCTTCAGTATTATAATTTCGTCTGTTGTTCATAAGCCCGGCTAGCTCAGTCGGTAGAGCATGAGACTCTTAATCTCAGGGTCGTGGGTTCGAGCCCCACGTTGGGCGCAAAATCTTTTTTATTCCAGCGCATTTTTTTTGTTAAAAGATATGTTTTTATTTTCACCTTTCAATGTACTGTGACAATTATTGCATCGCTGGCATCGCTGCACCGATTTACAATTGTACCATCTTTATCTATCTTATATCGGTGGCATTGGTTTTAGAAACACGCTTAGCAATGTTGTGTATCTTAATACTTCCTTGATTCAACATTTTCAGGCGTTCTACGTTCGTATAAAGTTCTGAAAATAAATAATATATATTTTTTTTAAATGCACGTCAAAAAATATTATATGTAGCACCTTGGAAATTAATAATGATTGAGGTACTTGTGTCAATTTACTGAATAAAAGAGGTTCTAGGAGTCCTACACCAAATTGGTTGAGGAGAGCTAAAAAGAACTGATTTATTTCAGTAGACTACGACTGAAATAAATCAGGATCTGCATCCTTTCTTAGTTCCAACTTATGGTTCCAACGAACTACCTAGGTACCTATACTCGTATCAGTAACAGAAGTCAGGATGTTGTTTCAAGTTGTTACTCGTCAATTTTTATTTATTTATTGATACAATTACTGTTCGATGTGTCATTCATCATGCTCATACTGACTCATTCCCGACATTGTCCGCTTTTATAATTTATTATCTTTTGAAAACGATAATAGAAAATGTTGAACCTGAAATACAGTAACATTATTTTATTGATTATTTTATAATTGTAATGATGTGCAAACGCATACATAAGTAATCATGATACCTACTTTATTACACATTTTACGATGCAATTTGGTTAGGCGGTACGGTCGTGTACCTAAATGGGTTTCATAGCTGTTTTCGGATTTTCCCTTTACTTGTGTTGCAAGATCTTACTCCTTGCCTTTCATGATGCTAGTTCTGTGGGAAGTTACCTATAGGGTTATAACTCCTTTGCGGAATGTTTAAAAATATGGCTAAAAATTGACGTATCAATCTTTATGGATTTCAAATAAAATTTTAAGTATTATGAATTTGAAATGGTGTGGCCACAGCTCTAAAATGCAACCACTGAGAGTTAGCGTACAAACCTACATCGCATGCGCATGAGATAGGTACTATTCTTTGAATTTGTACAAAACGGCACAGCGTTTCAACATAATAGAAACAAAACATACAAATTTTACAATCGTCATAAAAATCTTGCTACTTACCTCTTACAAAAATATTGCATTCTAATTTGTGGAATATCAATAGGAATAGTGATAAAAGAATCTTCTTAGAAAAAAACTATTTAATATGTACTTACTTACTAACAAAAACACTAGTAACTAAACTATAATAATAGTATATATACAACATATTAACAAAAATTAAGATAAAAATATTTAATACAAAAGAAAAACAAAAATATCTTCTTATAATAATAAGTGAAAGAAAAAATATATAAATGCCACACTTTTGCCATCTAGCTGTACCTACTGTAAGAGATTGCGTTAAAACACACTATGTGGTTATAAACAATAAAAGAACCTAAATGCTAAAACACTGAGTACTCATGTTATGCTACAGATGGCGTTGTGTTGCGGTATGTTCTGTCTGTCTTCAGCTAATTATATTATGCTGATAATACAAGTTCATTTGTGTATTATTAATAATTAACTGTTTTGGTTTGGTTATTATTTTACTAAAATACAGTTTTTATTTTTTCTAAATCATGTACAAATATGAAAGTTTTATGTGTTTAATAATTTCATACACTTAGCAACAGCCGAAATAGCTCAGTTGGGAGAGCGTTAGACTGAAGATCTAAAGGTCCCCGGTTCAATCCCGGGTTTCGGCAACCGTAAATTTTTGAAGTTTTTTATCTTTTTTATTTTTTTTGCGCACTTTTAAGTTTTGAAACTCAAGTCTTTGTCCTAATTTTTTTAACTTTAGGCGTGAATTTACTTTTTTAGTATGAAAAGAGTAGGCTAGTGCGCTGTGTGCGCACATTACAAGTACAATCGGCCGATAAATAAATTTCTTCATAATGGCCGTCACAATTAAAAATCCAAAATAAAAATATATGACAAAAAAAATTTGCATCGGCCGGGAATCGAACCCGGGCCGCCCGCGTGGCAGGCGAGCATTCTACCACTGAACCACCGATGCTCATCTGTAAGAAGTGAATTTTTCTGTTAAATTCTGTTTAATTCACGGAAAAGTACACAGGAAGTGTTGTGTTTGTGTCGCATCGCACAGTGAGCTTGATTCCAATGTGCCCCTGTCAGAATAAGACCCGAGTTCACCGATTTTTAAACAGCCGCCGGTGAACTTCAGGTTAACTGTCCAGGCTAAGCCTGGAGTTCACCGACACATGTTTAATTTGTAATCGGACGGTTTAGCATTAGTTGACATATTTTGTATGGGAGTACTGTCAAATCAACCATCAATCGAAGTTCACCGGCTGTTAAAAAAATGGTGAACACGGGCCTAATTTTATTTCAATCGATTTCTATCTGTGCTAAACTAACGAAAAGATTTAGACTTATATAGTGTAAACGTCATACTAAACAGCTGTCAGCTGCTAAGGAGATTACAAAATCCATAGACATAGGGATGTCATTGGATGTATTAGGCAGGGCCAGCAAGGTACAATGGAATCGAGCCCAATGTCTTATTTTAACAGCATTTTGTAATATCGTCGAGTGAACGCATGTCTACTGACAGCCTAACTCGGATTGCTTTTGATTGCAATAAGTAGTTATCGGCAATTCGGCATTATTATGGGACTCTGTTTATAAAAAATGTAATAGTGTTATATGCGTAATAAATAAATAAATATATTTTATGGCCCTTAACCAAATAGTTTTTAAAACAAGCAAATAGGTTTGGAATGCAATGATAGAAAAAATGTAAAGTCATTGCTTTGAAATTACAATGGTTATCTCGATAGCTTTCGAACTTAGCGGTAGGCCTGGGGCCCAAGTCTGCTAAATTACATTAGAAAAAATGTAGTGGAATCGTAGTTGAATAGCGTAATTTTGGTTGTATGTAACAACTCCATATAAAGTAGGGTAAGGGTTAACATAATATCTATTGCTGCTGGCCTACCTAGCTATGGTTGGATCTATCTATAGGTAGACATAGAAAAGAGTAGATTTGTACCATTACATACTAAATTTCATTTCAACATTATTTCTCACAACGGACACACAAGGGACTTAATTTTGTACCTAGTCAACATTATCATAGTACAATATTCCTAAGATTGACAGTATTTTTACTATCAGCAGGTACTTACAATCATTGTAAATAAGCATAGAGATAAATTAATATAATTTATTTATTCTGTTTGATTAATCTAAGCAGATCCAAGTTAGTAGGTAGGTATGATATATCAGTTTTATTGTAAATATGAATATCCTCCTTTCAATAAAAAACCGTGTTTATTTTTATGAGATCATAACGATCGATTCACAAGCTTGATAGGATGGCCAACGGCCATTCACCTTCTTTGTTAAACGATCCGATAACTGACTTAGGATTACTTGCACCAGCGTAAGTATTTTTCAACCTTAGCTAAAAGACAAAAAAACTTTAGATACCTATACTGGGATAATACAGACTTTTGAAGTCCATACTAATATTATAAGTATAACTACGAGATTATAAATGCGAAAGTGTGTCTGTCTGTCTGTCTGTTACCTCTTGACGCTTAAACCACGGAACCGATTGAGATGAAATTTGGTATGGAGACAGTTCGAGACCCTGGAAAGGACATAGGCTATATTTTGTCGCGATATAAAAACATTAAGGGGGTGAAATTGGAGATGAAAATTTATATGGAAAATCCAACTCTTGCGGGCGAAGTCGCGGGGAACCACTAGATTGGTTATAAATCAAGTTTTTTTAAGGTGTAAGTCTATACTTACACACGGTACACTTAGGAAGCATACACGGCCACAGGTCAAATTACCCCACTTTAACCTTGAGACCGCCTCTACTCCCTAAAAAATAAAAGCTGTTTTCGAGGTTCACATAGGCAATTTGACGTGCTTCCGACCGTACATAACTAATAGCTAGCGCTAAAAGGTAGTTACTATATTCATATAATAGCAACATAAATTGCAAAATCACCCCTATTAGAACTGCATACGATGCAGTAGTGTGTGCCTTGACGTGCTGTCGTCCGTACTTACGCGTATACTTGTACGTATAATAAGCTTGCGGAATAATTGAGCTGATTGAACGAGCCGATTCTATTTTCACGACACAAAGAAATCTGTGTCACTCACTGTATGACACTGTTTCGTACAAAAAAAACTTTAGAGTGTCGTATTAAGAACTTTTGGCGTAGAGGTTTGTTAGTTAAAAAGGCCTATTACAGCTATTTTTCAGCAACTAGGTACCCCCTAAGCTAGGTAATTCGTAAGAGGCATTATAGATTTTTAACAAAAATGATTAAAATAAACATATTTAGGAACTTGGTTTATCGTCTTTTAACATTTATTTAAGCTTTATTGCACAACTAAAACCTTGTACAAAAGGAGGACTTAATGCACAGTGGTTTTATCTACCAGTCATACCTTCAGGCTAAGCAGATATAAGGGTGGGGAGGTGCAACAAAGATTAGTGACGACTTGCAAGATGAAAAACTATTATTGGAAGAATAAAATTAGAAGAATAAAGAAAAGGGTCTCGTTGTTGAAAATGGACATTATTGGGGTTTATGAGTTCCATAACCCACGCCATGTGATAAATGAATCATGTCTTTGTCATTAGGTATTATGTTTTCTGAACAAATACAAGAGCAAACTAAAATATTGATTGAGTGTTATTTCAATCAATAAATATTTTACGGCTTCTTTATCGATATCTTTTTTGTTGTGTACTGTGTATGTTTGGTTATGTACATTGGAAAGTACACATTTACTCTTTCAATAGTTTGAGCTACAAAATTGATCAAACATTGTCTCAAGCTATTTTAGACCTAATTAAGTATTTAATTTAATTAAATAGAATGGATATTTGCTACGACTTTCCTAGACTTTAGCCCACAGCTTAAGCCCACAGTTAAAAGGTCCCATGTTTCGTTGTCACATCGAAATATAGTTTGCATAATACTAGAGTATAATATTTGTTGTAATACTATAAAGGCCTCTAGGTATATTTCTTGTAGGAAAAATTAGTTGAATATTTCATTTTTTCTATTTGGCTACGAGAAATTTCGTAGCAAATAGATTTTTCTAATAATAGAAAATATCAATAAAATATCATCAACGACACGATCCCAATGAATATTACAAGAAATAAGTCAGCATAATTTATAAATAGTGTCAATATTATGTAAGTTGGTAATAAGTTTTTTTTTAAAAGTAAGTAAGTAAGCCTAAGTTCGAAGCCAGTAGATCAAAGTTTACTCAGCAAATTTTCTCAATAATATCATCGCAACTCAGTCATTGTTGGTCATTCATTGCAAGTCAATGTCATGCGTGTCATTTGGGACAATATGTGGAACAAGGTCGGAAAGTCAGAGGTCACCACTCGCCCAGCCCTATTCCCAATTGCTTACCCACTTACCACTTTGCAAGCTTTTCTTGTTAATGATGATGTCAATTTCAATTTTTTAGGTGGCACTTCAAAAACTAAACAATGCAGATAAAAAAGCACAACAAATAAAATTAAAGTAGTACATGTATATGAGTCGTGACACGTTCGAAAACGTTACGATTAGCTTTGTTTTGTTTTGTATGTCTCTTCTAGTGTCTTTGTCTTTCAGTTTCGTTTTGTGTTTCTTATTTTCTTATTTAATATATTTCTATTTATTATTCTTCGGGGGTTTCCTTTCCTGTCCGCCACAGATACATACACTGACAGATAAGTGTTCCTAAAACTATTTTCATAATTTGAAATCGAATTCAAACTTTATGGAATCCAAATAAAATAAGAATTTCACGCCTATAGCTCTTGAATTTCACGGGATCGCACATTCACATCCATTGACGACCCGATATCACATAGTAAAATGGGAAAATAGTTGCGAATACTCCATTGCAGTTCAAAACAATGTAACTAAGATAATAGTTTCCAGTAATCTAGTCCTGCCATTTGCACAAAAATTTTGAATTATTTATTTGATGTACATAGTAAAACCACTAATTGGTTTGGTAAATAGGAAACCTGTAACATACCTATTGGTAAAATTATTTTTATCTTTATTACGTACCTACACCTCATTACCAGCACAAAATTATTAAGAAAACTATTAAAACCAAATTAAAAGTCATAATGTTTCACATCATGTATGTTAAAAATATAATTTTATGTAATTTGATATTTAAATTTCTGCAATTAACCGCGAAAACGTTCGTCACAATGAATAACTAAGTTTATATAAGTTTTCATGGTATCCATTTTCTATGCTAAAAGTGCTTCTGTCCACCTAGCAGGGGGACGTCCAACACTACGTTTCCCGAGACGTGGTCTCCATTCGAGAACCTTCCTACTCCAACGCCCGTCGGTTCTGCGACAGACATGACCAGTCCACTGCCACTTCAGCTTACTGCACCTCTGAACGATATCTATGACTTTCGTCTTTTGGCGGATAATCTCGTTCCGGATTCTATCCCTTAGCGAGATCCCCAGCATAGACCGTTCCATAGCTCGCTGAGCGACATGCAGTCGGTGGGCCAGCTTGACTGTCAAGTTCCACGTCTCGGCCCCGTTCCCTTATTTATATTATCTCTATTATTTCTACCTTGCGATGATCACTATTATGTCATTATTAAATTAGATATTTTATACAAGTAACTGGAATATTTTTAGCTTCGTGAACAAAGAATAACTTCAAAACAATTACTTATTAGCAATATTAGCAAAACTCTAACAATAATAAAAATACCAGAAGTCAAAAACTCATCACACTGTTCACAAGTTTTGTGAACTAATCTAAACCGATACCTTCAGGTTCAATTGTCGTATAAACCAAAACCGTACTTTTCAGGAGAGCCGTTTTAGCCGTTTTACTTTTTAATAAAGAAACCATAACTTTTTTATTTCAGAAGTCATTAAAAAATGTCCAAGATAAGACATTATTGAAATTTTGCTATGAAAAGTCTAAATATTGAAAACATGCCCATCTTCGTTAGTTTTAAAGTTAGCTTGGATTTACTTCTTTAAAAAATACACTTGGTGGTTTATACGACCCACTATAATGGATCAAAAATATCCCTTTACGTCGTATTGGAACTTTTGGTAAACATAAGATTGCAATTGCTGTCGTAAAGACCGATAGATGCGAAATTTTAAATTAGAGCAATTAATTTAAATGTATTAATAAAAACATTGCATTAAAATAATGTAATGTTGACAATAAACACATTTTATTGTTTCAAGAATGTATAGAAATATATATGTTAGTGTAATACCTATATTTATTTGATGTACATAAAATAAAACTGCCAAAGTATGAAAATACCTTTATTTTTTTTATTTTATCTTACAATTTTGCAGCAAAATTATGAAATGAAATTGAATTTCGCTCACAAAAAATAATCGACTGTGTCATCCGGTGGGGTTGGGAGCGAAATTCAATTTGACTTCGTAAAAACTTGCAAATTAATTGCTTAAGTTATAAGTAAAATTGATTTCGATTGGTGCGATGCATGTAAGACTTTTGAACAGGGAAGGAATTTGTAGTTTTTGAGAAGTTCTATGGTGAATATATCTTTTGACAAGTAACCCAACTTCATTATTGCTAAAAGTAACCATTTGTGGAATAATTAAAAGTTTGGATACTTTTAAAAAAGAAATTCAGAAGAAAGCATCTCAAAAACTTAAAAATTTCTCTTTTGAGTACTCTGTGGCTCGTTTTCTTTGTTTAAAAATCTTAAATTCATCACATTTAGTCGAAGTCGATGGGCTTATAGCCCTGGCTTAAACAATATATGGTTTTTAAATTTTTACAAAAATACCAAAAACAACCATACTGCTTTTACACTGTTTTTATGGAATTTGTTTAACGTTACGGCAATACTTTTTTGGGGTGTATAAACATATTTTTTGCTAATTTCAACATTTTGGATATACAGATCGATAGAGAAAAAAATTCTGATCAAAATGGTATATTTAACTCGATTTGGCCAAAATGGTTTATACGCCAATTGAACCTGAAGGTATCGATACATATAATAAAACAGTAAAATCAATGCGTCTGTACATTGAGTATTTTTAGGAAAAACTAATTGAGATGGAAGATCAAAGTCAATTGGCACAATTTTTTTATATTACTTATCATTTACTAACGGAACTTGATATAAGAATAGTCTTACTTTACGATAGTAGTAGCTTACAAACCGACCCTTGAGTAAGCTAGCGACACAATAAATAGATGCTAAACCACATTAATCTATTGTTAGCGTATGCAATCAAATTTAAACATTTTGTTAGTTTTCAGATATTTATTTTAATTATTTGTATGAAAATACATTTATTTTACTTGTAATCTGTAACGAGTGGCAACATTGATTTTCTATAATGTCTATGGACATGGTTTTTAAAAAAACATGGCAACGGACGTTCTTTGAATGGTGATAAATTATCGAAATAAATCCAAATTTCATCGTTAATTTGTGGTCGGGATTATAATTATTGATTTTGAAGTCAGTGTTTCATTCGAAGTGTGTGTGCGCCAACAATTCAGAAGCAGGATACGTAAGTACTACACCCACACAGGTATGAGTTTGTTGTGTTCATTTACCTATTTTAATAACGCTATTGCTAAAAAAAACATGTAAGTCGTACTAGGGTTTGTTACTATTATCTCGGTTAAGTCAGCCTATTAGATCCCACTGCTGGGAAAAGGCCTCACCTCAACTATGAGGAGGAACGAGCCATACTCCACCACGCGGGCTCAGTGCGGATTGGTGGAGGGGTGTCTGTAAGGCAAGTGACAAACCTTACTGTCAGATGTTATCAAGCCGCCCTAGGGCCTCTGACTAGGCTTAACGACTAATACCAAGAGATATTAGCCGGGACCAACTGCTTAACGTGCCTTCCGAAGCACGGAGATGCTTGTCATGGTCGTCACTTTAATGGTCGGAATGGTCACCCATCCAATCACGACCGCGCCGTGGTTGCTTAACTTTTGGTATCACTACCAAAGCGCTGCCGCCACTGCGCCACAAGCACCTTTATTATCTCGGTACAATCAGTAAACAAAAAGCATAATAATACTCATTAAAACACAACTTTACGGATTACTTCGCGATTTATTTACATTTTATTTTAAACCTGACGTTTCGAACACTTTACAGCGATCGTGATCACAGGGAGACTAAGGTATTATTTGTCATTACAAAGTTTTAAAAACTTCCAAAAACTTTGTAATGACAAATAATACCTTAGTCTCCCTGTGACCACGATCGCTGTAAAGTGTTTGAAACGTCAGGTTTAAAAAAAAATGTAAATAAATCGCGAAGTAATCCGTAAAGTTGTGTTTTAATGAGTTCAACAATTCGCGTAAACGTAAGAAACAAATATAGCATAATAATAGACCAATCACCGAGGCAATAGCCTTGCAAATACTTTCTTAATTTAAACTAAACGGTATTTCCCTATTACGACGTAAGACTGCTTGCCATTCCTTTATCTTATTTACATAAACACGGATATAAAAACCAAAAGTTGATGTTGAATTTTGTAAAACAATATGTTCTCCGACTGTTTCATAATTATGCATTCAAGTATCTAACTTACTATTTTTAAATCGTACGATAATAACAATCACGTAGTCCTAGTAAGTTAACGACTTTAATGCATATTATGCAAAATACAAACGCTATAACGTTCACTGCGATTATGATTGTTGTGGACGAGTAATAAATAACTAACTATGTCTTGCACATTTTGTTGCTGAACATATTATTATTATGCATAGATTTAATAAATACACAAGTGTGACGAATTTGTATCATGTTTTGCTGAGAATATTCTTATTGAATACATATCTTCCCTTACAGTACTCACTTAAAATTATGTCCTTACTATCCCTATACAAGTACCTACCGGGTCGCTTTTTACCGGTTTATTAGCCAATACCAAATATTTGCTTGAGTTTATTTGTGACGAAAAAAGACTACTATTTTAAGAACCTTATCGTAGGTACTTTTATTATATACTTTGCAAACCTACTTTCTAGTTGTATCTTTTATAACTTAATGTTTTTATAAATTATGAAATGGCAAATTCAATTGTGTCTTAACATCCTACTAAATTAGAAGACTACAATGTCGGACTCCGACAGTAGTGCTGCCAAAAAAGTGTAAGCATTGTCACTCCAATTCTACCACAATCAAAACACATCATTGGATTTACCCTGTCAAACCCTATAAGACCTGCGGGCGGGTTGTTAACAATTAATTTTCTCATACTCCAACTTCTAACATGACAAGAAAGGAGACTGATAGCTCAACTAGCACCGATATAACCAGTAGCTCGCGAACAACTTCATCATCATCATCAAGCTCGAGTCGTTCACGTTTTAGGACGAGGCATTCAAAATCAAAGCATGAAGCTGGCCGACCTCGTCGAAATCGAAGCAAAACCGATATCATAAATCGTTTCATAAATGCTATCAGCAACCACGGTCCAAATACGTTTGTAGGCGCTCATGATGTAATTCTCATTTTCGATCCTAGTCAGAAAACTCAATCTACAAAGTCATGGCTCAAAAAAGTCAATGAAACAGCCGCAATATACCAGTGGAGCGATAAGCAAATAATTTTTCATGCATTACCGAAGTTGACTGGCCTAGCACGCCGATGGTACGAAGGATCCTCAGTAAATTTTACTTGGAATCAGTGGCAAAGTAAATTACTGCGTCACTTTCCGGATGATCGAAATTATGACATTGCCAGGCTTGTACCAAATTAAGGAAAGTAAGGGTGATATACCGGTTGTAAATCTATGTAATGAAAGTGTATCACTTGCAAAAGATAGGCGCTTAGCTTGAGTTAATTTGTTACCCCTGCAAGACGGCTTTCTACCATCACATCCTTTCAGAGAATGCCAGGTAAATAAATTAACGTTAATGGGTCATACTCATAACTATAACTAAGACTATAACTATTACTTTAGAAATTTTAAAAATAAGCACTGAGTTAACTGATGAACAGAAACAGAGGCTTTAAACTTTACTTAATGAATTTAGGAATTGCTTCGCACTACAATTGAATGAATTAAGAACGACTCGCATAACGGAGATGCATATACAATTACAAGATAATACGACAGTGTCTTACAAACTATATTATAGATTACCGTATAGCTAAAGACTGATCGTTCGTGACATGATAAGTGAGCTGTTGGATTCAAATATCATTCAAGAGACAAATTCACCATACGGAAGTCCGATCGTATTGGTAAAAAAGAAAAAAGGAGAACACCGTCTATGCCTTGATTACTGAGTATTGAAAAAGAAAACTGTGAAAAATTCTTTCCCTATGCCGGTAATAGACGATCAAGTGGATCGTCTTAGTCACAAAGTCTATTTCACAAGTTTTGATTTTAAATCAGGGTACTACCAAATCCCGATGGCCGAGGAGTCGCGACATCTAACAGCATATGCCGTTTGGACTGGTTTATGATTAATAAAGTGCGACTTAGCTATTCCGTATATGGATAACCTTCTCTTACCAGCTGCTTCAATTGACGAAGGTCTCAATAAATTACGTAGAATTCTCTCATCGCTACGTGAAGCTGGTTTAACGCTAAATCTGTCTAAATGCTGCTTTTAAAAAAAAGAACTAGAATAATTTGGTAACGAGGTGTCTAAAGAGGGACTAAAACCAGGGACTAAGAAAACCGAAGCTGTAGGATTATTCCCTACTCCTACAAATATACACCAGGTTAGGCAATTCGTCGGGTTAGCCAGTTTTTTAGGCGGTTTATTCCTGGATTTGCTAGTATTGCCAAACCACTGACCACGCTTACGAAGGCCGACGTTCCCTGGAAATGGGGACTGGAACAGATGGCAGCTTTCAAAGAAATCAAAAGTAAATTAGTGGGAAGACCAATACTGGCAATGTTCAACCCAAAATACATAACAGAAGTCTACTGTGATGCGAGCAAATTGGGCGTGGGCGGCATATTATTGCAAAAACCGAATGGAACAGATCCACTCAAGCCAGTCGCATACTTCAGCAAACAAACCACGAGAAATGAAGAACACTTCCGCTCGTATGATCTCGAGACATTGGCCGTAGTCTTGTCCTTAAAGTAACTTCATACTTACTTAATAGGAATACCCTTTAAAGTTTGTACCGACTGTAATGCATTGAAAACAACCCTAACTAAGCGTGACCTCATTCCTCGGATTGCTAGATGGTGGTTGTTACGCCAAGAATATAATTTCACAATTGAATACAGGCCGGGCGAAAGCATGCGCCACGTAGATGCCCTAAGCTGAAACCCCATTCCCAATAAAAACTCAGAATGCAATCGAAGACATGAATACCTCAGATGTTGAGAGAGGGATTGTGGCGCCGCGACGGCAACCGCGCCTGTTGTGTTGGCCCTCAGCGCGCACAAAGTTTGTCGTGAATGCCCCTACCATTCGGGCTCTGTGCCTTATAGGAGATGTTCTCGCCGACGACTAAGATATTGACATATTTGCAGACAGCTTCGGTCAATTCATGCACAAAGCTGCTTTAACATAGAAAGTTTGTGTTATAAGTGTTTTCACAGTAGTATTACTGAAATAACATGAGAGTTTGATTACTTTCAATGATTCTGACTGACTCTAATGTGTATTATTTCTGACATAATATTTAATATTGCTGACATATAGTATTGTAATCCTGATGTATCCTACTTATTTGTTTTATTTGAATTTCTATATTGTAATGTTTGTTCGACCATTTTTTTACTGTGTGACTAGCATACTGAAACTTCGGGCGCCTGTAAGTCACTATGTTTACTGTTGAATAAATAAATAAATAGAAAGTCAGTCACAGAAATCTGATAGTTTATTGAACGAATCTAGAGAGGAAATTCGTATTCAAGCAGAAAATAAAATAAATCAAAGCGATGAAGGAACATTACGATAAAGAGAAAGCACCTAAAAAGTTCTTTGTAGGTGATCTCGTTATGATACCTGACTATCATCTCCCCGCCAACGAGGTAAGAGCAAGAAACTGCCCGAAATTTCGAGGTCCGTTTAGAATAAGTGTTTTGCACGATAACGACAGATATGAAATTTCCAGCATAGATGGCTATTCGAAACGTAAATATAAAAGCGTCTATCCCGGGGACTCACTGAAAAAGTGGATCACTTTTGAATGTGACAATGTGCGGAATTCGGACTATTATAATATGAATATGCTACTAATGTAGTGATCACGACGTTGTGTGAGATATTCTACTAATGTAGTGATCACGACGTTGTGTGAGATATTCTACTTATGTAGTGATCACGTACTTGTGTGGTGAGATATTCTACTAATGTAGTGATCACGAACTTAAATGAGATATTCTACTAATGTAGTGATCACGAACCTGTGTGAGATATTCTACTAATGTAGTGATCACGCCGTTGTGTGAGATATTCGACTTATGTAGTGATCACGTACTTGTGTGGTGAGATATTCTACTAATGTAGTGATCACAAACTAGTATAAGATGTTCTACTAATGTAGTGATCACTGACTTGTGTGAGATATTCTACTAGTGTAGTGATCATTAACTTGTGAGAGATATTCTACTAACGTAGTGATCACAAACTTGTGTGCGATATCCTACTAATGTAGTGATCACGACGTTGTGTTAGATATTCTACTTATGTAGTGATCACGTACTTGTGTGGTGAGTTATTCTACTAATGTAGTGATCACAAACTCGTGTAAGATGTTCTACTAATGTAGTGATCACAAACTTGTGTGAGATATTCTACTAATGTAGTGATCACGAACTTGTGTGAGATATTCTTCTAATGTAGTGATCACTGACTTGTGTGAGATATTCTACTAATGTAGAGATCACTGAATTGTGTGAGATATTCTACTAGTGTAGTGATCACGAACTTGTGTGTCGAATGCACTACTGACGGAGTGGTCTGCTCACTCCTTTCATAACTTATCGCTTAGCGTGACATACACTTTGATTAAAACACACGTCATGTTATGAAGAAACTTATTCTACTTTATTCTTGTCTCAAAGAATTTATTTAACTATTCCAATACCTTCAGTATTATTAACTAAGAGAAAGAAATAGTTAATAATATAATTGATTAAGAAGAAGGGTACACTGAAGTAAATAAAAATCTTTTTAGTCTCAACAATTATTTATTATTTTATCCTTCTGCTTTACAGCTCTCCGGCAAAAGAAAGATAGTTACAACTGCAACGTCACAAGACGGAACTAGCAATAGCAACCAACTCCTCGGACGTTAAAGGATATCATTATTTGCCTGCAATATAACTTAAATAAAATTAGTCATGCATGATTAGCTACTAACCGTTATTGATTTTTTGTAGTTATCACTAGTCATATATATTTTTTATGGTTTTTAATGTATAGTCTTAATATACATTTTAATATGCCTAGATAAAATCCAATAAGGAGGTCCAATGTACACGAATCAGAGAGATCTGCCCAAAAGTACTTAAAATGTCAAACACTGATCATGTGATGCCAAATACCAATGTTTTTTTTATTTTGGTGTATATTTAATTTTATTGTATAGAGACACACAAATTAATCGAATGGCCGGACTGGAATAGGGACATTCCATCTCCAGGACGGCCGTCTGTTAGCGTATGCAATCAAATTTAAATATTTTGTTAGTTTTCAGATATTTATTTTAATTATTTGTATGAAAATACATTTATTATTTTATTTGTAATTTGTAACGAGTGGCAACATTGATTTTCTATAATGTCTATGGTCATGGTTTTTAAAAAAACATGACAACGGACGTTCGTTGAATAGTGATAAATTATCGAAATAAATCCAAATTTCATCGTTCATCGTATCAATAATTATAATCCCGACCACAAAAAGTGGTCGGGATTATAATTATTGATTTTGAAGTCAGTGTTTCATTCGAAGTGTGTGTGCGCCAACACTATTGCGGTAGGGAGGTTTGAGTCTGACTTTTTTCTGAACACTAAAACCTTAATTGACCTATATTTTTTACAAACGAATTAAACTGCCTTCAATAAAGTAAACTGAAAAGAAAAAAATGTACGACAAAGTTTAGTTTTGGAGTCGGTGTCACCAAAGGAGGATGGCTGCGAGGTGATAGTAACCTATCTAAAAAGAGTGCCTATTAACCTTGATTTTTCATTCGTCTTATGATAGCGATACGACGGGAGTATCAAATATTTTGTATTATTGAGTCCACGCGGACGAAGTCGCGGGCAACAGCTAGTGCCTTTATAATTTTTGGAACTTTTCTGAATGGAATATTTTGGCGTATTTAGTGATTTTGGTTATCTGAAATGGTATTTTATGTAATAAGTAAGTATGTATAAAGAATAGTCCTAACCAATTTGAAGTAATTTGTAAATATTCTATACTTACAAATATTTACAGAGTTAGGTTCCTACGTAATGGTAATGTGTATAAGTGCCATATACTTATAGGTAAATAAATATTACAGATGGACCGAGTACTTGGTTAAAACTCGGTACTCGGCGTATTCGGCGGGTTTTTTAGTACTCGTACTCGGCCGAATAACTCGGTTTTCGTGCCGAGTATACTCGGTTTAAGTAAATTCATATATTTTGATAGATATTATTAAAACAACAGTGTTAATCAATAAAACACCTCCCCTTCTCCTGACGCAGTCGGGTACTAAAGTATTTATTATAAATTTTAAGATCTCAAGTATGATAGATAATGAATAAATAAATGAAAAAAACAATTTAATTAGCTGTCTTACAATGGGTCTTTTAGGATCATCGCGCTCTAATTGCTGGGTGTAAGCTAATTTTTCAAAGCGATCCCAGAAAGATCCATGAGGATCTTGTGTCGTAATCGTTACGATTTGTTTTTTTCACTGCTGCTAGTACTTATGTAATCTGTGCTAGTTCTCCCTGAAAAGTCCCTTTTTTACTGATTCTAAAAATAGCACATATATACCCTATCACTTTATAGTTCTCTGGATGACCGCGCGAAACTGTTTGTAATTGTTTACGCACCCGAAACAGGAATTTACTCGGCCGAGTATTCGGTTTGTAAAAAAATGATCCGAGTAAAACTCGGTACTCGTTACTCGGAAAAATTACTACTCGGCGCATCTCTATAAATAATATTGTAGTCCTTATAGTCAATAGTAGGCGCATCTTATTATACGGACATTAAAAAATCGACCAAATCATATTAATGGTCGCGTGTTTGGTGTTATCAATAATTGTACTGACATAATCGGTTACCCACTTGTTTTTATCGCTGCAGACTGCAGCGGTGCAATCACGCCTTCGCTAGAAAGTGAATAACATACCCAACCACGCAAAGTTGTAACTCAATCTGAGCGAGAATCACCGACTTTGTGCTTATGCCAGATACGGTTGGATTATGCCGGTGCGTTCCGATCATTGACAAGGGTTTTTTTACATCCACCAGTCCGCCGACGCGTCTGGCGGAGACCGCGCTTGTATTCTAATCCCGAATTTCGCGCCTAAACAATCGAGCTTCGATAAATATTTTTTTTATAAATACTGGCCAGCTAACACTTAACAGGCGATTTAATAAAATAGTTTTTAATAAATGACTCAGTGAACTTCGTTCATCGTTAGTGACAGCAAACTCATCTGCGGAGTTGTTTACATACAAAGTAAGTAAAAATCAATAAAATGATTACACTTTGATTTTTGTGATTACTGCTAACACAGGAGGAGCGTAGGGAAGGTTTATCATTAAGGAACAAAGATAAAAAATAAAATAAATAGATAATTTATAAATATTTATTATTACATACATCTTAAATATTTTCTTGATTTGTGTACTTCTAAAAGACACTAACTCGTCATCAAGTACATAAAGTAGCAAATATTGTGTAATTTGTTGACCATTGGCCACAAAGTCGCGATAAGAAGAGATTATAATATGACTTGACCGCTATTTAACGTAATTAAAATTATAAACACCTAGTTAGTAGTTACGTTAGGACTTCAATTAAAATTATTAGACACTGTACTTTTAGGTATCCTGTGCAAACTAATATCTATCGTAGGGATAATGAAAGTGAAAATTTCTGTTTCTTTGGCACTTAATTGGGTATTCCTATTTCTTACTCTTAATGAGTAATGAGAATAAAGTAAAGTCAAACGTTATTTTTAGTAAGTTATATTTTAAGAGTTTCATTAAAATCACATGGCATCAAAATGCAAGAAAGTTTTGTTTGACTTAACTAAAACAAAAATTTGTTTTGTAAATGTTGGCCTATGAACCACTAGGATCTACAATTCTACCGGAATATCTTGTTAACTACACTTTCTGTTGTCCTCAAAGCATGGTAAATGAGGTTAATTGTTTTAAATCTAAATATATAAAAAGGAAAGTGACTTAATGACTGACTGACATATCGAAGCACAGCCCAAACTACTAGGATTAGAAACTTGAAATTTGCACCATGCTTTCTTTTATACCTAGTGAGGGTGAGCACTAAGATTTGGAATCTGAAGGGGGTAAAAAAGACGTTTGTGCGGACGAAATCTTGGGCAAATGCTTTTATTATAAACAGAAAGTACCTATTAGGTAGGTACTACATATACCTCTATGTACCTACCACAGAGGTATATGTAGTACCTACCTAATAGGTACTTTCTATATCTATGTATGTACTTGCATACCTCGTCAGGCATCTTCGTTGCCTATGTAATGTGATTCAAAGCAGACAGTGTTAAATATGTAATACCTACCTATTGTACTTTTAACAACTTATCAATATGTAATATAATGTGTCAGCTATTATCAAGATCTATTTGAGATCAGAGAATATGGAATAACACTAACAAAAACATCTTTACCTTGTGGTTGTGTCCAATACCTATTGTACATAAGTTAGTTATCTTTACAGAAACTCATCAACAGGTTATAAAGACAAAATATTGTTTTTATGAAAATCGGCCGTAGATTAATAGAGTTGGTCTATCCCCCTCAACCAGTACTTTTCAACTAAACCTGTCACCCACCAATTCCCAATTCGTCTATTTATCGCAAACACTAAATAGCTAACAACATTCTAGATCTCATTTGATTTATTGGTATTGCACACTTCCACATGCCCATGTCACTGATAATACTGCAGACACATGAGCTGCCAATGTTTGACATACCTGCTGCATTCCTCCAGTTTCAGTTAGTATAAAATGCACACTTAGTAAATGGTATTCGATTGTGTGGTTTTAAAGTGAACAGGCTCTTTTTAGTTATTCTGTGGTGATTTTGCGTAATTTAAATTGTTTTCCCTTGATAGGAACAAAACTTCAGCGAGGTAGAGTATTATTTTTGGTTGCAGCTAATTTATAAACTAAACTTCAGCTGTGTTATTACAAAAAAAATAGACCAGGTTTAAAATGGGTCTAAATATTAGCCGACAACAGAGGAATGAATGACACATTCGTGACATAACCTAATAGAGAAGCGCTTTTCTAATTGGCTAGTTAATAGCTTAGACCTGTCTTAAACCCGGTACTAAGTTTTTGAAATAACGGGGTATGTGTCCTTGGTTTTAGCCTTATTGGTCTAGTGCATATTGAAATTTTGATTGTTGTTTAAATCGATGTTGGCTCCTTTCCACGTCAATGTGGATTACCACATAATATTAATTTATGCTTAATAATAGCATAAATATTAATTTATGCTTTTTTTTCATACAATATGCCTTATGAAAAGAACAATTGCATCATAAATAATAACCAAGTAACACAGTTTCTTTTCTCGTTAATAAAAATAATGCCAAGTACGTACTTAGTTCAGGACTAATAATATGATTAGGTAATTAGATAAGTTTTAAATGTGGATCCAACGAACACGATGATATAACAACAACTGTCTATGAAAGTAATATTTAATTGTGAAATAGTAACAGCATAGGTTATTAACGTTTGCTATGCCCGACAGCAGGCACTCAATAAAACATAGTAAAAGACATTACAGGAGAATGTTACTTACTTGTCAAGTAAGGAATACTAAGCAGCAGCAGCAGCAAGCAGTTATAAATATAGTGGCCTAGCCAATCCGTGACTTGAGTAAATAGTATACAATAATAGCCATTATTATATAAATAGGAAAATATATCCGTTAGTTCATCACGATTTTCGTACTGCTATAGAGAATAGGAATACGTAAAAGTAGGTATACAATACCAGAACGTCTGTTTACGTACTATAGATAGGTAATAATGGTACTATTACGAGTACATGCCTCGAGACAAGTAAACCAAACCTCGTCATACACATTAAATAAATATAATTTGTCCAGAAGTGAATTTGGCCGCTATTTTTGACATCTGATACGGGCGATGATGACAGTTTGATATTATTTACCTTTCCACATAAAATCGGACAAACAGCTTGCGTACGTTAGCGAGAGGAAATTTCATTAAAAAATATATATATCTTCTAAATATTTAAAAAGGAAACTGATTTAAAGACTGACTGACATCAAAGCACATCCTGGATAACTGAAATTTTGTACCAAACTTTCTTTTGTAGCGTAGGTAGGCGTAGGTGAGCACTAAGAAAGGATTTTTGGAAACTCGCTTCTGAAAGGGTAAAAGGAGTGTCAAGTTTGTGTGAAACTGTCAGTTTTTAAGCTAAATCGATGGAAATAGTATCTAGCTATTGGTTTAGAAATTAAAACTGACGTATTTGAGCATTTTTTTTAAATTAACCTACTAAAGGGGTGAAATGGGGGATAGATGTTTGTATGTGAAATTCGATATTTGCGCGGACAAAGTCGCGAAAATGGGCTAGACTTCATTAATACCTTACTATCGATTTATGTTTTATCTATGAATTAAGAATCGGAAAACCCTTTTCTCTGGGTATTTTTGGTTCGACGAGCGCAAGCCAGTGCGCTTTGCGGCTTTTACCTACAACTTAGGCAGCATTTCGGATCTTCGGGATTTCATTAAATCAATAACATCCATAACTTTATTATTATGTGATATAGTGAATCAAGTGAGGATCGCTCCCTCTGATTACACCTATCAAATCATTGCCCAAAGCACCCACTAGCTGACTTGGCAATTTAGGATTTTTTCACGCAATTTTGCCTTTTTTTCTTTATTAAAACCTTCCTCGTACTTCAATTAACAGTTTTAAATAATGCGCTTAGAAACATATAGTGATAAATTTTTGGTTAGACACAATAGAAATATGGGTAAACACTTTTTCATTTTCAGGAAACAATCATTTTAAACGTGCAACTTTTATATCAGTTTTCCCTTTTATGGATTATTAATAATGTTTAAATTTCTCCGGTTCTCTATTGCGGACATAGCAGATGCACTTACGTCGCTCATCTGTACAGGGCATAATTTTATACGAAGTACAGTCGGCAGCATGTCAATTTAACCAAGAAAACAGCTTTTATTACGTACGGATAGAGGTGGTCTCAAGGTCAAAGTTTATCTTGTGTACTTACTTGCTACTAAGTATTTTTACACGTTGTACAGTATTCGTGAAAGCTTATATTGCCTATGTTCATGTCCACTGCTTATAAACGTTTGGCCACAGAGCCTGTAAATTACAATAAACCCTGATAAAAGGTTGGAAGTGTGCGTGAACAAATAAACTTACGTACATAGGGCTGCTATATTAGTAAAATTAATATTAGAAAACACTCTTCAACCTTTATTAGCAAAAATGTTACAAAGCTGTGCATTCAAATAAATCTACGTTTAATGGATTTTATAGAACCAGGACCTTCATATGTAAGTAGTTTAGTTAGTAGGTATGTACTACCTTCAGGGATATGACATTTATAATATCTGTAAAGTTAAATTTAAAAGTGATTCTATATAGAAAATAAACAGAATTTAAGCATTATTTCCCTTTAGGACAGCCTGAATATAAAACAAAGTCGGGTTTATTACAACACTTATAAACTTGAAATTGGCTGGACCGATTTTGATAATCTCACATAAGTATGTTGAATTAGTCTCTTCCTTAGGGGGTGGAATGGTGAATAACAATTTTAAGGGAAATCTGCATTTGCGCAAACAAATTAACTGGGACCAGCTTGTAATGATAAAAATATACCTATGACTGTGTACCTAACACAGACTTCAAAAATTAATAACCCCCTTTTTGACCTTGTCGCAGTCGGGTAAACAGCGTTAGTTTCACCCCTGTGCTAGCTAGGCGTCATACGTACAACACGACATGACGCTTGTTTACCTATGCCAACCAAACTGGGTCGCACTTTGTTTTTCTGAAACACGTAAGCTGGCAGTTTTCCCTGTCAGCGCTTGCGACTGCGTGACCACACCGATAAAGGCATTCGTTTCAAGATATTAGAGCCACAATTTATTTTAATAAAACTGTTACGGTGAACTTTGCCTGGACTCGCACCAAGACGTGCTTATTAAAAAAAATTGGTGACCCAACCCACCCGTATAATTCATCATAGCATCAATTACCTTTTTAAAACCAAAGCTCAAAGTGGAATTATCTCTCTCTACCTTGTTTAAAAATGCGATCGTCTACTTTAAATTATGCACTAGTGTGAGGGGTATCGTGTTCCCAGAGAAAGGAAATATTAATGGACACATAATTAAGGTAATTGGCTTAATGAGACATTTCATTAAGTCCAGTTAACTGGACATCTCATCTGACAAAGGGCCGACCGTTTCGGCCTTTGTGCTAAATGGTAATTGTTTGTCAGTAAAACACGGTGACAAAAACATTTTTTTAACCGAAGTAGGTTAAGTGGTTTGCGCGCCAAAAATTAAACGTAAGTACTTATTTTAAAAAAGCTCGTATGCTTAAATCAGTAACTGCCGTACTCAGAGACGTTTCGTCAATTAAAGTTAATCCTTCATTAAGTATCATGCCGTCCTTTTCTTTTTCTTTGACAAAGAAAGTGTCAGAACGAGACTTAATTATAGATTAAATTTGATTGACGTCTCTGAGTGCGGCGGTTACCTGCTTTATAATACTTAATTAGTAATAAGTTGTGCGTACGAGAAACTCTGTCCTAGCCTAAGGTCATACGTATATACTTGTTAGAGTTTTAATTATGTAATACGTCAGGCCTAAAATATATTTATAAAACCGTTCTTCATATTAATTAAATATAGGTTGATTAACATCTTATTATTTTTCTATAAAAGTATTTACAAAATAAAAAAAGTACTGTTGTATTGACTCGCACCGTCCATTTCCGCCACCACTACTCTGCCCCTCCCCCGACAGAGTATGGTTGCGGGAATGGACGCCTTGAGACAGTCAGTCTACAGCGCACAGTTAAACTGAACACTAGTCTTACGAAAGCTCTGTCCGTTCGGATAAAGATAGTTCCAAGCATTTTAGAACTAAGCCCAGTGTATTCAAATAATATAATAAGCGAATGTGTTTGTGCTAAAGTATTGTGAGTTATAAAATAAAGAAATACCGTATTGAAGCAACCTTTTTCAATCATCTAATCATCCTGGTCCTGACATCAGAAGTAAGGATCGAGTTTACGCCACACAAGGTAGACAATAATGGAAGTAAACGAACAAGATGGTACTATGGAGCACCGCCGTAGTCGTGTGGTAAGAACTCCTCCACGAAGAAGCGAAGAGATATCCCCTCGAAGTTCACGCGACCGGAACCGGGACATCATGCGGAGGAGCAGAGAGAGGCGAAGCCGATCAGCCGTCAGTCAAGCAAGCATCAGGGACGGCAGCTGTCCGAGGCGAGCAACCAGTAGGAGTCGCAGTCCTATTCTTCAACCGTCCCGTCCAGCAGCCACAAGGTATGATGATGATCATTATCGCATGAGTCGATCGCCGCCTAGAGTATCGGCGCGGCGAAGTGAGTTGCATAGCAACATGTCCCCTAACCGCCGTAATAACGCCTTATTTCGTTACCAGCCATACCAGCAAGCTGGAACTTCTCGAGAAAGTGCTCATAACCATATCGGATCCAATTTTATACCGAATCTTAATATCAATGATTTTATAACTTTTATGAATAATTTTATGAAACCTCAACATAATCGAGAGTTGCATTTTGATAAAAATATGATACCTGAATTTGATCCTACAGTAAAGAACCATAGGATTGAAACTTGGATCTCCAAAGTTTATGAATGCTCCCAAATATATAGTTGATCTGATCAACAAACAGCACATTTCGCATTACCTAGTTTGGTAGGCCACGCTAAAAACTGGTATGAGGGCCTCTCTAGTATAAATAGAACCTGGTCAGAATGGCAACAATGCCTCAAGAGAGCTTTCTCGTCTGAATCATATTATGGAGTTTTGTTATCTGATATGTTAGAAAGACGCTACAAGCCATCTGAATCATTAGATGTGTATTACTACGATAAAATGGTGCTTCTTAATGCATGTGACATATCAGGTAAAAAAGCTGTTGACTGTATTATACATGGTCTGGATGATAAAACTATAAGAGCGAGTGCCTCGTCAGCTCGGTTTACTCAACCTGAAGATCTTCTAGGTTTTCTCAAAGATATGTGTAGGGAAAGGAATGACTACTTTAAGAGTTCTAAACCAAAGCCACCCCCTTCAATTATTAGCAATGTGACATGTACACTGTGCAAAAAGACCGGGCATTATTCAAAACAATGCAGGGCTATTATTTGCTACAATTGTAAGCAAGTAGGTCACAGAATTTCTGCGTGTCCACAGCCATTAGTAAGATGTGAGACATGTCAAAAGGTTGGTCATAAAACTGAAGATTGCTATCTCAAAAATAAAAATAAACAATTTACTGAAAAGCGAGTAATGGCTGTTGACACTACATTAAACAGTTATAATAGTAAATATTATAAATAATGTACTATAAACGACAAACAATGTGAGGTGTTATGCTTCATCGATTTTGGTAGTGGTTGTTCTCTTATAAGGAGCGATTTAGTTAGTAAATACGGGCTTACGTATGAAAACTGTGAATTACCTGTCATAAAAGGAGTACGTGAATCAAAGCTTCTACCGTTGGGAAAAACCAAACTCACGTTATGTATAGGATCCGTAAAGGCTGTTATTGATGCCTACGTGGTTCAGCCAGAACATCTCCATACCCCGATCTTGGTCGGTCAAAATTATACAGAGCAACCACACATTTTAGTTATTAAAACTAATAGTTCACTAGAAATAGAGCATGATGGTGCACCTTTAAAACCAATCGCTTTTTACAGTAGGAAAACTACACCTGACGAACAAAAATTCCACGCATACGATTTTGAAACATTAGCCGTCATCACCTCATTGAATCTATTTCGGGTATATCTTTTAGGCACAGAATTAACCATAGTGACGAATTGTAATGCACTCCGGGCAATTTTTTCAAAAAAGGACATTTTGCCCAGGATTGCGCGTGGGTGGTTGGTACTACAGGAGTACGATTGTAATATCATTTATCGTCCCAGTCACTGTATGACACATGTAGACGCGCTCAGCCGAAATCCGATAGAGTCCAAAGAATCATTGATAGAGCCTGATTTACCTAGGGTACTTAGCATAACTCAGGACGACTGGCTCATGAGTTTGCAACAAACCAATCCTAAACTAACTCACATTAGAAAAGTATTGGAAGATCCAGATTATAATGAAGTTGTAGATATAAAACAAAATTTTGTTGTTAAGGGTAATAAACTTTTCCGGAAAGTAGGAGATGAGTTAAAATGGGTAGTGCCTAAAGGGGCTAGATGGCAAATTTGTCAGCAAAACCACGACAATATTGGCCATTTTTCGCTAGAAAAAACGCTGTCAAAAATAAAAAAAGACTTCTGGTTCCCAAAGATGAAAAGGTTTGTTTCTAAATAAGTAAAGGCTTGTGTCCATTGTGCTTATGGAAAGGATACTACTGGAAAGAAGGAAGGCTACCTTCACCCGATCCCTAAGGTTGATATTCCTTTTCACACCTGTCAGGTAGACCATCTAGGGCCATTTGTTCGAAGTAGTAGGGGCATCATGTACATACTGCTAATTGTAGACGGTTTCACGAAGTTTTGCGTATTGAAACCTTTGCGAAATTTAAAATCAGTTCTCACTGTCCGTGCTCTACTACCTACCCTACTCGCTTAATTTCCGATCGAGGAACGTGTTTTACTTCAAAAGAATTTGAGAAATTTTGCACAAACTCGAAAATAAAACATATTTTACATGCAGTAGCATCACCCAGGGCCAATGGACAGGTAGAGCGCTATAACCGTACCGTATTAGGAGCCCTTTGCGCATATACGGACAAAGTAGGTGATACAAAATGGGATCAGGAGATAGGTAGAGTTCAATGGGGTTTAAATAACACCTTGAACAAAGGTACGGGTAAAACTCCTTCTGAAGCTTTATTTGGTCACAATCTTAATTACGCCGGTGAGAACGCATTTGGTGATGTTTTCCATGAAACGCGATCTCAGCAACCGGACAAAGATGAAATAAGAGTCGAAATGAGTAAACACATAGAAAATGACCAATCAAAGCAAAAAGAAAGATTTGATAAGCATCGCAAAAGTCCAAAAATATATAACATTGGAGATTTAGTAAAAGTAAAAAAGCAAATTAATTCCAGTGAAGGTCAAAGTAAAAAGTTATTACCTGTTTTTTCTGGTCCCTATAAAATCATTAAAATTTTAGAGAACGATGGATACGAGGTTTCCTCTATCCCTGGTACGAATTTAGGCAAAAGGAAATATTGCAATGTGTGGGCCGTTGATCAGATCCAACCTTGGATAGGTACACGTAGTGATTCTACATCAAGTAGTTCTGAAAACGAATTAGAGTCATAATCTGTTCAACGTCTTTTTTTTCCTTTTAAGATACCTTTGTGTAATATAGTAATTTGAAATTTAGATGAAATAAGTAATGAAATAACTTGAAAAGGTTAAGGAATAGTGCATAATCAATTTAAGTGATCAAGGATGCCTAAATAAAAGAGCGATATCTGATGTAGTTCCAGATATCTGACTGTAGTGAAATGTCAACTTTAGAGCAGAACATCTGACGTTGTTCCAGGTGTTTCTTGAGAGTTGAGATTGAGTGAAAGTGTATATCTATATAAAAATATGTACCTGATGTAGTTCCAGGTAATGATCATATTTGAAGTGATTTATACGCATCCCTTTAGAATAAGCATTTAATTATATTACAATGATTTAATCAACTTCTTTTAAGTAAAGTGAGCCCAGTTAATTTAGAAATAGTAAAATACTTAATTATTTTATTATTTAATGGTATGTGTGTCTGAATAATATATAATGATAGTTTTGATCACTGGTTACATACCGTTATACTATGTTTATATTATATAGTAAATGATTTTATGTATTCTAGTTAGTTGCATGTTAGTGACTATGATTAAATTATTTACCTGCCTATCCAGTATCTAGACCTTTAGGTTCTGTTTGAGGACAAACATATTGTCAGGAAGGCCGACTGTTAGAGTTTTAATTATGCAATACGTCAGGCCTAAAATATATTTATAAAACCGTTCTTCATATTAATTAAATATAGGTTGATTAACATCTTATTATTTTTCTATAAAAGTATTTACAAAATTAAAAAGTACTGTTGTATTGACTCGTGCCGTCCATTTCCGCCACCACTACTCTGCCCCCTCCCCCTCTGTCCGTTCGGATAAAGATAGTTCCAAGCATTTTAGAACTAAGCCCAGTGTATTCAAATAATATAATAAGCGAATGTGTTTGTGCTAAAGTATTGTGAGTTATAAAATAAAGAGATACCGTATTGAAGCAACCTTTTTCAATCATCTAATCATCCTGGCCCTGACATACTTAATTAGTAATTCTAGATAAATTATTGTTTTTAAGTGATAAGCATTCACTATGCAGTCTAAATATATTATTGCACTTGAAAAATTGACCGCCAGAGGCGGGAATCGAACCCGCGTTCCTCGCATGCCGGGCGATTGCCTAACCTTTCGGCCACCCTGGCGTTGGCAGAGCCTGTCGAAATTTTCAAGTGCTTCTTCTTTTCAAGGCCTCTGGCGGTCAATTTTTCAAGTGCAATAATATATTTAGTAATTCTAGGTTTCCAACAGTAAGGTACCTATCCTAAAAAATAACTTAAAGGATTTTTTTCAAAGTCGTAGGCCAATGGACAGTTATTGAAAGTGTTTGTATTATCCTTTATACATATCTACTTCTGCCTTTACCTATAGTTTTTTTAGGTAAGGTACCTAATAATAACAATGTATCTGAGATGAAACATTTCTGTTAAAGGTAGGTAAAGTCTGTGATTTAAATGAAAAATATCTAAAGAAATTAATCTCTTTGACTCAAAATCGCAGAAAGTTGCTTATCTTGGATTAGACATTTTTGACTTAGGCATAACTACATAGTTTTAAAATTGAATATTTAAAACATATTAAATAATACAACTTGGTAATTTAAAATCAACGGTATTTTGAAATAATATCACGTAATTGTATTCAGTTATTATTTGTTGGTTACAACAACGGCGACCTATCCAAATGAATATTCATAAATGGTTTGATAAAGCGTAATAATAATGTTTGGACACGGAATTCACAGGTAAATGATATCTTGATCGTACCGGCAACAGCGGATCAAGCACTGTGTGACCTGGGAGTATTGTGCCTATTCATGATTTGTGCCGGAGTCTGATCGCACGATAAGTCCACTAAATGATGCCGCGCCGCGCCAGACCACAGACCACACTTGTACACTTGGCGTCAAAAGTTAGATCCGCGTTTTAATATGCATCTCGGATCCGGCTGGTCATCGTGCCAGAACGCTAACGTCTTCTCATTAAAATGTATTTGACATTCGAACTCAGAAAGTAAGGAGACACGAATGCAGGTGTTACTTAGTGTCCTCTTAAGGGCTTGCACTGCGCAATCTGAACGTTGGCACAAAACTGGTCTTTAATTTTTACTTTTTTAAGCTAACCTTTACCTTTTACCTTTCTCGTAAATTTGAGACCTAAAATTACGAATGAGTTAGACCTACGACGTCCTAATATTTATTCTGTGCTCTATTAATGTAATTTTCGTACTCAGAGTAAATTCACATGCTTGTTCGATAAAATTGTTTGAAATAATTCGGCCTTAATCACAATTGCTTACTAGTCTTTAAACGCGTTATGCATCCTAGCTAGTAGTAATCAACAACTCATATTTAATGCATTACATCCGATCCAATTATTCATTTTAATTGTATTCGAAAACGGTAAGAAATACCTAGCATATTCAATCATAACCACAGTAAGAATACGGATATTATAGAACATAGGTAAGTAGCATGTACCGACCTAAGTATGCATGTCATCGTAATCCAAGTGGTAGTGTAATTTGTAAAGTTTGTTTTCCAAAATCAAATGCAAAACATGTGCTTCCTTAATTAGACGCGTATACTTATCGAATTAAAAAAATAGAATAAATATTTTAATTAAAAAGAAAAATGTTCCCATACTCGTGAAGTTCTAATCTCAGTTAGGTTTTTGTCGGCGACTGTCCATCACGAGATCAACGATAAAGCATTCCTCGCGCACAATACGTGTATTCAACAGTAGGATGGAAGGATTGGGAATTTTAATAGCCGAAGAACAGAATGCACCATTATCCAATATTTTGCATTAGCGCTTTGTTTGCCAAGGTCGAACGTGCCAGGGTAGTCTTGCAACTTTGATTCGATTGCGACGTGTAGTCGCGTTTTACAATTTTATAGATTTAATGAAATGTTGCAGCTAGTCCTTCTTATTATTTAATCCATTTCATTAATCAGGAACAAAGGAAAAGTCATTTAATAGAAATAATACATTTTATTTACTTACTAAAGTAATAAGTAAGTACATTATTCAAATAAATATAGTAGGAACAAAAAAGATTACTCACTCAAATCATCGTTTTGCTCAAGTTTAAAAATTACCTCACAAACAAGATACGCAGGTCGCAGTGGAAGGCGGTGACCTTTTGATAGCTACTCAATCATTCATTTTTTTTCTTAATCGTCTTTTCATGCAAAAAGGCTAATGAACTTATTACATAAAAGCTACCGCGTGACCTGGAGTGACCCACGAGAAAAAACAAATAAGTTCCTAAGAGCCAAGACACACCCAAATTTTATAATTGATTTGCCAAATCTGAGCTCTATGTATGGCCGGTTAGTGATATGAAATCTCATCAACTTAATTTCGGTTGCGTCGAATAGTTTAGTATTAATATTTTCGTGTAGAGCTATTAGCCCAGTTATTAAGCTATCATCATAAAAGTATTGGTTGTGGTGCCTCGCATTTAATAATGTTTCCCGTACCTACAATGGATAACCCGTGAACTGGTGGTGATCTGTGTACATACATAATTAGAACTACATACATAATTAGGACTACAGTTAGGCTTCACACATTAGGCAGTTTTTTTTTAGAAAATTTGGAATGACAACCAAATCTCAAGCTCTCACTGGACGCGGGTAATATTTACTTAGATAGAATGATGAATGAGATAGATGATTTTAGAAAGAATAAATAAAAGGTCGAAGTTGATGTGTCCATATAAATAAAATAAGGGTATGTAATGTGATATTGCGTCACTGAATAGATTTAGTGTATTATGAATCATATTCCAGAGAGATAAGTATGAAATTATCTTGCAATGGATTTTTGTAGGTGTCTACACAAAAATGTGCTTGACTCTGAGGCGAACTAAATTACGCCATATTATTGACGACATTGAGTAGACATTTCTTTGAATACAATTGCTAAGTCATACTTCTGTACGCTGTTTTTTGTTCGACTTTTTTGAACATCGAGCATCTTATTTCGACACCTTGTTTCTCCAGCTGTTGTTTTTCAGAAAAAAAATAGTTCGCCTGTATACCCCAAGGAAGGGTTCCAAAAATAACTACTCATTTCCTGGAAAAGTAACAAATTCGCACTTTTGCCACAAACATGCTGCTAAATGTAATGTGCAGTGTTGTTTCATTATTAATTCAAACATCCCAAACATGAATCATTTGGTGTTTCCAAATTCTAAAATTATAAATGAACTGTAGGTATTCGTACCAATTACTATGTTGCTTTGCCCTAGTTAACAGAGCTTAATCATAAACAATTATTTATTAGAAGATTTTATTTTTAGAGGCTAGACTTACAAGAGGAGACATCACTGTTCTTATTTGAAGTCTAATGGCTTATGATGTACGACTTAAATTTACACCTATAAGTAAGAAAAAAAAATCATTAATTCGTCAAAAGCATCGGCACAAGGCACTGACATGGAGTAGTTTAGTGCTTTCAAAGTTTTAAAAATATTTTGTATGTATGTGAATTATTTTATGGGCTAATGTTAATTGTTGCCAGTAATTAATAAATCAATAAAATGGGAATGTACTCGTATGCTCTTCGAATTATGTATTATAGTTCTGTAACTTTAATGATGTATTTTGATGACGAGACTCAACTCTATTATCTAAATAGTTTTGTGGTCTAGGTAGGTAACCAATTAAAAAAGCAAACATTTTAGAATCATTTTAACATAACCTGTTTATGACCACATAACAACGTGGTTAAAAACCCACAAATTACGCTGCAAATCCACAAAAAATATAAAATTTTATTGCGCCTAAACCAAAAGTCTTGGTAGTTAATTAATTTTGAATTTTATTTCGTTCATTTGTTTCCTGTCGTATTTTTATCTTTTACATTTGAAATAAGAATTCTTTGCGTTATTTGATATTTAAGTCGGTATGTTCATTTAAAAAAGCTTGGATTTCAGCATTATTTAACATATTTTGTATGAGAATTGTCAATCATTTCGACGCTCACGTGGTGGGCTGTGGAATCTAACGCAAAATTTTGATCAGCGCATAAGTACCATGGCTTTGTTTACGCATGCGCTAGAAAGCATGTTTTGTAACAACCCACCAATGCGTACGATTTACATAGCTATTATGTAGTGCATATTTTGTACGTACCATAGTACCTACTTTATTATTATGTTAACGGGTTAATAGCTTACGCACGATGGGCATGGAAATGACTTTTTGTATCTGAACGGCTTAGATTATATTATGAAATATGATGGAAATAATAACGCAAAGCATTCATTTAAGAAACCTTTGAAAAATGTGGATTTTTTATTCATCTGCAAAGTCATTTAAACGGATGCAGGTTTCATCATCATTTGCTTGCCCTGTTCCCATTATATTTGGCGTTGGCGCAGTAAGTTTTTCAATTTCACTCGTCATTGACCTATCCACTCCTTTCATAAGTATACCATACTTTATACAGTCTATTCATCTCTTTCTCGGTCGGCCCTTACAAAACGTAGACAAAATTTAAAAAACGTAGTATTATGAAATAAACAATTACTTTGCTCCTCCGTTGGCCATGAGTTTCCCTGCTCTGTGGCGGCAACGAAAGTGTTACACATCGATACCTTGACCACTGCTCCATATCGCGCTGAAGTTGGTAACTGAAACTAAGTACCTATTTTATTTATATTCTTGAATATTGCAGTCAATAACTCTCCTTCCGTCGGGTAAAAAATATTTAGGTATTTATCGAAAACAAATTTTGATATGGAAATAGATCCGTCTTTGAACGAATCAAGATCGAGGAATCGAGCACATGAAGTTAAAAAGTGCGGATCGGACCGCGACGATTCGGAACAAACTATTTTATAATGTAACTTAAAAAGTTTTCGAAGCTTATCATCTAATATTTTGCTTGCTATTCATATAATAAGTCAATGAAAACTATCCTTTATTGTTTCATTTCCTTGCAAGTGTTGAAATATATGCGCATAAAACGGGCCGCCATCCATACTAATATTATAAATGCGAAAGTATGTCTGTCTGTCTGTCTGTTTGTTACCTCTTGACGCTTAAACCACTGAACCGATTGAGATAAAATTTGGTATGGAGACAGTTCGAGACCCTGGAAAGGACATAGGCTACATTTTGTCGCGATATTAAAACATTAAGGGGGTGAAATGGGGGATGAAAGTTTATATGGAAAATCCAACTCTTGCGGGCAAAGTCCTAGTATATATTAACTACTAGTATATTATAAATATGCGTTTAGGTAGAACTCTGATATTTTTAAAATCCAAGGTATATTTATTTGTGTTTGGGTTAATGTTAATTTCCATTGGAAACCTCCACACGTTCCTGCGAAAGAAGTATATTTTCCGTTTGAGGTACGGTACCCTAGAAAATAGTAGGTATACGTGCGACTTATAGCGATATTTCCGCGTTCGTCGCATCTTAAATAGGTTTCACTAGCATAAATATTACACACACATGATTCGCGAATAGTACCTTATGGCGCAAGCGAGCATGTAAATCCTTTCTCTTCTTCCTGGCTAATTGCTAATTTAATTTATAATGTTCGTGTTTGATTTTATGACAGTTCAGTTTACGATTGCAGATTTTTACAGAAAGTAGCCTGTTCTGTAGGTAATTATGGTTGAAAGACGAAAATGTTTGGATACTGTTATAACGGTTGTTTATTACTAGCACTGATTACTAGTATTTTATTAACAATATAACATTTGACATTAGTACCCTGTATGTAACACAACAAAATGTATTTCTACAAACTGAAGTGAATATATACGTCGTGGGTATTCGTGGGTGTCATTGAATGTATATGACATGCCTTTTTGTCAATTTACATTTGCTGACGTTGATAACAAAAATAATGAACTGCTGAAACCTTCAATAATTACTTATTATTTGCTACGACAATATGCATCAATTCAATAATCATTATGGAACTTGGTACCAGAGTTATCTCGATTCTTTTCTGACGTCCAAACACTGTTTACTTTTTTTGGATTACTATAGGTACACCACTCACTCGGTTACTGAACAAACTTCAAATTTATCCTCAACCGCAATTTTTGTTTACAGATAATGCTGTTGCGGTTGTCCCGGATACTGATCATCGGATCGATCATATCCTTAGCATGTGCCATAGTCCCCGTGACCACTAACGAGAATGGGATCCAGCAAGTCCTCAAGAGGGTCAACAAATACACTGGAGGGGCGCTCTACCCGCGAGCGACTGAGACCAGGGACATACGGTCGCTCGACGGACTATGGAACTTCAGGAGGTCACCGCCAAACCCTCTGTATGGGTACCTGAACGGGTGGCAGGAGCAAGACTTGTACAAAGTTAGTATCGTAGTAAAGTATCCCACCTCATCATCATCATACTGGCGTGGCCCAGGGTCCACTTTGGACCATGATCCAGGATGTAGCAGATCAGTTAATTACAGTGAAGTGACTGCTATCTGACCTCCGTGACCCTGTTAACAGGGAAACCTGACCAGCTTGGATCATAGTTACAAATTCAGTCGCCTGAATGTTCAGGTTTAATCACGATCTTTTCTCTCACCGTTAGAGCATCGGTTAGTGAAACAACTAATGTACGTAACTCAGAAAAAGTCATTGGTACCTACATGGCGGCACGTCGGATCGAACCGGTACCTCCCGCATGAGAGGCAACCCGCTAGCCAACGCGCCACAGACACTCCCACTACGCTAAAGTATCCCACCTAATCTTTTAAAATTATGTTTTTTTTCCTACCAATTTACTTATTTTGAGGCACAAAAGAAATTTAAGAACTGTGTAGGTAGGTAAAATCATTGGCAGTATTTAGTAAATCTCCTTATACTACTATAGAAACGTTTTTAGTAACACAAAACTCAGATTGTCTTCTTCGCAGAAGAACTTCGTCACAAAAGTTAGTATTTGTATAGTTTTTTGAACTTACTGATATTGAAATAGAATATCTACAATGACCTAGTTTACCTTGACACCTCATTTTCCTTTTTAAACTTAAAACTTTAGCACCTATTATCTCATTTGGTCTACTTGACCAAACAACTGTGACAAATTACCGCAAAAATATGTTAATGAAGTTATTACGTAAAATGAGTTTAATTGTGGTAACGATTGCAAAAGATATCGCTTTATCCTAATTGTTCTTTGGCAGACTGGTCCAGTGATCCCAATGCCAGTGCCTTCCTCTTACAACGATGTTGGGGTAGACGCGACTCTACGCGACCACCTCGGGGTGGTGTGGTATGACCGCCGGTTCTTCGTGCCCAGGACTTGGGCTGACAACCAGCGCGTCTGGCTGCGATTCAGCAGTGTGCATTATAATGCTAAAGTGGTAAGTAACTGACGCATTTTTTGGCATCTACTTATTATTGAATCATAGAAGATACTTGTTAATGATTGCATGCATTAAGAAAGACAAATGCGATGGCGTGGTCAAGCCCTGACTTAAGGTATACCTACTGCTTAGTTGTTCAATAAATTACTTCTTACCGGGTTGTTTGTGTTTGCTAGAGGCAGGTATAACTTTATATTATGTCAGATTCCACAGAAAATATTGAACGCATTTCGATTTTATATAAATTCACAGAGGAGTCAGCATCTTTTGAGTCCGGTGTCGTACTGATGCATATAAGTTTTGTTTTTTTAATCTGAGCTATGTCAGATAAGGGAACGAAACTATGTACATAACTCTCAGTAAGTTATATAACTTGACGACAAAGGGCGACGATCCTAGAGGTGTCCTGACTCCTGGCACAGTCGCGGCAATTGCTTGATTGTCGTGGACAATTGCCATACTCATGTCATTAAAGAGATGTACGTACAGAAACACCACTCTAAACTTAAACCCAAACAAAGTAGACCAATCCCTTCTTATGGCGTATCAGGTCAGTACGGTGGAAACTGGTTGACTAATTTGAGTCCACCAAAAATGACTCATGAGGAACTGCTTCCTGATGTGCGTAAAGTGAAGCTTTAGTTATTTACTTTGAAGCAAAAGAGGTTTTAAATGAACTCAGAAAAAAACTGTTTGAACCTACAGGTTGGCCAATTTTTTAAATTAAGAAAAGAGTGTACACATACCTATGAGAGTCTTTACAAATATCCCAAAGAGAGCCTTCTGATTTACGCGACTTCCTTATATTATGATAGCTTGAATGAGTGACCCGTGAGATTGTTGACAATTGTTCAGACTTCCAAATCAGTGTCTCTTATACTTTCTTGTTATTCTCATTACACGGAAATCAAGTCTACCTATATGTATACACAGTCATAATTTAGAATGTAGGTATGTATCTATATACATAATTAGGTCATAATCAAATCAGAATAAAATTTGACCAAAAACCTAATGCCACTCTGTTAACTGTGTCCGTGTTTTAAATGCTAAACATCTTCAACGTCAAAGGGAATCGGCTTCTTCTTGGTAAACTCGCTCCATTGTCGACTCTGTATGAAATATATCGGAGACCCCATCATCCATGTGCCTTCATCAAAATAAAGACGCTATGTACCAACGACCAAACTTTGTTTTAGATGAAGTTTAAAGCTAGTAATCTAAAATTGGTATCTCATTAAAGCACATACATGAAGCAATAACATACAGTGCCATATAATACTAATACAGTGCGTTAGGTCAGTGCAATCGATGCGGCTGCGCTGCAAATGTAATTGCATAGGCTGGGGGCAAACAGTTGACCTCCTCGAGTCGCAACGATATGTTTCCCAATCTTCTTATCGGCAGCCTGTCGCCCATATGGTAAATACTTAAGTACCTGCTTTTATGCGTCAGGAAAATGCTTTTTTGGATACACGCCAACCTTGGCTGTCGGTCCGGGCTTATAATGAACTCCAGGTCTCAGACTGAGGCCCGTCTACACACTAATTAGTGTGGATATAAGTATAGATAGACCCTTCTTGTTGTTACGTGAACAAGAACATACCAAGTAACATAAGACATGGTCTTAGTAGACGAATCTGATGTCACGGAATTTTGTGAAATACCAACGTTGCATTTTTTTAAATCTGTAATAAATTAGGTTCTTTCAGATTTTTTAGCTGGCCCCTTTAGTGGTTAGTAAATATTTCAGCCTTGGATTTCAACCCTTTACTACGAAGAAGACATGCGAACATTAAAAAAGTCGGAACGTACCTTTGTGATTCCACAGTTAAAACCAAACTTTGGGTTATTTACAGCACCTAAACGAAACGTCTATTTATTAATATAGGTCTCATAAACCATTTGGACAAAATGACTTTGCGTGTTTGCATGCAGTTCGTAAGCTGTAAGATTCACTATCAACAGAATATGGGTAGGTAAATACATGTATATGAGGCTATAAAAGACAAACAGAGAAATTGAAAACATAAACTGGTAATGGAAAGCTGATCATTTCGCCGTCGTCAAACAGACTTATTTTGTACCTTAGATGTTGTTTACTTAGGTTTAACAAGGCTCTTTCTATTCCCGTATATTTACCTATATTTAACTTAACTCTTGATTTATAAAATTTTTAAGGTTCCGTACCTCAAAAAAAAGCATTCGTGATCCCTCTGTTGTCCGTTTGTCTGTCAAGACCATTTTTCTCATTGTTTCTATAATGTTAATGATTATTTAAATTTTAAATTTGATATGACATTATGACTTGGTCCTTATTTTTGTACTTGACTATTATGACGACCGTCTTGGTGTAGTCGTTCGTGCACCGGACTTATAAACCAGGCGGTTGCGGGTTCGAATCCCGCAAGGGGCAAATGTTTGTGTGATGAGCACGAGCATTTGTACCTAAGTCATGGATGTTTATATGTATTTAAGTATTTCTATCCGTTATCCTAGTCTGCATAGCACAAGCTCACGCTTAGCTAGTTTGGGGCTAGGTAATTGGTGTGTTTCTTGAAACAATTTATTTATTTATTTTATTTTATTTATTCTAATTTTTAATTTTTATGTGACATATTATGTATCGATATTATGTATTGCTTTTTTGTAAATACTGTGACATTCCAATTATTATTTTGAACTTTGATTGAATTTAATGTATTTAACTTTATTCACTATTATGTCATTTTATTCTAACAAAAAAAATGAATTTACATGCTATTTATAGATGGCTGAAAAAGCTGAACTAAATGAAAATATGTAATAACCACCTAAATGTACCCTTTTCCAAACGCAAATAAACTTTCATTTCATTTCATTTAATTATACGATCACAGGAAATTTATTATTTTATTTACGTGAAAGCCTCTCATTAGTTACATGGTGTGATTACTCAATTTAATTATGAATGTTACTACAAATACTCTGTACATTCTGTACTCATATTTAACGCATAGGTACTTATGAAACCATACAAGTCTACAAACCCTACCCATATGTACTGACTATCTAAGTAACACTAAGTAAGTACATTACTTACCTACTTTGGCAAACAAGCACACTTACCTACTAATAAGTTTTATCGCTAACTTAACTATTGGTGCTACGTACACAGAAATACTTGGTACTTATGTACATATTCTTTAGATAGCCTCATGCTGAGCAGACAAAACTACCTAGTAGTTTCGTAATAAGTATATCAACTTATTACGAAACTACTAGGTAGTTTTGTCTATTGCTAATCTCTATTGTATCCAATAGAGATTAGCAATAGGATAACAAAAAGGATTCAATGAAGTATTGGACTACAAACAAGCCTTATCTAATCTAAACAAATAGATGCGTTTATCTTAGAACAGATTTTTTCGAATAGATAGATATAACTTATCGATAAAACCATTGGAAACATCATACAGTAAAGAAATTCGAGAACATTCGAGCTATTTTTTATCTGACTTCTAATTGAAAAATAGCCACTGGTACATACCTATTTTCGCAGCAGATGTTTTTATAATAATAATACAATTAATAAATTATATAAAACCATAATTTTATATGTAGGGCTAGAGAGTGGAATTCGTTGCCAGCTGAAGTTTTTCCTAATCGCTATGATATCTGGATTCCTTTAAGAAAAGAGTGAATAGGCTGTTATTAGTCAGACATAACCCATTCTCGGCTGCATTGTTGCCTACGATCAGGTGGGATTGCGGTCAAATGTCTGCCTATAATAATTATTATAAATATTTTATTTTAGATAATTAATTGTGATCCATACGTAAGTTGGTTGGGGAGAGAACAAAGCAACTTGAAAGCAATTTTAACTATCTGTGCCGAGACAGACTATCAAGGGGATAGATAAGGACCCGTGATCAGTCTCTAAAAAAGAAATTTCCACAGCGGCGATGTATATCTGTCCGCTAAGATCCTCTGAATGCTGTTGTGACTGGCCCGTACCCTATTGATAAAAAAATAAAAATTGTTTTTCCAGTTCGTTAACGGCAATGAGGTGGTTTCACACGAAATAGGCCACCTTCCCTTCGAGGTCGAGATCACGGATAACGTTAGTTACAACTCGAGCAATCTCCTCACTGTGGTCATCGACAACACGCTTACTAGAAACACAATACCCCAAGAAAACGGGTAAGTTACAATCATTTAAGGTAAGCACCTTTAAAATCCGTACATAAAAATCGCAGCTTAGGGATTGACAGGCAAGCCCAAGACAAGATGCAATTTATGCGAAATTCGCTTTCGCTAACGAAATGTATGGAACTGACATAAGCCATCGAAATATAATGTGCTTTCTTCATACATATTTAGACGTTTTACTGGTGATAGCGAAGTTGGATGTCAATATCCAAGATTGCATCTTATCTAGGTGCCCTGGGGCCCGAGCTATATGCACGCCGCGTAAATCCGTTGTGGAGGCCTATGTTTAGCATTTGTCATACGCCAATTCAATAAAGTTGTAGATAGGTTGGTCAATCGACCAAGCAGAGCCTACCGAATAAAGTGTATTAGTCAGCTATAAAAAGATTAAAACAAATTGACTCGCCGCCTCGCCTTACCAATTACTATTTATTAGTAACTGTTTGTAATATTTTAAAATCATAGATTTACTAAAAAATCTGATTTTCTTGGGATGTAAACCTAATTAGATCCGTATACATGAAAGGTTCTGAATAAATCAGCTGCATAGAAAAAAAATTGGCGTAATTTGAATAATTGGGAATGTCTTATTAAAAATACCACGACGTGCGCGTTCCGATATCTACATGTTGCACAGTAGCACGGAATAAACACAAGTACAGGAAATTAATTGGAAAAATTACTCCCGGAGTGGGGTAGCTAAGTTGATAAGTAATGCCTAATTATCATCGATAAGTCGGCTGAAAAAAGATAATTTCGAAGCTTTCTGATACTGATGATTTCAGATATGACTTCTTCAATTATGCGGGTATTCATCGGCCTGTGTACATCTACTCGACGCCTCTAGTACACATAGAAGATATAGTCACCCAGACTGATGTGCAAGGATACACGGGTAACGACCGACATAAATGTTTACCGCTTATGAAGTAAATCAGTCATTTTCATTCATATCTTCTACAACAACTCTCATGCCCACCATTTTCCTATTCCTATTTCAAACTTATTTAAAGACGATGATGCGGTTTATCGTCTTGATTGACAACGTGACAATTGGTAGACTAATTGTCTGATACATAAGGACAAACATATTTCTACGCAATCCTTAACTGATAAAGAACTTTATATCGAAATCTTAACAAATTTAACGTTCTTATATCCACAGGTTTAGTGACATACAATGTCACGTACAAAGGCAGCAGAAGCGACGTGGAATGCCTGATTGAGATCTTTGATAAAAACGAAAGCAAAGTTGGGTCTCTTCAGGCCTGCACCGGAGTGCTGGACATACCAAATGCAAACCTGTGGTGGCCGCACCTAATGCACCACAACCCTGGATATCTGTACACGTTCAAGGTGAGACGATGTGTAGAAATGGTAAGGCAGTTGCCAGTTACGCGCCAGAGGCCAACAAACCCCTACCCCCTATTATCGTTGACGCGCACAGACCACGTTTACCGGAAAATACTTACCAGAGGACCGCATTGTCACGTAATAAGAGGCCTCTTTAAATGACGATGTCCATATAATTCGACTGTAGCCTCCCTGTCACTCATGCCAGCATGACAACGCAGACGAGCGCTGGTCAGCAATATTCCAGATCTGACATGTTTTTCGGGTTAATCTGCATAGGTAGACTACGAGAGCTGTGGTTAACATCATTGTCTGGACAACTAGACACATCAATGTGCAATCCTTACTTCGATACGATGACAAAGTGTACTGTAGTTGGCCATATTTATTTATATACTCTCAAATTAATTTGATTCAAAGAACTCTACTATTCTCTTGGATAGATTATCTATTTAAATATCTTTAATAAGTAGATTGGTACTTAAGTTTAAAAATTTTTGCAGGTATCGCTAATCGGAAGCGATGGAGATCTACTGGACACGTACAGCGAAAAGATCGGCATTCGAGTCGTGAACTGGACCACGAAGTCAGTGTACTTGAACGGCAAACCTCTGTATCTACGAGGGTTCGGGATGCATGAGGACTCTGATGTAAGTACAAATTTTTTTATACTAGCGATTTTCATATGTATTTTTATTTAAAAAAAAAAAGGAAAATGCCTTCGGCTCTAAGCTATTACGTATAAGCGTATGACCACTCATTTGGTTTTTCAGCTTCGAGGCAAAGGTTGGGATCCCGTGCTGTGGGTGAAGAACTTCAATTTAATCAAATGGACAGGAGCCAACGCTTTCCGCACCTCTCATTACCCGTATGCTGAAGAAATCTACCAGCTAGCAGATGAACAAGGCGTCATGATTATTGGAGAGTGCCCAAGTGTCAACGCATTGTGAGTACCTATCTTTAGAGACCCGCAGACTACGACGTTTGTTTACTACAATATTTTGATTTGTTTGTGTACCCTATTGATACGACGCCGCGCACACTCACACGCATACCTGCCTTATTTTCATTTGTTTAAAAGCGTACCGTGAGAACCCCGAAGATCGAGTCGACATCGAGACGTTCCCTATGACACATGTACTAGACTGACCAGAGTGCTTTCGCCGCGTGTGTATCCTTTGAAGCTCCTTACAGACATTTCGAGTGATTGTGGCCTGTGAAGTGATAGCCCTGAAAGCTGATGTGGCAAGTACCTAGCTATAAGTGCTCAGACCTGACTGATTTTCCTCCTATCATTGTCACCCTCCACGTGTAATCCACTGCCTAAACTCTCAAACATTTTGGTAGCAGAGCGTAGTTTTTTATTAGGACCCCTTATTAGTAACGTAATTTGTTTAATTGAGAGTTATTTATTTGCTACTTTCCTTTGTAATTTGAACAAAACGTCTCGTCATATACCTAACCTATTTACAGTAAATTCCTTAATAACATTCGAGTACAACCCCTTTTACATAAGTGTCGATTAAATCGATTAGCGCGTTAATTACCTACCCTTTGAGTGCAAGTGAGGTGCGCGAGCGCTTTGTTTCCCTACTGATCACGCCATTACCGCGTGACCGCGTCCGAGTTGTTTATGAGTTACGTTTGCTATACCCGGTGCATCTGCGCCGTCCCTTACTATTTGTTCCTTTACGCATCCTATTGAAATCTTTTGTGAGTTTAATTTACCTACCTTGTTTCTTGCGATTTAAAGTAAATAAAATGTCGGATACCGAAACCGGCAACGAGACCGTAAGGGCCGTACTTTACACGGATACAGCTGAATACCGTGAAGCTATAGGTGAACTCCGTTATATTAGTGACTGGGTTGATGATTCCCACCGAGTTCTTGAGACCTTTTCCTCCAATCGTATGCGAGCGCGTCTTTCCGACCTGCCACTTATGTGCGATAAGTTTTCTGCCGCTTGTTCGAAGCTGTTAGGTAATCTCGATCCTGCGATTTATGAACAAGAATATGTGCAAGTTAAGAACGAGATGCGCGTAGTAAGGGACAAAGTAGACGACTTAAAAATTAAGTTAGACGAAATACGACCTCACCAATTTGAGACGTCCCGTACTAGCACCCCCTTCAAGGAGAATAAATCCCTGGCTATTGATAACCCGGCTAGTAAATTGCCTGACCTACCTATACCTAAGTTTGATGGCCGTCCTGATAGTTGGATCAGTTTTATAGACCAGTTTGATAGCGTAGTTGACAACCAGCCTAGCCTTACCCCGACTTTGAAGCTACACTATTTAGTAGGAGCCTTATCGGATGAACCTCGTCGATTGATACAACACCTCAAGATTGAGGCGGGCAATTACACCGTGGCCCGTGACCTCCTAAAACGTAGGTACCATAATCTTCATGTTTTAGCGGATACCCACATAGCTCAAATAATGATGCTCCCTATTATAACGCCTAAACTTTCCGGGTTACGTGTGTCGTTCCTGAACCCCCTGCTTTCGACTTATCGATGCTTAGAGAGATTGGAACTTTCTGTTAAACATTGCTCATACCTATTAGTTCACTTATGCCTTGCTAAACTGCCTTCAGAGTTAAAATCGAGATTTGAACGTTGTTATGGCGATAATCCTAATCACCTCCCTACTTTTGATCATCTTATTACCTTTCTTGAGGATGAATGTAGGCACCACGACAATGTAGGTAGTGCTTCTGTCGTTGACACTACTACCCCCCCTACTGTGAGCTCCCCTCGTTTGCCTAAACCTAACGCGCGTTCCCCACCTCCTGCGAGAGCCTTTGTTACTTTTGCGACGACATCTAAATGTCACCTTTGTAATAGTACTTCGCATTACTTACGCGAGTGTCCCGATTTTATTCGCATTCCTACACGTCAACGTGTTACTTTTGTAAAAGAGGCCCGACTGTGCTATCGATGCCTGGATAAACACTCCATATCCCAATGCACGCGAGATTATCGCTGTCGCACGTGCCGCCGTTCCAGTCATCACACGTTACTGTGTTATAATGACTCCTCTCCTGTAAATTACGATCGCGAGCGCTCATACCGAGACGTCGCGGCCTTAGCTTCTAACCAACCGCGGCAATCTCCACAAAGTCACTTAACGGACCGTGTGTCACCCCCACGTACTGAATGGCACCGTGTTCGCACCCCACCCCCTCGTAATTCCCGTAGAGCATCACCTCCCCGTTCGGACGGGCGATCCCCACCTGCACCCAACGGTAACCGTACTTATAATGCCCCTCTAGGTCAAAGAACCCAGGATGAACGTGCATTTCATCATAAGTACAATGAGGCCCCACAATTCTGACTAGATAGCCCCCCTTCCATACCCGCTTTTACATCTTTACCTCGCAATTCTTTCGTTCTTTTACCTACGGCCTTGATTCATGTTAAAACCTCGTCTGGATATTATGTGGAAGCGCGTGCCTTATGTGACACTGGTGCTCAGGGCTGCCTTCTTACTACTGAGCTTGTTGTTGACCACATGAACTTACCTATCCCTTCTCCAGTTCCTGTTCGTGGAATAGGTAATGTTCAAGCAATTAATTCCCCGGGCATTGTATCCTTTTCATTTAAGCCAGTTAATTCTGTCTTTCCAGAAATCTCCACCAGTGCAATAGTTGTTGATGTGATTGCTGGTACCCTCCCAGGGGTAGACTTACCTAAAAGTGTAATTACCTGTACTAAGCACCTCCCTCTTGCTGACCCTTTATTTTACAAACCTGGTACTATAAGTGTACTTCTTGGAGCTGACGTCATTGGTCGCCTTTTAAGGTCCGAGTTGTTTGTGTCCCCTGATGGCCTTACTGCTATCTCGACGATATTTGGTTATGTCCTGTGTGGTCCTGTTTATGGAGGATTTACTGATTTGGAACCCCCCATGACTGGAGTCTCGCTGTCTCAAATAGTTGAAAAATTCTGGAAAATCGAAGAGGCCCCCCAATCTCCAGTTGCGAACCCCTTGGATATAGAGTGTGAAACCTTTTTTAAAGCAACTACCACTCGTGAAAGCGATGGTCGATTTATGGTTAGACTCCCTTTTCTTCATGATCTTCCACCTCTCGGTGATTCTAAAACCAATGCCTTACGGCGATTCCATAATCTTGAGAAGCGTTTGCAAGCCAATCCTAATTTTCGAGAGAAATATATTTCCTATGCGTGAGTTCCTTGACCTAAACCATATGTCCCTTTCTTCATATGACTCGACCCGGGAACATTATTTTATCCCTCATCATGGAATTTTTAAGTCTGTTAGTGACAAAAATCGTGTTGTGTTGGTTAAAAACCACTCCTCACCTCCTTCAGACTTTTGAGGCTAATCGTGTCTCCCAGATTAATAATAGTCCTACATCTAGTGAATGGAGGCACGTCCCAGGCTACATGAACCCTAGTGACTGTGCATCGAGAGGTATGTCAGTTACCAGACTGATCGACCACTCCCTTTGGTTTTCACCTTCGTGGTTGACGCAATCTCCTGATAACTGGCCCGGTATTTCGGAACCTAACCCAAGTAGTGATCTCCCTGGACTACGTTGTTTAGTAGTCTCTGCCGATGTTCCTACCCCGGATCTCTCATTCTTATTAGAGCGGTATAGTTCTTTCAACAAGCTAATAAACGTGACTTGTTACCTAAGGCGGTTTTTATTTCCTAAATCTTACTCGTCCTACCTAAACCCTGAGGAACGGAGAGTTCCCTTTTGTTTTTAGTGAAAATTGTTTAATTTACCTCCTTTTCTGATGAACTTCATCGCTTACGGCGTGGCGATCCTATCACTAACTCCCTGAGAAAGTTGAATTTATTTCTAGATGACAGAGGCCTAATTCGAGTTGGAGGCCGATTACGAAACTCCGATCTATCCTTTGATGCGCGCCACCCCCTTCTTCTGCCTAAGAGTGGTAATTTCGTGAACATCCTTATTTCACATTACCATCGCGAGAATGCTCATGCAGGTGTAAATGCAATTCTTGCCATGTTAAATAGAGAGTTTTGGATCTTGTCTGCACGCAGAGCTATTCAGCATGTGATTTTTAAATGCCTTCCCTGTTATCGTCTCAAGGCGGCTGTATCTCGACCCTTCATGGGTGACCTACCTAAAGACCGCGTCACGGCTGCTAGACCGTTTGACGGTGTAGGTACCGATTTTGCAGGACCCTTTTTACCAAAGTCCAGGCCTATAGGAACAAAAGGTTAGTGAAAAGTTACCTGTGTGTATTTGTCTGCCTTTCGACTAAAGCCGTTCACCTTGAGGTTGTGTCAGACCTAACTACTGAAGCCTTTATTGCGGCCTTTTCCCGATTCGTGTCGCGTCGTGGTGTACCTCGCCTAATCCGATCCGATTGCGGTCGAAATTACATCGGTGCCAACAATTACCTGAAAGAGTTAGAGTGTTTTCTGTCTCAAAACCAGGCGGCTATTGGTTCTGAGCTTTCAAAGCGGAACATATCCTGGGTTTTCGATCCTCCTAATTGCCCTCATTGGGGAGGTCTTTTTGAAGCTGCGGTTAAATCGGCGAAATCACACCTAAAACGAGTAGTAGGCGATACCCCCCTTACGTTTGAAGAGCTAACCACTGTTTTTGCTAAAATTGAAGCAGTTTTAAATTCACGCCCATTGTGCCCACTTTCTCCGGACCCTAATGATGTCAAAGTGTTAACTCCCGGCCATTTCTTAATTGGACAACCCTTAACTGCACTTCCGGAGTACCCTTAATTAAAAAGACGTAAAATTGCATCGCCTTACACGGTTTCTGCTAATCCAACAAATTACCCAGCACTTTAGGTCTCGCTGGCATTTAGAATACTTAAATACATTACAAATTAGAAATAAATGGACCTCTCCTTGTGATCCTCCTAAAGTGGGTGAGCTAGTACTCATAAAAGATGACAACCTTTCCCCCTTTGCAGTGGCGTCGTGGACGCATTATTAATTTATACCCTGGCCAAGACCAAGTTGTTCGTGTGGTAGATGTTGAAACTCCTACCGGTAGCCTAAAGAGATCTGTGACGAAATTAGTTCGTCTTCCTGTCCAGTGAACTTCCTTTCCCTTGGCTTCCTAACCTTCTCGTAAACACTTGACGTGTTTAGGGCGGGTGATATGTTTACTACAATATTTTGATTTGTTTGTGTATCCTATTGATACTACGCCGCGCACACTCACACGCATACCTGCCTTATTTTTATTTGTTTAAAAGCGTACCGTGAGAACCCCGAAGATCGAGTCGACATCGAGACGTTCCCTATGACACATGTACTAGACTGACCAGAGTGCTTTCGCCGCGTGTGTATCCTTTGAAGCTCCTTACAGACATTTCGAGTGATTGTGGCCTGTGAAGTGATACCTGAACCCTGAAAGCTGATGTGGCAAGTACCTAGCTATAAGTGCTCGGACCTGACTGATTTTCCACCTATCATTGTCGCCCTCCACGTGTAATCCACTGCCTAAACTCTCAAACAACGTTCTATCGGCAGATAATTTTGGAGTTCGAAGAGCAAGTGCGCACATTGCAGTCGGCCGGATCGGTTTTTTTTTTATAATTTTGAAATGAATTTGCACCTGACTCTTAGACTAAGCCAGATGTAGCGTAGACAGAGTCGACGGTGGAGGGAGCTCACCCAGAAGGTTCTGGCACTCCCACTCACCGACGAAACACAGCAAACTGCTTAGCGCCGTGCTCCGAGAGGGTGGTAGCTACCAGTACCAGGCGGCATCTAACGGAACCTACCACTTCTGATAAGATCGTTCAGCCACCATCAGAAACTGGAGTTTGTGATGTCGTTGCCCGGGGTGGACCACTTTAAGGTAGATCCTTTACCACCCTTTCTTCATACTGATTATGAAGGTGACCAAATTATCGGCTGATATAAGTTTTGGCAGGCAGTTTGTATTCTGCAGGGCCTCTTAGTCTCCACTATGCTTATGAACGAGATACGATAATAAGTAGTAATGTAGATTTACGGTAAATTAAAGCACTTTTTCTATAGGATCGACCCAAAGACTCAAACAATCTTCGACGTTTTCCAGTATTTTCTAGGGTAAGAAAATGGAATGGTTGGATAGGCTTTTTCCTAACATGTAACAATGTCTATATTATAAGTAATATTACAGAGAATTAATTTTATTTTATTTTTAAATTAATTCGAGCTTGTAATTTATGCATAAAAGCACTTAATCACTGACACGCTAACGACATTAATTCGAATTACGAACACGACTCTAACGGCCTTATTACAATAAACTTAGTACCAGGTTTAAACCAGGTCTAAATATTAGCAGACAAATTATAAAGTAATGACACATTTCGTGAGCGTGGCATATCTAATAGAGAAACGCTTTTCTGGTTGGTCGGCTAATATTTAATCCTCGTTTAAACCTGGTACTAAGTCTTTTGTAATAAGGGCGTAGTGGTTTTTCAATGTGATGTATGTGTTACCGAAAGCGGGTACATAATCCATTGAACCCACACTACAAGTATCCATCTACCAAGATTTCATCTTCTTATGCCCACTTAGGGTCCATCCATAAATCTTTAAATTTAGACAAGTGCCGTGACAAAGCTTTATACTCCTCCCTTCCCATTAACGTGGTTGTAAAATTACATATGTACCTATCTGGGAATGATTCATATAATATTCTAACATGGATGTAAAATTACACAAGTAAAGTATAAATGATTTATGTAATACTTAACACATTCGTACGTTATCTATTTATTAAATGTAAGCATTTTATGTAATGTTAATTTATGAATTTAATTCAAATTTTTTGATATATTATTAATTATTATTAACTTCAGCTTGCACCGTAACCCCCCCCCCCCCCCCCCCTTCTCTTATCACTAGTGTTCTCCTTCACCCAAAGGTTGTATGGAAGAGATCGCTCTCAGCGATAAGACCGCCTACATTGCACCTACCAGCATTGTTTTTCTTTTATTATATGTTTGTAAAGTGTTTTCTGGTTGCAATAAATCAATATCTACTTTACTACAGTCTGTACACCGAGGAGCTGTTGAGAAAGCACAAGCAGGCGCTGACCGAGATGATCCGGCGCGACCGCAACCACCCCAGCGTCATCATGTGGTCCGTCGCCAACGAGCCCCAGCAGTGCGGCTCGAACAAAAACTGCGATCTGTACTACAGGTATAAAATCATTACACAACTTCTGTCAAAAAAAGTATGTATAAGTATGTAGTCCGCGGACCTCACTCGGTAGAGGCCCACTGGAAACCAGCGCCAGGGCCTTCTGAAGGCCTGGCTTACGCTGAGTGAGGTCCCCTTGATTTGGACATCACAGACACACAAGGGTACTGTCTGGGTAGCGTTGACAGTTACTGTTTTGTTTTTGTTGTTTTTAATTTCCAAGCTGTATTTGTAATTTTGTATCTTTTTTTATTTTGTACTGTTTTTGTTTGTGATGTCCCAAATAAATAAATGCTTCTGTCTTCTTTCTAAAATCATATTGAGCCGTTGATGCGTTGCCCCTTCGCCTGATGACGAAGCCGTTTCGTGGCTCGGTCGAAGTACTAGTACTTATTCTGAGGCTCGGTTATGTAAGATTGCCATCTCATCGAACTATGAGAGTGAAGGAACAGATAGTGCAGTTGTGTATTGCGCACACATCAAATATCATGCGTACCTGGCCATCGTAGCCGAAAATTTTGCTAGGGGACATATAAAGCACGATTTGTGATTAGGATTTAGGTTTATTGGATACCCAAAAAATTCTCCATTTATGATGATTTGCTTTTCAGCCAAATTGTCGGACACGTGAAAGACCTCGACCGTTCGAGAGCTGTTACTTTTGCACTCGCAGACCCGAACGATGAGATTGTGAGTATAATATCTACGTACAGCGGCAACACGTCCGTTAAAATAATAACATAATAGTCATTTGACCTACGAAAACAGCTTTTATAACGTAGAAATTAGAGGCAGTCTCAAGATAAAGTGGGATATTCTGACATGCGGCCATGTGCTAGCTACCTACCTACTTCGCCAATGACATACAAGTGTAAACGATCGTATCTTGTTTTTAGGGCAAATTCATGGACGTGATCAGTTTCAACCGATACAACGGATGGTACGCAGAAATAGGGTCGCTGGTGCACATCACTCAACGAGTGATCAACGAGAGCACTCAGTGGCACCTGAAGTACGACAAGCCTGTACTTATGTCAGAGTATGGGGCCGATACAATTGCGGGAATGCATACTGTGAGTAATAAATTATCGTTCCCGCTTCAGGCGGTTTTTTTAAAGTGCCATGTTTTAGTTTTTGACGAGGAATTTTCCCCTCGACTGCGATTTCCCGTTTCATTCTTAATTATATTTTTTTATTTTATCTAAATTAGTTCAGCGGTTAAAACGTCAAGAAGTAACTGACGGTCACACTTTCGCATTTACAATATTAGTATGGACTAGTTGTAATAAAAGTTAAAATATCATTTTATTTCTTGTTATTTTTAGAAACCAGAATTTGTATTCTCAGAAGATTACCAAGTGGCGCTAATGTCTGAACATTTCAAGGCGTTTGACAAACTCCGACATACAGGATTCTTCATGGGCGAGTTCATTTGGAATTTCGCTGATTTCGCAACAAAACAAGGTTTGTTTAATTTAAGATTAAAACTAGCTTACAGTATTTACGTTCAGCCAGATTCTCCCAATAGCCTGCAACTGGCAGCCGCTATTCGTTCATGATGGCGGATTTCAAGAACTTAAACTCTTGTAAGGCTAAGAACTTGCTACGCTAAAACGACTTTCATCAACGTCAGTCACAGTTACAGCCATTTCAATATCTTCATTTAGCTATCAAAAACAATTTACCAATCGCTTACACTGCGGGTTGAATTCTCGCTGTAATTACTATACTCCTCGTTCATTCTTGCAGCTCACTGCGTGTGGTCTGTGGTATCATACTGACGATGAACGTCTATTCTATAGTAAAACCAACCCAATACCTAGTAAACTATTGGTTCAGTTCTATGTTGGGCGCCATTTAAAATAGTGGCGCTCAATAAGTTGTTTGAGTTTAACAGACGTCAACATCCATGCTGGCACCGAGGTACTGATAGTTCAAAGATATATTTCTATTGTGCCAGACGTCAACATCCAGGCTGGCTCCGAGCTACTGATAGAAAGATATATTTCTATGGTGCTGAGTATACCTACGCGTAGAGTGATCTGCTTATTTTTTTTAAAAGCATCTAAACTTTTTTTTAAAGGAACATGCGCACTGCGCGCCTTCTTTCTATGACAGCCGCTGCCTCACGTCACGTGGTTAGCGTGCTCCCTCGCCCCCATACGTCTATCAGGACGCAGGAGGGTAGTGCATGAACTTGTCAGCCTAATAGGTCTACCATAGAAAAATGTATACAAGCTAAAATGTTTCATCCAGGTTTAACACGAGTGGGCGGCAACAAAAAGGGCATCTTTACGCGCGCGCGGCAACCGAAGGCAAGTGCGCACCACCTCCGCGCGCGGTACCTGGCGCTTGCCGCCGCCGACGCCGGCGCGCCGCCGCCACCGCCGGAGTACTACGTGACCGACAACGAACCCGCCTATCATGAAGAGCTGTAGTCTGATTCAATCGGACAGGAAAAGAAGAGACTGGATTTTGAAGAATCGACTTTATTATCAATGTATTTTTTACCCACCCAACTTTTATAAAAAGTTGGGTGGGTAAAAAATACAAGCGTCCGGCAGGCTTATTATCTATTTTGCAAAAGCCAAGCGATAGCGAAAATCTCGCAGTGATTGCTCCAAAATCGCAAATTCTGCCTTTACCGCGTGAGTGCATTCATTGCGTCTCTTTGACTTGTCAAATTTTTCGTATTATTTACTCGAGCCAGCGTTCACATACGTAATACGTGTTTTTTGTCGCTAAGCTATCGATCGCGATACGCAATTTTCGCTGATTGTTAAATTTTTGATAATAAGCCTACCGGCATTTAGAATAACGTCAACTTAAATTGTTGTGTGTGTTGTTTACCACTAAAAAGTTCGAAAGAACAACATTAAACACTGTGTCAGATTATCTCTCACTATCTTCTACAGACTTCAGACTTTCTATCGGTCGATAGTTTAATCGGCTTCTTAATTATAATATTTATAATGAAGAGATAATGCAAGTGCGCACTCACAATCGGCAAATAAAATAGTTTCTTCGTAGGTGATTAAATAAGGCCGACTAAACTGTACCTATTAGATAGGAAATCTGTAGACTGCGTAGTAGTTAAATCTAAGGCGTTGACTGTCAACGTCACCGCATGTCCACTGCCCACCAGTGCAGTGGCGCACTACAGTAATTCGAAGTAGATAGCTAAGAGTTAATTTATATCACACATTGCAAATATGGGCTACCGCAGAATTCCGCGGGATGCGCCTGCATAGTGGTCTTTACTTCTTTTGACAACAGCTAAGTCTTGATATTGAAAATCTGAAAATTTTAATTTATAACAACGCTGATAGTACACCAAATTATTAATCTTAAACTAATTATAAGTGATGTGCCTTATATCAATAGGTGTGTTAGTTAATTTTTTTGTTGAAGTACATTTTAATATTAAATTATTAATGATTTTTGTAAAGTGCGTGTATTGTTGTGCTTGACTCTTTTGCAGTATTACCATATCAAGGTGTTTCTGTCATTTGAATATAATTGTAACACGAAAACATACATAGTTTAAATGGTGGTCTTAAGAGAAGTTTATTATTTGGAAAGTAGAATCATAGACGAAATATCAAGAAGAATCAACCTTTATTCAAATAAGCCTTAAGAGGAAGTTAATCACCTACTCTTAGGTCGGCGGTCCCTAGAAGCTGGAAAAAAACTATGCTTCTAAATAAATATTTCTTATTTTTACACATTCGGCACTAAAAGTTTTACTTAGATACTAAGTAAATTATCTACAAACCACGGTATGTATAATACCTAATAATAATGATATAACTATAATAATTATTGCTAAACTAATTTACTGTTTCAAGAAAGTTTGTAAATAGTTTTTATATTTAAGGTGAAGTAAAAAGAACTTTCACACGGACTCTTTTGTTTTACTAGTACCTTATATTGAATAGCGTATTTATGTCGGAAAGGACTGACGACTTTATTTATTGTACTTTAAATTTCAGAATTGGGCTTACATAATTATTGGCATAGTAATAAGGTGGTGGAGTTTCCTTTTAATATCTATATAATAGTGGCTCCTCAATCCATACGGACATGCATATTTTATGTTTTAAGGCCCAACTGCCACATTGCGTCGTCACTGCGCAGATGTCACACTTAATGTCACACTTAAGAGTTTTTGGCGATTTCATGAATGAAAATTTGAACAAAAAATGTATTCCCATGTTTTCGTCTTTGCGTAGCTACTAAGGAACAGAATAAAAGGCAAGGCAAAATTTTAGTACCAGCAAATACATTAAACATGCAAAGAGGGCAAAGTCAAGCCACAGTTAAACGAAGCTAGGAGGATTTCCTATCACGGGGTGGAAACGGCCATAGAGATGACATAGAGTTAGTGGGCAGCGCATTATAATCTATGCAAAAATCAGGATCCACTATTTCGCACAGACTATGTAGCGATACGACATCTGGTGATAAAGTTCAGAACTAAAAAAGTATTTTCAATGAGGGTTACCACTTTAGGTATAATCTCCCTGAATATTAGGGTAATTATAACGGTGGAAGGGGAATTTAGTAGAGAAAATATTTAAGGAATAATATGAATTTTGTAAATAACAATGTAAAACACAACAATTTTGAGATAATTATAGTAACTTTTGACATACTTAACTCAACTGTCGGTATCATCATTGAACTGCTTGCAAATGCTGGTGTATTACATCAAAAACAAGCTTTGACTATTTTATTTTATTATTGAATGACCCTTAATGCACTATTAAGAAGACAATACATACAATTTCATCATCTTTAAGATGACTTTGGTTACTCTGGAGCGGTATATTTTTGGATGCTTAGGGAAAAACATATTTAGTTGTTGGCAGCCCTATCTGACATTGAGTTTTCGAATTCGGCCGTTTATTTATTTGCATTTTCTATTAAGTTCTTGCAAATTGTTTTAATTGTTATTAACCAAATCTCTTTTGTTTGATCTTTTATCTTTCAGATATGCCGAGATTCTGCGTGATTCCGGAGTGCCCATCCAACAAGAGGAAGTCCATCAGGACGTTTCGGTTGCCTCGTACTGATCGATTGCGAGCAATTTGGATGGAATATCTTATTCCTATTGTTCCCGAACTAGCATCACTCACTAAAGATCAGCTTATTCACTGCAAGGTTAGTTCTAAAGTTTACATTTATCGATTCACATGATATCTCTGAAATACCTAGAAATTGATACACCTGCCTCTAAAGCGAAGAAAGATCCTGTGTAGTATCATAACACACCTAGTAAATTATACTAAGAAAGCTTTTTCAATAATCCTGATGAACAGAAGATCATCTTGTTATTCTCTATTCACTATTTTACAGTCATAGCACTCACATCCTGTGTATGTTTATTTTATAGGTTTGCCAACTTCATTTTGAAGAAAAATATATACAGAACAACAGAAGGCTATTGATTTGTGGTCCAACATTGTTTACACCAGCAGAAATTCTTTCGAGGCAGCCAACCAAACCATTTCCTTCACTATGTGAGTAGTTCAAGAACTTTTTATATTCAGTGAAATAGTATGAAAAAGGTACCAATACAAATAATGTAAGCTAACTTATCTACACATACTAAAGAAGCTACAGAGGTGTAATGTGCTGCCATAAATTTATTCATCAAATTACTTTTCATATTGTGTGAAACATGCCATACTTGCCCGCTTGATCTGAAATAATCATAATAAAATAGAAAGTTCTATTAATAGAAAGTTCTATTATTATTTATGTTTTCTTCTTTACTTGTTACTTAATTAAGTTGTGTATTTGAGTGCCTATTTTTATAACGTTAGTTAGGCAAACTTAGTCGTCAAATGCTTAATGATTCTGTAACAACTGTCACTATTTGATGTTCATTGTACACTTATTGTAACTTTCACAAAACCTGAAGGATATTATGATGATGCATATATATATATATATATATATATATATACATACACATGATTCTCGGACTCATCATTATCATAATATCCTTTTCGTCTCGTTACTCATTTGTATGTATTCCGCATGTATAAATTAATAGGAGTTTAGCTAATGCATGTTTGTTGTTGTATGGCATGTTTGTTTTATATTTTTTCAAACTTATGTTCGTTTTTATAATAATTTCTCTTCCATGCCAGTTAATCATAATCAGTGTGCAATATACATGTATCGAATATACATACATCGAAGTATTCTAAAATTACTAGTATGGTGTACTGTGTGATTTTGGCATTGTTATTAGCCTATAGTTTTAATTAAACCTTTATGTATTTTTTGTTGCAAATAGTTTTCTTTAATGTTGATACTGATTTAAGTTTATAACAGTCGAGCCGAATCCTAAAGTTACGTATGACAGCTCAACCACAGGTCGCTAAAACCTTGTTACGTCGCCATCTTTTCAAATCAAAATTCAGAAATACCAACTAATTACAAACAAAAGATATACATTATAACAACTCTAACCTACACAAATTGTTTCCTAATATTATTATCATTTTTAATGCTAGAAAATTGAAAATAAAAAATTGACAAACGTCATACGTAACTATAGGATTCGGCTCGACTGTAACTAAATTCTTGGCTTAGCTTGACACTATTTTTTGAGACAGTCTGTATAATTTATTTGGCTAAAATAGTTAATATTTTTAGTAAGTTAATAAATTGTACAATATTGAACAAATAGGTCTCTATCCACAATAATATTATAAATGCAAAGTGTGTCTGTCTGTCTCTTAATCTTAGATCTATGTACTGTCGAGGTCTCTCGCACCTTAAAAGAGCAAAAATGTTTTTCACCTAGCGTCGTCTTTTATTTAAAAATACGCCCGTTGTTGTGTTAGTATTTTATGCTTTAAAGTGGTTAGTAGGTAGACAAGAGTGCGAGAGAACTCTACCGAAGTTTAGTCGTTGTATGGTTTGTTTTTATAATACTTCAGATGCAGTTATCAGTTGAATCCAATCGAGATAGCAATTGATTGTTTGTAAACAACGTTGCGAGGGATAAATAAAACTACATTGTACATTTTTTCTCACAATTAAACGGTATGCTATAAAATTAAAACTTTGGAACTTATGATGAAATCTGTAACGGTTTGTGTTAGGTGTGAGTGTACAGTAATTATGTCAGTCGTCACTCTACTAAATGTAGTTTTAGTCTTATTTAATGTAGGTTAGTTATTATAGTTCTCCAATTGCACTCTACGTATACATAATTATTGTAAACTTTGAATATTTATGATACGTCTTAGCAATTCCGTTCTGCATTATATTTTTATTGTATCTTTTAACAATACAAGTTTTTCCAGTGTTTCTAATTGTTTTATTTTCAGGATTTGTCACACTAGATGCGTTCTGCGGTCAGGTCAATGTTGCTCATTCTTAGTGTGGGCTGAAATTACTTTGACCTGATCGCAGAACGCATCCAGTGTGACAAACCCTTTTCCTGAGCCAAAAATAATATAACTGTATAGTAAGTACCGTTATTAAATACCTATTCAATAACGATAACGTTAATTTAGTAAGCAAAGATATCATCTGTGCCAGAGAAGCCATGATCAAAAAAAACAGCTGTCATCGGTCATGCGCTAGCTGTCAAAATTTTCCACTAACTCAGGCGCCCAAAAAGGGCCGTTTCCTATCTGTCTTTAGACATACTCTTACTAATCTGTGTTTCCTATCGAACCAAATTTTTCTAATTTTGTTTCAAATCAAGAGCTCCACCAGCACACCAGTGATGTAATGCGGGCCTACACGGGCCCATCGCATTCGAAATAAATGTGCTGAAGACTTGGCTGTATAGACCTAATTCCTTTGCCGAACCAAAAGAGTAAATAAAAAAAATAATGTCATGCACGTGGTCATGCATAATAACGTGCTGCACTAAGACAAATCTCAAACTATCGATAGTCGATAGTATCAGCTCTGCTGAATGCCTATGCGAGTTTTTTCATCATTTTAGTATGGGAATTTGGTTAACGCCTCTAGCAGCACGTTTGCGAAACCTGTTTTTTTTTATAGAAACTTCCAACACTCGGTCGATCTTAAGCGCGTGTGACTGACTAATAAAAACTCACACTTAGACCTCTTTCTACTGCAATTACGATTGATACCATCGATATTGACCTTTTATTCAATAGTATTGTGGATATTGGGTATTTGTAGTTAGATATTCTGAGGTTTAATTTAATCTTAATGTAAGTAATTGATGTGACGACTGACGTAAACTGCGTATTATTATAACATAAAAACAAATAATAATTAACGTGTATTTACTCTGCAAATGCATCAAAAAATAAAAACAACTAATATGTACTATTATATTAAAATAGTATCGATACTCTCTCGACAGTGGACTATCGCGCAACAACCAACACTACTCAGTAGTACTGTTACTGTTTGTTTTGCTTGCTATATTCATTAGTACAAACAAGTAGTTAATCTGTGCTATTCATTCCAATTACTTCTACCAAAAATGCTTTATTATTACTTCTATAAAAAATACCTAGCCTTGCTTTGACCGTGACATAATTTGTATATGAGCAAAATGAATATTTGTATAATAAATGAGTGCAATGAAATTGCTAAATATAAGTGTCCAGTTTGTAGAGAACCTTAGTAAGTTAGCTTACCAAAATTTGTTTACCTCTAATTTGTTACCTGCAATTTGGAACATTTTAAAGTCTTATTTTTATTTAGCTGTTCCGTGGCATGCTGCAAACTTCACAGAGAGACTCCATGCACGCCTTTAGAGGGCCCAAGAGTTGAAATATCGAATGAACCTAACATAACCTATGAATTTCCTACTGAAGACACAGTACCATTAGAAAAGTTGGAACTATTAAGTGAGTACCTACTACATAGTTCCTTGGGACAAACTAATTTGTAAAATATAGTTTTACTTTCCCATAAAGTGCACATAATTAGTTGTGTTATAAATAGTCAGTAATCCCAACACATCATCTTTTGGTGAATTGTTGAGTGAAATTATCAATACTAGAACTTACATTGTATACCTGATGTTGAGTTAATATGTCCATCAACATGAATTTCTTAAAAAAATGCATTGCCTAACCATTATGTATTTATGATAATGACTGATCGATGTTGCATTCTCTACATATAAAGTAGACCTCTGTAAATGTACAAAACTGGAATAACCTAATGGAGTAAACACCTATTGACCTCATTCTAATAATATTTCTTTTACTAACAAATATGTAGTTGTTATTATAAGTATTATTTGTTTATTTTCAGAACAATCTATGGAGGTGAAGGCATGTCTAGATAATCCACATGTCCGAAGCATACTAGAACAGTTAGACAAGTCACCACATCCAGATGAACTGATACAGAAATACATGCAAGAACCAATATTCACAGAATTTGTTGATGCATGCCTTAAAGTTGTACAACCTCCAGAGAATACTGAATAATATTTTTATCAGTTACTAATTATACCAGCTTGGTTAAGAAACTTGGGCTGAAAATAGCTTTTCTGCATTGAGTCGACACATTATGCCTTTACTAATTAATCAGGAGTAATCCATTTTGTTTTTATAAGTTTGAAGAAGTAAAATATACACACTAATTTGTATGTTCAATAAAGCTTAAAAATAAACATTGATGTGTTCATATTTGTTTCCTTGAAGTAAAGTTATGGGCTGTATCTAATGAACTGTAATGGATGATTATCAATGGTCGGAGTAGGTAGAGCTATTTAAGTTCAATGACCGCAAACATTAATAATAATATGGACATTGCCCCAAGGTTCTAACTGAAACCTCAGGTAATAGTCGCCGAAAAGAATTGTTTTTATTAACAAAGATAAAAAGAAAGCTTGTTTCATGTATTGGCAGGGCTCTCTGGCTAACAGTTATATTTGAAATCCAGTATTCCGGGAGTGTCCATCTTACGACCACATATTGCAAATACTTACTAGGTTAATTCAATCATTTTGACCGGTAGTTCTCAAAAATATTCCCATGAGGTGGGGAGTAATGACATCATCATCATCAATTTTTGTATGGTGTTGGAAAAAATTTGTTTACCTATTTTGTGTCGTATCATGGGTCGAATCAAATGAAAGGGCTTTTAAAGCTGGTTCTTAAAATATATTGCACTATTACGTTTAGCCACATGTTTTCTAAAAATTGAAGAAATATTTTCAAAACATACTAAGTTTGGGCTCCTCCAGGTAAGAGACGGCTGAATATATTTTTTTTAAATCCCATACAAAATATTTATGTCGTCATGGGAATATGTTTGAGAACTACTGGTTAAAATGATTGTGTATTAACCTATAGTGCCTGTGTACCAAATTTCAATCCTGTACATCGATTTGCGGTTTTCTATAATTTTCTGCTTTGTACACCATCCACTATTGCTCTTAGGTGCTATAAATGAAACCTTTATGCTTCAAAATACATTCGATTTAATCAACAATATTCTTATTAAAAAAATATTAATCCATCACAAAAATTATTTACATGCATTCTTTAATTTACAAATCAGATAAAGCAAATTTCAACAAATTCTCAAGTTCTACAGACTTCTTCTTTTCATTTTCTATTTGTTGTTCCAACTGTTTTACAGCTTCTGAACAACTATTATACCTAGATATACTTTCATCTGCAGCTTTAATTTTTTCTTCTACCAATGTGCTGTCTTTGTCCTCTAGCATCAGGTACTCTATAGAATCCATATCAATCTTACGGCGTTTAGCTTCAATCAAAAAATCAAGATCATCTTCACAGTCAGTGATCCTATGTTTTATATTTGCAATAATATCTATGTCATGTAACCAGTAAGTGTTACGGTATTCTTCTAATGCCGACTTTTCGTACATGGCGTATCGATTCTCAAATCTGTTAAGACCATTAATTTTTTCGTATACTATAATGTTCAAGATATCTATGAGATCATAATTGGCAAAATGCATTTTGAACTGTTCAGGCGGCATTGCGAGGTCCGAGAACTCATTTGGTAACAGCGCCACAACCTTGCACACAACTTCCTCAGGATTTTCAAACCAACCAATTTGGTTACAATATTTCCGAATTTCATGCTGCATGCTGCAAACACTCAAGGGGTGAAACTTTGATACAGGATTAGGCAGTTTGAGGCGCTGCATAATATTTTTGATGGCCGACACATTTTCAAAGTTCTTAACACTACTTGGGATGAATTCATAAGGCTTTGGATATGGAGATTTTTCATCTAGATAACCTTTAAATTCCAATGGAAATGAAGGGTAATTAAACAACTCTTCATTTGTTATTACACTCGTTAGTTTATCTACAGCTATATTATAACATTTTATTAGTTTGTCTAAATCTTTGAGAATCATTTTTACTCTGCCATCGTTCTCAGATTTTAATTGGCACCATATTTCGTTTCCGAGATACCTCTGGCAAATTGATTTTAAGAGATCTATTTCTAAAGGCGGATTCGGTGGGCACTTCTTAGCCAACCATTTCAGAGCACTTTTAGTTGCAAAACTTAATGCTTCAGATATATTTTGACGTTCTATTACAATTATTTTAAATGCAGATATAACATTATTTTTAATCAAATTTGTTAATGTAGTCTCAAGAACATTGTATTCACACATGTCTTCTAGTTTTGGCATAATGATGGCAATAGGAACTATCTGGTACGGATGCTTATTTTTTAACGTTATCTCAATTTTTTCTGAAAAGTTGATAAGCTGTAAATCTCTATCAGAAGCAAAAAACAATAGGCCATTTGTTCCTTCAATAGCTTCAGTACTACAAATATTTTCAGTGCTTGTCATACTAACTGAAATGGCGAAATCTATTAGATTATTCCATGAGTGTTTTCCAACTTGGATCAGACTGTCAGATACGTGTTGCTTTTGGTCACTAAATGCATCCAGTAACCATTTTTCGATTTCAACTCTTTTGTAAATCCATTGCATTGCACCGGGGGAGACTAGTGTTAGTTTCCAAAAGAAACATTTGTCGTATGGATAGTTAATTTGTTTCATACGCTTCAATAAAGGCGATTTTATGATTTCCATCAAGTTGTATGGTTCTGGTGGAGGCAGTTGCTTCAATTCACCTTTAAATTTGTAGCCCCTGTGAATGGCGTTCATATTTGTGAGAGCAGAATTTTCCACTGACCGCCGTAAACGTATCGCATCTTCTACAGGAGTTCTTTCAGTTAACCACACTGGAGTATCTTCTAAAAGACTTCTTCGTTTGAGATTAGTTTTCAGCTGTTTCCTCCATACAAAGAACCATTTTTTCATTAATTTATCAGTCCAAAACTTTTCGGCTTTCATTTCGGAATGGCATACCTCTTTACACAGCTCTGATAATATTTCCTCACTAACAACCCCTGCATAAGACATTAAACTATCGAAATTTTCTTTTTCTTCCTGTAGTACCACTGATATCGTTTCATTATGAATTTCATCGATTAAATCGTTAATAACTTCCGAGGACTCATTATCAACTCTTTCATTGAATTTGCGTTCTTTTTCTTTTCTTTCAAGTTCCGCTTTCCTTTCCTCTTCAATCTTTCTTTGGAGTTCTTCTTGTTTCCTTTCTTCTTCTTTTCTTCGTTTTTCTTCAAGTTGTCTCTGTTCTTCTTGTTTCCGCCTTTCCTCTTCTTTGAGTCTTTCTTCTTCCCTTTGTTTTTCTTCATCTTTACGACGTTTTTCTTCCCTTTTCCTCTCTTCCTCTTGCCGTCTCAGAGCTTCGACCCTCTCTTCTTCTTGCTTTCTAAGTTGTTCTTGCATAATGATTTCCTGTTCCTTTAATCTTTCTTCGTTATAACGTTCGTTTTCTTGTTGATCACCTTCACCTTGGCTTTCATCTTCTTTGAAGTCAAATACAGAACTTTGTTCATTATTAACTGATCGAAATATATTAGCTGCTACCGACGGACCTTTATTTTTGGTTGGGAAAATGGAATAAGGTTTGCTATCAGTGCCATTTTGAGGATTTAAAGCACTTTTAAATAGACTACCAGGCGACAATTTGTTATTAAGTACATCTCCATTGGTTGAAAATACACTTCTTTGTGCACTAGAACCGTCTGGGTTAGAAAATATGCTGGATTTTGCGGTTTTAAATATATTTTTAGGATCTTTTTCGGATTCTTGAGCTGCCGCAGGTTTACCAAAAATATTAGTGTTGTGTGATTGCATAGTGCTATCAGGTTGATCGAATGATTTTTCTTTTGCTTTACCAAAAATGCTTTCTGCAAACTTGTTTTGTTTGTCAATTTCACCAAAAACAGGTTTTACAAATCCTGGCTGCTTAAAAATGTTGGTAGCTTCAGAAATAGTTTCTGGTGCTCTGAATAAGTTTTGACTAGTTTTGAATGGATTATTATCATCTGCATTTACATCGTTATTGCCAAATACAGATTTATTGTCCATTTTTGGTTCGAACAAACTTCTTCCTTCTGGTGGTTTAAACAAACTGCTTGTGTTTTTGCCTGTGAACAAACCCGGACCAGCAGACTCTTGAGGCTTCGAAAATGAAAATACATTTTTTGCATCATTTTGAAAGATTTTCTCTGGTGAATGTTTAATTATATCTGTAGAAGCCACTGGTATTGCAGGTTTAAAAGAAAACAACCTCGGTGGTGTTTTTGCCTCTACTGGAGCAACAAATGTGTTCGAAGGTTTACCAGGACTCAATGTCTTAGCTTCTGGTTTAATAAATAGACTTACTTTGGTCGGTTGTTCTGCATTGGTTTCAATTCTTCTACTTTGTGATAGTTTATTAATCTCATCTTTTAAAGATCTCAGATCTTTATTGCTATCGTTCAAGGTGTTATAGCCTTGTTCTTCTGCTAGCAAAGCTGATTCTTTCAATTTTCCATCTTTAGTAAAACTTGTGAACAAAACATGGTTCTTATAGTCTGCTCTTGGGAGAATACCGCCAGCGATGACTTCTCCTACCGAGCAATTCCGTTTAGACTCGATCAATGATATAGCTCTTGAGATAGGATACGGATCACTGTCTTCTATAAAATGATTTCTATCGAGAATAATTGCGAGGTCCGCCTCGCTGTGAGAGAATCGCAATCCGTAATGGTTTATGAAGCATTGCATGCTCTCAACCGATTCGAAAGCGAGCGCATTCATCATATCTTCAGCTGGAAACCTTGAGCCGCCTCTTGGAGCGTACGCTTTAACCATCCTTGCGAGCGCTCGGGCTCTAACATCGTTGAAATACCTCAACAAAATGCAAGCTTGTAGATAAGTGGCTTTTTCGTGAACGAGTCGGAAAAATCTGACGTAGTTGTTGTTGTCGATTGCATTGAAGGCCTGAGTGGCAAACACTAACGGCTCCGACTTCTGGATGTTGCGTGGTAGTTGTTTTATCTGTAACCAAATATTTGCTAAGTTAATAAAGCTCGTATCCTAAATAGTGAGTAAAGATTGTAGAAAAGATGGCGGCACCAAGGTGTCCCGCACCTTTGAGACTAAGGTCGAGTTGCACCCCCTTACAATGACCATAAATATAGCATATTTTTATAATAGTTTACAATTTCGTGGATTGGCATATTCCGATTATAATCTAATGATTCTGAGAGAGACTGAACCTAAATTTTATTGTAGACAGGGCGCATTGGGATTGAGTCCATTGTATTATAAAACACAACATGTTAAACTAACCTCCCACCAGAAATTCGCGTCGCCCAGATTGAGTAGCGCAATGTACCCCCTGAACTCTGCCTCGTTGGGCTTGCTCTCCGCGCCGACGTCCGCATACATATGCTTGAGGGTCTGCAGACACTTGGTCAGGTTGTCCGTGTTCAGCTTCTGGTCGAACTGTGTGTGCTCTAGGTCAGCTAGCGCGGCCGCGCAGTGAGCGTGAAAGCGGGCGCACATCTCGACCAGTTTTATTGATTCTGGATAAAAATGTACTCAAACTCAAGATAATTCATTTAATTTAGGCTCCGCGCAGATGGTCTACCGACCACAGCCACCGGTGGCTAACGACAAGTTGTTTACATTGTTTTTAATACGTTTTGTATGGAGTCGGCTCAGTGCCACTCGCCATTTTGACAATACAGCTGTCAAAGGTTCTGTGAGCAGGGGGCTAATAACGTAACTCTGTTGCTAACAATTCAGGATTGAAATCGCTTGAAAATGACACATTTGACAACTTCAGTTACTCTGTTGCCATTTACGGTCAGTTCAGTCTTAGAACCGGTAAAATATGGGCAATTGTGGGAAAAATAACAATAACGTTAAGTTTTTAGTACTTATGCCTATAGCCTAGATTTTTATTACCGATATTAAAAACATAAAATTTTAGTCGTACTTCAGACCGACTAATTAGTGTAACTGGCCGTGAATAGCCAACTTTAGCAACAAAACTTTGATCGAAATAATTTCATTCAAAGTTACATAATCCACTACCAGGTGAGTATCAAATTTTAACGGCCACCGACCACTTTTGTTTGCGCAAAGGGCAAGGCGCGCGACAGCCACCGGTCGGTAGGGCATCTGCGCGGCGCCTTAGGAAAGGTTACGCTCCGAGACCTTATATTTAAATCAATCTCGGTTGTTTCCGCATCCATTTAATACGTATTTTGATACTGGCAGCTGTAGCTACTACACTGTAAACTGTTTAATGGATAAGATACAATAGCCGGGATTGATTTGAATTTTGGATTGATTGGTAATTCATTTTGGGCGTTAGTGTGGTTTTAGTCACATACACCGCCAGCGCAGACGATTTGCGGTAATGTAAATACGGAGACGTCTAAAGGGGCGAACGCGCGCGTATGTATTACAACATACTTAATATTTATAAAAAAAAGTGTTTCGCCGCGTTTGTATGTACAGTGGGCCTCGCATCAACCTTCCCAAATCTGTCAAAATATCTCAAATGATATTAAACTCTATGTGATCAACATAAGGCTAAAATGTGGTTGCGAAAATTTGACGGATCATGGTAGATTGATGTGGGGTCCACTGTACGTAGGTTCCCGAAGAATTTAAAAATTACATAACGAATTTTCATTCGGTTTTCATATACCAAGTGATCTCAGAGGAAAGTTTCTAAGCCTTCCTCTGTATTGTCACGTGATTACGTGGTACTCCAGACATATGAAATGTAACATAACACTGCATCAATTTCAAATACTTGACTTACCTGCGCAACATAATGCTTGTTGGGTGATATCTTTCCGAATCCCGCGCAACCTGTCCCACATAAAATGGAACCAGTCGGCCAACGACACCTGAAATCATCATAATAATTTTATCCCATCCCATAGACACTGCATTTATTTTCATTTTATCAAAGATAAGACAGGGTAACGACTTAAGACAGCTTGTCCAATTGATGAACCACAAAAGCTAGGTTCTCATTTCCTTACATTACATAGTCCGATGTAACATTTCAGTTCAGATCTAAGAAGTTCAGTTATTTTTTAAATAACCAGTGTATTTCATTATAATTTTAAGTTCATTGTTTAAGGAAAGGTAGTCTAATAAGTCCCTACAGCTGGCTAGCCACAGGCCCTACTCAACTATTAATTGGGTGATCTTAGCCTTATTCCTTGCTTATTAATAATGATAATTTGAAAAAACCGGACAAGGACGAGACTACGCATTATGGGTTTTGTACAAACTTGTGTAAAATATGTTTTTTGTGATGAACCAACAAATCAACAACTCTCGGATCCTTTCCCTTTACTTGTGCTACAGGACCTTCCTTGCCAAATTCCATTATTCTAGGTATATGGGAAGTATCCTACAGGTTCTGTTTAACCTGCGAAATGACCTTTAATAGTTGTATTGTTTCTTTGGATTGCGTTGACTTAGAAACTTGATATTAAAACAGCTTCATGCAACTGCCGACATAAGTATTTGTTGGATATTACAACTTGATACCTTCACGCGTTTCTGAAAAAAGGGGTCTCGACAGACAAATGGACAAAAAACTGACCAGGGATACCATTATTCCTTCAAAAGCACGGTGCCCTAAAAAGGCCTAGACACCTACCTGTCGCTTAGTGTCCGCGACCTCGTGCAGGAGTTAACGCAGGTCCAGGCCAGCACGGCAGCGGGCTGCAGCTCTAGCTCGTAGCACATCGGGATCTCCTGGTCGGCGGAGCTGCGGCTGTACTGCTTGCTTCACCACGTCTCTAGGGTAATGACCTGGCTAGACACCTACCTGTCGCTTAGTGTCCGCGACCTCGTGCAGGAGATAAGCGCAGGTCCTGGCCAGCACGGCAGCGGGCCGCAGCTCGTAGCACATCGGGATCTCCTGGTCGGCGGAGCTGCGGCTGTACTGCTTCACCGCGCGACAAGGTTCTAGCTGCCCGTCCGAGCCCACTACCGTCTCTAGGGTCATGACCTGCAATCAAATGGTGAAGTGAACAATTTCATTATTGAGTTTTCGTATAGGTTCTTATTGATTTGCAGACGGCGCTCAAAGTCTTAAATAGAAAACAATTGTTTAATGACTTTAAAAAAAAATACTAGTGAAAAAATATACTATTAGATTTAAAAAGTTGTATGTACCTATTAAATGATTAATTTCTATGATTGATGAATGATTGATTACCTAATAAATTTTTTTGCACCTTAATTTGCCTAAAGTGTACACTTTGCAGAATAGTAATTATGAATATACAATAGATCTCTCAACAATAAATTATTGACCTGATGTTCAGCTTGTCTGTGAAGAAGTTCCTTCTCTGGGCACATGTCTTGACATGTTCCGATGGTGGCGCCACCTCTTCTTACGCGGGATCCTGCACCACCCCATCCTCGCAATATTCTAGAAGAAAATTAGAAATTTAAAAATTTAAAAATACAAACTAAAAATGCTCATAATTTTTTTCAATCCTGCTATTGGGTAAACGTTTTCACTTGATTCTTTCTTGGTTCATATTAATATTATAAGTAATATACAAAGTGCTCACCTGTCTCTAGCTTCCAAAGTCCTCCACTGCTCATCAGGTGTCAAGGAAACCCTCGACCTGAGCTGATGCAGTTCTGCTGCTGTTTCAATAGTGTTCAAGCTGCTCTGAGCTGATGGCATGTGGACTAGAGACTCTGCAGCACTGGGTGGTGGCATCCTGTTTTTAAAATCAATAAACATATAGACTTGATAGTTTTTAATATTTTTTAACACTGTGTTCTTTTTTTATTTATGTATGTTTTAAATAAGAAACCAAAAATTTGCAAAGAAGATAATTACACATGAAAATTCAGAAAATAATTTTAGGTTAGAAGAAACAAAAAATAAATCCTTAAGGTAAATAAAAATACACCTTAGTTTAAGGGATAGTGAATAAGTAAAAGTAAAAATCATAAAAGTACTAAAAATATATTACTTACATAGAAGGATGCTTCTTTACAACTGGAATTTTCTGCTTAATTAGGGTTGCTGCCTTAACTGGTGCCTTCAATACTTTAGGCTTCTTAACCACATCCATTTGCGAATCTCTTGCTGCAATATTATTATGTTATTAGATGATCCAGTAAATGGCTTGTGTTCTTGATAGCTTTTACATGCATAGAAACTGTAGTCAATGATTTTAACAGAAGACGAAGTGATTTACCTTGCTGTCTGGTCAATTTATATGTTGGCACTCCTCCCATAGCAGACAGTTCTTCTTCAACATCTGAATCTGGTACCCAATCGGGATCATCATCCTTCTTGACACTTTTTCTCCTTCTGCAAATGTTTCAATTGCTTTATAATATTAGATGCTGGTGGGCCTAAACCACTAAATATTCTCTCCTTTTTTAGTGTCAGTTTAAAACTGACATTAAGTCAATGACTGCTACTACTGTTTGTGCAATAAAAATAAATAAATAATTTCTTACACCCGAACTTTTGTTCGTGTCACATCAAACATGAAGCCATCAAATGCCCCTGCATTAAGGACAGCCCGTTCAGCAGCACTAGGAGAGTCATACTCAATGATACACATCTGCCTTTTGGGAAACAGTCTAATTCGCTGCATACGACCAAATTTACTGAAGTGCTTCTTAGCGGTTGCTGCTTCAAACAGTCCTTCAGGAACATTGGAGCATCTAAAAAAAAATTTTGAGATTTTTTAATACAGAAGTGTGCCAAATGGCTTTGCTAAAAGATTTATGCTTTATTATCAACATAATAATAATAAAAAATAGTATGAGGCACTACTACTACTGCCAGTTTGAAAGGGCCAAAACATGAGATATTGTAAATTAAATATGCCCTATACTGTGAACTAGAATTTATTATGATACACAAACGCATGTAACGCCTAAAAAGGAAGGGTAAGACATCGCGGAAGTAAATGAATACTCACGTCACAGAGGTTTTGGGATTAAAAACGTTGCCTGGAGCCGGGCTCTTTAACTTTTTCCGAGGGCTTGTACCGTGTTCCATTTTGGGGTGTTGGTTTTTTGATAGATATAAAGAACTACGACGTTAAAAACGATCACTAATGCAATGCCAAACAAACATCACGAGGTCATATTCACTGGTTCAAAATTAAGAGTTCACTGCACGAGAAATCGGTAACACTAAAATACTTTTTGAGCAAAGGATTGAAATTTATTCTATTTGAAAAGCTACAGTCAATCTATTTAAACGGAATAATATATCACAAATTATAAAATATCTTCCAATAGCGTGGTAAAATATGGTTTTCACCACAGATTAGTAAGAGTATGTCTAAAGACAGATAGGAAACGGCCCTTTTTGGGCGCCTGAGTTAGTGGAAAATTTTGACAGCTAGCGCATGACCGATGACAGCTGTTTTTTTTGATCATGGCTTCTCTGGCACAGATGATATCTTTGCTCACTAAATTAACGTTATCGTTATTGAATAGGTATTTAATAACGGTACTTACTATACAGTTATATTATTTTTGGCTCAGGAAAAGGGTTTGTCACACTGGATGCGTTCTGCGATCAGGTCAAAGTAATTTCAGCCCACACTAAGAATGAGCAACATTGACCTGACCGCAGAACGCATCTAGTGTGACAAATCCTGAAAATAAAACAGTTAGAAACACTGGAAAAACTTGTATTGTTAAAAGATACAATAAAAATATAATGCAGAACGGAATTGCTAAGACGTATCATAAATATTCAAAGTTTACAATAATTATGTATACGTAGAGTGCAATTGGAGAACTATAATAACTAACCTACATTAAATAAGACTAAAACTACATTTAGTAGAGTGACGACTGACATAATTACTGTACACTCACACCTAACACAAACCGTTACAGATTTCATCATAAGTTCCAAAGTTTTAATTTTATAGCTTACCGTTTAATTGTGAGAAAAAATGTACAATGTAGTTTTATTTATCCCTCGCAACGTTGTTTACAAACAATCAATTGCTATCTCGATTGGATTCAACTGATAACTGCATCTGAAGTATTATAAAAACAAACCATACAACGACTAAACTTCGGTAGAGTTCTCTCGCACTCTTGTCTACCTACTAACCACTTTAAAGCATAAAATACTAACACAACAACGGGCGTATTTTTAAATAAAAGACGACGCTAGGTGAAAAACATTTTTGCTCTTTTAAGGTGCGAGAGACCTCGACAGTACATAGATCTAAGATTAAGAGACAGACAGACACACTTTGCATTTATAATATTATTGTGGATAGAGACCTATTTGTTCAATATTGTACAATTTATTAACTTACTAAAAATATTAACTATTTTAGCCAAATAAATTATACAGACTGTCTCAAAAAATAGTGTCAAGCTAAGCCAAGAATTTAGTTACAGTCGAGCCGAATCCTATAGTTACGTATGACGTTTGTCAATTTTTTATTTTCAATTTTCTAGCATTAAAAATGATAATAATATTAGGAAACAATTTGTGTAGGTTAGAGTTGTTATAATGTATATCTTTTGTTTGTAATTAGTTGGTATTTCTGAATTTTGATTTGAAAAGATGGCGACGTAACAAGGTTTTAGCGACCTGTGGTTGAGCTGTCATACGTAACTTTAGGATTCGGCTCGACTGTTATAAACTTAAATCAGTATCAACATTAAAGAAAACTATTTGCAACAAAAAATACATAAAGGTTTAATTAAAACTATAGGCTAATAACAATGCCAAAATCACACAGTACACCATACTAGTAATTTTAGAATACTTCGATGTATGTATATTCGATACATGTATATTGCACACTGATTATGATTAACTGGCATGGAAGAGAAATTATTATAAAAACGAACATAAGTTTGAAAAAATATAAAACAAACATGCCATACAACAACAAACATGCATTAGCTAAACTCCTATTAATTTATACATGCGGAATACATACAAATGAGTAACGAGACGAAAAGGATATTATGATAATGATGAGTCCGAGAATCATGTGTATGTATATATATATATATATATATATATATATATGCATCATCATAATATCCTTCAGGTTTTGTGAAAGTTACAATAAGTGTACAATGAACATCAAATAGTGACAGTTGTTACAGAATCATTAAGCATTTGACGACTAAGTTTGCCTAACTAACGTTATAAAAATAGGCACTCAAATACACAACTTAATTAAGTAACAAGTAAAGAAGAAAACATAAATAATAATAACATAGTAAGGCACCGGTAATCTTTGTTAATAGTTACGATTGATGATAATATTTATTTTGTTTTCAATTCATTGACCTTGTATTTGTTTGAAATTAATGCTACAATCTATTGCTTACCAACACAAATATCTTAAACCTCACCTTGTCTGCTTTGACCTAAATATGTTAGATTATATACTACTAATACTAAGGCTAATTTTTTTTTGAAATTCTTGTGTCTATTGAAAATTTTCTTCCTACAACTAGCATACAAAACCACCCTGTATAAAATACAACTACATGTTTAGAATTGAACAACCAAATTCTACAATTATTACCCAAACAATAGTTGTGGTCACGGGTGATTGTGATCACCTTCCTGATCACATCTGCAAGACATTGGATAATTCAACACCACAAAATCAAAAATGACCAAGACTAGTTAAATTATTCATGAAAATTAAGAAAAATATATACCGTCAGGGCCAGAATTTCTTGTATAACAAGGTGATGCATATGAATGATCATTTCTCACATCTGCAAAGATTCATTTTATTTGTTCAATCTTTAGAACTTTCTATTTTATTATGATTATTTCAGATCAAGCGGGCAAGCATGGCATGTTTCACACAATATGAAAAGTAATTTGATGAATAAATTTATGGCAGCACATTACACCTCTGTAGCTTCTTTAGTATGTGTAGATAAGTTAGCTTACATTATTTGTATTGGTACCTTTTTCATACTATTTCACTGAATATAAAAAGTTCTTGAACTACTCACATAGTGAAGGAAATGGTTTGGTTGGCTGCCTCGAAAGAATTTCTGCTGGTGTAAACAATGTTGGACCACAAATCAATAGCCTTCTGTTGTTCTGTATATATTTTTCTTCAAAATGAAGTTGGCAAACCTATAAAATAAACATACACAGGATGTGAGTGCTATGACTGTAAAATAGTGAATAGAGAATAACAAGATGATCTTCTGTTCATCAGGATTATTGAAAAAGCTTTCTTAGTATAATTTACTAGGTGTGTTATGATACTACACAGGATCTTTCTTCGCTTTAGAGGCAGGTGTATCAATTTCTAGGTATTTCAGAGATATCATGTGTATCGATAAATGTAAACTTTAGAACTAACCTTGCAGTGAATAAGCTGATCTTTAGTGAGTGATGCTAGTTCGGGAACAATAGGAATAAGATATTCCATCCAAATTGCTCGCAATCGATCAGTACGAGGCAACCGAAACGTCCTGATGGACTTCCTCTTGTTGGATGGGCACTCCGGAATCACGCAGAATCTCGGCATATCTGAAAGATAAAAGATCAAACAAAAGAGATTTGGTTAATAACAATTAAAACAATTTGCAAGAACTTAATAGAAAATGCAAATAAATAAACGGCCGAATTCGAAAACTCAATGTCAGATAGGGCTGCCAACAACTAAATATGTTTTTCCCTAAGCATTCAAAAATATACCGCTCCAGAGTAACCAAAGTCATCTAAAAGATGATGAAATTGTATGTATTGTCTTCTTAATAGTGCATTAAGGGTCATTAAATAATAAAATAAAATAGTCAAAGCTTGTTTTTGATGTAATACACCAGCATTTGCAAGCAGTTCAATGATGATACCGACAGTTGAGTTAAGTATGTCAAAAGTTACTATAATTATCTTAAAATTGTTGTGTTTTACATTTTTATTTACAAAATTCATATTATTCCTTAAATATTTTCTCTACTAAATTCCCCTTCCACCGTTATAATTACCCTAATATTCAGGGAGATTATACCTAAAGTGGTAACCCTCATTGAAAATACTTTTTTAGTTCTGGTTTATCACCAGATGTCGTATCGCTACATAGTCTGTGCGAAATAGTGGATCCTGATTTTTGCATAGATTATAATGCGCTGCCCACTAACTCTATGTCATCTCTATGGCCGTTTCCACCCCGTGGTTTTCACGAGACGCCATCCATCATTCATCGACTTTTGACGTTGACATTTTTTTTTATTCGATTCACCCATTCTGGGTAGGCAAAGGATCAAGTCCATACAGCCTCGTCTTCAGTATTTATTTGTATCATTTCTTTATTTTCTTCAGTATATGTACTTCTTCATAAACACTTACACAACTAAACTACAAACTAACCTAACCTAACTCATTGAAATGTGAGGCTGGTTCACATTTCAATGCTCTCAAGGAAATTTTGAGCAGGAAATCGAACCGGATCAGATAGGAGCGCCTTACTTTGTTTCTTACTTTTACTTCATTAGTTCTCCACTGCAGCACATTATTAAGCTTATTCCACCACACAATCACAACAATGACCAAGAAAAACTAATTTAGAAAATTAAGAAACGAAGCCCAGCCATCACAGTTCGTTTCCCGCCAAAACTCCCTTGACGTTGACAGATTGTCATTTTTTTTTGTTCAATTCACCCATTCTGGGTAGGCAAAGGATCAAGTCTATACAGCCACGACTTCAGTATTTTTATATGTATCATTTCACTTTTCATTCTTTTCTTCAGAATCTTCTTCTTAACACAACTACACTTACACTAAACTACAAACTAATCTAACCTAACTCATTAAAATGCGAGGATAGTTCGCATTTCAATGCTCTCAAGGAAATTTTGAGCGGGAAATCGAACCGGATCAGATAGGAGCAGCCTTACTTTGTTTCTCGCTTTTACTTCATTCGTTCTTCACTACAGCACATTATAAAGATTATTCACCACACGATGACAACAATGACCACGGAAAACTAATTTAAAAAAACAAGAAACGAAGCCCTGGGTGGGCTTCGTTTCTTTTTTCGGTTCGCTACCCGCCAAAAACCTCTGACAGATTGTCATTAGAGACAGGTGTCAATTTCAGCTGTTCGTCCGACCTTAATTTTTAATAGTTTTGACTATTTTATAGTTGCGCTATAAATTAAACTAAAATAAACTTTTATAATAAGTTGTACTAAAAAATACTCAAGCATAATATTTTAAAATCAATAACCTCCGGTTTATGGTTAACTCCAAAATAGCATTATTGCTTGTAGTTTTATTGCGGTTGATTCGGATTCGGACACAAGTCGGATACCCATACTTTTTTTTAAATATAGGTTGTACAGCCTTGGATAGGGACTAAACAGCAAACTCATATATCATCTGCGGTAGCAAAAACGTCCGTGTATTTTCGATTTCGATCTCTCAACATTTCAACAGGGACGGATCTAGATAGTTAGACTAGAAAGTATAGACACCATTCATCATCTGGATTAGGAATCGAGTATTAGCACAGAATAAATAATAGTACGTATTGGTCACTCTCATTTATCCTCCTTCCGTCTCATAACAATCCTTCAATGTTTTAATAGATCTATTCAACGAGATCCCCAATCCACACAATTGAGCAAGTAAGTAATCAGTACGTTAGTCCACACGATGGGATTGACGAAAAAAAACTGTTTGTTTCGTTACAGTAGTAGTGGATGTGAAAAGTAGACTAAAAAAGCGAAAAGTAGATTACCTAAGTATAATAATTACAAGTAAGCTTACCGCGGGAGTAAAATAATAAGTGTCTTTGTCTTAGTGAATATTGCACCGCATTATTGAATATTGCATTAAGAAGCTCGTGACGCAACAAAACACTACCTACTTAAATTACTCTCTTAAATCACTCCCTTATCTAATTAGTAATAAGCTAAGGAGTGAAGTAGGTAGGTAGGTACCTTATATCAAGCTTTGCAAATTACCATGTAGCAGTTATAAAAGGCCAATATCGCTGATGACGGCGACTGACTACGCCTGCGATGATGTAACGCGGGCCACAGCACAGTCACCCAGTTCCGGTAGTTCATACTTACTTACCTACCTTCCTACTTGCCGGATGTGCTATCACTTTCTAGCTATACGCACTATACTTTTTGCCACATCACGCTTAAACATCCGTCTCGATATATTTGATAGATAAGTAGATTGTTTCTGTCGTGTTTCGTGACGAAAAAGAAGGAGAAGACTAGGTAGGTAATTTAAACAGTGATTGTTCTTTCTGCACTTTTATTGCAATCAAATAGACTTTTATTGCGCAAGATTCCTCTGAAACTTTGAGTAAGTAAGAAGTTTGCTATACCTACTAATGTACTACCTACTATTAATAAGGTGTCCGATCTCGACCTATTAACTAAGGTAAGGGTACGCAGGATATGTTTTAACATATCCTCTCTTAACCTATCCTCTCTATAAATTAGTCTTGGGCACTCGGTATACCCTAGTATAGTGGTAGTGCCCTACTATGTTTAGTGTGTGTGCACCATGTGTTCCTTTACCTTCTTACAGTTCACTCTTAAAGTTGGGTGAGACCTAGGTTTACGTGCTTACGAAGAAAATCACGTTAAACCGTTTCAATACAGGTCGGTAGGTACCTACTCAACCTGTTTTAATTCTAGGTAGAACATATGTTTTTGCAGGTGTTATAGTACAGCAGCAGGAGATCACTGGGAGTAGAACTATTTAATTTCACACTGTTATTTAAGATGTCATTTTGTGCAAGTAAGTAGTTAGGTATTTGTTGTGCTTGTGTTCGTATAAATATGTATTAATCTGTTGAGTTGGAGCGATTTATAATGACTTGACAGGTTGACCCATCTCTCGCGTCATCTCTTTGATCCCGTGCCATTAGCGACAGGTTTATTTTATTGCTTGTATGCAAATCTAGGATTACAGCGGCGGGCGCGGTGAATCACTCGTGACGACACCGCATAAATTCGGGTGTCGCATTCCGGTCGAGGCGCGACTCGCGAGCGGTTATATAAAAGAAAGTAGCGCGGCCGCGGCGCGACCTTGCTGGTGAAAGGCGTGTCGCAAGTGGCACAGCCGGAACTGCCTCTTCCCACGACGCTATCCCGCGCCTCTCGCCTTTAGGGTTGCTGCAAGTCTATCTCAATACATTTCGTTTTGTCCAGGAGCTCGAATGATGATGCTGTCATGCTGAAGGAATAGAACCTGTTGATACTAGGTATTTAGGTACACTGACGAAGTGGTTAACAAACACTTGGGACAACAAGTATACAGCCTGTTGTTTCGGTCAGCGCCCCCGACTCGGGGGTGGTTGTACTTGAAACGATATTGATGCTAAAAAAAATCCTTAATTTTTCATGGGAAAACCCACAATAAATCTATTATTGGGATCCTAGCGAGCGAATCGAAAATACCAACTAAACTATCAACTATAAGTAACTAGCGGTAGCGTAGCATTTCGTAGCTACGCGCGAGGGCGCGAGTATCCCCAATCGTTACAAAAAGTTTTACATGTTTTGTGAAGGGCTTTTCTTTAAAAAAACTTTAATATTATTTGTAGAAAATGTTTTTTTTTTCTAATTAGCATAACTCATACATACCTACTACCATCCCTGAGTCGGGGGGCGCTGACCAAAACAACACCCTGTATTTGTAACACTTAACTTTTTCTTTGGTCCCCAGCAGCAACTACAAATTGTGGTAAGATAAAATTATAATTATAGTTCACACGACCGACCGCACGTCAGACAACCCTACTTTGACCTTGCGACCGCCTCTATTTCCTATGTAATAAAAGCTGTGTTTGTTGTACACTTAGTAAGCTTGTCATAATCATGTCTTAGTCATATTATAATAAATACATATAACTCGACTCGATCTATCGTATGCAGAGTGCATCAGAATAGGTACACCAGGATCTACACTATACAAAATTATTAACGAAGTAACAAAAGGTATAACTCTCGCTATTACTGAGATTGTTTAATTATCATACAATAATTGCCACCTATTTAGATATTTTAACCGAAACTTAATATTCTGTTCCGTAAACTAACCTAAGTAAATGCGCCTGGCAAAAAATATGTTTTATTCAGCGATTGGAATTTCCGTAGCATTGTGTCAACCCTACATCCCACCAGTCCATGCAATTCCGTTACGCGTCCGCGCAACTTTCGGTAACCGGTCCGCAGTTCGCGAAAAATGCACTATCCCCGATTGTAGCACTGCCAGCTCGTAAATAAATTCGGAATTTTGCTCTACCTCAATCTCAATAATTGTGCCGTGTGTGCCATTTTGTCGTTTTTAAGGGCAGTGTGATCGTAGCCACCATCGGCACCTGACATAAGTCGATCGGACTGGTGACTGGACTGCTTGCTCTCTGGTGTCCGTTACAATGTTTTTTAAGACAATCAAACCTCCGAACCAAACTGAGAACACATCAATGTGTGCTACATTGATGTGATAATCGTGCTTCCTCGCCTAGAAATCGAACCCAGGACCTCCGTTCATCGAGTCCACTTGTGAACGTGGGCCATGGGCGCCATTTCGCTTGAGCACTTGCTCGGCTCATTCAGAAAACTTATAAGCCTGACTAAAGAATTACTAAATCTATATTTGCCGGAAAATGGTGAAAACCTCGCTGACGGTTTAATGTAACTTTTGGCATCGCTGAGTTTGTGATACAGCCATTACACTTTTCTGCTCTATCGACCGTAGGTTGATACAATACAATACTTATGTTGTTGTAACAAATCTTGTTAATTCGATTCTGATGCTAGCTGTATGACCAGTGCCTGCCAGCCGGGCTTTAAATGATATCAATGTAATCTTTTTATTACCAGCCTACGCCTTCTCCGCTGGTGATGGCCGCTGCAATGATTCATAGTTGATAAGAAAGGCTAATGCCAAATGCTATAAGATGGCAGTGTAAGGTACTAATCCTAAGCCTTAAGCCTTCCTAATCTAAACTTTTTTTCTACCATTCCTTTTAGTTCTTTAAGATTCTATCATTCTTTGTCGCTTTTCCAGGCCAGGCCAGTGTCCTTAATGCTGATAAAAGGCGCATGTCAAAAACATGCTATCAACGTTCTTGATTACTACCTTCTTTATCAGCAGTAAAATTTTCACTTGATCAGGTGATTACGTAATCGACGCACGAGAAACTAGGAATTTATAGATTTGCAGACTACATAGTCTCTGTTTATCCTCGACGATCGCTCTTTCCCCGGACGACCAATAAATCGAACAAAGCGATAGTCATAATGTGCGGAGAAATCCGCCTAAGATACGGGCCTAAATATTAATTGACCGATATACTTTCATAGTCCGACCATGTCATTCATTCAAAACGATACGTAAGCGGCTTCGACGTGTGTTATGAATGAAAAACATATCAAAATTAGAGGTAACCTACTTATTTTACCTTCTCTGAATATTATATGTTTCACCCATATATATTTTATGATAAAAAAATGTTTTCTACCTTACTTGCTTGAAGTCTTGAACTAATAAGAGTAAGCTCATAACAAAAAAATATATAATAAGTTTAAGCAGCTGGAGCACCTGTGTTAAAATAATAAAGCAGTACCTATGTCGAAATATTTTTGACAAAGATTTGCCTACACCCGTGAGGCCTGTCCTGTGTCTGCTCTGCTGCAGTTGAAAGTAGGTAGGTAATTGAACTTTGAAAAAACTGATCTGATAGGAAGACAAGTAATTATCGTTATTGTAATAAATAGCCAGCTAGAGAACAGCTGCCCTGAATTTATCTTAGCAATACGTAAGTAAACATAATGTACTTCTTATTAATAGTGTCATCTACCTAACAAAAGTTTAATAGCCTGTACAAAGATAGGACATTCTCCGAATACTAATAAAATGCCAGTTAAAAATGTAGAGACCATTGATAAACTAATAACAGTAATAACGCAAACCTTTCTGGGATTTGACTTTTACATCCTGTTAGCGTTGCTATCGAATCGACTGGCTTTTATGGTTGCATAACTCTCAACTTGCGAAAACGTGACAGCATTCAAAACTAAAGAAGCTTCGCGCGAACAGAGGAGGCAATAACGCCATTTTGACAGATAGCAGTGTATTAAAACAAAAATATGTTGCGCTTGCGCAGCTATTTGAGGCAGTGCGAGAGGGACAGAGTAATGATGACCTAGAATTTAGACAATTTCCGATTGCCACGGCACGGCCTCGTAGAGCGGGCCCGTAGCAACAGGCCCGCTTCGCTCTGTAAGGGAAATTGTTTGAAACTTCTTAGCATACAATGAGCTTTGGTATCGGTTATCACAGACCTGTCGCACGTTTTGCACAATAATTAATGCCTAGGTAGGTGCTACAAAAATATCAATTCGTAATTTGATAGAACAGTGTTTCCTGTTAATATACCCATTTTGTGTAGTGTGCAATAAACAGTACCAGCAGTATCTTTATGACGCACGAGAATGTGTTTCATATATCATAGTCAGTTGCACAAAAGTTAAGTAGCATCATATCGTCGAAACATATTTTCTATTAAGTGTCTGTAAAAGAAATAAAGTGAGAGGTCCACCTGCACTATAATAGCTGACAGCAGGCTAGCCGGCGCGTGCGGCGTTCGCGAACCCGGATGCGGCGGTTGACGTAACGCAGCCTTCGCCTCCCCCTCCTCCCGCGGACCAACCTTAACCCCCCCTCTGCCCCGTCGCTCTCTCGGCGTCTGGACGACCGTCTGTGCCGATTCGATCGTGCCAGGTTGTCTTGTATTCGGTTTAATTAAACCCATATACGGCGGCTCTATAAACTACTCGTAGATAAAGATTATTATAAGTAGTTATCAACTAACCGCTGCAACCTCAAGGTTGCAGATAACGTTCTCAGGGAGACGTGCTTTTTTACTATTAATGCTATTTACCAAATGAAGTGTATGTTCTTGAATTAAGAAACGAATACATATGTTTTATATGTAGAGCTAAGTAAAGACCATGGACACGGTAACATTTTTGAACAAGTAGATTTTTAAGTTTTGTTAAGTGTACATATTTAGTTAACTGATTATTTATATGTGATTTAATAAAGTTTTGCTTCCAGTAAAGACCTACAAAGTAGGTACCTACATTATCTACTGATTATCTAGCTAGATGGTTGATTAATCAAGTGACAGAACTGCTTAATTTTATTGGTACCAACGTCATTTCTAGAAATTCATGACAAGGAGTACAACAGACCCATCATTACCTGCTGTACCAAAATAAAGTGAGGTTAAAAATCTGAATCAATTTAAACCAGTGCACTTACACTCGAATGGAACAGACTCCATTTGTTTGCTACTAATGTGTCATTAATTTGACAGTTTTTTAGGAGTTGACACATTAATGGCTAATGAGAGCATTAAAATGTTATATGTTTTTGCAACTGGGCAATAAACAGTTGATTTTTACCTTTTTTAAATGGGGTGACTTTAATACCAAAATGCCTCTCTACTGCTGCTGATAGCTGTGTAACTTTAAGAATACCGTTTGTTTCTCGAAACGAAATGCCTTGCCTCTACAATTCTAAAATGTTTTCTTAAGTTAATCAAAGCAAGTGCTTATTTCATAGCGGTGTGGCGAGACATTATTCAGTTGCTTAATTAGCCAACCTGCTTAAATAATTATTATTTGAAATTAAAACGCCGCCGTCACGGTCGGTGGCAGGCCGTTGACGTTACCGACGCTATTTCGGCTCTTAGCTTTCATCCAGTTTCATTTCAACTAAAGCGTGCAATTTTAATTTTAACACCTTAGGTACACCACCAATAACCTATCAGTTCAGATGAACAGCAAGAAGTTTGCTTTTGTGTGTTTTGCTACTGGTATTTTATTCTTAGTGATAGATTGTACTTACTTATACAAGTTATCAAAAAGGGTATATTGTACAATACCGTACTTTATACTGACCGTGCTGAACAATCGGAAATAAGAATCCATTCAACAATAGATCTCATCATTATAGAAAATAAAATAAAAGTTAATGACGAAATGTAGAGTGTTTGCTACCATGTACCTTTTAAACCCCCGAGGCAAAATGAGTGGTGTAATAAGTTTAACGAATCTATCCGAGTTTTCTTAGCCATGTTTTATGAAATCTTTTCAGTCGTTTGAAGATCCTCAGATCTTTAAGTAGTAGTTGATAAGAGAATCTGACTACCTTTCATATGTCCTATCGATTCGAAATTTGGTACCGTGTTACTTTAACTATATTCAAAGTATGTGGTAATTTAACCATGACCTGATCAGCCGTTGGAAGATCCAGTCATTTATGGAGATGGTCAACTGTCTTTTGAAACGGTAAGGGCTCATTACAGGATACGTCATGGACGGATGGACGTTCACGTAGCATACGGAATAGTGTTTTTTCACGATTTGTCAAAATATCCTAATAAAATTTAGTCAAAAATCCGTGTATTTTGACGATTCGTGATCTTTAAAAACACGATATAGATTTAAAACGTATTGTCATTTTACACGATTCGTGATTTGTGTGAACATAGGCATTCGAAAAGCATTGCCACCGTCAAAAAAAGAACGAATCGTAAAAAAAGACGAATCGTCAAAAATCACGAATCGTCCTTGTGTGAACGAGCTCTAAAAGGAAGAGGGATAATGCTTTGAATAAAACGATGTACACCCTAAGCAAATTCAGGTAAAATAAATAAATCGCTACAGGGGGTTAAAAAAAATCAAATAAATTTAAATTACAAATTTTAAAAACCCTTAACGAATAAAAGAAAAGCGAAGAAGACTCACTTATAAAATAGCTGAGTTACTATAATTTATGGGAAAAACTTTTATGAAGTCAGCACACTTGTAAGAATCTTACCGTATTCCACCGCTTAGCATTCGCACCTGCTTGATATTTCTTCTTTCTTCCATGTTGGGTTTTATTATCCTATATACAGCCCTAAAGAATCAAATAGAATAAAACTTCGTTCATAATGTATGTAGATATTCGTTTCCAGTTTAATATAGAAGGCGTGTAGAAAATATTCTTATTAAGATTATGGTGCTATAAATTATGAATAAGCAAATGACAACAATTATAAAGCCTGGCTATGATCATTATCATTATGCTTGCTTTGTTATAACTTTATGATAACTCGCGTTTCATTACTCCCCGAAACAAAAAAACGACCTTGTTCGAATCGAAGGGAAATGTGACGAATGGTGATACTCAAGTACGAATGGCCCATATTTTCGCCTTTATCTTCATCAAAATAAGGTCGCCCAGAACCAGCAGGCGCATCACGCGATGTGAATCATTTCCATTTGGCTCTCGCAGAGGTGAGTCAAACTTACTGGGGAATTGCTGCATCACTACTTATCTGCCTGTTTGCGACAAACAGATTGTCCGTAGTCCTTTGTTAGGCACGGGCTTGTTAATCAAAATTTAATTACATACTTAAATATTCGTAGAACAAAGAAAACTGACAACGCTTATACTTTGGTTGGAAAACAAGAAAATGTTATAAAGTAGGTTATTGGAAATAAGGAAGCTGAATAGATGTAGTACCACATACTATGAAGTCATACATGTAACTGTAAGTTACTTTGTCGGAGCTCGTGCAGGCGATCAAAAGGTTTCTAAAGTTTATCAGTTATAGCTTTATTATTCGGCTTGTTAATTAAGAAGATTTTACAACAATAAGCTATCTTATTGGCTATAATTTATATTCAATTTTTTTGTAATTTATATCTCACGAACGCATGATAATCTTTATAGATAAAGTAGCGGAGTATTCTAAAATGGAGTATTCTTCGCTTGAATAATTTTATTACAGTCGGCGTTATCGTTTATACATTTTTAAAATTTTAATTTATTATTAATGAATATTTGGATCGCCCTTTAAGTTTTGGATCCTATATTATCCATGAAAGTAGCAATTGGTCAGGTTCCTCCGTTACAAGCGTCACGACGGAGGTTAGATGGCAGTCGCTCTACTATCTCCCATAGTTATCATGATCTAAAACGGACCCTGGGCCTTAGCGTGCGAGATCACAACCGGGATAACGCTAGGATGATGACATCCTTAGCACTAGAAAGAAGCTCATGAGGATTCAATTAGGATCCACACCGAGCTCCCATAGCTCTGTAAAATACATAGACCAAAGGGCCACTTTAGTAATTGTACGAGAGGACCTCCCTAAAATATTTTTCAAAATTATATTTTACTTATTTGTCGGCATAGGCACAGACAGACCGACGGACATAGCAAAACTAAACGTATCCATGTTTAGCTGATTGTATTAGCCAACCAATGAGACTGTCAGTATTTATTGTGTGATGACTATGAGCACGAGCACTTGTACCTAAGTCATGGATGTTTATTAACGTATTTTTGTATGTCTATCCGTTATCCTGCCACCAAAGCACAAGCTCACGCTTAGTTTGCGGCTGGGTAATTGGTGGGTATGCAAAAAAAACAATTTATTTAGTTATCTTTTACAGATCTCCAATAATTATGATTGTATTTCAAATGGTCTCAGTCCCAGCCCATATCTAGGGCTATGGCAAACGGCGCGCTGGCCGCGAGGCAGACAGCTCATACAGTGTCGGCATTCCTCAAGGCCGGTCATTCAATCTATTTCTTCTTCTTAACTAGTCCGATCATTGGAAACTCGTGTATCGGAGGCTTAAGCAATGAAACCTGGTTCATGATAAAATGACTAAGTACCTACCTAGTTAGTGCTGAAATAAAATGTATGTAATAACATTTAACACTTACCCGTTACTCTTAATGATTTTGACATACTTTACCAGTTGTTTATCTATAAAACGGCTAGTTTGGAATGAATGACAGAATGGTGACATGACATAGTGGAGACAAACATTTCAAATTAGCTGTCTCAAGTTTATCCATTTGTTATAGTAATGTCAAAGTCATTATTATACTCGGCCCGGCGAACCTTGATCCCTATGACATTGACAGTTATTCCTACGACACAACATTGTAGTGGCGTCACCGTTACATTAGAATCGAATTGGAGGCTTCTATAAATGCCATTTGTTAAATTTATATATATGCCATTACAATGATATTCCGTCGGAATTATAACAATTCTTTACATTTACAAGAAATTATCTCAATCAGACTTTACGTTTACGTCCTGCAAAAGTTACTTCGTTCGGAAGATATCGACTAGTGTGGAAAAATATCGATAAACAAATGTCGATAGTGGAAACGAGTGTACATGATTTATAATCATTTAAGTTATAGGTGCTGAATGTTAAAAAGTTGCATGAAATTGTTTTTATTTCACTCAAATTTATAAAATATTTCTTTATACTTTTATTATCTAATCTTAAATAAAACAAAACCTGGTGTGGTTTTGTTTTATTTAAGATTAGATTTTATTAGTATCAAATTTCATGTGTGGCATAATTAAGTGATAAATTATGAGTGTCATTACTTTTTCATACTTAAGTATTAGTACATACACTATTGAATAGAACAGAGCGCGGCATACATGCACTCACGATTGTATACCCAAGAGAATTAAAAAATTAACTGTAGGACAAAACCATATAAAACAAAAGCTGTTCAGCGATCATTTATTTATATATTTTATTCTGAATCTGATAATGACATTAGGGTTTGTGTCACGAACTCGGAATCTGAACTACAGCTGCGTTCGCCTACGTTTATCAAAAACGGCTCATCTACAATGCTGTCGTATCGCACGTCTCGATCCCAATCATCAAAACAAAGTTTTAAAGCATTATATTGGCAGTGGTAGGGCGGTAGCCAAATCCATTAAGTTACATCGACACGACCCATCACTAACATGAACTGTCATAGGGATCAAGGTTCGCCGGGCCGGGTATAGTAAGGGGGCTGTTAATTGTCATATATTTTGTATAGGAATTGTGACAAATAAACCGTCAACTTACCATACCTTAAAATTCACCAATCTGTAAACAACCGGTAAACACAGATTGGCGGTTAATTTCACAATAAAATATGTCAAGTAATAGTTTAACGGTTGTTTAAACATATGTTGGTGAACTCGGCCCTTAGAATGTTAAAATAATTTCAATATTGATTTACATGTATAACATAGAACATAAAATCATATAAGACTTAGGTAAAGAGAGACCTACTTTTTTATTACGCACGAACTAAAAGCTATATTTTTCCTCATTAACAATTTTAACAGACGCTTTTGACTCCTCTCGCAAGCCTAAATTTTACCATCCTCTATGAACATTTATGTAAATGTATACTGTGTGTGGTGTGCAATGAAGAGAATCTCTATATATCTATAGTAGTTCTAGATATTATCTGATAAATGTGAAACTCTTAAATGCAGTTAGCATGCCAGACGCCAATGTTACCGCCAGACCAGTTGGAACGTGGAATCGTGCTACACAGCCTGTGTGAATGCTATTGGCATTAGATGATCGTGTAGATCAGGGCAGGGTTTGACACCAACAGGTAGGCAATTGAAATTCCCAAAAAAAAACTAATAAAGTTACCCAAAATATATAAAACTTATTAAACCTAAGTAAAATATCAATGAACACTATGTCTAATCTCTTAACATTACTATACCAGTATTAGTACGTAATACGGACTTATCAGTTGATTAACTGATAATACGATGTGAAGCAAAAACTTTCTTTTATTTTACATATAAGCTACGCATTTATATTGTTTTTATCAAATTTATAATGATAACATATCAGAAATGCTATCACAAAACGATAAAAAGAAAGCAATTTTGTGTTATTCTAATAACGCGATCAAGAAATATTCTTACGCTGTTCGCTTTATGGGCTGGAGAGATGAACGCTTTTCCGTCCATTTCCTTAGCTACCTGCAGTACCCACACTGCATTGACTCAAAAATAAGTAATTTAGAAATATTTTACATAGCTTTCCCTATAAAAACAAATAGCTGTCTGAATAAAAGGGAACGAAACGTTATTCCAATTTTAGAGCTTAATCTGCAACTTTACAACTATCATTATTATGTTGCCCATTTTAATAATGTTTTATTATCACTAAGCATCTAATTAGAAGCAGTTATCCTTCTTTTGAGCCCTTGACGCCTTCTTTGCTTACAATCGAGATCCTATTTGCCTGTGACAATAAGTTTCGCTAAGTTGCTATTATTTCAATATAATTGTGGCAGCCCTGCACGTGTCCAGTGCAATGGCAGAGCAAACGGTATCTACTCGGCCTCGGCGCGGTTAAGGGCGAGCCCTGAATGCCGTCCGACTAGTTTCTCCCTCCGCGGAATGTCGCCTAAACGCTACAGATCAGGGCTTAATCTATCATGTGTGAACACTGAACAACACCTCTTCACGTCATCACAACCACATTTCGCCATACAAGCACTTTACCCGTATTTGTACTCTTTAATAGGAAATATTAATCTTAATCAATTTAATTGAACAGTATAATTAGTTAACACCTCCAAGTGTCAAGGTCCCGTAGATAACATACGTCGTGTATGTTTTATTGTATATTAAAAAGAGAGCCGGACTAAAGTCACTTCCTTGCGGAACTCCAAAATAACAGAGCAAGTTGACTATTTTTGATTAGTGTGTTCTGTCACTTCTGTCCTGGAGATAAATATAAAATTCGACTACGACGACTATATTATGATGACCATTAGAATAGGTTTCACTGTTTAATTGATCTGTGACTAGACCACCAATCAGATAAGTTGCGGCAAACTATCAGCTACTTTATAATCCTTTTAACTACTTTTAACTTTATAAATTATTGGCATAGAGACTTTTTCTTCGAGTTCTCCAGGCACAATACCTACTCCATCAAATTGAATGATGCTGGCAAGTTCGCGCTGAAGAATAATGCGCGCGCGGCGTGACGAATCCAAGATGGCGGATTGGCGCGGTTTGGCGGTCATTCACCTGCACCCGGTCGAAGGCCCACATCCGCGACCAGCACCGCAACATTTAGACAATCCACAGATGAAGGTAAATTAAATTCAAACAGTGCGATGAAAATGAATGAATTAATGACAAGAAAAGTATAATTTGTAAAAAAAATTTTCATGCTTAGGTAATTTTTTCAGGAAGATTCATGTGAACCTACATTGCTTAAGGAGAGTCTTAAGTTGAGATATTTACGTGTTACTTAATAAATAAAAAATGGTCACAATTTGATAGAATGATAATTTTAATTTGCCATAAAAATTAACAGCATGATTAAAACGAACAACATGACGTAAACAAATGAGAGTCTAAAAATAAATTACTGACGAATGGTGTATTTGCAGTCCGTTTTGTTTTTATTTTCTATCGAGTTGGAAACACGATCGGGATTTTCTTGGAATGAATGTTGCTGGGGGCAGGGTTAGCGACGCTGGCCGGGGGCGATGCGAGGTCCTCGCGGTGATGTCACTCTGGAGCTCTGATGACTCACGCGCATTCGAAAGTCGAGCCGAGGCGAAGGCTGTTCCGCCGAATGGACCAACGGTACATGAGACAGCCATTGCATTTTAATGTGTAGAGATGACTGGTTCGTTAGCTAATGTGATAATTAGATTTTTATTAGTAAACATACATTTGGGACTTTTACCAAAAACTAACACTTAAAATTTCAAGATGATAGTGAGTGAAAAATAGTAATCGTCATAGGCTTACAAATGACGCCACAAATACTTTTTCCAATAAATAACTATTACAAAATATTTAATGATTGTAAAATAAGTCAACTAATAAAATCAGTTTCTACGAGTATTAGCTTTAACATTAAGACAAATTAAAATGTACCCTAAAAATAAAAAAATAAAAGAATGTAGGTTTTTATGGTAAAAAACCCCATATAAAAGACATCAACGATATTTTTACTTAAGACCAGTTCAATTTTTTTTCTAAATTACCACCAGTTCCTTTGATAACCGTAAAATTATACCTACCTACATATTATCAATAGAATTAATGTAAAGTCCCGGAAAGAAACATAAACACATCGTGTTCCAACTAAAACGCAAATTTTTGATGATATTAGATTTGAATCAATTAAGTTGTCTAGGAATTGTCAGCTCTCCATACTAATAGTTATAGGTTTTACAAGTCTATTGCAGACCATTCAAACATTGTACCGGCTCAAAGACAATTTTTTAATTACTCTATTTAAGTGGCTTTGCAAGCCAATGTTCGAGCGGCACATTCTGCCAGAAAAGCCTCCAGCAGGCTAGGTATTGACCTGGTGGCGTCTCATTCTCTAATCCTGCAGAGTCTGAAACCAGATTTTGTCATGTGTTTTTAACTCATCGAGCACACAGTATTTCCACTTATCCCAGTTATTTGCAAGCTCCTCCCATGCTAAGTGGTTAATCCCAAATGACAGCATGTCTCTCTTCGCGCAATCTTTAAGTCGTAGCACCGATCTTCCAACTTCTCTCATTCCGTGTGGAATGGTACCAAACAAGACTTGAGTTTACCTACTACTTTTATAAATTATACTTAATAACGAAATTATAAATACTTAGGTACAATTACAGATATTGAAATGAAATTAAATGTAAAATTATTAATTAGGCAAAGACATACGAAAACGAACAATACAGTGTACCTAGTACCTAATATCAAGTTTGTGCCAAAAATGGTCCCTGCTCAGTATAAATCTGTAATCTGTCAATAGGGACCTTTTCGGGCAAATAACTAAAAAAACAAGTTATAATATCTTTAACCTCAAATAGCAAAATTATTGTATTTCAGACATAATTACATCTATCTACCAATTGATTATGCTCTTGGTAAAAACTTAAATACTGTTATCTATGTTTAGTATTTAAAATGAAATCATCCCAATTGAAAGTAGGACTGGATTGGACATGTCTGCCGCATGTCAAAAGACCTCTGGGCCAAGATATGCACAAAGTGGGTCCCTTTAAATGGAAAACGGCAACGCGGCAGACCCAGAAGGCGGTGGCGTGACGAGTTGCACTCATATCGAGAAGACTGGGAGGCAGTGGCCCAAAATCGTGGAGAGTGGGGAAAGGTTAGGGTGGCATTTGCCCTGCAGTGGGACACGACAGGCTCCTAATAATTATAATAATCATCATCATCCCTATTAGAAGAAATTTTATAAAGTAACTACTTTCATAATGTTACCTATACCTCAAAACTTAGAAATATACTTTGATGTGTTTTGTAGTAGAGTCTTTACAAAATTACCTACAACTAGGCATCTGTGTCTATCCCATAGACACGGATGCCTAGTTGTAGGTAATTTATTACAGTAGCCATTAGCTATCTATTTCACACACACTATCCAAGGCCGATCACCAAATGTGGCACATTCTTGTCACACGCTCTACGTCATTTTACGTGTCATGCTATGTAATCGATCTCAATAAAAACATATTTTCTTCGCAATGTAGGACACGCATCACATCTTTTACAAAAAGCATTAGTCTGTCTTACTAAGTAACACTACGATGTATACAAAAATCTTTTTACTATAGATAATGATTTTTAATACATTCTGTAATTAGATTTCTATAAGTCACTTTATTCATTATTTATGTTATAAAATTGATGTCATGTCTAAATAGGTATTACTAGACGCACATTACACACCAAGTACGAGTACTTATTCTGTGACACCACAGACCACATACAGGTGTATATTTATTTACAAGTCATTAAAGTTGTAATTTTATAATTAGTACATATTTTAACAAAAAAAGTATGTATTATAATCTTGTGATTATCTGTGTTTACTACGAGTATACTACTATTAGGTAATCTGTACTTATTACAACATTCTTACAACATTTTCTAGAGGCCTTTTAAAGTATAGTTTAAATAAATTCTGATCCATGATAAGTTACATGCAGCAATTATACGCTTCGTAATATCGTCACCCCTTGATATGAACGAAGCATAGCAACAAACCAGTCTTATGAATATCATTCCGATAAGAAAGTAATTTGCCACAGCTTAACGCAATAGTGGGTCCTTTGTTTCGCAACAATTGTTATCAATGTGCCGTCTTCTTTGCGCTAGTGTGTGTATAATAAACAATAATTACTTATTATATGTAGGTAATAAGTATCATTCAAAACATTCAGTATATAAAAGAAGCGATGCGTTCACTCAACTTTTTACAGCACACTGTAACAAATAACTGCAAAAAGTGCTGTTACTAGGAGTATCATCTTTGTTAGGCGAATCGAATTTGTAGTTTACGTTTAGGCAAAGGTTTAAAATAAGATAATTTTGATAAGTTGCCAATGTAAAGTGACAGTGGTCTCTTGATCCTAACGCTGGTTGCGCAGGCGCAGCGCTGACTCAGTGGGGCGGTGCCAAGGGCGCTACGCCTTGTCCCGCCCCTCGCCCCGCCCAGCTATGATTTTGCCGCGCTTTTTTTCGAGCGCGTCACTCTCAATATGTTGCCAAACAGTGTATTAGTCGAATCGATAAGCTTAATTTGATCAAGCGATCTGAGTCTCGGAATCGTGATGCCTCTATTTGTATGGCTTTTTTACGTGGAAAAACTAGTTTCGATGAATGTTAAGGAGTTGTTTGTACGGTGTTTTGAAGCACACAAGCACCGCTTCTTATATGCCCGCCCAGGTGCAAATATTATATGGTAAGTGCTTCTGATTCATTATTTGTGTGCAATCACGTGGGAATTTGTAAAAAGTCGTCATGGATGGTCTTAAGCCTATTGATCGGGTCTTTTGAATAGTTAAACGTAATAAGGGATAAGACACCATCACAACAATCAAAAAATAAAAATAGGCCTAACATATATTTTAATGTATATTTGCATCAAACGGTTAATAATCTGATACGTACCCACGGAGCCAATTACCGAAAAAAAAACCTAGGTGTTTTGTACTAATAACACAGTCATGATATTTAAATACTATCAAAATAACGAGAAACACACAAATACCCTAAAACAAGTTTCAAGCGTTATAGCAGTCCAATCCAATTTCTAATAAAGATTCTAATTAAAGTTCTGGCTGTGAAAAATATGAGCAACGAGTTCTTCAAAATTAAATACCGATACCACTTTATTTCACGTGATCACGTAGCTAAGGTGTATTTTTTTATAGTAGAGCAGCCCAATAAGTTTTAAAAAAGTTTTTTAAGTCTTGAAAATGTCGATAAAAATCTCATCATTTTTTTTTAATTTTTCGATACGACTAAATTGTTTTGGAGGAGAATATTTATTTCCCGATAAACTATATTTCACTATGAAACCTTCACTTTGCTTGTGTATTTATACCCCTTTTGGACAAGAACTAGTGCACTGTGCAGAGTATGTAGAATAAAAAATCTAGATCAAAAAATACCAATACCTTAGTATACTTTTATTTAATTTAGTATAATTAAAATATATATAATTACGACCATAATGTAGATATGGGCACTTCTTGCCTTGTGTAACTTGTATTACCGTTGTCTCAGTTAGTAATTATTAAATTAAAGAATTACTTATGTAGTTATGTATTACAACATAGTTTATCATTACCTATACATATGTATTAACATATTTTAGTCTAGGAGGTGGTGGCCTGGTGTCTTGTACTACAGATTGTCTTAATCTATAACAAGCTCCAGTCTTCACACAAAGTAAAACTGTAACTATTTTCCATGTAACGAAAACCCTATTTGTAGCTTGTAATACTTTTTGTAAAGAATTAAAGATTAATTTATGATAAAAAATTAGTCTCAGCTTATCATAGAACAAAGACAGAACTATAACATATCGTAGTTACATAATTTTAACGGTATCAAATAACTTACTTATATGAAAATATGCAACTATGAGGTAATTGCATCCAATAAGTGCCGGGTTTTTGGAAATCTTTATAAATCAATTTTGGAAAGTGTTCTAATTTGTAAGAAACCACGATCAAATAAAATGTTCCTATTTGAAGAGACAATATATTGAACAAGAACAAAATATAATGGCCGGTTACTTCCACAAGAATATTTTTAAAAAGTGGTCGATGGTCCTTATTTGGGACTAGGGCTCTAAATAAGGTCCTTAATTGAACTGTACAATAAAAGGCGTCATTGACTAGTAAAAATACATCTTGATAAGGCAATGGCTTTAAACTACTATTAAGTTCGTGGTTTTCAAATAATTAAACGGAAATTCATATAAATTTGTGTCATGGCTCTTATAAAGTTATAAGGTAATTTATATTAGTTACAATTTATCTATTTCCTAAATATAGATAAAATAAATTGTAGTTTTATGCAGATTTTTATTAACTCTAGTATAGCAAATCACAAAATGTTACTAATCAGAATTTTTTTCAGTCTTAGTCCTTGGACCTTATATCGGTATATCACTTATTTAAGTATAATCTGGACCTTGTTAAGTGTTTAAAAATTGCAAACATTGCAATCACTGCAGCTATAGATAAAAGATTGCCGTACTCGATAGTCTGTACTTACTTATCCTAATTATGTATATATTTGTTCAGTTATCAACATAAATGTAATACATACATAAATGTAATTTTGTTAAAAAAATACTCGTCTTCGTTACCTCAATTGGAGGCAACAAAGTAGACCTTGTTAGGAACTTAGTAATGTCCTAAAAAAAACAAACACAATCGAGAAATAAAAAGTAAATTTTAGTGACTTTCCCTGTTAGTCGGCGTTCCAAAAGTCTTTTGTCTTTTCTTTTTTCCATTGCAATTGCAGGAATATATAAAAAAAAAATTATTTTATTACTAAAAAATGCTAATTTCAATCACAATATTTTGTAAATCGAGTCACGCTACCGTCCCTGACAATATATACAGGACCACTGTCAAAATGGCCGGCGCGAAAGCAATGAACGCCGGTGCGCTTTGGTGATTGGTAACTGGAGATGAGCTGAGCGATACCCGTTTTGGTTTAAATATTAAGTGCGGAAGTTTGAAAAGATGAACCTTATTTGGAACCAGCCCTTTTTAGGCGGACCTACCTTGCTAGACGAAACACTTCCAAAAAAAAAGCATTACACGGACTGAAAACTGCCTAATGCCTCGATCCAGGTTTTCAGAGTGCCATAACTGTGGCCATACTTATTACAACCGTTCGTCTGTCTATCTGGGCCCAGCTTCATAAAGCTTGACAAAGTCAAAAATCATGTGACTTATGGATTGTCACGACAATTGCCATTTCATAATACTTGAAATATATGCAAGAATACAGTGGTAAAATGTCATCTATTGGGCATTTTTCAAAACCCATTGTCATGACACATGTCTTGTAAAAAACCTGTCAGTAGAGGCAAATTATTGTCACGACAGGTCTTGTATACCAGTCGATGCAGAGCCTAATTGGCCACTTTTTTTGTAAAAATATATTCTACCGCCCCCAATTTGCTATTGCTAATAGGTACGGATTTAAACTAAACTCTTTCCTTTCCTTCAAAATAATTATCGTTACTGTCACTACTATTACTTATCGCTGCAAATATTTTCACTCAAGTTGAAAGTTCTGACACAGGCCAAGGGTGCCTATCAAAAATGTACGACAATTCGACAAGTTTGTAATTACGAATTAAAAAATTCTACGTTTCATAAACGACAATTGCCAGAAAAACCTCGACAATTTGTCGAATTTACATTGTCACTTCTGAATTTTCATGAAACGCTCTTAGAAACGCTAAACGATTACAAATATGTCAAACCAAATGTTTTATGAAACGTACAATTGTCGAATTGTCGGCTTGTCATCTATTATCACCTGTTTGTCTGTCACATGATTGTCTGTCCCTTTTCCTGTCCCTGGAACGCGTGTAGGTATCAAGGTTAAGGTCTGCACCCTGATTCACAAACACTCGGAAAGTTTCCGTGTCGGATCCCTTCCGAATTCGAATATCTCAAACATTCGTTCCGAACGGAGTTTTTATTTGCTTTTTTTAAAGCTTAAATATATTCAGATTCAGATTCTTTATTGCAAGTCACAAGTGGTTCGTAAGATGGTACATGCATAATATTAAAATAAAGTACAAGTGACAGGGCACAGCAAACATGAGTGGCAACTGTTGCCTATTTAATTAATTAAATTGTAGCACGATTAATTAATTATTCATAATTTAAAGTTACATTAAATAAATATTATTTTGGTTCATAGGTTCATACATTTTAATAAATTAAGAATAAACACGTTACATTAAACAAATTACATTATTATGTCAAATTTAAATTCCAACAAAAGAAAGAGAAAATACAGTAAAACATCCTATACAATGCCTAAAAATTCATTAATGCTGTAGAAACTGTTCTGTATCAAGTATTCTTTTAAAGCTCTGGTTCTGTCTAATATTATTTGTGTCTAATGAAAACGTCAACGTTTCGATTTCGACGTTTGAGAATCTCATTTTTTGACGTCTTCGGAAACTTGCCTCTCGTATTCGAAATCTGTAGTTTCCGACGTTTGTGAATAAGGGTCCCTTGAAACCGTGAAAAAAAAGCAAATCAACGCATACATTCGAAAGTTATGACCGCTTATGCCGTATATTTTGGATCATTCGCAAGGGAGTCCCTCAAGACGACTTTTCAGGGTCTTCATTTATACATGGAGGAAGCGAGGGAAGTGTAGGTACGAAATAATACAGGGAGTCTGGTACTTCGTATCGTGTGGCAAATTAAAAAATAGGGTCTTTACTCCGAAGAAATTGTTTTTCACCATAAATATTTCACTGAATTTTTTGAAATCAACTTCTGCTTTATAAAGTCTATCAGTTATCGTAATATAAGTGATATATTTTATAAAACTTTTGATTACGTTTCTTAACGTTTTGACGTTAAATACATGCATCAAATTCAGTCGGGTCGAGAAACTTAACTTTGACTGCTGTGATATCTACCGAGAGTAGCCCTCTAGCTCTGGAATGTCGATCAGCCTCAACTTTCTCGGCCACCCAGCCGCCGCCGACTAGACGACCCGGCGCCGCTGTATGAATGGCCATAGACGAAACAATTATTCTTTCATTCCTACATCAATGAACAGACATGGAGTAGTGAAGGTTGTTGCAGTGATTGCTTGTTCCACTTTTTTGTCAGCAGATAATTTATTAACCCCATCTTTGGAGCATTAAAAAACTGAAAAAGTATACTCGTAGTAGTTATATCAGCTATATAAATATTATTAAGTCAATTTGTAAATCTCTAAGTAATAAGTAGTTACTGTTATGTAGGTACTTATTAGCATACCATCCCTCAGGTACGTTACTTAATAGCTTGTCATCAATAATCCAATTTAAGAGTTTAGTTCTTGTGGTCGGAGTTTTTGCCAACACTCTCTGCTTTCCGCCCTACGTTTAAAATACGTATCTGTTATTCTATTTGCTTGCTGCATGTAGCTTATTCTTGGTCTTCCACGGTTCCTTCTATTCTACCTTATATCAGTAATTCTTTCAATAAAATCGAATAATGTATTGTTTTCACCAATTTCCTTTTTCCCTCACTATATACTGTATAAAATTTCTTAATTTTTTTCTTTGTCCTACTTAAACCAAATTTACTCCAGCAAATCTCTCCAGCACCACATCTCACCATTCATGGCTTGTATTATATTTTTTAAATTATATAATAATGAATTTTACAATGTGTGTATTCATATCAGAAACTCACCAATTTGTAAAATAGCTGACACTTGGACTGTTATAAAAAAATGTAGGAAACTACGTTATATAATATATAATAATAATAATAAAATAGCTTTATTCAGGGTAAGTTTTTTACAATTAATGCGGTGGAGTCTTCCCATTAAGTATTAAAGAAAAACTTGTGTTGGGAATGACTCGCTACTTCCCGTCGGTTCTATCTATATTATATACTAGCTGTTGCCCGCGACTTCGTACGCGTGGACTCGATGATACAAAATATTTTATACTCCCGTCGCCATGAAGAGAGGTATAAAAAATTTAGGTATAGGCACTCTTTTTCAGATTGGTACACTTTTACCAGGCCATCCTCGTCTGGTAAGAAAATTTCGCATGGCAGTGACACCGACTCCAATACTAAATTTTGTCGTACATATCTTTCTTAGTAAAACTGTAAAGGTCTTTTTTTATCTGTTAGTTCACTTTATTGAAGGCAGTTTTATTCGTTTGTAAAAAAAATATATAGGTTACTTTAGTTTTAGTGTTCAGAAAAAAGTCTCAAGTCTCAGACTCAAACCTCCCTACCGCAATTATAGATGAATGCGGTTTAGCATTTATTGTGTCCCTAGCCTACTCAAAGGGCGGTTTGTAAGTTACTACTCTCGTAAAGTTATTATTGTTATTAGGAGCCTGTCGAGTCCCACTGCAGGGCAAAGGCCTCCCTACCCTTTCCTTAGTGATAAGTGTACCACTGTCTGTGGTGAAGGAATCCACGAACTACTTAGCGTTACGGTCAGCAACATGAAATTATGACTCCTGAATGTAAACGCTTAAATACCTAAAATAATGCTGTAGCATATATGGTATACATGCCTATAAAATCTGAAGGATTCTCTCGATTTTTCCAGGATTTTCGTCACCAGATCGTAACTTGGAGACAGTAGGATTACCTTGGGAGTTTGAAAATCAGTCTAAAGTAATTTAGCATATCAATTGCTCCAGACCTTCAATTTGTGTAAGTCAATAGAAAATGCTCATCACGCTGAACAATGTTATTTATTTATTTATTATTATTAATGTTCCTACGACGCTCTATTCATATCTCTTATAGTTGAGCTGAGCTGCTAGAGTTCTATATCAGTTGCTCCAGACCTTCAATTTGTGTACGTCAATAGGAAATGCTCATCACGCTGAACACTGCTCCCTAAGGTGCTCTATTATATCTATTATAGTTGAGCCGAGCTGCTAGGGTTCCATATCAGTTGCTCCAGAACTTCAATTTGTGTACGTCAATGGAAAATGCTCATCACGCTTACTAACTTTTCTTAAGGCGCTGCTTTCATATCTCTCTTAGTTTAAGTGTACTGCTAAGGTTCCACGTCAGGTATTCCGATCTTCAAAATAAGTTATAGCCTAATATTTGCCCCGACTTAATAGCTACACAATAAAAAAAGCTTCATTCAAATCCGTTCAGTAGTTCCGGAGATTAGCGTGTACAAACAGACAAACGGACAAACGGACAATCAGACAAAAAAATTAAAAGTTGTAGATTCCTATTCTGTTACTATTTTAACATCACCCTCAATTAGTTTTTGGTAAAAATACTCAATGTACAGACGCATCGATTTTACAGTTTTATTATATGTATAGATATACAATACGTGATTTGCTTTATAGTTTCGCAAATATCTTTGCAAATGGGTAATGGTTCACAAATATGTAATTTTGATGTAGATGTACCGGTTTTGTTGGAAATCGATTCTGAATACTTTATATCGCGAGAGATTTTGAACATTTCCTATTGTAAAAGGTAAGGTAGTGCTCATCATCTTTTATCAATTATATAGAAATATTTTTATTGCCCATGCTAAACATGCTGGTACGTTAGTTTAAAGAGTTCTCCTGGTAATTCACTATCAACTTAACCATATTTATTGTGCCTCAATGATTATTAGCAACAATTTAAAAATTAATCAAATCGCAGCGCTTCTAAAACTTACACTTGAAAGAGTAGTTCAAAAATAATTGACAAACATAAAAAAGCAACATGAAAACATTTGATCGAATTGAGAACCTCTGCCTTTTGTAGTCAGTTGAAAACTTATGGATAAAATTCGGCATTAGAAAGGTTCAACCTTTATTAGGGATTACTAGTCGGACATGACCAGCTGCATCGTCGCTTATTCAGGTGAGATTGCAGTCAAATGTCTGCCTATTAGTTAAAAAAAGGCAAAAACATTCTAGAATTATGAAGGTCAATCGCCTTAAAATCTATCCATCATCCGCTTACTAAAGTAATGTGTAGTTTAGATTAAGCACGGATACGGATGTGGTTAGATAACTTCGTGGAGTCGACAATATGTTGGTTGTTCGTCTCATACGAGCTCTCAAATAATATAACAAACAAAATATATTGGCACCATCGTTCAACATTGATTTATAATGTTAAACAATTAATGCTCGTAGGTACTTCGAGCACTCGTAAAATACATCGGATATCTGCGTTGTTATTTTCAGTTTCAAATGTTTCAACACTGAATTCTCCCGGAAAACCGACATAAAAACCACACTAAGATAATATTTTGCAATGGTGCATACGTGTGAGGTCCTCAAATTTTCTACAACCGTTGTTACCTAATATTCAATTCGATTCAAATTAGACATTGGATAATATAATTATGATGTCATGAAATGCCAGAATTTCAATGAAAAGACAACATATTGCATAATGTTAAAATATGTAAGTATATGAAGGTAAACACTGCGGCATTATATGCAGTGTTATTAAAATGGGTCATTTTGCAACGAGAATGTGTAGTCTGATGTGCTGGACACTTACAGGTTATAGAAGTGCAGTAACAACAAATCAGTAATCCACAATTAGAAAACTGGACTATTCTTAAAGACCCAATCGTCCGTGTTAGTTCATTTTATTTAAATTTTTTACAAAATTGACTCTTTCGTAGTTCTGCCTTTTATGGAGAGCTTGATGACGGCTTACGGAGAGCTTAAATCTGCGATTGGAAACTCGGTATTTTGTTCAACGTGTCATTAGGATTTTTAAATAAGTTAGGTATTTAAATTTAGAATCATAAATTATTCGCAAAAAAATTATTTAGCTTCGATTGAAAGTAGAGGAGCCGAATCAAATGGCGTCGGTGAAAATCCGCAATTTCATTAACTCTACAACAACGCTCCTAAATATCTGTCTGGTGAAGGTACTGGCAAACGGTGACGAGACGCACTCGGTACATCTAGAAACATTCATCAGTCGCGAACAGCGAGTCAAACGGTAAAGTCGCGAAGTGTCGGCGAGCGGCCGACGACCGCCGAAAGTGACGCGAGCTGCGCGGGCGCCGCAGCCCGAGGATTGGTGCATATCGCGGGGAAAACGCCCGCATCCATGAAACATATTCGCGAGATGCTAATTTTTCAGAAGCGAGTTGGCGAACGTGTGTCCCCCACCACAGACTGACAGTGACCCAAATGGTGCGCCGGCGCAGTCAGTTCCGTGAGCCCGTGGGAGAAGCACGTCCGCGCCGCGCCTGCGCCGGCCGCTGTCGTGAGCCTATTCGCTGTCGTTTTGTGTGATTTACGATCGGATATTACTGTGCACAATGCAGTGAGTGACCACCGGCTGAAGCCTGTCTTATGGCGTGCTTTTGAGGCATGTGGATGACCACAATTTTATAGGTGAGTGATGCAATTTAGCAAAGACGATTGATGACAATAATGAAGCAAGTTTTAATGGTTATACAAATTAGAATCGGAATGTAGAGCACGCCGCGTGCCAGTGAACGGGGTGATGAGTCAGCGGCGTCTCGAATTTTCCTTTTGTATGAATAGTGGTATCTGGTATTGTCATAGAGGGGGTGCCGGCCGGCAACACCGCCGCCGGCCCGGCCCGGGGCCGCCGGCTCGGCTCTCGCGGTCTAACGGAATCGGATTCCTCTCGGCCGAAATTCCGCCGCGGACGTTCACGCCGCGACCGACTGAAATAAATCGCTCGTTTAACACAAATAGCACGACATTGTCGCCGCATTGACAGACGGACGAGCATTTCCGCTTCTTTTTATCTCTACTAACTAAACCCTAATATAAGAGCTTCCTCTGACGTAAGCGAGTTTTCCACCGCACGTTGCGTTTCCAGACTGCCGAAGTCAATACACGATTGATTGATATCCACGAGCCAATGTAAAAATGCTTATGAATCGAATGAATGTAATTTGACTCTCATATGAGGTTGTTTCGTATCCGGTTAATATATTCCATCCAGCGTAGGTAAAATCGTTGTTAGTAATGTGACATTTATCAAGGCTAATTACTTTAGTAATTTGCGACACATGGTGATAGAAAAAGTAAGTAGCTAACACGTGGCAAGAGTCAAAGAGTCAAAAAGATGTGAGTGAGCACATGGTACATCAAGTGGAAGTTTTCCTACGTGGGTAATGGCGGGAGGTCAGGTGGTGTTATCGTGCGGCAGTAACACGGGTGTTTGCTGGAGACAGATGGCTTAGTATCTCGACCTCTACACAAAACAATCGGCGGCACGTATCTACGCGCGGGTGTGATAAAGAATGTATCTATCATGTGCGTGACGTCAGAGCCGGCCGCGCCGCCGCCGCTCGCGCACCGAGCGCTGAACTTTGCGACATTACCTCTGATAAAGACAATACAAATTTCAAATTAAAAAAATGATTACCATAAACTTGTTGCAAAACTGAACCATGTCTAACTAGAACATCAAAATAGGTGCACTCAATTACAGTATGTAGTTGTATCTAACAAACAGCATGACTGAATTTGGCACTAGTCTAGTATGTAGTTAAATAGTCAAATATCATAGATAATTTAATAAATGTTTCATTTGAGTACCTAGCTTGACCTACACCTGTAGTAGCTCTAGCCTCTAGATTTTATGGTCTGCGTCTGCGACATAGAGTTTTCGCTCTTTTTAAAGAATCGATTGGAATTTGGTATCATAAATTGCTTTAATTGATTTCTGTGTCAATGCGGTATTTTCCTAGTGTCAAAAATCCGTTAGATGGCGCTGAACAACCTAAGTCAGGTAGATTATTATTCAAGAAAAAGGCTGGTTTTAGCATTTATTTTGTTATTTAGCATGTTTTAGATTCATGCGTACTAACGGGTAATTTTAATTTTGACAATTGATTGACCATCAATAAATTTTTAAATGCATTTTAAAACTCGCAAATTTTTAACGTAAGTACTTCCACATGCCTGTACACATATTTTAAAATAATTTGTTATTGTTTTATGCTCAATGATTTCAAAGCATTATTTATATAACTTAGATAAACAGTTCCATCTATCAAAATAAAATAAAACAAAGATTTTGAGATGTCAGAAAATCTCTGATTGTTACACCATCTCATCCTTAGAAAATTGTTAGTGCCTACTAGAATCATTCATTAGCACATTAAGCCTTTCAGCGTACTTATGGTTTCACATTTTTTCAAGATTTCTATCCATATTTTACAAAATGTTAGATTAGCCACCTTAATTGTACGTAAGAATTTTGTAAATGTCTACTGTATGTGGTGTGCAAAAAAAGTATCAATCTTCTTTCTACAATTAACTTAAATCGGAAGAGCACAATCGACTCTACATAGTTTTTTCGTTGATTTTCCGGGAGTGATTCCACGAATTGATATGACCCTTTTTAATAGACGCCGCTATCTGATGTTTACTAAATATTGACGTTCTTGTACAAGGAAATTAAATAATCAGTGTCATATTCTAACAGTTTATAGCATGTATTATGTTATAAAACTTGTATTCAGTGTTTTCATTAGCTATCGGCGAAACCATGACTGTAGAACTGGATATAAAAATTGTTGCTATTAAATAGTCAGAATCAAATTATTATTTGAAAATTTCGATAAACTTACCAGTTTTAACAAGTTCAGACTTGTACAGGCGGCAGCATGTCAGGTTACCCATCTGAACTACGAAAACAGCTTTTATTACGTAGGGAATAGAGGCGTTCTTGAGGTCGAAGGGGGGTAGTCTGACGTGCGGTGTGTGTACCGGAAAGATGTCCTCCGAAATTAAATTAATATTTTACGAGAAATAAGCATTAAAGCAAATTTTATTATAAGAGAAGGTAGATACGGTGGACAGCATTAGCACTTCAAAGTAAAACGGCAGTATCTTATGCTGTTGTAATAGGGACGAATCCGCAATAAAAATTTAAATAACCTAATGTGCTGCTATGCTGAAGGTATACTCAGTAAGATCAAGAGAAAAATACCTTTACTTTAAGTATATCACTGTCTTCCCTTTACTGCCTGAAAAATGAAGAAGAAGATGTGCGGATTATTTGAAAGATATTAAACTTGCGCAAACTAAGTACTCACCAAAGGTTATCGGCAAGAGCTGGGAAGAGGGCGATCGCCTTAAAAAGTCTTGTCGAGACCTGTCGCGGACGCGTAGCTTCTAACGTCTCTACAATTCCTACAGTCTTTTTCACTTTAGAACAGAAAAACATACAAAATTAGTGCCTGTTGGATGTGGATCGTCATCGGAATTGAGAAAAGATGCAATATTATACCATGCAAAAATTAAAAGAATATATAATAATTAACAGAAAAGTGGACACCTTTGTTTCTTACGTTTGTCGAACTTATAAATTTTACGAAAGAATCTGTTGTTTATTTATATAGGGGAGGTCAGCTCAAAGCGGCCACCTTTACTTTGAGGTGTAAAAAACCTACTGAATAAAATGATTTTCGAAAAGATTTTTATACTGGTAGGTAGAAAAAACATTTGTTCTTCATTGTACGCAATCCAAATCTGCAAAAAGTTGAAAATACATATATGACACGTAAATTACGAAAAGGTGGCAAAAAGCCGCTTTGCCCAAGGTGCCGCCCAAAGCGGCCATGGGGGTAAGGGCAAAGCGGCCAGTCCAGTAATGTATGAGAAATATACATTTTTTGACAAAAGATATAGGTAGTGTTCGAAAAAAGAAGATTGCCAATAAAAGTTTAAAATCAACATGTATTTTGTGTGTTTTGTGTGTCAATTACACATTTAAACTCTTAAAATTAATGGCACTTTTGATCAACTGTGTTATTAATAACTAAAATAAATATGTTTTCAAACGTTATAAAAAAACAACAATTGCTTAAAATTTTATTGCTATACATTAAATGAGCCTTGTTGTTCCTTCACGTTTTTGATTGCTTGCGTCATTGTAATATCGCCCCATAACCCTTAGGTAATGTTTCATTTATAATTGTTGACCATCTAAACAAAAAAATCAAGTATTATAATTCGAAGTATTACACATTTATTTAAGGGCAATGCGGTCAGTTGGCCGCTTTGCCCGAGCCGCTTTGCCTTTTTCATGCACTTTATTTCATAAATTAACTGTCATATTTTACATTAACTTTGTAAGCAAATAGGACACAAACATAGTTTAATAAATGAGTTTTAAGGCGCATTAAATAAAAGTAATGAGTTATGCATGGTTTAGATCAAATCAGGCTGGAATAACCTCGTATTTTTTTAAGAAAACCACCAAATATTTAAAAATCGTCACTGCACGCACGCGCTTGCACTGATCAGTGCCGAATGACTGATCGGGGCGGGGCGGAAGGTTAGCAGTAAGACGAACCGGTAAAGTTCGTTATGACATTTAATAGAACCGTATTCGGAGCCATGGCCGCTTTGCCTTCTGTGGCCGCTTTGAGCTGACTTCCCCTATCATTTGAAACGTGACGTTTCGAACACGTGGTCACAGTTGAAGGAACGGACAGAAGGCTTTTAAGCCTCTATAATTAGTAGTTCAATGTTTGAAAAATTATTTCCTTAACAACTTTTTAAGGAAATAAATAACACATTAGAAGCAAATGAGGGCATTAGAATTAATGTCTGTTCGTGCAACTGGGGCATAAGTAGGGTTGCCAGGTTGAAAAATCAAAATTTCTGGACAATATTATAAAATATCTGGACATTAGGATTTTTGGCTGGACAAAAAAAATCAGCAGGGTCATAAAAATTTCTTATTATTAAAAAACAGAGGAACCTTAATTAAACAAAATTAATATGAAATAACTTTTTTGCCACATACATTAATCAGCATTGTCATAAAAAAAAATTACTATTACAAAACAGAGGAACCTTCAACAAAATTAATATGCAATCACTTTTTCTGCCACATATATTTAGCATTTCTTTTAGCCGCATTTATTATTTTAGAACCTTTAACTGTATTAAGAAAAGATTGAAATTAAGTACAATTTTCGTCAAAGTTCAATCGAATTATTAACTTTGATTTGATTAAATCAAATGACATGCGATTTCTATCTTTAGTGTACAAATTGTTCAAAAGGCTAAAGTCGGATGGACGAGAAAGTCCCGGGCATTGTTAGCCAGAGACCGCAGCGGAGCCAGTGTTGCCAACTCGGTGGAAAAACCACTAATACTGGTGGGTTTAAATTTTTTTAATTTTCAGCTTAATTTTAGCTGGACATTTTTTTCTAAAACCGGGACACTGGACAACGTGTGAAATAGCTGGACAATCCAGCCAAGTCCAGCCAATCTGGCAACCCTAGGCATAAGACCGTAATGTAACACCACATTCATTACTTATAAAGTTTTGAAAAATAGCATACGACTTACGTGTGGGTTTTGATTTTTATAGTTATTTAACGAAACTCATAGATTTTGCAAGAAGTGATTAGATCGTGATGTCTGTCAGTGAAAAAGCAACATGGTTTTGTTTTTTCATGAAATATAAATAACAAGTAAGGTGGCTAAGTGACTTATTAATTTAACTTTCAATAAATTTATTTTAATTGGAATGTGTAACTTTATTTTCCATTTTTGTGTTTGTGAAATTCTAAACATACTACAGCTTAAATAGTGTATATTTTACACGGTATTAATCTTACCCAGACAGAGTTGCAAGTGTTGCAACTACGCAGCCGAGCCATAGCGGCAGACAATGAGTCACGCGGCCGGTTCTGCCGCCTCTGACCACAACGCCTTTTGCACATTACCTACAGTCTACCTACACGATGCATAACGACATAAAAAACTTTGGAAAAAAGACATTAATACCCTGTGAATGTGATACATTAATATTGTTTGTATCTGGTATGTGTCTAACCAATATGTCGATCCCTAACGTAAATTTTTACATAAAATACTATAGGGTATTACTTATTGTAAGTATACTGACATGCACAATCATCAGACTAACTCTACATCGACAATAAAGTTGAGAACTAAGTACTTACCTACTTAGAGTTGAATGAAATTACTTATTGAAAAAATGTACCATAGTAGGTAATAATATTTTAAAGGATAATAAAGTGACAAGTAATGATATTCCAACAGGACAAGAAAATGATGAATGACTAGCGAATCCTGCGGTTCCATCTGCGCAAATGTTTAATATCCCATACATTCCAACCCCCTTTTCACTTTTTCACCACTTAGAAAACTCTGAAATACGTGAGTCTTAATTTCTACTCAAATCAGCCATTTGAGCAAATACTATTTATAAATCGATTTAACTTCAAAAGTCACGGAGTTTCATACAAACTTACCCCCTTTAAGGTGGTAAACCTTAGAGAGTGAATCAGTATTAATCAAAAATTATTTATAACCTACGAGTACACTATGAAAGGAAGCATGGTACAAAATTTCTATAATCCTAGTGGATAGGGCGCGGGCGGTTGATATGTCAGTCAAGTCAATTAAGTCAGTTTTCTTTTTTTATATAAAAATAAGGTGAATAATGATGCAATAAATAATGTGTATGAATTGCCATTCTAATTTCTAAGGATCTAATTTAAAACTGAGTATGAAAGTAGTGCTTTCATACTCAGCATAAGCAAACATTTTGTATAAGATTTTATCTGTGTCAGTTGCAGCAAGACCCTGTATAACTTTCCTGTTAAAGTAGGAAAAATACAAGCCGTTACTGCGGTCAGTACACGTATGTTTATTATCAGTATCACTGCGTGATTTATTATTGAAGAGATACTTATTTAAACTTTGTTAACTATTCATTGAATTCAAAACATTGCCGACGAAAACGTTATCCTTAATAGATTTGAACCTTTTCCTTTAATTTGGCTTAGATAGATTAGTATAGGTACTAAAACAATCAATTCCGTAATATCTTCGACTTTCATCCCCAGAAAAATAATACCTACTAACTGGCTAATTGTATAAATTATACGAATTAAATACACAATGCGTACTTGATTGTTTGTTAGGATTTTAATCAAACAATATTCATAATTTATAGGTATGTAATTAAGTAATAAAGTCAAATTAAAACTAACCACACAGCTTTGCAATTATGATCTTTTGAATGTGTTAGGTGAAAAGATAAAATACGTTATATGAAAAAAAATTACAGATAGTTTACACTTTTTTATTGTTTATCGACCGATGCATGATGAATGCACTATGTGGTGTGACACGAAATATGCATTTATGTATTTATTCAAGTGATAAACATAATTAATTAAGCCATGTTTCTTTGTAGTCTTATAATGAGCACATATAAGAATTAATTACATCTTGATGACAGGGTTAAATGATATGCTGTTATCAGTATAAGGCCATCGCTCTGTAATATTTTGTTATCAATTCATTCCTTCAACGATACGTACGATCGACGATCATACTTTTCCGAACGTTCAATTTATAGGAAAGGCATGAAATGACGCGAATATTTTGCAAAACTATTTTATGTAAAAGGAAAAAACCAAGTAGTAGTTATGCGATATATTTTGAGAGTTATCCTTTATTGAACCATTGTGTGACTCCCACAAAAAGCCCATTCGGTTACAGTCAGTGGACCGGCGCCGCAACAGCTAATGAAAAATAATAACTTCATATCGCGTGAGATATCTGATGCCAATAACGTCCGTGAAATAAAAAACACCCTCTGAAGTTGCCCGCTTGAACAAAATGGCGGTATTCGCGAGCGACGACGCCGTACACTTTGTACTCAATGTAAAAGAAAAATGATAGTAATCATTTATTTTTAAATTCTCTTTAAAGATTGAGATTGGTTGCTGGATAATTATTCTAATTCAGTAATCCATAATTTCATAAAATAATAAAAAGGTGCACACGCAGTTACGTAAACGAAATATTACATTGCATTGATTTATAATATCCTCTTTGTCATGAACATGATGATTTATTTCGTCAGAGCAATGATTTACAGATCGAGCAAAAGAGTTAAGTTAATTATCCTAGGTAAGTCTAAACCCGTTTTTGGAAAAATTAAGGAAACAACCGTGTGATATGTACAACCTAGTGTACTTTACACGCATATTAACATTACGTCGTTTATATTTCTCGTACTAACTCACTTCAAATAACTAAGAAAATTTTTGCATTGGTGTTTCAGTCGGGCAATTGTTGAAGTTGATAATTCAAGGACACCTAGGCTCCTTAATAGAGTTAACTTATTTTTACTATTGAAAAACAGCGCTAGAATCGAATTAGAATGTAAAACGACGCACGCGCAGGCGGCGGCGCGATCGGCGCGTGATTCAGTAGGCTGACGTGGGCTGCGCTGCGTCACCGCGCGTCACTATCACTCTGTCAGTACCGTCACACATATATTTAGCCCGTGGGATGGAATGGAATGTGGAAAAATGTTTATCACACAGGGCTTCCGGAAAATGCTGGCTCGCCTCCAAACTATCAACATCTAGCGGATTATGTCACATAACAAAACATAACTCATTCGGATTGATACGCAGCTCAGCGGTTAACAGAAATGTTGCAGCAGTTTATGCCCGAGTTTCACAGCCACTGAGTAGGCGCGATACCAAATTGTTGAAACATTTACTGGACTTTAATGATGGCGTTAAAACGAGGACGCGTTGTTCCGAAATTGTTTCAGTGGTTTGGCTCCTGTAATTTAAGATAACTTACGATTAGGTACTGTACCTACTTATCAACACTTTTTCTATATTACATTATTTTTCTAAGTTATAAAATGATGGTGGTGATAAACACAGATGGTTTCTCTCTAAGGTCAGGCGGTATTTTACTTCGATGTAAAATACCGCCTTCTACAACTATACCAAGCTCAAGTTAGATCTTGTATGGAGTACTGCTGCCGCCTTTGGGATGGATCTGCCAAATACAAACTGGCTGCATTAGATTCGATGGAAAAAAGAGCAATACGAATTATTGGAGACACTGAACTTTGTGAAACTAAGCTACAAAGCCTCGAACATGGCGTAAGGTGGCCAGCTGAAGTGTTCCCTAAACACTACGATTTGGATTCCTTTAAGAAAAGAGTGAATAGGCTGCTTCTAGACAGACATGTCCCATCATCGGCCGCATCGTCGCTTACCATCAGGTGAGATTGCGGTCAAATGTCTGCCTATCAAATTAAAAAAAAACACACACAAATTTCGCAAAAGTACTAATTATAACTGTTTTCCTGCCGTAAGTACAGCCGGCAGCACGTCAGGCTGCCTATTTCAACTACGAAGAACAGCTTTTACGTAGAAAATAGAGGCGGTCTCAAGAGAGGGAGTTTGACGTGCGGCCGTGCGGACATACTTCTAAACTGTAACATTTATATGCTATTTTGGGGTCGGTAAGCCATAAATTCGCCTAGTTAGTGCCAGTACGTAGGTGCTGTTTCAAGCTATGTATTTATTTAAAAACTGTGCGTTGTACCCGTATGAATCATCACTAACGGCAGTAACCAACGCGTGCAATTCACCTAATTAGGCAGAAGTTGTGATAAACATTAACGCTTTTAATTTATTATCGCAGTAACATCACTTTAATTGGCTCCATACGGTTCACTGTTGGATCCCATGGTAATCTATATAAATAATATATTTTATGTAAAAAGTAAGCTTATGAATTTAAATATAAATAAAAACACAATTTACTGATACCGCTTAAGTACATAAGTTCAGAAAAAAAACCGACTGAGGTTACAGATAAAGTAGTATTAACATGCTGATTTATATTTAGACTCAATGCCATAAAATCCCTAAAATAGTTTTTATTTCAGGTAATCAAGTGATTATTTCGATAAAAAAATACAATTCTAGGGGGAACGCGCGTTGATGTCTTTTACTAACGAGTGAAGTCACGTGTCAAAATTAGTTAATATACGAGCACATAGTTTGTAGTACCTATTTGTTTCTTTGCGCACAGAGCTACGTATTTTTTCGATACATAGCGATATCGGATATTGCAACCACGATTTCGGCTCTTAAAATCGCAGCCACCTATGTGGTGGTAGAACTTGTAGAGCTACGAATCTTCAGAACGTAGATGAAAAAGGTTTACGTAAGGGATTAAACTAAGTGCATTTTTATAACGATATGATTATGGTCATTTACTTAGGTAGGTATGCACTCAAATGTATTGATATTCCATTGGTTATTTGCCACATTTTTACTGTCCACATCTCTAATTTTCATTTAGGTGTAACGCTCTAAACCTTTCGTTTTCGTTTCTATGTATTTTAAAATAGGTGTAGGCATAATTTATGTCAAGAGCCTAATACTAATGACAATGTTTAATACAGATTTTAATGCTAGGTATAATAACGCGGTGAAATTCACCAGCGGTGCGGCGTGTGCGCAATCTAATCAGTTAACGAACTGTGACGGACGGCAGACAAGAATTCCTTAATTAGGACGTTAAACTATGAGCCAGAAACCTCCGAGTCTCTAACGAAAATATCACAAGCAATAAGATCTGTAGGTCATTAATTATGAGACCGATAATTTGACTGCGACATTCTCTTCACATTTTAGGTGCACACATCACCTTATGTGTACTAGCACTGGGTAATATGGTCAACAAAGTACTTTCACTCCATTTTGTCATGCCACGGAATGAATAGGTAGTCCAACTACTACTATCATTTGGACATCAACAGTTACTCTTAAAACCGTTCTCTGTTACTAACTTATAAAATAAAGACAGTATATTTTTAATAAAAAGCCTCTATAGATGCACTAAAAGCACGCTTAACAAATCACCCTAGCTCAGTTGTGTTTGTTGCATGTATGAAGTATTTTGTAGGTCTTAAACTATTCATTTTTAAATATACGCAACATTATAAGCACACACTAAAACACTGTTACGAATTTATAAGAAACAATTGGCAATGCAGTGTACGAGCACCAACTTATTCTGAAAAAAAGGACCAACCAAACAAGTTTTGTTAGTTGAAAGTTTTGTTGTAGGGAAGTGAATTTTGGTTAAATATAAACAATCAGTTAATCGGACCAAAACTAGTTTGTACTGATAACCAGTAGTTCGCAAGTCACTAGATTACGCCCTACTAGTAGCCAAAGGTAACTGTTAGTTAACCAATTTTTTTTTCAGTATAGTCACGATGTTAGACAAAAGAGATGGCGGGGATAAACTATAAACAATCGCAAGCGCAGCGGAGACGGTAATAGAATAGCATTGACTCCCGAATTATCTAGGCACACGGCGCCAACTCAACACCCACTCATCTGTTGACATTGCACGACTAAAACGATTACATTTTGCACTTTTTGATTGCGTCTTCAAATCAATAACGAGATGTTTTGATAGAGATTAACGTTCATGCTGTTGTACAGATTATTTGTGGTTCAGTGTAGCAAAAAACCGTCTTGTGGAATCCCTGAATCATGTTCTAGTGCAAATTGTAAGACTTGTTCATTACAAATTTTGGAATTTCCAAATAAGACAACAATGAAGAAGATAATGTAAGAGTAGAGTAGATAAAAGTCGTTTAGTTATATTCTAATTCATTTGTACGAAAAGTGATTTATTCTAAACTAACAAAAAGGGTCTGTCTGGTGACTATGCCGTATGCGTGTTTAATTCGGTTCAGATAATGAGCAACATAGGTATGCATATGTGTTAAGAGTATTTGTTATATAGTATATGAATGATTAATAATTAGGGACATGAACCTGTGAGTGAAGTTAGATTTTTACACTATACGTGCATTTAACTCCTTTAATACTTACCATTATTCGTAGACACACTTTTTACTCAAGTAAGTAATTAACAATAAAGTGTAAGTACTATTACCTACTTAAAGGTCATAATCGTATAAAAACTGACGCTGAAATTGCAATAATTGCGGTAAACTTATTCAGGGTCCACCTATTAGTATTTATCAACATTTGCAGCAATCTAAAAAGTAAGCGCGCTGAGTTATTGCTGAAATACCGCTATTTTTTTTCATCTTTTTGTAGTTTTGTCCAACAGCAATTTTTGCGATTTCGAATGTAACATACGACTAGCCTATTATTACCTACGTAACTTCTGATTTGCTCGTTCAGCAACAAAAAAAGTGATATTCAACCTCATTGCATATCTCGGTACCAAGTTAATAGGGCCGTTGCGAAGCTCACTTGCTCGAGACTCTGTAATTAGGTTTTTTCGTGTCGGCCGCGTGCACCGCGCGGGCGTTCCCTCAGGAATGCGGACTGAACCCGTCGAACAGCTGAGCGTTGTGATGTAACGTTATCCGTTCTTATCGTCGTGTGAATGAACGTCACATCACGATAACTGAGCGATAGCGATTGATATCGACGCTACGTCGGTTTCGGTAAAGTTAATTGTGATAAACAATTACATAAGGCGTAATAGGCATTTGGAACTAAATAACTTTTGTTACGAATACACTAAAACACTACTGAACCGGCTTTAAAAAATCATTCACCGTTTGAATGCTACATTAGTCCTATCATATGCAACATGGGTAAAGATATATTCTTTGCATGGGCATTTTTTTTTTATTTTACCTGTGCAATGCCCGAGTTTACTTATACTAAACAGCCGGTAAAAACGTTAGTTGACGATTAATTTGATGAAATTTCTATACAAAATATGCCAAATAACATTAAAACCGCTATTTAATAATTAAACATGTGTTGGTGAACTAGACCTTAAATATTACTTAGCACCGAACGCTTTTAATTAGGTAGGTACGATAAGTTTAAAATCATTTAGGACAATTAATAGGCCGTTTAATAAGCAAACACAACATTGGTGTTACCTACTCTACCGTTGTACTCTAACCGAGGTACAGTCAGCTGCAGCACGGACGTCAAGTTATACAGTTGAACTAGAATAACAGCTTTTATTGCGTAAAGAATAGAGGCGGTTCCAACGTCAAAATTTAGGTACTTATAGTTTGACTTGCACCCGTGTACAACGACGATATTCAAATAGTCATACTTAACGAGACTGACTCAACTCAAACCTATTTTATAACATTGCTGGAGATACCCAAGACCGTAATGTCAAAAACAAAAAAAAACATGGTAGGTTCTGTGCTCAGATCGACCACAAATTAAAGAAATCTATACTAATATTATACAGAGGAAAGATTTGATTGTTCGTTCGTTTGTATTGAATAGGCTCCGAAACTACTGGACCGATTGAAATGAAATTTAATACAGAGATAGTTGGAAGGACAAAGGATTTTCTTTTTGTCGCGATATAAAATTATCAGTGTGATGAAAGTTTTAATGGAAATCCCACTTTAAGCGCGGGCAAAGTCACGGGGAACTGCTAGTAAATAATATTTTGCAATCAATATTAATACCCCGGGGGCAAAAAAACAGGTGCAGCGCAACACGTTACAACTTGAGGTTATGTACAGTCGGCAGCACGTCAGGTTTACCCATTTGTACTACGAAAACAGTTTTATTACAAAGGGAATAGAGGCGGTTTCTAAGTGGGGTAGTCTGACGTGCGGCCGCGGCCGTGTGGTGTACTAAATACCTAATTACAATTACTATTAGAAACAATAAAATATAAAACGAGAAAAAACATCTAGTATCAAACTTAATTGCTTTATTAATTAGTAACTATATCTTGATTGTTCTACAAACTTTACCAACATCAGCCAGTACGACATTGACACAGATAGAGAAATGTCGTCCCAGTGATAAAGTTATGATACAAATCTTATTCTCTGATAAAATGTTTATCTGAAACAAAGTATAAGGCGTTTTTGTGACATAATTACACTAAATAATGTTCTTGGACACCTAATTAACATATAATAAAGAACCGTTACGAGTATTTATTTTATTTTGTTCATTTACCCAATCAATGAAAAATTCACTTCATTTATAACTAGCGACACGCGCCATCAATTTAAAAAATAAATTCATGTCTCATATGTAGCATTCAAATGGTGAAGATTTACGATGATTAGATTTAATTTACGATATCTTGCACCGCCTGTATTTCTCTGTTTGGACCTATGGTTGACTGGTAGAGAATGCTTTTAGCGTTAAGTCCGCCAATTTGTACAATAAACTGTGTGCAAAAAGTTTAAATAAATAAATGAAGATTTTTTTTAAATCGGTTTATTAGTTTTTAGGTTTATTCGTTACAAAAATACTAACTTGACAAAAATACCTACCCACCTAGCAAACTAAAAGCATTATGTCAAAGTAGTACCAAATTCCCATTGCTTTTAAAATATCAAGGAAAACGTTGATTTAAGTCATTGGGTGACATCACTCACCGTTGTACCGATTCATACGTGTAACGCAAGTCAAGCTCCACGAATTGCGCCAAATTGCAACACTTACATTTCGTACATTTTTAATAAGTTTTTATAATTCAAGTTCTTACACCATGACCATGATTTTAGTCCTAGCAAGCAATAGATTTTATTTTTAGTATAAATTTCATTAAAAACATTGTTGTATGTATAATAACGATTATTTTATTTGTTTCAGATTAATTACCTACCATATGGCCAATGTGAATAAATCCAAGGGTATGGTTTGATTAAGTATTTTAGTTAGAAATTAAATATATGTTAGTATGACCCATGGTATTATTTTTGTCGGCCCGGAATTGAAGCCTTTTTACTGAACACAAACCTTCAGTAAAATCAAAATGCATGAATGGAAAAGGAAATGGAATGTTATCGATTGCCGTCGTTGCAACCTAATTAATAAAGTATGTCTGTCTGGTCAGGTATAGAATAGACCTAGAACGTGATTAATTAGCTAAAATGGGCATACGAACGATTGCACAATGAATAAAATAAAATCTGACGTCTATTCTCTCTCTAAAAATAGAAATGCCATTTCACAACAATTACTCGTATAATCATTTCAATGGTCAGCGACATGTTGTGATCATGATTATATCAATCCAATTCAGTCACCGACAAAAGTACGCGCTCTGACTATTAAAACCTTAATGTATGGACGGAAGAACATTGCCTATTATACAAGGTTCAATGTTCCCAATGACGTTATAAAAAGACAATTTCTAAGAAATCCCTGAATATTTTTAGGTATGTATAAATTGTTGCTTGTGAATTCAAGTAGCATCATTTTATTGAGCTCATTCAAATTAAATAATTGAATTCAAATTAAGGATTTGGAAAGACCAAAGCCGTGATATCATAATTGTCGTTATGAATGTAAATATAATAATTGGTTACCATAACCATGTCAAACGACATTAGTATTTATAGCATTGCCAAGGAGGAATTCAATCCTATTAATACGCAATGACCATTACTAATTTATTATAAATAAGTCTCATATTTTAAACTGCTTGATCCACTAATATCAGAAATAAAGACATGTGGTTTTGAAAAAATACTTGCTTATGTATGTATGTAAGAATGTTTACATACCTACATAAGTGATTAGCTAGGTACTTAGTAAATGTTTTCTGCCTCATACACGACAATTATGAGGTTGTTTTGACTGTCATATTTCGGAAAATGATAATTTGGAAAATCCCGTAAATATTATTTAAGCTAAAAAGAGTCAATTGTAAAGTATTGTTAAAGATATATAACTCTATAATGTACACCAAAATAAAAGTAACAACAATACAATTTACGCAAAAAGATTTTCAAATTAGGCGGTCTTATCGCTAAGAGACAACCTTTACTACGTCACAGATATTATAATACATGAGTAATAGACTACGTAATAGCAACTGAATAGTTTAATGTGGTGTTTGTAATAACGATATATCATATACCTATACAAAAAAGGTTATATCTGAAAATGAGTACCACAAAGTATAACGAGATAATTCTACTATGTGGACAGACATACTTAGCAACCAAGCCTGTATAAAATAACAGCTCTGATATCTCACCAGCAACCTTGATTGCTGTCTATATCGTCTCTGACTCACATTCCCGGATGCAAGCCTAATAAATATTTATAATATTTTTTTCCAAGGCTCTACCACTACGTGTCTGCCACTAATAAAATGTCTAAACAAAACCACCCAACCATGACTTTTTTAACGAGACGGGTAAAGTGTCCGTTCATCATAGGGAGTTCTTTATGTTACCGCTGATCTCGCTGATAATAACATTTTTAGTTAAAATATATATTTGTAAGTTTAAGAAAAAACCTTTGATTTCATCTAGGTACAGTTAAGTTTTCTATTTGAACTACTCGTTTTCTACCTCTTATTTAATTTGTATGGAAAAACAGACAGCCATAAAATAATGCTATGATATCAAGAACTTAAAACTTAAATCTCTGATAGCGTCAATAATGTTAGCTGAACTCACGGTAGTGCTTGCCAAAATAGGTAAAATAATAGGTAAGAGTGCAAGGAATAACGCTGGAATCGTGCCAAGGTAGAGGTGCCTACCACCGTGGATCATCAGAGACGAAAGCGTGTACTTGTATGAGCTTGCCTATACAAAACATTTAGAGAGCAATAAAAACCACTTTCCAATCACGAGATTCAGACGCGCCAGGTCATTCGAGATTTGAGCCGGACCGAGATGCGATAAAAAGTGGCGTAAAATGGCCGCCTAGCTATTGTGATGATGACGCGCAGAGGGTTAACGACACCTGACTCACGTCCTGCGCCTGAGCACACTTTTCAACACACGTCCGAATGACAGAGGATTAAACGAAAAATAAATTCATAACACCGTTTACACTTTGCCCCTGAATGGAATGCAAATTATTTTATAGCTGTCGAAACCAGAGCAAACTAGTTAGACTAGTTCTATCATCCTCAATAATTTATTGCCTGCCTACTGAATTGACTATGTTGTTTGTTTATCAATACGTCAAAGTCTTGGGCGACCTCTATAGAGAAAGTTGAGCATTCTAACAAACAATGTCGCATATATGACCATCAACGATTCTTGTTGGTCATTTTTGCACAAGTAAACATGATTGTTATGTCTTGCACTTTGGTACACGTTTGCAAAACGACGTTAAAACATTGCAGTTTGAAAAAGGTTCATTGTAATTTCCAAAATTATTATGCCACTTAATATATTATAGTCTGAAAGAACCTTTCAAAACTTAATAATGATACTCGTTCTTTTGCCCACACAAAAAAAGACTACGGTCGTAAATACGATTTCCAAAATGATTACATTAATTAGGGTCCTAAACACCGCCTGTGAATATTATAAATCCACCATTGGGTTGACGGAGGCCATATTAGGCCGCGCCCGCGCATCGCCTTTGATTAATGCATCCTGGCAAAAAACTGCATAAATAATGAAATCTGAACAATGATTGTTGTGGTCGGAATTACTTGCCATCTCGAATTTATCTTTACCTTTCGAAAGCCGTGGAAGTGGATTTATTTGAGTGTTTTCTTGTTACAGTATTTTTTTATCTTAAAATATATTCGGAAATTAAGGCCAAATATACTGGCCCGCAAAAGTATGTGTACATACTTTCACTCGTTTTAAACTTGAAACTTTTCTTAAACTACAGAAGTTAGTTTGAAATACAAAATAAAATAACGTATAATATAAATAAGTAGTATTTTAGAATTTAAAAAAAGCATAAAATAGGAAACAAATACTATTTTAAATTATGACAAAAATCACTCGAACAACATATTTACAAAAAAAATTCACTTTATTTACATTACAATATCTGGTATTCACTTCTTGGGCCCTAATTACAGCTTCGAGTCGATTTGGTATATTCCGAGAGCAATTTGGAATGGACTCGCATTTTGATTTTAACACTATAGGAATTTCATTTTAAAAAAATTAAATACTTTTAGTTTAAGAAATTCTCTACTTAAAACTATTGTAATTTCAAAGTATTCTAGATATTATACCTTAAACACTAATTTTGTGGCAATCCTATTCTTTAACTTTCTTTTTATCGAGAATTAGGTTATTTTAAAGTTTATTAGTACTATATGGAAATATTTATTAGTGATATAATATAAAACTTCTACTCCTATTTCATTCAAGGTCTTACAATAAGCAAAGAACTGCATATTTCGCTACGCCGTAGCAGACTACGAATTTGCGTGATGGGATCTACTACGACTGCGCTACGGCGTAGCGCCCAAAGGGAAATATAAAAATTCTATACTTTTTTTGGAACCAATAAACTTTAAATTTCGAAATCCAATAAGTTCATAGTTAAACTGATATTAAACGTGTTACTGATTGAAAAATTAGAATATTTTTTATTTCACGCAAGTTCTTGCATTGGTTGAAAATAGTGGCCTTATTTTAAAAGTACTGATTTCACCTTAATAGTTAAGTACCTAAATATCAAGTCAAGCAATTATTCGTGATTTTCTAAAACACTGATATAAATACATACTATGCCGAGGACGTTTAGTGCAATACTCTATAAAACAATTTAATTAATGAAAAAAGATAAACTCTGAAGGCTCATACTCATTAACTAATTTCCGAGAACCGTCGGGTTGCGCCCGCGCCGGTTGCCGCGCGCTGACGCGATGCATCCGCCATTTTGTGCCTAATAAAATTCCTTTAATTTGTTTTAGTCACACTCGTGCGCCAAATAGCCGCGTTTTCCAAATAACATGTAGAGTTAATAACCTTAAAACATTTTGCTTTTATTTTAATTTGTAAATTAGAGATTATGTATTATTTTAGATTACTTTAGAGATTGTTTCCAGACACAATAGAAAATCAATTGTTATAAGACCGCCGACGGTTTTCCGAACCTCAATGGGTATCATAAAAACCAATATAGTTATACATTATTACATTAGGAACAAAACTGAAAGTATATAAGTAATTACGTATACCTATCAATTTCAGCCAACTTAAGCATGTATTCTGATACGTGTTAAAATCGGAAGACTACAAAACGCGGCACGACACGAGTATCGCATATCAGAATTTGCACAATAAACATGAAGTCGGCCCACATGCCCGTATTTTTTTAAACAATGAAACGAAACAAGGCTAAAGGAAAGGTCGTCAGTCGTAATCGTCACGCTGAAATCGGTGTTGCCGCGCAAGACGCGACGCGCGCGCCGCCTCGGCCGCCGCGTGCGACTCGTTCCCGCCAAAACGGGCGCAGGCTATGGCGCGAAGGCTCGCGATTGGCTGCCGCGTGCGGCAGCGGCGCTCGCGCAAGGCCGCCGGTTTTCCCGCGAACAATGCCAAATGGTGCATTTGTCAAGGTGAGTTCGTTCACCGCCGACGCCGGGCGCCGCACGCCGCTCGCCGCGCACTTCTCAAGTAATTCGTTCACTAGCTCGCTTCGCCGATCGAAGGTCGACAGAAGTCAGCCAACCGAGCACGTATTCCGCGCTGAATCTACATTCATTAGCATCCGCCGTGTATTACAGGTGAAAATTTGCTATTTGCATTGCTATACTATTTTACTTTTAATACCTTTGTCTAGCGAATTCTTTTATTATCTGCATGTTTAGAGATATCTATTACGTATTTATTGAAATAACTAGTACTTACCAACTAGGCTGGTGAATCATTGTGACTAGATATAAATTATTTTTGTAAATGCAAGAATATTTTTCTTTGTTGTGGCATACCTATTATTTCTTATTAGGTATTAGTTTGGTATTTTTCTGCTTTTTAACTGCGCCTTAATTTTCTTACTTTGTGTCATTGTTTACTTCTTGTAAGAATTATATTAGTTCTTAACTGTAGTTCTACAATATTCTAGACGTATTATATATTATATTTCTGTCAACAGCTTTTATTTTTAACTTTATATTACTAAATAATTTTAAAACCAAGAAGAAACGAAGATAACTGAAGAAAGAAGAACAGTATCAAGTGCTACGCCCGGACGAACTTCCCAGTTCGGCCGACATACAGGGGTCGGTGGGATCTTCGTCCGTTTGTATCGCTTATACGTATTTACCGCACACATCGACGAATGGACTTGGAAGAAAACAATTCACGTCAACACAGATGATTCAATGCACAACGATTGGAACTACAGTCATCGAAGAGTCTCGTGAGGAAGGCATATATCAAAACCGCGGACGACTGGGTGAAAGTTCTGATGCATTACCTACATACATCTCATCGAAGACAGAGTAAGAAGAACCTGTCTCTTATTCTTACTGCCATACCTACTCAGAGACGTCTATTAAAGTAAATCTTTCATTAAGTGTCGTGCTGTTGCTTAATTTGAGGCTAAGTAATTGGTGTGTTTAAAAATAAATAATAATAAATTGTTTAAAAAAACACACACCAATTACCCCAAACTAAGCATGAACTTGTGCTATGGTTCCTAGGATAACGGATAGAAATACTTAAATACATATAAACATCCATGACTTAGGCACAAATGCTCGTGCTCATCACACAAACATTTGTCCCTTGCGGGATATGAACCCGCAACCGCCTGGTTTAGAAGTCCGGTGCGCGAACGACTACACCGAGACGGTCGTCAAACTGTTTGTTGTAACAATTTATTTATTGACAAAGAAAGTGACAGGACTAGACATAATCAAGGATTAAGTTTAATTGACGTCTCTGAATGCGGCAGTTAGTCTTAAAAAAAATTAATTATGTATCAGTTAAATTATGCTTATGCATCAATGTGTCATGTAATGCTTTACCAATTAATGTTTGATCCTGTTAAACATAGCAAGGATAGTTACAGCAACTGTATGGATTTGATGTAAGATTAATTTCTGTTCTAATGAAACTAGTAGGTAATTATAAAGGTAATTGTGCATATACACATTTTTATTAGACCTTTTTAAGGAAAACTAACTGAATTAAATTAAATTTCGCTCCCAAAAATTTATCAACTGTGTCATCCGATGAGACAGATCAATACCTTTGTAACATATACAAATACATGGTACTTATATACTTGTAACATTTAGAACTTAGAGTATAAATGAAAGTTAAAATTAAAAGTATGGAGCTGTCGTTGCGTGTCGGCTAGCGGCATGTTGGCGTACTCTAAAAATATTTTCAAAATATTACGGGTCAGTCATCAGTTATTAGAATAGCATACTGCTATTAACTACCTATCTAATGCCAACTTCTTCCTGACTCCTGAGTAATGACTCATCATCAAACTAACACGTGCATATCAGATGCATTTTATTTGGTTGTCTGTTGCCTGCGACTTCGTCTGAGTAGACCCATACTTACAAAATGACTTGTACTCCATCGCCGTCTAGAATCATGGCCCCTAGTTGTATACCACGCCAAACAAAAATGCTTATAAGGATGAAAAATTTTTCTCATGGCGTTTTTTCCATATCGCTTAATAGTATAGCTGGTCTTTTATGCTTCCACATCAAGTATTTCTAGATCTTCATTTAGAAATATATAATATAATAATAAGTTTTATATTAATTTTAAAAATAAATTATGAAATTAAAAAATAAATATATTTAATAGGGGCTGCCATACAAAAGTGTTTTTTGCTGTTTTTAAAATTAAAAAGTTATAAATATAGAGTCTCATGTTTTATGTTGTATAGATAATGTACGGAACCCTTCGTGCGCGAGTCCGACTTGCACTTGGACGGTTTTTTTGGTGTAAGAAGAACGCTAAGTCGTAAATTTAACCCTGGTTAAGGCGAGAAAAAGGGCATTTTATGAGCGGGTGCACCCGATCCCGATCAACTACACCACATATAGTATGTTCACCATCATGACTGACCCGTTTGGACGTGATCAATATATGAATTCACAGCCTGAGAACAAATGATGAAGTGTGGGCCAGTCCAAGGTGCCAGCTCTACCAAACGCTTATTAGATAGCTATCTAACTAAAATCACGTGCAGTAGACATAGATTCAAAATACACTTATTATGTGAAGTCTCAATTGTTCACAGTTTACCTTTGTCATGGAAAAACCGCTATGCATATGTTTGATTGGTGAATGACATTCATATTGGTGTACAAACCGAGGATATTAAACGCACTTTTTCCTTATTTTGATTGTCTTTATGCTAGCCGGAGCACTGCTGCTGTTGCTATGCCAGCCTGTTAATTTTATTGAATAATATTAGAGTTTTTTATAATTTAGATACCTCCCTTCACGTTCGGATAGGAATCTTTTGACGTAAATAAGATACAATAAATTTAGATCGTTTGGGTGTTATGAAAGTGGTGAGAACATAGATTTATAACTTTTAGCAAGAGGTTTAGTTAAACCTTGGTGTGCTTACAATCTAGTACGAGGGTCAAACTGAAAGTTCTTAGAACTGGCCACTTATAAACAATATAATAAAAAAAATATTCTAAAATTTGAAAATAGAACTCTTTGCCAATATTACTGAGTATATATTTCATTCATTTGTCATTTGTTTTACGACTTGGCGGCAAATTGAAAATTGTCTGTGTCACGTCAAAATGAATTTAACACGATAAAATTTTCGTGCAATGATTTTTTATGACTTTCGATGTCATTTAAGTCAACAAGAAAGTTATGATAGACTACGATTGGCCGTTCACGATGAAGCCCCATCTCGTGCGACTGTTTACAACTGGTTTAATGAGTTTAAACGTGGTCGCACTAATCTCACTGATGATGTACGTGAGGGACGGCCTTCTACGGCGACGACTGAAAATAACATCTGTGTTGTGCGGCGTATGATAGAGACTGACAAAAGAGTGACCTATCAGCAGATTCGGACAAGCTTAGGCATCGGTATGAGTCAAGTGCACAAAATCCTCCACGAACATTTAGCGGTCAGGAAGCTTTGCGCCCGGTGGATACCTCATAATTTGACTAAGGCTCAAAAACTCCATCGTGTGGATTGGTGCCGTAAAATGATTGAAAGATTTAACGGAGGTGACTCAAATGCTGTGTTCGACATACTAACAGGTGACGAAAGCTGGATTTACTGTTATGATCCTGAAACCAAAAGACAATCTGCTCAGTGGGTGTTTCCTTTCGAGGAGTTGCCAACTAAAGTGAAGAGAGATCGAAGTGCGGGAAAAAAAATGGTGGCCTCGTTCTTTGGAAGGATAGGTCATTTCGCAACAATTGTGTTAGAGGATCAAAAAACAGTTTCTGCAGAATGGTACACTACCAATTGTTTGCCACTTGTCTTGGAAAAAGTTCGAGAGAAACGACCTCGCAGTAGGATCCTCCTTCACCACGACAACGCCTCGTCGCACACCGCCAAGCGAACGATCGACTATTTGGCGACATCAAACGTTGAATTACTGGGTCACCCGCCGTATAGCCCCGACCTCGCGCCTTGTGATTTTTATTTATTTCCAAAAATTAAAGAAAAACTTAAAGGAAAGCGGTTTATGAATGCTGAAGAAGCGGTGGCTGCGTATCGCGATGCCATTGAAGAGACCCCTAAGGACGAGTGGGCAAAGTGCTTTTCCCAGTGGTTCCATCGCATGCAGCGGTGTATTGACGTCAATGGACAATATTTTGAAAAGATATAATAAAACTAATAACTGGCTAATGTAATCAGTTTTTGATTTTCTAAGAACTTTCAGTTTGACCCTCGTATATATTTGGACACAATATTCAGTTTCAAGCACATGCAGGCAACCTTAAAAATGTTCCTATGTAAATATACAAAATTAGAACGAATGCTTTTAAGAATAGAGTGTAATCACGATTTAAATAATATCATCTTTTACTTAGGACGTAAAATGGAACGTAAAGTGTATCAAAGGAGGTTATATAACGTGAAACACAAAATACAAGGTGTCTGAAAGAGGAAGAAGAATGTTTTATTTGAATTTAAATATGAGTGATGTAGGAAGTGGTCTTTTGTTTGGAAGCTAAGTTGAGTATTGTTTTGGAATTTATGTGACTGAGGGAGGGCGAGGGTCTAGTCTAGAAGTGTATAGTTAGAGAAATTATACTAGTATATTTACTATTACATCAATAAGAGTCGATTATACCAACGACAGATAAGACTTATCCGACGGAATAAGTATGAAACGACCGATTTTAAAATGACATTCACCTAAATGATTGCTGACAAATAGGTGACGTTTCCAAATTAGGCGTTTTGTATTCTATTCGACGAATATTACTCATCTGACGTTGGTAAAATCGATTCTAAAAAAGAAAGTACCTAACACGGAGTTACCCCATTCCCGATTCTACATGTATTATTTACTTTCGGCAATTATCTTAAGAATTCGCAAAAAACACATCGCACGAGGAACATCAATAAATTGCCTAGCCTTCCGTTTCTCGCTTTCGTGTGCTGTTAAAAATAGCCGTTGCGCGTCGCAGCGCGGTTACGTATCTCGTTAGTCAGCCTATTATTTTGCGCCTGCGTCATACCAACGCAATGCTTGACTTCACTCGATGTTCTTGCCGAAACACCACACTTTTATGCGCGCTAAATAGCGACATGTTTTGACGAAGTACTAGTTTTCTGTTCCTCTTATCTCCAAGACTTGTAAAAACTGTATTGGATTTTCTCTCAGGCTTCTAAGACAGGTCCTACTTGCATAGACGGATAATCATGCACTCCAGCATGGAGTCATGTTTCTTACTGAACATTTAAGACAACGGTCATATTAGAATTCGAATAGCCAAGTCGAATAATCCTAGTCTCCGAGATTCAAGAGTTTACTTTGACCGACCGAAAGTAAATGCGTCTAACTTCTAAACCACAAACAAGACCATGGTGACATTTTCAGTGGTGAGGATGATTTCATACAGACTAACTTGCATAAGTGCTAGGACTGCAAAGAAAATATCAGTTTTTTTAAACAAATCAATATTATTTCCAATAAATTTATCAGTACATCCACATTGAATGCATTATTAATTTTACTCCATAAAATACAACATAAAAGTCTTCGACAGCTGAAACTAAACGTACGAACGAGTATAAGATACAATCTATTTACAATAAGGTTTATAACACAAAATAAAACATTGAACATAACAAAATCAGTGCAACAATAAAATAATAAATATTTATAGACAGTGGACTTCAACGTGGTAAAGTTATCAATAATTCTAGAGATATTATAATAAATTGTTAGTTATACAAGTTTGTTACAAAATTATCTATTGGCCTTCACATCACAGAGCTAAGCGATCAAGGGCCGACCGAGCAAGGGCTGGCCGCGGCCGCAACTGGCGCCAACGATACACCGGCATGCAACACCACTACTCTAACCTGCGAATGCCGCAAATTACAACCAAAAGGACTCCGCTATCCGTTAAAACTCATTAAAACCTCAGGGATGCACTTTAAATGCGCACAGAAAAGCCGACAGTCATAAACTAATCGTTTATATTTTGTAAATAAGATCTAAAAGTGTAAAAAACACGGAGCACAAACGTCACGCAACCAAGTCTACCTCGATTCTAAAGACTAGAAAAATGCAAACGATTCGAAGAGTAACTGCCGAGTGGTCGACGAGTAAATGCCCAGGGGATAACCTACGCAATGATATGTAGCGGCACGACAAACATTCAACAAGGGACCGGCCGCTCCGTGCAGTCCAAACCGCTCGGCTGGAAATTTCGATAAACCTCGTACAGCAATAATTCCATAACTTAGGACAGTCGTTAGGCCTTAATATAAAATTTACATACTTATTATGGCAAATATCAACAATCAATTTATATCTATCGAACACGATACCGACACTTTTTACAGAAACAACACTAGGGGTATATACATGCGATAACAACGTGCACCGACACCCGCGAAACGCGGCTATGGCACTTGACACTCCGCGAGCGCGCCACCGCCATTACAATCACATACAGCGGCCACCGAGCCGAGGGCGTAAATTAAACCGACATCTAAATAGTACGTATTACTAAAATTACACTAATTCATAAATACACCGAGGCCCTCGGCCGATAACTTAGGCGTAATATTCGAACGGGAGAGGCGAGTGGCGCGTTTCGGTCGGTAAAAGTTTCACATCGTTCGGGTTCGAAGTCGATAGGAGGTTTCGGAGGGGAGTGAGCAAAGAGCGAGAGGTCCGACCGCACAACAACGCTATAGCACTTATTACACCATCCTATTTTTATAACATCGTAACTTGGATTCTAACTAGGACGGTAGAAACCAATGGGATCTCGTATCGTAGCTTACTTAGGATCCAATTGGTTTCTACTAGACCTGTGTCGATCAATATTTCATGACCCGGTCGTTCGTGACCCAGTCATAATGATTCGATCATTCGGGTCTTAATTAAGTTTAAGTTAGCGTGTCGCAAACCGCAAACGGGGTGCAGCACATAGCCACATTTTGTATGAACTTGTAAAAAATATCAGTCTTTAGTACGAAAAATGTGCGCAATCTATTTTTTACATAACCCACAATCGTAACCGCATTACGTAACAACTACACGAAAAAAGAAGTCAAAAATGATTGAATCTTTTAGAGATCCGTGTTTCGATCAATCTTTCATATGTCGCGATCGAATTAAAATGATTCGTACAGATTCATGACAGGTCCAGTTCTACTTTCCTAGTTAGGATCCCAGTAGGATGCTACAATTAGGATGGTGTAATAAGCGCTCAACGCGCCGGCGGGTCTCGGGGCTACGCGTACCCGGGAGGGTCCCACGTGGCCGTCAATCAGGAAATATACGGAAGCAGCACGTAGTACAGGCACGCGGCGAAAATCGGCACCAGTAGGGCGATCACGTGCGCGAAGCCTATACGAATGGCGGGTTTGTTCTGTATCTGGGCGAGTTGAGCGGCGAGGCGTGCCCTCTCCTCTGACACTTCGGCCCATCTCTCTTTCGCTCGGACGAGTTCCTCTTCTAACGCGTGCAGCGATCCGTTTTGCATCGTCACTTGTAGTCTCTCCTCATCGTCTAGACGGACGTACTCGCTGACGACGCTCTCGTTCGTGCGATCGAGGGCGTTCTCGTCTTTATCGATCTCGGTGACGGCTGAGTCGGTCTCTTCATCGTCGTCGTAGTCGAGGCGGAACATCTCGTCGATCTCGGCGGATATCTGTCGCGCGTCGACGTTCTGTTCGGGGGTGACGTCTAAGGAGGTTTCGACAGCTTTGTCGGCGGTGGGTTTGTGCAGTAACTGTTCCTTGGCGAGTAGTTCCTCGCGCAGTTTCTCGACGACGGCGGTGAGGTCGTCGATGTCGGCTCGTGTAGGACGGAAGGCGAGCTCGGCCTGCATGTCGGCGGCGCTGGTCGCGAGTCGCTGGATCTCCGCCAGGTTCGCCTCCTCCGCCACCGTCGAACGGGTCAGTTGAGCCTGCAAACAAACATTAAGAAATATTAATATTGAACATCACATACCGCGCGATTGCCTAACCACTAAGCCATCCCGGCGTTGCAGAACCTGTCGAAATTTTCAAGTGCTTCTTAATGCTGTAATGCCGCGTTTTGGCGGTCATTTTTTCAAGTGCAATATCTAAATTTATTTTAAAGTTCATTGTACCCTTGTTTTTTTATTGTGCAATAAAGAATATCTATCTAATCTTTAGATTGCAAAGTGAATAATTATCACTTAAAACAATTATTTATAACATCATATACATTGCTCTGATCCCAAAGTAAGTTACTAAAGCACTTGTGATTGAGAAACAACGTTGGTGTCTCAAACACGTAGATCGTTAAATTCAAATATGATAAGAAGTAAATGGAAAAAGTATATTTTTTAAACAGTTATAGAATAGGCGATAAATCATATTGAAAATAATTACACCCCAAGCTTCGCACACACAAAAACTGCCTTATTAATCATATAATTCTTATTTTTCAGATATTACTCAAACGCAGTGGACGTCCTACGGCTGATAATGATGGCCTAGGCAGACACGGCATCGCAATATCACGTCGTGAAATTGCTATTCTCGCATTTCCTTGGGCTGCCAGCAATTCGACGCGAACTTTCCCCAGCTACTTATTGTCTAACGGCTCTTATTCGTATAAAGAACACAGAACCTGCAGGTCGGCGGCGTCTTCAGGCTTGACCGCAGGTGGCTCCCTCGCATTTCCGTGCGCCGCCAGCAGTTCCTCACGAACAGTTCCCAGCTGTTTATTGTTCAAGATTCTTATATACGTATATAATAAGACACTATTTACCTGCAGGTCGGCGATCCGTGACCTGTAGGCGGCCGCGTCTTAAGTCTCCACCGCGGGTGGCTCGTCCCTCGCATCTCCTTGCGCCGCCAGCAGTTCATCACGAACAGTTCGCAGCTGTTTATTGATCAAGATTCTAATATACGTATATAATAAGACACTATTTACCTGCAGGTCGGCGATCCGTGACCTGTAGGCGGCCGCGTCTTAAGTCTCCACCGCGGGTGGCTCGTCCCTCGCATCTCCTTGCGCCGCCAGCAGTTCATCACGAACAGTTCGCAGCTGTTTATTGATCAAGATTCTAATATACGTATATAATAAGACACTATTTACCTGCAGGTCGGCAATCCGTGACCTGTAGGCGGCCGCGTCTTCAGGCTCCACCGCGGGTGGCTCGTCCCTCGCATCTCCTTGTGCCGCCAGCAGTTCATCACGCACAGTTCTGAGCTGTTCGTTCTCCGCACTGGTCGCGTTGAGCCGCTCTCTCAAGACCTTTATCTCCTCGTTGAGGCCGGCCATCACGCGGAGGATGTTCGCGTACTCGACGCCCGCTTTGCTCTGTAAATAAAATGATGATTAAAATATATGTTGTTTAATTTATTGTACTTATTTTTAGACTATTGAATTATATTGTCAGAAAATACCTAAAGAAGTATTTATTTTGCTAATAACTTGTTTATAAAAAAATTGTCACGTGACCGGTGTTATCCCAAAAGAAACTAACATAACTATAGCCCGACCGAATAACTTAATCATCGCCTGCGGGGGACCAGGGACCCTGTTCTTGACTAACCCTGCACCCCTGTTCCCCGCAGGCGAGGACTCAGTTAGGCGGTCGAAATATAGACACATAATACATACCTCACGCTTCCCGTTCCTACACCCGATCATTTACTGTCCAATCCATCCGCTTTTGGAACTCTCTGCCACTGTCTATCAGGCAGTCTGAATCTCTTCCCATCTTTAAACGCAAATTAAAAACTTACTTCCTCTAACGCCTCTTGTTTTCTTTCAATTCTTACCTTCTCCTTTAAATGTTGGTCAAGTCGCATACATCTTTATATATAACTTATGTTATGTTTAGTATATAGTATGTATGTTTGATATAGTATCATTATAATTTGTATGTATAATTATTATTGTATGTTTATGTAACTCAGAATATTTATTAGTGTTATTAACATTTAATAGCCTTAGCAATTTATGTATATGTATGCTTATATCGTGTCTTTTTTTTTATTCTTTACCCTTTATTCTGTTAGTTTTCACCGCCGACCTAATTTAATCTTGGACTGTCCTCTACCCGAAGGTTGTTTGGAAGAAATTGCTTTCAGCAATAAGACCGCCTAAATTGTACCATTCTCTATGAACATTTATGTAAATTGATACTGTGTGTGGTGTGCAATCAAGAGTATCTATCTATATATCTTTACAGCAAAAAACTTAGACAGCTTATATATGGTCCTTTATATTTTAATGGTTTCTTTGAGCGGGAAAATATTGCAATAAGGTAGGAGTTTTAAATTCAAGTCGCTCATAATCTCCATACAGTGAAAATTATGATCCTTCATAAATTGACACACATCATTTGGACCGACACCGACAAAATTTTTCAATTTTAAGAGGGTGATGTCAAAGCTATTAGGCTTCGCGCAAATGGGCCACCGACCACCGCCACCAGTGGCTGTCGCGCGCCACGCCGTGGTCCCCGCGCAGATGACGGTAGCCGCTACAATAGACACTCATTGGCTAGATTCTTTGAAAGATGTTTTGTGAAAATGATGCCCGCCACCGGTGGCGTGTCGCGAACTCCCGAGTCGCGAGTGGCCACCACTCGTTTCACGTGTGCGGCGACGTATTGAAAATAATGTAAACAGCTTGTCGCTAGCCGGGGGCCGTGGTCAGTGGCCCATCTGCGCGGAGCCTTAGTCACTCTCTATTTGCCGTAAGTCTAGACTCTAAACATCGTCTGAGCGGTTAGGGCGGTTTTGGACTGCATTCGGTCCAAATCTAGTCCTAATACCCCGATGGCGCGTGCCTACAATTACAATTATGGCACACCTGCTGCACTGCATCTGTAGTCTTTTTAGCGTTCCACAAGGCAACAAAAAGACGAACATTCCTACCAAATAAATGGCTAATTTTGAGTCAAACTATTTATAAAACTGTTTAAATATGGTGTTTACTAGATTGAAAGGTTTTGGATCGAGAGTGCGAACCTGCTCCAAGATTAGGTTGAACCTGTGTGTGTGATAATGGTTAAAGCAATTGAACGCACTTGAGTGACCGGCGAGTCCTCCCTGTTGGGCGGGTCGCTGTAGGTGGAGTTGGCGTTGTTGTCCGGCCGAAGCTCGCCGTCAAGCGGACTCGGGTTCTCTTCGTGGCCTGGTTCTGAAAACACACGTGTTTTTTTTAAGCGAAAATTTTGATAAGGAGGTTTCCAATGTAATCTTATTAATTCGCTAGGCGGCGCTGGGTGTCTTTTGGAATATGTTTTAAAAAAACATATATTTTTTTTTAATACTGATCGGGGCATGGAATTAACAAATGGGGATATGTCATATATTAAATTAACGTATTTCTCTCTAAAATGTACTATTTTTAGCAGTAGTTCCTCTTGACTGTGAAATAAATCTAATGTTTTAAAACTTAATTATGCCGTTTGTTAACGCCTCAATTACTTGATTAAAGGCTTTACGAGCGCAAGCTCGCTCTCATATAGAAAAGCGCCATTAAAAATGACTACCTTTTATTTACTTTAGCTTAGGATTTAGTCAATACTCTATTAACTGTATTTCTATGAAAAGCAAGTAGCGACGTCAGATGTTGGTTGAGAACTATTACGACAGTACGAGTATCATACAAACTAACAACTGAAGTAAACATCTACTCTTATTCTAAGATAAAACACGACTCAATGAAACATTGAAGCTTATTATGAAACTTATTTCACATCATTGCAAAATAAGTCTAAAAAATTACCATGATTCAAACGCGATTGTTTCTCATCATCCGTACAAGAGTCTGGCTCCCCGGACTTTTCCTCGCCGCTGCCCCCGACGCCGCCTTCCTCCGCTTGTTGCTTTTCTGCACACACAACATCTACATCACCTCTAAAACCTAGCTACTATACAATAAAACTCAAATTACAACGTACAGACAACGTTGCCTTTTACGAATATTAATAGCGCGTAAAAAACGAGGTCACTCACCCCTGGCTTCGGAATTGAAATAGTTGTTCTTTTTCAGTATCAAGTCGAACTCTTTTGCCGACTTGCCTTCAGCGGATAGTACTTTGATGCCAACCTACAACAGAAAATAATAATAATATTACAAACAAATATGTTTAGGAACGTTAAAATACATATTAATATATAAATAGAGAGAGATAGCCTGTAGAAACCAGATCATTTGCAATGTGCATTTTTTGTTTCATGACTTTGAAATGCATTAGGCTAAGTAAGTTGAAAGGTATGAGTGACTGGCACGGGCAATAAAACTACATAACGGAACGAGTCACGCAATAAGCCTAGATTACGAGACATATCAGTATCATTCGTTTTTTATTTGGATTCACGAGCATTCTTGGACGTTGATTTTAAAATTTATGATTGTTGATCTTAAATTTTAATCTCATGATTTGAGAATATCTCAGGCAACAAACCATTTCCTTAAAGAGATTTCAATGTAAGTAATATCATGGACGAATTTTTAATTATTAGGAAGCGGTATTTCTTCATAAATGGTTATGGCGTAATAAATTAGACGAACGAAGAATATGAACGAATAACGCATGCAGTCCGTCAGTTTAAATACATATTAATCACCGAACACAATTTTGTGCTCCATTAAGCGCATCATACTGTGAGGAATATGCAACTATGGCGATACGGTTTCTTACACATGATGCAATGTAATGGCCTTTGCAGGCTTGTTGAACATAAACGATGACAAGATCAGTGGAAGCACAAACAAAAGAAATTTTGCTTGATGTTGCTATTTACAAAACAAACAATTTTAAGCTTGTCATCCGTCTACTTAAAGACCGTCCTTTACTTGAGGTGAGGCCTTTTCCGAGCAGTGGGATCTAATAGGCTGACTTTACATCCGTCTACTTCTGGTATGATATTGAGCTTACTATATTAGTGTAAAATTAATCGAAAATTATATTGCTGTCAGACCTCTTAAAACGGTCATGTTCTATTCTGTATCTTTCTTAATTTTAGTGTTGAAACTGGTAGCGTGTTGTCGGGGTGCGGCAGGTCGGTTAATCCGGTGCGGTCCCCGGTAGTGGACTGTATTTGGGTGTGTGGTGTGCTGGCCGGTCTGAAGCTGCCTAACTGAATGTACTGGGCACTAACTATAGGGTCCTGATTGAAACACTATTGCACTATGCACTTGCAGACTTTATTCACTCACTATTGCACTTACAAAGCTGTTATTTACTACTATGGCACTTATTGTCACTACTATTGCACTGGTATTCACTGTTCACTGTTCACTTTCTTCTCTTCAGAAGTATTCAGAGAGCTTTTCAGAACTAAAACTTCAGAACTAAAACTTCAGAACTAAAACTTGAGAACTAAAACTTGAGAACTAAAACTTGGGAACTAAAACTTGCCATCCGGAAAAACCTTTTCTATATTTATATGGTTCCGGGATTCTTTCTCCCTCCCTCGGATCATGCTATCTCTTTCTAATGCGAGGAAATCAGTTTTTCCGTTAGTTTTCCTAGGTGGCAGTTAATATTCTTACAGAAACTTATTTTTCTAAGTTGAGTCATTATTTTAGCTATCTAATAGCACTAAAATCATTACAATATTCTAATTAGTTTAGAAGTCATAGCTAAAAAACTGAAACGGCTTTCTTTACGGTATTGCCGCTTGCAAGGGACCTTTCGTGCGGGAAAGGGACAAAACATATCTGCCTTTCACGTTCTAGAATTTTCTTTCTGGGATTTCCAGCACTTTCATCCCCTCCCTATCCGTATCTCGAATTTTCCACCATTTTCAAGAAGATGTGTGAAGGAAATAGCTATATATGTGTAAATGGACTAGAAGATATGTTTTTTCCCGATATTTTCCTAACTTTCTGACTTGGAAAACTTGTTCTATGTATAAAGCATGAAACATTTTTATCTAAACATTTCACATTATCAAATACATGCCTTCTTAACTAAGTTAACAAAATCATTTTCTTTTTATAAAGCTACTTAAAACTAAGTTTTCTCGTCGCTAACAAGTGTTGTCACCTTTTTTACTCGTTACGGAGGTACAGATTTATCAATTCATCGGTTGGTATTGAACATTTTTATAAATAAGCGATTTTCCTAGTGTCAGAAATCTGTACTTCCACATCCGCTAGATGGCGGTGAACAACATAAGTCAGGTAGATTGTTATTTTTATTTAAGAAGAGGTTAGTTTTAGCGATGATCATGTTGTAATGTTCATGTTTACCATGTTATGTCTGTATCAATTTGTTGTGTTAATCCGCTGCCCACAAGGCTTCCGCTGAAAATCAGTTTTCGTGGCATGCCATTGCACGGTTGCCACGAATAATGCTGAGCGGATGCCTTTTCGGCACTCACCACTTTAGTAATAGTTGTGTAATTACTGTCTTTGTAAACTCGTGTGTGTGTGTGTGTGTGTGTGTTTGTGTGAATGTTGAATAAATGTATTTTCTTTCTTTTAATCTAAAAATATTAGGGTGTACACCTTTTACTGTTTTAATAAATTCTCATAGAAAAATCGCCGTTGTCAACATGGCAACCGACTAACATGGTAGCCGGGCAGCGTCTCTCGCAGCTCGTCACTGTCGGTGCTGAACACCAGCAAGCTGTCAAACTGAAGCGACTCACCTTGTTCAACAGTTGTTGCGGCAGCAGCAGCTTTATGTAGTCGGGCAGCGTCTCTCGCAGCCCGTCGCTGACGGTGCTGAACACCAGCAAACAGTCTGCTGTCAAGCTGAAGCGACTCACCTTGTTCAACAGGTGTTGCGGCAGCAGCAGCTTTATGTAATCGGGCAACGCACGTACAGCGTCTTCGAGCGAGCCGCCGCGCTTTGCCTCTTGCAGCTTGTTGCTGTCGGTGCTAAGGACCAGCATTTTCGCTTCGCCATTTTGTACTGAATACTGTAACAAAAAATGTATTAAAGCGATTTCTTGGACATGTTGACGTGAATGAAGTGAGTGAAAAAAAGGAAAGCCGCATCACTCTCACCTTCTAAATGCCGCAAACGCTTATGTTAAAATGAGAATGTGATAAGAGTGTAATCATCAACGGCGTAACATGCGTTTTTTTTTTCGTAAAAGGCGCCGCGGCTAAGTGGCCCTGTCAATGCACGCGCAAACACATATTATGGCAAAGCACAGTATGGCACTGCGGGCACCGCTGCAAGTATCACTAGAACGATACGGCAATACTATCCGCGGGCTCCGCCTAACTCTACATTTCCAGCAAAGTGTGTAAAATTGTATCTCAGCAGCAAATGCTCTCGAATGCCATATTTTTCAATTAAGTGTGGGCTGCGCTGCGTCTCCTTAAATAAAACCATAAAGAGCTATTTACACTCCCGCGACCACGGCAGGCGTGGAAATAATTAATCGCGCACCAAGTTCAAATTTTAGCGCCCTAAATCTGCTAACAAAGTTGAAAGCAAATCGTACTGAGCAGTTTAGCTAGAGGTACCCGTCAAGGCAATCGTCAAGAGATGGCGTTAGTAGTCTTCGTAGTACATGATTTTTTTGCGATGGTAATGACATGCAACAATTCAATTTATAAAATCAATGTCAAATCAGACATCCAGCCTGAGTTTGAATGAACATTATTATACTTACAAAGTGAAAATAAACTATCAGTATGATAAAAAATGCATAATTCAATACCATTTTTTTACATATAATATTACTAGTATCACGGTTACCGTTGACAGTGACTGTATAAATAAAATTCCGTAGTCTCATTCATTTTCATCGCTTTTTTTTCTACTTGGTCAGTTTCTAGGTTTTTCCGTCTTAAAATAACTTAACAGCTCCGAAGTTAGCACATTAAGCCGTTGCTTAGTCTTGCGGTTGATCTCCCTCCGGTCATGTTGGGGTGGTGTAAGATCTACCTCCTAGTGGTCCACCCGGGCAACGACATTACAAACTACAGTTTGCAATGGCGGCTGAACGATCCTATAAGCGGTGGTAGGCTCCATTAGGTGCCTAGCAGCTACCACCCTCCCACCGGAGCCCAGCGCCAAGAAGCTTGCTGTGATCCGTCGGTGAATGGAAGTGCCAGAACCTTCTAGGGTGAGCTCGCTCCTTCGTAAATTCTGTCTACGCAACGTCTGGCTAAGTCTAGAGTCAAGAGCAAACCCATCACTCTGCGTATTTACAACTGCACCAGCTTCATCACCACCATTGGCTCTCTTTCTTGACAACCGTTTTAGTGGTCCACGCCCCGGACTACAAAACCAGAGGTTGCGGATTCGAATCCCGCAAGTGGAAAATGTTTCTATGATGAGCACGGGCATTTGTACCTAAGTCATGGATGTATAAGTATATCTATCCGTTATCCTAGTCGCCATAGCACAAGCCCACGCTTAGTTTGGGGCTGGGTAATTGGTGTGTTTTTTGAAACAATTTATTATTATTTACAGTTTTCTGTTCTCGAAGACAGATTCTGCAACCTGTCTCCGGTTATTACAGTGTCAGATTCACGGGCCTATAACAAGTCCTAAGTTATTATTATTATTTCACAATTTGACATGTCTATAACGGGCCAAATGTCAAAGTCAAGCACTCACCGCGAGCGGCAGGTGTCCGCGGACGGCAATCTCTCGCTCCTCGGCCGCGGCGATGGCCAGTCGAGCCGCACACATCTTGCGCTCGCAACGCGCTGCCAGCTTCTACAACACACGAACACAAATACGCTTATATATAAGAACGCCTACATTGTACATTTTTCTGTGTAAATCGTTGTAGTTACTGCATTTTTCTCTTGTGGTGTGCATTATAGAATTATCTAAATACTTGATCAGATATAAATAAAGAACTGACGTTAGGAATTATAGTCCGACCGCTTATATGAGACCTCGCGTGCAGAGTACATGAATTTGGTTGGGCGTTATCAATTTTGAAAAGAATGCGAATTTCGAATTTAAAAATTAAAAACACCCAACCAGGGCCCCCGTTCTCGTCTACCCCCGCAACCCTGTACCCCGCAGTCGAGGTCTCAGTTAAGGACGATGAGACTATAGTAAATAGTTGATGCTAAATTAAATCTAATATGAACGCCATTAGCACACCGACGCAGCGAACCGCGGTAGCGAAATTCCAGTGATGTCATAATGAACTTATTTAGTGAATCAGGCTATCACAGCCTGATTCACTATTCCTAACATTTCATCTCTGTATATCGTCAATGTGCTTACGGCGTCAAGCAACATTTTGTGTAAAAAATATATAAGATATTAGCTAGAGTTCACAGAATGTCTTCCTCCTTTTCTCTTCTTCCCTTACTTCTGTCCATTCATGTCTTCCTGATTTTCCAAGGACCTTCTCTTCCTACGCCATTCGACCAGGCTAAATCTTCTCTCTTTCTCTGTCACTCTGCGTATTTACAACTGCACCAGCTTCATCACCACCCTCTCTCTTTCTCTTGCAGTATTCACCGCTGCTCTCTCTTTCTTTCTTTAACTCTCCCTTTAGCTCGTTGACACACATATGTTTGAAGACGAGGAGAGAATTTTAATGGAGCGACGGAAAGCAAGCTGCGAGCTCGAGCATCTCCTCTAGCACGAGTGCCGTCTCTCTCCCACACGGTACCTGTAGCATGGCGAGCGCGTTGTTGGCGGCGAGGCGCAGCGCGCAGTTGTGCCGGTGCGCGTCTCCTCTAGCGCGAGTGCCGTCTCCTTCCCGCACGGTACCTGTAGCTCGGCGAGCGCGTTGTTGGCGGCGAGGCGCAGCGCGCAGTTGTGCCGGTGCGCGTCTCCTCTAGCGCGAGTGCCGTCTCTCTCCCGCACGGTACCTGTAGCTCGGCGAGCGCGTTGTTGGCGGCGAGGCGCAGCGCGCAGTTGTGCCGGTGCGCGTCTCCTCTAGCGCGAGTGCCGTCTCCCTCCCGCACGGTACCTGTAGCTCGGCGAGCGCGTTGTTGGCGGCGAGGCGCAGCGCGCAGTTGTGCCGGTGCGCGTCTCCTCTAGCGCGAGTGCCGTCTCCCTCCCGCACGGTACCTGTAACTCGGCGAGCGCGTTGTTGGCGGCGAGGCGCAGCGCGCAGTTGTGCCGGTGCGCGTCTCCTCTAGCGAAAGTGCCGTCTCCCTCCCGCACGGTACCTGTAACTCGGCGAGCGCGTTGTTGGCGGCGAGGCGCAGCGCGCAGTTGTGCCGGTGCGCGTCTCCTCTAGCGCGAGTGCCGTCTCCCTCCCGCACGGTACCTGTAACTCGGCGAGCGCGTTGTTGGCGGCGAGGCGCAGCGCGCAGTTGTGCCGGTGCGCGTCTCCTCTAGCGCGAGTGCCGTCTCCCTCCCGCACGGTACCTGTAACTCGGCGAGCGCGTTGTTGGCGGCGAGGCGCAGCGCGCAGTTGTGCCGGTGTGCGTCTCCTCTAGCGCGAGTGCCGTCTCCCTCCCGCACGGTACCTGTAACTCGGCGAGCGCGTTGTTGGCGGCGAGGCGCAGCGCGCAGTTGTGCCGGTGCGCGTCTCCTCTAGCGCGAGTGCCGTCTCCCTCCCGCACGGTACCTGTAACTCGGCGAGCGCTTTGTTGGCGGCGAGGCGCAGCGCGCAGTTGTGCCGGTGCGCGTCTCCTCTAGCGCGAGTGCCGTCTCCCTCCCGCACGGTACCTGTAGCTCGGCGAGCGCGTTGTTGGCGGCGAGGCGCAGCGCGCAGTTGTGCCGGTGCGCGTCTCCTCTAGCGCGAGTGCCGTCTCCCTCCCGCACGGTACCTGTAACTCGGCGAGCGCGTTGTTGGCGGCGAGGCGCAGCGCGCAGTTGTGCCGGTGCGCGTCTCCTCTAGCGCGAGTGCCGTCTCCCTCCCGCACGGTACCTGTAGCTCGGCGAGCGCGTTGTTGGCGGCGAGGCGCAGCGCGCAGTTGTGCCGGTGCGCGTCTCCTCTAGCGCGAGTGCCGTCTCCCTCCCGCACGGTACCTGTAACTCGGCGAGCGCGTTGTTGGCGGCGAGGCGCAGCGCGCAGTTGTGCCGGTGCGCGTCTCCTCTAGCGCGAGTGCCGTCTCCCTCCCGCACGGTACCTGTAGCTCGGCGAGCGCGTTGTTGGCGGCGAGGCGCAGCGCGCAGTTGTGCCGGTGCGCGTCTCCTCTAGCGCGAGTGCCGTCTCCCTCCCGCACGGTACCTGTAACTCGGCGAGCGCGTTGTTGGCGGCGAGGCGCAGCGCGCAGTTGTGCCGGTGCGCGTCTCCTCTAGCGCGAGTGCCGTCTCCCTCCCGCACGGTACCTGTAACTCGGCGAGCGCGTTGTTGGCGGCGAGGCGCAGCGCGCAGTTGTGCCGGTGCGCGTCTCCTCTAGCGCGAGTGCCGTCTCCCTCCCGCACGGTACCTGTAGCTCGGCGAGCGCGTTGTTGGCGGCGAGGCGCAGCGCGCAGTTGTGCCGGTGCGCGTCTCCTCTAGCGCGAGTGCCGTCTCCCTCCCGCACGGTACCTGTAACTCGGCGAGCGCGTTGTTGGCGGCGAGGCGCAGCGCGCAGTTGTGCCGGTGCGCGTCTCCTCTAGCGCGAGTGCCGTCTCCCTCCCGCACGGTACCTGTAACTCGGCGAGCGCTTTGTTGGCGGCGAGGCGCAGCGCGCAGTTGTGCCGGTGCGCGTCTCCTCTAGCGCGAGTGCCGTCTCCCTCCCGCACGGTACCTGTAGCTCGGCGAGCGCGTTGTTGGCGGCGAGGCGCAGCGCGCAGTTGTGCCGGTGCGCGTCTCCTCTAGCGCGAGTGCCGTCTCCCTCCCGCACGGTACCTGTAACTCGGCGAGCGCGTTGTTGGCGGCGAGGCGCAGCGCGCAGTTGTGCCGGTGCGCGTCTCCTCTAGCGCGAGTGCCGTCTCCCTCCCGCACGGTACCTGTAGCTCGGCGAGCGCGTTGTTGGCGGCGAGGCGCAGCGCGCAGTTGTGCCGGTGCGCGTCTCCTCTAGCGCGAGTGCCGTCTCCCTCCCGCACGGTACCTGTAACTCGGCGAGCGCGTTGTTGGCGGCGAGGCGCAGCGCGCAGTTGTGCCGGTGCGCGTCTCCTCTAGCGCGAGTGCCGTCTCCCTCCCGCACGGTACCTGTAACTCGGCGAGCGCGTTGTTGGCGGCGAGGCGCAGCGCGCAGTTGTGCCGGTGCGCGTCTCCTCTAGCGCGAGTGCCGTCTCCCTCCCGCACGGTACCTGTAACTCGGCGAGCGCGTTGTTGGCGGCGAGGCGCAGCGCGCAGTTGTGCCGGTGCGCGTCTCCTCTAGCGCGAGTGCCGTCTCCCTCCCGCACGGTACCTGTAACTCGGCGAGCGCGTTGTTGGCGGCGAGGCGCAGCGCGCAGTTGTGCCGGTGTGCGTCTCCTCTAGCGCGAGTGCCGTCTCCCTCCCGCACGGTACCTGTAACTCGGCGAGCGCGTTGTTGGCGGCGAGGCGCAGCGCGCAGTTGTGCCGGTGCGCGTCTCCTCTAGCGCGAGTGCCGTCTCCCTCCCGCACGGTACCTGTAACTCGGCGAGCGCTTTGTTGGCGGCGAGGCGCAGCGCGCAGTTGTGCCGGTGCGCGTCTCCTCTAGCGCGAGTGCCGTCTCCCTCCCGCACGGTACCTGTAACTCGGCGAGCGCGTTGTTGGCGGCGAGGCGCAGCGCGCAGTTGTGCCGGTGCGCGTCTCCTCTAGCGCGAGTGCCGTCTCCCTCCCGCACGGTACCTGTAGCTCGGCGAGCGCGTTGTTGGCGGCGAGGCGCAGCGCGCAGTTGTGCCGGTGCGCGTCTCCTCTAGCGCGAGTGCCGTCTCCCTCCCGCACGGTACCTGTAACTCGGCGAGCGCGTTGTTGGCGGCGAGGCGCAGCGCGCAGTTGTGCCGGTGCGCGTCTCCTCTAGCGCGAGTGCCGTCTCCCTCCCGCACGGTACCTGTAACTCGGCGAGCGCGTTGTTGGCGGCGAGGCGCAGCGCGCAGTTGTGCCGGTGCGCGTCTCCTCTAGCGCGAGTGCCGTCTCCCTCCCGCACGGTACCTGTAACTCGGCGAGCGCGTTGTTGGCGGCGAGGCGCAGCGCGCAGTTGTGCCGGTGCGCGTCTCCTCTAGCGCGAGTGCCGTCTCCCTCCCGCACGGTACCTGTAACTCGGCGAGCGCGTTGTTGGCGGCGAGGCGCAGCGCGCAGTTGTGCCGGTGTGCGTCTCCTCTAGCGCGAGTGCCGTCTCCCTCCCGCACGGTACCTGTAACTCGGCGAGCGCGTTGTTGGCGGCGAGGCGCAGCGCGCAGTTGTGCCGGTGCGCGTCTCCTCTAGCGCGAGTGCCGTCTCCCTCCCGCACGGTACCTGTAACTCGGCGAGCGCTTTGTTGGCGGCGAGGCGCAGCGCGCAGTTGTGCCGGTGCGCGTCTCCTCTAGCGCGAGTGCCGTCTCCCTCCCGCACGGTACCTGTAGCTCGGCGAGCGCGTTGTTGGCGGCGAGGCGCAGCGCGCAGTTGTGCCGGTGCGCGTCTCCTCTAGCGCGAGTGCCGTCTCCCTCCCGCACGGTACCTGTAGCTCGGCGAGCGCGTTGTTGGCGGCGAGGCGCAGCGCGCAGTTGTGCCGGTGCGCGTCTCCTCTAGCGCGAGTGCCGTCTCCCTCCCGCACGGTACCTGTAACTCGGCGAGCGCGTTGTTGGCGGCGAGGCGCAGCGCGCAGTTGTGCCGGTGCGCGTCTCCTCTAGCGCGAGTGCCGTCTCCCTCCCGCACGGTACCTGTAACTCGGCGAGCGCGTTGTTGGCGGCGAGGCGCAGCGCGCAGTTGTGCCGGTGCGCGTCTCCTCTAGCGCGAGTGCCGTCTCCCTCCCGCACGGTACCTGTAACTCGGCGAGCGCGTTGTTGGCGGCGAGGCGCAGCGCGCAGTTGTGCCGGTGCGCGTCTCCTCTAGCGCGAGTGCCGTCTCCCTCCCGCACGGTACCTGTAACTCGGCGAGCGCGTTGTTGGCGGCGAGGCGCAGCGCGCAGTTGTGCCGGTGCGCGTCTCCTCTAGCGCGAGTGCCGTCTCCCTCCCGCACGGTACCTGTAACTCGGCGAGCGCGTTGTTGGCGGCGAGGCGCAGCGCGCAGTTGTGCCGGTGCGCGTCTCCTCTAGCGCGAGTGCCGTCTCCCTCCCGCACGGTACCTGTAGCTCGGCGAGCGCGTTGTTGGCGGCGAGGCGCAGCGCGCAGTTGTGCCGGTGCGCGTCTCCTCTAGCGCGAGTGCCGTCTCCCTCCCGCACGGTACCTGTAACTCGGCGAGCGCGTTGTTGGCGGCGAGACGCAGCGCGCAGTTGTGCCGGTGCGCGTCTCCTCTAGCGCGAGTGCCGTCTCCCTCCCGCACGGTACCTGTAGCTCGGCGAGCGCGTTGTTGGCGGCGAGGCGCAGCGCGCAGTTGTGCCGGTGCGCGTCTCCTCTAGCGCGAGTGCCGTCTCCCTCCCGCACGGTACCTGTAACTCGGCGAGCGCGTTGTTGGCGGCGAGGCGCAGCGCGCAGTTGTGCCGGTGCGCGTCTCCTCTAGCGCGAGTGCCGTCTCCCTCCCGCACGGTACCTGTAACTCGGCGAGCGCGTTGTTGGCGGCGAGGCGCAGCGCGCAGTTGTGCCGGTGCGCGTCTCCTCTAGCGCGAGTGCCGTCTCCCTCCCGCACGGTACCTGTAGCTCGGCGAGCGCGTTGTTGGCGGCGAGGCGCAGCGCGCAGTTGTGCCGGTGCGCGTCTCCTCTAGCGCGAGTGCCGTCTCCCTCCCGCACGGTACCTGTAACTCGGCGAGCGCGTTGTTGGCGGCGAGGCGCAGCGCGCAGTTGTGCTGGTGCAGCGCGGCGGCCTCGCGGCTGCGTCGCTCGAGCGTCTCCTCTAGCGCCAGTCGCTGCTCGTGGGCCGCACGGAGACTCTCCTGCGCCACTTCCTGGTGACGAAGGAGATTTGGTTAGTATAAGCAGAAATGAGCCTCGTGAAGTCGTGGGCTAGTACCACGGACTGATAAGAGGACCATTTTCCGATCTAAGGCTCCGCGCAGTTAGGCCACAGCCACAGCCACTAGGAACAAGCTGTTTACATTTTTTTTAATACGTTTTGTATGGAGTCGCCGCACACGAAACGACTGGCGTCTACTCGTAACTCCATGTATGCGACACGCCACCGGCCACTCGCCACTTGGACAGAACATCTATCAAAGGATCTAGCAGGTGAGTGACAAATTGTAGCGGCCACCGAGCACTTTCGTTCGTTTGCGCGTGACCCGTGGGCGTAGTGCCCGACGCCACCGGTAGCGGTAGTCGATGGCTTAGATAAGCCATCGACTACCGCTACTGGTCGCGCAGATGCGCGAAGCCTATCGTGTCGAGGGGAATTGACAAACAAACTACCTATGAACCAAACATTTTGAACAGCAAACACTCTTCTACCTGGTAGAAACCAAACTCGCCAGATCAGTCATCAGTAGTCTCTGTTCGCCGACAAACAGTTCCCAAGACGCTTGACACACCCGCGCAGCGGACGCAAACAGTTAACTGGTAGCTGGCGACCTAACCGGTAGCAGGCGACCTAGCCGGTAGCAACCATCAACAACAGACACACTCCCAAAAGGTCAATGTCATGTTCAATGTAATAGGCGACCTAGCGGGTAGCAGGCGACCTACCTGGTAGTTCCGCTTGTCGTTGAGCAGCTGCGCCACGTGGTGCGAGTCGGGCTGCTTGCCGACAGACAGCATAGTCTCGAGCGTGTGTACGCGCATCAGTAGTCTCTGCTCGCCGATGAACAGTTCCCAAGACGCTTGCGCTTCGGCTCGCGTTCTTTCGACGCACTCGCGCAACGTGCGCAGTCGGTTTTCTAAAGACGCCTCGCGTTGTATTGCTTCCTAGAAAGATAGGATAGATTAATAAAATTACTGGAAATTTATTTCAAACAGGTAAGTTACACAACAAAACAAACACATAAAAATAGCAGAGCTATTTTGGTTTGAAAATTAGCCACCAAATCAAAGGAAAACAGCAGCGTACAGTGCGTCATACAAGTCGGCGCGTCATAATTAAAGATTACACTAGTTTACATGGTTTTTGTCCTTGAAATTAAGTGTTTTTTCATATCCTTTGAGATGGATTGAATTTGAAAAAATTTATGAAAAAAATCCAACACGTCACATTTCCAAAATATTTATTATTTTTAATTTACAAAAAAATGCCTACAAAAATATATATATTTTTTTTTAATAAATTGCCTAAACTTTTTTCTTGTATTTATTTAAGTCTGTGTCTTTTATAACAGACCAGCAATAATCACCTAACACTGCTTGGTACCAGTACCCTTGATAATTTTGTTCAAAAAATTTCAATCCTGATGAATGATAATGATGGTTCCCTCCATATCATTGGCATATTAAAATTCAAAAATATTTTTGTACCTGCAGCCCAGAAGCTTAGCGTTTTACTACATCTTTCACGAAAAACGTGAGGAGCCCATTATGTCCTGGTGATAGAAATTGAAATAACGAAAATATGCTTCTTTTAGAGATTGCGTTATGGGATATTATCATTTCTTAAATATAATAAGTTCACCACAAACGTAACAAAAATGGTCAGGACAACCTTTTTGACATGTTTAAATCAAATATTTTTAAACTGAATACTACAATGCAGCAAATTTTAGGATAAATTCCGAACCAACTTGCGGATAGTCTTAAAATATAATGTGTTGATAACTTGACTCTTTGATGTAATAAAAATAAAACAAATATATGTTTGCGTTAGGTTATTGACACTAAATAAAACGATAAGAAATTCACTGGAAGGACATGATTTTTTTAATATTTTGTAAACTAGTGTTATTTATTTTTTTGATCCCGCTCTAGGAGCGCACGTCAAAATTACACCCATTTGTATCACACGCGCATATGTCGCGCGGGGGCCACTCAGAAGTAGCGCTACAGATGCGCAAAATAGCTGCCACTGTATAAAAGGTTATAACAACTCGGATATTCGGATGCATATTATTAACCTTTACTGTAGTACTCTTTGCCTAAAGTCCGATCACGCAGTCACTTGCATGGCACGATCGCTTATTCCCGCGCTTTTGTGGCCATGCCTACTTTTACGACTGTAAGACACACAGACACAGACTTTATGGGCTATAAGATCATTAAATTTTAACGTCATAAAACCCCCATGTTGGGTTCTAAATCCCCCCCTCTTAAAAAAATATTTTTTTTATTACGATTATATCTCTAAAATTCAATAAATAAAAGGCCTTTGAACACACCTGTATATAGATCAAAAACATGACTAGGCAAATCACATCGCAATGCAATTCGTCATAGCCATTACGCTCTTTTCAATCGCTTGAATCATTGGATAGAACACAGTAACTGCATAGTTAATAATAATAATACGCGCAAATTCCCACGGTCTGTCATACTCGATGAGTATTTCTATCTAATTGTTTTTAGTGTGAACAAGTGAATGACTGTAAGACGTAACATAAGTACTTGGACCAAGACGACGTACAGTGAGACGTACGTAACGTACGTGCGGCACGTTGAGATAAGCACTTATGCAGTTGTAATAAAGGCGATGTTGCAACAAAAATGTATAGTCTAATCGCTTGCCACTGTACCTGGACAAAGTTGTTAAGCTGGTAGAGTTCCTTCAGGTGTAAAGGTGTTGTCATAGTGGGATTGAAAGAGAGCTTCGCTTCTTTCCCATCTGGGTGGTACAGCTTCAAGAGGGCCACCACCGGCGGGAACGTATTCTAGAAAATGATGCAAAAAAATCACTTATGAATAATAACAGTTAATGAGAAGTATAGCCAGTTTTGTTATTTCTTGATTATGAGAAACGTATCTCAGATATAAACGATTAACAATAAATACTTCCGTGGTCTGTTCGGGAATTAGACTCCTCGACGCAGAGACCCAAGGATTGATAAGAATTGACTGTCAGATAAGAAATGAAAACGATACGCGGAAGGTACAACAAACGAGCCGGTCCGATTGATAAATATGTCACAGATTACCTATTAAAAAAATAGACGTAAGTAATATCGAAGTATAGGCAAAAACTAAAAACCAGCAACGTGTCATATCTGTTCGATTACTCTTTGCTACATTTGACAGCTCAGTGCTACCGTTTAATGGCGATTGTCTTGTTTGGTAGGAATGGAAAAAAATAATAGATGAGTTTTCTTTTTGGGAAGTTTTTGTTTTTTGAGTGATTAGTTTTCTCTAATGCTTAAAAATGATTTAACAAATAATAATGGAATAAATGTATTTGCTATAGCAGCTTAATATTGATTGTTCTAAGAAACACGGCAATAATTTGCATCAAATAAGAGAAATAAAAAATAATAATGGCAACACAAATTCTGTAATTTTAGATAATGTGATACAAAGTTTGTTCTGAACAGCGTGTCTAGTATAAAATACATAAAAGTCTATGTTTCCGACACAAAATCTGTATAAGTATAGCCGATTCGATAAGATTAAGTAAGATCAACACACGATGAGAATTGCACTATCACATCCCTAAGTTGCTTTGTTTAAAAATTATTGTTAGATTTACACTAGAAATGGAGTGTACCATTGTCTTTCTTGTCCTAACAAGGAATATGACGTAGTCATGATAATTTGGCGCTAAATGATCCGGCGCCAAATATGGGGCTACTGGCAAAATACAAAAGATCCGTTTCTATTATTTACCCTGCTATTGTATTGCAACCAACAATTGATAAATTGTTTAGTAAGATCTAACGTAAGTTTGTGGTTCTATATTTGAGTTGTGTCTAACGTACTTATACATTTTGTATTTTGTTTTTTAAGAAAGTGCTTCGGGACACAGAATAATAGAACAAGTTCAGTAGGATCACTAGGCAAGATCATTTAAATGAATAGGGACTCCTGATACAACAAAATAAAGTGCAATTCATCACGCAGCGCCAAATGACTATCGCGATTAGATGCTTCTCTTTCTATCACGCAACCTTACTCCTTATAATTGCATAGGGATAAACAAAGCAACGCGGAACACAGCAAGTAAGTATTAATCGTCGAGACCAGGCTGGCGAAGGACAGCCCCCGCTGAATTCGACCGACCGTCGAACTCACCAAATGTATTTGTTTGTAGCTAGACACCTAAGCGCAGAGTAAGGCCTGCTAGGGTTGATAAACTTCGCATCATAATGCAACACACGTCGCGCCGCTCTGATGCAACATTGCACGTGCATGACTAAACAACAATGTGTTTTTATTTCATTTTTATACTGTTACTCGGTCCAAAACTTATCAGTAATGAAACTGTTTTTCAACAGATAAGTTTTGCAAAAAATATTAAACTTAGACTGTCCTCTACCCGAAAGTTGTCTGGAAGAAATTGCTTTTAGCAATAAGACCGCCTTAATTGTGCTATTATTTTGGACATTTACATTAACACGTGAACTGTGCAATAAAGATGATCTATATATCTATATATTTCCCTTAATCGATTACTAGATTCAGCCAATAGTCGCAGACTAATTCGACCCTATGGTCCAACATAAAAAATCTATACTTAGTTAATAAAAGAGTTAATCTAGCAACAATATCTACAGTTTCGAAAAGATTAAGATGATGTGGGTTGGTAATAGACTGGAGTATATAAGACACTTTTAGGTACAGCACCATTTAAATGCTCATACATTTTAATGGCCCGCATTTACGAAAAAATATGGTATGGTGGTGGCATAACACATAACATAATTTTAAATCATTGTCGATACTTTACGCACTGGTTTTTGTGCAAGTAATATGACCTCATACATGGTAACAAACAAACATGATTTATAATTTTCTTTATCAAAGTCGTCAGGATTGTTTAACACTGTTAAATTAATTTACTTTAACGTAAAAGTGAGCATTTTATTCGTTGGTCGATAACAGAAAATAGTAGTTAGTTTGTTTGAAGGACCGGGATTTATCATACTTGTCGTTATGTTGATAAATACTCACAGAACTTGGAATGATACCGCAACTATAGCTAAAACTATTAGAGGTTCCAATTTAGGTTAATTATCGCAGAAGTTCTTTAGAGCCGCAAAATTTTGCATACCAGCAAATCTCCAAGACCGAACAAAGTTTGGATAAAAGAGTTCAACAAGAGCCATCCACAAATGATGGAGATTTTTTATCTATAGAATACAAACAGTAGTAACCAAACAAAATATCACCTTTTCCGTATTGCCAACAGCACTCTCGACGACCGGTATGCCGAACTGCACCACATCGCCCGAGAACACCTCATGAGGCTCCTGCTCCTTCGATATCGAGCACCGGTTGTTGTTGATGAACGTGCCGTTGCTGCTCTGATTGTCCTGAAAACAAACAAACATCGCGTCACTAAGGGCTAGCACACACAGACATGCTACACTACACTAGACGCCTAGCATTCGCCTCTTACCGCGCGATCTAATGCTTTGTTGACACAATACTATATATTTTGAATTGATAATAAATGAAGTAGGGCCTAAAAGCACCTAATAAAAACGCAACATTACTCGTGTCACTTACAGGCCTCAATACTGATAATATTACAAAATAATTTTAGAATAGCATGTTATGACGACAATCATGTAGGTAGACAGTGTTCCCCTTTTAACAGAGATGTATGGCGATTGTTTTATTCCCCACTATCATACAAAAAACAATTTTGATCAGACTAGTAAAACCATTCGACGATTGCTATTTAAGATCCAACAAAAATTGCAACCTTAACTTGTCTTTACGTAGCATAATGTTAGTGTAAATGCAAAGCGAAATAGTGTAACACCCGCTTAACGCAACAATAGCATACCGAACACCTAGTGACGTGTGACAAACGGCTCTTGCCGACTTCGTCATATTAAGGCAGGCATTATGTAACTTATGTCTGTAGCACACATATGATTTAAGTTTTCTATAAGATGTACCGAATAAAATGTGGCAAAAGCGGTTTTGCTTTAGTTATGTTACTTAGGTAATATTCTACTACAAGGAATCAATAATCATTTATAGGCTTATTTCTCCAATATATTATGAGTCCCCTAAGAAGGAACAGTCCTCTTGACACACTAAAACTACCTATATTGATTTAAAATTTCATTTAAAGTAAGACATATCAAAAATTCCTAGACAAATTTTAGATTAGATGATAGATATCTAAGTTCCAATGGCCTCTAAAGTAGTCCGAGTTCAACGTGCCTAGAATTTTCAAATCTAGTTCTTGTAGGTATTCAAATTCAAGATATTGGTAGTATCCTTGCAACACCTTAGAACAAGACTGGGATTGAAACCTGTTTTCCAAATTAACATAACGTGTGGATGAACAAGAAATTATTGTAATTTACGACATCAATCAAGTGAGTATAAATTAACTATCATAACTTTATGTTTTTCGTCTGCACCGCCGTTGATATATTAAAATGAAAAAGTCACGATAATCAGAAGCTATTAATTTGCACTAGATAAATGAGAACAACAACCTGTGTAATTTTGAGATTTTTTCAATAAACTCATATAAACTTGCAACTTTTTTTATATAGCTTTGAAAACTTCAAACCAGTGAAGGACATTGACTGGCTACATCCGCAACAACTAATAGCAAATACAGAGAAGTTACGTTTATTTTCAAACGTTATATTGTTAGCTGTTAAAAATACCTAATAGCAACAGCTTAGCCATACTTGCAGGTAGATTCTTAGCATAAAAACATCGTAAAGTGCACTTGTTAAATTCTTTTGTTTTTTCCGTTGGCGTATTTACTTGAGGACAGGTTTCCACTACGTTCGTTGCACTAGGCCTGATTGAACTTATGCCCGTTCGGTTATGTAGGAGGAATATACATTAAATCATCGCAGTGGTAATAAGCCTAATAAAAGATCCAACAACAGCGTCTACTATTGCCACAATGACGCTGAATAATATCTCATGTTGTTCAATCACGTTGTTGGGAATCTGAAATACACACGTCATGTTGCTACTTTTATAAACAAGTGATCTTTTTCGTTATAGATCTGTGACGTTGTATAACCGCTGCCATATGCGGTTTTTTTATACAAAGATAAAATAGACACAGTAGTTTAAGCGACAGTAATTATAAAATTCTTATCACTTTGTGGCGAAGCTGAAATCATTTTTTGAACACCATATTGAAAACAACAAATTATGCAGGAAGAATATCCCAAAAAAGTTTAACTGCAGCTTTTCAAGTACAAAGTGTAAATAGTGGCAAACAATAGGTAGCGACTGGCGAGGGGCTGAGATCCAGTAACAGCGCGGATGACCTTAGGTCCAACCGGACAATCCAAAACGAATGTCAGCGGACAACCTCAAGAACCGGAGACGCAGTTTTGTAAACGGAATTAGCACAAGACACCAGCGCACGCGCATAGAAATCGCCTGTGGGCGGAAGTAGTGAGAGTCGACGCGTTATTGAGCCTTAACACACAACCAGTCCAAGGTTCTTTCATAATTCTGAATGTAGGATGAGTCGATGACTTCAGTGTCGTAATACCTACTCCTCGTTGGTAACGAACAATTATTTTGCCAACTCATATTAATTTTGTTTGCATAGATAGGCACGTATGAGTAAATATTTGTAGATACATCCAAAACACAATACTGATGTTCAAGGGTATTTAAAATAATTGATATAATTATCAATTATTTTAATACTAAAGCTTATTTTAGGCATGTCAACCTTGACGTGCACGGAAATCATGAGATGTGAGAACAGAGAATAATTTGCCAAAAGTCATTGCGCACAATTTTAGCATGTACAGTGGGCCTCGCATCAACCTTCCCAAAACTAAAACAAAATATCTCAAATGATATGGAACTCCAACTCTATATGATCAACATAAGGTAGAAATATAGTTGAGATAATTTGACAAATCAGGGTATAGCGGAGTCATTATACGCATTCAATGTATGGGAACCAATATTTTTCGGATCAAAGGATGAGCCTTGGCATACTTGTTCCTTAGGTAGACTAGTGTGAAAAACGCCCGGGAGTCAGCGGCTCACACCCCGCTGGGGGGCTGGGGAAGGGGGTGAAGTTCCCTTTCTCCGCACGCACTGTGACTCGTCATAACTGCTAATTTATACCTACTAGGACAAGTTTGGTATCGTTTTCAGCTAAATCAAAGATAGCCAATTGATTTTTGAAACAAAAACTAAGCATTTTCATACAAAAAAATGGAATTACGGCCAAAAATAAAAAAATTAAATTCAATATTTTTTTGTAATGGCCATAAACTTTAAACGTGTACCAATATCTGCTCTAAAAAAATATAGGTTAATAGCTGCATTCATAAAGATTGTAAAAATATAAGCTTTGTTGAAAATATTAATAATAAAAATGTTTAAAAAAAATTGAACTCCACGCGGCAGACACGAAAATTCTTAGAAAAATACAGGACAGCAAAAACAACTTTTATATGTTGCTAAGGACCTGTAACTAGTGAGAATAGAATAAGGTGTTTATAGAATAGGACGTAATTTTAATGCTACTTTGATAAAAATATATTGTATGAACCCTGTGTATAGGTTTATCGTCGTATTTAAAAACTTATTGCTCAACTAGATTTAGTGACAATGTCGGGTGACTTGAAGGTCTTTAATTAATCGATCTACATAGATATGTGCTTAAAACACCCACATATATTTATATACTGTCTCTTATGTACATTTGCCCTCGGAATCACTCAACTCCGTGCACTTATGTTGCCGCTTCAAGCACCTGCATCTGTGGCCGCCACACTTCATTTTGCAACTGCACCTAAGAATTTCAATACATACATACAATACATGCTTCGACTGTCACTGGCAAGTCTGTAGTAGGTTTCCAGCTGTCATCTACTTTGGTCCATCATTCCAAATTAGATGGATCTTTTTGTAAATAAATGCTTTCATGCATCGTTCACCGTAGAAAAAGAACAAGACCTAAAGAAAAAAGTATTTACGAATACACTATTCCCGGAATCGTAAGCAGTCAGCGGCGAGACGCTCAAAGTTGTCAAGGAATACGTTTACCTCGGACAAGTGTTGCAACTGGGTAGAGACAACTTCGAGCGCGAAATCGCCAAAAGGGTGCAGCTAGGTTGGGCAGCATTTGGGAAGTTGCGTCACATCTCGTCGTGGCGACGCAATGCCTGAATAGCAAGGTGTATAAACAGTGCGTCCTACCTGTCATGACCTACGGGGCCGAGACGTGGAACTTGACAGTCAAGCTGGCCCACCGACTGCATGTCGCTCTGTGAGCTATGGAACGGTCTATGCTGGGGATCTCGCTAAGGAATAGAATCCAGAACGAGACATAAATACTAAAGTCATTGATATCGTTCAGAGGTGCAGTAAGCTGAAGTGACAGTGGGCTTGTCATGTCTTTCGCAAAAAGTAAAAAGTATTTACGAATACACTATTGAGTGATTGGTAAATGCGTGATTTTATAGTGTTAGTACTCAATATCTACCTGTCATATAAAACGACCCCTTTTTTTTGATTATGGAAAATGCACCGCTGTTCCTGCTCACATAACCTCTATTAAATCACCTGTGGCATTGGGGAAAGCATTTAGTGTCCACCGTAATTTTCACCGTACCATAATCACACCGTAACTTTACAATTGAAGCTGGAAACAGTATCACACGGCCACACACGATGATGGCATGGATGATACGCCATGATGGCATGGAACAGCGAAAGAACTATTTCGCTTTGTGGTCCTGTAAAATGCAAAAAATCCATATTGCCTACCGAGACGTGTTAATTAAGAGGAAAGTAAATATCCAGGTAATCGTAATAATTTTCACCAAGATTATTTGCTATCTCATGACATGGTGGTGTTCTTCAGTACCTATGTGTATCCATCAGTACCCATAGCTCCTCAAGGAACTCGTTGCACAACAGCGATAGCTAGCACCACGACTTCGGTCGTCAGCGTCTACCGTTTTGAAAGCTGATTCGTGTACAGCCGTGGTTATTACTGCATCAAACATGTACCATCATTCTTGTCTCCACCACTTCATAGTTACATGGAGCTCATCTTTGCGTATTCGGAGTGCGTTTTGATATTAGGTATATTGGATTAGTCTGTGTCATACACGTCCTTATTTAGGCCAAAATTGTATGAATAGCAAAAAGTAGAGAGCCAATGAAATTTCTTCGTTCGAAGTAAGTACCTGGGTTATATGAGCTATAGGCACCTACACGTAGAAACTGGAACACCACCAGTACCAACCTTAATATGTGGTAGCAAATACTTTTGAATTTACACGTCCAGTAGTCAACAAAGATCTTGTCCTTTTTACAGAAAACAACAAAAAGTAAGTCCTTCCGCTGTTCTATGCCTTTAATGGGGCAAATGTGATACTGCTTCCATCTTTGAAGGTAAAAAATTGCGACGGACACTAATTGCTTTCCCCAATGCCATAGAAAGTGCTATGACAGCTTATATGAGCAGGAACAGCGCTGCATTTTGCATAATCGAAAAGATTGTGGCCGTTTATATGACAGGTAGATATTGAGTATTAACACTATGAAACAATCACGTAATTAACCAATCACTCAATAGTATATTTATATCAGCCTATTGCAGTCCACTGCTGGACATAGGCCTCTCTAAGACTGCGCCAACTTTCACGGTCCTCCGCTTCTCGCATCCAGACACCACCGGCCACCTTTCTCTGGTCATCGGTCCACCTAGCGGGGAGGCGTCCAACACTACACTACGTTTTCTGAGACGTGGTCTCCATTCGAGAACCTTCCTACTCCAACGCCTGTCGGTTTACGACAGACATGACGACCACTGCCACTTCAGCTTACTGCACCTCTGAACGATATCAATGACTTTAGTCTTTATGTCTCGTTCTGGATTCTATTCCTTAGCGAGATCCCCAGCATAGACCGTTCCATAGCTCACAGAGCGACATGCAGTCGGTGGGCCAGCTTGACTGTCAAGTTCCACGTCTCGGCCCCGTAGGTCATGACAGGTAGGACGCACTGTTTATACACCCTGCTATTCAGGCATTGCGTCGCCACGACGAGATGTGACGCAACTTCCCAAATGCTGCCCAACCTAGCTGCACCCTTTTGGCGATTTCGCGCTCGAAGTTGTCTCTACCCAGTTGCAACACTTGTCCGAGGTAAACGTATTCCTTGACAACTTTGAGCGTCTCGCCGCTGACTGCTATCGATTCCGGGAATAGTGTATTCGTAAATACTTTTTTCTTTAGGTCTTGTTCTTTTTCTACGGTGAACGATGCATGAAAGCATTTATTTACAAAAAGATCCATCTAATTTGGAATGATGGACCAAAGTAGATGACAGCTGGAAACCTACTACAGACTTGCCAGTGACAGTCGAAGCATGTATTGTATGTATGTATTGAAATTCTCAGGTGCAGTTGCAAAATGAAGTGTGGCGGCCACAGATGCAGGTGCTTGAAGCGGCAACATAAGTGCACGGAGTTGAGTGATTCCGAGGGCAAATGTACATAAGAGACAGTATATAAATATATGTGGGTGTTTTAAGCACATATCTATGTAGATCGATTAATTAAAGACCTTCAAGTCACCCTACATTGTCACTAAATCTAGTTGAGCAATAAGTTTTTAAATACGACGGTAAACCTATACACAGGGTTCATACAATATATTTTTATAAAGTAGCATTTAAATTACGTCCTATTCTATAAACACCATATTCTATTCTCACTAGTTACAGGTTCTTAGCAACATATAAAAGTTGTTTTTTGCTGTCCTGTATTTTTCTAAGAATTTTCGTGTCTGCCGCGTGGAGTTAAATATTTTTTTAAAGATTTTATTATTAATATTTTTAACAAAACTTATATTTTTGGAATCTGTATGAATGCGGCTATTAACCTATATTTTTTTAGAGCAGATATTGGTACACGTTTAAAGTTTATGGCCATTACAAAAAAAAAAAAAAAAAAATTTGTATTTTATTTTTGGGCGTAATTCCATTTTTTTGTATGAAAATGCTTAGTTTTTGTTTCAAAAATCAATTGGCCATCTTTGATTTAGCTGAAAACGATACCAAACTTGTCCTAGTAGGTATAAATTAGCAGTTATGACGAGTCACAGTGCGTGCGGAGTAAGGGAACTTCACCCCCTCCCCCAGCCCCCCAGCGGGGTGTGAGCTGTTGACTCCCGGGCGTTTTCCACACTAGTCTACCTAAGGAACAAGTATGCCAAGGGTCATCCTTTGATCCGAAAAATATTGGTGTTGGCGTATAACAACCCAACTAGTAGGTTGATGTGGGGCCCACTGTGCAAACTCAAAGGGCTACAAATAATAGATTTAAAAAAACTCATAACTGAACGACTTCCAGTTTACTGCTAGACCAAAATATCCGTTTATTCATAAATGTCGCATAAAAATCTACAATCACTGATAACGAACAATTAGCTATCGCAATCGATTCAGCAGACGAGCAGTCACGTCACGTCACGTTCAGTATACTATTAGGTATTCTGAGGTAGGTATTACTTGATTTATCACGTACTGTTCCCAATATTAGAGCTCTGACAAATAATATGATCATCGTAACTCAACATAAAAATGTATTACTAATTGTAACTGTGCTTAGGGTTCAAACATTGTTGAGATTTTGTAAAATGCAATACGTCTTTGCACTTTGCCTGTTTATTTCGTACTAACATTTAAACTATTTTCTTACTAGCCTTTATTCTAGCTTTATTAGCTTCTTATTAACCCCGAAGCGAAAAGAAAGGGGGTTTTAAGTTTGACATTGTGTGGCTGTGTCTTTCTGTGGCCTTGTAGTAAACCCTTAAGCGAATGGACCAACTGGTATGGTGTGATAAGTTGCGAATATCGAATCTTTGATACTGTATTCTAAAAGCATGTACAGTCAGCAGCACGTCGAGTGAAACTGTTTTTGTAGTTCAAATGGTTAAGCTGAATTGCTACCGAGGGTAAGCAGTCTCCTAGAAATGTGAATCATCTTATTTCATTTCGATCTAATTGACATTCTACTTGGCGGATCCTGTGCTGAGAATCGTGACTTCATCGACGGAAGCTGTTCATTGGAAGTCTCCTTCTCGGTCTCATAAAACAACGCAATCACATATTTAAACATACTTACCTGTCCTTTGGTGTTTATTCTTTAAATACATCAGCACAAGTGCTGCACATAATAAATGCAAACGTGTGGATAAGTGTACTCACCACGAGGTAAAAGTGGCCTTTGTCATAATAGAGCGTAGCGTGGTGTCGCGAGAGGACCCTGCACTCGAATATTGTATTCGTAGGGCTAGGTGTCGCACGATATACGTTGCGTCCAATCTGAAACAATGTTAATGCGATTTAAGCAAGTAATGGAAGCAAAATATTTAAAAAAGTAACTATGATTTATTTCAATATCACAGCTAAAATGTTGATAGTATTAAGACTTACAAGAAGCAGGCACGGTTTACTACTAAATTCTTCGACTTTAGCGCCATAATCTAAAGCTTGACAATTTAAATGGAGCAAAGACAGCCTGGTATGGTTGAAAACTGAATAGCTAATTGACGCAAATTGGTAGAGCAAAAGCAGTTAACATTATTGCTGTCACATTACACACTTGTGTGTATAAACATATTCTGTATTTTTCTTATAAGATAATAAATATTACTACTGGAAGTGATGTTTTGTGGGTAAAAAACTGAACTGAACTGCTTGCTTACATTTCCCGTCGCCACAAACACAATAATTAAGTTAGATCAAGTCCACCCCGTTCATGTAATGTCGATTGTGCATAAAAACATGAACCAAAAGCGGACAGACTTTCTACCATGAAACCGGCTGTGACAGGCCTATTCTCTGTTTTATACTTGTAATAAAAACCTTGCAACCATGCTTGCAACCTTTTAATCAGTACCTATCAAACGCTCATTCGCACGCCTTTTACACACTTCATGTCTATTTTTGTCGTCAGATTTATGTATAAGGCATCGCATTATAAAGATTATTTTCTCGAATGGATTTGTATAGTTGTATAAAAACAGAACCATTGTACATAAGGGGAAACAAACAGTTTTGATGATTGCAATGGATAACGGAAGACACCATCTCAGCTCACTGAAGTAGGTAGAGGACTCGATTGCACAATTCCTTTGTTATTGACTCAAATCACGTTTACGTTACATTCATAATTACTCTAATGCACCGCATCTATTGGCTCACTGCCGTTCATGCTGATGGATGTCCTTATGGCATAGGCCATAAATACGAGAATGGTACTGAAATTAAATGTCCGTATCATTGTAAATAGAGGCCGTGCGGTATGGTACCTTGCAGTAGCAGGGCTATATTAGGGCAAGTAGAGTATATTTATAAGTCAAACTAAATGCATTATAGTAAGTAAGATAGAGGTAACGTGTACGCTCCTAGTGAGACAGCTGTTAAAACAATTTTTAAGTAGAAATAAACAATTGCAGTATAAATAAGGAATCTCTCAAAAGAAAGAACGACCCGAAAGAACTTATCCGCGTTTAAGTGGGAACATTGTACCTACCTAGTTATGACAGCGCATAAACAATTGTGCAACTAATCAGTCATACATCTCGTCGTTGCAGTCATTCGTCAATCACCGACATCGATCCACTATTGTTTAATCACACATTTCCTGTTCAAATAACATTATACTGATAATCGGCATCCGTTCCTAGCCTACGGCAGATGTGGTCAGAAATAGCATAATTTAATCTCATTGAATTTAATTGCCAGTGCGCAATTGTGGCAGTCTCAAGCACCTCGGGTCAAGCTGACTCACGCGTCCACACACCCTCAGACTGGCGTGCCAGGATTGCATACTAAGTGACTTATAGATAAATGCATTGGATGCGCATACGTCGCAATTGGAACTGTTTAAGGAATCAAAAGCGCTATCCATGTAGCTTGCGTGCATGGACAATAATGAACCTCATACTTCTATTGTAAAGATTTGTCAAAACAGTTGGGTATCTACAGTAAAGTAATAAAAATCCAAAAAAAATCTGTCAGTAAGTTATGTACTTATAAAATGACGAGAAAAATTGTAAGTCACATTATATATGTTTTTAGGTTCTTAGTACAGAGTTGCATATTGTTTAATATTTAAAGCTTTAAGCAAGAAACACGTAACTTAGTAGTTGTTTGTACAAAACTAGGTAGGTCTAGGTAACCATCTTATTTTACAGTGTTAAATATTAGACATAATGTGATTATTTTATCTCTTTTAGGCACATATGGGCATCAAATTAAACATAAATGACGGGGACAATATAGTCCAGGAGCCAAAACCAAAAATCATTTTATTTAATTCGAAATCCAAAGAGTCAAACTTTGAAATGACTTCGAAATACAGAAAACTGCAATAAATTTATTGCATCATAACTTTTACATACTAGTTAGCTATTAAAGGAATACGTTTATATTATATTATGCAAGAAAATTAAAAGTTTACATAGTCCACTATGTACCTATTTCTTTACTACTGTACTTTAGTAATGCTTACGAAAAATATTGCCTTAGCTCTTGGTCTAAATTTGAATACTTTTATTCGCTAACGTGAGGATCGGTCGGCGCGCGACAGCCCTGCTGAATCAACCGACCGGTCGACCGCGCAGAATACTTATAGCTTTATACCTAAACCGCAGAGGTTTTCTCTGCAGGCCTGGTATGATGGATGTTACAATTTCTACATTCAATCACTAAATGTGACAAAATTGACATAGACATAACCGCAGAATAATAATATTAGAAATAACTCAATATAGGAATGGGGTCATTGACTTTACTTTGACGTTGAATTACCACTAGATAGATAGTCAATACTGAAAATTATCTATGATATCTCATTTTCTGATGATGATAAGATTGAGTTCATTGATAACATGCCTAAAATGGTACTAATGTAGGAACAAAACTGAATATTGGTATTAAACAAAACCTAAGTACCTAACAAAATCAGATGATTACTTGACTGACTTGACATGATAATAATAATAATGATTGACATTGATAACAACAATAAAAATGATACAGATTAGGGAATCCAATCCCGCAAACGCGGGATTACACCCGCGGGATCCCGCAGGTTTGCGGGATTGAAAAAATATATATATTTAAGAAAAATGGGCTCAGGCGACTATCTAATTATTTATAAGACACCTCAGCACAGCTCATTAATAAGTCATTTAACAACTTTCCCATAGAACTCGTGACTTTTATATAGAATTTATATGGAAAATAATTTTGATTTAGTTCAGTGATTTTGACTCAGACAGAACTAAATAAGTTTTGAATTTCTATTTAGTGTCGCATTAATCCTGTATCGGAATGGAACGTAATCAATGTCAGTTCAATTCAATTCAAATACTCTATGACTAGGGATTCCCCTACAGTGCACGGGGATTTAACTTCGCGCGCGGTCAAGTGTTAATTAAAAAATACTAGTCTTTATTTCTTTCATTTAACTACACAAAACAAAAATTATAATAAACAAAAGCAATCCCGCGGGATTGATGACCTTGATCCCGCATGCTTGCGGATTGAGATTTTTATGCGGGATTGGATTCCCTAATACAGATCAATGTATATATCATGTTAAAGATTTAGATCTTGTTATAAAAAAAAGTGATATTCATTTGTATAACACAAGAAATAAAAACAAACTTGTCATTCCCAACTTCAGATTAGCCAAAACAATTAATTCATTCTTGGGAAATTGTGTCAAATTTTTCAATAAAATACCTCATAATGTTATCGAACTACCTATTAATAAATTTAAGTTACATGTCAAAACTACCCTAATGTCGAAGGGGTATTATAAAATTCAAGACTATCTTAATGACGAGAATGTATGGACAGTCCAGCCTGCACCAAACTGATGTACCTACCTGTTTATTTTGATTTGTTTTATTTTTGTGGCAGCTAGTGGTGACTGAGTTTGTTCCGGCGTTTCTTCTCAGCACTTGCCAGATTGTCTGTGTCTTGTCTCGAAGCGCTAGTAGGGCCCAAAAGATAAGGAGACATGTTCTGCCCCATATGGGCCATAATTTATTGATATTTTGACGTTCATAAGTGGCATTTTGTGTCCTAAATTGAATAAAGAATTTTTGACTTTTGACTTTGACTTTTGATAGCAACCCAAAAACAAGCACCATCCTATTATTTCTACTGAAGAAACCAAAAATCTACATACCAAACCTTTGAAAATATTGCCAACTCCATATCTTTTTTGACGCATTGGGTCAGAATCATCTGGTATAATATATTATCAATGAATGATATTTTTAAGAATACTCAATTTGCCAGGTTATAGAGAATTCACAGCATGTGTGTACTTACTCAAAGTATGATCAATTAGTCTATATTGATACCTGTGCTTGTAGAAGAACCCCCAGCAAACTGTTCATTCCCAATTTAAGTATAATTACTTCTGTCAGCCAGATTCACAAATAGCCAGAACACTCTTTTGACAGGTATTCAGTGATACTGATACGAAATAAAACAAAAAAGAAATGTTATAATCTCATTCGGGAAATACTACTAATCTGTTCTCTATTACTTGAAATTGTTAATGCTAAAGAATGTAAAAAATTACAAGTTTTCCAATAACCCTGTAAAAAGAATACAGTAAAGGTTTTCTTAAATTTGTTTTTGAAAAATACATGAAGACACAACAATAGACTTCTCACAGCCGATAAATATGTTACCACAAACCACTCTTTATTTATATTATAATAGGGAAACAGTAAGGAAATAATTGTTATTGTTGTCTAACAACATAACAATTATTGTATTTAATGAATTGTTGTAAGCAATTCTAGACAGAATTGCTTAAAATTCAAAACATGCCACAAAAATATTAAGAAATTCAAAGCAAAACTGAAATCAAAGTATAAAAAACAGAAGCTACTAGTTAAACTCAGTCAGATTAAACATAGCCATTTGAGTATGATTTATTAGACTTAATTTTTTTAAGTTAACTTATATTAATGAAATATACCAGTAAGTTTAAATTTTCTGATTCATACCATAAATGAGTAAACCCACAGTGTAGTACCTAATGCTGCTGATGTAAGAATCCTAACAAAACATACCCCCTATAACATAACAAACTTTTAAAAAATACTAACCTAAAAATAAAATTAATTTAGGATTTTCATACCTTGACTGGCTGTTCCAAAGTGACTCGCCGTTCATCAAATGGCAAGGAATTAGAATGAGGTATAAAGACTGCCCTGGGAACACCAACATCTTGGTTGTTAGGTGGATCTGGTCCAGGTGTCCAATTGTAATCCATATTCTTTATCGTGTTGTTCATTATTGGCTTAACTTTCTTGCTCTTTGCTATCACCATTGCATCAAATGAGCTCCCTGGACTCCCAGGAGTCAGCATCCGCGCCTCGTACAGCAACAGACGAGCACCACATCGAATAGGTCAAACCAAATCATTGTTATGGTGAAAGGTGACCACTATTCACTGCCATCTTGAGGTCTAAATTAGCTCGAATACCACAGCAAAACCTTTAATGAAAACACCTCAAAAATATTGTTACACTGACAAACTCCAACACCATTATTTATGAAACTTGATTCCTCCTTACGTCTACGTATCGACGATTCACAGAAACCATTTATTTCTAAAGAGACATATCCAATTTAACTTTAAATACAACTTTATATTAAAAAGGTGCGTTCTTTTTTTTAATACCTTCGCCCAGCTTTTAGGATTTAATAAATTCAGGCGTTCAGTCAAATAAGTCGTTTGAGGAACTTACGAAATGGGCGCAAGAATCGGACATTTGTTTTGTGTTGAAGAAGGTAGGCACGAAAGTCGTCATCTCGTTCTCTCGATCTCGATCACCGTTCGTTGTAGTTTCTTCGCCGGTCTGTCAAATTGCGATAAATATACTAGGTTTGTGTCAAAAATATCATATGATATGTATATATATCACATAAATCAAATTAGGGATTTTCTGACAGCTCAAATTTGTAGTTTTATTTTGTGTTGATAGATCGCGCTATTTAACTAAATTTCGTATATAAATATAACGTTGAAACAAAAACAAACAAAAAAATATTCTAATAGTGCGGGTGAATCTAAAATATGCTAAAACATAACCGTGATAACTTATTAAACGCTAAAACCAGCCTTTATTTGAAATAAAATTCTACACGACTAAGGTTGTTTAACTATATTTTAGGCCCCTTGATGTTTATAGTATACATAAACGATCTCATCCCCAGGCTTCAAAACACATCTTTATTATATGCCGACGACCTAAAAATCTTTTCCCGCATTAATTCCGTTAGAGACTGTATTCAACTGCAAAGGGATATCGACACAGTAGCAGATTGGTGTAAATCCAATAAAATGAGCCTCAGTATAAAAAAGTGCTCTGTTGTTACTTTTACACGTATTAAAACTCCTGTACTTTTCGACTATTGTATAGGCGGTATAACACTTGAGCGAAAAACAGTAATACGCGATTTAGGGGTTGTATTTGATAGTGTGCTCAGCTTCACTCACCACTATGAATATATTATAATATATTTAAGAAATGCAACAGGCTTTTAGGCTTCATATGTCGGGCCTCTAAAGATTTTAAATCTCCTAAAAGCTTGATCGCACTCTATAGGTCCTTAATCCTCAGTCAGCTGGAGTATGCCTCCCCGATTTGGTCACCTCAATATAACATCCATGTTGATAGGCTAGAATCCATCCAAAGACGCTTGGTGAGAACCCTTACATACCGCTGTAGGTTAAAACGAGAGCTTACGACATACGAGGATCGCCTCCATTATTTCAAACTCAAAAGTCTCGAAAATTGTTGATTTAACTTGTTTCTACAAAATACTGAATGGTTCCCTGACCACCACCCTTTTCACTGAAGTTTCTCTTCGCGTTCCCAAAAAGTCCCCCAGACATGATCGTCCATTCTCAATTCCACTTTGTAACAATAATGTGTCCTCTCACAATCCAATTTACAGAATGTGTCGAAATTACAATGATTTACTTAGTAGACTGGACAATGTGCCTGACATATTCGGATCATCATTGCATAAATGGAAAACTGACCTCCATAAAATTATCAATTAGTCTATAATAATTATAAAGCATGTTTAGTATGAATATATGTTACTGTACATGTATATATTTATTATTATTATATTTGTAACTGTATGTAATTATGTAAAGATCTACTATATAAAGTTATATTCACTCTATCTACTTTAGTTTTAATTTTGCTAATGTTATGTAATTGTAATAATTTGGCTACCTCTGTTTTATGTCTAATTCTATTGTTAGATACTTTATCATGCTGTGTGCACATGTTTTGGAGTTACAGTGTATTAATGCCAGCATACCTAGATACTATATTATGTAACTGTCTGTAATTATGTTTTGTATACTCAATAAATAAATAAATAAATATGTGAATTTTAGAGTATTGTGTTTTGACACTAGGAAAATCGCTTATTGTGCCAATAGACTAATTTCAAATACAAGATGCCGAGATGGCTTAGTTGTCAACGCCTGAACTTGCTTTGTGAGCTCGGATCAGTTTAACCATAGAACCTAATGGAGAGTCAAAGGACGTACTAGCTACCTGTAAGCCACAAGGTACGATTTCTTATATGCAGTCTGCCAGTTCAGCTAGCGACTCCAGGGTTACTGGGGTTGTGAAGCTACAACCGTTTAGATGTTTTGAGGCAAACGGCTGGTCCAAATAGCTCAAAAAATGTTATTAGGCATATCAGGTACAGCTAGGTGACGCAAGTGCTGAGAGACTGAGAATTTTTACGCCTCCGAGCCCAATTGTTCATGCTTCTTAACTTCCCTCTCTCTGAAAGCAGAAATGCGTTTTATTAGCTCACTCTTCAATTTTTTGTATTGACCCTCAGCAGGTGGTGAAACTATAATGAAGTTAAACATCAGCCGCGTATTGATGTTCTAGTGAAAAGAGGTCGTAGTAAAATTTAGTTTCGCTTGTAGCTATTCCTGCTAGTGCAAATGGCCCTTCCCCCAGAGAAAACTACACGCTAAGTTATTGAGACAAACGTACAGCTACACGACATATGTCTCATCTACTGGAACGCGGCCCTAAGTATGTTACGGTTTTATCATCTGTTTGATCATCTGCTTGTATTTTTCTGGACTTGAGAAAAAACATCCCTTCTGTAAGACAGACAATCAATAACATCGATTAAAATACTGCTACTCTAGACATCACTAGAACTGTCATGGGAGGACACCATGGATCACAAATTATAAAGTTATAAGAAACTATTATATAATCTGTGGTTATGCCTAATGCCACCGAATACTGAGAGTACAGAAGACAATCTGCATACAAAGCGCGCTCGAACAACGCACACATAGACACCGCTCACGGCACGGACACGATATCTCAGATCGGTTGGGAACCGTAAGGGCGGTTACGCACTACATCCGATCCGAATCCGATCTGATTCTGTCAAAATGGTTTCCGGAGTAGTCGTAGTACTATTTGCACGAGAGCTTACACACTACGTCCGTCGTCATTCTCGGACCGGTTTTCCATATTACAAATCAAATGACATATTTTGTCGGAACGTACGGGTGCGAGTGAACACTCTTGAGACACGCGTCGATGAACTGAAATGAAATGAAAACAAAAAAACTGTTATAACTATTCAGTGGATGGTTGTTGAAATTCATGATTAAACGGTATGTTATGGTAGTTTTTTAAGCTACAACAACTAACAACTAGTTACGAGTGCCACCACCACGATAGTTTTTTGTGCATAAGAAATGTTGAGAGCTAGGGCTCTCAACATGAAAAGTTTCTGTTGTACCTCTCGGTATTTTGTGATAAAACTCCAATAAACCTCAAAAACAACAGTTTGACAATAACGGTGTTGCCATTTCAAATATGGCTGGATTCAACTTGCATCAGATACTAAAACAGTCTTATGAAGAGCGAGATGGGGCACTTACAGGCTAGCTCTTATTACACTACGCTGAGTTTTTCTGAATACCTGAAGTCTGTCTGAATACCGCGTAGTCTGATAACTCCCTTTCAGGCTAACTCTTATACGCTGTCTGAATATCACGTAGTTATATAACCCCTTTAAAGTCTGAATAACCTAATCGGCTTTTTTTTAAATTGTTTCGACAAACACACCTATTAGCTAGCCCCAAACTAAGCGTGAGCTTGTGCTATGATGACTAGGATAACGGATAGAAATACTTAAATACATATAAACATCCATGACTTAGGTACAAATGCTCGTGCTCATCACACAAACATTTGCCCCTTGCAGGACTCGAACCCGCAACCGCCTGGTTTAGAAGTCCGGTGCGCGAACGACTACACCAAGACGGTCGCTTAATAGGTTCAATTCGACAGTTGACATAGACGGTGGGGTGTTTACGAATCGGTAGGTATATTAATCGATTTAGACATCAAAGCTATTTCCGATCGATTCAAAACATTGTTAATCATTACAAAATATTTTACGTTTTAGTGTCTATTTATTTCATGAGTATTTTTTAGAATTACGTTCTATTGGTTCTATGAACCACAAATAAAATTAAGTCTTCAAACTCAAAATTGCATACTGAAAATGTTATTTGTTCAATACCAACCGCTGCACCGCTGCACCAAGCTTGGTAGAGTCAGCAAACTCTATTTAGGATCGGACGGAGTTCCTCGAGTGGCTGACATTGACACTACCAAAGGCACTATCAGCCGAGCGATCAATCGTCTATGTTTACTTCCCACATCAGAAAGCCAAGAAAGTTGAAAGCTACTCCTAGAGCTTTCAACGGCCGGGAGGATGTTAAAGCCTCAGAGCCAATCAGAGGACCGGCTGATCGCGTCATACATCGTCAACCAATAGAAATCGTCCACGCCAAGGTGGCGTGACCTGCGGTATGGACCGGAGGGGACGGCGGCGCGCAAGCATCGGCCGAGGACTGCTCTTCAAGCCACGGCTCCTATCAGACGCTCCCTGTTTTAATATCATTGTACTCTATGAATAGTAAATTTTCCTACAACTTAAAAGTTTTTCTTATTTATCTTGTTTCCATCGTGAACAATAGTTATCTAACATTGGTTGTGAATTTATTTGTACACAATAGGTAATACAATGTTCAAATATATTTATAAACAATAAAAAAATAATAAATAATTATAGTATCAACCCCTCCACCAAGTTGCTGGTGCCAAGAAGGCTGACAGCGTTACCCCTCTGAATGGTCAAACTCAAACGTTGGCCGAGGTAGCAACCAGCCTTCTTGTTACCAGTTACGGTGACCAGCCGCTCAGCCAGCTCGGCAAAAAGTTTTTTGGCTTCAGGCCCCCATGGGCCCAACGTCTCTACTCCAAATGGTGCAAAGCGGTAGCAGCTGTCTAAGGCGGAGTACTTTCTACTTTTGACTCCGCCGAGGCAGCCGCTGCGCCTGCAGACCTAGAGGAAGAAGAGATGTGAGAAGGAGCCAGAGTGTCCACGCAAGTCGCATCCCAAACCAAAGCACGTTCGTTTCTCCAGGGAATTATCGTCATTCCATCAGGCTTTTTACCATCATCTCGGCAAATACCTAATGAAATACCTAATGGTTCTTAAACTGCCGGGACTCTAGCCGAGGTAAAAGCCCTGTGGAGAACTTCGTTTATGTTGGCGTGGCGTGGAATGCGGCCTGCGCTTTGGGCACAAGACAGACCGTGTAAACCAAGACTGTCTACGGCGGTACCGCAATGACAGTGGTAGGGATGTGTGATACGAGTACCGAGACGCAGGCATGAAATTAAAGTTAGCGACGTATTGTCTAGAACGGTGCCAATGTTTGCGGAAGGCAGCGTATGCAACCAATACCCAGATTCTTTCTCGGCAACGGCTAAGAGACGCGCACGCTCTGTCTCACTAGAGCATGTTTACAGAGCGGCTCGTCCCTTTGCCTCTGCGATTTTAATGATAAGGGTGTGTTGGCTGAACATAAGCTTGACCACGTATTTCTTGCGTCCGCCAAGCATATGACCTCAGTATCGCAAAGCGACGGGTTTAAAATTAGACGAAAGAGGTCAAAAGAGCTGTAGCCGGACGAAAGAAAAGCAGGTAAAGCAATACTGGAAATTTTGCGAGTGCCCAAGCCTCCAAACCTAATGAGAAGGGAGGCTTGAGACCAAGAATGATCATCCAAATTTAAAACTTTAAAACTTTTCGGAGTAAATTTTTCAGAGAAATATCTAATGGAGCCAAAAGATTGTTGAATTTCCACATAGGGCAGCAACGTAAAAAGTACGTGAATTTTGGCACAAATGTGCAGTATCGAATAAACGTTAATGCCATATGAGAATTTATGCCTAAAAGTTTGTCAAAAGAATCCTGGAATTTAGATTTTTTGTCTGAAATAACATTAATAGAAGGTTAATTTAATTTATAAAACAAAAATAGAATGCGATATGATTTTCATGGCTGAAACTATGCTTCTGGAGTAAAGACATTTAAGAAAATTTCAGACGATACGGTTGTTTCAAAAATAATAAAATCAAATTTCAAAAATGTTGTTGTTTAAATCGTTTATTTAAAAAACAAACTTATAGAGATGCAACTTAGTGCATTTATATTAGACATAAGCTACTTTTTTCTTGGCGTCAAATCTAGTTGGAGAGAGGTCAATGGTGTGGACTGTTGCAATAGTGGTAACGATGATTCACATGTGAATGCCTCTGGTACAATATCTTTGTAAACATAGGACGAAACTGTGCGTCTAGGCTTTATCTTGACCTGTGAAAAATAAATATATGATCTGGTCCCAAACTAAGCAAACCATATAATACTTTGACATAACCATGAGTAGACATTGCTATCTAATGAAACATCCGGCAAACTTTAGGCATGTATTTTTTTATCCAAGTTATAAGGAAATTTGACAGATACATTTATTACTAATGTTGGTAACTAATCTAACAGGTAAAAACTGCATGGGTCGGCTAAGTATCTTAAATAGTAATTACATTCCCAGCTGATTCATATCTAAACTTAGGTACTTAAACAACAGTAACATATTATTCAACGAAAGACACGAAATATCGATAACTTGATACAGCCCTAGTGTAAAAAGAAAATAATTTCTTTACACAAAATATTCGTAAATTCTGCATTATGTGTGTTGGATCTTTGCTTCTTACAATAATAAATGTTTAAAGAAGAGAATTATCATACTAAGCACTTAAAATTCGAAACGCATTGGCAAAAATAAACCTAAAATAGGTGGTGTCCATTTGGAACAATTTACCTTTGAAATGAACATCTTCGGGGTTATTTCGCTGTGTCGTACAAAAGTTATTTAGTGAACAATTCACCATGTTTCACCAAGAAATATTTCAAAAAAATATTCACGATTTCATGTAATATTTGAAAAATTAAAATAGCTGAAATTCTCAGCGTGCCGATAAGTGCCGACAAACTGTTTGACAGTTTCAAAAACGGTTCTGTTACATCGCATCACACATCTCTTTTTATCATACAGTTTTGTTGATAGAGACATCTCGCTCGCTCAGCCCTTTGTTCCTCTATTCCGCTAGGTATATTAACTTTATGAGTGATAATCACTTTGGTTGTCAAATAAGATACGTAGTAGCCCTACTGAGCTGTCAAATATAACCACTGACCTCTATCTATACAAGTACGCGTACTTGTATAGATAGAAGTCAGTGAATATAACCTATTAGATTATTTAGACTATAGTCAAATTATGTAAGTGTTGAGATTTCTTATATTTAACGAAAATAATCGCAATATATTATGTGTATTTTTACCTGTGATTTTTGTAGCATAAAATACTATACTAGGTTAAGCACTATTCGTTGATGCTTATCCATATGGTAACACTACCTGAAAATACTGCTGTCTCGCTCATTTATATAAGTATTTTATAACTCTGTCTCGTTTCGTAATTGGTGCTACAAGGTTTTTTTTTAAAATTACAAACGTCAGTTTGTGCCCCGCAATGCAATAAAGATGGCGCTGTAAACGTAGAAAGGAAGGAAGCAAAAAATCGAAACTCGCTCGAGTTTGATTAAACTATTGGATTGGCTAGCCATTGCAACGAAAACGGTTTTCTGCCTCGAGTCTTGAGTGAATTGTGTTTGCCTTGTTATGTGTGTTAAATCGATGATAAGTGAATCTATTTTGTGAAATTTTGTGACTTGTGAGTACATAAAGTAAACTGTTACGTTTGCTTTTGCCGTAGAGAACAAGCTTTAAGAGTTTAGATAAATTCCTCATTCTTTTCAGATGTTCAATATGGCCGTTCTTTTAGATTTATTTGCTCATATGTACACTTGAAGGCTTTTTACATTGATAACATGGATCTATCGGTAGTAGTGAAGATTAGGCCAAAAATTTAGGGACTTTTTACTACTACGTTGATGTGGCAAACTGACAGTAACCCTATTGGATTTGACGTTTGAATTCTGACTCATTTTACTACAGCAGTCCTAGGACCGTTCTTAATTATTAAATTTTTCACATGAGAAGAATAGATAATATGAGCATTTTCATGTCTACCATATTCAGATCTGGTAGATGTTTCAAGTCTAAACAGTTGACTGGCTTCTATTTGTGTAAGCTGCTGAAACTTTTAATATTTGTTCAGACACAAAACATCCCTTCTGACAATAAGTTACAACTAACTTACTGGTTTATTGTGTTTCTCATACTTGCTAAGTATGAAACGGTGATCTTCAAGGTTTTTTGGAATCTATAAAAAAAGACACTTATTATTATTAGAATTTATCACATTTGATCATGCTTTTGAGTGGTATTTTGTTGGATTTGCAAAGGCACTAGGTCCCTTGCAAGAGCCAAACCCTGGGCTGTTGCCTTGTTTGCCACCCCTTATGCTGCCACTGCATTATTATTCTTACTGAATTAATAAATAAGACTGAAATTACACTTTACTCATTCATTTCATTTTCAAGATGAGAGATCAATCAACCAAACAGATCTTATTGGAAGTTGCAAAAAAATTCAAGTGCATGCTATGTTTCAAAATAGTAATCTTTATGTATATTTATTGATTTGGGGCTAAAACCGTGCCTTAAGGTGCTCAGTTGTAAACCTGCATAGGATGTTTAATTCTTCATTACGAGGGCTGCACTAAAAGTATCGGGAAAGGAATAATCTCACTGTTCCTGTCATATTAAAATCTTTTTTATTGCAAACTCCTTGGTTTTAAAAATCGAATACCATTAGTTATTTATTTATAAAAAGATTCTCGGTCTTGTCACAAGGTCTAGTCAAACTTGTTTAGTCGTTGAGAAAATGGAATGGACTCGAGAAAATTCAAAAGCGATGATTTATTATGACTTTTGAAGTGGTTTAACATAAAAACAGTGTGTTGACTGATTGAGGAATTGATAAGCTGATTGAGGAAGATCGACATGTGACATACCGTGAAGACGTTGGCATGAGTCAATTGCAAATAATCTTGCATGAACAATTAGGTATAAAAAAGTTTTTTTTCCCGATGGATAACGCATTCGCTCTGTGAAGAGCAAAAAGTGGCTCGCGTTACTTGGTGCGTCAGAACTCTCGAAAGATTCCATGCAGGATGCAAATGCTGTATATAACATCGTATCAGGTGAAGAATCCTGGATATACGCGTACGAACCCGAAACAAAAAACCAGTCACGAGTTTGAGTGTTCGAAAATAAGTTAAAGCCAACAAAAATTGTTCATTCACGGAGTGTTGCAAAAAAAATGGTGCCCACGTTTGTCTCCAAAACCGGCCATGTTGTGACTATTCCTCTTGAGGGACAAAGAATGATTAATGCAGAATGGTATGCTAGCATTTGTTTGCCACAGGTCTTTCTGAATTGCGTAAAGAGAACTGCAACCGCCGCATCATCTTCCATCACGACAATGCGAGTTCTCACACCGCGCACAGAACAAAAGAGTTTTTACAGCAAGAATACATAGAATTATTAGACCATCCGCCGTACAGCCCCGACCTAAGCCCTAATGATTTCTATACGTTCCCTAAAATAAAGAATAAATTGCGTGTACAGAGATTTTCATCACCAAGCTGTGGACGCCTACAAAACGGCCATTTTAGAGACCCAAACTTCCGAATGGAATGGTTGCTTCAATGATTGGTTCCCGTATGGAAAAATGTGTCAAATTTCGCGGAGAATACTTTGAAAAGCAATTAATACATTTTTAAATAGTAATGTTGTGTCACTTCCTTGATTCCCGAAATTTTCAGTGCCGCCCTCGTAATTAGTAGCATATGAAAGTAAAAATTGCCACCTGCCTAGCCATTGCTGATTATTTTCTTTGATCTGGGATTCCGGGATATATTATTATGTGTTATGGTATGATCTACTTAGTTGTATTTTATTAATTTGTATAAATAAAATCAAACAAATCTTTTATTATTTACCACAAGTAATAAATGGATTTGTAAAATATTCAACTACTAGCCAGACTCAGAAAAAGCTGCTTCTTTTGCTTGCTTTCATTTATTATAATTTTATTAGTATCTTTGCTCTAGTTGTTATTCCCAACAATCAGTAGCTTCAACTTTTCCATATTGTTAACAGGTGTGATAATGGCAACGGCTCACCCGCCGTCGCCCGCGTGAATTTTTAAGACTCTAGTGCAGTGAACACACGGGACCGCCGCCTCAGCGCCACCCGACCACGATGAAAATGGTGTTGTCACAACGGCAACGAGAGGAGCTGTAAGTTATGCCCAATCTTTATTTTCACATTACATTTGGTACCACCTAAACTTTAGGTTGCATCCACATCTTAGGGCAATTTCCCACCATCAGGGGTCGGCTCTCCTTGTCCGTGACTTTCTCCACTCCTAGGGGCTATGAGCTGTTTCTAAGTCATTTTGTATCAGGTATTTTTGGACGGTCGTAAGCCAGATGACGGGGTGTCTTCCGCGTCCACGCTTCGTCGTCGGCATATGTAGCTAGGGCTTCCCTTACCTTATTGTCCGAAGAACATCTGAGGACATGTCTTTAAAAAAGTAGTGTGAAGCTTTGTGATATGTTTTGTTCGGTAGATGCCCAGCACGTTTTGCAGATTTATTTAGTTTCCCCTTGATATTTAGGGGCATTCTTTAGTCGCATGCCTATGCCTCTCCGTGCTGGCGTATAGGTAGCAGGGTAGCCGCGCCTCAGCTCGACCTGCGCTGCGCTGTCGACCTTTGAAAGTAACAGTGTTCTTACAGTTGTCATGTCGTTGACCCGGCCCCTGGCGCCTCGCAATCGTACCCGGTGATCAACTTTCTTCAAACACCCAGAAATCCCACCATTTATACCTTTACTCATGCCATAATTGCCAGTAATCATTTACGAGCGATAATTGCTATCTACAATGATTGTCTCAAAATCGTAAACTCACTCATCATCATCCCACTTGTCGACGTATTTGTTAAAACACCAATTTGTTTGTCTCCTTTTCATAAGAAGTTAACAAATAGGTTTTGTATAATCGACGAATAACAATGAACTTTAGTTGGTCTGAATGCCCTTTTATGCCTGTGTACTTTTGGTACCCTTTAGTTCGCTTAACCGAAGTGAAAGGAGAACGATCTAGTCGACACTTATCTAAACAAAGATGTGGCCAAGCTGTTCACACGCTATTGTTGGTCCAATATTTAACGCGTCCAAGGTGTATCTTGTCCAAATAAGCACGTTACAATTGCGTAATCTAATTAATAAATACGATTTGGTTCTTGGCAGTATACAAATTACTTACCCACATTACAGAAACGAGCTAGCTTACTATAAAATTGATATGAAACTTAAGTTTGTAACAACTTTCTTACGACTGTTATTGTAAATTTTTAACAAAGGTATATGAACACACGGTTCTTAATTCATCCATTATCACCTTTGCTAAATTAGGTGAGATTATATACATACAGCCTCCACATTTCAAGTCTCCTAGTAGTTGTGGGTCTATTTAGGTAGACTAGGGTAGACTATGGTCACTCTGCTGTATGCATGAGAGCTTTGTGGTAAAATAAAAAAGAGTGTCTTTTGGTCATCTAAAATAAAAAGCACTCTCCTCTTTTCAAAGCACATTTAAAAAAAATTGTGTAGCCTTTTATAGGACTATCTCGCTGGTAAATTGTGTTGCTTCTTCCTGGCTATTAACAATCACAGAAATGGGAAGTATTCGTGATTCCGTTTGAATCTGCTCCGTTACGTATCGGGGTCATTGAACGCGTCTGTTGATTAAAAATAACGATCACAAATTAAGAGCAGGCTTATTTTGCTAAATGCCTTAGCTAGAAGAAGATAAATGTAACATAACACGACTATTATGTAAGATGCTGCCAGCTGAAGACTCGTCTTCTTTAGTGAACCTGACTTATCGTTGGCTGATATATTTTTTCTTACTTTTAAAATACGTCAAGAGATGTGGCATACCAGCCAAATGCTAATCTCCAGATTTCCCATTTTACTTTATGACAGACTTTCTGAATGGATAATTTTAAACTAGAAATAGCCATATTTCTAGTTTAAAATTATCCATTCAGAAAGTCTGTATTAAATGGACTGACTTAACAGTCATTGAAACGTATAGTAGTAAAGTGCTTTAAACAGCATTGCTTATTTTATACTTCAAAAGCCCATTGCAGGCAGGTGGCCTCAAGAGTCGAGTATCTATACAGGTTTTTATGATCAAGTAGAAAGCAGGTGGTCTTTATTGATAAAAATGATCAATAAACACTGAGGTACATTTTGAAATACATTAATAGTTTCAAGCATAATAATTTTAAGGCTTTTATTTATGAGTCCTAAATAGCCGTTTTAACTAGTGTTTAAGAAACGGTTTATTCAAAAGAATAACAGTGAAAGTGTACCAACTCGAACTACCACGTGCATAATGCTTCTAGTGTAATGTTATTCAGATTACTGATAACAATCTCCTCGGCCGGCGGCGTGAGCCCTCCCATAGACTTGAATGAAGCAGGTCGACTCGAGAGTTGTCTTACTTTTTGAACGAACACCCAAACAGGAAAAATGCTTGCGTCATAGTTTATTGCCATCATCGATCAAGATCATAATCTCTCTTGCATAACGGGTGATATAGCTATTGCCGAGCATGTGTTTCAAGTAGCGATTAGCGCTTCTAAAATGTTTGCTGTACAATCGACACACTAACTAAAACGGTGCTTTAATTCACTTTCCTCTTGCCTTACTTGATAAAGTAGCCTTGACTGACGCATGAATTTCTACTTTCGTCACTTTACCTTGCAACAACTTGAGTTTTAGTAATATCAATAAATAGCTATCTATTTCTTGTATGAAGTATATTTTATTAGTAATTTGCCACATACATTTGCTGATAGCTAATATGCAAATACACAGCCCACTCTTCAAAAAGCAATACATAGAAGGTTACTATTTCCTTTTAATACCTAGGTTTCTTAAAGTCGTTATATTAAATTATTATATAAAAATTTGGAACCAAATAAAGAACCTAAGCACAACTTAATAACGGCTTGATCGATTTGTCTGACATGGTTTGTTTGTATGTAAGAAGAAAACTAGTTTTTTATTGAAACGTCAACTTATGAATGAAAACGATATTCATCTTATGTCTCGTCACATCTCTCTCATGGCCAAGAATCGAGGAATGTAAGTCGTTGTAGGGTTGAAGACCCGTTGCTCATCCGCTAAGCGTCTCGGCGGCGCGCTAGGAATGTGGTCCTCGCCGGTCCGTGGTCATTATGCCGCATGCATGCAGGCATACTGCACTAGCAAAAACAGCTAAAGGGCGTATGAAGTTACAGCACCAAAACCTATACCACAGTGTAGTAACTAGCTTGCCAACATCGGTTTTGGATAAACTGCATTTGGTGAATTTGTGCGATCCGAAGTCGCACAAGTTTCATATACAGAATTTTAAATGCTACTATGTATTGATCTTTGATGTCTATCCATCCATGCCTTAACAATATTGACACATCTAGTGCAAAAACAACGTAATAATATACAGTCGACGATTGGTTTAAGGGGTTGATTTAAATGTTATATTGATTTAATAACATTAATCATAGTATTAAATTTTGTGCTCACAAGCCCAAAACGTTTGCATCAATTACTCACACAATTTGCACATTAATCTAATAACATTTAAATCGATCTGTTGAGAAAATTGTCCATTGTTAGTTATGACAGGCATCTCTCACTCAATGTACTTGCGCGCGTTAATAGCCTACTCTCGAGCGCACCGACGGCGGTGCGTAAATCAGTAGGCTGCCAACAACCGACGGGCGCGCGCGTACGCACTGTTGAATTATTTGTGTTACGGTTGATTCGTTTTTATGCAAACTAATTAAGTAATATGATTTAAAAATCTGTTATTTACTGTACAAATGAAACTAGAAGCATATGTCCTGAATTAGTCTCAGATTTAAATAAAAGTCTAAACTTATCAGAAGAGTCGCGAATGTTTGAACTTTTTAAATCTTTTAATAAGTCGTCATAATTATTCGGCATACTGAAAGTTCCCACAGATGCTTTTTATAAGTTTGTATGAATACATTTTTGAAAATAATTTAGCACAGAACAACATCTTAGATCTTGTTTTCCACATTACTACTTATTATAACTTTGTACGAATTCGATTTGTTTTTCGGGCCAAACGAAAATTTTGCACAGGTAAACATTTTGTAAAACATTTCAAACCAAGCTACAAATAAAATAGGCCTTGTATCTAAAGAGGCAACCCTGCCTTTATTAGTTTTACTCCAAGGTCGCGTAGCTGCAGAGGAATAATAACGTAAAGTTCGAAACTTAAAGCACATTTTCGGGCGCAGCGGTGTGCGACAAAAAATTGTAGGCTATTATAAGAGTAGGTATGGATGATTTTCCTTGGAGTGATTTATCTGTTACGTAGTAGTAACTAATATTATAATTTGTGGTTATTATCACATTCTTCACTGCACTCAAATTTTCCGAAAGTTGCAAAACTTTGAAATAGGCTTAATATAAAGGACGACCGCTAAATGTGGCCCAGCTCCAATAAGGATGTCCTTTATACACGATATAATTATATATTCAGGTATACTATTTGCAAACCCTTGAGATATTGACGAGATGATGCATTATTGAATGTGTATACTTCAGTGTTAACTTATAATTAAAAAGCCTTCTCTGAATTTGATTGATGGTACGCTTTGTGAACGTATCTTTTATCAGTTAACGATTGTTGCAATTGATTTTAGGTATAATTGAAAGCGCTCAAGCCATTTATTGTGAACAATGAGAGATTTTTATCTGTCCGTTGTGTAACAATATTGTTTGGCCTAGTAGTGAATTAAACTAGCGTTTAGTACGATTGGTGTTTAACAGTCTTATCGTACCTACTTATAATCTTAGAGATATTGTGTTTTGGAAGGTTTTTATTTTTCTGCACCGTTGGGTATTCCACGGCGATGCACTGGGATATGAAAAGTTTGCCCTTCCCCGGCGTGATCTTATACATGTTTTTGATTAATTTAATGTTCAAATTTATTAATTTAATGTAAAGTGACTAATTCAAATGTAAATGTTAAAATATTCAGTCTTTAAATGACGTGACGTGAGTTGACGTCTTTTTCATCTTCATCGGTTTCTTCTTACTTAGACATAAATGCCATTCTTGTTTAACATAGTTGGACATACATTTTTAGAAGGGTTGAAGTAATACTACAAAAATACAGGATTAGAGGTAGGTAACAGGATCTTAGCAGCAAACAGAATCAATCATGCACTTTCGAATTTAGTTAACACACTATTTTGTAAACATTGAGAGAAATTGAGAACTTCATTACATGTATGCCAACCTGAGTTAGAAGCATTTAATCATTTCGTTGCTTGGTCACGAATGTAGATAATTAAATTACCATACGAGATACTTCCTTTGCATTGAAAGTGAGCACGAGTATTTTCTGAATTACGTTTGATATTTGATACCGTTTGTCAAGTTCGTGTACCTATAGCACGGGTTATACGTGCATCGTTGTAGTTTTCTGCCTGTTACAGAGCTGCCCCCTAGGAAAATCGCACCCCTGCTGGCATTTCATTCCCCTTGTTAGGCGCGGGTTTTCCCAATACTTCATTACCCTTGCGACCCAGGTTTATTGCGTACTATGAAACCAACGTCAACATAATAATGTCAGGTCGTATGGCGTTAACCGAGGGTCATGAATGAAATAGCACAGGTTTTCACTTAGAAAGACGTTGTAAGCTTTCCATAAAGTATTTATTTTTAACAAAGTGACAAAACTTTCTTCATTAACAATGCTTATTTTGGCCATGTTCCATTTTGGTTTCGTTGTTCGAATTGACCCCTGTTTCGTAAATAGACTGTAACTGTAATCCTTTTCCAGTAGACTTGTCCGAGTGTAAAGTTTTCTTTATGAGCTCCTGATTTTTGTATCATAGAAGGCTTTTCCGGGTTCAGTCTCAAGAGATGTTGATTGAATTGGCTAGCTGAAATGAGATTCGCATTGACGCAGTCGGTCTGACGTAGGACGTAGCCAACCAGCCGGCGCCTAGTGGGGGCAGCAGGCGATCGATACCAAGCATGTGGGCGACACCCCATCCCTCCACCCCTATGTTACTCTTAGATTTTCAACCTTAACCACGGCACAGCATGGTCTCCTTTGAATTAGCAAGAAAACCATCTAGGAATATAATAGGAAGAATAAATATTTTCAAGCTCTGCAATAATTTTTTTATGGGGTATTTATTATCCATATCTTTCTTACCGTTCATGAACTTTTTTTTTGTAGCTATGTAGTTAAAGCTATCCGTGTACTTTTTACATAACATTCAAATAAAGTTATTTATCCTAAACCTGTCCTTTTTAAACTGATCTAATGCATTAAAAAAAAACTGATTTTGAAAAGTATGAAGAATACGACGTATAGTCATAACTATTATAATCTGTGGTACCTATAGTTTCATTGCTCGTATAGGAAAACCTTTTTTCACCTTCTTGAGAGTATATAGAAGGGATATGTCTGAAATGAAATTAACATTTGATTGGTGTGCAAGACGTGTCTTTCGTATGCAAATGGAATGTTAATACGTGCTGTACATACTCTTACTACAACGGTGTTGTTCACATTTTGCTTGTCGTCGTCTTGCTTGGTTACGTGTATCTTGTTCTGGTTTTTATACCGTTAGCTCAAGTGTCAAATTTATTATAAATAGCTGTGAATTTCCGCCTTTATCTTGATTCACAAAAAAAAGTTACTTTCGTATTCTAATCAGGTTAAAGTATTTTTTATTCTGATATGATCTTAGGTAAATAGTAATTGATTGTGTTACAATAGTACAACTTTAGTCTTTTGATGTATACTACGCATACTGACCTTTTGTTGCATTGTTCTATTATTTTATTGATCGAAGGTACTAGTCCATTGTCATTGTATCCTACGTTCTTACATCATGCGCAACTATTGTAGGTCAGTTAAAATACAAATCTTATATTCTTATGATCATGTTCATGATATTAAGTGCAGTTGCTGAAGTTATTGTGCGGATCATTATTGAAGAATTGTTGAGTTTCCATGAAATTACATCATGCGATACAATTACACCGCGGCATGTATTTGTTAATTAGGAAAAACGATTCATGTGTAATTTGCCGAGTGCATCTCGCCGAATGAAACATTTGGCATCCCGTGACTGTATAGAGTAATCAAGTTAACGCTATCGGCGGTCATTAATACGGCTCACTATCGCTTCACATGACGCATAGATACTCGTATGTAGAGTTCCGTTCTCGATACTAATATTCGTTGCATTTTGCAAATAACTTTTTCACAAATAACGTAACCTGTGGTTATTCAATCAGCCATGGCTTCGGTATTTGCATTACTAATTGGTATCGATTGACACGACGTAATGTTAACGATAATAGGATGCCGATGTTAATTTGGTAATGGTTGTTGCCATAAAACTCGTTACTCATTGATTCAACAAGTTTAGACGACCATCGGTGCTCGCTCAGAATAAAAAGAGGATTTCTGTTGCAAAAATGCGAATTACCTGAAGTGCATTTGGGCAGACCAAGTCTCTAATGCACGCACTTTTTGCATGAATGCCTTTTGGTGTTTACGAGCCAGAATATTTGGCAGCAGACTACACGAATTTGTATCAAGACGTTTTATTTCATATTATTCTGGTTGTAGGTCTTATTCAAGAAATGTATTGTATTCACTTTTGAAAATGCATTATTTTTAGTTTATACGAATAAAAATGTCTTTGTAGCGATTAGTGGTTTCAATACAACCTGTTACTTAAGCAAACCGAGATTATAATTTACAAGAGCTGTCATCAATATTTTATGCACAGTGTCATGAAACTCGAAGCACTTGTCCTTGCAATTAGAGACATAACGACGGAAATGTATCGTGAAAGTTATTTTCTCAGGCGGTCCCCAGCCCGCACCTCTACGCACGAAACCACTTTCGCTGAGCCCCAACATTTCTGCCGAACTCTATTGCCCAAGTTTCAAGATAAAGCGTTGCCTCTAATGCGAAAAGATTAGCAGCAAATTATTCAACAAAAAGTAATAACCAGGTCGGCGAATGAATATTATTACACTTAACAAACCAAGTTATCATAGCCTGACGTATCCAGTTTCTCTGATAGCTTTACATTCGTTACTCGATTCGCCAAATCTTTTCACTTGAAGAGAAGTCTATATGATTGCTCCCACGCGAACAATAGGGACACCCGCGAAACTGATTGTCTTTGAATCGATTCAGTTTCACCTTACAAACGCCATGGATGTATTAATCAAGCAAGAAATTAAATCTATTCAAAACAGATAGTAGGTACCAAAATGTTTGGTGCTTTGAGAATGATGTAGGTTTTCACCGAATTCCCATTTTCACCGAAAACAGAACGAAAGTATTGCCAATCGATGCTTTAACGGTCAGGATTATCTCTTGCGTAAAACCGTTTAATCGAGTTACGTTGAGTTGTATGTCGTAGTCTATTAGCGTTTTGTTTGTAGTGCTTTGTATTTTATAGAACGGAGTGCGTGACGCAATACGCGCCTCCTCGCTCAGCCTTCACATATGAAGCAATGAACACTTTTGTCCCTTGACTTCAACAACTGCGCATCGACGCTGTCAGTACCGATTCTCACGAAAAAAATGTGATTAATATATATAATTTTAGTTACCAAAATTGATGTGCGCTTAGCTCCTAATTATATAAATGATTTGAAATGTCAATCACAAATTAGGTCTTTGTACTACCTATTTTCATCAGGACCTTGAATTTTAGTATCCTTACATAGTATACTTCTTTTGAAATATAAAGTTTTAGAGTGCACTCACAGTAAAGTTGTATTTCGAGACAAAAAAACTGGTTGACAAACAGTAGTGGTCGTTACGTCACTTAATGCAATGCTTTGCTCAAACCTGCTTTTCTGCTGTATACATCCGGACCACTAGTATATTTTTTATACTCTAAATAGGTACTTGTTATTTTCTCAAGATTTATCAGTATAAGTTTCCGTTTTCTTAACTTATAGGTTCATAAACCGCTTCCAGATTATGTAGGATGTAACAAAAAGTCGGAAATCCTCTCCGTTATGAGAAAAAAATAACAATGCTGACATCCACGTAACACGTATTTTGGGTGTCTACTCCCACGGCCATATTACGTAGTGTGGGCTACTTACTGGTTTACTTAGCATTTATCAAGTCTAAACAAACTTTGACAATGACTTAAATTAAAACCAACACCCAGGTGAGATCTCTGAAGTCTTTAAAGAGGCTTCTTTAGTCAATACATACTCTACTTTATTGTGGAGAGAAAGACCAAAAGCGATTTAAACCATTTATGCTAATTTGTACAGCAGTTGCAACGAAAACTTCGTAATTTTATTTATACAGTATGTCCTGGTTTGAACTAGTGATAATTTATGGGCTATTAGTTTATGAAATGTTATCGACAATAAACCCCCATGTTGGGTTCTAACTCCCCCCTCTTGAAATGGCAGCCATTTTAATTACTTAAAAAAAAACTATTTCTATGGATTTGTTAGGTCCTAAAACTTATGAAACTGATTCATTTGAATGGTACGGCTATCGCCTATCAAATGAAATAAAGATCAAATCAAAATTATAAACCGTCATAATAAAGGGAAAAAAAACAACTGAAAATTATCTTCAGACTATAATTTTAAAAAGTTTTGAACTTGAAATTTAAAAAGCCTTTTTCTTTTCACTGTTATTTTAAAACGGTAATCGTTTTCGGGGTGATTTACAATCCCGGGGCGGGTCGTTTGTTGTAACTTATATTTTAATTAGAAGCAATAAATACAAAACCAAATTTTGTTCTTTGAAAAAACTTTATTTGGAGATTTATACTGGTAGGAGAGCACTGACAATATATGACCTTTACATAATGTTAGTTAACATGTGATACATACTCGTACAAGTTTTGATGCGAAGATGACCTCACCGAAAACTTGTAAACGTACGTGTGATGTGTCATTCTATTTATATTCGAAAGAACTTTTTCTGTATAAAAAAAACCGCCAAACTCGCAATTTTAGCTGCTTGGCTGTGGACTTTGCATCTATACATTGATTAATCGGCAGCACTACATATTCTGTCTAAGGAATAAAAATAATCTTTAAAACCAGTCTCCAAAGCTGTATAACATTTGCTTAAATTAAGTTTTTTTATTGGGCCCCAATACCTTAGGGCAAAGGCACAACGCAAAAGCAAACTAACACAAAAGATTTGTTGGGGGTAAAAATTATATTACATGGGTGAAGCTGAATACTAAAACTTTTGTTTGTATCTATGATCCTATTTAATAATTTGCGTCTGCAGGTCGTGTTCCTTGGATAAGTAGTATGACAAAGCAGCGCGCGTCGACAATTTAGTCATCCACTTATAGATAACCATACATTACCTCTAAAAGTACCCGACTAGACTAGGAAGTACTGTTTAACTTCGCCGACGGAATTTCCTCGTTGATTGCCATGTGCCATGTGACGTGGTAATTACGGATACGTACGGCACATCAATGCGCAAGGGCGGCTTATCGAATTGGGACAAGTTCGATGGCTTCTTGTTTTATTTAGTTAGTCCGTGAGTGAAATCACTGTTTCTACTAGATATTGAATCTCAATTTTCCGGCGATTACAAAAAGCATTACTTACCATTTATGTCGTCATACGATCCTCCCTCGATCACATTATAATTAACAGTTTAGCCTATGGCAGTCAAAGTTCATTGTCAAATTGAATCATACATTTCCATCCATGTCTCTGAACTTTCTGATAAAACGAATAATAATCACTTAAATCCGTTGTGTGTTGGTTCATACGTCCTATTTTTAGGATAAGCATCCTAGTTTATTTTGTATGAACTTGCTTTTCAACCCATAAGCACTATTGTAGTGGTGTACCTAATCTCCTTTAAAACCTTGAAAACTGAAGTATGTCACGATGGTGCCAGTTCCTTTCACCGCGTACTCGCATGTCACATATCGGTAATAAATAGTGGTTTACTCACGTCCTATGCTAGTATTGTGTTACAAATAAATATTTACAAATAGTCGCTAAACTCAAAGACAACAAATAGTATAATTAATTACATTTTTTTACTGTTTAGTTAGTTTGGTAGGTAGTAACCTTCTACCATAGTCTGCTGAATTTAAAACATTTACCTAATGACTTCCTCTTTCCTGACATAGGCAAAGTGACTCATGTCGTTGTTTTATAAATTAATTTCATTGCAATTAATCCCGGGTCGGGCCGAAATTAGTTTAGCTGCGTTTTTCTGTCTTGATTGAAATAGGTCAGAAACAGCTCGAAGTCAGGACGTTGGTGGTATTAACACCCCCGTTCTTTGGAAAGCACGTCAAGCCGTTGGCCCTGCGCCTGATCTCTCTTCGGTCATGTCGGATTTCCGTCTCATCGGACTAGGAAAGTGAAGAAACAGAGAGTGCACCTATGTATTGTGTACACACTTGTGCACTATAATCGGATATTATAATGTTGCGCGTAGTTGGCTAATCTCTGTTAAGATGGGCCGCCGAAATCGTAATTCGCCTAGGAGGACATTAATATTATTAATCTTGTCAAGTTAAAGTATAATAATCATTTCCCAGAAGCTCGAAATGACCTTCTTTGTTCATCCGAACCTTACATGGTTATTTTATTTCAAAAAAGATCTAGCATCTTGGTGTCCTTGAAACTAACATGTTTGTCTGCATAACGTATTTTTTGCTGCCTATCCTTGAATCTGCCATGTTTGCATTCATCAACATCGTACCAATTCTTAAACACACTTGAGGTTTTTCTGTCATCGTTTTAAATACATTTGATACTTAAATATTCAAGCTTACATTTGTCAATGTTGTGTCGTGAAGATATTCATTTATTTTCAAAACTTATTACGAGTATTATAACCTGTTGCGATTGCGAGCATTCTATTGTTGAAATGCGATTATGAATGTAGTCATGGTTGTTTCTCAATCGATGAAAGATAATCTTTTTGCGCCCTGTTGTTGCAGCAATTCTTTCTTTCTTCAACTGAATTGTTTTACATCTTGATCAGTTCATTATACTAACTTTTGTTTATGAATAGCGATCGATTTTTCAATTCTCATGGGCCATACATTTTTGTTCTGTTATTGACCTCTTACAGAAGGTTTATTGTTCTACGAGTGTTATTGATTTTGTTTGACAAGTACGACTGTGTATAAGCTCCAAGCTTAAGCTTGGACGAAGATCCGATAAGCTGATTTAGACTGAACTGTATTACTTTACAACAACAACTGCATAAGAATCGGCATACACTGTAGAAGTGTAGGTAGTAAGTAAAGTAACAAATAGGCTGTTAGAGTAGAATATAAACATTTTCACACGTTCTTCAAGTCTTTATCAATTTGCTGAATTGTTTCTAATCTTATTGTGTCGTTACTCACGTCGTTTCTAATTGTTACAGGAACAAAGCGATCGCTGACTACCTAGGCAGCAACGGCTACAATGACGCGCTGGAAGCGTTCAAGAAGGAAGCCGACATGACCGGCGAGATGGACCGCAAGTTCGGCGGCCTCCTCGAGAAGAAGTGGACTTCAGTTATTAGGCTTCAAAAAAAAGTTAGTATCTTTCATACTTACATACTCGTCTTTTGCCCTCTCGCTGCGATACTTTAGGTGACTTTTTTGGAGTCCCACTCGTTACGCCATCGAATATTGCCATTTCCATTCATGCAATATCAACACGGAAAGTATAATTCAGCCAAGCACATACCTTGGAAACTTATAGTTACCCCAAATATTACTTTTTGCAAACCGGTACCTTCATTACTTAATAAATTACTCTAATGGCAAGCTAACACAGTTATCAACACTGCATTTATTGGCGGAAGCTTGCTATTTCACTATGTAACTCTTGCCATAATCGACTGCACTGCGCCACAAGCACATTTTGTGAAAGCTGTCGCATATATACCTATTTCAGTTCCAATTCAATGACTTATATATCATCATTAATTTAAACTCTATCATTATTTGATTTTTATTATTGTTTTCCTCAAAGCTGTAACTAAAGCAGTTTGACAGCCATCAGAATAGCGACAAGTAAACGATTAAAGATTGTACTTTCGGGTGAGTGATGGTCCTGATTTAAAATGAGAGGTTTATTGTTCTCACTTGGACTCATTCTATGAATCACCTTAAATGGCGAAACTAAAATGTTTCTTTCATTTTAATTATTTAATCGGTCCAAATTAACATCGAAATAATTTTGCAACACACAATTTGTAGTCAAAACAAATTGCAGTCATTTAAATTATTGTAATTCATAATCATCAGTGCTTAATTTGGAACTCGAAGGTCAGATCCTGGAAAGGACTTTGTGATGCGTTTATTGAGTAAATTAGCAATTATTATGACTAACTTATTGATCTCATTTAAATGAACGCTCATTCATCACAATAAATAAGTTTAAAAAGGTACAAAGAAATTATATGATTTGGGCAATCTAACTTAAAGCAGTTATGTTCGATGATAGGAATTTTACAATGATACTACTTTTAAATAAGGATGTATTTTATTTAACACCACTTTGCTCAGTAAATAACAATAACAAATATCTACCTAGAATAATTACCTTGGAAACTTATAGTTACCCCAAATATTACTTTTTGCAAACCGGTACCTTCATTACTTAATAAATTACTCTAATGGCAAGCTAACACAGTTATCAACACTGCATTTATTGGCGGAAGCTTGCTATTTCACTATGTAACTCTTGCCATAATCGACGACACGAATAATTTTTGAATCGAATTTGAATGTAAAGTGTGATGATTAACGATGTCTGGATATTGGTTCACATAACATTACTCGTATTATGTGAAATTGCGCTTACATAAATAAATCATTAATACGTGAACGTGACGATCTGACCGTGGTCGTAATCCGAGAGATCGGGTCGGGCCATCATCAATTTTGCTACAGTCCAATTATCGCCTAAGCAACAGTTGGATTCGTGAATGGATTTATCTGTGTCGTATTGTGTGTGGCGTAAAGGTTTAATGACATCTTGACACTGTTCTCTGTGGGGAAAATAGATCTGATCGATCTGCCTCATTGGACGTTTCTAGGTCAGCAACTATTTTCCTACCGCCCGGCCGGTCGATGCAGTCGCGTGTTGCTCGTATATCACTGTGACACGATTTATTCAGCGACTATCACTCCGAGAATGAGAAACAAAACAAATAAAGCCCAAGGTGATGGTAATTGGTTTGCTCCGCTCCGCTCGCTGCGTCTTTGAACCTTGCTCTACTAATAGACGTCCATAAATTTTATCTCGGGATTGTCTGTTTACCTGATACCGCCTTTCGAAAATACCGATGTATTCTGTAATCAAATCAAAAGAGCATATAAACTTGTGAACTACAATATCAAGGATCACCATAAATTACACATCGTGATCTTTCTGCATGAAATTGACGATTGCGTCTAATCTAAATACTACTATAAAACATTATCACCAGTTAATAATAAACCACGCGGATTTCTTTTCAATATCAAAATTTTCTCAATAACTAATTTGCCAATTCCCATCTCAATACCATATTCGTATATCTCATGAGCTGCGTTTCTGAATCTTATTGACATTAAATGTAAATTTTGTAGGGTCGCCTCCTCTAGTCCTAAGGGACAAACGTCTTGTGAGGTCTCCGAATCCTACCAATTGATGCAAGTTGTATACAATAAAAACTTACTAGCGACCCGCCCCGAAGATTTTTAAAACTAGTTTTAATTATATATTAACACTCACAGTGTTCTTTCTTATTTATATAAGTTTAAATAAGAAACCAAAAATTTGCACACGTGTAGGATTTGAACCCACATCCTTTTGCTAACCGGGCCAACACTCTTACCAACTGAGCTACACACTTGTGCACTATAATAAAATACTCGTCCGAAATTCTTGGTCTCTTTTGAATACGTCATTGCGAGACGTCAGCGTCATCTACCCGTGCTGGTTTAAATCCTAACCGTGTGCGAATTTTTTGTTTCTTATTTAAACAAAAATTTTAAAATTGTTTTGTATTTTCAGTGATTATTACCACGTACGAGCGAACTCGCAAACTTATAATATTTGAATATGACAAATTGTACGAAACCAAACCTGAATGACCTTGCAATATCCTAATATTCATGGCTCTAACTCTGCTTAGTATGAGGCTAATGCATTATCCAGCTATGCAGGTGTGATCGAGCCGTATAAATGCTACATATTATTAATGTGATTGCAGGTTATGGAACTAGAGTCCAAACTGTCAGAGGCACAGAAGGAGTTCATTGAAGGAGCGCCGACACGCGGCAAGCGCACGCCAGCCGAGTGGATCCCGCGTCCGCCGGAGAAGTTCTGTCTCACTGGACATCGAGCCACCATCACCAAGGTAACTATAAGACCCACTTGCGCACGTCCGGATTAGCTAATCTGGATTTGTTCAAGGCCTATTATGTGAGTTGTAAGTTCAGATCTTCCAGATCAGCTAATCCAGGGCTTTCAACGCAGATAGGCTTTGGAAGAGTCCGGAATATCTAATCCGGACATGCGCAAGTGGACCTAAGAGTTTAGCACGTCCCTGCGCCCGCCGCAAGTCAATGGTACGCGACTGCCATAGGAAATCTCCCCGCAACAACGCATGCCACGCCCCCGCACCTCTGGTGACCGCAGGAAGATCGCGCAAGAACTTGTCGGACTATAGCCGAATTGGAACTACGCGATCCCTACCGAAATAAGCCAAGTACGCCGAAAATATTAAAAAGAGCACAATTGCAATTAGAGGTGAAAACTTCGGAATCTTTCCGAAATTTTGGAAATTTTCAACTATACTTCCGGGAGTTTTGCTGAGAACTTCCAAAACTTCCGGCAACTTTGGAAGTTTTCATAATAGATTATTAAGAAAAACTGGGGATACTTTGAACCTTACTTACTGTGTTACTATGATGGCATACTGAACATCACAAATAAACAGTGTTTGATGGCTAAACCCTATTATAAGTAACTAGCAGTCCGCCCCGGCTTCGCCCGCGGTACATACATAGCCTATGACACTTGGGGATAGTGTAGCTACCCAATGGTAAAATAATTTTGGAAATCGGTCCAGTAGTTTTGGAGCCTATTCATTACAAACAAACAAATCTTATTAGTTTAGATAAGTGTAGAAGTAGCCAATAACACATATTTTTGATACGTGACGAGTAGCGTTGAGTTTATTCCCCGGAATATTTCCAACTGTTGGGTTTATTTCCATTTTCGGGGAAAGTATGCGGAATATTTCCAATTCGTCGGGAAAATAGGGAAAATACTCAAAAGTGCACTTAAATTAATAATATGCGAGAATTTAGCTTTGCTAAGTTTGAAGATTTGAGACAAGTAATAATAAAGTTAAATCTTCGTTATTTAAAACAAGAAATTCAGAAAAATAAAACGTGTAGGTTTGTTTTCTTTTAAGTGTCTAGGTGAACATACTTAAAATCCCGAGTGTGGTAAGTGAGCTATCAGGGGAAGAGTGAAAGAAAGGCGCCTCTTTTGCTTATATTTTTTTCTTCATCATATCAGTCTGTTGCAGTCCACTGCTGGACATAGGTCTCTCCAAGACGGCGCCAACTTTCACGGTCCTCCGCTTCTCGCATCCAACCACCACTGGCCACCTTCCTCAGGTCATCGGTCCATCTAGCAGGGGGGTGTCCAACACTACGTTTCCCGAGACGTGGTCTCCATTCGAGAACCTTCCTTCTCCAACGCCCGTCGGATCTGCGACAGACATGACCAGCCCACTGCCACTTCAGCTTACTGCACCTCTGAACGATATCTATGACTTTCGTCTTTTGGCGGATGATCTCGTTTCGGATTCTATCCCTTAGCGAGATCCCCAGCATAGACCGTTCCATAGCTCGCTGGGTGACATGCAGTCGGTGGGCCAGCTTAACTGTCAAGTTCCACGTCTCGGCCCCGTAGGTCGTGACAGGTAGGACGCACTGGTTATATACCCTGCTCTTCGGCATTGCGGTAGTGGCGACGAGAAGATGTGACGCAACTTCCCAAATGCTGCCCAATCTAGCTGCACCCTTCTGGCGATTTCGCGCTCGAAGTTGTCTATACCCACTTACAACACTTGCCCGAAGTAGACGTATTCCTGGACAACTTCGAGTGTCTCGCCACTGACTGCTATCGGTTCATGACCTTAGTCTTGTCATCAAGTTCATCTGGAGACCAACGCATCGCGAGGCAAAGTCTAGGCTGTGCAGCATTTTTGCAGATCCCGCGGCGTTTCTGCCATTAGCACTATGTCGTTGGCAAAGCGGAGGTGCGTGAGATATTCGCCGTTAACATTGATGCCCATTCCCTTCCAGTCAAGAGTCTTGAAGACATCCTCCAGTGCACTTGAGAACAGTTTCGGGGAAATAACGTTCCCCTGTCTCACACCTCTGAGCAGCTGAATGGGTCTTGTCTTGTAACCTTGGACTTGGACGGACATCGTTGCCATATCATACAGGCCTCTCAGCACCTCCACATACCGCCAGTCGACTTGGCATCGCTGCAAGGATTCCAGAACAGCCCAGGTTTCGATGGAGTCGAAGGCTTTTTCGTAGTCCACAAAAGCTATACACAATGGCTGGTTATACTCTTCGGACTTCTGTATAACCTGCCTGACTGTGTGGATGTGATTTACAGTACTGTAGCCTTTACGAAACTCCGTTGGCTGGAAAGCGTCCAATCTTGTGGCGAGACGATTTGTGAGGACTCTCGAGAACAGCTTGTAGACATGACTCAGGAGCGCGATTGGCCTGTAATGTCCAAGAGCGACTTGTCGCCTTTCTTAAAAAACAGCGCCACAACGCTCCCACTCCACGCCTCCGGGGTAGTCCCATTTGCAATGACGGCATTGAAGATTCTCACGAGCTTCTTAATGACTGGAGGTCTTCCTGCCTTCAGGAGCTCGGATGTAATGCCGTCTTCACTGGGAGCCTTCCCATTGCTGTTTGAGAGCCCCCGCAACTTCGTCTTCGTCCACATTTGGGAGGTCTTCGGTGTAGTGGCGTGTCAGCGTGGCTCTTGGGTCAGTCGCATCGAGAGGAGGCTTCGAGACTTGCGAGGCATATAGTTGGCTAAAATTTTTTGAGGTTTTGAATTTTTTTGCTTGTAAACTCGAAAACTGCTTATTTTATTTTAAGACAAATTCAAAAGTTAACAAGATATTACAAAGTATCTGATTTGATAACAAGTTCAAAAACTTAATTTCAAGTGCGGACAAATCGCGCAATACTAATTTAATGTCATCTCTTTTTGAACTTACAATTTAGGTCCTCTCATTTACTAAAAGATCAGCCACTAGGTGAAATCGGTCGTTTTCATTGAACTTCCTACTCCTTAGAAGAAACTTAGGTATCTGATCAAAAAGGAGTAAATTGTGAGTTCAAAAACATAGATGTGGACACCTGTGTTTATTTTTCAGAATTTCTTGTTTTTAATAACGAAGATTAAACTTTATTATCACTTATCTTAAATCTTCAAACTTAGCAGAAGCCAAACTGCCGTTTCTAATGTAGAGATTTTACTATGACCCTGTTACTTATTGTCGAGATTTCTCCAATCCTTCTCAAACGTCTACATTTCTACATTTCTCCTTCGCGACATCGTGGGCACAGTAGTAAGAAGTATACTACAAGATTGTCGAAATTCTCTCATTTTATTAATTTAAGTCCACTTTTGAGTATCTTCCCGCCGAATTGGAATATTTCCCAATCTTTCCGTTTTTCCCTACACTTTCCCGTATTTTTCTTTTCCATCCCAATTTTTTCTTTCCCTTGCCCATCGCTAGTGACGAGGCATATTAATTACCTAATCTACGAAGGCATTTATTACACTAACTAATATCCATATACAAAATAAGCCACAACCACGACTATTCACTGTTACTGCGTGCACGCAACTACCATAAAATCGGTTACACAAGCGCGGTGTAGGTGCGGGACGGGGCGGGGGTAGCGCCAGTCAGCCGCGCGAGCGGCGGCGTCAATCCTTTGATATAAAGCCGCCAAATAAAAGCCGCTTCACCAACGAAATGTATGGCGAATTTACTTATCTTCAAATAAATCGTCGTGTTATGTAAGTGCCTACCTATATATCATAATTAAGTTAACATTTAGTCGATGTAACGAAATTGTTGTACCTAATTAAAGTAAACATTTTTTTTAAAACTTCCAAAAATCCGGAAGTTTTGGCTTAGAAATGGAATTTTTCCTGGAAGTTTTTACCTCTAATTGCAATACACAGGTGCTCTCTCTCTCCCCTCTCTCGCTCTCTCCCCCTGTAGGTACCTCTCATAGTTTACTAAGGAGTTTAAACTCAAATTAACGCACAACTCTAAACGAAACATGGTTTATCTCAAAATCTATCGTGATTTAGCTTTTTTAAAATGCATTTTAGTATTCACAACAAGGCAATATAAACTAGAAACTTGGATAAAGTGTGATCGATATTTTGACAACTGGTATTTAATCAGTAACGTTGTCTCCAGGTAATATTCCACCCCGTGTTCAGTTTGATGGTCTCCTCGAGTGAGGACGCAACCATCAAGGTGTGGGAGTTTGAGAGCGGCGAGTACGAACGAACCCTGAAGGGTCACACCGACTCCGTTCAGGACATCGCCTTCGACCACCACGGAAAACTACTGGGTAAGAAACCTGTGACTCCCCATTAATCTTTAAAAAATGTACACCCATCTGCGCTCTGAAATTAGCTATAGCATCTAGATAGTTTTTCAATCCAACCAAACCTTTTATCTGTCCTTGAGATAGTCATCTACACAAATAAAAACGTTAACCTGTAAATTAACAAAGAATTTATGTAAAAAAGCACCCACATGCATTAGCAAAAACATGGACTTGTTTTTTCACTTCCATGTAAGACAATTTCAAGAGTTGATAAGTCCACCTTAAAAATATCAGTATCTATTCCAGCTCTACTGACAATGAAGAAGGCAAGAAGGCTTAGAAAACTATGATAACATAAACTAAAATACTATAGCCCGACGGCCTAAGTGAGTCCTCGCCTGCGGAGTACAGGGGTGCGGGGTAATCGTCTACCGCACCCCTGTGAAAGGGGACCATTAGCGGTGCAGGCGGTGGGCGCTTGTGATTTGATTGGGTTATTTGGATTCTGAAATTCGAAATAAGCATATATTTTTTTTTTCAAAATTCACATCACTTAATCAAATCGAAGCGACCGCCGCCCGCATCTCGCACAGTCCCTGCCGTTCTCGTTTACATAGTTATAATAATGTCAATATGTATAGTATACACAGCAGTTGAAGGTAAAAGCTAATGTCATGACGCATCTTGGGAGTTGAAGGTGTTGGCAGAGTCCAGAGAAGTGTGAAAATTGCTCCACCGTGAAAAACGCAGCTATTAATATTAAGTTATAAATGACTAAGCATCTCATCATTTTGTAGTAATAGCAATAATTATCCTCCTAGCCGAATTTCGACTACAGCAGCCAATCTTAACGACTGCAGCGGCCAATCTCAACAGAGATAGCCAACTGCGGGGAAGAAATTATAATGCACAAGTGTGTGCAAAATCCACAGGTGCACAAAAATTAACAAAGGCTAACAAAGAGCTTGTTCAATTTTCAAATGTCACTTCACAGTATCCTGCAGCGCCGACATGTCGATCAAGCTGTGGGACTTCAACCAGACGTTTGAGTGCGTGAAGACAATGCACGGGCACGACCACAACGTGTCCTCCGTGGCGTTCTCGCCGAGCGGGGACATCGTCTACTCTGCCAGCCGCGACAAGACCATCAAAGCTTGGGAAGTGGCTACCGGGTAAGTGACATGCATAAAGATATGGTAAACAAGGCCACCGACCACAGCCACCGGTGGCTAGCGACAAGCTGTTTACATTGTTTTTAACACGTTTTGAATGGAGTCGCCGCACAATGAAGCGAGTGGCGTCCCACCGGTCATTATTTTAACAAAACATCTGTCAAAATATTACTAGGTGAATGACAAATTGTAGCGACCACCAACTACCTTCGTTTGCGCGGGACTAAAGGGCGTGGCGCGCGACAGCCACCGGTGGCGGTGGACGGTGGTCCATCTGCGCGGAGCCTAAGCCAAATTTAAGTTAATCCTGTTTCTTTCTCTACAGATGAAAAGAGACACGAGAACAATAATTTGGAAACGTCAAATTAATTGATGCGACTTCCCGCGTATTTTTATAAGTTTGCGTGTTTTCGTCTTACTTTAATAGTCATCGTTTGATAAATTAAATTTGTCTACGGATTTAACAAACCGTTTCGTGCGCAACCCTCCTGCCTTGCGTATGCAGCATGCTAAATGTCAACGGGTGTTGTTGCGGGGAAGGGAATGTTCTATGACATTCGCCTGCTATTCCTCGCCTCCCGAACGCCTTGCGCGCAAACTTATCGGACTATAGTTTAAGGTTTCTAAATTATTGTGGTATGTCTCTTTTTGATTTTTTAGCAGAAAAAGAAACAGAAAGTACTTGGTTAATCTTAGATAAGGCATCTTTGAATGACACTATTATTATTATTTATTATTGAAAATTTGGGCCAAATGCAAGCCAGCTCAACCAGTGATTGGTCTATTGTGGCAGCCCTTTTGATTATAGCTCACTACTAATGCCCGTTGAATCCAGTAAGCGCCAGATTTTTCGAAGAGTGAGTTCTGTTTGAATGTACCATTAACAGCACGTTGTCGTTCCAGATACTGCATCAAGACGTACAAGGGCCACCGCGAGTGGGTGCGCATGGTGCGCGTGTCGCCGGACGGTACGCTGCTTGCGTCCTGCTCCAACGACCAGACCGTGCGCATATGGAACGCGGACACTAACGAGTGCAAAGTGAGTATTGTCTAAAAAATAGTTTTGTTTGGTCGAATAAATTTTTCAAAGACGTCGAAATAATAATTCTGTATAACATTATTCTGCCTAAGCTTTCTTTTTCGCACTTAGTGAGAACGGCAATTGATGCTGAAACACCGAAAGTCATAATGAGAAAGAAAGGCCTATAGACAAACCTACGCCTCACCTACCTATCTAAATAGATACGATTAACGTAGAGTTTAGAGCGGGTCAGCCAAGAGGGGAAACAGAATTAGGCCCGCAGGCTTATTACCTGTCTTGCAAATAGCGTCGTATAATCGTCAAGCGATAGCGAAATAATTGCTCCAAAATCGCAAATTCGTATCACGCATCAGCAAAAATGAAGCCATAGTAAATTAGTGACAGTCTCTTTGACTTGTCAAATTTTTCCTATTAGGTACGCGAGCAATTTGCTAGCGATCACATACGTAATACGTGTTTTAATGTCGCAAAATGCTCTGTCCTAACATTCGGCCGAGCTAAGGCGCCACTGCAATATGGCTATCGGATGGGCGAAACACAAATAGAAAGGGTGGAATCAGTCCGAGATCTTGGCGTTATAATGGACGCCAAATTGACTTTTAGAGACCACATCATCAGCATTTGCAAGAAAGCATATAAACGGCTTGGTTTTCTTCTCCGAAGAACTGGGTTATTTTCTAGCATAAAAGCTATTGCAATATTATATGATGCGCTTGTAAGGAGCCAACTAGAAAATAATGCTGCAATATAACGCGTGAAGAAAAATACAGACTCATACTGAAACGCATACAAATAAGTACACGCGATTCTTATATCTTAAGCTTTACGGCGTATATCCTTTTCTATCCCTTAATGTATCCCACCTTGTTTGTCTTGGGCATGGTGGGATTCAACAGGCTGGAGACTAAAAGGGACCTTGCTCTAGCAACATATATCTTGAAGGTGGGCCGCGGTATTATCAGTAACCCGGATGTCCTACATTGGATAGGTCTGAACGTGCCCGATGGCTACGCACAGAGACGGCGCCGACCGAGCTTATTCGCTGTGCCGCGAGGTAGAACGCAACTACTGGCCACGGCTCCCCTAACGCGTGCTATAAAAAATCTAAACTTAGCCGCCGATTGCCTAGATTTATTTATTTGTTCACGAGCGGAGTACGAGAGAGTGACATTACATTTAATATGTTACAAAAATATTTAGAAATTTGATTTTGACTGATTGTAAATAGGGAATTTTTTATCTGATTGTGTTTTATGAATTACTTTATATTTAATGATTTTATGTATTGTTTAATTGAATCTTTTATGTTATTATGAATTCTGATCTTATGTTTTAATTTATTATGTGATTCTGCATCTATCGATTTGGATTTTTTCTGTAAGGGTAGGTGTATGTAGAAAAATAAATGAAATGAAATGAAAAATGTTTTTTTTAAGCTAAGCAATCGATCACGCGTTAACTCCGCAATTTTCGCTAAATGCTAAATTTTAGGTACTTAATAAGCCTACCGGTATGAAAACAGTGGAAACCGGCCTTTGGACGGTTCGGTGTTTTTAGTGGTACACTTTAGCAGAGATGGTGGAGGTTTGTAAATATGAAGTAAAACTTTTGTTTTGACTGTTTGAGGAAGACAAAAGCTTGTCTTTCTCAGACTGTCATTTGATTTATGTACCACAATGTTGTAGCCGTTGTATCTTTTCTAATTTTTTTGTTAACTCTGGCGTTTTATTTTTGAGAACCAATACTCAGCGCATTATCAGTAGCGTTTACAGAGGGGGGCCTAGTGCGAGTTTTCATTTGACACCAAAAAAAACAGGTTTCGCTAACGTGCCACTAAAGGTGCTGATCAAATTCCATACAAATTTTCGTAACACGAACGAAGGTGATTGCGTGAAAAGTCAGATCAGGGGCATGATTCTCATGCAGTGAAAAACAGTTCACATTCTTAAAAATGTATGCAATTTTACGAGTGTGAACTTTTTTCCACTGCATGAGAATCGTGCCCCAGATCCGCACTTGTGCACGTGTAAGGGCACGTAAGGCATAATAAGAGGTGTGTCATTGTAATATTGTTTATTTCAAATTGTATCTCTATATACTATTTATGAATAATGTATTAATTTTAGGGCTATGACAATACTCTACAGTTGCTTAATTTCCTTGTGTGACATTTGACATAATCATTTTATTGAATCCTGTCATGATTAAGGTTGAGGTAGAGGCCTTTTCCCAGCAGTGGGATCTATATAGGACTTGTCATGATTTTTATCCGAAATTAAGTATCAATCTTTTGTATTCTTAATTAATGTTCTTATCTTATCTTTATAGGGGCCATGGGCATTAACCCACGGAGCACCTCGACCCACTAGGATCTTTTGTGACTCCCATACCTTTACTCTTCAGTGTTCCTTAAAGACTTCCTTTATAAATTTTACTATGTCTTTAGGTCTGAAGAGCCTATAGTCTTCCGAGTCTGGGTAAGCCAATCCAAGAAGACCCATTCGGGTTCTAGCCAGTGCATCGCATTCACACATCAAGTGCTTCATGTCTTCTGGCTCTTCCCCACAGGCTCTGCAGCTGCCGTCCTGAGTTAGCCCCATTCTGAGAAGCATTTTATTTGTGGCGTAGTGACCAGTTAATGCCCCCAGCAGAGGTCTCGAGTGTTGGCGGCTGTTAAGCATTAGGTATTTGTACCATTTTCTAGCATTCAGATCAAGAAAGGCTTTAGAGTGATCCAGGGCATTTATTCTGGACCATTCCTGGGCATGTTTGGCCTTTATGTGGTTCTTGAATGCCGTGTTAATTGTTCCATTCGACAATCCTATAAAAGGCTCAGGGCCAATTAGTCTAGCCGATGAGCCCCATCTCGCTAATTCATCTGCTTTCTCGTTACCCTCGTAACCTGTGTGACCCGGTATCCATATTAAACGTAGTTTATTATGTTTGCCGAGTCTGTTAAGTACTTCAATGGCATTTATGACTAATTTTGAGTTCACTTTTGCCCTTGACAGTGCCTTTAACGCAGCTTGACTGTCACTGAGAATATAGATAGTGCGGTTTTTCACACCTTGATCTAGATTCCTTAATGCACATGAGAGTATAGCATAGGTTTCCGCTTGGAAAACTGTTGCCATTACACCCATGCATTGACTTTCTTGGAAGTCTTTCAGGTAAACTCCCGCACCTGTGCCGCTATCCATTTTGGATCCATCCGTATAGCAGATTATGCTATCCGGTTCCGGCTTGGGTGGGCGTTGTTTCCAGTCATCCCTTGTGGGGAGGTGGACTTTGTATAGTCTTTGGAAGTAAAATTTTGGACTTGTTCGATCACAGTCCATTTGAAGGATCCTGTTCAAATCCGAATTTCCTTCCCATAGAGTGTGATTCGTTTGAGGTTTGGATGCATCCCAAAGCTGGGAGACCTTAAGTCTTTGCAGTGCCTTCCTTGCCTCAGTCTCTATCACAATATGCAGCGGAGGAAGTTCTAGTGCTACTTCCATTGCTGCCGTTGGAGTGCTTCTGAAGGCCCCCGTTATCGCTAGACAAGCAGTTCTTTGTAATTTTTCCAAAGCCTTTCTGCATGTTACTAGCCTTGTCCTTGTCCACCAGACAATGCTGCCATATGTAATTATAGGTCGCACCATCATTGTGTATATCCATCTTATAATCCTTGGGTTTAATCCCCATGTTTTACCATAGGCCGCTCGACACATTCCAAAAACTCTTGTTGCTTTAGAAATTGTTATGTCAGTGTGCTTGCTCCAATTGAGTTCCTTATCTAGTGTTAATCCTAGATACTTAACCTCTTTGGACCATTGTAGCTGGGTTTCATATAATGTTATCGTCCCAAGCCCTTGGAGATTTCTCATTCTTGTAAACGGAACCACTGTTGTTTTGCTGGGATTGACCATCAGATGATTGCTTTCGCACCAGTTCTGAAGGATGTTCAGCGCTCTTTGCATTAGTTCCGATACCGTCCTCGGAAATTTTCCGTTGACCATTATTACAAGGTCATCTGCATAACCTACTGTGTAGTAAGGTCCTTCATTTAGTCTGGCCAGTAGCGAGTCTACAACTAAGCTCCACAAAAGCGGCGATAAGACTCCGCCTTGGGGGCATCCTCTAGTGGTTTTCAAAGTAAGATGTTCTCCCACTAGCTCTGAGTGTATTATTCTTCCTTTGAGCATGCAATCTATCCATCTGCAGATAGTTTTAGATATGCCGTGCTCATTCGCGGATGCTCTTATGGATTCGAATGTTGTGCGGTCGAAGGCACCTTCTATGTCCACAAAAGCCCCTAGGCACAGTTCCTTATGTTCTAGAGCGTACTCTGCTCTTTTTGTGACATAGTGAAGTGCGGTCTCCGTTGATTTGCCGGACTGATAAGCGCATTGTAGACCGTGTAGAGGAAATTTTCTCAATGCACCTTCCCTGATATGCCTATCAACCATTTTTTCCAACGTTTTTAGTAGGAATGATTGTAAGCTGATCGGTCTAAACGCTTTTGGTTCCTCATAATCTGTTTTACCTGGTTTAGGAATAAAGATTACTTTAACTTGTCTCCACCTTTTTGGTATATATCCAAATGCTATGCATGCTCTATAAAGTCTACATAGGTATGGATTCAGGATCGAGACACCTTGTTGTAGTACAATGGGGTAAATGCCGTCTGGACCAGGCGCTTTAAATGGCTGAAAGGATTTAAGCGCCCAGCTCACTTTGGCAGCATCTACTACCTTCTTCGCCACTAGCCAGTCGCTTTGCGTGGTCTTTCTCGCTTGGTCTTCCTGGCTAATGGCATCTTCGTTTTCACCTATAGTCTTGGCGCCGGGAATGTGGGTTTTAATCATTACTTTCAGCGTTTCGGCTCCGACCTTTGTGCGTTCTCCATTCTCATTTGTTACTGTTGACAGTGGAGCTGATTTTGTGGTGGAGATCGCTTTTGTCAGTCTCATTCCTTCTGGTACTGAGCTGATCTTCTCGCAGTGGGCTCTCCAGGCAGAACGTTTTGCCTTTCGAACCGCAGTGCTGTATCGCGTTAGTGCCTTTTTGTTTATTTTTTTTATTTTTTATTCACTGAAGTTATTCGTAGCTTTAGCTACATTGAATGCCCTCCTTGTCTCTTTTCTGATTTGAGCTACCTCTTGGGTCCACCATGGTAGTCTCCTTGCAATTGCTTTGTTTTCCGGGCAGTTGCCTTTCCATGTAACTTCTAGCGCATTATTAATTCTGTCTGCCTCGAATTCTATATCTAGTATAGAGTTCAGCTCAACTCTTTGTTGATTAAGTTCATCTTTAAGTTCAGTCTTGAAGTTATCCCATCTTGTATTCCTGGGATTCCTTCTGCGTACAGTTTCGATAGGCGTATCCAAACTGTACCCAAAGCATATGTAGTTGTGGTCCGAAAGCAAGACCTCGTCTGACACATGCCAGCTATTAATGTTCTTGGCAGCTTTGTTGTTCGCTACGGTTATGTCGATCACCTCCGCCCTACGAGCATTGAAGAATGTCGCCTTATTTCCTGAATTTAATAATTGAAGGGGAGAGCTTACCACATAGTGCCATAACTTCTCTCCTCTATCGTTGATGTCCGAGCTTCCCCAGACCACGTGGTGTGCATTCGCATCACATCCGATGACCAGGTTGTCATCTTCTCGACTGCAGGAGTCCACCAGATCCCGTAAAAGTGGTGTAACTGGATCTTTATCTTCATAGGGGAGATAAGCTGACGAGAATATTACTGCCCGCTTTCCTCCCGCCCCCGTATGGACCTTGACCGTAGTCAGGTCCCTGGAACAGAAAGCAAAGAGAGGAACTGCGTTGAGGTCATTTTTGACATAGACACAGCTCCTCACATCATTAGTAGAGCAGTTGTAGTAAATTTTTCCTGCTTGGCTACCTAGACCCTTAACTTGCCCCTTATATAGATAAGGTTCTTGAATGAGGGCAATATCGTATTTATTACATTGAAGCTCTCGTGCCAGAAGGGCAGTCGCAGCTCGACAGTGATGTAGATTTATCTGCACACACCTTAAATTCGCCATTTCTGCTAGCAGTCTTGATAGAAGGACCTCTTCGTCCTCCTGTGCCATCGGCGACGAATGACCCAGGTAGAGCGAGTCCATGGCACCAAGCACCTCCTCTGACCTTGGGGACCCCTCACTTGGTCGCCCCAGAGGCAAGCACTCAGCGCCACATTCTCGCGCCAACCCTGATGGGCCCGGAACTGCAAGGTCCTGGGTGCCAGCGTCAGGCTCCTTATTTGCAGCCTGTACCTCGCTGTTCTTTGCATCGACCTGAGCAGCCGCAGGCCTCACCGTCTCTTCCAAAAGCTTGAAGGTGCTCAGGTCGATGCCAGTACTCAGGCAGTAGCCTCTTGCCCCTATGTATTTCGCAGAGGCTCCATCCATCAGTACGATCCGACGAGTGGTGCGACCCTCCTCCTTCGTGTCCACCACCCGCCAGTTCGCAGTCTTTACTTCCGGATGTATCCTCTGCACAATACCCAGAAGCCTCGAGACGTCTGCCTTCGTCGTCTTGGTCTTCCAGGCCATCTTAATGGGCTTAGGAAGGTCCCTGGCTATGACCACTTTTAGCTTGACTCCCTTAATGGTCTCGCCATTAAAGGATTCAAGCCATTTCGCGGAGTGGTCTCCATTGCATGAAACGGGGATCACCCCATTGGAAGTGAACCCCATGTGTACTTGAGGAAGGGGATCCGGTGTCGATTCCAGCCAGTCGAGAATGGCAAGCTGGATGTCATCGAATATCTTTTCCTTAAGCATTGTCGCGGGATAGTTGTCAGGGATGATCGCCATTTTGATAGTCCCCAGTACCTCTGCGTAAGAACTCGATGTCTTAACGCGTTTGGCACTGGTTTCCACAGGGCCCTCATCACTGACCTCTCTCACTCGCTTTGAACGATCGCCCGAGGCGGCATCCTCAGCCTGCTGCCTTTGCAGAATAGCCTGAGCATGCCGCCTCTGGGCTCCCGTCCTACCGCGTTTCTTGTCGTTCGGCCCATCCCTGGACAGATCCTGTCTCGGAATCGGCCGAGCGGGCGCCGATGAAGTGTCAGGTAGCGGGGCCCCACCCCTGGAGTTACCGGCACCTTCGCGTGGCAGGCCGACGCCCCTTTGGTCACCGTCCCGACCGCGTGACGGTCCTAAGTCCCCTTCACGCGGCGGTTCCCGTACCGTCCGGCTGACGTGGTCCCCTCCACTTGTCGGTCCGGGTCTCCGTTGTGGTGCTGCTGTGTGCTGACCCCTTCCTTTGGCCTTGGCGGAGCCCCCACCTGGCGGTCTGTCAGTCTTCTGACTGGCAGAGCCTCCAGGTTTCCTCTCACACCCCTGCCTCTGGAGTTGCTGTCCTGGCACTCTACCACCTCTACTTGCACCAGAACCGCCTCGTTTCGCAACTGTACGCCATCCTCTACGCGCCAGTTCAGAGTCCGATAAGGATTCCTCCCTGTCACGGTTGGTGCGTGTACCTGCCGTCTCGGTGGTCCTGCTTGGAGCATAACCAACCCGTGATGTCTCTGCTGAGACCTCCAGCTCCCCCGTAGGATTGCCGGTGCCGCCACCTGCGGCCGCATGGGTAAGCAATTTTGTGCCCCCCCCCAGAATACGTGGGGCAGCCCGAGCTTTGCTCGGGGAGGGATTCTCCAGCACCGCTGGTACCCTCCTGGGGTAAATTCTTTTTCAAATTTGCCTCCATATTTGTTGTTGGGATTAAGAAAAGTTACGCGTACCCCTTCCCACAGAGCTCATGGCCTGTGGTGGCCTGTATTATGGTTATACCGCCATTGTTCGGTTGGGTCCTTTTAGTGTCCACTCAAGGCCGCCCACGCCTCATCGGTTGCTTGCCGGAAATGGTTATACCGCCATTGATTCGGTAGCATGGGACTTTTAGTAAGGCAGCGGTCCCTTAAGAAAAATTTTCGCTACCAACGTCCGTCCATCATCAGGTTACAGCGCCTTTTGTAGGGGTATGCCACGCCACTGGCTCCCCAGCACCCTTCAGGACGGACTGCCTGATTTACTGCACCCGGTGGCAACAGGCCCTGCCCCCTGAGAATGGACTCTCAGAGTAAGACCCAAGTGCAAGAGATCACTCTACAGTCCACCATCATATTTTAGATGATGGACACGCAGGGACATGACCTCATCATCCCGGCGATAGTTCGTCTGAAGGTTTCTGTTACGTCTATTTCTGAGGGAATTAGACCAATAGCAGAGTGGCAACCGCGTGCAGGAGAACTCTTCAGGCTTGCCTTGAGGATCATCACGACTGTAGCGCTCTCCCTCAAAGCCATTCGCCACCTTACTTGCCAAGAGACGAGTAAGGTAGGCCAGTACCTATACTATACAAGCAGCAAAGCAGAAGCAGAGTGCAAGCTAGGCATCGCAACTATTAAAGCATAGACACTGCCCCTCCCCTAATTAATGTTTATATAAGTATTATTTTCTTTTTTCGATTTAGTTACCGTCTTGGTGTAGTGGTTTGCGCCAGGGACTTATAAACCAGGCGGTTGCGGGTTCGAATCCCGCAAGGGGCAAATGTTTGTGCGATGAGCACGAGCATTTGTACCTAAGACATGGGTGTTTAAAAATGTATATAAGTATGTCTATCCGTTATCCTAGTCACCATAGCACAAGCTCGCGCTTAGTTTAGGGCTAGGTAATTGTTGTATTTGTTGAAAAAAAAAATGTGTAACCTGGTGTGTCTTGGTGTTCTGCACTGTAATATACCATGTGTAAATAAAGAAATAAATAAATTGTACCGTTGTTTTGAACCATCAGATGGAACTGCGCGAGCACGAGCACGTGGTGGAGTGCGTGGCGTGGGCCCCGGAGGCGGCGGCGGCGGCCATTAACGAGGCGGCCGGCGGCGACAACCGGCGCGCCAGCCACGCCGGGCCCTTCCTCGCCAGCGGCTCGCGCGACAAGTCCGTCAAGGCGAGTATTATCTAAAGTGTCCCGCAGAATGGGGAATCGAACTGCTACGGGAGGTAGCTTGGCTAAAATTCTATCCCTAAATTTATGAAAAAAAATTGTAGCCAAAAAAAAATAATAAGGAAAAAATCTAACTTTTTTCCGGCTCGAATTAACTCTTTCACTACCACCATTTTCTTGATGTTCATCAAGATGCCGCCGTATAAAAAAAGCTGCGAACACGCTAGGCGTGTTCGCGTCATGTGACTTGAAAAAACATTGAACACGTCGTACTGATTTTATGAAAAGTAAATGTACTTAGTAGTATTCGGTTCTCAAACTTTTTACTAGAATCCCCATGCATCAATGAATAATGTGTGCGGTTATTGTGAACTGTGACATTGTGGAGGTAGGAACTCACCAGCTACTGGCCGCGATGTGGCGCGGGTGCCGTTGCATGACGGTTGACCTCAAGTCAGTGCGTGGATATTATATGATTTTATATTAAAATAAAGTTCGGGTCCCATAGTGACCAATATTATTGTTTTTTAATTTTGACGTTCATACATGGCTTTTTCTGTCATAAATTGTATAAATTATTTTTGATTTGATTTGAAGTGCGGCCAGGTTACGAAACGTTCCTGGGCTAAGTGTGGTGGTGTATTACGGGCCCGGTTAATGAAGTGTTAACACAATTGTTGCAGATCTGGGACGTGAGCACGGGCCAGTGCCTGGCGACGCTGGTGGGGCACGACAACTGGGTGCGCGGCGCCGCGTGGCACCCGGGCGGGCGCTACCTGCTGACGGCGAGCGACGACAAGACGCTGCGCGTGTGGGACGTGGCGCACACGCGCTGCCTCAAGACGCTCTACGCGCACCAGCACTTCGCCACCGGCCTCGGTGAGTGCTCGCTTACATCTAGCGATGGCCGATCGATAGTACCGATACTGTCAATTGTATTTGCAACGATAGTATCGATTGTTTTGGACTATCGATAGTTAAACAATTTGCAATAGTATTGTTTACTATTGTCAGGTAATACTCACACAAAAGTGTCATTTCAAAACGCAGCTTGATATTAGAAATATTTATAAAAGTACTAGTGGTTCCCCGCGACTTCGCCCGCAAGAGTTGGATTTTCCATATAAACTTTCATCCCCCATTTCACCCCCTTAATGTTTTTATATCACTACAAAATGTAGCCTATGTCCTTTCCAGGGTCTCGAACTGTCTCCATACCTAATTTCATCTCAATCGGTTCAGCGGTTTAAGCGTCAAGAGGTAACAGACAGACAGACAGACACACTTTCGCATTTATAATATTAGTATGGATGCCAAATACCTATACGAGTACACTAGTCAATTTTCAGTTTAACCGTTTACATACATACGAGTGCTTGATTGTATGAAGACGACATTAAACATTAATCGGATAAGTCTGGGTACTCCCAAAATTCATCACAATCGGTTCAGTGGTTTAAGCGTCAAGAGCTAACAGACAGACAGACACACTTTCGCATTTATAATATTAGTATGGATATAACCATTGAAAACCATTACAGGCATAATGGTCCTCAACTACATTACTAATAAAATATACTTAATACTATTGTAATTTTTTTTAACTATTGATAGTCCATAACAATCGATAGCATCGACAATATCGATAGTATTGCAATCACTCGATAGTATTGTTTTAATATGTACTATAGTATCGATAATATCGATAGGGGATTTTCGATGTAAACTACCGATAGTTCGGCAACACTAATTATTAATCGAATTATTCAAATGGTCTCTGTAATCGAATGTATTCGATAAGCAACCGCAGTCATTCTATTATCCATCGATTAAGCGGCGAGCAATACTGGAGCGTGCGGTGCGCAGGCCGTACTACTAACGAATAAATCGTCATTCGTCGCGTCGATTAATCATTCGTTCGCTGCCCGTCCTGTGCGGCACAGTCGCGGCAATTCAATCGAATGCATCGAAGGGCCGATTTTAGATTATCATTCGAATGGTCGATTGTAGATTCATTCGATAATTTTTTTTCGAACAATCGCTCATCGCTACTGTCACTATCCCACACCTCAATTTAGGCTCCGCGCCGATGGGCCACTGGTGGCTGTCGCACGCCACGCCCTTTGGTCCCGCGCAAACGAGGTAGTCGGTGGCTTCTACAATTTGATACTCATCTGCTAGATCTTTTGTCAGATGTTTTGGAAAACGTATTAAAAACAATGTAAACAGTTTCGCTAGCCACCGGTGACTGTGGTCGGTCTTAGAATAAAACAAGTACATGTGGCTCCCCATTCGACTTCGGCGTAACTGTCATATTCTATCCCTGCTTTTTTCTATACTGTTTAATCCGAAATCCCCGTCATATTTAAAAGAGCGCTTCCAGTTTCTGCAGCCGGCACGAGGTCATGACCTGCGGTCATCTAGAAAGCTCCACCTCCAATTCCCTCATAATTCTACCAAATACTATGCTGATTCCTTTACTGTCCAATCAGTACGCTTGTGGAACTCCTTACCTTTGACTAACAGACAGTCAGAGTCCATCGCTATTTTTTTTTTTATAACTTAAGCAATTATTTTGCAAGTGTTTACGAAATTAAATCAAATTTCACTTACAAAAATTAATCGACTGTGTCATCCGGTGGGACTCGAACCCACGTCCCTTCGCTATCCGGGCGAGTGCTCTTACCAACTAAGCTACGGAGGACGTTAGTCAGTCGACGAATTTTTGCAAGTGCTTGCAACGCCAGTGAGCCGGCGTTCGATTTCATCAATACTTGGGGAATGTACCCGCATGTATCCAATGGAAATATTTTTACAAATATTTAACCATCAGTTAAGATAAAATCAGCTTAACTTATTTTATTTTTTTATAACTTAAGCAATTATTTTGCAAGTGTTTACGAAATTAAATCAAATTTGTATTATTATATTATTCTATAATTTGTATTATTCTATGATTTTGCACCAAACTCCCCCTTCCTGTGAATGAATGTTCCTTTACCTAAAGGTTGTCTGGAAGAGATCGCTTATAGCGATAAGACCGCCTACATTGTACATTTTTCTGTGTAAATCGCTGTACTTACTGTATTTTCTGTTATGGTGTGCAATAAAGAGTTATCTATCTATCTATCTACATACGCGGATCGACCGGTCGACTGTTTACTCGGATAACTTTGCGGAGTGATCCTTCTGTAATTGTACTTTTATATGTGCACGTTTATATCGTTGGCCTCGAACAACTCTGCAAATTTGAAAGGACTTTTGAAATTGACTTATTAGGTATAAATAAATAAATAATAATAGGTCGTATAAATCGTAACACGCAAGATGATTTAGGGGCGAAGGGGGGTCAATCATTTCTTTGTAGTTCTTACGTGTTAAACCAACGTTTATTATTTGGCCACAAAATAATAAAAATAAGTTACTAGGATTTTTGTATGTATGCCTAATTAACCTGTATTAATTTTCCCCCTTAGATTCTTACATAATAAATCATTTTTATTTTTTTTTCTTATTGAGGTGAGGGGAACACAATTAGCAAAAAACGTAATAAATTAATGGCGCCTTACGTGTTTGTTTACTATTAAGGCAAAGACCGTGAAAAAGCTGTTTTATTTCTGATTTCAGATTTCCACAGGAGCTTGCCATACGTGATATCAGGCAGCGTTGATCAAACCGTCAAAGTTTGGGAGTGTCGCTAAAAGCGTTGCCATTTTAGTAACTTAAACTCACCGATGATATCTTTTATCATTATTTTTTCACATTGATAGCTACAATGAGTTGCGTACTTATCACATAAAGTTAATGCGAAGAAAGGGATACAATTATTTATGATAATAATATTAATTCCTGCTTCTACTCATTGTGGTTTACTTTCGTACATGACGATGCTATATCTTTTAAAAATGTCCCCAAAATCCTATTCCCCAACATCACACAACTACTTAATTTACTTCTATTTAGATGATCACAAATTCACATTCCATTATAATAAAAGGGCACTAAGATGATTTGTATATTGTAAACGTAATAATAAAGTAAGTTTTAAAATCGTAAAAGAAATATTCTGATGTAGCATTCGTCATGTACCCTGATCGGAACGATGAAGTGAGGCGTCAATGCTGTGTTATAATTTAATTTTTCACTCTTGTTTTATTTTGTAGTTATTGTTTACTCATAAGCGCGTTTAGATATAATTTTATTTAGTATAAATAGTAAATGTTTTCTTACGTCGTTCGATCGAGGTTCATTTGTACCATGGTTTGTTTAATTGATAATTTAGTTTTATTCAATTTGATACTGATGGTTATTCATGACAAGCGAACATGTGTGTGCCTGCGCGGCCTCGCGCGGTGGGGCCGCCCACCGGCGCCGATGGGCCGCGAATATCATAACGTTCAGTTTCATTCATACACTTATTTTAAGTTTTGGAGTTTCAAAACTTTAACTATAAGTTAGAGTGTTGTATTTTAAATGTTTTTAACTATTTATTTTATCTTGAATTCATTATTAAATTCTTAGATCGTATATCGGATGAGTAGCGCATTGAATTGCTAGATTAGTGATTATAATGCAATCTATATTTATGTTGTCACATGATGATTCTAAATAAGTTGTATCGTATGAGAATTCACCTAAATTAAAGTGTGTGATATACAATATTATTATTTTAATTTTCTATCTTGTTTGAGGTAGCTAGATTTGAGGTAATACTAATAAATGAAGCCTATTATGTCCAGTAGTTATTATTTATTATAGTAATGAAGATTTCGGTTGCCCTGGTATTGTACTAGAACTTAGTGGTAGGTGTAGTATGGTCAAACTTTAGAAGCTTTGCCGTGTTTAGAGTTATATTACCGTGTACATTGCGTGTATCAGTTATCGAGCTAATCGCTTGCTCGGTTGTCGTGCCAAGTGAATAGATAACGGATGTGTATAGACAGCTTATTTTATACTTATTACAAAACAAACAACCTCTCTACCTTTATTCTTACATCGATGCAAATTATTGCTACTCATTTTATTCACGCGGCATGACACCGAAATGTGCATCATAAAACCCGTGAAATTCGCTTAATCAATGTAAATTCGTAAATACACGATTTTCAAGAAGATTACTGTAAAAGTATAACGGAATAGAGCGTAGAAAATAACTCTTCGCTTACAAAACGCCATACCAGACGAAGATACAAAATCTCATTTAGCTTCGCTATGACTTAACCATACTGTGTGTCTCACTCAACTTTATCACCATCACAGGAACAGCGCTCTATTTCGTTTTATGCTGATATATAATTTTTTATAGCATAATCTCTTTGACGTTGGACAAATGCATAGAAAGAAAGCTTGCAATTTATATTGTAATGATTACATGAGTAAGAAAATTTGTAATACAATTAACGAGTTATATAGGTAAAGCCACTCAACCATATATTATGCTTACAATAATACGTTTTTTTAAAATAAATCTGTAACCATCGTAATACAAAATTTTCTAATAATAATAATTAATTAAGACATATACTTAATTAGGTACATCACTTCATAAAATTGATAGCAAGACAAAAAAAATACAAGGTTATTCTGTTCGCTCATATTATAATCTGTTTAATTTGTCAAAATTTATATAGACATAATTTGGTTTAATGTTTCTGTAAATAAATTAATTAAAATATTCTAATTTATTTTACAATTTGCAGCCTTCATTTTTCTCCTGCTAGGAACCACCAATCATGCATAATACTAATTATCTTGGCAACCGACTGACCATGAATTAAAGTTAATATGATAAATTAAAAATAGATTATTGACCAAGGGGGTAAAGTGATGTCTTACGTCACGGGCGTCATCTTGAATCTCAAGCGTAACGAAGGATTTGAGAGTTAATAGTGTGTAATAGTAGATTGTTATACAAGGGACGAAAGTGACCATTCCACTCGAGAAGTTTCTGGCGCTCAAACGAAGTGAGAGCGCCAATAGCTCAAGAGTGGAATGGGTGCTTTCACCCGAGTTAAACATACTATTTTTCATTTTGACTGTGAGGAAATCGAGGGTATCGATAGAGTATCGATAATTGAGGCAAAAGCAATAGTTTTGATAAAGTATCGATAGACTATCGATAGTTGAGGCAAATGCAATAGTATCGATAATTTAGGCAAAAGCAATAGTATCGATAAAATATCGATAGCATCAATAGTTGAGACAAAAGCAATAGTATCGATAAAATATCAATAAATCGATATTATCAATAGACTTGATAGTGGAGGCAAAAGCAATATTATCGATAGCATCGATAGACTATTGATAGTGGAGGCAAAAGCAATATTATCGATAGACTCTCGATAGCTGAGGCAAAAGCAATAGTATCGACAAAATATCAATAGTATGGATAGTATCGATAGTTAAGGCAAAGGCAGTAGTATCGATAAAATATCGATAGTTTAGGCAAAGGCAATAGAATCGATAGTTGAGGTAAAAGCAATAGTATCGATAAAATATCGATAGTTGAGGTAAAAGCAATAGTATCGATAAAATATCGATAGTTGAGGCAAAAGCAATTGTATCGATAAAATATCGATAGTTGAAGCAAAAGCAATACTATCGATAAAATACCGATAGTATCTATAGACTATTGATAGTCTAGGCAAAAGCAATAGTGTCGATAGTCTACCGACAGTAATTATAGTAATGATAGTATCGATAGTAATGATAGTATCAATAGCTTCGTTAATTTAAATACTATCGACACATAGCAATATTATCGATACTATCGATAGTATCAAAGTTCAATACTAAAATCACTATCGATAGCTGATACAGCTCTGACTATTGCAATAACTATCGGTACTCTCGATAGTGGCCTTCATTTAATAGTAGCAGGGAAAAGCTATTTCCCGCCCGGCTATCTACACATGAAAGTTCAACTTTCGGAACAGGTGAGATGAAATAGTAGATTGTTATACAAAGGACGAAAGTGACCATTCCACTCGAGAAGTTTCGAGTGGAATGGTACTTTCATCCGAGTTAAACATACTATTTTTCATTTCAACTGTGAGGAAATCGAGGGTATCGATAGAATATCGATAGTTGAGGCAAAAGCAATAGTATCGATAAAATATCGATAGACTATCGATAGTTGAGACAAAGGCAACAGTATTGATTAAATATCGATAGTATCGATAGACTATCGATAGTTTAGGCAAAAGCAATAGTATCGATAGACTATCGATAGTCTAGGCAAAAGCAATAGAATCAATAGAATAATGATAGTATCGATTGTCTACCGATAGTAATGATAGTATCGATAGCTCCGTTAATATAAATACTATCGACACAGCAATACTATCGATAGTATCAAAGTTCAATACTAAAATCAATATCGATACTCTCGATAGTTGCCTTTTATTCAATAGTAGGAGTGGAGTATAAAGTAGGAGGGAAAAGCTATTTCCCACCCGGCTATCTACACATGAAAGTTCAACTTTCCGAACAGGTGAGATGAAAAACTTATTTTATCTATAAGTATATATCCTTTGACTTTTCTGGCAGTAAATTATTACTACATATTAACAATACAAGCAGCTTTACATCTACTGGACTCCTCCGCGGTGTCCTAGACTTCGTCACCAAAGAATATTTATACTCAGTTTTATGAAAACATTTTTGTTAATTCTTAAAATACATAGGTTTTTTTTGAAGCGCGCATTTTTTTCATTGTTAAAATTCTTGGCTGCCAGCACTGATCATGTAATCTTTTTAAGATTATTAACTCCATAGTCTAAGAATCGGCAAAAATTTACTGTCATTGTGCGTCAAAAACTACAGTGCTCGACTTTAAAAAAAAAGAGTGAGCTAACTTTAGTGATGTACGTGTCGGAACGAATATAACCAATCTTTTAATAGAGACATTTTTGATCGGTTCCGCACAATCGATACTAGTTAATCGATATTCACTATCCGGCATTGAGAAGATAGAATGGAGAGAGCATGTGTCAAAATCCCGATGCAAAAATTTTCGCCACTTAGCGCGGGACGAGGAAGCAAATGTACAGCACACTACAAAAAATTTGACGTTACAAAAATTTGTAGGGACGGGACATAACTAACAAATTCTTTAGCTTACTGTCCGAGTGCAATAATTCTGTGCTACTAATATTATGGTTGTTTCAACTTTATTGCCCTTTCATACAAAAACCAATAGATTTTGACGAAACTTGACAGTAATATGACTCATACATTTTGATGTAGGTATACTGCAGCACATAGGCGTTTAAGGATTTAAGTATAAATACTGACGTAGTCAAATCTTGTGTTTATTTTTTTAAATAGGTAGGTACTTTAGTAAAGTAGTATCTAGAATGTTGTTTGTGTATTTAGCACAGTACTACTGCTTATTTATTGAAAAGTATATTAAAGATGTGTAATTTACAACTCTAATCTGAATATATAATAAGAGAATAATCATGGTGATGTTACAGGAAAGATTCTAAGTCTAATTTTTATTATTATTATATTATTTGAGAGAAATTAAAAGAAACCTCATTTTTGCTATGCAAATTTTTATTAAATACAATAAATAAGTAATTTGTTTCAACAAACACACTAATTGCCTAGCCCCAAACTAAGCGCGAGCTTTTGCTACGGTGATAGGATAACGGATAGACATACTTATATACATTTATTAACATCCATGACTTAAGTACAAATGCTCGTGTTCATCACACAAACATTTGCCCCTTGCAGGATTCGAACCCGCAACCGCCTGGTTTAGAAGTCCGGGACGCGAACCACTACACCTAGACGGTCGTATTAAATGGTGCAACTGACGAACAAAGGTTTTTTGGTGAAATTAATGTGAACTTAGCACCTAAAGTTTGTTCGTCCTCCGAACAGAAGGTTTAATTGCCAAATACAGTTTTTAGGACATTTATATATTTTTCCATAATCACTTTTTCTAATTAATAAATGATCATCTCTCAGGGGCACTTGAAGGTTTTTGTTTACTCCCCATAAATATTTTTTCTATGAATTTATATCAGCCTATTGCAGACCACTGCTGGACATAGCCCTCTCCAAGACAGCGCCAACTTTCACGGTCCTCCGCTTCTCGCATCCAGTCACCACCACCCACCTTCCTCAGGTCATCGGTCCATCTAGCAGGGGGGCGTCCAACACTACGTTTCCCGAGACGTGATCTCTATTTGAGAACCTTCCTACTCCAACGCCCGTCGGCTCTGCGACAGACATGACCAGCCCACTGCCACTTCAGGTTACTGCATCTCTCAACGATATCTATGACCTTCGTCTTTTGGCGGATGATCTCGTTTCGGATTCTATCCCTTAGCGAGATCCCCAGCATAGCCAAAGCTCGCTGAGCGACATGTAGTCGGTGGGCAAGTTTGACTGTCAAGTTCCACGTCTCGGCCCCGTAGGTCCTGGCAGGTAGGACGCACTGGTTATTCTGGCATTCTACCTGCTCTTCAGGCATTGCGGTAGTGGCGACGAGAAGATGTAACGCAACTTCCCAAATGCTGCCCAACCTAGCTGCACCCTTCTGGCGATTTCGCGATCAAAGTTGTCTTTACCCAGTTGCAACACTTGCCCGAGGTAGACGTATTTCTGGCCAACTTCGAGCGTCTCGCCGCTGACTGCTATCGGTTCCGGGACAATATGTTCGTTTTCGATGAATATCATATTTTAATACCTATTATCCTATTCCAAACGAAGGCAATTAAAAACACAAAAATCATAATAATTGTTTCAACCGTTCTTGTGTTTTATGTGGTGTAATGTAACTAACACGACTTTCTTACATAATTATATACAATATGTAAAAAAAACCTGTCAGACCCGTTAAGGTGTTATCAGGTATAGAGTCAAGGTTCTATTTGTGTAATTATTTTCATAAAATATTAGAAAAAAATTACCCCATAAAAAAAAAAGATAAAAAATACTACACTTAAAAAACTTACATTGCAACGCGAAGGGCGGTGACGGGGCGCGCGGGGGCGCGGCATAGCGCCGGCACTCGCAGGTAGCGCAGTCATGACCCCAGATAACCCCGGCTCTTATTATCAGCCAGATAATAATGTGTCAATCGTAAGAAACAGAGACTTTTTGGTAGCTCTGAAAAGAGTTTTTTTTTTGTGGTGGTGATTAGTGTTTGGTGGACTCGTGGCCTGCCTGCGTCAAACCTTTTCCGACCCTGCGTTGCCCGTAGTGAACACGCGTTTGTGCAAACGCTGGAACGCACGCTCTGACGGCACTGTGATACCCAGCGGAATAGCAAAACGCATTTTATAGTCTCTGCGAGCTTCACAATAATCACAGTCACTCCTATCAAGACACATGAGCATATTAAAGTATTCTTGATTCGTATACGACATTTTGCGGATCAACGGAACGGAACGACCACTCGGAAGTAATGTCATCGCGAAACTGACCTGTAATAATATCGGGATAGCCACCGGCACGTGCCGCGGCGATATCAAAGGCCGCGGCTACGTTTTTTGTAGTACACTAGTATTCTGTGGTAGTACCGACAAAACGAGTAGGCAGCGTCAATGGAGCCGCGCGCCCGCCGGGAGTGTTAACGTATTTTGAAAATTACCCCGTTTTAGGTTAAATAGGTGCTAAACTTCTTAACTTTAAAAATCGCCAAAAAAAAAGTATTAATGAATTACGTAATTTTGATACTTATTTTGGTAACGTTATTAAAGCAACTTTATGACCCTTTCGGCTCGGACAGGGTTTTTGTTACATATTGTAGATATAAGAATATGAGATAAGTAAAATCTATTTTTGAAGTGAATATACAACTTAATATTCTGCGAGTATTATAAGCGTCTACATGTTTCCGTTCTTATTATCGAGTAAAAAACTCCTAGCAATCACGGTTATCGAGATACAGCCTGGTGGCAGACAGACGGACGTCACACTATGAAGCTACTAGCCTCCCTACTATGAAGAAAAAACTCAACGTATGTATCGCTAACTTGTCGAAATAATGTCAAAGTAAAGAACAATGATTTTCTAAATACTGTTGTAAACAAAAGTATTTGTACTCAAAAATGGTAAGTCACGCCATGAAACCGAAAATTTACTAATGATGAGCGGTTTTTGGGTCCGAAAACGGCACAATTTACCATTTTCAATAGCGATAGATTATGTCAAACGGTCACGACTAGCGTTGGGTTTACTCCCCGGAATATTTCCAACTGTTGGGTTTATTCCCAATTTCGGGGAAAGTATGCGGAATATTTCGAATTCGGCGGGAAAATAGGGAAAATACTTAAAAGTGGACCTAAATTAATAAAATGCGAGAATTAAGCTATTTTGACCACTGAACAGAAAAAACGAGTAGAAATCGTAAGTGGGCGTGATCCGCGTATCTCAAATGCGATGAGCTTAGCGCATGTGATGTCCCCCCCCCCATTCACGCGCTTTAGTCGGCGACAGTCGCGACAGGATGCTGACACCTTCAAACATTGACGAAAATCTTAAAAAACGCTAAAATTTAAAATTTTTGAGCGGAATAACAACAGTAAAACAACAAATTTATCAAAAAGAGGAGTGACATACTGAAAAGATTTCCGCTAGCTTCGTGGTTGGCTAGCAGACCTCTTTTACTTTACGTGGTATTGAGTAAAAAGTCTTTTAAATGGTTAATTATTATATTGGTAATTAATGGTACAATAATGGTTTGAGCACGCGTCGCGGATGGTAGCTAATTACGTACTAAATTACTTTACATTCGTTTTACACAGACGACCCAAAAGTAGGCCAATAAAATGCTGAATTGTTCGTTTGCGCTTAGTGCACCGAACATCTTGCCCAGCCTAAGAAAAGATAAAATGGACCATATCTACGGTTGGCCAAAAAAGTTTAAAAATAACTTCATATTTATATAAAGCGAATACAAGAAAGCGATAGTAAAATTATTTTAAGTATTAAGATTTGTTAATACAGTAGTGTCACTACTTAGTAATCATATCATGACATTTTATAGAGACTATACTATACATATACTTCTATATATTATACTATTTGTATCTTATTTATTTCATTTAAATATAATCTAAACTAAAGAGTCTTCTATAGGAATGTCACTTTTATTTGTAGCGTCCGTTTTATTCCAATTTTCCGCACTACGTTTAACTCTAGGCCACTGTTTGGTAAGATTTTGCAAACGTACTCTGACTCTACTACTTTCACCTGATGCACTTGCACTCAGCTGACGGTCAGCTGTACTCTGCTTTCGCGATTGCACTACACTGTACACTTGCTGGCGAAACGCTCGCGGTCGGGGCCGCGGCGGAGGCTCCACTTCCGCGCGCTGCTGCTCACGGCGACTCGAAGCTGCTGTGCGTGAGCAGCATTGTCTGCTCCTCAGGAACAAAATAGCGAAGATTATAAGCGCTGCTACTAGTAATCCATAGGATATAGCATAGTGGTGAATATCGTGCGCCGATAAGTCATCGAGTTCCGGTTTGCTTGATTTCAAATTTTTAATTTGATTTTCTAACTTGGCTAGATTTGTTTTCAAGGTCTCATCTCTTGGTGGTAGCGTGGTTTCCGATGGTATTTGAATATTTATGATGTGGTTAATCTGATCTAGTTTCGGCATGTAAATATTGGGTGAATAATGTATTTCATTTTCTTTCTTATTTGTAAAGTATAGTGTTAAATCTTTGCTTTTCACTTCACATTTTTCATTCATGCCAATGAATCCTGCGCCCGATAGAGATCGAATAGTGACTGCTTCGCCACACACGATTTTGATTGAGTATTCATTGCAACAGAAATATAAGTATTGTGACGTGTGAAGTTTTGTCCATTGATTTGTACATGTAGAGTTTGATACAATGCACGAATTGGTGGTTACTGATTTTTTGCAGAAGCTTTCATCACCTTCCAGGTGTCTAATTGGTTTTGACATTTTGCACATGTATGCTTCTTCGTGTTGCACACAGCTATTCAGCTCTGGTATAGTGATGGTAAAATATGCATCTTTTTGTAGATTAACCGCGACGAATTCTGATACTGGCAGTATGTTAACCATGAATTCATTGTTTTGTTTCGGAATTGGTATTAGTCGATACAGCTGAAAACTTTTTCTATCGATTAAAGGGTACTTATTGTTTGAAGTCACCTAGACTTCAAACAATAAGTACTCTTGTGTCACTCTTGGCCTTTACTATTAAGAATTGGTAAATGCGTTGAAGATCTGATTCAATATTACTAATAGTAATGTCAGCTCTTGTGGTATCTTTCCAGAGATGATTTGCAGCTCTTTTTTTATTTGAGTTGGTGTTAGAAGATGTACACTCATATGCCCTTGGTAAATGTCAGTGATGGTATCGAGCAGCGTGTCTTGCAACTGTCTTAGATTTTGAAGAAGATTATTTCCGGCCATGGCAGATATGGTAAAGTCTTGAATATATGACATATTTTGAATTTCTTTTTGCAGAATTTGGGTGTTTTGCTCTAAGGCTAAACGCCTTTTATTAACGATTTTATGCTGTTTTTCTATAGTAGATTCCATCCTTTTCATAAAATTAAACTCAGCTTCAATAATTGAGGTATGGTTCTTCCAAAGATTCAATAAATGTTTCTCGTTTCTCTGTATGGTGTCTATGTCTTGAGTATATTTTTCTGCGAATCGAGAATCTAATACCCCGAACAGGTCATTAGCCAGATACCCGATCCCGTTGATAAGCCCGCGTCGACGGCGCCGGCGTCTAGCGTGGACATCAAAATGCTGCGTAAGTATAAGTTCATTGTAGTATTCGAGCTCCTGGAACTCGTGCTGTAATTCCATGATTATCAAATTACAATTGCTTTGTTTATTTATTGTTGCGCAAAGTGTTTCAAGATAGGTAGATATTTTATTAAATGTCTCGATGCCGGTCCAGTATGGTTCAAGGTTGTAATAAACCACTAAGGTCCATTTGTCCCTTACGATTTGCATTTTGGTAATAGGATCAAAGTACAGAGTTTGGTTAGGTAGTAAGGACTGAATTATTTCTGTTCCTTGCGATGGTGATAATAAGGTCATGAAAAATAAAAATGCGGCTACTACGGTCATAAATGTAGTTTTCTTTGATGCACTTCTTTTTACTTTTGGTTTTGGCGTGTCTTCTTTTTCTGGTATTATCGTTTGTGGTTGTTCTGGTTCTTTGTTTAGGTCATTGTTAATTGGTAGAACGGATATCTTGACGATGGGTCGTTTCATGTATCCATTTTTGGTCTTTAGTGTGACAACTCTAACTAATTTGTCGTCCCCAGGGTGCAGGTCTATTACTCGTCCCATGGCCCATTTCCCTGCAGGTAAGTTGTCATCGTGTATAACTACGAGATCTCCTATTTTGATATTGGTTTGTGACGTCATCCACTTGTTTCTTGCAGATAACTGAGCTAAGTATTCAATTTTCCACTGTTTCCAAAGATCTTGAAATAATTTAACTGTTAAATGCCATCTGGTTCTGGCGTATTGTTCGGTTTCTATTATGGTCAGCTCTGGTTTTCCTGATAGAAAATGAAACGGTGTTAGAAAGTTCAGATCTTCTGGGTCTTTGGTCAGTGAACATAGTGGTCGTGAGTTGATGCAGGCTTCTAATTTTGCCAAAAGTGTCGAATACTCTTCATATGTTAATTTTTTTGGACTCCAATAACTCTTTTCAGGTGGTGTTTGAGACTCCTAACTGCTCGTTCCCATAATCCACCTGCGTTGGGCCATGCTGGAGCGTTAAAATGCCATTCGATTCCCATTTCTGCGATTTCAGACTTGAAACTGTCGGTAAACATTTGTTGTAAATGGTGGTACTCTTCCTGTAATACACGATTGGCTCCTACAAAGTTGGTTCCATTGTCACTATAAATGTGACATGGTGCTTCACGGCGAGCTGCCATTCTACTTAAGGCAGCCAAGAAAGCTGAACTGGTTAGGTCCGAGACGAGCTCAAAATGAACCGCCTTTGTTACCATGCAAACAAACAGTGCAATGTATCCATTCGTGGTTTTTACTCCGCGCCCTTTGTTGGCTTTAACATCAACGAAGCCTGTGAAGTCTACTCCACAGTGGTGAAATGCATCTGCAGGGTTCACACGTGAAGATGGTAGGTCACCCATCAGCTGGTAATGCCTTACGGGATCATGTCTCTTGCACGTGACACATTGTCGTATGAATTTTTTAATAGTCATGTAGCCATTCATGACCCAAAACTTTTGCCTCATGGTTGCTAATGTGAGACGCGCTCCGCCGTGAAAAGTTAGTTCATGGGCTTGCTGCATTAGCAGCGTGGTAAGGTTCAGAGGCAGGACATAAGGATAATAAATAATAATAATAAAAATCTTTATTTCATCTTATAAGTAAGTTACAGGTTATCTAATATGCAAATGAAAATTTAAATTGCATAGGAGATGATTAATATTTAGATGATGATTATTAACGTCTGTGCTAGTTAATATTTTAACTGTGTTACAGACGCTAATTCCTTCCATTGATTTACAATTTTATAGGTAGTGCCAAAACACTTTTTAAATAAACCTGTAAATTTAATACAGTTAATGGTAAGTACTACATTACTATTTGTGTGTGTGTGTGTGTGTGTGTGTGGGTGTGTGTGTGTTTGTGTGTGAGTGCGTGTGTGTGTGTATGTGTGTAATATTTATGTGTGCGTATGTTTGAATAAGAGTGCAAGAGTGTATCAACATTTTTGTTTACAGGATGTGTATGTGTAATAGAGAAGAGAATTTGAGTTGAGTTGAGAGCCCTGCGATAAAAATCTTGGGATCAGTTGAATCTGTAAAAGAACCAACTGCTCAGTACTCTGTATGGCTGGGGGTAAATCATAAGGATGTTTCATCTCTATGTTGATCTGCGCGTTTTTCAGCCTGCCACCTACTCTCAAAATTCCATCTTTGTCTATAAATGGATTCAAATTAAAAATTTTACTTTTTGAATTAACTTTTCCTTGTTTCTGTAAGTTATTTATGTCATCGGCAAATTCTGAGAATTGTATATTCTTTATAATCAGCAATTTCGAGTGGCGCAGCTCGTGTAAAGTGAGATACGGTTGTTGAACTCCTTTCTTGTAGGTAGGTATGCGTAATATCCATGCATATATTCGAACGATTTTATTTATTGAACTGTAGGTATTTAGTAAATGAGTTATTATATTTGTGAGAACTGTATTATTTTGTATTATAGTTGTAGCGTTGGTTTGTTTTAAAATTGATGGTTTCGTTTCTAAATTGGTTTCATAGGTAGTTGTCTTTTCATCAATGACAGAGTGAGATGGAAGCCACGACGGACCTTTCCAATCCGCTGGGTTCTCATTTGTTTTTACATAAAGCCATTTGTTTAAAGGCACAGCTTTTGTAATTTCTTTAACACGATTCGACACAAATGGTTTCCAACGTGCTGGATCTCCATGCAGCCACCCCAAGACTGCTGTGGATCCGTCCACGCGTAAAGGTTTATATCGTAATCTGGTAGACAAGTTTGAACTTTTTTGATCAACTGTGTCAAGAGTTGTGCGCCCATCAATTCTAGCCGAGGCGTTGTAACTTCCTTACTAACTGGTACTAATCTAATCTCCTTTGCTGCGACTAACGTGATTGTAACTTCGTTATTGTGTGTAATCTTGCAGTAAATAACACCAGCGTATGCTCTTCTTGATGCATCGCAGAATCCGTGTAATTCAATGGTTTGATTTTCTTGAATTCCCAGCCATCTATTAATTTTTATGCTATTTATATATTTTAACTCACTTCTCAATGTGGTCCATTCTTTATTAATATCGTCTGGTAAGGCATCATCGCAATCTAAATTAGACAGCCAAACATTTTGGAAAATTTCATGGTAGTACTAAGTGGCGTGAGCCAGCCTAGGGGGTCAAATAGCTTTGAGATATCGGAAAGTAATGATCTCTTAGTAGCTACTGATGGTTGTTTTGAAGGTATCTTTGATTCAAAAATGAATTGGTCATGTTTCGGGTCCCAACCTAATCCCAAAGTCTTGGTAGAACCCACCTCTTTAAATTCATATGCATTTTGGTCTCGTTGGTTAATTCTTAAGTCTTCTAAAAGTCTTGGTTCATTTGACTTCCATTTTCGTAAATTGAAGCCGCCGGTTTTAAGTAACTCTATTAGTTCATCGCGCAAGTTTACAGCGCTTTCCAAACTGTGCCGTCCACCGCAGAAATCGTCGACAAAAAAGCTACTTTCTAAAGCTTTTGCTGCGTCAGGAAATCTTTTTCTTTCATCTACAGCCAGCTGTTTTAAACACATCATAGCTAGAAATGGTGCTGGTTTGGTACCGTAGGTCACCGTGGTTAGTTGGTAAATTGAAATTAGTTTTTTTTGTTGACTCCCTCCAAAGTATTTTTTGATAAGTTTGGTCTTCACTTTGAACATTTATTTGTCGGTACATATTTTCTATATCTGATGTATAGACATATCTATACTGTCTCCATTTAAGTATTAATTCTTGCAGATCTTGTTGCAGATTCGGTCCTCTATAAAGCACATCGTTTAAACTTAATCCAGGTGAAGATTTTGCGGACGCATTATACACGACACGCAACTTGGTAGTTGTTGAGTCAGCCCGAATAACACCGTGGTGGGGTAAATAGCACTCGGGTGACGTGCTTATGGGTGGTTTCATATGGCCTAATTCATAATATTCGTTAATGAATGCATGGTAGTCATTTTTCATCTCCAAATTCCTCTCAAGCTTCTTTTCCAAATTTTTAAATTGAGCCATTGCAATGTGTTTTGTTGATCCAAGTTTTTCTTTTAATTCTGGTTTGAACGGAAGTCGAACTTCGTATTTTCCGTTTTCATGTCGCTTTGTGGTTGATAAAAAGTATTGCAAGCATTCATGATCTTCACTTGACATTTCTATTTGCTGAGTAATATCTTCACTCTCCCAAAACATTCGCTATCTAATTTCTGCGCTAGTAAATGTACTTATAGTGGATCCCAGTTACTAATTTCCACTCCTATGTTTTGAATTGCATGCAAACATTCTTTTGTTACATCATGCATTTTTTTGATCATGTTCAGTGACTGATGCTGAATTGTGGGAAGGCCTAACAGTGTGTTGAGATAAGATGTTAAAATCAGTTTTTTGTTGCCATAACGATGATCTAAGAGCTCCCAGCATATCTCGTAATTATCAGAGCTGACCTGCAAGTGATGTATGAGCCGTTCAGCTTCTTCTTATATATATATATATATTTACAAAATATAAAAAGCATCAGCCCCAGCAGTGCCGAAAGGAATGGTGCCCAAAAGGCTGGCAGCATTGCCCCTCTGGATAGCAATACTGATTCTTTGCCCAAGGTAGCTGCCAGCCTTTTGATCACCAGTAGAATCTGTTAGCCTTTTGCAGAGATCTTTGTAAAAACTAAGGGCACAGGGACCCCAAAAGCCCATGGTCTCTACGCCAAAAGGCACAAATATGTAGCTATCATTGAGGGCTGCATATTTGCGCCTTTTTAAGCATTCTGCAGAGCCTGCCGCCGCGCCAGCAGCGGAAGAAGTACCACTTACATGGGACGGCGCGAGCGTATCCACGCATGTGGCATCCCATACAAGGGAAAGTCCCCGCTTCCAGGGAATAAGCGTCATGCCGTCAGGTCTCTTGCCGTCATCACGAAAAATGCCAGGTGGCTCTAGCACAGCCGGCACATTGGAGGCGACAAGAGCTCTGCGGATGACGTCATTGATGCTCGCGTGGCGGGAGACCCTGCCAGCGCTAAATAGGCAAGAGAGACCATGATGCCCCAATTCATTTACAAGATCTCCGCATCGGCAGCGATGGGGCTGATTTGTGTTGGCGCCAATTCTTAAACTCACAGCAATGGAAAGAGTAACCCTATCGAAAAGAGTCCCAATATTAGCTGCAGGTCGTGCCTGTAACCAACAGCCAGACTCTATCCGAAAAGCTGCCAGCAAGCGAGCACGCTCTGCTGCGTTCTCAGAGTGAGCCAAAAGCTCCCTCTGAACACTCAAGCAGAGAGGCTCATCCCACATCCGTTGGGAGGATGGTAACAAAGGGAGGTCTGTCCCAGGGCACGCCATTGACCATGCACTTTTCGCCTCCGCCAATATCGCCAACTCCACTGCTCCTAATGAAGGACGCAGAATGTCAATAAAGAGGTTGGACGTAGCATGAGCGGAAGAAAGAAATGCTGGTAGAGCGATACTGGACACCTTTCTCGTACCAAGACCACCAAAACGGATGGGGAGAGTGGCTTGAGTCCATGACTGGCCCGAAAATTTTATATTTAGAATTTTGCCTAAAGTTACCTGCAAAAGGTTGTCTATATTGTCTAGTAAATTTGGAAAGAGCCAAAAATGAGTAGAACGTAAGAAATAAGTAAACTTGGGTGCAAAAGTACAAAATCTAATGATAAATAAAGCCATGTGGGGATTCATTTGGAAGAGTTTTCCAGATGACTGTTCAAATTTAGTAATTTGTTCTTGTATGAAAAAAGAAAAAGCTTTCTCAAAAATTGGGGCACCAAGAAGACGTAGGGATGATTTGTTTTCAATTTTGATGTTGGGTGCAAGGGTAGAAAAATCTAAAATTAAATTTTGTTTCTCAAGATGAGAGAATTTCGAATCTGGAATAAAAAGCTCACACTTAGAAAAATTTAGATTAAGGCCAATATCTTTGAATTTCAAAATAAGCTGTTCTAAATCAGAGAGAACAGTTGACACATCACCACCAATGGTACCATCATCTAAATACCATAAATATTTGGTATTTAGATGTAAGAGAGTAAATAATGGGATGAATAACTAAACTAAAAATAGCGGACCCAAGGGGATCGCCTTGCTGGCAGCCAACCGATGAAGAGAGGAGCTTGTTTTTGTAAAGAAGCTTTGATGGCTGAGAGTAGCATTGTCATAAATATTTATATATATCTGGAACTCTATTAAGGATCTGTGATAACATTGCTCCTCTATCCACCGAGTTGAAAGCGTTTTTTACATCCACCTTCAAAACCACTTCCCCTGCGTCTTGCTTCAGAAAGGTTTAAACGGCATGGACAGCTGCTTCGCAACCGCCGTTGACGCCAAAACCAAGCTGGATCGGCTGAAATTCGGTAGACAAATAATTTTTAACAGATTTACAGCACAGTTTAGAGACTATCCGGCGAAAAGTGGACCCAACTGCGATGGGACGGATTCCGCCATCTTTTTTCTTAAGAGCCTTGGCAGAGGTTGGCACCGTATAGAATGCTTGTAATTTCCCCATTTACCTTACCCGCAAGCATTAAATTAAAAATCAAGGTTAAATTTTGTAATAATGTTCTACCTGTGTCTCCTACAGAGGGTGAAAGCAAATCTTTGAGATGTTGTGGAGACAAACCATCTAAACCACTAGCAGACCCACTCTTAAATGAAAATATGGCTGCAAGAACATCATCCTCTCTAACCAAGAGATGCGAATCATTTGGAGCAGGAGGCACAGGTAGATGCAGAGAGGTGGCTGAAGGTGGGTGTTTATTTTCCAAAGCAAGAAAAGTCTCCTGGCAGAAGGGAGCAATGACATCACTGCTAAAAAGTAGGTTAGAGGCACCCCTAAGATCACCATCGCTTATTTTTGATTCTATTAATTTTAAGGAATGATTAGAATTTTGAGACCGAAAAGGAGGGATTATTAAATCATTAAAGTGTTTTATGGATCGGCAGTTTTCTTTGATTTTTTGGGTAAGGGATCTATCTAGGCTGTTGTTTTGAGTTTGGGTGACACTTAAAATTCTGTAAGCAAACGTTAAAAGATCTGACCAGCTATCAGTAGAATTTTCATTTATTACACGGTCAACGCACTGAGAAAGAGAGGAAGCAATTTGTTGACGAGCACTTCGTGGGATTCTTTTTATTACGGGTAGTGAATTTTTGAGATTACCGAGTAATTGCCAAAGAGGTTGATTTGATAAATCTTGTGAAGAAGCGGTAATTTCGTTGTTTATTGGTTTATGGGATTTACCAATGTGAATTTTCAGACCTCTATTACCTCTAAAGAATCGCGGAAATGAGCAATGAGGGCATTGTACCAAATTAGCATCACCAGCACTGCCAGAAGACTGTGACATAGTATTATGAAAGGCGCCAAAACACGATTATTAAAACTAGTTATACTTACTATATACAATCCTTAAAGAGCATACAAAAGAGGAAAAAAAGACAAAATAAACGTACAAAACACAAAAATTACAAAATACACAATTGACAGCAGTAAAGTCAAAACACAAAAACGTTGCCAGGCAGCCGATCACTCCGATGGTATCATTGGTCGCCAAGATGCAATCGCGAGACAGCCCAAACCAGTCCGATGCATTTCATTGGTTGTTAGAAAGCAGGTGCAAGGCAACGGTAAAACACAGAATGGCGTCCTTGGATACCAAAACAGCTGATTTTGAAAACCTTATTTACTGTATTAAAAGCGCGTGCGTATGGTTTATCCCCATGCACAGGGGTGCAAAACAGTGCAGGCTTCGGAAAATAAAGGTCAATAAGAAGCTCGCACGAAGTAATTATTTTAAAATTCAGACTTTGATCCAGACCATACATTGACGTTTTGTCACTTTTTTTTTCTGCCTATGATTATTTATGTATTCCTCCCAATATTTTCCTACTAATTCCAATTTCCGTCTGCAATAATCAATGGTTTTCCTCTCGGCTCCATCTTTCTTGAAGTTTGTGATTAACTTTTTCAGAGCTTCGAAAAGTTCAGTTTGGTTTGTAAATAAATTTTCCATTCTGATAGGAAAAAGATAAGTATATTGTGTAAAATAATAATGGTAAGATCTGACCTTAATTTCTCCTTACGACTCCTTTATTGTTATCCTTTTTGGTCACTGCAATCCTTTGGTTTACTGGTTAGTCACTGGTCACTTTGGTCACTGGTTTCACAGAAAGGTTGTCACTGGCACGTCAGAGTATAGTCCAAAACGCGGCAGGTCCCACCTTTCCGAAGGCTCGAAGGACCATGAAAAGATTTCCGCTAGCTTCGTGGTTGGCTAGCAGACCTCTTTTACTTTACGTGGTATTGAGTAAAAAGTCTTTTAAATGGTTAATTATTATATTGGTAATTAATGGTACAATAATGGTTTGAGCACGCGTCGCGGATGGTAGCTAATTACGTACTAAATTACTTTACATTCGTTTTACACAGACGACCCAAAAGTAGGCCAATAAAATGCTGAATTGTTAGTTTGCGCTTAGTGCACCGAACACATACCATAATTAAGTATTTTATCACGTTATTTTAATAGAAATTGGAAAATTTGCACTTGAAAGCAATCCGCTAAAATTACAATCTAAAACCAATCTACTACAATGGTGATAAGGTCTAAACTACATTTTGTACCGTTACCTAATTCCGTATTAATTCCACACGCTACTCATTTAAGGATGCGATATTTTAACGTTAAAATATCGATAAGTTTATTTAAAACGAAATTGGAACTATTTTCATACTACTCACTACTTTCAACACAATTCACGGATTACTTTACTGCTAGGTAACTAATTCATTTATCAAAGGATTCACTACGTGTCATCAGGTTAATTTTTTTATTATAAATTGTGACATTAATCCGAAAATCCGTAATAAGAAAAAACCGGCCAAGTGCGAATCACACTCACGCATTCAGAGTTTCCTATCGACGTTATCTACTTCGTCTAAGTCACTTTAGAGAATTTAAGGATTTTGAATTTAGTACAAAATTATCCAACACACAAATTCTACGAATATTACTGCTAAATTAATAAAGTTATCTTAATCGCTATAGTTTTCCTTTAAAGGTTATTAAATGCACTATCATCATGATTTTTGAAAACTTTTTAGGACGCCCTACTAGACCAGAAAGTTGCACTTCAAAGTTTAATATTTCGTAAATGTAGCCATAAATCGAAAAATTGTTTTAAAAACCCCCAATTCATTTTTAAATACCTCAAAGATACCTCACACTTATCACCCTAAAAGAATTTACTTCATTACTTTGTCGTCGTAATTGGTTTACAAACAAAATACCAGCTTTCTAGTACTAACGGTCTCTTAGCAAAACCTCGGACAGACAGACAGACAGAACGGACATGACAAAACTATAACCTTATAGTTTTGTCATGTCCGTCTGTCTGACATAAAAAGCGAACATTTAAAAAGTCAAAAATAATACGACACGATAAGGTTGGGCGTTAACAAAACAAACAAAAAACAAAATCGCTTTATCTGTTCGGGAACTACGATGCTACAAACAGACAGACACGTCAAACTTATAACACACTACGCTCTCGTTTTTACGTCGGGGATTAACAATACTTATTTACACTCACACCAGCAATTTCTTCGTCTGTGCAAATTTCGGATTCTCATTCTTTTTTCACTTTTCATTTACACCTTATAATCCTAGTTTTTTTTGACAATCGAGGCGGGGACCAATCTTAGTCATAAAAAGTTTGTAATTTTTTAGTAATATCTCGTGTAACTAACACGGCTACGATTTTGTTTTTTTAAAACGAAATAATAAGTAAGTAGAACCTACATTTATTTCGTATTCCTTTCTCCGCGCATATGTCTAATTCTCATACAATATACTTTTACCCCTTAAACCTAGTTTGTATGTGATAATCGGGGCGAAGACTGATCTTACAAATCAAAATCAATGCAAAAGTTTTAGTTTAATTAGAGTAATAACTCGTCTAACGAACATTACTTCGTTTTATAAACATAAAGATGATACGAGTATATGGTGAGCATAAATATATAAGTATGCCTATGTGGGCATAAATTTTATTTTCGGGACAAAATTTGATATCTAGCTAGATCGATACTTTTTGTTCAGTTTATCGTGTATACCCCATCCTTAATTTTGACAGGAAACTTCTCTAGTTTGTGTCTCTATCTGGCGTTGGGTGGCAAAACTATTTGATACTTAAAAGCAAGGACTAGGAGCGGCAGCCACAATTATGGACCTTAATGCATCGTAATAGGGAAAAGCATGTCAAAAAAGTGACATCTAGTAGGGAGTAGAATAACAAAATATAAAAGCACATTAGAATCAGGAAAGCTCAACTTAGGGTCTTATTGGCTTAGTAATAAAGATGGGACTCATTCAATCGAATTTGTGTTTTAAGCTCTTTCGTCGTCGCTAAAAATTACCAATTACAAATCAATATTTTTTGTGTGGATCATAATGTGATATTCTTACAAATGTGTTAGTTTGGACACTGCTTTCATACTAAAAGGCGAGGATGCTATTTCTACTCGTTTTTTCTGTTCTGTGATTTTGACAATGGTTTTACGCCTTTAGCAAACCTTCACATAAAACCATAACAGCGGTACCACGCTACTTTTGCATGTTTGGCAGTTTTATTACACCAAACGTAAACTGCATGTTCTAATGCTTAGATTTATCCGAGTCTCTCTTTTTTTTGAGATTCGACGATCCTGTAGTATACTTCTTACTACTGTGCCTACGATGTCGCGAATGGGTGCAGAAATGTAGACGTTTGAGAAGAATTGAAGAAATCTCGACATAAAGAAACAGAGTCATAGTTAACACTACACGAATTACCAATTATAATTGCATTGACAGCACCATATACATAATCAGGTCATAAATTCTGTCACTCAATAAAAACTTTTGAATTTAGAATGCTAGCCACAAAAAAGTTGATTGAATTCGAATTTCGAATTTTTTTATGAAAATAAAAATGTGTACTTTTTTGAATTTTCCTCATTTTTAAATATGGAGTAGAAACTTAAAGAAGATCGTGTCGCGTTTATTGCGTTGCATCGTTGCGGTAACGCACCAATTCAGATTTTCGACTTACTGAAAAATTTTAATATAACCAAAAGATTCGTTTATCGTACCATAAAACGATACAATGAAGACTCTTGTGTAGATGACAGGTCAAGAAGTGGTCGCCCTCGCTCTGTAAGGACTACAGCAGTGATAAAAGCTGTGAAGGCGCGAATTCAAAGAAATCCCATACGTAAGCAGAAACTGTTGGCCCTCCAGATGGGGTTAAATTTCTCAAATCTCATTTTTCGTAACAATTCAAGTATTCACGTTGACATACCACATACATCAATTGATTTTGACAGAACTGAAAACCTTCTATTGCGGACAACCGCAACATATTTGTCAGCACATATATCTGTGAAGAGAAAGTTTCGGAGAAAAATAGTTTTTACTTCGCCTCTAGTTGAATTGAACATTGCCGAGTAGGTAGTGTAAAAAATGCGTTTATTAAATCATATTAACTCAGATTTACTACTTTGTCCATATGCTACAAAATCGGCCATACTTCTAAATGATTTTGGAATGGAAAATAGATTGACCCATACATATAGATTGAGGAGCCACATTAAAAGTACTGTAGTATATTCTTTAAAATCAATTGGGATCCACACGCAAAGCTTAATGCAGATGGCGTAGCATAGATACGGCTATGTCAAACATTTTGCTATTGTTTATGTCGGGCTTTTTCGTATCTAATTTACAGTTTTTCGTGACTATCTAATGTTTTTTCATCATTATGTATTCGTCAATGAAGTTATCTGAACTAAAAGACGAACTTCGGAAACGAAGATCAAAAGTATCTGGTAAAAAACCGATCTAATTGCGAGGTAAACATTTGGGTGTTAATCCAGTTTAATTACTGTAAATGTTACATTAAATTGGTTGTTGAAATTGTTTTTGTTGTATTTGTGTTACAAATTAACTACATAACAAGGTTTTTAATAAATATAACTAAAATAATAAAACACGTACATGTGCAAGTACAAGTGCAAAGTACACATCGCACCTTTGGGAACAAAGGGTCACTTCTGCATGTTTTCCAACTTTTCAGGAGGAGCAAATCAATTTTTTTTTATGACGTATTCCTAAACAACTTAATACTTTTTTAGAGTAATGACACGATTCTCACATTTTTACATTGACAAATTCTTGAGAGATACTAGTCACTATTGAAAAAAAACATTCAAAATGACGATTTTGAAAAACAAGCCATAAACTGAGGAAGGGTCCTAAAAGTGTCTTTTTGTTACAAATCACTAAAGCTTCACTGTTACTTTGAAACAGAAGTGACGTTATGTTTACAGCAGACAAATATCAAAATTTGGTAACTTATGTGATTTTTATTTAGAAGTAACGTTAATATGTCAAGAAATATGTAAACAAATAAGTCTTAACTTAGCGTAGTGCCGCTCTGTTACTAAAGCGAAAGGTCATACTATAGCTTTCAAAACACTACTGACCGGTTGTGACGTTATATTTCAAGCGAACGGACCAATCCCGCAAAACAATGTAACGTGTCAATCGCCCTCAAAACGAAGTTTTTTATGCGATTATCGCCATTTTTACTATGTGCGTAAAGCCAAATATCGCGGTTCGTTTTTGCAAAAGTTGCAGAAGTGACCCTTTGTTCTCAAAAGTGCGACATGTTTATTTTCATGAAAAATTCGAAATTCGAATTCAATAAACTTTTTTGTGGCCAGCATTCTAAATTCAAAAGTTTTTATTGTGTGACAGAACTTATCGATACCTCTGGGCTCAAAGGTCGTAAAGGACAAAAGGCTACTTTACAGGAGAAGCAAAAAACCATTTTTTAAACTTTAATTGAGTATAACTTTTTTGTTTCTTAAGCTATGTTTTCGATACCAAGGTACAAAGTTTTTAGAATTTTATGTATTTTCTGAAGGTGTGTACCACAATTAACCTACTGCTATAATTAAGGAGATAAATTTTCTTTACGCCCTTGAAATTAAAATAAAATGTCCTTTACACTCCTTGAATTTTCGTTATTTTTTTAAAATAAAAGTGTAAGTCTATTTTCACATACATATCTGTATAAAATTAGGGCATTAAAGGACAAACTTTACATACTTTAAGGTGGTAAAGAATAAATATAGTATGAAATAAAATATGAATTTTGATATTTTTAGTGGATTATTCAGCTTTACTTGTGACTTCTGTACATTATTTAATAAATAATGTGCTACGACTTTATTTCCAAGAAATCACAGGCAAAAAATAATATTTCTACATTTCAAAAGAACCTGTTTGTTATGTGAACTAAAGGTTAAAAATAAAAGTGAGCGGCCACTTCAGAATCTAAAGTTAAATTATGATATAAGTAGCTATGAACATGTGCTTCATTTTTTCTTACGAGCATAACTTTTAGATGTGGTTAGTTTAGGAGATACACAGATACAGATACAGTCTACAGAGAACAGCGCTGCGTCTTACGTACACCTGATCTTTTTGGACATTTCTGGTGCCTTTGACAATGCGTGGTGGCCAATAATCTTGTTGAAGGCCAAACAGGCGGGAGTCCCGACTAACATCTACAGAATCTTTGTTAGTGTTTCCGCGTCGACTTGGGGCGTTAAGTTCCCAGCCCTTGAGATCCTGTACTCAGGGACTTATGTAGCGTCTTTAACATACGCCGTATGGTACCGACGCTCATCGTTATTTATCGTCAGAAGAGCGTTGCTTAGCAGGCAGAGGACGGCACTTATTTTGCATACAAAAGCTTACAGAACGTGCAGTTCTGCGGCACTTCCGGTGCTCGCAGGAACTCTCTATGCCCATCTGGAAGTTGCTCGTGCAGTACAAGTTGAGAAAGAGAGAATCCAGCTGTCCCCCAGGGAGCGCTGGAATTGAAACGCCGCATCAGAGAGGTGGTGAGGCGAGGTGGTCGCCACTTAGCAAGGAGCGGTGGTTTTCGAGCGAGGACGGACGAGAGTTGTTAAGTTTCTTTTCCGACGTTGGTGTGAGGTTGTCTTTTTACTGGGTCGAACCTGATTATGTTGTTTCGCAGAATCTTACAGAAAACGGTTGCTTCAGACAGCGTCTGCACAGGCTTGTGCGCTGTAGTGAAGAATAAGTTGAAAACAACCACGATCCCGCACTTTGGGACTGTATCCTATACGGGAGCCAACTAAAATGTGTGACATTTACAAAATAGAAAGTGGAACCGAAATGAAAGGATAAATGTTATCTTCTGAAGGATTATAATTAAATTTCATTAATAAAATCACTAGTAACAAAACTATTATAATAATATATATATAACTTTGTTTCTTACGTTAACGCGAATCGTTGAACGCATTAAAACACAATTTTACGGATTACTTCGCCATTTCCAATCGCGATTTACAATCGCGAAGTTATCCTTAAAATTGTGTTTTAATGATATATACAACTTTCACTATTTGTAGAAAATTCTATCAAAATAAATTTGTATCTGAATGGTCAATTTAGCTTTATTTGTCAAAACCATCATAGGCGAAGATATTATATGGAACATTTTATTGTTATTAGTAAATGCCAAGTGGTATAAGACAACAGAAAAAAGTGCTTCTGCTTACCCACGAAATATCATTTAATGATCTTTCCAAGCGAGGTAATTAAAATAAAGGTCAAGTGGAAACAAAGATGTATGCCAGTTGTAAAGATTTCTAATTTTGTTAAATATCTAACAATAGAACTTTTTGGTACTAAAACTGTATGAAAACTATTTACTTCAAACTATCTTCTGTCAAAGGACAGTGATCTTATTTTATGCAGTCACAAGCAATGAAATGTTTACAAATAAGTTTTTATTCCATCCTAATAAGGTCTTAAATCGAATGCAGATGTATACCCATTGATGCGCGTGACTGTAATAAAGTAGCGGCGTGAAAGACAGTGATATTTTTTTATGTAATATTGTAGGGGCGTAAAGGACAGTGATCTTATTTTATATAATATTGTAGGGGCGTAAAGGACGAGTTTTGACAACAATTACCTATACAACCTAAAAAATATTTTTCAATTGGTCTTTACCACTATAGTCAACATGTGTAGATAGTTACATGTCTTTTACCTCCATAGTTTATAAGTAAATCCTGTCAAACATGAATAATTTCATGGGTCGTAAAGGACAAATAAATACGAATTTCGCTAAACTGAATACACTGATCGACAGAGAATTTAATTCTGAGAAAAACTGTGTATTTAACTCATTTTGGCCAAAATGTCCTTTACGACCTTTGAGCCCAGAGGTCTAAAATGGCGATCGGAACGATTAGAGCATGTGCCATAGCTGTCAGTGTGATGAGATATCCCTATCCATACTAATATTATAAATGCAAAAGTGTCTGTCTGTTTGTCTGTTACCTTTAACCCTCTGCGACTGACGTGGTAGTCCAGCAGACACCGCGAAACATAAAATTCGGTTTATTTTGAATACGTTTCAAATTTGCACGCTGCCCCTCTCAGTACCTTACCGGCGTGACCTCGCGCGTCGGTCAGTGTGCGCGGGGCGACCGCGACGGCCGCACGTTTGCATAGAGGTAGGAAGGTGTCCACGAGACTACGACGTCACCGTTAATGTAAGTGTCTATTATACTACCTCCTCAGCAAAATTGTTATATTCCCATAGTGTCCCCTAAATTACCAAGTCAGTAAGAAAGTTGTGTATTACTTATTTTTTTTATTACTTATTATTTTGCATCAAATGGTTAGAATTTGGTTTTGTTTGAGCATAGAATGGAATTTGTCCACATCTATATTTCTTAACTGATATTAAATTTTTAGTTGTAAATGGATTAATAAACTAAAGAAGCACTTCGCTATTTAAAAAAAAAACTTTTATATTCTGCCTCTATAAACACTGACTTACAATACAAGTTACACACCAAAATATTATCTTTATGTAGTCGAAAGTTATTTGTACACATTTTTTACGAGATACTTATTTTTTAGATGGCTGACTCAAGCAACAATCCTACTCCAGGAACTTCCAGTCCTACTCCAGGCACTTCTTCTACTCATAAAAGAACACGGACTGGAACTTTTTTAAGTCAAGAAGATCAAATAATAAAGTGGCTGGAAGAGGAAAGCGACGAGTTTAGCGATTTTGACGATGATGTTGAAAACCCAAACTTCGAGCCGGAAATCCAAGAGCTTATATTGAAGACCACCACCACCAGTAGTAAAACCAGTTTCATCAAGTGGCAAAAAACTATGTTATATTTGTCCATCAAAAATAAAAAGGCAAACTAGATATACTTGCTGTGATTGTTCGAAACCAATTTGTCTTCAGTGCTCCAAACCATTGTGCCATAATTGTCAAACTAAGCTGTGACTTTGAACCTGTCTAATTTTAAAATTAACCAATGAATGTTCCTCATATTTAGTAGACTGATTATTATAATTGTTAATTTTTGAAATGTTTAAAGTTAAATTTAAACAAAGTTGATTTTGTAGTTTTTTCTATGTCATAAATGTTTAAGTTAAATTTTTGAGACTGATTTCTGTGATCTCAATAAAGACATAAAAATTTTAAAAATACAAATGGTTGCTTTTATTTATAAATATTTACAAAAAATATATATTATTAAAATCTAAATAGTAAAAATAGAATAGCTAAATAACTTAATTCTATTAAATTATTTACTACTTAACTTAAACAGTGTCTCGTGTACTACCACGTCAGTACAATTGTAAAATTTGAGCCACGTCAGTCGCAGAGGGTTAAACGTTTAAAAATACTGATCCGATTGAGATGAAATTTGGTATGGAGACAGTTCGAGACCCTGGAAAGGACATAGGCTACATTTTGTCGCGATATAAAAACATTAAGGTGGTGAAATGGGGGAAGAAAGGTTATATGGAAAATCCAACTCTTGCGGGCGAAGTCGCGGGGAACTACTAGTATATAATAAATCAATGCTTCTGGGGCACGATTCTCATGCAGTCGAAAAAAGTTCACATTCGTAACCGGATCAGATAGGAGCGCCTTACTTTGTTTCGCACTTTAACTTCATTAGTTTTCCACTGCAGCACATTATTAAGATTATTCCACCACACAATCACAATAATCACCACCAAAAACTAATTTAGTAAAATAAGAAACGAAGCACATCACGGTTCGTTAACCGCCAAGAACTCTGCTCAGTCTGACAGTTTTAGGCTTCGTTCACACGGCATTGTCCTGCACGTTTTTTTGCATTATACGTCTTAACGTATAAATAGTGACCATACAACGCACATAGATCCATTCACACGTCGATTGTACTGCAAAAAAACGTGTACCGCTTATACGTTTAAACGCATACTCAACGGACTTGTCAAGCAAATCGAATGAACTTTGACGTATTCGGTACGCAGTGGCACATGGTATAGGTTTGTCTCCTTCACACGGCACGACGTCATACGTTTTTTTATCGAAAAGCTACTCACTGTGACAACTGTGTGAAGACTGCGGCTATTCGTCTTTTACACGAATGAAATTTTAGCGTGTGATTGTACGTTAAAAAAACGAATACGAAAAAAACGTGCAGGACAATGCCGTGTGATGTGAACGAAGCCTTAGCTTTGTTAGCCAACTGTCAGATTGAGGATTTGGACGGGAAATGAACTGTGATGGCTGTCTAAATTAGTTTTTCGTGGTTATTGTTGTGATTGTGTGGTGGAATAATCTTAATAATGTCCTACAGTGGAGAACTAATGAAGACAATATAAAAAACAAAGTAAGGCGCTCCTCTCTAATCCGGTTCGATTTCCCGCTCACCATTCCTTGAGAGCATCGAAATGTGAACAATCCTTACTTTTCAATGAGTTAGGTTAGTTTGTAGTTTAGTGTTAGTGTAGTTGTGTACATACATAAGAAGATTCTGAAGAAAAGTATGATCAATGAAATAACACAGAAATACTGAAGATGTGGCTGTATAGACTTGATCCTTTGCCTACCCAGAATGAGTGAATTGACCAAAAAAAATGTCAGATTGACAGTGACAGGAGTTTTGACACACTACTGACAGCAGAGCAAATTGACTGTCGTACCATGATAAAGAGAGGAGACCTCAGTTTTTTGGGAATGTGCCTGTGAATTAAATAGAGCGAATTTTGTTACCTTTCTTGAATTTTACTTGGATTAAAATTACTGACGAGTGTTCTGGATATCTGAAACATGGACGTGGAAGAGTGTCTCAAGGAATGGGAGGATTTGTCAGCCGATTACAAGCGCCTTGAGGTACCTACATACGGACATGAGACTCCTGTCTCCTTGTTTCACCTATGCCTTCAACTTATTTTAACATTCCAGTACTACTAATTACTTAGACATTTATCTTTTTCTTCGAACTCATTAACTGTAAATTTGACTAAAGAATCAAATTAAAATAGCATTCTGTTATACTATTAAAAAGGTTAAAACTGTATCTATATTTTCTACTTTCCTTTACAAGAGGGTTTTTAATAAGTAAAGTTAAAGTCGAGCTATCAAATAATATAATTTCGTGATGTTTTAATTTGCTATAGAAATATTAACAGTGCTGCAGTGGAATGAATATGTGATGTGAAATTAATCATACTCCTAAAATGCAGAATAATTATGCTTAAGATTGAAAGTTAATGTGTGTATGTAATTGCATCAATTATACACCTGCATTTGATGTGTGATTGAAATACAGAATTCACTTTATTATAAGTACATTCTTAAATATATACTAAAATTAATTTGCAGACTGTGAACAAAGAATATGTTACAAAGTTAGAAGAAGTGGGTGAGCTTCAGGCGGCATGCATGAAGGAGATAAACCACCAGAAGTACCGCATGTCCATTATCGCAAATGCTCTCAAAAGGTCAGATCAATTTATGTTTGCTATGATTAGTGTAATTTCCTTATCCATTATTTTGTTTACTAAGCAATATAGGTAGTAGAATTCGATTCGATTGAATATTCATTGAAAAGTAGATTTAATATTTTATAACTTAACCCTAAAAATAATATAAGCTCAGTTGTTAAATAATGTCTGTATTTGTAAAAATAAGGATAAATAAGTTTATTTGAGGAACTTTAATACTCTTATTTGTAATAAAGTGATATTCATTTATGGTCTTATTTTGGTAAATGATCTCATTAATCTGGTAAGCTGCACAACATGTTATCTGGGAATTTATAACTTAATGATAATGTGATAATGGTAGACAAGATAAGTAAACCATATTTAAATATTGGTAAACCTTGTATCTAACTACTAATATGCTTACTTTAAGGGTAAACTCACAATGGCCAAAAATGATTATACCAATCAACATGATCTGTATTTATTTTATTGATCATTGACCAATTGTGACTAGTCTAGTTACAGAAAACAACAGCAATGTGTAGATCAAAAATAAAAATGTTTTATAACAATTAATATTTATCAATGCTCTCTTCTGTAAAGTTGCAGCCACAAAACATGACTCTAGTAAAAGTGTCATAGTTTGAGAGATAATGCCTCTTTCTTGTATTCTTCATACAAGAAAAATACAAAAAGTTGCATTATCTTCCAAACCATGACCCAAGTTATTTTTATTTAAATAAAAGGTGGCTGTCTCTATGGCTATCTCCAGTGTTAGTCCGGCACTTTGTTTTTGGGACACCCTATATAAAAATGAAAACTGACCTAAATGACATATCAATGGAAAGCCCGAACTACTAGGATTAAAAACTTGAAAATTTGCACCATGCTTCCTTTTATAGTGAAGGTGAGCACAAAGCAACAGTTTTTGGAAATGTATTCCACAAAGGGGTAAAAAAGGGGGGAAAGTTGGTATGAAACTCCATCAGTTTGGTTACATATCATTTCAACTAAACTTGATTCAACTAATTTCAAAATAACTAAGGTCGGAAGACCTAATGTTCAATATACCTAAAGATTGTTTCACATATTTTTGTTATAACTAATGGACTAAAGCTATAACGGATGTTTCACCTATGGTTAACTCACCTACGTTTGACTCACCTACAGTTAACTCACCTAATGGTTCATTCACCTAAGGTTTATTTAACTACAATGAATGAAATGAAACTAAGGTTATTTGAACTAACTAACAATTTACTTACTGTTGATTTATCCATTGTCAATATTTGTACAAAAAATAACAATGTTTGAAGAACAAATTTTGGTTTCCCTGACATGCCGTGATCCTTCGCCGTGGTACTAGTCTGCCCTACTGTAGAGTGTAATTCAAAAGCCGGAGGCGCGGAGGGAGAGGGAAAGGCTGCACTTCCCGCAGCGCCGGAGACGAGGAAATCAAATTGCATGCATGTATGAAATTACGCTTGCATGATTGCTGCATTAGGTATTTCGTACATAGTTGAAACATCCAATAGTCTAAACAACCGTTAGATCGTTCGTTAATCCAATTGATTTTAGTTGAAACAAAATTATGCGAGTTAAACATTAGGTGAGTCGTCCAATAGGCGATATGAACATAATATGTGAATCGACCGTAGTTATTTTGAACTTTACTTTACTTTTTACGCTAAATCGTTGTAAATTTGTTTTTAGCTATTTAGTTAGAAATTACGAATGACCTAATTCAGGATTTTTAAAAATTATACCTATATGGGGGCGAAAAGGGAGGTGGAAGTTTCTAAATTGCAAATTCTTATACTTTTGCGCGGACGAAATCTACTGTAGCTGTTTCTTTACGCTGGACATCGTCTTTCGGAGTAAGGCCTGCAATTACTGTAGAGGCTGAGGAACTATTTGCCGACATTTTCTTGAGCGGCATTCCTTCTTAAGACGCGACTTGCGGGGGCGAGGAAGCGCCTATCGCACGCGATTCTGGGCCCGTCGCCAAGTGGCAATTTATTGTCAAGCGAAGTTCGTTATCGCTTACAAAATGTATGAAACTGACATAAGCCATCGAAACATCACGTGACTTTTGCATACATATTTTGACATTTCATTGGCGATAGCGAAGTCCGTCTCAAAACGATTGCCATTTGGCTACGGGCTCTGATAGGCAATCCACTTCTCCGCTACACCGCCCGTCCCTGCTTACATCTAGCACACGTCGCCCCTTCCCCCGCACGTCTTTTGCACCTCCCTCAGGACCTTCGCGCACAAACTTGTCGGACTATACCATGGACCAGAAAAAACTGATCAACTATCGTCTTTTATTTACAATTCTAGATTCGATAAGAAAAGCGCAACGAAAGATGAACGCCTTGCAAAATTGGAGAAAGAGATAATGAAGAGGAAAGCAATGTTGCACGAGATCAACTCAACATTGCCCAAACAAAATGGTCTTTATCTGCGCATTATACTCGGCAATGTCAATGTTTCTATTCTGAATAAAAACGATAAGTAAGTGTGTATTTTTACATGTAAAGGCTTTGTGCCAGCTTTTATCTTTTGCCCTAAACTGTGACATCTTTGCCCTAAATGGTAATTTGTTTGCCCTAAGCAGTAACAAATCATTCTATTCTAAGTATAAATAGAAAAAATATAACTTTATTGACATCGAATATGTTAGTATAGGGAATTTTCTACCTGCATGTTCTTTGATTTTTAATGTTATGTTTTCAGGTTTAAGTACAAGGATGAATACGAGAAATTCAAACTAATCTTGAGTGCAATAGCTTTTGTTATAGCTGTTGCAAATTTGTACATAGATTTCAGGTATGTTGTTGTTTGTAAAAAAAAATTTCATAACAGGCTTCTTTACATGACTTCAAAGCATTTATGAACACCAGAGTGTACTAGTCAATTTTAGTTGACTCATTAAAGCACAGTTTTATGAAATATTTCGCGATTTATTATAATTTTATTAAAAACCTGACGTTTCAAACACTTAATTGCAAAGTAATACTTAAAATTGTGTTAAATGAGTTCGACTATTCGGGTAATCGTAGAAGAAGAGCTATCGCCAACTAAATCTCAAAATATGATTGCAAAAAATTTCGATGACTTGTCATTTTCATAAATTTTATTTAGCGATAACGAACTTCGCTTGAGAATAAATTGCCACTTGGCTACGCGCCCATATTTTTTTCCAGGCCATTGCAACTGATACTGATATTTTTGTTGGTATGGTACTACTGCACGTTGACGATACGCGAGAGTATACTGAAGGTGAACGGGTCGAGGATCAAGGGCTGGTGGCGGCTGCACCACTTCATCTCAACTATAGTATCGGGCATACTATTGATCTGGCCGCAAAACGAGCCGTGGGAGGAGTTCAGACACACGTTTATGTGGTTCATTGCCTACATAAGTGAGTAGAATTTTAGTCAAATTATTTTTTATAGCATTATTACTAGTATCAGATGTCACCCGACATTGACTGTATGAATAAAATTTCTCATTTATTGTCGCTTTAAAAGTACATAAATTCTCGAAGACTTCCAGCGCCGTCTAGCGAATCAATAAGAACCTACTACTGACACAAAATAAGTACCAGTACTATATATAGAAGCTTAGTTCACAATGGTATTAAAATAATGTCTCCTCAGTGCCGTCAATTAACTATATAGTGTAATTTAGTTTGCCTCAAGAATTGAGCACATTTTCGTTTAGACACCTACAGAAATTTATTGCAAGATAATTTCATTCTTTAACTATGATTCATAATACACTAATCCTATTCAGTGACGTCCCATCATGCGGCGCGCTAGGGTTGACCGCTACAAGAGGCTACTACCGCCATATAGCGCACTTTTCTAGCACTTTATTCATGCTCGTCCTGCCAGCAACGTAGTGCCGTGCGCCGCCAGTTAATAAAAAGCGCGCGCGTGTCACTGCTCACTCGCGAGTCCCATCTTGATTAGCCCACCACTGTGGGTCGCCGCGCGTAGGTACGTTTTTGCTACCTACGCGGGCAGTTAAACCGGCCTGCTACTGGGAAACTCTCATAGACAGCAAAGGGCTTAAAGCGAGCTTTTTTACGCACTCACTTTCGTTCGACGAATTTCTTTTATAAAATTTAATTTAACTGTTTTTTTTCTATAGAAATTTTCGTGACACACGGAGCATGTGAGCTCGTAAAAAGTCTTTGTGCAACATACAGGAATTTTTTCCTTCTAAATTTCAGGTGTTGTCCAATTCATGCAGTTCAGATACCAAAGTGGTGTGCTATACAGGCTAAAAGCCCTGGGTGCTCGGCATAACATGGATATAACGATTGAGGGCTTCCACTCATGGATGTGGCGGGGACTGTCGTACTTATTGCCTTTCCTGTTCGGGGGCTATGTGTTCCAACTGTACATAGCTTACACCCTGTATAACATCAGCTACCATCGGGATGCGACGTGGCAGGTATGTGCGAGTTTTCACTCGTTAAAAAATATCGATAGATTACATAGAAAATTGTTAGGATATCAATAGCTATCGGTGAATTTATCCTACAAGTATAGAAAATGCCGCTTGAAAACCTCAGAACAAAACTAATGTGGCCCATTGATTAAACTTTGTACACTAAAGTATTATTGAACTAAAACAGTGTCGATAGTATCAATACTGTGTATAGAAGTGTTAATTCGTAATTACTGCCATCAATAATTTTACTACAAAAGATGCTGTGATTCGTTTAATACTCAATCTACCATCGCTCGCATGCTATCGATATTGTAACTATTTACTATTATATTATAGTATCGATAAAATATCGATAGGCTTACTATTGCTTTTATTATTAACAAAGAAATGGTATTCCATACCATGTCTGCTTTTCGTAACAATGTTTCAAGGATTCAACTTAGAATTTAAATGTATCTCAATCTTATTCATTGAGTTGATGATCACTTAAAAAGTAACAATGGTATGGATGCGCATAAGTTTTGATTATTACCATTTACCACTTCGTGTTTTAATTTTATATCTTTGTGTAGCAATTTATCAAATTTTTGTGTTATCAACATTGAAAACTGGACTCTATTCACCAAATATAAAACATGTTTCCCCCTAACAAACGAATGGCAGGTGCCAGCGTTAAGCTTGTCCTTCCTGTCACTGGGAATCGGAAACACGCTGACGACACTCATGGTGATACCTCAGAAACTCAACGAGCAGGTATTGTGAGGAGCCGGCCATCTCGCAGCAACCTTCAATGCACGCATTTATGTATGTGTGTTGTACGTAGCGATTGGTATATGATAGTGAACGAGAGAAGTTTAGAAGCAGCACTGTGATGTTTGAAACTAGCGAAGAAGTTAAATAAACAAAAAGTTATTTTTTAAATCGATCTATGAACTTTCGAGTTGTTGTGGTGTAACTAAGTAAAATACTAATCTGTATAAAATTTGTGAAATTCCCGTTTACTCAAATTAAGTACTGGTCGTGCCGAGTCTTCAAAAATATAACACCGGAATCGACAAATAATTAGAAATTCGAATTTGAAACAAATGTATTTTTTTCATCAATTCGACTTCTTTTATACTTTTTTCGTTCACTGCCAGTTATTCTAAAAGAGAAACGCCGACAAGAATTTGTGCTTGTATACAGGTTTTTTACTCGTCGTAATTTTAGCTAAAAGCTTCTACAGAAACGGGCTATATATAGCCTTCCCTGCAAACCAAAAACTGATCAGAACATCAGCTTAAATTCAAAAGTAGGTGCACCGTTTAATATCGAAAGGAGAACCGCATGCAAAATGTAACGGTAAAATGCTCGAATTAAAAAAAACTTATGTTTTTTGTAGTAAAACCTGTTACTCTCGTCGTCGTTTCTCCTTTAGTCTAACGTTCCAATAAATTTACACAATATAAGAAAGTATTTGAATGCATAAGTATGTAGTGATAGTGTTTTGTGGACCAACCTCATGTAGTATGTAGTGATTTTTTTAACTACATGTAGTATTTTGCCATAATTTGTATTGATAAACAATCGCTTATAGTTCGACAAGTTCGCACGCGACTTTCCGTGCTCAAGACGTGCGGGGGGCGAGGAAGCGCCAATCTCAACGTCTTTTGATCCAGCGGGCTTCCGGTTGCTAGAGCGATTACAGTTATGAGAAAGGCTAGCTTTTTCAACGTACCTAGCGAATATAATAATAAAATCCAAAGTATCTCAATAGATAAGGCGCGAAACTGGTTTGACGTTTACCGAGGTCACACGAGACGGGCCGTGCTACTGTCTCGCTCTTGCAGTATTAACAAATATATCCGTACGTTTTACTCTCATATCACTGAGTTACTGAACTAAACGAACTGCTTTGGACTATAGTGAGTGAATGATACATATGAACTAGATAGGTGAAGTACTTCTATTGTCATTCATTCAGGAACTACCCATGTCTAACCAGGGGCCCGATTCACGCGCAATCGATATTATATCACATACGATATTTATCGAAAACACATGGCGGATATCACAAAATGTGATTAATATCCTACATTTTCATACTTCGAGAATACGTAACATCAAAAGTTTGTGATATCCGCCATGTTTTTTCGATGAATATCGCATGAGATCAGAGTTGGAAAAAAACGTGTTTTTTTTTTTAAAAGAACAAAACATTGTGTTTTGTTCTTTTAAAAAAACATGTTCTTTTTTGTCAAAAAAGAACATGTTTTAATCTTTTTTTATTATTATGTTGAAATTTACATGTTTTAAACATAGTTTAAAACACTTCTTGTTATAAAAAAATACAAAAGAAAACAATAAAAGGGTTTTTATAGTGAAGTGAAACACCAATAAATCTAATAAATCGGAAGTATTTATTGTAATAATTTTTAACTACTAATCTTTAATTATTAATGTAATAACTTTATTTTAGGAAAAACAAAAATCAACATGTTTCATTTCACCTTCCATCCATATCTATCCTACTCCACTTATTCTTCGTCAGCTACATCTAAGTCGTCCAACTCGTCCACAGTTAATTTTTCTTTCGGATTAAGCGCTCTCATGATCGTGACTAATTTTGCTGCCTTCTCCGTGCCAAGTCGGTTGCGTGTGTTCGATTCCGGCGGAAGACGCAGTGGCCGTAAACAATTGATTTGTTAAATCTATGGATTCGGAATCTAACTTACTCCCTAAAGATTTCCACCACACCGACGCATGTGTTTTTTTTAAAAGGTCGTCCTTGAACATATAGTCCTTTAATGGATCGCTCGGTACGTGAGGACATCTTTCATGGCCTACGGTTTGATCGCGTCTATAAATTCCATACCCATTGTGTCTTCTTCCTCCGATAGTCCTTCACCTTTATATTTGGGGTCTAATATATAAGAAGCAAAATGTGCAGGAGTCATAGCAGCGTTAAATCTTGCTTTGAGCTTGTCTTCATCTGTCGGCGACCAGTCCGATAATAGAAGATCTTTCCAAATGTGAGTGCAGTCGCTTAGAATGCGTGTTTCCCTCTAAACAGTATCAAGAGCCATTGAAACTTTTTTGAGTTTTTTAAGATATTCCTCAACATTTTCTTTTAGCTCAACATCTTGAACAAGCCTCACGATTGCTAAATCTAATAAAGACCTGTGTTCACTGCACACTTTGGCTAGGCAATGCCAATTTTTGACATATGACTCAAGACAGTCAGCTAATGTATTCCAGCGTACTTCTTGAGGCAGTTTAAGTGCCTTTCCGCCAGCTTCCTTGTATTTCGCTCCTGGGAAATGATGGTATTTGAAGTACTTTATGATTTTTTTCACCTTATTCTTTATTTCCAGTTCTTGTATGTCTTTGGCAAATAAATTCAATAAATGAGCGGAACAACCGTATGTGATGACATCATCAATCTCATCATCTTCCAATTGCATCAATTCTCTTCTCATTTTTGCCATATTAGCGGCGTTGTCAGCAGACAAAACTACGCACTTGGCAACCAAAACTCTGACACTTTTTAATGCTGTCTACTGCCAGTGTTAGTAGATATTGACCAGTGTGGCTTTTGTCAGCGGTGTCTGTTGTATCTATAAGATAAACTTTACCATCATCCTCGGTAGTAGTTACACTAACACACACGATGGGCTCATTCCGTATGTTGCTCCAACCGTCTAATGCCATACATACTACTTTACCTCTCAGGTATTTTTCCATGTCTGATTGTACCGTAGCATGCACTTCATCTAACATCTTTCCACCCATTTTTTTTCTGTTAGGTGGTGAATAGCCTGGCCGAGATAATTGCATTAGTTTAATAAACTCTGGATGTTCACTGTGTCGAAATGGAGTGTTTGTTGCATAGAAGTATCTAGCTTCTTTCAAATCTATTTTGTGCTTTTCTTTTTGTGGCGTTTTTACTACAAACTGTGACATTATTGACTGACTTGACGTCGACGCTGACGAATCCTGTCTCATTTTCTTGACAATTGGTTCTACGTCCACGACTTCCACGTTTTCGTCCTGAATTTCTCTTATGTGACTATCTGTGGAAATATAAATTAATTTACAATGGGCTCTATTCGACACTACACTGATAAGTAACGTAAATTTGTGGAAATCGCATTCAAATTGGTGCAGTAACAGCTAATTTAGGGAAAAGTGCAAGTTTCATCAAAATAGTGTCGCGCGCGCGCGAGTGCCGGGCGCCGCCGGCGGCTCTGCCATCCAATAAAACTAATAGTCATACATAGTATAAATGACAACGTTAAACACGTTAAAAACAAACAAATTCAATCGTAATTCGTAACTACGTTTATATTTAAAAAACTACTGAACTGATTTCGATAAAATTGATATGGGATCACATGGGAAGCAGTCGGTTAAAAATAAAATATTCCTATACTTGAAACTTATAAATACTTGTTAATTACTTACCATCATCACTTGAGTCACTGTCATTTCTTATTGTGGTGGTCGATGCGCCGAAATTATTTTTCTTTGACTTATAATCTGAACATTTTGTTAGGTGCGCCCTCATTCGGGCGATTAGGCCCACCATATCCTATTTACAATACTTGCACTTCACCCTGAGAGTTTTACCACCTTCTCCTGATAGCTCCGAGAAATACTGCCAAAGCGGGTCCTTTCTTCTCCCCGTAGACATTTTTTTATCTTTATTCAAGAATGGAAGCAATCACAATACTTGTCGTACCGTACGTAACTAACTCGCAACGCAACTGAACTAAGTGACGCAACAGTCTAAATACTTATCACTACTGGGGAATTCCCGTAAAAACCGAGCGAGGGGTAATCCCCGTAAGAACCAAAAACTATGTAGAGTGAGTGAGTGAGTGTTGCCAGCCCACAGAGGCGGCACAACCTCAAATATATTGCAAAATTGGTTAAATTGGCAAAAAAAACTGTATGAAATAAATGAATAAGTGCAAGTAGGTATATGTTTTTTTATGTATGTTTTAAACATGTTTAAAACAAAATGTTTTAAAACATGTTTTAAATAGGTTTATTTTTTCAGTGTTTTAAACAATGATTTAAAGACTTGTTTTAAACAATTGTTTAGATTACATTGCCAACTCTGCATGAGATATAATATCGAAGGCGCGAGAATCGGGCCCCAGAAGCCGACAGCGCCAACATGGTGATAATCAAATAGGCAAAAAAAATCACTACAGCCAGTCCAGTCGTAATACAGGTCAGTGGCCAGACTCAACTAGCTATTTTTTTGAGGTTGTGTCGGTATTTTTTTAGTAATATAGAGAAAATACTATCTTACCTCAAAAAAACTTTTATATAGGAAGGTATATTGAAAATCCTTTAGTTTGGTATATCTGACACAAATAAAAACTGTAAGAATAAAAAGGAGCCCGCTGGATCGAGATTTTATAAAAAATCAAAATTCTCCTTTCCGATCAACAATTCCTGAAAACAATGAAAATATCAAAAGGTACGTTTGATCGAGTATATATTGGCATACTTTTTTATTGTTTTGGTCTTAAAACAAAAAGGGAGCCCGCTGGATCGAAAATAAGTTTAGACGTCATTTATTGCTAAGCTATTAAGGTACTTTGGATTTTATTATTATATTCGCTAGGTAAGTTGAAAAAGCTAGCCTTGCTCATAACTGTAATCGCTCTAGCAACCGGGAGCCCGCTGGATCGAAAGACGTCCAATCTCATGCGACTGTCATAGGAAATCCCCTTCCCCGCAACATCGCCCGCCCCGCTGACATCTAGCGTGCCTCTCCTCCCGCGACCTCTGGCGAACGCAAGAACGCGTGAATTTGTCGGACTATAACATATTCAAATATATTTTAGAACACCACATTTATCGTCGAAAAACAATACAAATCGTGACAGAAATTGATGTTTGAGTGTGAAGGTTTTAGTAGAATTCAGGCAATAATGATATGCGTTATCGGTACGCCCGCGAATATATTTTATCATATGTGCAAGAGTCTGTATGGTAACGGATGCACGTAGCTGGTCAAAAATAGTATAACTATTAAAATTAAAATATTTATTTATAATTTAAATTTTTTTTCTTACTTGCCACTTATATTTACCGGGACCTTAAGTAGATCTTTTCACCGATCGCAATTAAATAAATGATGAAGTGATGATTTATTTGATACATCATTATTTTAAAAGCTTACTTTACTTGTAATTTTCGGAAGTACAGATGAATAATCAAAATGCATATCGTTAGCTTATAAAATAATTTATGTAGGTACAGTCGACCAAATTGAATCATGACCCACCTTATGGTCATTTTTCTACTGTCATTCTATACAAGTAAGTTGAAATTCGCTTGAACATACATTTCCTAGAAACCAACGTGTCATCATTTTATTAGACACTGACAGTCACTGACAAGGCAATGGTCGCTATCTGTACGAATAAGTTTGTATGAAAATCGGCGAGAACTTCATTTCATGTGGGTAAGGGTTGCAATGCAACACACAAGTAGGTAGGTAGATATTCGGGATTCGGCACGGCCGGGCGCCAAGTCTGTATTGGGAACCAGTTTCTTTTATAAAAGTTCCACTGGAACTTGTGTTAGCCATGATGAAATAAAACAGTATACTTAGTTAAAGAAAATAATATTTATTTTAAGTATATATTTAACAAGTGGCATTAAATTGGTAAAGTGAAAAGTAACCCGATTAGACGACAAATGTCACTTCCCCAATCCATACACCACAAATTTTCATCTGGGGACCTAGACGGCCATGGAATAAGAGTGAATACATCTTCATGCTAGGTAAACCAATTCGAGACAATTCTGGCAGTATGCACTGGACAGTTATCATGAACAAAGGTGACTAAATTGACATAGTTTATAGCGTTATGACGAGGAGAAATTTGAACAATTTTTCCGACACTTCCGGCATCCATCCAGGCACACATGTTAGCTGAAATTCAGCTGGATAATTGGTTGGGCACAACGTGATCCTCTGTCCTATCGCGTGTTATCGTAACGCCACGAAGTTAAGCGACCATGTTGAGACGAGCGAAATGATTTCTCGTCTGTAAATATGTTATCCGTAATAGTGTTGCATTTCCGTTCTCTTTCGTTCCGTTCTTGATTCGACGAACGCCATGATTATGTCGTCGTCTGTCTTCGAGGGTACCCTCTTTAGCATGCCGGCTGATCCAGGTTCTGACTGTGTTCCGACTTATTCTTAGCTGTTTGTTCTGCCAAATTGGCCATTATAAGATTTGTTTGTAGATATTGACTTAGGTTTTTATAAAATTTCTGACTTACTAGTAGGTATACTTGACATTTGACACACGACGTTTTTTATTTTTTAAATTATAATACATTTTTCTTCGTAGTGAAAAGAGTTTGGATTATGGACTTATTTTAAATTCATATTAAGACTGGTTTATCTAAAACATGTCTAGTGCAGTTATAATAAAGGTTAAACTTGCATAAATCTCTGACCCGTTATGACGCATTTTTATTCATATTTAAAACGTACTATGTGCAACATGCATGACAGCGAAGAAAACCTTACTACATTTATAAATGCAAAGGAATAATCGGCAAAGTGGGTCATGATTCAATTTGCTCGACTGTACATCTAATATTTTAAAATGAATTTGTATTTATAAAACCATGTTTCATTAGAATATTTGTCTATTGAAATAGGCTTTAATAGTATATTTAAGTACTTGTATGTATTTATTTGCAATTTTTATTTTCCATTTTATTATTGGTTATACAGGGTGTCCCATAAGTGAAGGTTATGCCGAAAGAAAAAATCGTGAACAGTCATGATTCGTAGTCGTGGTGCGTAAAACAGCACCACAGGGCGCCAGTTAAAAGACTATTTTGTTAAATGTCTATAATTTTTAAAATCCACGCGACATAGCTTTTTTACCTTTTTCCATAACTTGTAACCCTTGGCCTATCACTCCATTTCGGCTTCACATTGACTTAAGGGACACCCTGTATATAATTTGATGTTATTATTATACCACGGACCAAAATATATTTTAGTCCATGATTTTAATTATCACAATAATAAAATAGAAACAGATCTAGAGTTGTGCCAAAATGAATCGAATAATTAGATTAACTGTATTTAGTATTGAGTTAATTTTCGCATGTGTTGTGATTTTATTTATTGCATGATTTAAAATAATACAAAAGTCACGTGCAGGTACCTAGTATACTAATTATCTTTTAGTCAAGAAATTAACTAAAGTACTTTCATAGGTCTTCTCTCTCGCTTCAATGTATAACTGAGAGGTAAAATGGTTATTTACCGCTCAGTTATACATTGTAGCGAGAGAGTAGATAGTGATGTGTTGTGCAGTTTCTTAAGAATAAAAAAGGCTGCCAATCGTAAACCGTGAGCTTGTATGACCCGTACTTTAAAAAATTATGAGTTAAAACTTTGGGTCAATAGACCAATGAAGGGAGGATGTGAAGGTAAAATAGTAGGAGACTACCATCTGGGTCAGGCTTGAATAATTTTATGTTTGTAAGGACAAACTGCACCCAAATGTAACCTAACAACAAAAACACCTTTCTCTGATGAAATGTTCTTATTTTCGAGTATAGCTATCCCATCATTCGCGCTGCCATTCTGGTATATTTTTTTACAATATATAAAAAAACCGTACATCATTCAGGGTTAGTATTAATGAAATATAGGTAGATTATATGTACCTACCTATTTTTTACTAACAGATAATAACCGTCGTTGCCTTTAAAAAAACGCACAAGGTCTTCAATTTAAGTATGGTCTAGCTAGTGTATTCTGTGATTTATTTCGTATAATTTTAGGCATTTTCTTCATAGTTGATACGACTACAACAGGTGTAAGTTTAGTGTTTTGTTTATTTTGAAGGTAATGAAATGTAAAAATAAACTTAATTATTCTCGAACAGAGTCAGAACCGAATTAAAGAATCTTCATTATTTCGAAAACATCTTCAATAATAATACCTTTGTCTTATTTTGTTGTCCTGTAACATTATCGTCTATGAATAATATGACTAGTTATATACGCATATTTATTAGGTACTTTTATATAATCTGTTTTGTATTAACTTTTTAGTAAACGGTATAATAATTTACTACAATCGTCAACGTCATCATTACATTCACAACATTGTAATCATCAGAATCCATCGTATGCATATTATGTCCACATAATCTAGAAAATACTATAATTTTGTGATGTTAGTACTTACGCAATATTGTAATTCTTTTTTATTAATTTGTTGATAATTATTATTGCTTCGCTAAATTAATAAATTGTTTTAGTTGTACGAGTTGCTTGGTGATTTCTTTATTATTTATTTTTGCGACATTTGACAGGTGTCTTACCTAGCGGCTTTGTTCCTTATGTTGCACTGTTTCAACATGTACACAATACTGCAGACTTTGAAAAAGAAAACGCAAGGTGGTTTAAAGCTCCGCTATAGATGGCGCGCGATCGCTTACCGCCTGTCCAATGAGCTCGCCGTACTGGTACGTGAGACCCCCATCAATTAAATTTTAATACCTAGCATAAATCGGGAACTCTACTAAAGCGGAGGACGACAGGGAAGAAGATGGTCATGCATTAACAATCAATAGAATTTAACTATTTTATCTAAGTGTCAATGATTTATCTATTCTATTGATTTACTACATCATAACACATTTTCGCTTCACTCGTCTCGTCGACGCTTTGGTGGAGATTTGCCCTTACGCCTGTTCAGATTAAGATATTCTCTCACTGAGCAGCAGAAAATCCTGCCTATGTCTTGCCCAGAATTCACGTGCAGTGAAATTTTCCAAAGACGATGTTCGAGGAATACCTTTTATATTTGATCAGGCTGTTGCTGTTATTGCATGTCCAGTGACGTCTTCTGCAGTATTGTCGTATTATCTACTTATATATAATGCATATACAGGGTGGTTCAAAAGGTGACGTCCAATATATATTTTTGGATTCTTTACATCCCAGGGCTATCTAAATATACCTTAAGTAAGTTAGGCGAATTTTTGAGATATTTTTTTTCTTAAATTTTGAGAATTGTTGATCTTATCAGTTAAAAAAAATAGTTAATCCACTTTTAAATGGTATGTTGTTTTTTTCTGTATGATCCCTATAAAATAAACTTACTTATATTTATAACATTATCAAGTAGCTAAGACTTACAAAAGTTTTTAAAATTTTGACAGAAGAACAATAGTTTGCGTTCAAGCTTTATTAATATAAAATATTAATTTTTGTAATTTTATTCAAAGTTCTAGATTAAGCTCTGACTAGCTTAAACGTAAACTAATTATTTACCTTCGATCAAATTTTTTTTAACTTTTAGGTTTTGTTAGTCTTATCTGATAATTTTATCTTAGAATCATACTGAAAAAAAAACTGACATAACATCGTAAAAAGTGGAGGTATTATTTTTTTAAACTAATTAGATCCAAACAAAATCTTACAATTAACGAAAAAAAAAATCTCGAAAATTACGAAAATTTGGCTAAAATAAATTGGGTATATTTGGATATAACGAAATTGATTTTTAATAGCAAACCCTCGTCATTAATACAGGATCACTGTGTAGTAATTTCTTGGATAAGAATTGATAAAACTTGTCCATGTCATGTAGTAGTAATTACAAAACTTATATTTCCATCAGGACCAGAATGTGGAAAATAAAGTATTCTTTAAATTATCTACTTACCCTACTTACATAGTATTAGGATTAGGTACGACGAGGTCTGCCTGCGGTCACTAATTATGTTACTTACTTAATTTTTGTGATAAGGCTATGAATAATACCTTCATACCCTCGCCTGATTATAGATCGAGGTATAAGTGAGACCGTCAGTCAGTCTTTTCAAATAAAACCTAAAATTCCCATTTGGTTGGTAGTGGCGCCATCGTGCGGTCATATTCAGAAATTATTATAATACTATTAGATTTCACAACCTAGTAAGCTTAGGACCTGGATGGGTCACGTTTTATGTACTCTCAAGCTGCTGTTTTAGACAAGCTTTTAGACGAAGCAGCACTTGCGCGCCTGTATGAAAAAGATATTAAAATGCTTTGTTTTATAGTGTTGTCTCTTTCACATTATAGTGCTCCTGTGCTATATTACTATGTATTCGTTAAGCAAGTCAAGTGTATTTTGGGTCTTGGAGAGGGTGTTGTGAGCGTAGTGATTGTATTTGTACACCACAGATAGGTGATTATGTGTTTTTATACCTATCTATGATCTTAGTTATTTTCTGTTGTTTTTGTTGCCTATTCCTACACCGACGCGACGTGTGCGAGTGTGGTGCTGGTAAGTAAAATTGAAATTAATGGTGTTGGGACGATCACGTGACTGTGTGACTAATCCAGTGTGCGCCATTCCGTAAATTCAGCTAAGGCTTATGACATTTGTTCATAAAGACACCCGGGTACTAGTCTGTTTGTGTATTGAAGCTAATAGTAAGCATGCTTTATGTTGTGTCGTCTGGTTTGGATATTTTATGTTACTTTTAGTCCAGGAGGACTTTATTTTTACATTTTATTTAGGCTAACCAGTAGGTGACTATAAATTCTCTAAGAACTATCCGGACACTTTACGTGAAAATCGAAATTACGTTTTAGTCAACTACCTGCATAGATTTTATTTAAAAATGAACGTTTTTTTTTCTTGCTAATTGGACACTTCAAATTGTAAAATATTTTTGTAGTTAAAAATAATTATGTATTTTTCAATGTGTACCTACGTACGCATTGTTTTTTTTTCCTTTTAGTTTTAATTAATCAAAGTCTTCATAAAGCAATCATCCACTAATACGCTATTAGATACATTAAATGGCAAGGGATTATTACCACTGCGTTCCTTTTAAAATTTCCAAATATTTTTTGGGTCTTAGTTATGTTAATAGAAAAACAATTTTCAAATCGTGTAGTTTTCTATCTAGATTTAAAAACAATTATCAGAAAAGTAATTTTTAATGCAAGTGACTTAATAAAAATAAAACATCGCAGTTGTAATTAGGACATCGCTATTTTACATTCGGTTGAGTTATGTATGTATGTGATAGAAATTGGAGGTTAAGAGCTAAAATAATGAAACAACGTTATTGTGTTCTTTAGTTACTTACCTACCAAACGTTGTAAATAAGTTAGGCCTTAAAAAGCAGAATGGCCTAGGACATTACTAGATATATTTTTTTTTACAAAAGACATTCTTTAATATTTAAAACTACTTTCAACTAAGTATAATGTAAGTTAACGCCATTTATGTATAACTAGGCGTAAGACAGGTATTCATATTTTACCCAGTTTTGTATTTTATTTTGATCCATTGTTAATTATTTCCAGGAACAAAAATGGAGACAGAATAAATTGGAACAAAAATCAGATTAAATACAATACTAGAAATTTGCCTATCAAATGTGATTGATTATCTAGAACTTTTTTTAAAGGTGAATGGTTATTTCTCATATAAATGAATAATAAATAATATACAATTTATATTTTCGTATTTCGTAATTATTTATAAGAATATGTATATGATGTTATATCTCTTGTGTAAATATAGTTATTTAACAAGAATAACGGTGTTTTTAACTTAATATCTCCCACACGGTACCAGGAACCAGTACCAACACCAAAAATTCACATAAAATGTAAAGGTACCTACAAAGGCGCAATTATAGTGCATTTAAAAAAAAACGGTATGTCACTAGCGCGCGGAAACTGCTTTGCTCATATTGAGCCAATTGGCTCAATGCATATTACCTATTTATTTCGTGTAGCGTTATGTTCTGTATATCAGTGTTGGGCGTAATTAATTAATATGTGTAATTGAATTACTAATTTCATGATAAGTAATTGAACTACTGTAATTCAAATTACATGTAATTGGAACTATTTTAATTCAATTACAAAAGTAATTGGTAATTTTAATTACATTAATTATAATTCAAATTACTCAATTACTTTTATAAAATTAAGTGGATAAAGTCTGTTTTTCTGCTTGTGCAATATTGTAAACAATCTTGGATTTCTTTTTTTACGAAAGTTTCGTTTCGTTTTAAAATAAGATAAACACAAAACTCACAATCTACATTGGTAAAGTCATCGTTGAAGACCGATATCTTTTCAAATCAAATAGTTTATTAATTTTATTCATTGATATTATTTTAAAAGTTATAAAAAGATTGTTTACATTGTTCGACTAGCAAAGAAAAACGGACTATTCTCGTTCGCAACGCAACACAAACATCATGCGTAGTATAAAGTTTTCTATGATCTTGTGGGTGTACTGCTAAATGCGACTGTAACTGCGCACGCGGCGGATAGGCCATAGAATGAGCCTGAGGGGCGCGGGGGGCTTACAATCACTCACCCCGCGTGTACTTCTCTCCGGAAACAAGCGGCGTCACATAGTCGTTGGCATTGGTTTCGACAAGTAAGATCGCTCGCGTATCTCTTTTGGCGTATTTTTATTTTAATAGTACCTACTGAAATGGCGTCTAATACTGAACAAGATGAAGACGACCCAACAACCGAGGAGGTGTTGCCCTGTATTTTTGATGGCAAGTTTTGTACCTATTTACCCAGTGAATCTTCAGATAAAAAAAGAGTAGCACGGTGCACGTTATGCGCACCAAAAGAAGTTAAAATTAGTGGATCACGTAATGCAACTTCGAATTTTGTCACTCATTAAAACGAAAACATGGCGAAGTGACATTTAATGAATACGTGAGCTACTCAAAAACGCATAAGCGACTCAAAAGACATTCTTCTACAAAGAAAAATACGCAATTGTCACTAAGACAAGACGTCCTAAACTGAAAAGTACAAAATAATATTTAAATTACCTAACTGTTCTACGAAATTATACAAGAAACCTATTTCCAATTTATTATCTGTTATTTTTTGGAGTCGGTGCCAGTGAAAGAGGAGGGGAGCTGCGCCTTTGACTTTGTTTTGTTAGCATCCTATACAGTACATGACAAAACATCTGGTGTTTTAATTACTGAACTCCTAATTTTTAAGGAGTTCCGCCATCAGCTCAGCTCCACATAATGATTATCGGACGTAACAACATGTCAACATTAAGATACTAGTACGAAAACACTATACGTGCCTTCAAAATTTGAGGGTTTCCCTCGATTACACCAAGATCCTATCATCAGATCTCGACTTGGCCAAAATGGGACCAACTAGAAGGTATAGCCTCTAGGTAAACATATTTTTTTTTTCAAATCGGTCCACAACTGACTGAGATATGCGGTAAGTAACATAGCCACAAAAAAAACATACAGTCGAATTGATAACCTCCTCCTTTTTTGAAGTCGGTTAAAAATGCAAGAGAATCTTCAATCACATACACAAACAAAGACGATGATTTGTATTTTGTTTTTGACACTGATTCACCTCAAGGTGAATATACTGAATCACTCCGTTCTACAAGACCTAAAATTATTATGTCCTTTCAGATTCGGATAAAGATACTTCAATGCTAAATTGACATCCAGAAATTAAACAGGTGTTTATTAAATATAATACTTTAATGCCTTCGTCAGGTCCCGTCGAGAGATTATTTTCATATGCTACCATGATTAATTTACCAAAATCTCACAAACTTTCTGATCAGATGTTTGAACAAAGAGTAGCATTAAAATCTAATTTGAAATAGTTCTTTTTTGTTATTTTTTAAAATTAAATATTTGATTTATCTTTACCTTATCGTTTTATTTAGATTAATACCCTATTTTAAATGAAAAAGTAATTGAGTAATTTCAATTACCAATTACAATTTGTAATTGTAATTTAATTACTTTTTATCAATTTCAAGTAATTTATAATTGAACTCGCCAATTACATATTGTAATTGTTAATTTTTAATTAATTACATTTTGCCCAACTCTGCTGTATATCATTCGCATTCAAATTTCGTACACACATGACATTTATCATTTAAACACACAAGTATGCATATGTGCTTGGAGCATTAAAACACTATCATTGCTTGGAAGCAAATAAACCGAGCCACACCCACCTGTTTTTACGTTTTACGATTTAAGTAAACTACGAAAGAAAAGAAATAAAAAAATATTACCTTACTCACATATGTACTTACTTTATTTAATGTAAAGTATTCAAATGTATCTGACTGCATAGGAACACAGGATCGTACATACTTCGAATTCCTAACCCAATTAATAAAATGAACATAAGCTTGTGTTATTATTGCAAGATCTTAAATTAATATTTACAGTTTTCTTATCCCTAACATCATTTTCTTATTATAAATAAACACATTACTAAAAGTAACTAAATATAATTGATAACATCTTGTTTTCCAACAAAAAGGGTATTATTTAAGGTTTCTCCTAAGTCCTAACCAAGATTTACAAAGTATTAATTTTTATTCCAATCAGTCTGAAAATTATGTCGGAACGATTGTTTAATAGATTTGTGTTATGTACACCGTATTGTAGGCAATTACACAAGATAATTTAATCTAGTATTAACATTAAACAAATGTACAAACACAGTCCTAGAATAGCACTATCAATCATCATCAGGTTCCTCTGTTATATAGCTATTATTATCCTCATCTGAATGGTCACTGTCGTTACTAGTATGTAAACGTGGTTTCTTTATAAGAAGTCCCTGCTTCCGCAACTTCTCAATCGCGTCTAGGGTATTCCGTTTTGATGTACTATGTTCGCTAGTACCACACTTTTCTTCTACTTTTGTAGCTTGTGTCATTTGACTAGTTTTAACTATTTTTAATCCAGACATACTGTTGAGCCTCTCCAGCTGTTGTGAACTGCTACTCGTTTCGGATTTCATTTGTGTAGAAGTAACCATTTTGTAACCAGTTTTCGTGGCACTGGTGAAATTGGATTGGCTTATGTGAGACGACGAATATTGGACTATAGCTTCACCGCTGCTAAAAGATGGAATGTCGGATACAGGTATCAAAGACTCCTTAGGCTTCTTAAAACAACTAAAATGTCCAGCAGGCTCTTCTACCGGCCTTTTGGCAGTGTTTATTGCATGCGGTGATTTTTGCTGATTGCCTGGCATAGCCTTCTTCGGGCCTGACATTCTGGGTCGGCTCATTCTGGCTGTATTCATTGCTGGCCTCATTGGAGCTAACTGATTCGCCGGCCTTACTGGGACAATTTGGTTGGATGGTCTCACAGGTACAATTTGGTTGGATGGTCTCACAGGTACAATTTGGTTGGATGGTCTTACAGGGACAATTTGATTGGATGGCCTCACAGGAACCATTTGATTGGAGGCCCTCACAGGAACCATTTGATTGGAGGGCCTTACAGGAACTAATTTATTAGCTGGTCGAACAGCACCAATTGTTGGTCTGTTCAATGTTCCAGGACCTTTTACTTTAGCTCCTGCAACCGGTGTTGCATGCCTAACAGTAACACCTTGATAGTTTTTCCCTAGATTGGCAGACTTCATTCCTTGAACTTTTTGAAACATTATTTGGTTATTTTGACTTGAACTCTGAACACTTTGTTCTTGTTTTATAGTTTGGTTAACCGTTTTTATTGTTTTGGTAACTGTTGTTGTTATTTCCTGAATAACCGTTTTAGTTTGAATAGTCTTTACTGTAACTTCTTTATTCACGGTATTCTGCTGACTACATGAGGCAATGTTTTGATTTGACCGATTTTGAGCTACTTGTAATGTATTTTTTAACATTTTACTATCAACGGGGTCCGTTGCATCTCTACTTTCTGTTTTGAATTGTTTAAAAGGCTGTTTTGATATTTCATTTTTGATGTTGGGTTTAGTTTTTGGAATAATTTCGCCGTCTTTCAGCGTGGAATCTTTTTTTTCCGACATAGATTTTATTGTTATATTTTTATTCATATTCTGTAAATTTAACATTTGAGCTGTAATATTCGGATTAGGTCTTTTAACTGTAGTTGTTTTAATTTGGTGTTCTAAATCATCATCACTATCATCAAAATGTTGGTCTTCATCGTCGCTAAATGCCTCTCCAGGTTTTACTGAAAAAAAATCACTTAAGTTTGCTTCTTGTTCTGCCATATCACCCTCACTCATGGCATGTTCTTCAGTTATTTCTGATATCTTAACACCCGCACTGTCGGGATCTGAATCACTGTCACCAGCTTGGTCAAACTTGTCTTCACGATCTTTGACTGATCGGATAGATAGATTTGGTGAAGGAATTCCTGACTTAACTGTAATATGTTTACCTAAATTCTTTAAAGTATTTTTAATATGATCATTCTGAATGTCTTGCTTCTGGTTTAAATCACTAACTTTTTTAAGTGTTAAATTATTTTGACGATCTTCAGTATCGTCATCATTATCGGAAAATTCAGCCATCGAGCGTTGTAATTTACTAAGCATATCTTCAGATTTCGGTTTTTGCAAATTGCTTTTTCTCTGTAGAGTTGCTTGTTGGTTTGTTGATTTTACTGTTATTTGTTTACCAATATTTTTGAATTTCTCAACTGAGTGTGCAGATACATTTTCAGTCATGTTGTCTTTTGGACTTAGTGGGCTTGTTTTAATTAAAGGTTGTTGAACTTTATCCGGTTCATCATCAGAATCATCAATGTTAAATATCTCTACTTCTTCACTTGTCTCTTTCTTGACATAATTTTGTACTAAATTTTTCTTCACAGTACAAGGCATATTACTAATGGTTGCCTTAGTACTTTGTTGGATATTATTACCTTTAGCATTTACAGGTTTAGCTGTGACGTTGGTGAGATGTTTTAAGAGGTCAACATTTGATGGCTTTGTACTCTCTTTTTCAACAGTAGGTTTCACACTCTGCAGTTTGTCGTAAGTTTTTGGGGATATCAGCGGTTTCGACTCTAAGTTATTTATAGGAGTAGCTGATTTATTTGTAACAAAAACATTAGAAGATGCATTTTCATGTTCTGATTCTTCTTCATCGGCATCAGAGTTGTCATTGGCGTTTTTAAGAGATTGCGGCAAAGATTTAATAGTAATATTGTTACTTAATCTTTTTAAATGTTCTAACTTATTTAATACAGGTTTTTCATTCATTTCTGTTATTTCTTTTTCATGGTTTGGTGTTTGTATTTTGTGATCTTCATTAACAACATCTTCTGTTTCAACAATCCTGGAGTCTTTTTGGTCCTTAAATTTTTGCACGGGAGATGGCGGTGCGGAATTAGTCTTAGTGACTGACTTAACAGTAATCAGGTGACTTAAATGTTTTAAAGCATTCAGTGACTTGGTAGTCTGTTGTTCTGGACTTTTTGTATTAATTTCTAAATAATTTTCAGTCTTATTTTTACTTTCGCCCATTGTCATGTCATGATTGTGGTTGTCATCATCAGGTAATGTAGGTAGTATAGGTTTTTCAGAAATAGATTTCTGTGATTTGATTTCATTTGAGAGAATTTTCGATTGACTTAAATCATCTGGTTCTTCTTTATCAAAGCCAAGTTTTTCGTCTTCATTTACTGAATCCATTTTATCTTCACTTATTGCATCTTTTTTTTCTTCATTTACTGCGTCAGTTTCTCGTTCTTCTTTACAGTTCTCATCATTATGGAAACCATCAAGGTTGCTTTGGTTTGATATTGTTGGTTTTTTACTGGTAGTAACATTTTCTTTTCTAGTAATTTCTTCTCTTGCTTCATTCTCAGACGATGTATATTCACTTGGCATGTTTACGTCGCACTCTACTTCTATATTTTCTGGAGTTAGTCCTCTTTGATGAAAACTATTATTATCTACAATGGCTGATTTATTTTGCCCATCAACGTTTTCTTGAGAAGATTTTTTCACAATTTTTATTTGATTATTACTTTGACTGATTAACTTTGACAACACTTCCTCAGATGATGTTTGTATTCGTGAAGACGGTTTAACTTCACTAGTTGGTATTTTCGTTAACATTTTAGTCCCTAAATTAGTTTTCTGCATTGTCGCAACTTTGCCAGGTTTTATTTTTACTATGATGCCTTGCTTCTTTAGTTTCTCTAAATTTGAAGATTCCAAAGCCTTTATATTGGCTTTTGTAGGTTTCGTCTGTTTTAACCTCTTTTTCACAACTTGTGTAGGTACTTCTTCTACACCTTGAAAGTCTAAACCTTCCCCAAACACATCTTTGTTCATATTTAAAAATTCGTCAAGTGTAATGGCAGCTTTTTTAGATTTTTTGTGTTTTTTATGCTTTTTAGATTTAACTTTATGCTTACCGTCCAGAGAATTATGCATCGCTAATTCAAGAAAATTTTCCTGAAACAATTAGTACTTTTTAATGACAACATTACCAATAAATTATTGTTTTAAAGTGATAGAAAAGCATTAGATAGACACGTGACGTAAAAAAAGGCGCGTCTAAAAGTAAAAGACGACGTGATACACATTACATTTTGGTCTTAAATCTGGACAAGTGCCACTGTCCTCAATGGCTTAACTCATCAGTTCCAGTGTTTGCCCAGCAGTGGGACACAAATGGCTAACAAAAAAAAGCTTACCAGTCCAACAGCATTTATTTCAGTTTCTGCATCTTGGGACTCAACATTCTCTACTTTCTCCATGACTGGTGCTACAGTTTCTAAAGAGAATTCTGTTAGTTGTTCAAACCTAAAAGAAAAAAAAATTAACACAACATTTTATATCAAATATAAATACTCCACCAATAAAATAAGTAAACTTTGGTATATGTATTTACATTTCATTTTTCTCACTATACAAATCTTCTGAAGTGTGAAAAGTAAGGTGTAATTCATATGCATCTAAATGATAGAAGATGGCATCGCAGAGAGGACACCGTAACACATCTTCAGGACTCTGGTTCTCATCACTGTGATCATCATTCACATGTTTCTGTAAGTAATAATTTGTGTGTAATTATGATAAATATATTTTTAAAACTAATTTTTGTGATTGTACCAGTCTTACTTAAATTAAGGCACAAAATTACAATCAAGGTATGAAAATACTTACATGTAAATTCACTTTATTATCATACTCTTCACCACAAAAAGAGCAATAGTATATTTGTAACACTGTATTCTGTGAAAATAAAATTGAGTTAATAAGTTAATTCAAAGATTTATTTCTTAGGTCCCTTTTTAGGTCTATTAGAAATATAATTCAAGAACAAGGCTTGAGTGAGATAATACTCATTAAAATCTAGACCCCTTTTGTAGAAACTTCAGTTTATAAAAAGGCCTCACTTCAACTTTAAGGTTATATGAACCAAAATTCACATGGGCTCAGTGCGCATTGGTGAAGAGGTGCAAGTAAGGCAAGTGACCAACCTTACTCTCAAATAATGATAAGGATATTTTTTTTCTATCACAAAATATCTTAAGACTAGGGTACAAATCTCAAATGTTATTAATCCACCCACATTTGACTTTAAGTTGCCTCTTACAACTAGGGTACATCTCAAATTTTATCAATCCACCCACATTTGACTTTAAGCTTAAGTCTAACTTTGATTGCCTAACTAAGTCAAAATTGAGTGCTAAGTAGTTCCTGGTTATCTATTTACCTGTGAATACATTTTAAGTTTCTTCGATTGGCCAATACTTGGTAATTCTGTGTCTTGTCTGTGAAAAAACTTATTGTGGTATAGCATAGCTGTTGGCACAAAGAAGTCAACATCACACACATCACAGTGGAAGTGGCTGTCTTCACTCTGTTCTGAATCAACATGGTTAGATTGCAGGTGCTTATTGTAGAGGTGCTGAAAGATAACAATTTTTTATTATGACACTGAACAAACAAAAAATTCACACATCCTTTTTCAGGGTTTATTATTCTGCCATGACTTATTACTCTGGTCAACAGTGATTTTGCTGCCACAAGCAGGGGTTGCTTTTGAAATATTTTAATGCCAGTTATGGACCTCATAGCAGCTTTAGTTTTAGAGTTATCCAAAGGCAGAATTACATAAAACACCCAAATTTGTACTTTTACACAAGTGCTTAAAAAACCAAGGGTAATGTTTTTAACTATCTACTTCATAATTAACTTTTAATTTTTTTCACATACTTTTATAGAATTTTAAATTTTGTAGTTGCATTTCTAAACCCATGAGTTACCCCACCAGACCATGATTTGTGCAACCAAATCAAAACGTCGGGAAGGTAAATACAAATTTACCTTTTAACAAAGTAATTAGTTGCATTTTTTTAAATCAATTTGTGTTGTTAAGTGATAGATTCTTTTTATATAAATGTTTTTTTTAATAGCATAACTATAGCAACCTTTTAGAAAAATGCTTTTGAATTACTTGTAATTTGGGATCTGATACAAACAATAATTTATTGATTAAAATTAAAAACTTCATGTTATGTAAAATAAGCAACTAAAATTTGGGGCTATAACAAAAAGATGGAATTTTGTTGTGCAGTGTTATCAATGGTATCAGGTACTAGTCTGTAATAACTACAACTACTACTCTCGGCTATATGAAAAATATTTTCAGAGTTATGGTCTAATACAAAAAGAATAGCTAGTTTTACTGACTGTCCATAATTCTAACCTCAATCTTCTTCCTGTATAGCTACAAGTTACTAGCATAGTAATCCAAAAAGGATTGTTTTAATCTGTTTTAGAAAGCATTTTGAACTGACTTCCAAGATACAATAAATTTTGGGAACAAAAATAGATAGCAGATAATTTTTGATAAGGGGAGAGGTAGTGGGGAGGGACAGAGTTCATTGTGTCATCAACATAAATTGCCATGGACCACAATCTACTTGTTCACTTACCTTCATAGTAAATAGCTTTCCACACCAAGGACAGAAGTATTTTGCGTCGTGGTCAGGGTGCATCTTGTGCTTGTGAGTGATAGCTTTAGATATCGTAGGAAACATTTCTGAGCATACATCACAGCTAACCATCTCAGTGTCGTCATATTTTTTAGCAACTGATGCCTGGGCTTCGCACTGAGGCCGGCTCTTTTTTACACTTTTGTTAAACTCTGGATCACCATGTTTCCTGTAATTTATTAGAAAAATAACAAAATAGAACCGGGAGTAAGAACATACAATTAACAAGCACGATTCAATATTTAAAATAGCAGTCGAGCCAAGTACCTGAAATGTATTTGTAAATCTTCCTTATTTTCAAAAGTTTCCTTGCAAAGAATACAATTAAATTCTTGTATCGATGTCATTGTAAAATTTAACAAATTTTACGCGAGCTGCATTGCAATCATTATTAAGAGAGGAAGAAAATTACAACGAATCACGAACGCGAGTTTTCTCTTACTCCGAAACTTTGTATTTTATATCTTTCATCATAACTAATTCAGCCAGACAGAAGAAGCATTTAAAATTATTATCCCCAACAAAAATGTCCCAAAATGCAACCCAAACAATTCTACGTTTACTTTTTTTTTGGCCTCCATTCATTTTTCAGTCAGCTTCAACTCTGTTCTTGTATGTTGTTCAATTAATTTTTTCTTGTTCGATTTTGTGTATGTTCCTCCCTCGTAGTGTATTTGTATCAAATTCCGTAGCGCTAGGCGCTGTTATTAAAAAAATTGAAACATTTAAACACAGGAACACGTTTGGTAAGCTATATAGTGAGTGACCAATAAAATTGAAGTAGCGCACATTTTGGCCAATGCGAAATCAATCACTCACTGTATCTCATAGGCTCTCACATTAGACAATGGAGTTGGCAAGTGAAAACTGATCTCAGGTGGCGCCACCACTGTATGAACCTTATGGAATTTCTTAACTTGAGATGATTTAATGTCAATTTTCAGATTTTAGACGTGTATTCAATTTGAAAAATATGTGAGTTATAGCCTGACCAATAATATATGGGACCTCGCCATATTGCGGAAAACAACTGGAACTAATTTCTTTTACTGGCAACAGAAACCTCAAATCGTCACTGACATGTCTTCAATTGTTATAATGATTAGTGTCAAAGTGGACGCGTAATCTAATGTTCGACCAAGTGCAATTTTTATGTGATAAAAATACCAAGAACTATTCGTTTTCGTAAAAGAAAAGTGGTTTAACATGTGTTGCAGTATTTTTCGACTAGAAAGTCTATGTGATCACCACGGTTTCTTTAAATTTATTACTGATATAGTTGTCATCATGAATTTTTGGTACGTCATATAGTGCGTATAGTGAAAATTGGCTACTGATGGCAACGGAGAATCTTTTAATAACGATTTTCAAAAATGATTACAATAAATACTTGGTTTGAGCTTTATTATCCTTATTTCAACCCTACTTGGATATAACAACTTAATTAGTTCGTAGAGTTTTTTAAGATTTCCTATAAATTATATAAAATTATAAAAACATTATAAATAATATCATTTAAAAAAACAATGGATTAATGTTTCTGTTACCCAATAGTGGTTTTGCAAAAATAATACTGTTTAAGTCCAAAATTCAAGACCAATATTTCAAAGAGTTACTGAATTTAATAAGTACTCAATTTGCGAGTGTTCTGTCGTGTTATTTTACCGTAGAAACTGTTATCATTAGGCAGCGGGCTTATAAAATGAACATGGAGAAACATAAAAACATATAAAAAATGAACATAAAAAATATGTTTTTATGTTCAGTTGCCAATCAGCTCTGGTATGACTATACCGAGTGTTGTCATATATAGTGCATTCGAAGCGCCCTTAATTCAGGTCCCATATATTTCTGGTCAGGCTACAAAAAAGAGTTTATTAAATTATTTTACTTATGTCGTGCTAAAAAGTTTAAAGTTATATTTTAAGTACAAATTATTAAAAATATCCTTTTTATATATTACACATTAGGTTCTTATGACAAAAACTTCAAGTCAGTCAGTTCTTTTATAAAATGCAAAAACTAAACTTACCAACCAACATTATAGGTTATGTTGTGCAGGTAGGTATGGTTTATGTACTATTTTTAAGTTTCTCATCTCGAGGAAACTCATGACTTTTAGTTTCTTTACAATTTGGTACACAATATCGAGCCATGTCCTAATTAATTGGTCTAAATTCACTATTTTCATCCAAAAACAGCTTTGTTTTTAGTCTTTGCGCTACTAGCGCCATTCAATATCCATACCGCTACCAATAATCGTTATCGCTAGAAAAACTCAAAGTAGAAAAACATCACAAATAGTGATGGGCAAGGGCAAACCAATCTACTTCAGGAGAAAATATAAAATATATTTTTAAATATTTAAATACTTTTAAACAACTTAACCATAAAATATGCAAACAAATTTAAAAGGGTCCTTGTGGTGAGATTCCCAAGAAGCTGGCAGCATAACCCTGTTGATCTCTTGCCTCCATCAACGTGCTCGGGCCGAATGGTATTGCGCGTGAGTGTCACTTGCTTGGTCCTTGGTGGATGTCGGGCAGCAGGCGGGTTCTTGTTTTATGCTACGTACGGCTACATATTGAACGATGATTCGTAGTCGCGTTGTCGCGATAAAAAAATCGTGTTCGAACCATGACAAACGTGCTTGGCCACATCAAAAAAACTTCACTTTGTTGCTATAATCTAGCTAGATCGTCGCGATAGTTTCATTCCGCGGAAAGCATGGAAGATGCGGTTACGCTGTATAAAATGGCGGCTAATAATTATTTACTGCTCTCTATTACTTGAACAAAAATAAAAAGGTCAAAAAGAGGAATAAAAGGTGATGATAGATCTTATCTATTCACAAAAAAAAATTCATGTGGTTTGGCTTTCGCGGGTCCCATAAGACTGGTTCAGATTCATAATTTTGTATGAATTCGAATACCGTGTCATTACTCCAATCCATGATTTACAAGTTTAATCAAACACGTTCAAACCGCTCGGCGTCTCGTAGTCAACTAAAGCGCGCGAAGTGTAGCCAACCACATGAACTTTGTCGCGACAAAACTCTTTGATGTTTTGATGTGCGGCGGACTTTTTTTACTAAGAAATAGTTGAGGTAGGATAGTAATATTTTTTTATAATATCAGCCATACCCAGCCTTAACAATAAAAAAAATGTATAGTGGCTCTAGCATGAGTGTCTTTAAAATATGGGACCATTGTGAGACGTGTCGCGACAAAGCAAATCTTCGCGTTATTGCTATAGAATGGCCCCAGTATTAGACGCTCTACCTAACGTGTGGTCAACACAATGAGGGATTTTCTGACAACTCAAAAAGTTTTATTTTACGTTTATAGATGGCGCTATTTATTAAAGTTGTATAAATATTGCGTCGAAAACAACGAGCATAAAATACATTTTTGTGAGCGAAATTAAATTTGATTTCGTAAAAACTTGCAAAATAATTACTTAATTTATAAAATAATTATAATGAGCATAAAACAAAAACAAATTATTGTAATATTATGTGTAGGTACAGACATGTAGTGAAAGCACTTACGTTAAAAATTAGCAAGTTTCAAATTTCAGTTAAAATGAAAATTCAAAAAACGTCTCAATGATATTGATCACTTTAAAAAACGACCTATTAATAGTACGCGTGAATCAAAAACATGCTAAACATATTATACACTAAAAAACCAGCCTTTTTCTTTATAAAAATCTACCTGACTTAGTTTGGTCAACGCCATCTAGCTGATTTTTAAGTACTGATTTTTGACACTTGGAAAATCTCTAATTGAAGCCTCTCATCTACCTAGGCCCTTGATTCGTACCATGACCCCGTAAATTAGCAGGCCCGCAGCGGGGCAGTTTGTGTACTAACCTGTCAATATAATAATAATAATAATGTCCTCCTAGCCGATTTACTACGGCGGCCTATCTCAACAGAGATCAGCCAACTGCGCGGGACATATTATAGTGCACAAGTGTGTGCGCAATACACAGGTGCACTCTCTGTTCCTTCACTCTCAGAATTCGATGAGACGGCAGTCCGACATGACCGTAGAGAGATCAGGCGCAGGACCAACGGCTTAACGTGCTTTCCGAGGCACGGGTGTTTACATCACCAACTTCCTGACTCCAGAGCTGTGTCTGAGAAATTTCAAGACAGAAAAACCCAAACACTCTCGGCCCGACCCGGGATTCGAACCCGGGACCTCGTGGATAGTACCCAGCGTGCTGACCACTAGACCAAAGAGGCAGTCACTTACTAATTACAGATTAGTTAACGTACCGACCCGGAGTATACTACTACCTTATTAAACCTAGGTACACAACTTTCAGAAATACTGCCTACTTTGGCCTCACCGAGATATGCAGACCGAAGGCGGGAGAAACAGTCGTGGTGTCCGGAGCAGCGGGAGCTGTGGGCTCACATGTTGGACAAATCGCTAAAATACTAGGTAACACACACAATTAATGGTTTAACAAGCTAACAGAAACTGTGCATGGGTTGGGTATGTATAAGTATACATTCTTAAGTAAGTACTTAGTACCTAAAACCGAAAACACGTAACCGCATTTTTTTTACATTACTTACTTACCTAGTAGATGGCCTATGAATTCTGGGCTGCTACGATGTAATTTTCTCGTGTTCCATCGACTCGCTAAGAAGAAGTAGATGGCCTGTTAAAAACTGATCAGTGACGATCACGCATTCATGGGAAAGTGATAAGTTCAAGAAAGAAAAACTTAATTTGGTCGATTTTTCGGCATTACATAGGTACTATCGAAACGAATTTTATCATAGATCGAGTCTTAGCCGTCCTAAAGTTGGTCAGTTTTCCGCTTGCTGGCTATTCAAAGGATAGTTATTTAACTGATAGTAATAGGACAAATGCTGATTTGACTGCGACAAGCGCCGAACAGTAAAAAAAAATAGGTACGGGTATGTCGACTTCCGGTAGGTACCACTTTGTACCGTTTGCAGTCGAAGGTCGAAAACACTAAGTCCGCGTGAGGTTCCAACGCTAATCTTTTTTCAAAGAGATATCCAAGAGGCTGGTTGACATCAGTGGTGGTGATCTAAGAGCTGGCAGCTACCTTGCACAGCGTATAGGTATCACTATACAGCCCTAGAATAATTTTAAGTATACAGCGCGGTAATGCTGCGAGTATCTTAGGAACATTACCACAAGAACCCTTCTTATATATATATGTATATATATTTTAAATAATATTATTTTTGATATTGTTTTGAACCTCGCATGTATTCTTTCTATCATTTTTAATGCAATTAAAATGAAACACAAGAATGTTTATTTTTAATTTTGATTTTCAAATTTTCCTTAAATAATTAGTTACTACTATGTTCATTACTGCATGCTGCAAGAATTACCAAATTATAATTTGCAGGTTATATAAATCAACACATTTAACCATGACGAAACTCTTAAAAGCCGTGTGTAACACGGCTCGTTTATATTCTGGCATGAGTGGAAAAGTCAAAAGTCAAAAGTATGTACTAACAAAGTACTTTCAAGGAGAACCAAAAAAAACAGATTTTAGGATAGTCGAAGAAGAAATTCCGGATTTAGTAGATGGAGGTGAGCTAAACTTGTAAAACAAAACGCTTTCATAGTAAAACTTTATTTTACAAGGCTAAGATTGAATTGAGATAAGTACCGTAAAGGCGGGTTACTTTAGCCCTGGGGGTTAACTTTTGCCCAAAACATTGAATTTGCCGCCACTCTTTTGCCGTAGTTTATTCCATGAAGTTTCAATTACAAATCATAGATAGTGTTAAGTCTTCATGTAAATTATTTTTGCCAACATGGAGTCGCGTTCTGACTGTCACTGACAACTAAAGTAGTGACAATGCTAGTTGCGCGAAAGAAGGCTCCCCAGAGTCCCCAGTCCCCACTTCCCATATTTGCTCTGACCTGTCAAAATGTTTTTTTTTTGTATGTTGGTGTACAACAATGATACATTCATATTTAAAGTAAAGTCAGCCTATTAGATTCCACAGCTGGGAAAAGGCCTCACCTCAACTATGAGGAGGAACGAGCCATACTCCACCACGCGGGCTCAGTGCGGATTGGTGGAGGGGTGTCTGTAAGGCAAGTGACAAACCATACGGTCAGATATTATCAAGCCACCCTAGGGCCTCTGTCTAGGCTTAACGACTAATACCAACAGATATTAGCCGGGACCAACTGGAACTGGGAAGCACGGAGATGCTTGTCATGGTCAGAATGGTCACCAATCCAATTACGACCGCGCCGTGGGTTGCTTAACTTTTGGTATCACTACCAAAGCGCTGCCGCCACTGCGCCACAAGCACCTCCCTATATTTAAAGGGCTACCCTTAAAACAACATTATAAATATGATAACATTTGGCAGTCAGGAAAATAAGTGATAATGCAAAAAAGGTTTTAGATTGTCTCAAATACCTACGTTATGTATTTTTTTGAAAAAAGTTTTATTTTTTTCTACACTGTCGTTTTATGTGAAATTATTTTTATTTTGAATAGTATGCATTTTGCTATCCTAAGTACAATAAAACATCAATCACTGTACACGCAAACCTAATTTTTAAAATTTTGACTGGTCGGAAATGGGCGTCCTTCTTTACTATTGCAGACTTTTGTATGACACCTTTTTAAGTTATTTACTGTTACTACTCAATTTTATCATCTGTTTTATTTCACACGAAAAGGTTTGTTGAAGGTACGTAAATGGACGTAGGTAAGGGAAAGTAATGTTTTGGTACAAAGTAACCTTTCTCTAATATTAATTTTAACCCGATTTCGAAAAATAAAATACCCGTGGTAGTTTTTCGTTAGGTTCTTTATTGTCAATTGTAGGGTGTATTTATATGTCACTGAAAAAAATTAAATCAATCTTTATTTTATTTTCTATAACAGATTTTTTTTATGGAGAAAATATAAATGGCCAAATTTCGGGTCAAAGTAACCTGCCTTTTTCGGTATTGTAGAATTATTTTGTCAATGTTGTGTTTTCGTTCGATATCTTTATGTAGTTATTACTTGCCAAAAAAGAAAACAATATACAATACAGTTTCTTTTAACTGTCCAAAGTAAAAACTGGTTAGTTTTTATCTATTAACAAATATAAAAATTTGCAATTCTGGATTTTCAGAAATCTTGACGGAAGCTGAATATTTAAGCGTGGACCCCTATATGCGAGCTTATATGATTGGATATAAATTACCGACGGATATGATTGGTGGACAAGTGGCCAAGTTTGTAAAATATTAATTTTGTAAAGGTTTCATTTATTTATTTCAGATTCCATTTAATTTTAATGGCTAAACCACTTAACCTTTAGTCATAATAACTAAATGTAGGTCAAAAACATATATTTACTGTAATTGTACCAGGTACCTAATTCTAGAGATTTACTATAATATGCTATAATCGACCTGTTTTTGTCTTATAGGATCATCGCAAGTCGTCATGATAAATTTCCTGTCGGCAAATATGTTGCTGGATCTTTTGGGTGGCGAACTCACACAGTTTTGAAGCCAGAGGCACCTCCACGATTAGGTTTTTTGCCTCTGACATTGTTGCCTGATTTAGGTCCACACCCTGTGTCTCTAGGATTAGGAGTACTAGGCATGCCTGGGTGAGCAAGTCACAAAATGATTGATGGTGGTACATGCCACCATCAATCATTGACGTCCTATTTAAGGACTATTGAAACGCTATTCTTCTTTTCTTTCTTTATTTCTTTATTTATGTTAAACAATTTACATTAAAGAAACATATTTCAATACCAACAAAAACCTATTTAGATTTATACGTGGTAATGAGAGCCACTACACTACTCGTTACAAATTAAGACAATATGTAGTTCTTAAGTATTTTTATACATTTAGCACTATTTTCTAAATTACTTATTTGTTCAATAATATTGCTAGGATATTCATTTAAAGTAGATGGCAGGAAATACTCCCACATTCTTTTACCATGAACATTGTTGCATGAAGGTATTATATATCTGGGTAGGTACAATAAGTTACGCAATCTGATGCTTCTAGTTTTTACTTGTAATTGTTTAATTTGATCTAGGTTTTCACACACAATTTGAATTTTTACTTTATCATATATGTTTATTACTTTACAATATTTATATAGGTCCACATCATTTAGTATATATTTATTTTTTATTTTATTCGGTGTAATAGTTTTGAGTAAGCTTAGTTGTAATTTGTAAATATTTTCAATATATGTTTTGTATGTCCTGCCATAACTACTTATACCATAGTCGATTAAACTATCAGCCAATGACATATACAACATGCGTAAAGTATGATAGGGTAACTTATATTTTAATATTGATAGCTTAGATAAAACTGCTCTAAGTTTATTACATAAGTTATTTATGTGGGGTTTCCAGCAAAAGTTAGTATCAATTGTAAGTCCCAGATAGGTATGTTCATTTACTAATTCTATGTCTTTACATTTACACTGATTTTTGGATGAATGTAGGCATTTGTGTTCGTGGGCAATTATTGTTGGTTCTATGGGCGATTTCAAATAAGGTGTGTGAATATGTAATAATTTAGTTTTTTGAGCATTTATTATTAAACCGGCATCATGCGCCCATTGGCATAAAAGATCAAAGTTTCTTTGCATGATATGTTGCGCGGTCTGCAAGTGTCTGTGAGCAACTACAAGGCAGGTATCGTCAGCGAACTGATATATTGAACCTTCTTTAATTATATTACACATGTCATTTACATATAAAAGGTACTCAATAGGCCCAATTATCGATCCTTGAGCTGTGCCTTCATTTGTAGGTATCATGTCACTTAACTTGCCGTCAATTTTAACAGCTGTTTTCCTATTAGTGTGGTAATTTTTAAACCATTCTAATAATGGCCCACGAATTCCAGCGTCTTCAAGTTTCTTAAATAATATGTTATATCTAAGGGAATCGAATGCTTTACTGAAATCAATAAATACAACAAGTACGTGTTTTTTCCATTTAGATGACAGTTTACTTCATTAGTAAATTGAGACAATAGCTGGGAAGTATTTTTATTTTTTTGGAAACCAAATTGTTTGTTATTTATTACCTTGTTAGATGATAAAAATTTGTTTATTTCTGTACCAAAATATCTTTCAATAATTTTGTCGATAGCTGACAAAATTGTGATTGGTCTATAGTTATTTGTATCGTTATGTGCACCTTTCTTGTAAATTGGTCTAATTAATCCAATTTTTAAGTTATCGGGAAACAGTTGTTTACTAATACATGCATTAATTAAGTGTGTGATAACTGGTGTAATCCCTTTATTTATGTATTGCAAGTCAGACACACGTATTCCGTCGTAGCCTGGACTTTTATTTGAATTTAATTTATTAATTATAGTATATATTACCTTATTTGTAGCTGTTTTCAATCTCATGCTAAAGTTAGAATAATTACTGTAAGTTTTTTTACTAAGCATGGGCGTATCACAGTCATTTAATATATTTCTCACATTATTTCGAAAATCGTTTGCAAATTTGTTTGCGATTATATGTGTATCATTGTTGAAGTATTTAAGTATTATATCATCAACAGAATTTATTATTTTACCGCATAGCCTATTTACAATTTTCCATATTTGTTTTGAATCTTTAAAATTTTTAATTATTTGCTTTTTAATAAAGTTATTTTTAACTATATTTATATGCTTATAAGTTTTATTTCTATATATATTATATAACAAACGATTTGAAGAGTTACTTTCATCTTTTTTCCAAATTTCGTATAGTTCTTCCTTTTTCTTACTCATAGAAATAATTTTGTCACTAATCCATTCACAATTTTGTCTTCTGCCTAGTTTAATTTTTACAGTTTTTTTACAATCCGAGTAAACGGTTTCAAATTTCATAGTTATAAAATTTAAAATATCGTTGGGATTAACCATATTGTAAACGGGATTCCAATCAATATTACAAAGTTCTTTCCTTAGTTTGTTATAATCTAATCTAGTTACATATTTGTGGCGCGTATTTGTATTTGTTTGCGAGTCGTCGACTGCAGCGAAACCGGTTATCATATGATCTGCGGGTGTGACATCAATTACAGCTGATCGTAGCATTCGAGTAGAACTGCGCGACCCGACATCGCGAACAAATACATGATCTATACAACTCTTTGTTATGATATTAGTTTTTGATCGTTTATCTAATTTCGTCTCAATACGCGTGAACTGAGTTATACCACATACAAAGCCCGCCTCATACATAAGATTTAAGTACTGGGAAACGATGTTATTTTGCTGTTTAATATTTATATTCATATCTCCGACTAAAAGAAGGTTGTTATTACTTACATGCTGCGTAAATAATCGCGATAACTCCTGTATGAAGTGTGCTTTGCATAAGTTTGGTGGCCTGTAAATCGCACAAACACCTGTTTTGTAATCGTGATCACTTTGCACTTCACCAAACATACACTCAAATGAACATGTAGACACTTTTATCCGATTAAATTGAACACTTTTATGCGCATAAATGATGATTCCGCCTCCTTTAGAATGGTTCCGTAACTCCGTGTGCATTTCATAGTCCGGCAACTCGAATAGGCTTTTGCAGGTATAGGGCAGATTAGCTTCTGTTATCACAATTATATGTATTAAGCGGGAACTGTTATTGACGATTAATTCCAATTGAGAGAAGTTTTTTATCATGGAACGAATATTCACATGTAAACATATTAAATTATTACTGCATCGGGGTATTGTATCCATGAATTCATTCCAGTTCTTATGATTACTTTCTGTAATAGACGAGTTATCGTAATCCATAAGTTAAGTTAAGATTTTGCCAGGTTATATGTCATGTTTTTACCTAGTTATCATTTTTGAGACGTTCCACCAATCTTTCAATGTCGTTAGCGGACCTTATTACGTGCGGCTTATCGTTTGAGTTCTTCCTAGCCATAATAACACCCCGTTTGCACCAAACAAAGCTACATATGTTTGTATTTTTGAGCTCTGTTTTCGCCTTCCATAACAAGAATGCCGTGGCAGGGGTTAAGGACTCGTGTATATAAATCTTCGAATTTTCTTGGAAGCCTAGGTCCTTAGTTGTTATGTTGACATTTTTGTCATTCATCCTTCATATATAAAAAAATGTTGTTTATTTCAAAAAAATATATTTTTAAGACGGTTAAAAATTGGTTAATTATTTGTGGATAGTGACATCGTCCCTATTCCATGCGAACAATGTAGTGATAAATACCTAAACTATAATGATTTTTTTTAGCAACACATCATACTTTGGTCTCAAGGAAATATGCAAGCCAAAAGCTGGTGAAACTATTGTCATTACTGGAGCAGCTGGAGCAGTAGGTTCTCATGTAGGACAAATAGGGAAAATTTTGGGTAAGTGATCGAAAAGATAAAAAGAAATTAAGTAGATGTAACCAAGTAAGAAGAATATTTTATGTTTTCTTAAAATATTTTTTGTGTCGAGACCATATCATAAGTGTCACACCAAACTTTAAAATTTACCATGTCAAAACTTTTGAAGTTAAAAAAGCGTTTAAATATTACATACTCTTTTTGGGTTCTGTACCTAAAGGGTAAAACGGAACCCCATTACTAAGATTCCCACTGTCTGTCTGGCTGTCACGAGGCGGTATCTCATAAACGTGATAGAAAGACGGTTAAAATTTTTAGTGATGTATTTCTGGTACTGTCAGCATCAGAAGTGGATAATGTTCACATAGTTCTACACATTCAAAGTGACCATAATCATTTATACAACAAAAGTTTTCAGATTGATGAGAGCATCCAGTGCTTCAAATAAAAGTAAGCACACAAGTTGTCAAATATTGCGTAGCAAACTGGAAGTCATAGGTACCGCGAATTTTTAATTACCCAAGAAAATTAACTAACATACTCAGATATCGATATACATCGAATTTTTTGAATAAATAAAAAAAAATATTTTATGAGAAATTTATTTAAAAAGTCCCTAACATTCCTTAAAAAATATGCACCATAAAAGTCCTGCTAATTCAAATAGTAATCATTATCATTCCAACATTAACGGAAGCAAAATCCACCTAATTTGGTCGCGTAATATTGACGTACGGAAGGAATAACTATGAATGAAAACAAATTACACAACCTGCCGACAAAAGATGTTTCTTTCTCATTCGGCAAACTCGCGTCTAAGCTCGAAGCTGCCAGCACTCCCTTCATCAATGAACGGGCGGGCGGAGTCTCACGCGCATCCCCCGCCCGCCCCTGCCATTGTTGACCTCCCGCAGTCCAGTCCGTCGCGAATCTTAAACGGTCAAGGTTGTGTCACGCAAGGTCACCGGCGCACGCGCGACCTCCGCACCTGTGTTTACTCAAAAAAGTGAAGTGACAAATATCGTGATGGCCTATCAGTACTCCAATCGTGAATACGCTCTCATGGTGAGAGCGTACATTATGTCAGGCGAGAACGTAGCCGCTGGATTACGCTTGTACAGGGAGTTATACCCCAATGAACGCCAACCTTCGCACGAAACCATGTTGGGAGCCTGGCAGAGGCTGTTGGACCATGGGCAGTTCCGCACCCCGGCTCACGCACAAGGACGCTCGGGGGTCTCGTACCCACAAGAACTGTACGATGATGTCGTACAGTACTTGAAGAAGACCCGCGACGCAGTACCCGTGAAGGAGCCCGACATTTCCACGTGAGCCAGTACTGCATATGGAAAATAATTTCATCGCTCATGCACCCGTTTCACTACCGCGAAGTACAGGAGCTCAGTGACAGTGACAGACAGCCGCGAGTGTCGTTCTGCGAGTGGGTGTTAGCAAACCCAAACGCTAAGATTTGCGGCGTCATTGCGGCTTTTCAAGAGGTTCGAGCTCAAAGAAACGTGCTTATTTCTTTGAAGAATAACTTGCGGAAAAGAGCACGTGTTTGTATCTCGGAAAGAGGAGGACATTTTGAAAAAATACTGCAATACGTGTAAGGTATGTTGATATTTGTTTTAAGGTTTTTAGGTATTTGTATCATTTGTTAATCTGGTAAATACCTAGTGGATTTCATATTTTAAAATACAACTTAACTAAGTAATTATAATAAACAATTTATTAAGCAGATAAAAAAAAAACTCGTGAAAAGTGCTATTTTTATTAGTTCGTAATGGCCACAAAATACAAATCAACAAATATCACGTTTATTAAATGCTAGTGCAGGATGCGAACCCGCGATGCTTGGCGATCTTGACCATCGTTGGCACTAGGCGTAGCAGACGCGCATGCGCGGGAAACGGCGCGAGCGCCGCGCGAGTCTGAATGAATGCGTCTCTCTCTCACTCATTAAACAAATACTACGAAGATTGTACGAGTAAACTCGAACATTCTTACTAGTATACATTTTATGTTTAGTTAGCATTACGTTACTGCACTTCGGTGCGCTACGCCTGACCTAAATTTGTTCATACTATGTAAAAATCAGTGCAATTAAAGCATTCGGCAACTACACACGTCTTGTCATTAAATCCCATCAGCGGTAGATACGGCGCGGTTGTCTGACATTACATCTTTGACATCATTGACAATTATACGCTATCGAAAGTTACATTGGTCCTTCGAGAGTTTGAGCTATCGCGCGGAGAGTTCTAAATTCGGGACCTTTCGGCGGTAGAATACTTTGCTGAACTTTACGTTACGCGATTGACTCGTGTTCGTGATTTAGTGAAGTATACCAGTGACACGTGCAATACAGTGCATTTGACATTTCTACACCTTTCTGTGTGCAACTCTAAGTCCAAGGGATACACACATCGTGACAATCAACGGTAGCCTCGCAGACATTTGGGGGCACATCAAAGCACATCTGACATCTGAGCGGCAGACCACGTCTTCAGTCGTCAAGCTACACGGCAGGACGAGGCGAGCAACATACGACGTTTGTCATCAGCATCGCCAAGGTATCAGCAGCCGCATCGACAGCAGCAAAACCAAGTAAGACTGTTCCATATTATTATCATAACTGATCATTAGCAATGGAGGCTCTAATTTTACAACAACAGGATATCATTACATTAATTGAGCAAGTCAACTCCAATTTCAAAAAAGATTTGAGTGACAGGAAATCCAGTGAGTATATCGCTAAGAGATTGGAGAAGTTAGACGATCATTGGCATAAGTTCGAATCTAACCACAATCAACTGTTAGCATTTGAAGACCAAACTCATGAGTACTTTACAAGAGACATGCATAAGCAAGTACGTGAGTATTATCAGGGCACAAGAGACTTGATTGCAAGCTATAATCCAAAATTATCTACATTTGACATGCAGGGTTCTACTTCTACTAATACTAAGCATTCTGAGTCTGAGTCTATGCTGAAGAAACTCATGAGTCAGCAGAAGACAAATTTTAAGGCATTTCTTAGACAAATAAACTATTGCGTACTGGATGAATTAGATGAAAAATGGGAACTGGAAGATGAGTTAAGGAATATTCAAGCGCGCTGGGATACTATTGATAAATTACATTGGCAAATTGACAATTTATTGGAAGAGGCGGATCCTGGTTATGAAGAGGAATATAACGAAAATGACATAAGATACAGAAACATCAAGAGGCAATTGAATCAAAAATTGTCATCTACTACTCATCTCAAGGAGTCCACACCTAGAATGGAAATTCCTACTTTTGTAGGTAATTACACTCAATGGCCTACCTTTTACGATCTCTTCAAAGAGACTATACACTTTAACAACTGCATAAGTAAGACACAGAAAATGCAACACTTGAAGAGTAAAATAAAAGGTGAAGCAGAACGGCTGATCCAGCATCTTCACATCTCAGCTGAGAATTATGACACTGCTTAGGACATTCTGTGCCAACGCTATAATAATAAACAACTGCTATTCACAAAACAAATTGAAGTGTTCTTAAACCAACCAGTTATACAAAAGCAAACATCATACGAGATCAGAAAATTACATGACATAAGCAAAGAATGCATACATGCTATATATAATCTTGGGATTGACACATACAGCTGGGGTCCACTTCTTGTACACCTCATATGCAAGAAGCTAGACAGTGAAACCTACCGAGACTATCAAGAGTCTGCGAAAAAACCAAGAGAATTAGCAGATTTAGATGAACTACTGACATTCCTTGTAGCAAAATTTACAGCCTTAAAACCTATCTCTAAAGTAGCACAAAATAATATGACACAAAAACAGACTATGACTAACAAAAATGACACTAACAAATCAAACAAATCCTATCCTAATAATAAAAAACCTACTTTTACAAGGGCTTATCATACTAATTTTAAACAAGTTAAGTGTCCATTGTGTAATTTCGATCACGCATTGTACCAATGTCGGAAATTTGTAAGTATGACACCGGATGCAAAGCTTGACATCGTGGCGAAATACGTGTGCAATAATTGCTCGCACATACACGAGTTAGGTATTTGTAAATCCGTAAATCGATGCAAAACCTGCAAGGCAACACATAATACGTTGCTACATGATGCGATCTGTAATAAGCCTACAACTTCGACCACTAACATCTCAACATCATCTCGCCCTGCAAACGGGAACCAACAAAATAATGTCAATCACGTTGACTCTGTAAACGAGGAAATGTTATTGACAACGGTTCAAGTTGAAGTTAAGGCCGCGGATTTGCATTTCAGAGCATTTAATGTTAGGACCCCTATTTGACATTAAATGCTCTGCTTGACCAAGGCTCACAAATCACCTTAGTCACAGAGAATGCAGCGCAACGCTTAGGACTGCGCCGTCAGCATATCATTGCTACCGTTAGTGGAGTAGGTATTGCAGCAAAAAGAGGTAAAGGCAAAATAACTCTGGAATGTAAGTCTATTTATAATAATTATGAGTTCGTTACAGAAGCTCTAGTTATGCCCAAGGTCGTAAATAACCTACCTTATATCTCATTACCAAACAATGAATATTCTTACTTGCAGGGTGAATACCCTGCAAGTAATTGAATCAATTAGCTGACCCGGAGTATCACGTTTCAAAGCCTATTGACATTTTACTTGACGTTAAAGTTTACTCGGAAATAATTATGAGTGGATTATTACGCGGTAAATTAAATGAACCCGTCGCCCAACCAAACCAAGTTAGGTTTGATATTATCTGGGAACGTATCTTCTACTTTCAATTGCCATGTCGTAATAAACAACATGGAAGATATGTCCAGATTCTGAGAGATAGAAGAAGTGACAGATAATGTGACAAAATTGACAGACCGGGAACAGTGGTGCGAGGATTTTTATGAATCCTCCACGAGAAGATTGCAGGACGGGCGTTACGAGGTCCGTCTGCCAATGACCGAAAAGTTTGAGGAGCGGCTTGGAGCTTCCAAACCAAAAGCCATTGCTCAGTATAGGCAATTAGAATCAAAGCTGTTGAAGAATGAACAGCTGAATGACAATTATAAAATGTTCATGGATTAGTATATATCCTTAGGACATATGAAAAAATGTATGACAAAAAGGGAGCCTAGTTGCTTCTTACCACATCATGACATACATAAACAAGAGTCCACTACGACCAAGCTACGCGTCGTATTTAATGCTTCATCTAAAACTCTATCAGGCTACAGCTTAAATGATTTAATGGAGTGTGGACCAAAATTGCACAATGACATTCTAGGTTTGTTGATAAGCTGGAGAACATTTAGATTCGTTTACTCAGCAGACTGTGAAAAAATGTATCGCATGATACTAGTTCACGAGGACGATCAACATCTTCAAAAAATCGTTTGGAGAAATCTCCCCCAAAACCCTATACAAGAGTATCAGCTATGTACTTTGACATATGGAACTAAGGCAGCCCCGTATCTAGCATTACGAACTATGAAACAGCTTGCCAAGGACGAGGTTGACAAGTATCCGTTAGCTGCGCAAGTCTTATTAAACAACGTGTATGTTGATGACTTGCTCGCAGGTCATAACCAACTTGACATTGCAAAACAAACACAGCAACAATTAATTGACATGTTACAAGGCGCTGGAATCAATCTACGAAAATGGTCCAGCAACACACCCGAACTATTACAGCATCTGTCCAAAGAACAGCTAAACCCTAGTGTAATAAATTTCAAACATGCAGAGTCAACTAAAACTTTGGGACTTAGATGGGAACCTACCACAGACTCATTTACATTTCAGAGTAAACTCGACCATGGCATAGGTATAAACACTACTAAGTACACAAAACGCATGATGTTATCTGATATCTCTAAATTATTTGACCCTTTGGGATGGTTATCGCCGATTACTATCAAGGCTAAGTTACTATTTCAAAGAGTATGGTCTCCATCAATAGGTTGGGATGACGTCATACCAGATGACATACAAAACGAGTGGGTAAAGCTAAGAGACGATTTGAAAAACATTGACAAGTTCGAAATACCTAGGTGGGTCGGCAATACGGAGAGGCCTATCCAGCTTCATGGGTTTTCGGACGCTTCGGAGAAGGGTTTAGCATGTTCGGTTTATGTGAAAACCATCGATGATACTGCACAAATTATCATTCGATTACTTGCGGCAAAAACAAAACTTGCGTCAGTGAAAAAAACCAGTCAGCTTACCTCGACTAGAACTCTGTGCATCCGTATTGTTGACAAAGTTAGTAAAGAAAATTTTGACATCCGTACCTGACAATATTAACATGCAAATATACGGATACACAGATAGTATGGTGGTGATTGGATGGCTGCAAGGTGACATTTCACGATGGAAGACGTTCGTCGCCAATCGTGTGAAAGAAATCACTGACGTTATGCCAGCGTCGAGCTGGAGGCACACAAAATCCGAGGATAATGCAGCGGACTGTGCCTCCAGAGGAATGACTCCCTCCCAGCTCATTAGCCATTCATTGTGGTGGGAAGGGCTGGCATGGCTAAAAGATGACATATTACCGGGGGTGACAACATGTGATCCTCCAAGTATTGAGACGAAAAGTAAACAAGCACTTACGGTTCAAGTGGTTTCGTCCTCTATCATCATTGACATATTAAATAAACAAAGCTCATTGAAACGCGCCGTAAGGATCATATGTTGGATATCTCGTTTCATTCAGCGCACGCGACGTAATGTTGACGTCACAATGAACGAACACCTTACAGCGAAAGAAATGCGAGCCGCGCTCCAGCTGATAGTACGAACAGTGCAAGCTCAGCATTTTGGTGAGGACATTGGCCGACTTAAGGCCAAGCTAAACCTTAAGTCAAAAAGCTCGCTATTGACATTAAATCCATTTTTGGATGATAATGACATTATGAGGGTTGGGGGTAGACTACAACAGTCAAAATTAAATTATGACGTTAAACATCCCATGCTTTTATCTCATGACTCACACTTGACACGACTTATCATCAACGAAGCGCACAAAACTACGCTGCATGGTGGAGCATCACTTACCTTATCACACTGTCGTAATTTGTATTGGATCGTAGGCGGCATGAGGGCAGTGAAAAAACAAATACGTCTGTGCATCAAATGTCAACGCTTTAGTGTACAAGGTCAGCACCAACTAATGGCCAATCTGCCCGAGTCCCGAGTGACTCCGTCCAAGCCTTTTACCCACACGGGGGTCGATTTTACAGGATATGTCGAAATAAAGGCGAATAAAGGAAGGGGCATAAAAACTCTTAAGGGTTATATCGCCGTCTTCGTTTGCTTCTCTACAAAAGCCGTGCACTTAGAACTAGTCACAGATTTAAGTGCTGCCGCATTCATAGCAGCTTTCAAGCGTATGTGTGCACGTCGGGGGGTACCTTGTCATATGTACTCTGATAATAGTACAAATTTTGTCGGTGCAGCGAAAATATTGACAAAAGAATACAAGGACTCATTAAAGGTCATTAACACCGAATGCGTAAGTGACATATCTAATATGGGCGTCACAAATTTTCACAGATGACGTAAGTATTTCTGTTGCCGCCATACCAACAAATACTTGAAACAGAACAGAACAGAATTTAAGTGGGGCTCCCATACTAAAAAACTTGATTTATTTGGCGTGTTTGCTCGATTTTAATAATGGGAACAGGCAGATGATTGAAATATTCACAGAATATTCAGTTGTAGATTCACTTTAAAAATAAATCATAAAATTAAAATATTTTAAAAATAGGGCAAACGGCAAAAGATCACATTTGTAAGGGAGCCCAAATGTGATTTTTTTCCGTTTGGTTTTTAAAATTGGTCATAAATAGAATCGAATGTTGTATAGATAATGGTACGGAACCCTTCATGCGCGAGTTCTACTCGCATTTTGCCGGTTTTTATATATTTTAAGAAGAATTGTTTTTTCAAAATTCGACATAAATTTCTTATCTTAATTTTATTTTTTGTCATTTGTTGTTAGCCATAAGCATTTGGGATCTGAATACAACGGAACAATCTCAAAATAGGGTGAAAAATTAAAGATGACAATGACTGGACATAAAAAAAACTACTACAAAATAAAGCTTTGCGATCAAATTCAACCTAAAATAAATAAAAAGCTGCGGTGGTTCAAAAATGTATGCTACTCTAAGTTCTTTCTCTAATTCGTCACCTTTCCGATCGTAAAAAATCCAAAAAATAGTTTCATTTGCTAGACAGAGCGGTAGGATTTTCAGGTCAACTAAAGTAATTCTGGTCAAAAATAGTGAACGTGCCAACGAAAGGTTGAAGCTAATTTCGCAAAGTAAATATAAAAGAAATTAGGTAAGTGTTTATAGACCGAAAAGTTCATGCGACCCGCCTGCGGTCGCCAGAGGTGGGGGAGGCGAGGCATGCTAGATGCCAAATGTAGGCAATTCAATTATAACCAAAAATTACCTACTATATGTGCTAATCCGCCACGACACAATAACAGTCACCCTGTATACCTACCTATGTCTATTTTTTGTTACAAGTTTGGTATTATTTTAAGTTTAAATAAAACAACCTACTATGAACTACCTATACATACTCAACTTTGTTATTTAATTTGACGAAGACGCGTAAAAGTTTTTACTTTGCCCCAGATATAATAAAAAAACATAGTTGACGTGTTTTTGAACACTGGTTGCTTAGTTACATTTGATTACCTTAGTTGACAAGATAATTTAGAACTTTTGTTTGTGTAGATATTTGAAAGAAGAGTGTTTAGATGATATTGACGTGTAGGATCCTTACAATAATTTGAAAACTATTGTTGTGTAGATGTTTTTGGTTGCTTAAGTTGTGTAGTATTTTTTGAATAGATGGCATGCTCCTATATATCTGATGGTGAACACAACAAATATTTGAAAGAGAATAAAATAAATATTTAAGCAATGGGAGACTCTCATACAACAAAGGTGTTTTTTGCCATTTTTTAAAACTAAATTAAAAGTTTATAATATAATGTCTTATGACATGTTGTATAGATAAAAGTACGGACGGAACCCTTCGTGCGTGACAAACCTGACTTCTGTCTCCCCGGTTTTTATTAACCTCTCTCTTTTCCTGGCTATGTCCAACAGGGTGGTGGGGTCAGCCTTCTTTATTATTCTTCTCCACTTTGATCTGTCTTCGAAATCTTTGGTGAAAACTTCGAACTCCCTCATTGTCGTTCAGCATTACATCTCTCCATATTTTTAATCTAGTACTCCTGCATTTTATCGATGACACGTACTCATTGGCTTTTATTTTGATTTTTATATAAGTTTTAACGCCTTTGCTTATTGTGGTTCTCTTTGTGCAAAAACGTTAAGATAAATAAAATTCTAAATCTTTATTTTATTCTAGGTTGTCGTGTAATAGGATTTGCGGGAACTGATGAAAAATGCAATTATTTGACTAAAGAACTGGGATTTGACCACGCTTTTAACTACAAGACGACAAATATTAGATCTGCGTTAAAGGAAGCCGCTCCCAAAAAAGTCGACTGTTATTTTGATAACGTGCGTTACATATCTTATACCTTTTAACGAGCAATTCTAGTATATTAATATATACACATTTTATATATATATATATATATACATATTATATACAGTGTCCGGATATTGACTAGCGATAATTTAAAGGCCTTTTATGTATCAAATTTTAGAGAGACAGAGATAATATCTATCTATAACTTAAGAGCTACGCTTTTGTCGGTGGAGTATTTTCCATTCCAAAGAGGAAGATCAAGAAGGTCCTACATAGACCTAATCAAGGAAAAGTTAGGTGTCGTGTCGTACCAGGAAGTCAAGGAAATGACACAGAATAGAGACATAACCCCAATAAAAAAAATAAAAAAAATGCCTAATTTTTTTCTAAAAAATTGAATTTTTGAGTTCAGTTTTGTAATAGGTTTAAAAAATATATTACTTTTTCGAAATTTTTATAATTTTTCTTTATTTAACTTGACAGGTGATAGCGTTACCCTTCAAATGAATCATTTTCATAACTTTTAGGACCTTCCAGATCCATAGAAAGTCTATTTTTGTTAAATAATTAAAATGGCTGCCATTTCAAGAGGGGAGGGGGGAGTAAGAACCCAACACGAGGGTTTTTTGTCGATAACATTTGATGAACTAATAGCCAATAAATTATCGCTGTATGCTATCTCGTAAACGGCTATGACAATTTTGCTGAAATTTAGTATGTGGGGGTTATGGGAGGTGAAAAATCGGTCTAAATTAGTCTTATATTTGGGGAAACGCAGATTAAGATCGCTAATTTCGCCGCCACAACTGTGAGCGTCGTGGCGCAGTGCGTAAGACATAACTGGGTTCGCGTCTCCCTCGGTGACGAAAAAATTATTTGTTTTCCTTTTATTTTTTTGTATCTATTGAAGTTTATAGTTTTTTTTGTTTTTAACAAGAACTCATTAAAACACAATTTTACGGATTACTTAGCGATCAATCCGTAAAATTTTAATGAGTCTCCTATTCGCGTAAACGTATGAACCATTTTTTAACAAGACTTACGAATTATTAAGCCATTTTTTAAATAAATAGTAGTAACCAAGCAAATGTCGCCCAGTTGGGCTAAGATGCACAACATCGTTAAATTGTCGTTAGACATAAGAAAATTTGTCATCGTGTCTTATTTTATCATTTTTCCTAACATGGCAACCACTTACGATAGAAATACTTCCCACGAGAAGCCTTTATCCACACGACCACAGATTATATACAACATTTCGTTGATATTCAATCATTCGTTCAATTTTACTACCGATTTGGCTTAAACACTTAATCCCAAGCACGACTATCGATTTAAAACTAAATTACTTACATCTGTTTTTGACATGACATTGATAGTTTTGACAGCCGAGTCCCTACTCTAGTTGACGATGTCCGATAGCCATCTCGCTCGGTAGCGATGTCATTCTGGCGTGAGTGACAGGGACGGCTAAAGTCGACAATACGGACAACGTCAATCGGAGTAGGGCCTCTGTTTTATAAATCAAAGTCAAAGGCGTACCCATTAATATTTTCCAACAAATTGTGTTATTAAACTAACAAATGGAAAATAAACTAATATGATCATTTACTTTTAAAACTGTGATGTAATATAGGTACAGATTACTTATCATATATGAAAGCGCACCTGGGTTTTGCTACCTTCCTGACTCCTCAAGGAGCTGCTAAGGTGGAGCAACCAGTAGGATTACCTTAGGCCTATATTGGTTGGACGAACTGGGTCCATATCGCTCAGTAGAGCAGTGAAAAACAGTAAGTATTGAAGCATTTAAGCAGACATGCAACATTTTGTCATAGAGTGTTTTCTTTGGTATTTGAAAATTTGGTAGTAACTAAACCAACTATACCTACATACTTAGACGTTTAAGTATGCACAAAAAGAAAATACATATTAGTTTATTAAATAATAATATGTGTTTACATTGTATTTCAGGATTTAATTTTGGAAGGTACGCTGGAACAGAACAAAATTGGATTCAAATGTAAGGAAAAGTTTATTTCACAGAATACTTGTAGTAGTACCAACATGCATCACTTTGATAGTAATTGTGAATAATTTTTGATCCCTTCAAGCTTGTGATATGTTAGTAAATAAGCAGGTTCTATTGACATGTTCATTTGATTGTTCATAGTTATTATGATTTAATTGCTTTCAACATTTTCCACCTTTAATAGATACCTTGAGTCACCTGTAACAAAATCAAAAGATATCATGAAAAACATAGTATTAAAGAGTATGTATTATTTTTCAGAAAATGTCATCGCAGTCAACGTTGACTTGTAAGAAGCAGTGGAGACTATGGTGATAAGACTTATCGTATTAAAATTTTAAGAAAAGGTTTATCGTTTGTAATACCTTATTATTATTCTATAAAATTACATATTATTGTTTATTTGACTAATGATTTTTCTACTTCAATTAATTTTACTTTTATCCACCTTTATATATAATAAGGTATATAAGTATATGGTACGTAGGTAAAAGTAGGCTCCCCATAAGTTATTTAAAAGCAAGTTACGCGCAGATATTGACTGGAATACTTTTTAGTGCACAAAGCTACATTAAGGAAGTTTACATATCTAAGATATTTTAGTGTGCAAGTTTTCACAATTTATTTCACCGATTTACATACACTTAATATATGCTTCCTACTACTGGTCCTAGACTGTAGACACTGCTTACAGTAGTTTGGGCTTAGCACAGAGAGCGGTGTTGTCCAATTTGCTGTTGTTTTCATGGGTCAAAAGGAGGCAACATAGGTAGACCCTAAGAAACAAAAATAATGATTACCTAACCTATCCTACCTATGTAAAATAACATACATTATAAAAGGTTAGGTTCTGTTTTCAATACAGTATTTTGTAAGTTTATAAAACACAACAATAACAGCTATTCTTTGCTTTTGTGTAGGTGAAAGAGCTCTTTGTGATAAATGATTTCCGTAAGTGTTTATATTGGAGATCTCACCTTCAAATAGGCTAGATTTTATAAGCCTTCTAGCCGCTAGAAGGCTTATAGACTAGTTAGGGCCAAGCTAAGCCTGTCAATGATGTGAAATATCAGTATCCATGGGCTTAAATATTCGCCAAAGTGACTGACATACACTCTCAAAAATCGACTTGATCGCAAATATCACCGATGCGTTTCTGTCGTATTTCTTACACTGGTCGTTCGTCATATGCGTTTAACACAAAATATATAATGGTATTATGGTACGGACATATTTTTCGCCTTTTACACAGTTTTTTACCGACTTTAATCAAGTTTTTTCCTTTGTCGTTAGCACCAAGTGACCACGATAATATGTCATGCGAAAATGTCAAAAATAGATTAAAATAGACAAATAAAAGAGACTCATGTTAGAGTGTGTAGACAATTTTATCGTTTTCTATCGTATTTCGTATTTTGACAGTTAGACATGACATAAATGGCATGACATGTTAGCAGCGGTAGACTAATGATATAACGCTGTCAAAATACGATTAACGGCCGCGATAATGATATGTTGTTTAACTCATGCTAGGGCCACAGGTATAAGTATTTAAATCTGCAAGCACTGCCGCGAGCGATTCTTTGCTACGAAGTTATTAACTGAACATATCGTATTATACAGGTGTTTAACTTATTTGTTTTATTAAATAAGATGTACGAATTATAAACTTATTTTTATTAAATAGTAGCAACCGAGCAAAGCTCAGTCGCCCAGGTAGGTAGTTTGAATATTATATATAACTATCATGTTAAACTAACTAAGAGCGGTTTCGCTCTAGGTCCGATCTGAATCAGATAAATTATTGTGCTTAAGTGATAAGAATTCACTTTGCAATCTAAATTATATTATTGCACTTTAAAAAATGACCACCAGAGGCGGGAATTGAACCCGCGTTCGTCGCATACCGGGCGATTGCCTAACCTCTCGGCCACCCCGGCGTTGGCAGAGCCTATCGAATTTTTTCAAGTGCTTCTTAACGCTGTAATGCCGCGTTGCTTTCATCAATGTTATTGGGATTACACCCTCAACACTCGAAAGAAATCGATATGAATCCGATCCGAATCCGTTTTGAATTTGGAAAACAGGAAAGTAAAAAATGGCCGTACCTAACTAATGCGTGAGCTGTCGTACAAGTAGTTAAATGACTCACCGAACCGTATTTTGTTGGATTTTGATCGGACGTGGTGCGAAACCGCTCTACTATTTTTCTTTCAAGATCTCGTTACTTTTCATTTTAGGTTGGCGGTGAAATCAGCTCCACCGTTATGAGTTACATGAATCACTATGGTCGTGTTGCTGTATGTGGGTCCATATCATCGTATAATGATGCTACACTGCCCAAAGGTAAAGCATAGCACTTGCGTTTGTTTTTTGGTACTTACTAACTTTTTATGCATAAACTATTATAATAATGTTATTTACACTTTTTAGTTACGATTTTGCAACCTGCTATAGTTTTCAAGGAATTGAAGGTAGAGGGATTCTTAGTAAACAGATGGTTCAACCGCTGGGAAGAAGGCATCAACGCCAACCTTAATTGGCTGCGAGATGGTAAACTCAAGTACCAAGAAAAAGTATATCATGGTTTTGATAACATGGTTGATGCTTTAGTTGGAATGCTCAGAGGTGAAAACACAGGAAAAGCTGTTGTAAAAGTGAAGTAAAACGGGTTGAACTTTAAATAATAAAACGATTAACTTCTACAACTCGGTTTTGATCAAAATTATAGTAGTATTACCTATTAACACTTGGGCGAAGTACTAGTACTTATTCTGTGACTTGGGTTGATAGAATAATAAAAAGTTTACCTGGCTTAAGTTATTTAACGTCATTTAGCGGATTTTAAGTACCGGTAAAGACGGGTTACTTTGACCCGAAATTGGTCAATTTTTATTTTTTGGTTAAAAAAATCTGTTGATTAAGGTAAAATAAAGATTAATTTTTATTTTTCAGTGACTTATGAATACAACCGACAACTAACAATAAAGGAAGTAAAGTAAAACTAATCACAAACATTATTTTAATTTAATTGATAATTGGGCCAATCTTAATGTTGTTAGTCCCAAAACATTTTCTTTCCTTTTAATCCTCAATTTTGAAAGTAATGAAATATAAAATTAAGGGCTAATGTAAAGCATAAAAAGGGAACCTATCTATTTACCAAACCTTTACATGTGAAATTAAACAGTTGATAACACTGAGTAGCAATAATAAATAAATAACCATTCAACAAAGTTACACACAAAAGTCTGAAGTAGTAAATTTCGCGCTAATAGCACTGTTTTTGCTTCAGTTGTTACTGACAAGTCAGAATGCGATTCCATGTTGGCAAAGCAGCATTTACATGAAGGCTAGAACGCTATTTATGATTTGCAATTAGGTAAAACCTCTTGGAATAAGTGAATAACCTACGCGAAAAGAAGTGGTGGCATTTTTTTTCTTTTACGCTATAGTAACCTTCAGGGCTAAAGTAACCCACCATAATGGACACTAGGAAAATAGCTCTTTAAAACAGATTTTTGAATGGCTTTATAAAAAAAATATTTATACCTGAAAGTGTTGCATACGGTAAATATTAACAGTTTGTTAATCAATATTTTTTAATAGATAAACTATTGATAAATAGGAAAACAAGATTTATTTGTACTATTTTCATTGATAAGATTAATTATAATTTCACTCATTTGACCACTCATTTCACAATGTGCTTTACTACTTACTTACTACTTTATAAAGACTCACACTCTATACATACATCTCGCTCTTTCATCCTGTCACTGTGAGGCCTTTTCTTAAAAGGTCATGGTACGAGTTTTAGCCATCCTAAAGCAGGATGTTTTTCGGATTGTTAGCAATTCGAAGGATAGTTATTTTGCTGATAATACGGGCCCTGATTAACGTATTATCTAGTACGTATACGTATCTTCGCAATGAAACGAAGTATTTTCAAAACATTACACTACTTACCTCTATAAAAATAACTGTTGCTAGAATAAAGACTAAGAAGTGTTTAATAACTACTAATAATTTCGGCTGGAATGCTTGTCTTTCTAACCGAGGGCTACCAATAAAAAAACTTGTATTTAAAGAGGCAACCCTGACTTTATTAGTTTTAAAAACGTAATGTTCGAAACTTAAGGTACATTTTCGTGTGTACCGGTCTGTGGCAGAAAACTGTAGGCTATTATAGAAGTTTTGTATGTACTTTTTCGTATGAGTTATTTATCTGTACGTAGTAACTATTATCTGTGGTGAGGCGCTCCTAGACACGGTTCGTTGTTCCCGTTCAAAATTTCCTTGATAGCATTGAAGTGCGAACCATTCTTGCATTTCCATGAGTTAGGTTAGGTTAGGTTAGTTTATAGTTTAGTGTTAGTGTAGTTGTGCAAGAGCAAGTGTTTGCGAAGAAGTATACTAAAAAAATAAAGAAAAATTATAAAAATACTACACGCGTGGCTGTAAAGACTTAATCTCTTGCCTACCCAGAATGGGTGAATTGAGGAAAAAAAATTATATAATAAAATACATTTGACAGTTGACTAAAAGCGCGCGTTTATTTCTGTTCCAGAAGAAGAAAATTATACAATCAAAACAAACAATTTGTACAAATATTTATACCGGCAGATATATTTATTTGTAAATATTTTTCGAAGTCCAGGCTGAAAGTAGCTAGATAATACGTTACCTACACAGAGGAATTATTAATCTGTACGTAACCTACCTACTTACTTAAGTATGTCTCTTGAAAAAGTGTTTGCCAAATATTCTACGGATTCAGAATGTACGGTTTGTTTTTACACGTTTGATTCACCAATTGGTAATATTACTGGTGTAGCTGATAAGAGTTATCTATACATGGTATGTGTTGAAGATTCAAAGAACTATGAAAGGACCATCCAAATAATATCAAAAATGTTATCATGTAAATTTGTGAAAGACAAGAATACAGTATTGCTAAATTTTGAAGAGGAACTTGCTGCCTATTTTGAGGGAAAGCTCAGAAAGTTTACGGTCACATTAAAAATGATTGGATCTGACTTTCAAAAGGTAAGTTGAACTAATAATTCAAAATTGTTGCCAAGTTTCACAAAGTTTTTTGTTTTACTTATTTAAGTTAATAAAAATTTTAGGAAGTATGGAATAAATTGTTAGAAGTACCTTATGGTTCAACTCAGACGTATGGTGACCTAGCAAAGTTAATTGGACGTTCACCAAGTCACGCCCGTGCAATAGGTGCCGCCTGTGGTGCTAATCCACATTTGTTGGTTGTGCCTTGTCATAGACTTGTGGCATCAAATGCTAAAGGTGGTGGTTTTAGTAGCGGGATCAACAGAAAAGAATGGTTGTTAGACCATGAAAAGAAGTATAGCATGTGAATTGTTACATTTTTATACATCTGTTCTGGAAGGTCTTCAAAATATTACCTCACTGTATGTGATTTTAAAGTAAGTGATGGAATATTAAGATTTTTAATAATACTGAACTTTATTACCTTTATAACTTACAACAAAAAATAAAAAGCCAAAATCCTTAAGTGTTACTTTTATTTTCAGTATAATAGGCATTTATAATACTTAAAAATGTAGCTTTGCCATTTTATATTTTTACCATTTCTTAGTAGAACTTATTATCACATATAACTTCTTTCCTTCCGCACAAACAAATCATATAAAAATAGCACACTTATTTTATTACAAAAAATGCTTGTTGTCTAATAATTTACTTAAACTGAATAAGTTTTCATAAAAATATAAATGTTACATGACTATAGTTGTATAGCAAAAATTCACAGGTAAAGCAGAGTAATTTATACACTAACTAACAGTTAAATGGCAGATGAAATTAAGAAGTGGTAAAAAATATCTAGTGAGATGAGATGTTGACCTAGTTTCTCTCTTTTACAAACTTATTTTTACTTACCTGTATAGGCCAAATGAATAAATCCAGGCAATCTTGGATTATTCTTAAATAAATGCGAATGTAGGTGGGTATATCAAGATCAACCTATAATTTTTACAAAACTGATATGTTTATTTGAGTAAGAATTCATTTTAACTCATAATGCTTGGAAGAGTCCAAGAAGTTAGTATTCAAACAAAGGGCATTTATGGTAATACGAGTAATACCTACCTATTAGTGAATCTAGACATTTATGTGGTTTGGTTTTGATCTCATCGCCTGGTTGTTGGTATAGTAAGTATATTAGTATAGACTTTAAAATAAAATATTAAAGCATTAGTATAGTAGCCAATTTTTAATCTGGCACTGGACAGGCTTGGACAGGGATCGGTGGAGAGAAGTTTGGGGAAGGTCTCTGCCCAGCAGAGGGATGATTCGGGCTTTGTTTGGCCGAATCAAATCAATCAATCCGAAATAAATATAGTATGAGTAGCAGCTATTTGAACATTGTTGTAGTTGATTACAAAAAAACTATTTAGAATTATTATCCTATTATTGTAACTATCGACAAAAATCTCATGTATATCCACTCTTGTTCAAGTTGTAATACAGTCCTTTGAGTTGCAAGAGTTGCGTGTGCGTGCCGCTCTCGGCGACGCGCCCATCGCTAAGTACGCAGATGAGGTCGGCGTCGCGCACCGTGCTGAGCCGGTGAGCGATGAGCACGCACGTGCGGCCGGCCTTCGCGGCGTCCAGCGCTTCTTGCACCACCTGAAGGGTTAATAGACAGATTTATAAGCACTTTAACACCATCCTATTTGTAGCTTCCTTACTAGGATCCTAGGCAGCTGTAGAATGCTGCCAGAATCGGCACATGTCCTCGGCCAACTTCATCAACAACATCAACTTGCATTTATTAAGTTACCTTTTCGCTCTCGGTGTCCAGCGCGCTGGTGGCCTCGTCCAGCAGCAGCATCTTGGGGCGGCGGACCAGCGCCCGCGCAATCGCCACCCTCTGCTTCTGCCCGCCAGAGAGCTGAGTGCCTTTCGACCCGATGTTCGTGTCGTAGCCCTGAGGTAAGAGCATTACTATTAAAATCTTGTTTCTTACAGAATTCTTGTTTTGCTATAGAAAATCATATTTACTATATTGTCTCGAGTCTAGGTGTTGTGATACCACCGTTCTTTCTGATTTGACATAAGTGCTGTAGCTACTTACTTTGGGATTATGTGATTTTGTCTTATATTCATTTATTTATTTACATTCGAAACGCTCTGTGCCATTTCGTACCTTTTCGATATCTAGTTGATTTACTATAATGTAACGTCAGATTATAAATAGACTCTATTCTTTGTTTTCGTTGGTCAGATGTATAACAGGACGTGCTGCTGGCAGTACCGGACTGCCTACCCTACTTCTTCAACGTACACATACCAAATATTAGCAAAGCATCAGACTTTATCTATGGTGTCAGTGTACTTGATTGAAAATGATGTAATTTATTCACACTTACCAATGGCAAAGACGCAATAAAATTATGTATATTTGCTTGCTGTGCTGCATGGATTATTTCGTCCATTACAATTTTTCGGGAATTATCACCGTAAGCGATATTCTCGCCAATGGTTCGGTCGAACAAAACTGGTTCTTGCTGCACAAAACCGATAGCTTTTCTAGTATCAACGAGGCGGAGCTTTGGCAGGGGTATACCATCTTGTGCCTGAAACGTTAAATCGTTATAAAACGTGGAATATACGAGAACGTTTGAGCTTACGATTTCAAAGAATCTTACCACTATACCCTCGTCAGGGTCATAGTATCGTTCAAGTAGCTGAATGATAGTACTCTTCCCGCAACCACTGCTGCCAACTAAAGCGATGGTCTTCCCCCTCTCAACTTCGAGATCCAAATTCTTAAGAACTTGTATCAAAGGTCGAGTTGGGTATCTGAAATCAATACCTTGCAGACTTGCTTCTCCTGTACCTTTCTGAAAAATTAAATATTTCCGTATTTATTTAGCACTTAAACCTGTTCGATTCAAAAAGTTTTGATCTACAAAGATTGACTTACAAAATTTTCAATCGGTTGCGGTGGGTCGGTGATTTTCGATTGCTTGTTCAGCAGTAAAATAACTCGCCCTGCTGCCTTGATTCCCTTTTGGAAATTAGGCGCAAATGCAAATGCTTGAGCGGCTGATGATGCACCCATAAGGAGGGCTTGTGCTGATCTGTAAAAAAAATCCCCTGATATAAAAAGAAGACAGGCACATAGCTACCTATTTACTCACTTAAGTGTTTAAAGGACTTACTTTAAAACCAAGGCGAAATCTACATCGTAATAAATGATACGTATTCCTCCGTAGTACAACGCCGCCGCATAAATGAAATTGAAGAGACCTCTCGAGAGTCCAAACACGATGCCACGCCAGTGAGCTGATCGCTTGGCCAATTCTAGAGCAGGTAACAGTTGTGTAGCGTAATCTTTTAGGAACTGCTCTTCTCTACCAAGTGATGCCACTGTGCGTACGTTTGACACCGCCTCCACTGCTATCTGTAATGAACATTAGGTATATGGTAGAGCAATAAAAAAATAACTGAATGACATGTTTTCTATGAGTTCTTGATAGTACCTTAGAACTTGCTTCCATAGTTTTTGCTGTTCCGAAGCTTTCAGCGCTAACCATCCTTCCTTGTTTGTATAATATACCAGCCATAAATGGAACGAATGCAAGAGCCACTAATCCTACTCGCCACTCGTAGATGAGGGCAAGAACCAGGGCAAAACCAAACGTGCCTATCGCTTGGAGTACAGTACCAATTCTCTGTCCTGTTGCCTGGAAGATATAAAACATATTAAGTGCCAATACAATAATAATTACGCAGAAATATCCAAGATGAGGGTTGGATTGGGAATGATCTTCGAACTGTCTTATGATTTGGTCGCCTAACCTGGACTTAGTCGATTCAAGATAAGATCAAAGACAAAACAGTAATAGAAAGGCGCCCCTGAAAAAATGCCAAATCATAGAGCTGAACTTGGTCTCGACTTCGTATGAACATTTGGTTAAAGTATCTCACCCCTTGCACTGATGCTGCTTCCCCAGAGAGTTTGGCGCATAAAGCTCCTGTTGAGTGATTTTTGTCATCATAAAAAGCGATTTCTTGTTGAAGTAAATGTCCAAACATCATCTTCCTTAATCGCTCAGTTAAGTATTCACCTGCTATTCCATAAAAGAACACCTGAAATTGTATACCAAATTATGGTTTTACCGATTTGCGAATTTTACCACAAGTATTTTCTTCGTTTTGAAACATCGTTTTTAATTTTGTATGCAATAAATGAGATAATTAATTACCGTTATGAAGTTCGTGATACCAGAGAAAACACCGATTCCCACAAATATTAGTGCAAATCTTCGAACTTCAGCTAACGTTTCTTCAGGGTCCGGATTAGCCAAAACCTGTAATACATACCTACGTGTTTACTGCAATATTTTGATTTGTTTGTGTACCCTATTGATACTACGCCGCGCACACTCACACGCCAACTGCCTTATTTTTATTTGTTTAAAACGTACCGTGAGAACCCCGGAGCCCCAGTCGACATCGAGACGTTACCTATGACACATGTACTAGACCGACCAGAGCGCTTTCGCCGCGTGTGTATCCTGTGAAGCTCCTTACAGACATTTCGAGTGATTGTGGCCTGTGAAGTGATACCTAAACCCTGACCGGCAAGTACCTAGCTATAAGTGCTCCGACCTGACCTATTTTCCACCTATCATTGTCGCCCTCCACGTGTAATCCACTGCCTAAACTCTCAAACACTACGTATATATTTTTACAGTATATTTTCAATTTGCAACGCTTACGTTTTCAATAAAGATTATAAAACTTACATTAATAAAGTCTCCCAGTATGACTGCTAACAAAGGCATAGAAAATCCGCTCATAAAAGAACATAAACTTGCTAGGCTCACAGATTTCCACTCAGGCTTGTTGAGTTTTATTACCCTCCAGAATGACACGTCGGAATTTGCTTCTTCCTCTTCAACAATTTCCTAAAAAAATACCATTAAAAGCTGCATGTCTGAAATTTGGAAGGCTTTTCTGAATTTTGAGTAAACTTACAGCAACCGCGCCTTCAAATTCTTCTTCATCGTCCTTTTCACTTCTGATAGATATTTCACGAGTTAATTGTTGTTTTTGTTCTGTAAATAGACGATAGTATTTTATATCAATATGGACATGTCGTAGATCCTAGTTATTTTTTAGTTTTAATGCTATAGTTACCATTATTTTCTTCAGATCCAGGGAACGTTTGCATCATAACCATATCATAATAATGCCCTTTCGCTTTAAGAAGGTCATCGTGGTTTCCACTTTCAACGATTGTGCCGTTTTTGAATACGTATATCACATCTACGTTTCTTATGGTTGAAAGCCTGTGTGCTATCACAATCGTGGTTCTTCCTTCTTGAGCCTGTAATTTAGATTATTTTAAGTATTTATTTTCTAATTAGAAAAAAATAATTTTCATATCAATAAAAAACTACCTTGTCAAGTGCTTTTTGTACTTTAGATTCGGACGCCATGTCGAGAGCACTAGTTGCCTCATCCAGCAGAAGTATACTTGGGTTGCGCACCAGCGCTCGTGCTATAGCAATACGCTGCTTCTGTCCACCCGATAGAGATGCACCTCTTTCTCCCACCAAAGTGTCATAGCCCTGTGCAGATAAAAGATAATAATGTATGTCATTTCCAGCACAATTTGAATGCAAAATTGAGCAAATTGTTATATTTGAGGCAAGCAATTTCCGTGCGCTAATGACACATCTACCTGTTTTTAAATGGACTATCATTGCATGACACAATCAATCTATTTTGGTATCACTGCCTTTGGATCCTGGACGAAGATACGAAAAAGCTGATTCGTCTTTTTTTTTAATTCAAGCTCCTCTCGATGGATTAAGTCTGTTTGTTGTTTCTTGTGTCAATATGTTATCGTCATTAATTATGGAAAAGTGTTTAATTAACACAACTACGGGACCATGCAGATGACAGAGCAGCTTAACAACTTGTCATTTTCAAGTTACAAAGTTAATTGCTGCCATGAAAGCGGTAGAAAAAATCAGGTGTAGATTAGAACCTGTCTACAAAGTTCCTAGTTTCAAAACAGGATAGTTAATAGCAAAAAAAACCTGAAGTTTACTTTGGGGAGCTTCATAATGAACTGGTGCGCGAAGGCCTGCCTTGCGGCGGCTTCGATTTCCTCGTCAGTGACGGACTCCCGGCCGTAGCGGATGTTCTGTCGCACGGTGGTGTTAAAGAGCACGGGCTCCTGGCCCACTACCCCAATCTGGTCGCGCAGCCATCGCACCGACAAGTCGCGCACGTCGTTCCCATCCACCAATACCTGCATTTTGAAAAGAAAAGCTTTTAGCTATTGCTAGACCCACAGAACAGAAATAACAGACTGGACAGTTAATTAAATTGGAAACAATCCCTACCTAGTTCTAGGCGTTACCTACGATTACATTTAGGCTGTTAACTTTCACACTATGAATGAATGATAGGATTAGTAAATCCTATCATTCAGTCATAGGATTTACTAATCCTAATCCTATCATTCATTACTAATCCTATCATTCATTCATAGTATGAAAGTTAGCCTAAATGTAATCGTAGGTAGCGCCTAGAACCTTGCCTGGAACATTTAGATGAAGTATTATCTAGAAAACATCAATCCTGGAAATGTTCCAGGCAAGGTATCACGGAGTTAATATAGTAAAATGCTATTGCTATGATCTTAAGCTACGATCTTCGATATAAATACATCTATAAGCTAATAATGCGAGAGGTGGTGATAGCCTAGATAAAATAATTGTGGTTGGAACACGAAAGGCAGATGATCGCGCGGTCGGTCACTGAAAAGATGGACCGATCAAGTAAAGGAAACTTCCTTCTCCAAATTCTACGAGATTGTAAAAAACGCACTGGACAAAAACCGGCGAAGGCACTGGCAAAAGCACAGATTATATAATAGCAAAAGGCACAAGATGCATGCAACCTTGATGCTGACCCCGATTCTCAGACATGAGAGCGACTAAAGAGAGAGAGAAAGTAACCTAATCAATTAATGGATTGGACTGAAGTCCAATTCTTATCTCTTGTTTTACTGTCATTGTGCTTATAATTTATCTTTTTATATATGACGATTAATTTATAAACAGTTATTTTTAGGGTTCCTAACCCAAAGGGTAAAAACGGGACCCTATTACTAAGCCTCCGCTGTCTGTCTGTTTGTCACCAGGCTGTATCTCATGAACTGTAATAGCTAGACAGTTCGAATTTTTACAGATGATTTATTTCTGTTGCCGCTATAATAACAAATACTAAAAACAGAATAAAAATAATATTTAAGGGGGCTCCCTTACAACAAACGTGTTTTTTTGGCGGTTTTTGTTCTATATTAAAAACGGTAACAGGTAGACGCTTGAAATTTTCACACGATATCAATATAAATATAAACTTAACAAATAAATAATTTAATTTAAATAATAATGATATTAAGGGGGCCTCCCATACAACAAACGTGTTTTTTAATCGTTTTTTGCTTGATATTAATAAACGACAACACACAGACACTTGAAATATTTACAGAATATTAGGTTAGTCACTTATTATACATATAAAAAATAATTTGAAAATATATGGATTACCTATACAAACGTGATTATTTTACCGTTTTAAAACTAAACAAGGTCATAATATAGTGTCTGATGTTGTATAGGTACCCTTAGTGCATGAGTCCGACTCGCACTTGGCCGATTTTTTATCATTCCCTCAAACGATTAGAAATACTAATCTAGAACAATAAATACCTATTGTTATAGATTAGTATTCTTCGGTTTTTGATTAAACAGTTCAGGCGTTTTATATTTTTTTATATACTTACTTTGCCGTCGACCACGTCATAATAGCGTGATATGAGCTGAATAATAGTGGATTTGCCGCAACCGGAGTGGCCCACCAGAGCTACAGACTGTCCGCGAGACACCTTCAGACTTACACCCTTTAACACCTGGAACACAATCGATAATGTTATCGGCGTGTTATTCAGACTGAAAGTGCGTGACCGATAAAATAAATATTCAGATCTTTGTCACCATTTAAGTACTAGTATTTAAAGACGTCACTGTTTAATCATTTTAAGAATTATTTTTAGCACTTACGGGAACGTCCGGTCTTGAAGGGTATTGGAATACTACGTCTTTCAGTTCGATGTTACCCTCGATAGAGTGTGGTTTAGCACCTTTATCCAAAAGCGGGTTAATGGTCGGCACGTTGTCTATGAGGTTGAAAATCTGTGCGCCTGCACCTCGAGCTCCACCGAACAGTTCCATAAGGGTTGAGGAGATGCCAAAGTTGGCGGAACCCATCATGACGCCGAAGAATACCTAGAATAGAAAAAAAACAAAGCAATTTAGTTTTAATGTCACAAGAGGTAGGCATCATTTCATTAGTTACAATCATCGACCAACGGCATGAAAAAGTTTTACGGCAGAAACTTATGTGATTGTACTTACAGCAATCATGGTGTACACATCGTAGTTCTCCGGTTCTTCCACCATTAGTTTATACCCGAACCAAAACGAAAGAGCATAAGAACAGAAGATGCAGAAGAAAAGCACTCCCATTGCAATTCCGTTGTAAAAGCCTGAAAGAATGGTGCAGGTAAGCAATTTTTTTAATTTATGGGAACAATACAGAACAAAAACTTTTGAGGACCTTACAAAGACAACGCTACGCGTATAGTGATTTTGTTCTTTTTTAACAAGCTGTAGAATAATAGTAGATTATTCACAAAGGGGGTAAAGTGATGCCTTACGTCACGGGCGTCATCTTGAATCTTGAGCGTAACGAAGGATTCGAGAGTTAACTCCCGAGTATAGCGAGGGAGTTAAAAGTAGAATCCTGAGTGTAGCGAGGGATTTAAGCTCGCCCAAGACGAAGACGAAGACATCTTTATCCCCGAGGAGAATACTCTGCTTTTCACACTTCCTACGAGGCAATAAAAAAATGTACTACAAAAACTTATTTTATCCATAATCAGAAGGTTGGTTCGGGTGACCCCAAATAATAATGCGTGTTCAGATATACTTCATTTATTTGGGACGCCTAAGCGCGCCCAGTAAAGTCTAGAGCTAACGAGCGACTGCCCGCGACACAGGAATACTTAACCTATAAAAGTACAAAACTGTGTGCGCTGCATTTATGCAGGTGCGCATCCTACAATACACCCCCCTTTAAAAATCTAAAAATTTTAAAACAAAATTTGAAATCATTTTAAACCAATATAAAACTGAACAAAAGTAGGTACAATATCTTATTTTAACTTGCGTTGCGTGTCGTAGCATTCGAGACGCTCACAAGGAATGTTATTGTAAACAAGTATATCAAATTACATTCTACTGAAGCTACAGAAGTTATGTTTAAGTTACAACAATTAACAAGTTGATTTTAGTCAACTTGAATATGTTAGAACATAATTTTGACAATTAATAATTAAAACTAAATTAAAATTAACACTTTACTTCACTGCTTATTTCTAGCACTGTAGCACTTCACTTTGTTTACTAACTATAACTATTGTTTACTTAACTACCTTAATAACTACACATATCCCGCTTGGGGAACAGATTCAGCAGCAGGGGGCGCGGCCGCGCGGTTAACGTGTGGGATAGTTAACACACTTGCTCTCTGCTGTTGAAACTGTGCTGTCGACAGGGAAACAGTTGCAGCTTGCTTACGCAGCCAAGCCTTCAGACCTTTGCAGCCGCGATTCCAGATATAGAATAATATGACAACAGCCAACAGGCTGGCTATAGCTATCAGCCAAATGCTCAGTTGGTTGTAACGTTCTTCAACTTTACCGGCTACATCCCCGTGTTGGGCTAAAATAAGTTGTTGTTCTTTCGTCTGATAATTGCCCATAGTGAAGGTTATAAAAAATACTTTAAGCTAGTGTTATGATCTGTCAAAGCTGACTGCCTACTATAATATAAACGTAACGTATTGGAACAACGTATTTTAATACGAAAAAAATAATGACTAAGTATATTATATCTATGCTACGAAAACTAACATTCTACAAAAATTTAACCTAAATCAACCTGTTCTCAATTTATAAAACGCGGTGGAGGCTTAATCACGCGTCCACTCCGTGTTTTATAAACACTTGGCGTTGCATTTTGTGAATCATGTGACGTCGTTGGCGGTGGCATGCCTACCGGCGCGTCTCGAGCCGAGTCAGCAGGCGCCAGCCCAACGGCGTCGTCACGATCCATAATTACATACGCAGGTTTGAGCCTGTCTAACGAAATAGACACTTGTTTACTGTTAATTAGTATATCGTAAACCTTTGAACCCCTTTTTATAACGCGGTATGGACCATCGTATGGTGGTTTCAAGGGCCTACGGACTGTGTCGTCTCGTACAAAAACATAATCGCATGTATTCAGATCCGAATGTACGAAAAACGTTCGTGAGTTGCTATGCGATTTAACTACGGGCTTAAACTGTCTAATTGAGTCGCGAATTTTTTCAACTAAAGTATGACTATCGTTAACGTTGCTACTTGAGTTAGGGTCGTAAAAATCACCTGGCAAACGTATCTTACGGCCAAACGTTATTTCAGCTGCGCTAAACCCAGAATCGGTTCGACTAGCGGCTCTTAATCCAAGCAAAACTATAGGAAGTTGATCTACCCATGTACTATCACACGATAATAAGCGAGCCGAAAGTGCTGCTTTTAGAGAGCGATGCCAACGTTCGACTGCGCCGTTACTCTGGGGATGGTACGCGGTTGTACGAATTCTACGTATTCCTAATAATTTCATTAACTCGCCAAACAAGTTACTTTCAAATTGACGACCTTGGTCGCTTGTCAATTTTATCGGGCAACCATAGCGACAAATCCATTCTTTGAATATTACCCGAGCAACAGTATCGGCTGTGATGTCACAAACCGGGATAGCTTCCGGCCATCGAGTACACCTGTCAATAATTGTGACGCAATAACGAAATCCATCCTGGGAAGTAGGCAACGGGCCTACAATGTCAACGTGAATGTGCTCAAATCGATCAGCTGATTCGAAACTTTGCAGAGATGAAAAGGTGTGTCTATTGACTTTAGCACGCTGGCATTGCAAACACGTCTTAGCCCATTGTGTAATATCATGGTTCATTCCCTTCCAAAAGTATTTTTCTGATATAATTTTTTTAGTCGTTCTTATACCTGGATGGCTTAAATTGTGAAAACTTTCGAATACTATGCGTCTAAATTCTTTAGTTAGGTAAGGTCTAGCTGTAGAAGTTGACATTTCGCAATAAATACTTTTGTTACATGATGGCAAAAATATTTGTTTAATTTTTACTTTACTGTCGCTATTGCTGTCTGATAAAATATTAGTTAGGTATTCGTCATTACACTGTGCATCGGCTAATTCCTCGTAATTCAGTACGGTGGGACAAAATACTGTCTCCACGCGTGATAAGGCGTCGGCTACACTGTTATCGGAGCCGTTAATGTGTCGAATGTCTGTCGTGAATTCGCTTATAAATGACAATTGCCTGGAACGGCGTGGGATTTCGTTTTCGTTTTTAGATAATTTGGTAAATGCAAAAATTAACGGCTTATGATCCGTATAGATAACCAAACTTCGTCCTTCAAAAAGTTTTCTAAAATGCTTAATGGACATGTATATCGCTAGTAATTCGCGGTCATAAGTAGAATACTTCTGCTGGGCACTTGTTAATTTTTTTGACATGTAACCCAGTGGTTCCCAAACATTTTGTTTTTTCTGTTGTAACACCGCTCCAACGCTAATGTTCGAGGCATCTGTCATTATAGCGAGTTCCGAATGTGAATCTGGATGCGACAATGTAGCGGCCTGTTGAAGACCTGTTTTACACTGCGCAAATGCATTGTCAGCGCAAAAAAAACGATAAGACACCCATTGTTTGGACAGAACCAAACAATGGGTGTCTTATCGTTTTTTTTCGAAGAGGACAAATACTTGTTTAATTCATTGAGATATTTGACGGCGTTCGGTAAATGTGCACGGTAAAAATTTACCATTCCTAAAAATCTTCTCAAATCCATAATGTTTTGAGGTTTAGGGTAATCTATTATGGCTTGCACCCTATAATCTAGCGGTCGTATTCCGGCTGTACTGACCTCATAACCTAAAAAATCTAGTTTCGTTTTACCAAAATCGCATTTAGCTAAATTAATGGTAATTCCAAACTTTTGAAATCTTTGGAAAACGATGTCTAGATGCATTTTATGTGAATTATCGTCAGAACTACCGATAATTACGTCATCAAGATATGAATATAGAAAATCAAGGTCACTAAGTACATAATGCATAAAACGCTGAAAGGTCTGAGCAGCATTGCGTAAACCGAACGGCATTCTTGTGAACTCAAACAACCCAAACGGCGTAATTGTGGCTGTTTTCTCGATATCTTCCGGTGCAGTAGGTATGCAATGATATGATCTATTAATATCAATTTTTGAAAAAATGTTTTTACCAGCTAGCACAAATGTAAAATCCTGTAAGCGAGGGATTGGGTACCTGTCGGGCTTTGTTATCGCGTTGAGTTGGCGGTAATCGCCGCAAGGACGAATATCGCCGTTCTTTTTAGGGACAACGTGCAGCGGGCTAGCCCACGCGCTCTTAGAAGGTCGACAGATGCCTAATTCCTGCATTACACGGAATTCTTCTTTAACTTTCGCGTACCTATTGGGTGGCAGAGGCCTAGCGCGTGCATATACAGGGGGTCCTTTAGTCTCAATATAATGCATAACGTTGTGGCTAGGAGTTCCCAAGAATGACGCTGGCTTAGTTATTTCCGGGTACTTAGATAATAAGTCACAATAGGGATGGCGCTCATCGATAGATTTTATAGATGGTTGTGTCGTAGTCGCAAGAGTTGTAATCAAATTTAATTCGGTAACTTGATCAATTAATTTTCGCGCACTAACGTCGACTAATATCTTATGATAGGCTAAAAAGTCGGCTCCTAGAATTGGCTGTTTAACGTCTGCGAGTATGAACTCCCATCTATAAGGTCTACGAAGATTCAAATTTAGTTCTAAGGTTTTTGTGCCAAATGTCTTAATTTCTGAACCGTTGGCGGCAAAAAGCTTATAATCTAAACTAACATTTTGTCGTTGTTTACGTGAGACTGGTAACACGGATACATTAGCTCCGGTATCGATTAAAAATCTATAACCTGTCTTAACATCAGTTACGCATAAGCGGTGGCAAGGTAAAATAGCACATGCATCCACCAATTCATGTACTTGCCCACTCAGTTTTCCGCCTTTTCCCATGCACAGGGCTGGATGCACTTCTTCGCCTTCCCACGGAAACGGTAGTGATAGAAGCAAAGCCAGTCTTCGGGTCTTGTCCGTTGCTGGGAGGCATTGCGGCTTGAATTACCTCTGGATGCACTACGGTTTCCTTGAGGTTTGCCCGCGTTTCTTCGGAAGTTTCTTGACCTTGGCCGGGACCGCGGAAACTGTAGATCACGCAGTGTGCTGTTGATTTTAGCGATCTCTGCCATGATCGGTGCTGCATCAAAGGTCGAGTTGGCTTGCTGGCTGACTGCTGCGATGTGAGTCGGTCTTGTTACCTCGGCGACTTTATCTGCGATGGCTGCCAGACTCTCGAGATCCTTGCCCTCGGACACTGCGAGCACGACACGAACTTGTGATGGCAGGCGGTTTTGCCACAGTACTTTAAGTGTGTCGTCTTGAAACTTGTCCGTGGCGAGCTCCTTCATGCGTCGCAGTAGTTGGGAAGGCTTTTGGTCGCCCAGTTCTAACTCACTGATTAGTTTCTCAATTTGCCGATTATGTGACTCTTCATAAATTGCCAATAAGCGATTTTTGAGGGCGTCGTATTTTCCTACGGCTGGGGGACTAATCAGGATGTCGGTTACTTGCGCGATCACGTCCTTGTTGAGTTTGGAGATGATGAGGTCAAACTTTGCTTCATCCCCAAGCCTTTGTGGTGCTAGAATTGCTTCCGTGCGAATGAACCACACACGAGGTTGGTCCGTCCAGAACTCGGAAAGCCTCGATGACAACGCTACTGAGTCGACGCTCGAAGTAGAAGGTGCTCCCGGCAGCTCCGGTGCGACGTTGGCGGACATTGGCGCTGGCCCTGGGTTGGAGGCCCCGCCGGGTGGCGGGCTGACCACTCCAACTCCCGGGTTGCTCATGTTGACGTTCGGACTCACTCACGAATGAACTCACGTCGGGGGTCACCAATTTAGAGGTTAGGCCTCTAATCAGAAGGTTGGTTCGGGTGACCCCAAATAATAATGCGTGTTCAGATATACTTCATTTATTTGGGACGCCTAAGCGCGCCCAGTAAAGTCTAGAGCTAACGAGCGACTGCCCGCGACACAGGAATACTTAACCTATAAAAGTACAAAACTGTGTGCGCTGCATTTATGCAGGTGCGCATCCTACATATCCTTTGAATTTTCTGCCAGTAAATTATTATTATTACCAAAACCAGCGGCTTTACATCTATCGACTCCGGTGTCAAGTAAATTTCGTCACTCAACAGTTTTACGAAAACATTGTTTGTAATTTAATACATAGGTTTTTTTTTCTTTATTTATTTCTTTTTTTAGAAGCGCGCGCATTTTTTTACATTCCATTCGTGTTATAATTCTTGACTGCCAGGTTCAAATTTATACGAATTCTTAATTGAAATTCAAATCACTTTGCCTCCCTAGGGTCGTAATTAAATTTCATACAACATTACGTCCCTTGGGATGCAATGACTTACTTTAAGTCAGGTTTGCATGACGTGTAATTGAACATTGCCGAGTAGGTAGTGTGAAAAGGCTATTTTAACTGCTATTTTACAACAAGAAACATCTTCATTCTCCCTATTATTATAAAGAAGATACTCATGCTGTATATGCTATGCTAGTACCCAACCTACTCGTGTTGGCAAAGATGATAGCATATTTTATATGGTAAGTATTGGAAACGTTTTATTTATGATGAAGTCTAAAAGCGCCTAGTTCAGATGATTAATGTTTTCGCTTTTATTAGAACGAACAGATTAACCTTTCTTAATGTTGATTTTTCTTGCGTCAGCAAGATGTATCTGGTATCTCTCGATTTCTTTTTGCTGACCGCTGAAAGCGTACACAGTACGTACAGCTGATATTACTTCTTCAGCTATTGCGCCGGCCTTGCCCGATGCCACCGCTTCTTGTTTCGAGAGTCTCGCTGCAATCTGTTAGTAACTTTAGAATAACGAGACAAATAACGTGAATATTTATAAAAATAAGCACTTATCACATTGCTCTTTTGTATGACAAGATATTTGCGATGATCACTTTCAAGTCCCTATAAAGAATTCTTACATTGGGGCTAACAACTTACGAATCCAGCAAGTCCCACGAGCGTCAGCGTTATGGGAAAGGATATCAAACATAACAAAGCCAGTTTCCATCCTTTCACTAAAGCCATGACTACGGAACTGACGAATGCTGATTGATAGAAAATGAATGTGCCCAGCTTTTCGCCGATTCCATCTTCCAGTTTTACTACATCACTAAAACAGAAAATGGTTTAGGTACTATAGACAGCAGATAACATATTTTTGTGATATTATTCATTAGATTCATGATAACTGATATTCGCTCTGTCTGCTTTTAGACGGTCAACGGGTTAAACTTACTTAGTCATCTTAACAGCGAAATCGCCTGTTTGGTGAACATCAAAGTATTGGAAATCTTGATTCAGTGCAGCTTTTAGATATTCTTGTCTTATTTTGTGTACCTGTAAGAGATATTCAAGAAAATATTTAGGGGCCCTTTAGTTTACTACTTAAATAATATAGTGTTGTCGACAATTACCTGATTAAAAGCTGCTATGTTCATTAAAACTGTAGCCGCGTAGCTAAGTAAGACCAGCGCTATACCGAGGACGGTGTTGTAAATGGCAAACTCTGTAAATGCCTCCTTGAAGGCATCTGGATCGGGCTGCCCCATCCCGAGCGATATTCCATAGTTGACCATACTTTGGAGTAGGGACGCGAACAACAGTGTGTTCAAAGGGGTGCAGCATCCCGCAAGTATCGAGCATAATATTCCTACTATTATGAAAATTTTGTCTTTGGTTGTTGCGAATCTATACTGGAAAAATAAATTATTGATGATTAAAGGGGACATCTTTTGTTCAGGTTCTATAAATTTATTCTACTTCTTTTTTATTTTGCTCTTAAATGCTGAATACTGTAAATCTATTCATTATCATCCTAGCGTTATCCCGGTTGTGCACTCGCACGCGAGAGCCCAGGCTCCGCTGACCATGATCCAGGTTATGGCAGATCAGGTAATTACAGTGGAGCGACTGCCATCTGACCCTGTTGACAGGGAAACCTGACCAGTTTTGGATCATGGTTACACGTTCAGTCGCCTGAACGTACAGGTTTCTTCACGATGTTTTCTTTCACCGTAAGAGCATCGGTTTGTGTGTACTAATGTACATGGTGGCACGAAGGATCCAACCCGGCTCCCGCATGAGAGGCAACCCGCTAGCCACTGCGCCATCGACGCTCTGTTCATCTAATAGACCTACTTATTGAACTTTACCTAATTAACCTACTATAGGTTTCAAAAAACGCCTTGACATGAATACTTGTATTTTACTTATAAAGTTCATCATTAGTGTTTACGAAGATAAATGTTTATTTATCTTTGCATATTTGAATCAAACAATTAATACAAATAATTAAAAAAAAACTTATTTCAGAGTCACGCTTTCACCGGCGCGGATGGTAAGCGATACGGGTTAGAAACTTGGCTTACCACCTGCGCTGTTCACAATTCAAACGCGGTTGGTCAGCGTTCCTCAATTGCGCGCTGTCGAGTGTGCTGCTGTGTGACTGTGCAAGTCACGCTGATCGTACAACATGCACATATAGTCAAATATAAGTACAACTGTCCGAGCAGGTGAACTGCGTCATATAAAAATTGTTTCAGAATTGCGCGCGGGTCATCAGCGCGCTTACTGGACGCGTTTGTTTTACCGCGCGCGGTCAGCGTGACTCCTAAATCAGCCTAAGAAATTCTAATTCTGTTCGTCTTAGTTGATGTCGTTTGTTTTTTTGTTCCATTATTATGAGCATGGAGTTATTAAGTACTAGTGGTTCCCCGCGACTTCGCCCGCAAGAGTTGGATTTTCCATATAAACTTTCATCCCCCATTTCACCCCCTCAATATTTTATAACGCGACAAAATGTAGCCCATGTCCTTTCCAGGGTCTCGAACTGTCTCCATACCTCCATAATTTCATCTCGATCGGTTCAGTGGTTTAAGCGTCAAGAGGTAACAGAAAGACAGACACACTTTCGCATTTATAATATTAGTATGGATTTATTTATAATCCATTTCCACTTTTGTACACACATTTAAGTAGGTACCTATTAAGACAATAAAATTGTTTGATTATAAAACAGCAACGATTATTCTGTATCGTTGTCATAAAATGACTGTTTTGTTTTAATTTAATAATTTTAATATTAAATCAGTAAACATTTTAGATAAATCATACTTTTTTGGTTTCATCTAACGCATTTACATACCAAACTGAAGAAGGAAACGCTGGGCACTTCTTCTGTTGCTTTTTCGTGTTCCGAGTCTCTGTAACAATAAAAAAACGATTCATGTCATTGATCATTATCATTATATAAATCATTTATTCATAATACAAAGGTAACTAAAAAGAAAAGGAATGTGTTCTTTCTTCGTGGACTTATTCTTTGTTAAAAAGATGACCAAGGCGATAACAGATTAGGATAAACAACTTAATACAACAATAGCATATATAAATATGTTGGAATCATCAACCACTCTTATTAAAGGTAGTCATCAAGTGGTTTTACTTTCCCTATTGATACTTATCAATGTGTGCAGCCACATTAATATTCTGTATTAGACCGTATGGTCTCAATTCGATTGTACCTCTACTATTACAATGACATAAAATCACGTGTGTATACTTTACATTGCACGTGACATACCTAACTTATACCTCCTGAAAGTTCTTCACCACTTTATTTTTCAAGTATGCGTTCTCGCAGTAAAATGATAGAATTACTTACAATAGAAAAGCGCAAGTCCTGTAAAGTTTTTTTTGTCTCCTACCTCCTTACATTAAAATACTTCAGTACCTAATAAATACTTTAAATCTTTGACAACAAAACCTACATACGTAGTTTACTCGGTGCGTGCGTATGAAAAGTGAGCCCGTGCAGTACCGTTACCATGAGTTTACGGCGGTTTTACTCGCTAGCGACGACGTAAAAAAAGTGTATGAAAAATTGCACATGGTCTCTAGCGGTTACTTGGCGAACTAAAAATTTCTATATACTTTTTTACGTTGTCGCTAGCGAGTAAAACCACCGTAAACTCATGGTAACGGTACAGAAGATTGTAGACAATCATTTCCAATCAAAGATTCATTTAATTCAGCTGTAAGTTGTACCCTGTTTGCTCGTCAGTCGTCTTGATTATTATACCAATTGCTTCGGCCATTAGGTTAAATATTTTGATATAATAGCTTGCTATTACTGATAAGTTCTATTCTGTTTTTCAGGCTTAAGCTCACCGGAATCTACCTAGTTGTAGGTTATAACTTTTGGTATAATATCCCGAGCTCATTGAAACCAAACATAATAGCTACATATTCATTAAATTTAAAAAAAAACATCAATAAAGTAAAACAATTTTACGTCAATAGCATTGTAGATGGAAATATTACTGTGGAATATATTAATCATATTGTTAAAAAATACCTAACAGTCTTGAGAACTAACAACAGCTGAGGAAGATTTTAATTTATTTGGACCATGAAAAAGAAAATACAATTGGCGGACCAGTCAACCGCGTCGATCATATTACATTTTAATAGAATATCGTTGAACGATTATTAATTGGCAAGTTTGTAGCCTTGTTGAATCTTTAGTTTCAGGGTTTTGTCGTAATGTGCTACCAGTAGTACTACGAAGCGTGCCATCATAGTCTCGTTGCACGCCGTAGCCTCGTAGGGCATCGTAGCGTACGGGTAAGTTGTGAAAGAATATCTTTGAACGAATATTATTTTGCGTGTTCATAGCCTTGTTGAACCTTAAAGCCCTGCACAGACTATGTACATTGGACTTTTAGTCCGCGGCACGATTTTAATGTCAACGCAAAATATTAACTTAGTTTGCGGTATATCCACGAAAAGTACGCCATTGTCGCATCACACGCTCTTAATAATAAGATTGTGCTGAAGACAAATATTCCCCTGTGTCGTCTGCGCAGGCCTTTATTTTCAGGTCAGGCAGGGCTGCAGGGTTCTGTCGTAGTATGCTACCAGTAGTACTACGAAGTGTCGTAGTCTCGTAGCACGCCGTAGCATCGTAGGACATGCACATGCCCCATGTTTTAGATACGTTAAGTTAGGTTCGTCATATTTATCTGTTGTATTGCTTTTTCAAAATCGTTCCATGCTATGAACATTAGGCACTTGAGATTATTATGAAAAGATTTTATATCACGACTAATTTATTAATAGAACACTCCTTGGCCAAAGGGTAATAAATGAAGAACCTGTTAACACCGCATGCTGCACCTTAAAGAATTTAGTTAGATAGACAAGATAGGTAAGACACAAACAAAAACATCGATTTTTCGAATGAAACTAATAATGCGCCAGTCTTTTTATACTATAGTGATATTGCTTGTTTTTATGTTTTGTCCAAAAGTTTATATGGGGAAAATTTTAAATATAAGTAAACAAGAATTTATTTTCTGTTATTGCCTAGAAATTCATGGTACATACCTTCAATAAATGGCGATCGCACCACCATTACCTTTTAATGGGGACACAAGGTGAAAGGTGTTGGGTAGATGTTTGTTAACCTTGGCTATAGCCACGCTCTAGCTAAAAATCGATTTTGTTGATAGCAGCTACAATGTTTGTCTCTTGATAACAACCACCTGTTTTAAGCTTAGTTAGGTCTCAGGTGAAACCAGTTGCTTACCTAGTTAGTGTAGTTTATATCTAAAGTAACTGCCAGGTTAGATTTTGTACTACTTACATATTTTAACGCGCTGTGTTGATATGACGAGATTATCCAAAAAGTGTCCAGTAAGTGACCTTTACCATACCATGGATTAAGTGGTTTTTTATTTTCTAAGATTTTTAGAGAGGAAAAGTGTCATAGAGTATGGACTTTATGTAAATTCCATTTAAAGCGTTTTACCACCACGAGACGTCTTTCGCCTAGCTGTCGTTTATTTCCGGATACGGGGTTTGTTTTAAAGTTCTTCATGTATATAAAGCATTATTAAACACTTAGTAGGTATTAAGATTAAATATAAACTTTCGTGGAATCGAAATAATATTTACTTATCTAGGTTAAAATAACAATGTTGCCTGACATTTCCAATTTTGCGTACTTTTCTGAATAAACAGTGTCTTTCTGTGATAATAAAGAGCAAAATAATTGTCATTCCTGATTTTCAATTCAAAGCTTCAGGCCTTATTACAAACTTAAAACTAACTTACTTATCCTTATCCTTGGAGATGAAATTCGGTTCCGGCAAGCCTCCATTTTTGTCCCTTCCGCTCCCATTCAACTCGTAAGTTTTGGCCTTCATTTTTTCATTTATTTATCGACACTTGCACCACACTTTAGTTCACTTCCTAGTATATGTATGATGCAGACCGAAGTCCAGATATTATGTTTAAAAAACTTGAGATCATTTATTTATTGACGTGCTGCGGTATCAAATCCACGCTTAACACTGGCCGCCTGGCTATCATAGATATCAGTTATCATTCTGATAATAAATAACACTCGTAACAATATAATATCGTATCAACTGATATTTTAGCAATGTTATAGGTATAACTAGGTTGTTAAAATAGATGAATATGATCGATTCGTGCCAACAAGCTATATATTATGTATCGGGTTATATTATACTTAAATAATAAACCCAAATTCAACTATGGCATTCTGTTATTAAGTTATAGTTTAATAAAATTTGAAACCGATATAGTGAAGTGGATACTGCATATTTTTTTTAACTTAAATCAATTACTTACTTAATATTTTTTAGTTTACAATGAAACTACATTATTGAAGTTACGTTACGATAAAGCCACATGCACATGCATGTCTACATCAGGTGTTTTTTTTTTATTATAAATATTCTGCAGTGATAAGTTGCTTGATAGACAAGTTGACAACTTTAACCTTTGATATTATGGCTAATCAATATGAATATTTGTGTGGGTAAGACAAAAAACTCATTGCATGATTATTTCGCAATTTGTTTAATATCTATTGAATTAAGTGATTTAGAACATTACCTACCAACTTAGTAGTATGTATCATGGACGAATACCTATATTAGTATTATTATAAGTTATATTTAATATTATCTTGTATGTGGTTGATTGGTAGACCGAGACAATGCAATGCATATCTTATTAATATGGATACAAAAAGTTATCTAATCGCGTTTTATAGCTTGTGTGTTATATTGTGTGTAGTCGAAAGCTAGTTTCTAGCCAAGTATTTTGGTACGTGAGAGATACCAACAAAAGTTGTATACAGATACCGCATGTAAAGCTCGCTAGCCTTCGGGAAATGCAAGAACTGTACCTTCCTACGTTGTATATAGGTCCTGAACCCGAATTATTATTGTCCTAGCAACGTGTACACACCTACATAATAGGATTTACTGATTTGTCACACTAGGTATTCCGTATAGGCGCATAGTGCATACCTTTATTAATGTTTTTCGATACTACTGAATATTCCATAAGCAGATGTTCTTAGGTAGGTATAGAGATAAAAAAAACTGTATGTTTGTAAACACGTAACACTGGTGATTTGATGATGATGATGGATCTAGTATTTTTTAAGTCTATCAATCAGTGCTCCAAGTACAAACACGCTCGTAATGGCACATTAAGTTTGCCAGGCCGACCGCACGCACCCTGGAATACTTACACACTGACGAAAATAGTAGAACTATCGCTTTTGGTGTTCTATATTTAGTTTCATGATGTGGCCAATGAGTTTTCGCCTGTCGTATAAGGTATAAGCAAGGTAAATCGATAGGCTAGCTGATAATGATTAACGTTTTATGGTTGCTAAATTACTTAAATGACCAGTTTACTGTTCAGGTTCATACCTAGGTTCCGTCTCTGTACTGAAAACATAAAGTAAAATTAAAAAGTTTTTATGTAAGTGTAGTGTAAATAAAGATTTTTATTTATTAATTTTGCCAAATTACAGCTTCCTCTATACTTAGGGTTTCTGCGCTCGCTCTGCCTTAGACTGACGGACATGGCGAAACTATAAGAGTTTCTTGTTGACTACGAAACTCTAAAAACGATTATCAGCAACTTGCCGTCGTTAATCAGCACGCGGTGACACAAGCATGACGCACACAATTTTTGTATGTAGTATTATTACCCGATAAAATTTTAATGCATGATGGTACCGACCGACATCGTTTAGGGGCAGCTAGATTATTAGATATAATCGTAGCTACAATAATCTACTCATGTGCCTAGGTAACGTGTGCGTGTTTATCACGACATTTCCCGGGTGTCTGAAGAGTGGCAGGTACAAGCGCACATATCCGCGCCGCACTACGCGCAGGGCGGAGCTTCCGCGCCGCGGAGCCGCACGCGGCGCGTATGTCACGGTATTTTTCTTTTTTGCTTTTTTTACCTTTTTGCAAATCAGAGTAGAAACTGATTTGCAAAAAGATAAAGGTGCCTTCTACGCTTAGGGCGTAAGCTAGACAATTCCTGCTACACATAATAATATGTACTGAAACGTTAAGGTACCTATAACATTTGTAGCCAACCACAAGCAGCAGCAGCAGACGACATGTCGCCGCGACACTACTGGTTTCTACGTATTTGTAGGCAAGCTTCGTGTCGCTAGCTGCGAATTGTATTTCATAGAAATACATAGAAACCAGTTGTGTCGTGGCGACATGTCTGCTTCCGCTGCGAACTGATACCTTTACTTACATGCGGAGATGTAATATGGAACCATGGCACTGGGTGGAAAACTTTTACCCAAGATCGTCGAAAATGGATGTTACTCAAACCGAGGTGGAATACTTTGAACGAAGAATACAAAGTGAACTCGTCGTCGACGCTAAGCGCGAATAATTAAAGGCACGCACGACCATCGGAGGGGTGCACAATGCACATACAGTGTCAGTGAGTAGCCGCACATTCAGCACTAAAATTTGCTATTTTAGTCACCCGAAAGCTCACGAGCTACGCCCTCAACAACAATAGTCCAGTCGCAGTGACAGAAAACAGTTAGGAGTATCAGTCCAAATATTCTGAAAAAGCTACAGAAAGCATATAAAGGGTAAACCATGGTTTACCCGGTCCGGGTTGGTAGAGTATCTGTCTAACAAACGTGTCTATTAGACTGTACCGACCGAAGTAAGTTAAAGAATTTTCTCAATACCTGTTGTTATACCTATTCTTGTGTCGTTTTTAGGCAAAAGCAGATGAAATAATGAATATCTTCGTTATTTTCATCCGTTTTATCTTTTCAGGATAAAATGGAAAAGTGAAACACGTTTTATTGATAAAGAAATACATACTATGTATGTACACATGGCTCCACATCAACTTACCCTGATCTGTCAACCTTATGTTGATCACATTGAATTCCATAATCATTGGAGATATTTTGCCAGATTTGGGTAAGTTGATGCGGCTCCACTGTACGTTAAGTTTAATTTAGACTTTGCAGCAGTATAATTGTGTATGTTACGACCACAGAGGCCATAGACATAAGCATGGAGTAGTCGAGTCTAATGAAGTAAGCCATATGGAAGCTTATGGGCCGAGACTGCACTAGCTCTCTTAATTCGGTGACAGCATCCTGCAACTCTGGATCTGGAAATAAAAACAATTAGGTATCGTAGTTTAGAAACACTAGCAACTCTAAAAATTATGTACTTACTTAAAAATACCTACCTACTATTTGTGAGTTGCATTTCTAAAAGGAACGACAGTGCTAACTGTTCCATAAGGCAACATTTGTTTATGACATATACGACCAAGGTTGTAATTCATTTTAAAAAAAGAATAAAGATCACTTCCTTTTCAAGAAACATGGAGTCTCATTTATTACATGCTGTCAGAAGTAAAGAAATTAATAAAGTCGTGTAAAATTGCTATTTACTACGGAAGAAAACCTTAGTGGAAAGAAAGACCTACGTGGAGATCAGCGAGTTACAGCTTGGGGGACTTGGGAGAAAAAGTAAATGGAGAACACGATGATGCCACCACGTGGCTTGAATTTATCGGGAAAAAATAGCAATTGGCAGAGGTTCAAATTGCAATTTTCATTCTATATTGTAGCAGCGGGGCTTAGTGAGAAAAGCGAAGAACGAAAAATTGCGGTATTTTTGAACTGTGCGGGCGATGAGGCTTTAGATGTGTACCAAACAATACAGGTAAAACCTGAAACTTTAGATGCATTGATGAAATACTTTGATGAGTACACAGAACCAAGGAAAAATATAGTAATGAAAACGTATCAATTCTTTCAATTAAAACAGGAAGAAGAGGAGGGTATAGAAAGGTTTATTACAAAGATAAAAAAAGAAAGTGTGGAATGTGAGTTTGAGTCGGTCAAAGACAGAATGGAGACAATGATGTTGATTCTAGGAGTGAGAGACATGGGTCTTAAAGAAGTATTACTTAGAGAAGAAAATTTAACGTTTGAAAAGGCATGTAATATTTGCAGAAGCTCTGAAGCGGGAAAAATGCATGTAAAAACGGTTGAAGAGAAAAACAATGTAGACATGTTGAAAAAGAAAACCTATTACAATAACTGCTCAAAATGTGGTAGAGCACATGAAGAGCGGAAATGTTTTGCATATGGTAAGAAATGCGCTATCTGTGGCCGGTACTATCACTTTGCAGCAATGTGTAGAAGTACTAATAAACAAGGAACAGGGGGAAAGTATAAGGATTTGTCAAGAAATCAGAAAGTTAATATGTTGAATGAAAAAGAAGAAGAGGAAATTGAGTTTCAACTGGATGGCCTGCGCTGTGTGGATAGCTTAGGAAGCAGGCAATGGAACGAAGAAATAGAGGTGGAAGGAACGAAGATCAACTTCAAGCTGGACACAGGAGCAGAATGTAACACCTTACCGTTAGGTACTTTACAAAAGATTTGTCCTAATGCTAAGTTGAAAACATGTAACTCAGTTTTAGTAGCCTATAATGGCCAAAGGATAAAAGTAGTAGGCAAAGCTATGTTAAACTGCACTGTAAAAAAGAAGAATACACTAGTATGTTTCAATATAATTGATTTATCAGTGCAACCAGTGTTAGGGTTACCAGATTGCATCAAGCACAACTTGATAAGGAAAGTAGATAGTTTACTAAGCATTCAGAAAGAAAAAGAAGATTTTATTAACTTAAATAAAGATGTATTTGAAGGGTTAGGAAAAATTGGTACTTACAAGTTACAACTAAAGGAAAATTCTGAGCTAGTAATAAAACCAGTTAGGAGAGTTTCAAACACAATAAAAGATAGGTTAAAAGCAACTTTAGATAAATATGAGAAAGCAGGCTACATTGAAAAAGTTAGTCAACCTACAGCGTGGTGCAATAACTTGGTAATTGTAGAAAAGCCAGACAAGTCCTTAAGACTTTGTTTAGATCCTAAAGAATTAAATCAATGTATCAAAAGGGAGAGGTTTTATATACCTTCCCCGGAGGAACTTTATAATGGTTTGGCAGGTAAACAAGTTTTTAGTGTTTTAGACCTTAAGGATGGTTTTTTTTCAGATCGAGCTTGAGGATCAGGAAATGTCATGCACATTTAATACACCATTTTCAAGTTCCATTTGGAATCTGTTCAGCACCAGAGGTTATGCAAAAAATTAATATGGAAATTTTTGGTGATATTAAAGGTGTGTATATTTTTTATGACGATGTGATCGTTGGGGGCAGAAATGTCTTGGAACATGACCAGATTTTAGGTAAAGTAATACAAAGAGTAAGAGAATTTAATGTAAAGTTTAACAAAGAAAAGTTGCAATTTAAGCTGGATCATGTCAAATATGTAGGACTGATTGTGTCAAAGGACGGTATAAAAGTTGATCCAGAACATGTTAAGTCAATCACAAGCTTAAGTGAACCAAAAAATGTAAAAGAATTGCAAAAGTTTTAGGAATGACTAATTATTTAAGTAAATTCATACCAGAATATTCTAAAAACACAGAACCTTTGCGTCAATTATTGAGAAAAGATAGTGTCTTTGATTGGGGTATAGAACAACAAAAATCATTTCAGTTACTGAAAAACAAACTGAGTTCTGCTCTTACTTTAGGTATTCTGACAAAAGAAGGGTCTGTGATGTTACAAACAGACAGCTCAAAAGATGGTCTAGGGGCTTGTTTGTTACAAAATAATAAACATATTTCATTCTATTCTAGAGCTTACACAGAGTGTCAGAAAAGATGGGCACCTATAGAAAAAGAGCTTTTTGCTTTTTGTGCATCATAAGAAAAGTATCACCAGTTTGTGTATGGGCGAAAAATTGTTGTTCAGACTGATCATAAGCCACTGATTGCCATTGTAAACAAGGATATAAATAAAATAAGTGGTAGGTTGCAGAGAATGGTTTTGAAACTTTTAAAATATGATTTAAATGTTGAGTATGTGCCAGGTTCCAAAATGTTTGTCGCAGATTATTTGTCTAGAAATTTCTTAAAGGATAATATTAAAGTAGAACCGACTTTGCAGGAATTAGTACATAGCTTTGAAACAAAGTTAGCCATTTCAGATAAAAGGTTAGAACAGTTAAGAAAAGAAACATTAGAAGATGCAGACTTAAGTCAAATAGTGGAGTGGTATAAAAAGGGTTTTCCAAAGAGTGATAAAGATATAAATAACACATGTTTAAAACAATATTACAGATTAAAGGATGAGATACATGTAAAAAAACGATATTTTGTATTTTAGAGATAGAGTAATAATACCTAAAAATATGAAACATGAGGTCCTAAAATCTCTACATCAAGGTCATGTTGGCATTGTAAAATGTAAGATAAATGCTAATAAAATTATGTTTTGGCCGGGTATGTCAAGGGACATTGAGATATATGTTTTGTCATGTAACTTGTGTGAAAAGTATAGAAAGTCAAATGCAAAACAATCACTAATTTCTCATGATATTCCGGGCCTACCATTTTTTAAAATTGGAATGGATATTTGTACTTTTGGAAGCAAAGATTACTTGGTGGTAGTTGATTATTTCTCTAAATGGATTGAAGTAAAATTTTTAATTAATAAAACAGCTCAGACAGTAATAAACAAGTTGAAAGTAATTTTTGCAATTCATGGTATACCTAAATATATTGTAAGTGATAATATGCCTTTCAATAGTTTTGAGTTTAGACAGTTTGCAAAGATACTAGACATAGAGCTGATAACATCAAGCCCTAGATACCCTCAGTCCAATGGAATGAGTGAAAAAGCCGTTGGAATTGTTAAAAAAATGATGAGAAAGTGTGCTGAGGAAAACAGTGATATAAACTTGGCCTTATTAAATTATAAATCTAGTCCAGTAGCAGGTTTGACATATAGTCCAGCAGAGTTATTAATGTCCAGATCACTGAGGACAACTTTACCATGCACCGAGTCTTATCTAAAACCTAAATTGCTAAATGATGTGTATGAAAAAATTAATAGTAACAGGTACAAAGCTAGGGAAAGTTACAATAAGAATGCAGTAAGTAGGAGAAAGGCTTTTGTGAAGGGAGAGAATGTTAGGATACAAAATAGACCAGATAAAGTTTGGTATCCAGGGCAAGTGGTAGGACAGGGAGATAAGAGGTCTTATTGGGTTAAAAAAGAAGAAGAAAATATTGTCAGGAGAAATGAAAGGCATATCATTCATAGTAAATATAAATTTATTGAAAAACCTAGTATGTCATATACTAATGAACATGTTGTAAGTAAGAGTCAGTCAGTTGGTGAAAATGTAGTAAACCAAAGTCAGTCAGTAAGTCCAAATGAAACTACTCAATCTACTGATAATGCTAGTTCTGATTTTAATGATAATGTTAGAGTAAGTAGGTTTGGTAGGGTTATCAAGAAACCTAGTAGGTATAATATGTAAAGCTCTCGTGAAATTTTATTGTAAAACTGAATAAGGGGGATGTTCCATAAGGCAACATTTGTTTATGACATATACGACCAAGGTTGTAATTCATTTTAAAAAAAGAATAAAGATCACTTCCTTTTCAAGAAACATGGAGTCTCATTTATTACACTAACACTGCCAACGGGCTCTCGATTTGCACGCTTATTAATTTAATAGAGGCCGTCAAGATCGCCAAGCTGACACACTATGCATGCAAGTACTACCTAGGTGGCTACTACTTACCAGGATTCCTATTGATAAGCAGGTGGTCCGAGATGCTGAGTATCCGGTCTGTTTGACGATATACCATCTCGCAATGGTGTACGAGGTTTGTGAGTATAGCAGCACAGGTTAGCAGTCGAAATGTCGTGGAAACTGCAGCGAAATATGCCCATAGATGTCGGATATGCTGTGAAGTGAAACTGAATGGTAATGTTTGATTTTTGAAAGAAAGAAAGAAAATACATTCATTAATAAATCGACATTACATAACACACGAAAACAAACAACGTAACGGACACGGTTATACCTAAAACAAGAAACAACAAAATTACAATTTATGTGGGTAAGCCAGTCGGACTGTGCAGTTGTGCGTATGTGATGTCCATATTAAAAGGGACTCAACGTAAGTCGTGACCCGCTAGGGGCCCCGACGCTGGTTTTCAGTAGACCCTAGCCGAGTGAGGTCACGGACTGATATGCCAAACATTATTAAAAATAACAATACATAATCCATACTAATAACATAAATGTGAAAGTGTGTCTGTCTGTCTGTCTGTTACCTCTTGAGAGATCCTGGAAAGGACATAGGCTACATTTCGTCGCGATATAAAAACATTAAGGGGGTGAAATGGGTGATGAAATTTTATATAGAAAATCCAACTCTTGCGGGCGAAGTCCCGGGGAACCACTAGTTATTAATAAATATAAATAAACTTAATCATAGTCAAATATATAATGTGTATAAGTGTAAAACAATAAATACAGCACGGACAGATATTCGGATCACTAACTCACACAAAACGTACTTAATTATTGCTACGCTCATTTAACTTCATAGTTCGTACCTACCTACAAAACAAGATTCAAGAATCGCTGCGCGGCGCTTTGGCTTAATAGACAGATTTGTTTTACAGTAGTTTATCTTGGCCGTATTTTTAAATTTAGAACCTACGGATGGGCGGAGCGCTAGGGTTGGTACACAAAAAGTAAAAAATGTCTAGATTTTTAGTCTTCATATTATGTGTACCTATTGTTTTAGGAATAAGTCATATTTTTATCAGAGATTATTAATCATATTAAATATAATCATAAGTTTATTGTCTATTAACAGCACAGTATGTCAGACTACCCCACTTTGATCTTAAGACCACCTCTATATCCTACGTAATGTAAGCTGTTTTCATAGTTCAAATATGTTATGTGAAAACTGTCTAGCTATTGCGGGTCATGAGATACAGCATGGTGACAGACAGATGGACAGTGGATTGCTAGTAAAACAAGCCCGTTTTTACATTGTCAGTTCCATGAGACGAGGTACAATTTACGAGTTTGCTCCTACACATCATTGAGCCCAAAAATATATGTATGATCTTCTTTTGATGATGATGATGATGATGATCATAACCTATTCTTTAGTCCACTCACCTGTGATCCTATAACGATGCGAACGGCAAGGTTCGCGAATCTAACCATATCAATGAGTAGACTTAGGCTGTTAAGCAATATCTGAAATTCGATTAGGAACATGGTATTAAATTAGAGTAATCAAAATACTCTTGCATTTGCATAGAATATCGCTCCTGCTTTGTTATTTCTTACCCTTACTCCAAACATTTGATTTATAAAGGCACTCTGTTCTCTTAATAGTAAGTAACATCTGCTTAGGCATCGCGTTTCACGTCGTCGACGGTCGTGCGACCACTTCTGCTTGTCTTCGGATAGAGTAGCATATTTTGGATAGAGCCAATTCTTGTTTTGCACAAGATTGCCGCACGTCACTCCCGCTATTGCATCGCAAGAATTGTAGTAGCTTCGCATCAATTCGTTTATAACTTGTAGGCGGACCTCGATGTGCATAGTTTGATAAGTCAAGTCTAAATTAGTAAGCATCTTCAAAAGAGTGTAGTAGTATGCCATAGAAAACACAATGGCTTTGGTCCATCCATAAGTTACCACCCAAACGACGAAATCCATCACCGAAGACATTGACCAAATTAAAATAAACAACATCACTAGTTTGATGATTTTTTTTCTGATAGAACCACAACTTGCTGTCCCTAAGATTTGGTCTATTATCGTGTATTGCTTATAATATTCTTGATAAATATGTCTTCCGTATTTATAAACATAGAACAAATCCACAGTGTACTGGCAATAATCGTATATTGTTTGTACGACATCTGTGATTGACACCGACACGCTTATCCCAGCGGCACCGTATACATGAGCGATTTTGTAATATAGATTTAAAACTAGCAATATGCCAAAAAGAGCGCCAGTGATAACTATCTTCAAGAGATATAAGTTCGAGTTAAAGTGTTTTTCTCGGTGTGCATTGGTGCTCAAAGATAATAATTGCAGTAGGAAGCTCAAAGGATTCCTCAAGGAGGAGTGGCCAGTATTAACACGGTCTTTATTATCACTCACTTGCATTATAACTATTACATGTGTGCATTATAAGTGATACTTAGAACTTGTCTACTTTAGTCTATTGCTCTTCAACAACTGTAATGTTGTAAGAGCTTTTGAAACGATCAATTTGCTAACGAATTGTACGGCGTCTACAATGATTAATGTATGAGCTTTCAATGATATTAAATTTCACTACGTGGTCATACGGACAACGTTGTTTGCTGTGAAGGTTTATCAACCACGTATAAAATGAATTTCACACACAACACACTGAATATTTAATATGGTACTGCTGGCCGTATAGCACAGAAACCACATCAGACTGTACCTACATGTTTGTTGCAAAGTTACCCCTATTACAACTGCATAAGATACTACTGTGTTTACCTTGACGTGATGTTGTCCATCATACTTACATTTTGTATCGTTTTATTACGTACTAAGTATCATATTATTATTTTCAAATTACACGGAAATGGTGGGCGGAATCACGAAAAGGCGGAATTGATTTTTATCAATAATTACAGGAGCGACATTTAAAGAAAACGTCGGTAAAATTAACGGATGAGGTGGATTTCTCTTATGATTTTTATTAATCAGAGTAGTTAGTTGTTAATTACTTGCAAATGCCTCGAATCCCATCTTTTTCCATCCTTTTCCCTTAGAATCCTTTTCCCACATGCGCATTGGAATATCAATCGATTCACTTTACTCACCGAATACAAAATGCAAGTTCCTGACAGATGTTAGATTAATCTACATTTTTTTCCATTAGGTGGATGGCTAAAATTAGTTTTCACAAAAAGTTGTGTCTCTTGCTTGATTCGTCTTTTCGTGATACGAAAAATTTAAGTAGGTATGGAAAATACATTTAGGACTTGGTGACGTTATAAAATGTTCGTTTTATAACGTCACCAACTTAAATCAAAATCACCATTTTGTTGGTCATACCTACGTATACGCCTTTTCGTGATTCGACCGACGTTTATGTAGATATTCACTCTAAAACTAATAATGGTCTGGCCGGGTCCCGGGTCCATTAGGCAACAGCCGCGCCGAGGGCGGTCAGGGAGTAGGTATGTGGAACTCCAAACGTATTATTTTTAACTGCATTTTTTTAAACTTGCTAATTTCTGACGTATGTACTTTCACTTCATGTTTGTGTAGGTACAAACATGAAGTGAAAGTACATACGTCAGAAATTAAATTATACTTTATTATACTACCCGACCAAGCCAACTAGACAAATGTCAATAGACTTTCGACGACGAATAGGTACAACGAAAATACCCATGGAAATCAAAATGGTCTTAAAATAAACTAAGGCAATTCATCTAAATTTTAAAAATATTGCTTTTTAATTGCCTTCTGCGTAAGCGCAATCTCATGCCCTTATATCATTAGATTATCTGAATGCCAATGAGGGATTTTCTGACTCAAAATTTTAGTTTTATTTTATGTTGATAGATAGATATAAATATTGCTTTAAAATCATTGAGCATAAAACAAAATCAAATTATTGTAATATTATGTGTGTAAAGACATGTAGTGTTGAAAAAATTAGCAAATTTAAAATTGCAATTAAAAATAAATTTTAATGGAAAAAACGTCTAGATGATCACTAAATTGTTAAAAAACCGGCCAAGTGCTAGTCGGGCTCGCGCACGAAGGGTTCCGTACCATTAACTTACAACATTAGACAGTATAGGCAAAAACACGTTTGTAGTGAAGCCCCCCTTAAATATTTGTTTTTAATTTAATTATTTATTTTTAAAGTAAAATACAAAATAATATTCTGTGAATATTTTAAGCGTCAGCTATATTTGCCATTATAAATATCGAGCAAAAAATCGAGAAAAAATCACGTTTGTTGTATGGGAGCCCCCTTAAATATTATTATCATTTTAATTTAATTAATTATTTTAAAAGTGAATATACAAATTAAATATTCTGTGAATATTTCAACTATCTATCACGGTTCATGAGATATGGCCTGGTGAGACAGACAGCGGAGGCTTAGTAATAGGGTCCCGTTTTTATCCTTCGGGTACGGAACCCTAACGACCTGTTAGTTCGCGTTAGCGATGGGCAAGGGAAAGGAAAAATAGCGATGGAAAAGCAAATACGGGAAAGTATGGGAAAAAACGGAAAGATTGGGAAATATTCCAATTCGGCGGGAAAATATGGAAAATACTCAAAAGTGGACTTAAATTAATAAAATGTGAGAATTTAGCTACTGTAACAATGGTTTTACGCCTGTAGCACACCCTTACATAAAACCATAACAGCGGGACCACGCTATTTTGCCTGTTTGTCAGTTTTATTACACCAAACGTAAACTGCATGTTCTAATGCTTAGATTTATCCGAGTCTTTTTTTCTTTGAGATTCAACGATCCTGTAGTATACTTCCTATTACTGTGCCCACGATGTCGCGAATGGGTGCATAAATGTAGACGTTTGAGAAGGATTGGAGATATCTCGACGTAAAGAAACGGGGTCATAGTAAAACCTCTACATTAGAAACAGCTGTTTGGCTTCTGTTAAGTTTGAATATTTGAGACAAGTGATGATAAAGTTAAATCTTCGTTATTAAAAACAAGAAATTCAGAAAACAAAACGTGTAGGTTTGTTTTCTTCGAGGTGTCTAGGTGAACATACTTAAAGTCCCGAGTGTTTGATAAAGAAAACACTTCCAAAGGTGGTAAGATATCTTACTTAAAAATGTAAAAAAAAAAACGAAATTAGTAAATTCAGTATAGTTTTTAAATCACTCATCAAAAAAAGTTTACGATCACTGAAAAATCGAAATCTTTTTTGTTACGGTAGATAATATTATGATTTCTTCTTCTTTTAAGATTCTTTATTTAAAAATATACAATTAGAATAATAATTTAATTGTTTTTCCATATAAAAATGCTTTCAGTCATAGCTCACTCAGAAATCTGATTTAGTCAATTTTGACGGATTTTAAAAAAAATATCGCAAAAAGTTGTGATTGAAAAAATTACAAGAGGATTATCAGAAGTTTTACGTGAATAGTAACTTAGAGGGAAGAAGAATACAGCACGAGAGATATAGCACGCAGACTTGCTATATCCCAATCCTGTGTCGTAACCACGTTGCAGAGGTACCACGGGATGGGTAATTTAGCTGACCGACCCCGCAGTGGTCGCCCAACTGTTTTGACTGCTGCCCAAAAGCGCTGTATTAGATTGCTGGCAGCCCGTGACCCAACAATCAACGCTACTAAAATAAAAGCAGAAGTTCGGGCCGCCTTCAAGAACTTCAAGCCAGAGCTTGAAGTTAGCACTCAGAGCATTCGGAATTGCTTGCACCAAACTGGATTACGAGCACGGAGGTCTAGGCGAGCGCCTCTGAATTCCCGGCAACGTCAACGACAGAGATTGGAGTGGGCTAGGCTTCGGCAGAATGAAGAAGATGAAGAAGAAAACATTTGGCAAAACTGTCTCTTCGTTGACGAATCGCGAATCAGTACTCATCCAGATAACCAAAGTGTCCGTATCTGGAGAAGACCAGGAGACCGTCAAAGGCAAAGAACTGCCACAGGAACAGTTCAGGAAGGCGGGAAATCGGTGTCCATTTGAGGGTGGTATTATGATTGGAGCTAGAACACCTTTGATCCCGTATCGAGGCTTCATGACAGCAGACATGTGTAAAGCAGTTGCTATTCCCTTAATAATGTTAATTGTTATTTTACTTCCATTAGCAGAAATTTGGCAACGATTACCCTTAATAAACTAAATTCAAAGGAAACCGACTTAGCGATAAAATCTAGAACTACTAATTGTCCATCGGAGTCAATGTCTCTGTATATAACAGATCATGTTGAGGTCAACTCAGTTATCAATAACTTAAAAACAAGATGTGCCGCAGGCGTGGATGGCATCAAATGAATTTTATAAAAAAATGAAGAATACGCTGAGTAAACCAATTACACATGTATGTAACATTAGCTTTACAACCGGCGCTTTTCCTGAGATCTGTAAAAAGGCTATTGTTACTCCAATACATAAATCAGGCGATTCTACTGACCCATCTAACTACAGACCAATTTCCTTATTGACTTCGTTATCAAAAATAATTGAAAAATTAGTCGCAAAACGATTAAATAGATACCTAGAATCAAAGAAATTACTTGCAACGAGCCAGTTTGGATTTAGATCTAAAACATCAACCGAGGATGCAGTGCTAAAGTTAACTTCTAAAAAATACAACTTACTTGATGAAAAACAAAAATGTCTTGGAATATTTCTCGACCTACAAAAAGCGTTCGACACAGTCTCAGTTTCGATTCTTCTGTCACGTTTAAAAAATTTGGGTATAAGAGGGGTTGCACTTGATTGGTTTTCGGACTATCTTTGTAATCGAAGCCAAGTAGTAAGAGTGGGAGGACATATGAGTAGTTCAGCCTCATGTACATATGGGGTTCCACAAGGCAGTATCCTTGGCCCGACTCTGTTTCTCGTGTACATAAATGATATGTACACGAGAAACAGAGCAATATGCAACTTCAAAACGGAGAAATGATTATGTTTGCTGATGATACTGCCTTGATATTCCAAGGATCCACGTGGGAAGATGTTCAATAATCTGCAGAAAAAGGTCTATCGAAGGTAACTGCTTGGCTGGAGTTTTGTTCGAGTGTCATAGGGGAGATGGGCCCAAAGCGGGTATCTTAAGGTTTGTGTCAATAAAAAAGACTTTACTGCCGTTGCAAAGTTATTTATTTTTAACAATTCGTTCAAGTGTGTATTAAACTTTGTAATCAAAACTAAAAATCACTTCTCTTTTAGTAAATCACTTCAAAAATTCAAAAACTAATCAGTCGTTCATTTTACTCGGTTTGCCCGCAGGGGGTGCCCAAAGCGGGTATGGCCCCTGGGGCAAAACGGGTCGAGAGATCTTGTTCTTAAAAACTAAACAATCTTAACAAAAGAATTAAAGATCTCGTAAAACTTTTAAAAAATATGGTACGCAATCACATTATACAATTAAACTTGAGGTTTACAGCCGTTATTTAGGACAAATTGTATCTTATAACTCATCAACAATTATTGCTTTGTTGCTATAAGTTATAGCAAAACTATACCAAGTCAGTCTTTTAAATCACTGTTACTGTTCACAAAACCTTTCTCTTTGATAAATAAATGATGCAGTAACTATTATTAAGATTGACGAATGTGATTTAAAAGACTGACTTGTTATAGTTTTGCTACATTTTACCCATACCCGTTTTACCCATACCCGCTTTGCTCAAAATAAACTTTATCACGTTTTGTAAAATAACCCCAAAATCTTTATCAGAAATGTTGCTCAAACGATGAGAATTCTACGCTGTTTTAATGCAGAATAATACACAAGTAACAGATTTAACACCACTTTAAACATAATGAAGTAATTCATATTCACATACCTTGATATTTTTTTGTGAAACAGGCAAATAAAAACATTCGCGTCTCAGAGCTCCGCCGCGCGTCGCCGATTTTTCGGCCAAACTGATTCGTGTCGGGACGCGTTCGGGCGTTGCCGCGACACGCACACATTTGCACAATTGGCTTATATGCGTGAATAACGAAGGCTACCCGCTTTGTGCGGTATACCCGCTTTGGGCTCACCTCCCCTACTCAAAATAAAATAAAAGTCATTTCGCCTGGCAAAAATTACGTATCGTTCCTCATAAATCACCGGTTATTTTAAGGTATGACAAGACTAGAAATCATTCACTCAACTCAGAAAAAAAATATTTCAAACTGACATTTTATTGTTTGGAATGCACGTTCAAGTGACTCAAAGTTTTCTTGTATTTGAATAGTTTTTTCCGTTATAAACACAAATAATTTTAGGTGAGTGTTAATTAGTTACTAGATAATTAAATTCAGTGAAAGATTCAAGTCGGTAAGTAACTTTTGTACTTAATTTCCATTATATTCCGCAACATGTATGGTTCGAAGAAGGTAGTTCATAATGTTTTGTGGTTTTTTGGTGTGTCTTCTTTACCTTAGATTGAAAACAGTTTTATTGTACTGTTACGATTATTACATATATGTTAATATATTAAATCAGCTACAAACTGGTACCAATATTTTAATTCTATGTAGCAGATGTACTTAGAAAAAAAATATTCAATCTGGTTGGAAAACTTCCATGCGCCAACAATTTTTACGAAGTTTTAGGAACGTTTTTATCAAAAAATATTGTACTAAACGAAGTGGTTTTATTTATTTTTTACATTAAGCGTATACAAAACATGCATTTCAAACCTTAAAACATATAGGTCATCACTTGTTTTTTATTTATACAGCCATTTATTTGAGAAATAGGCATAAAATTCTCAATTTTCATATTTACAACCTATTTTATAAATGAAACAAATCCTAAACTATAACGAAATACACACAGTTCAAAAGGTCTGTTTATCAGCATTATAAAAAACATCAAGTGTTAGCTAACTTTTTAGAACGAGAGTCATAGATCGTCTTTGTTTACGACATGTGCAACGCGCCCGGCGTTATCGGCGAGCGCTCGGGTCACTCGACTGTAATTTGAGACGCGCGGCTGGCCGTTCAAGCGAATAAACGCTATAACCAGCCTTAACAAAAATAACTACCTGGTTAACGCCATCCAGCGGATTTTTAAGTACTGATTTTTGACACTAGGAAAATCCTTCATTGGCTGAGTGGAGTTGCATGAATGAACTCCCCTTTCCTTCTAATTTCTGTTCTTCGGTCCCTATTTTTAAGATAAATATGAAGAAAATAATAATTATTTAATTATTGAGTACTTGGCTGTATAGACTGGGTTCCTTTACCGACTCAGAATGGGTAAAAATAACTGTCATCATTAAAAATATTGGTTGTCTGTGTAAGTAGTGTCGGACGGGTTCGATATTATGTTAATCGATAAGAGAGTATTAGAAAGATAGATAATAATAAAAAAATGTTTCAACAAACACACCAATTACCTAGCCCTAAACTAAGCGTGAGCTTGTGCTATAGTGACTAGGATAAAGGATAGAAATACTTAAATACTTATAAACATCCATGACTTACCTAAGTCATGGATGTTTATATGATGATGATGTTTGTGTGATGAGCACGAGCATTTGTACCTACAAATGCTCGTGCTCATCACACAAACATCACACAAAAAGATATCGATACCTTCAGGTGCAATTGGCGTATAAACCATTTTGGCCAAATTGAGTTAAATATACCATTTTGATCAGATTTTTTTTCTCTATCGATCTGTATATCCGAAATGTTGAAATTTGCTAAAAAAATGTTTATACGCCCCAAAAAAGTATTGCCGTAAAGTTAAACAAATTCCATAAATATAGTGTAAAAGTACGGTTGTTTTTGTTATTTTTGTAAAGATGTAAAGACCATATTTTTTTTTAAGCCAGGGCGTAAATGCCCATCGACTTTGACTAAATGTGATAAATTTAAGACTTTTAAACAAAGAAAACGAGCCACAGTGTACTCTAGAAAGAAATTTATAAGTTTTTGAGATGCTCTGTACTGAATTTATTTTTTCAAAAGCATCCAAACTTTTAATTTTAGTAATAATGAAGTTAAGTTACTTGTCAAAAGATGAATTCACCATAGAACTTCTCAAAAACTACTAATTCCTTCCCTGTTCAAGTCTTACATTCATCACAACCAATCGAAATCAATTTTATTGGCGGCAGCCTCGTACCGGAAAAGAAGTTTTAATTTTTTTGGCATAATTGCATAAAAGAACTAATTTATTTTTGTGTTTTGAGTTCCAAAATGTGGATTTTATCTACTTAGAAACATTAAAAATTCTTAATGTATGCCATAATTTGCTGCAAAAATTATATATAATTATGATAAAAACAATAAAAGCAAGTAGGTAATTTTCCTACTTTGGCAGTTTTATTTTATCTAAATCAAATAAATATCCTTAACAAACATTTCTATACATTCTCGAAACAATAAAATGTTTATAGTCAACATTACATTATTTTTATGCAATGTTTTATACCTTAAAATTAATCATTCTAATCAATGATTGTAAAAACCAAAAATTTTGCATCTATCGGTCTTACGTCAGGAATTGCAATTTCATATTTACCAAAAATTCAAATACGACGTAAAGAGATATTTTTTTGACCATTATAGTGGGTCTTATAAACCACCGAGTGTATTTTTTAAAGACGTAAATCCAAGCTAACTTTTAAACTAACGAAGACGGGTTGTGTGTGTGTGTTGTGATGTTTTAAATATTTAGACTTTTTCATGGCAAAATTTCAAGAATGTTTTATCTTGGATATTTTTTAATAACTTCTGAAATATAAAAGTTATGTTATTAAAAAGTAAAACGTTTTTCGGCTCTCCTGAAAAGTACGGTTTTGGTTTATACGACACTTGAACCTGAAGGTATCGATATGTAAGATGTGTCAAAGTAATAATGTCATCCTAGCCAAATTTCGACTACGGCGGCCTATCTTAACAGAGATTAGCCAACTGCGTGGGACATATTATAGTGCGCAAGTGTGTGCGCAATACACAGGTGCACTCTCTATTCCTTCACTCGCATGATTCGGTGAGACGGCAGTCCGACATGACCGTAGAGAGAGGCGCAGGACTAACGGCTTAACGTGTTTTCCGAGGCACGGGGGTGTTAACACCACTAACTTCCTGACTCCGGAGCTGTGTCTGAGTTTTTTAAAGACAGATAAACCCAACACTCTCGGCCGGCCCGACCCGGGATTCGAACCCGGGACCTCGTGGATAGTACCCAGCGTGCTGACCACTGGACCAACAAGGCAGTCAGTCAGTCAAAGTATATAAAATATTCCGATTTTTTGAGCACGTAACCATGAAAATGATGAAATCCTGGTTCCGTTAAAAAGTCCATTAGATCGCTTAAAACCTTTGCGCTAGTTTTTTTTCTTATTTAAAGTTCTTTACGCTTTGAATCGGCAGAAATACAGAATACTGAAATTATATTCGGGTAGTAAGAGAGAGATAGCTGCGAGCATAATTTCAGGATAGAAAAGTGACACATGGTTATAAAATAAACAATGTTAATATTAGATATTAATGCAGAGACGGGAATCGAATCCGCGTTCCTTTTATACCGGGCGATTAGCTAACCTCTCGGCTATCCTTTCCTTTTTCAAGTTTTAATATCTAATATTTAGATTGCAAAAGTGAATGCTTATGACTTAAAAATATATTTTTTTATTATTATAAGCAATGCTTTTATTTGAAAGGATGTTTACAATTTCTCAGATTATTATTTTACTCTTCGTTCACTTCACAGCTCTCCCTTACACCCTGTTTGTATACGTATAGGTAGTATATATTCAGCCTAGCGAACTTGTATTAAAAAGTATTACAGCTTAAAACACCAAAAAAAAATATTTCTTCTTCCTAAATAATCTCACATTATCCAATAAAAATAAACGTCAATCACGCACGCACACCTGAAAGTGACATATCGATATCGATGACCGATGCCATTGATACAAGCACACACAGAATCCATCAGTCAGACCAGTGAAAAAAAACAGATTAAAAATGCAACAGAATTAATGAAAATAATCATTTGCGCAATGTATTTTGTTTGTTTGTTACCATACAATAATTTAGTTTGGTGTTTCGTATTTTAAGTCGTAAGTAAGTTTGAACGTAAGTTCAAACCTCTTTGCTAAGAACAACTAGGTTAATATTGTTTGGATTTTGCTAATCTCCACTGCAAATTAATCGTTGGGACCATTAGTTCTGAGGGCCACAGTACACGTACTTCATGTTTATGCTGATCGGTGTGGTCCAGTTTTGTTCAAAAGGCAGCTGCCTCAGGCATAGCGCGGCCCTCCGCACAACGGACAGCATTACACTTATCACTAAGCACCTGCACTTATCACTAATAACTATTTCTTTCTGGTTTTCATTTCTTTCTTTTGCTTGTGATAGGTCTCTTTCTAAAATGTTTACTAAGAATGATTTTGACATTGCTGCCTCAAAAACAATATACAGTATTAATTTCTGTCATTAATTCCTCAAGTCATTAACTAGCCATCTTCTACATAATAGAAGTGCAAATAAGAGGGATAGTGTTCACAGCTATCAATAATTTAAGTTTTGCAGTATTTTATTCTATCAAGCATTGCAAGCATTTCCAAGCAAAATGGGTCAATTTTATTCTGATGTGCTAGTTTCATGATTTATCTGTTTGTTTCTAGGGTCACAAATATGGGAGGATCAAGGTGTTCTTATCGTAACTGCAGCTTGCGCTCTGGCATCAATAAGGTTCATATGTTTCATTTTCCTGTTTATGATAAGAATCGATGCCATCAGTGGCTGGCTAATGCACAGAAATTTGAGTTTCTTAACCTCAAACTATCTCAACTAAGAAACAGGATTGTTTGCCAATATCACTTTAAGGACGATTGTTTCATGAACTATAAGGTAAGTCTTAATTTAAGGCTGAATTAAAAAAATATTGTAACTAACAGTTTTTCCTACCTAAATATTGAATCAATTCTGATGAATATTTACATCAGTGTATAAAGAGATGAAAGAGATACTGTAAGACCAGATTACCGACATAACTCTTATAAATTATATTTTATTAAATTATGTTGAAACCTATGGAGAAATTAAAAACTGGGATGATGATTGGGAAGTTTTTTAATAATTGTTGCATACATTTTTTAAAAATAAATTAGCAGACAAAAATCAAAAGCTAACTTTTTAGCCAAAGGGTAAAAACGGGACCCTATTACTAAGCCTCCACTGTCTGTCATACAAAAAACGTGATTAATAATGGCAAAAGACAGATGCTAGAAATAATCACAGAATATTGAATCATATATTTACTTAAAAATAAATAATTAAAATTAAAATAAAAAATAAGGTGACTCCCATTTAGCCTGATTTTTTGACTTGATTTAGATAATGACACAGAACCCGTGTGTGAGTCCAACTTGTGCCTTAAAGCCTTAACTAAGTCCTAGGTGGTATTATTACACGCATCAATAAAACTTAGTGATGGTCTCGTCCATGGTCACAAAACGTGACAAAAAATTCTCCTTGTCTGCCTGGAACTTTTCCAAAATTTGCTCTTGACATTTCGACTTGTTTCTTCTTTTGCTCGTTGTTTAACATTTCCGGTACCCAACGCGCGGAGACCTTTCTTATATGCAATTCGTTCGCTCATATGGCATCATGGCATATGGCAGCATTCAAAGAATCCTTCTTTGAATGCTGCCAAAGATTTTTTTTCTAAGGGAATTTTAGGTTTTAGAAAAGAGATGGACTAAATGTATAGACGTGCCAGGAGACTATGTTGAGAAATACATTTATTTTCTTATTATATTCATTGTGTTTATTATTGATTATCATTACTTTAGGATCACCCCTCGTATATAAGTTTTAAATAAGAAACCAAAATTTGCACACAGGTAGGATTTGAACCTACGACCTTTGGCTAGCCGGGCCAGTTATAGATAGTGGAGACAAGCATTCCCTGTCATATTTACATGTTTTGTATCAGAGTGGCAAAATACTAAGTACTAATGTACAAGAGTGTCAAGTCATTTGCTTCATACTGTTATGTATGCTGTTTATTAAGACAATAGTTAAATCCATTTATAAATGTATTTTTCAATTTTGTAGAACCTAAAAATAAATATTTTTATTTTCAGAAAGATAAGCTTACCCATAATGCAGTACCCACAGAAGATGGCCCACACTGTGAGCGTGCAGAAAATACAGAATCACAAGGAACTGCTAGTGTTTTCCCATTTATTTTAAATGAAAATGAAGATGATGACAAGTATATTAAAAAACACAAATCTTCTATAATTTATGCAGATTTTCTGACAAATGGTGATTATTGGGAAAAACAGTCCCTGAACGAAACAATATGGAACAATAAAGTTATGACAAATAAAGCTGATTCTCTACTATCTAGCAAAGTCATTGATATACCGCCGAGTAAGATTGAACCAGTAAAAAATACCTTAATAATGCCTAATACTTGTTCTGACGGAGTGTCTATTAAAATGATTGAAATCGAAAATCCTATGGACCGTGATATCAAATGTGCAACAAAAGAGAATATTTCAGACCAAATAGTGAATATTGCAACTCCTAATGTAACAACAGATACAATAAAAGAGTCACTCCGTAACAGGAATTCAAACTACTCTTTGAATGACTCTTTAGTCAGTAAAGAGCTATTAAATACTGCTGCGAATCAAGACTTGAATAATATTTATGTGACTCAAGATGTAAAAAAAATGCCTATAACTCAAGGGAAAACCAACAAAAGGAATAACAACATAGATGAATTGAATTCATCAAATAATATTGTAATTGAACAATTAAGTGATGTACAGTGGTATAATAATCCTAAACCTATACAACCTACAGAAATTCAAAGTACTGAAAGTTCTGCTCCAATTCAGGAAAAGAGTGTAGTATTGGACTTTACAAAAGAGATTCCAGTTGAATTTGAGTCAATAAGAAACCCTGATTTGGGAAACTTTACTTTTGTACCATATGAGCGTCAAAACAATCGAGATGATAAAGAAGAAATAAATATAAAACCTAAAATCAAAATACTATTTGAGGAAAAAATTACGGAGCCTATTAAAATACCGGATAAATTGGAGCCTATTTCACCTTCAACGGTGATTAATATTTCAAGTATTAAAGAAAAAACGACAGATTTACAAACCTCAAAGAAGAGAAGTAATAGAAACAAAAGTTTTAATTTTGGCGATGTAACTAACGACAATATTGAGTCTAGTCTCCTAATGATTCAAAATAGTAAAAACAATAGAAAATCATTTAAAATCATCCCCAAACTGCCTGTGAGCAAACGAAATAGTAACAAGAGTTTACTAAATTCAGGTGATGTAACTAAGGAAAATATTAAATCTAGTCTCCGAGTGGTTCAAGGTAATAATAAAAATGGAAAACCAACAGAAATCATCCCCAAAATGCCTGCAGTAAAGCATAAAATTTCACCTGAACGCATTGCTGCAATTGAAAAGAAAAGAAATTTTAATAAAAAATTGCGTGATCTAGTAGAGACATGTTTGGATAAATTAGATGAACAAGATAGAACCAGTGAAAACGTTACAGCTGCAAATAGTCCAAATGGAAAGGTATCCACTGCTAGGATAAATACATTGAAACAAAATGTGGGTTCTTATCTTTCAAAACAAACTGAGTTGCCAAGTGAACATGAATATTCTATGAAATATATCGAGGCCAGAATGCAAAAAATGGAAGATGTTTTGTTACATAAAATAGAAGAAAACTCGCGGAAAATTGTTGAGCTAAAGAAGTGTATTGTCACTAAACCGCAGGCGCATAAATCGTCCGGTACGCAGACTTCCTATAATGAAGAATTATACAAAAAACAACTTTATCAAGAGATGTCGAAATACTTGAGTCCCGACGCTAATAGTTTAGTTTACGAAGAATTGTTTATAAATAGATATGCCCAAAAAAATACCAATCAGCCATCTCCTAGGAAGCGGAAACGTAGATAAATAGGTTTAATTAGATTGTAGGATGTAAGTAATTTACATAACAATATTAATTTATACTTTATTAAATGCATTAAAAAATTTACACTTTTACAATACTCTTTCCAATGTTTGCACCAGTAAATAATCCTGTAAAAGCTTCGACTGCTGTATCGAAGCCATTGTAAACGTGTTCTCGATATTTCAGCTTCCCTTCTTTAACCCATTGCAAATTCTGTTGGATCCCTTCTTGAGTAAATTCAGCAAATCTGTTGACTTGAAATCCTTCGATTCTTAGTTGTTTTCCGACCACGAACATTTGAATCGTCGTAGCTGGAAGTAAGTAAGGAGCAAAAAATGTTAATACTTGCCCAGTTATTCAGTAGGCAAAACATTGTAAGTAATTGTTATTTACCTTTACGTTTTTCTGGGTCCGTTTCGTTATAACTAGCTATGGCTCCGCAAACAGCGACTCTTCCAAAGCTGTTCATTTTCGACATGATTAAACTACTAAGTTCTCCGCCAACATTGTCGAAGTAACAATCTACACCATTAGGGGCACTGTTTGTTAAGAATTTTTGAATATCGTCGGTCTTGTAATTACTAACTGCGTCGAATCCGAGTTCTTCCACCAGCCATTTACATTTTTCGTCCGAACCAGCGAATCCAATGACGCGACAACCTATAGCAATTTAAACAATAATTAATTTTCCACATAAATAGAAAATTCGTTTCGATAGTACCTATGTAATGCCGAAAAATCGACCAAATTAAGTTTTTCTTTCTTGAACTTATCACTTTCCCATGAATGCGTGATCGTCACTGATCAGTTTTTAACAGGCCATCTACTTCTTCTTAGCGAGTCGATGGAACACGAGAAAATTACATCGTAGCAGCCCAGAATTCATAGGCCATCTACTAGGTAAGTAAGTAATGTAAAAAAAATGCGGTTACGTGTTTTCGGTTTTAGGTACTAAGTACTTACTTAAGAATGTATACTTATACATACCCAACCCATGCACAGTTTCTGTTAGCTTGTTAAACCATTAATTGTGTGTGTTACCTAGTATTTTAGCGATTTGTCCAACATGTGAGCCCACAGCTCCCGCTGCTCCGGACACCACGACTGTTTCTCCCGCCTTCGGTCTGCATATCTCGGTGAGGCCAAAGTAGGCAGTATTTCTGAAAGTTGTGTACCTAGGTTTAATAAGGTAGTAGTATACTCCGGGTCGGTACGTTAACTAATCTGTAATTAGTAAGTTACTGCCTCTTTGGTCTAGTGGTCAGCACGCTGGGTACTATCCACGAGGTCCCGGGTTCGAATCCCGGGTCGGGCCGAGAGTGTTTGGGTTTTTCTGTCTTGAAATTTCTCAGACACAGCTCTGGAGTCAGGAAGTTGGTGATGTAAACACCCGTGCCTCGGAAAGCACGTTAAGCCGTTGGTCCTGCGCCTGATCTCTCTACGGTCATGTCGGACTGCCGTCTCACGTGTATCTCTGTGTATTGCGCACACACTAGTGCACTATAATATGTCCTGCGCAGTTGGCTAATCTTTGTTGAGATATGCCGCCGTAGTCGAAATCGTCAGACTACCCCACTTCTACCTTGAGACCGCCTCTATTCCCTACGTAAATAAAAGCTGTTTTCGTTGTTTAAATGGGTAACCTGACGTGCTGTCGACGGTATCTAGTTAGTTCAGTATTAATAGCTAGTAGATTGTAACACAGATAAGTGCATAGGCAGTAGGTAAGGGTAAGGTACCTAATATTTTTCATATTGTTCAGAGTGTTCTTTATGGCAGATAAGAATGGACGAGTTACAGAGATTTAGATACGCAGAAATCCCAGTACTTACCTAAACATAGATTTAAAAAAAAATGAGAAAAAATATTTAGACTAAAGCTTCCAAAACAATTTTGGTAATAAATAGCGTCTTTACAATTTGTTTCCCTAACTTTATAAAAGATGGTGATTTTTAATTTACCCAACTCTTCCACAGACGCCAAGTCCCAAAGAGATGGGCAATTTTTCAAAATCCGGTAGGGCGTAGAGATACGGCTTTTGGTTACAAAATTTTGCATTCTCCGGATTCACGACTGTGTGTGTGCGCCATCCAAAATGACCCAGCACCCAAGTTCCGACAGGATATTCCTCATTTTTACTTTCTATTACCCTGAAAATTAGAGAAAAAGAAGAAATAAAATACATTTATTAATAATTGGACATCGCATAACACACGAAAATAAACAAAGTAAAGGACACGGTTATAAAACAAGAAACACAGCAAAATTACAATTTATGTAGGTAAACCAGTCGGACTGTGCAGTTGTGCGCCTGTGATGTCCATATTAAAAGGGCCCCACTCAGCTTAAGTCGTGACCCGCTAGGGGCCCCGACGCTGGTTTTCAGTAGACCCTAGCCGAGTGAGGTCATTTAGTGGTTACTTAAGGTCAATTAAGTGTAAAGGTTTAGCTCCTACTTCAATTCGCAAAAGAGTTAAAACGGAATCGAGGTTGCTAATACCAGCTTACTTTGCTATTTGGCCTCCAATCATGTCACAAGGGTAGACATTGCCGAGTTTCATCCTTTGGTAGGGGTCGACGCTGAGGTACGCTGCTTCAACCAAGAATTCTGCAAAAAAGTTAACGTTTTAGACTTCCAAACTCTGAAATGAGAGTTGGTGACAAGTGCTACAAAAGTAGGTATCTCTAGTTGTAACTAAAGTATGACAAAACTATAGTCCTTCCTTCCTTAGATGTCAGCGGGACGGGTGGTGTTGTGGATATGTGTTTTTACCCGACTGCGGAATGAGGGTTATGTTTTTCGAGAGTGTGATGTACCTATGTATGTATGTTTAATTGTTTCGCACGCCCTACAGCTCAAACGGCTGGACAGTTGTTTCAGTCGTTGAATTTGTCAAAATTGTGAGAGTGACATATAGGCTATATACTAGTACATTTTAAAAAATGGCGTCCGAAAATGGAAATAAAGGGGAGGGGAATTGATTTTTTCTTACCATAGTAATAATATGTAGTATCAAATGAAAGCCAGTGCCATTTCAAAAATACACTATTTTTTGCAGTCGGGTGTTTTGTTTTTTTAATAATTATGTTTGCTTGTTCTATGATAGTCTCATGCGATTATCGCTCGCCCATCACCATGACTCGCTCCGCAGGGCGGTCGCGCATGAAACAACAACAACAACAACAAATATATATTTATTTGGCACAAACATAACAGTTTAGTACAAATGAATCGATAACCGCCTACACTAGGTAAAACCTGCATCGTAGGCAATTAAATCTTTCCAATGTCATAGATTGGACTGCATTACAAAATAAAAATGGTGCAAAAACAATAAGAAAGGGAAATTTGTATTACAACATCTAAAAGTAAATTTACCTTGGTAAAATTAAATTTAAAATGCCAACCCATAATTATTTTTGAATTAACAATAGTGCCTCGGTTTCGTTATAATCTAGATTTAGTAAGTAATTAGACCAAGTGACTTTACAGTTCTTAGAAATCAGTGGATGTATATTTAAAATTTTGTTAATTCTATTATATAGGAAAGGAGCAAGAAAATCGTGTTGTCTGCGCGTACACTGTGCTACAACGTTTTACTACACAAACATTATCCTTCCTTCGCTTAGAATTGTACATCTTCCCGTCGAATGGTGTTTGTGAATGTTTTTTTAGAACAGCGAAAAGTATGTACAGCTGTCTAACAGTAAGTAATTGTGCGTCTGAGTAGATTAGTGCAGAAGAGTGTAGGTAATGTTTGAAGAACATGACCGTATAAGGAGAGTTTTACACGCACCCCCCCCCCCCCCCCCCCCCCAGGTATCAATGCAGTAGTTCAGGAGAGATTGCGCAAGCGCAATGTAAACTTTTCTAAGAAGATCTCTGTCCCCCACACATCTCAGCCTTCTGAACACATAAATGAGCTTCTTAACCCGTCCAGATAGCACCTCTATTTGAAATTTCCAACTAAGTCTCTCATAAAACAAAACTCCCAAATATTTAATCTGATTTGATCTGGCTATAGTAGGGCAAATGCAGGAGATGCTTCCATCAAACGGTGCGGTACATGTATGCGCTTTTAGCAAATGGTCTGAGCTAGCTGATTTTCTATGGTAATTTATGAATCTAAGGTAGGTGGTTTTAGAAGGTTAAGAGTTAAAAGATTTTTACGAAGCCAATACGTTACCTGGTGGAGACCCTTTTCAGCGGAATCGTATACGTCGTCCCATGTCCGACCATGAAAAATCAATGCTGTGTCGTCCGCATAAGTAAACATTTTGCCAGAGTTCACAGTTAACTGACACAGGTCATTGATATATATTAGAAACAGACTCGGGACGAGGATACTTCCCTGGGGCACACCGAAAGTGACTGGTGACTCAGAGCTGGTAATGTTATTAATTTTGACTTTTTGGTCCCGGTTGCAGAGAAAGTCCTTATAAATATCTAATACAGAGCCGCGAATCCCCAGGCGTTCGAGCTTGTTGACAAGTAGAGGGATCGAAACAGTGTCAAAAGCTTTAGCTAGGTCTAAGAAGACACCAAGACATTTTTGCTTATTATCTACATGCGAGGAAATGTATGAAGCTAGGTCTGAGACAGCATCACCAGTGCTTATACCAGACCTGAAACCAAGTTGGCGTGGCGATAGGAGATCATTATGAAATTGTCGGACTATACTAGTTTATGTTACTAAATTATCTCATTTATACGAGGAGTCTATTTATTATTGTATTTACAAACAAACATTTAGGTAGTTTTAGTTAATCCTGTTTGTGCTGATCAGATTCAGTGGAGCGCAGAACTACACGAAAAAAGTTGAGAGGTATATCTATCGACACCTTTTATCTTTTAGGTAGGTTGGTTACCAACTGTATCGTCCATATTAGTTGTAAGTAGTCCGAGTGTGCAATGAAACGTTAAGAACAACGTTAGTGTAGTAAGTAAGGTACCTACTTAGCAAGTTTTAGAATAATAATCAAACTATAACAACGTAGGTACCTACCTACATAAATTAAATTTATTAAAAAACAAGTATGTACCTACGAGTACGAGCTGAGTGAATACCTACCAGCAACGGCATTAAGTAGGTTAACTCAGCCAGATAAATTCTTTTGACTTATCTTAAAAACATTGTGCAATCGCCTAAGATCTACTGGCAAAATAACAATGCAACCAAGTGGGCTGAATAAAAAAATAATACCTACAATAAAATTGTCTCCAGATATTAATTTGTGCTCATCAGACACTAAAAAAAGATAATCATCCTAGACTAGACCTAGAGAAATAAATATAAAATTGTTAAATAAAGTTTACCTAGGTAGTGGTAAAGGTAACCTATTTAAGATCGTGGGCCTAAGTGAAAACATGTAAAAATATTTTGGGTTGTAAACAAAAAAGTAAAAAATGAGCCCACACTACTAGTAGGTATGGAGTATGGAACTAAATGTAGGATTGTCAATGGGTTTTATTTTGTGATAAATTAAATTATGATTTAATAGGTTTAGTTAGTTATTGTCTATTTAATTGACTTACCATTTTCCTTTAACGGGGCCAATTCTTCCTCAACAATTTTAAAGTTACTCTCTTTAGGTGCCCCTACAAATGGAGTTACAACTAAGGTCAGGTGGGGTAAGAGGAACATATTTTATTTAGATTTAGGTTTGGAGAACCTTAGCAAACCCAAGTGATGGATCTTATAATTTGAAACAAATACAAATCATACCTTTAAGTATTGGCTGTTTGTGTTCGGAGAAAGATGACGCTAGCTACAATATCTACAAAGATATCTGGCTAAAAACATTGGGATGGATAAACGTTCCTCTTCCCTCTTGGGTGGGGAAAGAGGAACAGTCGTACATATGCATCCTTAAATAACATGTATTTGAAAATATCTATTGCCTACATACAGAAAAAAACAAGTTATTTAAATTTGATCCTTAACGGTGTGAAAATAAGGTTTACTTTAGAAATAAACGAAAAGAACATAATTTTGGGGTAAGAGGAACTCATGATTTAAGTCAGGGGTTGCAAACTGAAACAAATTTTGAAAACTTTTATTTTTATTAATTATTAATGACAAAATATCCAAATCACATCACATCACATACTTTAATAAAACTGTTATTAGTACAGTATTTTAATCAGTCTCTGAGTTACTTTCGCTATAAGCCAGTCTCAAATGTTGCTTTAATCAAAGAACATAAAATTACTTCTATATATATAAATATGATATAAAAGAAAGTCGTGTTAGTTACTTCACTTATAACTCAAGAACGGCTGAACCGATTTAGCTGAAAATTGGCAGGGAGGTAGTTTAGAGCCAGGAGAAGGACATAGGATACTTTTTATCCCGTTCGACATCATTCCCGTGTGACTTGACATGTAACGTCAGTCACTATAAAACGTGGTATAACAAAAAAGAATCAGACTTGGAATAACAAAATTGACGTATAATGACAGCTATGTAATGACGTATGGATGACTATTTGATATTTGTAAGAAATCAATAATATAACTATTTCTATTAAATAAATAATTAACATTATTGCCCAATTGCCCATTCGTATAAACAGTGAAGTGAACTATAAAACTCGGTATGGTTAAAAATTTAAGTTTTTAGGTGAAGTGAAGTTTAATTAATAATGCCGCGACCAAGACGATCGAATCTTTCCCGACAAAGCCGTGATGCAAGAAGAATACGAAATACTGCAAATGAAAGGACTGAAGAAGAACAAGAAATTGCACGTGAACAGCGCCGCGATAGTATGGCTCGACTTCGTGCTTCTCAATCACGAGAGCAAAGTGAAGCAGCCCGTGAAACAGCTCGGTTGGCAATGCAGAATCGTCGAGCGAACAACAGAGGTCAACAAATAGATAATTTGCGACGCAGAACAAGATATTTATCAAGTGCTGATTTGAATCGAGCAGCGTTTCAATACGATTGCAGCAATGATTACAGCTTGCATCCTAGCGTTTGCATTGGGCAAATGGACGTAGTTTGCGAGTATTGTGGTGCATTAAAGTTTTCCGGAGAAACGCCTGGATTATGCTGCCTTAATGGTAAAGTGAAATTGCCATTGTTGACTCCGCCACCTGAGCCATTGTATTCATTGCTTTGTGGCGAAACACAAGAATCACGCCACTTTCTTGCAAATACTCAAAAATACAATGGTTGTTTCCAGATGACGTCATTTGGGGCAGATATTATCGAAGAACGGGGATTTAATCCGACATTTAAGGTATTTATTTTTGTACTTATATAGAATGTAGTTAAAGAATAACTTACTTTATCTATTGGTACCTATGTAGTATATTTGCTAATTCTGAACTCTACTCTCCCACCGAAAAAAGTGTTTATAACCCAGTTAATACTGTCTGGTTTTTATTTTGTAGATACAAGGACAGATTCATCATCGAATTGGATCATTACTACCTTTCGAAGATACACAGAATAAATTTTTACAAATATATTTCATGGGCAACATGGAAGAACAACTTGATCGACGCCTAGAGATCAATGCAGGAATGAAGCGAGCAATTCTTCAAGACTTGCAGTGTCTGCTTCATGAACATCATGCGTTGGTCAGGTTGTTTAAGAGTGCTTTAGAGCGCATGCCAAGTGATGACTATAAAGTTGTTATCAAAGCAGATAAACGACCATCTGGAACACACGAAAGGACATTTAATGCTCCAACAGTAGACGAAGTTGCCATCCTGATTGTTGGTGAACAATTGGAAAAACGCGATATTGTGCTTACACGTCGCGATACTGGGCAACTGCAACAAATATCTGAAACTCATCGATCATATGACACATTGCAATACCCGCTGATGTTTTGGCAAGGAGAAGATGGATATTATTTTAATATTAAAATGAAAAATCCATTGAATGGTGAGTATCAGTATCATAATTTATTTCATTTATTTGTGAAAGACACTGATTTAAAATAATGCTTATTAAAAAAATGGTTAATGTCTGTATTGTTTGCCTTTAAAATTTGCCTTTGAAATGGTTAATTATCAAATTTTTAATTTCAGGTGAAGAAACTACAAAGAAAGTTAGCTCAATGAATTATTACGCATATCGTTTGATGATTCGTCAAAATGCTGACAACTATTTGCTGCGGTTTCGTCGATTGTTTCAGCAGTATTGCGTTGACATGTATGTAAAAATAGAAACGGAACGTTTAACATTCATTAGGTTGAACCAAGCCAAACTGCGTTCTGAGGAGTACATCCATTTACGTGATGCAGTTAATACTGAAGGAAATGCAGCTAATATTGGTCGATTAACTATTCTGCCGGCGACATACATTGGTAGTCCACGTCATATGCATGAATATGCACAAGATGCAATGACATATGTTCGTCATTACGGTCGGCCCGATCTCTTTATTACTTTTACCTGTAATCCAAAATGGATAGAAATTACTCAATTGCTGCTTCCCGGACAAACATCAAGTGATAGACACGACATCACAGCACGTATATTCAGGCAAAAAATTCGGTCCCTGATGAACTTTATTGTTAAACAACGCGTCTTTGGAGATACTCGATGCTGGATGTATTCAATCGAATGGCAAAAGCGAGGCCTGCCGCACGCACACATTCTTATTTGGTTAGTGGAAAGAATTCAGCCTGACCAAATAGATGATATCATATGTGCTGAGATTCCTGATTATGAAGTCGATCCAGACCTACATGATGTTGTTACTACTAATATGATTCATGGACCGTGTGGTGCCATCAATCCCCAATCACCTTGCATGGTCGATGGAAAGTGCTCTAAACGATATCCACGGAAATTAACGGCGGAGACTGTCACTGGCAATGATGGTTATCCGCTGTATCGGCGTCGATCACCAGATGACAACGGTCGAACTGTCACAACGAAAGTGAAAAGAATGGATTTCGTTGTCGACAACAGTTGGATTGTTCCATATTCGCCACTTATTTCTAAATCGTTCAAGACACATTGCAACGTTGAATACTGCAATTCAGTTAAGTCCATAAAATATATTTGCAAATATGTCACGAAAGGCAGTGATATGGCGGTTTTTGGATTGCAATCCTCGAATACCAACGATGAAATTTCACGCTATCAAGTTGGTCGTTATGTGAACTGTAATGAAGCGATTTGGCGTATATTCGCATTTCCCATTCACGAACGTCATCCTACTGTTACGCATTTGGCGGTGCATCTGGAGAATGGTCAACGAGTATATTTCACGGCTTCGAATGCTACGCAACGTGCTGAAACACCTCCAGCAACTACATTGACCAGTTTTTTTGCAATCTGCCAAAGCGATCAGTTTGCACGAACTTTGCTTTACTCGGAGATGCCACGTTATTATACTTGGAATGCTTCATCGAAGAATTTTCAAAGACGGAAGCAAGGCGATGCGGTTCCTGGGTATCCAGATGTGCGTTCTACTGATGCTCTTGGTCGTATGTATACAGTTCATCCAAAGAATAATGAATGTTTCTATTTGCGGTTGTTGCTGGTAAATGTGCGTGGGCCAACGTCATTTGAGTCACTACGAACTGTTAATGGTGTAATATTCCCAACATATCGTGCTGCATGTGAAGAATTGAAGTTATTAGAAAACGATAGTCATTGGGATACGACAATCGCTGAAGCCATTATCTGTGCATCTCCAAGTCAGATACGCACATTATTCGCTATCATAATTTCGACATGTTTTCCATCAAACCCATGTAACCTGTGGCACAAATACAAGGATAATATGTCAGAAGATATTTTACATCAAATTCGTGTCAGTTCCAGAAATCACGATATTGAGATGAATGAGGAGATACATAATCGTGCTTTACTCTTGATCGAAGATATGTGTTACCTCATGTGCGGTAATTTATTAATCAGGTTAGGAATGCCAGCACCATATCGTGAAATGAATGACGCATTTAATCGAGAATTGGAACGGGAACGTGAATATGATCACCAGGAATTAGATTTAGTAGTTCAAACGAATGTACCCCTGTTGAATTACCAACAAAAGAAAGTTTATGATACTTTAATGAAGGCAATCGATGATGAAAATGGTGGTTTATATTTCCTAGATGCCCCTGGTGGAACTGGCAAGACATTCCTCATGTCATTAGTTTTAGCAACTGTTCGGGCGAGATCTAACATAGCGGTTGCAGTTGCTTCTTCTGGAATAGCAGCCACATTGTTAGAAGGATGCCGTACGGCTCATTCAGCATTCAAATTACCGTTAAATCTTCAAACTATTGAAGAACCAACGTGTAATATTGCAAAACACTCAGCAATGGCCAAAGTTTTAGCGGTATCGAAAATCATCATCTGGGACGAATGCACAATGGCGCATAAACGTGCATTAGAAGCACTTAACCGAACATTAAAAGATTTACGCAATGACTCGAGATGTTTTGGAGGAGCAATGATTTTACTTTCTGGTGATTTCCGCCAAATACTGCCAGTAATTCCAAGATCTACGGCTGCCGACGAAATAAACGCTTGCCTCAAATCGTCAAATCTATGGCGCCATGTGAAGAAACTGCAACTGACAACAAACATGAGAGTTGCATTGCTTAATGATACATCTGCTGAAGATTTCTCGGAGCAATTGCTGACTATCGGTAATGGTCAAGTACCTGTCGATGAATCGAGCGGATTAATATCATTTCCAAATAATTTCTGTAATTTTGTCTCATCAAAAGACGAACTTATCAACAATGTATTTCCAGAAATTATTTCTAACTACAAAAATTATGAATGGATGAGTGAGCGAGCAATTTTAGCGGCTAAGAATAAAGATGTAGATGACCTAAACAACATAATTCAAAATAAGATCATTGGAACAATGCATTCATTCAAATCTATTGACTGCGTCACAAATGAAGATGAAGCCACCAACTATCCAATTGAATTTTTAAACTCTTTGGACGTGCCTGGCTTACCACCGCACAATTTACGCCTAAAGGTTGGCTCCGTAGTAATCATGCTTCGAAACATAAACCAACCAAAACTGTGCAACGGTACGCGTTTGGTGGTTAGAAAATTGATGAACAATGTAATTTACGCTACGATAATGATAGGAAAATTCAAAGGTGAGCAAGTTCTCATTCCGAGGATACCGATGATCCCAACCGATATGCCGTTTGAATTTAAAAGACTTCAATTTCCGATACGTCTTGCATTTGCCATGACCATCAACAAATCACAAGGCCAATCCTTAAAAGTTTGTGGTTTAAATCTAGAACATTCATGTTTTTCCCATGGTCAATTATACGTGGCATGTTCACGGGTCGGAAGACCATCTGCGTTGTTTGTTTTTGCGCCTGATAATAAAACAAAAAATGTCGTGTATCACAAGGTACTTAAATGAAGAGCAACCTATGTACTAAAATACAGAAATAATTATGAATGATTGATGTAGAAATTTAATTTTTTTTGTATTTTTTCCAATAAAAAAAAAATCTGCTTATTTATTGACATTAAGGCGGAACAAAGTTCGCCGGGTCAGCTAGTTACTTATGAAAAAAAAACAGTTAAAATGCCTACCTACTTAAAATTTAAAAACTAGTAATTTAAATAATAACCGGAGTACTATTTAATATTAAAGGTATTAAAGGACATTTTAAAAATGATTTGCCCTCTGCGTCCAATCGTCGGCTTGGGTAGCTTTGAAACAATGTCCTCTCTATGCTTGACTTCTGATATGTCCTCTATCAAAGGGAATGTAAATATAGTTTCGTCCTCAGATTTCGACTTTTTCCTTGCGTACTTTATAACAGGAAACCCTTCACTATTCATCTGTAAGACTATTCCAACATAGTGTTTTACTGATTTTTTTGCAGTAAATTTTACGAGTACCCATTCGTTTTCTGAAAAAAGCATATCTCTCATATCATCTATATTCATCTTTGTGTCTATGTTTGTCTTGGCTTTTTCGGTAAGATCAATGTCATTTTTAAATAATAATTCCTCTCCATGTGTCATCTGACAAAGTTGCTTGCTTTCCTTCTTTTCTTCTTGCTTCTCTATTTTCTTTTCCATTCCAGATTTCTTTTTTTTATATTCATTTTCATATTTCATCATTATTTCGACATTTTCTTCTTCTTCTTGAGCAAGTTCTTCAAAAAACTTGTCGCAATCAATATCACTCTCATCATTATAAATTATTTCATCTTCATTGTCGCTAGATGAAGTTGAATCTCGCCTTCTCTTTCTTGCTTTGTTTGAAGTATTTTGTTTGGTAAGTTGTTTATTTTCTTCATCTTTGTTAAATTTCTCAGTTTCTAGCCTCTTCGATACTTTCTTTTCTTTTTTTATTTTGTTTCTCTGTGATGTCTCAGCTTGCTTTTTGTTTTTCTTATCTTCTTGCTTTTTAAATTTCTTTTCCATTTCTTTTTCCTTCTCGATTTCCATTAATTTACATCTTTGGTACACGTCATCGTGAGTAATTACTTCGGCACCTATTGCTACTTTTTTTCGTTTGGCTTTAACAGTATTTCTTCCAGATTTTATATGACTCAAAAGTATTTGTTCAAAAGTCATATTACTTTTAACTGACTGGTCATCAAGAATCTGAAATTTTGTTGATTCTTTAATATTCGTTGGCTGGTTCACTATGACTTTATTATTTGAAGATTGTTTTTCGTCATGGTCTACAACTATTGGTTGCACCACTGGTTCACATTGTTCTAAATGATTTTTAAGCCTTAGTATATCATTTTTTGAAATGGGGGTGCAATTATTCAATGAAACGTGAATCTGTTTGCAACTAGCTTCTGAAATGAAATTTACGGGAGCAACTTGGGGCTTGTTTAATGCGATATTTATGATAGTCAGAGCTATTTCACTTAGTTTTCTCGGACAAATAATTTCCTTCAATGGCGAACGACAGGCTTCAAACTGGATGCTATTAATAACTTGAGATTGAATGTTTTGAGTCGAGTTAAATGCTGAAATAGCTGGGACAGATTCATTTGTCGTTTGCTGAATAATTGGAGTGATTGGGTCTTGTAGTTTACGTTTCCACTCCGACAATAGAACTGGATCAAATTTACTTTCAGGAATGACGTTTTTATCAAGAGGATAAATTCCTGCCTTACGGAAGCCAGCTGCACAAACTTTTGGATCTATCTGAGTCCACACTTGACCAACAATTCGTGCAAACTCATTGTTAGGCAAGACCATCCCAATATGCAACCGTTGCCATTTGACTAAGGCCATGTCCCATTTGTCCTTGAAAGCTTTGTTCACTGCCAGATCTAGTGGTTGTAAGCAGTCACTGGAGTGAGGTGGTATTTTAAGTATTGTTATGTCATGTTCCCGGGCTATTTTTATTATATTAATCCCGACGTGCGTAGCGTGACCGTCATAAATGAGAAGGATGGGTCTTTTTTGTCCAACGGTTGGTAAAAAAACTTTTTGGAAAAAGTTTTCAAAAACTTGCGTCTCCATCCAACCATTTTTTGTGGCAGCATATACAGTGCCGGGATATCCATCTTCTGAACACCATTTATCCCATACATTTTTTCCTTTGAAAACTATAAGAGGTGGGGCTTTTTCACCAGCAGCGTTGCATGTTAATAGCACGGTAACATTTGTCTTTCCCGGAGAAGAGACTGTTCTTGTGGACGTATATCCTTGACGGCCTACTACTTTAGACTTAGTTGGATCCTTGCAGAAGCTCGTTTCATCACAATTCCATATATGAGATGGCTTATCCTGTAAACTCAAATCGCAAATAGTTTTTTCAAGTAAATCAAAGTAAGGATAAATGACTGCTGGGCGACATGCTCGTTTTCTAGCATATTCTACAGGTTGAGGTTTTTTGACAGAAAGGTTGTGTCTTTCTTTGAAGCCGAGGAACCAGTCTTCTCCCGGTATCCCATTTCTAAATGGGGTTTCAATATTGTTTGTGGCTACATATTCGCCTACTGACTCAAGTAATTCCTTCCGTGTCAATCCAAATCCGTACTTCTCCATTACATGTAGATTTTCTGCTAGCTCTAGCTCAACTTCTTTAGAAAGTGCCGTGGGTTTTCCTAGTGTATCCGATTTGGTACCTTTTCGGCCATAAACCCGATTTACTATAGTCGCCCTTGGTATATTATACATCTTTGACGCGGCATATGCGGTAATACTGCCATTTTTAACAGCTTCCACAGCATCTAATAACTGTTGTTTTGTATAGTTAGTACTTCTGTCAGTTTTTCTTACGTAATTGCGCGGCATTTTTCATTATCTGTAATAAAAAAACAAATATTTTGAAAACACGTATTCAACTTTAATCACTCTATATAAAACCGACAAACTGTATCGAAATTTTAAACCTAATAAAAATAACAACAAAAAGTTTGCTATTGTAGACTATGACGTCACGTGCAGTTCATTCGTCGTTTAGGTTTGTGACCCCTGACACGGGGTAAGAGGAACATATGTTTCTCTTACCCGCAAGTAAACGTTTCTCTTCCCCCATTTACGTATTTTAAGGTTAGAATGTTTAATGCCATTTAACTCTATTGTTTTCTTTATTTGCGTGCAACAATCATATAGGAATGTAAAACTCACCTCTCGCTTGAAAGAAATCCGTGAACAGATTGTTTGAATCACTTCTAATACAAAAATTAACAGCACAAAAACAACGCACCCACACCTCGTGTTTTTAATTTTGACAGCTGTCAAACTGTTTTATCTTTTTTTCATCGACTTCGAATCTACTAGCGACATCTCTTAGAATTCGTCTGGACTAATTCAAATTGAGCGTTTTATCGACCGAGCAACCATAATAAAAAGCGCTATAGGTTATTAGATAGAGTCATTTGTCCCTCTTACCCCACCGTTCCTCTTACCCCACCTGACCTTATGTATTTTTTTGCCAATACCATGTTTACGAATTGACCGGTCCCACTTGTTTATTCTGCCACACTGTGTCAGACCAGACACTCGCTCGCTAGCGATTCTTTATCACAGATGAGATATGCATAATAATACTATAAGTATCACAGGTTCTTAACAATACAACAAAAGCGCGGGAACTTTGAAATCTATTAATACGACAATATGGCTATCGCTTATAATAATGTAGGCGAGGTAAATTCTTAACAACCTCATGAGAAATTTTTTTTGGCTTCGTATTTTAGATGATAGGGTCTCAAAAACTGTTACCAATTTCTATTAATTATTGGAGAGAAACTGCCTTATAAAGTTAAATGCATTACAGCAACCATTCATCAGCGTTCAGCACGAGTATGTAGGTGAGGAGGTAGATCAGTTACTATTTAACACGTTCCGATCAACAACTTCGACAAGCAGGAGTCTAAGTTCTATGAAATTAACACATTTTTATGATCTTCCTATGCATTAATTTCGACCGTTTTGGGGCATGCCCACCGCTGCTGTTGTGGAGGAATATTTCCTAATGTTAGTGGGCAACATACGATAACAAAAAGTTCGGTGTTGTTAGTATACCTATCAAACAGTCGCAAATTTGAATGTTTCCTAATGTTAACGTGTTGCATGCTGTTGCTCTAAAAAAAGTTACTGCGGTGTGACTGTGGATCTTAGACTAGTCAACCACTACTAGTGGTTAATTCATCCAAGCTGTGGATGCACCATTTTACGACGATGTTCCAAAGTAGTGCGCTTTTTATAATTAATACCATATATCATACGACACTTCGTTTCTTGACGGGACCGTTGATGAACGATTAATAATAATAGCTTTATTTGCCAAAAGATAACAATATACATAGTATGTACACAAGCTTAAAACTACCATACATCCAGCCTCCGTTGCCAAACTAGGATTTTTTTTAATCCTTATTGTGATTGATGATTATGTTAGTATGACTACCTATAGGTAGGTATACATTAAAATAATGTAGGTTAGTCTACTTATTAGGCTAAATGTAATGTAGCTCAGACAGAAGGCTAATATATGCCATGCCATGGGTTAGCAGAATACTATCAAACCAATGAATGATGTTTATAACTAACTACCAACTTGGGTGTAAGTTTAGGTAGCTAATTTACTTTAGATACATAAGTAACCTAGGTCCTATTACCTAGGGTTCTACCTACATATTAGATCTTTGAGATTCCTAAATCTTATTGCTTTTTACGAAATTGAAGGTCGATCTCATTATCATGTATGGTCAAGCGAGCGCCTGAGAACTGACCACAAAGGATCTACAATAAGTACGAACTGACCAATGATACGAGTATAGGTATACTAGTGACTGACTGGACTACATCATATCCTTCCTATTTATTTATGATGATATTTAGATATAGCCCGACCAGAAATATATGGGACCTGAATTAAGGGCGCTTCGAATCCTTTTTGTATGACAGACAACACTCGGTATACCGTGAAACATGCCAACTTTGCCCGCTTTAAGCATAAAAAACCTTATTTTGCCAGATTTTTCCATGGAAGTGTATATTATTTGTTTTCTCCTACAACTCTTGTACTATGTACCATGGATTGGTATAGGAAAATTGATCATAAGTCAAAATACAGTCCAACATTATTTGATTACACAAGCGGGCAAAATTATCTGGGTTTTTAGCCAACATTGCCCACATCATTTTTTGACGCAAATATGGCCTTTAATCCTGTGTTATAGGAATCAGCACAAGTATTTTGGTAATAAAGGCGCTAACTTCAAAAATCTAATAAATACCACCATAATTTTTACATTAAAATTGGTTTGGCAATGTTACCCTGAGCTTTTCCCCTTTTCCATACAAGACACATGTATCCAGTTTAAAGTACTAGGGTTGACAGATCAACGTAAAAACTTATCATTTTTGATATATTTGAAAAAAATAGGTATAAGGATTAAAAAGAAATGTTTACATTTTCATGTGGTTATTTAAGAAATAAGACATTTTAAAAACAATATTCTAATTAAATGGAGATCAAAAAATTGTACACAACAATCCGATGAGCAGTTTTCTTTTAGGTATTTATAGCATTCTTTGTCCCTCGCTAGATGGCGTTGACGTCACTTTTTATAAAGAAATCGTTTCGTTCCATTGTTTAGGGATATTTATTTATGTAATGACAAGTTATGTTACCTTATTATTATATTAATGAAAATAAGTTTGTTTCGTTTTTCTAAATTAGTTAACAATTTACATTGGCTAAACGAAGTTCTCCACTGCCATGGTCAAGTTTAAGATAATAATTTTATTTAGTGATGCTAGCGCCATCTCGTATTATAACCGATACTAAACTGACAAAACCTAAAAGAAAACTGCTCATAATTGGGTTATTTAATTCATTTTGACTGCAAAACTAGATTTTAAAAAATACAGAAATTTTCTTAAATGTGACAACCCTACGCCATGTTTAATGGCGGGCAATGTTGACATTAATAAGTTGAAACATTGATGGGTAACTTTGCCCATCATCACAGCTTTTGTTCTGGAAAACAGTCAGCAGTGAAGTCAACGTTAAAATACTTTACACATTGCTTTTATTTATAAACATTGAAATAAAATAACCTGTGTTTTAGCAATAAAACCAAATTCACTTTCAATTTGCTGTAAAAATTTGCCCGCAATTAAACGCACCTTACGGCCTCCTACGCACTGGCGACCATGGTCGCCGCGACCTGGCCGCGGCGGCCAGTGAATTCTGGACTTTATATGGCAATCGCTATAGCCCCTACGCACTTAGCGGCCAGCGACCAGCGGCCACCGTTGGCCGCGGCGTCCAATTTGATGCCACGCGACCAGCGACCAATCGTGGCCGTCGAGAACATCATCGGCCGCGGCGACCAGAAGTGTAGCTAGCTACAGAGTGATTATTTTACAATGGCCAATTTCGACACGGAAAGGTTCATAATTGAAGTTGAAAATAGAAGAGGTTTATGGGATTTAGCATCAAATGATTACTCCAATAAAGATGTTAAGCGGCAGTTGTGGCTTGAAGTGGTCGATATATTTGGCGGTGAATCCATGGAAGATAAAGAAAAGGCAGAACTTGGTTAGTATTTTATTTTATTATGCCTAAGTAAATTAATAATGCGATGAACTACAACTACTATTTTTCGCTTTGCACATGAGTTTTGACAATTATTTGCTAAAATTTCCCAGGTTTTCGTAATGATTGGAATAACTTTTTAAAAAGATTACTCATACCGCTTGTGCGTTCGACGCCATTTTGTTTACGGCGCGCAATGGCGGCTCGCGGCGAGCAAGTGCCTCAACGCACAAACTGAGCAGCCGTCGTAGGTACCCATATATTTACAAATTGTGCCAGGGCAAGCGACCATCGGTACTGAAGTAGTTTGCGAATATATCTCGATATTCGGTTGATGTTCTATTTGCTCTATTAGGTAAACATGCAGGTATTTCTAATAAAGCCTCTGGTACAGTTAACGTGTCCTTGAAATCATATCCGTCTCTTTCTCGCACAAAATTATGAAGCACACATAGAGCTTTTATAATCACAACTGCAAATTCTTTCTTGACGTTTAGGGGTCGGTGAAGAATTTGCCATTTATTGGCTAATATTCCAAATGTACATTCAATATAGCGGCGGGCACGGGATAGTCGATAATTAAAATTAGTCTTTACATTATTCAAGTTTCTCCCAGCATACGGTCGCATCATATGTTCCGATAGTGAAAACGCCTCATCACCCACTAAAACGAACGGCATTGATTGGCCATTTTCTTTGATGGGGTTATTGCTCGGAATATCGAGATCATTATTTAAAAGCCTATGATAAAATACAGAGTCTTTGTAAATTGACGAATCACTGCATTTGCCGTATGCTCCAATATCTACGTAAAGAAATTTATAATTTACATCACATATTGCAAGTAACACGATTGAAAAATAATTCTTGTAATTGTAATAAAGAGATCCCGAATGTTGTGGTTTGATAACTCTAATGTGCTTGCCGTCGATGGCTCCGATGCAATTAGGAAATTAGGCGTATTTTTGAAAACCTTCAGCCGTTTGAATCCACTTATCTCTGGTCAATTGTGGCATCACAATTGGTTTTAATATCTCCCATATTGCTTCACAAACATCAAATACTATTTCCGATACTGTAGGAAGCCCTATACGGTATTCATGACTTATATGAGATAAAGAACACCCAGTAGCCAAATACCTGAAAATAAAATTCACATTAATAAACATAATATTAGTTTTGTAATATGTACTACATTTATTTATTGATTTACAGGCATTACTCTCCAAAAAAGATGGAAAAACCTTAGAGACTGTTTCACAAGAGAGCTGCGCCGTCTTAAAGATGTCAAAAGTGGTTCTGCTGCAAAACGTAAATCACAATACACCTATTTCAACCAATTACTGTTTTTGAAATCAGTGCTGGACACAAACGCAACAGAAAATAGTCTCGAAGAGGCAAGTCAAGAAAATGAAAGTGCAAGATCTTCTGATCTTGAGACTCAACAGTCTGCATCAAAGTCGCTTAGAACAAAAAGGAAGAAAAAAATACCAAACGAAGAATCCGATACAGACCCTCTAATTTCAGTTCTGCATAAGACCATAGCGACTACACAGAATGATTCAAATTGTGACAGACTGTTTCTTTTATCCCTCCTCGAAAGATTTCAAACAATCCCTGCTGCAATGAAGACCAAAGCGAAAATGGAAATCATGGAAATTATAGAAAAATACCAACCGAACTGTACACCTACAACAGCGCGCATTAACTATTCAAGAAATTTCAATATTCTTAACGACCAAGAATATGACCCGCATCGACCGAGTTATTCAGGTTATTCTACTACCAACAGGATATCAGATGATTCAAATTACAGCGATACTCATACTCATTATTCTGATATTTCCCAAAATTCAGAAATGATAGACCTATTTCCCAATTTGAATCATTAATTGTTCACAATTGCCATTTTTTAAGTTATGAAAATATAAATAATTTGATTATCTACTTCAGTTTTTTAATATTTAAAAACATGTTATAAGCAAGCCCTTTTCCTCTCCTTTTCAAAGTCGTAAAGTAGAATACTACTGAACAAGAGTTCATAAATTTTTTAAAGTGGCAAAACCTTGGTCAATGAATTATACAGGTTGTTGTGAAAAACACAACAGTGGTGGTTTAGGGTGATTCAGAATCGAGTCTTGTTTAATTCTAATTTACAAAAAAATCCATTTAGCAGTTTAAGTAAAAAAAAGGCCCTATCACATTATTTTTATTTTTCCTGTACACAATACTCCATTCCGAAACACCCTTTAAAATATATCACGTATTTTTTAAACATTCTGTATTTAAAAAAGAAAAAGCTTACCTTATTGTTATTACTAATTTTTCTTCTGCTGGAATGCATTTCCGATAGTTGTTACCAGTTCCAGTAATTTTTGGTTTTATTGTATCCAGTAACAGGTTAAAAGTATTCGTTGACATTCTCATGTAATTAAAGAATCTCTTCTCATACATTTTTAAATCCAAAAAATAAGTATAATATAATCCTTTAGTCTTTCTCTCGCAAAGTAATGGATGCACCCAAAACTGTTTTTTACGTGAAATCTTCCGTTTTCGTTTTCGTAGTAAATACACAAGCACAGTTAGCGTGATCATCTTCTGCACGTCCATCTTGACACACCCTTGGAAGTCGACTGCAAATTTTTCGGCCGTCCACATGTCGCGCTTGCCTACGCACCGGCGACCATGGCCGCGGCGGCCTGGCCGCGTCTATGGTCGCCAGTGCGTAGGCAGCCTACATGATAAGTGTTAACTCGCTACTGGTCACGGGGGCCGAACGAGGAAGACCTTCTAAGCTAGTTATTGCATTTAGCATCTCTTTCGCACGTGTCAAACAGTATAGCGCTGTCTCAAATGTAATACAATGATTACAACAATTTTATAAACTGTGGTATTCTTTTTTGACATGTTTTTTTCGGATTGGCACAATGCAATTTATCCAAAGTTTGGATTAAGTTCCGTGTGCTAGACCTTTTATTTTTTAAATTGACCACAAATTAATAACCACAAATAAGAAAGAATATGTGTTTACATTTTGACATAAGATAACCTAACTATTCTTTCAAATTTGTAAAAAGATAATTAATTAATAAATATAGACGGATATTTATTGAAATTTTGTCAAAAGAATTGTGAAACTGACATACCTAGTATTTTACTTCGTAAAATAAGTTTTCTCGCTTTGAAAGGTGTGTACCTACTATATAATACATTTGATTAATAATATTTTCGTCTTATTTTTTTAGTTTAAACAACTTTCTATAATTTGTATCTAATTTGTAGAATAAGTTTTTCTCAAATGTTAAAGGTATAGGTATTTTTATAATTATGTTTAAGGTGATCTATTAGGTACCAGTACCAGTGTTTTATGTACCAGTAGGTATGCTTTAAGCACAATGTGCTTAAAGCATACCGGCTTATTTAAAATTTAACATGTCATGTTAAATTTTAAATAAGCCGGTTTAGCATCAATTCACATATTTTGTATAGGAATTCTATAAAATTAACCGTCAATCGATCTTTACCGGCTGTTTAATTATAAGTGAAACTCGGAATAAGGTTTATTCATATTGTGGTTCTTGTTTCAGGTCTGACGGTAATAGGTGACCAATAAGGAGCTGCCTCCTTACAAGTTACAAGTTTTAAGGTGACTCGTTTATGAAACGGACGTATTTATACCATTATTTTTTAAACATGTGAAACACATTTGTACCATAATTGATTGCTATCGTTTATCCTCAAAGTAAATTTATGTCGTCATCTTTAAATAAAACATGTAAATATCAAAAACACTTATTTATTAGATTATTAGTATATTTCAGCTCCCTTACTACTTACCACAGGCTCACAGGATTTTACCGACCTTAACTATAACCGGTGATTTCCTTATCGAGCATGAAAGATTTTTGCTGTTTGTTAAAGTAACATTAAGGTAATGGTGCAACCCGCCAAAACCACCTGTGTAGGCACAGATAATATAATACTTTAGCGCGAATTTGTCTATGGTTGCATTTACCGTTATTCCGTACCGAAGCGGTATTTGAATCGACGTTATGGGTACACTGCTAGTTGTATAATCTATGTTTGGCTTTAAAAAAACAACGACGCCAGTACTGCACACTAGCGCTAAGCAACTTCAGCGTTGTATTACAGGAACCTTTTGACATTTCTCTAACATGATGTCCTTCAAAGGCCCGTTTCAAATCTGTCTTTAGACATATGCTATATGCTATATATATATATATATATATATACATAGAGCACACTACCATTCAGTGATGCCACACCTAAAAACCCATTATGCACTAACGTAATAAATGCTGCCATAATCTTGGAAAATTCCTTACTAATGACAAATCTAGTTGTGAATCGCTCTTTGGGCAAAGATACCTTTGGTGGCAAAGTTGGCATATTTATCAGCGTAGATTGGAAACTGAACATAAAAACCTTTTTTGTATAATCACATGAATGTTAATTTTTAAGCCTGCTGCCTAGATAACAGATTCTACGCTAAAAGAACACGACAAAACTCTCAAATTGAGATCTTATTAAATTCAGTAGCTCTATGTAATGTAGGCCTTGAATTTTGGACCAAAACAAAACTATTTTTGCAAAACTACACTGACGGGTAAAATATACATTAATCCATTGTTTTTCTAAATGATGGTATTTATAATGTTATCATAATTTTAAATAATATATAGGAAATCTTGGAAAACTCTACGAACTATTTTAGTTGAAATATTCATAGGTAGGGTCAAAATCATAAAGTTAATATTCCTAACGGAATAGAGGAACAAACACGACCTGTTAAACGAAACCGAAATAGGATGACATTTGTGTGTGTAAAATTGTTCATGAATGTGTGTCAGTGATGTATGTCATGTCGCTTGTACATTAGTATCGATATCGGTAAAATTAATAAGTAATATTAATAAAACTAAAATAGGATAGGATAGGATTTTTCATGGCTGAAACTATGCTTCTGGAGTGAAGTAAAAACATTTAAGAAAACTTAGAAGATACGGTTGTTTCAAAAATAATAAGTAAAATGAAAATTGTTGTTGTTTAAATCGTTAGAGATTACATGACCCTAACATTCTGCCAACCTGCATAGCAGTTTGTCAGCAGGTAGTTCTCATTTTATTTTTTAGGCACTAAAACCGATGACATTTGTGCGTGTAAAATTGTTCATGAATGTGTGTCAGTGATGTATGTCATGTCGCTTGTTACATTAGTATCGATATCGATAAAATTAGTAACATTAATAATAGGTATTGATAAAACAAAAATAGGATGGGATTTTTCATGGCTGAAACTATGCTTCTGGAGTGAAGTAAAACATTTAAGAAAATTCAAGAAGATACGGTTGTTCCAAAAATAATAAGTGAAATGAAAAATATGATATGAAAAATGTTGTTGTTAAAATCGTTTATTTAAAAAACAAACTTATAGAGATGCAACTTAGTGCATTTATAGCCTGACCAAAAATATATGGGACCTCGCCATGTTGCGGCGATCACGTCATATAGTGCGAATAGTAAAAATTGGCTACTGGTGCCTACGGAGAATATTTTTATAACGATTTTGAAAACATATTGTAATAAATAGTCGAAACACTGGGTTCGTGGTGTCCCAACGCTATCTCTTTTTTCGAAGAGATTTCCAAGAGTCTAGTTGACATCAGTGGTGACCTAAGTGCTGGCAGCTACCTTGCTCAGCGTATAAGCATCGCTATCCAGCGTGGTAATGCTGCCAGCATCCTTACCACAAGGACCCTTTTTATTATTTTTGTTTTTGTATTATAAAAAATATGATGAATTATTTAATAATTCATCATAATTTTTATTAATAAGTTGTAAATAAATAATTGTTTTGAGGTTTATTTTCTTTTATTTTATTACAATATATAAAAGTATGATAATAAAATCATAAATAATATAATTTTCTTAATTTGCGAGAGCAAGACACGTTCTTTTATCGTAGAAACTGTAACAATTAGGCAGCACGCTTAAAAAATAACGTGAATGTAAAAACAAAAAAAAAGTTTTTTATCATGGCCACTGCAGTGGCCAATCTACGCTGGTATGATTATATCAAGTATTGTCATATAAAGAGGATTCGTAGCGCCCTTAATTCAGGTCCCATATATTTCTGGTCAGGCTATAGATAAGACATAAGCTTCTTTTTTCTTGGCGTCAATTCTAGTTGGAGAGAGGTCGATGGTGTGGACTGTTGCAATAGCGGCGGTGTCGATCTAGCTAGACTGCGATGACGATGATTCACATGTAAATGCCTCTGGTACAATAAGCAATCTTTGTAAACATAGGACGAAACTGGGCGTCTAGGCTTTATCTTGACCTGTGAAAAAGAAATATAGAACATATGATCTGTCCCAAACTAAGCAAACCATATTATATGTAGGCATAACCATAAGTAGACATTGATATCCAATGAAAAATCAGCAAAAGAATAGTATTATATTTATTTTGCTCCTCACGTCTTGAAATATTTTTGTTCGCAGTGCTTACTGCACTTGAATTTTTAATACCTGAATTTTCGTTTGGAACCCAGTTTGGACGATTTATAAATTTAAGGCATGTATTTTTTTATATTCAAGTTATTCGGAAATCTGAAAGACTCATTTATTACTAATGTTTGTAACTATTCTAACAGGTAAAAACTGCACGGATCGGCTAAGTATCTAAAGTAGTAGTTAAAAAGTAATTGAATTTCCAGCTGATTCATATCTAAACGTCATATAGATACTTAAACAACAGTAATACATATTATTAGTTTATTACATGATAGACAGTGGAAACGATATATCGATAACTTGATACAGCCCTAGTGTATTACCGAAAATTATTTCTTTACACAAAATTTTCGTAAATTCTGCATTATGTGTATTGGATCTTTGCTTCTTACATAAATAAATGTTTAAAGAAAAGAATTATCACACTAAGCACTTAAAATTCAAAACGCATTGGCAAAAATAAACCTTAAATAGGTGGTGTCCATTTGGAACAATTTACCTGTGAAATGAACATTCGGGGTTATTTCGCTTTGCGTACAACAATTATTTACTGAAAAATTCACCATGTTTCACCAAGAAATATTTAAAAAAAATATCCACGATTTCATATATTTGAAAAATTAAAATAGCTGAAATTTTTCTTTTTTTTTAATTCTGAAATTCTTAGCGTGCCAATAAGTGCCGACAAACACTGATCATTGACAAACTGGGGGCTAATTACGTAACTCTGTTGCTAACAATTCAGGATTGAAATCGCTTGAAAATGACACATTTGACAACTTCAGTTACTCTGTTAAGCTGGCCATTCACGGTCAGTTCAGTCTTAGAACCGGTAAAATATGGGCAAATGTGGAAAAGATAATAACGTTAAGTTACTTTTTTAGTACTTATGCCTATAGCCTAGATTTTTACAACTGATATTAAAAACTTAAAATTTTGGTCGTACCTCAGACCGACTAATTAGTGTAACTGGCCGTGAATGGCCAACTTTAGCAACAAAACTTTGATTGAAATAATTTCATTCAAAGTTACATAATCCACTACCTGTTCACAGATAAACTATTTGTACTAAAGTAAAACTGTTTGACAGTTTCAGACGGTTCTGTCAGGCCTGTGTATCTTCCATAGAGGAATACTATATATAAGGAAATAGAGAGCCCTCTTGTAGTATATTTGGGCAAACTAATTGACACTGCCATCTACAACTTCTCCCCTTTACTATCTAGGTAGCTATACGTATTCTGCGTAAACGTATACATCATACATATATCACAACTTAACTGCAATACTTTATTTACACTACGATTTTAAAGCACAACTAGATATTAAATCGGATTTAATGTTAACGATGATACTACAATTATTACTATCGTTAACTAAAACACCCATATTATATTAGATGTTGTGCTTTCAATACCGTAGTGTAAATAAAGTATTGCAGTTATGTTGTGTTATATTATGAAGCGATCTAGATAGCATAATATGTTTGGTTTCATCAATACAGATACATGGCATTTCAAAAGTTTTACAATTATTCTCAAAAAATGTTTGAACTTTCCAGCGATTTAAAATTCAAGACAGTAATGTAATAAAACATGAACATTACAATTTTCATTTTTTATTTTTATAGTGCCTATGTTTATTAAAATACATCTGCGCAGCAGTTTTGGTTACATCATCACCTTGATAAACTAATTTATCGGATAAAATCCTATTTATAGATCTACACCAACTGTGTAACAGTACATTTACTGTCGTGGATAAAATTTTTTTTTTTAAGTTCTCGCCGTGAATTTTACAATCAAAAGGGAAATCATTTATGATTTCAGCGTATGCAAGTATAGCCGTTTTAATATTAGTTTTCGCAGCATTTTTTTCATTATTTTTTCCGTTACATCTTGAAGGTCGTTGAAGTACTTTTCTATTTCCGGATTCGGATAACATAACCACTTTTTATTAGAGTATTCTTTAGTTTGAGTAAAAGTATTATTCTTGTTTATGTTATGCGAGTCCAATAATGTTTGTCTGCATTGTTGACATGCCTTTACAATATGTTTTAAATATTGGTCAGGACCCAGCCACATACATAATTCCTTTGTCCTGCATCCTGCACTTCAATATTTTCATTATCAATAATTTCTTTTATATAAGGTATGTCTTCTTTAACGGAAACATCAGGAACTTCTTGTTCTTCATCAACTAAAAACTGTAGCGTTTGAAGGCATTCGTTTTGGTCTTCCTCGCAATTTGCTTTGGCAGAATGAGGCGAGCTATAATTATTGAGCAAAAGGGCTTTAAATGCTCCTTCAAACGCTACAGAGTTAGGAGCTACGTTTCTCACTCCAAAAAAGTTCAAGCTCCTGATGTTTCCAAAAAAGTTTTCTACCGGGTCTTGGTTTAAATTTCTGGTCAACAATGCATCAAAACTATATTTTTGTGACAAAATCTTCCAAATCGCTTCAACTCCTTCAATAGTTTTTATTAAGTTTGAAATGGAAGGTACAACCTTTTCAATTAAAATTATCTTATCTTTGACTTTGTTCTTCTCTACAAATTTGACTGTCTTCAATATGGTTTTACCATCCTGCCACAATTGATGGTGAGGGGAGTGCCGTTTAACAGGACCTTTATATTTTTTACCATTGGGTGTTTGATATGAGTTACTATTTAAAGTGTCAAACAAATTGTCCAACAACAGCACAAAATCAATTATGTGTCGGCATTCCTGTGGCAAATCTCCCCTGGCCGTCAAGTGTTCAGTTACTACAGCTACGCTATGGCTGAAAAGTTGTGTCGCCAACTTCACTTTCATTTTGTTTAATTTTTCTTTGTTTATGTGCTCCTCTGTTATTTTGTCAAGGAGACGTAACTCTCCATAAGATTTATCGGCGCGATACACCATTTCGAAACACTCCCACTTTATAAGTTTTTCTTCGCCATTAGTGGTGTATCACAGATCTTTTGAGAGTAAATTATTTCTTATACCCTTTATAAGGTGAGGAGCATCATAAATTGGAATAATATTTTGTCTGTTGACACGAAAGAAGTCATGGCGACACTCCTTTTCTTGCCGCAAGTAATTTGCCTTGGTGTCCTTTATCAATCCATTAATAGCACTAACATTTACAGAACTCTGGTCACATACCGTGTTCACAATTATGAGACCAGCATCTTGAGCATGTTTAATCACGTCTATAATAAGCTTTTTCAAATCACTATTTTGCAAAGAATTGGTAAAATAGTAAGCAACAGGTTGTTTAAAATTTAACTTTAGGCCCTTCACCATAAAAACTAAGGCGTGGTCTGCAAACTTATCACCATTATTGGTAAATCCTTCTAGTGAGTCTTTTTGTGCATTATAAAAAACTTGGGTCGTCAATGACATCTCATCAAATATAAGACTACACAATCGGTCTGTTTTTTCTTTTTCAGTTACTGATTTTTTAATTTTTTTGAAAATGATTGGGTTAATTCCTGGGTTCAACTTTATGTTACTAAGTAGTAAAAATAATTGAGCTGGTTTTTTCATATTTTTCAGGACTTCATTGAAAACCATGTCTTTAGATATTTTTTCGGCATGGTTAAGTCGTGCTTTAAACGATTTGCCTTTCCTCCGTAAGCGAGATATTTCCGTACGCAGATATTTGATTTTTGTTTGGAGTGGCTTAATGAGCGTGGGATTATAAACAGGTGCTCTACAAGGGTTCTTTGACAGACTTCTTGACTCCTTCCAACCTGGTCGATAGCTCGATTGGAAAAAGCTTTGGACCGGTAAGCCAAAGATTGCTGGTTCTAATGCAGCTCGTGTATACTTTTATATTTCTTTTTTCATCTTGTTAGCTTTTACACAGTTAGTTGATGAAAATAATAATAGATGCATTAACTACAGTTACTATGTGTACAACAACGGCCAGCAACGATTACCAGATTGTTACATAATATATTGCATAATATAGGTAGTTTTTTCTCATTTTCTATAGCAATTATAAGTACTCACCACTAAGAGGGCATCCAAATGCACAACGCCTGGGCATTGTAGCGATGATGTTGATTGCAGTTTCACAATCAAAAATTAACCACCACAGTTTAAAAGCGTCTTTATCGCAAGAAAAGCGTCCTGTCGCGAAATAGTTTGGAACTCTAATAAAACCACACAAACACAATGAAATATACTCAAAAGTACACGGAGGAACACAATGCTCGACTCATCGTGACTGTTCCTAGAGAAACACCATAAGAAATACACGAAACTTAGATAAAAGTTCAAAATGTGATTCAAATCATAACGACGCATTACGAAAAGTTTTGACATTTGTAGTTGCAATTTTTTTTGTGCAATTTTAGAAACGTCAAACGTATTTAATGCTAGTACCCAAAAGTTTTAATGACGATAATATTTATATTTTGAAAATGAATTGCACACATATTTGGAAACTGATTTATTTATTTAGTTAAAAATGTTGATCAACGCTTTTTGTGTTATTGCACAGAATGGTTTAATTTTTGTTTCTAGCAACTCTGTGATACAACGCTTTATAATAGTTTAGGGGCGCAGTAATAGATGGCGATACTTTCTTCATGTAAATGTCAGTTCTATGAATCTGTCCCCCCCGTGGTATCTTCCCGCGTAGGTAGCAAAAACGTACCTACGCGCGGCGACCCCTTGCCCTTGGTAAGGGGACTAAACAAGTTGGGTGTCGCTAGCCGGCAGCGACACGCTCCCGCGTTTTATTTACCGGCTAAGTTGCTTGGACGAGCGTGAATAAAGTCCTAGAAAGATGCGCTAGATGGCGTAAGTAGCTTCTTGTGGCAGTCAACCCTATTGTGACGACGACAGTCAGAGCGGGGCAAGAATAAAACTAATAAAAGTTCTAGCAAATCACAACTAGCAACTTTTATTAACGTCCAAAGAACCGCAGTATATGTAACTAGGTACACACCCAATAATCGGCCATTGACTACCAACAGCAAATCAACTTAGTCAACTAGAGCATTAATTCGTTAAAAAGTTAAAATTCAATACATATGTAGTACAAATGAGACTTCTAAAATCACATAATGAATTTATATTAATATTGAAATAACAATTTAGAACAATTAGCATTATTTATCTATTTTTTAGTTAAAAACAAATGACGGATGAGGAAACACAACTTAAGTAAATTAAGACAGGATATCCGGCATTACGTTTTGAATTACCTAGATGTTATTTTTATTAAGAATCTATGTGTAAGTATTTTAACATGCATTAAGTATAAATTATTTATTGGCAACTAAGAACAGTCGGCAGCACGACAAGTCATACATATGTGAACTACGAAGACAGCCATTATCACAGGGAATAGAGGTGGTCTCAAGGTCAAGATGTAAAGTGGGACTTGCGGTCGTGTGTACCTATATTAGGGTAAGTTGGTTGGTATTGTTGTGATCAACAGGAAACTGAAGGCGGTAGCTGTTACACTATCGCGTTGCGTGATAGTACGTCACTGAATAGGTTTAGTGTATTATGAATCATATTCCAGAGTCATAAGAATGAAATTATCTTGCAATATATTTCTGTAGGTGTCTACACGAAAATGTGCTTGAGTCAGAGGCAAACTGAATCACACCATATCGTTAACAACATTGCGTAGATATTTCTTTGAATTTCATTGCAAAGTCATACTTCTGTACGAAGTACTAGTACTAAGACTTATTCTGTGGTTCTGTTAGATCGCATCACACATCTCTTTTCATTGTACAGTGTTGCTGATAGAGTCATCTCGCTCGCTCAGCCCTTTGTTAAGCCCTTTGTAAAAGTTAATATACCTAGCGGAATAGAGGAACTATTCCGCTAGGTATATTAACTTTTTGGTCAGGCTATATTGATTGACAATTGACATGTGTAATACTTATGATAATCTGTGCCTGGGCTGGGACTGACAAACAACGGTATCAAACTTAGTAAATATTATTTTTATTTCAAAAGCATGATTATTTTTATAATTGCTACGCTTAATAACATTTAGTTTCTGCAGTTGGCTTTATACTTTTTGTGCAGCTAAATAAGTTTTGATTAAATAGTGATGGTTCGACGACGACTTGGCAAATTAGATAATGAAGTTAACAGGTAACTATGCGTATTTGCTAATTAAAGTACTTACCTAAATTAGGTAGGTATTATGTATTTTGGGCTCTGAATACATTATGCATGTAGCAGTAGTATATGTATACCTCTACCGCTAACCTCTTTGTACTAGGCAACCTAAGTAGGTAGGTGTGACGTTGGCCACTACATCGCCTGTTTATTAACATTGTATTTCAGGGATAAGAAGAATATTGCGACAGCACCCAGTATACCTTACTTTACTTTGGTACGAAGCATTTTATACACTTACTTTACTTACCTAACTTTAGTACCTACCTACACTTTGGGAAAAAATAATCGCTGAACTGGTAACAACTTTCTTGCCGTATTTAAGCCCTCAGATGTCTTACAAACATTCTTCCTCACGTAAAAGTGTATCTAGGTACGGTGTGTAGGTACTAGCATTAAAGTTTTCTTTTAATTTTTCAGTTTAGATTTGCATCTAGATGGGATCGTTTCCTGATTGCTGTAGCTTTTTTGGCTGCATTAGTTGCTGGAATGACGCTGCCGTATGCCATAACACTCGTGGCTGACGTATTCCAGACTATGATATCCTATACTGCGTCAAAAGAAAAAGGCACTGAAAATGATGAAGCATTCCTTAAATCGATGCACGACTTTGGCATCCATTACTCCTGCGTTGGCGTCGTTTTATTCATGGGAGGATACGTGGGGACAGCTTTTATGAAAATAACTGCTTTAAATCAGGTCAGAGTACATCTGGATCGTGTTTTTAATTAATTGGTTCTGTTTTTTAGGTTAGTTTTGGTCACCTACTTCATAATAAGCAGAACAGCTAAGTTGTAGTGTAAAGTCAGTTTTTCATTGCTTGTCCAACATTGTAAACAATCTTGACATTCCTTTTTAACGAAATTATTTCTTTGAAAATAAGATAGACACAAAAATTACATCCCATTATGGTAGTTATCGTTTTTTTTTCACCAGTATTAGTTTAAAAAGTAATAAAAAGATTGTTTACAATGTTTGACACGTAAAGAAAAACGGACTTTAATAGTCACTACTTACTTTAATTTCGCCACGTCACTGTCAGCCTAGCCTAGCCTAGCTACCCTAAAAGTAAACACTCAATACATTAATTGATATACTGTACGATTAATTAATTAATTACTGTAGAACTTGCGAAAAGCTGTAGATTCTGCTACGGCCTTAGGGTGAAGGTCGTAGCCCGTAGATTTAGTGATTTTCTGACCTGAAAGCTGTAGAACACGGTAATTGCCGTAGCATTGGCAACGCTGCCACGTCACCACGTTAAGTTTAAGTTTTAGTTTAAGACGTGGCGCTTATTAGAGGTATTATATTTTACAGATTTTCAAACTAAGGGAAGAATATTTGAAGTCTGCATTGAACCAAGATTTTGCATATTACGATTTGCATCAAACAGGCGATTTTGCATCCAAAATGGCTGAGTTAGTAACTAGTACAATTTGCCTATAATTTTTTTAATACCTTCTGATTATTGTTGCTTTTGTGTTGTTCAGACAGAACCGTTTAGTTCAAATATTGCTTGCTTGAGCCAGGCCTTACGCGGGGTGACGATTCCTGTATTTTTAAGTAATAGCCGTTCTTGTCATTGAAATGGCTACACTTGAAAATACGGACAAAGTCATCCAAAGTAAGGAGCTAATTCTAGTTTTCCTTAGTGACTTGATAAAGGTGGAAGAGGGAATCGGGGACAAGGTTTTCTCGTTCGCGTACAGCTTCACAACCGCCGTGGGGTGCGTGGTTATGGCTATGCTGAAGGGCTGGAAGCTGGCTTTACTTTGCCTCACTACCACGCCTGCGACCTTCATACTAGTGGGCCTCACGGGTAAGGTGCGCAAAAAAACCCAACTATTCTTTATTTAAAATTCATTGTTATTTCGATTGTAAATGCTTTCTGGCTGCCAAATATTAATGTTACTGCATGCTTTTTTTACCCAACTGCGAAGCCCAAAATTGAGGGTGGTTCTGTTAATTATTTACCCAGCGAATAAAAAGTAGTGTAAAATTTTAATGGTACTTAAATTTTGCTGCACACTGCATCTTGATTGAAGCATTGCGTCAATAACCTTGACTATTTTTCATTTTAATCATTCAGATAGCAAACCGCCTCAGCAAGAAAGAAGCGCTGCAGTTAGGTCGTGCGAGCGCAGTAGCTGAAGAAGTGTTGGGCTCTATCCGAACTGTCTACGCTTTCAGTGGTCAGAAGAAGGAGCTTGAGCGGTACTGCCAACCCCTGGCCGAGGCTAGAAGCATCAACATCAAGAAAGGTCCATGGTACTTCCTGTCTTTTTGCCTTTTAATCCATCTTTTGGGTATTCCTGGCCCCATTTTTTGTGATGTGCAAGAAAAACGCCTCTAGTTTGATTTCTTAATAGATAGGTAAACCAATATAATTTTCACCAGAATTTTTCACCGGCCTGTCGATGGGATTTTTATTCTTCTGCGTATTCTGCTCGTACGCATTATCTTTCTACATCGGAATCTACCTAGTTATCAACGATCAAAAAAATTACAATGCTGATGTGATGTTTTCTGTAAGTATCCCGAGCAATTTAATAAAGCATAAATTCTTATATTTTTATAACTTAAGCAATTATTTTGCAAGTTTTTACGAAATTAAATCAAATTTTACTTACAAAAATTAATCAACTGTGTCATCCGGTGGGACTCGAACCCACGTCCCTTCGCTATCCGGACGAGTGCTATTACCAACTAAGCTACGGAGGACGTTAGTCAGTCGAGCACTCGCCCGGATAGCGAAGGGACGTGGGTTCGAGTCCCACCGGATGACACAGTCGATTAATTTTTGTAAGTGAAATTTGATTTAATTTCGTAAAAACTTGCAAAATAATTGGTTAAGTTATAAAAATATAATAAGTTAAGCTAATTTCATCTTAACTGATGGTTAAATATTTGTAAAAATATTTCCATTGGATACATGCGGGTACATTCCCCAAGTATTGATAAAATCGAACGCCGGCTTACTGGCGTAGCAAGCACTTGCAAAAATTCGTCGACTGACTAACGTCCTCCGTAGCTTAGTTGGTAAGAGCACTCGCCCGGATAGCGAAGGGACGTGGGTTCGAGTCCCACCGGATGACACAGTCGATTAATTTTTGTAAGTGAAATTTGATTTAATTAAGCATAAATTCGCTATCGCTATTCACTAGTATGTTAGTAATGAGCGTTGTTTTGTATTGCAGGTATTTTTTGGAGTCATGACAGCATTTGGTAATTTCGGTATGGTGGGATCTTTATTTTCCACGTTTGGTTCAGCGCGCGGTGCGGGCGCTCAAATATTTTACCTTTTGGACAATGTTCCTACGATCAATCCTCTGCAAGATCGTGGCATTAAACCTGACTCTATAGACGGAGATGTAGAGTTGAACAATGTGATATTTCACTATCCATCGCGTCCTGAAGTGCCAGTTAGTGTGTCGCTTTGCTAAAAATAAAGACACGTTATGTAAAAACGTATCTAACTAAACTTTTTTTTTTTTTTGTTAGGTATTAAAAGGCGTTAGTTTAAGTGTAGCCCGTGGACAATCAGCAGCTTTAGTGGGTCATTCTGGGTGTGGCAAATCTACGATTGTCCAGCTAATATCGCGCTACTATGATGTCGTCGATGGCAGCGTGAGTTGTAAATATACACTTCTGGACACATCTATTGGCTCACCTTAGAGTTTAGGTTTCGATGGCCCCTACCGAAATATGATTGCTAGATTGAACAAAAACTGTTGATGCAGTTTTAAACCTGATACATTTTACCATCTTTTTCGATCGTATTGTTTTAAATTTGAATTCAGAATACCATACGACATGGAGCTACGCCTAGCAAATCGGATATACGCCTTGTTAAAGGCAATTGATTTTTGAATAAAAAACATTTTTTATCAAATAAAGGTTTAATTTAATAACGCGTGTTGCCTCCATGGGCATCTACCACAGCTCTCATACGATTAGGCATAGAGTTTATCAACCGCTCTTTGAAATTTTAAGGGGTCATCTCCCATTCCTCTTCTATGGCAGTTTTCAACTCCTGCATCGTCTGGGCAACTGGCTGACGAGCCCTAACACGTCTTTTTAGCTCGTCCCACATGTGCTGGGGTTCATGTCTGGGCTTCTGGCTGGCCAGTCCATAACTGTGATGTTCACATCCCGAAGATATTCCCTGACGATGTCGGCCGCATGGGCTCTTGCATTATCATGCATAAAAAGGAAATTTGGGCCCACATAGTCCGCGTATGGTATCACGTGAGGTTCTAAGCACTCACGAATGTACCTTTCAGCATTTAATGTTGGCAGCCGTGGTCCTGTAACAACCTCAAGTTGAGTTTTGCCGCTCGCGGATATACCGCTCCAGACAGTCCATGAGCCACCGCCATAAGCAACCCTCTCTTCAAAGCAGCATTGTGCGAAACGCTCTCCCTTACGTCGGTAGACCTTCTTCCTTCCATCATTGCCATGTAACACAATTTTAGACTCATCAGAAAAGAATACACGGCTCCAATCTTGCTGAGTCCAATTTAAATGACTGCGTGCGAAATGAAGGCGCGCTGTTCGGTGGGCTCGCGTTAGTTTGGGCCCATTAGCTGGCTTGTGTGGTACCATATCGCGTTCTTTTAACCTTCTCCGAACAGTTCGAGCGCTCACAGATACTCCGTGGAAGTCGCGAAGTTGGTTTTGTATCTCAATGGAGGTAACGTGCCGATTTCTCAAGCTGGTCGTCATGATGAATCGATCCTGCCTTTCAGTTGTGACCCGAGATCGTGGCCTTCCTTGACGACGAACAAAGCCGCCAGTCTTTAGGTACCTCCGATAAACATTTCGGACCGCAGATCGACTTAAATTAAGTTGAGCACTCAGGTTTCTTTGACTGTGTCCGACTTTGAATAAGTGCCATAGCTTGGGTGGCGACTTCAGGTGAAGTATCCATAGATTATTGATAGAACCTCACCTTAATGTTAAGAATAAGTAATGTTTGTTGCAAAACCAAAGATATCAATCACTTTTTCAAGAATTAAATCCAAGTAACTTCTTTAAATTCTGTGTTTGAAATTCAAAAAAAGACTATTGAATGTAATTGTGAATGTGCCAGGTTCAAAACTGCATAAAAACTTTTTGCTCGACCAAATATAAAATTTTAGCTAGGACCAAACGAAACTGAAAATACAAGGTGGGCCAATAGATGTGTCCAGAAGTGTATGTTCGTCACATCATGAATCAAATAATAACGCAAGATACCCATTTTAGTTTAGAATGTTAAGATCTAGGTATGTCTTATAACATTATATCTAAACAGGTTTCTGTTGATGGAAATGATGTAAGAAAACTGTCGGTCCAGTGGCTAAGAAAGCAGATAGGCTTGGTGGGCCAGGAGCCAGTTCTGTTCAATGCCACACTAAGGGATAATATTCGCTACGGGCGAGACGGCGCTACCAATGCTGATATCGAGTCTGCCGCCAAGCAAGCGTACGCACATGATTTCATCATAAAGTTGCCCAAGGTAAATGCAAAATATAACGATCTGAGTTTGGCAACATAGTGATTAATTCCCCTTTGGCAACTTATAAGAGAAAAAGCAAAGAAAAAAGTAATACTTTGATTTTGGTTTTCTTTTACATAAGGGTTATGACACGCTGGTTGGTGAACGAGGAGCTTCCCTCTCCGGGGGTCAAAAACAGCGGATAGCAATAGCGCGGGCCCTAGTCCGGAACCCTAGGATACTCCTTCTGGATGAAGCCACCAGTGCCCTCGACACGTCTTCTGAAGCGAAAGTTCAGAAGGCTCTGGATAATGTAGGTAGATTTTCAGCTTTCGAAATGAAGTAATAACACTAAGTTAATTAGAACTTACCTAACTACATCTACAGAAGCCGGATCCATTTTAATAATGTTTGACAAATATACAAAGGTGGTAATGATAATTTCCTTAGGCAGCCGAAGGCAGAACAACAGTTATAGTAGCGCATAGACTGTCGACCATTCGCAACGCCCACGTGATATACGTCATGAAAGATGGCTTGGTAGTTGAGAAGGGTAGCCACGAAGAGCTGCTGGCGAAGAAAGGTCACTACTGTGAGATGGTGAACTTACAGGAGCGGTACGATGTTAGTGAAACCCAAGGTGAATATAATGTTACCGATGTCGGGTGTGTGGAAATTGCTCCATCTATACTAATGTTACAGAGAGGAGAGATTTGTATTTTTGTGTTTTTAACAAATAAACTAAATTTTATAATTACCTATACATTTCTAATCACAATTTTAAAATTATCAAAACATTAGAATGCTTCTATATTCCTCAGTGCGGGGCTGGTCGGTGGACCTTTAATTTTGTTCTTATTCATATTTTAATAGATGCAGCTCCGGTCCGAGAAGAATCAAAGGCTTCCGAACCGAGTCTTGAAGATGTATCGATACCAAACGTAAGCGTCCTGATTATAATTAGGTACTCACATACTGTTACACGTCATAAAGTTCTGAAGTAAAAGTAAATTGTATTTCGTAGATATTAGAGCAAGACAAAAAAACTGATATCCCGAAGCTATCATTTTGGCGTGCAGTTCGTCTCAATGCACCAGAATGGAAGTCCATTACCATTGGGAGCATTTGCTCTATAATCATCGGGTTTTCAATGCCGTTGTTCATTGTGGTCTTTGGAGACCTTTTTGGGGTAAGTTGTTAAGCACGAGTTTATAAATTAACAGATCGATACCAGGCTTTGAAATGCGGTTTTGCTTACCTTACCTTTCATACCTTATTTGCAGTCCATGTCTGATCCTAATCCTACTCGATTGATGGAAAAAGTTAATGGAGTCGCGATCATTTGCGTTGTGATAGGAATTGTAATGGGAGTGACAAATCTAATCGAGGTAAGTATATACTTAACCTAGTTGCATGCCTTGAATTGAATTGCCTTTCCTATACATGACGTTAAAAAATGTGTATGTACTGCATAGCATCAGATATTTTATTTCACTACTAGCTCCGATTTATTTGTTTCTGTATTGAGATATTTTTTTTATTTTCAAGGACTTATTAGCATGACATCTTGATATCTTATCACGAAGCTCTAAAATATTGAATTCGAATCGACGAAAAATTCCGATATATAAAGTTCTAGCCTCATTTCAGTCAGCGGCATTCGGTGTTGCTGGCGCGTACCTGACAGAGAGGCTGCGTGTGCGCATGTTCCAGCATTTGCTGCGGCAGCACGTGGCGTACTTTGACGACCGTGCGAACTCTACAGGTTCGCTCTGCGCACGACTGTCCGGCGAGGCAGCATATGTTCAAGGGGTCAGTATAAAAGATAAAGTCTGATTAGAAAAAATTTTTTGGTGATCGGTCCTGCTAAAATCTCCCTATTTCATATATCGCCTAAATGTGACTTGCTAGTCGTAGTTCTGTCAGCCTGAGATCATGTCGCGACTAGTAGATGTCGCTTTTCTGAAGTCTTTAAAAGTTTTTGCATTTCGCATGCTAATAAAACGGTAGACCGCCTAATTGAGTTCTCGCCTGGGGTGAGGGGTACCTACAAAAGGAGCGCGGGGGTAAGACGACAACGAAAACCGTGAGGAATGCTTGACCATTAGGTATTTGAATTTTAACAAGAATGCGCCTACCGCCCCCATCCTTCCCAACCCCCGTTCTCGTCCTAGGTACGGCAATTAACACACTGCCACGTACCACTTAGCGTAGCGCGTGAATTTCTTTATATATTCCCCGTGTGGATGCGTTTTCTGTGTCTACAGGTTCGCTTCGACTGTGCGTATTACAGATACAAATGTTGGAACACGCATTCACGCGCTACACTGCGTAGTACGCTGCAGTGTGTTAATTGCCTAAGCAACTACCTGTACCCCGCCGGGGAGGACTCAATTAATCGGCTTACCTATAGTTTTTATTTTGTTGCTTACTTTACTGTAGGGATGTGGAATATACTGATCTGAAATTAAGTAATGTCCATCATAACCATAGTTATGGGAGAGGATTAGCATACAAGAGGTGATGTTTTCCTACCAGGCAACCGGTCAGCGCATCGGCGTATTCCTACAAGGCGTAGGTTCGATCGGGCTGGCCATAGTTCTGGCCATGGTCTTCGAGTGGCGTGTGGGCCTTGTGGCGCTGTCGTTCCTACCCATCGTCTCCGTGGTCGTCTACTACCAGGGGAAGGCCACGGGCGAAGAAGCCATGGGGCATGTAAAATCTCTGGAGGACAGCACGATGGTATGTTTGTTGACGTTACGTTAAAATTACATTTTGTTGAGCTATTAATTTTATCCGGTAAATTGTTTCTTGAGAGTCCCAGGATTTCCACGACACAAAAAAAGGTGTTGTATCCTCCCTGAATAAAGTATTTCGAATGAAACGTTTTGAGAAGGTAGTCCACCTGGTACACTGCTAAACAACTAGAGGCCCGGTACAAGATGCTTTCTATTTTACAGCGAACTTTGCTGTCGCCAGCGAAAAGTCAAAATACGTATGAATGTAAAAGTAGCGTGATGTTTCGATGTGGCTATGCCAGTTTCATACTTACAATAAGTTTTTAGCGATAGCGAACATCGCTACCAGAGAATAGATTGCAGCTTTCTTTCTAGGGAGGTGCCCTGATCAATTAAGATGGAATACCAAGCTTTCTTTTGCTTATTAGTTTAGAATTGGATTAACAGAATAATCGATTTACCCAACGGGTTTAACTCGTTACCTACAGATAGCGATCGAAGCAGTATCGAACGTTCGCACTGTGGCATCGTTAGGGCGGGAACGGGCCGTGGTCTCGGAGTACGTCTCCCAACTTCGGCCGGCCTTGGCCCCGGCGCGGCGGTCGGCGCATTTTCGAGGGCTCGTGGCCGGCTTGTCGCGGTCCATGTTCAACTTCGTCAACGCGGCGGCGCTAACGTACGGCGGTCACCTCGTCGTGTCCGATGGGGTGGCTTGCGAGAATATTCTCATGTGAGTTAATGTTCTTGATTAGTCCGACAAAATTGTGTGCAACCCTCCTGCTGAGCGCCAGAATTGTGGAGGGCGAGGCATGCTATATGTCAGCGAGCACGGGTGGTATTACGGGGAAGGGGATTTCCCCGTAATACCACCCGTGGCAGTCGCGTGCGATTCGAGCTCGAGCTTCCTCGCCCGCACTTCCAACGAGGAGGAGAGTCGCTCATATACTTATCGGACTGTAAGTAGTCGAAGTCTGCGTTACGTTGCAGCGTATCTCGTTCGCAAACAGCTTACCGGAGTGGGGCTAGGTGAATGAAGCGATTCTATTGGTTCTTAACAGACTTAACCCTCGCCACGCATTCTTGCACATCTCAGATAAAAACACAGCTTCCATATCGGAGGAGGAGAAGGAGGATATAGCAAGGCATGCACCGCATTCTAGACGAACCGCATACCACCTAGTGTCGAAACAAGTGAGAAAAATCTAACCTTACAAACTTGCGACGTAAACTTCGTAAAATCTACTTTGAAGTGTGAGAAACCAACGCTACAGAAAATACACCCTGCTTACCAGGGTAGTCAAAAGTTTAAAACTAAGCCGACTGCTGCGGCTAAGAATGTGTTATGCCGATATTGGATTGAGAGACACTCGTCTAAGGGTACAAGTTTGTTAAATCCGGAGCATACTAGGATATTATCTAACTTCATTTTATCATAGACTTTGATATCTAGGATTTCGTTATAGTAATTTATGTCACATCAAATACAAGTACGTAATCTTAATAGTTCTGTGTTTGATGAAGTATATTACTTCGTCCACAAAACAGTAACAAGTAATCTGTTTGTGTTAATTATTTGGTGTGGCAGCACAACGCAGTCTTTGCAAATGGCGTCGGGTCAGGCTCAGAATGCATTTACCTTTGCGCCGGACTTCCAGCGCGGGATCGACGCGGCCTCCAGGATCGTGCAGTTCCTCAACACCAAGCCGAAGATCACCGACCCAGACGTGCCAGCTGTTACACAATTTGTAAGACAGTTTTAGGTTATTTTAGCTTTTAGCAGCTAGCAAACGTTTGATAAGGTTGTGGGGTTGGGGCACGAACTTTTAGCTTTAGCTTTTACATGGGAGAGGACCAATGGTGAGAGGATAAATGCGAGCGCAGAGAAATTCTTGGACATGTAATGCTTTTTGCGAGCGCTAAACTTTTTAATACCTTTATAAATGACGAGAAGGTATAAATTACTGCGCGAGTGAGCAAAGCGAACGCTAAACTCAAGAAATTGCCTTTTAAAGGGCAAACTTTTTGGCGCTTGCTTCATACTGCCAAACTCTTTGGCACTGCCTGAAAACCGCTAATCTTTTTGGCGCTTGCTTCAAACTGCCAAACTTTTTGGCGCTTGCTTTTCAATTCAATATGACATGACGGAATTTGAGAAGGTAAATATTCGATTGTTTTTACATAAATTGCCTGTTAAAATGTCCCAATGGTCCTCAATGGACATAGGTACCTAGGCACTTAGAATTTCGTCTGCTTTATTGGGATTTTGAAAAATAAATATTATATTGTTTTCTCAGAAAGCGGACGGTGAGGCTAGTTTTAAAGGAGTTGAATTCAGATATCCAACTCGGCCCAACGTGAAAGTCCTGCGTGGGTTAGATTTGCATGTAAGTTATTTCTTCACCTTTCCTAAACTACCACCTACTTAGTTGCGAAAAGGATCAGAACGTTTTAGAATCATTCGTTTTTGAGCAAAATTTGGAAGACTCTTGAATTCAGGGGTAATTAAATGATATCTACCAAACTCTGTGTAAGTAGCTACATTTATTTCCACCAATACCAGATTAGTTTATGAAAGCAACACAAATAATAGGTAATTAATAAGTTGCCATGTAAAAGCACAGCAAGCAAAGAAACTAAAACATATTTCTCAATAACTTTAGCTCATCGCCGGTGGAAATCAGCTTTACTGTGTAACTCTATGTAATTTGATAGGTGGAACGCGGCACTACGGTTGCTATAGTGGGCAGGAGCGGCTGCGGCAAGAGCACACTGGTGCAGCTTTTGCAGCGCTTCTACGACCCAGACGCTGGAGTAGTCGTGAGTTTAATATTCTCCTACCAACATTTTTCGCCACGGCATATCCCAACAGCTATTAACCAGGTACGCAGGAGATGTTATAGTGTACAAGTGTGTGCGCAATACACATGTACACTCCCTGTTCCTTTACTTCCATAGTTCTCTCGTCTTTCGTCTCACTGACGGAAATCCGACATGACCGGAATGAGATCAAGCGCAGACCCAATAGCTCAGCGTGCTTTCCGTGGCACAGGGGTGTTAACATCACCAATTTGCTGACTCCGTAGCTATTTCTGAGTCAAGGCTAGCATGCCGACTGCTAGCCAAACCGAATAGGTCTAAAATGTAGCGAGGACTCGCACAAGAATCAGTCGTGCTTGCATCGTAATTTTGACTGTGTTTTTGATTAAGACAATACTTACATTAGTCCAACAAGTTCGTGCGCAACTTTCTTGCACTCCGCACGTCGTGCGGAGGACGAGGAAGCGCCAATCGCACGTGACTGTCTTCTGCCCCACAACACCACCCGTCCCCGCTGACATCTACTCGTAGTATCATGCGTAGCACGTCTGGCGCTAAGCAGAAGAGTCCCGTTCCGCATGATCTATCTCTTATCGGACAATAGATGCACAGCACAGGTCACTCAAGCTTTTGTTTTTTTTTGATAGGCGCTAGATGGCGTTCCACTCCCACAGTTGCGGGTAGACGACGTGCGCGCGAGCCTCGGCCTGGTGTCCCAGGAGCCCGTACTCTTCGACCGGACCATAGCGGAGAACATCGCTTATGGGGACAACTCAAGGACTCCCGCGCAACACGAAATAGTAGACGCCGCCAAGCAGGCCAACATACACAGCTTCATTGTGTCTTTACCACAGGTACAGCGAATATCCCTTATGGCACCAACTACGGCAATACAACTGCTGATGAGTCATATTATAAGAAACAAGTCAGTGCGTTCATGTACTTCGTGTAACTTTGGGAAAAATTATAAAGTTTATTTTTATTTTATTAATAGGCAGACATTTGACCAAAATCTCGCATAACTAAGCGTCGAATACGATACGGCCGATGGTGATTTTACTTAATACCGATGCTTGAGAAGGAGGGGTTGTTTTTACTGTCTGACGATTTTGGTAACGCGTTTGTTCTGTACTTATTTATCTGCGTTTTGTTTTACTTATTTGTAGGGTTACGACACAAACATAGGCTCAAAAGGCACCCAGTTGTCCGGAGGGCAAAAGCAACGGGTGGCGATTGCGCGAGCGTTGATCCGCCGTCCGAAGATACTGCTGCTTGACGAAGCCACGAGTGCTCTTGACAGCGAAAGTGAAAAGGTGAATCTTTTGTACTGCTGTAGATTTTGTTGACTTATAATGACAAAAGGTAGGTATTGACATTGTGAGAAGCTTTGAGCGTGAGCGAAGGATTGCGATTGCGTAACCTAGCCGTTGCACGGCAGCATATTGCTCCAGATTTAACATTACATATATAGCTCGCTGAGTCAGCCTGGCCTGCATGACAGATACTAGAACTTCGTACAGAGGTTTTTTTTATGATTCTATGTGGTGATCCACTGAATCTGCAGTGCTATCGGTTTACATTGACTACAATGAAATTCAAAGAAATATCTACTGAATAATGTTGTCAAAGATGTGGTGTTATTTAGTTCGCCTCGGAGTCAAGTACATTTTCGTTTAGACTAGGTGTCTAAATTTCGATAGGAGGCCGACATAAATTGCAAATAATTTCATTCTTATAACTCTGGAATATGATTCATAATACACTAAACTTATTCAGTGATGTACTATCATGCGACGCGATAGGGTTGACTTCTACAAGAAGCTACTAACGCCATCTAGCGATCCTTTCTAGCACTTTATTCATGCTCGTCCAGGCAGCAACGTAGTGCCGCGCACCGATGAATGAAACACGCGCGCGTGTCGCTGCTCGTTTGCGACACCCAACTTGATTTGTCTAACACGTGGGTCGGTAGCAAAAACGTACCGACGCGGGGAGTTACAGAGGCCTGCTGCCTGCATATAGCACGGTGGCACTAGTAGGCGCCAGACGTGCATGCTAGATGTCAGTGAAATGGGTGGTTTTTCTGGGATCGGGTTTACTATGAAAGTCGCGCATATGGCTACACCCTCGCCCCCCGCACGTCTGGCTGGCGCACGGATTGCAGACGGCTTAGTGCGACTGTTTTCATGCTCTCACCTTCGTTCGTGTGACGAAACTTTGTATGGAAATTCGGTCACCGTCCCTAGTAGCACGTTTGCGAAACCTGTTTTTTTCTATAACACTCAGTCGTTCGTGAGCGCGTGTGAGTAACAAATGAAAACTCGCACTACGCTCTCAGTACCGTTACCATGAGTTTACGGCGGTTTTACTCGCTAGCGACTACGTAAAAAAAGAGTATGGAAAATTGCACAGCGCCTCTAGCGGTTACTTGAAGAACTAAAAATTTCCATACATTTTTTTTTACGTCGTCGCTAGCGAGTAAAACCGCCGTAAACTCATGGTAACGGTACAGTATTGTCTTTCCTACGCAGGTCGTACAGGAAGCCCTAGACGCCGCGAGCGCGGGCCGCACGTGCGTGACCATAGCGCACCGGCTGAGCACGGTGCGGCGCGCGGCGCTCGTGTGTGCGCTGGCCCGCGGCCGCGTCGCCGAGAGCGGCTCGCACGAGCGGCTCATGGCGCGCGGCGGGCTCTACTACAGCCTGCACCAGCACTCGCAATGATATACTAGCGTCTGTCGTTAAACTTAATAAAATGATGAACATAATTTGCCATTTTACTGGTTTAGTCTTATTTAAGAGGTGCATTAGAGGTAGATTAAGTACCTACATATGGTATTGGATGTTTTTTCAAAGCTTTATAGGTAACACGCAGCCGCGTCGCCAAGAGCGGCTTATGGCGAGCGGCGGGCTCTACTACAGCCTGCACCAGCACTCTCAATAAAGAACTACCTAGCATCTGTCGTTAAACTTAATAAAATGATGAAAACATAACTTGCCGTTTTACTGGTTTAGTCTTATTTAAGAAGTGTATTAGAGGTAGATTAAGTACCTACATATGGTATTGGATGTTTTTCAAAGCTTTATAGGCAACACGCAGCCGCGTCGCCGAGAGCGGCTCGCACGAGCGGCTCATGGCGCGCGGCGGGCTCTACTACAGCCTGCACCAGCACTCGCAATTATATACTAGCGTCTGTTGTTAAACTTAATAAAATGATGAAAACATAATTTGCCTTTTTACTGGTTGGTCTTATTTAAGAGGTGCATTACAGGTAGATTATGTACCTACATATGGTATTGGATGTTTTTCAAAGCTTTATGGGTAACACGCAGCCGCGTCGCCAAGAGCGGCTTATGGCGAGCGGCGGGCTCTACTACAGCCTGCACCAGCACTCTCAATAAAGAACTTCCTAGCATCTGTCGTTAAACTTAATAAAATGATGAAAACATAATTTGCCGTTTTACTGGTTTAGTCTTATTTAAGAGGTGCATTACAGGTAGATTATGTATCTACTCGTATTTGATGATTTTTCAACGTTTCAAGACACTGCGGCCGCGTCGCCGAGAACAGCTTGCACGAGCGGCTCATAGCGCGCGGCGGACTCTACTACAGCCTGCACCAGCACTCGCAATGATACACTAGCATCTGACTTAATAAAATGATGAGAAGTAATTGACTTCCCTTTTTACTAGTTAGACTTAAGAGGTGAGGTGCATTAGATGTAGATTATGTATCTACCTATTCTCTTAATGTTTTTTAAAGCTTTACAGCCGGCACTAGCACTCGCATATACAATATGTTAAAAAAATCTGTCCGAGCCGAAAGGGTCATAAAGTTGCTTTAATAACGTTACTAAAATAAGTATCAAAATTACGTAATTCATTCATACTTTTTTTTTGGCGATTTTTAAAGTTAACGAGTTTAGCACCTATTTACCCTAAAACGGGGTAATTTTCAAAATACGTTAACACTCCCGCCGGGCGCGCGGCTCCATTGACGCCACAGCTCGCTTTGTCGGTACTACAATAAACGTAGCGGCGGCCTTTGACATCGCCGCGCGGCACGTTTTGGCGGCTATCCCGATATTATTACAGGTCAGTTTCGCGATTACATTACTTCCGAGTGGTCGTTCCGTTCCGTTGATCCGCGAAATGTCATAGGTATACGAATCAAGAATGCTTTAAGCTCATGTGTCTGAGTAGGTTATTCTGCAGCTTGCAGAGACTATGAAGTGCGTTTTGCTATTCCGCTGGGTATCACAGTGCCGTCAGAGCGTGCGTTCCAGCGTTTGCACAATCGCGTGTTCACTACGGGCGACGCAGGGTGGGGAAAGCCATCGGTTTGACGCAGGCAGGCCACGAGTCCACCAAACACTAATCACTACCACAAAAAAAGCTCTTTTCAGAGCTACTAAAAAGTCTCTGTTTCTTACGATTAGTGTTGTAAAAGAACTGAGTCTTTTAGTCCTCATTTTGTGGCTTTGAGTTCTTTTTCCAGAACTCGAGACTAATGAGTCTTCCGAGTCCTGAGTCTTGAGTTCTTTTGAGTCTTTTTAGTTCTTTCAGTCCTAATTTTTTTTGAGTCTTAAGATTTATTCTAAGTCCTTACGGGTTTTTTCAGTCCTTTGAGCTCTTTGAGTCCTTTGAGTTCTTTCAAGTCCTATGAGTCATGACTTATACAGCAGGACTGCAGTCCAACCAAAAGGACTTGGGTCATGAAGCCTATGAGTTCTTCGAGTCGTATACTTTAAAGTAGAGGGCTGAGGAGCTCAATCAAAAAAACTAGCATATTATGAAGTTTTTGCATTTTTTAAGCAGAGGACTGCAGTCTTAATAATCACATCACTCACAGTTCGAATAAACAATTGGAAGTGGACGTTCATTTCATTGATACCATACATACATACAATCACGCCTTTTATCCCCGAAGGGGCAGGCAGACTTGAAGCACTAAGATTCTTCAACCATTTTTTACCATTGATCTATTTAAGACTCAGTCGCGGGTTCTTTTTTAAAAAACTCGGTCGCAAGTTCTTTTTAGAAAAGCTAGGTTTTTAGTTAAAGGATTGTCTCAAGACTAAGTGTCTTGAGTTCTTTTTATAGAGAGTGAGCTCTTTTAAAAGACTCTGTCTCGAGTTCTCTTTGACAAGACTGGAGTCTTTTTAAAAGAAAAAAAAATCTGCTACCTGCTTCGTCAACTTAACTAATACATTTAATTAAATACCAATACTAAAACAACAAGTCAAAAATATTAAATTTGCTTAGCAATTAGCAACTATGTTCCCCCCACTCCGAAACCCAACCGATCCGAAAGTCCCCATCACGCTAGCCGCATTACCACGTTGAATGGCAATGGAAACCTGTTGAACTAGCCAGGACCCGGAGCGGGGATCATTCCCTTTCTCTCACAAACGTCGCCCTAATTCTTTAAAAAGATTGTGCGCCTCCTGACACCATGGACCTGCGGTCTCCACTGCAACCGGTACAAAATCGTATTCCAAGGCCGAGTATTTGTCGTGTTTCATTTTAGCGGCGTTTTCCGCTGCTGAACCCTCTGAAACCACAGTATGTCTCAAGTGAGACGCCGCATACGTGCTAACGCATGTAGCGTCCCACAAGAGACAACGACCTCGCCGCCATGGTACCAATGTTAGTCCGTCCGGTCTTTTGCCATCCGTTCGAGACAGCCCAGGCGGCTCTAGAACACATTAGAGCTGACACCCTCAGGGAATATGGGAGCACCTAACAAACTCACGGATGATCTATCAATTTGTTTAATACCAGGCAAAAGAGCTTCATAATCTCTAATATTAGAAATAAATCCACCGCAACCAAAGATTTCACATTTAACTGAATTTATATCTAACCCTATTTTTTTCAACTCTGGAATCAAAGTTTTTAGATCTTGAAGGACCACCTCTGGGCTGCCGCCTAAAACACCATCATCAAGGTACCAGATATAGAGAGGGGCTTTTAAATTAGTGATGATCTTTTGAATGGCCAAACAAAATAATAATGGTCCCAGTGGATCACCCTGCTGAGCTCCAACTTGAGACTGTATAAAGCTATTAGAGAAAAAGAGGTTACTTGGAGAAGCATAGCACTGGTAAATAAATGGATACAGTGACGGAGTTTTGTTCCAGGACTTCATTCAGAATGACATCTCTCTCCACACTGTTAAAAGCGTTTTTAATATCAATTTTCATGATAATATCGTCTGATGTCTCGTGCTCCATAGCAACAAAGCGAGTGGAATGTATTGCCGCCTCACAACCCCTTTCAGTGCCAAATCCAACCTGCTTTGGTTGCAAGTATCTAGATGTTACCTCCCGAACAGACCTACAGCAAAGCTTGGCAGTAAGACGGCGAAAAACACTGCCAACCGCAATTGGCCTGATACCACCATCCTTTTTGGACAAAGCACACAAAGAAGCCCCATACAAGAAAGGTCTGACTTCTACGTTCAGCATACCTCTTAATAAAAAATTACAAAGTCTGGTACACAATGGTAAAAAATTACAAAGTGTAGTCTCTAACAGACGAGGCCCATTGCTTCCCGCAGAAGACGATGTTAATTCATTTAGGTGCTGGGGGCGCAAACCGTCAACACCAGAAGCCGAACCATTATAAAAAGATGCAATAGCATTAGCCACATCCAGTGGTGTCCAAAGGACTCTAGTCTCAATATTAGGACTAAAAGACTCAGTTCTTTTACAACACTACTTACGATTGACACATTATTATCTGGCTAGGTCATGACTTCGCTACCTGCGAGTGCCGGCGCTATGCCGCGCCCCCGCGCGCCCAGTCACCGCCCTTCGCGTTGCCATGTAAGTTTTTTAATATAGTATTTTTTATCTTTTTTTTTCATGGGGTAATTTTTTCTAATATTTTATGAAAATAATTACACAAATTGAACCTTGACTCTATGCCTGATAACACCTTAACGGGTCAGACAGGGTTTTTTTTACATATTGTATACGCGTCTATCGTTAAACTTAATCAAATGATTTGAAGTCAATTTGCGTGTCTGTGTTCATTATGGTACATATGAATGAATAAAATATTTTTCGTTATATTATCTTTATTATTTCAAGGATAGCAAGTGAGTAGATTACAAAAATATATTCCTTCCGTGCAACGGACGGCGTACTGGCTCACGCTACCGACGAGCTACCGTCGTTGCAGGCTCCTATCTGTAAATAAAATAAAACATTAGGTTTAAAGGTAAGAAAATTTCGCATGGTAGTGACACCAACTTAATTTTGTAACTAAAGTGTAAAGGTTTTTTTTTACTTTTTAATTAAGGTACTTTATTGAACGCAGCTGTATTCGTTTGTAAAAAATTTGTAAGTTACTACTATCGTAAAGTTATTATTATTATTAGGAGCCTGTCGTGTCCCACTGCAGGGCAAAGGCCTCCCTACCCTTTCTCCTATATCGTAAAGTAAGTAAGACTATTTTTATACTCGTAGTTCAATTTCCGTTAGTTAGTGATAAGTAGTATTAAAAAATTTGTGCCAATTGACTTTTGACAACAAAATTTTAAAAAGCTGTCTGTGGTGAAAGTATCCACGAACTACTTAGCGTTAAGGTCAGCACCATAAATTATGACTCCTGAATATAAACGCTTAAATCCCTAAATTATTGCTGTAGCATATATGATATACATGCCTTTAAAATCTGAAGGATTCTCTCGATTTCTCCAGGTTTCCGTCATCAGATCGTAACATGGAGACAGTAGGATTACCTTGGGAGTTCAAAAATCAGTCTAATGTAATTTGTAAGTGTAAGTCAAAAGAAAATGCTCATCACGGACCTGAACAATGTTCCCTAAGGCACTCTATTTATATCTGTTTTAGTTGAGCTAAGCTGCTAGGGTTCTATATCAGCTGCTCCAGACCTTCAATTTGTGTACGTCAATAGAAAATGCTCATCACGCTGAACAATGTTCCTTAAGGCGCTCTATTCATATCTCTTATAGTTGAGCTGAGCTGCTAGGGTTCTATATCAGTTGCTTCAGACCATCAAAATGTGTACGTCAATAGAAAGTTCTCATCACGCTGAACAAAGTTCCCTAAGGCGTTCTATTCATATCTCTTATAGTTGAGCTGAGCTGCTAGGGTTCCATATCAGTTGCTTCAGACCTTCAATTTATGTACGTTAATAGAAAATGCTCATCACGCTGAATAACTTATCTTAAGGCGCTACTTTCATATCTCTCTTAGTTTAAGTGTACTGCTAAGGTTCCACATCAGGTACTTCGATCTTCAAAATTAGTTATAGCCTAGTATTTGCCCAGACCTAATAGCTACACAATAAAAAAAGTTTCATTCAAATCCGTCCAGTGGTTCCGGAGATTAGCGTGTTTACAGACAAACAGACAAAAACAATTAAAAGTAGTAAATTCCTACTCTGTTACTATTTTAACATCACCCTCGATTAGTTTTTGGTAAAAATACTCAATGTACAGACAAATTGGTTTTACTGTTTTAATATATGTATAGATTGCACTTAAAAAAGATACATAAGGTTAAAGCAGTTTGTTTCTCAAAAACTTCTTACTTACGGGGTAGGTGCCGCCATGGCTATGGCTGTCAACTTGGAAATGACGCTGCCAGCCACCAAGTTACCGTAGTACGACTGCGCGGCGGCCGCGGTGCTGCCGGCCACGATGCCGCTGCTGCTGAAACCCATCATGGGCGCAACCCACGCCGCGCCTAACCCGCCGGTGCCGTAGATCACCGCTCCTCCAACAACGCCTACGACTACTGCCGATAACAGCCCCATTTTTTACCGACTGAAAAAAAAACGCATGACAGAAGATATTTTTTTACACAATATTACCGACTAACTACCATTCTACTATTATTTATTCTGTGTACCTAGCTCAATTTAACCGATAATTCAAATTTTTACCGACTCGAAATGCGTTGTACAGAGAATGATCGTCACGCACAGGACTTTTTAAAGACCTGCTCGTGTTATCTTATTTGTTATCTACTCTTATTATGCTCACAGCTCTCCCTTACACGGGAAAGGGATGCTGTGAGCATGAGCATCGTTTCAAATTAGAAAGGCGACATTATGACATTATTCTTTTTTTCGATATAGATATATAAAAACCGGCCAAGTGCGAGTCGGACTCGCGCACGAAGGGTTCCGTACCATTAACTTACAACATAAGACAATATAGGCAACAAAACACGTATGTATGGGAGTCCCCCTTAATTTTTTGTTCAATTATTTATTTTTAAAGTAAATTACAACATAATATCCTGTGAATATTTTAAACGTCTGCCTGTTGCCATTATTAATATAGAGTAAATATTATTATTTTAATTTTATTGTTTATTTTTAAAGTAAATATATATAACTTAATATTCTGTGAATATTTCAAGCATCTATCTGTTACCGTTATTAATAGCAAGCAAAAAATGGTTAAAAAATCACGTTTATTGTATGGTAGCCCCCCTTAAATATTTGGCTTATTCTGTTTATAGTTTTTGTTGTTTTAGCGGCATCAGAAATACATCACCTGTGAACTGTCTAGCTATCACAGTTCATGAGATAGGTAGTACAGCCTGGTGACAGACAGACAGCGGAGGCTTAGTACCTATTATGGTCCTGTTTTTACCCTTAGGGTATGGAACCCTTATAATGAACACAACAAAAAGGAATTAGCAAAATTGTTCTATTGTTGATAATTAAAAAATATTACAGTTGGTTATTAGTAATTAATTACATTTCATAGTCTCATTTCTACCCGTAAACGATCCTCACATTACAACCAGTGTTGCCAACGGATGAAATAGCAAACCGCCAGATAAGGCTCCTCAAACTACCAGAAAACCACTAACAAAAATATGTCACCCTCTAAAAACCGCTAAAATTTCCACTAAGATATATAAATATGATTAAAGCAAAAAAAAGAAAAGTAAAAGTACGTACGTTTATTATTAAAAATCTTATTGTAGTGATTATATTTTTTTTACTTTAGTAATTAAAAAAATCAAGTTGCTTAGGATATTATTTATATTAATAAATCGTCTTCAGATGAATCTGCACTTTCATTTTCAGCCTCACTGTTATCAGACTGACATGACTCCTTCGACCCCATTTTTTTTATAACATTTAAAGGAATTTCATAGTTGTTGCAGCACTTTCCCATCAACTGCATACCGCAGCGTATTTTTAGAATCGATTTCAAAAGAGTTAGCTTCATTCTGTTTCGCTGCTTGTTTGTTATAATATTCATGCTACTAAAAAGTCTTTCCACATCAGCATTCGAATGTGGCAATACCAAAAGTGTAATCGCAAAAGTTGCTAATTCTTGAAATCGAGCAACACCTTTTGTGCATCTTTGAATTTCAAGACTTCGCACCAAAGTTTTTTTGTGTAAAAAAAAAAACTGTTTCAACAAACACACTAATTACCTAGCCCCAAACTAAGCGTGAGCTTGTTCTATGGTGACTAGGATAACGGATAGAAATACTTAAATACATATAAACATCCATGACTTAGGTACAAATGCTCGTGCTCATCACACAAACATTTGCCCCTTGCGGGATTCGAACCCGCAACTGCCTGGTTTAGAAGTCCGGTGCGCGAACGACTACACCAAGACGGTCGTCAGTGTCTTTTGTTTCATTCCATCTCAGTAAATGAATTTGCCGCCATTGATCGTCAACTTTTGCAATTAATTCTGTACTTGTTACGAACCGAGCCATTAAATCAACCAGATTTTCTTTGTTGTGATGCAGGGCTTTTTCGACACTTATATGGGATATTTGTTTCATGAGAGTACTATTTTCCGGCAATCTGTTTTTTATTTCGTCAATCAGACAAACTATAAATTGTATACACCTATTCCGCAATACTTCTTCCTCTTCCCGTCGAAAACTTTTTTCCTTCATTTCTTGAATCTGTTTTTCGAATCGGAATCCCAGGTAGCATCTTTGGTCCAAATAGTCACGAATATTTTGAGTAAAGATATCTATCTTATGTGTAGGTAACGTTACTTTGGTGACAAGCATATCACTCAAGTTTGTTAATTCACCGCACAATAAGGTGTGGTCCGTATTTTTTGACTCTAACATTTTATTGACTCTGTTTATATCAATCAAAATTGGATAAATAAATGATATATATGCATAGTTTATATCATTCGCATACATAGAGTGCAATAGCTCTGACGTGTGGCACCTTTCGTGCAACTTAGCAATCGAAAAATGAGTTTTAAGCTCCAGCCATTGCGTATAAATTCTCGACACAGCAGACTCTATGGATAACCATCTAGTCTGACAGGCTTGAACAATTTTAAAAGGTTTCTGTCCATCGTTGATGGTTTTGTACAGCTCTTTATAGCTAACTTGTCTGGAAGATGAGCGAGCAAACCAATCATATGTCTCTCTTATTAAAATTCAAGATTTCGCGGAAGAAATTCCTTTGCTGCTGCTGAAACAGCCAGTTGCAGGGAGTGGCATAAACAACGTACCAAAACTAAGTGCGGTATTTCTTGTTTCAATCGGGCAAAAACTCCATTATTTACGCCTACCATCACCGAAGCGTTATCTGTACCAATTCCCATTAAGTTTTCAGTTCGCAAGTCAAAATGTTTAAGCGTCAGCGAAAATACCTTCAGCATTACATGCGTCGAGTTTAGCAAGGTCCAAATAAGATGAAACTAATTTTTCATATGTAGTGCTGTAATAAATTATAACTAAACCCAAATATTTTTGTACAGCAATATCTTGTAGATTCATCTATTAATAAACTGTATGGTTGATCTTTAATGTCGTTTTTTAAGTTCTGTAAAATGAGTTGCTAAAATATTTTTTATTACATACGTGCACTTAGTTCGATGCAGCTGCATTTTATTTATTTCTTTTTCATGGCTATGATTAATAACTTCTCCTAAATGATCAACTGTTCGTATACTTGTATGCATTGCTGTGAATAATGCAACTCTGGCTTCATCTTTCTTTTTTCTATCAGTAGACTCCTTTTTGAATAGCAGCTTAGGTTGTTTGATGATAACCTACAAACAAATAATGAAATATATTTTATAAGAAAATTTTTAATGCAACCTCATTATTGACCAAGTTCTACTAACCGTTTTATAAATTACAAAGACATAGCTATAATTTACCTTTCTATTTTGTTGGTGCTTTTTCGAAAGTGCATGTGTTTTTAAATCTCCGTAGTGACTTCTTAATATTGTTCCACAAAACTTGCATTTTGCTACTTGGCCAGTGGTACTTTCAACTGCTTGAAGCCATTCTTTTAAATCGGGATCCTGAAGCCAAGAACCCCTAAATTTTTGGGAATATTGAGTTTTCGGCATAGCGTCGTATGAATAATATTTTCATTTAAAAATGTGTAATCGCGAAACGAAACAACAACGCACTGAATCAGAGTGACCGAGTTCAAAAACATTGGTGGACTAATTATTGTAAAATGCTGTCAAATAGAATAGAAAGCGGAAATTATATCCCTCTCAACTTTTTAGTATACCGTAGAGCAAGATACAAATAGATCTTGCCCTTGCATTCCATCATTTTTTATTAGTCACCTTATACTAAATATATTTAACGGGGAATCCCCGTGAATGCTTTCCAATGTCTATGGAAATGAATTGGTGTTGTCTGCATAGTAAAATAAATCATCCTAAAATATATAGGTTTTTATTTTGAAAGTATAAAATATGGCTTATTAGTCGTTTCTTATAATTTATGATAACTCTCCTAATCCGCGTAAAAAAACCACTAGCCACTAAAAGGAAAAATTTGCCACTAAAAGCAAAAATTTGCCACAAAAAGGGGATTCCAAACCACCAGATTTAGTGGAAAATCCAGTAAGGTGGCAACACTGATTACAACCCTCCCTGTCACCCTGTAAAGTATGTAAGTATTGGTCTAGTAGGTTAGGTACAAATCTTTATTTTCCTATGTTACTTTCTTCAAATATGGATTAAATTGGTCTAAAATGAATATATTTTCAATAATATCATTTGAGTAGACGACAGCTCAGACACAGAAAATATAAGCTGGTGCATTCTGCTGCTGCCTCCGGCTGACACCGCCATTTTGTAAATCGATCACGCACGCACCGCGAAAGGAACAAAGAACTTTGATAATATTACGAACGGTGGCCAGCGTTTTGCTAAAGTTTTTTTTCTTCCTCGTCAATCTAAAGTACCGGCCTATAAAATAATAAAAAATATACCAATCAATTTACGTTACCTCGACACACGATTCACCCTCGGTAGGTACACTCAGAAAATAGACTGACTGATTGACTGACCAGCCTCCTGCCAGACCACTTCCATCCACTGACTGAAGCTCACCACTGATGCTTGCATTGCATTACATTGCATATTTATTGATTTCGATTGTCTCTGATTTAGAGTTCCCTATGACGTTGCAAAATTATAGTCATTCTTTCATTCATTCACATAAAGATAGAAGGTACAAAGTAAAGGCAGGACAACTGTACAAGGTAATAATATTGGTGTTTCTAGCCTCTGGGCAAATACCAATACTACTGGTTTAGTAGAATGTTCAAAACCGAACCGCAAAGTCGGTATTATACTCGTAATTATAAAATAACGATCTGTACAGTATTCACCAAAAAAAAACATCATCTTCTTAGCGTTATCCCGGTTGTGCACACGCATGCGAATGCCCAGGATCCGCTGACCATGATCCAGGATGTAGCAGATCAGGTAATTACAGTGGAGCGACTGCCATCTGACCTTCGTGATCCTGTTAACAGGGGAACCTGACCAGGTTTGGATCATGTTTACACATTCAGTCGCCAGAATGTGCAGGTTTCCACACTATGTTTTCCCTCACCGTAAAAGCATCGGTTAGTTAAACAACTAATGTACATAACTTAGAAAAAGTCATTGGTACATGGCGGCACGTGGGATCGAACCGGTACCTCCCACATGAGAGGCAACCCGTTAGCCACTACGCTACCGATGCTCTTTCACCAAAAAATAAACGTTTTAAATTCACCACTTTGGAGTGGCAGCTGTATGCCATATCATTGCATGGTCTAGGAAGTAGGTACAAAGCATACAACAAACTCTTTTAAATCGTATTCTATGTCTAAATTATTAATTTCAAATTGTTTTTTTTTTATCTAATAATTACGCAAATAACAATTTTTGATATTTTCCAACACACTTGCTCGTAAAGTAAGCCTTATGATATCGTTCTTAGGGCCATAAACCAAACTATAACACACGCGTCACGCGTGTATAATATGGACATTTTAGTTATATTTCCATTACGCACCTAACTGCAAATTATATGTGAGTAAACAGAGCATATTCAATTTATCCGGGTAATACAACAAAGTGACCGAAAATCCATTTACATTTTTGCAATAAATAATTGTGACAGAAAATTCTAATTTTGAAGTAGGCGGTATGGCTATGTAAACAAGCACCAAAAATGATTTTTTGAGTAGCCGTGTATTGACGCGTCATTCGAGTTTTAAAGTCGAGTCGCCGAATAATAAAATATGCGGAACCGTTTAGCTAGCATTTGCAAAATTATCTACATTATACCTAATTTTTTGCTTTTGTGATGGGGGATTTTATGTTGTCCATAGAGTAACATAATCTCTAGGAAGCGTTCCGATTTGCAATGATAGTGCATAGTGCGCTGTAATAACCTGCTTAATGCTAGTTTTGATTTGACAGATTCACGCACTCACCTTCGGCTGAGTGACGAAAATTAAATAAGCGGTTTTCGCTAACTAGCCACTAGGGGCGCTGAACAATTTCCATACAAAGGAGTTTGAAAGTTTCTGTATGGAAGCTGGCATTACTGCTGGCATATCGACTATATCGCAGAATATCCAAATGCTCGTTCTCAGGTAGACTATTATTATTACTGTTTATTCGAAGAGAGTAAGTACATAATGTATTATAGGTATACTTACCTACCTACAAAAAAGTAGGTAAGTAAGACCTACCTACAAAAAGTAGGTAAGAAGTAAGTACTACTAATAGGATCTAGGACTCCCTTTAAGTAATTTTTTTCGCGATTGGTGATCATCAGTATAAGGTTTATATTTCTTCTGAATCAATAATCACCTATGTAAGTACTTCTCAGATTGAAATCTTCACCTTTTAGTTATTATTGGATTCCGTTCTACCACGATAAGTTTTTTGTGCATAATCTAAAGTTGACATGACAGCCCTAGTGCAACCGCCTAGCGTATATGAAAGGCGAAGAACACACAGATGATTGACTCTTGGTCTTTTGGGCCCGCAGCCGCAACTCGATTTAGTACCTAGTAGTGTAAAAATATTAACTATTCGATTTGAAGATGTGTTACTCCAGTTAATTCAATTCGGCTCAACACCAACGTTTACTAGGCGTCATTGTTGCAACCTAAGATGCTGATGCTGATACAGCTGAAGTTGACAATGAAAAGCTAAAGTTAGATAGATCACATGAAATAAATAGTTTAAAAAGCTGCTCCGAAAGATATTGATAAAAAATATCTAACAATGAGCTAATGCTGACTCTATCTGCTGTGATGTGACTGAATCGACCGACTAACGTCCTCCGTAGCTCAGATGGTACGAACATTCGCCCGGATAGCGAAGGGACGTGGGTTCGTGACCCACCGGATGACACAGTCGATTATTTTTTATGAGCGATTTCGTAAGGCAATCAAAGTGTAAATAAGTAGTTAATGCCTAAGTAATTTTACAATCATTCCTTTTTACAGAGGTTTCCCGCTACCTTGTTGACTATTGGTGTTTTCATAAAAGGGTTGATTTTTGGGAAAAACGATTCATTGTCGACCTAGGTCTCAAGCTAGGTATCAACTTTCCTTTACCTTAATCGGTTCAGCGGCTTTATAAGCAGACATCGGTAACAGACAGAATTATTTACTTTACCTACTTTCTGTTTGATTTTAAGAAAGCATTGATCTCTGAAAATTTTCCCTATAGGCACATATTACCAAATAATAATAAAATAAGAACAAGCTCACGCTTAGTATGAGGCTAGGTAATTGGTGTGTTTGTAGGAACAATGTATTATTATTATTAAAATTGTGAAAGCCCGAAAAAATAGCACATTTTAACACAAAGTCGTTTACAAGTTTTGGTTTTTCGTGCTCGAAAGACCTAAATTTTCCAAGTTTTCTTAGCTACTTAGGTAGCACCTAAGTATATATTTTGCTATAGTTTATCATTGCTTACTAGGAATTCTAGTAGGCAATCAATGACAGTTTTCATTTGACAAATACCAAGGATGGAGGATGGTTTCCTGCCTTGCATTTGGTTAGAAGTTATCAACTGGCCAAGCCAGTCCGACGCCAAATATTGTTGGAAGCGGACGCGCCCACACGCTCCTTACCCGACGCGACTTACGTCTTATCTCTTATCAGTATCACTAACATGATACACCGCATTACCTCACGAGCACTGATAGTGTATGATACGCGATAACGATTTATTCTTTACCCCGTTCCTCATAATCAAATCATCAATCTTTATTGTCCTTTCGATAATGTTTTCAGTTTAAAAGCTAACTTTTAACAAAACGTGAGTGAACCTGAACGATGAAGGGGGTGTATTTGGCGATCATTTTCCTTACTTCAGTGAACTGCCAGTGTAGTATAAAAGAAAGCTTGAACATAACGAGTGGAGAAGTGTACCAAAATGGTTCAGTGATACACGACGGTGTTGAATATACAAGTTCTTCGTGGTACGAGGTCGAAACTGATGGGATGGTTTCTCGTATGGGATGCCCTTGCATTGGCCGTGTTTGTCTGTGGAAATGTTGTCCGAGAGGGCAGGCGTTGGATGACTTTAGGCAGTGCCAAGACTCTGAGGCGTTGGGCGTGGAGAATCCCTTCAACCCACCGGTGTACAAGGGCCAAAGCCTGGTGAACGTGACGGCACATCAGAGGTTCTTCTACTTGAGCAATCAACTCTGCGATGATCGGTACATGGTCGATTCCGCGACTCCTAACGAGGAGATATACATTCAAGAGGTGAGTTTAGGAGTTTGATCACAGGTAACACAGTCGTACTCGTATTTCGTCGTAGTACATTCATTAACCTAGCTATAAATGATATACTTTTAAGTAATGAACTAGGTTCTATAATTTAGATTAATTTTATTATTATTCACTTCATCGGCAATTTATCTGCGTCATGACATGATCACGTCATTCCATCCACTTCTGGATAAGCCAACCAGATGGACATGCTGCTTTTACTTTTTATTTGGGTACCATAAGGTGAAATAAGCAACAGCTGAAGGCGACGATGAAAATAGTTTAAAGCAAAAGTTAGATAGATCACATGAATAAATCCATACTAATATTATAAATGTGAAAGTGTGTCTGTCTGTCTGTCTGTTACCTCTTGACGCTTAAACCACTGAACCGATTGAGACGAAATTTGGTATGGAGACAGTTCGAGACCCTGGAAAGGACATAGGCTATATTTAGTCGCGATATAAAAACATTGAGGGGGTGAAATGGGGTTTGAAAGTTTATATGGAAAATCCAACTCTTGCGGGCGAAGTCGCGGGGAACCACTAGTGGTTTATAAAGCTGTTCCGAAAAAGGTTGTATAAAAATATCTACCAATGAGCAAACGCAATCAAATGTAAATTAATAGTTATAAGGCCCAATTTTACCATCATTTCTTTTTACAGAGGTTTCTCGCGACCTTGTACTTGAGTATAGGTTTTTTCGTAAAATATATGGTAAAAAGATGATGTCGACCTATCTAAGTCTCAAGCTATCACCTGTTCTTTACCTAAATCGATTCAGCGGCCTTATAAGCAGACATCGGTAACAGACAGAATTATTTACTAACAACTTCCAATCAATTGTAAGAAAGCATTGATCTTTGAAATTGGCTGAGATCTGTGTCCCTGTAGATACCTATTACCTCGTGGCTACATTTATTATTACGCACCAACCTACCTCGGACGTAGATCAAGTACTTAGGTAATGTACCTAATTTAGTCTTCTTATGTCGGTTATGTTATATCCCTACTTGTCAATCAACGTAAAGTGACTAATAAAAATAAATACTCATACAATATGAGTGGAAACTTTAGGCATTATTTGTGTCCTGTAGTGGGTTATACTTATTATTATTTGCGTCATTCATGCATGCACCGACATTATTAATTAATGCACTTATTGGAAAACAGGGAAACATACTCAACACTTTGCAATTGCGTTCCTTAAATTAGTTACATAGTAATCAAAATACTAATTGATCTTTTTTTTGGCACAAGTGATATTATAACTTAACTATAGCTCTATATCCTACTTAACTACTGTTAGCAATCGCGGTGTCAGCAAAGGTGCCGAGGCGCGGGCGGAACCGTCCTAGGCCGGGCAGAGCTGGCTGAGACTCCTTATGTGGAAGACGTGTGTGTGATACCTATGTAAATCGTGCTATCGGTGGATCAATTACAAAAAGTATGTACGAATTCTAGTTTCATTTATCATCGATATCCATTATCGATAACACAGCGGTGGGATATTTCCCAAAATAGACTCAAATCAAGTACCTACCAAAGTGAACTTAAGTGGCAGTGATACTCGCATGACAACGGATGGACTAAGAAAACATTAGTGACAATGTTAGACTCGTGATAAATCTGTGAAACGAAAGTGCTCGAATTGGAGTTGGTGTTCGCGTCGTGTTCATTTTAAGATCACGGAAGAAGTGCAGCGCAGGTTGTGCTGGTTGATTCAGAAAGCCAAGAATACGATAACCAACTGGATGAAAATAAGTGAACCTACACCGCCACACATCATTGCGGCGCTTTATTTGTCGCGAATACAGTGTTGGTCAGCGAGGAATTGTGGATAAAAGTTCACGGTGGACGCAGCAGCGTGTTTCTTCACGAATCAGTATTATGAATTACGCTCCTGGTATTGACGCTGGTTTTGTTCCAAGCAAGAAAGGTTATTACGTAACGAAGTTGATTCACCCGATTGAAGATATAGCGGCTGCTTATATTGTGAGCAAAAGAAGGAAGCTGTATCAAACAACGCAAACCCTAGAGTGAATGGCAGATTTATGCAAAGATCAAACATCTATGCGTCAAGTTGGTCGAGCGGCAGCAAATAGATTTCATGCTGGATAACGAAGCTGAAAAAAATATCAGTATTGGAAGGTTGTGCAAGCATACATTAAACGATAACGCAAATTTTTCACAGGTTGACGGGTTAGATGCGTAACCGTGCATGCCCGGATGGATAACGCCATACCGCAAGCGATGGAGTAACAATAACAAATCTGGCATCGGGAATAAAACAAAGACGGCTTGCTACAAGTACGACAAATGCGGCTAGAGGATTTGAATGTAAGTTGACGCCAAATACTACGCGTCAGGTTATCGCGAATAGGATAGCCGGAGCTTTGAGCTCCGCTAATGAAAACAAAGAACCAGTTTAATGAAAACATTGCCATGGGTTTGGGCACACTATTGACGAATGCTATAAGAAGCTAAAAACTGTCAACTTGTGCGCAAATAAGGTTACTTGTTAGTGGGGAGAGATATATAATGAATCCTCGAATACCTGGTGATGAAATACGTTAACGCAGCGGATACAACAACTAGTTGTGTGATATCAAAGTTGGTGCTATGTCTAAAGGTGGACTCACAGATTTTGAGGATCTGTATCTCAATCCCATATTGGTTTAGTGTATCTACTTCACTAAATAACATTGGTTGCTCACACGAACAACAACTTTCGAGGAAACTTTTGAAGGATGAACCAGTTATTTATGAGCCCTCACTGATGACCTCAGATTGAACGAGAGATTGTTAAGAAAATGATTACTGAGTTCATGAGGTCGGTTGTATTTGAAGCGAGAAGAAAGTATTGTGTGATGCAGGCTTTGGCTGGAGGTTTAAGGAATAATAAACCGGTTCAATCTTAGATTTCACGAAAAGGTGACTCTGAAAACGATTATAGAAAGATGTAGGTACTAAAGTCGTACCCAAGGATGGCAGACATGCATTATGAGTTTTATGAGTAACGGCAGAGAAGACATTAGACTCGTATGCAGAAAAGAATCGAATGGAAATTCGATTTGGTGTGAAGACAAGTGAACGTCAGCAATAAAGAACATCTGGTGACATGGTGGTATTGGAAATAGCATCCCAGTTATACCGAAATGCAAGGCAGCGAAATATTACAAGACAGAAGTACAAACAAATGAAAAGTAAATAGTAACACCCGTTAGTTGTTCCGGACTTGACGGTGCGTTATACGAAGCATTGGCATACTAACAAGTTCAAGTTCACTCGTCACATACTGGCGGCGGCGAAACAAAGAGCCCTTGTTATTAGGTGCGGCGAGGCTGAATAGAAGATTTAATTGTAAGTTGAAACTTAGTTGGCTGGACAAGTCACATGACTACTAGGCTTAAGGAGATCGGGGCCCCTAACATAAACAATGGGTCGGTTCTATGAAAACATTACCATCGCTACGGTGGCTGACATACCGGTGAATGTTTGAAGACAAAGAAAAGCTCTCAATAAAGTTTAAATAAAACTGAAGACAAGCAATCGCGGTGTCAGCAGAGGTGCCGAGGCGCGGGCGGAACCGTCCTAGGCCGGGCAGAGCTGGCTGGGACTCCTTATGTGGAAGACGTGTGTGTGATACCTATGTAAATCGTGCTATTGGTGGATCAATTACAAAAAGTATGTACGAATTCTAGTTTCATTTATCATCGATATCCATTATCGATAACACTATATACCTACTTACTCGTAAATCATCATCATTCAATTGAGGAAAAGCGTCATTCTTCACCACCTGGGACTTTGTTTTCTGTTCTACCGACATTACACTAACTTTATTTACCAACATACTTACGTACTCATTCTATGGAATATTTAGGAAAAAAATATCCTAAGTTTAACTCCTAATGAAATATAATTTCCAAAATTAATTTTTACTTTTGTACCTAACTAACTAGAGAATGCAAAAGTTAATTTGCGTACAGCCTACCCCAATGTGATGAGGTCGATAATTAGGTAATGTACCTAAGTACTTACATTTTAACATGAGTTGGTAATCTTATATCATAGCTGTCGTGCCTTACACCCGGCAAACAACCTCCTCAGTTTGGGCACAGCAAATAGGTGTGTCGTCCGTTATTATAACTCAGCTAATTGCCCTTTGGTATATCCACTGCTGGTGTGTAGGTTTATTAGACAAAATGGTACTTGTAAAAAAACCGGCCAAGTTTCGTACCTTTGATACAACATGAGACTATATTATATTAAAATCTGATCTATTTTTTAGTTTTGAAAACGGCATGAACACAACGATTTGAACGTCATTTAACATTGAAAACTTGTTGAGACGATTTGTCGAAATCTAATAAAACTAAGTATAGTTTAAAACATATAGGTTGTTTGACTGGTCTTGGAAGATTAATTAAGAATAATTAGCTGTAGCCCGTGACTTCGTCTGCGTCTGCGTCGTCCCATCGCTTTGCCACTACCCCCTAGCCTCGCCTATATCGTAATTTCGTATGGTGAAAAAGGTCACCTTCTCATCTTTAGAATCTAGATGGTACTTATTTTATTGAGATGAAACATAGAAAAGTGTTCTGGCCTATAGGTACCTACATGTTCAGAATGTAGTAGGTATCATCAATCAATTCATCAAATATTTTGTCGCCCTACGTCCTACGTACTTAAATAAGTCAACGAGTCATTCCAGTGCAGACTGCACTGGATGTCTGCACTCAAATCAATTTTCCTCAATTGAGTACCTAGTAATTTTTAAAATTAGTAATTATTACCTACCAACTGATTACTAATAAAACAATCCCAAATAACCTTTTGGTTAAATACTCGGGATGTTGGTTCAGTAATTCAAAGAACTAAGTTGTTTGCTTTGGGACCACGATTGTCGCGAAACCGGCCGCGGTCGCCCTCGATATTATTTATTTTAAGAGCCATCAGTCGTCAGCCGACAAAGAAGATCAAACAGATTAAAAAACGATCTTCAACAATATTTACCTACTATTAACCCGTCTCGTCGGCTAATAGTCTGATTTGCCCGTGCAGAATACTTTACTGTCATTTTAAGGCGAAATATGCTCGATGCCTTGCAATTGTATGAAGAAGCTCGGTCAGGAAAGAAACGAGTTGATAAGTTCATTTTATGGAAGAATTTGATCGTGAGAGTTTGAAATCTACTATAGGTACTTTAAAAAGAAAGGTACTTTAGGACATTGTATGATAATTATGGCTCTCGAAACACGATTAAAGAAAATTCTCCTGAAATTTAGTCTAACCTCGCCGTCTTTACATATGAAAAATATTTTTACTAGTTAGTTCTTAAATTTCGGAGCCTAAGAGCCTTCCCTTTATTTTGTTCATCAGTACTCGAAGACAGACTAAAGGTAGAAAAAGGAATCGTAAGTTTGGCAATATTATCGTCAAAAAACAATTTTCATGTGCGAAATCTGCGCAACGACGAAGCAATAGGACAGTTGGGCCTTTCTGAATCGAATTTAACTTTATAATCGGTAACTTAACGTAGGTTATACTTTTCTTGATAGGTTAGGTAATTAGGTGTCATATGTAAGTAATTTTGTGTTTTTTTTAAAAAGGGTGTGAATGTTTTTTGTCCGTACCTTTACGAGTAACTCGAATCGCTAGAAGTTAGTAAAGGTGCAAGTACTAAGTACTCGTACCTACAAAGCATAGCTTTTGCTTTAGTTAGACTTCGTCGAGGCGTGGTTCGAGGTTTAACGTAAACGATAAATGTGAGAGCATTAAGTAGATCTAAGGCAATCTTGATAAAGTGAGAATAAGGTAATCTTGATAAAGTGAGAATAAGGTTTAGCTTCTAAATTTACATTAACAGGAAATCATTCCTTGGGAAAGTTACGTAAATAGGATCCTAACTTTGAACACATCTTCCTATTTCATAACTAGGATTTACAAAAAGGATGGTGTAATGAGTGCTTAAGGCGGTTACTGATTAATTTAATTAGGTACTTATCTTTCATTGAATAAGGAGAACTTCAAAGTGATGTATTATATAATTTAACAGGAAACCATTCCTTGGGAAAGTTACGTAAATAGGATCCTAACTTTGAACACATCTTCCTATTTCATAACTAGGATTTACAAAAAGGATGGTGTAATGAGTGCTTAAGGCGGTTACTGATTAATTTAATTAGGTACTTATCTTTCATTGAATAAGGAGAACTTCAAAGTGATGTATTATATAATATATGCTTAAGGAAATACAAATCCTAATAATCACCTAAAAATACTTTTTCTTGTTTGGAAATTCCTCTAGAAAATACTAGAAAATATAACAAACATGGCATTTATTTTTATTATATTTACATTCATATATTTATAGTATTCAACTGAGGCACGCTTTTGGACCAATGGAATAAATAAACATTTTGAAGAGTTTCGTCAACATTAAACATTATGAAATCATGTGTGTGCGTTCCTGCTGGTTTCTCTGTAAAATATTTACGCTAAGCGATGCCAAATTCTGTTAGTTTTGTAACTTAAATTTGTTTTTTAAAATATTCTGGTATAAGTAGTTAGTTAGTTTTAGACTTCAGCTGTAAAGCGCGTTGCGGGCGGGAATGCTAACAAATGTATCCATGGGTTAAATAACGAGTGCGGATTTCGTGTTGTTTATTATTGCATCTGGATGTTTTTGCTGGAGCCAGTTGGCCGTGAGACTGCCCATGTGTCGGGAAACTTAGTCGTGGATGGTACACGTTCGTCCTGTAGCGTTCTTGACATACTTTTCAGGGTTCCATAGTCAACATGGAATTCAAATATTTTTTCGGAACTAAATAGATAGTAATTTGAACGCTCAAAACTGATGCCAAGTGTAATACGTTTTGCGGTCAGTGCAGTAGAGTCACTATTTCCATCTACCTGGCAGAGCCGATATATTTTCCAACTAAGAACACCAGCTGTTTTGAAATATAAACCCCTTGTAGGTACTACTAGTAGCAAATTCATAGCTGCTGCTATGTCACTTTTATAAAATACTAGTGGTTTCCCGCGACTTCATCCGCAAGAGTTGGATTTTCCACATAAACTTTCATCCCCCATTTCACCCCTTTAATGTTTTTATATCGCGACAAAATTAGCCTATGTCCTTTCTAAGGTCTCAAACTATCTCCATAGCAAATTTCATCTCAATCGGCTCAGTGGTTTATGCGTCAAGAGGTAACAGACAGACAGACACACTTTCGCATTTATAATATTAGTATGGACTAGTAAAAGACAGCTAATTTGGAATTAATGACAGATAAATGACATGACATAGAGACAAACATTTCAAATTAGCTGTCTCATATTTATTCAATTGTTAAAGTAATGGCATAATCATTAAAAGTAATAGTAACAACTGTTGTCCTACTTATATTTGCGGCTAAAATATTTTAATTATATCCGTGACGTTGATCTGTCAATCACCACCTCAGTATTTAGAATCTTGGGTAATTAGGTAACGTAAACAAAAAATCGTAAACTGAAATGATTCAAATTCTTGTTGGCACGTTTGCGAGTTCAAAGAGTTTTACCATCCTACCTTTAGATTTTTACGCAGATTATTTACAGCGTTAAGTTTATTTATTTATTATGTGGCACGTGGCACCATGTCGTACTAGTGCACTAACAGGGCTATTTTAAACCTACTTTATTATATTAATACGTACACAACCTACTCTACATTTTCCCCCATACAACCCATAAAAGCTGATTGGTTATTTATTTTTGTTCGGAGTCTTTTTTAGGGTTCCGTACTCAAGGGTAAAAATGGGACCCTATTACTAAGCCTCCGCTGTCTGTCTGCCTGTCTGTCACCAGGCTGTATCTCATGAACCGCTATAGCTAGACAGTTGAAATTTTTACAGATGACGTATTTCTGTTGCCGCAATAACAACAAATAATAAAAACGAAATAAAATACATTTTTAAGGGGGGCTCCCATACAACAAACGTGATTTTTTGCGTTATTTGCTCGCTATCAATAATGGCATCAGGTAGCTGTAGTAGACTATACTGTCTCATGTTGTAAGTTAATGGTACGGAACCCTTCGTGCGCGAGTCCGACTCGCACTTGGCCAGTTTTTTTAGGTTTCGCTACCTACAATAAGTTGCCTATATTATATTGACCCTCAGAATTAATCGGTCTCCAAATAAATGACATTGTTTTACAGTTAATCCTGTTGTATGAACTTACATATGTATACTTAAATGTTACATTAATTATTGGGGTGAGTTTTTTGTTTATTCAGTATACGTAAATAGTAAACCTACAAAGTCATCCGTCATAATACTTAATTAACTTGTTAAAAGTCGACATTAAACAAGGTTATCAGTAGTTTGTGTCGTATGGAGACACAAACACTATTATTATTATCAGCTCTCCTATAAATAACCTAATCAAACACCACGAACTCAAGATTAGGGACACATGGAAGATTAAAGGGTCGCCTCGTCTGACCGCCTGATTCATTAGCTTATCATAAATGATTATACTTTATGACCTTTTTATTAGGGTTCCGTAGTCCTGACAAGGAACCTTTATAGTTTAGTCATATCTGTCTGTCCGAGGTTCTGCTAAGAGACCGTTAGTACTAGAAAGCTGGTATTTTGTAAGTGTATGTATATCTACAAACTATACCGTCAAAGTGGTAGAATAAAATTAAGGAAAAAACATTTTTTTTGCGTAGCTCCCCTATGTGTGAAGTAAGGATAATTTTCTTTTCGTCCCCTGCCCCATCGTGTGAGATATCGTTGAGTATCGTCTTTTAAAATGATTTAGGAGTTTCTCTCCTCTTAAAGCTAAACTATAGCAAACTGCTGGTTGTTTGAAGGCGCAAACTATTTAAAAATTTAAGATTACCGGCAAAACCGATATGGGTCTATAATTGTTTATATCGTCCCTGTCCCCATTGACAAGTTAAGTTTGAAGTATGACAACTTAGATCATTCAAATACTTGATAGTTTCGCCATACGAATCGTCACACAGAAGCGGGCCAACTAATGTGTCTTTGTGTTCCAACTAACGTGTCTTTGTGTGCTGTCTTACACAGTCATCATCATCATCTTCCTAGCGTTATCCCGGTTGTGTGTGCCCAGGGTCCGCTGATTATGATCCAGGATGTAGCAGATCAGGTAATTACAGTGGAGCGACTGCCATCTGACCTCCGTGACCCTTGTAACAGGGGAACCTAACCAGGTTTGGATCATGGTTACACACATTCAGTCGCCTGAATGTGCAACCTTAATCGGTTATTTTAAATTTTTCAGTTCATGCAAATTGTGCATAGTTGGCCATGAATAGTTAACCTTAGAACAACCACATACTCGTATTATTTATCCAGGATGAAATAAAATTTACCTACGGAGCGTAAAACAAATTGATGTGTTATTTTCTTTAACTGCATGCAATATGACCTAGCGTGCAATCTTGAAATCGTTCGGTTTATTGTTGTTGTGAAGACAAAAAGTTTGTTTAAATCACAGAAAAATATAAGTTTATAATCTCACTCAAGTGACTGATTGTGGTGTTATGATAACTAACATAAGTATATATTTTTTTAATAACTAGTAGATTTTAACCGTAACACTCATCTCAATTCTAATAAATTATAGCATTTTTTGAAAAAGAAGTGAATTTAAAAAAAGCAGGAACACCCACTCAGGAAAGCAGGAACCACAGAAGTGGTTCAATTGCTATTTATTTATCTAAGTTACTCGTTGTGTAATAAAAAGCAATTAGGTAACTAGTTGGAAAGAGTAGCGGGCGTGGCTTTAGATAAATATAGTCGCCAAGAAAAGCAAACAAATTAACAAAGCATTTTATGCTAAGTAGGTTATTAGGTAAAGTACCGACAAAGTGTTGTTTGTAGCCGTCAAAAGTTGTAACAGTATACTCTCAATAAGGCTAAGTTGTGGACTGCAATGACCAATCTCGTTATTCATTTACCTACTAGTTAACAACAGATGTTAATTTATTAAATTAAAGTTTTTGCTGCAGATTTTTTTAAACCCACCGAATCTTGTGAATAGTAGACCTGTGCCCTTAGACAAGATGCAATATATTCTATGTAGAGAACTTTGCTATCGCCAACGAAAAGTCAAAATATGTATACCTACATGCAAGTCATGTGATGTTTCGATGACTTAAATCAGCTTCATAATTTTTTTTAGCAATAGCGAACTTTGCTTCAGAATAGATTGCTCTTGTCTACGGGCCTAGAAAATGTCCCGCACCTGTTTGATTCATGCGATATCTACAGGTATAGTTTGTCTAAGTCATAAAGTTAAAACAAGATTTTGCAGTTTAACAGTAAAGTGCGTAAAAATGACAAATTGTTCAAACATTCTAGTTTCAACATAATAGGCCCCCGGGAAGCAAAATTAATTTCTTTATGGGTTTTTAGCGTGAACTCCATGCGCAGTGGTAGGTATAGCTACGGTAGCTAACGGGGGTGGAAATTATGGCCCATGTGGAATTTATGATGGCCGCGTAAATCGCTATTGATAACTACCTACCCGTATTCCTCGCTGTACTGGCAATCCCCGTGTTTTTACAAAAAAGTTTTGCTCCGAACAAATAAAATTTTGCGCCTTGCATGCATTTTGCACCAGTGAATACGAACTTTGAATACAATATGCAAATAGGTAGCACAAATTGGCTGCGTGTTTGTATATTGCTTTTTCTATGCTGCTAATAATCGATGTTGACTTTAGACACAGATAGCTTTAGATTAGGTACCTTGACATTTTAATTTCAATTGTTCAAGTTTCAATAGATTAACTCTCCCAGCTGTTCAAATCTTCCAGACTCCCAAAAATATTTTCTCCAAACAGGAAAAAGCTGAAGTTCAGCCAACTTCGTAGGCAGTGGTAGGCCCTAGATTACTTTCTGCCAAACAAACCTTAACTTACAGTAGGTTCAGATTGTATACTGTCTGCCTATCTACCTTACTCGAAGAACCTTTAAATTAAAGCGCTCAAGATGATCAGCCCCTTGAGGATCATAAGACCGCCTCGCGGTCCCATTACAATTGATTTCTATTGTGTCTGGAAACATTATCCGTCAATGGGATAAAAGTAGATAGTTGAAGAGACACGACAACAATAAAGCTTTTCCCTACCCAAGATGTAGTGCGCTATTTGAAAACGGTACAACTTCCTTTTAACCAACATCAAAAAGGAGGAGGTTCTATGTTCGAATGTAGGTTTAACTTTGTTTTTTTTTATGTATGTTCACCGATATTTTCGTCAGTTGTTTCAATTTTCAAATTTATTTTTTAGAGTAGTGGCACATGCTCTTTCAGAATATCTTAAGACGGTCTTCCTCTAATGTCACCAAATCAAGATCTGATGAATCTGATGATATTATAATGATCCTGGAGAAGTCGTAAAGACTCTTTAGTTAGAGTTTGTATAAGCACGTCATAGTGGTTTTGCTACAGTAATCAGCATCGCTAATTTTTCAAGCGTTTACATCCACTATGGTGCTGTGATCTGTCACAGCTTTATGGTGCGGACCTGACAATGATGATTGACGATGACGCTTAGGAGTTGGTGGATACTATTTTACCAGTTATATCTGTACTATTGTTTCTCTTTCTAGAATGCAACCCTCTACGAAATAACAGCAGGGCGTCACCAATGGCACGTACCGACGATATTTTGCGTGGACATGATGGTGGACAACATAACGGAGGGTCCTCGCATGTTGGCCGCGGTGTGCTACCCAGAGCCCTCGGGTGACAGCCCTGTGCTGCACATCGCGTATTCTGTTGGTAAGTTCAGGTATCAGTATAGGGTATTAGGGCCATCAACTTATACTATGACTGGCATTAGTAACGGTACGGTTATGCCTGGATTCAGATTCTAGTAAATACAATTTTAGCCTCTACTCACACGTAAAGCCTGGAAAATAATAATTTGACGAGACTCCCTTAATTATTACGTCTTTATGTTATCTTTCTTGGCAGTCCTTTTCTGGTGTGCAATGAAGACTTTTACATCTCTACTAGACTACGGATCTAGACTCTAGACAAAACATTCGAATTTAAATAGCTACCTACACACGGCACATCACGCTGTCTGTCTAGGCTAGTCTCTCTATCGGCGAAAGCTGAGGAATTTCTTGAATAAATTTTCGGCTATCATCTCACTAAACTGGATTTACGAGTAGGTTCAGTAGGTATGTATTTTATGATTGTGTACATTACATATGTATTTAATGTAAACATTTAGGAGTCACAGTAGTAAAATGTCCATTAACTGACATAATAGCATCTTTAAGTTAAGAGCTAATAAAATTATTATAGAGGCAAGTATTATGTTTTCCTAAATGGTCCATCGTCTGGGCTTGGCAGACGTTTCAAAAGCCATTAATGAAATCGCTATACAAAATAAAACAAATTAATGTTGTTTGAGTCCCAGATGCTCTACAAAAATATTTTATTTTTTGTCTGTCTGTCAGCCGTAGCTCGCGAGCGAAGCCATGACTTTGCTTAAGTATTTTATATTGCAATTATTGTGCCCTAAAATTGCAAGTCCTGTCTGTCTGGGAAAGTCGGGAAGACTTTCACAGGGGAGATAACGCAATGAAACTCGAACGATTAAAATCTTAAATTATTATTTTTAAGTGATAAGCATTCACTTTGCAATCTAAATATATTATTGCACTTGAAAAAATGACCACCAGAGGCGGAAATCAAACCTGCATTCCTCGCATACTGGGCGATTGCCTAACCTCTTTTGGGCGATTACCAGGGTGGCTAAGAGGTTAACGGAGGAGGATATAACGCATTTTATAGACAAGTTAGTTATTAATATTTTAGCCTGTCTCTTGTACTTTTTAATCACCTGAGAAAGAGAAGGAATGCACTTAAATTTTGTCTTAGGCAGGGCACTTCAGAATCGAGCTCTTTGCATCACTGAAATTTATGTTCCTAAATTACTTTGTTTCTTTTCGTTTGTTTAGCAAAGACATAATTAATTTTAAATTGGTCTTAGATAGTAGAGTATTTAGTGACATGGTTTGTATGGAGAACCTTGCAGGAAGCCGCTTGGCACAGGCGTACCTGGTGGTCATCTGAGCTGATTTAGCCCGGTACTCACGTGGCACCTCCCTGCAGGTAGGTGGGGAGAAGGGGGGAAAAGCCCATCTACCTTGCTGCACTCTCACGTCCATATCTCCAAAAGTTTAGCAAATAGGTCGTGTTTAGTATCATTTACGTATAATTCAAGAACGAGGAATTTATTTCTGGAACAACATTTTCACTTGGAAATATAAAAACTTGAAAATTTATTTTTTTACAAAATCGATTCTTACAATTTAACTGACGTGAGAGTGCAGCAAGGTAGATGAGCTTTTCCCCCCTCCGGGACCTGCAGGGAAGTGCCACGTGGGTACTGGGTTAAATCAGCTCAGATGACCACCAGGTACGTCTGTGCTAAGCGGCTTCCTTTGTTGAAGATCTGCAAGGTTGACGTCACTAAATACTCTACTATAGATAGAGCACTTAGAAGTCTTAGAAGGCAGACCCCACCATCAGATGGGATTAATAATGCCCAGGAGAGAGAGAGAGAGTCGTCTGAGATAGAGTACCTTAGACCCTATTAATTTGTTCACAGGTCTCCTGCTGTCAGTGCCGTTCCTTCTGGCCACATTTCTGGTGTACGCCTTCATCCCGGACCTGCGGAACCTGCACGGCATGTGCCTGATGGCGTACTGCGCCGGTCTGATGGTGGCCTACATCTTCCTGGCGTACCTCAAGATGCAGACGGGCGAGGTTGGCGTCGCCATGACCGGCTGCTACGTCATTGGTAAGTTAGCTTCCTAGGGCCTAATTTTGGCTGACGATGTTCGTATTTTCGAGTTTAGTCATTACGCTCATTCGCGCTGGCATGTTGTCATGAGTGACAGAGATGGCTACAGTGACAAATACGGACAATTGTCATCTAGAGTAAGACCTCCTTAAAAGCAAAGCAACCGGCTGTGAGATCAGCTAAAACTTTGTTAATAAGTGGTTCGTACTACTCGTACCTATCTACTGTAGCGATAATAGGTGGTGTCCGAAACCCTGGGGTCCGTGGAATAGTCACAGGGTTCCGCGTTCTATCTGAGAGCTTATTAATAGCGTTGTTCCTTATTAATTTTGATAGATCGTTAGGTATACATCTAATACTTACAAGTACAAGTTTTTCTTTATATTCAAGAAAAACGTAAATATCAAATGTAATTAACAAGATTAAATTTTACGACCAAAATAGCGATCCACCAAAATAAATTAGGATTCCGAAGAAAAAACTTTACCCTCCTTCTGACGCATCCGGATAAAAAAGGAACCCCTGACTTAACTCTTAAAATGTACGAGTAAACATTAGTATTGCATGTTTTGCTCCACAAGGTACACTGCGGTTTCTATCTACATATTCATAGATGAGTTGTTGTTATTGAAGAGGAACTAGAAACATAATCCAATACAAATTTTGTTTTATTTATTTTTTGTAGATAGAAAACCGGATAGCAAAGAGCAGGCGTAGCGGAAGCTTTCGTACAAAAAGTGAATGACTAAGTAGGTACTTCTAAACATAATTGGAATTGGATTCAGTGTGAAACGACCCTAAGAGTTCGATTTTAATAAATTCAATAAAATTTGAGCAAGGTTAGTTTAGTTACATGGAATTTCGGTAGTAAGGATTTGTAAATCATGCTAACCTATATTTATTACTATGTTAAAAAGCTATTGTTACTTATTCGAGCGTGTGAATTTATGTGTTGACCGATAAAAACGCTCGCTGTATTCTAATAAAGTTCGATATGCGCAGCACCCAAGAGCCAAACAAAAATATAGCCATAACAGTAAACATTACCACATTAGCCTAAATTGCGTTTAACAATGTTTTATTCATACGAATCAGGAACTAATTTATTCAGTCCTAAGTGAATAATTGACTGCTCAGGCACTCCCTAGCTAATTTGATACTAACGAATGCATAGGTATAACAAAAAAGTATAGGTAAGCGTGACAGGGCGAGTGACGACTTCGGGTCCCGTAGAGTATTTAATAAACCTTTGACAAAATTCACTTACACAGAGGGTATAATTCAGCTTGTTCAGTCATATTTTTATTTTTGCAATAATGACATAAAGCTTTAGATTGTGGTTGGTATTTCAGTCTTCGTGTCAGAGATCAATATATGCTTTGGGTAGGCTGTTTGTTTGTCACTAGACTCGAATTCAAGGTGCCCATTTTAAATTAAGTTCATTTTCTCTCTTTCTCTGGCGAAGAAACAAAAAGAGACAGACTAAAATAGTTTAATAGTCTCACGTGACACATGTTTTTTCAACCTTCTCCCTATTTTGTATTATGTGATACCTTATGTAGGACCCTAAATGAATAACGTTCTACGAGGTTGTAAAAAGCGCGCTGGACAGAAACCGATGGAGGCAAATCATCAGCACGAGATGCAGCCTTGATGCTGACCACGATCCTCAGTCATGAGGGAGCGACAAAATAGAGAGATAAATGAATCAAATAGTGTGGGACCTAATTCCATCAAATTCAAATATTCTGTGTCACAAAATAACCGCTCGACGTAGACGAATTTTTGGAAGCGGATCCCCTATTAATTAGCAGATCGCTGTAATTCACTTAAAACACTTTTTTACTGGGTGTGTAAACCATTCAAGCTGACGTCCATTGTATGCGAGACATTAATTAATTCAACAACATTTTGTTATCATGAAAAACATAGGTCTCTCGTTCGCGGAATATTCAGTGTTTCGGTGGGTAGAGGCTTTTAATCCGATATAATTAGCCTTTCATGAACTCATAAAGGTTTTCCATGTATATTTTTTTGAAATAATGCGGTGTCATTTAGTGAAACAATGGGATTTACGTACTTACGGGTATTTTAGTAGAAGGAAGCTTAATTGTATTGTAAACTTTCTTTTTGTACTTATGACTATAGTTTTTGTGGGTTGGGTTAGGGGGTGTTAAGTTGCTTAGCCCGTGTAGGTATAATATAATATTTATGTCTAGACCCCTCTACCTTTGGACCTTGCCTTGGGGAAAAACTTCTTTATTCGGCTTGACTCGATTCCTTCTCTACCTTGTGCCATTTGTCGTTACTATCTTTATTTTAACGTAACGGGAATTTATTTTCGAGCTAGTTTTCAGTTATCGGAGGAGAATAAGATAGGTAGGCTACCTCTCTTATTCTCTCTCTACACTCATACACATTGGGTATGTTTACCCCGCATACTTTGATTATTATCACAGGTTCTTCTGACCAAAATCGTGCATGATGCAATTTCAGTAAAGATGTACCATATTAGTATGTTGCTTTTCATATGTATGTAGTAACTTCACTAAAGTCTGTAACAGAAATAACCTAATATGTATAATTGGGCATCTTTTGTCTGTTCATGAAACGTAGGCATGATCTAATGCTCATTGAAAATAGAGCATTATTCTAATTTAGAGGGCAACTCGCAGCCAGTTCTGTTCATAAGGCGGGTTGTATTATAATTTGCTACACCTACCTGCTTCGGCCCACATCGTTTGTCAATTGAGACTTGAGACGAACGTTAATAGACTGCGGCTTATGACCTAGACCTCTGTCATTTCATTAGGTTAAATAAATTGTAGGCAGCTATTGAAATTTACCCAAAACTAGTATTGTATTTTCAATTTGATTTATTTGTAGTTTTGATAATTAACCAAATATATTAGTATAGATATTATGTTTTCTCCAGCAATGGAGCTATAAATTGGAGCTAACGAAATAATAAGTATGTTCCTTTACCTAAAGGTTGTCTGGAAGAAATCGCTTATAGCGATAAGACCGCCTACATTGTACATTTTTCTGTGTAAATCGTTGTAGTTACTGTATTTTTCTGTTACGGTGTGCAATAAAGAGTTATCTATCTATTTTTCTAATAATACGGAAATTTTTGCAACCTAATCGTTAACTATTTTGGTTTTACTCCTAATCTTTCGGCCTTATTGCATTGAACCTTCAAAAAAGGTTGCCTTTGAACATGGTGCCTAGGTTAATTGGTACAGTGGCCAGCACATCAGGCTCTAAGTTTTTGTTGCAAAACCATCCTTATTACCATTAAATAGTGTTTACCTTGCCGTGATGTCGAGTCTTTCGTACACAGAGATACTCAGAAGAAGCATCAATCGTCCGATGCCATTAATATTTTCCGTGGAAAACCTAAAATACAACTTACGATGCACATTCCTTAGAACTGGCATTTGGGTTACATGCATAAAATGTTTACTATCAGACTCCTTCAACAAAATTATAGGATAGTAACGTTGTAAATAAACTACAATGGGCTCGATTCTGAGGTTAGGGGCCCGAGACTCAATCCACTTTATTTACGGCACTGAATAACTGCATTTCACAAATAAAGTCACTGGCTTAGAACGCTTCTTCGTCCGGGTCGATATCGTCCAGCAGGCGCTGTCGCCAAGTGGGGCCGAGCCGGGCGCGGTGCGTGGCCGAATGCCTGACGTCATGCTTAGCAGATCTTGGTGCATCAAGTGTAGATGGTAATCTTTGGGCATCCGCAACTGCAACACATTTTGAGTTTCAAAAGCTGCAAAAACTAGCTATTAGCTAAAATGCAATGAGTAAATTATAAAGTATATTAACTTAAAGTTATATTTTTATAATGTCTTTTGTAAAGATTTTATAGTTTTTTCTTAATTTTATGTTTTCTGCACAATAGATTTCATAAAACATAAAATAAAAAACTAAGTTAATAAAAAGACTAAGTTTAACTTTATTATTTCTCTTTCTCTCGAGAATAAACGGAAAGAGACAGACTAAAATAATTCAGAAACGAAACGTTAAATTAGGTGATTACTCGTACTTACGTATTTTTACAAGTTTTGGCAGCTGCCCTGCTCAGCGTATAAGCATCGCTATCCAGCGCGGTAATGCTGCTAGCATCCTGGGAACCTTACCACAAGGACCCTTTTTATAATTTTTGTTTTTGTATTGTATTAAATATTTTATCTTAATTTTTATTATTAAGTTGCATATATATTACTAATGTACATTTATATTCTAAATGATATTAATTCATATGCAGATCAAAAATATATTTATCAATATACAAGAATTGCTCGTTTAAGGTATAAGATATTGGCCTAGTCAAATTCCAAATGATAAAAGTACGAGAGAATTCTTTAAATAAATTTGTTTTAGTGAAACAGTCGTATCGATACAAATAAATTAGTTTTTGTTTAGACATTTCCACAATTTTACTTTCCAAGTTATCTAAATTTATCCGCGTTAGTTTATTTTTACCTAAGCCTAGTTTCGTGTATATTAATTCCGCGTTTAATTTAAGATTTTTATTTGTTATTCTAAGCGTTAGAATGTACGAAATGTACGATATCTAATCTTGTTTCTGTAAGCTCTCGTGATATTATAATAGCGAGTTTATTTTTATATTTTTACACAAAAAGATCAACGAGTATAATATTGTACGAGTAATCCAATGTTGACTGTAGTTTCTATCTTGTGCTTCAATACTTAAAAGAGCTATGGATTTTGTTCTACGTAATAAATAAATAAAATAAAGTAATACGCAACGATCGTCGTTGATGAAGTTAGAGTTATCGCGGGAATACTCTTGACATCAAACCGATTTGATGAGTTTTCGTGTTGAGATAGAAGTATCTTCTTTGCTCGCTTTTTTAGCTTTGAATGTAGGTAGGTAGTACTTTTTGGCGCGAAAATATGTAAAACATAAGTACGTGAATAGTGAGTTGAGATGATTAGGCACACCCGTACATACTTTTTACATCAAAGTTTTGTTTCAGCTTTCATCGTGTACTACAGCTTCCAGTCCAGCTTTTTCTGGCTCAACGTCATGTGCTTTGACATCTGGAGGACCTTCAGGTATGACAAAATAATTAGATCAGCGCCGGCCAACTTAATAAGGAATCTTAAAACGGTTGGAAAATGTTATCTTATTGAATTATTGTTACTTGCATGACATAATAAGAAAAAAAATCCAGGATAAAATATTATTTATTCAGTTAACTGTATATTGTCTGTTATTGTTTCTGAGATCAAGAGCGCCAAATTCGGCTTATCAGACAAAAATCACAGTCGCGATGTAATATGGCCCTTAAAAACGTTTCTTATTTAAAAACAGATAACTCCCTGTATGTGGCTGTTTAAAAATATGCGTTCGCTCAGGTTTAAGGCAAGCCCAATAACAACTTTATAACGTAAACTGATAGTTTCATTGACATGCGATGCGAGGAAACTTTCGAGGAATATTTTCCCATTTACTATGTTGTATCCATGAAACCAAATCGTATCGGACATGTCCCGAAGTTGCCACAATGTTTGAAGTGGAACGTATGGGTTGCAGGACAGTGACCCCAGCGCCGGCCGGCAGCAGCATACGTCTGTAGGTTCCCTTATTAGCAGGTCGATGTTTGCAACTGGCATGACTGTAATATTTAACACTAGCTGTTGTCGGTAATGCTACTGTCACGCTAGAACATAGCTGTTGTAAATATTTTCTGTCATGCTAGAAAATGGACTGTATTGTTAAGTCGGCAAGTTATACCTACTTACGAAAATTACAATTTGGTAGTTGCATGTTTAAATTTTTAAGAATCTTTTTAAAGTGCTCACCTACACTATAACAACAAAGAAAGGATTTGATTTAACCTGTTATTATACAACCACAAAATGGTGTAGTAATGAGTTATGCATTTAAAATATCTTTAACGTTTATCTCGGTAAGATACGCTTGTAACATCGTCACTTATTTTTTTGATTTAAGGTTCTAAGTATTCGACTTCATTGTCATTCATTTTGATTTTAGACAGTATCAGAGAATAAATTATTATTTCTAGGCATGGCTTTAGAGATTAGGCCAAAAGTTTGATTAAATTTTAGAATAGGCTTGCTAGCAAATCTAATTGTTTCTTTAGACATAATTTTAGGTTAACTCACGAAACAGTATTGTTTCTATTCGTAATTAATTAATCAGTAAAGTTATTAAGTAGGTATTTGATATTGATATTGTATAAAAACTGTCGGTATTATTATCTGTTGAATGCTGCTTATGGAATAAAGGCCAGCATCTGCCGTCTCATTGCTGCAAACTCATTGGTAAGATTAACCATGGAACATGCGGTGTACATTACCTTAGTCATTCTTGTAGGTACCTACTTGTTTACAGACAAATAGACTGCTTTATCTGTTACTTTTGCTTGTACGATAACGTTGATTGGTGAAGGAAACACCTACATGCAAATCCTTCGTGTATGCATTCTATGAAAAAATATAATTTACATAGTCCGATTAGATTAGCGGTTATATCCTGTTTCGAAGCATGATTAATATATACGAGGATACAAAACATCCGATTAGCGTGAGAACATACACAATGTAATGATCATGATAAATGTACATAAATATAAGGTCGAAAACTAGAACACAGAAACTTATGTTTTCGTAGCAGAGTCCACAAAGGTGCAACGCTACCAAAATTTGTGGTCGTAGTAATTCGTAGCAAAACGTAGCGTAGCAAGGGTCTACGAAATACAAACAAATAATGCTACAAAATAAAATATTTTCTTTAGAGAGGGATAATTCTACAACTTGGGTTTTTATAAAGTTGGCATGAAAGTATATTCTAATTGAAAATAAAAGTGTTTTAGCGGTTGCTCTGTTTTAAAACTGAGATTTTTTTTCTCTTTATTTGGGACAACAAACAATTACATTAATGGCTTAACTATTATTATATTAGTCTAAAAATCTTACTTATAATGAAACCAGCACCGTTGTCCACTGATAATAATAATGGGTAGGTATTCCTAATTAATTTTATATAATATAATGTTTACTTGTCGTTATTATTGATTATCTTTCTTTGTTGGTATTGATTATCTTTCTGCACTCCCACGCGGTTAACTGGTAGAGAATGCTTTAAGGCATTAAGTCCGCCAATCGTACTTTCTTTTTTGGTGCAATAAAGTTTAAATAAATAATTATTTTTAAATAATAGAACTTTGGTAACTTTGGAACAAAATGTTGTGAATAGAAAATTATAATAAATACCTAGAAACGATAAAAATAACTCCGTTTCCAAGCACCATCTCAGTGGACTTTATTATTGGCTCACTAAGTTTGCTTAGGATCGTATAGCACACACATTTATCATGCTCCAATTTCGTTTAGGGAGAACATATCACAAATTAAAAGAAATTAAACCGTCAAGTATAGGTACTATTACTGATTTTTTGGGAATGATGAGTTTAATCATTTTATGAGTTTAGTCAACGACAGGACATTCAGTTATGATGCATAATATTTTTTGAATTAGTACACAATGTATGATGACACGTAGTTATACAGGGTGTAGTCAAAAGTACGTGCCTAATATGGGAGTGATCAAAATCGAATTTAGGATTAACCAAGTTACGAGACAAAAATCTTTTTTATTTTAGTGAAGTGGTCCCGAAAATCAATATCAATTAGAATTCAATATTATCATTGGTCAACAGAAAAAAAAATGGCGGCGAGCAATTTACGGGTCGATTGAAGATTCATCATTCGCAACCGTCAATTGAAAAATCATTTGGTTCATTAATACTTAACATATATTGACAATCGCCATTGATCGTCTCGAGGCCTCTTTAGACCGTGCGTGTTGCGCTTGCTCTTACGAGTGCCTAGGTAACATATGAACTATTATAACCTAAATACCTACGGTTTGAGACACTAAAGAATAATGGACAGTATCCTTTTTTGTTCGAGTATTAAGACAATTTTTGTATAGACGTAAATGTTTCTTTTTATATTTTCCCTGTAGGTATCCTAGACTCGATTCTAGAATCTCTATCAATCAATATCAATTGCGACTGTTAATACCAACATATTTACATTCTTGATGGGCCAAATGATCGTCTACAGAGACATTGAAGCTATTTTCATTCGCAACTACGACATTAACGGCGGATGATGGAAGTTTTAATTGAAGCCTGTTGACAATCGCGAATGACGAAGGCATTGACCGTTGTAGTAATCGCTTAGTTAGAATTCAATATTATCATTGGTCAACCGAAAGCAAAATGGCGGCGAGCAATTTACGGGTCCATTGAAGATTCATAATTCGCAACCGTCGATTGAAAAATCATTTGGTTCATTAATACTTAACATATATTGACAATCGCCATTGATCGTCTCGAGGCCTCTTCAGACAGTGCGTGTTGCGCTTGCTCTTACGAGTACCTAGGTAACGTATGAACTATTATTACCGTAGGTAAATACCGACGGTTTGAGACACTAAAGAATAATGGACAGTATCCTTTTTTGTTTGAGTAATAAGACAATTTTTGAATAGACGTAAATGTTTCTTTTTATATTTTCCCTGTGGGTATCCTAGACTCGACTCTAGAATCTCTATCAATCTCTATTCTAGGATCTTTATACCTGTAGCTTAAAAAAATCCTTTTCCAAACTATTTTGTTGCAAAGTCGCGCCTATTACAACTGCATAAGGCAAAGTGTTTACCTTGACGTGCTCTCGTCCTAACTCTTATTTTAAACACAGGGGCTACCGAGGCGGCAGCTCTAACAAGCGGCGCGAGAATCGCCGGTTCGCCTTGTACGGCGCGTACGCATGGGGCGTTCCATTGCTGCTGGCGGCGGTTACCATCGGGATGCAGTTCGCTGACCTGCCCCCGGGCGTCGTCAAGCCCGGCTTCGGGGCCAGGAGATGCTGGTTCGAAAGTAAGACGTGTCTGACAAAAGACCTACTGTCTACGCTAAACCGCATGTCATACGCACGCTGACGTCATTTGCGTCGAAAGTTAACGATATACTGTCCACGAAGCGGCAACGTCGCATAATGCAGACAAAATATACACCTGCCCTGCCGTCCCTGCAGCTGACATGTATACGTCAAGTGACACCGTGCCATGGTCAGTAACTAGGCCGTGTCAATATTTTTGCGTATGTCTCTCCGATCAAATACTCTGAATCTCTTTGATCTAGATTGTGGTGCTCTAAATATATACCACAGTTTTGTCAAAGGGTCGGTACCACATCAATATCTCTTAAAACAGAAATGTTTGACGCTGTCTTTTAATGAACAAACATTCTCACAAAATGATTTTAGACTTCTATTTATTTTATATTTTTGCTTGCAGAATTAATGAAATTGTTCATTCCATAAGGTAGATGTCGCATCATTAGATGCTCTACCCTATTTTCTTTCTATAAGCTCTACTTAAAAAAAAAGTTTATCAGTCAGTAACCTTTATCAGTAGGCTGTAGATATCAGAGCAGCTGCCAGTTAGTTAGGGCGCCTTGTAAGACGACGACTTGTGGGACGAGATGCTTATTACTTTCCATTTATTTTGTATCTTGCAGCAAAAACCATGAACAAACCATTCTGCTTTTTATAGATTGGCTAGGTGAGCTGGTGTATTTCTTCACACCTGTCCTGATTCTGGTAGTGTGCAACGTGGCGCTATTTGCCGTCACTTCTTACCGCATCCGCTCCATCAAGCAGGAGACCGCCATCTTGAAGGGGTCTGAGTCTGCTAGGAGTGATAAACTGAAGAAGGATAAACAGAGGTGCGTTGACGCATTTGCAGAAGTAAAAAAATCAAACTCGCGCATTGAGGGTACTGTACGAAGGTTTTTTTTCTACGATGCAACCACAAAATTGGATTTCGGTTTTTTTACATGTGCTGTATGTAAGACCTATCTATCCTCTAATCCTATCTATTCTATCTTTTAATTTTTGTTTTTTTTTCGGACATAACCAAATCACGGAAATCTCGAACTCATGCAATGATGTACTATCACAGATACGGACTCTACGTAAGGCTGTTCGTGGTGATGGGCGTGAACTGGACGGTGGAGCTGATCAGCTTCGCGGTGGGCGGCTCCAACTGGTACTGGATCCTAGTCGACATATCCAACATTGCGCTTGGCTTCTTCATATTCTTTATCTTCGTGTGGAAGAAGAAGGTGCGCAACATGGCAGTGAAGAGGTAAGTCATACCACAGGTCATCTAACAAACCTTTAGCGTACTGCAGGCACTAGTATAGTTATATATAAAATGCATAAGGTCTTAGATTTATGTTATTGCTTTGAGGTTAAATAAATTGAAAATGTATAACATACCTACAATGCTCCTGACTATACCTAAAGTTGAAGTTTTATCACAACATTTTTCTTTTACGCGTTATACATATTCTAAAGCTATACATATAAATGCTAAGTGCAGTTTTCGAAAACATGAATAAGTTATTAACGAAGTACGTTTAGGGACCATATATATACAAGCCTACCACTTCGATGGCTTGACAACTGACATCGAGCCGAAAATAATAGGAAAACTTGCAGTGCTCCGTAAAAAAATGGTGCGCCACAAAGTCGGTATTTTTTTTTGAGAAAATCAAAATTTACCGACTTTGTGGCGCACAATTTTTTTACAGCACTACGCGCTTTCTTATTATTTTTCCTGGATCTATCGATGGTAAAATGCCATACAATAATATATGACCAAAATGTACTAACTCTTCTCTAGCACTTTTGAATTTTCACCAGTAGTTGGACAGCTTACAAGTTACGGCATAGTCCTGAATCTTATTATTTTATGCTCTTATATCGTCCTATATAGGTCACCTGGTGGTTCATATGACCCATCCATTTTGGACATGGGCCTGTAGTCTATAACATAATTGTATTGTGTTTTATTGATGTAAAAAAGGTACTCACAAGCACAAGCTTTGAAATCTGAGCCATCGATCTGTCACTACCACCAACAAGTACCAATCACAGTTAATTGGCGCATATTGAACCATCATTATCAAAGGTCCTCGAAACTGATAAGTCAAATTACCACCTAACGCTTTTATGTGCCATCGATATAAAACTGATAATGTAAAATGATAGATAGCGTAAACCGAAGCTCGTCGATCGTTTGTTACCTAAGTAAGCGGATTGTTAGGTTCAGGCATAATCGTATGATGGAACATGAACTGGTGCTCACGTTACAAGATGTTAGATTGCATAGATCGATTATGGACGGGAGTGGGTGGGGTACAAATGCATAGGAGGTTGCCTAGGTAAGGTTTATGATATAGAAACCTGAGCAGTACCTAGGTATAGAATAAAACTGCTATTCTGAACAAAACTTTATTAAGTTTTAATTAATTACATACATCGATTGGCATAGACGTCACGTCATGCACGAGTAAGTAAATCACGGGAAACGAGCAAATAAATAATATATTTATGTAATACTAGCTGTTGCCCGCGACTTCACCCGCGTAAACTACTATTTCTGTATCCTACAGGAACTGTGTTTTTTTTTTCGGGATAAAAAGTAGCCTATATGTTATTCCAGACTATAATCTATCTCTGTGCCAAATTTCATCCGTATCCGTTCAGTAGTTTTTGCGTGAAGTAGTAACAACCATCCACACTCACACACACACAAACTTTCGCATTTATAATATTAGTGGGATTAGTGGGATAATGGCAGAGGTCCCGATATAACGAGTTGTAAGAAAAACTTCTAACGGGATAATAATGCCACACTGAGTATCTACATTCCTACTGTCTGTCTGTCTGTGTGGTCTGTGGTTGCCTGCATCTAATAATAAATGGGTTCGTTCAATAAATAAACAAAGGTGCATGCAAGCAATCCGATGATGCAAATACCTATTGTTTGTCCGTGGAAAAAATCAAAAACATCACAGACTGGTATTATTTTTAAACATGATCTTTGCTGTTGTGTGGCTACCTGACTCCCTTTAAAACTCGGAAAGGGATAAATTATGGAATAAGGCCAGTTCTCAAACAACATATGAATCCTTAGTAAAAAAAAGTATCTAAGATGACGTAGGTGATCTGATATATGCTCACTTTCCTTTTAAATATTTCTTAGGTTTCTAGATTACTCAGGTAGGTTGGTGGGATTTTATTAAATAAAATTCACTCCTCAGTGCTTAAACAAAAATGTTCGCCCTTTACTTATTTTATGGCAGGTTTTGTTATGTAGTAGGTAAGGGCTGTGATCCGCTGGCCCTTTATTGCCTTTATTGACTGTTTCGATCTAAGGCTGACATTGGGTACTTATGTTGGTACTTTACTACCTATTTACGAGCTTACTTTGCGTTTCCAGGATTGTTTAGGACAATGAATAGATTTCAGTATAAATGGGCTTGAAACTTTTTAAATAGGGAAAAGGCATATCTCTATCTACTTCTACCTACACGTTACACGGCTGCATGGCAGACTACCCCGGTTTAACCTTGAGACCGTTCCTTTCCTTAGTTTCCGAGTAATAAAAGCTGTTCGTAGCTCGAATGGGTAACCTGACGTGCTTTTGACTGTAGTCAGTGTTCACTGGTCAAAAACATACTTGCTTTTGACCACCTAGCTAGGTAGGTAACTAAATTATCTTTGTTTACTAAGCAGCTCTAGAAGGACTAGTTAGGGCGGTACAGGCCTATTATATAATCTGTTTTGTAGTCCGAAACGCGAACCACTACACCAAGACTTGTCTTAAATATTGACTTAAATCTTCGATCTCGGATCGTTTATTTCGCGTGTTACACAGTACCTAGACCTTCTTATGATTACACCGACGATGAACAATGACGATTTGGTCGCAGATTCCGCACGATGTTCGGCATGGCTGCGCCGGCGCCAGACACGCGCAAGAGTCCGTGGACCAGTAGCAGCCACACCGAGGACACGCGCGTCTCCGCCTCCGCTGACGATCCTAGCATCAGGCTGAAGGATTTCCGCTGATCGCTGAGGTAGGTTTAACCACGATAGACAGGTGTAAAAGTACACACGGCCCGTCAGAATATCCCACATTGACCTTGAGATCGCCTCTATTCCCTACGTTATAAAAGCTGTTTTTGTAGTTCAAATGTGTAATATGACGTGCTGCTGACTGTACTTGTCTACTGCTTAGTTGAGTGTAGTTTAGCTGGGCTTTTTCCACACTTAGCCGCTTGAGCCGCACACACAATACGCACTGACCCATTGTGCGTATGGTGTGTGTATCCTTCTACTCACACCAACCCAGACTCTCTCAAAGCGCTAGTAGCTTCCCTAGGTTACTACACGCTTCAGATGTGATGTTGGTGATTGAAGAATACCTGCCCGTTATTCTGCCACGATCCTGCAGTCCATAAGCACGAGTCTAGATAATGAATGTACTCATCGCTGGATTTTGACTACGGCGGCCATCCTCAACAAAGATTGCCATCTGCGCAGAAGACATAGAGCACAAGTAGGTATATGCGCAAAGCACAGGGGTAGGCTTCTTTGTTACATTACTGTCAAAATAATTGCTTAAGTTATAAAAATAAATATTTCTGTCTTAGTTCGGTGACATGGCAATCCTACATGACCAAAAACTTAACGTGTTTTCCGAGGCACGGTGGCTTAACACCACTCGGAGCTCGGAGCTCGGAGTTATCCGAGCTGTTTCTATAGTTTGACAAGATCATGAGCGACTCTCATGGGTCGCAAGTGTGGGGGACGAGGAAGCAGCGCCAATCGCACGCGACTGTCATACGAGTAGGAAGTCTCCGCTGACATTTAACATGCCTCGCCATCCGCCCTTCTGACCACCACGCCAACTAGACAAATGTCAAACGACTTACGACGACAAATACGACAAATATACCGATGGCAAATAAAAAAAAGACAGCCAAGAATTTTAGCACGAATGGAATGAAAAAAAAACGCGCGCTTCTAAAAAAAGAAATAAATAAAGAAATTTTTTTCTTTATTTATTTATGCCTATGTATTTTAAGAAATTACAAACAATGTTTTCGTAAAACTGTCGAGTGACGAAGTTTATAACACCGGGGTCCATTAGATGTAAAGCTGCTGGTATTGTTAATAATAATAATTTACTGCCAGAAAAGTCAAGGTATTTGTAGTACATTTTTTTATTGCCTCGTAGGAAAAGTGAAAAGCAGAGTATTCTCCTCGGGGATAAAGATGTCTTCGTCTTGGGCGAGCTTAAATCCGTCGCTCCTCTCAGGATTCTACTTTTAACTCCCTCGCTATGCTCGGGAGTAAACACTTAACTTACTCGACTCCTTCGTTACGCTCGAGATTCAAGATGACGCCCGTGACGTAAGACATCACTTTACCCCCTTGGTGAATAATCTACTATTCATCTAAATTGTAACAATATTACTTTTTATTTGCTCTCGGCACTTTCGTTGTTGTAAGTCGTTTGTCATTTGTCTAGATGGCTTGGTCGAGTACTTAGTACTAAGCAATTCTTCTAACTGCGGTACTCAGACTCGTCAATTAAAGTTAATCCTTCATTAAGTCTCATGCAGGCTTTTCCTATTTATATCTATGACAGAACTAGACTTAATGAAAGATTAACTAAAATTGACAAGTCTGAGTGCGGCCGTAAGTCTTTCAAATGTAGCTTCATTACTGCCTTTTTTAGATGTTTTTTTTTGTATTATTTTCAGATGTCGCGGTCGCGGCCCTTTTCATGACAAAATGGAGACAAAGAATTCTCATCAAGAATAAGGGCACGATGGCATTGCGAGTTCTAGTCTAAACAAGGTTTCATTTTAGCTAGTGACGATATTTTAATAGAGCCTCTTAGTATATCACAAAAATAGGACCTGAACATTATTTTCCAAAAAACGGGAATTTTTACTAACAAAAAAATCTCAACACTGTTTAATTAGAAATCAAAATGCTTGTTGGCGTTTTTCTCGAAACCTAGCGTATAAAAATAAAATATTTTTTTTAGAAACATTTTACTAATGTTGTTGCCTTTGCCCTCTAAGTTTTATCCGTTACTAAAATGTAACCTTATATTTTGTGTTATTGAAACATTTTCATTATGAAACGTAGGTATTTAGTATGTATGTGTGTTTGTATCTTGCATAATGTTTAGTTCTGTTGTTGTGGAATACCCACCTACCCACGTTTAAGTATTAAATAAAATAAAAGTACAAAATAAATAAATTATTGCATTTGCCCATGATAACCATATTATGTAAGTAATAAGTTAAATAATAATTGATTTTTTACATTATGATATTCATATAAGTTTTTCTTACTTATGATAAGTATTTTACATGTCTATGTTGAGTGCTTAATTAGGTAAGTAAGTATCGAGGCCGACGCTAACGCTACAAGGAATTAACAACATAATTTAAAAGTAAATTAGATCCTTAAGTGTGTGTCATATTATTTTAAATTAAAAAAATTTAGTAATTAGAAATATTGTATCATTTCACACGTGTTAGGTAATTAGGTACCTACATAGTCTTTATCACAGATTATAAAATAGCTTTATGTAAGTCCCTACGATTACCCCACCACAAATATTCCCTTGGACAGTAATGACGGCATCATTTTTTTATTTATTTAATTTTAACATTTTGCACACAGTTAATTGTAGAAATGGCGGACTTAATGCTAAAAGCATTCTCCATCAGTCAACCATAGGTGCAGAATAGCTTAATAGGAATATAAAAATGAACCACACTACATCATCATAATCCTCCTCCCGGTTGTGCTCTCGAACGCGTGGGCCCGGGGTCCGCTGACCATGATCCAGGTTGTGGCGGATCAGGTATTTACAGTGGAGCGACTGACCTCCGTGACCCTGTTACCAGGGGAACCTGACCAGTTTGGATGATGGTTACACATGCAGTCGCCTGAATGTATAACACCGAATTTACTAGACCAGCATCTGATACTCCGTTGATCGGCATTGAGCCGACAAAAAGCGCCATCAATTGCAGAAGGTTCTGCTTGAGAGAAGAGTTGCAGGTCATCAGCGTAGAGATGAAATGAAGAAGTGAGAAGGGAAGTCAGGATGTTGTAGAAGACAGAAAATAGGTTAGGAGAGAGTATTAACACCTGGCGGAACACCAACTGTCAAATCGCTCCAATCTATGAGAGAGTGACCGAGGCGAACAACTTGCTGGCGACCACAAAGGTAGGAAGAGAACCAGTCCACGGCAGGTTATGAGACTCTCAGATGTGAAAAGATATCAAGGGGAATGTCATGATCAACAGTATTAAAGGCATTGGAGAAGTCGATCAAGACTGGAATGGTCAATCGCGCCTCCTCCATGCCCGCCCTCATATCATCAACTATTTTTAGGAGTGCAGTCGTCGTACTGTCCCTGTTTTTGTATGGGTTTTGGTTTTTTTATTCAGAAACGTAGTGGGTTATGTCAAATAAGAGGGCTTTATAAGCCAGTTCTAAAAATTTATTACGTTAAGGCCTCATTTTGTCTAAAAATCTAAGAAATATTTTCAAAACATACCAAGTTTGGGCTGCTTCATCAGCTAGGAGACGGTCACCTATCTTCCTAAACAGACGGAATAGCAAAACTTTAAACTAGTTTAAAATGCAAGTATGTACCTGCGCAACGAATAAGAGGAAGGATTTAATATGTTAATGTATAAAGGATTTAATATATGGGGGTTGCTAGTTCAATCCCGTGACCCGTGACCCGACTATGACAATATAATCGAGTGGTTACTGGGGCACTGCGAGTGGGTGGTGGTCACCACTTATTTAAATAGGCCTTACAGTCGCCTCAGCTTGCTGAACACCGTAGGCAAATCTAAAAAACAAAGCAAATCGAAACGCAACCATTCTGGGGACGTAAATTAATTAAGTTTTGCGTGGGAAGCGATAAGAAACAGGCTTTATTTACTGTGGTGGTTATTGCGAAGTGGTGGAAATTTGTCATGGTGTGTTAGAGTAGAAAACATATATGAAGTAAAAGTGAGAATAAAATAAATTGCTCTCAGCTCAGTGCAGTCTTCCCGTTCGTGCGCGCGCTGGTCCGCCGACGCTCGCCATTCGCCCAACTCTAACTTATAATATGTGCTTATAATACCTTAACTGCAAATCAACCTTTCATTTTGTGTATAAAAAACCTAATTTCTATTTGTGATTGATCCGGATCATATAAGAAATCAATGCTTTTCCCGCTAAAATTTTTGAGCATTTAAATGAGTGAGGTAGGCTCCTACCAACATTGAATAGTATAGCCTGACCAGGAATATATGGGATCTGGAACCTTACCATCGGAAACAATGCAATCGCTAAACCAGGATAGTTCCTATAATTCGTACCATGACCCCGAAAATTAGCAGGCCCGCAGCGAGGAAGTTAGTTTATCCTGTCACCTTTTTTTTGTATGCAATTTCGTACTATGACACTCCATCTGAAGTCAATCTAGTGTCAGTTTGCCCGCCTTAAATGTCAGATAAGCTATCATAAAAAAGTTACCCATCGAGTAGCTTTTTCAAAATTTTTATGATTAAATCTTGTTTCATAAGTAAATTTTAGGATTAATTTACGAAATGTGAACTGTTAACAATACGACGAATTAACTAATGTGAGATTTTTGAATGCAAAATTGAAGAAATATCTACGAGATGTGAACATTAATCTAATGAAGTCCGATTTCTTGATTTCCCCGTAGGAGCCTGATGACTATTTTAAAATTATTTTTGATAAAGTGACTTCATTGTGTAATTATAAGTAAAATTATAACGCAGGTACGTAAACTGCAATAAAACCATTATATAACTAGGCTACACCTGCAGCCTTAGGTTCTATGATGTATATAGGTATTCATTTTCCTAGGCAGTAACTACCTATTTTCTTTATGCGAGAACTTTGTCCCAACGAGCAGAGATTATTACTGATCAAACTTTCAATCTATCCACAAATTCAATAATTTAGGTATTTATTGCATCAGTACACATATCTAGTCTTTGATAACCTACCTACACATATTTAGGTACTTCATAATAATTTTATGTATTTAATTCTTCTTACGACTTTAGTGTAGGTTTTTATCTACCTAATGTATGTACCAAGTTAATAATTCTTTTTTCCTTTCTTCCTAATGCTATAGAACTATTTTATTCGCATGAAAAACCAGCAAAGTATATACTGTTTCCAAGTATGTATTGGTTGCACTATTGAAAATTACTTACCGACATTAAATATTTCAAGAAAGTTTTTATTGGAGGAAGGCTAAAAAGTTAACCAGAAACACCTACCTACCAATTTTTTGCTAGGTAATCAGTTGGTAGATAAATTAACAAAGCATCTACCAAATTGTTGTATATTTTTTCAGGATAAGAAAACATATATTGCACTAAAGAAAACACATATAACACAACTAAAGATTTTCCAGAGAGATACAGAAACGTGTGAAGATCTTGATTTTCGCCTGTGAGAGTTTTGAAGATTCTGTAATATGGTCTATTTTTTTTTTCATAAATATAGCTTATTGTTGAACATTCAATCTACCTTTTTTTATTTTCCCTCTTAAAATTACTACTGAGTATACGTTTCACCTGAGATAGAATACGTTCTTCTCCCTCCTAAATATATTTTTTTCATCCACCTTCTAGGTCGGCAAAGAAATCAAGAATAAACAGCCACGACTAATTTAGTTCTACTTTTCTTCTTTTTGTACAATAGCTTTTAAAAACCGGCCAAGTGCAAATCAGACTTGCGCACGACGGGTTCCGTACCATTACCTACTTCATCTTAGTGACTTTAAAGAATTTGTAAGAATTTTGTAATTGGTACAACATTATTCAACACCCAAGTTCTACCAATATTACTGCTAAACAAATAGAGTTATCTTAACCGCTATAGTTTTCCTTTAAAGTTTATGAAATGCACTATCATCTAGATCTTTTATTTTATTTTTTAGACCATCAGTTAAGCTTTTAGAGGGAGGAGGGAGGGAAGCGCACTTTAAAGTTTAATATTTCGTAAATAGAGCAATAAATCAAAAAAATGTGGTAGAAACCCCTAAATCATTTTAAAAGACATACTCAACGATACCCCACACGATGGGGTAGATGACGAAAAAAAATCATTCCCTATTTTTATTACTGACTAGCGGTCCCCCGCGACTTCTTTCGCGTAAATTTAGGATTTCCTGTGGGCATTGTTAGGAGCGGAGAATACTTTTAGCATTGAGTCCACCTTTTGTACACTGTTCTAAGTGCATTAACGTTTTTAAATAAAAAAATAAATCTATTGACGATATAGCAAAAGGCCAACTTTGCTGCCGTCTTAACTTCGATACAATATTATACTACTCGTGAAATTTTTTTAATGGTATGTCGGATTTGAATAATTCAAAAAGTAATTTACAGGTACTGATATAGCCTTGAATATGACGTGTTTTATTTGGATAAAGATTAATACCGACATACTGAAACTGTGGCTTTCTTTTTGCCGCCGCAAAAATTTCATATTTTTACCTAAAAACTGAGTTATTGTGACTTAACTGTTATAGTTAGACATATGTTATCGCGGACTTTATTGTAGATAATGATGTCCTCTAAATATATTATTGCACTTGAAAAAAAAAAAACGACCACCAGAGGCGGGAATCGAACCCGCGTTCCTCGCATACCGGGCGATTGCCTAACCTCTCGGCCACCCTGGCGTTGGCAGAGCCTGTCAAATTTTTCAAGTGCTTCTTAACGCTGTAATGCCGCGTTGCTTTCATCAATGTTATTGGGATTATACCCTCAACACTCGAAAGAAATACTATTGCAAGTATTTAACAATCGAAAGATGAAGCTTGCAAATAAGATAATTATTGTTTTTTTAAGTGATAAGCATTCACTATGCAATCTAAATATATTATTGCACTTGAAAAAAAAAACGACCACCAGAGGCGGGAATCGAACCCGCGTTCCTCGCATACCGGGCGATTGCCTAACCTCTCGGCCACCCTGGCGTTGGCAGAGCCTGTCAAAATTTTCAAGTGCTTCTTAACGCTGTAATGCCGCGTTGCTTTCATCAATGTTATTGGGATTATACCCTCAACACTCGAAAGAAATACTATTGCAAGTATTTAACAATCGAAAGATGAAGCTTGCAAATAAGATAATTATTGTTTTTTTAAGTGATAAGCATTCACTATGCAATCTAAATATATTATTGCACTTGAAAAAAACGACCACAAGAGGCGGGAATCGAACCCGCGTTCCTCGCATACCGGGCGATTGCTAATTATCTTATTTGCAAGCTTCATCTTTCGATTGTTAAATACTTGCAATAGTATTTCTTTCGAGTGTTGAGGGTATAATCCCAATAACATTGATGAAAGCAACGCGGCATTACAGCGTTAAGAAGCACTTGAAAATTTTGACAGGCTCTGCCAACGCCAGGGTGGCCGAGAGGTTAGGCAATCGCCCGGTATGCGAGGAACGCGGGTTCGATTCCCGCCTCTGGTGGTCGTTTTTTTTTTCAAGTGCAATAATATATTTAGATTGCATAGTGAATGCTTATCACTTAAAAAAACAATAATTATATTTTAATGATGTCCTCTACAAAACTGTAGAACATTACTTTGCTCTATTGTCAATAGTTTTCGCAGCGTTCGCAATTTAATGATTATCCTTCTACATCTTTGGTTACATAATCGAAGTTTTCATACGGAACCCTAACTTTTTTGATAATGTAATATAGCCTATGTCCATCGCAAATAAAACAGGATTCTAATGGTGAAAGAATTTTTCAAATCGGTTCAGTAGTTTCGGAGCCTATTCGTTGCAAATAAACAAACAAACAAACAAATCTTTCCTCTTTTTTTTAATATAACTATAGATTTATTCTTAAGTGCAAAAAATATATATTTTAGACCTCCTTACTTCCTACTCCTTACTTACCTACATCTAATAACTAATTATTGTATGTGTCTATACGTTTGACATTTTAACAATCAAACGAAATAGATATATGTGAATGTATAGGCCCATCTCGCTCTTTCATCCTGTCACCGTGAGGTCTTTTCATGAGAGTTCGTGGTACGAGTTTTAGCCATCCTAAAGCAGGATGTTTATCGGATTGTTAGCAATTCGAAGGATAGTTATTTTGCTGATAGTACAGGCCCTGAATTAAGGGCGCTTCGAATCGTCTTTATATGACAGCACTCAGTATAATCATACCAGCGTAGACTAGCACCTGAACATTAAAAAAAAACATATTTTTATATGTTTATATTCATGTTAATTCTTTAAGCATGCTGCCTAATAATAACAGATTCTACGATAAAATAACACGACAGAACACTCGCAAATTGAGTAGGTACTTATTAAAGTCAGTAGCGCTTTGTAATATTGGTCTTGAATTTTGTACCAAAATATAATTATTTTTGCAAAACCTCTAACGGGTAAAGAAACATCAATCCATTGTTGTCCTAAATGATATTATTTGAAATGATATCATAATTTTAAATAATCTATAGGAAATCTTGAAAAACTCTAAGAACTATTTTAGTTGAAATATCCAAGTAGGGTTGAAATAAAGCAATTAAACTCAAAACAATTATTTATTGTAATTATTTTTTAAAATCATTATTGAAATATTCTTCGTAGCCATCAGTAGCCAATTTTTACTATTCGCACTATATGACATACCAAAAATTCGTGATGACAACTATATCAGTAATTAATTTAAAGAAACTGTTATGATCACATACACTTTCTTGTCGAAAAATACTACAACACATGTTAAACCACTTTTCTTTTACGAAAATGAATATATCTAGGTATTTTTATCACATAAAATTTGCACTTGGTCGAAAATTAGATTACGCGTTCACTTTGACACTAATCATTATGACAATTTAAAGTTTCTGTTGCCAGTAAAAGAAATTAGTTCCAGTTGTTTTCCGCAACATGGCGAGGTCCCATATATTCCTGGAACCTTACCATCGGAAACAATGCAATCGCTAAACCAGGATAGTTCCTATAATTCGTACCCTGACCCCGAAAATTAGCAGGCCCGCAGCGAGGAAGTTAGTTTATCCTGTCACCTTTTTTTTTGTATGCAATTTCGTACTATGACACTCCATCTGAAATCAATCTAGTGTCAGTTTGCCCGCCTTAAATGTCAGATAAGCTATCATAAAAAAGTTACCCATCGAGTAGCTTTTTCAAAATTTTTATGATTAAATCTTGTTTCATAAGTAAATTTTAGGATTAATTTACGAAATGTGAACTGTTAACAATACGACGAATTAACTAATGTGAGATTTTTGAATGCAAAATTGAAGAAATATCTACGAGATGTGAACATTAATCTAATGAAGTCCGATTTCTTGATTTCCCCGTAGGAGCCTGATGACTATTTTAAAATTATTTTTGATAAAGTGACTTCATTGTGTAATTATAAGTAAAATTATAACGCAGGTACGTAAACTGCAATAAAACCATTATATAACTAGGCTACACCTGCAGCCTTAGGTTCTATGATGTATATAGGTATTCATTTTCCTAGGCAGTAACTACCTATTTTCTTTATGCGAGAACTTTGTCCCATCGAGCAGAGATTATTACTGATCAAACTTTCAATCTATCCACAAATTCAATAATTTAGGTATTTATTGCATCAGTACACATATCTAGTCTTTGCTAACCTATCTACCTACACATATTTAGGTAGGTACTTCATAATAATTTTATGTATTTAATTCTTCTTACGACTTTAGTGTAGGTTTTTATCTACCTAATGTATGTACCAAGTTAATAATTCTTTTTTCCTTTCTTCCTAATGCTATAGAACTATTTTATTCGCATGAAAAACCAGCAAAGTATATACTGTTTCCAAGTATGTATTGGTTGCACTATTGAAAATTACTTACCGACATTAAATATTTCAAGAAAGTTTTTATTGGAGGAAGGCTAAAAAGTTAACCAGAAACACCTACCTACCAATTTTTTGCTAGGTAATCAGTTGGTAGATAAATTAACAAAGCATCTACCAAATTGTTGTATATTTTTTCAGGATAAGAAAACATATATTGCACTAAAGAAAACACATATAACACAACTAAAGATTTTCCAGAGAGATACAGAAACGTGTGAAGATCTTGATTTTCGCCTGTGAGAGTTTTGAAGATTCTGTAATATGGTCTATTTTTATTTTCATAAATGTAGCTTATTGTTGAACATTCAGTCAGCCTTTTTTAATTTTCCTTCTTAAAATGACTACTTTACGTTTTTTTTTTTTGGGTTTTTTGCTCTCTGCACTGCTTGTGCACTCGCCACAACGGAGTTTAAAGAAAGTTAGGGAAACGATAGGACAAAATAGAACGGAAAGGAGCGAACAGATATGTCAGGATAGGATCAGGCTTGTATCGATACATACATAAAACATAAGTAGTTCAATAAAGTCAATTATTTTCATCATCATCATCAAATTTAAGAGCTAGGCTCTTGTCGGTGGAGTTTTTTCCATTCCTCTCTGCTTTCCGCCCTTCTCTTAACCTCCTGATACGACCCGACATTTATCTTTTCTTTTATTTGCTGCATGTAGCTTATTCTTGGTCTTCCTCGCTTCCTTTTTCCTTTTATTCTTCCTTCTATTATCGTTTTAATAAAATTGTCGTGTCGAATCAGGTGGCCTAACATTCGTCCCCTCTTACACTCTATTGTTTCCATCAATCTCCTTTTTTCCCTAACCATAGACAAAACTTCTTCATTTGTTTTCTTCTCCGTCCAACTTATACGCTCCATTCTCCTCCAGCACCACATCTCGAAGGCTTCCAGTCTCTCTCTGTCCCTCTTTGTCAATGTCCACGCTTCACATCCATAGAGTGCTATACTCCAAATGTACACTTTAACAAGTTTTTTGCGAACTTTGCTTGATATTCTGGCCTTGAGCAGGTGCTTTTTTGCATTATAAGCTTGTCTCGCCATCGCTATCCTTGCTTTTATATCTGGTGTACATCTGGAGTCACTAGTTATCAAGCTTCCTAGATATTTGAAGGTTTTAACCTGTTCTATTTTTGTGTTATTTATTGAGATAGGGCTATATTTTTCCTTTTTAGAAGCAATTAGTGTTTTTGTTTTATTTATGTTAATTTTGAGACCAAATTCTTTAAAAATAGTGTCCATTTCTGTAACCAGTTCAACTCCAATCTGTTTTCTGCAATGGCTGCAATATCGTCGGCAAAACGAATGAATTTAAATACGTCACCATTAATTTTGACGCCCCCCTTTTTTGATTCCGTTATTCTGCGTATCGCACATTCTATGAATAAATTAAAAATTAGCGGTGAAAGTGGACATCCCTGCCTAACTCCCTGTCTTATTTTTGCCTTTCCGTTTTCCTCTCCTACTTCTATTACCGTTTCTTGGTTTTTATATAATTCATAAATAATCCTTCTGTCTCTTTAATCCAATCCAGCTTCTTTGAGTACTTCCATCAATATTTTCCAATTGACCTTATCGAACGCCTTTTCTAAGTCGATAAAAGCTATATGTGTGTCCATGTCAAAATCCAGTCTCCTGTCTATTACCAATCTCAAAGCTAGTATCGCTTCTCTGGTTCCCTTCTCTTGCCGAAACCCATATTGATCCGGTCCCAAAAAGCACTCTGTTAACGGTCTTATTCTGTTCTGAATTATTTTTATTAAAATTTTACTTGCCTGTGAAATAATACTTAGTGTTCTATGTTCTTCGCATTTGAGTAAGTTTGCTTTTTTCGGTAGTGTTACAGTCTTGCTTAAATTAAAATCTTGAGGTATTTTGCCTGTTTTATACATTTCTTGAATTAAATTAAAAATTTCCTCTTTCAACTGATTGCAAGCTGCATATTTAACCATCTCAATATAAATAGTATCAACTCCTGCTGTTTTCCCGTTTTGAATACATTTCAAAGCTATTTCGAATTCTTCTATTAATATCAGAGGTCCCAGTTCTAAAGTATCTACATCTTGTTCTTTTTCCATATAGCTTTCTGACATCCCTTCTCCTGAATAAAGCTCTTCTATATACTCTATCCATCTTTTAACAATTTTTTTAGAGTCCATTAGTATTTTCCCTTCTTTATCTAATATAGCTGTACTTCGTCTCTTATGTTTCTTGTCCATTTGTTTAATTATATTGTAGGCTTTTTCCATTTTCCCCCGTTTTATCATTAACTCTATTTTATTGCATTTCTCTTCCGTATGTTTTTCTTTCGCTTCCCTGCACAGTCGTGTTATTTTGTTTGTTAATATTCTGTACTCCTTTGCCATGACATCATCCGTCTTGTTTCTTAATTCTCTTCTCTCAAGCATTAGCGCTATAATTTCTGGGCTAAGCCAGTTTTTCCTCGGAATCAGCTTCTCTTTCTTTATCGTCTCTTCTGCGCTTTTGACCATTATGTTTTTGATTTCATTCCACCTTTCTTCAATATTAATATATTGAATGTTATTTTTACATCTATCAATAAATTGCTCTAACTTATGACTCACTTTATTACTATATTGCACTTTACTATCACTATATATCCTTAAGTTTATTGAGATCCAAGTTCTTTGGTTTGTGTTTTCTTTTTTGTTGCTTAGTTTTAAAATTGTGTAGACTTATAAGAAGGTTGTGATCAGAATTTAAATCGGCCCCAGGTAAAGTCTTACACAAACTTATCTGTTTTAGAAATTTACTTTTAATTATTATGTAGTCAATCTGGTATCTAGCAATATCTCCCGGCATTTTCACGTATAGAGTCTTCTTTTTGGTTGCTTAAACATTGTATTTGTAATAATCAAATCATTTTCTTTACAAAATTGTACCAGTCTGTCCCCTCTCTCATTTCTCTTTCCCAACCCTAAACTTCCTACTGAGTTTTCTTCCTTTCCTTCACCGACCACCGCATTGAAGTCACCCATAATAATCAAACTATCTGTATCTTTAACTGTATCTAAAATTGAATCTATGCTATCATATATCTCTTCTATCTCTTCATCTGGGTGGCCACTCGTGGGCATATAAACTTGCAATAAAGTAATATCAAATGGTTTAGCTTTTATCTTAACTGCTGTTAATCGGTCACTAAGGTGTATGGTATTTTCTATGTTTAAACACCATTTTTTATTTAATATTATAGCGGTGCCATTAGATCCTTGTTTCTCTCCCGTATATATAACTCTATATTCAATTATTTTATATTTTAATATTATTTGAGGAAATAAATATTGATAAAATATTATATATGTCAGAATTATTTAAAGATAATAAGGATATGATGGAGGTAGGGAGAGGGATCCGATGGGATATGAGTGAGGCAAACAGGGATGAATGATCATACAAAGGGCACATAAATAAAATGTGATATAAGTCACCTATGTCAACACCACACTCGCACATATCACTATCTATAATATGCAGCCTTGAAAGGTGATCAGGGGTGCAAGTATGTCCCAGCCTACTGCGAATAATACATGTTGTAGCTATTTTACCAAGCTTCATGATGTGGAACCACGGCTTTAACGGAATATTTGGCTGAATAGCCTTATAATGCTTACCTTTAACTTGACTACTGACTTCCCAAGCTTCACTCCACTGGTCATGAAGGTGAAGCCTGGGAAGAGCTAGCAGATCACAACAAAAGTTTTTGTACGGAAACATGTCTCCATCGACAACTGCATCACTCGCTAGTTTATTAGCTTTTTCATTGCCAAACATTCCACAATGGCCTGGGATCCACCCAAAATTAATAATTTGACCATTTGAACAAGCTTTATGAAGTAATTTTCTACATTCGAATGTTAATGGACTACTACTAGAATTGATATAAAAAGGGAATCTCTCTAGAGCTTGCAGAGCGCTTTTAGAATCTGTAAATATTATAGTTTTAGGTAGCTTCATAAGAACTGCATATTCAACGGCTTTGAAAAGTCCATAAAATTCTCCTGAGTGCACAGTTGTTTCAGGAGGAAGTTTAATTTTTTGTACAATTTCAAATTGGTGATGATAAACGCCAATACCAATAATACCAGTACCACATTGTTTTGAAGCATCACTATAGACGTGGTGCCAATCTTGCCAATCATTATCAAGGGTACAATTGAACGTAAAGTTGGCGTTACTATCATTTTTAGAGACCCCTAAATCAAAATACATTGTTGGAGATAGGGCAAGGGAGTCAAAATCTGAACAAAATATAGGCAGATATTGTGTTCTATGAGTAGGGGCATAAAGAGTACAATTTTTCTGTAGCTATTAACCATACACGGTATCTTTTTATTATACCAATAAGGCGAGGTGTCTATTAATTCTGATAAAGTTTTTAATGTTAAATATAGGGGATGAATGAGAAACTGGAAAGAACGGAATATAAATTTATCTGAAAGAAGTCGACGTCTAAAAACTAAGGGAGATTCACCACATTCGACCTGCATAGCGTTAATAGGACTGAATTTCATGGCTCCTAGTATAATTCTCAATGCTTTATATTGGATTTTATCTAATTTAACTAAACCAGTTACACAACATGGTTCTAAAAAGAAAGAACCATAGTCCAGATTACTGCGGATTAAAGCATTATAAATAAGTCTTAAAGAAAAGGGATGGGCTCCCCACCACACTCCTGATAGACACCTGAGTATGTTCAGAAGTCGTTCACATTTGTTAGTGATATAATAGCAATGGGAAAGACCGTTTAATTTAGAATCTAGTATAACACCCAAGAACTTGGCCTCCCTTTGCTCAGGAATGACAGATCCATTATAACTAACTGTAATAGAAGGAGAAGAACGCATGCGAAAAAATAAAACAACATTGCTCTTAGAAACCGATAGACTCAGACCATGACTATCTAACCATATTCTTAAGCATTCAAGAGAAGAAGTTAAAGTGTGTGACAAGTCACTAAGAAATTTACCAATGACATAAAAAAGCAAATCATCGGCGTACTGTAATATTTTTATTCCTACAATATTTATAGAACTCTGCAAATCATAGGTATATACATTGTAAAGAAGAGGGCTCAGGACCGAACCTTGTGGAAGGCCCCTCCATAACAACCGCGACTTTCTACAATCTCCCTGAAAAATATGTATCGATCTTACTGAAAGAATATTTATTACAAAATTTACAAACATAGGAGGCACTTGTAACAAAACTAATTTATTTCTAAGGATAGCGATTAGCACCGAATCGTAGGCTGCTGATATGTCTAAAAAGGCTGCTAAAATTACCTCATTATGTGAGAATGCTAATCTTATATCAGCTGTGAAAATTCCTATACTGTCCATCGTACTTTTGCCTTTACGGAACCCATATTGACTAGAAGCTAGTAAATCATTACTTTCTAAGTGCCACTCTTATCGATTCTTTACTAAGTGTTCTGCTATTTTGGATAATACAGAAGAAAGTGCGATTGGTCTGAAGGACGAAGCTTTCATAGGGTTTTTGTTTGGTTTTAGTACAGGGATAACTTCTTGTGATTTCCATTCTGAAGGAATATTACCAGAAAAAACAACAGCATTAATAATAGATAGATAATACAAGAGAGATGAGTCGCTTAAATGAGATAGAAATGAATACGGTATACCATCAATGCCTGGTGCTGAGTCTTTGACATGCGATAGGACGCCCTTAAGTTCATACAAGCTAAAGGGCGAATTGATATGAGATTGAGAAATATTAACATTCATCATTCATATTAACATCCAAAGAAGAGGCTATTAAACTACTGATACATTCCGGAACAAAAGGAGGGGCCAAGTTATCTAAGAATTGATCAGCTATTGCGTCTTCAAGCAAGCACGATCTAGATTCTTTGAAGACAGATCTAAAACGGCGGATATTATTCCAAACAATAGATGGTGGGGTGTCTGGTGAAATGGAAGAACAAAAATTTCTCCATCCCTCCCATTTTTTCTTTTTAATCAACTTACGGGTACTTGTGATTAATTCTGATAGAATATTTAAATTTGCCATGGTTGAATTAGTTTTGTAGTTCCTTTCTGCCTCTTTTCTTTTTTTGATTGCCTCGGAGCATTCTTGATCCCACCATGGGGGGGAAGGAATTTTCCTGAAACTGGTATTTTTACGAGGAAAAACCTCATCTGCGGCTTCTATTAGAATAGATGTAAGGACGTCAGCACACAAAGATATATTATGGTTGGAATTTATTGGGGAAAGAGCAGCTACTTTTTGTTCAACTTTTTCTTTAAAAGTACTCCAGCTGGCATTGTTTAAATTAAATTTCATACGAGGGCTACGATTACTTGACATTTTACCAAATTGTGTTGGGAACGATATAAGTAAAGGGAAGTGATCGCTACCATATGTAGAAGATAGAGTAGACCATGAAAGAGAAGAGGCTAAATTAGGGGAGCATATGGAAAGATCTGGAGCACTTGTTCCCTCATGAGGACCAGTCCGACGAGTGGGAGAACCTGAGTTCAGTAAACACAGATTATGAGAATCTAAAATGTCAATAATTCTACCACCATAATAGTCTGATTTAAAACTACCCCAAGATTGATGGTGTGCATTAAAATCACCCATTATAAGAATGGGCCGGGGAAGTGAAGATATATTTTTTTCCACTTCATTATAAATTAAAGAAGTTGGGTGAGGGATATAGACTGATACAAAACAAATATTATTAATTTTAGCACCTACAATTGAAAAGTCATTATTGTGTTGGGGGATTGGTATATGAATAAAGGGTATTGTATTATGTATAAGAAGGGCTACACCGGCGTAACGATCAAAACGGTCTTCTCTTATACATGAATAATTAGTAACTTTAAAACAGGAGCCTGGCTGTAGCCAGGTCTCCTGTAAAGAAATAACAAACGGATTATATAAATTAATTAAATAAATCAAATCACTTTTTTTGAGTTAATGCTGCGACAATTCCATTGAATTGCTTTCTGCAGCTTAAGAGTAACTAGTCCTAACATGATCCATGATGGATTGTGCAGCGTGGGACGGTAGAGACATAAAATTTGATTGAGTAAGGGTATTAATAAGGGTTAAAAGTAGTTCCCTAATCGACATATTTGAAAGAGAACTGTCTGTGTTATTGCTGTTTACCAAAGTGCATCCACTTTTGGCTATAGGAGTGTTGTAGTCTTTAATTATGGCTTCATGAGCTGCACGGTCATAACCTTTGGAACGAGGAGGCGGTGAACTTGGTTTCCGGAATACAGTTTTTTATAAGATATTGTCTTATTATGGCCAATATTTTTTGGATTGTCAAGTGTAATGATAGGGCTTGAATTATAAATGTAAGAGGGAGTGGATGTCAGCACATCTGCGTAAGACCTGGAAATTGGAGGATGACTAACTCAGCATATGACAGGCAGTTCTTTGCCATTGTCTCCTTAATAGCCCTCTGACGGGAGTACTCTGGATATTTCTTACTTGTAGCAGAGTGATTACCACTGCATAGACAGCAAATTATAGAATCCTCATCAACTGAACAATTTTCACCGGAGTGATTTTGACCACATTTAAAACATTTAGGTGTGGACCTACATTGAGATTTGATGTGACCATACCGGCAACAATTAAAGCATTGTATGGTGGGGTAAATATATAAATCCACTGGCAGCGCATTGTAACATATATAAACTCTTGAAGGTAAAACTTGTCCATCAAATGTCAAAACCACAGTTTCAATAGGTGTGAATTCTATTTGGCCATTTGTTACTGTTTTTTTCTTTAGTCTGCGCACTTTTATTATACTTCCACACCCTATTGGAACTGTGATGTTGGTCATAATTTCCTCATCCGTCCACTCAACTGGGACTCCCCTTACAACACCCATTCGAGTAACGTTGAAAACAGGGATGAATGCTTTGTAATTCTTAGACTTTAAAACACTGTTTTCCACAAACAAGTTAGCATTTTCATATTGAGAAAATGAGATTGAAACCCTGTTTCGACCAATTTTTTTGAGACTGCCTTCTATTATGTTGTTAATGTTGTTTTTTTTAGGAAAAAGCCAAAAGATACAGGATGAATGTTGCAGTTCTCACCTGTAGACGAAGCTTCCTTCAAAATATGGACATTATATGGAGCAGCATCAGAAGCTTGGTATTTAAACCGACCCACACTAGGTTGGGAGCTAGACATACCTAATGTTTGAGTATCATTAGTACGTGGTGGTGTTGACATAGGAGGACTTGAATTTTCAGTATTGTTAGTATCAGACTGTTCACTATCATAGTTATTATAACATTGACAATCAGATTCATTTGTAATACCTAGAACAGACGATTTTTGATGTTTTCGTTTCTTTTTGTTGCAATGTCGACACTTCTTAGAAGATTGCTTACGTTTAGCACCGGTATTATTACAATTTACAGACCCTGTATCAAAATAAGATCCCTCCATACTCTCTCCATCATGTGAAACTGTGACATAACTACAAACAGGTGAAAGTGATCCTCCTCCAGGATCGTCGGGCTCGTTCATCGTATCCGATAAATTTAAGAAAACTTACCAGATACCGCCAAATATACACACAAACATATGAAATATACACAAATAAGTAAATTTAAGAACTTTTCAATACAGATCTGATCGTATTACACTATGTTTTCAAAATAATTTATCTAAAAATCAGAAAAGTCGACCGATGCACGCGACGTTTCCCGCTCTTTTTTTTCCTACTTTACGTCTCATGTGAGATAGAATACGTTCTTCTCCCCTAGGGATGACCGATGCAAATCGTATATAGATATTGAAACGTATATTATATCAATATCGTAATATCCGATATCGGTGCGTATCAAAACTATATATTTTTTGAAACACGATATTGCTGCATCGGTGCGATTCGGCTCGATTCGGTATCTCACTCGATATCCAAGTATTATAGATATAGGATATCAGCCCGTATCGCATCGCAATACGGGCTATCGGATACAGATATGAACAGAACTGATACAGGCCGACTGAAAGGATTTGTGAGTGAGTGAAATAGCATTAATCTGTTATTCGTAGAATTCCAAACCTAAATGGATGGGAATTAAGGTTATTTGAATTCTTTCTTGTGTATTTTGGCACATTTTTAGTAGTCCCTATTTTGTGGTAAATATGAAAAACTACCATAACCAGATATCATATCATGTAATGATACGGTATAGTCGGTATACAGTTTCAGAACACATCGTTTTATAGGTTCAATATTACGAAATACAGACCGATACACCAATATATAGTTTCAAAGAATATATAGTTTCAGAATCCGATATCGAATATCGATATATAGTTTCGATTCGATATTGTGAAAATCTGATATTACCCACGCCTTAAATATATTTTTTTCATCCACCTTCTAGGTCGGCAAAGAAATCAAGAATAAACAGCCGCGACTAAGTTCTACTTTTCTTCTTTTTGTACAATAGCTCTTAAAAACCGGCCAAGTGCGAGTCGGATTCGCGCACGAAGGGTTCCGTACCAATATCTACTTCATCTTAGTGACTAAAGAATTTGCAAGAATTTTGTAATTGGTACAACATTATTCAATACCCAAGTTCTACCAATATTACTGCTAAACTAATAAAGTTATCTTAACCGCAATAGTTTTCCTTTAAAGTTTATGAAATGCACTATCATCTAGATTTTTTTTTTATTTTTTAGGCCAGCAGTTAAGCTTTTAGAGGGAGGCGCACTTTAAAGTTTAATATTTCGTAAATAGAGCAATAAATCAAAAAAGTGTTGTAGAAACCCCAAAATCATTTTAAAATACATACTCAACGATACCCTACACGATGGGGTAGATGACGAAAAAAAAAATCATTTCCTATTTTCATTACTTATTTATTCTTAAGTGCAAAAAATATATATTTTAGACCTCCTTACTTCATACTCCTTACTTGCCTACATCTAATAAATAATTATTATCTGTATCTCTACGTTTGACATCTTAACAATCAAACGAAATAGACATATGTTAATGTATAGCTCCATCTCGATCTTTCATCCTGTCAACTTGAGGCCTTTTCTTAAAAGCTCATGGTACGAGTTTTAGCCATCCTTAAGCAGGATGTTTTTCGGATTGTTAGCAATTCGAAAGATAGTCATTTTGCTGATAGTACGGGCCCAGTAGGGCTATTACGTATCTCATTTGACAACCAAAGTGATTATCACTATGCCTTGGTGTCTAACTGAGAACTGTCAAAACATGGTTTTCGTATTACCGAACTTCGGTTCCTAACTATAATGACGTCATCGCCGGTGGATATGCTGATAGGCACTGGCATATCCACTGTCCAACTTTTGACAGCTGTTTATGTATCGAGAAACTGATTTTCGTATTATGTAAGCTCAGTGGATATCAAAATCGTTGATCACCAAAGCTGTCAAGTGCCCATTGATAGAAACTACATTAGAGCAGTGTTTATTAAAAAAAACAGTGATAGTCACTATTAACCTACTAAGTCAAAACGTACGTAAAATACAACGTAATTCTAGTTATAGTGATACCTATTTAATTTTGGATGGTTTAACGGATAGGTATCACTCAGCCAGCAACCGAATTAAGTTTGTAAAATAAATAAAGCACTCTGCTAATAATGGCTCAAGCTTTTTTATTGGGATATGCATGGGATATGCCGTGAAACAAAAGAAAATAAATGAGCTGAGGACCAAACACGTTGTTTTCACGATTGTAGTGACCCAATAAAAAAATAAATAAAAAAAAAATTCATTACTTTGATGAAGTCATATAGAAAAAATTTCAAATACTGATTAGAATTTGATACTGACTCAGACTAAAAATATAAAACTTACTCGGCGCCATCGATCAGCATGCTGTTTTAGTACAGCCTCTTCTGCTGTGCTGAGACAGCGTTCATTGAATCGCTATGGACTCTCATGCTTTTTGAGCGGTTTGGCTAGTCCACCGGTGAAGCGACCTAACGTAAAGTCCCGGTTTCCCTCGGCAAACTTAATCATTAAAATTGTTTGTCTTAGAAATATATTTCTCCTAGGAGCCATCTAAAATAGGAAAACATATAACATTTATTATATAGAAATTTTGTAATTACTTACTTAGCTAAGTGATAGAATGAACCATTGGAGTTTCGAGTAGTTCCTCACCTTTATCACCACAACTTCTTCTATGTACCTATAAAAACCACTGAAAACCACGTTCTCGCGCAATAATTTTTCAAAGTCTAAACTGTAAAAAAGTGGCGCGAATGAAAGTTGCTAACCTATAACCCAACTTATTGAAAACTTTGTTCATTAAGTATCATTCCATATTAAACGCAATGGTCTTTAATTTAGCTACATAACCTGTCAATAACACTAGTGATGTGTCGATCTATGGTCGATATCCACTGTCCACCACCGCATAGCCACTGTCCTATCCTATGATAGGCACTGCTTACGAAATACCAAATATATCAATTCATCAGTTATCAACTGAGTTCGGTTACCAACTAACGTCAGTTATACACTCGGTGGCTATCTTTTACGTAATAGCCCCACTGGTCAGGCTATAGCTTGTTTTTAGATTGATAAAACAAAAGAAAAGTAATCACTGAAGATTTGGTTGTATAAACCTGATTCCTTTGCCGCCCAGAATGGGTGGATGAAAAAAATACTGACAGATAGATGACATTGACACATTCTATCTAGTGATGTACCAACTTGAGATAAACTTAACTCGAGTTGACTCGAGTAGAAAAACTGAAGTCTAATTGAAATCAAGTTGAGGGCTAGTGCCATAAACGTTGTAGGATTTTTTTATTTATTTACCTTTTCTTACGTGACATTGTGATAATTTTAAACATTAACTTAATTTGAACTGACGAAGTTACGTTATATGTCTTTAAACAACAATTTTATCAACTTAATGTGTGTGTGTTAGGTTATTTCGTAAACGCCCATAGCTACAATCACACTCTTTTTTTAATTTATTTTATCTTAAACTCGGGCTTTATGAAGAAATTAATAATACAAGACAACTCCAGCTAAGTATAACTCGAGTTAGTAAATCGAGTTGATACATCACTAATTCTTATATAGTAATACATTTTGAAGAAAAAATACCTAGGTACTACCTACTACCCTTTTAAAGTTTTATTCACATTATAAGATTACATACAAGAACGAATTTATTTTAATTACATAGATAGATAATTGGATTCTTAGTTACTTCAAGTACTTAGGTAATATTTTATTTTATTTGCCAGTCCCCTTTTAAAGCAGAACTAAGCCCATGATCTAAGTAGGTATAGGTACTTATTTATAAATTAATTTATTCTTGTGCAGTACTTTACATTATGTATTCACTAGTTTAACTGTGTGCGTCGTGTGCTGTCTATTTACACGTTGGATGGAGTGGGTTACAAATTTTACTAAAATTAACCTTTGGACTTTCATAAGATGTTTATGTGTAGTTCATACAGTGAATATTTCTTGGTGCTGATACTGTCCCTATCTTTATACTACCTTTTCATAATGAATACTGCAGGTGGGTGTATGTAGTCTTATGCTCTGCTTTTGTTACCGGTTTTTTTCCTTTAACAGTGTACTAATTTTCAGATAAAATAATGGCAAAAAATGGGTTGCTGTTTGTATCAAACGCCGCTAAAGCTCACAGTGCGTGCCAGAAGGCTTCTAAGCTTGTTCAAAAAACGTTGTATATAAACTTTAGGAAAAATACTCATAACACCTTGCCAATTGTCAGTAAAGCAATAGAAAAATTGTATACAAAGGTAATGTTTGTGTACTTAGTGTAGCAGAAGTATGCTTGATTTTGAATTTTGGTGTCAAATCTGATTACTATAATATGTTAGGAATACTTTTCTTTAACCTCTGGTAATGCATGAAGAAAGGAACCAAACTTTCATATAGAGTAGAACAAGTATTGTTAGACAATGTACACTAAGTTATCAACACATAAATTAAATTGCCTGTTTTGTACTCTGTAAATTAAAGGACTATAGACCATTCTTCAAAATTATGTACATTATGATGATTGTCATTAATGTTTTAGGCCACATCTGAATGTATCAACCTTGATGTAAGACTGATGTTGAAACCAAGCGAAGGCTTGAGCACGGTCAAAACAAATACTCCAATTGATATTTTGTTGTATGATAACAGTGTTACCAATGAATTAGAGGATATTAAAAAGTCAGTGGCAAAGCTAAACATGGAGTATAGGCTGCAAAGCATTGGTAAGTAGTAATAAACTGCAGTGATACAGACATGGCAATTGTAAAAGGGTTTCTTGTTGACTACATTATCCAAGTCTATTGCTGTATTCAAAAATTACTTAAAGAACATTTTCTTTCACAAAAAATAATTACACTGCTGTTGGTCAAGTACTTGTCATATTGGTAAATAATGAGTGTATTATTTATGATTTATATGTAGGTATATTGACATTTTTATGTATACAGTATGTGTAGTAAGTATATGATAGTCATAGTATACATATAATATAATTATGCAATAACCTTGCTTGTGATTAAGTATATTCTATACCCAAAAATCTGAAAGACATCACTCTTAGCTATAAGTCTGCCGTATTTGTACATCTTTCTATGTTAATTGTGTTATTGTTATTTTTATGGTGTGCATAAAGAGTTATTTATCTAAAAAACCCTAAAAATGGTAATAAAAAGTATTCTTCAAATGATATACATATAATGCTCCTTTTATATATTTTTTTAAGATATTTTTTAAAATCGTACTTAATATTGCAGATTTCTCGGACATAAATCAGGAAGAAACTAATACCAAAAAAGAAACAGTAAAGACTTATGAGTATGTAGCACTTGGTGGGACGTTTGATCGCCTACACAATGGGCATAAAATACTTCTATCCCAAGCTGTGCTTCGCTCCACCAAGCATGTTACGGTGGGCATCACTGATGTTAATATGATACAGTGTAAGACACCAATAACTACTTTTTAATATTTAAAGATATAATGTGTCATGAGAAACTTCACAGAATGTCTCTCATGTCCTTCTTTTGACAAGTACCTTTGTTTAATCTGGGTTTTAAAATGTTTAATATCATAACTAAAGATTGGATAATCGGGTACATATTTACCTACTGTCTTTCTAAAGCCGTATCACTGAAGCGTGCGTGGGAGTGGGCGTGGCCACATAAGCTTGGGTACAACTGTCATGCTGCTGTCATGGCCAGCACCCGGCAAAGTAGTGAAGTTTAGGTAAATATGTATCCAAATGACCAATCTCCAATCATGACTTCCTCATAATATAGTACAAACTTGGTTGAATTACGTTATAAACTGATTAAGTTTTTATCATGCTTAGTAATTATAGTGATAAATATTGTTATATTCTCCTTTGATATTTTGTATTGTCATTTTGCTTTGGAACTTCATATTTTACAGCTAAAAAGCTATGGGAGCTAATAGAACCGGTGGAACAAAGAATGAAAGCTGTTTTGGACTTCCTGACTGAAATTAATCCAGACTTGGAGTATAATGTATTTCCACTGCAAGACCTGTATGGACCTACAAAGGATGATCCCAAGTTTCAAGTAGGTAAATATTTTTGTAAACAAGATTGTTGTTGTCAATATTGAAGGCCCCTTTTTATACTTTTTCACACAATTTAAGCTAAAGTGTGCTAGTAAGTGGGAAATTCATGGGCTTTCTTGTGGTCAAACATTTTATTAGAGTTGTTTTACAACTTATAAATTAAATCTCGAATGATGTGAAGCCTCCTAACAATAATATAAGGTCACCTCCAAAAGACAGACGAAATTTTAATGGGGCATCTAATTCTATTAGAAAAATTGGACCCTAGCTTAAAACTTGGATTAAAACAAAAAAAAAAAAGGCTAGTTTCGGTTTTTACTTTTCCTAACAAAGTAAATGTTATATTTTTAAGAGCATCCTGTGCTTAATTTGGTTTATCGGCCCTCTCTGTCATTTCTGTCGGTCCCCACTCTTCCCACATTTCATTCATATGGCGGCACGTATCATTGCGGTTTCTTTGTCGGTTCGTTTAATGCGTTCCGACAGACCGCGGATTGCCCGCCCTAGCACGTGTAAGGTGTGAAAGAGAGAGACCTTAGTCTCTCACATTGGCGTCCTTATTGGATTCATTGATTCATCGAACGTTTGTATTGCATTTACGAGCGATAATACCTCATTCACGGGGTGGTTTATTTTACTTTTTAATCAAAGTCGTTTTTGGCGATTATCTCGAGAACTAGCATTCTAAACATGTATTTTCTAAAACGAACTAATTTAAGATCAACGAGGACATATCCCACTAGAGGGGAAATGGCATTCATTTTGTTCCAGAAAAATTCCGCCAAATCCGAAAGATTCCGAATGAACCGACTGAATGTCAAACACCGTATTAGTGATGGTCAATAAGAAATTAGTATCGATAGTCGATGTTATTGTTTAATTTAATGGGAACAATATTTTATTACACCTAAGGTTAAACTTTTCACTAATGTGCAATATCCTAAATATAATATCTGATTCTTGTTCCTAAGAAATTTAAGTTAGTCATCAAAAATAACCATTTAAAGTATGAATTATCAAAATTGTTATCAATCTATCCCTATTTCCCTTGGTCACGCCATCACGCGTGAACGGCTGGACCGATTTCACTAATTCTTTTTTTGTTGTTTGTTATTGTCAGAAGAAGGTTCTTATGAAAGAAAAAAATAAGAAAATTGCGCGGAAAATTATTAAATTCAGGAATACTTAACCACCATATAAAATTATTTCTAATCAAACCTTAGCGCTTTGGACGTTAAAACACTTTGAATGTAACCTTATGACGATCGACTACTGACCTCTATAATACAAATACGCTGGACTGCATACTGTCAACCTAACAATGAAGCCATTTAATTATCGCAATTTTGGCGCTGACGGCTATAGTGAGCGTGTGGTGACCATCCACGGAACTAATTTGACATAAACATATGGTAGTTACTCTATCTTAGTTAAGCGTCCCCACCGAGTGTACAGGACACTCGGTGGGGACGCTTTGATTTGGCACAATATTATGTGTTATTTCTTAGAGAATGTTTAGTCCAGCGTGCTTGTACCAGCGTGTTGACCTTGACAGATATCGTCAAAGAGGATTAAAAAAAAACTAAATAACAGGACAAAGTGTCGGGTCAGCTAGTATATAATAAAAAATAAACTTTTGTTTGTAAAACAAATTAACTTCCATAATAACTTGCAAATAAATTGCTTAAATTATAAAAACATGAATTTAAAAGCCAAGTACAGAGAAATTACATTGAAATCTAAATACAGTAAGTATTTTTATTAAAATGCGTTTATTGTTTTCTAATTTCTATAAATTAAGAATAAGGCTCATACTTTATATACGACAGGAAACAAGTTTCTTAAAATCATGTTTTCCGATATATGTCTACCTATTTACCTAAGAACAGAGGCTTCACTTTCAAAGTTTTAAAGCCCGGACAAGGTTTTTTTTAAAAAAAAAACAGGCTGAGTGCGAACTCGCAGACGAAATTATACCATTATCTACTTCATAGTCACTTAGTCACTTCAGGTTTTTCAGTGAATGAGAATGTAGGTAAATACGGTAGGTATTTTGTCTGGAACAATAAAACCACCTATATTATACATCTTTCTGTGTAAATTGCCTTATTTTTTTATTGGTATGGTTTGCTATAAAGATTTTCTATCTATTTGAAGGCTCCAATTCCTCATTCGCTTCTCATTACATCCATTCATCACCTTTATTATCGTCACACACCTTACAGTAATAGAATCGATACACATATATTTACACACGCAAACATCCATACTCTTTGCTTTCACTACGCATCTCATTGTTCATAATCCATTAAACCAAGAAAACTATCAAACGTCATGTCAAGTGTCAGCGTTTTGTTATTTGCAAGAAAATCAATAATTCTAACAAAACCTTCCTCGGTATAGGTAGGTTAATGTTATTTTTGCATAGGTATTGATTCTAGTGCGCGAGTGTAAATATTTGTGTTATCGATTATATCACTATACCTCCGTGCTGCCAAAGTACTAAAATAATTATTGTGTAAACTGTGCACATAAATGTCGATAAGTCGTATAACCAATTCAGCGCAACACTAGTAACGAGTGTTAACGAATAGAATGAGATGACATTATGTGCTAACCACTTAGTGGGAGCAAGATGAGACTTAAACGTAAGTACGCTTGACCGATTTATCTTGAGTCGTAGGAAAATTGTATGAACTTTTTAAAATTGCATAATTACTAATACTTACCGATGAAATGATATCATCACATCCGTTCTAAAATTCGATGTTTTCCTTTTTTTCTTACAACACAGTATAGAACAATACGACATTATGTTAATTATTTCTCAAATCTCATTTTTTCGTAACAATTCAAGTATTCACGTTGACATACCACACAGATCAATTGGTTTCTATTGCGGTTGTCAGAGCAGATAAAGTTTCGGAGTAAAATAGTTTTTACTTCGCCTCTAGTAGGATATGTCCTCGATGTTTAAGATGTTGTATTTGTCCCTTAAATCTCGTCTGTCTTTTGGAGGTGACCTTATATAACCTGAATACTAAAAAATAAAGAGTATTTTTTCTACAGATGATTGTTGTAAGCGAAGAGACATACCGTGGCGCTGTAAAAATCAATGAGAAGAGGCAAGAGAAAGGTCTCGAACCGTTAGACACATATGTTATTAATATGGCCGAAGATTTGCATCCTCATAGGTCTAAAGAAGAGGAGCAGAAAGTCAGCTCAAGTAACCAGAGGATGAGGTTGCTTGGCACTATTCTTAGGCCTCCAGTAGTAAGTGATATTTGTTGTTTAGTTACTTGTCCGCTAATGTTTGGCTAATGATATAGAAGTTTTACTTTTTTGCAGCCAAATCCAAATATTCCAGAATGGCCTTACGTTATAGGATTAGCTGGAGGCATTGCGAGTGGGAAAAGCAGTATTGCTGAAAAATTACAGTAAGTAAAAAAGGGTCGAGATAATTTAACTATTCAATTATACTAATTTAATTTTCCATTCGACACTATATAAAAAAAGTTCATTCTATCACATTTCTCTCACGCCAATTAAGTTGAAATATAATATGTGTGGATTATGAACGAGGAACATATTTCTTTATGTTTAGTTTTCGTTATGATTATACCAAAAATTTTTGGCAGCTCATTTACACCAACTTGCTCCCAATTAAACGAAATCTGAACAACATAGCTAATTTAATTTCTGTCCAACCTTCACAATAGTCCCTTCATTTTTTAAATTCACAGAAAAAAAGGTGCTGGCTTGGTGAATTGCGACATCATTGCCCACGATCTGTATAAGCCGGGGCTCCCGCTCAACAGCACCCTGGTAGAGGCGTTCGGGAAACAAATCATCACTGAGACGGGAGAGGTGGATCGGAGGGTGCTTGGGCAGATCGTGTTTAGCGATAAGGTATGGCCTTTTTAGTTTTAAAAATCGTGAGCTTAGTAGTGGTTAGACGAAGGAATAATACTTTTTGGTAGATGTTTCCATATTTATCGGATATTTTGACGCATATTTACCTAAAGTCGGTCACTAAAGTGGGCTGTACAAGCGTGCCCAAAAAGCGCTAGAACACGGTGAAAAAATAGTTCGATGTGTGTATGTTTGTGACTGCGTGCCCCGACGCCAGGGTCAAAGTTCTAAAGTTTAGGTAAACATGCATCTGTGATTATTTTCGACACGTACATGTGATGTGTACTGATAATAATATGTGTGATACTGACTCTTTCAATGATTGTGTGTAGCTAGGTAGGTTTAGTATTTTGTATTAGCCATGGCACATTTCTATTGTTCATCCTGCCGTATGTCACACCACTCTAATTTGACTTTGAAAAGCCTCTATCCCTTACGTAAAAAGGTCTGTTTTCGTAGTTCAAATGGGTACCTTTAAGGTTTGCCGACTGTAGAGCACAATAGCATTGGCTTTCACATTTCAGGAGCAACTAGAGAAGTTGAACAGCATTATGTGGCCGGCGGTGTTGGCTGAAGCGCAACGCCAGATCCGCGCGCTAGGAGAGAGCGGCCGCCGCGTCGTAGTGATGGAAGCCGCCGTCATGGTGCGCGCCAGGTGGTACCACTCCTGCCACCAGCTGTGGGCCGTCATCATCCCGCCAGAAGAGGTAGGCATTCATATAAGAAACCGTACTATCGTCTGTTTATCTTACCGGTGGACGTGGGCCGTTCTGCCCCGACAGCCATCAGTTCTTTGCGGTATGTGCCCTGTCCACCCACTGTCACTTGAGCTTTCTAATCCGCAGGACTATGCTACATTAATTATTTTACGTATCTCCTAATTTCTGATTTGATCCCGTTAATAATCACCACACATAGCCCTCTCAATAGCTCGCTGCGTGACCTTGAGTTTCCTTATAAGGCCCATAGTTAGAGTACTATACAGTGAAGGAACATGAAGTGGCTGGCGTTGTTGGCCGAAGCGCAACGCCAGATCCGCGCGCTAGGAGAGAGCGGCCGCAGCGTCGTGGTGATGGAAGTCGCCGTCATGGTGCGCGCCAGGTGGTACCACTTCTACCACCGGCTGTGAGCCGTCATCATCCCGCCAGGGAGTTAGACATTAACATAAAGAAACCCTGCATTCAGTGCGAAATTGCAACCTTTATAAGTTATCTCTCCATCTTGCCGATGCACGCCCTATGCCACGCTTTTGATAAAATGGCCAGGTGGTACCACTCCTGCTACCACCTGTGGGCTGTCATGATCCCGCCAGAGGAGGTAGGCGTTGATATAAAAACCGTAATAAAGCGCGAAGGAACAATGTGGCTAGCGGTGCTGGCTAAAGTCTTTGAAGACAGCAAGCGCCGTCGTTGTGAGCGCCAGGTCGTACCACTCCTGCCACCAGCTGTAGGCCGTCATCATCCCGCCAGAGGAGGTAGGCATTCATATAAGGAACCGTACTATATTAGCGCGAAGGGGCAATGGTGCGCTGGCGGTACTGGCTAAAGCTTAGTGGCAGTTCCGTGCATAAGGAGACCGCAACTGCCGTCATGGTGAGTGCCAACTGGTAGGTACCACTCCTGCCACCAGCTGTGGGCCGTCATCATTCCGCCATAGGAGGTAGGCATTCATATAAGGAACCGTACTATAGCGCGAAGGAACTTTGTGGCAAGCGGTGCTGACTAAAGCTTCGTGGCAATACCGCGCATCAAGAGACAGAAACCGCCGTCGTTGTGAGCGCCTGGTGGTACCACTCCTGCCACCAGCTGTGGGCCGTCATCATCCCGCCAGAGAAGGTAGGCATTTATATGAAGAACCGTACTATTGCGTGAAGGAACAATGTTGCTGGTGGTGCTGGCTAAAGTCTTAGAAGACAGCAACCGCCGTCGTGGTGCGCCAAGTTAAATTCTAAATCATTTATTCGTGACCACAGGTAGTAACAAAGTTGACAGACGAGTGGCCCAACTCCTGCTACCAGTTGTGGTCCATCATCATCCTCCTAGAGGACGTTGGCATTGCTATAACGAAACCCTATAACAAAGTAATGACAATCATTATCAGACACAGGACGTCCATTGCTAAACTAGGCCTCCTCCATAGATTCCCAAAAAATGACCTGTTTCAAGCGGCCTGCATCCTTGCAACCTTTATAAGATCGTCTGTCCATCTTGCCTATATGGACGCCCTGCGCTACGCTTTTGATCAAATGATCTCCGATTGGGAACCTTTCTGCCTCAACGGCCATCAGTTCTTTCGCGCTATCAGTAATGCCCTCCTACTGCCATTTGCGTTGTCTGATTCGTAGGGATATGCCCATTACCTTATTTTTTTAAATGTATCTCAATCTCCTGATTTCTGAAAACTGATTACGTAGAGAAACACCAAGCTTAGTTCTCTCCATAGCTAATAACCTTGAGCTGAGAACAGCATAATGTGGCCGGCGGTACTGACTAAACTTTAGTCGCTAAAGCCTAGTCGCAGATCATGTCGTGTAGTTCTAGGAGACGGGGGCCGCTCCGCTTTATTTCATAGATGTACAACGGATATGACTCTAGACCAATTTTTTGTGCAAGTAGAATTGCTATATCCCTCGCCTCCATATTTATTTTTGTTTGTTCATTCAAAGACCCTCCTTTCTTCTCAGGCTGTGAAGAGGTTGCAAAAACGTAACAACTTGACCGAAGAAGAGGCGCGACAGAGGATCGCCTCGCAGCCCTCCAACGCCGAGCAGATCGCCGCGGCCAACATTGTCTTCAGCCCGTACTGGAGCTACGAATACACGCAGGCACAGATAGATCGCGCCTGGGAACATTTGCAGGGCTACCTCAAGAACAGGAAGTAGGCTAGTATACCGTTTACCTAAATTACCTACAATTTTGAATGGTAGTCAAACAGCAAATAGAACCTTATCACAAGGCGGCATGGTTAGTTCGCCTAAGCCATCAAAGCTATCATCATGGCCAACAGGCCAACATAGTGTCGAGTCCGTATTGGAGTAACGAGGATAAGAGTAGTCAAACAACAAAGCGAGCCCTGTCGCAGCGAAGTTTTCTTTTTTTATGGCAAACCGCGTGTTTCGTCTTGCCAGTGTCAAGTTAAACGGGGTAACCGAATAAGCAATAAAATTACCACGAAAAGTCTTTATGAAAAATATGAAGGAGGATCAGGAAAGGAGAGGGTAGTAATATAAATAAATCATAACAATAAAATTGTATTTATACGTTTATGCATATCATATTTTTATATTATTGGTCATCAAATAGGATACGAACAGCGCAGTTAGGCGTAAGGGATATTTATCTGAGTAGATCGTAATACCTACATCCAGAGTTCCAGACCTACTTTTGAAATGCTTCGAGCATTTAACTGTCCCACAATATGGAGATGATGAGACGGCATCGGCCAGTCTTGCTCTGCGAAAAAAGTTGAAACGAATCCTTTCCCAATACTAATAAGGTTCTGATTTGCTGTACACGTGTTATGTAACGCACATTTTGCCTTGAAATGGAATCGTAATTAATAATAAATCTATTGTGATCATTATATTATTATGTATAAAATGTAGAATATTTAAAGTTTCGTGTTACTGTTAATTTTTTATATGTGATAAGTATTAGCAGTGCAGATTTAGAACGTGTTGGAAATGTGTGAGAGTTGCGATTATGGAGCAGAAAAATGACAATAAAAACATTTAATACAATTGGTGTTTAAAGCGTATTTTATCGCATAACGGCAATATCGCGAGAAAATCTATTGCCACAAATTTGTATAACTCTAATTATGTACATTAATTCAAAATAAATCAGAAATAAGCCAGTACAGTACAACAAAAATGTAGTTTTTGAAATTTTTGTCTGTCTGTATGTTACCTATTGCCTAGAAATCTGCTTAAATCGTTTTGATACTCATAGTTTAGTGTCATATAATAAAGTGTGGTGCACACCATGCTAGTTAAAACATTGTTTGAGCGTTGAGGGGCTTTGAATAAGTACGCCTAGAATAAAGATTCAGGGTGACCTCTCTTCACCATAGTATATGGCGCTAACAAGAGATCATTATTATAAGACGAAGGCGATGGGAATATGAGACATTCTGTATCATTGAGTCAACGCACACAAAATCGCGGGGAACAGCTATGTAATTATTAATATTTCTGTCATTTCTTTCTTCCGCAGCGTAAAATATGTAAAATCTAAATATCGCGATTTCCAATCCCCTATTTATCTGCGCAGATTGTATATTTTGTAACAATCAACGTACAAAAAATATTTTCGTAAATAAGTTATGCCATATTTGTAGTCGGTTACGGTAATATTATTTGTTAATTCTTGCCACAACAAGGAACACAATCATAAAAATGTTCTTTTTGAAATAGTAGGTATGAAATATGTTGCATTTATAAAAAAATATTTTTTTTTAATTATTTAAAGCTAGGTAAAATAATTCTAACATTCTATGGACTGATTGTATGTACCTAAGCCTTATTTTCTATCTTCTATGGTCTATTCTTCACTTATTTATCATCTAATCTTCAGTAGATAGAGTTTAAAACTTTTATATTCATTTTACTGTGCATGTATATGTATATCAAGATTTTTAGGTAAAACATAGTTTTCGCAATTTGAGCAATAAGGTAATTTGAGTACTTTGATTGTATATAAGATGCTTATGCTCTTAAGAATAAAGTTAAAGGTATTGTTAAGTAGCATTTTTATTTCCACTACGTCTTTTTGTTATTGATTATCCACTAAAGGTAATTACGAGTATGTAATGTTAATGATGATTTCAGGGACATTATTATGTCATAAACTTAAATATTTTTTCCCGATTGGTTCATACGGTTGATGAGCATTACATGTGTTTTGAAGCCATCATCCGATTGACTTTGCATAATAAATGAGTTAATCTGGATCTGATATTACTAAAATGAGTAATATGTAATTTCGAAGAATCCATTATTACACCATGAATCAAGCTGGCCTGTTGTGTTTAAAGATTTATTTGCTTTATCTGATTAATTTTCCTGGTGTGTCTTGTAATTTAAACACCCTATTGCCCGGACGAGATTACGAAGAAGAAAGAGCTAACTTTATTGTAAGTAACTTATTTTCTCAATTTTTTTATGAAAATATTTCTGTATCTACATGGTGACGTTGCAAAGGGGTGCCAAATTTTTAGGAGTGACTCAGAATCAGTAACTTAATCGAACTATGCAAAGAAACAAAACTTTCCTTAATGAAATTAAATTTTACTCACAAAAATTGATCGACTGTGTCATCCGGTGGGACACAATGGGACAAATTGACACAGTCGATCAATTTTTGTGAGCGAAATTTAATTTAATTTCGTAAAAACAAATTGCTTAAGTTATAAAAATAATTGAACCTTTTTTTTCTATTGACTTAATTTTTGGATATTTTAAAGTGGATGTTATTCCAAAATTTCGATGACTAAAAATAATTGCGATTAAGTCGTTTCTTTATATTGTGTGTCTATATCTTATTATTAAACCACCCCATTTGGCACCCCTTTGCAATTTAAACCTGTATACAGTGTGAGTCTTTAAAAAGTGCACATATGAAAATGGGTAAAACTAGACCCACTTTTATCGACAGAAAAAATGTCAGAAAAATTAAAATTAAATTTTTTTGTTCATTTTTTTATTTTAATTACCTTCCGTTGACTTATTGTAAAGAAAACATTATAACTTTTGATCTAAGTGGTATATCCTGATAAAACAAAAACAGTAATGATGGTAAATAACAGGTGATGCTAATAAAGTACATAAAATACTCAGAAAACGAAAAAAAACAATTCTAGAGCCACCCTTAGCAACGAAGCGTTGAATGGCGCGCCCAGAGATACTTAGTTCAAATGCTTATTGCTAAAGTTGTGATAGGGAAAGAGACATGGAATTTTTGGTTTTACAAAGGTGATACTATGAAAAATAACACAAAGTAATAAGAACCACCTGTAATATGGGCATTATTTGGAGGAATTTATCAAATAATTTAAAAAAAAAACCAATTAAAATACAGATTTTTCTCAAAAGTAACATTTTATTATTACTTGACGTTTTCTAGGAATTTTATGTATTTTCTTAGTATTATCTGTTATTTACCATTATTATTGTTTTCATTTCATCAGGATATACCTCCTAGATAAAAAGTTATAACGTTTTCTTTGCAATAAATCAACAAAAGGTAATTAAACTTTAAAAAATCTATAAAAATTAAAAAAGAAAACTCAGACTTTTTTTAAATATTTTTCTTTCGATAAAAATGGGTCTAGTTTCACCCATTTTCATATGTGCACTTTTTAAAGACTCACACTGTATAATACTAATGTTTATTTTTTTCATTTCAGAAAGACGTAATTTTTTCGATCCCTAATAGAAAAGGCTGGATACATTTTCTAGCTGTTGGCGAGTGGTCGGACACATTTTTCGAGAAGATCCAAGGAATGCATCGAGCTTTCCTTGTTGTGAACAACGAATTTGACGGCTATGAGGTCGAGGAGCACTTACAGTATCGAGCCAACACTTTAGCACTAAAATGTCTGGACTTCAAAGATTTTGAGAAGAAACTGAATATCGCCCGTAACGTACCGTTTTGGCACCCACACACAAACACAATTGTGTATTACCAAAAATCTGACGAAAGTGAAGAGGTAATAGCCAAGATGTGCTTTATTCTGTGGTATTACAAAGTTTGCAATGCAATCTTGCTACAATATGACGACACATCGGGAACTTTTATGGTCACGAATTATAATCCGTACATTACCGATAATTTTAAGCTGAGTCGTAGCTACGGCTGCTGGACACATCAAAAGATAACTTATCCTATTACAAGCTTTGATAAGAGTTTTGTGTGCACCGACGGATGCCATAATGTTTCCCTCCACTCAAAACTACGGGCTGACCATCTCGGAACATGTATCGGCTTCGATACAATCGTCATACCCTACACAGGGAATGCTTCCCATCTGGGCTCATCTTTATTCAATGACAAAACGAAGAATCTTCACGGATTTACTTTCAGAGCATACATCAAGGAAGTAATGCCTTTCGGGCTTATTCAAGTCAATGGTGATGGAACTTATACCCTCCTAGGGAGAGATGGATTCATGTGGAACACTTTGTCTGAGATTATGAATTTTACACTGGACTTCTCTCCCAGCAAAAGTATAATGAAGCTTCCTTTCCACTTCGAAGAGAGCATCCAGCAGATATACGAATTCGCACAACGGAGGGGTGACTTGCTGATCATACCTATCTATCAATTCGATCTTGTCATCGTAGAAATAGATATGACTGTGCCGTTTAAAGAGAGTGGCGTATGCTTCATCTCACATCGCGCTGGGTTCGACACAGCTTTGTTCGACGTAATACTGCTCCAGACAAACTACCAAGTGATTATTACATTCTTATTCTGCTTTTTAGGGATTTGGTGCACCTTCTTTATCTTTAATTCAGTAGAGAAAGGTACTGTGAGTTTCGACCAAGCTGGCAAAGACTTAGTTAATACGTTTCGAAACATGCTCTCCCTTAGTTTATACAAGCCACCCAGGAAACAATCGTTTAAATTGTTTTTGGGCATCTCAATTTGGTGCTTTTTCATCCTAAATTTCGCTAGTCAAGCGGCTATAATATCGTTCTTCAGCGCTCATAAGCGAGGCAAGGACGTTGAAACTTATGACGACGTTATCGAAAAGGGTTATCCCATTGAAGGCATGGCATCGCCAGACATTTTACTACCGGACACAGATGAAAAGTTCAGAAAGATAAACTCGAAGTTGGTTCCAATACAGAACTTATTTAGTTGCATAGACAGCCTGAGCAATGATAGCCGTAGATTTTGTCTTATCGACTGCTCGGTGGGTCGGTATCTCGAACGTAATAAATTGAACGAGCAAGGAGAGCAATATCTACACGTCGCCAAAGACCAAATTCATAGTCATTATCTTATCTGGGTTTTTCATAGAGATTCCCCTATGACGGACGAGTATAATCGGATTATGGGAATATTTTTACAAGCTGGACTTGTTGGCAAATGGGAACAATACAGATTTACTGACTTTAAATACGAAGCCCCAATCAAAGCCTTGGATATGGATCATTTGGGAGGTGTATTTCAATGTTTTCTAATGATGACAGGTGCATCTGCTTTGAGTTTTCTTGTAGAAATATTGATATGGTCAGCAAATCTTACAATCCAGTTCATTAAAACTAAAGTGTCAAAATCGCATAGAAAGCGGGCATTTCAAAAGCGTCTAAAACTCGCAAGAAAAAAAGGCGTTATTAAAGTTACGAACTCCTACACACAGACAACCTAAATATTAAGCCTGTTTTCTTTGTCTATTCGGTAAGTAGATGATTATTAGTGATTAAGTACGTATTAAAGTGTATAGTCGCCGTCACAGTATAAGTACTAGTTACTACTCCGTACAGAAGTTTGACTTTGCAATGAATTTCAAAGAAATACCTACTCAATGTCGTCTACAATATGGTGTAATTTAGTTCGCCTTTAGAGTCAAGCACATTTTTGTTTAGACACCTACAGAAATCCACTACAAGATAATAACTCTGGAATATCATTCATAATAATACGCCAAACCTATTCAGTGGCGTACTATCATACAGCTACAAGAAGCTACAAACGTCATCTAGTGCACCTTTCTAGCACATTATTAATGCTCGTCCAGCCAGGAACTTAGTGCCGCGTGCCGCCGCTGAATAAAACGCGCGCGCGTGTCGTTGCTCGCTCGCGACACCCACGGTGGGTCGCCGCGCGTAGGTACGTTTTTGCTACCTACGCGAGGAATTACACACAGGCCTGGCGCTGTCAGATATTTCGTAGCAGACAAAGTGACATTTGGTCACTTCTGAACAGTTTTATATTTAAATAAGTTCTATATACTATAAGTTACCATTCATTACTTCATTATACCTTCTATACACACAATTAACCAATAGTATCTGAACACTCATGACGCCGCTCGTTCATCTCTTTCAAACCCATATTCCTGATGCTAAACCTTGTGCCAAGTCTCGTGTTGCTAAAGACATCCTTATTAACTTTTTTTATTCCTATTATCTGGTTTCATTGTGGCTATTATATATAGTTTAGTCACAGATATTAGTTGTGAACACTTACTTTTTTACCCGACTGCGGAAGGAGGGTTATGTTTTTCGAGACTATGTATGTTGGTACGCCCTACAGCCCAAACGGCTGGACAGTTTCTGACATATGAGGTGTCGGTGAATTTGTCAAAATTGTGAGAGTGACATAGGCTATATACATTTAAATAATGGCGCCCGCAAATAGAAATAAAGGGGGGAGGGAGGATTGATTTTTTGCTTACCACAGCAATATGGGTATCAAATGAAAGCCAGTAAAAAGATAATTTCAAAAACTTATTTAAAAATCTAATCATTTTTGCAGTCGGGTGTTTTGTTTATTAAATAATTATGATTGTTTCTGACCTATCGGTCAATAATTTGTTGGTAAAATGCATTCTGACATAGAATTAAAATAATGATATATAATTGAGTTGACTTTATCAACACGTGGCCTAAGACGAGGCTTTAGCATCAGGAAGATACTTTAAAAAACCTTAACTTGTACTACGTTTAGACTAACACCCTGTTATACGAATAGTAAGGTAACGTTGTCAGTGTATAGCGTCTGTTTGTCAGTGCCGGCCGTGTCACTCTCAGTGCGTGTGTCTGTCGTATGGTAAAGGGAGGTCACCCTGTATCACTAAATGGATATACCCTATATTTTATTTTGGACTTAAATAATAAACTAATTAATTACTGTACCGCCACCTGCCATTAATTTCGAGTGAGAAGAATTGTACACCTATAATAATCGTCCAGTCATCATGACTTCTTATTTGTCCCGTGAAGTATGGCGTAGAGGGGTCAACCTGTATCTCTGGATGCAGGTTCTACTAAACTATCAATCAAGCAAGATAGAAAAGAGGTATAATAATATATATTTAAACTGTGTTAGGTAGGTACATCAAGATAAGATCAGCAGATTTCGAGTCTATAACGTTCAAGATCCATAAATATATAGAGTACACAGTGCAACTACATCAAAAAAGAGTTGAAAGAGGAGGCGCCACTGTCGTTTAAATTTTAGTAGCTAGCGAATAAATGGTCTTGATACATGTAGTTCAGTTAAATAGTATTTTTGCTAGGAAAGTTTTGGGATAGTTCTGATTTTTTCATCCCATATGTGTTTTGGGGTGCTAAATCCGAATCTGAGGTTTGCGGACAAAATTTCGTTACGCAACATTAAAAGAACCAGAAAAAACGTTATTTTTTTGCTTTTTTCCGGTTTTTTTGCTTAAAACTCGAAAACTATTAACTTTTGGTCTGTTTACAGAAATTAAAGTACTTGAAATTCTCTACATATAACAGTATTTAGTTTTTTTTCAGACGAATCGGTTGGTTTCTAGTGCGAGTTGAAAATTGTAAATTTTTAGCAGTTTATGCAAAACCCACTTTTTATATTTCAATATTTAATTTTTTTGGATGCTGTCATTTGATAAATGTCACCTGGTTTTCCACACAAGTAATTAAAAAGAAAAAAGGCAAAAACTATGCAAATTCAGTAGGTATCGAAAAAAGGTAAAACTCGTAACAAAATAAAACTTAAAATCTCGTTATATATGATCATATATTATTATGATTATAAATTATAATATGCAAAATTTATATGAGCCGTTGTCTTTTGGAAGGCCCTGGCTAAGGTTCTTCGATAACGATGAGTCCTGGTTCTCCTTGCTCTGGAAAATAAAAGTTTAAAGTTAAGTCATTTATCAATAAGAGATGAAGATTGCAAAATAGATTGTGAGATTAAACATACCTTCCGCATCGTACTGAGGTGCATCGATGGCATCGGGTCCTGGCTCAGGGTCTGATTGCTCCATCGTCAGCGTCGGGAGTCGTTCTCCTGGAAAATAAAAAGAGGTGAGACACATGTCATATATCAAGAAGAGATGAATGACTACAAAATAACTTGAGATCCAACATACCTCTCTCTCTTTCTTCAGTTTCTTCTACGTCTATATCGGAGCTGTCTTCTGGGGGCTCAACATTGTTACACAGTCCTTCGCATGATGTGCATTTTGGGGAACAATAGAGCCCCGCCTTCCTGCATCCACAATTGCGTTGACAGCCCTTTTTACATTTACATAAAATGTACTGGAGTATTGAGTTTGGTGCAGGGTCCAAAGTAGTTGGTACTGGTCAAAACGTGAATTATCCGTGTTACTCGGTCTTTATTTTATTTAACTTAAATACTAGGTGAAATTAACTGAAAACCTTTCAATACAAATCTTAAAAGTGGGTTTTGCAGTCACACACAGTACAAATTGCCAATTTTCAACTTGCACTTGAGACCGAACGGTTCGTCTGTACAATTAGGCGAGGAAAGTTATGGGATATTTCTAATAAAAGTTATGAAACTATAAAAGTGTTTCTTTTTTTGGTGGGTGGGTAGAAAAGCTTTTTAAGATACTATATCCAAAAGTTTGGAAAAATTCATTAAAGGCAATAGGTATGGGATAGGTATTTGTAATAAATGTGTGTAACTCTCTGATTACAAAATTAAAGTGAAAAAAGTTGATTGATTCGATACAAGGGCTATCTAAATGAACTAATTATAACGCCGTGCGCGGCGGGGGGCGGGGGTGGCGTGCCGCGAGTCGAGCGCCCAGCCGCACGCGCTAGCAGCATGTTTTGCGGTTCCGCGCGAGCCAGGAAGACTTTCTGATTTCTGACATTTTGTTTTATAGCAAGTACATTACGCAAGTACCCCTAATATTGGGTGCTGCGTGGCGTGGTGTTCATGGTTCGATTAGATTCATCCGTACCTACCTACTAACCTTACATGATCAAAATATACTTAATTAAGTAAAGGTATTCAAAAGTGGTTTTATCTGATCATTAAATATTATAGGTACCTACATAATAAGAACCTATTTTCTACATAATTTATAACTTGCCACATGTAAAAGTTTACCTTGAAAGTATTTTGAAATGCATACCAACCCCTCTAATATTCGCAAATAATAACTATAAATAAAAACCAGCCAAGTGCGTGTCGGGTCACGCGTTATTTGTATACATACACCTAAAATATTACAGCTTTCTACTAGTACTAACGGTTTCTAAGCAAAATCTAGGACATACAGACAGACGGACATGACATGACGAAACTATAAAGGTTCCTTGTCAGAACCACGGAACCCTAAAAACCATGCCTCAATATAACAAAGCATGGGAATAATAAGCGGAGCGAGTGACGCGGTCGCGGTGTGGCAACGGCGCGCGCGTTGGTGTGTGGCAGGCACCCGACTCCAGTCACTTAAGACTAGGCTCCCTTTTTAGGGTTCCGTATCCAAAGGGTAAAAACGGGACTCTATTACTTAGACTCCGCTGTCTATAATACGTATTCGAAGGTGATGAAGACGAAGAATTTGAATCAGTCAAAGAACTTTAACCCATTAACTGCCAAAGTTGTATAAATCCGTCCATTATTTTGAGAAATATACAATTTATAATTATTTTTAATAATAGTCTAAGGATATGTCCGTCCATATTATGTTTTTTTTCTACATGTAAGAGCACATTTTTAGCTAATGCAACTAAAATATTTTAACAAAACAAACAACATAGTAAGTCGCAAAATTAATGCAAATTCTAAGGTACCTATGTTACGCCGCAGTCGTAAAAATCCGACCCTAGTGTAGTAGCACGGCACTATAATCTACTAAACACTATAGTGGTTCTAAAGAATAAAAAGTATGGTCCAATTTAAACTAACAAGTAAATAAGATAATAATATGTGTGTACACGCCAAGTGCCAACATGATTTTATGTTGTAATATCATCTACATCATCATTTGCAACAAGAAGTGGGATGCTAAATATTGATAGGATATTCAGGTACTTACATTATAATAAAAAAAAGTACGGAAATTAGGCAAAGCTCGGGCATCAAAAGCAAAAAATAAAATGAAATTAAAGATTCTGCTCGCCCTATATCTTATATCTTTTCCTTTCGCCGATTTTGTGTTTTAAAAGTGTTTTAATGGGTTCGTACCACAAAAAGCTAAAACGGAACCCTTATACGATTAATTTGTTGTCCGTTTGTCCGTCTCATCGTCTGTGAACGTATCGTTAAAATTAGCATTAAAGAAAGAAAGAAAATACATTTATTAATAAACTAGCTGTTGCCCGCGACTTCGTCCGCGTGGACTGGATGATAACCACGTCGTAAGGAGAAGAGAGCAATACAAAAATCAAATTCAATAGGCACTTTTCTTAGGTTAATATCACCTCGCTATCATCCTCTGGTAAGAAAATTTCGCATGGCAGTGACACCGACTCCAAAACCTAATTTTGTCGTATATGTTTCTTAGTAAAAATATAAAGGTAACTTTAGGTTTAAGTGTTCAGAAAAAAGTCAGACTCAAAGCTCCCTACCGCAATAGATGGATGTGGTTTAGTATCTATTTATTGTGTCCTTAGTCTACTCAGGGCCTTACCTTTGTTAGTTACTACTATCATAAAGTAATCTTAGAGTTAAATTTTCGTTATTAAAAGTGATAAGTAGCATAAAAAAAGTGCCAATTGACTTTGATCTTTCATAACTTAGTAATATGGTAACTCAACAAAATTTTGACAAACTGTCTGTGGTGAAAGTATCCACGAACTACTTAGCGTTAAGGATTATCATCCTTAGGTCAGCACCTTAAAATTATGACGCCTGATTGTAAACGCTTAAATACCTTCATTAATGCTGTAGCATAATATGGTATACATGCCTTTATTATTTGAAGGATCGATTTCTCTAGGTTTCTGTCACCAGATCGTCTTGGAGACAGTAGGTAATCCTACTGGAGTTTTGAAAATTAGTCTAAAGTAATTTAGCATAACACCTTCAATTTGTGTAAGTCAATAAAAATGCTTATTTCGCTGAACAATGTTCCCTAAGGCGCTCTATTCATATTTCTTATAGTTGAGCTGAGCTGCTAGGGTTCCACATTGGTTGCTCCAGACCTTCAATTTGTGTACGTCAATAGAAAATGCTCATCACACTGATAAACTTTTTTTAAGGCGCTGCTTTCATATCTCTCTTAGTTTAAGTGTTAGTTCCACGTCTGGTACTCCGATCTTCAAAATAAGTTATAGCCTATTATTTGACCAGACTCAATAGCTACACAATAAAAATAAAAACATTAAAATCCGTTCAGTAGTTCCGGTGATTAGTGTGTACAAACAGACAAAAAAAATAAAAGTTGTAGATTCCTATTTTGCTACTATTTTAACATTACCCTCAATTAGTTTTTGGTAAAAAATAAATAGATGCGCATAAAAATCCTAAAACAAGGTTTTATAACTATGGAATTTTAGCTACGAGATACAGTTGGTTTAAATAGAAATGGAAACCCTATAAAAAGCAAAAAATAAAACTGAAATGTTACCCTACGTAAGTACGTAGGTGTATAATTTTTATTACTAACGTGGTCACGTCGGGGGACTGCACTAATAAACATAATTAATGTAAAATAGTTAAGGTAAAGTAAGTAGGTAAACTCTAAAATAAAATGCAATACGCAATTTTAAAGATTTGAAATTTAGCATAGTGTATCATAGTATTCTACTAGTCAGCCCTTTCATTGGATACCCATATTGAGGGAGTTAAAAAAATATTTGTTACGGCGGCCATCTTGGATTTGAAATTTGTCATAGTGTAAAGAATTTGACTAGTCAAAACCTTTCATTTGATACCCATATTGAAGGAGTTTAAAAAATATATATGTTCCGCCATTTTGTTACGGCGGCCATCTTGTACCGATTTTCATTAAACATAGCTAAGAACACTCCTGACTAATTAATCATTCAAACAAAAAAATAATAAATCAAAATTGGTTCATCCGTTCGGGAGCTACGATGCCACAGGCAGACACACACACACACACAGACACGTCAAACTTATAACACCCCATCGTTTTTGCGTCGGGGGTTAAAAATACTTAATATAAGCGCATTGGTTTTAGTATGCAGCAAATTTTAAATAAAAAAACATACCTATTTATCTATAACTCACTATCAGCAAAAGAACAATAATCGGAGCGGTTTGGCAACGCCGTGCGGACGGACTTGCGCCGCAGCGCCCGAGCGCCACTGGCCTCAGCAGCGAAAGCTAGTAAGAATGTTAGCGAATACTTACATAGGTTTTAACCTGATTAAAAAAAATATAGCGATAAACAACTACCTTTAAAAACGCACTAAAAGGTTTGAAAAACTATTTTTTTTAACAGAAACATTTTTTAAGCTTTACTTTATTGTGTGTGTTTGTGTTTTAAGGCGGCGGTTTTTTTTGCTAAAAGTAGATATATTTCGTTTATCTGGGACTGTGGCAGTGCCCTCGCCAAGTCAAGAAAAAGCGATGCGGCCGGCTACGGCACCATCCTTTTCTCGAAACAGTTCAGGCCATTTTCGACCACCTATAACTTCGTTGTGGAAAAACTAGAACTCTGAATTTTAAGTTACCAAGCAAGCATTGTATACCTAAACACGTTATATTTCAAATTTCATTGAATTTGAACGAGTAGTTTAAGAATAAACTAGATAAAGTTTCTTTTTCATCATCAAAACTCTAAGGCACTCCTAGCAGACATAGAAGCCATCACAAACAATCTAGAACAAAATGTAAAACTGACTGACTCTCATTATCAATGCACAGCTCAAAATGGTATTTGCACCATCCTTTATGGTGTAGATGAACACTAAGAAAGAATTTTTAGTTCATAATCTTAGGTTAAAAGAGGGGGGGGGCAAATTTGTATGAAATTCTGTCAGTTTTGAAGCTAAATAAAGAATGACGTATTTCAGGATTATTCAAAATTCAACATTTTAAGGGGGTAAATAGGGAGTTGAAGTTTGTATGGTAAATTTGACATTTGCGCGAAGTCGCGTGCAATAGCTAGTTTTTATAAAAAAACTCATAAATGAGCGAAGTGACAGCCTGGCACGATGCGAGTGCGACCCCAGCAGTTGAATGAAATAAATATGTATTTTTATATATTTGGGTGAAGCACGAATAAATTGCGGTGGTGGTGATACTGAATTTACAAACATACCTACCTGCAAATAGAATAATATACCGCATATTATTATTTTTTATATGGTTTTATATTATTATTATTTAGTTTAAAAAAATCGTAGCAGGTGGGTGTTCCTGTTTAGTTGCAAGTAAAAATAAAAAAATATAGCATACATTTATAAAACACAATGTAATAATAAAAAAATCATTTTTTATAAACCAATATTATTTATAGTAATCGACATTTATAAACAACATTATTCTTAATAAGACTGAGTACATAAAGATTTTTAAAGATGTGTTTTTTTTAATTATTACATACCATGCATGTAGGTAACGATTTACTAACGTTGTTTGTTTTTTAAAGATGTTTTTTTTTAATTATTACATACTATGCATGTAGGTAGGTAACGATTAAATATATCTTTAAATACGCTAAATCATTGATGATTTTTATTTTTGGCATACTTAATCACATGACGTATGTACATCTTATATAATTTTCAGCATTTAATCAAAAATATGCAATTAATATTTTTGCTTGGACTTTGTAATGGTAGACCTTAGAATAATAACACCTAGAAGGATAGTTCCTACAATAGTTCGCTGTCAAAAGCGTGCACATTTCAAAACTACGTGTGCGTAAGCACCACGCACGACACGCACACTAGTAAAGAAATAATATTGCCAGCAAATCTTTTTTTACTTAATGGTAGGAAATTCAAAAAATTAAGAACTAAGTTACAAACTCGAATAAGATTTAAATAATATGGATTCAGCTAGTTACCTAACATTCTTTTTTTGTTTTGAACAGTCAGTGGGTAGAGTTAAGCCTAGGTAGAAGTTTGGGGTGAAAAAAAAAACAAATTATTGATTAATATCAACACAGTTTTATTTATTTATAAGCGCTGACCTCTATAGTACAAGTACGCTGGACTAAAGTGGCCGCCGCTCCCTGTTCCTTGCTTTTAAATAGCAAGTAGTTTTGCTACCCAACGCCAGGTGGCGTAACATAACAAAAACTAGAGAAGTTTCCGGCTTAAATAAGAATGGGATATACACAATAATCTGTACAAAAAGTATCGATACTAGCTAGTTAGACGTCAATTTTATAGTGGAAATGAAATGTATGAATACTTTATTATCTTTATGTATATAAAACGATGTCGTGTTAGTTACACTTAAATCAAATTAGTTATTACTTTAAAATTACTGTTACTTAATTTGTAAGATTGTTCTCCGTCCCGATTATTTAAAAAAAACTAGGTTTTGGGGTGAAAATATGTATAAGAATCCGACATTTGCGAGGACTGCGCGGAGAAAGGAATTGCCAGTGTGAGTATAAATATTGACTTTTTCTAAATTATGTCAACCGCACAATTAACGGATTACTTTCACAATAAATATATTCTTAACATTTAGACCTGTTTTTTTTTAAAAGAACTTTGATAGTTAGCTGTAAAGTAATCAGTAAATTGTTTTGAAATTGTAGTAGGTAATCGTAGTCTCGTAAAAGTGAGATTACCCATGGTTTTTCTAAATGATAATTACTTGTACTATTATTATTGTGTCAAACCTTTAAAATTTCCACGAACAATATTTCCAGTTAAAATATCTAAGTAGGGTTGAAATAAAGACAATAAAACGCAAAACCAGTGTTTATTATTGCAATTTTTCAAAATCGTTATTAAATTATTTCCCGTTGCCACCAGTAAGGCAATTTTCAATGTTCGCACTATATGACGTACCAACAATTTGTAATGACAACTAATTCGCTAATTAATTTAAAGGATTTATGGTGATGACATAAACTTTCTTATTGAAAAATACTACACCATATTTTAAACCACTTTTCTTTCACCACAGCAAATAGTTCTCGCCGTTTTTAATACATAAAATTATAACATACTTAAAAATTATATTACGCTTCCCCTTTGACACCAATTACTATGACAATTGATAACATGTCAATGACGATGCGAGGTTTCTGTTGCCAGTAAAAGAAGTTAGTTCCAGTTGTTTTCCGCAACATGGCGAGATCCCATATATTTCTGGTCAGGCTATACCTGACTTTCTATAAATATTATAAATTCGTTGAAAAAATAACCGATAACGTTATTTTACACTGGCTGCGAAGTTTTAAATCTGTGGTGTATTTTGATTGATTGCTTGTAATTTATCTAGTCTATGATTTTTGTTTATGGGTGATTTCGGGTTTGGAAAGATCACAATATTTTTGTCGTAATTTAGAAATAGATCCAATTCAGAGGACCAATTATTAAGTTTAATGGGAAATTCGCCAAACAAAAGCAATCGGCATAGGGGTAACAAAGAATCAGCGCACTCGGATCGCGAAGGGCCGTTCACAAGTCAGGTAAGTGCGACAGCGATGGAAATGAAAACTAATGTCATCCTCAGCTGAACACACGTAATAGTAAATATTTCGCATGTACATAATAGTGCAAGTCTTTGTCTAGTGCGTGGACCATTTTTTGTGAGTATCCGGACCTCTGAGCGTCCGCCTAAGATCCGCTGTCAGTTCTTTGTTTTCAACAGTGACAAAGTGTATTTTGTTATTGTTTGTGCAGTTCAGTTTATCGCATTTCGTCGGGAACCTCAGCGGGCGCTCGTTCGTAAGCGTGACCAGTAACCAGTCCGTATATAGCGCTTCTCGGCCTTGGTCTCGGGTCTCTCGTCGAAGGTTAGTGAATAAAGTAGCTATTTCACATAAATTAAACAACTTCAAAACATTGTGTCGCATTATTTGTATTGTTTGTGTTTGTACAGTATAAATGAGGTTGGTGGAATTGGTTTCAAAATAGATGGTCCTGATGTTAACTTATAGTTTGTATGAAGGAAACTTATGAATTATAGTCCTATAAAGAGTGTTAACAATTTAATTATTATTCAAAGTACCTCTGCATTTCATATGAATTTTGATTTCACTTATAGGTGGAATGATGCAACCTTAGAAAACCCCTTGGAAGCTAGCAAAACTGCATGGCCAGTAGCTCATAAAGAGTCAATCTTCCTGCCTGAATTCCCCATCATCACTGACCTGCTCCAGAAGGACTTCCAAATTGAAGACACAATAGCCAAAGGCGCTTATGGAAAAGTGTATAAAGTAACAAAACTCAGTGACAGTAAAGAGTATGCACTAAAAGTCCTCAGTAAAAGCCAGGTAAAAACGGTTTTAGCTCTGGTAAAATAGGAAAATATTTTCTAAAATATGTGCCAAAAATACCATGACTATTCATTTCATTACAAATATGACATTTCTCTTGGAAAAAAGATGTCATCAGTGAGGGTATTTTAAGAAAGGAGAGAGAGGCAGAAGATCTTAAAAAGTACCTAATGAATAATTTTAATCCTACTGATTAAAAACAGGATTACATTTCCTATGCTAGTTGAAGTGTGCAAAATCAGCCTATTAGTAGGACCTATTGGTTTTACTTATTACCATGTCCATCTGCCTTTTCGTAATCTTATAAATTGCATGTTATTCTTCAATAATATTTATGTTAAAGTAGTTACTAATGAACATACAGGTATTTGCTAATATAATCCTTGTGGACTAAAGCACTCTATTGCCTTATCAGCTAGCAACAAGCTTATCTACTGACCTATTTACCTAATTTGTTTGTATTTCCTAATGTAATTTACATGTACAATAATGTACCATTTGTATACTTACTGCTTATCATTATTGCATTCACTTTCACACACACTTCAGAAATCTTATCAGGTTTTAGGCTCCTGTTTTAAATTGGTTTTACAAGTAGTAAAATGAAACTTGAAATTTGCACTGCATTATATTCCCGATGGCAATTGATTTCTTAAATACAAAAACAACTTATTTATCTATGTTTGCCACACAAACAATAAGTTTGCTACAAAAATAGCATATGACATACCACTTTATTTGTTACATTTCATTTGAAATTTTATCAGTAGCTATCTGATCTTTAGTTTACTAATTGTATTCAAAAATGTATGTTGTCTTTCAGATTGTAAATGAAAACGCTGTGAGACAGGTGAAAGAGGAGGCGCGTATACAAACCATCTGTGGTCATCATTCCTTCATAGCCAGGGCTGTCTCCCGTTGGCAGACCAAGAAAAGACTTTATATTGGTAAGTCATGTTGTAATATGAGTAAAGTAGTAATAATAATACCAAACCTGTTACTGTAATACCTATCATCTAAACCGCTGCTACATTTATCAAGCTTAGTTGTAGTCAATAGTTTTAAATAAATAAAATATGGGAAACATTTGGTTTCAAAAGTCATATTAAGTAAGTACATTGCATTTAAATGCAGGTTACAAGTTTTGGCACTGACCTTGACTCAATTACATGATACATCATTAAAAAATTAGTTTGTCATCAATAACAGTGACTTTTCACAATGGTAATAAGAATGACTGGTTAGCATTAAATGTTTATTTTGTTTTATCGGCTTTTCATTAATATTGGTACGATTTGGATACAGACTTGGAAACTAACAGTATGCAAAAAGCGCTTATTACACCATCCTATTTGTAGCATCCTAGCTAGAATTCTGCTTAGGATCCTAATTAGGATGAAATTGATCCTAAGCAATGTAAATAGGAAGTATACACTACTTAAGCACTACAACATCCTATGTGTAGCATCCTAATTGGGATCCTATTCTACTTAGGAAATAGGAAGATGTGATTTGCAGTTCACTACTGGTTCCTACCTTCCTTGTTATGATCCTAAGTAGGATCCTACATGCCTAGTTAGAATCCTAAATAGGATCTTACTTAGGATGATACAAATAGGATGGTGTGATAAGTGCTTTTAGGTAGAATACATAAGTGCATAATCTCATAATTAACCTTGAGCTTGTAAACTGCTTCTTAGTGAATGTCAAATTCTTTCATAATCATTCTGTTTGTTATGTAAACTAAATCTTTATTTGTATAGTTCATCTGTGTATTTGTGCATCTGAACACCAATAATGAAGTTTTCCTGACCAACTTGACTTATTTGTTGAGATGTTTTTTGTGTGTTAGAGTGGTTCTTGGGATAGTTAAGAAGATTTACTATTGGATAGACTTTAATTCTGTAAATATTTCAAGTGTCTACCTGTTGCCACTATTAATATCAAGCAAAGAATTATGTTTGTTGTATAGGAGCTCCACTTAAATATTTTATTCTGTTTTTAATATTTGTTGTTATAGCAGCAACATAAATGCATCATCTGTCAAATTTCAACTGTATAACTATCCGGTTAAACATCACGGTCCCCCTTTGGGTACGAACCCTAATAATTTTTTATACCCAGTTGCGTAGACATTATCTTGTAGAAGTATTTTCGATCAAATATTTTTCTTGCTTTACTTCACCCTTTACAAGGTTTTTCGTGTTTGCAAGTAACTCTGTTACCTTTTGGTTTTAGTTGAAAATTATCATAGCATAGAGCATGCAAAACGATCTACAAAATTAAGGCGCCGGTAAAATAAATCTCTAATAACACGTGCTCCAAATAAATATCTTGCTATCTAATCAAATGAGCGAACATTGATGAACTGCTCTCAATACAAATAAGTTATGCATAAAACAAAACGACACTAGCTTGAATAGTGATTATCAGTGGAATGCTGCCTGATTTTGTTATCAATATAGGTACTAAATAACGGGATTTTATGTCAAGGCCGCTTTGTCTTAAGATGCACGTTATTTGTAGATAATCTATTATAAAATACTAGCGATACCACCGCGGTGTCGCTCGCGCAAAAGTCGGATTCTCCCATATAAACTTTCATCCCACATTTATTTATTATTTCTTAAGGCATTCTCTACCTGTCTAAAAGAATCAACTATTGGGCCAGGCAGAAATAGTCGTGGCGGCGTTAAAAACTACAACAATTGAAAAACTTACAACATAACAGTATATATACACGTTCATATTTAAACAATAAACTTATATTGGGATATACGAAAAAAAATAATGAAAAGATGATACAAACAAGTATGAGCGAGTCTTCACAAAGTGACAAAAAATTGCCTATGCCCTTTCCAAGATCTTCAACTATCACAACTCACTTTAAGTAATCACTATATTTTTTTCTGATTTTAAACTTTACTAATATAGTGGACGCTAGATTAGTGCAAAATATTTTTTATGGTATACTCGAACAGCCACGCGAAAGCTTGACCATAATATTGTACGAATTTTTGACATATTGATAACGAATCGAAGTCAAAATCAATAAAAATCTCACGTAGGTCTAGAGACGGTATATCAACTCTATGTCAGTACCTTTATAAGCGCCCGAGTATTGATGCAAGAATCAAATAAAATAACGTTTTATTTAAAGACAGAAACTTATAGGTTACTGACTGGTAAACTAGCCTTAGGAAGCAAAAAGCGTATTTCATTTAAACAGGTGTAGAGTACAATATTTTTTCTGGCACAAGTACGTATGTGCTAGTGAACAAGTAGTCACAGAAGGTCTAATCTATGAATGTTTGACTACTTTCATAGATCTTTTCATGTTTTATCATTTATAAGCAAAGTAGCTAATTATTCGTCCATGAAGGTGAATTACCTTTTATTTTATTTGGTGTTAGGGTCGATACGGTTATCTCTTATCTATATACGTCGGCTAGACATGATGTTAGTCACTTCGAGGTCGCGCTGCGCTGTGGTGTCACTCGACTTGTAGGTAGAGACTCAGCAGTCGAGTTAGAGGTCATTGCCGTGTGTGGGTACGATTAAAATTGATTTTAATTATTTCATCACCGCTTCGCAATCGCATGAATCTCGTATGCGCCGTACCTTTTTTTAACGCATCTAACAATATGTATTCTTTATTTGTTGCACAATAAGAAAACAAAGATACAGTAAATTAGACAGAAAAATTAAAAGTACAATTTAGGCTGTCTTATAGCTGGATCTCTTCCAAGATATTTTGTTCTTAATTTATTTGTTGCAAATGCTAGTTGTACATGAGTGTTAAATATTAAGAAATAATAAGTAGGTACCTTATCAATATGATAATCAAAACATGTGACTAAATAAAAACTATGCTGCTTCTTGTAGAATATTTAAAAACTGTTATTTTTTGGAATTCATCAGGTTACTGTTGTTAACCTAAAATACAAAATACACGATATCTTTTTTTACATTACTTAGGTCTACAATAGTCTTCAACACATAAATCAATGTTATAAAATACACTTTGCATATTTAGTTCCTATTTGATCTGTTAACTGACAAATTTGTGGAACTACATATGCCCTTTGTGCCTATACAAAAGATTAGCTAAATTGGATGACAAGAGATATGACCTCATTGTGGGCAAATTAGGACCGCAGGTCGTGTGGATTTTCGTCTGGATCCAAATTTTATTACACACTGCCGCACGTTAGACTGCCACTTTGACCTTCGGCGAAAATAAAGGCGGTTTTGCCTTTATTTTCTACGTAATAAAAGCTGTTTTTGTAGTTCAAATGGTTACCCCGACGTGCTGTCTGGACCTACCAACTTTGTACAATTTTATCCGTATCGGTGTAATTGATGCTTGACTGAATGTCGACGGTAACATCAGCTAATAAAATAAAACCGAACTTATTGACAATATAGTTAACTTTTTTTTTATTATTAACAGCTGTTGGTTAACATGAATAGGTAGTATGGATGAATACAAATTTATGTGTTTGCTCTTATCAGTTTCAGACTACATTCCCGGTGGAGAGCTGTTAGCGCTGCTAGATAGTTACGGAAAACTGCCCCTAGATTTAGTGAAGATATTTGTTGCCGAGATTGCTATTGCCATAGGTGAGAGTTACCTTTTTAGATACCATTTACGCAGGCAGGGTCTCCACACTTATGTCGTTGACATACCATCAATACGCACCAGACGTTTTTTTGTACGTTCCTTTTGCGTGCGCGGCTGAAGTGTTCCCTAAAAACTATGATCTGAATACTTTCAATAAAAGAAAGAGTGAAGAGACCAATCCTCCGCATAATCACTAACCATTAGGGGCCCAATTATCGCGCCTTCGATATTATATAACATACGGTATTTATCGGCAAAACATGGCGGATATCATAAAATGAGATAAATAACCGACATTTTTATACTTTGAGAATGTGTAACATCAAAATTTTGTTATATGCGCCATGTTTTTTCGATAAAATTAAATATCTTCTGTGACATAATATCGAAGGCGTGAGAATCGGGCCCCAGATGTGAGATTGCTGGCAAATGCTTGCTTAATAAAAAAACGTTTGGTTCCATTAAATAAAATACCTGACCTCCCACTTAGTAGTTTGTTTTGGCATGTTATCACACTCCAAAAGTATTTATCCTGTTATATCTTGGATCCAGTTGTGGAAAACGTTTTTACCTATTAGTGATAGATGAATTAATATACCTGAAGGTTAGTAGTCACTTTTGTAGCCATGTCCACTCTCACGAATGCATATTTACGTAAATATGCATCCAAATACCTATTCGACCTGTTATACCTATGCCACACCTACCGATCGCCACATTTGCGAGGGGCGAGGCATGCTAGATGTGAACGGGGACGGGTGGAGTTTCCGGGAAGGGGATTTCCTATGATTGATGTTTCCTCGCCCCCCCGCACGTTTGGCGAGACGCAGGGGTCGTGCACGTTCTTGTCGAGACTATAGCAATTAATTTTAATTAGTTAAACAATATGATCAGCTTTACAAGTGGAAGTTACTGAAATGGAAAACTGAATTTTTCGCAGATTTCCTCCATAACGCGGGAGTTATATACCGTGACCTGAAGCCGGAGAATATACTCCTTGATGCAGACTACCACGTGCGTCTCATAGACTTCGGGCTCTCCAAGTGGCTGACAGTTGGCGCACGCACCACCACTCTTTGCGGCACCCTCAAATATATGGGTGAGTTAAACCTTTTTAAACCTTGTTTCATATAGAAAGTAAGTAAATAGAAAAACTTTTAAGAAAGAAACTTAAAGAAAGACTTGAGATTGTGGATTGATTGACGCCTAAGCAGTCGAATAAAGTCAACGCACCTAGTGGAGACCAAGATACTTGGTCCCCCAAACATTACTTATACTTGTTTTCTCAGAAATATAATTTATCGGATCTTTATCGAGTCTTATGACAAAACTACTTTTAGTGTTAGTATGCAGTTAAAGGGTATATATTATGAGCGTCGGTGGCGCAGTAGCTAGCAGGTTGCCTCTCATGCGGGAGGAGCCGGGTTCGATTCCACGTGCCGCCATGTACCAATGACTTTTTCTGAGTTATGTGCATTAGTTGTTTCACTTATCGATGCTCTTACGGTGAGGGAAAACAACGTGAGGAAACCTGCACATTCAGGCAACTGAATGTGTAACCATGATCTAAAACCGGTCAGGTTCCCCTTAACAGGTTCACGGAGGTCAGATAGCAGTCGCTCCACTGTAATTACCTGATCTGTCAAATCCTGGATCATGGTCGGCGGACCCTGGGCCCTCGCGAGTGCATAACCGGGATAACGCTAGGATGGTGATGGTGTAGTTGGAGCGAATGCATACCTGATAGCTTGACTTGGCAGCCATTTATCAGGCAATCACTTGAGTATCATAACCTCAAATCAAGATTGAGGATTTAAGTGTTACAACATTTATTCGATAGTGTTTAGTGTCTGGTAAAAGCTACTGCCAGCGGAAAGAATCAGTACCGAGATTTTGAGAAAGTGAATACTATTTTTATGTGACTTTACTCTGACAAATGGCCGCGGTTATCTGTTCAAGCGAAAATGTGCAAGCTTATAAAGTTAGAAATGCTAGTAAGATACTCTTTCGCATTCGTTCGCATGCGGTGACTGCGTATAAGTTTCTAAAGGTCCGATACCTTCACCTACAAGTCCGATTCGGACCGCAGATCGCATGCTTCAGCCGCAAACTGCAAGCGACAGTACTTAAATCTATAGAGATTTACTTAATAGGTAAGTGATTCCAATCGTGGCGATTGCGGCTTGCAGCCGTTGCGTAGTGACCGGAGATCACGGCACCAGTTGTGTCGCGTATCGAATTTTACGAAAGATGATAAAAATACCGTTGATGCTGGTTATCAAGACCAGGTTAGAAAGGGCGATAGTTATTTACAATCAAATCCAAATTGGCGCAATGATTTCATAAGAATAATCAATCATCAATATATATTTATTTCAGACAAAGTCCATAGTGCTAGTAACAATAATCTTATGCTAATGTTACAAGTAATGAAAAAGACTAAAATTAATTAAAAACACATGACTCACTTCAGCGCAAATCCATGAGAAATTGCATGTGGATAGAAATTGGAAATGATTGTGCATCCGTGACATGATACCATGCTTGGAATAGAGGCGACCACGACTGTAGGCAGCAATGCTGTAGCCGCAGTGCCGCCAGCGGTCGAAGTCTGCGGCCCGTCTCGGACTTGTACTTTTAAATGTCGGACTATTTCAAGTCAATCGGTGCACGTAATTTCCGCATTGTTTTATTCCGATCGATCTATTACCTAATAACATCATTAGTTAGCATTTAGCAACGGAATCTTAATGGCGGTCGTTTCCATTTCAGTGCGGGACTTGACTCGTTACGTATTTTAATCGTGAAATGGCTCAGATTGCCCGGGTTGTGCCCGTTGCCGCAGCATTTTTGACGTGCGTTTAACCGCCCGTCCGCGCGTGAGTATGTGCGTTGCGCGGCCGGCGCGCTGACCCCGCCACCATGAACGCCCGCACCATCTCGTTCGAACTGTCGATGGAGGGCCGGCAGGTCGACGAGGTGGTCGCCAGCATCTTCCACACGGTCCTCTTCCACCGCTCGAGCGGCAAGTTCACCTACAACAACGAGGAGAGCTACTCGATCCGCACGGTCAGCTACGTCGACGTCGATTGCGACTTCATAGACTTCACGTACGTCTGCTGCGAGTCGGAGGCGCTCGGGCACAACGTCAAGCGAGAGGTGTCCGACTTCTCGGATCTACTCCGCGCCGTGGATGGGACGTCTTCGCCGCCGCGCGGGTCCATCAGCCTAGAGTTCTTCCAGAAGCGACGCGCGCGTTGGCCGTTCCAGCCCGAGTGCGTGCCCTGGGAGGTGTGGACGGTCTACTGCGAGCTTACCGAGTCCCGCCCCGACCACGACGTGCACAGCAAACACGAGAGCGTCGTCGAGATGCTGCAAGACAAAATCGTCTTCATCACGGAAATCATAAACCGCCACGAGTACGTGCCCAAAATGCCGAGCCGCTCGGACGCCGACCTCATCTTCGACACTTCGTACCCGGACATACAACCGTATCTTTTCAAAATACACTACAATTTATCCGGCGCCCCGTCCACGACGGTTGGCAACACGGTCCGCAAACTCATTCGCGACACGCTGTATTTGTGATGCTTATTGCCTTTACTGTCTTTCGTAAACTAGCACTAAACTTCTACTAACTTTACTGATATCGCAAGCACGAATTACTTAGTCGAGTGATGAACCTGTTCGGTTGATTCTCGAAGGATCGCCTCCTACGCTTTGATCCGTATAACGCGCATATTCGTCCGTATGATAAAAATAGTTGACGTCGGCTGTCGCCTACTTTAGTTTTATAAGTTATAGTGATAAGTATTAATAAAGATTTATTTTTGTGAACTAAATTTCTGTAAATACTTATAAGATTTTTAACATTCGGGACGTGAACGATTTGAACTTATAAATAAATCTTACTTAAATAAATGATGACTTTCACACGATTTGTCTCTGTAAAGATTTCCAATGACTTTCTATCTGAGCTACATACATTTTGTACTTACTACAATTCATAATTCTTATGACTATACGATTCATGTAACGCTTTTGTATTATCATTTTTATTATACCATGCTGGTTTTTTCTTCAGTGTGTTATATGATATTTGGGTAGAGGAAGTGCTTTCTACAGAATTTGCTATTTGACACCAATCGTTGACGTACTTTTAATGAACTGTCAAAACGCTCTTCTTCCATAGATTTTGTATGGGAATAGTAAACATCACATTTCACTATACTCAACTAACGTACTTTTAATCGAGTTTAGCTTAATTCAAAATCAAATACTGCAGTTAGTTAAAAATATCAATGAACGTGTGTTCAAAATATGCTCTGATTTTCAAGAAATAGGGTTTAGAAATATTTGTGGGTAGTGTCCAAGTACCCTATTCTGGTGGTTATTCTGGTGGTTCAAGTATCCTATTCTTTTCTAGTAGCTTTCTATGGTTCAAATGACAAATAAATAACTGATTGGAATTTAAAGTCGTAATAACGATAGATTATTTTATTGTGACTGGATGACTTAATAATTAATTTTGTCTGTTGTACAATAAGTGTAATAGTAAATTTAGTTGTAACATTTTCAGAGCTACGACTCCCAAGGCTGGTTGATGTGTCCACTCATTTATATGGTTTATTTAGTGTTTGAATTTGTCTGTCGATTTTGTAATGTTATAAGTTTTGTATCGCCTATTTGGAAATTTAGTGAGATAAGGCTATTAACAATGCACACTATAGCTAGATGGGTACTTTTTAATCATAGTTACCTAGAAGTTTATTGCGTAAATGTTGTTACAGTTGTTTTATCGATGGGTTCGGTCGTCACCAGTGCAATATTACTGATGAAGGTTGGTGACATGTCCTATGGACTAAATAAAGTATGATATGAAGGATTGCTTTAATTTTGGCAAAATGTTGCCAGTTTATGACAAATTGAGTGCTGCCCCACTCAGTGTATAGTATAGTCGTATGACTATTGTGTTTTTTATATTAAAAATAATCGCTTTGTGATATTGCTGGCGAATATTTAAAACTGTATAGAATTAAAATGGTTTTATCGTGTGAAGGTAGTTTTTAGTCGTACTGAGCCAACGTGTTTAGGTATCAGTTTTAATATATGAGATGTAAATAAAAATAAATAATGTACAGACTTTCTCATTTTTATTAAGTCCTTAAATACATATTATATGAACTAATGAACTCAAAGGTTTAATTTTGATGATATGATAGAGTATAAATGTGATGTTACAAAGCATATGTGTAATAATAGGTTGTTAGAGTAATAGTTGGTGCATGGATCGTCTCATAGCGTTAAGTGACCGATAAATGTTGTTGCAATTGCCTTTAGTTAGCGACATGTCTTAAATATTTGTGAATTTTTGTGTTGACGAGAAAACGATAATAGATAAAGATTTTTATGATGTGATTTATATTTTATTTTCTTCGGTAGGATTATTGTATTAGACTTGTTTTATGTTTGCGTAGAATCCTAGAAACACCCAAAACCCAGTACATTATTCTTTGAATTTAACAACTTCGATATTAAATTTTCTGCTAATGATACTTGATAAATGATATCACAGGTACCTAACTAACCTTCCGAACAATACATTGAACGGTAAATACTGTGTTCAATGACCTCTTGCTTGTATAGTTTTCGGAATGTAGAACAAACGTGTCCAACTTTAAACATGCTTCTTTTATTTTTGTCAAGTTGTTGGTAATAATATTTCAATGCATAATTAAGGCTATATGAATGTAGGCCCGCTGTTATGTAACCTCTTCGTACTAATCTTATTAACAGTAAAACTCAAACATTAATTTAAGACCCAGAGTGCGCCTACATTTAACCGTACTAATAATGAATGTGATTGATTGTTGTACCCCACCCAATCACACATAATTGATTTTTGACTTAAGTTAGATTAGGATTTGACGTTTGTTGAAGCTTATGAAAAAAGAATAAACGTATTGGAATGTTCCTCAAAGGTCAGTTCTCTCGTGCTGATCATCGAAAATCTTATGTTTAATTTATTTTGGTTTATAGTAAGTCCACAAATTTCTGTTTTTTACTCTCCTACCTCATTATGTGACTCTAGCTAGCCTTAGTACGTTTCAATTGGGTGTTAGTTCTATCAAGTGACTTGTAAACTATTTAATTTAAATCTTTATTTATCTGAATTGATATTTGTCACCAAAGATGAGGCTGTATATGCTTTCAGAACTATTATTCATATAGCTGGTCGTAAATATATTTGCATCCGAGACGTCACGCTCGTCTGTGCGATTCGCTTGAATGTCTGTACATTGTCTTCAAGAGAGCAAGACAAGTGATTGGATCGTGGTGCATACATATTTGCGATAGGATGTATGCATAGTTACTTTGTTTAGTATTCATTAGTAATTCTCATATCAGCGAGTACCTTAAAATTAATATTGTTTTATATGTTTACACAAACAAATCTGGTGATAAGACAATATATTTTATTCTATTCTAATACCTTGATTGTGTGCCTCGTTTTATGAAGAATGGTATTGTCGAGCACAGTGTAAAAAAACTATATCATTGCACACAATTTGCTATGGCCTTATTTGAAAGATATTTTAGATTTATACGTCATAAAGCGTGTATAATAACGGCTGTTACATATTAGAATATATGGTAAATGAGACAGGAGGTATTTGTTGTGATGTATAAGTTCAAAAAAATCTGAAAACTCTTAGTCTTGTGATAATTTATATAATATGTGAATAAATGATGAAGTATTAAATTCAGCTTTTTATTGTTTGTGTGTTTTTCCAGGGTAAATAGAAGGCTATCTTGTTTGTATGCATTTTTTCGTGTTTTTGTTCATTTACTTATTTTTTTTATTCAAGAAATGACGTGTTTTACTAATACTAATTTTGGTCCACTTAATAAGACTATCTGATTCCTTATTGTATTTACCCTTGTGAAATATAACCTTGCATAAGGAAATGTTAGTAGGAATAGAGGTAGTAAAAAAATTGCACGCAGTTCAGTTTGACATTGTGTACATGTTGTGAACGCGTACATGCGTTCACTAATTTGACACTATAAATCATACGGTATAAATTAATGCGGAGATATTTTTCTTTAAGTCATGATAATATTTTTAAGGCACTTGTAGTAGGTTTTATTTTGTGGAGTGCCATCTCGGTCATTTAATATACGCTAGTGTATCAGATAAATCATTTTACGACTTCTACAACTACGTAACACACCAAACAGTAGCATACAGTGCTTGTTTTCTATTTATCTTACCGAGTACCTACTACATAGAATAAAAAAGATCACTCATGTACACAACTTATAGTTTAAAAAAATGCAACTAGTAATTGATATTTCTTAATTAGGACTTTTTAATTACCAGCACAAACAAAACGTACTTTGTAGGTATTTAAAAGTATAGGCAGGTCAAAATCTTGAATTATAGTAATGAAACTTTGTAAAATGAGTAGGTACTTTTTGTATATTTAATCACAATGTTTATTCATACTCATACATACCACAGCCCCTAACTATTAGCACTGATAGCGGACCTGACTTGCATTGCCTAGCCATAATCTATGCTATTGAGTTACACCTACCTCAGGCAGGCAGTAAAAAAGGCTTGATGTAAGAAGTCAGTGAGGGCGGCTGTTCTTTCATTACTGGGCTCGGATTACGAGTTGCCCTGTCTAAGACAAAATTTAAGTTAATTCTCTCTCTTTCTCTTGCGAAGAAAAAAGTGTCAGACTAAAAAAATATTAAATTATTACAGAAAAAATATAAATAATTATATTAATACATGATTATGTACAAAATAAAAAATATATAAAAACGGTCCTTGTGGTAAGGTTCCCAGGATGCTGGCAGCATTACCCCACTGACTACAGTAATATAAGTACAATAATATAGTAGTATATGTAAGTACTAATATAATTTAGTAACTAAATTAACTAATACGATTTTTTACGTTTTCTAACAAGTTTTTACGTGTTTTCGTCTAACTTTAGTCGTCATCTAACAACATCTTTACTAAATTGTCTAGATTCTGAAATTTCCTTAGCAACTGACAGTAGTTTACTCTCATGTTTCTAAATTAACGCAGTCTGTCTCTTTTCGCCTCCTCACCAGAGAAAGTGAGCAAATGAACTTCAATTTAGTCTAAAACAGGGCATCTCGGAAATTATTAGTTTATTAACTGTTGTAAATAAAAGTCTAAAGTGAAGTGCCGCAAGAGGATTTCGTGTGCTACGCGACATCGAGGTTCCTTCCATGGATAAGTAATTATAACGTTGAATTATGTATTTACTTAGTTTAAAGTCTTTTTGATATTTTTAAGTATGAATGGGGGAATGCTAGGTGCGCAGAGCACAAGAATTTTGAATGTAAGGGTTGCAAGATCGTAATAAAAAATGTTTTGAAATCTGCCATTCTATGCTTACAGGGCTTAGTTTAGTTAATATTCGAAATATTGTTTAGTTAATATTCAAAAAGTGGTTTATTGATATTATTGTTAATGCCAGCTCGCCGGTGTTGGATTCAGATTTTATTGAAAAATTTAAATATCCTTATTGATAGACAATAAACAATACCTTTATTTGAATATCTATCAGCCCTATATTATTTCTAACATTGACTAACTAGCCCTGTGTAAATTCTTTAGCATGGAATAAGACATAAATTTTTCTACCCTCTTTCTATTACTATGTTATTGTCTACAGCTCCTGAAGTCCTGAGCCGGGAGCCCTACGGACATGCGGTGGACTGGTGGTCTCTCGGGGTCGTCGCCTGCCGTATGATGACCAATGAGGTAAGTGCTTGTGTTTAGATATGTCATGCGCAGCTAGTCCGCCATTGACGTTATGCTGGAGCTTTAGGAACTGGTAAAACTTGGCCAAATGCGTGCCGGGTCACGATCAAATGTAGCGTTCCGTAGTTCATCTCACGAAATATTGTTAACAAGTCCACAATGTTTTTAAATATTTTTTAATGATGGGTACGAGAAGGTAAATAAAAAAAACAGGTAAAGTGCCGTTTTTTTTTTCAGATGTAATCCTTCTGTTTTTTATTATTAATTGCCTGTATCCAGTTTTTCATATTAAGTTGTGCCTGACTGATATACATATTTGTAGTCTTATGGTCCAATCCAAGCTCTAGACCGCAGACAAACAGGAGATGGACATGGCAAACAATAAGGCGATTAATACACTGCCACGCACTACGCAGCGTAGCGCGTAAATTTCTTTGTTTTCTCCCGCAACGCGCGGTTTCACTAAAATAATTAACTCTTTCTGGAAAGACATAATAGTGTTTTCATAAGGAATTCGGGATAGGTTTCCTTACCTCATTATAGTTATAGTTTGCGGTGGCAACACCATGTCATCAGTACCAAAAGAAGACTAGTCCGGCAAGTTCTTGCTCGACCCTCCTTGCACCTCACTAGGCTTGGGGAGGGCGAGAAAGCAATCAATCCAATCACATGCGATTTTCAAAGCAAATCCATTCCACAACATCACCTGTCACCCGCTGACCTCTAGCGTGCATCGCCCCCGCACCTCTGGCGACCACAGAAAGGTCGCGCTTTAACTTGTCGAACTAAATGGACTAAAAGTCATGTCTAAAAACTATGGTATATCAAGGTGGAACCTTTTTCGCGTAGAAAATGCGTTACGCATACCCGGTGCCCTCGGGATGGCAGCAGGTTATGTGGGGCTCCTTGGCGAATTGCCAAGTATATCCACTAAGACCTCGGCGTGGTTTCTCAGTCCGCTTATGATATTAAAAATCAAACACAGAGAAATCACATTGGAATCTAAATTACAGTAAGTATTTTTATTAGAATGCGTTTATTGTTTTCTAATTTCTATACATTGTAAATAAGGCTCATACCTACTTTATATACGACAGGAATCAAGTTTCTAAAAAACCTTGTTTCCCCATATATATCTACCTATTTAACTAAACACATTTAACGGAAAAAACCGGCTAAGTGCGAAATCGCACACGAACGGTTCCGTAGAATGTTTCTTTGCCTACCCCAAAGTTGTCTAGAAGGGATCGTTTTAACAATAAAACTATTGTACATCTTTCTGTGTAAATTGCTTTATTTCTTTTATTGATATGGTGTGCCATGAAGATTTTCTATTTATCTGCAGGCTCCAATTCCTCATTCGCTTCTCATTACATCCATTCGTCACCTTTATTATCGTCACACACCTTACAGTAATAGAATTGATACACAAATATTTACACACGCAAATATCCATACTCTTTGCTTTCACTACGCATCTCATTGTTCATAATCCATTTAACCAAGAAATCTATCAAACGTTAGTCGCAAAAAAATCAATAACTCGAACAAAACCTTCCTCGGTATATTCGAGTAATATTCGAGATTCGAGTGCGCGTGTAAATATTTGTGTTATCGATTATATCACTATACCTCTGTGCTGCCAAAGTACTAAAATAATTATTGCGTAATGTAAACTGTGCACATAAATGCCGATAAGTCGTATAACCAATTCAGCGCAACACTAGTAACGAGTGCTAACGAATAGAATGAGATGACATTATGTGCTACCTACTTAGTGGGAGCAAGATGAGGCTTAAACGTCAGTACGCTTGACCGATTTATCTTGAGCCTATTATCCTTTTTATTTATTTTCTATTATTTCTCAAATCTCATTTTTTCGTAACAATTCAAGTATTCACATTGACATACCACACTTCAAAAGGTTGGTCATTATTTTATGGGGAAATGTATCAATTTCTTTAACAAATTACCAGAACATATTGTAGAATTACCAATTAATAAATTAAAACCATTAATTAAGGATCCTTTAATGACATGTAAACGTGTGGACCATCTCGCACCAGTAAAATTTTAATTTCTGTATCAAAACATTATTTTTAAGAGGCTTTGACAGAAGTGACTGAGTTTCTTGCGCTGCTACTTCTCAGCACTAGCCCAGAATTTGTCCCGAACCAGTGGTAGGTCAAAAATATATGTGTATAAGTGCCCCCAGTGGGCCTACATCAACGAGGACGTTCCCTACTAGAGGCGAAGTAAAAACTATTTTTCTCCGAAACTTTCTCTTCACAGATATGTGCTGACAACCGCAATAGAAGGTTTTCAGTTCTGTCAAAGCCGTATGTCAAAAATCAATTGATCTGTGAATGAGTGGGAGCAAGATGAGACTTAAACGTCAGTACGCTTGACCGATTTATCTTGAGCCGTAGGAAAATTCTATGTACTTTTCAAAATTGCATAATTACTATTACTTACCGATGAAATGACATCACATCCATTTTAAAATTCGATGGTTTGCTTTTTTTCTCACAACACAGTATAGAACAGTACGACATTATGTTAATTATTTCTCAAATCTCATTTTTTCGTAACAATTCAAATATTCACGTTGACATACCACACAGATTAATTGATTTTTGACATACGGCTTTGACAGAACTGAAAACCTTCTTTAGCGGTTGTCAGCACAGATAAGTTTCGGAGAAAAATAGTTTTTACTTCGCCTCTAGTAGGTTACGTACTCGATGGTGGAACCTGTCCCCTTTGACAGGAAAAAGTAGGACTGAAGTCATAACCTTCCTCATCAACCTACCAGTATCAAACCTTTTCATACGATACTATTTAATGCATCATCGTCATGTTAGTGATGAACAATGCAACAAGAAAGTTTAAAAAATTATAAAATGTTACTAGCACCTTGACTTTGAAAAAATAATGGATCTTGCAACTTTTCTTTTATTTTTCCTATATTTTTTATACTGATTCTACATCACCTGAGAAAATTATTTCATTACTTAACATTCTGTGTAAATTAAACTGCAATTTTGCACCTTGATATTGTTAGTTGTAGATACGAGTAGAAGGTACTATCATAATGCATATGCCGATTAGGGATGGGATTCTACCCGGTATTTTCCCGGTATTTACCCAAAATGGGTAAAAATGCAGGAAAATACCCGGTAAATACCAAAATGAAGGGTAAATATAAATTTTGCCATTAGTTCAATATTTTCCAGTCTACAACCAAGTCAATAACTATTATGCAATTGTATTAGGGCCGAACTTACAACAAAAATGAATTACATACATTATATACAGTTTTTAACACAATAAATGTTAAATTAACATTAACGTAAACAAAAGGTTGTTGTAAACAACGACATCAGGGTTAATAGATACCTCTTGCACTCCATGTACTTGCGTGCGCTATTCACCTACACGCTGCGGTGCCGTCCACGGTAGAAATTCAGTTAGGTTGCCGGCAAAGACGCGCGCACGTGCGAACCTGGTTTAGAGTCAAGTAAGATGTACCTAGTAATTTATGTGCAGTTAATGGTTGTAAATCATAAAAATTAAGAAGTCAGTATGCCACAAGAAATCTACTTTTTTTCTTACTACCTACCTGTCAATGAAGAAAGTTGAGTAGGATATTACGTTTCGACAAAATAGTTTTATGAAATGGGTATGTAAATATTTCCTTTTTTAAGTTGTATTTCACTTTCTTTGTATTTAATTGTCAAATTGCGGCATTCGGTAAAATCCAATATAATAGTTATTGAAAACAAATTAGGGTAAAAAACTGTTTTTAGTTTCTTTAAAGTCGGCAGCACGTTAAGTTACCCTTGTAAACTACAACAAAAGCTTTAGGTAATTACGTAGAAATAAAGGCAGTCTCAAGGTAAAAGTGAGGTAGTCTGACGTGCGGCCTTATGTGCTTACACACCGCAAGTTAGACTACACGTGTTGATCTTGAGACCGCTTCTATTTCATACGTAATTAAAGGTGTTTTTGTAGTTCAAATGTAGCTATACTTTGACATACTTCTGACTGTACATAACTAGCGATGGGCGATTGTTCGAAAAAAAATTATTGAATGAATCGACAATTAGAACTATCGAATGTCGATTTAGTAATTCGGAAAAAAAATAAATAATAATCGACAATCGAATAATAATCTATACTCGGCCCTTCGATGCATTCGATTCAATTGCCGCGACAGGACAGGCAGCGAACGAATGATTAATCGACGCGACGAATGACGATTCATTCGTTAGTAGTACGGCCAGCGCACCGCACGCTCCGGTATTGCTCGCCGCATAATCGAAGGATAATCGAATGACTGCGGTTGCTTATCGAATACATTCGATTACAGAGACCATTTGAATAATTCGATTAAGTTAGTAATAATCGCCCATCGCTATACATAACTTGGTTACCTGATTAACGTACTAGATATCTTCGCAATAAAACGAAGTATTTTCAAAACATTACACTATCTCTATAAAAATAACTGTAGCTAAAATAAAGACTAAGAAAGTGTTTAATACCTACTAATTTCGGCTGGAATTCTTGTCTTTCAAACCGATGACTACCAATAAAAACCTTGTATTTAAAGAGGCAACCCTGACTTTATTAGTTTTACTCCAAGGTCGCGTGGCCGCAGAGGAATAATAACGTAATGTTCGAAATTCAAGGTACATTTTCGTGTGTAGCGGTCTGCGACAGAAAACTGTAGGCTATTATAAAAGTTTGGTATGTACTTTTTTGTATGAGTGATTTATCTGTTACGTAGTAACTATTATATGATCTGTGGTATTTGATTTGAATCGACCATTACGCGATTATTATCTGTCATACAAAGTTTTGTCTTTGTACTGTGCGCACGTGCCCATTCTGCCAACACTTTTGACAACCTGGACATTTATCTTATGGACTTCGAGTGTTTTGTGATTTAATTGTGATAGCCTTTTGACTGACGACTATCACTGCTGCTACGACCACGGACTTTGATGACATTTTACATACTTATTGTATTCATGATCAACATAATACATGAATTTGAAAAACTATTATGAATTGTACCATTAAAAATCGTACCTTTTCTCTTAGATTTATGTTTAATAAGACCTTTGTTTTTTCATATTACAAAGTTATTTCCTGGGTAAGAGATTGTTTACGCGCCCCTTCAATCTTTTTTATTTGTTTTCCAAGAAATCCGCAAACTGAGACTGTCTTATCTATCTCTTGTCAGTGCGCTTAAACAATAGCAAGCGGCAGTTTTTGATGATATTGTTACATGCCACTTATTGATATCTACTTTAACTAGTTAGTTACTCAAACATTGTATTTTCTAAGTGCGGTTTATGTTACATGATTGAAGGCATTACGTAAACTTAAATTTTATGTCTTCATCACAAGCTAACCTTTAGATTCTATCTAAACTAACTAGAAATACCAAATCCCGGTCTGTCATCACCCCATATAAACAAATAATCGTTTTTACCCATGCTTTGGGTATTTTCCCGGGTAAAAACCCTATATTTACCCAAAATGGGTATTTACCCGGTATTTTCCCAATGGGTATTTTCCCGCCGCCCATCTCTAATGCCGATCATTACCTTTACAATAGGAAAGGAAACCCGGCTAGGGCGCAGGGTTCCGTATAATCGACTACTTTACTTTTGTATGGCATAGTCAGCGCCACTTTCAACAATAGTCACCACTACAGGTACAGTCGAGATGTACCTAGGCAGTTGTTTGTGCCACTGCCACTGCTTCTAAGTTAATTTTATGAGCTTTAAATACCAACCACTTGTCATACATTGGATTCGAACCAAAGAACTTCAACATTTACTGCCTGGACTTTCAGTACCTATTTGGATTCTGGCATCTTCTAAGACAAGTTGTCTGTTCACATGACTTACTTAAAAAAAGTTTAATTGCGAGAATCAAATCATCTTTCTAATGCTTTTAACATTATGAATTAATAATTAGGTAGCAGCAGCAAGCAGTAAAGCTTGTATATGGTATCTGTCTTCTTTAACACAAATACTGTATTGAAATTGCACACATAATATTCTAAATAATGGAAATAAAAGTCGGTTTATTATAAAAACATATTTATTACTTACAGTACCTACCGGAAATTCGATAATTTACTTTGAGAAATATTAATTACAGCGCAGGTAATTTTTCGATTCGGCTATTTAAATAAGTCTCTAGGTCTTCTAGTGAATAGACGGGGATACCCACGCAGACGCGTCAACGTGGCGTTCGCCACTCACACAATCACATATACATACGTGCATGCATCACATATACATACGTCGCGCGGGCGGCGCGCGGCGTCCCGCGGCCGCCGGGCGGGGAGGGGGGCGGGGGGCGCGCGTCGAGGGCCGTCGACCCACGCCCGCCACCGACTCTAGCGCCACTTACACTTATCTAAGATTTGGAAGCACTCTCCTTCTTCTCGCCGCTCTCTTCAGACGAGTCTTCCCCGCTCTCGTCCTTTCGTTCGCCACTCTCTTTGCTCTCTTCCGAACTAGCTGGTGCGTCACCTAACGGCTTTTCTTTGGGCGCTTCAGCGGGCTTAATCTCCTCGGGCTTGACCTCCTCAGTCTTGACTGGCTCAGCCTTGGCGACCTCGACTGAGGCTGCGGCCGCTTCAGGCACCGCGACAGGAGCGACAGGCGCGGCTTCACTTGGTTCAGGCTTCGCGGGTTCGCTCACGGCTGCCTCGTTGGCCTTTCCTTCTTTGACGGGTTCCAACTCTTTGGCGGCTTCCTCGACGGGCTTGACCTCTTCCGGTTTAGGCTCCTCTTTGGTCTCTTCTACCTTAGCTTTCTCGTCAACGGTGTCTCGGACCACACGCAGACTATCATCTATGGCAGCATCAGCTGACTTGGCGGCAGGTACCTCAGCAGGTTTCTCTTCAGTTTTGGTTTCAGGCTTTTTCTCTTCTGGCGCAGCGGGGGCGGGGACAGCTTCCTCTTTCTTCTCTTCAGGGACAGGTTCGGCGCTCTTGCTAGCTGGCAGGTCGATTTTCTTCTCGGGTGTCGGGATGATAGCAGCGGGGTCAATCACATCATCGGCGACTGCGGCAGGAGACTTAACTGCAGTCACAACGTCAATAGGCTCTTCCGGAATAGACTTCGCCGCAGATGCATCCAGAGGCAATACCTCCTCTACTTTAGCTTGAGTCTCGTCCGATTTTACTTCAGCTACTTTCTCTGGCTTAGGTTCTTCGGGTTTGGCCTCCTCTGGCTTAGCTTCTTCGAGTTTGGCAGGCTCGGCAGATTTAGGTTCGGCGGCTTTCTCTTCTGGTTTCTCTTCCTTCACTACCTCTGGTTTGGGTTCCTCAGCTACGGCTGGAACTTCAGCAGGGGCGCTTTTGGCCTCGGGTTCAGGAGCTTTCTCCTTTTCAGGCACTGGTTCTACTTTTTTTTCTTCAGCAGCGGGCGGAGAGATGGCTTCCGGCTTAGGTTCTACTGCTTTGACCTCTGCCACCTGCGCCGGCACCTCACTGACGACAGGCTTCTCCTCGGCTACTGGCATGGCCAGACTCACTGCCGCGAAGGCTAGGCATAGTAGTACGACCTTCATCCTGAAATAAAGAAAAACAAACAATTAGTGGTTTGACAATATTGTAATCTACTACGACTCGATTGTAGTTTCTAATGCACGTCTTTAAATCGTGAGTGTGGTAAGGCCAATGTTACGCGTCGACCGGATTCGACGTTTCGCAGCAATTTTCTGATTAAGAATGAATCGTCTAAGGGTCTGATGCGGTGGGGACCGAGAACCTATTTTCTAGTTGCTTTGAATTATTGATAAAAAGGATGCAAACTATTAGTGAAAGCCAGTTACGAGCTTTCAAAACGTTCTTTCTCATGAGTCTATTACTATACATAATTTGATTGATGCATGAAAAAAACTAAGGCGCAGATTATTATTATGTCTATGTTAACGATATGTGAGCAGCTCATCTATTTTCCATTAGCTCGGAAGGTCGTGTACCTCAGTTTCTATTTATAGTAGTCTAACTAAAGGTAGGGCATTAAGGCGATATCCCAGGTCCTGCTGGAATGCGGTCTGGCGCCGCTCTGTAAATAGATTATAGCCTCTGTCGGGGATAATCGTTTCAAAATAGCTAAAATACTAGTCTCGGCGTAAGATGCAAGGGTATAATTATGTCGTGTCCGAGATGAGCTAGGGTTTCTGCTAGATTATTATGCGTGTTTTGCGCACTTTGTAGATATTTTAGTTCTCACAGGTAAATAAGGTCGTGTTTGTAAAATTAGACATGATGAACGCTTCCTAGCGCGTGCGGCGAGCTAGAAAGGATGCGAAACGCGCGCTAGAAATATGGATGATCCGCCCAGACGTAGGCAACACATTATCTGAATTTTAATTGACTCATTGAATTGAATTGCCCACTAGAATGCATCGCATGTCAATGTATGAATGATTTACATTTTACCAGACCCAAGATATCTCGTTAGTTTTATTACTGTCATAGAATTCAGTGACTCTTAAAATAATGAGTGCAATGTCTCCCGTTTTTATCGGCCGCGCCGGCAGGATGGGACGGCCATTTCAGCTTTATTTTTATGTCTTTTCGATGTCGGAGATTCAAGTTCAGCACGTAATGGGATCCGGTTTCATAACCTGAGCCCGGTGGTTACCAGTTATTACGTGCGACCTGTTCTGACTTCACATAATCCGATGCGCTTTTTCATTTCTTTTCATTGCGGCTTCTCTCAGGGCTTGCTGCTTTTTTTTTGGAACTTTGTATATTTAGAATTTCAAGTTATAAAACTGATATTTTTAGTCCTCTAGCGCTAACAATTTACGTTTTATTTTTATTGACAACTTACGTTTTGAGTTTTCTGCCTCTAAGATTTCATGTTACGATGTATATCAGTATGTAGTCGACCAATTCTTCTAAAGATGTTCTTAGTGTGATCCAAGTTTTGTTGCATGGCAGAATTTACATACGTTACAACTGTTCAAGTGCACTAAACCATGAGACAAGTTATACAGCCCTAAAACCAACTGGACTGATAAAAAAGTTAGTAAATAAGCGGCTTCAATTTCGCAAAACTGGTTTAATGCTCAGACTTCAGTCAGCAGCAGGTCATCGACGTATACTCTTTCCTACTTTAAGTGTATCGGAATAAGAGTGTTTTAGTGGACACATCGGGGCAAACAAGACTTGATTATCAAGCACATCAGTCGGCCATTGGCTTACAACCCTCGGTCGATCTTCGCTTTTGATTACGTTTAATTTCACATTATTCCCATAACTTATTCTTGCGCACATGACTTTTGGTTTCACAATAATTTATGAAGCATTATTTTGAATGCAGTATTTTTTGTAAGCGATCATTTGTAATTTAGAGGGAACTTAAAGACCTCGCATTTTACACCAAACTGATTTTATATATAAAGGTCTTTTTTTACGTTATTCACAATCGGCTATGAAAATTCACCACGTTTTTCATAAAGTTGCATTTCAATTTTTTTTGGATCGTCGAAGGCTCTTTCGCGCAGTTATTCTCATTGTTATATTATTTATGTACATTGATTTCATTACGTCATATGACTAGTTTTTGAGTGTCCCGTGATTACGAATTGGTGTCTTCTTTTAATGCAATTAACGTACCCACGGACACAGAATAAATAATCTACAGACGGGCTACAGTGCATCAAGCTAAACAGTGGCATTTTATGCAGTACAGTTGTGATAGGTCGTCGATTTTGCAACAAAACTGTGCGCTTCAAGAGTAGCGACTTTACAAATGAGTGTAGGCTTGATAGCGCTTAGACCGTGTTGCATTTGCTTTTTTCCCCACTTAGTCTGATTTATGCGATCGTCCGTTGTTATTTTCTGGAAGGATATCCTCGCCGAGGGCAAGCATTGTCGCCTTCCCACGTCGCTGGAGGGCAATCTTCCAATTGAGTGCTACACTCAACGCTTCTCATTGGTTCAATGAAAAAATTTGCCGACCGCGTCTGTTAGTTACCCCACTGCATGTGTATCCACGTGATTCCATGAGCGTGAATATACACATGCGATATGCGCTCAACATTTTTAACGGTGATTTAATTTATATGGAATCGATTGATAACGCCGAGCAAACGTGATCGTTTTGAGATATTGTGCACTAAATTGTTCTCCTTTATTGGGTTGCAATTAGCTAACGCCCTTCCTATATTTTATATTTGCAGAATTTACATGATCATGTCTCCTGAGCTCAAGTCGGTTAACGTTTTGATATAGCTATTGCGTTTATAAATGAAATTTTACGACCAGATTTTACCTAGAAACAGCGTACCTATTTGTCTCGCTGAATAGATGAATTTCTAAACAGTCCAACCTGATAGTGGGCCTTGTAAAATTTTGTCTATTATACTAGTTGCGACATTGTCCACCGTCACGCCTGGCCGCGCTTGCGAAACACACATTTTGTTGATCACCCTCATTGAACCGTGACAGACCATTTGTCTCAGACAACGTGAGTTATTGTATAGATATAATTAATCGATATGCCAATTTGATACTGTGCCGATAACTTTATTCTAAAGTTTGTCTTTGAATAGCTAGGTAAGCTTATTTGTTTAGCCTTCTGATAAAAGCTATTCTAGGTTGGTGAATTTAGAAAAGGCATCAAAAATTTTGCTTAATAAGTACTAACTTTAAATACGAGTAACAAACTCCAAAGGGATTCATAAATCTTTTAAGTGCGTGCGCATGCAATATTCAAATTCAATTTTTCCCTCTTTACTTAAAGAATGCTAATTCGATAAGTCAACCACACGTGCGTGTGAAGGCATTTATTTGTTTACAATGTACAGTGGAAATGTTAAATATTTTTCTTTCAAAACATCGAGTAGTTACAAACACAATAAACAAGCCGAGCCCGCAATCAGTATTATAACTGTTATAATGCTTCTTTACAAGTTGCAGTGGCGAGGCTGACGCTTAGTGGTTCCATCCAAATGTTACAAGGCTCCTCGTATCGTGTATCGTAATTATCTTCACCATAATAGCCCAGTTTGGACTATCAGCCAAGTGCATCGCCTGCATTTTTATTCCAACATGCTCTTATGCAACTATTTGCTTACAGATTGACAAAAATGGCGTCGAAACAAATTAAAAATTTCTGGTCGCTTTGCACAATTGTTGCGAGATGTGTTGCTAATGACATAATTTTTATTTTGATTAGAAGTTTAGAAAAACTAGAAAATACTTAGAAAATAACAGGAGATTTATGAATTTAATCTAAGTCACATTTATGTGTGTTTATAAAACTTTCCGGTTTGATTATAATCTAAGATGTTGTTACCATATTATATGAATAAATTCTGTTTTAACCTGTTCGCTTCAATTGCTCACACTTCGTGAGCACGTGTGAAATGATGCGGCGTGAAATCGACACTGAAATCAGATTTATATTTCGCCAACGAAATAATGAAACAACAATTACATACATCATTTACAAATATACAACTAATTTTGTAATCTGGCTGTATCGCGGAGAATCGTGAGCGTTAGTCTTCTTCGTGTATGGGCAGAACAATTGGCTTAGTTGAGTCACAGCGAAACACTATCGGTATGGGAACCTCGTACTGTGAGATAATTGATATTACTTGATTGAGTTGTTATAAAACAAGACGTATCGCCACAAATAACATAGCTATTTTCAAAAGACATCATTGTTTAAATAGTTTTTTATTTGTTATTTTTGTAAAGATTTAGGGGGTGCAGCGCGAAGCAAATCGAGTAAGTCTAAACGATCTTTAAACAAAATCGAACTTATTAATAATAGTAATAAGATCCATTTGCTTTAAAGTTTTAGACTTGGTGATTTAATAAGAACAATAGTTTTATTCTGCGCAGTGTGCAAAACCATCAGACATTTGTGTTAAAAACTGAAAAATTGTTCATATTTTCTTATTTATATTTTATTCGTGTATATTAAAAAGATGGGAACCTGCGGAATATCAATACAATCATTTTCATGTACAAATTATTGTTCCATGCGTAAAAATCACGAAGTTTTCGAAAAAAACATGCTCTTAGATATCATTAGCTACAAGTCATGTTTATTATATCTTAAAGAATTTGTTTCAAATTTCAACAAGACCAGGACCTGGTGCAATGATTAGGCTAACGTAAATAAGTTGTTTTAATGTATTTAACTAATTCAGCTCATCGTACAAGTGATTTAGAAATACGTTAATTTTCTCAATTTCGTGCAGGACCGCCTTAATAGCACGTGCTAAAGTTGTCTCATGAAGTCTGAATATAACTCGTATGTTGCATAGAAGCCCTTTCAAATAATCAAAATGTAATTCAAGAAAGTTTAATCCCCTTATCTAATATCTTGTTTATCTAAATGTTAATTACGTGGACTTGAGCTCCATTTGGTGGCCCATTCCAGGCATCTCCCAATAAATTGTCATGGGCATCATTGAAATTTCAAAATAACAGGTTTGGCTTTCTCCGTCAGAATGCAGCAATTCTTGGGAAACATAATAAAATTCATTTACATTTATACATGTTCTTGCATCATTATTTGGGTACAGATGACAGTTTATTACTATCGCTTACATGTAAATAAATTTTGAGGATTAGAGGATTTTAGCTTGGACAATAATCACTTGTAATTTGATAAGACTGTGTATTAAACAGTGTTTATGTAAATAATCTATATATATATTATGTGAATAATGTATAGTTGACCAGCTCAGCTTGTTTTAACAGATAGCTAAATGCTAGTGATATGGTTTTTCAGGTTGAATTTTACCCAGATAGTCCAAGATGTAATTTAATACCACAAGCTTTGACTTTCGCCACAAAAAATGACCTAAAGCTCTAAATCAATCAAGTAGACTTTCTAGCATCTCAATTTAATTTTTGCTTTCTATAAAGACACTTAGCATTGAACTTGCCTGGCCTACAAATCTAGATTTTAGGATAGGTTCCTCTAAAGACTTAGATAACCGAAATAACTGTAGCTACGAGCAACTCATCAACTTAAAATGTACAGGTAGAGTGACAAATTGCAGATAAAGAAATAGTGACAAGGCTGATGCCTTCAGATTCTTTTTTCTAAAGCACCAATGTTGAAAGTGCTATCATAAAATTAGCGAATCTATATCAGTGCTGGGCGGATAAGTACGGGTTAGGCTGTCAGCCAGAGCTCTATGAGTGTCGAAACCCGTTATTCTGCGCGTGATTGTGCAACCACGACCCACGGTTCATTGTCGGCGCAATGGGATTATTGGGACCACAGATCGATCCTATAAAGCCGTGTGCACAATTGTTTCTTCTGTCGGCTCTGATAATATTTAGGCCTCTCCGAATAGCAATATTTACTTGGGGGTGATAGCTAGTTTAAAGAGGTTTGACTAGGTTTTCCATGTCTGAAATGTTTTATCAGAAAGGGCCATAAAGTGTGATCGTTTGCTAATTCAATTTTAAACACGTATTCACATGCTGTCACCTCTCGGTGGGGTAAGACTCAGCAAAGTGTGAACTTGCGTTTGTTACATAGAGTTATGATTGTTGCAGTTATAGATATAGTTAGTACCTATTACAGATATCTAAAGATATTATTAAGTAATTTGATAATATCTTTCCAAAATAGACTTGAAACTTATTACCAAGTTAGCACGATGTTTTAATGTACGAACGTAGAACGAGTGTGTATCTAGCCTTACACGATTTATTCAATAACATCTCACTCTGCATAAATCAAGATGACAGGCCAATGTAGGCACAAAATGAGAATGACACGTTAAGAAACAGCGCCAGTTTAGCGATCTAAAGTGTTGAATGCGTTATAAATCGATTCTATTTACTTCACCCGGCACATATGAATGGACTGAGAAAAGTAATATTTAACGGTATGCTAGGCCGGTTAAGAAATTACTTGGTTAAGATGCATATACTTAAATGGCTGGAATATGGTGAATATTACACGTAGCACGTGCATTTGCGTCGGATATGCTGTCATGAGTAGATATAAAATATAAAGAAGATTGATAAGTACATATTTTGTTTGTCAAAGTTTTCGATTAATAAATGTTTTTATATTACTACTATTGGTTCCCCGCGACTTTGCCCACAAGAGTTGGATTTTCCATATAAACTTATTCCCCATTTCACCCCCTTAATGTTTTTATATCGCGACAAAATAGCCTATGTCCTTTCCAGGGTCTCGAACTGTCTCCATACCAAATTTCATCTCAATTGGTTTAGTTGCTTAAGCGTCAAGAGGTAACAGACAGACAGACAGACAGACACACTTTCGCATTTATAATATTATAGTATGGATTTAAAGTTGATTCGCCAAGCAGCATTTTATTGACGACTTTTGTGACTCCATCTTGGTAGTGTTAAGTGGTACTATGTACTTATTTGATTCATCAATTTAAATTCTAAGTACATTTTAGGAACAAATTAATCCACAATAAAAATTTTTTGCTCGTTTTAACGATGTAACGTCAAAGGAAGTTGTGTCTTGAATAATTGCTTTAAGCTGATTAACTGCCTATAACAATGGATATAAGTATTTGGGTTAACTTTAAATAATTAGATTACCCGAACATCGATTATCCAGATTCGGTTATCCGGACTCTAATATTACAGCGCTATTTGCAGTATAAAAAAAAAAGATTATATCCGCCTCTGATCATTTACTCCCGCTCTTACTACTTACTTACTTCCATGAAAGTGTTTCATCCGAACAATTTCCAACTGTTTTTATTTAATATGAGTAAATATATTTTTTAAATTTTCTTTTTTTTATCGATTACTTGGAATACGCAAAGGTTTTATTGATCCGTATAATCCACCAAGCTAGCACAAGTAAGAGAAGCTTGGACCCAGATGAGTAGTCATTCAAGTCGGGTTAGGTCAATGCCGGCGGAAGAGGCGTTAGGCTAACGGCACCGCTGCGCCCGCGCGGGTGTGAAATGTCAACAAATCACTAGTGTTTGAAGCTGCAACGAGAAACAGCTATGATTTATTGAAGAGGTGCCTTGTCTGTTCAATTGCTAGGCGGTACGTCTGAATGAGCTACGAGTAACTACTAAAGGAACGTGATTTTGCAACATTCTGCATATATATTTTGAAAACCTATTTGTTCAAATAGATTGTATAACAAGAGCGTTACGAGTCGTTTTACCCCGAGGCGTTTAAATAGCTGCTTGAGCGGTCGAGGTTAAAATGGATTTTATGCTCGAGTTTTGCTCTCTGCTTTTCAATTCGATTGCGAGGAAATGAATTTTCAACAGCAACACAACTAGGCTAGTTTTGACGAACATAAGAAGTTTTCCGCCATAATTTTTTTCTTCATATTCTTTTTTAATTTTTAACTTGTAACATTTGACGATGGTTAGATCCTAAATGCCAATTTATAAATATGTGCGTTATTTGTTTCTTATGTAAATGCACGCCCGTATAATCTTAAATTTGTGTTTAGTTAATGAGTAATACACTGTCGTAAATTAATTAAGATAATCCTAAACCTCACAAAAATATATCTACTAAATAAAGGTGAATTTTGTATTACATAAGTAAGGTCTAATTGCCTAAGTTTTAAGAACAAAATACTTGTATACCCATGTGCATTAAGAGTCATTTTATGCAGCTTTTCCGCTACATAAATTAAAAACATGTATTTTGTTAAGGTCTACAAAACATATGTGATTTTTGAACGTTTTCTAAAAACACTGCAAGCAATCATTTGTGGACGAAAACGCATTACCACATAATTGAATTGTTGCAAAATAAAATCCAGCAAATATATTTTTATAAAACTTATGATCTTCAGATTGTGTCTCATATTGTGTCTCGATTTGCGATGATTATAAAAGTCGGGGGCAGGTTGGCACCTTGCCGTGGCCAGTGACCGTTGAGTTGACCAAGTGAACTTTACACAAATGGAACCGGGTGATTACGGGTGGTTACGTGGCGTGACCGCCTTCACCTTGAAAGGGGGTGACGACGATGATGTGCAACGCTTTTGGCGAAGGTGGGGGGGGGGGGAGGTGAAGGGGTAAATTATTATTTTTAACACATTGAGCGCCATGGTGGTCACCGGTGACCCCCAAACAATATTTTTCTATTGTGTCTAGTTCCGTGGCAGTCAAAGGCTTAAGTGATAAGAATTCACTTTGCTATCTAAATATTAGATATTATTGCACTTAAAGTTAATGGGCTTACATTTTGCGATAGTTAGCTGTGATTGCCTATCTTTGTTTCTTGGTAAACCATTAATGTTATTGGCAGAGCATTTCTAATACGATAAACTCATGAATGCTTTAAAGCAAAATCTTAATGTCGGGGCTTCTAAAAATAAACGTCTCAATTAACATCCAAGGGTGCAGCTTGAACGCAATATCTTATTAATTTATTATAATTTTTTAAAACTTGTTTACCTTACCTGCTCATTTTTCAACCTTGCGAGAGAGAAGAGTAGGTATACAAAGTGACTTAGACGAAGTTTTCCTTAAAATAACTACAATACAAATGTTTATTTAGGTTCTCACAGTAACGTTTCAAACGAGTTGAAGCTTCCGGCAAGATGTAGGTAGGTAAGTATCATTTCAGTTAAAAATCCGTGCAAAGTTGAGATCGGCGGCGGCCTTGCCAAGTCCAAAATGATTAAGCGCGACTTTAGCCATTGTGGCACAAAATATCCATGATCCGTGGAAATCGTTATCATTATGTTAGATAATTGACGCAGCAAGTTGCCTTGAGTGGTGTTCCTGGTTGGGATCTGCTTTTTTCTCTGTTACCTCGTTTAGGGTTAGATTTTTTTTTCTTAATTCACTTTTGATCAAAACAATTTTTCATGAAAAAAAATTACGATCACTGTCTACATTGTCTGAATCGGCAAAAACTGATATTTGTGCTTGTAAACCAAACTTATCAGTAAATTCGAAACTAACTACAAGACAAGCCTAAGCTAGTAGGTTAATTTCGTTGTCAGCTTGTTTATTTCCGTGTTGAAATTGTTAAATTAATACCAAGTCCTCATGTTCGCACCGGCACCGTTACATAAAACAATGGGTGATAGAATTAACAATTTGACTATGCAACTTACAGAATTTCCAATTTCCCATAGCAGAAGCCCATGATTTTGTATTCTGTCGCGTGTCAAGGAAATGTACTGCGCAAATGATGATGCTTATGCGTCATATGGGCTCCTGACAGGAATGCGCAATGACCGCCGGTAGAGCTCACGCGATGGCGTGTGGTCCCAAATAATTTTATCGGCTATTGTTTTAACATTTTGGTTGATGTCTCTATTGTGTTGATTGTCAGGTTTATGAGAAAATAAGTAGTTGGAAGGGGCCAAAACATAAGTCAACGCCCTGAAATTTACTAAGTTATTTCAGATGTTAAAGTAAACCTACTGGTTTATACTTTCAAGGTCACTTTCAGTAAAATAGTTATTGTTAGTTTAATAGCTATTTAAAAAAGCTACTTCGTAGCAACCCCGTAAATAACTATTCTAATAAAAATAAACCTGCCCATACTGCCCAAGTTAGCAGACGTAGTGAAGACATTCAAAAGTTCAAGTTCATGGTAAACATTTAAAAAGGAACTGCCGAGACTATGTGTTAGGTATTTGGGCTAAGGTTCTCGTTTATAACGAGTAAGTATATCCAATCCAAAGTCTTCTCGTTTAGACGCAAATTTTATGTACGTATTATAACCATATAATTATTTATATAGGGTAGGTAATCCGGTAAACTATTAATTATTTTACTTAAAAATATGTGGGAACATATTTTTGCTCGTTGCGTACATTTTAGGGTTCCGTAAACAACAAGGAAACCTTATAGTTTTTCCATCTCTGTCTGTATGCGTCCTAGAGCCTGCAGAAAAGTGAGTGATTTGGTATAAATATGAAAAAATCAGAAACTGAAACCCGTTTGCAAATTCTAAAACTTTAAAGTGCAATTTTTGTTATAGGCAAGTTTTCCCATCTCCGCTCACACAAACGGATATTTTTGAGGGCTTGGAAATATTCATGACTGCTGTCATGATTGTTTTACTAATAACTTGTGCTACTGCACAATATAATTTAATAGGAAAACTATCACAACTAAGTAGGCTTCACTGGTTAATGAGTTTACTTCACCAACTCATTTAGCTGGAGAAGGGGATATAACTGTAATAATTCTGTAGGCTACGACCAGCAACTACCTACAGAACCCTGCACTTGACAAATTTTTTATCGTTTTGTTTCGTTCTAATCATTCGGTGGGGTCATTAGCTAGCTCTCTGTGCCTAATCAGCTAATCACTATTTCCATTAGTCAGATTTGTCTCTAAATGGATTTGAATCACATACACCACTTTCATTGTTGATATACATTGTTGTTGCAATTTTAAAAATCTATTATTTGACTTTGTGCCCGTTAAAGCATATTTTTATGCTTATAAAAATAGTTTGTGATAGGTTTCATCGAGGGCACAATACAAGTTTTCTGTTTTGTATCTTTATGTACGTATCTAGTGCAAATATATTTGTAGTTAAGTGAATAAATAATTATAGATCTGGCCTCGTATTTCTATACTATTTGTTTTAATAGTTTCGAGCTGAAAAATAAAAATCCTTGTCATTCTTCCTCACAAGCTGTCCTGTTCCGAGCACTTCAACCCTCGTCAAGCGCAAAACGCCATGATCAGTTTCTAATTATTTAGTATGTAAATTATATATATAAATAAATAAATAAGATTCTGGAGAAAAATAATAAAAAGATTATTCCTCATATTTTTGTTTCACCTGTCTCATGTGTGTTAGCACTCCACTAATTGAATTTAAACTTAAATATCCGTTCGCGGTATTCTAAATAAATCGATTTAGCGTAGATTCGTCTCGGTGCCCATTCACCAACTTTGCGAATTTTCTAAGAAACCAATTATCCGATTCCACGCCATTGTCTTATAAAAATAAACATCCTGCGTCAGCCGAAGGTTGAAAGCTCCTCCCATCTAATGTATTGCTAAGCATACATACTTATAACTTTTACCGAATGTATAAATAATCTAATATTATGCTATTTGAAGATCAAGGTACGCATATCTTTAGGTGACTAAGGTCAAAATTTTATGGTAACAAAAACATTTGATATTTTACTTGTGCTTACGAAAAATAAAAACATTCTTTTAGTTTTTCTGCTATTTGTCCGGAAAGAACAATGTGACGAATTTACAAGTAAAAAAATTGATATAGTGGAAATTTACACCAAAAATGAGAAATGTGACGAATATACACGGTACTTTTGGTGACGAATTTACAACGACGAATGTACAACAACCCGTACTAACTTTGATACAATTACAAGTTTTTAAGCTTATTATATGTATTTTTTTTATCCTCACGGTTAAGAACGTATTCGGTGTTATTACAAAAAAAATAGACCAGGTTTAAAATGGGTCTAAATATTCGCCGACAACAGAAAAATTATTGACACATTCGTCACATAACCTAACAGAGAAGCGCTTTTCCAATCGGCTAGTTAATTAATAGCTTAGTCCTGTCTTAAACCCAGTACTAAGTTTTTGGAATAACGGGGATTAAATTTATATTATTCAAATAAGTCCGTGAAAATTTTGATTGAACGCAAAACGCAATTGCATCTATCGTAATATTGAGGGAATGAATATTTATCTACATGTACGGTAACGGTTAGATAAATTATTGATTTTAGATTGATTTATTGGACAACGCACTTACACCTGTGGGCCTAAATAAAAACTTATTTGAAAGCCTTATTTTTACACAATCTATTATATTTTGTGCATGTCATTCCAAGAGAGTAAAGCTAGTAGGTTAGATATTTTTTGCTTAGATTCTATTACAAGTATTATTACCTAGGTACTCAAGAATTACAACTAATTTGAATACAATGAAGCTATGGTACTCGTACCTATTTATTAATTTGTGTTTTTTTTGCACAAACTAAAATTATGTCATCTCATAACCGAACTTAATATGACACCCTAGTATGCCGTCTCAAAAACTTTTTGGACTACTCGTAAATGACATTGACAACATATTCTTTAATTATTGATTTTAACTGTCCGTCTAAAGAAGTACATTTCACTAAATATGTATTGTTTATAAACAGTGTATTGTAAACGCGTTACATTCAACGGTGCGCGGACGCAGAGCGAATTACTCATCTCCGCCGCGGCCCGTCAACCCCGGGTGATTAGTAATTGCAGTTCTACGTTTTATTGCTTATAAATGAACTTCTTAAAATTAGGTACTCTACCTACGACTGGCATTCTGGAAACTTTTTTCATATTATTTAAACTTCTTTCAGAATTTTAATTTTTGTTTCGAATTCTTATTAAGCTTTTATCCTCTCTGGCATTTGTTTCAAATTTTTTTGTGAAAATGTGTTTTTAGTGCGTTTGAAATTTAAAAAAAAATTATTAAAAATGTTGTTTGCATTTAATTTTTTAATTACTTTATAGTAAATATTTTTAGTAAAAAATAATTTTAGATAAGCTTAATTATCACTGTCCAATAAACTTTTTTCTCATCTTAACAAAAGTTGCTTTGCACTTTTAGCAATATTGTAATTATCAATTTCTATAAAATAATAATTAATACCATCTCCTTTTATTATTTGTTTGAGCTTATTCCCGATATGGAAACTATTCTGTAATTCCTGTGCCGGACATCAGCGAGTCTTTTTTGTTTAGCGTCCAACAGGACCGGGATAAAATTGTATACTCACTTGAAATTCAGGTCCTGTGACAAAGCAACAACACACACAAGATGTAAAAAAGTTCCAAGTTCGATTATTCGATATGTGCGATCGTCGCGACTGCCGGCTATGTATTGGAGTGCCGCAGTGCCACTCCGCGTTTATATAGCCGGACCAGCGTTGACAGACACTGCATGTGGCCTGCGTATGACCATCTCCGAAGCTCAATACACTTTTGTTTTTAAAATCTCATCCCGCCTAAAATTAATTACTCCACATATAATGTTTGGTTCATATCAATTTTCTCTCCACATAAAAAGCTGCTGAGTCATAGCAATTACTATGGAAATGCAATCGCCAACTTTATTGTGCATGCGACAATATGCAATCTTACGCCTGCGATTTTTGAATAGGTTTGTTTAGATGCATCTTTAATAATTGTATATGATTCAATTGTCATTTTGGCTTTTGCTATTTGGGTCTTCATCTGCGTTTAGAAACCCGTACCTACTTCTGACTTACTTATTTACTTAAACATAGTAAAATGTATGTAGGATGTAGTTGTAGATCTCAGAAATACTGTAAATAAGATTTAATTTCTAATCCATAATGATTTTGAATTAACATTAGATATAACTTGTTTGAGTGCCCTCGCAGTAGATTGTATTGTACCCAAAACCTACACTATCTTCCCGATTTCAAGAATTTTGTTGCTTTTATAGAAATAGCGAAATACATTAATATTTTACTAATGTATCTACTTTTGCGGGAGTGATTTACTTTTTTTAAATATGCGATCGTTGGCGAACTTTATCTCTCAAATTGGTCGGATCAAGCTGCGTCTACGCAGATTTCCGAGTGCGTGCGCACGAGTGCAGTTCACTGCACGTTCGAGTGATGAGCATGATTATGGGAAACATCACATTACACTGATTATACTAGTTTTTGCTGGCAGCTACGTCTCTGCCTGGACAAATTAAATCCAGAGGGAAATGAGTTAACACTTTTGTAAGATTATGGTCCCGCAGACCAGCTTACACCCTTTCGTTCTTTTTAATCTTTAGCCAATTGCTAGGTCCTATTATGTGACACAGCCTATGTTTATTTTTGTGCTACCACATCCAAACATTCAACTCGATCAAATCAACTGTTTCAGTGGGAAATGCACTTTCTCATAGCTAAGTAAGCGAAGTAACGTTAAGTGGTTTCCGCGGAGCATAAAAACTAAGGGAAACATTTGTTTCGGTTTTGATATCCTTAATCTCAATGATGATAACATGACAAGATGCAACGAGTATATGATGATTTTATTGCTATTTTTGTAACATTTTTTTCTTAACAAATCAGTCATTTCGAAGTTTGCGGTGCATTTCGAAAAATTTATTTTATTTACCTCTACATGTTTTGATATATATTGAATTGGTGGAGCGATTTCAATAAGATAAGGTTAAGATATCTCATTGAAATCGCTTATAAGAAACATTAAGGGTTTTTAGGGTTCCATACCCGAAGGGTAAAAACGGGAACCTATTACTAAGCCTCCGCTGTCTGTCTGTCTGTCACCAGGCTGTATCTCATGAACCGTTATAGCTAGACAGTTGAAATTTTCACAGATTATGTATTTCTGTTGCCGCTCTATAACAACAAATACTAGAAACAGAATAAAATAATTTTACTAAATATCTTGACTCCATGCCAGGGATGTTATGGAGCTCCGTAACCGTAACCGAAACTATCGGATATCCGAAATATAAATCTATCCGTAACCGTAACCGAATCCGATATGAAAGTTTCGGATAATTTCGGATAAGGGCGGAGTCTAAATGAAACATGCATTGACAGGTTTTTGTTTTTCCTGGCCAAACCGACACACCGCTCGCGCGAGACGAGTATTGCAAAGTTTGTTTACATAGACAGTCATTAACTCGAAAAAGTGAAAGAAAAGTGTTGTGTTGTATTGTTTTACCTAGTAACCTACCAAATTGACTTTTCAAAACAAAATGCGCCCTAAGTCGAGTTCAATTTGGACATTTTTTGATGAAGTGAATGCGGATTACCTACTTGATTTTTATTTGAAAATTTCTTAAAAATCTATTGTCCGTAACCGAAATTATCCGAAACTAACGGATAATCCGAAATCATTGCATATCCGTAACCGTATCCAAAACCGAAATAATATTATTCTGATATCCATATCCGTATCCAGATCCGAAATTTCATATCCATAACATCCCTGCTCCATGCCCTTTAAATGTGCAGGAAATGTCCGACATTAGCTTCAAATTTTATCACAATTACCATAAAGTTGCATGGCTTTTATTATCATGGTCCATAGGTTTATAAGCTATAAAATGCCACCCAATGTCCAAAGAAAGGTCAAACAAACCATAGCTAGGTACATACTTGGGCAACAATTTCCAATTTTATAAGATAGTTTGAAGTCTTGCCGCTTTGTTTTTCCGATAAAATGTTAATTTTACTGGCTCGTTAAATGAAGATTGAAGACAGAGAGTGTGATAATAATCTTCTATGCCTTAACCATGGCGTATACTGTAGTATAGATAGTAAATGGAAGGCAATATCAATATGTTAGGGAACCGACCCGACAAGCTTTAAGGGCTTCTTCTACAGTAAAATTTAATCATAAAATAACCTATACAGGGTGACTGGTATTGAACCTGCCATAGCAAATGCACATATAAAGATAATCATCATCATCCTCGCGTTATCCTGATTGTGCACTCGCACGCGAGAGCCCAGGGTCCGCTGAACATGATCCAGAATATAGCAGATCAGGTAACTACAGTGGAGCGACTACCATGTGACCTCCGTGACCCTGTTTATAGGGGAACCTGACCAGTTTTTGATCATGGTTACACATTCGGTCACCCGAATGTGCAGGTTTTTCTCACGATGATAAATTAATTAATCACTCAAATAGTCTTACCACGGTTCTTACAATCTTACTTATTTTTCTCAGACGGATGTGTGACGTTTGATAATAATGTACGAAAATATGTGAAACGTTCAATCAATATTATCGTAATATGGTCGTAAAATCCGCTGTGTGTTAAAGCAAACAACTGTTATTGCATACTTCAGTAATTATTTGATAAGTTATTCTTACGTTATATTATGTATGAGTTTATGAGGGCAACTATTTTATACCTAGTGATATATTTATGTAATTACACTGGATTTACTAATTAATTAGTATATCTATAAGCCAACACCTTGGTTTTGCAGTGGTTGCGGTGATTTTCTTTGAATAGACCCATTTTGAAAAGCCTTATAGTGCGACCTTCCAAACAGGAATGTACTTTGCTCTTCAAATGATATTCAATAAGTACATTGATTGTTTACATATCTTCCTTCATGGTTTTAATCGGTCTGAAAACATCGCTTCGTGCCAATCAGTATTTTTACTGCCTAATGTGAGCTTACACGCACGGTGTCGTTAATATAAATGACTCCTTGAAAGGCACTCGTCAAAATTGAATGACGATGGCCTTAGAATTTGGCTATTAGAAAACACTATAGAACCGTAATACGTTGTGCGGAAGATTCCTCGTTCTTTTGTATTATTTATGAAGTAATTCAGTTATCACTTCCACTTATCGTAATCGTTACATTTTCATGCTAGTGTCTTTGTCTAAGTATCTTAGGAGTATGAAGCAAGCCTTTCGCGGTGCGAGTTCTCAGCGCAATCATCGTATGTGGGAGCTAAATAACAAAATCGAAAGATTTACCTACGACATTTTAAAAATGTCTTAATTGGGACCAATTTCTGAAATAGGTAAGAGGTTACTCTTCTAATCTCGCGACCTTTCACCTAAACAAAAACAACAAGCTTTTCCAGAGAAGCCTCATCTATCCTACCGAAAATATGACTGGAGTATGTTTAGTACAGGCAAGCTTATCTTTAATGTGCAGTCGGCAGCACGTCAGGCTACTCAGTGAACTACAAAAACGGCTTTTATTATTGCGAATGGAGTATCAAAGTCAAATTGGGGTAGTCTGACGTTTAGCTTGTGTAGGTACGTAATATCTTTCTAGATGCGAAACCTAAACACATAAACTGAATAATCTTGTTGTACTTATGGACTATATCGATCTGAAATAAAAATTTGAATTGAATATAAACAGTTTATTCAGGATGTTTGCACTCTGTTCTATCACTAAGAACAGAGTGCATACTAATATTTAATTGGAAAATTGAACATCAGACTTTTACACCTTTAAGACAGCAAACTCATAGATATAAAAAATAGCCACCTTGGTTTTCCCCTTGTAATGATGAACTTGGAAATTTTGAACCGTAAAATCCAATCCAGCAAAAAGTGTCATCCACGGTCGCATCCTGTCACATGAAGAAGTGAAACGACCACTAAGACACGCCAATTTAGTTCGACTTTACCTGAATGGAGGTTATTTTGATGCGCCTCAAGTGATTCAGAAAGACATTTGTAAACAAGCAAACACGATGTTTAGCGATGACTGTTTTTTGTAGTGATTACTTTTTTAATATCAGAAAATAAATAATCATTATTCATTATTGTGCCACCAGCTTGAGGACCACACGTGTGTGATGTCCCTAATTTGTTTGGGATACTTTAATCAAAATGGTGTTATTACTTTTAAAAACAATTGTGCTTCGGCGGGCACGTTCTACCGTAGGTAGGGTTGTGTTAATCGTTTACTACATAATGTACTCGTATAATCTGTAACCGGGGTTTGTTAAGATAAGATTTGTAGTTTTGTCTGTTCGGTGTTAAATTATTCGTCTTTACCCTTAGTAACGCTAGCCTCCACATAACATGACATGCCGTATTATTTCGATCTCGTAGTAACAATAATGTAGAACTGGCAACTGTATGTTAATGTATAACATGAACTTGCTAGATCTACCAATTTTTTTTTACCATATTTGCTATTGGCTTGTTAGTGTCTTTTGTTTTACCGCAAATTCTTAGAACAGGTATCAATCAGTACAGGATGATTCGAAAAATATAAACGACTTTCAGCTTAAATATTATAATGTTTGGTCAATGAAAAATATGTAAATGTTTACAGAAGACTATGTGGGCGTTTCATTGTCACGTAGGCTTTATTATCTTTGTTGCGAACGCAAGCAATTTCCAGCACGTAGAAAGGAGGTCTACTGGATGATTGATGCTTTAATTTATAGATAGCCGCAAATGAAACGTATTATATTAATGGTCAATCAAGACTGCAAAATATATCGGCACGACGCGACGTGACAAGACAAAACTTATAACATCTTCGAGTGCAAAAACCATGTTATTTTTTGCATCAAAACTGACATGTTTCGAGTTTAGAACATTTACACTGAGTCGATCAATTACATTTTTCAGTCGATCAAACGACTAACGTTTCTATCATCCCGCTTAGTACGAACTATTTGTTTTCAATTGTATTTGCAAATTGCTAACTATTAACAGCTAGATACACAATCCTCAATCTTACCCTACCATGTATTATGGGCATCGCAATGATCTAACAATATCTAAATGTTATTGTGTCTATGCTAATAAACTGAAGTATGACGTGTGCATTATTTTTAAATCTGGCAACATTTACAATAATTGATTGGTTCCGTGAAATCGTTTGGGTAAAACAATAATGCGACTATATTCTTATGGAGATCCAATACTTTAGTTTTGCAGATAAACAAAGTATTCTTAATATGAGATAAATGTAATTGTTGTCAAGTACTCACGTTCGATGCAGAAAATGTTCCCAAATCTCAATACTGACGTTGTTGACGTATTCTGTAGATAATACCAAAAACACGAGTGAATATCACAGAATAGTTTTGATACTGAATGGAGTTGCGTCTTAGTAGAAATGGCCTAAAAATATAACGTGACGTCAGACTGCGTAGGTGACTAGTCTGAAAGCTTTCCATGATCGGGACGTAAAATATATCGGCTCTTTCCCGAGTTTTCCCCGATGTAAACAAACAAACGTGGGCGCGGCAGAGCTTGTTAAAAAGAGTGGGTCTGCCAAACAAACTACGTCTATTACGATTGTGTAATCCTGTAGTACCTGTATCCTGTGGGACACAGCATTACGGTCTCTACCTTGTTGTTGTGACGTCAGTCTCTTAAAAAAACAACGGGATAGGTATTTACGCGGAAAACTTCCCTACAATATGAGTAGATCAAGGTATAGCTACTCACACTCAAGTTCAAATAAAGTAGAAAATTAAGTTTGTTGAAAGTATTATGTGCATCTTGGTATAGGCTTTTTGAGCATGTGATGAGGCGAGAGGAGGATCATGTGACGAAAATAGTAATGAGTATGAATGTGGATTACCCAAAAAGGGATGGACTACGTAAAGGGCAAGCGATTGATTAGGAACCTACTTATGAGAAAAAAAACTTTAAAATGTTGAGTATACTCTTCCTGCTGTTAACTTAACTATTTCAGATATATACTTTTGTATGTAGTAATTGATCTTAAAAAAAGAACACTAGGTACTAAGATTATTAGTATAGTTTATAAATCATCCATCAGTACTGTAAAGAAGAAATTAATTAGCTGAAAAAGTAATTACTTAGCTGAAAACTCGCTGTAAAAGAACCTTTTAAGCAGATCTGTATCCGAGTTATTTATATACCTATTTAATTATTCCAATAACAATCGAATGATATTGTCCAATAACTTACACATTTAATACGCAAGATGACGTCCATAAATGTTCATTGTGGATCCTTTTCATAGCCATATTAGCCATTGCAAACAGAACAGGACTTTTCTTTAGCTGTTAAAGGTCCTACGTAATGATGCGTCCGCTTGCCTTGCTTTATAATATAATTACTGGGTAATTCATTAAGTATGTAATAATAACTTACATAGTCGTAATTAGTTTTCGGGACCACGCTCGAATGATGATACGAATGATGACGATCAATTCCAATAGTATAAACGCATCTAAACAAACTCTGTTTTATTTGGTAGGTAGGTAAGTTTAGTATTATAAGAGAAACTAATTTATTGGTCTAAAAGATATTGTACCTAACTCTTGCATTCTTTTCGTTTGCTTTTGGTGCTTATTCATTCGGAGACATGCTTTTTATAGCTCTGTCACTGATATTAAGGCGTAACTGTAAGCCTGTAGGTTCTCATGTGCTGTCTACGTAACACCCTTAAGTGAAGCAATAAAAGTGCAATAATGTTTGGTTAATAGCGACTTCGGACTGCAGAAAGGTCGTATTACAGTAAGGAAACGTTGGGATCCATCAATTCTGAACGTAATGCTTACAGCACCTGTTTTAAAAGTAAGACTTCGAACACAAAGAGGATCTACGTTATGTAAAAGAATACGTATTTGCAATGTGAAGGTGGTGAAATGTCTTTTAAAGGTGATATATACGAGAATTTATTAATATTTGGAAAGCAACTAACATAAAACCTTGTGTCTTGTCAAAAATTCTAAAATAGGGGCTTAAATATTTTACTTAAAACAGTTTCTTTACATCTTAGACTAACTCCAGTATATAATTAAATTCTTCCAACACACAAGTCATATTTATTTGGATTTATGTTTTTCTTGAGTGTTTGTGTTATAATTTGTTTTCTGTTAGTTAAAGTTAGACCACCCTAGAACACCTCGCACAAATAATATGTGATTTGAATAAATACACTGTCAAATACCTACCTGCTTAGAACAGAATAAAAAAAGTTACAACTGATCAGACAAATACTTCCGCGTCTTGTAATGGTGCCCATCGGCACAGAATAAGTACTAGTACTCGTCGGAGCAAAATGCGGCTTGTGGCCAAAGTTCAAAGTAAAATAACTCGCATAACCGCGAGACAAGCTTACAAGGGGACTTTTTAGGGTTTCGTACCTCTAGGGTAAAAACGGGACCCTATTACTAAGCCTCTGCTGTCTGTCTGTCTGTCACCAGGCTGCATCTGATGAACCGTGAGAGCTATATAGTTAAAATTTTCACAGATGATGTATTTCTGTTGCCGCTATAACAACAAATACTAAGAACAGAATCAAATAAATATTTAAAGGGGGGGGGGGGACGTGCGCGAGTCCGACTTGCACTTGGCTGATTTTTTATTTACACATGGTATTTAACAGACTATAGGAAAGCCGCACGCAGACCGCAAGCCGCATTGCTTGCATTTAGCCGCAAAATCCCCTTAGGTGCTCCTAGAGTTTCTCTGTTTTTTTTTAATCTTGCGGATTTGATCACGCCTGCGCAATTGAGATACATAATATGTGATGCGTAACGTAGTACCCGCGACATCGCAATGACATGTGACATGTTCTTTGACATCACAGATTATGTATCTCAACCCCGCGTGATCAGAACCGCACGACTCTAAAAATGCCCTGAGTGCCTTTATATATGCTATGGTGTGTAACATCCCTATATGCACCGAAGGCAATTATTTTACCGTACGCTAAACCAGGAGGACTAACGTCTAGCACTAAACTATATGAATTAAGTGCGTGTTTAAACAACACAGACATTAAGTCGGAAAGTCATTATTTACCGCGTTCCGGTTTACCCGTTAACTGTGTAACCGTTATCGAGTAATTTAATAAAGTTTATACAAATCAAAGAAACGGAGACTTAAGTTGAAATTGGCAATCGAAAGCTTTCTACCGCTATATAATGCTAACAAGTGATATGATTAATTTGTAGGTGTAGGTCAATTGGACTCAATTTCTAAGATGGAGAATGCAGTAGGATATCAAAAATCAAAGCAGGTGGTATATTTGCATGGTATCATCATTTTATAATAGCTCCACTCACCTATGTAATAAATTAATCATAAAAAAAATGATCGAGCAGTCAGCACTTATAGTGGTGCCAAGCACAGATCTGTGTTTAGCTTTACCTTACTATTTTAATGCCTTCATAGTGGATGTTCTGCCAATGATTGACAGTTGAAGGTCAGTAGATTACCTAATAAATCAGGAAACGTTTGCAATTCACTATCTCCTTTGTCTTTATTAGGAAAAATCTTTGAAACTATTGTAACAATGTTGGGTAGTCTTTATTGTTCTTGTATTGTTTTATCGTCACGCATATTTGAAAACTGTTTTCATAAGGTAATTAATTATTAAACTTCCAGAAACCGCTTTCAGTTAGGTTCTTCAAGCTATGAAGATTTGATTTTTACCGTGTGATTTTGCGCAAATATCTGGTTTCGCGTATAAACTTTGAGTACCTACTCTTTTCACCCTTTAAAATATAATTTCCGTGTTAAAATTATCATAGTCCGGGATAAAATTATCATAGTCCTTCTAAGTAAGAGATAAACCATCTCACCTATCTAAAGTGATTCATCGGTTCATGCCATAATAAAGGTAACAAACAGATCTATAAACAGCAGCTGCTCTATCAGTTTTAAATAGCAAAGTCGTTGTTTTTTGCTGCGGATATAATTTATAATTAGTGTTTTTGTTTAGTTCCTAATGCAAATAAACAAACACCAAGGAGAGATGCAAATGCATCCGGAAGCGATCTTCATGTGGCATGAAATAAGTCACAATTTTTATGAAGTTGGTTTTTGTAATGCACATGTAATGACAATCAAAATGATTTACTATTTAGTACGCTCACAAGGGCATTTGTTATAATGACGCACAAGCAGCTAGGCTGTTTATCAAATAGATAATAAATAAATAAAGATTCTTTATTTTTCGCTCCACAATCTAAGGTACAGGATGAGAAACATATTACAGGTGACAGTTTTAGATTGGGAGAGACTGGCGTCTGTACTAGGTAAAAAGAGATACTTAAAGAGTTGAAGAACAACATAGGTAAAGTAGGTAGGTGATATGTTCTGTGATAAGCTTGCATTAAGCAGCAGCCCAAAGGTCTTCGTAATTTTACCGCCATGGTCTAGTTCTCGTCTTTTCAAACGACCTAAGTATTGTAGCTTGCGAATGCGATGCAATCGTGCGGGCATCATTCATTCATAAATGGTTTTGACGTACAAATTGTGAACCGAGCGCGGTCTAGACACTGCGAGTGCAGGAAATTGCCGTGGACATGGCGTCTGCATCAGAGCACTGGCGGTATGATTGCAGAGCGTCATCTCAGTGGCATTCATGCCTACTGTGAAGACGTTGTCCATATTTTTGGGTCTCGTCGTCACACTCGCTCGTCTGCTACTTTGGCATGACTGACGGGGACTCTGGAGTCGAATATAAAGGCATATCTTACGGAGCAGGGCATTTGCATCCAGGATCTACCTTTTACATTTTTGTACTGCCTATCATAGCAGTTTTGTCAGGTTTAGCAGCAAATGAATCAAGAGATAACAACTCCATTATACACACACACATAATATGTGTATTAATTAACCATAACCACAGAATAATAATAATACAGAATTCAGTCTGGACGATTCAAAATCATACCATGAAGTAGCAAGAGTGGATTCCATTAGCAGTTGTGTTGTGTCCCAGTAAAATTTAGACCCGTATTTTTTCATAAGAAACCAAAAATTCGCACACAGGTAGGATTTGAACCCACGTCCTTTGGCTAACCGGGCCAACGCTCTTACCAACTGAGCTACTGTGCAGTCTATCCAACCGTGTGAAAAACTTGGTTTCTTTTGAATACGTCATTGCGTGATTAAAACTTATATAAATAAGAAAGAACACTGTAAGTGTTAAAAATATTAAAAACTACTGTATTATTTCATTTGATTGTCTCAATGTATCTGATCATTGTATGGGACTAAAAATGGAAGAATGTAATTTCGATAGATTATTACGACTAAGAGATGATAAAAATAACTGAGAGACATTTATTTTAATTTTTTACTGATAGTTAACTCTTTAAGACCTATCAGTTTCTTTAATCAATAATAAGTTTATTGTTAATGATATGAACCTAAACCATTTTAGCCTTGTGGGTATTTTTTTATGATTTGCCTATCTTTTATGAAGTGCAGGAAGAGGGTGCATTTAATTATAAATGTATTTATTGCGTATAACAGGAATATTTTTAACCCCTTGATAAGAACATACTTAATTGTATACAGGATGCTAGAAAAGTATGCCCTAATAAGGAAAAGTAAAGTAATAGCTACAAAGTTTTTAAATAACGGGGTTAGTGTTCATGGTGCCGAGCTCATATACTCGTATATTGTTTAAGTTGTTATTTTTTACCATTTTTTAGAAAAAAAACTACTCTAGAAAAAAAATTGACATTAAGAACCGAGTTCACCAAATTTTAAACAGCCGGTAAACCTTGATTGGCGGTTATGTGACAGAATCCCCATACAAAATATGACAAATAATGCTAAACCAGCTGATTAAGAATCAAACATGTGTTGGTGAACTCTAGGCTAAGAAGTTATCTCCAACCTACGTTCGAATTATAAAAGTGTTACGCGCAAGTTGTTTGCAGCGACGTCCGCCGGCCGGTCTTCGGCGCCGGCGCCCGAGGTAATGGCAATGAATTCACGCCCTAATGACTTATTACTACGTGCCACAGTAAAGGCAAGATACAGTAGCATCTTTTCAAACCAACTTCGCATAACATCCTGAAGCTTTACTCTGGTTGATAATGCCCGTAATTTCGACTGTAGCAGTCCCTTGTCACTCACGTCAGAATGACAAAGCGAATGAATAGCTAGACTCCAAAATACGGAAATCGTCAACCGGTAGGGCCTCTGGACCTGCCCTGGATCATGCACTCCTGCCTGGACTCTTGACTTACGCAGAGTCTTGGAGTCTCTCAAATTATACGCACAACTTTCACAGTATCAGACTTTGTGCAATGAGGCCCGGACTCTACCAAGGTGGACTAAATTTTTAAAACTGAGTTCCTCTCCGTTTTTGCGCCGTTTTGTGTCGTCCGCAGTCTCATGTGTTGTAGCTGCTTAAGATATAATACACATCTCCCTTCTCGGCAATGTGGAGTCCGAGCCTTATTCAGCTAATAGCAGAGCTTCTTACTAAGTATCTCTACAGTGTGTTCTTACTACTATGTCGTCTCGATGTGATACCGCATTCGCCGTCTTTCTAACTGGACATTAAACTTAAGAAGAGCTAATTCTCTAAGCTATTGACTTCCGTAATCTTTATTGGCGGTCTAGGGTTTTGCAAATGCTCCGTTTACAGCTGCATCATATAAGTTACTAACAGTTCCCTGCGACTTCGCCCGCGCCAAAATTCGGATATTCCATACACATTTTCATCCCCCATTTCACCCCCTGGATGTTTTTATATCGCTACAAAAAGTAGCATATGTCCTTTCCAAGGTCTCAAACGAACTCTGCATCAAATTTTATTTAAATCGGTCCAGTAGTTTAGGCGTCAAGGCTTACCAGACAGACAGACACACTTTCGCATTTATAATATTAGTATGGATGAGGATATGGGTGAAATTTGTCAATGTTGGTATAGAACGAACATTATTATGTATCTACACGTGACCAAAAGCACTTACCTACTAGAGAAAAACGTAAAAAATATATTTAGTCGAGTTAGTTACCTAGGTAATTCATCTGACAAACACAATTATAAACTGGTCCTAATCTCCAATAGCTAATCAATAAAATAATCAGTGTAATAACTCCCTTGAATGTTAATTTGTTCATTGCGCTCGTTCATTAATTATTTCGCGTTTCCTTTATCCGTTACAAGTCCTTTCAATAACTTTACACAAGACAATTACTGTATAGTTTTACAGAACGATTATTATGTTACAGGAAAATAGCCTCGTTGCTAAACACAATCTAATTTATGTAAAACTTCTGATTACTGTTCCATGAGGATACGACAACCGTCTTGGTTGCGGGTTCGAATCCCGCAAGGGGCAAATGTTTGTGTGATGAGCACGAGCATTTGTACCTATGTCATGGATGTTTATAAAAGTATTTAAGTATGTCTATCCGTTATCCTAGTCACCATGGCACAAGCTCACGCTTAGTATGAGGCTAGGTAATTGGTGTGTTTGTTGGAACAATTTATAATTTATACCTTTTATCTTTCTAAGTATAGATGACCCCCAAGATTCAAAAGACACAAACCTATTTGCTTGCGACTTCAACATATTGCGCCGATGCTCAAAATGGATGGGTCTAAATTACAGGTAGATTTGCCCGCGTCCCTGTACAAACGACGGTAATTTTGCAGAATCTAAAAATATCAGTCTTAACCGACTGGTAAGCAAACAGAGCGGGCACACTCTGCCGGACTATTAGACTAATCGTCTGTGGAGTTAACGACTCTTAATAACAGGAAGGTTATTTCCGCATCGTTAACATATTTGCGATGAGAGGACTAACTTAATGCACGTTTTCGTTATCGACGTCTGTTACTTGTGATGTTTGCTTCGTAAGTAACCTATGGCTGTGTGGGGTAAAATATTCTTTACTTTTAACTATAAGTTATTACGGTAAGCAATACCGCTCACTTAAAGTCTAGACAGTTCATATGACAATGACTGGTAGCGAAGGCTATTGTAAGTTTCGATTCCATAATTAACTAGATAAGCTGACGCTAGCTATTTGTTTCTTATGATTACGCGAATTGTTGAACTCATTAAAACACAATTTTACGGATTACTTAGCGATTTTATTTACATTTTATTTAAAACCTGACGTTTCGAACCTTTTACAGCGTTCGTGTTTACAGTCTCCCTGTGACCACAAACGCTGTAAAGTGTTCGAAACGTCAGGTTTTAAATAAAATGTAAATAAATCGCGAAGTAATCCGTAAAATTGTGTTTTAATGACGCTAGCTAGCTAAGCAGAAAACAAGCTTGATGCAGCACAAAGCAACAATATGCCACTGACTGATAAAAGTATTCGCACACAACACTAACTTTTAACATCATTATGACGACCACCATTCGTTCTCGTAGTAAAATAAAGTATAATAAAACGAATTGAGTCTGCATGCCTTGAATCATCCATCTTCCTGCCTAGTCTAAATAGCTATAAAGATAATGATATAATTTAAATGTTTTACCTCAGCACGAATCCACAATCAACGAGATCTTAGAGATCAGAATATAAAACAGAACAGAAAACATTTATTTGGCACAACACACAAGACAGAGTTAAGAAAAAAAAACACATGACGAAAAGAATAACCACAATTAAACATAAAACTTATGAATCAAAGAAGTGTACCAAAAAGGTCCCCGCTCAGTATAAGTCGTGACAAAAACAGGTTTCGTCACGACACTGATTTTGAACTCTTAGTTATAAGACTACAAGATTCTACCTTACAATTAAGGTTCACCCAATAAATATATGGGGTATCTGTTCTCCTTACGTCATGGTAGACCAAGAGATTATGATAACTGGACGACGATGGGAATATGCGTCATTTTGTATCATCGGGTCCACGCGGACGAAATCTCAGGCAACAGCTATATAGTTAAGTTAATAAAAATGGGATATTTTTATCGTGGTCTTGCATACATTAGATGGTTTCTATCATCTTAAGAAGTTAGAAACCACACCGACCGGTGCTTGATTATTGGTTAGTCCAGATCAAAGACTAGGGACTGTAATAAAGGACGGGTCATAAAATATTGGTCTCGTGTTTACAGCATAACTAGGGCGCGATACTATAGCTGAGCGGAGAAAACCTTACTTCTAATCCGTAAGGTCGTTGGTTCGATCTCTGCCTATACCACTTAGTTTGTACAAAAACTTAAGTAGGTACAGTCTTTTTCAAAGATATCGCTGTCTAACGGTGAAGGAAAACCTCGTGAGGAAACCCGCACACTAGTAGGCTAGTCTGTGAAATGGAGAAGGCAATGGCAAACCTCTCCATTACACATTTCAAGAAAGTCGTTTGTGTTTCATTTTACATATTGATCACGACCCTTAGTTATGAGGTATACGACTATGAAGAAGATGATTACAGACAGCTTAGCTACATACCTAGGTGGTGGTTAGGTGAGTTGAATTGTATGCAAAGCTAGTTGTTGGAAAAAGGAGATCGTATCAAATATGACATACAAAACACGAGAATTGTGTATTTCTTCCATAAAAATGCACTTAAAAACAATTAGTGACCTTAAATTAAGATAATTAAGAAGAATGATGATTTAGTTTCTGCTTTAACGAACACTGGTATCAGGAAAGTCTAAATAAATCTTTATCAAAGGCTATATTTAATAGATTTGCCCTCTTTGATAGGTAGGTAACCTCTATGTCCTCGAGATTTTGCACAAAAAGGAAACCCATGATGGCAATGTTCCTGGTAGGTCAAAGTTAATCAATTTTGGCACAATAATTTGATTAATTCAGAAGAGGAGCATTTAAAATCAATTTTCTGCAATTTAGCTATTCACATTAAAAATATAATTAAACTCGTAAACTGCGAAGATAGATGTTTAAATATGTAGAGCCCACTTACAGTTTTGGACCCCAATTTCATCGGACGTATAGTATCAAATTGCAGTAGTTGGGTTACTGCAATTTCAGACCTAGACTGATTTCAGAACATTTATATAAATATACTATCGAGCTGTTTGAAAATGATTCACAGTTACCATTCAGATTTGAACATCTAAGTATCTTACTGGATGTTCAGTCCCGAATAGGAGCATGCTTTGCATTTGGTGCTCTTAAGGCCACTTGCAGCAAACGCTTAATCTCGGATTAGCGTCATTCTGTCTCTGTCATATGTTCGGCGATGACAGAGACAGCATGACGTTAAATCGAGATTTAGCGTTTGCTGCAAGTCGACCTAAGGGCCACTTGCAGCAAACGCTTAATCTCGGATTAGCGTCATTCTGTCTCTGTCATATGTTCGGCAATGGCAGAGACAGCATGACGTTAAATCGAGATTTAGCGTTTGCTGCAAGTGGACCTAAGTGTTAAATTAAGTATTTTAAGGGCCACTTGCAGCAAACGCTTAATCTCGAATTAGCGTCATTCTGTCTCTGTCATATGATCGGCGATGACAGAGAGAGCATGACGTTAAATCGAGATTTAGCGTTTGCTGCAAGTGGACCTTAGTTAATAAATAAAAAGTTGGGTTTTGAGATATTTGATTTGATTTGATTTTATTTTATTTAAACACAAACCAGTTTACAGTTGAGGTAAAACAAATTTTATACATAAATGAGTAATATACTAAATTGTAAGCCAAAACATGTGCTTAAGGAATTTGCATAAGACTGAGTTACATCGTTTCGCAAATTCAACTCTTAAATATTTTATTACATACGAATTAAGATATTGAACGTTGATTAAGATATTTAGGTGGCAACTTCTAAAGGTAATAAACTTTTTACAAATCCCTCTCTTATTCTCACACATTACCTGCATAAATAAGTATCTAATCATGTAGCAGCCACCTTAAAAAGTGACGATCGAGGAGATTATTTAAAGAAGGAGACTTATGTGATGTACTTAGTTCACTTTGATAAGTCGGCAGAATGAAATGCTCGTAGGTATAACAATTATGATCGAACTTCACTTAAAAGATAATTTCGTTTAATTAGTATTTTTATCTGCCACTAATATTTGTAATACAGTGGAGTGGACTAATATTTCTAGTGCTTTAATCAATTTGACAGTTCTAAACATTTTATAGCTGCATTCAATCTATAAAGTTATAAGGGAAAATTCGCCCAGTAAAAATTCCTCGAGAACATTTATCAAATGATTTACGCAACGACTTGTTTTATGTACGAACACCTAAATTAACTGTCTCGGTTACCGCTCGGCCGACCTTTGGTTTCACTCAAAGTTAGGCACGTGAATATATCGCATCAAATAAAGCCGAAGGCGTCGTAAAAGAATACAAAATGGCTGATATGTAAACATGAAATGAGTTCAGTGTCAAGGCCGTTGACCGCATGCTGGACGGTTGAGTAGGATGACCAAGCCTTAGGAACTTCCGAAAAAATATAAATGTATACCTAGTTCTATGAATATTATGATGTGATAGCAATAAAACTTCTTTTAGGTTTCGCTTTGAAAGTTTTATAAAAAAGTAAATTTCGCTCACAAAAATTCATCGACTAAATTATAAAAACAATTATACTCGTAAGAAAACCTAAGGCAAAAAGAAAGGCTACTATTAATTAGTTTTATTCATGTTACTACTAAATCGCACCAATTTCAAAAAAAACTGTAATTTAGGACGTTAGGAAAATGCTTATAATATTAGAATCTATATACAAATCTTTTCTTTTATTTATTATCTTACAGAACTTGCTGACGCCAATAGTTGCCACTTTTTGTGTAAGTTACCATCAAAATGATCTATTCATATTATAGGAATTTTCCTAATGTGCGAGTTATATATCTTTAAAATTGATTTGATATTGTAGTAACCTGAATAAAATCAATGGTAGCGCTAGTCAGCCTTACCCTTTGCCTTAAATTATAAAAACAATAATAACAACAAATATTGGCCAACATGGGGCCAAAACATTCTCATCTCTTAACTATTACCTATATCTTGATTTGGTCGCTAAAGGCTACAGGCATCTAATAATAATTCCTTGTGTACGAAATGTCCTGAAAAACTAATACGTCATGGCCATTATACTCAAGCAAAAATTTACTGACTCCGATCCCCATCATATTGTATTTTCCTCCACGGGAAGATGGCGGATCCTTCGTAACTTTTTATTGGGCTATATATTGATACTGCAATTTGTGCCACCATACTTAATAGCCTAGCCATTATTTGTGATAAATTGCATTGTGTGCTATAGAATTAATCGTAATAAAATCGCCATCTTCCGATGCAAACGCTTGTTTGTAGCACATTTGCTTACCTGCATGTTTTTGTTTGCAAAGGGGTTAATTTTGTTAAATAGTACAGTCGCCTGCATAGTAGTATATACCTACATAAGTCGGGTCTTAGGTTCACCAATTTTAAACAGTCGGTAAATCTCAATTGACGGTTTTTAAATAATAATTATTATTTATTTATTCAGATTTCTATAACCATTAATGTTACTAACAAAATTCTTACACCTGAAAAAAATCTGTAAGGCCTAAATTTTGAAGCTGAAATGGTATTTAATGACCCCCCTTTATCCGCTATTTCAATTTGGCAAACGATGCCCTAAACACCCTGTATGTACACGTGCAAAATAAGAACATCCTAAATTGTCGTTTTGGTGCTGAATTGCATTAACTTATTCTGACAATAACTTATTGTTTAGGACAAATATCAGAGTTTCAAGCAAAAAATAAAGCCCGCCATTTAGTAGTATTTGTTGTAAAGCTGGTTCGAAAAAATATTACAGGTTTAGGTAAGGACCTAAACTTCTTTTTTCGATTTTCCATATTACTCAACTTCTTCTTCTTGTCGTGTCGACACTGGGGTTATATTTTTGAGGACCAATACTCGGCGACTAACAAAGCATTATCAGTAGCGTTGTACAGGTCCTCACGAAAAAAAAAATGTTTTCTGCCACATCTTGTGCAGTATTCTTTGTTGCATTTTAATATCCATACATTATAAGACCTTGGTGCTCGGCCCGGCTTATCTAGGCACATTTATCCCGTATTCACTCCCATTATAACGAAATGGATATTGTCATTATCTTTAATAAAGACACGATTTATTATGGCGATAAATGTTACGCTAATATTATTGTAGCATCAAGTAAACAAAGTGATTTACAGAGGTTATGTTAAGTATTTTTACGTGTGTAGCTTTTTGTACTGTGTTTACTACAGTATTTTGATTTGTTTGTGTACCCTATTGATACTGCGCCGCGCGCAGTCGCCCGCGTACTTGCCTAGTTTTTATTTGTTCAAAACGTACCGTGAGAACCCCGGAGCCCCCAGTTGCCACCAAGACGTTACCTATGACACATGTACTAGACCGACCAGAGCGCTTTCGCCGCGTGTGTATCCTGTGAAGCTCCTTACAGACCTTTCGAGTGATTGTGGCCTGTGAAGTTATACCCACATAGCTCAAATAATGATGCTCCCTATTATAACGCCTAAACTTTCCGGGTTACGTGTGTCGTTCCTGAACCCACTGCTTTCGACTTATCGATGCTTAGAAAGATTGGAACTTCCTGTTAAACATTGGTCGTACCTATTAGTTCACTTATGCCTTGCTAAACTGCCTTCAGAGTTAAAATCGAGATTTGAACGTCGTTATGGCGATAATCCTAATCACCTCCCTACTTTTGATCATCTTATTACCTTTCTTGAGGATGAATGTAGGCACCACGACAATGTAGGTAGTGCTTCTACTATCCCCCCCTACTGTGAGCTCCCCTCGTTTGCCTAAACCTAACGCGCGTTCCCCACCTCCTGCGAGAGCCTTTGTTACCTTTGCGACGACATCTAAATGTCACCTTTGTAATAGTACTTCGCATTACTTACGCGAGTGTCCCGATTTTATTCGCCTTCCTACACGTCAACGTGTTACCTTTGTAAAAGAAGCCCGACTGTGCTATCGATGCCTGGATAGACACTCCATATCCCAATGCACGCGAGATTATCGCTGTCGCACGTGCCGTCGTTCCAGTCATCACACGTTACTGTGTTATAATGACTCCTCTCCTGTGAATTACGATCGCGAGCGCTCATATCGAGACGTCCCGGCCTTAGCTTCCAACCAACCGCGGCAATCCCCACAAAGTCACTTAACGGACCGTGTATCACCCCCACGTACTGAATGGCACCGTGTTCGTACCCCGCCCCCTCGTGATTCCCGTAGAGCATCACCTCCCCGTTCGGGCGGGCGATCCCCACCTGCACCCAGCGGTAACCGTACTTATAATGCCCCTCTAGGTCAAAGAACCCAGGATGAACGTGCATTTCATCATAAGTACAATGAGGCGCCATAATTCTGACTAGATAGCAGCCCCCCTTCCATACCCGCTTTTACATCTTTACCTCGCAATTCTCTCGTTCTTTTACCTACGGCCTTGATTCATGTTAAAACCTCGTCTGGATATTATGTGGAAGCGCGTGCCTTATGTGACACTGGTGCTCAGGGCTGCCTTCTTACTACTGAGCTTGTTGTTGACCACATGAACTTACCTATCATTCCTTCTCCAGTTCCTGTTCGTGGAATAGGTAATGTTCAAGCAATTTATTCCCCGGGCATTGTATCCTTTTCATTTAAGCCAGTTAATTCTGCCTTTCCAGAAATCTCTACCAGTGCAATAGTTGTTGATGTGATTGCTGGTACCCTCCCAGAGGTAGACTTACCTAAAAGTGTAATTACCTGTACTAAGCACCTTCCTCTTGCTGACCCTTTATTTTACAAACCTGGTACTATAAGTGTACTTCTTGGAGCTGACGTCATTGGTCGCCTTTTAAGGTCCGAGTTGTTTGTGTCCCCTGATGGCCTTACTGCTATCTCGACGATATTTGGTTATGTCCTGTGTGGTCCTGTTTATGGAGGATTTACTGATTTGGAACCCCCCATGACTGGAGTCTCGCTGTCCCAAATAGTTGAAAAATTCTGGAAAATCGAAGAGGCCCCCCAATCTCCAGTTGCGAACCCCTTGGATATAGAGTGTGAAACCTTTTTTAAAGCAACTACCACTCGTGAAAGCGATGGTCGATTTATGGTTAGACTCCCTTTTCTTCATGATCGTCCACCTCTCGGTGATTCTAAAACCAATGCCTTACGGCGATTCCATAATCTTGAGAAGCGTTTGCAAGCCAATCCTAATTTTCGAGAGAAATATATTTCCTTTATGCGTGAGTACCTTGACCTAAACCATATGTCCCTTTCTTCATATGACACGTCCCAGGCTACATGAACCCTAGTGACTGTGCATCGAGAGGTATGTTAGTCACTCGACTGATCGACCACTACCTTTGATTTTCACCTTTGTGGTTGACGCAGTCTCCTGACAACTGGTCCGGTATTTCGGAACCTAACCCAAGTAGTGATCTTCCTGGACTACGTTGTTTAGTAGTCTCTGCCGATGTTCCTACCCCGGATCCCTCATTCTTATTAGAGCGGTATAGTTCTTTGAACAAGCTAATAAACGTGACTTGTTACCTAAGGCGGTTTTTATTTCCTAAATCTTACTTGTCCTACCTGAGCCCTGAGGAACGGAGAGATTCCCTTTTGTTTTTAGTGAAAATCGTTCAATTTACCTCCTTTTCTGATGAACTTGATCGCTTATGGCGTGGCGATCCTATCACTAACTCCCTTAGAAAGTTGAATTTATTTCTAGATGACAGAGGCCTGATTCGAGTTGGAGGTCCATTACGAAACTCCGATCTATCCTTTGATGCGCGCCATCCCCTTCTTCTGCCTAAGAATGGTAATTTCGTGAACATCCTTATTTAACATTACCATCGCGAGAATGCTCATGCTGGTGTTAATGCAATTCTTGCCATGTTAAATAGAGAGTTTTGGATCTTGTCGGCACGCAGAGCTATTCAGCATGTGATTTTTAAATGCCTTCCCTGTTATCGTCTCAAAGCGGCTGTATCTCAACCCTTCATGGGTGACCTACCTAAAGATCGCGTCACGGCTGCTAGACCGTTTGACGGTGTAGGTACCGATTTTGCAGGACCCTTTTTTACCAAAGTCCAGGCCTATAGGAACAAAAGGTTAGTGAAAAGTTACCTGTGTGAATTTGTCTGCCTTTCTACTAAGGCCGTTCACCTTGAGGTTGTGTCGGACCTAACTACTGAAGCCTTTATTGCGGCCTTTTCCCGATTCGTGTCGAGACGTGGTGTACCTCGCCTAATCCGATCCGATTTCGGTCGAAATTACATCGGTGCCAACAATTACCTGAAAGAGTTAGAGTGTTTCCTGTCTCAAAACCAGGCGGCTATTGGTTCTGAGCTTTCAAAGTGGAACATATCCTGGGTTTTCGATCCTCCTGTTTGCCCTCATTGGGGCGGTCTTTTTGAAGCTGCGGTTAAATCGGCGAAATCGCACCTAAAACGAGTAGTAGGCGATACCCCCCTTACGTTTGAAGAGCTGACCACTGTTTTTGCTAAAATTGAAGCAGTTTTAAATTCACGCCCATTGTGCCCACTTTCTCCGGACCCTAATGATGTCGAAGTGTTAACTCCCGGCCATTTCTTAATTGGACAACCCTTAACTGCACTTCCGGAGTACCCTTATAAAGACGTAAAATTGCATCGCCTTACACGGTTTCAGCTAATCCAACAAATTACCCAGCACTTTTGGTCTCGCTGGCATTTAGAATACTTAAATACATTACAAATTAGAAATAAATGGACCTCTCCTTGTGATCCTCCCAAAGTGGGTGAGCTAGTACTCATAAAAGATGACAACCTTCCCCCTTTGCAGTGGCGTCGTGGACGCATTATTAATTTATACCCTGGCCAAGACCAAGTTGTTCGTGTGGTAGATGTTAAAACTCCTACCGGTAGCCTAAAGAGATCTGTGACGAAATTAGTTCGTCTTCCTGTCCAGTGAACTTCCTTTCCTTAGCTTCCTAACCTTCTCGTAAACACTTGACGTGTTTAGGGCGGGCGATATGTTTACTACAATATTTTGATTTGTTTGTGTACCCTATTGATACTGCGCCGCGCGCACTCGCCCGCGTACTTGCCTAGTTTTTATTTGTTTAAAACGTACCGTGAGAGCCCTGGAGCCCCCAGTTGCCACCGAGACGTTACCTATGACACATGTACTAGACCGACCAGAGCGCTTTCGCCGCGTGTGTATCCTGTGAAGCTCCTTACAGACATTTCGAGTGATTGTGGCCTGTGAAGTTATACCCGAAAGCTGATGTGGCAAGTACCTAGCTATAAGCTCGAAGACACAACAATTTTCCACCTATCATTGTCGCCCTCCACGTGTATTCCACTGCCTAAACTCTCAAACATACTGCCTCACCGGTAAGATCGAGGAATTGGAACAATAAATTACTCGGCAATGACTTCGTAGTTTATTTATTAGTAAGGTTTCCTTACTTTTTTCATACAAAACGGCGAGTTCTAATTTCTTATGCAAATTAATCAAATCATGTTTTCTAGAGACTAGTATGAGTTTAAACCTTTATGTCTTACAGTCCCCGCAGACAATACATACTTTAGATAGGCTTCTGAATCAGTTTGAAGAAGTATGCACGTGTGCAGCACATATCACGATCAATAAAGTACTAAAGTTCCTTCATACTTATTAACAAGCCGACTAAACTATCAGTCAATAGAATGTCTGTAGTCTGCCATTTCAGACACATAATTTCTCTGACAGCAAATGATAACCAGAGCTATCAACTGTATCTATGATCTTAGGCTATCAAGCTCAATCGACCCAAAACCAACAGGAAAACATTAATACCCCAAACTACGGTTATCCACACAAATTCCTTCATAACGAGATCTAATCTATTAACTAGTTAATTTCTGAATACAAAAACCAGTTAATTTGATTTTGTGCTGGTTCATTGACATTTGGAGCATCATGGTTTGCAAATATGCAGACCAGAGGTGGGTACCTGCTTCAAACCTGTCTCTTTTGTCAGAGCAAGATCTGAGATTAGCTTGACTTATAAATCTGTATCGGATTCTTGAGTATTTTTGTTATTAACGACTGAAAGAAAAAGTCATCCACAAGTGCAGTGCCGCTGCTAAAATCGATAAGCGGTTGTTAGTAACATTGACGTCATTGTGATTCCTGTGAAATACGTTCATGAATTTTATTCCGTGGGTTGTCATTAATTTCACCGTGTATTACAGGTTGGAAGCAACATTTTTAATAGGTAGTAGTCCTTTTTAGTCTGAAGTCTTTTACTAGGTCGGTATAAAAATTACCAAAGCTTGGTTCTACTGGATTGTTTGTTGACACATTTACCTACGCACGCACTTACCTATACGATTTTCTTTCCAGAAAAGTATAAATACTTATTTTAAGATTACCTACATACATACTAAAATTTGATGATTCCTATAAGTCGTCAATGAACATTGCCTGCGGAAATTGACACTCCTGTGGGCAGAGCAGCAAGTGTATGACGTTTCCATCGCCATGAGATAGCTTTGCAATCCAGTTACAGATATATGTAATTAAAAGGAGGGTCGCCTTACGTTTGCTTAGATATGCTTTACGCGGTCACACACAACAAAGTAAGAAGAAAATCAGTCTGATACTCGTGTGAAAATTTCGCAATGCAAATACCATCTTCGTTCACACCTCCGCGGAGTCATGGCCACGGATGTACTAACGAAATACAATCTGACACGCAATCGCACATTATAGCTTTTTAATTAACTGTCATTGCGTCCCATTACGACACTTTCAGATAAAAATGCATTTTTAATTTTGAACGAACCAAAACAATACAGCGCGTTTGCGACTTAATCGCAACATAGGCTGCTCGATGGATTGAACGAACAAAACAATGAGAAAATTGCTAAATAAGCTTTTCTTCCACTTCCATTACTTATGAGGATTATCCGTTTCAGTCTCTGCTATAAATAAAAAATCCTTTTCTTTGTAATTACAAAAAAAACTTTTGTATTAAGTGCCAGACTAAACATCAAGAAAATTTATTTTTCACCTGACGCGTTTAAGTCTTTTCTTAGCAGAAATTAAAAATTAAAATAACAATGATTAAAGTAACATATTTGGTCTGATGTATTTTTTGATAAAATATGTCGTTTGAAAATCGCGAATGTGCACATCACAAAGTGCAAACTGCTTAGGTCGCAGTTCGATCCTTGATAACTTTCCATGTATCAAGGTCGGGTGACCACCAATACCGTCACTACTTAAAGTTTTTGAAAAGTTAAAAAAATATCATACTACACTTTACCTACACATTCCAACTTAAGAAGTTCCGAAGTTCTACTCATCTCCTAATGTTAGGTTGACGACATCATTATGGCTAGAATGTTAAAAGTGAATATGTTAGCGTATAATCACAACTGTAATTTAGTTATGTTATCTTTGTGCTTATTCTCGTGTTAATTTTTTTTTTAAAATCAGGCTCTATGAAAAGATGCACTTTTATTTACATCATCGTTAAATGGCTATAGAAAATTTCAAATTGGTATCTTAAGTACTTAATTTAAATTAAGTTTTTTTATGTTAACTAAAGTGTTTTGTTTCTTAAGTTCATTAATTTTAGTGATAAGTTTCTTCATTAATTTTAATATAGGTTTCTCTGTAACGAATAAGTAAGATGTTTGTCTTAAGAGTACTAAAAATTTAAAAAGCACACATTAGGTTGCATTATGAAATAAGTAATAGGTACAGGTCAAAGGAATAATAACAAGTATTATTTTAGGTAAGTAGGTACTCAATATTACTCGCCTTAATGCATGCTCCCTTTATGGTGACTTCCTGCAATCACGACGGATCATACGATGACCCCTTCATTCAATCATCGGAAGATCCATTACTAATATAGACTGATATGGACTGGAGGGATTATGTGCTAATGTCTCCAAATTGCCTAACGTCGCATTCTGGAAAATTTAGAAAGAAAATACGTTTTTTTTACACCCAAATGTTACTTGTTTTCTGTTGTTACTTGTTTTCTGTAAAAATGTAATTGTAAAGTTACCTTGCTAAGCGTATAAGCATCGCTATCCAGCGCGGTAATGCTGCCAGCATCCTGGGAACCTTACCACAAGGACCCTTTTTATAATTTTTGTTTTTGTATTGTATTAAATAATTTATCTTAATTTTTATTAATAAGTTGTATATATATATGTATTGTATTACTAGTATGTAATAATATAATCTATTTCAGTACCTACATTAGACTAATTGTAAATGTAAAAACCTAAATCATTAAGTATTTAATACCTACTAATAGAAGCTTGAACTTGATGTTGTATATGTTACAGTTAAAACTAGTTAGTAGATAGAACGCGTTTTTCCTAGTTAGAACTAGTTTTTACTTAATGCCTTTGTTAATACTAGAATTGACTAATGTATGAATCGAATATCAGTTAAAACTAGTTTCTGCAAGACAAAACGCGTTTTTCCGAAGCGAGTCAGTTAAAACTGTTCCGACCGAGGTTAGAGTTCATCATACCTTATTATCGACAAATAATAGCATCCAGGGAAAAAGCACAAGAAAATGACTTTGACCTCAGATGCAATACACGTTCCAGTAGAAATCGGTGATAATGTAGTTATACAAATCCCTGATGTTGACCGAGCAAAAGCAGACCTACGTAATATAGTCGGAGTGGTTCTTTAAAAGGATGATCAGGATTTTTACAAGATAGGAACGAAATATGGAACACTTGACAAATTATATTGCAGGTATGAACCTATGTGTTGCTTCATTGTTTTATCAAGTTTAATTACATTCTTTTGTTCTCGTTATATCACTATTAGGTAAAAGCTAACTATTTAAATGTGTTTTTCAGGTCAGAATTTGGCAAGTGCAAAAAAAAACAATTGAGACTGGTGTTGTGCCCAAATCATGAAGGCTTGCAATGGCGCAAGAAAGGTACCAGTGCCCAAGAAAGCTAGCCATGCTGCGACTCCTCCATACTTACAAGATTATAGAGCGTGCACCAAACAAGAAACTCCTGGCACACATGTCCTGAGTGACCAGCAGTATGGGTTTCGCCGGGGCCGGCTGACTGAGTGCGTTCATTGAGAGGCTAGGCGAGGCAAGGTTAGGCAAGGCGAGGCAAGGTGAGGCAATGGCTGTATCTATCGACGCGATATCTCCAATACCTTTAACAGGGTTTGCTACGCAAGCCTTGTAAGCAAGCTTCCCTCTTATTATATTCCTGCTTACCTCTGTACACAGATATCTGACTTAATGAGCGAACGATCAATTAAAGTAGTCCTAGAAGGATACTCGTCATATCTTTACGCCTGAGTTTCTAAGGGGTCAGTGCTATCGACAACGCTCTTCCGACAATCAGCCACAATCAGCTTATCAACATTCGATAAGCTGCATGTAACTGATTGTATTGGGTATTAAGACGATAGCACAGTTGTCGGTAGATTATCTAGAGAAATATCTATCGACAACTCTAGAGTAAGAGCCAGCAGTCATAAGAATCGGTCTTGTCGAGAGTTCATGGTAAAATGCTTAGCATTGTAGAGTGCCGTACTCTTAAGGCAATCTTCAATAAAGGTGATACCGAGTCAGTGACGTTTAAGCCCACTAAAACACAGGCTTGTTTATTCTCTACTGAACTGAGTCATTTTGATCTGGCTCCATCTTTCCGCGGCGTTCTACCTGTTTCCGTTACCGATAACTTGCAACTTCTAGGTATCCAAATGTCATCCAATGTGATTTTTGGACAGTACATCGAGTCCATTGCCCAGCTAGGGAGCTTCGAGTCCTCTCTATTGTTAGGCGGTACTTCACATCGAGGCAGCTTACAAGTTACAACTTCACGAAACTTGTTCGACCTAGTATGGAATACTGCTGCCACTTTTAGGAAGGATTTGAGAAATGCTAACTGGCTGTATTAGACTCGATGGTTAAAATAACAATACGAATTATTAGAGGCACTAAATTTTGTTAAACTAATCTGCAAAGCAAACATATGCGTTAGGTGAATTGCCTTTCCATGTTCCACAGGCTGCATCAAGGAGGGAGGAGGATGATGCGAAATATCATATATATGAATATAAATTTCAGGGAGGATGTGAAATAATTACACGAATTGATTCCACCAGCCCCTTTTTACTATCAGGACACAAGACGTAGTCAGGGCTGCCACCCTTATATTGTTCTATTGTACCACCAATTCGCACCAAACGTTTAGAATCTACATTGCTCTTGAGAATGGCTAAAGATTGAAATTTTTTGCCGGCTCAAGTGCTCCCTAAACACTATGATCTTATTACTTTCAAGAAAACAGCGAATAGGCTCATTAAAATACAATTTTACGGATTACTTCGCGATTTATTTACATTTTATTTTAAACCTGACGTTTCGAACACTTTACAGCGATCGTGGTCACAGGGAGACTAAGGTATTATTTGTCATTACAAAGTTTTGAAAAATTTTAACTACCGTCACTCAATAATATTAATTTACGTTCCTATTTGCGCAGAAAGAGCTAACCGTGTCTTGAGATCTTGCAGTGCTAGGTGTTGCTTTGGTTTGTACAAGCTGGAGTGTGACTGTGGCCTCTCCTACATCGGGCAAACAAAGCGAAGTATAGGCGTGCGGATAAAAGAACACATAGCTGACGTAAAACATAGACGGAACACGAAATCTGCAGTATGTGAACATGCCTTAGACAAACCCAACCACTTTATTCGTTTTGACCAACCTAAAATACTTGCAAAAGAACGGCGTTTTATTCCTCGAATGCTACGTGAAGCCATTGAAATTAGAAAACATCCAAATTTCAATAGAGAAGATGGTTGGAAAGTTCCACCGGCATGGGATCCTATTCTAGCAAAAACCAAAGCAACACCTAGCACTGCAAGATCTCAAGACACGGTTAGCTCTTTCTGCGTAAATAGAAACGTAAATTAATATTATCGAGTGACGGTAGTTAAAATTTTTCAAAACTTTGTAATGACAAATAATACCTTAGTCTCCCTGTGACCACGATCGCTGTAAAGTGTTCGAAACGTCAGGTTTAAAATAAAATGTAAATAAATCGCGAAGTAATCCGTAAAATTGTGTTTTAATGAGTTCAACAATTCGCGTAAACGTAAGAAACAAATAAGCGAATAGGCTGTTACTGGTCACCGTAATACAAAATTCTATATAGTTTACTCAACGTAATACAAAATGTAAGTTCTGACAGTTTTAACATGAACAGACTTATCTGAATTTTGAACCGTTAGATGCCCAAAATTTGTTTTCACGAAAAGTCGCAACTTGATCTGATTCTTTTCGTGATGAATAAATAAAGTATGGAAAATGCATTTAAGGCCCTTTGCAAATGTCAATACTGGATCTCTAACAAAGAATTCAGATACGATCTTTGGTGACGTTATAAAATGTAAGTTTTTTAATAACATGGTGTACTAAACTCAAAATCCCCATTTTGTTGGATACGCCTTTTCGTGATTCGACAGACGAAATTTAAGTTTGACTGATTAGATTTTATTGTGTGTTAACTATTATGGTTGTGTTCAGTTAATTTATTTGATTATTTTATTCATCTACTTATAATTAATATTGTCATCTTGGCAACTAAATTTAAGTCAATGTTCTCTAATATATTCCTTTAGTCTTAGACTATTATTATTTGGTTCCCAGTATCTTAAGATCTTTTCAATAAATATTTTTAAAACTTATATCTTGTTTTTTATCCCAAATCAGTTTTTTCTAGCGCTAGTTTTAACTAAAGCTCGATGTGACAACTAGTTTTATTTGAAAATCAAATATGTCAGTGGTAAATTCTAGTTTTAACTGATTATTTCTAGTTTTAACAAAGGCATTAAGTAATAACTAATTTTAACTAGGGAAAACGAGTTCTAACGAAAAATGGGTTTTAACTGTAACATACATATATGTAGAACTAAAGTACTTAAATAAAAATCAATTTTTGCATGTTGCGGTCCGATGCCATTTATCAGATTGTGTTAAAACCTTTGAAGGGTGTTTTATGGATGCCGGCGAGGGTTCCAGGCCTGAAGAACTGCAACGCATGGTGGGTACATCTTGTATGTAGTGACTTGTTTTTCGACAAACATTTGGTAAGTTTTCTTCTAACAAGTAATGCCTAATTATTTAAAAAACAAAATAACCGACTGCAATTTTTTTATATTTTTGAAATGGTCTTTTCACTACCTTTCATATGATACCCACCCATATTGTTATTCTTATCCTGTTATACCTCAACCTCCCCCCCCCCCTTTTTTTATTTGCGGACGCCATTTAAAAAAAAAAATGTAGCCTCTGTGTCTACCATAATTCTGACAAATTCCGTCCAGCCGTTTGCCCTGTACGGATGAAAAGAAATGGGCATACATAGGTACATGCGCTCGAAAAACATTACCCTCCTCCTGTCGCAGTCGGGTAAAAAAGATATCGACCTAATACCTACTTTTTCAATTTGTCCGTGGTAGCAGGGTGCATACGAGTATGTACACTCGGCAGCACGTCAGCACGCTATTCGAACTACAAAACTAGCTTTTACTACGTAAGAAATAGAAGCGGTCTCAATATCAAAGTGGGGTAGTCTGACGTCCGGCCGTGTGCAATGCAATAATGCCTAATTAAGCGGGTATGGTATGTACTACTCAAAAATATATTTAGTTCAACAAAGTTGCATAGTAAAATTGCAAGAAAATTACCGGCGCAGGCGCAAGCCGGTCCACTCGGGGTGAACGTTCTGCCATCCATCACTTGTCAACCATCTGCGAGAGAGTAAAGTGAGGTATGGACATTGGACCATTAAAAGAGTGATTCTCCGAGGGCCGGTTTTTGGTGGTCACACGTTCTTAATTCCCAACCCATTTAATAAACAGCTTCGGAATCAATTTTAAATGATTCTCTGTTTATTCATCTACACAAACATAGTTTTAAACATAAAATAGGGCTTACAGTTATGTTTAAAATAATACTTAACCGCCAAAAACGGGAGCAAAACCGGTGTTCTCCGCGCGTCCGCACGACCTCGCGCTCAGTTCAACCACTAATATCTTTATTGTTTGTAGTGTTATGTACACATACTATATGTCAAAAAAATTGTTAATAAGTCAAGATTAATTAATTATAATAACAATAATGATATCGTTTAAACAGAAAGAGTTAGAAAATATTTTGTCTCGGTCACACGATTGTGGTAGATTCGTGAACGCGACATATAAAGCCTCATAGCATCAAAGAGCCTCAACTTTCTGACAAGCTTAATGGCCCTACGAAAACTTTAGTTCCATTACAGCATCATTGGAGGAGAAATGCCTTTCTTATCGCTTTGATACAGAAAATACCGGCACATAAATTCATCAACTTTTTTCTGGCAACCATTTGAAGAAACCCTTCATGGTAAAATTTTAAAGATAATAGAATGATTTAGACGTAAGTGTTGAATATTTAGTATAAAACCCCTTTACAATTTCTTCGTCCGCTATTTAGTTTTTATATTTATCAAGAAACAACTTGTAAATTTTTGAAAACGTAACATTTTCGTAACTTTCGTGACATGGTTTTCGTGGACATTTGACCACGAAGGTTATTTTTCACTCCACGTGAGGTTACGAAGGTCTCTTTATGCAATCTTAATTTACTTCTCTATCGGTCTGTAAATGTTTTTAAATAACCGTGTTATCGTTTTCTCCCAAAGGTATTAGCAAACGATAGTTTGTGTAGGTAGTTAAGTCCCCACGTTTGCCATCTCACACTATTGAAATACCCAAGTAGGTAATTAAAATAGTTACATTGTAGTTTCATAAACAATGAAACAGTCTTGTCAGCTGAAAGCTTCCAAGAACTGATTAATCAATCCTTAGACATTTGGTCAACAGGATGTGTTAATTGATACCATTCCCATTAAAGTTGTTATGCCTAGTAAGCGTCTGGTACTATTCCTCGAAGATGCTTCACGTCCCGACGCTTCAAGCATCATCAATGCATGTGAAACCTGTAAACGTATGAAATACGATAGAAAACCCTTCAAACCTGAACTTCAATTAACTCAAACGCAAAGAAAACCTTTTGAGGAACTATTTATGGATCTATTTAGCATAGAAAGTAAATACTTCCTTACCATAGTAGATGCTTTTAGGAAATTAGGACAAGCGATCGAAATCCCTAATAGGTCAACACCGGAAGTAATTAGAGCTCTACTCAAATACTTCTCATTTTATGGAATTCCTTCAAAATTGAACGCTGATCCAGGTTCAGAATTCAATAACGCACTTTTAAAAGAAATGTTAGCTTTCCACAAAATTGAAATTCATATAGGAACACCACATAATCCAAATTCGATGGGAATTGTCGAACGATTCCACTCTACAATTATAGAGATATACAGGTTAGCCAAATTCGAACAGAAATTCTCAGACGCAGTTTCCGTAATGACATACGCTGTTATGGCCTACAATCAAACCATACATTCCACAACAGGATTAACCCCGTTTGAAGTAACGTTCGGACATACCGATACTTCAAGTCCACTTAATGTAGATTTCAATAGGCAGTTTACGCAAAAACTTGTTAACGATCATGTCAGGAAAACTCGACACCTTTATAAATATTTGACCGATAAAATTATCGAAACTAAGGAGGAAATTAGACGTAAAAAAGGAGGTGAATCTGATTTTCCCTTGGAAGTAGGCGATCCAATTTTTATTAAAGGCGTAAATACCAGACGAAGTAAAGATAAACCGCGCTATCAAAAAGCCAAAGTATCTGGCCAACTCAATAAAAACATAGTCCCCGTAATTACCCAAAACAGGAATACTAAAGTTCCCGTTAAAGATATAAAACGTCCTCCGCAGGTACAACCTGCTGATGACCCTGACAATCCACGTCCTGGCCCTTCAAATCGTCAAGATTGAACACAATCCTTATACCAATTAGGGAAGGTCAAGCCATTATAAGCGACGATAAATGGACTGTTATAAAATCACTTAATCTTTCCAATATCCAAGAGGATTTGGACACTAATGTTTATAAATATAACGAGTTTAAAACTCATATTAACACTAATTTTAAGATAGAAAATTCGTATGAATTTAATAATGTTAAGACACAAACCGATAATTTAATGCTTATCACTATTGAAAAATATAGGCAAGTAGTACCAGTTAGCCGCAAAAAGCGAGGTTTAATTAATCCATTAGGATCTTTTATTAAAGCAATTACTGGAAACTTGGATAACGATGATGCGCTAAGATACGACACTATAATTAAAGATTTAAAAACTAGACAGGACGCTATTACAAATAAGGTGACAATCTTATCTGAAATGGCGGGAATAATTACTAATAATACCAATGTAAACAGGAATAATTACTAATAATACCAATGTAAACAGAAACAATTTCGTACAAATCAACAGACAATTGTTAGAAATCAAAAATCAATTAAATGAAACAAATATAATAAAAGTGGAAAATAGAATTATTAATGTATTCAACTTTTTTTACATAACTTCCAAACGATTTTTGTACATTTGGACGAAATTGAGACAGCCATAGCTTTTGGTAGAGTAAGGATTCTACACCAATCTGTAATTGATAATAAGGAACTATTAGCCGTTTTGCAACAAATTGAACAAACCAATAAACTGGTATTTCCAGCTAAACTTGCCAATCTCGTCAAGATTGAGCAAATCATAAATATAAAAGCATATTTTAGTAAAACACAAATAACGTTTATCATGACCATTCCCCTTGCAACTGAAGAAATGTATAATTATTATAGAATCCTTCCCTTACCTATCCTTAATCCTAATAAAGTAACCACTATCATTGCACCTAAATTTCCCTTTATACTGGTAAAAGAGGTGAAAACTTGGTCGCTCCCCACGTGAGGAAATTGACGAAAACCTATATCTATGCCGCGATGAGGATATAACCACTCATAAACAAGATTTATGCATTTCCAATCTTTTAAAATCTGAAACTAATATACTTCATGCCATCCCGTTTCAGTGGAAATCAATGGCTTGTATATCAAGTCTTACTACGAGAATTGGTGGATTACATATTCCAGGAAACCTGTCATTCTCAAGGAAACATGCAAAGGCGAGATCACCCGCAAGGAACTGCATGGAACCTACCTGGTCGGCATGGATGGTTTCTGTGAAATTCAAATCCAGAACACTCTATTAAGAAGACATCACTCAGGAGCTAGAAGATTCAAATATAATACAACCCCCAAAATTAACTTACCGCAATTATCCCCTATCTCTGAAAATAAAGATCCCCAAGTCCCATCAATCTTGATAACGTAAATTTAGAAAACCTTCAGTTACTCTCTTACGCGCTGAAGCAATCGAAGATTCCAGAAATACCCAATGTATTAAACGTGAAAAGTGTTAGTGTCGGAACTGTTATTTTATATGTAATCCTGTGTATTGTTTTATTACCTTACGTTTGCCATCTCACACTATTGAAATACCCAAGTAGGTAATTAAAATAGTTACATTGTAGTTTCATAAACAGTGAAACAGTCTTGTCAGCTGAAAGCTTCCAAGAACTGATTAATCAATCCTTCGACACTTGGTCAACAGGATGTGTTAATTGATACTATTCCCATTAAAGTTGTTATGCCTAGTAAGCGTCTGGTACTATTCCTCGAAGACGCTTCACGTCCCAGTCTCAACACGATTTGACGACTGAAATGCTTACTCGGCTTCAGTTATTTTCCATGAGACGCCTCCCCGCGCAGCCGTCTCTGCCGCGAGTATAAAAGCCCTAGTGGGCGATGGCAGATTGTCTTTCACACTTCGAATCTCCACTTAGCAAGTAGTTCAGTCCATCGAGGACACCTAGTTTTAGTAACTTTATTAAAGTTTTACAAGTTTAATTTAGTTTTCTTTTAAAGTCTGCCTGCCGTCCTAACTTGACTAGGTAGAAGCATGAGTTTTTCTTGTATTTATCAATTTTAGTCAAATATGGTTGATATGCCTATTTGATTGAACCCTGATGTTCTACTAACTAAATAAATGGTTGGCTTATTAATCGACGTCAATAAGGAAAGTTCGCCATAGAATTCATATACGAATAACTTGATAAAACACTGGCCTTGATTGAATGTGTGCACATATACAGGGTGTGGCGTAAATAGTGGTCCAAAGCAAAGGTGTGGATACACTGTACACTGAAGCACCACATACCAGTATTTTAAAAAAAATATGTACAGGGTTTTCAAAAAAAAAAATTTTTTAATTTTTTTCAGAAATCGTTACCTTGCCTTACAAATTTGGTTATAATTTCCAAAAATGACGGTTTTTTTTATCCATTTTTTTTATTATTATTGCTGATCACTTGTACTTAGTACTCCATTCGTTTTTTTTTTTTTACAAACTGAATTTAATAAAAAAAATTAAGTTTCTTTCAAAATTCAATACTCACTGCTAGCAAATCGTTTGACTTTCAATGCTTTTGGTGCAAAAAAAATGTACCACACTGTCAGTGCCCATTGTTTAAAAAAATGCCCATCTTTTGCAGATTCTAAAATGGTGCAACAATAAGTGTTACGACTTACAGGAAAAAAGTTATTGCTTTTCGAAACAAAAAGGAGCCCAATTCAGAAAAACAATTTATTTGAAGTTCAAGGGTTTACAAGGGTTGTAATTTTTTTCTGTGTGGTCCAAAGCAAAGGTGTGGATACACTGTACACTGAAGCACCACATACCAGTATTTAAAAAAAAATTATGTACAGGGTTTTCAAAAAAAAAATTTTTTTTAATTTTTTTAGAAATCGTTACCTTGCCTTACAAATTTGGTTATAATTTCCAAAAATGACGGTTTTTTTTTATCCATTTTTTTATTATTATTGCTGATCACTTGTACTTAGTACTCCATTCGTTTTTTTTTTTAAAAACTGAATTTAATAAAAAAAATTAAGTTTCTTTCAAAATTCAATACTCACTGCTAGCAAATCGTTTGACTTTCAATGCTTTTGGTGCAAAAAAAATGTACCACACTGTCAGTGCCCATTGTTTAAAAAAAATGCCCATCTTTTGCAGATTCTAAAATGGTGCAACAATAAGTGTTACGACTTACAGGAAAAAAGTTATTGCTTTTCGAAACAAAAAGGAGCCCAATTCAGAAAAACGATTTATTTGAAGTTCAAGGGTTTACAAGGGTTGTAATTTTTTTCTGTGTGGTCCAAAGCAAAGGTGTGGATACACTGTACACTGAAGCACCACATACCAGTATTTAAAAAAAATTATGTACAGGGTTTTCAGGGTTTTCAGGGTTTTTTTTATTAAATTCAGTTTGTAAAAAAAAACGAATGGAGTACTAAGTACAAGTGATCAGCAATAATAATAAAAAAAATGTATAAAAAAAAACTGTCATTTTTGGAAATTATAACCAAATTTGTAAGGCAAGGTAACGATTTCTAAAAAAATTAAAAAATTTTTTTTTTTTTGAAAACCCTATACATACTTTTTTTTAAAATACTGGTATGTGGTGCTTCAGTGTACAGTGTATCCACACCTTTGCTTTGGACCACTATTTACGCCACACCCTGTATAATAAAAAGGATTTGGCATAACCAATACATCACACACCTTTGATTAATAGCATCACACACACAATTGGGGCAAAAAAGCTGGAGGGTCTTGGCATTATGCTTGTCTCCTAACAAGTGAGCCTTAAAATTAACTTGGGCCAGACGAATTTTAGTCGAATTCCCGGGTTCAAGTGGCACTCTCTCCTGTATCTATTAGAAACGAAAACTGTGATCTACTGTTTTAGACGACAGGAGTACGTTTACCTGGGACAAGTGATTTAATAAGGTACTCGTAGGTTTACCTTGGCTGGACAGAGTCCGAAAAACTATATTATTACACATTTTATGCCGATATTGTCCGAAAGCTGGGCATTGGCCTCCCCTAAGTGTGTCCATTTATCTCTATTGTTGTTTTTAGAAAAATGACACATCTAAACAATGAATTGTTTTGAATTATTGTAAAGACCATAGTGACTAGTCAGCGGTCAGCGCATAAGTTGAAACAAGAATCGCTATCTCAGTGAAATACAATGGCTTTTTGTATCTCATATTAAATTAAGAGGAAACATCTTATAACTCATAAGATAATACTATAATAATTAAGATGGAGGTGCTGCGGTGAGCAGCAAAAGTGATCTGACTCGTTAAAAACCGTTACGAGTGAACCAGCCTTTTTCATATTTGCTCCTGTTGCGAAAAAGATGGTTCAAAGCTAATTGAGATAGATTAGGCATGTGTAACGAAGAAATGAAAAATACGCTAAATAAAAATGAGTTAGTAAAAAGAAAGACTTTTGTAGACAATAAAGAAGACTGCTGGGTACATGGTGAACAATCATTGACAAAGTCATGTAACAAGAACAGCCGACCAAATAACAAAAGACAAAATGATCTGGCCCACAGATAATAACAGCTAGCAGATATTATATTATCAGTCATTTGCCTGCTGATGCATAAAATTTATTTTATGTTTTAAGTTTTTTTATATATTAACTTTAGCTATAGTTATCTGCTAACAAAACATTTATTTATACTTTATCGTCAAATCGAAACCTTTTACTATATTAAAGGTTTAGAGATTTATTTATTAATGCTTTTCACGCTCTTAACTTCCAAAAAATATATTATTTAAAAAAAAAACAGGTATAATATTAGTTAATTAGGTTTTATTTGAAATATTTTTATGTAATAAAATAGGACTTCGCTATGAAAAATACGTTTCGTAACTTTCGTGGAATCAGAAATAACTTTCGTGGGTACCGAAATTTCAAAATTAAATATCGGAGGGAATAACAAACCGATTTGTTTGATTCTAACAGGATTCATTATAATTTTAGGCCTTCTTTAGTGTAGTATTTTTTTCTTGTCATAAAAACTTTAACTAAAAATCGCCACGAAGGTGACGCGGAGAATGCTTTCCGGAGAATCACTTAAAAGTCAATTATTACACCTCCAAAGTGATCTACAATTTAATATGATATACCTTACCACAGAAAATTATAAGACCAAAGAACTTTAAAACAAGACAAACCAGATCTGAATGTAGAAAAGTGTGCAAATATATTTTCCCCTACCTGACGATGCTCTAAAATATCCATTGATAATATCACTCTTAGCGACAATCTGCAATACAAGGCCGCCAATTGACGTTGTCCGTATTTTCAAGTCAGCCATCACACTCGTTCGCGTTGTCAATCTGGCGGGAGTGACAGGGACGGCTTCATTCGAAAATACGGATATCGTCAACCGTAGTAAGGCCTCTGATACAGATAATAATAACGCAAATAAGTTTCCGATAGCACCTCATGGTAGGTAAAGTCCATTTTCTTCACGTTTCAAACATTGTAAACAATCTGCGTCGAAATGCGAAAGAAAAACACTTGAGAACAAACTTTTTTCAAACATAAGACTAATCTAGATTGATTTTTCTGCCCCGATACAAATACAAAATTTTAGCGAAATCGTTAGAGCCGATTACAAGATGACAACAAACTTTTTCATTGATATAATAAATGAGTCAGGCTTTATAAATAGTTTTATATGAACGTTGCCATAAATAAACATTGGTTGAAATACTTTGCGAGTCAAAAAAGCGAGCAGTTTTCAACTTTGAAACTGCTTTGGCTCAGCAGGACTGCTGGTTGGTATCTAATTAATTATTCAAACTCTGTTACACGCTCTTCATCAAGAACAAATACTTAAGACCTGACGATTTATCAAGTCCCTTGTATTTCATAATTTAAGATTACTTAAAGCCGCGCTGATGGTTTGTGTTGTAAGGTATTTTTTACCCGACTGCGGAAAGAGGATAATTTTTTTCTAGAGTAAACAGTTTTTGACATATGAGGTGTCGTTGAATTTGTCAAAATTGTGCTAGTGACATACGCTATATACATTTAAAAAATGGCGTCAGCAAATGTATGTAATGTCATGATGTTACTACATACTTGTAGGATGACACATTTCGCGGTCTATGTTACTATTAAATGTCATGATTATAATTTCAATCATGAAATAGCGGCTATGGGATTAGACATACCTACAAACTTAAAGAGTACAAAATAATGATACAATAATTTGAGTATATAATAATTAATTATAAATACGTATATCTATCCAGCGGTACGGCCATCATAACTGATTAAATAAACACACAGCGGTGTGGTAGGCAATAAAAGTTGGCATTAAAATAGTAATCAAGTACCTACTATTTATTAGTTTTGCGTTTAAAATAATGGATATAACTTAATTCGAATAATTTAACGGATTAACCTACATCCTATAATGTATTTATTTTAGAAAGCCAGTTTGTTTAGTAAACGCGCGTGCGCAGATTTGAGTTCATCAATTTATTAGAGTTTAGTCACTCTTGATTTTACCAACAGCTATAATTATCTCCGTAATACCACGTTATACCACTACGCGACCTTTTGAATTCACGGATGAGCTCAAATTAAATAAAAAGTTTTAGTGCATAGTTTTTTCGCACATTTCCAACCTTGCGGCCGTCATTACAATAGGCTATTCAATATTCCCTCTTATAAGAGTAATAAAAACCTCAATTAAATTTAATAGGTCGTATGCCGGAATTATATTTAAATAAACATAAAAAGGGGTCATAAAATAGATCCTGTAACCACTACTGTAGAGTTCAAATTAAAGCTGCAAACCTAGAGTTAGTAATGTTAAGTTGCTACGCCTGTTAGTTTGTCTAGGCATGCCTATATTGAAAATTGCGATTTCGTGCCGATCAGTGAATTAATGTTTCTTTACAAAAATCAAGGAAACTTTGACCTATGCCTTACGAATCAAAATTCTTTGTTGATAACGAGTACTATAAAACAAAATTACAAAAAAAACGATTTTTTGTTTCAGCCAGTGACGCTGAAGCCTAAATAATTATGGTAATAAAGCTGGTCGAAAGTGGACCCTGGGCCTTTGCGTGCGAGTGCACACCGGGCTAACGCTAGGATAATTATGTTGAATAAAGTTTGATAAATACACTGTCACTTAAACAACTTAAAGTTTAACCCACGTATAAGTTTTGGCCCCAATATTTTTGTCCTAATGCACTCGATTTAAAAAATAAAAATAAAAATTCATTAAAATTCATTTATTTCTGATTATACACCTAACTAGGGGCACTTATACACGTCCCAATCTTAACCCTACCACTGCGGGATACTTGTGGGCTAGTGCTGAGAAGAAGCAGCAAGAAACTCAGTCACTATTGTCATTTAACGGTTTGACCCCACCGTTTGTATTAAGCAATTAGTCTTGACGCCTAAAACGGTGAACTCGATATAACTGTGCTCGGTTCAAACGGGATACCAGCTCGTTCTACCAACAGATTTGTCAACAGTCGCTATCCGGAGATAACGGAGGCTTACCAGCCGTTTGGTGACATAATTTTGTATGAAATGCTGTCGGTGGGACAAGTATAGGCCCATAACATATTTGAATGGTAGAGCGTGTATTGCCTATTTACAGTTCCCCGGCTCTAGTGCCTCATCTTTTCCCGATATAATGGTGTATGTATTCTAGTTGACCATGTTTTACTTTGCTATTCTATTGAGGCCCACTTGCGCACGTCCGGATTAGCTATTCCAGACTTTTTCAAAGCCTATTATCTAAGTTGAAAGCCCACTTGCACAAGTCTGGATTAGCTTATCCGGAAAGCCAGGGCGGATTAGCTAATCTGGATCGTGCGCAAGTGGGCCTTAGGGCGTTTGCAAATTCCACATGAAACTCTTTTCTAATGTTACTGTTTGTAGCGAAAAACCTTTGCATTATTCTATAGAGATTCTATTCAGCCAGACTGAGCATAATATTAATGAAAAATATTAAAAATTCAATAAATCTCTGCTTATTTAGGTAAAATACTTGACAACCGGCTTGGTGTAGTGGTACGCGCCCCGGACTTCTAAACCAGCGGTTGCGGGTTCGAATCCCGCAAGATGCAAATGTTTATGTGATGAGCACGAGCATTTGTACCTAAGTCATGGATGTTTATAAATGTATATAAGTATGTCTATCCGTTATCCTAGTCACCATAGCACAAGCCCACGCTTAGTTTGGGGCTAGGTAATTGGTGTTTGTTGAAAAAAATTATTTATTTATTTACTTAATATTTTATTGCTTTTGTACATTTTGTAAACTAGATTTCAGTTTCAACGGAATAGTATTATCTATGTTCAGTCAAAATAAGGCGAACGATATTCATTAGCACTTTGTTTTTCTCACACATTTTGTTTTTGCAAATATGTTAACTATAATAAAGCGCCGACCGAACATACATGGGGGTTAATTGATAGGTATGGTGGTCACCTATCAGCACGCATCGTCTTGACGCCTTACAAGAAACACCCTTTATAAATTATGATCGATCAAGGTTGTTCATTAAAATACCTAGCGTTGTCAAACAAATGCCTATAAATAAAGCATTGTTCGCAATACAGCATTCCTAACTGCAGGTTAGATTGGAATTTACTTATTATTTAATTTAGCTAAATGTCAATGTTAATTCAGTAAATCTACGTATCGAGGGTCGATTAAAGAACTATACCTACTATAATATAAGTACTTTTTACATACCAGTGACAGTGTATTTAAAAAACAGGTAGATCTGTCTGTCATCTTCTACTGCGAGGCGATTCGAGTTAGATGCGCGAGTTTTTCGATCCAGTCTCAATTCTACTTTCCTATACTTTCTCAAACTACATTATCGTTCCCAAAAAAGATATAAATGAGAGTCCAAATCTGACAGCCTGACCTAGAAAGTCTATAACACTATAACAGTTACTAAGCTAAAGAATCTGTAGCACTATTTACCCAATGACTATTATTGAATTGAATGTACTGAACGAATTCGCAAGGTGCACAGCGGAGCAGCAAAAATATTAGAACGGGTAGACGCCATTCTTATTCACAAATGCGGTCGAATCGTGACCGGGCTTGTAACGTAAATATTGAAATTACTTTTACACCAAACGATTTCATTTCAGTTCAGACGCTGTTTTCGACATCTTGATCCTAAAGTAAGTAGGTACCAAACAACACAATCTAACTAAAGAGAAAAATTTACAGTCATCCATAAGGAGCAGTATTTCAATGAGTAGGTAGGTACTTATTAATGGTTTGTTGAACAATTGTATGTAAATCATGAATCCAAAAAATCACTATCAATCAAGGATAGAAATGTAAATAATAACTATGTACCTACCTAATAGAACACCATTCATGAAAACTTACCAAAAGAAAGGAGTCACCTGTGTAGATAGGTATACCTACGGACCTACCTACCTGATGATCATGTCATGATCATAACACGACAAAAGGCCTAGGTAAGATATACCTGAATAAAATGGAGAATCCGAATAAGAAGCCTAGTTTCCACATCTTATATAATATCGTTTTCTTGAACTTTGATCGAAAGCACAACGTAGTTCTAATTTACCTACTTGTATAGGTACAGCAAGAAAAGCTTCAACTTTCGTTCAGCGTAGCCTAAGCGTTTGCCAGAATATTATTTGAGCCTTTGATTTTTGTAATGACTATTACTTATAATTTACCTACCGATCTCTTTGTTGTCCTACTATGCGTACATACGAACCTGCCGCTTATTTCATAAAACTAAGCTATTAGCTAGCCAATTAGAAAAGTGTCTCTCTATTAGGTTATGTCACAAATGTGTCATTCATTCCTCTGTTGTCGGCTAATATTTAGACCTTTTATAAACTTGGTATTTTTTTTTTCTAAGAACGAGTATGAGACGAATGGAAAATACTATCCGTGTAAACTGGCTTTCTTGAACTTGTTTGTAATATTAATACAGATAAGAATTAAGTAGCGGCTGGTTAAGCGCCAAACGTAACGGTGCTTTGTTCCTAATTATATACTGACAGACAGCGGGGCACTTATTACTTTTATTGGGTCGGTTTGTCTGTTTAGACTAACAGTGACATTACCAGAGTATTTCAATTTGGCTTTTACTATAATTGGAAAAGAAATTGCTTTCTACACGATGATGCCTTGCATTTTATCCGATGAGGCTATTAGCCCAGCAATAACTTGTTTGGTATGTAAAATTACTTGTGGCGTAGAGATTGATTACTATCTAGACTCAATATAATAACTTATATCCTTTCACACGATGAAGATAAGATGAGAATGTGATGCAAATAATTATCCTGACTCAACTTTCATTTAAGTACTTTTTTACCTGCAATAACTTTAAGAACAATACCTTAAATTGACCATACCTTAGGTCAAACTATTATAAAAATAAGAAGAAAACCATACAAGACGTTGTGCCCATACTTGGGTTTCTTGTCAAAAATCTTCGACGTACCTAAATAACAGGTACTTAGGCATAATTAATATTGGTCAACATCACATAACATACAATGCCCTGCCATTATCCTACATGCTATTATATCAGAAACAATGCTGGTACATACCACAACACCCAGACCCGAACCCGATAAATTATAGAAAATAAAAAGTTTTAGGCAAATATGAAGAAATAGTATAGAGTAGAATCGAACCCAGGACTTCATAAGGGGACATCATGAAAACCGGCGTGCAAGCTACGCCCAGTTTGTCAGTATAATCTTGTTCCCGAAATTATAAAGCATATATAAGTATTATTCACGAATCTTAACATGCCTTAACATTCAATGCGATAACACCCTTTCGTATCTGTAATAAAATTCTTAATGTAATAGTTAACTAATTACCTTCTTGCGATACCCGCAGTGCGTATGCGTCTCGATACGGGGCGGTTATCTGGATGGGCTGATCATTATGTCGTGCAGTAAATTCCGAGAGTGCAATTAAGGTGCACGTCCCTATTTTTAGCTGGCGAACGAAGTTTGCCTTTTTCTTTGCTCGTTTGATAGGGCTGGCGATGGGACTTCTATCGGTTTTGTAGGAAGATATTTTTGCTCTCTCTTTAATATTTATACATTCACATTCATATTTTGGTGTCCTTTTACTGCACATTTATAACATCTAAATGTACCTACCTACTTATTGTTACCTAAAATTGCAAATAAACTTCTGAATTTGACTTTGCCATTTGGTAAAACATTTTGGAGAAAGGATTTATTTCGGGTAAGGGTTTGGCTTGGATAAAAGAGGGTAGAACTAGTAAAAAGGCCATGCATTTGATTCTCTGCTGTTTTGGTTTGTATATCTTCATTGGATGTTTATTAGATTTCAGTTTGAAAGTAGGTATGTGAAGTAAATTAGATACGTAGTTTTCCTTTTCGTCCATGTTTTTGCTCTCGCCATTTTCTATTTAGTTTTCTGCCTGCTATAGCTGCCTTAAATTATAATATCAAGTGCGTCGTGCCAACCCTAAAGGGTCTTCGATCCCTGGCACCTCAGGGTGCGCACACACGCCCGCGCAGTAATCCCGTGTCCCGTCATATACGAGTATTAGCGCCTGATTATTATTAGCTCGTCTGCAAGCTGATATTACTGGCCTACAAAAAGATTAGCAATCTTTTTGTATTGATGACCATAGATTGGCCACGCTTGCAATGTATGTTTAGACAGAGTTCGATCATTACTTTAGATACAAACTTGTCTACTTTTTGATTGGGAAATAAAAAACGGTAATTTAAAAAATTAAAAAACCCGACTGCGTTTCTGTGTAATTGGAAATTAAAAAACCCTAAAACAAGAAGGAGGTCGTACCCGGGTTAAATTGGTACCCATATTAAAAATTGAAGCAGTCGGGGACCCATTTTAGAAATGGAGGCTTAGTGAATTTAGAGCACATACCCTCTATATTACATTGCAGATTACTCCAGTCTACTGACGAGACGGCTGACTTTCTAACATGGGTCCCGACTGCTAAAATTTTTAATATGGGTACCAATTTAACCCGGGTACGACCACCTTCTTGTTTTAGGGTTTTTTAATTTCCAATTACACAAAAACGCAGTCGGGTTTTTTAGTTTTTTAAATTACCGTTTTTTATTTTATTGTTTTTAGTTTTATTATTCAAAACAAAACACCAGACTGCAAAAAATATTATATTTTTGAAATGGTCTCTTTACTGGCTTTCATTTGATGCCCATATTGCTATGCTAAGGAAAAACTCAATCCCCCTCCCCCCTTTATTTCTATTTGCGGGCGCCATTTTTAAAATGTATATAGCCTTTGTCACTCTCACAATTTTGACAAATTCAACGACACCTCATAAGTTAAAAACTGTCTAGCCGTTTAGGCTGTAGGGCGTGCTAAACAATTATACATACAAACATACTTACATACATACATACTTACATACATACATACATAACCCTCCTATCGCAGTCGGGTAAAACAGGTATCAGGGATTAATTTTATTTTGTAATTTGTGGGGCACCAATAGACAGCTACCACTTATTTCAGATGGTAACCTGAATGTGTTCTACTATCAGACATTTTCTATCATACTCTTTAGCCAGAAAACTGTTTTATGTACATACTTGCAGGGACAAAATAACCGAAATTTTGGGTGCACGTTAAATTGCGATATCCGTAGGTGCGTCCGGTACTTACCTACCCTTGTTGTCTGCTATAATAAGAGTATAAAAAAAAGGTACCACAATATTAGGGTTGGGTGCCCTAGTTTTATTGGATACCTACCAGTAACATTGGCAATGGGCTCTGAAGTACGTACAGAGTACGTACGTTGCAGAGTAACTGTGCAATAGATTTCGGTTCTTAGTGGTACCCACACAGAATTATATCGAATAGTATTTGAAACCTTTGATTGGGTTTTATTTTTGTCCCTGGTAGTTTCATTGTCACTAGGAAAGAAAAAAAGTGTTACATTATTATGTTGGTAAAGTCAGAGAGCGCTGGCCTTTTACGCTTGCAAAACTTAGATACTTACAGAATACCAACCTTACTTTGCTTTCTTAAGGATTTCTTAGTGTCACTTTGTTTATGCCATGTTAGTTAATGTTCTTTAACTTTGTTTCAGTATCCAGTGCCTGCTGCAGACTCAAGAGCAACGACTGAAACAGGCGACGTTGGAGACTCATCTGAAATGTGCGTAAAACATGTACCTACGTCTACGTACTTACCGACTTTCTTAATGCAATTAGTATGTATATTAAAATTGTGTTTACTAAATACACAGTATGATAATAAAAACAAAAAATAATCTTTATTATTTGTTGATTAAGAATGTTAAATCCAATCTAAAATTACTAAGTAACATCGTTGCCGCCATTTTTCTTAAAAAAACTTTTTGTCCTTTTTAATGCCTTTCAATCTAGGCCCGAGGCAATGGATTAAAAACTTATACATCCAAATTTTTTTTTAGACATGATGAAAAGTGGCAGAATCGGCCTCCGCCAGGTACACTTCCTAAAAACGCAGATGACCTACCGAGCCCAGCAAGAGCTCTTTTGATGCGTCTTTTAGAGCGTGACCCAAAAGTTCGTATGAGGAACTTGAGGCAGTTGCAACAATCGGCTTTTTACATGGGATTCAATTTTCAGGATGTCAAAACTAAAAAGGTGAGAAATTAGTTTTAATGTACAGACTACAGGTTGTGAAGCTAAACACTTGAGGTATCTTAAGCAGATCACAAATGAACCTATCCAATATGGTTGGTTATAGGTATTGCAAAAAAGTACCTATAGTGTAATATGTGCTGGCCATACCTACCTTACCTATCTTTTGATTTTATAATCAATCAGATTTATCAGCCTCGGAACTATGACTTGCGAACCGGGGGCAAAAACTTTATAGTGGCGCCACCCGGGGCTGAAATTTATTTATAAAGTCGTGACGAAACTAATTTTTGTATTATCTTTCAGATTAATCCAAAATGTATGCTGGAATTATTTTTTCCGGATGGACCCCTTTATTCAACTTGTCCTGATAAAGTCGATCAAAAAATTCTAGATTCATTTGATCAACAGATAGAATAATTTACTTCAAAATAATAGATGACAACACCTATTATACTAGATAGCTATGCGCTAGGTGCCTGTTCTACCTGTCTGATAGGTCTAATGATAATATATGGTGCCATAGGTACATGTAGTTAATTAATTTGTGTTGTAAATAAAAAAGGAAAGATTTATTTTTTACTACGCCCTCCATGTGATAACAATGAACATTCTAGAAGGAACTGTAGCTAGAAAGTCCCACCCAACTCTTTAATTATTTAAAGAATCTCAGCTCGAACTTACTAAAACTAAAATAGGGTAAAAAATGGAATAAAAAACATCGCTTTGTAGGTTTGAAATAAAATATGAATCTGTTAAATCGTGGTATTAGAAACTAATGTTTTTTATTTCTGTCTATTATTGTGTAGGTAACTGTAGTAGTTAAAAATAAGCAATAAATGAATAATTGGTGATCTTTGTTTTATTTTAGAACATAAGTAGGTATACAATTTTACGTTACGTACACACGGCCGCATGTCAGACTGACTACCTGACTACTTTGACACTAAGACCGCCTCTATTGCGTAGGTAATAAAAGCTGTTTTCGTACTTTAAATGCTAGTGCTAGTGTTGCCGCTGTACAGCACGTCAGGTTACCCATGTAAACTACGAAAACAGCTTTTATTACGTAGGGAATAGAGCCGTTCTCAAGGTCAAAGTGGGGTTATCTACAGCCGTGTGTACATAGAAAATGTGGACATTTTTAGAGGGCACCCTGAAACACTGATGACTTTGAGCATTTACCCACAACACCGGCCCCAGCCCTATATATTGTATGTAACTATCCAATATCGGGTAGCTCTTCCGCTAGTCTAGACGCAGACGCGTCTCATTAGCTAATCTGTGACCTATTGTCAAAATTTGTCTATTGTGCTGTTGTGTTTGGACACGCATGCCACTGATCATGTAATCTTTTACGCATGCTTCCAGAAAGAGTATGCCGCAGGCAGATTTTTTCACTTTGCCACTTTATTTAAACCGAGGGCATAGTGCGTTCATTTGTCAGTCACACGCGCTCATAATCGACCGAGTTTCGGAAATTACTATAGAAAAAAACAGGTTTCATAAACGTACTGCTATCTAGGGGCGCCTTAGAGTAGATGGATAGAATGGAGGGAGCATGTGTCGAAATCCCGATGCAAAAATTTTGGCCACTTTTGGCGGGGGACACAAGGAAGCACATGTACAGCACTACAAAAATTTTGACGTTACAAAACATTATAGGGACGGGACATAGCTAACAAATTCTATAGCTTACTGACTGACTGAGTGAACTAATCCTGTGCTACTAATATTATGGTTGTTTCAACTACAACGTATGTATCGCTTACTTGTCGAAATAACCTCAAAGTAAAGAACGATGGAAATCTTGCGGGGCGTGCGACAGAGATGAAAGTAAAAGTCATAAAAGTAATTTATTTATGTATGTAGGCCCACAGGGGGAGCACTTATACACGTCCCAACATATTATTTTTTAAGCCCTACCACTGCTTCGGGACAAATTGCGGGCTAGTGCTGAAAAGAAGCAGCGCAAGAAACTCAGTCACTCTTGTCGAAGCCTCTTTTAAAAATAATGTTTAAATACAGAAATTGTACTAGTGCGAGCTGGTCCACACGTTTACATCATTCAAATAATCGTCTACTTTAAAATAACCTTTTGTCATTAGGGTATCCTTAATAAATGATTTAAATTTGTTAATTGGTAATTCTACAATATTTTTCGGTAATTTGTTGAAGAAATTGACACATTTTCCCATGAAAGAATGACCAACTTTTTGAAGCCTGAATTGTGGAATAGCAAGTTTATTTTTATTTCTAGTGTTAAAATTATGCGTATCACTTTTCTTTGTAAATAAATGCAAGTTTTTACGCACCTACATAATATTTTCATAAATATATTGAGAGGCTACTGTTAATATCCTTATTTCTTTAAAAAAATCTTTCAATGAATCTTGAGGTTTGAGGTTATAAATAGCACGTACGGCCCTTTTTTGTAGTACAAAAATGGATTCTATATCATTACCTGAGCCCCATAGTAAAATACCGTACGACATCAAGTTGTGAAAATAACTAAAATATACTAGTCTGGCCGTTTCAACATCAGTCAAGCGCCGTATCTTTTTACAGCAAAAGCAGCTGAAATAAGTCTTCCTGTCAAGGCCACGATATGAGGACCCCATTGTAATTTTGAATCTAAAGTAGAATTTATAGTATTTAGCAGTTTGTCTTTTATCAAAACATCTGTTGAGGCCTGTCTTACATTAGGCATCGTAAACTTAACACATTTAGTTTTATTCCCATTAAGCAAAAGGTTGTTAACGGTAAACCAATGCAATACTTGTGAAAGAGTATTATTCACATCGTCAAAAGTATCTTTCCCCTGGGAATTTTGAATATAAATGAAGTATCATCAGCAAATAATACTATATCACAAAGATCTTCCACATAGTGTGGAAGGTCATTTATATAAATTAAAAACAATAAAGGTCCCAATATCGATCCCTGGGGCACACCCATGGTCAGAGGTGCTCCAGAAGTAGGCGAGGAAAGTTATAGGATATTTCTAATAAAAGTTATGAAACTATAAAAGGGTTTTTTTTTGGTGGGTGGGTAGAGAAGCTTTTTAAGATACTATATCCAAAAGTTTGGAAAAATTCATTAAAGGCAATAGGTATGGGATAGGTATTTGTAATAAATGTGTGTAACTCTCTGATTACAAAATAAAAGTGAAAAAAGTTGATTGATTCGACATAAGGGCTATCTAAATATGATATTCACCAAAGTTTGGAAACGTAGGTATTTGGGAAGGATGGAAAACTAAAAAAGTTAAATATCTTTACCAATAAAATGTTAAAGTGATTGAAAATTATTTTAGGAAGTACTTTTAAGTTAGGCCAATCTAGTGGAAAAAGTTTGGAAGTCTATGTTTTCTGCTAAATAAATTTTTGGTTTTTCTTGCGCTACATGTTCTACAAAAAGTTAAAATATGTAAAGTTTGGATTTATATGATCATAATAATGTAATGTATCAACATACAAAAAACTAGAGATGAGGGGTTTGTGCCTTCGAAGTTATTAAGAATCAACGAAATGAACTAATTATAACTCCGTGCGCGGCGGGGGGCGGGGGTGGCGTGCTGCGAGTCGAGCACCCGGCCGCACGCGCTAGCAGCATGTTCTGCGGTTCCGCGCGAGCCAGGAAGACTTTCTGATTTCTGACATTTTCTTTTATAGCAAGTACATTACGCAAGTACCCCTAATATTGGGTGCTGCGTGGCGTGGTGTTCATGGTTCGATTAGATTCATCCGTACCTACCTACTAACCTTACATGATCAAAATATACTTAATTAAGTAAAGGTATTCAAAAGTGGTTTTATCTGATCATTAAATATTATAGGTACCTACATAATAAGAACCTATTTTCTACATAATTTATAACTGACCACATGTAAAAGTTTACCTTGAAAGTATTTTTAAATGCATACCAACCCCTCTAATATTCGCAAATAATAACTATAAATAAAAACCGGCCAAGTGCGTGTCGGGTCACGCGTATTTGTATACATACACCTAAAATATTACAGCTTTCTACTAGTACTAACGGTTTCTAAGCAAAATCTAGGACATACAGATAGACGGACATGACATGACGAAACTATAAAGGTTCCTTGTCAGAACCACGGAACCCTAAAAACCATGCCTCAATAAAACAAAGCATGAGAATAATAAGCGGAGCGAGTGACGTGGTCGCGGTGTGGCAACGGCGCGCGCGTTGGTGTGTGGCAGGCACCCGACTCCATTCACTTAAGACTAGGCTCCCTTTTTAGGGTTCCGTATCCAAAGGGTAAAAACGGGACTCTACTACTTAGACTCCGCTGTCTATAATACGTATTCGAAGGTGATGAAGACGAAGAATTTGAATCAGTCAAAGAACTTTAACCCATTAACTGCCAAAGTTGTATAAATCCCTCCATTATTTTGAGAAATATACAATTTATGATTATTTTTAATAATAGTCTAAGGATATGTCCGTCCATATTATGTTTTTTTTCTATATGTGAGAGTACATTTGCAACTAAAATATTTTACCAAAACAAAAAACATAGTAAGTCGCAAAATTAATGCAAATTCTAAGGTACCTATGGGTACCTTAGAATTTGGTAGGTAGCATGTGCTACTACACTAGGGTCGGATTTTTACGACTGCGGCGTAACGTACTATAATCTACTAAACACTATAGTGGTTCTAAAGAATAAAAAGTATGGTCCAATTTAAACTAACAAGTAAATAAGATATTAATATGTGTGTACACGCCAAGTGCCAACATGATTTTATGTTGTAGTTGAATTTATTTTCGCCGCCAGTCAGTCAAAAAACACAAATTTATCACTATGAAGCTGGGTTAAATTGAATAATAAAGTATTCATTAGATGAATACGGTAATTTTCTTGTGCTGTATGATTTTTAGAAAATGGTAGGGCACAAAAAATTATTTTGTGAACATCTAAACTGACAATATTGAACAATATTTAAAAAAAAAAAAAAATTTTTTACTAAGATTTTGACATTCTCCTATCATAACTACAAGTATTGAATCGGAATTTAGGTCGGTACTTTGGATACAGTTTACTATATGATCTAAGGAGGCGTCGGGCATATAATTATTATAATATTACAATTTAATTTCTTATCTAGTAAGGAATGAAAGAAGAAAGGATGCATCCTTTCTCCTGTGCTCTTTAATGTGTACTCCGAGATAATCTTCAGAGAAGCTCTGGATGGTTTGGACATGGGCATAATTGTCAATGTCCAAGTAATTAATAACATCCGTTATGCCGACGATACGGTGCTTATCGCTTCAACAATAGAAGACCTGCAAATACTCTTAGATAAAGTACAGGTTGTTAGTTCGGAACATGGTCTGAATGTCATCAGCAAGAAAACTAAATACATTACTATCTCAAAGACACCTCCAGCTTCTGCTGTATTGTTTTGTAGCGGACAACCTTTAGAACATGTTCATAAATATAAGTATTTAGGTTGCTGGGTAGACGACAAGGGCGACCATAGCCTGGAAGTAAAGTGCCGTATTGAACAAGCTCGAACTGCTTTCATGAAGCTAAAACAGCTGAACATCAAGCTACGATCGCGACTTGCCCGCTGTTATGTTTTCTCCATTCACCTGTACGGCGTCGAAGCATGGACACTCACTGAAGCGATGTGCAAAAGGGTTGAGGCTTTTGAGATGTGGGTGTACAGAAGAATGCTAAGGAGATCCTGGAGAGATAAAATCAAAAACATAACAGTTTTGGACCGCATGAAGAAGGACACAGAGGTTTTATACACCGTCAAGAAGAGAAAGCTAAAATATCTTGGACACATTATGCGAAACCCGAATATGATTTTTTGCAATTAATCATACAGGGAAAGATTCAAGGCAAGAGAAGTATCGGACGTAGGAAGGTATCCTGGCTGAAGAACCTACGCCAATGGTTTGGAAGGAGTACCCGATCATTGTTTAGAGCGGCGGTATCAAGGGTGCAAGTTGGTATGATGGTCGCCGAGTTCCGACAGAAGATGGCACCTTAAGAAGAAGAAAGAACGATGATTTTCGAAATACTTTTGTAAATAAAAGTATTTGTACTCAAAAATGGTAAGTTGCGCCATGATACCGAAAATTAACTAATGATGAGCGGTTTTTGGGTCAGAAAACGGCACAATTTACCATTTTCAATCCTTTAGACGGAGATGTTTGTTGCGACAATTGACAACATTTCATTTTTATAAAGGTACTAAAATTCACAAACCGTTTCGAGATTTGGCGATGCTTAACACGTTAAAAATATTTTAATATTTTTTTACGCTATAAATTCAGAGATATTTGAAAAAAACTGAAAGGGGCTGTGATACAGGCATTATAAATGGACATGCCTTTGCTTGGTTATCTGGTCAGACTTAAAAAGTATTTTGCCATACTTGCAAGCTAGCTGTCATTTTGACATTGACATTTGACACTGACACTATAATGAGTGAGTGAGACACTGAGCTTTAACTTTCAGTGGAGTGAGAGGAGAGATAATGGTAGTGCTGGTCTATAGAAGTGAAGTCCATCTAGTTATCGATAGTTTTAGTATAGTATATTTAGGATTGCTAAAAATACACATGAATTTCAACGATTATCTAGTTTGGTGACGAAATCATAAAAGTTTCTTTTATCATAATATTATTGATGTTTCATTTGATTTTAGAAACCATAAAAATTTAAGTAAGGAAAATTGCAACGTAAGCTTTTGTTGGTAAGGTAGTGTTTGGATAAACATACTCACTAAGATTATTTATCTACTTCTTTATTTACACGTTTTGTATTTTGTTTGATATACGTGCATAGTAAGGTTGTGTTTGGATAAACATACTAAGATTTATTAATCTACTTGTTCATTTAGACTTATTGTATTTTGATATACGTGCTTACAGTCGATATTGATATTTTACTGCTACAACCATTGATTTAATATACAATATGTAAAAAAACCCTGTCCGACCCGGTAAGGTGTTATCAGGTATAGAGTCAAGGTTCTATTTGTGTAATTATTTTCATAAAATATTAGAAAAAAATTACCCCATGAAAAAAAAAGATAAAAAATACTACACTTAAAAAACTTACATGGCAACGCGAAGGGCGGTGACGGGGCGCGCGGGGGCGCGGCATAGCGCCGGCACTCGCTCGCAATTGCTCGCAGGTAGCGCAGTCATGACCCCAGATAACCCCGGCTCTTATTATTAGTCAGATAATAATGTGTCAATCGTAAGAAACAGAGACTTTTTGGTAGCTCTGAAAAGAGCTTTTTTTTGTGGTGGTGATTAGTGTTTGGTGGACTCGTGGCCTGCCTGCGTCAAACCTTTTCCGACCCTGCGTTGCCCGTAGTGAACACGCGTTTGTGCAAACGCTAGAACGCACGCTCTGACGGCACTGTGATACCCAGCGGAATAGCAAAACGCACTTCATAGTCTCTGCGAGCTTCACAATAATCACAGTCACTCCTATCCAGCCGGACACATGAGCATATTAAAGTATTCTTGATTCGTATACAACATTTTGCGGATCAACGGAACGGGACGACCACTCGGAAGTAATGTCATCGCGAAACTGACCTGAAATAATATCGGGATAGCGGCCGGCACGTGCCGCGGCGATATCAAAGGCCGCGGCTACGTTTATTGTAGTACCGACAAAGCGAGTAGGCGGCGTCAATGGAGCCGCGCGCCCGCCGGGAGTGTTAACGTATTTTGAAAATTACCCCGTTTTAGGGTAAATAGGTGCTAAACTTGTTAACTTTAAAAATCGCCAAAAAAAAAGTATTAATGAATTACGTAATTTTGATACTTATTTTGGTAACGTTATTAAAGCAACTTTATGACCCTTTCGGCTCGGACAGGGTTTTTGTTACATATTGTATTTAAGGATGCACTACGCCATGCAAAATCAAAGCCCAAACATGTTATAATTCACCTTATGAAGCTTCAACTGGCTAAGTTTATACATTGCCGCTTAGGCTTCAGCTATTTAAATTATCATGTGTAATTACACTGCAATGGATGACGACACTACGTCATATGTCAAATATTGATTCACTGGAAGATTCATAAGCCAATAATACGAACAAAGAAGTAATGGAGTAGATTACTTGTTCATGTTTTGTATGAAATTAAGTAACTGATGAAAGTCATGATTAAATATTATATTTACTACTTTTCATAAAATTAGGTACCTATATTATGTATATGAGTATACGAGTATTTTTTGATGAAGACACTTTCATATCAATCATATTTTTTATACATTTCTACTATACAGGTCCAAACTTGTCATACTACAACCAATAATATATTGACACAATTCACCAATTCTGGGTAGGCAAAGGATCAAGGCTATACAGCCACGTCTTCAGTATTTTGATTTGTATAATTTTTCATTGTTTTCTTCAGAATTCTTTTTCTTATACACTCTACACAACTACACTAAACTACAATTTAACCTAACCTAACTCATTGAAATGCGGGGATGGTTCACATTTCAATGCTCAACAATGACATAAACGGTAATGTAGAAATTTGGTTTAGAGGCAAAATATTCTATAGGTACTATAGTACACACCAACAACATGTTCCACATATTTATAAGAAGCATAAGGCTACTGCAACAGGTATTAATTTAGTTAATTAATGAGTGTAATAGTATTAAAACCGGATTACTAAATTATTCTATTGAAAATGTATCTTATGCTTTAAACATTACGTTATTATTTCTCTGCAGCTGTTTTTATTGTTAGCACGGTTTGAAAGACAAGAGTTCCAGCAGAAATTACTATTTATTATTAATTTTTTAGTCTTTATTTTAGCTACAGTTATTTATTATAGTGTGGTGTTATGAAAATACTTTGATTTACTGCTTAGTAGGTTCTCTACTAAACAGCTGTCTTTTAAATTCACGCCCATTGTGCCCACTTTCTCCGGACCCTAATGATGTCGAAGTGCTAACTCCCGGCCATTTCTTAATTGGACAACCCTTAACTGCACTTCCTAACTTAATTTAAAAATGAGGTGAATAAGTTAACCTAGTTAAGTACAGGCGGAAGTACGTTAAGGGTGAGCTTGTACTATGGTGACTAGGATAACGGATAGACATACTTATACATTTATAAACATCCATGACTTAGGTACAAATGCTCGTGCTCATTACACAAACATTTGCCCCTTGCGGGATTCGAATCCGCAACCGCCTGGTTTAGAAGTCCGTGGCGCGAACTACTACACCGAGACGGCTGTCAACCGTCAAAAAACCGTTTCTTTAGTCTAGGTACTCGTTATACCTAACCAATACATCCTAAAATCCAATATCCATATATCTTATATATGACAGTTATGTTAGATTATCTAAGACAATGTAGGACCCATCTCTTTTAATCCTCTTAGGATGTTATGTATCTACGATTGATTACTTTGTATTGTCTTTGTTTTTCTTCTGCGTGAGACCGTTGTAAGTGCAAGATGTTTTGTGCCGTAGCTTAGCTTATTATAATAGATGATTTCTTTCAATCCTCTCTTTTATTAAATAGCCAGTTTTTAATAGGTTATGGGCCCAGAGTGCCCGATAGTTAGATGTTAGGGAAAAGTTTTTGGCACACGGAAAAAAGATTTTTATTTTAGCAATCAAAGATAGCTACCCAATTTCCCCAACTATCTCCGGGTCAATTCGACAATTGGCTTTTTAGAATAAAGGCATTATTGGAGGAAAGAGGATTAGAATCAGTATTGGAAGGAGAGGATTACAATGAGGTAAAATTAAAATTGGATGCAAAAGCGAAATCAATTATTGTCCAAAGCGTGACAGATCAGCATTTAAATTTGATAAAAGAATGCAAGAGAGCAAAAGAAATGCTAGAAGTTTTGAGTAAGACATTCCAACGAAACACGGTCATATCGAAAATAAATATTCGAAAAAAATTAATAAACTTAAAGCCAATGCCTGCAGAAGGTTTACAGGAATACTTCGTGAGGTTTGACACTTTAATAAGAGAACTAGAAGTCGGAGGCGACAAAATAGCGGAGAGTGAGAAAATCAGTTACCTGGTAAGTGGTTTGAGTGAAGAATATACCCATTTGATTACAGCGCTTGAGACTGTAAATCAAGAAATCAAATTAGATTTCGTCAAATCTCGATTACTAGACCATGAAATAAAAAAGGAAAATACAAGTGAACCACAATCTTCATTAATTATAACATGTTACAAATGTCACAAAAAAGGTCATAAATCCTATGAATGCAGAAGTCGAGGCAGAGGTAGAGGTCGTTACAGAGGAGGCTTTCGACGCCAAAACTTGAATTCGGCACAAACAGCATCATCAATCCGTTCCTAGCACTAGCAGGTTTATGTTTACGGCAAGTACTGCGGCAATATCGAATGCAGATAATGATGACAGCATTTTGTTCATTGTAAACTCCGGTGCTACTCAACACTTTGTAAAATCCTGCTATGAGAATAGTTTGGTCAGCGTTGAGGATTTAAAAACAAAAATTAATATAAAAACAGCGAACGGTGGCACACTAACGGCATCGAAAAAGGGTTATCTGGATGTACGTTATAGAAATGAATTATTAAGATTAGAAGTTGTACTAGTCCCTGGAATAACACATAATTTACTATCAGTGGGAAAATTAATCGAAAATAAGAAACAGATCATTTTCAAAAAGAATAAAGTACTGATTATAGCTGACAACAGAAAAGTTTACATAGGAGAGAAGAAAGGATTACTGTATACATTTTTGCTACAATTGGATAATAATTCTTTATTATCTTATGCAAACCTAAGTCAAGAGAAAGATGCCGATTTATGGCATAGAAGAATGGGTCATATGTGCAGAAAAAACCTTGCAATTTTAAGATTGCCCTATAGTAAAAGAGCATGTGATGCCTGTATGAAAAATAAATCAACAAGGTTACCATTCAGATCTTTGGATAAATCAAGGTCAAGCCAAGTAGGTGAATTGGTACATACTGATATAGCAGGACCAGCTAGAGTGCCAACAAAAGAAGGATATAGATACTTTCAAGCTATTGTCGATGATTTTTCACATTTTACACAGACGTATCTACTAAGAAATAAAAGTGAAGCGACAGGAAAGTTGATAGAATTTATTAAAGAAATGGAAACTCAAGAAGGAGTAAAAGTAAAAAGAATAAGGTGTGATAATGGTGGAGAATTTACAGCTACAAATCTGAAGTTATTTTGCAATGGAAAAGGAATTAAGATAGAATATACTCAACCATATAGTCCGCAGCAAAACGGAAAAGCTGAGAGAATGAACAGAACCATTTACGATAAAGCTAGAACCATATTGGATGAGTCGAACCTACCAAGGTATTTATGGGGATATGCTGTACTAACTTCGACATTTCTGATAAATAGATCACCATGCTCAGCTATATACAATCAAGTTCCAGCTAAAATTAGAAATAGAGAAATGCACATGAATAAAATAAAGATTTTTGGTTCGAAAGCATGGGTACATATAATGCCAAGACAAGATAAATTTGACAATAGAGCAACAACAGCAAGAATGATGGGATACGCGCCAAACGGTTATATTTTATGGAATCCTGTAACAGACAAAATTACTGTATCAAGAGATGTTTAATTTGATGAAACTAATTATAAATATGAAAACGAGAACAATGAAATTAATAAAAATAATACCGATAGAAGAAGAATCTCGAAGGGATATTGAACAGGAACAGTCTGAAAGTAACACTGAACAAGAAAGAGAAAATATTACTACTAAAAGTGGAAGAGAAGTTAGAAAGCCTGCAAGATTTTATGATTATTGTGATGTGTTTGTTGATGAAGACTATTGTTTAATGTCGAGTGAAGATCCAGCTACCTATCAAGAGGCTATACAACACAGCGAGTGGGTATATGCTATACAAAAGGAAATAAAGTCATTAGAAAACTTAAAAACATGGACTGAAACAGAATTGCCAAAGGGAGAAAAAGCTATAGAAACAAGATGGATTTTCAGAACAAAGTCAGATGGAAGCAAAAAGGCAAGACTTGTTGCACGGGGTTTTCAACAGCAAATTGATAAAAACTCAGATCTTGTTTATTCCCCGGTCGCGAAAATGACTACCATCCGCAAAAGTCTTTTAGTTGCTCTGAATAATGACTGGAAGATAAAACAACTAGACATCCCTACAGCATTTTTAAATGGCAATCTAGAAAGTAATATTTACATTAAAGTTCCAGAAGGAGTAGAAACACAAAGAAACAAAAGCCAACCCAACTCTGAAATAGTACTAAAACTACGAAAAGCTTTATATGGGTTGAAGGAATCGCCAAAGTGTTGGAACAATGACCAGACCAGACATTACATTTGCAACATCTTTTCTGAGTCGATATTTGGACAAGCCAACTAAAAGCTTGTGGATTGCAGCTAAAAGAATATTGCGTTACCTGAAGGGCACTGAAAATAAAGAACTTGTCTACTCTAAGCTGAATGAAACAAATAAAGTAAATTCTATTTCAGCCTTTTCAGATGCGGACTGGGCCGGTGATAAATCTGACAGGAAGAGTGTCAGTGGCATGGTTATTTATCACCGAGGAAATCTGATTTCATGGTGTTCAAAGAAGCAGCAGTCAGTAGCTTTATCTACCGCCGAGGCCGAGTATGTCGCAGGTGCTATGACTGTGAGTGAACTACTGTTTGTAAAAGGATTGGCAACCGATTTTCAGGAGAACAGTGAAGTAGTTCTGCATGTAGACAATCAAAGTGCGATCAAAATGATTATGAACAGTGAAAATACGCGGTACACAAAACATATAGACATTAAGTTTCACTTTGTGAAAGATATTGTATGCAGAAACATTATTAGCGTAAAATACATAGCCACGAGTGAAAATGTGTCGGACATTATGACGAAGTCTTTGTGTAGTGTAAAGTTTAGTTATTTTCGTGATAAGTTGTTTATTTTGTAATGAAATGTATTATTTACATTTGAAATGTAACATGTGTCATTAAGACAAAAGTGTTATGACTGAATGAAGTTGTTCAATACATGAACATAAATTGTTTATATTTTTAGTTTTTTATCAGTCTTAAACTGGTATCAATTTTTATTTTTTTTACTGTTGGCATCACTGCCACTTTTTCTTCTTGATCTACATTTTGTAACTCTGAACATTGTTCCGTTTTATAATTTTATTAAATATTCAGCATATATTTTCATATTCAGCTTGTTTTATTCCAACAAGCTAGTGGTCCTTCTTCGTCAAAACAATAGAATCAGTGGATTACACTGTTTCGTCGTTTTTGTACCGTGTGCAAGACTTGCGGTAGCCGTGGGACGGTGTCCCATTGCCCGGCGGCGGAGTCTCCCCGATCTATAATTCGGGTGATTACGGCATCTTATGCTGTAATTGGAAGAAATCATCGTTCATCGTCGTGGAGAAATCGCGAATCACAAGCGATTTTTGGAGGATTCAAGCAAATTATTTTTTCTGCACTCAACGGAGGGTAATCGAGAAAAACGCCAACTTGGTATGTTTTTTTTTCCCTACCATATCCTGTCACGGAGTTGCCATTCTCGCCGATTTCCGACTCAACCATAGACAAGAGACCTGCAGCGCCGCCATCTTGCGTGCTGTCAACTTGACGTCAGTGACGTCTTGTCATTTTGAGTTTGACATATCATCATATCGTCATGTAAACAAACCGGCAATCTTGGTGTTTTAGTGAAAAAAGTGCAATAATTCCCTATTATTTACTACGAAAAGTGTTTAAAAGTATACAACAAGTGTTCGTATTACGAGTTATTTGCGTGTAAAACAATGGCGGAACAACTCAAAAAACTTAAACATGCGCGTGCCGCTTGTAAGGCGACAGTGACTCGGATACAGAACTATATTATGGACCCTATTAACCTTGCCTCCGCGACTGTGGACATTTTAGAAGCTCGAAAAGACAAATTAGTGTCGGCATTAAAGAATTACGAAAGTACTCAGTTAGATATCTTAAATTTAGATGGCGAGGATGCAGACGATGTCGGTGAGTTCGAAGAAAAGTTTTTTAACACAATTGCTAAAATTAACGAAACAATTCGTATGCTCACTAAGAACGAGACCTCACAGACAAGCTGTGTATCGACATCTAAACTCCCTAATCTTGATATTCCTTCATTTGATGGGAAAGATTTTACAAAATTTAGACCATTTTATGAACTCTTTATAGCTGTCATTGACAACAACAAAACATTAACAGATGTTCAAAAGTTGTTTTATTTGAGGACATATCTAGAGGAAGAGGCATTATCTGTCATTATTAATCTACCTCTTGTGTCCACCTCTTATAAAGAGGCTTTGCATTTGTTGAAAAAACGCTATGACAATAAAACAAGATTAATTTGCAATCATATAAACTTACTTTTGGACATACTACCAATACAAAAAGGTACAGCGACCTCTTTAAGGACTTTTGTCTCTCAAATAAAACAACAATTACATGCCTTAAAAAACCTTGATGAACCAGTTGGTAACTGGGATCGTCTTTTGCTGTGTGTCCTTTCCAAAAAATTGGATTTATTTACACACAGAGCCTTTCATTTAGATAGAAATCCTGATGTTTTGCCAACAATGGTAGAATTTTTTGCTTTTTTAGAAAAACGTGCTATGGCGTTGGAGGATACTATCCCCCTAAAAGGGCAAAATTCTGAAAATAAATCTAAACCTGCAGTGCGGGTCAGTAATGTTTCAGCACAGTTGAATTCAACTTGCGCTTATTGTAACAAAACTGAACATGCAATTTTTAATTGCCCAAAATTTTCAACAGTCCCTATAGAGACACGTTTGACTTTTGTCAATAATCACAAATTGTGTTCTATTTGTTTGAGAAATCACACAGGCAGTGCTTGTAAGTACAAATTTAAATGTAAAGTTTGTAAGAAGTCTCATAATACACTATTGCATACTGATACTGAAAAGGAAGTTCCTGTTTCTTTGTGTTCCAATAGCAACATTAATAATTCTAATATTTTGTTACCTACTGTAAAGGTAAAAGTCACTGACAAATATGGTCGTGACAATTTTGTTCGAGCATTGCTTGACAGTGGCAGCCAAGCCTCTTTTGTAACAAGTGCCTTAGTATCAAAATTGAACTTAGCACCGTTTTTGCATTCTTCCAATATTATTGGAATAGGTAATAGGCCTACAAAAATAAATAAAATTATCAACTTGTCTATTTCCTCATCAATACATGAGAATATAAAATATATTGTCAATTGTTTTGTAGTTGATTCAATTACATCACCTTTGCCGCAGCACCATTTTGATATTTCAAAATTAAATATCCCCGAGGATATCCAGCTGTCTGATGTTGAATTTAATATTCCTTCAGAAATCTCAATTTTATTGGGTGCTGATATTTACTTTGACTCTTTGCTTGGTGGCTGCCTTAAACTCTTGGATGGCCCCGTCTTACAAAACACAGTTTTCGGATATGTTGTTGCGGGAAAGGCTGGTTTAAATAAAAGATCAAATATTATTTCCTCAAATTTGGTTTCAAATCTAGTGATCTGTGATCAGAGAAAATTAGAGAATGTTATGGAAAATTTCTGGCTGACTGAGAAAGTGCCCGACCAGGCTGTAAAAAAGATTCCATTAGAGTTTGAAAAGGCAGAAAAGATTTTTGATCAATCCCTAAAAATTGTGGATAAAAAGTTTCATGTAGATATGCCGCTTATTTGTCAAAAGAGTGAACTACAACTGGGGGACTCATTCTCGGTCGCTCTTCAGAGATTTTTGTCTTTGGAAAGAAAATTAATTCAAAATCCAATATTATTGGAAGAATATTGTAAATTCATTGACCAATATGTTGCGTTGGGGCATGCCAAAGAAGTTGACATAAATTCGTATGATGTTTATAATGGTTCTGTTTACTTTTTAGCACACCATGCAGTCTTCAATCAGCAAAGCAAAACTACTAAGTTACGAGTGGTTTTTGATGGAAGCATGAAGTCAAAAAATAACATGTCACTCAATGATGTTATGCTGAATGGGCCGGTGGTACAGGGTGAGCTGTTCGATATCCTTCTTTTATTTCGGACTTTTTTATACATTTTAATATGTGACATCGAGAAAATGTTTCGCTGTGTTTTCATAAATGAACATCACCGAAGTCTCCAAAATATTCTTTGGAGGGATGACCCGAGTAAGCCCATACGCTGCCTGCAGTTACAGACCGTCACATACGGGTTAAAATTCTCTACCTTTTTGGCCACACGAAGCCTGGCAGAGCTTGCCCATAGGCATGCAGAAAAGTTTCCCCTAGCAGCAAAGGCCATATTAGAAAACACTTATGTCGATGACATACTAGTAGGTTCTGACAATTTAAAAGATGTAATCTCTCTCAAAGATCAACTTATAGAGTTACTTAAGTTAGGTAACTTCTCATTACATAAGTGGTGTTCAAACAAACCTTCAATCTTGGAGGAAATTCCTGCACATCAAAGATATTTTGAGGAAATTGATCTAAATACTGAAAACATTATCAAAACCTTAGGTCTTAAATATGATGTTGTTTCTGATGAATTTTATTTCCAAACCCCCCCACAGTGTGATGAGGATTTAAATACAAAACGAAAAATTCTTAGCTACATTAGCAAAATTTTTGACCCTTTGGGTATTATAGGTCCTATCGTAGTTGTGGCCAAGTTGATCATGCAAGAGTTATGGTCTTTAAAAATAGAGTGGGACGATGTCCTTCCTTTACAGTCCCTCCAAGCATGGCAAAAGTTTTTAAATAATTTAAAATCAATGGACAAAATTTCAGTCCCCAGATTTATGCAATGTTATGACTGTTCATATATTACATTAGTCGGTTTTTCTGATGCATCGTTGAAAGCCTACGGCTGTTGCCTCTATTTAAGGGTCCTAAAATCTGACGGGAACGTAGAAACCAATCTCCTTTGTTCAAAATCTCGGGTTGCGCCCCTATCTAAGACGCACACCATACCCCAGCTAGAGCTAAACAGTGCATTACTTCTTGCCCAGTTAATGGAAAGAGTTAGCAAGACACTTACCTCAAGGTTCCCGCACTCAGTCCGTCTTTTCAGCGATTCTCAAATAGTTCTTGCCTGGATACAGTCGGGTTCAGTCAAGTGCAATATTTATGTTAATAATAGAGTTCAGCAAATCGCAAATCTTACTGACAAATCTACATGGTCGTATGTACGGTCTTGTAACAATCCCGCAGATCTTATCTCGCGTGGTGTAGAAGCCAAAAAGTTACAGGGAAAAAATATTTGGTGGCATGGTCCACAATTTTTATTGAACTCGGAGATGAAAGATATTTCTTCTGGTCCGTTTGATTTAAATCAATTTTACACTCCGGACTTTACTTCCGAGGAAATTTTCATGTTTTACCCAATCTATAGACAACACTTTATTTGAAAAATTTTCAGATTTAAATAAATTACAAAATGTTGTGGCATACATTTACAGGTTTTTTAACAATGCTTCTAAAAAAGAGATAATTAAAGATGCAACTTTAACTCCTAAAGAGTTAGAGGCTGCTTTGTTAGTTGTTGTCCGCTTAGTGCAAAGAGAACATTTCTCTCATGAAATATCCTCTATTGTTAAGGGCAACAAAGTGAAGTCTGGCCTTGCTAGTCTCCACCCCTTTATAGATGCACAAGGTGTCCTTCGCGTGGGCGGTAGGTTGCAAAATGCCGGCCTTCCCCAAGATAAAATGCACCCTGTTATACTCCCAAAAAATTCTAACATTACAAATTTAATGATCGAAAGAGAGCACCTTCGTTTGTTACATGCTGGTCCAAGACTGGTACTCAGTTCACTATCCCAGAAGTTCTGGATTATTAGTGGCATTCGTGAGGTAAAAAAGGTTCTACACAAGTGTATAAAATGCGCGCGTTTGAAGGCTGATACTGCCAGGCAGCTTATGGGTTCCTTACCTGCGGAACGTATCACCGCTAGTCGGCCATTTCAGCACGTAGGCATAGATTTCTGCGGCCCATTCAGTATGAAAGTGGCAAGGATTCGAAAACCACTCGTGACCAAAGGTTATGTAGCGCTGTTTGTCTGCTTCTGCACGAAAGCTATACACGCGGAAGTTGTGTCAGATCTTACAACCGCAACTTTTTTGGCATGCTTCGATCGCTTTATATCAAGGCGAGGTATGCCCACCAAGGTCTTTTGCGATAACGCGAAAACATTTAAGGGTGCTGAGAATCAATTAAAAGAATTGTATGATTTACACTCGTCAAGGGCTCATAGAGACTCTGTATTAAATTATTGTAATAAAAAATACATAAGGTTTATGTATATACCCAGCTATTCCCCTGAGTTTGGAGGCTTGTGGGAAGCAGGGGTCAAGAGCGTCAAGCATCACCTCAAGCGTACCGTTGGTACTCTCTGTTTGATCTACGAAGAGTTTAACACTGTCATCGTGCAGATTGAAGGGGTCTTGAACTCTAGGCCGCTGCTTGCCAACCCCAGCGACGGAGGATATCTTACCCCAGGCCATTTTCTAATTGGAACGGCTTTGTCAAGTTACCCTGAGGTGGACTTATTGGAAATTCCAATAAACCGCTTGAAATTCTGGAAAGTAGTGTCCAAAATAAAACAGGATTTCTGGAAGACTTGGTCCCGCGATTATCTTACCCAACTTCAAAGCCGTCCCAAGTGGAAAGACACCTGTCCTAATTTAAAGGAGGGTGATATAGTACTTGTGAAAAATATGAACACTCCACCTTTGGAATGGCCAATGGCCAGAATTGTAAAAGTTTTTCCGGGAACTGATAATAATGTAAGAGTAGCTGAAGTCAAGTTCAACGATAAAATATATTTAAGATCTATAACAAAGTTGTGTCCACTTCCAGTTAACTAAACCCTTATTTATTAACCTATATTTACAAAAAAATATGTAAAAAATGTTTAGTTAGTAGTTTACTAGACTTGTAAAACTTTTATTGTATATTAACTTTTATAAGATTGCTTATGCTTATAATTGCTTAGGGCGTCTTTGTTTTGTTTGTCATCCGCCCGCCCAACTATGTTCAATACATGAACATAAATTGTTTATATTTTTAGTTTTTTATCAGTCTTAAACTGGTATCAATTTTTATTTTTTTTACTGTTGGCATCACTGCCACTTTTTCTTCTTGATCTACATTTTGTAACTCTGAACATTGTTCCGTTTTATAATTTTATTAAATATAGAAATTCGCTATATTTTCATATTCAGCTTGTTTTATTCCAACAAAGTTGTTATTTAACTTGTTTATGTTAGATACTATGAAGTTTGTTATGTGTTTTGTATTACCTATTTAGTATTTAAGTTAGTAATTATTAAAAGTTGTTAAACTTATTTATAATTGAGAGGGAGTGTTAGATTATCTAAGACAATGTAGGACTCATCTCTTTTATATCCTCTTAGGATGTTATGTATCTATGATTGATTACTTTGTATTGTCTTTGTTTTTCTTTTGCGTGAGACCGTTGTAAGTGCAAGATGTTTTGTGCCGTAGCTTAGCTTATTATAATAGATGATTTCTTTCAATCCTCTCTTTTATTAAATAGCCAGTTTTTAATAAGTTAAACACCAAGCAAAATATAATACATAAGCTGGGTGCCCCGAATACCAGCCTAATTGCAGCCTTATTGCATCTTTACGTGTAGTGTAATACCTACATATCAGATTCAGAATAAATACACGAACACACAATGCTATATTTTCCCTTCTTATAAAACTCATCGTCTTATTTTGTTTAACAAAAAAAAAACACTGGCGACTCCATCCTTAATTGACTTTGTTCCGACGACGTCACGTATTATGTTTCATTTTAGCTTTGGGTGTGAAAGTGATAGAAGATTGGCAATGTTTTACGTAAATTAATTAGAAAATAAAATATTAAAGCAGGTTCCAAGTTTTACTTCGGTTTTAAACCTTATCAATAATATTTAACTACCGATGAAACGTCATTCCATTTTTTACGATTAATTGAGCTGTGATTTTCGCAATTTTTAACGACACACTTCGGCATGTTCATTGTTTGACGGACCACGCGTCATTAGTAAGTTAATCGGTCTAAAATGGCGATCCGACCGATTAGAGCATATTGTGCCATAGCTGTCAGTGTAATGAGATATCCCTATAAATAATAAATCAATGGCTACATACAACATACAACACTATAGAAGTCTGTATTTTTTAATTTAAAATATGGCAAAGGCGTGAAGTCCTCATATCCTTACTCTTGTACTTACGCTCTTTTAGAATAGAGTTTTTAAAGTATTAATTTCAAGGGCAAATAATGGAAAAAAAGAAAAAACACGTATGTCTTCTTATTCGATGTACTATAAGGAAAAACATAAAAATGTGCATGTAAAATTTTTGAAATGTTGTCAATTCGCGATAGATTCTGTCAAACGGTCACGACCAAGTAGTTTTATATAAGCCGTCAAACTATATGGCCAACAATTTTGGCTAGAGGGGAAGGCCGTCTATGCTCCTTCCATTATGTCTACTTTAAGAGGGGCTGACCTTCATACAAATTTTCATCACACGGACGATAGTGGGCTCAATTCCAATGCAGTGAGACCGTGAACAAATTCGCACTTGACCATCTGGATGCACACTTTTTCAGATGATTCAGATTTATTTATTTTTTTCAACCTGCCAGCCAGAAATACAAGAACGACAACTTTTTTGCGAGTAACGAAACGTAAAAAAATATAATCTTTGGATTTTGACATTGTGACAGTTTTGACAGGAAAAATAAATTATTTGAGTGATTATTTGACGGAAAAGCGATTGCTATTTGTCTAAATTCTAAATCAGTAAAAATGGCTTCTATTCTGCAAAGAGCGGCCACTACTTACCTAAGAAGCAATGCGCGCTCCGCAACCCACGCTGCTACCGCTGGCGGACACGGGGGTAAGTTCCGTATTCCTGATGAAAATCCGTAAAATTATGTAACCACATAACCTATTTGTTGTACCTTATCAGAGGCCCTTTTGAATGTGTTTCTCTTGATCAAATAGCCTACATGATGTTAATTTGTGAAATATAACTCAGTCACACACACGAGAACTTACAGCATACATATAAAGTCTACGGCATTCAATTATTCATCACAATCTTAGTGAGGGTCCGTATACGCAACAGGACCCTGCCTTTCATTCGATTTACAGTTACAGTTTAAGATCCGTAGTATTTTCATACCTTCCAAATCATATAAATAAATAAAAAGTACCTCAATTGCTACAAAGAAATCTTAATTTTTTTTCCAGCAGGACCCTCCGCCGTTTGAAGGTCTTCAGACCAATGGTATACGGCCCCGTTATATACATATTAGTACCCGGCGACATATTAGTACCTTAAAAATACATTGCTATTATTTTCAAATTAATATTAGTTTATGAGGAATGCACCTGCAAAACTTTTTTCATGCCAGCAGGACCCTATTATGTTTTGACGTTTTCAGCCCAGACAGTCAGATTTCTTATCAGTATTTTATTAGTACTTTTCAATAAACCATACGTTTAATTCAAATATATTTGTATTTCAGCAGACAATTTGTTTTAAAACTTTTAGTTTTATGTAGCTAACGAATGTTTAGTTTGTCTGATATATGAGCATCCTGTCAGTTTTTAGCATGGTCGCTATTCATTGAGGAGGGGGTTTTATCCATTTAAACCTGCCTATTTAGATAAAAAAACTGTTGAAAAAAATATGAAATAAATAATAGAAAAATGAATGCAATGACGATTGTTCAATAGGCAAAACATAGTTATTCTAAAAATACATTAAATAGGTACACATACCATAAGTGTTTTTATTATGTTCATATAATGAATAAAATCCTCAATGAATAGCGACCATGCTAAAAAATGACAGGACGCTCATATATCAGACAAACTAAACATTTGTTAGCTACATAAAACTAAAAGTTTTACAACAAATTGTCTGCTGAAATACAAATATATTTGAATTAAACGTATGGTTTATTGAAAAGTACTAATAAAATACTGATAAGAAATCTGACTGTCTGGGCTGAAAACGTCAAAACATAATAGGGTCCTGCTGGCATGAAAAAAGTTTCGCAGGTGCATTCCTCATAAACTAATAATAATTTGAAAATAATTTCAATGTATTTTTAAGATACTAATATGTCGCTAAACTGGGCCGTATACCATTGGTCTGAAGACCTTCAAATGGCGGAGGGTCCTGCTAGAAAAAAAAATAAGATTTCTTTGTAGCAATTAAGGTACATTTTATTTATTTATACGATTTGGAAGGTATTAAAGACTACGGATCTTAAACTGTAAATGTAAATCGAATTAAAGGCAGGGTCCTGTTGCGTATACGGACACTCTTAGTGAGAGTCTCACATGATGAGTGTCACCACTTGACACTAAGTACATTAACAGCTTTGTGTTTTTAAAACTAGGCTGATTAATCCACATATAATAAAAACTTGTGTTGTAAATAGGTGGCTGGCAGCTGTGGAAGAAGCTTTCATTCTTTGTTGCATTCCCTGCTGTTGGTCTTGGCATGCTGAATGCCTACCTGGCCCACCAAAATGAACCCCATGAGCGCCCACCGTTCGTTCCCTATGAATTCATGCGCGTACGCACCAAGGTAACCAATTTCACATACCAACTGAACATGTTGGCTAAAATGGCAGTAAATTTCATGATCTGCCTTGCTCAATTATTTATTTATCAAATATTGTTGTTGTTTCAGCGTTTCCCATGGGGTGATGGCCAGAAGTCTCTCTTCCACAACCCCCATGTGAATGCCCTACCCACTGGCTATGAAGACCACTAAAAGATAAAAATCTGTCTTAATTTCTAGTTTATGTTCATGCTTTTAGCTTACAAAATAAATTGTGTATTGTGATAATAAGTCATTAAAGAAAGTGATAAAAGTATTGTGGAGTTTCTTGTCTAACCACTAGGCTAGTACTTAAGTGTTAGCAATCGCGGTGTCAGCAGAGGTGCCGAGGCGCGGGCGGAACCGTCCTCTGCCGGGCAGAGCTGGCTGAGACTCCTTATGTGGAAGACGTGTGTGTGATACCTATGTAAATCGTGCTATCGGTGGATCAATTACGCAAAGTATGGACGAATTCTGGTTTCATTTATCATCGATATACATTATCGATAACACAGCGGTGGGATATTTCCCAAAATAGACTCAAATCAAGTACCTACCAAAGTGAACTTAAGTGGCAGTGATACTCGCATGACAACGGATGGACTAAGAAAACATTAGTGACAATGTTGGGCTCGTGATAAATCTGTGAAAAGAAAGTTCTCGAATCGGAGTTGGTGGTCGCGTCGTGTTGATTTTAAGATCACGGAAGAAGTGCAGCGCAGGTTATGCTGGTTGATTCAGAAAGCCAAGAATACGATAACCACCTGGATGAAAATAAGTGAACCTACAATGATGTGCAGCGCTTTGTTTGTCGCAAATGCAATGTTGGTCGGCGAGGAATTGTGAATAAAAGTTCACGGTGGACGCAGCAGCGTGTTTCTTCACGAATCAGTATTATGAATTACGCTCCTGGCATTGACGCTGGTTTTGTTCCAAGCAAGGAAGGTTGTTACGTAACGGAGTGGATTCACCCGATGGAAGATATAGCGGCTGCTTGTATTGTGAGCAAAAAAAGGAAGCTGTATCGAACAACGCAAACCCTAGAGTGAATGGCAGATTTACGAGTATGCAAAGATCAAACGTCTAGGCCTCAAGTTGGTCGAGTGGCAGCAAATAGATTTCATGCTGGATAACGTAGCTGATAAAAATATCAGTATTGGAAGGTTGTGCAAATTTTTGACAGGTTGACGGGTTAGACGTGTAACCGTGCGTGCCCGGATAGATAACGCCATACCGCAAGCGTTGGAGTAACAATAACAAATCTGGCAACGGGAATAAAACAAAGACGGCTTGTTACAAGTACGACAAATGCGGCTAGAAGATTTGAATGTAAGTTGACGCCAAATACTACGCGTCAGGTTATCGCGAATAGGATAGCCGGAGCTTTGAGCTCCGCTAATGAAAACAAAGAACCAGCTTAATGAAAACATTGCCATGGGTTTGGGCACACTATTGACGAATGCTATAAGAAGCTAAAAACTATCAACTTGTGCGCAAATAAGGTTACTTATTAGTGGGGCGAGATATATGATGAATCCTCGAATACCAAAAGTAGCTAACCAAAAAAGGGTTAAAATAAGTTATGAAGAACCTGGTGGTGAGATTAAATACGTTAACGCAGCGGATACAACAACTAGTTGTGTGACATCAATGCTGGTGATATGTCTAAAGTTGGACTCACAGATTTTGAGGATCTGTTATCTCAATCCCATATTGGCATCGTGTATCTACTTCACTAAATGACATTAGTTGCTCACACGAACAACAACTTTCGAGAAAATTTTTGAAGGATGAACCAGTTTTTTATGAGCCCTCACTGATGACCTCAGATTGAACGAGAGATTGTTAAGAAAATGATTACTGAGTTCATGGAAGCTGGTGTACTGTAAGGTGAATTAGTAAAATGAGGTCGATTGTATTTGAAGCGAGAAGAAAGTATCGTGTGATGCAGGCTTTGGCTGGAGGTTTAAGGTATAATAAACTGGTTCAATCTTAGATTTCACGAAAAGGTGACTCTGAAAACGATTATAGAAAAATGTAGGTACTAAAGTCGTACACAAGGATGGCAGACATGCATTGAGTTTTATGAGTAACGACAGAGAAGACATTAGACTCGTATGAGGTAAAGAATCCAATGGAAATTCGATTTGGTGTGAACGTCAGCAATAAAGAACATCTGGTGACATGGTGGTGTTGGAAATAGCATCCTAGTTATACTGAAATGCAAGGCAGCAAAATATTACAAGACAGAAATACAAACAAATGTCACGAAAACTAAATAGTACCTACCACCACCGGGTGGTAGGTACTATTTAGTTTATTTAGTTTATTTATTTAGAACTTACTTGACACAGCAGTCAAAAATAATATTATTCAGTCAATGAGCTGTAGCAGAAGTCAAAATGAGTTAACGTTTGGCTACAAGTCAACGATGCTGTGTGGTTGTGGAAAGCTATCTCACGTAGGCTGGTGAGAGGAGTGCAAGACCCAAGTGGTCATACGTGTAATGACACGGATGCTACCTTGAAAGGAGGAGCGGCAGGGCTTAATGATCTAAACTGTATTATGCTTACTGCTTAATGATCTAAATTTAAATCATTAATTACTAAAGGCTTGTGCTGAATGGATATGTTTTCCACTGGCACATGTGATCAATTTGTCATTCCTTGAAGGCACATTTCCGGACCAGCTCAAGACATCTATTGTTAAGCCGCTTTTTAAAAAGGGAGACAGGTCAGACCCAAAAAATTACCGACCTATAACGATAATACCGATCATATCAAAATGATGGGCCTGTAATTTGTGACACGGTCCCTGTCCCCCCCCTTATGGATTGGAGGGATAATGGCCTTTTTAAAAACTGACGGGAAGACTCCCTGTAAAATGCTGAGATTAAAGATGTGAGTTAGAGGTGGGATTAAGTTCTTACGAGACTGTTTGATCACACGTGCTGGAATATCATCCCAACCCGTGGCACAGTCGACCCGTAGATTACTTATCAGTCTTTCCACTTCAGACTCGTCAAGGGGAAGTAAGGCAAAGGAATTGACAATAGGAGACCTAGATGAATGAAGATTAAGGTTTATTGACTGAGTAGCTGTCTGAATTTCCAAAGCCAATTTTTTACCGATGTTTGCAAAGAACTCGTTTACGGTATTAATGGAAGTCATAGTGTCATTAGTGATATGTAGCAGCTCATCAGGAGATTTTTGTGGGCGTTTTGTGTTGGTTATAGTATTGACAACATTCCACATGTCCTTGGGATTATTTTTAGCCTTTTCGAACTCGCATTTTTCGTAGGCAGTTTTTAGTTTTCTTGGAAGCAAGTTGCAAAAATTCCTATATCTTTAATATGTAGTTCTGAGGATATTATTTTCCGGGTCCTTTTTTAATTTAAGGTGCATGGAGTCACGGTTGCGAATACACCGAAGTAAACCTGCTGTAATCCACGGCTTAATTATTTTACTTTTGCGAGAAACTGTTTTTATTTCTTTATATTTGTTAGATATTGTTTTGATTATAGTGATGAGCTTACTAGCAGCTATTTCCGGGTTATTTTCTTCGAGAATTTGATTAAAGTTGGTCTGGTCAAGTTCGGTCTTTATAGCTTTAAAATTGTAATTAATAATAGTATTAGATAGAGATTCATTTGAAATATCTTTGACCTTCAGTGACAAGATTATAGGATAGTGGTCTGTGATCTCAGTTAGTAATACAGCAACTGTGGCAGAGGATTTGGTCTTTAACATAACATGGTCCAAACAGTTGCCTGCTCTAGTAGGGAGTGAAGCCATTAAGTTCAAGTATTCCTCAGAATAAGAGTGCTTGTTACCTTTCTTTATGTCTATATTAATGTCACCTATCAAAACTATGTTTGCTGAGTTAGTATGTCGAATGACATTCTCTAAACTACTGAAAAAACGGTCTAATTTTTGATATGACAGGGATCGATAGATGGCGATGATGGCGGTATGTCATGTCGCTTGTTACATTAGTATCGATATCGATAAAATTAATAGTAGGTATTAATTAAACAAAAATAGGATAGGATGGGATTTTTCATGGCTGAAACGTTGCTTCTGGAGTAAAGCAAAACATTTAGGAAAAACTCAGAAGATACAGTTGTTTCAAAAATAATAAGTAAAATGAAAAATGTTGTTGTTTAAATCGTTTATTTAAAAAACAAACTTATAGATATCTAACTTAGTGCATTTAGATTAGACATAAGTTTATTTTTCCTTGGCATCAAATCTAGTTGAAGAGAGGTTGATGGTGTGGACTGTTGCAATAGCGGCGGTGTCGATCTAGACTGCGATGGCGATGATTCACATGTGAATGCCTCTGGTACAATATCTTTGTAAACATAGGACGAAACTGTGCGTCTAGGCTTTATCTTGACCTGTGAAAAAGAAATATAGAACAAATGATCTAGTCCCAAACTAAGCAAACCATATAATATGTAGACATAACCATAAGCAAAGAATAAGTATTAGTACTCCGTACAGAAGTAAGACTTTGCAATGCAATTCAAAGAAATATCTAATCAGACTCAAGCACATTTTCGTGTAGACACCTACAAAAATACATTGCAAGATAATTTCATTCTTATAACTGTGGAATATGATTCATAATACACTAAACCTATTCAGTGACGTACTATCACGCAACGCGATAGGGTTGACTGCCACAAGAAGCTACTTACGCCATCTAGCGCATCTTTCTAGGACTTTATTCACGCTCGTCCAACCAGCAACCTAGTGTCGCGCACCGCCGGTGAATAAAACGCGGGAGCGTGTCACTGCCGGCTAGCGACACCCAACTTGTTTAGGCCCTTACCTAGGGGTCGCCGCGCGTAGGTACGTTTTTGCTACCTACGCGGGAAGATACACAGGCCTGCCATAAGTAGACATTACTATCCAATGAAACATAAGCAGAAGAATAGTATTATTTTTATTTTGCTCCCCGCGTCTTTAAGTATTTTTGTTTGAAGTTCTTACTGCACTTGAATTTTTAATACTTGAATTATTGTTGGGAACCCAGTTTGGACGATTTATAAATTTCAGGCATGTATTTTTTTCATTCAAGTTATCCGGAAATCTAAAAGATACATTTATTACTAATGTTAGTAACTATTCTAACAGGTGAAAACTGCATGGATCGGCTAAGTGTATCTTAAATGGTAATTACATTCCCAGCTGATTCATATCTAAACGTTATATAGGTACTTAAACAACAGTAATACATATTATTCGTTTATTACGTGATAGACAGTGAAAACGAAATATCGATAACTTCATACAGCCCTAGTGTAAAACGAAAATTATTTCTTTACACAAATTATTCGTAAATTCTGCATTATGTGTATTGGATCTTTGCTTCTTACATTAATAAATGTTAAAAGAAGAGAATTATCACACTAAGCACTTAAAATTCGAAACGCATTAGCAAAAATAAACCTAAAATAAGTGGTGAACATTTGGAACAATTTACCTGTGAAATGAACATTTTTTCGGGGTTTTTCAGCTGTGTCGTATAACAATTATTTACTGAACAAGTCACCATGTTTCACCAAGAAATATTTCAAAAAATTATCCACGATTTCATGTAATATTTGAAAAATTAAAATAGCTGAAATTCTCAGCATGCCGATACGTGCCGACAAACTGTTTGACAGTTTTAAAAACGGTTCTGTTACATCGCATCACACATCTCTTTTTATCATACAGTGTTGCTGCTAGAGACATCTCGCTCGCTCAGCCCTTTGTTCCTCTATTCCGCTAGGAATATTAACTTTATGGTATAAACACGGATGCTATCTCAGAGATAGGAGCGGCAGGGCCTAAGTTCAAATGTGCATAGACACTGGTGCTATTTCATAAAAACCGATGAAAGGCGGCAGGGCATTATAGAGCCGTACGTACGTGCAATAGCACGGGCTATCTCACGTAGGTAGGTGAGATTAGCAGCTGACGTCATACGTGCATATGCACAGTAGCTTTTGGGTGACGATGCAAAAGGCAGAGCAAAGTCTTAAATGCTGGTTAGTTAACTTGTAATGGTCGATTCTGGAGTAAGTTGGGCAAACCAGATGGTAGCACTCACGGAGTGAAAAGTAGAATTGGCTGGTAGAAATTTCTGGCTGAATTTGAAACTGGCTGACATAATTTTGATTGTTAAGATAAGGCCGTTGTAATTCTGATTGTTTACATCATCAGGCTGTTTGATGTTCAGTTCAGGCTGTGGTAATTCTGACTATTAAATCAGGGTGTTGTGGTTCTTATTGTCTACGGTTGTTGTATTTCTGATTACTTAATCAGGCTGTTGTTATTCTGATGGGCTAAATCAGGCTAATGTGCTTTTGATTAGTGACATCAGGCTGTTATTATTTTGATTGGTAGATCAGTCAGGCTGTTGGCGATTCTGATTGCACAAATCAGGATGTTATAATTTTGATTGTCTAGACCAGGTTTTTATGATACTGATTTGTTAGATGAGGTTGTTGTTGTTTCTGATTGTCTAGATCAGGCTGTTCAGATTCTGATTGGTTAGATCAGGCAGTTATGATTCTGATTGATTAGGTCAGGCTTGTGAAAGTCCGACTAAGGTCAGGTAGTTATGATTCTGACTTGATTAGTCAGGTTGTTACGATTCCGTCTTGATTAGTCAGGTTGTTATGATTTTGACTTGATTGGTCAGGTAGTTATGATTCTGATTGGATAGGTTGACATGTTCTCCATCAGGCTGATATAATTCTGACTAGGGAGGTCAGGTAGTTCTTCTGACTGGTTAGGTTAGGTAGTTCTGACTGGCTAGGTCAGGATGTTGATTGTTGCTCTGACTATGGGTGTGTCAGACAAATCTGAGTAGGGCCATCAGGCGCGTACATTTTTGGCCAAAGAGGTCAGATTGACAGGTCTCTGGCTAATTTATTTAGGCTGATATTTCTCTGGCTAAAAGTCAGGCAGGCTATGATTGCAAAATCAGGCTACAGTATTTCTGACAATAAAGTCAAGCTGGTGTTAGAGGATGCTAATCCCCTCTATCACGGTTGTTTAGTTTCAGGTATTCTAAAGCTCCGAGGTCGATGCTGGGGTCAGTATGGCCGTGTTAGCAATCGCGGTGTCAGCAGAGGTGCCGAGGCGCGGGCGGAACCGTCCTGTGCCGGGCAGAGCTGGCTGAGACTCCTTATGTGGAAGACGTGTGTGTGATACCTATGTAAATCGAGCTATCGGTGGATCAATTACACAAAGTCCATACTTTGTGTAAGTGTACGAATTCTGGTTTCATTTATCATCGATATCCATTATCGATAACATAAGTATACAAATTCTGCTGGAATGAGCTCTACATATTTTTTGTAGGTAACTTATAGCTTTTAATACAAGACTGTTCATGATTGGATTGTTAAGAACAAATTACTAAATCCTTTGCTAGAATTGTAAATTTTTAAATAACCTCAAAAAAAACTTTAAAAAAAATCAACAAGTAGGTATACCTCACTTTACTTGCTTGCTAATGAATAGATGCAGAAATCCAGACCAGACCCAGTAAGACTAGATTCTATTAACTCAATGACTAGTAGGTACTACGGAGTATTAGTACTTATTCTGTGGTACTACTGCACTACCCAAGGCAATTTTATTCACTTCATTGACATCAAATTTTTCTCTAACAAAGATATTTAATTAGTCGCTAGTTGTCGTAGATGGGAAAAAGAGTCAGATTTTAACCTTCTGACGCCCATGGTCCTATATAAAGGACCTTCCTTCACTTGGGGTTACGGCCCAGCAATAAAGTCAGTTGCATTTTTTAATGACTTACGGTATTTTAAAAGGACCACTATAAAAGTCACGTCTTGTAGTTTTGATTTGATTTTGGCGCTATATGACTAGATAAAGCTTCTGAACGAAAATTAGATATTTTTAGGACAGGCAATAGTGCCAACCGAAAAAAACTGCCTTTTTTGACGTAAGCGAAAACACGATGGAGAAAATCGAAGATTTTCTGTGTCATCTTTTTATTTCTTTCTATTGATTTTATTGCAAATTGTTTGATAAATGTTAAAATCGACAAATACAAATGTGTAAAAAATTCTATTTGGGATAAGAAATTGTTCCCATAACCTTCGCAGAATTTTTAAGGCCTTTAAAAAAGCCTCTTTGGTAACTATGAACTATAATGATTTTAAAAGGCAGACCGCTAACACTAAATAAAAGGTCAATTTCATAATTTTTTCCTTTTTTTGTAAAATAACTCTTAAAATTGACCAAGAAATAATGATTCTACAGAGATTATACATTGTTTAAAGTAAAAAAATTTAGTAATATCACTTCTTTGACACTTTTTGTTTATTTAGCTTTTTAATAAAAGAAAATAAATTTCATTAAATATTGCGACCCCGAGTCCTAAAAAAGGTAGTTATATATTTGGTTATTTTCTGTTTCATTCGATGCTAATAATGGTCCTAGACGCACAGAAAAAATAATCTTTAATGCAAATATCACAGACTATATTTTTTTATCCCGGAAATTCTGGGTCGTTCGTAACCATTGAGTCCTATAGAAAGGACTTTTAGGCTCCAATTCGCTGCAAGCTTTTAGAAGACTGGGCGTCAGGAGGTTAATACGGCATCGCGCTCTTTTACTTCCGCAGCTTAGAATAATTCTAAGTTACGCAGTCATACCGACAGACAGAAGTAGAGAAAGTCGATACAACTCGATGACGTGCATGTCGTCTTACAGAGTAGGTTCATTTATTGATCGAGAGACGGTTAAATAATAGCTGTCAAAAAAAAAACGGACAGACGGACGACGACGAAAGCTTATATTAGGTACCTATTTACTTAATTCGAAGATTACGGATTACCTTAGGTACCTGAAAATAAATCGACCATTATCCATTTAAAGATTACTTAGAGTGTACCTAAACAAGAATTTTCCATCAAAAAAATGTCGGTGTCAGTGAAAGAATTTGGCAAGTCCTGGTGGTCGGAGGTGTACAACCGGATCATCGGTGCTGCGGTGTACCTAGACGACGCTAGCGCTGAGTGCTTGCACTGGGACGGCGGCCTCTTCAACTTGCTGTCCGGAGGAGCAGTTGCCGTCAAAAGTCTGTCCCCGTTTGAGGTACGCTTGTAAACAGCTGTTTGTGGTTCTTTTAAATTTCAATTGCGGACTCTGTGTCGCATGCACACGTATTTATATCATGTGTTTTATTCATTTTTTGCCAATTTTATGTCAATTAGTATGGTAAAGTTTTTCCAAAAAAGTGTCATGTTTGCATGTAGCGCCTATGAAACTTCTCTGGGCAAAAAAACATGTTAGCCACCGAATCAGGAAATAGCGACATGTTGTTTCTACAAATAATTATCGTAAATCTGAGATACAATCCTTTTGTGCTGGGACTGGGGCAATTTTGGTGGATACCCTTAGATAGTTATTTTCACTGTGTTCATAATTGTCAGGACAAGGTTTGTATAAAAGGAAATTTTTAAAAGGAGAAGTACTTACAGTCGACCAAATTGAATCATGACCCACCTTATGGTCATTTTTCTACTGTCATTCTATACAAGTAGGTTGAAATTAGCTTGAACATACATTTCCTAGAAACAAACTGTTATCATTTTATTAGACACTGACAGTTACTGACAAGGCTATGATCGCTATCTGTACGAATAAGTTTGTATGAAAATCGGCGAGAACTTAGGTAAGGGTTGCAATGCAACACACAGGTAGGTAGGTAGATATTCGGGATTCGGCACAGCCGGGCGCCAAGTCTGTATCGGGAACCAGTTTCTTCATAAAAGTTCCACTGGAACTTGTGTTAGCCATGATGAAATAAAACAGTATACTTAGTTGAAGAATATAATATTTATTTTAGGTATATATTTAACAAGTGGCATTAAATTGGTAAAGTGAAAAGTGACCCGATTAGATGACTACAAATGTCACTTCCCCATTCCAAACCCCACAAATTTTCTATTGGATTAAGATCTGGAGACCTAGACGACCATGGTATACGAGTGAATTCATCTTCATGCTGGGTAAACCAATTCGAGACAATTCTGGCAGTATGCACTGGACAGTTATCATGAACAAAGGAGAATACTGGCACTTCTTCACGCAAGTAAACTGTTCGCAAAGTCGGTAACATTGATTCTTCCAATAAATTGACATAGTTTATAGTGTTCTGATGAGGAGAAATTTGAACAATTTCTCTGACACTTCTGGCGTCTATCCAGGCACACATGTTAGCTGAAATTCAGCCGGATAATTGGTTGGGCACAACGTGATCCTCTGTGTATCGCGTGTTATCGTAACGCCACGAAGTTAAGCGACCATGTTAAGAAGAGCGAAATGATTTCTCGTCTGTAAAGATGTTATTCGTAATAGTGTTGTATTTCCGCTCTCTGTTGGTTCGTGATTCAACAAACGCCATGATTATGTCGTCGTTTGTCTTCGAGGGTACCCTCTTTAGCATGCCGTCTGATTCAGGTACTGACTGTGTTCTGACTTATTCTTAGCTCTTTGTTCTGCCGAATTGGCCATTATATGGTTTGTTTGTAGATATTGACTTAGATTTTTATAAAATTTCAGACTTACTAGATATGCTTGACATCTGACACACAACGTTTTTTATTTTTAAAATTATAATACCTTTTTCTTCGTAGTGAAAAGAGTTTGGATTATGGACTTATTTTAAAATCATATTAAGACTGGTTTATCTAAAACATGTCTAGTGCAGTGATAATAAAGGTTAAACTTGCATAGATCTCTAACCCGTAATGACGCATTTTTATTCATATTTAAAACGTACTATGTGCAACATGCATGACAGCGAAGAAAACCTTACTACATTAATGAATACAAAGGAATAATCAGCAAAGTGGGTCATGATTCAATTTTGTCGACTGTACATCTTACAACATAATGCAAATAAGGGCCATGATCACTGGACGGAGAAGAGAGTATAAGTCATTTCATCATGAGAAAGTCACAAGCAACAGCTAGCTAAAACAAATCAGTGTTCATCTAGATACATGTTTTTACAAAAAAATAAGTTTAGTTACCTAGAATTATCACACAGTAAAATTTGCTCTGTCTTCAAACATGCTCACATTTCCGATCTTATTACATCAAACATCATTGTTTGTTTCCAGTTTTCGCCCAAAGAGCACAAGAAGGCTGTATTCATTACTCAAACTTCAGCGACACAGTTGCGTACTATATGTGACATTATACATAGTAGTGATTTTACGCACTGTATACTGATATCATGTATGAGCCTGGATGTGGTGTATCTAGAGCTAAATGAGGGAAAAGACGTGAGTGATGTCGTAGCTACAGGGAAAGCCCAGGCAGAATGCACAAAGCAGTTGGAAGGAATGCTGCAGGATTGGATTGGAAAGAAGGTTATCGTATTTTTATTACTTTAATAACTGACAAGTAATATACATTTAGAGATTTGTAGTTATGATGCCTGCATATTTTCTTATCATCTTACTGGTCTATGGGAGGAGGCATAACCTCATGAGCCAGGAAACAAGTGATTGTTCAGCATAAATTGCCTGGCCTTTAATCACAGTTTATTTGAGTTTAGGTGAATATGCATCCGGAAATCCCAACCTAACAATGCATGTAAACTTATTTTTACCAGTTAAATAAAATTATCTTTTCCTTTTCAGCAATGTGCAGTAGAAGTGGTCCATATACCAATCTGCACAATCTCTCCCACAAATGTTGTATTTCTCACACCCCCTCATCATAGAGTGTATCCAACATACAATGGAAAATTGGTCCCTGACTCCGCCTCTGTAGATCTCTATACCCTAAATACTGAAGAAAGGTCACAAGTGCGAAGACTGGCCAGTTGCTTAAATAGTATGATGGATTCCATGAATTTGAAGGAAGACATATTCTACATGGGCACATACAGTTCTTTGGTGGCCGGAGTGCTTGAAAACTCGCCTGTTTGCATAGCTAGACGAAAGGTATTGTTGTCTTGTTGTCACAGGTTCAGTAATGTGGTCAATTAAAACCTTAAATGTATTTGTGCTCGGACACACTGCGGGCCTAGCGCGGGCGCGACTTGTCAAACATATGAAAACGCCACATCCGCCAATATGGCTGCAAAGATGCTTTTCATGTTTGATAATTCATCCACTGTTGCACCCTCGCTTAGGCCCGCAGTGTGAAGTTAGTACAGTCCTTAATGTGAATTTTCAGTATAGTATACAGTATACGACAGCTCGGAAGTGTGGGTCGTTTGTTCGTCGCATCATAGACCCAAACTCCTAAGCTGTTGCACACTGTACAGCCACTAACCTAAAAATACTGTCTTATTGGCATCCATTTAAACTACCTTTGTTTTCAGAACTGCTCCAAACCAACATCCCTAATCATTGTAGACCGCACACTAGACTTGTGTGGGGTGACAAGCCACTCCATGGAATCAGTTCTGGATAAAGTAATGGCTGTGTTGCCACGATTCCCTGGTCATTCTAACGAGGTTGCCATTGACATGTCACCTCTTTGTGAAGCTAATGTGTAAGATACGTTATTTTAAATTATTATTAGATTAATGGTTAAATTCTGTATAGATAAATGAAGTATCTTTAATTTATGGTTCATAAAATTAATAAGATACAATGTAGTGACTAGCTAAAGATCGGATATTGGGGTACATATTAACCTAAACTCACTCTTAGCATTGATTCCGCCTAGTTAGTGCTTGGTAAATATTGCACATCGTCCTTTGGAAAGAGACATCGCACATCATGAAAGCACAACAATAATAACTTAGTTTGTTCTGAATTTACATTCTGATAAACGAGAAATCTATTACTGATGGACACGAAAATTTGCATTCGGAAATGCGATGATTGCCAATGTGCAATATTTACCACCGGGTAGTGTAAATCTGCATCGAATCATCCATCCTTTATATGTGAAACACAGATGCACTGATTTAAAAATTGAGGCTAATTTTATTTATTTATATTTCAGCATCAACCTCCCAGAAGATATACAGCTTAGCCCTGGGTGCTTGTACCACGCCAATGATGACTCGTGCATCCAGACCTTTGACCACATGATCAATAAATCGCAGAAGGAAGTCATGTTCGACCTTTACAATAAGTTGTCCAAGATCGATGTTCAGAAGTCTCCCAGCCCCAAAACTCTGTTAAAAGTCACGCCGCAAAGTGTGGAGAAAATTGTCACAGCTTCTAAAGGTACAGTCTGTCTGTGAAAATATATCAAAAAAGCGAATATTTTAGTATTTTCAATTCGAACCATTAGTTCAAGAGATTGGCGTGTTCAACCAACCGAACAGACTCTTCAGCTTTATCATATTACTATAGATACCTAAAAATATGTTTCTTATATGTACAACAGTGGTTGAACTCACTAACATCTTATTCTACCTGTGACCATGGACGCTGTAAAGTTCAAAACATTAGCTTTTAAATGTAAATAAATCGCGGTTAAATCTGTAAAAATCTGTTAAAAAAAAACTAACAACTCCATTAAAATTGACGATATTTATTATTGACAGACGGCTGTGATTAATACACCACGAAATTATTTCAGTGCTTTGCCCATTAAAGCATTCGGATACATATGAACCTAAACTTTATTACTCTAGACTTAAAGTCTAAGTGCGTAGCCACTGACTGAATTATCCCTTGCTCCCACGCACTTCTTTACATGCGTGACTGTAGGTAAATATGTATCCGAATAACCGATCCCTGATGTCCTGAACATTTCAACCAATAACTATAATATTCGATAATATCTTACAGGCAACTATGACGTCATCAACAAACACCTGGGCATTTTGCAGCAGGCGCTAGCTGTGGTACAAACGCTCAAGTCGCCGAAGCGCTCGCACATAGAACTGGTCAGCAGTCTGGAGCGGCAGGTTTCGCAGAGTCTTGCTGCTAGCAGGGACTCCACTAGCGTTTTACATCAGGTAAGAAAGTGGTTCAATCATGCGACCAAGAAAGAGCTTATCCAATCGAGATTACCTAATGTATACAGGATCACATTGCGAAGGGGTGCTGAAATTTAAAAATAAGGGAATAATAGAAAAGACTTATCGCAAATATTTTATTTATTTTTATCGTATTTTTCAAATAACTACTTCTACTTTAAACATCTACTTTAAAATATCTCCGAAATATCCTCACGGTTGACTTCATTTAGTTTTCTTAAAGGTTTATATCCAATTGATCGATGTAAAATATTTTTTTTTTATATTTTTATAACTTAAGCAATTATTTTGCAAGTTTTTACGAAATTAAATCAAATTTCACTTACAAAAATTAATCGACTGTGTCATGCGGGTACATTCCCCAAGTATTGATGAAATCGAACGCCGGCTCACTGGCGTAGCAAGCACTTGCAAAAATTCGTCGACTGACTACGTCCTCTGTAGCTTAGTTGGTAAGAGCACTCGCCCGGATAGCGAAGGGACGTGGGTTCGAGTCCCACCGGATGACACAGTCGATTAATTTTTGTAAGTGAAATTTGATTTAATTTTGATGTAAAATACACGCCTCGCTGCGCATTGCAGCTAACTGCTGGTGAAAATCACCTCCACAAAAATATGTAACGCTAATAAAATAAGAAACTTTTTCACGTGCTCACTATCGTCCGTGTGACGAAAGAAATTAAAAGAAAACTACAGGTTACGCTAACGTCCCGCTTGAGGCGCTGACTGAATTTCGATTCGACTTGCGTCAGATTTAAAATGGCTTCGCGTTTATCAGCGCCGCACGCGCCTAAGTAATTTAATTTTATAAAAATCGCAAATAAAAAACGTACAGTCATAAACATAGAAATCGTAACAATGTCTCTATAACAAAATCTTCAATATTTTCCAGATGTGTCAGCTGATAAAATCTCGCAAAGACCGCAACATGTCTCTAGAGAGTTTACTCGCTCTTCTAGTCCATATTTACTCGCTCAACGGCACCGAGGTATCATTTTCCAAACAGCACGAAGATAGCCTCACGGAAACGTTGAGTGTTGCCATATTCGAGGACCATAAATCCCTCTTGCTCAACGATGAGGGGCACATAGTCACCCCGGAACAGTGTGCTGAGATGAGCAAGACTGTGATGAGCAGGCTCAAGGATGTAGCTCAGATGAGGAGGATTTTAAACAAGTGAGTGCTTCTGTACTCTTATTTATTTTATTTATTTCAGGCAACAAATCACTCAGGTCTTTTTGACTACTCAGTGTAATGTAAACCTTGTACCTTTAAACGAGCAATTCTTGTATATTTATTTATTTATATGTATCTATTTGCTATCTCGGAAACGGCTCTAACGATTGAACATGAGTGAAGTGCTCGTGAGGTGCGCTAGATGGCGATAGTAGCTAATAGATAATAGCTTCCAACCCTATCGCGCCGCATGTGCTGACGTCCTTGATAGGTTTAGTATATTATGAATCGTTATCCAGAGCTTCTTCTCAGCACTAGCCCACAATTTGTCCCGAAGCAGTGGTAGGGTTTAAAAAATATATTGTTGGGACGTGTATTAGTGCCCCCTGAGGGCCTACATACATAAATAAATAACTTTACTCTAAAACTATAAGAATGAAATTCGCTTGCAATGTATTTCGGTAAGCGTCTAAATAAAGAGGTGCTTGACTCAGAGACGAGCGAAATTACACCATATTTTGTATGACATTGAGTAGACGTTTCTTTGAATACCATTGCAGAGTAATACTTCAGTACGTGGTACTAGTATTAACTATTTAGTCTGTGTTTGAGGTGAGGCGATTGCCCAGCTGTGGGGTCTAATAGACTCCTGTCAAATCCTATAAGACCCGCTGGCGGGCCAATAACAATTAATTTTATCTGGAAACATGATACGTGAAGGTTAACTTTACTTCCAGATACCAATCAGTACTGAAGCCGTGCGAGACCGGGGTTGGGCACGAGTACAAAGGTCTGTTGCAGCAGTTGTTGGACGACCTGGTGGACACCGAGCGGCCGGAGACGCCCGACCTGCGCCACAGGAACGAGGGCATCAAGGACCTCTTGAGGAGCGGACTCAAGTGAGTTACGGTACCTGACTAGTTTAGGTTGGATTGCACAGATGTTATGGTTATACTAACGTTATAGCGAATAGATTTGTGACATAGGCTATATACATTTAAAAAATGGCGCCTGCAAAAGGAAACAAAGGGGGAAGGGGGAATTTTTTTCCTTACCATAGTAATATGGGAATCAAATGTTAAAAGACCAGTCAGTTAAAAGACCATTTCAAAAATCTAATAATTTTTGCAGTCGGGTGTTTTCTCAATAATTAGATATGTTTGCTTGTTGAGTGAGAGTATTTTCATTCGTATAACTTTCAAAATCATTAGCATAAATAATAACATAGATTTTTTATACTATTCTAAGCCGGTACCTATTTGACGGTAGTCACACTGATCACACAAGATTGGTGCGCCGTATAGACACGATCTATGGTGGTTCATATCAACCTAGTAAAAACCAATTCACTCTTGCCTTAAAGAGACCTACGTCGTAATCTTTAGGGAAGATATTAGCAGGCAGCGAGTTGCAGCCCCTAGCTGTTCGCATGAGAAAAGTGTCGGCGAAACGTTTTGTACGGGCAGGTGAAATGTCTACAATGTAGGGATGATACACTAACCTGCGCCTGGTTCGCAGATGATGGAAAGGGGCTGGTGGAATGCGGTCGTGTAGTTCCTTCGCACAGTGGCCGAAGTGCAGCCTGTAGAACACCGACAGAGAGGCCACCTGACGTGATAAAGTGGCTGGAATGAGGTTTCAAAGAGCGTGGAATCATTTACCAGTGTTCTCGCGCGCTTCTTGTATATTCGCTAATTACAAATAGAAGGAGAAAATAAATAGAATACAAAAAAGAAAACGGCCGTGTAAAAGTATGTACAAAACAGAACAGAAGAAAAGTGACAGAAGTAAAAATGACATAAAAAATAAAATCTTCTAAAATGTGGGGCGCGAACCGCCAAGATCTTAATCGCTGCCACAAGTTCATGTTACTAATGTAATATTTTTTTTGTTAGTCGTCTAATATTCAGTCATGGTACATGTCCCCCACACCCCACTTCCCTAGTCCTACTAGTTCAAACTTTTTTTATTGAAACTTCAACAGACTATAACAACTATGATGATTTATAAAATATAAGTACATAATTGCAAACATTGGATATCTTTACTGTATCGATCATGCCACCAATGCGTTAATAACATGAAATTTGCAATCATGGTTAAATTCCTTGGTTTAATAAACAGTGGTAGGGTTAAGATTGGGATGAGTGTAAGTGGCTTGTTGGGTCTATGTCTATATGCAGAAATAAATGAATTTTATTTTAAACCTAGTCTTACTTTTTGTAATAACACTAATAGCAGGAATGCAAATACAAAACCTTACAAGATCTCTCCCATCTTCTAGCATCCTAACGAGCAAGAAAGCCCGAAGCAATAAGCATCCCTTCGACAACCCGAACGTGATACTATTCGTGATCGGCGGTGTCACAGCTGAGGATTGCAAACGTCTGCATCGCAGCGTGATCACGAGCGGGGTGGACAATACTGTCCTCATCGGGTCTACTAAGCTGGTTACCCCAGTGGAGGCGATGAGAGACGCGCTTGCGTTATAGCGTTGAATTAAGAGTTCTGTGAATGACAGGTAAGTGTAATTAAAAGTATTTATTATGTCTTTTTGGATGTACGTAACCGTGATTAAACTATATAGGGATATATATAGGGACTATAAACTATATATATAGGGATTATATTATCAAAAACCCTGTTAATAAGTGCATCTTCGTTATATTGTTTGAACTGTGACTTAATACTAAGTAAAGTTAGTCTATAAAGATCCCACTGCTGGGCAAAGGCCTCCCCTCAACTATGGGGAGGACTTAATACTATGTATTGTAGATAGGCACATTATTTAGTAGAGTTCTATTTTTTGTGTACTTCTGCTATATGCGTTTACGAATTAAATTCTAGATTTACATAGCATTTGTTTTGGAGCAGAGCTCAATATTCCAAAGTACATTATGAATGTTTTTTTTATTGAAAGTATATTGAATCTGTTGCATTTTAATTTATTCTAGTTCGTAATCCTACCTTTTTATAATGGTGTAAAGTTTACCTAAGTATCTGTATGTTCATAAGTAATGTATGCAATGCAATTACAATGCAGATTGAAAATAAAATTTGTATTGAAAAACTTATTTCTTATCCTTATCCTTAAGAATCCATTCTTAGGAAGTGATAGAGGTCTCTCTTTGTCATAAATAGGTACACATTCCAGTGAATGTGTACCTATTTGACATCAGTACCTATATAATACAAAAAAGCTGGACTGCATACTGTCAACCTAAAAATGAAGCCATTTGATTATCGCTTGGCGCTGACGACTGTAGTGAGCGTTTGGTAACCGTCCACGGAACTAGTAAGAGTTGACATAAACATATGCAAGTTACTCTATTTTAGTTCCCTGTACACTCGGTGGGGCGCTTTGATTCGGCACAAAAATTATCTGTAATTTCTTAAAAAATGTTCAGTCCAGCGTACTTGTATTATGGAGGTCAGTGTACACATTACTTACGGCTCCGTTGGAGAAATATCACAGTCCCCGTGTTTTAAGCTTTATTTGTTTGAAGGTCGAAAATCAAGCTGTGTTATAGGGGAATAAATGAAAAACGTTGTAACATGTAAAATTGTATTTATAACGACTGCATACCTGTCATACTCGGTATTCAAGTCATACTCGGTATTGCATACCAAATCACCTAATACTGCGGGATTCCGTATTATTGGAGCGGGGGCACACTTAAAGCGTTCGGACATGCATTGTGACAACTCTTGTTTTACAAACACTTATTCTATTACAGCTACGGTTAGCGATGGGTAATTGTTCGAAAAAAATTAATCGAATGAATCGATTATTGACCATTCGAACTATCGAATGTAGTTTTAGTAATTCGAAAAAAAATTAATCGAATAATAATCGACAATCGAATGCTAATCTATACTGGGCCCTTCGATGCATTCAATCCAATTGCCGCGACTGTGCGCACAGGAAAGGTAGCGACCGAATGAATAATCGACGCGACGATTCATTCGTTAGTAGTTAGTAGTACGGCCTGCACTAGGCATGGAAATGATTGCTACTTTTAATTCATTTTCATTTCATGAAATGATGATTTTTTTTCATATGAAATCACATGTGAAATTTCATTGACAATGTTTTTTTTTCGCAGTGTCATAATGTAACACTTTTTGCTATTTGCTACTTATAATGAAATATGAATTATTGTGAACGGTTGTTAATTTGCTACTAATATGAAATGTCATATTTAGGTTGTCATGAAAAATCATGGAAAACTAATCTAAACTTTATGTTTATAAGTTTAAAGTTCTTAAAATGCCCACCCAGTATCGATCGTCACCTATGATCGCATAACTAGTGTGTTTGTCTTTTTCTAACACGCACCTAGGGCAAATCATTCCTACTCGCTCGCTCGCGACTTGCTCTGCTACATGCATTCATCAATGAATGAAATGAAATGAGCATGATCTATGATTTCGCAGAGTGCGATTTGTAGCAGTCTATATGAAAAAAAAAATAGCAGGTGTGAACAACGAAATTTATTTCATATGATTTTTCATCTGCTATACATGAAATCGTCCATGCCTAGCCTGCACACCGCGCGCTCCGGTATTGCTTGCCGCATAATCGAAGAATAATCGAATGACTGGTTTCTTATCGAATACATTCGACTACATGTATGGTCCCCATTCGAATAATTCGATTAATTTAGATTTAATCGCCCATCGCTAGCTACGGTTAGAGGAACCATTTACAAGATAAATACACAGATGGTAAGTAATGAGGCCGTCGGCGTTAAATGACTGTCGTTAACTCTGTACCACTCATGTATGGGTGGTGGGTGGTTAATTTGGAAGAATGCAATTGGCCATGTTATAAGGTTGTAAAATGGCTTTTCCAAAACTAGCTTCTGATCAAATATCAATTTATATCTAATAGCCAGAACAGTTTGTGACTAAGATAAATACTAGTTTAAGAAATCGTGTTCTTGGCTACATAACTTAAAATGTTTGTTGCTTAAAATTGACGTTTGGGAAGAAATGCAGTATTTTCAGTGTCAAAAAAACAACTTTTTATCACTTTGACATAGTAGGTAATAAATAGAATTTGTATCTCGATTTTAATTCAGAATTGACCCCAATGGTCGAATTAGAAATATTACTTAAAACGAGATTCAGACTTCACAGAGCGTGATTATTATTTATTTTTTATCCTACTCTAACTAGGCTAGTTATACTCTATCTATCACATTCCTTCCATTTTTTCAATCAATTGCACCTCGCTACCATTTTGATTCCGGATCGGAATTAAGACTATCATTTAAGTTTAATTAGACTTTCACTTAGCAAATGTAATATTGTCGAATTTGTATCGATTTGTAAGAAAGTTAACTATTTTATTGAAAATACTGAAATGGAACGTTCATGATTCTTAACTCACTAACACTGGGTATAATTGGTCACATATATCTCTTCTTATTGCAAAGGACTGGTTTGTTTTTAACATTAACGGTTTCTACTGGTTTCTTTTCTGTCTGTCACGTGAATTAAAGAGGATTGACAACTTTAGAGGTGGTTCTGATAAACCTACGGCGTAACAGAGGGCTTAATGCGAGTTTTTCCACGCGCTCAGCTTCGTCTGTGTGATGAAAATTGTACGGAATTTGGTCAGCGCTCCTAGTGGCACATTAGTCAGACCTTTATTTTTTCTAAAAAAATTTCAACACTCGGTTGATAGTGAGCGTGTGAAGCTGTCAAAAAAAACTCACATTAAGCCCTATGACGTTGGTTCTTGTCTCGATGCCTTACTCTGTAGGAAGTGACCCGTATTTTCTCGCTCGCTCGCACTGTCATGCTGGCATGAGTGATGGGGACGGCTATTGACACGGACATAGTCACAGTGCAGAGCCTTCTAAGGTAGGAGTGGGAAGAAGGAAAAATTGCTCAAATTTTCCACACACATGCGTGTTATCTCTGTGTGGGTGAGTAAGAGTGTGAGCGCGTGAGGTAGTGTAGATAGGAACCGCCTCAGTTGGTAGATAGTGTTATAAAATTCTACACTCGTTAAAGTTGTGTAAGTCAAAAACAAACAATGTTGGAATACGCATAAGACTCGTCGTGGAACAGTGACAGATCCAGTGATTATATCTCTGGTTTAAAATTCTGGAGTATTATTATACTCTAGCTAGTCCATCCCAGCGACGTCTCCGCCCTTCCTGAAGTCGGCGTTGGCGTAGATGCCAGTTCTGTTTCTGAAGAGTGCGCAGACTATGGAGCCACTGCCTCTGAAGCGGACCATGCCGTGGCCTTTCTCCCGGAGGCCATTGACGATATCCTGTAATAAATAGCTGGATAGTCTTTATAAAGAAATATGTAGAATTTCGACGGAAACGTTCTGGCTTATCAATCAATATGACCGATATCGTAAGAGAACCTCGCGCGAGACCTCTTTGTTTATCCGCGTTTAATATTATAAAAGCCTTTCCTCATACGTTGTTGGGCGCATCGCTGATTATGTGAGTCGTTTGTTACAAAAACTATTAACTTTTTTGATTGGTAACTATCAAAAAATTGAAGTTACAATAGTTCTCAAAAGTATTGAATCTTTGTATGCACGTATAGGGTAAAAGTCTTTCTTCATACGCGCATCACTGATTACATGATTCGTTTGTCACAATTTTTTAAAACTATTTTGAGTGGTAACTATCGAAAGGTAACGATAGTTCCCAAAAGTATTGAATCTAACTCACTGGCGCAGTAAGCACTTAGAATTCTTTGAATCACTAACGTCCTCTGTAGCTCAGTTGGGAGAGCAATCACCCGGATAGCGAGGTGGCGTGTGGGTTCGAGTCCCAGCCGAACTCGACAAAATTTTCTTTAGCTGGAGTACGGTTTTGGCACCGATCATCTAAAAATAAAGGTTGGCTTAATGCGTACCTCAATGACTCCAAACTCGTATTGAATCTCCATAGGGAATATCTGATGATGGATTCTGGCTTCGTCGACAGCTTCTTTGATTGTCTGGTCGAACCACAGCTTGCGCATTATCACCTGCAATTATGTTCATTTTTTTGCATTCTCACAGATATAATAAGTAAATAAACAGTAGTCAGGGAAAATTTATGTTCAATTTAGGACACATATCTCATTTACAAAAAAATAATCAATTAATTAAATATGTACACTTAACAAAACTTAAAAATTTACTTATTCGAAAATGTAACCGTGTCCATGAGGCAAGGAAGCGAGAATGCTAGCTGCGTTTCCGCGTTGGATAGCCAAACTTAGCCTCTGAGCGAGAAACGAGCCAGCTTTTTTGTTTTCCAGAATTGTATTTAATTTAGGGGCTATTTTTCTAAAAAGTAATTTGGCGTTAGGTCCCCATGGTCCAAAAGTTTCAACGCCAAACGGTGCAAACACATAATCACCTGCAAGAGACTCGTATTTGCGCCGCTTGGCGTTTTCTGCCGACTCAGCGGCAGACCCAGCTTTAAGAGCTGATTCCCTGAAATGAGAAGGGGCCAAAGTATCAACACAAGTTGCGTCCCATACCAAGGCCTGTCCCCGCTCCCAGGGAATGAGCGTGAGGCCATCAGGTCTCTTGCCATCATCACGGACCAACCCACGAGGTTCTAATGTGGAAGGAACGTTAATGCTGGCAAGAGCTCTTCTGATAGCGTCATTTAGTGCTGCATGGCGGGCAGAAACATAAACAGTTGTAGATAATAAAGGTCGAATGACTGCAGTTCAGTTTGTATTTCATCAGCTTCCTTTATCAGTGGTTTCCTTTAATGTTGTATTTGTGGTTTTGTGATTCGCATACAGTTTTGGTATTTTTATGTAGCATTTTTTTTAGTTTCAATAGGTACATTTTTTAAGTATAATTTTATTTTTACTTTTTCAATACATGGATTTTTTTTCAGTTTTACCTAATTTGTTGCAGATTTCATATAATAGACATTAAAAAATATGATGGCCTTCTGTATAGTTGAATGATTTAGCTTTGGGGGTTAGAAAGTACGCTTTAAACACAATGGAATACCGCAGTATTAAAAGTTCCTCCTCGCCCCCCGCACCTCTGGCGACCGCAACTTATTGGACTATAATGAATGGTGCAACATCTACGGTGTTATTACAAAAAAATAGACCAGGTTTAAAATAGGTCTAAATATTAGCCGACAACAGAGGACTTAATGATACATACGTGACATAACCTAATAGAGAAGCGCTTTTCTAATCGGCTAGCTTAGTCCTGGCTTAAACCCGGTACTAAGTTTTTAGAATAACGGGGCTATTGATTTTCAGGTGTGGTTTTTCGTAAAAGACTGGAGAGGGGTCTGGAAACCAGAACCTAAAGTCATACGGGTTTCTTGGTACCTAATAAGTCCGATAGGTCTTATCGGATATTTTAGTTGCGTGTCTTTAAGTATGTTGTAAAATAATAGTCCGTTTGGTAATTCCAATCATTATCATCATCCTAGCGTTAGTCCAATCATTGTCATCATCCTAGCGAGAACCCAGGGTCCGCTTGCAATGAACCAGGATATGGCAAATCAGGTAATTACAGTCGAGCGACTGCCATCTGACCTCCGTGAGCATATTAACAGGGGAACCTGACCAGTTTTGGATCATTCAGTCGCTTGAATATGCAGGTTTCCTCACGATGTCCATTTGGTAAGTCCAATATTGGACTTATTAACCTCTTATACTCACCAAAGCAACAGCAGTAGTAATCTTAGTGCCTCCAGAAGCGCCGATCACCATTTTCGCGTTTCCGAAGCTATCCACTATGATGCTGGGGCTCATAGACGAAAGGGGCCGCTTGCCCGGCGCGATGAAGTTGGCGGGCGAAGGCTCCAGCCCGAAGTAGTTGGTAAAGCCGGATGATGAGAAGTCGTCCATCACGTTGTTCATCACTATACCGGTGTTGAGCGTCGTGAAGCCGGCGCCGAAGCTGTGAAAACAGGTCGGGTTGAAGATCGGATGTAAGTTGTTTCAACAAACAAGCCAATTACCTAACCAAGCGCGAGCTTGTAATATGGCGACTAGGACAACGAGATAATTTATATACGATTATAAACATCCATGCAATGACTTAAATGCGCATGCTTATCACAAACATTTGCCCCTTGCGGGATTTGAACCCGCAACCTGTGTAAGTTTGTATGGTTTAAACTTTTGTGAAATTATAGTGTAACTAGTGGTTCCCCGCGACTTCGCTCGCAAGAGTTGGATTTTCCATATAAACTTTTATCTCCTTAATGTTTTTATATCGTGACAAAATGTAGCCTATGTCCTTTCCAGGGTCTCGAACTGTCTCCACACCAAATTTCATCTCAATCGGTTCAGTGGTTTAAGCGTCAAGAGGTAACAGACAGACACACTTTCGCATTTATAATATTAGTATGGATATTTGCATGCTCGTCTCAAGTCTCAAGTCAGGTCAAGATGTGACCGTGTAATGGTAAGCGTATTGCCCCCTTAATAACTATAGGCGAAATGTTTAAACTGTTTTTGTGGTTTTATACATTTTAGTTTCGTAATCTAGGAGCGGCGCCTAGCGCTGCCGCAAACTGAATTGCGCTTTTTTGTGTCGCTATTCATTAAAATGACGAAGTGATCCTTCTGTACTTGTATATTATTTATTCTGTGACGTAACACACTACAATGTATTTTTAGGGTAAGGTCATAGTGGTCATGTCATCTGCGACTTCGTTGAGACGAATGTAGAAAACAGACGCAATATATTCGATAACCTTTAGAAAGAGGTAAGTAAACATAAATCTCGATCACACGTCATTAGTACGTTTTAACTACTTAGTATAACTTTTACCGAGGTCTTCGTTCGAGAGAGAAAGAAGCGAGAGATAAGAAGCATTGAAATACTTTGGTATTTTTGTATGACTCTTCTAATTTAGCAGTTGAACTGATAGACGATAGTGTTATTTAACATTTCATGATAATTTCCAAAAATTTTTAAAATTACTTATTTTTTTTTTACAGAATTTTATTAATTATGGCTTTAGTTTTACTGAAAATGCAGTACAAAAATGCAAGTACAGCGAAAAAGCAACTTTTGATGCAAGCTAGGTACTGCTCGTGACATGGCGAATGCTAAACAGCTTAGTAATGAATTTCATAATGTCAACAAACTTTTACCAGTTCCGCTTTACATACTGTTTTCAAAAGTTTGCACATACCTACTCGTATTGAATTCGTGCATTGAACTGAAAATCAATCTCTATTTTCCTATTAGGTTATTGATTCACATTGCATTGCAATGCTTTTCATATACCTATTCTGAAGTTCCGGATAACTCTTGCGTATTTTAGCGTCGAAATCAACGACGCTTTCATGTTTGTAGATGTCAGTATTCCTGACTCCAGCCGTCATATAGTCCTACAAAATCGTGCGCGATGCGTGACCCTCTTGCGTCCCGCCAGACATGCAGGGAGCAAGGAAGCGCCGATCGCACGCAACTGTCGAAATCCCCTTTCTCACAACGTCACCCATCCCTGTCGACATCTGGCATGCCTCGCCCCCCGCACGTCTTGTGCCGGCAGGAGGGTAGCGCACGAATTTGTCGGACAACTGACGAGCCTGCATTCCGTTGTGGGTGACAAAGACGCTGCGGATCGAAAATGTGGTCAACTTACGGCCTGAGATGTTCAGCTCGCTTGGTCACAAGGAGTCTTTATTTATTTATTTTACAATTCATTCTGTATTGCTCCAACAAAGCAGAATTTCTCTACTAGTCTTTCTTAAGCACTTGTTACACTATGCTATTTTTAGCTTCCTTACTAGGATCCTAGGAAGGTACCATCCTAGTTGGGATCCTAACTAAGAAAATCGCAGCCTACATAGGATTCAAACTAGGAAGGTAGGATGGATAGGCAGGTGCTCTACTCTGATAACGCATTGTCCGTATTTTCGCGTCGCGTGACAAGGAACGGTTACAGGCAAAACTACGGATATCGTCTTACAGAGTGGGGCCCCAGTCACCCTTCTAGTTAGGACGCGAGCTTCCTAACTAAGAAGGTAGAAACCAAAGTAGTGAACTGCGATTACATCTTCCTATTTCCTAAGTAGGATGCTACACAAATAGGATAGTGGAATAAGTGTTTTAAGTAGGATGGCAGGAGTCGAATATGCGGAATTGCGAACCTGTCTTACAGAATAGAACCCTCTAGAAAGAAGTGTAGTATTCTTACTAGTAGTTGATCGAGCTGGTGATAGACACAGCGTCCCCGTTGCCAGCTATGATAGAGATGTGAGCAGTGCCGGCGTCGTCCTTGTTATACACAGTGGCGCCGTATGTGCTGGAGTCGTTGCTTGTGCGCGTGTCGTTGATCTTCAGGCGAATGGATGAGCCGTATTCGGATGATGACGCATTTGCTATGAGCTGGGAAAAACATTCTTACATAAATAACGAAAAAAAACTAGATTTAGAATTGACCTGACATCTATCTACATTAATATTATGTAGTTGAAGAGTTTGTTTGTTTGGTTAAACGCAATAATCTCTGGAATGACAGGTTCGAACTAGAAATTTAGATTTGTGGTGGATAGTCCACTTATCGAGGAAGGTTATACCTAGGATACCTAAATCACTCTACGACCAATAGGCGTGGAGCATCAATGTTCCAAAAACCGATAAAAAAACCGAGAGAACTAAACTTAACGCGGGCGTAAGCAAGTATTTACATATTTATGTTTTATGAGCTCTATTTTTCGTCTTCTAAAACTCCGCATAAACTCCAGAATGTCATACGAGTGATTCAAAAAAAGAACTTCAGAGTAGGTACCTATAGAGCAACGTACTGGCTACTTATTCGTCACTCCTTGTCGAATTACGAGTAGGTATAGGTACCTATCAGAAACAAATTTTTGATAAGAATAATATTGAATCAGCGGAAGCCTTAAAAGTAATTAATCCACGAGCTTACTCATAACAATGAATGCTGATTTCTACTTATTTGTTTTGATGATTTCATCCACGGAAAAATTATCGTGAACTGAATGAGAAGTTTGCGAAAATACGCGAGTTTATCTACGAGTTATACCTACTATAGATACACATTCAGACATACATACCTATTTTATTTTAATTGAATTTTTAATCTTACTGCAGTGGGACATAACAGGCTCCTAGTAATAATAATACTTCTCCAAAATAGTCATTGCACCTAGCAAGTGCTGTCTTTGGCTGTATCATCTTAATAGTGCTGGCAGAGATAGTATACTAGGTGTACATATCCCAACTCATAATCGTATCTCAAAGGGGCCTCTTCGTGTTGGATCCATATCCCCACGTACGCCTTCCAAAAGGACCGGCTTCGTGCCGTGATTACCCGCAGGAGAGATACAAATAATAATAATAATTTTAACCTTACTTATATTTGTAAGGTTGTGAGTTTGTAGAAGTTTTTAAAAATATTAACCCTTCTAACTAACCTACTTTCTTGTTATTGCTGTAAAATACTTTTTTTTTGTTTTTTTGGCTTACACGGCTTGTGCAATGCCATTTTCATGTAAAACGAGGAAACGGAAATATTTATAGGAAAAACGGAAGGAACGAGTACGGATTAAGGAAGGTGATCAGGAAGGTAAAAAGGTACAATAAATCTTTACAGGGAATTTATACATATCATACATGCTATATTGTATAACCATATAAAAATGGGATCATATTTTAATATTATTAAGTAGAATAAATGAAGCTATGGCTTTATATATACAAATATCATTACCAAACAATAATTGAATTATGCTTGTAGGGAAAGGAACATTATATGAAATAAGACTATCGAAAAAAGTAGAGCGATCGTAAAGAGGACAGGAGAACAGTAAGTGGTTTATGTCAGCATTTACCGCTCCACATTCGCAAGTTGAGTCAGCTATAATACGAAGTCTAGCAAGATGGTCAGGTGTGCAAGCATTTCCAAGACGTAAGCGTATTAGAATTGAAGTTACTGTCTTGCTAAACTTCGCATCACAATAGCAAGGCCTTTGGGGAATACTAGCCTGAATTTTAGCATAGAATCTACCCTTGAACTGGCAAGACATATCCCAGATGTTTTTCCAACTGTCTAGAAGAAAGCTCTTGGGTAGAGATAAGAGATCATGATGATAAACCTTATAAGGAAAAACGTCACCACAATGCACCGCGTCATTTGCCAGCCGATTAGCTCTTTCATTCCCAGATATACCGCAGTGACCAGGAATCCAAACAAATTCGACCACATACCCCTTGTTAAAGCATTCAAGTAATATACGTCTTAGTTCAAAAATAATAGGATATTGAACTTTATAATTAAATGGGAACTTAGTTAGGGCTTGCAGTGCACTCTTGGAATCAGTGAAAATGATGGTTTTCGGCAATTTCATAATTCGAATGTACTCAACTGCTTTAAAAAGTCCGTAACACTCTCCGGTAAAGACTGAAGTTTCAGGTGGCATTTTCACTTTCTGTACAATTTTATATTGTGAATGATATATTCCTACACCTACACATTCCATTAAGGAATGTTTTTATGCATCTGTGTATATGTGATGGGAGTCGAAAAACTCTGTATTAATAAAATAATTATAATGGCTTTTTATGTTGGGGTCTGATTTATCAAAGAGACCAAAGTAAGCTACTATTGGAAAAACAAGTGATTTATAACTACAAGAGAATAAAGGGAGACGATTGGATCGATGCACCGGAGAAGACAGGGACAGAAAAATTCTGTAACTTTTAACCAAACAAGGAATAGGTTTGTGTGCCCAGTAATTTGAAGTGTTAACCATTTCAGAGAGTTTATGGAGTTTGCCAATAAGTGGATGGTTGGAAAATTGAATAATACGGAATATAAAATTGTCCGATAAATATTGTCTTCTAAGATGTAAGGGAGGTTCGTTACATTCTACTTGAAGTGCATTGATCGGGCTGGATTTCATTGCTCCAGTTATTAATCTTAAAGCTTTGTATTGGATTTTATCTAATTGTCTAAATGCTGTAACATTCCCAGGTTCTAGAAGAAAAGTCCCGTAGTCTAAAATGCTTCTTATTAACGCATTATATAAAAGTTTCATTGAATAAGGATGTGATCCCCACCAAACGCCAGTGAGACATCTTAGCATATTTAAGAGTTTTTCACATTTATTAACTACATAATTGCAATGAAGTGCCCCTGTAAGTTTACAGTCTAGGACCACTCCTAAGAATCGAACCCTGTCAACCATAGGGATAGCATTATTATTATATACCAATACAACAGGTGGAGGTGTACGCTTCCGAGAAAAAAAGCATAACTGTGCCTTTAGATGTCGATATTTCCAGACCGTTATTATCCATCCAAATTTTTAAAGCAGATAGCGCATTACATAAGCGAGACTGAGAAAGGTCAATAGATGGGCTAGAAGAATATAATAACAGATCATCAGCATATTGTAGAATTTTAACATCATTTCCTATTGCAGACTCTAAGTCATGTGTATAGATATTATATAATAAAGGACTGAGGGCTGATCCTTGAGGCAAACCTCGCCATACAGAACGATTTGTTTCAGATTCTGAAAAAGGCAAGCTAATATGACGGTCAGTAAGAGTATTTAAAATAAAATTGTTAAAGATAGACGGAACATTAAACTTTTCAAGTTTTGTTTTTAAAACCGGTAATAACACATGATCATAGGCTGAATGTATGTCAAGAAAAGTTGCAACTAAAGACTCATTTACAGAAAAAGATAGTCTTATATCAGAAATAAATAGGCTTAGGCTATCAGTAGTGCTTTTAGCTTTTCGAAATCCATATTGACTTTTAGCTAAAAGGTCATTGCTTTCTATGAACCATTCTAAGCGGTTTTTTACAAGATGTTCCGTAATTTTAATCAAAACCGATGACAAGGCGATAGGGCGATACGATGAAGCATCGGAGGGGACTTTACCTGGTTTTAAGAATGGCAGCACTAGCTGGCATTTCTAAGATGGTGGAATAACACCTGTCAACATGATAGAATTAATCAAATGTAAATAATAAGAAAGTAAATTCATTTGTATTGGCTAAAAATGAGTAAGGAATGTTATCTTTTCCAGGAGCAGAGTCTTGTTTGTGTTTGATGATGCCTTTAAGTTCCTGAAGAGAAAAAGGTAAAGTTATTCCTGTAGGATCAGGAGAAGTTGATGACCAATAGAAATAGGAAGTGAGGTTAGGTTTTGGGGAACCCATGGTGGAGCAAGTTTATCCAAGAAAGCATTGGCTAAAGACTCAGGAAGTATACTATTTGGGGATTCAGTAAAAGCTGATCGAAATCTCCTAACCACACAATAGTAGACGGAGTGTCAGGAGATACGGAAGTACAAAAGCGACGCCAGCTTTCAAACTTTTTATTTTTGAATAATTTGCGAGTGTCTGCTATAGCCTTAGATAGTAACTGATAATTTTCATCAGACATATTTGAGTTGTACCTTTTTTCTGCAGCCTTTCTATTTTTAATAGCATCGGTGCATTCACTATCCTACCATGGTGGGGAAGGTATTTTACGAGGGGAATTCTTTGTAACAGGAAAGACTTCCTTAGCTGCATCAATCAATATGTTAGCTAGAGCATCAGCACAAGCTACTTCATTTCCTGGTGCTATGTTTGGAAGGAGTGAAATTCGCTTTTCTACACTAATTTTATACTTGTTCCATTCATCAAAATCTCTGCTATTACGTAACTTAAATTTTATCCGAGTTATTTGTTTGGAGATAGGAGCTCTATTAAAAGGAAAAGACAAAACAATGGGGAAATGGTCACTACCAAAACTTATAGGTAAAATCTCCCAGCTCAACAAAGATGCCAAACTAGGGGTGCAAATTGACAGGTCTACGGCACTGTTGTTTTGGTTTGGTAGAGTTCGTCGAGTTGGAACACCAGTATTTAAAACACACAGATTATGACTATGATATCAATAAGTTCCTCTCCATAGTTATTAGTTATTGCACTACCCCATGATTGGTGGTGAGCATTAAAATCACCTAGGAAAATATAAGGTCCGGGGAGAATGTACAATATGTGGTTAAGAGTATTATAAATCTCTAATAAAGGATGAGGAATATATAACGAAACAAAACATACATTATTTACACTTACAGCTACTATAGACACATTTACATTGAGAGCAGGCAGAGAGATTGAGGTGAATGGTAAGCCATTTTTAATTACCAAAGCTGTACCACTGTAACCATCAGGTCGATCATCTCTGACCACTGTATAACCTCTAATTTTAAAACTATACATAGGTTTGAGCCATGTCTCTGCTATAGCAAAGACAGAGGGCTCAAATTTATTCAACAAATAGATCAGATCGGACTTTTTGTTGAGGATGCTGCGGCTATTCCATTGCAGCACCTTCGCCATCGCCTCCATTTTTAACAACCTCAAAGCATTTATCAATAATGTATGCAGTGTGGGACGGTGTATTAGTGTTAGACTGAAGAATTTGAATCAAAGATATAATTAAATTAACTAGTGAAAGCTGTTGAGATGTATCATTATTTTGTTCTTTATCTGCGGTCAAAGCACATCCATTGGAAGGAGAGGGTATTGCAAAGTCACTAATTATGGCTTTATGAGCCTTTTGATCATAGCCTTTAGATAGTAGTGGAGGAGGACGAGGCTTTAAGAAAACTGTTTTCTTATAGGACTTGGAATCACTCGGTAAGTGTGAGCTGTGACTATAGGGAAGTGTTAAGGGTTTAGTATAAGTACACCGGCATAAGTTTTGGTAGCTGGTGGATGTAATTTAGAAGCCTCATTATATGATAGGCAGTTGTTTGCCATGGAAGTCTTAATGTTTTTTTGCCTTGAAAATTCAGGACAAGACTTACTTGTCACAAAATGGTATCCAGTGCATGGGCAACAAGGAGCACAGTCTTCAGTAACATCACAAGATTCTCCTGTATGTGATTGACCACATTTATAGCATCTAGGTTTTGACCTACATTGGACTTTAGTGTGTCCAAACCTACAACAATTGTAGCACTGTATGGTTGGGTAAACATACAAATCAACAGGCAGTGTAGTGTAGCACATATATATTCGTTTTGGCAAGATTTGATTATCAAAGGTAACTACAACGGATTGAGAGGGTTTCCAAACTGGAGTTCCAGTGGTAAATGACTTGAAGTTCAAACGTCTTACCTTAATTATCTTGCCACAGCCCTCTGGAACAGTGATGTTGTCAATAATCTCCTCTGGCGACCAGTCCTCGGGTACACCACGAACCAAACCCATCTTGGTCACATTAAATGTAGGTATAAAAGCTTTCAAATTGTTTGTGGCCAAACAGGCATGTGTAAGGAATGAATTTGCACTATCACAATTTGAGAAGGATATGGCCAATTTGTTTCGTCTTATCTTTTTCAAACTTCCTTTAATAATATGTTGGAAGGAGTACCTTTCTAAAAGCCTACCAAACACAACAGGGTGCAATGTGGTACCGGAGTCTTGTGCAGCTATCTTCTGTACATGGACTAAGTATGGTGCAGAGTCAGTATTATTGTATGTTTGTCGACCAACAGGGGAATGTGTAGAGCTAGGTAAATCTGTATTGTTTACAATAGGAGCAGAGATTGCTTCATCTACTTCAGCTGCATCCTTACGACGGCCGTAATGTTTTCGATGCCTTTTTACACGAGGTTTTGACGGGGATCCTGAAGCATTCGTAAATGCACAGGAACCATCAGTTTCTAACCCAGTTTCATTTTCCATTTCGGAACCACCAACAGTGACATAATTCGCTGCTTGAGGTACAAAGTTCGCAGCTGGAGGGCCAACGAAGCCCCCCGACAGATCGGGGGGCTCGTTCATAATAGATGAAACACAAAAAACTTACCTAAATATCAGCTATTACACAAAATATTATATGTACACTATATAAATAAACTAAAACAGTTAAAAATATACCCTACTGATCACTTTAGAAGCTAAAACTATAAAATTTTATGAAAATAGTTAAAATCGCGCCCGTCACGAACCACGTTTCCCGCGCTTTTTTCGTAAAATACTTTGTAAAGGTAATATGTTTAAATTATTTTTTTATTCAGCAGCTAGAAATACGAACCTCCTTCAAATCCAAGAAGTCAGCATCACCAAGCTTGGTTCTCGTCGCGTACGCAAACTTGAACGCCTCTATGATCCTGTGGTACGTCAGGATTTTGTCGTCCGTGCTGTTGATGCTGTCCCTCGTGAGGTTGTACCCTCGGAGGACGTTGAGGATGTAGCCTAAGATGACCCCGCTGCTGGGCGGGGGAGGGGAGTAGAGGGTGTCCCCGTTGCTGATTGGGAAGGAGAGGGGCTGGCTTATTTTTGGTCTGTAAGTAAAAAAATATGATGGAATTAGAGATTATTCCATTGGTTACGGAGTTCTAATAAACGTCAGATGATGTTTGGTTGGGGTGTTCTTTGGATAGTTCTGGCTCGTTACATGCAATTAATAATATATTCAGCTCCGCATTGGACCAAAACTGCAACAAAATGACTCAGCAAAGGAAAGTTAATATGATGGAATTAGAGATTATTCCATTGGTTACGGAGTTCTAATAAACGTCAGATGATGTTTGGTTGGGGTGTTTTTTGGATAGTGCTGGCTTTGGATAGTGATGCAATTAATAATATATTCAGCTCTGCATTGGACCAAAACTGCAACAAAATGACTCTGCAAAGGAAAGTTCTTATTTCTACACTTTTGAAGGATTGATCCCTAGGATGCCTCACTGAGTAAGTAAGGAATTAATTCTGGAAACAAAAACAAGGCTTCACGTTGAATTTCTGATCTCATATACTCTATCAGCACTTATTAAAGAGGTTTGTGCGTTACACTACTATCTATTATATGTACCATTCACAATTTTCTAACTATGAATGAAAACGATTTCAACATCACTAAAATTATTACAATGTCTTTTTTATAAGAAATATATGAAGTGACTCATGTTACTTGTATGGTACACTTATCGTAGCCTGTTTGTGCAGCTGTTTGAGTATTTTTCACATTTTAACAATGGTTATTATTACATTGAAATATAGCATAGATTATATAGCAACACCTTACTAAGTAAGAGACGAGAAACTTTTATTCAGGTAATGAGTCATTTGTATGGTAAATTAACGATAACGTTATCGATGTTACATGGAATGTTAATAAAGCGAAACGCAATAAAGTGTTGAGGAATGCTAACATTTTGTATGGCTATGTAAGAGTTATTATGCCTTGCCGTAATCTACAGACCAAGTCAAGTTTTCAGTATATATTTTTTTATTTTTCCGCATTATTCCTTTTCATTCAAATGTGAACTAGTTAACCAAAAAGATTAGATACCAACATGATTTGTGATGATAATACTGTTTTGTAACAAACCTACCATTTTGTTGGTTGCTTTTACCTACGGTACGCTTTTTTAGGTATAATAAATAATAGGTAACTCAAAAAGTACGTTGAAGCCAATTTACTAAGCAATTTACCAGAGTGATAAAAACAACCTTAACAACTAAGTAATACGGTAAATCTTTTGGGTGATGATTAGAATGCTCTGTTATGTAGGCATAGACACTTGCAGTGTTTACAGACTGAACACGATCAATAATAAAATAAGTAGGTTTCGTGTTATGACCTGAAAATAGCATTTCAGATAAGTAGTCTTTTGTGATAAGTCCAAATCTCACGAAAACACAATAAACACGTCAGAATGTAGTTTGTTTTTGTTATTGATTGTTTTGTTATTCGTGTATCTGCGTCATTATTGATATGTTTTCTTAACTTCTTCAAAAAATGCCACTGCCCCTGCTAAAATCTAGAAGTTTGCATCGGTGGCACACATCAGCTCATCTTGCAAACAGAACTCTGGGCCCATAGATAAGATGCAATCTTTCCACAGCGAACTTCGCTACTATCGCCAACGAAATGTCAAATTATGTATGCAAAAGTCACGCGATGTTTCGATGGCTTATGTTATATATTTTCATACATTTTGATAGCGACAGCGAACTTCGGTTAGAATAGATTGCATCTTGTCTACGGGTTCAGGGCACGCTGGACAAGACAGCAGATGCCTTGACAGACAGCGGTATGACAGCGCGAACCAGGGTGATGGTAAAGTCGTCTAGTACTTTTATAAATTCTAGGGCGCAGTTACAGACTGTCGGAGATGTTACATGGGCCAAGGAGCATGGTGCAGAAATATTGTGATGGAATACTTGGACCTGAGAGAATACTGAGATTTTTCTCTGTGACGCGGAAACGGTTTAATAAACCGATTAATGAGTTATTTTTTTAGGTTAAGTTTTTTTAGATACTATCGACGATCTACGTAAAAATGGTTTTCCATAAGGTTTTCCAGCAACAAAGTGGTATAGTAGTAAATTGGTAAAATAGGTTATTATTTATGTATTATGTAACTTCTAAGTAAGTATGTTACTCGAGTTCGTACTGTCGTAAATTGTTTTATCAGCAGTACTCATGCAGTAGGTAAGTTCTTATTAGGTGAGGTCGGCTCACATTAATACGATGATAAATGTAAACTGATATCATGTAGTTTCCAGTAGGTCATTGATAAATAATACCTATTTAGTACCTACTTAGGCAACAAAGTTAATAATTAGGTTTATTATTCTAAATAAGTACTAAAATGCATGTAAGAAAATTACTAAGGATGGATTCAAATGATTTTCAGGATTTAGGCGGCTCTAAATAACAACATTTAAGTTAAGTTGACCTGTTGACTAATTTAATCCCGACTGTCGTTGGATCAGCGGTTTGTTAGCCAATGTTCTCACTATGATGGTACCTAGTGTATACCTCGATATGATGTCGACTGTCTGTAGCTATACCTACGTACTTGTAGGTAAAGTGTATTATTCGTGCTCGCAAACCTGATTTTTCGAAGAGATGACGTCATGCAATCTTGAAAATCGTTCCAAAAATATTGTGAAACTTGTTTCACAAATGTAATTTCGTAATAAATAAGTATCATCTTGGTTTTGGTATATAGTAGGTTCACGCACACCAACTGCCTAGGTACCTATAATAGGCTTAAAGAGAGGTCGATTTTAATATGAGCAATAAATATGGTACTGATTTATAATGTACGCACATAAATCAATGTACACGCACGAATACTGAAGATATACTACTCCATACAGAAATTAAACCTTAATAAACCATGGCACAAGTTTGAACGGTTATACATTTCTGCTCAACATTAAATAGTATTGAAGTTTCAGCATCGAGGAAGTGCTCTACTTAACGCCTACTTAATTTCTACACGGGGGCGCGGCCGGGGTTTTGTGAAATGAGATGATGATGATGACGATGAGACCCACGCAAATTACAACCCTTTTAGAACTGCATAAGATGTCACGGGACTTACATTACCTTGCTGTTGTCTGTACAATCCGATAATTAATGTGGACACTTACTGATAGTTCCTCAAGTCCTCAGCCGTGATGATACTCCCCACTCTATTCAAGTCCTCCAAAAAGTCAGTTGCCAGGCTTCCATTGTAGAGCTCGTCCCCTCCATTCTCAGCAATCCTCTCCAAGGTCTTGCAGAAGGCTTCTGCGGGCTTCACGATGGTGCCTGGTTTGTGGAACTTGCCGCTCGATGTATATACTTTGCTGGAAGAAAGAAATTGGCATGGTCATAAAATGAGATGATTAAGACTTCTATCAACCTACTATTACACTACATTATATGTGTGCATGTACAAAGTATTTGCAGAAAGAACGAAATAGAAAGTAAGTACATAAGTATTAACTTTCTGATTGTTGGATAACTGTTGGATATTAATCTTACGTAATCAGAAGTGTTTACTTTGAGTTAGGTACTTGGTTCATACTATCGTATTATAACATTATTATGTCGGCAGCCTGCCACCGACACCTTCATTCACGATGGCGACAAACTGCTGAAGATCTGCCTGGGCAGATCTAGACAAGATGCAATCTTTTCCAAACGAACTTCGCTATCGTCAACGAAATGTCAAAATATAATAGATAAGTAGATACATATTCATTAATACAAGAAGGTATGCAAAAGTCGCACCATGTTTCGATGGCTTACGTCGTTAATTTTGCTAGCGATAGCGAATTTGCTGTAGAATTGTAGAATAGATTAAATCTTGTCCAGAGGGCCCAGAGTGCACATCACATTATTGTAAATTCCTGCAAAATCTCTCTCTTTATTTCTCGATCAACGTACCTCAAATTCGGATCGTTCTTGATGTAAGGCGCGCTCTCAAAGCCCCCATGGAGCGCCTTGGAGATGGTGTAGCCGTTTTTGCAGAACTCTAGAGTGGGGGTGATCAAGCTTTCCCAGGGCAGTCGGCCCCAGCGCTGGTATGCCGCCCACATGCCTCGGAGCTCCCCTGGTACACCCACAGCCAAGGCCCCTGAGATAAAAAAATATTGGTACAGACTAGTCAGGGGTTTAAATGTGATGTCTGAAAAAAATATTAGAAAGGGGCTCTGGGCTCAAAGGTTGTAAAAGACAAAAGGCTACTTTACAGGAGAAGCAAAAACCATTTTTTTAAACTTCAATTGAGTATAACTTTTTTGTTTCTTGAGCTATGTTTTCGATACCAAGGTTCATATAATTTCATGTATTTTCCGTAGGTTTGTACTACAATTGACCTACTGCTATAATTAAGGAGATACTTTTCCTTTACGCCCTTAAAATTAACATAAAATGTCCTTTACACCCCTTGAATTTTCGTTATTTTTTAAAGTAAAAGTGTAAGTCTATTTTCACATACATATCTGTATAGAATTAGGGCATTAACTTTGAAATTTGACGACCGTCTTGGTGTGGTCGTTCGCGCACCGGACTTCTAAACCAGGCGGTTGCGGGTTCGAATCCCGCAAGGGGCAAATGTTTGTGTGATGAGCGCGAGCATTTGTACCTAAGTCATGGATGTTTATATGTATTTAAGTATTTCTATCCGTTATCCTAGTCACCATAGCATAAGCTCACGCTTAGTTTGGGGCTAGGTGATTGGTGTGTTTGTTAAAACAATTTATATTTTTTATTTATATTAAAGGAGAAACTTTAAATACTTTGAGGTGGTAAAGAATAAATATAGTATGAAATAAATAATGAATTTTGATATTTTTAGTGGAATATTCAGCTTTACTTGTGACTTCTGTATATTATATCATACATAATGTACTACGACTTTTTTACAAGAAATTACAGGTAAAAAATATATTTGTTTGTTATGTGAACCAAAGGTTGAAAAATAAAAGTGAGTGGCCACTTCAGAATCTAAAGTTTAATTATGATGTAAGCTATGAACATGTGCTTATTTTTTTCTTATAAGCATAACTTTTAGATGTGGTTAGTTTAGGAGATATTGTTGATTTTATATTTTTACCAAGTCAACAAAAGAGAACAGCGCTGCGTCTTACGTACAGCTGATATTTTTGGACATCTCTGGTGCCTTTGACAACGCGTGGTGGCCAAAAATCTTGTTGAAGGCCAAACAGGCGGGAGTCCCGACTACCATCTACAGAATCTTGGTCAGTGTTTCCGCGTCGACTTGGGGCGTTAAGTTCCCGGCCCTTAAGATCCTGTACTCAGGGACTTATGTAGTGTCTTTAACATACGCCGTATGGTTACGACCCTCGTCGTTATTTATCGTCAGAAGAGCTTCGCTTAGCAGGCAGAGGTTGGCGCTTATTTTGCTTACAAAAGCTTACAGAACGTGCAGTTCCGCGGCACTTCCGGTGCTCGCGGGAACTCTCTATGCCAATCTGGAAGTTGCTCGTGCAGTACAAGTTGAAGAAGAGAGAATCTAGCTGGCCCCCAGGGAGCGCTGGAATTGAAACGCCGCATCAGAGAGGAGGTGGTCGCCACTTAGCAAGGAGCGGTGGTCTTCGAGAGAGGACGGACGAGAGTTGTTTCTTGTCCGATGTTGGTGTGAGGTTATCTTTCGAATGGGTCGAACCTGATTATGTTGTTTCGCAGAATCTAACAGAAAACGGTTGCTTCAGATAGCGTCTGCCCAGGCTTGCGCATTGCGAGTCAGCACTGTGTCCTTGTGGTGAAGAAGAAGTTGAAAACAATCACGCACTTTGGGACTGTATCCTATACGGAAGCCAACTAAAATGTGTGACATTTACAAAATAGAAAGTAGAACCAAAATAAAAGGATAAATGTTATCTTCTAAAGGATTATAATTAAATTTCATTTTTACTATTTTGCATTATTGTCGATAGCGCAGTGGCTAGCGGGTTGCCTCTCATGCGGGTGGTACCGGTTCGATCTCACGTGCCATCATGTACCAATGACTTTTTCTGAGTTATGTACATTAGTTGTTTCACTAACCGATGCTCTTACGATGAGGGAAAACATCGTGAGGAAACCTACACATTCAGGCGACTGCGTGTGTAACCATGATCCAAACTGGTCAGGTTCCCCTGGCAACAGGGTCGCGGAGGTCAGATGGCAATCGCTTCACTGTAATACCTGACTGCCACAACCTGGATCATGGTCAGCGGACCCTGGGCCCTCGCGTGCGAGATTACAACCAAGATAACGCTAGGAGGATGATGACTATTTTGCATTATTAAAATCACTAGTAACTAAACTATAATAGTAATTTATATACAACTTTCACTATTCGTAGAAAATTCTATCAAAATAAATTTGTATCTGAATGGTCAATTTAGCTTTATTTGTGAAGGTACAAAACCATCATAGGCGAAGATATTTACATGGAACATTTTATTGTTATTAGTGAATGCCAAATGGTATAAGACAACAGAAAAAAGTGCTTCTTCTTAGCTACGAAATATCATGTAATGATATTTCCAACCGAGGTAACTTAAATAAAGGTCAAGTGGAAATCTAACAATAGAACTTTTTGGTACTAATACTACTACTGTATGGAAACTATTTACTTCAAAACTATCTTCTGTCAAAGGACAGTGATCTTATTTTATGCAGTCACAAGCAATGAAATGTATACAAATAAGTTTTTATTCCATCCTAATAAGGTCTTAAATCGAATGCAGATGTATACCTATTGATGCGCGTGACTGTAATATTGTAGGGGCGTAAAAGACAGTGATATTTTTTTATGTAATATTGTAGGGGCGTAAAGGACGAGTGTTGACCACAATTACCTATACAACCTAAAAAATATTTTTCAATTGGTCTTAACACTATAGTCAACATGTGTAGATAGTTACATGTCTTTTACCTCTACAGTTTATGAGTAAATCCTGTCGTAAAGGACAAATAAAGGCAAACTTCGCTAAACTGAATACACTGATCGATAGAGAATTTAAGTCTGAGAAAATCTATGTATATAACAAATTTTGGCCAAAATGTCCTTTACGACCGTTGAGCCCAGAGGTATCGATATGTGCATAAATCGGGAAACGACTATTTCTGTCACCCAGTAATTGTATTGTATATTGTTCTTCAACATTAGACAAAACAACACAGTAAAAGTGGCCGAGCGTGTCAAACCCCAGTCGGATCACTTTTGAACCAGATCCAAGAGAAAGCTTTGGAGAAATTCGCACGACTTTATGCTTATATAGCGGGTGCCATGCTGAAATACACTGTTGCTATGTGCACTTTGCATTTAAGCTGGTCTTGCAGTTTGCTTGAGATAAGTAAGGGGTTTTGATTGTACCTTCTTATACTAACTTGACAGATAGATTATACGTCTCTAACAAATTCAGTTACTGCAGGCAGAGCTTAAGGTTTCAACAATCACACAAATACTTAGTCCTAAATAAAGCGCTAGCGCTATAGTGACGAGGATAACGGATAGGAGACATAATTTTATTTATACAGAGGTTCCGTTAATGAAGGATAATCCTTTAAGTAGTCACACACATATTGCCCTATTATATTCCAAAAAAACAAGTCAAAGTGTTACCATTTTCGAGGTATAATATTTAATTGTTGTATGGCTACTTCTATAATTAATGACTTTTGAAAGTCTGTTTCTATTTTAATACTTTTGAATATTCCAAACACCAAAACTCCTAAAAAAAAAAAAACCAAAAGCTCACAAACAAAACAACACTTTTACTTGAAAAAAAAAGTGATGCAACTAATCTGTAGGTACCTAAAGGATTATCCTTCATTAACGGGACGGGAAAGAACATAACACAGGGTAATGTTCTTTTTATAAACGTCATTCATCCATTAATAGACATAGGTAGGTACAAAAGTAGCTATTCATATTGTATAATCAGTTGTGTTACAATAGTGTAGCGATGGGCGATTGTTCGAAAGAAAATAATCGAATGAATCGACAATCGACCAATCGAACTATCGAATGTCGATTTAGTAATTCGGAAAAAAAATAATCGAATAATAATCGACAATCGAATGATAATCTATACTTGGCCCTTCGATGCATTCGATTGAATTGCCGCGTCAGGACAGGCAGCGAACGAACGATTAATCGACGCGACGAATGACGATTCATTCGTTAGTAGTTAGTAATACGGCCTGCGCACCGCGTGCTCCGGTATTGCTCGCCGCATTATCGAATGATAATCGAATGACTGCGGTTGCTTATCGAATACATTCGATTACAGGGGCCATTCGAATAATTCGATTAATTTAGTAATAATCGCTCATCGCTACAATAGTGCCACTTATGAATAAGTTTTCAATCATAACATAACTGAAACTATATACTCACTTTGATGTTTTATTTTTGGAAAACCTTGGAAATTCCATGTCCATGGTTTGATGTAAGTTATTTATGTGCCTATCTATGAGATCGAAGCTATTAATGAAAATTAAAACTGTGTTTTAAACTACAAATGACAGGAAATATAAGTTTCATTAGGAGATCTAAGTGTTGTGTTCAATTTAAAGTCATCAAACGTTGAATCCTCTGGTAAAATGATTACATGTTTACAAAAAGCTATGGTAATTAGTCCCTGGTAATTATTCTAACAATGAACAAGATACGTAAATACCCTTAGTCTTAGTAGGTAATTAATTAGTGTTGTTTTACATAACCGTTTAATGACATTCATCTACGCGGGAGAGAAGATACTTTTGCAGCTATGGCACAGAATAGTTATTATGTAATTTAATTGGAAATAAGAAAAGGTTGATATTTTTTCTACTTTCTTTATTTCATTTAAGGGGGTGCAAAGCAATATTAGAAGGTTCATATCTCAGATTATTTGAGGTTCAAACCTACTTTAGGGTCCGTACCTAGATAAGATGAAATTTTATTGTAAAGCAAAGTTCGCTATCGCTAACAAAACGCATGAAACTGACAGAACAGCAATCGAAACATCACGTAACTTTTGCATACATATTCTGAAATTTCGTTGGCGATAGCGAAGTTCTCTGTAGAAAGATTACATCTTGTCTAAGGACCATGAATACAGGGAAATTCGGAAAAAGTATAAAATGTGCAAATATGCACTAAGTAAGCAGGCACTCATTACACTCTACCTACATGTCGCTTCCCGGCAAGAAAAGAGTCACAATACAAAAATAGCTGTTTCGAATAAATGTAATTTTAATAGTTTTTCGTTCATTTAATCGTCAATAATTTAAAACTAAAACAGTCAGATAACTCAGTACTTTTAAGTAAATAACTTATTTATATGATATTTATAGAGCTTTAAATATAACAGCAAAAATTTCATTGTGTACCCAATATGTGTTGTGACACTTTTCTTGCCGGGAAGCGATGTGGTGATGTCTACCTAACTAACTCATTTTATTGTCCCCAATATATTAATGGTGCTGATCTCCTCAGTTCATCGCTCTACCTATATTAATTACAAACCATAATTTTACAGTCGCGCGTTTACTAAAATTGTTTTGTTCAACAGACAACACGTTTCAAACAATATTTGAACAATTGTCTCTCGTAACAATGGGAACATTAATTACAGAAAGTACTAGTAAGTGGGTAGGTAGGTACCAGTATTTTATTGTGTAGAATGAAACTGTCGAAAAAAATAGTATTCATTTTATGCCGAATAAATCATCTCTAATGCCTGGATCTGTTCGAACTAATCGCCTTGTTTTTACGGACATAAAGTGCTAGCTCCGGGATAACTCGCAGCATGTGAGTGAGCTCCAGAAGTGGTGCACGTCGCACAGAGCTAACTTAGACTGTGACGGACATAGAGGGCTTGTCTGCCACGGGGATGGCATTTGTGCATCGTTTTTCACAGGGCGATTCTATAACACTTCAATACTTTAAATGCTACTAAAGATAGATACGAATGGGGAAGTTGTTTCATCTCCTTAAATCACTATTGCGTATCCGGAAATATTGTAGTGCGTGATCCAAGTCGTTTTTATACCTAGGTACATTAATAACATTTTGGTCTGGTGACCTACAGTTTCGTTTTTTTTGTTTGTTCCAATACCTACCTTGTGAAACCAGTACACATTTGTTAAGTAAGTAGATAACCTGATTTTATCATCATGTGGGTAATAAACAACCAGTTTATTAAGGACATAAGGATAAGACTGGAGAAATACTAAATTTTCTTAAAAGGTAAGTATTTTAATGAGGTAGAATTTAAAGGTTGTTCTATTTAAACCTACAATACATTGATACTTCACTTATATCACCTATCACCATCATGGCCGATTTTTGACGTACTTCGACGACACCATAGACTCATAATAATATTACTGTACCTTTAGAGGCTTTGTCAGGGTTCCCATGGAACATGTCCTGGGTGGCGGCGGCTGGCGCAGTCTCCCTCGCATTGACCACGTAAGCCTTCTCCTCCTCCTTGATGTAGACCGTCATAAAGAACCCCCCTCCGATCCCCATGCTCTGCTGGTTGAGTAGGCTGTTGCAGAACATGGCTGCGATGGCTGCGTCCACTGCTGAGCCATTCTTGGAAAGTATTTGCCTGGAATAAAAAAAAACATTAATTAGATTGATTATGCCGGGTAGCCGATGATAACCAACAGCGGCAGGTTTGGTGGCTAGAAAGCTAGCCTGAGAAGCAGGATCCCGATGCACCGGTGAGAGGTCACTCTAGGCAAGATGTAATATTTTCATCAGCGAAGTTCGCTATCGCCAACGAAATGCCATACCTAATAAGTACTTCATACGTGATGGATATGCTTGTCACATGATGTTCCAAATTCAATAGCTTATGCCTGTTTCATACAGTTAGCGATAAAGAACTTCGTAGTAGAAACATATGAATTGTATATTAGTAAGAAAGTCTGTAAGAAAAGTGTTTCTAACTAAATCTTTCAAATCATGTGAATCACGATAAAATCGTAGGTTTCTGTAAAACCTAAAGAAGGTAAACTAATTTTTTGTTTATGATCGAGAAGGTAGCTAATTATTACAAATTGAGCAGTGTTATATAGCAAAAGTTACAAGTCAGCAAATTCTAATATTATTGTTTAAATTTTTATCCATAAATTATGTAACCTTCATATATAATACCCAAGAAAACTAATGTAGATTATCTGTCTATTATTATTGTATGATAAGATTACGGTGTATCATTTAGATTTACAGAATAACAAAACAACAGTGAATTTATCTTTATTTTCAGTAGGTACAAATCTATTGTACAAAGATAGACCAATTAAAATGTGTTATAATATGCCTTCATCGGATTTTATTTTACTTATTTAAAAAAAAATACGTTTTTGCTTTAATAATTTGTTGAGTTACTTGTGTGACAACTATGCGAGTTAATTTAAACTAAGCATGATAATTTGTTGCAGAATTTTTTGATGCAATCTAAAAATAATCCTATTCGTGGAATAATTTAAAATATTTACTATAACTATTGACTCTGTGCCCAAATAATCGAAGACGTATGAAAAACTCAAACCTTGGCAACAATTTCTGCTGAGAAACCCATTGTATTTATTTACTGTCTGCCCCAAATTTTTGTAAGGTAGGTACCTATTTATAAAAGTAGAACGATACTTCGATTGTAGGTACCTAATTTGTTTATTTCAAAGTGGATTATTAGGTAGTTCTCCTTTAAACCCACCAATGACGAACTGTATTAATATTTATTTAATCAAAATTGAACGCACCAATGACGAACTAAGTACATATTATATTAATATTTAAGTAGTTTAATGAAACAAATGATTATAATCGAGTCGGTATTCAGATTGTGTGAATAATTTTGAGAAGTCTTCTTCTTAAATCATAAGTAATTAATATACTTTGGTAATTTGAATACATATTATCGGTACTTAACTAGAGGTATCATATTTACTTAGACATTAAAAAAAAATTAAACATTTTAGGTTATACAGGATGAAGGCAAAGCCATTTTTAGGTGTTTCCGTGATAGTAGGTAGATACATAGTTACCTATAGGTAGACACCAACACAATATATAAAAAAATCTAACATATTAACAACTAGCAGTTCTCCGCGACTTCGCCCGTGCCAAAAGTCGGATTTCCATACAAATTTTCATCCCCCATTTCACCCCCCTTATGATTTTATATCGCGACCAAAAATAGCCTATGTCCTTCCCAGTGTCTCAAACTATCTCTGTGCCAAATTTTATTTGATTCGGTCCAGTAGTTTCGGAGCCTATTCGATGCAAATAAACAAACAAACAAACAAATCTTTCCTCTTTATAATATTATTAAGTATAGAAGTATAGATGAGAAACAAAACATTCGGAGCACAGGTACTTACTTAGGTATGTACTGCTTTGCAGGTGTTTTAAAAACTAAACTCGGTACATTGACGTGTATTAGTGAAATAGATCGTTACTCGTATTTCAATAAAAAAGAGCCAAGAGTGTGTTGAGCAATTATAAGTAGCTACTTAACAGTACTTAAATGTAGGTAAATAGTCAGTTTACACTTACAGACTAAGAAAGGGAGATTTTAATAAAAGTTTAAAAATATTAGGGGTATAAGTATTTCACTATTTATGAGTAATTTTCCGTATTTTTATTAACTAAAAAACATTGTGAAGCAAATAGCCTAGTTAGGCTATTTATTAAGAACGTATTTATGTAAAATCTATTGTATAATGTGGATTTTGAATGACATTTTTACACTTATTATAAAGTGCTAGGTCAAATACTGTTTTTAGGAATCGCGAACCTAGGTAATTTTTTTTTCTGAGTTAGGTAAGAAGTACGGTGTGGGTACTTTTGCAATCGTTTTTTTGAAAAGACAAAACTATACGGACCCGTAAATTCTTCCCGTTATGTTATGCAATAACTACATTTTTACGTCGGAACTGCGATAGGTGGTTTTTTGTGGATTGAATCGCCATTAACGAAAAATAAAACGTGAATAGTAGGTATAGATGATACCAAAAAAATGATGTAATATTTCGCTGAATTTCAACACTAGGAGTAGCTGTAAATGAAATTAAAAAAATTTGATAAAAGGTGAGTTAAAGTCATTTAAGTAGAATGTAACCGTAGCGTACTACATACAGTAGGTGATTTTTTCGAATCTTAAACTAGGTAAGTACTAGATCGAAAACTAAGTGCGTAAATTAGTTTTCAGACACAATTAACTGTAAATAATAAATATAAGTATAAAGGGACGACTGACAGATGCCCTTAGCATCAAGTCCACCTTTTGTGCAGTGGGGGCCCACATCAACTTACCCAAATCTGTCAATCCCAATATCCCAATAAGGTTAAAATATGGTTGCGGAATTTGACAGACAGTATAGTTTGTGGGGCCGTGTGTGCTCCACTTTTATTTGTGCAATAAAGTTTATAATATATTTTCTACTAGTAGTTCCCCGCGACTTCACTCGCAAGAGTTGGATTTTCCATATAAACTTTCATCCCCCATTTTACCCCTTTAATGTTTTTATATCGCGACAAAATGTAGCCTATGTCCTTTCCAGGGTCTCGAACTGTCTCCACACCAAATTTCATCTCAATCGGTTTAGTGGCTTAAGCGTCAAGAGGTAACAGACAGACAGACAGACACACTTTCGCATTTATAATATTATAGTAAGTATGAATTTATTTAACACGCGATACGTGGAATTTAATTGCTAGGGTTGGTATAAATACAAGGGGTTCTATCATCATCGGAAACATTATGTTTAAAGAAACTTGTCAAACAGGTGAAATATGCTTAGAACACGCAAAAATCAAGCTGTGACAGTAGTACATAAGCAGTTTATGTACGCACGGTGCAAAAAACGTGTTAAGAACACATAAGTAGCAGAGGTAATTGGAAATTTTAAAGTTTATACCTTAGTAGGTTTCCACATTGTGAAATCATTTAGGTAGGTATATGTTACTAATCGTCGGATGTTGTGAAATATCTACGTGGAAAAACATGGGACGTAAAATGCTATCAAGATTTGTCCAATATTTGTCCTGGATGGAGCTCCCTTTCCATCTCAGTATGCAACGGTGCATGATGCACTATACCTATGAGGAAAACTTCTGCTATACTTACGCTACTTGAACATTTTTTTTATTTGAAACTAGCATTTCCTCGCGACCTCGCCCGTTCATAAAGTCGAATTTTCCATAAAACATTCATAACCCATTTCAACCCCCTGATGCTTTTGTATCGCGACAAAAAGTACTAAGTCCTTCCCAAGGTCTCTAACTATCTCTGTACCAAATTTATTATTATATACTATAAGTATATAGATGGATTTGCCTTTGACTCTTAGGCTAAACCAGACGTGGCGTAGACAGACTCGACGATGGAGCTAGCTCACCCAGTAGGTTCGGGCATTCCCACTCACTGACGGAACCCGCCAATTTATAGAGAAATATTCCTGAATTCAAATTGTATTGTAAATACTTACAAATCAACTGAAATCACTAGGATCAAAAACATGCTTACTATTTACATTATTTATACAACACATTACACTATAAAACCTTGCGATATTCATGAAAAAATCAAGATGAAAAAGATTCAGGATTATTTTCAGAAAATCTTCAAGGCTCTTATTATAAATGGTCTTTCATAAGTTTAGGATCTAAGTACCTAATAAGACTTAGTGCGATGTAAGTACCTAATAAGACTTAGTGCATTCAGTATGATTTGAATATACGAGTACTTATATACTTATTTTATTACAAGAAAGGATTCACTTACCTACTACCAGTAAGATGGGCTTCCTCTCAGGATTTATATCTTCGGTTTAATTAACCTACTCAATAATTATACTAGGCAACCCTTTAACTGCGTTGTTGTATGTAGTGCTTATATAGGAAACCTCGAGAAATACCAATGTTAATGTATTGATAACAAACGTCAACCCATTTTATGTGGTGCTTGTTAGAAAACTACCTATTTTGTGACTCCCTATTAAGTAGCAATTAATACCTTATCTAATGCTGTACAATAACTGAGCTGTGATCGCTATAAAAGAAACAAAATGTCCAGCCAACCTTTACATTTACCTACTGCGTTGTGTTTTTCTACGACGCAAAAAGCAGCTGACTACGTGGGCTGAATCCACCGATAATAAATAGCCGACAAGGCCAGCCACCTCCGGCCGATTCAAGGTTATTTTTGTGTATAAACACCGCCTCGTTGTTAGCATACAACACATAGCAAGATGGCCTCTATTCACTTCCCAGTCTTACATAAATGAAACAAAGCAGTACCGTTAATCATACTTTAATTTTTATAACCTTAAATTAATTATTACAGTCGTCGAGTACCTCGGGGAAGATACAAACTCATAATAATCTAATTAGGAATTAGTAACACAGCATTTGAGCTCTAGAACAAGCTCATATTAGATGAGATCAGTTCACGGAACGGTGTTAGGTCCATAATAGATGCACTGGCCTTTGAGCCACAGTTACAGGGGCTACCGAGGCCTGGGAATCGGTCGGCACCTTGTTTGGTAGATGTGGTGGGCCTGGTAGAAGCTCTGCGTCAACAGAAACCGCCTCGGGTGTTCCCATGATCTCCGAGATGAGTCGCGACCCGAACTTTCTTCGGGAATGCGCCACAACAACCTCCTTTCGTTCGGCATATCAACGATCCGTTTGCACGCCATTGTCGTCGTTTCCGATCAGCTCATTTAGTGTTTATTAGCTTTCTTGTTGTTTTCTGTGTTGACTAGCTTCGTAACGATCTTTCTGGAATGGCCGGACGGGTCGAAGTGGTTGGTGTGTTCGCTCACCTCTTTCTTCGTTCGCTGCTTGCCGCTGTGTCCAGAGAAGATGTGCTTATCGTGGTCGAAGTTGTAGTAGTCGTACTCGTCGAAGAAAGCCTCGGACATATTTACTTTTGCTTTGGAAATTGTGAGAGCACGAGAATTTTTTCGTATGACGTTGTCACTTGGTGAATGCGTTCAGAGTGTTCGGTGTGTGTTGGTGCGTCGCGCTTATATAGTGCTGTACCACGTCAGTGACCGCATGCGCGTCGATAATATTCTCGAAACGCGATTGGTCGAGAGCTCTTTACCGCGACCCGGTTATGAAGGATGTTTGTTTATTTATAGTGGTGTGTATGTGTGCGTTCGCCGGCTGGGGCTGCCATTGATAAAATTCAGAATACCACCATGATTTCATTTCAGTGTGAAATGGACAGAAGAAAATGAATTTGCACTTATGGATACTACTTATTCTCAAATTATAAGTTCAAGCTATTACCTGGGATGGAACAATGTGCGTATTTTGATGTAAAGAGTCTTTAATCGGCTTTATTGTATTAATGTTAGTTGTAGAAAGTATAAAAAAAATATTTTTACAAAGATTTCGTAGTCGTTCGTAGCATTCGTAGACTTTTAGCAAGCCTGTGCTGCTACGAGGTCACGTATGAGATAATTTAATTGTGTCATTTTACCTGATTAAGGGGATATTTTATTTGCCTTGCAACTCTAATGATTGTGTGACTTGAAAACCATTATGTTTTGTGTATTCGGTACTTCATTGTTTCCATAATCGAAGACTTATCACGAATGATTTACGTAGTAATTCGATAAACTGCAGAATAATACATAAATGTACAAAGTTATTGCTGTATTGAGTCGTATATTATGGTCTCGAGCCGCCATCTGTTGAGTATAGTGAAAAGTAGTGGTAAAGTTGGTCTGATATTTTTCGAATCCCGTAATTCTTGTTCCTGTTCATAATTCATGTTTACGAGTTACTTGATCTTGATCAAGAACCATGGGTTTCACTCCAGTTATCGAAATAATTATGTGAGCCCAGGAGCGGGGATCCCACAGTACGTTTGCCAATTTCGCTAACGAATATACACTATGATGATGATGATGTCCTCCTAGCCGATTTCGACTACGGCGGCATATCTCAACAGAGATTAGCCAATTTACACTGACAGTGCTACCATACCAGTCAGTTGATGCCGGGCAAATACGATAACCACTGTACAAATCCTCACGGACATTGAAGGAACTTACATTTAATTACAGCATCAATATTTTATGAAAAAAAGGGGGCAAAATTGGTTGAACGATTTTTGGTTTTTCTTGTTTTTGCTATCTTTAAATCGATGAATAGCGCTGACTAATAAACAACTTTCATGCAGATCTAATAACAATAAAAACACTTATCCATTTGCTTATCGACAATTTAAATAAAACAAGATAACCCAATGTTCCGCCTTATACCCAGAACTTAGAAATTCAAATATATACTGAAATATGATTCATGTAAAGTACCGTATTGAAATCTTGCATCAATAATAAGTACTTACCTACTCAGTGTTTTCCCAAAACTTCGTAATCGTTGGATTTATTTAGCAATTGTTTTTCTTAATAAATTTAAATGAATAAGCACGACAGGTGAGAGTGCATTTTGTCATTTCAGAATCCACATCACTGTGAAAAAGCCATGGATTTTTTACAGAAAAAATTGTTAAACAGAATTGTAGGGGATATTATCAGAGAATGTCTTCTTTACGTCAGATGTATGTCTCTCAGAAAATAGGTGTTTTAAATTTAAAATTAAAAAGTGGCTCTTAGCCAGACTTTTCCATGTACTGAAGTATTTAAAATTAACATCACGTAATTATAATAGTGAAACTGACTGATGACTATTTCATTAGCAGCTTTTTTATAGGGAGGAACTTTGCTAGTACCTTTATCGCGGGCACACCAAAAATAACCTGTAACTATAATTAAAATATACTTAAGGAGTTGTCATTTTGTAACCTATTCGATAACCGGATTTCGGTTTAAAGGTAAAGTTCACTACACTATAGTTTAGTTTTTGAGGTAGATACTTTGCCAGCTGTCAGTGCACTGTGGCCAGCACATCACACTTTACATTTTTGTTGCAAAAACACCTCTTTTACAAGTGCATAAGCAGCAAGCAACAGTGTTTAACTTGATGTGCCGTGGTCTGTACCTACTTCAAAACCCGATCTGTCATAAACTGTCAGTCGTGTCAGTTTACGGATAAAAAAAGTTTATATCATCAGATCGGCGAATAGAAAGAAGGTTACTTTACTATCGGGGTTATAAAATATAGCGACTTACCACTTTTCACAGAGATTCGCTTGGCGAGCCTCAGACGATCTCAAAATCGAATCAACTCCAAATAAATTGAGCAGTGTAACCTTTGGTGTAACTGCGAGCAAGTTTGAATTTTACTGACGTCGCTAGAATAGCTATTTACTGTTTTTTTTTTAGGAAAACTACGATGCGACGTGTAAACGATTTTGGCTCAAAAAATGGTAAGGCTTATTGGTCACTCAATAGTACATTAAAAACGCACTAACCTGCCAATTATAGAGCACTTTGGTGCGTCCGTGCACACTGCCGCTTTTTGGAACGTGTGGAGCCTCGATGCCGAGGGTAGCAGAGGATTTACGGGGTCTGGAGGCTCACGGTTCTTCCAGTTTTTGTAGTCGCCACTACCGATGAGGTAGCCGCTGAGGGCTGACACTAGGACGAGAAGCACCAACGCTGTGATGACCAGCTTCGTGCGCAGTTTGTACGGCCTGTGAAGGAATTTGAAATTAGAATGTTAGCTTAAATAAAATAAAAAAAGTCGGGGCTATTGCGGTTGCGGGTGTGCTCGCAAGTGGCAAATGTTTGTGTGATGAGCACGAGCTTTAGTTGTACCTAAGTCATGGATGTTTATAAACGTAAAGTATGAACGTCCGTTGTCCTAGTCGCCATAGCACAAGTTCACGCATAGGTTGGGGCTACGGTTTGGTGTGGTGTGATTGTTGAAACAATTTATTATTATCATTTATTTATAACCTACCTATGTCAAACTACCTACTACCTAGTACTTTTATATTTCATACTTTTTATGAGTTTGGGGTGAGTTAAGGTGCTGAGTTTTAGCCATAGTATTAGTAACTTATGCTAGATATTTTATCATTGTTAGGGTTTAAATTAGAATTGAAGTTAGTAAAACTTAAGGAACAAATGCACTGTTATTAATTGATTCAGAAATCCACTTATTTATTGTTATTTTATTACCCATACGTTTAAAAGCTTAGTTTATGATTGATGCAATTTTACTTATCTAAGTTTGAACCAGATGAGACTTAGATAATCATTTTCATAGTTTATCTCTATATATTACTTACTTTTCCGGGTAGTCATCGTCATCATTACTAAAATTCCCCTGAAATATTGCAAATCTGTTTATTGGTGATACAAGACGGATCGTATCCATCGGTATATCGTCCACCCGGGTGCTAATAAAGTGTCTTCGGTGTAAGCCACTGTGTTGCTCCATATTTTTTTTAATTCTAATTATATCTAAATCACGATTCGTCACGGCACTTGTCACGTCCTATATCAACATAACCTCACGGTAATCTCGTCACAGTTTGCTCACGGTAGCTACGTTTTAGCACTTTATTTTGCGGTTGTCGATAACGTTTTTTATTTGGTTGTGACCTGCTGCCACTGTTTTGGGATGTTTCGTTTTAGACAAGTGGCAGATGTTGCAGAGAACTTCCTTGCGGGTACCGGGCAAAATCGATACCGCGAACAGCTGTAGTATTGTGGTGCTACGACCTACATACTACCCTGAGCGGGAAAGGTTTTCAAGGCTCATGCATAGATGGCGCGGTACAGGATTACCTCATTTTGGCATAATTCTTACTTGTAGTAAGTCGCAGTGGGTAGTTTATGTTTTTATTCGCTTTCTGAGATACATAATGGAGATAAATTATAAAAAGCTAAGCCCGTTTGTCTCAGCGCCTATGGAAATGTGATAGCAATTTTTCAGACGCGGTGAAAAACTGTTGCCTTTGTAAACCTTCAGGTATCTAGATAGGTACCTGACGCACAAAATATTATTAACAAAGCAATTAATTATTTTATAATAAATTAGCAAAATATTCATACTATTACTAACAGAACTTATTTGTTTATTTTTTTAACACAGTTTATTTTGACTGATGCTGGATTTGGAACAATATTTTTTATAAACTTCTGAAAGACTGTGGAGACCAATAATAGCCTCTGGATTAGACCACCAAATACCCATAATAGTAATAGGTATAGACATGTGACCAATGTATGAATATTTGCATCCAAATGTTTTAGTTACGACGATTTTACAAAACTGGTTCTGTTGTTTTGTTTGATTCTGTCAAGGCCTTTGTTAAATAATATGTTTTGTTGTTAATATTCGATGATAAACGTCAAATCACTCTCTCTTTCACTTCTTCTGAGCTTTATAAATCAGTATAGATACCTACTTAGTCTAAGAATTCATTTACTTTTTAATCCGTAAAATGATAATGATCATCATTATTGATGATTAAAAATCTCTCTTAATTTAGGTTCATCTCGTTGATGTCTTTTATTGAAAATTATGCACAATAAAGATAACGTGAAGGGTTTAGTTGTTAGAAGCCTAATCTACAAGGGGTATAACCCCTTGTAGATTAGGCTTCTATGCAGATGAAGATTTAAAGTAACTTGGATAATATATTTTATTAGGGACATAGATAAGCGATAAGGACTCGGGGCCTATAGCAATTTTTGGGTTCTGAAGTCAATTAAGAACGTACCAAAGGATTTTGAACACTCTACAAAGTAGGTAATAACTGTTTGATAATACATACTTAATTAATGTAATAAGCTATATACTATGCCTGCTTCATTCAAAAACGAATTGATTTGCGAAAAGATTGTCATGATTCCTATCAACAATAACAAGAAGGAAATTAGCAACCACCATTTTTAAGACACTACACTCTTACTTTAGTTTATTGTTGACAGATAATAAAATTTTAAGCCTATTGTTTATAACAATTATTTTGTCGGTACAGATTACGTAGGTAAGCACAGCACAAAACAGACAATCCGAAAGCAAATCTATTCACTTCCGAATGCATATTCTTACCTATCTCGGTCGGAATCTGGAACCCTGATAAGCACATGTCGGTTTTTCTTTCGAACACTTCCTGGTTTTCTCAACGAACTGTCCCTTAGCAGTTTTTTGTCACTCATATTTATGTCGATAAACTAGCACTTTGGTATATAGTTTGCACCAGGTTAGCACAATTTCCTTAAAGTGTAATTTTGTATTAAAGTGGTGTTGGTTTTATCTTAATTGAGCTTTCTGACTATTAGTTATGACTCTAGGAAGATCGAATAAGTTAAGATCGATGAGGGCAACATTATGATTATATGTATATATTACATTATATGTATTTGATAAACTTAATTTATTGACTAATACTTATTTAGGGCCTAGATACCACAATGGTCACTTGATTTCCGTAAATGACGAAAGAAGAAAATCGTACTCGAATCTCGTTTTATTCAGTTAAGTAAGTAAGTATGGCATTCGATGCCTATTCTATGTGTTTCCCTCATAGACTTACGACTATCGCTTCGTTAAGTTTCATTTCACTCAAGTATCATTTAAGTTTTGAAGGTTCTTCGAGTGAGTGAGAGTGGCATCCCATTTTCGCTAAGAATTTTCGACAGTTTTGACATTTCAATATTTCGCAATTAATTCGAGTGTATTTTTATCATTAGGTTTTTAGCGTTCACTGGTTTTTAGTTACATATGTGAATTGGAATAGTCTCAATTTTAAACTGTTTGGTTATAATTATTTTTATAACTTAAGCAATTATTTTGCAAGTTTTACGAAATTGAATTTAATTTCGCTTACAAAAATTAATCGACTGTGTCCCACCGGATGGCACAGTCGATAAATGTTTGATATAGACAAGTTTTATAACCTACGTCCTACGTGGTATCAATATTATCTAATAAAAAGAGTAGGTATGCCTGAAATTATTGTATTATTACCTAATCACAAACAGTTCTCATCCAATTTTATTATACTTATAGCTAAACCTTATGCTACCCTATAAGTAATATAATCGAGTTTGTCTACAATCTTAATAAATAAGTATAAATAATGGGTTTTATTTTGCTGAGACTGCAACATAAAATTAGTTATCTGTAATGATGACAAAGTACAATTAATTTTAATTATTTTATGTTGTTGTCATTTTCCATCATATTATTATTACTGACTTAAGTATGTAGCATAATAATATACAGGATGTCCGGGTTTCGACCAGAGATAATTTACCTTTGGCCTTATATTTATCAAAATTTAGAGACAAAATAAAAAATAAAAATTGTAATTTTTTTTCGAAATATTGAATTTTTGTTATAGATTTAAAAAACTATTTAACTTCTTTTCTTTAAACAATTTTATCCCTCTATAACAGTTGGATAATAATTTTGAATTGATCTTTATTTCACTTGTTAGGCGATAGCGTTACCTTTCAAATGAATCATTTTCATAACTTTTAGGACCTCCAGAACCATAGATTTTTTTTTTATAATTAAAATGGCTGGCATTTTAAGAGGCGGGATTTAGAACACAACATGAGTTTTTTTCGATAACATTCGATGAACTAATAACCCATAAATTGTCGCTAGTCCAAACCCGGACACACCGTATAATAGTAATATCAATCATAATTATTTTCCTATTGTTTAGGCAAGTACACAGATTTATAAGCAGTAAAGTTAAAATATTAAGATTCACATATTTAATTAAATTATAGGTAGAGCTGTATGTGTTTATTTTAAATAATTACTTGTTCCTTCAAAACAAATTAGCCCTATTTGTATTTCATAATAAATGACCTAATCACGATAGCACGTAACTTTTATATACTCTTGTGAATATTGTAAATATTGTAATTGTATGATTTAAGTAAATAGTTATTTAAACTTTATTTACGAACTTTCAATTGTTACTCGTAGGTAAATAGTAAAGGATGTATGTATTAAGATACTTACTTAATATTATTGCGCGTATTTTGAATAGAAAAATGTACCTACCTAATGGCAACATCTTCGATTATTATTTAGATAATATCCAACTATTGAGTTTGTTTCTAGACGGAAAGTCAGAATTTGAAGAATAAATAATTTTGCCGCATACTTATCTTACGAATTCGACAGAGCTATGCTAATTCATATTGAAAATAAAATGAGCAACATTTGAGCAACATACTCAATGTATTCTCTCTGGAAAATACCTACTATTATTATATTATCGCTACTATTGAAAAATTTGAGTTTTTTTATAGAAACTAGCGAATTATTTGTGGTCATTTCAAATCCATTCTTATTTAGAAATTTGATATTTTGCTTAGGTACCTCAGGTATTTTAATATTAGATTACGGTTTGTTCAAAATTGAAAGACTGTCAGAGTTGCAATAAAAAAAAACATTTCACTTCAACATGTATCAGATGGGGTTCGGGTAATTTAAAGTTCTCTCGGTAAATTGTGGTGCTGAAAGAAAATACTTATAATGGAATATCATAGAGCCTTAAACGGGACACGCTTTGTAGTACGAACTCATTCTTTTGACAGAATTTATTTAATTCAAAGTGTGTACTGTAGGTCTAGCATAGGTACCACTGGCATTGCGGTAGTAATTCTAGGCTCGATTGCGCCAAGTTACAACACTTTACACGTTTAAAATCTGATCACAAATGATTTTAGACAGTTTTACAGATTTATCGATATTATTAATGTTAGTGTTACAGTTAAGGTTAACAGTTACTGATAAAGTTAAGGTTATCCAGAGACAAAAGTGCGATGGAGCTTTTATCCGTATTTCCGTCCTGTTCCATCTCCTTTCTATAAATTCTAAATAGATTGATGTACCAATAAATCTAACTAATATCATGGACGAAATATATAATATACTATGGTGAGCTACGTGTACCTACTTACGTCTCATTGGGTAGCTTACCACAAAAGTTAAACTTCTTACGACTTCTACTTACTAACTAAGGCTTCAAGAAAAGAAATGGGTTAGGATAATTATCCCTAACTAAAAGTAAACAATGAAAAACTTTGTAGACCCTAAGAACTCATAAGGGTTATTGATGTTTCAAAGAACTGGGACTTCCGAATAACCCTTATTGAGGACTTCTTCTTACTCGTGTACTTTTGCCATTATTAATTTTTAATAGAATCTCAAAGGTTTGCATTGTGATTGTAGCGGGTCCCAGTAAAATAATTTTAAAGAAAAACATGGGGAAGGGAACCGTCTTGTTTGACGTTTTTAAAATTCTATGCACTCAGTAATAGTACCCACTTATATTGCATCTCAGTTTATTGCAAGGTAGGTATTTATTTATTCGTATTATATAGGTACTGTACGTACCAAAGGTACAGAACCGATTTTGTTTCATTTTATATTTTTCACCAATAGAAATCTACATAATTCTTGAGTATTACCTACTCATATGCATTTTTTTTATTGCACTGGTGCAAAGCCAGTTAGGTAAATAAATATATTAAGAAATACATGTAGAGTTACCACACAAATCTGAATTTATGTGATTTACTTAATTACTTTATATACTATTATATTTACTTAACTGGCTTCGTACGGCTGCATTAAAAGTAGCATATAACACACAGGAAGAGTCGTCTCTTCCTAGATTAAGGAGGTAAGTAGATTTGTATTAATGAAAAATAAAAAATACAGCAAAACTGGTTCTATTACTTCTAAGGATTACTTCCTACATACAAACTTAAAAAATCACAAACTTTAGCTATATACTATTAAAAGTAAAGATAAATTTTGCTTAGTTTATATATAAAGGTACCTAACTATCAACGGGGTTGTTTCATAAAATATTAATAGTGTGTATAAATTAAAATAATCATGTGTAAATACGAGTAAATGATAAACGTCACTGATATTGTTTTATCGGTCCATTTTGAGCACGTTCAGATTGGCCACACTTTAACAGATTCGACACTGGTAATGAGTTTCACTGACCACTTTTTTCACGGTTCACGTAAAAACGTGTGTTTAGTCTATGGTTTGGAGCGAGTTGGCGCCAGAATAGTTAGCTTTGTACTGAGCGGCTTGATGCTTAGATGCCGTTGATGACGCGAATTTCGAGTGACCACTACCAGCTGGTGGTCACGAGACATGAAAATAAGGTAGCAAGCAAGCGTTGGTTCCGTATTTTTGTACGATACCATTTTTGCAATTTTTCTGACTTAAATTTCGCAAAAACTAAGTTATAAAAATATTTATAATTTTTTTGACGTTCCCGAATAATAAATGATTGCAATATTATGTTAATTGATACTTAGATGTTTAAAATACTAACCATACCTGTTATGATATGTTGTTTTGTCTATTTATTTTTTGGTCTACTAGATTGCATAATGAGGCTTGTAAACGAACTAATCTGATGATGCAATGTCACCATTGATTATATTTTAACTAGGTATAAAATTACTTCTGTTGTGCTTGATACATTTTTTCATTCTAAAATAAGTACTGAAGTTAAAACAAATTAGTTTCAGGCACGGTTTATTTACTGAATTGTATAGACGTAGTCTCTCAACAACAATACTTCTGGTAGTATTTAATAAAAAGTCGAAAACAACGATCTTCATTTCATATGAAGGATTGAGTATGGTAGCTCTTTTTTTAAGATTATTAGATTTTTTATTAGAAATAATATGACATTATGAAGAAATGCAGAAATATGCAGAAGCGAAACTGCACTATGGCCTGTATGTATTTCGTTTGCTAACTTTTGAGCGAACGTAGGTTCATAGGATCGAATCTAGAAAATGATCAATTGTACGATTGCATTAAATGGGGTAAATAGAACATTTATGATCCTTGTGAAGATAATGGTTTTCTAACTAGATTTATAGTTTGTACCTAATGTTTAAAATGATTATGCTAAAAATCCATAATTTGACATTTATCGAAGGTGTTTTTCCATAGCTAAAGTAAGTGGTATGACTGTACTTATATGGTGCCATGTGAACCTAGGCGTTAACTATTCTTCAATGCTACTGATACTATATGACCATTAAGAAGGAAGGTACAATATGCGTAACCAATTATTGTATTTCAGTAGTAGCATATTGAGGTATTATTTTAAATTTTAATGACGACAAAGTTAAATCACCCAGGTTTCCCCTAACTTTGACTAACTTTTCGACTGATAATAAAACTATGTACTAAGTTGGTAATCTAAGTTACAGCATACTAGCAACAGATCGAATTTTTATAAAAATTGTTAATTAAAATTAAAAAAGAAACCTACCTAAGACCCAAATCACGTTTAACCGATCGTTGATCTAAACAGACGTAGTTATTACAAAAATGTTAGTTATTACGAGTTGGCATGACGTATTAATAATAGTTGTCGGTGCACTGCGTCACACAAGGTGACAGAAGGCTGTCGACTCACTCATAGGTTATGTTATATTCCGCAAATCAAGGCTTCAATTTTTTGATTGGCGAGCCTACAAAATTAATACAGAATTTCAAGTCCACAATGACAGGATGATAGAAAATGTATCTTACTTGGTGGTGCTGCGCCTGCTGTAGATGTAGACCTGTTTGTGTAACCGTGGAGTTCACCAACACTTGTTCATTTTTTAATCAGCCGGTTTACAATTTTTGGACATATTTTTTATGGGAATTCTGTCAAATTACCCGTCAATCGAAGTTAATCGGCTGTTTAAGGATTGGTGAACTCGGGTCCTAATCACATAAATATTCTGCCATTGGCATGCCCGGTTTCTGAGGTAAGTGCAACAACAGCGGTTTATTTATTAGATACTAGTGGTTCCCGCGACTTCGCCCGCAAGAGTTGGATTTTCCATATAAATTTTCATCCCCCATTTTACCCCCTTAATATTTTTATATCGCGACAAAATGTAGCCTATGTCCTTTCCAGGGCCTCGAACTATCTCCATACCAAATTTCATCTCAATCGGTTCAGTGGTTTAATCGTCAAGAGGTAACAGACAGACTGACAGACACACTTTCGCATTTATAATATTAGTATGGATATTGTAAGTATTCAAATGTATGGGCAAAGAATGGATAAAACGCTGTCAAAGTATCTCAGAAGCGAGGCTTTAGTAGGAATTTCAACATACAAAATAGAAGGTGCTCAACATCTCTGTATGTTTTTTATCTTTGCTTGTTAGTTAACGATTATTTAATTGGAGACTGTTTTTTATTGCGCGTTTCTTTTAGGTGGTTAGGTGTTAATATTTGCCTACTCAGAAAGTTAATCTCTTATGTATCCACCATAATATTATTTAAACAAAACCAGTTTTTCAAGCAATGACTAATTTATTTTAAGTAGTCCTTGTGCAATTAAACATAATAAGTAATAAAATTTGCTTTTATGTAACGTTTTATTTGTGATTAATTACCTACTTACATTGTGTCGTTATTCATATGTTTGGTTCTTTTTTCATAAATACTTCAATATCGTCATCATACTGTTACATAAAATATATTCGAAAGGTAAGTACATAATATAATTGTGTACGGTAGTAGTACCGAATAAAATAATATTTGCAAGTGCTAATGATAGTAGGTAATAAACAATGACTCGACAGTTAAGCAAGTACCCAATTACCTTTATCAACAAATTACTGTGTAGTAAGATCGTCAAGTCATTATTTCACTGCGATTCTAAATAGGAAACCTTGCTAAGAATTACGATAACATATCTCTTCTATGTCGGCCATAATTTCCGCAGCTAATTGAAAATATTAATAAAACAAAAGACCCGACTGCAAAAACTATGTATTACCTTTTATATTTTTGAAATAGTATTTTCACTTGATTTCATTGGAAACAACGTGCTCGGTGTTTGAAACCCATATTACTATGGTAAGAAAAAAACAACCTCCCCTTTTTTGATTTGTCACTTTCACAATTTTATTATGACAAATTGAACGAAACCTTATGGTATGTGTCAAAAAACCGTCCGTTCATTTGGGGAGTAGGGCATGCCAAAGAAATGAACAGGTCTACGTCCAACTAAGGGTGACCATAATTTAGCGAACTTACCTACTTGTTTTCTAGGGTTCCGTACCTCAAAAGGAAAAAAGAACCCTAATAGTTTTTTAGTTTATTGTTTATAAAACAAACGGAACAAAGTACATTACAATAACACACAGCCTGCCGTTGTTTAGGGTCACTTTGTTGTCCGTATGTCCATCTGGCCGTCCGTCTGTCAAGACCCTTTTTACCAAAAACATGTAAACTAAGTCTAAACTAACATCATATACTTGCTACAAGTTGCGATTCCTTAAAGCTGTGAAAAACTCAAGCTTCTAAGTTAACGCAATTCAAAGATGCGGCAATAATATTTTAGCCGTATTTCCTAACATTTCGCAGGGGAGTCAAAATCGGTGGCTTTCCATTGACCTAGAATCATGCGACAAAAAGTCAGATAAAGGAAAAAGGCCGAAAACCGCAAAGTGGTCACATCGTAGAAAAAAACCTTTGTTTGTATGGAACCCTTCGCAGTTGCTCGGTTTTTAAAATGACTTCTTCTTTATTAAAACTTACCCAGCGAGGAGATGACTTGGCGCGACATCACACCCTCTGGATCTGATGATACCTATTAGTATTCAAGTATTTTACAACAACATTTTATAAACTGCTTTTTAAGTCTGCATTTTCGGTTATAAATTGCTTTGTAAAGCCTTTATGTAGATCTCTGTTTATGACCACTTAATAAACATCGAAAATGATTTATGTAAATCGGTCCGAGAACGTGACCAAATTAATTCCGAACAAAAATTTCTAGCAATAAGCTCCAACTAAGATGCTCTAGCCAAAATTTTCCATTGTAATAACGTTGTTTATGAAGAAGTTTTATAGCTACCGGTAAAACTTATTATATACTAGCTGTTCCCCGCGACTTCACCCGCGCCAAAAGTTGGATTTTCCATACAAATTTTCATCCCCCATTTCACCCCCGATAACTTTATATCGCTACAAAAAGTAGCCTATGTCCTTTCCAAGATATCAAACTTTCTCTGTACCAAATTTCATTTGAATCGGTCCCGTAGTTTAGGCGTCAAGACGTACTAGACAGACACACTTTCGCATTTATATTTATATAATATTAGTATGGATTATTTATCCGATCCGGAATGCCTTTCTGCCTCTAGTACGAAATCATGATTTGAGATGGATAAAACTAAGTAAGTAGTACCTATATTGTGGAACTTATGTTATTAGGTAGGAGCACAGAGTAAATACAGGAACTACTTAGACACAATAGATAAATGTGGTTTAGTATCTATCTATTGTAACCTAGAATTTGGTTTCCCCTAAGTACACATTTTGATATTACCGTTTTGAATATTATTATTTTCCTTTCCATTGCTAAAATATCATTCATATTCAAAAGCTTTGAATACCAGGATTCTCGGTTCGTTAGTACCGGCCATTGTGTACAATGAAGTACTGATAAAATGAATGAAGATTATAATTATTAAATTACCGTTCAGTTTATAATTTGTTCAAAAGCGGCACAGATAACTCTGATAAATCCGAACAGGCTCTTTATGTTCGCGACTAAATAATTAACAGGCGATGCATTACTCATTTTTAGGGTTCCGCACCTCAAAAGGAAAAATTCGAAACCCATGTTTATGACCCAGATCACTTTGTTGTCTGCCTGTCTGTGAAGACTATTCTCAGGAACATGTGGTATCAAGTTAAAATCAACATATTTTTTTATATCTGCGGCTCCTTGAAGCTATTAAACCAAGCTTTTAAATTAACGCGGTCATTCAAGTCTTATTTACTACCACTTTTCAGGGGAATCAAACCTAATAGGGTACTTTCCATAGACAATATAGATTCATGAAATTTGGCAAAAAAACGTTTTACAGCACAAATTCAGGAAAAAGTCTGAAAACCTTTTGCAGTTACATAAGAGTGTACGGAATAGACATGGGGAGTTTCTGAATGAATGATACAATTGAAGTACTTCTTAATTAACGCTGTCATTTAAGTCTTATTTACTAACACTTCTCAGGAAACAGGAAAAAGTCTGAAAACCATTTGCAGTTACATAAGAGTGAGTCTCAGTGAGTGAGTGCATTGCAAAAGGGACTATAGGGTCTGATAACTTTTATAACACCTCCTAACTACTAGAAGCTATCTAGTAAAGGTAGAGATGTTATTTCTTATTTCCAGAAGTTCTAACGAAGTTAAATGTTCTTTGCCGGAAAAAACAGTTCAACTTAAGTGTGAAATTGCTACAATAGTTACTTAAGGGAAGATGCTGTCTCCAAGAATACAGAAACATAGACTAGGAGGCAGAGTTATACTATTATTAGCAATAAGCATTGTTTAGTAACTTAGGCATTGTGTCTAGTGTTAATAACCTCTATAGGCTGGTAAAGTACAATATGATTATTTCTATAATAAAATATTTACCATTGAAAAAAATAAACTGTAATAGTAACAAAGAATTCTTGCCATAGGAAAAGTTTACACAAGTTGAATAAATAATCGAGGCTTGCATGCCTGTATCGTGTTCGTAACGACATCTATAATAAAAGGCACTTATTACACACTTGGACAGGAACCGTGGAAAACTGTTTTTCCTCGTAAATTCGACGAGTTGGCTAGATGGCGCCACGCGTCGCGTTTATTAAAGCTGTTTCCATGCTGTTACTCGTTTTTAGAATGTTTTTTGCTCCCCTGTATGAACAATCTTTTAATTGTTCTATATCAACTTTTGTTCTCGATCACGAAGAGGATGAAGTAATTTGCATTAAAGAGTAAAGTATTCGTTTTAGCGAATTTAATGTAATGGTTAAGAAAGTGGTTTATCTAATAATATAACATCAATCAAATCTAATAACATCATTTGCACGTCATAGAACAACAGGATTGATTTTCCCGTGCAAAAATATTCTGATTATTTCTTTTGATAATGATATTAGTATACAGGATGTCCGGGTTTCGACAAGCGATAATTTAAGGGCCTTTTATTTATCAAATTTTAGAGACAATCCAAATGAAATTTTTTTGACATTTTTTCTTAATTTACAGAATAATTGCATTTTTGTGTTTAGTTTTGCAATAGGTTTTGAACTTTATTATTTTTTTGCAAGATTCCTTAAATAAAATGTTTCCTCTGTAACGGTTAGTAATTTTGAATTGATCTTTATTTTACTTGGTAGGCGATAGCGTTACCTTTAAAATTGATCACTTTTATAACTTTTAGTACCTCAAGATCTAAAGAAAACGTAATTTTTTAAAAATAAATAAAATGGCTGCCATTTCAAAAGGGGGGGGGGGGGTAGTTAGAACCCAACATGGGGGTTTTTCATCGATAACATTTGATCAACACAACTGTATATAGGTTTTACTTAAAAATATACTCACCCTTTATAGCATTTCCTTGTAGTAGCATCGCGGGCATCCGTGACAGTCATGCTTCGAATCGTCATTTTGGGCTGTAAATAAAAACAAATGAAATTAGATTGATTGATTGATGAGATGATTGGATTGAAAAAAGTCACTGAGGCCGCGAAATTGACATGATTCGAATCCACACTGAACGTTTAGGCTTAGGCTATATACAATCTGTTTAGGAACCGACCCGACAAGCTAAAAGGGCGTCTTCTACATTAAATTTTATCATAAAATATATGAGGGGTGAAAAGTCAACTTAAGGTTTTTGAAATGAATTATGTAATTAGAGGAACCTAGCATTTTTTCTGTATTTTTTGCGTAAACATTTATAATACCCATTTATTACTTTCGATCCTACTTGTTCCGCCGCAAAAGTTGCAGTCATTAAATTAAGTCGTAGTTATGGGTAGTCCAAGTAGATATAAGTACCTATATATAGGTGGCCCAATAAGAGATAGAGTGGTAGTGTAGATAGTGGAGATAGCTTAGCCACAGACCTTTTAAATAAAAATAAGATGGCTCTAATAAAAGTCGGAGTTTGGAAGATAATGCCACTTTTTTGTACATTTGTCATACAAGATGACGAATACAAGAAAGTGGCATCCTCCCCAAACAAACAAAAAACGGTACTTTTACTAGATATTTTTATTTAAAACATCTATGGCTAATATCTGTTAGCGTGGCTGTAAGCATTAAAGCAATTTTTTTATCTTGCAGAGATATTTAACGAACATTGATTTCATCTAAGTAATTAGTACCTAAAAGAAATGTTAGAAAAGTACTTTTATCATGTCACAATTAGTTACGTGAATTATAATTTATACCTATAAATGAGGAATAACGTATACACCGCAGAAGGCACTGACCTGCCTTGAGGTCTAAAGATACAATGTGGAGCAGTCTTCGCAGGAAATATTAAATTCTGACCATTATTGCATTATTGTATCTAAGTAAGTAGTAAACTATACTACTTAATAGCTGCTAGATAAGAAACTAAAATTTCATAGTCTATCAAAGATAAAATTAAAATCGAAGTATAGAGATAGGTATTGTAAAATAGGTGATAAATAGGTATTGTATATATACAAAATTAAAAATATTATATCTTTGAAATGGTAAGTGTAGAATATTAATGAATATGATGATGACTCGTGATTCATGATTTTATGATTAAAAAATTTTTTAAGGAAGTAGTAGATAGGTACTTAAATTCTGCTTTTTGTCGTCTCATGATAAAAACATGTTTTGTTACGTTAGAATCGTACATTTAAAATTTAATTAGAACTATATAAATGTAAATTTGTAATATATATACAACTTAGTTATAAAAATTAAGATAAATTATTTAATACAATACAAAAACAAAAATTATAAAAAGGGTCCTTGTGGTAAGGTTCCCAGGACGCTGGCAGCATTACCGCGCTGGATAGCGATGCTTATACGCTGAGCAAGGTAGCTGCCAGCTCTTAGGTCACCACTGATGTCAACTAGCCTCTTGGAAATCTCTTTGAAAAAAGTTTGCATAGTTTGCATATAGCTGTCGTAGGTATAATATTGTAAAAAGGTTTTTGGTAAAGGTACCAAAGATGTTGAATATAGTTTAGTTGTGCCATAACAAAAACTAGTAAGTAATCACAAAAAGGGTACTCTTTTGTAATGGTCGTGCTATAAAAAACTTCTAGCACGACCACGCATTAGCAGAGTACCTTAAATTTCAAAAATGTGTTCCCAAATAAATGATTTTACTAGGTACACCCGAAAATAAAGCAGGTACGTGTAGTGCTTCATATAAGCACGTAAAATAATATATTCTTTTTAAACTTAGACACTAAGTCAGTTTATCCCACCTTGACCTTTTAAGATCGCCTCTATTCCCAAAGTAATAAAAGCTGTTTAGTAGTTCAAATGGTAACCTATCTCATTTTCGAAACTTTGCTGTTCGAAGTTTAATTGGTCGAAAACGGTTTGACGAAGTTTTAAATAATAGATTGATTTATTTCCATAATATTGTAAAACTATAAATTTATTGGCCCGATGTTTCATTTTCCAGAAAAACAGCCTAGTTCTCCGATTATCAAAACGATCTTTTTTCATTTCGTAGATGTTTTGCTTGTCTTAACTTTAATTTCAAACAGTTTTAAAGATCGAAGTAACCGTTAATATTCTTAATTTGGGAAACCCGACTCGCAGTGGTACTAGTCTGCCCAACACTAGAGTGTAATTTAGAAGCCGGAGGCGCGGAGGGAGTGCAGCCCTCGCCCCCTGTAACAAAGATCTGGCGACCAGCAAGCCGAAGCTGCGAAAGCGAGTATGGGTGCCAAATATTTGTTACGGAAGGGAGAAAGGACTGCACTTCCCGCAGCGCCGGAGAAGAGCGGATAATTTCTGCCTGCATGCTGCATGCCTGCTTGCATGCTGCATGTCTGCATGCATGCCGCATGCCTGCTTGTATGCTGCAAGCCTACTTGCATGTTGCATGCCTGCTTGCATGCTGAATCCCAGCTTGGATGCTACGAGGTTGCTTGTACAGTGCATGCCTGCTTGCATGCTGTATGCTTGCTTGCATGCTACGAGCTTGCTTGAATAGTGCATGCCTGCTTGCATGCTGTATGCTTGCTTGCATGCTACGAGCTCCCTAGCACAATGCAAGCCTGCTTGCATGCTGCATGCCTGTTGAATGCATTTTACTTGTTTGTTTGTAATAATATAATATTGACAACATTTTTCTGGAAACTGAAATATCTAGCAATGATAGTTCTTTTAAACAATGAGTTATAATTTAAAACATATTTAATTTGAAAAAAAAAAACAAATGGAAATCGGACTTTTAAAATAATGTCAATCGTGTTTTCGGTCAAATGCAAATATAGCAAATAAATAAAAAAGATTAAAGATTAAAAAATTAACGATTTCGGTATAATGAAATTCGCACTATTAAATTTCGGATATAAGATAGGTAACCAGTTCAAATAGGTAACCTGATGAGCTGCCTAATACTGTACAATCAACAGCGAATTCCATCATACTGACTACGGATTTTTGATTATCTATTTATTTACTACCTTTGAACTACTACATTCTTTTTTAATTTCTACAAAATTTTCAAAAGTAAAGGTGCCTTTACGTTTTTTACATAACATGACTTGTTTTAACATGTTAGATTTTTACTAGTTATTGATAATAGTTCGGGGTTATTTTGAGGATCGGGTATTTCTTAATAACTAATAAAATAAATAGCTGAATATCTTGGGTGATTTAATGTGACACTAAGATGTTATGAACGGTTTCTCCTTGACTGGTCTGACTCGCAATGACAAATCTATACTATAATAAAACTGTAAAACCGATGCGTCTGTACATTGAGTATTTTTACCAAAAACTAATTAAGGGTGATGTTAAAATAGTAACCGAATAGGAATCTACACCTTCTAATTTTTTTGGCTGTTTGTCCGTTTGTCTGTTTGTACACGCTAATCTCCGAAACTACTGAACGGATTTGAATAAAACCTTTTTTTATTATGTACCTAGCTATTGAGTCTGGGCAAATACTAGACTACTAAACTTATTTTGAAGATCGAAGTACCTGAGGTGGAACCTTAGCAGTACACTTAAACTAAGAGAGATATGAAAGCAGCGCCTTAAGAAAAGTAAGTTAGAGTGATAAGCATTTTCTATTGACGTACACAAATTGAAGGTCTGGAGCAACTGATATGGAACCCTAGCAGTTCAGCTCAACTATAAGAGATATGAACAGACCGCCTTAAGGAACATTGTTCAATGTGATGAGCATTTTCTATTGACCTCCACAAATTGAAGGTCTTGAGCAACTGATATAGCACCCTAGCATCTCAGCTCAACTATAAGAGATATGAATAGAGCGCCTTAGGGAACATTGTTCAGCGTGATGAGCACTTTCTATTGACGTACACAAATTGAAGGTCTGGAACAACTGATATAGAACCCTAGCAGCTCGGCTCAACTATAAGAGATATAAATAGAGCGCCTTAGGGAACATTGTTAAGCGTGATGAGCATTTTCTATTGATCAAGAACCCTAGCAGCTCAGCTCAACTTTAAGAGATATGAATAGAGCGCTGTAGGAAACATTGTTCGGCGTGATGAGCATTTTCTATTGACTTACACAAATTGCAGGTCTGGAGCAATTAAAATAAATTAAATATCTTTTATTTTAGACCATAAATCCATATTGGTGTTAACTATGTTAGTAAAATTGATATGCTAAATTACTTTAGACTGATTTTCACACTCCCAATGTAATCCTACTGTCTCCAAGTTACGATCTGGTGACGGAAACCTGGAGAAATCAAGAGAATCCTTCAGATTTTATAGGCATGTATACCATATATGGTACAGCATTGAGTCAGGTATTTAAGCGTTCACGTTCATGAGTCATAATTTGATGCTGACCTTAACGCTAAGTAGTTCGTGGATACTTTCACCACAGACAGTTTGTCGAAATCTAAATAGTCTTACCTACTTACTTTACGATATTAGTAACTTACAAACCGTAGGCTAGGGACACCACAGGAACACAAAAAATAGATGCTATACCACATCCATCTCTTGTGGTAGGGAAGTTTGAGTCTGACTTTTTCTGAACACTCAAACCTAAACTTACATATATTTTATTACAAACGAATAAAACTTCCTTCAATAAAGTAAACTAAAAAGTAAAAAACAATCCTTTCCACTTTTACTAAGAAAGATATCCGACAAAATTTAGTTTTGAAGTCGGTGTCACTGCCATGCGAAATTTTCCTACCAGAGGAGGATGGCGAGGTGATACGAGGGTCAAACTGAAAGTTCTTAGAAAATCAAAAACTGATTACATTAGCCAGTTATTAGTTTTATTATATCTTTTCAAAATATTGTCCATTGACGTCAATACACCGCTGCATGCGATGGAACCACTGGGAAAAGCACTTTGCCCACTCGTCCTTAGGGGTCTCTTCAATGGCATCGCGATACGCAGCCACCGCTTCTTCAGCATTCATAAACCGCTTTCCTTTAAGTTTTTCTTTAATTTTTGGAAATAAATAAAAATCACAAGGCGCGAGGTCGGGGCTATACGGCGGGTGACCCAGTAATTCAACGTTTGATGTCGCCAAATAGTCGATCGTTCGCTTGGCGGTGTGCGACGAGGCGTTGTCGTGGTGAAGGAGGATCCTACTGCGAGGTCGTTTCTCTCGAACTTTTTCCAAGACAAGTGGCAAACAATTGGTAGTGTACCATTCTGCAGAAACTGTTTTTTGATCCTCTAACACAATTGTTGCGAAATGACCTATCCTTCCAAAGAACGAGGCCACCATTTTTTTCCCGCACTTCGATCTCTCTTCACTTTAGTTGGCAACTCCTCGAAAGGAAACACCCACTGAGCAGATTGTCTTTTGGTTTCAGGATCATAACAGTAAATCCAGCTTTCGTCACCTGTTAGTATGTCGAACACAGCATTTGAGTCACCTCCGTTAAATCTTTCAATCATTTTACGGCACCAATCCACACGATGGAGTTTTTGAGCCTTAGTCAAATTATGAGGTATCCACCGGGCGCAAAGCTTCCTGACCGCTAAATGTTCGTGGAGAATTTTGTGCACTTGACTCATACCGATGCCTAAGCTTGTCCGAATCTGCTGATAGGTCACTCTTTTGTCAGCCTCTATCATACGCCGCACAACACAGATGTTATTTTCAGTCGTCGCCGTAGAAGGCCGTCCCTCACGTACATCATCAGTGAGATTAGTGCGACCACGTTTAAACTCATTAAACCAGTTGTAAACAGTCGCACGAGATGGGGCTTCATCGTGAAAGGCCAATCGTAGTCTATCATAACTTTCTTGTTGACTTAAATGACATCGAAAGTCATAAAAAATTATTGCACGAAAATTTTCTCGTGTTAAATTCATTTTGACGTGACACAGACAATTTTCAATTTGCCGCCAAGTCGTAAAACAAATGACAAATGAATGAAATATATACTCAGTAATATTGGCAAAGAGTTCTATTTTCAAATTTTAGAATATTTTTTTTATTATATTGTTTATAAGTGGCCAGTTCTAAGAACTTTCAGTTTGACCCTCGTAGTACCTATCAAAAATAAAGTACCCATTGACCTTGATTTTTAATTCTTCCATCTCCTTACGACATGGTAGACTAAGAGATCATGATAGCTGGATGGCGGGGTATAAAATATTTTGTATCATGGAGTCCACGCGTACGAAGTCGCGGGCAACAGCTAGTCTATACTAATATTATAAAGAGGAAAGATTTGATTGTTTGTTTGTTTGTTTGCAACGAATAGGCTCCGAAACTACTAAACCGATTTGAAAAATTCTTTCACCATTAGAATCCTGCATTATCTGCGATGGACATAGGCTATATAACATTATCAAAAAAGTTAGGGTTCCGTATGAAAACTTCGATTATGTAACCAAAGGTGTAAAAGGAAAATCATTAAATTGCGAACGCTGCGAAAACTATTGACAATAGAGCAAAGTAATGTTCTACAATTTTGTAGAGGACATCATTATCTACAATAAAGTCCGCAATAACATATGTCTAACTATAACAGTTAAGTCACAATAACTCCTTTTTTAGGTAAAAATATGAAATTTTTGCGGCGGCAAAAAGAAAGCTACAGTTTTAGTATGTCGGTATTAATACTTATCCAAATAAATCACGTCATATTTAAGGCTATATCAGTACCTGTTAATTACTTTTTGAATTATTCAAGTCGGACATACCATTAAAAAATTATCACGAGTAATATAATATTGTATCGAAGTTAGGACGGGAGCAAAGTTGGCCTTTTGCTATATTGTCAATAGATTTATTTTGTATTTAAAAACTTTATTGCACTTAGAACAGTGAACAAAAGGTGGACTTAATGCCAAAAGTATTTTCCCCCAGTCATACCTATAAGTCATGCAGAAAAATTGTAATGGGTTCAGGATAATGTAGTTGAATAGAAATTAAAAGACGCAACAAAATATTATATTGTAGATATAGATGGCGCTGTACGTATTTAACTTGCGGGTCAGCTTGAGTTTTTACCCGACTGCGGAAGGAGGGTTATGTTTTTCGAGAGTATGTATGTATGTATGTATGTATGTATGTATGTATGTATGTATGTATGTATGTATGTATGTATGTATGTATGTATGTATGTATGTGTGTGTGTGTGTGTGTGTGTGTGTGTGTGTATGTATGTATGTATGTATGTATGTATGTATGTATGTATGTATGTATGTATGTATGTATGTATGTATGTATGTATGTATGTATGTATGTATGTATGTATGTATGTATGTATGTATGTATGTATGTATGTATGTATGTATGTATGCCCAAACGGCTCGACCGTTTTTGACATATGAGGTGTCTTTGAATTTGTCAAAATTGTGAGAGTGACATAGGCTATATAAATTATAAATTTCAAAAATGGCGCCCGCAAATGAAAATAAAGGGGGGAGGGGCGATAGATTTTTTCTTTAGCATAGCAATATGGGTATCAAATGAAAGCCAGTAAAGAGAATATTTCAAAAATATAATAATTTTTACAGTCTAATAATAAAACTAAAAATATTAAAATAAAAAAGGTGGGTAATATTTATAAGAAATCGATGTAATTTGTATGAAGTAAAAGAAACAACTACATGGAAACAGCTGGTGAAATAGTAAAAACGTCAAAAAGAGAAGGAAATTGAAACATAAAAAAAAGAGTATAAAAACAGAAAGAGTTCGGTTTGCCACATTCTCCAATTACAAAGAAACGCAGTTGGGTTTTTTAGTTTTCGTAAATCACCTTTTTTCCAATAACGTAATAAGTAAGTAGGTAATTACTAGGAAGTACGAAGTGTTGAATTGAAGTTTAAGCAAAGAGGTCTCTTCCGCCTGCCTTTTAACTACACTCACCTATTGTCGCTTGCACACACAATACGACAAGACGCAATGCTCTTTCTTTGGCCATCGTGGTAAGGCGGTGGTGACCAGGATAATACTTTAATATTGCTGATTTCTTATTGACTTTTGCCTAATTGATTGTTTGAATGCACTTATCTCAGATCAGAATTACCTGTTCATGGTCCGATTTCGAAAAAAAACCTATGTGTAAGGTACAACGTATCTAGCAAGGCTATAAGATAGGTAATTTAAAAAAATCACGTTATGTCTTTCAGGAATGGAGTAAAATCAATAGGTGCGCATGAAGTCCTCGGGGACTGGTATTTTTTCTATACTAATATTATAAAGAGGCTAGGGTCGGTTGCACCATATCTCACATTATAACTGGAAAAACGGAGGATTTTTTTTTGTTTAAACATGCTAATCACAGGAACTGCTGAGCCGATTTGAAAAAAATATTTTGTGTTAGATAGCTTATTTCTCGGGGAACGCTTTGTATGAGCTATAAAATGCATGATACCTACCTAGAAATCAACGGGGAAGCAGTTAAATCAAAAAGCACGGACGAAGTCGCGGGGGACCGTGACACGCGTTTTGATTCTTATCTTAAGAGATATCACAGTTTTAAAAACTACTCCGCTCCTAACAATGCATACAGGAAATCCAAAATTTACGCGAACGAAGTCGCGAGGGACCGCTAGTTCACAATAAAGATTGATTTTTGGTAAACAGTTAAAAGACTAACGTTGACAGTTACGTTATATTCAACCCCTAGCCCTTACCAATATATTTTTTTAAATTGCTATAACACTTGAATAAATATTATTATATGAGGCTCTTTTAATGCTTGTCTCCACTATGTCATGTCACCTATCTGTCATTAGCTCCGCTAGCCCTCATATTTAAACAAGTGTTAAGTGGCGAATTCTTTATTATTAAAGTGTTTAAGAACTCTACTAGATCATTTACATATACATCGTCAGTGTTTACCAGTTGTCATTCAAAGTAGTTCAGCATCTACAACCGCTGCTTGGTCGTAACCTTCTACTGTTGTTATTTTATGTACCTATATTATATACTTTCACTAAAGGTCATTTAAAGTCCCGCTTTTATCTCTTCGGCACGTCCTACTTGGGACTACCGGAAAAGGTCTTTTTATTGCAAACAAATGAAATCCAATAGTTTTGCCAGTTCCCAAAATATACAGTGGGCCCCGCATTAACCTTTCCAAATCTGTAAAATATCTCAAATGTTACGGAACTCAATGTGATTAACATTAGGGTTGAAATATGGTTACGGAAATTCTACAGTTTAGGTTAATGTAGGGCCCACAGTACTGATTTTTGTTCATCTGATAATAAATCACAATAATTATTACTACTACTGACCAACCCCTCATAAGCTAATAAATCGTTTGTTAAGTAATCTGTTTATCAGCCTTAGTACTTTCATCTTATACAATAATCTAAATAATAAAAGGCAAATGTTTTATTTTATTGGTTTATAGTGACTGATTCATTAACGCACAACTTTATACTCGCATTAAACTACATTTAAAGCAGTTTCTTACAATTATTTTGATTAAAATATATACCACTGCCAGAATCTTGATTATTGTTGCCAGATATAAATGATGGTGTCCAGCCCCCAGTGTCTCGACTAAAATGCGTATGGGAAATATGTCCATCATTTAAATAATATTTAACTGACGGCCTTCGTGAATTCCTACTTGTTTTTATCGTTCCTATTCAAATTACATACTAAATAATAATTCTGACATTGACAATGCCATGTTTAAAAACTAATAAAATATTATGGCTTTAAGATAAAAGTTACTAAAGGGCACGTTGTATAATACAATAATTAACTGACACGATAAAAATAATGAACTGAATAGTCCTTGTTAGTCTGTTTTTTTTATTTAGTTCTCTGAAAACGCATGAGTCTGACTGAACTTTTCTTGCTTTCAAGCTCCAATACTTACTTGATTGAGTAGGCAATAGATACAATAGCCATGAAAGGATTTTCTAATATTTTATCCATCGGGAAACCAGGGTCTACGTGGACGAAGTTAGTTAGTTAGTTGTTAGCTTCTTCTTCTTCTTCACAGTCGTATACCTCAATAGCTGAAGGTCCGTGATCCTTATGTGGAATTAAATACACAACGACTTTGTTGGTCATTTTAACGGAGTGGTTTGCCATTGCCTTCCCTATTTCACATACTATACTAGCCAGCTAATATGCAGGTTTCCTCACGATATTTTCCTTCACCGTTAGGCAGCGATATCTTTGTGTACTGGCAGGTTGTACTTAAGTTATAAGGCTGCAAGCTACTCGTGATGATGTCCGCCTAGCCGATTTCGACTACGGCGGCCTATTTTTAACAGAGATTAGTGCGCAGGACATATTATAGTGCACAAGTGTGTGCGCAATACACAGGTGCACTCTCTGTTCCTTAACTCTCATAATTCGGTGAGACGGCAGTCCGACATGACCGGAGAGAGATCAAGCGCAGGACCAACGGCTTAACGTGCTTTCCGAGGCACGGGTGTTAACACCACCAACTTCCTGACTCCGTAGCTGTGTCTGAGTAATTTCAAGACAGAAAAACCCAAACACTCTCGGCCCGACCCGGGATTCGAACCCGGGACCTCATGGATAGTACCCAGCGTGACTGCCTCGTTGGTCTAGTGGTCAGCACGCTGGATACTAAGCTACTCTTATACATGTAAAAAAGGATCCACTCGGACGAAGTCGCGGGTAACTAGTACATATAGCTAGTTGAGGAATATTTGTGTCGGTGTAATAAACTAAGAATAAATAAAATAAATAAATAAAAATTCGTTTATTTTCATCCATTCCAAACCAATTTACAATATGTTGCCGAGTTTTCCCGGTAAGTTGTCAAGGACACTTGTAGTGGGATTAACTCGCTTCTTCTCGAAGTACTAAGTAAGAAGAGAGCTACTCGACCTTTGTTATTAGCACTTTGTAACTTTGGTATTTCCCCACTGTTGATGTTTCCGTTACTGTTGGAATGTCATGTGATATAATATTCTCTGATTGAAGTTTGAAAATAATGTTTCAAACTTTGTCTTGGTGTTTGCGCTACAGACCAAAAAACACAGGTGGCGGGCGCAAATTCCACAAGAGGCAAATATTTGTATGATTAGCACGAGCATTTGTACATAAGGCATGGATGTTTATATGCGTATATAAAAAAGTATGTCTATCCGTTATCCTTGTCGCCATAGCCATAGCTAACGCTTAGTTGGGGTATTATAATATATGTGGTTGGGGCTGGGTAATAATTGGTGTGTTTGTTGAAACAAATTATTATTTACTATTTTATGATTATCTTGTTTCTTTACAACTTACTATTTAATGTTAATAATTTATGAGAGTTTTATCTATCGGTACATATATAATTTTTTATAATATTTTAAATTGTTTTTTAAACCATCAACCAAAATCACTCGTGTGAAAAAGACAGACAGAGAAATGTTCCTTTTCGCGTTCCTTTTTACATTTTGAGGTACAGAACTCTCTAAAAATACTATTCTTCTATTCTTTACGATTTATTCATAGTTTTTTTTGATACAAAAGACAATATTTTGTAACCTACTTAATATAAAAAAAACCATAACAACATTCGCCGTCAACAGCCAGTTAAAACATAGTCGTAAGGTTTTACCTACTTTTCTCTTATGAGGAAGGAAAACTACAATTATTACCTTAATAGATCATGTTTTGGAATGTTAACAACTCAAGTTCAGAGGTGAGCTCGTAAGTATGCGTAACCTTTAGATTGTGTACCTTCTACATTCTACGAATCCGACGAACTTCGTCGTTCAAATCATCAGCAGCTCTTTAACCACGGTTAAAATGTTATCACGCGAATATGCGGTCCTACATGTGGTCCTACGGTCAAAGTGGGTTAGTCTGACGTGCGGCCGTGGGTTCATATTGCGGTGGCTCAGTGGCGGCAGCGCTTTGGTAGTGATACCAAAAGTTAAGCAACCCACGGCGTGGTCGTGATTGGATGGGTGACCATTCCGACCATTTAAGTGACGTCAATGACAAGCATCTCTGTGGTTCGGAAGACACGTTAAGCAGTTGGTCCCGGCTAATATCTGTTGGTATTAGTTGGTAAGCCTAGTCAGAGGCCCTAGGGCGACTTGATAACATCTGACAGTAAGATTGGTCACTTGCCTTACAGACACCCCTCCACCAATCCGCACTGATCCCGCGTGGTGGAGTATGGCTCGTACCTCCTCATAGTTGAGGTGAGGCCTTTTCCCAGCAGTGGGATCTATAAGTATAGGCTGACTTTACTTACATAAGGAAAACAACCAGCTAAATCTGTCTGAGTCAGACGGGTTAAATAAACGTCAATACCTGTCCACTGTCTTTTCAATTTAATTGGTTTATCATCGATTCAATTGTTAAAAGTTCTTAATGAATTAACTACCACGCGCGAATTACGTAAGTACCAATATTCTTTCTAGCGCAGAATAAATAATAGTACAACTAGAAAGACTGTGCTGGTCGGTTTAAGGTTACCACGTTTTAGATTAATATTGTCAGTAAGTTAATGATTAGGTGTAGGTACCATAGCGTGATAGAGCCATGCCGATGGAGTATCGTTTTAACGTAAATGTAACTTTCTTTATATACTTTAGCCTGTAGGTTCCAATCTGCGGAACATGAGATACTACAACACTTTACCTTGTTATCACAAAATGTTAATGTAGTAATGACGTAAGGTTACGAACATAGCAGTGTTAAATATTTATGAAAAAGTGACACAAGGAATAATTTTTTTGACACCACAGCAGCAACAGAACATAATTTAGCTGTTGGAATCTTAAGTTAACAACTGCTGTATAGGCATGCGGGTTCCTTATACTTTTTTAGTTTTTACTAAAAGATATAAATTAAAAGGTTCTGTCGATGACTTACAAAAGGCCAGCATTTTCTTGTAAGTTGATTTTAGGCATATCAAATTTAAACCGGTTAGAAGACCAATAATAGTAAAGATGTCTTAGACATACCTCGTACGTTGAATATTAGCGAGATGCATCACCTTAATTAAACCGTAAATAGAGCAATAACGGGTGATTTTTGTATTCAATCTGACAGATTTTTGACGTTTGTAATAGTTAAATTAAGATGACGCAACCCAGCCTAAGTAATTGTCTGTTGAAAGTAGTAACTGCTGTAATGGGTTGCGCTGTAGGCAATTCCTTCACACCAATATGTCACATCAGTTTATAGTATGAAACTGGCTAATAATCACAACTAGGGTACGAACCACTAGACAGCGTAAGAAAAACAGGCCGAACAGTTGGTTAACTTGAGGTAAGAATTCAATATGGACCCAAAACAACGAATACCTCAGACTACTCCTACACACATTAGATACACAGGTATCTACTTATAGATGTTATAGAATTGAAAAAATAAAGAGACAAAAAAGCTGTATAAACCATTCAATAATACAGGGTGTATGACAGGTATCATAATTATTTTTTCCTTTGACCTGACATTATATTTGTTTTCGTTAGCTATGTGCCAAAGATAGATCTTAAATAAAAGATATTAGGAATCCTATTATTTCTTCGGGAAGGTCACTTATGGTTGGCGTTGGTTTTAATATTTCGGTGAAAATTTTCCAAACTAAATTTTCTTTGCCAGTCGAGACAAACATACAAAATAATAAGAATAAAAAACTTTAACGACACAGTTTGAGAATTTCCTTTAACTTTTTGGAGTCTGTTAATTATTATTTAAAAAAGTTCGATGTTCACCGACGAACTATGGCATTGTTTTATCAAACAACCTGAAGGTAAAAAATAATAATGCGTATGTGGGATGGCTAAATTATTATTGAAGCAAGCAAGGTACACCTAGTACCTACTAACAGTCCAAAATGCTTAGTTAGATTGTAAATTTAACTAAAAACAACCTAGAATTATCATTACTTAATCGTGTTTGGCTACATTGTTTGCAGTTTATCAAACTGCGTTTTGTAAGAAAGTCACAAGAAATGAGTCACTCGGTTATTAGATACTAACCCTAGCCCTCTAGGGTTAGTATCTAATAATCTATCAACATGGTTCACTCAGCAAAAAGCTACAAGTACATGCGCGGATCGACCGGTTCAAAATGCAATGTAGAAACAAAACGCAAATTACGACGCCATGTTTAAAAATATTACATGACTTCAATGGCCAAGTGATTTGTATGTGGTCATCGTTCGTGCGCCTTGCAGATGAGATCTCTTTTCGTACTCCTGTAGTCTTGCCAAAGTTTGACTACCATGGCGTCTTCGAAGCCCTGTGTTTCGCTGCGCCATCAGAAGATTGTGCAGTGTCAAGTTTTGGACTTAAGTAAGCCGCTTGTTACGAGTGCTTCTGCTGTGCCGTCCTCATCGCGAGTGCAAGTGTTGGACTCTGATGAGCCACTTGTGCTCAGTGGTACCCCGCGGTCGTTCTCGCCAGCGCAAATTTTAGACTCAAATAAGCCTATAGTGCTCGGTGACGGTAATATACCTCGCCTAGTGTTCCCGGCCCTAGTGGAGCTACTGGATGCTACTGGATGGGGCTACTGATCCAAGTGAATCCTCATCATCTGATGAATAATTCGTTCCCCTGACGAACTGATGTTATTAATTAGTTTAATTTCGGAATTTATATTAAAACAACAGTTATAAATGGGATGACTTAGGTTCACAAGCTAGGGCGTAGAATATGTCACGAATTACATTAATCTGTTTTAGGTCTCAGTGGTCGTGGTATGCAATCTAGACAAGACTTGGCATGCATGAACAATGTCTCCAGCTTTCCGAGAGAGAGCATTTAGGCAAATTACGCTACCGGAAAAGCAACTGCAGAAGCTTCTCAATTAGCAGAACTTTAGGAACTTGGTTCAAGGATAGGTACCCGTATTCCAATTACAGCAATATTTCAATTAATGTTTGGCTTCAGCGACCATGCTACCTACAATAAAACCATTATCTACAGCGACAGTTGGCGATTGGTATCATTATTGCATGCCGGGAGGTAGTAGTTGTGTTAGAACTGATTCGACGATTAAATGTTGAAAAACTAAAATTTATACTTCTTGATTTTTTTTAGTATCTATTTTCCACAATTGAAGTGTGTGTGTTTGAATCATATACCTAGCGGAATAGAGGAACAAAGTGCTGAGCGAGCGAGATGTCTCTAGCAGCAACACTGTATGATAAAAAGAGATGTGTGATGCGATGTAACAGAACCGTTTTTGAAACTGTCAAACAGTTTGTCGGCACGTATCGGCACGCTGAGAATTTCAGCTATTTTAATTTTTCAAATATTACATGAAATCGTGGATATTTTTTTGAAATATTTCTTGGTGAAACATGGTGACTTGTTCAGGAAATAATTGTTATACAACACAGCGGAAAAACCCCGAAAAATGATCATTTCACAGGTAAATTCTTCCAAATGGACCACCACCTATTATAGGTTTATTTTTGCCAATGCGTTTCGTATTTTAAGTGCTTAGTGTGATAATTCTCTTCTTTAAACATTTATTAATGTAAGAAGCAAAGATCCAATAGGTACACATGATTCAGAATTTACGAATATTTTGTGTAAAGAAATAATTTTCGTTTTACACTAAGGCTGTATCAAGTTATCGATATTTCGTTTCCACTGTCTATCACGTAATAAACGAATAATATGTATTACTCTTGTTTAGGTACCTTTATGAAGTTTAGGTATGAATGAGCGGGGAATGTAATTACTATTTAAGGTACACTTAGCCGATCCATGCAGTTTTTACCTGTTAATAGTTACTAACATTAGTAATAAATGTATCTTTCAGATTTCCGAATAACTTAAATAAAAAAAATACATGCCTAAAATTTATAAGTCGTCCAAACTGGGTTCCAAGCAATAATTCAAGTATTAAAAATTCAAGTGCAGTAAGCACTTCAAAAAAAAATATTTCAAGACGCGGGGAGCAAAATAAAAATAATACTATTCTTCTGCTGACATTTCATTGGATAGTGCAATGTCTACTTATGGTCATGTCTACATATTATATGGTTTGCTTAGTTTGGGACTAGATCATATGTTCTATATTTCTTTTTCACAGGTCAAGATAAAGCCTAGACGCACAGTTTCGTCCTATGTTTACAAAGATATTGTACCAGGTTCAGATATTCACAGGTGAATTATAGTCAGACTGCGATGACGATTCACCTGTGAATGCCTATTCACAGGTGAATCATCGTCATCGCAGTCTAGATCGACACCGCCGTTCAATAGCGCGATCCATCAACCTCTCTTCAACTAGATTTGATGCCGAGGAAAAATAAGCTTATGTCTAATCCAAATGCACAAAGTTGGATATCTCTAAGTTTGTTTTTTAAATAAACGATTTAAACAACAGCATTTTTCATTTCACTTATTATTTTTGAAACAACCGTATCATCTGAGTTTTTCCTAAATGTTTTGCTTCACTCCAGAAGCATAGTTTCAGCCATGAAAAATTACTAATTTATTACTAAAATTTCTACTTAACTATTAATGTGACTAATTAATTTTATCGATATCGATACTAATGTACCAAGCGATATGATATACATCACTGACACACATTCATGAACAACTTTACGCACACAAATGTCATCCTATTTCGGTTTCGTTCCGGTCGTTATTGTTCCTCTCGTAGACAGATAATCCTGTTCCTCTATTCCGTTAGAAATATTAACTTTATGGTTTGAATTAGCTTTCTGCTCGTCATCGACATCGAGTGAAGTTGACGCGGGCCGTCCCGCGCTCCAGGCTCCCGGCGCTTCAATTGCATCATACTTCAAGAACGCGTGTTATGTGCGTAGGTTTACCAATAGGGCGCCAACAAGAACACCAACTTGAAACTAGGATTGACAATAATTGCCATTGGGCCAAAGGCATGATTGAACACAAAAGTGACGATTTGAGGTGTCAATGTCCTTACTGCAGAGTTGCTGGTGCCACTTATCCAGAAGCATGTGGAGGTAGACTTAATTAATCACATCGACTATTGGAAAGCCACCTCCGTCTTCCTGACTATGGACATGGCCATGGAATACATACTTTCACAAACGGGTGACATAGTGACCCAGAAAATGGATTTGTGGCACCAGATGGGACACACACCCGGTGATTGAATATATATGGAGAAGAAAAATTTAAATACGACATGGATTTTTCAATAAAAAAAAAATTCAATTTAATAAAAAGAAAGTTATTATACATTTTTATTTTCCAAATAGGTTAGAGTTTTTTGTGAAAACCCTTCAAGGCAGAGTATAGGTTAGGGTTAATATTTGTTGTAGACCTTAAAACCCTACGGCGCAGAGAATAGGTTAGGGTTATTATTGTGAACCTGAAAACCCTATGGGGCAGAGAAACAGCCCGTCGCTCCGCAGGGCTAGTGTCCCTTTCCCCCCTAGCCCCTTGATTCGATCGTTTTTTTACCCTTTTGGGCAACAGAACCTAAAAATTTTATGTATATTTTTCACAAAAACTAATGTGAAGAAGGGGGACTCTTATTTTCTCCCTTCCGCTTAATTTAGCGGTCCACAATACTTTGCTATGGAGTCCACCATGTATCTATCTATAGTACGACTGCTTACCTGATACCACCCCTGCGGGGTACAGGGGTGCAGGAGTAGACGAGAACAGATATTACGGCACTGTTTTAAGTGTCACATGATTACAAAACCTTACTTACCAATATTACCCATACATTAAATGTGTTTAAAAAATGCGTATCAATCGTGTAAAACTACATTTCTACATAAAAATATGCACTGATTAGGTAACATTTCGACAAGCTTTTATTAGGTTACGGTAGGTGCATCACGATTATACTCACTTCTCAATCGCACGGTGTTCTTATCAGAAAACACTGCGATTTATTTACGGCATGCAACTTTCACTGACGAAAGTAACTCGACACACTCGCGATTCACTCCAAAAACAATAACTTAAGTTTCAGAACGTATACGTAATACTATGTTAATATCAAAACTAGAGATTCATAAAAAATATGATGGTTTGACAGGCTTATTTGATGAGTAAGGATAAAAAACGTAAGTGATCGAGCAACCGGCGCGCGCGCACGGTCGCGTGTGATGCGATGAGTCGGAACGGCGCGCGAGTTACGACTACCAAGTTCGTTAGTAAACTTTTTTGCCCACATCCTTTTAGGGATCAACGGGATAACGGGACAGGAACTGGTTCCAACCGGCTCAAGGATCCATAATTTGTGGCTAATCTATCTTGATGAATGACCCATCGTCTAGTCAGCGTTAACGTCGTGTTTTAATAAACGGCAGTCTGTTGCTGTGGCAAACAATTTTGGGTGTAGTGTACACTTGAGATTGCGAGCAAGGAATTTGGATCAAATTAAAACCATGAGGGAGAGATAAAAATGACAAAATTTACTGTAGGATCGAAGATTATAAACCCAAGAAATGTTAAAATGTATGTAACTATTTTGTTGAATAAAGAGTTGATTGTTTGAATTCCAACAAACTGATGTAACAACATTATGATTGTCAGCTGAAGGAAAATGTAACCTTAGGAAAAAATCCTCCGAATAAATAGTGAAGTATTATTGATACTTCGAGATTTCCAGTGAAGGATTAGAATAGTAAACATCTGGCTAGCTCCATGTTAATAGTGTAATTATGATTTGCAGACGTAAATGAGTGTGATGGTGATGTGTACACACGGCTGCACGTCAGACTACCCCACTTTGACGTTGACCTCGCCTCTATTCCATACGTAATAAAAGCTGTTTTCGTAGTTTAAATGGGTAACCTGACGTGCTGCCAACATCATCGAAACTTGTTTATGATTGTTACACCTTGGTTTTCACATGTGTTACGGCGTGTTAATATTAGAATTTAAAACGTTAAATAAGTTATCGTAGGTACACATGATTTTGTTGTTTTACGTAAAATCACGTTTCGATTCAATTAAAACTTCTTTATTGATCAATGTTATAATTTCTTTAAGAAGTTATCACTTTGATTTCGTAAGAAACAGCGCTGTTCAATTTTATCTCATGTCGCAGAGATTCTATACAATTATGTAGATACAGTATTTATAATTATTAAGGGTCATTTAGACAGATACCTGACTGAAACGTTACAGTGTTTCTATTTGGGAGTTGGGAAGAACGAGACGGGAAATTATGAACATAGGTGAACTTCCCGACCTTTTTTTAATCAAAAGGTTAAAAAAAGAATTTCACAAAACATTCAAACTGCCTCAGAAAAAAATCGAAGAGCGTTTAAAACACCCTAAGTAAAAAAATATACGTGACACTTCTACAAAGTAACATATACAGAATTTTTTTTTGAAGTCGAAAAAAAGATCATACAGCCAAATTGAGAACCATCTTTTTTATTGGGTCACTTAAAAAAGTGAATTCATTAAAACCATCGACTGAAATGTCGGTTCACGCTTGGTCTAACTCGTTTGATTCACCACATCTATTGTTCGAGTTTATTGTGAGAAGCAGCATTGTTATTAATCCGAGGAAATTCTACAACCGTTGTTTGGGTTAGCTCATGAATGGAGGAATGATCTATACTACTATTTTTATTAAAAGTTCCCATGAAAGTGATTTATTAGTTATGAAATGCAATAATTACATAAATTACGTAATAGGCTGGGTTCCTGTATCCAAAGAATTCCTTTGATTCCGGATCGTTATAATGTCTATCACCAACAATAAATATTCACCATGATGCATTCTTATAAAATTTTTATTTGAAGAAAAATTGACACTTTTATTATTTTGCGAAAATAGTTAAAACACTTACAAATACTGAATTTTTGCAATCATAAAGGTAAATGCCAGCCAAGGATAACGTAATAATTGCCTTGTCAGCTGTCGTATACATACGATAAGAGAAAACAAGTTTGTTTTTAGGTCAATAAATGATTCACCGACGAAAACCACCGGCTCCTACTTGTCCACCATGAATAAAAATAGTTTTGGATTGTTTGCTATTATGTTGTAGTACTTAGTGGATATATTTAGCGTGTAAGTAAACATATTTTTCCTAATTTACAAAAAGAGTAGGTACTAAGTATTTTATTATTATAATTTATGACAAAGCTCAGTAGGTAGGTAGGTAATGTTTATTGTATATAATACTATGTAAGTAATTATGACTTTTTTGTATAGATACGAGTTACCACCGTATAATTGTGATCAAAAACTGCCAGTTTGTAGTTTGACAATATCAAGTTGTAAGTTATCAATTTCTAAACTAGCCTAATCAGGAAACAAACAAACCAACCAGATGAATTACTGTATTTCAATTTCACAAAACCTAACATAAAAAACCCAGTGCATACTTACTACCAGTGTTGCCAAACTATCGATTCAATTTTTTTATTTTATTTCATGTAATTATAAGATTCACAGCTCTAGTACAGTATATGTGATTAAACTAAAAAACTAAACCTACAGCCAATAACAAATCTACATTTTAATTAACAATTTTTAATACTTCGACAATCATAAGTAAATAAGTAGGTCCACCGCTCACACCGTGCGTCTCTCTCTCTCTGTGTCTGTGTGTGTGTGTGTGTGTGTGTGTGTGTGTGTGTCCTCCTACCTAGTCCTAAGACTTTTCTCATTTCTCTACGATTCGTCGGCGTTGATATCTATCGTTCGATACTATCGGTATTATAGTGTATGATACATGGCAATAGTAATAATAACCATCAATATTATCGCTGCGATTGATACTATCGATATTATAGTGTGTAATACATGGCAATAGTATTAATAACCATCGATAGTATCGATGCCATTGATAATATCTATAGTTTACAAGTTTTCATGGTCAACTATCGATAGCGAAACTATCTATAGTCATGCAACTCTACTTACTACACATAAAATGTTATTAGTGTACTACTTACTTTATATATACGGCTGACTATACATCGCCTAATAAGTTCAAGGCTTCTTGATGTTTTGACTCAACATTACATTTGCAATTGTCTATTTTTAATGTTCGTTTAATACGATGACTAGAATCATTGTGCGCAATTTAACGGGACGTTTTAACTATCGTGTTGTATGAATTTTGGGATTCCCATTTGACAAATAAATGTAAGTAGTGTGAAATATTTTGGAATTGCCGAGATGTGATAGTTTACTGGTATGTAATGAATATGTAGATGATGAAATGTAGGTACTTGCATAGGTATGCATCAGTGTGAAACTAAGATGCCTCAGGCTCAGGGCCATAATTGTAATTATTCTTTTAAATGTAGTTTCGCGATAAACTCGGGAGATAATATTGAGGGACTCCTGCTATGTTTACCGTGTAGCATGTCTCTGCATGGTAAGGCAGAACCAGAATGCTAAACCTAACAAATTTGCATGTATTATGAAACCCAATTAAATGAAATTATCAAGAATGCCCTGTTTATCGGCTGATAGTCTTCCCAAATGTTTTAATAATTCCCAAATGTTAAAAGCTGTAATTTTATTCCACATAGTTTTTTGCAGTGAAGGGAAATGGATGAAGATTGAAGAAGACAGCTTAGCTAGCAACCAATTTCGAGGTTATGTAATCAATTAACAATCTCAAATTCTTCGTTGGGCTAAATCAATATTAATTTGTCCTGGCGGTCCGCGGCGGTCCAGCCTCTAATCAATTGTGTTTAAATTAGACCTAAAACATAATTCACTGTCGCATTTCTACGAATTGTTGTTAATGAATCGTTGGGAAATTCTGTTTAGTTTTACTACAGTTTTCAGGGTGTGCACACCTATATAAACTAATAAAGACACATAATACTAGGTACTTTTTTAAAGCACTTTAACGTTTAAAAGAGTTGCGCAAACTTATCAATAAGTAAGAAGGCAATTGCATTAATTTACATCGAGTTTGCTTACTATTTTTCGCTAGGAAATGTGGCCATAAAACCTATAATGAAAACAACTGATACCCTACTATTCGGTCATCAGAAATAAATGAAAGTCACCATCATAAGCAGCAAATATTCTATTCAATATCCATTTCACGTGAAGTGGAACATCATGTCATCATTTAAGTCATCGTGGACAAGCGCTTGACCGAGGTTCATGATCCTCGATACGAGGACACTGGACAGCAGGGCTCCGTTGATGGTCCTGTTCTGTTTTACCATCTCCGATTCAGGATAAGGCATATGCAGGATGTGGTAGTTCGATGAGCGTGACATATTCCCTGTGGAATAAGAAGCAACGATTAAAGCTGGTAGGTATATTAGCAGCCCCCCGCTCCGACATCACAAAGATTAACTGACTAACAATGTTCATATCATGCGATTAGTGTAACTACTTACTACGAATTCCCAGAGCTATAACTTGAACCCATTCGCTGCCAATTTCGACAAAATAGAAAATCAATTGTTATCTCGCACCGGTGCGTGCTGTGGCATGGAACCAGTTGAAGCCAAGACGAGGTAATTAGGACGACGGTTAATTCAGGGTTAATTTAGATCATTGTCAAAAATTGTATACTTACTTCTTAAGTTTTCCAACATTATTTACTAGCAGTTCGGAGTCAGAAAGTTTTAGTTGATCCCCGTTAATCTCGATGATAATGTTACTATATCTACTGCGCCTGATATCTTTTACTTTCATCGGGCTGCTGGTGTCACTAGACTTTCAATAAAGACTGGCGTCCACTAGACGGACGTTGGGCCCTAACCCCCTACGCAACGTAAAAATCCGCCTGCCTTTGTTTTGTATCAAATATAGTACACAGCGACGGATCCTGGGAGGGTCGGGCCGCAACGCATTTTCACGATGTTTCATACAATACATAGACAGGCGTATTTTTACGTTGCGACCCGTTTAGTGGACACCAGCCCTTAAAGAGCAGAAAGTACATCTGTTATCAGTACAATAAATTTGTCTCTGCGTACTTTTTAAACACTGTTCAGCCGACCACCGTAGCCGAAATTTAGTGAGAGCTATTTCATTTACTAGAGCTATTCATCTACGGCACGACTACAGATCAAACTGTTGAATGTACACACAGCAGACTATACAAATATTAACCTTGAGACCGTCTCTATTTCCTACGTAATAAAACCTGTTTTCGTAATTCAAATACCGCAGCTTGCCGACTGTACAACGTGATCGGTCTGACGTAAAAGTGTACCTTTGATTGGTTTTAATCCTGAGTGATGCTCGATATAGCAATAAGTGTATCCAATGAAGATGCCCATTGCTATAGCCGAGATGGTCACAGCAAACATACCCAGGGCAAAGGAAATGCAAGTCGTTAGATGTGGTTTCCTGTAATATCCCCAAACAATAATATCAGTGTCAGAACTATTATGTGATCCAATGATAGTGTAATCAGAGAAGAAAGTGAATCATGTACCTTTTGAGAACTTCAGAAAGTTTCTCCATTTTCAAAAGTGTGTAGCCCGTCATATTGCACAAATTTTAAAGCTTTGTGTTGTAATATTAAATAAATTATAGAAAAGGTTATTTATACATGAACAGAATTATGATTAGACATGTGGATCACAACACCACACGTTATGGAAAATAATGTCAATAGTGAACATTTGACGTTTTAGACGTCAATAATGATATTGTCTACCTTTTGGTAAAAATGGCCAGAATCAGAAACTTGATAAAAAACTAGGTAAGTGCAAGTGGCCTGGGGCATCGAGGGTTCTGTGAACACATGTTATATTTTTTCCTTTTATTTTATCATTTTTACAACGCTTCTTCTTCTTCTTCTTAGCGTGTCGATGGTAAACGACTTAAATTTGTTGTGCCCAGTAATTGGCGACACTGATTGCCCTGGCATTTGCACACATGAGGTCTTCCAGAGAACAGAGGTTAGGGCACGCAGGGCAGGATAGAAGGTGAGCCATGTCCTGCGGGCTGTAGCCGCAGTTGCAGGTAGGTCGGTTCCATCAGAAAAGCCCCACTTGAGCATGTTGGTCTTATATTTGTTTCTTACGTTTACGCGAATTGTTGAACTCATTAAAACACAATTTTACGGATTACTTCGCGATTTATTTACATTTTATTTTAAACCTGACGTTTCGAACACTTTACAGCGATCGTGGTCACAGGGAGACTAAGGTATTATTTGTCATTACAAAGTTTTGAAAAATTTTAACTACCGTCACTCAATAATATTAATTTACGTTCCTATTTACGCAGAAAGAGCTAACCGCTTTATCCGCATAAAAGAACACATAGCTGACGTAAAACATAGACGGAACATGAAATCTGCAGTGTGTGAACATGCCTTAGACAAACCCAACCACTTCATTCGTTTTGACCAACCTAAAATACTTGCAAAAGAACGGCGTTTTATTCCTCGAATGCTACGTGAAGCCATTGAAATTAGAAAACATCCAAATTTCAATAGAGAAGATGGTTGGAAAGTTCCACCGGCATGGGATCCTATTCTAGCAAAAACCAAAGCAACACCAAGCACTGCAAGATCTCAAGACACGGTTAGCTCTTTCTGCGTAAATAGGAACGTAAATTAATATTATTGAGTGACGGTAGTTAAAATTTTTCAAAACTTTGTAATGACAAATAATACCTTAGTCTCCCTGTGACCACGATCGCTGTAAAGTGCTCGAAACGTCAGGTTTAAAATAAAATGTAAATAAATCGCGAAGTAATCCGTAAAATTGTGTTTTAATGTTGGTCTTACATCTACCCACCTGCGCCCGGAGTCGGTTGAGGGACTTCCACGTAGGCCATGGCAGTCTGTGTCTTGGTGGGGGATGTTCAGCGGGAGGTACGAAAGGAGCAGGCGGTAAGGGACCGTTCTCCCACAGGACACGTCTTGCAGTAGAGGGATCGCGGTCAAGAGGGGGAACGCTGAAGGTTGAAGATCGGAACTATACTATATTTTTTTTGAAAATGACTCGTTTGTTTGACAGACAGATGGACAGACGGATAACAAACTTACTGACGCACTAAAGTCAATTATTAAACTTTCATTAAGTCTCATCTGTCACTTTCTCTGTCGTATAAAATGACAAGATGAGACATAATAAAGGATTAATTTTAATTGACGTCTCTGAGTACGGCAGTAAGCCTCTTTCGTTTTCAGATACGAAACCACAAATTAGTAAGTAATCGTAGTACGGAAACCTAATATTTTAGCAGTTTGATCAATGTTCTGCTGCTCCATTTTTAGACTTATTTTAATGCGAACCGAATTTTGGAGCTCCATTTATTATCAGAGTAATAGTGTCAGGACATCCATCTTGATTGGTAATTGAATTAAACTCGTTTCACTTCTTGGTAACGTTGAATATTTATGCTTCAACAGCAATTACAATCAAATGGTAATTAAATAATTTTTACAATGTTTGCGCTTGCCGCCATGACAAGATAGATAATAATCGTCCTAACCTAGATGGCAGCACCGTGATGTTGCCTTGGTTTTTTTCTTAATTCTAAACATGGCAAGGTTTTGCCACATCACCCCCCCACGGAGTAGCTTAAAACTAAGTTTATTTTTAAAAGAATAATTTATACAACTAGTATCAAAATTCAAATGATTTAAAAATAAATATTAGGCGACATACTTTACTTTCTAAAATAACAATAGCTATGTTAAAATAAGACAAGAACATAAGTAATTATGTTATTAATAACAAATCCAGTTGGTTAATATTAATTATACATTGAAAATCTACACATCAAAAGGAATTTTAAATTTGACTGTTCGACCTGATCGAATAGTAACAGGCTGCCGAGAATTATCTGTCCCGCTAGGAGGACGTGTTGAAATCGATGGTATTGTAGGTGAGACAGTTGTAGACGATGGTGTTTGAATGTTCGGAACTGAAGGAACTGTTGCAGGTGAGATAAAAGCTGGTTTGGCACGGTCAATGCTCACTTCGTGTTTTTTACCGGAAATTTCTATAATAATAGTTTTATTCTTTCGTTCAAGAACTTCGTAAGGACCGGTGTAAGGCGGTTGAAGCGATTTACGTACTGAATCATCCCGCAAGAATATGTGAGATGATTTAGCAAGGTCCTTAAAAATGAAAGGTTTTTGGACGGAATGATTTGACGCAGGCGTCGGACGCAACTTTGCCATAATTGACCGCAGATTAGCAATGATATCGTCCGAGGATTCTATAAAGGGTTGACTACCAGGAACTATGAGTTCTCCTGGTAAACGCAATGGTTCGCCATAGACTAGCTCAGCCGAAGAACATTTGAGATCTTCCTTAAGCGCCAAACGAATGCCGAGTAGGACTAACGGAAGAGCACGATACCAAGATTCTTAGTGGCACATAAGGGCTGCTTTTAGTTGCCGATGAAATCGTTCTACCATACCATTCGCTTGAGGATGGTAGCTGTTAGTTCGTATTCGTTTTGTGGAACCCAAAGTCATAAGCTTGTTAAATAGAGCCGACTCAAACTGCCTACCTTGGTCTGTGGTAACAGTCGTTGGCACGCCAAAACGAGAAATCCAACCATGTATAAAACGATCGGCAACTTCCTCGGCGGTAATACTCACCATTGGGAAAACTTCCGGCCAACGTGAAACTCTGTCTTACCGTTAAGCAGTAGTTAAAACCATTCGATACTGGCAAAGGACCTATTAAATCCATATGGATATGCTTGAACCTCGCTGTCGGGGTGGCAAACGTACCAAGAGGAGACTTAACGTGTCTGCTCACTTTACTTTTCTGACATGCAATGCATTCTCTGGTCCACGTGCGACAATCTTTTTTCATACCAGGCCATACAAAACGGTCTGATACAAGCTGAGTGGTGGCGGTAATACCAGGGTGACTGAGCCCATGGCAATCATCAAAGGCTGCTCTTCGGAATGGCTCAGTCAAAAATGGGCGTGGTTTACCTGTGGACACGTCGCAAAGTATTGAAGTACTGGTTCCTGGGATAATAACTTGCGTCAGATCAAGGCTAGAGCCACCTTTTCGAAGCTCAGTAAGCTCCGGATCAGATGTTTGAGATTTTGCAAGGGCTTCATAATCGTGTGACAAAGAAATAACGTCGACCCTCGATAAAGCGTCGGCAACTATATTTTCTTGTCCTTTAATATATTGTATGTCAGTTGTAAATTGGCCGATAAAAGAAAGTTGATTAAGCTGTGGAGGTGGTAGTTTTTCTCGTCGTTGCGCGAAGGCGTAAAGTAGAGGCTTGTGATCAGTATATATTGTAGTGTGTTGGACTTCCAAGATATGCCGGAAATGTTGAACACTTTCGTAGACTGCCAAGAGTTCCCTGTAATAAGTTGGTAATACGGCCTGGTTCTTAGATATTTTTTTACTAAAAAATGCCAACGGTTGCCAATACCCTTCGACTTTTTGCTGTAAACAAGCACCTATATGGGTGCTAGAAGCGTCTGTAAAGAGACCCAAGGGTACTCCTGATTTAGGATGAGCTAAACTCGTGACAGTACATAAGCTCCTTTTACAATCTTCAAAATGTTGAAGTAAATCATTAGTCCATGTAAAAGCCTTTGAACCTTTTCCACCTATTGCTGTAAGTGCATCGATCAGGGGTGCTTGATGCTGAGCGGCTTTAGGCAGAAAACGACGGTAGAAGTTTATCATGCCAAGGAACCGCCGAACACCTTGAACGGTTTTGGGAGGTGGAAAATCTAAAAGGTCTTGAATGCGGTTGACTAAGGGGACTAGTTCCGCTTGCATTAATTGAATAGCCCAAGAATGTGACTTGTTTTGCTCCTAAAACACACTTTGCAGAATTTATTATCATGCCGTAATCGTTGAGCCTTTCGAATAGAATTTTTAGGTGTATTTTGTGTTCGGACATGTTCTTTGAGTAGACTAAAATGTCATTGACGTAAGCAAAACAAAAATTTAGACCTCTTACGACTTCATCTACAAATCGTTGAAAGGTTTGTCCTGCATTTCTGAGTCCAAAAGTCATATAAGGAAATTCGTACAATCCAAACGGTGTTGTAATGGCGGTTTTGCATATATCGTCTGGGTGCACGGGAATTTGATGATATGCTTTAGCTAAATCGATTGTACTAAAAATCGTAGAACCATCCAAGTTATGACTGAAATCTTCAATATGTTTAACTGGATAGCGATCAGGGATAGTACGTGCGTTTAATGCACGATAATCGCCACAAGGCCGCCATGCAGTGTCCTTTTTGGGAGCCATATGAAGGGGTGCGGCCCATGGACTATTCGAAGGTCGAGCTATGCCACATTTCACCATATCCTCGAATTCCTTTTTCGCAGCTAGCATCTTCTGAGGACCATCAGTTGTAAGTATATGATGAACTGTTTTGTGCTTAACTTCCCTGGTTAGGCCTGGCGGTCGTGTAAGATCTGGAAACTCTTGTAAAAGGTCTGCAAAAGGAGAATCGTTTTGAATCGATTTAACGCTAATTTGGCGATGAGATCCAAAAGATGCGGGAGCTGTCAAACCTGTTTGGCCATCTCGCAGGAGTTTGTGACGACAATCTGGAAGAAGATTATAATACGCCAGAAAATCGGATCCAATGATTGCTGTATCAACGTCAGCGATAACGAAATTCCATTTAAAATCACGCCGTAAGCCAAAATTTAGTACTAACTAACTAACTTTAGTCTGACCTTGGAAATATACACAGATCAGAACCGGTATCTAATAAAAATTGTATCTTACTAATTTTGTCGGTGATAAAGAGACGGCGACCGGTTAGGTTACAGTCAGAGGTCGCCATCACTGACTGTTGGGAAGGTTTTCCGATGAAACCCAAGAGCAAGGTTCAATACATTTTTTGGCTTTAACACCAAAACGGTAATAGTACCAACATAAGCGCTGTCCACTTGCAGATCCAGGAGAAGATGACCTAGATCTGGGGCGACACCTCGAAGACTCCCTAGACTTGTGTTGAGCAGTAAGGGCAGCCACTTGACTACTTAAATCTTGTAGTTGGGAAGTGATCGCTGCTAAATTTATGGAAGGCTCTAACGACTTGACAGAATGAACACTAATTGGAGTAACTTCGATAATTTTATTTGCAATTTCTGCAACCTTTTCAAGCGGTAAATCCGCTTGAATTGTTAGAATTGCTTGGACGCTATTAGGTAATCTCTGCATCCACAACTCGCGTAAGATTTTGTCATCAAAAAGGTAGGAACCTGCAAGTGATTTTAAATGACGTAAGAATTGGCTAGGCTTGCGATCACCAATCTCTTCTCCAGATATGAGTTGTCTTACACGCTGTACTTCAGATATTGAAAATCTGCGAATCATTTCCTCCTTAATCCACTCGTAACGCTGGCCTTTAGGAGGGGGGCTAATTACAAGGTCCTCAACTTCATTTGCTAATCTGGAATCAATCTGAGCTACGACGTAATTATATTTTGTTTCGTCAACTGATATTTGAGCTAACGCAAACTGCGCCTCTATATGTGCGAACCAAGCCGCAGGACGATCAATTCAGAAGGGAGCTAGTTTTGGACTAACTGCAAATGCTCTAGGAGCAGAATCGCTTGGTTGTTCTGTTTTATCGTTACTTACATTTGTACGAGGTTGGGCTGCGAGCCTATTTTTTAATTCTGTATTTTGTTGCAAGAGTTCGTTGTTTTGAGACAAGAGTTTTTCAAGCATCTCCTGTAATTCTTTTAGTTCTGCCATTGTTACGAGGTAAAAGAACACTAATTCATAAAATAATAAACTGAATCAAATGATGATGAAAGATATTAAGATTTCAAGTTTTTGTCGTCAAACTGCCTGTTACTACTCGAATAATGTCCCATAGCATACCAAAATACACAGTTATCACAAACTTTACTTCAAATAGGTAGATTCTTAAAGGATTAAAATAATGTTGTATTGCACAATTTCTAAAGTTAGATATATGCCTAAAGTTGTATTGTTGGCACAATTACAGAAAAAAAAAATTAAAGGTAAGAGAATTTCACACATTGGTACTTTTGCCTACATCTATTATTTAAAAAAACATATGTATTATAGCTATACCTATTACGTAAAACGGAACGCACACTTTGTCGCGCGAAGAAGAAAAGAAAAGAAAATGAAACAAGTAAAATGGCGGCAAACTCGAGATGATAAAAATAAATAAACTAAGCAATGTCAATGTACTTGCAACCTTATGTTTTGAACATTGTAGATTTAATCTTCCTCAGCGTTGACTATCCATGCAGATTCTATGATCGATTGTTGTGATGCATTTTCACGGCGTAAATATCGAACAAAATATGGGGCCAACTTGGTACCACTCGGTTAGGAATTCGGGAATCATAAAGATGTAATTCCATGCAAATTCTGTAGTTGCTTCTTTTGACAGTAGGTACCAAAGGAAGATATTTAATTCCGTAGTTATGCGATTGATTTACTCACGTCGCGTCGGGGTCACCAATTTGGAGCTCTTGTCTGTAAGAGCTCCAAATTGGTGACCCCTTTATTATCAGAGTAATAGTGTCAGGACATCCATCTTGATTGGTAATTGAATTAAACTCGTTTCACTTCTTGGTAACGTTGAATATATTATGCTTCAACAGCAATTACAATCAAATGGTAATTAAATAATTTTTACAGTGTTTGCGCTTGCCGCCATGACAAGATAGATAATAATCGTCCTTACCTAGATGGCAGCACCATGATGTTGCCTTGGTTTTTTTCTTAATTCTAAACATGGCAAGGTTTTGCCACAGAATCAAGTCTATGGTCAATGCATTTGTAACCAAAATCTATGACGTCAATGTCAATGATTGACAACACTGATCATATAGGTATGATTAGTGATATGATTGACAATAGTGTAACGTGTAGCTGTGATGTCACGAATATTTTATATTATATTTTTATAATTGTTTTATTTTTATAGTATATTTTTATTTATTTTTGATTGTTTATTTCTGAATTTTATAACAACATTCACAATGGCGTGTGGGTGTTGCGGCGAAGGCTTTTGTTTCGGCCACCTGATGTACATGCTTGAAAAGTAAGTTAATTTTATTTCAGTAAGTTTGTTTACCTACTAAGTAATTATTCCTCGCGACTTCACTGCGTAGATTTGATGTTACGAAATGACTTTAGGCCCTTCCTACACAAGGCTACGCAAATCTTCGATACCCGACGATTTTGCTCTCAACTTCTACCGCAATACAAATAGACTCGAAACCTACGACGATGTATGCTGCTTGTGTGTTAGAAACCAAAATCCGGATATCGAAGTTTTTATATTATTTTATTTTATTTGGGATGGGTTTGCTCTTGACCTCAGACTAACCTAGACGTGGCGTAGACGGAGTCAACTGTGGAGCGAGCTCATCCAGAAGGTTCTGGCACTCCCACTCACCGACGGACTCAGCAAGCTGCTTGGCGCCGGGCTCCAGTGCTACCAGGCGGCACCTGACGGTGCCACCATCGCTATTAGGATCGTTAAGCCTCCATCTCAAACTGAAGTTTGTGATTCTGTTGCCCGGAGTGGACCGCTAGGAATTAGATCTTTAACCACCCCAATTTGCGCAGCCTTGTGTCCGAAGAGCCTCACTCCCATTGCAGTCCAGTAATCATGTACTCTTATTTGTACCAAGTTGTTTGTTGACTAAGCTATCCTAAATATCGTGTGTCATTTTTGGGTCACCCTGTTTGTATAGATGTAACGATTGTACGCGACAGTTTAGGAGTGCGGGTTGTTAGTTGATGCCATGGGTTAATGCTAACGTTTCCCATAGTGTTGAGCTATCACGCACCGTAGCTATACATAACTGATCCAACATGTTTTTTTTTTCAGGATATCTGCTTTTTGTGCTATGACAGCTATAATATCTTGTATCGTTGTCACTGTGCTTATCAGTATTGGAGTTGGAGTAGGCGTAGGCTACAATTACTGTTTTGTGGATACGAAAACCTATAGAATTTCAGCAATGGAAAGTATGGCAAACAGAAAAAATCCCGGAAAGATGCCAGAATCACATCAAGGAAACATCTCTCCTTACAACGCTTTGAGTGTGGATTCTACAAATGATGTTTCTAATACTAATATTGCTCATGATACCACTGCTGCTGCTGATACTGCTAATACAGGAAATACAGAGGAAAGAACTCATATAGGATCTACTAATGAAGAAGTTACTAATCCTGCTAGTGAGAATACTGCACCGGTAGAAATTATTGTTCCCTCAGATCGTAGCTTTCCTAATGCTCCCTTCGATCCAATTTTCCCAAAAATTCCGAATATTCCTAACATCCCTAATACAATTTTTCCTAACTCTAATGGGTCCGAATCTAACTTAAATGTAAAAGGTCTCCCTGGTAGCCAAAAACGAGTTCTTAATGACACTGGGTTTGCTCTAGGTGTACCTGAGTCTCACAGTGGGTCTTTTGCTAGAGGTCCCATGGACTCGGGACCATTTTTTGATGTACTTACTTACCGCGCGAGGCAAGGGCCCCCGTCAAACTACTCCGAGGGACAGGAAATTCCTCAATCCCCTAATTTTCCTGAGTCTTTTCGTAGAGTCCCAATTATTACTAGTAAAGTTAAGCCAGAACCATCTGTGCAGTCTGGTGATGTACCAACTTTTAAAAGGCTTAAACTAGCCCCTGAAGCTGCTTGGAGACGCAAACAATTCGAGGAAATCAGAGAGGGCGTCAAAGCAAATGCTAAGGACATTGTTAAAAAATCTGGTTCCATTTACATTAATGATGCGGATGACACAGAAGGTGTGAATTGTTGTCTATCTATGGTGTTTTCATCTTATTGTGATGTTGTTATTAGGCACACTTGCGGAAGTCCGGATTATAATCCGAACTTGCGCAAATAGGCTCTCAACTCAGATATAGGCCTTGGTCTAGTCCAGAGTAGCTGATCTATACTGGTGTGACATGACAAGTGGGCTTTCAAATCAGATAAGGCCCTCTTGCGCAAGTCCAAATTAGCTTATCCGGACTTCGGCAAATGGGCTTCCAACTTAAATAATAGGCCTTGCGATAGACCGGAGTAGCTAATCTGGTCTGGCGCAAGTGGACCTTCTGGATCACCTAATCCAAACTTGCGCAAGTGGGCTTTTAACTCAAATAATACGGCTTGAACAAGTCCGGATTAGCTAATACGAGGGTCAAACTGAAAGTTCTTAGAAAATCAAAAACTGATTACATTAGCCAGTTATTAGTTTTATTATATCTTTTCAAAATATTGTCCATTGACGTCAATACACCGCTGCATGCGATGGAACCACTGGGAAAAGCACTTTGCCCACTCGTCCTTAGGGGTCTCTTCAATGGCATCGCGATACGCAGCCACCGCTTCTTCAGCATTCATAAACCGCTTTCCTTTAAGTTTTTCTTTAATTTTTGGAAATAAATAAAAATCACAAGGCGCGAGGTCGGGGCTATACGGCGGGTGACCCAGTAATTCAACGTTTGATGTCGCCAAATAGTCGATCGTTCGCTTGGCGGTGTGCGACGAGGCGTTGTCGTGGTGAAGGAGGATCCTACTGCGAGGTCGTTTCTCTCGAACTTTTTCCAAGACAAGTGGCAAACAATTGGTAGTGTACCATTCTGCAGAAACTGTTTTTTGATCCTCTAACACAATTGTTGCGAAATGACCTATCCTTCCAAAGAACGAGGCCACCATTTTTTTTCCCGCACTTCGATCTCTCTTCACTTTAGTTGGCAACTCCTCGAAAGGAAACACCCACTGAGCAGATTGTCTTTTGGTTTCAGGATCATAACAGTAAATCCAGCTTTCGTCACCTGTTAGTATGTCGAACACAGCATTTGAGTCACCTCCGTTAAATCTTTCAATCATTTTACGGCACCAATCCACACGATGGAGTTTTTGAGCCTTAGTCAAATTATGAGGTATCCACCGGGCGCAAAGCTTCCTGACCGCTAAATGTTCGTGGAGGATTTTGTGCACTTGACTCATACCGATGCCTAAGCTTGTCCGAATCTGCTGATAGGTCACTCTTTTGTCAGTCTCTATCATACGCCGCACAACACAGATGTTATTTTCAGTCGTCGCCGTAGAAGGCCGTCCCTCACGTACATCATCAGTGAGATTAGTGCGACCACGTTTAAACTCATTAAACCAGTTGTAAACAGTCGCACGAGATGGGGCTTCATCGTGAAAGGCCAATCGTAGTCTATCATAACTTTCTTGTTGACTTAAATGACATCGAAAGTCATAAAAAATCATTGCACAAAAATTTTCTCGTGTTAAATTCATTTTGACGTGATACAGACAATTTTCAATTTGCCGCCAAGTCGTAAAACAAATGACAAATGAATGAAATATATACTCAGTAATATTGGCAAAGAGTTCTATTTTCAAATTTTAGAATATTTTTTTTATTATATTGTTCATAAGTGGCCAGTTCTAAGAACTTTCAGTTTGACCCTCGTATGAACTTGCGCAAGTGGGCCTTAGGGCTCATTCACACGGGATCCGTCATTGACAATTCGTCAAAATATAGGGTACGTCATAACGGATGGACGTTCACATAGCATACGGAATCGTGTTTTTTCATCATTCGTCCGATCCTAATTGAATTTGGTCAAAAATCCGTATTTTGACAATTCGATTTTTAAAAACACGATACTAGATTTAAGACGTATCGTCATTTTTCTTGATTCGTGATCCGTGTATACTTGGCAATCAAAAAGCATTGCCGCCGTTAAAAAAAATATTAATGAATCGTGAAAAAATATGAATCGTCAAGAATCACGAATCGTCCTCGTGTGAACGAGCTCTTAATGTAAGATGTAGTTAAGTAGATTTAAAGAAATCAATTCTCGACCCATTTCGATAAAATGTCATCAGACGTTAACAATCGATCAGGCTACCTCACCTGCCATCAAACAACACTCATGTACTATCGAGGACATGTCCGCCTTATCAGTCTTAGGGCCACAATCGTTTGCACATCGCATCGTTAGTTTTTTTTTCTTTTAAATAAGTATTGGGAGCACTTTTACTTTGATATATTTTTACTCACTGATAAGCATGAAATAATATACTGTAAAATATACATATATAAAGTATTTGAAAATTACTGATTGATATACCTAAGTTTAAATAAGAAACCAAAAATTCGCACACGGGCAGGCCTGTGTATCTTCCCGCGTAGGTAGCAAAAACGTACCTACGCGCGGCGACCCCTAGGTAAGGGCCTAAACGGTGTCGCTAGCCGGCAGCGACACGCTCCCGCGTTTTATTCACCGGCGGTGCGCGACACTAGGTTGCTGGTTGGACGAGCGTGAATAAAGTCCTAGAAAGATGCGCTAGATGGCGTAAGTAGCTTCTTGTGGCAGTCAACCCTATCGCGTTGCGTGATAGTACGTCACTGAATAGGTTTATACTCGGCCCGGCGAACCTTGATCCCTATGACATTGACAGTCCTTCGACACAACATTGTAGTGGCGTCACCGTTACATTAGAATCGAATTGGAGGCTTCTTTAAATGCCATTTATTAAATTTCGGTAGATATATGCCATTACAATGATATTTCGTCGAAATTATAACAATTCTTAACATTTACAAGAAATTATCTCAATCAGACTTTACGTTTACGTCCTGCAAAGTTACTACGTTCGGAAGATATCGACTAGTGCGGAAAAATATCGATAAACAAATGTCGATAATGGAAACGAGTGTACATGTTTTATAATCATTTAAGTTATAGGTGCTGAATGTTAAAAAGTTGCATGAAATTGTTTTTATTTCACTCAAATTTATAAAATATTTCTGGAGACACCAGGTTTTGTTTTATTTAAGATTAGATTTTATTAGTATCAGTTTTAATGTGTGGCATAATTAAGTGATAAATTATGAGTGTCATTACTTTTTCATACTTAAGTATTAGAACATTCTCTATTGAATAGAACGGAGCGCGGCATACACGCACTCACGATTGTATACCCAAGAGAATTAAAAAAATAACAAATAAAACCAAATAAAACAAAAGCTGTTCAGCGATCATTTATTTATATATTTTAATCTGAATCTGATAATGACATTAGGGTTTGTGTCACGAACTCGGAATCTGAACTGCAGCTGCTGTCACCTACGTTTATCAAAAACGGCTCATCTACAATGCTGTCGTATCGCACGTCTCGATCCCAAACATCAGAACAAAGTTTTAAAGCATTAAGTTACATCGACACGACCCATCACTAACGTGAACTGTCATAGGAATCAAGGTTCGCAGGGCCGGGTATAGTGTATTATGAATCATATTCCAGAGTTATAAGAATGAAATTATCTTGCAATGTATTTTTGTAGGTGTCTACACGAAAATGTGCTTGAGTCTAAGGCGAACTGAATTACACCATATCGTTGACAACATTGAGTAGATATTTCTTTGAATTTCATTGATAAGTCATACTTCTGTACGGAGTACTAGTACTTATTCTGTGACGAGGGTAAGATTCGAACCCATGTCACGTAGAATTTGAGCCAAAGGATGTGGGTTCAAATCCTTCCCGTATGCGAATTTTTGGTTCCTTATTTAAACTTATATTAAACACTGTCGGTGTTATTACAAAAAAAATAGACCAGGTTTAAAATGGGTCTAAATATTAGCTGAAAACAGAGGAATGAATGACACATTCGTGACATAACCTAATAGAGAAGCGCTTTTCTAATTGGCTAGCTAATAGTTTGGTCCTGTCTTAAACCCGGTACTAAGTTTTTGGAATGACGGGGTGTAAGTGTTAAAAATATTAAAAAACTAACTACTGATTGGCGTCAAAAATTATCCTTCAGTACCGAGTTTTCGTACGTCGTTCTATTTTTCTACAGTTTAAAAATATCGGGTTCTTTAGGCCCGCCAAAGGAACATCTTTGCAAAATGATAAGGCTCAGTCAGTAGACCCCGAGAGTACAGCGGGCCCTGCATTAAGTTTCCCAAATCTGTCAAAATATCTCAAATGATATGGAACTCTATATAATCAACATAAGGTTGAAATATGGTTGCGAATATTTAACAGATCAGGGCAGGATGGGGTCGCACATCCTGCCCTGATATTTTGTACTTGTACTGTACATGTGATATTTTGTATGGTGCAAGTTTACTGCACGACATTCAAAATTTAAATTCATTCACTATACAGTGGCAGTGACACATCAACCTACCCTGATCTGTCAAATTTTCGCAACCATATTTCAACCTTATGTTGAACACATTGAGTTCCATAATTATCATTTGAAATATTTAGACAAATTTGGGTAACTTTATGCGGGGCCCACTGTACATCAATCAGATGTTTTTTTTATAACCTTAACTATTTTAAATTCTTCGTCGTTCCAGAATCGGATTCTGAAGAAACGACCGAATACAAAAGACGGAAAACAGTGGGAAGGAAATATAAGAAAAAAATTACAACGTCTGCCAAAAAGTCTGCCACAATGATGCCTACGATCGTGATACCGTTTAAAAAATATGCAAACATGTCGCCTCTGATATCCAAGATATTGGCTCAAAACAAAAATGTTACTTTGCAATTCATAACTTTATAACTTGTAAATAAACGCTTAAAATTGATTTTGTGGTACTTTTAATACCACCCAACACTCGTTTAAAAAAAAGTATGATAAAAAAAACTTTTTGGTGCTTTTTTTACGTTGTTTTTTATTTAACCTTCTTTGCTTATTGCTATTTGATAAGCCGATCCATACGACTTTCATCATCGACTCGGCACCATAAAATGTGATTCCCATGTAAACGCTTGAATAAATAAAGATTCTGCAGAAAAAACGGTAACGTGCTTTTAAAAATCTTAAGAGCTACCTAGATTCCATAGTCATAACCTGACTTGGTGACAACGAGTATATACTCGTCTATTTAAAAATAGTTTTGAAACACAGTCGACTATTGAACAGACTATACATAAATTTATGAAATGACTGCCTCGTTGGTCTAGTGGTCAGCACGCTGGGTACTATCCACGAGGTCCCGGGTTCGAATCCCGGGTCAGGAAGCTCCGGAGCTCACAGCCCCGGAGTCAGGAAGTTGGTGGTGTTAACACCCTCGTGCCTCGGAAAGCACGTTAAGCCGTTGGTCCTGCGCCTGATCTCTCTACGGTCATGTCGGACTGCCGTCTCACCGAATCATGAGAGTAAAGGAACAGAGAGTGCACCTGTGTATTGCGCACACAGTTGTGCACTATATTATGTCCCGCGCAGTCGGCTAATTACTGTTGAGATAGGCCGCCGTAGTCGAAATTCGGCTAGGAGGACATTATTATAATTATTGTAACATAAAGGACTTGTCCATTAATGGTTTTTTATTCGTCAATATTTCTAACCAGAATAAACTAAATATTATATGAAAGAGTTTACAAAAACTAGTCTTTCTGCGTAATTAATATATTTTTTAAGGCCTCCGATTTAGAGAAAAATTGAAATTATTTTTTCTCTTTGTCTGTCAATAAACCGCACCTTCGCCTATCTCAATTAACGCATTAAAAAAAAATTGCCAGCAAAATTGACATTCCATTGACAGTAGTACCTATTATATAATCTGTGGTAGTACCTAGTTGTATTTATCCACCAGTGGAAAGGCAATGGTACATAGCTATACAGCCAGGAAATACAAGTAAGTGATCAATGGATGATGTCTGTTACAAAACATATTTTTTCTCAAAAATGGAGGCGTTTAAAATTCTGATTTCTATGGTAACGTGTTTCGTATTTCTGTAGCTTTAAGATCAATATAGGTTATTGGTGGTTGGTGATATCTTGGAATAAGAAACCAGCCTCCATACAAAAAGAGGACAAGTCCTTTATACATAAAGTCGAACATAGAACCTTTTCCTTTTTTGTAGTCTGTTAAAAATAATGAACATGGAGAGATACATTTCTCTATTGGTAGGTAGAGTAGATTATCTAGGACATCAAACATTAATGCCACTAATGTCTTAAGACATTGTCTTTCTAATTTGCTATCAATGTCAAAGTTGATAAGTCTTTTTCAGCTGCTCCGCAAAACAAAAGTTCTGAAGTCTGGTGTTTTTAGCGTCATACAATACTAATCGTATCAGAGGATAATACTGCTCATTGTTGTTTATATCACTTAAACAAAATGGGATCTATTTTGTGTGCCCTTTCTCATTTAATGTACTTCGCTGAGAAGTAAGTATGGGTATTTATGCGTAGGTTGCGTACTAAGCTAATATTGGCTCTGTTAATATTGGCTGCTGTAGCCGAAATTTCGGCACGCTTAATATTATATTAATGTTATTTCTGATACAGGTTTACTATGTGTCTGGCAGCAGTCACTGTAGTGTCCTGTTTAATACTCACTCTTGTGATGATGCTGGGCCTGGGCGTTGGCTTGGGGTACAACTACTGCTTCGTTGAAATGAAGTCAAAGCATAGATATGGTATTGGTTTTTACAGTATTCGCTTTTTTGAATAATTTTCTACGGGATATAGGACTTTAGTTTAATTAACTTGGCGTTAAATGATGGAAACCAGTCAATTTAGTCGTCAAAATAACATCGACTTGTTTCGCTTCCAGTTCCTGGCTACTATCGTTACAAAGTGAAGGAAGCTACTTTTGGGAGGACCCCGCCTTGGCGCCGGATTACAACCTACACTGCACCTAACCCAAAACGAGAGGGATTGCCTCCTCAATTGAATAAAAAAAGGGAGTTAGACGACATCAACCCTCCAAAATTTAACGGAACAGTGGATAACTCAACACAATTGAATTTAACAGAAATTGCTTCGCATTCTACTTCTGAAGGGACTACTTATGAAGTCATTACTTCTTTAACCACACCCAAAACGGTTTTGCAAATAGAAGGACTAGATTTAATCGCTTTACTATCTAAACTGAGATCAGAAAATATTAATTATACTCTACAAATTGCGACCACTTGATTTGTTCAGCAATCGAGTCGCGATTTGTTTTCTCTATCCTAGAGTTTTGATTATTTTTATTTTGGTAAGGATTTATAACTTTGTAGATTTGTTACTTTATTTATAGTCTCATAAATGTTATTTTACTTAATTGGCATTTTTTTCAACACACAATTTAAGTTATTTGATTAGATAAATGATACCGTGTTCTCAAAGTTGCGAAAATTCTCTCATGACGACTCTCAGACAGTGACTCTACAGAAGTTGGGAGGAGAGAAGTGTTTGACACATCTCTCGACTCACTCTTCTCTGCTTTGGTCCCTCTGGACCACCTGTACCATTAGACAGTACCATTGGGACAGTGGGACAAATGGTACTGATTTATCCCACTAGTACCAGGCAAATAAATACAAGCGTGACACTCGACATTACTTCAATAAAAAACGTAATGGTACAATTGGAACTACTTTATTGTATTAGTAACCTGTATTTTGCTATCTTAATTTTTCTAAGAATAGCGGGTCGTTGATATCGCCTACAATTAGTTGCATTTGCACATGGTTTATGTAAGTGTTTTTGTGCAGTATAGATGATTTCCGTTTCTCTTGAATTTCGAGTACTACGGTTCGAAATTCGGTATCATTTTAATTACTTTAAGGAAGGCAAAAAGAGTTGTGGGTCGTTTTTTAAAACTGCCGTTGTACCGGGCATTCTAGCCTTCGGAAGTATTTGTAGTACGATGTCTCTTTGCAAAGCAAGACCATGTGTTACATTTTGGCATCCAAAACGTTTTAAAATAATACATGTTATTTTTTAGTTTTGGGTTATCCAATATTATTTCATTTTGAATATACTTACGCCGCGCGTCGGTAATAATAATAATTAGGCCAGGGTTGCCTCATTAGATACAAGGCTTTTTTATTTGTAGATTGGTTTAAAATGTTTTACTACGAACTTGTGTTTTACAAAATGTTCACCTGTGTAAAATTCCTGGTTACCCCGGAAAAAAATACGAATAGTACAAACAGTTTTAAAAAGTAAATAGCCATGCGGAAAACAGGGCAAGTTGGGATAAAATTCACTTTTTTATGAGATCAAAGATGTAATTTATTTTTAAAACTTAACAATTTGTTTGCAAGTTTATACGAAATTAAATTTCGCTCAGAAATTGATCACTATGTCATCCGGTGGAACATGTTGTTCTGTGATAAATTATTTTCAATAATGTATACATATATAGGTATAAAAAGCATCTGAAGGGAACTTTCAGCCTGCCGTTTAATTATTATGACTAAATAAATGATTTAAAAAGTGCAAATATTCGATAAGTCCTGAATTTTATATCAATCTAAGACTAATTCAGGACTTAAGTATATGCTTTTTTATTGCATTTGTACAGTAAATGACCAGATATGTGAACCATATTACTTAATTAGTTCGCATAAAAACGAATTGACCCTAACACAAATAATTAAACAGTGCGTACGCGCTCGCCCGACGGTTGTTGGCAGCCTACTGATTACGCACCGCCGTCGGCGCGCTCGAGAGTAGGCTATTAACGCGCGCAAGTACATCGAGTGAGAGATGCCTGCCGTAGAACCCAAAATTCAAGAGAAACGGAAATCATCTGTACTGCACAGAAACACTTACATACACCATGTGCAAACGCAACTAATTTTAGGCGATATAAACGACCCGCTATTCTTAGAAAAATTAAGACAGCAAAATATAGGTAACTAATACTATAAAGTAGTCCCAATTGTACCATCACGTTTTTTGTTGAAGTAATATCGAGTGACACGCTTGTATTTATTTCCCTGGTACTAATGGGATAAATCAGTACCATTTGTACAATCAATTGTACTAGTGGGATAAATCAGTACCATTTGTACCACCAATGGTACTGTCTAATGGTACAGGTGGTCCGAAGGGCACCAGTTGATTCAGTTGTAGAAGCCGGGATAAAAGCTTTGATGTCATTTGAGGTCAAGAATGTAGTATTTGTCAGCAGGGAATTAGCATTTTTCGGGTTGTCAAATATAATTGCGTACTGAGAGCATTTATTCGTTTGATTTCTTTCACCCCTTTGTTATATCTACTGAAAATTGTGTTTAAGTATATTGGGTCTTTGTTACCGAATTTAATTGTGTCATCCAAACTTTCTATGTAAACAGGGAAGACAATCCCTGGTGAGTTGACTGGGTAACTTCTTATGTGGTCCTGTTTGAAATAAGGAGCAAGCAAATTTTCTTCCTCTTCATCCGAGAATTCTGCAATTGGCCCAGCAGCCTTTCGCTTCTTCTTGGACATATTACCACGATTACCGCCACTGTCGGTACTCATCTTCGTTATTTACTCGTATTATCCAATGAGATAACGCACTGAAAATTTAATTTTAAAGCAAAACAAAACAATTTGTAAACCTCCCGCCTCGAGGTTTCCGCCTTTTCAGATTGCATTGGTTATAAAATAACATAGACAAAAGAAAAACTTTTCTTTCACCGCTTGGATCTCTTTGACTGTTTTAGTTTTTGCTGGTTTTTGCCATAGTGATTAGGTAGGTATATGCTGTAGTTTTTGCCACCCTTGGTACTTTGCCTCTATCCCTAGAACGGACAATAAAGCCTTTTTCGGATATTTCGGCGTTATTGTCACTAAAAAGTTCCAATACACGTTCAGTAGATAAGCAAGGAATACTTTACCTACGGACGGTTATTATTGTTATTTTCCCTGCCTTTTGATTAAAAACTTCGCTGCCAGTTGAGGTGTGTGTATGGCTAAGACATTCCCGAGTTAAATTTTGCTGCTGTATTACCCGTATGACTAAATGGGCATATAATTATACAACGATATTTCGTATGAAATTGATAAATAGGCAATTAAAAATCTGCACATAAGCGGGCATGGGATAGGGATTGAAAGTTGCAATCCAGCTTCTTTTTACAATCCAGTATTTTTTTATCATTTCATATAAAATTTTAGCGAAAGACTTATTCTGTGGCGAAAGGTATAAATAAAATATTAGTGTTGTTGTTAAGTACCAAATACTTTGTAAAGTATTTAAAAACTATTAGAAAACTTCATGATACGTGGCCTAAAGACAAAATAAAAATTGCTTGGGGAACTCTGTTGCAAAATTAATTTTATTATTCCAACTTGGCTGCAGACAGATATGCCATCATTTTGCGCGATTTCACACACATCCACTTGATAATACATTTCGCACACGACATCACACGGTGGACAAACAGAATTTTTGATCAGCAATTTCCTTTTCATCGTGCCCGTTTGAAATTGAAGCTTATTCATACTTGACACTTTCCTGAAAGCAACAATTCGATTATTTAGAATTGATTTAAATGTTGAGCAAAATATTGTTTTCACTAGGGTTCCGTAGCCGAATGGCAAAAAACGGAACCCTTATAGTTTCGTCAAGTCTGTGTCCGTCCGTCCGTATGTCACAGCCACTTTATTCTGAAACTATTAGCATTACACAGTTGAAACTTTAGGTAGATATATCCTGTTAACCGCTTTACGATTCTCATACAAAAAATAAAAAATAATGATATTGAAGGGGGAGGGGGGGGGGGAGCTCCCATACATGACACTAAAACAAAAGTGGTAAAATGGGCGTCCCCCAACATCTAACTTTTAAACTAAGCAAGTGTAAATTTAAAAAAAATACATGATGTAGATCGTAACAAATTCATTCAACGAAAATTGGTTTGTTGAACGAGATCGAACTAGTAGTTTTTGAGATATAGCACATTTTCAACAACCACTATGAAAAACAAAGTTATATTTGCTGTCTACAAAATATTGTGGTATTTTGGCTAAGTAGAAGTAAGTGGATCCTAATTCAGTTAAAGTTGGCACGGAACCCTTAGTGCGCGAGTCCGACTCGCACTTGCCCAGTTTTTTTCTAAAAGAGGCGCTTAGTTTTTATCACTGCTACACTACCATCCTATTTAAATTCTCATGGTCAAATTGTTTTCTAGGGTTCCGTAATCCGTGTTCCCTATTTTCCTTTTGAGGTACTCAAAAGGAAAATACGGAACACTTTTAGAATCACTTTGTTGTCCGTCTGAGTGTCTAGGGTTCTTTCCTTTTTCTCAGCAACGCGTGGAGGTATCAAGTTGAAGTATTATTTTTTGCACAAAATTAAGAACTGAAATGCGCGAATAATTTTTGTGTTTATTGTGTTTCTTAGTTATTGACGATCTGCGTGACTGAAGTCTTATTCTTCTTTGGCTTGACTCGAGGGAGACTCGAGGGAGCCGAATGGTGGAATGACTGGAGAGAACCTCTCGAGTGAAATTGTGCTATTTGACTCGAGCCACTACGATAAACTAAATATTGCTCACATATTATATCCGCGGCTAGCAGGAGTACCAACACGATCACCGTAAGAATCAGAATAGCTATACAACATAAGATTTGAGCACCGACGTTCAAAGCATCCGAGGCTATGTAGATATTCCGCCAACTGAAACAAAACACATAACCGTACATATTGTACCATCCTCTAAAATACCATGCACTTCGTTTTACTTTTAAAAGAATGAGGACTTTTCATCAAACTTGAAGCCACGAGGTCCTGTCATAGGAATTAGCTTTTTTAAAGCCACAGAGCAGCTATTATGTATAGCACAACAAGTCTACCGTAAGGCAGTCCTTGTATAAGAATACTTATAGGTGTTCTATACGAACGAAAAGTAAGAAAACGTTTATCTTAGACTTTCTATCTATTAGGTATATCTTGCACTATATACATTACAGTTAAAACAATATTAATAATATCTTACCACATCACCGGTCTAAATCAATAAGTTTCATTTTTACTTCGTTTCATTTGAACTTAAAAATATTTATTTTCAAAGATGTGCTTGTTTGACATATTGTGACATGAATTTGCTAGTTTGTCAAATTGTTTTTTTTTCAAACTTACCGTTATCTTCTGAGGAGGTATAATTCTTCGACCTTCGACTTCTGGCCTCTTCAAAACCAGAACTAACCTGTGCAAAATAGAATGCAATTATGTGTGCTACTCTTGATATTTCTACCAAATCGACCGTACATAATACGCTCTGAGCTCATGAGTAAACTTAGGCGCCAACTTGCTAAGGGATATCACTGCCGACTAAACACCAATTTTTACTCTAACAAAGAGCATATATCTTATTATAAGGTGGACGTTAGCCAAAATTTTTGACTTAATTTTATCACAGAATAAATAATAGTAATGAAAGTTTTACCAAAGATCTCTTTGGTAACACTTTCATTACTATTATTTATGTTTATTTATCAATGCATCAGAATTTTTTTGCCTAATTTCAGAAAGCAGCAAGAAATTCTCAGATCTATCTCAATTGAAACATATAAAAACAAGAACCAAAACATTTACTTACTACAAAGAAAAGAATCAGCGAGGAACATCAATCCGATGATGATGGCGCCTACGATAATCAAGCAGCAACAAAGCCTGATAATGATTTGGAGACAACACTTGAAACAACAGGAGCAAGGGTTAGGGATAGGTAAGCAGCAGCAGCCTCCGTCACCACCGCCGCCGACGACAACGTTACGAAAACTGAAAAAACAAATAAATAACTAAATATTGCACTACATCACGTAAATACATTGCTCAGATACCAAAGTAGCCAAAGCATGTGTTATGGAAATCTGAAACAACAGCGGTATTATAACACCCAGACCAAGACAGTAAATTGGAAAATATGGATATCTATATTGATCCGACCGGATATCGAATCCGGGACCTCAGGGATGGCGAGACCTTGAAAACCTGGAGTAATAGCCACTTGGCTACGGAGGCCGTCAAATAAACTTCTCTGAAATTTTTTTTTTTCACTTTATTTCAGACGTCAGATCATGAAAGATGTGATATACAGGTGATCGAAACAGTGACGTTAAAAATAATAACTCGGTAAAGCTTCGCGTTGTTGTTGTTTCGCCACTATTTATGTGTACGTTTCAATTACTAGATCATTCTTGTAAGCATGTGGAACACAGTCATTTTATCACACACGCAAATGACTGTGAAATGGGGCCAATCTGCAGCGTGGAGCAATATTTCATTTTGACCATGTCGCGTTCGCACGGGTGCACTCATTTTATATATCTTCTTTTTAAGATCTAAGTTTCAAACTAACGAACGATTCGCCGGTGCATTTTACAATAAAAATAGCCTAAAATTCTTTCACCAGTAGAATGGTAAATGAATTTTTAAATCAGTTCAGCAGTTGCAGAGATTAAGTTCTACAGACAAACTCAAAAACTTCCTACAAACTTTTTCTCTATAATAATGTGGTGATCGTGGTTATTTACTGAGTAAAAACGGTCGATGATAAAGTTCTAATCTAAACCCCGGTAGTGGGTGGGTAAAGACCGTGGTAAATAATAAACCAACTTGTATCAGATAAATACCGCAGCAGGTACCTATTCATTATTGATGTTCAAGATGCAATAATACATATAATTGTATTATTACTTACCACATAGTTGTATAGCAGCCAACATTGGTAGCTTATGGGACTGATTGGTAAGTACCCATTAGGAATTTTCCCTGCAATAATAATGCCGAAGCATTATAAATACACCAATGAAGATTTTGATCAAAATAAAATGTTGATGAATGACTTTATCCCAGATCAAAGTCTGACACTTATACCTACCTACTTCTTCCTAATTTATGGATCAAAGAAGTCGTCAATGTGTCGTCAATCGTCAAAATGAAATAAGAATGACGAATTTGTTTGAAGCTCAGCCTCATGGGTGTTCAAAATGATATCAAGCTACATAAGCATTATATAACAAAATTATGATCAATCGTGTCCTCAAAAGTTAGGTTAGAAGCTTAGAGTAGGTAGAAGATATAAACAATTAATGTATGAATTATTATACTTAAAAAATAATCATCAAATTTCACTTACAAAAAAATTAATCGACTGTGTCATCCGGTGGGTAGCGTTATTAATGTTAATTTCGTAAGAACTTGCAAAATAATTGCTTAAGTTATGAAAACAATTTTACCTACATATATCTATTATAATATCTGTGGTATTACTCATATCAGCCACATATCGGTTTAAAATATGGCTTAAAATAGTGTTTACTTAAAAAAGCTGCCTGTACTTGTTTTTTTTTAAGTTTTCGGCACTTGTCGCAGCCAAACCAGCATCACGGCTTGTTAAATTTTCGCTGGTCTAAACCCGGACAAATTGTATACGTTTATTTTATAAACGTCGTCAATCGTCATATATATTCATTATGTCTCACATAGACCAGAGTTCACCAATTTTTAAACAGCCGGTAAACGTATATTGACGGCTAATTTGACACAATTCCCATTCAAAATATGTCAAATATTATTAAACGGCTATTTAAAAACTAAACATGTGTTGGCTTTAGACATATTCTTTCTAATTTGTGATGTGTTGGTGTACTCTACCCTTAGTACTGTTTCTTAGGTCACTTAATGCCAGCAACTGGTCTATTTAATTTGCTACCGAACCACATTCAAAGATTGTCATTTAATATTTTTAAAATAATTATTTTTAAAGTGCTGGTTGAGAACTGTTTCTATGACATAGATGAGTTCACAAAATTCTGTCGTGATGGCCATCTTAAACGAATTGTTATCACCTGACATGTTATATATTTCTGTTTATTTTTGACAACTTGACATCATACCTGTTATTTTATGACATTTACGTTATTATTTATATTTTAATTTTATTGATTATCTAAATTTAACCAATCTCAATCCTGGATATAAATATTTTCGTTACCGTATTGTTGCTTATTAGTTAATATTGCATGACGACGAAATGTTTGCCTATCGTTACATCGATGAAACATGATTGTTCACTTTACTAATATGAAGACCTGATATACAGGGTGTGGCGTAAATAGTGGTCCAAAGCAAAGGTGTGGATACACTGTACACTGAAGCACCACATACCAGTATTTAAAAAAAAAATATGTACAGGGTTTTAAAAAAAAAAAAAATTTTTTAATTTTTTTAGAAATCGTTACCTTGCCTTACAAATTTGGTTATAATTTCCAAAAATGACGGTTTTTTTTTATCCATTTTTTTATTATTATTGCTGATCACTTGTACTTAGTACTCCATTCGTTTTTTTTTTTACAAACTGAATTTAATAAAAAAAATTAAGTTTCTTTCAAAATTCAATACTCACTGCTAGCAAATCGTTTGACTTTCAATGCTTTTGGTGCAAAAAAAATGTACCACACTGTCAGTGCCCATTGTTTAAAAAAAATGCCCATCTTTTGCAGATTCTAAAATGGTGCAACAATAAGTGTTACGACTTACAGGAAAAAAGTTATTGCTTTTCGAAACAAAAAGGAGCCCAATTCAGAAAAACAATTTATTTGAAGTTCAAGGGTTTACAAGGGTTGTAATTTTTTTCTGTGTGGTCCAAAGCAAAGGTGTGGATACACTGTACACTGAAGCACCACATACCAGTATTTAAAAAAAAAATATGTACAGGGTTTTAAAAAAAAAAAAAAAAATAATTTTTTTAGAAATCGTTACCTTGCCTTACAAATTTGGTTATAATTTCCAAAAATGACGGTTTTTTTTTATCCATTTTTTTATTATTATTGCTGATCACTTGTACTTAGTACTCCATTCGTTTTTTTTTTTTACAAACTGAATTTAATAAAAAAAACCCTGAAAACCCTGAAAACCCTGTACATAATTTTTTTTTAAATACTGGTATGTGGTGCTTTAGTGTACAGTGTATCCACACCTTTGCTTTGGACCACTATTTACGCCACACCCTGTATATACTTACCATGTTTTAATGCAAATAAATATTCATTCATTCATTCATTCATTCATTCAGCTTTCTTTGTACCGTAATGATGACATTTGTTTTTTATTGGAAATACGGTAGAATAGTCAAAAGTTCGAATATAATCAATGGTTTGAATAGATAAATCCGTACCGTAATAGGTACGTATTCCTCAAAGCATTAATTGGTTATGAAACAGCAAGAAATTTAGAAAGCGAATTACTCGTGAAATGAGAATAGATGCTACAGCACCTTATACTGCTCACCTTAGCTGATTTATGATCTCTAGCCATCTTTCTCCCCACTCATCTCCCCATAACCAGGTAATGCACCAAAGCCCCTTCGGACCACCTGTACCATTGGTGGTACAAATGGTACTGATTTATCCCACTAGTACAATTGATTGTACAAATGGTACTGATTTATCCCATTAGTACCAGGGAAATAAATACAAGCGTGTCACTCGACATTACTTCAACAAAAAACGTGATGGTACAATTGGGACTACTTTATAGTGTTAGTTACCTATATTTTGCTGTATTAATTTTTCTAAGAATAGCGGGTCGTTTATATCGCCTAAAATTAGTTGCGTTTGCACATGGTGTATGTAAGTGTTTCTGTGCAGTACAGACGATTTCCGTTTCTCTTGAATTTTGGGTTCTACGGCAGGCATCTCTCACTCGATGTACTTGCGCACGTTAATAGCCTACTCTCGAGCGCGCCGACGGCGGTGCGTAATCAGTAGGCTGCCAACAACCGTCGGGCGAGCGCGTACGCACTGTTTAATTATTTGTGTTACGGTCAATTCGTTTTTATGCGAACTAATTAAGTAATATGGTTCACATATCTGGTCATTTACTGTACAAATGCAATAAAAAAGCATATACTTAAGTCCTGAATTAGTCTTAGTTTGAAATAAAATTCAGGACTTATCGAATATTTGCACTTTTTAAATCATTTATTTAGTCATAATAATTAAACGGCAGGCTGAAAGTTCCCTTCAGATGCTTTTTATATCTATGTATGTATACATTATTGAAAATAATTTATCACAGAAAAACATGTTCCACCGGATGACATAGTGATCAATTTCTGAGCGAAATTTAATTTCGTATAAACTTGCAAACAAATTGTTAAGTTTTAAAAATAAATTACATCTTTGATCTCATAAAAAAGTGAATTTTATCCCAACTTGCCCTGTTTTCCGCATGGCTATTTACTTTTTAAAACTGTTTGTACTATTCGTATTTTTTTCCGGGGTAACCAGGAATTTTACACAGGTGAACATTTTGTAAAACACAAGTTCGTAGTAAAACATTTTAAACCAATCTACAAATAAAAAAGCCTTGTATCTAATGAGGCAACCCTGGCCTAATTATTATTATTACCGACGCGCGGCGTAAGTATATTCAAAATGAAATAATATTGGATAACCCAAAACTAAAAAATAACATGTATTATTTTAAAACGTTTTGGATGCCAAAATGTAACACATGGTCTTGCTTTGCAAAGAGACATCGTACTACAAATACTTCCGAAGGCTAGAATGCCCGGTACAACGGCAGTTTTAAAAAACGAACCACAACTCTTTTTGCCTTCCTTAAAGTAATTAAAACGATACCGAATTTCGAACCGTAGTACTCGAAATTCAAGAGAAACGGAAATCATATATACTGCACAAAAACACTTACATAAACCATGTGCAAATGCAACTAATTGTAGGCGATATCAACGACCCGCTATTCTTAGAAAAATTAAGATAACAAAATACAGGTTACTAATACAATAAAGTAGTTCCAATTGTACCATCACGTTTTTTATTGAAGTAATGTCGAGTGTCACGCTTGTATTTATTTGCCTGGTACTAGTGGGATAAATCAGTACCATTTGTCCCACCAATGGTACTGTCTAATGGTACAGGTGGTCCAGAGGGAACTGGTGTGATTAAGTTCATACCCACAGAGTTAAGCTGCAAACATTTGTTTGATAAGTTAGTAAGCTCTTAAGAGATTCTGTCTGTTCGAAGGTTTACGAAGAGGACTCCAGATGGTGTTGTTGCGTTGCAGACAATTTCAGTCATCTTTGCTGGTAACGTACTCCCTAGATCTGTCAATTATGTTTTGTGCACACTGCCTGTAGAAGAATACATTAAACCAGTTATACAGTGCTATAAGTGTATGGGTTTTGGTCATACCACTAAATATTGTAAAAAGAGTGTTGTGTGCTCAGTATGCTCTCAACCACATCATTACAAAGAATGTACCAACAATGACAAGCCCTTTTGTATAAACTGCAAAGGAGAGCACATTGCTGTATCCAGAATGTGCCCTATAAAGCAATAAAAAACCTTGGGGTCCTTCTTTCCTGTCCTAGGAAGCAAAACCTATTCAAAGGCAGTGAATAAATAATATTGAAGTTAAATTTAGCTCTCCATTGCCAAATCAAAACAAGAAAAATTACAGAAATGAAAAAGACTTTATAGTCGACATAATTAATAATGATAAGGTAATAAAAGCCATTGTTGATACATTGTTGGGATTTTGTAATAAGGATAAAAATGATTTACCAATAAACAGTTCCACAATTAAAGAAATGTTTATAAAAAATATTAGCTGTAAATATGGGTCTTAGAGGTTCTCTAAGGGTCTTACAGCATAACATTCAGAGTTTAAAAACTAAGATTCCACTTTCAAGTCATTTATTAGTCACTCGAGATATTGATATATGTATATTAAATGAAACTTGGCTTAGGCCTACTGATTTTGTTAAGTTGAAAGGTTATAATTTGTTCCGTCAAGACGGGGTTGATGGTCATGGTGGTGTTGCCATTTTATGTAGAAATTCAATCTATAGTAGCTTACAAACTACTCCAAGTTCCGACAGACTTCGAACAATAGCAATTAATGTTAAAACAGATAAAAAAGTGCAATTTCTATTTAGGAGTTTATTGTCCTCCAAGAAATGGTCGTTTCCCTGTGTCGGCTTTTAAAAATATTATTACATCTTTACAATCGCCTATACTAGTTATGGGAGATTGTAATGCTAACCATACTGCATTTGGATCATTAACAAATTAACCCAGAGGAATCTAGATTTACGATATGATTGATGAACTAGACCTATTCATATTAAATACAGGTGAATTTACGACACTTAATCGTCCAAATCAATCGCCTTCAGCAATAGACATATCATTTATTTCTCCCTGCTTGGCAACATCATCAAAATGGTCAGTATATTCTGATGACACCCTCGGTAGTTACCATTTTCCAACAGTAGTAAATATAGATATCAATGTTGAATTGTATGAATGTAGACAATCTTATGAAAAATTTATATACAATAAGGCCGATTGGGTAGGTTACACCAAAAAATCTAGCTACTTTTTCAATGATGTCGTCTATGAAGATAATCCTCTTTTATGTTATGACAAATTCTGTGTTTTATTGCGTTTATTAAGAGATGAATTTGTGCCTGTACATAAGAATGTAAATAATAGATTAAGATCACATAAACCAGTTCATTGGTGGAACGAATGTTGTGACTCGGCTGTCAATGAAAGTATACTTGCGTTACGTACCTATAGACGTTACCCGACTATATAAAATTACATTATTTACAAAAAAATTGATGCTGCCAAAAAACTTGTCATAAAACAACAAAAACAGATCAGTTGGCAAACTTTTTGCTCTAGTATCAAAACTAGAGCAAAAAGTCAAGTCAAGTCAAAGAAACACTCCTATTGGTCACGTCTGGAATATTATTAAAAGATTTAACTGCAAATATAAAACCACGAAACCTAGAGACGAATGTTTCATAGACGACTTTTTGAGTAAAATTACTTCATCTATCACACCTGACGGTGAAGACCTTGATAATTATTTTGAAAACAATGATTTAAATGACCATTTAAATTTGCCTTTTTCTGAACAAGAATTTAAATTATCTTTAAAAATCAAATCAAATCAAATCAATTTATTGCAAATTAAGTGTAACATTGGTCTTAAATAATAACAGAGAACTTTAAACTTAATTACCCTTTCAGGGTATTGCAATTTAAGTACATATATACTAGTTAATAGAAACATAGTTAATAAAAAATAAAAATGACACCACGCCTGGCCTTGATTCCTTTTCATACGTTCTTATCAAAAGACTTGACCATTCAGCTAAGCTGGTTTACTCATGGTTTTTAACAAACTTTGACAAGAAAATGTAATCCCCAGCTCATGGAAAACCATACCTATTCTAAAACCTGATAAAGATCCTTAATGTGCGGACTCATACAGACCTATTTCACTTTCATCGTGTATTGGCAAAGTTTTCGAAAACATGATTAAAACTAGGTTAGAAATATATGTCGAGTCAAGATGTATAATTCCTCCTGATCAGTATGGATTTCGTAAAGGTTGCAGTACAACTGATAGCTTGGTTAAATTTGGGGGAGATATACGAGAAGCCTTTTTATTAAACAACTATTTTGTAAGTGTTTTCTTAGATGTGACTGGGGCCTTCGATAACATTGATTTATTTACACTAATTAAAATTTTGCATAGTTATAACATACCGGGTAAAATATGCAAATGGGTTTTTAATTTTTTTTACTCAAGGGAAGTTTATGTTAAATTCAACAATTCTTTATATGGACCAAGAACAGCATTCAAAGGAGTTATGCAAGGGGCGACGTTATCGCCTCTTATATACTTGTTATATACTTCCTTGATCCATAAATATATTTCTGTACCCAAACTATCTATTTTACAATACGCCGATGATATCGTTATGTATACTGCCACAGAATACTAGTACTTCGTACAGAAGTATGACTTAGCAATTGTATTCAAAGAAATGTCGACTCAATGTCGTCAACAATATGGCGTGATTTAGTTCGCCTCAGAGTCAAGCACATTTTCGTGTAGACACCTACAAAATTCCATTGCAAGATAATTTCATACTTATTACTCTGCAATATGATTCATAACACACTTAATCTATTCAGTAACGTACTATCATGCGGCGCGCTAGGGTTGACTGCTATACGAAGCTAGTACCGCCATCTATCGTTCCTCACTAGAATTTACTCGTACTCGTCGCGGCACGCGCAGCCAACAGCTTAGCGCCGCGCAGTATAGGCTAAGAGCTAGCAGCTAATCTTAAATGTTTGTAACTTTTTTATCGTGTTGATTAAGAAATAAAAATTCAATTTAGTATTTCAAACCCATTTTTATTTAATGAAAAAGTAACTTCAAACGCCTAAAAAAACTAAACTATAAGTGCTTAACTTTAACATATTTCTTAATTTCTTTCTTTGAGTCTTTAAAATGACGGTTATTGAATTTTAATGTCGCGTATATACGCAGCCTAATAAATAGTTTTAAAAGATATTCAACTGGAAAACACGAGCAAGGAATTTGCGGAGGTATAGTTTGAAACAATTCATACATTTGTTTGCCTGGACTCATTTGAATCAGTATTTCAAAGTTTTGTGTGAAATTTGCTTCTAAGCTCTGTACATATTCTATAAATTCTTTTGGAGGCATTTTCAAACTGCCGTAAAATGAAGAATTCTTGTTGAAGGCTTTAAAATGGGTAAACAAATTGGTTTCCCCCAACTCAGGAACATATGTTAAAACTTCGTTTAAATTCATGCACTTGTGTTTATTCATGCACTTATACAGAAGATATCCAGAAACATAGGTTAATGCATTTTCTTCCGGTAAATCTACTCTGTAGTCTGTTTCACCATCTAAAAATACTGCAGAACTGCGTGATGGAGAAACGGTGCTTTTCTTGCTCGTGATTCTCAATTTCATCATGTCTTCAGCTTCGAGAAGAACTCCGCATATATCAAGTTCACAGTTAGCATCGGGTGAATTCTTTAACATATTGGAAAAAAAGAGCTTTGAAAAAGCCCTACGGAACTGGATCGGCGTGGGCTCAGAGCAAGAGCCACCTTGCTGCCTGATGAAACAAAAAAAAATTTCCAAAGCATCTTGATTTAGTCTTCGAGTAAATATATGTTGAATTCCGTTTTCTTTGAGGTCTTTGTACAACATCTTGATTGCCTGAATAGATATTTGAAAGTTAGCAAAAGGTTTGATGTGCTTTGTGTTATTTTTTCCGGTTTTTTTATTTATTGCTATAATAGTCGAAAGCATATTTTGGGCTTCATCTAAAACTTTTTCCTGAACATCGGTCAATTTAAAGGCAGTATTAAATTTGTTTTCACATTTAACTCTACTGGAATTCAAAACATCAAAAAGGTTATTTATAGACTCTATAAATTTGGCAGTCATTCTGGCTTCTTCTGGAAGTTTAGCTAGGTCGATGTAAGTGTCGAGTGCTGCAGCCACAGTATGACTGAAAATTTGAACGGCATATTTCACTATCATTTTTTGAAAGTTATTGGGTTTCATATGAGATTCCGTTATTTTTGGTATAAGTCTTAAATTTCTTTCTTTTTGATCGTCATAAAGTTGTCTGATATAACCCCAAGATATTCTTTTGCCATCGTAGTAAAAGTCACTGGTTAATAGATTATTACGTAAACATTTGATTAAGTGTGGCACGTCAAAAATATAACATATTTTCTTATCATTATACATAAAAAATAGGTTTCTAACCGACACTCCTTTCACCTCTTTGGCAAATTTGTCGAAGTTCGAGCCTTGATCAATGATTATAGCTTTTATGTCAATTACTATTCCAGAAAGTTTTGAAATTACTTCTTCTAACCACACAACTAATTCTTCGTAATGCCTTGCACTGGCAAGTAATGCATATGCTAGTGGTTGTTTCCATTTAAAGTGAATTCCTTGTAGCATTATAACATATGCATTACTAGCGATTTCGGATGTCACTTTTCCATTAATAGTGTGAAATCCAATTACTTCATCTGATTTAATATCGTAGTATAAATTTCGTTTCAGTGACATTTCGTCAATACAAATTGTGAAGTACTTGGCTTTATCAGGAAAGGATTTTACTTTTAATTCTAAACTGTCTAGAACTCTATCATCCAATTTCGGAGGTATGTTGAATTTAAGCTTGAGTAAGGTGCTTTTACATGGTAATTTTAAAACAGTCTCTAAGCATCGGTAAGTTTGCGGACTTGAGTAGTGTAAGCAAAGAGTTTGTATTCTGCGTCATATCTGTTACCTTTAAATTTATTTTTAAGTTTATTCTGCCACTCAATTAATTTCATAAATCTATTGCCAACTTCATCTTCACGATCATGGAGGATCGGGGAATTTTTTGATTCTAATTCTCTTTCTATTTTTTTAATTTCAACGTGAAGCCTTCGACATTTAGCTTTACTAATTTTTAGTTCCGCATTAAGTTTACGTTTTCGTGGGGTTTTTGCACTGAGCACTGACGATGTTTGCGTTTCCTTATGCGATACCTGTGAAGATTCAGTTTGAGTTTCAATTGACTTAGTTCTTGCTTTTTTAGTTACTATGTTATGCAATATGCTTAATTTCGGTGAAGGTTTTGTGAAATCATCAGTGACCTTATCAATTTTTGATCGAGATGTTCCTTCCTGAGAAAGATTAGGCAATAACAATTTCGGGACGGCATCCTGATTAAGACTATGAATGACTTTGATTGAAGATTTTTCAAAATGCGACGAACAGACATAGTAACTTAAAGGTTTTAAATTTTCTTTTGTCAATAAATGTTCTCTATCCATTGCTGTTAACCATTTTCGCCGCCTGAAATATACAAAAAGGTATTTGGTAATTTAAAAAGACTAGACTAGACTAAACATATTCAAGAACTAGTCAGATGGGAATTCTTTTAAGAGTTTGTATTATTGTTAAAATAACAAATTAAACCATTAGTTATCTACACAAAAGACAAAGACTAGTGGGCAAGAAATGGGGCCTAAATCCAAAGATAACACTGTGGTTATACACATCAGTAATCAGGCCTTCTCTTACCTACGGATCAGTTGTATGGTGGCCCAGAACGCAACTGACCACAACCAAATCAAAACTTCAAAGTTTACAACGCCTAGCAACCGTGGCGGCTACAGGATGTATGAAAACTACTCCATCGGCCGCATTAGAGTTCCTCCTGAATCTGAGACCATTACACCTGGTCACAGGAGGAAGCAAAGGCGGCTGCCCTAAGACTTCGAGCGAACGGATTATGGAAACAAAACACGGATACCACGCACTCAAAAGTCCTGGATGGCATCCTGAGAGAAAGACCACTTCTGAACGCACCCATGGACAGGACACCATGCCAACACATCTTTGAAAGAAGATATAATATCCAACTCACTGAAGAGCCAAAAGACAGCTCCGGCATCAATGAAGTTAGAATATACACAGACGGCTCCAAGACCCCACAGGGTACAGGAGCTGGCGTATTTTCAAACGATCTGAACATAAGAATATCAACCACCCTAGACAAACTGAACACAATCTTCCAGGCGGAATGCATCGGAATCACCAGAGCGGCGCAGGCGATAGCGGACATAAAAATTGTCTCAGACAGCGCCTCAGTGCTTCAAGCTCTGCAAAACAACAGCATAACATCTGTCCTTATACTGGAATGCCATAGTGCACTCCAATTCATAGCGAGCACAAATAAAGTAACCCTGCAATGGATCAAAGGACACAGTAACTCACTAGGTAACGACGCAGCTGATGAACTAGCCAAGAGGGGCTCAGCGACAACAGTACACGGACCAGAGCCGTTACTGGCCATACCGCAGGCCCAAACAAAGACATGGCTGCGTGCAGAAACTGAAGCAACACACCTAGCAGAGTGGAGAAACGGTGAAAGTTGTAGGCAAACAAAGGACGCAATCCCGGAATTCTCAAAAAGGTTCGCCCGCAACCTCACCCAACTAACAAGAGACAAGCTGCGCATAGCCGTAGGAACCATAACTGGCCACTGTCTTAACAAACACCTATTCAACATAGGTGTCACAGACAGCCCCTTGTGCAGAGGATGCATGGAGGCAGAAGAAACACCGCAACACGTACTCATGGAGTGCGCCGGCATTGCGGAGCAACGGGCAGACATTCTCAAATCCCCGGCAACATTTCCGGAGGCCTGTAGTAACCTGGGCAGGTTGCTAGCCTTTTGGGAAAACCTGAAGTGGTTAGAATAAAAGAGTAAAGGGACACACGCACAAAGGCCCAATCAAGAGGCTAAGTGCGGAAAACACCCCAGCCAAACTAACTAACTAACTAACTAGTTATCTACACAAATTATTATGGGTATGGGTATTATTTTTTTTTATGCCTGCAATAAAAAACCTATATATGTATAATTTAAAATACAACTCAAAATATTTTAGAACAAATAAATAAATTTCAAGGTTCTTGGTATGTTCTTTTAAAACAACACTTGTGATTTAAAAATGTGGAAAAACGCAATCGTCCAACCTGATGTGGCACAGGATTTGAAAACATAAGTACTTAACCGGCGACTTGAAAAAAATATGGACTCCGTACCGCGTTCCTAAACAGTGAAGCAGGGTTCAAGCCTGTGTGTGTGAGATCATAGGGTTACAATAGCGGCCGATCGGCTAACTTTGGTGTAAGTGTGTGCGTGAGAAGATCCCGTATTTACGACGATGACTGGCTTACTTTGTTGCTTCAGTTTTAATGTAGGCGACACTGAGTCGATATTTTTCTTCACGTCGATGTACTTAACATACTACATTTCAAAATGAGCACTTTTTAAAATGAGTAAATAAAAACTACGGCTCCTGTCTAGCACACGTTCGTCCTTTTTTCTAGGGTAGATAAGTAGGTACTTCATATTTTGAAAATAATTAAGTAACAATAACATTTCATTTAAACAGTTCAGTTAACTTCATGTGTTTGGCTCTTGGTCTAACCAGGCCTGTGTATCTCCCCGCGGAGGTAGCAAAAACGTACCTACGCGCGGCGCACCTACGTAGGTGCTAAAACAAGTTGCGTGTCACTACCGGCCAGAGCCACGCTCGCGCGTTTTATTCACCAGCGGCCTCGCGGCTACGTTGCTGGCTGGACGAGAATGAATAAAGTACTAGAAAGAGGCGCTAGATGGCGTTAGAAGCTTCTCGTAGCAGTCAACCCTATCGCGTCGCGTGATATTACGTCACTGAATAGATTTACTGTATTATGAATCATATTCCAGAGCAATAAGTATGAAATTATCTTGCAATGGACTTTTGTAGGTGTCTACACGAAAATGTGCTTGACTCTGAGGCGAACTAAATTACGCCATATTGTTGACGACATTGAGTAGACATTTCTTTGAATACAATTGCTAAGTCATACTTCTGTACGAAGTACTAGTATTCTGTGGTCTAACTTAATACAACAAACGAAACTGTAAACTAAATAGCTATCAGAAAGTCTTTAAATTTAATAAATTCTGAATTAATGAAATCAAAATTTCAAATCTGTAGGATGTAAGGTAAATAGGTACACATTTCTCTATTTTGGTAGGTACCTACTTTGCCAGCAAGGGCAAAAATAGTCAATCGTCAGTCTCAAACGTCAGATATCCCTTTAACTTTAATAAATTAATGAAAGAATTATACTAGGTAAGGTAGTCAAGTAATTTTCTTAAACTTTGTTTATATTATTAAACCATGCACCAATCACAATTTCATAATAAACCACTTTTAAAGTATCTAGGACTTTACCTCTCAGTTTCCGCAGGCAGCGTAAAAAAATTTTAATTTGGATCCAAATTAACATTTAAACAATTAAACACTGCACAGTATTTACTTGCACGTTTTCTTTTTCTCTCCATTTCGGTAAAAATGGTGAAAACCGGGCGCGTACTTAGCTTCTCGCTTGCGAAACGCAGACTGTTTTAGCCTCGCTGCCGGCTAGCGACACCCAACTTGTTCAGTCCCTTACGTAGGTGCGCCCGCGCGTAGGTACGTTTTTGCTACTTACGCAGGAAGATACACAGGCCTGATACTGCTAACAAAAACATATCCCAAGCTGTAACTACCATTAATGAATCACTTTAATTATTATCTGTATATTTTAAAGATATGCTAAAACTGGATATAAATCCGCAAAAAAGCTCAGTTGTAATTTTTAGTAACAAGATTGATTATGATCCTGTAAATATTAGAATTAGCTATTGTTCTGTAAATATTAACATAGTTGGAGAAAAACGTTTCTTAGGTGTAATTTTTGATTCGAAATTGACCTTTAATTCTCAAGTACTTAAAGTTGCACAAAAAATGCAAAATAGTGTAAATGTCATGAGATCTTTAGCTAGTATTACATGGGGGATGGATCCTAAATTACTAAACTTAGTGTATAAGGCAATTGTAAGAAGTCATTATGATTATGGTTTAATTGTGTATGGAAAGTTATTGAGTCAGCCCCTATTTCGTAAATTAGAGGTTATTCAAAATAAAGGATTAAGATCAATAACCGGAGCGATATGTTCAACACCTATTAATTCGCTTGAAATAGAGGCTGGTATTCCCCCAATTTTTGTTCGGCTTAAATTCTTGACAGAAAAATACTATATTAAAGTGTTATCGAATATGAACTATTTGTATAGATATAAGAACAATAGGATTTTAGAACCTGAACACATGACTGATTTGAGAGATATTTGTAGATGCATAGAATCTGAAATGGGAGTTAAGTTCATTAGAAATTCAGATTACTAAACCTACAACCTGCAACAAAAAAGTATTGAATAATGAAGAATTCCTTAACTTTGTAAATACTGAAAAAGAAGATTATAGAAGAATTTATACAGACGGCTCCAAAACAAATGAAACGACGAAAGCAGCTTTCTATGATTCTGAAAAGAAGTTTGGTCGATGTTTTTCGCTAGATCCGAACATATCGATTTTTACCGCAGAAGCCTATGCTATCCACTCAGCTTTACAGTATATAATGGGAACTGAAGATACTCGTTCGATTCTAATTGTTACCGATTCATTGAGCGTACTGAGTTCACTTGATAACCCCAAAATATCATATAAGAATAACTTGTACATAACTAAGATAAGACAATTGTTATACGAAAATCCAGACTGGCATATTGAGTTTTTATGGGTACCGTCACATAGTGGAATAACAGGGAATGAAGTAGTTGACCAGCTTATGAAAATCCCGATACCCTGCACCAACGTCGAGTTTCCAAGCCTCCTGTTCCACTGACAGACTTTTACCCTTTAATAAAACAACGGATGTTTGAGCATTGGCACACAGCATGGGAAATAAGTAAGCAATGTAAGGGAAAGTGGTACGGAGACATACAAGGAAAAATACCGAATAAACCTTGGTATTTCAAGTTGAAGTCACCCACCAGAAGATTAATCACTACTATAAATAGATTAAGATTTGGTCATGGAAGATTCTCAGCACACCTCAAACGAATTCGTATAATAAAATCGGTTATTTGTGAGTTCTGTTCCTCTAATCAAGCCACATTAGAACATCTTATCCTGCATTGCTCCGCTTTTAACATACAAAGATTGTTGTTAATAGATGGCTTAATGAAGATATATGAAGATAAAGAAGTACCCCGCCTCCTGCCATCTTTGCTTAAGAATATTAATACTTACCAAGAGTTATATAACTATATAATGTCCACATTTAAAGAAATATGAAATTGAAAGGAAGGGAAAAGAAAAGAAGATGAAGAAGAGATACATTATACAGAAGCATTTGATCTAAACAGAAAACACTTACCAATGATGGTTTGGCTGTATGGATTGCTCCGAAGCCGTTAAACTTATATACAAAAAAAAAAACAATGCAATCTAATGTCAAATTTTGTTATCCAAAATAAGCTAAGAAAGTTGGATGAAGTGGGCAAGTGAAAAAAAAAGTTGTAAATTTTACTGAAAATATGCTTTATTAGTTAGCTTGTTTTAGTTTCATTGCGGAAATATATTATTGTCTTAGTGATGTGGTAAATAAGTGATATCGCCTTACTTATAACTGTGATGCAACGGAGAGGGCAACAAAATTAACCCCAACTGCCCTACCCCCTACTAATTAGTTTGAATAACTGTTTATTTTAACTCAAGTCACTAACATTTTCAGTTGCTGTATCGCTAATACGATAAGCAAATTTATATTGATACTAGCTGTAATAATTATAGCAATAGTGTTGGTCTCTATAATATGTTGTGTGGCGACTGGACAGGTTTGTTATGTCTTATTATAAGTCAGGTCTTATGTGGTATTTTTCCTGACTAAGTAGTGAAATTTTGTAACAGCTTCGTATGATAGCTTGGTTTGACATTGCTAATTGATTTATAATCTTATACCTCCAGGCCAGTCTTAGATTGAATCAAGGGACTGGGCTCTTACCATCAGCAAAATAACTATCCTTTGAATTGCCAGCACTCGGAATGCTGCCCAACTTTAAGATGGCTAAAACTAGTACCTACCTTATACGTTTAAAGCTGACAGGTTTTCAGATTGCAATGGGCTCGATTCCAATGTGCCCTGTATAAGATTTAATTTTAGTTCAGTCTCTCTCTTTCTCTGTCAAGCAAACAAAAAGAGACAGACTATATTAATTTAGAAACATCAGACTAAACAGCTGGACGTTGCTAAAGAAATTACAGAATCCTTAGACAATTTAGTAGGGATGTCATTCGATGGAGACTTAAGTTAGACGTAAACGAAATACGCTTATTTGTTTAGCAGAGAAAGAGAGAGTCTGAACTTAAATTTAATCCAAGGCATGGTACATTAAAATAGAGTTTAATGCGTTACGGTGACAGGAGGAAAGAACAGGAGGAAAGAGCGAGATGGGGCTACACATTCACGTTAAAACGAACTGTCCCCCTGCGGTACTGCTGATTTCCAGGGTCATGGTGCGAACTTGGTTTAGAAACTGCATTTTTCTTAATGGTAAGGGCCCTGACCATGATTACCATTGAAAATAAAGAGAAGACTTATGCTTCTAATGAAATTTACATCGTTTTAAAATTTAATTTTGCAATAAAAATATTTTTTTGTTTACAGTTTAAATAATATGTTTCTACAAAAACATACTTACGTAAGAAAGAAAACACCAGTCCTACACAGGTAAATCATTTTGTGTTGTATTAATAGAACAAATCTAAGTATTATTTTTCGGCATAAAATAAATCAGCTGATGATAGACAATATTAAAAAATAAATAAATAAAGTTAGCCTACATAGATCCTACTGCTGGGAAAAGGCCTCACCTCATCTATGAGGAGGATTGGTGGAGGGGTGTCTGTAAGGCAAGTGACAAACCTTACTGTCAGATGTTATCAAGCCGCCCTAGGGCCTCTGACTAGGCTTAACGACTAATACCAACAGATATTAAAAAAAATGAAAATGAATTTTTTTTATTGGTATCTTTTACACATTTAAATTACAAATGGATAAGGCCTCCTTTTAAGTGTAATACCTGTGTTAGGAGACCTCGCTCTTTCTTAGGAATAAGCTTATTTTAAACTTCCTACATTAACAAACCCTGTGCTGTACGGCTGTGCGATTATGTGTAGGGTTGGTGACAGGGTGTATGTGTGTGTGTGTGTGTGTGTGTGTGTGTAGTAGTTATACTTATAATTAGTGGTGTAATTTTTATGTTGTATTATTGTTACATATATATTTTAGTAATTATCACTAGTAATAAGGTTCTCGATTGTTTGGTAATTCATAGGTAGTAGCCAATTCTGTAGTAGTAACTTACATGTGTGTTGTGTTAATACGTGAAAATCTAGTTCCTTGTTTATTCTATTGTATACTTGGGCTGACTTTATGGTATACTGTCTCTTGGCGTACGCTGTGTTAACATGTGGAATCGGTGCTACATTTAAGATTCGTCTTCTATTTTGTCTGATTGGATTAAGAGGATGGTTCTTATGAAGTTTAAGAGTGGCATGTAAAATGTACAGTTTCCTTATAGATAGTAAACCACATTCCATGTATAGCATGTCGGTCGGAAACATATAGGGCTTAAAATAAGTGACCTTTAGCAAGGATCTATGAGCCCGTTCTAGTTCTAAGAACTTATTTTTTGAAGCACCATATTGAAATGCAATAGCTGAGAACCGATTGTCCCAGCGAGACAGACTAGTCTTAGTAAATTTGTGTCGGCAACATGTCTTAACGTTCTGAAGACCCATGAAAGCTTACGAATCCTTCCTATCAGCAAGTCAATGTGTGCATGCCAGGTAAGTCGCTGGTCTACCATTACCCCAAGATACTTAATTTTAGGTAATTTTTTCGATTTTACTACATGAGTTTTGTCGATGAAGATTGGCACAAGTGTGTATTTTAATTTGATAGTTGGAATCCGGTTGAGTGCTATTATAGTTTGTGAAGCAAATGTACTTAGTTTTGGATGCATTAAGAGTAAGTAAGTTGCTGTCCAACCACTGGGCCACATGGGCAAGGCCATTTTAAGTAAGAGTGTGAACTTCATCCTACGTTGATCCTGAAAAAACTAATGCGGTATCATCTGCGTATGAGATTTTTTTTCCACCACATGAATTTAGATTTAAGTTACAGAGGCTATTAATATAAATCAAAAACAGGGTCGGCCCCAACACGCTGCCTTGTGGGACTCCAAAGGTTGTTTCTGCAAGTTCACTAATTTCATCACCAATTCTAACTTGCTGTTTACGATCGCTTAGGTAATCACGTAGCAACATCAGAGGCGTGCCCCTGATTCCTTTTGATTCAAGTCTCTGTATAAGGATGGGGACAGAGACCGTGTCAAACGCCTTTTGAAGATCCAAAAAAACTGTGATGCACTTCTTATTTTTATCAACAAGGCTAGATATGTGTGATGTTAAGGCTATAATAGCGTCTTCTGCGGAAATCGCTCGTCTAAAGCCATATTGGGACTTGGAGAGTAAATCATTTTTGTTAAGATAGTTTATCAACCTTTTATTTATATTTTTTTCCAATATTTTTGAAAGCACTGGTAAAACTGAAATAGGCCTATAATTTGATGAGTTCTTTTTGTCTCCACTCTTATAAATGGGGGTAACTATTGCTCGTTTTAGTGCTGTCGGGAAGACGCCCTGAGTTATGTAAAGATTGATTAAGTGAGTAATCAGTGGGGTTATCTCTTTACCTATAAGTTTAAAAAATTTAGTTGTAATGTCATCCCAGCCCGCAGCACTCTCAGACTTTAGTCCCATCAGGACTCCGAATACTTTGTCCAAATCAGTTTCGAAGAGCACGAAAGAAGAGACAAGTTGTGAGGTCGATGAGTTTTCAGAGACTGTATTCCGAGCCGAGCGACGGGTCAAGATGCTATTTGCCAGGGACCGACCAATATTTGCAAAATAATTATTTACATGATTCACCTATTCCTTAGGGGTAAATTGAGACTTTAATAGTTCTAAGTTACTTGATTTCTTTTCTTTACGATGAGTAATGTTATTTATGGACTTCCAGAGCCGATTAGCCGGGACCAATTGCTTAACATGCCTTCCGAAGCACGGAGATGCTTGTCATGAACGTCACTTAAATGGTCGGAATGGTCACCCATCCAATCACGACCGCGCCGTGGGTTGCTTAACTTTTGGTATTACTACCAAAGCGCTGCCGCCACAAGCACCTCAATAGACAATATTATTCGTATATAAATTGTAGATATTAAATTATTTTCCTCGTTTGTCCCACTATGTTGAGGATAAAGTATTTGCCCACTGGGTGCGTTTTGCAGTCTGCGGTCATTGGGCTGCGATCAATTTGTCCTGACCGCAGACCGCAGAACACGTGAAGTGTGGCGAATCCTTACTTTTGCGATTCGATGTGGTGGGGGCCTGGTGACACAGGTACGTACGTAGCATAAGCATCAGTCTCACACAAGCTTTAAATTCTTCTTTTCATCTGGTTTACTGTATTTATGTGTTTCTGTATAAGTTTGTGATGAGAGAAATAAAGATTATTATAAAAAAGGTAAAGATAGGTATGGTGATGTTTCTTCTTGTATTCTATTACCACGAGAGAGATAGAGAAATTCATGACCCCTTGATGACATTGACATGACCCAATGAAAAGTTAGACGAAAACACGCAAAAATCGTAAGAAATTGCATTACTTAATTTGACCATTTCTAAATGATTGTAGTCTCTTTTCTATCTCTCTCTCATCGTTTGTTTAGAAGAGAAAGAGAGACTGATCTTAAATTTAATCTTAAGACAGGGCCTACATTGGAATTGAGTCCATTGGTAGTCTTTGCAGTCTCTTCGTGAATTTTTATTTACATTTTTTCCACGGTAGTAGATGCTCGTAAGAATGCTCTCTCTACCTTCCATCCTAATTATCGTACATCTCTTAACTTTATGTAAGAAATTTATCTGCCCGTAAAAGTTGGTAGAATATATTAGACCTATATGTTTGAAGACATTATAATTATTATTATAACTTAAGCAATTCTTTTAAGTGCTTGCTACGCTAGTGAGCCGGCGTTCGCTCACAAAATTGTGTGAGCTATATTTAAATCAAATATAGCTCACACAATTTTGTGAGCGAAATTTGTTACAAGACTTTTAGAGGAGAAATATGACCCCATTTTAATTTTTAGGAGCAGCTATATTTATGTAGCGTCCATATTAATTCTAAATTACATCAATTTCTTGCAATATTAATTTTAAAATCATAACGTAATCATAGAAACAAAATAGTTATTTTAATACAACATTTTACATAATAGTAACAGGAACGTCAAAAAATCCGAATCAAAGTATCAGAAATAGGATTTTCGTCCCTTCTAGGTACATATAGGCTAAGGTTTGCCATCACACCAACCTATGGCTCCTCCAGACTCGCGCTGAGAAACCCCGAGAACACGCAAGAAGCGTGAATGTGATTATGTGAGTGATTTCTCGTCTTCTCGTTATCGCGCTTGTGAGTTCTTGGATCGGTGCGGTATTTTTGCCCGCTTCAAATGCGGAAGACAACTGACCTCTAATATACAAATATGACAGATAATTTTTAAAGGTATCACATACTCGTAAAAAAATAATAATATTGGGATGCGTTGTTCTATTTCAATAAAAATCCATCATCTACCATTGACCTTTTATTGTTACAATCACAAGATTGTAGTACCTACGCAACGCACACAAAACCGAAGCCGCTGCACTGTTGACAGTGTCACAGAATAAGTACTAGTACTCCGTACAGAAGTATGACTTTGCAATGAAATTCAAAGTAATATCTACTCAATGTTGTTAACGATATGGTGTAATTCAGTTCACCTCTGATTTAAGCACATTTTCGTGTAGACACCTACAGAAATACATTGCATGATAATTTCATTCTTAAAACTCTGGAATATGATTCATAATACACTAAACCTATTCAGTGACGTACTATCACGCAACGCGATAGGGTTGACTGCCACAAGAGGCTACTTACGCCATCTAGCGCATCTTTCTAGCACTTTATTCACGCTCGTCCAACCAGCAACCTAGTGTCGCGTGCCGCCGGTGAATAAAACGCGGGAGCGTGTCGCTGCGGGCTAGCGACACCCAACTTGTTTAGTCCCTTACCAAGGGGTCGCCGCACGTAGGTACGTTTTTGCTACCTACGCGGGAAGATACACAGGCCTGACAGTGTCCACTTCGAAGTCGTCCATACTGCAAGCGAGGTGAACAGCAAGTGAGAATAAATAAATAAATAATAAATTGATTTGATTTGCTTTGCAACTGTGAGTGTCAATTTAGTGTTTGTGCGAGAAATCTTGGCAAACCTTCTTGCGAGACTTAGCGTAAGTTTGGAGGGGCCAAAAGGTGGCAAAAAACCTCGAACTCATACACCCAAAGAGATTAAAGCGGTGAAAGAAAAGATTTGCTGTCTATGTTATCATATGCCAATCAACAAAATCATTGTCAAAATAAACTGCAGGAAGTGAGAAGTAAAGTGGTCAGAAAGACATCAATTTGCATGCAAATAAGTTTTATTAATTGCTAGGTTTTAATTTTATCGCCGAAATTTATTTTGTGTAGTAATGTGGTAAATAATCGATATCGCTTAAAAATATAATACAACAAGATCAACTCCTACTGTCAATTTGAACTTTTTGGTGCTGCAGATTCATTGAAATCATTTTAACTCAAGTCACGTTTTCAGTTGCTGTGTCGTTAATTGTATCAAATGTTTATTGATGCTAGCAGGAGTTGTTTTAATAGTATTGATGATAATAAGTATATACAGTGTGGCGACTGGACAGGTTTGATCTTATGCTGTCATTGGTGCTAATTTTCCCCAGTTAGTTAGTGAAATTTTGTAACAGCTTCGTATGCGCTAGCTAGGTTTGATTGAAAGCAAATTGATATACGAGTAAACTAATGCCGCCAGGCCAGTCTTTGATTCATAAAAGAACTATCCTTTAAATTGCCAGCAATCGGAGAGCTGCCCACCTTTAGGATTGCTAAAACTTGTACCTTAAGCGTTTAAAGCTGACAGGTTTTTAGATTGCAATGCCTTTCGGTACGGTGACAGGAGGAAAAACCTAGATGGGGCTACACACTCACAAATTGACAGTTAATTTAGCCCCAACTGCCTTGCGGTGGGCCTGCTAATATCCGGGGTCATGGTACTCGTACGAAATAAAGGTTCTTTCCTGGATTAGAAGCTGCATTGTTTCTGATGGTGAGGGCCCTCAGCCAAATAAATGTGGCACACAAGAGTTAGGACTTATGTTAGTTTGGTATGTTTCTATAAAAAGATTAATTTGCTGGTACAATACATCTGTTCTTTTCAGGATGTTACCGTTAAGAATATATAATGTTTTTACAAAAAAATCTGAAGAAAACACGCATTCTACGTAGAAACACAGGTAATTTAAAACATAATAAAAACTACAGGAAAATAATTTATGCTGTATTGATAGAAGTATACATCTAAGTGTTGTGACTTTCTCGTTGGTCTTGTGGTCAGCACGCTAGGTACTATCCACGAGGTCCCGGGTTCGAATCCCGGGTCGGGCCGAGAGTGTTGGGTTTTTCTGTCTTGAAATAACCCGGACATAGCTCCGGAGTCAGGAAGTTGGTGGTGTTAACACCCCCGTGGCTCGGAAAGCACGTTAAGCCGTTATTCCTGCGCCTGATCTTTCTACGGTCATGTCGGACTGCCGTCTCACCGAATTATGAGAGTGAAGGAACAGAGAGTGCACCTGTGTATTGCGCACACGCAGGCTAATCTCTGTTGAGATAGGCCGCCGTAGTCGAAATTCGGATAGGACATTATTATTATTATTACATGTAAGTACTTTAGTTAGTTAGTTTTGCTGGGCTTTTTCCGCACTTAGCCGCTTGATTGGGCCATTGTACGTTTTGTGTGTGTATCCTTTTACTCCAACCAACCCAGGCTCTCCCAAAAAGCTATTAGCTTCCCTAGGTTGCCACACGCTTCCGGGAGTGATGCTGGTGATTAAAGAATACCTGCCCGTTGTTCCGCCACGGTCCTGCAGTCCATCAGCACGTGTTGTGGCGTTTCTTCGGCCTCCATGCAGCCTCTGCATAGAGGGCTGTCTGTTACACCTATGGTGAATAGATGCTTGTTAAGGTGGCAGTGACCTGTTATAACTCCTATAACTTTGCGTATTTTGTCCCTGCTTAGTCTTATGAGGTTACGGGCAAACCTTTTTGATGCTACCGGAACCGCATCCTTTGTTTGCCTGTATCCCTCACTGTTTCTCCATTCTATTAAGTGGGTTAAAGTTTTTTCACGGAGCCATGTTCTTATTTGGGCCTGCGGTATTGGCAACAGTGGTTCCGGTCTATATACTGTCGCCATCGATCCCCTTTTAGCAAGATCGTCAGCCGCGTCATTGCCAAGTGAATTACTATGTCCTTTAATCCATTGCAGTGTTATGTTGTTATTTTCCGCAATAGACTGGAGTGCTTTGTGACATTCCAGAATGAGGATAGAGTTTATGTTGTTGTTTTGCAGAGCTTGAAGCACGGATGCACTATCAGAGATGATTTTGATATTCAGGTCTCTGACGTCTCTGGCTGCAACCACCTGTGCTGCTCTGGTAATGCCAATGCATTCTGCTTGGAAAATTGAGTTCAGTTTGTCAAGAGTCGTTTATATTTTGATGTTTAAATCATTCGAGAAGACACCAGCTCCCGTTCCTTGTGAGGTTTTGGAGCCGTCTGTGTATATCCTGACCTCATTGATGCCAGAGCTGTCTTTAGGTTCTGCAGTGAGTTGGATATTGTATCTTCGATCGAAGACGTGATGACTCAAGGTTTTGTCCATAGGTGCCTCCAGAAGTGGCTTTTCCTTCAGGATACCTTGCAGAACTTTTGAGTGTGGTGTTTCTATGGTTTGTTTCCATAGTCCGTTTGCTCTTATTCTCAATGCAGCTGCCTTTGCCTCCTCCTGTATGACCAGATCTAGGGGTCTTATGTTCAGAAGGTATTCGAGTGCGGCTGATGGAGTTGTTCTCATACATCCAGTAGCCGCTATACTCGCTAGGCGTTGTAGGCTCTGGAGTTTGGCTTTTGCCGTGGTGAGTTGCGTTCTGGGCCACCACACAACTGATCCGTAGGTAAGTGAAGGCCTGATAACCGACGTGTACAACCAAAGAGTGATCTTAGGATTAAGACCCCATCTTTTACCAACTAGCCTTTTGCACTGATAAAAAGCTATACAGGCCTTCTTTATTTTAGCATCGATATGACTCGCCCCCCTTCAATATCTATGAAGGCAGCGAGTGTTGAGTTTTTGTTTGTGATGGCCGATTCTATTTTGTGCACCAACATATGTAGTGCCGACTCTGTTGATCTGCCTTTCCTGTATGCATGTTGTTGGAGGTGTAGCGGTCTGTTTATTAACGCCCCATCTCTTAGGTGTCGGTCAACTAGTCTCTCCAATGTTTTCAGGAGGAACGAGGTAAGACTGATGGGCCTTAAGGACTTGGCGTGTGTGTAGTCCTCTTTTCCAGGTTTTGGTGAGAAGACTATTTTCGCCTTCCTCCATCGCTTTGGTATATATTTAAAGGCTATGCAAGCCCTATAAATTGGTAATAAGTGATTCGTTACTTGGTTTAAATTCCATTGTAATAGTGCTGGAAATATCCCATCTAGTCCAGCGGATTTGAAAGGCTTGAAGCTTTTTAAAGCCCAAACTATTCTTTCTGTGGTTACTATTTTGTTTGCGACCTCCCATTCCGAGGTGGTTGGTGTACTGAAGTGCTCGTATGACCACTCGGAGTCCGGTACGATTTGACATCCGGGAAAGTGTGTTTCCAGCAGTACTGCGCTGGTTTCGTCGTCGGTGTTTGTATAAGTGCCGTCTTCTTTCTTAAGGGAGCCCAAAATGTTCAGGTCACCTATAGACAGTATTTTCTTTATCCTCGCGGCTTGGTTTGTTGAGTTGATGCTACTACAGAAGTTGTGCCATGATTCCGATCTCCGGAATCTGATTCGCTTCTTGTAGTGCTTTTGTGCTGTCTTGTATTTGTCCCAGTCCTCGGTAGATCTGGAATTTTTCGCTCGGTTGAAGAGTCTCCTAAGTGCCTTGCGTAGCCGTTCAAGTTCCGGTCCCCACTATTGACTTTTGCCTGGGCTTTTGGGCAAGATTGTAGGACATGCTTGTTCATAACTTACAAGAAGTGTTTCAGTTAAGGATTGCACGTTTGATTCTATGTTTTCTGTACGGAGTGTTACGTCAGGCAACTGTACGTCGTTTAGTGTTTTGGTTAGTAAGTTTGTGTACCTTGCTATATCCGTTTTGCGGTGGTTGCGATACGGCACGGTTTCAGTTTGTTTGAAGGTTAGGTGGAAACATATGCGTCTGTGGTCAGCATAGGATGGTTCGTTTGACACGTGCCATCCCTCTATCAGGCTTGCAGCCGAGTATGTTGCCAGGGTGATATCTATGGTGGTCCTTGGTACCTTGAGGTTACAAAAGTGGGTTCTGTTCCTCTATTCATGATGTTAAGGTTTGTTTGGAGTAAGTATTCAGTAAGTAACTCACCCCTTTTATTGGTGTCCTTACTTCCCCACAGAGGAAGGTGCGCGTTGCAGTCTGCGGAGATGATCAGGTCCCAGTTGTGAGCCTCGCAGTGTTGCACTAGTTCGGCTAGTTCTTTTGAGGGAATTTCGCCGTCACTGGGCAGGTACGCTGAGGCGAGCACCAGGATGGTCAAGTTTCCTGTTGGGATCTTCACTGCTGTGAGGTCTCTAGAACAGAATTGGTTAAGTATGGTGGCTTTTATGCTTTTGGGCAGTACAATACAGGTTCTTGGTTTTTCAACCGTAGTATTTAGTAGTAACTTACCACCGATGTTGCTTAGACCGCATATACGTTCGTTCCTGATCCAGGGCTCCTGGATCAGGGCGACTGTCCGGTTGTCTGCCTCCAGCACTCTCCGTAGAGTGACCGCCGCTATTTGTTTGTGCTGGAGGTTGGTTTGTATGAGTGTGAGGGAGCTAGGGGCTGCGTACTCGCTCGCTCGGACCCTGTTGGGGAGCTGTGAAGGATGGTCCTGCAGTGGGCGTGGCGTCACTCGTCGCTACAGCATTGTTGTCTGCCGAGGTTGCCTCTTCTGGTGAGAAGAAGCGGATGTACCCACTCCCTGACATGTGGGCAACTCGGCGGTCTCTGTCCAGGATGGCCTGCTTTTGGTCCTCGGGGATCCCTAGGACCACCTTCTCCTTAGAGCTTGCCTTGCCTGGTTTGTCGTCGACCGTCATGTCGTAGCACTGCCAGGAGTCAACTTTGTACCACGGGTTTTGGGCACAAAGGACTCTATGCAGTGTGGCGGATTCGGTGATGCAGGTGTGTACAAGAAGCCCTGCTTTTAGCCTCTTCTTCATCTCTGACTGTCTGATGACAGCTAGAGTGGTGCCGGGAATTGGTGAAGTCATGGTTTTGACTTGGTGTTCTAGCCATGTGAGAGCATTGGCATCCTCACACCACATCGCTAGTACCCCGTCCATAAGGAACGGGTTTCCGCGAAAAGCTGGGGCTTGCGCGCTTGGAGATGGCGGGGACAGCACAGCTTGTAGGATGCTATCGTCGATAGTCTCCCTGAGCTGGGCTACCTGCGCCTGCCAGAGGTCCCGCGGCGGGACGGTGATGACCGCTACCCTCAGATGCGATTGACTCGCATCTGCGTAGCTCACCTTCCGCTTTTGCCTTGCGTCGGTTTTTTGTTCCTTTTCAGGAGCAGTGGGAGCCTCCGCAGCCAAACGCTGACCTCGGGCGCCTCTCGGTTTTCTCCGCTCTGGCCGGTTAGGTGGTGGTTTTGGTGGGGGCAGCGACATCGGCTTACCCTGTGCCGCTTCCACCTCCGTGGAGGTGGAAGGTACCGGTTCACGCTGCGTTCCCGCCGCTGCAAAGCCTGCACCGGGATTGCGCTGCTTTTCAGCAGCAACATTTCCCGGCATAGGTTCGCGCTGCGTTCCTGCGGCATTAACGGCTGGCACAGGCTCACACTGCATTTCAGCAGCGTCGACGACTGTCTTTTGCCCTGTTTGTGGGGTCTTGGGCTGCAGGCCTGCCCTTCTCGCGCGCCTGTTTAGGCGACTGCGTCCAGGTTGACCTTTCTGCCTTTGACCTTTCTGCCTTTGACTTTTGTTTGCTGGCTTAGCTGCTCCCTTCTTGCAGGGACGCTTATGCGCAGCAATGGTCCATGTAAGTACTTATTTTACGGCGCACTATAAATAAGCTGATGGATGATAGACAAAATTGTGTAAATTAGAAATATAATAATTATTTCCCTCGTTTGTCCCACTCTGCTGAGGAAAAAAGTTCAATGATAATTCTTTTATACTCTTTCACCACACCATAGAGTAAATCATGACTTCTTAATGACATGTAGCTTTTTTTAAACTTTCTTGTTGCATTGACATTGACATGACCCGCTAAAAAGACATTGGCAGTTATAATTGTTCGTGGATTTTTATTTACAATTGATGCTACTTATGCGGCTCTAATTATGTGGTAAACACAAATTTTTCGTAATTTTTGCTTTCAAGTTTAATATAGCTAACAGTTGTATGTAGGTAAAAGTACTATCTTCTCGTTTGCTATGAGTCTTTAAGCAGTTAAATCTTCCACCCACTGTAGGTAGGTTTAAAAGTAGATACATAATATTAGTCGCTTGGCGTAGGACTTCTAAGAACACAAAATTAAATTGGGTAAACTATCTGCGTCGCGTAAAGTAGTTTAGCTGACCATCTGTCTTCTAAATAATAGATAGGTACAGGTGTCCTGTAATTTAACGGTAATCGATTAATCGAAACTAAAATAATAGAGTATTAAAATAATACAAAATTTTTTTTAGTAAAGTTAATATTTGTAGAAAATTCGATACAAAAAAATCACATCTCGAAAAAAACACTTTGACCTAGAATTGTTTTTTTTATAAAGTAGGGCATAATGTTACGAATCTGTATTTTAAGGATTATCTTAAAAAAAATTGGGCACCTGTATATTATTAAATATATAATATGGCAATGAAAACAAATGTTAATGTTATGGGTTACAGCGTAAACATCTGCAAATCAATACTTATGATAATACCATTATTTATCGCTGTCATTGCTGCACTGATAGTCTACCACTATGTTTTGACGCCGTATCTACCTAAAGTCCCGTATACATTGTCTAAAAATGTGACGGAGATACCCATAAAGCTCTGATGGGTGCAGAGTGCACTCAACATGATAATTATATAACCTGCAACATGATAACATTAATTGTTATATTTATTGGATCAAGAGTTTGCGACGAGCTTGGTTTGTATAACATTATTTTCCTTTAAATACCTTCTTATGTGTATTTGGAAGTGACGTAAAATTTTTAATTAAGTGCGTGTTCATACCAAATTAATTGAAAATGTACCTACGCGGTGTTAGTTTTGTCTGTTGTCTAGTTTCTATCCATAGATTTTTTATAGTCGGTGCGGTTCCGCGGTGTGAGCACGCACTGATTTTCTTTTAAAATTTAATGTTCACCTGTCAGTTTAATCGATCGTCGGTCAAGTTGTAGATACTTTGTGCTTTATGTTCCGTATTTAATGTTTTACAATAAACTTTGATGAGCTTGAATAAGAGCTTGAGCTAAGAGAATATTTAATGAAAATGCCTAAATTGGGGTTGAAATAGGAGGTACATTAAATGAAACTACTGACGGATACAGTAATGTAAAATATTAACTTAATTCGTTATATTATTACTTTTTTCAGTGTCTGTTGTTGGTACAATTGCATCAAGTTACTCTTATTTATATTAGTCGTCACAATTGCCGTGGTGCTTGGAATGATTTCGTACAATTTTCTCAAATCAAAGTTCCCTGCTATACCATAGTTGACAAGAATATTTGACACGGGTAAGAAACACTCAGTTTTTTAATATTCCTTTGTAAAATAATTGGATTAGTAAGAACTCATGAAATTGACTGTAAGACGTAATCGGTATAATTAGCTTTGATAGTCCACGGCAGTAGACGTAGAAGTATGCCCCCTTACTTAATTACTAGGGTACATCACTTAACTATAAATATAAGTAGGTATGTAACTACCACCCTTTAAATGTTCGTAGAACAAATTAGACTCTTTAGTCAGTATCTAGATTTTATTCCCATCGTAGTTTTGTATTTATTATTATTATTTAAATTTGGCCAAATACGAGTACAATAAGCTAACTCGACCAGTGATTGGTCTATTGTGGCAGCCCTTTTGATTAACTCACTACATATGCCCGTTGAATACAGAGACCTTAACTCTGGTTGACGATGTCCGTATTCTCGAATGTAGCTGTCCCTTTCACTCACGTCAGAACGACAACGCGAACGAGGGTGATGGCTAGACTCGAAAATACGAATAGTCAATAGGAGTAGGGCCTCAGGAATAGCCAGATTATTCGGGAAATGAGTTTTGTTATCTCTTCTGGGTGCATTATATGCTTCCCTAAATGGACACGTCTTTTGCTCATAAGCGGTACGCATGAGCAGAGTATGTGCATAGCCGTTTCTTTTGTCGAGTGGCAGAATCGGCACATTGCATAGTCAACTTCATGGTTGCCATGTGTTTGTTGAGGTTGCAGTGACCCGTCAATATTCTGGTCACAGCACATGTTTTGTATCCGAGCTTAGCAGTTCTTTAGATACTTTATTGTTGTACCCTTGTAAGAGCGCTTTAGAGTGTTTTTGTCCTGGTGCGGACTTTCACGACTCAACAGCCTCTTGTTTACAAAGAGTATTAAGAAGTGTAATGGCTCTTTGTTTGGTAATACCACAGAACGAACGTTATCGGCTCCTATTCTGGCAAGCTCGTTGTCTACTTCATTACTATATACGTTAAAATGCTCTGGCACTCATGTAAGTGTTACTTTGTTGGAGTCACCCAGGGCATTCAGGTTTCTGTTGCATGTTTGCACTAGTTTTTAGTTTTGTAGGGGTATATACTTACGTCATAATATTTATGTAGCGTCTATATTATTTCTTGATTACAGCTATGTCTTGCAAGATTTGTTTTTTAAAATCATAAAATTATATTTTTGCTTTGAACAGAAAAAGCTATATTATAATTTGATTTATACAGCTTCATTTACTGTTTTCAGGCTATCGGACAGGGCCCTGAAGTACAAATGTTTATCTAATGTATTTTATAAATTATTTTATTTTATATTTAAGCAACTTAGATAAATATTGTTTGTTTGTTAACTTTATGTAATTGTACTATAGTTGTTACAAATGAAATATTTAAAAGATTTTACTCTTTTATTTCCACCCCTTAAGAGAAAAGACTAGGCGCCATTTCTCCATACAAACGTAGTCCACTGTTTTTTCCCTGGAAATTGGCTAAAGGCAAAACCTTTTTTTATCATAAAACGTACATTTACCACAGCTATGCTCCTGTTTTTCGTTTTTTTTCTGATATTAGAATTTATAAAGAAAATGTGTGCCTTTAAAAACTAAGAAAATTACTAATTTTCAAATTCAACTTCAAGAGGCTTGCCAAAAAAATCTACGCTTTACACTAAAACTAAAACATAGGAGCAAAATTCCACCCTTTGATATTTTTTTTCAGAAACAAATATTATCATTTGTTAAATTTTGGATGAGGAAAAAGGGGATTATATAATGCTGTTTTGGTCAAATGTAAGAAGCGACTTATCGGTCTGAGCCTATTTATCCCTTTCTTGCTTGCGCGGCCGCCAGAGATTGCATCGAGGCAGCAACATTTTGTCCAAATACCTATGCCACGTGACCGCGTTTCCTCTTAAGTATTAATCATTTGGAGTAGCAATGGCAAACAAACTACTTTATGAAAATTGCCAAAAAAGTCGGTTTGTGCTTACAATATGTATGAGGGAGATGGGAGTCTATACTCCCATCTCCCTCATAGGGCAGTTTCTGTTGTTTGTACCTATGTACAAACAACAGAAACTGCCCTGCTGCGGGTCAGCTATTTTCGGAGTCTTGGTACGAATTCAGAGAACTACCTTACTATCCTAGTTCAGCAAGCAGCTAATGAAGCCATAATAAATATTGCAGCATCATACTACGTACGTCGTGTTGGTGACATTAGCTTTGAATTGTTTCTGTCTGAAACAATGTTCGACAAGTTGGTGCGCGACCCTCCTGACACCCCGCAAGACGTGCGGGGGGCGAGGAAGACACGCGATTGTCAAAGGTAATTCTCTTCCCCGCAATGTCACTTTACACCCGCTGACGTCTAGCGTGCCTCGCCCCACGCATAGATGTACAGTATTTACTTTAACTTCATACTAGAGCGCCCGAATCGACACACGTACACATACACGTCATTTACACGGCCGCTGAGCAGACTTGGGCAGACAAACCCACGAAGTGCCACCACGTGCGCCGCGAGCCGGTTCGCTGTCAAAGTCTGACTTCAAAATGCAGATAGAGATGTCATTGAACAAACAAAGTAGATTTTATGAAACATGTATGAAATCATCTTTATTTTGGATGACAACTGTCAAAATTAAAACGGCCATATCTCGGTAACTACCCACTCTAGACTATTGGTGTGTAGGGACAAACCGTAGGGCTCGACGAGATCTTCATTTCGGATGATAGCTGTCAAAATTGAAACGGCCATATCTCGGAATCTACCCACCCTGGACTACTGGTGTGCAGAGACAAATCGTAGAGCTCGACGAGATCTTCATTTTGGATGACAGCTGTCAAAATTAAAACGGCCATATCTCGGTAACTAGCCACCCTAGACTACTGGTGTGTAAAGCAAATTATAAGGCTTGACGACATCTTCATTTCGGATGACAGCTGTCAAAATTGAAACGGCCATATCTCGGAAACTACCCACCTCAGACTACTAGTGTATAGGGACAAATCGTAGTCCTCGACGAGATCTTCATTTTGAATGACAGCTGTCAAAATTGAAACGGCAATATCTCGAACTGTCCATCTGTCTGTCACCAGACTGTATCTCATGACCTGTAACCATAGATAGAGAATCCTATAGACAAATTGATAGCTTCTGTTTCATTCGCACGAGAAAAGGAGGGACTTATGCATTTGTCGTGCATAAAAAAGAGACACAGCCAAATATTTTTTGTTTCATGCTGCGTGCCGGTTTTTTCAAGGTCAGCACATCACTGTGCGAAACAAATTTTGACAGTTCGTGTAATGCTTGGGGTTTTTATGGAATATTTTGTGTAAAACAAGTGTTTTACTACTTTATCGATGTGGTGTTGCTTGTTTATAGTAAGGTATTGAGTTCTCGAAGCAATTACAATTTGAATGATGGTACGCTGTAGTGTATTACATTGCAAAAGTGATAGTGAACGCAAGCTGCCCTTTCACTCGTAAGTAATTTGAATTTTCTCAGGTATTTTGCATTAAATTAAATTTAAATAGAAAATTTCCTTTAAACGACAGTTTTTAATACATTAACATTCCACCTGGAAGTGCAAACAATCTAAATAAAGTATTTTATAATCTTAAACTAATGTTGATCAGTATTGCCAGCTTCTGACATATTTTTTCCCACTTGGAGACTAAAAAAGTATTCAAGTACCAAATTCTGTATTTTCTCAGGTTTCCTACCGACGAAAATATACTTCCACGTTGGATTTCTGCCACAGGACGTACGAATTGGACTCCAAAACAATCGTCAAGAATATGCAGTGAACATTTTGAAATTTGAAAATCTGATTTGTACATTTATGTGTTGTTTTGATTTTTTTTCATTCGTTTGGTTCGACAAAGGCTAAGAACTCACGGGCGTAAACCGCGTCGTGAGTTTTGCTTTAACTTTTTACATACAAATCTGCATTCTACAGAGGCTGCGGGCCTGCAACCCAGGCGGACCCGGGTAAAAACCACGCCGTGAATTCTTAGACAAAATATCTTCAAGCCGAACATCATTAATAGCCAGCGCAGACGAGGTACTTTTTGTACGCCGAAACTATACCCGTTTCACATCAACTTCTTATGTGTGAATGAAACAGATTGTCCCCCGCGGACAAAAGTCCCTCGTCTGCGTTGGCTATAAAAGTCGTAATTATTTCCAAAATTTGCCGCTAGAGAATCTTATCTTCACCCATTCAAAAGTAAGTAGTCTATTTTAATCACGATTTATATAATTTCAGTAGATACTAAAATAACTGAATTAATGGTTATTAAAAAATGTCATTTTTTTTAAATATTTACAAATAACTATAATAATACAGTGTATGTAAAGATTTAAATATAACTATAGTCGCACAAGGACATTTGGCTTATTGAATTTTCTCAGCAATCTCATCTGCAATTAAAGTGGAATAATGAACATTAAAAGCTTGTCTGTCTAAATTGAAATGACATGCAATGCACTGTGTCTTTCGAATGTACGCACGGCGCATGTCATTTCAAATAAGACAAGCTCAAAAATGTTGCTTATTGCTTGGAACTGGGGTATATGCTGTAATGTAGCAACACCACCGTTTAATGTTCTGTCTTGCTCGGTGGCACGCTAGCCATTTGTCTATAGGATTCTCTGTCTACGCCTGTAACACACCTCAGCTAGACAGTTGAAATTTTGACATTACATTATTTGAACTATAAAAATAATGTATATTACGTAGGTAGGATATGGTGGTGTTCTTTAGGTCAAAGTGGGGTAGTTTTACATACTGTGCTGGTTAATAGACAATACACTTATTCTTATATTTGATAATTAATCTTTAATTAAAATATGACTCATTCCTAAACCTAAAACAATACAAATAGGTAGAATAAAAATCTAGACATTTTTTACTTGTGTACCAACCCTAGTGTTCGGCCCATCCGTAGGTTCTAATTTCAAAAATACGGCTAAGATAAACTACTGTAAGAAAACAAATCTGTCTATTGTGCCTCTAGCGACCGCAGGAAGGTCGTCGTTGCAAAATTAAAGTACGTAGGTACGTACGAAAATGACCTTTACCCAAGTGGTAACGGAAATTTTAAGCAACATAAAGGCCCGTATTTTACACGAGCAGCACCTTTCAGTTCTTTGCACGAACCCAATGGCCAATGTTTGTTCATTTGAATTTTATTTGAAACCTTTGAGGAACAAGGCGCAATCAATTGTGCCAGAACTTGCCAGATACAAGTAAAGTACTCTACTTTCATTTGAACCCTACGACGTTTAAGATAAAGATGAAAACCGAATATCAAAACGATTTTAAAATAAAGCTAATTTCTCTTAGGGGAAGTCTATTGATAACTCCAATTGATTGGACTGCTTCTACTGTTCATGTACGTATGAATAAAACTTATAAAGGGAAAAAAGGCTTAATTTTTTTTAAATAATTATTTCATTAACGTATTCTATAAAGTTTACTGTGTAAAAATTGTAACTGCAATCGAAATTTTGATACTTTTGCATAGCTAGTTTTATTGTTTCATGAATGTATCTTGCCTGCTATAAATTATTTTCATAGCTGGTGTAAGGTAGGCAATCTCAATGTAGATTTGTTTTAATTGCTCCTTATTATGTATATGTAAATCAATCAATACGTAGCTAAGACCTACTCTCATATTTTTTTTGCCGAAGTAGAAATGAGGGTAAAAATACCCTCCCATGTAACCAATTAACTGGATCTGTTTATTTCAGTACCTAACCTAAACACTTTCACATGTTTTACACCTGACTATTAAACACACTCGTAATTGGTAGTTACTACGCACATCAGACCAAAGAAAGTAATTTTCATTATCTTTTTAGGAGTCTCTAAACAAATCGAAAAACCTTTTTGTTCTGTTTAATTTACTAGTCTCAGACCGTAGCGTCCCGAGCTCCGCCTACATAGTCTTCGCTACCTACACCGATATCTCCCCACGTAGCGTGATCGTACTGGTGGTCCAATTTAATGCAATTTTGTCACCTTAGGCCTGTCCAAGATGGCGCCAACTTTCACGGTCCTCCGCTTCTCGCATCCAGCCACCACCGGCCACCTTCCTCAGGTCATCGGTCCATCTAGCAGAGGGGCGTCCAACACTACGTTTCCCTAAACGTGGTCTCCATTTGAGGGCCTTCCTACTCCAACGCCCGTCGGTTCTGCGACAGACATGACCAGCCCACTGCCAATTCAGCTTACTGCACTTCTGAACGATATCTATGACTCATCCGACAAAAGACGACTTTTGGCGGATGATCTCGTTTCGTTCTTTAACAGACAATTATTGCCCAATTTAGTTATATTGTTTAATGGGAACTGGGAAAGATTATTGCTTTTCTTTATAAAATATTATTAATCCGTCATTTGAAAACATTGTTTCTTAGGACAGAATGTTTGTAGCTAATGATCGCCTAATAAAAATAGTCTTCTTTAATGATGGATGAGCGTAAATGGTAAAAAATAGCCAGTTACACAGGAACCATCATTAAAGTACATCGCTCACACTTGACCTTTTTTATCACCCACCTCGCGTCATATTACTCTCGTATTCAGGTCAACTGCTCAGGTTCCTAACTAAATTAAGTTTGGCATTCTTATGATTATCATTATCGAGCATGACAATTTGGACTTTTACTCGCGTAGACATGGGTCTTTGAAATTCAAGATACCGACTTAGGAGATGGCTAATATTGAATTTCAAGTTTTTATATCTGAAAGGTAGGAATACCTAATACTATTTACTTACATCATATTTTTATAATATTCGGCTCAAAATACTGAGACACGTATTTATTTTTACGCTTACTTACCCAAGTGATATAATCCATTAAAAAATCCTTCTTTTCCACTTGGACATGTAGAGACTGAAGAGTCAGGGCTCTTAGACAAGATGTAATCTATTCTACAGCGAACTTCGCTATCGCCAACGATATATCAAAATATGTATGCAAAATTCACGTGATGTTTCGATGGCTTATGCCAGTTTCATACATTTTGTATGTGATGACGAACTTCCCTTTAGAATTGCACCTTGTCTACGGGCCCAGGTCATGATCACAGTTAGTGCTCTAGTTTTTAATATTTTTTAAGCAATGTTCTTTCTTATTTATATACCTAAGTTTAAATAAGAAACCAAATCGCACACGGGTAGGATTTGAACCTACGACCTTTGCCATTGTCATGACGTAAGATAAAGAAACCAAAAATTTCACACGGGTGGATGGACCGCACGGTAGCTCAGTTGGAAAGAGCGTTGGCCTGGTTAGCCAAAGGTCGTAGATTCAAATCCTACCCGTGTGCGAATTTATGGTTTCTTACTTAAACTTATATAAGTTAGTTCTCTGTTTCTTACTGTCCATGTAATGCGAAATAATATTTTTTTAACCGTTTTTCACTTGCAAAGCTGAAGGTAAGCTGAGGTAACTTTCTATTATAGTCAAATAAATATGCAGGTAACTTACCCACTGCAAAACTCCAGCTCCATTGCCTTCACCGGCAGTTGCGTTAGTATACGAAGCAAACCTCTCGAGCGCCGAAATGTATTTTAAATGCGCCGATGTTTCAGAGCTGTTGAATAACACATTGACGCTGACATGCAAACGCGAGGGCCAAGGAAATTTGCAACTCAATCTATTGAGCCAATTTGACGGTGCATGTTTCCGTGGTTACCTACGGTATCTACCAAAACGAGCCTTGCCAACTTTTTGAACTGAAGTTAAAAATAATTAAATTAAATTTTAAAACAAGAAGCTAATTAATATATCAATTAGGTAAAAATTTGAATACAATTCATAAATTAAAATAACATAAAATACTTACATTTAATAAATAGATAACGTACGAATATATATATAAATACTTATATAATATTTTTAACACTCACAGTGTTCTTTCTTATTTATATAAGTTTAAATAAGAAACTAAAAATTCGCACACAGGTAGGATTTAAACCGACGTCCTTTGGCTAACCAAGCCAACGCTCTTACCAACTGAGCTTATGTTAAACAGTGTTAAAATAATTAAGTAATTCATGAGGTTGATGTTTTAAAACTAGGAAAACTTACCCACCGAATCGAAATTAAAAAGGGGATGACTAATATACTACTATATATAATGAAGATGCAACGCACCCAAGCGAGAGTATTACCACATCCATACTAATATTATAAATGCGAAAGTGTGTCCGTCTGTCTGTCTGTCTGTTACCTCTTGACGCTTAAACCACTAAACCGATTGAGATGAAATTTGGTACGGAGACAGTTCGAGACCCTGGAGAGGACATAGGCTACATTTTGTCGCGATATAAAAATATTAAGGGGGTGGAATGGGGAATGAAAGTTTATATAGAAAATCCAACTTTTGCGGGCGAAGTCACGGGAAACCGCTAGTTATCTTATATAGGTCTCAGATTTTCACATGGCCTAGTCCTCTCTGATATCTCAAAAAGACCTAATAGACAGAATTCACTAAAACCAAAAGAGTTGCTTCTAAAGGTCGATTCCGGTCCATTTGTAGGATTATTGAAGACGATTTCTTCCAGGCCTCAGGGCGGCCATAATGCGGTTACTTCGTTACTCCGTCAGTAAATCAGGGAACAAATCCCCGGAGTGTTCAAGCGACGATTTGGACTCAGCCTCGAGATTTATCGCCTCTCTTTTGGGTTTGGGGCTAATTTTAGCGGTGTATAAGGATTCTGTCCTGAGGTAACACTGACCTCCATAATACAAGTATGCTGAAGTAAACATCCTCTAAGGAATGACAGATAATTTTTGTGCCGAATCAAAGCGCCCCCACCGAGTGTATAGGGAACTAAAATAGAGTAATTTGCATATTTTCATGTCAACTCTCATTATTAAAACACAATTTTACGGATTACTTCGCGATTTATTTACATTTTATTTTAAACCTGACGTGACGTTTCGAACACTTTACAGCGATCGTGGTCACAGGGAGACTGAAGTAATCCGTAAAATTGTGTTTTAATGAGTTCAACAATTCGCGTAAACGTAAGAAACAAATATCACAGATTATATAATAGTTACTATGTAACAGATAAATCACTCAAAGGAAAATCGTCCATACCTACTCTTATAATAGCCAAAAATTTTTTTGTCGCAGACCGCTGCGCCCGAAAATGTGCCTTAAGTTTCGAACATTACGTTATTATTCCTCTACAGCTACGCGACCTTGGAGTAAAACTAATAAAGTCAGGGTTGCCTCTTTCGATACAAGGCCTATTTTATTTGTAGCTTGGTTTGAAATGTTTTACAATGATATACGGTGTTATTACAAAAACTTAGTACCGGGTTTAAGCCAGGACTAAGCTATTAGTTAGCCAAATTAGAGAAGCGTTTCTCTATTTGTTTATGTCACGAATGTGTCATTCATTCCTCGCTTGTCGGCTAATATTTAGACCTATTTTAAACCTGGTCTATTTTTTTTGGAATAAGACCGATAGTGTTTTACAGTTTTAATAAGTGGTAATGTGGAAAACAAGATCTAAGATGTTATACTGTGCTAAATTATTTTCAAAAATGAATTCATACATAGTTATACAAAGCAACTGTGGGAACTTTCAGTCTGCCGTAAAATTATGATGACTTATTAAAAGATTTAAAAAGTTCAAACGTTCGAGACTCTGATAAGTCCAGAATTTTATTTAAATCTGAGACTAATTCAGGACATATTATGCTTCTGGTTGCATTTGTACAGTAAATAACAGATGTATAAATCATATTACTTAATTAGTTTGCATAAAAACGAATCGACAGTAACACAAATAATTCAACATTGCGTACGCGCGCGCCCGTCGGTTGTTGGCAGCCTACTGATTTACGCACCGCTGTCGGTGCGCTCGAGAGTAGGCTATTAACGCGCGCAAGTACAGTCGACCAAATTGAATCATGACCCACCTTATGGTCATTTTTCTACTGTCATTCTATACAAGTAAGTTGAAATTCGCTTGAACATACATTTCCTAGAAACGAACGTGTTATCATTTTATTAGACACTGACAGTCACTGACAAGGCACTGGTCGCTATCTGTACGAATAAGTTTGTATGAAAATCGGCGAGAACTTCATTTCATGTGGGTAAGGGTTGCAATGCAACACACAAGTAGGTAGGTAGATATTCGGGATTCGGCACAGCCGGGCGCCAAGTCTGTATTGGGAACCAGTTTCTTTATAAAAGTTCCACTGGAACTTGTGTTTGCCATAATGAAATAAAACAGTATTAGTAACTAAGTATTAGTTGAAGAAAATAATATTTATTTTAAGTATATATTTAACAAGTGGCATTAAATTGGTAAAGTGAAAAGTAACCCGATTAGACGACAAATGTCACTTCCCCAATCCAAACACCACATATTTTCATATGGGGACCTAGACAGCCATGGAATAAGAGTGAATTCATCTTCATATGACGAAGAGAAATTTGAACAAGTTCTCCGACACTTCCGGCATCCATCCAGGCACACATGTTAGCTGAAATTTAGCTGGATAATTGGTTGGGCACAACGTGATCCTCTGTGTATCGCGTGTTATCGTAACGCCACGAAATTAAGCGACCATGTTGAGAAGAGCGAAATGATTTCTCGTCTGTAAATACCTATGTTATCCGTAATAGTGTTGCATTTCCGCTCTTTCGTTCCGTCCGTGATTCGACGAACGCCATGATTATGTCGTCGTCTGTCTTTGAGGGTACCCTCTTTAGCATGCCGGCTGATCCAGGTTCTGTCTGTGTTCCGACTTATTCTTAGCTGTTTGTTCTGCCAAATTGGCCATTATACGATTTGTTTGTAGATATTGACTTAGGTTTTTATAAAATTTTAGACTTACTAGGTATATTTGACATTTGACACACGACGTTTTTTATTTTTTAAATTATAATACATTTTTCTTCGTAGTGAAAAGAGTTTGAATTATGGACTTATTTTTAATTCATATTAAGACTGGTTTATCTAAAACATGTCTAGTGCAGTGATAATAAAGGTTAAACTTGCATAGATCTCTGACCCGTTATGACGCATTTTTATTCATATTTAAAACGTACTATGTGCAACATGCATGACAGCGAAGAAAACCTTACTACATTTATAAATGCAAAGGAATAATCGGCAAAGTGGGTCATGATTCAATTTGCTCGACTGTACATTGAGTGAGAGATGCCTGCAAATATCAACACTCATTATTTCCGTGGACGGTCACCACACGCTCACTACAGCCGTCAGCGCCAAAATGGCGATCATCAAATGGCTTAATTTTTAGGTTGACAGTATGCAGTCCAGCGTACTTGTATTATAGAGGTCAGTGTGAGGTCTGGAATGTATCTGAGTACCAAATAAAGTACATGTCTAATTTACCCATGACAATGTTAGTACATCATCATAGAGCTTTCAAGAAAAGATAAGAGCAAAAAGATGTTCCAGTACATTGAACTAGCAAGATCAATAAGTTTGCATGGTATATCCACAGGTGTCAGATGTATACTATGATATCAGTCTACTAAAAGAGTCAGTAAACCCTGAGTTTAGCAAGATACTTGTAGCTTGAATAGCTTGATATTGCAAACATATGGATCGTGGTACCTACGTGATCTATAGCAGTGAAAGCAGCTGTGAACTTTAATGATTTGGAAAGTCATTAAAGAATATATCAGAACGCGAATCTCGTCGCTCAAAGTTACTTCAATAGTTCAGTGTTGTCGCCACGAGTTATAGTTAGGATAAGCACCATAGTGATTACTTTCACAGTCATAAGCACATTCACATAACAATATCCTGTATTTATATGAAAGTCAAAACAGAGTAGGTATTCGTACAACTAAGTTATGTATATTCTATCGACTCGGTATTTGAGCCAAGGATACCCCAGTCGACGAAGATCGTATTTTGGACGGCAGCCTTCCTTATCACTCATGCCAGCATGTCAACATGAACGAGTGCGATGGGTAGACTCGAAAATACTGATATCGTCATCCGGAGTAATGCAGTTGTCCAACTGGCCACGATAAGCGGGAAGTTAGTAGAGCCAAAAACTAGAAACGAGTTGGCGAGTTATCGCTGGGATATAAAGCGAGTGTTATTGGACTATTGGTGATTTGAATTTGGAACGCTTGTTCGCCGAACGAGCATCGCCAACCAAGTTTATCTTTGATAGTTGAGTCATTCAGCGACAAACTAGTAAAGCGAGTTCTTTACGGCCAGTTTGAACAGACCGATCAACTATTATTTTTTGTATCTCTTTTGTTTACATGGAATGTGATTTATATCAGAGATACATATTATTCGTTTCTTTAGAGAGAAAATCGCCGATAGTTATTCGTTTACTTGTCGGCAGTAAGACAACTGCCTAAGGCCTCAGACTGGGTACACACCCATTGACAACACCAAGTAACTAAACTAACTCGATCGTGTGTTTCAATTTCGTCAGCCATTGCGATCTAAATTGCTTTAGCGAATTGACTACACAGACAACTCGCATCTAAGTACCTGTGTACGATATAGCTTTAATTGCATAGACAGGTCGTTGGTCTTAAAACATGAACATTTAATAAAGAAAATACAGCTGCCGACTATTGCCACCCTCGATTAATCACAGTTTTTTCTATCTCGAAATAAAAAGTGTGGATTCAGGCAGTTGGTTGTGTTACTACCCAGTGCATGGGCACTCCGGTAATGTCGGATACCGTCTTACCGAACTAAGAGTGAGGAAACAAAAAGGTGCACCTGTGTAAAGCGCACACATTTGGGTACTACAATATCTACCGCGCAGTTGGATTATTTCTGTTGAGATTGGCCGTAGTGGTCGAAATTCCTCTGGTAGCAATCGTACGTAACGTACCTAATTAAGTATTGGCTACAACATTTCTCGCCGTTTCAATTATGCGTAATATCTAACATTACATCTTTAGACGGATCATTTAAACAGATTACGAGCTAGAAGTTACGGCCACACCATCTGTTGTGCTATAAGATAGCTTTAAAACACAGAACCAAACATAAGCTTCTTCAGTAGAGAGAATAAGAATACACTAGCTACCCGCGCTGGTCCGCACGGGTGTAATTAAAATAATAAAATACCTTTAGCCAATATTAGTCCAGAATATTGGAGCTATATATTGGTAAAATAGTTTTTAAGGTCATAGAACACTTGTATTTGTAACTTAGACTCTACCGGCCTTACTTGGGACCAGGGTTTAAACCAGGACCAAATATTAGCCGACAAACCAGAAAAGCGTTTCTCTATTAGTGTAATGTCGCGAATGTGTCATTCATTTTTAATTTTTCAGCTAAAATTTAGTCGGCTTAAACCTGGTACTAAGTTTTTTGTAAAAAGTTTAGGACGCGCAGTAAACATGTAATACTTACTCATAGGTATTATAAAATTATTTTCAAAAGGAGGCTTCTACGCCGTTTTCATATGCCGGTAACTTTAGATTTATAGCCAGATGGAACAACGAATAAAGATGGCGTTATTTGATTACGTTAACCACGAGGCATAAAATTATACAGGGACGAGGAATAGATTTATAGGGACACCAATAAAAACAGCATATTTCTCATTTTCAACACTTTTCATATACCTATTTTCATCTAAGTGCTTGTGTGTACAGGGTGCTAACAAAAACTTTTTAGGAGGTGATTCAAAAAATATCACCTAATAACTATTTCTGGGGTTTTCTAGGTAAATCAGTATTTTGATATTAAATCCATAATAAAAGAAGTTTTAATTGATGAGTACAATCACCCCTAAACACAAAATGAGCGAATAATAAGTACTTTTTAATCTTGACCACTGCACATCAGCTGTTAGACTTTATGCATAGTATGCAAAAACCATTAAAAAAAAATTAAATTTCAGAATCAACCCCTAAAAGAAATACAGTTAATAAAGTTAGACCCTATAGACGCAAGCACGTGATAAGTATTAACTTTCAATGAAAATACTGGCAGGAGCGTCTGCTTTGTACGGTTATGCCTGGTTTACATTATTCCAGTGCCAATCTAGTACCGGTGTCTATTGTTTGAGTAGAACATCCAGCAATCCAGTACAGCGCTGGACTGGAATAATGTTAACCGGGCTAATACATTTTAATTTGGCGTCCACCGTGTGACGGGCAAACAGATACCAGTAGATAGTTATATGAAAGTATACTAGTATTAATAAAATAAGTGCATGTCAACCGTGTGATAATAAAATATCAAAAACTGCACACTTAATCCTTCAGGTATGTTTCCAATCCATACACAACAGATAAGAAATGCAACAACAACGTTTTAAATCTGTAGGCTCCACTCCCATACTATCGCATCATCACATTCGTTCGTCATCTGCACGCCTCCTTCATAGTCACACACATCCATACTCTTCAGTTTCGCTACGCACCTCATTGCTTATTAACCATAAAACCAAATTAAAACATTCAAAACGTTATGTGAAGTGACAGTTCTGTCACTCGGGTAAAATCAATAATTCGGACAAGACTTTCGGTGTCGGTAGCATTGCAATTTCTGCGGATTTTAATGTCTCGGTTATTCTGTGCGTGTGTGTAAAATATTGTGTACCTAATTGACTCTATCTCTGTTCTTTGTTTTTCCACTCATTCTTCCATTGCTCCTTCTTTAAATCGGCGTGTATATATTGGACGTTTGTAGATATTTCTGTACATACAAGTGAAGCCTTTTTCTTTATTCTCTACCATCGACCGCTATGTTACACTAGACAGGCTGTTCAGAAGAAACTTTGTGGTACAGTGAGTTGAGGCCAGATGGAGCATCCGCGTTTAGTCTGTTGCCAGAAACTACCATGTCAAAACGTCGCCTACGTCAAAAGACGAAATTAAAAAACTACTTAAATATGCGTTATTGAGCCATATTTTCACATAGTTTGTAACGTGATATTTTTGTTTTGTTGTATTAAGCTAATCTAAGTGATTCGAAGTTTAATTTGAGGCGTAAAAGTATTAATTTTAGTTTTCTCAAAACTTGCATAGAAAACCAAAGAGTAATGTGAAAATTCAAAACAGACATGCCATAAGTCTTATAGGTAGAAAAATAATTATATGTTTTTTCTTTCAGATCTAAAAAGTCTAGTATATATTAAAAAATAAGTAATTTATTCAAAAATGCCAACGGTTGTAAAAACAGCTCAAAATATTTCGTAGTTTTTAGTTTTTAACCAAATGAAACTTAAAATTATTGTAATTTTATTATATTGTTATTACGAATCATGTTTTATTTCAATGGACATGTTTTATATCATGAAGTAGGCAAAATGAGGATCAAAAAATACGTTACTGAATAATATTGTAAGATAGGTTATGTTATTGTCTAATTATGTTGTTATAATATTGGAAGCAATAAAATACTTTTTTGTGGTTGTATCATATTTTTTCATGAACATCATAACTCGAAATTAAAAAATAGACGTAAGTAGTAATATCGAAGTATAGGCAAAAACTAAAAACCAGCAACGTGTCATATTTGTTCCATTACTCTTTGCTACCTTTGACAGCTCAGTGCTACCGTTTAATGGCGATTGTCTGCGAGCGTCAGGTATTTTTTCCCAATCCTACCAAACAAGACAATCGTGAGCGTCAGGATCGCGGGTGTATGTCACCGATTCCAAAGTTGTTTTGGGGGACTTGGGGGACTTTCCGTGTACCTTTGTGTACCTTTGATATTTTTTCGTGTACCTACCCCAGAGTAAAGATATGCCGTAAATAAGGTACACCCGCGATCCTGACGTCAGAATGGCGGGTGTACTCACCAAATTCTTTTTTTTAAATGCAGATTAAAAGATCTTTCCGTGTACTTTTGTGTACCGCCGCCATCCTGACGTCAGAATGGCGGGTGTACTCACCAAATTCTTTTTTTTAAATGCAGATTAAAAGATCTTTCCGTCTACTTTTGTGTACCTCAAATAATAATCCGTGTACCTCAACCATACTAATATTACTAATACTAATACAAAATAAGAAAACTGAGTAGCGGGTTTTGTTAAACGCGTTTATCTCAGGAACTACTAGTTCGAATCTTAAAATTCTGTCATCATCATCATCATCATTTAAACATTATCCCGGTTGTGCACTTGCACACAAGGGCCCAGAGTTCAGGTTGGACTATGATCCAGGATATGGCAGATCAGGTAATTACGGTGAAGCGACTACCATCTGACCTCCGTGCTGTTAACAGGTTAACATGACCAATTAGGGTCATGGTTACATATTGCTTATTTTTCATGCTTTGGATTAAGTTATTTAAGTCTTGCCGCGGTATCAATATACCGCAGCATATTGGATAACTTAATCCCAAGTCCGGCTAAGATGCAAAAAAGTTGCTCTTCCGTCGCAATGTTTGCAGGGAAATTCCTCAAAGCCTTTTGGAGCATATCCCACGCGTGCTCTATGGGGCTTACGTCAGGCGATTGAGCGGGCCAGCCTAAGACCGATACGTCGTGCTACTACAATCAGCTCGTCACCTTTCGCTGTGTGCGGACGGGCGTTATCGTGCACGAGCGTCATTAGCGGGGGTAGATTATTGGTACTAGCACCTCGTTACGGTATTTTTTAGCCGTAATGGTGTTTCTGATCCAAAGTAGTTCTGTTCTTCCACCATCACGAATTCCCGACCAAACCGTAATATTGTCCTATCGTGATTTTTCTATTTAAGCGCGCGTTATACTAGTATATTTTGAATTTCAGATTTTTATTCAAAATATCCTATAGACGGTGTTGATGTGTGTTGAAAGGATTTGTCCACTTTTTGTATGGAGGTTGGTTTTTATTCCAAGATATGACAAACTACTATAAAACTTCAAATAGGGTTTGATTTGTTAAATCAAATTGAATTTCGCTCACAAAAATTAATCGACTGTGTCATCCGGTGAGACTCGAACCCACATCCCTTCGCCATCCGGGCGAGTGCTCTTACCAACTGAGCTACGGAAGACGTTAGTCAGACGACGATTTTTTGTAAGTGCTTGCTACGCCAGTGAGCCGGCATTCGATTTCAATCAAACAGATATACCGACAATTCTTGGTCTGTTGGTAATACCAAGTCTGTTTATTTATTTAGTCCCTACTCAAGGTCTTTCATAGTGCAAGCTAAGCTAGTTTGGGGCTAGGCAATTGGTGGGATTGTTGAAAAAAAAAAAAAACTCATGCTGTATACCGCATGTGTATATAGATAAGAAGATACAGATTAAGTAATAGTTTATGTTCACCTCCGCATATTATACTACTTTAGAACAAATTTGACTACCATAAAAAGGTGTAAAGGTGTAAGGTAAAATTGTGAGTCTACCTTAAAAGAAAGACAAACGCTGTTGGGGCCTTTTTTTTATTCTAAAGGAATAATTTAGCTATATTCATATATATATCGATTTCTGTCTAACTGCAATCGTTTACGCAGCGCACGCACCGAAAGCTCACAATAAAAAGGAATATTTTTCCCCGTTTTTGCAATATTTTTCATTAATGCTCCGTCCTTATAAGTCGTAGCGTGGTGTAACATAGCTTATAACCTGTCTCGATAAATGGACTATCCAACACAAAAAGAATTTTAAAATTCGAACTAGTAGTTCCTGAGATAAACGCGTTTAACAAAACCCGCTACTCAGTTTTCTTATTTTGTATTAGTATTAGTAATATTAGTATGGTTGAGGTACACGGATTATTATTTGAGGTACACAAAAGTACACGGAAAGATCTTTTAATCTGCATTTAAAAAAAAGAGTTTGGTGAGTATACCCGCCATTCTGACGTGAGGATGGCGGGTGTACCTTATTTACGGCATATCTTTACTCTGGGGTAGGTACACGAAAAAATATCAAAGGTACACAAAGGTACACGGAAAGTCCCCCAAGTCCCCCAAAACAACTTTGGAATCGGTGACATACACCCGCGATCCTGACGCTCACGATTGTCTTGTTTGGTAGGATTGGGAAAAAACAATGGATGAGTTTTCTTTTTAGAAAAAGTTTGTTTTTTCAGTAATTAGTTTTCTCTAATGCTTGAAAATGATTTAACAAATCATGATGGATTATATTTTTTGCTACAGCAGCTTAGTTCTAAGAAACACGGCAATATTGCATCAAATAAAAGAAATAAAAAAATAATAATGGCAACACTTCATAATTCTGTCATTTTAGAAAATGTGATACAAAATTTGTTCTGAACAGCGTGTCTAGTATAAAATACATATAAGTCTATGTTCTTTACATTCTACCACCACCTTTACCGCCAAACTGGCGACCCCTTCGCCAAAAATCCTATAGGTATCAAAACTGTATTTTGAAACGAATTATTCACATTAATACATTTTTACAACGTTTATTGTTTTTTTTTCTACGCAGTGACTTTTTCTTAAACATTTTACTATTTAATACAAGCCTTATTACAACAGTAACATAGTCAGACAGTTTCGGCGGCCCATCAACCCTAACACATTTTTTATTGATTATTATTTACAGCCCATATGCTAAAAGAGAATCAAGCTGTTTGGCCCAAAGATGCTATTTCAGTACTCGTTCCAGTAACTGTTAAGATACGAAAAAAGCATTACTGACAAAGAGCACGACTTGATTCATGTTATATTCATGAAATTTGTCGTCTGCAGGCGGAGTAAGTGCACCTCGGGTTTCTATTGTTTTTCAGGTTCCATATCTGACGACCGTCTTGGTGTAGTTGTTCGCGCACCGGACTTCTGAACCAGGCGGTTGCGGGTTCGAATCCCGCAAGGGGCAAATGTTTGTGTGATGAGCACGAGCAATTTGTACCTAAGTCATGGATATTTATATGTATTTAAGTATTTCTATCCGTTATCCTAGTCACCATAGCACAAGCTCACGCTTAGTTTGGGGCTAGGTAATTGGTGTGTTATAAAAAAAAATATATATCTCAGAAGGAAAAATGGAACTCTTATAGGATCACTTTGTTGTCTGTTTGTCTGTCAAGATCCTTTTTCTTAGGAACGCTTTTAGGTAAAAAGTTAAAGTTAACATAAAATACTTACGTCTGTGGTCCCTTAAAGCTGTACAAAAATTAAGCTTCGTGAACGCAAACCAAAGATATTAACCCCCTTACTAATAATGATTTTGACATTCCTATAACACTTGTCCAACCTAATGTTATACTCGTGAAGAGAAAAGATTTCATTGTTTGTTTGTATTGAATAAGCTCTAAAACTACTGGACCGATTTAAATGAAATTTGGTACAGATATAGTTTGAGACCCTTGGAAGGACATAGGGAATTTTTGGTTGCGATATCGCTATCGCCAACGAATTGTCAAAAAATGTGTGCAAAAGCCACGTGATGTTTCGATGGCTTTTGTCAGTTTCATACATTTGGTTAAGGTAACGAACTTTGCTTGAGAATAAATTACCATTTGGCTACGGGCCCTGGGGGGTGAAATGGGGGATCGAAGTTTGTATGGTAAATCCGACTTATGGCGCGGGCGAAGTCGCGGGGAACTGCTAGTTGAAATATAAGATGGCTGGTTTGGATTTTGTATGAAATAAGCCATCTCATATAAATAATCAAGTGTTATATCAATGTCAAAATCATTATTAGAAAAGGGATAGTTTGCATGGTACGTAAAGGTAGGTACAGAATAATGACACTTCACAACAATACACCTTATTTTTCTCAAGTTTTTCACTCGACGAAGTCACGACACCGAATGCCTAATCGAGTACTTAGGTACTGGGTAGGTATGTAGGTAAGGTAACACTCTGCAACTCATGCAGACAATCATATTGGTTGATGGATCAAATAAAAGATTATAACCGGGACTAAAAAAAAGAAAAAAATCGTATGTCTTCTTTTTTGATGTACCTACCTACTTTGTAGAAAAAAACATTTAAAATGTTTGAAATGTTGTCAATTACCCAGCCCCAAACTAAGGGTGAGATAGACATAGGTACTTTAAATACATTTATAAACATCTGTGACTTAGGCATCCAAATGCTCGCGACCCCTGGTTTTGCACTACACCACTAAAACAAGGCGGTCGTCAAATAAAAAAAAACTATACAGAACCTAACATTATTTTAATAATACAAATTGAGGTAGGAAATTTAGGATATGAATGGTTGTAGTAACACAATCTTATTATGATACTACTTTATCTCCAAAATTCTTAAAGATGATATCTGCAGCAGAATAATAAGTGTACAAAATTAAAACTTGTTAAAAATGTACGAAATGAAGTCTTTAATAATTAGAGAGAACAGGGTTTCGACGAAAATGAATTTGAACTAAGAAGGGTTGTACATTCTAAATAATGTTAGGGCAAGATTACACCCGACTCACTGCAAATATTATTATAAATAATACCCAATAATAATTAACTTTAGGGGCTTCATCTACATAAATACATGCGAAGTGAAAAATGAACTTAAGATTTTTGAAATGAATTAGAGAAACTTTATTTTTTCTGTATTTTTTGGCATAAAAATACCCCACACCCCACATTTATAAAGGATATTTTATGGTTAAAATTCACTGTAGAAGAAGCCCTTAAAGTTTGTCGGGTCGGTTCCCTAACATATTGTATATTATTTTACTAAATAGGTTATTTAATTTACTGTTAATCGACTTTATTGTCTGCTTACAAGTCTACTCAAAGTTCAGTACATGAGGGTGACAACTATGTGAGACGTTGCCTTTTGAATAAATAAATTTGAGTGGTAGACTGTGTAGGGTACATTCGAATTTAGTTTCTAAGTTTAGTATTTTAACTCAGGTTTATTTTAGCAATAAATACATTGTTACTCTTTGAAGAACTTACCATTATTTGATAGAAACTGTCTTGAGATTTTTATTGTATTTCTCGTTTCAGGAAAGTGGTTGGGTCTGATATTTATTGTTTCAAAAACTACTACTACTACACATTTGACTCATTTTATCACTATAGGTACCAAATTTACCAAAATTGGTAAGTATAACCGATTAGTCGTAAAATGATAATATCTACATTACTTCATTTCGGGTTTTGAATTTGAGTACGGAAGGATGAAACAATAACTCGTTGTTTTGCTGTTTAAGTAGCTTTGGTGCCCGTTAGGAGAAAACATCCCACAAACGTTTGCAATCCGATGTTCCTTTCCTTTGATCCGCTCGTCGGCTTAGAAACATCGGCTCTCATTAAATATGGCCTCAGCACCACATTTTGCAACATCCTTTTGCAACTACAAACATCCAGTGTTTAGTATCGATCGAATACCACGTGTCCGGGAACGAATTACATCGTTGGCACAAACTAGCAATGGTTATAACATATTCTCTGAAGTCGATCGATGAGCTATTAATTCAAGCAGGTGGGCAGTAATAAACACTGATTTATCAGACTTATTGTAGGAACTTAGCCAAGTTTAACCAGGTTTATGAATAGGGATAATTTGTTTTCTAAACTACCAGATTTATGAGGAGTTAATTTGTTACGAATTCCTGGAAAATGTGTCTATTATTTTTAAACAGAAAACAATGCGGCTGTCGGAATTTCAATGTCAGAATCGTATAATGTTGAATGTTATTATAATGTAGACGCGAAAAGGAACCGTAACTAAAGAATAGGTGGGTGTTATGACAACGGCATGTCTAAAAACTTGAACCCTTTACTTCTACCATTGGTAGAGAATGCCATTTGGCATTAAGTCCGCCTTTTGTACAAAATTTTCAGTTGTGCAATATAGCTTAAATAAATAAACCCTAAAAACTCGTAAGTAACTTTTGTTTTTTTTATTACTAGTAGTATTCTTACTCGTACTAGCATAGTATAGAAAGTTTTTTTTTATTACAAGCAAAATGAGTCTCTGTATGTCGAATAAATATTATTTTTTCCAAAAAAAATGGGTAAAGGGTCAATTGAATAAAGTCATTATTTTTAGTGTTTAATCTTTCACTTATAATTTAAATTAAATTAACACGGATACAATAAAACAACAGCTCATTGACTAGATTAACAATTCGTATTTATCTGCTTAAACATTTATCACTAAATAACGACATTAAATATGTATTTCATAAACCAAGTTTACTTCTAAACTGCTACTTTACAATGGTGCATTTTATTTTATAACTCTGCGAAATAATATGAATCATCACTACCTAATACAAAATAGACCTTTTTATAAATAAGCTTTTTATATTTACAGATAAGTAGGTACTAAAAGTAAAAATCCGCTGAATAAAACATGCTTGAACTAGACATTCAATTAATTTATCCATAAGCTAGTGGCATTGTTAGAAACTGCCAAAAAATGTTCTAGAAAACGAAACTAACGATGGCACTAACGAATGGTACTAGGCAATGGTACAGACATCCACAGATTTTTATTGCAGTATCGCCCATATTACAACTGCAATGTAGGTATAGCGGCCAAGAGACGATCAATTGCGATTGTAAATTTTTATGTAATTGATGGACCATATGATGTTTCAATTGACGGTGCAAATGACTCATCAATTGCTCGGCGCCATTTTGCTTTATATAGACCAAAAATGATATCGAATTTGACCCAGCGGCTGTCAATTGCTCAGCTAAACGGTCAGTGGCTGCGTCATTCGCGATTGTCAATGGGCTTTATATAAAACCATCATTCGCCTTCAACCACGTACTTGCGACGATCACCACTCTGTAGACGATCATTCGGCCCATCAATAACGTAAAAATTGTCAATCGCAATTGATCGTCTTGAGGCCACTTAAAAGATGGCGCAATGTAGGCTTGATGTACTGTCTTTACTTAACTGTTGGTAAGTATAGGTAGTTACTAATAGCTATTGGTAATATGGTATATTTCACTAGCAAGAATTCAAAGTTAATATTTAAAAACAACTGTAAAAAATATACATCTTCTTAAAGTTTACCTAGACCTACGAAGCGTAAGTTTCATTGGATCGTTTTAGTTTCTTTATCGATTTTAAGCCATTTCAAAAAGCGCCCTGCCCGCCATTTTTGAGGCCATTTATATTTCCAAACCCATAAAGACATCCAAAAGTAGGACGGCTTTGGGTCAAATCGTTTAAATCACTAAGTTTCTTACAGGGTGTTTCTAATATTTATTTTAAATAAATATGTGTACTAGATGTAGGTATACATGTAGGTATTTCTTGAAACTAATATTCAATTTCGCTAAAATTGCACATACATATGTACATCTTATAAACAAATTATATAACTATCAGAGGAATACACTTTATCAATAACAAAACAATAAGTGTTAATAAAAATAAAATAAAACAACAACCTCAACAAATATAAACCTATGGAATATTTCAGAAGTTTTCTTTACATAAATACTAAAGTAATACTTCAGTAGATAAAGCTAACGATATGGAGGAACCCTGTAGAAGAAATCATTACGACTAATACAGTTTACTAATACAGTAGTAAATAGAGTAGGAAACATACAACATTTGGTCACGGCTTGGTCAGGAAGTTCGAGTAGACGGGTTGGTACAAAGCGACAAAATATAATATTCTCTTAACACCGAGGCTGACTCGACTTCGAACCGCACACACACTTATTGTCTTTATGCACAATATCAGCGAGACTACACTAAATATACCCGTTTTATAAAGCTTCACTCTTGATCTGATGTTGTGGCCACGAGAGGAGGAGTTGCTCGTCAGGATGGTCCAGGTGAACGTTCTCTGACAAAGCGGGAGAGTATGACAGCCCTCCGAGCAGAGCCCCACTGGAACGCGAATGCTGTCGACAGAGCGGCCGTCGAGTTGGCGACTCACTATCATCGGACATGGCCCTAGTGACCGTGATCCTGGGCGATTGTCGTCTCCTGCCCCTGATATTATTCTCCTCGAGTCCCAGTGCCCTGCCTAACACCACATGTGGAGGAGCGCGAATCATCGGTATAGCCGACGTACGCGGTCGATGAGGCTCTTCCTCATGAGAATCCTGCAACATGTTACACGATGCTGCCCTTTGAGCTGGTCTTTCCGATCCACGAGAACCCATTGCTGCTGCATCTGATAATCTTCTAGTGGTTGGTGGGCGTATGCACCCAGACCCAGCCGACAAGGACGGCCTTCGAGACCCGCAAGCACTTGGCGTACGCGCTTGGATCTCCTGCGTAATCTCACTCTTGGTTAAGCGTTTCCTTCGATAGTTGCGAAGAGAATCCCTTAGCGCACGACTTCGTATTCCATACAAAATACCGTTTACAGGCGGAGCGGCCGCTAATAATGCAGCTGAAATAGCGGCTACTGGTTGTGGTGGGACGGCTATCGCTGGCCATATTAATAAACAATAATAAGGGAAGTAGAGTATGGCTAATGACCCGAGGGGTTGAAGTACGGCGGACAGTGCGCGCCTCCTGGGTGGCGGTGGTGGGGAGAATGGATTCCGTTGGTGTGTCACAGTCACTTGAGCTGATAGAGTCACTTCGTATATGGCTGCAGCAATTCTGTGCCGGTGGTACCTGGCGATGCGGAGGATTTTTAGGCTGCAGAGGAGAACTAGTGCAACTGGGAGGAGTAGCGTAAGTATCGCGTAGAGGATACAGAACCCTAGGGCTGCCGGGCCCGCACTACAGTCAGGGGCGCAGCTGCCGAAACCGACGCTGTAGGTAAGAGGTGGCTGAGCTGCGGCAAGTGGAGCTAGGAGCGCTGCTGTTGCCACCCAACCGCTAGCTACGCAGATCATCACCTGTAAAAACAGATTTTTAAGAAGCGCTTAAACACTGACACAAAAATTCAGTGCTATTAATAGGGCCTAATTAACAAGGTTGATGTACAAATGAGATGTGCAGTGATTCCGCCGATTCAACGTCAATTAGGTATATGGAAACACCGCATATCTCCTTCCCCTGTGATGGGAAATGGCTCTTAGCTATTGGGTTCAGATGCAGTCATGAAGCATAAACATCAAGCGACCAACCTTCTTAGCAGACACAATGGCGGCATAATGCAGGGGTGCCGCGATGGCAGCGGCGCGATCAGCATGCAGTCCGCACACGGTCCACAGCTGGAGAGGGTGAAGTGCGTGCAGTAGGGCGCCGCACGCGCACGCTCCGTTCCCGCCACCGCCACCGCACAGCGCCGCCCCGCTCGCTAGCGCGCCCACTGCGCCGAGGTGCACTAGGAGCACCGATGACGCTGATGCTGGCTGGAAAGAGATTATTAAGTTAGCTTGCAGCAGCTCATAGCAGCTTGCTCTGTCCCGTCGGTGAGTGGGAGTGCCAGAACTTTATGGGTGAGCTCGCTCCACTGTCGACGTTGTCTACGCCACGTCTAGTTTAGTTTAGAGTCAAGAGCAAACCAATTGTAAATAATACAAAAATTAGACAAACAGAAAAAAAATCATATGTGAATTGCACTAGACTACGGGATTGAATAGTTAATTATTTATGCAATAAGCGTTAAGACCACTTAAAAGTAGGCAAAAAAATTTTTTTTTTGTAAACTATTCTTAATTAAGTTTTATTCAGTTATCTTACTTCTTAATTTTTCTAGCATTCTTTTAGTACCTGGTAGGTACTCAAAACATTTCTTAGTTTGTAATCCTTCGTAAGTTAGATCTAAAACTTTTAAACTTGACTGAAACTTTAATAGTGGCAATAATACGTTCCAACCCAAGTAAAACTTGATAAACTTTTAGTTGATGACCGTCTTGGTGTAGTTGTTGGCGCTCTGGACTTCAAAACCAGCGGTTCAGGCTAATCCCGTAAGGAGAAAATGTATGGCACGAGCATCTACCTATGAGCATCATAGAGACAAGTACTTAAATGATTTCGTCCTTTATATTATATTATCATGCTATGCTGTCGCAATGGCGAGTTGTCGATTAGAAAAGATAACTCTCACAATATTTTATTCAATAAAAGAAAATAAACACAAAGACATGCATGAAATAAAAATAAATAAAGATAACTTGAAAATAACACTCGACCTGTCAATTTTTACTGTTTTTTTCTATCATATTTATTTTCTTTTTTTGGTATTTTCGTTAATTTATTGATTGTTATCAATGAGACGAGTATTCTTAGACAGGCTTAGAGGTTATTCAATCTAGCAAATTTAAAAGGCATTTGGGTTGTTTGCTGTTGGCAACACAAATTTATATAATATTTAGGTAGGTAAGAGAAGGTAGGTATCGCGTGATGGACATGAATGCCATTGGCATCGATGACAAATAATCTATCAATGCATTGTTCTACGTGTATTGGATTGGGTATCCAATAAGCTGTGGAAAAGCAGAGGTTTCCAACATTTCCACATTTGCGCTTATTCCAAACTATCTCTGTAGGTGCACACATCTCGGAATTACTTAGAAACTAAGTTGTGCTGAATATAACAATGAAAAAAGTTTCTGCTGCGAACTAAAAACCAATAGTTTATATCGACGGATCGAAAACTATTATAGGGGCTCTATATTCTATAGTATACCTACGCTAACATAACATCATCTCTTAAGTAGGTTTTAAATTTATTTATTTTTAATTTCATGCTAGTTTTTGTGTTTATTTTCTTTTATTGAATAAAATAGTATACGGTGTGGTTGATCAAAGGAAAAAAAAAACAAACAAACATTAGTACCTCTATAATTTAATATCCTAACATTGTTTATGGCTTTACTGTCCAGGCATCTGATGCAGTAATATTACTGTGCCACATTTGAAAAACCTGAAAAATGTTATAGGTGTTTTAATGAATATTTTTTATTACAAGGTGTCTGAAATATTTGTAGGCAAAATTATTTAAAAATTCCGTCTAAGTATTTATGCTGCCGACATGACGTAGTCATTTCATTAACTTCGGTAATTATGCAAAGAATGCGCCCTCGACGAAAACATTTGACATGGAGATGTCCTCTTCATCTAAAAATTACAAAATTTTCAGCTTTCAGACCCCGGGGCTTGCCTCTTGCTTAAAATAGAAGACACATGAATATTTCACTAAGGTCAGTTAAGTTAAGTTTTGACATGAATTTGCATTTGAATACGAGATGAGAAGTTAACATTCCCTTATGAGCGTAGGTATTATACCTTAAATACCTACGTCATAGTTTTATTAAAATAAGAATAACGTTATTAGGCCCTCTTGCGCAAGTCCGGATTAGCTAACCTGGGCTGGCGCATGGGAACCTTCCAAGTTAGCTAATCCAGACTTGCGCAAGTGGCTTTCAACTTAGATAAAAGGTCTTAAACAAGATCGGAAAAGCTAATCCGGACTTTCGCAAGTGGGCCATAGAACATAATTGTCTTGCATTATGCAGAGCCACAGAATAAGTACTAGTACTCCGTACAGAAGTATGACTTTGCAATGAAATTCAAAGAAATATCTACTCAATGTTGTTAACGATATGGTGTAATTCAGTTCGCCTCTGACTCAAGCACATTTTCGTGTAGACACCTACAGAAATACATTGCAAGATAATTTCATTCTTATAACTTTGGAATATGACTCATAATACACTAAACCTATTCAGTGACGTACTATCACGCAACGCGATAGGGTTGACTGCCACAAGAAGCTAATTACGCCATCTAGCGCATTTTTCTTTATTCACGCTCGTCCAACCAGCAACCTAGTGTCGCGCACCGCGCCCGTGAATAAAACGCGGGAGCGTGTCGCTGCCGGCTAGCGACATCCAACTTGTTTAGTCCCTTACCAAGGGGTCGCCGCGCGTAGGTTCGTTTTTGCTACCTACGCGGGAAGATACACAGACCTGGCAGAGCTGCATAACCGTAAATCAAATATAACAATCCTATGTAAGTTTCGTTGTACACATTTGACATTTACCTTAGTTCTAGTTAACGACTATCTGACTCACTGTTCAACAGAACCATTTTAACAATTAATGGGACTAAAGGTTACCCAAACAAAAATAACCCTTGTGTAGGTAAGGCTGCTTGTATGAAATATGCAGACGCCCTTGTATGTGCCTAAAGAGCCATGACCTGACTTTACTGGCCACGAAGGTTCGTTTTGAGGATTAAAAGAATGTTTCATGCAATTATATCTGTCATTTTGATACTAAAATATAAAAATAAGCCCTTATTACAACATATGCAATCTATTCTATACATACCTACGCTAACATAACATTATCTCTTGCGTATAGTCCATTTTTCTTTCCGTGTCAAACATTGTAAATAATCTTTTTATGACTTTTAAAACTAATAATGGTGAAAAAAAATATTTAGTAATAGCTCTAAGAAGCTGCATATAGTAAAAGATAAACTACCATATTATGATGTAATTTTTGTATCTATCATTTTTTTAATGAATAATTTCGTTAAAAAGGAATGACAAGATTGTTTACAATGTTGGACAAGCAATGAAAAACGGACTTTACATATTTTAACATTTCGTTGGCGAAAGCGAAGTTCGCTGTAGAAAAGATTGGATCTTGTCTAGAGGCACAGTGGAGCACAGATATTATAATACACTAGCTAGGGGCAAAGCTGTTTGTACTCGCATGTCAAAATTATGTTGCTTGTCTTTGATGAAGTATTTATGAACGTCCTGATTGAGGTACGCTTGATACAAAGTAATGACAATGTTTCTGTGTGGTCTGAATGTAGAGTAGACTTTACAGTTGAAATGATAAAAATATACCTACAAGTATCATTAATCTAAGTTTACAGTAACTTAGATTAATGATGCTCGCACTGTTTGCTTCAGATTAATAAGTTAAAAAACCGGCCAAGTACGAGTCGGACTCGCGCACGAAGGGTTCCGTACCATTATCTATACAATGTGTTAGATAACCGACCCGACAAACTTTAAGAGCTTCTTCTACATAAAATTATAATCATAAAATGTCCCATACATGTGGGGTGAAAAACCAACATAAGATTTTTGAGATGAATTAGAGCAACTTTAATTTTGTCTGTATTTTTTAGGTAAAAATATTTTTTAACAGTCTACGATATTGTTTTCGATACTTTAGTGATATTTATAGATTGCATCTCATTTTGAGTTATCCGACAAGATTTTTCCTACACGATGACCAAATAATTAAAATGCCGCCATTCCGAAAGGGTTGGGTTTTCATCCTAATTATATAGGAAATTGTATTATTAAAATTCACTGTGGAAAAAGCCCTTAAAGTTTGTCGGGTCGGTTCCCAAACACATTGTATAAAACATTAGTTACTACATTATGACCTTTTTCAGTTTTAACAAGCAACTTCTTCAGTTTTGTCTGTATTTTTTAGGTAAAAATATTTTTTAACAGTCTACGATATTGTTTTCGATACTTTAGTGATATTTATAGATTGCATCTCATTTTGAGTTATCCGACAAGATTTTTCCTACACGATGACCAAATAATTAAAATGCCGCCATTCCGAAAGGGTTGGGTTTTCATCCCAATTATATAGGAAATTGTATTATTAAAATTCACTGTGGAAAAAGCCCTTAAAGTTTGTCGGGTCGGTTCCCAAACACATTGTATAAAACATTAGTTACTACATTATGACCTTTTTCAGTTTTAAAAAGCAACTTCTTCAGTTTAAATGATTTATTCTGAGGATTTCGTATTTGGTACAAAATTATCCAACACCCAAGTCATCGTAACTACTATAATTTTCTTTTAAAGTTTTTGAAATGCACTATCGCCATGAAACTTTCCAAAATTTTATTCCACCACTGTGTCGGCGTAGTTGGTATACCTACAAAATTACAGCTTTCTAGTACTAACGGTCTCTTTGCCAAATCTAGGACGGACAGACAGACAGACAGACGGACATGACTACACTATAAGGGTTTCTTGTCAGTACTACGGAACCTAAAAAAATCCACGACTTGGAACCCGTTAATACTATAGTTGCTTACTGAAAAATTTATGAAATTCTGAAAATGTGAGCAGAAACACGGTGAAGGAATTTTTTTCTCTTAAATCGACGAATAATATTTGGGTTTACAGAACATTTGCACTTCATTTCATCGTACAACCGTAGATTTTAATTTTCGAGAAAGCCGCAAGAAAGCCCGCGTGAAATAATAATTAAAGGCGCGTGAATAAAAATAATACGGGGCTTGTAAGCGTATGTTGCGTTGGCCTATTTTATAGCGGCATAAAGCTGAGGGTACATTATTACGGCTGTTGCCTACGAATGCGGATAAGAGTTTGTGATAATAATGTTGATGTAATCTCGTCTAATTAGAGTGATGGTAGGACTACGATCTGATAGAATTACCTTTATTATCTGATAGATTAAATAGACGACCGTCTTGGTGTAGTCGTTCGCGCACTGGACTACTAAACTAGGCGGTTGCGGGTTCGAATCCCGCAAGAGGCAATTACTTGTGTGATGAGCACGAGCATTTGTACCTAAGTCATGGATGTTTATATGTATTTAAGTATTTCTATACATTATCCTAGTCACCATAGCACAAGCTTACGCTTACTTTGCAGCTTTGGGGCTAGGTAATTGGTGTGTTTTACAACAATTTATTTATTTATTCCAACAACATAAATAAATTACATCTACTTTTGCGTCTATTTGGTAGAGTAAAACTGTGTGTTAAGTACCCCAGTGTGGCATATGTTAGTTTATATGTCCTTCAAACTAGAAATTGACTCTTTACAAACTTTTACTACTTACCTACTTTAAGACTAGGAATTAATTGGCCAATCAAAAATAGTTTACAGACTGTCACATGAAAATGATGATGGCGAAGAATAGGGATCTGATGATTAAATTACAGCTTCCAAGTTAATTGAAAGGTTACCTAATATACGAGTACTAAGCTTACTACTAATACCTATTGAATTTTCTCTAGCGTAATTGCTATAACCTACATAGACAGTACAGTACATCTTAAGTTCAAAATCATACTATGCAATTTATAAAATTATTTATATTTTGTAAATCTTATAGTACCTATACAAACTGCACCCAAACAACCCGCACTAAGCCCACGTGTCGCGATATGTGAATACCAGCTCATGCTGAGGTAAGGCCAGTCCGAAACAGAGGGTCTTTATTATTATACTAGTGGTTCCCCGCGACTTCGCCCGCAAGAGTTGGATTTTCCATATAAACTTTCATTCCCCATTTCACCCCCTTAATGTTTTCTATATCGCGACAAAATGTAGCCTATGTCCTTTCCAGGGTCTCGAAATATCTCCATACCAAATTTTATCTATTATTTAATTTAATCGGTTCAGTGGTTTAAGCGTCAAGAGGTAACAGACAGACAGACAGACAGACACACTTTTGCATTTATAATCTTAGAATAATATTAGTATGGATTATATAAGATGACTTTTTAATAACCATCCAATTTTTTTCTAGCCATCAGGTATCATAGTTGATAGAACCCATTTATGAAATAAAACTGGTAGGTCAAGTTGTCACCATATTTTTTTCCAAATTTAATATTCATTTTGCGTAAAAATCAACACAAATGGATCGTTAGAACATCAGTAAACTACTGGGGTTGGCGAGTGGGGCTCACGTCGTCGCATAGCTCATAAAATAGTGTATTTTGAGTACCGTGTTTGTTTTCTTAGTATTTTTTTACTTTCTAGTTACTGTACTCAACATTTTTGTACTAGGCGATGCCAAAAGAAAAAATACATGTTTTGTTTTTTCCTCATAGATCAAATTGGTGATTAAAAGTCAGTCTGTATTGGCCAACTTCAGTATTTTTTTAATCCTGCTCAATCTTAACAAAAAATAAACATAAACCCTACACCTACTTACCACCTACCACCTTTTCTGGAGCACGTATCTAAAATCAAATGATACGAGCTCTTAGCTGGTAAGTGTGAAGTATAAAACTTGATTTTAGCCGTTAAATGAAAAGCACACAGCGGAAGTGACGCTCGTAGTTTCCGCGATGGAGCTCGCCGGCGCTCCGACTTCCGGCGGCTGAGTCGCAACAAGTGGCGATGGGGGCTTTCCGGTTACAGGGATGCTAACGCCTAATACATGAATAATGCCATAGAATATACGATAGTACAAGTACAGACTAATCACTTTCTAATAATTAAAAAAAAACGACTCTCGTTAGGCCACAATAAAGTGCAATTCAGATCGAGAAGCGCCAATCACCTACCGCTATATTCACATGTACGAGTATGTATGCTTTTCCGCATATGGTCGACAGACGTGAAGCCGCAGTTGCGCGTGAGTCATCGTCATCGTGCTATGTCTGAAAAGTTCGTGCGCGCCTTGCACCACATATGAAGGGCGGGGGGCGGCCGCAACATGTAGTCTAGCGTGTCTCACTACCTTTGGCGACCGCAAACAGGGCCCTATTTCACCAACGCGACAGGCGCGACAATTGTGACAAATCTTATTTTAAAGTTTTTTTTAAATTATTATACCTATATTCTACAATGGTTTTATTTATTCCATATTTTTATTTAAACGCAAACTAACCAATTTCAAAAGCGGGACGACAGGGACGGATGATGTGCCGTCCTACTCAATCTTACAAATGCGCGTTTGATCAAGATTCAGGAAACTTTTGTTGTCATAATGTAACTCAAAATTGTAGATAAACTACCCATTTTTGTTGTCATAATGTAACTCAAAATTGTATATAAATATATCGAAATAAAGGAACTGATGACTATTCGGCAATTACTGTTTTAATAGAACACACGCACCTATCCAACAAATATATTTATCCGTTCTCTATTCCTCTTTTGTATGCGAACTCAACTAAACCGCTATCACAGTCGTACCTATTGTTTGTACGACGAAAACACTACAATTGTCACGCAAAAACAGACACAGCTCCGACCTCATATCAAAAAATCTACAAATATGTCAACTTGTAAAAAATATTCCTGTTTCACAATACAATTGTCGGTAATAGTAAGATACTAACAACTAACAATTGTTGCATAAATGCGAGGAATGTTTACACTTTCTATATAAAATAATTTTCAAAATTGTCACGTTAAATGTCGCTTGACATTTTTTAGTGACATATGTCCACTGACATAATGTAAATTTGGTGAAATAGGGTCCTGTTGCGCAAGACTTGTCGGACTACAACGTGCGATCCGGCTGGCTTGCGACAGCCCTACTGAACGATCGGACCCGCGCAGTTTACTTTTATCTTCATATTTAATCTACGGAGTGAACCAAGCCTGTGATAATAATTTGATGTCAAAGAGTTTTACTAAGTTCAGTACTTGACATTATTTCTTATGGACACAGACCCACAGCAGAATTGGAAGCGTAAGAAAGGGTGAGATTACCGCACGGAAAGCTTTTTAGTGCAAGGGGCACCTCTCCTAAAAAGCTTGGGGCTTTTAAGGCAGTTACGGACAAGAAACTGTAAGTACCTACATCTCACTGCGCCCGTCACGATCTTGTTACATAACCTAAAGGTTTGACAGCAGGGAATTCCTTTAGCAATAATTCCATTGTTTGGTAAACTTTTATTTTGATCTGTCTTATTACAAAGGAACTGAAACCAACTTAAAAAAACGTCAGTCATTTTCGTTACTTAATCTTCACGGTTTTAAGTTTAATTTGATAGCACTGTAGACAATTATTGATTTTGCAATAGGAGGCTATTCGTGGGTTAGTATTACAGCCTGATTGTGGTAACGCAAGTATGAACTTGGCTTTACAGTTCATTTGCGAAGTCACGTACGAACCACGATTACTGATCGCATTTAATAAAGTTTATAATATTTGTTAAATACACAATTTAACGATCCACAATTTTTATTTTTTTTATTTTTTTGATGGCTATAATCCTATGTGACTTATTGTAAGATGAGAATGTGTGAATAGTAAAATGTTTTATGTATGTTGTAGGTTGCGATGACCTAGGTACCTACTATCTTATACTTTTAAACGAGCAATTCTTGTATATTTATTTATATATGTATATTTTTGTTATCTCTGAAACGTTTCTAATGGTTTCGCTAAAATTTAGTATGAGGGGTGAAAAATCGATTTAGATTAGTCTTATGTTTGAAAAAAGCGTGTTTTTAAGTATTCATGCGGTTTTCTTGCGCATTTGTTCGACACTGATTAAGGTCACTAATTTCGTCGCGGTAACCATGAGAGTCGAGGCGCAGGGTGGCATTTTTTTTTTCCTTTTATTAACTAACCAAACACAGTCAAGTAGTGCACGTTTTCCACAATATAGTTTTTGTTAAACAATATCATAGCCCATTATTATAATGTTAGTGATAAATAATGCAACAAGAAAGTTTAAAAAGTTATATTTCATCAACAACATTGTTTTAAGACCTCTTGGAATTGAAAACTATTCTAATACCTGTTGTGATTACACGGCACGGGTCAATAAATATCAAAGTTTTCAAGGCTTATTTACAAATAAATTAGCCGAGATTGGATTGTTATGGAAATAACTTTATAGCCTCAATCTCAAGTCGATATTTATAAATGGCTCTAGATATGCGTTTTGAACATAACACATCCCTTCATTAAAGCATGGATTAAAGTGCGATATTTAAATAAATGTCGGATATAAATATAGATTCCTTGATGCATATAATGCTCAAAGCATAAAAAATACAGTTCTCTATGTTTATGTTTTTGACAGAAATGACGGGCTCAATATCGTTTGACAGCAATCAGAAATAGACGTTACGTAGCATACCATGTGAAGATAAACAGAAATCCTAAATTTTTAGCAGAGAGGGGATACAAACAAGACGTTATGTCTCAAATGAATATGATATCGAGCCCTAGAAAAGAATCGACATAATATTTAGTCGATTCTTTAAGAAAAAGAAAAGCGTAAGTTTTGTAAATGGCCAAAGCCACTACTATACCGATCCATATTTCATCTGGTTCTGATAAGCCGTTTACAACAAACAACGTGCTGATATAGTCAAGATATACTTACGACTATTGTTTATATCTTTTTTTGTAAAATGACTGCCTCGTTGGTCTAGTGGTCAGCACGCTGGATACTATCCACGAGGTCCCGGGTTCGAATCCCGGGTGGGGCCGATAGTGTTTGGGTTTTTCTGTCTTGAAAATACTCGGACACAACTCCGGAGTCCGGAAGTTGGTGGTGTTAACACCAAGCCGTTACGTTAAGCCGTTGGTCCTGCGCCTGATCTCTCTACGGTCATGTTGAACTGCAATCTCACCGAATTATGAGAGTGAAGGAACAGAGAGTGCACCTGTGTATTGCGCACACACTTGTGCATTATAATATGTCCCGCGCAGTTGGCTAATCTCTGTTGAGATAGGCCGCCGTAGTCGAAATTCGGCTAGGAGGACATTATTATTTATTATGTAAAATATGCATTGAATTTGGAACACTTTCAACTACAGAAATCTACTTAAACTGAATAAACTTGAGAAGAAAGTAGAGTGTGAATGAACAATGAATTGACGTAAAGTAATAAGTACCTACTTATTTGGATTTAAGTGAATTAATGTATGTTTCAGGATAAATTTTTAGTACAAATGGGATTTAAATCAACCATTCAAAATGTGTTGCATCTTTACGTGTTGCGGTTGGATGATCGATCTTTTCCAAAGGTAAATGAAGTACCTATCAAATAGCTTTGCTCTACAAGCAAAATAAGCCAATTATGTTAATGATACCTACGTATTATTAACTACTGCACTTACTATGTTAATTAAGCACAGCTACTGAAGTCGGAGCGTCGGTGGCATAGTGGCTAGCGGGTTGCCTCTCATGCGGGAGGTCTTACCATGTTCGAACTCAAACGTACCGCCATGTACCCAAGACTTTTTATAGTTATATAGATACTTTAGGTGTTTCAATACTCGAAGAGTGAAGTACAACATCGTGAGAAAACCTGTACATTCAACTGCAACTGAATGTGTAACCATGATCCAAACTGGTCAGGTTCCCCAATTACTGTTATGATCCTGTGGTCGCGGAGCTCGAGGTCAGATTGCAGTCTCTCCACTGTAATTACCTGATCTGCTATATCCTGGAACATGGTTCAAAGTGGACCCTGGGACATCGCGTGCGAATGCACAACTGGGATAGCACCAAGATGTAGCGTTGCATGTATGTTCGAACGATGTCACTATTTACTTCCGGGAGTAGAAATAATATTTTCATCACCATATTTACTGTCGCAGCAAGCACTATCAAAGATTTGTCGAGTAGCGGATAGCGAAGGGTCGTGGGTTCGAGACAGTCGATGAACTTTGGTTGCAATATTAACATAAGTAAAACCTTGCAAATAAATTGCTGGGTTATAAAATACTTATAAATATTGTAATATTCAGATTATGGACATTCACAATGTCTTGCTGCATCAGTTCGGCAGTCTGCTGCGCTCTGGTTACCGCCTCCATGTCTGGCATAGCCATGGGCTACAACTACTCGTTAGCTGAGTACATCGACTTGAAAGGTATGTATAAGATTCAAGCATTGACTCTAAGTTTTAGTTTTTTTCATTGACGACCTCCTTGGTGGAATAGCTTGACCGGTTTTTATAGTGTCCAGGTTCGATCCCCAATCCGGTCAATTTAGGAAACCATGTTTTTTTGTTGTCTCGGGGCTGGGTAAAATTTCACCACCGTTGTTTCTAATTTCCATACCACAAGTGCTTTAGCATCAGACAATTTACGTGAACGTCCAAAATTATATTTATTTTATTTAATGTTTTTTTTTAATAATTACTTTGGTGACTGCAAGTGGAAAGACAATCCTGGTAGAAAAAAACTAGGACCCTGTAAAATAGGAATGTTGCTGGTCTACTTAGAGCTATTATGTAGGTATTTGTTTTCAATAAAAAAAGAAGTAATCAAAAGCCTTTCATTAATCAATCACTATACATTTCAATAATGTGCAACTGATACCAAAAACACCAATTTTGGATATTCATACTGAAACCGAGCGTAAAAGCAAATTATTGTGAGCAATCATTTCTCATTAGGTACATTAACGTCATTTAAAGTATTGGACTTTTCCAAATAGTCGGCTAAAGCCTATTAAATCCTGATAGTTATTTCGAATTAATGTTTTTATCTGAATCTACAAAAAGAAGCCACTATTTGAGTTTGTTTGTTTGACACTATGTGAACCGTTTAATACAAACTGACTCTATAATAAAACCAAAAAAATCCCTTGTCTTTTATATTTATCCCTTATTATTTCTGCCTAGCCCAATGGTTGTCTGATAGAGGTTGTCTTTTGTGCTACTACATCTTTTGTAATCAAACAAAAAATCGCTAAAATATACTGAATATAATGTTTATTTTTTCAGAGACAAACGTCTCGGTGTATCTTAAACGTGGTGTGTTCGACGACGAGATCGCCGACGACATAGACTGGCGCCGGAGCGGACACATGCCCGTGCAAGGACATCTGAAGGACTCCAACCGTATGACCACTTACTTTATCTCCTCACTCTTAAGTACCGAGGCTCGTGACTGCCTCGTTACCCTAGTTTCCTTCCCCTTTCTTAGATTTATATACAGACCAAAATTTGTTTCTGGGTTCTTCTGCCTTGAAATAAGAAACAGCCTCGGAGTCAGGCAGTATGCCGTGGTGTTAATACCTTAGTGCCTCCGGTCATGTCGGACTGCCGTCGTATCGAAATATCAGTGATACTGAGTGAAGGAACAGAGAGTTCACGTGTATATTTTGCTCACACTTCTGCACCATCATGTCTTCTGCGCACATGGTTCATCTCTATTGAGATTGACTGTCATTGCAGAAGTTAGTTAGGAGAAAATTACCGTTCATAAACGTACCCACCGTTTGAACTCTATTTCTATTTACTTTCTTACTAATTTTGTTAGGAACGGGTCCGCAAAGACTTTATAGGTTTCTCCTGTGAACACCTAGCCTCCTCTGGTTGAAGTATTTTAAAAAAAGTGGTGTTTTGATCAAGCCGCATGTTATTTTCAAAAAATAGAGCCACTAGTAATTATTGTATAGTGTCAGGCATTCTCTTCATGCATGAGAGGAATATGTGTCACGACAATCACACTGGAAGTAATAGTTATGGTACCTATCTGATACCTAACCTATCTTGTTGGGTTTAAAAAATCTTAAGAACACGTGGCTTTACATGTGTCATTATCAATTAAACGACATAGATAATAAATAATTAAATAATATTCGTACTTCAAAATAAAAAACAAGAAATTTTTAATCACCTGACAGTTAAATCCTCCATAGACTTTCGTGTACTATACCCCCATCCGTCTCCATTTAGTTGTGACCGGGGAACCAGTTGGACCCGATGAGATGCCAATGTTGCGATCTGGCCGAAGACTGGATGATTCGCTCATCGCCTCGGACAATCAGCACAACTTCGAAGGGTCTCTGATGAGGCTTACGGCAAAACCTCCTGACGCCAGGCGACACGAGACCCCGGAGCCAGTGACTTCAGATACGAAATTGGAAGAGGTAGTTATCGACACTGATAAAATTCTTGTCAAAATCTGATAAAAAAATTTAAAAGTAGAATTTACTAAGCGATGGGATTCGGCATTCGGTAAACTTGCATCAAAATTTTCAGATATTGGTTAAGTACCCAATGGGTTCATTAGACCAGATGAAAGCTATACATAGTCTCATGAATCAGAGGAACGCTGCAAGCGAAAGGCATACTACTATGGTATGTACATTTTTTTTACTCACGATGCATAAATATATTTTTGCAAGTTATCTTACTTTTTCACATTCAAAATGTTTTTAGTCAGTTTCACAAACTTCGGAGAGTTACGAAGCGGACGGAAGACGTGTAATACATCCGGGTTACATGCGCATGGACTCTGGACCTGCCCCAAACGATTACTTCGCAAAACAGCTAAACCCTCAACAAATGGCTGCACGAGTGGCCGTACCGGATGAGGGGTTCCGTGAAGTAGCCAACTGGCTTCTGCCTAAAAATCAAGTTCCTGACGCATACAGAAGAACTATGGACCTCCCGAACTATGACCTGATGCCGAATCCGCCGCTAACCCGTCCACAGCCTATTCGAATGAGCACAGAAATCTTTAGGCCCACCATACCACACCGAACGACTCTTGCGCCGATGGTAAAACCAAAATATAGTTTCAGCGACCAAGAAAGTGCTAACGAGGATAATTTGCAGCGTGATATTACTGGGTAAGATTTTAAAAATATTAGAACACTCGTAATTCATACTTGTACTTTATACTTGTACAGTTTTTACGGTTAAAGTGAAATAATTGAGTTTGTTACAGAGACAAACCTGGACCGGGTGGATTTAAATCTGAATCTGATTATGAAGAGCTGGCTAATAGGGGTTTACCGATAAGAAAGAAACGAAATAGACGGGATGCAGTAAAAGAAAGCTTTATTTCCAAAGAATCCCAAGTCCCGTCTACAAATAGTGACGTAAATGAATCTAATGGTATTAAATCAACAAGAAGCGCTTTAATGATTAAATTAAAATCATCAATTAACAAAGATGCTGAAGAATCATCATCTAATAAATTAAGTATTTCTTCATTACTCTTTGAAGAAATTTCTCCCAAAACGATTTCGAGATTCGTATCCCTTCATTGAGGAAAATCAGTGGTGTTTGTTTTGTGTTTGTCTGTGATTGTAAATACTGTTTTGTTTTCTTGTGATTTACAATAAACGATAAATCTACTATAAAATTGTTTAAATTTATTTTTGCGAAATCGATGTTTATTATTGCCATATCTAAGCGTCTTAGTCAAAAATATATTCAGCTATTTAAACTATTTCCACGCATATTATTTAAATCTGTTCAATGGCTTACGCGTGAAAACCCTGTAATCAGGCCTAATAATGATAGATAGATAGACAAAGCTACTTTCGCATATTTATATTAGTAGGTATTAGGTAGAAGTATAGACTACAGGCCCATGTCAAAAATGGATGGGTCATATGAACCACCAGGTGACGTATATAGGACGATATAAGAGCATAAAATAATAAGATTCAGCACTATGCCGTCACTTGTTAGCTGGCCAACTGATTGCTGGTGAAAATCCAAAAGTACAGGTAGAGTGAGTACATTTTGATCATATTTTTTAGTACGGCATTTTTACCATCGATAGATCTATGAAAAATAAAAAGAAAGCGCGCAGTGCCGTGAAAAAATGGTGCGCCACAAAGTTCGTTTTTTTTTTAATTTTCTGACAATTTCCAGAGTGGTCATTTCATTCTGTACGGCATCAGTTTTATACTGTTTCAACACAGCTTCTAATCCATTATTCCGCAACGCCGTACAAAAATCATGAGACTAGGGGAAAACAATCGAGTTCTTGTAGTATAGTAGTAAATATGAGGTTCACAAAAATTTATTGACCGTGTCGTCCAGTGAGATATAAATAGATAAACTGGGATACAAATCAAGGATTCCCTATGTTTGATTTGTGCATATAATGCAAAAAACATATAATTCTCTATGTTCATATTTTTGACAGGATAATCAAATGACGGGATCAAATTTTATCTGACAGAAATAAATAGAAGATAAATAGCATACCATGTGAAAATAAACAGAAAACTTAAATTTTTAGCAGAGAAGGGATACAAGCTAGCCGTTATGTCCCAAATTATTATGATATCGAGCCCTATAAAAGAATCGACATAATATTTTGTCGATTCTATAAGAATAAGAAAAGCGTAAGTTTTGAGGCCACTCCTTACCCATATTTCATCTGGTCCTGATAAGCTATTTACAACAAACAACGTGCTGAGCTGCTCAAGATTATGTATACGAGTATATTTTCACCTAAAACATGCACACGTTTTAAAAATTAATTGTAGAAAACTAAGTAAATAAGCTTGGAAATAAATTAAGAATCAATAATATGTTGACACAAAGTTATATGATACGGATTTAACTGAATTAATTTACGTTTCAGCATATATTTTTTGTACAAATGGGATTGAATTCAACCATTCAAAATGTGTTGCATCTTTACGTGTTGCGGTTGGATGATCGATCTTTTCCAAAGGTAAATCAGATATAAGATTTGACTCTACTATGAACAATAAGTCAATTAAGGTATCGTTTACCAGTATAAACTCACGTAAATTATAAAGTCTAATTGCATTTTGAACCCATTAAATCGTCAATTAGCTACCAATAACTGCACTATACATATGACTATGAAAATAGTATGACTGATTTTATTGCCCTGCTTCTTTTCAGTATTTGCCCACAATTTTCTCAAAGCAATATTGGGTCATGTTTATGTGCCTTGTTGGGTCTGTATGCGAAATTAATTAAATAAAGGATCGCTTTCACATTAAGGCGACTTCAGTAGCGCGACTGTCGTGCGCAAAACGCGCAACAGTGGCCCTGCTGATAACTTTATACTAAAGTATACGCACTGCATTCAGTATAGGCTTCGAGCTATTGTTGTAATAAGAACAAAATGTATATTTTGGAGAAACGGAGCGGAGAGAAACGGAGCACGTAGCGAAGGGTCGTAGGTTTGAGACAGTCAATGAACTTTGGGTGCAATATTTACTTAAGTAAAAACTTGCAAAGAAATTGTTTAGTTACGAAATTCTTACAACCGTTAATATTTTAACAGATTATGGACATTCACAATGTCTTGCTGCATCAGCTCGGCAGTCTGCTGCGCTCTGGTCACCGCCTCCATGTCTGGCATAGCCATGGGATACAACTACTCGTTAGCTGAGTACATCGACTTGAAAGGTGTGTAATGTCACTGTAAAATAACAATATTCGTTAGTTAATCAATTTTCGAGGTAATTTATAAACTATCGGAAAATCATTCGGCAATTTGAATGAATCATTTAACATTTTTGGTAGTTGATCATTTTACGGCGTTTCGCGATAGAATGATCCGACAAAATCAAGGTTGGCGCTGATTGGTTAATTTCACATGCTTTATACCGCTCCCCGCCAGCTGGCGCCACCATTTAAGGTGTGCCAACCAACTAAACAAACCGACCAAAGAATTTAGTTTTAACAAGTATCTAAAGACATTTTTTTTTTAATTTAGACCAAACCCTACCCATACACGGGAAACGTATTTTGGTCAGCCAACGTGGCGTCAATTTGGCCATGCTAGCTACCAATACAATCGACCTATCAGAGATTAGTGTATTATGCGGGTATCAGTGAATACCGGCTAGGTACCAGATAAACTATATCAACTACTTTAAAAATTTATCAATTTGGATGCATTATTGACGACCTCCGCCGTCGAGTGGCTTGCACGCCAGTTTTCATGTTTCAGGGTTCGATTCCCGGTCCGTTCAACTTTGAATAACATGTTGTTTCGGGTTTGGGTGTTGTATAACAACCGTTTCTGATTTTCAATACACAAGTGCTTTATTTTATACTTATATTTATTTATTCATCACAATACATTCCGAAAAAAAACATTTTGTTTTATCAATTGCACACAACTGATAAAAACGAATTTTGGATATTCATACTGAAATGGAGTGTAAAAGCAAATTATTTTGAGCAATCATTTTTCATTAAGTGCATTAACGTCAGTTAAAGTATTGGGCTTTCCCAAATATTCGGTTCAAGTATACAAAATCATGACTATTATTGTTTTTTTTTATCAGAACCCACAAAAATAATAACCCACATTTGAGTTTGTTTGACACGAAAACCGTCTAATATCAGATTCGCTATTGAAAACAAAAATAAGCTAGCCATGATTATTTCTGCCTAGTCCGATGATTGATTGATATAGTGTCTTTTGTACAACTTCCTTTTGTGAAACAAAAGACAAACGAATTGTGCCATGATATGTAATAAAGATAATGTTCTTTTACAGAAACAAACGTCTCCGTGTACCTGAAACGTGGTGTGTTCGACGACGAGATCGCCGACGACATAGACTGGCGCAGGAGCGGCCACATGCCCGTGCAAGGACATCTGAAGGACTCCAACCGTATGGCCATTTACTTTACCTCCTCACTCTTAAGTACCGAACCTCATGACTGCCTCGTTGGCCTTGTAATTTACGTTGGCTTCATCCTGGGTCGGGCCGAAATTTGATTCTAGGTTTTTCTGTATTTTCTCTTGTGAAGACTTAGCCTTCAATACTGGTTGGAAGTAACATGGAGGCGAAACTGTAGCTTCTGTCTAAATTAAAATAGTCGCAGTGATTGCAAAGAGTAGTGTTTGAATAGACACCGTACCTTTATATTTATTGTTGTATACTGGTATGCTATTCCGAATTTACAAGATATACAAATTTTAAAAGAGTTGGAAGAGGAATGTCACGACAACCATACTGGAAGTAGTATCTTATGGGACAGGATCATTAAGTTAATATAGGTATATTATCTTTATGGACAGAATAGGTATGCAAATCTTAAAGAACACAGTGGTGTGTATTTGACATAATGGGGATCCACACGCAAAGCTTGATGCAGATGGCACTAGCATGGATACGGCTATGTCAAACATTTTGCTTTTGTTTATGTCGGGCTTTTTCGTATCTAATTTACAGTTTTTCGTGACTATCTAATGTTATTTCATCATAATGTATTTATCTACATAAATACATTATTAATTTATTGATGTTATTTCATCATAATGTATTTATGTACGTCAATGAAGTTATCTGAACTAAAAGACGAACTTCGGAAACGAGGATCAAAAGTATCTAGTAAAAAAGCCGATCTTATTGCGAGGTAAACATTTGGGTTTTAATCCAGTTTTGTTACTGTAACTGTTACATTTAATTGGTTGTTGAAATTGATTTTGTTGTATTTGTGTTAAAAAATTACTACATAACAAGGTTTTTAATAAATATAACTAAAATAATAAAACACGTACATGTTTGTTTTTTAGGTTAGAATTCTACGATAGAAACTCGCAACCGCGATGATACCGGGAATTTTGGTGTCGTAGCATCACAATCTAGTTATACGATGAATGTTCCCGATCCAGAAGCTTATCATGATGTAAATAGTTCTAGTAAACTAACTAAAATTAATTAATTTTCTTCTTATAGCTGTTTCCCACTTCTTTTTTAGAACTGGGTCTTTTGGAAATAAATAAACACCATTATTGTAACAACCTGGCACAGCACATAACGGCATTATGCTTGCGTAGATTGAAAACTCAAAAAAAAAATACTCAAAAAAACACAACTTCTGTACTGGAATGACAGATAGCCTTGGCCGCATCAACAATGCGCCACCTACAGGGAGAATTTGGCAGTGTGGATCCCCATTACAATACAACAGCCTAGATAGTTAATAATACTCATACTTCAGATTAAAGAAACAAGCTACTTTTATCACCCGACTGCTAAATTCCAAAGGCATTTGAGTGTTAACCCCTATTCGTCTCCATTTAGTTGTGACTGGCGAACCAGCTGGGCCCGATGAGATGCCAATGTTGCGTTCTGGCCGAAGACTGGACGATTCGCTCGTCGCCTCGGACAGTCAAAACAACTTCGAAGGATCTCTAATGAGGCTCACGGCGAAACCTCCTGACGCCAGGCGTCACGAGACCCCGGAGCCGGTGACTTCAGATACGAAATTGGAAGAGGTAGGTATCGACACGTGTCGATCGTGTATAGGGAAAATACTTGCTAAAATCTGAAATTTTAGAAGTAGAATTTACTTAACGATTCGTCATTCGGTAAACCTGCATCAAAATTTGCAGATATTGGTTAAGTACCCAATGGGTTCACTGGACCAGATGAAAGCTATACATAGTCTTATGAATCAGAGGAAATCTTCGAACGAAAGGCATACTACTATGGTATGTAAAAATTTTAATTAGTATACACTTGCGTAAATATGTTTGCTGGTAACCTTAATTTTTCTTGCTCAACTTTTTGATTTAAGTCGGTTTCACAAACTTCGGAGGGTTACGAAGCGGACGGAAGACGTGTAATTCATCCAGATTACATGCACCCCATGGACTACGGACCTGTCTTAAGCGAGTTTTTTTCAAAACTGAACCCTCAACGAAAGGTTGCACTAGTAGACCTCCCGGACGAAGGGAAGCGAGAGCCAGCCAACTGGCTTCTGCCTAAACATAAGGCTCTTGAGTCATACAGAAGAACTATGGACCTCCCAAACAATGCACTGATGCAGAATTTGCCGCTGACGCGTCCTCAACCTAATCGAATGAGCACAGAGATCTGGCCTGCCATCCCACACCGAACGACTCTTGCGTCGATGGTAAAACCAACAAATACTTTCAGCGACCAAAGAAATGCTAACGTCAATACTTTGCAGCAGCGTGTTATGCCTGGGTAAGATTTCAAATTATTAAAACAATCATAATTCCGTTTAAATCTAAGCTACACAATATAGATAAATACGTGTAAGTTTTCTATGATAAAAGATAGATAAGATATAACTTTAGTTACAGAGACAAACCTAAATCGGATGAATTTAAATCTGAATCTGATTATGAAGATCAAGCTAACAGGGGTTTACCGATAAGAAAGAAACGAAATAGACGGGATGCAGTAAAAGAAAGCTATAATTCCCTAGAACCCCAGGTTCCATCCACAAATATTCACTTTAGTGACGTAAGTGAAACTAATGGTATCAAATCAACTACAAGCGCTTTCATGATTAAGTTAAAATCATCTATTAACAACGATGTTGAAGAATCCTCATCTAGTAAATTAAGTATTTCTCCAGTACTTGTTGAAGTAACTGCTCCCAAAATGATTTCGAGATTCGTATCCCTTCATTGAAGAAAATCAGTGGTGTTCGTTTGTGTTTGTTAGTGATTGTAAATAGTTACTGTTTTGTTTTCTTGTGATCGACAATAAATGGTAAATCTACAAATAATTGTTTCAATTTATTATTGCCAGAAAGATTTTTTTCATTGCCAATCAAAAGCTACGTTGCAAATATCTACTACGCAATCTTGATCAAAATTATTATTTTTATCATGCGGGTTCATAACAAGCTAATTTAGGTACCTACCTACTAGAATCAATTTGAATGCTTCTGCTGAAACCTACGTTTAATCTGATTATTACCTATGAGCTAGTTTTGTTTCTCAATATTCGGAAATTTTGCATAATGTTGACGGTGCATTATCAGGTTAGCGCGATTGCCTATTTACGCGAATGCATAAACAAAAGAAATCAGTAACGCTAGAGCCCTGTTGGTATTTAATTTCATTTGTCAAACGATATTATAAAAATAATGGATCCTGCTCATCGTCGTTCAAAATAGCTTATTTTTTAATTTATAAATCTTGTTATAACATCATAGAAAAAGGTAATTCACTAGGTATATTTAATTAGACCCCGCGGTGCCGACACGTCGTTGACGAATGACAGCACGCTATCATTCACTTCATTTCCTTACGGCCGATAGGTCCCGTTCCTACCTCAAATAGTAGGTACGATGATGAAACACATCTTACATGTATACTTTGTATGTTAATTTAAGCTATCTTGTATTTTGATTGGGTAATTGGAAACCCACCAAACAATAATAATAATATTGATTAGTTATAATTTCATCAATGTAAGCAGTTAATTGATGCCTTTCAAAATAAATTCCAAAAGAGACTAGGCGAAAGTGGTCCGTTAACAAACAGCGATACTGTGGTAGGTATTTATGTAGACATACCTTACCTACACCCATGTGCGAAGGGGTATTAAAATCTGACCCGGCAGTTTTGAAAAAAATATTACTTCCCATAGAAATTTCCCGTCTCCTCTATATCTGGAAAGCAATGGTACGTTAGTTAGGAAGCCGAATGAGATCAAGTTATTAACAGCAGGCCTCCCTGCTGTTAATAATTGACCAGATATCCTGTTGACCAGGTTAGGTTAGTTACAGGTTTTGCCACCCATAAAGCACTGGCTTTTATGTTCAAGCAATGACCGGTTAAGCTCAGCCATTGAGCGAGCTCGAACGACGGCATTATGCATTTCTATTTGAGCTCTGTTAGTGCAGCGGTGTTTGTTCACGTGAGCAGGACAAATAAACACGAATTTTATTGCATTGTTTATTCGGTGTTTACAGAAATTCGCTTAATATACTTAGAGGTACATTTGTAGGTACATTACCCAGGTAGGTTCTTTGTACTTTTGATGAAGGACGCTTACTTTGAAATTAAGGTTTGGCTAACAACTTTTTAGGGCACAAATTAAAGTAGCATCAAATATTATTTAGCATTTTGCTGAAATTGGAGGGAAATGACGTTTTTTTTGTAAAATCAAAGTGTTTCATGAAAATATTTATTTATTTATTTAATCTTTCTGTTTTCATCATTTTGGTTTTATGTTGGGGTGTTAATTGGCAAAGGAGCTATGAAAACCTATTACCTACAGTAATTTATTAAAAAAAAAATTTTCAGGGTTTTATCAACATTATTTTCGTGCCTGTACTAGCTTACAAACACAAGTATTATTCTCAGTTGGATTCTCAACAGAATACTCCTTTTGAATGAAATCTACTTCTCCAGTGCCGGCATAGATCTTCGAGACAAATGTACCAACAAACTTCCCGAAGTACAAGTACGCGGAGACATTTAACTTGGTAAGAGTTAAAGCGAACGAACATTGATGTACTGTAATTACTTGGAACTTCTATTTTGTAATGGAAGAGCAAAGATATCAATTTTAATTTGGAAGATATACAATTTAGAAGACTTCTTGTAGAGAAAATTCATGCCCTAAATTAAATAGGTATGCGCAAGTGCAATACTTTATGCATCTTAATCATCTTTCATAAAAACTTTTAGGTGTAAATACGAGACGACCATATAATAACATTAACTATGCGCGACAGAGAAACTGTAATTATTATATAAAAGTAGAAAGTACATACTAACTATAAATTACATAACACATCCACCAAGGGTATCAGATGACACAAATAAAAAGTATATCTCTAAAAACATTGCATCCTCATAGATGCAATTTAGTTGATAAAAATTGTCACTAAGTAAGCGGCGACACAGCTCAGCTATGACTTTTCTCGCTTATCTCAATTTGCAGGAACTCAGCTGTTGTTAATGCGAGTGAAAAGTCAGCCTTAGCAGGTGTTTGATAAAAACCGGCCAAGTGCGTGTCGGACCACGCATAAAGTAGGGTTCCGTAGTCATTTTTGGCACCGCGCTGTTTGCCTGTTTACAGGGGGAAAGAAATTAGGTCTAATATTTATAATTTCAAAAGTATTCATCACAGAATACCCGAAATAACCTTAAATAAGAGTTTCCGCGCCTGTTTCTTTACGTGAGTGATTTGAAGTTTATAGGTCCAAGACTTTAGAAATTACAGGGGGGGTGGACACCGTGTAAACGACTTTGGCGGGCTATATCTCGCAAATGGTAAAGCTGCAAAAAAAGTGTTGTATGGAAACCCTACCTTTTTTTCATAGCCCTTTTAAGCGATACCCCACACAAGGGGGTGCACTCAAAAAAATAATTCACCCCTCCCCCTTTACATGTATGGAGAGTATTGGGGAGGTACCCTTAAAAAGGGGTAATTTTAATTTTTCGTATTTTTTAAAATGAGATCTATACAGGGTGTGGCGTAAATAGTGGTCCAAAGCAAAGGTGTGGATACACTGTACACTGAAGCACCACATACCAGTATTTAAAAAAAATTATGTACAGGGTTTTCAAAAAAAAAAATTTTTTTTAATTTTTTTAGAAATCGTTACCTTGCCTTACAAATTTGGTTATAATTTCCAAAAATGACGGTTTTTTTTATCCATTTTTTTATTATTATTGCTGATCACTTGTACTTAGTACTCCATTCGTTTTTTTTTTTTACAAACTGAATTTAATAAAAAAAATTAAGTTTCTTTCAAAATTCAATACTCACTGCTAGCAAATCGTTTGACTTTCAATGCTTTTGGTGCAAAAAAAATGTACCACACTGTCAGTGCCCATTGTTTAAAAAAAATGCCCATCTTTTGCAGATTCTAAAATGGTGCAACAATAAGTGTTACGACTTACAGGAAAAAAGTTATTGCTTTTCGAAACAAAAAGGAGCCCAATTCAGAAAAACAATTTATTTGAAGTTCAAGGGTTTACAAGGGTTGTAATTTTTTTCTGTGTGGTCCAAAGCAAAGGTGTGGATACACTGTACACTGAAGCACCACATACCAGTATTTAAAAAAAAAATTATGTACAGGGTTTTCAAAAAAAAATTTTTTTTTTAATTTTTTTAGAAATCGTTACCTTGCCTTACAAATTTGGTTATAATTTCCAAAAATGCCGGTTTTTTTTATCCATTTTTTTAATTATTATTGCTGATCACTTGTACTTAGTACTCCATTCGTTTTTTTTTACAAACTGAATTTAATAAAAAAAACCCTGAAAACCCTGAAAACCCTGTACATATTTTTTTTTAAAATACTGGTATGTGGTGCTTCAGTGTACAGTGTATCCACACCTTTGCTTTGGACCACACAGAAAAAAATTACAACCCTTGTAAACCCTTGAACTTCAAATAAATTGTTTTTCTGAATTGGGCTCCTTTTTGTTTCGAAAAGCAATAACTTTTTTCCTGTAAGTCGTAACACTTATTGTTGCACCATTTTAGAATCTGCAAAAGATGGGCATTTTTTTTAAACAATGGGCACTGACAGTGTGGTACATTTTTTTTGCACCAAAAGCATTGAAAGTCAAACGATTTGCTAGCAGTGAGTATTGAATTTTGAAAGAAACTTAATTTTTTTTATTAAATTCAGTTTGTAAAAAAAAAAAAACGAATGGAGTACTAAGTACAAGTGATCAGCAATAATAATAAAAAAAATGGATAAAAAAAACCGTCATTTTTGGAAATTATAACCAAATTTGTAAGGCAAGGTAACGATTTCTAAAAAAACTAAAAATTTTTTTTTTTGAAAACCCTGTACATAATTTTTTTTTTAATACTGGTATGTGGTGCTTCAGTGTACAGTGTATCCACACCTTTGCTTTGGACCACTATTTGCGCCACACCCTGTATATGAAGTATCCTCGAACCAAGTTACATGCAAATCAGTCCATAAACGTAGAAGATATTCTGCTGTGACAGACTAGGACGGACGGACTGAACGATCTTATAAGGGTTCCTTGTCGGATTACGGAACTCTAAAAAGATGCTAACTAAAATACAAGGCGGGATGTTTATACATTTAATTGCTTTAAAACTGCCATACTGCCTACTGTAAATTATAACAATCCGTACGGAGTGCGAGTGATAGATACATTTTAGGTAGCTTCATATTAGGAACACGCAATGAACTTTAAATTGTCGTTGTCATTTACAATTGTCTCGTTTATGAAATAAGGCATTGGGAACGATTTCATATAATGGATACAATCTGACGCTATAGACTGATAATAACTCCATTTTTAGGGTTCCGTAGTCCTGACAAGGAACACTTACGGTGTTATTAAAAAAAATAGTCCAGGTTTAAAATAGGTCTAAATATTAGCCGACTACAGAGGAATGAATGACACATACGTGTTATAACCTAACAGAGTAACGATTTTCTAATTGTACTTGATGTGTAATTACTTATCATTACTTTTTTTTCTCGTCAACCTTAGGTACAGACAGCTACATTTGACTCAAGTATGTATGGATTTATTACTATTATGTTTATGTAAGTTTATTGTTTAAAATATATTTATATTTAAGTTTATTTATCCTTGTGTTGTTCTTTTTACGCCGCCACGACTATTTCTGCCTCGCCCAATGGTTGACTGGTAAAGAATGCCTTAAGGCATTAAGTCCGCCATTTGTACTTCTTTGTTTGTGCAATAAAGAATAAATAAATAAAATAGTTTCGTCGTGTTTGTCTGTCTGTCTAAGGTTTAGCTAAAAGAGTTAGTACTAGAAAGCTGTAATTTTGTAGGCGTATGTATAATAACTACGCCAACAAAGTGGTAAAATATTAGAAAATATTTTTTCAGGGTAACTCCTATACATGTAAAGTGGGGATGCTTTTTTCGTTATCTGACCATTTGTGTGGGGCATCGTTCAGTAGATTTTTAAAAATAACTTAAGGTTTTCAAGACAACTTTTCGATTTAATGCTCTATTTACGAAATATTAAACTTTAAAGTGCAATTTTTCGGTCCAGTAGAGCGTACCAGTTAAGCTTTTAGAGGGGACCGCTACAAGCTTAACTGATAGCATGCGAAAAATCTGAAAAAAAATATATTATGATAGTAAATTTTATAAATATAAACTTTAAAATAACACTTTAGCGGTTAAGAAAACTTTGTTAGTTTAGCATTAATAGTTGTTGAACATAGGTGTTGGATGATTTTGTTTGCTAGTTAAAACTTCAAAAAGGGACATAATATAGTGTCTAATGTTGTATATAGTTAATGGTACGGAACCCATCGTGCGCGAGTCCGACTCGCACTTGGCCGGTTTTATTGATTTTTGTTGTACCTACTTACGATCTTTACCTCCAAATACCTATGTAATGTGATACTTTGGGGTGGTACATGTCAGTTTTTGTTTGTATAGTCGAACACATAGAATAGAACACATATAGGTGTCCTTCACCCATTCATACCACTTCCATCGTGATACGCGGTTTCGAAAAAAAGCGATATATCAACTTCCATACAAAAAAGTTTGAACTTACTTGGAAAATATGATCGTCTTTTAAAACAGGGCACACTGACTCTACATACACACGTCAAACTACCACACTTTGACCTTGAGACCACCTCATTCTCTACGAAATAAAAGCTGTTTTCGCAGCTCACATAGGTAACTTGATGTGCTGCCAACTGTATCATCAATTTGAATTCAATATGTGCTTTTAGCTTGATTTAGGCGTGCCAACGTGACGCAAAATGTTAGGAGTGAAGCTTTTATGGAAATAATCTGAAACGCCCTCATTTGTAATCCGCTTTTCATCTTCAGGGCATTAAATTAGAATGATCGTTTTTGTAATTCCTCTACATACTTTCAGATAGCTTTCCCTTTACGAAATAATTTTGAAGCGGGTGGAAATCCGTTGGACGCCCACGTTTTTTTACTTGTGATCTCTGAAGCTAGCGCGCCGCGGGGAGAATTTATTACTTTATTCGTAACTGGAGGCAAATAATAATCTTTTGTCTATTGTTAATTAAATTTTTCGACTGAACGAGACAATAAACACTTAGTTGGTCCTACTCGTATTGAGCCGTTTTATGTTATTTGTTTACCATTTTACCAAGCATTTTACAAAATTATACTTACAAAAAGTAGCGTGCTTAATGCAATGGGGTTAGTGATGACGCGACCTGAGTCGACGTGATATTTTCAAAACAGTCAAAACATAAGTATTTCAACATGCTTACTATCATTATCATAATGTCACCGCTAGTATTCGACACAGTACATTGATAGTAAAAATGGCAAGCAAGGTATCTTCTGTGGTGGGGCAACATGACACGCGTAATTCTTAAATCGCCAAATTACGCTCTCTTCTTCGGTAGCACTGTTGAAACTTTGCTCATACACGCAGGACATAGAAGTTAGTTATTGCAATATCTGTGAATTCGCAGGCGTCGGATAGTAACTTTACCTTAGTAACCTTTTTTCTACTTAGACAGAGAACTGAGAATATAGCACCAGCTATAACATCTTTTAGACAGTTAAGGGAACTTTTAGTGTCAAACAAATTTACTAACGCGCGTGGGTTTGAGATAATCTGTGATACCAAAGAATCATCATCACGCTTTACAATAAATACACATATGAAAAGGTTCTTTGTGTGCGTGCGTGAGCAGATCCGCAGAACACTAAAAACACCTTACGTAGAAATGATTTTAGTATTTATAACAATATGCTTTTCTGCCCAAAAGCATCGCTTAAGTACAAGCAAAGCAGTGGTAAATCATTTCTGACAAAAAAAACATATTTTTTAATATATTCAAGTTACAAGCAATTTTAGCTGAGAACATGCGATATCTCTGGCATCTCAGCGCAGGCGGCACCTGCAATCTTGCATCGTCAAACACCGTGGCACTTGAGGTGGAACGCTGTCGCTGTCCACACAACTTCGCGATAATATACCGCACCGTAACGCAACTCGCAACCACCCAGTAATTTTGAACTCACTTATGGGAGTACCAGAACAGATTACTAAGCGTATATGTACGTGCATTTCCCGCGTTTCATAAAATCTGTCTTAAAATTATTATTTTTTAATCGAACTGGGTTTGCTCTTGACACTGGACTAAGCCAGACAGAGTCGAAGGTGAAGTGAGCTCCACTCAGACCAGACCCAGAAGACGCCTGTTAACTCTGGCTTTGATGGTCTTAATCGGTTGGAAACACTGAAGTGGATAGTGAGTTCGACAACCTACGTTCGCAATATCAATTTAGGTATTAAGGTGAGTAAATTTCAGGATAACCGTTAAAATTATTCATTCACGGCACTTTGTTTTTGTAAAGATCTTACTCTGAGGAAACATCATATTTAATTTGCATAGGTACGTAAGCTTCACTTTGAATAGCAGACACTCAAGAAAAAAGTAAATCAAACCTTTTACGGGTAAAGATTCCTACTTTAATAAACTTAACTGAAAACGAAGACGTACAAAGTACCAACAAATTACCTATTTTGTCAAACTAATTAAAGTTTGGATGAACGGTCGTTTAATTTGACAACTTGCAAAGAAGCCAATTTTTCATTTTGTGAATTAATATGGCGACACATTAGGTTTAAAGGACTTAAAAAACAGTTCGCTTAAAATGAGATTAAAATAAAACTATTCTTAACTAATATTTTGCCTCTGTGCACGTACAATTATTTCTGGACATGTTTTTTCAGTTTGCTTTTATACATTGCTAAACTATCAGAATCCTTTACATATTTTGGCAATTTATTGTACAGCTGTGCTCTCTCGAATAATATCGTCCTTCTTCCGTAACCAGTGCGTGTGTTAATTAATTCAAGTTTGTCCCTATTTCTTAAGTTGTATCTGGATATTTTTTTAGTTAGATTTATACTAGTCTGAATGGAGTTTGTAATGATTTTCTTAATCAGGATGCAGGTGCAGTATTTGTACAGTTGTTTAATGTTAAGTAAATTTGTTTTTATGTAAAGTTCTTTTGTTGGAGTTAGAAATGGATAATGGAACAGTACCTTAATTATTTTAATTCTGAGTTCTTTGCAGTTCGTTTAAATTAGTTGCAGCAGCTGAGCCCCATATTTCCACGAAGTATTCCAAATGTGACTTTACTAATGAGTTATAGATAATGATACTGTTTTTTTTTTGGAATTCAGTTGGATATCTTACGAAGCGCTCCTAGTAATGACATCAGTTTTGTTCTAATGTAGTTGATATGTGTCTTCCATGTTAATTTATCGTCTATCCATAATCCGAGATATTTTTCCTGATGAGAACGTTCAACATTCAAATTAAAAAATAATAATTCAGTATAAAATAGTACAATATTACCTATAGATTAATTGAGGCAATAGCACAATAAGCAATATTAGGTCCACTTGCAGTAAACGCTTAATTTCGATTTAACGTCATGCTGTCTCTGTCATATGTTTGGCGATGACAGAGACAGCATGACGTTAAATCGAGATTAAGCGTTTGCTGCAAGTGGACCTAAGTCCCCTAATTGTTAAGCTTACAGTCATTTTTAGGGTTCCATACTTCAAAAGTAAAACAGAAACCCTTAGGCCCACTTGCGCACGCCCGGATCAGCTATTCCGGACTTGTTCAAGGCCTATTATCTGAGTTGGAAGCCCACTTGCACAAGTCTGGATTATCTAATCCGGAAAGTAGTAAATGAATTGAGAAGTCTAGCTCAAGGACGCTGTATTTCAACCGCTCGCAAGCTCGCTAACGGCGCGGCCCACCGCGCCATTGAAATACATTGTCTTGATCTAGCCTCCCCAATTCATGAGTAAAAAGGGTATCACATTAATATACTAAATTATTTTGTTGAAACCCATGGATCTAAATGGTCGCGTATTAATAATGTAATTTCTTAAACAAAAAGAATCTCTTAAATTGGAATGTATCTGTCCTTCTACAACGAGTGAGGTTAATCGTCATGGAAATTTACTACCAAATTCTATTCGCAGTATTGTTTGTGGTCCATCAAACTGTGGAAAGACCAACTTAGTAATCAGTTTGTTGTTGCACAAGAATGGACCTCGATTTCGTAACCTATATGAATATTCAAAATCTTTGTATCAACCTAAATACGTATTTTTGGAGAAAGTGTTGGAAAATGTAGCAAATACGTCCTATTACAAATATAATCATAACAGTGAAATTTTAAGTCCACACGAGGCATAACCGAACTCGATTATTATATTCGACGATGTTGCTTGTGAAAATCAAAACAATATACGAGACTACTTCGCTATGGGTCGACATAAAAATATTGACTGTTTCTATATAAATCAAACATACACAAAAATACCAAAACAACTAGTAAGAGATAATTCTAACCTCATTATGTTATTTAAACAAGACGATATCAACCTGAAACACGTTTATGATGAGCATGTGGGATCTGACATGACATGGTCTCAGTTTTGAGAAATGTGTTCAATTGAAATCTGTTTGGAGTAAACCTTTCAATTACGTTGTAATTAACAAAGATTGTGAACGAAATAAAGGTTGTTACAGAATGAAATTCGATACATTTATAGTAGTGGATTAAACGCTTTAAATATCTGCTAAGTTATTAACCAATCAGTTTCATATAAGAAGCCAAACAGAGTGGAACCTTTTACAATGGAACGAAGTCTCAAAGAGCAAATTGTAAAATCTGCAGCAGCCGTAAAAAGAAAAGTAGAAATGATAAAAGATTCAAAAAATTCAAATGATATGGCTCTCGAAACAATATTCAAACCTATTGTTAGCCCACTCAAGCTTTTAACAAATAAAACTGATAACAAACGTTACACAGATGAAGAAATGGAACAACAGCAATTAATAAAAAGAACAAAAAATAGCGGCAGTGAGTCGTCAAATAATTTGGACGAGGATTTCGATTACTTCAGCAAGGTCATTTATAATGAAGAAATCTCGGATGATGATGATGTTAGTAGAACGCCTAAAACTCTCACTTCATCACCTGCCGAAGAGCACGATGACCCTGATAGCTCATTCAAATCACTTCAGTCATTACCAAGTGTTGACAATGATTCTTTATCATGGTCGGTGACATCTGAAGCAATGCAAGATTCAAATATACCTTATGGTGTAAGAGTTGTTAATGGAAAACTTATGCTCGGTAAAACTCGTGTGCATGATGATGATCGCATTCTGAAAATTGGGAAGCGGAGTTTCAAAAAAACTCTAGGCTTAAAAGAATTATATACCAAATTTGAAATTTGTAACAGTAGAAGACTTACAAAATTATAAAATAATACTAACGGACACTAATGTGCACAGACGAGGCTACAATCCAATGAATCCAATAAACAGCAACAAAGGATTTAAATATATGAACGTGATCAAACCATTGTTTAAATTTTCTAGACCTCATACAAGCAGTGTAGAAAGTCTTCCTCAAGGGGAAGGTATCGAAATTTTAAAAGAAGTTAAAAAAGATACTGATTTAGTTTATTGGGATGATCCTAATGAGTTAGTGGAATGGTTAAAATTATTACTAGCTTCATGGGCTGCTGGTAATACTGGAGTACATAATTAAATATATTCAATAATAGAAGAACTGCACGAAGCTGGTCTTATAAAACAAGTGAAATATATAAAGCTTCCATCGGGAGGATTAGGCAGTATCATCACGCTAAAGAAGCGGACTGGACGACAATGAATATTGATAAGTTCGGTCACCACGTTTATAAACGTCTTCGACAAACCGAATTCACTGACATTATTTCCGAAACATTGATAAGAACAGACAAAGGTGATTTTGATTTAAAATTATCAAGATTAACAGGACTAGAAATTCCCGAGAAAGATGATGAGGCTGTGAATAAAAAATACGTAGATACTTGTGTTCAAGACCTAAGAAATGAAATGAAAAAAATTCAAAGTGATATTAAAAAATAGCTTAATAATCTTGAAAAATTGACTTCTGTCAGTTTGAGTAAGCTGTATTACACAAAAAAAGAAATTGATGACATAGTTGCACCAAAACCTGCTAAGAATGAGTAAACAAGAAGTAGTAAATGAGCTTAATAAAGCTGTAAGAAGAAATTTCGTTCGTCGATGTACGATCATTAAGGGATTAGACGATCTATGGCAAGCTGTCCTAATGGATTTTCAAAAATTCTCCTCATTTAATAAAGGATTTAATTATGTTCTTGTAGTTATTGATGCTTTATCAAAATTTGTGTGGGTGAGACCGTTGAAGTCAAAATCCAAGCAATGTGTTACAAATGCAATGAATAGTGTATTATCCGTATCTAAAAGAAAACCAAAAAAATTACAAATAGACCTAGGTAAAGAATTCTACAACGATTTATTTAATCAGTTAATGAAAAGATATAATATAAATCATTATTCCACATACTCTGTTAAGAAAGCTTCCATTGTAGAGCGTGTGATTAGAACTTTAAAATCACACCTTTACAAATCGTTTAGTCTGTGTGGTAAATATCACTGGGTTCAGAATAATTTAGATCCAGTTGTGCAACACTACAATAATACTGTGCATCGCATTACAAAATTTAAGCCGAATGACGTTAATCAATCGAATGAGAGTAAAGTAAAATCTAATATTAATAAAACCCATCAGCTAAAAATACGACAGGGACCTACCTTTCAAATTGGAGACTTTGTTCGTATAAGTAAATACAAAGGTGATTTCTATAAAGGATATACTCCTAATTGGTCTACGGAAATATTTCGTATTGCAAAAATTAACGAAACAAATCCCCAGACCTATCAATTAGAAGACAAACACAATCAGTATATCCTAGGTTCTTTTTACGGCTATGAACTACAAAAAACTAAATTCCCACACGTTTATCTTATCGAAAAGGTTATTAAAAGAAAAGGAAACAAACTGTTTGTAAAGTGGCTAGGGTTAAGTGATGAAGAAAACAGTTGGGTTAACAAAAGTCAATTAGTCAAATAGGTATATAAACAACTCTAATACTTCTTAAACTCACTCTATGCCTCCTACCTCCCTTCATTGATAGAAGGGAGGTAGTGGTATAATTAATAACTGGATAGATAATTTACCGTTTGAAGTTCATTTACCTGGCTATCAATTTTGCGGTCCTGGAACTAAACTTCAAAAACGGATAAGTAAAGGTCAACGAGGAGTGAACAAATTAGATGAAGCCTGCATGCACCACGATATTGCATACATTAACAAAGACTCGAGCGCTCGACGTATAGCTGATTTAAAACTTTTGGATATGGCTAAGAAGAGGTTGAAATCAAAGGACGCTGGTAAAGGAGAAAAAATTGCCTCTTGGATTGTAAAAAATGCTATGAAAGCCAAAATAAGGGCAGGCAGTGGTATAAATGTTTTAAGAAAGTTGTTAAAGCAATTCAGTCTCAATTTAAAAAAATTTACGCAAGGACCACCATTCTGCAATAAAATATGCTTATGCAGCTGCAAAAAAAACTATTTAGTAAGAACAAAGGAATACGCTTGCCCCGTTGTATTCCACTTCCAAAATCAGGAGGCCTTTTACCACTTATCCCTATATTTGCGGGATTGTCAGCATTAGGTTCACTTGCTGGATGGGCTGCTGGTATAGCAAAAGCTGTAAATGATTCTAAAGCCGCGCAAAAGAGTCTTCAAGAATCTGAAAGACATAACAGAACGATGGAAGCGCTAGCTCTCGGAAAAGGATTATACATTAAAGCTCATAAAAAAGGAGCTGGTTTATACCTAAACCCTTCAAAAAACTAATAAAGCGGTTACCCAGACGTGCACTTACTAGCCTAGATATATTAGAACATTCCAGTGATATTCCACACCGTCGTGGCGTTTACATGAGAGATACATTGCCCTTGAAACCTAGAAAAATTGAATGTGGAATACTGAATTTAGATAGCATCTCAAATCCTGGCACGCATTGGGTAGCCTTTGTAAAGAAAAACAATTACGTTCAATATTATGATAGTTTCGGTGATTAAAACCGCCTTTAGAATTTATAAGGTATATGAATAACTTGCCTATAAACTACAATTACACAAGACATCAATCTTTTGGCACTGTAAGCTGTGGTCACCTATGTCTTAAATTTTAAGGAAACTATTGGAAAAAATATTTATATAATAAGTGATTGAAATAAAAAGTTCATTATAAAAATCTTTTACTGTCAAAGTCTTTTACTGTGTCTATAACTGCGAGCCTCTTTGTCTACAAACTATTCCCCAACTTTGGAACTCCGAGGAGACTACGAATGTGGTCTTGTGTATTTTTCAACGTTCAATTCTATTCCAAATATAGATAAAAGAAATAATAAGTTTTATTATGGTGAAAATGAAATTATACAAATTCCTGAGGAATCTTATGAGCTTCAAGACATATGTGATTATTTAAAAAGTAACATTAAAAACAGTGTGTTAAAATTGACCTGCAATAACAATACATTGAAAACGAATATATTTTGTTCCAAAGAGATCCATTTAAATAAAAAAGAATCATTGGGTAAAATATTAGGATTTGGAACGGAAACAATAAAAGCAAATATAAGTACTGAATCGCAATATCCTGTTAGCATTCTATCAACAACCATCGTGCGGATTGAATGCGACGTAGTTAGTGGTTCATTTGTTAATGGAAAAGCAAGCCATATAATTTATGAATTTGTACCTAACGTGCCACCTCGATACCGGACAATTGAAATACCAAAAAATTTGATTTATTTTCCTGTAAATCAAAATTCTATAAGTGCTATAAACATAAGACTGTTGGACGCAGACAATAAAGAGATAAATTTACGGGGTGAAGGAGTGCAACTATATTTACATTTTAAGAAAAAATGATAAATTTTAATAAAAACCAGCACAAAAACTTTTCAAGACAGTCTTCAAAGATCATCTCACAAATGCACATCGCTTCAATTTAAAAAGAAGCTTACCAAAGCCAACAAAGATTTTCTTAAGCTAATTGGGTTAATAAAATGAATATTTTAAATATATCTCAACAAACGTCATATGACAATACCATTAAAAGTTTTGAGTACCACTCGTACAAACCAAACGTCTCAAGTTTTAACACGAATGATGAAATAAGAATTCCGAAGTTAAATAAACTAGCAAGACTTGTACGTGTTGCCTTCACTTAGTAGCCTATACATCGAAGGAAAAGTAAATGTGTACGACAGCACTTCTAAAGCAGGAGTTTCAAATGTACATTTTGTTAATAATTCAGTACTGTTTTTATTTCAAGACGTGAGATATGAATTAAATGGAGTAGAAATCGATAAAATAAAGAACGCTGGTGTTACTACTACTATAAAATCTTATCTATCTTTAAATGAAAATGAATCAAAATATGCACGAGTATGGGGCTGGTCACCTGAAGGAACAAATAATGTCACTGGTGGAGCATTTTCCGTATCAATCCCGTTAAACAAAATATTGGGATTTGCAGAAGATTATGAAAAAATTATAATGAACTGCAAGCACGAGTTAGTGTTACTAAGAAGCAACTCTAATATTAACGCGGTTAAGTTAAATTCAGGTGAAGTTATTAGTGATGTTACAATAAGTAAGATAATTTGGAGAGTACCACACATTAAAGTATCTGATCGTGAAAGAATAAATTTATTAAAGCATTTAGAGAAAGATCGAGCTATTCCATTAGCTTTTCGTAATTGGGATCTGTATGAATACCCATTACTACCCAAAACACGTAAGCATACTTGGTCTATCAAAACTTCTTCCCAAACAGAGAAACCACGATTTGTTGTGATTGCCTTACAAACCAATAGGAAACAAAACAGTAAATTGTCAATGGCTGAGTTTGATCATTGTCATGTACGTGATGTTAGAGTCTACTTAAATTCGTCATATTATCCATACGAGGGACTGAATGTCAGTTTTTCAGATGACAAATTTACTTTATTATACGAACAATACACAAGATTTCAACAGTCGTATCACGGACGTCGTTCAGAACCGTTGTTGAGTTTAAAAGAATTCAGAGACATAGCTCCTCTGTTTGTTATCGACTGTTCGCGACAACACGAGACCCTAAAGGGGTCGATCGATGTTAGAGTTGAAATTGAAGCAGACCAAGATATACCCGATCACACAGCAGCATATTGTTTGATTTTAAACGACTGTATATTCGAATACAAACCGCTGAGTAATATTGTCAAAAAAGTTAACATGAATAACAATACGGTAATAGTGGATATGCAAGGATTTAAAAATCTACACAATGAGTTCATAGTCAAAGAATTGGCTGTAGCTACTTTGCAATATACTGATATTTTTTTATTAAAACCGCCACATTCATTCTCTAAACTTACTGAAGAAGAAAAAAGGCGTGTTCGGTGGTTAGAAAGGAATAGGGGGTATTCCTGGAGCAATGGATATATTGACTACAATGAATTTCTAAGAATAATAAAACCATACTTTAAAGATCGAATAATTATTGTTAAAGGAGCAGAAAAGGTAAAATGGCTAAAAGAGTTATGTGGTCATCAAAATGTTATAGATATTAATGATGAAGGTTCCCAATCTTAAGAAATTATCTGAACTTTACAGAAACGATGTTTCTATAACTCATTGTGTTAATCATAAGAATATTTGTGCATTGAGAAATGTTTTGTGTAATAAAAAAATGTGTTTAGCAAACAATTAATAAAAATAATTTAAAAAAACATACTGTTTTACTCACAATACCTCTATACCGATATAACTATTTTTAAACTTGATTTTAAAAGCAAAAAGAAAGGAATAAAAATGCATTTTTAGTTACTTATAAAGTTTATTCATTCCTTAAGTAAGAAACAATTTTAACTAAATATAATTTTAATGTACATTATAAACACTATTATTAAACCTTACAAAATAATCATAACAAACCAAAATCACCACAGGGCTTTTTAGAAATCTTTCTTACTAAAACCTCGGTAAGATCTGCAATTTCATCTACGGAATTCTGCACCACATACTGCGCGTTGACCACCACATTTTCTTTTTGTTCACATGAACTCGCCACCGCTGATTCTTTTTGTAGATCCAATATTTTGATTTGGATAAGTTTAATTCCACGGCTTTCCTTTCTTATAACAAAAGACTGAATCTTCCATTTTCTGTAACAACCAAAAATATATTTAGTTTAGTACAAATACTATTTCGCAAAGATAATCAAAATAAAGTTTTACTATTAAAAAACATTTGCATTACTTACATAAATTCACGAATTGGCTCGCTGCTAATATCAACGCTGCTGAATGAAGAATGATTATAATGACTTATGAATAAGCGGTTTTAGTAGAATCGATTTAAAAAAAAAATGTTGAATTAGCTCTTTCACAGTCAATCGTAATCTACATATCAGCATTTTTACTTGTTACGACTTGTTTGTTACATATATGATGTATGCGCACAAGTAAAATAACACCATTGCAAAACCGTCGAATTAGCAACAAACCAGGTGTTAGGTTTATTTTTACAGTGATCAGCTTTATACTTACAACAAGTTGCAACTTGATTAATCCGATGCTATAAACATTTTTTTTTTTATAAACATTGGGTCTCCTAAGACGAAAATAAAACACTAACTTTGTTTAGCAAATTTATTAATGTATAAACAATAAAATATAATACTAATACTATAATACAGTTTTTTAGCTGCTTAACATAATGATAATAATTTTACATCCATCCATTTATTTACAAAAATTATACAGTAATATAATAATGTCCCCAAGACAAAGTGTTGACATTATCTTTTGCAATAAAGCGTTTATCATCTTTTCTAGACAAAGCCACTTTATTTTGCTCTGTAGTAAATATTTGATGTTTTATTGTTTTAAAAAGTACATTTGTACCTCTTAATTCGTTACCAGTTGATAAGACAGTGGTATAGTCAGAAAACTTTAATTTTTTTGTAACATTCTTTTTCACACCTTTTGCTTTTTTTTTAAAACTGTACAGTTTAGATCGCAGCCCAACAAACTCTAATAATATTTTACCTCCTAATTCATCTTTGAATAGCCCAGGGACTTTTTTGTTTTTAGGTATAATATCAAAACTATTTTCCAGATCGTAATTGCTTGTATCAAAATAAGAATAAAAGTGTTCTTTCAAGTCAGAATAAAAATCATTTGTCTCTATGGAGTACAAGAGACTATCAGTATCAGTGTAGCATAATGATATTTTATCATGGTAGTAATTTTTCATTACCGAGTAATGAAAATCGTACATAATATGATTTTTAGACAGCTCTAGTACTGTAAATCCAATGTATATGGGTTTGTCAAGGATAACTTTTTCACGTTTTAATTGTATAGCTACGAAATTTTCATCAAATATTGTTGCACTATAAAAATTTGGACGAGATATCAGCTGTTCAGCTGAGTAATATTTCTTGGTCTTATTTCTCTCATCTCGCCACGTACTTACTAGTTTAACATCTACTCGACGTTCAGTATCTTCTAAGGTTTTTCCAAAAATACTGTTATTGAGCAATTTAAAAAAGTCTTGTTCAAATGGTGAGTTAGTATTTTGTCTCAAATGGGTGTTTAAGTCGATATATTCCTTTAAATATGAGCTTTGTTTTAATGATGTTCCTTTGTGAATATTTTTAAGTCGTAACCCATGTTGTAAGCATGTCTTTAAATGTACGTAGTGGATAACATAGTTATATTTATTATATAAATTTGGTATAAGTTTGACATTTTTAGCACCTGGAGGAGTAAAGTTTTCCGCACAAAACGGAAGATCGTTATGTAAGTCATGCAACCTCTCAGGGTATTCCAAAACAACTTCGAGGATATAACCGTAGTCATTGTCGTTAGGAATGTTTGTAATGTCGAGTTCATTACATTCCTGTTTATTGAGGAATTTAAAATCCGCGTAAGGCAAATAACTGCACATAGCGAAGCCATATAAATTATTACAGTCCACGTACATTAAATATTTGCTTGGTTGGGAGTTATCATAATCAGTCTGATATTGATTATTTGATTTAGCATACCTTTTTGAGCATAAGCAAATACCTCCGCGAATTCCCTTTTGTATCATTCGTATCATTTCTAAATCTGAAAGCAGCTCTAATTTTACCTTTGTTTTTAGCAACATGGCGTCAAAGCTGAGACTTGGTGCTGTGAGATAAAATGCAGGATCTAAATCATAGTTGATCTTACACGTTTTACGAAACTTTTCAAAAATGTCGCTTAGTATCAAAACATCGCTTTTTACATATAAATCCGTATATTCACCAAGATTTTTTATATTAAAACTATCCCAAACCTTTTTTGCATGATCATAGTCAGAATTACTTATAGCTTCATCGGTTAGATTGTTAAAAAACTCTTCTTTTGGCGGTAAGTTCTTTTCTTCATAAACATTCCAGTTTGACATATAATTGTATGGGTATACACCTTTTCGACTAAGCAATGTTAATTGATTTTAATTTTCACAATATGCACTCAAATTTATAAAATCGTTTCGCTGTAGATTATTCGCTAATTGTTCTAAACTAGTTCCTAAAAACTTAAATGAGTCTACAAACCGGACCGCGATAAAGTCGCTAGTTGAAAACTGTATAAATTTTGTAAAAGAAATGTAGTTCTCATTGATTTTAGGAATTACTTTTATTTCGCCAGGAATTCTACTTAGTTCACGAATAAACAAATGGCTGTCATAACCTGATAAGTTATGGAAGAACACCAGGATAAATTTTGGTATTCTAAATTTAAGATTACAACTGGAATGAGCGGCACCTCGATATTCACCGGTGAAGTGACAATGGTCCCGTACTTTATCACCAATCAGTAAATTAGAACACAAATAACAACACACAGCATTTTCAAAATTCAATTTGTCTTCTTCTCGATAAATTATAGGAACTGGAGTTTCAGACGCAGATTGAATTAGTTTGTAAATCTGTTTTATGTCACAAATACAGTAGCACAGTCGATTCCGCGATATGTCACTAAGCGATTATACGAATTATCGTAATTACAAACAATGTAATAAGCAAACGCTGCAGGCAAATGTTTTTGTACTTTGCCGTATAGGAGCCACTGCTCTCGGAGCAAGGCTCTAATATCGTCTCGAAGTCAGCGTAGATAACAAAAGGCACGTTCTGCATACAATTATAGTTTTTAAATTGCATTATAGTGCCACTATCGGGTAGGACCGTGACCACTCCCCCGCAAACGTGCTCATCATAAGCTCGGTCTAATTTAAAAAATAATAAACATTCTTCACAGAAATTGAATTTCCCGTGATGCTTTGTAATTTGATTGCGAACTAATTTTGTCAAATCCTTAATAAGACAATAATGAGATTTTGTGTTTTTTTCTAGCAAAAGCATATTAACATGGTTTCGTTTTCGAGACGATGTTTTCTATAACGGTCCAACAATAGTTTGTTTCTTGTCAATCCCATATACGTTGACGCTAATCTCTTTATTATTATTCTCGAACATTTTAATATCTTTAAATGATACTGGAAAATGCATATTATCGGTATTTAAAACTTCAGAGAAGTGTGGATATGATGAGACTCGATTAGCGTTTTTTACATTAGGATATAAAGCGCTTATTACTGTCCAAGCAAAACAGTATTCATCACTATTTCTTATATTAATGCATGCCTTTTTTGCTTTAATATTTTTCGGTAAATCTATATAACTAGAACCACCTAATCTACTGTGGTATTAGTCGTTAAGCCTAGTCAGAGGCCCTAGGGTGGCTTGATAACTTCTGACAGTAAGGTTTGTCACTTGCCTTACATACACCCCTCCACCAATCCGCACTGAGCCCGCGTGGTGAAGTATGGCTCGTTCCTCCTCATAGTTGAGGTGAGGCCTTTTCCCAGCAGTGGGATCTAATAGGCTGACTTATAGAACCACCTAATGGTGAATATTTATTGATGTTAGTTTCGAGATAAAGAATGTCCATAAGGGACCAACCACTTCCCTTTTCTTGTAAATCATCTATCTTTTTACAAATAACCTGAGAAACATTATTCAACAAATCATCAAACGAGTAATTATGAAAAACTGGAATATTTTCTGTTGCAAATGATTTGATTTCCATTGTATCATCTTTAGGCAAAATCATGTTGGCAAATAATGCAAAGTTAACTTTTAAATTAGTGTGAGATGCTATGGCAGAATCGAGCATTTTACGCAGCCTACACGAGATGGAATGCATGAAGTGCTGTGGTGAAGTAATTGGCAACTTCTGTCCATCATGAGCCTGTTCGCGATCGGCACTGATGCGATACGACACGATGCGACCTTTAAAAGCTGAATTAACTGTCTCAATCCCTTGGTCATAGCTTAATGCGGTATTATCTTTGTGAATAGTACTGCGTAAGTGCCCAGGAAAAACTTTTCTTAGTATGGACTTATTACATATTGAACAAAAAATTGTTTTTGAGCTATGCATGATTAGAATAGAAAGGAAGTTATGGTAGGCAATAGTAAATTTAATTAAAAATGTAAATGCTTAAGTGAAACAAATATTACATACTACCTTTGATTTATTATTATTATTTATGTTTTACCTAATTATTATTATTATATTTATTTTAAAATTATTGTACTCTTATTTTAGGCTACTTATGAATTACACTACAGTTTGATAGATGAAAGCTAAAACAACATACTTACCGATCATTTTATACCAAATTTACACTCACACTAATAAAGTAAAAATTACCAAATTATACACACGATGAAAATAATGCTGATCAGCTATTGATTGAAAACGAACAAAACAAGTTGATCAAATTACCTACTTATAAAATTACCAATTTAGGAAATTGTCAACTTGCAATATTTGTTATTTCAAGCACTAGTTACTGCCCACAGCATGACTCGCACTAAATTATTAATATAAATTTTCATAAAATTATTGATTGACTTGTAGTAGGATTTAACCATCAGTTTAACAAATTGATTTTATAAAAATAATAATAACCTAATCGTTTATGAGTTTTTGGCTTAAAACTTGTCTAGAATATTTATTTTATATCCAAGTCCCATCATTATCAACCAGTCTCGAGGCGTTGAAATTAAGAAGTCGGAAAATACCTACCTACTAACATAAAAATATCAATATTATATGATAAAAAATCAAGTTTATCTATAATCCATTTCAAATTCTTTCATTAAATAAACGTTATTGAGTAAAATTTCATTTTAACCGACTACAAAGAAGGAGGTTTTTAATTTGTCGAAATCTATTTATAATATATTAAATAATACTTTGAAATCCTTTGTCGATCACACTTGACATCGTTTACAGTTGATGGCAAAATTATCGGATTCACCAACTTAACGTTACAATATTAAAACCACAAATATCTAAAAACTATGAATAAGACATAACATTTTAAATATGGCTCATTTTAAAATAATCACCAGATTATTTTTAACAATCAACGATATTCCTTCAAACGTTTGCTTAATAGGTAAATATTTGTATTAAATCAGTGTAATATATATATAATAAAATAAATTCAGCTCAAACAATGTCCAAACGAAATTATTAGGACCAATTTTATTCAGGCTATCGTCAACAAAGTCAAACACAATAATATTTTTAAGGATTGCTAGCTCCCAATTCGTTGCTCGCAAGTGTAATATGTAACAAGATACGTCATGTAAGCAGATTTAGGTTTACACACTTCGAATGCTTAGGAAGCTAAGTTAGCGATACGCTGAATATAAAGCGTTATATACACAACCTGAGAATAATGTAGGTAAGGAAGAAATCATAAATTATGGGAAAAAAAATTCCTGTAATTTTATTCGTAAGCAAATACCTACTTGTCTATTGTTAATTCCTTTCTTGATTTTAAAATGTATTTTTTGACTGAGTAATATTCTAAAAGCTGTTTTATTAAAATATAGTACTAGAAATAATACTAATCAGCTAAGATGATAAAAATATTTTTATTATAAGATGATAAAATGTGTATTTAAAACAGCCCTCGTTAAGAATATTTTTATGCGGCGATAGGCAAAGTTCAAACCAATGCTCACTACACAAACGTTGCCTTGACGGGGTTTGAACCCACGACCTCTAGTTTGTGGTTGAGAATAAATAAGAAATAGATTATTTAATTATTTTACTCATACTCATTATTCATTATTTTACTCATACTCATTATTCATTATTTTCGTATTTATAAGTGCAAGCAGTATGCACTTCCCTTAACATACATGCGCGTCACGCCACAGCTCACGCTGACCTTAGCTAGGTACCTTTTAGTTCAAGCAATAATCCCGTGTGCATAACACCTTTCCTATTTAATTTTGATCAAACTACCAGTTACCGTTATTGATTATTTATTAGTTTTACAAAAAAGAATAACCCTAATAGTGAAACAATTACGCGAAGTGAATCGTTTTTTTTTTATAATTTCAGTAGTTATAATTTCAGTAAGTAGTGATTTGATAGTAAGTTGATTAAAATTTACGTACTTATATTCATACTTTTTAATTATGGCTACGTTTCTTATGTTTTGTGTGTACCCTGCAAGCCCGGGATACAGCTAGAAAGAAATACCCGTTACGGTATGGTTGTAAACAAATCATTTAAAATGTTCCCATAATAAAACTGTTATAATATAATATTCGTAAAAAGTTTTCGCATTGATTAAGTTGATATTGTTACAATGCTGAAGTGTGTGCCCTGCTGGTCGGGGATACAGCCAGAAAGAAGTACCCGATTTCGGTACGGCTGTAAACTGAAGCATTTGACGATACCTACGAAATCAATGTAAAACATTAACAATTCATAAGTTATTAAATTGCAAATTACAATGCTAAAGTGTATGCCCTGCTGGTCAGGGATACAGCCAGAAAGAAGTCCCCTTTTTTGGTACGGCTGTAAACTGAAGCGAAATCAATTCATAAATTTATTAAATTGCAAAGTAATTGAATATTTACGCTTAACGAATTAAAAAGAAAAAACAGTTCAGTTCGATTTTTTAAAATAAGTTTATAAGTAATCAAACAATAACGGTGACCGTGTTTGTTGTAATGGTGTTAAATGTGCATCGTTCATCGGTTGCTGTGAACAGGTATGTCTCATTGTTTCATGAATTGGGGAGGCCAGATCAAGACGATGTATTTCAGAGGCGCGGTGGGCCGCGCCGTTAGCGAGCTTGCGAGCGGTTGAAATACAGCGTCTTGAGCTAGACTTCCCAATTCATTTACTACTCCGGAATAATGAAATTTGGCAGGAGAAAGGTCTTACAGCACAAGTAAAGGAAAAAGTCTGATAACCGCTTTGTGGTAACATCATAGAAAAAAGTTTTTTTTTTACAGAACCCTTAGTTTGCGAGGCCAGTTTTCACACAGCGTATTCCTATATTCCCTATATAACTCAGGCTACTATGATGATGTTTTAACTTACTGGCTCAATATGCTACCATAGAATAGTCATTGTTTCACAGTAGGTAAGTACTGATTGAATTAATTTACCAATACTTAACGCTACGATTTCTATTGGTGTGTGCCGAGCCTCATTCTTCATATAGAGTAGTAAGAATTAAGAAAATCTACTACTTTTAGGAAACATGCGACTTCTCTAGGTAAACACCACATCAGATGGTCTCGCTAGGTAAAGCACCAACAAATACTGCTCCGCAACAAATATCTAGATATTTTTTTGCCTTTTCTTTAATTCGTCGCCACTCTTCCAGGTTCCTCACGTAGGTACAATAACGACTCTCAAACAGTGTTTTTCAAAGCAATACCGATCTCCCTAAAGAACAATTAAAAGGTACAATTGGCACATTGGGTTGGACCACTAGGTAAAAAAGGAAAATATTAAACCAGTGGTTCCCAAAATGCTAACAATGACATTTTTTTATCTAAACTTAGTGAAACCATACCTGTAGATATTAAATGAAACTGACAGCCATAGCCAATTTTCAAGTTACCAGCGTTCTAATAGATCCAATTAAGCATTTACATATTGTCACTAAAGGGTCAACTTTATAAAAATGCCATCTGAGCGCTTACTCAAAAATAACTACAATGTCAAGTCCGGAGGAAAAGTGTCCATGACACTCGCAGCGTTGCCCCGCTGAATGGCCACTACAATTTTTGTATCAGAAGTATTCAGAAGTGAACTTGGACGAGAATTGGTTCTTAGTTCTTACTCTCAGTTGACCACCCACCTCAGCAACAAAATTCTTTGCTTTAGCTAGGCTACCTCCCAGTACCCATATTTAATTCGTCCTAAACGACTGCTGCTTTTTTCTGCCTACATGTCACACATGTCACATCAAAACTGTATGCATTATGAAACAAAACTTTCTATAATGTTAAAGACACACACACAGCTTACAAGAAAAAAAAGACAAACTGCCTTGACCTAAAAAATGTTGAGCACCCCTGGACTAGAATCTCCAGAGAGCTTCTCGACACCGAACGGCGGTAATCCGGCAGAAGTGGGCATTTACGCGTTCTTACCGGCTAATACCACGCTATTTAAAGAGTCTTCGCGATCGTGACGAACTGGCAAAGAAGTAGAAAACATTTTATTCCACCAGCGCCAGTCACGCGTGCTCAGAATTGCTCTATTCAAATAACTCGAGATGTTCAATTCCAATGTGTTTGATCGAGTGGAGAGATTATACAGTCTGCCGGTTTTAATAGCGGAGCGGGATGCTTAATGCGTGGAAAGCACTGCATTTGAGTCTTTGGTAAGTCAATTTTGGTGGTCTTTTTCGGTGGTATTCATTTGCGAATAGAGTAGCTTTTATTAAAGAATACAAATCTAGATATAATAACAGTATTACGTAAAACGAAACGAATAATCCTACTCTAGGAGTATAGAGTAGGGATGTCACGGACACATCTTTATCTGGAACACAGCAATGCATCCGGAATAGAGAGCAGTACGTATAGACGCCTAGAATAAGCCAACGAAAATTCGTAGGCTTATGCATCATTACCTACGTCAGTTTGTCAAATAAGTTTGACATTCAGCAATTAGGTACCTGTAGTTACTTGAAAATGTTGTGTAGTAGTGGTAGTAGGTATCCCAATTATATTTAAATAGAACAAAAGTAAAAACAACAATTGAATTTTAATGTAAGAAAAAGAGTTGATGTCCTTTACCTTACCTTTCTCCCACACACAATATGTACTTGAGTTCGGTTAAAAGAAATCCTATAATTATAACAAGCTCGCAGTCATCAAAGGACCCGCATTGTAACAAAGGCGGATACACAACATCCCTCATAATAATATCAGATAAAAGGAAGATTAAGATGAAAGTGCCTTAACAGAGTGGACGCATTGTGTGGTCACGGAATTAGAAACCACGCTGTCCCCATATTTCATGTAGTGTATATTTGGTGTAATGTGGTATTACTTAGGTACTTATCCTTCTGAGCGTGTCGCGGCTTAATTATACTTAAAGCCTCTAATCAAATTAGATCGCGAAGACCGCGAAAATTCGCGACATTCCGCCCATCGCTTTGCTCTAAAATTTCCCAATAAAAAAAAGGCGCGAAAGTACAACATATGTCATACTTTCTGACACTAGATTTAATTTCCTGTCATTTTATGTCAATTTTATTAAAAAAATAGACCCCGTAATTACTGTTTTCCCTCGTCATAGCGTCATTTGCTATTAACATAAATGTATATAGTAGTTGTTAAATGACAGTTACAGTTTTGTCATTTTACAGTGACTTTATGTACAATTAAAATATAAGTAACAATAATTACAATAATACAAATAAAATACTTTACTATTCACTGTCTACACAGAGTGGGAAATATTATATATTATTATTCCTTTTAAAGACATTTATTACAGCCGCGTAGTCTGCTCAAGTATTTTAATAATAATTTTATTTGGTTATGATTTTCATGCAAAAGCAGGTTTACGAGCGGTGGTTCTGGTTGTGTTACAAAAATCAGTTCATACATTTCAAGCTCTTAACTAGTTTAAAAAAATTGTGTAACCATTTAAAAAGTTAAAAAAAATACATATCGTTAAGACATTCAATTCTGAAATAGAGCATCTTTGGATTGCGAAAGTATGACCACATCTCAGAGTACCGCGCTCAGCTGAAATGGTTGCCTATCCGTCTTCGCCGTGATTTACATATTCTATCCCTTTTATATTCCGTACTTTTTAACCCTAAGTCTCCTCCGTATTTAAAAGAGCGTTTTCAATTTATGCAGCCGCCCCTGGGTCATGATATGCGGTCTTCCAAAAAACTCTGCCTCATATCTCCCCCTCACGCTTCCCGTTCCTACACCCGATTATTTACTGTCCAATCCATCCGCTTATGGAACTCTCTGCCACTGTCTATCAGGCAGTCTGAATCTCTTCCCATCTTTAAACGCAAATTAAAAACTTACTTCCTCTCACGCCTCTAGTTTTCTTTCAATTCTTACCTTCTCCTTTAAATGTTGGTCAAGTCGCACACACCTTATAACTTATGTTATGTTTAGTATATAGTATGTATATTTTATGTATGTATATAGTATCATTATAATTTGTGTGCATAATTATTATTGTATGTTTATGTAACTCTGAATATTTATTAGTATTATTACATTTAATAGCCTTAGTAATTTATGTATGTGTATGCCTATATAGTGTCTTTTTCTTTATTCTTTACCCATTACCCTTTATTCTGTTAGTTTTCACCGCCGACCCAATTTAATTTTAGACTGTCCTCTACCCGAAGGTTGTTTGGAAGAAATTGCTTTCAGCAATAAGACCGCCTAAATTGTACCATTCTCTATAAACATTTATGTAAATTGATACTGTTTGTGGTGTGCAATAAAGAGTATCTATAATATTTTTATAACTTAAGCAATTATTTTGCAAGTTTTTACGAAATTAAATCAAATTTCGCTCACAAAAATTAAGGATACATGCGGGTACATTCCCCAAGTATTGATGAAATCGAACGCCGGCTCACTGGCGTAGCAAGCACTTACAAAAATTCGTCGTCTGACTAACGTCCTCCGTAGCTTAGTGGTAAGAGCACTCGCCCGGATAGCCAAGGGACGTGGGTTCGAGTCCCACCGGATGACACAGTCGATTAATTTTTGTAAGCGAAATTTGATTTAATTTCGTAAAGAGTATCTATCTAGCATTTCATTCTGAAGTTCGTTGAAATGGTGCTATAATGTCACGGTGGGTACATAAAATAATAAATTAATGACTGAAAAAAAATATACTTATTAGTTGAGTGGCGACACTGCGACAGATATGAAAGGTTAAAAAAAACTGGCTAAGTGCGAGTCGGACTCGTGCACAATGGGTTCCGTACCTACCATTATCTATACGACATTAAAATTAAAATAACCTTTTTTTAGTTTTAAAAACGACAATCTCACGTTTGTTGTATGGAAGCCCTACTTAAATATTTATTATAGGTATTCTGTATTTGTTGTTATAGCGGCAAGAAATACATCACGTGTCAAAATTTTAACTGTCTAGCTATCACGGTTCATGAGATAGGTACAGCCTGGTGAAAAACAGACAGACGGACAGTGGAGTCTTATTAATAAGGTCCCGTTTATACCCTTTGAGTACGGTAAAAATAAATAAATAACTATTAAAAAACCCCGATTTTTTTATTTTATTCGAAATGGGTTTGCTCTTGACTCTAGACGTGGCGCTGACTGAGTCGATGATGGAGCGATCTCACCCAGAAGAAGCCTGTTGACTCTGAGTTTGAAGGTCTTTGGGTTGTAATCCGTTGGAAACACTGAAGCGGGTAGTGAGTTCCACAACTTAGCTGTGCGCATTATAAATGTTGATAAGAAGCGCTTAGTTCGTATCGTTGGAATATCAACGCGATATGGGTGGTATCCCGCGGTGCGTTTAAAAGTGCGGTGGTAGAACGGAGCCGGTGGAATAAGTTCATGGAGCTCTTGAGCACACTCTCCGAAATATAGCCTGTAAAAGACCGACAAGCAGGCAACTTTGTGGCGATGAGCCAGGCTGTGGAGACTCTAATTTACGAGATTCTAAACTTTTGAATAATAATTTATGCTAATTTAAGATTTGACGTCATACTTAGGTAAGTACTTCAACAAACCGGAGCACAATAACTAAACATTATTCAACTAAGTTTACCTGGCCTCAAATCTACTCTTGGATAATAATCGAGCAACCGGTACTTGTTTACAAAGATGTTTCAGAATTACTCACTTTGTTTATTCGGAATGAGATTCTTAACTTGTTGAACTTTGGACATTTCAATTTGCAAGTCTCGCTCTCGCAGGTACTAGTGGTTTCCCACGAATTTATCCACATAAATAAACTAGCCGATCCTGCGAGTTCATCTGCGCAAATATAGAATTTCCCATAAAAACTTCCACCCTCCCATTGCTGGTAAATTAAAAAAAAACTGTTACACGTCATGCAAACCCAATTGCCGAATATATTTTTTTGTCGATTTAGCTTTAAAACTAAATCAAACAAAGGTTTTGAGACTGAGTTTGATACACGCACACCCCATTCCCTAGTACCTTTAAGGGGCAAATTTTCAAAAATCCTTTTTTAGTACTCACCTAGACTATAAAAATCGGACATACAATAAAATTCCATATTTAAACTTTCATATTTTTCATCCCCCTTAAAATAGAGAGTGGCTACTTACACATCTTCAATAAAGACTTTCATAATAAAATGTTTCCTCGTTTTCATCGCCTTGTCAAGTAGTAATAAATCCTTGAATTTTCATAACCCTTTTTTATTTCTTCATCATGAAAGGAAACCCACTTAAGAAGGTCACTTTAAAATAAAGACCTGTTTTTAAATGCGTCTTATATAGTTCCATTCATCTTTATTATCAATATCACCCTACAGACTTCAGGACCATGTTTCAGGAAGCGTACAAGTCGTACGAGTGTGTAACTATAGTAACCCATATTGTGTTCTGGTTCGCGCTCCGGACTATTCAACCAGCGGATCGAATCCCGCAAGGGGCATAATGAATGAATGAATGAAATTTTTATTTGTAAGTAACAATGACTCATCGTTGTTAGTAGAACTTATAAACTATGTTAGTTCAATTCAATAAAATACATACATTAAATTATTTTAAAACACAGCAAAAATAAATAAATTTGAAATAAATAATTAATTATAATTAGAGCGGCCAATTCTGCACCACTCCCCCCGAAATGGTACGTGATCGACCGACGTATTGGCAGTCCAGTCTGTTGGCAATCATGTTCAGGATGCTGTTACCACTCGCCCGCACCCTGAGCACCAGGGACGCACACCGCTGTTTGTGTGATGAGCACGATCATTTGTACCTAAGTCATGGATTTATAAACGTATATAAGTATGCATATCCGTTATCCTAGTTGCCATAGCACAAGCTCACGCTTCGTTTGGGGCTAGGTAATTGGTGTGTTTGTTAAAACAATTTAATTTTAGTATTTTTTTTTAATTTAATATTAATTAACAACTGATATTACTGGTGTTGCTATGGACATACTTTGTACGCTTCCTGAAACACGACCTAGGGCTACAGAAAACGAAATAACTTTGTCCAGTCTCGTCAAAAGACAAGTACCTACTTACCAAAATACCAAACGCCACGAATGTTTCCCGGTCGAAATTAGCTTTGATACCTTCCCGTTTTGATTAACTATGATGAAAATCATAGCCGCGGCACAGGTCTACCAAACGCGTTTTGCCGGACTTTACATCACGCGTATTTCTTACTAAAAGTGCAACTTTAATTTATCATCTTGTTGACCAGTAATCTTGGTCTTGGTGTAGTGTTTTGCGCTTCGGATTACAAAACCAACGGTTGCGTAAGCGGTTCCCTTTTTTTCAGTAGATCAACCTTTATTATATAACTAGCTGTTGCCCGCGACTTCGTACGCGTGGACTCCATACAAAATATTTTATACTCCGCCATCCAGCTATTATGATCTCTTAGTCTACCATGTCGTAAGGAGATGAGAGGAGTTAAAAATCAAGGTCAATGGGCACTTTCTTTTTGATAGGTTACTATCACCTCGCCATCCTTCTCTGGTAAGAAAATTTCGCATGACAGTGACACCGACTCCAAAACTAAATTTTGTCGGATATCTTTATTAGTAAAAGTGGAAAGGATTTTTTTACCTTTTTAGTTTACTTTTTTTTTTAATTCTTTTTATACAATTATGTTTAGGGACTTTTACATACGTATGTCAGTCCCATCATACCTTATAACTAGTTACATTACTCTCTTAGACTATGTTTAACATAAGATAAGGAGAAGAAGAGGAGAAACAGTCACTGAAAAATCGCCGATATCATGTTACACACAAGTTTAGCTGCATCCGATGTAGGCTCAGCTAAAATACTTTGGAAAAGTCCTACATCAAAAATTTTCGTCATACTTGTTGAAAAGTTCTTTTATAATATTATATTTTAAAGCGTTAGGTTCCAGATATCTTTTTGCCTCCTTAACACAAACAAGAGATGGCCTTATAACATCTAATGTATCTATTTTGGTAACCCAGATATTAAGAGAGTACATTTCCAGTGGATGGGAAGAAGCAACTTCAATATTTTAATTTGGTCATATGTAATGCTTAGCAATGGTTTCATTTTCCTTTCCCAATATCTGCCTTGACAACTGGACGCAAGTTGCTGAAGTAAGTAAGACGTCAGCACATTTGCTTTTAAACAATATTTGTATGCTAAATATTTTCTTCTAAGGAAAAGTGGAGGAAGACAGAGCTTAACCTCCATGACGTGACTAGGTGTGCTTCTGATAAAGCCTCCAATTATTCTAAGGGCTTTATTTTGAATCCTGTCCAACTTAGATAAATGAGTTACTGCACTATTATCATACAAATAACACCCAAAGTCTAACCTGCTTCTAAGAAGAGAAACATAGACTCTTCTTAAATGTCGAGGATGAATACCCCAACCAGAACCTGAAAGGATTTTTAAAATATTTAAGAATTTAGAAACTTTTTCAGATATTTCATTAATATGTTTTCTCCATAAAAGAGATCTATCAAGCCAAAGACCTAAGTATTTTATGCAGTAACAGACTTTAAAAGCTGATTCTTAATTTTAAGTGATATATTTTCGTTATTTCTTTTACCTCTGCTAAATCTAATGTATTTTGATTCGCCAGCAGATAGCTCTAGTCCCATTTTTTCTAACTGCACAATTATTTTATTTAATGCTAGTAAAATATTATTTTCACAAGTTTTAATATTATTGTTACTAATATAAAAGGCAAAATCGTCAGCATACTGACAGACAAAAACATTTTCAATTTGTTGGGCTAATTTCTAAGAGATGATGTTAAAAATTAAAGGAGATAAAGGATCTCCCTGTGCCAGGCCTTTATTAGTCCATCTAGTTATAACATTGTCAGCTTTTTCATTTTTAATTTTTAAATGTCTTTCATTTAGGAAGGACCAAAGGTAACCACATACTTTCTTACCCACTTGTAGCTCATCTAAAAAGGTAGTAGCTTGTAAAACTGATACATTGTTGGAGGCATTCTCGACATCCAAGAAACAAGCAAGAGTAGGGAAATGATTTGTAAGATTAACCTGAATGTAAGAAATTAAACGCACTAAACAATCCAAACATGATTGATTTTTACGAAAACCAGTTAAGTAATGTGGAAGAATTTTGTTTTTTTCCACAAACCACTCTAAACGTTTCGCCAACATGGTGTGAAAATTTTTACAAATGCAAGAAATCAGAGAGATTGGTTTCCATTTTGGGGTAGAATTGGGGTCACAATAATTATATTTCGCCATTGTATTGGCACATAGTTAAATCTAAAAATAGCGTTATACAACATCAGGAGATATATTTTACCATCCTCAGGTAAATTATATATCATTGAGTGAGAGATTTCGTCCTCTCCCGGGGCAGTATCTCTCTTTTTCAAAACGTGCTTCATTTCCTGAACAGAGAAATCAGACTCCAAGAGTTCATTATAGGACTTAAATCTAGGTGTTGTATGAGATACTGAATGAGGCGTTAGTGATAGAAGCAGTTCTTTTCTTTTTTCGTCTGGTGCATTGTATAAAGCCCGTCTAAGCCCCTTTATCCATCTCATGCGCTGCCATACCTCACTAACTAAAGTGGACTCGTCAATACTATCACAGAAATTTCGCCAACTTTGTGCTTTCGCCTGGCTTATTAACAGTTTGACTTCATTAACTTTGTCTTCTAACCTTTTAAGGTTTTCAGGTGTTGGGTTTTTCCTAAACTGCTTTAAAAGCAACCTGCGTTGCGCTACTTGGTGGGATAAGGATGGGTTCCAGTATGATTTTAGTTTAAATTTAGATTGTGGGTTTTAGTGTTAGTCTTAATAAAAGGTATGCTTTTGTCGGCAGCTTTTGAAAGTTGGCTTTGAAAATTATCATACACAGTTTGAATGTTATCCTGATTAATACTATCTACAGTTAAAGTTCCCGCAAAATTTTTTTTTGTACGCTACCCAATCGGCTTTACTATAGTTGCGGCGTTTAACAGGCTGTACATTACTTGTATAATTTATTTTTAATTTAATAATAAGATAGTCACTACCCAAATTCTCTTGATAGATTTGCCATTCAAAATTTACTGCAATATCAGTTGACGAAAAAGTTACATCTGGAAAACTTTTTTGCAAACTATCATTAACAAATTTAATTCTTGTAAACTGTCCATTGTTAAGATAGCTAAACCCATTTTCTAATGCAGAATCTGACAATTGTGAACCCCTAGTATCTATTTTATATGACCAGTTAGAATGATGTGCGTTGAAATCACCAGCTATTATAGTTTTTTTTAGGACAGAGTGTAAACAACTCATCCCAATCAGCTTGAGAGGTACGTATAGAGCTCGGACAATACACAGAAACTACGTATTCTAAATAAATACAATTTAATAATTTAATTTTAATAATATCTATACCCGAATTATTTAATCTGGTAGGACATGTCTGCACTTGAAGAGACCTGTGAGTTACAATAGCTACGCCGCCATACCCGTCATACCTGTCATTTCGATGGATGTTATATTCGCTAAGATGGACCACTGATTCAGCCTCCAACCACGTCTCACTTAATATAGCTAAATTAATATGTTCTTGGTTTAGCAACGCGCCGAAAGGGACTAACTTAGGTATAAGAGATTTTGCGTTCCACTGTACTATGTTAATAACTGGTACTTTATATGGACTTTTATCCATTAAAAATATTATTAAATAACAATTCGACAGCCTGGCCTTTACAAACAAAATTGAGAACATAATTCTTGATTTCTTCTACTACTAATTTAAAAAACAGACTTATTTTTTTTTCAAAACTATTGTCTTCTATAATTATTGACTTAATTTTCAAAATAAACTTACTTATTTCAAACTTTTGTATGTTTTGCACTTTATCATTTCTCTTACTCTCTTTTTCAGTATGTTCTAATTCTTCATTCAACAATAAAGGTGTACTTATTTGGTTTTGTTCATTTTTTTTTCTTTTTGAGGTGTTTCTTCTTGCTCTTTCTTGAATTATTCTGTGGATTAGATATTTCCTTCTCTTCTTCAAAATCTCCTGCCGTTTCAGATTGAGACATTTCCTCATGAACCACAGCTTGTGTCGTTAATACACTACTGTATGTCTTTTTATTATGGGTTGGTAATATCGGACTCGTGTTTACAGTTTCAATATTATTTGGTCTCTCTTTCGATGCTTGGTCTGAAGATAAAACTGAAGGCTTTTCTGTAGGTAACATTTTGAAGAGACATGATTTTCCTTTTTTGTTTTTCTTTTATAAATATTGGACATGTTTTATCTAGTGACATGTGGGGGCCTTTGCAATTTAAGCATAGATAAATATGTGTTTCACAATTTTCATGACCTTTGCCACATTTGGGACATAGCACTTTTTTCGTAGGACAGAATTTGGATATGTGGCCAAATTTCTAACATACGGAGCATTGCGTCACAGGAAATTCATAGGTTTCCACCTTGAACCTGCATCCGTATGCATGTACATACGAAGGTAAAGTAGAATTCCTAAAGCCCACTCATATTGATTCACTATCAACCCACTTCCCATCAATGTTCAGACGTTTAAGTCTTATTATTGACACTATTTCGTACGGGTTAGAAAACCTATTACAATGGACGAAATTAAAAAGTCACTAGAAAGTGACTTTTTAATTTCGTCCATTGACACATTTGACACATTCGTGAATTAACGACACGAAATTAAAAAGTCACTAGAAAGTGACTTTTTAATTTCGTCCATTGTAATATCCAGATCTACGCCCTTAATAACACCGTACGAAATATTCTTCTCAGTAGTCAGTTGGCATCTGTATCCAAAGTCAGCCATTTTTGTGCAATTTAGTAGCTTATCGGCATGTTCTTTAGTGACAAATTGAAGAGATTAGTGTGTACAAACAGACAAACGGACAAACAGACCAAAAAATTAAAAGTTGTAGATTCCTATTCTGTTACTATTTTAACATCACCCTCAATTAGTTTTTGGTAAAAATACTCAATGTACAGACGCATCGGTTTAACAGTTTTATTATAGTATAGATAGAAGATAATTGTAACCGATCACCGAATAATTTAGGTATTTTTTCTTTCTTCTGCCTTCCCTTTTTTCGTTACCTATCTGTTATTCCAGTCGCCAAAGCACAAGCTCACGTTAGTTCACGTGATTGTTAAAAAATAATAAATAACTGTCACCTTGACAATGACAGTTGGATTTGAACTTGTACATACCGTGTTTGGGTTTTGTTTTTGTATATCGCCGTGCTGTATCCTGAGGTATAGCTTATCAAAGCATCCCTGTCATGAGGCTTACCGCGAATACAATATTCATTAGTGATATCATAATTTATTTAGTGTTTCGACGTTTATTACTGTATAATTATTGGTTTCCAATTTATCAGTTTACCGGTCCAATGATTTTGCTTTTGACTAAGCATTAATAATTTAGATCTATTATCTATCAGGATAATCGGTAGTTCAATTTTGATAATTTAATTTCTAATGTTTGATTGTGAGTAATAATACTTATTAAGTGTACTTTGTGGGCTGCTTTGAAAATTAGGATACCCATGGTGTTACCACCATAAAAATAGGGGGGGGGGGTAGTCATTATTTTAGAAATATAATTGAACCCCTACCCTACACCTACAATTTAAATTATTATTAAGCTCAAATAAAGACCTTAATAAGAGTTGATGATACGATATTTTAGTTATCTATACCGCATGCTAATAATAATCTAACCTGAAATATACCTGAGGGAACCTTTTTCGGGCACACCTTAAAAGAAAATATGGGCGTAGTAAACGTGAGGGTTTATAAGACTGACGACAGGTCCGTATTTCCCGGGGGGCGGCCGATTCAATTCACGACTACAGACATTGTTTAGATGGAATTCCAATTGGACGATGAAGACTCGAACTGAGCCAAACGGTGCTTTATGGAACCTATGCTAAAGGCACTGTGCTTTTTTTTAAGAACCTTAACTGTCCGCAGTCCGCAGTGTCCAATAAAACAAAATAACCAAGTTTGTTTATTATTATGTAAGCATCTTTTATAGTATGGCTCGCATCACAAGTTAAATCTAAGACAATGCAACAAGTAAGGAGCGAAGAATTGAGCCACACACGATTTTTACATTTCATGATATTACCTACATTAATGAAAAATTGAATGGTATCTACAAAAAACAAGACCCTTTTTATAATTTATCCTATTTTTTATAGTTGCTGATAACCTCAAAACTATAACCCCGTTATTACAAAAACTTAGTACGAGGACTACGTATCAACCGACCAAATTTACAGTCATGTCATCGATGTGTCATTCATTCTAATATGTCTGTTAATATTGAGTGCTGTTTTAAACCTGGTTTAACTTTTTTTGTAATAACACCGTTATAGTTTTAAAGAAATACCTTCACAGTAAGCCGTAAAGAATAGAAAATTGGGGTGAATTATTGTTTTTAAATGATAAGTATTCTTTTTGCAATCTAAATATTAGATATTATTGCACTAGAAAAAATTTCCGCCTCTGGTGGTCACTTTTTAAGTGCAATAATATTTAAATGGGGTGGATCAATTTATTTGTTCGTGTCGTCATGATCCGAGTATTAGGCACCCGACACGTGGTTAAATTAGAAAAAATATGTAGTAATAATCGAGCTCAGGCTTGATATTCTTAATTTCAATTTTCTTTGCATCCTTATGCAAAGAGAACCACATATTTAAGGAACAAAGCTAATTCGCTGGTCCCCGCTGAGTCGGTGAGATGAGGATCTCACCGACTGAGATTCACCACCTGCGCAAATTCACAGAATTTAATTAAAACTTCCGCAAATTATGCTTTGACAACCCATAATTCTCGCCATGCATCGTTTATTAAATGAACGGATATTGAATGCGCTGCGTATTTTAGGAATTGATCTAGCCTAGGCTGGGCTAGACTACAACAAACTTTGCTATCGCCAACGAAATGTCCTAATATGTATGCAAAAGTTACGTGATGTTCCGAAGTTTTATTATATTAGTTTTATATTAGCGATAGCATAGTTTTCTGAGGAATAGATGGCTTTTATTTTGGGGCCCAAACCTTTGCAACGATGACAAAGGTAGACAGATTTTCCATAGGTTTCCACTCTCATATTTATTCACCTCTTAATCTACCCTATCAAATAGTGGTTTGGGCTTAAAACTGTACACATTTTGTTTTAATATTTATTTACTTCAATTTAAACTTAAGAATCTTTTTACGGAAGAAGAATATTTTTACTATTGTCAAAACCTAACATTAGTAATCCCCACATCCCATATAATGTACTAAAATTATCAACCTATTAATTTGGATCCTTTAGTTTTAAAAAATTTGGACTTTAGTCTCGTAAGTAAATTCTGCTTCGCATTATTCTCTGTAACCTTAAAAGAGACAAAGCAGTTAGATCTCCAAACAGCCTTCAAATTGAATCCTACAGGCACAAAAAAGAACTATGACAGTAAACGCTGCTACTCGTATACTAATAATAAGCGTTAATCTGTAATAGTTGATCTCATTCGATCTTTCTCTCTCTTACACACACACACACGCACACACACACACACACAGACACATATATATTTATCTAGAATGTGCCACACACCTTAGCCAAGTTATTGTAACTGGTCTCTCAAGATACAGGCAGAGCCTAGTTTGGGAGCCTCTGGTAATTGCGTGAGATATACAAGTAATAATATAGTATAGTATAGCACTTTCATGTTGTATTTAATTGATTATTGATGTAATAGAAACAAGAATTATCTTGTTATCAATAAAGATATTTTATTATTTTTTATTATTGTTATTATTGTCAGACAGTAAACTCTGAACTAGATTACTTTTGGGACAGTCAATCTCATCAACTAAAAGATTGTGTAGTACAGACGTCTAAAACGGCTTATAGGAAACTTTAAACCGTATATCTTTGCCGTTATATAATTACAATAGAAAGTGTATAAACCAGAACCACTCACTTTTATGTGAAATCGTTGTCAAATTTTTATTTTTTCTGCTCGAACATAACGACCGTCTGGGCTTAGTGGTCCGCGCTCCTGACTACAAAACCAGCGGTTGCGGGTTCGAATCCCGCAAGGGGCAAATGTTTGTGTGATGAGCACGAGCATTTGTACCTAAGTCATGGATGTATAAACAGGGTGTCCGGGTTTCGACTAGCGATAATTTAAGCGCCTTTTATTTACAAAATTTTAAGAACATTTTTCTAATAAAATTATTTTTTTGACAATTTTAATTTTTCGCCATAACACGGTTTTTGGTGTGTTTGTTAAAACAAAGTATTTATTTATAAAAAAAAGAACGTAAGTCGTTTAGATCTAGACTTAAAACTGTCTGCAGTTTCAAAGACTATTCACCGCCTACTCAATACAAACAAAATAAATAAAAAAAACTTAAGTTTTATATTGTACCAACATTTTAGCGTTGCTCTGAGTTCCCACAGTTAGTAGCTGAAGCAGAACACCCGTACCCGAGACAATATCAGATATCTTCATGACCCGGCCGGGGCTTGAACCCGGAGTCTGTTCCTCAGTCTGTTCAACATTTTTGTTTTGTTTAAATTTTGTTTCATGTGCGAAAAACCCATTTTCATGTGCGAAATCTGCGCAACGACGACGCAATGGGGCATACTGAAAAAAGGATCAACCAAACCAGTTTTGTGATCAACCAAACCAGTTTTGTTAGTTGAAGGTTTCGTTATAGCGAAGTCAATTTTGGTTGAATATAAACAATCTTCTGGCTATCAGTAACAAACTAGTTTTGTTACAAAGTTCGCGAGTCACTAGATTACGGCCTACCAGTAGCCAAATTTTGGTTACTGTTAACCAATCATTTTTCAGTGCAGTTGAGCCTACAGTTTTCATCTTGTTGTACTTTGACATATAAGAAAGCACGCCTTCTGCATAAACTCCAACTGTACAGTAGAATGGAATAGAACTTATATTTAACAAGACTTTCTCAGAGCGGGTCCATTATACAGACCCTTTGCAACCACAGCCGTATAAAGCGCGCTCATTACGGAGATAAACCTTGCAACTATAAACATCAATTCTTATAGCAGCTGGTGTGTTGGTTAGAAATAGAGTATTTGAAACATTCTAACGTTTCTGCAAGAGGAGCTTTATAATTGTTTACTAGAAGACTGCATGTCTGGAGTGTTGAACTTTTCGATTTAAACATACCCGTGGTCGATATTGAGTAGGTACATATTTGTTTGGGTCTTGTCATCGAGCACGTAACCACAGAATAAGTACTAGTACTTCGTACAGAAGTATGACTTAGCAATTGTATTCAAAGAAATGTCTACTCAATGTCGTCAACAATATGGCGTAATTTAGTTCGCCTCAGAGTCAAGCACATTTTCGTGTAGACACCTACAAAAATCCATTGCAAGATAATTTCATACTTATGGCTCTGGAATATGATTCATAATACACTAAACCTATTCAGTGACGTAATATCACGCGACGCGATAGGGTTGACTGCTACGAGAAGCTTCTAGCGCCATCTAGCGCCTCTTTCTAGTACTTTATTCATTCTCGTCCAGCCAGCAACATAGCCGCGCGGCCGCCGGTGAATAAAACGCGCGAGCGTGTCGCTGGCCGGTAGCGACACGCAACTTGTTTAAGCCCCTAAGTAAGGGTCGCCGCGCGTAGGTACGTTTTTGCTACCTACGCGGGGAGATACACAGGCCTGACGTAACCTAGAGGTGAAGTAAACGCGATTTATCTCCAAAACTTATCAGTGCTTGGCACTAATACGAAAAGTGTCAATTAAAGCATATATTTTCAAATCGATATTATGAAATATGTGATATTTCGGTTGAAATCGTATCACCTGTATTTAAAATTATGTAAAGAAATAGGGAACTTTTCTGAAACAAAATTAGAGACATTTCACCTCTATAGGTTATGTGCTCGGTGGGTCTTGTCTAGGTTATTTAATTAGGTGTAATCTTTCAAAAACGTACCTACTCAGCAGTTTCCTACAGCAGCAGCGGTCACAACCTTAGTTTTACACAGAAACACTTTCCTTCAAACCATTTGGTATAGCTTACACGAATAACGATTTCATTGTAATTCGGCAGCAGGAACGTGGTAGGTAGGTACGCAAGATTATTCATATCGCATCAAATATTCCCTGCAGGTTCGCCATTTTTCTTGAAAATCATAAAGTGCTCTGAAGGTGAAACTGTATTTAGTATTTTTGCTACACTACTATAAAAATGGTCGTTAACGTTGGTACCTACCTCTATATTCGTAAAAAAGGGGTCCATCGTCACATAAAATGAAATAGATGTACTTGCAAAATTGTTTCGAATAAGGTAACTCATCTCCTACATACATTGAGGTGCTTGTGGCGCAGTGGCGGCAGCGCTTTGGTAGTGATACCAAAAGTTAAGCAACCCACGGCGCGGTCGTGATTGGATGGGTGACCATTCCGACCATTTAAGTGACGTCCATGACAAGCATCTCCGTGCTTCGGAAGGCACGTTAAGCAGTTGGTCCCGGCTAATATCTGTGGTATTATTCGTTAAGCCTAGTCAGAGGCCCTAGGGCGGCTTGATAACTTCTGACAGTAAGGTTTGTCACTTGCCTTACATACACCCCTCCACCAATCCGCACTGAGCCCGCGTGGTGAAGTATGGCTCGTTCCTCCTCATAGTTGAGGTGAGGCCTTTTCCCAGCAGTGGGATCTAATAGGCTGACTTATAACTCATCTCCTATATCATAGTGATAGCAAGCTAACTATATCTATATTGAAGGGTTATTGACCTTAGGTCTTCGTCACACCAATATTAAACGTGAAAATGGTCGTAATGGCTTACGGAAAATAACCTACACTATAGATAAACAAACACAAAATCATTAGTGATACGAAAGATATCTGATGTATTCTCATTTAAGTAGGTATGTGTAACTCGCACTACATGTATGCATGCTGTACGTACGGTGTACAACCGATAATTTGGAAATCCATTGGAAAGGCCCTATGTTCAGCAGTCAAGACCTGAGGCACAGAATAAGTAATAGTACTCCGTACAGAAGGTTGACTTTGCAATTACATTTGATAGAATATCTACTCAATGTCGTCAACGATATGGTGTAATTTAGTTCGCCTCAGAGTCAAGCACATTCTCGTTTAGACATCTACAAAAATCCATTGCAAGATAATTTCACTCTTATAACTCTGGAATATGAATCATAATACACCAAACCTATTCAGTGAAGTACTATCATGCGACGCGATAGGGTTGACTGCTACTAGAAGCTACTTACGCCATCTAGTGCACCTTTCTAGCACTTTATTCATGCTCTTCCAGCCCGCAACGTAGGTAATTCACACATAGTGCCGTGCGCCGTGGTGAATAAAACGCGCGGACGTCTCGTTGCTCGCTCGCAACACCCAACTTGTTTAGCCTCTTCCAATGGGTCGCCGCGCGTAGGTACGGTTTTGCTACCTACGCGGGGAGTTACACAGGCCTGCCTGAGGCCTGTGTTAATGTCAAGTTTATAGATAATGGACAAAAAATGAGCTTGATTTTTATTATTTTAAATTTATAGCTCCTACTATACAACACGCCTTAGCACTCCTGCCAGCTACTTAGTATGCTGTTAGAAGCACAAACTAAATTAAACTCCGCAGTGATACTGTTATCAATTGTGTCTTTGCCGTTAAACAAGTGGTACTATGATAGCAATCACAACATAGCTTTGTGCTAGCTTAACGTAATACATACGCAATTTATTAGATTGTAAATTCTATCAGTTAATTAGACGATTAGTTAGTTAGGTAGTTAGTTTGGCTGGGGTGTTTTCCGCACTTAGCCTCTTGATTGGGCCATTGTGCGTATGTCCCTTTATTCTTTTATTCTAACCACTTCAGGTTTTTCCAAAAGGCTAGCAACCTCCGGAAAACAGGCCTCCGGAAATGTTGCCGGGGATTTCGATTGCCGAAAATTAGACGTTTTTTGGCTCATGCACCAAATATGGAATTCGAATTCATGTTTCTATGTTTATATTTTTTGGATTAATAGCTAGACATTTGACCGCAATCTCACCTGATGATAAGCGAGGATGCGGCTAAGAATGGGTAATGTCTGTCTAGTAACAGCCTATTCACTACTATTAAAGGAATCCAGATCCTAATGTTTAGGAAACACTTCATCCGGTAACAAATTCGACTCTCTAGCCGTACGCAAGAGGAACGTAGATTTAAAACGTTTGGTTCATATTAGCACGGATCAATTATATATTCGCCCATGATATCAGTAGTATGCCAACGATATAAGGGTGGAATCACTTTAGAACACTTAAAGCACTAGCTTAGCCTTTAGACACTTTGCAGCTTAGTTTCTCAAATATTGTCCCACCTGTGAACTTTAGGGAAAGCTTTCCTTCGGTTACCTTTTTTCACTAAAATAAAACTTGAAGGGTGTGAAAGGAGGTTTAGGTTGTAGGAAAATCAGACGTAATGCTTTAAAAATTCGCACCATCACATCCGTACACGTTAGGAGCGTCTGTGGCTAGCGAGTTGGCGTTCATGCGGGAACGCCGGCTCTCTGGCGTAGCAAGCTGTTACAAAAATTCATCAACTGACTAACGTCCTCCATAACTCAGTTGGTTAAGATCATTCGCCCGGATAGCGAAAGGGCACGGACAGGAGTGGGTACGAGTCCCACCGGATGACACAGTCAATTAATTTTTGTGAGCGAAATTTGATTTAATTTCGGGAGGGACTGGTTCGATTCCACGTGCCGCCATGTTCCAATGACTTTTTCTAAGTTATGTCCATTCATTGTTTCACTAACCGATGTTCTTACGGTGAGAGAAAACATCGTGAGGAAACCTGCACATTCAGGCGTGTAACCATGATCCAAACTGGTCAGGTTCCCCCGTAACAGGGTCACGGAGGTCAGGTAGTAGTCGCTCCATTGTAATTACCTGGTCTGCCATATCCTGGAACATGGTCCAAAGCGGACCCTGGGCTCTCGCGTGCGAGTGCATAACGCAGGTCTACCCGTCGATTCCCAAAGTAAACGATATTGATAACCTGCAGTCAGCGCGATCGCACATCCTTTACAAGGTAGGACTACCTTGTAAAGGATGTGCGATCGCGCTGTCTAAAAAATCATCTTGACTTGAAAAATCAAGTGATTTGGACTTTTAACTATGGAGGTTGCTTGAGTCATAAATAAAATTAATGAACGTACCTGCTTGGTAACAACTATAACGAAGAGTATGTATGCGTTGAGCAGCAGCCCGATGGCGGAGATGACGGTGACGGCCACGCTCAGTACCAGCGCCACCGCTTCCTCGCTCCGAGCGTCCGTCCCGTTCATCTCCATGCGGAACTGCTGTCTGTCTCGCTCCCACCTCACACTAGGCTCATAATCGGTCGGGCCGTGACGTCACCTCACCGCTGACGCTGCGCTCCATAACATCTTCCGTTTGTATCTGGAAAATGAGCAATGTTTTAAGGTTAGGACAATGGTCTGAAGAAGATGATTTTTTGACAGAAAAGAGAGAGTGGAAGAGTCGTAATGATACGACGAACCGTTTCGAGAAAAAATAGATACCTATCAGACATTTATTTGTCTTGGCGGGAACACTAACGTGCCTCCAGATACAATTTCTTATATAGACCTATACGTACATTAGCTGCAAAAGTGTTATAGTTTAACAATTTACTTCACTAGTCACATTGATACCTCGACATTAAAATTCGGTAGACAAACTCTAGAATATCGCTTTCTGGCATAGAATTCATTGATTTTAGATTTACGATGAATACAATTACTATTTATTTGAGTTTAGTTAAGTATTTGATATAAAATGTAAGCAGATTGTTTCTAGACAAAGCATTTTATTATCTTTTCGCAAAACAAAGGACTGGGCGATAAGAGTCTATTGGCCGATAAAAAGTCTTTCCGTAGTCTGCGGGGTGTCTTACTATCAATGAGATAGTTTTATCACTGTCTCAAAGTAACGCCCCAACCGTGTTCAAGTTCCTCCCACACCACCTGCCAATAGATGGCGTTAGTAGTATGTTAACTTATAATAATTATGTCTGAATTTTCCCAATAGCATTAATACGAAAACAAACATCGAGATCGCAATATTTTATTTACTTATAAAGACACCCATAGTAGTAGTTCCCAGATCAACGTTACTAGTTTCGTTTTTAACTTATGAATCAATTTAATATCAAAGACAGACAATCAATATTCATTCATGAATCATTCATTGATTTGAAATTAGACATGCGCAAAATCGTTTACTGAAGTGAAATGAGTGATATAGTTCAGTGGGAGCTAAAGATATGTATCACTCATCTAGTTCAATTAGTTCATTTAGTTCAGCAGATCTACTATCAAAATCTCACTCACTACTTCATTCAGTTTAAATGTATCGTGTACTATAGAGAATTCTAATGACTAAAAAATAACATTTATAATATTTAGGCAGTCTAGAATTACGAATTAAAAACATTTTCATTAATTTCGAAGATACTGTTACACGCATTAACAAAGGATGTAAAGTGTTATTTATGTATGTAATGTACGTACGTTACGTATTAAAAACGTATTAATTAGTACCGAAAATTTTACATAGAAAACTGCAGTGCAGTAGCAGAATACTGCAGTCTCGCTCTTGCAGTATTAACAAATATATTCGTACGTTTTACTCTCATGTCACTGAGTTACTGAACTAAATGAACTACTTTGAACTATAGTGAGTGAGTGATACATATGAACTAGATAGGTGAAGTAGTTCAATTATAGCATTCATTCAGGAACTACCCATGTCTAATTAAAATGAATCTCGTTTATGAGTACATAGCATCATAGCTAAGGACAGTCGACCTTGTAGTGGTTCGCGCTCCAGTCTTAAAAAACAGCGGTTGCGGGTTCCAATCTCGCAAGGGGTAAATGATTGTGTGATTAGCACGAGCATATGTATCTAACTCAATAGATGTTGATAAACGTATAAATATAAGTATGTCTATCCAATCTCCTAGTCGCCATAGTACAAGCTCACGCTTAGTTTGATGCGAGGTAATTGGTGTGATTGTTGGAAAAAAATATTTATTATTATTATTAAGGCCAAATGGTGCTAGCGTAAATGTGTGCGAGAGATACGCTAAAAAAACACTGCAAATCTGAGCAACATTTTACACAACAACGTGTGTTTCTGTTGCCCAAACTTTCAATTTAATTCATATCATGTTTATGGAAAAAATGCAACCAATTCACTTGCTGACCTACTCTGCGAGGTTAAAAATAATATCCACGAGTCAGTGAGTCCAATAATTTGAATTTGGGACAATTGAATCCGTCGCGCTTTTGAAATGAAACTTTCCAAAAGCTATTTCCTTCTTGTCAATAATAACTGTCAAATAGCGCGACAAAGTTATCTGAATACCCAGCTACAGCAGCAACTGAAATAATATTCTTCAGTTTAAGAGGAAACGCGGTCTAAGTGACATTTGAAAAATGGGTTTTTGAATAAAATGTTGCTGTCTCGATGCATGCTCTGGCGGCCGCCCCCGCACCCCGCACTGCTTTATCCATGTGTGAGTAGCGTAAGTTAGTGTGTGTGCGCACTGGACCTCGCGCAAAACTCGTTAAAATAAAATATTTTCAAGAAACATGATGTACTTTTTGATAAACTATAGCCAAAGATACAGTACGCAATACAAAATAAAGCCTATGTATACACAATTCTTTTTGGTAGAAAGTTTCTTAAAACTATAAAAACAAAGAAGACAAAGTTATTTAAATTTAGGTTATTGTAGAGTCAATATTGAATAAAATTCGTGTTTCGATTTTAATATTTACGTTATTATATCTTTATAACAGGGCATCATGCAAGATGTGGATACGTTGCTATTTAAATAGGAGCTTGAACATGATACATCATTAAATTAAAAGAAAAAAAATAATCAAATAAGTGCCGTGGCTGTTTCATAATTATATCCTTTAATATAGTTTATCAAAGATATACCTAGAAACACGAAGGAGAGGTGACAGATGTCATTTTCCGGCTCACTCATACTACGAGTAGGTAACTAAATTAATATTTTACAAAAATAATAATTTACATAAAATTTTTATATCTTTACAAACATACTAGTAAGATACGACACGACAATCTACTTTAACAGCAAGAATAATTTTGCAAAAGCTTAATATTTATGAAATTATTGAGTCATTATTATTTTTTTTAATTTTGTGCATACGTGGAACGGAACTTTTTATAATGGAGACCGATTGACAACAATGACAACACCTTTCAACAAGACATCTAATTGTGCAACAATAACAAGTTGAAATCCACTATATTTTAAAGAAAATGAAGTAATGTCGTTTATTTATGACAGCTAAACGGAAGAACATCACTTTCGTATAAAATTCAGGATTCATGAATACTTATGTTTCATATGCCCGACACAAATAAGTCAACCTGCACAAGCATCATGTGCTTTACACGAAGCGATCACAACAAGAGAAGAGGATTATTCTAAATGTTGGCGTGGACGGAAAACGACGAAATTCCTTCAATAACAGTGGTCGGAAATGGATCTTGGGCGAAGAGAACTGACAAAAGTGGTTACAATACCCTCGAACAATTTCATATCAGGTGCAGGATTATGCTGCGTGTGTAGCACCTATAACAACGGATTCAGGGCTTTGCTTGGACTTTTTCGTTACTGTAGCGCATCTGCGATGTCTGCAAAAATTAGAACTGATGATGTTTACTCAATCATTCGCAAGAAGACGGGCTCAGTCTGACCAGAATGTTATTGTTACAGTCTTAATGTGTTCGTGTAACGACATTCATAGTTGTAATAATAAAATCGTTTTTCTTTCTTTGTTACTTACCTTAGTTTTAAAGATGATTGTAAATATCTACTAACAAGTGGTTCGCAATTGGCGCAATAAAAACTATATTATGAAACAATTTGTTTAAATGGTTCGAAGCTGGCATAAGTGTGTCCCTCCCTCATGTAGAAAGTAAAAATAGGTATTTTTCTTATAAGATTTAGTGATCTGCATCTGCAGATTGTCGACAGTCTGCTTATAAACTATACAATAGATAATGTAATTTATTAGACGTCTTAGTGCATATTCCAACAAGCCTTCACTCACCTTATCTTCTAAATATGTATATAAAAATGAAAACTGACTTAATGACTGACTGACATATTAACCCGCAGCCCAAACTGCTGGGTCTAGAGACTCCAAATTAAAGGATCCATAAGAGGTCTAGGGGTGCTCTAAGAAAGGTTTTTTGAAAATTCATTCCCTAACGGGATAAAAAAGGAGGGGCAAGTTTGTATGAAACTCCGTCAGTTATGGAGCTAAATCAATAAAATGTTGTATTTAGCTTTTTGGTTAGAAATTAGGAATGACGTAGGTAACAGGATTTTTGGAAACTCATCCTCTAAGGGGGTGAAAATGGGAGTGGAAGTTTGTATGGTAAATTCGACATGTGCACGCACAAAGTCGTGGGCAACCGCTAGTAAAATCCATTCCTTATAATTAGCTTCCGCCGACATTAGAAATCAGCTAGACTACAACCTATCGAATTGAAATGAATCAACTTACTGAGGACGTACTCAGTAAGTGCTTACATGTATGTGCACAGTAATTCTAGGAGTTAGCAACGGAACTGCTTTTTTTTTATAGAAACACCACTGAGGAGTAGGAGTAGTTGACCTTTAAAAGCCAAAGTGATGAAAGCTAATGATATAAAATATATAGACAAATTATCAAGACAATATAATAACCTTATTTATCGATGTCAATAAGGCCAACAATGGCATATCGATATAATTATCGACTATAAAGCATACGTATTTGTTATGACATTACCCACCCCCCAAACCTCTCCTCTTAAAGCAAGAAAGGGACAAATGCAGCTCAGACCAAAATTCGCTTTATAAAACTGACCAAAACAGCATTTCGTAGTCCCCTGTTTTCTCGACGAAAACTTTACCAATGATAATATTGTTTTCAAAATTTATTAAACAAAGGATAGGACTATGCTCCTATGTTTTAGTTTTTGTCTTAATGTGCGTAGATTTTATTGGGCGAGCGTCTAAAGTTTGAGGTTGAAATTTGGCAATTTTCTTAGTGTTTGAAGGCCCATATTTCCTGGGTTTATTCTAATATCAGAAAAAACGAAACATAAGAGCATAGCCGTAGTAAATGCAGATATTAAAGCAAAAAAATTTTTCGACCTTAGTGTATATCCAGGGAGAAAACAGGGGACTACGTTTGTATGGAGAAATGGTGCTATTCCTTCGGCTTAAAATTGAATATGGTATTGCATATTGTTTTAAATAGAAATACGATTTATTGTTTTTTCTTATTCTCAAGCTCAGTTCTCATTATAATAAAATAAAAGCTACAAATGTGTAACAAAATAATAATAATAATGTCCTCCTAGCCGAATTTCGACTACGCCAAAGAATATTACACTACTACGGCGGCCTATCTCAAATTCTTAAAACAGAGTAGAGTACAAATATATGTATATAATACAAATAAATATAAATATAATACAAATAATATCTACCAAAATAATATGTAGTAGCCAACGTTGTTAAAAGTACAAAAATTCAAAGGATATTGACCAAAGCCGGGCCCAGATTGCGTCTTTGTAGTTTGTATTTCAAAAATCTTGTTTTAAATTGTAATTGCATTGGTATTTTTGAAATAATCTAACGAATAGGGTTTAAAAAAGTAGTAGTTGTAAAAGTAACACTTAATCACAAAATTCATAAATTAATCACATAATTAATTCTGCAATCACAAATCATAACCTCAAAATGCCTAATCTGCCACTGAATTCCTCGTAAACCCCTGATTATTTTTCAAAAATACTTTTTGTGTGTATTCTTTCAAATATTTATAAATGTTTTCTGAACATTTTGTAAAGACGCATGCTAACGCAAATTGGGCCCAGTTTCTATAGAGTTTTGGTCAATATCCTTTCATACATTAGCATACTTGTGCGTAGGTTCTTGAATTTTACTACCACGCAGAGTGGCTATATAATTTCCTAATTACTATGGTATCTCAGACGATTATCTACAAAGTAACACAGCTTGAGATGTCATTATACGCGCCACGGCTACGAAAATTACTACGAGGCGTAACGTCTACGGCTATGCCGTAATGCCGTAGCAGAACGCTACGAAAGCTACCTACGTATCACAGACTTTTAAACGAAAACCGTTTTTTTTAAATACATGGAATAAAAAAAAAAATAGACGCTGCTGAATGATGCTGACGCTACATTTGTATGAAGGGAATAATTATTTCTGTTTAAAACAAAGATATGGTTAAGAAAAATATTTGGCTTCGCTGATGGGGCTTGTAGATAATACTGCAATATAAGCAAAGGACTACTCTATTATTGATGATAACGAAAAAGCAACTTTTTATTTTCATTATTTTTGTATGAAGTAAATAAAAAAGATCATTACTCGAGCTGATACCTCGTATAAGTACAAGTTAAGTCTTAACAGCAAATAAAACTATATAAGCACCACCTGTGTGTCATTTTTCCACAGAAAAGAAAAACACGAAACAATTGACAAACAAAAACAACAGCTATCTCTGGATCTGTTAATTAAACTTTTACTCTACATTATTGAGGCAAACGCCAATCGAGTGTGAAGATAAACATTCCGACGACTTTGTGTATCTTTAGCCCCATTTTTATATGGTGGTTTATAAAGGTACCCCCATGCTCTGGGCGCTCTGGCATTGCATGATATCGCTGATTCGTTCGTCACGCTACAGCCAATGCAATGTCATCGATAAAATGAACGGGGAAAATAACTGGCGGAATGCACGAAATATGTCTCGTACCCAGGTTATAAATGTATGCAACTTTGTCATGTCGTCATATTTTTTTCATTACGCGTACGATTCGTCGTTTTTTATGTTTATTTATCTGATTTTTATTTTTTATGTTTATTTATCCGTATTTAGTCGTTCGCGCACCGGACTTCTAAATCAGGCGGTTGCGGGTTCGAATCCCGCAAGGGGCAAATGTTTGTGTGATGAGCACGAGCATTTGTACCTAAGTCATGGATGTTTATATGTATTTAAGTATTTCTATCCGTTATCCTAGTCATCATAGCACAAGCTCACGCTTAGTTTGGGGCTAAGTAATTGGTGTGTTTGTTGAAACAATTTATTTATTTATTATTTGTAGCAATATTACAATTTAAGCTACGTTACTAAAAACAATATCGATTTTTAAGATTTTAAACTTTCGTTTTGCATTACAATAAGTGCTAGACATGACGGGTATGATACACGAATTTCAAAAATTAGTATTTGCTACTTACTGCCAGACGTTTCGGACTACTCGTATTATTTATTTTGTGGTTTCGGGTTTCAGGTGGGTTGCACCGCCCTCCGTAATGTCTTATATAGAATTATAATTTTATTTTCCTTCGGCGCTACCAGCACGTCTAATTGCTTTCAAATTACAAAGATATAGCTGGAAAGCTATGATAGATTTTAAAATATGTATTGAGATAATATTGAATTTATATATCATTGAAATATACAGTGCAGTGCGTCTGGTCACCGATGTCGGAGCCTTCTAGAGGTGATAGATAAGTTCACTTGCAACATTTTTTCCTATTACCTTATAAAACCTTTCCATACAAATTTATTGCTGACTTTCTGTGTAATATAATGCTGATTTACTTATTTGGGATTTTAGAATTGATCCTTTTATAAAATTCGTTGCAGTTTTGTTTTTAGTCACCACATGAAGGCTCTGACACCGGTGACCGAACACACTGTATGTAATATATGTATCTTATAGCGATATTTTTCAAATTAGGTGGTTTATAAATATTTAGGCAGGTGTAGGTACTGCATAAATATTAAAAAACCGTTTGTATTTGGTAAAGGTCAAAGCTTTCATAGCGATCGATATCTTATCAATCTGGTTCCTCACAGCTATTTACATTGTCAGCCGACACCGCAATTACGAAGGTCAAGGAAGCACATACATAATCTATTACCGGCGTCAAAATAGCCGCATGACATAAAATATTTACGGCCACTTGTACTACTATGGAGTCCGACTTACGGTGTAAAGCTTTTGTCAGTTAATAATACCAGAAAACACGGGAAGGGTAGTTGCTTAACTTTGGTAGTGATACCAAAGTTAAGCAATGGGTTGCCGTGGGCGGCGCGGTTGTGATTGGATGGCTGACCATTTCGACCATTTAAGTGACGTCCATAACAAGCATCTCCGTGCTTCGGAAGGCACGTTAAGCAGTTGGTCCCGGCTAATATCTGTTGGTATTAGTCGTTAAGCCTATTCAGATGCCCTAGGGCGGCTTGATAAAATCTGACAGTAAGGTTTGTCACTTACCTTACAGAGATCCCTCCACCAATCCGCACTGAGCCCGCGTGGTGAAGTATGGCTCGTTCCTCTTCATAGTTGAGGTGAGGCCTTTTCCCAGCAGTGGGATATATATAGGCTGACTTAAACGTAAAGGGTAGTATTTCCCCGACTGCGAAGAAGGGTTATGTTTTTAGAGAGTTTGTAATTGTGTATGTATAATTGTTTGACACGCCCTATAGCCCAAACGACTGGTCAGTTTTTGACATATGAGGTGTCGTTGAATTCGTCAGAATTCTAGTAGTGACTAGGCCATACTCCTTTATATTTTTAAAATGGCGCCCGCAAATGAAAACAAAGGGTGAGGGGATGATTTTTCTTTACCATAGCAATTATGGGTATCAAATGAAAGCCAGTGAAAGACTATTTAAAAAATATAATAATATTTGGTGTCTGGTGTTTTGTTTTTTCAATAATTATGTATGCTTGCTATTATACTTGTCGCACACTGGACACTTGTTGAACTTCTGCTGTCAATTTGCCTTAGCTTATATGAAAATATAATAAATAAAGCTTTCATAAAGTACGCTGCGTTGGTTAAGACACGCACGCGTAGCAAGAAAACCTCTTGAGTAATTGGCCAATCTGAACATCTCAGTGCCCAGACCCAAATGTGATCCAGAAATACCAGTCAGTGCCTCTGCAATGTCTCCGTAGATACAGTCGATAGAACAAAATGGAAAAAAATAAGAAGGCAGCCTCACCATCAGATGGTATAATTTTTGCCCAGGGTAGAAAAACCTTCTGGGTGAGCTCGTTTCACCGTTGACTCTGTATACGCCATGTCTGGCTTTGTATAAAGTCAAGAGCAAATCCATATCAAATAAAATAAAAAAAGACAATCATAAAACAACTTGACTTCTACCTGCACAGAATAGCGAAAAGGTTGGAGTTTTAATTCGCGTAACTCAATAATAAGGCAAGTTGACTCCCCTGCCACGCTGTTTTGATTTCATCAGAGACAATTGGTTTATAATTGAGTTACACAACTCGCGGTCGGATTTGCTTTTACCATTTTCTCCTTCGACAATGGAAATTTCGAGAACCTGTCAGATCAGACTATATATTTTTGTAAGAAAGTCACTCCTGTTGCAACTTCATAAGATGCCGTAATTAAACATTGATTGATAATAACTCGATGTGCTGTCTGGACCTGCCATGACTGGCCGGAAAAGTTGCCTTAAGTTTTTTTTTTAAATAATGCTTATGATATATAATCTAACATATTTTTGCAAGCAAAAACACACTACAAAATTGAAAGAGAAGAAGAAGAGTAGAAGGGTTACCTTTTTAGCAATAAGAAAGTTAAATGTGCATAACATAATTATTAAATCAAATTTCACTTACAAAAATTAATCGACTGTGTCTTCCGGTGGGACTCGAACCCACGTCCCTTCGCTATCCGGGCGAGTGCTCTTACCAACTAAGCTACGGAGGACGTTAGTCACTCGACGAATTTTTGCAAGTGCTTGCTACGCCAGTGAGCCGGCGTTCGATTTCATCAATACTTGGGGAATGTACCCGCATGTATCCAATGGAAATATTTTTACAAATATTTAACCATCAGTTAAGATGAAATCAGCTTAACCTTTTATATTTTTATAACTTAAGCAATTATTTTGCAAGTTTTTACGAAATTAAATCAAATTTCACTTACAAAAATTAATCGACTGTGTCTTCCGGTGGGACTCGAACCCACGTCCCTTCGCTATCCGGGCGAGTGCTCTTACCAACTAAGCTACGGAGGACGTTAGTCACTCGACTTTGATTTAATTTCGTAAAAACTTGCAAAATAATTGCTTAAGTTATAAAAATATAAAACATAATTATTATTAAGTAGTAGTAGCTGTCAGAATATTTGTTGCATAGAAAAGTCATCCCTGATGTTCTATGACGAATGAATTTCAACCTTAATTCAATTTATTTCCTTAACCTTAATTGTTTTTTTTTAATTTCAACCTTAGAGCTCGATCACACAAGTACGATTCGTGATTTTTGACGATTCGTCTTTTTTCACGATTCGTTCTTTTTTTTGACGGCGGCAATGCTTTTTGAATGCCCATCATGTTCACACGGTCAGAATCGTGAAAAATGACGGTTCGGCTTTAATCTAGTATCGTGTTTTTAAAAATCACGAATCGTCAAAATACACGGATTTTTGACCAAATTTAATTATGATATTTTGACAAATCGTGAAAAAACACGATTTTGTATGCAGATTAAACGTCTTCTGTATTTTGACGAATCGTCAATGACGGATCCTGTGTAAATGAGCCCTTACTGTAATGAATATTCTGTCTCGACCGTACTTAAGTAATAGATAGGTCAAATCAGGGAATCATATTTTATGTAATAACGAAAATTAACTCAATCACTTGTACGCAAGACACAATGCCAGGAATTAATGTCGAATCACGAACGTCTTATCGCGAGTCTTATTCGTCTCCATCGGATTCGTCTGGATTTATGAGAATTTAAGATTCAACACTCATTTTCAATTGATTTAAAAGCGATTCGGACGGATATTAGATTCCGATCGTCCGTAAGATAATGCTTGTAAAAATCCATTACTTTTAGATGTAACGCTATTTTTTAAATGGCAATATGCCTAAAATCTTTTGATGGATCTAAAAAAGCTTTTCCCCTATTGTATATTGAATTGAATTTAAAATTAGAAAAGTAATATTCTCAAACTGAGAAGAAAATATTTACAAGTGAGTTAAGCTACGATGACTTGTTAGGGTTCCGTAGTCCGACAAGAAACCCTTATAAGATCGTTCGGTCCGTCCGTCCTAGTCTGTCACAGCAGAATATCTTCTACGTTTATGGACTGATTTGCATGTAACTTGGTTCGAGCATATTTCACATATGGATCTCATTTTAAAAATTCAAAAAAATAAAATTACCCCTTTTTGAGGGTACCTCCCCATACCTGTAAAGGGGGGGGGTGAATTATTTTTTTGAGTGCACCCCCTAGTGTGGGGTATCGTTGAAAATAACTATGAGAATGAGGTAGGGTTTCCATACAACACTTTTTTATTAGCTTTACTATTTGCGAGATATAGTCCGCCAAAGTCGTTTACACGGTGTCCCCCCCTGTAATTTCTAAAGTCTTGGACCTATAAACTTCAAATCACTCACGTAAGAAACAGGCGCGGAAACTTTCCGTATATATATCGTATCCTGTGATGAATACTTTGAAATTATAAATAAAATAAAAATATATATATATTTTTTTGCCTATACTGTCTAAAGTTTTAAGTTAATGGTACGGAACCCTTCGCGCGCGTGTCCGACTCGCACTTGGCTGGTTTATTTTTAATTATGAAGGGAATACCAACACACCTATTTGATGGCTACTCAAGTTGTTTTGGATCATCAACAGCTTTGATTATTTAACACTCTTTCATATGCACATTGTTTTCCATCCTTCGGAAAATATGTTGTGTTTTCACATTCAGGCACAAATTAATTGAACCACCAAATGTATTCAGAGCTCAGCAGAAACGCATAAATGGTTCCGCCCTTATAGAACGTGACTTTCGCCAAAAATTCTGGAAATACATTCACACGCAAATGGGGTTCTGTTAACGAGTATAATAAAGAATTGCTGACTTGTTATTAGCTTTATTTATTGGCGACATCAAGATTGGCGATGACACTCCCCGTTACTTATTTAGTCCTCTGAATTCAAAATATAAACGTAATTTTACATCAATCAATCTATGCAGTTCTGCTTCGAATCAGAGTCATTTGTTTTATAATGGTCAAAGTGTGTCAAAGTGTAGTAATTTTATGAAATTAAAGATACAGCTCGCCATACCTACAAAAACTGCTAAGTGCAAGTCGGACTGGTGCACGAAGGGTTCCGTATCAAAACCTATATCATACATACATACAACATTAGAAGAAGTACTGCTGATGCGGGAGTTGCTCTATTAAAACATATCTTTGATGCCTATGATAATAGACAAGATGCTTTAGGTATTTTCTGTGATCTTTCAAAAGCTTTTGATTGTGTAGAACATAAAACTTTATTGAAAAAATTAAGACATTATGGGGCTTCAATGAATGCATTAAATCTACTTGAATCTTACCTAACAAGTAGAACACAAAAAGTATGCATAAATGAGGTTGAGTCTTCTGGAGCACCTCTGACCATGGGTGTGCCCCAGGGATCGATATTGGGACCTTTATTGTTTTTAATTTATATAAATGACCTTCCACACTTTGTGGAAGATCTTTGTGATATAGTATTATTTGCTGATGATACTTCACTTATATTCAAAATTCCCAGGGGTAAAGATACTTTTGACGATGAAAATAATACTCTTTCACAAGTATTGCATTGGTTTACCGTTAACAACCTTTTGCTTAACGGGAATAAGACTAAATGTGTTAAGTTTACGATGCCTAATGTCAGACAGGCCTCAACAGATGTTTTGATAAAAGACAAACTGCTAAATACTATAAATTCAACAACATTTTTAGGAATTACTTTAGATTCAAAACTACAATGGGGTCCTCATATCGTGGCCTTGTCAGGAAGACTTAGTTCAGCTGCTTTTGCTGTAAAAAAGATACGGCGCTTGACTGATGTTGAAACGGCCAGACTAGTCTATTTTAGTTATTTTCACAGCTTGATGTCGTACGGTATTTTACTATGGGGCTCAGCTGCTGATATAGAATCAATTTTTGTACTACAAAAAAGGGCCGTACGTGCTATTTATAACCTCAAACCTCAAGATTCATTGAAAGATTTTTTTAAAGAAATAAGGATATTAACATTAGCCTCTCAATATATTTATGAAAATATTATGTATGTGCGTAAAAACTTGCATTTATTTACAAAGAAAAGTGATACGCATAATTTTAACACTAGAAATAAAAATAAGCTTGCTATTCCACAATTTAGGCTTCAAAAAGTTGGTCATTCTTTCATGGGAAAATGTGTCAATTACTTTAACAAATTACCGAAAAATATTGTAGAATTACCAATTAACAAATTCAAATCATTTATTAAGGATACCCTAATGACAAAAGGTTATTATAAAGTAGATGATTATTTGAATGATGTAAACGTGTGGACCAGCTCGCACTAGTACAATTTCTGTATTTAAACATTATTTTTAAAAGAGGCTTTGACAATAGTGACTGAGTTTCTTGCGCTGCTTCTTCTCAGCACTAGCCCACAATTTGTCCCGAAGCAGTGGTAGGGATTAAAAAATAATATGTTGGGACGTGTATAAGTGCCCCCTGTGGGCCTACATACATAAATAAATGACTTTTTACTTTTATTAGACACTATATTACCATTATTTTAGTTTTAAAGACGCCAAAAAAATGACATTCTACCCTTCTTAAATATTTATTGTATTATGTTTCAGCATATGCTGTTCTTGCGGCAACAGAAATTTACTAATCAACACTGTCTAGGGCTATTTTGGATATAATAATATTATGTTTTGTATATCCCTATAGTGTTAATGTGTGTTGATCATCTATGAAATTTCAATTTTCTAACTATTCGTTAGATATGGCCTGGTGACAAATTGACATACGGACAGTGGACAATACAATCTTACTAATAGTGGTAAAGGATCCCATGTTTACCTTTGAGTACGTAACTCTAAAAACAAAGTCTAATCATGGCACAATTCCATTTCTGGTGTATATCATCATCCTCCTAGCGTTATCCCGGTTGTGCACTCGCACGTGGGGGCCCAGGGTCCGCTGACTATGATCCAGGATGTGGCAGATCAGGTAATTACAGTGTAGCGACTGCCATCTGACCTTCGTGACCCTGTTACCAGGGGAACCTAACCAGTTTTGGATCATGGTTTCACATGCAGTCGCCTGAATGTGCAGGTTTCCTCACGATGTTTTCTCTCATCGTAAGAGCATCGGTTAGTGAAACAACTAATGTACATTACTCAGAAAAAGTCATTGGTACATGGCGGCATGTGGGATCGAACAGGTGCCTCCCGCATGAGAGGCAACCCGCTAGTCACTGCGCCACAGACGCTTTTCTGGTCAACAACAGATGAAAATTCGTACTTTGAGAAGTCGTAAGAGTGTGCCATGGTTGTCAGTTTACTGCAATATCTACAACGTAGTTTAACAACGACATCAATTTTGATCAATAAAAACGAAACTCCATTTTAATGCACATTTTCATAGATTTTCATTTTATTGCCAGTTATTAGACTTGCTATCTACAAGCGAACGATGACCGGCTAGGCTACATTAATTGTTAGAAAGTAATAAAGATAAAACATCTAAGATAATGAATAACGGCCGTAATTAAAATACCATGTTTTCGAACTAATTTGTTAGCATAACGTTATGCAATAAAAGTGTTTGAAATGAAACTCAATGCTTACTGTAAAGTTGCTGAGTTCAGTCAGGATTACAGGAAATATGTTTTTTATAAGGATAGACAAGTGAAGCCGGATATTATCACAACAGCCTCGAACCAATTACGATCGAGCAGTAAACGCCCGGGAGCATTGCGGGAGAAAAATATATTAAAACAACAATACAAAGGAAAAATTGGACAAAAGTCGATAATACGAACGACAACTAAAATCAATATTGTTTTTTTAAACCTTAACAACCGCATAAAATACTTCATCTGTACTTATTTATTTATACATTTGAAACAACTTTTATTTCGATTCGTTATGTTCATTACCACCATACTGAATCTTCATAATTTTTAAGAGTCATTTGAGAAATTAAAATGTGTTAAGAAAAAAATTGTTTCAACAAACACACCAATTGCCTAGCCCCAAACTAAGCGTGAGCTTGAGCAATGGAATAGAATAACGTATAGACATACTTATTTACGTTTATATGTATACATCCATGACTTAGGTACAAATGCTTGTGCTTACCACACAAACATTTGGCCCTTGCGTGATTCGAACCGGCAACCTCTGGTTTTGTAGTCCGGAGCGTGAACCACTCGTCGGTCGTCAAGCACTACTCTTCTCTTTGTCAGTTGTAAGTATTTACTACTATAATAATAATAAATATATCTTTATTTTTCTCACCACAATCTAAATTGGTACATATTAGTTGCAATAAGTACATTGTTGGTACAAATAGATAAATATTGGGAAAGACTGGCGTCTGAACTAGGTGAGAAACCTGTATTACAGAGCGCCAGCACTCTCCTCTCTCGGAATCTACTCGGTTATGGGTACAAATAAAATGAAAGCATGACACAAACAAAGAAAAATTAACAAAAGAAGACAGATAACCAGAATTGTTAGTGTGTGTGATTGTGTATGTGTGTGTGTGTGTGTAAGTGTGTGTGTGTGTGTGTGTGTGTGTGTGTGTGTGTGTGTATGTGAGAGAAAGAGAGTGAGTGTGAGTGAGGGGGACTACCTTAGTGGGATGATAAGATTTTCCGTGTCAGAATAGGACAGACTTTGTAAGTAGCAGGATAATTTCGACTTTAGATGAAATTTAGGCAAGGCGTAAAAGTTTAGATCGTGATTAAGATGGTTGTAAAGATAAGGGCCAAGAAAACAAAAGAAGCGATGGGAGAAGTAGGTATTAAATAATGAGGCTGTTATCACATGATGATTTCGTCTACGGCTATGCAGACTGGCGTCAAACACCGCCAATCTATGTTGCATCAATACAGTCTGTAAGATGAAGAGCTGGCGGACGGTTAAAACCTGACAGTATTGGTAGAGGTCAGATGTGGGGAAGAGCAGTGGTTTAAAAATGCAAATTTTAAGTATAGCTCTCTGAGCTCTTTCGAGTTTTATTAGGATTGTCTTGGAGGCACCTCCCCACGACGTTAAGCAGTAGGTCAATAAAGGCTGGCAAAGAGCCTTGTAGACCCTTTTTAAAAGATCCCCGTCAGCAACATGCCTCAGACTTCTAAAGACGTACATAAGCTTGCGGAGTCTACCAGTGGTAATTTCAATATGAGGTTGAAAGGAGAGTTTGGAGTCAACTGTAACACCCAGGTATTTAATCGAGTTAGTCGGAGTTAAGGTAGGGCAGCTACATGCAAGACCGAGGCAGTCGGGAGAGTGAGCAATGATGCGATGGCCGTCCAAGTCCCTTTTAGGAATTTTTTAGATGGAGAAGGTGATGTAGTGCGTCTTTTGAGTGTTCAGGGTGAGCAAGTTGTCTCGGAGCCAGTGCGAGACAAGGTCCAGTCCAGATTGAGCACTGCGGAAGACGTCGTCACACGTGTCCGCCGTGAAAATAAGGGCCGTATCGTCTGCAAAAGACACGATTTTACAGTTTGGGATACTAAGGGAACATAACTGGTTGATGTAGACTAGGAAAAGGGTAGGACCAAGGATGCTACCCTGAGGGACGCCGAAAAAAATGGGGAGTTCGGAGCTAGCAACATCATCTATCACAACGGACTGTGAACGATGAGCAAAATAACTCCGAAACAGGGTAAGCTGAGTACCTCTAATACCAAAGGCCTCGAGTTTTTCCAGAAGTAGAGGGACTGAAACCGTGTCAAAGGCCTTGGCTAGGTCAAGAAATATTGTTAGACACTTTTTACCCCTGTCAAGGCTTTGAGTGACATGGTCAGTAAGACTGTGAACAGCGTCAGCCGTAGATCTTCCAACTCTGAAACCGTATTGGTTAGGTGACAATAAGGAGTGTTTTTTCAAGAAATCGGTAAGCCTGCTGCTGATCAATCTCTCCAAGATCTTGGGAGAGAGCCGGTAGAACCGATATAGGACGGTAATTGGTTGGGAGGGCCCGATCACCAGACTTGTGGATAGGATGGACTAGAGCCTTCTAGAAAGCCGCAGGGAAAGTACCGGTATCAAGGCAGCGGTTAAAGATGTGGGTTATAGGGAGAATTAGCTGGTCTTTGCAGCGCTTTAAAAGAGAAGAGGGGATTTTATCCCAGCCAATAGCACATTCTTCCTTCAGAGAATCAATAAAAGTTTCAATTTCACTTGCTGATGAATTAAGGAGAACGAAAGAGCAGATATTGGTACATGTGGAGCGATTGAAATGAAACGAAAAACGAGGTACCAGAGAGGATGAAGAAGATTGATCTTTAGTGAAGGCTTTGGCTAGGGACTTTCCGACACCGGCGAAGAACGAGTTAACAAGGTTGGCGGAAGAGGATGGAGAGGACATGCAAGAAAGAAGTTCATTAGCCCTTGACTGATTCTTATTTAAATTAGTAACATTACGGATAGCCTTCCACAGCTTTTTGTTGTTTGCACTGGCACTTTTAATGAGATTTCTTTCGTAGGCAAGTTTAAGTTTTTTTAAGAGTGAGTTGCAAAAATTGCGGTATCGAAGATAAGTTGTGCGGAGGATGTCGTTGTCCGGTTCTTTCTTTATCCTTTTGTGCATATTGTCTCTGTTTTGGATACACCTTAACAAGCCAGGAGTGATCCATGGTGGTCCATAAGGATCCTATGGCGGCGAGACAATGTAATTGGACCAGTATGAAGTGCTACGGCTGCATTCAGTTTGTTGATAAGGAGGTTAGTCGCTGTATTTGGGTCACTCAGTTCAAAAATGGGGGTGAAGTCAATGTTTTTTACGTAAGCATAAAGGTCGTCGTAGTTAGTTTTATAAATTTTAGCAGGGGGGGCAGCCGAGGTTTTGACCTCGATGGCAAAGAGGACAGCATCGTGATCCGTCACAGCTGAGTTAATGACAAGCGCTAGCGCTGGGAGCGATGTTTTGAGGATAACATGGTCCAGACATCCAAGCTTACGAGTGGGCAAGGTAAAGGCTGGTAGTAGGCCGTGAAAGACAAGGGTATCAAGATATTCCTCCGCGGTGTCTGGGTCAGAGAATGGGGGCAGATGTTTATATTAATGTCTCCCATAACGATAATGTTTTTATAAGTTTTTATTTCGGAAAGGATAGGGTCGAGAGAGTGAATAAAATTTGTTGCCTTTTTAAAAGCGGGTGGTCTGTAGATGGCTAGAATAGCAGTAACATTATTTATTGTAAAAAGGATACAACTGGCATCCATAACGTTTGGGTGAGAGATAGACACGCCACGAATTGTGTTTCGGTAATAAACAACGACACCGTCATTTTGGTTGGAGGGGTTCAAGGAAGTGTAAATGGAAAAACCATCGAGAAAGGGAAACTGTGACTGACTCATCAGCCAACACTCGGTTAAGATTATAAAATCAAGGCTGGCGTTGATGTTGTGCAATAAAACCGATAAGCCACCAAAGTTAGCTCCGACACTGCGAATGTTTTGTGTTATTAATTTTAACGATTGATTGTGCGCATTGGAACGTAAAATTGTGGCAACGTCAGAGTCGTCACAGCTTATTGCATGACAGAGTGATATGCGGTCGATATTATCACTAAGATCACGATCACAATTGAATTTTAATTTTAATGATAAACGGTACAGCAGACGGGAACACGAGAGTATAATAGAGTATAGAGATTTGGTGCGAAAAGGGGTAGGTGGTTATAGACTTGGTTGTTGATAAGCATCCGGGAGCTAATAATGAAAAGAAAGTCTGTGCAAGAAGAAATATGAAATATTGGGTAGTCCTATAGTGACAATTGATAAGACTAAGTGATATGTGTTGAGGTATGAGTGAAATAATGACAATGTGGAGTGTGCGGCGGGAAATGTATGTGTGAGAGTAATTGTAAATGTGTAAGTGTGTTGTGTAAATACTCGTACAATGGGTCTAGAGTAAACAAAAGCTAAAAATAGGTACAAAGCAGAAAACGGAGGACACAGTGTAACAAATAACGCGTATGCATACAGTAGATTAAATAGTTTTTTGACTTAAGGCTCTCAAGTTGAGATTCGCAGGAGATTACAATGGGCCTCTCGTTATCCTGTTTGCGTAGAAGAACCCTTCCGTTTGCGGTCCAGCAATGCTTGAAGTTCTCCGACTTTGAGAATTCGCGTGCCAAGAAGAAAAGCCTGCGCGCCCGGGCAGTGAGGTTTTCAGAGATGAAAATCATTTGCTAAGCATACTCGGGGCCCAGGATCAAGGAATTTAACCTACCATTTGAGTTTACTCTGTTGTAATCTCTCACCGCTTTTAGGATTCTGTTTTTTAGTAATACAGAGTTTAGAGTGACAAGTAGGGTTCTGTTGTCGGTCTTGGATGGGAGACAGCGAATGTCATAAATATCCGATAGGCGGGCCTCGACGTTTAGCTCACCGAGAATACGCAGAGTTATTGATATGAGCTTGTCTTGTGATCTGCCGCTGAAGCTACCACTCTTCAGCGGCAGATTACGTATCTCCATAGAGCTGGAGCGAGAAAAACGCTCCACTTCTTCGGTGGCGACTTCAGCTTTGGTCAGTCTGTCATAATAATAATAATAATGTACTCCTAGCCGAATTTCGACCACGGCGGCCTATCTCAACAGAGATAAGCCAACTGCGCGGGACGTATTTAGAGCAATACACAGGTGCACTCTCTGTTCCTTCACTCTCATAATTCGTGAAACGACAGTCCGACATGACCGTAGAGAGATCAGGCGCAGGACCAACGGCTTTACGTGCTTTCCGAGGCACGGGGGTGTTAACACCACCATCTTACTACTACTTACAACATAATTAACTACTACTCGAGAACAAAAATAAATTAAACATGACATTAATTCATTCAAAATCTTTAAATTGTGTTTCTAGTTCTTGTCATGATGTCTATATTATAAATCAATATGATGTCTAGATATATAGCCCGGATAGCGAAGGGAGGTGGGTTCGAGTCCCACCGGATGACACAGTCGATTAATTTTTGTAAGTGAAATTTGATTTAGTCTAGATAAAGATATGACAAAGTATTTTTTAAATGACTTAAATTAATGTAAGTGCACGTTTCGAAGTAAAATCTTTCACCGACTGGTGACTGATTGGTCTAAATGTAAATCAAAATTTTTGTCTTTCGCTTTTGAATGGCGAGGCGCGTGGCGTGGCGTGTGCCGCGCCAACTTGCACGACACGATTGCAATGAACCTCCGAATTTTGTGACAGTTCTGGTTCGCATAGTATACATCATATTGTTTGGTCCTGGCAAACTCGTATACATTCGAAGTTTGAATGAATTATTATTGCGGAATATTGCATGAGAATTCAAATCGCTGAATCAGACTGGCTTAGAGACTGTTTGTAGTCCGTTACCTTCATTCCCACTGAAAGGAAATAGACACAAATCTTAATTGGGCTCAGCCTGCCAGCCCAGGTCACCTAATAGTATCTGATGCTAATAAATGTATACCTAATTCTTTAGCTAATTATGGTAATTTACTTACGTTTTTAGATTTGACATCCTAAGTACCTACCTACACGTGGTTGATCAATCAATTTGTAGGTACTACTTACCGACCGATTTCACACGAATTGACAAACTGACTAGAAAAAGTCGTCATGGCGACAAGTTGCTATCGTTACGTTGCGTAGGTTTATTGATCAGGGGCACAAAACTTGGTCCACAAAAAACTATGCTAATTCCACCATCGCTCACTTCCTTCTCTTAAAAAAAATTTGAGTAATTATTAATTTATTAATTATACGTGTATAATGTGCATGCCTTGACAGTTGCAGTTGTGATAGTTGCATAGTTTGGATTACATAATGAGGTCTCGTTCGCGATCGCACTCGGTTTTTATATTCTCTGAATTACCTATTTCAGATTTTGTTATGATTATTAGATTATTTATATGTGGTACAATGGTCTACAGACATCATAATTGGTTTGCTGAACAGACAACCTTTGTTCCGTAAGTGTGAGCTATTTTTTGTTTCGACTACGAGCATTTTTTGTTACGCGTCTTATACTTTTGTACATAAGTCTAGGGAAACCTATTATTGGCTTTATTTTTTGTAACATTAATCCTTTGAAAAACTACTTATTATTAGCTGTTGGTTTTCTTGAATAAATAAATAAATTAAGTTTTGCTAAAGCCATGATGCTGGATAAAATGAGTTGCAAAGTTAGAAAAGAACACTAGTCGCAATTTGAGTTAGCACAATTTCATAGAACTTGGAAAAGATTTCCAAGTTACCTCACTTCCCCTTTGACTAGCAGGGCGTAATACGTAGGTACTAAAACCAAGCAATTTGTAGCATGTGCACTGTTATTTATTCTGTGGCATGTGCAACGTGTGCAGAATACTTACCGAAGCTCAAATAAAACGTAATTTCACACGTTTAAAGTTTATTATTCGCTGTTGGTTTATTCAAATTAAGCGGTTGCAAGTGACAATGCGGTTAGCAGTGGTCATTCGGCAGATCCGACATTTCGAGGCTCATAGTGTTTGTGTTAAATTCATTTGAATTCTAGTAATTTTGATGACTACACTACCAGATAATTATAGCTGAATACTACTTTTTACTTACCTCCTTCGAATAAAAAAATGTTTTAAAAAAAGATTACCAACTTTTGGATCATACTACCTGATTAAATTAAAGTAGCGTGCTTTTTGTGCAATGCAGAATATAATAATTTATAAAAAATTGATAAACTAACAATGTTTGACTCACTTTACTGTTAAAATACTGTTATATACGTATTTTTAAATGGTCCTTCTATTTTGATCATTTGACATTCCAACTAGGGTTTTCCCTCGGGTTTCTGTCTTTACGGGATTTCACCCTTAGTGAAATGGCCAAGCGTAGGTACACTTTATCCCTAGTAATAGAATCACGAATGGGAGACATTGTGTATCAAAAGGAAAACGTATTTTATTATGCTCCGTCTTACTTTGGCGATGTCCTGGGCTAATGAATGGTGAACGTAAAAATAAATGATGTGGAACAAGGGATAAGATGTTGTCGAAATTATTAAAAATATCTTTAAAATAAACAGTAATTGTATATCAGTCAATCATTGAAGAAAGAGGAAACTGTTGTTCACGAATAAATCGCTTAATATCGTTTACTAAATGTTAAACAGTGATTATTGATGGTAATTGCACAAGCTGTGTATCATGCAGTTTAAGTTAATGACCAGATTAAAAGAACCTACTTAACAACATAATTTATACACCAAATACAAAGACTGATATTTGAAGCAAATACAAAAAAGATTCTATTACATTTTGGTGCTATTTATCTGGGGCGAGGTTTATTAATTTATTTCAATCTAGTTAGATATATTTTCTTTTCCCTGATAACTCGCGTCACAGAATAGCAACAGGGCGACGTGGAATAACAATAAAGGCTACTTTTATCGAATCAATTTGGCGGTTAATATCAATGGGAAAGCATTGTTTTATTGTGACCCGAAAGTGTATTGGCCTTGTGATATCTTTCCGATATCGGTTTCCCTGTATTTTTGGGGTTGTTTCTTGTTACTCAGTATAACCAATTGTGGAAACTTGTTAAATAAAAATAACGAATATAAGTATCCATGGAGAGATGGGAGTGGCTGAAAACCAGCGCTGTGTGGGATCACATCCTATGTCAGCACAAGCTGAGCCAGCTTCAATTTGCTTTCTATTTTTTGTGTGTTTTTCTGTAATCACTCTATTTGTAATGAAGGCAATAAAAAATATTCTACTCTATTCTATTCTATATTTTACGGCGGCAGTCCAAGATAAGATATATGGATAACTCTTCATTGCACGCCACATAAGGAACAACAATTCAATTTGCATAGAGAGATGGCGGTCTAACCGCTAAAAGGGATCTCTTCGTGACAACCTTTGGGTACAGGAAGTCAATGGGGACTTTATTGACAGCAGTTAAAAAACACTAGTTTTCATGATGTTTTCTCTTGTGAGATACGTCAGCAACATAAAATTGAGTGGTGTGCAATTTTTCTTAACAGAGCATTCGCGAGGATAGCGAAGCGAATGTCAAAAACAAAATTAGGGATGATCAGATAGTCATCAGATGATCAGATGAAAAAAAATTATAAGAATCCTTTCAGACAAGGCCTTTATAGAAAATTACCATCTTATAGTGACAGATTGGAAAAATTAAATTTAATGACCCTTGAGACACGACGCAAGCAACTCGACCTCATATACTTGCATAAAATCCTGCACTCAATTATAGATTCTCCACCCCTTCTATCATCCATTACTTTTAATATTATTTACAGAACTCGTAACCCTAAATTGTTTTCTTCGAATGTATACCGTAATAACACGTCTTTTTATAATCCCATAGTCCGTATGTGTCGCCAATACAATGAGCTTACTCTGGACATCGACATCTTTAATGCTAGTCCAAATGTCTTTAAGAGAAGTCTCAAAGGTGTTTTCGAAGATTAGCCAAATGTTTTCTGTTTAAATGTTTTTTTTTTAATTTCATTTCGCTTCATCCACAACATAAGTTTGTAATTTGTAATGCACTGTAAACCCTGATTTTATTTCTCTGTAATTGAATACGCACCAATATTATTATGTGTAAATAAGATATATTTTTAACACGCTAGGAACACTTTTTGGATTGCAATCTAGAATTATTAGAATTTTAAAATTGTCTGTATGCTTCTTTATATGATTGTACTCTGTATGTGTTTTCTTGAATAAATAAATAAATAAATCGCGTACATTATTTGTGTTTATTAGTTGCTTCGAAGGTGTTTTATTTATCCATATTGTTGTAGGGATTTAAGCGTCTTTAGTAAGTACCTCAAAAACGTATACGATAAAGCTTATATGGCAACCTTTGTTCCTACTGAACGTATGTAGGTATACATACGTCCACTTCAGCGGAGAGCATACAAAGGAATATTTTGGCAACTAGCTAAAACCGCACTGGGACTATGCGGGTTTGCCTCCAACTTCGCTGCCAGAGCTGTCCTACGTAACACACTCGTCTGACATGACTTAGTCTTTGGCCTCCGTTATCGGTGTAATGGTGTGGCTACACCATGCAGTAAATGATTAATTTTGTATTAGTATAGGAAACATACCTATTCGCAGCATTTAGGCACGTCTACGGGTTTCCGATTTTTTTTTTAATTTATCAGATTAAACCGTGGCATACATATAATAATATAGGTATATATAACATCTACAAACCACGGAGATTTGACTTGATGCTGAATAATTAAGTTCAAGTCAGCATAAGTACGTTGTTAGGTAAAATATTTTGATTGGACAGTAAAGTAACAATATATCTGGACTATGGTAGTTAACTGATTAGGAAGTATAGTAAGAAAATAAATGCAAATAATGTAAGGTAACAACTTTGTTACAGTCAGTAGTAGCAAGGTAGAAGTAAGAACTAGGCAGGTAGGTACGTTATTATTAAGATGATTTAAAGAATGATTTGGCACTTACATAACAAATAGTATTCTATGTGAAATAAAGAGCGCAGAAGAAAACTTGACTTCTCAATCGTGTGAAGTAAGTACCTGAATAAAAGAAACAACTAATGAAATTATTATTGACCACAAAAAAAATTAATAGAACTTGACCCGAAAGTTAAATTAAATGAGATTAAAACCGGAAAGGGAATGGCCCGAAACTGCGCAAATTAACACTGGCTCTACCATAAATCATTAAAACGAAGGCTTTGCGGGGTTACATTTTAATCAGGGAAGAAACTACTGTAATTGTACCGAAATTACTTTTGTAGGTTGGCCACCTTCTGCCTTTATTATGTTATCTTGTGGTGGCATCTAATCTATACATTTTAATGAGCAATTCTTGTGTATTTATTTATTGATATGACACAAACACATGTTTGTGTTTGTGATTTTGGAAACATTTTAATGAGCAATTCTTGTGTATTTATTTATTGATATGACACAAACACATGTTTGTGTTTGTGATTTTGGAAACAGCTCTAACGAAAATGCTTAAATTTGCAATGTAGGGTTGTAAAAATTTTTTTCACACTACCTACTCGGCAATGTTTAATTACACATCAAGTAAACCTGACTCAAAGTGAGTCATTGCATCCCTAGGGACGTAATATTGTTTGAAATTTCATTACGCCCCTAGGGAGGCAAAGTGATTTGAATTTCGAATAAGAGTTCGTAGGCATGATCACACTAGCCCGTCCCGGACCAAAGAGAACATATTTAAAATTTGAAACTGGCAGCCAAGAATTTTAGCACTAATGGAATGAAAAAAAAAGCGCGCGCGCTTTCCAAAAAGAAATAAATAAAGAAAAAAAACCTATGTATTTTAAGAAATTACAAACAATGTTTTCGTAAAACTGTCGAGTGACGGAGTTTATGAAACCGGAGTCCATTAAATAGAAAGCTGTTGGTATTGTTAATAAGAATAATTTACTGTCAGAAAAGTCAAAGGATATATTGGTACTTATAGATAAAATAAGGTATATGTAGTACACTTTTTTATTGCCTCGTAGGAAATGTGAAAAGCAGAGTATTCTCCTCGGGGATAAAGATGTCTTCATCTTGGCGAGCTTAAATCCCTCGCTACACTCAGGATTTTACTTTTAACTCCCTCGCTATGCTCGGGAGTAAACACTAAACTCATTCGCTGCGCTCGGGAGTTAACTCTCGAATCCTTCGTTACGCTCGAGATTCAAGATGACGGCCGTGTCGTAAGACATCACTGTACCCCCTTGGTGAATAATCTACTAATCTAGATTAGTCACGCGTGTTTTCGAGTTATCATACGTTCTTCTTTTAAATTGTTCCACGCAGAATATGGCGGCCAATTTCGCACCGGTAAGCCTGAGCGTTATGGACTATGTTCCAGGATATGGCAGATCAAAATAATTACGACTGCCGTCTGAGCTCAGCGACCCTGTAAACAGGGAAACCGGACCAGATTGGATCACGGTTACATTCAGTCACCTGAATGTGCAGGTTTTCTCACGGTGTTTTCCTTAACGATGTTAGTCGAACAACTAATGTACATTTAACTCAGAAAAAGTCATTGGTACATGGCGGCACGTGGGGTCGAACCCGGTGCCTCGACTCAGGTTACGCCACCGCCGCTCTTAATTGCAACGCTAGTAGGATTACACATGGGTCTAGTTCTAGCCCCGTTGGGTTATGGGGATAAGGGCTCCCTTAGTATTTGTTTATTGACATTGTTGCAATTGACATGCAATCTTTTGGAATAGAATAAATATTTTTAATTTGGAGGCATGCCACTGAAGAAGCATAGCTACATCTCCATCCACACACTCTCTAATATGAGTATTTTTGAGCAGATTTTTTATACCGGGTTCTTAGAAGACAATCACATTTTTTTATAGAAAGTGTCACTGAAAACAAGAAAAAAATCTATCCGTAATGTCGTAAGAAATTATAAATTCTAAACGTAGAAGAAGACCTTTTTACATTTAGTCTTCTAGAAATTGCACTAAAGCGATGATAATTTCCTTTGTTGCACTTTTCGTTACTTTATTTAGAAATAATACTTTAAAGTCTAAAATTAATGAGTTTCTAAGACATTGCGCCCTCCGGCTTTTTTGTTTGCTTACAATTATTTAAAAAACCGCTTTTCTGTTTCATGTAATTTAAGATACCAAATCTTGTAAAAGCCTCCTTAAATTCGTTTTTCTTTTGCTTTAACAACATACCTACATTATCTTGAAAAGCTCGTTTGTTTTGCACTCAAACAACATACATATAAAGCCTTAATTATTTAATTAAACAAAGTAGCCTTCTCAATAGGGAAACACATGGTCACGTGAAACTTGAACATCGTAAAAATATATGCTTTGGGAAGGCCTTAACTTAATGGATTCGATAGTCAATTTATCTTTACGTTAAAATAAAATAAAAATAGCAAAACTTTCTCTCTGCGACTACGCTGCGTATAGCGCGCCATTACGTGAAACCCGAAGCGGTCGCATGTGACCGCTCTTTATTAACTTTAAAGCTTATTCACTTATGATAGAGACTGTTTTGGTATAAAGAAGCTTGCCATAGATAAAACGATACGATATAAAACCACGATATATTATCAGTGTTTTGGAACCCAATAAAGTCGTATAATCTGTGTTCGTTTTTTCTGCTGAGCAGAAAAAAAATTAAAAGCGGTATGCGTGGCGCCATTTTGAAAATGAATGACGCATCAGCTGTCATCGAGACTAATAATTCACTTCCAGTGTGAAAGGTTAAATTCATAAAATAGGATAGAGACTAGTGACAAGGTTATTAAAAGTACTAATTATTATTTTATAGGTACTCTTCTGATAGCAAATACCTTATTATTGTAAGCCATTATTTATATAGAAAGATATTCTTTATTGAAACTAGAACACATTACAGACATACAATTTAGAACATATTAGTAGGTACTAGGAACAATGTAGGCGGCCTTATTATAATCACATAACATTGTTCGTCTACCTGCATCTTCACAGACATATGTTACAGGACCGACAAAAAATGAACCTAATGATTAAACAAAATATACTTACATCACACTTGTAAATTAAACAAGCTCAATGAATAATGATCACTGCTTAGACTAAATTAATTTGAATGTAAATTAATAGTCTTACAGCTTTAGATGCTCGTTGATTAGGCGGCTAGACAGCAAATTAGCTTCAAACACAACAGAACACCTGAGCCAAAGCCTCTCAAATTGATCGGCTAATAAATAAATAGGTCCTTTAACCTACAACTTGAATGCTAATTTCTACGAAACAGAGCTTGGCTTAAACGGAATTTATAAGAACTCATTATTCTGAACCTGCAGTCACTGGCTTATCTAAGTTCAGTTAAAATTCGTACCTTTAGTCGTAACATACAAGGTGTTAAAAAATGTGTGCCATACCTTAAGGGTAGGTTCAGTATCGATGAAAGAACCCGTAAAAATAAAAAATAAATCCCAAACAAAGTTTTTTTTTTAAATATAATACCAACCTACTCATATTTCTGTTGAATACTAGTAAAGCAAGATCTAGGTTAATTATTGACGGTCCATTTTTAAGCCCATTAAAGTAAGAAGGGAAAATAGGACTTGTAATTAACATACCGTCGTCGTAGCATTTGGGTATGATCCCAAAGCAAAAATATGTATCTATTAATTTCATATTGATTTTTGTTACGCAAAAGTTATCCTTAATAACAAGACCATAGCCAGCATATAATATCATTGAATCTAAACAGTCTTCAGATTTAGACTTCAGAATCTTTATCTTCCTATTTAATATTAGGCTATACTGAAGTACAAACATTATACCTAAGTTACCACTTATTCAGTAATAGTTAGTGTCACGAAAGATCTCCTTTTTCTAACATCAAAAAGTAACCAAGCAGAAAGTTGCAGTGTTAAAACCGATGCATTTTCCAGTGCAAAGCGCCATTAGGCCGGTGTCACCTGCCCTCTAATCAGTGCTAACTGGCGGCTTTAATTAGCTTCCGAGACAGACTTATTCGGTTAGCTACCATAAATAAGACACTAAAACTAAATGGAAAAAGGAATTGTTAGTGTCCATGCAGTAGTGTTAAACACAGGGTGTAACCAAATCCAAGTACCATACTTCACATCATGAATAAAAGTAGTATTCTCGGACTAAATAGAGTTGGTTTGCGATAGATTCCGTCATCAAACTACGATACTCTAATCGCAAATTGCAACTGGACAAAGTACCTAGCTATATTTTTTATAATAAATGTTGCATCCTTTTTAAAAATTATACCTACCTACGTAGAATGAGTACTTAGTACTTAATTAATTTTAATAGAGTCCAAATTAACCTCTCGTGTCTCCCACTTCTTCTAATCATCTTTTTACCGACGTATTTCATTAGAACCTAGTCTTTTATTATAAGCTCCGTCAGTAGGTACACACTTACTTCTACTTGACCAGTGGACTCAAATTTCATGTTGGTATTTTGTGCTAGTGGTTAATAAAAACGAATAAATCCTGACTTACTAGTATTTATTCTGTGCCAACAGCTACACGCAGACTCCTATTCGAATAATTTAGCTAGAGCAATCTATTGTGTTAATCCTATTAATGTCGGCTCGACTAATCAGACAGAGGCCTCTCATCCTATTATGGCCATTATTCTTGTTCGTTAAAGAACGTTATTCATTTTAATTAACTTTGAAATTAATATTTGACTGGCTATAACGGTTTTGCAGTGCGCTTATTGCGGTTTTCATTAGTAACGTAATACAGAAAGAACATCGTTACTTATACGAACACAATATGAATCAGTTTGCGATAGATATCTCATCATCATCATCATCCAATTTAAGAGCTAGGCTCTTGTCGGTGGAGTTTTTTCCATTCCTCTCTGCTTTTCGCCCTTCTCTTGACCTCCTGATACGACCCTACATTTATATTTTCTTTTATTTGCTGCATGTAGCTTATTCTTGGTCTTCCTCGCTTCCTTTTTTCTTATATTCTTTTTTCCATTATAGTTTTAATGAAATTGTCGTGTCGAATCAGATGGCCTAACATTCGTCTCCTCCTACACTCTATTGTTTCCATCAATCTCCTTTTTTCCCTAACCATAGACAAAACTTCTTCATGTGTTTTCTTCTCTGTCCAACTTATACGCTCCATTCTCCTCCAGCACCACATCTCGAAGGCTTCCAGACTCTCTCTGTCCTTCTTTGTCAATGTTCACGTTTCACATTCATAAAGTATACACAATCCGGCAATCCGCGGCGAGCCGCGTTCATCGTTCGCAATGAACTGTGAAACTTATCGTTTGCAAAGTTGCCAGCACGTCGTGTTGTTAGTTATTTTATTTTATATTATTATGATTGCTCATTGCACACATACACTTATATATCCCTCTGACCTTAACTTGTATTTTATTTAAATATATATTCAACTATCTATAGTATTATTATATATCTATAAGTATGTAGTGTTGGCTCCATTGTCCGCGGACCTCACTCGGTAGGGGCCCACTGAAAATCAGCGCCAGGGCCTTCTGGGGACCTGGCTTAAGCTGAGTGAGGCCCCCTTGATTTGAACATCACAGACACACAAAGGCACTGTTTGGCTAGCGTTGACTGTTACTGATTTGTTTGTGTGGTTTCTATTTTGTATTGTTTTTTTTTTTTTGTGATCTTTGTAATTTTGTATTTTTTTTTATTCTGTACGATGTTTGTTTGTGATGTCCCAAATTAATAAATGCTTCTTTCTTTCTTTCTTTCTTTCAATCCTAATTAACAAAGAAAACATACTCGCACCTACTCTAAAATTAAGAATCTTCATTTTGAAGTCGGTTTAAATAAAAATAGGTAAAAAAACTTTTTAAGTTAAACGGTTTTATGTTAAACATACATTGCAATGTTTAAGATAAATGTAATAAAAACCAAAAATAATAAAATAGATACAGTCGTGGGAATTATAAACATATGCATAGACTAGACTAAAATAAAACCGTGGGGCACGTCAATTGTCATAACTAAAATATGTTGATGATAAATGATGTAGCTTTCTACTCGTAAAACATTTATTTGAAATCGGTCCAGTAGATCTTACAAACATACTTAGAAATAAAAAAAACTACCGCTATTAAAATGCAATAATAGAGGAATGGATTTGCGCAACATAAATTCAGTACGGAATATTATGCAGAACTGTCATTGTAAGGACGGTCCTCCTTGAATAAAAGTTCAACTTGGCAATGTAGATTGAGTTGCAACGCGCACACTTCAACACAATGTACCCCTCGCTCTGCAGCTGTGAACCAGGACAATGCACCCTTCACTTCAGGCTTCAGCAAATATTCTCGTAAGAAGCTTCAGCTAAAGGATTTCTGAACGATGCAGAACAATGACTGTTACTTAGAGGCACTAGAACATTTTTATTGCAAAGCGCTGTCATAATAAACAAACACTGAATAAATGCCAATTTTGTATGTTTTTCGTTATGACTACAAAATTCTAAATTTAGTCCCAAATTATTTTACAAAGTTGTTTGTAAGTATGTGGACCTCGCAAGTTACCCTCTCGCGCTACTGTACCGTTACCATGAGTTTACGGCGGTTTTACTCGCTAGCGACAACGTAAAAAAAGTGTATGGAAAATTGTACAGCACCTCTAGCGGTTACTTGGAGAACTAAAATTTTCTCTACGGTACTGATCCATAATCGCAAAACTTGATAGATAAATTAATTTAGGTATAAATATAACAAAACGACAACTCGTTAAAATACAACGTTTGACATACGCTACCCTGTAATGCTCTAATAAACTTCCAAAGAACGTGCACTGCAATAAAATATCGAATAAAAGTAATATAACACCGTAACCGAGAACCGTCTGGCCCACGCAGTCGCAAAATATTCTCGCTGCACTTATCGGAGCTTCATAAAATATCAAACAGACAACGTGGCACCGCTAAACTGGGAGAGACAACCAATGCCGTGACAAAGCAACCTACTTGCGGAACGAACTTCAGCTGTTCAACTTTAGGGTTGCGTTGGGGGTTAGATGATTTTTTAAAGTGTCAGAACATTAACCTGAAATGGATAGCGACTGAATTTAAAACGTGATTCAGTAAGGGAAAAGATAATAATATGGAGGTTACCTATAACAGATTGTTTAATAATGCAATGTTAAAAATTAAGTTAAAAGTAAAGTTACTTCTTCAAAAATAACCTATATTTGCAGTGACGAACTACGCTATCAATACACAACGAGATATATCAATACATAGAATAGCTAATAATTGGAAGAAAACATAACGCACTTCTAAAAAAGTAGTTGGTAAAGTTGATAGATGTATATTATGGAGATCCTTAATCTACAGAGCAACTTTCTTTTGCTATCAACACAGTCCTAAAACTTTTTTTACATACTTAAATACTGACTCATCATAGAATAAAAAAGATACGGCCGAATGTCTGAAACTATTTGGCGAACGAAAGATGTAATACATTTTCGTTTTTGTTACTGGAAATGATGTTAATGTTTTTTTCTATTAACGTTAGTTATGAATGGGGCATGAAAAAGTGCTCTAGAAAGACAATATGAGTGTGAATATTCGTTTATAAGGTAAAAGGGAAACCCTTTTACCTTATAAACGAATATTGATTATACCTTACATATTGTTATTGTGCCTTTTTAACAAGAAAATCGTGGTACTTCGATTTTTTTTCAAGAAAACATAAGTATAGAGCATGCTCTATACTTATCATGATAAGAAGCCTTTTCACTTGCTCTTTTATATTATCTATGTTCGAAGTAGAGTTATTTAAATCTAAAACGTCTAACAAAACTAGGTAGTAGCATAAGCACTCCAAAAAATATAATATTATTTTTACCACACCGTAATTTTCTACTTGGATATCGGCCCCAGAACCGGGTTTCCCACGGAAACCACCATCCCATGAAGGCATATCTCGACGCTCTTGAACTGAACCGAAGTGTGTAAAAATTCAAAAGTTTGCAAAACAAAGTGTAGTTATAATTTCACTAGTGAAATTATAATATCACGTCTTTGACAAAATCCCTGCGACATATATAAGTGCTTATAGCGGTAAGATTTTGGCGTGCTGCGATGTCAATTTGCACTTTAATATGCTGTAGCAAGAGTCTCTATTTACTTAAATAACTTTGCGGAGTAGTCCTTCTGTACTTGACTATTATTTCTTCTGTGCCTCCACAAAATTCGCATGGCAGATGTGCTACAATTGCATTAGTGGTGCTAACTTGCAGCAACTGTGAAGCAAGTTACAAACAAGCACTATAGAAGTCTGGACTGTCCGTAACTTCGTAGTATCTCGCAAGGGCCGAGTGCGCGGAAGAGTTCCCGTAATGAGCCGCTCCGGACAGAGTGAGGTCAATAACTCTGTTAGGAACAGCGAGGGACCTAATTATGAGTAGTGAGTTTTTGTGGCAAAAAGTGTTTTGTTTCTGGACGATACGCCGATGAGAAAAAACATTTTGCGGTTAAATGAAATGAACTAAAAAACGAACACGAATGAATACTGTAGAATTGAGGCTGTAAGCAACTGTTAGCGAGTTTATGGGTCATCTATGTTAATTGTGTTGTCAACAACTACATTCTAACTTCTAAATTTGAGATTTAGAAGTTAGAATTAAGTTGTTTGAAAAGCACGATTTTTGCATAAAGTCTGTAACAGCTGATCAGTGGTCTAGCAAAATAAAGGTATAATTATTTGTCGCTGATTTAGTGTTCAGTGATCTTTTTTTGTATTCTGATGTTGGTCCTATAATAAACGTTGTACTAGAGGAGCAAAATCCTATTTCCTTCCTGAAAGGAATACCTACAATTATTTTTATAACTTAAGCAATTATTTTGCAAGTTTTTACGAAATCAAATTGAATTTCGCTAACAAAAATTAATCGACTGTGTCATCTGGTGGGACTCGAACCCACGTCCCTTCGCTATGAGGGCTAGTGCTCTTACCAACCTAAATACACAATAAACAGGAATACCTACAATATTATTATAAGGTTAGACCCTACATCCGTGAGCAAGAATGCTCGTTCTCTCTATAATGCGATTGAATAGGATTAGAATGAGCATTCGCTCGTGTTTCGTTGATTCCCTCTGTATTATCCTTACTAATATTGTCAATCAAAAGTAGCTATATTATGTTTGCCAGTTAACTTTTCACGCCTAAACCGCTGATTCGCTTATGAATTTTGTAGTTATAGAGATAGATGGGATCTGAGAAAAGGGACATAGGGTACCTACTTGTGATATTGCGTAGACGAAGTCACGAGGAACCACTTTGGTTAGTTTTTAACGAACTGTATTCGTTTTTTAAGTAAATAAATCAGTTTTGTTGCGTGTTGTTTTGTGATTATACATAAGTGTGTGGCCCATTCCACGTTTCGACTCAATGCTCTTAGTGAGATGCGGTTTTGAATAAAAAAATAGCTACGTCTATATGACCATATTTTCCCTTGTACCGATACTAGATTTATGCTCATACACGGAAAGCTTTTAAGCATTGCTGAAAGGAAGATCAAATCGCTGATCACTGGTGAACACCCGTTAGGTTTTCAATCGCTAAGAGTCAAATTTGAGAAATTATATGAAATACCTACGAACGTAGGCTAGTTGCATAATGTACGAAAATCGTCTAAACCTAGCCTATTATTAAATTAACGATGGTAAATCGTTATCTCAAAGGGATCTACCTACCTGAGTCCTACTTTCTAACATGAAATCTTATGTTGATGACAAGGGTATATTGCATTAATTGGGGTTGATTTGGATGTTAATGCTGTTTGATCCAAATCAACCCATATAGGGTAACATTGCAAATAGGTGCCAAATATTAAGAGCAACTCGGTACCTATCAGTAACTTAATCGATCTATGCAAAGGGTAAAAAGTTTTTTTAGATATAATTATTGCTATCCGCTGTTCAGAAATTGCACGCATGGATAAATAAACATATTCGTAGAAAAAACGCACGATGTCTGCGTAACGATCAACCTAAAAGTGCAATACTTTATTAGTCATTATGGCAAGCAAAAGTTGTGTTATCTCTCAATTTAGGTACTTTATTTTCGGATATATTAAAGTAGATAGATGTTATTATGTTATAATTGCGATAATGTCGTTTTGATATTGTTCCCTAGATGTTATTTTCAAAATTTAGCACCCGTCTGAAAAATAACCCTATATAATAATAATAATCATTTATTTCAGGCAACTATAATTTCATACAAAAATTTGGCCCATATAATAAATACCTTAAACACTAACCTACATACAATATAATATATTTTTGTTTAACTATAACTATATAAACATAATTGATTTGTTTAAAAAACAATACGCATCATTCTAATTTTAAAACAAACTATTCAGGTGCCTATAGGTTTAGGAAGCAAGATCTACTTAATGTTAATGCTTCAAAGCAAGCAAAGTTCGGGGGTGCACTCAGTCGGTCAATGATGTTGGCAGCCATCATAGTCTGCAACACAAAGGATCCAGTAAACAATCTAAACCCGAGCCAAAAGTTTAAATATGTGTGCGTGAGAAATATGGACGGCAAACTTTTGAAGTTTTACACACTTCGGTTCAGTTCAAGAGCGTCTCGACGCTCTTGAACGCAATATCTCGATATGCCTTCATAGGATGGTGGTTTTCGGTGGGAAACCCGGTTCTGGGGCCGATATCCAAGTAGAAAATTACGGTGTGGTAAAAATAATATTATATTTTTTGGAGTGCTTATGCTACTACCTAGTTTAGTTAGACGTTTCAGATTTAAATAACTCTACTTCGAACATAGATAATATAAAATAGCAAGTGAAAACGCTTGAGAATGATATTTTTCTACGAATATGTTTATTTATCCATGCGTGCAATTTCTGAACAGCGGATAGCAATAATTATATCTAAAAAAACTTTTTACCCTTTGCATAGATCGATTAAGTTACTGATAGGTACCGAGTTGCTCTTAATATTTGGCACCTATTTGCAATGTTACCCTATATGGGTTGATTTGGATCAAACAGCATTAACATCCAAATCAACCCCAATTATTGCAATATACCCTTGTCATCAACATAAGATTTCGTGTTAGAAAGTAGGACTCAGGTAGGTAGATCCCTTTGAGATAACGATTTACCATCGTTAATTTCATAATAGGCTAGGTTCAGACGATTTTCGTACATTATGCAACTAGCCTACGTTCGTAGGTATTTCATATAATTTCTCAAATTTGACTCTTAGCGATTGAAAACCTAACGGGTGTTCACCAGTGATCAGCGATTTGATCTTCCTTTCAGCAATGCTTAAAAGCTTTCCGTGTATGAGCATAAATCTAGTATCGGTACAAGGGAAAATATGGTCATATAGACGTAGCAATTTTTTTATTCAAAACCGCATCTCACTAAGAGCTTTGAGTCGAAACGTGGAATGGGCCACACACTTATGTACGAGGGTCAAACTGAAAGTTCTTAGAAAATCAAAAACTGATTACATTAGCCAGTTATTAGTTTTATTATATCTTTTCAAAATATTGTCCATTGACGTCAATACACCGCTGCATGCGATGGAACCACTGGGAAAAGCACTTTGCCCACTCGTCCTTAGGGGTCTCTTCAATGGCATCGCGATACGCAGCCACCGCTTCTTCAGCATTCATAAACCGCTTTCCTTTAAGTTTTTCTTTAATTTTTGGAAATAAATAAAAATCACAAGGCGCGAGGTCGGGGCTATACGGCGGGTGACCCAGTAATTCAACGTTTGATGTCGCCAAATAGTCGATCGTTCGCTTGGCGGTGTGCGACGAGGCGTTGTCGTGGTGAAGGAGGATCCTACTGCGAGGTCGTTTCTCTCGAACTTTTTCCAAGACAAGTGGCAAACAATTGGTAGTGTACCATTCTGCAGAAACTGTTTTTTGATCCTCTAACACAATTGTTGCGAAATGACCTATCCTTCCAAAGAACGAGGCCACCATTTTTTTTCCCGCACTTCGATCTCTTTTCACTTTAGTTGGCAACTCCTCGAAAGGAAACACCCACTGAGCAGATTGTCTTTTGGTTTCAGGATCATAACAGTAAATCCAGCTTTCGTCACCTGTTAGTATGTCGAACACAGCATTTGAGTCACCTCCGTTAAATCTTTCAATCATTTTACGGCACCAATCCACACGATGGAGTTTTTGAGCCTTAGTCAAATTATGAGGTATCCACCGGGCGCAAAGCTTCCTGACCGCTAAATGTTCGTGGAGGATTTTGTGCACTTGACTCATACCGATGCCTAAGCTTGTCCGAATCTGCTGATAGGTCACTCTTTTGTCAGTCTCTATCATACGCCGCACAACACAGATGTTATTTTCAGTCGTCGCCGTAGAAGGCCGTCCCTCACGTACATCATCAGTGAGATTAGTGCGACCACGTTTAAACTCATTAAACCAGTTGTAAACAGTCGCACGAGATGGGGCTTCATCGTGAAAGGCCAATCGTAGTCTATCATAACTTTCTTGTTGACTTAAATGACATCGAAAGTCATAAAAAATCATTGCACGAAAATTTTCTCGTGTTAAATTCATTTTGACGTGACACAGACAATTTTCAATTTGCCGCCAAGTCGTAAAACAAATGACAAATGAATGAAATATATACTCAGTAATATTGGCAAAGGTTCTATTTTCAAATTTTAGAATATTTTTTTTATTATATTGTTTATAAGTGGCCAGTTCTAAGAACTTTCAGTTTGACCCTCGTATAATCACAAAACAACACGCAACAAAACTGATTTATTTACTTAAAAAACGAATACAGTTCGTTAAAAACTAACGAAAGTCACAAGTAGGTACCCTATGTCCCTTTTCTCAGATCCCTTCTATCTCTATAACTACAAAATTCATAAGCGAATCAGCGGTTTAGGCGTGAAAAGTTAACTGGCAAACATAATATAGCTACTTTTGATTGACAACATTAGTAAGGATAATACAGAGGGAATCAACGAAACACGAGCGAATGCTCATTCTAATCCTATTCAATCGCATTATAGAGAGAACGAGCATTCTTGCTCACGGATGTAGGGTCTAACCTTATAATAATATTGTAGGTATTCCTGTTTATTGTGTATTTAGGTTGGTAAGAGCACTCGCCCTCATAGCGAAGGGACGTGGGTTCGAGATGACACAGTCGATTAATTTTTGTTAGAGAAATTCAATTTGATTTCGTAAAAACTTGCAAAATAATTGCTTAAGTTATAAAAATAATTGTAGGTATTCCTTTCAGGAAGGAAATAGGATTTTGCTCCTCCAGTACAACGTTTATTATAGGACCAACATCAGAATACAAAAAAAGATCACTGAACACTAAATCAGCGACAAATAATTATACTTTTATTTTGCTAGACCACTGATCAGCTGTTACAGACTTTATGCAAAAATCGTGCTTTAAAAAAAGTTACAATGAAGTTGTTGACAACAAAATTAACATATATGACCCATGAACTCGCTAACAGTTGCTTACAGCCTCAATTCTACAGTATTCATTAGTTTTTTGTTCGTTTCATCTAACCGCAAAATGTTTCTCATCGGCGTATCGGCCAGAAACAAAACACTTTTTGCCACGAAAACTCACTACTCATAATTAGGTCCCTCGCTGTTCCTAACAGAGTTATTGACCTCACTCTGTCCGGAGCGGCTCATTACGGGAACTCTTCCGCGCACTCGGCCCTTGCGAGATACTACGAAGTTACGGACAGTCCAGACTTCTATAGTGCTTGTTTGTAACTTGCTTCACAGTTGCTGCAAGTTAGCACCACTAATGCAATTGTAGCACATCTGCCATGCGAATTTTGTGGAGGCACAGAAGAAATAATAGTCAAGTACAGAAGGACTACTCCGCAAAATTATTTAAGTAAATAGAGACTTTTGTTAGAGCAAAATAAAGTGCAAATTGAGAGCCTACCTCTATAAGCACCTAGATATTTTTCTTTATTTATTTGCCTCTTATTCTCCCGCGAAACTTCGTTACTCTGAGCAATGTCTATACAGGGTTTTTGGTTACTTGCGCCGAAACTTTCTTACACTTTAGGGGTGATGGATGAGTTTACCTAAAACATTTTAAATTACCTAAGTATTTTTAAAGGTTCATTCACCAACAACTAATACATTTTATATTTACAACTAAAACTGAGTATTACAATGCTAAATGTATAGTTCCTAACATCTTTTTCGAATACAGAAACTCCAAAATCAATAAAAAAGAAACAGCCTTTCATACATCTTAACAGTTGGAACAAAAATGATTTTGGGATATCAAAGTAGATTCTTTAAATAAAGCTGTTGCAGTTAATTTATTTATTTATTTACACATAGTATAGTACAGTGCAGAACACCAAGGCAGACAAGGTTAAACATAACTAAATCACAAACAAAATTTTACTTATAAAAAAAACATTAATTAAGAATACAAAAGATTGGTACCTAATTTTACATAAAAATAATGTCAAAAATAATACATTATTCATAAATAGTAGGTATATAGAGATACAATTTGAATAAAAAATTATTATATAGATATTAGGACATGTCTCACGAATGTTTGCATGGCATCAACATGTACGTCCATACTGGGTTGCAATGGAAGCATTTCATTTAGCAGTGAGAGAGCCCGGGCGGTGGGAGCATTGGCCGCGCGGAGTGTACGCGGACTTTCTCTGAAGCAGAAAAGAGTCGGTAGCCGACGAGGGCCGATGGCTCCTAAGGCGCCTTTTTTTTCTTTTCTTTTTTTTTCGCGGAGGAAATGCATTACGCGTACCTGGTGCCCAGGACATGGCAGCAGGTTATGTGGGACTCCTTGGCACTACCACACACACACTTATACCCACTAAAACCTCCGCGTGGTTCCTCAGTTCGCTTATCGGCGAGGAGCCTGCCATATGCCTTCCGAGCACTGAATACCTACCCTATAAGGCTCAAAAGAGACGGATTGTGTATAAATTAATTAATGACTCCGATTAAAGTGTTGATTAAATATAAAAAGCATTAAAGTTCTCTGACTACGCTAACCACCCTGTAAAACGAAATACTAAAACAGCTTAGGAACTCAACGACTAGTCACTTACTAAAATAAACTGTCACAAAATCTAAGCAAAGTTTTAAAACGCAAAAACTCAACGAATTTACAAGGGTTTAAGCCGTTTGCGCGAAGGCTAAGCCATTACCGGCAATTTTCTTTGATGGCACAAAATGGGGACCTTTAGTCTCAGCAAGCGTGGAAAAATCACAATCCTTGAACACACTTGCGCTATATAATGCATATGAGTCGCAAAAAAAGTTTACCTACCGCCCGGTGGTGGTCTAGTGGTGATACTCGTAGATGTACAGTCACAAACAATGCAATGTGTACAAATAAGTTTTAACGACATTGTATTATGGTCTCAAATCGAATGCAGATGGTATACATATTGATGCTCGTGACTGTAAATAGATGTAACTGTCTGTCGAAGTGTCTTTTTTGTAGCTGACAATACATACTTTTGGGCCTCTATTTTTTCAGCAATTAGTACATAATTTAAAGAGAACTTGGAACTTACATTTGGTTGTCGCAGTTGAGAAGAAAATATATTTAACAAGCATATAAGTAAAGTTCCAAATTATTCGTACTTACCTAAGCCTATCTACGTATATAATCCATACTAATATTATAATTGCGAAAGTGTGTCTGTCTGTCTGTCTGTTACCTCTTGACGCTTAAACTACTGAACCGATTGAGTTGAAATTTGATATGGAAACAGTTCTAGACCCTGGAAAGAACATAGGCTACATTTTGTTGCGATATAAAAACATTAAGGGGGTGAAATGGGGGATGAAAATGTATATGGAAAATCCAACTTGCGGGCGAAATCGCGGGGAACCACTGGTCTTAAAATAAATTATAAGAGTTCAAATTAAAATAGTCAAACAAAATTTTAACCCAATCTGTTCATACTTGAGCTTTACAAAAGTGAGTAGCAGAGCTAATTCGATAAGCTGACAACTTATCGAATTAGCTCTGCTACTCACTTTCTGTTTTCGCCGTCGTCCGAATACCAATAAAAATATTTTTTTGAAATGATTCCAGAATAATAACGAATTCTGATTTGAAACCGAACGGCAACACTCAAACGCGTCAAAAATATTTACTACTTTAGCGGAAAGGCGTCGGGGCAAACGAGCGAAACTTCGCCATTAATATTGCATAATCTCGTGAATCACATTCAGCCTCCCGAATATTGGAATTCTTTAGCGAACTCGCTGTCGCCTAATTAATTCTCACTCCGATTCACTCTGTTTTTGACTTTCGCTACGAGGATTTTTTATGAAGCATCCCACAAATAGATTTTGTGTCAAATGGATAGCAGATATTGGAATGGAATAAATGGAACAAAATGTGAAGGAAATCAAAGAGAGTTAAAAATTGCAAGCAACTGAATGCACCTAGTCGAAGATCAGGTATAGGCTTTTAAAACATACTGAAATACAATTAAGTATATCTTATACTTAATTTTAAAAATAAAATAAAACTGGTAGAGGCTAAGGAATGTCACTGGACTACCGTAGACTGATGGAATGATGTAGCACATTATTAAACTCCATATCATTACAGAATAGCGATCTACTGACTGATCTACTACGGATAAGGCATTAACTTGATAGTCTCTTTGAAGTCTTTTACATCTTCATAATTTATACAACGGCCGAGAAGTTTTCTAGCTGCTCCACGCCAAGGTGAACATACAGGATGTCCCAACGAGTAGTGTAAATCGAAAAAAAAAATCATAACTAAACCTATGAAAAATCACGGAATATACATAGGAGTTATTCGGGATCCCAAGAGGTGCTCTATCTTTGGCCTTTCACTTTAGTCTACTTTTTGGACACCCTGTATTTCCCATCGGAGATGAGTAACGGCGCGGGCAGTATGAAGTGTTGATTGATTTGCGATGTGCTTCCAAACAAATGAATGTGTTTTGACGTCGGCGTCGGCGAGTCAGCTGGCGAGCCATGTGGCTGCGCAAAAATACTATATAATTATACAGTTTTTATTACTCTACTTTCTTAAATCTGTCTTAAAAAAAAGAAGCATAGAAAAAGGTTTTGTGTGTATAAAAGCTGGTTTATCCTAGTACTAATATGTAATTAGCCGCAGATAACGACTTCTTTATAAAACATGTCAACTGTACTCGTATACCCTTTAATTTAAACCGAAAAAATACTTTACTATTTATAATTTAAATGTTTTATGATATCAAAACACGACGCTAATTAGACGGTTGGAAATTCTCTTCTCATTCGTGAATCGCATTAATTTTCTGGCATTCATTCGGCCGGTTCCAAAATCCAATAAAGAGTCAGCCAAGCCAATCGATAAACCTTGACACATCTCGTTTGCTACATTTCCAAGCGAAAGAACATTAAAGTTTTTATTTGATTTAAGACATGGATCAGAAAATATCCAATAAATAACTAGGTTCCAACTATATTTCTCTTTATCTACCAAAATTGTAGATATTTTACTTAGATCAACTCCTTTCAGATTCCGTGACAACTTCACTCAGTATTTTTTAAATTCGCTAATTAATCAAAGGGATCCTGTGACCAAAATTTATGGACAAACTTGAGACACAAATTATGCGCGATCATTTTCCCGGGCGCCTGTAAATTATACCACTTGTTAACACGTCGTGTCAACAGGTTAAACAAATTCAAACTTATCTACAGAAATTAACAAACTAATTTGAATATATCCCATTAAAGTTAAAGGTTAAACCGGTTGATCCTAAATAAAGGGGTTATTAGATTACTCTATAATTAGAAATTCTTACTTAGACAGTCTTAGCCCAATATCGCTTTTGCACAGGATGAAAGAGCGAGATGGGGTACACAGACTTACAGGCTAACTTTTATTACCCTGAGTCGTAGTAAGACTGGGCTCAATTCCATTGCGCCCTGTCTAAGATTAAATTTAGGTTCAGTCTCTCTCTTTTTCTATCAAACAAACGAAAAAAGACAGATTACAATAATTTAGAGACGTCAAAATAAGTGATGCTATTTTTGAGCCCACTGTCTGAATATCGCGTAGTCTAATAACCCCCTAAGCATGGTTACAGTCCGACAAATTAGTGCGCGACCTTCCTGCGGTCGCGAGAGGTGCGGGGGCGAGGCACGCTGGACGTCAGCGGGTTGACGGAGGCAGGCCTGTGTATCTCCCCGCGTAAGTAGCAAAAACGTACCTACGCGCGGCGCCCCTACTTAGGGGCTAAAACAAGTTGCGTGTCGCTACCGGTCAGTGACACGCTCGCGCGTTTTGTTACCGGCGGCCGCGCGGCTACGTTGCTGGCTAGACGAGAATGAATAAAGTACTAGAAAGAGGCGCTAGATGGCGCTAGAAGCTTCTCGTAGCACGCGATAGGGTTGACTATCGCGTCGCGTGATATTACGTCACTGAATAGGTTTAGTGTATTATGAATCATATTCCAGAGCAATAAGTATAAAATTATCTTGCAATGGATTTTTGTAGGTGTCTACACGAAAATGTGCTTGACTCTGAGGCGAACTAAATTACGCCATATTGCTGACGTAATTGAGTAGACATTTCTTTGAATACAATTGCTAAGTCATACTTCTGTACGAAGTACTAGTATTCTGTGACGGAGGTAAGGATTTTCTTTGACAATCACGTGTGATTGGCGCTTCCTCGCTCCCCCCACGTCTTGCGGGTCGCGCACGAACTTTTCAGACTTATAAAGATAAAATTGTGGTAATTAAGGTTTCATTATTTCTTTGTCATATTTCATTTGGTCATATTTCGCAGTAAAGTAAATTGCAATGATCAGTGGCATCCAGCTTGCTGCTGTTAGCTGATATAGTTTAAAGTTACTGATATAGCCGATTTCGAGAGTGATTCAACTTTTAAAATTGCTTGCCTGTCGCAAAAATCACAAAAATAAGTATGTACAAAACCGATAAAGTTGTCGTAATAAATTTAGAACACTACATTGGAATAATATTCACCCTTGAAGCGCGGCCTTGTGGCCGAAGCACACGCGACGTTTATTATTACCGGCCCATATGGGGATATAGTTTATTTTAGAACTTGAATTAGTTCAGAAACCACTGGGAATTCAAGGGTTTGTGTTTATTACATGATTGACGTTTTAATGTTTGACTGTAAAATTTGACGACCGTCTTGGTGTAGTGGTTCGCGCCACGGACTTCTAAAGCAGGCGTTTGCGGGTTCGAATCCCGCAAGGGGCAAATGTTTGTGTGATGAGCAGCAAAATGCTCGTATTTTGTACCTAAGTCATGGATGTTTATAAAAGTATTTAAGTATGTCTATCCGTTATCCTAGTCACCATAGCACAAGCTCACGCTTAGTATGAGGCTAGGTAATTGGTGTGTTTGTTGGAACAATTTATTTATTTATTATTTATAATGTCGCGTTTTATCAGAGAACTACTAATACAACGTGATACTTATTTAAAAGCGGATTTACAACTTTTATTAGTAAACCTACTTCGAAATCCTACCAAATATTCACGTTTTCATAATAAAGTCATAGAGGTACCTGCATATTTCAGCATGAAAACAAGATTTTATTAGGATTTCGTAGTATGTCTTTTAATGAAAGATAATTTAAATTCTGTTTTTAATACTTTCTTAGGACATTAGAACTTTGTTAGCATATCAAATTTATACAAGGTGTTACAAAACTACCCGTTACTAGTAAAGGGAGCTTCTCAGAATCAGTAACTTAAAAACTTTTTCCTAGAAATATTTGTCGAAAAATGTAAAAAAGTTGCTGACTTCACATACACTGAAAAAAATGATTGGTTAACAGTAACCAAAAATTTGGCTACTAGTAGGCCGTAATCTAGTGACTTGCGAACTTCTGGTTATCAGTTACAAAACTAGTTTGTTAGTTTAGCTAGTAATAGATTGTTTATATTCAACAAAAAACTACTTCCCTATAACGAAACCTTCAACTAACAAAACTAGTTTGGTTGATTCTTTTTTTTAGTGTAGGTATAATCGGTCTTGTGGCCCGTCTGATTTCTATAGCGAGTCGATTTTTTTGTCTTATTTCGACCCATGTTTCTAGGAGAAAGTTGTTTATTTAGCGACTTAGGTACCGATTCTGAGTAGTTCCCTTCAGTCTAACGGGTAGTTTTGTAGCACCTTGAATAAGTATATATACTTGTCAAAACAAAATAAGGGCCACGAGGTATTTTTTCATTTTGGTGTAAATTATTAAACATTTTCATATTGAAAGTAGTAAAATATTGAGTATACAAACTCTATGATACCTAAAATTTTTAATATTGTAGTATTCATCTAATGCTGGCAACAATTTTAAATAAAATTTGATTTAAAATTTTGTTTCCATTTTCTTTGACGTTTTGCTTTCCTTAGCTTCTTGGTTTATTAGAAATTATCAGAGTTCATTGATATCTCAAGTCAGAAACATCTTTTGCAATATGCCACAGGCGTCATATGGACTCGCTGACAGCAACCAGAGCCGTTACAATGATTGAAGAAGGTCAGGGTACTGTTACTGCTCAGCGGTATATTGAGGAAGTTGTCAGACCACATGTGATCCCATTTGCCCAGCGAGCGGGTCCTGGATTAATCTTGATGCAAGACAATGCTCGTGCACACACGGCTCGAGCGACTCGGTTTGTACTGGAAGCCTCTCAAATTCAAGTCTTGCCATGGCCGGCGAACAGTCCGGACTTAAATCCAATAGAGCACATGTGGGATCAGTTGAAACGAAGAGTTAGAGACGGTGATCAGGAAATCCACAACCAACAGCAACTCATCAACGCTGTTAAAAGGGCCTGGGAAGAGATTCCAATGGAAAATGTCAGGTATTTGATTGAGAGCATGCACTCCAGGCTTCAGGAGTGCGTAGCAAAACGAGGGGGGCATACCCGTTACTAAAAGATGAGCATGGAGTATTTTCTTTTGTTTTCAGTAACTTTACATTCTTTTTATTTTTAACCTTAAATATGAGTTTTTTTTTCAAAAGCAAATAAACTTTTTATTCATTATTATTGGAATAAATTTATTGGTCTACACGTTAAAAACTACATTAGTTTTCGTTATGGAGACAAAAAAAAATATATTGGTATTATTATTTTAATGGTACAGACAAAATACCTCGTGGCCCTTATTTTGTTTTGAGTAGTATATAAAAGATATAAATGTATGGAATGACTTGTATGAAAGAAACAATAATTGTAATACTTTGAAAAGAGGCTATGACAATAGTGACCGAGTTTCTTGCTGCTTCTTCTCAGCACAAGCCCACAATTTTCCAAAGCAGTGGTAGGGTTAATATTGGGACGTGTATAAGTGTTGTGTGTACCCTTGTTGGGTTTATGCAGAAATAAATGACTTTTTATTTTATTAGTGTGCCGACTGCCGAGGCCAAACATTACTCTGCAAACTCTGGCATAACGGTTTTCAAATCTAGACATGCGTTCGCGCTGTCATGCTGGCAATGCTGACATGCATGAGTGACGTGTGCGGGCTTAATCGAAAACTTGAAAATAGGCCACCGTCATCCGGACCAAAGAGTTTCCGGCTGTTTTAACATGGTCGGCACATTTTTCTAAAGGACCTCGGCAATCCAAAACATTTTCCTGTTGATTGTACGAGTGCCATTGTCCAAAAACATGTCTATAAGTCTTATTGTACAAGTAGATACTTCCAAAATATACCAGCCTAAACAGTGTTTATACGTTTGTGTGTAACAAGTGAGCTGTCGTAATGAAAATTTGCGAAGTAACTTTTTACTTTACGCAATCAATCCACAGATTTTAAAACCGTTATTTGACCAATTTAGGTAGACAACGCCAAACTATGTGCCGGTTCCTTTACTTCCTGTTCAATCTTCGTAGTCGAATTACCTATTTGAATCAAGAATCAAGAAACCAACTTTTTACCGGTTACAAAAATCATCTAGTCACACATGTACATACCTACCTAATACTAAACAGCCGTAAGCAGGTACTCGAGACCTCTTCTGGGGGCATTGACTGGGTACTACACCACAAATAAAATGCTACTCAGAATAAGACTAACTCAGGACGGCAGCTAAATAGCCAGTGGTGAAGAGCCAAAAGACATAAAGCACTTTATATGTGAATGCGATGCACTGGCTAGAATCCGAATGGGTCTTCTTGGAGTGGCTTACCCAGACTCGGAAGACAATAGGCTCTTTAAACCTAAAGACAGAGTAAATTGTAAATTGTTTCAACAAACACGCCAATTACCTAGCCCCAAACTAAGCGTGAGCTTGTGCTATGGTGACTAGGATAACGGATAGAAATACTTAAATACATATAAACATCCATGACTTAGGTACAAATGCTCGTGCTCATCACACAAACATAAAGTAAACAGAAAGTCATTAAGGAACACTGAAGAGTAAAGGTATGGAGAGTCACAAAAGATCCGAATGGGGTCGAGGTGCTCCGTGGGTTATTGCCCATGGCCCCTGTGAAAATAATATGACTACATTTCAGCTGGGTTGCGTTAGAAATCGCAAAACGTCCGTAGCTGTTTTCGTATATAAGTTATAAGTTTGTATATAACATTTACATAACTTGTAAATAACAAAATAAAAGCACTTATTTATAACTCCATTGGACAGCCGTTCATAAATAGTATCATGCAATTTAGGTATTTTACGACGCACCTGCCCCATACATAACCCAGCATAAACTACTTTTAGATCGAAGTAAATATTAGATTCTTGAAAATCGGCCGTGAACTACGTATATCAAACTGTAAATGTCAGTAACATGACCCTTTTGTTTCATAACTCAGCGTGTAGGGTGTATTGTTCTATTGAATTTAGTCTGAAGAATCTTAAATTACTAGTGCCAATATACAAGTAGGTACTTGCCACTGTACTTACTTAGTTTGAAAATGTGATGTCTACACACTGGGCTCAATCCCAATGTGTCTCTTATTAGTTTTTTTATTACAATACGAAAAAAAATTTGGCAGCTACAGTATTTTTTTTGTTACAAAAAACGAATTAGACAGCAATGTCCGAAAACAGCGGTATTCAGTCATAGCCAATCAAAGCTATTTGTAAAAAATAGAATTAAATTTTGTGGCTCCATGAGGTTACGCTTCGCTTCTACCTATAAGTAAGTTAATTAGAAATCAATTTATCTAAATTACCTGTATCGTACGTACTTTAAAATTTTAAATTAAAAAAGCACAAAAACGCGGTATATTGGGCAACCTGACTCTATATTCTAAACAAACAAGCGTGCACAAGCATATTTAGTAAGAATGCTAAAGAGGATGCAGTAAAATACTTTACGCTCAAGTTATCATCGATCGCAATGCTCTAAAAGCCGATGTGCAAAGCCAAAATAAACTAGGGCACAGGACAACACGTAAGAACCGACGATACAGAGACGCAAGCGACTATCAACATAATAATCTACATATAGCTTATGAAAAAAGGTTACATTTTAGCAAGAAGCCTAGACTTAATCTTAATGATCTAAGTAATTAAGTACACGAACTTGGCTTACCTACCTTCTATTATTACTATTTAATGTAATTAAATTAATAAATTAAACAAACGAGATGGCGAAATCTTAATTTGATTATTAATGAAAATGCTCCACAGCTTCTTTTTCTTCAAAAGGTGCTCGACGACTCATTACCACAAAAGTAAGTTTATTTTGTTATTTTTTTTATTCAACAAAAACGCTTGCTTGATTATCCAACGACCTGAAACCATTTACGAGGACGATATTTCGTCAATAACACTGTCAGTGGATATCACAAGAAAAGTTATACAGTGGCCCTAGCATGAGCCAAACAACATATCATTATCGCGGCCGTTTATCGTATTTTGACAGCGTTATATCATTTGTCTACCGCTGCTAACATGTCAAGCTATTTATGTCATGTCTAACTGTCAAAATACGAAATATGATTAAAAACGATAAAAGAGTCTACATACTCTAACATGAGCCTCTTTTATTTGTCTATTTTAATCGTTTTTTGACATTTTCGCATGACATATTATCGTTGTCACTTGGTGCTAACGACAAAGGAAAAAAATTCATTAAAGTCGGTGAAAAACTGTGTAAAACGCAAAAAATATGTCCGTACCGTTATATATTTTGTGTTAAACGCATATGACGAACGACCAGTGTAAGAAATACGACAGAAACGGTGATATTTGCGATCAAGTCGATTTCTGAGAGTGTGTTTCAGTCGCTTTGGCGAATATTTAAGCCCATGGATACTGATATTTCACATCATAGACAGGCTTAGCTTGGCCCCAGCTAGAGTCTATAAGCCTTCTAGCCTATTTGAAGGTGAGATCTCCAAAATAAACACTTACGTAAATCATCTATCACAAAGAGTTCTTTCACCTACACAAAAGCAAAGAATAGCTGTTATTGTTGTGTTTTATAAACTTACAAAATACTGTATTGAAAACAGAGCCTTTTATAATGTATGTTATTTCACATAGGTAGGATAGGTTAGGTAATCATGATTTTTGTTTCTTAGGGTCTACCTATGTTGCCTCCTTTTGACCCATGGAAACCAACAGCAAATTTAATATGTAAATCGGTAAAATAAATTGTGAAAACTTGCACACTAAAATATCTTAGATATGTAAACTTCCTTAATGTAGCTTTGTGCACTAAAAAGTATTCCAGTCAATATCTGCGCCTAACTTACTTTTGAATAACTTAAGGGGAGCCTACTATTACCTACCTAACATATACTTTATTATACATAAAGTTGGATAAAAGTAAAATGAATTGGAGTAGAAAAATCATTAGTCAAATAAACAATAATATGTAATTTTACAGAATAATAATAAGGTATTAACAAACGATAAACCTTTTCTTAAAATTTTAATATAATAAGTCTTATCACCATAGTCTCCACTGCTTCTTACAAGTCAACGTTGACTGCGATGACATTTTTTGAAAAATAATACATACTCTTTAATGTTTTTCATTATATCTTTCGATTTTGTTACAGGGTGACTCAAGGTATCCATTCGAGGTGGAAAATGTTGAAAACAATAAAATTATAAAAATTATGAGCAATCAAATGAACATGTCAATAGAAACTGCATATTTACTAAAATATCACAAGCTAGAAGGGATCAAAAATTATTCACAATCACTTTCAACGGGATTCATGTTGGTACTACTACAAGTATTCTGTAACTTTTCCTTACAATTGAATCCAATTTTGATCTGTTCCAGCGTACCTCCCAAAATTAAATCCTGAAATAAAATGTAAACACATATTATTATTTAATTTACTAATATGTATTTTCTTTCTGTGCATACTTAGACGTCTAAGTATGTAGTTTAGTAGGTATAGTTGGTTTAGTTACTACCAAATTTCAATTCAAATACCAAAGAAAACACTCTACGGCAAAATGTTGCATGTCTGCTTAAATGCTTCAATACTTACCGTTTTTCACTGCTCTACTGAGCGATATGGACCCAGTTTGTCCAACCAATATAGGCCTAAGGTACTCCTACTGGTTGCTCCACCTTAGCAGCTACTTGAGGAGTAAAGATAAGGAAGGTAGCAAAACCCAGGTGCGCTTTCATGTATGATAAGTAATCTGTACCTATATTACATCACAGTTTTCTAAAAGTAAATAATGATATTAGTTTCTCTTCCATTTGTTGTTTGTTTGATAATACAATTTGTTGAAAAATATTTATAGGTACACCTTTGACTTTGATTATAAAACAGAGGCCCTACTCCGATTGACGATGTCAGTATTGTCGACTGTAGCCGTCCCTGTTACTCACGCCAGAATGACAACGCAACCGAGCGAGATGGCGGATATCATCAACCGGAGTAGGAACTCGTCTATCAATGGCTGTCAAAACTGTCAATGTCATGTCAAAAACAGATGTAAGTTATTTAGTTTTAAATCGCTAGTCGTGCTTGGGATTAAGTGTTTAAGCCAAATCGGTAGTAAAATTGAATGAATGATTGAACATCAATGAAATGTTGCCACCCCTGATAATGATTTAATTTTGTAATATGGCTATATCCCGTAATCGTGTCTAAATAATCTGTGGTAGTGTGGATAAAGGCTTCTCGTGGGAAGGATTTCTATCGTGACTGGTTGCGTTGTTAGGAAAAATGATAAAATAAGACACGATGACAAATTTTCTCATGTCTAACGACAATGTATCGAAGTTGGTCATCGTAGCCCAGCTGGTTCACTTTTTTTATCACGTATCATTTTTTTCTATGCGATATCGTTTGATGATCCCATTTATTAAACAAAATAGGTAGGTTATGTTGTCACCATAAAATATTTTACAAAATTTTAATTTTTCAATTATGCGCGAAAGTCATCAAAAATGGATCGTTAGAACATCAATAAAATGCGGGGGCAGCCAAGTGGGGGTCGCCTCGCCGCAAGCGCGTAAAGTAATGTATTTCACATGCCGTGTTCGTTTTCACAGACACTGTTTAGATGCTTTATCTCAACATTTTTGTACTGGGTGATATCAAAACCAAAAAACGCGTGTTTTCCTCATAGATTATTATATTTAAATTTGATCCGGGATAAAAAAAGTCCTGTATAGCATGCAAATAACAAATTGGACTCATGGCTGATTATAATGATGAAACTTATCATAAGTAGCATGGCAAGCAGTAAAACTGTCGACGAAAAAAATTCAAAGTAAAATAATAAATACAGGAAGTTTTCAATAACTTTTTCTATGGAACTAATATCGTGCGGCATAAAGATTTTGATACTCCTTTCATAATTATTGACTAATATGTAAAAACAGTTTGTATGGGTCTCAATTTTTATTGGTTCCATATAAAATTATTACAATTAATAATAAAGTTTATTGGGAACATGTCTGAGTTATGTCTTATCAAAAGTTGTACAATTACGAACCTATAGATGGGTAGGTAGGTAGGCAACTACAGACCTATTACAAGAAAGTGAAATTGGACAGATTTGCACTAAGCCGATCTTAATTCAAAGATACGTCGATTAGGTAGGTCTCAGTACTATGTAAATGATATTTAATAAGAGCTGTAGCTGTGTATTAATACATAATATACATTATTTACTTCTATCCGTAAAAGACGCAATATTTCTTATTGAATCTGGATAAAGGCAAGCAAACGCGGAGCCAATAAACGCCACTCGCGCGTTTACGGATGACAGCAGAACTAATAATACGAGTATACGAGTACCGTCTATGTAAATAAATACGCAAGTTATTTATTTTATTAATGTTAATTCCAATTTACTTTTAAATATCTATGTTATTAGTTCCTGTGATCCACAAAAATCGGAAAAGTTTCACAAGCTAAAAAATAACAGATTAATGATTGAGGTAACAATTGTGCTGTGTTATTTCATAAAATCATCACTTATCTTATATTATTGTTTCTTATGATCAGTAATCATCAGGTATTTTAATAATACCTACTTCCAAACCGTAAAATTGCTTAAAAATATTTTTAAATATTATCTAAACATTCAGTTATTCTTAAAAAGTAACAAAATTGCATTTAAAGATTTTCAAAATTCACTTGTCTTACCCGGCAATCGAAACAGCTGAAAAGAAAAACCACCACCCAATTTTTCCAACCTGTATAGTATACTTACGAGTAAGTATATTAAGTATGTGTCTAGGCCTACTATGGAACCTTAAAGAATAACAAATCCCATTTTGGGGTCAATACTTGGGGAGTGTGAAAAAGGGTTAAAAGCATCGGAGGTTTTATGCCAAGTTTTGCGGAGTACCACTAGGTATTTTCTCAGATAAACCACGTATGGTTAAATATAGAAGAAGTAAAATAGTGAGTTCTATAACAAAATGTTCCGCGATGCTAGGAGCGACAAATGTCACGTATTATGCGTGAAAAAAGCCGTAAAATCTAATAATACTCCGTCGATAGCGCAGCTGCTTGTAGATGATTTTGTCTCTAGGCAATTGGACGTAGTGTTAAAAAAACTAAAACAGGTAGGTGCGAGGTACTCATTATAATATTATAAGTGCCGTTTTTGCACTTAACACCATTTTTCCCTCACCAGACTTACTACTAATTTTTCAAAAGCTACCGCAACTACGATTTTAACTTGTCATTTTTTAATTTATTTGCAAGCTATCAGTTTGAAAGCTGTTATTAATTTCCTACAAAAGCTGTAACTATTGGATTTTGAGAATAATCGTGTTAGACGGGTAATGTGACTTGTTAATTACTTCAAATTAAAACGATAAACTAAATTGTCTACGTAATATATGAAATACTTACATATATAATAACTTTATGTACACTACGAGTGTCTAATCCAATTAACTTTGAGAGCCGAAACCTTAGTAGAAAACTTAAATCACTGAAACTTGATTTGTACATGATTGTTGTTTTAGACAAAATGAAAAACACTGCACGACAGAACTGAACGAACCACAACTAATTAAAATACATAGACAAAGTTTTGTCTGTAAAAATAGCATTTGCATGAGAAAACTTTGTGTTAAAAGCTTCGTGTAACTTTACAGACAAACACTTTTCCCAAGTCTATGCGAGAAAAAAGTATTAAAACCTGAACAAGTGACAGATGGTTTATATATGATGCACGTATCAAAGTCGCGGGAATAAAAGCTCGGCGAAAGAACAGAGATTATCAACTTTAGCTTAGACAGGAGTTTTGTTGGAAACTTTACCGAAGTTGATGGGAAATCTGCCGCTACTATGTACGTACTATGTAAAACTGATACAGTCTTTCCTAGCGTTGCGGACAAATCATTTTGTTGACAATTTTTTTTAACAATATGTTATGTTGACCAATAAATAAATTAAGTACCTACTTTCTTTTATTTTACACTTTTTTGAAACTTACAGCTAGGACATGATTGCTTAAAATTATAAATACTTACAAAGAAGGCCATTTACATGTTTCTACTGTTATATAGCTAGATCTATGTACCTCTCGCTTTTTTGTCGGCATAACCAATCATAATATTGTACTTAATGTCATTTTACCCGGCCACATCAGAGTTCTGTTTTTCTCATTTCTACCTGAAATATCTAAGCTGTGTTCTGAATATAATAGCATCATAGTCAGTATTAAATTATTTATTAATTTACTAATGGAGTCAGGCTAGTTTCGTACTCCTAATCTTGTCTCAGTTAGGTAACTCATAAGCGTCAAAAATAAGCCGCTATAATATCTTAATAACGCTTAAGTAGGTGCCTTATTAAAAATGTACTTCTGTCGAGCTCATCAGTAAAAGATTGAGGTACCCACATCCCTGCCCAACCCAGCGTTTTCCATATAAATCATTATGTAGATAGCTTGTAGCTTATACGTGACTCAGGTGTTTCATGCAGATCGGAACAAAGGTTTTATTCTTGTTTCCCAGACAAACACGTCATAGTCTGAGGATATTCGTAAATACACTACACACAGTAAACAATTGGTATTCTGAACCTAATCTCAGAGATATCCTGGTGTTAAGTAAATAGAAAATCGGGATAATCTTAAAACACTTTAATCCCCTTTCCTGACAACATCAATCTCATAAAACAAAATCTATCAAAAAATACAACCATAAAAAAAGTAAAAAAACATAAATAACTAAAAAAAAAGTTTAATTAAACCATCGGTGCTCAACAATTGACAAGACCTTTTTCAAACACGAATGATGGTCTCATAATATTCAAATTAAACTATTAAGACCCGAGTGAACCAAGTTTCAAATAATGCTAAACCGGCTGATTAAAAAATAAATGTGTTAGTGAACTTCAGGCTAACTAAGACCCGAGTTCACCAATTCTTAAGCAGCCGGTAAATGTAAGTAAGCAGTAAGTATACCGACTGTTTAAGTACGGTTAATTTGACAAAATTTCCATACAAAATATGTAAAATAATGCTAATAGGGCTGATTAAAAATTAAACATGTGTTGATGAACTCTAGGCTAACAGAGCACACTTAGCAAACTTAATTAATACTCACCTAATTTATCTATTAGTCAAATTAGTCTCACACCAGTGAACAATAGTTTCTAAAGAAAAGAAGAGGGTATCTGACAAAGTTCTTGTTTACGATATATCGAAATATGTGAGAAAGATAAGCGAATTGAGTAACTGCTTTCAGCCTTACACTTGTTTATTTCCCCAGAGCTTTGGCATAACAAGATAAACGAGATAACTAGAAGATTTCTATATATAGTGGGATATTATTGCCTTATTTGTTTAAGTATAATTATAGTGGGCTTGCTTTATAAGATACTAGCTGTTGCCCGCGACTACGCCCGCGTAAACTACTATTTCTATATCCTAAAGGAACTGTTTTTTTTTCGGGATAAAAAGTAGCCTATATGTTATTCCAGACTATAATCTATCTTTTTGCCAAATTTTATCTATATCCGTTCAGTAGTTTGTATAAGTAACAAACATACACACGCACACACTTACAAACTTTCGCATTTATAATATTAGTGGGATGTACATACAGGTATTAAAAGCTCTTCAACTAACTAGAGATGTGGGGTGTCGTTTAATATTAACACTACCTGGGCGACCCTGATTTGCTCGGTTATACTACTATATAAAAAAAACTATAATTGGTAAATCTTATTTAAAAAACAAAAATAAAGTTATAAACTTGAATAAATACACAAAAGTACAAAATGTTTCGTCGCCGAGCGAGATTAGAACCCTAACCTCATGGAGTTGTCAGTCCGATCTCATACGCACTCGGTCACGGCGATCTTGAATGCTGGTGCGAAATTAGCGACTATATTCCGCGTTGAACAATGTGAAAAAAAAACGCATGAAAACTTGAAAGCACGCGTTTTCCCAAACATAAGACTAATCTAGATCAATTCTTCAACCCGATAACCCCCACATAACAAATTTCAGCGAGATCTTTAGAGCCGTTTCCGGGATCACAAATATACAGGTGTCCCAGGAAACCTGTTAGTACAGGTTTCCTGAGACACCCTGTATAATAATAATAATAATAAATTGTTTCGACAAACACACCAATTATCTTGCCCCAAACTAAGCGTAAGCTTGTGCTATGGTGACTAGGATAACGGATAGACATACTTATATACATTCATAAACATCCATGACGTAGGTACAAATGCTCGTGCTCATCACAAAAACATTTGCCCCTTGCGGGATTTAAACCTGCAACCGCCTGGTTTAGAAGTCCGTGGTGCGGACCACTACACCAAGACGTTCGTCGTCATATAATTATTGTTATAAATATAATAATTAAATATACTTAAAGGAATTGCTCGTTTAAAGGTAAAAGATAGTATAAAACAAAGTAGCTCCCGCTGTCAGTACTCTCAGATCTTTTAAACTACGCAACTTATATTAATACACTTTATAACATAGATATTCAACACGCATGTTTATATATGAATGTATGTATAATAATATAGGTACAAGAATTATGCAGCCGTGCGAAGCTAAGCAGGTCGCTAGTCTATATTAATATTATAAATGCGAAAGTGTGTCTGTCTGTCTGTCTGTTACCTCTTGACGCTTAAACCACCGAACCGATTGAGATGAAATTTTGGTATGGAGACAGTTCGAGACCCTGAAAAGGACATATGCTACATTTTGTTGCGATATAAAAACATTAAGGGGGTGAAATGGGGGACGAAAGTTTATATTGAAAATCCAACTCTTGCGGGCGAAATCGCGGGGAACCACTAGTTGATTATAAAATGCGTGTTTAACAAAGGTCTGTCAACACCACAGTAAGACTATTAAATGGGGTTTGATAAGTTTTCTTTTAATATAATGGCCAAAAGCCATATCTTTTCTGACAAATAATTGATAGACTTGTGTCGGTAAAAAAATTAACGATTTCACAAAATTTTACTAACAACTTAAATGAAAAGTAATAAAATTTGGATCGTTCTCAAAAACTACCAGTCCGAAAAATAAACAAATCAATGTTTATACTTTCAAACAAAACAATTCGAGGCTGGCGTTTAATACCTCCAAGAGCTGAATTTCCATATACCCTATTAAGTAAACAGCAACATAACAGCCCCTGAATAAAAATCCAATTGTTATGGTGATTTAAACAAACATGGTTTTTATTTCCAACGTAATATTCTTTGTAATATTCATTGTTTGTGGATATTTTAAATTGCCTTGTGTAGTGCAAAAATAGCAAGATTAACAACGAAACTTCGGGTTTTATATCGCGCAATATATCAGTAGCCGGGTAAGTGTGCTTGTAGTTATGCATTAAAGGTTCCGTACGTAATGCAATACATAAAAGTAGAATACGATTGTTCGGGATGCGATGGTTACCTACTTATAGCATTAATTTTCATTAATTTTCCTTCCATTTTACGGTAAGGTTTAGCTTACCTGGTAAAATGTTTACCAGGTTGAGCTAAACTTCTCACCAGAACTTACCATAAGTACCTAATCCAAAACTTACCACAACTTACAATAAGTAATTCAACGCAAGCGACAGTTAGTTCTTGTTTTTTATTACTAACTGTCAAATAAAGGGTTTGAAAATACAATAGGTGGCTATAATTTATTAGATATAACGATTAGAAAAAAACTCTTTCTTCCAAAAACTGCAATGACATGGAAAGTTGACTGAAAGTAACGTCAACACAAAACATTATTACCTAGGTTCTTATACTTTTTAATTATTTTTAAGTGATCTGCCCATATTGGTTACACCTAAAGTCAAAGTCAAAAATATTTTTTTCAATTTAGGACAGAAAATGCTACTTATGAACGTCAAAATTAAAAAAGCAGTAATATCGGCTATTAGGGGGCCCGAACATGTTTCCTCTTTCTTTCATCTTTTGGGCCCTACTAGTGCGTCTAAAGAAGAAAAATATACACAACTTTATAAAATGACTGCAGAACCCTAAATATAACCGTTGACTGACGATTGTTTGCGTCACATTACATAATTTCGTCGTAATTGCCGACGGAATCGAAGCATTATCGTATTTTCTCGTTGTTTTAGAGTTACAGCGTAAATTACTTCGTGGGAACTGGCAAGCTTCCAGCTTTTCATAGTCGTTCCTGGTCACCTGCACAGATTGAGCCGTAATTTCTTGGAGAGCTGGCAAATATGCGGATAGTTTGTCCAAGTCTACTACACTGAATGGAAAATAAATAGCGGTACGGAGGGTGACTCATCTTCTCAAACGCCCGAATATATTAACTAGCGTTAAACTAACTAGAAAACTAACGAAGGTGATGATGATGTCCTCCTAGCCGATTTCGTCTACGGCGGCCTATCTCAACAGAGATTAGCCAACTGCGCAAGACATATTATAGTGCACAAGTGTGTGCGCAATACACAGGTGCACTCTCAGTTCCTTCACTCTCATAATTCGGTGAGACGGCAGTCCGACAGACATGACCGTAGAGAGATCAGGCGCAGGACCAACGGCTTAACGTGCTTTCCGAGGCACGGGTGTTAACACCAACTTCCTGACTCCGGAGCTGTGTCTGAGTAATTTCAAGACAGAAAAACCCAAACACTTTCGGCCCGACCCGGGATTCGAACCCGGGACCTCGTGGATAGTACCCAGCGTGCTGACCACTAGACCAACGAGGCAGTCAAACGAAGGTATGGCTGGTAGAGAATGCATACTTAGCGCTAAGTCCGCCTTTTGTAAAAAAATACCTTTGCGATAAAAAGTTTTAATAAACTTTAATTATTTCCAACCGCCAATACCAATAAGTAATCGCTGTAAGCGATAAGACCCCTTAGTTTGTACATCTTTTTAGGTTTATTTAAATTGTATTGTTGTTACTTTTATGGTAAACAATAAAGAGTTATCTATTTAAACTCCATACAATCGCGGCGAGCCCTGTAAACGAAACCGAGCTCTAGGCAAAAGGACTCGGAGGCCTCGAGGCTTGTACATCACTACGCTGGACAGCATACTATCAACCTAAAAATGAAGCCATTTGATTATTGCCATTTTGGCGCTGAAGGCTGTAGTGAGCGTGTGGTGACCGTCCACGGAACTCATGAGAGTTGACAGAAACACGTGCAAGTTACTCTGTTTTAGTTCCCTGGACACTCGGTGGAGCGTTTTGATTCGGCACAAAAAAATCTATCATTTCTAGAGAATGTTTAGTCCAGCGTACTTGTATCATAGAGGTCAGTGATCCTGAGCCACCTGTATCCACATCGATCCAGCTTCTCTCTTTATGTCGTCACTCCATCGCATTTGAGGTCTTCCTACCGAGAGTTTCTCTCCCCATGGTCTCTACTCAATAACCGTCTTACACCAGGCGTCATGTTTGCGGGCGACGTGGCCTGCCCATTCCCACTTAAGTTTCGCTACGCGCTGGACAACATCAGTAACTTTACTTTGATCTTTTAGCCACTTATTTGTCATGCGGTCTCGCAATTTTATTTGTTATGCACTGTAGTCTTTGACGCTATATGACAGTATTTTTTTGCCGATTCTTAGTCTATGGAGTTAATAATCTTAAAAGATTACATGATCAGTGTCACCCCTCGCCTTAAGTCATTCTAAGAGCGCTTTCACATTAAGGCGACTTTAGAAAATCTTACACAGGAAATACAGTGTCAAATAACAGCGAAGTTAAGCTGATAATAACAAAGAGGCAGAGGTGTCGCCTTGACAAATGGCCGCCTCGCGCCTACAACGTGACTCCGGAGCTTAGATAAATAACGACGGGATCAATAATCGAGTAAATAATTACAGGATAAAACGTGCTTCTTTTACATGGGCACGTGATATTGAAACAACGAGGCCAATGCTGGGAGTGAAGTTCTGAAAACATGTTGAGTAGGTACTGCATTTGCTTCACATTTAAGGCTCCGCACCAACTAACTATTATGCTATTACCGTAAACTTGCATGTAGCTCAAAATCCAAGTCATAGGTCCTAATAATTTTTTGAATACTAAAGCCATCGTGAACTGAATGTACGAACGACAGATGAAACGAAAACATCTAGCTAAACACGTAATCTACAGTGGCCATAGGGATTATATTTTAACAAAAATGTATAGCCTGATGATGTTCTCGCGACTGTACCTACACGGAACGTCTTAATTACATCCTCTTCGGTCTACCTAGACTTAAGTAATTAGTTTCGGGATTAACATAAATCCGGGAACTTCCAAATTCGTAACGGGGCACGTATAGTACTTACTGCACTGGGTAAGCTCACATGTAAATTACAAAAAAATCTAGAATAATATAAAATACATCAAATAATAATTTCATTGCTTTGCCATGTTTCGCTAAGAAGCTATCTAATATTTGGAAAAATATGAGGAAAGGAAGGAGAGGAGAAACAAGTGAGTCATCATCTTAGCGTTATCCCGGTTGTGCACTCACACGAGGTTCTAGGGTCCGCTTTTAACCATGATCCAGGATATGGCAGATCAGATAATTACAGTGGAACGGCTGCTATCTGACCTCCGTGACCCTGTTAATAGGCAAACCTGACCAGTTTGGATCAAAGTTACACAATTAAATCAAATTTCACTTACAAAAATTAATCGACTGTGCCATCCGGTGGGATACAGTCGATTCATTGTAACTGAAATTTGATTTAATTTCGTAAAAACTTGCAAAATAATTGCTTAAGTTATAAAAATATAATCAAAGTTACACATTCAGTCACCTGAATATGCAGGTTTCCTCACAATGTTTCCATCGCCGTAAGAGTATCGGTAAGTAAAAGAAAAAAAAGTGAATGTCAAATTGTAAACGTCTCATAATTTATGTTTTTAAAAAAAACTGTTTTACATCTGACAACAGGAAGTACGAGTAAGTACACATATATGAATATTTTATTGTTCGTAATATTTTTAATTGTTAGTTTTCAGTGGATCTAATTACTTATAAGAAACCTTGGCCCATAAACAACTAATGTGTCCACAGAAACTGTGGTCTGACCCGTAGCTTCACATAAATTAAAGACGTGCAGACTGCACCCCGTAGTTATTAAGGAGAGTGCAGTGTTTTTCCAATAAACAACCGTTAAAGTGGCAGACAAACATAAATAGAGACAGCACACCTAGTAAGCCATTGGTGTCTAACATGCAAATGATTTGTTTTGTGCAGTTTTTTTATACATTATTGACATATTATGATTGGGTTTTTAAAAAAGTAGTTTTTTTTTAGCTTTAGGTTAGTGTTTTAGTTACTTGTTTCTTATTGTTAGTGTTTAAAAAATATGTGGGAAAATAGAGTAGGGGAGGTCCGGGACACTGGAACAGGTGGGAGAGTTGATCAATTGAAACTCGAACAATTGAAATAAAATGTTGTGGTAATCTAAATTCATTACCACCAGAGGCGTGAATCGAACCCGCGTTCCTCGCATACCGGGCGATTGCCTAACCTCTCGTCGATTATTAGCATACAAAAGGCAATTTACAAGCATGCGGCCGATTTTTGCTACCCATAGAGATAACATAATCTTGAACTGAATTTGGAAGGTTAAGTCTTCTGGCCTCCCCTAATTTTTAAAACGAACTTGTTTCAAAAACTGATTTACACTTTATTCCATTAAAAACCATTTCATGCTATTGACACCCATGAGTATTTCTTAAGAGGATGACTCGGCTTTCTGAATGAAATGATGAACTCCTTTTAGCCTACATAACTGTTTTCATACCCCACATACGAACGCTCGTCACATTCTCTCTAGCTATACATCATTATAATCGATAGCTCGCTCCATAGAAATCGATCTGATTGACAAAAATAGATTTATTAGACCGGTGGCCATGAAACCACAATAATTGTCTGGTGATACTAACGCCGTACTAATCACCATTCAGAGAAGTAATGGACACTTTGTGGGCACTGTACTCTTCTACAATTTTATTAAAAGCATGTCATGTCTTTTTATTTAGAACATCGAAAATTAAAGATACGATTCTAGCAGGTTTTTTATCAGTACCTACAGTGATTCAAGAAACTCAAATAGTTAGCTTTGTAAAAAGAAGATGTTTACTTTTATTTTTATGCCAAGACCTTGTACATGTCCATAAAAAAAATTATAAAATACATGTAATTAAACGATATAAATAAAATTTTAATGTGATTTATATTTTTTGTGTAATGTTTATTATAAAATAATAAACATTTTTTCTGTGTAAATCGTTGTACTTACTGTATTTTTCTGTTATGGTGTGCAATAAAGTGTTATCTATCTATCTATTTTATATCCTGGCAGCTAGAACTGTCATTTTAGCTCCAAAATAATGTTTTATGTATTTTAAAACATCTTTGTATTTACCATGAATATTTATTTTGTTTTAGTTCTAAGTATAGGCGCTCTAGCATACATTTACATAATACAGTGGATAATAATATTGTGCTGTTTATAATTGAAAATGCAGTAAATCAATAGTTTAAAATTATTAAAACATATTTCATACGTTTAACTAAAAATACTATGTGCACTTTTTTACTTCTAAGCGCTTATATGTATACTCGTATGTATAGGCCAGTGTTAATTGCCAATTAAAATTCCTTTTGAAAGGTTTCATCCTTTGATCCTTTTTCATTTTAAAATCGGTTGGTGCCTAATTCTCGAAAGTGGCAACAAATAGAATTTGGAATATATCGGCGAAGGCATGAAATTTTTTCAGTCTTACTTAGAGGTATTATAAAAGTAATTTTGATTTAGCCACCATCATTAACAACTGACAATGATGATGATGACTTAAGCTGAGCTTGTTGGCAGTTTCTTTGTTAAATTGTTGATATATCCTATTTTATTTTATTATTGCTACAAACATGTAATTGTGCAATGATGGATTTAATGAATGCCAAGTGCCAATAAATTAATTTATATTCTATTGTAGCATCTAGTATTCCTGCTAAATTTCTTACCATTTTTTTCCAAAATTGAAACGTACTCATAATACCTGAATAGAGCTGATTCCTTCTACTAGGTCCAGCGCCGTAAGATATAAGACATAAATATTTATACCATTCAGTATGATAAGGCGCATAAACGATGTGCTTTTATAGGCTTAAAGCACTCACGGCCACTTTCGCCCCGCCTTCTTTTATGGCAAGTTTCCTGTGCTTTATGGCATTCGACAGGAAAAGACGATCTTCTAATGCGTTTTATAAATCATTTTGTGCAGCTTGAGGTATAACCTTTTCTAAGGTACGGTCAGCAGCAAGGTAAGGTAAACACTGTGTACCATCTTAAGCAGTTGTAATAAGTGTGTGTTTGCAACAAATATGTTTGGGCTGATTTGCCGATACTTAAGTATTCCTGGTCACAGTTTTTTTTATATATTTGGTGTAGTTATAATCCCCATGATCTGGTGCTAAAGAAGGATACTACATGGATACAACCATATACCGTCCTAAGAACGAATAAGTATATATTGAATCAACTTCGCATAAAGATTAAATATATTAATTAAACCTATGGCGGATACCACAAAATTTTGATATTCTGTATTCTAGGATCAAATTATCGGATATTTATCACATTTTGTGATATTCACCATGTTTTTTTCGATAAATATCGTATGTGACATAATATTAAAGGCGTGAGAATTGCGCCCATGGCATATTATGTGACCATCTTTAATCTTTATTCCGCCTCAACGTTCTGAAATAAGGACAAGATCCAATGACAAAACTACACAGACTATCACTTACTTCATGAATATTATTTCATTTACATCGTAAAAATCTAAAAATACGACTCGGAACAAGAACACAGCGACATTGCGACGCAAAATAAACATGAATGCCTGGAGAAGGTAAATATGGCCCTAAATATTTAAGCGGACACGAGTATGAACAATGTTCCGTGAAAATAAACTGTTTACATGCTCCATACAAAAAAGTGAATGATAAAAAAGTATTGTTTTGTCAACGTCTGCTTCACGATTCTCATACATTTATTACATAGGTAGACCGATATCTCGTAAAAAACAACATTGAAAAAATATTTTGATCAAATTATTCGCAGCGATCTCAATCTTTCTTTTTACCTAATTTATATAAGCCAAACTCTAGCCCCCAAAAGACATAAATACCTAGTTTAGTGACTAACAGTAAGCTTATAAAACTTAAGTTGCATAAGTTAGTAGTAAGTTGAAATTGTTGTGTATCAGTTTCTTTTGATATTCATAATCTTAAATATCCTAGATTCCAACGTATCAGAGCTAAGCTACTACGTTCTGAAAATTAAACCCATATCACATCATTCATAATATGTACATTCATACTGTATAAAATTTTCATGGTAAATCCTATATTAACATCAAACCCCATAGTGTGTATGTAAGTCTGTCTATCTGTCAGTAACCTCTTGACGCTAAACCCGCTGAACCGATTTAGAAAAAATTTGGTAGAGATAGTTTAGGTCGAAGGACATAGAAATCATCCTTATTTGAGGTGAAAGGGGGGTTGAAAGTTTGTACGGGACATTCGACATTTTCTCAGGTGAAATCGCATAAGATATAAAATATAATTACTACCAAAGAAAAACAAATCGTCGATATGGTTTCTCGTTCCATACCAAATCCTCTTATAATAATATCCTAGTCGCAATATTGAAACATAAAACCGCCGTCATATCTGTTTATGCGACCACATAAAGAAGACGAAGCGATATGATCGGTCTTATGCTCGTACAAACCCTAATAGCATACTCTTTATGAGGCAAATATATGTAAGTTCGATATGCTGATTTGATACTTTTTCGATTATGTAATCCTTCATCCTTCAGTGATGAAAATAAACTTTTGCTTCTATACAATTTTTTGGACTACCAACACAGGAACGAATTGCGAATCTCGTAATAACTTTAATGTAGGTATGATCAAATATTATGACTTGTACTAGATTTATTTTTAATCTAGTTAAATTTAATGAAATAAAATTTATTTCAATTTATTAGTAACTAAACAATAATAGTAACATATATACAACTTATTAATAAAAATAAAGATAAATTATATAATACAAACATTACATTATATTTTGTTATTAAAGCATTCTGCATAACTTGATTTCATAAGAGGTATACTATACCTACTTAATTATCTAATTACAAATTGGCTATTTTTTAGGGTTCCGTAATCGTTCTCGTAATCTGCATTTGTTAAGTACCTACAAGACCCTCAAATGCGAAATCACCGAAAAATACTCATTTTTATTCTAGACCGTTGATTTTGGTGTTGATCTCATAGTATAGTTATCTTAGTCACCATAGCACAAGCTCACGCTTAGTTTGGGGCTAAGTAATTGGTGTGTTTGTTGAAACAATTTATTTATTTTTATTGTACACGTATTAGAGCAGTAGAACACCCCTAAAACGACAGGTCACGGGTGGTTTTGCCTCTCTTCTTGAAAAAAAAATCTTGTCTACTTGATCGGTAGAATAAATTGTAAAAGTTGTATTTTCCAAATAATTATTTTTTATTTGTTACAACATCTACACACTTTCCTACACAGTTAATAAAGTTAGACCATATATTACGTATCTTCATTGGCATTAAGTAAGCAGATAATCCTGGCCTAACAGATATATAGCTATAATCTCTTGGGTATTACGCAATTACATGACGTGAATTGTCAGCTTCCCTTTTGTCAATTTATTATGTTCACGTAGTCGAAGCCTAACCAAAACAAATGGGCTGGTCAAAATAAGTCTCCTTGGCATTTGTAGTAATGAGTCTTATTTATACTTGCTGCACAATTTAAAAAGTTGTACAAATGACGGACTTAATGTCAAAAGCATTATCTACCAGTTCAAGGTCAAACAGATACATGCGGTGCAAAAGAAGGAAAAGAGAAGTTTTCAACAAAATCGAGTACTTTATGCAAGGACAACCTGCACATTAAGCAGAGCAACATCCTCATCAGCAAGTATACTTTGCTGGTACATAGCATTTGTGTATGTAAATATATTTTTTTCGCTCATTTGTAAGGTAGTTTTTACTTACGGTTTTATCTGGGATGCTATTCTAGGGTGCGATGTTTCCTAGAAAAAAAGTTGACACGCGTTTGTTTTCATCCAATCAGTCTATGTTCAGTTGACGTAGGTAACATACTGTATCTCATGTCTATATTTACATATTATATAAGCGCGATCATTTTATACGAGTAGCCTTATAACTTTATTTTAATATTCACATAGAATGAAGTTCATAAATCAGTTTGAAACAAGCTCGAATAAAGTCCCACGGCAATCGATAGCAAGGTCGCGCTGAACGGGCAAACGACATGTAACCTGAAGGCTTCGTCAATTGCAAAAGCGAGTTATAGGTAATAACTCGTGCACAAGTGTGTGCGCAATACACAGGTGCACTTTCTGTTCCTTCACCCTCATAATTCGGTGAGACGGCAGTCCGCCATGATCGTAGAGAGATCAGGCGCAGGACCAACGGCTGCGCGGCAACTGGTTCTGAGTTATTTCAAGACAGAAAAACTCATCACTTTTGGCCTGACCCAGGATTTCAACCCGGGACCTCGTGGATAGTACTCAACGTGCTGACCACTAGACTAACGAGGCAGTATAGGTAATAACGGGTAAAGTTCAATATAGGACCTTAGTTTTGTAAAATTAGTCGTCCTACAGCTGGACCTTCAGGCCTACCGCCAAACTCGTTGGCTTTCAAACTAACGTCTTATTGCTTTCCAGACGTCTCAGTTTAAAAATCATCGCCAGCATTCATTGAGAGCTGGGTATCATCTCAACCATGAGAGCCATACTAGTACAGTATGGCTCGCACTACCTACGCTTAGAACCGTACTATCAGCAATTGACTTTCTTTGAATTGCCAGCTATTGGAAAATTGCCCAACTTTAGGATGGCTAAAACTCGTACTATGAGCGTTCAGGCACTGGCTTACAAATGGCAAGGCTTCGGTGATACAGAATCAAAAAGCGAGATGGGGCTATACATCCACATATGTCTATTCCGTTTGATTAATTGGTGACAGGTTAACACAAGTTCCCCGCTGCTAGCCTGCTATTATATGCATAATTCTAATGGTAAGGTCTCAGAGCGGATTAGAAAATGTTCCTATATGGCAAGTGGATTTATTTTCAGGGCCTCTATTAATCTTATTTTACGTGAGTCGACATTTTAATTTTCAGCGAATTGAAAAAAAAAACATATCATTAATTATAGAATGTAGTTAATGTCATTAAAACTCAGACGATAATTAATTTAGTTGTGTTAGTAAGGAAGGCCCATGTTATCCTCCATGGTAGAGCGACCCGTAGACAAGATGCAATTTATCCTAAAGCGAAGTTAGTTATCGCTAATAAAATATATGAAACTGACATAAACCATCTAAATATCACGTGACTTCTGCATAGATATGTATCTTGACATTTCGTTGGCGATAGCGAAGTAGAAATGCGCCTAGTCAGACTGACTCGAGTAGATAGGTACTGACTTGAATACTCATTATTTTCAGATATTTTAAAGTAGATACTATTCAAAAAATGAAAGGGTTGATTCAACATATTTTCAATAAAGTCGAAAGTTCTAAATATAGTTCCCTAAATTTTATTTAAAAAATGGTAATATCCAAAAATGTTGCCCTGTATAAAAACAGCTGTTCAATTCACAGGCTTTGCAAATAAGTGTTTCGTAGTTAAAGTTTAATTGAAAGTCGAGATGCAGCGAAAGATAGCAACAGTTGTCGTCGATCACGCGATCTCTACATTTGCACAACAGCTGCCAACCTCTTTAATACCCTAGGAACAAACAAACAAGGTTCAATGTCAACAAACACTTTCGTTGATAATTGTGCTTCACCTTTGCCGTGAAAAATAGCACACGACCGCACAAACGTACAGTTAAAAATCATAATAATACCCAGAATGTGAATGTCATCGCAATGACACTGACAGAAGTCTTCCAAGACTCACTGAGTCACAACTGCTCCGAAAATTTCAAGATAGTATTCCAATAGCAGAGTAATTCGTCCTGTTTCAGGGCACAGGCTTCGACTAAAGTTCGTTTTTCTTTACGTGTCAAACATTGTAAACAATCTTTTTATGACTTTTAAAACTAATATCGGTGAAAAAATATATTTACCAATAGCGCTAAAAAGCTGCATACATGAAACGATAAAATACCATATTAGAATGTAATTTTTGTGTCTATCTTATTTTTAAATGAATCATTTCGTGTAAAAGGAATGTCAAGATTGTTTATAATGCTGGACAAGCAATGAAAAACGAACTTTATAGTATAAGATAGAGGGTGTGATCATACGTACTTTTAGGTTTGACAATTCAGTTCATGGAATAGTGTAAATGTGTTACTAATAATGGTCAAAATGGTTACCATCACGACTGCGCCTTGGTTTATTCACTTTGGCTATCACTCCAAAGCGCTGCCGGCACTCCCCTACAATCACCTCCACGTACAAATACAAACAAAAAGAAAGCTCCAATATCGCAAACAATACGAAATTACATTACAATTTAATTTACAATGCTACGGAGTTTCGTAGCACCCGTAGCGAGCTACGGCCTACGATATTGCTACGAAATTCAATTGCGATTGTTTTGATTGTTCAATCAGGTACATTATTGGCTCCAGTTACTTTGTTATGTCGAATTGGGGATAACAAATAATGTTATATAATAATGTGATTTATGCATATCTGATTGCAAAAATATAAAGCCTTACTTGGGATCACATTTTCGATTAGTAGGCAGGATTATGTTAAACTATGTTCAACTGTGATAATAATGTAGGAGAACGTACATAGCACAGTAGCGAAAGTAAAAATTTATCTCTGGAAAACGAAAAACAACATATATGCATACATAGATAGATACTCTTTATTGCACACCACACACAGTATAAATATACATAAATGCTCATAGATAATACTTTTTATATACCTACCTAAAATGCTAATGTATTATTTAAATGTACTAAACTTGCCTACCTATGTACACACGGGCGCACGACAGACTATCCCACTTTGAGCGTAAGACCGACTCTATTCCCTACCCGTAATAAAAAAAAGCTGTTTTTGTTGTTTAACTTGGTAACCTGACGTGCTGCCTATTACAGAAACATTATGTTACCAAAAAAAATTACTTTTACCTTAGTATTAGATATTCAAAAACCTTAACATTTATATTCTACTAAAGCGCATTAAGAATTCTCAAACCAATAAAAATCAAACCAAGTTTCAAGTACTTCCAAGTGCTTTTACAATAACAAGAACTTCTTGTGGAGGGCAAGTCCATCAATAAGCGGAACTTAGGCCTTACTCCAATGACGATGTTGGTATTTTCGTTTGTAGCCGTCCCTGTCACGCATGCCAGCATGACAACGCGAATGAGCGTAATGACTATAATCCGGCAAGTTCGTGTGCGACCCTCCTTGCACCCTGCAAGACGTGCAGGGGGCGACGAAGCGCCAATCACACGCGGTTGTCAAAGGTGATTCTCTTCTGCAACATCACCCGTCACCCGCTGACGTCTAGCGTGCCTCGCCCCCCGCACCTCTGGCGACTGCAGGAAGGTCGTACACGAACTTTTCGGACTATATAATTGACTAGCACGGACTTCCTTCGACGTTTCTTTCACTTGGCGATTATAAGGTACTTCTACCTTTTATTAAGGTGATTGATTTTTTAAAAACGTTTTTTAAGGTGATTGTTTTTAAGAAAAAAAATAAGATAACGATTTTTTTGATTTTTAATTTTAGTAATAGGTACACTAGTTGCCTGTACTTCCTAACACAATGCCTATAAAATCAGAAGTGTTACCTCGTTTTCTCCAGGATCACGCCTTGAGTGACAATGGAACCTTGGCAGGAGTATAATTAAAAAAGTGATGATCGAAATCGGTCCACATATTTAAAAAACATACAGTCAAACATAGAACCTCCTATTTTGAAGCCGGTTAAAAAACGGACATCGTCATTCGGAAAAAGGAGGCTGCGACCTCACTTAGTAAGGTTTTATCCATATTCTCGGCTCTACCCGTCGCAGTCGCTCTCACTGTCATGCTGCCATGAGTAACAGAGATGGATAGAGTCGAAGATATGATGGACATTATGTTACAGAACTTACAGAGTAGGGTCACTGATGTCGGTGCCAAATTGTAGTTCAAAAGTTGGACGGAGTCGGTCGACGCACTATGAATACTAATGACCCGCTATTGAACGTATACCAAACGTGGGGGTAGTAAATCGTTTATCGAATTTATAATTTAATATGCTAGTGGCTTTTGGTAGTTTTAAGACAATTCATGATACAAGTAAGCCCCGCGTCCATATTCAAGCATCGGATTGGCATTTGTTTTCTTTACGGATTGTGTGTGCGTGTGTGTACAAGTAATTTAAGTAGAAATTTGTGTTGTATGAGTAATTCTATTAAACTTCATTGCAAATTCAATTGGGGATTTTTCATATTTTTTTTGCTGTAGAATTACTAATACTATTGCAATATTTCTTATTATTCCGAGTTTAGACTGCCGAGGGAGTAATAAATTACTAGAATTCGCCAATATGGAAATATCAATTCCGTAGTTGCTACGATAAACGGATAAGTTTTTTTAAGAATAAGTACCAGAGTCTATGGGTATATTTTGTAACTTATTGCCCAACGACGCAGCAATCTGTGCCGATTTTACAGTTTCGACATATTTCAAGATGGTTAGTTTATAGCACTGATGGTTAAATCAATACATATAGCTTTAGTCGTTTCATCACCAGCTCAGGTATTCGAACCAGTACAAAAATTTCAAGTACACATGAAATCCTGAACTGTGAATACCCTACGGCTTCCACGGACAAGAGAAATAAAAGAAACATTTGGAATTGTTTGTTTTTATTTAAAATAATGAAATTACTGAATTTACAATGACCAATTCTATATGAACAGCTTATGCTAGCTTAAGGTTATGCTATTATACCTCAATCACAGAAAACTAGTTCATCGGAGGGGACGAACATAAATGGGTTCTGATTAGGCGTTTACGCTTTTTTTAAATCTAAAGAAATACTTAGAATTACCACCACTTTGCTTTGATAAAAAGAATACTAAAGGGGTACTAATTGTCCTAATTAAAGTAATAGAGTTGACCGACCTGTATTCCCGGTGTTCAATAAATTTCTGCGGATAGGCCAAAGCTTAGCATCGGCTATAAGCGTGATGAAAGGTGTGCAGTGGCAGCTGATTGCATGTTAATGTTCTACGTGGGAGCTGGTCTCACATGCTCCCGTCAAAGCATGTGGAACATGACAAAATCCAAAACGAGGACTCAATATATGAACTTAGATAGCAAATCTTTATGTTAAAAACTGAACAATTCCAATAATAATCCCGTGCAGCTGAAATGAAAACATAAAGCATTAGCAACACGTTTGCAACAAACCTCTGTGGGACACGAGGCTTTAAAGAAATTGGGTGCAGAGGGCACGTACGTAAAAGCAGCATATTTTGCAACTCACCATGTCATCGCCGTACAAATTCCTTAACAAATTAAACTAATTGAAGACTTCACGTTGCTCCTCCCGCCTTGCCGCGCCATGCGGCAACCATAAAAATTAGGTTAAATCAGCCTGAAACAAGAACGAAAATCACAGGGGCTGCTCGCACCGAGCATTGAAGACATTCAAGCCTTGAAACCTGAACTCACCATCGTATCCAAAGACTCGACGTATTTGAGATCGTCGAGTTAAACTTGGCATACCTGCCATTCTTCAATAAAACCAAATGAGGTTGAGCTCGACCTAGACGAAATAAAAAACAACCCTGCCCGGTGTGTTCATTGCTCACAAAAAAAAAACTACTAATTCCTACCAAAACTTTGAAACCTGAAAATCCAAATCTTTATAAAACAACAAAATTACATTCCTTTTGTAAACGCCGAGACACGATTTAACTATAAAACACTAATTTCAATTTATTCATAAAGTAAGTGGTTCAGGAAACCAAAATTCATTCTTCAATTGGTAGAAAATAATTTTCAATAAGTATAAAATTCTTTTATCTTGCAAATAGGGAATTGCAATAGCAGCCCCGACTAAAAAGACACTACACTACACTACAAAATAAGATCTAATTTAAGTCAGGAATACCTACCAGACGGAAAGCCCTGTGGAATTTGCGCGAAATTCAAAAGACAAATGCGCAAGATTCGAAATAATTAAAATTCACAACGTTACAATATACTTTCTTGAAGTTTGGATAAAGTTGGCGAGACTGAGCTACAGAAACAAAGACAAAAATACAAATTGGTTTCTTAATAGTGTAATTACTTACAAGTATTTCTTTGCTGGGGCTGATGCTTTTTATATTTTGTGAATATATATATATATATATATATATTTACATTACTTTTAGTTAAGTTTTAGGTTATTGTATTAGTTTTAATGCATATTAAATAAATTATTTTTGTTTGTGTTCAATAAAGTTACTACAGTATTTCTTTTATGCCAATAAGTACTGCGATTTTGTATACCAAGTAGTTAAAAAGAAAACACTTCGTCTCGATTCTAGGTCGGATGTCGATAGCGAGTCGATAATGGCTAACAAAAGGCCGTCATAGGCCACTGCCGAGGCCTCCCTACATTTTTCATGGCCTCACTTGTAAACAGTCGACTATTCGAGAAAGGGGTACCTAAAATATGTACGACATACCTAGACCTAAATGAACCTTTTACGTAACAGATAAGGATGAAAGTCGAATGGAAAATATGCGTCGTATCGCGAATCGTAGAAACCACTTAAATAATTCAGCGGAACCTGTCCGCTGGATCTGCTAGATAAAACTGTAAAATTGTATCTTTATGTGCTTTATACTAGTGTTGTAAAAGAACTGAGTCTTTTAGTCCTCATTTTGCGGCTATGAGTTCTTTTTGCAGAACTCAAGACTAATTAGTCTTCCGAGTCCTGAGTCTTGAGTTTTTTGAGTCTTTTAAGTTCTTTCAGTTCTTAATTTTTTTGAGTCGTAAGATTTATTGTAAGTCCTTACGGTTTTTTCAGTCCTTTGAGCTCTTTGAGTCCTTTGAGTTCTTTCAAGTCCTATGAGTCACGACTTAGAAAGCAGGACTGCAGTCCAATCAAAAGGACTTGGGTCATAAAGCCTATGAGTTCTTTAAGTCATAAACTTTAAAGTAGAGGACTGAGGAGCTCAATCAAAAAAAACTAGCATATTATGAAAGTTTTGCATTTTTTAAGCAGAGGACTGCAGTTTTAATAATCATATCACTCACAGTTCGAAAAAACAATAGGACGTGGAAGTTCATTTCATTGATACCATACATACATACAATCACGCCCTTTATCCCCGATGGGGTGGGCAGACTTGAAGAAGCACTAAGCTTCTTCAACCACTTTTAACAATTGATCTTATACATTAATTTAAAGACTCAGTCGCGGGTTCTTTTTTAAAAGGACTCAGTCGCGAGTTCTTTTTAGACAAGCTAAGTTTTTAGTTAAAGGACTTAGTCTTGAGTTTTTTTTATAAAGAGTGAACTCTTTTAAAAGACTCTGTCTCGAGTTCTCTTTGGCAAGACTGGAGTCTTTTTTAAAACACTTAAAACTCAGAGAGACTTGAGCTTTTACTTATTCTTTTTTGACTTCGAGTCTTACAAAAGGACTCTAGTCCCAATATTAGGACTAAAAGACTCAGTTCTTTTACAACACTACTTTATACACACTGCTAGTACTTTCGATACCACCAAACACGGATTTTATGTAACAGACCTATTGATTTATTATATATATAATAAATCAATGAACTGACCGAACATTTAGTTTTTTTGTATCGGAAAAAAACCATACGAGGTCTGTCTGAGTGTTAGTCCCCATTTGTCACTACATTTATTTATTAAACAAAATCCACAGCTCTTATATTTATCTAAATACTAGACTACCATGAAAAGCTGACAGCCAATACCGGATTTACATTTTATTTTCTTAAAATTAACGGTCTACAGATACAAAGTATGTGTGTATGTGCGAGTGGGCGTGTGTGCGTGTGCGTGTACGTATAATAAATAAGTATTTCGGCTACTATTAAATTAAATAAACTTTATGATTTGTTTACTTAAAAAAAGCTATAAACTTGAATAAAAACACAAAAAAGAAACAAAAGGAAAAAAAAATTCGACACCGAGTGGGATTCGAACCCACGTCTTCTATGTTTCTTCAGTCCGATGTCTTACGCATTACACCATGACGCCCATCTAAATATTAGCTGACAACAGAGGAATTATACTACATAACTCAGAAAAAGTCCTTGGTACATGGCAGCACGTGGGATCGAATTCAAAATCGATACCTCCCAACATGAGAGGCAGCCCAATAACCACTACTACGCCACCGACGCTCTTGTAGACATAACAACGACACTAATAATAAAATATCCCTGATTGGTTTGAAGACGAACAACAACTATGTTATGCAACATGGAAAAGACCGTAATTGTTTACCTTATTGGACATATATCTTCCGTCGCAAAGGAAATTGAGGTATAAATGTCCCTTTTTCCGTCGTTATTCCCAATTAATTGGTAAAAGCAATCTTAACTATCGGTGTAAATATCACGTAAGCACAGATTATTTAATACTCAACGTAAGCAAGTATTATTTGTATTTAACATATATTATGATTTATTTGTTTCTTATATTTGTTTCTTACGTTTACGCGAATTTAATAACGTTTAAACTCATTAAAACACAATTTTACGGATTACTTCGCGATTTATTTACATTTTATTTTAAACCTGACGTATATTATGATTTATCAAGATTTGAAATCAATAAACCTGTTTATGCTTACTATAAAGAACTTGAAAAAATAGCAATTTATGTTTTCCAGTCTGGTTATGATATTATCGACCCGATTCCAATGAAAAAATGAAATAATTACTTCAGTATTTTTTTTTATTTGAAATGGGTTTCCTCTTGACTCTAGACCATGCCAAAAATGGCGTTGACTGAGTCGGCGGTGGAGTGAGCTCACCCAGAAGGATCTAGAACTCCTCATTATTTTGTAGTTTGTACTGTGTCCAGAAAAATAAAAGTAGTTTCGCGTACATAACTGGTAGGTACGGAGAGCCCCCCATAAAACTTCTCTGATCTGTCAAATTTCCGCAACCATATTTCAACCTTATTCAGATCACAAAGAGTTTTATATCATTTGCGATATTTTGACAGATTTGGGTAAGTTGACGCGGGGCCCACTGTACCTATTTAAGCGATTCCACGACTTAGACCGAGTTTACACAGCAGCATGTTTAAACAGCCGGTAAACCTCAATTGGCGGGTAATTTGAACTCCCATACAAAATATGTCAACCACCTAGTGAAAAATTAAACATGTGTTGGTGAACTCTATACTAATAGGGTTAAAGTTCAAGTGCAGTAGGTACTTAGTTTAAAAGACCTATAATTATTTTTATAATTTAAGAAATTATTTTGTAAGTTTTTACGAAATTAAATCCCACCGGATGACACAGTTGATTAATTTATGTGAGCGAAATTTGATTTAATTTTTTAAAAGACCTACTCGCATTATGTAATTCAAGTACATTACCCCCGTATACGATTGTCCTTGAAGTAGATTATACTGAGGCATTGTTTGACTTTACCGGCTGTCTCTGTATCAAATGACGAGACAGTTTCAATAGTGTATCTCATGATACTTAGCATACTCGTGACACTGCTGTTGACATGAAGTGTTAGACATGAAGAATATTTGTGTTAGGTACTGACACCAAGTTTCGAAGTAAGTATGTGAAAGTGCCTGCTAAATTAATCAGTCTATTATCTTTGTTAATTACTCTTTACGAATTACAATAGATGGAGTAGCATATTTGTTTATTTAAGCCTTTAAGTTCACCAACACATTTAAAAAAATTAAAATATGTGTTGGTGAACTCCATCACCAACACATATTTTAATTTTTTTAAAGTCGGTCTAGCATTATTTGACCTATTATATACTATGTGTATTCTATCAAATTAACCGCCAATCGAGGTTCATCGATTGTTTTTAAAAAATTGGTGAACTCGGGATGAACTCACACGAGCCCTCCAAATATGCATACACGCAGGTAGCTCTCTACATATCTACGTTAATATTTCCATAGTAGACGGACAAAGTTGCCCTTTCAAAGGGCTGTGTTTATTTCACATGGAACTTTTGAACCCGTCCTCTGTTTAACTCAAACTTTTGACGTCATAATAAAACCGTGAAACAGTCACTTCAAAAGGATTTCCGGCGCCAACTCATGTAATGTTTAAACAAGTGTTAGTTCATTTATCATAAAATTAACAATGGAGTTAGTCAAAAGGGTAGGTATAGGTTTTCAAAGATTACTGCTCATCATTCTCCTAGCGTTATCCCTGTCATACACTCGCACGCGAGGGCCCAGGGTCCGCTGACCATGATCCAGGATGTGGCAGATCAGGTGATTACAGTGGAGCGACTGCCATCTGACCTCCGTGACCCTGTTACCTGGGGAACCTGACCAGTTTTTGGATCATGGTTACACATGCACTCGCCTGAATTCAGGTTTCCTCACGTTGTTTTCCCTCACCGTATGTTATGATAGGTAAATGATTATTTAATACACACTGCAAACAATCGATGATAAAAAACTTTAGCAATCGCAGTTAAATGTTCTAGCAGTGTTTGATTCTTATATTTAAGTAATGGATCCCAACTACTACGTTATTTAGTAAATAAAGTAAAAGTAAGTTTATACGAAATTAAATTTGCGAACAATTTGCTTAAGTTATAAAAAATAAAAACGACAAAAAATTACTTCTACAAGGTCCGTCGTAATAATTCGATATTAATAGTTATCATTTATTAAAATCGTAGGAATTTCTGGGAAAACTGCAGTTCCGAAACTAAAAGCATAAATTCATTTTACTTAGTTCACAAAATCAATATTGACCCATTTTTCAGTTCCGTGAAGTTTATTCGTACCGAATATAGAGAAATAAACAGAAAATACCGAAAACCTGTGAGAGCCTTTTATCACGAAATTGAAATGAAAAAAGCTAGATTTTTTCCATTTTAGCGGTACTGAACCATTGCTGAAGCTAAATAACGCTTGCTTGGCCAATATTTAAATCGGCATAATAAGTGTAGCCCAGACATTTCGATGCCAAGTGCCAAGGCCGGAGCCGGAGAGCGACTATTCGATTTATGAAAGTACAGACAGGATGTTTTCTTGGAACTGGAGAATTATGATCTTCTTTTTTTATTATCGAATTTATTTAATTAGTTAAGAATAACAAAACAATTTTTAATTGCTCTATTTATTATATTTTTGTTTTAAATAATCTTTATTATTTATATATAAATTTCTTATTATTTCAATTAATTCCCAGATACTTTCAATTCTAGCTAAACCGAAACCTTGAACCCCTTGTAAAATAACTTCAATTGTGATGAATTTATTTCTGTTAAATACATAGACTGGTTGGTTTAACACGATAGATAAATTGGAAAAAAAATACTAAGACTTGAAGTTAAAGATAAAAGTATGAAATAGATATTCGTTTATAAATTGCTTTTGAATCCATACACAATAATATAAAGACCGCGGTAAGCGGACACCTTACCAAATAAGATATGAAAAGATGATGGCAATTACGTGTAAACTTTAAACAAAACGAAATTTATTTATAATACTATGATGCTATGATCTACAAACTCATTCTCAAGTTTAGATATTGAAAAATAGATGCACATGAAAAAACCACCGCCTGAGGCGGGAATTGAACCCGCGTTCCTTGCATAACGGGCGATAGCCTAACAACTCCGCCATCCAGACGTTGGCAAAGCCTGTCAACAATAATTTGAAGTCATTCTCGTTGGAAATCATAAGGACGGGAATACGTACTTTATTCAATTCAAAATTAGATTCGTTCAAAGACATATGCAAAATACGGGAATTGGCAGTCTATGACAACTGAACTGATTGAATAAATAACTTCAATCTGCAATTCTAAAATGAACCTAGATTTATGTTATGAGCGTGAGAGAGGTTGCTGAATCGTGAAAGCGTTAGATCACAGACGGAATGCCGAATATGTTTCGTTCAGCGTACGTCGCAGACTGAAATTCTTCCTGCCCACTTTGTACCAGCTGGAGACTGTACCTCAAAAATTATGTGCACTTCATTGCTTGACCACATCGAGCACGTAACCTAGAGGCACGGTATATGGTCCACTGTCTGTAGATATGATAAATAATCTTTAATAAAAATATGACTCATTCCTAAACCTAAAACAATACACATATGAAGAATGAAAATCTAGTCATTTTTTACTTTTTGTGTACCAACCCTAGCGGTTCGCCCATCCGTAGGTTCTAATTTCAAAAATACGGCTGAGTCACACTACTGTTCTGAAAACAAATCTTTCTATTGTGCTATAGGGGCGAAGTAAGGGCAATTTTTCCGAAACTTATCAGTGCTTGGTACTGATACGAATAGTGTCAATTTAGGCGTATATTTTTTAATCGATTTTATAAACAAGGAAATGTTTTGGTTCTGATCATAAATAACAATAAACAACACATTAAAGTTAAAACATGTAAAGAAATAAGTGAATTTGTTTGACAAAATGTGTTCAGGAAAAAACGAAGGCATTCGGTGCCAAGGGATTTTGACGGAATTCCTCTTTAACAAAACTAATGACATTTTGTCTCTATAGGTTATGTGCTCGGTGCTTGACGATAACCACACTACCAGTAAAGTGCACTTTTTTATGAAATTCGACAGAGATTAGCGATTTAAGATTTAGCCCTGTATGGTTACGGCTGGTTAGGATCTTTAAGACTTCGGTTTTCGTATATGAAATTGCAAGATCTAAGATCTAGATTTAACGCCGTTTGGTGTTGAAACATTTGGACCGTGGGGACCATCCGCTAAATTACTTTTTTGGAAAAATTGCACCAAAATTAAATTCTGTTTTGGCAAATAGTAAAGCTGCCTCGTTCCTAGCTCAAAGGATAAGTACTATCCAACGCGGTAACGCAGCCAGTATCCTCGAGGACACGGGTTTAATTTTGATTAAGTAGGTTTTAAGGTTATTTATTTTTATTTCATGCATGTCTTTGTTTTTCTTTTTACAAAAGTAAACTGTTTTCGTATTTTAAATGTCCACGGGCGACAGTACTACAGTTACTGCAACCCATGCTGCAACGGAGCTCCAAACAAGAAGTCGAGGTAACAAAAGATCTTTTTTTTTTTAGTAAAAAAAACACCTTAAACAATTAAACCTACAATATGTATTCGGAAACTCGTATCGCAATTGGTGATAAACTTGTACTATGAGCTATTATTTGACTCCACTAAACATTCTGCTTTTCACCTTTACACAAATCGGTTCAAATTAAATGTCAAGTTTTCTAGTGAACGTCACTTGCTCAGATAGGTATTTCTTTGATAGTTTAATTTGGTTTGCTTAGGGGTCAGCTCAACTGTTCAGCTCCGAGGGAAAACTTGACAAGCGTGTAATGGCTTTCGAAAGTTTGTTTTCTTAGTGTCATCTCAATAAGCAGACCCATTTACTTATTTACAAGTGGTTGCTTGCGGCTTCGTCTGCGTAGACTCGTTGATACCAAAAACATTTATAAGTACAGGGTAGCCCAGAAGGAAATGCAATTTTGAAAATTCAAGGAAAAAAACTGTTTAATTTTTTACAACTTTTTTATTTGAATTCAAAGATATTTAAATGATTTTTTTTAAAATACATTGTTTAAATAACGTCCTTGACCGTTACAACAATCTTCCAATTTGACATAAAAATATTGGAAAACTTTCGTTAGTTTCCTGCCGAATAGATTCCATTTCTTGTCGAATGTTCAGCTTCAGTTGCTGCAGAGTTTTTGGATTTAGAGTAAACTTTGCTCTTAAGGTAACCCCACAAAAAGAAGTCCGCTGGAGTGAGATCGGGGCTTCTTGGTGGCCAGGAGATGTCACTCCTGCGTGAAGTAAATTTTTGTGGGAACGGTTCTCTTACCACGTCGATACTCTCATTTGAAGCGCTGGTTTCCCATGTAATCATGGTGACAAAAATTACAAAGCCCGCGCTATGCACTGCTACTGCCCCCGCGCCCCTCCATTTTGTCGTTCAGATATGCGAGCAAAGTCAAAAGGTCATTTCTCTATGGGCCATCCTGTAGATGGCAAATTACATAATATTGTAGCAGGAGTGGTGTAGACTCCCAGAACTATTGGTCAATATTCAAAACTTTGATAAGAAAATACTTATCCTTAATAAGGTGGGTATCGGAACTTTAGAAACAAATATTTAGTTTGATAATATTCAGAAAGTGCTAGTATGAATTACACAAAAATTACATGGTATTCGCATACGAGTAATTAAAATAAGTGTTGTGGCTGGCCCTGCGTAGGGCTCATTATACCGACCTTCTGTTATTATTAATGAGGTATATTGATTTGCTTATTAGCTCCTATGTTATTGTTAGATTCCGTGATAATTTTTAAAAAGCGCTCACGAAACATAAAAGCCTTGCGGTAGTGTTTTATACGGGATAAATTATAGACTAGGATAGAATATCTGTTACAAAATGGAAACCTAATGACAGGTCAACTTTCAACAGACACTTGTGGCAGTTAGTTATCCACTAGTGGTTCCCCGCGACTTCGCCCGCAAGAGTTGGATTTTCCATATAAACTTTCATCCCCCATTTCACCCCCTAATGTTTTTATATCGCGACAAAATGTAGCCTATGTCCTTTCCAGGGTCTCGAACTGTCTCCATACTAAATTTCATCTCAATCGGTTCAGTGGTTAAGGCGTCAAGAGGTAACAGACAGACAGATACACTTTCGCATGAACAACGAAGTTTCAGCACAATGTACCAATGTTGTCAACGGGGTACTTGAAAACGTGCCGTGAGTGTCAGTTAGGCTATAATAGAGTGAAGCAAATCCATTTCAAATAAAAAAGGTCGCTAGCTAGTTACCTTTTAATAATGGTAACAGGAGTCGAAATACCCGTAAGAACTATAAGCTTCGTCGTAGGCCCACTGAAAAGTAACGATGTTTTCTGTAATATTTTCGTTGCCAATGTTTATGCAAAACAGCTGACAATAAACTTTATGACAAGCATCCTCGCTACGTATCGCCGTCGATCTTAACCGGCTTATAATAGAAGCATGAATTAGGGTTCCGCCATCTAAATTGGCTTATCCGTTGAATACAGTGGGTAACTCGCTAGAAAAAAATCTTAGGTGGCGTAGGTACCTATTCTACAAGTAGAGTGTGAACTCGTGTAGTGATACAATTAGGAAAAGACTTGTTCTTGTACTTCATAAGAGGGTGCAGCGTGAAGCAAGTCAAGTAAGTCTAAACGATCTTCAAACAGAATCGAACTTATTAATATTAGTAATTAGATCCATTTGCTTTAAAGTTTTAGACTTGATTATTTAATTAGAACAATAGTTTTATTCTGCGCAATGCGCAAAACCATCAGACATTTGTATTCAAAACTGAAAAGTGTTCATATTTTCTTATTTATATTTTATTCGTGTATATTAAAAAGATACCTGCGGAATATCAATACAATCATTTTCATGTACAAGTTATTGTTTCATGCGTAAAAATCACCAAGTTTTCGAAATAAAATGCTCTTAGATACCATTAGCTATTAATATTATTACCATTTAAAACAAATTCTTTATGATGTGATAAACATGACTATGTTTATCACATCATAAAGAATTTGTTTTGAATTTCAACAAGACCAGGACCTTGTGCAATGACGAGGCTAACGTAAATTAGTTGTTTTTTATGTATTTAACTAATTCAGCTCATCGTACAAATGATTTAGAAATACGTTAATTTTCTCTATTTCGTGCAGGACCGCCTTAAACGGGTAGATTTAATAAATATAGATTTCATACCATACCTCAATTTGTAATTATTTATTTCCCACAAATAATTTCTCGATGGCACGTTTTACAAATTACCAAAAAATATCTCAACTTTAAAAAAATCTGGAGCACATGTTGTCTTGCTCCTTTGAAGAAAAGTGAGACACTTCAAGTTCCGAAAACAACGAAAACTCATCACGAATCGTAGTAGATATTACACAGTACACACTTTGCCTCTGAATTTTTTTATAGCGTCGTTACCAGTGTAGCGTAAAATACTACAGTCTGTCGGGTAACATTAAATCGATCAATTTATTTTCCGAAAATATTACTTGAAGGTCGCTCGTTACTTCATAATTTAGTTTGTAATTACATAGTACGCACTTATTTTTGTTAGTTACATTACGCTGTTAAAGCATATTTGATGCTATGCTGAATACATACAAATAAAATATTAACGTAGGAGAAACGTATACGCACATGGTTATATAACCATATATTTTCGGCACAGGGAATAGTAAAACAAATTCGGTTTAGTTTTTATGAAATAATCTACAAATAGAAATATAACAAAAAATATCGGATTTCGATGAGTCTCACAAGCTTAAAACTAACACATTCGGCATAAGTGAAGAACTTTCGGTTTTTCAATTTAATCCAATACCAGAATGGCTACTAAGAAAATTTCCTTTACCTTTCGTGGTCATTGCTATTCATTATATAAGTACTCTACTGAGTGCCCTGTCAAATTCAACAATTCTGCGTAAGGTTATCGTTATGTAGGTACTGTTGTGTAAGATGTTGAACATTTATTATACAAGGTGAGTCACTCAAGGATTTAAGAAATCGCGTTTTCACCAAAGCTACAGAGACGACACGAAATATGTTGTGTTTTTTATAGATTTTAGGTGACGTCGGGCAGAACTACAAATTTTAAATTTGTGGCAACCGCCCCTGTCCTCTCTTCTTACCCATACAACTTAGCCCTTAGGCTCCGCGCAGGTGGGTCACCGACCTCCGCCACCGGTGGCTGTCCCGCGCCACGCCCTTAGTCCACAAACGCAGGTGGTCGGTGGCCGCTACAATTGAAGTGTCAATTGTAGATATCATCTCATCAGCTAGATCCTTTGACAGATGTTTTGTCAAAATGACGAGTGGCCGCCACCGGTGGCCTGTCGCGAGTGACCACCACCACAAAATAAGTACTTCGTCACGACTCGCTTCACGTTTGCGACGGAAATAATGTTAACAGCTTGTCGCTAACCACTGGTGGCTGTGGTCGGTGAACCATCTGCGCGGAGCCTTACCCTGCTAGTAGAAGTAGGACGTTACCGCTGTTTAAGGGTACTTGTCAAAGTTTTAAGATGCCGTCGTGCTTATCTGCCAAAGCTTTGTGAAATAACTTCAAATGCCCGCACCTACGAGTATTATATGTAAGAAAGAATCTATTATGAAATTCAAGACTATCTTGATGACGAGAATATATGGACAGTCCAGCTTGCACCACACTGATGTACCTACCTATTCATTGTAACTTTTATCCCTTTTTCATGGCAGCTAGTGGTGACTGAGTTTGTTCCGGTGTCTTGTCGAAGCATTAGTAGGGCCCAAAAGACAAGGAGACATGTTTTCTGTCCTAATTAAATAAATAAATAATTTTTGACTTTGACTTTTGACTTCTTAATAAGTAGATAAATCTAATCATAGTTTAATAGTACCTCGGCAATTTTGTTAATACGTGTTAGGTATAGTTTTGCGTTGCAAGGCGCAGGGTAAAGGTTTAAAAGTTTGCCTACTTTGTAGCAGGTAGAAATTATGGGAGGTGATCGGGACACGTATCTACCTAATCGAAGCTGCTGTTAGAATCGAAGGCAACTCTATTTTATTTCTTACAATTAGCCATATAAGATTGTACGTACAAAGTGGTAAGTATTTTTTTCCTTATTCATTGCTTTACTTTACATGTTAATCCTATTTAGAAGTGTAATACTTATTACTTATGTTATTATATCAGAAACTCGATGCTCAAACCGCGAAAAACGTAAATCAAGAGTATTCGTGCTATTTATGTACATATGTAGTTTCAAAGTCAAATTCAAAAAACAAATGATGTGAGTTATCTAAATAGACGTACCTAAATAGATTTCATAGTACATATAACTTGGGTACTTAAGTAATAATATTGTGTAATGTCCATAATACGACGACGAGTGTGAACAAACCACAACATGTCTGCTACAAATACAAATTTGTGCTGGCAAATTTCAGCATGTACAGACAGTACATTTCTAATTATTATTACGTTCATATGTTCATTTATAATTAAACTTTGCTGCAACCTGACTGTAGCACTGCTACATGATTCTTATTATCTCAACAATAAAGAAAAGTCCTCCATTTATCAAGACGGTTAAAATTAAAATGTAGGTACCTAACCTCAATGAATGCAAATATTGCACGTCTCTGTATATAAAGTACTACCTAAATGAAGTAGTTCCTTAAAATTAGATCTATTAATATAACTAGATGCTAATGAGACGGCAATCGATTATAGCGGACCTAATTAAAGCCAATTTTAGATAATTATACGTACCGAAATTCGCTGGCAAAATGCGACCTCTTACGAACCAAATGCCTAATATCCAAAAAAATTACCATACTTACAGAGTATATGTTGGTTCTACTAAAATTGCATGATAATTGACCTGCCGCAATGTTCAAATTCAAAAGAGAGAAAATCCCTATTGATTGAGCTCTTCAAAAAAGTCTCTTTCGAGCTTTCGTGATTAAACCCTTGAAAACCTAGGCAAACTACATTGGTCACTGACTTGCGCTGACTTGACTGTCAAAAGATGTTAAAACGTACCTACTAATATCTTTGTAATTTTTTTGTATCCATACTAATATTAAAAATGCGAGAGTGTGTCTGTCCGTCTGTCTGTCTGTCTGTTATCTCTTGGCGCTTAAACCACTGAACTGATTGAGATGAAATTTAGTGTGGAGGCAGTTCGAGAACCTCGAAAGGACATAGGCTACATTTTGTCGCAATATAAAAACATTAAGGGGGTGTAATGGGGGATGAAAGTTTATATGAAAAAAACAACTCTTTCGGGCGAAGTCGCGGGGAACCATTAGTCTTAAATAAAACAAGCTACATTGCTTTGATCCCAAATAAGCACCAAAAGCGCTTGTGTTATGGAAATCAGAAACGACTGTAGCATAACCCAATATTGACGAGACAATATTTTTAGAAAATATGGATTTCTATAGGCCGGGGATCGAACCTGGGACCACAGTGATGGCGACACTCCGCGTGTATGGACCACGGAGGTCGTAGTAAAATACTACGTATATTATTTCGCAAACTGTATCACACTGCGTTGTTGAAATAATATTTTGTCAATACTTATTATTACTATTAGGCCCACTTGAACAAGTCCGGATTATCTACTCCGGACGAGTAGATAATCCGGACTTGTTCAAGGCATCTTGGTGTAGTACGACGACCGTCTTGGCAAATGTTTGTGTGATGAGCACGAGCATTTGTACCTAAGTCATGGATGTTTATATGTATTTAAGTATTTCTATCCGTTATCCTAGTCACCATAGCACAAGCTGAGCTCACGCTTAGTTTGGGGCTAGGTAATTGGTGTGTTTGTTGAAAAAAATTATTTATTTATTATTTTATCTGCATTGAAAGATTACTTGCGCAAGTCTGGATTAGCTTATCCGGAAGGTCCACTTGGTCACATCTGGATTAGTTAATGCAGACCAATGCAAGGCCTTTGATCTGAGTTGAAAACCCATTTCCCAAGTCCGGACTAGCTAATTCGGACTGGCGCAAGTGCGCCTTAGAGCTTAACGACTAGTCTGAAAATTCATGGACGCGATTGAACGGACGTGTGTATGTAGGTATGTACTCGTGTGTGTACGAATGTACTCGTGTGTGTATGTATGTACACGTATCTCATTTGAATATGAAAGACCGAGTGCGCTTTATTTATTCTTCCGGAACAAAGTATCAGTATATTTTTCTGGAATAAACAACGATTGATTGGGTGTGGTTGGGCTTAAGATGTATCTTTCATGTTAGATCGTAGCCAGCTGGGCATGTCAAGAAAATATATCTATACCTACCATAGACTTAGAATATATTGGCTTCATTATAGCTCTCAGTTAATAAATCAGCAGTCTGCAAGTGTCCCAAACCTTGGGACGCTATTGGTTTTATGTAGATCGGGGCGTTTCTAACCAATATTAAAGTTTAGTTTATGAAATAAGAAGGTATTCGGCTGATACATTTTACGACTTTTTGCTGTCGTTTAATTTTTATCCTAAATAACTAAACTTTGTATTGCGAGTATTGACAATAGATACCTAATAACTTTTAAGGGTTATATTTTTTTGTCCGGACCGAAACTGATATCACTCACGGTTAGTAAAACAAGATGCTGAATACTGCCATATTATTACTTAGCACAAAATATTTACTCGATGGCAGAAAAAGTACAGTGACTGCTTCATAAACGTATTTAACATAAGACATAGGTATCATCATATCATAAGACCGCAGGCCGATAACAATTAAGTTTCTATCGTGTCTGTAGTGGAAACATGAAGTTAGAGTAGCTTAACCACGGTTATTAAGAATGGTGAAACCGGAATAAGTTCGGTCTCAGCGTCCTGGTTTAACCAGCGTCCACTGAATGTTAACTAGATCTGAGACAATTCTAGTCTGAATAAATAACTTATCTACACTTGCCATTATCCTTTTAATAAATAGAAAGAATGAACACACAGAGAAAATTTTATTAGTAGTTTTTTTATTTTATTTTTACTAACAAAACCAGGTACACACGGCGGTCTTAATACCGTATTTAATTTTTACTAAACTGCTTGTATTTCAAATCTATCAGTTTTCTTATTTTGTTATGTTTATTCAACTATTGGTATATTTTGAATAAAATAATGATTTAGTTCACTTTTAGCATGGTATAGAAAATAGGTGAATAACTTTAAATCAATATGTATTTTTCATTTAAAAAAATTAAGTACTTACTAAAATTGGTTTGAGGTTTGGGTTTGATAACTCTTTCACGTTCAAACACGTACCTACCTCAATCCTGATAATATCTAAAATATAATAAGTAGTCCTTACAAAAAAAAGTCTGTGTCTTTAACAATGAAAGTTCGCTCATAAAACAATAATCGGATCAGGTCAACACTGATTGTAAAAGTTTTATGATAAAGAATTATTCAGAAATCTTACGCAAATTTTATTAATCCGATAGGCAATTAGGAAAAGTCGCGTCAGTCCAACCGACGAGGAGTTACCTGACGAAGCGAAACTTAGCGACGAACAATTTTAATTACCTTAAGAAGAAAATCCGTCTTAGTGCCCTCCTGACGCCAGCATAACCACTTTAAAAACCTCACAAGTCCAGTTTTGTTCCCAAATAGTTATCTTTATTCACAAAACGGGGGAAAACTTTAGTTATTACACTCGTGAACACGCACGCTCGCCGGTCGAAAATTCTCACCGCGGGTGGGACGACCGCCGCGTCACCTACCCTGACTGGCACTGAACAACTCGGCTGAAAATAATACAACTCTCCCGGAATTCAGAAAAACTTTTTTTTACCATACTTTTGCATAGTTTATTTCCTTTGGAAATAGAGTGCCGTGTGACCCACTTTCTTCTTTCAGTTTTATAGACACGTTTTAATTGTTCCAATGCACTTTTGCCCTTGCAACTCCAGTTTAGCAAACCTAGAATTCTTAAATCTATTATCACTTTGTGTTGGCAAGGATTCAAAGAGAAGTATTTGAATTATGGCGACTTTTTCGATTAACTGTTGTTGGGGACAACTTTGTATTTTGATGGTTTATTTGTGGCACAATTTATTAACTATGACCTGATTTAAAGTCAACGCTATAAAATACGATTTAGTAGTTTAGTTTTTATCACCAGCTATACACAGTGGTTATGGGTTAAATAAATAAATTGTTTCAACAAACACCAATTACCTAGCCCCAAACTAAGCGTGAGCTTGTGCTATGGTAGTGGATTATGTAACTTTAAATTAAATTATTTCAATCAAAGTTTTGTGGCTAAAGTTGGCCATTCACGGCCAGTTACACTAATTAGTCGATCTGAGGTACGACCAAAATTTTACGTTTTCAATATCGGTAGTAAAAATCTGGGCTATAGGCATAAGCACTAAAAAGTAACTCAACGTTATTATTTTTTTCCACAATTGCCCATATTTTACCGGTTCTAAGACTGAACTGACCGTGAATGGCCAGCTTAACAGAGTAACTGAAGTTGTCAAATGTGTCATTTTCAAGCGATTTCAATCCTGTATTGTTAGCAACAGAGTTACGTAATAAGCCCCCTGGTGACTAAGATAACGGATAGAAATACTTAAATACATATAAACATCCATGACTTAGGTACAAATGCTCGTGCTCATCACACCAACATTTGCCCCTTGCGGGATTCGAACCCGCAACCGCCTGGTTTAGAAGTCCGGTGCGCGAACGACTACACCAAGACGGTCGTCATTATCTGATGCTTCATATTCTGACTAAAACTAAGCTCTTATCACTCGAGGCTTAAGTGCGTTAGTAATAAAAATTTGAGTGAATTTAAATTCATTCAAATTTTTATCACTAATGCATGAACTACTGACTTACCAAGTCTCACTTAGTACATGATCAGATAACGTAGAAAACTCAGGAAAAGCTTTTCTGCTGAATGAAAATCCTAATGAGGGATTTTCTGATAACTCAAAATTTTACTTATATTGTATGTTGATAGATGGCGCTATGTATCTAAGTTATACAAATATTGCGTCAAAATGATTTAGCGTAAAACATTCTCAAAATTTTTAAAATATGCAAAATAATTGCTTAAGTTATAAAAATATAATAAGTTAAGCTGATTTCATCTTAACTGATGGTTAAATATTTGTAAAAATATTTCCATTGGATACATGCGGGTACATTCCCCAAGTATTGATGAAATCGAACGCCGGCTCACTGGCGTAGCAAGCACTTGCAAAAATTCGTCGACTGACTAACGTCCTTCGTAGCTTAGTTGGTAAGAGCACTCGCCCGGGATAGCGAAGGGACGTGGGTTCGAGTCCCACCGGATGACACAGTCGATTATTTTTTGTAAGTGAAATTTGATTTAATTTCGTAAAAACAAATTATTGTAATATTATGTGTACAGACATGTAGTATCAGGACTTACGTTAAAACTTAGCAAGTTTCAAATTGCAGTTAAAACCAACATTTTGTAAAAGGTCTTGATGATATCTAAATCGGTAAAAAACGACCTCTTAGTACGCATGAATCAAAAATATGCTAAACATAAACATAAAAATATATTAAACGCTAAAACCAGCCTTTATCATAAATAAAAATCTACTTGACTTAGATGGGTCAACGCCATCTAGCGGATTTTTAAGTAGTACTGATTTTTGACACTAGGAAAATCCCTCATACAAATTTAATTTCTAAACGAGACCATGGCATCTATTTTCCATTCTCTATTCTTATGTCCTGTCTTGTCAATCAAAATATATATTGACTGCAGTGGTATTTGATCATAATAATCGTATAAAAGTTGTAAAGTTATTTCATTAAGCATTATTAATATTCCTAAATCTTAATTAGGCGGTCCACAGATACAAATTTAATTTCTGAACGAGACCATGTCATCTATTTTCTATTCTCTTTTCTTATGTCCTGTCTTGTCAACAAAATATATTTTGACTGAAGTGGTATTTGATCTAAATAATCGTATAAAAGTTGTGAAGTTATTTCATTTAAGCATTATTGATATTCTTAAATCATTATTAGGCGGTCCAGAGACACAAATTTAATTTCTGAACGAGACCATGACATCTATTTTCCATTCTCTATTCTTATGTCCTGTCTTGTCAATCAAAATATCTTTTGACTGAACTGGTATTTCAACAACAAAATAATCGTATAAAAGTTGTGAAGTTATTACAGCAAGCATATTGATATTCTTTTAGATGAATCTTACTTAGTTACTGAGCTGGTAAGTTCAACTATCTATCTATTTCTAAGTCAGAATATCTCTTGACTAACATGTTTGCCGATGCGTGGATAGAGTTCTCTGAAACTCAGGATATAAACATTCTTCGGTTAGATTGAAGTAGCTATCGGAAAAGAATTATTTAGCTTAAAATCTAGGTAAATCGACTATATGTGTGTGTACGTACAGTCTTGGTATAGTATTTGGCGACTACGACACCAGCAGTTGCGGCTTCAAATCCCGCAAGGTGTAAATGTTGGAGTGATGAGCACGAGCATGTTTGTACCTAAGTCATGTATGTTTATTCGTTATCCTAGTCGCCATAGCATAGCACAAGCTCACTCTTAGTTTGGGAATAGGTGACTGATGTGATTGTTGGAACAATTTATTTATTTTATCATCGATGTGGGTGATATATAGTCGATGTGGCTCATGTATTTGATGACTACCTCCTTGGTCCAGTGGTCAGCACGGGGTACTATCATGGGTTCAAAACCCGAGTCGGCCCGAAAATGTGTTGGATTTTTCTGTCTTGAAATATATTTTTTTGTAATTTATTTACCGAATAAAAAGACATAATACAAGATAACTTAAATGACAGCAACTAAAAACCACAGAGGTTTATAATAAATTGTGCTATCATGAGCTTGTAGTTTATGAGTAGACTTAGATAGGTACCTAATGTTCTATACATCGAGTTTGAACCAAAACTATCCTTACGGACCACGGCTGCTATAGTGGTAGGAAAACTCAGAGACAGCTCCGGAGTCAGGAAGTTGGTGGTGTTAACACCCCCGTGGCTCGGAAATCACGTTAAGCCGTTGGTCCTGCGCCTGATCTCTCTATGGTCATGTCGGACCGAATCACCGAATTATGAGAGTAAAGGAACAGAGAGTGCACCTGTGTCTTGCGCACACACTTGTGCACAATAACATCTCCCGCGTGGTCGGCTAATCTCTGTTGGGATTGGCCACTGTAGTCGAAATTCGGCTAGGTAGACGTTATACTTGATGATTACAGTTTCATATCTTCCTGGTCATGGAGGTATAATCATCCTTCATATTATTTGCTCTGCAATCTGGACTGGACCTTTTCTCGCACTGGCTCAGAGACAACTTGCTCACCCTGAACACTCAAAAAGTAGCGATGGGCGATTATTACTAAATTAATCGAATTATTCGAATGGTCTCTGTAATCGAATGTATTCGATAAGCAACCGCAGTCATTCGATTATTCTTCGATTATGCGGCGAGCAATACCGGAGCGCGCGGTGCGCAGGCTAACGAATGAATCGTCATTCGTCGCGTCGATTAATCATTCGGTCGCTGCCTGTCCTGTGCGCACAGTCGCAGCAATTCGATCGAATGCATCGAAGGGCCCAGTATAGATTATCATTCAATTGTCGATTTTTTTTTACGAATTACTAAATCGACATTCGATAGCGCGAATGGTCAATTATCGATTCATTCGATTAATTTTTTTCGAACAATCGCCCATCACTACTCAAAAGACGCACTTCATCACCTTCTCCATATACAAACATCATGTACGTCTTTAGAAGTCTCAGGCATGTGGCCGATGGGGATCTAAAATGGGTAAAAAGAGTCTATAAGGCCCTTTGCCAGCCTTGAATGATCTACTGCTTAACGTCGTGGGGAGGTGCCTCCAAGAATATCCTAATTAAACTCGAAAGATCTCAGAGAGCTATTCTTAAAATTTGCACTGCTCTTTCCCACATCTGACCTCTACCAATATTGACAGGTTTTAACCGTCCGCCAGCTCTTCATCTTACAGACTGTATTGATGCAACATAGATTGGCGGTGTTTGACGCCAGTCTGCATAGCCGTAGACGAAATCGTCATGTGATAACAACCTTATTATTTAATACCTTCTTCTCCCATCGCTTCTTTTGTTTTTTTGGCCCCTATCTTTACAACCATCTTAATCACGATCTAAACTTTTACGCCTTGCCTAAATTTCCATCTAAAGTCGAAATTATCCTGCTACTTACAAAGTCTGTCCTATTCTGACACGGAAAATCTCCTCATTCCACTATGGTAATCCCCCCTCACTCACACTCATACACGCACACACACACATTCACACACACGCACACACATTCTGTCATACCCATTTCACACACACACACAATTCTGGTTATCTGTCTTTATTTTGTTAATTTCTCTTTCTCTCTTTTATTTTGTTCAAGAGAGTAGAGTGCTGGCGCTTTGTGATACAGGTTTCTCACCTAGTTCAGACTCCAGTCTTTTCCAATCTTTATCTATTTGTACCAACAATGTACTTATTGCAACCTATATGTATCTATTTAGATTGTGGAGAGAAAAATAAAGACATTTATTATTTATACACAGTCATAATTTTACCTACACTTTCGTTAGATGAAAATGCTAACGTAATTGTTTGGTAACTGGTGGGTGACTATATTACGGGTCCTTAGCATGAAATACGGCCCCATCCGGAAGAAAGCATGAAACTTGGCACGATTGTACCTTTCGTATGTGTACTTCATTTCCGATATGGAAACACGCTGGGATACGTTTGCTTCTCCCCCCCCCCCCCCTTTTTATCTCCCTCGTTCTGGTTTTCTTCATTTTCTGCAAAAACGGTAAGACCTAGGAGTTTACTGTTTAGGAAGCAAATTATCGTCGATAAAAATTACCTACAAAACGATACTAAATTTAAAGTGGTAGAACTAATGTTTCTCATAATATAGCCAACAAAACTTGATGAAATTTGAAAAGTTCCACACTTGTATTCCCTCTTGCTCTATTTGCGGAAAAATGACAAGAGTTATGATAAAATGACCTTAGAAGGTTACATACCTTATGTTGGGCTACAATATGACATCTAAAACGTTGTGGTAGACCCAGTGGTACTTGAGTAATAGTTCACCGCATCTGACTTTACGAAACTTCATGTAAGTTTTAATACATTTTTAACCGACTTTAAAAAAATTGACATTAATTCGACCTGTATGTTCAATATAGTTGAACTTGGATGTGTAATTCATTTACAATATGGAAACATGCTGAGAAATGATTGTTTCCCCCCCAGAGAAAACCAGAACAGGGGAGAAAAAAGGGGGGGGGGGGCTTTTTCTTCCCTGTTCTAGTTTTCTCCAATTTCTGCAAAAACGTTACGGACCTAGGAGTTTACTGTTTAGAGAGCAAATCACTATCGATAAATTACCTACAAAATGATAATTAAATTTATGGTGGTAAAATTAATGTTTCTCATAATACAGCCATCAAAACTTTATAAAATTGTAAATAAAATGCACATCTTTATACCCTCTTGCTCTATTTACAAAAAAAATAGATATCATATTATAGCCCAATATATAAGGTATGTAACCTTCTAAGGTCATTTTATCATAACTCTTGTCATTTTTCCGCAAATAGAGCAAGAGGGAAAAAAATTCTGCAATTTTTTAAATTACATCAAGTTTTATTGGCTATATTATGAGAAACATTAATCCTACCACGATAAATTTAATATCGTTTTGTAGGTAATTTATCGACGATGATTAACTTCCTTAACAGTAAACTCCTAGGTCTTACCGTTTTTGCGGAAAATGTAGGAAACCAGAACGAGGAAAATAAAAGGGGGGTGGGGGCGTGAAGCAAATGTTTCCCAACCCTTTTTCCATATCGGAAAGTTTCATGCTTTCTTCCGGATGGGACCATAAAATTGAATTATGTTAGGAGCAGGAACAATCCTAGGCTAGGTGATAGTTTCCTTATCAACTAATTTAAAAAGAGGATAACCTCTTTTATATGCTTAACATATTGTTTATTATTATTTTAATTTATTAGACGACGGAATACAGAAATTTCATTAATAGTATTGTTAATCGAAAGTCCATTAAAGTAGTATAATTGCATATAGGCAAGTTTCTCAAGAAACTACCGATTCTGTGTAAGTACGAGTAGGTATACCTAATCAATCGTACCTACCTACATACTTTTTGGAAGATTTTACGCGTGGTATTTCTGGTTGTGCGTAATTTTTTAATCCTTTGTTATCATGCCTTTAACTTTTTTCAGAGTCCCTGCATGCATTACAAATAATACAACATAAGTTTGTATTAATAGTACTAAATTAATAAGTGGTTAAAGTTTAAAGCACAATTTAATATTAGAAGTTTTAGCTCCATACCTTTCCTAAGGAAAATGTTTCACAAATTCGACCGCTTAAACTTTTAATAGGATGAAACTATGTCTGAAGTTTATGCATATATATAAGGTGAAGTGATTTGCATGATACTTCTTAGTTGGATAATCATTTCAAAAATGCAAAATATTTCATAGTTCATCTGATTTGTGAATAGATAATTATAGTTTGTCTTTATTGCACACCTCATAAGTACAGTAGTCATTTACAAAATGTTCATGGTGAATATCTGAATTAATAAAGTTAAGTGACGACTTTTTGTTAAAACTAATAAATATTTATGTCACGTATAAAATAAACTTAGAAAGCATATCTTTGTTACAGCTGTCTGGCAAAAACTTTGAGTTAAAAGCTTTTCCACGTTCGGTGCTGTTGCAATACAACACAGCTTTCACTGTCACTATTTTATGTATTAACTGAAAATTTTGAGTGACATTTACCTTGTGGATATTCGAATAATTCGACAGTGCATGGATGTAGGCACCCCACATCTACACAGTCAAACTCGTACGGCCTACTTACATCATAGTTTACAAGTTAATTTAATGCTTAAAAGTACATACATAAAATAAGTAGTTATTTACTTAGTCAAGAAGTGCCCCGCCCTATACACAGCAATCAGAGATTACAAAGCTGCCCGAAGACCGACCGACCGAGTTTTAATAAGTGTTTATTATATGGTGATAATCAAAGTCAAAAATCATTTATTTACTTTAAGTAAGAAAACTTCAATAATAACAAAAAATATGGTCCTTACTGGCGCTTCGAAATAAGACACTGACAATCTGGCAAGTGCGATTCGTAAGAAATTACTTATTAACCCCCGACGCAAAAACGACGGGGTGTTATAAGTTTGACGTGTCTGTGTGTTTGTGTGTGTGTGGCATCGTAGCTCCCGAACGGATGAACCGATTTTAATTTAGATTTTTTTTTACTTAGGAGACACATTAGCACAGTAAAACTTATAAAAAACTTCTAACCACAATCCAAGTTCCAATTACGTAGTTAATTTTACTCCCACACAAACAGTAGCGGTTTATTCGGGAGAGCTAAAAAATGCATGATAATTCCGAAAAGGTAAAACTTATACTTTCACATGAGAGTAGCCAACAAAGTCGTTTATGTAGTAATTCCACCGCATCTATTATTCAGGCATTCCCAAAACAATCCACAAAAGAAACGTGCGACTCGTCTGTGGGGGCGCATATTAAATGACGTTTGAACAGTGGTCAGGGCCTGCAGACAACACAGCCTCATAGAGGTATGCGTGGGCAAAGCGCTGCTACTGTACCTACTACACAAATATTATGGATTAATGTTTAGGCTTTTAATTTATTAAAGGTACCTTAATACATTTTCATTATTTTCCCTCATTTTTGTCCCTTCACTCTGGCTTTAACTACCCCGATAAAGACTAGCTGAATATCAAACTAAATATTATTTTCAGGTGGAAATTCATCCAAAAAAGCCACACATTTGTAAAAAGTGTATGGTTCTCTTAACCATGGATTTCAGTGTATTATTAATGATTGAAATTAATTTTTAGTTACAACAAGCATTTATTATGAAACGTAATCACAAAGTCTTAATGTATTTACTTACAAAATAACTTTGGGCCATCAATAAGAATAACTTCTTACTTCTAATAACAGGAATAATTTTGACGTCCGTTCTCAATAAATGTTAGTAGACGACCATAATACAGCATAGAAAGTATATGTAGACGACTGAGTGAACGGCTGGCGGTCATGCAAAAGCAAGCGCGTTATTGCAACGTGAAGAGTAGTTTTTTCAGTTAAATAATATAAAGTTATTTTCGTTCTTAAAAATCATTGTTAATTTTACTCCTTACCATACTCGTTCTTAAATTACACAATATTAACAAATGTTTTATCAAATTATTATAAATGTTTGCTTTTAAATAAAAACAATTTATTATTTATGAATAGTCAAATATTTTTCAACTGCAACTACTAGAGTTTGCAATTATACAAAACAGGTAATGCGGCATCTATCCCTCTAACTTGTTTATGCCAAAGTCGTATTTGTGTATAATTTATTCAAATTTTGTGGCTTAACTATGTTAGGCATTAAATCGACGCCCAATGGTGATAGATGGGCGATTTCATGCGAAAATTTGAACAAGGTTAACAAATTAGGATAATACAAAACGAAGTTTCTAAAAAATCAACTTGCACATTTTAATACGAGTATTTACCTATGTAGTCTCAAATTGTTAATATTTTCTGGTACAGGTACGCGTATACGAGTGATTCTCCGGAAAGCATTCTCCGCGTCACCTTCGTGGCGATTTTTAGTTTATATTATTTTGACAAGAAAAAAATACTACACTAAAGAAGGCCTTAAATTATAATGAATCCAGTTGGAATCAAACAAATCGGTTTGTTATTCCCTCCGATATTTAATTTTGAAATTTCGGTACCCACGAAAGTTATTTCTGATTCCACGAAAGTTACGAAACGTATTTTTTATAGCAAAGTTCTATTTAATTACATAAAAATATTTCAAATAAAACCTAAATAACTAAAATTATACCTGCTTTAAATAAAATTAATAGTTTTTTGTAGTAAAAAGCATGAAAAGCATTAATAATAAAATCTCTTAACCTTTTATATAGTAAAAGGTTCCGATTTGACGATGAAGTAGAAATAAATGTTTTGTTAGCAGATAACTATAGCTAAAGTTTATATAAACATAAAACAACATTAAACATAAAATAAATTTCATGTATCAGCAGGCAAATGACTGATAATATAATATCTGCTAGCTGCTATTTTACTGTGAGCCAGATCAGTTTGTCTTTTGTTCATTTGGTCGGTTGTTCCTGTTACATGACTTTGCCAATGATTGTTCACCATGTAGTCAGCAGTCGTCTTTATTGTCTAGAAAAGTCTTTATTTTTATTAGCGTGTTTTTCACTTCTTCGTTACACATACCCAATCTATCTCAGTTAGCTTTGAACCATCTTTTTCGCAACAGGAGCCACTTTGAAAAAGACTGGTTCACTCGTAACGTCATTTAACGAGTCAGATCACTTTTGCTGCTCACTGCAGCACCTCCATCTTTATTATTCTTTTATTATCTTATAGGTTATAAGATGTTACCTCTTAATTTAATATGAGATACAAAAGCCATTGTATTTACACTGAGATAGTGATTCTTGATTCAACTTATGCACTGACCGCTAAGTAGTCATTATGGTCTTTACATTAATTCAAAACAATTAATTGTTTAGGTATTTAATTTTGCTGCAGATTTTCCTAACAACAACAATAGAGACAAATAAACACACTTAGGGGAGGCCATTGCCAAGCTATCGGACAGTAACGGCATAAAATGTATAATATTTTAAAAACAACTAGTAGATAGAAAGTAAAGGTTCTCCAGTACAAAAAATAAGGTTTATTTTGGTTTATTTTTGTTAGCTTATGTACTAAATGCACACATGCATATCAATAACATAATTAACATAATCAGATGCAGGACGTCCACAGATAAACATAGGCCTACCCCAAAGACTTCCAGCGTGAATGGTTACATGCGGTCTGCATCCAGTGCGATCATGCGACCTTTGCAGGGTTGTCTGTCAATCTTGCTGGTGGACGCCCTACGCTACGCTCTTGACCAAATGAAATCCAATCAAGAAACTTTTTGCGCCCTGCCCACTGCCACTTGAGCTTAGTGATCTACAGGATAGTTCTGTAGATCACTCAGACATAGGTCTGTTACCTAAGTTCTTCTACGTATCTTTTCAATTCAATCCCGTGGAGAAACACCAAACATAAAGCTCGTTGTGTGTCCTTAAACTTTTTTTATTATGCCCTTAGAAAGAGACCGTGTTTCGGATTGGTTGTAGACGTTCGTTTTTAAGTGCTGAAGTATTTGGGTCAAAATGATGCCCTCGCGTAGTTTTTCGGACTCTGTCCAGCCAAGGTGAACCTACTTAATTAAATCACTTGTCCCAGGTAAACGTACTCCTGTCGTCTAAAACAGTAGATCATCGTAGTAGAGTTTTCGTTACCAATAGATACAGGAGAGAGTGCCACTTGAACACGGAAATTCGTCTGGCCCAAGTTAATTTTAAGGCTCACTTGTTGGGAGACAAGCATAATGCCAAGACCCTCTAGCTTCTTCTCCCCAAGTGTGTGTGTGATACTATTAATCAAAGGTGTGTGATGTATCGTTTATGCCAAATCCTTTTTATTTCACACGTGCACACTTCAATCAAGAACAGTGTTTTATCAAGTTATTCGTATATGAATTCTATTAAGAACTTTCCTTATTGACGTTGATAAATTAATAAGCCAACCATTTATTTAGTCAGTAAAACATCAGGGTTCAATCAATTAGACATATCAACCATATTTGACTAAAATAGATAAATACAAGAAAAACTCATGCTTCTACCTACACAAACTATCGTTTAAAAATACCTTTGGGAGGAAACGATAGCATGATCATTTAAAAACATCTACAGACCGATAGAAAAGTAAATTAAGATTGCATAAAGAGACCTTTGTAACCTCACGTGGAGTGAAAGATAACCTTCGTGGTCAAATGTCCACGAAAACCATGACACGAAAGTTACGAAAATTTAACATTTTCAAAAATTTACTAGTTGTTTCTTGACAAATATAAAAACTAAATAGCGGGCGAAGAAATTGAAAAGGGGTTTTATACTAAATATTCAACACTTACATCTAAATCATTCTATTATCTTTAAAATTTTACCATGAAGGGTTTCTTCAAAAGGTTGCCAAAAAAAAGTTGATGAATTTATGTGCCTGTATTTTCTGTATTAAAGCAGTGAGAAAGGCATTTGTCCTCCAATGTTGCTGTAATGGAACTAAAGTTTCCGTAGGGCCATTAAGTTTGTCAGAAAATTGAGGCTCTTTGAAGCTATGAGGCAATATATGTCGCGGTTACGAATCTACCACAATCGTGTGACCGAGACAAAATATTTTCTAACTCTTTCTGTTTAAACGATATCATTATCGTTTTTATAATTAATTAATCTTGACTTATGTACAAATTTTTTGATATATAGTATGTGTACATAACGCAACAAACAATAAAGATATTAGTGGTTGAACTGAGCGCGAGGTCGTGCGGACGCGCGGAGAACACCGGTTTTGCTCCCGTTTTTGGTGGTTAAGTATTATTTACAAAATAACTGTAAGCTCTAATTTATATTTAAAACTATGTTCGTGTAGATGAATAAACAGAGAATCATTTAAAGTTAATTCCGAAGCTGTTTATTGAATGGGTTGGGAATTAAGAACGTGTGACCGCCAAAAACCGGCCCTCGGAGAATCACTCATACCTTTTAGGATAGAAACAACATATTATTATTTAAAAAATTAACGTGCTCATGAAATAAAAAACACGCAAAACTTCTCTGAGGTTTACTTGTGCTCAAAAAGTACAACTTTTTATATGTGGTCAACATCGAAGCTAATTTCATTAAAAATAAATTTGAATCAAGGTGATTATTAAGTATACATTTTAATTCAATTTAATTTAAATTTAGTCAATTTTTACTAATAATTACTAACAGACATTAAGTACATTGTTACAACTAACCATAGAATCTGAAAATAAATAAATAATAATAAATTGTTTCAACAAACACACCAATTACCTAGCCCCAAACTTAGCGTGAGCTTGTGCTATGGTGACTAGGATAACGGATAGACATACTTATATACATTTATAAACATCCATGACTTAGGTACAAATGCTCGTGCTCATAATTCATCATAAATAAATTTATATCTTTACTAGCAGTTCCCCGCGACTTCGCCCGCGCCAAAAGTCGGATTTTCCATACAAATTTTCATCCCCCATTTCACCCCCCTTTTGATTTTATATCGCGACGTAGCCTATGTCCTTCCCAGTGTCTCAAACTATGTCTGTGCCAAACTTCGTTTGATTCGGTTCAGTAGTTTCGGAGCCTATTTGATGCAAATAAACAAACAAACAAACAAATCTTTCCTCTTTATAATATTAGTATAGACTAAAACCGGCTAAGTGTGAGTCGGGCTTGCGCACAAAGGGTTCCGTACCATTATCTTTACAACTTTAAACATTGCAACATTGCCTTTTTTTTAGGTTAAAAAACACGTTTTTGGGATGGGAGTCCCCCTTAAATATTTTTGTTTAATGATTTATTTGTAAAGAGACTTACAATAAATACATTTCGTTACACAACTTAGCTCATAACTAGAAGATAAGAGGCCTAAGGAACTGCACTAAATTTTTCCTTTTTCTTTTATTTTTATACAAAGCACGTAACGACTGCTGTAAAGTCATTTGTTTTAAGTATTTGAAAACAATAAATGTTTTTTTGTACAAAATATATCGTAAAAATTGAAAAGTAAAGTGAAACATAATATTCTGTGAAAATATCAAGTGTCTACCTGTTGCCGTTATTAATATTGAGCAAAAACGCCAAAAATATCACGTTTTTTGTATAGGAGCCCCTCTTAAATGTTTATTTTATTCTGTTTTTAGTACCTATTTGTTGTTATAGCAGCAACAGAAATACATCATCTGAGAAATTTTAACTGTCTAGCTATCACGGTTCATGAGGTCTGGTGACAGAAAGACAGCGGAGGCAGAAGACAGAACCCTAAAAAAAAGAGAAGAAAAAGTAAACAGCTGCTGACCTGTGTAGGAAAGTTTTTTTTCAATAATTGTAAACCTATTACTTTTAATAATTGTAAACTCATCACGATTCGAATTTGCTCTGATAAATATCCAGTTGTGGCCAATTGCATTTACCTAGTACTTAGGTACGTTTGATTAGAAATTTAGTAGGTAGTTATTCTTTTTTTTTTTCATTTATTTACCATATCAAAAAAACATTAAAGACATAGTTATGAAAGTCGCATTCTGAAACCACTGAGGTTTGTATTGACACGACCTGAGTCGACGTTTAAATTAATAATAAAAGTAGTAGGTAAGAATTAATAAATAACAGACATAATAAAACTACTTAACAACCAAAAAGGAGGAATCGAGAAAACGCATATCTGCCAACGGATCTAATTATAAGTTTTCTAGGAGGTATAATTTTAACTTTCGTTTTATATTTTTCATATTTAAGCTATCGCGCAATTCGGTAGGTAACGTGTTTATCAGTCTTGGAATAATAAAACTCGCCGTTCGCTCCCCGTACATGTTGTTTGCACGACTAGTCTGTAGCTTACGACTGCTTACCGCGCGCGTACACACGGGGTGATTTATTGCCTGTTTTAATGTGTCGTCAAAAAAGTGTTTTTTTAAAAGTACATATTTCAACTGCGTATGGACTGGGAGAACACTACAGTGCTCGAAGAGCGAACTGTCATCATCCTGAAGTTGCCGACGGATTTTATCTGAAACAATGTTTTTTAAGATTCGTATCTGGAGTGTGTATATTTTATTCAAATAAGTACCATAAAGTATATAAGATTCTGCAAGAGAGTGATACAGCATAAGCTTTACATGGAATGGTATTCTCTTTTTTTAAATTATAATATTGGCCAAGAATTGCCTTAATTTGTTGCAAACATGTTCAATATGTTTATGCCATGTAAACTTACTGTCGATCTGTAGTCCAAGGTATGTTTGTGTTGTGACAAGATCTATAGATGGGCAAACACATGAGTTACTCCTGGAGGAGTGGAGGCAACTATGATCGTGAGCAATTATGCGCTTTGATAAGGTAGTCTTGACGTAGGGTGACTTTATGTGTAGCAATTTGGTTTTACCCGAGTTAAGAACTAATCCAGCGTCATGACACCATTTTGCAAGCATATCAAAGTCTGACTGTAGCAAATCACACGCCATATTCAGATCGTCATGAGCAATTAGTAAACATGTGTCATCAGCAAACTGGTAACACGAACAATGGCTTATGTAGTAGCTCATGTCATTCACATATGACAGAAAAAAGAGGGGCCCAAGGACTGAGCCTTGTGCTGTGCCTTCTGTTACAGATATTGAGTCACTATATACGTCATTAATTTTTACACAAAATTTCCTATTTTTTAAATAGTTCGCACACCACTCCAAAAGAGGTCCCCGTATCCCACAACTATCCAGCTTAGTGATGATTAGCTTATGGTCTAGAGTGTCAAATGCCCTGGAAAAGTCAATGAATAGCACTAGTAAATGTTTTCTGCAGTTCAAATATCCATTGACTTCATCGGTTAATTTCATCAAGAGGTCATTTGCACCCTTCCCCACTTGAAATCCGAACTGGTTATGGAATATAACGTTGTGAGTATTATAGAATTCATGAATTTGTTGACACACATATTTTTCCACTATTTTGTCAATTGATGATAATAATGTGATTGGTCTATAATTCATGTAATCATCTCGTCTTCCCTTTTTGTGAACTAGTCTAACGCATCCTATTTTTAATTCATTGGGATAATCACCTGATTTCACACTAGAATTTATTAGGTTGGCTATGGCCGAAGCCCCTTCTGTACCCATACATTTTATGTCGAAAACCCCGATATTATCCGAACCTGGTGCTTTTTTAAAATTAAGGTTTTTTATTATTTTATTTACCTTTTCACTTGTTGCTTTTTGGAAGTATATACTAGAGTTGATTGGAGTGCAATTATTATGACTTAGCAACTTATTATTACAGGCGGGGATGATGTCTTTTACTGCTTTATCAATTTAAAAAGGTTCACCAACAACTAATACATTGATAATTACAACTAAGACTAAGTAATACAACAGTGCTAAATGTATAGTCTCTTACAGGCGAACACAGTATGCATAAAGAAAAAAAAGTCATATACTACATAACAGGGAATATAATTATTCTCTTGCATTATACTCGTAATATTGTCTTTTTAATAGGATACAAATATATAAATTTAAATGTTAAAAAGGTAAAAATTTCAGTATAAAAAAGGTTTTCCCAGTTTATATCAGAAAACCTTTTTTTATTGAGACAAAAATAATCAAAATGTTATTTCCTGCCCAACGAATTTGTCAACAGTTTTGTTAATTTGTAGGTACACACGGCCCACATCAACCTGACACACACAAACCAAACCGATCACAATTTTAACCTGAACTGTAAAATGTCTGCAACCATATTTCAATTCTAAGATTTCAACTTTATATTGATCACATAGAGTTCCATATCATTTGAGATATTTTGTCAGATTTGGGTAAGTTGATACGGGGCCCATTGTAACAATGAAATTCGATTTTGTATAATTTTGGAGGTCTGGTTCACAAATTGTAGTTACAAATTATACATCGACGTGAACCTACAAGCAGGACTAATCAAGAGTATAATTCACCTCAAGGTTAATCCGTGATTATATAATAAGTTAAACTAGCCTACTTATTATACAATTTGCAGCCTCTCATCTGCCCGGGACAAGCCGTGATACTGGGTTGGCTGCGACAAGTGCCGAAAACTTTAAAAAAGAACAAGTACAGGCAGATCGACTCCCGGTACCACTTTCTACCGTTTGGAGTCGAAACACTGGGTCCGTGGGGTCTAAATGCTATCTCTTTTTTCAAAGAGATTTCCAAGAGGCTAGGTGACATCAGTGGTGATCAGCGTATCAGCATCGCTATCCAGCGCGGTAATGCTGCCAGCATCCTGGGAACCTTACCACAAGGACCCTTTTTATAATTTTTGTTTTTGTATTGTATTAAATAATTTATCTTAATTTTTACTAATAAGTTTTATATATAATAGTGATTATACCCTGAAGTGAACTACACTCCTGACTACTCCTGCCTGTAGGTAACCTCATTTGTGATAGTCTAAGTCATCAATAGTTTTACTAGGTTAAGTTGGGCATCACCTGGTAAATCTGTAGGTATTCGTAGAAACTTCTTCATTAGGCGTTAGGCCTCCTCTTCTCTTCTCGTCTTCTCGTCTCTTCTCCACTCTGGTTGAAAGGATTTCACAGTATTCGTCAGTTTGGTTACATTTAAAGGTTAATTAACTAAACTAACCTTATAGAGTCCGAACTGTCATAAAAATAGTTCTACAACAACGTCGGATTCGAATCGGACGAAACGCGAAACCACTCTTACTCTAGATATCTACGTGTTTGTGGACTGTTCGAAACCTTTAAGGATTTACCACAGTGAATTTGTTCTGCGGTCTGCAGTCAGGTCAAATTGAACGCAGCCCACATTATTTATCTATTTGGACGGATTCGGATCGAATGTCTTCTTAAAAAATGTCTTGAAATAGTAAGTACTATACTACTTATCAGAAACTAGTCCTTTAGGGTTATAATCACCAAAAAAAAACGAAACATTCGCGTTAGGAACTCGAGGTTACAAACATGGATTCTTAATTGGACCAACATCATAAACAAGCCTGCTTAAAATCAGAACTACCAGGTTTGATGCATACGAGCCACAGAATAACGTTTATGGACTGATTTGCATGTTACTTGGTTGGAGGATACTTCACATACAGGTCTTATTTTTAAAAATACGAAAAATTTAAATTACCCCTTTTTAAGGGTATTTTTGAGTGTGCACCCCCTTGTGTGGGGTCGTTGAAAAGGACTATGAAAATAAAGTAGGGTTTACATACAACACTTTTTTATCAGCTTTTCTATTTGCGAGATATAGTCCGCCAAAGTCGTTTACACGGTGCCCCCCCCCCCTGTAATTTCTAAAGTCTTGAACCTATAAACTTCAAATCACTTACGTAAAGAAACAGGCGCCGAAACTCTTATTCAAATTGTTTCGGGTATCCTGTGACGAATACTTTTGAAACTATAAATAAAATAAATATATATACTTTTATCCAAAAGAACAGTATAAGCTTAAAAATATTTTTTGCCTATACTGTCTAATGTTGTAAGTTAATGGTACGGAACCCTTCGTGCTCGAGTTCGACTCGCACTTGTTTTTTTTTTTTTCAGGAGACCCTTCAAGCAGAGCTGATGAGTTTCATGGTGTTGAAGAGATCCACCCTTCCACGAGTGTGTCATGTGCTACATATTTAGCTGCTTCGGATGGCTGCTCGACTTGGTTCAGCGGTGAGTTTTTTTATCCGATTCTTTTTACAATCTATAAAATTTCCGATACCTCCTGTCAAACCTCATTAGACCCGCGGGTGGGCCGATAGCAATTAATTTTCAATTGTAACTGGAAACATGATACGTGAACGATAATATTTTGTAAACCGACAATACCTGGGACTAACCCCTGAATAATAGGCAGCACACCTTGGAGACATCATTTCCGGAGGCCTGTGTCCAGCAGTGGATGTCTCTCGGCTGGAAATGACGATGAAATAATTTTAAATCGCAGAAAACTAGCACACAGCACTTAGTCGCACTTAAATAACTCTGCGTGGACCGTTCAAATCACATTACGAGTTTAAATAAGAAACCAAATGGCCCGGTTAGCCAAAGGACGTGGGTTCAAATCCTACCCGTGTACGATTTTTTGGTTTCTTATTTAAACTTATATAAATAAAAAAGAACACGGTGAGGGTTAAAATATTTAAAACTATCACATTACGAGATTTGAATTACGGGATTTGGCCCTGTGTCATATTGCCCCGTCATTAGATGACATTATTTTTCCTTGGTATTCAAAAGTCTTATATTATTTTCACGCCAAAAACTGCAGACAATATTTCTGCTTATTTCGCCTAAGACTTGAAATCCAAATGTATTTACATAATTGCTATTTATAGTATTCATGAAATAATTTATATATGGTGATTGCGTCTTCACTATTGAAACGCAAGCTTGGAGCTCTCGGAGCCTTGACCTTGACATGCCAAAATAAGTTAGGAGTATATAACTTCGATTCCCCTATGTACGGACAACTAAATTAACTTTTAAGTGTCCATCTATCTACGAACTCTACTTAATGTGGTTTGGTAGAAAGAGCTCTAAATGTCATTGACGACGGACCCTAGAACTGAATTCTTCACAAGTAGACGCGTATTTTAGCTAAACCTAATAAAGTACAAATTGATATTGGGACTTCTATAACTTATTTACTTACTCGCAATAATGCAAGGAGCGCACAATAAATAACTATTTCGATAACATCTTACATAATACAATCTGTATACAGAATGACTTTTGTATCAGTATCCTTGACTATCTTTGACGCAAAAAACAAAACGAGTACTTTTTTTCTTTTGGTCATTCAGTGCAAAAATATCGAGTAAAGCACTCAGAAACCGTACAAATAATCGCTAAAACAGTGGACACAGCTCAAGGCCGTTGCTTCCCGCACAAGTTTATCATCATAATAGCAACCCCGCGCCAATGCCTACGCAACGCACCGCATTCATCTAATTCATGCGTAGATACGGGTATCCATGTTTTTTTGAAATTGGATCGGGTTCTTTATTGAACTTGACCTACCTAATATTTTAAATAGCGTCTCTAAACGAAAAAAAATTGATACTGATACAAAAGTCAACCTGTATATTATTTAACCCTCTGGTTACATTGCAAAGACCTAGGGAAAAAAATAAAGAAAATCACCGTAGGCTTTCGAACAACATCTACTTTAAAATATCCGGAAATAAAGTAAATAATAACCATTAATGTATTGCATTTTCATTTGATCATTACCGCATATATCGTGCATGAGTATTTTTATATGAACGAGTTAAATTATCCTCGCTATCGATTTTTACAGCGGATAGGAAAATTTAAAGTTTTTTTTTGTTTCGTTGCATAGTTCGATTGATGTTCTGATTTTGAGTCACTGCTGAAAATTTGGTGCCCCTTTGCAAAGTAACTCTGTATTTAACAATATCTATCTACCAATACTCAAACGTTGCAAAAGGCTGTATGAAAATTATGTCAAAAGTGGCAATCAAAACTATTCCAGTCCTTAACCAATAGGTTCTACTGTGATGGTTATATTACATAGCCTATCAATATCAGATCTACCTACTTATGGAAATCATAAAAGTCACACAAGTATTCTTGATTAAGCGCGCTACGGGTTTAATACGCCTTAAGCCCAGATAAGGCGGAGATATTTCAGGGATGCTTACAATATTTCATTTGTCCAGATTGTTTACACGCGGTGCTTTTAAAAAGCGACAAAAGATTGAAAAAACGTTAACGTGTTTTAGGAAGATTTATTATTTTTTAAGGTATTTAGATTTTGAATATGTTCTTATTTAACTTTTAGATAAATCTGTCCAAAAATGTGTTGATGATCATGGTTTTAGCTATATAAAGACTGTAAAACCTGTGATAAGATCCTGAGACAGTTTTTTTAACAGGTATGGTTAAAAGAATGCTTTTATTTCACGATAAACGATAGCATAAAGATTCGTCTGTTGGCGTATATGAGATAAGCCAGGAAACATGTTATATTTTGGACGACAAAATTGATCAATTGGTCGAAATCTACCTTCGACAGTAAACTCGATATTATTATTGGTTCCTAGCTCGACATCCATCATAATAATCTCACTTTTAACAATATCCCGAAAGGAATCTGTAAAAAATATCCTTAAGGTTATGCAATATTTGTAAAAGAGAATTGTTCATCTATTTTTCTTTTGTCCATTTTTTATTTACCTTACTGATATTAGTTAGGTGTCAATTACTTTCAAAAGGTAGCATGTCGGTGTAGGTCTTTTATTCCTTTATGTTTATTGCTTCGGGAAAAATCGATAAGCGTCTATACGATACACATGTATACCAATTACTCACCTACATTCGTTTAGAAATAATGTTTTTGTGTTTTATGATACAAGTCTAGTTAAATACAAATTTAATCACGTATGTTTTTTGTCTATTTCTTGATTTATCACCTGGGTTTGTCTAATGGTAACCTATATTTTGAAGACTAAATACAATAGCAAGCTCATCAGACTATACATTTATGTTTTAACGTCACCGCTATTACAACTGTAAAAGGTGCAATATTATTTATTTATTTATACTTTTCTGCACAAATTAAAAAACTGTACAAATGGCGGACTTAATGCCAAAAGCATTCTCTACCAGTCAACCATAGGTCAAACACAGAGAAGATACAGGCGGTGCAAAAGAAGAAAGAGAGTAATTATCAATGAAAGTATCAGTGAGAGCATGCAGAACGTAAAGACAAAATAATGAATAAACATACATACTACTTACTTAAATAATATCGACATAATATATACTTACATATTTATAACTACATAAACATAAACATACATAATAATAATCGTACACAAATGTCATGTCACTGAGTCAAGACCGAAATCTCATTGTTATAATAGTTCCGCAAAGCACTCTTAAGAGAAATATTGTCTATGGGAATCTCATTAATTTTCTAAATTGCATCAAAAAGCGACCCGACAAACCATGCTGGCAAATTACAAGTATGTCAATCATACTCCAGTCCAGTGGGCTTTTGAATTTAATTTTCCTACTAAATGCCCTGGTTTAGAGCAAAATTGTAGCAAGGTATGAAAATATTAAATTAAAAAAGGCTCACCACGGAAAAATAAATAATGTCAAATGAAAATTTAAGACCAAAGATAAAAAGCTATGATAAAAGAAGGTTTTTTCAATTAAATAAAATATATTTAATGCTATCAGCGCAGTTTTGAAGGCTGTCCTGAACTAGTCAAGGGGTAACAATAGGTTTTCAACCAAATTGTGATCTAACTACTGGTAGAGAGTGTGCTCCTACATAGGTGTACGTTACTCCACTTTAAGGTCCACTGGAACGTCACCGTATCGGCTTTTTTCTTCAGTAGTCTAGGCAAGGCGGTTAGGTTACGATTCTTTAATACGACAAGTTTATGCGCGACCCTCCTGCGCCCCGCGAGACGTGCGTGCGGGAGCGAGGAAGCGTTCTTCCCCGCAACACCAACCGTCCCCACTGAACTGACGTCTAGCATGCCTCGCCCCCCGCACCTCTGGCGCAGAAGGGTCGCGTAAAAACTTATCGGACATAGTGTTGTTAGGTGTTTCGTACAAATGACACTGAAGTTCTAGTTAATACCTACGTTGAATTTCCATTTTCGAGTTGATATACATAAACAAGGCCGCACATCAAACTACCACACTTTGTCCTTAAAACCGCCTTTATTCCCTACGTAATAAAAGCTGTTTTCGTAGTTCACATGGGTAACCTGACGTGCTGCCGACTGTACCTTTACGTCACGTTCAGCTGCAGTTCAACGTCGTCATAGAATAAGTACCTACTAATACTCAGTACAGAAGTTTGACTTTGCAATAAAATTCAAAGAAATATCTACTAAATGTCGTCAATGATATGGTGTAAATTAGTTCGTTCAAGCGCATTTTCGTTTAGACACCTACAGAAATCCATTGCAAGATAAATTCATTCTTATAACTCTGGAATACGATTCATAATACACTAAACCTATATAGTGGCGAACTATCATGCGACGCGATAGGGTAGATTGCTACAAGAAGCTACTAACGCCATCTAGCGCACCTTCCTAGCCTTTATTCGTGCTCGTCCAGTCAGCAACGTAGTGCCGCGCGCCGCCGGTGAATAAAACGTGCGCGCGCGTCGTTGCTTGCTAGCGACACCCAAGTTGATTAGCCCACTGCAGGGGGTCGCTGCGCGTCGGTACGTTTTTGACACCTACGCGGGAAGTTACACAGGCCTGACGTCGTGTTCTTCTTCGGCAGAGTGGTCACGTTCGCGCTAGCATGCTGGATGAGCTGCGCCGTGTGCCTCGGGCTGTCCATCGCGGCCATCGCCGGCATTGCCTACGGGTACAACTACCAGATGGCAGAGTGGCTCACTTTCACCAGTTAGTATGATAATCATCATCATCAGCCACAGGACGTTCACTGCTGAACACAGGCCATAGATATGCAAAGCGATCGGTCGCAAGCAGTCTGCATCCCGTGCGGTCCTGCGACCCTTCCTAATAATTATTACAATGCAGATTGCGCGTAAAAAAAGTACCGCATATAGTAATTGAACCCTCGTATTTCGCAAACCAGGCGACTATATTATAACACTGAGCCACCCAGATGTTAGACCTAAAATTTTAAGTGCTTTCAATTAGATCGACACCCGCTTTAGACAGCTTTGTTTAAGTACAATATCGATCATTAGATTAAAAGATAATTTCATCACTAAATAACACAAAACAAAACTACAGTTTCATACAGGCTGACTCTCTACGAAGTTGAATTAGGAAAAAAAATATTTGTAGAAGACTAACGGACATAGGCTCTGCGGATCAGTAAGCTCAAGTATCAATGGCTAAGGCACTAGCGAAAGCACTGGTAGCTGTTGGGGCAGAAAAATTCTGGAATAGAGTCCGTTCCGTATAAAACGTAGGACGTCCATAAGCAAGGTAGACAGACAGATGACCTAGTAGAATATAATTATTTTTAAAACTATAGCAATTTGTTTGCAAGTTTTTACTCTCTTCGCTCGTTCGTAGCGAAGGGTCGTGGGTTCGAGTCCCACTGGATGACACGGTCGATATTTTTTGTGTGTGATATTATTTCGACCTTGCGGCCTTGTATAAATCGCAGGATCCCGCTGGATAGGCTGCTTACAAATTTCTCGATTTCAAAATTTAGCTAAAAAAAAACACAGTTTTTTTTCTCATAGATTATTATTTCAATTTGGATGGTGGTTATAAAGTCATCCTCGATAATAGACATCCAGCAATTATGATAAAATGATAAAAATATAGGTTGTCAAAATTAGTACCAGTCGGTGTCACCTGGCATGGCCCAACGCGATGGCGCTGTATGGAATTTATATTATGAAAACAATGACAAAATAAGAAGCATATAATGTTAATTATATAATAAATAAATACATTATAATTCAGAAGCAAAGAATACGTCCCATTTTTTCTCTATTCTTATTATTAACCTAATTTATTCAGAAACCTGTATTGTTATGCTGAGCGTATTCCTTAACAAGTATTTCGCTTCGAGCAATGGGCTCCATATCTGTCCTGTATTCCGTACCATTAGTTAACAATTATTAGTAAGTATGTTACAAAAAATATTTTAAGTTACAGTTTGTAAGTCTGTGAGTTGTTTCTAAGAAGTAATCAATAAATAATGAACCGATTCGGACAATTCTTTTACCAGTAGTAAGACACAATAAGCCCGAGTGACATAGGTATTAGACTGTAGGTATTTCATTTTTCGTTTCTTTTTACCTGACTGCGGAAAAAGGGGTTATGTTTTTTGAGAGTATGTATGTATGTAAGTATTTATAATTGTTTGGCACGACCTATAGCCCAAACGGCTAGACAGTTTTTGACATAAGAGGTGTCGTTGAATTTGTCGAAACTGTAGTTATCTAGTGACAGACATAGATTATATACATTTTAAAATGGCGCCCGCAAATGGAAACAAAAGGGGGAAAGGGGGAAAATCAAATGAAAGCCAGTGAAAAGACCATTTCAAAAATACTTATAATATTTTTTACAGTTGGGTGTTTTGTTTCTTCAATAATTATGTTTGCTCTAATTTCAGTTGCACTCGTGAGAAACTAAGAGAACAGAACTCATTAAAACACAATTTTACGGATTACTTCGCGATTTATTTACATTTTATTTTAAACCTGACGTTTCGAACACTTTCGAAACGTCAGGTTTAAAATAAAATGTAAATAAATCGCGAAGTAATCCGTAAAATTGTGTTTTAATGAGTTCAACAATTCGCGTAAACGTAAGAAACAAATATAAGAGAACAGAGTAAATATACTTTAGTTTAGGTATGTAGTGTAAAACAGACCAGCAACAGAACTTACAGATATTGAGTTTCAGTCAAATACTTAATATTTATGACCGTGCAACAGCACAGCGACCTCCTTGATGTTTTACTAACAAATTGCGAGACTGAAGCCAATTCTATTTTATTGCTCTACTGGTACTTAAGTCATAAACATATATCCTTACCTTTATCTTTGCATGACTTGTCAATTTATTTCAGTTATCTTGATACTTTTACGTAATAAGAGCCATTGCGAAACTCTCCTTATTGCTATCGGTATTCAAAATCCAATAAATTGTAGCACACATGCACAGGGATATTATTGTTTGCGACTGATATCTTCCGACGTCGTAAATACGTCCCTTCTCGCCTAAATTCCTTAGCAAGTAAGAATGAATTGAGTAGAAACATATTGTATTTTACGTTTCAGCAACAAATGCCTTTGAGAAAAGTTTTACATTCATAAGGAGGAATGCGAAAACTTTTTTGCAAGGCGTCTTCAAAAATTGTTTCTGAAGATACTTTGAACAATAAAGTAAGATGTGGAGTGAACCTCTGTTTAACCGAGCAGGTACACATCAGACTACCCCACGTGGTCAACGTGGGGTAGTCTGAGTTCAGAGCGCCTCTATTCCCTACGTAATAAAAGCACATTCACATGACATACATGGGTAACCTGACGCGCTGCCGACTGTACGCAGTGCGCATCTCTCTACTCAAAATTATTAAATTATTTTTATAATATAAGCAATTTGTTTGCGAGTTTTTACGGTGATCGATATAAGGTTGAAATATTATGGTTTCCGTGTGTACATAGATACTCAAAAATACACAATAAATAAAACAGTTTAACCCGATAAAGGGTAATTCTTGTTTCGTGTGAAATAAAAATACTAAACACGGCTAACTTACTTAAAACAATAGATTAAAGATTTATTTAAAATTATTTTTATAATTTGAACTCAATTTGTTAGCAAGTTTATACGAAATTAAAATATATTTCTCTCATAAAAAATGGCGTAGCAAACACTTGAAAATTCTTCGACTGACTTACGTCCTCCGTAGCTCAGTTGGTAAGAGCGTTTGCCCGGATGGTGAAGAGTCGTGGGTTTGAATCCCACTGTATGACACAGTCGATCAATTATTGTAAGCAATATTACATTAAATTGTCATGTAGTTAAATATACCCACGTTTATGTTTTTTTTATTTTAGAATCCGACGTGACCGTTTACATGAGGCGAGGCCAATTCTACGATAGGCCAGATGTGGGGCCAAACTACATCTCCAGAAGATCCGGCAGCAATGATGACGGTGAGCTTAATAATTTTATTTGAATCAAGCTATTAATAAAATTTAACTGATACGGGAAAAAACTGCAAAAAAGTGACGTTCAAAAGAAAATATCTTGGCTAAAAAATCTATGCCCATGGTTTGGTACTCAGATTATAGAATTGTTAGATTGTTAACATAACATACTCTCTTTATCCTTCGCGAACCTGGGCCCGTGCACCAGATGCAATCTATTTTAAATCGAAGTTCGCTACCGCCAACAAAATGTACGAAACTGTCATAAGCCATCGGAACATCGTGAGACTTTTGCATACATATTTTGACATTTCGTTAGCGATAGCGAAGTTCGCGTAAAATAGATTGCATCTTTGTAAGGGCCCCGGTTGCTGCCATTATTTCACTTTTGAACTGGGTATCACGGTGGCGCTGTAACACGGTGCTATGTAAAGAACTAAATTATATAGCAGATAGGAAAGTAGGTAACTCGCTTGACCTAGTAGGCTACAAAAAATACTTTAGATTTAACATACGTGTATATACAACAACATAGCGCATTGTTTGAACCATGGTTTCTACTGAAAAATCTTTAAAAATACAGTTAGTGAAAAATACACAGGTCGCCCAAAAATAAAAACTCTTACTAACACGAGGAAAATAGTACGGGATCCCAAACGCCTTTAAGTAAAAGTTTAACAAATCTGAGAAAACGAGTAGCAGCTAGGACATGACAGCAGCTAGGAATAACTTTTTTTATCGCTTACTATTATTAGATCATGCAAAAGACCCAAAAATTGCAGGCATTTCCTCATTTAATGGATATTAATTGTAGGTTACTTTATTAAATTAAAAAGATTAAGGATTTTTAAAATTGTAATGTAACACGAAAGCGCATGTAACGTCGATCTCTCTACTTTTTACTATTTTAGTTTCTTGATCGTTTTCAACAAGAAGAATCAATCAGGTGCCCTCCTGACATATGTCAGTTTCAACTAGGCATGGAAGATTTCATGAATAGCAGACGAAAAATCATATGAAATGAATTTCATTGTTCACACCTGCTATTTTTTTTCATATAGACTGCTACAAATCGCACTCTGCGAAATCATAGATCATGCTCATTTCATTTCATTCATTGATGACTGCATGTAGAAGAGCAAGTCGCGAGCGAGCGAGTAGGAATGATTTGCCCTAGGTGCGTGTTAGAAAAAGACAAACACACTAGTTATGCGATCATAGGTGACGATCGATACTGGGTTGGCATTTTAAGAACTTTAAACTTGTGAACATAAAGTTTAGATTCGTTTGGCATGATTTTTCATGACAATCTAAATATGACATTTCATATTAGTAGCAAATTAGCAACCGTTCACAATAATTCATATTTCATTATAAGTAGCAAATAGCAAAAAGTCTTACATTATGACACCGCGAAAAAAAATCATTGCCAATGAAATTTCACATGTGAATTCATATGAAAAAAAATCATCATTTCATGAAATGAAAATGAATTAAAAGTAGCAATCATTTCCATGCCTAGTTTCAACGTCCTTTTATGCCCGGACAATAGTGGCCGGATTGTTCACACTGCAGATCAATAGGCCTACGTTCAACCACAGTTTAAATGTGGCTGGGTACCTTGTCTTAGCAGTATGTAATCTTCCCAGAAATTATCATTTTGACTAACACACCACGCGTCGCGGAATCACTGGGAATCGAGAGTATAATGAGGATCAAGTTAAAGCAAAACTACTCCACTACTCCTGTCCTACTCACCGTAAATAAAGTTTTACAACCAGTATGTGCATAATACTTAGTAAAGGACTGTTGCCCTAGCCTAGGAATTTTTGTATTTAGTGGCATTTGTTTCATTTATTGCTTTGTCGTCTTAAAAAATGCGTTCATTTGCCAGCTATGCTACTAGCAGATTTTACGAATGCTGCATTTTCTACAACAGCTCATGCTATAAAATTTATTGCATGTTCGAGAAACAATTTGTAAAATGCAGTAAAAGAGACGGGTTTCTTTAGATACGTGCACGAGCAATAAAATAGATAAAGGGAATTAAAAGCGTTGGCGTCGTGGCAAGTCGAAACAACGATAAATTGAAATCTTTGAACGACATTGAATTGTTTACCGTAAACCAGTGAACCGTCATGTGTAATGAACTCCCTGAACGTACAGAAACGTAGCTATGTTATTGGGACTGTAGGAATAATTTATTCTAAAAATAGTAATATACCTATAACTTTGTTTGCAATATACAGTTTCCTCCAAGAGGTACAGACAGTAAGTGACATTGTTGGCAGGTACACGGGTTGTTTTTTTATTTAATGTCTATAAATTTTAAAGGAAGAAGGAAATAATCGAAAAATAAGAAAGAAAGGTTCATCAATTTGGGACATCACAAACAATAACAAAAATAAATACAAAAGACATTAAGAAAAAAGAAAAATTACCAAAAAAAATTACGTAACAGTCATTGCCAGCCGTACGGTGCCTCTGTGTGTCTGGCATGATATTTTGGATTAAAAAAAAGAAATCAATGAATTTTGATATTCAAAAAAAATGATTTATTCCACTTTGAATAATTAATTATTTTAAATCCTGTTAAGCCGTAATTCCTGACTACACAAGGAATACCTACGTTGACAGCGGTTTATCAATGACATCCATACTAATATTAGTGTGTCTGTCTATCTGTTACCACAGTACCACAGATAGAGCCCATATTTCTCTTAGAATTCAATAAAACTGGCTTAGTTCAGTAGATTTCAGTGATAATTGGCCGCATCTGCTCGAGGTCCGAACTTTCTTATGAGTTAGACCCAAATTAAATGCGCATATAAACAAGTTTGCGGGTGCGGTTACGGGTCAATCTTGAAATTGGGCGTATTTAGTTGATTCCCCTAGCACTTTTTAAAACTTACAGGTTAAACTTTTACTAATAAAAGGCCCAATATAACATCATTGTAAACATATTTCACAAATAGGCATCACTGTCACATGTTTAGATATAAAGATATATGACTTTAAAATTTTGATGCCAGGGGAATCAATATAAGATGCCAGGGGAATCAAAATAAAACATGTTTTATAGAATAATCGTTTATTTTAATTCAATTTTAATCAAATATCTACATTATAAAACTCTTCCGATACTGAGTGACTGACTGACAGACAATGCACAGCCGAAACTACTGAACGCAAGAAGCTGAAATCTGGCATTCATGTTACTTTGAGAGTGTAAGGAAGAACTAAGTAAGGATTTTTTTTAAATTCCACCCCGAGAGGCCACGCGGACGAATTCGCTGGCGGCCGCTAGGATAATATACATCGTCAGGTCATAAGTTCTATCACACAATAAAAACTTTTGAATTTAGAATGCTGGCCACAAAAAAGTTTATTGAATTCGAATCTCGAATTTTTCATGAAAATAAAAATGTGTACTTTTTAGAATTTTCCTCATTTTTAAATATGGAATGGACACTTAAAGAAGACTGTCGTGGTTATTGCGTTGCATCGTCGCGGTAACGCGCCAATTCAGATTTTCGACTTACTGAAAAATTTTGGATATAACCAAATGATTCGTTTATCGTACCATAAAACGAGACAATGAAGACTCTAGTGTAGATGACAGGTCAAGAAGTGGTCGCCCTCGCTCTGTTAGGACTCCAAAAGTGATAAAAGCTGTGAAGGCGCGCATTCAAAGACATCCCATACGTACGCAGAAACTGTTAACCCTTCAGATGGGGTTAAGCAGGACCACGGTGAAAAGGGTGTTAAATGAAGACTTAGGGCTAAGGGCATATCGATGAAAAACAGGACATCGTTTGGACGCTCGTTTAATGGACCTGAGACTGAAGAGATGCCGCGCTTTGTTGAAGCGGTACGCGGGAAAAAAGCATCGGGAAATTCTTTTTTCGGATGAAAAAAATTCACCGTGGAAGAAAGCTACAACAAACAAAATGATAAGGTGTACGCACACAGCAGTGAAGAAGCGAGCAACTGTATTCCGCGTGTCCAATGAAGTCATTTTCCATCCTCACTCATGGTTTGGTCGGGAGTTTCTTATTGGGACTTAACTGAGGTAAATTTTTGTGAGAAAGGCGTAAAAACGAATGCAGTGTTGTATCAAAATACAGTCCTCAAGAACCTTGTGGAACCTGTTTCTCATACCATGTTTAATAACAGGCACTGGGTATTCCAACAAGATTTTGCGCCAGCTCATAGAGCGAAAAGCACACAAGACTGGCTGGCGGCGCGTGAAATCGACTTCATCCGGCACGAAGACTGGCCCTCCTCCAGTCCAGATTTGAGTCCGTTAGATTACAGGATATGGCAACACTTGGAGGAAAAGGCTCATCCTGATTTCATAATCATAATATAAAAGTATGATAAATTAAGGAAGATTTGATTCCCCGGGCGTTTTGCCAGGGGAATCAATGCCAGGGGAGTCAAGAAAAGTTAATCTTCTTTCGATTTTGTTTAAATGGATTGATGTTGGACAAGGATTATTTTAAAAACAATTAATAGTCCTATATACCCTACTGTTAATCCTAGTAAGGAAATTCTTAATCATCAAAAATATTTTTTAAAAGTGGCCAGGGTAATCAATGACCTAGTGAAACAAAGCCAGGGGAATCAAATTCTTACCTTCGTAAATCCGGCTTGGAAAGGGTGAAGACGCGACCTCTCCTCGCGATGTTCAGAGCGCGACTAAAGCCACCTTGCCGATGTGCATGCCTTCGGCGTAGACATTTATAATTGCAAGGCAAGTGGCATTTAGTGACGCGCCAAGGGAATCAATTGTTGCGCTCGGACAAACACAAAGTATTTAAAAAAGAAAACAATGATTGGCACCGACTTTGTGTATTTAATAAATCATTAAACAACTCACCCTTTGACTCTTAAATTACAAAAAATCCTAAATTTATGACTATAGATAGGTAAATTTTTAATGGTTTGTTAAAAAAATGACTAAGGGACAGCCCAGGGGAATTAAATACCAAGTCTTCAAAGATTTTTTTCAGATGTTTTAAGCTAAAATAAACACCGTTATTGTTGTGCCCCATTTAATTTAAACATTAAAGTGACAGAAAAAAAATATCTTACATTAAATTTTAATCGCTATGGGTAGTTTTTGCCCCAGGACATTGCTTTTTTTGGCTTTCAAGATTGACCCTTACATTTCTCTTACACACACTCAAGTTTTTCTTCTTATTTTGGAAAAACCTCATAATCAAGATTTCATCCTCAAACTAATGTCAAAGTACCTCATGACTTGCGGGTAGTGATTATATACATATATACTCGTATGTGGGATGAAATGAACCAAACACAACAACTTGTCAATTTAAATTGTTTTGGCTTTGATTTTCGTTTAGGAAAGTTCCAAGTGGGTGTTGTGTAATTGTCTTAATCACTACACACACTAGCCAACATTGAACTACTGTGCACTGTGTGAAGGTTTTCTCGCGATGTTATTTAGTTTTGTACAAATTCAGTAATACAGGCCAGGGATCGAATTCACGACCTTACGGATGATTATACCCGGCCCGGCGAACCTTGATCCCTATGACAGTTCATGTTAGTGATGGGTCGCGTGTCGATGAAACTTAACTTTTACTTACTGCAAGAAATCAATTAACTCTTACCGCTGAAACGATGGATTTGATAGTCTGAGTACCGAGAAAGGACATAGAACAATTTTTATCCCCAAAATCATTTGTATAGGGAACCCGATGATACGATATACAACAAACTAAATTAAAAATGCTATTAGCAAATCTTTAAATGTTCTTCTTTCTTCCTTCTCGTTACTACTTTCTTCCAAATGACGCTGTCGCATTTAAACAGCGCGTTTAGTTGGTCTACCCATGTTGCACCTTACAATAAATTTCAACTAAAAATAGAAATAAAAAAAGGAAAAAAACGACTTCAAAACTGACTACTGTGCTAATTAAAACTAAAAATTTTATAAACAAATTCAAACTAAAAAGTACAAAATAATATTTAAATTACCTAACTGCTCGACGAAATTGTACAAGAAACCTATTTCCAATTTATTACCTGTTATTTTTTGGAGTCGGTGCCAGAAATTCTAATTCTAATGTTTTTTGCAAGTAAGGACAGGATTAGGAAAAAGTCATTGGCGTCGCTGAAATCAGCGGATTTATTTAAAGGCGGTACCACTTCTCTCAGAGTCGTCATAAAAAAATGTGGATTTCGGTATGGAAAGTGTGACAAAAGGAAAGTGTTAATGGAGCGGAAGGTTAAAGCACTGATGAGATGTGATTTTCTACGAAAAATAAAGACTATTGAGAACTGGGACAGTGTGGTTTACCTGGACAAAACATGGCTCAACGCCAATCACACAGTCCCCAAAATATGGACAGACGACACAGCAAAATCCTGTACCAAAGCGCAAGAAGGCAAGGGTCAGCGGTTGATTATCTGCCACACTGGCACAGCTACAGCCAAAGGTTTTGCGCCTAATTGCTTGTGGGCCTTCAAATCAGTTAAAACGACCTAAGATCACGAAGTGATGATGGATAATTTAAATGAGCCCCACCATATTTTGATGGACAACGCCCCATACCATTCCGTCCAAGTGAATAAAGCACTATCAGCAACAATAATAAAGGGTAAATCCTAGAGTGGTTGCAACGCAATGGTGTGGTGTAAAATTCAAATGTTCAAAAAAGAATTGGTCAGACTGTTGAACCTGCTGAAACAGCAAACAAAGCGGACATATTTTTTAGATGAAATGGCCAAATCCAAAGGTCACGCAGTGATTTGGTTACCGCCCTACCACTGTCAATATAATGCTTTAAAACTTTGTTTTGATGATTGGGATCGAGACGTGCGATACGACAACATTGTAGATGAGCCGTTTTTGATAAACGTAGGCGACAGCAGCTGCAGTTCAGATTCCGAGTTCGTGACACAAACCATTATCAGATTCAGATTAAAATATATAAATAAATGATCGCTGAACAGCTTTTGTTTTATTTGGTTTTGTCCTACAGTTAATTTTTAATTGTCTTGGGTACCTATCAATCGTAATCGTGAGTGCATGTATGCCGCGGTCCGTTTTATTCAATAGAGAATGTACTAATACTTAAGTATGAAAAAGCAATGACACTCATAATTTATCACTTAATTATGCCACACATGAAAACTGGTACTAATAAAATCTAATCTTTATTGAACACAAACAAAAATAATTTAGTAAATATACATTAAAACTAATACAATAACCTAAAACTTAACTAAAAGTAATGTAAAAATATATATATATTTACAAAATATAAAAAGCATCAGCCCCAGCAGTGCCGAAAGGAATGGTGCCCAAAAGGCTGGCAACATTGCCCCTCTGGATAGCAATACTGATTCTTTGCCCAAGGTAGCTGCCAGCCTTTTGATCACCAGTAGAATCAGTTAGCCTTTTGCAGAGATCTTTGTAAAAACTAAGGGCACAGGGACCCCAAGAGCCCATGGTCTCTACGCCAAAAGGCACAAATATGTAGCTATCATTGAGGGCTGCATATTTGCGCCTTTTTAAGCATTCTGCAGAGCCTGCCGCCGCGCCAGCAGCGGAAGAAGTACCACTTACATGGGACGGCGCGAGCGTATCTACGCATGTGGCATCCCATACAAGGGAAAGTCCCCGCTTCCAGGGAATGAGCGTCATGCCGTCAGGTCTCTTGCCGTCATCACGAAAAATGCCTGGTGGCTCTAGCACAGCCGGCACATTGGAGGCGACAAGAGCTCTGCGGATGACGTCATTGATGCTCGCGTGGTGGGAGACCCTGCCAGCGCTAAATAGGCAAGAGAGACCATGATGCCCCAATTCATTTACAAGATCTACGCATCGGCAGCGATGGGGCTGATTTGTGTTGGCGCCAATTCTTAAACTCACAGCAATGGAAAGGGTGACCCTATCGAAGAGAGTCCCAATATTAGCTGCAGGTCGTGCTTGTAACCAATAGCCAGACTCTATCCGAAAAGCTGCCAGCAAGCGAGCACGCTCTGCTGCGTTCTCAGAGTGAGCCAAAAGCTCCCTCTGAACACTCAAGCAGAGAGGCTCATCCCACATCCGTTGGGAGGATGGTAACGAAGGGAGGTCTGTCCCAGGGCACGCCATTGACCATGCACTTTTCGCCTCCGCCAGATACGCCAACTCCACTGCTCCTAATGAAGGACGCAGAATGTCAATAAAGAGTTTGGACGTAGCATGAGCGGAAGAAAGAAATGCTGGTAGAGCGATACTGGACACCTTTCTCGTACCAAGACCACCAAAACGGATGGGGAGAGTGGCTTGAGTCCATGACTGGCCCGAAAATTTTATATTTAGAATTTTGCCTAAAGTTACCTGCAAAAGGTTGTCTATATTGTCTAGTCAATTTGGAAAGAGCCAAAAATGTAATCTAATCTTAAATGAAACAAAACCTGGTGTCCCCAGAAATATTTTATAAATTTGAGTGAAATAAAAACATTTTTTGCATTTTTTTAACATTCAGCTCAGCACATATAACTTAAATGATTATAAATCATGTACACTCGTTTCCATTATCGACATTTGTTTACCGATATTTTTTCCGCACTAGTCGATATCTTCCTAACGAAGTAACTTTTGCAGGACGTAAACGTAAAGTCTGATTGAGATAATTTCTTGTAAATGTTAAGAATTGTTATAATTCCGACGGAATATCATTGTAATGGCATATATCTATCTTACCTTAATAAATGGCATTTTTAGAAGCCTCCAATTCAATTCTAATGTAACGGTGACGCCACTGCAATGTTGTGTCGTAAGAATAACTGTCAATGTTCGCCGGGCCGGGTATAGTGATTAGTGAAGTATTCTCATTAGATTTCTGACGTAACTTTTGTTTCCTGTTTCAAATTTTTTAACTACCCAACTGGGGAAAGGTCTCATCCAAACACTTATTATTATTATGAGCCCGTGATGTCCCACTGCAGGGCAAAGTCCTCCCTACCCCTTTTTCGTCCGGTTGGACGTTTCCAACTCCAACCAGGCATCCAGCTCGTTACGCCACGTCTTCTGGATCTACCGTTTTCTCTTTAAAGGAAACTTCTCGATGCATTTTTGACCATGAGGTCGTTAGACGTGCGGCTGACATGTCCGGCCCAGTCCCAATTTAGCTGAGCGTCTTTTAAAAAACAAACAAACATTTACTATAACTTTTTTAATTTTAACCATATTTTTAGTTTTCCAGCAGCACATAGGTGGCGAAGATGAATACGTAGCACCAGAGAAGGGTCCACCAGACTTCCCAGAGCCCAATAACGACGCCAAGGCGCTCCCAGAGTCCTGGGGCGGACTCAGGAACGCCGAGCACTTTGTGGACAGCATCAGAAGGTTCAACAAGGAGCCGGTCGGTCAAGTGATGGCCGAGAGTGGTATACAATTGGACTCAACACGTGCAGTAAGTACACCTATGATCATAGGGGTAACTTAAAATTCTATAACTACAGTAACGAGCTTAGAAATCAGACAGTTATAGAATATTTAATAATTAAAATTTACTGTAGAATTAGCCCCTAAAGTTTGCCGGGTCGATTTCCTAACACTTTGTAATGGTTTTTACACATTGTTTAGGCTTAGTGGCAAATCTATGTGCAAACGATAATAATAACTTAAATCGCCCTCGCTACCGTACTTATGCAAGGTGTAAGTCATCTGTGTGTGGTGTACAATACACCAAAACGATCGTCAAAAAAGAGTATACATATATCTATCTATAATTCGTTGGTCATTCCACAGACGGAGCCAACTTCGCTCGATTTCTACAGACTAACAACACCTCCATCCCGTCTGAACAGCAAACGGATCTCCATAATTCCGAACGCTGTTCTATCCACTGCCGTGTACAACAGTGGCGACTCCAAAATAATTATGAGGAACTTCCACATACCCACGATGAAGGACATTGATCCCGACTCGTATAAAGCATATCCCGCAGATTACATAGATAGAGATGAAGTGATTGGTTCGAAATATAGCAGAGACGATGCGAAGAATTTTGATACGCCGAGAAGAGAGGTGGTGCCCAAGGTCAGACCGACGCTTTATTCAGATTCGCGGAAACATGAAGAACTGCAGCAGAGGTACGTGATATAGTTTTAGCTTTTGCCCTGAGCTGAGCTCACCACTGAGCTCACTTTAATGTACCCTACATTAAAGTAAGCTCAGTGGTAAGCTAGTTATAGAAGAAACTGTGGTTAAATCATCCAAGAAGAATGTATCTGTATCATACATCTTTTTTATAGCCCAATATATCTATGTATTTATGCAATATAATATCTTTATGGTTTTGCTGTAGGTATACTCCTCGCATGTGTTAATTTTTATCACAATTAAAAATCAAGAATTAAGACTCATCATCACTGTCATTTGTTTACCCCTACAAATCAACCTTTCACATAATTAATGTTTTCTAAAACACATTTGCACCCTTAGTCTTTATTCTTGATTTATCCATTTTTTTCATTTGAAAAACGAGATTTGATTGTCTACTTAAATGCGAGTATTGTTAGGTTTTCACTTTTAGAATTATAATCCAACCGCTTATCTGAGACGTCGCCTGCGGTGCGCGGGTGTAGACAGTAACAGGGATTTGAGTGGGTGATTTTTAACTTTAAAAATTTCTTTTTAAAAAAAACCGACTTCAAAACTGCGCTAATTAAAACAATTTTTTTTAAACAAATTTAAACTAAAAAGTACAAAATAATATTTAAATTACCTAACTGTTCTAAGAAATTATACTAGAAACCTATTTCCAATTCATTATCTGTTACTTTTTGGAGTCGGTGCCAGCCAAGAGATGGTTTCCTTTCTTGCATAAAACATTAGAATTAGATTTAGAATTTCTGCCACTGACTCCAAAAAATAACAGATAATAAATTGGAAATAGGTTTCTAGTATAATTTCGTAGAACAGTTAGGTAATTTAAATAATATTTTGTACTTTTTAGTTTAAATTTGTTTAAAAAAAAAAAGATTAGCACTGTAGGCAGTTTTGAAGTAGGTTTTTTATTTAAAAAAAAAAACTATTTTTAGTTAGTGTAAGGTGCAATATGGGTAGACCTACTAAACGCGCTGTTCAAGAAAGTAGTAATGAGTAGGAAGATCGTTTAAAGAAGAACAGGGAAAGATTTGCCAGTAGCATTTTAAACGTAGTTTGTTGATATACGATATATCGTATCATCCGATTCCCTATACAAATGATTTTGGGGATAAAAACTGTTCTATGTCCTTTCTCGGTACTCAAACTATTAAAACCATCGTTTCAGCGGTATGAATTAATTGATTTCTTGCAGTAATTATATATTTCTTGAAGTAATTTTATATTTTTATTGGTGGGGGGGACCTGCGCCTTTATTTTGTTAGCATCCTGTACAGTACCTGCCAAAACATCTGGTGTTTTAATTACTTAAGTCCTAATTTTTAAGGCATTCTACCATTAGCTCAGCTCCACATAATTTTGACTATCAGACGTAACAACATGTCAACATTAAGATACTAGTACGAAAACACTATACGTGCCTTTAAAATTTGAGGGTTTCCCTCGATTACACCAAGATCCCATCATCAGATCTCGACTGGGCTACAATGGGACCAACTAGAAGGTATAACCTCTAGGTAAACACTTTTTTTTTTCAAATCGGTCCACAACTTACTGAGATATGCGGTAACATAGCCGCAAAAAAAAACATACAGTCGAATTGATAACCCCCTCCTTTTTTGAAGTCGGTTAAAAAGAATGCTAATTTCGAATCTCAAAATTCTAAACACCTAATCAAAAAGCGCTCGCCGCTGCACCACTCAGGACCCCCGTTCTCGTGTAGGTACCCCCGCAGGCGAGGTTTCAGATAAGCGGTCGGACTATATACATACAAGGATAGCTAGGATCTTCGCATTCTGTCCTTCTTTTGCAGCTCTACTGCCACAGTGATCATGCGCCACTGGGGCCCCACCACGACCCCCATCTTCCGGGACTACACCGATGAGGTAGACGAACACAGCGTCGCTTATAAACCAGGATGAGATCTAAGCTAGATCCAATTTAGGTTTTCTTTTTTTTTCATTTCTCACCTATAATATTCAGCCAGTAGGTAATAAAATTGAAGAAAATAAACGTTCATCAAAGCGCATGCCCTGCATTAATTTCATTTTATAATTTTAATGTTCGACTTTTTATTGTAAATTACATACCAAATACTTATAATATGAGTATATAATGACGCCATACTTATATGTATACCTTCTTTATGTAATAAAGTTAATTTAAAGGATTTTTTTGTATAATACTATACTTAGCTAAATGTTCCTCTATTTGATCGTTTGATGTTCCCAACACATAAATACAAAACATAATAATATGCATATTTATTTCGTATGTATATAATACTATGTATTATAATATTCATTCTTACATGATTAATATGGACATATGGACAATGGCTCGCTGAAGAATTTCTGCCTGGTTCAAGGTTGTTTGACTTTGTGATAAACGAGTAGTATTTTCCTTCAAATATGGGCTGAAGACGAACTCCATCGCCCATATAGCTGTAATACATGTCGCAGCTTCCAAATGGTCGTATTAGGAAATCTAGCCAAGACCTGCATCTGTACGCAGGATAGATTGCTCTGTTGTAAATTGTGTCCACGAAATACTCATAGGATTTCGAGTGGCTGCAGACCACTGAAATATAGAATAGTTTGAAGACATTCGATCTTCCACTACCGATACTCTAATTTAAGGGCCTATTGCTAGTTTTTATTTGACACCTTCACGAGCTCACTATCGACTTGGTGGTGAAAATTAGTAAAGAAAAAAACAGGTTTTGCTAACGTGCCGCTAGAGGCGCTGACAAATTGCCATACAAATTTTCGTCACACGGACGAAGGTGATGCCGAGAAAAAACTCGCACTAAGCCCTCTGAGGCCTTACTCCAGATGACGATGTTCGTAATTTCTAAAAAGATTACATGATCAGTGGTAATTTCGGCTGTAGCCGTCTCTGCCACTCATGTCAACATGACAGCGCGAATGATAATGATGGCCATATTAAATAATATTAAGCTATAGCCCGGCCGCCTGATTAAGTCCTCGCCATGGATAAAAAGAAAAGAAGGATCGAGCGTCGCTATACTAAACAGTGAAGCAGGGTTAAAACTTGTGTGTGTGAGATCATAGGGTTACCAGTTACTACGTTTTTTCCCTTTGTAAAACTCAGAGGATAGTCAGACTCAGGACAGAGCGGCCAAGAGCAGGACGGTAGGTATTAATTAATAGTAACAGTTGTTTTATCTGTCGACGATAAAATATGGCTACAATTACATATCCTAAAATATTTCTGGTGGTTACATCGGCGTTTTATTCGCTAATTTGTGTGTTTAATACAGTGAACGCATTTGAACTAGATTAATAATATGTTAAAAACCGCCCAAGTGCGAGTCATACTCGCATCTTACGTCGATAGTCCTAGCCTGCGGGGTACAATTTAGAAATTCGAAATTCGCATTCTTTTCAAAATTCAAATCACCCAATCAAATCCAGCGCCCGCCACCCGCACCGCTCGGCGCTTACTGTCATCGTTCTCGTCTACCCCCGCAATCCTATACCCCGCAGACGAAGACAGTAAAGGCGGTTGGACTATAGACTCGAAAACACGGATAAGTCATCAAAAGTAAGGGATCTGAATCGTTTGTAGAAAATGAATAGCAAATTAATGTTGCTAAGCACGAAAACGACTGAACAGATTCAGTTGGCTGAGTTTATAGCGACAAAAAGACACAGCAGACGGCACAAATATTTACTAAACAGCAAAACACAATGCGTGTGCGCGATGACTAATGATATAACGGTGTGTTCACAACGTTTCCTCTTACAAGGATTTGGCGAGTTTATACAGTCTGGCTGCAGCAGCAATCCACTGTTTGGGTAGAAGTCTATATGCCCTATGGGCGCTTTAAATCCCAGCAATCCCCCACTAGTGTGGATGATGTCCACGAAGTCAGCACTTGAAGAGTCAATTCTTTCATTTGGTGGGAAGTAAAAAGGAAATTCAAATACGGGACCGGCTGGATCGAGACCTACAAAATAATATTAAATTATTTTTAATTGTCAAAGTTTACAACAGCGGAACGTTATTTTTCACGTCAAGTGTTTTTGTCTTTTTATGTACCTACACCGCTACTACTACTTAATATTTTAAGCTTTAGGCTAACTTGCGCACGTCCGGATTAGCTATACCGGACTTATTCAAGGCCTATTATCTAAGTTGAAAGCCCACATGCACAAGTCTGGCTTAGCTAATCCGGAAGTTCCACTAGCGCCAGTCCAGATTAGCTAATCCAAACTGGCGCAAGTGGCCTTTTAACTCGGATAATAGGCCTTTAACAAATCTAAATTAGCTAATCCGGACGTGCGCAAGTGGGCCTAAGTAATTATGTCATCATAATGGGCTATCGAAGTTCGAACAAACATTTTACAGCATCCTTCCTTACTAGGCTGCGTCCTTACAAGGTAGGCAATATTCATAAGTTGTCTGAGATTTACTATATTGCCATGATTTGTTTGTATTAAGCTTATCGTACTTACCTGTCACGCGCAAGATTCGGAAGCTGGTTTTCGACGCTGCTATCCCGACCGCGTGCGCTCCAAGGCTGTGCCCAATCAAATGCATTCTCTGGCCACCAACTCCGTATCTGTATTTGACTGCTTCCAAAAATCGCGATATACTTTCCGCGACTATCTTCACGTGTAAGACTGCTGTACAATAACACGTATTCGCTAAGGTCCTCCAATCTACAGCGACGACGTTCAAGCGACGTGTGCGCAAGTAAGCGTCTTTAATCAGTGCCACGGAAGGCTCATCAGCAGTAGAAATCCAACCGTGAGTAACCACTTTAAGTTGAGCTTTCGATAAATTTACACTTTTGTTTGAGTCCACTGGTTCCGCATTTTCGTTTAGGAGAATATACCGGTGTTCGTCTTCCCTAAAACATGGTCTAACGTCAAAATCTTTTCGATTTTCTTGAATATGATTGTGCTGGTTGAATGATGTGCACTAATCTAGTGATACATAAACATGTATCACTAGATATCACCTCACATGGGTTTCACCATAAAAGTGCTACTGAGGTTACTGTGCCATTACATGGTTATTAAATTTCGCATCTTATTCTAGGTTTAAAGAACTTCATTCTGATAAAAAAAAAACATTTCTCTTAAAATGAGATATGAAATAAATTAAAATATATTATTCTTATTCTTCGGCACTTGCTGCGAGATATAGCTTCAGTTTGTTCTTGTACGTAATCATATCTTCGCACGTCTTGAGATCATTTGGTAGTGTGTTAAATAACTGTGTTAAATAACTCCCTCAAACAAAACTGTCTTTTTCCATAATTTGTTCTAGGCGTAATTAATTCAAGTTTGTTCTTATTTTGCAGATTGTGTACATTGTCTCTTACTTTCAGATCTATACCAGTTTTAATATTATTCGTTATGATTTTTTTCATCAACATACATGTATTATATTTATATAACTGTTTAACATGCATTAATTTAGTTTTTTCATATAATTGTTTAGTTGGTATCTCATAAGGGTAGTGGAAGAGAGTCTTTATTAATTTGTTTTGAGATCGTTGCAGTGATTTTAAGTTAGTTGGTGCGGCTAAACCCCAAACTTCAATTAAATATTCTAAATGCGATTTTACTAGAGAATTATATATAATTGGTCTAATATTTTTTGGTATACAATGAGCTTTTTTTGTAAGTGCACCCTGTACAGATATTAACTTTGATCTGACATGTTCAATGTGTGGCTTCCATGTCAGCTTTTCATCGATTAACAATCCTAAATATTTTTCTTGTTGCGATCTTTGAATGGGTTCATTATTAATATTGAGTGGTTCAAATTCGGGTATTATCTTATTTTTGGCTGCTAAAATCATAAAAGAAGTTTTGGATGTATTTATGGTTAATAAATTGGAAAGTAACCAGGTTCTAAGGTGTTATTAGTGAAACTTAGCACATGGACTGTCACTCCCAAAGTGTTGGAGTAATAGGTACACTATGCTTGTACCTATATAATTAAGATCGCACGTCACATATAGGCAAGTTCATTTAATCAGTCTATTATGTGTGTGATCAAACATACCTTGTGAATAATCTGAACTGTATTTCGTGTGGGCCATCGCTCGGCATAATATTTTTATCGAAACAATAATGGTAGCCCAGGCACCCTGAAGATCCATTTCTACGAGTATAATAAGCCTCTGAAATAAGGAGAAAGATACTATAATATCAATACCATTTACTCTTAGTCTGAAGGAAGAAGAATCAACAGAAGAAGAAAAGTTTCGACTGCAAGCACTGAAGTCATACTTAAGCACTGATTCATCGTCAACGAGTTGAAAATGACGCCTAAAGGTAAAAATACAGACAAGATTGTCTCTCGATGTCTCTTCACCAAAAAACGAGCAAGAAGGCAAGATAAGAAAACTTACTATATATAACTTACCACACAAACTAGATAACATAATAAAATAAAATAAGGTAATTAGTTAGTGTTAGTTTCAAACTATAAGGCCCACTAGCTCACTTCTGGATTAGCTAATCTGGATTTGTTTAAGGCCAATTATATGAGTTGAACATCGACACGCTCTTGCTTGAATTAGCTAATCCTGACTGCCGCAAGTGGACCTTCCGGATTAGCTAATCCAGACTTGTGCAAGTGGGCTTTCAACTCAGATAATTTAAAAGCCCGGAATAGCTAATACGGACGTGCGCAAGTGGGCCTTAGTATTTAAAAGACTTCTCGATTTGGGATTTCTAAAAAAATGCCAGTTTTAGATCCCTTGCAAACTTTGCAATGTTTTGAGTTTGCAATACAACTTGGTGTTTGTCCACTACTGTCAAACGAAACGAGATAAACTCGGATGATGCTTACTTACCCAAATACGAAGGTACATATATTATGTTTTTGTGAGTGGTGACGGATCTACCTCCTAGTGGTCCCCCTCGGGCAAAGACATCACAAAACTTCAGGGCCCGTAGCCAAGCGGCAATTTATTCTCAAACAAAGTTATCGCTAACAAAATTTATAAAACTGACATAAGTCATCGAAACAACACGTGACTTGTATACATATTTTGACATTTCATTGGCGATAGCAAAGTTGGCTCCAGAACGATTGCCATTTGGCTACGGGCCCAGGTTGTGATGGCGGCTGAACGATCTTATTAGCGGTGGTAGGCGGTGCTGCCTGGTAGCTACCATCCTCCCACCGGAGCCCGGCCAAGCTTGTTGTGTTCCGTCAGTGAGTTGGAGTGCCAGAACCTTTTGTCTAGTTGAGCTCGCTTCACCATCGACCATCACTACTCTGTCTACGCCACGTCTGACGTAGTCTAGATTCAAGAGCAAACCCATTTCAAAGAAAAATAAAATATACCCTATATATTTATCAAGAGATAGTAGTCTAAAAATAATCCGGTAAAGTGGAAGGGGAATTTAATCTTCAAAAATTAGACCAGGTTTAAAATGGGTCTAAATATTCGCCGACAACAGAGGAATGAATGACACATTCGTGACCATAACCTAATAGACAAGTGCTTTTCTATTAGCTAGCTAATAGCTTAGTCCTGTCTTAAACCCGGTACTAAGTAAGTTTTTGGAAGAATGGGTCCTAAGGAATGGTTCTTGTTACCGAAAATATCCAGATTGTTTTCAGGTATCACGTTAAGAAAATGTATTATAGGGTTTTGTGTCATTTTTGATTTCGTAAACACAGACTTCAAGTAATTCCAAAAAAATCTCTGGCACTGAGAAAAATATACATTCATCATAAGTTATGACGTGGTGACCGATTTTGTCATACCAAGTTCCCGGTCATTGCAGCTGTGGACAATACTCAAACGCGTTATTGTATGAATATAGCGGTCCTATTCAAACACAGCCTGCTATCAAAGTGTACCGAGTCAACGTTTGCTTAAGCCGCCATTAAGTAACCATCGTGTTTGACTAGGCCCGTTCAAAAGATTCAAAATTCGAACTTTTGTTTCATATTAAGTATTCCGTTTTGTAACTTAAGTCAACTGGTTATATGCGTTTTACTAACTTGTGAAACAGTGCTTTAATCAAACTTACCTATTCTAAAAATGACACAAAATAAATATTTACACTATTAATGATTTTAAAATTACTATATTACTCGATTATACAGGAAGTCCTAAAAAGAGCGTGCCAAAGTGACACTATAGATAGCTTTGGTATATGTAAACCTTTCAGATAAACTTTAAAAAAGTTAATAAATACATAATATTTATCAAATAACCCTGCATAAACTAGTGTTAATAACTGTGGCAAATTCATTATAAGTAAGGGATTACCCCCTTCAATCCCTTCGATCCATCAATCCTAAAATTGTTGTATGCGATGCTACACTTCGATGTCCCCATCTATAATAATCTTGAGCCATGCCAACTGATGAATATACCTACATAAAAGTAGAAGTAAAATACAAAAATAAGTACCTAAACAAGTCCTTTGCTCAGGAAAGAGACACTTAAAATGTCGTAAGCGGTCAAAGTAAAATGACAAAAACCAACGAATCACTTATTTGCTCACAGATTGTCAAATGTCAAAAGAATCTTGTCGTTAAACAGCTGGACCCTATTTCACAAAAATATATTTTGTTTACTAGTATATTAGCTATTAGTTACTAGTGTCAAAATTACTAGTCCTAATATTTTCTGTTTCTCAAAAACAGGTACTAGACTAATAACTAATTAGTAGCAGACTAATAGAAAATATTAGTCTGGCTTAGACGTTTATATACACATATTCTCCATCCATTATAAAAACCGGGCAAGTGCGAGTTGGGCTCGCGCACAATTGCAATAATCTAGCATTACTGCAACAAATGTTTTTTTTCTACGATTATATCCTCAAAATTTAGTTTTTTTTTCTATATTGTGTTGACCTTCATTCTTGCTGTGTTTTATTTATTTTTTTGTTTAGTAAAATGCCGGTAAAAGTGAAATGTTTTATTCAATGAGATTTAAAGTAAATTAATAATTGATATGCATATTTTGTAAGTGCTTCTAGTTAAAAAGACAATATTTTATAAAAATACACTGTTAAATTTAAGTCTAATAGTTTGAGCTAATATATTTTACAAGCCTTCTGAGACTATAATAATAATAGCTTTCTTAGTGTAATATACAAGAGTATTTTTTTTTTTTTCGAGAAACCAAATTGAATTTATTTTAGTAAATTTTGCTAATATTTATTAGCTGGTAACTAGTAACTAATATTTTACTACCGTAGCGTAGCGTTTTACTTCGAGAAACGCACACTAGTAAACTTGTAAAAAATATTAGTTCATGGACTCATATTATTAGTCTAATAAGTTTCGTGAAATAGGGCCCTGCAGTTTCCAAATTCCAAGAGCGAGTAACTTGTATCAATAATTGAGACATCAGATTTAGCCAATCCAACGTCACCAACCATAATAATAATAAAAATGTCCTCCTAGCCGAACTTCGATTACAACGGCCAATATCAACAGCGCGGGGGATATTATAGTGCAAAAGTTTGTGCGCAAAAGGTACCTACAACAAGAATAAGTACTGAAATACGGAGAGAGGACTACTGGCTTATCGTATTAATACCACCAACTTCCTGACTTCAGAGCTGTGTCTGACTTATTTCAAGACTGAAAAGCTCCGGAATTTTCGGCCCGCCGACCAAGGGTTCGAACTCGCGTCATCGTACCCAACGTCTAATCAGCAAAATAATGATGGCCATTAGACGAACGGTAAGTTTAATTCCGGCGACCGAAGTTTGCGTGAGTATACGAATAATTTAAACTATGTAGGCATAATAAAACAAGAGGCACTTAGTTTCTGAAAAATATTACTCTGAACGTATCTCATTGTCCTCGGAAAGTATCTCGTCCATCTTGTAAGCTGGTCTCTTCTCATATCGACTGTTTTCTATGTCCACACCAACTTTTCTAATCACTTTGTGTTTCCTACCTTGGAACAGTCTTTTCGCCGCGGCTTCTGAACGGCTATCTTCCTCTGCATTGCCATTCCTTACATCTTTTTTGCCTGAAATCGGTTGTGAATGTTATATTGCGTGAAAACTCCGTGGGTAATGTGGGTATCTGTTGTTTTACTGTGTATTAAACACGAATAAATATTGAACTCATTTTCTTACATAGAAATATTAAAAATATAAATTGTTACAAATCAAACCAATAACCTAACCTCAAACTAAGCGGGAACTTGTGCTATGGCGTCTAAAATACCGATAGACAAACTTAATATACGTTTATAGCATCCATGACTTGGTCAACTTGGTACAGATGCTCATGCTCATTACGCAAACATTTGCCCTTAGCGGGATTAGGCCGGACCGCGAACTATTACACCAAGACGGTCGTCTAATAGAAGAACGGACCTTAAATTATGGTACTAAATATCCGTCATATTTCCTGACACACGCTTTACCTACATGTTGTTCAGTAAACGAAGTATAATCCTTTAACTACACATTTAATTACATGTTTCATCATCATAACCTACTGAAGAATGGACTTTTTTTTAATACAGTAGACCTCGCATCAACCTCCCCAAATCTTTCAAAACATCTCACATGATGATAATTGATCAACATAAGGTTAAAATATGATTGCGGATTTGAGGGTAGGTTGATGTGGTCCAATACTCGGCGACTAACAAAGCATTATCAGTAGCGTTGTACAGGTCCTCACGTCACTGTTCATTATTGAAAATAAGAAGGGGGTAAAATGGGGGATAATAGGAAACAGTTTTTACGGAACTCTCCCGGTACCATACCCGGTAAGAAGTTTATTCTTACTAAATCAAATTAAATCTTACCCATTTTTCCAAACATAGAGTTGCCAAACACATTTGCGTCAAACATCGGCTCGTTCTTATTTGCTTCAAACATTGGTTTATTTTGGTTATTTCCTCCAAACATTGGCTTATTTCTGTCATTTTCTCCAAACATTGGCTTATTTTGGACATTTTTACCAAACATTGGCTTATTTTGGTTATTTCCTCCAAACATTGGCTTTATTTGGACATTTTCACCAAACATTGGCTTATTTTTGTCATTTTCTCCAAACATTGGCTTGTTTTGGTTCTTTCCTCCAAACATTGGCTTTATTTGGACATTTTCACCAAACATTGGCTTATTTTTGTCATTTTTGTCATTTTCTCCAAACATTGGATTATTTTTGGCATTTTCTCCAAACATTGGCTTTATTTTGATATTTTCTACAAACATAGATTTATTCTGCAGAGATGTATCAAACATAGGCTTACCCTTCAAACTTGCTTTAAACTTAGGGCGAATCAGCTTTTGTAGACCGGGTGCACTCTTATCAGATTTGCCTTTATCGCTGCTATTGTCTTGAGGTTTATTGCCGGCAACATCTATATCTCCATTTGATTCATTTTTTTCAACAATTTCTTCACTATCTTCAATATTTGTGTCACGATTTTCAATCATTTCTTCATTATTTGTGCCCTGGTTTTCAGTCATTTCTTCATTGTCTTCATGATTTGTGCCATGGTTTTGAACATTTTCGTCATTATCTTCAACATTTGTGCCAACATCATCTCCACTTCCTTTATCAACTTCACCGTTTTCAGGTTTGTCATTTTGTTGTTCCTCCGCTACTTCTGCTTTAGCAAAGTTGACAGATTTGGTGAGTGATTGTGACAAGCGGTGGACTATCATTCGTGGCAGCTCGTTTAAAATCACTCCTGATATTAATGAATGTGGCGCAATCAGTGGTAAGGTGGGCGCGTGTAATTCCAAGTTGCTGCAATAAAGTTATAAAACATACATGTCTTGTCTAAGCCCTCTAATATTACAACATTTATGAGCACTCATACTCAATACACAGTCATTTATAACTGCCGTCTTTTTAAAAGATTTATAATACGAACAAGTTTGTTTATTGAGACTGCTATTAGTATTTAAAAAACCGTTGGTACCCGGAAATCTTAGGTTTACCTCCATCCAAACACCTCAATTGTATCTATAGATTTCGGTTTCAACTGTTGTCTTCTAATGTTTGACTTAAGATCCTGAACATTTAGTGTTACGGTACAAATGACGTCATTGATTTCGCCATAGAATAGATGATAGTCGTCGTCTATTTCACCATCGTGTTCGTTGTAAATAAGGGATCCGCGGATCTGCAAAGTTGACGCAACATTTTTGATAACGTTTTTAGATAACCTATAAGAACTAGCTTACGTATTAACCCTTACCTGCAAATCACTAAATCTGATTGTTTCGCTTATTTTCATGGCGGGAATCTTGTATGGCCCACCGTTTTTAGCGGTGTATGCAGAGTCTAAGCCTGTGATCGTCATCTTTGTCAGAACTACCTTGTAGTTTTGAACGTCACCGTCAGAATTCTTAAACAAAAAGGCCCTTGTTTTAAATGTAGTCTTGACTATAACTTTATGTAGAAACGAAACAGTAATAAAATACATACTACAATATGGAAAACGTGTAATCCAAATATAAGGAGGTTACATCATTAAGTTACCTTATCAGACCAAATAATAGTCACATCCTTCCATTTTTCAATCCCTCCGTCACTATTCAAAGTCTTTTCATTTATGCTTCGTATACTATTGCTCATAAATGATGATGTGTACTTAAACATACTTCGCTGCTTTTGACTAAAAACGATAAATTGTTAGGTACAATTATGTAGGAATACTTTTTTCAACAATGACACCAATTACCTAGCCTCAAACTAGGCGTGAGCTTGTGATATGGCGATAACTCAGGATAACGTCATGTTTATATACGTTTATAAACATGACTTAGGCCTAAAACGAATGCTCATGACACGAATATTTTTTCCTTGTGGGATTTGAACCCGCAACCGCAACCCGGTTTTGTAGTCCGAAGCGCGAACCACTACACTAAGACGGTCATCAAACTTTATAGTAAAATCACAGCATAAACACCTAAAAGTACGTAAGTCTAAATAAATTATATGTTTTAGTAAAATAATTACTTAATAATAACTATCTACGCCGCGACACCATAAAATCAGGGTGATATTCAACATACCGAATTTCTGGTAAAAAGTCCCCAAATAAAGACGAAGTGTTGACATAAACACCTAACACCTAATAGTACGTAAGTCAAAATAAATTATATGTTTTAGTAAAATAATTACTTAATAATAACTATCTACGCCGCGACACCATAAAATCAGGGTGATATTCAACATACCGGATTTCTGGTAAAAAGTCCCCAAATAAAGACGAAGTGTTGACATAAACACCTAACACCTAATAGTACGTAAGTCAAAATAAATTATATGTTTTAGTAAAATAATTACTTAATAATAACTATCTACGCCGCGACACCATAAAATCAGGGTGATATTCAACATACCGAATTTCTGGTAAAAAGTCCCCAAATAAAGACGAAGTGTTGACATAAACACCTAACACCTAATAGTACGTAAGTCATAATAAACTATATGTTTTAGTAAAATAATTACTTAATAATAACTATCTACGCCGCGACACCATAAAATCAGGGTGATATTCAACATACCGAATTTCTGGTAAAAAGTCCCCAAATAAAGACGAAGTGTTGACGAGTGTCAGCACAGCCCCCTGCAGTTTTGGCACCAACTCGTCGCGAATCGGTCGACTCAAAAGCATCTCCAGTTCTTTACCTTCAAATTCATTTCAGTTTTAGTTATTAGTGCCATGAATATAAAGGCTGTCACAAGCAGGGTCCTAACGGATGTCTAGTGTTAAGACCAAATAATACTTACCAAAGTACCTTTATGCAACCTCAATGCTTAGCGAAATTAAATGGTTTCCGAAGTAAGTGATTTATTTTAACGTTAAAATAGTACATCAGCAGGGCTGTCTTCTAGCATTTGAACTGTTATTTAAAAAATCATGCATAATTATTTTTTTATTGTTGAAATAATCGCTTTTAAACTCATTGAAACACCCACCCACCTACAAAAGTCGCCCGATGTGTAAATATCCACCAGGGACACACCCAATTCTCATTTAGTATACGATATTTATCGAAAAAGCAAGGCGGATATCTCAAAATTTCGATATTCTTGGGGAATCAGAATGTTGGATATTTATCATATTTTGTTATGTAGGTACGCCATGTTTTTCCGATAAATATCGTATGTGACATATTGTCACAGGCGTGAGAATAGGGCCCCTGGTAGTTAAAGCGATATCCTACGACAATCAACGATTACTCAGCCAATCAGGGCTTGGAAAACCAGATATGTCTGGAAATACTACCTAGCGGGCTAGGGCCCGACCACATAGGTAATAAGTTGTATTTTCCGATTAGGGATAACTAAATAAACGATAGGTCAGAACTCAGATAATGGCAGCAAAAACATAAGAAACTGTTATGATTTGGTTCTAACTGTGCCTACATGTGCCGTCCTACCTAAATATCTTACCTTATACAAGAAAATACTGTATTAATTTAATATTACAATCAACTTACCGTGTTCTTTTGAGAAATAAGGTACAATAACGGGAGGCGACCCTAATCCGGGAGTGGTTATCTAGAAAGTTAATTAAAAAGCAAATAAGATGAATTGAGTCTGCTTAGTCAAAGGGAAAAAACAAAACAGTTGAACGAGATATGAATAACTTAAGGATACGTATCACAATGTTTAAAGTTAATATACTCTATAGTGTAAATAAGTAATACTCAAAGGTAATTTTAAACTTAGGCATTATGTATAAGCTTATAGGCTTAGGTCTAACGACGGTTAAGTGTTTTTAAAATTAGGTCTTTCGTCCATAGGTATTATGACCTTAGGGTATTCAACTTTACAGATTGTGATATGAATCTAACTTATGGCATGGCATTAATGCAATCAGCAAAAATAACATTTACCTTTATTATAGTTTTAAAATAAACGATTTAATTTATTACCTCAACACTAAACAGGCAGTTCACAAGTTTGATTGAATCTTGACCCAAGTACACTGATCTCTCATTCAACGTAACCACCAACAAGCCCGTCAACTTGCAGCCTTCAGCCACGATGCTGACCAAAAAGTTAAAAAAATACAGTTAAATATTTTACTTAATCTGGCGGAATCTGACCGTACTCAACTGTATGAGCAAGCGAAAAGAAATAAAAGTAAAGTTAGCCTATATAGATCCTACTGTTGGGCAAAGGCCTCAGCGCCACTATGAGGAGGTACGAGCCATACTCTACCACGCGGGCTCAGTGCGGATTGGTGGGGGGGTGTCTGTAAGGCAAGGGACCAACCTTACTTCAGATGTTATCAAGCCGCCCTAGGGCCTCTGACTCTGACTAAGCGGAAAGAAATGCTTAACTTTTATTTGAAACAAAAGAATGCTAATACGGTGCGAGTGCCTACTTGATACCCAATTCATAGTCAAAGGTCCTTAGCTAGGACTAAACTCAATGTGGTGCCATTGAGTTTATAAGTTTTAACCCTAAGTAAATAAACGCCTGTAATCTGTCCAGAATTCAGATTGTAATCATAAAGTGAAGATACGGCACGTGCTAATTAAACAGAATAGGCTGACTCACTACGTTGCGCGTTGCTTAGCTTCGTTTGTCGACTGACAGCAAAACTGAGCTTTGAACCTAATTTTGTTGAACCATGTTTGAGGAGCTATAGTCCGAGAAGTCCATACGCGACTCTCGAGAGAAACAAAACACGTGCAGGGGGCGAGGAGATGCCAATCATATGCAACTGTCATGAAAAATCCCCTGTAGTGTATATATTCTTTGCCCCTGCCCCGCAATACCACTTGTCCCCTGAGACATCTAGCATGCCTCGACCCGCGCACGTCATTCGTTCCGCAGGAAGCCGAAGGTTGCGCACGAACTTATTGGACTAAAGTGCCATAAATTCCCTTTTTAATTTAGGTACTTATTCTAAGATGAAAATATTATACTTACCGCCTTACTAATAATGTTTTTGACATTTCTATACCTAACAAACACTTGATAAAGAGACGACTTATTTTAAATGTTTGTTTCCACTATGTCATGTCACTAATTATCTTTTATTAATTCCAAACTAGCCATCTCATAAACATATGAACAAGTGTTATAGCAGTGGCAAATTCATTATTAATAAGGGTCATTGTCAAAAGGCGCGATAGCCGAGCGGCGAAAACTTCACATCTCATCCGTGAGGTCGTGAGTTTGATCTCCGCCTGTACCACTGAGTGTGTATAAAAACTTAAGTACATTCTTTTTCAAAGATATCGCTACCTAACGGTGAAGGAATACATCGTGAGAATGCCTACTCACTATTGGCTAGTGTGTGAAATGGAGAAGGCAACGGCAAACCACTCCACTAAATTGCCAAGAAAGTCGTTGTGTGTGTTTCATTCCACAAAATGATCCCCACTCTCAGTCATGAGGTATTACGGCTATGAAGAAGTCAAAGAAAGGTAATAAAGCAACCTAATGTTTGTAACTTACGTGACTTCTCCACTGCTTCTGACATGCTGAAGATTAAACGGTGACATTTTCATCGGATCAAATTTGTCGTTTCCGTACACCACATCCGATATGTTCCTGAACAGTTGGTAGCCAGCTTGGATGAACATCCTGTTGACTGATGCCTCCACTCGGAGCACGTTCGACGCGAGCGCGAATGACACTTCAGGGTTCGTCAAGCGGGGCAGTCGCATCAGATGCGGATCTTTGAAGAGCCTGCGCAAGATACGCATCGTAAGGATAGGGGGCTGTGCAAACGTAGACACTTTTTAGGGTTTCGCACGCAAAGGGTAAAAACGGGACCCTTTTACTAAGACTCTGCTGTCTGTCTGTCAGTCTGTCACCAAGCTGTTCCTCGTGATAAGGTATGTCTGTCGAATTACGCCTATAAGCTAATTACGCCTAAGCTCAGAAATCCTTGTAAAATGTATCGTAAAAACAAATCTTATATCCCACGCATAAGGGTGATTATGTCTCGTAGCGCTTGCGAACCTCTCCCGCGACCCTGCACATACCGCGATCTAGTAGTGGAGCGACGTTCGGCGCGAGTGGCCGTCGTGCAATTTTTGTCAGTGAACAACGGATAGTTTTCGGTGAGATTTTATTGTTTTCGTACATTTTGCATTCACTATTTAAAATAACTATTTGTTAATCCATATTTAGCTTGTTAACCAAAATAAATGACTAGTTTTCATTTTTTGTATCATTTCTTAGATATGGGAACAACAGGTAATTACGTCTAGGCGTATTTACCCACGCCAAACGCTATCGTAGGCGGATTTACCTCACACATAGGCGGATTTATCTCACACAAGATTTGAAAACAAGAAAATACTCTAAAAGCCAAAGGTAATAATAAAATTAAAAAAGTAAGGCAGGAGATGAAAACGGAAAAGATGATAATACCAAAAAGAAAAGGGGAACAGGAGACGAACAAAAGTATAACAGGACAAAAATGAGTCAAATAGGTTTGACTAAATAAGAAAAGAACATGGCAGAAGAACCAAAAATAGGAAGAAAGACGAAAAAAGTACAAAAAAGGTAAAGTGAATGAAAGAGAAAACTGGTACTGCTACGCTTGTCATGAGGATCGCATTGCTGACATGAGACCATGCGTAAATTGTCAAAAATGTTGCCACGAGGAATTCGTAGGGCTGACCAAGAATGACTTAGAAGAGTTTAAGTGTCCTGGTGGCTGTGACTAGAAATAATACTAGGTGTCTTCCACGGGCATTTAGCTGTTCACTGTTAGTCATATATATGTCATTAAACATTAGACATTAATTGGGCGTAACTACCCCAACTGGGTTAAAAACCGCCTACATTAATTATTTTTTATATTAATATTTTTTATTCAAAATATATATTCCAAGATAGTTTTATTGATCTTCTATCATGTGCCATGGTTAAATTATACGGGTTAATGTTAATAACTTAGTTATTTAATATTTTACTTATACTGAGATAAAACTGAAAAATAATATTTGATAAATTTATAGACTTATTATTGAAAGTACTATTATGACTGATTCTGTTCGTGATTAATAAAAACTTAGATTACGATTAAGTAAGAAAAGATCTCAGAAAAAGTGTAGTAGGCGGAATTAAACCGAGGTAGGTTAATTCTGCCAAACGCACCATGTTAAAGTTTAAATTTTATTGTTTTTGTTTTGAAAAGAATACTATTTTTTTTTATGTTTCTTCTATTAAGCATTAAACAAACTTTTGAAACACATGCCTTTTTATTTATTATATTCATAATTACAAAGACGAGTAAGCTTAAACTTTAGACAGGCGTAATATGACAGACATACCTTAGTTACACAGTTGAAATTTCCACAGATGATGTAGTTGAAATACTAAAAACAGCCTAAAAAATACCCCTTCGTGGCTCGATCTTGGCCGGTTTTTTTTACCGAAACGGCACACCATCACGGAAAACATAGTTGTTGCATGAGACGGAAATGTTTCAAGTGGAAGAAACTGGACACAAAAGTTCTACGTTCTGGGTAGGGAGTGGTTAATTTCATGTTGATTACATGAAATTAAAATATTTATTCGTGGTTTGTATACCACACAAGGTACCAACAAAAGTCCACGGTTGCGCAAACTCTCAAGAGACAGACGAGCTATTTATTGTGTCCTACATAAAATACCTACTTACAAAGGTTTTCACTGCTAATTCTAAAGACCTTATAATAACAAATGAATTAATTTTTAAGTTAAAGTGAGTTAAAGATAGGTATGTAGGCCTCCTACTTAGATATACCTCGGTATAGGTTATATTTATTTATAGTAGGTGAATGTTATTTATATAGACCTAAAAAACTTATTATGTGGGATTCAACCCCGCCTAATTATCTTAATAAGTGCAATCGCTTCGAAGTTTTATTTTAGATTTAACGTTATATACCTACAAGTTCAACAAGTAAAATTTTTATAACTAATCTACTCATTAGTAATACGGATAGAAATAAGAAAAATAATTACGGATATTAACACATTGAGCGCCATGGTGGTCACTGGTGACCCCCAAACAATATAATTCTTATTGTGTCTAGTTCCATGGCAGTCAAAGGCTTAAAGTTGCGATTACTTTCAGAAAGATGATGCAAATTAGCCTATTAGCCTTTTTTAGCCTTATAAGCTCCGACAACAGTAACATAACTTGTGGTAGGGTTCTATTTTATGTTGGAACGTGTATAAGTGCTCCTTGCGAGCCTATGTACAGAAATAAATGAATTTTATGAACTAAAACACTATTCGACACTGGACGCCATTGCAAAAATACTTACACGTTTACAACATTATCGTATACTAAGACTCCGTCTGCCAATCTGTGCGGATCCGTTAATCTTCTAACATATACGTTCATGCCTTCATCGGAATATGTTTCTTTTAAATTCTAAAATAATATAAATTGGTTTGTACACTCTGTCCTCTTAACAATACTAATAATAACAACAATTTTATTTTTTAACATTCTAAATTAAAACCACTTACCAATTCTATTGCATGTTCAATGGCATTCCTGAACTTCTGCCATTTATCATAAAATGTTTTGTACATCGCTGGAATGAATAATAAGGAATATTTAACACACTTTCTGGAAACAGACGAAACATTTGTGACTGAGTATACTTATACGCACACGTTATAAACAAATTAAATTCTTAATACTTTAATGAAAAACAAACTGATAATAGTTTTTGCTTACGTTTCCTGGCTTAGATTAACGCTTTTTAGTTTAGGTAAGTAACAACAACACTATCAATACCTCAAACTTAACAAATGATCTTCAGATAAAGTTTGTTTTTACATTAATTTATAGATAAATGTATTTTTTATATATATGTCGCAGGGATTTTGTCAAAGACGTGATATTATAATTTCACTAGTGAAATTATAATTACACTGATTATTGTCAATGACGACTGGTTCGTATAATTTAACGGACTCTTTTCAGTGACATTGTGATTTCACTGGGCTGCAATAGTGATATTATAGTAAATCTAGGTTTATTATGAGTTGAGATTGTGGTGGGAGCCCCGCGTGTTCTGATTGGTCAATTGAGTTAATCAGTCGCAATACACATTTATAAACATTGGAGCGTGCCTTTTTAAATATCAGTTCATTTCATATTTTTGGTGTTTTTATGAGGTATTTAGTTGATCTTTCTAGTCAATATCTTCAAAATGAGTGATCGTGAGAATTTGGAACTTTTGGAAGTGTTCAATACTTGTAGTTCAATTGGTAAAGAAAATAGACCAATCAGCGATCGCTTTGATAATCTAACGGCTTTCTTAAACCAGTGTTATTGTTAAAATATCACTGCCTTACAATGTCACTGTATCGGTCTAGTGAAATTATAATGGCACTGAAACTAGTCAGTTAAATTGTAAGTAATGCAAACGATTGACAATAAATCAGTGTAATTATAATGTCACTAGTGAAAATATAATATCACGGATTTTATAATATCCCTGCGACATATATAACATTATATATACTTAAATAAATGTTGGACAACATCATACACATTGCTCAGATCCCAAAGTAAGTAGCTAAAGCACTTGTTTATGGAAATTTAAAACAACGGTGGTACCACAACACCCAGACCCGAGTCACCTTGAAAACAAAAAAACTAAACAATTTATGAAGTAACTTACAACTTTCAAAATATTTTGTAATCATTTTCTCAATATTCACAGCTGCCTGCACGTTAACAGCGGCGTATAACAACAAACACAATAAAAGTAAGCGCATTTTATTAATTAGTTACTGAATCGATTTACTCGTCACTACTAGGTATTCAGACACAATAGCTTCTGAAAACTGAGGGAACATCGTTATTTTATCATAATTCGTAAACTTTTTGTAATAAAAGTCAACGCCATGATTAAATTATTAAATTCGAATAACTTTCTTGATTGAAAACGTAATGATAAGAAAAGTTAACTACCTCCTCGTTACCCAACGAACTGGGGAGGAAATTCGTTCTAAGTGATATCGAACATTGACTGAAAAATAGTCGTATATTATGTTACATAATTTTGTGTTCACGACAATATTATTTCCTATTTTATGTACATTTATTGTTGATAGTAAATCGCCGGGAAGGCGAAATGTTGGTTTGTATTTCATGCTACAGTTTTCGTCTTATTTTTATTGTTATTTCATGTTGTAAATGATATTAAGTAATATAATAAATCGTCAATAAAACCATGGCATAAAATTAAAAGAGGAAGGTAACTAAAACGGGTTAATAAAATCGAAACACAGCTTTAAAACTCACCAACGTTCCAAGTCCAACAATGTAGTCCACTTAGCGCTAGTTCAGACACAGCGGGAACCGCGCGATTTCAGAATCGCATGGAAATCGCGCGGGTCTTATTTGTATGAGTTATTAAGTAATCGTTCAGACGTACCCGCGCGGTTAATCGAGCGGTTCCCGCTGTGTCTGAACTAGCGCTTAACAAAGGAGTTGTAGAGTGCGTGAGCTGCGACCTATGCGATTTCTTTAGAAAGATGTTCAGGGTGCTTTTTATCAATTTAGCTTTAAAACTGAGGGACTTTCATACAAATTTAAGCCCCCTTTTATACCCCCCCTCAAAAGTCAAATTTCCTAAAATGTTTCCATACTGCTACTCTTGCCCTTTAAAAAGATCATGTTGTCAAATTTAAAAATCCAAGTAATTTTAGCTGTGCGTGCCATAGTTTTCCTTTTAATATATTTAGATTATTAAGTGTTAATTTATATTCAGATCATGTTCAGTCAGTCTGTTGTATTTTTGTTCTTTTCTTTGTAAATAAAACAATGTTAAGTTCGAAAAAAATAGAGGATAAAAATTTCACTTTTCTGGAACATGTACTCCGTTATTGGGTTTTTAATGAATTCAAATAAATAAAGTGTATAAGACAAACGTATGAGACATTGACTCCAAGGACCTGAACAACTTCTGAAGAAATCGCTTAGATCTTGTACAAGTATTGGATTATTTGTTGAGGACTACAAGATGCAATCTATTTTAAAGCGGAGTTCGCTATCGCTAACAAAATGACATAAATTGAAATTTCGTTAGCGATAGCGAAGATAAAAGATTGTATCTTAGGTGCCGGTGGTAGAATATATTAATTTAAAAACAAATTAACAAATCGATATTACTTTAAATGATGACTTACACTTCCATGACTAGGTACAGTAGCGAGTTAACTTATCTTGGTGAGTTATGATCGTATGAATAGGACCGACATTTGCCAGTTTTTCTAATTATTTTCTAAGCAGGCGATTGACCGTAGTCATATTAATCACTTCACACTTGATCGAAGTGAGGTGTAAACACGGTTTAGGGTGGTTCATATCTGCCTAGCAAAAAACCGATTTACTATTGCCCAGGTTTTTAGGGAAGATCTTATTTATTTATTTATTTAACAGTAAACATACTGACTTACAGTCGCCCAAAGCGTCAGTATGCTAGTCACACACAGTAAAAAAAATGGTCGAACAAACATTACAATATAGAAAAACAAATAAGATACATCAGGATTAAAATAACATATGTCACCAATATTAAATATTAGGTCAGAAAAAATACACATTAGAGTCAGTCAGAATAATTAAAAGTAATCAAATTCTTAAGTCAGGTTAGGTAATACTACTGCGAAAACACTCAGAACACAAACTTTCTATGTAAAAACAGCTTTGTGCATGAATTGACCGAAGGTGTCTGCAAATATGTCAATATCATAGTCGTCGGCGAGTAAATCACCTATAAGGCGTAGAGCCCGAGATATATATCGTTCGAGATAAGATGTCGTTCCAGTCCCTAGCTGTTCGCACCAGAAATGTGTCGGTTAAGTGAGTTAAGTATAAATGTACTTATTTGCTGCTCAGCTGTCGCCAGTCCAATTTCTAAACTAGCTACTGTACCTACATAGAGAATGTAAATCATCCTTTAGATCCCTTTCATTGCAAATACAAATAATACATTCAGTGCTTGTAATTACCTAACTAATTACATTATTTTAGTTGAATTAGATAACAATGGAGAACAAAGCCTGGACAACCGGGACAACCGGGACGAAGTCACCACTCCGTCCAGCGAGTCCGATGGGTCAGAGGACTACGACACCAAGACATTTCTGGCAGAGGAGAACCCAAACTGCTGGGTCACTCTGAACGCCAGGCAGCACTTTGAAGTCATGGACCAATTAGACGGTATTTTAGTTAGCGATGTAAAAAATATTCGAATATTTAAAAAAACAATTGTTTTCTATAGGTACTTCTTCTATTGATTTTTCGAATCGACTATTTTTCATAAAATCATTTGATTTAGTTGACTGTTTCTTTTTTGACCGTAATCCATATTAACTATTATTATTAATCAAATCACCGATTTATAAGTGATTAATGTCTCACTTTTTCTACGACTAATGTATGATAAGTATTATTAATAATTAAAGATAATTAGTTAATATTTATTTTCAAATAATCACACTTAGCGTCAAATATACAAAAAAAACAAGCATTGTTTTAAATACTAGGAATTAAAATCGAATTTTCCACAAAAATCCATTATTTTGTAGAAAAATTGATTTTTTTTCTTCTAATGTCACAATCCCTAATGTGAGTACGCCTCGTTGGTCTAATGTTCACTCATCGAGATTACGTGCTCGATGTTTTAACCACACTGGTTTTAATCCACAAGGTACCGGGTTGAAATCGTCGGACTGAAATGTATTTCTGTTTTAAAATAACTGCCGCGGAAAAATACTTTAAACCGTTGGTCAGGACCAACGCAGGCCCCTGATCTTTCTCCGGTCATGTCTGATTGCCTCACACCGATCTATGAGAGTTAAGTAACAGAGAGTCCAGCTGTGTATTGCGCACAAACTTGTCCACTATAACATCTCCTACATGCCTGGTAACCTGGTTGGTCTCTGTTGGGATCAGCAGCAGCAGCGTAGCTGAATATTGGGTAGGAGAATATAAAGAAAGAAAGAAAGAAAGAAAAGACATTTATTCGGCATCCACACACAGAAAGTTTACAAACAGAGATTAAAGGTATTACAATGCAATGGTGCGTGCCAAGGCATCCGCTCAGCATTATTCGAGGTATCCGAGTTAACGGCATGCCTCGAAACTGATTTTCAGCGGATGCCTTGGGCAACGAGTTAACACAACACAGCACAGAAGAAAAAAAACACAATGTACAAAAATAAAACAAAAACCAAAAGAATGAAAATAAATCAGCAAAATCGTTAAGCTTAAAAACAAAAATCTTTTATTTTGTTATTTAAGTTCTAATTTATTTATGTGACCGTTCGTATCAGTTAATTTAATATTTATTACTTTTTTTAGAAACGTACGCCGCCGCTCGACAAGAATTCGTAGACAATGTAGCGCCTAACAAAAACGAATTTGATGACAAATTGCTTAGGGTAAGTAGTAAGGTGCAGTGTAATGACCAATGATCGAAGTAAGTAGAGCTATTTTGGTTCAATGACCGCAAACAGTGATGTTAATAAGGACATTCCCCGGGAATCTAACTGAAACTCAGGCTAGTAAGTAGTGTAAAAATAAATTGTTTTTTTTTATTAACATTTTTTATTAACAAAAGAAAGCTTGTCTTATGCATTGGCAGGGCTCTCTGACTAAAAATTACATTTAAACTTGGGATTCTTGGGAATGTCCATATTATAACAACGGTTCGCAAGTACAAAAAATAGGTCTGCCTACCCCGATCTATGGTAATGACTGAACTTCAGTCATTACATTTTTCACGATGTTAATTTTGATAAAAATTAGAAAATTACAAATGTAGGTACGTACTTTTACAAGAAACCAACCAAATTAGTCTACGTGTGTGACGCAATAGGATAATATTGAATCGAATTAATAACCGCTAACTTAAGTGTCAAAATTTTGTAGAAACTACTCATTAGGCGGATTTTCACTTAAAATGTGCTTTGTCTCCTAACATAAATCATATAGGTAAAATACAATTTTACGCTGAATTGATGATGGTAAACTTCCACGCTTATAAAAAGACCCAAGCAAGACAGACACCAGTGTGCCAAACAGTGCACACACAATTATTACCTATCTTTAATTTATGAGCCACGGTCTTATCGGTCAGATCTTTTTCATTCCTCTCTATTCTTTGCTATCACCTTGACTTCCCGGAACTACACGACCTAACTTTTCCTTTATTATGTCCATGTACGACCTTCTTAACCTTCCTAATATGCTTAAATCAAACAGGACGCTCCCAAATCACATATAAAAAGCAAAAGGTTGAATATTGGAAACGGTCCCTAGCCATCTCATCCAATTTTCATCTGTTTTCGGCACTGGACTCACGAACTGTTCTTCTCCCAGGACATGCTCAGCACGCGAGGAAGAGTGAGCCAACGAACGTACGGCATTGATGACATGCCGGCTGGCCTAAACCTCGGCGGCTACTGCATGGTGCGAATGAACAAATCACTCCTGTAAGTCTATCTTACCTTCTTAGAGTCGTGATCGTTACGTGGAATGAAACACACGAGACGTTCTTGGCAATTTCAACGGAGGGTTTTTTTTCGCCCGGATAGCCAGTCGTGAATTCGAGACCTACCAGAAGACATGCATTTTAGTGTGCATTTATTTTCATTGGAGTGGTTTGGAATTGCTTTCTTCATTTCACACACTAACCAACACCCAAACACTAGATATGAAGATACTTATTTACGCACGATGTTTTCTTTCACCGCTACGCAGCAATATCTTCTCTAACCTACATAAAACATCAAACACAATGCACGAATACCGCGGGACCGCGGCATATAAGTACTTTATATAGTTTCTTATAAACCGTCGATCGCAGTCATTTGTAATGCAGACTCATAAATAGAGAGAAGATCAATAGAGAATAATATCAGATAAATAGAGAAAAGACAAAAGATACCTACCCCAACACAAGACATAAAACATCGGAATCTCCCGTTCTTCTGAATTATATAGGGGCCTCCGCTCCATCGTCACCTCACCCACATAGTTTAGATAATAAGTAAAGCTCACATGAGTCAAAATCTTTGAGAGGTTATATGGCTATAAAAAAGATATATTTCTCTTCACAAACTTATCTGCACGACAACATGCTGCTCTCAAGAAAACAACTTACCTAAGCAGATCATATAACGTATCATATACCTATAACGTCCCCGCTATTCAGGTTACGGCCTCCATTAAAAAAGCTTATAACCATTATCACGCTTATTGAACAAATCAGTTCAGTCCTTGACTCGTCCCATCATCGTCCATTAAGGTAGTGCTGCAAATCGATAGCAGACTATCGATAGTTACAGTCTACGACAAAGTGCAGTTTTCTAATGCCCTTATACTATCATATCAGCATCGCTGCATCGTGGCATTTCCTAAGCCGGTTTTGGGATTGTTACGCTTTCCTGACATTTTGACTTGTTTCTTTAAAGGCATTTTTTTACATATTACTACCATTTGTATTATGTAAACATTTGTATTATGTACCAGTCTTTTTTTTCTGTTGAGAGTTCAATACTTAAAATATACTATCGTTATTTTGGTAAACCAAAGTAAAGCATGTCCGTTAATTTAATATTTTCGATTTTTTTGACGGTATCTAGTACAACAAATCAATAGCGTTAGTCAATCCGTGGTAACAATAGTCTGAAAGGATATCACTATCGTCATTGTTACCAGTTTTTGTGGCCTATCGATCGTCAAACTATCGAGAGTCGGGCAACTCTATATTTACGGTGCGTTTCCTTCATTACATTATGAAATTCCGGCGAAGGGCGTGTAATCGGTGACATAACGCATTCTGAGATGACCACTTTTATACATACCACGTGGTTAATTCATCCAAGATACCACATGACGAAATGTTTTCGCCTTAAGACTAGCCATTTCGTACTTAGTATTTTTAGCGGTTTCCGAACTATGATAATATTAAATATCTAAGGTCCACTTGCAGCAAACGCTTAATCTCGATTTAACATCATGCTATCTCTGTCATTGCCGAACATATGACAGAGACATAATGACGCTCATTCGAGATTAAGCGTTTGCTGCAAGTGGCCCTAAGTTAGAATGACACCAATTCTTATTAAAATTTCTGTCAACTCAAACAGCATTCAATTACGATCAGTTTATGGATGAAATTTGTTTTTACAGGTTCTTCCATCGCATGAAACTTCGAAACGACACTCGCTTTCGTATAAACTCCCTCCACACAGACCTCCGGGAGATGCAGATCGTAGCCCAACTGTCACTCAACGATCTACACCTAGTCGGCACCTACGAGAGAGCTATCACCGACAATGATCCGTCGGTACTAATCTACACACCTACTTTTGGTCAAGTGGAGTAAGTACGAGTCAGCCATAGACCCACCTGAGCCATGCAAGAGCCTAAGCCCTGAGTGAGACACGACCCATGAGTCAGATTGTCATCATGCACAAATTCATCTTGGGTTTTCCTTGTAATGTCATCCTTGTTCCTCGAGACCTTATACAATGTGTTTGGGAACCGACCCGACAAACTTTAAGGGCTTTTTCTACAGTGAATTTTAATAATAAAATGTCCTATATAAGTGGGGTAAAAACTCAACCCTTTCGGAATGGCGGCATTTTAATTATTTGGTCATCGTGTAGGAAAAATCTTGTCGGATAACTCAAAATGAGTTGCAATCCAATAAATATCACTAAAGTATCGAAAACAATATCGTAGACTGTTAAAAAATATTTTTACCCAAAAAATACAGACAAAATTAAAGTTGCTCTAATTCATCTCAAAAATCTTAAGTTGGTTTTTCACCCCACATGTATGGGACATTTTATGATTAAAATTGTATGTAGAAGAAGCTCTTAAAGTTTGTCGGGTCGGTTATCTAACACATTGTAGAAAGATAACGAATGCTTTTTATTGAGACGCATGCCTGGGCCCCCTAATGGATCTCTGCATACCTACCTACGTTGGAAATTGATAATACCCCAGACCGACGCGATGCCACGTTTTTCTCTTTGCTCTATCTTTAGACATCTTCAACAAAAGGTATCCCTAAAACTGTCTGCCCCGTGTCGTTCGAAAAAAAAAACTTCGTATGCAGAAGGCCTAGGTATCGACCTAGGCCTTCTGCACTACCTCTTTATAGAATCATTTTACCGTTGCGTTATTTTGTTCTTATTTTTCGAAAGTATGATTGATGATGATAATGATTTGGTTGCAGAATCCTTCTCAAAAATGTCGAATATAAAATGGAAGGCAGACTGCGAATGTTAGAAGACAGCCTCTACATTGTTGTTGTCAAATCAGGAATTACTTTCCACGACTCTCTTTTAATAGTAAGATGGATGTCTATTTATTAAGTACCTAGTAATAATAAAGATACAAAGTATTAAGTATGTGCATAATATAGAGCCCATAAAGAACGTGCAAACTTAAGGACAAGATAGACTAATTTATTATTCTAAAACTGTGGTTGACCATTTATTATTCTTAAAATCGTTACTCTAAAACGGTGATACTTTTTGTAACGTTGTGGATTTTTAATCATTTCGAATCTTGCGCATTTGTGTTTTGAATTTCGCGCGAATTCCACAGGGCTTTTCGTCTGGTATTCCTGACTTAAATTTGATCTTATTTTGTAGCTGGCCACTCGAACCTTTTGGCCAATGACATCTCACCGTTCCAGTCTGGGCTACCATTGTAATTCCTTATTTACGAAAAAGAAGAATTCTTATTTCTTATTGTGAATTGTTTTCTACCAAATTCAACAATGAATTTTGGTCTTCTGAACTAATTACCTTGTAAATAAATTGAAATTGGTGTTTAATAGTTAAATTGTGTCTCGACGTTTACAAAAGGAATGTAATTTTATTGTTTTGTAAAGATTTGTATTTTCCGGTTTCAAAGTTTTAGTAGGATTAATAGTTTTTTTTGTGAACAATGAACACACCTGTCAGGTGGATTTTTCTTTTCTTACGTCGAGTGTCGAGCTGGTAACCTCTTTTGATTCATTGAAAAATGGCAGGTTTGCCAAGTTTAACTCGACGATCTCAAAGACGTCGAGTCTTTGGAAACGATGGTGAGTTCAGGTTTCAAGGCTTGAATGTCTTCAATGCTCGTTGCGAGCAGCCCCTGTGATTTTCGTTCTTGTTTCAGGCTGACTTAACCTAATTTTTATGGTTGCCGTGCCACCTTTCCACATGGCACGGCAGGGCGGGAGGAGCAGCGTGGAGTCGCCAATTTGTTTTGAATGATTTATTAAATATTTGGATGGCGATGACATGGTAAGTTGCAAAATATGCTGCTTTCAAGCACGTGCCCTCTCTGCACCCAATTTCTTCAAAGCCTCGTGTCCCACAGAGGCTTGTTGCAAACGTGTTCCTAATGCTTTTCATTTTTCATTTGAGCTGCACGGGATTTATCATTATTATTATTGTTTATTAACATTGAAATTGTACAGATTCACAAGATTGTTTTTATATAAATACTTGCAACTTAAGCACATGTTTGAGTTCCACATGCTTTGACGGGGACATGTGAGACCAGCTTGCACGTGGAACATTACCCTGCAATCAGCTGCCACTGCACACCTTCCATCACGCTTATAGCCAATGCTAAGCTTCGGCCTGTCCGCAGGAATTTGTTAAACACCGGGAATGCAGGTCGGTCAACTCCATTACTTTAATTAGGGCAACTAGTACCCCTTTAGTATTCTTTTTATCAAAGCAAAGTGGTGGTAAATACTATTTTTACTAGTATTTCTCAAGATTTTGAAGTAAAGTGTAAACGCCTAATCAGAACCCATTTATGTTCGACCCCTCCGATGAACTAGTTTTCTGTGATTGAGGTATAATAGCGTAACCTTAAGCTAGTACATAAGCTGTTCATAGGGAATTGGTCATTGTAAATTCAGTTTTTTTAATTTTTTTAAATAAAACAAACAATTCCAAGTTTCTCTTTTATTTCTTTTGTCCGTGGAACCCGTAGGGCATTCACAGTACAGGATTTCACGTGACATTTTACTAGAGTAAAATACTCTAGTAAAAGTATCACTGTTTGTCTAGTAGATGGTTATCCATTAGTCTATCTTCTCCTTAGGCTTGCGCGCTCTTTTGGGACCCCCTGTATATGCACATTAACAACAAAGTTTCTTTTCAGTACAAGAATAATGCAAGTCACTACGCGAACCCGTTAACACTAAAAATGCATAACTTGGGTATGTTGATTATATAATATTATGACTGTAGTTAATATAATTTGTTTGCCTGCTTCGATAAACCTTGTTAACCCAAAATTGCTAGAAAGTCTGCCTACTATAACCCATGCCATTAAAATATCGGATAAAAAAATATCCTTTGTTGAAAAGTATGTCCCTTTTCCCACTGTTGTCTGACCGGTTATTTGAGACCTCGCCTGAAGGTTACAGGGGTGCGGGGATAGACGAGAACAGGAATTTGATTGGATGATTTGAATTTTGAAAAGAATGCTAATGTCAAATCGGACTATCGATGAAAAAAGTGACCTACTTTATATCCTCTAGTCTAGACCATCCTGTCCCCGACCATAGCAGAGCGTATCATATTGCTTTCCGTGCTGATATGTTTTCATCTCACCTGTTCGGAAAGTTGAACTTTCATGTGTAGATAGCCGGGTGGGAAATAGCTTTTCCCTCCTACTTTATACTCCTACTATTGAATAAAAGGCCACTATCGAGATAATCGATAGTTATTGCAATAGTCAAAGCTGTATCAGCTATCGATAGTGATTTTAATATTGAACTTTGACACTAACCATAGTATCGATAGTATTGATAGAATACTATCATTACTATCGGTAGACTATCGATACTTTATCGATACTTTTGCTTTTGCCTCAACTATCGATAGTCTATCGATACTATCGATATTTTTTTGTTGATACTATTGCTTTTGCCTCAATTATCGAAAGTATATCGATACTATCGATATTTTAGCGATACTTTTGCTTTTGCCTTAACTATCGATATTTAATCGATACTATCGATATTCTATCGATACTATTGCTTTATCCTTAACTATCGATAGTCTATCGATACAATCGATATTTTATCGATACTTTTGCTTTTGCCTCAACTATCAATAGTTATCGACACTATCGATATTTTATCGATACTATTGCTTTTGCCTCAACTATCGATAGTCTATCGATACTATCGATATTTTATCGATACTATTGATTTTGCCTCAACTATCGATACTATCGATATTTTATCGATACTATGGCTTTTGCCTCAACTATTGATAGTCTTATCGATATTTTATCGACACTTTCCTCACAGTCGAAATGAAAAAAAGTATGTTTATCTCGGGTGAAAGCACCCATTTCACTCTCGAGCTTCTCGAGTGGAATAGTCGCTTTCGTCCCTTGTATAACAATCTACTATTTCTTTATCCGTCAATCATTTCCAGATGGATATATGCAGAGAATGAAGACAGACTTGGATAAATGGTTACGGGATTACTTCAACGAACATTTAATATTCTTCACTGAAGTCGGAAATGCTGCTAGTGAACAATTCCGGTAAAGTCAGAAATCAAACCCATAAAGGTCTGTGCCCTACACCGTACCGTGCTAGGAACGTATAAAAAGCACACCTTCGATTTTCGACCTTCGAGCGTCAAAAGTTAAAAGCTCGGTGTTCGTCAATGCACGGTTCTGGCACTGTCAAAACGAACACCGCGCTTATATTCTTTGAACTTTACCTCCTCTGTTTAGGGTTGAAAATAAAATGTGTATTTATACAGTCCTAGCACGGTCATGGTAGGGTACGGTTAACTATTAAATACTAGTGGTTGCCCGCGACTTCGCCCGCAAAAGTTGGATTTTCCATATAAACTTTCATCCCCCATTTCACACCCTTAATGTTTTTATATCGCGACAAAATGTAGCCTATGTCCTTTCCAGGGTCTCAAACTGTCTAGATACCAAATTTCATCTCAATCGGTTAAGTGGTTTAAGCGTCAAGAGGTAACAGACAGACGGACAGACACACTTTTACATTTATAATAATAGTATGGATTCTGTGGTACGGTGTAGTAGGCACAGTAAGGTATCTTTATCCCTATGTTCCTTAATTATAAAAGACCACCTTCCTTTCCTAGCCTCTTTTACAAATATAACAGCGTCGTTTTTTAAATACTTCAGTGAATACGAAAAGAAGAAGACTACTGCGCTAAACAACTACGTAGAAGACGCAATAAAAGTCTTGAAAGGTAAACTTCACCAAGTGAATGCGACGAATGTGATGTTGCCCAGTTTCAGCATTTACTCTGTCAATGGAATGGTAAGAAACCTGCACATACTATTTGTTTTTTTTTGTTTTTTGCTTTCCGACCTTCTCTTGACCTCCTTATACGCCGCTATCTTTGCAAAAACACATGTTCAATGCAAGGACATCATATCAAGCAGAGAAAGCAAAAATATGTGAAAGTTATCATTTGGAGTGCACCACTTTATGGGTGTATGGGTGTGAAGCAGGGAGAGAGAAACCGAATAATAAATAATAAATTGTTTCAACAAACACACCGAAGTATCTAATAAATAAATAAAAATATAAATGGAAATATCATATCATCATTTTCACTTAAGACAATTACGCAACCTTTTTCTATTGTTTTTTTTCCAAATAAAGCATTTCTCCTTACATTTTCGGTCCTATCAGCATTTCGAGACAAAATTGGAAGTACAGAAGTACCTAACCACTTGATAAGGCGCGTCGTGAATCTTCGTTTACGCAGAAATAAAAGTATGGCTCCGAAGATTAACGAAAAAGCTAAAATTTACAATACCCTTAGATTGCATTATTGGCTGCGTCTATAATATACTTTAGGTATAGTTCCATCTTACTCTCGCAAGCGCTAGCATGGCGGCAGCTAATGACCAATAGGGAAACAGGAAAAAGAAGCGCGAGCGCGGCGTGTTGATTCGCCAACAGTATTTCACGGGCTTTGAAAATTGATCTTCTGCGCAGGTACATCGGCAAGCCATGTCAGTTGAGTATTACTGTAAGGACCTGTTGACTAGTTGGCTTTTGGTAGAATTCACGTGCACAGATGAGATAGATATGTTTTAAGGTTAGGTTAGAGTAACTATACCATTATTGTCATCAGGAACTGAAACTCAAAGATGGGGTTCTCCGAGGCCTAGATACTATGCACCGGCGCTCAGTGGCGACCGGCAAGAAAGACAAAGACGTACGTGTGGTAGACGCCATCGTAGGATTTAGTTCCCTGAAGGTATACACCATGTTTTCGTTTCCTAATGCAGACCCGGTTCCTATACTACGACCTGAGTTCACAGCCGGTAAACGTCAATTGACGGTTAATTCCCATACGAAATATGTCAAAATAGCAGTTCCCCTCGACTTCGCCCGCGCCAAAACTCGGATTTGCCCTACAAACGTACATCTCCCATTTCATCCCCTTGATAATTTTATATCGCGCCAAAAAGTAGCCCATATCTTCCCAGGGTCTCAAACTATTTTTGCACCAAATTACATTTGAATCGGTCCAGTAGTTTCGGAGCCTATTTAATACAAATAAACAAACAATCAAATCTTTCCTCTTTATAATATCAGTAAAGATAATTCTAAACCGGCTGATTAAAAAATAAACATGTGTTGGTGAACTCCAGGCTAATAGATCCATGTTTAGGGTGTTTTTAGAGTCGTCCGGATTCGCTCACGCACGCGGAATTGAGATACATAATCTGTGATGCGTAGCACCCGTGACAGCGCAGCAACATATAAAATGTTCTTTGACATCACAGATTATGAATCCTGCATACGTGAGCAAATGCGCACAACTCTAAAAAAACGCCCCTACCTCTAGGGCCACTTTCCAACAAAATGGCGTTTTCATGGAATTTTACATTCGAAACGGGATGGGCGGTGTGTGTCAAAACTCTTTAAAACACAATGTTACTTTCTTCCGCAATCCTAAATTCGTGTTTTAATGAGTTTGACTATTCGCGTAAACGTAAGAAACAAATATGAAATACGCACGACTCTAAAAACGCCCTTACAGCGCGTTTGCCACCGAAATGGTCTTTTCATGGCATTTTACATTCGAAACGGGATCGGCGGTGTATGTCAAACGTATGAAACCGCCGCACATTTCCTCTCCTCTCCTCTCCACTTTGTTGTAATCCGAATCCGACACTCGAATAAAAACACTTACTATACAAGCTCACCTACTTTAACTACCCATACGGCTTCTTTTTCATTTCCGATATACAACAAACTTTCAGGCGATATACAAGTACAGCACGTTTTTGCCGAATGGCTTGCCACCGCTCACAGGCGTCATGATCCTGACCGCGGACGACCTCTTTGCACACATGTCTGTCTCGCTCGTCAAGGAACCTGAAACTGTGGATCTAAACTTCGATTTCATTCAGCAAATGAGGTAAGTTTTATGATACTGATTTACTGATACAAATCATTTACAATTTCAATGTCAAGTTGTAAGCTGGTGCGCACTGATTGGTTTAGCGTTAAACGTGTCCAGGAGGGTTCAATGAGGAGTAAGAAAAAGTCATTTTTTTCGGCGTTTTTAGAGTCATTATCTAAGGTCTGGCGGTACTTCACATCGAGGCAGCTTCTACAACTCTACCTAGCTCAAGTTCGATCTTGTATGAAGTAATGAAGTACTGCATTCACCTTTGGGGTGGATCTGCCAAAATACCAACTGGCTGCATTAGACTCGATGGAAAAAAGAGCAACAACTGCGAGGGGGGTTCAAAAAGGATGACGCTATTGAAAATAGTAATGAAACCATAATTTTACTGATTCTGTCAATTTCATTAATAGGCTCCTATTTTATTAGTTAGAAAAAAATTTAGGTTACAAAAATAATAGTTGTAAAAATTATGTCCACTTATTTATGGTTAATATAGTTTATCAACTTGTACTATTATTATACTCGGCTCGGCGAACCTTGATCCCTATGACATTGACAGTTATTCCTACGACATAACATTGTAGTGGCGTCACCGGTACATTAGAATCCAATTGGAGGCTTCTAAAAATGACATTAATTTAATTTCGGTAAATACATGTTATTACAATGATATTCCGTCGGAATTATGACAAATCATAACATTTACAAGAAATTATCTCAATCAGACTTTACGTTTACGTCCTGCAAAAGTAATTCGTTTGGAAGATATCGACTAGTGCGGAAAAATATCGATAAACAAATGTCGATAATGGAAACGAGTGTACATATGATTTATAATCGACCGTTGACGACCGTCTTGGTGTAGTAGTTCGCGCCACGGACTTCTAAACCAGGCGGTTGCGGGTTTTAATCCCGCAAGGGGCAAATGTTTGTGTGATGAGCACGAGCATTTGTACCTAAGTCATGGATGTTTATAAACGTATTTAAGTATGTCTATTCGTTATCCTAGTCACCATAGCATAAGCTCACGCTTAGTATGAGGCTAGGTAATTGGTGTGTTTGTTGGAACAATTTATCATTTAAGTTATAAAAAAGTTAAGTTATATCGACACGACCCATCACTTACATGAACTGTCATAGGGATCAAGGTTCGCCGGGCCGAGAATAATGCTGTGCTGATAACACAACAAACTTTTGTGTTTAAAGGGGTTTTTAAAAGCCTATATTTTTTAACTGAACTGAACTACAAAAACTGAATTAAAAAAGCAGAAAAAAAATCGAAGCAATTTTTCACGTATTACCTACATGAGTAGATCTTTCAGTGACCCATTGGTTAAATCGAAAACCTAGACGGTCATTCTTTAGTCGTTGAAAGTAATGACTGTTATTCTTTAGTATCTTTATTCCTTCATCTGCTTCATTTCAGGCCGGAGGCGTTGACAGTTGAAGGATCAGCCAACAGATTGATTGGGAGCTTCAAACACATTTTAGAGTACCATGTCGTTTCCATAATGACAAACACGTTATTACACAATATAAGGGCGATGGGCTCATTAACCAAATGCCGTAAGTATTTATCGTTACTTATAGTAGGCACAACTAGTGGAAGGACAGCTCATAAGAGACAAAATTAAAGTTGCCACGAAAACGAAATGACATCTTATTTAGTCTTGAGTACTTACTTTATGTATTGTATAATTGTTGTTTTGCGCGGGAAGCGAGAAGAAAAAATGGCTGATTTATTTTAATAAGTAAGGTTAGTTTTGTTGGTAGTATTTGGATTTAAAATAGTTATAAAAGTGTGCTCAATAAATGAAGAAGGAAAACAGGTTTGTCCATTGCCGTTAAATCTACGGCGGGTGCTGACAGGTTTTGGTGCGTTTTACTGGCATTTTCAGGAGTGGGGGAGTACCACATATTCCCTGATCTCCCCGGGATCAGTGGGTATGCCGCAAATTAAAATACAAATTGCCGCAAATTAAAGTATTTAAATAAAATCTTGTGAAAATATTTCAGTCATTACTCATTATTCAGCTACTCAGAACTTACTCAGAGGTGGTGAATCATTACTTATTTAAAAAAATCATTTTTAGAGCCAGACCTTATCGGTTACGTTGACATCGATGAACCGGCAAGGAAACATTCGATGCATACAAAGGAAGGTCAAGGCAAGAACAAGGCACACAGAGACCCCGACTACGTAGTCCAAAAAGAAGACAGCATTGAGGTGGAACTGCCCCCGAACGACAAAGGAGAATCGAAAAAAGTGCATCTGGCACACGTCGAAAGCTTAAACATTACAAACCTGAATAAAAAATAATTACTAGTAAAAATCTAATTTGTTCATTTAGCCCTTAGTAGATTTTTGATTACATTGATTACCTACTTAAGACGAAATAAGCTATGCTTTGCAAATGTATGAGAAGCTCATTTCATTTTTATAGTAGGAGTTTGATCGTGAGAGTTTCAAAACTATATTACCAAATACATCAGGACATTTAAAGATAATTATGGACCTCGAAACACAATTAGAGAAATTTGGTTCGATGGAAAATCCTCCTGAAATTTGATAAAATTTGGCCTATTTTGCATTGTTTTATATGCTTACTGTTGCTAAAATTTCTCTTTTATCCTGTTTCTCAGTACAAAAACGAAAACTATGGAAATACATTTTTGTTTAAATTTTCATTCATGAGATTGACAACATTTCATTTTTATTTGGCGATGCTTAACACGATAAAAATATTTTAATATTTTTTACGCTATAAATTCAAAAAAAAATGAAAAAAACTGAAAGGTACCATGATAAAGGCATTATAAGGTGTCATGCCTTTGCTTGGTTATCTGGTCTGACTAAAAAAATATTTTACCATACATACAAGCTAGCTGTCATTTGACATTGACATTTGACACTGACACTATGATGAGTGAGTGAGAGGAAAGATAATGGTAGTGTTGTTCTATAGAAGCGAAATCCATCTAGTTATCGATAGTTTTAGTAATAGTATATTTAGGATTGCTAAAAATACACATGCATTTAAATGATTATCTAGTTTGGTGACGAAATCATAAAAGTTCCTTTTATCATATTATTGATGTTTCTTTTAATTTTAGAAACCATAAAAATTTAAGTTAGGAAAATTGCATCGCAGTAAGCTTTAGTTAGTAAGGTTGTATTTGGATAAACATACCCACTAAGATTATTTATCTACATCTTCATTTAGACTTTGTATTTTTATATACGTGCTTACTGTCGATATCGATATCTTACTGCTACAAAATACAACACTACAGACGTCAGTTATTTTTTAAAATATGGTAAAGGCGTGAAGCCGTCACATCCTTACTCTTGAACTTACACTCTTTTAGAATAAAGAGCTTTTAAAGAATTTAATTCAAGGGGAAATAGTGAGAAATTTAGGAAACTGGACAATAATGATGTTCGAAAATATACATAGAATTTCGACGTAGGAGATAAACCATCCCCCCCCCCCCTCTCCTTGTAGGTGATCGAGGCTCTCAGGGAAAAAGATCCGGACAAAATTTTGACGGGCATTGAGGAAGCATAGTAGGGAAAAATAGGAGAGCCGAGACAGACACGTTAGACGTCAGCGGGTGACGTGGAATAGAGGCTTAGTGAATTTAGGACACATACCAATATTATATTGCAGATTACTCCAATCCTCTGACTAGACGGCTGACTTTCTAGAATGGCCAGAATGGGTCCCGACCGACTAATACAATTTTTAATAGTAGTGAGTACCGGGTTTACCCACTCTCTTGTTTTAGAGTTTTTTTTATTCCCAAATTACACAAAAACGCAGTCGTGTTTTTTAAATTATCGTTTTTTTCCTGTCGTTTTAAAGAGAAACAGTAAGTATTTTCAAACGATCATATAATAATAAGTTAATCTTTCTTACATTTTAAATACATCAGTGATATTCTCCGGTGGCTTATCCTTCTTAGCGACGAGGAAAAGCCCATGCACCTTCATGTGGACCTTCAGGCTGCTGCCACAAATGAACGCGCGGCCACAGATCGTGCAAACGAAGGGCTTCTCGCCTGGAACAAAGTTTATAATTCACGATACGAAAAGCATGCTATCGCATTTAAAGAAAGATACACTATATCGGGGGTGGGAAAATTACCATAATTTGAATTTTCATTCCTAGCGCTCACGCAAGTGGTATCATTTTTAAAAAAGGCGGTGGTATTATGAAATCCGTTAATTTAAAAGTATTAGATAATACACTTCTGGACACATCTATTGGCCCACCTTAGAGTTTAGGTTTCGATGGCCCCTACCGAAATATGATTGCTAGATTGAATAAAAACTGTTGATGCAGTTTTAAACCTGATACATTTTACCATCTTTTTCGATCGTATTGTTTTAAATTTGAATTCAGAATTCCATACGACATGGAGCTACGCCTAACAAGTCGGATATGCGCCTTGTTAAAGACAATTGATTTTTTAATAAAAAACATGTTTTATCAAATAAAGGTTTAATTTAATAACGCGTGTTGCCTCCATGGGCATCTACCACAGCTCTCATACGATTATGCATAGAGTTTATCAACCGCTCTATGAAATTTTGAGGGATCATCTCCCATTCCTCTTCTATGGCAGTTTTCAACTCCTGCATCATCTGGGCAACTGGCTGACGAGCCCTAACACGTCTTTTTAGCTCGTCCCACATGTGCTCAATGGGGTTCATGTCTGGGCTTCTGGCTGGCCAGTCCATAACTGTAATGTTCACATCCCGAAGATATTTCCTGACGATGCCGGCCGCATGGGCTCTTGCATTATCATGCATAAAAAGGAAATTTGGGCCCACATAGTCCGCGTATGGTATCACGTGAGGTTCTAAGCACTCACGAATGGACCTTTTAGCATTTAATGTTGGCAGTCGTGGTCCTGTAACAACCTCAAGTTGAGTTTTGCCGCTCGCGGATATACCGCCCCAGACAGTCCATGAGCCACCGCCATAAGCAACCCTCTCTTCAAAGCAGCATTGTGCGAAACGCTCTCCCTTACGTCGGTAGACCTTCTTCCTTCCATCATTGCCATGTAACACAATTTTAGACTCATCAGAAAAGAGTACACGGCTCCAATCTTGCTGTGTCCAATTTAAATGACTGCGTGCGAAATAAAGGCGCGCTGTTCGGTGGGCTCGCGTTAGTTTGGGCCCATTAGCTGGCTTGTGTGGTACCATATCGCGTTCTTTTAACCTTCTCCGAACAGTTCGAGCGCTCACAGATACTCCGTGGAAGTCGCGAAGTTGGTTTTGTATCTCAATGGAGGTAAGGTGACGATTTCTTAAGCTGGTCGTCACGATGAATCGATCCTGCCTTTCAGTTGTGACCTGAGATCGTGGCCTTCCTTGGCTACGAACAAAGCCGCCAGTCTCTAGGTACAGTCGAGCAAATTGAATCATGACCCACTTTGCCGATTATTCCTTTGCATTTATAAATTTAGTAAGGTTTTCTTCGCTGTCATGCATGTTGCACATAGTACGTTTTAAATATGAATAAAAATGCGTCATAACGGGTCAGAGATTTATGCAAGTTTAACCTTTATTATAATTGCACTAGACATGTTTTAGATAAACCAGTCTTAATATGAATTTAAAATAAGTCCATAATCCAAACTCTTTTCACTACGAAGAAAAATGTATTATAATTTAAAAAATAAAAAACGTCGTGTGTCAAATGTCAAGTATACCTACTAGTAAGTCAAAAATATTATAAAAACCTAAGTCAATATCTACAAACAAATCTTATAATGGCCAATTTGGCAGAACAAACAGCTAAGAATAAGTCGGAACACAATCAGAACCTGGATCAGCCGGCATGCTAAAGAGGGAACCCTCGAAGACAGACGACGACATAATCATGGCGTTCGTCAAATCAAGAACGGAACGGAAGAGAACGGAAATGCAACACTATTACGGATAACATATTTACAGACGAGAAATCATTTTGCTCGTCTCAACATGGTCGCTTAACTTCGTGGCGTTACGATAACACGCGAAACACAGAGGATCACGTTGTGCCCAACCAATTATCCAGCTGAATTTCAGCTAACATGTGTGCCTGGATGGATGCCGGAAGTGTCGGAAAACTTGTTCAAAATTCTCCTCGTCATAACGCTATAAACTATGTCAATTTAATGGAAGAATCAATGTTACCGACTTTGCGAACAGTTTACTTGCGTGAAGAAGTGCCAGTAGTCTCCTTTGTTCATGATAACTGTCCAGTGCATACTGCCAGAATTGTCTCGAATTGGTTTACCTAGCATGAAGATGCATTCACTCTTATTCCATGGCCGTCTAGGTCCCCAGATGAAAATTTGTGGTGTTTGGATTGGGGAAGTGACATTTGTCGTCTAATCGGGTTACTTTTCACTTTACCAATTTAATGCCACTTGTTAAATATATACTTAAATAAATATTATTTTCTTTAACTAAGTATACTGTTTTATTTCATCATGGCAAACACAAGTTCCAGTGGAACTTTTATAAAAGAAACTGGTTCCCAATACAGACTTGGCGCCCGGCCGTGCCGAATCCCGAATATCTACCTACCTACTTGTGTGTTGCATTGCAACCCTTTACCCACATGAAATGAAGTTCTCGCCGATTTTTATACAAACTTATTCGTACAGATAGCGACCATTGCTTTGTCAGTGACTGTCAGTGTCTAATAAAATGATGACACGTTCGTTTCTAGGAAATGTATGTTCAAGCGAATTTCAACTTACTTGTATAGAATAACAGTAGAAAAATGACCATAAGGTGGGTCATGATTCAATTTTGTCGACTGTACCTCCGATAAACATTTCGGACCGCAGATCGACTTAAATTAAGTTAAGCACTCACGTTTCTTTGGCTGTGTCTGGCCTGAATGAGTGCCACAGCTTGGGCGGCGACTTCAGGTGAAGTATCCATAGATTATTGATAGAACCTCACCTTAATGTTAAGAATAAGTAATGTTTGTTGCAAAACCAAAGATATCAATCACTTTTTTAAGAATTAAATCCAAGTAAACCAATAAAACCAAGTTTTCTTAGTATTCGATTGTTTGATATCAACAAACAGGCTCCAAATTGTCTTTTGTTTCTTTAAATTCTGTGTTCGAAATTCAAAAAAAGACTATTGAATGAAATTGTGAATGTGCCAGGTTCAAAACTGCATAAAAACTTTTTGCTTGACCTAATATAAAATTTTAGCTAGGACCAAACGAAACTGAAAATAAAAGGTGGGCCAATAGATGTGTCCAGAAGTATAGTTTCTTGTAAGACAAACGAAAGGTAGATACGTATCGCAGTTTTTGGGATAGAAATGAATCAGGGTAAATGACGTTTATGTGGCACGTACCTTTATAATATAATATAGCCGTTTAATAATAATAAAATTATTAAGTACGGTTTTATTTAGCTCGCTAAGTTTGTTGATTTTTGTTTGGGTTATACCTGTGTGTATGCGGCGGATACCTGTGTGTACGCGACGGATACCTGTATGTACGCGGCGGATACCTACGTGAACGCGGCGGATGCCTGTGTACGCGGCGGATAAATATGTGTACGTGGCGGATACATGTGTGTACGTGACGGACACCAGTATGTATGCGGCAGATACATGTGTGTACACGGCGGATACCTGTGTGTATGCGGCGGTGGCGGATCAGTACGCTGGCGGAGAAGAACCTGGCGTGGCAGACGTCGCACTGCTTCGATCGCACGTCGTCGTGCCGGTCGCAGTGTACGCGCAACGCCTCGCGCGTCTTGTACGCGGCGGGGCAGCGGTCGCATTTGTAACTACCCACCGCTCTGTGCGATTCACGGTGACGTTTTAGCTGAAACGAAAATTGCCCTTGTAATGGATTTTGGCTATGCGCTTAAAAATTGAAATGATAATGTGCTTTGTGCGTCACATAAACAAAGGCACCGTATTGCTTTTTGTTTTTTCTAATGGCTTTTGCAGTATTTTGTTTTCCTTTTTTTATTAAATTGTGTAATTTTCGTTTTCTTGTTTATTGGACATACTTTTGTTTTGTATTTGTAATTTCCTATTAAATTGTTATCATTCTTTAAAAAGAAATCAAGCCTGGTTTTCCTGAACCAAGTGCAACATACAGACAAATGAATAAACCATTACAATAGAAAAATAATTTGCCACGAGCGTGTCGAGCCAGTCAAGGTTAAGTGTACGGACGTAATTTTTATACCGACTTTATAATTATCCAACAAAAGGACTTGTCCATTAATGGTTTTTTATTCGTCAATACTTCTAACCAGACTAAACTAAATATTATATTAAAGAGTTCACAAAAACTAGCCTTTCTGCATAATTAATAATATTTTTTAAGGCCTCCGATTTCGAGAAAAATTGAAATTAATTTTTCGCTTTGTCTGTACAGAAACCGCACCTTCGCCTATATTAATTAACGCATGAAAAAAAAAAATTACAGCAAAATTGACATTCCATTGACAGTAGTACTGTAGTACCTATTATATAACCTGTGGTAGTACCTTGTAGTATTTATCCACTAGTGGAAAGGCAATGGTACATAGCCATACAGCCAGGAAATACAAGTAAGTGATCAATGGATGATGCCTGTTACAAAAAATATTTTTTCTCAAAAATGGAGGCGTTTAAAATTCTGATTTCTATGGTTACGTGTTTCATATTTATGTAGCTTAAAGATTAATATAGGTTTATTAGTGGTTGGTGATATCTTAGAATAAAAAACCAGCCTCCATACAAAAAGAGGACAAGTCCTTTCATCTTTACGTCTAATCTAACCGGAAGGTTGTGGCAACCTAGGAGCCTGGGTTGAAGTAGAAGGATACACATACAGCACGCACAATGGCCCAACCTAATCAAGCGGCTAATTGCGGAAAAAACCCAACCGAAATAAGTACGTCTAATTCAACAGAGGTCAAATTAAAATCAGAATATTTTACATAATGTGGTGGGTTCATGCTGGTGTGGTCCAAAACTTTACCTGTCTAGAGTGCTTTAGCATCTTCCCGCACTCCGGGCACATGACTTCATGCAGTCGGCATGTGTGGTTGTCGTGTTTTACTTGGTCCGCGAAAACTATCTCGCATCTGTTGCATTTCACTTTTGTGAGCGAATGTTTCCTTATTTTGTGGGCCTGAAAGTTAATTCGTTTTCTAGTTACACATATAGGGCAGTTCTCTGTAGGCTGACTAAAAATGATTTGTGTACTATACAGCACATAAAAGTTTAACAATAGGCTCGACTCCAATGTCCCTAAGATTAAATTTAAGTTCAGTCCCTCTCTTTCTCTGCCAAACAAATAAAAAGAACAGACTGTAATAATTTAGAAACGTCAGATTAAACAGCTGTCAGTTGCTAAGGGAATTATAGAATCCATAGACAATTTAGTAGGGATGTCATTCGATGACAACTAAAGTTGGACGAAAACACCCAAAAATTTGTATGAAATAAGGTATCCTTATTTCATACGTATTTTGTGACGTGTTAAGACTAAATTTAGTTTATCTATCTCTCTCTTTCTTAAAACTTTAAACTATGCGATTTCATACGTATTATTACAAGTTTTTGCGTGGTTAAGTATTAACTTGTCTATGGATTTTGTAATTTCCTTAGGAACTGACAGCTTTTACTCTGATGTTGCTATATTAATGTATTCGGTCTCTATTTTTCTTCTCCAGAGCAGAGGAAAAGTGGGATTGAAGTTTTTAGTCTTAGAGGCATCAATCGAGCCCAATGCAGCACTTAAGCAGTTGTAATAACGGCGATTTAAAACGAAACCGTAGTCTGATGTGCTGTCCCTGTCGTGTTGTACTACTGAACCGATCACAGCAATTAGTTCATTTTTATCATACAACAATAATAATATCATACAAATTGTAAAATATTTCCTTACTCTTAAATTAGTTTGAAGCTTGCAGCGGAACCCGCACATGTCACACACAAAAGGTTTACGGTCACTATGCGTTAAAATGTGCACTTTCAGTGTGTCTTTAACAGTGAACCTGAAAGAACATATTTCTTTAACCGAGAGAACTAAAATGTGTTAAATGTTTTGTCAAGGCACCATTACATTACGCCAATGTCTACATATTTTATATTAAATTCGGTCTTACCCTTTGGAACAATAATCACAAATATATTTCACTTCAGAATGAAGAAACATAATATGATTTCGCAATCTTGTAGGGGATCCATATTTCTTTTTACAAACTTTACATGTCAAGGCCACTTCCTGCAAAAAAACATTAAAATTTATTAAACGAAATTAATATAGATTTATTCATATTGCATTTATAGCATGTCTAGAATAGAAGCAAACAAAGAAGTTCTGACGCTTAACATATTTCAAGTATGTACACACAGCGGCACGTCAGACTACCCCACTTTGACCTTAAGACCACCCCTATTCCCTAGGTAATAAAAACTACTTTCGTAGTTCATACGGGTAACCTCACGTACTGCCCACTGTTTCAGAGATCGGATAATCCGACGCATATTTACCTACCGTCTTTCTAACGCCCAATCACATAAATGTGCCGTGGGAGTGCGAGTTGGCCACGGAAATATAGTTGGCGCGCGACTTGACTCAGGGTAGGGAAGTTTAGGTAAGTATGCATCGGAATATACGTCAGCAGCAGTAGTCTACATTATACAGTATGACCAAGATCGAAAGGCAAAGAAGCCGATTTTGGTTCCATATACTGCAAAAATAAGAATTACATAAAGCACAGGTCTATCCTATATTAAGTTCCAGCTGCAAAGATATTGTTTGTTACTTAAACTATAAGTACAAACTGGTAATGGGAAACTCGGTTTAAGCTGCCGAATTTCGGTTAAACCAAATGTGAAACGAAGTTCGGCCCATCCCTAGTAAAAACCTAATATTAATTGTATTTATACTTAAATAAAATAAATAAATATATAAATTGCATTTATTTACCTCCCCATCATTGTGTTTGGTCAAATAATGGTATTCCATGTAAATGCTGGACTTGGAACGCCTACCACAAATGTGGCATTTCCCCTGCTTCTCTGGTACATGCTCCAATCTGTGACCAAGCAGGGCAGGCCAAGTGCTGAAGCTTTCGTGGCAAATCTGACATTGCTTAATATTTTTATGTGTTTCTAAATGGCTTTTCAATTCTTTATCATCATCAAATTCCTTGATGCAAATACCTAATGAAGGAAATTCAATAAGTATTCTAAATTTTAACTGACAAAGGTGCTATTTTTTTTTATTACATAAGTAGATTTATAAAACAGTCATAATTATTCAGTCAGTAAATATTTTTTACATGATTTGAAAAACATAAATTCAAACATGAGTAAATAAATTATTACCACATGCCCATGGTGTTTCAGCTTCAGTTTCCTCAGGTTTCTTTACCAATTTCTTTTCTAAAAAAATAAGTTGAGGTATAATTATGTTAACACTCCAAAAAATACCCTACCATCCCAAAAATTTACATGAGGCTTGTATGTTATGAAGAAAATTATTTTACTGCAAAATAGTACATTGGAATAAAATCTATTTTTACCTTTGGGACATTTCTTATCCTTGGCTTTTTTATATTTCTGCTTTTTGTGACTCTTTGATTTTTTTTGTTTCTTAGTACCTGTATAAAACAAGTGATGGCATTGTATTGTGTACCACAGACAAAGAAATAAAATCATTCCTACAGGATAAAATTATGTAAAAGTTTCCAATTTAGTTATGCAAATTCACCGGTAACTAGTTTTGTGTCTAACTCTGGCTTTGTATCTCCTGCATTGTAACAGTCAGCATGGTCATCATGATTGTTGATTTCATCCTTGATCTCAATTTTCACTTTGTGATGCACATTGAATTTATTTTCAGTGTGCATGAGTTCATCTTCAGGTTTTATATGCTAAAAATTTATCATATTATAAAGTATTTTTTTCAAAGATGTTCTTATAAAATAAAACAATCAAATATAGACATTAAGAATACAACTTTACTTGGATCACTTCAAGCAGAGTTCTTTCTGATGAAATAGATTTTTCTCTGAATTCCATAAAAGTCTTTATAAGTTTTTCACAGTGTTGACAGAAAAACTGGGGCATACCATCAAACAGCTGGGCCTAGAAGAAAATATACAAAACAAAACCTAATATTACCATAAGTACCATATTCAAAATTTTCCCAACAGCAGCATGCTAAGGTTTTTTTTAGAATAAGATTCATTGACTTACATTTAGATTAGTGAGTAAATTATAACTGCTAACAGAAGTCGCATTTACAGGAATCATTTCATTTTCAGTCTGTAGGCACGCTCGACACATTTCCATACTGAAGGGAAAATATTATTTGTTCACATATACCTCTAAATAGGTAGGTGTGTAATTAGAATATTGTTGTTGTATTTCAGAAGTATTTTCACAGAAAATAAATAAGTAAGTACTATCAGGCAGGGTTTTTTGATGTCAATCGTCACGTCATTGTCAATTTCAAGCTAAAAAAAAGTTTATTTTTTGTTTAATTCACCCATTCTGGGTAGGCAAAGGATCAAATCCGTACAGCCACGTCTTCAGTATTTCAGTATCTTCAATTCAATTTCATTGTTCATTATTTTCTTCAAAATCTTCTTCTTATGTACTTACACAACTACAATAACACTAAACTACAAACTAACTGAACCTAACTCATTGAAAAGTGAGGATGGTTCACATTTCACTGCTCTCAAAGAAATTTGGAGCGGGAAATCGTACCGGAATTACCGGATCAGATAGGAGTGCCTTACTTTGTTTCTTATTTTGTAGTTCTGCACTGCAGCACATTATTAAGATTATTCCACCACACAATCACAACAAGTACCACGAAAAACTAATTTAGAAAATTAAGAAACGAAACCCAGCCATCACGGTACATTTCCCGCCAAAATCTCCAAGCTAAAAAAAGTGTATGAAGTTTTATTTTAATTCTCCCATTGTGATAAAGGCAAAGAAGTAGATTAATGCAGCCAAGTCTACAGTAATATTTCTTTTTCTTTTTTGTAGCGGTTCTCATTTACAAAATATCAGGTAATTTTTTTAACAAATAGTTTGTGATATCTCTGTAACTAAACATTTGATATTCAAATTATAAAATACGTGAAAGAAAATAATAAATTACCGAAGACTTAGCTGTATAGATTGGATTACATTGCCTTACCAAAACAGTTATGCAAAAAATAACAACTGTCAGTACTGTCACTGTCAGACTGGCACTGTCAAAATACGTAAGTAGAAGATACACCTTGCAGCAGCAATATGTTTCGAAGTTTTTAGATAATATACTAAATTATTTAAATATTTGTGTTTCCAATAATCTTATTACAAAGGTAATGTTTACATCAAAATGTCAGAAAAAGATACCCTCGATATTGAGCAGAAGCTGGATGAACTCTTGACGAAAGTGCAACCGAATTTACAAGATGTTATCAAAAGGGTAATTATTTATTATTATAACATACAACAAAATTAAATACGTGGGCGTTAATAAGATAGCTATAATTGCTTTCTTTTTTTAGAGTTTTACCAATGTTGTCTTACAACAGACCAAAAATGTTGAACAGATGAAGCCAGACTGTTTAGAAGATACATCTTATTTCTCCAAAAATACCCAGGTGTAAGTGAAATCTACTTGTTTTTTCTTTATTTCGCGTTAAAATTACCCTGACTTGACTACAATTATTATTAGCATGTATTGACATGTGGTATGCCAATATTTAAAACATTATTTTTAATATTTTGCATGTGTATTATTAAGCATAACTGTACAACTAAGATAGATTACAAAATATATTTTTTCCAGTAACCTTTCCCGCCTGGAACTAGTGAAGACTCCAACCTTTCACATGCAGAGTCTTTCTCTTGACCTGAAGTCAATGGGTTTGACTTTCCGGTGCTCCCTGGGAGAGGTCAATGTACGAGGGCTATACAGTGCTTTCAATGAAAACCTATACAACTTGATACCTGTTATGTCAGAAGGCCATGTTTTGTAAGATATTTAATAATATTTTATTTTTCATTTTTAGCAGTTAAATAAGTGTCATAATGAAAACTCTTCCTTATGGTTTGATGTTACATCCAACTAAATTGTGAGAGAGTGTGAAACCTTAATACTAGTACCTACTTGTGTTACAGTCCATACAATATACTCTACTATTCTTATCAGTTACTAAACCCACCACTATAGTATTTTGATGAACTCTACTATTCTTATCAGTTACTAAATCCACCATATGGTATTTTGATGAACTCTTCTATTCTTAACAGTTACTAAACCCACCACTATGGTATTTTGATGAACTCTTCTATTCTTAACAGTTACTAAACCCACCACTATGGTATTTTGATGAACTCTTCTATTCTTAACAGTTACTAAACCCACCACTATGGTATTTTGATGAACTCTACTAATCTTATCAATTACTAAACCCACCACTACCATTAACCCACCACCATTACTTTGTTAACTATTATTATTTTTTGACTGTTGCCAACCTCGTTTCTAACATCTTTACAAATTAAATTTTGTTAGGTCTGAACTTATTGAGGATGACTTTCAAACAGGTAATGCATTAATTGTTTTAAATAGAATGTAAGGTCTACTCACCTGTGTTAAAGTTTTGTTGTACATAACTGAGACTACTGACAGTTAAACATTTAATTAGTCTTGGTATGATTCACTAAAGGCTAATAACTGATAACAATATTATATGAAATAACTAAAAGAATTGACCTATTAAGCTAATGACAGTAATATTATTTAAGACTACATTATTGTTCTTGTTCTATTTATGTGTAAAAATTCCTTCTAGAATATCACTGTCAAACATGACTGCAGATGTGAATGTAGGGCTCGTTCTAGAAGACGATGCCTTCTCCTTTGTCAACCCGGGCATAGAGTTCATCCACGACGAAGTACTGGTTAAGGTAATTCTTCTTTAAGGTCTATTATACATATAGCTTACAAGTGGTTCCCCGCGACTTCGCCAGCAAGAGTTGGATTTTCCATATAAACTTTTATCCCCCATTTCACCCTCTTAATGTTTTTATATCAAGACAAAATATAGCATATGTCCTTTCCAGGGTCTCGAACTGTCTCCATACCAAATTTCATCTCAATCGGTTCTGTGGTTTAAGCGTCAAGAGCTAACAGACAGATAGGCACACTTTCGCATTTATAATTATTTAGTATGGATTATTTTGTGTGAAGGCATGTATCTTTTTAGGTGTTCCAAAAATGTACTGTGATATAAACCTGTTTATAACTTGCGTTAAAGCACAATTTAATATCGCACTGGTAAATTCTCTGCCGACATCCACACCGACATTTTAGTATTACCTACCTACTAATTGCCGTCACATTGATTTCTACTTATTGATTAGTTTTATCGTAATGCATTCAATGTTACGTTAATTAGTTAATAGTTGTCATCATTATAATAATATAAAGATTAATTTTACAATAATTTCACCAGTTGTCGTGGCCCTCACCTCAAAAAAGCGGAGGGTATGATTTCGCTACTACAGAACAACTGGCAAAACATATTGGTAAGTGAAAACCGGGACTGTTTAGGTTTATCCAAGATCATGCTGCTTACATACTCACAAATACATAATAGGCCGACGTGCGGGCGCGAGGATGCGCCAATCGGACACGAAAATATCCTTCTTCGCATCACCACCCATTCTCGCTGACATTAGCATGCCTCGCACCCCGCACCTATTTGCGACTACAGTAAGGTCGCGCACTTACTTGTCGGACTATAAATTGGTTCTGTTAAATTTCTGTACTAATCAATTAGCAATCCTAAAATTGGCAGCCATTCATAATTTGTGGCGTGTTACATACGTATTTAAGTAATATAACATCTGCTTATGAAGAGAGATAATGCTAGTTGTTTGTTCGTCATTTACATCTTTATCACGTGTACCACCTACTATGAATGAATCACACACTAATTATTACCTGGCTCCAAACTAAGCTGCTAACTACTAACTAAGCTAAGCGTGAGCTTGTGCTATGGCGACTAGGATAACGGACAGACATCCATGACTTAGGTACAAATGGTAGTTTTCATCACACGAACATTAGCTCCTTGCGGGATATGAACCCGCAACCGTAGGTTTTGTAGTCCGACGCCCTAACCACGACACCAAGACGGTCCATCGGTGCATTTTAAAAACCCTCTGATACCATTTATACGTTATTAGTTCTGTTTTTTGGCCCAGTTGGAGTAACGTAACGGAGTTTACGCGTCCGAACATGCTTTGATACCGAACAAAAAATATATCTATAGTCTATTTGTTTCTTACGTTTACGCGAATTGTTGAACTCATTAAAACACAATTTTACGGATTACTTCGCGATTTATTTACATTTTATTTTAAACCTGACGTTTCGAACACTTTACAGCGATCGTGGTCACAGGGAGACTAAGGTATTATTTGTCTTTCCAAAGTTTTGAAAAATTTTAACTACCGTCACTCAATAATATTAATTTACGTTCCTATTTACGCAGAAAGAGCTAACCGTGTCTTGAGATCTTGCAGTGCTAGGTCTTGATTTGGTTTTTGCTAGAATAGGATCCCATGCCGGTGGAACTTTCCAACCATCTTCTCTATTGAAATTTGGATGTTTTCTAATTTCAATGGCTTCACGTAGCATTCGAGGAATAAAACGCCGTTCTTTTGCAAGTATTTTAGGTTGGTCAAAACGAATGAAGTGGTTGGGTTTGTCTAAGGCATGTTCACACACTGCAGATTTCGTGTTTTGTCTATGTTTTACGTCAGCTATGTGTTATTTTATCCGCACGCCTATACTTCGCTTTGTTTGCCATGGAGGATTTTGAGGATCGAGCTCTGAGCACATCACCTATATCACCAAGGTTTTATAAGCGGTACGTAGATGACACTTTTACAATTTTACCCACCAATAGTGTTTCTGCTTTTCTGAATCATCTTAATTCAATACATCCAAAAATTAAATTTACTATGGAAATTGAGGCAGACAGTAAACTAGCTTTCTTAGATATTTTACTAACTAGGAATTCGGATCATACCCTTAGCCACACAGTCTTTAGAAAAGCCACCCATACCGATAAATATCTCAATGGTCCGTCTCACCATCATCCTTCACAGTTAGCTACCGTGGGCAAAACTTTGTTTCAGAGAGCGAGGGGCATCTGTGACGACCGACACCTGGCTGCTGAGCTTCAGCATGTAAGGAAGGTACTACGGGACAACCAGCTTCCAGTACCACGTCGTTGCAGACCCCGTGCCAAGCCTACGACAGTTGAACGCTAACCTGCAGTACTACCATACATGAAGGGAGTCACTGACAAGATTGGGAACATCTTGAAGCGTGCTTCAATCAAAACTAACTTAAAGCCGCAATAGAAGATTAACCAATTCCTACCACCTGTCAAGTGCAACATACCTCTTCAAGATGCAGGGGTGTACAAGCTGGAGTGTGACTGTGGCCTCTCCTACATGGGGCAAACAAAGCGAAGTATAGGCGTGCGGATAAAATAACACATAGCTGACGTAAAACATAGACAAAACACGAAATCTGCAGTGTGTGAACATGCCTTAGACAAACCCAACCACTTCATTCGTTTTGACCAACCTAAAATACTTGCAAAAGAACGGCGTTTTATTCCTCGAATGCTACGTGAAGCCATTGAAATTAGAAAACATCCAAATTTCAATAGAGAAGATGGTTGGAAAGTTCCACCGGCATGGGATCCTATTCTAGCAAAAACCAAATCAAGACCTAGCACTGCAAGATCTCAAGACACGGTTAGCTCTTTCTGCGTAAATAGGAACGTAAATTAATATTATTGAGTGACGGTAGTTAAAATTTTTCAAAACTTTGTAATGACAAATAATACCTTAGTCTCCCTGTGACCACGATCGCTGTAAAGTGTTCGAAACGTCAGGTTTAAAATAAAATGTAAATAAATCGCGAAGTAATCCGTAAAATTGTGTTTTAATGAGTATCTATAGTCTGGTCAAATACCTATAGTGCGAACGAACTGTTCTAAGTTGTATCTCTGTTCCCAGATGATTTACCGCTAACGGCAGCTATATCGTTACCGCTGTTTTCGTTACTCAGAGCGAAATTGCAAAGACACCTCGAGGTGGTGCTGAAGCAAGCCACCAGCGTTTCTGAAGTCGTCGGCTGCAACCCCAGCCTCTTGGAAGCGTACAGGTAATTATATACCTAGGGCTATAAAAACCTACGTGTTGGGTAAAAGACATTAGAAATTATTGTTATTTAAGTGATAAGCATTCACGAGGCAATCTAAATATATTTTTGCACTTAAAAAAATGACCAAAAAAATTCCCGCCTCTGGTGGTCATTTTTTCAAGTGCAAATATATATTTAAACATTAGAAAAATAATTGCAAAATGTTGTAAATAAATAAATTAAACCTCAAAAGTTTTAAGCTAAATACTCTTTCTTATGATTTTTATGCTAACCATAGAATTGCATTGCTATAATAGCCATTGGCGATATTTCGCTCGATCGAATAAAATGACATCAAGGGACATAAAATTGACTTTCTTTACCCAAGGACGCACGTGGCAATTACCGCGGCTGGCCTACTTTACCAGTCAACCGTATCGCTTCTGTGACGACGCTTAAGTTTTTGAGTTATGAAAAAAAGTATGAATACTTACTTCATTTTGTTAAGTCACCTCCAAGTGAAAATCGAATCACACAGAGTCAATTTATGAAAGTTGCAATTGAGCTTACAGAATACTCCAAAGTGTCAACATTGCCAATTTAGGTTAGACACATACTACACATTCAGCTTTTATTAAACCTCACCATCTACGAATACCTGTGATCATCATGGTAATTATAATGTCCTCCTAGCCGAATTTCGACCACGGCGGCCTATCTCAACAAAGATCAGCCAGCTGCGCGGGACATATTATAGTGCACAAGTGTGTGCGCAATACACAGGTGCACTCTCTGTTCCTTCACTCTCATAATTCGGTGAGACGGCAGTCCGACATGACCGTAGAGAGATCAGGCGCAGGAGCAACGGCTTAACGTGCTTTCCGAGGCACGGGGGTGTTAACACCACCAACTTCCTGACTCCGGAGCTGTGTCTGAGTAATTTCAAGACAGAAAACACACTCGGCCCGACCCGGGATTCGAACCCGGGACCTCGTGGATAGTACCCAGCGTGCTGACCATTAGACCAACGAGGCAGATCATCATGACAATAAGAAGGCCAGTCGACCTTATAAACGAGGCAGGATCGCACCGTGTGATGGTCTCATTACCAGCCACTTTGGATATCGACGAGGAATATAGCCCATATTCTGCAGTGGACGTTCTTTGGCTGATTGTGGTGGTCAATAAATAAGTAGTAGATTGATAACTCTTTATTGCACACTAAAAAAAACATTATTATTAAAAAAATAAAACACCCGCCTGCAAAAATTATAATATTTTTGAAATGGTCTTTTTACTGGCTTTCATTTGATACCCATATGGTAAGGAAAAATTCTACCACCCCTCCCCCTTTTATATCTATTTGTGGGCGCCATTTTTAAAATGTATATAGCCTATGTCACTCTCACAATTTTGACAAATTAAACGACACCTCATATGTCGAAAACTGTCCAGCCGTTTGGGCTGTAGGCCGTGCCAAACAATTATACATTCATACATACTTTCGAAAAACATAACCCTCCTTCCGCAGTCGGGTAAAAACAATACAATTTACAAAGTAAGTTGTACGAAGTTGGCGGGCTTATCGCTTATTTTATGCAAATCGCCAGCAACGAAATTTGTTTTAATGTTGATGAAATGTCCTTCCGCAGTGAAATGGTGGGATGCTTAGCGGATAACGGGAACAAAGTGGTGGATATGATTCTAATCAACATGCGGCGGACGCTGCTGCAGGGCTGCCGAGAGATCCTTGAGCTGCCTCCGCTACACGCCACCTTCATGCATAAAGTAAGTTTCCGACCCTCCCTATAGCTTAGGTTATTACCTCATTTCTTTCATTCCTTACTTCCTTCCTTTCTTCTTTCCTTCCTTTCTTCCTTCCTTCCTTTCTTCCTTCCTTTACAATATCAAGCTGTAGGAATTGGACCACAAATGCGAGATCATACCCCAACTAAGATTTCGTATCATCCCTGCCTGACCGTACCTTGTTCCCACGTTTTGAACTTCTTGTACTCTGGCGGTTGAGAATTCCACTTAAAAATGCCTAAAACACTCGTTCACAAAGTTCAGCCGCTAAAATTATGCACAATCATCCGTGGAATCTGTTGGCACCCTGAAACGATACCCTGGTTCCCTCTGCATCCAGCCAAAAATTATGTAACTTATTGTTATTGTGTAATGTGTACTTGTGATATCTTTAGTTTTCAGTTTGTGATGTCCCAAATTAGAAAAAGCTTTTTTCTTTCTTTCTTAAAGTATGAATCAAGTTACTGTGCAAGCATACCAGACATTTTTGTGTTGCAAAATCACACCTATTACAATTATTTAAGATGTCACAATGGTTAGCTTGACGTGCCGTTCGCCGTACATAAGATAGCGTTCAAAATTCAGTTTGGTTAATTCACGTGCTTATTTATTACACACAGGTTTAGCGAAAATTCTCCCTTTCTGGATTAAAACTCACTCATTTGTTAATCATTTATATGTTTCCAGATAGGCTCAATATCGTTTATAGGCAAGTTCGAAACTGACACGGGATGGGTGAAGAACTTGGCCACAATCAACCGCGTGAGTGACGTCACCGTCAGCCGGCCCGACCCAATGAAGACCTGCTTCCACTTCACACTCAGGATAAAAGACTTACAGGTATGTTCAAGGCTTAAGTAGTTGTGTCACAATTTCGGCAGCGAATGGGTTAAACTGTTCCATCGCTTTTAACTAACTGTTCCACCTTTGACATCAGCCTATTATAATAAGGCAATCTCTCAAAATTAAATGCTTAATTTCATTAAAATTACAAATCAACTATTTATTACATTGATCTTGTTGCAACGAGGGAAAATGTATGTGTCTGTAAATTACCCCTGAGAATTTGGTCCCTCCTTTTATCACACCCTGTCATGCCCAGGTGAGTGATGACGCTTTGTTCGCCGCTGCGGTCCTCAAAAATAGTATAACGCCAGAGTCGACACCAAAAGAACAAGTAGCCTAGGTAGCTTAGTTATAGTCCGACAAGGTCGTGACTTTCCTGCGATCGCCAGAGGTGCGGGGAGCGAGGCGTGCTAAATGTCAGCGGATTCAGCGGTCTGCGGTGACGGGGATTCCCGATGACAGTCGGATGCGATCGGCGCTTACTCACCCCCGCACGTCACCGGTGCAGGAGGGTCATGCATAAACTTATCGGACCATAGTTTTTGACCCGACTTCAATAAAATCGATTGTATTCTGAATTCGACTGTAGGCCATTTCTTGTCGTTGTCAGATCGGCTACGACGAGTACCGCGTGAAGGCGATGGGCGTGTCGTGCGCCGGCCGCCTCGCCGCCGCCTTTGCGCACAGCTCACTCCACGCCGCGCTTACCGTCGGCCTCGCGCGCTGGGAGCCCTACGCGCAGCTGGACGACCTGCGCGTTCAGCACATGGAGTAAGACAATACCTGCTCTAGCAGCCTGACAATACAACTCAAACTAGCTCGCTCACCGTCGGACTAGCGTCACGTCACACGTCACACACACACAATGTACATTTACACAAAATAATGCAAACATACTCACTCCACTACTTAATCGACCTGAACTACTATATAAGTACTCTAAATACGTCACAATAAAGCTTAAACTCACTTTATCAGCTCCATGGACCTGCACATAACGGGTCTGGGCCCGCTGAGCGGCGTGACGTCCCTGGTGGGGGGGTGGGCGCGCGGGGCGGGGGCGGCGCACGCGGCTCCGGCAGTCGCGCGCCAGCTGCAGCACGAGATGCGCGTCGCGCTAGCCGAGCTGCCGCTCTGGGATATGCTGCACGGGAAGCACTAGCGGCCGAGGTAGGGGTTTCGACTAGAGATAATTTTAGGGGCTTTTATGTATCAAATTCAAAGTTTTTTTATTCTAATAAAATTTAGTTTTGTTATAAGTATAAAAAACTATTTAACTGTTTTAAATTTTTAACAAGATTTCTTATAATTTTTTTTCGTCTATGATGGCTAATAATTTTGAATTGAATTTTATTCCACTTGATAGGTGATAGCGTTACCTTTTAAATTAAACAATTTCATAACTTTTAAGAACTCAGATTTAAATATTTAAAATGGCAGCCATTTCGAGAGGGGGGGGGGGGGGGGAGTTTGAACCCAACATGGGGTTTTTGTCGATAATATGTGATGAATTAATAGCCCATAAATAATCTTTAGTCCAAACCCGGACACACTGTGTACAGGATGGAAAAAAAAAATCCATTCCAGTTCCCCTAACTACTTTAAATCCTTTAGCTAGCTCATTCCTTTATTTTTAAAAAGAAACAAATCTTGTCTTATCCGGTAATCGAAACGGCTAAAAAACGCACTACTTAATAAAAAAAGAGTGTACACATTTTTTAATTCTAAAATCAAATTTTATGTGACAAATTTTATTCTGAGCAACAATCCTACCGGTTCGCTTAATAAAATAGCGGGTATTGATTTTTAATTGGTTCTATTCTCCTGGGTGAGACAAACGAATTTTAGAAAATATCTTTCAATTAATTTATTTTTAAAATTAAAGGAATGTGCCCACTTCCAGGAATTCTGACATTAAATTTTAATGACTGTTCCGACTATTGGGCGCTAGTCTGACAAGTTCATACGCGACCCTCTTGCGCTACGCAAGATGTGCGGGGGAAGAACCAAACGCATGCAACACCGCCCGTTCCCGCTGACATTTAGCATGCCTCGCCCCCCGCTCCTCTGGCGACCGTAGGTAGGCGCGTATGAACTTTTTGGGCTATACATTCGGTTCTATAAAACACACAGTTCGGTGTGACTGAGAAGTTGGAATAAATATCGACACTTGAAAGGAGAAATTTGAATATTTTTTACGTACAAAATACAGAAATCATCAATTATATGGACTAAAATTAATTAAATGATGTATGAAATATTTTGTACATTTAACAAAGAAGCGGAAAAATCCGTAAAATCTAAAATGCCTAAGCGACACTAAAATCGCCGTAGTAAGACGTAATACGACCAAACAACGCAGAAAAATCTGGCGGTTCAGACTATTTATATTAACTCATATTTGCCCAAAATGTCAATTTCTTCTTTACAGCGTCAATGAATGGTCGATGAACTGCGATGTGAACGATGCCTAAATACAGGGTATAAGTATTCTAGTAATGTACCTTTCATACACTTCCGATTTATTAGACACCCTGTATTAATGAAAAAAATGTGGCTATTCCGATGTCAGACCCACAATCGATTCGGAACACAAAAATATATTGTTATTCAGAGATATTTTTTCTGAGATCAAGTTTGTTTTCCTTTGTTTTTTCTAAATTAATCGTGTGACATAACAAGGTAGGTACATAAGATAAACGATGGCACTATTGACTCATGATATTTTGTTATTGTTGAATGTAATTATTATTATTGTTTCATGTTTTTGTAATATTTATATTAAAATTATTAAGGTAAGCATTAATGTAATAACTGATATTCCTTTATACTGATATAGAACCAGAAAATGCCCTTTTTGCATACGCCATAAATATTATGTGTTCTAAGATGTGTATGTTTTTAGAGAGTTTGAAATTCATATGTAATTCCAGTTAAATTGTATATTTTGCTATGTTATGTTGTAACTGAATGTCTGAGAATGTAAATTATTATAGACTGACCAGAAATATATAGGACCTGAATTAAGGGCGCTTCGAATCATTTTTATATGACAACACTCGGTATAGTCATACCAGCGTAGATTGGCAACTGAACATAAAAAACATATTTAATGTTTACATTCATGTTATTTTTTTTAGCCTGCTGCTTAATGATAAAAGATTCTACTACTACTAAAAGATACGATACGATAAAAGAACACGACAGAACACTTGCAAATTGAGTACTTATTAAATTCTGTATCTCTTTGTAATATTAGCCTTGAATTTTGGACAAAAACAGAACTATCTTAACAAAACGGGTAAAAGAAACATTAATCCACTGTTTTTCTAAATGATATGATTTATAATGTTATCATAATTTTAATAATGCATAGAAAATTATGGAAAACTACCCGAACTATTGTAGTTGAAATATCCAAGTAGGGTTGAAATAAAGAAAATAAAACTTAATACAAGTATTTTTGTAATATTTTTTCAAAAATCGTTTTAAATATATTCTCCGTAGCCATCAGTAGCCAATTTTCATTATTCGCACTATATGACATACCAAAAATTCGTGATGACAACTGTATTAGTAATTAATTTAAAGAAACCGTGGTGATACTTTCTTGTCGAAAAATACTACAACACATGTTAAACCACTTTTCTTTTACGAAAACGAATAGTTGTTGGTATTTTAATTACAAAAAAATTGCGCTTGGTCGAAAATTTGATTACGCGTCCACTTTGTCACTAATCATTATGACATGTCAATGACAATTTGGGGTTTCTGTTGCCAGTAAAAGAAATTAGTTCCAGTTGTTTTCCGCAATATGGCGAGGTCCCTTATATTCTTGGTCAGGCTATAATTGCTAACTGGCTCCTTTATACGTTTTTCAGCCTCGTTGGACGTTACAAGCTATGTTACCGTAGATTAACTATCATAAAATGTATATTTTATTTCTATAAAGTTAGATAGTGTAATCTGCAAGAGTTTGTAAAATATTCTGTTATAGGCCCGTCCTGTACTTTGCTGGGTTGCAAAATCATCCAGATATGAACTGAAAAATACGTCCAATGTTTTAAAATAATGTTCGTCTCGTTGAAATCTGTATAATTTTGGTTGTGAGAGCTTTCCGTGTTTTTGAGGCCTCTTTTGAGACTGTTGTACTATTTTACTACAATATTGTTAATAAAACATTGTTTATAAAAACTTGTTGTATTTGTTTGTTATTAGTTGCTAGAAAATATGTACTGTAAACTTTTCAAAATCTATAACTGTCATTTTCAAACTGGCCACTAATATACTTTTGGCTGTGACATGTGTTATTCTGACGTTTAGAAGAATGCTCTTCGCAGTTTTATGATTTTGATGATTCTATCCGTTTTATTGTTTACCAGTTTTATATCGCAATAATGATATTAAATACAAGCAGCTCTTCGGCGGATTAGTGTATTGTAATATTATGAGGTACGAACGAAGATAGGAACTTAACTTTCCTACCATCACCTACTGATACACCATTGTGTAACAACCAATGTAACTTTTAATATTAATTATGTTTTACAGCATTGTCTGCATTCTGATCGATTGAGGTTGGATTTATTGGTAAAATCACAGGTAAAACACAGCAACCATGGGTTTAGTACAGTCAGTATTTTGTTCTATGACATTTTGTATCGAAAGGTGAGCACAGTTCTATTAATAATTGCTTGGTATATTTAAGAAGTATATTTAGGATCTTCACAAACTTTGTCTTGGCACTTTTCAGGGTATTAACATGGACTTGTTGCGCGTTTGTGCTTATGCTTCTCATGTTCACAATTGTTTTGCTGATGATATACGGTATATCAGTGGGCTATCACTACGCTCAGAAAGAACTGGCTTCTTTCGCAAGTAAGTCTAACATCTATTTATTTATTGAAGTACCCACATCAATCAATAGCACACAAATTGACAACATTGCCGTAAAAGCTTCTTTACCTATTTCAAAAAGTGACGGTAGTTATACCGTGCTGCGAGATGTACTTATACAGTGATGGATTAATTGTAGGTGTATTGCTTATAAATGAATGCATGCCGTTTGTGATTCGAAGCAGTTTATTATCTCTTTATCTGCAGAACCGTACGATACTGAATCGCCTTGCATGACGCTCAATATCCTGCTCCATTATGACTTTATGCGGCATGAGACGAAACTAGGAGCTTTCTTATATTTTGACAAAAAATATAAATTGATGACAAAAATAATAGAATACATTTTTTTACAGTGTCTTCAAGATCGACGACAGAGCCGACGATGCTGCGAGCCGGGCCGGAGTCACAGCCCGTGGTGCGGCTGGTCGCCGTCAACCGATCCGAAGTCGAACATGCACCGCATCCACTTCTCGGTAACAATTTCATCCTTTAATTAAATTTACTGCTTCAACAGCTTCTTACATATTTTGTTCTTTTCTGCTCATATATTGTCAATGTGCACTGGCTTGGCTAGTAGTGCAGTCTTATGTTTTTCTAACTTATGTTGCGCCTAGCGCGTCACTCACATTATCTGTCGTAATACTAAATTGGCATTTGGAATTTTCCGTACAGAGGTTTATCAAACGAAGAAACCAGGAGAGAGTCTCTACATGGAAACCACAGAGACACCAATTGTCGTTTTGGAAACTGAAAGGTTGGTTCAAATGAGATGTTAACAGTTTCTAGTCATAGATAAGGCGGGTCATTTGTTATTGGCACCACAGACGTCGCCTGCACAATTCTGAGCAATCTTTCACTGTATGTAAGTGAGTACCTTCCACGAAAACTAAGTAAGTTTTCGTCGTGGGTGCAAGTAATAAAACAACAACATTCAATGTATTCCTTTAAAACGCATGCTTATTTTTATGCTATTAGATTTGATGATTGCTAATTTCAAACTTGTGTATTTTTATAGGCCACCGAGGGAGCCAGAGTTGCTGCCACATGAGCGAGAATTAGCCCGAAGGCTGATCGGCCGATTCCGTCGTTCGCGGAACAATACTATCACTACCACCAGCGAGCCCTTCCTACGGCCATTGAGAAACAGTTCGGAGCCCATACCAATCCAGCAGTTAACTTGACCTCGTCTTAATAAAACTTTATCTGGTTCTCGAGTGAGAAATCTTACTGAATTTCTTCGCGAAAATAAAACATAAGCATTTTTACACCATGTTTAATTTCTAACCCAAACCATAACTGTTATTTCTTAAGAAACCTGTGAGATTTGTTCGATTCCTTATGGCGATATCTTGGTATAGAAAACCCTCGTTTGTGTTATTTTGAGGAGTAGGGCCATCAATTTCTCGGCGAGCCAGTCTGTGCGCAAATCCTCGTCTGACAGCCTTATCTACCGAGCGCATCACGTGACCCGGCGTTCTTTGCGGGCCCGATCGCAAGGCCCCTGCTGCTTTGGCAGCCTTTGCTGTAAGGAAATGGTATTAAAGATATTAAACGGTCCCCATAACTACTTAAATTCAAGCTAGCTAGATAAGTGCAACTTTCAGGTAACAAGGCTTTAGTAGCCTAGTAGCGAAGGTAGACATGAGTATGTAAGTGTTAAATATATAGTAAAGTACATTTTTCTCTAACACATTTTTTTTAATTTTATGAAACTTACCCATAGCTTCCACTGAATTTGATACAAAACAATAATGGTACCCAATACCGATGCCCAGAACCATCACAATTATGATTGTGAACAGCAAACAACACGTTAACATTGCACATACTGTGCACAGGGAGATTCTGTAAATGAAGTATCATGATAAAGGGATTCCTTTGTTGATTGTTGTAACCAATAGCCATTATCAGGTTCAGTTTTATCAAAGACTTACCTTTCTAAAGCATCTAAGACGATTGAGACAAAGGAACTCAGAGAACAACACACACAACCCATTTCGTGGCCCTAACATTAATAAAACAGGAATTTATGAGTCTAATAAATCTAAGTACCCACGTGGATTTAGATATTCTACATCCCAAGAAAACAAATATTTAATTTAATTTGTACTAAACCGTAGTGGACGAGCATTTCTAATCAAATACAACCGTGACATATTATGTATTTTTCTAATTTGTGCTTTGATTGACACCACGACGTCAATTATGTTCCAAATCCCAGTGACAATATAAGAATTTACAGCACAACACCAACACAGACCTTAGGGCCTTATCATACTGGCGGGTTGCGAGCGTTTTCAGATTGGAGCGGATGCGTAGCGAATTCGCTGCGGGTGCGTGGCGAACACGTCGCGGCTGCGCAGCGAACACGTTTGCTGTTGCGGTACAGATGGAAGTTGCGAAATGTATCCGTTACATGTGCGCGGCGTACGGTACAGTCAGTAGTAACATAATTGATAGGTACCGACGAGGAATCACTTCTGTTATCTTTGTTACTTCGAAGACGCAAGAAACGTAAACGACTACTATGTGCTGTTTAGCAAAGAATCAAAAATAATAATTATCCAAAACAAATTCGTTCCTACTTACAAATGGCAAAACCTTTATTTTATGAGTTGTTACACCTGATACAAACTGACTTAACATAATATTCAGAATAGTGTAAAGGATAGTTTTTTATAAATGCTCATTACCACCATTTTAGCATCCATCTTATGATCAGGGTGAATTGCTCTTAAATTGTGTCAAAACAAAGTTAAGTATATTCGAGAAGACTGTATAAAATGGCGGCCACGGAGCTATTCGCAGCGAAAACATGGCGCGACTGGAATGTGATCGCTGCATGGCCGCGACGTCTTCGCTACGCATCCGCTTCACTTTGAAAACGCTCGCAACCCGCCGTCTAGTATAAAAAGGCCTTAACATTCTTGTAGAACAAAATATTCACGCCCGATTAGAATCGAATAGGGATTCCATTCCACTTAAGCAGTACCATGTAGTTAACACAGGTTCACCAGGATTAGCATCTTAATTAAATTAAAAATAAATAAAATTGTTTCAACAAACACACCAATTACCTAGCCACAAACTAAGCGTGAGCTTGTGCTATGGTGACTAGGATAACGGATAGACATACTTATATACATTTATAAACATCTATGACTTAGGTCAGGCCTGTGTATCTTCCCGCGTAGGTAGCATAAATGTACCTACGCGCGGCGACCCCTTGGTAAGGGACTAAACAAGTTGGGTGTCGCTAGCCGGCAGCGACACGCTCCAACGTTTTATTCATCGGCGGTGCCGGTGCGCGACACTAAGTTGCTGGTTTGACGAGTGTGAATAAAGTCCTAGAAAGATGCGCTAGATGGCGTAAGTAGCGTCTTGTGGCAGTCAACCCTATCGCGTTGTGTGATAGTACGTCACTGAATAGGTTTAGTGTATTATGAATCATATTCCAGAGTTATAAGAATGAAATTATCTTGCAATGTATTTATGTAGGTGTCTACACGAAAATGTGCTTGAGTTAGAGGCGAACTGAATTACACCATATCGTTAACAACATTGAGTAGATATTTCTTTGAATTTCATTGCAAAGTCATACTTCTGTACGAAGTACTAGTACTTATTCTGTGCTTAGGTACAAATACTCGTGTTCATCACACAAACATTTGCCCCTTGCGGGATTCGAACCCGCAACCGCCTGGTTTAGAAGTCCGTGGCGCGAACCATTACATCAAGACGGCCGTCGTGTTATTCGTCGATTGATAGTAATCTACCCCGGATTTTGAACCAGTGAGCATAAAAGGATTTTCGGAATCGGTTTAGTCCAGCCAGAAATAACTTCATAAAAACAAAACCCCATTGCTCGCAAATACACGAGGATTTTGGGCCCTTACTACAATAATAAAAATGCACTGAATATAAGACGGCTGATTTTAAATTTTAAAAAAATATTGTTTTTAAGTGATAAGCATTCACTTTACAATCTAAATATTAGATATTATTGCACTATAAAAATGGGGCGGGAATCAAACCTGCGTTCCTCGCATACCGGGCGATTGCATAACCTCTCTAATTTCGACAGGCTCTGCCAACCGCCAGGATGGCCGAGAGAGAGGTTAAGCAATCGCCCGGTAGACAGGAAGGTCAAGCGTGAACTTGTCGGACTATAATATAATATAACAGCGGTATAGTTATTATTTGTAAGGAGGAGGTATTTTAGGTGACGTGAAGAGTAAAAATCAAACCGATTATTACCGATATTATTAATAATGAATGATAGTCTGTGTATAGTCCGAACGCTTACTGACACATTGTACAGGCACAATAGATAGTTTTGTTTTCAGAACAGTAGTGTGACTCAGCCGTATTTTTGAAATTAGATCCTACGTATGGGCGGAGCGCTAGGGTTGGTACAAAAAAATGACTAGATTTTTATTCTTCGTATGTGTATTGTTTTAGGTTTAGGAATGAGTCATATTTTTAATAAAGATTATTCATCATATCAAATATAATAACTTTATTAACTATAAACAGCACAGTATGTCAGACAACCCCACTTTGACCTAAAGACAACCTCTATATCCTACGTAATATAAGCTGTTTTCATTGTTCAAATATGTAATGTGAAAACTGTCTGGCTATTGCGGGTTATGAGATACAGCCTGGTGGCAGACAGACGGACAGTGGACTCCTAATAAAACGGGCCCGTTTTTACATTGTCAGTTCGATGAGACCAGGTACAATTTACGAGTTTGCTCCTACACATCATTGAGCCTTAAAAAATATATTTAAATCCTATGTGTATGAAAAATATCCATAGACCCTGCAATTCCCGCAATCTTCGGAGACATTGAAAATTTTGCGAATTTTTTTTTTTTTTTTAACATGCACACCAGTTGTCTAGGGTGGGTAGTTTCCTAGTTATGGCTGGTTCAATTTTAACAGCTATCATCCGAAATGAAGATCTCGTCGAGCCCTAAAATTTGTCCCTACACACCAGTAGTCTTATGTGGATAGTTTCCGAAATATTGCCGTTTCAATTTTGACAGCTGCCATCCGAAATGAAGATGTCGTCGAGCCCTACAATGTGTCCCTACCCTACACACCAATAGTCTAGGGTGGGTAGTTACCGACATATGGCTATGGCAGTTTCAATTTTGACAGCTGTCATCCGAAATAAAGATGATTTTATACATGTTTCATATAACCTACTGTGTTCAATGATATCTATCTGCATTTCGAAAGTCAGTCTTTGACAGCGAACCGGCTCGCACCCCGCGAGCCGCGTGTCACTTCGTGGGTTTGTCTGCTCAACGGGCCGTGTAACTGACGTGTATGCATGTGTGTGTCGATACGGGTGCTCTAGCTCTAGTATGTAGATAAAATACTGTACATCTATACATATACCGTGTCTCAAGGCCCTCACGAACACCCAGACACCCACACATAGACGCAAGTGATTTTACGTGCACACAGGCTTAAGTGTCGTTTCTTTTCGCGTAGTGTATATATTATTTGGTTTCGTTAAGTAGGTCTTTTAGAATGACTTAGGGGTTTCTAAAATATTTTTTGGATTTATTACTCCATTTACGAAATAATAAACTTAAAAATGCAATTTTTTGATCCAGTAGGGCCCCCCCCCTCCCCTCTAAAAGCTTAAAGCCTGACCTGAAAAATCGGAAAAAAAACATGATTATAGTGCATTTATTTTCATAAACTTTAAAGGAAAGTATAGCGGTTAAGAAAACTTGATTAGTCTAGCAGTAATATTGGTAGAACTTGGGCGTTGGATAATTTTGTACCAAATATTAAATTCTTAGAATAAATTCTCTAAAGTGACTAAGATTAAGTTGATAATGGTACAGAACCCTTCGTGCGCGAATCCGACTCGCACTTGGCCGGTTTTTAGAACTTAGATACAGGAGGCCACACATCAACCTACCATGATCAGTCTTTCCGCAACCTTATAAAGTTCCATATCATTTTTAAAGATTTGGGAAAGTTTTGTGGCCGAATTACATGTGGGATTTATCGATTAATTTAGTACGTACCTACTCTGCTATCACCGGCTTGAGATCAAACAAGAAACACCCTGTATCAATAATACCTATAATTCATATAGTTGTAAGAGTGTAGTAAGGTGAAGAAAAGAATACTATAAGATCACATAATTTGAACCTGCCATAAAAATGAACATATTTATTTGTATTTCTAATACGACTTATTGGTCCGCACTAAAGATTTGGCTGTACAAATGCGATTTCTTTGCCTAGCTAGAATGGGTGAATGAAAAACTGTAACAATCAAGTGTCAAAGCTTTGACACCTCTTGGGATTTGGGAAATATGGCAGATGAAAATACACCGCAAAAGAAAGAAGAATCTAAGAAAAAGTTTAATAAACGCCCCAATAAAAATTATGCTGTGAAGAAACGATTACCAGTTAGACCAGTGGAGGGAGATAATGTCGTATTCATAACAAAAAAAACTAATTTTAAGGTAAGTATTCGACACGACCACTCTTCAGCACGCTATGAATAAATAGTTTACGTGTTTTTAACTTTCTAGGCACAGCTAGACAAATGCTGCGATTTATTAACGAAGGGCGAAACAGAAATTATACTACATGGTCTCGGAGCCGCGATACAAAGATGCTGCAATTTAGCATTGCAACTGGAGCTATTGTTCTCAGGTGCTTACCAAATTGAAGTCAACACTGGCACCATAGATTTAGTAGGTAAGTTAATTTAACTTCTACGGCCCATTCGTATTTGGTAAGGAAACTTTCTAAACAGTCTAAATTTATGCAGATGATCTGGAACCACTGACTGATGACTTGGATTTCGGAGCACAAGTGAGACACTCTTCATCCGTCCACATTAGGATTTTCCGGACTGCTATGCTTGGTGCCAATCAAAATCAATAAACATGTTTTTCACATTGAATGAAATTGTGCAATGGATTGGACTGACTGTGTTTGAGATATGGATAAACTTGATTACAATAACCATTTTCTCAGTTCTCTTAGCATTAAAGGTAGACGGAGTTGTGAACAGTGCTTGGTGGACCATATTTGCACCATTATTTGTAAGTGATGCAATGAATGCGTACTTCTGCTGTATAGTAGGTATAAGAATGAACCTGGAAAGCTCCTACAAGACTGTCATGTATAGAGCATCATGGAGTGCAATATTTTTAGGTTTGACATTTGTTTTTAAGTTTTTACTGTGTAGAAAACTACAAGGGGATTCAGCCATAGAGTACAGTGAAGTTTTTGCACCTTTATTCATATTACTACAGCTTATAGCAGTAAGAGCATGTCAGTTACATCAATGATTAAGAGGATTGTGAAGTGCCAATATGATTTTTTCATAAGTGACACATATCATGTAAAAGAGAATTTCAAGTTCCCTACCCTTTATATTACAAAAAAATATTTCAAGTTCCCTTATATTACAATAAAATATTAATTTAAAAAATAACATCATCTTCCTTTATTTTTAACTGACTTCAAAAAAGGAGGAGGTTATCAATTCGACTGTATGTTTTTTTTTGTGGCTATGTTATTTCAAATCAAGACTACAGTTTCAGTGCACCTTAATTTATGTTTTATTATTAGATACTTATTAAAGATGCATAAAACATGAGTTAATGTTTCTTTAAAATATAAATGTGCTGACTTTAGTTTTTAACTACATAGCTGTTGCCCGCGACTTCGCCCACGAGAACTACTATTTCTGTATCCTACAGGAACTGTGTTTTTTTTTCGGGATAAAAAGTAGCCTATATGTTATTCCAGACTATAATCTATCTCTGTGCCAAATTTCATCTATTTCCGTTCAGTAGTTTTTGCGTGAAGAAGTAACAAACATACACACTCACACACTCAAAAACTTTCGCATTTTAATATTAGTGGGATAATTTAATGACATTCAAAAAAAGTTATGAAAAACATGAAAATCTATGTTTACATGGCATATGGCAGCTTCACAATCCATAAAATGGTAAAATTATATTTTGTATTCCTAATAAAACTATTTCATAATCTCAAGTTTATGAATTTTATTGGATTGAAATGCTTTAACTATAGTAATCCCAAGAATCAAGATTTTTTTTTCATGTAGTTAAAGGATTAACCTTTTTAAAAAGATTAATTAGAAAGATTGATTAATGGAACATACTAAATAGTCCACCTCTTGCTTTCTTCTCATCTCCACCAAAATTAAAATTGAAATTATTCCCGTGTGTCTGCCCAATTGTATCAGGCTTTTGGTCTGTAGCTAATGTGGATTGGCCAAAAAAAGATAATCCAGTTTTTCTTAAACCTGCAATGTTGAAATTAGCAGTATAATTACCTGTATTTAATTAATAAAGTACTACCATCAACTAATGTACCTGACAAAAAATTCGGAACTTCTTGTGATACTACATCAACACTATCTCCACCCATTGACATAGGGAGGTCTGCTTTTGGTGACAATAACAAACTTGAATCTGGAAGAAATAAAATGTGTTAATCAACATTAGTTTTAATGAGACTGTTTGCTCTTTTCACTTTCTTAAAGGTAAATTACCAATGCAGTGTGGAAAGTCTGCATCTCCCTCCTCAAAACCAGTAGTACTTATGGAGACGTTAAGAGAGTCAGGTATACCTTGGGTGCCGTGATTGAATAGCAAGCCAGCAACTGATCTTTCTTTGGAAGTTTGCATGAGCTAAAAACAATCAAGCAATATTATAAAGAAATTAACATAAATAAACACCGGCCAAGTGCGAGTCGGACTCGCGCAAGAAGGGTATGTACCATAAACTCACAACATTAGACAGTATAGGCAAAAAAACACGGTTGTATGGGAACCCCCATATATATACCATAATTTTAATTTAATTATTTATGTTTAAAGTGAAATACAAAATATTAATCTGTGAATATTTTAAGCGTCTGCTTGTTGCCATTTTACATATCGAGCTAAAAATGGCGGAAAATTCACGTTTGTTGTATGGCAGCCCCCCTTAAATATTATTATTTTTTAAATTTTATTATTTAGTTTTAAAGTTAATATACAACTTAGTATTCTTTAAATATTTGAAGCGTATACCTGTTGCCGTTATTAATAGCGAGCAAAAAAAACGCTAAAAATATCACGTTTTTTGTATGGGAGCCCCCCTTAAATATTTATTTTATTCTGTTTTTAGTATTTGTTGTTATATGGGCAACAGAAATACATCATCTGTGAAATTTTCAACTGTCTAGCTATAACGTTTAATGATATACAGCCTGTTGACAGACAGACAGACAGCGGAGGCTTAGGAATAGGGTACCGTTTTTACCCTTCGGGTACGGAACCCTAAGAATTAGTTTTTTTTTTTAATTATATGTAGTTCTGGGCAACCTTAGGGCTAGACACAATCACATTGTCTATTTCTACAGCATTTTCATTAGCTTTATCATCCATTTTTTCAGCTTCATCATGGAGTGTCTTTTCATTATCACATTCCTTGAAATTTCTTGCAATATCTGTGACTTCGGAGGTTTTATTCCCATCATTTTCTAAGATGTTTGACTTATTGGGAAAGAATTTAGATGTTACAATTCTTTCGTCATATTCCTGAAAATCCTGAAATTAAATTGTTAAATTAATCAATGATTATTATAAAGATAAATTTGGTTCTTTGTTTTTCCATCAGGGGAAATCACAATCACAACAAAAGTAGCCACTTCTCAAACCTGAGTGTATTAAACAGATTTAATTATGACACAAATCATAGAATGGTTAGAGCTGCAAACAACTCAGCCATGAAACCGAGACCAAGACCAAACCCTGAAAAACAAAAGCTAAGTAAGCTCGAATTAACAGAAACAGCGAATACTTTGAAGGAAAATATTGAAACCTACAAAGAAATCACAAGGAACACGAATACTCAAGAAAAGTACAATTGGGTTGAAGACAAAATTAAATCTGCGGCAAGCCACAGACAAAACAATAGAAAAGATACGAAGAGCTGGAAATATCTAGAAACCAAAAGCCTACTGGAAGAGAGATCTAAACTGATCGAAGAAAAAGATTCAAAGGACAGAAGGAAGCAATTGGCAATAACAAATAAAAAGATTAAAGAAAACATGAGAAGAAGTGATGAAAGAGACTCAGGGTTTTAAGGCTTGTACCAAAGACTCGCCTTATAGTGATAATTTATACTAATGATAAGTATTTACACATAGTACTAATATCCATAACGAAACATTTCAAAATCTGGTAACCTGATCTCAAAAAAACGTTGCAGATTAAGTGATAAGAGCATCAGAGCGTTAATGTGTATCTGTATTGTTTTTTTTTCACTTTGTTGATTCTTTTATATATATTTTTGTTAATGACCTAAAATAGAAGATTTTTTTTAAATTTAATAAACCATAACCAAATCAGATGTTTTTATTTTTACATAAACCCTGATTATCTTATATGTAGGACATAGTTTCACTCCATATAGTATTTAGAAAAACGATTTCCCTTTCAGTCCCTTTCAGTCGTTTAAGGAGTTTAAGTCGTTTTAGGCGTTTAAGTCGTTTTAGCGTAACTAGTCTTAAACGTTAACTGACTGAGTCGTATTATTTAAGACTTACAGCTAAAGTCTTAATTTTAAAGCAAAGTCGTGTAAAAAGAGGCGAGTCTTATTTAAAACGACTTAAAGGACTGAGTCTCTTTCATCACTAATTAGAAGAGATAGCAAACAATACAGAATGAAAGTAATAGAGGAACACATTATAAGAACAGGCGGTATAAAAAAGGCACACAAAGAACTAACAAATACAAAAGAATGGATAGTAAAAATAAAAAAAAAACAGAGGGACAGTAAAAAGAAAAAGATGCGACATACTAGACACAGCTACTGAATTTTACGAGAAACTTCACGAACACAGAATATAACAAGAGGAAATTGAACTGGCTGATAACAGAGAAGTCCCAAGAATACTCAAGAAAGAAGTTGCCATTACTCTTAAGACCCAAAAAAGGACAAACCGGACGGCATAAACAACGACATTCCATAAAGAGCACAGACCATTTTAGCACCTATACTCACAGAAATTTTTAACAAGATCATTCACAACGAAACCATCCCACGGCAATGGACTCAATCTAATATAATTCTACTTTACAAGACAGGAGACCCACAACATTAAAACTACCGACCAATCAACTTGATGTCCAATATTTATAAAGTATTTGCTAAAGTTATACTAAAAAGAATAGAAAAGACACTCGACGAACATCAGCCAATCGAACAAGCAGGCTTTAGGAAAGACTATTCTGTAATATACCATTCATGTTGTTTGCCAAAATACTATGTCGCCTTTATAGACTACAGCAAGGATACCCTAAAAGACCAAGGAATTGAACACAAGTACATCCGAATCATACAAAACGTATACAAAAACAGTACAGCTCGTATCCAACTAGAAAGAAAAGGCAACTTCTTTAGTATCAACAGAGGTGTAAGGCAGAAGGACCCTTTGTCATCAAAGCTATTCACAGCGGTCTTAGGATTCATATTCAGAAACCTAACTTGGAGAAATGTGGGCTTAAATATATATGGCCGCAAAGTAACACACCTAAGATTTGCAGACGACATAGTGTTGTTTGCACAAACACCTGATGACCTAAGTATGATGGTTCAGATTTTGGCATTGGAGAGCGAAAAGATTGGACTTAAACTAAACCCTGACAAGACAAAGGTAATGAACAAAATAACCATAAATGTTATAGGAAACAGTATTGATTACACAGACGAGTACATCTATCTGGGTCAGCTAATGTCAACAATAGACAATACAAAGAAGGAAATAGAAAGAAGAGTAGCAAATAGTTGGAAAAAATACTGGAGCATGAGGGAAGTTATGAAAGATGAGAAACTACACATTGCCACTAAAGGAAAACTATTTAACACATGCATACTTCCTATCTTAATGTACGGATGTCAAACTTGGCCACTGACGCAAAACAGCATGAATAAACTCACAAGCTGCCAGAGAAAGATGAAACGGAGCATGCTAAGCTTAAGAAGATCAGACAAAGTAAGAAGTTCAGCTATCAGACAAAAGACTAAAGCACTCGACATAGCACAAAAGATCAGACGAGCAAAGTGGAAATGGGCAGGCCACATAATAAGACGCAAAGAAAAGTGGTGCCAATTAGTCACAGAATGGTACCCAAGAGAAGGCCAGCGGAAAAAAGGTGGACTGATGACATTAGTCAAGTCGCCGGAAATACGCCAGAGTAGCAAGAGACAGACTTGAGTGAAGAAGGCTTGGGGAGGCCTTTGCCGAAGGGCAACCGGACTTACAGATGAGGAGCAAGGCCCAAATATTAGAATACTAAAAACGATGTAACAAAAAGTTCGAATAAAAGGCTTATATTAAAATAATACAATGACATTGCAATCTAAATATATAGGTATTATTGCACTTCAAAAAATGACCACCAGAGGCGGGAATCAAACCCGCGTTCCTCGCATACCGGACGATTGCCTAACCTCTCGGCCACACTGACGTTGGTAGAGCCTGTCGAAATTTTCAAGTGCTTCTTAGCTGTAGTGGTGGTCATTTTTTCAAATATATATTTCGATTGCAAAGTATAAAATAATATTTTGGATTTTATTTTTAATTGTATCAGTTGTATGATAGTTGGATATATATATGTATGTAATAATTTTTACCATTTGCAACATTTTGTTCTTAGCATAAACAAATTGAGGGGATAAGTCTAAATTGTGTTTCTTAAGAATCATATCTTTTATTTTTGTATAGCTTTCATCACTTGTTAAACTTATGTTTACTTGACTGTCTATTGTCTCATTGGCATCATTTTCTTCAATAGGTTTTTCCTTGTGATCATCTTCACACATTTTGTTTGTCATTTCCTGTTTGGACAGGGGTAAATCAAATGAGACTCTTTTTTTGTTAGCTGCATCCTGGGAATTCTTAAATGATTGACTTAGCTTTCCTGAAGATTGGTCTGACATGGCCATGTGTACTATTACTTCTACTTGCTGTGGCGAGTTGTTAAAAATTCTCTCCTGTAAAGAGTTCTTTAATTGTAATATTTGTTTTTATAAAATGATATTTTTACTTTCTAGTTAAGCTTAATATACCTGTGTTAGATCCAAGAATTGAGTAGGTGGTATCAATAAATCTGATTTAGTCGTAGTTAAATCGATTTCTTCTATTACTTCAGTGTCCTGCATGTAATAAATTATAATTTATCTAGCTGCGCAAGTTTAAACCATATCATATTATTACCTACACAACTTTTAATTTTGTCATATTCTTAACATAAAAAACGTTTACAAAACATTTTACCTTTACGTTTTTTGTTTCAGGCTCTTTCATTTTGTCATCTTTACTAATAATTTCAACTTCCTTCAGAGTATTGAACTGAATCTTAGATACTATATTATAAGTATCAACTTTATCCAATTTAACATCCTCAAGAATATTGATGAGTTTCTTCTTGGAGAAATTATCATCTTTCTTTTCATGATCTATTTCTTCTACTGTACGATTATTGAAAAACATAGAAAATGTTTCATCTTTTTTGGTCCGCTTGCTGGATATTTCGGAACCTGATTCTAAAGAATCTACCCTTTTACTGGATGCACTATTTTGTACCTCAATTTTCTTAATCTTTATCTAAAACATTAAGAGCATGACCTTACATATTGATTCCGCCAATTACTTATATCGTAATGAGACATGGATTGCATTTAAAAGTCATTATTACCTCGTCCAGTTTGGCACTTAAGTCCTCAAAATCAGAGTTTATGAACTGTAGTCTCGGCATCTACAAAATAAAAAGCAGCTTATTCTATCGATTTAAATTGAATTAATATTGTGGGCAAGTATTATTTATTCAGTGGTTAATACTATAATACTTAAACAATAAAATCTACTTACCATTAACAAGTCGCGTTCAGTATTTTGGTATATGTTTACCCAACCATCATCTACTGGCCTATCAGGTCTAACATCGTCAATTACAAACTCTTTTTGTTTCGGTGGAAGTGGTACATTAAAATTTTTAAGCTCAATCTCGTGGTCTTTTAGAATTCCTTCAATTTCACCGGATAATGTGTTTATAGCCATCGACTTTTCCTCTAAGATCTTTAAACTGTTTGGCAAATCATGGACCAAGTACTCAGCCAATTTAATGACCCTTTCCCGATCTAACTTCGCAAACAACTCTTTTTTAACTAGATGTTCTTTTGTTAATGTTTGTGATTGATTGTCCAAAGCTACAATATTATCTTTTATAATTTGGGCCTTATTAGTTGCCGCAAGTAATTTTTGTACGAACGGAATACTCTCGTATCTTTTTTTAGATTGCAACCATAAATCTTCATATTTTTTCTCGCCGTTATTAATACGATCTTCGATTTCCAACTTGCGTTCTTTAGCCAACAGAACTTCTTTTCTGAGCTCTACATTCGAAGATTTTATAGTTTCATGGGCTGTGATCAAACTGAAAAATACGACAATGCTTAGTATTGTAGCATACCTATTTACTTATGGGATTTCAAACTTTGTTGTTGCATTTCTAAACATACACTTCACTTTATTTGCAATAAATCCCGTTTGTGTAGTGAAGTGTACCTATTTACTTAGTCAACAAGATCTAGAGCAATCTACGAGTAGCACACATATTATAATAATACTTAGTACAAGTCTGTTGGTTCGATATTTTGGAGATTCAGTGTAAGTACGAGTAATAACCTACACATATACAAAACAAACTCATCTAATTACCTCCAGAAATAAAAGGTCAAGGGCTACTTACGTCTAAGTGAAAGATTTGGCATGCTTGTGCCTTTTTTGTTGAAAATGCATTTTCAACAAAAAAGAACGCATAAGTACACTGAACTGCTTAACTACGCACGCACGCGCACCGAAACCACGAGAGCAGTCGGAAGTTTTGTGATGTTGGGCTTCAGTCCTCGAACTAAGGCCTGCCAGGTGCCTTACTGCCTATTATTATCTATCACCCACTAAAACCCGACAGCGTTCCCCGGTGCTTATAGTGGGGCAAGGAGAAGGACTGAACTCGATAGGCCCTATGCATATGCCCTGAAAATTCGTCTGTAGTCCTGGTCGCTGGTATGGCTCGCCACCCGCCGCAAGAAAAACAACTGTCTCTCCTACGATTCCACCGGCGCATAGATCGCGTACAACACCGCCGCAGGCTATTTAACACCCGTGGGCGTAAAGGAAGAGCAGCGCTCGCCCGCTGTAGTGGTAAATCTCTGGCACGCGTTCGAGCTGGAGCAGCTGAGGCTGGTCAACTGTGTGGAAGGCCGACACAATCGTGTCGGTCGCCCGAGCCGAGGCCAATCGAGACACGGAGGTCGTGCTTCCTCCTGCGCCGGTGATATACGTACCTTTTAATTTCCAGCTCCGCTTGCTTTATTTCAGTCTGCAGTTTTAAATTACTGGAGCTGATAAAACCACAAATCTCTTTCTGACGGTCAGTTTGTTTTTTCAGTTTATCAACTAAAAATGCTTGAGCTAAAATAATTAAATTTAAACTGTTAAGGGTTTCTCTCTGACGCAGTAAACGATGTGCTGTATCAATTTTCGTGGTATTCTACCTACTTATGTGTTGAAAATTATTTGTTCGAAAATTAGTCCATAGAACTTACCTTTGATACACTGACTCGAAAGTGTTATTTTTACTTGAGATTCACCAACTTCGGTCGAAATCTTCTCTAAAGCTTGAACTTCGCTAGATTCAGCCATTTTATTAATAACCAATTAGCTAGATGGTTAAGTACTTTACTATTTTTGCAGTGGTGTTAAGCGAACTAACAATAGGTACTACCTACTAAACCACACAGAAAAAATAAAATGATTTTGGCGGGAAGAAAAGAAAACTTAAGTTTTTTTTAGTTTAATCGATTGAGGCATCGGAATTACCAGTAATAATCCTCGATTGTTTTTCGACGGTGATGACTTCGCATTTTCATTATGGTACCTACATACCTACTTTTATCAAGCAAATACCTACAAACTGCTTATTTGTGTCTGTCTTAGACTGAAAATCTGTATCATGTTTTCTATTTGCTTACTTTTGGTCTTGAGAACTCTCCACGAAAGCAAAATCGAAATTCCATCTATATAAAAAAAAAATCGTTCGGTTCGGGTAGGGATCGGTAGGATGGTCGGAAGCAGATGGATTTAGCATACTAGTGGTTTCCCGCGCGACTGCACCCGCGTGGTACCTACTTGGGATCCCCATACTCGGTATGTTTTGTACTCGATTGGATTATTATTTCTTAACTACTAGCTGATGCCAGCATCTTCGTTCGCGTAGAAAGTCTACGTTAAAATGACTTAGAATATAAAGTATGTAGATGTTTAAAAATGTTTATACCTACGTCGCGCTGAAAAATCGTCCCTAAGGCGCTCTATTCATATCTTTTATTAATAGCCAAGCTGACCTGCTACTATACGGTTCCACTTCAAATCAGTTTTTCCAGACCTTCAATTTTTGTAAGTCAATAGTCAAAATTCTCATCACGCTGTACTTAAACTGTACCTACTGCTACCTGCTACTAAGGTTCCACGTCAGGTATTCCAATGTGAAAGATAAATCATAGCCATAGCATAGTAGATGCCCAGACTCAATAGCTATATACATCAAATACTTTTTATTGAAATTCATTCAGTACATATTTCCGGAGATTAACGTATACAAACAGACAGACAAAAATTGTAAATTCCTATTCTGTTACTATATTTATAACGGCGGAACCACGCTAGTTTTGCCTGTTTGTCAGTTTTATTACTACACCAAACGTAAACTGCATGTTCTAATGCTTCTTTAGATTTATCTGAGTCTCTCTTTCTTTGAGATTCGACGATCCTGTAGTATACTTCCTACTACTGTGCCCACGATGTCGCGAAAGGATGCAGAAATGTAGACGTTTGAGAAGGATTGGAGAAATTTCGACATAAAGAAACAGGGTCATAGTAAAATCTCTGCATTAGAAACGGCAGTTTGGCTTCTGCTAAATTTGAAGATTTGAGATAAGTGATACTAAAGTTAAATCTTCGTTATTAAAAACAAGAAATTCAGAAAAATAAACAGGTGTCCACATCTATGTTTTTGAACTCACAATTTACTCCTTTTTGATCAGATACCTAAGTTTCTTCTAAGGAGTAGGAAGTTCAATGAAAACGACCGATTCCGCCAAGTGACTGATCTTTTAGTTAATGTAAATTCATTGTTAATTTAAGTGCACTTTTGAGTATTTTCCCGACGAATTGGAAATATTCGGGGAGTAAACCCAACGCTAGTTACCGCTCATCATATTTTTTAATGCTGTCGCTGCAACTGATAACATTTTCAAGATAAGATTTTTATAAAATATTGCTGAATACTTTACTTTTGTCTAACTTTACAAATTCCTTGACAAGGCCCTGATTTTTTAAAATTCTTCTGCAAAATAAATGTGTTGCATTGAAATGGATTATTATTATTTAAAAACTTGTACAATTAACCAGTTATGAACAAATGCTTAGGCTTAACCAGATTTATTTGTTTATTTATTGCTATTAATTTGAGAAGGCGCTCCTTGTTTATTTATAAACTTAAATAAGTAAAACGAGCATGACACATTTTAGACACTGTCTTGTAGTGTCTAAAATCCGAGTAGTCATCCGGGAGGGGGAGGAATTGTGCATTTTGCATTTTAAACTCTCACTAACCAACCACCGTTTGTAAGGTAAAACCCCTCGGTTCACTGGGGTTATAACGTATTATAAGTCAAGTCAAGGCCTAAGCTTTATACCATTTTTTTTAATAATAGTCCATTTCAATGTCATATTTATGCAGATATTTAAAAAAATCGGTCATCTGAAGAGAAAAAAAATCAAGTTGGGACTTTTCGTTATCTTCAAGGAATTTATAATTAGTTAATGACAAATCTGTTATCTGGATACATAGTTCAACTATTCAGCAATATTCAACAAAAATCTTGTAAATTTTATCATTTGCAGCGACAGCATTAAAAACATGACGTGGTGCGCAACTGCGCAAGACAATGGAAAATTCCGGGGGATAAAACATTCTCGGTAACCCAATGCTTATTTTTTCATATTCAAAAGTTTTTAGGAATTTGCTATATTTTCGTATAAGGTTTAACTTTATTAACTGTATTCCATTTATGGGGTGATTGTTCTGTTGCTCTAATAAAACAAATTTACTATGGGACCAACATCGAAATCTAAAAAAAAAATGATTTTCGCATACATACGAACAGCTGATCAGTGATTTTGTATTAAAACGTGTTTGAACTCATCAAATTCAATAACTCTTAATATGGGTTTAACATCGAAATACATATAGTTTACCTACAATTTACCTACAAAACCCATAAAATAGTGATCAGATCATTATTTTGTGATTTCGATGTTGGTCCCATAGTAAAAGTAGTTGTATTAGAGCAGCAGAATCACCTTGTGAAAGGAAAACAATTGATTTTGTTAGTCCCTGTATGTCTAGCAGTGTTTACAATATTTAAATAAAACCAATATTTTAATACCTAAAATTTATTTAACAAAATAGTGTCGTACAGTTATTTAAAATAACAGACATAAATGATAATTTGCAATACAACCTAGCATCCTAATTAAACCAGGTACTTTTCATAAATTTATCACTCTAATAAAAATAAAGTAAAGGACAAACAATGACGAATGCAGCACGAAGGAATGTTGGCTAACACTATGGTCACTCCTCGCTGCGGGCGCTCCGCCGTGACGCACTACGGGCCTTCACACAGCCGCGACACCCTACAGCTATTCGCACGACCGCGCATTCACACAGATTCGCATATCAAAATATGTAACTAGGGATCGCAGCTGTGTGAAAAGGCCTTTATTGAACAACTCCCTAACAAGTTTATTTATTTACAAACGCTCCACTTCCACCAGACTGAACTGGCACTCTATCACTAATATATTTACACAGCAAACACTCATTCTCACTTACAATTTCCATAATACTGTTAGCGAAATTATAACTGTTGTCACGTGTGTGCTATTTTAGGTACAAAACGAAACAATATTTGGCACACTCATTCCGCACAAGATACTATATTATGTCTTCATTAGTTACATCTGGAGAAGCATTTACCACCTTTATAACATTTAGAGGTTCACAAACAAGTTTGGACATCGGAATAGTATCTTTAGTCTACTCGTATCACGTACGTTTTATCTACTCGGGGACACTAGACACCAAACATTTGTTATTCAAACTAAGTCTATATTACTTTGGCTTTAATGACTGGGAAAATTAGTACCTTTATGTTGATGATCGAATACGATATCGTTACGGCGAGTGTGCGGGTCAATGATAACGAAAGAAATGGAACTAAATGCAAACCAAAAAGGATTAATAGCTGCGCCTAACCTCGTTATGTTAGCCAACTAAACAAAATTAATCATCACTCTCGTAGGGAATGTCTACTCAATAATTAGGTAAATCATTTACGAAATCAACTCATAGACGAACCGAACAAAAAAACGCGGAGCGAATCCGACAAATCAAAAGCACGTCAATCTGGAATAACTTAATAGTAATACTTAAAAATACAAGATATAAGAATACCTACTGGGTCCCACTTCGAAATTATAATATAAAACATTTTGTACCGCCAACATTCACTCAGTGCGTAGTCGTCGGGCGGTCGCAAGGGAAGTAGGATCCGCTGGAAATTACAACGATAAATACCCTGCACTTCCCGGGCGAACGCACGAGGACATGTCGATTTCCTAGCGTTTCCGATAAAATTACATACATCAGTCGAACGGTTAAAGATTTCCTATGATGCGTTCTGCCGGTCTGCGGTCAGGTCAAATTTAACACAGCCCGCATAATGTATAAACAAAATTGTCGTTTTCTATATATTTTTGATCAGATCGCATATCAATACAAAATTTAATGTGTTCAATTTGAACTGACCGCAGACCGGCAGAACGCATCCAGTGTGGCAAATTCTTAAGGCCAGGTTACATACACATAACGGAAAGCCAATATAATGTACTAATAGAGGACATACTACGCGGAAGATCGGTCGCTCCTTTTTATATGCAATATGTATTGGCGTTCCGTCGTGAAAGTTCCGCGACGGAGTTTCCGTCAGGTGTAGCGCTGGCTTAAGGCTCCGAGCAAACGAAGGTGGCCGGCGGCCGCTACAATTGACGCTCATCTGCTAGATCCTTTGACAGATATTTTGTCATAATGACGAGTGGCTGCCACCGATGGCGTGTCGCGAGTGGACGCCATTCGCTTCACGTGTGCGGCGACGCCATATAAAACGTATTCCAAACATTGTAACAGCTTATTGCTGGCCACCGGTAGTTGCGGGTTGCCCATCTGCGCGGAGCCTAAAAGTTTCAAGACGCGTCCGAGAGGTTTTATTTTCAATCTCGGTCGCTAATTAATTGTAGTGTCGCGGAGACGGCGGCGGTGGTATCTCGGTGAACAGGCGCGTGAGGCTGTCGAACACTGAGTCGCGAGTGTTCGCCACTCACTTCATACGAAACGTATTAAAACAATGTGAACAGCTTGTCGCTAGCCTCCGGTGTCGTAGTGCCTTATCTGCGCGGAGCCGAAAAGTTTCAAGACGCGTCCGTGTGGTTTGTTTTTTTATTTTTCTATTTCATTCGCTTATTAACTGTAGTGTCTCGGCGAGGGCGGCGGCGGCGGGGTCGGCAGTATCTTCGTGAGCAGCCGCTTGAGGCTGTCGAACATAGCGTGGAACAGCTCGACGCTAGCCACCGGTGCCGTAGTGGCTCATCTGTGCGGAGCCTAAAGGTTTCAAGACGCGTCCGTGTGGTTTGTTTTTTTATTTTTCTATTTCATTAGCTCATTAACTGTAGTGTCTCGGCGAGGGCGGCGGCGGCGGAGTCGGCAGTATCTCCGTGAGCAGCCGCTTGAGGCTGTCGATGCCGGTGAGGAACCCGCAGTCGGGCCCGTGGTGCGGCGCGGCGGTGGCGAGCGGCGACTCGGCGGCGGCGCCGGCGTACGCGGTGTGCGCGAAGTCGATCATGCGGATGTCCACGCGGTCGTCGCGCGGCGGCTCGGACTCGGCTTGTGGCCACGTGCGCGCGCGCTTGCCGCACCCCTCCACCTGACAACGAACACAATCATTAGTATTTAATAATTTTATTGAATCCTGACATGATTTTTATCCGAAATTGAGTACCAATCTTTTGTATTCTTAGTTAATGTTTTTTATAAGTAATATATTTTTTGCGATTTATGTTTAACCTGGTATGCCTTGGTGTTCTGCACTGTAATATACCATGTATAAATAAAGAAATAAATAATTTAATATTCTTAACACTCAGTGTTATTTTATTCTTCAAATAAAATAATAAATAAATATTGGACAACATCACATACATTGCTCAGATTGCAAAGTAAGTAGCTTAAAAATTTGTGTTACGGAAATCTAAAATAACGGTGGTATCACAACACCTAGATGAAAACAGAATATGTGAATTTCTATATTGACCCGACGGGAATCAAACCCGGAACCTCAGAAATGGCGACACCTTGAAAACCGGTGTGCGAGCCACTTCGCTACGGAGACCGTCAAGAAATACCAAAAATGCAAACACGGGGAGGATTTTTGAACCCACGACCTTTGGCTAACCAGGCCAACGCTCTTTAAATCTGAAATACCGTGTAATTAATCCACCCATGTGAAATTCCTGGTCTCTTTTGAATAAGTCAGTGCGTGACGTCTGCGTCATTGTAGTCGGTCTGTGTTCGTTTGTTGCACATTGAAACCAAACCCATTGGTAACTATTGCGGCGGTTGCCGGATGGCGAGTGCGAGGGAGAAGCCGCTAGCGCGAGCAGGACGGACTCACCTGCGGCTCGTCGAGCTCCGCGCTTGCGTCGGGCTCGCCGCGCCACGACTCGCTGCTCGTGGAGGAGTACGCCATCCAGCTGTCCGCTGAGTCCGGGCTTGGCGGCTGACGACGAGGCGAGTGCGAGGGTACAGCATCCTCATACCTATAAGAAGAAGATTGATTAAGTGACTGACATGTTCAAAGTTCAGAGAATTCACGGTAAAAGACACTAAAGCTAATTTTATTCTTATATACTCTGGATAACGGTTTACAATACACTAAACTAGTGTCCGACCGAATGTTCGGTTTCGTTTTCGGTTGAGTTTCGGTAAAAACACGAGTTTCGGTTTAGTTTCGTTTTCGGCGGCAAACTTGCCGAAACTACGACCGAAACCGAATGTGCATTCGGGAGTTTCCGCGCTGTTATCGGTTATCTTCGGCGCGATGATTCGTTCGCTTGTTTGTTTGCTGTTCGTTTCGTTTTGTTGTGGTGGCGAGTTTTCGAGTGATTTATTTTGAATTTGGTAAGTTTTATCTCGTTTTATGTCGTTATAACATAAGAGCGGGTAGTAAACATCAAAAAAATATTAAATATGACTGATAGATAAAAGTATAATCAAGTTTAATCTAACCTATAATGTTTTTTTTTTGGTTCGCAAATGCTATACATTAACAAAACATTAGTTAGGTAGTTAGTAATGACTATAGTGCATTTCATGGTGATAATATTATGGATTCAGAGTTTCAAAGTTCATTTTAGTATTTATCACCAAGGTATCCAAGTGGCAAGTACAGTAGATACTAACTTACGTACTACCAATTTTGTTTTGTGAAATTTTACGGTAAAAGACCCGACTATGGGACGGGTTATGTAGATGTCCTGAATATTGCGAGTAATTAAAAGAAATCTAGAATTTATAAAAACGTTTTCTTTATTTTTCCCTCAAAATATGAGCCTATGAGGAAGTTTCGGTTTCGGTTTCGACCGAAATAGACACCGTTGCCGAAATTCGTTTTCGGTTTCGGTTTCGGTCGGATACTACACTAAACCTGTTCAGTGACGTCATATCATGCGGTGCGCTAGGGTTGACTGCTGCAAAAGCTACTATCGATCTCGTCATGTCGAAGTGATATTGAAACTTGTGTCTCCAGTTCGTAAAGTACAATATGTGTATGTACCCGCCCATGGTCTCCTCGGAGTGCGGGTTGAAGGGCGAGCGGTCGGCGGCGATCTCGTCGTGTAGCGTCGACATGTCAAATTGATATTGTGCCTTATGCCTGAGTTTGTAAAGTGCAATGTGTGTAACGTACCCGCCCATGGTCTCCTCGGAGTGCGGGTGGAAGGGCGAGCGGTCGGCGGCGATCTCGTCGTGTAGCGTCGACATGTCGAAGTGTCCGGGCGAGGGTGGTAGTTCGGCGGAACTGCTCGACGCGTCACCGTCGTATTCCACCGCCGGCGCCATCGGCTCCGCGTGAGGCTGGATGTCGCCCTCGTACACTATTAGTAACGAACTGGAAAGATATATTGCCATTTTAGTTACTATAGACAAGTTCATGCGCGACACTCCTGCGTCCCCGCAATAGGTGCAGGAGAGAGAAAGCACCAATTGCACGCGACTGTCAGAGTCCCCTTCTCCGGAACACCAATCATCCCCACTGACATCTATAGTCCGACAACCCGACAAGTATGTACCCCGCAAATCGTCTTGGGGGCGAAAAAGCGCCAATCACAAGCGACTATCATATAAAATCCCCTTCCCCGCAACACCACCCGTCCTCGTTAAAAGTTTTTTTTTATAATTGGCTAAAGCCAAAGCCAAAGGTCGTGGGTTCGAATTCTGCCCGTGTACAAATGTTGGTTTCTTTTTTTTTTAACTTTTTAACGTTCAAAGTCTACACTAATATAAAGTCCATTTTCATTTGCTTAATTATTTTTATTAATTATTATCAGGCACGCAGTTGAGACAACTGATAGCTGCCTGTATCCAGTTTTTCATAGTTAAGCGTGTTTTGATGTTGCTTGGTATAAAATAATATATAATATTGTAAACAGGTTATTAGACTTAAAACAATATCAGTAAACAAAATTAATTGACGTCTACATATAAAAAGTTTTGTGTTAGTTGATAAATTACCAACCATAGTAGGTTGTTATGTTTCTGTTTATCTCATTTTTAATTAATTTTGATAAAAAAATATGTTAACATTGTTTACAATACTCGCCATGCAACAAAAAACAGACTTTAAGGCTCTGCGCAGATGGGCCATTGACCACAGCCACCGGTGGCTAGCGAAAAGCTGTTTACATTGTTTTTAATACGTTTTAATGGAGTTGCCGCACACGGAAAGCGAACGGCGGCCATTTGCCATTTTGACAAAACATCTGTCAAAGGATATAGCAGATGAGTGTCAAACCCATCAGCGCGGAGCCTAAAAGCGTAACTCACCACGAATAAAATCTGTAGTTGGTCTGCTTGGCAATAGCGCGCCTCAGCAAGTCAAGGTCTCTGAGCACGCGTCGCACGACTCGCGCGCGTAACATAGAGTCCGCCGCGAAGATGCGTAGCCTGCCTTGGAATACTATAACTCTTATAGTAACTTACCACGAATAAAACCTGTAGTTGGTCTGCTTGGCAATAGCGCGCCGCAGCAAGTCGAGGTCTCTGAGCACGCGTCGCACGACTCGCGCGCGTAACATAGAGTCCGCCGCGAAGATGCGTAGCCTGCCTTGGAATACTATAACTCTTATAGTAACTTACCACGAATAAAACCTGTAGTTGGTCTGCTTGGCAATAGCGCGCCGCAGCAAGTCGAGGTCTCTGAGCACGCGTCGCACGACTCGCGCGCGTAACGCAGAGCCTGCCGCGAAGAAGTCGCGCAGGGCTTCGCGGAGTCCCGCCTCGGACAACGCGCGGCCCCAATACTTGTCGCGGCGGATACACGCGCCCGTCTCGGGTACGTACACCTAGAGAATAATATGAGTTTTTATGAGATTATGAACACAGAGGCCTTTCTACGAATGACGATGTCGATTTTGAGTCTAGCCATCATCACTGATCATTTTCGTTCGCAACGTCAAGCTGGCATGAGTGATAAGGATGGCTACCGTCAAAAATATAGTAATGGGCTCGATTCCAATGTGTTTCTAAATTATTGTAACTGTCTCTTTTCGTTTGTGTAGCAGAGATAGAGATTGAACTTAAATTTAATCTAAGACAGGCCTGTGTATCTCCCCGCGTAAGTAGCAAAAACGTACCTACGCGCGGCGCCCCTACTTAGGGGCTAAAACAAGTTGCGTGTCGCTACCGGTCACTCGGCTACGTTGCTGGCTGGACGAGAATGAATAAAGTACTAGAAAGAGGCGCTAGATGGCGTTAGAAGCTTCTCGTAGCAGTCAACCCTATCGCGTAGCGTGATATTACGTCACTGAATAGGTTTAGTGTATTATGAATCATATTCCAGAGCAATAAGTATAAAATTATCTTGCAATGGATTTTTGTAGGTGTCTACACAAAAATGTGCTTGACTCTGAGGCGAACTAAATTACGCCATATTGTTGACGACATTGAGTAGACATTTCTTTGAATACAATTGCTAAGTCATACTTCTGTACGAAGTACTAGTATTCTGTGTCTAAGACAGAGCACATTGGAATCGAGTCTATTGTCATCAGGAGTAGGTACCTTAGCAGCCTCGTGAGGTATTTGGGACAGCAGAAGATAGTCAAATACTTAGTCCAATGTCTTGTAAATTTATTTTAGGCAGAGCAGTTCAAGCAGGTAATGACTATATGACATGAAAAGTTGTCCTTTTTCTTGTTCATAGAGGGGCTGTTATGCGAGTTCCTTAGAAGGGGTAACTCGGCGTTTGTCCACCGCTGCCATCAATAAAGACCGTGTTTTTGCGAGAACCGAACTGGTCCGGGCTTTTCACTACAGACTCCTACGTCTTCTTGCTATGAAAGATTGTCTTAAACTATTATCTAGGACTTTAGTTTCACCTAAGGTGTCTGATCTGAGAGCTGGTTCTTTGTGCATTACTCTGACGAACGTCAGTTACTGACCACTACCTCAATGTACAGACCACCTCTATTTCCTACGTAATAAAAGTTTAGTGCAGAATGTACGTGGTAAGTATGACTATGTACCTGCATGCCGCAGAGCCTGACGCCCAGCGTGGCGGAGGTGCTGGCCGCGCACTTGGCTATCTGCTTCGTGCGTTTCTCCGCTGACGCGTCGTCGCCGTGTTGCCGCGTGCCCATCTTCAGGTCGAGCACGCACGGCCGCCGGTACGACGAGGTTATGTTCTCCATCATCAGGAAATCTGGATAATGACAGCAACAGACATAGGATTAAGAATTTGAAGAAACCGTTTTAGATTAGACAAAAATTCTGTTAGTAAGAAAATTACGTATTTAGGTACTTACACTGCTTATTTGAATTGTCTATGTGCGCAATGCTCTTAAGCACTTCGCTTGCATTGCCATTGCGATGCACTTTAAATCTGTAATAAGAAAATTGGTAGATAAAGACACTATTCAGAGTCGCAAGTTTGGCCATCGAACATATACTTAGATGTAGGAGCTAATTGAAACACAGAGTTGGTGTTATCTGTTATATTGTTACATTGCAATCAAATTTATATTATTACCACGACTCCACGACGCAAGTCATCGGGGGCTCGGAGTGTGAATGGGTCGTGCATCGCTCACACGTTAGTGGGATAGTCATGTAAGTATTGCGATCGTATGAATAAATGGCGACGTCGGGCGCCGGTCCGGCGTACGTCAAAGCTTCTGAAATATGATAAAGGACACATGACAAGTGTCAAGGAGTGTCAGCCGCAAGTCGGCGGCGCCGGATACGCACTTGAACACGTCGTCGCGCTTGCGCTTGCCGCCCAGCGACTGCTTGCGCCCGTTCTCGTCGCGGAAACTTGGCGAGTACCGCTTGTCCAATTTGACGCTTCCCGTGTTAGAGGCCTGCATCACGCCTGCAACAAACAGCTTCTTCATCAGAGAGTGCTCCACCACGCACAACACAATAAACACTAATCTCATTTCTATATTTGATCAACAATTCGTTTGCATCCAAAGCGGAGCGTTCAAGAATCAGTTTATCAAGTTAAAAATGAATTATTTACTTTCACATGATATGAAACATGTAAAGCGATAGAAGATTTAAGATACTCAAGCTATGCCCAGCCGGGGCTTGAACCCGGATTTCTGGTAATGCCAGCGTGCTATTTACACCACTGGGATATTTTGAGTTCTGTAATCTACTATCTACGTTGTAAAGTCAATATAACTTACTATAGTGCAAGTTGCCAGCGTTAAATCTGATGAAAAAAGTGAAAAAGTTGAGGGTTTATATAAGGGTTTGTATATCTTTTGTGACGTGTCTTCTGAGGTGTGTAGTGTGTGTGTCGGTTAGAGGTGTAGTGTTGCAAACTGTTCGTGTCTGAGTTTGCATGTTGTGTGGAGTGGTGTTAAATGTGAATGTAGTTTAAGTAAAGGTTTACAAACCCAAAATGTAAATTTACCGCTAGGGCGCAATTAGGGGCGGTCGAGTGGTGGTGTGCCGGCGCCGCTCCGCCCGCCGCCGCGCCGCAGCCCTTGCGACAACAAGGAAACTAATATTGTGTCCTGACCCTGGCCCGCGCCCGTCCCGGCCCTCCGCTCGCGCAAACCCGCCTCCCCGCACCCCGCACCCGCACCCACGCGTTTCAAGAGGTAGGCCTCAACCTCACGCGGAACACTTCTACGCAAACTTACGTAATTCCGTTTCGTTTTGAACTTTTACTAATGTTTTGCCATTTGGAGAAAAAAAAAAATGTTCACGTAATTCGCATAGTCGTTATACTCATTATTTTCTAACCACAAAGTGACTAGATAGCACAAAAAACAATTATGTGAACGCAATTTCGTTTACAGTGTAGTTAGATCATCCATGTAGTACACATATGCATAATACAATATTTGTGGGTTTTCTTTTATCATGGAAGTAGGATTTAGCTAATGTGAGGAATAAATAAGCAAGTTCAATTTAGACGCTTGCTGTCGGCCTTTCAAAGTATGTTTCCTAAAACACAACAGCAGTCCAATAAAGTTTTACAAGTTGACAGTTTTACAAAACAAGGTTGCTGTTACACTGGAAGACATTACTGGACTACAGCTTCTGCAAGTTTTATTACTCAGCTATTGCCCATTTTATACCTGGTTTCTTAATTAATGTCATTATCAGGTAAAGAACTTTAACATTAATCTAATAATAATGTAACTTGTTTATTAAAGAAATAAATAGGCTGATAAGCAGTTAATTATAGTCCACACTTAAATCCATAAATCATAGTGACAACTAAATAACAATAGCGAGGGAACGAGTATTTTAATTGCCGTGCACATGGATGATTTATGCAATAATCACATTTTGTCACAATATCATTAGCATATAATCTAGTTACAAATAACAAAAGTAAAAGTTCAGTTCACCAGAATGCACAATATTGACCACCAGTTGCATACATAACGTTTTTTAACAACTTAAGTATACGTACACAACTCTTTAGTTCCTAAATCAATAACTTTGCTGCCTTTTGACTAGATTTAAAGTCATATTGTGCATGTGCAAATCACTAAGAAAGAATACAAAATTTTATTTAGCGCATGTTTTATTTAAGGGTGCAAAATGGCAAATAGGAAATAAGTATTAATAGGGTGTGAGGTGCGTTGTAATAAAAAATATTAAAGAAATATTCGCAATTTGGCTTTCCCGATAAAAATTGTTCAATCTAACTTCAAACATCATAATATCTTTTTATATTATAATAACCTCGTAATGTTGTTATTCCCAATACTTCAGCAAATCCTTTCTTTTCATTATAACTATAGCCATTTATTGACAGTTGAAAACATTCAGTGCCAGAAAGTAGTGATTATTGGCCATATATCTGCGGTCGGCGGGTTTGTATGACATCAACAAGCACACATCTCTACCATCCACATTCTCTATATGTAATAATGATCACGGTTACGAGCAATAAGGAAAGTCGAAGGATATACTTTATAGTAAGTTTTAAATCTTCACAGTCCCCTGCACTAACAAGTAGTCCAGGAAAGATTAGTTATATCTAAGATATTGCGTACATGGAAAATATTGGTGACGCAAGTAATTATAATCTTTTCACACTAAATCATTCACCATTCCATAATACGAGAAGGTATACAACACAATAAAAATGTGTCATTGACGTTATTTTAACTCGGTGTGATAAGAATTATTTGTAACCTTATTTATCAGTCATGATAAAACTTAGACAATAGGTTTCCTTAGTGCTCCGAATGTAATAACATCAAACAACAGAATTGATATCTAAATAAAATTAAATAAAAAACAAGACAACGTCATTATTGTAAAAGAAAAATAAAAATGTAAGATGCAATGAATGAATATGAGGCATTCAACGAATCATAAAAAGCGGTCCGAGCATAATCAAATAAACTTGTAGGGAATCGAAATTATTCTCACCTTTGTATCTGGGCACGAAGCCCTGGATGTCCTCCGGAATGTTCTGGTAGAAATGCAACTCGCGTATGTTTAGCGGTTTGATGACTGTGCTGTCATTCAGCACCAGCAGTCTGGTGTGCCCGCCCACCTGTCGGCAAACAATAACAATGAGATTGTCGTAACTATTTGTTTTTCACATACCTCGTTAAAAGGCCATAAGCAGAGCACCTCTGAAGGAAAACCTCCAACCTCGAGCATATCTCACTATGAATTTTTCGATTATCTGCATGCATGGTGTGGGTAAACCCAAACAGTCTCGGTTGTTCACAATACCGCAATTAATTTTTGTATGTAGGTACAATTACACCACTCATTATAATCCACCACAATATTATCGCGAACGAGCTGCGTCTCGTTTCTATGTTATCAAATTGGGAGATTATGGAAGTTTTAAAGTGGAAAACCAAATTATAGCTTGAAAAGATTATAAAAAACATATTTTTTTTATAAAACATGTGACAAAACAATTAGGTGTACAATAACACTGCATGACTGAGTGAAATTTCAGCCACGATTTCGTCAACAACTTTATTTTCAGTATTAGCATTAATTAACAAGACATGTATGTGTTACATAAACCACTAGTCTATGAAAACATTTAACTTGCGTGACGTCACTTGAACAACAAACATTTAAATTTATAGAGCTTTATTAGATACTAAATACTGCTGTAAGTATGAAATAAATTGATCACTATAATGTAGGATAGGTAAGGTAACATTAGGTTATACTTATAGATCATGTCCTATGTAATTATAGCTGTTGCCCGCGATTTCGTCTGCGTTGACTCGATGTTAGAAAATAACTCGTACTCATATCGCCGTCATAATTATGACCTTTCTATAATTATGTCTTATGGTGAAGAGAAGTCACTCTATATCTCTGGCTGTATATTTTTTTATTCAATTGAGATGGAACATATCCTGTGTTGTGTATCACTATTTAATATAGATACATGTACGAGCGAGCAAGGAAAAGTAAATATTTATTTGTTGTTGCATTTCTTAACTTACTCTTAAATGACACAAACCGGGATTTTAAGTTTTTGTTGCTTTAATTCCCGTTTTGTGTCCTTCAGCATAATGACATTGTTAATCATATATTTTGTTTATTTGTTAGATGTGTAGGTAATATATAAGAATAAAAGAACATACTAATAATAATATACGAATTAAAGAAAAGAATCCCAATGCACTAGAAAAATTATATCAAAACAATAATACCTACATATTAATAAGTAGGTGATCATTGTTTTTGTTGATATACTTAATGGAACAAACATGACCGCACGTTCCGGCGTATCGAATGAATCAAAGGTTGTAAAAGATCGAAAAATACAGCATTTAAAACGTGTTCGTTCATAATATGTCAATAAACTTTAAATTCATTGTTATTGACTGATAGAGACACGCCACTGGATTCGAAGTGACGACCTTCGGCTGACGCATTTTCAAACGCTTGATTAGTCAATTGCCTCCTTGTTTTTTCGTCTTTATCTTATCAAAAGTGTTTCAATACGTCAGTCAGTGTTTTGTATTTAGGTACCTATGTACATTTGTACAACTACAGGTTCATAGCAGGATAAGGAGCCTATTTGGCTCACTAATCGCGTCTATAAAAATAAAGCAAAATCTTGTTATTGTCTACTCTACGGGGCCAATGAATGACATTTAAATTCATAACAAAGTAACTTTGTAATAAATACAAGAGATGACTTTGTTTACAAGGTAAGGCAGGTTAGGCAACAAAATGAACAAAAAAGAAGAAGCGTGCTGTTTTCAATTGTAATGTATACACAAGTGTGCAGCGATGGGGCGTTGTTGGATTGACTGACGTCGTGTTCTTTGTTTGCTAAACTCACACAACCGAAAACGGTGCAGTATAATACGCACCGCGCTAGCGATCGAATTATGTACATGCGACTGGGAAAAAAAGAAAAAAAGTAGCCGTGGTGAAGCCGTTGACCCGGCTAGGGCACGCACGTACACCTGACTCGGTGCGTCGCCCCTAGCAGTGGTCAGAGTCTGCGGGCTACAATCACTGTTATAATTTGACCATAGTTAGGTGTAGATAGAAGAATGAGACACTTCACATGCGGTTATCATGTGTTGTGAATCAGTAATGGGTACCTAACTGTCACTTGAAGTGTCAGTCAAAAACTGTGCTGTGGTTCGAGTGTTTCTATTTTTTTTAATGTTTTAGGGCGTATTATATCCTAGCATAATTTATCTAAGCTTAGTACTATGCATAAGTTTATAGGTATAAATATTGTGTCCCTTGTCTATTCGTGTTTGTATCTCGTCAACATTATGAATAAACCACTTGTGGAAACTTGTTAGGCTTCAGCACTAAACATTATCTGTAAACTAGATGTAAGATTACCAGCTGTTTGTTTCCTTAATAAAGATAAATAAATAAATCAACACAATAGAAAGATTTACAATCAATGGGTATCTCATCAACAAAAATGGTATTTAACTACAAAACGTCAAGAAGAGAACTTGAAAATATGACAGTAGTTGCACAAAAAGAAATAAGAAAACAATTCGCATAATCCACATGAATGATTTAGTTAGTTATTCACAAGTTGTTCCAGGATATGTATTTTTTAGGGTTCCCCAACCAAAGGGGAAAATCGGGACCCTATTACTAAGACTGCACTGTGTGTCTGTCACCACAAGTCACCAGGCTTTATCCCATGAACCGTGCTAGCTAGACAGTTGAAATTTTCACAGATGATGTATTCCTGTTGCCGCTATAACAAAAATACTAAAAACAGGATAAAATACTTCATATACAACACGTGATTTTTACCCTTTTTAAAACTTGAAGTTACTAAGACTACTAACTAAACTAACTAAGAAAATGTTATCATAGTGCGCGAGTCTGACTCGCACTTAGCCGGTTTTTTATCCAATGGCACCATTAGCCCAGTAATTTGCTTGCACCTATTGCAATTTCTTTCCTAGTCCCACACTGTTTTGTTGAATTAATTCCAGCGTCATTTGAAAAGTCATTAATTAATTCGATAAACCGTCTTCACATTAACGCTGTGATTCATAAATCATAATCATCATAGCCCATACCAATGACCGAAATGCAGGAAGCCAGTGATTTAATGTAGTCTTTTTATATCTCCTGATCTAAATTATTATCTAACGCCTTCCGGCTTAGTTTCATGGTCTGCATGTAGTGATGTACAAGACTCGAGGCTTCGAGTCCTATTTTTGAAGCCTCGAGGCGGAATGGCAAGGCTCAGTGAGCTCGGTAGGCTTGGTGCCCCAAGCTTAGCCGAGCTGCGAGCTCTCTGAGCCTAGCCTCGAGGCTTTAAAAGAGCTCGAGCCTTCAAAAGAGCTCAAACCTTCAAAAGAGCTCGAACGTTCAAAAGAGCTCAAACCTTCGAAAGAGCTCAAACCTTCGAGAGAGCTCGAACCTTTAAAAGAACTCGAGCCGGGAAAGAGCTCAAGTCTTAAAATGAACGCAAGGCTTCAATAAAAGCTCAAGTTTATGTTTATGACTTTAATATCTCCGTAACTAAGTAATCTATAATTATATATTATCTATACATATAAAATACAAAGTCCTGACTATGAACACAGATATATGAACGCTCAGCCCAAATCCCTGGGTCTAGAGATTCCAAATTTGGCAGGTGGCTTCCCGATGTGGTCAAGGGGTCCACTAAGATAGGATTTTTTAAAATTCATCCCCTAAGGGGGTTAAACGGGGATACAAAATTTTGTATGGAGCAACAAGATTCGTTCGATCAATTTAGTTGAAACTTGTGAAGTTTCAACTAAATTGATAGTAGTAGTTGATAGGAGTACTTCTATCGTCAAATAAATGAATATCGGTTTCAGGGTTTTTGAAAATTCAACCCTTAAGGTCTGAAATTAGGGGTTGAAGTTTCAAATTCAACGCGGACGAAGTCGTGGTCGACCGCTAGTAAATAAATAAAATCTCTAAATAAAAACTGCAAAGTTAGTAATCAATCAATTATATTTTTTTCTCATTTACATTTTTTAGGTACTGTGTGATGTGTTAAATTAACAATTTACTTTTTAAACACATTCATCATAGTTTTATATAAAGATGCAGTCGACTTCGTTTGCACCCACAGTCTTTCTACATAGTCATCGTCTAATTCTTCCAGTATTTTATTAAATTCCTGTGTAATTTCCTCACGTCTGGTTTTCTGGTGGCATTCATCATGACTTGAATACTGTGTTGCTGGGAAAATAATAGGCTAATAAAATATGTTTAGTGGTCCAAAAATATACGTAGGCAAAGCCACTGGCAGAAACTAGTAACAAATTAGTTTTACGACTGGCCGGACCAGTTGAAAGTGCAAAATAAAATGTTTCTATGACGAACACGATACTCGCACTCAATGTGTGTTTATGCAATTATTTGTCGTCTGGCGGTAACTTACGAGGTCACCGAGGGTTCAATAACGCCGCCAATTGATTTTAATTAATTGTGGCGAATATAAAGCGTTTCAAAAAAAAGTACTTTATATGATGACTAAAAAAACCTGCCAAGTGCGATTCGGAGTCGCGCACGAAGGATTCGGTCCCATTGTGTATGTATGTATGTATACAAAATTAGACAAAAAAGGGGGCAAAAAATTACGTTTCTTGTATGGCAGGAGCCCCCCGTTACTATGTATTTTATTTTAATTTAACAATAAAAATACTTTTTTCGGAAAAGAAAACTATTGGAATGAATAGTATGAAAGATATTATGACATTTTTACCTTGACCATTTTTGTCAGATGATGATGATGGCCATATTACAGATCTTCTTCTATTCTCGTTTTTTTTACATAAAGATTCCTCCTTCTCTCCTGTAGGCGTTAAACAAACAAATGAAACGTAAAACAAGCGTAAAATAAAAAATCTAATTTACACTTTTTTATCACATGCTATTATCCATGTGATAAAAAAGTGTAAATTAGATTTTTAATAATAATATCATATCAATATCATAATATCTTTCATACTATTAATTCCAATAGTTTTCTTAATGAGTACATACTTTTTATTTTACTTTGTATTTTTTTCTTAAGATCACACAAATATTGCCGCTATTCATCTTCGAAATTATCGGAAGTCGAATTTTCGAATGCCATTTCGAATCTTTTAAAGGCTTCTTTGTTTACTAAAGCTTCTTTATCTTTATTCATATTTATAAAAAAATATATTTAGATCCGTAATCTTTTAGATTATATAACTACTCACACAAACGAAAACAAAGAAAACGCTTTATAACGCTTTCAAAAAGGCTTGAGCTTTCAAAAAGGCTCTAGCTTTCAAAAAGGCTCTAGCTTTCAAAAAGGCTCGAGCTTTCAAAAAGGCTCTAGCTTTCGAAAGGGCTCGAGCTTTCAAAAAGGCTCGAGCCCTCAAAAAGGCTCGAGCTCTGCGAAAGACTCAAAGCTTCATGCAAACGAGGCGAGCTCCGAAAAAGGCTCGAACTCTAAAAAAGACTTCAGAGTCGTCGAGCTTCATACAAACGAGGCGAGCCCTGTAAACGACTCTGAGCTCTCGGCAAAAGGACTCGAAAGCCTCGAGCCTTGTACATCACTATCTGCATGTAATACTACTTTACAAAAACGAACAGTAGTATAACTCAACAATGTCTTGCGATGCAGCTATAACAATTTATCATCTTTAATATATTGCACCATGTGCGTTAAACAGTATGCTTAGCGCACCTGCTCTGCAGATTTCATTCCGGCACGCTCCGTTAGTCATGCAGACCACGATTGCATTGAGCATTGTCGGAACAGTTATTAATGCCAGCGTTAAACAGTTGTCTTGGCAACAATGCCGGAGTATGGCAAGCGCGATCACGCCCTGACCTGTCGTAGTTAGAAAAGGCGATAAGCATCAAGAATTCGAGAAGGATGCCTAGTACGTTCGACCAGCGCCAGCTATAACAAACGGAAGGTTAAATGTGGTTACATCACCTAATGCAGTTCACGCACGAAACTCGGTTTCAAGTCAACTATGTACTAATGTAATTTCTTACAATATTACATGGTTACGATGAAACCCTTTAAGTCAGTTACAGAATTGATATCGAGAATCTGAATCAGACGGCTTATCAGTTGTGGAATATTACAAATCAATAACGGATGACGACACGCACCTGCGTCTGCCCTTATGTTTACTCCGTCTATCCAGGGCATACTGTGTATGTGCAGTGTAATAATAAGTTTAACTTGTAGATTGCAATATTGACGATCCCCATAATCTATTTCAGGATGGCAAGGCGCCTACTATAGATCGAAAAGTTCATGCGCGCCTATCCTGCATAGCAATTGTACACTGCTTTCACAGGATATCCCCATTTCCGCAACACCACCCGTCCACGCTGCCATCTGGCGTGGCGGTTTGCCTCTCCTTCCACACCTCTGGCGATCTCAGGAAGGTCGCGTACGAACTTGTCGAACTATACTTAGCAAGCACTGATGATCCTTCGAGCCGGATGACGCATTGGATTTTCATAATCATCAAATTCGGTTATTTTCGCCGCATTGTATTAACTACCTCGTTGCTTTAAGCAATAGGACCGCCTACATTTTACGATTCTTTTAAACATTTATGTAAATGTCTACTGTGTGGTGTCACAGAATAAATACTAGTAATACGTGTGGTGTGCAACAAAGAGTATATACCTATCTACCTCTTCTGATTCTGTAGGGAACACCCCCTGTGTTTACCACATAAGGCGTTCATGTTCAAAATGATTACTCACCTGATTGTGTAGGGGCAATACGTCAACTTCATGTCCATCGTCTAGCGACGGGGAGTGCACCACAGGAGCCGGCTGGGCGCGCTTGCGGTCCGCGCCTCGCCGCTCCGGCTCACCCATGCCCCAGCCGAGAGAGTACACCATCACTTCAGCCAAGCCACCGCCGCCGCTGTCCACCTGGAAACATGACAAATGAGAATTAAAAAACACGAAACGATCACCCCCTCTTTTGCCTAAAAGGAGCATCGTAAACAAAAGCCAAATATCTGATGAAACTCAAACTGTAAATTTTTTCAAGTAGGTAATAATCATCAATCATTCAAGAGAAATGTTTGTTTCAAAAGATTGTTAGTACACATTATTCATGATTATATATATATAATATATATATTTAATCATAATAATATACGAGTATGTAGAGCCGCTAGTTATCCAGCCAGTCTAATCCAATCCAATGTGTCAGTCAAAAGTACAATTTAAAATTACTATTTGACCATGTTTCAAAGCTATTTCTTTACAAGACGAGACGCGTTGAGAAGGGAGTTCCTTCTTTCATACGGGCGAAATTTTCACGCCATTCCTCATTTGTCATTTTTGTTTCAGCACCTGCCGAGCCGTCCACATTAATTACTGAAGTGTCTAAATGTTTTACGTTGCGGTAATACGTATGTATAAGTAATAAACTATACTACTAATTGCTGGCAATCAATCATTATATGACAAGCAAGAATCACCTACAAAAATCTGCCACATCCTACCAGACTCGTGCTAAAACCACCCATCTGGATCTCTGACTTGGATTCGATCGTTTTACGATAGCTAATACCATGACAATAAACAAAACTGTTCTAACTGCCAAGACAATAAATTAATTAACCTAAGCCACAATAGTATTAATGGGCTAATCAAATAATGTCATGCTTATTAAAGATTACTTTATTTATAGAAGCGAGACATTTAATTGTTTTATAAACACCTAATATGAATGAGTATGTTTGTATTTTACTTAGGTATATGGAAAAGTACTATGATTCATTAAAAGTTTTTATAAGTAATAATAATCCTACCTAACTACATTTTTACAATAACAAGACGTGATCGTCGCGTGCACATGTTACTCGTCGCAAGTTCACATAATAACTGACCTACTGCAATCAACGTAGGAGGTAATGATTCAAAGTCAGGTCACTGATGTAAGATAATCGTATGTTGTGTTTAGCATAGCATAATTAAGCGTTCGCCTGTATCAATTATAAGCCGAATCGAGTGTCTTTGACATTGACTCCAAACTTATTCGGCAGTGAACTACTCTGTGATGTATGTGCCACAATATAATAGAAATAGTATAAAACACGGTTGGAAACTAGAGTTCAATTTAGTATGACCTTTTTCAATTGGCAGTTAGATTGGTCTTATAACAAAGAGAGAGTTTAGTGGTTTCCACCGGGTTTGAGTGCGCTCAGAACTAGATGCAATCAGTGGACGCCAGGTCAGGAGCCGGACCGCGAGAGTGGTTATGTATGATTGGCGTAGAGGTACCCCGCTCGGCCACTTGTTTTATTTTAGCCTGAGGTTGTCACGCAAGAGTCACGACCGCGACAAGGGTACGCTGCAGTGCAGTGCTGGATTGTAGAAATATTCATTCCAGAACGTCCCACTTTTGGAAAAAAAAACATTAACTAACAGAAGTTACAACGATCCACATTTCCAACATTTCATTATAAGAAATGCAAACATTACGTCAGTGAAAGAAAAAGATTTAATTTGAAATAAAATGATAAACAGCACATATTAACTCAAGCGAAAAACATGTTGTGTTGTATCACGTTCATTGCCAACGTGCACGTGGTAAACTTCCTTCTGTGTATCGTCGAGGAGCATTTGTGACGCACGAGAATTGCTCCGTCAGTGAGGTGTACGGCACTCGCGGTTGCGTCGGCCGACGTCTCCCGAGTGCGAGCGCTGCCAGCGCCTAGCGGCGTCACCAAATTAGAAGCGATCCATGGGTATTTGTGACGCGCAAGCCCCGCCCCGGTTATCGCCTGCTGCCATGTTAGCGAACCAGAGTGCAACACGACTGCCATACGTATACGGAGAGCAACAAATATAGAGCGTTGAAAATATCCAAAATAATAATAACCCAGAAACCACCTACTAAAGAAATGACTCAAAGTGCAAGTTCACAGAGATATAAATACATATAGATTCAAGAATCACCCAAAACACATACGAAACTTTCACATTACCTACACGATATCGTATACTGTAATGACACTTTCGATTTTGAAAGAAGGATAAAACTAAATTAACACTTTTAAGAATGTAATGATATTATCATGTAAATGCTCTGTTCGAGCAATTTGATGAACAGTGAACACTGGTCATTTCAAAGGTTAAGATAATAAGGTCATTTGATTCAAGAACCGGATAGAGCCCGTTCCAAGAAGATTAAAACCCGATCTTAAAGCTTATTTAAACAGTTAAAAATATAAATGTTGCTGGCGACTGTCGCGTTACTGCGATCTGAGACTACGATATGTGTACCATCTGTGTCTACTATAGGACGTCACAGATTTTCAAATTATACAAACAATAGATTCGTTGTTAAGACTTGTTTACCGTTAGCAGCTTACAAGTAAAAAATACTTGTAATAAGGAAATGAGAACAATGCTCAACGAAGCAAGAAAAAGGAAACCAAGGTTTATTAGCATTTCATTGTTGGTGTTGAATCCATCCATTAGAAAAGATTACGAAAGGATACGATGAAAAGTAAATATGGTGAAGTAGAACTTACTGCTGCTGAAAGAACTGTTATTTGATGACAAGAGTATATTAATTTTTAAAAGTTGATTTCCATTACAACAAAGAACTAAACAATTCGACCCTGCAAAGGATGCCTTCAAATACGAGGCAATAAGTGTACGAGTATTTCGGTAAATAACATTGACATCTCCTTGCATTCCAACGAATTTAAAGCTCATAATTAATGCCGTTTATTTATAACAGGATGGAATAAAAATAATTACATATAGCGGGTACAAAGATCACAATATATATCCCAGTTGAAAACAGTGTGTATTTTGCAATTTTTAAATAAGATGCGTTTAAGGGTGCGTGAGAGATATGAGAAATGAGTTAATACCAGGTCAGTAGTGACCTAGTGAAACAAGGGTAGGCGGAATGCAGACAAACCATACTCAAATCAGATAACACACAATTCGTAAACCCACGCAAACAAGAGAGTCACGAGACATCGGCTGCAAGTTATGAAATGGCTACTTCTGCCAACTAGTGCGTAATAAAAATCCTGGAACCAAATAGGTATCTCGATGAAAACAAATCTGCAAAGCAGATGTATATAGTACCATGCCATGATTCATGCAAACCGAATCAAAACACACGCCTACTAAATACGTTCTCTGGGAAATGCGGCGCCAAATTATTAAAGGCGATTTATTTTTAACTGACGTCATAAAATTGTCGGAATTGAAAACAGCAAAAGTCATTGGACTTTTTCCGAGTATATTTTTAAAACTATGTATTGTACTGAGAGACAAAAATCGTTCATCGTCTCATCTCATCCTTGCCTTGGCGAGAATCAGGGCGATGTTGTTCATTCGTTTGGTCTATCTGAATGAAAGCCAGCGGCAGCCAAAGGCCTGACTCATTATTTTCATTCATGGAAACCTGCATATATTCTTACAATACACTGTTGTGAAATCTACATGTCATAGGCAATTACTTAGAAATACAAAAATATTGTTTTAACATACACGCCGGAATCCTAAAATTTTAAGACTAACTTTCCAAATGTTGTATATTCTCTAAGTTTTAAATATAGGCGGAAATATTAAATCAAACGATGACCATCAAAACAATTCCGTTTGTCAGTCAGCAGCATTTATGACAAAAAACCTGTAGTCCCTGGTTACCTTTTCAATAGATATAGAACTAACCGGGGTTAAAATCGTGCCCCAAAACAATTAAATAAAAAATCAACAAAAGTTATTCATAAATACCTCATGAAGTTAAAAACATATTTTATTAAAGTCCGATGAAATGCTTCATGTAATTACTTCCTTGAGCTTGACCTATACAAGGTCGTAGTACTAACAGAAACATATTATTGTTCTCAGCATTATGTAATGATGATAACATCACCACATAATTATAAAACAAAGTCCCCCACAGCGCCTGTCTGTAAGTACGATAGGTAAAACAAAGTCCCCCGCCGCGTCTGTCTGTAGTCTGTATGTACGTACTATAGGAACACAATTTACGGTGGGATATGCTTTTTTCTTTTATACATATAAGGTACCATAGAATAAATAATAGTAGATACATATTCTACTAAAAAGTACAATAGCACGTGTGCATGTTAATCTTAAGGAGAGCCTACTCTATACATACACATTCTAACTTCTACCCGACACTACCCGTGCGAAGCCGGGGCAGGTGTTATATAAAAGTGTTCAGCATTTCGTAGCTCTGGATGTTGGTTCTGGCGGGTCTTAGAGGTTTATTATAATATTATTAGAAGAACAGATTAAAATTCCATTTAGACGCGTGTGAGATGCGGTCTAGTAAACCAGAAACTATAATGGTCAATCACGTGGGACAGCATGCGCTCAAAGTGGAATCACACGCCACCAATTGCTGTGTGAGTGCCAGCCATCATTTACTTAAAGATATTAGGCTATATTGAACTGATTACTTATTAATTAGTGCATCTAGTAATACGTCACAATGTAAACTGTTGCAACTGGGACGACGAAAGGCCTGATATGGTCAACGATTTTAATGCATTCAGGTTTATTCGAGGACAAAAGTTGAACATGTTCGTGCATAATGAATAATAATAACGACGCACAAATTGTGCTTCTGGTAACAAACTCAGATAACTTAAACGGGAAAGGAATTCACAAGACAACTAATAATATCAAGAGCTTAATCAAAATTAAAACACTTGGCAGCGAAAAATGGTTGCTGCCATAATTTAGTTGTCAGAAAGTTCAAACAGTTCATTGTAATGACACTATTATGAAAGCAAGGCGGAATAAAGCAAGCGGTTGTGTTCTCTGGAAAATTCTATGGAGCTTTCTAGATCTCCACGAACGAACACGGACTTACAACACACAACAAGGCAGCGCCAAGCAATAGAGCGCAGGCAGGCCCAAGTGCCTTGCGCAGGGGCACTTTCACTGAGTCGGCTACGTATGCGTCGAACGTGCACGCTGCAAAACTGACAGCGCACGCTGGACGTGACCTTACACTTTCGACAGCCGATTTAGCAAATACTCGTAGTTCGCTCTGAAAGTCAAAACAATACCGCCCCGCAACAAACCGGAGAGTGGTCGGTGAATTCAATGCGACGAAACGACACGATTTGTGCTCGACAGGAAAACGAACGAAACGTCGTCTACTGTGACATGAATACAAAATAGTTATGTGTTTTTAATAAACGTTCCCGCTAGAATATCTGTATGTGATCTGTGTTTTTGACAAAATTCAAATCAAACAGAATAAATTCATTATAATTCGATATTGTAGACGTCAATGAAGAATTTTTAAAAAGCACCCATGGCACCAATAGCAAAGAACATTGTTAGGAATTAACAAAACAAATATATTTAATAAGGTCTTTACATTTGGTACTAAAAGTATGTATGGACGTGTATTTAGCTATAACAGTTAGGTGATGGCTGTCTGAAAGACAAGTTTAAACGATTTGTTGATCCAAAATGACGTTATAAACAGTTTTTGCGCAAGTTCGACCTTCGAAAACCTACAAAATGCATTTTATTTATAGATAGCTGACCCGGCGAACTTTGTTCCGCCTTAATGTCAATAAATAAGCAGATTTTTTTTTTATTGGAAAAAATACAAAAAAAATTAAATTTCTACATCAATCATTCATAATTATTTCTGTATTTTAGTACATAGGTTGCTCTTCATTTAAGTACCTTGTGATACACGACATTTTTTGTTTTATTATCAGGCGCAAAAACAAACAACGCAGATGGTCTTCCGACCCGTGAACATGCCACGTATAATTGACCATGGGAAAAACATGAATGTTCTAGATTTAAACCACAAACTTTTAAGGATTGGCCTTGTGATTTGTTGATGGTCATGGCAAATGCAAGACGTATCGGAAATTGAAGTCTTTTAAATTCAAACGGCATATCGGTTGGGATCATCGGTATCCTCGGAATGAGAACTTGCTCACCTTTGAATTTTCCTATCATTATCGTAGCGTAAATTACATTGTTCATCAATTTTCTAACCACCAAACGCGTACCGTTGCACAGTTTTGGTTGGTTTATGTTTCGAAGCATGATTACTACGGAGCCAACCTTTAGGCGTAAATTGTGCGGTGGTAAGCCAGGCACGTCCAAAGAGTTTAAAAATTCAATTGGATAGTTGGTGGCTTCATCTTCATTTGTGACGCAGTCAATAGATTTGAATGAATGCATTGTTCCAATGATCTTATTTTGAATTATGTTGTTTAGGTCATCTACATCTTTATTCTTAGCCGCTAAAATTGCTCGCTCACTCATCCATTCATAATTTTTGTAGTTAGAAATAATTTCTGGAAATACATTGTTGATAAGTTCGTCTTTTGATGAGACAAAATTACAGAAATTATTTGGAAATGATATTAATCCGCTCGATTCATCGACAGGTACTTGACCATTACCGATAGTCAGCAATTGCTCCGAGAAATCTTCAGCAGATGTATCATTAAGCAATGCAACTCTCATGTTTGTTGTCAGTTGCAGTTTCTTCACATGGCGCCATAGATTTGACGATTTGAGGCAAGCGTTTATTTCGTCGGCAGCCGTAGATCTTGGAATTACTGGCAGTATTTGGCGGAAATCACCAGAAAGTAAAATCATTGCTCCTCCAAAACATCTCGAGTCATTGCGTAAATCTTTTAATGTTCGGTTAAGTGCTTCTAATGCACGTTTATGCGCCATTGTGCATTCGTCCCAGATGATGATTTTCGATACCGCTAAAACTTTGGCCATTGCTGAGTGTTTTGCAATATTACACGTTGGTTCTTCAATAGTTTGAAGATTTAACGGTAATTTGAATGCTGAATGAGCCGTACGGCATCCTTCTAACAATGTGGCTGCTATTCCAGAAGAAGCAACTGCAACCGCTATGTTAGATCTCGCCCGAACAGTTGCTAAAACTAATGACATGAGGAATGTCTTGCCAGTTCCACCAGGGGCATCTAGGAAATATAAACCACCATTTTCATCATCGATTGCCTTCATTAAAGTATCATAAACTTTCTTTTGTTGGTAATTCAACAGGGGTACATTCGTTTGAACTACTAAATCTAATTCCTGGTGATCATATTCACGTTCCCGTTCCAATTCTCGATTAAATGCGTCATTCATTTCACGATATGGTGCTGGCATTCCTAACCTGATTAATAAATTACCGCACATGAGGTAACACATATCTTCGATCAAGAGTAAAGCACGATTATGTATCTCCTCATTCATCTCAATATCGTGATTTCTGGAACTGACACGAATTTGATGTAAAATATCTTCTGACATATTATCCTTGTATTTGTGCCACAGGTTACATGGGTTTGATGGAAAACATGTCGAAATTATGATAGCGAATAATGTGCGTATCTGACTTGGAGATGCACAGATAATGGCTTCAGCGATTGTCGTATCCCAATGACTATCGTTTTCTAATAACTTCAATTCTTCACATGCAGCACGATATGTTGGGAATATTACACCATTAACAGTTCGTAGTGACTCAAATGACGTTGGCCCACGCACATTTACCAGCAACAACCGCAAATAGAAACATTCATTATTCTTTGGATGAACTGTATACATACGACCAAGAGCATCAGTAGAACGCACATCTGGATACCCAGGAACCGCATCGCCTTGCTTCCGTCTTTGAAAATTCTTCGATGAAGCATTCCAAGTATAATAACGTGGCATCTCCGAGTAAAGCAAAGTTCGTGCAAACTGATCGCTTTGGCAGATTGCAAAAAAACTGGTCAATGTAGTTGCTGGAGGTGTTTCAGCACGTTGCGTAGCATTCGAAGCCGTGAAATATACTCGTTGACCATTCTCCAGATGCACCGCCAAATGCGTAACAGTAGGATGACGTTCGTGAATGGGAAATGCGAATATACGCCAAATCGCTTCATTACAGTTCACATAACGACCAACTTGATAGCGTGAAATTTCATCGTTGGTATTCGAGGATTGCAATCCAAAAACCGCCATATCACTGCCTTTCGTGACATATTTGCAAATATATTTTATGGACTTAACTGAATTGCAGTATTCAACGTTGCAATGTGTCTTGAACGATTTAGAAATAAGTGGCGAATATGGAACAATCCAACTGTTGTCGACAACGAAATCCATTCTTTTCACTTTCGTTGTGACAGTTCGACCGTTGTCATCTGGTGATCGACGCCGATACAGCGGATAACCATCATTGCCAGTGACAGTCTCCGCCGTTAATTTCCGTGGATATCGTTTAGAGCACTTTCCATCGACCATGCAAGGTGATTGGGGATTGATGGCACCACACGGTCCATGGATCATATTAGTAGTAACAACATCATGTAGGTCTGGATCGACTTCATAATCAGGAATCTCAGCACATATGATATCATCTATTTGGTCAGGCTGAATTCTTTCCACTAACCAAATAAGAATGTGTGCGTGCGGCAGGCCTCGCTTTTGCCATTCGATTGAATACATCCAGCATCGAGTATCTCCAAAGACGCGTTGTTTAACAATAAAGTTCATCAGGGACCGAATTTTTTGCCTGAATATACGTGCTGTGATGTCGTGTCTATCACTTGATGTTTGTCCGGGAAGCAGCAATTGAGTAATTTCTATCCATTTTGGATTACAGGTAAAAGTAATAAAGAGATCGGGCCGACCGTAATGACGAACATATGTCATTGCATCTTGTGCATATTCATGCATATGACGTGGACTACCAATGTATGTCGCCGGCAGAATAGTTAATCGACCAATATTAGCTGCATTTCCTTCAGTATTAACTGCATCACGTAAATGGATGTACTCCTCAGAACGCAGTTTGGCTTGGTTCAACCTAATGAATGTTAAACGTTCCGTTTCTATTTTTACATACATGTCAACGCAATACTGCTGAAACAATCGACGAAACCGCAGCAAATAGTTGTCAGCATTTTGACGAATCATCAAACGATATGCGTAATAATTCATTGAGCTAACTTTCTTTGTAGTTTCTTCACCTGAAATTAAAAATTTGATAATTAACCATTTCAAAGGCAAATTTTAAAGGCAAACAATACAGACATTAACCATTTTTTTAATAAGCATTATTTTAAATCAGTGTCTTTCACAAATAAATGAAATAAATTATGATACTGATACTCACCATTCAATGGATTTTTCATTTTAATATTAAAATAATATCCATCTTCTCCTTGCCAAAACATCAGCGGGTATTGCAATGTGTCATATGATCGATGAGTTTCAGATATTTGTTGCAGTTGCCCAGTATCGCGACGTGTAAGCACAATATCGCGTTTTTCCAATTGTTCACCAACAATCAGGATGGCAACTTCGTCTACTGTTGGAGCATTAAATGTCCTTTCGTGTGTTCCAGATGGTCGTTTATCTGCTTTGATAACAACTTTATAGTCATCACTTGGCATGCGCTCTAAAGCACTCTTAAACAACCTGACCAACGCATGATGTTCATGAAGCAGACACTGCAAGTCTTGAAGAATTGCTCGCTTCATTCCTGCATTGATCTCTAGGCGTCGATCAAGTTGTTCTTCCATGTTGCCCATGAAATATATTTGTAAAAATTTATTCTGTGTATCTTCGAAAGGTAGTAATGATCCAATTCGATGATGAATCTGTCCTTGTATCTACAAAATAAAAACCAGACAGTATTAACTGGGTTATAAACACTTTTTTCGGTGGGAGAGTAGAGTTCAGAATTAGCAAATATACTACATAGGTACCAATAGATAAAGTAAGTTATTCTTTAACTACATTCTATATAAGTACAAAAATAAATACCTTAAATGTCGGATTAAATCCCCGTTCTTCGATAATATCTGCCCCAAATGACGTCATCTGGAAACAACCATTGTATTTTTGAGTATTTGCAAGAAAGTGGCGTGATTCTTGTGTTTCGCCACAAAGCAATGAATACAATGGCTCAGGTGGCGGAGTCAACAATGGCAATTTCACTTTACCATTAAGGCAGCATAATCCAGGCGTTTCTCCGGAAAACTTTAATGCACCACAATACTCGCAAACTACGTCCATTTGCCCAATGCAAACGCTAGGATGCAAGCTGTAATCATTGCTGCAATCGTATTGAAACGCTGCTCGATTCAAATCAGCACTTGATAAATATCTTGTTCTGCGTCGCAAATTATCTATTTGTTGACCTCTGTTGTTCGCTCGACGATTCTGCATTGCCAACCGAGCTGTTTCACGGGCTGCTTCACTTTGCTCTCGTGATTGAGAAGCACGAAGTCGAGCCATACTATCGCGGCGCTGTTCACGTGCAATTTCTTGTTCTTCTTCAGTCCTTTCATTTGCAGTATTTCGTATTCTTCTTGCATCACGGCTTTGTCGGGAAAGATTCGATCGTCTTGGTCGCGGCATTATTAATTAAACTTCACTTCACCTAAAAACTTAAATTTTTAACCATACCGAGTTTTATAGTTCACTTCACTGTTTATACGAATGGGCAATTGGGCAATAATGTTAATTATTTATTTAATAGAAATAGTTATATTATTGATTTCTTACAAATATCAAATAGTCATCCATACGTCATTACATAGCTGTCATTATACGTCAATTTTGTTATTCCAAGTCTGATTCTTTTTTGTTATACCACGTTTTATAGTGACTGACGTTACATGTCAAGTCACACGGGAATGATGTCGAACGGGATAAAAAGTATCCTATGTCCTTCTCCTGGCTCTAAACTACCTCCCTGCCAATTTTCAGCTAAATCGGTTCAGCCGTTCTTGAGTTATAAGTGAAGTAACTAACACGACTTTCTTTTATATATATAGATATCATTAAGTTATTAACCTACTTCAGGCAAAAACAAGATGAACATCTATGAATGAATAACAAAATGAGAACAATAGGAAAATTAAGAATGATAACGAAATGAGATATGATAATGAATCAAAAAGGTACATAGTGAATGAGAATAAAAGTTCATGGTTGGATAGCATGTGTTTGTAACAAACAATCAATAATTGTTTTTTTTTATCGATACAGATTTTTTATCAGTAGATGTTGTGCAATGATGATTTCAATAAAAATTACCTAATTCAATCAATGTTTTACTATAGTTGCAGCAAAACAAGCTGGCCTCAGTAAAATTCGTTCAAGGTTTGCCTTTATTTCCATCCAACCAACAACGGCTCTCTGGCCTGCGCATTTGTTGTACACAATAAACTACTGTTATAATAAGACAGTTGTAAATTTCTTTTAAAAATTTCCTACATTGTGGTAACATTTCGTTAACAAAACAAACTGCCACTGCTTTGCTGCACGTTGATAAATTGAGGAAATGATCCCAAAAAGGTTGCGGGAAACACAACTCTTACAATTTGAAGGCAAAACTCGTAAATAAGAATCTTTATGTGACGATGAGGCAATAGAACCACCATTTGCATTAAGATATCCGGATTGTGTTAAGTTTAGTTTAGTTATTGTGTTAAGTATTTACTAAGTCGGCCGTTAAAAAGTTAGTCTTTTTGACGGCCGACTTAGTAAATCTAAGCTTTATGGGCTTCGGAGTTAATATGAGGAGCGACGTCACAGTGTACACGTGTAGCGAATGGTCAGAACATCAAATTGATTCGGCAGCACGGCGGTGTCGAGGTCGGGCGAGATAAGAGCGGTGGGTTCTAGAGCAGAACCCCGCTTGCAGTGAGCACCGCTCGAGGAGATAACTCGCAGTCGTGACGTGGTGGTGCACGACACGACGCGCTCGCTTAACTTAGAACGACGACGAGCAGACTTTAAACCACACTGATAAAGACGAGTGCACATTTGGTGTAAATAACACTAAAACTATAAACATATGAACGAAAAACGCCAAAACATAAAAAAAAAATGAATTGAAAATATAACAGTAACGATAAAAACGTAAAATAGCTCTAGTTTCATTCAACTTACTTGACTATAAACTTCCTTGAGCCCGCTCGTGGTGAAATCCCAAATTGGAACACGTTCGCGATGAAATCGTCCGATTCTATCACAAGCACAAACACTACAACTGACACAGAATATTACTCAACACACAGGAACCGAAGTAGGTAGAGAGCCAAGCGATGTAACTCGACTTTACAGTAACAGTATATAAATCTTTGACGCGCACAAAAAAGTAATTCATGAGCAATATAGAACAGGTTTTCTCAGTAGAAGCTCAAGAGCTGCACAAAAAAAAATAACGCAAAAATAAAAGTAGCGCTAGTTAGCGCTGAACACTTGCTTCTCGTTGCGTTGCGCACTAGTGACTGAGCTGGCTGAGGCGATCGCGCACGAACCACGAATCAATGTTGCGCAGCGGTTCATTGTGTGTCGAGCCCGCGACGCGAGCTCGCGCACACAGCCGCAGCAGAGGCCGACACGCCGCCACTCGGGCCCGCGCCCGACCCGACAGCCACTTGGGAACATTGTCTCGACATCGCCACCAGCCCCCTGACAGGACCTACCTGTTCGACCACTACCAGTGAACGACCTCATCTTGACCTACACGATGCCTAAAAACAATACTCACGAACTTTATGAAAAAAGGACGGTTCCAAAAACATGGGAATATAAACGTCAATGAAATTACAGCTCATCTGATTTAATAGAGGCGCTAAAGTCGTAAACGCAATATGACGTAATAAAACGTCCACAGCAGACGTTATTGATGAAATAGGGAGCGACAAACCCGAACAAGAATTAGAGATTCGAACCGTAGACGTCAACAAAAAACTAGAAAACTATTTGCACGCTGTAGAACCGGTTGAAACCAGACAGCAAGACCATGCGAATGAGCGCGTGTGAACTTTTCGCTTTTAAATTATCCAAAGCAACAAAGCTGTGTTAAACTCTTACATCAGAACTTATCTAAATCTCAGATGACACTAACATTACAATATACCGTACATAAACATAACTAATAGGTAATATACCTAAATGTATATTTAAAAGCAAAACTACCCAAAGTACTTCAAATTTAACGTAGACTATGACGAAAATAGAAACCAGGATTCCAGAAATAGTACGCAAACACAAGAATAATTTCTCACAAACGGAGCAGAATTAGGAAAATTGATTGCAGCCAAAACAAACAACTTTCGGGTTTAAAAGCTGCACTCTATCAAAATATGGTACTTTGGTACCAGTATTTTGTTGGGCAAAACTAAATTGCTGCGACCAACTAAAAATTAACAATGACATCCAAATCCAACCAACTATCAAGTACACAAGTCGACACGAATTTGCAGCATGCGTTTTTGAACCTGATTGTGATTTCCTATACCTAATTAATAAAAGAAATAATATTTTTATTCATAAAGATTGCTTTTCTAGCTCTGTCAGAATGAAATTTAATCTTTTACAGAAAATCTCTAGCTTTTTAGGGTTCCGTAGCCGAATGGAAAAAAGCGGAAGCCTTATAGTTTTGTCAAGTCTGTCTGTCTGTCCGTCCGTCCGTATGTCACAGCCACTTTATTTTGAAACTATTAGCATTACACAGTTGAAACTTACCCGAATCAACCACCAAAATTATTGATGGGACATGGGAGATGGCAAATATTAACCGACTTCAAATAAAGGAGGAGGTTCTCAATTCGACTATGTTTTTTTGTATGTTTGTTACGCGATTATTCCGCCGCCGTCTGCTGACCGATTTGCAAAATTATTTTTTTGTCTTGAACGAATATACTTCCGAGGTGGTCCCATTTTCACCAAGTCAGAATCTTGTGACAGGATCCTGAAGAAATTGAGAAAACTCTTAAAAATATTATAGACGTATTCCGTTTTTGCAATAGCATTTTTAGGTATTTAAGCGTTTACATCCAGGAGTCATAATTTCATGGTTCATGGTCATCCACGACTAGTAAGACCATTTTGCTCGGCAGTGTCACCGACTCTAAAAATTAAAATTTGTATATCTTTCTTAGTAAAAGTGACAAATTATTTTTGTATGTTTAGTTTTAAGGGTTTTGAAGGCAGTTTTTTTTGGAAAAAAAATTCGAGTACAGTTTGTCTAAAAAGGGGCAAGGGAGATTCTACAAATATGAATGGAAAATCCATATCCAGCTAGGTCCAAGCCGCCACCACCACCCAAAACGAGTCTGATGAAGTTTTATAGTCTCTGGTAAAGAACCCGGTAACTTTTAAATAGATTTGTTCTTTAATTTTCACCCACGTCCTTTATTTGCCATGTGAACAAGTCAACAGGCGGGAGGAGATACATTATTGATTAAATCATACGATATGCTGGTGTGGCGAGTGTCGCAGAATCGAACAAAACATTCCTCTTGTATAATAGGCGCCAGAAATATGACTACAATAGTCGAAACATAATATATTCAACTTAAAATAATTTCACTTTACTTTTTCAGCATACAATAAATTCAATGAGAAATCACAGCTTGTTTGTTTTTGAATGAATAGGAATAAATGACGTTTTTCTAGGCTTATTAATCATCCTATCGGTTTTATTGATTAAGAAAAAGATTAAATACACGCCTTAATCATTTTGTATTATGATTACTATCTATTTAAAAAAAATCTTATCGCATTACTTTGGTCGCTATAGTAAAACTATTATTTAATATAAGTAGTTTGAATTTATTTATTACCTGTATCTACTTATTATATGTATTTACTTAATATTTTTGTGCGCCACTTAATAGTGTGACGTCATAATGGGATTCCCATATATGTATTTTAAAGTTTGACTCATAAACATGATATGCATTCTATGAAGAAAGCTAAACTATTTTCTTGACAAGCAACAAAATCAGGTAGGCGTGGTTGTTACTATTATATGTATATATTTGTTTACAGTTGTTGACGTTCATCTATTACGCTGTGAGTTTGGATTGCTGATTTTAGTAAGTTACAATAATTCTATCATAAGCATACTTAAATAAAACCTACACTCACCTCGCCAAAGGTTTTGTTGTGTATCGAAGGAGTTGAGCAGGCGACCAAGTGGAGAGCGGCTGGCAGAGACGTGCGGCGCGTACCTGAGACCAACATGATTTACCGTATCAACAATAGCTCTTACACTACACACTGCATATAACTTGGTACCTTACTTAACAGATAAGATAACATTGTGTACGCTTCTTGGCGAAGCTGAAAGCATTGATGGATCGGACAATTCAGAAAAAATCGAAATCGATCATGAGAATCGTTAGGGAAATCGGGGAGCCGATAAGCAAACTCCCATATCGATACTGAAATGCCGTGCAATTTTAAGATGGCTGAATTAAAGTATTGATTGCTGCACCGGGTGAATCGGTTGCAATAAGAACAAAAATATTTTTCAAGGGCTCCAATGCAACTTAGGTCAGTTTTATGTGTAATCCGATATAAGCGAGTATACACTACATGTCTACATAAACAGACAATCCACACCTCAAAAATAGGTATGATTAATAATAAATAATCATTATTATGAAAAAAATAAGCACACGAAAAGGGACAAAAAGTCTAGCCTACTGTTCAAGATTGATTAACAGATTATACTCTTAAGATAATATGTAAGTAGTATACAAATAGTAATTAAAACTGCAATGATTTAGCTTGAACGTAAGCTGGAATTTTAATTTTTTATGTGATTGATGATGATTTACTGATTGAAGAAAATAATAATGATAAACAAGAGCACGACTTATGATCACGATACCTACCTACGGAAATTTTGAATTACATGTTCAAGTTTAAAGAAAATTGTTGATAACTTAAAAATAAAGTATGTATCTACATTACTTAAAAAGAAAATCATTGGGTAATTAGTTTATTTTAAATTTTATCCAAAATCTCGAATATTTTTTTAACAATGTAGATAATCTTCATTGCGCCAATTGCGCAAAGAAAACACAGATAAGGAACAACCAAAACAAAAATACTATGACAATTGCAAGCACATATTACTCTGTTGTATTCACTAAATTCTACTTCTAATTTCGAAGAATTCTGCTGTTTTCATGCCTAAAAGTAGATTTAGGTAAGACAGTGCTCTACATTACTTTCCGTAACTTCGAACATATTTGTTCTAAATCTTTACAAACAACAAACGTTTACACTGCTAACTTTAGGTCTGTTGCAACAAACCCAATATTTGTAATACAATAAATGTTCACGGACGCAAGTTAGTCGGTCTTTCATAATACACCCTATTGGTTTTACCTAGATTAACTTTATCCACAAACAAGTGGACACGATAACGATTAGAAGAACAGATTTATAGCGATAATTTTCCTACACTGAGACTGTTGTAAAAGCTTAAAACAGTAACATCATCCACAATTCTATAGTTTGCAAATTGTGCTACACTGCACCATAAACCCTAATAAAGTCCTCCTTATCACAGTATATTATTAATTATTTTAAACATATTATCGGCATGCATGTGATATCATATCGCCAAATTCAGCCACATATGTTTCAGCTAAACGTTTAGTTTACGAAACGAGACAGAAGAGGACAGGCAAAATGCACAATGTATCACAAAACCATTATTAAAATTAGTTCAATCTTGCACACTAGCACAACTTTTAACTGACACTTCAAGTGAGAGTTAGTTTTCCATTAACTAACGAAAGTAACGATTATATATTAACAAGTGATAATTTATAACATTGAAGTTTTAGCAACAACGTATTATACGCTTAATTAGATATAAAGTTTCCCATGTTGTAAAGGAGGCTTTAAAATGTCCCGCGGCTGGTTGTTTCATGCAATATCTACACTAAAAAAAAGGATCAACCAAACTAGTTTTGTTAGTTGAAGGTTTCGTTGTAGAGAAGTCAATTTATGTTAAATATAATCATTCTTCTGGTTATCAGTAACAAAACTAGTTTGTTACTGATAAATAGAAGTTCGCAAGTCACTAGATTACGGCCTACTAGTAGCCAAATTTTGGTTACTGTTAACCAAAATTTTTTTTTCAGTGTACAGATTTGATTGATCTACGATTTTTGAAGATGTTTTATCAACTCAATCTCAGGCACTTAACAAAGATTACAATATATTACTTATACAAACCATGCCTAACCTCATCCTCTCAAAATTTTGAATTTGTGCCATGTGATTTATGTATATCGTTACACAATATAAATATGAAATTAGTGACAAAGTAACCTTTCAAGATTAAAAATTTGGCGATCACCCAAGCTCCACCCCTTAGTGTTAATTAAAGTATGTCGACACACACATGGAACGCGACTGAACGAAATCCGTAGCAGTATGCGTCTTTGCAATAAGTAGATATGTAGGTATCTAGTATAAAAGACAAAGAACATTTTTTCAAGTCCATGTCCGTAAACGGTGCAGTGCTGAAATTTCCTTTCTCTGGCCGGTCAACGGCCAGAACATATTATTTATACATATTTATTTCATTCTAAAATGCACCTCGGACGGGAAGTAAAAATAACTCACGCTCTTTGAGTAGTGTTCGCAAATAAACCTCATTCGTGGCATATTTGTGAAATTTCAATCACCGCTTTAGTAGTTCCCAGATGTCGAGCCACATTACCGTACTGGACGAACCTTTATACTAAACGAAACAGATGTAGAAAACAACATTATGCTACCCAAACTATTGTTCTTGGAAAATATAGCTCTTTTAAACCGTTTATGAATACCGATTGCCAACTTTCAGTGGCTTCTATTTTGATGATAATGTGAAAAATCAAATAAACTACATTCTAACTAATCGTCTAGGCCACAACAGTAAATAGAGGCAGGTTACCTTACAAACGGTCTAGTAATTTTGAATTTTTGATATGTTGTCTAAGAAGTTTGGTAATCAGAAATCAGAAAGTTTATTTGTAGGAATAGGTACATACATCAAATAAGGTCTTAAATGTAAACAAAGTAACTGTTTAAAGTGCAAAATCAGTATTCCTTCCGCTCTGCGCCCGCTGCCATATTGAAAAAACCGTGCTTCATAATGTTGTGTAGCATTAAATTCCCTATAATTAACATTTTAACATTTGTTTTTAGGAAACATAGTTACGGAGTTATGCACTTTTGAAAAAAAAAATATATCTTCATCTTCACTTTAGAACACATCTCAACTTTAGTAGAACGCTGCAATTTACTTATGGCCAAGTCTCAAAGTCAAAAATATTTTTTTCAATTTAGGACAGAAAGCTTTTAGGGGGCCCGAACTAGTGCTTCGAGACAAGACACAGACAATCAGGCAAGTGCTGAGAAGAAGCACCGGAACAAACTCAGTCACCACTAGCTGCCATAAAAAAGTGAAAAAAGTTACAATAAAAAGGTAGGTACATCAGTTTGGTGCAGGTTGGACTGTCCATACATTCTCGTCATCAAGATAGTCTTGAATTTTATAATACCCTTTAGACATGAGGGTAGTTTTGACATGCGACTTAATCCGAATAATAGGTAGTTTGACATCAAAAAAAATTCAAAATTCAAAATTTCTTTATTGTTTCCAAGTAAAAATTTACATGGTACAGGGAGCCCCTTTTAAGCTTAAGGCTTGTGTTAGGGGTTTCCCGCTCCTTCAAATCCAATGTTAGTGAGTAAGTATAATGTTTGAGATGCTATAATTAAAACTAAGAGGTGTGTGCGTGTTGTTTGTATGTGTGTGCGTTTGCGTGTGGGTATGTGCGCGTGTGTGTGAGTGTTACATAACAAATAATCGTAGTAATTAGCGTGGCTGTAATATATACACATACATATTATATACATATCTATTTTCTACATTGGTGTTCATAAGTCAGAGATAATTTGCTAAAAGATTTTCTGTTTTGTTAGCGTTTATCTCTGTGTCCCAAATGACACCTCAGCAATAAGTATTTGGACGCGTCATATTAAGTGGCGCGGGGCAGAGCGGCGGGGTTGAAATCCTGGACAGGCATTCGAACGTTAGCCTATTAGGAATGTAGATGTGTGTGACCAAAAGTAATTAACATGTTGTGAAAGTAATTCATAAGTTGTTAAAATTATAAGTGTCTATCACTGAAAAGAGGATTTTATTAAGAATACCTGATGAGCATGCCAACCTGATACTGAAGAAAAGAATATTACTACTTGCATCTTTTGACTGATGCAACAGTTTCATCATATGTTAGAGATAGTAACCACTTCGTGACAGTTGTTTTGCATTCCCGATAGGTTGTAAAATATATTTGTAATTTTCTGTTTATTTTATTATATATTTTGACTGATTGTGCGCTATACTGTCTGTTAGCAAATGTAGTTCTTACAATTGCTGGTTTCATTACATTGTAAGGATTGCGTTTTTTACGGATATTTGGGTCTATGAATATTGGGGTGCTTTTGTGATTTTTTAGAATGCATTGCAGTATATACAGTTGCCTTACTGTTAAAACCTCTGAGTCTTTGTATAGCTGTGTGGTATTATACAGTATATTTTTCTTTAAAATCACTTTTAAAATGGACCTTTGAGCTCTTTCAATACTTGTAAATTTAGTTTTGTATGTTTCTCCCCATATGGTTATGCAGTACAGTAATACGGACTGAACTAAGGTTTTATAAACGTAGGTCAGTAGTCTTATATCTGCAACATTTCGAAGGTATCGAAATAACCAAATTAGTTTTCTTGAACGGGCTGACACTGCATCGAGCTGAGGATACCACGATAGGTTTTGATCGATTATAATACCTAAGTATTTTGTAGACATAACTTTTTCAATTTTTGAACAATTACAGGGTCCTGCATTTTCACACACATGTGGAATAAGAGTAAAAACATCATCAGGTTGTGTGGAGTTGTTAATACTAAAGGTAATATAATTCGTTTTTATGGTGTTCAGAGTAAGTGAGTTAGGTTTCAGCCAGTTTATGACACGTTGTAATCCGATGTCAGCACTTGAGAATACTTCTAGCCAGTTCATGCCGTGAAACAGGAGAGCGGTGTCATCTGCATAAGAAAATACTCGTCCCTTTGTCAGTTGCAGGTTCGTCAGGTCATTTATATATATGATGAAGAGGGTTGGGCCCAGTACACTTCCTTGAGGGACACCATAACTGTGGGATGAGATATCTGAACTATAAGTGTTGTAGGACAATTTTACTCTTTGCTTGCGCTCTTCAAGGTAATCTTTTAGTAGTTTTAAGAAAGATCCTCTTATGCCGACTTACTCGAGTTTACGTATGAGGATAGGAATAGATATAGTGTCAAAGGCCTTCTTGAGATCTGAAAAATATTCCATGCTGAAGACATAAACAAGACAACTGCGTTAGTAAAGGAACCAATTCGTCAGCAGTTAGCTTTATAAACTTTGTGGGAATGTTGTCGCATCCTGCAGCAGAGTCATTTTTAAGATTGTTAATTATAGAAGTGATTTCCCGTGGATCAGGCTCAATTACTCCAATAGAGTTTACTTGGGTAGGAAGCGAATTCAGGTATTCTTGAACGAGTGGAGGTGGTATCCTAATATCGTCTGCCAGATTCTTACCTACGTCATTGAAATAATTATTTATAAAATCTGCTGAATCTGTGGGACTCGATTTAATATTGATGAATTCAGAGTTTGATGTTTTTTGTTTATTTAAGTTAGTGATTTGTTTTATTGCTGACCAAAGTGTTTTATTATTGTTCTTAGCTCTCTCCAAAAGTTCTTTTTCATATTTAAATTTTGCTTGTGTTATTATATAATTTCAGTAATTTCTATACCTACGGTACGTAATTTTAAGTATTTCATTTGTGTCATCTAATCTTAGTTTTTTTTGTAATATATTTCGATTTCTGATACATTTTAGAATTCCAGGTGTAATCCATGGCCTCATTATTATTTTATTGTTAGGGATATTTATTGTTTTAGTATTGACATTTAGTGATTCTGTTATGATATCTATGATCTTATCATTTAGGACATTCGGGTCAGTAATGTAAAGCAGATTGTCCTTACGTAATATTGATCGGAAAGTTTCAAGTGCATCAGAAAAAGCTGTGATAGTTTTAAGTTTTGGGACTCTATAATATTTTGTTTTATTGTAAATAAAAATACTTGCCATTTTATGGTCCGTTATTGTTGTATTTAGAACAGCAACCACAGCTGTGTAATTAGCTGGATTTAAGTTGATAATTATATGGTCAAGGCAGCTGTTTATTCTAGTATCAAACCAGTGACCTGGTAGTAGATTATTTGAAGCTAACATATCTAGATAAGCTCTTGAATCGACATCAGTATGTTCATCTATGATATTTATGTTGATATCACCAGTTATTATAACATTTTTGTTTTTTATATGCTTTGAGTTTAGATATTGGTCAAGCGAGTCTATAAATTTTTTACGATTCTTATCCGAAGGGGAGCGATATATGCAAAGGATGATAAACGTCGATATAGGAACTTCAAGGCAGGTAGCTCCAGCAATAGTAGTAATTTCTTTGACGGAATGTTCAATCGTGTTTCTGATAAAAACCACCACTCCGTCGTTCTGATTCTTTTTGGTTATTGTATTATGTGTTGTAAAGTTAGGTTTATGCGGTATGGGTTTATCATAATTAATTCGACATTCCGTCAATACAACGATATCAATATCCTGGTTAAGTAAAGTAAGGTTTATCTCCAAATCATCAGTGTTTACGCTTTTGTGTATTTTTTTTATATTTTTTTTTTCACACCAATTACCTAGCCACAAACTAAGCGTGAGCTTGTGCTATGGTGACTAGGATAACGGATAGAAATACTTAAATACATATAAACATCCATGACTTAGGTACAAATGTGCTCATCACACAAACATTTGCCCCTTGTTGCACCATTTTAGAATCTGCAAAAGATGGGCATTTTTTTTAAACAATGGGCACTGACAGTGTGGTACATTTTTTTTGCACCAAAAGCATTGAAAGTCAAACGATTTGCTAGCAGTGAGTATTGAATTTTGAAAGAAACTTATTTTTTTTTATTAAATTCAGTTTGTAAAAAAAAAAAACGAATGGAGTACTAAGTACAAAAGATCAGCAATAATAATAAAAAAAATGGATAAAAAAAAAACCGTCATTTTTGGAAATTATAACCAAATTTGTAAGGCAAGGTAACGATTTCTAAAAAAATTAAATTTTTTTTTTTTTTTAAAACCCTGTACATAATTTTTTTTTAAATACTGGTATGTGGTGCTTCAGTGTACAGTGTATCCACACCTTTGCTTTGGACCACACAGAAAAAAATTACAACCCTTGTAAACCCTTGAACTTCAAATAAATTGTTTTTCTGAATTGGGCTCCTTTTTGTTTCAAAAAGCAATAACTTTTTTTCTGTAAGTCGTAACACTTATTGTTGCACCATTTTAGAATCTGCAAAAGATGGGCATTTTTTTTAAACAATGGGCACTGACAGTGTGGTACATTTTTTTTGCACCAAAAGCATTGAAAGTCTAACGATTTGCTAGCAGTGAGTATTGAATTTTGAAAGAAACTTATTTTTTTTTATTAAATTCAGTTTGTAAAAAAAAAAAAAACGAATGGAGTACTAAGTACAAGTGATCAGCAATAATAATAAAAAAAATGGATTAAAAAAAACCGTCATTTTTGGAAATTATAACCAAATTTGTAAGGCAAGGTAACGATTTCTAAAAAAATTAATTTTTTTTTTTTTTTGAAAACCCTGTACATAATTTTTTTTTAAATACTGGTATGTGGTGCTTCAGTGTACAGTGTATCCACACCTTTGCTTTGGACCACTATTTACGCCACACCCTGTATTTTGTGTAAACATTGAGAGATAAGGATTTCGCCGAGGTAGATGCTTAACGAGTTCTTCTACATCACAGCTTATGGCATGTGAATTCTTAAGAGAGTCTATTTCTTGAATCAAATGTGTTTGATTATCCATTTCGTTTATTATGATTATAAGCAGTGGTAATCAGGAAAACGCAACCCTTCAAAAAATAATAAATACCTATCAGCAAATTGGTGGAGATTATGTGTGTGCACAGACGTAGACATGCAATACATATATATGTTGTTTCATGGAAATAATCTTGATCTGTGTGAAGGTGTGTTTGGTTACATTTACAAAGCAGGTTATCTTAATAAAATATATGAAAACATTGTTATTAAGTAATGACACAGACAAAAAGATTTTACACCGAAGAAGGTAGGTAGTGATGTTACTCAAGCTCGATAGTCATTAGTACATTAATTGTTGAATTTGTAATTCGCTTGTTACGGTAAGAATAGGTGAATTGTCATCCAGTCGTAAATAGACTTTACCATAATTTGTCCAGCAGTACCAGTACCAGTGTAGTTTTTTGTTGTTCGCAAGTCTCGTGCTAGGAAGAACAATCTCGATGCCTTGGGAGTAAGATTTTCTGAGATGTATATTGGAATGTCCGGGTTTGATTTTATGCCAATGTGCTTTGCACATAATTTGTTTGATTTGTTCTTATTGTTGAACAATTTCGTGGCTTTCAGAATGTCGTTTTTAGTAAATGTATTTGTGAACTCCACAATAATCGTACTAAGCTGTTTAAACGACATTATATATATATAAAGTAATGTTCATTCTTATAATTACAAGAAACAAAAACTTTTGTCTGAGTTTGTTCCGGTGCTTCTTCTCAGCACTTGTCTGATTGTCTGTGTCTTGTCTGGAAATACTAGTAGGGCCCAAAAGATAAGGAGAAATGTTCGGGCCAATATAACTGTTTTTACGTTCATAAGTGGCATTTTCTGTCCTAAATAGAATAAATTATTTTTGACTTTGACCACAATCAAAAAACAAGTAAGTATTAGGTAGAATAGATAATTTAAATACCTTCCAGGATTTTTAATTTTGTTGCCGGGAGGAAGAGGAATTGTGCATTTTTCATTTTTGCCACACGTTAAGCATCCTAGACAACATATCAAAAATTCAAAACCACCGGACCGTTTGTAAGGTAAAACCCTTCTATTTACGGTTGTGACCTATACGATTAGTTTGAATGTAATTTATTTAAGTTTTCATATTAATTTATCATCCATTCAAAGTATTTACCTTTTAGTACAGTACAGTGGTACTTTTAAAAGTATTTTTAGTCGCTAATCACTGAACTATATCTTTTTAAAATCTATGAGAAATCAGATTTTTAATACGATGTATTTTCATTTTTCATGTTACCTGCATCCATTTTTCAAATGACACGCCACGGTCACACATGAATATATAGTAAATTATAGCGGTAGATCTTACACAGAACCAGACAATCAGAGGGTCTGAATGTTACCTACATCCATTTTTCAGAATGGCACGCCACGGTCACATATAAACATGAAGATATAGTACATTCTAAAGGTAGATCTTACACAGAACCAGACAATCAGAGGGTCTGAATGTTACCTACATCCACTTTTCAGAATGGCACGCCACGGTCACATATAAACATGAAGATAAAGTACATTCTAAAGGTAGATCTTACACAGAGCCAGACAATCAGAGGGTCTGAATGTTACCTACATCCATTTTTCAGAATGGCACGCAACGGTCACATATGAACATGAAGATATAGTACATTCTAAAGGTAGATCTTACACAGAACCAGACAATCAGAGAGTCTGAATGTTACCTACATCCATTTTTCAGAATGGCACGCCACGGTTACATATGAATATGAAGATATAGTACATTCTAAAGGTAGATCTTACACAGAACCAGACAATCAGAGGGTCTGAATGTTACCTACATCCATTTTTCAGAATGGCACGCCACGGTCACATATGAACATGAAGATATAGTACATTCTAAAGGTAGATCTTACACAGAACCAGACAATCAGAGGGTCTGACTGAATATTACATGCTGCGCTGTGTTGGAGTATGAAACGTCTATTTTCTTTACCCTCCCCTTATATCTCGCCCCACTTCCTGTAGTTTACGTAACTTATGTAAAGTAGGTAGGTAACGTTGTCCCATTTCTGTGGCAAACCGCTAACCTGAATTGTAGAGCTATTGGCCTAATTTTGTTTTTACTACTTTAGAGTTTTACGCCCGACTCAAAGTTCAGGCAACAGATTAATAACGATTATATTCAAGTTGAAAATATTCGTTTCACTTATTGACGTTTATAGGCTCAAAATATTAGGGCGTATAATAAATTAAAATTTATAGTTCACAAAACCTACAAACATTTACGTAAAGGCAGGTATGTGTACGTGGTATGCATTCCTAAACGAAAGCCTTTAATATTAAGGCATTAAAAGCAGTCCTCGGGCAGCTCCCGCTCCCGCCCGCCCATGTAACGCCTACACCAAAGATTGTCTACCCACACAGCTACCCTGTGTTCCACCCCCGCATATAAACTTTGACCTTACATAAGCTCTTTTCTCTACCAAATTGTTGTTGTCGTGAATATGTCAGAGATAGCACTAAAATCTACTGTACAAATGTGCTCAGCTAAGGGGGTGGCGACATGGTGAGAAGATGAATGATGATACCGCCTGATCTCAAGGTTAGCCTTCCCTGAATGCCGCATTGCGTACCCCGCCTCCCATAAATCAGCTCCAAGGTCAAGTGAGCATTATCCCACTTTTCTTTCTACATCCATTCGTCCATGCTACATCTAGGAACGCACGCGGCAATGGATTTCCGAATATTGGACCTAAATATGTTGTCTAATAAAACTTATAATAACAAAAATTAACTAATATGAGCTATAAAAAAAATCAAGGAAAAAAAAAGCTTTTGAAACAAATCTAGTAACAGTAATAAATCGGTTCGATGTTTAGTGGTAAAGCGATTTAACCAGAACACGCCACGTTTCGTACAATATTATTTGATTAATTCGATGCTTGTTATAGGCAAGGTGAACTTTTTCGAATCACCTTCACCTTATGATACGAAATAGAAGTGCCTCGTCCATACAATGTCAAGTGTAGAACTGTAGTCGAGGGTCGAGGTACGTAAGAACCTTGGCCTCGGGGTGCGTAGGGAGGGAGTGTCGTCACACTGCCATGACGTCACCGATTCAAGGACTCTGTGACATGCGCTCTCTGCTTCCAGACTATGCGTCGCCGTACAAACAATTCCATTCTTTCAGGGACCTTGGACTTGCCGCCATTCAAAGGCAGCTTAATCGATATGAAAAACATCATAGATATTTCCGGTACGAAAACCTTCTTTGTAGGTTTCAAACTTGGATGATGTTTCAAAGCTCCCAAATAAGATGAAGGTTTATTTTTTTTTAAAATAGATAATTGGGACACACTGCTGGACCACCTACCATGCATGTGCGCAGTTTAGTTTTATTTTCAAACATACTAGCAAAAATAGATTGAATGTAGAGCTGCGTATTAGTTTTGCGTAACATAAATCGATCCGTTTTCGTTTACATGTTAACAAGATACCTTTGTAACACTTTTAAAAGAATTTCTTTCAGTTACATTTTAAGAAGTTTTCTTGACTAGGTTATTGCATGCACTTGCGACTGGTATATAGCATTGTACTCGTGTGGTGCGAGTGGAAAAGTTTTACACACGAACATTACAAATATCAATCTGTTGGAGTTGAATTTTGAAGTATGATGTTAATTATGCACCGGCTAAGTAAAGAAGAAGTATCTTTCGTAAGACTGGACAGGGTTGCTGCTGTCTTGACATTTCTGGATGATTATATTGACCGAACAAAAACGGTCTTTAGAAAAACAAATCGATTTAATAGATTTATCTACATGAAATATTTTATACAATCATTGGCAGAACAAGTAGACATTTTGGATGGAATGACAAACACGTAAAATTGTAAACAGAGGCCTTACTCCGGTTGACGATGTCCGTATTTTCGAATGTAGCTGTCCCTTTCACACACGACAGAATGACAACGCGAACGAGCGTGATGGATAGACTCGAAAATACGGATATCGTCAACAGAAGTAGGGCCTCAGGTAGGGATGGTAAAACGTTTTGTTCAGGCTTTATCGAACGTGACACCTGCCATCCGCAGGTAATATTTATAAATGAAACTGATTATTTCACTTCGAATACGTAAACAAACGATAGCTGGTACATAATGTAAATGCACAATTCCAATGTACTAAGAAATCCAGACTAATTCAGAAACCAAATCTCTAGAAAAAAGTCAGATGTTAAGAAAAATAAATGAACGAAAAAGAAATAGAAATCACAGATTGGTGTTAAGATAATTTAGTTGTTAAGATAATTTAGTTAATGTCTACAATGATAATTACTTTCATAATAAAATCATGTATTCACGAATGTTTCATTATACTTTTAACGTACTAACATTTTCTAAGAATAATATACCTACGGAGTCTCGTGAATTACTCAAACGAAATTATGTCTAGAACTTCTTTAGATAAAGTTGGAAACCCAGAATCTCGGAGACATTACACATTTGCTGTTTTCGATGGGCCAAAAATACAGTAAATTTTATTAGAACTTCTTTAAATAAAACTAAAAATCGGTTTTATGTCAGTCTCACTTCGAGTGTACAAAACATTTCTGTGCTTCACTCACATTTCACGAGCGAACCGTCAGCTAAATATTATTTATTTCGCCCGTAATTTTATAATACTAAACAATTTATAAATATTTCTCACGTTTCGCGCTCATTTCTTAGGATCATCTTTATCACATTTAGGGTGAATACACGATGTCATAACACGGATTATAAATAATACTTATTTGAACATCAAAAATGATCTAAAGCCAATTACATGAAATCGAGACGTCTGGATAAAGCCGGGGGATCAACTAACGATGTGAACGAACCAACGGCCTTGTACAAAATTGTATTATATCCTAAAGCCGGACTACGTTAAGTACAAGGCTCCGAAAAGTCGTAAATCAAAATGCGTTTGACAAATTCTAATACTAACTTCAAACAAGGGAGTAACTTTATGTGCATTGAATATCACAACGTCTTTAATCGCGAATCGATCTATCTCTATGCAAGCCATCGAACTTTGACTTTCTTTTGGCATGCATCAAAGAGTTGCCGATGTCGAACGACAACTTGGCATATTTCCAATGAAATGTAATAAATAGCAATCGCGGGCGCCAGCTCCCATCACACATTGAACGATCGCGATCGCGACTGAAATAGTGCACTTTCCGCAAAATTAACTGATCCGACATCGTAAATTAAAAATATAACGCAAATATTAATTTATAGGCTCAGGATTCCATACGTATGACGTGTATCTTACACGTTCAGTCCACATTCACACCTGAAGATATAAGTGGAACACCATTTATTTTATTTGCATCATAAAAATGGTCCTATTTTTTTTTTCTTTTGCGAAAAACATCGGGTGACGCATACCGATTCCATTTAGTTTAATATTGGTAGGGTTGCCATACGTCAGGATTTGTCCTGACATTTCAGGGTTTTTTAGTCCCTGTCATGACTCCGGCTGAACTTGGAAAAGTCAAGATCTTTGGTTTCTAGGGTAAAAGAAATCGTGAAAAGTTTTTTTCTTTGATAACAATCAACTAAGTAAACTGGCAGTAAATAATCTTTAATCTTCTCTCATTCCATCGGCTAGGCTGACCGACCAGGAAGAGGCGCGCGGTGCACATTACACGAAAAATCGGTAACCTACTTATTTTTGTCATACCACCGTAGTGGGCATTTAGCATAATGTCAGGACTTTTTACTAGAAATCAGGCTTTTGATCAGATTTTTATGGGTATGCCATGTGGCAACCCTAACTTTTGGGCACTTTAATTTAAAATTTAGATTGCGACGAAAATTTCATTGTCAATGTAACAAAGTTTTATAAGTAAATGAAAAGTTGTAGAACAAAATAGAAATATGTCGGATTAACAATAAATACCAAGCCAACAGTATGATAACCTTGATGCTAATTTTATCATTGTTTTACAAACGCGGTTGCTAACCTAGTCTACAAGTTGCATTTGCACTTGATAACGAGCACCAACAGCGATGAGCTGAAAAAACTAAGCGGACTGAAGAAGTTTGGTAAGCCCCGTGTATGTTCTCCGCTTTAAAATTTTAGCAAGCAGCGTACCTACTATTTTGTGTGTGTGTGTGTGTAGAGTTTTGACAAAACTTATTTGTACACATACATACAAATAAATGGATGAATCTTTGTGCTTAATTGAGAAAATACTTCAACTAGGAGATTCTGTCTCCCTTTGAATGAAGTAACAAAGAAAGGCTAAAAATAAAATATGTACTGAATCAAGGAACGTCTTTTTTTGTGGCTTGCGGTAAATTGGGTAAATATCCGTAAGATCATGAACCCACTGAATAAGAGAAAAAATTACCTACAATTGATAGGAGAATAAAGAATCGCTTCCATTTTTAAGTCGTTCATATATTAGTAAGAAACACAGATAGGAATGCAAATTTAATGGTACTATCGATATTTTAACTAGTTTTCGAGGTTTTTATCACAGTAATTTTTTTTTACAAGGAAAAGGAACAAAAAAACAAAAGAAATAACTTAAACTAAGCATAAATAAATTTATTTACTGAAGGATTCAGAATGCAATAATAGTTCAAGAATTTTAGTACTTATGTAGTTCTATGCACTTGTAAATGCGTCAAGCTGATTATTTCTCTCAACTATGATAGGGACCTTGTTGGCACTTCCCTCCTGTTGTCACTTTTATATTATTATTCTTTAATTCCTTAGAAATTAAAGTTTTCTTCTTTGAATTTTGTATTTATTTTCATAGAAATGCCAAGTGCCAATAAAATAATTTCTATTTCTAATGCCGAATAAAAACATGGTCTCAATTGATGTTATCTCATTTAGGTAAGTATAGAGACAGCATATCTTTTAACGGAGCGCGCCTGCGCAGAAGAAGCTTATCCCGTACAGTACCGTACACTGAAGCCCTGAAGGTTTATGTTTCATGAAATCGGGAGCAACGCGAACGGTGCAAGCAGGTCGAGGATAATATGATTTATTTGAATAAACGAATACATTTGAAAAATGTAGATAAAGATAACTCTAACCGCATAAGATGGCAAATATCCCGAGCGCTTTGTTATTAATAAAATTGTAAAGTGACGTTGACGAAATGCAGTGTAGAAAGACATCGTCGTATATGTAATAATTCCTTAGGATAAAACATAATATCATTCCAACATTTTTAACAACATTACAGAAAAACGTCTTTTGTGACTCAGACTATCAATTTATCTGTGCTCAGTGTAACTAAACAATGGGTGCAAAGTCACATACAGACAACCGTAGTTTTCGCAATAAAACTAAGCTAGCAACTCTACCGCTAACGCATCAGTAACTCAGATGAGATATCGGGTAACGGTTCTGTGAACACAATAGGGCCGATGCAACATCGTAAGACGCAATATTTGCAGTCCGACCGAGACTAACACGTGTCATTGTGGGAATGACACACACACGAACATTATTTGCGATTTTCATATGCGCCTATCTGTTGTTCCTCCAACGAGTCAGTAGATTAACAGGGCTTTCAATTGTCGGGTGAAGCAAGATCGACCGCGTAAATAAACCAACTCTGGGTAAACGTAAACAATAAACTAAGAGGCAAACATAAAAATGTAGCTTTTTACATAAGTTGTGTGAAGGTCCATATACGAGGGTCAAACTGAAAGTTCTTAGAAAATCAAAAACTGATTACATTAGCCAGTTATTAGTTTTATTATATCTTTTCAAAATATTGTCCATTGACGTCAATACATAACAGGGCTTTCAATTGTCGGGTGAAGCAAGATCGACCGCGTAAATAAACCAACTCTGGGTAAACGTAAACAATAAACTAAGAGGCAAACATAAAAATGTAGCTTTTTACATAAGTTGTGTGAAGGTCCATATACGAGGGTCAAACTGAAAGTTCTTAGAAAATCAAAAACTGATTACATTAGCCAGTTATTAGTTTTATTATATCTTTTCAAAATATTGTCCATTGACGTCAATACACCGCAACCGCCTGGTTTAGAAGTCCGTGGCGCGAACTACTACACCAAGACGGTCGTCAACGGTCGATTATAAATCATATGTACACTCGTTTCCATTATCGACATTTGTTTATCGATATTTTTCCGCACTAGTCGATATCTTCCAAACGAATTACTTTTGCAGGACGTAAACGTAAAGTCTGATTGAGATAATTTCTTGTAAATGTTATGATTTGTCATAATTCCGACGGAATATCATTGTAATAACATGTATTTACCGAAATTAAATTAATGACATTTTTAGAAGCCTCCAATTGGATTCTAATGTACCGGTGACGCCACTACAATGTTGTGTCGTAGGAATAACTGTCAATGTCATAGGGATCAAGGTTCGCCGAGCCGAGTATAATAATACGAGGGTCAAACTGAAAGTTCTTAGAAAATCAAAAACTGATTACATTAGCCAGTTATTAGTTTTATTATATCTTTTCAAAATATTGTCCATTGACGTCAATACACCGCTGCATGCGATGGAACCACTGGGAAAAGCACTTTGCCCACTCGTCCTTAGGGGTCTCTTCAATGGCATCGCGATACGCAGCCACCGCTTTTTCAGCATTCATAAACCGCTTTCCTTTAAGTTTTTCTTTAATTTTTGGAAATAAATAAAAATCACAAGGCGCGAGGTCGGGGCTATACGGCGGGTGACCCAGTAATTCAACGTTTGATGTCGCCAAATAGTCGATCGTTCGCTTGGCGGTGTGCGACGAGGCGTTGTCGTGGTGAAGGAGGATCCTACTGCGAGGTCGTTTCTCTCGAACTTTTTCCAAGACAAGTGGCAAACAATTGGTAGTGTACCATTCTGCAGAAACTGTTTTTTGATCCTCTAACACAATTGTTGCGAAATGACCTATCCTTCCAAAGAACGAGGCCACCATTTTTTTTCCCGCACTTCGATCTCTCTTCACTTTAGTTGGCAACTCCTCGAAAGGAAACACCCACTGAGCAGATTGTCTTTTGGTTTCAGGATCATAACAGTAAATCCAGCTTTCGTCACCTGTTAGTATGTCGAACACAGCATTTGAGTCACCTCCGTTAAATCTTTCAATCATTTTACGGCACCAATCCACACGATGGAGTTTTTGAGCCTTAGTCAAATTATGAGGTATCCACCGGGCGCAAAGCTTCCTGACCGCTAAATGTTCGTGGAGGATTTTGTGCACTTGACTCATACCGATGCCTAAGCTTGTCCGAATCTGCTGATAGGTCACTCTTTTGTCAGTCTCTATCATACGCCGCACAACACAGATGTTATTTTCAGTCGTCGCCGTAGAAGGCCGTCCCTCACGTACATCATCAGTGAGATTAGTGCGACCACGTTTAAACTCATTAAACCAGTTGTAAACAGTCGCACGAGATGGGGCTTCATCGTGAAAGGCCAATCGTAGTCTATCATAACTTTCTTGTTGACTTAAATGACATCGAAAGTCATAAAAAATCATTGCACGAAAATTTTCTCGTGTTAAATTCATTTTGACGTGACACAGACAATTTTCAATTTGCCGCCAAGTCGTAAAACAAATGACAAATGAATAAAATATATACTCAGTAATATTGGCAGAGTTATATTTTCAAATTTTAGAATATTTTTTTTATTATATTGTTTATAAGTGGCCAGTTCTAAGAACTTTCAGTTTGACCCTCGTAGCCAAGCACTTCTCATATGAGTATTCTGGTTCAAGGGACCGATAAAATATCAATTCAAATAACTCAATTAAACGTGTGAAAAGTACATTGTTATGTAAACAAAGCGTAAATGTGACGCCCGCTATCACTGTTTATACAAGTATCGTTCAAAATAGAGATAGAATTTCCACAAAAGGTCGTCTCGACCGAACTGAAGTTTACAAATATGAAAGAAATGTTTCATAAAACTGACTTCAACCATAATTCATAGTTTCGGTATACATAGTATACATATCTATTCTCTAAAAGTCCATTCAGCAATCTCCATTATTGTGCATCAGCCATCAATATTGCACATCTGATGGACGCGAATTGCAAAAAGATGAAACATATCGATACATTACTTTAAAAAATAACAAAATCAACAACAACATTCTATAGTCGACGATTCGGCCTTGAAATATGATGAAGAATAATTAATAAAACATATTATCAGAAAAGTTTCATTAATAAGTTATAGAGGTGCTTTTTGGCCCGTTTGCTTACAGCTTACAGAGCAGAGCACAAAATCTTATTGTCATTGAACGCTCCAGCTTTGTCCACAAAATTGTAAATTGAACCAATTAAGAAGGACTAGGTGACATAACAACTAAATGGAAGCCAGCCAACTGGAGCACATCTCGGGGATCTGATTTGTAACTTTCTTTTTACATTGCAAAGAACTTTGGAAGGTGAAACCGAATTGAAAATACATGCATGATACAACATTTACAGATGTTGCATGATATGAGACCATTTATGTTTCAACATCAGATTATTTATTAGTGTTTTACTTACATAATAATAAACACTGAACTGTGCATAATGTGAAGAATGTCTGATAATGTGTACATGTCAAGTTATGTAAAACATTAAAGATCAGTTTATCAAACAAAATTATCGTTGCACATAAACTTTTGAAAGAATCATTAACACGATTATTATTACCTACCCATATTTTGCGAGTTTAAATGATACAGGAAAATGGCACGGACTGGCACCACGGCATTGACAGTAGGTAGTGTTGGCACATTACATTTATACACTACTAGTAAATGGGTACATTTTTCCTCCATGAATCTTTAATAAAAATAGAAAATAAATTCACCGCGAATCACAATCAGAACAATAGCAATGCAAAAAGCGTGTAGTTAAGGATGAATGAATATAGCTTTATGAATATTTACTAATATTTTTTTACAAAAAATAAAACATTGATTTACAAAAATATAATATTTTAAATTTAAATTAATCTCACATTTCACAAAACAATGGCGTCTGATGGCTGATTTGTACGAATTCAGCCGTAGCAAACCAATTTAGTAGACCGTCAAAAGTTGATGGGCTAACAATTGTGTGTATAAATTTAGTGAAAAATTTTAGTCATCGGATGGGTATGAACCTTTCAATTAAAGTCATAAGCAATGCTTTGCAAATCTTTTACTACATTATGTTTATAGGTGTACATGACTAAATGTTAAAATCAAAGTTAACATTGCAGCACTTCAGCAGCAGCGTTAGAATCTAATCTTGAATATTCTAAAATCATCTATGAATTATGGACTGAAATCGGCTTTTATATGGTGTAATTATCAAAACCTTACTTCTATTATTAAGTTTATTACCTACTCGAAAAAATAAAAGTCACTGTTTGTAAAAAACAATATGATTTTGCTTAGAAGACTGAAGACAGTCTTTTTAGTCATTCACTTTTTTTTCACCCATCCGATTAAATTAGCTGCGATAGTAATCTCTATAGTACTACACCGGTTTAACAATTATCATAGAATAATCAGACCTCAAAAGAGCATAAGACGTCCCATACAAATCAGGCAACCATTATTCATAGACAAAGTCAGGTCCATTGAAACTTGTATCTTCCATTACTAAACTGGGAACGGATATTGGAAAGTAAGTTTGAGTGTTTTGTGGTCTTACTCTAAATTCTTGAGCCAATAGTAGACCACAGCGTTATTCAATATAGGTAGGTATAACTATTTGTATCAAAGCTGAACATTCACCTGCCTGGATAGAAGATATAATAACAAAAGACGGAATAGGACACGTAGTTTTACGCAATACTTTATGCAACGATCACGATGTCAAGAATTCCTCTGTATAGTGACTAGAGCTAGTACGCGGTATTTTTTGTTCAAAACTTAACATCTATGTAAACAAACGACACAATTGACAATCGAAAGTATGGCATTGTAATAATAACACAAACAAAACTACAGACTTAATGATATTTTTTATTTTTTTATTTAATAGGCAGACATTTGACCGCAATCTCACCTGATGGTAAGCGACGATGCGGCCGATGATGGGACATGTCTGTCTAGAAGCAGCCTATTCACTCTTTTCTTAAAGGAATCCAAATCGAAGTGTTTAGAGAACACTTCAGCTGGCAACGAATTCCACTCTCTAGCCGTACGCAAGAGGAACGAAGATTTAAAACGTTTGGTGCGTATTAGTGGTATGTCAACGACATAAGGGTGGAACCCCCGCCTGCATCTTATGTCCCGATAGTAGAAAGGGGCCGGTGGAATCAATTCATGCAATTCCTTCGCACACTAGCCGAAATGTAGCCTGTAGAACACTAAAAGGCACGCCACCTTACGCCTATGTTCGAGGCTTTGCAGCTTAGTTTCACAAAGTTCAGTGTCTCCAATAATTCGTATTGCTCTTTTTTCCATTGAGTCTAATGCAGCCAGTTGGTATTTGGCAGATTCATCCCAAAGGTGGCAGCAGTACTCCATACAAGATCTAACTTGAGTCTGGTATAGCTGTAGAAGCTGCTTCGATATGATGAATGAATTAGCATTTTTGCCCTACACAGCAAGTCGCAACGAAAGCACAACTTACGAACGGCATTAAAATCACTGAGTGCTGTGCATTTATCATAATTTTAACGACAATGCATGGCCTGTTTCATGGATAAGCGTGTCTAACGATCACGAACAACGTAATTGCAAATTAGTTGTTCAGAGTAATTATGGAAAATTACCGCAATGCTTGAGAACTCAGCTTGAGAAATACGCGAGTGAACGGCAAAATAATCGTCCATTGATTTGTAAATATTGAAGGAAATGATACGTTTGATATCATTTGCTGTTACTGTTTAAGTTATGCTAGCTACTGAAGTATTTAGCTTTAAAAATTTAGTGAATGAGTTTTATAAAAATAAATGAAAAGAGCATCAACCTAGTTATTGCTATATAAATAGGAATAACTAGGTGTAGCATTTGAAGCTGCGTAGTATCACAGACTAGGAGTACATGAGTAGATAATAAACTTTGTCCCAGTAGGACATAAAGGTGACTCTTAATTTGTATGCGGGTCACTTATCGAGACGCATGTGGTAGGTAACACAAAGAACACGTTGCGTTGCACATGCCAACTAGGTAAGTACGATGTAGGTACAACAAGCGTACTGTATTAATCGTACTTCTGTTTAATGCACTTTAAAGTTAAAAACCTACAATATTTCTAAAATATACTTTACTGTCAAATGTTAAACAATTGACATCGAGTTCACCAACACATGTTTCATTTTTAATCAGCCGGTTAGGCATTATTTAAAAATTTTGTATAAAAATTCTGTCAAATTACCGTCAATCGATCTTTACCGGGTGTTTAAAATCAAATTGTGGTGAACACGGGGCTTAGTATTATTTATATGACCATAACTGTACATACCCACTGAAACTACTTATTTCAGATATAAGAGTAAATACGATAACGGAACGAAAATTGGAAAATGACAAAGAATTAAACCTCCGTCTTTGCTAATGATAATTCCACGGAAAACGGAACAGACGGAGATTACGTGCATAGGAATGGAGTTGTGTTTATGAGAATGGTTTCACCGAAACTGGCGCATTTGTCTTGGTATTGCCACGTAGTACCGCGGAACACAGACGTTGGCAACAAGGCTCCTCAGACAATGGCTGCTTCGTCACGGCATTGATCCGCAGTGACCCAAGCTACTAGCCAGGGTGTCGCCTGTCATTCAATATCGAAGTAACGCGGCCAGTCAAGTGAATAATTATGAAAGCGAGTTTTTTTATTAACCTAGCTACGTTAAACCGTTTAACCGGGCCGATTATTTCGATTTTGTCACGTGTAATTTTGACATTCTCAGACCAAAGATGCATGGGTTGGTAATTCGCTTTAAAAAAATATTGTGTTACTTTTTTCCACAATTCATGGTCAAAATGAAACTAATATTCTCTTTATGCTTAAAATGCAAAAATAATAAAAACTTAAAGCGAACTCTCAAAAATGGTAATATTAACTTTAACTTGAAAAAAAAATAGCATTTAGTAGTGCATGATGTAACTCATCTGTTCTCAAAGGATAAACCTTGGTTTAATGGACAAACTGTAAACTAATAAGTAAGGATATTCATGATTATATCTGCGATAATAAATTGCGATAATTTGCGGTCTAAGGTGTAAAATCAAGAGACAAATGACACAAATCTGCGTTTTAAAGTCACGAGATCCGAATGGAAAATGTTTGTTTATGAACTAAGTAGGATCCTACTTACTTTATTGAGTGATGAACTAGCCCGGCTCTTATGTAACGACGCGTCTATCGATAGGAAAATTGCGTCATCAACTCAAAGATCATTCAAGAGCTAGCCAGGAAGGGCTGGCTTGTCGCTAATATACCTACACTATAGTAATAGTATCTAACAAGTGCAATTGCATACAAAGAGACAGAACAAGTCTAACAGCGTGCCTTATTAGAATTAACGTGTCTTTGTTTGTATGACTCAGACCTTAATCTGCTACGAATAATGAAACAACTATTGAACTTCAGCCTCAACAATTCGACGTCACAATGAGTCTCATGAAACTTTCAGTGGCTGAAAATAGCCTGTGTACCTAAAAGCATTGGAAGAACGATCAATATTTACGTTATAAATACACCGGGTCGTACAGTTAACTTACGGTTCGATTTAAGTGTTGTAAGAACATCAGATCATTTTATTATAACTGTTAGTATGTTCCCACGGCCTCCCACATGCACCGGGATTGCTGAAGGTGCGATAGCTAACATAAATAACGCCTACCTTCAGTCATAGCGAGTTTCATCGACAAATTAAATACTCATTGTTTATCGTGTGCATCGTAATCGTAATTCAAAACTCATGGCGTGTTGAACGTAAGTTTGCAGAGTGTCACATGATTCGTCAATCAAATCGTCATCTAAGTGGTTCAACAAGCATTAGCCTTCCTAGAAAGAGTGAGGATCATCAAATGCACAACTAAATAGATAGATTATACATGCGCGAATCTGCGACCTAATTGCATTTTTATTAAAATTCATGATTCATTAATTCTTTCGCTACCGCATACTGAAATCTACATAAAATAAAAACATAATAAGACAATACGCTACAGCAAAGAAAGCAAAGCTGCGTAGAAAATTCAAATGTTAAGTTTTAATGAATCATCCCTTTTATTACCATTTAATACACAATACAACGATTATGGATAGCAAATTACTATTGCAGATTTTAACTTTGTAAATAGTTCTTAGTGACATTGTAAATATAAATATGAAGCTAATTAGTAAATAAACGACAGCAGCGATTCATACAAACAAATAGATTTAACTAGAATTACTGGAATGGACTGGAAAACTGTGCCAAAATACAATACGACTAGTTGTGTATTAGACTTGATGTCAGATTTGCACTACCTACTTTGTTACGAAAAGTTAATGTAAATGAATGTAGTACTGTTACCACCTAGGATAATACTGAAAATAATAAAATTGAGAATTTATCTACCATCAACAATAACTAATTAGTCCTGCTGTTCAAGGACGAAGGAATTTAAAAATACATAAACATTGGTAGTACCTACTTATTATATTATGGATCGAGTTCAAAAAAGGGTGTTAAATGAAAACTTAGGGCTTAGGGCATATCGAAGAAAAACAGGACATCGTTTGGACGCTCGTTTAATGGACCTGAGACTGAAGAAATGCCGCGCTTTGTTGAAGCGGTACGCGGGCGCGGGTAAAAAGCATCGGGAAATTCTTTTTTCGGATGAAAAAAATTCACCGTGGAAGAGAGCTACAACAAACAAAATGATAATGTGTACGCACACAGCAGTAAAGAAGCGAGCAACCGTATTCCGCGTGTCCAACAAGGTCATTTTCCATCCTCGCTCATGGTTTTGTTGGGAGTCTCTCATTGGGGCCTAACTGAGGTACATTTTTGTAAGAAAGGCGTAAAAACTAATGCAGTTGTGTATCAAGTACAGTTCTCAAGAACCTTGTGGAACCTGTTTCTCATACCATGTTTAATAACAGGCACTGGGTATTCCAACAAGATTCTGCGCCAGCTCATAGAGCCAAAAGCACACAAGACTGGCTGGCGGCGCGGGAAATCGACTTTATCTGACACGAAGACTGGCCCTCCTCCAGTCCAGATTTGAGTCAGTTAGATTACAAGATATGGCAACCCTTGGAGGAAAAGGCCTGCTCAAAGCCTCATCCTGATTTGAAGTCACTCAAGGCATCCTTGATTAAGGCAGCCGCCGATATTGACATGGACCTCGTTCGTGCTGCGATAGACGACTGGCCGCGCAGATTGAAGGCCTGTATTCAAAATCGCGGGCGTCATTTTGAATAAACTTTATTACCATATGAATCTATGTTTTATTAAGAACATTTTGCTGTATAAATGGTTACATAAATAATAAACATGTCTAAATAATTTCACATGTGACAGAATTTATGAAAATTTAAGGTACACGTATCTAAAGGCTTGAAGGATAAAATAGCATCTTATTTACGGCACAAAATAAATCAAAACTTTAGATAGAAGTCGCAGCGGTAGAGTCGTCGACCGAAATAATAACACAAACACTGTTATTTCAGTCTTATCTTATACCAATAATATTCTGTAATCCCCCAATAAGCTGATCAAACAAAAACTAGCCAAGAAAAACAAGGTGAACGCAACAAAGTTGTAAAATTCCACGATTCGTAAGAGTTTGTGATGAAGCTTTATACCTTCACTAAGCAACATGGACATGGACTAAAAATAAAAAACAAAACGATTTCTCACAACGTTTAAATTAAAAAAAAACAGACCTGATTTAATGATGCGTGTATTTACCTAACTATAAGGCAGAGACAGAAAGATGTAGATAGGATAACATAAGCTTTAAGGTAAAGCCCCCTGCTTTACCTTGTGAATGGTAAGAATAAAATAAATATTGGACATTATCTCATAATAAGTTGCTAATACACTTGTGTTATGGAAATCAAAACCAACGGTGGATAACAGCCATAGCTGCTATGGCTGTTATCCACCGTTGGTTTTGATTACAATATCTCTGCAGATATTGTAGAAAATATGCTATTCTAAATTGACCTGACCTGGGATCAAACAACGCGCTTGAGACATGGTGAAACCATGAAAACTGGCGTGCAAGTCAAGATCGATCACGCATGTCGTCAATAATAATACTCGTAATAAATAGATCGTAAAAATGATTAAATTGTAGTCGAGAAATATTCATCAAAATATCAGATCTTAATCCCGCGTGCGTGAGCAAATCCGCATGACTCTAAAAACACCCTTTAGAGTGTTTTTAGAGTCATGCGGGTCCTTTAGGACTAAAATCACTCAACGGCTAAGAAGGAGTACCTATAGCCGGCATGTCAGTCAACGCTAAGAATTAAGCTAAGAATGGTATAGCTCTTAATTTTGAGGTAATATAGAGATATCAGACAAGTCTAGACACTTAAGGTCGAGATACAAAAAAATTGGTGGCTTGACCTGGAATGTCCTAAGCAGATTGACTGTGATACAAAATACGTAAGAGCTATTTTGTGGGTCTCAGAGTGTAATCATCATGGAATTATATTTCAGTTTCTATCCTCCTCAGTTCCTATTTACTCTTAAAATATTGTTATAAATCCTTAAGTAACTCGGTGTTACTTTTTAGGCTTTGAGATGGAGTAGTGACCTTATTGAAGAGCACTAGGTTAATTTTGTCACGATAACTTTAAGGAGGTGAAAAGGGGGATAGAAGTTTAAATGGCAAATCCAACGTTTGTGCGGACAAAGGCGTAAGGAACCGTAGTAGGTATTTTATCAAATTTACGTACAAACTGCAAAGTTCTAGTTTTGTTTGGCGGTCGACGCTCAAAGTTGTAGGTACGCTTTAATTGTTCTAAGACTTAAGGCGACAGCAAAAAATTAACTCTTAAGGCGTCATCTCAATTTTCTGTAATTGCAGAATCAATTCTGGGAAGATTTTTAATAGATTAAGATGAGTGTATGTCTGGTGAAGTAAGCGGCTTTAAAAAGAACACGAGCCACCTAATTCCATGAGATCACATCGGAATTTTTAAATATTTTCCTTCTTTTTTGTTAAAACACATCACCAAATAACTGCATAGACATGACGTCAAATATACAGACAAAACTGTTTTTGTATAGGAATTAAAAATGACAATTTCGATTGAGATTTATAGCATCACATGAATCGGGTACTGAGACGACCATAACAAGACAGAAAAGCAAGAATGTTTCGGAGCTGGCACGAAGCCACGAGAGTGAGATACCGGAAAATATCATTTAGTTTGCACTTTGTCGAATCTTTCATTGATGTTGTTCTCGAACAGATATTTATAAATTGTTTATTGTGCTTTCAAAACATGTCTTGCTTGGCCCTTTATAAGCGTTGATACCAAAAGCATATAAGTAAGTCAAATACCTAGATACTAAACTATTTATTGCACTTTATCCCTACTAATGTTATACTAGGAAGGTAAATAACGTTTTGATTTTAAAGGAAACCGAAAAAACAGCTTTTTCTGTCTTATGATGCCTTTACCGCTGACCTGGGGTAGTCAAGGATTTAGGTACCGCCTAGTGGTCCAGCCCCGGGCAGCGACATCCCAAATTCTAGTATGTGATGTCGTTTGTATATTAATAGGGTCTCAATTTAAAGATAACACTTTGGTTATACACATCGAGGCAGAGACCAATCTTAGTCATAAAAAAAGTTTGACATCTTTGAGTAATATCTCGTATAACTAACACGGCCACGACTTTGTTTTATATAACTAAATAATAAGTAAGTAGAACCTACATTTATTTCGTATTCCTTTCTCCGCGCAAATGCCTAATTTTCATACAATTTTACCCCGTAAGTAAACCTAGTTTTTATGTGATAATCGGGGCGGAGACTGATCTTACAAATCAAAATCATTGCGAATGTTTCAGTTTAATTAGAGTACGAACATTATTTCGTTTTATAAACATAAAGATAATATAGGGTGAGCATAAATATAAGTATGCATAAGTGGGCATAAATGTTATTTTCGGGACAAAATTTAATACCTAGCTAGACCGATACTCGATACTCAGTTTATCGTGTACACCCCATCCTTAATTTTGACAGGAAACTTCTCTAGATTGTGTCTCCATCTGGCGTAACTATTTGATACTTAAAAGCAAGGAATAGGAGCGGCAGCCACAATTATGGACCTTAATGCATCATAATAGGGAAAAGCATGTCTAAAAAGTGACATCTAGTAGGGAGTAGAATAACAAAATATAAAAGAACATTAGAATCAGGAAAGCACAACTTAGGGTCTTATTAGCTTTGTAATAAAGATGGGACTCATTTATTCAAATTTGTGTTTTAAGCTCTTTTGTCATCGCTAAAAATTACCAATTACAACTCAATATTTTTTGTGTGGATCATAATGTGATATTCTTACAAAATTGTGTTAGTTTGGTTACACTGGTTTTTATACTAATAGGCGAGGATGCTATTTCTACTCATTTTTTCTGTTTCTGTGGGTCTTACTGGCTAATAAGGCGAAACAAAAAATTACACATTTAAAAATTCAAACCAAACTGGTATGTATGTGAAATACAGTTGTAGGAAAGAGCCTGTTACTCTAACATGTCTATACTCAAAGGCTAAACATGAATAAAAACACATTAAAAAAAAAGGTAAAAAGAAAAGACCTGAGGGACCGGACAGTTCACCTGCAAACATAATACAATACAAATACCAACACGGATGACACGGTTGATCAAGTTTTGTGAGTGAATTTTAATTTAAATATCAACACATTGGCTAAATAAAATTATACCTGATTGTAATTAAATAAAAACTTAGACCAAAACAAAATAAATTATTGTACAGTTGGTAGCACGTCACATTACCCATGTGAACTACAAAAACAGCTTTTATTGCGTAGGGAATAGAGGCAGTCTCCAGGTCAAAGAGGGGTAGTCTGACTTACAGCAACTTAGCAACATACTAACTCAACATTGTCTGACATGTGTTATGCACTTAAGCGGATTCCATATGACTTATTCAAAAAGTGAACAACATGTTTATGATATCCACTAAAAACTATAGATTTATAATACACTGTGGCTGTGGCAGACAGAATGAACCGCCCATATTAATTGTGTGCCAAGAGTGTTTTTTATAAATACTAGCTTACATCACTCAAAGTAAAAGTGTTTGTATGGAAATTATTTAATGGGTGGTTAATTCTACCATTGAGTGTATTAGGTACACTATTTGCTAATAGCATATGGTATACAGAGCCATGCGGAAGAAAATCATGTAATGAATATTAGAAAACCTACAAGTGTGGTTATTCTTGTGCACAAGAGAGGGTTTAACTAGTGATATTAATGAACAAGGCAGCATTGTATATGTCGCAGGGATTTTGTCTAAGAAGTGATATTATAATTTCACTAGTGAAATTATAATATACGTACCAGTTGTCATTGACAATAATCAGTGTAATTATAATTTCACTAGTGAAATTATAATATCATGGATTTTATAATATCCCTGCGACATATATAAAGAAAACAGACAAAAGAAAACTTACATGACTGTTTTTAAATTTAATAAGCCAGGCAAAAGTTGCTGATACAGAATAGGATATAGTATAGCTTTATTGAGCATAATATGCTTATCATTGACATAGACTTAAGAGCAGTTTACAACACTCACTCTGCATCCTTTTGCACCACACAGCTGTCTCTCAATACATTCACATGAACAAACAGATTTAGTTTGTGTACCAAAGTTACTTGTTCTTCATTGCTTTCTTCATTAGTAAAAGTAAGATCTACATACTGTTGTGATGTCATGTCAAGTGATTTAAAGTTAATTTTGAAAATATAGGTACAGACAGAAGTAGATTTTTTGATAATTTTGATTGATGTAGTTAAGTGCTTGGAACAGGACAGATGAGTAAGAAGACCAATTCAAAACCACAAGCAATGCTGATTATGTAGGTATGTAACATAGTGCAGTTTCCAATAAAATATCGAGAAAGGATAGAAATAACGCTAACATATTGAAACTTAAACCATAAAATAGCTTACTTACCTTGACTGTTAATTTACGAAGATACGGCAAACATGTAAATTATGAACAAAAAATTTACTACTTGTCCAAAGATTCACTATACATAACCCGTCACTTTATTTGTCAAATTTAGTTGGTGTATTTACTGAAGTAACACAATGATTTTATATTTTTCAAACTTAAACGAAATTCCAAGTAAATACAAAAGGAAAATATTAATTTATATTTGTATAAATTAATTAATTTAAATTTTTACGGCAGATAATACCCAAAATCAGCAGCTTTTTTACTGACAATGACATTAATTTGATTGACTGATGGAGATCATGAAGATGTATGAATGAATGATGTATGGAATGGATGATTGAATGAATTAGTAAAGTTAGTGAGTGAGTGGATAAAGGAAGGAATGAATAAATGAGAAAGCCTTTCTGTCAGTGTCACAAGTTTAACCAAAGAGTAATAATTAATGGTTATTTAAGCCGTTTATATAAGAGCTTGCTGAGTTCTGTAAAATTATAATAGCTCCATGAAACAGATTTGTTTTAATAACTATTATCGCAAGGTTACCATTCGTACCATGACCCCGAAATCAACATGTCCGCAGCGGGGTAGTTTGTCACCAATCAAATAAAACGAAATAGTATGTGTTAATGTATAGCCCCATCTCGCTCTTTCATACTGTTAACCTTTCTTTCTATGGGAAAATGGGAATCCACACTACCAAATTCTCCCTGTAGGTAGCGCATTGTTGATGCGGCCAAAGCTACCTGTCATTCCAGGACAGAAGTTGTGTATTTTTGAGTATTTTTTTTGTGTTTTCAATCTACGAAAGCATAATACCGTTGTTTGCTGTGCCAGGTTGTTACAATAATGGTGTTCATTTATTTCCAAAAGACACAGTTTAAAAAAAAAGAAGTGGGAAACAGCTATAAGAAGAAAATTAATTAATTTTATTATTATTATTTAGGCAAACAGGCAGTTGAAACAACTGATACAGTCTGCATCTCGCTATCATAGCTTAGTCTTTCTTTCCTGTATATGTTTAGGTAGTTTACTGGAACTATTTACATCATGATAAGCTTCTGGATCGGGAACATTCATCGTATAACTAGATTGTGAAGCTACGACACCAAAATTCCCGGTATCATCGCGGTTCCGATCGTAGAATTCTAACCTAAAAAACAAACCTGTACGTGTTTTATTATTTTAGTTCTATTTATTAAGAACCTTGTTATGATACTTTTAATCCTCGTTTCCGAAGTTCGTCTTTTAGTTCAGATAACTTCATTGACGAATACATTATGATGAAGTAACATTAGATAGTCACGAAAAACTGTAAATTAGATACGAAAAAGCGAGACATAAACAATAGCAAAATGTTTGTTGACATAGCCGTATCTATGCTAGCGCCATCTGCATCAAGCTTTGCGTGTGGATCCCCATTGGTGATACCAATACCAATAGGTAATTAGGTATCACATTGTGAACGGTCATGGTAGGTACCACTCGACTCTAATGCTGGGGCCACACTCTCGCGATAACGCGAAAATTTGCGTTGTCACGTCACGTCTGGCCAAAAATATCGTCCTATCGCGAATCATCTTCGCGAATACGAATGCCCTTCGCGCCGCTGTCGGTAAATTGCCACACATCAAAAGGTTTTGTCACGCCAAAGGTCGTGCGGTTGGCTACACTCCGCGCGCTTTAGTTGACTACGAGACGCCGAGCGGTTTACTGTGTCCAATTTTTGTGAATAGATAACATCCACCATCGCCTTTTATTCCTCTTTTTGGCCTTTTTATTTTTGTTCCAGTAGTAAAGATGCAGTAACTAATTATTAGCCGCCATGTGATACAGTACAGCGCAACAATTACCTCTTCCATATTTTCCGCTAAATTAAATATCGCGATGTTTTACTCGTAGATTATCGCAACGTCGTGAAGTTTTTTTTGATGTGGCCAAGCACGTTCATGGATCGAACACGAATTTTTTATCGCGACAACGCGACGATGAATCTTCGTTCAATATGTAGCCGTAGCATAAGGGATTGTTGATTTTTACATGGTAAGAGTTTAGCCATATATAAATTGGGCAGTTTTCTGGCAATTTGAAGGATACCTAGTTATTGCTGATAGTACGGGCCCAGAGGGCTTAGTGCGAGTCTTCATTTGTCAGTTACACGTGCTCACGATCGACCAAGTGTCAGAAACTATAGAAAAAGAAACAGATTTCCCAATTGTGCCGCTAGGGGCGCCTTAAGAGAGAGTAGCAGACCTGAATTTCCATATAAAAGACTGGGCACTTCCGGACCAAAGGTTGAAAAATAAAAGTGAGCGGCCACGTCATAATCTAATTACCGAGGAACAGCGAATGTATGTGTGGTGTCTCTCCCCAGACAATGGCACACCTACTGCATGCCCTACGTGCCCCTACACCTGCACACGTGAGGACCTGTACAACGTTACTGATAATGCTTTGTTAGTCGCCGAGTATTGGACCTCAAAAATATAACGCCAGTGTCGACACGACAAGAAGAAGAAGAATCATCTGATTTTAAATTAAAGCTGTGAATATGTGCTTAATTTTTTCTTATGAACATAGCTTTCAGATGGGGATAGCTTAAGAGATATTCATTTTATATTTTAATTAATTTTTTTTTAGTTAATGCCACGGCCCACGATTGATCAGAAAAAGTTTGCAAACGCGTAAAAACAATAAAAAAAGGTTATAGTACAAAATTACAGAAGCCTGTATTTTGTACCGACTCAAAGCGCATGGCAAGCCAGGGGAGGAGCAGCGAAGGCTACCCGAAACTGCTTCTTGGGGGCTCGAGCCCCATGCAAAGAAGCAGCGATGCGGGACGCAGAGGTAGCGTACTACAGGAGCCTGGCAGAGACAGATAATGAGGTCCCCTGGAAGATGGCCTATGGATGGTACAAAGTAACTTCTGCAGGGTGCGGCCTCCACAGAATGAGATGCGCAGAGTGAGGCTGCTAGAGGGACAACTAATACGAGTACTATAGAGAAATGCATGTCAGAAATATTGATGATTCTCTGCCTGCACGATGCCCCGGAGAAAAACTAGGTGTATCACCGCAGCGTGCGTATGACGGCAGCTTGTGCCACGTCGGGAAAAAGCTTGGCACCACCGACTCATCAGATGTTGACAACGCTGCCACGCTCCACACGCTACCCAACACTGCCCCAGGACTAAAGCGCGCACACTCGGTCACTGGAAATGAGATATTAGAAATAATACGTGACCATTGATATATTTCAAGAAAATCGCAAAAACACAAAATGAAAATTTAAACATTATTAGAGAAGAAATGCGAGAGATAAAAGACGAAATCAAAGCAATTAAGTCAGTTACTGAAAATTTTACTCAGAAACTTGAACAAGTTAATGACGATATTAAAAATATTAAACTGAATGACACCATAACGCATGAAAAAATCAGTCACTTAGAAAAAGAAATATCGCAAATAAAAGCAAAGGGTAATACTAATACACTGACGGCTGACAAACCTCCTCTTCAGTGCGAAAACCTTATTCGAGAACTAAAAGACCGTTCTGATCGCGAAAAAAACATTATTTTAATAGGAATACCCGAGAAAAACGACAAGCACTTTAATGTTCGATGAGTCCATGATATAGAAGAATTTATGAAGTTAGCTACATCAGTAATCAAAGATTGTCCTAAGCCAGCAAAATCAATGCGACTAGGCAAGTATGTGCCAGGTAAAGATCGTCCGCTAAAAATATGTTTTAATAAAAATGACACACCCAAACTTGTTACATAATAGAGAAAAGTTTGCAGACACAGTCAAGATCTACTCTGATCAAACTCCATCGCAAAAACAGTATCTTCAATCAGTGAAAGATGAATTTAAAAAACGCGTCGATAGTGGTGAAAAGGACCTGAACATTAAATATATTAAAGGAATACCAACCATCATTAAAAATAAAATCAACCAAAAAAACTGACTTCATCTTTATGACGAAATAAAAACCGTACAGAAAGAATAGATCATCACCTAGTGGAAAAATACGAAGATATCCCGCTCGTCCATCGTGTCTCCGTTTTTTCTATGCAAATTTACAAAGTATACGCAATAAAAATAAGTTCGATGAAATTAAATGTATTTTGAGAGCCATACCAAGGACTACCCTACCTATTGATATTAACGGAAACATGGTTTGTATCCGAGGGAGATGCTAAGATATATCAAATTCCTGAGTGTAGACATGCATATAACTATAGAAAGTGTAAAAAAGGTGGCGGTGTTTCTATTTACGTGCATAATACAGTCAATTTTGAAATAACAGAAGACCTTGTCGAAAACGGAAACCACTATTTATGGATAAATATAGGAAAACTATCATTAAATATTGGAGTTATATATAAACCTGATGGCGATGCTGACATGGAAAACTTTCTAAATATATATTCATCTCAATTGGAGCAACGAAAATGAACTTTAGTCTTTGGCGTTTTTAACATCGATTTACTCAAGAAAGATAAGTATATAAAAAATTTCGTTGATGAGGTAAAGAATCGGGATATGAAATCCTGAACAAAATTGATCCAACCTACTGTACACGAGAAACATCCAAAACAAAAACAATAATAGACCATATCAGCACTAATATTAAAATTAAAAACCATACATTTAGTATTTCTATAATAGAATCATCTTTATCCGACCATAAACACCTGTATCTCGAAGTTGGAAAAGAAGGACCAAGACATAATCCAAAAATTGCATTGGACTACGACAGGTTATACAAAAAAGTATCAGAGTCAATAGATGGCGCAGAGACCGATTACTATTGCATACTATGAAACGTCAATGATAGAAAAATACAAAAAAGTAAAACACTTAATACTCCACAAAAAGATTGGATTAATAAGAACATTATCGATGCAATAAATAAAAGAAACTATCCATGGAAGGAAACGAAAAGTAACAAACACGATGAAGAACTAAAGAAGCTATTTATGAAAGAATGAGAAAACGTCCAAGCTTTGATTAAGATGTATAAGGAAAATTATTATTATAAATTATTCCAAGACACTCATAACCAACCAAAGAAAATGTGGGAAGTCATTAATACCCTAGCTGCAAATAAAGTAAAAGAAAGCCCTGCTCCCCCAAAGCTGATGTCCGATTCCAAGTTAGTTACTGACGGCAACGAGGTATGTGATCTGTTTAACTTGTATTTTTCTTCGGTCGGTGCAGACCTAGCTAATAAAATACCTCAGAACTATCATAATGACATAGGTAACATCCTAATGTATGACCAAAATTACTCACATGACACATTACTAAATGAACTAAAGCCCTGTACTGTAGAGGAGGTAATTAAAATTATAGATAATTTGGATATTAATTCTAGTACTGGATTAGACGGAATCTCTACTAAGGCAATTAAATGCCTAAAAAATCTTATTGCAGAAAATTTAGTCAACTCAATAAACAAATGTTTTAGGCTCGGTATTTTTCCTAACTCTCTTAAGGTGGCCAAAGTGAGCCCTATATATAAATCAGGTTCTAGAACTGATCCTAGTAACCGCAGGCCGATTTCAGTGCTACCCGTATTATCGAAGATATTCGAGACATTATTATATAACCGCCTTAACAGCTATTTAACGGTAAAAAGTTTTTAATTGAAGAGCTGTACGGCTTTTGTTCAAAGTCTAGTACTCTGACAGCTGCAGAAGATTTGATAACGAAAATTAAAACTAGTATCGATGATAAAAAAAATAGCATTGGGCATATTCATTGATTTAAAGAAAGCCTTTGATACAGTAAGCCACGAAAAGCTTATATTAAAACTACGTAATATCGGTGTCAACGACACAGCACTAAAAATGTTTAAATCATATCTTAAATAAATGACTTTGTAAGTAGCTCTCAGAAAATTACGTTCGGTATACCATAGGGTTCCATACTTGGCCGACTTTTGTTCTTAATTTATGTAAACAACATAAGCAAAATAGGTATAACGGGCAATATTACACTTTACGCCGACGATACTTGTTTATTTTATTTTAGAAGACAATACTGTTTGAGGGAGCACAGCTATTCAATATGCTACCAAACCCCATAAAAGAGTGTGAAAGTATGAATATATTTAAAAATAAGCTAAAATTGTATTTAGAGTCGAATACCGGCTAATTACATAAAATTTTTTTACTCATCTCATTATAAATCAAATGTAATTTCGTGTGAGAATAAAGATCTTTAAACCTAAACCTAAACCACGGCCTTCATACGAGACGGAGTTTTCCCGGACAGCTGGAATACTGGAAGACTGGCTGTCCTCCAAAGGGCAACGATAAACCTTTGGCAAACTCACATGCGTATTGACCGGTAACGTTACTATCCATACTTCGATAGATACTGAAACGCCTGTTCAATGCCTGCGCTTTCCTTCACATGGATCGATACTACCTGCGCAGCACGGCTTTAGGTGTGGTACTTCGACCGTCTCAACGATTAACGCAGTCATTGACCGTGTTGCGAGTGCCACTGAGAGATATGTTAAGGCGATATTACTTGACCTCATGGAAGCTTTCGACAATTCCTGGTGGGTCATGATCTTACTCATGGTGAAACAGTACGGCTGTCTAGTCCACCCATCACCTATAGGATCCTCAGAAATTACTTTACAGTAAGCCGAATAGGGTTATTCATGGCAAGCAAGCAGGTGAGGAAGCGGTCAAAAATTATCTGTCCGTAAGAATCGGTGTTAGGACCAATTTCGTTGAACATCCTGCTCAACGACATCCTCAGGCTGCCGGTGCCACAAGGGGTAAGTATGGTCGCGTACGCGGACCACCTGTCATTTATCTTCCTGGGGGATTGGGTACCGGGCATTGAGGGTTCTATATACAGGTACCTTTGTTCCCTGTCTGTGTCACATACGTAGCTGTGGTGTAGTGACAACGCGGGTTGATCTACATGGTTAGGCATGCTCTTTTGAGTATTTAGCGGTGATCTCTTTGATGATTTTTTTAATTTATTTTTATTGAAATTAAAAATATTAAAAACATCATAACTCTTAAACTATCCATGGCAGCGAAGTAATGTTTTTAAAAAATGTAAGCACATATAATTACTATAATTAATGGAATCAGGTGTTACTTTGCGGAAATCCATTATTAGATGTTATATCCATTATTAGATCATATCATTACTAATAAATAGAGGCTAATTTCAGAATTGGCCACCCGTTTCTTTTTCTTGGTCCAAGCTCCATAATAGTTTGCCATCTCGCTCTTTCATCCTGTAAACCTATCACCTTGTAAACGCTCACAGTACGGGTTTTAGCTATCTTAAAGTTGGATAGTTTTGTGATTGCTGGCAATTCAAAGGATAATTATTTTGCTGATGTACGGGCTCAAAAAAACTTTAATCAAAAGAATTATTCTTCAACGAAATAAGTTTTAGTTGCATTTAAAAAGTGTAGGAGTGTAAAGTGTAGGAGGGGACGAATGTTAGGCCACCTGATTCGACACGACAATTTTATTAAAACGATAATAGAAGGAAGAATAGAAGGAAAAAGGAAGCGAGGAAGACCAAGAATAGGCTACATGCAGCAAATAAAAGAAAAGATAAATGTCGGGTCGCATCAGGAGGTTAAGATAAGGGCGGAAAGCAGAGAGGAATGGAAAAAACTCCACCGACAAGAGCCTAGCTCTTAAATTTGATGATGATGATGATGCATTTAAAAAAGTAAAAATTGCATGTGAACGTCAGAAATTATTTGAAATAAGAATGACAAATTGATTGCTTCAAAATGTTTCGTTAATATTTATTGAGCCCGCCAGCTGGTAAACTTAAAAATGCATTAAGAAATAACAATATGCCTGCGGAAATTCCATGTACTTGCAGTACCCCAAGTGATTGTCAGGTCAGTGGAGGAAGAATACTAATATTTATTATGTTAAAAAACTCATCCACAGTCAACACATAACATCATGAAGTAAGTTTTGTTGCTTTACCTCTTAGAATAAGCTTGACCTATGTGTTTTAGTAATTTGTTGTGGTGCCTATGTGTATGTTTATTTATGCTTTCCCTTGTGCTGCGCCTGCACCTAAGCATCGCCCAATCATATCACATCGGTCGTCATGGTCTAGCTAGTCAATAAAAAGCTAGTCTAGTGGGGCGTTAGTAATAAACGTGATGTAGCTGGTATTGTTTTTTATAATAATAATATTTTTTTGATAAATAGTACAATTAATATATTCTTAGCACTTGGACACTACTTTTAAGCTTGTGCTAAGAGGCTCCGCTCATATTCTATAGCTTTAACAATTTCTATAATTCTTAGTATCTAATACTCATTATTTAATACTTAAAATAGCTTGTGTTTGTGTAGGTACGTGTCTGTGCCTGTGTGTGTTTATGCTCGTATGGTTTTGTGTTATGATGTGCGGTGCGGCCTTTTTCATGCTGGCTACACTGAGAGTGCTAGTGACAGTGAGTAAGTGAATGAATGAGTGAGTTGGGTTGGTCTTGGTCTTGATCGTGTGAAGATTTTGAGTGCTCATCGTGGGATTTTATTAGAAATTATTTCTTGTGGATCTACACGAACAAACTAGTTACCTCTTAACTGCGATACAAGTATAATTTGGACTACGTAATATGATTACGGATTTGTCTGATGAATTGGATCAAAGCGATAGCGGAATGGAATCACTGATTGCTAGCAAGGATGATACCCCTGAACGTAGGCCTGAGGATAGTTTCATAACCCCTTCGGTATGTAATAAAATGTTAGGTTAAACTTTTACGCCCGTTTTCTATTATTGTTGTTGTTCTGATTAGGCGTATTTTTTACAGCTAGGATCATCACCCAGTGCTGGTAAACCAATAGGCACACTGAAAGAATTCGACGATGTGAGTAGCTTTCTATCTAAATATGACTTTTGTAATTGAAATTAAAAAATTAAAGCAAAGCAAAGGATTTGCTGATGAGTATTTGTGTAATTGATAACTTTTATTTACAGGAGCCCGATGAAACACTTTCTGAAAGACTATGGGGATTGACTGAGATGTTCCCAGAATGTGTCCGGAATGGCACTTACACAGTCACTACTAAGACTTGGTAAGCAATAACTTAATAAAATAAAAATACTATACACCAGCCGCCTTTGGACTAATTACACTAAAAAAGCTTTCAATGCTCCGCGTATCCAGTACAATAAAAGTTTTAGAGGGCTGATGGGACTACCGAGGTTCTGCAGAATGTCGAGATAAGTCTGCATCGCATCAGGAATGTTTGTGGAGGCTAAAGTTGACTGTTTTTATGCAATCATATGCAAATGAGTAGCCTCTCTGATGTGCCGCGTGCAAGAGAGCTCCAACAATCTTCTCAGCACATTATTGAAAAGGCTGGACTGTCCTATAATTGGACGTAGTTAAACAGAAAGGACTCAATCCACACATTGGCCAAAATTGAGTTAAGGGTGCCATCGTACTCCTGATGGTCGAAACTTTAATGTAGTGAAGACCCTATTTTTTTAAATGTACACAGAAAGTAGGTTTTTTTTCTACTTCGACTCAACCCACAATATGAAGAGCAAACAAAATGGTTTTGCTGAATGGATTCAATCCACTTGAATTGTTTCTGATAAATGTATTTCTATGAGTGTGTTCATAAGGTCGATAAACCAGAATAAACTCAAACAGTTTGGATTCTTTCTAAGAAATAGTTTGATTCAAAATATATATTTTCTTAAATATCTAAAACGACTCAAACAGGTTAGGTCGTTTCTGTGTTATAGGTTTACTGAAATAAAATATTTACTTTTGTTTAACAGAAACGACTCAAAACACTTGAGATATTTTAGAAAAACTGGTTTGAGTGAACTGTATATTGGACGTAGTTGAAAAGGGAGGACTCAATCCACACAAAGTTATGAGCGTTTGAAGTTTCAGCTGAAATTTATCAAAGACAAAGTATTTTCTTTGTTTTTATTTCCACATAATTTATTAAGAATAGAGGTATATTTTACTTGTCCATCATATAATTATGGTAACATATTATTTGAAATAGGTTTCGAGAAATAAACCGAAATGTGGGTTGATTCCTTTTCATTAAATGTAAGTGCGTCAAGAAGACGAGTATTTTTTTTTAATTTCCTGACTCAAAACTACTATTTGGCTAAAAATGAAGTTATTATAAAAAACTGAATAAGTTATAAAAATGTTATTTATTTATTGTCTTTGGACATAGATGTGACAAAATTAAGTTAATACGCAATTAAAAACATTTTAAAAAATTGGAAAAATAGCCCATAAATGAGCTCGCACATCAATTGCCTTCATCCTCCTCCAAATCAAAGTCAAGAGTTGGTCATATTCATCAATATCTTCATTGATATTGCTGTATCCCTTAAGGTTATTATAAAATACATGACAGTCTTCAGGTATCAAGCTACACATAGATCTGGGATCTACGAGCTTGGCTTGAGGAATAGATTTTCCCTGGGGCCAAAGAACTTCAAAATCTTCTTCTGTATGAGGGCCATTCAATAAATACTTAGCCTACAAAAGAAAAAAGAAAATTTTGAGAAAGTAGAGATTTATTTTTCAACATAGTCTCCTTTCAATATCAACACACTTGGCCCAGCGATACTCCAACTTTTTCAACCCGTCCAAAAAATACGATTTCCCGAGGTCTTCAAAATAGGCCTCTGTGGCGGCGATGACCTCACCATTCGACCCAAATCTTTTGCCGGCCAGTGACTTTTTCAGATTTGGGAACAAGAAGAGTCACAGGGAGCCAAATCTGGAGAATACGGTGGATGGGGCAGCAATTCGTAGCGCAATTCTCGACCAATTTGGCCATGACGACGGCGGAGGTGTGAGCCGGCGCGTTTTCGTGGTGGAACAGCACTTTTTTCTTTGCCAAATGTGGCCGTTTTTATTCAATTCGGCATCGAATCGGCCCAATAAGTCAGAAAAGTAAAGCCCCGTGATTGTTTTACCCTTCTCAAGGTAATGGATGTAGATCACACCTTGCGAGTCCCAAAAAACACTGGCCATCACCTTTCCGGCCGATTGAACAGTCTTCGCCTTCTTTGGAGCACGTTCGCCGGGTAAAGTCCACTGTTTCGACTGTTCCTTGTTCTCTGGTGTGTACCAGTGAACCCATGTTTCGTCGACGGTCACAAAACGACGCAAAAACTCTGCTGGATTGCGTTGAAACAGTGCTAAACATGTCGCCGATGTGGTCTCACGGATGCGCTTGTTGTCTGTTGTGAGCAAACGCGGCACCCATCGCGCCGATAACTTTTTCATACCCAGTTCTTCGTGCAGAATATGATGCACTGTCCCTTCTGCGATGCCTACAGTCTCAGCTATCTCGCGAATCTTCAATCGCCGGTCTGTCAACACGAGATCGTGGATTTTTTTTACGTTAACCTCCGTAGTAGCTAGAGGTGAAAACTTCGGAATCTTTCCGAAATTTTGGAAATTTTCAAGAATACTTCCGGAAGTTTTGCTGAAAACTTCCAAAACTTCCGGCAACTTTGGAAGTTTTCATAATAGATTAATTTAATAAGAAAAACTGGGGATACTTTGAACCTTACTTACTGTGTTACTATGATTACATATTGAACATCACAAATAAACAGTGTTTGATGGCTAAACCCTATTATAAGTAACTAGCAGTCCGCCCCGGCTTCGCCCGCGGTACACACATAGCCTATGACACTTGGGGATAGTGTAGCTACCCAATGGTGAAAGAATTTTGGAAATCGGTCCAGTAGTTTCGGAGCCTATTCATTACAAACAAACAAATCTTTCCCCTTTATAATATTAGTGTAGATAAGTGTAGAAGTGTACATACACTTCTAGACACATCTATTGGCCCACCTTAGAGTTTAGGATTCGATGGCCCTAGCGATGGGCAAGGGAAAGAAAAAATTGGGATGGAAAAGAAAAATACGGGAAAGTATGGGAAAAAACGGAAAGATTGGGAAATATTCCGATTCGGCGGGAAAATACTCAAAAGTGGTCTTAAATTAATAAAATGCGAGAATTTAGCTACTGTAACAATGGTTTTACACCTGTAGCACACCCTTACATAAAACTATAACAGCGGAACCACGCTAGTTTTGCCTGTTTGTCAGTTTTATTACAACAAACGTAAACTACATGTTCAAATGCTAAGATTTATCCGAGTCTTTTTTTCTTTGAGACTCGACGATCATGTAGTATACTTCCTATTACTGTGCCCAAGATGTCACGAATGAGTGCAGAAATGTAGACGTTTGAGAAGGATTGGAGAAATCTCGACGTAAAGATACAGGGTCATAGTAAAATCTCTACATTAGAAACGGCAGTTTGGTTTCTGTTAAGTTAAAATATTTGAGACAAGTGATAATAAAGTAAATCTTCGTTATTAAAAACAAGAAATTCAGAAAACAAAACGGGTAGGTTTGTTTCCTTCGAGGTGTCTAGGTGAACATACTTAAAGTCCCGAGTGTGGTAAGTGACCTACCAACGAAATAGTGAAAGAAAGGCGCCTCTTTTGTTTATATTTTTTTTGCTTGTAAACTCGAAATCTGCTTATTTTATTTTAAGACACATTACTTTAATTTTTTTTTCAATAGGTCCAAAAATTAACAAGATATTACAAAGTATCTGATTTGATTACAAGTTCAAAAACTTAATTCCAACTGCAGACAAATCTCGCAATACTATTTTTTTGATAAAGAAAACACTTCCAAAGTGGTAAGATATCTATCTAACTTAAAAATGTAAAAAAAAAACTAAATTGGTAAATAAATAAATAAAATAATAAATTGTTTCAACAAACACACCAATTACCTAGCCCCAAACTAAGCGTCAGCTTGTGCTATGGTGACTAGGATAACGGATAGACATACTTATATACATTTATAAACATCCATGACTTTAGGTACAAATGCTCGTGCTCATCACACAAACATTTGCCCCTTGCGGGATTCGAACCCGCAACCGTCTGGTTAAGAAGTCCGGAGCGCGAACAACTACACCAAGACGGTCGTCAAATTTAGTATAGTTTTCAAATACACACATCAAAAAAAGTTTACGATCACTGAAAAATCGAAATCTGTTTTGTTACCTTAGATTATATTATGATTTTTTCTTCTTTCAAGATTTTTTATTTAAAAATATACAATTAGAATACAAAACAATACAACAGTTCAATAGTTTTTCCATATAAAAAGGCTTTCAGTCATAGCTTACTTACGCTCACTTTGACGGATTTCAAATATTTTTTCGCAAAAAGTTAAGATTGAAAAAATGCTAAGAGGATTATCAGAAGTTTTACGTGAATAGTAATTTTGAGGGAAGAAGGATACAGCACGAGGGATATGCTATGTCCCAATCCTGTGTCGTGACCATATTGCAGAGGTACCACGGGATGGGTAATTTAGCTGACCGACCCCGCAGTGGTCCCAACTGTTTTGACTGCTGCCCAAAAGCGCTATATTAGATTGCTGGCAGCCAGTGACCCAACAATCAACGCTACTAAAATACAAGCAGAAATTTGGGTCGCCTCTGGGCTTGAAGTTAGCACTCAGACCATTCGGAATTGCTTGCACCAGGCTGGATTACGAGCACGGAGGTCTTGGCGAGCGCCTCTGAATTCCCGGCAACGTCAATGACAGAGATTGGAGTGGGCTAGGCTTTGGCAGAATAAAGAAGATGAAGAAGAAAACATTTGGCAAAACTGTCTCTTCGTTGACGAATCGCGAATCAGTACTCATCCACATAACCGACGTGTCTATGTCTATGAGAAGACCAGTAGATCTTGAAAGGCAAAGAACTGCCACAGGAACAGTTAAGCAAGGCAGGAAATCGGTGTCCTTTTGAGGGTGGTATTATGGTTGGAGCTAGAACACCTTTTATCCCGTATCGAGGCTTCATGACAGCAGACATGTATAAAGCAGTTGCTATTAATGGAATTGTCAGACCATTCCGAGTAAACCATGGGCACCAATTTGTACTGGTCGATGATAATGCGCCCGCAAATCGTGCTCAACAAGTCAATGCTGCTCTCCGAGAATACGACATCACAAGGTTACTCACTGGCCTACCGGCTCGCCTGACTTAAACCCGATAGAGCACGCGTGGGATGCTCTTAAGCGAGCTGTTTGAAACCGTCAGCCACGTCCCCAGACAGTGCCAGACCTCAGGGAAGCCGCTATTAAAGAATGGGACAGGTTACCCCAAGAAATGCTGGATAATTTGATCCTTAGCATGCCCAGGATGATCCCTACATGTATTTGAGCCAGGGGAGGAGTTATATTATATTGAATAAAAATTTTATCTATAAATTGTCGTTAAGTTTGGTTAACCAGTATTTACCTCTATATCAAATTTCTCTTACAATAACATTATGGTTAATTACTCAATTTTAGTTATTAAAAAAATAAAATTCGTTTTTTTAACGAAGATTTAACTTTATTATCACTTGTCTTAAATATTCAAACTTAACAGAAACCAAACTGCCGTTTCTATGTAGAGATTTTACTAGGACCCTGTTTCTTTACGTCGAGATTTCTCCAATCCTTCTGAAACGTCTACATTTCTGCACCAATTCGCGACATCGTGGACACAGTAGTAGGAAGTATACTACAGGATCGTCGAATCTCAAAGAAAGAGAGACTTAGATGAACCTAAGCATTAGAACATGCCGTTTACGTTTGGTGTAATAAAACTGACAAACAGGCAAAACTAGCGTGGTCCCGCTGTTATGGTTTTATGTGAAGGTGTGCTACAGGCGTAAAACCATTTTTAAAATAGCAAAATTCTAGCATTTTATTACTTAAAGTGCACTTTTGAGTATTTTCCCTATTTTCCCGACGAATTGGAAATATTCCGCATACTTTCCCCGAATTTGGGAATAAACCCAACAGTTGGAAATATTCCGGGAAGTAAACCCAACGCTAGATGGCCCCTACCAACATATGATTGCTGGATTGAACAAAAACTGTTGATGCAGTTTAAACCTGATACATTTTACCATCTTTTTCGATCGTATTGTTTTAAATTTGAATTCAGAATACCATACGACATGGAGCTACGCCTAACAAGTCAGATATGCGCCTTGTTAAAGACAATTGATTTTTGAATAAAAAACATGTTTTATCAAATAAAGGGATTTAATAACGCGTGTTGCCTCCATGGGCATCTACCACAGCTCTCATACGATTAGGCATAGAGTTTATCAACCGCTCTATGAAATTTTGAGGGATCATCTCCCATTCCTCTTCTATGGCAGTTTTCAACTCCTGTATTTACTGCACGATAGTAAAACTCTTTTGTAACAACAGCGCCATTGGGCGGCGAGACTAAGTAATTATTGAGTGCCCCTCGTAAACTAGATTAAAACACCTTTGCTTCTTTTTGACAAATCTAACGTTTGAATATCTCCACTCTCTGACGTCATATTATTTAAGTATTTATCTTCTTTTTTCAATAAAATCTGCTTGGTTTTCAGTCAGTTTACTTTTAATCTATTTGTATATATTTTGCGGTTAACATTATTTTTTGTACTTAAAAAATCTTGTGTTTACATTCTAGTAACGTGAAGTGGATTTTTCTTTTTACAGACTTTCATAATATTTATATAAACTTCTGGGGTGTAAATTCGCTCGTGAGTTCACATTAAATCTTGCTGAATCCGTGTCATTTGGCAAAAAGAAGGGTTGGGTGACTGCTTAGCAGTCACCCAACCCAAAATAGTTTTTAACAGATGTAAGAAGGTATACGGGGCCAAGGTAGGGTTTTTTCGAGGTCGTAGATGACACATTCAAAAGTGGGATCTGTTTTAGCACGTGCCAAGTCTTGAGACATTTGATCATGAAGATTTTCCGCTCTCATTTGATGTATATCTCTTTGTTGGATCAAAAGTTCTTTTTCTTCTGGTACATTACACTTCTGTATTGCTAGGGCTAACGAATCACATTTCTTGCAGGTATCCTTCTTCAAGGATTTACAGCGGAGATTGAAACACGTGTAAAATACGCGCTTCAGTATAGCAAAAGAGACACATTTCTTCTCACTGCCGTACACGTTTTTAAATTCTATACGATAGATGTCATTATTTTTTTGGATAGTCATACCTGGTTTTAAAAAAATGCGTGCCATTGTTTCGTTGTCTTCTGTAATGAGATTCGTATTTTGGGAGGGAGTTGACATTTTTCACAAATCTTACCTATCTACTTCAGTGATTTTATTTCAACCATCTTGTTTTTGTCCCCTCTTATCCTTGAAAGTTTTCTGTCCGCTTTTTGGCCAAACACATGTCAGCTCTTTAAGATGATATTTGAAAAGTGTGCGGCAGCGAGAAGAAATGGGTCTATTTTGCTATACTGTAGCGCGTACTTTACACGTTTCAATCTCCGCTGTAAATCCTTGAAGAAGGATACCTCCAAGAAATGTGATTCATTAGCCCTAGCAATAAAGAAGTGTAATGTACCAGAAGAAAAAGACATTTTGATCCAACAAAGAGATGAACACCAAATGGGAGCGGAAAATCTTCGTGATCATATGTCTCAAGACTTGGCACGTGCTAAAACAGATCCCGCATTTGAATGTGTTACCTACGACCCCAAAAAAGCCCTTCCTTTGCCCCGTATACCTTCTAACATCGTTGTTTATAAACGACAGTTATGGGTTTATAACGCTGAGATCCACGTTGTCTCTAACGATCAAGGACGATGCATTATCTGGGTTGAAGGTGGGGCCGGACGAGGAGCCCAAGAAGTTGGCTCGTGCTTCATTAATTTCATTAAAAACGATCTGAGGAATGGCGTAATTTTGTCCTTTGAGCGACTGCTGCGGGGGACAAAACCGAAATATTAAAATGTCTAAATGTTAAAAACTAAAATGACACGGATTGTCAAGATTGAATGTGAACTCAAAGCGCCACAAGCGAATTTACACCCCAGAAGATAACATAAATATTATAAAAAATCTGTAAAAAGAAAAACCCTCTTCACGTTACTAGAATGTAAACACAAGATTTTTTAAGTACAAAAAAAAACGCAAAATATGTACAAATAGATTAAAAGTAAACTGACTGAAAACCAAGCAATTTTATTGAAAAAAGAAGATAAATACTTAAATAATATGACGTCAGAGAGTGGAGATATTCAATCGTTAGATTTGTCAAAAAGAAGCAAAGATGTTTCAATCTAGTTTGCAGAAGAAGATTTTGAAGTTCTTTGGCCCCAGGGAAAATCTATTCCTCAAGCCAAGCTCGTAGATCCCAGATCTATGTGTAGCTTGATACCTGAAGACCGTCATGTATTTTATAATAACCTTAAGAGAAACAGCAATATCAATGAAGATATTGATGAATATGGACCAACTCTTTACTTTGATTTGGAGGAGGATGAAGGCGATTGATATGCGCGCTCAGTTTTGCGCTATTTTTCCAAATTTTTAAATGTTTTTAATTGCGTATACTCTTAATTTTGTCACATTGATGTCTCATATATGGACAATAAATAAATAACATTTTTATGATTTTAATTATTCAGTTTTTTATAATAACTTAAGTTTTAGTCAAACAGTAGTTTTGAGTCCATTCTGAGAAATAAATAAAAAATACCCGTCTTGACGAACTTACATTTAATTAAATGGACTCAACCCACATTTCACTTAATTTCTCGAAACCTATTTCAAATATGTTACCATGTATGATGGACAAGTAAAATATACCCCTATTCTTAATTAATTATGCGAAAATAAAAACAAAGAAAATACTTTGTCTTTGATAAATTACAGCTGAAACTTCAAACGCTCATAACTCAAAAGTGACTTTGTGTGGATTGAGTCCTTTCTATTTAACTTCATCCAATTAAGCATTGGAATAGCTTACATATGTTGGCCAACACTAGTAGCTCTAATAGGAATTTGAATAAAAAATATGAATTTGATTAATTTATTGTAGATTATAAGTAAAAATAAGACATGTATTTAAAAATTTATTTTGAACATAACTTATCATAATAAATTACTACTAACTTAGCATAAGAAATACCAACACAAATGGATTGTACTATCTGACTGATTAAATGAAATAAAAATTGAAAAGTTTACTTAGTCTTCAGTAAATGTTTTACAATAAAATTATTTCTTGTTTGTCTACAATCTTGCTCCATTGTTCACATTTCTGACCTGTTTTAATCCAGTTTTCTTCTGCTATTTGCTTTATATCATCGGCCCACCTTTCTTTTGGTCCCCCAACCATCCTCTTACCTTTTTGTCTATTTAGTTGTTATTATTAGACCACCCACCTATTGTTGGGTAATTTTGCAAGGTGGCCTACCCGTCATCATTTCTGATTTTATGAATTATTATTTTCTGCAGTAGAAAACAGTGATTTACCAAAGTATTTTTATCAGTGACACAAAGGTGCTTAATATTTTTTTCAGGTCTGGTGTAAAATCTTTATACGGCCTGTCACGCTCTGTAATGTGGGTTGTGGCCAGTTCATCAGTTATTCTATTCGCTCCTGTCATCTTTGAGGTAGAGCGAGCACAAGTGGAAGAAATGCAAAAATCCCAGCAAAAACAGGTAATCATTATGATTGTTAGATTATCTTTACATTAGATGAACATGTCTTGTAGAACAATAGCTTCTGTAGATACTAGGTTTTGCTATTTGCAAATGTATAGTCTAGATGTGATGCTTGCAGAAAAAATGTTTCCATAAAAAAGTATTTCATGACTTTTTATCCCAGAATAAAATATAAATATTACGCGTGTTTTATCATCATTCTGATTTCAGTTTTTCTTTTTTACAGGTCTTATTGGGTACCAATACTTCCCTGTCAGGTCCAATGCCTAATATGCCACCAATGCCTCGGTAAACCAAAAACCTAAAACATATGTTTATGTACACCTATCTATGTATGACACACTATAGGACTCAAATTGTCATCCTGAATGCTTTAATGTTAGTTTTTTAGATTAATTAAATAGATACTTTTATGGTAATATTTGAAATAATTTTATTGGAGTTTATTATTTCCTGTTACAAAAATTCTAGCATAATCTCAAAACACTTATTGAACTGTATACTAATTGCATTTAATTAAAATATTGAATCACGGTTCTTAAGAGTTGAAGAGAACATCAATCTTTTTTGCTTTTGTAAACTTACTTTGTTTTATGGTTGTTTAATGTTGGTGTAAGTAGGTACTTTAATTAATGGAATGTATAGGATAGACATGATATAAAACAATCATATTAGTTAATAAAAGTACTGTTAAATGTATGGTTTGGTTTAATTTCTGTGTTTACGGCCACACTGATAGCCTAGCGCGGGCGCTAATTATCAAACATACGAAAAGCACCTCCATAGTGGCGGAAGACGCGACACTCGCGTTTTCATCTGTTTGACAAATCGCGTTCTCGCCACTTTAGCCGCGCCTTATAAATTATATCCATAATCCGTTTGGCATGTAAATAGGGGAAAGGGGCCAAAAGCAGGTCACTAATGTTTATTTTAATAACCTCTTCAGATTCTCGATGAAAAGTCGAGACTTCTTGCCAAGATTTCTCGCACAACACTGGTGTCTAATCACACTTAAGATATTTCGCACCTGCTGTTCTCCTCGCTACTAAAGTAGTAATATGGACGACTTTGACAGTGCACCACCCGCACATCAGGCGACCGCTGTAGGGTCCGGCATGAAATTGTGTTTGTTCTACGATCGGTGTTGGTATTTTTCCCGAACATTATAACATTCTTGTCTATGTTTTCAGTGTAACGAAAGGAAATAAATATAGCTATTTTTGCAATGCCGTTGATTTAATTTATGTTGTGTGCTCACAGTTATCATTCAAGCAGGGGTCACGCAAGAAATTTTCTGTGATTGGTGTCGGTATTTTTCCTGCTTCAAATTAGTTTCTCCATATGTCATGCAGGTATCCAAGCTACTTACATTGATTAGGTACTTATGTAAGTGTGTTATTATAAAAAATCTCGTCGAGCCCTTTTCCCTTTGTCCCTACACACCAGTAGTCTTGGGTGGATAGTTTCCGAGATATGGCGGTTTTTGAAATTATGGTGTCATGTAGCCCAGACACTCATACTTGTTACTTAAGAGCGAAGAAGCTGACAATTAAATAAATAAATTGTTTCAACAAACACCAATTACCTAGCCCCAAACTAAGCGTGAGCTTGTGCTATGGTGACCAGGATAACGGATAGAAATACTTAAATACATATAAACATCCATGAATAAGGTACAAGTGCTCGTGCTTATCACACAAACATTTGCCCCTTGTGGGATTCGAACCCGCAACCGCCTGGTTTATAAGACCGGTGCGCGAACGACTACACCAAGACGGTTGTTAAATTGGACATAACAAACACTATTAAGTATTTGGAAAGAAAAGTTATATTTTTTATTATTACACATTACATAGGTACCCAATCAGTGTAGGTACCTAGGATATCTACACGACATACGAAGCAACTAATTTGAAGCGGGAAAAATAGAAAGAAAAATGCTTTATTAATTTGGGACATCACAAACACACACACACGCGCTTACAAAAAAATATATAACATAATAGTAAATACAAACTACACAACAAAAAAGAAAATAAAACAACAAAAATACCAACCGATCAAAGAACACACAATTTCGTGCCGGACCTTACTGCGGTCGCCAGATGTGCGGGAGGCGCACTGTCAGTCATCCACACTACTACTTAGTAGCGAGGAGAACAGCAAGTGAGATTTATCTTAAGTGTGAACAGACACCAGTGTTGTGCGAGAAATCTTGGCAAGAAGTCTTCGACTTCTCATCGAGAATCTGAAGAGGTTATTAAAATAAACATTAGTAACCTGCTTTGGGCCCCTTTATAAATAGGGGTATTTACATGCCAAACGGATTATGGAGCAACAAATTCATAATAACTTTTTCCCTACAAGGCTTATAAATCTGAGACCATCGAGGACATATCCTTCTGTGACAAACATCACGATAATGTACTCAGCTAGTACAAAGTCTTGTTATGTGTTTTTTTGTGTGATTTAGCGACTTTGATATGAATGCACCAATTTACAGATACTTTAAAATGGCGGGATCAGCGTTTTGATTTCATTACTTTAATCCAGTTATTGCTACCAAGAAGACAGTACAGTATATAGGAAGTACAAATGCAGTACTAATCGAGTTCAATGAATTATGGTTGTGTGCGCAGCGATTCAAGTTGGTCCCGCCACTTTGACGTCATAATGGCAGGACCAGCAAAATGTCGAAGTGCCGTTTTTGTCCTCAGATGTACAAACGCCTAGGCCAGGGTACAAATGATGCACTTATACCCTGATATGAAACATTTTGAATCGGAAGCTTGGTCCCGCCATCTTGATGCTGACGATAAACGTATGCGCAGGCGCAGCGCAGACGCTGGGACAACGCGACGCGTGCGTGCGTATCTCTCTATAATGAATTCTCCCATATATTTTTATTTTTTCGTTATCGCACTAATTTTCTTTTTAAAAGCAAAGCTAAATAGTGTTTCCTCGTCGGAATCCATTTTGTTAATGATAATACCGAAACGACAACGAAATTGTGTGACGTCTGCGCCGCGCTAGCGCAGCAACGCGATGCACGCGTCGCGTTGTCGCAGCGTCTGCGCTGCGCATACGTTCATCGAACGCTATGCTGGACAAACGCTAGTGTTAAGGCGCTCTTACTGAAGGCAATTATAGCCTGACCAGAAATATATGGGACCTGAATTGCGGGCGCTTCTATTCATTTTTATATGACAACACTCGGTATAGTCATACTAGCGTAGATTGGCAACTGAACATGAAAAAAAAATTGTATATGTTTACATTCATGTTAATTTTGAAGCCTGCTGCCTAATGATACCAGATGCTAAGATAAAAGAATACGACATAACACTCGCAAATTAAGTACTTATTAAATTATGTAACTCTTTGTAATATTGGCCTTAAATTTTGAACCAAAACACAAATATCTTTACAAAACGGTAAAAAGAAACATTAATCCACTGTTTTTTCTAAATGATATTATTAATAATGTTATCATAACTTTAATAATGTATATCAAATCATGGAAGACTTCGAACAATTATAGTTGAAATATCGAAGAAGGGTTAAAATAAAGAAATTAAAACTTAAAACAAGTATTTTTATAATATTATTTTCAAAATTGGTTATTAAATTATTCTCCGTAGCCATCAGTAGCCAATTTTCACTATTCGCACTATATGACATACCAAAAATTCGTGATGACAACTGTATCAGTAATTGATTTTAAGGAACCGTGATGATTACATAGGCTTTCTTGTCGAAAAATACTACAACACATATTAAACCACTTTTCTTTGACGAAAACAAATAGTTCTCGGTATTTTTATCACATGAAAATTGCACTTGGTCGAAAATTAGATCACGCGTCCACTTTGACACTAATCATTATGACAATTAATGACATGTCAATGACGATTTGAGGTTTCTGTTGCCAGTAAAAGAAATTAGTTCCAGTTGTTTTCTGCAATATGGCGAGGTCCCATATATTCTTGGTCAGGCTATAAAAAGCAAGATTGTTCGATACAATTTAGATGAAATGCCTAAGTTTATATTAACACCATTGCTTTTTGATTTCCATCGGTTTTTTCGTTGTATTCGTCGTCGGAAGTCGTTTGACATTTGTCTAGTTGGCTTGGTCGGGTACTTAGAGTAGATACTTAGTATTCATCATCATACCATACCTTTCATACCTACATAGCTTAGCCTACATAGGTACAGCAAGATCAGCAAGACATTGTAGCAAGTTGTTTTTTTAAAGGATACATGCTGCCGATTGACTACATGCATATTTCATATATAGCCTGACCAAGAATATATGGGACCTCGCCATATTGCGGAAAACAATTGGAACTCATTTCTTTTACTGGCAACAGAAACTTCAAATCGTCATTGATATGTCAATAATTGTCAAAATGATTTCAAGAAACTATATATACAATTTATTAATAAAAATTAAGATAAATTACTTAATACAACACAAAAACAAATATTATAAAAAGGGTCCTTGTGGTAAGGTTCCCAGGATGCTGGCAGCATTACCGCGCTGGATAGCGATGCTTATACGCTAAGCAAGGTAGCTGCCAGCTCTTGGGTCACCACTGATGTCAACTAGCCTCTTGGAAATCTCTTTGAAAAAAGAGATAGCGTTGGGACCCCACGAACCCAGTGTTTCGACTCCAAACGGTACAAAGTGGTACCGGGAGTCGATCTGCCTGTACTTGTTCTGATGATTAATGTCAAAGTGGACGCGTAATCTAACTTTCGACCAAGTGCAATTTTTATGTGATAAAAATACCAAGAACTATCCGTTTTTGTCAAAGAAAAGTGATTTATAATGTGTTGTAGTATTTTTCGACAAAAAAGTCTATGTGATCGTCACGATTTCTTTAAATTAAATACTGATACAGTTGTCATCACGAATTTTTAGTATGTCTTATAGTGCGAATAGTAAAAATTGGCTACTGATGGCTACGGAGAGTATTTTAATAACGATTTTGAAAAAATAATATTATAAATACTTGTTTTAAGTCTTATTTTCTTTATTTCAACCCTACTTAGATATATTTAAACTATAATATTTTGTTAGTAGAGATTTCCATAATTAATATACACTATTATACTAAAATTATAAATAACATCATTTAGAAAAACAGTGGATTAATGTTGTTTTTATCCGTTAGTGGTTTTATAAAGATAATTGTGTTTTGGTCTAAAATTCAAGGCCAATATTACAAAGAGTTAAAGAATTTAATAAGTTTTCAATTTGCAAGTGTTTTGTAGTGTTCTTTTATCGTAGAATCTGTTATCATTAGGCAGCAGGCTCAAAAAATAACTTAAATGTAAACATAAGTATAAAAAATATGTTTTTTATGTTCAGTTGCCAATCTACGCTGGTATGAATATACTAAGTGTTGTCATATAAAGAGGATTCGAAGCGCCCTTAATTCAGGTCCCATATATTTCTGGTCAGGCTATGCATTACAGGTGTCTTAGAGAACTCCAAGACAGGTGTCCATTAATTTATTAAAGGATAATCTTTTAGTACGGCTTACTATAGGCTGACCGCTTATCTGTGACCTCGCCTGCGGGGTACCTACAGGGAAGCAGGGGTAGACCAGAATTTTAAAAGAATGCTAGGCACTGACCTCTATAATACAAGTACGTTGGACTGCATACAGTCAACATGAAGCCATTTGACTACCACCATTTTGGCGCTTTTGGCTGTAGTGAGCGTCCATGGAACTATGTTTAGTGTACATAAACGTAAGTTAAGGAGTTATCAGACTACGCGATATTAAGACAGTCACAACGGTATATAGATGTAAGAAAACTTACTCTAAGTAAGAAAACAAATCTGTCTATTGTGGTGTTACTGAGACAGTCTATCTCCCATCTCGCTCTATCTTTCTGTGAAAGATCGAATGGGGCAGACAGACTTATAGGCTAAATCTTATTACACTACGCTGAGTCTTAGTAAGATTGTCTGAATACCGCGTAGTCTAAAACTCCCTTACTCTATTTTAGTTCCCTGGACACTTGGTGCGGGTGGGACACTTTGATTACCTTAGAGAGAACCTTTAGTCCAGCGTACTTTTATTATAGAGGTCAGTGATGCTAGGTAAGGTGCTACATGTTCTTGATGGGTACTACAAATGTAATTTCAAAATTAAAATCACCCAATCAATCCACCACCCGCACCGCTCAGGACACCCGCATTCGTCTACCTCCGTACCCCTGTACCCCGCAGGCGACGCATCAGATCACAGATTAGCTATTTGTACTATCTGAATTATCTCAGATAACTACTCGATTTTGTATTAAGAATCCACTAAAACTCGATTATGAATATGATTGTTACGTTCACATGTTTCTGCAACATATGAGATAGTTATGCACGTCATGACGTGAAGGCAAGCGTGAATGTGTGAATGGCGTGAAAGTAAACGAGAGACCGGTTCGCCTAATGCATAGACAATACCGGTAAACTAGACGTATATTTTCGGTATGTTGGTGTTCTTGTCAAAAATTGGCATTCAGTTGTCTTGCTTGAGTTCAGTGTCAGCACTGTCAGTCCTTTTGGTATATTTACTAGTATATTTACTATACTCTATGACTGTCAGCCAGCGAACTGTCATTTGCTGTGGAATTTATCTAGGATGATGTGTAGAGAAGTTTATAAAATTTCTGCAATTTAATTTAAAAACATCATGGCAAACACTGGGCTATTGCCATTCGTTCGTGGTGTAGATTTCACTAGCAATGATTTCAGTGTAAGTAAAAAGTTATTGACATAAAAAGTTTTGTTCTACAGAGAAAGGTGATATCATATCCATAACCTCTGTTTACTATTTATAATTTATTGGCCTAATTGTATTGTTTCAGGATGAAAAATTCCCAGATGCTATTAGATACATGACTGGCCTCCAGTGGCTTAGGTTAGATAAAACGAATTTATGCGATATCCCTGAAGAATTGGGGAAACTACTGAAATTGGTAAACATTATTTGTCATTATAAACTATAAAGGCAGAAAATTTAATTCATACCTACTATTAATAGTCTCTTTTTTCTATTTTATTTGGTTATTTAGAAGGGAAATTGATATTTAAAAAAGGTTTATTTTTAAGAACTGTAGTTATTACTTACTAGGTACATGATATAGTTAGTTCATATAACAACTACATACTTGAATTAAGAAAAACTGTAGTGGTGGTTGCAATTTGACAATGACCATATAGTTGAATTCCTCATTATAATATAAATGACCCTTTACAGGAAAATTTATCATTAAAAAAGAATAGCTTAGAAAAGTTGTTTGGTGAGTTAACAGAGCTAAAATGCCTGCGCTCACTGAATGTTCGGCACAACAAAGTGAAGAGCTCTGGGATACCTGCGGAACTATTTCACCTGGAAGAGCTGACTACCTTAGATCTCTCACATAATAGATTGAAGGAAGTTCCAGAAGGACTAGAAAAAGCCAAATCTTTGCTGGTTTTGAACCTCAGCCATAATATGTAAGTTTGTTACTCAATACAAAGGCAAAATAGTATTTTGTTAGTTATTTCATTAATGGATCATAAATACCCATTAAATTTTTAAATTACAGATTATTATTATTTTAGGCAAACAGACAGTTGAAACAACTGATACAGTCTGCATCTTGCTATCATAGCTTAGCCTTTTTTTCCTGTATATGTTTGTAAATTTATAGCTTTTACCATATGAAGTTAGATAAAATCCAGTCTTTGTTACACCGCACTTGGCCATTTGTATATTTTAACTTAACATTACATTGTATCACAAACAACCTCTGGGCCAAGATAGGCACTAAGTCCCTTTAAATGGAAAACGGCCACACGGTAGACCCAGAAGGCAGTGGCGTGACGAGCTGGGCCCTGTTTAATAAACATGATTACAGATTGTAATTGTAAATTACAGGCTACAATTCTACAAGTTTCTGTTTAATAAAGAATACAACTTACAAATTTACCATGGTGGAAAATCTACAAAATTGTAGAATTGTACCTACAATTTTACAAGTTTCTGTTCAATAAACATTTTCTCTCTACAGGTGACAATTTACATATTTTTAGGGAAAACGGTTTTATTGATTGATAATTGTAGTTACAAGTTTACATATTTTGTAAATTGTATTACAATTCCGACAGGTAGACTCGCCTTGTCTCAGAACTTTACAATTCTGTGCCTCGACCTAACAAGTAAAGAAAATCGGAATAAATATAAAAAAATGGTCCTAACAACTAGTAGTGGAAGTAGTGGCAGTAGTGATGATGAGTATATAATTTATATTATTATATTATATATTTCCAGTCTTTGTTATAGATGCTTAATGATTTTAACTGTTCAGCAATGTCTTTCCACTTTTTAATTTTTATATCGTGAGTAAGCGTTTCACTAAACCTACCGAATAAAATATCCTTATTCCCATATATTAGAGACAGAATCAATATTTTGTTACTATGCTCCATGACTTTCGTTACGAATCAAACAAATAAGAAAGTACTAATTAAAAAAATAATTGTCAACAAAATCTTACATTTTATGTAATTGTAACTTACAATTACAAATTTATATTTAATTAACTACAATTTTGTCATCGAATTCTACAGGCGTTTTCTACATATGTAAACGTTTATTAAACAGCATTTATTATTACAATATTTGTAAATTTCACTTACAAAAATTAATCGACTGTGTCATCCTTACAATATTTGTAAGGTTTTAACTTGTAGATTTTTTACATACTTGTAAGGTTTATTAAACAGCACTTGTCATAAAACTTAACAAATATGTAAGTTATTTACAAAATTATCGGATTGTAATGTTTATTAAACAAGGCCCTGGACTCATATCGAGAAGACTGGGTGGCAGTGGCCCAAAATATTGTAGAGTGGAGAAAGGGTAGGAAGGCCTTTGCCCTGCAGTGGGACACGACAGGCTCCTAATAATAATAAATACATTACATTAACTATAAATCACCCATTTCAGGATTGAAAGCATACCACCAACCCTGTTTGTGCAACTGACAGATCTGTTGTTTCTCGATTTGTCCAACAATCGCCTGGAGACTCTGCCGCCTCAGACTAGAAGGCTGGCGAACCTGCAGACCCTTATACTCAATGACAACCCTTTGGGGCTATTCCAGCTCAGGTTAGTTCATTTGAACTACAGTGAAGCAGCTGCCACCTGACCTCCATGACCCTGTCAACAGGGGAACATAAAAAAATGCAGTTACTTACACCACAAAATAATTCTATTCGCTACAAGAGTTTTTAATGAACAAGATGAAAATATTTAGTGTTATTAATTAAATAATATTTGTAAATAGACTTACAGGGTCATGTTTGTATCTAATAATATTGTTAACATCTTTATAACAACATGGTGCAATAAAGAACTTTGAACTTTATAATAGTAGAGCATCATGTCCCATTTCGATGATTATTTATTATGTAGGGAATAGAGCCAATCATTAATTCAAAAGTGGGGTCTGACATGAGATCTTGTATACAAGGGGTTACACTTTGAATTCTTATGTTGAGTCTTATCTTTTTTATTTTTATTTAAACCTTTAATGCAATGCACATAAACTTATCATTTAGCTCAGAGAATTACATATTTTATGTAAGTATGTATTTACTTTCACACTTCTTTTTAATGTCCTACATTATGTAAGTAAGTAGTAGGGATGGCCATGCTGTTGAAAGAATTTTCATAATTGGTTCAGTAGTTAAACATTTTCTGTCCTAAATTGAATAAATTATTTTTGACTTTGAAAAAAAAAAAGAGATTACGTCCTACTAAAAAACTTTCAAACTTACACATTTTAAAGTTTTATATAGTAATATTAATATATATTAATATTACTATATAAAACTTTGAAGGAACTTGAGAAAAACTTAACACATTCGCGCGAGCAACGTCGCGTCGCGTCGAGGGTAAATGTTTATGAAACGGCGCGACTTCTTCTCACGTCCCATAGATTATTATATGTATTTAGGCGGAACGTTGTGTTGCGTCTAATTTAACCGTGAATTCGAATACCGTGCCTCATAATATTTTTATAACTTAAGCAATTATTTTGCAAGTTTTTACGAAATTAAATCAAATTTCACTTACAAAAATTAATCGACTGTGTCATCCGGTGGGACTCGTACCCACGTCCCTTCGCTATCCGGGCGAGTGCTCTTACCAACTAAGCTACGGAGGATGTTAGTCAGTCGACGAATTTTTGCAAGTGCTTGCTACGCCAGTGAGCCGGCGTTCGATTTCATCAATACTTGGGGAATGTACCCGCATGTATCCAATGGAAATATTTTTACAAATATTTAACCATCAGTTAAGATGAAATCAGCTTAACTTATGATATTTTTATAACTTAGCAATTATTTGCAAGTTTTTACGAAATTAAATTAAATTTCACTTACAAAAATTTATCGACTGTGTCATCCGGTGGGAATCGAGCCCACGTCCCTTCGCTATCCGGGCGAGTGCTCTTACCAACTAAGCTACGGAGGACGTTAGTCAGTCGACGAATTTTTGCAAGTGCTTGCTACGCCAGTGAGCCGGCGTTCGATTTCATCAAGGGACGTGGGTTCGAGTCCCACCGGATGACACAGTCGATTAATTTTTGTAAGTGAAATTTGATTTAATTTCGTAAAAACTTGCAAAATAATTGCTTAAGTTATAAAAATATAATAAGTTAAGCTGATTTCATCTTAACTGATGGTTAAATATTTGTAAAAATATTTCCATTGGATACATGCGGGTACATTCCCCAAGTATTGATGAAATCGAACGCCGGCTCACTGGCGTAGCAAGCACTTGCAAAAATTCGTCGACTGACTAACGTCCTCCGTAGCTTAATTGGTAAGAGCACTCGCCCGGATAGCGAAAGGACGTGGGTTCGAGTCCCACCGGATGACACAGTTGATTAATTTTTGTAAGTGAAATTTGATTTAATTTCGTAAAAACTTGCAAAATAATTGCTTAAGTTATAAAAATATAATAAGTTAAGCTGATTTCATCTTAACTGATGGTTAAATACTTGTAAAAATATTTCCATTGGATACATGCGGGTACATTCCCCAAGTATTGATGAAATCGAACGCCGGCTCACTGGCGTAGCAAGCACTTGCAAAAATTCGTCGACTGACTAACGTCCTCCGTAGTTTAGTTGGTAAGAGCACTCGCCCGGATAGCGAAGGGACGTGGGTTCGAGTCCCACCGGATGACACAGTCGATTAATTTTTGTAAGTGAAATTTGATTTAATACCGTGCCTCCTTTGCGCCGCAATACAGCCCATTTTTGGAGTTAGTTCCGCCGCCTGACATTGGAAATCTCATTTCTATGATCGTGCACACACACAGAAAGGCCCCCCGCCACCCGCGCAACGCCATAAGCCGCCCTCCCCGCCCTACTACGAACTTCACGCCAGTTGACCTGCCTGCGCGGTATCACACGTTGCTTTAATTTGTATGGAAAAAAGTTGCGCCATTATGCAACATTTTGGACATGAGATTGCTCACGCGAACGTGTTAAAATATTGTCAACTTTCCTGTGCCACCCTTTAATTATTTTTAAAATTAATAAAATCTTACTATCTTTTAGACAACTGCCATCTTTGCAAAGCTTGGAAACGTTACACATGCGTAACACGCAGCGCACGGTTGCAAACCTGCCGACTTCTTTGGATACTCTCTCCAATCTATCAGATGTTGACTTATCCAAAAATGCTTTGACCAAAGTACCTGATGCCCTTTATTCCCTACAAAGTCTCAAAAGACTCAATTTGAGTGACAATGAAATCACTGAGGTGTCTTCAGGTAAGTCTATTTTTTATTTCTTTACATATTTTTTAGTGTTTTTAATACAGCAGAATACAGTAGAATTTAATAATGTATTATTTAATAAAGTTTTGTTTTGGTATTCTGTTTATTTATTCATAGACCTATGTAAATACTTTACTACATAAGTTACACTATTTGTTTATAAAACTGGTATTCTCCTTTACCAAAAAAATGACGGGAAGAGATGACTTTCAGCAATAAGGCATCCTGCATTGTGCTAAGGGCGATAGCACACGGCGTTTTTTAAACGCGCAGAAGACGCGCGTTTTAGGAACGCGCGACTTCGGCGCCGTAGACGTTGATTGTTGCGTTTGCATCGATGAAACAAGCGCGCGCATGAAGCGCGTATACGTGCGTCAGAAGCGATACAAACGCGCGTACAAAGGAGCGGAGAAGGGGCAAGGGGGGAGGGCGCTGACGCCACCACTTCACCGCCCGCACCTCAGTTGCAATGATAGCATTGTGTGCTGCGTATGATTTGTTTAAAATGAAACCCTTTGACACCGACGGCTTTATAACCTAAATAAACAATGGTCCAGCTACATGGAATTCACTACTGTCTGACTATCAAAACAAAGTGTTAAAAAGAAAAGCTACGAGCGACTACAGCGCGTCTGTATCGCAGTTGATGCGCGTATACGCGCAGTAGAGGCGCGTTTCACGATCGCCCCGTGTGCTTTTACAAGGCTGCGATCGAATCTCGTTTGAATCGCGTATACGCGCGTCTTCTGCGCGGTTAAAAAACGCCGTGTGCTATCGCCCTAACTGTCTGTAATATTAACAATAACGAATATCTCTGTACATAAGTTGTAACAAATAGTTTATAGCATGATGGAGATATTGAGAAATTGATTGATAGGTATTGTCTTATGACTATCTTAACTATTTAACAGTTATTTATGTAACAGCCAATGAATATCGTTCACGCAATGATTACCATCGCGACGTGCGAAGTCATGCATATTTTCACTTAATTACATGATATGCATTTCTTGTGCGATGCAACCGACAATGCATGCACCATTACACGAAGCTCAATTATATGGGAAATAATAGTATAGTGTAATATGTAATTAGCATTTTTCATTGTGTACCAGTTCCTCTTCATAGAGAAAATTAACACCTATCGTATCAATCGACTTTGTTTGTAACTAGCAACCCGTCCCGCCTTCGCATGGGTAGCGAGCAACATATCATTATTGTCTTTTAATATTTAGTGCATATTTAGACGCTCCATCGCTCGGATGCGCTCAAACTCATCATAACTCATTCGTCATCCTAAAAGTTCTTACTTTCAATATAACTCTTCTCAAACATAAACTCTCTCTTTTACGTACTTTTAAACTAACGCATCCACCGTAGTTCAGGCTACAACAGTTTTCATATCACTTTATTGGTTTATGCTGCGCATGCCAGCAAAATTCCCAGCATGTTTTATCTCGAGAACTATCGTCATAATATTTCAGCGATCTTCCGCATGAATAACTCCGTCCATTAATGAAAAGTTCCGTAATTAAAGCTTTGATTCGTCGAAATGGCTTGACACAAGACACAGCTTGCAAAGGATTCATATTTTGAACATAAAGCTTTTTAAAAAAAAGGCTATCAACTATTAAACCTTTCATTTAAAAATTGAAATTGTCTGTTATATAAATCTCTTGTTGTATAAATCACTTGAGTACTTTAAAAGTTATTGCAATTTTTAAAGAGTAATACTAACTTTTGCAGGCCAGTGTATTAGCACGGATTTGGCATTTTTATAGTAAAATCTATTTCGACAGCTATGGACATCTGGCAGAAGCTGGAAAGTCTTAACCTCTCGCGCAACAAGCTCACGTCTCTGCCGGCGTCGTTGTGCAAGCTACAGAATCTCAGGAGGCTGCACGTAGACGACAACAAACTGGACTTCGAGGGTATACCTTCGGGCATCGGCAAGTTGGGCAACCTGGAAGTGTTCTCCGCTGCCAATAACTACTTAGAGATGATCCCCGAGGGATTGTGCAGGTGGGTACTTTAATAAGCTTTAAACGAGATGCAGACTCGTCCAACTTCGTAAAAATAAATGGTACTTTACTCTGAATTACTGTAAGACTGTGTACTTCTAAGACTAATACATGATGCCGAATTTAAAAGACAAGCATATAACCCAGAGAATGTCTTACTACAAAATAAAAACAGAATTACTTTAGGAAGAGTATTGTTTTCCGGTATTTTGATGTGTTAAAGTATTTTGGTGGTAGCAAATATGATACGACATGTACCAATCGCAACTATTTCAATCGTTTCTATAAAAACTAGTGTCTTAACTGCCAGTGAATGTGTGAAGTTATAATTAATGGCTATTTGTTACTGCATCGGCGCATACGGCTAATGTTTATGTTGCTTTACGACGATCTGCAGCGAAAGTGATTGGGGTCGTTACCTGCCCGAGTTTCTCTTTTATTTACACCACTTTTAATGTTTATGTATGCACATTTCGATTGATTGAATCGATAACCCGATTATACTTTCATCTTCTTTGGTATTAAGATATTGGTAACATAGTTTAGTAGTATCGTTTCTGACAAATCAACACTCTTGATTTAAATATATTGTTATAAAGTGTAATACTCCCTTGATTCAACGCATCATTCATCCTTGATTGAAGTCAATGTGGAGCAAAAAGTCAACCCAGTATCGTGCACAAAATTCACAACCTTGAAATCTAAGTAGATTTCAGATGCTGAAACCGAAAATTTATTGGAAATAACATATTATACGAGTAGATTGAGTTTAGTGTTTTACATTAATCGTTATTTAGTTAAGAATGGCATAGCGTCAGGTCACAAAAAGATAAACAAAAAGAATCAACTTAAACAATATTTTCAGATGTGGGTCCCTCAAAAAACTTAACCTGAGTTGGAACAAGCTTATCACGTTGCCCGACGCAATCCACCTTCTGAGTGACCTCGAAAGTCTCCAGCTACACGGGAACCCTGACTTAGTGATGCCTCCGAAGCCGGTGGAGAGACCAAGAGGGGCTGGCTTGCAGTACTACAACATCGACTTCTCGCTGCAAGCACAGTTGCAGCTTGCAGGGGCTGCTACTTCTGAACCCACTACGCCTAGCAGTAAGTATGATATCTGGCAGATAAATTTACAGCTTTATCATGCCATCCACATCCTGAGTAACCTGGAGAGCCACCAGCTCTGTGGCAACCCAGAACGGGTGGCACCACCGAAGCTGGTGAAGAGACCACAAGCGGAGGCAGTTACTACTGAATTTATTTCGCCTAAAGTTAGCTTATAAATATCCCACTGTAGGGCAGAGGCCTCACATCAACTATGCTCGCAAGCTCAGTGCGAATTAGTGGATGGGTGTCTGTAAAGCAAGTGACCAACCATACTGTCAGATGTTATCACGCCCACATCGACATAGGCCACCTAACTCGGACTAGGCTTAACGACTTATATCAACCGATATTAGCCGGGACCAACTGCTTGTCGTGCCTTCCGAAGCCTTATCATGAAGGGCTTGTATGCACTATTACAACATTGTCTTTTTGCGTTATTAACTTGATTACAGTTGGATATTAAGAACACCACAAAATGAGCTTACTAGAGCAATGTGACTAAAATATATGCCTTCGATTCGGTATGCAAAGTAAAATATAACCTATGCTAATTTCAAAACCATTTGGAGTTTTTACCCTCCTAAACACTATTTCGCTATTGAAACCTTCACGTATCATGTTTCCAGGCACAATAAAAGTTACTCAGAAATGGCCTCAAAACAGGCGGAAACCACCGAGTGACATCACATACGCCCCTAAACCTTTTATAATCTGTGACTTAACGACGCATGTGTGTTTTCGCTGTGTTTGTATGACTTCTCAAATCTCCGGAATGTCAGACGTGATTGGCTGTCATGAAGTAGTGCGTGCAAGTTAGTTGTCATTCTGCACGTGGCAAAGACTTCTGTACTTATACAGCCATACCATAATAAAAAAGGCAAAACTTAAAAAAAAAAATTAAAAAATACTGCTTGTGAAAAAAATTTATCCAATTCTTAAAACAGTTAGCCTGTTTTAAGAAACTGAATTTAATAAAAGAAAGAGAAAAAAACCTAAAAACCACTTTACATAACGAATTGCTAAATGTTGGCTTCAATCTACTAGCTATTAAGGCAGGAACTTCGAAAAAGAAATACATTTTATTTATTTGTCTGTAGGTGTAAAATCGGACCCGATAGCTCGCAAGCTGCGCCTGCGCCGCGGCCGGCCGGAGCCCGAGCAGAAGGACTCCGCGCTCATCCTGCGCGGGATGCAGGAGCAGGCCAACACGCAACACAGCGATGAGCGGGTGGACCAGCGGAATAGCGAGCTCAAGTACGTCTTATAATTATTTTTATAACTTCTTCTCAGCCTTCGTCTGCCATTTTTTTGGTGTAGGCCCATTGATTTATTATATATAGGGATATCTCATCACACTGACAGCTATGGCACATGCTCTAATCGGTCGGATCGCCATTTTGGACCGATTAAATATCTAATGACGTGTGGTCCGTCAAACAATGAACATCGTCGTCATAAATTGCAAAAATCACAGCTCAATGAATCGTAAAAAATATGAAATGACGTTTTATCGGTAGTTAAAAAATATTGATAAGGTTTGAAACCGAAATAAATCTTGAAACCTGCTTTAATATTTTATTTTCTAATTAATTTACGTAAAACATTGCCAATCTTCTATCACTTTCACACCCAAAGCTAAAATGAAACAAAATACGTGACGTCATCGGAACAAAGTCAATTTTAAGGATGGAGTCGCCAGTGTTTTTTTTTTGTTAAACAAAATACTTGAAGGTTTTCACAAAACTATGTTTGTAAAGAAAATGAACAAAATTTATCGCAATAAACCAGGACGATGAGTTTTATAAGAAGAGAAAATATAGTGTTGTGTGTTCGTATATTTTTTCTGAATCTGATATGTTGGTATTACACTACACGTAAAGGGATGTAGATGCAAAAAGGCTGCAATTAGGCTGGTATTCGCGGCACCCAGCCTATGTATTATATTTTTATGTTGTATTTCACTTGCTTGGTGTTTAACTGTCATATGTGAAATTCTTGGTCTCTTTTTGTCTAACGCCATTGCGTGACGGCAGCAACATCTACCCGAGCTGTATTAGAGGCTTTAGAATTCATAAAAAATTAAGTAAGGAAAATTGCTACGTAAACTTTTGTTAACAAGATTGTTTGTATAAAAATACTCACTAAGATTACTCGTCTACTTCTTTACTAAACTTGTGTATTTTGAAATACGTGTTTACTATTGAAATCGATATCTTACTGCTACCAAATACAACCCTATAGACGTCAGTTATTTTTCAGAATTGTGAAGTCGCACATCCTTACTCTTGTACTTACGCTCTTTTCGAATGGAGAGTTTTTAAATAATTTGATTTAAAGGGAAATAATTAAAATAAATAAAAAAGAAAAAAATACGTGTGTCTTCTTTTTTATGTACTTTGTGGAAAAAAATAGAAAAGTGCATGTAAAAATTTTGAAATGTTGTCAATTGGTGAATAATTGTGTCAATATAAGGTCGCCTTTTATAAAGTGGTGAAACTTTAACAGAACTTCTGAATATTTTAGATAAACCGGGCCCTATGATTTTCATTTTTAAAAACGTGCTAGTTTTCATTTTTATTTTTCCTAACAAAAAAAAATAATATTTTTAAGAGCATCCTGTCTACTCTGAAACATCCCTACATGTCATCGCCGCTCTCTCTTATTTCAATCGTGCCCGTCTCTTCCCTCATTTCATTCATGTTGCGCGGTGCGCGGTGCGCGGGGGGACCGCGGCTGCGCACCACTCACTCACTAGTAGCGCATTAAAACCGAGTCTTATCTACCTACGCTGAACGCTGCGCATGCTACCTGCATAGGTTCCTTTTCTGCTGAGACAGAAAATCTACCTAATGCAGACAAATTAAGCGTATTTAGCTTGTTCAATAGCTAGGATAATATTTCCATAGAATCAAAGCAGATTTGCTCAAATCAAAGTAAACATTTCAAAAATATCAATTTTAATTTTAAAACAACCCGACTGCATTCTAACCCTTACAAACCCTAACGTTATTACATGTAATACCAAATTAACACTGCTTCGCTTCGATTCAATGGATGCTCCCTAATATGGGATTTGTGTTGGTATTTTGAATAAAAGGCAGTTTTCGTTAAAGTTCAGTTTATTAGTTAGGTACATTTTTTTTTTGTTTAAACGTACAATGACGAACCATGACTTTCCATCACACTTTTTCAGGCTTTGGACTGACAAGTTAATACAAACCGTTAAAATCATCATACTACCTTGTATTAAATTTAATTGTATCAAAAATAGGACGCTATTATTTTTGTATTAACTTGGCGTGTTAAAAGGCAGAATTCATTGATATTTACAGTCATATTTACAAGTTCCTGTTTACACAATCATATCATAGTTAAATATTAACAATGTACATAATTTACAAGTTCCTATTTACACAATAAAATTTACATTAAATGCTGGATGTGACGCCCTTGTTCTTGTACACACTTCCTAGCCCGATCGAGGCAATGCCTCCGAACTGAAACGAGCACATCGGGCTCACTGGCCATCACATCAAACGAATTAATTATTCGCGCACGCAATTGTTCCACTGAACGGATGGTATGACCGTCGTTCCCGTAAACCAGGTCCTTGGCCCTACCCCACACGTGGAAATCCATTGGCGTCAGATCAGGTGATCGCGGCGGCCAGGGGATAACGCTGCCGCGCCCGATCCAGCGGCCCTGGAACGCCTCGTCCAGGTAGGCGCGTACCCGCAGGCTAAAGTGCGCAGGCGCGCCGTCGTGCTGGAAGTAGAGGTAATACCTCCGGCTCCACGCAGGCACATCCAGCAGCAGTTCAGGGAGGTCATTTTGGAGAAACTCTTAAAACGATTCCGTATTGAGTCTCTCCAGAAACACGGGCCCCAGCAACGTTCCGTTTATCACTCCTGCCCACACGTTCACACTGAAGCGATGCTGGAAATGGTCGGGATGAGTCACACGCGGGTTGTACTCGCACCAATAATGCGCATTGTGCACATTAAAAAGTCCTTGGCGCGTAAATGTGCACTCGTCGGTCCAAAGCACGTTGTAGGTCCGGTTTCGTATAAACCAGCGGCAGAACTCGACCCTCGGCGCGTAGTCCTGCTGCAGCAACTCTTGGACCCGAGTAAAATGATACGGGTGGAGGCCTTCGTCCCGCAAAAGCCGCCACACGTAGTATCTGCTCACGCCAAACACACGAGTGGCGTCCGTGATGCTCGCCAATGGGTGCCGATGAAAGAAATTAATCACTGCTTCTTCAAGCCGAGCCGGGTGTCGTTGCCGACGCACGAGGTCGAGGCGTGGCTTGAAGCTGCCACTATCCCGAAAACGCTGCACAGCTCCGAGTATTGTGCGTGTGTGTACAATGGAGCCGTACCGCTCGGCGTACAGCTGCCGCGCCCGCAACAAAACTTCTCCCGCTTCTTTATAGCACAATGCCATATTTAGGTATGGGCGTTATACCGATACGCCATGATGAAATGTTCTGCACGTAGCGCGCGCGCACAACCCAGTGAATTGTTTTATGCGGACTGAACTCTCGCGCTGCGTGTGCTCTGCGGCGGGGGTAGCAGTGAGCGGGAGCGGGGTGGGCGCGAGGCTCGGCACGTGTTCGCCGCAGCGCGTGTTTCCGTGTGTCGGCATGGCGGCCACCCTTTGTCGGCGCGTTTGACTACGCCGACAGACCGCGAGTGAGGCGAACCGCCGGCCAGTCGCACGTGTAAGGTGGGAGTGCGACAGAGCATAGTGGCGTCCTTATCGAATTCATTGATACACTGAACCTGCGCACCGAACGTACTACGCAAGCTGCACGGGGTGTTTTATTTTACTTATTTATTTTATTTATTTATTTATTCAGAAACTCAACAGCTTGTTTACAGTTTTCATGACACAAATAAATTACACATTATCACAATTAAAGAGTTCCATAACATGTATTTCTGATTATGTCGTGCTTAGCAAACAACTAGTGCTTTGTGATAGCTCGCCGATAAGATGCACGAGACCAGCAATGTTGGTAAATCGATGGAGAAAAAAATATTAATTAAGATGCCTAGATGATAATAAGATAAACGTTTTAATATCCTACTGTTGAGTAGTCCTCCTCCCATACCAGTATCGCACACGAAATCGGCGGCTCATACAATAAGAAAATATATATATTATTTATTTTTTCTTTAAACACAAAGCTAACTTTTAGGTTTTCCATAATGAGATTTTATTTCAGTGCGCAATCGTCTCTTTAGTGCATCCTTAACCGTTTAAATCACAATCCTTTTACGTTTAAATCAAAATAGTTTTTTGCGATTTTCTCGAAAACTAGCGTATAAAGAAATTCGGTTTTTTAAACGAAAATGTTTCATTTATGATTTTGTAATTGCCCTTTACATTTCACCACTTTTAAAAAGCGACCTTATATATTATTGGTTGTAGTATGACAAGTTTGGACCTGTACAGTAGAAATGTAAAAAATATGATTATTATGAAAGTGTCCTCATTAAAAAAATACTCATATACATAATATACCTAATTTGATGAAAAGTAGTAAATAAAATATAAATAATTACTTTCATCAGTTACTTAATTTCATACAAAACATAAACAAACAATCTACTCCATTACTTCTTTGTTCGTATTATTGGCTTATGAATCTTCAAGTGAATGATATTTGACAAATTACGTAGTGTCGTCATCCATTGCTGCGTTTACACATGACAATTTAAATAGCTGAAGCCTAAGTGGCAATGTATGAACTTAGCCAGTTGAAGCTTCATAAGGTGAATTATAACATGTGCCATGTTTGGCCTTTGATTTTGTATGGCGTAGTGCATTCTTATATCAATGTGTAGGCCTCCTTTCTTTCATGCCAGTCTCTTCTATCCTGAGCCACCTGTATCCGCATCGATCCGGCTTCTTTCTTTATGTCGTCACTCCATCGCGTTTGTGGTCTTTCCACCGGACGTCTCGCTTTCTTTTATAAATTACATTTTTAATTCTTTTATAAATTTATTTAATTTTTATTTTTGATCCGGGCGACTGCTCTTACCAACTAAACGCCGGCTCACTGGCGTAGCAAGCACTTACAGAAATTCGTCGACTGACTAACGTCCTCCGTAGCTCAGTTGTGAGATAAATTTAATTTAATTTCAAGTACGTCTTTTTTGGTATTAGTCTTCATTAGCTGGCCGCACGTCAGAATACCCCACTACGACCTTGAGACCGCCTCTATTTCCTACGTAATAGCAGCTGTTTTCGTAGTTCAAATAGAAAACCTGACGTGCTGCCGACTGTACATATTTATATAAATTTTTGCTATTTGCTACTGGCTGTTTTAAACCAAAATTAGCTATCACCCTGCCAATTTTATCTCTTATTTCACCCCACTGATGATTTTATATCACAAATAGCCTATGTCCTTCCCAGGGTCTCAAACTCTCTCTGAATTTCATTTCAATCCGTCCAGTAGTTTCGGAGCCTATACAACTAACAATAAAATATTTTCTCTTTATGATATTAGTATAGATTCACACTCACAAAATTTACTATTATTCAATATTTAATATATTTGTTATACTTATCTATTCGTAGGCCCAAGCGCTGGGACGAGACGCTGGAGAAGCCGCCGCTCGACTACTCGGAGTTCTTCGACGAGGACACCGGCCAGGCGCCCGGCCTGCAGGTCTGGGAGATCGAAAACTTCATACCGGCGCCCGTCGATGAGGTAATCTAAACGCAAATCAAAATGCTACACTGCACACTGGTGGAATTAGCGAAACAAAAAAAAACCTAAATAGATAATAATGAAATGTGTATTGCAAAAATAATAACCGTTACTAAAGAGCGTCGGTGGCGCAGTGGGTTGCCTCTCATGCGGGAGGTACCGGTTCGATCCCACGTGCCGCCATGTACCGATGACTTTTCTTGAGTTATGTACATTAGTTGTTCCACTAACCGATGCTTTACGGGTGGGAAAATTATGATGAGGAAACCATGATCCAAACTGGTCAGGTTCCCCTGGTAACAGGGTCACGGAGGTCAGATGGCTGTCGCTCCACTGTAATTACCTGATCTGCCATATCCTGGGTCATGGTCTAAAGCGGAACCTGGACCCTCGCGTGTGAGTACACATCCGGGTTAACGCTAGGATGATAATGTTTGCTTCGTTAATTGACGAAATAGCTTTGCGACTATCAATGCTAAATATGATACTTTTTCCATGTGAAGCGTTTGCCCAGCAGTAAGATGTATAACGTTACTTTTACTTTTTACAGGTAGCCCATGGCAAATTCTTCGAGGGCGATTGCTACATCATACTGAAGACCGCGATCGAAGAGCAGGGACAGTTGTCTTGGGATATACATTTTTGGATCGGTTCCAAGGCGACGGTATGGACACTATTTTCACTATTACACAAGTCAATCCATAATAATATAAAAACGTGTGATATATCGACCTTTACGTAAATGTAATAGGTACTTGTCATATGAACTTTTACCCACATTAGTTTAGTTTTCTATAAGTATCCTATCTAATCGCTATGAGTACCAATATTCATCAAAATGAGTGAAGCGGTTCGTTTATTTATGTTTTACGCTTTACTGCACCACTAAAAACTACTTCAATCTCTACCAGTCATGCCTTTGGGCTTAGCAGAAATAAAAAGTGGTTTACGCTTGAAAAAGTGTTATTTATTATGGAATTATAATATTAGTAGGTATGCATCGAAATTCTGTTATAGAAACTTATTAAATCCTCATACTAACTGTATGATCATACATAAAAAATACATTTAGTTGTCCAATAAATTGTTATAAACGGTGGTACCGGAGGAGAAGCAATATAACACTTTAAAATAGGGTGGGTGGATATATTTGCTGCTGCTTGGGATCAATTACTCTGATCCCAAGTAAGTGATTAAACACTCGTTGCGTAAAGCGTATGTGATGTCCAATATGTATTTATTAAAAGTTTTTAATTTATTCGTGCAGTTGGACAAAGGCGCTTGCGCAGCGATGCATGCCGTAAATCTGCGCAACTTACTAGGCGCTAAGCGCACGCAGCGCCACGAGCAGGGCGACGAGACGGCCGAGTTCCTCGCGCTGTTCGCAACGCCGCCCGTCTACATACAGGGCAGCCACACGCCCTCCGGGTTCTTCACCGTCGACGACCCGGTAAGTGGTTTACAATCTTTCAGGGGTGTCAACTATCGGTGAGTAGGAGAGCCAGAACTTTCTAGGTGAGCTCGCTCCACCGCCACGTCTGGCTTAGTCTAGAGTCAAGAGCAAACCCATCTCAAATATAAAAAAAACAACTGGTAGTCCCTGGATGCGTTCGGAGTGGTTTGCGAATTAATCCGAAGAAATATCAAATATTCTTCATTTTATAATGCGTCTTTAAACTAAAAATTAGAGCTCTGCGTCGCTCTTGTATTTTTTACCTTCTCCTGCCTTTTAAAAGCAACATAGCTAATTGAATTGTTCGCTACGTTCGATCGTTGTGTGATTATAACTTATATAAACTCGTAACGTTGATCGAAACAAGCCAAAAACTTAAGCTCTCGCTTCGCTGAAGCATCATTACTTTGACGTATGGGATCACAGTGTATTCTTGTTGTATTTTGTACTTATTATTGAAACTGTTATTTGTTCTAAAATAAAGAAATAGTCGAAATAATGCAAAAGCACACTCGCCTATATTAAAATAGTGCGTGGCAATGGAATAACAGTACGTGGCAAGCGCAACGCGTCTTTCGCAGCGTATATCGCAAAAAGCAACCGCGCGATTAGCGATTTACTAACGCAATCCGATAAAAAATTAGTTACGTAACTGCCGCACTACGTATTCGCTAGCCGCACTCAGTTTCACTCGTCTTCACAGCACTACGTGAACCGGTTATACCGTGTTCACGCCGCCGGGAACAGCATCCACCTGGAGCCAGTGCCGTTGCGCTATGACTCGCTCGACCCGAGATACGTGTTCGTGTTGGACGCTGGACTCACCATCTATTTGTGGTAAGAATTATCACTTGGTTTTTTTATTTTGAAGAAGAAATTGTGTTGCCTACTTATCGGTTATAATACTGCCGTACTTAGAGACGTCACTCAAACTTAATCTTTGATCAAGTCTCATGCATTATATTTCATTGACAAAGAAAGTGCCAGAACGAGGCTTAATTAAAGATTTAATTTAATTGAAGGCTCCCGAGTGTAGCAGTAAGAGGAATTGATTTTACCCACATTTTAATGGCCAGATCAATCACGGACTCCTATTGGTCAGTGGCATCTTCTTTGCTTAGGAAATCACACGAGAGATTCGAAATAAATATGTATTTCCAAAATCTTACGTAGAATTAAAAGTAACAATGTCATTTACCGGCCAAGCTTTACACCGGATGCTGATGTCCGTTATTTCGATTGTAGTCGTGCCTATCCCTCACGCCAGCATTTCAGTGTGAACGAGCGTGATGGCTAGACTCGGACATTGTCAATCGGAGTAAGGGCTCTGTTTCGTAATAAGTAGACCTGTTAATTACGCCTTCGTCTGCGAGGTATGAGGGGGATGAGGTAAGACGAGAACGGGACCGTGAGAGGTGCGGGCGGCGGGCGCTTGTAGCATGGTATGTATTCTTATTTAAACATAAAAATAAAATAACACTTGAGTGTTAAAAATATTAAAGCTAATGGATTGTATTCTGACAAGAATACGCCTGCCGCCCGCACCAATCCCAGGCCCCGTTCTCGTCCTACCTAAACTATCTTAACTTTAACACATTTGTTTCTTAGGAACGGCAAGAAAGCGAAAAACACTTTAAAATCGAAGGCGCGTCTATTCGCCGAGAAGATAAACAAGGAGGAGCGCAAGAACAAGGCGGAGCTGGTCGCGGAGCCGCCCGGCAAGGAGCCCAAGGGCTTCTGGAAGCTGCTCGAGTACGAGGAAGACACGCCCTACGTGCCAGAGGTAATTTGACATAGTCAATTAGTTTGACTGAGGTGTTTTCGGCACTAAGCCTCTTGATTAGGACATTGTGCGTATGTCCCTTTTTATTATACCCATCTCAGGCTTTCCCAGAAGGCTAACAACCTACTCAGGTTACTACAGAGGCAAAGCTTCCTAAAAGAGTTTGAAATTGTTACGTATTGGGTAGGTTTGTCACAACACAAACTAGTTCATACTTCTGGTATAAATGTATGATAACCTTAGACGATAACCGTAAGCTTAATTTAGCTTTAAGATTCCTTGGATCGCGTGAACTACCGGTTCACATTGGAAAGTTTAGCTCTTCCCTTTTTACCCTCTCTTTCCATATTAGGACCATACAACATTTAACAATGTAAATCTTTACTTACTTATTGTAATCCTTAGGATAGTAAAATATGATATATTTTTATTTTTTCTGTTATAATACATGCATAAAGTACATTTAACAACCATGTTTATCAACGAAATATCCCTTTTTAAATTAAATATTAACTAAAAAATATTGCAATGAATTCGCGCACATGTATGAAGCTTTGCCTCTGTACTTACCTACTCATGTGCTACAGGCCTCCGGGAATGTTGCCGGGTATTTAAGAATACCTGCTCGTTGTTCCGCCACACCTGTGCACTCTATGAGCACATGTTGTGGTGTGATTTGACATTTTGCGATTCTTATAGCGATGGAGTCAAGTCACAAAATTAGTTATTCGATTTAAAAATAAATATGACTCTGAAAGGGCCAGAATATATAAAGCCATATTTTCTATATTGGTTCTGGGTGTTGTTGTACCACGGTTGTTTCTGATTTTTATAATACAAATGCTCTAGCAACTTACTTTGGGATCCGAGAAATGTATGTGATGTTGTCCATAATTGTTTGAGAGTAGTATAATTGGTGTGTTTTTTGAATCAATGTATTTATATATTTGGAATGGTGAATCTACCTACTAGTGGTCCACCTCATGGTTCTAATGGTCCTTAACCATTAATTCAGCGGTGGTTGACTCCTTTAGGTGCCGCCTGGTAGCTACCACCCTCCAAACGGAGCTCCGCGCCAAGCAGCTTGCTGTGTTCCATCGTTAAGCGGCAGAACCTTCTGGGTGCGCAGTTTCAGCTCTGTCTACGCCACGTCTGGCTTAGTCTCATGTCAAGACCAAAACCCATTCCAAATATAAAAAAAATATTTCGTTGCAGGAGCACGTCCCCGACGACTTCCAATGGGCCGGCCCCCGCCTATACCGGGTGGAACTAGGAATGGGGTACCTCGAGCTGCCGCAGCCCGAGGCTACGCCCCTGTCGCGCGAGGTGCTCGCTACTCGCAACGTGTACATACTCGACGCGCACGTCGACGTGTTCGTGTGGTGAGTGAGTGTAGGGAGATAGGGTGCTTGGAGGCTATTACTCTGGGTGCTCGCTTAAAGGGAAATGGGGTAATTAAATGAGAAAATTAAAAATAGGGGGTAATGTCCTATGATAGTCGCGTGCGATTGGCGCTATGTCACCTCCTCCACGTCTTCGGGGATACAGGAGTATCGCGCACGAACTCGTCGGACTGCACGTAAGCGCGCGGGAAGCAAGCGATACGTGCGTCCTCCCGTTGGCATTAGCCAGCGCGTTTAGGCTTCGTTCACACGGCATTGTCCTGCACGTTTTTTTCGTAGAGGAGCTGGGGGCACGTTGTTACAGGGGTAAGAAGTTACACGCGTTTTTTACCGGGATTTCAACTTTTTGATGGACATAATTGGACTCATTCGTTTTCTTATAACATCATGCATTAGATAAAAACAATCAGTGACCCGCCAAGCGCTGAGCTGCTAGGTTGTGTGCATGTGTCCCGATTTCAACCAAGTAAGTAAAAAAATCCTTTACGAAATGTTTGATTCCTGATAACTATATTTATTTTGTCATAATGTTTAACCTTGAACGTTCTTAATATATCTACCTTTAATTTACAATATTGTTTTATTCTACTATCGATATCCATTAATAATGACTTCAATTTATATTTAAAAACGTGCCATGGGGCAAGTAGTTACAATTTTTTGGGGTAAGTTGTTACATGTAAAAAGCAAAGGAAAGGTAAAGGAAAGTCCTCGAAAATGAGTGAAGAAGGAAAAGAAAAGGTGAAGTAAAAAATTTTGGTTTCCGATTCAGATTCTGATACCGATGAATAGTTTTGTTTATTGTGTGTACTGAAAGTTATAGTTCCTCGAAAAAAGAAGATTAGGTAGCATGTTTAGAATGCAAAATGTGGGCCCATGTCAAATGTGTAACGGGGGAAACGTTCGCTTATTCATTTGCAATAATTGCAATTTTGATGAAGACTGATTGAATATTTGTATGTGATTTTGTTACCTACCTCTTTAAAAATGTATATATATATCTTTCTATAATATAAATGCCTTAAAAATGTTAGAATCCAAAGTATTTTAGTTTGCCAAAAGTTTATTATAATAACTAATTAAGAAGTGAAAGTGAATATTTTTATTACTACAAGTTGTTATTTGCACACTAAGTCTGTGTTTTATATAAGATATAAAAATGTTCCTGCCTAAGTGATTTTCTACAAAAAAAAAATACCATAATAGATATTATAATTACTCATAAATGTTAGAAGACTGTAAAGTGATCTCTATTGTTTATATCGTTTTGAAATAATAATAAAAACATATGTATCACTGATGATTTTGTTTATTCATCTACCGTAACATCGTTCCCCGATGATGTAACAACTAGCCCCAATTCCGGGGTAAAATGTTACAATCTACTTGTTTAGTTAAATTCTCCACTGTGAAAAAATTACATAAATTTTAATAATATGTCAGTCATATTTTAATAGCTATATAGACATATTAACATTACAAGTAATCAAATGTATAATTTATTAGATAGCTTTTGCCATATTAACAACTTTCTAAAATTTGTAACAACGTGCCCCCCGCTCCCCTATTCGTGTTTTTAACGTACAATCACCCGGGTCTTCAGACGGTAAATTTTCATTCGTGTAAAAGATGAATAGCCGCAGTCTTCACACAGTTGTCACAGTGAGTAGCTATTCGATAAAAAACGTATGACGTCGTGCCGTGTGAAGGAGACAAACCTATACCGTGTGCCACTGCGAACTGAATACGTCAAAGTTTATTCGATTTGCTTGACAAGTCCGTTGAGTATGCGTTTAAACGTATAAGCGGTACACGGTTTTTTGCAGTACAATCGACGTGTGAATGGATCTATGTACGTTGTATGGTCACTATTTATACGTTAAGACGTATACTGCAAAAAACGTGCAGGACAATGCCGTGTGAACGAAGCCTATGAATCGTCGAACTTTGCGTGCGTGATTTTTTATGGTCATCTTTAAAAATTCGTAAATAACAACAAGGCTTATATATTTGCATCATGACTTTTTTATTACTTTTAAACGCTTTTTTTATAAACAAAACATATTTAATCTAGAAATTAAAGCTATTTTCTAACAAAAAGTTGTATTTAAAAAGTGTATTTGGGTACTTTTTATTATTAGTTTATGACTATCAAAACACACAATTTTCATGTTTTTCTGTTCAAATGCACTAATAAGATATTAATAGACTAAGATCATATAATTAGTCTTTTTAAAGTATTTTAAGACATATGCTTACATTATGTAATGGTCATTTTGAATCTCCAAGTGACCCTTGTCCGGCACTTTTGAAATTCGGCATTCCGGAAATGTCTTACTTACAAAAATATACTAATAATAACTGTATTTTTTTCTTCTGATGCACTTCTACAAGACTTTTCCTTTAATAATCGTTAATTTGTTTATTTGATAAGCTTCAACTGTGTGAAAAGTAGCTGGTCAACCCCGTTAAAAGATTCTGAAAGATTTGTGGTTTTAGTGCCTGCGCTAGCGTCTCTTAGCGGAAATTTAAAGCAAAATAATTTTTCTTTTTATTTTTCCCATTTATGTCTGAAACATTGAAGTTTCGTCGCTAATCGACTGCGCATTGTTAATACGAGTAACACAATTTTTTTGCAGGTTCGGCAAGAAGTCGTCGCGGCTAGTGCGCGCGGCGGCGGTGAAGCTGGCGCAGGAGCTGTTCAACATGGTGGCGCGCCCGCCGCACGCGCTCGTCACGCGCCTGCAGGAGGGCACCGAGACGCAGGTCAGGCTACGTTTACGCTACACCACAGAATAAGTACTAGTACTCCATACAGAAGTATGACTTTGCATTGAAATTCAAAGAAATATCTACTCAATGTTGTCAACGATAGGGTGTAATTCAGTTCCCCTCAGGCTCAAGCACATTTTCGTGTAGACACCTACAGAAATACATTTCAAGATAATTTCATTCTTATAACTCTGGAATATGATTCATAATACACTAAACTTATTCAGTAACGTACCATCATGCGACGCGATAGGATTGACTGCCACAAGAAACTACATACGCCATCTAGCGCATCCGCAACCTAGTGCCGCGCACCGCCTGTGAATAAAACGCGCGAGCGTGTCGCTGCCGGCTACCGACACCCAACTTGTTTAGCCCCTTACAACGGGTCGCCGCGCGTAGGTACGTTTTTGGTACCACACAGGCCTGGCTATACCCATTTATCATTCATAGCGGTTGCCCGCGACTTTGCCCGCGCAAATGTCGAATTTTTCATATTTTCCACCCCCCTTTTTCACTCACTTAGGTAAAATTTTATTTTTTTTAGAAATTGAAAAAGTCGTCTTTTTTTCGATCGAAAAATCGTGTTTTCCGATATCCTAAAACGGGCCCGAATTTAAAAAATATTTAAAAAAAGCACCTCGTTATTCAACGAAGGAACATTTTAGGCCATTACACTTTATCCGATATTGCTTCTTTATTCGGGTTGCTTCTCATGCGGGAGGTGCCGGTTCGATCCCACATTTCGCCATGTACCAATGACTTTTTATGAGTTATGTACATTAGTTGTTTCACTAACCGATGCTCTTACGGTGAGGGAAAACATCGTGAGGAAACCTGCACATTCAGGTGACTGCATGTGTAACCATGATCCAAAACTGGTCAGGTTCCCTTGGTAACACTTGGTAACAGGGTCACGGAGGTCAGATGGCAGTCGCTCCACTGTAATTACCAGGTAGTGGATCATGTAACTTTGAATGAAATTATTTCAATCAAAGTTTTGTTGCTAAAGTTGGCCATTCACGGCCAGTTACACTAATTAGTCGGTCTGAGGTACGACCAAAATTTTACGTTTTCAATTTCGGTAGTAAAAATCTAGGTTATAGGCATAAGCACTAAAAAATTTACTTAACGTTTTTTTTTCCACAATTGCCCATATTTTACCGGTTCTAAACCTTCTCGCCCATTTTACCCACTAAATAAAAAAAAAACTAAAAGTCCCCTTTGCGTGGGGAATTGCCCACGTTCTAGTAGCACTGAATGAAAGTCAGTTTTCAGATTATTTTTTTGTTAGTGAGTGGAGTCAATTTTTGAACTGACCCTGAATGGCCAGCTTAACAGAGTAACTGAAGTTGTCAAATGTGTCATTTTTATGCGATTTCAATCCTGAATTGTTAGCAACAGAGTTACGTAATTACCCCCCCCCCCCCCCCCCCCCCATCTGCCTCATCCTGGAACATGGTCAGCGGACCCTGGTCCCCCGTGTGCGAGTGCACAAACCGGGATAACGCTAGGAAGACGATGACACTATATTTGATATTGGTGACGGTTGAGGCTGTAGAGATATCCTTAGCCGCGAGTTTTGCGCGGCGCGAGGTGCAATATGACGCGGCGGGTGGCTCGCGTGCGACCATGAGGACGTATGGGAGCTTAAAGATGGTGTAAAAATATTTTGGAAAAGTTAATTTTAAAAATCATTTTTAACAGTCTATAATAGGTCTTTCAATGCCCTTTCAAGCCGTGTGAAGCACGAGACCTGTGTTTTTTTTTTTAAAAAAAAAGAGGTCATATGCGTCGCGCCTAAGCATATTTTTTACGTGCTCGTCGTCTGTGTAACAAAAAATATTCAGAAAAAGAGTTTCCGCTAATTGTTTGCTAGGTAGGAGCAAATTATAAAATTTATTCCATTACTACGCTACATACAACTTGTGCCACTTTCAACACTTCTGGATTCTGTTTTAAATAAAAAGTATTTATTTGTAAGATCCTTGTCAGTCTTTACGAAATACATCAGTAAATGATATTGTAATAAATACATTAGTTCAATATACTTACCTAAGTTGAATGACCCTAGATGGAAAGGTCGAAAAAAAAATTTGACTTTAGAATTTTGATTGGACAAGATAACAGATAAACAAAAATCCCCACTTCTCGAAAAACCCAAAGGTCTCATTTTATTTTGCTTACAACTCGAAAGTTTTCCACCTACACTACTCTTGTAAGCACTCATTTACTTAACAATAAACCGGTACAGGTGTTCAAAACATATTTCCTGGGCTGGGAGGAGGTGATAGCGGTGGACTTCACCCGCACCGCCGAGTCCGTCGCGAGGACCGGCGCCGACCTGGCCAGTTGGGCGAAACAGCAGGAGACAAAGTAAGTTCCTCTTATTCTAAGGCAGTTGTCGGATATTCAGGACATTGATGCCGGGGTTCCTCAGTGCTATCGGCAACCCTCTTCTTGTTGCATATCAATGATCTGCTTGTGCCTGGTATCGTTGGGTATGCAGACGATAGCACAGTTGTCGATAGATATTTCGCTAGAGCGGGTGCCAGCAGTGATGAGATCCGGTCTTGTCGAGAGTCCATGGTAGAACGTTTAAGCGACGCTCTCGAGGCAATATCCGTTTGGGGTGATGCCAATCTAGTGACGTTTAATGCTACCAAAACGCAGGCATGTTTGTTCTCCACAAAACGGAGACATTTTGATCTGGCTCCGACTTTCCAGGGTGTGCCTGTCTCCGTCACCGATAACTTACAGCTCCTAGGTATCCAGTTGTCATCCAATTTGAATTTTGGCCAGTACATCGAGTCCATAGCCCAAACTGCAGCTAGAAAGCTTGGAGTTCTCTCTAAGGTCAGGCGGTATTTTACATCGAAGCAGCTTCTACAACTATACCAAGCTCAAGTTAGATCTTGTATGGAGTACTGCTGCCACCTTTGGGATAGAACTGGCAAATACCAACTGGCTGCATTAGACTCAATGGAAAAAAGAGCAATACGAATTATTGGAGACACTGAACTTTGCGAAACTAAGCTGCAAAGCCTCGAACATAGGCGTAAGGTGGCGTGCCTTTCAGTGTTCTACGGGCTACATTTCGGCGAGTGTGCGAAGGAATTGCACGAATTGATTCCACCGGCCCCTTTCTACTATCGGGACATAAGACGCAGGCGGGGGTTCCACCCTTATGTCGTTGACATACCACTAATACGCACCAAACGTTTTAAATCTTCGTTCCTCTTGCGTACGGCTAGAGAGTGGAATTTGTTGCCAGCGGAAGTGTTCCCTAAACACTACGATTTGGATTCCTTTAAGAAAAGAGTGAATAGGCTGCTTCTAGACAGACATGTCCCATCATCGGCCGCATCGTTGCTTACCATCAGGTGAGATTGCGGCCAAATGTCTGCCTATTAAATTAAAAAAAAAAAGTTATCCCAATTCCGACTGGTAAACGAGTGACTCGGCAATTTTGTCGCTCAAGAAACGTACAATAGACATATATTCCGTGTAAACAAATCATTACGAAATGCTTACATTATTAGTTTATCGCTGACTGTTCCAAAACACACATTGCCGAGAACTAATTTCACTAGTCGCTGAGCAGAGCTATAATACTCGCTCGGCGATACTCGCTTGGCGATCAACTAGCGGTCAAATTCTATTCCAAATTCAAATCGCCGGTTGCACAAGAACACTTGCTTATAGCCTATAGACAACTCCTCAACTCGTTTCTAGCTCTACTCGCTTCTCGCTCGCCGTTGCCGATCGGACAACTGCCTAAGACTCAATTACTTATGCCACAGAATAAATAATATTACAAGTAAAGAACGAACGAACGAACCTGTGCATGTTGATTCTTTACTTCAGATCTAAATTGTGGTATCTAAATTGTAGGCCTGCTTATACGCTGCGAATAGCGATGGGGTCACGCTGCGGATAGCGAATGTATGTGTGGTGTCTTCTCCCCAGATAATGGCACACGTACTAGCATGCCCTACGTGCTTCTACACCTTCACACGTGAGGACCTGCACAACGCTACTGATAATATGCTTTGTTAATCGCCGAGTATTGGTCCTCAAAAATATAATGCCAGTGTCGACACGAAATGAAGTAAAACGTTTAGTTTGATAATCCTAATAAAACAAGCCATATCTACGTTAAATATAGGAACACGCCAAGCCAACGTTTGAATTGTGTCGAATAGGAAGTCATTCAATTACTCGATACAATTCCTACGATATAAATAAAAGCACTCTATGTACGTATTACACAATTCTGAAATACTTAAACCGATATAGATGGTATCTTGTTATAATTCCGGATGACATCTGAACTCTCGAAAGGGTTATGAATTTAATTTCAAACGTTATTTATCCGTAGGGCGGATTTGTCAGCACTGTTCACGCCCCGTCAACCGGCCATGCCGGCCGCCGAAGCCAAGACCCTCGCCGACGAGTGGAACGAGGACCTCGAAGCGATGGAGGCATTCGTGCTGGAGGGCCGACACTTTGTGCGCTTACCCGACCACGAGCTCGGCGTCTTCTTTAGTTGCGACTGCTACGTGTTCCTTTGTAGATACGTGTTGCCGGCCGAGGTGAGTGGGGATCTTTAGCCTTAGTAATAACTTTTATACAACCAGGATTTCGACGATTTGTGCTAGAGGGCCGGCACTTCGTGCGCTTACATATGTGCCTTTACAGATCTTTTTACCTGCTGAGATGAGTGGTAAGGATTAGGGGCAGTAAACCTCACTGCTAGATCGAGGAAGTGGTTTGGTAGCTATAGTTGCACTGCCCTTGTAATTGCGTCCATCTACGAGTACATCTGTTTAGACCCTGTAGTTCCTGCGGCCGCCTGATTAGTGTGGGACGAGGCATGCTAGATGTCAGCGGACACGTAGTGTTGCCCCACAAGTCTTGCGGGGCGCAGGAAGGTAACTCATAAACTTATTTGTCTATAATATCAAAACGGGATTTAATGCAACTAAATTCTTATTTTAATAGGAAAATTTGCACGAATCATGTTTAAGGGTTATTTAGAAATGCAATAACAAAGTTTGAAATCCTATATATAAAAACTAACGAGGTAAAATTCTCTGAAGGTCGGTATTCTAGTAATAGACTGATGTTTCTTCTCACATGTCACGTACTATTGCCTTCAGAATTACAGATTACAGATTTACTTTTTTTTTTTCAAAACACACCAAATACCTACCCCCAAACCACAGAATAAGTACTAGTACTTCGTACAGAAGTATGACTTTGCAATGAAATTCAAAGAAATATCTACTCAATGTTTTCAACGTTAGGGTGTAATTCAGTTCCCCTCAGACTCAAGCACATTTTCGTGTAGACACCTACAGAAATACATTGCAAGATAATTTCATTCTTATAACTCTGGAATATGATTCATAATACACTAAACTTATTCAGTGACGTACTATCACGCAACGCGATAGGGTTGACTGCCACAAGAAGCTAACTTACGCCATCTAGCGCATCTTTCTAGGACTTTATTCATGCTTGTCCAACCAGCAACCGAGTTCCGCGCACCGCCGGTGAATAAAACTCGCGAGCGTGTCGCCGCCGGCTAGCGACACTCAACTTGTTTAGTCCCTTACCAAGGGGTCGCCGCGCGTAGGTACGTTTTTGCTACCAACGCGGGAAGATACACAGGCCTGCCCAAACTAAGCGTGAGCTTGTGCTATGGTGACTAGGATAACGGATAGACATACTTATATACATTTTCATCTCACCTGTTTGGAAAGTTGAACTTTCATGTGTAGATAGCCGGGTGGGAAATAGTTTTTCCCTCCTACTTTATACTCCTACTATTGAATAAAAGGCCACTATCGAGAGTATCGATAGTTATTGCAATAGTCAGAGCTGTATCAGCTATCGATAGTGATTTTAATATTAAACTTTGATACTATCGATAGTATCGATAGTATTGCTGTGTCGATAGTATTTATATTACCGGAGCTATTGATACTATCATTACTATCGGTAGACTATCGATACTATCGATATTTTATCGAAACTATTGCTTGTGTCTCAACTATCGATATTTTATCGATACTATTGCTTTTGTCTCAACCATCGATAGTCTATCGATACTATCGATATTTTATCGATACTATTGCTTTTGCCTCAACTATCGATAGTCTATTGATACTATCGATAGTATATCGATACTATTGCTTTTTCCTCAACTATCGAAAGTCTATCGATACTATCGATATTCTGTCGATACTATTGTTTTTGCCTCAACTATCGAGTCTATCGATACACTATTTCTTTCCTCACAGTCGAAATGAAAAATAGTATGTTTAACTCGGTTGAAAGCATCCATTCCACTCTCGAGCGCCAGAAACTTCTCGAGTGGAATGTTCACTTTCGGCCCTTGTATAACAATCTACTATTATAAACATCCATGACTTGGGTACAAATGCTCGTGCTCATCACACAAACATTTGCCCCTTGCGGGATTCGAACCCGCAATCGCGTGGTTTAGAAGTCCGTGGCGCGAACCACTACACCAAGACGGTCGTCGTAATTAGTCGTATTGCAGACAGAGAGGTGTAAAATGTGCTCCACCGACATGAGGCTTCTTCTGAGTTTCGAATGAATAGATTGCTATCGATTGCCAATTTACAAAAAATGACATAAAGCAAAACAAGACCAAATAAATTTCAAACTTTTAATCATAATTTCTTTTATTTATTTTTATAACTTAAGCAATTATTTTGCAAGTTCTTACAAAATTAAACCAAATTTCGCTCACAAAAATTAATCGATTAATTTTTGTGTTTCGAAATTGGATTTAATTTCATAATTTCTTTGACAGCCGGAAGACGAAAGCGAAGGATCCAACGGCGACGCAGAAGACGGGGACTCGGAAGCGGCCACGTGGGTGGTGTACTTCTGGCAAGGTCGTCGCGCACCCAACATGGGCTGGCTGACCTTCACGTTCGGGCTCGAGCGGAAGTTCAAGCAGCTCTGCAAGCGTCTGGACGTGGTCCGCACGCACCAGCAGCAGGAGAGCTTGAAGTTCATGGCGCACTTCCATAGGAGGTTTATTATCAGGGATGGGAAGAGGAACCAGAAGCCGGTGAGTGTTGTTGAAGATATAGACTTCGTTACAGAGGAATAAATAATCAGTTTAAACAGCTCTGCAAGCGGCTGGACGTCGTCCGCACACATCAGTATCACTAGAACTTGAAATTTATCATCAGAGATAAGAAGAGTAACCAAAAGCAGGTAAGTGTTGTCGAAGGTATAGGCTTTTTTATAGAGGAATAAATGAGTCAGTTCTGCAAGCGGCTAGATGGCATCCGCACGCATTAGCACCAGGAGAGCTTAAAGTTCATGGTGCACTCTCATAGGCGGTTCATCATCACGGATGGGAAGAGAAACTAGAAGCCGGTAAGTGTGGTTGAAGGCATAGGCTTCCTTACAGATTGGTAAATAACGTCAATACAATTAGCTCTGCAAACGACTGAATGTCGTCCCCACGCATCAGCAGCAGGAGAGCTTGAAGTTCATGGTGCACTTCCACAGACGGTTCATCATCAGGGATGGGAAATGAAATCAGATGCCGGTAAGTGTTGTTTAAGATATAGACCCCTTATAGAGGAATAAATAAAGTCAGTTCACTGAGCTCTGCGAGCGGCTGAACGTAGTCCGCACGCATCACCAGCAGGAGAGCTTGAAGTTCATGGCGCACTTCCATAGGCGGTTCATCATCAGGGATGGGAAGTGGAACCAGAAGCCGGTAAGTGTTGTTGAAGATATAGGCTTCTTTAACGGTTGGTTAATAAGTCGGTGAAAGAAGCTCTGCAAGAGCCTGGATGTAGTCCGCACGCATTAGCAGCAGGAGAGCTGAAGTTCATGGCGCACTTCCATCGGGAATGGGAAGAGAAACGAGAAGCCGATAAGTCATTTGTTTCTTACGTTTACGCGAATTGTTGAACTAATAAAAACTCAATTTTACGGATTACTTCGCTATTTATTTACATTTTATTTAAAACCTGACGTTTCGAACACTTTACCACGGTATATAGATATACAGTATTTTATCTACAAACTAGAGCACCCGTCTCGACACACACATGCATACACGTCAGTTACACGGCCCGTTGAGCAGACTTGGGCAAACAATCCCACGAAGTGACACGCGGGGCGCGAGCCGGTTCGCTGTCAAAGACTGACTTTCGAAATGCAGATAGATATCAATAGATATCATTGAACAAAGTAGGTTATATGAAACATGTAATCATCTTTATTTCGGATGACAGCTGTCAAAATTGAAACTGCCATATCTCGGAAACTACCCACCCTAGACAACTGGTGTGCATGTTAAAAAAATAAAAATTATTTTAGCAAAAGTTTCAATGCCTCCGAAGATTGCAGGAACTGTGAGGTCTGTGGATATTTTTCATACACATAGGATTTAAATATATTTTTAAGGCTCAATGATGTGTAGGAGCAAACTCGTAAATTGTACCTGGTCTCATTGAACTGACAAAAACGGGCCCCTTTTTCTAGGAGTCCACTGTCTGTGGATATGATATATAATCTTTAATAAAAATATGACTCATTCCTAAACCTAAAACAACACACATATGAAGAATTAAAATCTAGTCATTTTTTACTTTTTGTGTACCAACCTTAGCGCTCCACCCCTCCGTAGGTTCTAATTTCAAAAATACGGCTGAGACACACTACTGTTCTGAAAACAAATCTTTCTATAGTGACTTTCCAGCGTTTGTAGTCACAGGGAGACTAAGGTATTATTTGTCATTTACAAAGTTTTGAAAAATTAAACTACCGTCACTCATTAATTTTAATTTACGTTCCTATTTACCCAAAAAGAGCTAACCGTGTCTTGAGATCTTGCACTGCGAGGTGTTGTTTTGGTTTTTGCTAGAATAGGATCCCATGCCGGTGGAACTTTCCAACCATCTTCTCTATTGAAATTTGGATGTTTTCTAATTTCAATGGCTTTACGTAGCCGATAGGTGTTGTTGACAGCATAGGCTTTTTAACAGATTGGTAAACAACGTCAATGCAATTAGCTCTGCAAGCGGCTGGACGGCGTCTTCAAAGTCTTCGGGCAACGTTCTTTTTCTTCGTCTATTAGGCATCTCGTAGTCGTCTTCCTTCGTCGGTTACTTACTACGTCTGCCTTCGTCGATGTACCTCACAGTAGATACTGTCCCTTATCCCGGACGAGCCCCCAATTTTGTAGAATTCGGGAAAAAGAAAAACCCAAGTAAGGTACGTACTTTCTTCTTTATTGTAAAGATCACACTTCGTGCACTTCTAAATAACTTCTTTAATACCTATATTAGCCCTCAACGCTCCCGAAACAATACTCAAAACCTTCCAAAACAAAATCCCACTTGCTACATCACTCACATTCAAAAAATACGTTCTTCTTCCTTCTCTTTTAGACACCTCGCGTTCCGTTTTACAACAGATAACCTCCTTTCATACACCTTACGTTCCATTTTACGCCCTCATATCCCACATACATTCACTAATTAATTATAAGGACCTTTTGTCTTTTTAGGCCAAAATCTCAAGTAAGTTAGTGTAAAAAGTGATCGTACTTAACTTTGCGAATTATGTTTTTGTTTTATGCAGAGTTTAGTTGAATGTTTGAAGAACAATATACATAAATTTAGAATAAGTAGACCATGTGCTAACTTGAGTATACTTCTTAAAGCTACCCTTTATAAAGAGACCCGCCACTTAAGGGTAAAGACCGGGCGCCATTTCTCCATACAAACGTAGTCCCCTGTTTTCTCCCTGGATAATGGCTAAAGGCAAAACTTTTTTCTACCATAAACTCTACATTAACCACAGCTATGCTCCTTTTTTTCATTTGTTCTCATATCCGAATTAACAAAGGAAATATGAGCCTTCAAAAACTAAGAAAATTGCCAAACTTCAACCTCAACACAAATTACCACTAAAACTAAAACATAGAAGCATAGTCCCACCCTTTGATAAATTATTTCAGAAGAAAATATGATCACTTGCCAAATTTCGGACGAGGAAATAGGGGACTACGAAATGCTGTTTGTATAAAATTTAGGAAGGATTTATCGGTCTGAGCTCATTTGTCCCTTTCTTGCTTCGGTGGCTACCAGAGTTCGCATCGAGTCAGCAACATTGTATTCAAATACTTATTCTTCAAATGCCACGTGACCGCGTTTTCTCTTAATGTGCTATTATGATTTGTGCAACAGGAGAGCGGTCGGCAACCGGTGGAGCTATTCGAGCTGCGCAGCAACGGGTCTGCGCTGTGCACGCGCCTCGTGCAGGTCAAGGCCGACGCCGCGCAGCTCAACAGCGCCTTCTGGTGAGTGCTAGTCGTAGCCACTATACTGAAGTAGTACGTAGAAACTGCTTCATATTGGTTAGTAACAATGGGACTTAATAACTGGTTAGCTAAAGACTGCACAAATAAACAAACAAACAGGTGAGCGCAGTATGACTTATAAAAAAGTAGTCATGCCGAGTGGTCTACCTCCTAACACAAAACCTGTAACTTGGAAAGCCTTCTAAGTATGTCTGCATCCATCCTACTTGCTATCATCTTCAGGATCTCGTTACTACTCTCCATTACCCTGCACACAATGGACAGGTCTTTTTGCGCATGATTGCAAAAAACTTTGCCACAGTCCAACAATTTTCATTTCTCTTCTTTCTTGACTCGGTTCATCAAGTTCTCAACCCTCCTGCGCCCAGGAGTGCGGGGGGCGGACTTAGGATACTTACTTATAGGATATCCTACGTCTTACAAATATATAGTCTGAGAAGTTCGTACGCGACCTTCCTGTCGCCAGAGGTGCGGGTAAAGTATGCTAGATGTCAGCGGGGACGGATGGTGCTGCGGGAAACGTGTATGCCTATGACATTCGAGTGCGATTGACGCATCCTCATCCCCCTCGTCCCCGAATGTCTTGCGGGGGCGCAGAAGAGTCGTGCATGAACTTGTCGTATTATAAAACTTACCTACACATCTCACGACATTCAACTGAGGTTTCAAGCTAGGGACAGCTACTTATCCATTACTGGTCATCAACTAATAATAAATAATTATAACATTAAAGTTTTAATAATCGGATAATCATAATTGGATTTTAAATACCCCAAACTTTGATAAAGATCTTAAAAATTACTCGCGGCAGATTACAGTTTTATGCAATATGATTGATCTTTGATACATATGATGACATTCTCCAGCTACATCCTGAACGTGCCGCTAGAGGGCGCTCACGACTCGTCGTCCGCGATCGTGTACGCGTGGATCGGCGCCAACAGCGACCCCGACTCCGCGCGCCTCATCGAGCAGATTGCAGAGGACAAGTTCAACAACCCTTGGGTCAGCCTGCAGGTGAGGATAATGTCCTCCTAGCCGAATTTCGGCTACAGTGGCCAACCTCAACAGAGATTAGCCGATTGCGCGGGAGATATTATGGTGCACATGTGTGTGCGCAATACACAGGTGTACTGTCTGTTCCTTCACTCCTATAATTCGGTGAGACGGCAATCCGACATAACCGTAGAGAGATCAGTCGCAGGACCAACGGCTTAACGTGCTTTCCGTGGCACGAGGGTCGGGCCGACCCGAGATTCGAACCCGGGACCTCGTGGATACTACCCAGCGTGCTGACCACTAGACCAACGAGGCAGTCAGAGCAGGTGAGGATATACCAGAAACAGCAAACAGGAGCCCATAAGCGCTGGGAGAGGTGTGCATGGCGGAACTAAGTACTATCGGGTCGAAAGACTTATTCGAGAGTCTCCACCTATATGTAGGGGCAGAGGCCTAATGTCTACCTACTCATAAAAAAAAGAACTAGCCAGCGGCCCTACTACTTGCGTACGACATGTTTTGGGTGCTAAACACATTTTTAAGAAATCCTAGCTCTTTTTCCCGTTCAGCTGAGACTGTGTATAGCAGATGTACCTCCTTAAAATAATTTTGCCGGCGCCCATGCAGGCCTATGGTTTTAACCTCTTTATCTCTTGAAGACGGTTGGGCGGAAAAAAATGTCCATGTGCCATAGAACGTCTTTTTCATCACACGATAAGAAGACTAGGCCCTTACTATGAGCGTATAACAATTAACTTGCCCAATTTAGAGACAATTCAAGTAGCGGTCTGCTTTTAGGCGTTTAATTTTTTATGAGCCAAATAACGAAATGGTTTTTTAAATGATAAAGCATATTGTGGTAAACGGGCCGATAAATTGTTAAGATAGAATAGGACGATCGAGTCCAGTCCAAAATCTCTAAAACTAGATTTTCAAATTCGTTTTGGGAGTCACTACCAGGACTTGGATACTTTTTCAATTAGAATTTGTTGGTAGGTTAGGTTTCTTAAGAAGGTAGGTATATGACCGTAATCACATCTAATTTAAGTTGTAGGCACGGTCTAGGCTAAAATTTTAGTACAAATTAGTCTTACCAAGAAGTATTTCCATCAGGTGCTAACGGAAGGCAGCGAGCCGGACAACTTCTTCTGGGTGGCGCTGGGCGGGCGCAAGCCTTACGACTCGGACGCGGACTACCTGAACTACACGCGCCTGTTCCGCTGCTCCAACGAGAAGGGATACTTCACCGTCTCAGAGAAGTGCACTGACTTCTGCCAGGTAAAAATTAGCAAATATTAATGGAATGGATTCCAATGTGCCCTGTCTTTGATGAAATTTAAGTTCAGTCTCTCTCTTTCTCTGATAAACAAATAAAAAGAGACAAACTACAATAATTGAGCAACATCTAATTAAGTGATGCAATCGGTGTTGATGCGCGTGATCTAAAAACGTCTGTTGCCGCTATGCTATGCTTTAGTGACACGTTTCGACTTGCACTGCACGGCCTCGTCGATCGATCATTTCTAGTGAGGACCAGTCAATCGTGACCCATTCGTGTGGCGATCGGAGAGCTTAGTGCGAGTTTTTCCATGCTCTCACCTTCGCCTGTGAGACGAAAATTTGTATGGGAATTTAGACAGCGCCCCTAGCGGCATGTTTGCGAAACCTGTTTTTTTCTATGACACTCAGTCGATCGTGAGCGCGTGTGATTGACCAATGAAAACTCGCACTAGGCAGTCATGATTATTCGATAATTTGGGTCTCGATTAATTTCTATGACTTTTTAGGAACTGCTTGCTCAACAGCTGATAGTTTTGAAGTTAACCGCGTAGATACGGGTTAGGGTGCCGCAAAGTATGGAGCTAGGACTTGTAAAACTTTTCGCTCTTACTAAGTTTACAGTAACTAATCGGGTCAAATATAATCGAATCGTTTTGATTGCTCTTTCAATTTATATTCGATCTCATCGGAGATAATTTCTTACCACTAACAGTACTTTTACTTTTCTTACCATATTTTTCTTTGCACAGGATGACTTAGCTGACGATGATATAATGATCTTGGACAACGGCGATCAGGTTTTCCTGTGGCTGGGCGCCAAATGCTCAGAAGTGGAGATCAAGCTTGCATATAAATCTGCTCAGGTATGATGACAAGATGATTACTTGTGATTGTGGCGAATACTGTGCTTTACCAAAATTAAACCATAAAAATAAACATCTTAACAAAAATAGTATTTCGTGTTGTTCAGACGACAGCATGTCTAGGTAAACATTGAGGCATTTATGTAGTTGTAATAAAGGTGATTTTGCGTGAAAAATATATAGTCAGATGAGCTGGGCACTGTAAATTACCTAGTAAATTAAATAGATATAATTCTGTATGCCTAAATAAGTGTTTGTTAGGGGTAGGTCCAAGAGCAGGGGGATAACTTTGTTTGGATTTAATTGCTAAACTGATTTTTTTCTCAAGGTTTACATCCAACATATGAAGACAATGCAACCAGAAAAACCTCGCAAGCTATTCCTCACTTTGAAAAACAAGGAATCTCGCCGGTTCACCAAGTGCTTCCACGGCTGGGGCGAGCACAAGAGGCCCCCGGAGTAAACACCAGATCTTTCAACATCACAAACCATTCAGAACCTACAGCTTCTTTGTTTACTGTCTGCTGTATTTATTATTTATTGTCTTCTAAATATCCACATAAAAACTTGCATGACCTACATTATAATTTATTTAGATTATAAAGTTATTAGTCTGTAAGCCCGCCCCAAAATTACCTACATCATGACATCACTATAAAATGCAATGCACATGGTTTGAATAGTTGTACTGAACATGAATCAGAAAATTATCAGACCTATATAATATAAATTTGACAAGACGCCCGCGCTAGGCGTTTAGTGTGGCTGAACACTTTTAAAGACACTATTACTTTAAAACGTTTATAATAATTTTCGCCTAGTTACATGAATTGGAAAAAGGTATTTAATGACTATCTCTTGCACCATTTGACAAGGGCTCCCAACCACTTCAGAACTGACACTTATGTTTACAGTAAAGTTGCCATGCGTCTTACTGATGTCACATGACCTAAATTCTGACCAAAAATGAAAGATTTTCTCCAATTTTAGTTGCTATAATCTTCTGATGAGGATCAGAAGATTGTAGCAAATTATAGAAAAGTTGTGCTGAGCCCTCGCTTTATTTTCTGACCATGTGCCATGCATTTAATCATTGTAATTTTGGGGCGGGCTTACAGGCTACATGGGATAGATGCAAATGATACCTACCTAAACTTAAGACTTTGTGTATGTTTATTTTCATGTCCTATTGATTAATAGTCACAATCTGTTATCAGCATCATGTTTTGGCATTTACTATAATTTTACCTAAAATTCAGTATTATGTGTATTGTGTGTAACTAAAAACAATATGAGATAATAATTTCCATCAAGATGCACACATCTACTATTGTAGGCTTCCAAAAGACATTGAAGGAATATTTTGTGAAAATGAAAGACTGAGTCATGCCATTTTTATCAAGTCATTTTTTATTCAACACTTTCACTTATCAAAATGTTTAAGCACAAGTGTAGAGATTGCATTGTTACTTTAATTTATTGCTACATAGATGAGAGAAATATTTGACTAGATTTTCTGAGATAATTCAGAGATAATTTACTCTGTGAGAAATGATTTCGCATTTTGATAATGCATTTGTAATATAATTAGGGCTAAAATTGTATGGAGATGTATATAGATGCTATTGATGTATAATTATGATTGACATGATTGTATTGTAAATAGGTATTTGAATCTTTTTACATAATGTCATTAATCTAAAGATAAAATTAATAAAAACTTAAACATTAAATAGTTGTGCAAAACATGGTTCCTTTCTATGTGGCGCTTAAGCACAAATGTTTTTATAGATTTTAAAAAATTACAATAAAAAAATAATAACATTCTTGATTTTATTACAACACTCACACAGTAAACCTGAAACAACAAATAGTTATCTGATTACAAAGTGTCAGCAAGTAAATAACATTGGAAAGTAATGAACTGAAATTGTGAAGTATTGTTGATATTTTCTGAGTAATGAGAATATGAAGAAGTAACTCTACAGGTAGCAAAACTTTGAATCTGATCTCCCCTTTTTTTGCTTACTCCCCGATATAATTTCCAATAGGAACAGGAAGTTAATAAGGATGGCAAGTTTTGTTGCCTTACAATTTTATTTTCAATTTAAAATCTCAATGTATAGAACCAGGTGTGATCAAAAATGGAAAAACGCCAAAAAGTAATTCAGATGACCAACTACAAATAATTTTGCATTGATAATAGTTTTATAGCATAACCCTAATGAGTGTGAACTATATTGTCGCAGTTTATACGTCATTAATTTACAATTCCTAAACCACCTACCTAAGAAGACTTGGATTTAGTCATCGTCGTCGTCATCGTCCGAAGGCACGAAAAGTTCGTTTTCTTCTAAGAAATTGGCAATGTTTTTACTAATCGCAGCTCCGATGAGGAGACCAGGGACAACAGCGGCCACTATGCCTAATAATCCGAAAGGTTTTTTCTCCGGTTCTGGTAGGATCGCTCCTGTTGGAGTGGTGGTCGCCGTCCTCTTTTGTAGCACTTGTTCTTGTCTTATTAGGTTTCTAGTTTGAGCAACTAGTCGAGGCAATCTGTAGATCGACATTTTACACAGATTTAATGTATCGTAACGTGATTATTTTTAGACTTTCGTTGATAACTCGAAAAACTTTACACAAAAATGTCACTCGACCAAGGAAAATGAAAACAGCTGGAAAAATCTATGAACTACCTATTGAATATCTTTTTACTCATCTTGTTAAAATTGTAAATGTAACACTAACCACCAATTAGCGAACTGTGTGAAGTTAGTGGCGCTTTCTTTTCCACCAATTGCAGTTCAGTTTTAGAGATGCTACTTACCGGTAGTTTCCAGAATTGATATAAATTGATGACCATTTGTCAACATCACTATGAATAGACGTGAAACTTTATAAAGTAAATTGTCAAATTTATTAATCTGTCAAATAGCAAATCAAAAGTGATTGAAAAAATGTTTTTATTATTTTGGTGTTTCACAGAAAGTAAATCGTAAAAATGAATATTACACTTACAAGCTTAGAAGCTCTAATTCGTAAGCATACATTTCAAACAGTCAACTGCAATTTTTTATTGGAATTTATAATGTTAAAACGAATTTTTGTTATTTAGTAAAAGCAACTCACGAATCGTTGCCATGTCCCGATGGCAATGCTTTGGAGGCGTTCTGCGCCGTGATGCGGGACTCTGCCGACGGCCCGCAATTCGCGGCGCAGGCACTTGCGGCGCGCATCCACTCGTCGAACGCCCGCGAAGCCCTGCTGGCTCTGACCATGTTGGACCGCTGCATGCGTCGTTGCGATGCCAATTTTCATGCTGAAGTCGGGAAATTTCGCTTCCTCAACGAAATGATTAAGCTTGTCTCTCCTAAATACTTTGCTGATAGAACAGCACCAGAAGTACGCACTAGGGTAAGTTAGATTAAATTATCAAAGTTATAATCTTTTGATACAAAATAGATGCTATCTAGTTTTATGTAGAAAACAATATTAAAAAATGAAGTGAAGTGAAGTATCTGAAGTGTATCAGCATTACATACATATTTCATTTATTTGAGGATATGTATTATTTCATTTTCCTCAAATGCCAAACCTCCAGGATAATTTTAATATTTTAGTTAAAAGTTATTTATATTTATGTTATTTTTAGGTTCTGCAATTGCTTCATGCTTGGTCAATTGAGTATCCAAAGGAGTCAAAGTTTAAGGTTGCTTTTGATATGCTGAAAAATCAGGGTGTGGTAAAAGAGACACCACCTCCCCTGCCACCAGAGGACTCTTCTCCGGTGCCCAGAGTCAGAGCTAAAAGTGCTATATTTGAAGATGAAGAGAAATCCAAGCTTCTCCAAAAGTTGCTGCAAAGCAAAAAGCCAGAGGACTTGCAACATGCAAATAGACTTATTAAGACTATGGTTCGGGAAGTGAGTGACTTATGAGTATGGTAAAATTGATTAGGATGATGGAACAGAGGGATTTTGTAACTTTTGGTTTCTCATGATTCTTATACAAACTTAAGCCTGTATTAATATTATACAATATCATAGTTGCTACTTCGAAATCAACAGTGATCAACATCAATGTCCTTTTAAATTTAATCTAAGTTTTTGCATCATACTTTTAAACCTATTTTGATATTGGTATAGAGATGTTTGGACTTTGGAAAAAAAGTGCTCAATGCTATATTTTGTCCAAAAGATTATAATTTGAAAGAAGATTTCCTTCCTGATGAGTGATCATCAAATTTATAATCTTATTTATTATTTAACACTTTTGCAGACAGTTACTCAGACATAATAAAAATTCAATTGTTTTTCTTGTATAGTTATTTACTGGCACTATTTTATAAATCTAAAAAAAACGGTGCTTTTATGGTGTGCAATTGAGAGTTATCTACCTATTTATATGATGTTACTTGCCACTGATCACTCATACTCATTATTATTAAAAACTGCACTTTTAATACTACAAGTGAAAACTCCTAAGGCATATCTGTTCTTATTTTCGCTGTTCTATGATGCTTGTGTAATTAATGCTGATTGATTTCCAATAAATAAAGTTATTAATTAATTATGACTCAGGAGGAGCGTCGCAGCGAAGCAAACAGCCGCCGCGCGCAGGAGGTGGGCTCGGCGCTGGACAGCGCGGGACTACTGCGGGACATGCTGGCGCACGCCGCCGCCGCCTCGCCCGACGAGCGACAGCTCATACACGAGCTGCACGCGCGCTGCCTGCGCCTGCGGCCCGCGCTGCAGCGACTGGCCGCCAACGACGCGCGCGGGGACCACTTGAGTGAGTCGTCGTCACTGCACCCTCGCCCGACGAGCGACAGCTCATACACGAGCTGCACGCGCGCTGCCTGCGCCTGCGGCCCGCGCTGCAGCGACTGGCCGCCAACGACGCGCGCGGGGACCACTTGAGTGAGTCGTCGTCACTGCACCCTCGCCCGACGAGCGACAGCTCATACACGAGCTGCACGCGCGCTGCCTGCGCCTGCGGCCCGCGCTGCAGCGACTGGCCGCCAACGACGCGCGCGGGGACCACTTGAGTGAGTCGTCGTCACTGCACCCTCGCCCGACGAGCGACAGCTCATACACGAGCTGCACGCGCGCTGCCTGCGCCTGCGGCCCGCGCTGCAGCGACTGGCCGCCAACGACGCGCGCGGGGACCACTTGAGTGAGTCGTCGTCACTGCACCCTCGCCCGACGAGCGACAGCTCATACACGAGCTGCACGCGCGCTGCCTGCGCCTGCGGCCCGCGCTGCAGCGACTGGCCGCCAACGACGCGCGCGGGGACCACTTGAGTGAGTCGTCGTCACTGCACCCTCGCCCGACGAGCGACAGCTCATACACGAGCTGCACGCGCGCTGCCTGCGCCTGCGGCCCGCGCTGCAGCGACTGGCCGCCAACGACGCGCGCGGGGACCACTTGAGTGAGTCGTCGTCACTGCACCCTCGCCCGACGAGCGACAGCTCATACACGAGCTGCACGCGCGCTGCCTGCGCCTGCGGCCCGCGCTGCAGCGACTGGCCGCCAACGACGCGCGCGGGGACCACTTGAGTGAGTCGTCGTCACTGCACCCTCGCCCGACGAGCGACAGCTCATACACGAGCTGCACGCGCGCTGCCTGCGCCTGCGGCCCGCGCTGCAGCGACTGGCCGCCAACGACGCGCGCGGGGACCACTTGAGTGAGTCGTCGTCACTGCACCCTCGCCCGACGAGCGACAGCTCATACACGAGCTGCACGCGCGCTGCCTGCGCCTGCGGCCCGCGCTGCAGCGACTGGCCGCCAACGACGCGCGCGGGGACCACTTGAGTGAGTCGTCGTCACTGCACCCTCGCCCGACGAGCGACAGCTCATACACGAGCTGCACGCGCGCTGCCTGCGCCTGCGGCCCGCGCTGCAGCGACTGGCCGCCAACGACGCGCGCGGGGACCACTTGAGTGAGTCGTCGTCACTGCACCCTCGCCCGACGAGCGGCAGCTCATACACGAGCGAGTGATAATGTCCTTTTAACGGTGATCTAAGAACCACTGGTAGTCCCGCGAAGCACCTGAAGTAGTCCACGAAGTCAACCGAAAAATTTATATAATTATATATAAAATAAATATAAAACAGGAAATTTTTGATTGTTTGTTTGTTTGTATTGAACAGGCTCCGAAACTACTAGACCGAAACAATGAAATTTGGAACAGAGATAGTTTAAGACATAATAAGGACATTAGGCTACTTTTTGTTGCTATATAAAATCATCAGAGGGGTGATATAGGGGATGAAAGTTTGAATGGAAAATCCGACTTAGCACGGGCAAAGTCGTGGGGAACTGCTAGTATTAAATAATTACATCGCGTACTCGCGTGTAGTTGGCGCTCTCTCCTGCGACCGCAGGAGGGTCGCGTACGATCTTGACAAGCATTGCGCACTGCACAAGTATGAGAGTCTCTGTTTACGCACTCTCAAAGTTCGATAAGACGGTAATCCGACATGAACGGAGAGAGATCAGCCGCGGGACTAACAGCTAAATGTGCTTTCCGAGACAGTGGTTTTATTATAATTATAAAAAAATTGCAAGAACTCAACGTACAGATAAAAACACTTATGCTACGATTCTCGCACTAAGCTAGAGGCTTTTATCGCGTGAACCAGAAACATTGGCCACCTACGTTGACATTGAGTTCGTACTAGTACCAGCTTTCGACTCTTACTGCCGCACTCACTGCCGTCAATTAAATTTAATCTATAGTTAAGTCTTGTTCTGTCACTATCTTTGTCAATGAAATAGAAAAGGACGGCATGAGACTTAATGAAGGATTAAGTTTGACTGTACGGCAGCTAGCTGTTTCGGAGAATAACCTATAAAAAAAAATTCCGACCGCCCCGGGATTCGTACCTAGGAGCTCTTGGACAAAAGCCAGCCTGCTAACCAATAGACCAACAAGGCAACGACAACGACGCGACGGTCACTTGTCTTCTCGCGCTGTTCCGCGCATTCATCTCCTTGAATACACAAATTACTCATAATGTGCTTTACTTACTTAAAAAGGGTTATCACACTACACGGTATTCAGCGTCGGACTCGCGCACTAAGGGTTCCGTGCCAACCTTACCTGAATTAGGATACACTTACTTCCACTTTTATGGATTTAGTTTTATGTATGGGAGCCCCACTTTAAATATAATTATTTTTTGTATGAGAATCGTAAAGCGGTTAACAGGATACATCTACCAAGTTTCAACTGTGTAATGCTAATAGTTTCAGAATAAAGTAGCTGTGACTACGGACGGACGGACACAACATACAGACTTGACGTAACTATAAGGGTTCCGTTTTTTGCCATTCGGCTACGGAACCCTAAAAAGCGAGATGGGGCAGATAGACTTACAGGCTAACTCTTATGCGCTGCGCTAAGTCTTAGTAAGACTGTCTGAATACCGCGTAGTCTAATAACTGCCTTTAAAATCCTACAAGTTCGGGCGCGTTATTACAAAACGTACGGGAGGCGAAGAAGCGCCAATCGCATGCGATTGTTGTTGGAAATCTCCTTCCCCGCAACACCCCCCGTTCCCGCTGACATCTAGCACCCCTCGCATCTCACGTCTTACGCTTCGCAGGAAAGTCGTGCCGAACTTTTTGGACATAGTTTAAGTTTCGTGATTTATGACTGCCAAGAGTGAAAAAAATAATTTATGTTTTACATTGAGTTTCCTTAGACAAACATTGTTCAAAATTTCTGTCTAGAAATTATTTAATAATCCTTTCTCTTCATTTCAGATGACATACTAAACGCGAGTGGTTTATTAGACGAAGTCTTTGAGCAATACGATGCATTTGTTAGAGAAACGAATCTGAAATCGACAGAGACTACAGTAGTGGCACCAGCGGAAACTAACAATGAAAGTCTGCTAGACTTTGCAGGCGCGAGTAAAAGAGGAGACGGTGATACCCCAAAGAATGTAACTAAGAATAATGTTATAGATGAATTAGGTGATATATTCTCAACTGGAAGTGGTAATAGCTCTATTGCTGAACCATTGAAACCTGTAAATCTAATGCCTGGTAAGTGAGTTAGTTAAAGATTGGATATTTCTTGCTTATAATATAAAGCTTTTACTAATCCTTTTTTATTTTGTTTACAGATGATGTGGATCTGTTAGGAAATAAGAAAGATAAGGCTGAAGGGTGGAATGAACTGGACTCTCTTAGTAAACAGTTACTTAAACAATCGTTACCTGACAATGCAAAACATTTTGACGGTTTTAATAGGTGAGAAGAAACCAGACATAAAATAAATATTAAGTTTGAGTTTTAAATAAAAGTATTATGTACAATATTTAAATACGATTTTTTTTCTAGCAAATCAACAAAGAAAATACCAATGAATGCATTAGAAAAGTCTTCACCTAAACACGATACATCAGTACCAAACAATGGCCCAATATTTGATTTGGACTTTTTCATCAAAAAGCCTGCAGAACCAGTTGCGACGCCACCGGCGCAGTCTCCACAGTCGGAGACTCCGAATGATGACGTGATGGTAGACATCAGTACCGACGTACCTAATGCCTCAGGGTATACAAATAATAACAATAACAACGGTGGTAGTCCACTCGACGACATACTAAACTCAGGAATCGCGTTAGATAATGAAGAAAACAAATATGACAAGGCAGAAAATCTCATAGCAAGTAAAGAGGAAGCAGCAGAGAGTGAGAGGAGGGAAAGTATTAAGAATAATAAAGGTAGTGAGGTAAAGCCGCTGACTGATATAAATGTGACACTGCAAAGCGTGCATCCTAGTAAAGTGCCTCCTTTGACGGCGTTCGAGGAGGAGGACGGCCTCACAGTGGTACTACACTTCTGTAAGGACAAGCCGCGGCCGGACGTTAATGTTATCGTCATATCGACTACAAGCAAAAACGCGTCACCTATAGAGGACTACAAATTTCAAGCTGTCGTACCAAAGGTGAGGACAAAATTAACTTTACTATTGCCATGGACGAAATATATAAGGACCAACAATTGCCATACAAAAAAGCTTTCCCCGGAAATTCACAAAAATCCAAGTACCATCCAGATGGCGTTGCTAATATAACCAGCCAATGTTTTAATTTTCGTGCAATGTCTATCTGTCTGCTATCAGCGGACTTCCATGCTTGTTGCCAATTTCATTTAGTATTCTTAAAAGTCATAGATGGCGTTTATTAAAATACCGTACGAAAACAAATCTGTCTATTGTGCTCTTGGTTTGTAGTAGTTGACAAACAGCGGCAACAGTATCAACATTTCAACTAATGACGTAACGATCGGATGGCGCAATTCGTTGAGTTGTGGAAGATATCAAATCTGATGGTGTCGGGATCGATCCCAGGTCTATATTTTTTTACATTTTCTTTGTTTATCTTTTTTTTACATTTATTAAGGACAACAAACGATATGATACTGTTTTTTTTATTAAAGTCATTTATTTGAGGGGAACGGGGGACCTAAATATACACATTCCTATTTTCCCTTTGACTTTTTGGCACAGACTAATGATCTCCTTTATTTAAGTAAGGCGAAACTTTTTTTGCTGTAAAATCTACATTTATCTACCACAGCTCTTATTGTTTGATTTTTCTCATATTCGAATTAACAAAGGAAATGTGAGCCTTCAAGAACTAAGAAAATTTCTAACTTAACTTTCAGACGCTCGACAAAATTTAATAATCTACGCGAATTAACACTGAAACTAAAACATAGGCGCATAGTCCAAACTTTTGATTAATTATTTCGGAAATAAGCAGGTATTATTTGTCAAATTTTAGACGAGGAAATTAGAGACTACGAAATGCTGGTTTGGTCAAATATAAGAAGCGATTTATCGTCTGAGCTTATTCGTCTTGCTTCGGCAGCCGGCAGAGATTGCATCGAGACAAAAACATTTCATTCAAATACCATTTCTTCGAATGCCACGTGACCACGTTTCCTTTTAACTGAGCCAACTGAGCTCAATTACGAGCATAAAGTTATTCCTAACGGAATAGAGGAACAAAGGGCTGAGCGAGCGAGATGTCACTAGCGGCAGCACTTTAAGATAAAAAGAGATGTGTGATGCGACATAACAGAACTGTTTTTGGAAACGTCAAACAGTTTGTGGGCACTTATCGGCACGCTGAGAATTTTAGCTATTTGAATTGTCCAAATATTACATGAAATCGTGGATATTTTTTTGAAATATTTCTTGGTGAAACATGCTGACTTGTTCAGTAATTGATTGTTGTACGACACAGCGAAATAACCCCAAAAATTTTTTATTTCACAGGTAAATTGTTCCAAATCGACACCACCTAACATAGGTTTTTTTTGCCAATGCGTTTCGAATTTTAAGTGCTTAGTGTGATACTTTAAACATTTATTAATGTAAGAAGCAAAGATCCAAAACACATAATTCGTAAATTCTACGAATATTTTGTGTAAAGAAATAATTTTCGTTTTACTGCTGTATCAAATTATCGATATATCGTTTCCACTGTCTATCACGCAATATACGAATATATGTATTACTGTTGTTAAAGTAGGTACCTATAATTATGACGTTTTGATATGAATCAGCTGGGAATGTAATTACTATTTAAGATAGGTACTTAGCCGATCCATGCAGTTTTTGACTGTTAGAATAGTTACTAACATTAGTAATAAATGTATTCTTCAGATTTCCGACTAACTTGGATAAAAAAAAGGCTTAAATGAATAAATCTTCCAAACTAGGTTCAAATTGTACGAACGCAAACGATACCATATTAAAATATTCGTTATCCAATTGCATTAAAATTAATTATCAGGTCGAGCCTATCCGCTCAAATGAATTTCGGGGACTACAATCTCAAAAATCAACATTCAATGAGCGCATTCCGGGACTGTAGTAACCAAAAAACCGGTTAAAAAAACGTTGTTATTCCTCTAAAACCAAAGCGAATATTTTCTAAAGTAATGCATTCTGTTTAATTCGGTACACACAGACGATAAATACGAATGTAAAATACCTAAACACTTCAATATATTTTACTAACCTAAACCTATGACTAACTGCTAACTAAACTAAGGCCTAAGAAGTATTATTGTTTTTTTAAACAATGTACCTAAGCACAGAATCCATTTTATAGTCTACAAATCACGCGATTAGGTAGTCTTTAAATCCAATTAGGCTTTTACATAGGTCAGTGTGTTCATGTTGTACGTTACAACTTACCATGTTTATTAAAAACATATTACCTACTGACGACAAAAATCATGCCTCTGTATGGAAACTTAGTGCTAAATTTACCGCGCGACAGCCCTGATATTGGCTTCGGTTTTGTTCGGAGAGTGTAGTAGAGTGAAAGTATTTTTGAGTCGTCGCGCTCGGTTGCACTGACATGCTGGAATATTACGTATGACAGGGACGGCTACAGCCAAAACTACCGATATCGTCTTACTGAGTAGTTATCCTCTAGTTCTAAAAGATTTTCAACTTGTTATCAAATAATCATACTTATCGTACATAAATTAAAAAGAATGTGTGAAATGAAGTAAATTTAAAAAAAATGTCATAAAAATCACTACCAAAAGTACGGTAATAATTTGTCTGAGAACGACATATTTCTTTTTTTTTAATTAACAATTATATTAAACACCACGTTATGGCTAATTAAAAGGTCCAAAACGAAAATATTTTCAATAAACAGTATAATGTGTAAAAGTCCAGCAGATTTACGAAATCAAATATTGCCATTAAGTGCCATCTATTGTATCTAATTAAATTTACTACGTCATCTAGTCGGGTCGGAGGTTCTAGTTTGCAAAGTGTTGTTAAAAATATGCATTCTATCAGCGATTGATACCTCTATAGACATCTAGTGAGAAACAAATGAACCAAAAATCGGGGAACGCATCTTTGTATGGCGACTGTTGGTCCTTATATATTTCGTCCATGCTATTGCCAACATCAGGCCTATCTCACTAAGCGGTTTAGATATGAAGCTACAAATGCACGGGTCCGACCGGTCGGTAGATCTGTCACACGACCTGCACGTTAACTCGACTACGCCACACGCGTCCTGCGTCCTGCAACGCAGACCCTACCTACGCGGTCAGGTGACATAAGGATAGAATTGGAGGCGATATAATTTAATATCATTCTACTAAGTTATTTTATGATAACATGTCATAGAGTTCAATGATAGCTTATAACTGCTCTTTAAGATGTTATATTTTAGTGTAGTAGAAACATAACATAGTTTAATTTTCGGTTAGTCCGTTAACGCTAATAACAAAGATAGAGCGGCTCTATTTAAAAATAATAGCAACCTCGTAATATTTATTTATCAAAGTACTCATCACATAATGACACATTCGCTCAGTTACAGGAACGGACATATTACATTTTATTGCCTTCACTACTAATGTAGCATTCGTTTGTAGTTTTGAAGGGAAAACTGTCAAATTAATTCCACATTACTAAGCTAATGGAGGCATAGGTACTTCATGTATGTTCCTGTAATCGACCTATTTACAATAACCGTTTATACCATTCTCCGTTGAGCAGGGTTGGAAGGTGCGCCTGCTGACTGCGTCGGGCTCGTCGCTGCCGGCGTACAACCCGTTCCTGCCGCCGCCGGCGCTGACGCAGGTGATGCTGCTGGCGCGGCCGGCCGGCGCGGGGGCGAGGGGGGGACTCAAGTTCATCATCACGTACGTCGTCGACGACGACGCGCGCGCAGAGGTCGGCGAGGTCGACGACCTGCCGCTCGACTGGGTCTAGTTACCGTTGTCAAGCAGTTATCACACCGGCCTATTTGAAGCTCCTAACTAGGATCTTACTGCTGCACTCAGTCGTCAATTGAATTTAATCTTTAATTAAGTATCGTTCTGACACTTTCGTCAATGAAATAGAAAAGGACTGGATGATACTTAATGCAGGATTAACTTTGATTGAAGTCTCTGAGTATGGCAGTTAGGATCCTAACTAGGAATGTAGGAACCGATCGGATCTCGAATCGTAGCCTCCTTAGGATCCGATTGGCTCCTACCTTCCCAGTTAGGATCATAAGTAGGATGCAACCTTCCTAGTTAGGATGCTACAAATTGGATGGTGTAATAAGTGCTTTAACATTGCCGCACTATGAATAGATTAACTATCTATAGGTAGTTGACCTGGAAAATCATATATTATATCGATAGTGTCGATACCATCGATAGTTCCGTTAATATACACTACCGACACAGCAATACTATGCATAGTATTGCAGCTCGAAACCGAAATCACTATCGATAGTATCGGCTCTGACTGTTGTAACAGCTGATACTATCGATATACTATTGCTTTTGCCTTAACTATCGATAGACTTTTGAACGGCAACACTACCGTTATTTACAAGTATCCGTAGAGACATGGTAGAGAGGCCAATCTGTCAATTGTTGACCCTCGTGCGCATGGGTCTTCGAGTGACGAATGATATACTCACTCGTTATAACATTTTATGGATACTCGAAGCTATTCGCGGTCGCGGCGATGATCGCCCGGTGCGTCTGGGGCTTAGGGTCTGTATAAACTCCCGATGTCTTACCGTGGGATAATCTCGAAATGCTCCACTCGAGATCAAACTACTATAGATAGTCCGATAAGGACATACGCGACCCTCCTACGCCCTTGCAAGACGTGCGGAGGGCGAGGAAGCGCCAATCGCACTCGACTGTCATAGGAAATCCCATTCCCCGCAGACTTCTAGCATGCCTCGCCCCCCGCACCTCTCGCGGCCGCAGGGAGATCGCACACAAACTTGTCGCACTATAGAGCTATATCTATTAAAAAATTTCGCTGAAGTCTCGATCTCGTGGTAAATCCATTCAAAAATAAACCCTAAAACAATTGAGCGAGAGATACCGACAGTAGTTTTGAACAAAATATGGTATCATTTGGCCTTTGGGATCTGACTAGGTATGGCTAGATGGGTAAACGAAGATACTACTCGTGTTAATGTTGTGACTATGCATCATTTTTGCGCTTAGCAGTAATTACCTAATTCAGTTGCATCCAAATATAAATACATGCTACAATTATTCGTAACAGGTTTATACTTTATACTTAAAAATATGATTAATGTTGATTTAAGAAAGTTCTCGGTTAAATAAATACCTACATGTTAATCAGCATGGTATATTATTATAAGACCATGTCTTCCAACTTTACCGGTATTCCGGAATGAAGTTGTAAAAAAATACCTGAGTACCTACTTCGGTTTACCGAGAAAAATTATCCAATGTCGCATAGATGATGCATTAAAATGTGTATTACTTATTTATTATTAGCAGAAACTTTTTTAAATACATAGATACTTAATTATCTGATAGTGAGATATGTTTAATTCGTTCTAGTCGAAATCATTACTTTGAGACAAGATTAAATGCATTTATTGTAATTACCTGCTTGCATTCCATTACAGTAATATTGATTCAATTTAAGTTCTTCGAAAATAGCTGTAAAGAATATTTTAATGACTCAATGATCTAATCTAAAAATGTATACAGTATTATTGTAGCGTGGGTGAATGAACATATGTACTATGAAAAATGGAAAATTATAAATCATTTAAATAACATTTTCATTTTATTAATATGTAATTGAAATATTATAATGTCGTCTGTTGCTGTGCAATACTAACAAATACAAAATATTTTACAATTTATTTCAAAAATATAAAATAAATATGTAAGAATGTACATGTGCTTAATTTTTGAAAAAAATAATTCCGTTTCACATAAAAAGGTGTAAATAAAAAGCTTAAAATTTAAATAAATCCTTTATTTTTTAATTCTATTGAAGTTTTATAGTAGCGAGTAGAAATTTATTATATAAATATTTACATAGTAAATGCAATGAACATAAATCCAGAGGTCAAGACCACTAATAGCCAATCCCATGTAATTTATAGGTAGTTTTTTCATTCATAATTTGCGATCGCTCATATCAGATAACAGATTTCCATTTGTGTAATTCACTGAAGAAACAATCTGGTGGGCTGCAAAAGTAACAGTACCCGAAACAAAGACACAAATATTATTTACGGGCTTCATATATAAATTATACGTAAAGAATAAATTTGCAGCATCATTTTCAAGTTCAAAAGTTTATTTGCCCAAACACAGTTGGAAAAGGTATAATTATATCGTAATGTTAGGTCATTTTGTCTTTACACTTTATTATACACATATATAAAAAAACTATTTACAAAAATGGGACTGACACGGTACCAGGCCTGTGTAACTCCCCGCGTATGTTCCAAAACGTACCTCCCCGCGTATGTTCCAAAAACGTACCCCTTTGGTAGGTGCTAAATCAAGTTGGGTGTCGCGAGCGAGCAACGAGATGCCCGCGCGTTTTATTTACTGGCGGCGCACGGCACTATGTGTGATTACGTTGCTTGCTGGACGAGTATGAATAAAGTGCTAGAAAGATGCGCTAGATGGCGTAAGTAGCTTCTAGTAGCAGTCAACCCTATCGCGTCGCATGATAGTACGTCACTGAATAGGTTTAGAGTATTATGATTCATATTCCAGAGTTATAAGAATTAAATTATCTTGCTATAGATTTCTGTAGGTGTCTAAACGAGCATGTTCTTGACTCTGAGGCGAACTAAATTACACCATATCGTTGTCGACATTGATTAGATATCTCTTTGAACTTCATAGCAGTCATACTTCTGTACGGAGTACTAGTACTTATTCTGTGACGGTACACTACCTAAGTATACGTAATTTACATTATTTACAAATTTTAATTTTTAAAAAGTCAACTTTACAACCAGTACGTTGTACCTTTCATATAAAAAGTAACGCTTACCCGTGCACAATGGGCTCTATCTATTATGTATGAAGGGCCTTACTCAACTAAGAGTATTGCAGTAGTATCACAAGTCAAAATATGCTCCGTCAGATATCTAGTTTCAGACTCGTATTTTTTTGGAATTGCAATTTCTAAGTCTGGCGACGAGACTAGCCAGAATCGAGTTAACTTCTCAACCACCAAGCACATAACTCGAGACGAAATGTCATTATTTTTGTTCAAGAAAAATTCCGTCAAAATCCCTTGGCACTAGTTGCTTTCGTTTTATCCCCAACAAATTTCGTCAAATAAATTCACTTATTCCTTTACATATTTTAATTTACGTGTGTTGTTTAAAAGATTCGTATTTATGTTCAAAACCAAAATAACTCTTGATTCATAAGATAGATTAAAAAAATATTCGCTATCGGTACCGCAGCACTGATATGTTTCGGAGAAAAATCGCCTTTACTTCACCTCTATAGGTTACGAACTCGATGTTCTCAACAGAGCTCTTCTACATACAGCTGCAATACCCAATAGTATAGTACTCGTAGTATATATAATATACTGGTCATAGTGAATGGTCCCCGAGTGTCAAGTCGCGGGTCTAGACCGCCTGGTCTTTGAAGGCGAGCGCCGTGATCGGCTTCTGGTGCCCGCAGTACTCGCGCTCCAGGGTGCCCTTCTCAACGTCCCAGAGCCGCGCGTAGCTGTCGGATGAACCTAAAAAAAACATTATTTTTTAGTAGCCAGGATAATAGGTAATTTTACAATCATATTATACATTACATCATTTGTAGAGGTAGATTCTTCTATGCGTCAGGTAAAAATTAAGCACTTTTTACAATATCCTATTTGTAGCATCCTAACTAGGATCCTTATTAAAAAGGTAGGAACCTAGTAGTGTAAATAGGATCCTAACAAAATTAAGTGTACTTTAAACATATGTACTTATTTGATTCTTTTAAAATACATGTAGGAAGCAATTTTTTTTTTACGCGCCACCTTCAAATCATGTACCGAGGGTACTTAAACAACGTGACAGACGTGTCACTACTATCACTACAGTCGACCATTCGTCCGCGGGTAAGAAACAAATACTTGTGAAAATATGTGAGTAGTTCCTAGTGAAAAATTGTGTGTTCGCCTGCGGGCGCGGAGGTAGAACGAGAATGGGGACTGAAAGAGAAACAGGCGGCAAGCGCATTTTTTCAAAATTTAAATAATCCAATCAAATCATAAGCGGCCGAGTATCAGTGCAAACGTGTGTGTTTACCAGTGAAGAGGTAGCGCGAATCAATGCTGAAGGCGGCATCCCACACCCAGCGCTGCGTGTCGTGGCGCAACTCGCGCAGCAGCGTCCAGTCGCTCGTCTTCCACAGCCGCGCCGAGCAGTCGCCCGACGTAGTCACCAGCATGCTGGACAACAGTAAGCATTCATTTTTTTATAACGCACATCGTCTTTAACCTTGAAAATCAGTTAGAGCGAATTTAGTAGCAGTGCGCTGCAGTGGAGAGGAACGCGCGGGAGCCGCTGGTCGAGCTTTATATATTTTAACATTGTACATTAAGTTCATAATGCTTTGACATTACATCGTCGCTGCAATTTCAGTGTGTATTGAGCCTAAAGCAAGGCAGCAGCAAGTGGTGCTCGACTGCGACCTGATTCACCCCTCATCACAATAAAAACAACATTACTACTCACGTGGAATCGTGACTGAACTTGCATCGCAACGCGTACTTGCTGTGCGCTTGTATGTGCCGGCGGGGCACGGGCCGCGGGGGCTCGCCGCCCAACAACCACACGTAGCAGTTGCCTTTGTTGTTCACGGCCGCCATCAACTTACCCTCCGGGTCGATGGCTATGTCCTGGATGGACGCCTCAGCTTCTGGTATCTATTTTTTTAGGAGATTAAAGTCAGTATTTAAGATAACCTCTGTGTGCCAGCTGAGTGACTCATATGTTGGTATTTAAGTTGTTGCCATCTCTGAAGTCCCGGGTTCAATACCCCATCAGGTCAAAACAGAAATTAAAATTTTCTATATTGTCTCAGGTTTGGGTCTTTTTATATTATCATTGTTTCAGATTTCCATAATACAAGTGCTTAAGCTTCTTATTTTGGGATCTGAGAAATTTACCTATATGTGATGTTGTCCATTACTTATTATTATTTGGATTACATATGTATGTAAAATGTTTTTCTTTCTTTAACAATAAAATCAATTTTCTTTAACAATGGGAGTTTACACAACAAAGATGATACTATCTTATTGGTAATAAAAAAATGAATACATTTGATCTAAAGTTTTTTTAAACTTACTAATGTACACACTTTTTATTTATTTCTAGCATCACCAATATCACCATAAGGGCACTACTCACTAATTGATCGTTCTTATCTGTCCTGAGGTCCCACATGTGTATGATGCCGCTCTGGTCCCCCACCATGATCTGTGTCTGGTCCGGGTGGAGAACTACTGCATTCACTGGGGCTGGCACTTGGAATATACGCTGACATTGCAGCTGCCGGCCAGCTCTGCTCAATCAAAGACAAAGTTTTAAAAAATAACAATACATTTTTATGTTACTTGTACTACTGAACCTTTTTACCTTGGGTCCCAAATCCTTGCTGTACAGTCCTCACCACCTGTGTACATCCATTTTCCATCTTCCTATAAAAGCAAAAAATATACTAAGAATCTTTTTGCACATTTACTTGTCATTTAATTTTATCTGAAAAAAATCTATGAAGATTTAAAAGTATGTAAGTATATGCTGCAATCTTGAAATATTAAACAAAAAGTGTTAGTAGCTATGCACTTACATGGAATCCTACTCTTGAGACATTTTTAGTGACACCCTCAAAGTTCATCACAGGGTCAGGGTTGGCACTGGCTAAATCATACATCCGGATGTGTTGGTACCCACATGCTGCCACCATTTGTCCACTTGGAGTTATTTCCAATGCATTTACTTGCTAAAACAAAATAAGAGCATAAAACCCAAACCTCCTACATGGTAAAAGAGCGTACTATTTTGTTAACATCTAAAAAATAGTAAAGATTACCGAGTCCGGGTGTTGCATAGTGCGAAGGCATACGCCGCTGTGTGCTTGCCATAGTTTTATCGTGTGGTCGTAACCGCCGGTCACCAGAGCCACCTGCGACCCGCCGCTTCCAACGTTGCCGTCGAGAGACATGGCCACCACCTGCAGCCAGCTCGTTCCTTGATTTTAAAACAGCAGGCGGTCCGCGCGGGACCTGTAAAATTGTTGACCCTATCAAGGAAACGAAGTAGACTAAATACTCGACTAGACTAAAATTATCGTCTGGTTTTTTGAAATTTCTAACTAATTTGCTGTTAAAAACCATTGATTTATAAATCAATGATAATAACTTCTTCTTCTTCTTTAGTTATGGCGAGCGAACGTAAGTCTACCGCTCAGCAGGGTATACTGTTCCGCCAATGTCACGTGTGCAGCTTTTACACGGCGAAGTAAGAAAGCAAAATTGAATAATAAAATAATTACAACAGCTGTACAACCATCTAAAAACAAATTTGACACTTTTGTAGGTACTGACATTTTTTTTGCTCAATTTATCCATTCTGGGTAGACAAAGGATCAAGTCCATACAGCCACGTCTTCAATAATTTTATTTGTATCATTTTTTCCTTCAGCCTTCTTCTATTACATCATTTACACAAACTACTTTAACACTAAAGCCTGACTACAAATATATGGGACCTGAATTAAGGGCGCTTCAAATCCACTTCATATGACAACACTCGGTATAATCATACCAGCGTAGATTGGCAACTGAACATAAAAAAACATATTTTTAATATGTTGACGTAAGTCCATGTTAATTTTTTAAGCCTGCTGCCTAAAGATAACAGCTTCTACGATAAAAAAAAACACGACAGAACACTCTCAAATTGAGTAATTATTAAATTCAGTAACTCTTTGTAATATAGGTCTTGAATTTTGGACCAAAACATAATTATTTTAGCAAAACCACTAACGGGTAAAAGAAACATTAATCCATTGTTTTTCTAAATTATATGATTAAAATGTTATGATATACATAAAATGTTATTTTATATAATTTAATAGTAAATCTTGGAAAACTAAGAACTATTTTAGTTGTAATATCCAAGTAGGGTTGAAATAAAGAAGATTAAACTTAAAACAAGTATACATTATAATATTTTTTCACAATTGTTATTATTCTCCGTTGCCATCAGTAGCCAATTTTCACTATTCTTACTATATGACGTACCGAAAATTCGTGATGACAACTACATCAGTAAGTAGTTTAAAGTAACCGCGGTAATCACATAGACTTTCTAGTCGAAAAATACTACAGCACTTTTCTTTTACGAAAACGAACATTTCTCGGTATTTTTATCACATAAAAATTGCACTTGGTCGAAAATTAGATTACGCGTCCACTTTGACACTAATCATTATGACAATTGATGACATGACAATGATGATTTGTAGTTTCTTTCTGTTGCCAGTAAAAGAAATTAGTTCCAGTTGTTTTCCGCAATATGTCGAGGTCCCATATATAGGCTATACAAACTAACCTAACCTAACTCATTGAAATGCGAGAATGGTTCGCATTTCAATGCTCTCAACGAAATTTTGAGCGGGAACATCGAGCCAAATTATATAGGAGCGCCGCGAGCGCCTCATAGCCTGACCTGTGGCCTGACCTATGGCTATTCTAAAAATATTGATGGTTCAGACGGACGAATGCTGGCTGTCTGAGCCAGCCAGTTCTACTACTTCCAGGTGTTCTACGTAGCTGGAATATCATTTTATCCTTAGTGACGGCGATGGTGAATACGAATTTCTTTATGTGCCGGCAAACAAAAGTTATAAGCATTTCTATTATTTTCCATACATTGATTCATTAGGGTAACCACACTTCGCTCTTTTTATAGGAATACAAATACCAATATAGTGAAAAATGCCTGTTTCACAAAAGCTAATTGCCTGTGTCATTAAAATACGTATTTATGTAGGTAACTAGTTCGCCGATAAAGGCAAACGTATTAATTATTACTTTTTGGGTTTAGTGTGACTGTTTGGAAATTACCGCTAATTTCAGTAAGGTACCTACTAGAATTCTAGTCTAGTAGGTACCTTTATATTAGAGTTACCTACGCCAAATTTAAAAATTCATCCACCTTATAAGAACATCGTTCTTGTAGCCACTTATAAGGTCACATTTAAATCTATTCAAGGGCAAGTCTTTTATGTTCTGGGGTATTTTGTTTTATATAAGCGTGCACATCCAATAGCATTGTTTTTCAAATCTTGCACTTTTTGGTATGGCATCTGCATCAAATCTATTGCCATTTCTGGTATTTCGCAAGTAAACCTCTTTTGATTGCTTAAAATAATACATAGTTTGTTGGACAAACTTGGCAATTTCAAAAATGTACAGATTTGGAAGAATATTTAGAGACAGAAATAACGGCCGGCATGGCTCGTCAGGTATAGTACCACATATCACCCTTATGCATTTTTTTTGAGCCAGAAAAGCTTTATGAGCATCAGTGCTATAACCCCATATAATGAGTCCATATTATATGATTTTATCATTTCCTGCATCTCGTCTAAGTCAGTTTTAGGCATGTGGGACAAGTTGATGAATTACTCAATGTTCCATCCAAAACGAAATAAGGGACGACTTGTTGAATAAAGATATAAATTTTCTGCATCTTGTCCCAAATGAGTCGGGGGCATGTAGGACGAGTTGAAAAATTAATCTGAGTAAGATTATACTCTAGTCTAGTACCTAACTAAAATTAGCGGTTATTTCCAAACAGTCACACTAAACCCAAAAAGTAATAATTAATACTGTTTCCTTTATCGGTGAACTAGTTACTTACGTAAATACGTATTGAAATAATAAGGCAAACAGCTTTTGTGAAACAGAGGCATTTTTCACTATATTGGAATTTGTATTCCTATTAAAAGAGCGAAGTATGGTTACCCTAATGAATCAATGTATGGAAAATAATTGAAATGCTTTTAATTTTTGTTTGCCGGCACATAACGAAATTCGTATTTACCATCGCTGTCACTAAGGATAAAATCATATTCCAGCTACGTAGTACACCAGGGAGTAGTAGAACTGGCTGGCTCAGACAGCCAGCATCCGGCCGTCTGAACCATCAATCTTTTTAGAATAGCTCCTAAACGCGTGGGTTTTGGTGGTTCAAATCTGTTTGAGGGCCGTCATATAAGTATAATCCATAAAGATTAGTCCAAAATGTGTTATTTCGTGAAATATTGAGAAAAACAAGTTGGTTCAGACGACCGGATATCAGGCTGTCTGACCACACGTTTTTAAGATATCTCGAAAACAGTTGCACCAATATAGATGAAACTACTTTATATGCCGTCACATATCGCGTCACTAAACTTTTTACAAAAAACGGGGCTCTGAAACCCTCTGGAAGTTGAGATCCAGAGTGTCCAAAACGGTGAATTTCTGGCTGTCTGAGCCAGGTTTTTTTTCAATTTTCAAAGAAACTATTGCGTCACAAACGATGAAACCTTGGTATATTGCCGTCACCTACGATTCGTTATCAGCCTAAATATGCAAGATCTCTTTAGGACTGTGGCTCAGACGGCCGATGTACACGATATCAGGCTATCTGGCCACACGTTTTTCAAGATATCTCGAAAACTGTTGCACCAAAATGGATGAAACTACTTTAGATGCCGTCACATAACGCGTCACTATACTTTTTATAAGAAACGGGGCTCTGAAACACTCGTGAAGTTGAAATCCAGAGTGTGGAGAAAGGTGAATTTTTGGCTGTCTGAGCCAGGCTTTTTTCAATTTATTAACTATTGCGTCACAACACAAACGATGAAACCTTGGTAGGTACCTATATTGCCGTCACCTACGATTCGTTATCAGCCTAGAATGCAAGATCTCGATGTACACGACTATCGATCGGCAACACTAATGCCATCTCATCTGAAAGTCATTCGTGTGGATAACTTGAGGCGCTGGTGGTGTTGTTTGGGGTGGTCTCGCCTAGCTTATGACAAAAATAAAGATTTTATATGAAATTACTTTATTGAACATGTAAAATCCGTATTGACATGAGGAATGCTAATTCTCATTTACAAAATAACACAAATGTAAAATTTGAGAGACAAATCACATCGAAAACCTACCTATTAACTAACTAAAAATACAACATACACATCAATTTCCTAAATAATATAAATTGCTCAACACAAGTAAAACTTATGCTGCCTGTTCTTAGATTGTAAGTTTGGTACCGTTTTCAGCAATGCAATTTACAATGAGAAGAGGTAGGTTTAATTAAAAATTAGTCATTAAATTCATTCATGAATAAGTCTCTAATTTTACATGTTGGTTTAGTTTGACCAAAACTGTTATGTCCCAAGAATTCATACAAACACTGACACAATACACTATGGCATATTCATTCAAAGCACAGCTTCAAAATTAAACATTACAGTAAATATTGGGAGAGCTGCAGACATACAAGTTTTGATGAAACCATTAAGGTACATCTCAGATGTGAGCATCCAGTAGTCACAGCGAACTTAACGAGGGAGGGCTAACTGTACAATTCCCCGGTGTATACATGCTAACACTTAAACATTATTTTTTTGAGGCTTAGAAATCTAGACCCTAGCCTGTGGTGAAACTTTCCAAACTCTGCAGTCATCTTAAATCTATTACTATTAATACTACAAAAACTAAGTAGTACAATAACACAGCGAAACAATCAACAATTTCAGTAAAAAGGGACCAAAAAGAATTGTTGCAATAAATGGATTAGATAAAGTTGCATCCATAAAATCAAATGTAAAATATTAGAATAGAAAACTGAACTGTTGTACAGACTTTGGAAAGTCAGTCCATTTTTTACTTTGTAATAAATTAAGTCCAAGTAAATTATTCAATATGAACAGAATTGTCTTGCAGGTTAGGAGATCATTCGCTTTCTTCCTCCTCCTCCTCATCGCCTTCCTCATCATCTGACTCCTCCTTCTTCTTCTTGGCTTTCTGGAGAAGCAAAACAACACATAAAAATTGGACCTAAAGAGTTGTATACTTTAAATACTGTAACTGTACCTACAAGATTTTTTTGATAGTTCCCTGTTGTGTATGCCAATAATAAATAAAATAAATGATATAGGTAGGTACTTACAGCGGGTGCTGTTGCTTTCTTGCCCTTCTTGCCTCGCTTCTGTGCCTTTTTGCCACCACCCTCACCACCACCACCATTGGCGTTAAATGATTCGAGATCTTTTGTGTACTGCTCCTTAGCCTGCGCCGCCTTTTCCTCCCATTCCTGTGGCAAACATACCATTTTACATTATAGCTTATAACAAAGGAAATTTAATAAAAAATATAAAAAACACTTACACTCTTGTCTTTCATTGCCCTCCATATTTCTCCACCTTTCTTAGCGATTTCCGTGACTTTTAGGCCCGGATTATCGGCCTTTATCTGTTCTCTTGCACTGTTGAGCCATAGCATGTAGGCCGACATTGGACGCTTGGGCTTGTCCGTCATTTTAACTTTTTTCCTGAAAATAATCGTAAAAATGTTAAGGAAATGCAGGGCAACAGGTTATGAGGGCCATGCTTCTATCTATTCAGACTGTAAGCCAACGCTTGCCTCGCTGTTACAAGTAGGGCGTCATTTTGGCGGGAAACACTTTTACGGCTATTATTCTCGAATAAAAATATTCCCAACGTAAAGATAATCAAAATCTATATAAAACCAAACAAAAACATAATTAAAATAGGGTAGAAAACATGAAATAATGTTATCGCCCTATATATCGAGCTAAGCTTGGGTTGTACGAGCCATTTTGTTTTCACGTATTATGTTGAAAATACGCAATAAGTAGATATGACATAATTGGCATTTAATCCCATGATTATTGATCTTGAAGTTGTAGAAGAACTGTTTCAGACCTTCAATGGAAAAGATCCGAGAAATTAATTATTTAAAATAAGGCGTCCAACGCCATACCCACGCGTACTAAGGAAAGTACGACGAAGCCTATAGCCATGTTTGAACGCCAATTCCAACGTGGAATGAAAAATAATTTCACGAATTACGTCGCAATAAACACATATAAACTTAAAATAACACTTGACTTTGATTAGAAAAATGATTAGACTTACCTGATGGCAAAAATTTTGAAATAATTTTTAAACTGGTACACAACCAAACTGTAGACGTAGAGAACCAGAAGAAATGTATGGAGCTCGAAGCAAATGTTCCCAGAGCTAGCTGGCTTGGGGTCGTCTCGCGTCGTACCTACAGCGCCATCTACGTTGCCCGTGATTGGCTGAAATCCCCACTGCTACCAACCGTATAAACGCATCGAAGCATCTTGTAATACGTATATCCGTGACGTATCGATCCTCTAATTTATATGAATATAGACTTTATTAGTTAGATAATAAAGCGCAAGTTTAAGCACTACTAGGTTTTCCATACATTTCCTTTGGAAACTGATAAAGTCTGATTTCTACGAAAATAAGCTGCGAAAATACTTGAAATTAAGGATTTAAGCTACTGCGAACTCAATAAAATATTTAAAATAAATATCTTCATTGGGTTTATTTAAGAAGTATATCAAAAAATTACCCAGTCATATAAAGGCTTCCCTTACCAGACTACGACCAAAATTAACTCGCGCCTTATTTTAAATGCCGCCAACGTTTAATTCGAAAACGTAAAAAGCGCGGCAAACGTTAGCGCGAAAGGGATGCCAATAAAACATAGCGCTTGAATGGCAGACACGTTTGTTTACGATTTGATATTTCGAGGGGACCTGAGAAATAGTTTTTATTTCTTTGGGTATAAGGGTGTGATGTTCTTAGCACTTAAGATAAATGCGATAAAATACATTCTTGGATGACACACAACCCAAGAAAGATGATCATCCTTGTAGTCACAGAACACTAAGTTACCTACCCAAGGCACAGATGAGATAGCATACCCATGGGCTTGTAGGTAAAACGAGGTAGCTTCTACATGGCTTCTACTCTACTTTGAGCCATTCTTACAATGCTGCATCTCTTTGATGCAGAAAGAAGATTTATGCATATTGATCAGGTCTAGTTGGGCTTTTACCTAGGCTAGGATGGTTAGGGCTAAGGAGTAGGTAATAAAAAATGGCGTTGCCTTAGTACCTAGTACTAGTACTAAGTTATAAGCTAAGCTGTTGTCGGCAGGCAATTGATTCAGGCACAATATAAATTAGTAGGACAAGTTTTTAGGTAGGTAGTTATATAGTAATTATACCTAGGGATTACCTTACCTTCTTTATACTAGCTTTCCTACTTGCTAGTTCTTTCAGTTCAACATGTTTTATTTTTAAAAAGGCAATTTAATTATTTGTACCTACTTAGGTCCCGGTCGGTAGGTACTTTGTAATCTAGCCAACTTAGTCAAATTTTATCTAGCTTTAGCATTGATGATAATACCTAATATCTCTAATAATCGCCTATGCATGGTTCTTGTTTCCGAAGAACTCTACCTTAATTAGGTACCCAATTATTGTAAAATTGTTGTTTTACAGAGAATCAGACCGACTATATCCGAGGTTCAAGCCACTAGATTTACCAATAGGTCTAGAACTTACTACGTTACGGTCTAAGCCTGCTGGACGGTACGTTCCTGCTTATTTGCCTGTGCGATCATTCACAGCAACTAATTTCACGCAACCGAGACGCTCATGCATGAGCATCCTAAACTAAGCAAGCAATGGTTGCCATACAAATGTCATATTGTACAAAAGTATTTAATGTTAGTAATTATGATTATACAGTATACAAATATACAGGGAGTCCCAAAAATGGCACGCCGGACTGACATTAAGGAGTTAGCTTCATTTATTATTTACCTACCTACCTCTATCAGATCAGAAGTAAAAATATCATGAATAAATTGGCTTGGCCAACAACGTACAAAAAAAGTATTTTCACACTACACATCAAGTAAACCTGACTCAAAGTGAGTCATTGCATCCCTAGGGACGCAATGTTGTATGAAATTTCATTACGCCCCTAGGCAGGCAAAGTGATTTGAATTTCGAATAAGAGTTCGTAGGCATGATCACACTAGCCCGTCCCGCACCAAAGAGAACATATTTGAAATTTGAACCTGGCAGCCAAGAATTTTAGCACAAATGGAATGAAAAAAAGCGCGCGCTTCTAAAAAAAGAAATAAATAAAGAAAATAACCTATGTATTTTAAGAAATTACAATGTTTTTGTAAAACTTTTCGTAGTGACGAGGTTTATGACACCGGCATTCATTAGATGTAATACTGCTGGTATTGTTAATAATAATAATTTATTTACTGCCAGAAAAGCCAAAGGATATATTCTTATAGATAAAATAAGGTATTTGTAGTAAAAATTTTTTATTGCCTCGTAGGAAGTGTGAAAAGCAGAGTATTCTCCTCGGGGATAAAGATGTCTTCGTCTTGGGCGAGCTTAAATCCCTCGCTCCACTCAGGATTCTACTTTTAACTCCCTCGCTATGCTCGGGAGTAAACACTTAACTCCCTCGCTGCGCTCGGGAGTTAACTCTCGAATCCTTCGTTACGCTCGAGATTCAAGATGACGCCCGTGACGTAAGACATCACTTTACCCCCTTGGTGAATAATCTACAATTTTCTCATCCGTGGGCTTGACATTATTTATTTTAGAAAGCAAGTAAACTATAATATCATTATTATTGGGAGAATTGCCTGCCAAATGGTTTTATTTATTGTATTTTTCAAAAGAAAACTGTTTCTACAGGTTTATCTATCTATTACCTACTGACTAGGTAGGTATAGAAATTCAGATTAGATTTATTTGGTAGGTAATGTTGTAATTTTGTTGATGTTCGTTCGCCAAATCGTGAATACCGGAATTGCAAATTGCAAAGAAGCCTCATCGGTTAATAGTTAGCTAACCGACTTGAATAAATACCTAGGGATTTATTTTATATTATTATTATAAATGAATGCATTCTTGTTGGTACCTACCTATTTATGGCGTAGTAGCACAGTGGAGTAGGTAGGTAAGATTTTTTGCGTATGTTTTACCTACATGGTCCTCCTACCTACATTATTAAGGTCCTTACGTAAAGGGAACTCAAACTATAAAGGTATGTTTAAATCAATAAAATTTTCTATCGAATAAAATGTACCTTATTAAAGAAAATATTAATGTATTTATTGTACAAAAAAGACGTAAAAATTGTGGATCTAATGCCTTAAAGCATTCTCTGCCAGTTAACTTTTGGGCGAGGCAGAAATAGTAGTGACGGCGCGACGTAACATTACGGGGTGGTGAAGGATCTACCTGCTAGTAGACAACCCTGGGCTACTAAACGATCCTAACAGCGGTGGAAGGCTCCGTTAGGTACCGCCTATGGTAGCTACCACCCTCCCACCGGAGCCCAGCGTCAAAAAGCAGCTTGCTGTGAGTGGCAGTGGCAGCAGGACCTTATGAGTGAGCTCGCTCCACCATCCGACTCTGTCTACGCCACCTCTCTGGTTAAGTCACGAGCAAATCCATTCCAAATGAATAAAAATACCCATATATATATATACTAATCAACACAGTCTAGGGATATTTTGAATATAATAATACTATGTTTTGTATATCCCTAGACAGTGTTGATGTAAGTATTTAAACTAAGTAGGTAAAGGGTAAATGCACAAATTAGATAGCATATGGGTAAATGTGTCCGGTGACATAAACTACCTTTTTTTATTATTATTCATACCTACTTTAGAAGTGCAAATCAACTTGATAGAAAGATTTTAGTATCTAACTACAATAATTATTTACTTAAGTAGAATATTATGGTCCGTAGGTAGATATGTTGCAAAATAAATAAAGTGCATTCGTGCATTTTTAACCGGTAGTTGGTAAGTAGTAAGCAACGTATGTAGTTCTGGTTACCTATAATCATCAATCTCACTTACCAGCTTAAATAGGATTAAATTTCACAATAAAGTAGGTTAATACGCGTTTCTGTCAGTGGCGCCTACGTGTATATGTACTGATTCGTGCGTATTATTTATGTTACACTTATTCTGTGCCTCTTATTGTTTTCTTTCAAATAGATACTACTATTTCAGCCCTCAAACAAACCTATTTTACTGACCTTTACAAACAAAATATGTTTTTGAGGCCGTCGGGTCGGGATCAGTTGGGCTAAGATATACAACATCGTTAAATTGTCGTTAGACATAAGAAAATTTGTCATCGTGTCTTATTTTATCATTTTTCCTAACATGGCAACCACTTACGATAGAAATACTTCCCACGAGAAGCCTTTATCCACACGACCACAGATTATATACAACATTTCGTTGATATTCAATCATTCGTTCAGTTTTACTACCGATTTGGCTTAAACACTTAATCCCAATTACGACTATCGATTTAAAACTAAATTACTTACATCTGTTTTTGACCTGACATTGACAGTTTTGACAGCCGAGTCCCTACTCTAGTTGACGATGTCCGATAGCCATCTCGCTCGGTAGCGATGTCATTCTGGCGTGAGTGACAGGGACGGCTAAAGTCGACAATACGGACAACGTCAATCGGAGTAGGGCCTCTGTTTTATAAATTAAAGTCAAAGGCGTACCCATTAATATTTTCCAACAAATTGTGTTATTAAACTAACAAATGGAAATGAAATTAATATGATCATTTACTTTTAGAAAACTGTGATGTAATATAGGTACAGATTACTTATCATACATGAAAGCGCACCTGGGTTTTGCTACCTTCCTGACTCCTCAAGGAGCTGCTAAGGTGGAGCAACCAGTAGGATTACCTTAGGCCTATATTGGTTGGACGAACTGGGTCCATATCGCTCAGTAGAGCAGTGAAACACAGTAAGTATTGAAGCATTTAAGCAGACATGCAACATTTTGTCATAGTGTTTTCTTTGGTATTTGAAAATTTGGTAGTAACTAAACCAAGTATACCTACATACTTAGACGTTTAAGTATGCACAGAAAGAAAATACATATTAGTTTATTAAATAATAATATGTGTTTACATTGTATTTCAGGATTTAATTTTGGAAGGTACGCTGGAACAGAACAAAATTGGATTCAAATGTAAGGAAAAGTTTACTTCACAGAATACTTGTAGTAGTACCAACATGCATCACTTTGATAGTAATTGTGAATAATTTTTGATCCCTTCAAGCTTGTGATATTTTAGTAAATATCTATTAACATGTTCATTTGATTGTTCATAATTATTATGATTTAATTGCTTTCAACATTTTCCACCTTTAATAGATACCTTGAGTCACCTGTAACAAAATCAAAAGATATCATGAAAAACATAGTATTAAAGAGTATGTATTATTTTTCAGAAAATGTCATCGCAATCAACGTTGACTTGTAAGAAGCAGTGGAGACTATGATGATAAGACTTATCGTATTAAAATTTTAAGAAAAGGTTTATCGTTTGTAATACCTTATTATTATCCTATAAAATTACATATTATTGTTTATTTGACTAATGATTTTTCTACTTCAATTAATTTTACTTTTATCCACCTTTATGTATAATAAGGTATATAAGTATATGGCATGTAGGTAAAAGTAGGCTCCCCATAAGTTATTCAAAAGCAAGTTAGGCGCAGATATTGACTGGAATACTTTTTAGTGCACAAAGCTACATTAAGGAAGTTTACATATCTAAGATATTTTAGTGTGCAAGTTTTCACAATTTATTTCACCGATTTACATACACTTAATATATGCTTCCTACTACTGGTCCTAGACTGTAGACACTGCTTACAGTAGTTTGGGCTTAGCACAGAGAGCGGTGTTGTCCAATTTGCTGTTGTTTTCATGGTTCAAAAGGAGGCAACATAGGTAGACCCTAAGAAACAAAAATAATGATTACCTAACCTATCCTACCTATGTAAAATAACAAACATTATAAAAGGTTAGGTTCTGTTTTCAATACAGTATTTTGTAAGTTTATAAAACACAACAATAACAGCTATTCTTTGCTTTGGTGTAGGTGAAAGAACTCTTTGTGATAAATGATTTACGTAAGTGTTTATATTGGAGATCTCACCTTCAAATAGGCTAGATTCTATAAGCCTTCTAGCCGCTAGAAGGCTTATAGACTCTAGCTGGGGCCAAGCTAAGCCTGTCAATGATGTGAAATATCAGTATCCGTGGGCTTAAATATTCGCCAAAGCGACTGAAATACACTCAGAAATCGACTTGATCGCAAATATCACCGATGCGTTTCTGTCGTATTTCTTACACTGGTTGTTCGTCAGATGCGTTTAACACAAAATATATAATGGTATTATGGTACGGACATATTTTTCGCATTTTACACAGTTTTTCACCGACTTTAATCAAGTTTTTTCCTTTGTCGTTAGCACCAAGTGACCACGATAATATGTCATGCGAAAATGTCAAAAATAGATTAAAATAGACAAATAAAAGAGACTCATGTTAGAGTGTGTAGACAATTTTATCGTTTTCTATCGTATTTCGTATTTTGACAGTTAGACATGACATAAATGGCATGACATGTTAGCAGCGGTAGACTAATGATATAACGCTGTCAAAATACGATAAACGGCCGCGATAATGATATGTTGTTTGGCTTATGCTAGGGCCACAGGACTATGAACTGTAATAGTATACTTATTAACCAAAATCTATCTAGCTACATCCATTATTAAGGGTATGTTCTATGACTAGCTAGGTAGATGAAAAAAACTACATTATATGATGTACCTATGCTTTCCAATACATAAAATTACCCATCATGGGAGATGCGTAGTGCAAGGCGAGATTCGAACCCGCAACAGATTAAATTATAGTCCGGAGTAGAATAAGGTGAGTGATCTCGTCCTCGATCGCACACCTACACTTGTAATATTATTTATTCTGTGCTAAACGGTTGTTGTTTAAAGTTAGAACGAGTTAATTTAATCCCAGTCCTCCATACTCGTGTCTTACTTACCAGCAACGACGCTCTAAGTCTCAACAACGATCGCCGTGGCCGAAAACGGTCAGGGATAGATATTATTTAAACCTCTTGATAATTAAGGATACACTGTTAGTCCTTCCGAGCAATCACAACGATTACTTGGAAAGACTAACTTCATAATGAGATTAGACACAAATTATTTCCAAACAGGATTTGTTAACCAGCTACTTAACTAGTTTTCTTATCACTTAAAAACAACAATTTATCGTTATTAGTTTTATTAATTAACTAAAAATTAGGAAAAAAATAATTGCTCTCTTTATCTGCAAATTAAAAATGACTGAAATTGCAGATGTTAAAATTAAGTAAATAAATAGAGAGAATTTATGTCCTTATCCTTAGTTAACGCAGGTTTAGGGGCTTTTTTAATTGAAATAGTCCGGTACTGTAAACAATAAAGAAAATAACTGAATACCTACCTACATACATACTGCCACATTGTATTTTTATGTTGAGAATATTCTTAAGATTGACGATAATATTTAATCTTTCATACCCTAACTAACCTACCGCAAGCGAACCGAGCAGAGCAGGCAACTCGTCTTTGTGCTCATGTTATTACAATAAAAAGCGCCCCATACAAAAAACAGAGCCGTTAGCGCCCTATCCCTGGGGTGTCTACTAGCCCCGTACAATGTTATACTCGGGTGCAGGCAAAAAGTATTGAACGTTACTATTATTATGTAGCCTACATAAAATGGCGCGCTTTTACCGATCAATGAATCTTGTAGTGTTTGTTTATTCTTTTAAATTAGGCAAGTCGAGTCTGATTTAAATCCGTGCTATGCCAGCAAGTTATTTATATGTTGGTACGACGAACAACTGCAAAGTAATAAGAATGACTTCGCGCTTTCAAGCTTTACCCATTGAGAGATCTTGTGTTAAGTACTTGTACTGATAGAAACTTAACACAAGATCTCTAATAATCAATGTTTGTTACAAATATAGTCGCATTTTTCCCTCAAGAAAAAAATTCTAAGAAATAGGCAGACAAATTAGTCTTAGGTGTTAGCAAAAACTAATGAAGGATTTCCGTGAAATTCCAGAATCTTTCCATGCCTTCGGATTCGGGTCCGTTGTTTTTACTGCGTGTACCTCCGAATAATGGATAAGAAGCGGTCGTTTTAGTGTAGGTAACAAAAAATCATGTCATTATAATGGGTGATAAACTGCTTTTGTGTTAAGTTTAAATTCTGGGAAAGTAAGAGTTACGTGCCCGTAGTTTCCACAAAAAGGGATTGGACCATTAAATATTATATCTAATAGCCATACTAATAGTAATGAAGACCATTTAAGTGCGAAGTTGTAAATTACGTGAAAATGAGTATAATAAATAATAAACTGTGTAACGTTACACCTGTATAAAAATGTTCATATCAGCGAATAATTTTGGCGACCAACGAGGGATGTAAGTATACAAAAAAGCACAAGGTCGCCGTGGCATACACGAAAGAAATAATTTTAGGTCTCATTGGCGGGAAACATACGCCCGATATGTCGGTCACAATTAAATAAACCCGTGGAGTGAGAAAAAAAATGCTCATCACGATCGATAAATAGAAGATATTTAGGGGTTAAAAAAATTGGCGCCCAACATGGGAAACACGTAATACAGGGCCGCGTTGGGGTTTATTTTGATGTTGTGAATGCAACCACAACTAACGCAAATAAAATAAGGCTTATTGAGTTAAAAAGGTACAATTGGCGTACTGTGTGGTACAGGTAGGTTAGTGACTAATGACTAAGCTTGTGTAAGTGCGAAGAGAAAATTCACGAAAATGTTTATTGCGATTTTTCTGATTTTTATTGTTGAGCAAATATACAGGTACTACCTACCTAGGTACCTTTTTATTTAAAAAAAATCTATATTCACTTCTATAATTCCCCTGAAAATTGAACCCTTTACACCGAATTCTATTCGAGGAAAATAAAAACAAGTTCAGAATTTAAGAAAATATATAATACATCTTAAACACATTGAAAATATGCTAAAACATTTATTTGCATTAATCCTAATTAGATTTTTACATTCTAGTAATTATTTTTAAAACAGTGGACACAACTTAAGAGATTGTAATAAAAAAAGCCTTCAGATTAAGGGCTCCATCGATTCGATAATTCTCAAAATCGAACTTAATTTGAAATAAACACATTTTTTGTAACATATCTACCTAGGCTTACAACAAAACCTTACTACCTATAACAAACTATTTACATTTCAGTTATCCATCAAGGATTTAAGCATTGAACTAATAAGGGAATGAACAAATAAGATATCACACAATAATTTTCGGGTTGAAAAGTTTTTTGACGTAACATAAAATTTAAAGAAACATGATTAACACAGGGATTTTATGATATTTATTCAACAATATTTGTCAACAGAAATTGAAACTCTTTTTAATACAGAAATATCAACTTGCTCCAGACAGAAATAGTATTTAGCCAACAACTACACTGTACAGTGAGCTAGTGTTTGGAAGATGAATGCAAACCTTTAAAGGTAAGCTAGCATACTACTTTGCAAAATAACGGAATTTTGAACGATATCTTTTTTCTCATTTGAACATACACAATAAAATATTTCAGATGTGTTTCAATTTAATCTGACTTGGTCTAAGACGACTTTGGTTCCAATGGTTCCAAGTAGTATGTTAGCTTTCCTTTAAAGCTTTACACTCATTTTCCAAATACCCGGTATTTCTTACATTTTATTAAACCGTCACATTAAAAAAAATTGTTAGTAAGATCCTGAGATTATTCTTCTCACTTTCTTTAAAAAATGTAAACGGTCGACACATTCGCACTAGACAATTCGTAATTGCAGCATACCAATGATTGTAGTTTTCCTTTTACTCGTACACCTCCTGGAAGGTAGTCGAGAGGGATCACACAGTCGGATGTAGTTTCAGGATGGGCGAGGAAATATGCGAGAAGCGAGTAAATCAGGAGTCACGGTACCGTGCCGTAATACCTGAGGCACCGCTTGGCCCGTACGAATCGAAAATACCGACGTCGAGACACCAAGACTTGAAAATTAGAATTAGAGTACGTACGTACCTACATTACATACGACACACAAATCGCTACAGTGAAAATAAGAAAAAAAGAAAGACAATTTCGTAATAGTTATTTCAATCGACTCGACAACCTTATAATACGGGAATTCATGCTACGTTTGGTACGCGTATAATATACGCGTACCAAACATACATATTATGTCTAAGCATTTTGATTTATTCATACTGACGTCGGCAATTGCATAGACCATAGTCACGGGTAGACTGTATTCCAGTATTATTATAAGATTAGTGATAAAAAATGCAACAACAAAGATTAAAAACTATATCGAAGTAGGTACAAACAAAAATTCTACATGTTCGTCACTAGTCGCAATAGTTTATCTCGAGTAAATCTACTGGTATCTATGGTACATTATTTATAAGCGAATGGCCCAGTTTGCGGCGGTGTCATTTCAAGTGCTTCCTTAGAAAAGATGATGCATCCATTACGGTCTCAGTCGCTGCCGCTACCGCTCTCCGAGGCCGACGCCTCCGCCTCCGAAGACGACTCCTTCGCCTTCTTCTTTGATTCCTTGGCCTGAAACAAGGCGAGGTGAGTGTGTATTGGAGATGGATGCCGAATAATATTTTCCGATCGATGCGAATACGTTTCGGGAGGTCGGTGTGACCACGGATTCTCTTACGAATATTTATATGTAGAATCGCGTTACATTACATTTTATCAGTCTTACTTGACTTGTTTTTTTTTTCAATATTTTTATTACTTTATTCACTTTGTTATTTATATTGGAATATGTGGTATACGAGGTATCACCATGAGCACTAGATTTTATATGCAAATCTAGTAATTATTTCAAGACATACTGAAAAGGTATGATTATAAAATAAATAAATAATCAATCCAGTTACAGTATATCTTGAAATGATTACTCGATTTGCATATAAAATCTATTAGTCGACCTCCTATTTGTGCTATGCCGTATGGTGAAGAGAGGTCACCCTGTATCTCTGAATCCCATTTTTAAATCATTTGAATTGTGCACTAGACTACACACGCTCAACCATAGTACGAGCATCAAAAGGAATTTAGCCTATTTCGAGTTTAATATATGACATCGAAAAATATGCAGACAAAAATTTCAATAACTACATTTTCGTACTCCAATAAAGCACTTATTACACCATTACCTTTGTTGCATCCTAACTAGGATCCGACAAAGGCACAGATTATATAATAGTTACTATGTAACAGATAAATCACTCCAAGGAAAATCGTCCATACCTACTCTTATAATAGCCTACAATTTTTTGTCGCAGACCGCTGCGCCCGAAAATGTGCCTTAAGTTTCGAACATTACGTTATTATTCCTCTGCAGCTACGCGACCTTGGAGTAAAACTAATAAAGTCAGGGTTGCCTTTTTCGATACAAGGCCTATTTTATTTGTAGCTTGGTTTAAAATGTTTTACAATGATATAGTGTTTTACAGTTTTAATATGTGGTAATGTGGAAAACAAGATGTAAGATGTTGTTCTGTGCTAAATTATTTTCAAAAATGTATTCATATATAGTTATAAAAAGCATCTGTGGGAACTTTCAGTCTGCCTTAAAATTATGATGACTTATTAAAAGATTCAAAAGTTCAAACGTTCGAGACTCTGATAAGTCAAGAATTTTATTCAAATCTGAGACTAATTCAGGACATATTATGCTTCTGGTTGCATTTGTACAGTAAATACCAGATGTATAAATCATATTACTTAAATAGTTTGCATAAAAATGAATCGACCGTAACACAAATAATTCAGTGCGTACGCGCGCGCCCGTCGGTTGTTGGCAGCCTACTGATTTACGCACCGCCGTCGGTGCGCTCGAGAGTAGGCTATTAACGCGCGCAAGTACATTGAGTGAGAGATGCCTGACAAAGGTACTGAAGTATTGTAAATAGGGTCAAATTTGTTCCTAACTTCAATACCATCTTCTTATTTTGGAAGTAAAATCCCAGTAAGGGTGCTACAATAGGATGGTGTAATAAGTACTAAACCTACACAAATCCTCAGAGGTTTTTTTAAATTAATGTATAGAATTCGTCTTTGTACAGTGTCATTACTATACATGGTGTTAGTGTAAGCAGTCTTATTCTTTAAGGAGCTGAATATTACCATTAATACCTACAACTTTTAGTATGGAACCATGGTCGACATCTTTTAAAAAAAAAATGCTCCATACAAATAATTCTGCTACTTCGGTGACAATGTATGAAGAGCAAATTTTTTTTTACGATTTCAGTGTTGACTCCATAGCAAAAGTTGTAGTAAGATAAGACTGCTTACCTAACACCCTGTATACAAGGTGTTTCAAAAAAACGAGTAATGCTTGATATGTCATAGAAAGTAAATGAATCTGAAATAACTGGCGCTGTTCCTTTTTTCCTTTTGTTATGGTTTCGGAAAAAACTTATATCGAAGTTTTATTAATATATCGATATCAATTTATCGTAATTTCCACACTATTCTATCAGCTGCGCGAGTCAATAATCTCATAAATCATAGACTATTTTAAATTCAGAATACTACTTTATCTACATAAAGTGCCTATTTTGCACACGAAACGTATTATTACATGCCAAATTCATGTACATTATGTTATGTAAATAAACAATTAAAGGTTACTGTTTGTGTTTTATTACATTACCTTTAATCGTTTATTTACATCGTTAAAAAGATAAAACTTGCTAGAAGCTAGGATTTTAATCTTAGCGCTGTCGTGGTCTCGCAGAATAACAGAAACAAGAACAGATATTTTAATGCTTGTAAAATGGAACTGGTTTACTGCTGTCGATTTAATGAGACTAAACATCAAATGAAAGTGATGATATTTTTCATATCTTGTACCTATTATTTGAAAGTAACTTATGATAAGTCACCACACTACATAATCCTAATAAGTAGTTACTAAACCTATGTGCCTGATGCATTATTAAAAGTTGCCAAACACTTTTCTGTTATTCCTTACTCTTTGCGATGTTACATTTTACTCCTATTTTTTTTTCCTAGTAGTGATTTTTAGTGTGTTCCGTATAAAAAAATACTTTTGGATTTCCAACCATAGGTTGTTAAGTTGTTTGTACAAAAAAACAAGCTGAGGAAAAATCTACGCTGTCTCTTTTGCAAATCGGGTAAAATACATTGTACCCACGTTAACTACGAAAACAGTTTTTATTGCGTACGGAATAGGGGCGCTCTCAAGGTCAAAGTGGGGTAGTCTGATGTGCGGCCGTGTGAACATTGACCTTGAGCTCTACCAAACACTTTAAAATAACCGGCAGACTGAAGTAAGAAAATACTATTCTTCTTGGCTTGTACGCAATGACACATCCTGGTGTCAGACTTTACGAGCCCCTATTTTAACATTTAATGATTTATTTTCAACCTAGAAATCAAACCTAGAACCATTGCTCACCGAGTTCCATACTCGATCCATTAGTTTTCGGGAATGGAGTACTAGGACAACATCACTGCTTCCGCCTACGTATTTTGGTTTTTACAGTTTCTTGCGGAACCAAACAGACGAGCAGAGATGAACAACATTTTAAAAAAATGATGATTTTAAATAAAATAATAAAGCAGGAGACAATTGATAAAAGCAGGTTATCATAAGACAGCAATTTGGCTCTAATATCTTAAAAGTTTTAATAAGATTAACTTACTTGCAAACTTGGTTGATCGTTTGATCAAATGTTCGAACCGAATTTTTTGTTTTATGAAAATCAAAAATACGACTGCCTATCGAGACTTACGTAAAATAGCAACAGCTTTTACGTTCTGTAGGTTATCCACATAACTAACTTACGAGGTAACGCGATATGCCACCAGCACGAGAAGCGGAACTAAATTCAACTAGGTTTAACTGAAACAAACTATTTTTCCGTACGTGTTTTGACACCTTATTATTGCAATAAAGTTTTTAAATAAATGAAAATAAATTTATTTTTAACTATTTAGTGGTAAAAATAAATTCTAAGTTAAATCTTTTAAAAACAAGAAACATGTTACCAACTGTTGACGATCACTGGTCAAGTACCAGGGCGCACTCGTTGCTAGGCAACGACAACAATGGGAACAATGGGCGCCCGCGCCGACAAACGGCCGCCATGATAGTTTGCCGGCGAGCCGCCCGCGCTGCGGCTAGGCGGTTTTCTTTGCGGTGTTGCCAAATTTTAACTACTTTGTAGTTAAATGTAGCTATTTTATGGTGTTGGTCAACTACAATTTTCGAAAAGTAGCTACTTTTCACAACACCTTTACACACATGAATGCATTTAGAAATCGTAGTAGGTAGAGTAGATAAATTATTATCTGAAATGAATGTACATGTACAAGTAAAGCTAAGAAATCGATTGAGTTTTATTTAAATCGATTTGAAAATTTGCTGTTAGCTCCTAATCTAATTAGGTACTAGCTGGATAGGTACTTCGAGCTACTTTTAGGGTTGAAATTTGAATTTTTTTCAAGCAAAGTTTTAAGGAGCAGTTGGCAACACTGCTTCTTTCTTCGTTCAGTCGATCATTTGCTTTGTGCGTTTTCGGTGTTTTTTACAGGCATTTTCGTTGCAAAATCTGTGTTCACGTGTGTGATTTCAAAATGTCTGTGTTTTCTAATGCGGAATACTATGAAATGATGTTGTGTGTCGGTCGAACTGATGGAAATTTAGCTCAAGCACGGGATCTTTATCGGGAAAGATTCATCGATGGTAGGCCGGCAGCTGAAAGGCGACGTCTGCTGTCGTATCAGTGCTTTCACAACATGGTGACTCGTCTCCACTCTGCGAGTTCTTTTCATCGTTCGGGTGGCAGTGGGCGTCCGAGTAGTAATGAAGACCGTGCAGAAGAGGTTCTGCAGCTTTTCGAAAGTGAACCGACGACCAGTACAAGGCGTGCCGGGGCGAGACTCAACATAAGCCATATTTCAGTGAGGCGAATACTTAGAGATGATGGTCAACACCCGTACCACTACCGTCGTACCCAGGAACTAATTTAGAGTGACTTCGCGACTCGGATCACGTTTTGCGAGTGGTATCTCGCGCAGCTGGTAGCCGACCCCAACTACGTGAACCGGGTAATTTGGACTGATGAGGCTACGTTCACCAGGTCCGGCATATCAAATGTTCACAATGAACATGTTTGGGCGCACGAAAATCCCCGTGTATCACGGCAGGGGAATTTTCAACACCAATGGCGACTCAATGTGTGGGCAGGAGTTTACAACGGCCATGTCATCGGTCCGGTCATTTTACCCGCGCGGCTAAACGGTGATAACTACCTGAAGTTCCTCCAAACTGAGTTCGAAGACGCCACTGACAACATCCCGGTAATCGAAACCAATTACTTCGACCAGCAATCAGACATGGTGTTCCAGCACGACGGTGCTCCGGCACATTTCGCTCGTGATGTACGAGCGCACCTATCTACTCGGTTCCCAGGAGGATGAATAGGCCGCGCGGGACCTGTAGCTTGGCCGGCTCGTTCCCCCGCCCTTACGCCTATGGACTTTTTTGTAGGGTTATGTGAAGGACAGGGTTTATTTGACGGACTGCCATACAGTGTCTGAAATGGAAACCCGTGTGCGGTCTGTGTTTGCTACCATAACGCCTACAATGGTGCGAAACGCAACACAGGCCATAACAAGGCGGGCAAGATTGTGCATCCAAGAAGGAGGACAGCATTTCGAGCCACTATTGTAGGTAAAGTACCCAAATAAACATAATTCATTGATTAACGTAAACGTCAAGATAATTAGTGTGTTTTGTGCATTTTTTTTTGTTCATTTGTTTGATTTTGACTTTTGTCTCGTACCTTCGTGAAAAAAAAGATAAATGAGCATGTGTGTGTATGTCTGTGTAGGGATAAATGTACTAGGCGAACATGACTTATTGGCGGCTATTCCAAGTTTGTAAACACGAAAAAGATAACCAGGAGGGAGGAGGTGGTTGTTTATTATTACTCCTATCTAGTAGGGTAATGAACCCGAATTAGTGCTGAGCTGCACGTTATCGATATTAATTTTCAACATTTTTTTTACTCGAAATTCAAATTTAACGCTATAAATGTAAGAAATTTACTAAGGACTCCTCAAAGGAGTTTATTTAACACCCTTCAGTTATTACTCGTTTTTTTGAAACACCTTGTAGATTATTAGTACTCACGTCCTTGGTGTTCTTCTTGTCGTTCTTCTTGTCGTTGTCGGAGTCGGAGGAGCTGGAGTCGTCGTCGATGTACTCCTTGCTGGTGAACTTGCCGCTCGCGCCCGCGCCTGCCGCGGACGGCTTGGCCTGCGGGCAGCGCACACGTTTATTCAATATCACAGCTTTACACCATTAATGCGATACAAAAATGTACTTTCTTTTGAGCGTGTTTTAAATTATAGAGTAACATTTTTTTTATAAAGTTCTAGGGAACAATATTAAGAAGCGTCCATATCGTTATTATTTTTAAACATCGTATTTTTCGAACACCATCTACTTTAAATATCAGAAAATAGAGAGACAACGCAATGACTTTTAAATTCATAAGTACGAATGAGTAACCCATTGTTTAAAATTGCCCTTTATTTCGATGACCAATTATTTTGCTGAAACACGTGAATGCAAAACGTTTCAAAGTCAGTTATTATAAAGTATCCAAAGGTCCTGTCCAAACGATTTTGATGCCTTACATACTTTCACATCTCTCAACTTTTCACCTTGTATAAATCCGGTCGTTCGGCTGGGACTCAAATAAATAAAAAAATGCCATATGTGACAGCTAGTCAAAAAATGGTGATACTAATCCGTGATTGCCTTGGGTTATTAAATCTTTTACGTTATGTTACATACACACGCGGAGTTCTCTATTTCTTTTATTGTAACCTAGGTAGGAAGGAATAATAGCGCAACATTTTCATTATAAAGTAGCCCTCATTAGACCTGCACAAGATTCTAACGTGGCCTCGATTGCGAGGTGCTGTCTCTGTAATGACCCTTAGCAACTGCCAGTTGTAATTATTTTTATAACTTAAGCAATTATTTTGCAAGTTTTTTACGAATTCAAATTAAATTTCGCTCACAAAAATTAATCGACTGTGTCATCGAACCCACGTCCCTTCGCTATCCGGGCGAGTGCTCTTACCAACTAAGCTACGGAGGACGTTAACTTGCAAAAAACTAAAACTTGCAAAATTGCTTAAGTTATAAAAATAATTATAAGTTAAGCTGATTTCATCTTAACTGATGGTTAAATATTTGTAAAAATATTTCCATTGGATACATGCGGGTACATTCCCCAAGTATTGATGAAATCGAACGCCGGCTCACTGGCGTAGCAAGCACTTACGAAAATTCGTCGGCTGACTAACGTTCTCCGAGCACTCGCCCGGATAGCGAAGGGACGTGGGTTCGAGTCCCACCGGATGACACAGTCGATTAACTGCCAGTTGTACTGTAACGGTTCTAAATAAATAATGTCTCTTTTCGTTTCTTCACAGAGAAAAAGATAGTTAATTAGCTTAAATCTTATCTTATACAGGGAACCTTGGAATCGAGCATAGTGTTTCGACGTAGTGGCGTCCGTACGGCCAACTGTGCAAGTTTTTCTTTAGTCAATAGGCAGATTAGACGAACCTTCTTGGTGGCGGGTCCCTTGGTCTTCCTCTCGCCGGCTTTCCTCTCGCGCTCGGCCTGCTTCTTCTTCTGCTTGAACTCGTCCGCGGCGCCGCTCTCCTGGTACTTCTTCATCGCCTGCCCGTACTCCTCCTTGGCTTTAGCCGCCTTCTCCTCCCACTCCTGTAGCAAAATATGTCAATATATACTACATTATTAATAGACGAGATTGCAGACGCATTCGTTATAACAACAAACAATTTATGACACACTAGCAGTTCCCCGCAACTTCGCCAGCGCCAAAAGTCGGATTTCCCATAAAAACTTTTATCCCCCATTTCACCCCCCTGATGATTATAAATAGCAACAAAAAGTAGCCTATGTCCTTCCCAGGGTCTCAAACTATCTTTGTATCTCATTTCAATCGGTCCATACTGATAACAGGGGAACCTGACCAGTTTTGGATCATGGTTACACATTCAGTCGCCTGTGTGTTCAGTCAATGTGCAGGTTTTCTCACGATGTTTTCCCTTACCGTAAGAGCATTTTTTTTAAATTTTATTTATTATTTATTAATTGACAGTTACAATACATACAATGTATTGTAACACACACACAGTGAGAGACATTAATACACGTAATGTTATCTGATTACCGTTACTTAAAATATAGTATATAAAATGTAAATCCGTCATTGGCTGTAAGTCTTACAGGTCTGTATTTTATGTTATCATATTAAGAGCTCTGGATTTTGTTATACAAATAAAATAAAATAAAACAATATAAACACAGTACAGTTTTAAAAATACCACGAAACCTAACTAGGTTTGAATTGACATTTACATTCGAAGCTACAATTAGTATAAATTAATTAAACTACAATTAGTATATCGCATCGGTTAGTGAAACAACTAATGTACGTAACTCAGAAAAAGTCATTAGTACATGGCGCACGTGGCGCATGGCGTACGTGGCGGCACGTGGGATAGAACCGGTACCTCCCGCATGAGAGGCAACTCGCTAGCCACTGCGCACCGACGCTCATTATGTGAAGTAAAAGACTTGGTGTATTGGTTCGCGCTCCGGATTACTGAACCAGCGATTGCGGGTTAGAATCTCGCAAGGGGCAAATGTTTGTGTGAAGCACAAGCATTTGTACCTAACCCATGGATGTTTATTTACGTATATAAGTATGTCTTCGTTATCCTGGTCGCCATAGCACAAGCTCACGCTTAGTTAGGGCTAGGTCATTGGTGTGTTTGTTTTTTGGTAATAAGAATTGTACATACATACATGAAGCCTGAAAACGATACTGTCTTTTTTGGGCAGTCGTGTAAAAAAAATGTAAACTGACCGATTTATCCTTGAGCTCCCTCCACAGCTCGCCGCCTCTCTTGGCGATCTCGGTGACCTTAATGCCGGGGTTCTCCTCCACGATGCTCTTGCGGTTCTCGTTGAGCCACAGCATGAACGCGGTTGACGGCCGCTTCGGCGCGTTCGCGTCTTTCTCTCGCTTCTTCGTTTTCTCCTTGCGTTTGCGCGGCGCTTCCGACTGGAAATGATTATTTATTTATTTAGGAACACAAAACGGAATAACATCACAAAATACACTATATAAGATTACATAAATTTTAGGCTAGATATTATCCCAAAGTATGTGTCCACTGCTTGATTATTAATTAGTGTACCTTAAGTAAAAATAAGAAACTAAATAATACAAAAACCAAAATGAGAAATAAAAAGAAAAATTGCATTATTAATTAATTAAGTGCATTATTAATAATAAGTGAATTCATTTATTTTCGTGTAGCCTAGTCAGAAGCCCTAGGGCGGCTTGATAACATCTGACAGTAAGGTGGTCACTTGCCTTACAGTCACCCCATCACCAATCCGCATTTAGCCTGCGCGGTGGAGTATGGCTCATACCTCCTCATAGTTGAGGTGAGGCCTTTGCCCAGCAGTCGGATGTACTTAATGTTACACCTACACCTACTTACATTAAAAAAAAATTACACCCGAGAGCAAATAGATCGAGCCACCACCGTTTGTAAGTTTTTGTCGTTATCATTACTGGATGAATGAGTGATTTTCTTTAAATACAAATATTGATTGGGAGGTTATTTACAAACTTTGATAAAAATCAACGTTTGCCGACATTTAATCATTTTTAATCTTTTTTCCAGGTTGGAACATGACCACAGTTCGGAGAATGGCATGGCATGCTTGATTTTCTATGCGAGAATGTATATCGTCATCAAGCAAGTTATAGATATTTAAAGTAGGAGTAGTAGTAATTAGTCAAATAAAATTTGATACAACACCTATGTATAGTTGTGTTTTTGAATTAATAAGTTAGGGCACGGATCAAAATTGAATTTAACTAAATTCACACAGTTCAACGGTACACTTCATCATAGCAGAGATTAATTGTTAGCCCTTATGTTTATAAACTTACGATTGTGATGGTCTTCTTCGGTTTCTTTTCCTTCTTCTTCTCCTTCTTGCTGTCGTTAGACGCGCCCGACGCGTCGGAGTCTTCCGATGATGAAGGGTTCGTGTCGTACCTGTAACGGGTACATGCTAGGTTAGAGGCCGGTTACAACGAGTCAAGTCAATTATTCAACATTAAATAAATAAAATATTTTTTGCACATTATGTAAATTAAAATTATAATATATAATTATCTTATGAATATAGTTAAAATTTTCACAAATGATGTATTTTTGTTGCCTCTATTATAACAACACATTAAAAACAGAATAAAATAAATATTCAAGTGGGGCTCCATACAACAAACGTAACGTTTTTACCGTTTTTAAAACTAATAATAAGTATGGTACGAAACCCTTCGTGCGCGAGTCCGACTCGCACTTGGCCGGTTATTTCTTTTGAGGTACAGTTAAGTATAAGTTCTCAAGTCGAATGCAGACGTATACATATTGATGTTCGTGACTACGCGGAACCCTAAGCGTATAAAGAGCGACTCACTCCTCGGCGACGTCGCTCTCCTTGGCCTTGTCGGGGTTGAAGTCTTCGTCGGTGCTCTCGTCGGAGTCGGAGTCGGCGGAGTCGCGCTCCTTGGCCTCGGCCTTCACGCGCGCCAGGTACGCGTCCGGCTCCTTCTCCGTGTCCGAGTCCCCGAAGTCGTCGTCGTACAGCGCTTTGTCCTGCAAATGTACTCGTATATGTATAATCCGGCAATGTGACGTGCGAGTAGGCAATCCTAGATTGAATCAGGCATCTCTCACTCAATGTACTTGCGCGCGATAATAGCCTACTCTCGAGCGCACCGACGGCGGTGCGTAAATCACTAGGCTGCCAACAACCGACGGGCGCGCGCGTACGCACTGTTGAATTATTTGTGTTACGGTCGATTCGTTTTTATGCAAACTAATTAAGTAATATGCTTTATACAACTGGTATTTACTGCACTAATGCAACCCGAAGCATAATATGTCCTGAAAGAGTCTCAGATTTAAATAAAATTCTGGACTTATCAGTCTCGAATGTTCGAACTTATTATATCTTTTAATAAGTCATCATAATTTTACGGCAGACTGAAAGTTCCCACAAATGCTTTTTATAACTATGTATGAAAACATTTTTGAAAATAATTTCGCACAGAACAACATCTTAGATCTTGTTTTCCACATTACTACTTATTACAACTGTTTGTACGATTCCGATTTGTTTTTCGGGACAACCGAAAACTTTGCACAGGTAACCATTTTGTAAAACACTTTATCTTTGTAAAACATTTCAACCCAAGCTACAAATAAAATAGCCCTTGTATCGAAAGAGGCAACCCTTACTTTATTAGTTTTACTCCAAGGTCGCATAGCTGCAGAGGAATAATAACGTAATGTTCGGAACTTAAGGCACATCTTCGGGCGCAGCGGTCTTCGACAAAAAATTGTAGGCTATTATAAGAGTAGGTATGGACGATTTTCCTTGGAGTGATTTATCTGTTACTTAGTAACTATTATATAATCTGTGATTGAATGTTACATGTTAATTAGGTTTACAAAATTAGCTTTCTTCGAAAGAATTTGAAACGGTATTTTGTGAGTTTAATAAATATGCGTGTACTTCCTTTCCTTGTTTTTATTGAAGGCAAAAGTCTTCCCAGCTATGTCGCAACAATATTCCCTAAAGTTACTTATCATAATATTATGCTCAAGCTTTTTAGATAGTAGTTTCATATGATTTCGCTGAAAAATAATCCGAATATCGTTATCAATCCATCCAGCTGCCATAATTTCACAGACATGTCCAAAATAATTGTGGTCACTAGGGGCGCTGTCATCGCGCACACAGCGAATAATAAAGTAATTTTAAAATGTATGACAGCACATTAAGCGAACACATCTTATTCGGTTGTAATAGAGGCGATTTCGCAACGGATATAGGTAGTCTAACGTGATGTCGTCTCTACAATATTATACTCACATTCTTGCCAGTGTTCTTGACGTGTAGTTTCTTGGAGGTGATGTAGTCGAACAGTTTGTCGTACTCGCCCTTCTCAATGCTGCTGAACGTGTGGATGCTGCCGGACTTCAGTTCTATCTCAAAATCGAACGACCTGCGAAAAGTATCAAAATAAAGTCTCTAGCTACATCTTAACGCCCGAAATTAAGAACCAATCCGTAATTCAAAGTCCAAATTAATATATTCATTTAACAAATGTATGACACTGACATAAGCCATCGAAACAGCACGTTACTTATGCATACATTTTTAGATGTTTTGTTGGCGATCGCGAAGTTCGCTTCAGAAATTGGATACGGGCCCTTATGCATACATATTTTGACATTCCGTTGGCGATACAGAAGATCGCTCTACAAAGATTTCATCATGTCTAAGGGCCCAGATTTGATTTAGGAAAGGGTAAAGGACAACACAGGGGGTAACACATAGATCAGCAGACTGCATACAAGTGCACTTACTTGGTGGACGAGGCGCCTCCTCTCGCGAAGTTGACGGAGGCGATCTCCTCGAAACGAATATGCACGGGCGGCTTATGCACGTATATAAAGCCCTTCTCCAGCGGGTACAGGTATCCCGCCGCCGCCTTGTATGAGCACGCGATGGCCGGCGTTTTGTGGTGCCTACAATTATACAGTAATCATCACATCAATTAATTCAAGAACCGACTTGACGTTCATCTTAACATTAACATGCTTTACACAATATGAACAGTGGTTAGAGGCAGCTATCCATTGCCTTAACTGCCAGCCTGATAACTGAAACGATATATTAATTGGGTATCTGAGCACTACTACAACACAATTCAAAACACTTTTGTAGGTAGTAAAAAGAAAACTGGCGTGTTCGTTCGATGACAAGAAACAAATGTTAAAGCCCGGATGTTTCATTTCTGATCAGTTATAGCATACTAAAAATATAATAGATAAATAAATAAATAACCTACACTAAGTAACCCTCTCTTATTTCATTAAAATTGGAACACACTGTGCCATGTGCTGGTTTAGGTTATAGTATAGCTAGTTCATTCATTGGGCTGCTTTATTTTTGTAAATGACTGACTGTAACTTGTTTTGTGAGTCATTAATAAATTAATAAATAATCTATGCTTATATAAGTGATTTGAAAGGAAATATTTCTAGAACCCTTCTTACCCTAAGAAGTCTCCTGGACCAGTGACTCTCCTATTGATGATGACCTTCATAATTTTGGCGAGCACTTCATATGTTGGGCCAGACAGCTCTTTGGAAATTTTACCTTCATATTTTTCTTTTATCTCCTCTCTACAGAAAATGAAAACGTAAATAAATCGTCATAGTAATGTAAGAATTATCAGAATAAAAACTTTTTAAACAAACTTACTCTGTAAATGGTAGTTCCAAGCTGGTCTCCTCTTCAATACCAAATAACAGCACCAAATAGTGATATCTGGTCTGACCCTGTTTGATAGGAGGGTCTAAAGACACCACAAAGAACATTTGTCTGGTATCTTTGTGGGGAAGAAGAAATAGACGCAGCACAGTTGACATGGGTATCTTGTAGTCAAATGTTTTACCATGAAGCTGGAAGAATGTCTGGAACACTTTGATATCGTAGCGACCACTGTGGAAAAAGAAAACAAATATCATCATTATTTATACCATAACAATTCTGCTGCTTCTGTAGTGAGTTATTATTGTTTAAAGTAAGCCTTTTAGATCCCACTGCTGGGAAAAGGCCTAACCTCAACTATGAGGAGGAACAAGCCATACTCCACCACGCGGGCTCAGTGCGGATTGGTGGAGGGGTGTCTGTAAGGCAAGTGACAAACCTTACTGTCAGATGGGTTCAAGCCACCCTAGGGCCTCTGACTAGGCTTAACGACTAATACCAACAGATATTAGCCGGGACCAACTGCTTAACGTGCCTTCCCAAGCACGGATATGCTTGTCATGGTCGTCACTTTAATAGTCAGAATGGTCACCCATCCAATCACGACCGCGCCGTGGGTTGCTTAACTTTTGGTATCACTACCAAAGCGCTGCCACCACTGCGCCACAAGCACTTCATTATTGTTTATAGTGATTAAATAAATGTCATGTATAATGTATATTGATGATATGGTATTACTTTGCTTAATATAAGGAGACAGGTTCACATGGCAACACATCTACCCTGATCTGTTAAATTTCTGCAACCATATTTTAACCTGTTTATCACATAGAGTTCCATATCATTTTGACAGATTAGGTAAGTTGGGGCCATGTTACAGCCTGTACATGTTACACAATTTTTTCCAGTATTGTGCAATAGCAACAATTTTATCTTACCGAGGTGTAAGGCATTGCAGCTCCCTGAATATAGCAATGGCATCACCAGAAACAGAGATGACACTGGCCTTGTTCATGACTTGCTGGTGGAATGCCTCAACAGCATCCATGTCCCCTGCTAACTCATTTGTGGGGATGTGGAACCGCATCTCCATTAGGGAAACTGGGGTGTCATCATTCTAGAACAGATAAGGCAATGGAGTAGTCATGAATTTACCAGAAACATATGTACTCAATTACTTTGTTTAATATAAGCCTTTAATCAACATTTTTATAACTTAATTATGTTGCTAATACTCTAAAATTTAAGTTTGTGCTCTTGAGTTGTCACTTGGTGTTTGGTTCTGCCAAAGTAACAGCTGAAAAAAGCAGACAAATCTTATTATGAGGGAATGCAACAGCTATTAGAATAAAAAAAAATGTATTTAGGATATAGCCCCAAAATAATTATAGGGCCTATATCCCAAACAAAATTTTCATTACATTTTTTTAACAACAATATTATTTTAAGTTATACAACTTGTTTTATGTTCATGGGGTAAAGAAGACCCTGGGCCCTTGCAAGAAAGTACACATCTGGGATAGCATTAGGATGATGTTAATGTTTTTGTATCAATTACCTGATGGAACTCGAGGGTAACTTCATTCTTTCCAGTGTTGCACTGTGAGACATAGTGCAAGGGTATCTCAAAGGCTGTGTTTGACCCAACATTGAAACTGAGCACAGCTCCATTGAACTTGGCTGTGCCCCAGTTCCACCCTTTAAGGGACAGCTCCTTCTCTAGCATATCCTTGTTATAGTTGGATTTGAAGAACTTGGCCACTTTCTCTTGCTCCTAATAATGATATTGTGAGTTTATGAACAGAAAACACTAATAACAGTTTGGAGTAAAATCTCAATTTAATATTATTATAATTAGGTTAGTTATTATAAAGGTGTCTGTTAGCTTTAGAAACTTACTCCTTCTTTAAATCCTCCATATCTGTGTAGAGTACCATTTTTCATGAACACACGAAGCCCCCAAGAACCTATGAATTTCTGGAAGTTTACAAGCTCTATGTCGTTTGCTGATATTTGCTCCACTTTACCAGTTTTACTATTTTTAAATATTATATTTTGGTCAGTCATTTTCAATCTCCCTGGGACCTGTAATGAGGATTTCATTGAGGTGTAAATTGAATGACAATATCAATCACATTGTAAACAAATTTAGTGGAAAGTATACTTACCATGGTTCCCTTAATTTCAGCAGACACATCGTTATATTCCAGAAATTCCATGTTCTTACTCCTAACTGCTGATAACGTGCCCTACGAATACAAATTACTTAATTATGTCCACGCGGAAAAATCGGTGTTTTACAATTTTTTTTGCAAGTGCGCCAGCCGCTATACAATGTCAATGTCAAAGTGGCTTTTTTTTCATCTAGCTAGTCTATGGCAATAATAGTAGTGCTGTACATAGTAAAAATCCACTAATTTGACTAGTAATCGACTCTAGCTTTGACTAGTAATAGACTCAGATTGATTGGTTAATTTACTCCAACAACAAAACAACGAAAAAACGCTCATCTATACACTCTTTTTTTGGGTAGTCGTGTAAAGCTCAATTTTGTTTATTTCGTGTAATTAACCCCTACTTCGTATGTTGTTTGTTAGCTTATCCTCTCACAATCGCACAACCCCCTCGTTGTAAAATACCATAAATATTTTTAACGTAAGTATAAAGTAAAAATTGTATAGTAAAAATGTTGACACCAGGCTGTCAACATTCACAGACTACCAGATACCCAGTGAACAAGCCGGTTTCGTCGCCGGTAAGGGTACTCGGGAACAAATATTGAACGTACGAGTACTCATTGAGAAATGCCGGGAGTTCAATAGAACACTGGTCTTGTGCTTCATCGATTACGCCAAAGCGTTTGATTGCGTACAGTGGGGTACTATGTTTGATGTGCTTGCGGAGATGGGAGTCCCTCCACACCTCATATTCCTGATACAGATTTTGTACCTTGACGGCACAAGCTTCATGAAATCGGAAGACCAGCAGTCGAAGTCCTTCCACACTGATCGAGGCGTACGTCAAGGCTATATTCTCTCGCCAAAATTGTTCAACCACTAGGGTAAATACATAATGAGGAAAGCATTTGAGGACTGGGACGAAGGCGTATCAATCGGAGGCCTAGAGATCACTAACCTGAGGTACGCTGATGACACGACGGCCGTTGCATCGACTGAAGAGGAGATGGCAATCCTGCTGAAGAAAATAGAAGCTGAGAGCGTCAAACTCGGTCTTAAGATCAACCATTCGAAAACAAAGATAATGGTGGTAGACCGAGGGCAACTTCTTCCGCAAACCGATGCACTCGACGGGTATGAGAAGGTCAAAAAGTTCGTGTACCTTGGGTCGATGATAACCAGTGAGGGTAGCTGCACCAAAGAAATTCGCCGAAGGGCCGGGATGGTCAAGAGTGCAATGGTGAACCTAGACAAAATCTGGAGGAACCGTGGTATTCGCTGGATAACCAAGGTACGACTAACTCGGGCATTGATCTTTTCTGTTTTCCTGTACGCCTCAGAAACGTGGTGCTGCAAGAGCAATGACAGCAAAAAGATCGATGCTTTCGAAATGTGGTGTTGGACAAGAATTCCGTGGACCGCAATGAGAACGAACGAGTCCATACTTCAAGAGCTCAACATCTCAACGAGGCTCTCAGCAATCTGCCACCAAAAGGCCCTTCGCATTTTCGGACATATTATGCGGTCTCCAATACATAGTTTGAAGAAGCACATCATCCTGGGCCATATGGGGGGCAGACGAACCAGGGGCAGAGCACCTTCCCGATGGACAGAAGCGGTGAAGAAAACAGTGGGTGAGAGCATGCAGAGGGCAGTACACAGCACATATCACCGCAGCCAATGGAGGAATGTCACTTGTGGTCGCGATCCTCAGCATTGAGGGACCGAGGAAGAAGAAGAATAGTAAAAATTGAGCTAAAGCAAGATAGGGTTATAAAAAAAAGAAAAGTCATGTTGACATTGGTTTGACATTGACAGTTGAAGCAATATTTTTATAGTTCTGCGAGTGGAGTGGACGTGTTTATAGTGAAATGTAAATTAATTCCGACAGCATTTAATTGATGTTTATTAAAATTAAACACGAAATTTTGTATAGATTATAATAGAATTTTTCTTTGTATAAGCGACTGTCTCAGACAAACAACAACACTGGTTGCCCTCATTGTACAACCAAATCAGGGTCTCAGATCGTAGCGTAGATTTACTGTAGGTGTGTTTTGCATGTGTAAACCTTATGGCGTCGTTATCGCTACCACGGGTTCTTCAACTTAAGAAGAATAGTCTGGACGCGGAACGCGAACAGTTCGAAAAATTCCAGGTAAGATACCTACCTACTTTGTTAATATTTGTCCACCCTCCGCATTCTTTGGTTAAAATAAACACCAATGTATAATTTTAATATTATATACACAATATCATAACAAATCTTTATGCATTCCAAGAATATTACGCTTTATCCATGATGACACATGTTCATGGTTCAGCCTTTTTAGTTACATATTATTGATTTTTATCTTGCAATTCGAATTTAAGGCATTAAACTTTTGTAAGTAAATAAACATGCACATGAAAAACTTAATCAATTTTAACTAACATGTGAATTAGCTCCGTAGCCAATTGGCTAGCACTCTGGTTTTCAAGGTGTTGTTATCTTTGAGGTCCCCGTTTCGAGTTGAATTTCCTTTTTTTTTCTCTGTTTCAAATTTTCATAACACAAGTGCTTTAGCTACTTAATATAGAATCTGAGCAATGTATGTGACACTATCCAATATTTATCTATTCATTAATTGACAAAAGTATTTATTATATATTTTTTATTGTTTAACAATGACTTGTATAAAAACAGTAACATTGTACAGTCCATGGACACTGGACCTAACTGGAAACTGTGTTTGTTTATTTGATAAAATGTAAGATATTCATAAACACTGCAAGAATATGTTATGGATATATATTTTTCTGTTAATCCAATAACACAAACAATACATTTAATTTCAAATACTTTTCTAAATACAAATAATATTTTGTAAGAGCTTCAGTCTTCTGGAAAATGTTGTTGTTGTTTAAATACAAAAGCAGGCGGTAACACATGAAAAGTCTACAACTTTCAATGTGCTGGTAAAAAAAAGTTACTCAAAAAACAGTTCAGTCCTACAACTATCTGTAAGTTTGTACCCACCAATGTGTGTTGTATTAGCAGTGTCAAAGTTAGAATCCTCAGACTCCAAGAAGAAGACCCTATCACACCTTGACACTAGTATTTATTCTATGTCTGGACCTAGCAAGGGAGTCAGTTCAATGATCATAAATCATTATACATAATGTATGTATGCATGGAAGTACATACATATGTATGTAGGCATGGATGAAAGGATGTATCCTGCCTGTATAAATAATTCTAGATTAATACCAATATTGAAAATGAAGTAGGTCTTATGTTTTCTTCTTAGCCATTTCAAATACCTAGGCTCGGTCCTGTCCGCGGACGCAAATGTGGATATGGACGTGACACACAGGGTAAATATGGCATGGCAGAGGTGGTGGGCGCTCACAGGTGTACTATGTGACAGCCATATGCCGATAAAGACCAAAGGCAAGGTCTACAAAACAGCCGTGAGACCTGCTATGGTGTACGGTTCTGAATGTTGGACCATCAAACAAGCGCAAGAACAAAAACTCCATGTCAATGAGATGAAGATGTTGAGATGGGCGGCCGGTGTAACGAGACTCGATAAAGTGCGCAACGAACACATCAGAGGAAGTTATAAGGTCGCCCCCGTTGCCGATAAGGTCAAGGAATCCCCCTTGAGATGGTACGGGCATGTCATGAGACGCGACGAAGACCATGTCGTGAAGAAAGCCCTCGCACTACCGGACAGAAAAAAAGGCAGAGGTCGCCCGCTTGCTACGTGGTGGTCCACAATATCCAAAGACTTGAAACAGGCCCAGTTGAATAAAGAGACAACCCAGGATCGATGGCGCATGAAAACGAGGAGGGCCGACCCCAAATAATGGGAAGAGGCACGGAAGAAGAAGAAGTAGGTCTTATGTGACCCAAAAGCAACTTTTCAATCAGACAATATACCAAATGAGATAGTACAAGTTTGTGCATAAACTTGCAAAATACTTTTGAAATTGGTTTGGTTATAGTGGTTTGGAGTAATGAGCTTTTACTTTATTTTTCTATTAAGTTTGACAAACAGTACTATATTATCTATTATAGGTACACCAATTTCCCATTTTTATTTACGGGGACAGCATCCCGCATGGCAGAGGAAACAGCTTGTTACGAAACATGCCGTCATAGATGGGCAGGCGCAATATCACGCATGTCGCAAACGACATGTCCATGACGTTACGTCACGAAACGACGACAACCAACTACTTGTGTGCTGAGAATAAGGTGCCATATAATTATTTATTTGAAATTGAAAGTAAGCTTATAAGCGCTCACATTGCCTAAAAAATCTGAAGAGTTTACTCGATTTCTGCAGGATTCCATCGTCAGATCCTGACTCGGTGACAATGGGACCACCTCAGGAATGCTTCAAGCTTTGCAAAACAACAGCATAACATCTGTCCTTATACTGGAATGCCATAGTGCACTCCAATTCATAGCAAGCACAAATAAAGTAACCCTGCAATGGATCGAAGGACACAGTAACTCACTAGGTAACGACGCAACTGATGAACTAGCCAAGAGGGGCTCAGCGACAACAGTACACGGACCAGAGCCATTACTGCCCATACCGCAGGCCCAATCAAAGACATGTCTGCGTGCAGAAACTAAAGCAACACACCTACCAGAGTAGAGAAACGGTGAAGGTTGCAGGCAAATAAAGGATGCAATTCCGGAAGTCTTAAAAAGGCTCGCCCGCAACCTCACCCGACTAACAAGAGACAAGTTGCGAATAGCCGTAAGAACCATAACTGGCCACTGTCTTCTAAACAAACACCTATTCAACATAGGTGTCACAGACAGCCCCTTATGCAGAGGATGCATGGAGGCAGAAACACCGCAACACGTGCTCATGGAGTGCGTCGGCGTTGCGGAGCAGCGGGCAGATATTCTCAAATCCCCGGCAACATTTCCGGAGGCCTGTAGTAACCTGGGCAGGTTGCTAGCCTTTTGGGAAAACCTGAAGTGGTTAGAATAAAAGAATAAAGGGACATACGCACAATGGTCCAATCAAGAGGCTAAGTGCGGAAAACACCCCAGCAAATTTTTAAATCGGACTACTCTGTAAAAAGTTAGGCCTGTCATCATTGATTAATATATTTAAGGATGCACTACGCCATACAAAATCAAAGCCCAAACATGGCACATGTTATTATTCACCTTATGAAGCTTCAACTGGCTAAGTTCATACATTGCCGCTTAAGCTTCAGCTATTTAAATTGGCATGTGTAATTACGCAGCAATGGATGACGACACTACGTCATATGTCAAATATCATTCACTTGAAGATTCATAAGTCAATAATACGAACAAAGAAGTAATGGAGTAGATTGTTTGTTCATATTTTGTATGAAATTAGGTAACATGAAAGTCATGATTTATATTTTATTTACTACTTTTCATAAAATTAGGTATATTATGTGTATGAGAATACGAGTATATGTTTAATGAAGACAATTTCATAATAATCATATTTCTACATTTCTACTATACAGGTCCAAACTTGTCATACTACAACCAATAATAATTATATTGACACAATTCACCCATTCTGGGTAGCACTACAACTACACTAAACTACAAACTAGCCTAACCTAACTCATTAAAATGCGGGGATGGTTCACATTTCGATGCTTGACAATGACACAAACGATAATGTACAAAATTGATTTTGAGGCAAAATATTCTATAGGTACTATAGTTCACACACACCAACAACATGTTCCACAGATTTATAAGAAGCATAAGGCTACTGCAGGCTACTACAGGTATTAATTTAGTTAATTAATGAGTGTAATAGTATTATAATCGGATTACTAAATTATTCTATTGAAAATGTATCTTATGCTTTGAACATTACATTATTATTTCTCTGCAGCTGTTTTTATTGTTAGCACGGTTTAAAAGACAAGAGTTCCAGCAGAAATTACTATTTATAAAACACTTTTTTTCGTCTTTATTTTAGCTACAGTTATTTATTATAGTGTGGTTTTATGAAAATACTTTGATTAACTGCTAGATAGCTAGAAGGTTCTCCTCTAAACAGTTGGCTAAATTAATTTAATAATGAGGTGAATAAGGTAACCTAGTTAAGTTCAGTCGGAAGTACGTCAAGGCATACATTTGAACTACAAAAACAGCGTTTATCATGTAAGGAGTAGAAGCGGTATCAAGGTCAACACGTGTTGTATGACTTGCGGTGTGTAAGTACACTCGGCTCACGTCAGACTACCCCACTTTCACTTCAAGACCACCCCTATTAACTAAGTAATAAAAGCTGTTTTATAGCTCACATGTAACCTGACGTACTGCTGGCTGTACTAAAATTAAAAACCGTTTCTTTAGTCTAGGTACTCGTTATACCTAACTTCTACATGGGATTTTACCGATGGCTAAGATATATGACAGTTAAACAACAAGCAAGTGAAATACAACATAAAAACATAGGCTTGGTGCCCGAATACTAGCCTAATTGCAGCCTCTTTGCATCTACATCCCTTTACGTGTAGTGTAATACCTACATATCAGATTCAGAAAAAATATACGAACACACAACGCTATATTTTCCCTTCTCATAAAACTCATCGTCCTGGTATATTGCGATAAATTTGCTTCATTTTCTTTACAAACATAATTTTGTGGAAACCTAAAAACTTAAGTATTTTGTTCAACAAAAAAAAATCACTGGCGACTCCATCCTTAAAATTGACTTTGTTCCGATGACGTCACGTATTTTGTTTCATTTTGGCTTTGGGTGTGAAGGTGATAAAAGATTGGCAATGGTTTACGTAAATAAATTAGAAAATAAAATATTAAAGCAGGTTTCAAGTATTATTTCGGTTTCAAACCTTATCAATAATATTTACCTACCGATGAAACGTCATTCCATATTTTTTACGATTCATTGAGCTGTGATTTTTGCAATTTTTGACGATACACTTAGGCATGTTCTTTGTTTGACGGACCACGCGTCATTAGATACTTAATCGGCTTAAAAAGGCGATCCGGCCGATTAGAGCATGTGCCATAGCTGTCAATGTGATGAGATATCCCTATATATATTAAATCAATGCCTGTCATACATAAAAATATTATACTAATGCGTGTCAACTTGAGAACCGCCTCCATTTTTGAAGTCTGTTAAAAATTCACACTTCCCTTTGCCTTATCGCCATCAGTATAGGGAAGGACAATAATGTGCTGCACTGCAACTGCCGATCTAAAATGTGTAATATTTAGGCAGACACATCGCTACCAATAAATACACAAATTAATCTATTTACTATAGACGTTACAATGAAACGTTGATTGTCTATTGTGTATATTCCATACAGTTGAGTTGGACATTCAAGATATATTAAAACACTTGTATTTAATTAAAGAGCTACAGCACACATTTTGACATATGTTGCGTAAGAAAACGCACTCGCGCACTAAAAAAATTTCGTACCATTATCTATACAATATTAGACACTATATTATTTATAACCCTTAATTTTTGTTTTAAAAACGGAAAAAACGTTTAATTTTATTTAATTAGTTTTTTCTGTTAATATTTCAAGCGTCTACCTATTGCCGTTATTAATAATGAGCAAAAATCGCGTGTGGTGTATGGAAGCCCTCTTCAAAGGCAACTGCGAAAATTGCAACTGCCTAGCTATCACGGTTCATGAGATACAGCCTGGTGACACTGACAGACAGACGGACAGTGGAGTCTGAGTAATAGGCACCGAAGCCTAGAAAATGAACCTGGAAAGATTCATGTCCATCGTTTCTGTTCAGTTCCTTTGTCGGCATGTAATAGCTGCGAAAGCATCCCGTTACCCAGACGTTACGATCTGGCGATTCAATGATTAACTGATTAGGCTGGGACCGTCCGGAGGTGCTCTCTACCCATGGCCTTATCTGTTTAAAGAGCCTTCTCCGATTTCTTACACGCCATGGCTACAAAGCTGTATCAACAATAAAGCTCGAGATTATTATTAAGCGTCCAAGTCCAAACTGATAGACATATAGTTTACCTATTATATCTGCTACTCTATACATCTGGCCGGAGAGCGTCAAACGCTACGTTTACCGAGCCGTGGCCTCGTAGAGATTCAAGTCTTGAACCCATATATGTACTTGAACCGAATATTGCGCACCTGGCCCTCAGTTTTACAAATGTGATACCAGCTAACTCCCACTTCAGTTTGCTACACTTCTGAACAATGTCAGTCACTTTGGTTTTAGAAAAATAGAAGAGTAAGGTTGTTCCCTCCCAGAGGTCCACGAGATTATTGTTCTGCTTTAGTCATTCGCCAAAAGTACGTGGTCGATATTCGATAATATTTTTTCTTATCAAAAACATATAGGATAGTATCCTGATAACAATTGTTATGAATACTTGACGTAGTCGATACCTTATCATTGGAGTTGTCTGTGTTACTTTATTCTTACTTTGGTTTCAGATAGATTTAAAGGTGCTATAGAAATTTCTAGGTTTTCTCTGTTACCAATCAAATAGATCGCTGGTAATCGTTTTGTCTACAACTTTGTTCGGTAAGTGTCTTATTTTAACGAGACTACCTAGTGGTTTGAATTATACCTTCGGTATCAAGTGAAAATACTTGATTACAAAATTAGGTGAATGAACTGCGTTCTGCAGATCATTTCTTTGTGTGATTATTTTGAAAATATCTGCTTAAACAAGTTAGTATTCCACACGAAGTTAGGATACCTATATGTAGGTACTCGGTACTCCTCGTAATGGCTCGTAATAACCGATTGTGTTTTTGGTGAATTTTTTTTTACTTGTGGGTAAGTTTTACAAATTGTATTAAAGAATGTGTTGAATGGTTACTAAATACTTGTTCGTTATGTATACTCGTAACAGATCTCGCTCGAGTTCAATCAACTGCTGTGCGGTAACTATGGTCTTCCGCCCACATCCCAACACAACACGATCTCATAATTCTAAATGTATTTTGACGTATTTGTTATTTATTTGCCCTCTTACTTTCCTCTTGCCACCTCATAGTTTTACAAACTTGACTATCGCAAGAACTACCTATGTTATCTTACCTATTCGTTTTCACATACATAGTGGCAGGAAGTGACAAATGCTATGATGATAATAGTATCTAAGCACACCTAAATTGTGGAAGAATTAATTTTAAAACCAATGTATCATTGGCACATCCGTTTATCTTTAATATTTTTTATACCACAAGATCTTGAAAAAATATTCAATGGTAAAAGTACGTAATGCAATGTTTAACTCATTAAATTCAATGCCGCATGTAGAGGATTCAACTAAGCATAATAAAACGCTTTGTACAGAATATAAAAACGTACAACAGCGTCAAGAAAATTTGTGACTCATCGTTACAATGATCAGCAGTTGTTTTGTAACACTTATCATTGCAGTTTAATTGTTGCTGATTGTTTTACGTTATGGGTTCCTCGAAATTTACCGGTAATTAATTTACTTATCCTGGTATAATCATTACCTATTCTATACACATCATACGTCTACCATCTCAGAAATACAGATACACACTACTGCAGCCCCTAAACATCTAGGACATGTTTGGGAATCTGGAACAAAGCGATGGTTCTCCTATTGACAATATTTGTCATTCCCTGTTCTAGTTCACCATAAAACCCGTATATTCCTATAATCGACAAGACGGTATTATCACACGGACTGTAACAAAGTGATACAGCAGACTTACTCACCTTAGGTAGATGATACCTAGTTGTTTTTTTGGAAGACGTACGTCTACGTGACTTTATCATGTTATTTCGCATTGTGCAGCAAAAGACATTGACCGTCATTCAATTCCTCAGAAGCCTTTGTTCAGGTAAATTTTAACAATGTGAATCTAACTAAGAAATTGCTCATTTTCGAGCTAATACGTCTAAGTATGAGGACAGTGACTGATGGACGATCCATTACTTATATCAATAGCCTCGCGATAACAAAGTGATATTGCATCGCCCTATCTGCCCGAGTCTTATGGAGGTCGTGACATTATGCAGGTAACAGAGTGCCTTAAAGTGGTTTCCTTATAAGCGAGTACTAAGTACCTACCTCCCACTAGCGAGACCTCGATTGCGTTGATCTCAAATGTATGCGGTCGCGTTTTCACGAATGGTCGGTATATTCGGCCTCTGAGTGCTCTTGATCATTGACTTTATTTGCAGAAGTAGGTAGCGTTTGGCAGTGATAATATCTCACTGCAATTTGCAACAACATTGACTTGTCCTGATATATTGCATACAAAACACTACACGTAATTGTACTTTCATAGCAGAACCGCTAAGACTTGCGTATAATATGTGTAAAATATGTGTAGCTGTTGTGTTAATGAGTAATGCAGCTATGTGAGCATAAGGAGTTTTCCTTCATGATAATGCTGATGACTAAGCCATCACAAACGCACGTCGCTTGCGTACACTCGTCCGAACCGAACCGGTTTTGTTATTATTCGAGGTAACACTACTGACCCACTGTCTTGCATTACATAAAACAGAATGTTTGTAAACAGACATAATTAAAAAACTTCTCTAATTAGCGTTACCTGAATAAACCACAGATTCAGTTGCTTGCTAGTTGTGGAGCTAGTCTAGTTGTAAAATGAATATCAACGTTATATTGGTGTTAATAATGGTTATTGTCTTATTCATAATGGTTGTTATTGTTAATCCTAATGTGTTTTGTTAATACAATCTTGTATTTTTCTCTGACCTCATCATTGTTACAAACGGATGTTAAAGTGTGGGAAGAACGATTGGCGTTAAGATTTCCCCTATAAAAGATGGAGTAAAATTAAAATACCAGCTCTGACTTTCTTGCAATTTCACATCGTGATGTTCATTAGCCGTATAAGCACTATCTTCGCCGGCTTCTCCGCGAGCTTTCTAATGGTCGTTTTTTTCACACTGTTTCATTTTAATACTACAATCGGCATTGGCCACAGTCTATGTCGTCCCAGTGGGTGGTATCTTTTTTACCGTTATTTTATTTATACTGCAGTTATGCCGGGCAACGTGCGTGAACGTTTTGTTGTGTAGATATTATCGTGCTCGTTGGTCCAAATGGATATCCACCATACTACCAATTCCAAATAACGGCTCGGCAAAATAATTGCGCCTGGGTTGATGACCGAACCTCACACCTTTCCCATAATCCAAGGCTTGTTTACTGCCTGATGTTCTCTTATTGAAATGTGCAAGTTGTGCAACATTTAACGGTGTTGTATTGTACTACACCCATGACCTTTTAAAACAATACGTAGGTAATTTGCTAATTGTCTCTGAACTACGCAAACGCAAGTTCCTGCATCTAAAATTTTGTCGCAATAAAGACTTGCACACAATCGATGTCCATAACCTCATTGCATGCTGTATCTCTATAAATATTTACATATCTGGATGAGTTTATGATGTAACGTCACTAGTTGCGCTATCTGAGCAACATTAATATGAATGTAAACAGTGGCAGAGCCGGCAGATGGGAAGTGGGCCGGCCGGCCGGGGGCAATCACCGCGCATCCTCTTCCGCCCAGCCTCCCAAATCTCGTACCATGTGTATTTTATCACGTGTAAGGCTACGAGGTGTTTGCTTAAGCTAGTCATCCTTGAATAAATTTGAGCTATTCTACGGTCATTGCTGCGGGATTAACATTGCTTTGTGATACTTAAACCTCTTTTTTCAGACGTTCCATTTTGTTGTATTGGGTGCCATTAACCACGTCCTATGGGTTTTTTCGCTATTGGAGAGATTTCGAAGGGCTTTATATATCGATTAAAATATCTGTGGTTTTTTGGTGATGTTCAATACCCATGATTGATAGATAACTTAAGTCGTAGAAGAGATTGGTACCACTGGTTGATATCACTTCTTTTATAATCGGAGATCGGTCAAGCTTAGTGAGAGAATACCAAACCAAATTGTTAATAATAGACCTTGATAATGTTGATTTGATTGTTCTGTCAATGAACTTTCACTGATGTTGTGATTTCTTTTTCGACTTTCGTATAGTACTAATGAATCGTCAAAATCTTACCCTTGACACATAATAAAAATATTAGTTGATAGGATAGTAGAAGATGGTCAGTTCATCATGTTCTGTCGTGTAGTGAAACCAGTGACTATCGACGTCGTGAACAAAAATTCTAATAAAGGTTTTGTCTTGTTTAAAAGCCCACAAGTGTGAAACAGGAAAAATACACCATGAGGATAACCCTCAGTTTGTATTTTCTTCCATGTATGAAAAACAACCAGTTAAGCATTTAAATACTGGCTGGCTAGTTCTGGGGACAGATATAAAATGCACTCATGTACATTCACAGTTCGGTGTGCGTAACACTTGCTAACTGACATGCTAATAGTTCTTGAGTATTGGAGCATGACATGCATGATAATTTAAAAGTATCGAAATGTGTGGTTAATTATTTGCTACTGCTCTTTGAACGGTAACATGAAATATAGGAGTACAAGTAGATTGTTTCTTCGTTTAATATGAAAGAGTATTTTATTTTGTCTCATGCTTACTGACTCTTACTGACTCGTTATGCTAGTCTAATGGTAAATAATAATAAAACTATTTATGGTTATCTTATCAAAACTTTTTACTTCAGTAGTTATTCCTGAATCAAAGATATCTGCTGTCTATGATTGATTGTTTGTTTCATTACTATCTATCAACTGTTCTCGTAACTTATAATTCATTATTACAATGTGTGTGAAGTCACTGCTCAAGTTCAAGGTGAACTGAGACAGTCAATTAAAGTTAGCAAAATCCAAGTGAAGTACTTGACCAAGACCATATTGTTGTCTTATAATAGCAGCTAGAAGCTAGCTAAGCCGTTCCTGACGACAATGGGTGGAAGATTGCGAAATTACCACCATTGTGCCTCAAGTTGCTATTGTCGTTTCAATACACTACCAAGCGGGAAGCGTAGGTGAACTGAGATTAAGGTCTGTCCTTCTCTTTCCACAACTTAAGCTAGCGAATAAGGTGTGATTGCAAATACTGTGCCGGTTATTTTAAACCCTGACTAAAATTTAGTTAAAACATTTAATATACGATTGATTGTAATGTCATATTACAACTACATGATTTGCCTACTTTCTAGATTAATAAGAGCGTATGCGTAAGCGTTCTGTCTATAGTAAATAATTACTCTAATAATAATATGTGAAAGTTTTTTTCATTTAGTCCCAGAATGCGAAATTGGCAAAACGCCATCCGACTGAAAAGGCCGAATTCTGACAAAGACCCTGTATATATCGATTCAGCTTCAACTTAACATACCTTTACAAATTGTTGGCCATTTGCGAATTTGTCATTTTGAAAATTTGGCAATATGCGAATTCGGTATTTTGAGAATTTGATCTTATGCGAATTCGGCCTTTTGAGAGTCAGTTGGCGTTTTGCAAATTTGGCATTTTGCGACTAAACGGTATATTACAGCCCTAATTTTACTCCTAAAAGATGTTCCAAAACGATATACTACTAACAAATCGAAAGAATATCTAATAAACAAACAATGTAGTATCATACACAGAAGTTACTAAATAGCAGATTGTAATAAAACATAAAACCGTTGATCTCGAACTTAGAGTGTATTTGTAACCGCGAGCCCGCGACTCTGCGTGTGCGCCGCGCGTGGTGCAGCAATCTCGTAAAGTGCAGTATCCTGATTTAGCCGCGTCCCGCGTGGGAGACCCTCGCGGCCGGAGCGCGGAGGGCTGCCAGGTGTTGCTTATACTTTTTGTACACAATCTGATTCCGGTGCTAAAAGTTGTGTTCTTTGTGAGACGCAACAATATTATTAGGAAGTAATCATTATTTAATTTTAAAATATATACCTCATCCACGTGAAGACATGGTCTATCGAGAATCTTCTAATAATGATTTGTGGTTGTAACTTTGGGCCTAGGAAAGTCGGACTAAGCAGTTCGTTTTTAATGCATCACATGGTTGATCTAAGATTCATGAATATGAAGTAGGTATAACGGACGGAGTGGTTATTAAACATATAACCATTCCGTGGCGTAGCAAAGTGTGGGTTGGTTACTATTTTACAGCGAGCGTAAAACAAATTACCTGCAAGCTAATTATTTTCATGCTCGTAAGTGTGAACAATGGCAAATTTACCGAATGACATTGTAATAACGAACCGTCCTGTTTGACCCTAATCTGCGGTCCGCGCGACAAACGACATAGACACTTGTCGTTAATCCTGATTCCTGAAAGCCGTTAAAATAACCAGAAGCCGTACAGTGACGATTGGTTCTATTAGCTCGCTTTCGTGACATGTCTATCGATGAGTGTAGTACTGTAGTTTTAGGCGAGTACCGAGCTACAAAAAGGCAACATGGGATGATCGGAGCTAGGTCCAGTGTGGTGTGGTGTCAAATAAGTTTAGTGTCAAACCACATAAGTAAGCAAAGTTAGCCTATATAGATCCAACTGCTGGTCAAAGGCCTCAACTCGACTATTAGGAAGTACGAGCCATACTCCATAGCCTTCCGAAGCACGGAGATGCATGAACCACATACTTAAAAAAAACATTGTCAAATTCTACTTAGAGTTGTCTAATACTTTAGTCAATTAAATAGATAAGAATTAAGTACATGATGTTCCTCATAAAAAGTAAATAATGAGTTGAAAATTAAACTACTATTCACATTTATTAGGTAAAATGTTTTTTGTACACGCATGGCTTGCTGGGGAGAGAAAAATGAATAGTTATAGTAATAACATACAATTTCAGTAATAATATACTATTATGTGATGTAAATGAATACAGTATTTCCTTTTCTATTGTCACACATTCCATCGTGAATTTTAACCCATGAAACGTGTCCGAGTTACCTTTTTTTTGTTTGTTGCAGGTAACTTACATTTTCAAGTTTACGAAACACTTCCTTTTGCGTTCAAACTAGCCTCTGCATGAAGGCTTTGCTTGCGAAAAAAACAGGTACAATAACCAGCTTCAACGTAACACAATACTTGCGGAACTCCATTGCTATTTAGATGACATTGCGGCTAGTCCACTGTTTCTGTTAAAGTGTTTTATTTATTTATACGAGTATCTTTTGTCACTAACATTCTTAAAGTTATCAGCGGATGTTTTGCTTTGTTAAATTTATGTGTATAAAGTAGGTCGCATTAAGCATGCATATTATGATAAAGAAAATCCGTTCTAACACTAGATGCTCAGATACATATTTTTTTCTTTGTTATCAATGTGTAGAGATATTCCGTACCGATTTCATTTCATGTTGTGATTTATTTAGTAATTTTGTTTTATTAATTTCATCTCAAACCATTCAACCAGGCCAATAAGATACATTCTGACAATTAGAAAAAATATACGATTTTTGTTTGATGTCTTCCTATTTCCATGCATGTTTCTTGCTAATGTCCACACTAACAATACTAAACTAGTGTGGCGCATCCATCTCTTTCAGCGCCACACGACCGCACTTAACTAATGCATGCCGCTGACTGAGCAGTGCACTAACACGTTGCTATGGCGACCACCAACAACAACGACAAACGCTTCTATCAGCTGGTAAGTGTGAACCCCCTAAGTCGTACATTTTAAGAAATATTTACACAGGACACAGACCTTTTCGGCTCGCACTCATTTGTGGGGCAAAAAGCTTAGATACGTTTTTTGCAACCTTCGCCAAAAACAATCTCTTAAACTTAAAAATCTAATAGGTAATGAGAGCAGATTACTCAAAGTTTTACTCGATTCTATTACCTAAATATTTTAGCTCAAGTTACACGATATGAACTGTCGATAGTCACGCAACATTATGATTGCGATATCGAAAAAGTAATATTAAAATGTTTCGCAGCACTTTTTACTTTTGTTAGTCAGAGACCAAATAATAAGGTCAAAACTTAATAAGATTCAGCAAAAAATCTGGTGCATAACACCTTTGCGTGATTCGTGGAACATAACAGTTTTTGCTCATAACATTTTTTGCGGGTTGCAGCAACCAATTGGCCTTGCAAACGTTTATGCTAATCCTATTCAGTAATGCAGCATGCATTTAAATTATAACAACTGCTGCTGCACAGTTACAAAAGTAATAAATAAAATACTGAAATAGCTTTAGAAAAATATGACAAAACTGTGAAAAGTGTAAAATTAATTGGTGACTGTCTAACTAAAGTTTATTCCATTTTAAGTCAAACTAATTTTTGTTCAAATTCGTAATCAAACGGGTATGAGTAACGAATAAAACAGCTCTTGAATATAATATTTTGTAAAAGATAAGCAAAACCGGAGATTAGTAGAGTTGCACAAAAATTGTTTATCGCTATACTTATGGGTCACACTGAACTAGCTAAAATATGTTTTCTGTAGAAAAACTGACCAGTAAATTATTATGATGAATATTATTAAGAGCCTGTGGTGTCCCACTGCAAGAGTGCAGGGCAAAGGCCTCCATACTTTATTCCACTTTCAGCAATTTCAGCCGTCCTATTTGTTGTCCAGTTCAACAAAAGTTGTAACAAATAATCTGAACTGAAATAATCTGAATTCGTACATAGTTAAAACTGTGCTAAGATTGTGAAAGAAGTTGGTTTTGTTCACATTTACTTTGTTGACATCAGTAAAGAGGAGTTTGGATGTGCTATTTATAACACTGCTGCAGCTGTGCTGTGTGGTGAGAGCACGTGCTATGCTATGCGATACATGCATGGTCTAAGAATGCAACCATCTATTTATTTGTAGCTATTTCTAATATCCTTGTCTTCTCATTTTGTAACATAATAAATTAGGAAAAATACTAAAAACCGGCCAAGTGCGTGTCGGGCCACGCGCAGTGTAGGGTTCCGTAATAGCTCGAATCATCAATGCAAGTCTTTACCCGTTATAAAGAGGCAACTGCTTCATATTAGTCACTTTAAATTATTTATTGGAAGGATTTTGTATTTGGTACAAAATATCTAACACTGGAGTTCAACGAATACTTATAAAGTAATCCTAACTGCTATAGTTTAAAATTTATAAAATGCACTATCATGATTATATGATATGATATTGTTCGAGAAGAAAACATGTACAATATAAGCCACTTTTTTCTCGTTAATTAAAAATGTGGCAATGTGCTAGGTATTTCGCGTTTGAATATTAATAACTCCTTTACAGAAAAAAAAATAGGTGCGACTATTGTGTGAACGTCATAAAATTCAGTTGACTAAACTCCTTTTCTTTTCAAAATAGGTAGTTTTGGAACCGCTCCTACTTCATATAATGATAGCCATCCTTTTATTACAAGTACAAGATCACGAAGATATTTCGATATGTGCAATAAACAAACCTCTTTTCACGCTGCGTTGAAATGTGGTTCCTCGCTCTGGTCAGAATCAACAATTTGCGTCATAGGAACTACCGAACGCGTCATGTTTGTAGTTTAGCGAAATATGTCTTTATTCAATATTCTTCATTGAATAATTTTGTGTGCGTGGTAGATGTTAAAAAAAATTTTCTAGCAAATAAAGATTGGGTTTGAATTTGAAACACTTCATTCATTCATGTATACACATTTCTAGCCAAAAATCGAGACTATTTTTCATCAAATATGAAAAAAAATCTACTTGTCTCATTCACGAGATTATCATCTTTTCACTGCAACTAGACAGTATTGGTATTCAAACTGCCTCAATTACGCTCGGTGTCTGTTCCAGACGTTGGCCATACAGAAGGCCATCAACTCGATAGAGACCCCGGTGAAGGAGAAACATGTCCGCAGCACCATCATTGGCACCTTCCAGGAGCAGAGCGCCATCACCTATTGGGTAAGTAACAGGCTCACATCTGGTGTTGTCAGTTTCAAGAAATGTTACATACTGTGTAGAGCTTTATTACGTGTGCTTTTACCTTTAATTTAGTTTAGCAACTATTTAGTCTTCATCAACCGAACTATGATGATGGAAGATCGATGTTAGTTGAAATTAAGTCTTCGTTCATAGTAGCCTGCTGGTAGAAAAAATTAAGCCGTGTGGGAGCTTTCATCAAAAGCGCTGCCTAAAAATCCTTTAGAGGTGTAACAAAACCATGTATGGTGGAATTGTTGCTCTTTTGTAGGTCTACAAAAAATCCGCAATGGCATGTCTATAATGCATAGCTTATCCAAAATCCACTTTAACTTTTACCCAGGCGAAGACCATTAGCCATACTTCAGTTCGATAATCGATCTCCGCACGTACTCATTTGGTTTATTTGTCAGATGGTGGCGATCCGTCTCCCACTTCAAGACAACCGCATCGTGGCATGGAAGTTTTGTCACGTGACGCACAAGCTGTTGCGGGAGGGGCACCCCGCCTGTCTCGATGACTCCCAGCGGCACATCAACATGATAGAGAACCTCGGCAAGCTGTGGGTGAGTTGCCTTCAATCTGTAAGGGCTTTTTTACTGTCGCGAATTTACTAACGCACGCGGGACACGGGTTGCACCTATGAATTGGTTCTTTGCGGTTGCTTCACATGCTGGTCAAGCGTGAGCGAATCCGCATGACACTAAAAAGCCATTAAAAGTGTCAGAGATGGATCTGAATAACAGTTGCATTGTGTTGTGGCGTGGAACTTCTGTCTGACAAATGATTTACAAGGGGAGATTCGTGCAATGTTTGTCACCTAAACCACAAATTGTTGAAAATAAGGGGTACTTAAATTTGTTTAGAACTCTTCTATTGCATCTCTTGTTTCGTCGTTTTAGTGGAGCTTTGACGCACACGCGCTGAACTATTCGGCAACCCTCTGGGGGATAGATGGGTATCCCTCATTATTGATTAAGGTCTAAAAAGCAAATCATACAAAAACTTACAACTCTCCAGGTTCATCTCCGCGAGGGCTACGGTAGACTGGTGCACTTATACTGCAACCTGCTGGTGTGCAAACTAAAGTTCCACGCGCGCAACCCTCGCTTCCCGGGTAACCTTCAGCTCACGGCGGACGAGCTTGATGCTATCGCGGAGAACGACGTCAATAACTAGTAAGTTTGGATTTACAAGAATAGCATACAGGGTTTTTTTCCCCCCTGTTTTTGGCATGCCCGGCTTGTGCGTTAGCCATGTGAAAGGAATGGGCATCGTAAGGAATCAGAAAATAGGAGAGAAAAGAGCGAGATACAAGGTTATGCCATAAGATCATTTGCTTTTGGTAATCCGTAAAGGCCTAAATAGGCCTCTAACTATAACCCGTCCGCCTAACTAGTTTGGTTAATTTGAATTTTGAAATTCGTTATTCGCATTATTTTCAAAAGAGTCAAATCACCTAATTGACCCAATCAAATCACAAGCGCCCGCCGCCCGCACCGCTTATCAACCGCGTTTTCGTCTACCTACGCAACCCTGTACCCCGCTGGCGAGGACTCAGTGAGACGGTCGGACTATAGACGACTTCGTATGCGGGGTGAGTGCGAATGTGTCCGGCAAAGTATTTAGGTTGATTTATTTCTTTTTACGGCTTACTGTTAAGTTCAAAATATCCCGTCTTAAATACATGTTTCTTCTAGCTTCCAGATATGCGTCGAACTCTTCGACTATATGGACGACATCCTTACACTACAAGCAGCAGGTAAACATCCAATATCTTCTTTGTATCTGCGGGGCTACCGTCAATTCAATTACTTTCAAATTGTAATACTTATAGCTTTTAAAATTGTCATCTGTGGTAGAAAGGTCTACCGTCTAAAGTGGAAGCAATCGAGTTTACGATTGCCATTCCAAAGCCATGGCATATGAATTGTCATTTTCTCATTATTTTGAAAGTTATAATTTAGACGTCAGTTTATATTCTATTATTGCTTTCCTGTTAGAGTTTGGCAAGTGGTTTACTGTGGACTTTGGAAATAAAAATACAGTCCACTAAATATTACCACTGTTTCACTTTTTACTAAACCAGCCCTCTCCGAGGTGGTTGATTTTTCGGCGCCACCCTTTTTTTCAGCCCTTTTTTTGGTTTGAAAGCCATCGAGTTAGGCGGTTGGCCTGCTATTATAGATAAATTTAGCCATAAACATACATCATGATTTTCTTTACTAAGCAACTATTAAATCTTAGTTTACTAACTTATGACCAACTATCATCACAACTTTAATATGGCAAATAAATGAGTTTGTATTTTATCCCGCTTATCCTCTGATTTGTATGGCAGTATTCGACAGCCTGGGCAACGCGCGCGCCAACTCGATGACGGCGAGCGGTCAGTGCAGGCTGGCCGCGCTGATCCCGTGCGCGCAGGACTCGTCGCAGATATACGACTGCAACGTGCGCCTGCTGTTTCGGTTGCACGCCGCGCTGCCGGCCGACACGCTCTCCGGGCATAGGGAGAGGTACTGATAACCACCATTTACCATTAAGCACTTATTACACCATCCTATTTATATATACGAAACGTAGTACCTTAATAAAACACTTATTTCCAGGTTCCGGCAACAGTTCAAGAAGTTGAGTTCGTTCTACAAACATGCGAGTAGCTTGCAGTACTATCGAAATCTGTTGACACTACCAGTACTGCCGTCGAATCCGCCCAACTTTTTGCTGCAGGTAAGTATTTGAATTCTTATTTAGTCAGTGACCTCAAGTATGTCTGGGCCCTATTACACGAAACTTATTAGACTAATAATATGAGTCTATGAACTAATATTTTGTACAAGTTTACTAGTGTGCGTTTCTCGAAGCTACGGTAGTAAAATATTAGTTACTAGTTACCAGCTAATAAATATTAGCAAAAATTACTAGAGTAAATTCAATTTGGTTTCTCGAAAAAAAAGTTTTTAATTACTCTTGTAAATTACACTAATAAAGCTATTAGTCTCAGAAGGCTTGTTAAATATATTAGCTCAAACTATTAGACTTAAATTTAACAGTGTATTTTTATAAAATATTGTCTTTTTAACTAGAAGCACTTACAAAATATAACAATTATTAATTTACTTTAAATCTCATTTAATAAAACATTTCGCTTTTACCGGCATTGCACCAAACAAAAAAATAAATAAAACACAGCAAGAATGAAGGTCAACATAATATAGGAAAAAAAAAAACGAATTTTTGAGGTTATAATCGTAGAAAAAAAAACATATGTTGCAGTAATGCTAGATTATTGCAATTGTGCGCGAGCCCAACTCGCACTTGCCCGGTTTTCATAATCATGGATGGAGAATATGTGTATAAACGTCCAAGCCAGACTAATATTTTCTATTATTTTCTATTGACGACCGTCTTGGTGTAGTTGTTCGCGCACCGGACTTCTAAACCAGGCGGTTGCGGGTTCGAATCCTAAATGTTTGTGTGATGAGCACGAGCATTTGTACCTATACCCGGCCCGGCGAACCTTGATCCCTATGACAGTTCATGTTAGTGATGGGTCGCGTGTCGATGAAACTTAACTTTTTTAACTGACTTCAAAAAAGGAGGAGGTTATTAATTCGACTGTATGTTTTTTTTTGGCTATGTTACCGTATATCTCAGTCAGTTGTGAACCGATTTGAAAAAAAAATATGTTTACCTAGAGGCTATACCTCCTAGTTGGTCCCATTTTGGCCAAGTCGAGATCTGATGATGGGATCTTGGTGTAATTGAGGGAAACCCTTAAATTTTGAAGGCACGTATAGTGTTTTTGTACTAGTATCTTAATGTTGACATGTTGTTACGTCTGATAGTCATTATGTGGAGCTGAGCTGATGGTGGAACTCCTTAAAAATTAGGAGTTTAGTATTTATTAAAACACCAGATGTTTTGTCAGGTCCTGTATAGGATGCTAACAAAACAAAGTCAAAGGCGCAGCTCCCTCCTCTTTCCCCCCCTCTCCTAACCCCTCCCTCCCGCCCCCTACAATAAAAATATATAATTACTTCAAGAAATATATAAATACTGCAAGAAATCAATTAACTCTTACCGCTGAAACGATGGATTTGATAGTCTGAGTACCGAGAAAGGACATAGAACAGTTTTTATCCCCAAAATCATTTGTATAGGGAACCCGATAATACGATATACAACAAACTAAATTAAAAATGCTATTAGCAAATCTTTAAATGTTCTTCTTTAAACGGTCTTCCTTCTCGTTACTACTTTCTTCCAAATGACGCTGTCGCATTTGAACAGCGCGTTTAGTAATTTCAACTAAAAATAGAAAAAAAATAAAAAACCGACTTCAAAACTGACTACAGTGCTAATTAAAACTAAAAATTTTATAAACAAATTTAAACTAAAAAGTACAAAATAATATTCAAATGACCTAACTGTTCTACGGAATTGTCCAAGAAAGCTATTTCCAATTTATTATCTGTTATTTTTTGGAGTCGGTGCCAGAAATTCTAATTCTAATGTTTTTTTGCAAGTAAGGACAGGATTAGGAAAAGTAATTGGCGTCGCTAAAATCAGCTGATTTATTTAAAGGCGGTACCACTTCTCTCAGAGTCGTCATAAAAAAATGTGGATTTCGGTATGGAAAGTGTGACAAAAGGAAAGTGTTAATGGAGCGGAAGGTTAAAGCACTGATGAGATGTGATTTTCTACGAAAAATAAAGACTATTGAAAACTGGGACAATGTGGTTTACCTGGACGAAACGTGGCTCAACGCCAATCACATAGTCCCCAAAATATGGACAGGCGACACAGCAAAATCCTGTACCAAAGCGCCAGAAGGCAAGGGTCAGCGTTTGATTATCTGCCACGCTGGTACAGCCAAAGGTTTTGCGCCTAATTGCTTGTGGGCCTTCAAATCAGTTAAAATGACCGATGATCACGAAGTGATGATGGATAATTTAAATGAGCCCCACCATATTTTGATGGACAACGCCAAGACCATTCCGTCCAAGTGAATAAAGCAAATAAAACAAAACCTGGTGTCCCCAGAAATATTTTATAAATTTGAGTGAAATAAAAACAATTTCATGCAACTTTTTAACATTCAGCTCAGCACCTATAACTTAAATGATTATAAATCATGTACACTCTTTTCATTATCGACATTTGTTTATCGATATTTTTCCGCACTAGTCGATATCTTTCGAACGAAGTAACTTTTGCAGGACGTAAACGTAAAGTCTGATTGAGATAATTCCTTGTAAATATTAAGAATTGTTATAATTCCGACGGAATATCATTGTAATGGCATATATCTACCTTACCTTAATAAATGGCATTTTAAGAAGCCTCTAATTCAATTCTACTGTAACGGTGACGCCACTACAATGTTGTGTCGTAAGAATAACTGTCAATGTCATAGGGATCAAGGTTCGCCGGGCCGAGTATAAGTCATGGATGTTTATATGTATTTAAGTATTTATATCCGTTATCCTTGTCACCATAGCACAAGCTCACGCTTAGTTTGGGGCTAGGTAATTGGTGTGTTTGTTGAAACAATTTATTTATTATTAGTCTACTACTATTAGTTATTAGTCTAGTACCTGTTTTTGAGAAACAGAAAATATTAAGACTAGTATTTTTTACACTAGTAACTAATAGCTAATATACTAGGGCCCTATTTCACAAAAATATTAGTTTACTAATATTTTTTGTGAAATAGGGCTCTGGAGTCAAGCTTCAGCTTAGGGGTGTCATGGTACTTGTGAATAGAACTCACAGCTACTTGTTTGAAAATCATTAAACACAACATTAGCAGTCGACATGGGCTTTTTGTCGCGATGTAAGAACATTAACGTCTCGAGTCTCATAAGGACTTCGGCGGCATCCTCATAACAATTGATTGTGTCTGGAAACACAATGTCGTTACCGTTGCCAAAACGTTATTTAATTATAATAACAAACGTGTGTTCCCCCTCAGAGCGACTTCGGCACGTACGTGACGCCGGTGGTGTCGATCCCGGAGCCGCCCGACGAGCCCGACGCCGTCGCCGCGCTCGTCGACACCTCCGACACCTTCAGCCAGGTGAGACCGCTGTTGCACACAGTATACAACTTTCATAAGTCAATAAGACACATGGCAAGAGGGCCAAATGATCTTCAAAGAAGGAAGCCACGTCTGGTATACGGATGGATCCAAGAAAGGATCTGATGTAGGGTGTGGGGTATACGGAGAGAGGCCCAAGCTCAAGGTTAGCGTTAACCTGGGCACGGAGACCTCTATCTTCCAAGCCGAAGTCTTTGCAATCGACAAATGCTCAGAGATACATTTGGAAAGGAGGCTTCGTAACCAACACATCAACATCAACTCGGATAGCCGAGCAGCTCCACAGTTTAGGTATTAAGCTACAAGTAGCCCTGCCCTGATCGACCGATAGGTCGAAATTAGCCCTCTGCCGGCCGTCGCGACTTAAGCTCGACGATTGATATTCACGAACCGTGTGTCGCGTCTCTTCGTTTCACCTTACCCAATTAGAAGAGGGAAGGTTGTGTGATAGACAGGGCAACCAAAACGGTAGACAGTTGGCGCAGCGTTATTTTAATTGCACTATATTGCGTCGTTGCAAGAGTCTGTATTTATTTAAATGATTTTTCGACACTTCTACATTAGGTATCCTCTGCTCTTAGGCTTATAATCCTTAGTTCTTGGTGTCGCCACACTTTGGCGCAACTGTGTTAGGAAGGCAAAGGGAAGCGCTTCCTACCGACCGGTTGTTATGGTCGGGGACCTAGGTCCGATGGTCACCGTCTTGGTTTAGCTATATGTAGTCAAGTTCGTGCTAAATCTTACATATCGCGGTTTGTGTTGTATGGAGCGTGCTAACAGCGCCATCTAGCCTGTAGGAGCCGAGTCAGGGCGTCACGTTTTGTAGTTGCTTGCTAGTGTGGGCGACAGGCAGTGGTAAGATGTCGCCACATTGGTAAAGCAGTAGCCTAAGTGCATGGATAAATCGTATCTATTAGAAATTAAGGTTTTGATACCGCCTCATATTACTATTTCACTTAGATCAGCGTTTTAAATAAATAGAAAGTAACTTTTAAAATGTATATAAATATGATTGTCACAACTTATTTTACTGTATTATATACGTTTACAATGCGATTCCAATCAAGCCAAGTTTGACGTTAAACAGGCAACCACTCCAGACCACCTAGACGCATTTGACACCCGAACCACGCCGTCCCCGCAGCCCGACCCTATAGTGGAGCGCGACCGCCTCATCGAGCATCTGCAGAACGAGCTAAAACGGATGAGGTATGTCAAAACTTGCTTCTGTTTCTTTTTTTTCTATACTGCATACGCTCGATATGTTAAAAGATAAAACTCAGATCGTACCTCGCTGCAAAACTTGGTTTGTCACCCGACGTAAGCGTCTGTCATGATGTCCACATTTTTGACTCTAGTTATTGTGTTCCTTTTTAAAGTATAGGTTTTACGGCTTTAGACAGGGTTCATACAGCCAATTCTTTAATGTTTCTTTTGTGCTTTCATGCTGAAACGCTTAACGTAGAAGGATAGAACCAAAAATATTGATGGCCAGACAAAGGTACAGAGGTTCAGCTACTCTATGAGATGCTATCGCTATTTTGGGTCTAGTTGACTTTGTGATCCACACTGAGATGCTTTCTTTATTTCTCATTATCATTTACGATTACAGGACAGAAATGGTGGAAGAACGAAACACAATTGTGGGCACGGCAAGAGAACAATACACACGCCTCGGAATGGAGCTGAGAGAAGCAAAGGTATAATAACTCACGATATTGAAAAAAAACAACTTTTATAATACTTTTATATGCAGTAATTAGCGTTTTTTGCAGACCGCATTGGAAGAAGAACGACAGAGAGCCAGAATGCTATCAGAACAGACACCAGAAATAAAGCGTAAGTATATCTAGTGGTGAAAGCATAATTTATATACTGTAAGAGTTTAATTTACATATTTTTTTCTTTGCACAGAAAAACTTGCGGAGACGGAAGAGAAAGCCCGAGTAACAGACGAAAAATTTCAAAAGTTAAAAGGAGCCTACACACAGTTGAGAGAAGAACACATTGCACTCATTAGACAAGTACGAACCATTTTATATTTACCCCGTTTTGTGCGTAAAATTACAGCATTTATCGTTCTTATTTTTACATTAACCCATTCATTAATGTATATCATTTTGTTTAGAAAGCCGAAGTTGACAAACTCTCCGCAAGCCTTAGGGCAGCGGCTGCGCAACACGAAAGCGCCAAAGTAGCGTTACAGCAGCAACTCAACGACAGGATGAAGTAAGTCTTTAGCGTTATATTTACGAAATAAAACTTTTTTACTCGTATTCAAGGAATGGAGCTTTTGTTAATTCCTACTTGCAGTGATAATATTTCGTACTAAATAGCTAAAGTATTATTTAGATAGCCTTTGGGTAACAGTGACGGTGTTTTCCTCAGAGACGTAGAGTTACTGCAACAGAGTGCATCAACAAGTGAAGAAGTGGAAGCGTACAAAAGTGAACTGACGAACCTCCGATCTGAATTGGAACAGTACAGACAGAAAGATCTAGAGCTAGAAACGTTACGAGCCTCCGTGGAGGCTCTCGAAATAGAACACAAGGCTGCAAAGGCCGAGCAAGAGGAGAAACTCGCGACACTCGCCAACGAACTAAAAGAAACGATGGAAACATTGGAAAGAATTAAACAAGAAAAAGAAGAAAGAGAGAACGAACTAAGTAAAGTTAAAGAAGAACTGGCGGGATTAAGAGAAAAGAGCACGGATCAATATCAGAAGGTAGTCGAAGAAAAGGAAGCGGCGGTGGAACAAGTAGCGGAATTAATACAGCAACATCAGCAAGAGAAAGAGGTTAGTTCAGATTCAATTTTGCTTTGTATACTGCATTATGCTTTTACATACAGCATCGGATTAGGTGTGACGGTATTTTGCATGAACGAAAAATTATATTAACATTGTAACTAAAATAATCATGGTAGTGCATGTTGTAAAGATGGTTGATTTTGATATCATCCTTAACAAAAAATCTGTAGTTACAAGTCATCTCAAGATCTCTCATTGTTAGACTATTAATAATAGCAGTAGCGATTTATTTTTACATACTCATCATAATTTAACTCTCATTAGGAGCAAGTAGTTTGTATAAACAAAATGCAAGTGGACCTAGAAAATTTTCAACAAAAATGTATCGATGTCGAAATAGACTTCGCAAACCAATGTCAACAATTAAAAGATGAAATTGAAAATAAAAACAAAGAAATTGAGAATATTGTTAATATGAAAGACATTGAAGTTGAACAAGCGTTGGGAAAAATTACTATCTTAGAGAATGCCATCGAAAATATAAGAAAAAGTTATGAAGAGAAAAAACATGAACAATCTAAAGAGATCACAAGCCTCGTTAATGAACTTACTATGTACAAAAATGACAGCGATTCTGCATCAAAAGCATTAGCTTCGGAAAGAGAAAATATTGAAGCAAAATTAGACGTCGCGTCCAAAAAGATTGAAATGTTAGAAAATGAAATAGTAGAAAAAGCAAATGCTTTAAGTGATATGAAAATATCATTAGCTGAATCGCAAACAATGACCAATGCTTGCATGGAAGAATTAGAAAATAATAAAAATGAAGAAATAGCAAAACTAAAAGAAGAACTTACCATAACGCGTGAGAGGAAAAATGAAATGGAATCTAGAGTAAACGCGATGACCACAGAAATTGATGATCTGCGTTTAAAATTAAAAGATGCTGAGTTGGCAGTTGAAAGGCAAAATACTGATTTTGGTAATAAATTTAAAGAAAAACTTATTGAAGTATCCGTACTTAATGACAAACTACAAAATGTAGTCGAATGCAAGGATGAAATCATACGAAACTTAAAGAATATGATTGCTGAAAAAGACGAGCAAGTTATTGCTGTAAATGTAGATGTCACCAAGCTATCTGAAACCGTTCTGCGGCTTGAAGACGAGCTCAAAGAGACTCAGGCTGAATTAGAAATAGGTAGAAATGAGTTCATAACATTGAAAGAAGAACATGATAATATTGTCCAAAGAAATGAAACTAACTTGGTTCTTAAAAACCAAGAATTCCGAGAGCTTAACGAAGAAATTGCTCAACTTACCCGTGAAAAACAAGAATTAATTAAGGAATACGACCAATTAAAATCGGAAAATGAAAATGTGACAAAAACTTTGAATGACAAAATTAAAGAGCAAGAGGCGCTTTCAAGATTACAGATTAGTGAAAAAAATGAGATCATTCTTAAAACGCAGTCAGATTTTGATTTGCTTAAAGAAGAGTTAGCGGATCTAAAATCCCTAAAATTAAAGGAGAAAGAAGAAATGGATTTAATACTAACACAGAATGAAAATGAAAAACAGGTTAGGATACTAACTGTGGGTTACGTTGGTTCATTTATGTAAAACATATCATTGGTGATGGTGATAGACATGTGTGTTTTATCTCATAAAATATCATTTCAGTGTATCATCTACATACAAAGTTCGTAATTCATATTATGAAATAGTTGTGATACAGTTTTTTTATGTTGATTTAATCTTTTGTATTTGTAAACAATGTTATGTTGTTATGTACTTGTCTGTGATATTTAGCGACTAGAATTTTTTATTCTGACCTTTTAATTTTCTTGGTTAACTAATAGCCCGATATTGTTGACTACAATATCGGGCTATTAGTTAATGTCGTACGTGTTTCTTTTTTCGCACGCTGATAGTTTAGTGGCATGACTTCTAATTGCATGTTTTCTTTCATTCTCTTTCCTCAACTGCGACTTGGCTCGTCAACGAACGCTCTGCATACTCTGCAATTCTGCATGTACTGGTCTGCCGCTGATTACTATTTATCAAACGGAACGGGCGTTACGCTAAGTATCTCTTATTTTCATTATTTATTTCTTACTTGACTGGGATGTTGTGAAATATAACAAGATGTTGGAAATTAAGCTAGAACGTACAGAGAACCAGCGATTGAATGCTGAGTGTGAATTACAGGATTTGTTGCAACATAACACGATTTTGGAAGTGGATGTTGCGTCGCTCAAGAAACAGCTGGAGGAGGCCAAGAAAGAGTTGGAGAAGCGTGAGTATTTTGCGTCAGCGTTATATTTCTAGCCACAACAGTTTTTAAAAATTAGAGTACACTAGTCTACATGCAATCATGTAATTATTTGCATTAAATAGTTAGATCGTCCTAAAAGTTACTTTCCTTATAGAAAAAATACGTTGTAAATACCGTTTATGCCTTTTACTTTATTTAAATTAATAAAAAATTAAGAAACTTCTGTTTCTGCTTTCAAACTACAGTGATCAATAATTAAAATCTACTTATTTCTGTGTTTAAGTGTAAGCTGTTATGAATGATTTTTGTACATATGAAATTAAAGAACATGGTGTACAGTGGGCCCTGCATCAACTTATCCAAACCTGTCAAAATTTCTCAAATGATATGGAACTGATCAACATAAGGTTAAAATATGGTTGCGGAAATTTGACAAATCAGGATAGGTTGGTCTCAGGCCGTGTGTACTTATGATTTTATTTATTTATCCACCATATAACCAGAGAGCACAAGGATTGTGTCTTGTGCGGGCGACGCAGCGCTGCAGGTGACCGCCGAAGCGCTGACAGCGCTGGACGCGGGCAGCGCGCAGGAGTCTAACCGCGCGGCCGCAGAGCTAGCGGCTAAAGCGCTTGAGGATCTCGCGAAACTCGATCAGGTTAGTTTGCCATTTCCAAAGTTCGAGGTTCCAAAGTGAACATTCAAAATAGAATGCTAAGTTCAACCGTAATACAAATCGAGGCCCCTGAAAACACTTTTCCCGGAAAGATTCTTATCGGAAGCTATCATACCCTTCCGGCGAAAGAGGGATCTCCTTCTTCTCTATCTTTTAGGAGTAGTGTAATAAGATTTTAGGCACCGCTCATAGGACGTGACGGACCCATGTTGATCGGAAAAATCACGCTAGGTATTTATCGCTATGTAACGAAAGCATAAAATGAAAAATATTGTAAAATGTTAACAGGTCAAAGGTAACGAAGAATCGTTGGCCAGATCGGCCATAATGGCCGCGCACAATGCGGCACAACTCTCGGCGTACGCCAACGAAGTTTCCAACTTGTCGACGGATATAGCGCTCTCTGAAAGTGAGTACGGATAAAAGTTTTCTATAGATTTCGTTGTTGCTTCTATTATCTACTTCTAAGAACACACAGACAACTCCGTATTTCGATAAATTAGGAACACAATAACATGTGATGTTCAATTGTTTCAGAATTAAATACCGAATGCAAAACAATGCTATCGGCCACGAAACAATGCCTCGAGTCTTTGAAGAACGGCACGTTATCAAGTGCCTCATATGAGGAAGCGAGAGAGCATGTTCTCAGCGTGTCCCAGACTGCGGCCGCGGCTGACCGCATCGCGGGCGGGGCTCTTAGTGTAGACGACGAGCTGGCCGGCATGGACAAGGCTATAGAGGAAGCCGCCTCGCAGATTGAGGTAAGATATTTGCAGGAGATCTTCTAGTTCTAGGAATACTTTGATCTTTGAGAGACGTCTTCATATGAGAAAGCGAGAGAGCACGGTCTCAGCGTATCCCAGACTTCGGCCGCGGTGGATCGCATCGCGGGCGGTGTTACAACACACAAGTGCTTTCTGCTGGATCCAGTAAAGCAGGAATCCCACAGTTCTGGTCTGTTGTGGGGAAGGGTCCTAAGACGTCTTTATACGAAGAAGCGAAAGAGCATGTTCTCAGCGGGTCTTCGATCTGGAGCGCTCAGTGAACGACGAACTTGCTGGCATAGACATGGTTGTCTAGGAGGCCGCCTCGCAGATCGAGGTAAGATATTATGAGCTCGAAGAACCCAGCTAAGGGCACCACGTGACATTGGCTCGAGTCTGAGTTACTTTCTCATACGGGGTAGCGAGAGAACATATTCTTAGTGCGTTTAATGACGATTGCGTATCAACAACGAGCTGGCAGGCATCATGGAAAGCTATAGAATAGGTTGCATCGCTGATTGATGTAAAATATTTGCTTGCAGCAGTTACGAAGATCCGAATTCTTAGGCAGCACGAAATGTGTTTAACTCGTAAGAGAAAGCCTTTTTTTTATTCTATGAGGACAACTTCTTTGTATCTATTTAGTTACATAGATTATTTTTCCTGTTAGGTCTTGGTTTCTACCAATGATAAGCTAGTCTGCGTTATCCGTACTTTCCCAGACAATGGCACAGCTGTTGTCTGGCCCCACGTGTGCCTACACCTGCACACCTGAGGACCTGTATAATGCTACTGATAAATGCTCTGTTAGTCGCTGAGTACTGGTCCTCAAAAATAAGATGCCCGAGTGGACACAATAAGAAGAATAGTATGTGTATTTTTATTTATGTAGGGATTGCTAGTAGCCAGCAGAGCCGGCGATTCGGGCGTGAAGCTCGAAGTGAACGCGAAGATTCTCGACGCGTGTACTACCCTCATGGCGGCCGTCAAGTTGCTGGTGCAGGACGCGCGGGCGTTGCAAAATGAACTTGGCGACCCGAAGACCAGACAGAAAATGTACAGGAACAATCCTCAGTGGTCGGAAGGGCTGATATCAGCGGCGAAAGCGGTCGTTTTTGCTGCCAAGTTGCTAGTGTGAGTAGATTTTTCTTTATGCGGTAGATGAGTTTTTGATGATGATGGTGACGCTTGGGCTTTTATCTGACTCTCTTTGTTGAGTAATCATAGCGAAGTTAAGCACTTAAAAATGTCTACTTCAAGCCATTGTTTTGAATCTAAGTCAGAGCATTATTTGGTATCAAAATTATTTTTACAGTTAAAATGATCAACAGCGTAGTAAAAAATTGTGAAGTCTGTAAATTTTGTGCGCTTGTTCCCTGCTGAGCGCCAGATGTGAGGGACTGAGTGGGGGAGGGGGGATGCTAGATGTCAACGGAGATGGGTGGTGTTGCGGGGAAGGGGATATCTACGATATTTGCATGCGATTGGCGTTCCATCGCCCCACCCACGTCTAAAAGGACGCAGTAGAGTTGTACACGAACTATAGACGGAGTAATTTACTGATTGTTTGTTCAATTGTTCTGGCCAGTTCCTCCGCAGACGAGGCCGTAGGCGCGGCGGGTCGTCTCGAAGGCGTAAGCGCGGCAGCTCACGAAGTAGCGGGCAGCACCGCGCAGCTAGTGGCCGCCTCCCGCGCGCGCGCACCGCCCGCGTCGGAGCCGCTCGGCCGCCTCACGCGCGCCTCGCGCTCCGTCGCCGCCGCCACTGGCGCCGTCGTGGCCGCCGTCCGCGCCGGCTCCGCGCTGCGACACGACACAGGTCAGTGTCTACCCGCCGCGCGCACCGCCCGCGTCGGAGCCGCTCGGCCGCCCCACGCGCGCCTCGCGCTCCGTCGCCGCCGCCACCGGCGCCGTCGTGGCCGCCGTCCGCGCCGGCTCCGCGCTGCGACACGACACAGGTCTATTATCCAATGCCCATAATGATCGTTGTTTTATCTGCTTCAATACAGAAGCGTTGGACACGTCGGCGTTGACGCTGACGGCGACGAGGCGGCTGGAGATGGAGAGCAAGGTCCGCGCGCTCGAGCTAGAAAGCGCGCTGGACGCGGAACGCGCGCGTCTCGCTGCGCTGCGCAAAAGGCACTACCACCTCGCGCAGGCCGAAGAGGTAATATTACACATAGATAAGGGGTGATGGAGGTTTCACAATGAACTATCTAATTTTTAATTTCTTTATTATACTTAAATTATGCTGAAGCGGAGGACTGTGATAGTTGACGCAGTCTTGGAGAGGCCTATGTCCAGCAGTTGACTGCAATAGGCTGATATGATGATGATGATGACTTATATTATGTTATACTTTGATTAATTGTGTAGTGTGTGTTGTTCCATATAAAAAAAATATCATAGTAATTAATATTAGACGTCACATACTCGTACATTGCATAGATCCCAAAGTAAGTAGCTTAAGCACTTATGTTATGGAAATCTGAAACAACGGTGGGATCACAACACCCATACCCGAGTTACTCTATATCGACCCGACCGGGAATCGAACCGGGACCTCAGAAAATGCCTTGAAACCCGGTGTGAGAAACACTCCGCTACGGAGGTCGTCAAGAGATGGCGCTCGGAGTCTTCGTAGTAATGAGTGTAAAGTAGGGATGCGACATTGGAAGAAATTAAATTAAAAAAAGATTTTTCTCATTTTAATAATAAATTATCGATTATAGCAAAGTCGGTTTTTTTGCAAAATATTTTTTTTTCTATTATTTTCAATTTTACCTATTTTTTTCTGCAGACAGTATATGTATGTACGTAATTCGATATAAATATCCGTGCCGTGATCCTTTTTTATGATAAGCTAATCAAACATTATTGTTTCAGAATGGAAGCATCACAAACGGGAAAGAATGAACAATATGCATCGATTTATCGGATAATCCTCCTTATCAGCAACTTTGAATAGTGACTGATAACGAAACGTCAATCAAACACGCCTATCTAATGGTGGTGATAAACTTGTCGGTTAGGTGCATTTTGATTTAAACGAACGAAACATTCTTATTTGCATTTTTAAAACAACGAATTGTTTTTTTTATTCATCAAACTAATCAAAAAGTTTATATGAGCTTGCCATAAGATTTATCAGTAAATGAAATAATACTATAAATAAAATAAATCGTCGCTATAAAATGTATCCGCTGCCTGAAGCGCGCTTTTGTATTACAAACATTTCAGACCACATTTACCACACACCATACACAGACACGCAACTGACTCGCTAATCATATAGGAGAATTTAGTGTTGTTCAAAAACAATGTATGTACTCACCATAAAATGAAGTGACATTAAACTATACGAACTGATTATTAACGATTGTAATACAAAATTAATTCAGTTCGGTATATATTTTTGTATACATATAAGTACATAGGTGCGCTGTAATTTTGATGAATAGCTTGTGATCGTAATCAGTAGATAGAAAAAGGGGCAAGTTTACCTAATAAATATATCGATAGCGGTAATCAGGTTGCTTATAGAACCTAAGGAAAGCTCATACATAAATATACGTATATTAAGAAAATGGTCGCTCGTAGCGGTTATATTTATTATAATTGTCTAAAGATAAACGAGAGAACACCAAATAGATAGATGGTGATTAGATATACCGTGCCAGTTAAAAAAAAGCATAGATTATATCGATAAATATAATAAGTAAATGAAATATCATTGTAAATTTTATTTTATAGCAAATAAAGTCCAAAACGCTTTGCAGGCGCATCATGCATAATTTTTGTATTTTTATAATCATTGTGTTGACAAGGCGTTTATGTCTTATTTTATGTATTCTGGGACAGAGTTAAAAATATGATATTCATACGTTACAGTTCATATTAGGCAAACATGCCGATAAAATATGTTTTTATCCCCACGAAAATTTAGAACTAAGAATATGAATCACGAGACTAAGCTTTAAGACTAAGGTTGCAAATCATGAATTGTGTAGTATGTTTATATTGTATAGAAATATTTTATGTAATTTAATTTACATCTTATAATTACCTACTTTTATAGGTTTATAGCCATATATTACATATAATTTGTTAGGACAATATAATGCTGTTATCAAATATATTAATATGGCAGAAATGAATGTTTACAATTATTTCATGAGATGTAATTTCTAAACTGCTCTTTTGTGTATGTATCCTTTTGAGAAACGTACTGTGCATTGACATTTACTAATGAAGTTAATACAACACATACTTATATAAAGCATTTTGTTTGCATTTTTGACCGTCCTTACACGTGTAATCGTAGTGTGCACATGCGCTTATAGTTCTATGTCTTATGAAGTGAAGTAATTTATCTTAATTTGTGTTAGGGGTTTCGTAATCTCGTCCCTCGTATAGAAAATACAAGAGCCATCATTATATGAGAAAGATTACATATACGTTACGTACCTATCTAATCGGCGAGGTGTACATTGGAAGGCGTGTTTAAATATTGCGAAGCTGCTCGCCAGTTCTCGTTTGAGCAGACGAGGCAAGGCTCGCGAGGCAAACGCGTCTCCACACCGGGTTCCCTCATTTAAATCGAATGCCCTTTGCTCGAATATGTAGGCGTCAAAAGAAAAGTGTCTTTACAAACGACTTCAGTAAAAAGCCTATGCAATCAATAATCGACCTTATTGCGTCTACTTAAAGGTGAATTGATCGAGATGGTATGGATGTCCTGTGTAGGCGGTGGTCCTCAAATACTCGAAAACTTTTTCTCCAAATATGTAAAATCGACAAATCATGAGCTCGACGTATGATATACGAATGACGTAAACGTGACGGATCGAATCCGTGAAGTAGTTATCTCGTAGCATAATAGTAAACAAAATTACCTACAATTCCAACCACTAAGGAAAACTCAAATCTTACATCAATTCAAATGGTTTGTTCTAAATAAGTTCATACGATCGTTCGAGATTACATCTTTTTCACGCATTTAATTTATGTCATTCGAGATTTCGATGCATCAATGTAGCAAACAGTCGAGTTTATTACGATTCTCGAGGTAAGGTTTTCGAGTAGGTATTTAATATACGGGCAAAGGGCATTCAATTTCAGGTAGAGAACCCCCCACACCGCGAGGAGGCATGGCTCGCAATGTACGCCTGAATAATTACGACAGTAAAACGCATTGTTTGTTAGCTGCGTTAGCTTTATTTTTACGTAAAAACAACATTTCACTGCCGTACTGAAAGTCACCACGAGACGTAAATTAAAGTTGATCTTTCATGCAGTCCTCAAAGAAAGCGACAGAACGAGACTTAATAAAAGATTAAATTTAATTGACGTCTCAGTGCGGCAGTTTATCTCAAATTAAGTCTCGTTCTGTCACTTTCTTTTTCAATTAAATAGAAAAGGACTACATGACAGTAATAAAAGATTAACTTAGGTCACAGAATAAGTACTAGTACTTCGTATTCAAAGAAATGTCTACTCAATGTCGTTAACAATATGGCGTAATTTAGTTCGCCTCAGAGTCAAGCACATTTTCGTGTAGACACCTACAAAAATCCATTGCAAGATAATTTCATACTTATTGCTCTGGAATATGATTGATAATACACTAAACCTATTCAGTGACGTAATATCACGCGACGCGATAGGGTTGACTGCTACGAGAAGCTTCTAACGCAATCTAGCGCCTCTTTCTAGTACTTTATTCATTCTCGTCCAGCCAGCAACGTAGCCGCGCGGCCGCCGGTGAATAAAACGCGCGAGCGTATCGCTGGCCGGTAGCGACACGCAACTTGTTTTAGCCCCTATGTAAGGGTCGCCGCGCGTAGGTACGTTTTTGCTACCACGCGGGGAGATACCTACACAGGCCTGCTGAAGTGGGAATGTTTGAAAGCCTTACTTTTTACGTATTATCTTTTATCACAGCTAGGTATGATAATAACGTAATAAAAAAACAACAATAGAATGCTTACACATATTTTAATTCGCTGTATCATAATACTGCTAACACAAACTAAAAAAGCATGGCAACATTTTGTAAATGATCAAATCATTACAAATCTTACTACAAATGATTAACCAAGCGACCGTACAAAACAACAAAGAGAGGTTAAATTATTATGGGGTTATATCCAAAAATGCTAACGGAATGATTAATTATAGGATTATACTTATAGGTTATTATTACCAAATCAACTATAACAGGTTTAAAATGCTAAATTTTAACACAACCAACTGACTACTACATATACATTGAATAACTTCATTCAGTAGTTTTACAAGCATACATTTCATTATCGCATAACACAAACCAAGGAGCTTTGTGCAAATAATAACTATCACCTAATTATGCAATTACAAAAAAACATCTCATAAATAGGACAACTTAATTATTGATCAAGTAACATTGAAAGCTAGGCCGATGTATTGTTGTTCATAGAAATAATCTAATGAGAGCTTGAAAAATATATAATGCTCAATTGCAAGTACATATTTAGGAAATAAGTAATTTATAAAAATATGTAACCTTTGTAATGGTAAATATCCTTTCAAATAACCTGTTTGTTTATAGTTTAGTATCAACAAACAAACTCAACTCAACCTTAGAGCGCAGTGGGCTCGCAGGGTGAGTTAAGCATACTAGTTCAATGCAAGAAGCCATCACCCATTACCTGACTGACCACACTAGAACTGATATTAAAATCTTATGACGATGGTAAATCCTTCAAAAATTTAGCACCACATGTTGGCTTCTCACTTTTATCAAAATACTGAATTTCTTTAAATAATAATACATAATGAATTTCAATTCTTAAACTGAACAGAGAATTCTGGCCTCTGATCATAAATTGACAAAATAAGTATATTGTATATTTGTTCATTTGCCCATTACATGTATTTAGAAACTAGTGTCACTATCAATAGTATGGTTGCCTATAAAAACAGGCAATTAACATTGGCATCTGATCTCTTACCTTGGCCAAAGAGATTCATGTTGTTGTAAGTGCTAAATAAGATTTAAATAAGTTTATAAACTTTACAAGACTCCAACTTAATTGTGTATTTTAAAAATATAGTTTAAACTGTCTTTTAAATGTGTGTGCAGTGCACTAAAGAAGACATAGAGTTTGAAATTTACATTGTCTGTTAAAATGTGGGTTTGAAAATTGGAATTCTTTCAAGCTTTTAAAAGGATTTAATTGGGGAACAGTTGGGATATAATAATAAGGTAACTGCAAAAGATTTTAGGACAGAGTGATGGTACATTTTGGCGTTAAAAGAGGTGTTACAGGGGGGGCTCATCCCACTTGAGGTGTTTCTCAGGAGTTAAATGTACAATGCGCACATGGACAGCCTGGTTCTTCTCAAACTTAGGTGGAATAGGACAAAGTCGATATATTACTTCATCTCCTGGCAGTGGCACATACTCTCCTTCAATACTGGAAAAATCAAAAAAACATCTTGGTAAGTCTCAAATAACTTTTTTAGTACCTAACAGTCGTAAATGGTAACAACTTGATATTATGATAGTGCAAAAACAACAAATTGTTAGTGATTTCAACAATATAGGACTGAGTTGCTATCCAACTATACACACCAGCAGAATTAGCAGAATAGAAAAAAAAGGCTAAAAATTAAATGTAGTAACTAAGTATATTGAGCAATAAGATTAACAAATAAAGTAGCTAAGTAGTTTTCGATCTTAAAACATAAGAATAATTTTTACGTGGCACAAAAAACACAGAAAAAAAAAGAATAAAATCATGCAAAAATCAAATTAAAAAATAAAATAAAATTTACAATAAAAAGGTTGCCTCTGCTATGTGCCAAAGAGTCTACTAGATCTACCTACTTTAAAGTCATAATTAAGGTGTGGTTGATTGATTGATCACTACGGTTTCTTTAAATTAATTAATACTATAGTTGTCATCATACATTTTTGGTATGTCATATAGTGCGAATAGTGAAAATTGGCCACTGATGGCTACGGATAATATTTTAATAACGATTTTGAAAAATGATTATAATAAAAACTTGTTTTGTTTTTTTTTTATTTTCTTTATTTTAACTCTTTTCTATATTTCAACCAAAATAGTTCGTAGAGTTGTACATGATTCCCTTTACATTCTTTAAAATTATTATAACATTATAAATAAAAATATACATATATAAAAAAACAATCTAATAATTGTGTGTAACCCGTTGTGGTGGTGTGGTTTTGCAAAAATATTGGGTCTTGGTAAAAAATTCAAGGCCAATATTACAAAGAGTTACTGAATTTAATAAGTACTCAATTTGCGAGTGTTCTGTTGTGTTCTTTTATTGTAGAATCTGTTATCATTAGGCAGCAGGCTTGAAAAAATAACATAAATGTAAGCATACATATAAAAAAAAAAATTTTATGTTCAGTTGCCAATCTACGCTGGTATGACTATACAAAGTGTTGTCATATAAAATAGATTCGAAGCGCCCCTAATTCAAGTCCCATATATTCCTGGTCAGGCTATATGTCAAAAACAGTCTCACTTGTTTCTTTACAGCTTAGTTACAGTTCCTTCTTTGCGATATTATTTAAAAAAAAACTGAAAAATAAAAGTAGAACGATTTTACAGTAGAAAAATTTTACAAATTCAAAATGCATGAATTAAAACCAACTTGCTTGTTTACTTACGCCCGAACCGCAACCCTTTCATGATTAAATGTTTTTAAAAACAAGCAAAATTATTAAATATATATTTTTCTCACTATTCTCACAATATTAACTGTGTTTGCAATGCACATTTTATTATTTCAAACTTCTCCTTTTTACTGTTCATCTGATTCTGCTGGTAGTGTGTAGTTTGACCATAGCCATTTCTCTAGGCACACTGGTCTTTCACTCAACACAATATGTTACAGATTTGATTCACTTTAAAGGATGAGCATCAATTTTCACCTAATGAATTGGACCGGATAACTTCTTTCTCACAGTAGCACACAGTACACATATTATATTATGAAAAACCAACTTGGAATTGTATTGTATTGTACACACAATACAATTCTAAGTTGGTTTTTATATCAAAATGAATCTTGTATCAAAATACTTACTCAGAAATGTGTACGAAAAGATCTTCTCCTCCTTTTTCTGGCGATACAAAACCGTGACCTTTTTCCCGACAAAACGATTTTATTTTTCCACTTTCTAACGGATTTCCTAATGCTTTCTCAGACCTGAAGAAAACAAGTTCTTATAGGCATGTCTAAAACTAATAAATTACTCAACATAAAATGTAAATTAAGTTTACTTACGTTGACGCAGTTCGGTTTCGTCTCGTGATTATTGGGCTGGGAAGTTGTAAGTGGGAATTAGTTTTATTCGGCGAATCATCACTGTTGAAACCGTAATCATTAGACATGATTTTATTAGTATTAAATCAATGCTCGGGAAGTCGGAAATAACTAAAATAATGTTCACGACAAAGCAAATCAAAATGTCAGGAATTCAGGATTCAACAAATGTCAAACTGACTAACTGAGCTACATATCCTATAACTAGTGACAGTGTAGAGCACGGCGAAAAGGAGCTCACTTTTTTTTAGGATTTGCCACACTGCCCGTCCCCTTACAATCAGAAACACTCACATAATATGCTTTTTATGGACAAAATGCAGCTTTGCAGCTCTGGATCAAAAAGGTTTCTTATGGTAAGTGATATCCGAGATGAAATATATTTTACGTAGTCAAAAAACGTCTTGCGACTCAATTTTGACTACGAAATATAATCTGTGCTCTCACGCACTCATTCATGACAGCCAATCACGTTTGACATTGCGGAGATTTGACAAGACATTCATACATACACACATGCGTAGTTTAGTCACAGATTATTATAAATAGGTTTAGGTTTAGTGAAGGATGTGATGTCACTCATTGAGTAGATAGGATGTCACTCGATGGTTTCCGCCTGGTAGAGGTCGTATTAATTGTTTGTATTTTGGTAAAAATAAACCCCATCATATTTCTGAGTAACTTAAATAGTGTACCTAGTAAGCGTAAAATCGCCAATGGGTTTGTAATTAGCATAGGTTATCGTAAAGAGAGCTTGGCAAACAGCGGAAATTAGTGAATTGCGCCAGAGCACAGCGGGACACGCTCCATACAAGGGCGGCTATAAACAGATAAAGTCTTATTACAACATATTTATCGTGTTAAATTTTTTATTTGCATTTTAAGAAATATAATAGGACTTAAATAATTTCAAATATAACAAGTATTTAGTGATTTTTTTTTATTTACAAACAAAATATTTATTTAAAAAAATAACTGTATGGGTAAATGCAATAAAAAGTCATTACATACTTATATCTAGATAAACGTTAATTTAAACTCAAATCAATCATCACAAAATCCATAATTACACAAAAATAATTAATAAATTAATTAAAACAACAAATTAAAATTTAAAAAAATGAGGAAAAATACTATTGTTATACCTGTAATAATTCTAAGACACTTTTTGATAACATAGATTTTTTTCTTGGGGGAAGCTTCCGAAGACTGGTAATAAAAGGATCTGAATGTAATAACAATCGCTGTAATAAGTCTTGCCTGAAGCCGCGGTAACAGTTATGTTGGGAGGGTAACATCTTTTCTTCGCTTCAGTAATCTGCTGATAACATGGTTAAACATTAAATGAAATTTTAGAATTTACAAAGTCTTTAACTAATAAATACTGATGTTTTGTCAGCTTAGTCTCCGTTATAAGTGACAATACATCAGCAGTGCTTACTTTAGATGCATCAGAAGAGTTGGAAACGTCAAGCAATGCATTCACTGTAGAATGATCGGATTTAGACAACTCAGCCACTCTTCTGCGTTGACTTCTTTTACTACATTCTGAAAACGGTTTTCGAGGACGGCCACGCGAATGCTCAGAAGATTGGTTTTCGGTCGGAATACATTGCTCTCGGTTTCTTGACAATTCAACTCTTTCTATGACATTAAGCCAGTCGGAATAAGTATTTAAAAGCCTAGTTTTGGTCCTATTACATTTTTTCCAAAGCCTAACAATAGATTTACATATGCTATTCACAATATTCACTAAATTACATTGGTTAATATTTTCAGCGTCGTTCAGAGATGAGAACAAAGATTCTATAACATGACGTCACTTTTCACTGTCATTACTCGAATTGGCCGATAGCCAAATATCAAGAATTTGCATCCTCGAAAACGAGCATACAAATAAAGTACCTGAAATAAAATAAAAAAAGTTAATATTCAATTAGAAACACAAAACTAATTTCGTAGCAAATGCTACGAAAATTTCTGACAACCGTAGCAACCTCCTCGAAGGCGCAGGGGCAGATAAAGGCAGACAATTTTATTAGTCAAAATAGTAGAAAGTCTAACGATTTTATTCAGGTATACCTCAAACGTAGCTTCAAGTAGGAACATATTTAAAAGTTTAGCCAAACTTTGCAAATGTTAAAACAAGACTAGCTAAAATACCGCTTCGTAGCTAGTGCTTACAAAAAAATATAAAATATTTAAATAAAAAAAAAAATATCAAAATAGCAAGTACATACCTTCTTCTTGAATATTCATTGCAGAAAAACCACCCACAACACGAAATAGTTGAGCAATAACAACAAATGACGTCACTTGTTTTGATTACGCACTGATAACACTGTTTACGTTTTTCGATGCGCTCACTTTGAATCCACAAAAGATAGTAAAAGTGCATCTTAATTACTGAATTATTTATAGATATGGAAGGTACAACAACAAATGAGTGTAGTGACCAGTACAAATATGTGAAATTTTAAGGTAACCATTTACGATTTATGACATATGGGTGTCCCACAGTGCAGAGTGACGAAAAATTGCTTTGGAGGTTGGTCAGCGCCCCTAGTCCGTTAGTGAAACCTGTTTTTTTCTATAGACATTTCCGTCACTCAGTCCATTGTGAGCGGTTCTAGGTCTGTTAGCACTACTTTTACTTTTTCAAGACATTTTTGTCCTCGCTATTTGGGTAGGTAGGTATTACACTTACCCAAATAGCGAGGATTATGGTAGGCTTCCATATATAAGCTATTTATACTAACCAACACTACTACTTGTACCACACTGGGAAGGACCATACAGGAGGATTGATAATGGAATGGATGACAGGAGAGAGATGACTTATTTTTTAGAGATGTGATACTGAGATGTGATGTCAATAATACAAGAATCATGATTAAACTTATATTTTATTTTATAATCATTTGCTTAATTAACAATATCGTAACTTTCTTAACACAGGTCGTTCATTACATGACTCCAGCTACCCGAATTAAGAATCTGCTTATTCTAATAATAATACTTAAGTGACATTATTACATGTTAATAATGATTATTAAAAGAGTTTGTGAGTTGTTTGAATTTTTCACAACAGTACCTTGTTAAATATTTAACACAACCATATATAAATATATCAATAGCATATTCGTTCCACTGTTCCTTATACTGTTAAGTTCTTAGGACAGTAAAATTAGTAACTAAGTGCCTCCATGGAAGAGGTCATAATCTGGGATAAATATTGTTTTGATTGATTGTCATCAACTTGCGTCAGCGTTACTTATGTATATTTTATGTTTGCTGAATCTGGACAAATCCTTGGAGTATGAGGCAGCGATACTTTAATTTGTGGTATAGGTAGGCCTTCCCACTCACCCTGAAATATTGGAAAAATATTAATTAAATAAAATAGGTACACCATTAAATCAAGAATACATTATGGTAACCTTAATAATAACATTTCACCAAACCTGAAATCTGTTTCCATCAGACTTGTTACATTGCATTGATATTGGGGATTCCGTATACAAAGCATTTAGTGCATTTACTCTTAACGGTGACCAAGGTTTAATGGCTAAATAATTATCTCGAGGACTACCTCCAAATGAGATTGACAGGTCATCCCAACTGTAACAGAAAATATTATTTAATTATTGTTCAGGTGGTCACTTTTCAAGAGCAATATTAAATAAGCATTTTTTACATAAATTTTGTTTAAAGGGAATTTAAAAATATAATAATGAAAGATTACCAACCGTTTCTCAAATTTAAAATATTTTTCTAAAGCAGCATTAGAGACTGCGCTCTTGCAAACTTCTAAGTTAGTTGCAGGATAATAATGCATGTAGTTAACACACATTTCATCCGTAATGGCATGGCCTCCAATTGTAGCGTTAGTTCTATCAACTGTCTTATACAAACAGGTGGTCTGGAGATAGTCCCCCTTAAAAATGAATAAATATGAAGTAACTTTCAAATAAATAAATTAATAATACGACACAATTATACACACTCACAGGCATTATTTTTACTGGGCGATGCAAAATCCTTATCTCTTGAAAATGAGTGGAATAGTGCATATCTCTATTAAGTACTGGGAGCTCTATGCCTTGTCGGAAATGTCGAGTCCACACAGCAATGCCAGTCAAATGTGTATGCAGTTGACTGCCAAATACAACAATACCATGAGGTGGTATGCCCTGAGAAAAAAAACATTACTCTTTACTATCTTAAAGTATCTTAGCGCTATCCCAGTTGTGCACTCGCGCGGGAGAACCCTCGGTCCGCTTTGAACCTTGATGTAGGATATGTCAGACCAGGTAATTACAGTGGTGTACTGCCGCCTGACCTGTACACCGGGATAACTGCCCAGTTTGGATCACGGTTACACATTCAGTCGCCTGAATGTGCAATTTCCTCAGGATATTTTTCCTCGCTGTAAGAAGATCGGTTAGTGAAACAATCAATGTACATAACTCCGAAAAAGTCATTGACACATGGCGGCACGTGGGATCGAACCCGGTGGAAGGAACCGGTACAATAGACAGATTTGTTTTCATACCGAGTTCGATCCCACGAGCCGTCATGAGAGGCAAACCCGATGATATCCACTACGCCACCGATGCTCTACTGTACTAAAGTAATCCCGAAATTACTGTTTGGATTAATGAAAAGTTTAGCTACATCTAATTTTATTTCTAAAATAAGTACTTACTACTCCTGTACATTGCGGGATACAATAACCAGTCAAAGGAAATGCTTTTTGTCCTCCAGGGATTGCCATTTTATCCGTATATTCTAAACCGAGTTCCATAATAGCTGCGTCGTAACGCCGTCTTTTATCAGTAATGTATACAGCGATGCCAGAGCTATCTACCCAATCTGTAAAATATAAGCGGTAACGTTATTCTTAAATGTTCTTTAAAAAATAAAATTAGAGTTAGTAGCAAAATGTCAACCCAGATTTACCTTTTCTTAATTCGGGATTATTGTAATGTACTTCAAGCATGACGTACTTGTTTGCCTTTGGACCTCCAATAGGCAGCCCAGCCTCTTCTGGATAAATAAATGGAGGTGCCCCCATCGCCCACGCCGACTTTACCTACAAGTCAGTTCAAGTATTTTATTTTGTCAACTATAAATTCTTGTATATTTAAAAATAATTAATTATGATTACTATACAAATATTAAAACTAATACAATAACCTAAAACTTAACTGAAAGTAATGTAAAAATATATATATATTTACAAAATATAAAAAGCATCAGCCCCAGCAGTGCCGAAAGGAATGGTGCCCAAAAGGCTGGCAGCATTGCCCCTCTGGATAGCAATACTGATTCTTTGCCCAAGGTAGCTGCCAGCCTTTTGATCACCAGTAGAATCAGTTAGCCTTTTGCAGAGATCTTAGATCTTTTGTCAACTTATTTACACTACATTATACAATAACACGGTAGTGCTACCTTTGAACATGTCTTGGTAATTTCTGGCCGATCTTTAGCAAAACAATTCCCTTCGTAAAGCGGAATATCTGCGTCCGGGTCCGCATCACAATAAAAAAGTTCCATGTGGTGCACGAGCCCTTCATTACCCTTGGTTATGCTTGATTCAAACTGCAAACAAATATTTATAAACTAACAATGTTATGAATTTCAAAGAAAGCGACAGTATTTTTTTCATTTAAGAACCTGCACTATATGATGTTGCCGTTGCGTCACGTAATCAGGAAGTTTCGTCACTTTGCACCAATAGGTGGTGTCATCTCCTGGTACTTTCAAATTATTATTTGTAATCCTTAGTTCATGTGCATTGACTTGCGGCATACTTAATGGAGTTAGAAGACGCACTCTTATAAAACCATGGTTTTGTTTCGAAGCTGCAGTTAAGCAAAGCCCATTAGATGAAAATAGTTTATCAGTGCCTCGAGCCCAGACAATATGAACAGTCCCATCCTAAAAGGTAAAAAAATATGTAATATATAATTTGAATACATGAACAAAATAAATTATTAAACAAGAATAAACCTCGATGACGTAGTCATCATTATCACAGGTATCGAAGAAACGCTCAAATATAATGCTTCTGCTTTTAGTGTTTAAATAAAAACCGTCGCAATCTTGTTTTGCATCCGGAAATAGTTTCCCTAGGTCATTAGAATGCATATCCTGCAAACAAACAAAAGTATAGTTGTAGGTGAATATTTTTTACATAAGGTTATTTTTTTATTTCAAAAGACTTACCTCAAAATGGTCTTGTCCTTTATAATCCGTCCATAGGAGGCAAACATCAGCATTCTTTAACTCACCTCTATCAGAAAATCCCAAAGCAAACCAGTTAAATACAGGCGCTTTCTCTGATATTAATATCTCAAATTGAACTTTTTGAGCTAGGTAGTCCACTCTCCATTTCAACAATAGCTCACCGTTTGGGTCCAACACTGATTCACTTTCAGCCAATCGGTGTTCTGCGTAAAAAGCGGCAATTTAAAAAACAGAACAGTTACTGTACAAACTTTACGAAACCATGACTTGGTTTAGAATAAAATTACCTGGCCTTCTGCGTATTAAAAACGAAAAATGAGAACAAATAAGTGTAAAAAATATAGCTGATATCAACTTTACACGCATTTTACACTTTTATCTAACTAAATGTAGCACATTTTCTAAAGTTTTCGTCTTGTTTGAAAAACTTCTTAGAGAAGTGTTTTCCACGACAGCCAGGACGGTAATGAATAGAGCACCAGCTTTCTGGATAACTTAATCTGCGGTTAAAATGAGACTTGCCACCCCCTGCCTGCCACCTCGGGCCTTAGGGTGACAATGGAATGCGGTGTGGTGCAAGCGGGAATCGGGTGTACTGTCAGTAAGAAAAGTGGATAGCTTAAACATTATTTAGTTCTTGTAATGCGTCTGCTTTATTCTTTCTTCTGTTATGAATGTCCCACTTAACTATGTTTAATTAAGGTTTAACCTACAGAAATATATCAAGATATCTTTATATTATTACTGTAGTTTAACTTAACCCTGATTTTTTTAAATAGAGAGAAAAAAAAACTACATGACCTTGAGGCAGTATGTGCTTTATATTTCTGTCCTTCATCTGAATATCTTTATCTCTTGACCATACACATCAATAAAAAAATTCAATTTCTTCATAAAATTGGTAATGTGGGACGCGCGCGAGAGCTATAGCGACATTCTTGGGCAGCCAGCACGCGCGGCGGTCGGTATGCGGCGTCACTTTCCCGCGATATTAAATTCCAAAGGACTTAATAGGGCGGAGGGCAGGCGTTTGCCTACGTTAAATAATAAGGTTAGGAATCTTATTAAAATTTAGGTATAGAAAACTGCTCCGATTGGACTGAATAATCTATTTATGGCAATTGAAAAACAACAAGATATTAGGTACCTATACATTTTGCACTTAGTACATTCACGCAAGTCAGAGTCAATAAAAATACCTTTAACGTTAAAAATCTTTATTACTTAGTGTAACTTTTAACCACTTTGAACATATTCTTATTTAACATGATGACAATCGAGTGTCAATACGCAAATAAATACAATGATTCAACTAGCGATATCTTCATTCTCGTGTTTAACCTCCTGTTTTGTGTCACTGTCATCGTTTACAGGCATTTCAACTTCTTTTTCTTCCTCTTTTACTTTTTCAACCTTAATGTCAGTTTTTACGCATGCATTATTTTCTTCTTTCTGAAAGAAAAAGCCTATAATCAGTAGGATAGACTTAATAACACAATTTAATAATCTGGAATCTTCTTAATTCCTAAATCATGCTCCCATCCCCTAAAGTTTACCATACAAGTATAGGTAAGGCTAAGTTATTTTTTCGAAAGTTGAGTTCAGTTAGGTAACTTACCATGGATAAAGGTAGATTATGTGTTAAAAATGATTATGTAAATTCTTAACTTTAGGTCCATAGGTACCAAATCAAAGAAATTTATCGAGGTGTACTGCCTGTTAAAGCGTTAAAATAAAGAGCTTTTTATAATGTCCCTTAATTAGTTTATCGTCAATTTGATGCTACGGAGCGTTCAGTACGGTTTAATTACGTTCTATATTATCTTGTTCATCAAGATTCAGGTAAAATGTGTTTGTGTCATTTGGACCAAATTGTACATTAATGATTTTATAATTTCAGCTATTTCTCGACAAGTTTTTGCAAAAGTAAATATCACATTAATTCGTGTTTCATCTGAGGACGGTCAATGCATTTATGTGTGCAATATTAACTTTGGTAAATATATTTTTGGGCTCACATAAATAAACGATGTGGCATATGACTCATTAGTATTTAAGAGTGAATATTTAGCTGTAACTAATCAGACATGACCCATTCTCGGCCGCATGGTCGCTTACCATCAGGTTCAGGTGAGATTGCGGTCAGATGTCTGCCTATTAATAAAAGACAAAACCTAAGAGATAAAAAAAAAACCTATATACTCTGACGAAGTGGCAGCTGATTGCGAATATCAAGGGAAGAAAAAAAAAATCTACCTCCTCTCTCTCGAAGAGTATAGCTAACTCGACGTGCTTAGTGTGCGGAAACATGTCGACGGGGATTGCACGTTTGGGCAAGAAGGGGGCGCCCCGAAGCGTCTTGGAGGTCGGCCGCGACAGGTCCACGAAGTTCTTGACGGCCGACGACGGGCTGCACGATATATATACTAGGCGCTTCACCTTCGTCGTGTTGCGCAGTTGGGTCACAGCTCGCATGTCTGATGGGGGATAAAGGGTAGAATAAAGTGTTTGTTATTGGTATAGTCCGACAAGTTCAGGCGCAACCTGCAGAGCGAAAGTCTGCGGGGGCGGGGCATGCTAGATGTCAGCGGGGACGAACGGTGTTGCGGGGAAGGGGATGAGAGTCGCGTACGATTGGTGCTTCCTCGAGTCACTCGCGCACGAACTTGTCAAACGTGATTGAAATATTTCATTTCCTGTCAAATATTTGTTTATAACATAACTACCGTCCAACCGATCATAGCAGTTTTTCGGTCGATTACGAAATCATTTTTTTGTAGGTAGACCGCCTAATAGAGATGATGCCACTAGCCACAAATAATTCCAATAACCTATTTTTAGAAAAACGGCAGTGTCAAGTCACCGTTGTGTATTTCCGCATAAAATATATAAAAGAATAGCGTTTTGATTGTTCTGTTACATCCGCTTCAGGCACCGTTACGTCACAACCGGGGAATATATTTTATTTATTAATAACGCTACCGGAAACTCAACTCGACACTAGCACCACTCATAGCCAAAGCCGGCTAAACCCAGCCAAGCCACCCAAGCCAGCCAAAGCCAACCCATCCAAAGCAAACCATAGCCACCATAGCCAACCAAAGCCAGCCATAGCCACCACAGCCAGCCAACACCAAGCCACCGCTTGCCACCTTTCCCCACAGCCAATGTGCCTATAATGGAGGGGGAAAGTCTTTATAAGCGACGGACAGCTCAGTCTAGCAGACTTGTACACAGCAGCCACTGAGTAAGCTGAAACATTGCCAGTTTGAGTAACTATAATCATTATTCTTTGTAAGTGTGTGATTCGGCGATTAAATCTGTGTGCTTGAGCTATTGTGCGTTTTTTATTTATGCCACTTGTTTACAGTTCTTAAAAAGCACGTCAACATTTATTCATTTAAGCTTTTTTGCACCAAAACAAAAAAATTACAATTGGCTGACTGACTGACCTAAAGGCATTCTACCAGTCAACCAAGTGGGAATGCAGAAAGATATCAGTGGCGGGACATTAAGTAAAGATAAATTATTTTAGGAAAAACTAACATACTCCTGACAAACAATTGATGGTGGCATGTATTTTCCTCCGCTGCGGGGCTAAGACGAGAACGGGGGCCGTGAGAAGTGCGGGCGACGGGCTTAGTTAAAATTTTGTCAAGAATACGCCTGTCATCCCTTCCAGGATCCAGTTCCCGTTCACGTCCTACTTCCGCGTCCCCCGCGCCCCTTTACCCCGCACTTATTGAAGCTGTTTCTTGCCCATAATGACTTTATTAACACTTCTGAGATCATGTTTCCAGACACTATAGAAAATCAATTGTTATGAGACCGCCAGCAGTCTTATGATCATCAAGGGATTAAGTTATACTTACGCAAGCCAGCTCTAGGCGGGTCGACGATGGCGATGAGGTCGTCGGTGTCGCCGACCCTAGCCAGCACGGAAGGCAGTATATCCTCCGCGCGGCCCGCATAGAACTCGCAGTTGTCTATGGAGTTTAGTTCGGCGTTCGCTCGCGCGTCCTTGACGGCTTCGGGTATTAGTTCTAGCCCTAACACTTTCTTGCAATGCTGGGGACGGACGTAAGGCATTATTATGTCTAAAAATAGTGCGTCAGGTAATGAAGGATGATCTTTTAGGTACAGACTAGTTAAATCATACTCTACTATAAGCCAAAAAATATTTCTTATGAGTCTTACGAATTGTGAAATTTTTGATAATGTTAAAAGTTTTTTTTGGGCGTTATTGACATTTTGTGTAAAAAGATAGTATTTTTTTGGCGTCCGGAATATTTCAGAGAAATGAAATAACAACGGATTTTTCAAAAGGCATTGTTTGTAGAGATAACCATACGGGTAATATTTAATTTCGGAAATGGTAAGAATTTCACCTGTCATTTTTTGTCAAATGGCAGACAAATATAACTACTTAATAAGCACATAAAGGATTATCCTCAATTGGCCTCTATAGATTAGGTCTAAAGAGGTTCCTGGTTAAATAACAGGGATACTTAATTGAGAGTTTTAGGCGGAAACCAATATTCGCTATTCAGGCGAGTGTGCTTTCACTGGGCCATAACCTATATATGGGCTATAACCAGTAGGTTATATAGAGAAAGAAGGAAGCAAAAATTTGGGTCGAATATCGAAATATTCGACCCAAATCTTTGCGACTTCTTTAGTAACGAAAAATAATACGATAGAATTATGAAAAAACAAAGTGTGCTGTTAGTTATGTAAGTTGCAAAACCGAGTTATTATATTAAGTTACCTTCGCGAAGCAAAGACCAATAGTTCCTGTGCCGCAGCAAATGTCCACGACCACCGACTCTTGACTCACACGACTCATTTCCACGGCGCTTTCATACAAGATGCCTGCTCCTGCTGTATTTACCTAAAACATTTTTTTGTTCTTAATTTTTATAAAGTGGGCCTAGGTAGAAAACTACCGCAGCAGTTTTCTTGTTGATTGTAGCACGTGAGCGTAAAAATCAGCCGTTACGAATTCTTGGGTTATTTCAAAGATTTTGTCTAAAAATACTTTCTGTTTTTACCTGAAAGAACGCTTCGGGAGATATCCTGAACTGCTTCCCTAATATTGTATCCGTTATATGTGTTAACCCCATTAGATGGACTGGCTTGGAACCTTCTTCACCTACTCTCCTAAAATAGTGAAACATTAACACAATTCTTTTAAATGTTGTCTGAATTTTTCCTTCATTATGTGTTTGCAATAGTAAACATATAAACTCACTTTTTAATAAGAAGCTCTAAGTATAAAGACTTAATGTTGCAAGCCTTTGCTTCTTCAGAGCTGAAGTGATCTATCAAATCACTCTTAAGTTTGTTTGTTTCTTCTACTGTTAATTGCTGAAAGAAAAGTAAAAGACAAGTAAAAGTACATGTTGTACATAAATATGTATATCCATACTTAACAAGTTTATTTTAAGCAACATGGCAGAAAGATTAAATATTATATGGCTATTGCCTATGTTTCCTCACACAGAAGAGATAAGCAATTCGGCAGCAGCTATATTATCATTAAATAGAGCACAACATTGTTTTGCCTTAATGCCTACCTACCTGGGGGTGCATAGCGACAATGAGCATAATATCTCCCGTAGAGAACGAATGACGCACTGTGAGACACCTCCAGTAGCCAGAGTAGTCAGCCGGCGAGAATGGCGCCATATTCGATTTTCGGACATATTCTTGAAATAGCTGAAACAGGAAAAATAGGTAAATATTATAGAATAAATATAATAAGTCAGCCCATTAGATCCCACTGCTGGGAAAAGGCCTCATCTCAACTATGAGGAGGAACGAGCCATACTTCATCGAGGGGTGTATGTAAGGCAAGTGACAAACCTTACTGTCAGAAGTTATCAAGCCGCCCTAGGGCCTCTGACTAGGCTTAACGACTAATACCACAGATATTAGCCGGGACCAACTGCCTCCCGAAGCATGGAGTTGCTTGTCATGGACGTTACTTAAATGGTCAGAATCGACGGCACCGTGTGTTGCTTAACTTTTGGTATCACTACCAAAGTGCTGCCGCCACTGCTCCACAAGCACCGCTTAAATATTACACCATGTATATCTAAATTAATTGAGTTAAGTTTGACGACGCTCTTGTCCCTTGTCACATTTATAGAATAAGTTTGACTTAAGAACTTGTAAGCTTTAATACTTAAAGAGCTGTGGACTTTGTCGTAATAAATAAATAAATAATCATAAAAACAGTAATACAAATTAGACAAGTTTTATAATGAAGTAAGAAATGAAGTAAAGTCTACACTAACCAGAACAGCTTTCTTTGTTGCGTCAGATATATGCTTGACACTCTGTATGGGTGCCACTCCAACTGTGCCTGTAGCGTAACTTCCTAATCGAAAACCAACTGTTGGCAGCTTGGTCTCTTCATCAATACCAACTGTAAATTCACACTTGTTTCTGTATCCTTCAGTTACAGGAGAAGCCTTGATAGGCAGCAGTTCAAAAGTTAAACCATTATGGATCTTGCGCTTAGCTTCAATTTCATTTCTCCTTGCTCGGTCCAGCTGCCAAAGGTTATTGTCAAACTTCATGAGTATATCTCTGATTTCTTTTTCTTTTATTTTTAACTGAAAATTACATAAATTTTCTAAATAATGGATAAGTACAACATAAACTTTTATTTGTTTAATAATTGCTGTCTGTAGTTAAGCACAAGCACTCCTTTATTTGTGAAGCTAAACAGAACTGAAAAATCTTTAATATATTTAATACTAAAGTTATTTAAAGAAAGTTTAGACCTGTTGTTCATAAGCAAGATTCCAATAAGGTGTGGTGGCATCTTTAACTTGTGTGTCTTGATCTCTGTCATCCTCTTTCTTTTTCTTGTCGGGTGCTGTGCCTTTTTCTTTTTGCTTTCTTTTTCTTACTAATGGGTCTGGAGCTGGTTTTGCAACTTCTGCTATGAGAGTTTTACCTGCAATCATAAATTTAATGATATAAAAATAATAAGAGTACATAGATAGTCATTCTGCTATGATAAAGCTTTGTCTCACACCGTCGGAACGGAAAGTGCTCATAAATTTTAGGTTAAATGATTCCCTTACCTTTCCATGAGAATCCATTGAGTGCCGCAATGGCTTTGGTCCTATCCTCATCATTTTGAAAGCAAGCAAAAAGCCAGTGGCTGCCGTTTTTGGGCCTCTTAATCTTACTAGCGTTGAGCCCAAGCTTCTGGTTCATCAACTTTTTTAACTCCTGCAATAGCAATTTCCATTGGATTAATAAACAGAAGAATTTGACCAGAAGTACTGTTTGTACACAAAAGTAACAAATAATAAACATAAGAATGATTATATAAGAGTAAACATACGACGATTCCATAGTACTTAGGCAGTCCACGAAGCTCAATTTTAAACTTTTCTGAGGAAAATCCACCTCTGTCCAAGTAAGCATATTCCTCACTTATTTTCTGGTCACTTGTAATTACCGATGTATTATCAACAGTATTAGGTTGATCTGTTTCATTGGACATTTCTTGTTATTCAAATAAAATTTTAAATATAAGGTAAATAACATCTATTTACAAAAAGTTGTAAGGTTATGTTTATTTTCCGGAGTTTTGACGTTGACATTTCTCCACATGGTTAGCTTTTTTTTATTTTACATTAGTGATGCTACCAAGAATCAACTAAATATTCAAATAGTCAATTTAAAAAAAAATGTAGTCCCTGTGCTGTGCCCGCACGAAAAAAAAAATAGTACGGGCCCGTATTATAGCAGCAAAATAACTAACCTTTGAATTGCCAGCAATCAGAAATCTACCTGACTTTAAGATGGCTAAAACTCTTACCTACTATGAGCGTTCACAAGTTGATAGGTTTGCAGACTGAGAGAGCAAGATGGGACTACACATTAAAATATACTATTTAAGTATCTCATTTTATTTGATAGCTAATAGGTTAACACAAACTGTCCCGCTGCGGGCTTCCTAAATCTTGGGGTTATAGTACGAATTAATAAAACTTGTATGGTTTAGAAACTGCAATATTTTTGATAGCAAGGGGGCTAATTGATTCTAGCATACTCCTTGCGTTCATGCTTATGTATTATCCTATAACTCTAAGTTCACGTGTATATATATATATATATATATATATATATATATATATATATATACTTATTGTATTTTTCACCCTGATTATTGGTCTGTGTAGGTTTTGATGACGCCGTCAAGGCTTTAAAAAAAACACAGCATTAAACGATTTTTACAAGGTTTTTTAATCCACTTCAACACAATAAACTTAAAAGTTTGTAAAAATAATAAATAGTTCCTCCTTTAGTTAACAAACAATATAAATTCTAAGTAATGTAACCTAAGTGGTGTACTAATCTCTTAGTAAAGTAAGACAATATTTATTAAGTCTATAAATTTTCATATAAATTAAAGAAAAATATTAACGGTACACTTATGGAAAAGAGTTTACGCTGAAATGGTAATTCAGCCCAAAAGCCCAGAAATTTTGGCACAATTAATTTAAAAAGTTTTGTATGAATTGATGCAACAAAAATGCACTCAATGGCAATAAATTGTAAAAAATGGTTTTACCATTACAATATGTATACTTTGGTGCTGTTTTGTAATTTATTCCATATTTACCACTGCTACATACTATTATCATTTGAAAACATCTTCTTTAGTTTGTCTTTGTCTTGTTCTTCTTTCTGCCGTCGCATTTTTTTAATTCTCTCCAATTCTTTGTCCACTGTGGATGCCATGGAAGGGTTTAGGACTTTAAGTTTTCTAAAATCTTCTTCAGCTAGATCAGGATTCCATGCTCCAACATGAGCTTTCGCACGTCGGTATAAAGCTTTTTCGTTATCTAAAATAGTCAACACATTTTTTTCTTAATAAATTAAGCTTATAGATCACATGTAAGCCTTTTATTCAAACTTTTTTTAACATACATAGATAACTTCTACTATACTAGTATTCTAATATTTGGGCTATGCTCCTCTGTTGTAGGTGCAGTTGCCATTGAGCAAAGGCCTCCCCTAGCCTTGTCACTAAAGTTTGTCTCTTCAAACTACACCAAATTAATTAAGCTAAGACTTATTTTTTTTACAAGTAATGACAGCATAAGTGTTTAAATGTATGTTAGTGGATAGAAAAATAAAAAAAGTATGATTCTTACCACAATCATATTGTAGCACTGTGTTACAGTGTTCAATCACAGCATAATAATCTCCATTGACTAGTTTACATTGTGCATAGTTGAGTAATATGGGAAGCTTTATTTTATTCAGTGATATCCACTCATCATCTGTTTTCCTTTCCCTGTAAAATTAAATTATTATAAATAATCTGTGATTTAGGTAGTAAATTAAGCTACCCTTTTTACCTGTTTATGTAGGTATCTGTAATAACTATTACACATTAGGTATTATTTATGTGTAAGTTTATTTTACCTAATCATTAACTGCTCACAAATTGCAATTGCTTGACTGTATGATTCTTCAGCTTCTGCATACTTCTTCTCTTTATACAATTTGTTACCTTTTTCTTTTAAGACAGGAACTAAATCTAATCTCTCTTTTACATTTAGCTGCCAAACTTCCTTCTCATACTCATCTGATTTTTCTACTTTCAAAAGTTCTGAAATGAAATAAATAAGACAATGAACTAGATAGGCAATTATTCACAGGTATACATAACAGAGAAAGAAACTGAAATAATAAGAAATACAAAAGAAATCAGTACTATCATATTAATAAACACTGACACATTACACTAGTCCAATAATTTAACAGCAATATTGTCTTAATAAATCAACAGAACTTTGTGTAATTTAATGTATTGCTAAGCTGTATAGCCTAAATAAATACATATTATACTACTTGCCTATGACAAACTCTAAGTCACAAGGTTTGCTTATCAACTCATCTAAGTCAGCATAGCCGATGCCTTCAGTATGAAGTGTCATCGTACAAGAGTGTTTTATTGTGCTAGAGTCCTGACCAAGTTCCCGCAACGTCTTTGACACAAACGGGTAGCTGTACACCAACTGAAACAGTGAAATTATAGTTTTTTTGAACAGTAAATTTTTCATACAAAACTGTCTAGTATGGCACTAAGGTACTTTGTATTATGGATGAATATTTAAGTATTTGGGCTTGATTACTTACTTCTTTTTTGACTTGAAAGCTCGCAACTTCACCAACAGCCATCATTTTCACAATTGTCTCCCAAACTTCCAGTTTAAACTTGTGACCTATTACTAAAACCATAGGCTCCTTTTTTCCAATTTTTTTGCTGTCATCTATAAGTATTCTTTCCTGTCCGAGTTTCCATGTTTGAAAATGAAAATGAGCCTGTGAAATTGCAAACAATTATTAAACACAAATAAAAATCTTGCAATAGTTTTACCGAATATCGAATTAAATTAAAACCTTGCTTCCGTCAGCTATAGGAATATATTTTTGACCAGTGTGAATTATATTTTTTACTATGGGTGCTGTATATTCCATTTGTAAATTAATTAATCGTCAATTTATTAATTTCGAGTACAACAAATGTACAACAAAACAACACAACAAATTGTAAATTTTGACAGCCTAGCGTAGACTATTATTCTACCGTTTGTCTGTCTGGCACAGAGGGCGGCCTACCGTACAGTATTCCGTGTGTACACCTTTTTAATAGACACTCAAGCTAGCTCAACAAAGCTACAATAATGGCAACATTTTTTAGAACTACCAACATTGCCACGCCATGAGTGAACGGCGAATGAATAGCGAATGGTAATTACAAAAAATATTACGAATATAATCAAGTTGACGTTTCTTTCTTTCCTTTCCCAAAGCAATTTTAGCTAAAAAATATCATTTATACAGTGTCCGTTCATGTAGAAATAAGTGTCTGTAAATTTTGTTCCATTTAGTTTATTTGTTGTAAGTGATTATGGCTGATTTCTTCGATTCTGAGGCCGAAGAGAGCGGGGTTAGTATGGAAAGAGATTGTGATTCGTCAATGATACAATTTAAATTTTCTTAGTTTTGTGCATTATAATGTTATTGCAAATATCTTTGTAGCTGTCTGAAGATGATGAGCAGCCAGCGGAGCGTAAAAAACCTAAGCGCAAGATAGCAGTTCAGAGTGACGACGAAGAGGAAGACGAGGAAGGTAAGTACCAGGCATTTGCAAATTACCACGTTTGGGTGTTAAAAATAAGCTTCTTCGTATTTAAAGCACATGTTCGGACCTTTCCTGCTGTAGTTCTGACCTTAAAACCTGTATTCCAATCTGTATTTCGGGGGTAACCTTGTTTTTTGAGATTGACATACTTATGCATTAAAAGTAAGATAGTATTGTTGCCCAGTGTTTATCCTTTTACCTTTTTTCAGATGATGAGGACCGCCTACGTGAGGAGCTAAAAGATTTAATTGATGATGCACCCATAGATGAATCTGGCAGTGATGGGGAGGATTCTGATGCCAGTGAAGGTCCCACTAAGAAGAGAAAAAAGAGTGATGATGAGCTTGATGATCGGTTGGAAGATGAAGATTATGATCTCATTGAAGAGAATCTTGGTGTTAAAGTTGCAAGGGTAAGGTGGTACTCATCCAATTCACCAGCAATTGCAGCAATGAATACATTTCTTTTGGTTTAGAGAGGTTGCAATGTCTTGCACAATAATGATGATATCATGTATTGTGTGTGATATAATAAAAAAAACAAATTATATCTAGTACATAAGATGAACCAAATGTTGAAGTCAAGCTTTACAAAAGCTTGTTTCTAAATTGCCACAGGTTGCTTAAAAAGTTGCTGCTAGTGGGCTAATTTTATAAAAAATATAGCATGATATACAAAAATAGTATTTGTTTGACACATAATCATTTAAATACTTACCCGTATGATAATAATTTATTATTTAAAATGTACATAATCATTTTGCTATTAGAATTGTATTGTTGATCAGGAAATTTATTTTCTGATCAAACTTTCAATATTGGATGAGATTTCATAATCTATGTTTTACCAGGCCTGTGTATCTCCCCGCGGAGGTAGAAAAAACGTACCTACGCGCGGCGCACCTACGTAGGTGCTAAAACAAGTTGCGTGTCGCTACTGGCCAGAGCCACGCTCGCGCGTTTTATTCACCGGCGGCCGCGCGGCTACGTTGCTGGCTGGACGAGAATGAATAAAGTACTAGAAAGAGGCACTAGATGGCGTTAGAAGCTTCTCGTAGCAGTCAACCCTATCGCGTCGCGTGATATTACGTCACTGAATAGGTTTAGTGTATTATGAATCATATTCCAGAGCAATAAGTATGAAATTATCTTGCAATGGATTTTTGTAGGTGTCTACACGAAAATGTGCTTGACTCTGAGGCGAACTAAATTACGCCATATTGTTGACGACATTGAGTAGACATTTCTTTGAATACAATTGCTAAGTCATACTTCTGTACGAAGTACTAGTATTCTGTGGTTTTACTTAGACTTGTTTCTTCATACCTCAGAATATATTGAATTGGCTTCATTCATAGTTGTAATTTCATATTATTTTTTGTAGAATAAATTCAAACGTCTCCGTCGCTTGGAGGATGATGACAGTGATAATGAAGGAGCAGATGACCCAGATCTGGAAAGAGAGGTCATTGCTGAAAAACTGTTTGTTGGAGGATCTGATGAGGTTTGTACAAAATAACGTAACATACAGTCCTGGTTAATTGTAGGTTTTGTATCTTAGAAACATGATAAGAAAGAAAAGCAAGGAAAGATATTTATTTAGTGGTCAATTGATCATTTACATGCACAGGCACAGTGTAAGTTCACAAGTTCCATATAGGTATGATATGATAAATTGCAAGAGCTTTCAATAATTTGTAAATAAAACCTAGACCCAATTTGTAAAGACTTGAAAATAAATTTGAAAAGGTATAACAAATTATAAGGTTAAGTTTAAAATGAATCTTGGTATGAGGTTACTTGGTAAAGTTTAAAATGCTTTTTTTTCTTGTAATATTTAGGAGGATGAGAACCGTTCCGAATCAGCGGCCCATCAGCAACAGCAGCAAGAGTATGATGATGAGAATGAAGACATGGAGTCGGATGCCGATGACTTCATTGTAGACGATGACGGCAGGCCTATAGCTGAACGAAAGAAGAAACGCAAACCCATCTTTACTGATGCGTGAGTTTTACTGTATATTCCTGTACACACCATAGACCTATCCTCCTATAGTTATCCAATCAAAGTCAAGTTGGATTTACCTCTATACCAAAATACAAACAGAAAATAATAGTGGTTTTGGCTTTGAAACTTATTAGAGAGTTACTGAATTTGTATTCTTTCTTACTTTGATTGAGAGTAACTTTTAGTTTTAAAATAACTGGATTTGATTACTGGTTTAAAAAAATATCTCTTATTTCATTGAATAAATAAATAAAATTTACATTGTAGCTCCCTTCAAGAGGGTCAGGATATTTTCGGCGTGGACTTTGACTATGATGAATTCGAGAAGTTTGGCGACAAAGAATATGAAAGTGAGGATGAGGAGGACTTGGACGAGTACCTTAGTGATGAAGACGAAGATGGTGCGTTATGGTTTTTTCCTTTGCAATTTTTTATTAATTATGTCAAAATATTCAGAACTTTAGGAACAAAAGAAAGTTTGGAAACAGTAGTTCTTTTATAAAATGACTAGCGGTCCCCGCGACTTTGTTCGCGTAAATTTAGGATTTCCTGTGGGCATTGTTAGGAGCGGAGTATTTTTTAAAACTGTGATATCTTTTATTTTAAGATAAGAATCAAAACGCGTGTGAATAATATGAACATATTAATTATAACGGTCCCCCGCGACTTCGTCCGTGCTTTTTGATTTAACTGCTTCCCCGTTGCTTTCTAGCTAGGTATCATGCATTTTATAGCTCATACGAAGCGTTCCCCGAGAAATAAGCTATCTAACACAATTTTTTTTTTTCAAATCGGCTCAGCACTTCCTGTGATTAGCATATTTAAACAAAAAAAAAATCCTCCGTTTTCCAGTTATAATGTGAGATATGGTGCAACCGACCCTAACCTCTTTATAATATTAGTATAGAAAAAATAGCAGTCCCCAAGGACTTCTTGCGCACCTATTGATTTTACTCCACTCCTGAAAGACATAAAGTGATTTTTTTAAATTACCTATCTTATAGCCTTGCTAGATACGTTGTACCTTACACAAAGGTTTTTTTCAAAATCGGACCATGAATACTCGTAGGTAATTCTGATCTGAGATAAGTGCATTCAAACAATCAATTAGACAAAAGTCAATAAGAAATCAGAAATATTAAAGTACTATCCTGGTCACCACCGCCTTACCACGATGGCCAAAGAAAGAGCATTGCGTCTTGTCGTATTGTGTGTGCAAGCGACAAAGGTGAGTGTAGTTAAGGCAGGCGGCAGAGACCTCTTTGCTTGAACTTCAATTCAACACATCGTACGTCCTAGTAATTACCTACTTACTTATTAAGTTATTTGGAAAAACTCAAGCTGACCCGCGAGTTAATACGTACAGCGCCATCTATATCTACATTATAATATTTTGTTGCGTCTTTTAATTTCTATTCGACTACATTATCCTGCACCCGCTTCAATTTTTCTGCATGATTTATAGGTATGACTGGGGGAGAATACTTTTAGCATTGAGTCCACCTTAAATCCACCTTAAAAAAAAACTATTGACGATATAGCAAAAGGCCAACTTTGCTGCCGTCCTAACTTCGATACAATATTATATTACTCGTGATAATTTTTTAATGGTATGTCCGATTTGAATAATTCTAAAAGTAATTTACAGGTACAGATATAGCCTTAAATATGACGTGATTTATTTGGATAAGGATTAATACCGACTTACTGAAACTGTGGCTTTCTTTTTGCCGCCGCAAAAATGACATATTTTTACCTAAAAAAGGAGTTATTGTGACTTAACTGTTATAGTTAGACATATGTTATCGCGGACTTTATTGTAGATAATGATGTCCTCTACAAAACTGTAGAACATTTCTTTGCTCTATTGTCAATAGTTTTCGCAGCGTTCGCAATTTAATGATTTTCCTTTTACACCTTTGGTTACATAATCGAAGTTTTCATACGGAACCCTAATTTTTTTGATAATGTAATATAGCCTATGTCCATCGCAGATAATGCAGGATTCTAATGGTGAAAGAATTTTTTAAATCGGTTCAGTAGTTTCGGAGCCTATTCGTTGCAAATAAACAAACAAACAAACAAATCTTTCCTCTAATAAATAAATATAAATATAAGAATAAAAATTCTTATTGATTTTTAGGTGAAAGAAGAAGAACCAAAAAGGGTAAACCGAAGCGACCCAAGAAGTCCATATTTGAGATATACGAACCCAGCGAGCTGAAAAGGAGCCACTTCACAGACTTGGATAATGAGGTGTGTGCCATTCTATTTAGTAAGTTCATATTTTATTAAACAACATACAAAGGAGTTCCTAACAATGCATTATGCAAAACGTAAAGGATTGAATACACTGTTTCCTTAACATTTTTCTTAAATTATACAGAAAGTATCAATTTGCAGGTAAAAAGCAATGTTGCTCACAGATATCATTACAACTTGAAATCAATTAATTTCATCCTTGTATGTGTAGTTATATGTAAGAAATTCCATTGTTTCGATGATGCTTACCAGAAGATGTTCATATTTTAATTCCAAAAAAAAATTACATCCTGTGTAAACGCGGCTTAAAGATGGCATCTCAAAATGCGATCAGTATTACATCTACTAACTCCATTCACACCTCTATAGATCCGCAAAACAGACGTGCCAGAGCGAATGCAGATCCGGGAGGTGCCCATCACGGCTGTGGAGGAAGGCAGCACTGAGTTAGAAGACGAGGCTGAGTGGATATACAAGCAGGCGTTCCTCAAGCCACCCGTGTCCAAGGCAGACTCGCAGGAGGCTAGGGAGAGGTCACGCAGGTTAGTACTTATAGATATATGCTCTTACATAGGTAATGCTGAAGCGGGCTTCCTATCATTGCCTCGGTGGCACCCCTAAAGTTATGGTTAAAGATCGTATGCATATTAACCTAAACTTCACTTCTCCGAGACACATCTTTCCGCGCTTTTGTGGCCACGCCCGAGTTACGCTACTGTGATTCCGCGTAAGAAAGACTAAATGACTAGGACTAGGTAACTAAATATATGCATCCGAAAATGTCGAGTTTTAACTAGATTGCGAGGATTCAGGGTTCTTTTATGCCGTTGAAGTTGAGAATGAACAGATATTTCATTTATGACATTTGTAATTCAGTTAAACATTCGCAATTTGTGAAAGATTTCTTATTAGACCGGGCACACAAAGTGGAATTTACTTATTTATTGCCATTACAGCAGGCTGATTCCCAAACTCTGTTGCTAACAATTTTGCGATTAAAATTGTTTGATATTATTGTAATTTTTAATTTTGCAATGATTTATGGGTGCACAGGTAAAAAACTTTTGCACACAAACTTTAATGAGTTAACGCGCAAATTAGTGATCACAGAAGCTCGATTTCTGTCATTTTAAAGGCTCGCCTAAATAAAATCTGAAACTAGTCCCACATTGTCAGGGGCTCGAGCACGATAACGAAGATCCGGCAAGCGCTGGACTTCATGCGCAATCAGACGCTGGAGGTGCCGTTCATCGCGTTCTACCGCAAGGAGTACGTGCAACCCGAGCTGAACATCAACGACCTATGGAAGGTCTACAAGTACGACGCTAAGGTAAGTGAACAAAGAAAAAAGAAATATACTTCACACAAAAAATATTTTCAAAAACTCGTGGGCACCTACAGTAATACCCAAGTGATATGGCTTGCCGATATACCTGCGCAGAAGATGAATTTTAAAGCGCGAGATATACTATAGGCTACTCAGCACGCTCGCGCGTCTTTTTCCTGTTCCGTTATTGGTCATAAGCTGCCGCCATGCCAGCGATGCGAGAGTGAGATGGAACTTATACCTGCAGTGTACTATAGACCGTAAAGCAGTGCAATCTAAGGTTTCTTGTAAATTTTAGCTTTTTCGTTAATCTTCGGAGCCATACTTTCTATTTCTGCGTGAACGAAGATTCACGACGCGCCTTATTAAGTAGGTACTACTGTAACTTACTATCAGAGTCGATTGCGCCTTACCACTTTGCGGTAAGTTTCGCTTAGCAGACTTTAGACAACTTCATAATTTGAATCACCGGTTAGTTGGTATACTTAAAAAAATATGTCAGTGTAACTGCGTGCAAGTATGAATTTTATTGTTAGGTGGCTAGAATAGTTATTTGGTTTTTGTTTGTCCTTAGAAAACTATAATGCGATGTGCAAGCGATTTTGGCCTTAAGACTGGTAAGGAGCACTCTTCCTCGATAGACCTATTACCTGAAGACCTCAATCATGATTCTGATCAAACAATAAGGTCAATTTAAATCTGCCATGCCAAATTGGATATTCCCACGTAGTTTATCGTGATCGGAAAAAACAGTTATTGTAAAACTACATACAAATTTTTATTTTACATTCATTGCACAATGTTGTACAATTGTAGAGTTCTATGACGTTGAATGCAAATTATTACAGATAACCTTTGTTATAAATCTGTTCTTGTTCAGGTCAAGGAAAGTGCAAATCTCATTTCCATTATAAAAAGTAGTTTACATATTCTTGAGATTGTAGTAACTAATGTGATAAGCCGGATCATTTGGTTTTGAAAGATTTGCTGATTTTTATAGTAAGGATAACGACACTATAGTACATGCCAGATAAACGGGCATAAAAGGTCGTTCACCTTGACAGCTAAAACCTTGTGACACGTATCATTTGTATTTCTAACTAGCGATTATTACGACTTTTGATTTTTGGGTTCAAGGTCGACCCGTACCCAGGTTCATTTGTTAGACAGATTCGTATCGCTCGTTACGGCTTATAGTTAGGGTCGCCGCGCTTTGCATACTGGCGTGCAGTGGCACACGGGTGACGGTCTGCAGGGGTGACGGCTCAATGACTTTTTATGCACCGTTAAATGGCACGGTCGGGTTAGATGGGGTTCGACGCTGCTCAAATACGACGTCTTGAATTCTTAAATTTCTTGAATAACATCTCTCAGTTTTGCTTTCTTTTACAAATCTCGGCAACTAATTAAAAACCAGGTCCATCAGGCGGATTGGGACGGGTCGCATTGTAACGCATATTTCCGCCTGCTTACGGTTTGTATAAGACATCGTACACTACTGGCGGATCGGGGCGGATCGGACCGCAACGATCTACGATGTTTCATATAAAACAACACACAGGCAGGTATCCGCCTGCCTGTGGTTGTTTTTCGCCTTGCGGTCCGATTCGGCCCGATTAGTGGACGGCAGCCTTAACACGCCTTTATTGCCAGTATTAAAAATCGCTCCGCTAAGCCGTTTCCACAGGAGCTACGATGAGCGAGGCTAGGAATGAAGCGATTTTATTGGTTTTTAACAAATACATCTCTCGCTACGCATCCTGGCACATCTCTAGTGGAACTTCAGCGCACATGCCTCATCTTAACTGTAGTAGCTTAATAAAGTTAATTCACAAGGTAGCCTAATTGTATCAATTCTGCCAAGAATGCACCAGCCGCCCGCATCTCCCCCTGTCCCCGTTCTCGTCTTACCTCCGCGCCTGCCGCGCACCTGTACCCCGGCCAGGACTCAATTATATTCCTACATTCAAGCGCGACCCTTCGGCGCCCCAACAAGACGTACGGGGAGCGAGTAAACGTCAATCGCACGCGGCTGTCATAGAAAAACCTATTACTCTCAACATCACCCGTCCCAGCTGACATCTAGCATGCCCCCGTACCTCTGGCGACCGCAGGAGAGTCGCGAATGAACTTGTCGAACTATAAGCGGTATTTGCTTACTTTTGGGTAGCCTTGTTAAAAGATTGAAGAATTTGTGTTGTTTCAGTGGTGCCAACTGAAGCAGCGCAAGGAGAACCTGCTAAAGCTGTTGGAGAACATGCGCGAGTATCAGCTGGATAAAGTGATGGAGAACCCCGACGCGCCCATCCCGGACACCATGAGGCTCATCAAGGACGAGGATATAGAGAGGTATGCTTGTCTCTTTCTCTGAGGAGATATAGGGGCACGAACGTAGACACTTTTTGTTACCGACACGGCACACCTTACCACCTCAGGAAACCGAGCTATTGTATGAGACGAGTATGCCAAATAGGAGCAACTGGACACACAAGTGTCCTTGCCCCTTAAACGTTTGCAGTGTTCCCTAAGATCGATCATTTCTGAACTAGAAACAGCCTTTTAATTTTTATCTAAGTAAGCTCAGAAAGTTGATAGTCTTCCGGCTCACGAAGTCAACCTTATAAACCTTACACTTTAATTCTAACAATGCTCCATAACACATTTTCCAGGACTTTCAAAAGTCACTTGTCCGCGGTTTGCGGTATAGCACAAAGTTATTTAATAATCCTGAACAAAATAAATAAGCATTCATAAGCGAACTTGCTTTTTTATAGTAAGACTCCGTGGACGTTTTTTATTTGTTCAATTTACCCATTCTGGGTAGGCAAAGGATCAAGTCCATACAGCCACGTCTTCAGTAATTTTATTTGTATCATTTTTTCTTCAGTTTTCTTCTATTACATTATTTACACAACTATACTAACACTAAACTACAAACTAACCTAACCTAACTCATTGAAATGCGAGGTGGTTCACATTTCAATGTTCTCAAGAATATTTTGAGCGGGAAATCGAACCAGATCAGATAGGAGCGCCTTACTTTGTTTCTCACTTTTACTTCATTAGTTCTCCTCTGCAGCACATTATTAAGATTATTCCACCACACAATCACAACAATGACCACGAAAAACTAATTTAGAAAATTAAGAAACCAAAATACTCGACCCTCCGTGGACGTGTAGGCATGCGAGATGTCAGCGGGGACGGGAGGTGTTTCCGGGATGAGGATTTTTATTACATTTGCGTACAATTCGCTTGCTTCCTTCGGTCGCGCACAGACGGACTATACCATCGGCACGCTTAGAAGAGCTAACTTATAAATGCAGGTGTTTGAACAGAGATGTGATTTCAGACTAAAGAGCGTGCAAACATCGGAGGAGCTTCGCGACGTGCACACGCACTTCCTGCTGTACTACTCGCACGACCTGCCCGAGATGCAGAAGGTGCAGCGGGTCAAGGAGAAGAAGAAGGAACTTGAGGAGAAGAAGTGAGTGGATACTTATTTATGTCTTTTTTTCGTTTAATTTATGTCTTTTAACACAGTGAAGTTACGATGGTATCAATTGATTAGGATTAGAGTCGCATAACTATCGGTAGTTGACCTTGAAAAGTAGGAAACTATCGATAGTGCTATTGTTAGTGTCAATAGTATCGATATTATTGATGATCAATACTATTGCCCTGAATCACACTATCGATACTATCAATACTATAGTCGATATCAATGGTTTTAGTTCTAACTATCGATAGGATTGATACTATTGGAGCTAAATTCAATATTTTCGATACTCTGTCAATATATCGATAGACTGTCTATTTAGCTATGCCACAGAATACTAGTACTTCGTACAGAAGTATGACTTAGCAATTGTATTCAAAGAAATGTCTACTCAATGTCGTCAACAATATGGCGTAAATTAGTTCGCCTCAGAGTCAAGCACATTTTCGTGTAGACACCTACAAAAATCCATTGCAAGATAATTTCATACTTATTGCTCTGAAATATGATTCATAATACACTAAACCTATTCAGTGACGTAATATCACGCGAGGCGATAGGGTTGACTGCTACGAGAAGCTTCTAACGCCATCTAGCGCCTCTTTCTAGTACTTTATTCATTCTCGTCCAGCCAGCAACGTAGCCGCGCGGCCGCCGGTGAATAAAACGCGCGAGCGTGTCGCTGGCCGGTAGCGACACGCAACTTGTTTTAGCACCTACGTAGGTGCGCCGCGCGTAGGTACGTTTTTGTTACCTCCGCGGGGAGATACACAGGCCTGGCTATGCTAATAATATGAAGAAGGAAACTTACGATGAAAATCTACGAAAATGTTATCACGGAAGTCAATATAATGTCTTTTTGGAAGTGAATGTCTAGAAACCTACATCACATTTTAATGTTTCTTTTGATAGTATATAAGTTATAGCATAACAGTCATTAGTTTTCATTAGTGATCTTGTACTTTATTCCGTGATTTAATTCAAAGGCAAAACTTCTCATCCCATCAATGACAGACCAAAATTCATGAAATGTCAGAATTTTTGAATGCGATTTGCGATGCTCTTCGGCTAGCCCCCGGCGCTTCTAGATACCCAGGGGCCCGATTCTCGCGCCTTCGATATTATATCAAATACGATATTTCTTGAAAAAAACATGGCGGATATCACAAAATGTGATAAATATTGGACATTGTCATACTTCGAGAATGCGCAACATAAAAAATTTGTGATATCCGCCATGTTTTTTCGATAAGTATCGTATGAGATATAATATCGAAGGCGCGTGAATCGGGCCCCAGGTCCGGGAGTGTGAAATTTGTCACCTGACCACCCTCCATTCGGAGCCCGACGCAAAACAGCTTGCTGTGTACCGTCGGTGAGTCGGAGTGCCAGAACGTCGACTTTGTCTACGCCACGTCTGGTTTAGTCTAGCCTCAAGAGCAAACGCATTCCAAAAAAAAGACCAAGGAAGTGTGGAGACAAAATTCATGATAAGCTCAATATCTTTCGTAGGAGACTAGCTCGGGAGGAGGCGGAGAAGAACGGAGAAGATCCAGATGAAGCGGCGGCTGAAGTGGAGGCGCGCGCGTCTGACGAACACGAGCCGCCCTGCGACGTGAAGTACGCAGTGCGCTCCGGGCCCTACGAGCTGTGCCGGAAGGCTGGCATTGGTAAGGCCTTGTTATTTATTAGACGTTGACCCGTGTCGATAGATCATTTCTTGTCACCCGGGTCTATCGTGACCCATTCGTGTGGCGATCGGGTCATAATGATTCGATTGTTTCAAGTCTCGATTAAATTGTTTAGTTTGTAAGTTTTTATGATATATCGTCAGTTTTAAAGCTAAATCGGTATTTAAAAAAATGTATTTAGCTATTTGGTAAGAAATAAAGAATGACGTCTTCCGGGATTGTGCTAAGAAAATTATTTTGGACATTCAATCCATAAGGGGGTAAAAGGGGGGAAGGTAAGCTTGTATGAAACTCCTTCAGTTTTGAAGCTAAATCAATAGAAGTTGGTATTTAGTTATTTGGTTATAAATTAAGAATGAAGTGTTTTGAGATTTTCGAAAATTAAACTTGTTTTTGTAAGGTGAAACTTGCTCTTAATTAATCTTGGACTGTAAACTAAACTGGAGTAAAAACGAACTAAATCAAGTAAAAGGTTACATGCTGTTTATGTTGTCTGCAGAGCCCCTGGTAAAGAAGTTTGGTCTGACGCCGGAGCAGTTCGCGGAGAACGTGCGCGACAACTACCAGCGGCACGAGGTGGAACAGCAACCGGTGGCGCCTCTAGAGGCTGCTGCCCCCTATGTAAGTATTTTTCAACCTTACCAGACTCACTGAAAATATACAGATATATCCACTTACCATTTCTTTTTTCGATTCTAAGCTCTTAACTTTTCAGGGTCTAAGCTTTCTGCCCACTAAAAGTCATAAAGTCATAAAAGTCATTTATTTATGCATGTAGACCCACTGGGGGCACTTATACACGTCCCAACATATGTTTTTTACCTACCACTGCTTCGGGACAAATTCTGGGCTAGTGCTGAGTAGAAGCAGCGCAAGAAACTCAGTCACTTTTGTCAAAGCCCTTTTTAAAAATAATATTTTGATACAGAAATTAAAATTTTACTGGTGCGAGCTGGTCCACACGTTGACATCATTCAAATAATCGTCTACCTTATAATAAGCCTTTGTCATTAAAGTATCCTTTATTAATGATTTAAATTTATTAATTGGTAATTCTACAATATGTTGTGGTAATTTGTTAAAGAAATTGATACATTTCCCTATAAAAGACTGACCAACCTTTTGAAGCCTGAATTGTGGAACAGCAAGTTTATTTTTACTATTTCTAGTGTTAAAACAATGTGTATCACTTTTCTTTGTAAATAGATGCAGGTTTTTGCGCACATATATAATATTTTCATAAATATATTGAGAGGCTACCGTTAATATCCTTATCTCTTTAAAAAAATATTTTAATGAATCTCGAGGTTTGAGGTTATAAATAGCACGTACGGCCCTTTTTTGTAGTACAAAAACTGATTGGATATCAGCAGCTGAGCCCCACAGTAAAATACCGTACGACATCAAGCTGTGGAAATAACTAAAATATACTAGTCTGGCCGTTTCAATATCAGTCAAGCGCCGTATCTTTTTTACAGCAAAAGCAGCTGAACTAAGTCTTCCTGACAAGGCCACGATATGAGGACCCCATTGTAGTTTTGAATCTAAAGTTATGCCTAAAAATGTTATTGAATCTATAGTATTTAGCAATTTGTCTTTTATCAAAACATGTGTTGAGGCCTGTCTGACATTAGGCATAGTAAACTTAATACATTTAGTTTTATTCCCGTTAAGTAATAACGTTGTTAACGGTAAACCAATGTAATACTTTACTTTAAATTTAATGAATTCATTGAAGCTCCATAATGTCGTAATTTTTTCAATAAAGTTTTATGTTCCACACAATCAAAAGCCTTTGAAAGATCACAGAAGATACCTAAAGCATCTTGTCTATTGTCATAGGCATCAAATATATGTTTTAAGAGAGCTACTCCCGCATCAGCAGTACTTCTACCTTTAGTAAAACCAAATTGTTTTTTGTGTAGTAGATGGTTTAAAGAAAAGTGTGCTAGTAATTGATTGAATATTACCTTTTCAAATATTTTACTAAGGACCGGCAAAATTGATATTGGTCTAAAATTAGAGGGGTCACTTTTGTCACCGGATAGAAATAACGGTATTACTTTACTAAATTTCATTAGGCTTGAAAACTGTCCATCATCAATGCACTTGTTAAAAATTATTGCTAAGTGAGGAGCTATTGTGCTGATAATTGATTTAATAATATACACAGATAGTCCCCATAGATCCTCAGTCTTTGTTCAATTTAAATCTAGAAAGGTTTTTATAATTACTTCGGGACTGACATGCCTAAAGTGCAGTGGAGAATCGCACTTATCGACATTGGATTTTAGAATCGACTCGGCAAGTTCTGAAGAAGAGGCAAGGTCTTTAGTTGTTGAAGGTGCAATATTGGAAAAAAATGACTCAAAGGCATTTGCAACTTCTGGGTTGGATGTGATCAATTTCTGTCAGACTTTTAATGAGAATTTGCTACTTTTTGATTTATTTTTACAAGTTTCTTTGTTTATTATGTTCCATGTAGCTTTTGCCTTATTATAAGTCAGCCTATTAGATCCCACTGCTGGGAAAAGGCCTCACCTCAACTATGAGGAGGAACGAGCCATACTTCACCACGCGGGCTCAGTGCGGATTGGTGGAGGGGTGTATGTAAGGCAAGTGACAAACCTTACTGTCAGAACTTATCAAGCCGCCCTAGGGCCTCTGACTAGGCTTAACGACTAATACCACAGATATTAGCCGGGACCAACTGCTTAACGTGCCTTCCGAAGCACGGAGATGCTTGTCATGGACGTCACTTAAATGGTCGGAATGGTCACCCATCCAATCACGACCGCGCCGTGGGTTGCTTAACTTTTGGTATCACTACCAAAGCGCTGCCGCCACTGCGCCACAAGCACCTCTCACTCACCTTTTGCCTTATTATTTGAATTTAAAACTATCCTACGAATATGGTTTGACTTTGCTGTTTAAATATCTTACATACTTGTTTAAATATCTTAGAGTATCTTTTTATATATTCAATAATATGTGGATCTTGTGAATATTCTCTTATACTATATAAGTCATACAATTAAACTTTTATGAATTCCTGGTGTAGCCCAGTCATTAAATTTACATTTAGCCTGATTTGTCTTAAGCCTCTTCAGTGGGAAGATTTCATTAAATTGATTTTTGATTAATTCAAAAAGGTCTTCATATAATTTATCAACACTATCGCTAATATTGGGTATAGTTGAATTAACACTATCACAAATAGTATCCCTAAATCTGTCTAACCTATTTACTGTGACAGGCCTATAAACATTCTCCACAACACTTGAGGCATGACTGTGTTGAAATGAGACCTTTTGACCTCTATGATCAGAACTGAGATTACGTAAGATACATTTATCAATTACGATTGCGTGGGAATCACAAATAATATTATCTAAACAAGTTGCCGTGCTGGGAGTCACCCTGGTAGGTTCATTAAAAAGATTAGATAAATTAAAAGATGCAAAGAGATTAAGAAATCGGGTAGATATCTGTGTTTGTTTTAAAATATTAATATTAAAATCTCCACAAACAACAATTTTTTTGTTTGATCTGCAAACTTTCTCCAATGCTTCTTCCATAATGGGTTCGAAAAGCTGGTAATTTGCATCTGGGGGACTATACACACATATTATAATATACTGATCCAGCTCCGCACACGCTAGTTCAATAGTTCGTTCCATTGAGAGTGACAAAATATCCTTACGGTCCTTGCAATTTAATTCATTTTTTAAGAGTATTAGTGACCACCCTCTAGTAGTGGTCTCCCTTGAGAACGAACTACCGACCTTATAATTATCAATACTTATCATTAATTCATATTTTTTACACCAATGCTCTGTAAGACAGATTACATCCAAATTTAAATCTTGCAAAACTAATGATATTTCAAGTTCTTTGCCAGCCAAGCCTTGTATGTTTTGGTAAACTAAATTAAAACTAGACCTGGCTTTTGTCTTCCCTTTTAGTTTAAAGTCTCAGAGGTAATCAAATTTACAATATCTAAATTAGTATTACTACTAACAAGTTGAGAACCATGTGATACGATGGTTTTGTTTATTAAACAATTAATATTGTATGCTAGCAAAGTAGCTATTCGTTTTTTAATTCTAGTAGGCAGGTGTAAAGAGCCGCCAGTCAGTGAAAATAAATTGTTAGTAAACTTATTTGTATCAAAGAACACAAATTTGTCACTATGACGCTGGGTTAAATTAAATAATAAAGTATTCAATAAATGAATACAGTTATTTTCTTGCGCCGTACGATTTCTTGAAAATGGTAAGGCACAAAAAAATATTTTGTGAACGTCTAAACTGGACAATAGTGAATAATTTTTTATAATATTTTTTTACTGAGTTTTTGACTATCTCCTAACATAACTACAAGTATAGAATTTGAATTTAGGTCACTACTTTGAATACAGTTTACTATCTGATCAAAGGAGGCATTGGGCATATAATTATTTATAATATTACAATTTAGGTTCTTATGTAGTAAGGAACCATAACCAACCCCTAATTTATCAGAAAAAAACATAACATTGTTACATTTGTTGCTGGAATTTTGTGAACAATTCTTGTTTTCAAAATTATTTGAATTACTTGATATACATTTTGATAGGCATTTTTGCAAACCAAGCTCTCTTAGTTGCTGGGAGTCATTTGGTAAGCTTAGCTTAATATTGGGCAGTGAAGTAAAATCTGTGTTTGGGGTGCCCATTTTTAACAGCTTATTAGCAGCCAGGATATGCTCCGATATTTGTTCCTGTAAAGAGTTATATTTACTTGTAATTGAATTTAATGACTCTTGCAACCTTGAGATATCAGTTTGCAATTTTCCTACTACGTGATCATATTTGGACCTGCTTTCTTGTAATTTATTTTGATATATTTCTAAGCTGTCTAGTAAATCTAATTTTTCCTTTCTCAGCTGTACATTATTATAGAAACATTTCTGTTTTTTTACAAGTTTTTCGTTTTTTTTTATTATTTTCTTATTTTTTTTTTATATTTTTATAACTTAAGCAATTATTTTGCAAGTTTTTACGAAATTAAATCAAGTGCAAGTGCTTGCTACGCCAGTGAGCCGGCGTTCGATTTCATCAATACTTGGGGAATGTACCCGCATGTATCCAATGGAAATATTTTTACAAATATTTAACCATCAGTTAAGATGCAATCAGCTTAACCTTTTATATTTTTATAACTTAAGCAATTATTTTGCAAGTTTTTACGAAATTAAATCAAATTTCACTTACAAAAATTAATCGACTGTGTCATCCGGTGGGACTCGAACCCACGTCCCTTCGCTATCCGGGCGAGTGCTCTTACCAACTAAGCTACGGAGGACGTTAGTCAGTCGACGAATTTTTGCAAGTGCTTGCTACGCCAGTGAGCCGGCGTTCGATTTCATCAATACTTGGGGAATGTACCCGCATGTATCCAATGGAAATATTTTTACAAATATTTAACCATCAGTTAAGATTATTATTTTCTTAATTTTAATATACTTTTTTACTCTATTTCTGCCTGATAATTTAATCTGTTTTGTACTGTTTAAAGACTGATTAAATATATTATTTGAATCTAGATTTGAAACTGCTGCCTGTCCATTAGGGGTCCCAATCAGCTCCTCATAGAGATTCAAGGTCTGTGAGTATTCTTGATCTTTCTTCTCTTCTTCCAAGTGCAGTATTGTCCTGTTGGCGTCTCGCAGCTCACTTTCCAGCTCATTGTTCCGTATAAGTGTCTGCTCAAAGACACTGCTGCACTGGTCGAAGGCGCTGATGGTATTGAGGAGCTCATCGCGGTGTCCAGTAACCTCCTGGAGACGGGCATGCAGCTCCGCTAATTCCTTTTTAAGTTGAGAATTTATGTTTATATTTTTCTTCATCTCAACTTCACATTCGTCCCTTTCCCTAAGGAGTTGGTTACAGACATCCTTTGTTTCTTTCAAGTCTTCCAAAGCATTTTTTAGTTTTAATTCCGTTTCTCGAGAAGACATTCTGTGAGTCATGGTTCCAGTCCGGGTGGCCATAGTGTTCACCTGAAATTTATTTAAAAAGGAGTGTACAACAGATGTTTGGGTAGGTATCGGTTAGTCAACAAAAAAACTGATAATAGGAATGTTTATATTTTTGTTACTGAGTTACCTACTTAATGTTTAATGTAAAAATAAAATTTCACAGTTTAAACAAAGTCTTTAAATTATAGGAATAACTTATGTTTTTTGTGTATGAATTGAATATAATTAATAAAAAACAAATGAATGAACAATCCGGCTATCAACGTCTAAGTGAGTACTATCACTATTATGCTTACTACTGCAATGTAAGTGTGTAGTAAGTGAACCAAATATAAATGTGAAGTGAAGATGACTGTTGAGTGTTTAGAGTTTATTGTCTGCGGCGAAAGGTTGTTATCTTCAACTTAACTTCCACTAATACGTCAAGTAAAGAGAGGCACAACAGGGCCGAAATGTTGTGAGGTTTGACGTGTCTCACCTTGGTGAGGCTTGTGCAGTGGGCAATGTTGTGTACGCAGCAATAAACAATCAGTTAACAGTATCCACTCAGCATTACTTCACAAAATTATAACCTCAAAATGTGTTGCAGGTTTTGCAAATACAAATATAAAGACTTAAAAAAGTTGATTTTAGATGAACACTATTATTTAAGTAGGTGTAAATGTTTTAAAAGCAGTACTCCCCTGGTTTTAGTATCCGTTGTCCACCTTTGACCTTTGATTTCAAATTGACGTCCGGCCGTTGCTGAATTTGGTTTTGTGTTTTGATTGATTCCGACGAGTATAGGTAATGCCCACAATAATACGGCGCAGTTATTGATAATGCTAATGATTAAACGCACAAGTTTATCTGGTTAACTTAGTTAAATAGTTTAAATTAATAAATAAAATCGGAGCTGTATAGAATTACTACTCTACTACTCTATACCATATCATGACCGTGCTAGGGCCGTATAAAAACACACATTTGATTTTGATCCCTAAACCACAGAATACTAGTACTTCGTACAGAAGTATGACTTAGCAATTGTATTCAAAGAAATGTCTACTCAATGTCGTCAACAATATGGCGTAATTTAGTTCGCCTCAGAGTCAAGCACATTTTCGTGTAGACACCTACAAAAATCCATTGCAAGATAATTTTATACTTATTGCTCTGGAATATGATTCATAATACACTAAAGCTATTCAGTGACGTAATATCACGCGACGCGATAGGGTTGACTGCTACGAGAAGCTTCTAACGCCATCTAGCGCCTCTTTCTAGTACTTTATTCATTCTCGTCCAGCCAGCAACGTAGCCGCGCGGCCGCCGGTGAATAAAACGCGCGAGCGTGTCACTGACCGGTAGCGACACGCAACTTGTTTTAGCACCTACGTAGGTGCGCCGCGCGTAGGTACGTTTTTGCTACCTCCGCGGGGAGATACACAGGCCTGGTTAAAGTTTTAAATTATATAAGCGCAGTCCGTTTTGTTACTAGGAGAGCGGTGCATCGACGAACACCCAGCTTAAACATTTTGAACTTTAAGTTGTCATGGTCGAAGTTTCAAGGTCGAAAATAAAATGTGTACTATATAAGGTTCTAGCCCAGAAGTATTAATATTATAAGTACACTAGCAGTTCCCCGCGACTTCGCCCGCGCCAAAAGTCGGATTTTCAATACAAATTTTCATCCCCCATTTCACCCCCCTGATGATTTTATATCGCGATAAAAAGTAGCCTATGTCCTTCCCAGTGTCTCAAACTATCTCTGTGCCAAATTTTATTTGATTCGGTCCAGTAGTTTCGGAGTCTATTCGATGCAAATAAACAAACAAACAAACAAATCTTTCCTCTTTATAATATTATAAGTAAATAAGTACAAAAGGACCTCTCCGCAATGTTATATAAGTAAATAGCGACTCTCGCCACGACACAATAAAATACAAATTAAGATCAAGGGACGCAAATAGCCTACCGCTATAAGCACCTACATATTAGGTCGACCTACGCCACGCCAAACACGCGCGTGAATCGTAGATCTTACATTCTATGCGGCCGGATTGTGACATCCATTACGACTAAACGCCGACCAGTCGATTACTTGTGGATCTAAGCTAAATTGCGGAGTGAACCAGGCCTGGCCCTAGCACGGTCAGGGTATGGTACGGCGTAGTGTAGTGGGCAGAGACGTTAAATGATTACTATATTCTAAATGTTGTCACCAGGCTCTCAGTACCGGCTCGGCTGCGGAAGTAGTCCGGCGAGCTGTTTACATGTGTGGGGTTCAGCTAGCCCGCGAACCGTTACTCCGAAGCACCCTGAGAGACGCCCTGAGGGAACGCGCGACCATCACCGTGCGACCCACGCCGCGTGGCTTGAAGGAGATCGACGAGAACCACGCCTGCTACAGGTAACTATGCGACTAGGCTAGCTAGGCGACGCCACCACAAGCTGCGGACGAATTTTTTCATACATTTTCGATAGCATCAGCGTAAATCGAGAGTTCAAGCCCTAAGTTGCGGAAGTCGCGACTAGTGGCCGCGTTTTGTCGCTCGCATCGCGCTCAGTAACAAGCTTCTCCCCGCCCGCGACCTTTTGGTGAGTCAGTTTTGCTGCAAACACCAAAAGTCGCAACTAAGTAGCGGCGATTGATGTCCGCCACTAAACCACTAGCGGCTGAGATAAGTGGTGGTTGAGTCTAATCGCTTGACTAAGCCACTCGTGGTTGCGTTTCGTGGCCAGGATCTGATAGCTCAATGTGTGGAAGCTCTACATGTGTGAGGTTCAGCTAGCCCGTGAACCGTTACTCCGAAGCACCCTGAGAGATGTTCTGAAAGAACGCGCGACGATCACCGAGGCCCACGTCGCGTGGAAGGAGAAGGAGATCGACGAGAACCACGTCTGCTACAGATCAGTATTTGTTTTATAAGTCGGGGTGCAAATCCCGGTTCTAAGAGGACCAAGCCTGGGCGGTATTTTCAGGGAGGCTAGAATCGTATTGTAAAATGGTATAAAATAAATTTGTAGCTCACGGCATTCTATCAAAAGGCTATTCTATATTTTCTACACAGATAGAAGTTTATACCAGAGTTGGTAAAATTGTAGACCCGAAAGTATACAAGGAAAAATTATGATTTTTTTAACGTAAATGGCGCTCCGCTAAGGGTATCCCTTAGCGGAGCGCTATTTTTAAGCATATCAAACTGTAGCTTACATCTTTCGTGTTTGATGTTTTGAATATGAAATATAAAGGACATGGATTGATAAATAGATCCCTAGGTTGAATCCTTGTTTCATCTATTCTATTCCCGTCTCACGGAGTTTCTTTCCTTCTCTTACACATAACTAATCCTCATTACCTTTGCCCAACAGCCTAAAATACCTAAAGAAGAAGCCGGTGCGAGACCTTACGGGCGACCAGTACCTAAAGCTGTCGATGGCGGTGGAGGATAAGCTACTGGAGATGACCATCAGCGAGGTTATAGAGGGCAACACGGGACCCAACTACCTCGACGAGTTGAAGGCGCTTTACCAGAAGGTAAGGGTTTAAGTTGCCGGTACAGTAATGATTTCCACTTCTGACGGTCAAGGGCTTGTCTCCTCCAGTTCAACCCAGAAACTTTGACGATGTCGTCTGTCCATCTTGCCGGCTGTCGTCCCACGTTTCGTCGTCCCTCTCTCGGTCGCCACTCCAGCACCTTCCCTCCCCACCTGCCATCCGTTCTTCGGCATATGTGACCCGCCCACTTCCATTTTCTACCCGCTATCACTTTGGCTATGTCGGTTAACCTGGTCCTCCTGCGTATTTCGGTATTTCTTACCCTATCGCTAAGGGAAATTCCCAACATAGCCCGCTCCATGGCTCTCTGGGCGACTTGTAAGCGGTGGATTGTTTGTTGAGTCAGCGTCCATGCCTCAGCGCCGTATGTCATCACAGGAAGTACACATTGCTCGAACATGCGACGTTTTAGGTTCATAGGCACCTTCTTGAATTTGAGTACGTCGGATAATTTACCATAAGCACCCCAGCCGAGTTGAATACGACGCTTTATTTCACTCTCTTGTCCGTTAACTTCTAAGCTCAAGGTCTGCCCTAGGTAAACGTACTACTTCACTTTCTCAATCAGATTACCTTGGATGGTTACGTGAGTAATGTCGTCGTCGCAGCACATGATCTTGGTTTTTAAGGCATTTATTTTAAGACCGACACTAAGCGATGCCTCATAGAGTTCCTGAACCATGGACTGTAGTTCGCCTACACTTTTTGCGAAAACGATGATCGGCAAAGCGCAGATGGGTTAGATTTTCGCCGTTGATGTTAATGCCTCTTTGGGTCCAGTCGAGAAGCTTAAATACGTCCTCCAAACAAGCTGTAAAAAGTTTGGGTGATATTGTGTCTCCCTGCCTTAATCCTCTCTGTACGAGCACTTGGTCTGTAAGCTCATGAAGTTTCACCTGTAAAGTAGCTGAGCGGTATATTTCTCTGATGGCTTCTACATATCTTGTGTCCACCTGGCATCGTTGTAAAGAGTGGATTACGGCCCAGTGTTCTACCGTATCGAACGCCGTCCACGAAGGCTACTACTAAGGGTTGATTATATTCGTTCACTTCTCTATAACTTGGCGTACTGTAAATATGTGATCCATCGTTGAGAATCCAGCCTGTTCCATTGGTTGGGCCGAATCTAGCCGGACTGTCAGACGATTGGTGACCACTTTGGTAAACAACTTATAGATGTGGCTAAGTAATGATATGGGTCGGTAATTACTTAATTTTGTGATGTCGCCCTTTTTGTGTAAAAGTATTACAATCGCATTCCTCCAAGATTCTGGTGATTTGCCATCGAACAATACTTTGTTGAAGAGCATCTGAAGTTGTTTAAGCACTGGTTTGCCGCCGTGGAGCAGTTGTTCGTAAGTGATCCCATCTTCGCCTGGTGATTTTCCTTTCTTCATCTGCTTAAGCGCATGTTAAATCTCATAGAGGCTAAACTCTGGGAGATCTTCCGTTCTGTGCCTAGTAAGGGTAGCTCGTGGATCACTAGATACAGCAGGGTTCATCTTTTGAGACTGAGAACTGTAGAGCTCAGAGTAAAATTTCTCTACTGTAACTGTAATCTCCTTACGGTCTGAAGTTTGTTGGCCCCCTTCTTTAGCTAGCCGATGTATCTGACAATTACCACGACTCATTTGTTTCCTGAACACTTTTGGACCCTTGTGCTTTTTAATAGTATCGAGGATTAATTCGTGTTTTCTTCTCCTTTGGAGCTTCCTTATAGCATGTCTTATACGACTATTAATATTGTTAATACCTTACCGGAAACTACTTTCAGTATAACCCGAAACTCTTTAGGGTGCGTGTAAATAGGCTTCTCTTGGGCAAGCTTGCTCCATCGTAGACCTTATTGTTTTATACTTTGCTTTTGGGCAAGGTGATGACCAAGAGTTATGACCAAGATGATGACCATTACCTATAAAAAATAGAGTTGGTAAGCGATGTGATTTTAATTAAAATATACGATGTATATCAATTGTTGGCTGAGTGTTCCGACATAAGATACCAGTAAACTTCAATTTGGCTTGGCTTTCAATTTCAACTTCAAGCTGGGGATTTTGTTATTTCAATTAAATAAGTTTGCGCGTGTGTGTGTGATATGATTCATGAACGGAAAGATGGATAGAAGATAAAAATAATTAGAGAGAAAGTAAGAGATCGTATAGTAAAAATACGTGAGAGAATGCAAACAGTGTGTGGCGGAGAAAGAGATATAGTAGGATAGAGAGAGAGAGAGAGACAAGAATAGTGAGCGAGAGATAGAGGAATAGTGAGAAAGAGAGAGATCCGTGGCATCAGCCACGGATCCACTTTTCCTCATTATGATATTAATTACGAACAGATAACTTGAGAAAACCTTAAATAAAAAACTATTTGTAAACTGCGAACTTCATTATGGTCTGGCCATGGCTTATACCATTATCACCAAGTACAGCAAAATCGAATTGGTTTCTGTTTAAAAAAGAGGATCGAAAACCATTGATATTAACGCGAATGTTTGTTTAGGATGAGTTCGCGGCCACAGTACAAGCGTGGAACGAGCTTCGGGCCGAGGCGGTTACCATCGCTCTCACTAAGATTGTGATGCCGGAGCTTCGGAGGGAACTGCACTCTGTGCTGCTGCAGGAGTCCAAGGAGTATGTGCTCAAGTGAGTATCTTTGCAGATATGATATGGAGTAGTAGTATACTTAAATTACCAGATGATATAGGATAGAGTGCTAGAATTTGCCATCTCACCAAACTATGAGAGTGAAGGAACAGAGAGTGCACTTGAGTATTGTGATACCTGTGCACTTTGTTCATGTTAAGAACGACGCAGACGAATCGAAAGCATTTCATATATTTGTAAAATTAGTTTATATTCCATGAGAACGTATCCAGCAACGCATACCATGTCAACCCCCAGTTCTGTATGTATTTTAGTAAGAGCTTCCGATTCGTCCGCCACCTTTCTGCCGTCTGCTAGTGTGCTCCTTTTAATTCGGCATATTCTGTGGCAGAATTTTTACCAACATGTCTCTTGCTACGGGCCTTAGTATTTCCCATGAATAGGTGTATAAGCGATTCATATAAAATCATTGTGCAAATAAGTTTTTTCTATGTGTTCACCCAAATGCCTTCTAAGGATAATCTAGGCATTGTATGTCGTCATAATTATGGAGTCCTGTTTTATAGGTGTTGTCGCCGCCGTCTATACGATTGGTTGAAGGTGGCGCCCTACGAGTCTAGGATATCGGACGACGATGATGATGAGTGGGACACCTCCAACGGTATGTGAAATTGAACATTATTCTTTGATGTTATGGTCTCGATCGTCTGTTATGGTGACATGCATACTAACGTTATACAATTTCAAAAGTAATATTAATTAAACCTTTCATCCTAGAAATGTCTGCATGTAAAACTTTGTGTCATTCATCTTTCAATTTTCTGTTCTCTTAGACAAAGTTGACTCGTTGGCATGAGCTGAACAGGTCCCCCTTTGTTTTACTTTTTTGTCGTTTAACTTTTACAAAAAGTGTCAAACTAGTGCTATAAGACGTATTATAAGGGGGTATTGTAATTGACAAAACGAAACTGGTCAATACACTATCGCAAAATCACCCCTATTACAACTGCATAGGACACCACAGTGTTCACCACGACGGGCTCTCGCACAGCAACTTTTCTTTCTTCATAATTATATAAAAGTGAATCTCTATTTTCCTTGTTCATCATTACTTAGAAATTTCGCTATTTTTTTTATTGTCTATTGTCAGGAGAAGGTTTTTATAAAGGAAAAAATAAGAAACATTAGAGAAACTTCATATTTTTATTTATATAGTTATGCCAGGACAACGCGACTCTTTCGGCTCAGCTAGTCTTTACAAGTATTTGCCCTAAGCACTTACCATACATTGTAAAAAAAAGTAATAATATAAAACATCATAAACTTAGTTAAAAAGCTGAACCTTCTAAAATAAACTCTTGCCAATAAAACTGTATTGTGGTCTGGTGGCAGGGCTCCGCGTGCTATCGATCGCGTACGTGCCAGACCGCCAGCACTCGGCGTTCGCGTGCGTGGTGGCGGCCGGCGGCGAGGTGGCGGACCACCTGCGCCTGCCGCATCTGCTGTACCGCCGCAACTCGTGGGACGCGCTCGAGAGGAAGAACAAGATCGCAGACATGACCGCGCTCAGGAGGTATGTGACACCAATTTCTGACTATTTCCTTGTGCGCAATTGCGCATGTAGCAGCCTATAATTAAAGATTAAGGCGACGATAAGCGAGAAGGGAGTGCTAGAAGCTAGTTGTCGAGTTGTCTTGACGAAAAGCGAGTGTTCTTGGGCCACCGGCGATTTGAATTTGGAATAGAGTTTGACCGCTAGTTGATCGCCAAGCGAGCATCGCCGAGCGAGTATCATCTTTGATGAGCGAGTTCTCGCCGGCACAGTAAACAGTCAGCGGTCAAAATTTATTGTAAGCATCTCTTTTGTGTTTTATTGGACGTTTCTTGAGCGAGCAAAACGCCGTTAGTTTTTCGTTTAATGTCGGCAGTGGGACAATTGTCTTAATTCTTAATATTTATCGGTTAGGTTCATCCTCCGCAAGAAGCCGCACGTGATAGTGATCGGCGGCGAATCCCGCGAGGCTCTTAATATCAAAGCGGACGTGTCGGACTGCGTGCAGCAGTTGGTCGAGGACGAGCAGTTCCCGCGGATCCCCATCGAGATCGCCGACAACCATATCAGCAAGATCTACAGCAACAGCATCCGCGGACGTGTGAGTACACCATCTTGTCCAATCGCCCCTTGTGCAGATAATATAGCACGTTGTAACACTTATGTCGTTGACCTACGACTAATACGCATCAAATGTTTTAAATCTGCGATCCTCTTGCGTACGGCTAGAGAGTGGATTTCATTGCCGGCTGAAGTGAGATTGCGGTCAAATGCCTGCCAATTAATTAAAAAACTTAGTAAGCAAAATAAACTTCTGGTTTGATTGGACATCAGACTTTTGTTGCAAAATCGCTCCTATTTCAAATGTGTTATACATTTATAATAGGAGAAAACCGAGGTCGCAGATTTAAGTGAATCTGTTGTTAATGCATTAAATACGTACTTTGACATGGAAAGCCGTGGCTATCGTGGAATGTTTAAAGTAAACGCAAACAGCCGGGATTGGTTATCAATTTCGGGCGTAAGACGCCGCATTATGTTCTTGACTTACTTTGAATGGCTGACCTGACTATGTTTTACATTATGTTTTATTTGCAGAACGACTTCAGAGAATACCCGGACATCCTCCGCCAGGCCGTATGCCAAGGCCGCCTCCTGCAAGACCCCTTGATGGAAATCTCACAGCTTTGCGGCCCTGACGAGGAAATACTCTGCCTGCGATACCACCCCCTACAAGACCAAATAGCCAAAGAAGACTTACTAGAAGGAATAGAGCTAGAATTCGTAAATCGAGTGAACGAAGTCGGTGTGGACATGAATGAAGCGATACTCACTGGTCGAGGAACAGAGTTGCTACAATATGTCTGCGGGTTAGGACCAAGGAAGGCTCAAGCCCTTATCAAACTCTTCAAACAAACCAATCAGAAGCTAGAAAACAGAACGCAGTTAGTCACAGTCTGCCACATGGGTCCAAAAGTCTTCATCAATTGCTCAGGTTTCATCAAAATAGACACCAGCAGTCTGGGAGACAGCACTGAGGCGTATATCGAAGTGTTAGACGGATCGCGTGTCCATCCAGAAACTTATGAATGGGCGAGGAAAATGGCTGTAGATGCTTTGGAGTACGAAGACGAAGACGCCAACCCTGCAGGTGCCGTAGAAGAAATCCTTGAAGCTCCCGAAAGACTGAAAGACTTGGATCTCGACGCGTTCGCCGAGGAGTTGGAACGGCAAGGCTTCGGAAACAAATGCATAACGCTGTACGATATCCGAGCAGAATTGAACTCTAGGTACAAGGACCTTAGGGTGCCGTATCGCTCGCCGACACCCGAGGAGCTGTTCGATATATTGACCAAAGAGACACCCGAGACATTTTATGTAGGCAAAATGGTATTGGCTTCTGTGATCGGGATCACGCACAGAAAACCTCAGAAGGAGATGCTGGACCAAGCTAATCCTGTGAGGAATGACGAGACTGGACTATGGGAGTGTCCGTTTTGCCATAAGAATGACTTCCCTGAATTATCTGAGGTGAGTTCAGCCTTTGATATGTTTTCACATTACATATTGCAATTCAGATTTTTTATTCCATGCAAATATCAATGTACTCGTATGACGATAACAATGTGTGTCATGTCTAGACAATATATTCGATACTATATTTTTGTGATTAATTTCATTGAGAAAGATTTTTTTTAACGTTATGTATCTTGTTCTAACAAATGGTTTAAACTCTTGGTCAAAAACAATGATTGTTCAAGGAGGTTAGAAAAATATCCTACCTTTTTTGATGTGTCCGATAACACTGTTCATATTACTACCAATCATTCTCCGTCGAAGACGACCGTCTTGGTGTAGTGGTTCTCGCCCCGGACTACTAAACCAGGCGGTTGCAGGTTCGACTCCCGCAAGGGGCAAATGTTTGTGTGATGTGCACTAGCATTTGTACTTAAGTCATGGATTTTTATAAATGTGTATAAGTATGTCTATCCGTTATACACCACCATAGCACAAGCTCACGCCTAGTTTGGGGCTAGGTGATTGCTGTTGTTTGTTGAAACAATTTATTTAGTTATTATTATTATTCTGAAACTCAGTTCCTTATTTTTTACCAATATTTACCAGGTATGGAATCACTTCGACGCCGGCGCGTGTCCGGGCCAAGCGACCGGCGTTCGCATCCGGTTAGACAACGGTCTCTCCGGCTACATACATATCAAGAACCTGTCGGACCGGCACGTGGCCGACCCGACGGAGCGCGTCCGCATCGGACAGACGGTCCACTGTAGGATCACCAAGATAGACGTAGAGAGGTTCTCGGTGGACTGTTCGTCGAAGTCGTCCGATTTGGTGGACAAGAATAAGGAGTGGAGGTGAGTTGTAACCTTTTTTATTTGAGTGGTTTTTAATTTCAAATAATAATAGTCATCTGTGGTTCACAGACGGATAGTGATCAAAGTTTACCCTTCTAGCACAGCATAAAATTCACCCCTTTATATTTTGTACGTAGCTTTTCTGATATTAAATAAAAAAAAGTAATATAGCTCCTATAGCAAACTAGCATACGAACTGCGATAGGTCGTATTCATGTAGCAATCTTTTAACTATCGGCGCTCATTTCGTTAACCTATCAATCGAAAATGCACCTTATAATCTTAGAGATAGGGTGACGTCTGTTTGTCAAATAATAAGCGCTGATAATTTTAATCCACCACGCTCCGATCAGAGCTTAGAGGTTCTGCCTTATTCCCTGCAAGATAAGGTCCATTATCGGCCAAGGTGAGACAAATCGGCGCCGGTAGCCGGCTTTCTACGTGTATACGCCCATAGGTTTCATTCGCACCGGGCCTGGATAAATTTGGTATGAGCCATTACTGTATTCTTTGACATCTCTTCCTTGTTATATCTTTGGCATTTAGCACATAGGATAGTACTTGAAGTGATTGATATCACCAATCATCGATCAGAGATCAAATAAAGCCACGTCGGTTTTTTTTCTCTAGGACACAATTTATTCAATCTTCAAGTCCAAAAATGTTCAAATTATTTATGGTCATCTGAATTAAAGGACATGCTGTGAATTTGATTTATCAGTTTCACTCTAAGCTTCATAAAATTTGCTTAAAACTTCGAAACCACTAGCCTAATATATTAACAAGTTTTAACGCTTTCCAGGCCGGCGAAAGACCCGTACTACGACCAAGAGGCAGAAGACAAAGACGTGCGCAAAGACAAGGAAGCTAAGCAGACTAAAGAGCGTATGCAGTACGTCAAGCGCGTCATCGTGCATCCCGCCTTCCACAACATATCCTACGCCGAGGCAGAGAAGCTCATGGAGAATATGGCGCAGGGCGAGGTCATAGTGCGGCCTAGTAGTAAGGTAACTACAGTTAGGCTCTGCGCAGATGGCCTGGCCTATCGACTACCGCCATCGGTGGCTGTCGTGTGCCAAGACATTTGGTCCCTCGCAAACGAAGTTGGGCGGTGGCCGCTACAATTTTAGATCCTTTGACAGATATTTTGTCAAAATGACGAGTGGCCGCCACCGGTGGCTTTTCCCGAACAGAGTCTCGAGTGGCCACCACTCACTTCACGTGTGCGGCGACTCCATACTAAACGTATTAAAATCAATGTAAACAGCTTGTCGCTAGCGACCAATGGCTGTGGCCGGTTCCCCATCTGCGCAAGGCTTGGTTTTTATTTTAAGCCCGGACACAAGAATACTGTATAGACAAGTTCGTGCGCGACTTTTCTGGCGTGCGCCAGACGTGCGGGTGGCGAGGCATACTAGATGTCAGCGGGGACAGGTGGTGTTGCGGAAAGTGGATTTCCTATGACAGTCGCTTGTGATCGGCGCTTTGTCGCCCCCCGCACGTCTGACTGATAGTTCGATTCGATTCGACGATGCGCCTTATTACGAATGAATTTTACAACTCTCCATAAATATTTTTGAAGTTGTAATGTGTGTGGTGATAAAGAGTATCCTATCTGTTCACATCTTATGTCATAATTCTCATACTGATTTCTTTTGTTTTGTTACAGGGATCAGACCATTTGACAGTAACGTGGAAGGTGGCCGATGGCATCTACCAACACATCGACGTCCGAGAGGAAGGGAAAGAAAACGCATTCTCATTAGGTATTTTCATTAAATCCAACAAGATCAGTCCATTACAATAACTACTTGTTTGGGTACTAAATTATTTATTCCTCCTAGGTCGAAGTCTCTGGATACAGGGCTCCGAATTCGAAGATCTCGATGAAATCATCGCTCGCTACGTGACTCCTATGGCGGGGCACGCGCGCGATCTCATCGCTTACAAATACTACAAGGCGCTAGGCGGAATGAGGGATAAGGGAGAGGAAATTCTCAAAGAAGAAAAGGCCAAAAACCCGAATAAAATCCACTACGTGATCTCTGCAGCTAAGAATCACCCCGGAAGGTTTCTACTGTCGTACCTCCCGCGGTCGAGGTGTACGCACGAATATATATCGGTGACGCCAGACGGATATAAATTCAGACAGAGAATGTTCGATTCGCTGGGCGGGTTGCTCAAATGGTTCAAAGAACACTTCAGAGATCCTCCGCCGAGTGGTACGCCTATGCAAAGGTATGTCTTTTTATGTATGTCGTTTAGGTCGTTGTATGTCAGTCTAACCAAACAGTTCACAATTGAACATTGGTTTTACAGTACCAGTTGCCTTGCCAATTATTCTGTTTTTTTACTTATTCAAGGAAAATTATAATCTTGGTACCCGACTTAATAGGTAAACTAAAGTGCACGTCTATTTTAGCGCTATTTCTAAATTCACCTAGAGGCGCGACTTACTCGTAAAACGCAGTGTGCAATGCATACACCCTTATAAGCATTTTGCTGCGCACAGTGTGTTTTATTGCCAAACTATAATAGAAAACAAGTAAACATAATTAAAAAAAAATATAAAACACCCGACTGCAAGAATTATTATATTTTTGAAATGGTATTTTTACTGGCTTTTATTTGATACCCATATTACTATGGTAAGGAAAAGTCAATCCCCCCTCCCCCCCCCTTTATTTCCATTTGCGAGCGCAATTTTTTAAATGTATATAGCCTATGTCACTCACAATTTTGACAAATTCAATGACACCTCATATGTCAAAAACTGTCCAGCTGTTTGGGCTGTAGGGCGTGCCAAACAATTATACATACATACATACTCTCGAAAAACATAATCCTCCTCCCGCAGTCGGGTAAAAAATTACGTCAGCATCAAAAGTAATTGAGCATTTTAGTTTGTTCATTGCTGTCCGTACGTTTCGTGTAAAATTATTGATAATTTCCTAAAAATATATTAGGTTACCCAATTGTTGAGCACAGGTGGCTTAATATTTTTTTTAAAGTTATTTATTATTTTTACGGTTGTATATTGACAGATTTTGTTTAAGGAAGAAAAGGATAGGGGTATTAATGTTGTTTTTTACGGTTGTATTTTTTGATAGATTTTGTTTAAGGAAGGAAGGGATAAGGGGTACTAATGTTTTTGAAGATTATCCCGACTTTCCTTTATATGTTCATAAAGATAGGTTAACAATACCCATATCATCGCCTTTAAAAAAACACTCGTCGTCAGAACGCCGGCACTGCGCACGCCGCACGGCGGCATGTCGTCTATGTACCACACGCCGGCGGCGCACACGCCCGCGTTCCACACGCCGGCGCACACGCCCGGCGCGGCGTACGTGAACACGCCGTACACGCCGTCGGCGCAGACGCCGTACATGACGCCGTTCGCCGCCACGCCGCGCCAGCCCGACTTCCTCGCGCCGCAAGTGCCGAGGCACAAGCCGCAAGCTGTGCCTGTGCAGGTCGGTGTTCGATATATTACCTCTATCATATTGTGTATATGTTTTTCTTGTGTTTCCCCATTTGCCCGCGAAAAAGTTTGTCCATGTACAATCGACAAAATTGAATCATGACCCACTTTGCCGATTATTCCTTTGTATTCATTAATGTAGTAAAGTTTTCTTCGCTGTCATGCATGTTGAACATAGTACGTTTTAAATATGAATAAAAATGCGTCATTACGGGTTAGAGATCTATGCAAGTTTAACCTTTATTATCACTGCACTAGACATGTTTTAGATAAACCAGTCTTAATATGAATTTAAAATAAGTCCATAATCCAAACTCTTTTCACTACGAAGAAAAATGTATTATAATTTTAAAAATAAAAAACGTCGTGTGTCAGATGTCAAGCATATCTAGTAAGTCTGAAATTTTATAAAAATCTAAGTCAATATCTACAAACAAACCGTATAATGGCCAATTCGGCAGAACAAAGAGCTAAGAATAAGTTAGAACACAGTCAGAACCTGGATCAGACGGCATGCTATAGAGGGTACCCTCGAAGACAAACGACGACATAATCATGGCGTTCGTTGAATCACGAACCAACAGAGAGCGGAAATGCAACACTATTACGAATGACATCTTTACAGACGAGAAATCATTTCGCTCTTCCTAACATGGTCGCTTAACTTCGTGGCGTTACGATAACACGCGATACACAGAGGATCACGTTGTGCCCAACCAATTATCCGGCTGAATTTCAGCTAACATGTGTGCCTGGATGGACGCCGGAAGTGTCAGAGAAATTGTTCAAATTTCTCCTCATCAGAACACTATAAACTATGTCAATTTATTGCAAGAATCAATGTTACCGACTTTGCGAACAGTTTACTTGCGTGAAGAAGTGCCAGTATTCTCCTTTGTTCATGATAACTGTCCAGTGCATACTGCCAGAATTGTCTCGAATTGGTTTACCCAGCATGAAGATGAATTCACTCGTATACCATGGCCGTCGAGGTCTCCAGATCTTAATCCAATAGAAAATTTGTGGGGTTTGGATTGGGGAAGATTGAGGCGGGCAATTACACCGTGGCCCGTGACCTCCTAAAACGTAGGTACCATAACCTTCGTGTTTTAGCGGATACCCACATAGCTCAAATAATGATGCTTCCTATTATAACGCCTAAACTTTCCGGGTTACGTGTGTCGTTCCTGAACCCCCTGCTTTCGACTTATCGATGCTTAGAAAGATTGGAACTTCCTGTTAAACATTGGTCGTACCTATTAGTTCACTTATGCCTTGCTAAACTGCCTTCAGAGTTAAAATCGAGATTTGAACGTCGTTATGGCGATAATCCTAATCACCTCCCTACTTTTGATCATCTTATTACCTTTCTTGAGGATGAATGTAGGCACCACGACAATGTAGGTAGTGCTTCTGTTGTTGTCACTACTACCCCCCCTACTGTGAGCTCCCCTCGTTTTCCTAAACCTAACGCGCGTTCCCCACCTCCTGCGAGAGCCTTTGTTACCTTTGCGACGACATCTAAATGTCACCTTTGTAATAGTACTTCGCATTACTTACGCGAGTGTCCCGATTTTATTCGCCTTCCTACACGTCAACGTGTTACCTTTGTAAAAGAAGCCCGACTGTGCTATCGATGCCTGGATAGACACTCCATATCCCAATGCACGCGAGATTATCGCTGTCGCACGTGCCGTCGTTCCAGTCATCACACGTTACTGTGTTATAATGACTCCTCTCCTGTGAATTACGATCGCGAGCGCTCATACCGAGACGTCCCGGCCTTAGCTTCCAACCAACCGCGGCAATCCCCACAAAGTCACTTAACGGACCGTGTGTCACCCCCACGTACTGAATGGCACCGTGTTCGTACCCCGCCCCCTTGTGATTTCCGTAGAGCATCACCTCCCCGTTCGGGCGGGCGATCCCCACCTGCACCCAACGGTAACCGTACTTATAATGCCCCTCTAGGTCAGAGAACCCAGGATAAACGTGCATTTCATCATAAGTACAATGAGGCCCCACAATTCTGACTAGATAGCAGCCCCCCTTCCATACCCGCTTTTACATCTTTACCTCGCAATTCTCTCATTTTTTTACCTACGGCCTTGATTCATGTTAAAACCTCGTCTGGATATTATGTGGAAGCGCGTGCCTTATGTGACACTGGTGCTCAGGGCTGCCTTCTTACTACTGAGCTTGTTGTTGACCACATGAACTTACCTATCATTCCTTCTCCAGTTCCTGTTCGTGGAATAGGTAATGTTCAAGCAATTAATTCCCCGGGAATTGTATCCCTTTCATTTAAGCCAGTTAATTCTGCCTTTCCAGAAATCTCTACCAGTGCAATAGTTGTTGATGTGATTGCTGGTACCCTCCCAGAGGTAGACTTACCTAAAAGTGTAATTACCTGTACTAAGCACCTCCCTCTTGCTGACCCTTTATTTTACAAACCTGGTACTATAAGTGTACTTCTTGGAGCTGACGTCATTGGTCGCCTTTTAAGGTCCGAGTTGTTTGTGTCCCCTGATGGCCTTACTGCTATCTCGACGATATTTGGTTATGTCCTGTGTGGTCCTGTTTATGGAGGATTTACTGATTTGGAACCCCCCATGACTGGAGTCTCGCTGTCCCAAATAGTTGAAAAATTCTGGAAAATCGAAGAGGCCCCCCAATCTCCAGTTGCGAACCCCTTGGATATAGAGTGTGAAACCTTTTTTAAAGCAACTACCACTCGTGAAAGCGATGGTCGATTTATGGTTAGACTCCCTTTTCTTCATGATCGTCCACCTCTCGGTGATTCTAAAACCAATGCCTTACGGCGATTCCATACTCTTGAGAAGCGTTTGCAAGCCAATCCTAATTTTCGAGAGAAATATATTTCCTTTATGCGTGAGTACCTTGACCTAAACGATATGTCCCTGCCATCATATGACTCGACCTGGGAACATTATTTTATCCCTCATCATGGAATTTTTAAGTCTGTTAGTGACAAAATACGTGTTGTGTTCGATGGTAGTAGTCCTACGTCCTCTAAAGTGTCCCTGAATCAATGTTTACATACAGGCCCTAAGCTTCAGCGAGATATTTCTCACATCCTCCTAAATTTTCGCAGGCACGAGGTAGTGTTTGTAACAGATATTCGTATGATGTTTCGTATGACTTGGGTACATCCTGATGATAGAAGGTACCAACTTGTGCTTTGGCGTGAGGATCTCTCTCAGCCACTTCTTGCCTATGAACTTAATACCAATACCTATGGTCTTCGTTCTAGTCCATTCATTGCAATTCGTGCCCTTCTTGAGCTCGCTGAACAAGAGAGACTTACCTTCCCTCGAGCTGCTGAAGTCCTTGAGAGAGATATTTATGTCGACGATTGTCTTACTGGTGCTGATACTATTGCGTCTGCCCGGGCTTTGAAAACTGAACTTATAGGAATAATGGCCTCTGGTGGTTATGAACTCCGTAAGTGGATTAGTAACAGGTCCGAGCTCCTGGAGGATATGCCCCCGGATCATTTGCAACTTCCTCATTCATTCTCAGACCCAGATAATCCTCAGACTGTCGCTATTTTAGGTGTGCAATACAATCCTGTGAGTGACTCATTTACCTACAATTATACCTGTGATACCCGTGATGCAGTTATTACAAAACGCAAAGTTTTATCTTTGATTGCCCGTATGTATGACCCTTGTGGCTGGATATCTCCCGTCGTATTTAAGGCTAAGGAATTTATCCAACGCTTATGGATGTCAGGCTTATCCTGGGATGATCCTTTAAATGAACCCCTGTCTTTAGAGTGGACTACATTTTTTCAGGACCTAGCGAAGGTTAGTGAAGTGGCCATTCCGCGACATATTCTTCCCAGAGGTTCCTTCTCCTTATCCCTACATGGGTTTTGTGATGCTTCTGAATTGGGATATGCTGCCGCTGTTTATTTACGTGCGGAACTTCCGTCTGGTGTTTGCTCCGTCCATCTTGTTATGGCTAAATCTAAAGTTGCCCCTGTTCGGACCCGTTTAACAATTCCCAAGTTGGAATTGTTGGGAGCTACCCTCCTCTCTAAATTACTTCATCACGTCGCTCTTTGTCTGCAAAGGTCGTCTGTGTTGACTTCAATCCATAGTTGGACGGATAGTAAAATCGTGTTGTGTTGGTTAAAAACCACTCCTCACCTCCTTCAGACTTTTGAGGCTAATCGTGTCTCCCAGATTAATAATAGTCCTACATCTAGTGAATGGAGGCACGTCCCAGGCTACATGAACCCTAGTGACTGTGCATCTAGAGGTATGTCAGTCACCCGACTGAGATCGACCACTCCCTTTGGTTTTCACCTTTGTGGTTGACGCACTCTCCTGACAACTGGCCCGGTATTTCGGAACCTAACCCAAGTAGTGATCTCCCTGGACTACGTTGTTTAGTAGTCTCTGCCAATGTTCCTAACCCGGATCCCTCATTCTTATTAGAGCGGTATAGTTCTTTCAACAAGCTAATAAACGTGACTTGTTACCTAAGGCGGTTTTTATTTCCTAAATCTTACACGTCCTACCTAGGCCCTGAGGAACGGAGAGATTCCCTTTTGTTTTTGGTAAAAATCGTTCGTTTTCTGATGAACTTGATCGCTTACGGCGTGGCGATCCTATCACTAACTCCCTTAGAAAGTTGAATTTATTTCTAGATGACAAAGGCCTGATTCGAGTTGGAGGTCGATTACGAAACTCCGATCTATCCTTGGATGCGCGCCATCCCCTTCTTCTGCCTAAGAATGGTAATTTCGTGAACATCCTTATTTCACACTACCATCGCGAGAACGCTCATGCTGGTGTTAATGCAATTCTTGCTATGTTAAATAGAGAGTTTTGGATCTTGTCGGCACGCAGAGCTATTCAGCATGTGATTTTTAAATGCCTTCCCTGTTATCGCCTCAAAGCGGCTGTATCTCAACCCTTCATGGGACCTACCTAAAGACCGCGTCACGGCTGCTAGACCGTTTGACGGTGTAGGTACCGATTTTGCAGGACCCTTTTTTACCAAAGTCCAGGCCTATAGGAACAAAAGGTTAGTGAAAAGTTACCTGTGTGTATTTGTCTGCCTTTCTACTAAAGCCGTTCACCTTGAGGTTGTGTCGGACCTAACTACTGAAGCCTTTATTGCGGCCTTTTCCTGATTCGTGTCGCGTCGTGGTGTACCTCGCCTAATCCGATCCGATTGCGGTCGAAATTACATCGGTGCCAACAATTACCTTAAAGAGTTAGAGTGTTTCCTGTCTCAAAACCAGGCGGCTATTGGTTCTGAGCTTTCAAAGCGGAACATATCCTGGGTTTTCGATCCTCCTGTTTGCCCTCATTGGGGCGGTCTTTTTGAAGCTGCGGTTAAATCGGCGAAATCGCACCTAAAACGAGTAGTAGGCGATACCCCCCTTACGTTTGAAGAGCTGACCACTGTTTTTGCTAAAATTGAAGCAGTTTTAAATTCACGCCCATTGTGCCCACTTTCTCCGAACCCTAATGATGTCGAAGTGTTAACTCCCGGCCATTTCTTAATTGGACAACCCTTAACTGCACTTCCGGAGTACCCTTATAAAGACGTAAAATTGCATCGCCTTACACGGTTTCAGCTAATCCAACAAATTACCCAGCACTTTTGGTCTCGCTGGCATTTAGAATACTTAAATACATTACAAATTAGAAATAAATGGACCTCTCCTTGTGATCCTCCTAAAGTAGGTGAGCTAGTACTCATAAAAGATGACAACCTTCCCCCTTTGCAGTGGCGTCGTGGACGCATTATTAATTTATACCCTGGCCAAGACCAAGTTGTTCGTGTGGTAGATGTTAAAACTCCTACCGGTAGCCTAAAGAGATCTTTGACGAAATTAGTTCGTCTTCCTTTCCAGTGAACTTCCTTTCCTTAGCTTCCTAACCTTCTCGTAAACACTTGACGTGTTTAGGGCGGGCGATATGTTTACTACAATATTTTGATTTGTTTGTGTACCCTATTGATACTGCGCCGCGCGCACTCGCACGCGTACTTGCCTAGTTTTTATTTGTTTAAAACGTACCGTGAGAACCCCGGAGCCCCCAGTTGTCACCGAGACGTTACCTATGACACATGTACTAGACCGACCAGAGCGCTTTCGCCGCGTGTGTATCCTGTGAAGCTCCTTACAGACATTTCGAGTGATTGTGGCCTGTGAAGTGTGTGAAGTGACCCCAAAAACCCCGGAAAACTGATGTGGCAAGTACCTAGCTATAAGCGCCGACTTCAAGAATTTTCCACCTATCATTGTATCATTGTCGCCCTCCACGTGTAATCCACTGCCTAAACTCTCAAACACAGTGGAACTTTTATGAAGAAACTGGTTCCCGATACAGACTTGGCGCCCGGCTGTGCCGAATCCCGAATATCTACCTACCTACCTGTGTGTTGCATTGCAACCCTTACCTAAGTTCTCGCCGATTTTCATACAAACTTATTCGTCCAGATAGCGATCATAGCCTTGTCAGTAACTGTCAGTGTCTAATAAAATGATAACAGTTCGTTTCTAGGAAATTTATGTTCAAGCTAATTTCAACCTACTTGTATAGAATGACAGTAGAAAAATGACCATAAGGTGGGTCATGATTCAATTTGGTCGACTGTACACTTTCACCACCTTAATGTTATTAAATGGCGTCAGGATCTCAACTATTTCTACATCCATCTAAATCGGTTCAACGCCTTAAGCGACAGGAGGTCACAGACAGAAACACAGACAAACTTTTGCATTTATAATATTAGTGTGATGGATTTACGTATTGCTGAGCTATTAAAGTAGGGCCAATTTAATAGATTACATTTATTTGTTTCTTACGTTTACGCGAATTGTTGAACACATTAAAACACAATTTTTACATTTGACAACTTCATCAAATGTAACCTTGTAACGGCGGGCATAGAATACACGTATTTGAAATCCGTATCGATTCATTAACTTTAATCAATGTTTTTAGACAGGTAACCTCAATATGAAGCTAAAACTGATGCCAAATATGTTTAAGTTGGCGCTACTTTAAATGGATTAGTCGATATTAGACAAAAAAGGAAATGGTTACTCGCACACGTGCGCTTTGATTGGTCAAATTAATAGTATTGTATCTGCGGCTTGACTCCAGATGACGATGCTCGTATTTTTATCAAATGAAGCCTACTTTGTCACACATGCCAGCATGACAGGAGTTAGGTCCCAGATTAGAAATAAAGTTAGTATTATAATAATAACTAATAAAAATACTCGTTTTTTTAAATATTCTACTAAGGTCAATGGCAAGATGCAAAAATATTTGCACATAACAATCACGTTTACTTAGCACTAGTCGAATCGACCCTTATTCATAGCGTGGTGTAGTATTTTTATAACCTAAATATATTTGTTATACATAAGTATAGTGGTGTACCGTAAACAAAAATCTATTGATTTATTCCTACCCCAGATGCCGCCCCAAATGCAACAGATGCAACAAATGCAGCCCATCTACACGGAGCCGGCCGACTGGCAGAAAGCCGCCGAGGACTGGGTCCGCCACCGCTCTCGGGATACGCCAGCAACGCCGCGAAGCAGCGAAGGTGGTGCCACACCCCGACACATACGCTCCACCCCCCGCCACGACGTCAGGACCACACCCCGCCACGACGCGCGATCTACCCCTCGCCACGACGTCCGATCCACCCCCCACTCCCACCACTCGCATTCAGGTCGCGCGTCCAGAGCGCAGTCCGTTCGATCCACGCCCCACACGAACACGTCTCCGCGGTCCATGTCGCTTGGCGATGCGACGCCGCTCTACGATGAGAACTAGGAAGACTGACAGAGCTGTATGTTTATTTTTGTACCGTCGAGCGGCGACTAGTGTGCCCTAGGTGGGCGTGGTTTTTGACGCGAGAGAAATGTGGCTTTGTTTTTAGGGTGTCCAAATAATAGTAATCAATTTTTCTTTGCATGGCGAATATTGTAAACAATCTAGACATTCCTTTCTAACGAAATTATTCATTTAAAAATAACAATCTAGGTATGGTATCACATCATACATTACAACTTTTTATATCTGAGTAATAGTATTTTTTCACTAGTATTATTTTAAAAGTCATTAAAAGATTGTTTACAATGTTTGCCAAGCAAAGAAAAACGGACTTTATGGAAGCAGACATTAATATTATGTATATTGCGCTGTAATGGATAGTGCTTTCCTCGCCATAATTATTATGATTGCTCGGTCTTACAATATACTTGCACAATCTTATTAAAAAGCAAACCCAACCGGCCACCAATCTATTAACTTGGGTTATAAATACTTGGACAAAAGCCTAACAAAACAGCTAGTATCTCAAGAATTTCCAGGACGTCAAAAATGCCACCCGATGCTAAATAAGCTTGAAATCTTGAATAGTCCAACGAGGATGTTAGTCTTTTCTATCCATTGCATACGAGTACTTCCCTAATTTATACTAAATACGATGTTAGTGTAACCTTACTTATCTCAACCCACTCATTTGTTACTATTTTCAACTTCCATATTCTGTCTTATTTATGTTAGGAAAATTTAATAAACATCTTGACATGAATTCTATAGCAAATGAATGTTCAATAGCAATAATCATGTATAAAGTGAGAGATTTATATATTCCTGTTACCATTGCAATTTTCATTATAATATCAAATTCTATAGTTAATTGGCAAAGTCGTATGTTTACTAGATATTTTGTTATCTCAGTGAGCGCATGTCGCTATTTAAAAATTATGAATATAGTATTTATTATCCTCGGACTTATAGCTATGATATATATGGTTTGTATTGTACCAAATGATTGGTATTTTGATAGGTACACGATATATTAGTTACTTATTCCGTATGAGCGTGAACGTTGCTGCTAGCAACGTGGGTAGTTGTAGATTTATGTAAGTTTTTGTTGTATTATACTTTAATATTATTAAGATGCACATATGCAATGAATCTATGGCCTATGTGTGAAATGAGACCTAAGAAACACTTCTATCTTCAATCGAATGAACTTTTATGTCCGAATTTAATAACCGCTCCGCAGTGGAAGATTTAAGTATATATCGGTTGTTTACGTACCTATACATGAAACACGTATTTTGACACTGGAGTTTGAATCTACTACTGGGAATCTTGAATTACGGATCGGTTATTATTTAGGGTGTTATTATACGGTTAACACATTATTGGCTGTCTTGTAAGATCCATTTATCTTTTTCCCTAAAGCGATTTCCGTAAACTGACGAAATAGCGTAATGTACACGCTCATACTAATGTTTTTAAGATCGTAATCATACGTTACTGTATTTGTTATGATAGCTTTATATTTGAATATTCGGCCAACTCCCATATAACGAGCATGACATGCCTTAGGGATGGTTAGTGAACTAACGGGATCTTTCTACATTACTCACAGCCGTTCTCTCTTATAACGTAATCTAAATAAAATGTGACAAAACCGAAACAGTTTTGTTTTCTTTTCCCAAACCATAAAGCTTCATAGTTGCAGTTAAAATAATTTGGCATACTAGATCAAAGTGTTTAGAATCTACTAAAACCGAAGTCAATCGAACTAGGCCCAGTATGATGCCTCTGCTAAAAAATTTGGCGTCCATCAAAGCCCTTGTGCACCGTGGGCAAAAAAACTATAAAAATAATTATTAAGGATAAAAATAGCGAAATTAAGTACTATGTTCTTTGTTGTACAGTAATTTATAATGTAGAGATTAAAATATTATCTACCTACCTAGAGGTAAGGTCATGGACAAATCGTTGCGGTCTGCGGATATTACTGAGCAATTTAGGCATCTTATATTTTTTTAATGATTGGCGGTATCCATTAATGACACAAAAATTGTAGGTACTTGTATAATAATATTATTATTACAAATCAAATTAAGAAGTAGATTATGCCAGGCCTGTGTATCTCCCCGCGTAGGTAGCAAAAACGTACCTACGCGCGGCGACCCTTACTTAGGGGCTAAAACAAGTTGCGTGTCGCTACCGGCCAGCGACACGCACACGTTTTATTCACCGGCGGCCGCGCGGCTACGTTGCTGGCTGGACGAGAATGAATAAAGTACTAGAAAGAGGAGCTAGATGGCGTTAGAAGCTTCTCGTAGCAGTCAACCCTATCATATTCCAGAATCATATTCCAGAGCAATAAGTATGAAATTATCTTGCAATGGTTACACGAAAATGTGCTTGACTCTGAGGCGAACTAAATTACGCCATATTGTTAACGACATTGAGTAGACATTTCTTTGAATACAATTGCTAAGTCATACTTCTGTACGAAGTACTAGTACTTATTCTGTGATTATGCTTAGAACGTCAGCGATAATTTCGACAACAACGAACCAATTTTTCGTCGACACGAACAATTCAATAAGCGTTCTTTGAGCAATATAAGTAAAACATGATATTGGCTTCCGCATATTGTAGGGTACTAGTCTGTTTTTAAAATGACACAGGATATATATCTAAAATATATATCTGGTTACTACATATTTGGTAAAAACCTATTAGTTTTAACTCCATAAATATTAAATTGAGGATACGATCTATCGCGACGAAAACAAAAAACAGATTTACGATTTCCCGCCTTTTATTAAAGAGATCAATAATAGAAACCTCCTTGTTACTGTTATAATTACCATGATATCTATTATTAAAACGGATTTTGTTGATTAATATAATTGTTATGACAATATTCTTGAATTACGTTTAATTAATATACTCGTATCATTTAATAGCCTAAGGGTTAATAGGTAAAAAACATAGACTCTACCTTCTTCCTTAATAGTTGTCAAAAAATAAGCCAGCTTTCTGGACAGGCTTTGCATGTCATCCACTAGACTATAGCAGGCCTGTGTATCTTCCCGCGTAGGTAGCAAAAACGACCTACGCGCTGCGACCCCTACGTAAGGGACTAAACAAGTTGGGTGTCGCTAGCCGGCAGGGACACGCTCCCGCGTTTTATTAACCACCGGTCCGCGACACTAGGTTGCTGGTTGGACGAGCGTGAATAAAGTCCTAGAAAGATGCGCTAGATGGCGTAAGTAGCTTCTTGTGGCAGTCAACCCTATCGCGTTGCGTGATAGTACGTCACTAAATAGGTTTAGTGTATTATGAATCATATTCCAGAGTTATAAGAATGAAATTATCTTGCAATGTATTTCTGTAGGTGTCTACACGAAAATGTGCTCGAGTCAGAGGCGAACTGAATTGCACCATATCGCATATCGTTACGTACTTATTCTGTGACTATAGTCTGACCGCCTAACCGAGTCCTCGCCTGCAGGGTACTGGGGCGCGGAGGTAGACGACAACGGGGACAATGAGCGGTGCGGGCGGTTGTCATATGAATTTTAAAAAAGAATGCAAATTTCAAATTTCAGAATTTCAATATTCAAATCAGCCAATCAAATCACAAGCGCCCGCCGCCCATACCGCTTATGGTCCCCGTTTGCTTGAATAAATACGGGTCTGAAATCACTTCCATATTGATAAATCATATCAGAGCAGAAAGACTTCAAAACAAGGGGCACTTATTCATTTCAGCCAATTGTCTGTAGGTAAGTGCTCGCGCCACACGTATGAATGAAATTGACAGCTATTCTGTAAGGTAAGTACAGTCAACGGGATTTAAAACGAATCAAATAAACATTTTGTTTGAGAGATGCCAAAGTTACTACTTAGCGCAACATCCAATCCAATGCTTAGGTAGGTGGCTTCAGAGTTGTGAACCATATCGTTTTGAATAGAAACAAAGACCGACAGTTTTTAGGGTTCCGTAGTCTTGACAAGGAATTCTTATCGTGTGTTTATGGTGTCGCAATATAGGATTATATCTTAATATAATAAATCAATGTATCCTAAGAACAATGATTCTGAAGAAGTTAAAAATAGGTATATATTGAAACTTTTTTATTGTTGGAAACTGAAATGAATACGGTCCTTGTGTTAGGTATCGAAGACGACTCGTTTCTGCCTGACCCAATAGTTGACTGGTAGAGAATGCCTTAAGCAAAGCTCGCCACTCATCTATATACTTGAGGTACTTATTTATTTATGTCTGCTATAAATGCCTAAGTATACATTTTATGCTATAATGGCTAGTAATTATGTTGGGTCCATCCACAGCAGGAAATGCGTCTTCACACTTCTTATGAATTATTTCTGGATTATTGGCGGTGCCAACACGACATGGCCGAGCCAAAGACTGCAGTGCTGTGTGCGGTGAGATTACCTCAGGGAATTGCGAAAGGAAATGGCCCTTAGACAAGATGCAATATTTCTATAGTGAACTTCGCTATAGCCAACAAAATGTATGCAAAAGTCACGTGATATTTCGATGGTTTATGTCAGTTTCAGACACATTGTTAGCGAGAACTAACTTCGCTTTAAAATAGATTGCATCTTGCCTACGGACTCTGGTATATCTTTTTGCAGCTGACTGTCTTATGTAAAGTTTGATTACAGGATGTTTCGTTCGAGCCGCGTCGGAATATGGTGGTCACTGCTCGAGATAATCTTCGCGGCTGTTAAGAAAACGTGCGGCAAACGCGTTCAGTCGTTCAGTTAGCGCCGATCGACGCGTGCGCAGCTTATCATCGGTCCGCGCGGATAAATTAAATAAATTACTTAGGTTTTAGGTAATTCGTATGGAGTTCGTTCTTAGTTTGTCTTTATCATACTGTAACTTATAGTAACCTAGGTTCTGTGCTTATATATGAGTTGTGTAAAATTGAGCCAAATTTTTTGGTGTCTTGATCAAGAGCCAAAAAAACGAAGAATTTATTTTTCTAATTAAATACGTAATGTTAGGTATCAATACAGAGACTAAGCCTTAAAAAAACTATTAACCTATGTTAGGAAACTTAAATAGACAGGAAATAAATGAGGTTGCTTTGTGTGGTACTTAGATTTAGACATTAGGTTAAAATGTTAATGTAGACTTATGCGAAGAAGACTCCTTTTAAAAGTAGACTCAGCAGTTGTCCTGCCCGATTGTCCATCATAGTCCATCCACCAACTGCCCAGCCGCCCAGTAGGTATACCAGTCAAACGCACCCAACACTGCATCAAAATCAATTCAGCCATATTGTTAGACACAAAACCACTAACACCAGACAGTAGGATACTATAGGTAGTGTTCTGTGCTTATAAATGAGGTGTGTTGACATCAAGAGACTTTGGTGGCTTGATCAAGAGTCAAACTTAGGTTTTCTTTCTAAAGAAATTTTATCTTTGAAATACCTATAAAATTTCATGTATCTACATACTTATGCAAATAATTCCTCTTATAAAAGTAGACTTAACCCAAGTCCCCTGACCGATTGACTATCATATGGTCCATCCACCAAGTGACGCCCAGTATATCAGTCAATCACACACAAAATTGCATATAAATCGAATCAGGTGGTAGGTAGCACAGGACGCACGCATTTTATTCTCGTAATATTGTATAGCAAGAAGGAACATTGATGAGCTATATAACTGATGAGTTTGATAAGTACCTCTTCATTTCTTGAGTGAGATACCTCGTAATGAGCCCTGAATGTTCATAATGGTGTTCAATATTCAAAAGCAAGTGTTTGCTTATCCGTACCTACCTAATGTCTAAAGAAATAAAAACAAAATGAAATGTCTTTGACTCTTCAATGGCACCTTGTTTAATGACGTGTTTTCAATGATACTAATTTTAAAAGTTTTATATTAAATTCGGCTATAGCGATGACGAGTTTATTTCGGTTCGAAAATTTAAGAAGTGAACAAGTTCTAAAGTAGGATCGATTATTATAATTACTTTACTTACTAACTAAGATTTTCATTAAGGTCCCGGGTCCCCAATATGGTCAATTTAGAAAACTTTTTGTTCTATATTGTCTTGGGTCTGGGTGTTGTGGTACTAAAGTTGTTTCTAATTTGCATAACACAAGTGCTTAAGCAACTTACGTTGGGATTACAGCAATGTATGCGATGCTGTTCAATATTGTAAGCTATTCAACATTTTATATTGGACGGTGTCTGTGGGCAGAGGCTTCACCACACCACCAGTTTAGGTGATATTTCAAAAGGACAATCTTTTTTTACATATCATTGAGTTTTTTTATCTCAGCTACCTGTTTGATTGTTTTTAAATGCGTCGTCTCGTTGGTTATCGCATTTATCCGGTTCTTAGATGATAAATTAGAAAAAAAAATTTTTTGAATTGAATATTAGCTGAGTAAGAATATACGAGGGTCAAACTGAAAGTTCTTAGAACTGGCCACTTATAAACAATATAATAAAAAAAATATTCTAAAATTTGAAAATAGAACTCTTTGCCAATATTACTGAGTATATATTTCATTCATTTGTCATTTGTTTTACGAATTGGCGGCAAATTGAAAATTGTCTGTGTCACGTCAAAATGAATTTAACACGAGAAAATTTTCGTGCAATGATTTTTTATGACTTTCGATGTCATTTAAGTCAACAAGAAAGTTATGATAGACTACGATTGGCCTTTCACGATGAAGCCCCATCTCGTGCGACTGTTTACAACTGGTTTAATGAGTTTAAACGTGGTCGCACTAATCTCACTGATGATGTACGTGAGGGACGGCCTTCTACGGCGACGACTGAAAATAACATCTGTGTTGTGCGGCGTATGATAGAGACTGACAAAAGAGTGACCTATCAGCAGATTCGGACAAGCTTAGGCATCGGTATGAGTCAAGTGCACAAAATCCTCCACGAACATTTAGCGGTCAGGAAGCTTTGCGCCCGGTGGATACCTCATAATTTGACTAAGGCTCAAAAACTCCATCGTGTGGATTGGTGCCGTAAAATGATTGAAAGATTTAACGGAGGTGACTCAAATGCTGTGTTCGACATACTAACAGGTGACGAAAGCTGGATTTACTGTTATGATCCTGAAACCAAAAGACAATCTGCTCAGTGGGTGTTTCCTTTCGAGGAGTTGCCAACTAAAGTGAAGAGAGATCGAAGTGCGGGAAAAAAAATGGTGGCCTCGTTCTTTGGAAGGATAGGTCATTTCGCAACAATTGTGTTAGAGGATCAAAAAACAGTTTCTGCAGAATGGTACACTACCAATTGTTTGCCACTTGTCTTGGAAAAAGTTCGAGAGAAACGACCTCGCAGTAGGATCCTCCTTCACCACGACAACGCCTCGTCGCACACCGCCAAGCGAACGATCGACTATTTGGCGACATCAAACGTTGAATTACTGGGTCACCCGCCGTATAGCCCCGACCTCGCGCCTTGTGATTTTTATTTATTTCCAAAAATTAAAGAAAAACTTAAAGGAAAGCGGTTTATGAATGCTGAAGAAGCGGTGGCTGCGTATCGCGATGCCATTGAAAAGACCCCTAAGGACGAGTGGGCAAAGTGCTTTTCCCAGTGGTTCCATCGCATGCAGCGGTGTATTGACGTCAATGGACAATATTTTGAAAAGATATAATAAAACTAATAACTGGCTAATGTAATCAGTTTTTGATTTTCTAAGAACTTTCAGTTTGACCCTCGTATGTATGTTACTTGACATTGATAAAGATTCTGTGATTGCTGTAAAAATACGAGCTTGCTGTCTTTGTATTTACGTACCTAAATACTAGCGGCATATCTACACTATGTTTACGATTATCTTATCAATTTAGGTAAGAAAAATTGCAGACAATGTCTACCTACCCACAGGAAAACATTGTTCTTCAGACAATTAAAAGAAAGGATTTATTAAAATAAGATGCATTAATTATCACATCATATCATAAAATTAGGTAGGCGTCAGTCACTATGTATTTTCGTATTTTTGCAAAAATACAGAACGAATTGTCTTGCGCTTTTCATCTATCAATAGATTACCTACAGATTTAAAAAAGTTTAAGTGTACCTATTATTTATTGAAATTGACGATGTATCGAAATAAATTAATTTATCTAGGGGCCAAAAAACAACCTAATCCAGGGGCTCCCAAGCTTGTGCTGCGATGTACCGTGAAGAGTAACCTAGAGCGCCGCGGAGAGTATCATTCTGCTTAATTAGTATTATCTATAAAAAAAATACTATCAGGGCGCTGCAACAGCATAGTACCTAAACTGATAAAGTTTGAGAACCTCTGTCTAATCCATTTGAAATATAATACGAGTAAAACAATGTGGTACCTGTGATGGACAATGATGGAGTTGTTGTTACTCATAAATAAGTCTACAAAAAAGTCCGCAATGGCATGTGTCATCTTTATCTTTTGAGGATGGCTACATTTACATACCTACTTACTATACTTATTCTGACTTACGAGTATACCCGTGCGAAACCGGGGCGACCAGCTAGTAATACTTAAATGAACGAAAATAATCCAGCAGTGCTTTTTTACCTGCCACTTAATTAACACTTAACGCTTCAATATTCAACCAAGGTCCACCCTTCTTCCGGATCTTCAAATGGTGGCCATTTTTTAGGAATGCATCAGACAGGTTGATGGCTAATGCTTTTTTTAAAAGATATTTAAACACGAATAAGTATAGCGCTTGTTAATGAACCGTAATTTGGCAAAACAACTACATTGTAATAATGTTTGTAATTTGTTCTTGCAGATAGTGCTAAATACTTATCAGCTGTTAATCTGGAAATAGAGTTTTTATTTACAGCTAAGTAACCTTAGTTGTAGACTAAGTAAATAAATTAAAATGATATTTTATTTTAGTATCTCTTAGTTTGAATCCACGGACGAGGTATGGGACAGATAGACCGTACGTATTATGTAGGCAAAATAAAATGCATTCATCGATTCAGCCCATGATCATATTTTTTATCGAAAGATGGGTAACAATAATATACTTAGGTCAGTTCATTTTTACTTCTAAACTGCCTTATTACTACAACTTAAGATACTGCACCTTTATTACTATGATGTGCTGTAGCCCGTAAATAAAATAGTCATTTCTTTATGAACCTCAAAATTCTTACCTTTATCATTTTACTTCGTTTTCACCTGATTGATCGATAAAAGTTATAAGACTTACCATGAAATTGAGCGTATATTAGTTAGGCTGGTCGCCAAACCAACCAGATCTTAAAAAATCAACCACCAAATTATCAATTAGACTGTTTGGTAACATGCCAGAAGTGTCCAACGCATTTTATAAAGAGTGGAACTTATTTTCCATTGATACATACTTTGGAAGTTTTTGAACTTACAGCTTCAATGCTGCGTACGCTGTCAACCAGTTTACACATCCAAAAAACCCACAAAATATTATAAAATGCTATCATAATTTAATTTGAGGTTCTTGTGGCCCAGTGGCGGCAGCGCTTTGGTAGTGATATCAAAGTTAAGCAACCCATGGCGCGGTCGTGATTGGATGGGTGACCATTCCGACCATTTAAGTGACGTTCATGACAAGCATCTCCGTGCTTCGGAAGGCACATTAAGCAGTTGGTCCCGGCTAATATCTGTTGGTATTAGTCGTTAAGCCTAGTCAGAGGCCCCAGGGCGCCTTGATAACATCTGACAGTAAGGTTTGTCACTTGCCTTACAGAACCGCTCTACCAATCCGCACTGACCCCCGTGGTCTCCACCACGGGGGTCAGTGCGGATTGGTGGCTCGTACCTTCTCATAATCGAGGTGAGGCCCTGTTCCCAGCAGTGGGATTTATATAGGCTGACTTTGTTATAATTTAATAAAAAAACACGGTTTTAGTCATTTCACTGACGGCAAAACTCAAATCATTAAATTATTCTATCGATTTTTCGTTCTAAATATTTTTCTCAGCCATCTGTGAACTGAAAGTATTATAAATAATCTAGCAACCATATAAACAGCAAGCAAAAAATATTTTTAGTTTCTTTTGCAATTAAGATGGTCCTTTAAGAGTGCTATTAAATTGCAATTTTAATACTTGACATAAACAAACTACACTCTCAATTTCATCAGTTAAAGTTCTAAGTGAGGAATAAATATGACACGTTCTTAATTATATCGACACGACTGTATATGAGTCCCTCTAGGTAATTTCTTTGAACCTTTGTTTCGGGAAATAGATTACGTTAATATTTAATTGAATGTTTTTCATAAATGTAAAATGTTGATTAGTTCATTTTCTTAGGTTACCAAGACAGGGCTAATTTGACTTATTCGTAGTTGAGTACATTACTTACAGTTACAGTTTGGGTACTACGATATAATGATCAAGTACGGGTTTGTTAGACGTGTTCAGAACTTTAGCAAGCCCATAACATTGAGAAAATTAGTTCGTCGTACCGCAGGCATTGATGCTTACTATAATTATGAATAATGCATTGGAATGATATGACAGACTTGATATGAATAATTACTTTACTTACGATATTTACGAGTAAGAGCTAATGCCATGTACATATCTGTGATATTCCCATTACGTAATGGTCTTTAGTCGTGTTACTTCAAAGAACATAAAATAACACAAAGACACTCGTATTAGGAGACACAGAGACCACCATAATGTTTCAGTTCTATTATTGCTATTTCAGAAATATATTTTTTTCAGCGATCAAAGAAATCTTCAAAATAACCTTACACGTATCTTTTTAGCATTCAGTTTTATATGACCATTCGTTTTACTTAAATATGGTTAAAACTGTAATTACTTTGTCATTGTTGCTAGATATTTACAGCCACAGATGCGCAAGCGCACGAGTCGTGCCGACTATGAAACTGGAACACGTGACCAACTTTATTGATGGAAAAAGTAGTTTTATTTAATCCTTAACACAGGTCTACTCTGTAACAATTACAATACATAGTAGTATTTGTACTATTATTATTATTCTGTGCCTACATTCCTTTTAGCTTCATACAAACCGGTAGTTTCGGCTTTTGTCAGTCAGTAATAGTTTCTTTTCAAAGATTTATGTTACATTTTCTAAAAGTTGTCGACTCAGCGTTTAGCGGTGGTTCCGTTGTATTCATTCCAGGATCACTTTATCATAGCCTCTGCCAATCATATAAGCCGAAACATCATCATCATATCAGCCTATTGCAGTCCACTGCTGGACATAGGCCTATCCAAGACTGCGCCAACTTTCACAGTCCTCCGCTTCTCGCATCCAAGCCTTAACATGTTTTGCTGCAAATAAATGCAAGTAAAGTGATAGAGAGGTGTTTCATTGAGTGCTTATCTCCATAAATCCTATTTGCTCAGGATAAGGCCAGGCACCAAGTCCAATGATACGGTCGCCCACGATTATGTTAACCTTAGTCAAGGTGTTTAATAAACACACCTCGTATGAGAGTAATTATAATTATATGCAACTACTTTTCTTTACCTTGCGTTATGGACTATGGTACCTACACCGTCCATATTCAGTGTTCCAAAGTAGTGTCGCCTACTTGTGACGAGGCAATTCTCGTAAAATAATGAATTTCAGGTGTTCAGCACCTCACCAATAATTCTGAAAAGATCACAATTAATACATATATACATGTATGTATGTATAGGTATGTGTATAATATAGGGAAATTATGGCTCTAAGTTCTTATTTAGTTTTTACAGAAGTTAGACGTAGGAAAACTAAAATACACTTAATATAAATCCCTGTACTTACGAAGGATATGATCTAGCGTAAATTCAGTATAAATAAATAGTATGAATTTATAACTAACAAATCTAACTAGGTACGAGTACCTAACACGAAAAAAAAGGATATACCTTTCGGCATGTTAGTTTTAATTTAAAGGTTACAAATCACCAGGAAATTATATAAAACTCAATTGTATTTATTATCGCACAAATAATACACTCAAAGGTCAGATTCATTTTGCGATTTTTTCAAGATGATACGAATAATTCTCAAAAGGTAACCATCTCATGAATGGGCCTGTCAGGTACACTACAAAAAATCTTATTACATGATTTACCTTAACTTTAATTGTTCCATGTTGAGATATTATCTTATTTTGAGCGCTTATAATATTTAGCATTATGTTGTTACGTATTTTTTGACTTCCTTAGCGATTGCGATGGTATCTGATGGATTAAAGGTTGGATCAAGGTAAAGATTATTCAAAATAATATTCTTTAACTAATCTTTCATGAGTTCATCTCTTTTCTTCATGATTTTAGCTGGTATCTGAGATAATCAATTTCTAGTATACCCGGTTACTAAGCTAGCATTCTGATTACGATGATATTACGTGATAGCATCGATTAGAATACTTAGCTCCATCATCATGAGCATGAGATAATTTATTCACTAATTTAAATGCCGGTAATCTCCTAAAATAGTGGGTTTTTGATTCATTTTCCCGCATCCAGCCGCTTCGCGAATCTGACTTATCGTCTTATCTGATCTTATTGTTGGATTAATTTATATTGTATTTCAATTATAATTAACTTCACGGCGCCGCGGCTGCATATTGAGAAGCCAATCTTCTTTTGTTTATATTTAGTCGTGATTTCCATAAACTTTTTTGTTTATAATTCACTGATAGATATCGTAGTGAAATACCGCCGGGCAGTTGGGAATATCCTCTTTGTGATTCAAGAGACGTGAAAAAATGTGATTAGTTTTTGAGATGCGGCGTGCTCTTATAAATACCATGATTGGCGTAATCTCATTCAGTTACATGAGTGGAATCAATCTACTTAGTCATGCAGTGTCTGGCACACTAGTAAAACTGTCGTGAGGCTAATATAGTCTATCTGAAATAACAGACTATATTTAATAAAGTGCATTTTATTTTAAACCCTTTAGAACCCTTAAGAAGAAAAAAATAATAATTAAGAAATGAAATGGTTAAATTGTTTGAAAGTTAGTGATTGTAAAATAATATAAATTGAAGAATAAAAGTGACCGTTCCAACTGGATAGTTTAGTAAAGTGTACGTCATAAAGGAAAATAGTGAAAATGACAGTGGAGGAAAAGACGGTGGAGTCGAAATTTAAGCCAAGTGAGAAGTGGAGGATCCTCAAGAATGTGGTGGTCATCAGCATCGCTTTCATGATCCAATTCACAGCATACAATGTAATCATCAGTTTTATTTAAGCTTCATTGGATAACTGAAGCTTTCTACAAACGGCGGACTTAACGCCGAATAGCGCATCTATTATATAGTTAATCATGTCAAAATTTTCTTACTTACACATGCTTTAGAGCTCTGTTAGTTATTTAAAGTAAATTATTGTTTTTAAGTGATATGCATTAACTTATGCAATTTAAATATTATTGCACTTGAAAAAATGTTCACCAGAGGCAGGAACCGAACCCGCGTTCATTTTCCAAGTGCAATAATATTTAGATTACAATAGAGGCTCAAAAAGTCCGTTAACAGAGTAACAATAATTATATTTACTTTCAACAGTTTTTGCGAATTTAATACGACGTTGTGATGAATTTACACCAGAATTTCTAGCATTGTTTGTGTATTGAACATACAGGGTGCGGCAAATCTTCAAAGTTCCATTAATGCTGAGGCGGGTCTCGGCACCGCGTCGCTCGCGGCCGTGTACGCCGGCCTCATCTTCTCCAACATATTTTTGCCAGTTCTAGTCATCAGGTAAGTCTAACAACATTTAAAAACTAACATTGTGACAAACAAAAGCAGTATTCAGAGCACGAAGCAAAAATTTTTTTTTAATAAGCTACCAGATAATATTGTTGAATTACCTAAAAATAAATTAAAACAACTGTAAAATGTCTATGCCTAAAAGATATTACAATATGGATGAATTTTTAATGACAATGACAAATTTTCAAATGACAATGACAAATTTTTGTCATTGTCATTTAAATATAATAGTATGTAATAGTTTTAAGGAACACAAATCTTGTAAAACCTTGAAAAGAGGATATGACAAAAAGAAACTCAGTGAGTTTCTTTGCTACTTCTTCTCAGCACTAAATCACTAACCCACAATTGTCTCGAAGCAGTAGTAGGGTTCTATTTTATGTTGGGACGTTTATAAGTGCTCCTTGCGAGCCTATGTACAGCAATAAATGAATTTTATTTTATGGTTCATATATATCGTAGAGGAGCGTCCCCTTCGTATCCCCCGAAGAAATGTCTTCTCAAACGCGACGTGGATATTTGAGGATTCTAGCAGCAGTAACAGAATATTGATGTGATTGTGTAAAAAATTATGGCCAATGAAGGCAATTTATGTCATAATAATTTTTCTGGTCAGTATGGTCAGTCATGTATGTGCTTAAAGGAGTGTTTTTTGAACTACACGACGTCTTTAATATGTTCAAACAACCGTAAAATCCGCATGCTATATGCATAATTGAAACTTGAAACAACTTACGACACACAATAGTCAATATTGCAGTATTGAATAAAACGCTCTGTTTAAGATCCACGAGTAAATGAAACTGCCTCGTCTCGTGGTCATCATGCTGGGTACTATCCACGAGGTCCCGGGTTCGAATCCCGGGTCGGGCCGAGAGTGTTGGGTTTTTCTGACTTGAAATATCTTAGACACTGCTTCAGAGTCAGGAAGTTGGTGGTGTTAACACCGCCGTGCCTCGGAAAGCACGTTAAGCCGTTGGACCTGAGCCTGCGCCTGATCTCTCTACGGTTATGTCGGACTGTGCCGTCTTTGAGACGATTTATGAGAGTGAAGAAACAGACAGTGTATGTATTGCTCACACACTTGTGCACTTTAATATATCCTGCGCAGTCGGCTAAACTCCGCTGAGATCGGCCACTGTAGTCGAAATTCGGCTAAGAGGACATAAAATAAAACTGGACTAATTTTCAGATGGTTTGGCACAAAATGGGCGATCTCGATATCGTTCATCGCGTACATGCCGTACATCGCCGCCCAGCTGTACCCCCGGTTCTGGACGCTCATCCCCGCTGGCCTCATGGTCGGACTCGGAGGTGGACCGCTTTGGTGTGCCAAGTGCACCTACCTCTCAGTGGTAAGTATAGTGTAGAGTTGGTTGTCAGACTCGGGCTCGTTGTGTTGTTACAAACATTCCTGTTGAATCCCAGACTCTAGATGCTAATCCACTTTGATGATGCAAGTCATAATGAGTATTATATATTTTTGTTTAGACCTTTTGTTAGTGAAATTAGTCTCTAGTTATTATCAGGTCAGTAAGCTCTAAGGCCCACTTGTGCACGTCCGGACTAGCTAATCTGGATTTGTTGTTTTAAAAGTCCACTTGCAAAAGTCCGGATTAGCTAAATCCGGACGTGCTCAAGTTGGCCTCAGATTACTAAACAATATCCTTGTTGCAGGTTTCCGAAGCACAAAGTACTTTCTCAAAGACCGCAGCAGACGCTTTAATGGTGCGTTTTTTCGGACTGTTCTTCATGATATTCCAAATGAGCCAAGTATGGGGCAACCTCATTTCATCGTTAGGTAAGCTCATTGCTCACTGTAGTTAGATTGTTAAAAATTATCTTCCAATTCCTACAATTTTAGTTTAAAATAAAACACTTTTATGGTGTCACCGCTATTTCCCAGTTTCAGCGTACTGTATGTTTGGTACTTATCATATCAATACAAAATCCAATGTACTTTTTACAAATAGGTAAACCTTCTTCTGGCTTTACATTGTCAGAATTCAAAATATTGATATCTACGCACCGTTATCTTCGTTGCTAAAACCTATTGAAATCGTCATTTCCTTTTGTAATCGTCATCTTTTTGATTCCAGTTTTGACATCAGGGGACAACGAAGCGGCGGTGACAGCGGTGAACGCCACCATGATCCCTGAGCTGTGTGGCGCCAACTTCCTCCCAGCGGCTGATGCTGATGAGGCGCTGCGACCACAGCCGCCAGAGAAGATCCAGATGATTATTGGTCGGCATCCTATTTATTTTTAGCAGCAACTAGATGCGAATAGGCAAGGCTTGAGTACAGTGATGCACCTTGGGAGAATCATGTCCGTCGGATCAGCCGGATTTCAACCACGGCGGACAATCTCAAGATTAGTAGGCGCTTTTATAGTTACGAAGTGTCTGCGCAATTGACAGGTGCACTTTTTGTTCCTTTCAAAGTTCGGTGAGAGGGCAATTCGAAACGACCGCAGGGATCAGGTGCAAGACCAAGGGCTTAACGTGCTTTTCGAGGCATGGAAGTGTTAAAACCAGCAACTTCGTAATTCCATGTTGCTTCTGAGTTATTAAAGACGGAAAAACCTAGAAGCCAGCATGCTGACCGTTCGATTTGGGACTTGCTGATCATATGTCTCGATTTGAGAGATATCTAACAGCACACTGCCGCTAAGTAGCGCGGGAAAATATTACATACTTACCTAAAATAAGATTATATTTTCTATACAATGTTTTCATGCTTCTGACTGACACATAAGTAGGTTGTTTTTCCGCTAACTTAGTAGGCGGCATGGCAATTGCTTTAGAATGGCAATAAGCGTTGCTATACGATTCTGCACGGAAAGTATGAACACTTACCTACCTATAACGACGTTTACAACTTTACGGTTCATTATAATATAATAGTTAGAAACATTTTTTTCTTCCGAGCAAGGAAACATTGGCCATGCGATGTCAAACAGATATGATAATTGCTTTATCCAGGATGCAATATGTCTTAAGATTATTTATACGCCTAAGAAGGTCTATTCTAAAAGAAGATTACGTAAGGTAGGCTGAATTTCCTTTTCTGACTTTTCCGCTTCGAAGTCCTTGAGATGGCGGATGTAGGTTATCTCTTAATTGAAGTTAATAATTGACTTAGGTAACACTCGTGCATGTTTTAAATTCTGTACCTACATTATTTGGTCCTTCTGTCCATTGTTTTCACGGGTCCGTCACACATGCTTTTTTCTTATATTACATGTAGGTACACACATCTAGTCATGTGCATGGAAATAAATAACAACGCAGGTTTCAGACTACATTTACAATGATATGTAAAAGACGTGACTATACATATTTAAACAATAATAAATTAAAGGCCAAAAGTAAATTACATACAAATCTTGTGTAGATAAATAAGCACTGAATACTTACGTAAGTACACACATTAAATAATTTGGTAAAATGTCTTGATTACAGGAATTTATCTGGCGTGTATGGCTGGTGCTGCAGTCATCATCGCCATTGGTGGTGATTCTATGAAAAGGTAATCTACTTAGTAGTCTCCTGACTAGTTAAATATATGTTTTAGTTCATTATGTAATAAACTATGCAACATTTTGACTTTCGATAAATTAATCATTCGGTGTATGTTTAGTTAGCTTTCGATATAATAACAATTCCATATTTTTTTGTCATTTTTGTTTTTTTTATCATATGAAAATTCGATATTTTGAACGTTCGATGTGGTTCGATGTTTTGACTTTTCGATGAACAGTGTTCGATCATTTGATGTTCGATCAATTGGTATTCAAGATGGCGTAGGTAACCCTTTATTAGAGACCATTACAAAAAAATATCAGTTTATATTGAAAGATTTCCAATTTAAATTTCTTATAAGTTGACGTATTATTTACCTTATTTAAAGCTTAGAAATTGTTTATCCTCACGAACGTAGGTATGTAGCTACATTTGATAGAACACAATTTTCATGTATTCACGACTAAACTCTGAACCGATCCAAAAAAGGATCATACTTCCATCTTCACCCCATAAACTGGCTTGCCACTTGCCTTCCAGATACGACACGGGCCGGTGTAAAACCGGCGCTGGTCTCTCTGGGCTTGGGTTGCTGGCGGTGACACTGAAGATGATGATGGAGCCCTACCAGCTCATGTTGGTCCTCCTCAATATTTTCGTTGGGTTCCAGCAGGCGTTCTTTGGCGCTGATTTTAGTGCGGTCAGTATACACCTTGGATGATTTAACCACGTATGCACACATAAATTTATGCCTTTGTAAACTTATTCTGGGTAGCGCATTTATATTGTGGCATTATTGAGTGTAGTTTATTTAGGTATGCAAGGGTACATCTCTGGAGCTACTGAACACATCTTAAAACATTGCTTATTTTCTATGATTTTCATACTTACCTACTGTACAGAATACAAAACCCACACATACCTACTTACGTAATTTGAGCGAAATAAACGCAAGACAAAAATGCTTTACAAGTGTAGGTAGCAGTGAATTCTATTACTAGTAGCAGGTATTTGTCACATTCGCAACGGCCTTGGAAATAGAAAAAAAACCCGGCCAAGTTCGAGTCGGACTCGCGCGCGTTCCGTACCATTATCTATATACAACATTAGACACTATATGTATTATGACTTATTTTTGGGTTTCCATAGTCCAGATAAGGAACAAGGGTTCCTTATCTTAAAAAAATGTAAGGATATTTTCTTCATGTCAGTCTGTATGTCTGTCCGCGATTTTGCTTAGAGACCGGTAGTACTAGAAAGCTGTAATTTTGTAGGTGTACCTATGTATACTAATAACGTCGACAAAGTGGTAGAATAAAATTTTGGAAAATATATTTTACTAGGTTAGCTGCGCTGCATGTGAAGTGGGGATGTTTTTTTTTTCGTCGTCTACCCCATCCTGTGGGGTATCGTTGAGTAGGTATTTTAAATGATTAGGGGTTTCTAAAACAATTTTTCGATTTATTGTTCCATTTACAAAATAATTAACTTCAAAGAGCATTTCATAAACTTTAAAGGAAAACTATAGCGGTTAAGATAATTTTATTAGTTTTGCAGAAATATTCGTAGAACTTGGGTGTTGGATAATTTTGTACTAAATACAAAATCTTTAGAATAAATTATCTAAAGTGACTAAGATAAAGTAGATAATGGTACGGAACCCTTCGTGCGCGAGTCCGACTCGCACTTGGCCGGTTTTGTTACATTATTATTGCCAAGATTCTTGGCTGCCAGTTCGAATTTCAGTTTTTCAGTTTTAACAAGCAACTACTTCATCTTAAGTAGTCTCTTAAAATAATTTATTTTAAAATTTTGATAATGGAGCTTTAAATCGAAAAATTGTCTTTGAAACCCTCATTCATTTTCAAAGACTTACAATGAGGTACTTAACGATATCCCACACGATCGTAGACGACGAAAAAAAACAGGCCCACTTCACATGTAGGGGAGCTACCCTAAAAATATTTTGCAAAATTTTGTTTCACGGATTTGTCGATGTAATTGGTATACATACACCTATAAAACTACGGCTTTCTAGTACTAAAGGTCTCTTAGCAAAACCTCGGACAGACAGGCAGAGAGACAGACAGACATACGGTATATAGACAAAATACTATAAGGGATCCTTGTCAGGACTTGTCCTTGACTACGGAACCCTAAAAAAGCGTAGAATATGCTAAACAGGTTATTACAATGTCCGCCCTGTTTTGCAAAGAGTGTCTAATGGTTTATATGTCGTTCGTCTCTAGACTGTCTTTGCTACATAACAATAATTCGTGTATAATTTTATTAAAAAAACTGGCCAACGTGCACTGTAGGTACACGACAACGTGTACAGTGCATGTGTACTTAAATATTGTTTGCCTATTAATAGTCCAAGAGGTAGATAATACTCTAAAAATTTTGAAGAAAAAATATCATTGAGTTTGCTGTCTAAGGATGATAGCTTAGTGTTAATTTAAACTGGTGATTGTCATGCGTAAATAATTACCTCTTAAGGCTCCTCTTCACAATGGCCCATGATGGGCAAGTATAGACATGCACGATTATGTAGAGGGCATAAATTATTATTAATCTTTATTTCAGAAATAAAATTTTCATATATTGGGTTAGTAGTTATAGAAAAAATATCCTACGAGCTAGAGTTAGTAAATCAATAAAAAGGATGGCACACAAAAAAATGACCTACTTAATATTTACTAAGGCAGGTCTCGAACCAACATGAACGCTGTTCCAGTGTCTCAGGATAGGGCAGCAATAGCGACTCCCTATCGCCGCCAGGAGGCTGTTGAGGCTGTCTCGGACGCGGCGCCAGGCAAAGGCGACCCGCTTGCGCATGACTACTGCGAAACTGTCTATACGAGCCTCAGTAAACATCGCCGAAGCGCTGCAGTACCGAGGCAGCCCCATCAGCATCCTGAACCCATTATTATACTGGACGCGCAGAGCTGACAGCGTCTTTTGTGTATACTCCACCCATAGACTGCACGTGTAGAACGACTGGCAATAGGCTCTGAACAGAGTTTGCTTTAATTCAGTGTTACACCGTGCAAATCTACGGGCGAGCATGTTCGCTCTCATAGCTAGAGCCCTGCGCTCCCTCTCTATGTCAGCTTCATCTGACATACTCTCAGTAAGCCAGTGCCCCAGGTACTTAAAACTTGACACTCTTTTCAGTGGGAGGCCTTCAAGAGTAACTGAAGGAAAATTGTAGCTTCTATTTTTAGATTTAAAAACTACAACTTCGCTCTTCTTCACATTATAACGCAGGCCATGTGACGCTGCATACCTCTCGCAAATTCTAAGTAATTTTCTTATCCCACTGATTAATAGGCTCAGCAGCACCATATCGTCGGCGTAACTAATGGTGTTATATGAAATATTATCAATGGAGCAGCCGACTCCACTACCACTGAGCTCACCAATCAGACCATTTACGTAGAGGTAAAAAGTGCAGGGGAGGACAGACCGCCCTGTCTTACCCCGCACTCCAGCCCATACGCCTCAGACAGTATTCCCGCCCACCGGACCTGATTCCGCTGATTACTGTACCAATACTGAAACAAACTTATCAGATCTTTCGGAAAGTCGTTGGTTTCCGTCGCTAGTTTTTTCCTAAGAATATCGTAATTAACCGTATCAAACGTTTTGGAAATATCAAGAAAACAAGCTATAACAGGTGTTTTACTACTTGTATAGTAACGCACGGTGTGCTTGAGACAAAGTACAGCGCTTTCTGTGGATAGCTGCGGTCTGAAACCAAATTGGGCATCACACAGATTAAGGGACGCCTGTAGCTTTCTCTCAAGCAAACCGTCCATCACCTTAGCTATAGTAGTAGCCAGTGATATAGGTCTGTAGTTGTTTTTATCCGACGAATCTCCAGTTTTATTTTTCAGTATTGGTACAACAGTCCTCATAAAGTCAGAAGGCAAGTAATAAATGTCTGTGATGGGCCATCATCGGGTATGATCGTGCGCAATCGACGTTGTGTCGGTACATCAAAGGAATGATGGCCCATGATTGCGTGTGCGTCAACACAATCGCCGAATACTCAGTCCGTAGTTGTCTCGGGTACAGTAATAATATATTATTTCTGTCGATATATAAAATTAATGGTTGCGTAGATAATTTATCTAGACAATTGTATTTTTGAAAAATAAACATTTTCAGCGATAGGTAACCAAAACAGAAGCATACTTTTCTGAAATCTACATCAAAGTCGGTTCAGCCAAACGCGAGATAATCGCAGACAAACATTCAAACATACAGGTCATACTGAGAACCTTTTTTTTTAGTTGGTCAAACATTTTATGGGCATGCTTTTTAAATCTTCGATAGACGTCATAACATAACGGCAGACAGTCAGCAGTAAATGAATGTTCACGATTGTGTAGAGAGTAGCCCGATCATGGCGGCAATGATGGGCGATATACGATCATTTGATGGGCCTTCGTGGCCCATAGTGAAGAGGAGCCTTTAAGACCTATCCACTACCTGTCTACATACTATTAAAACCCTGACATTACACTAACTAACGAGTTTCTCAAAGCAGAAATAACACCTTTGTGTTTTGTCTAGGCGTTCGTGTCGTGCGCTGTGGGCACTGGTACAGTCGGCTTCGTGATGATGACCGTGGGAGTAGCTGATGCCATTGGGTGTGTTGCTACAGGGTATATTGCTAAGGTACGTAGAAAACACAGTTAAATCGCAGTTTTTCATCAATAGACAGGCATGTCGCTCCACTGTAATTAACTGATCTGCCTCATCCTGGATCATGGTCCAAAGCGGACCCAGGGCCCTCGTGTGCGAGTGCACAACCGGGATAACGCTAGAAGGATGATAATGAGACAGGTATTTATTTATTCAGGTATTATGGACAAAGCACATTAAGATTATTCGGCATCTTGAAGTTGTAATTGAGTTACTTAGTTTGCTACAAAATACGTGCTGGCTACTGTACCAGCCACGATTGATACGGTTTCTAGTTGATAATTAAGTTAGTTAGTATGAAGAGACTGATTCCATAGTTTTATGCGTTCACTGGTTGAATACAAAGGATGTGTGCATGATGGCGTAGTGAGGATCTGCTAGTGTTTTGTTTTTCTATTGAATATCCGACTTGAAATTTTGTATTGAATATCCGACTTTTGGCGCAGGGGATGTCGCGGGGATATGCTAGTAATGAATGATAAAATTGAAGATGAGATTTTAAAATATTTATAGTTATTCATCGACCTACTGCCAAGTATATTTTTCTAGTAGTGTTTGTATTTTTTTTTAAAGATAACGGGACGTGTGCCCTTGGTCTGCTGTGCGACCGTGCTCCACGCTGCGCTGTTTATCACGTTCCTGGTGTGGAGACCCCAGGAGGGGCAGAGCTATGTGCTGTACATCATCGCTGTACTCTGGGGCCTGTGCGACTCGGTGTGGATTGTGCAGCTAAATTGTAAGTTTGTTAAAGTTTCTATAAGTTAAAAAAAAACCTAAATTTCAATTACATCGTTCAACTTAAAATTATAATAAAATACTGAGAAATCTATACATATAATAAAACAGTAAAACCAATGCGTCTGTACATTGAGTATTTTTATCAAAAACTAATTGAGGGTGATGTTAAAATAGTAACAGAATAGGAATTTACAACTTTAAGTTTTTGACTGTTTATCTGTTTGTCTGTTTGTACACGCTAAACTCCGGAACTACTGATCGGATTTGAATGAAACTTTTTTTATTGTGTAGGTATTAAGTCTGGGCAAATACTAGACTATAATTTATTTTGAAGATCGAAGTAGTACCCGACGTGGAATCTTAGCAGTACACTTAAACTAAGAGAGATATGAAAGCAGCGCCTTAAAAAAAGTTATTTAGCGTGATGAGCATTTTCTATTGACGTACACAAATTAAAGGTCTGAAGCAACTGATATAGAACACTAGTAGCTCAGCTCAACTATACGAGATATGAATAGAACGCCTCAGGGGTAATTGTTCTGCGTGGTGAGCATTTTATTGACTTACGCAAATTGAAGGATTTTATATCAGTTGCTCCAGCAAATGATATAAAATCCTAGCAGCTCAGCACAACTCTAAAATATATGAATAGATCGCCTTAGGGATCATTGTTCAGCGTGATGAGCATTTTCTATTGACTAACACAAATTGAAGGTCTGGAGCAATTGATATGCTAAATTACTTTAGACTGATTTTCAAACTCCCAAGGTAATCCTACTGTCTCCAAGTTACGATCTGGTGACGGAAACCTGGAGAAATCGAGAGAATCCTTCAGATAATTTTATGGTGCATGGTGGTGTATATTCTTTACAAAGCCAACAGATTTTGACAATTTTTTATCTTTTCAGCATACTACGGCATCTTATTCCACGGCAGAGAAGAGGCTGCTTTTGCCAACTTCAGGCTATGGGAGTCGGTCGGCTACATCATTGCGTACGTCATGTCCCCCTACATGAGGATCAGTGAGAAGACTTACCTCATGCTTGTTATGATGGTCGTTGGAGTCTCCTTGTACTTCACTGTGGAATACCGGGAGAGAACGAGAAAGCAGCTTTTGGAGATGAAGAGCAAGGAGTTATACTGTGATAGAGGATTTGATAACGCCGCGTTTAAGAGCGTGGAGTAGTAGGTTTGATGTTAGGCGGTACAGTCAGTGGTCAAAATATTTAACCACTTTGGCAATAATGTTGAACGTTGACAATTACTTGTAAGGTATAGATCAGGGATGGCCAACCGGTCGATCGCGATCGACTGTTTGTCCAGTCGATCGTGGCAAGGCAAAAATATAAATATGTACTTTGAACAGACTGTTCAAAATACATATTTATATGACTAGAGACTATCTAATCAAGTATGTAGTTAGTAGATCGCACAGGTGTCGTCAGTGAACAGTAGATCTTGGGTCTAACCAAGTTGGCCACCCCTGGTCTAGATAGTCCGACAAGTTCGTATGAAACCCTCGTGCGAAGCAAAAAACGTGGGATGTGCGAAAAAGCGTCAATTAACACGGACTGTCAAAGGAAATCCCCTTTCCCGCAACACCGCCCTTTGCCCGCTGACATCTAGAACTCGCCCCCGCACGTCCTTCGCTTCGCAGGAAGGTCGCGCACGAACTAGTCAGACTATAATAAGATTTTAGAGAAACGTCACGATATACCTTACAATTATTGCTTAACAATTTTAAGTTTGTAAGTTCAGGTTTTTTAAATGTATTAATTGATTTGAATACTGTTATTGTGTATACCAATAAGGTAAGGCAAGTGTCCATACGACACTTTTCACTAAGTGTTGCCTATAACAAATAAATAGTTAAAAATACAGGTAATAAATACACTTCGATGTATAGGGTAAGGGTTAAATGAGAAAGAGGTGTGTGAGATGAAGTTTGTGTAACTGTGTGTGTTTGAAAAAAGTTTGTAAAAGTATTTTTTAGAAAGTGCTTAATAAGTAAGTGATATTCTGTGATTATATGCAAGTGATTTTATAATAATGATGTCTTTATACGTAAACCTAGTTAGGTACTTATGTAAAGTATCCTTAAATATACATATTACAGTTTGGTTTTACATAAAATGTATAAGTATTAGTACGCCCAAACAGAACACGAAGTGAAAAATTATGGTATTAATATTTATGTAAATAAGTGTTGCGAAAATGTGCCTTTTTTGCAACCCTTTAATTTACATTCACATTATTTTTCTAATAATTAAATATTATAATAGTATTGCCAAGAAGATGTCTTCGTGCCATTTGTTAATACTACACCGTTCGTCGACAAATATACAGGGAGACAGGGACACGGAGTAGTGTTAACTTATGAACTATATTGTTTGTTAATTGCTAGAGTGGATTCTTTCCCGAGAGTTAAGTAGGTATGTATGACCCAAGATAATTTATGTAATCCATTCCTACCTTGATATTCAAATGTAATATATTATTAACCTACAAGTGTGTTAGTTGCCTCTACAGATTAAATTGATTAAGAATAATGCATCTCTTTTAGTTACAAATTTCAAGTAACCTTAAATATAAAAAAAAAAAATTAACAAACACACCAATTACCGAGCCCCAAACTAAGCGTGAGCTTGTGCTATAGTGACTAGGATAGCGGATAGAAATACTTAAATACATATAAACATCCATGACTTTGGTACAAATGATCGTGCTTATCACACAAACATTTGCCCCTTGCGGGATTCGAACCCGCAACCGCCTGGTTTAGAAGTCCGGGGCGCGAACGACTACACCAAGACGGTCGTCACCTTGTCCGTAAGGATTTTAAAAAAAGTCATGACCAAGCCTGGAATTAACTTTTTAACGTTTTCTGTGCATTAGAGGCTTAAACTTGCCTGTTGTTATTTTAAAAGTCTACGAGATCTACGTAAAGCTAGAACGAAGTAACCAATGACATTACTTTATAATAAAATATAGTCCCTAACCTGAAAAATCGGATTTTCATGCGGTTTTTATCTATCATCAAAGTGGTAATTAAAAAAGATAAGGGGTTTTGTATTTAAAGTTTAAATATAACGAAGATTGTTGAAGATGTCGGAAAAAATAAACCAGTTGGGAGATTTAAACGAAAACGCCACTTTTCGTAGATAACCTGTTTCAGTAATAGCAACACAATGTGGATATTTTTATCTTTGTATTTCTACTAGCAGTTCCCCGCGACTTCGCTCGCGCCAAGTCGGATTTTCCATAAAAAATTTCATTCCCTATCTCATCCCCTGACTATTTTATATCGCGACAAAAAGTAGCCTATGTTTTATAGAGCTCAAACTATATCTGTACCTGAACTGTAATTTCATTTGAATCGGTCCTGTAGTTTTGGAGCATATTCAAAACAAACAATCAAATCGTTCTTCTTTATAATATTAGTTTAGATAAAGATATAAAGTGTACTTAGCATATTTAAGTTTTAAGGATAGGCATAGCCTATTGTACCTCTTCCTATTCCCCGTGCGAAGTCAGGGCGGGTCGCTATAGTAACGTTATAGATAATAATCACTACGTAAAATATCTTACAAGTTAGAACGTTTTATGAATTCAAGTTTAACCACTAGGTACGTCATAACTGTTATGGACAAAACCATTTAAAATAAATAGTTAGATCTTAATGATATTGTTTTAAAGGCTAGTATTCACATAATAGCCAAGTCAATCATAGTAGGAGGAATCTTATTGGCCGATTGTTTATTGCATTCAATTTAATATTGAACAAAGGAATGTTTCCATTACTTACAGCATATTGTTTTTTAAACTAATTGTCATGATATTTTGAAACCGAAATGATAAAGTTAGTACTTAGTACTATGACGACTCACGATGTGTGCGAAGTCCTAGATTGTCCTATAAATGATTATCGTTATATCTACAGGTGATTCATAAAAAATAAAAAGTCATAAAAGTAATTTATTTATGTATGTAGGCCCACAGGTGGCACTTAATAGGTACACGTCCCAAAATGATACTCAGCTTTCAGTTCCATATCCAGTTTCTTTATTGATAATATTTCACTGTTCACAAGCTTTCTTGTAATATTATCTCAGCATAAAGACGTAAAATACTAGCGTTGACTATTTTTTCTCCATTTGCTATCTGACGTTATTTCAAAATTGACTCGTAAAGAAAGTTTTTTTGCATTTAAATACCGAAGAGTTGGACGAGCGAGACATAGAGGCTTTACGCGTAGCTCCTAACCTCTACAGTACCTAGGTATGGAGACTAATAAAGTATTAAGTTGTTACTACTTAGAGTAAATAGAGAGACCTTAGCGTCTCCAGAAACTGTAGACGAAGCTTAATTTGGTCTGTTCATTTTAAAATTCCTCTTACTAAAGATTTTCTAAAAATATATGCGTAGGTATGTAATTGATCAGACCGGCTTATTCTAGTGGACATGATTTAAAACGGAATATAATTATTTAAGACACAGGCAGTAATAACTAATATTGACCATAGCTATTTCTATTTAAAGGCAGTCATTCAATGAAAAACTGATCAGGTTTGTAGAACCGGATTTGGCACAATGTTTTGTACATTCGAGCATTTTAGTGAGCTTGTACGAGTATAGTGGACACGTGTTCGGGCGCCGTTCCGTGCACCCACAGAAACTAGACCTTCGCGAGTCATAGTTCGGCCACAGTGATAGTGACACCTCGTGGAGTTCGTATAATAATTCTGAAAAAAGAATTGGTGAAATAATTTATGATTAATAGAAAACTGGATGGTAAACGTGTGTTACATTTCGTATGGATCCACTACTAGGAGGCTAAAAAAATCGATAAACGGCCTACCTAACGCAGGACTGGCCGAATTTGGAACTTAAAAAAAAGTTTATAAGATTTTTTAAACTACCATTACCTACTTAATATATTTACTGGTTGGAAAAAAGAAGTTATTGAAAAGTAAGAAAAAGGCGCGAAAGCAATAAAAAAATAGTTTGCTTTCTTATAACCATGTAGGTCATTTTATTTTATTATTCGATAAATAAAATTAGGATATAACTAGCAACTTGGATAATTAACCTGACTCGAATTTTTTGGAACATATAAAGGTAAGTTTTTTTAGATCAGTTTATATATAGCATAGAGAATACAACACGCCATTATTTACTAACTAAATAAATAAATAACAGCTTACTTGTAGCCTCATTCCTAAACTGTGTGGTGCCAGGCATGGTTAAAAACGGAATTATTAATTTTAAAGGTAAAAGAGACTAATAGAGGCGCTAACAGTCGATAAAAACATATCTGAGTTTGTTAGTCTTATATTATAAATATTAGCTTTCTCTACCTTTTAAGTCAATAATTCAGTTTTTAACACCCCGCAGTTTAGGCATATAAAATATACAAGTAAGCTTTTATTTACACAATTACTAGGATAAAAAATTAAAAATAGTGGTACGTCCTACATTAACATGTACGAGTACTAAGGTATATATGCATTGTTCAATTCAGTCGTCTGATATACTGACACTTAAAAGCAAAGGAAGACTCTAATAACATAATGGGAAATGACATTGACCCGATATTTTTAAAGTGACAGTGATAACACAATAATGTATAGTATTGTGTGGCCTCACAATGTTCCGGTTTCGAACACTGGACACATATTGTGTCATCATTAGGCGTAGTAGAATGACAATTTATTTTTTATAACGATACGGGCTAAATAGGTTTCATAAATTATACTACTCTTAGCTGGAAATATAATCTGACCTTTATATTTCTATATTAAAAATAGTCAGAAATTATTTGATTTATCAATAGATGCCATGTCTATCAGCGTTGCGACGTAAATTCGCAAGATGATAAATACCAAAAAAATGTCTCAACAACCCACTAAATACTAGCCCCAAACTAAGCGTGAGCTTGTGCTACGGTGACTAGAAAAAACAGATAGACATACTTTATACGTTTATAAATATCCATGACCTTAGGTCCAAATGCTCGTGCTCATCACACAAACATTTGCCCCTTGAGGAGTTGGAACCCGCAATCTCTAGTTTCGTAGTCCGGAGCTCGGATCACTACTCGTACACCGAGTCGGTCGACTTAACCTTCTACCACTGTGGTGGAATTATTGTTTCAATTCCACTGAGGTGGTAGACTGTTAAACACCTTTTTGAGATGTTGTACCAATTACTCTTTGACTTTAATGTTCGTATTTTTTGTTCAATATGTACTGTACTATATACAACATATCTAAATGAGAAAAGTGTAAAATAACAGTTAAATAAGCTATAACACAAATATTTGTAATGGCACATTCAGAACATCATTTTTTACACGGTCTCACTGATCCGAATTATAGATATTGTTACTAAGTTTTTTGAAAAAAAAATATTTTCTACTAAATAAGCACATAGTAAAGAACATATATCATTAATAAAATTTAGAGATTTCATAAAATTTCATTCTTCCATAGTAATCACAAGAACATAAAATATCAAACAGTAATACTGAGATGGTAGTCTTGTAGACACTTTTTTCAAAAATACACATGATTAGTCATCCGAAGCTGTCCACACTGTACAAGCATCGTCTGCATGGCAATCCAGCAAGGTACTAAAATCACGGGAGTCGCAACGTAAACAATGACGATAAAATTACATAGTTTCCGATTAGTGGTGTCTGTGGGACTACCACCTCAGTTGCAGAAGGTTAATTAGGATAAAAAGGTTTTTAATAATGTATTACCTATATTTGGCAGAGTTCAGTTTTAATATTACTTTACCTTCGTTACACAATAGTTTCACTGTTCATTGAAATCCTTTTCTCATTCCAATTAAAGCTCTTTCGTGATTATTACACATTTGTTAATTACTCTAATTTGAGGTTGAACAATGTATACTTGTACGTAAAACAAGTTGTGTTTACTTACGAGTATTAAATAGAGTATGATATGACCACTTGTGACGGGCGACTTAATCCAATAATTCTTTAGGTGGTTGATTTTTTTTCCACTCTTTAGATTGCTTATTAGTTTATTTATCACTGCAAAAACCAAAATAAATAAAACCTACAAAAAAGCACATCTTATTTTTGACTAAATATTGTGTATTTATTTCAATTGCAAGTATCCTATTCAACAGCGCATTATAGAGGATGTTTTATTTTATAATACTTAATATTGTCCTATAAATTATGTCCAACCAGAAGGTCTTGCAGTCCCACTAAGCTACTCTGTTTTACTAGTTTTGCATAAGTAAACACATAAATGTCAAGGACATGATTTTTATTCTTGAATATGAATAGATAGTTAGCTAGCTAGTTAGATAGCTGTAGTTAAAAAATATTATAAAGCGATTTGTCTCAGCAATCTTTTGTATTAAACAGTTTAGTGTGACTCTATAATTATGAAAAACCTAATTAATAACAATTTACAAATACTTTAGTAATTGCATAGCGAGCTAAGGATTCATTTAATGGATATAGTAATTATATTTTTCTAGTTTTTACATCTACACCTAGATATTTGAGTTCAATCAAAACTATAAATTACTGGAAGTACGTAAAATTACGTGTACCTCTATTTTTATTAGTAAGCTGATCTGCGTCACATTTAAGAGGTTCAAGGTTCAGGTTAAACCGGTTGAGCATGCCAATGAAAAAAATCGGCCCACTGCGGATCGGACTCATACATGAAAATGCGGAAAAAATAGTATTTATTTTAACGTTGTGATAGTTTTCATATTTGATGTTATAGCAGCAGTAGCAATTTGTGTAAATTTCAATTTTCTACCTTTTATTTCGGTTGATGAGATACAGTCCGCTGCTGGACAGACGGACAAACGGTCAGGCATAATCTATTGCAGCGCGTCTAGTATGTTTGCGTACTCAGGGGTTGACAGTTTCCCAATCATACTACGTAAAAAAGCAGGCTCACTTTTACGGTGAGTTCGTGGCAGCCGCAAAAAAGTTCTGCAAGCCATCGCCGACAGTGGGGAAGTCCGCTTGTCGAGAACATGTGCCAGTTAACTCGCCATTAATTAGGTATTAAATACTAACATAGGGATAAGTTTTTTTGTGCCACTAACTTTTTATGGATCCCAGTTGTCTGATAAATAAACTTTTTTTTTATAGACAAATAATATAGTAGCTCCAAACTTTATCAACTGTATTCCTTTTGGATGGTGATTCTGCTGCATGCTATATTACATTTTTTTTTTAAATTATTATGTCGGTCTCCCATAGTAAAGTTATATAGTATTAGAGCAGCAGAATCGCCCCCTAAAAGGAATACAATTGATTTTGTTAGATTCTGTAGCACCGAATAAATAATACTTCCCTGTAGACAGATCGCGAAGGCGTAATAGGTTTCCCTATCGGAAAGGAGACCCCTTCGTGTACGGAACCTAAATAGAGGCAGTCTTAACGTGAATCATAATTTTATAGGTGTTTTAATTAAAGTGAACAATGCGTGCGAAATTACCAGTTTGAACCGGTTCGTGTCACAATCACGATCAGTATCCTTGAATGCCAATAGGAGAAGGGTTGCACTGTGTTTCCGCTTCTAAAATTAACATAAGCTGATGACAGTTTTTGGTTAAGTCATTTTACGTTTTTATGTAAAAGTCACAAGGTGACTCGTATTGTAGGTCAAAACAAGGGCTTTTGTTTTTATTTTATTGTACCGATAGCATGGTAATATTATTCGAAAAACATATCGCGTACATAATATAGAATTCTTAGCGAAGAACAAGTTTCAGGAAAAATTTTGGTTACCTTGACTGCATTATTAGGTGTTATAATAGCAACTAAGTAGGTATTAATATTTTTTGAAAAAAAAAAAACACTAATTAGCGTTTAGATGTAGAGAGTAATAACATCTTTAACACTCGCTTAAACCTTTGAGCTTTTTAGCAATTATGCATACTCAAATCAGAGCGTTGTTTATACACAGCTATACAAGTCTACTGGCTAATTACAAGAAACATTTATTTTACAGCTATCGACATGGCGGATTCAGTCGTCTTCGGCAGTAGCGAAAAAGTCCGCATCAACCGAAACATTTTGGTCCTCGGGTTCGCCTTCATGGTGCAGTTCACAGCGTTCCACGGAGCCGCCAACTTGCAGAGTTCTGTAAACAGCGACGCGGGCGCAGGCGCGTTCACCTTAGCAGCTATATACTTCTCGCTAATAATATCCAATATATTATTGCCGGCGGTGGTGATCAAGTAAGTGTACTTACTCTTGTTGTTTAAATCTGATAATAATAATGTCTTCCTAGCCGAATTTTGACTACAGTGGCTAACCTTAACAGAAATTAGCCGACTGCGTGGGATAAATTATAGTGCACAAGTGTGTGCGCAATATACAGAAGATGCACTTTCTTTCACTTCCATAATTCAATGAGACGGCAGTCCGACAAGACCGTAGAAAGATCAGGCGCAGGACCAACGGCCTAACGTGCTTTCCGAGGCACGGGGGTGTTATTTCTACCACCAACTTTCTAACTCCGGAGCTGTGTCTGAGTATTTCGAGACAGAAAAACTGAACACTTTCGGCCCGACCTGGGATTTGAACCTCGTGGATAGTACTCCGCGTGCTGACCACTTGACCAACGAGGCAGTCAAATGTGATATGAATATAGTTAGTAGGCAGCGTTCCATGCGTCACCAACCAGCAGAATTCATCGACGCAGCGTAGGGGTGTTTACCCTAGCTGTGCCCTAGCACCTCTATATTTCTCGTTGATTATACAAATATCAAATATACTGCTGCAGGCGCTGATGATCGAGTAAGTTGATACTCGTTCTGTTTAACCCTGGAGTGGTTATACCCAAATACTGAGAACTCTTACAAACAAAATTCAAAATTTTCTTGGAATTATTATGATACATAAAATCTACCAACCACCTTGGCAGCGTCATCTAGTATTGCTGTGCGCCGTAGCCATGGCCGAGGAAGAGCACGCAATAGGGTACTAGTACTAGTACGTGGGTACATTTGAAGATTTTGCGTCTGTCTTGTGCAGAAAATAAAGTTCGGAGCTAAGTTTTTACTAGAAGTTTACAAGTTTTCCTTGTAAACTTAACTGGATTGATTGTTGTAATTTTTGTGCCATTTTAGTCAGGTTTTCTGTTTCTGCTAATTATTTTCACAACAAAGGTTGTAATTAGGTTTTATTTTTTATATTTTGTTCAAAAAGACTCAACTGATTATATTTTCATCAAATTACTAAATAGTTTATTTTTAAATTTATTTTTATTTCAATTTGAAAATGGACTTTTAGTAGCGCGACTACTGCAGGATTAAAGTGTGCTATTGTGAAGCTAGGATATAGCGATCCCTACGTCCATAGCGTAGGGATCGCTATGTCTGCTATTAACATATATGTTTTTATCCTTAGTTATTATTACTAATTTCTGTACTTTTTGCAAAAAATAAGATAGTAAATACGACAATCTTATCGTATTGACTGTAGGCGTAACCAGTTTCCATGCAAACATCCCACGCTTCATAACTGATTTGATTAATAAAACATTCTTAAAGTTCATGGTTTTTGATATCTATCTATACATAAAACAAAACTTTAGAAGGCCTAATTCAGTACACTGATTTAAAAAACAAAAATACCTTCCAGGCCTTATTAGTTTAGGTAACTTTAGCTTTAGCCTTAGCTTAGAGTACGAAAATGTAGTTTGTGAAATTTTTGTCTCTATGTTCGTATGTATGTATGGGGTCTTAAACATATGCGAAATCTGCTGAACTAATCTTGATGTAACCTACCTCAGTTTAAATATCTATTTTCTTGGTTGTAATCTAGGGTATGTTTTATCTCGATAGTAATTAGTTTATTAGTACATCAAGAGATACAAGTTGACCCCTTCGCCATACTTCACGGGACAAACAAGAGGTCATGATAACTGGACGATTACGGGTGTACAATTCTTTTCAATTGAAATAATTTGCAGGTGGCGGTACAGTGACTAGTTTTATATTTTCTATCAGTTACCTACTGTATAGGGTATATACATTTAGTGATACAGGGTGACCTCCCTTCACCATACGACAGCTTACAAATGAGATACCACGATTACTGGACGGCGATAGGAGTATGCGTCAATTTGTATCATCGAGTCCACGCAGATGAAGTCGCGGGCAACCACTCGTTTAAATATTTTGTATTGAATATCTGTTTCAATCGATTGAACTAAGGTAACTTCATGGCTGCCTATGCTGATGACCTTAACTGCGTGCGGGTCACGACGACAGTCGACTTTGTTGTTAGAACGCTCCTAAGGCTATCAGATAGACGTTTCGAATAATATTGCAATCAAAAGGTGTAAAATACAAATGTTTATTTACTAATAAGATAAAATTAAAACTGATCTTCTCTTTGACTATGAAAATTACTATAATTCATAGCATTGAATCACATGTAGAGCCTGATAAGTACGAGCCAACTAAGCTTTTAGGACATGTACACTAGTTAGAACTTAAGAGCTAGAATACAATAACTTGCCACGTGATTCAATTATTGTTGGTTCAAGTTCAGTAAATAACAGAAATGCGCTGCACTTTTTAAATTGAAGCCGTCAATTTATTTATATATCACTTGAAATGTAATTAAAACAGGACCTTGATAATAAATGGACCTGCAGGTGTAGTACATACACGTACGTGCAGCTTACAATAAATTGTACAGTTCAAGTCTGTACAAAGTGCTACATCTGTGTATAAGTACCTACTTGCATTAGCTGGATTCTATCTTTAATACTCCCGTAGATATGTCTGCCTATCAATCTAAATGAAAATTGGAAAATATGAAATTCAGGTACCTATGTAATTGCAAAAAAACTGTTTGAAGTATCGGTAAAGTATCTTTGTAATATAGAGGTCGGGAGATAATGGACTAGATTCCAATGTGTCATGTCTAAGATTAAATTTAAGTTCAGTATCTCTCTTTCTTTGCTAAACAAACAAAAAGAGACAGACTATATTAATTTAGAAACGTCCGATTAAACAGCTGTCAGTTGCTAAAAAAATTTGAGAATCCATAGACAATTTAGTAAGGATGTTATTCGATGACAACTAAAGTTAGACGAAAACACGCAAAAACTTGTATTCAGAAATAGCATCATTTAATTTGACTTTTCTAAATTATTGTAGTCTGTCCCTTTTCGTTTGTTTAGCAGAGAAAGAGAGAGACTGAACTTAAATCTAATCTTAGACAGGGCACATTGGAATCGAGTCCAATGTTAACCATATTAAGTTATTCTATATGATGTACTATAACTATATTTTTTGTAATGTTATTCATTTATCTTATTTGTTCAGATGGCTGGGGTGCAAATGGGCAGTGGCGTTGTCATTCATCGCATACATGCCCTTCATAGCGGCTCAATTCTACCCGAAGTTGTACACCTTAGTGCCAGCTGGCATGATGGTCGGCTTCGGAGGAGGACCACTGTGGTGCGCTAAGTGCACTTACTTGTCTGTGGTAAGTCTTTTACACCCGGCACTTAGACAAGATGCAATCTATTCACAGCATTCTTCGCTATCGCCATTTCGCTGATTTTATGTTTGAAGGTGCTTGTACTCATCAAAAGCAACTACTTTTATTTTGGGTTCATCATCGAAATACTGATAGTTAAAAACCCCTGAAGTAGCGATCAGCTGATCAACTTTATTTTGAGATTTCGATGTTGGTCCCATAGTAAAAGTTGTTGAATTAGAATTAGCAGCAGAATAATCTCCTAAGGAATACAGTTGATACTTTGCCTACCACAACCAATGTCTTATATTATCTCAAATTTCAGGTGGCAGAACCTTACTCGAAGCTGTCAGGGGTGTCAGCCGATGTGCTGGTGGTGCGGTTCTTTGGGCTCTTCTTCATGTTCTACCAGATGGCTCAGATTTGGGGGAACCTTGTCTCTTCTGCTAGTAAGATTTTCTTAGTAATTAAGTCGTCAAAGCATCTTAATAGTGAAATATCAAGTATTGAAATAAAAAAGGATAGCTATATTTGTTTCTTACCTTTACGCGAATAGTAGAACTCATTAAAACACAATTTTACGGATTACTTCGCGATTTATTTACATTTTAATTAAAAACCTGATGTTTCAAACACTTTACAGAGTTCGTGGTCACAGGAAGACTCCCTGTAAAGGAACGCTGTGAAGTGTTCGAAACGTCAGGTTAAAAATGTAAATAAATCGTATTAATCCGTAAAATTGTGCTTTAATAAGAGGATAGCTAAAGAATAAAATCATCAAAATGTAAAATGTGAAATAAAATGGAAAAAGGTATTAGGAGCTAAATGTAGATCCATTTTTAAATTTCTATTATAATTACTAAAATCAATAATAAAAAAAAATAATTCAACTATTCTGTATTTAAAATACTTAAAAATATACGAGTACAATAATGACCTAAATATGTATTGAGATGGCAAGTCTGGAGGTTTCCAAAATCTCTTAATGCCTCAACCTCGAATATCATGAGGACACCGGCGTCCCGATAACAATTGATTGCCTATGGTGTCAGGCAACATGATACTTAAGTAAAGTTAGCCTATACAGATCCCACTGCTCGGTAAAGACCTCACCTCTACTATGAAGGAGGTACGAGCCATACTCCACCACGCGGGCTCAGTGCGGATCGGTAGATCGGTGGTACTGTCAGATGTTATCAAGCCGCCCTAGGGCCTCTGACTAGGCTTAACGACTAATATCAACCAATATTAGCCGGGACCAACTGCTTAACGTGCCTTTCGATGCACGGAGATGCTTGTCATGGACGTCACTTATATGGTCGGAATGGTGAATGTTCACCAATCACGACCGCGCCGTGGGTTGCATTACTTTGGTATCACTACTAAAGCGCTGCCGCCACTGCGCCACAATCACCTCTTGAAGGATGATACTTGAGGGATTAAAACGGTTTTTTTAATTGAATAATTAAAGTACCTACTGACAAACTTTTATGCTATTAATAAAGCATGATGGTTATTTCCCCTAATGTAACTTGCGTGGAATGTTACTAAATGGTATCTTATTTATATCGATGTCACGTAATATCGGTGATTAGATGGCAATTAGAATTCATTATTAAATTACTCTAACGAGTTCACGGCATTCTCTGGCGTGCAACAGTGTATCTTTGGTTTAATTAATATTATAAATAACCTCATTGTTAAGAATGATCGGTTAAGGTAATTTTGAAAAACCTCTCGAACAAGTGATGTTAATGCAAAAATCACAAGGAAACGGAAGCGTTTGCAATAATAGCAGCAACAGCTTCATACGTAATTTGTAATATCACTGATACATACGACTCTAATCTATTACCATTATGACCTTGTATTTGCATACACTGACAAATGCTTATAAAATGTATAAAAACCCAGGGGACGGCGCTCCCGGTTTCCGCGCGACGCGCGACTACTTTCGGGAAAACAGATGTATCTTCCTATAGACATAAGTTATTCTTATTATGTAAACGATATTTTGTTTGTTAATAGAATTTGCAATATATTATGATCTAAAAAAATTGCTTTCCTTTTACTCTGTTGTTACAGCAAGGCAATAATTACGGTACATTTGCTTAGTTATTATTCGTTTAAAATAATAGTAGTATGATAATTCTAATAGGTACTCAAGTACTCTTCTCTCTCTCTCATTTTCTGTGGGTGTTTCCGAAATATCACTTAGATGTCAGTAAATACACATGACTTATTTTTCTTGTAGTACTATCATCATCATTGGGAGAAGTACCTCCTCTGTTCAACGAGACCTTGATCTCTGAAGACTCTCTATCAAACATCACAGCTCCCTTGATGGACTTTGGCGCCTCGTGCGGTGTCAACTTTTGCAGTGGGAGCGCATCACATGTGAGTCATACTTTAAAATATATAAATGGTCAACATTAAGTACTTTAATTAGATAGGTATATATTTTTTTAAATACTGTAATACACCTACACTACTAGATTTTATAGCTATAGAACACACGTGTCAATAAACAAGAATAAAACAATATTTTATTAAAGTTATACCTACCTATTCTAAGAATAGATCTGAACTGCACACTAAGCAAGGAATTACAAAACAATTACATAAGATGTATTTATACCCAAATCTAAAGAGCTATCTTTAAATCATATTTTTGTACTAGCACATAGCTCCCTTTTTTGAGTTTATTGTGATGTTTTTACTATTAGTATGAAATAACTTCTTCTTTATTGTGCTCATAAGGGCAGCTTCCAAATCTGCATAATATAGACGTGAACGCGTCAATTTTTGATCTTGCTAATCAAAATTCATGGTTCACGGCGCCAACAAAAAAAATGCTTATACGAGTAGAAAATAATAATAATCCTTTTATAATCCTCTGTTCAGAATGTGTCGCACATACAACGAATTGATCCACGGTAGCAAAGACGTAGATATCTTTGATATCAGTATCCTAACTACAAAAAAGCCATATCTAATACCCTAAAGGTTGAGGGTTCTACCTGGACCTAATCATAACCATTTTGTTTAGATTTAATTTAAAATAACCTGCTAGCTGAGGCTAGCTGACAAAGATAATAAGTATTATTCATGTTGTGTATACTCTTTATGGGCTATGGTCCTGTCAAGTATTTTAGTTTAAATTTAAATTGTTTATGTACTGACTTTATCCTGTTTGTATACCATAAATAAATAAATAAAAGTAAAATGCCAGTTCATACTATCTGTTCAGCATATTTACAAATGCCACTAACACAAACGTAGTTTTAACAGCCCTTAGGCTCAGCGCAGATGGGTCACCGATCAATGCCACCGGTGGCTAGCGACAAGCTGTTAACAATGTTTTTGATACGTTTTGTATGAAGTCGCCGCACACGGGAAGCGAGTGGCGGCCACTTGCTACTCAGCGTTCGCGACACACCACCGGTGGCGGCCACTCGCTATTTCGACAAAAAAAACATTCCATCAAATCAGTGGCCCATCTGCGCGGAGCCTTACTCAGTATTTTAGTTATTGGTTGGCAACATTTCACAACCTACTCAAACAAATGCTATTTTTTTAGGAGAACTCAAACTTGGCGCCGCCGTCCGCGCTGAAGATTCAGGTGATCGCGGGCATCTACCTCGTGTGCATGGCTACCGCTGTAATAATGGTCGCGTTCGGCGTTGACTCTCTTACTAGGTAGGTATTTTTTTTTCAGTATACAAAACAGAATTACAGGCAGTTCAATATAACAATGTAAGGTACGCAGATAATTTTACTAGACAAATGACAAACGACTCACGACTTACGACTATAACGAAATTCCCATTCAAAATTTCAAAGGCAATTAAAAAACAATATTGTTTTAATTTAGAAGAATAACCTAAGTTTAGTTTATAACCATTGCTTTTTAATTTCCATTGGTATTTTCAGCGTATTCGTCGTCGAAAGTCGCTTGACAGTGGTCTAGTTGACTTGGTCGGGTAGCACTCACTGTTGTGCTTAGCCAATCAAACGCCATATTTTGTACCGAGTCTTTGATGCGTTTATACCGACCTAATCACCCAATCCACCAAGATAACCTTTAAGCTAATTCCTCCCGAATAACCAACTCAACAAAAACATTAATTACTTACGCATCTACTTTGCTTAATTAAAAACACGGAAAAAATAAACAAGTTTTATAATAAGCTTGATAGGCATTGAAGTCGCCCGTAAAGCTGGTTTTATCATATACACTTCTAGACACATCTATTGGCCCACCTCAGAGTTTAGGTTTCGATGGCCCCTACCGAAAAATGATTGCTAGATTGAACAAAAACTGTTGATGCAGTTTTAAACCTGATACATTTTACCATCTTTTTCGATCGTATTGATTTGAATTCAGAATACCATACGACATGGAGCCTAACAAGTCGGATATGCGCCTTGTTAAAGGCAATTGATTTTTGAATAAAAAACATCTTTTATCAAATAAAGGTTTAATTTAATAACGCGTGTTGCCTCCATGGGCATCTACCACAGCTCTCATACGATTAGACATAGAGTTTATCAACCGCTCTATGAAATTTTGAGGGATCATCTCCCATTCCTCTTCTATGGCAGTTTTCAACTCCTGCATCGTCTGGGCAACTGGCTGACGAGCCCTAACACGTCTTTTTAGCTCGTCCCACATGTGCTTAATGGGGTTCATGTCTGGGCTTCTGGCTGGCCAGTCCATAACTGTGATGTTCACATCCCGAAGATATTCCCTGACGATGCCGGCCGCATGGGCTCTTGCATTATCATGCATAAAAAGGAAATTTGGGCCCACATAGTCCGCGTATGGTATCACGTGAGGTTCTAAGCACTCACGAATGTACCTTTCAGCATTTAATGTCGGCAGCCGTGGTCCTGTAACAACCTCAAGTTGAGTTTTGCCGCTCGCGGATATACCGCTCCAGACAGTCCATGAGCCACCGCCATAAGCAACCCTCTCTTCAAAGCAGCATTGTGCGAAACGCTCTCCCTTACATCGGTAGACCTTCTTCCTTTCATCATTGCCATGTATCACAATTTTAGACTCATCAGAAAAGAGTACACGGCTCCAATCTTGCTGTGTCCAATTTAAATGACTGCGTGCGAAATGAAGGCGCGCTGTTCGGTGGGCTCGCGTTAGTTTGGGCCAATTAATTGGCTTGTGTGGTATCATATTGCGTTCTTTTAACCTTCTCCGAACAGTTCGAGCGCTTACATACTCCGTGGAAGTCGCGAAGTTGGTTTTGTATCTCAATGGAGGTAAGGTGACGATTTCTCAAGCTGGTCGTCACGATGAATCGATCCTGTCTTTCAGTTGTGACCCGAGATCGTGGCCTTCCTTGGCGACGAACAAAGCCGCCAGTCTCTAGGTACCTCCGATAAACATTTCGGACCGCAGATCGACTTAAATTAAGTTGAGCATTCACGTTTCTTTGGCTGTGTCCGGCCTGAATAAGTGCCACAGCTTGGGCGGCGACTTCAGGTGAAGTATCCATAGATTATTGATAGAACCTCACCTTAATGTTAAGAATAAGTAATGTTTGTTGCAAAACCAAAGATATCAATCACTTTTTCAAGAATTAAATCCAAGTAAACCAATAAAACCAAGTTTTCTTAGTATTCGATTGTTTGATATCAACAAACAGGCTCCAAATTGTCTTTTGTTTCTTTAAATTCTGTGTTCGAAATTCAAAAAAAGACTATTGAATGAAATTGTGAATGTGCCAGGTTCAAAACTGCATAAAAACTTTTTGCTCGACCTAATATACAATTTTAGCTAGGACCAAACGAAACTGAAAATACAAGGTGGGCCAATAGATGTGTCCAGAAGTGTATTTTTTTACATTTTAAACAAAAAAGAAGTGCTCAATACATCAAAGCAAACTCGATATGGTTACGTTGCTCCATTTAGTAGTATTCATGACCGCCGTTTGACTGAATAATCAGGACCCTGGTTATAATTTTTAACCAAATTGATAAAAGACAAATCCAACTAACCCATACTCGACGGGAATACCAATTCGTTTAGGAATTCCTGTCCTTCCAATTCCATCATCAGACCAGGTACCATCTACCATATTCAATAATATTGCATTGGAACCAAACTTGCACAAGTATGCCAATTTTCAGCTTAATCGGGTATGTACTGGTATTAAATTCAGCAGTCTCAATTCAGACTTAAGATACAAACAGCGTTACAGTTTAATATAAGCTTGTCAACAAACAAATAGTTACTACTAAAGAACTTACATCAAAATGTTTGTGTTTCTGTTAAGCAGTGAATTAAAATAATGTAAAGGCTACTAAGTGCCCTGCTGATTTACTACGTAACTATAGATTTTTGATCCCTCATCTTAAAGGTTATACTATGTATCAGTTCGTTAACTGAAACGCACTGATGCATTTGTTTTTAAGAGACAGTTCTATATTAATAATAATGAAATTCGTTTATTTATGTAACTATTTATTCATTTAGTTGGATTTACTTATTCCTATGGTAGTACGTAGTAATAGTAACCACAAAATAAGAATAAAATCAGCTATGACGTTGTTACAAATAAAGAAAACATTCACTTTGCTATTTACAGATTAGATATTAAACTTTAAAAAATTCAACGAGCTTTGGCAACGTCTGGGTGGCCGAATGGCTAGCAAATCTCCTGAGAGGAACATAGGTTCGATTTCCGCCTCAGACGGTGTAATTTTTCCAAGTGCAATAACTAAACTTTGTCAAAATTGATTTCAGATACACAGCGGGTCGCAAAACTACGTGCAGTGGAAAATCCGGACTGCGGTTGCTGGCGGTGACGTTACGGCAACTGCGTCATAGGTAATTTTAACGATAATTACTCCTATTTATTTTAAATGGATGTGGTTTTCTAATAAAAATAGTAACTTTGGCCAAATCACATAATTAAAGATACCTACTTTACACACACATACTGTTACCACTTACGATAGAACGAAAGATAAGAAAGAAAACAGTATTGATTCACATGTATAGTGTACTACGAGTATAACAAAAAAAACTGACACAATATGTATGAGTATTTACGGATTGATTCCCGCCCCAGTCACAGAATAAGTACTAGTACTTCGTACAGAAGTATGACTTAGCAATTGTGTTCAAAGAAATGTCTACTCAATGTCGTCAACAATATGGCGTAATTTAGTTCGCCTCAGAGTCAAGCACATTTTCGTGTAGACACCTACAAAAATCCATTGCAAGATAATTTCATACTTATTGCTCTGGAATATGATTCATAATACACCAAACCTATTCAGTGACGTAATATCACGCGACGCGATAGGGTTGACTGCTACAAGAAGCTTCTAACGCCATCTAGCGCCTCTTTCTAGTACTTTATTCATTCTCGTCCAGCAACGTAGCCGCGCGGCCGCCGGTGAATAAAACGCGCGAGCGTGTCGCTGGCCGGTAGCGACACGCAACTTGTTTTAGCCCCTAAGTAAGGGTCGCCGCGCGTAGGTACGTTTTTGCTACCTAAGCGGGGAGATACACAGGCCTGCCCCAGTTTACTATCGGGATATAAAACGCAGGTGGGTTTCCACCCTTATGTTATTATAAAATACTACTATAAAAAACAAAATATATTTATAATGTCCATAGGTACCAATTGCTCTTGTTGCCCGTGATTGGATACATCGGGGCTGAGCAGGCTTTCATGGCGGCTGACTTTACACAGGTGAGTTTCATATAAGAATCTGTCTCTTTCATCAATTGAAAAATGTCGGTACCTAAACAAAATATCCCTAGATTACCTCATAATATGGCCTAGTTTAGTGTACAAAGCAATTATTTAAAGATTCTTCTTCTAACAAGTCGATATCGCATTAGTACTATTATAAAGTATAATACTAGTATACAAATAGTATTTGTAGGTATTTACATTTATTTTAGCACTTAAGAATGTGTTTCATATATTTTTATAAACAACCAGTTGATTAAAATTCGTGAATAACTTTAATATTGTGTTTCCATTCCACATTCAATACATATAAGGTGCCCGATTTGACTTAAGTCGCAATAGCAACACTTTCCATACGAAAGACATAAACGCGTCAGTTCCAAAACTAATAAACATATTAAATCATATCACATTTATTAAATCTATAAAACCTATTCTTTATGCACATGTTATTTTATTCCTTAGAATCTAAGAGGGTTCAACAGTCATACCATTCGGAATGGTCCTTCTCATTTCTCTCAGGCGTTCGTGGGTTGCGCGTACGGCATCAACAACATTGGCTACGTGATGATCTGCTTCGGAGTGTTCAACGCTCTGGCCGCTCCTATTGCTGGAGCCATCGTCAAGCTGACCGGGAGGTATCCTGTGATGGTCACTGCGCTGGTGAGTTCTATTCATAACTAACTAACAGTTCCCCGCGACTTCGCCCGCGCCATTAGTGGGATTTTCCATACAAACTTTCATCACTTAAAAACAATAATGTATCGTATTTGCAAGCTTCATCTGTCGATTGTAAAATACTTGCAATAGTATTTCTTTCGAGTGTCCAGGGTATAATCCCAATAATATTAATGAAAGCAACGCAGCATTACAGTGTTTAGAAGCACTTGAAAATTTCGACAGGCTCTGCCGCCAGGGTGGCCGGTATGCGAGAAAAGGGGGTTCGATTTCCACCTCTGGTGGTCATTTTTTCAAATGCAAAAATATATTTAGGTGAGAAACCTGTATTACAGTAATATCTTATATTATCTGTGTAGGTCTTGAACCTGTGCCTCATCACGGCGCTCCTGCTGTGGAGGCCGACCCCGGACCAGTGGCTGGTGTTCTTCGGCTTAGCTGCCGTGTGGGGCACCGCCGACGCCGTGTGGCTCGTGCAGGTTAATGGTAAGTGTTGCCCGACTGCCAAAAGATGATTAGGGATATTAGGATGCGTGAAGTTAATTGAAATAACCGGAATTGGTTCGCTCTCCGTGTACCCAAAATCACGCGTAGGTACCTAACTGTTTCCTTTAGTTAAACCAAATGAAATATTGTACCATTTAATCGTATTCATCTAAAATCAATCCAACTATTTGTCAAAAAAAGTTTAAAGTTATGGTTCAAAAAGTTAAGCACTGGGATAAAAAAATATTTATACAGCTATGTCTAGGTTAGATAGGTTAATAAAATATATTGATTCATGTAATTTTTTAAACCCTTCTATTTTCTTTTCGTTCGAGCCTTAACTCAAGTGATTAATGTAAAAGTCCTTCATAATTTTGTACTAAAATAATACCACTGACTTAAGCTCTGTCTGGGATTCTATTCCCGGGCGACGAGGAGGCGGCTTACTCCAACTTCCGGCTGTGGGAGGCGACCGGAAGCGTGCTGTCCTACGCTTCTGCACCCTACCTCTGTGTTAGAACAAGGTATGTTTGATGCTTGGCCTAATATTTAGAATTAGTAAAAATTTATTAGTATTAGATGGCGGAGCATATAAAGCTCGGATAAGCCTTCGGAAGGAGATCATCCTCCTAGCGTTATCCCGGTTGTGCACTCGCACGCGAGGGCTCGGGGTCCGCTGACCATGATCGAGGATGTGGCAGATCAGGTAATTACAGTGGAGCGACTGCCATCTGACCTCCGAAACCCTGTTAACAGGTAAACCTGACCAGTTTGGATGGTTACACATGCAGTCGCCTGAATGTGCAGGTTTCCTCACGATGTTTTGTCGATGATAATGATGTTGATGAAGTGCTGCCAGGAAATGTTAATATTTCAAACTCTATGATTAATATTTTAACCTCTTAGTATATTTACGAAATAAATTTCGTTAACAAAAACTCATTGAGCATTTTCTGATAGGACTCGAACCCACGCTCTCTGGCTATCCGGGCGATTGCTCTGACAATCTTATTTACTTTACAGGTTGCTGATTCTCCTTGGTCTCTTACTAGTAGGCTTCGTCGGTTACACTGCAATAGAGCTGATGGAATACCGAGCCAAGAGGAGGCACCACCAAGAGAGGAATTTCGAGCTCGTGGCAAAGAAGAACGAGTGTAATTAAGAAGGAGAGAAAAGATATATAGTGGCGGAGAGAAGATAAATAACCCCTATTTATCTTCTCTCCGCCACTATATATCTTTTAAGAAAATAAATAGAGACAGGGAGAAGATAAATAGAGGTTGGGAGAAAATACATAGAGGTAAGGAGAAGATACTAAGAGGTAGGGAGGTGGTACAAAGAGGTAGGGAAAAGATACATAGGTGAAGAGACGGTACATACTCGTAGAAGCATTGATTTATTATATATAAGGATGCACTACGCCATACAAAGTCAAAGCCCAAACATGGCACATGTTATTATTCTCCTTATGAAGCTTCAACTGGCTAAGTTCATACATTGCCGCTTAAGCTTCAGCTATTTAAATTGTCATGTGTAATTACACAGCAATGGATGACGACACTACGTCATATGTCAAATATCATTCATTTGAAGATTCATAAGCCAATAATACGAACAAAGAAGTAATGGAGTAGATTGTTTGTTCATGTTTTGTATAAAATTAAGTAACTGATGAAAGTCATGATTTATATTTTATACTTTTCATAAAATTAGGTATATTATGTGTATGAGACTACGAGTATTTTTTTAATGAAGACACTTTCATAATAATCATATTTCTACATTTCTACTATACAGGTCCAAACTTGTCATACTACAACCAATAATAATTATATTGACACAATTCACCAATTCTGGGTAGGTACACTACAACTACACTAAACTACAAACTACCTAACCTACCTCATTGAAATGCGGGGATGGTTCACATTTCGATGCTCGACAATGACACAAACGATAATGTACAAAATTGATTTTGAGGCAAAATATTCTATAGGTCTATAGTACACACACACCAACAACATGTTCCACAGATTTATAAGAAGCATAAGGCTACTGCGACAGGTATTATTTTAGTTAATTAATGAGTGTAATAGTATTATAATCGGATTACCAAATTATTTTATTGAAAATGTATCTTATGCTTTGAACATTACGTTATTATTTCTCTGCAGCTGTTTTTATTGTTAGCACGGTTTAAAAGACAAGAGTTCCAGCAGAAATTACTATTTATAAAACTCTTTTTTTCGTCTTTATTTTAGCTACAGTTATTTATTATAGTGTGGTTTTATGAAAATACTTTGATTTACTGCTAAATTAGCTAGAAGGTTCTCTTCTAAACAGTTGGCTAACTTAATTTAAAAATGAGGTAAATAAGGTAACCTAGTTAAGTTCAGTCGGAAGTACGTCAAGGCATACATTTGAACTACAAAAACAGCGTTTATCATGTAAGGAGTAGAAGCGGTATCAAGGTCAACACGTGTAGTCTGACTTGCAGTGTGTAAGTACACTCGACTCACGTCAGACTACCCCACTTTTACTTTAAGACCACCCCTATTAACTACGTAATAAAAGCTGTTTTATAGCTCACATGTAACCTGACGTACTGATGGCTGTACTAAAATTAAAAACCTATTAGCTACGCACTCGAACCAGTATATAGACGATCGTTCCCTCGATGTTATGGACTGTATTCTTCAAATAAAACGCTTCTTGTTTCTTTCTTCTTTATTGGAGACCGATGCTAACCAAATCCGGCGCTCACGGCCCTATACTTATACCAATTACATAGGTCTTACTTAGTGACTAAAGCACCCTAGTGCTTACTGGCGAAAGGAAAAAGATAGCACCTACGTTACTCTTTCCAACGCGTTCAACAGCCACCCTCAAAACAAATACTGAGGAAGGCAACCGATGCGTATCTTCTATCTCTTTCTACAACATTTCACAACTACCTACCGATAGCCTAACAATTCCCACTCACAACATTCTACCTCTGCGGGTTTTCCTACCTACCCTCGGAATGTGCGAGATGGGGGACAGGGACAGACTATTGGTCTTACCGGTCCCACACTGCCTGAGTGGGACGACCAGATAGGGTCTCCTTCGCCCCTGTACCAAACTACCTACTTTATATTTTATTATTAGTTCCTACCTGCCTAACATACTGCAAGTGGGAATCACCTAACCGGTTTGTTATCTTTATTAAATAAAACAAGCCCTGAGCTAATTTACATTGTTTCTTATGCTAAGCCCTATGAGAAAATTGAACTTTATTGAATCCACAAATATCTTATACTAAATTACAACATTCAGATATAAACATAATGTAACCGATTGGGTGTCCGTAACAAAACCGTTTCTTTAGTCTAGGTACTCGTTATACCTAACTTCTACATTGGATTTTACCGATGGCTAAGATATATGACAGTTAAACAACAAGCAAGTGAAATACAACATAAAAACATAGGCTGGGTGCCCCGAATACTAGCCTAATTGCAGCCTTTTTGCATCTACATCCCTTTACGTGTAGTGTCATACCTACATATCAGATTCAGAAAAAATATACGAACACACAACGCTATATTTTCCCTTCTCATAAAACTCATCGTCCTGGTTTATTGCGATAAATTTACTTCATTTTCTTTACAAACATAATTTTGTGGAAACCTAAAAACTCAAGTATTTTGTTTAACAAAAAAAAATTCACTGGCGACTCCATCCTTAAAATTGACTTTGTTCCGATGACGTCACGTATTTTGTTTCATTTTAGCTTTGGGTGTGAAAGTGATAGAAGATTGGCAATGTTTTACGTAAATAAATTAGAAAATAAAATAGTAAAGCAGGTCTCAAGTATGATTTTGGTTTCAAACCTTATCAATAATATTTACCTACCGATGAAACGTCATTCCATATTTTTTACGATTCATTGAGCTGTGATTTTTACAATTTTTGACGACACACATCGGCATGTTCATTGTTTGACGGACCACGCGTCATTAGATACTTAATCGGCTTAAAATGGCGATCCGGCCGATTAGAGCATGTGCCATAGCTGTCAGTGTGATGAGATATCCCTATATATATTAAATCAATGCGTAGAAGTAAAGAAAGTGTAATATAGATGTAAAGATTACATAAGGGTAGAGAGAAGATAAATTACAGAAGTAGAGAAAGAGTAGATACATAGGTAGAGGTAAAGTGACGTTTATACTCATTTATGAGTATAAACGTCAGCTTATTAAGAGAGATATTGTTTGTCCACTAGTGTATTTATCTAGAGTAAGACAGATGATATTAAGAGTTTTATAAGACAGATTATATTTTTGTGTAGATAATACTTACTTAGAGAGCCGCGAAATGACAATTAGGCAAGTTATATTAGTACTTATTTTTTTTCTCTTTTTTTTCTTCCAGGATCTTTTGTAATATTGCTCATGTTACAGACTTACTGTGATAGCAACAAATAAAATGTATTTCATTTTATGTTAAAATAATCGTACAATTTATTTATTTATTTTAGTGTTCGATTTACTTTAGTGTTTCCTCGCCTTACAGGCGTGTGCCACTGAATGGAAAAGTATTTTATTATTTTCGGTGCTAAGTATAGAGTCAATAAAATAGTTAATTAACCAACTTACTGCCACTGCCGTCTAATTACATTAAGTTGAGCGCAAGTGTACATAATGCTTGTAAAGATTACAGTTATACAAAAATGATGACGAATGCTCCAATATTTAATTTGTATTCACACTATAACTTTGCATGTAAAATTACTATTAATTGCCTCTTAAAATACGGATTTTGTGTCATAATTACCAAACTTGTAGGGTACAAACACCTACAATTGACACCGCCACTGTCATAAAATATTTGAGTTCTAACGTAATCCATATTCAAATTCAAATGAATATTTATATCGTATATTTTTATATTATGTTTATAGGGAGCATACTAATTGAGAGAAGCCATGTTTATTATGGCCATTAATAAATTTATGAGCGTTTGTAAATCCTATACATTATAACCCGCGGCGTAAATTATATTCTTCGGTATTATGGCAAATTATTAATTACGCCGTAATCATTATAATATACGCCGCTGTAATTCACGGAGATGCTAAAACGGAGCGTAATCAAATTACAGTCTGTAATATATTTTCGATATACTGCATTTGTAGCTTCTATGAATTAGATATATTTTTAATGTTAATTATGTAATACTTAGGATTTTTTTGTGATATCAACTTACACTATGTGTTCTATAATATTATTAATGAAATGTTTTCCATTTTCATACTCATTCAGTACACTACTTTTTAATACAAATTTAGGTATAAAATTTGCAGAACCAACAAATTAAAAATAGATTTTTAAATCAGAAAAGGTTATCTGTACCTACTTGATTCAGTGTAAAAATAGTTTGTAAATATAAATAAAACAACAAAATAGTTTCAATAAAATCATTGTTTTTATTCTCTCCACATAAATACTTAAACTTGGATTAAACTCAATCCGCGATTAACGCTAAACAAGCTACACTATCTAAGTACATGTTCGCAAGGATTAACAAAGTGACTAAACCTTCGTTATACACATTAACACTAACATATAACAAAAACATAGTCTTGCTTGTATGTATGTATGAGTCGCAGGTTATCTTTTCTTCGATTTAGTGATGGTTACCAAAATATTTTCGGGTTATAGTTGATGGTTAACTGGTACAGTACATAATGCTTGATATACTATTTTTAGGCAAAAGATCGTAATTAGGGTAATGTTTGATATAAGTGACTGACACTTTATCAAACAAACAATGCAAATGAGACTATAGATCGAACGCGGTCAATTTGATGCATTTACCCTATTTTTTTGATTAGAATTTTAACAGTAGGAAAAGCATGGTATGACAAAGTAGGCAAGTTACAGTATCATTAGAAACGTTAAATTTATTATGATCTTCATTCGTACCATGATTTAACGACTGCAGCCATAAGTATTGCCTTACAATAGAAGTTAATATAAATTATTGGTTTATTAATCGGTTAGGTATATGAAACCTGGACTACGGATTCAACATATTCATACATTTATTATTGTCATTTAACACAATATACATATTTGACACTCAAAAATAATTCTATACATACAAATGTACAAGCTCATAAGTCACTGGTCCATATAACATAGTTAAAAAAAGCAGGGGGTTGGACTCTATGCTTACAATATAATTACCTACAAAAATTCGTCACGTCATTATAATCTATGTAAGTATTAATATGTATTATTAACTTCAGATTTAAAGCGTAGAACCGTAATACTTTTTGAAAACGTTATTATAAAATATTTTCTAGTTTATATTAAGGAAGACCAGGATCAAGGCACTGAGACTAACACACTATATACACACCGACATTAGCACCTTACATTTCCCTCTAGTATGCTGTGGATCTATGTAATATACCATTAACTAATAATTATGCATGTATGTTCCTTTAAGCTATTTTGGCAATTAAGGAGATTACCACAGGTAAAACTTTTTTACAAACCTTGGGTGAATCTATTTTTAAATCTATATTTGAAGCGGAATGATTTTTGAATTTACTTTTAATACTTATTTACAAATTTAATATGCAAATTGTGGAGATATCAACTGTTACTATACAAATAACACTAAATTATACATTTCGTAGATTATACGATTACTGTAGACGGTATACTGAGCTTTCTTCAGGTGTGGTATAAATAAATGCTAAGAATTAGCAACGTATAATCTATATATTTATATGTATAACTATACAGTTTATAACTTTGTGACCCTGTATGAGATGTAGACATAGTAGCCTCAAATAAAGTATGTAAAACAACTACACGGCATTATATACAAATATAAATTCTACAATTCTTTAATATTTAATGTATACTCAGGGTCTTTTAGCACCGAAAGATTTTTTATTTATGCATTTATACAATAGCAGGATTATTTTTGTATGTACCGGTATGATCGATCGGAGGCAGAACACTAAAGATAGGCTGTCTTTTTACATAAAATTTGAGCTGAAAATCTAGTGAATAATGTGTAGTTTTTCCGTACCTGATTTAAAAGTCATTATATTATTACAAAACTTACTTAATATGCTATTATTTATGTATCATTATTACTTTCTAAACTAAATACGTCTGAATGTTAACATTATATCAACATACAAAAACTCTCCTTATTACTTTTAACACATTTGGACGGCAATACGCAACATTCAATGTAATTTATATACAGAAAATATTCTGACAAACTTTATTGTTAACCTAAAGCGCCTTAATCGTAACTAAATGCAAAAATCTATGAAAAAGGAAGACTTTACACTCGTGAACTCTGACTAAAGTAGTTAAAATTTAACTAGAGTTATTATGTCTAACATGAGAAGCTGCTTTATCCGAAAGGCAAACAACCAGTTTTTATTACGACGAATTCCCGTTTATCGCAAAGATAAACACTAACCTTATCTACGTTTAATCACAAATTAGACATCATCTAAAATCCCCATAAAGGTTCTGGTAGTATTTGAATGTAAAATAACATTTTTAATACTTGTGAAAACGCATCCATGACTCGTAAATTCGTAATCGGTTACACGACCGTAATTGGTGCATTTACCTTACTTCGATTTAATCTGAAATATTGTGATTTGCTTTTGTGATGCGACATAATCGTGCATCGTTTTGATTTCATAGAGAATATGAGTTTGGAAGTCCTATTTACTTTTCGTAAAGTTAAAACAACGTAGAACTTCATATTCTCTCTGTCATCAAAGCGATGCAGTAAAGCATTACGATAAAATAGTAAGACTAATATTATGAAACGAGAACGTCTTAACTAGGACTGGTAGTGTTGCTCCTCGGTTCAGATTTCAGGGCTGTGCCATTTATTCTGGGGCCGGGGGCCGGTGTGGCTGCGGCGGCGGCGGCAAGGTTGAGGGCCTGGCAGTGGGCGCAGGGCTCCAGGCGCCTCGCCAGCACCGCCCTGAGCTTAAGGGCCGGCCCTAACTTCATCTGGAGCATCCCTGTTAGGTGGTCTTCAGTCAGCAGCGGCAGGCCGGCGCCGTCAATTCTTTGCTCTCGGAAGTTCTGTAAAGATAATAACTTATCTTAGAAAACTTTAAAATGCTTTTGGAGAAAAAAATATAATTGAAATTTCTACGAACAAGTTGACAATGGCAATGTAAAAAACGAAGAATCAACGCTAAAGTTCCAATAATTACAGCGTCCGCCATTGAAAGGTTTAATAAACAGCTAAGCGGAGGCCAGCGCAAGCGCACCTGTTTCGATGTCATACCACCGTGTACCGCGGTCAAACCGTTTAGATAGTTTGAATATTTTAGATAAAGAAATCAATTGCTAATTTTATCAATGGGTCTGATTAATTAATTCAAGTAGCAAAGGCAATCGTATGAATTTATTTTATTGACTTGATTGGATTGGCTCCTACTGAAGAGTAGGAGCAAGTTACTGCGATAAATGTTGGCATTATCATCATTCGCTTGCCCTGTTCCCATTATATTTGGGATCGGCGCAGTATGTTTTTTCTCTTCCATACAATCCTATTACTCGTCATTGACTCATCCACTCCTTTCATAATCATATCATGCTTTATACAGTCCATCCATCTCTTTCTAGGTCGGCCTCTTCCCTTCCATCCACTATGTTGGCACTATAATAATATAAAAGTATAGTAATATCTTTTCTTTCTAAAAAAATTAAGCTAATTTAGGAAATGCAAATTCAACAGAAATACACCTTTTGGTATAACTTCATAAGCCTAACCTAAGTCAGAGTTAATTCAGTTTTTTCCTTAAGCTTGCTTGCTTCGAACCTTTGCTCCTTACTTGAGTTCTGGCTTAGTTTAGTTAGAAATATTGTGCTACAAATAGATCTTAAATTGTCGAGCTGAAGGTTGTGGTTAAAACAGAAAGCATCAAGATGATTCGCCGCGGGTCGCGGCGCAGGCGCAGCGTCCAGCGACCTGTCATCTCCGCGGGAACGTTGACAAAAAGCGCGCCGCCTACGTGACGTCCTGCCCCTCCCCGCGCACCCCCCGCACGCCCGACCACTTTTTACACCGCGACATTTGCCCGGAGTTCGATCCGTGTCATGCGACGTATTCCTTTTTTAAATTGCGCCGGCGCTCGATTATTTTATTTTTTAATTTTATAAGGCTTCGACGCGGCCGGCCGCTAGCCGGTAAAAAGCGATAGCGCATAAAAAACTCTATGAATAATTAAAGTGAGATAGCTACTGGCTAGATCATGGGAACGGAATTACTGAGCGGCGACAGGTCGGCGGCGCCCGCGCTCGCCTTGAAGGACAGGTCAATTTGCAGGACTAGTCTTCTTTTTATGATGACTGTTCTCCTGGGGCCTGGATTCTTTATGCAAATGGGGAAGTAATAAATACCGAAATTAGCGCATTTCACGGTGTAAGACAGGGCTGAATTAGATTTGGAGCGAAGGGTCGACCCGGTTAACCTTCGGATGTGGTTTGTGGTTGGAGGGCATGTTTAGTATAATGGAGGTTACGTACGAACGGCATCGATTCGGGACTCTAATGCCGGTGCCCGCGGGTCGGACGCGACCGCGCCGGCCAAATGAAACGGAATGATATTTGAGAAAATTGTTTAATTGGGGGTCGAATTACGGGTTCAAAGAAGGATCAGGACCAGTTCCTCGGGCTTAGACTTTTTTGTGGCCGAGTCAACCAAAAAGTTTGATGGGTCGGCTTTAAGTGTTGGTTTGTTTTGTTATTTCGAAAACTTGACGTAATTTTTATTAGCTGAAATGTGAAGTCGTTAAACGTAACAGCCCGATAATGTTATAATGATGCGTTATTTTTAAAAGGGCTGCTGTAATGATCGCTTCAATTCACTAAGTAGGTATATACTACAGCTAAAATGACTACTTATAATGTATACAAATTCTAAAAGTTTAATTCTAAAAGGAATACTTATAGAAATGAATAGTTTGCCTGTTTACTGAGGAATTCTGATAAAGATAGATAACTCTTTATTGCACACCATAAAAGTAACAACAATACAATTTACAAAGAAAGATATACAAATTAAGCGGTCTTATCGCTAAGAGCGATCTCTTCCAGGCAACCTTTAGCTATCATTAGCTATCGAACTGATAGTCTCCAATCCATGAACGAAAACTAAAAACCTTGTACTCTTCTGTCTTCCCGCTCAAAAAAATCTTGACACTTGCAAACCTAAGACCTATCAGGCATATCTTACTCGGGGCGTTCGATGTAAGAGGGTGTTGTTATTTTAGCGTTATTTTATTTTGAAAGTAAAGGGCAGCGGTAATCGGGTGGCTGGCGGTCGGTAAGCGCTACGGGGGCGAGTCGTTAGCGGGACGAGGTGTGCACACACAACGGACTTTATCAATGTTTTGTTTAATGAGTGTCTGTATACTGAACGAGTGGACAAGAATGTCAGTTTTCTTCTGAAAAATTGAGGTTTATGGTTCTATCTTTATCTAAACTTGTTGATGTATACCACAGATTACCTAAATAATTTAATGTATCACACTTATTAACATACTAGTGGTTCCCCGCGACTTCGCCCGCAAGGAATTTCCATGTAAACTTTCATCCCCCATTTCACCCCCTTAATGTATTTATACAAAATGTAGCCTATGTCCTTTCCAGGGTCTCGAACTGTCTTCATACCAAATTTCATCTCAATCGGTTCAGTGGTTTAAGCGTCAAGAGGTAACACACAGACAGACAGACACACTTTCGCATTTATAATATTAGTATGGATACTTATAACTATATACTATTTACTCACATTATAAAATGTCACACTCAAGCAATTTTAAATATGTGCTTTACTGGAGATCGTTTTACTTAGGTATGCAAAATCAAATACGGTGCATCGCGAACTGAAATTCGAATTAAATTTTACATTGTGCAAGCATTTCATCGCATTTGAATTGTAAAACGTGTCGATGCGCACAGACTGCCAGTTAGTCCAAACGAAGCAGCAACTTGCAAAAATGGCGCGTCAGCCTCATCCCTAACCTTCAGCGAAAGTCCGCATAGAATATTTATAAACGTCCGCGCCCTCCATAAATCGTGGCAGCAGCGCAGCCGCAGATACTGCGTATCGCCCGTGGCCATGAACCGCTCTTAAATTGCGCCCGGCCACAGCAGCCGTATCCTGAACAGGTTGTAGAGCAAAAAAGGTTACGGCACTGGCTCTCAAAGTGTGTTTGGCGACCTAAAGGGGGCTAAAAAGAGGCAGCCAGTATGAATAAACGTTGTTGTTCACGTGCAGATCGAAAGGGTATAGGTAACATGAAATTCTGACAGGTATTGTTCGTGTGAAAGTAGAATTGAAAGTTCGGCAATTTCGAGCGTGAAAGTACTAAATATTTACTCCTTTTGGTGTGGATAGGTACTTCAAATCAAATAACGTTGTTAGAAGACACTTTCGGTAGTGATTTTTTAGCGAAGTGATAGTGCTTTTCGCAAACTCATAGATGAGTAAGTAATGTGTACGGATGAGAAATCTATCAAATTCTCATATGTTTTAACTGGTTTTACACGTTATATTTCAAACTTTTTTTTGCATGTTAAATAAGCTTGATTGATTTATTTATTTAAGCTTTATTGCACAGCTGAAAATTTTGTACAGAAGGCGGACTTAATGGCGACTGGCATTCTCTACCAGTCATACTTTTGAGCTAAGCAGTAAGCAGAGATGAATGTGAATGTGAGATCTTTTTTGTGTAAGGAGACTATAAAGTTTGAGAACCAACGGTCCAAAGTATGCCCCTTGCGGGGCGAGGGACCCACGGGAGGGGGCCGGGGCCTAATGACAGGGGCGGCGGCGCCCGCGGCGGCTACCGCGCGCAAATTGATGCCTGCGCCCTCTCCGAACCTTTGCTCCTGGCTAGTGATGTGCGCGCTCGATAAAGTGACAGCGAGCACGCGGAATAGAGAGTTATAGTTCGCTTATCGGCAGGTGCGATCCGGTAAGTGTGGTGGCACGACGCAAGGTTCACGCTCAATTTATTGGCAAACTGCGCCGGATAGGCGTAGCGTCGTAAACGTCGTAATGACGGTGCTTGGCAAACACTGAAATATGATTTTGCGGCAGGAGGGGAAAAGCGAAGGAATTCAAATATCCGATTCAAATATCATTCGCACGAAAAAATAAGTAATAACTATAACTGAGCGTTTAACTCATGATATAGATGTGTTATTGTTTGAATAAGAACTATCATTACGTTGCAAATTATATCACATCGGTATTATGCAAGCTCGACTTCAGTGGTCATTACGTTCGACCGCTACCTCGGCAACCGTTAGTTATTAGAAAAAAAATAACGAAAAGAACAAAGCCTCACAAGGGGTCACGCACTGCAATTGTACTACTGACTAATACCAGAGTATCGACGTCGATAATCGTTTAGATAACATCACTATCCGCCCGCATTACTCTATAAAGATTGCTATTAAGTTTAAAGCATCGGGCGCACGGCTTATATTTAGCTGACGGTATGCGGTGTAATTATATTCGGGACCATCGCCATTTCTCTCTGGTTTTTTACTTTTTTCAAGAGGTAAGGGGTCATGGGACGGAGCTCGACTGCCTCTGTTTACGTTTTTTTACCAATTGTCGTTTTGGCGTAGAGCAGTCACTTTCTAACTTTTACTTTGTAATGGAATCCATTAGAACTTGGGCGGTAACGTTGTTATTAGTTTTGTACTGTGGCAGTTATAATGGTATTTTTTATTATAATTCAAGTTGTTATTAGAAGCTGTATCAAATTACCTATTATTTATTTTAGAATCACTTGTTTGTTTTTAAATAAACTTTAAATAAAAAGGATATTCTTTTTGAGTACGGAATTATAGCTGTTTAAATTCCTGTATAAAAAATTGTAAAAAATACATGACAGAATCTAATCTCCTAAAGTCAATCAATCGTAGATATCCAAGACGAAGCACAATAATAAGAAATACACGCGGACTGAAAATATCGGCCGTTGTAAAACGTAGCAACAATAACAATACAGATTACCTCACTCATTTTGTTAGAAAACTTATCATCGCTGGGATCGGCGCAGGCGCAAAAAGCTTCTACATAATAATTGGAAAATAGCCTAGCGCTGGTCAGTGGGTGTGTCCCGATCGCGATCGCCGCGCGAGACAGACGCCGTTTCACCTCAAGCGAAAGAGAGACAGCACCCGCATGGGCGGAGCTACGTTAAACGAATGTGAACGATTACAGCCGAAGGAAGCCGAACGGAAACCGCCCAGTCGCTAATGTTGGCGCGTTCGTGCGGCTACTTAAGCTGACCCGCCAGCTTTTCTGAAGCGCTTTCCACAGAAAGTAATTTTAGGGGTCAAGTTACGCTGGTGCGTTCAGCTGAGACAATGTTAACAATGTTTGAGCAACGCAGCTCCATTATAGTTTGGTATCGGCGTAATATGTGGCCGCGGTAATGGACAACGGTATGCCAGGATTACGATATCCCTGTTGTAATTAGTTGGGTGGAGATTTGTGCAACTGCGATCTCTTTGTAGATTTGTGAGGTATTTCGCGCTGGCAATGATTGCCAGAGATTGCGCGATTAGAAGTTCTTTGTTATCATGTTGTATTACTGCAATGTGTGGCTTTTATGGGGTGTGCTGATATGTTTAGTGGACAAATTGTATTTATCTTTAGATGAAATCTTCTCGTCTTTAATTTAAGTAGATAAGAGTTTAAATTTACAATTCCAAGTAGGTAATTATTATTACAGTCGCAAAATTTATCAATTTTTCATAAGCCCTTTACTTACTTATAAAAAAGGATAAAACGCACCAATTGTCTTAAATACTCGTGAGTTTGATAATGTTCAACGCTGATATAGATAAGTTAATATGTATATGAATAAGAACTGAAACGAAGAGTACCTATTATCTCGCCAGTAATTTGGCGCGCTTAGTTTGGGGCTAGGTAATTGGTGTGTTTGTTGAAACAATTATTTATTTATTTATTTATTAGTAATCAAACCTCAAGTTCGAATTTACCTTTGGCCTTGCTAAAACGTTGTTTTGAAATTTAATTTTGTTCTACAGAGTGTTACAACGTTTTTCACCTATTGTTATTAATTATAGATGTTAATTTTATTTAAAAAAAGTGATATAAATTAGTTACCCTCAATATTTATTTCCAAAGGGTTCATAATAAATAAATCAATAGTCCACGTATGTTACCTAAGCTCAATGAGAAATGTACAATTATTCAATGAATTCATTATGTGGATATTTTTTTGTGGAGTAGGTATCGTGTCCAAACCGATATTATTATTTTTTTGGATTTTAAAAAGTGACATTCGATAAAATTTCAATTCTTGATTGGAAATGATTTGATCAAAAACGTAGCGTAGTGCGTCCACCGGTAAGATGAAGAAATGAGTACGACCTTCTAAAGGTCGCAGGTTTGCACTGGATGGAGGCAGCTTGTTTTTGTATTAGGTAATTAGTTAATTCGGAAATCTATTGGGAGCAGTGGACGTGCTACTAATATAATGATGATGTACCTCTAAACAAATAAAGTTCAGAAATCAACCTGCATAATTTCTAATAATTGATTCAGCCTGGCTCGTGTATACAGAGGTCAAAATAGATCGAATAAACAGCAGAAGTTAATTAATGTCTGGGCAGTAACTACAAACATGATGCGTTTGTTAAACTAGGTTCTAATGTATAGCGAAATATAATTTTATGACACATTTTTTTTTCAAGAAATAGTTGCATGTTTATATAATATCAGAGAGAGAGAGAAAGAAAAAGAGCAGTTGTTTGTTATGCGTATATCAATGAATTTAAACAATGTAGTAATATGTACCCATATGCGAATATTTAACAATTTAACTTGTGAAGTTGTGAAAATTGTTATTGTAGGAAGTCACATTACCTAAACAGAGGTTGTGGTTAAACTAATAATAAGTTGAATATTATTTAAGCACAAAAAAGTCGTTAACATAAATAGGCACAACAGACTTTGAAGTAGTAGGTTCATGGATGTTAACTTCGTAAATTAAATTAAATATAATCTTAGCATCATAACTAAGGTGAATATGCAACATTTTTTTCAGACAACCTAATATTAATTATACAGATAATTTAGTTTACCGTCACATTTTGTTTGTTAAAGACAAAGTAATAAAAACTTTTTCAGTAAAGTCAACCAATATGATTCAAAAAATCCGTTGTACTATCAAAAGATTGCGATAATACCTACAACAAAATTTTACTATTTACTTAGTATTCTTTGTTTCGCTATCTTGTGGTTGAGTAGAAAAATAAGATTGGCAGCGCAGCATGCTTTCGAAATTTCAGTACAATCAACCAACATTGTTCGTCTTCCAAACCTTCATTTATTGACATAGAACCTGCTGCTAAGTAAATGTATTATAATAATACTCGGAGGCAGCCGACCTCCAGCGCACTCCCGTTAAGCAAACATGCGCACGCGCCGCTCGCCGTTAACCCGCCGATTGGGTTTATAGTCTGTGCTGTGTGCTTACACTTGACCATTGGTACACGAAACTATGTGAGTGCTTGTACTATAAGGTATTTGTGGTATAAAAGGCAATACCTATTTGTGACTTTATCATGAACGCACAAGACCCATTCATGTTCACCAATTTCATCCATTTATATTCAGCAACTTTTAAACAGCCGGTGAACATCTATTGACGGTTAATTTAACAGAATTCCCATACAAAAGATGTCAAATAAAGCTAAATAGACTGGTATAAAAATTAAACATGTGTTGGTGAACTTTAGGCTAAGCTGGATTTAAGCTTGACAATTTAAACCTAATCTGAAAGGTGGACCACAGAATTAAGCTAGGTATATTACTACAAAAGTAATATCCTTAGGGAAGTTTATGTGTAGACATTGAATAAACAATATAGAACTTAGGGCTAATTTCTTAATACTCAGACTGATATACTCAAAAATACGTATGAATGATTCTAAAATGTCATCACTTCATCTTCTGTGACATTAAAAAAACTTGGTAAAATAACATACTGTAGTCTACGTTATTATTCGATATCTACTAAATAAAATATTTAATCTAGTATTGTGGATCTCAGGTCAACCGTCAATTTTACTTGAGTCTAGAAGTACCATAACAGACTATAGGTTGTAATGTTAATCTATTCGTTTTATCTCATTGCTTATTTACGAGTAAGCACCTGCCTCCTAAAAATTTATCAGCTAGTTAGCTGCAAGTGCAATCTCTTGTGCGCGCACGCCGCTTGCCGTTAACCCCCCATTTGTCTAGGTAATGTCGTGTTTACAGTCTGTATGCTTGCATTTGGATACAACATTCATTTAACTGCAAAGAGGGTTTATGTTTCAAAAGTAGGATGAACGTACGTGCATGTCTCTCGTATGATGCTTTGATTTAAAAACATATTTTAATGAATTTATAGACTCTATGGTGCTCTATTATAAAAAAAACTGTGGATGATAGCTAAAAAAGTAGGATAGCTAAAAGTGTCTACTATGTCTGCAAGACACGGATATTAGGATAACCGTTTTATTGCATACGTCAAAAAGACAACTGTAAACATTTTGTCTTAATCTGTATCAAAAGTATAATATTTCAATTATATATAATAAATAAATAAATTGTTTCAACAAACACACCAATTACCTAGCCCCACACTAAGCGTGACCTTGTGCTATGGCGACTAAAATAACGAATAGACTAAAATACGTCTATAGACATCCATGACTTAGTTACAAGTGGTCGTGCTGATCAAACAAACCTTTGCTCTTTGCGGGATCTCAACCCGCAACCTCTGGTTTTGTAGTCCGGAGCGCGAACCACTACACTAAGTAGACGGTCGACTAATCATTATCAGTTTAGAAGAACAATAGTTTTTTTAGTAGTATACAGTAGTATATGATGCAGTAGGATTACCTATCTAATATTCCTCATAAAATCCGAATCGATAATGGACAGCATTTATCTGCATTTGATACTAAAACCAACAATAGATGGTCGAATCAAGCGAATACAAGATCGCTATCTACGAACACAACCAACGCGGCAAGCGACATGCGGCACCAGCCACACAAACATCGATATCGATAAAGACGTTATCGATACATGAGCAAGCATAAGACGCTCCGACCGGCGGCACGCGCCCAGCACGACCAACCAGATACGATGATAAAAAGACTCATCTATGGCGGCATGAGTTTCAGTATAATAGCAATGAGCCTCTTTCTGTAATAGATCGTTGTGCCGCATTTGACGATGTTTTTAGAGGCACGATTAAAGCAGTATCGATAAAATAAAAGTGTATTTACTAAATCGAAACTATACAGTTATCTCAGCAGCCTTAGCCAATAATAGGTATATTTAGTAAGAAATATATGATAGAGGCCCACCACTGACTTGAAAAAGTGTTATTTCTCTACAAAAACTCTACAATACAAAATGAGTATAAAACTTGGAAGCTTGGTTATGATGGCATAGCGTATGCATTGAAAAATAGGGATTAGATTCATCTTTAGTATATTATCAGAAGATCAATTTCAACTTCAACAACCTTCCGATCTGTCTTTTCATACTTTGTACATACAAAGTATCAAAAGTGAACTGAACTAGGTATCGAACAACTGTAAATTACTAGTGCAACTACTAATATTATAATCTACTAACCGTAATATTAAACGTACTCGCACTTGAGCTGGTCCAAGCCTTAATAAGCATAGAGTGTAATAAATATCTAAGTCTATAACCTATAACTGACGTGGGCGCACTTTCTCAGGCCGAGGGCGCGGCACGCGACCGCTACTTGCCTCATAGGGATGGGACGAACTCAATATCGATATCGGTAGAATACTAGAAAACCGTTAAATTGAAGCTGAAAATGTTAACAGATTTCGATCTGAGATTCTTGCAAAAACAACTGGATATTGCTGGTTCAATTACTATCCTGAACATTACACCACATATTGACAGAAGATTGATATCTAGCGCTATGTATGTAGCAAGATAGCAGGAAGGGATTTTCAGGGCATTGATATTTACACATATGCGAAGTGCGATGAAAAACGATGACTACTTACAAGTACTGGCTGGCTATCCAAGCACGTGGTCTTTAAAACATTACACAGAAGTTGTTTATAAATATCGATGCCTATAACCTATATGTTGTCCCACCCCTAGCAGTTTACAAGTGGCACGAGCGCGATAGTATCTGGCGATGATACAAGTAGATTGTTTCGCCGAGACTCGGAGTCCACTACCCAGAACTATTACCCGATTGTTATAATCCGCAATTGGCTGCTTTTAATCGACTTTCCTTATTCCGATCACTTTTTATTACTCTATTAGACAGTTCCGAATCCGGTTTCTAGAATCATAAAACTAATCCGATAATGTACGTGCGCGCACACACTTATGCAGAAAAACAGTGCATATACACTGTAAAAATTGTATAATATAATAATGAAATAAATAAATAATAAAAACTAAGTAATAAGTAAAATACATAAAATTATGTTACTTTGTATCAACTTAAAATAATGACATAATGCTAGTGCTACTACAATCTAATGTATACTTCAAATTTTTTATTTGAAAAAATTAATAAATAAGGGCTTTGTTGAACAATTTACGGGTAAAGTAAGACTTGGAAATCTTAAGAAAACTTTATTCATGGGAATAAAAATCTAAGTAGGTATATTAGATACACAGATAAGTCACTCAACTAAAAAAAAGGAATTTACACAGAAAGAGCTACAATGTTATGTTACATAAAATATTTTACGGAAACAGCTAAAGATGACATGAAACAACCAACACCCTAACTACAGGCATGTAAGTTCAATATTCTTATTCCAAAAGAATGTACAATTATCCTGAATTTTCAATTTACGTCCCTATAATGCAAGCGGAGCGTTTACCACGCGTTAACTCGGCGGCCTAATGCGAATGTCGGGTCTTGGCTGCGTGTTTACTAAACACAGTACGCTAATATGCAGTAGCCTAAAGGTGCGTGCACATACGCGCATATATACAAAGAGTGAGTCACCCACCGAGTTACAAAAGCTTAAACCAATTTCAGTTAAACTACTACTAGCATTTTGAGTGCAATTTTTTCCCTGAACAATAAGTAACACGTAACAAACACACAATAAACGAAAGACAAGAACTTAAATAGTTACAGCCAAAATTTGAGCTTCGTAGTGTTTCTTAATAAGTAAGTACCAACATTACAAAATCACTGCAGTTGCATGTTTTGTAATAAATATTGCACATATGCAATTAACGGCTAAGTATAAAGTTATCTTCAGAGTTAAATGCATTTTGTGATACTTGAGAATTCAGTCAAGCACCGAATTCTTGAGCATCACAAAATCGAGAGCATTACATGGAAACGCTTTAAACGAGGCTGCAACGGAGGATGCAGGTAGGTGCCTAAGTTATATGAGAGAGATAAGCGCACTTTGCTAATCGAACGAAGTGTACAACTTCCGAGAAGTGAAACATACCGGCTAGATAGAAAAAGGTGGCATTTTACTATAGGATCGACATCCTGAGTTAAATAAAATCTTTCTGGCCTTGGCTACAATTATAAAAAATGTTATAAAACATGTTCGCAAGAAAACAAGAAAGAGATCAAGATATAGCCCATTACTTAAACACAAAAAATGTTTCAAAACTTTATTGTTCTACTCTACAGTGCTACTTATACCTGCTATGTTTCATTCTGAGTATTAACAGTATTTAGTATAAATAATGAAATTATTTTGGATATATTATTTACAATAATGATATGATTCCCAAAAAATTTGGTGGTTGCACTGTGTCGCAGGTAAAACTAAGTGCATAAAGAAAAAAATATCAGTAAGCTCTCCCTGTAATAGTTAAATAACTGAAAACAACTAACGACGCATTACGGCTCAGCAGTTAGTTACCATAATTACAGATTTGCCTTCAGGATTAACTAATAAATTATACCTCAAAGAACTTTATTTTAATTGAAAACTGTAATCAATACTTCTAATACCTATAAAGCTAGTGCTTATCATCATTATCCCTAGATTAGGGGAGGATCTAAGCTATATTTTACTAGGATACTATATTCCAAGTAGGTATATTTATGAGGCTTATAAGAACCGGTTAATAAATTAGAAAGAAACCGAATAACTCGAAGCTCGAAATCGAGCCTATAGCGAAAAAACAATTTAATATGTTTTGTTCGCAAATACGACAAATATTTTTTTTTTAATGAAAACAGAGTGCCAAGCTTAAATTTCTTATGTTACCGAAGTCAGTAAGCGTAAGCTCTTGTAGAAACTGGCAAAGGAAATACAAGACATAAATACAAAATATATCGCCGGTGTACGGTCATCATGATCACGAGGTGTCACTACCAACATAGTGAGAACTCTGACTAACAGGTCCGCTTGTTCAAATGACAGTTCGGCTTTAAGTGGAAATGGTCACTTAGCTGTTTTATTGTTTGTACTGTGCCAATAATGGCTTTAACTATGAATAATCTACTTACAAATTAGTTATCACTTTAGCCTGTAACACTGTAATATACACTAATAATACTTTACACCTAAGCAGGAATTACTAAAGTGGCGGTAAGGCAAGTGACCTGCGTAGTAACTGTGCAGGATGCCTAAACGGGGCACCTGGCTCTGATTCGGAAATGTCGATCTTAACTGCCGAGTAGGGCTTGGTGCCTCTTTTTTGAGTTCGCAACTTGATGATGAGGTTAGGAGTTCGAATAATGAAGAATGCCTAAAAATGTGGCCAGTATCAAATGTAAAAAAGTAAAGTTAAAAAACATAATATTTGAATTGGACTGCTGATAGATATCATTGGGGTATCATTGGGATGTAGAAATCTTTTATACTCGTAGCAGTTTGCCGTGACGAATGAAGCTTTCCGAATGCTGATTTGCTATTTGCAAAGAAAACTTTTTACAACTCTTTTTTATATCATGAAAGAAAATCTCTTTTCGTGCCCTTTATCTATGGCCAGCAAAACCGTGTAGTAGAAGATTGAAGTAACCTTATAAACTATGTGTAATAAGCGTCTGGGCTGGACACCGGGGGCATTATAACCTGTGGTTATTAGCAGAACAGGCTACTTTCGTCCGACAACTGGACCGGTGGCAGAATTCATGGACCTTATATGGCGGCTACGCGGATATACTGGGTCTAGGGCGACAATGGTGCGGTAGGGCTTGGGATAGTCAGGACTAATTGTTAGATATGTATAGATTGAGGTTAAAGAGTAACTTGATTTAAACAAAATAATAACGAATGATTGCTCAGTGTTGAAATGCAATCCAATTTTTAACTACTTATTTTGTACCCATATTTTGTACAAACCGCGCTATTTGTTTTGTTAGTTGTATTTTAACTTAAATTATTTTCGAGATCAAATAGTCTGTTAACTTAAGGCAATTGTTCGGCTTTTATGATTCTAAATTGTCAGTCCGAGATGAAACTCGATTTAAAAGGGAGCTTTACACCCTGATTCACAAACTACACACGGACACACTATTATTAAAAATTATCTGTCTATCATGGTTACTTCATGAGTTTCACGAATACCTCTCAGCTCGAGGCGTGAAAACACGCATAAATAGTTATAGACAATAATTTTCTATGTCCTACACGAGTCAACCAGTTTGGTCACTCCACCACCAGAGACAGTATCAGCCGGGGGCGCGACAAGCTATCTGTGCGTTTGTTTGTTTGTTTGTTTGTCTGCTGAATATACATGAGCGCATTTGCATTACTGCTGTCCCGGCGCGGCGCGCGCAGTCGCGACCTAATAAATTATAATTATGTGCGCACAGAGGGTAGCTACGCGTGATATGAAATATGCGTGGAGTACATTAATTTGAGGTATGGCTTTGTGTCGGCGACGATGCATTGTTGCACATTGCACTGGAGTTATAGTGTGACTCTATGGCTGTATGTAATGTAATGTGTGCTTTGAGACATTAGAAACTATGCGCTTTTTGTTATATTCTTGAAGTTTTGCTCGCAGTTAAAAACTGAATGACATATGAAGTTAGGCACTCTTCAATTAATATAAATAAAAAGTATCTATAACGAAATGTTATTCCACTAACATTACCTTTATTGTTTGCTTCTCACACGTACATTCGTTTATTAATATATGTATATTGGACTTGCTCACAAAAGAAACTACATCACATTTACCTTCATAATATCGCAAAACGAAAAACCAAGTCCAACCTTAGCTCGCTATTTACGAGTATAACTATAATCTGTATCGGAGTACAATCGAGAGTGCTCTCCATTCCGTCCGTTACACATTAGCCCCATTATCTCCAGTGTCCACCCATGCGTTTTTAGTCAAAGGTTGGACTCGTACAAATCAGCTCTTACAGGCAACTGCCGATAAATCTATCAGCACACCCACCGACCCAGATAGCATCGGTTTGCCTTTGTCCCGCGAACGAGAGAAGTGTGGCCGAACTGGCCACTCAGATTGGAGAGATAACGATTTTCGTTTGAATTTAGAAAAATGTATTGTGCGTTCGTTTTTCTAATCCTTTACTGGCCAGTAACTTTTGAGTTTGTTATTATGATGAATTTGGAAGAGTAGACCAAAAAGAAAAAAGTTAACGTGACCGAAGGATACTGGCCACTTAAAATCTTGAAGAATACCTACTTGATTTAAATATTTATATTTTTAAAATGTCGCAAGGAGGTAATAAAAGATGTCACATTGTATTGTAACGTAATGTCATAATAAATTATGAAAGTTTTGACTGATTATTTTGATTATTATGAAATGTGACTAGAGTGCAGCCTTTGCTACTATACTTCATACGGTTCATTTGTCAGCGGTTCCTGTTTGAAACCTACATCGACACCAAACACAAGTAAATAATGACACCCATTACACTTGGGAGCAGAACAATCATGTACATTTCCTTTTAGAGCGGCCGATCGACATCCGGGCAGTAAGCGGAGCGGGATCCGACAGCAATCTCACTTTAATTAAATTGTTAGGCGACTGCCCGCGAGGTCGTGGGGTTACACAAAATAGATTATCAGTGCTGCCGAGAATAACTTTTTCATGTCGAGACTATCGGATCCTTTTTCGATACCCGCGGGTTATTATCAAAGCGCTGCCCGGGCGGTGCATGCCTAGTGATGAGGTCAAACTATTTTTATAATTAACCTTTTTATGGCGATGATCAATTTATTTTTCTAAATTAAATAAACTTGGTGTTTTGAACCAGCACTAGTTGGTCTTTTGGTCAGACAGTAAGGTTAGGCAGATACCATTGTAGCGAATGCACTAGTAAAGCTAAGACCGTAACTTATAGAAAAGGTAGGACTCATCCCGTAGTGTTAAGTTATCTTAAATTAGCAGAACCGATAAAGTATAAAGACTTTTTTGGAAAAAATAATTCGAATTACGTCACACAATTCAGCAGTCATTCAGCTGCAAATGCTATCGTTTTACATTGTGAATCGATGACAATTTGCAGCGACGAAAACAACTTGCAGCTGAATGACTTTATACCCATATCATCTAACCAAACGCTGCGATTATCGATTCGAATCGATACTCGGCACCCCCCTACGAACAAGTATCAGTGATTGCTCTCTCTAATTTGGAGCATTGAATTCGGTATTTGTGGCCGTATCGCTTTCAGGTCACTGCTCGTTCGTGCTCTGTAAAAAAGGTTTGGTTTTGTCTATGGTATCATGGCCGATCTGGGCATCTGTAAACAAATAACGGTGCGGTAAGCAATGATCAGTTTTTGTATAACCGCCTTCGATGTCATAATTTTAATCGGTATTATTATATTGGGAGCTTGATTTTGAATGAATAATGTTTGATATTTGAGTATTCACGATACAAATAACCACCTTTTTCGAGATGTGTTTTAGCCGCTATGTAACTTTTTAATACATTCGTTTTTTGTGAAACTTTTAATAGGAGTTGTGTCTCATAGACGAACATAATAATTGCATAACTTGTGAAAGAATAGGCTCAATAAATTATGAGCTCATTCTATCTCAGTGACATTTTGTCCGTAATCTCAAGGTTGGGTCAGGTTCAATCAGTTAGTCAATACAAAACCGATAGCTATCGAACGCGTAACCATTGAACAGAAGTCCGAAGGAAACCATCAATCAGTAACATTGTTCCTTTCGCGTAACCTTTGCTTGCATCCTTTCGTACGTAACGCGCAATAATCTTAACGTTAGGAATAGCCAGAGCAAAAAAGCCAGGTGTCTTTACTCACATCGCGAACTCAATTTTTACTACATACTATTTGTTGAATCCGCACCAAAGCACAAAAAAATTAGTTTAGTAGTAAGTAAGTAAGGTTGTCAAGGCATTTTTTTACTGCTAGAGATAACTACTAGACTTTTGAAGCTAACGTTATTAAGGTAGAAATTTGCTTGAAAAGTTAATAAACTAAATTTGGGGTGAGTGAGAATAGGGACGAGATAAACCAAATCCGTTCATTCCCAGGTACGTTTTGACATTGCAGGTTTGGTAAATTATTGTTTTTATGTGATAAGTATTCACTTTGTGCACACGTCATGTATGTTATTAACGTATATAAGTATGTCTATCCGTTACCCTGTCACTATGTTAGCACGCATAGTTTGAGGCTAGGTTGTTGAAAGAATTTATTTATTTATTTACTTAGCATTAAAGGCTAACTAATGATTACAATCACAGTCAAATGTATAATTATTATATACCGAAGTGGCTGTTCTTATTGATTTACGTACTTACGCAATCTTAAGGTTAAAGTGTAATTCTTTTCCTGTGGCATGATTTAGTCTAGTTAGCCCATTTCCTTTCTTGCGAAGCCTTGTCAGCCTCACGCGAAACTGTGCTAAATATAATTGCGTTGATAAAAAGTCTATTAGTCATACATTTGACCTCGTGATCAACAGCTAGTTTCAAGTAGCTGTATAGTATAAGCTAAGTAGGTACTCACGAATTGTTATTCGTAGAAGTAAAATAAAATGAATATTAATGATTTAATCAGCATTTCGTTAATCAATTACCGAGAGACACTGATATAACAATCTGTTTATAATATTTGGTTTACACAAGTCAAATCTAAAGTTTGTAAGTGTGGGTTGCAGTTACAAATCGTTTCTTTTAATGTTTTTATTTATTATATCACACTAACAAAATTTATTATGACAAATAAAGAATTGAAAAGTTTGCACCTGGCTCAACAAAAACTCTATCATTAGGAACCGCATTTCGGTCATTTCACTCGTTACAAAGGCAGACGTCAAAAGTTGACCACTGACCAAAACAAATGCCCAAAATTTGTTTATGTAAGTTGGCATTACGTGATGCAAATTAGTTATTCTTTTGTTTCTTGGGCGGCGTAAATCAATATTGACTTGGTTTAGAAAATAGCGCTACTGTATCATACTTGTTAAAACTAAATCCATAATGTACATAACTTATAATTATTTACTATTTGTTTTGGTGGTTAGGGCAGAGTCAAACTTAACCCAATTAGATTCTAATACTAGGTAAGTTACGATGAATTCTAAGATGATTACTTTTTTTATTTAAAAGTATACTACCTTATTAAGTTTCCCTACAATCATTAAAAAAAGTTGCATTACGGTAAAATAATTCAAACCATTGAAGGATGAACCCAGGCCAAAACATCAATTTCCATAAATTTAAATCTCAAGTTCATGACCACGTATAATTTTAACTGACATATTGAACGAGTCAATTGACGTCTGACGTGCGTGCGCGAGCTGTGATTACATTTGCAAGCATGCGCGAACTTCGGTTTATGATAAAAATGGCGTGAATTATCCTAAATTTTTTGTCTAACTCTGCGATAGCATAATGGACTTAAGATACTTTGAGGCTTTTTCTATTTTCGAGTGTACTTAACCACGTGTTTTGACAGATAGCCTTTTTTGTGTTAAAATACGCGCACACGCCGTCAAATGATCATCTTGAGTAGGTCAGGCTTTATGATGCTTCTTTCTTACTGCCTTTATAGTTTGGACAATGTAGGCTACGATCTTGATCTTATTTCAGATTGCCAATTTAAAAAATGAATTTAATATAGGGTCACGGTTTCGAAAGTTAATTGTTTTGATGTAAACTGAATTTGAAAAAAAAATAGAACTCAGGGATGCCTAGTCCAGGGGCTTACGCAAGACCGATCAACATCATTCATATGAACGCCTCTCACGTCACTCACGTTCAATTACCAGTCGACACCACGTAGCCTAGTTAAGAAAAGAAACAATGGCCGACAAGTGGCCAGGCCTACAATTTGTTCGCGATTGTTTATCTGCTCATTGATTTACAGCCGTGCCCGGGGGCCGTCTAACCTCGCATACTCAGTTTGACATTTAGCCCGCCGACCTTTCGGGTTTTCGGTCGGCTACTCCTACGGACTGATCTTGTTACTCAAAGTATTCTTATATAGCATCGGGGATGGCATCCACATCTGTGATGTCATGACTTGATGGAGATTTTTGCCTGCGCACGGAATTAATAATTTAGAAAATTCGATCAAGAGTATATTTGTAGTTGTCACATCAACTATTCCCTGTAGTTAGTGCTAGGAGTAGGAATGAATGTCACTACTTCAGTTCTGACAAATTTAACGACACCTCATATGTCAAAAACTGGGCTATAGGGCGTGCCAAACATTTACACATACATACATACTCTCGAAAAACATAACCCCTACCTCGTGCAGTCGGGTAATAAATACAGAGGTATTCAGTTTTTTTTTATGTAGACCTTTAAAAATACGGACATAATAAATAGTTCCTGCGTACATTACATTGAATACATTAAGTGTTATGTTATGCGGAAGCAAATGAATTGGGTAATCATTTGTTAGATCATTATGTTTATTGACGTAAATACATCTACTATTAAGTTGATCATAAAAAAATATACAGTAGGTAGTAGTGTTATAGTGTTTTATTTTAGCAGCTTAAAGTAATAAATTAAAAAAAAGGTGATATTGATAAATAGTTTTTGTCAAATAACATTGTCGTAACTAGTTCGGACCTTATCCTCTGGCCTAGGCAGCCCACAAGCGCGCCCACGCCCGTTCGAACTAGATCTCGTCTTTATTTATCCATAGCTTATTGTGCGCGTTTTTTGTGGCCCAACGAGTAATCGCCGTAGTTATGGCCCGAACTAAGGAGTACATTAGCCGTTTCATCCTTGCGATAACAATCGGAAAGCGTTAAACATTTAGAAGCTTCAGGCAGTGCTCGTTAATGTTAACTATGAATAGAACGTTTTATAAATATGAATGGCCGGCGTTTCCTTTAATGGGTAAGTAAATTATTGATCTATGTTTCTTGACAGTGTCTGTTTCAGTCAAATTAAGTGCGTGTGTGTGTGGTTACAGAATAAAAGCAACATTTATTTGGATTGTTTGTTAATTTGGTTCAAACCAATAACCGGGATATCCCGGTTGTGAACTCGCACGCGAGGGCCCAGGGTCCGCTTTGGACCATGATCAAAGATATGACAGAAGGACCCTGTTAATACCTGACCAGTTTGGATCATATTTACACATATAGTCGCCTAAAAGTGCAGGTTTCCTCACGATGTTTTCCCTCACCGGTTAAGAATCTAAAATATATTTCTTTTAGATCAGCCATAAATTAGTTAACGGCATATTGTCATTATCTTACTACTAGTTTGCCCAAGCTTCAGAAATTCAGAGGAATTAGTTCATCAACTGGTTTATCCTAAAATCTAATTTAATGCATAGCTAAGTGCAATTTGTCTTTTGACCGGCAATCTCGTTGACAAATTGCTATACCTATATTGGCTGCGTGTGCGGTCCTCGGAGTTAGATCGTTTGCTTGTTGAACTAGACTTGTTATTACCGTTAGGTTATAACCATAACATTCTGGCAAAACAAAGGTTAGGTTGCAACAACGTACCCTACTTTTTTAAACAAAAATCTTAGCTATTTTTGGTGTTTTTATTTAGTCCCCGGAAAACCAGACCAAAGAAAATATCAAGGTTATGCGCTTATAAAGAGCTTGTTTGTTTTAGCTAAGTATTTTTTATTTTATTTTATTTATTTATTTGCAAGTACACAGGTTGTATAACTTAAAAAGTAACATAACATGTGCACACCCGGTAGGGCATAGCAACAAACATGTAACCTATGTAGGTCTACATTTTAGTTTAAATTACTATATTTTATTTTTACATAATAGAATTGTTGTATAACAATATTATTATACTACGAGTAATCTTGCTAAATACCTTTGTAGATTAGTTTAAATGTAGATAAGAACAAAATGTAAAGGGACTTCATCATTAATGTTATTTACTTGTACAAAGAACTAACAAAAAGGGCTTGTAAAATATCTTTGATTTGCATAGTAAATTAGAAAGTATGTTAATACTTACAATACCCATACACTTGACATAAAATTGAGAAACCCTATTTTATGGTTTCCTTAATTATTTTGCTAATTAATGTCCGCCGGTTGCGTACTAAATGCTTTTTACTCAAGCTCTTCCATTAAAATGTTTAATGAATGTAATGATACGCTGTAACTTAAAGCGCTTTCCATATTACAATTTAACGTTTTCATAATAGAATAGATAAATTAGTTACCGTAACTCTTCTGAGGTCGTAAAGTGGCAACACTACAATTAGAGTGTTGCCCGTTGTTAGGAGTCGTAAACCAAAAGTTACGCTTTACTGAAATGGTGTTATTTGAGCCCTGATTTCGCGAAAGGTTATGTTTTATGCTCACATAGCGATGGGCGATTGTTCGAAAAAAAAATAAGCGATTGAATTGACAATCGAAGAATCGAATGTCGATTTAATAATTCGGAAAACAAAAATTTAATAATAATCGACAATCGAATGATAATCTATACTCGGCCCTTTGATGCATTCGATTGAATTGCCGCGACAGGACTGGCAGCGAACGAATGATTAATCAACGCGACGAATGACGATTCATTCGTTAAGTACGGCCTGCGCACCGCGTGCTCCGATATTGCTCGCCGCATAATCGAAGGATAATCGAATGACTGCGGTTGCTTATCGAATACATTCGATTGCAGAGACCATCCGAATAATTCGATTAATTTTGTAATAATCGCCCATCGCTATGCTCACATCAAAATGGAAATCTTACCTAAGAAAAATCATGAAAGCTAAACAACTTTGTACTGGGTTGAAGCAGACAAAATCATGAGGTAATTATTCGTCTAATTTTTAACAAATTAGCATAATGTCATGAGCATCGTAATATATCAGGCACTCATCCGGAACTAATACATAGTTCATTACGACCGCATCTCTGTTCATCAGTGATGCAACAGAAAATTGACAATTCAGAATTGACACCAGACTGGTTTTGTTATTAGTATTATTAATCTTGATCATCTTCGGAAGCGATCGATAAATTATTATCGGTCGCCTGATGCGGGAAGAAAGTCAACGATTTTGTGGTCATTCTGATGCGGACGTTTCATAGTAAATACTACTTCATTATGGGTAAATAGTCTTCACCTCTTAAGCAAAAGACATTCGATATCAAAACATTCCTAAAAATAATAAGCGCAGGCAAATAAAAACGTGCTCTGGATTTGTGATACCTGTGTGTATATCCTGAATAAGATATTTATAAGAAATATAATTCAGAAAAAGTAAATAAGATAGGTATATGTATATTTTAGTGAAATGTAGTATGTAACTAAAAACAAGCGTATTGGGACTAAACATTTTCGTTTTTTCAGGGCCATCCAGAACTGATAAAAATAGTTCCAAAGAGGTGCAGCAAAAGTAGTGTCATATACTAGTATGTATTTTCTTTCGAAAACTCATCACAACGTTCATTTGTTTTCCAAACAATCGTTTATGATTCGAATATAACTGTTGGAGCAAGTGAAACGCCAACAAATTGCTGCGCGCCCGGGGGGTCGCACGCGCCGCTCGCGCCGATACCAGATTAGCCCTCTATAAACATGGCCGCATCGCCTGCTTGCTACAACGACCAATTGTTTGTGATGAACATTTTGTTAATGGCTTAAAATAATGAAAAACAAAGGCGTTGCTTTTAGCTGAAGTTGATACAGAAAATGATTTGTTAAAATTACCAAAGAGTTCAGGTAAGAAGTTGCACTTAATATTCCGAGAGAGCGTTCAGCAGTCCGCTATACACGTTTTTTTAAAAGCCTATCGTTAAATAAAGCTATGATAATAGAAAATCCATATATGCTAAAGATAACACGATCAATAAGATACATAGTCGCCATGACTGCGTTTGGATATTAATAGGTAAAGCACCAGTGCAAAGCGTTTTGTAGGGAACCCAGGTGCAAATCTTGATTTAGGCGAAATTGACTTTTTATTTTGTTTTTTACACAATATAAGCAATGCTCAAAGAAATGCATAAATTAATTAACATGAAAATCTTATGAGAGTTATTGCGGTTTATTATTATGTGCTTTCCTCTTCGTCCCCTCAACAACAGATTCCTTGTCACCCTACTGGCCACTATTACAACTATAACGGTTTGGCCTCGCGGTGGACCTGCTCATCGAAATTGGAATCAATGCTTGACCCACTCGTGCGCAGTTCTAATTAAAACGATGACAATTTACGCGCGCACCTGTCAGATTTAATACGTAGGTCAGACCTCGCGCTACGAAGTGGCTGGAAACCATCGCTTCTATGGCTAATTGAAAACTTTTCTGCAATATTTCGCACATTTTACAAATATTAAACAATAGTGCGAGTCCAAACTATTGGCAGAACGTAGTTTCGGCTTAGGTTAAGCAAATCTCAGCGTAAATAGAAAAGGGTAAATTGACCTCTACTCGAAGAAGCTAATTTGATAAACTTTTGTTGGGGCCTGTACTTCAAAAAATACAACATACAAATATTTGGGTTCTGTTACAAATGTTCATTGTGTTTTAAAATATTTGGGATGTTTTCGTCAAAAATGAGCTCAGAGGGTCTAAATTCTTCTATCAAAGGACAAACCTTAGAAAGCATTCTATTACCCCCATGTATCTCAACAAAACTATAGAAACCTAGTACCATTTCGATCGATGGGGTCAGAGCCAGCAAATTGTGGTCCATGGGACTAGATGACAGTCATCGGGCCGGACATTTCACGGTTCCTGGACCTGGTGCTGCGCGCGCGCTATAGCAAAGTGAAAGGTTGGCGGAAATAATATGATTAGCTATTGCTGTAAAGAGACATTAGTCTATTTTCGATGCTATTTTCTCGAGGACGTAAGTAAAGTAGATCAGCATAGTTCAGTGCTTTGTACCTTAGATGTTTATAACTTCCTTTAACTATAAACATTTATATTTAAGCCTTCATCTTCTAGACACAATAAAAAAATAATTGTTATCAACCTGCCCGTGGGTCTTATGGGGTTTGACATATTAATGTTGCTATGGTATTGGCTGTTATGGATACAGAAATGTTATAATTATAATAAGCTTTAACGGCCTGGGTACAGTTGGAATCTATTTTTCTCACCTAATCCCTGTCTAGTGTCTTGTAAGTGAGGGTACCGAACCTTCATAAGAGAATGGCTTAGTTTTGAAACGACTATTACGTCCAGAAGCTTAAAAGGTCCGGTTTAAAATGACCCATCATTTATGATGTTTCGTATCATTTAAGTATTTAATATCCCTTAACAGAAAAAATATATATACCACGATGATAATTAAGAAAAGACTTCCGAAATTGATTCCAAAGGATTATTTGTATCTTCTGGTAGCTAATTTTTATTTTTCCAGTCAGGATGATCTGCGAATAAAGCATTGTAAAATACGCTCCAAATTTAATGCGCAGTGGCCACGGCGCAGCCACCCACCGCGCGGCGCGTGCTCAATGTTGAATCGATTACTGCTATCATGGCTGCTATGAAGAGAAAAACATTTAAAAAATATGAAATGTTGAGCTATAAAGTTTTTGCTAAAACATGAATTAATATTTTTTTTTAACTAACACACCAATTAACTAGGCCCAAACTAAGCGTGAGCTTGTGCTATGGTCATGTATATTTATTTATTTATGCATACACATAGTTTACATAATTCGAAAAATAAACTTAACTTAACTTTGTGCTATGGTGACTTGGATAACGGATAGACATACATGACTTCGGTATAAATGCTCGTGCTCATTACAAACTTGCCTCTTGCGGGATTCGAACCCGCAACCTCTGGTTTTGTTGTACTCCGGAGCGCGAACCACTACACCAAGAGGTCGTTATGGCCTAAATTATTTTAATTGATATTCTGGGTTCAAGTCCAAATGTCTTCAAAAGATTTATTCATGATATTTTAAAATAAAATAATTTCGTCTCACGTGTGTGAGACTTCACGTAGGGTGTATTGTGGTCTTTACTAGTTTAGTTTAGTTGTGAACCCTGTAACTTGTAACTCTCCTCTTGTATGATGCCCTATGGGGGATTGCAAAACCACTTCTAATGTAACTCTTTACATTATTCTACTACTCAAACACATGTTTTGGCTTACAGTTTAGTACCTACTTGTGTTTAAAAACAAAAAATGGTTCACCGCAACTGTAAACTGTTTTGTGTTATTATTAAAAAAAAAATACTTACTAAGTTGTCTAAAACTCAATGTTTAGTCGTTACTTTAGGCCACTATTTTAGGGTATGTTTTAGAGTGAATTATGTTAGATATCGTATTCCAGGTTAGAAATTCCGAGATAAGAGTTTAAGTTTTAGATATTATTATAACTTCATTTTAAAATGGATCAATCGTTTTTACTCACATTCTCCTTAAACATACTACATAAAGTGATTACAAAAATATTAAAACACGTTTAAGTGACTATTTGTAAGTGTAGTCTTAGCGTCACATAAACCAGCGGGCAGGTAATAACGACATTCGTATTCTGTTGCGAACACATTTGGCCGGGAAAACTGACTTGGGCCTACTTTTTATGGCAAAAACCGGGTACGTATTATAATACCGAAAGTTCATAATACCTACAAATGAAATACAGTAGAGCCTCGATAATCCGAACTACCAAAAAATAACCCCTGTTCGGACTCACGGAGCGTTCGGATTATAGTACGAAAAAAAATGCAGATATATTTTTATAGAATATATGTATTGAGGTTTACTAAGATACATATTTAAACCATTTTTTACACAAGTTACTTATTAATAAAGTCGTCAATTTTAGTTTGGCAGGTTCTATTTATTGACCAAACAAAGGTTTGTCCCTAAAATTACGCAGCATCATCTTGTCGGGTAAGGACAAGTCGTTTTCATCAGCCCAATCCTAACAAGTATTCAGTGCTGATATAGCTTGTGAATGAGAAACTTTATTGACATTCAAAACAGAAATATTATCCATAAGTTACTCATCATTCTCTCCACACAGAGTAACGAGTCAATAGCAACTAAAAACAAAAGATCAGCGGTCACGGTAAGAGACAGAAAGAGACAGCGACACTTTTTGGGCAGTTCGGATTACAGCGGCGTTCGGATAAGCCTGGGTACGGATTATCAAGGCTCTACTGTACCTACGCTTGAAACGTCGAAAATCAAAATACCGAGCGAATGAAATACAAACTATATACCGAAGCTCAATATGCCGAATTTCAAAATCCCGAAAGTTTGAAATCCCGAAGGTTCAAATCCCGAAAGTTTGAAATCCCGAAGGTTCATATCCCGAAAGTTTGAAATACCGAAGGTTTATATCCCGAAAGTTTGAAATACCGAAGGTTCATATCCCGAAAGTTTGAAATACCGAAGGTTCATATCCCGAAAGTTTGAAATACCGAAGGTTCATATCCCAAATGTTTAAAATCCCGAAGATTAATATACCTATAGTTAGTATACCGAAGTTCAAAATCCAAAAGCAAAAGTTCAAAACCAAGCAGGCATGCAGCATGCAGCATGCAACATGCAAGCAATCAAACAGGCATGCATGTAGCAGCATGTAAAGGTCTACCTCCGCGCCTCCGGCTTTTGAATTACACTCTAGTATCGGGCAGACTAGTACCACGGCGAAGGACCACGGCGAGTCGGGGTCAATCAAAATTTGTTTTTCTTAATGAACCTCAATCTCAATGGTATACAATTTGTTTGGTGTTTCGATCATAGGTCTTGTAAAATTCGGTATTTTAATCATCGGGTTTTAAATTTTTCGGTATACTGACTGTTTATATGACCGAAAGTTTAACTTTCGGTCATATAAACAGTCGGTATATTGACTTTCGGTCATATAAACATTCGGTATATTGACTTTCGGTCATATAAACATTCGGTATATTGACTTTCGGTCATATAAACATTCGGTATATTGACTTTCGGTCATATAAACATTCGGTATTTTAAAATTCGGCATTTTAGTATTCGGCATTCCAATTATAGGTGTTATAAGATTCGGTATTTTGAATTTTCGGGATTTCAAACTTTCGGTATTTAGAACTATCGATCATATAAACATTCGGCATTATAAAATTCGGCCTTCCGTTCGTAGGGCTTATGAAATTCGGTATTTACAAATTCGGTATTGTAATACGTACCCCAAAAACCACCGTCTTCATGTAATGTTGGAATGAGAAGAAGGATTTATTGCCTATTTGTACTTTAGACGATTATCATAGTTTGTTTCGACAATGTCAAAAAAATAATAAAAAAACATATTAATAATATTTTTAGCAAAGTAAATTACATAATACGTAATAAATGATTACTAAAACTAACCTAACCTAACCTAAATAAACTAACAACCTTAAATTTTGCTAGTAGTGAATGCGAATGCGTTCCTAGAATATTAAACCTTCGTAACAAATCACATTGTATATAAAAGTCACCAAGACGAGAATAAGATATACCGCTAACAAAACAAAGTGACTTCCACAAAAAGCAATCAGAGCCCACGCGACGATACACACAGTCTAGATTATTGTATCAATTACGAGGGTCAAACTGAAAGTTCTTAGAACTGGCCACTTATAAACAATATAATAAAAAAAATATTCTAAAATTTGAAAATAGAACTCTTTGCCAATACTGAGTATATATTTCATTCATTTGTCATTTGTTTTACGACTTGGCGGCAAATTGAAAATTGTCTGTGTCACGTCAAAATGAATTTAACACGAGAAAATTTTCGTGCAATGATTTTTTATGACTTTCGATGTCATTTAAGTCAACAAGAAAGTTATGATAGACTACGATTGGCCTTTCACGATGAAGCCCCATCTCGTGCGACTGTTTACAACTGGTTTAATGAGTTTAAACGTGGTCGCACTAATCTCACTGATGATGTACGTGAGGGACGGCCTTCTACGGCGACGACTGAAAATAACATCTGTGTTGTGCGGCGTATGATAGAGACTGACAAAAGAGTGACCTATCAGCAGATTCGGACAAGCTTAGGCATCGGTATGAGTCAAGTGCACAAAATCCTCCACGAACATTTAGCGGTCAGGAAGCTTTGCGCCCGGTGGATACCTCATAATTTGACTAAGGCTCAAAAACTCCATCGTGTGGATTGGTGCCGTAAAATGATTGAAAGATTTAACGGAGGTGACTCAAATGCTGTGTTCGACATACTAACAGGTGACGAAAGCTGGATTTACTGTTATGATCCTGAAACCAAAAGACAATCTGCTCAGTGGGTGTTTCCTTTCGAGGAGTTGCCAACTAAAGTGAAGAGAGATCGAAGTGCGGGAAAAAAAATGGTGGCCTCGTTCTTTGGAAGGATAGGTCATTTCGCAACAATTGTGTTAGAGGATCAAAAAACAGTTTCTGCAGAATGGTACACTACCAATTGTTTGCCACTTGTCTTGGAAAAAGTTCAAGAGAAACGACCTCGCAGTAGGATCCTCCTTCACCACGACAACGCCTCGTCGCACACCGCCAAGCGAACGATCGACTATTTGGCGACATCAAACGTTGAATTACTGGGTCACCCGCCGTATAGCCCCGACCTCGCGCCTTGTGATTTTTTTTTATTTCCAAAAATTAAAGAAAAACTTAAAGGAAAGCGGTTTATGAATGCTGAAGAAGCGGTGGCTGCGTATCGCGATGCCATTGAAGAGACCCCTAAGGACGAGTGGGCAAAGTGCTTTTCCCAGTGGTTCCATCGCATGCAGCGGTGTATTGACGTCAATGGACAATATTTTGAAAAGATATAATAAAACTAATAACTGGCTAATGTAATCAGTTTTTGATTTTCTAAGAACTTTCAGTTTGACCCTCGTAGGCTAGTCCACATGACAGGCGCAATCAGAAATAATTAGCGTACACGGGTCACTCCGAGGCCTGAATACGAACGAGCATGCAAATACGTTGCGAAATCGAGATGTCACTTTCATTCCGAATCGATACAGACGTTGTATCGAATAAGGATCGGATGGATTAGTGCGCGATTTGTCGTAGATACGTTGACATCGAAACGTTAAAGAAACCTCTTCGTGAATTGTGTAGACTATAGAATACTTACTCAAATACTTAGGTTGCCGATCATCTGTTTAGTAAATCCGACAAATTGATGTACGTACTTTGAATTTAAAAGTTACCTCTTGCGTTGTAGAACAACTAAAGTACTTATTATAGTGTTTGTAGAAAATAAAAGACAAGGAACACAATAAATAAGCCTTGTTTAAAATCTACCATATATCTTTCTCTTTCCCTAATCTGAAAGACTCGTGAATGATCGCTCTCGAAGCTTTACAGCGAACATAAATGGCAAAGTTAATAGTTAAGTTATTGTTAAGTAAGACTATTAACTCGGGCTAACATTAACCTACCTACACTGTGAAGACTGGTCTAAACTCGAACGGTCATAAAAGCAGACAATAGATTCGTCTATTATTTTACTAGACCGCGCTGAAGCTTTATTTAGGTGCTTAGGAGCTTATAAATCGCTCAGTTCAGTTTCTGCTGACTTAACCCATTCATTGACCGATTTAGGTATTTCATAGACTACAGCCTCATTTTGCAGCTTTCTTTTCGATTCATTGTTTGTGTTAATTGTTCGGGATTAGGAAAAATAAACCTTCGATAGTGTTTGTTAAGGATAAGGGATCCACATGCAATATCAAAATATAATTTAGAAAATAAATACACACTAATTTCATATTGTTGATATTTATTAGGGCACCCAATTCCTTAAATTGTTACGTTTTTCCAATAAATCTAAAAAAGGAATATGAAAAAAAGAAAATCGTTCTGCTTGTACTCAGCAGTTATGGAGAACGATGACGAAATACGGAGTCAGTAGGTACTCTTATTTAGGTATTAACTTAATTTCCTGTATCAAGACCGCTATCACAGAGGTATCGTGTGCAAATTGTAATTACGTACTTACAACAGCGGTTTTTGATTTACGAAAATTGCCGTCTCCAATCCATTGTTCGAACGATGGAGCTTAAAACTGTATCATGAAGAAATAGTCTCTATTACGGGATTACGGTCTTATTTATTGGTTGGGATCTGAACTCTGTGCGGTTGTAATAAGAGTGGTGGGACATTGGTTGACATTCTTGGATTGAAAGGTCGCAAACTGGTGCGATTACCGCGGCCATTACGGCTGATGGCGTCTGTCGCCGGCAGTGGTCGCCGAGATTGCGGCCATCTGCCCGCTGCGATAGGGTCACCACACATAGGGCACTGCGCCACAAATAAAATACTACTTAGAATGGGACTAACTCAGGGCGGCCTGAGGAGAAGAGCCAGAATATATGAAGCACTTGATGTGTGAATGCGATGCACTGGCTAGAATCCGAATGGGTCTTTTTGGAGTGGCTTACCTTGGAAGACTATAGGCTCTCCAGACCTAAGGACATACTAAAATTTGCACAAAAGGGACGTCTTTTTTCAGCACCCATCATAGGTATAGACTGACCGCCCTACGCTCGGGCCTACTGAGCTTAAAGGCAAATCCACCACTGTAGACTACGAGGCAGTAAATTGTGTCTCAGTAAAAAAGTTCAGCAGCTGATCGCAAATATAGTAGATCAATCTTTATAATTAAGTATGTTTGTTAAACGACTATTTCTGCCTCACCCACTGGTTGACTGGTAGAGAATGCCTTAATAGTCCGCCATTTGTACTACTCTGTTTGTGCAATAAAGAATAAATAAATAAAATAAATAAATAAATGTTGTCACACTTTTACCCGACGAGACAAGGTTTAAAACATCTTTATTAATTTTTGTCAGAAGTACACTTTCCACCCTATAACTCTATAAACTTTGCATTTCATACCTGTCCTGATTAGTTCTGCAATCTTAATTTCCTTTCATATTAGTATTGACTTATCAATAAACGCTTTCGAAATGCATATCACAAGATCACGAGATAGCAAATTCAATCCCAAATTGAACAGAGTCAGACTTAGGTAACGGCCGGATGTGCGGCAGCCCTGGGCACCATTACTCCAGCACGCGTTTCCTGCGCGGGCGCAATTTCCTAGCGTTCGGAAACGCCGCGATCAAGGCATTCCGACTGCGTGTACCGCAGCGACCGCTTCCGACTTTTTTTATATTATACCAATTGACGAAAATGACACCTGGTGTGCGGAGTGACCGGGTAATTTTAATTTTCTTTCGGCTGCTTGTGAAGGTACTTTAGAGCTCTGGGATATTATTTTATCGTATATCCATAACAGAAGTTAGTGATATAACTTTCCAAATTAAACTGTAAATTGTAAATAAACTATAAATTGTTTCAACAAACACACCAATTACCTAGCCCCAAACTAAGCGTGAGCTTGTGGTGACTAGAATAACGGATAGATATACTTATATACATTTTTATAAACATCCATGACTTAGGTACAAATGCTCGTGCTCATCACACAAACACTTGCCCCTTGCGGGACTCGAACCCGCAACCGCCTGGTTTAGAAGTCCGGGGTGCGAACGACTACACCAAGACGGTCGTCATTTGAATTGGATATAGCTTTCAATTGAATATAGCTAATATTATTCAGAATTTATATAGTTTTGGGCAATTTACGAATATATCCTATATGTTAACGATTAAATGGCATTAGATACCTACGATATGAAGCAGGGTGTATTATGATTTAAAATAAACGTATATCTACAGTTGTTTTGATGAATGTAAACCGCACCTCAAGAAACAAAAACGTTATTTTTATTGATTCAAGAAAGTAATTTCAGGTATGCAGACTAAAAGCAATCAAACATAATATACAAATTTATATTTGGCACAAAAAAGGAGAAAAAAATCAAAACACTTACAGTCTGGCAATAATTCAAATTAACTAAAGTTTGTAAACCTACTTAAAAATAACTATAACTTCGTAACTCAAGAAACGAAAACGTTATTTTTATTGATTCAACAAAGTAATTTCAAGTAGGGCAGACTAAAAGCAAAAAAACTATTTTAGCTGTCTACATTAATCTAATTTTCACAGTTCCATTTCGCCTGTGACACAAAATCGCAGTGAAATACGTGTGGCATTCAGCCGGCGCACTCCCCGGCCAGTCACTCCCGACGTGATACAATTTTCTGTGACAGATTGATATTTCATATCTCGTAGCACTCGATATTACCGGAATATGTTTTATGGATTTAAAAGGAATTACCTCAAATTGAATCTGCAAGGACTCCTCTACGTGACCAGCGGGAACTGAATGCTGAAGTGATCGATTCGGAAGATTATTTTATATGCGCCAATCTTCGAGGAATTTCATTTTGCTACACATATTTCTTAGAACCATTAGAAACTGCTCTTTTTAAGTTATTCAGGAATTAGACTACATTGTAGGGTGTCTTAAGGGCACTAACTCACAAAGGGTTATGATACCTGAGTGCCTCGTTGGTCTAGTTAGTCAAAATGCTGGTTACCATTCACGAGGTCCCGGGTTCTAACCATGGGTCAGGCCGAAAGTTCTGGGTTGTTCTGTCTTCAAATATCTCAGATACAGCTTCAGAGAGCCAGTAAAATGGTGATTTAACACCCTCTTGCCTCGGAAATCGATTTAAGCCGTTGGTCTTGCGCCTGATCTCTCTTCGGTCATGTCGGACTGCCGTCTCATCGAACAATAAGAGTGAAGGAACAAAGAGTGCACCTGTGTATTGTGCACATACTTGTGCACTGTAATATCTCCTGCGTAGTTGGCTTATCTCTATACAGAATTTAGTTAAAGTGTTATTTCCTGACAATGATCCATGGGTCGTGATTTCATTACGCAGTTGGCAGACCAGCGCAGTAGCTGGTGCCCTAAGGGCCCTACACGGTCGCGGACGTGAGACGGCTGACCTGTTTTCAGCTGCATAACGGAGCTATATTACCTTCTAACGACTTTTAAGTGTTGTAACTTGACTTGAAACTGAGAAAATAGGGGTAAACTAATAATGTCCTCCTAGCCGAATTTCGACCACGGCGGCCTATCTCAACATAGTTTAGCCAACTGCGCGGGACATATTATAGTGCACAAGTGTGTGCGCAATACACAGGTGCACTCTCTGTTCCTTCACTCTCATAATTCGGTGAGAAGGTAGTCCGACATGACCGCAGACAGATCAGGCGCAGGACGGCTTAACGTGCTTTCCGAGGCACGGGGGTGTTAACACCACCAACTTTCTGACTCCGGAGCTGTGTCTGAGTAATTTCAAGACAGAAAAACTCAAACACTCTCAGCCTCGTGGATAGTACCCAGCGTGCTGACCACTAGACCAACGAGGCAGTCGCAAGACCAACGGCTTAAATTGATTTCCGAGGCAGAGGGGTAAACTACACAAGACACAAGGTATAAAACGCTTTAAAAAGGAAACTAAATTAGACAATTATTTCCTTACATTAAACAACGAAAGATAAATAAATACATTATATATACAATACGTCCATACGTTGCTCTGAATGATCCTAAAGTAAGTTGCTTAAGCATTTGTAACAACAGTATTACACTTAGATCCGAGCAAATATAGAATGGTCTATGGATGTGGTCTTCTAAACTGGGATCAAACCTGGAACCTCAGAGATATGGATACCATGGAAACCGACGTACAAGCCACTTGACTACACGGTTATCATAAATTTATTCTTGCCTATTTAATGCAGAAATGGCAACAATCATATTGAAACAGAGATGTGATTTGTTCTATTTCCAGCCATTAGTTAGACTATTGTGTCGTAGGCGGAACAAAATACCTATGTCTCCGTACTTGACTCTAACAAATTGTCGTGTCAGACTGTATTGGCCTTCAGTGACCTCGAGTATGCAGACTGCTGTCGGCGACCGATTTTGACGGCTGTTACCTTGTCAATAGTTTGTCATAGCTATTAGATAATTGAATCTGTTGAAATGTGTAACATGAGGTGTGAAGTGCTGTTTTAACTTTTCCTGGTCAATAATAAATATAAGAACTGCAAAATAACATTGAGATCAAAAACGCAAAATCACTCGTAGCTACATTCGTTGTACAAGTACTCAGTGCATTATACTTCTCAATAAATAATCCATTATAGCTTTGAATCTGACACCTGGGAACCAAAATAGTTTTCAACATCATAAGAAAATGCCAAATCATACGTTATTGATGTGAAATTGCAAACGTAAATGGGCTATTCAAATTGGGCGGGACGTACACACGTCATGATACGCCAGTTTAGAATATAATATACAAATTTATATTTGGCACAAAAAAGGAGAAAAAAACAAAATACAGTCTTACTTAAAAATAACTATAACTTGCTGCTATACAACCGAACGTGAAGTCCCAACAACTTGCTGCGCTACGGCAACCGGTGTACAAATCCTATCAATGTATTGGTAGTATTGGTAGTACGATACGGACGTTTGAACGGCCCGCGGGCCTGATACCATCTCCGGCGGGCACTATCGGCCCATCTGGACGTCTCAATTTAAATACGGCCCGGCTGAATTAAACCCCGTATCGGCGGTTCAATTAACGAGGTTATCTAGAGGAAATAAGACACAAGGAAGCGGACTAATGACATCTGATCATATGGAATCAATTAGGTAGTTGGAAGCGTAAATTTTAGACAGAGAAATGTTAGGGTTTGTGAATAGAAAGCGCAGGTATCTTAATCAGCTTGACGAAAATTGTTACGGAAGCTCTATCTTGCTCTCGTAATTTCCAAAGGCCAACTGAAAAACCACCTAACATATGTATTCAATTTAGGATAGAAAATGCCACTTATTGTCACGAATAACAATACAGGCCAACGGCCTATTACCTAAAATACAAATTGAGTGAGCTTTTGGTTACTTTTGACCAAATTGCACTTTTACAAAATGGCTGATCAAAATTGTCAATAACTTCAGAACCCTGACAAACTTATCATCACATCACGGATTTTTAACGATGAGAAAACTTACTATTTAGCCATAGCTCGTAAACTTTTTGCTATTCGTAGCTTTATATTACACATGTAAATGAATGTAACATTTTAATGCTTCTAAATAACCATACCATAACTTTATAATGACTATACTTACTTCTGAAGTGCCAATGATAGCTGCTAATGCCCAGTTAGTACCAACAGACGGAAACCGAGTCACGTGATTATTTAATTAAGCCGTAGAGTCAATTAAGGCGCACATCGCTTATAGAGTCGCAGCGAGATGGGCTATCTGTTAATAAACCCTTGATAATTATTGGCTTGAGCCGGGATCTGATTGTGGGACTGTTTATTGCGCTCTCGGGTCGCCACCTGCTGCTCCTGGCAGTAACGTAAATATAAAAGCCAGCCCATGTTGATAGCGTCCGGCCTTCTCAAAGGACAATAATAAAATTTGTTCTATGTATAGGACAAAACGAGATTTAGAGGAAATGGACGAGTAATATAAAGGTCTGTATATTTTATGAAGCTTTTCAAACTTTACGTAAGGCCTTCTCAAAATACTACAAAAATTGGTACTAGCTGCAGGATCAAACTAATTTGGACATTGTAAGTGTAAACGTTATAATATGACGTGTTCACAAAGCCAACAGTCGTATTAAAGTCCATGTCAATGTTCATGCTGAATTAGGTATGAGCTGGCTCTTCCTTCTACCGTGTGTAATATCTGGCTGCACATGTCTAGATTATGAGTGTAATATCCAATATACACCATAATATTGAAATACCTCAGTTTTCACACAATCCTCGAACGAGGCATTTACGAAGAGCAGATCTGATCACCGCGACAGTTATTACGAGTGGATATAATAGCGGAGTGTTATCTTGCAATCAGGAATAATTTTGTGCAATTATTAAACGTCTTCATTCGAAAGATAAATATCAGATATTAATAATTAATCAGGCGTGATATGATCGCGCATCTATCTAGTCAGGACTTTGGAGTTATGTAATAGATTAGTGTTGCTTTAAGGGAGAACTTATATTTATACATTTTGAGTAGGTACTTGTCTAATTTTGTTTGTAAATATAGTAGGTATGTGTTAGTTACGGCAGAGTGGGCAAAAAGCTAGTTTTTTCTACGTGGCAAAATTATATATGATCCGGACCTATTTTGTGTTCATTATAAATGGTGTGTCTTATCTTATTGTTCCTTTTTATTACCAGACTAAGTTGTAGAAAAATCAGTTTTCATTCTTCTGTAACAATGTGTTATTTTGTATATCTTCGAATAAAATTACTCTCAGTTGACACTGAGCATCACACCAATTAACCTACATATACCAGTTCAAAAAGAAACCGCCTTAGAAGAAACCAAATCACACGTATTTACGTAACACGAAATTACAAAAAGTTGTGTCTCCTACTTTTTCTCGATAATGGTGGCAATTAATATAATTTAATTGGCAGGTAAACTGCGAACGTCTTCAGCTATAAATCTACCATGCCAGTTTAATAGAGGTTAATAGAGTAAGCTCTGTCTCTTATGGGGTATTTTTTTCCTTTGACAGTGCTATTCCAGTGTGTTCTATGAGATAGTTCTTGGTAGGAGTTTTGCGCGGGAAGCGAGAAGATAAGGATGGGCTTTGTTTCTTAATTTATTAGATTTACGCGGCCATTTATGTTATTTTTAGGTCATAGGTATTATACCTAAATGAAAACCAATGAAGTATAAATGAAATATAAAGTAAGTATTAAAATTCCGTCATTAAGAAATTGGGTAACGTATCTACTTTGTCTACCTCTACAATGTTGCTAGGATGGTTTTTATGTTTCAGTTGTGGAGGGCCAGACACCGACCACTTTCACTTCGCGAATATGTATCGGTCGTAAAGCCCTTTTGTGCCTTTCTCAACTCAAGGTTTATCTCACTTGGAGGCCATGTAGACGAGATTACGTCTAAGGAATAGTTAATGTAAGAAATTCTTGTTTAAACTTTTTTTTAATCTATATATTGGACGTTTATCTGAAAATGAGATCCACAACATAATTCAGGGCGGAAACAGTTTAACATTTTGTACTTGTATAAGAATATAAGTGATACAATATGAATTTAATTTTCTTAGTTTAGTTAGGTATTTAGTTCGTCAAAAAGTTTAATAGATAATAAAACTTTAAGTACCTAATACTATAAAATAAATAAACTTAATTTACCATGTTAATTAATTTTGATAGTTATAGGCATTGAAAATAATGTTGGGTTACTCAGGTGAAGACACGTTAATGACGCCACGTAAGGTACTAAACCGTTTAGTATTTCCTCGCGTACAATGAGACGCTGGATTAAACGATAAACACATACAAATATGTGTAATTAAATAAATATTATTTGATACATAATAACGCAGGATTAATTTATAAGGTGTTTGATTTCAACGTGGATATTTTATTGGCCCGTTGACGTTTTGAATTCTAATCAGCTTGTGGAATCAAAGATCGTAAAGTATAGTACTAACCGATTTGATGTTTCCTCATTTTATTTAATTAACCAGCATTAGCATTCAAGCTAGGAGTCATCTAATATTTTTTTTTTAGTATGCGACTGGCTGGCTTAACAAAATCTCTGCAAACTTAAATAAAATTTAAGAAAAAAGTGTTGTCAAAAAAATGGTAAAATAGAATCACCGAGTTCGATTTACAAAATTCAAACATTCTCATTTCTAACTGGCCAGTTCTCGGAACATCCTAGTCCGCATTTGCATCAACTTTGCATTGACGGCATCATGTCTCGGTCCGAATCTCGTAAAACTAATCCTGCGACCGACCAACCATAAAATGTACAACCATTTATAAATTACTCGCTTTCATGTTGGCAGTCGTATGCGGTGGGTGAGCTACGGTGGTCCTATTAGTTGAGACGGGACGATATCTGTAGGACACACACAGTAGAGATCGCTCCGTCAATTGGAATTGTATGAGTACGATTCGGACTTTGTTTCGAAGATTTATTCTAGGCTGGTGGTCCGAAACGTTGACGAGTGCAAATTGATTAAGTATTTTACTATCGTCGATAAAGATATACGAAATATGATTTTCAATAAATAAAGCTGAAGAACTTATTCTGAATCATATTATTTGTATTAGACGCTTTTTCGTGGTTTTCACTTGTTGAGGTTTCCTGTAAAGGTAATGAGAAAAACCATTCTTCTTCCTACAGGACCTACTTATCTACTCAAACCATATTATATCAAGCCTAAGCCTCTTTCTCCAATAAAATGCCAGAATCAATTATATTTGTTAATAAATCGTGTTGTGGCCGGATTCGGTCGTGTCGTCGTAATTGAGGTCGTAGGTCGGTTGGTCGGGTGGTCGGACATCTATATCTCACCGGTGATCCGCATGGCTTAATGATGTTGGTTATAGTAAATACTATTATATCTGTGTATAGTATTGTAGTTATTTATTGGAGAGCTCCGTCTTGAGCCGATGGACATGTTTGCCGTAGGTTATGTTCAGTCAGCACTGTTTGATTTAGGAGTAACTATAACTTAGTTACTAGCTGTAGGACTATCTTGGTGACTTTTCTTGGTATGAGAGCACGTCCTTTTTAACGTATGCAATGTGTATTTAATCGATAACAACTAATATGTTATCAAATTGATTTCGTAAAAACTTGCAAAATAATTGCTTAAGTTATAAAAATAATTATAATATGTTTCGTTTACTAATATTTTAAAGTATGTTTGTAGGTAGTAGGTAATTTATAAAATTCATAAACCGATTTTGAAAATTATTTTGACAGTAGAATGTTATATTACTTGTCTAAGTGACATAGGCTATACGTATAAAAATGTGAAACCAGGGCGGGTAGCTAGTTGATAACGATATACTTACGTATGTTTCTAACAATCTGTTATGCTAGGACATTGCAGTATATCAAATTTTTACTTAGACAATATCACAAGCAGCTGCATATCTTGTTCTAGGTGTTTGTTGTCAGCATGATAAATGACACCTTTCGCGAACGAGATCCAGTGGCAATCCATTTGGTGACTGACACGTGATCGCAGTGCATCACAAAAGCTAGACTGGCCTCAATAGAAGTGGGCTAAGAGATTTTAATTACGACTTTAAATTGCGCAATTCGAGAACTTCGAACCTGGGCCGGCTTCGGGGCCCCGGAGACGTAGAATTCGCCAATAACAGGTGTAAAATTAGGTACTTATAAATAAACGCGATATGCATCACTGGTAAACAGTATAAATTATTACTTGTTACAAATTTTAAAACAAGAAGATTCTAAAATATTTTATTAAAAATATTCTTAATATAAATACAGATTCGAAACAGATTGAGCGGCGCAGCGACTTTTCAAACGACTTAACGATAAATTAATAAATACTCTTCGAACTGTGCAGCTTCTTGCATTCATTTAAGCTTGATAGATGAAAAATTTTCCTACTTATTCAAGTTTTCAAACTCAAAATCATTTTGCGATAAGCTCTAGCGACTAAAAAGGTGCTCTTTACGTTCCCGTATTACTCGTACTACCTTTTCATGGGTTGGCTGAAATCCGTGGATAAACGAGTGTCGTAATGCAATTATTTTAAAAGCCCCAGCCTGATTACGACCCCGTTTCTAAATTAATCAAACGAGTGCTCTTATTTCGCAAGAGTGAGATAGATGCAGTCTTAATGTCATCACAGTGTCAAGTGGACCGGTTAAATAATCGAGAGAAAGCCACTTGGTTTTAATTTCAAACATTAAATAAAGATAACACTAAGATGTGACGAAACGAGGTGCTATTTATAATGCACCATGTATACAATGTATTTTTGAAAATATGTAGATTTGGTGCTCTTTAAAAATACGTTGCAATTATAAGAGCACTTAAAAATTTTATATGCTGTTTTGAAAACTACTAATAATCTTTCTGCATTCCCACGCGGTTGACTGGTAGAGAATGCCTTAAGGCATTAAGTCCGCCAATTGTACTTTCTTTTTTGGTGCAATAAAGTTTAAATAAAAAATAAAACTACACTTGACAGCAATTTCACCTGATAGTAAGCAACGATCCAACTACTAACTTGATAGTCAAATATAAAATACAAATACTTTTTGTGCTAAGCAACTAATTTCTTTGGAAAGCTGTCTCCACGGACAGATAGGTATAAAAATTAAACAAAACCCAAATAATTATGTTGCTTAATGTCTATAATGAGCATTTATTATCTGCGCTACGGATATTTTAAGACGCATGTAAGAAAGTAAAATAATTTACTACGTAACAAGTAAAAAGTGCTAAAGCACTTTCAAATTTGTCATCTATACAATTTTCTCGCTCACGTGGCAACTTAGGGTTGTCACAAATTAAAAAAAAAAATAAACGTAACTTTAAATGAAGTTAGTACACATAGTAGGTAAAAAAATCTTTTTCAAATGAAACAAGATATAAGCTTTTAAAATAATGCCTAGCCTTTTAAAGTACGGTACAGAAATTACCTTTAATAGATTTAACTAACTGTTTTAATAAAAGTATAACTATTTTTAATAAAATTTTTAAAAATAGTTATCCGAAAGAAGGTTAAGTAAGGTTGGCCTTATTTAAATTAAGGAGAGTATATTTAATACATACATTTTTTATTTCTTGATACTTATTACTTGTGAATCGGTGGCATCCCTATTCAGGTATCTTTCATTCAGATCTAATTTGCTATAACGCAATAAATCTAAGGCGTGATTACAGAGAAAAAGGCGCTTGCGCAGATCGGGGCAAGATTTGCCGTGTCCAAACTAAAATGAGAGATTAAATGTACTGGCGGGTTAGGTTTTTTTCATAGGTCTATTAGATGTACATTGCTTTGGATATTTTCTAAAGCTATAATATTTCTATCAACCCGGAGAATAATATAGTTACCTACTTCAAAAGCATTGCTACAATAACGTTAACATATTTTTTTAGAACTGACAGCTCCTCTTCCGGACTTTTGATAAGAAACATAATTTTCTGCAACAACTACAAAAAATACTTACTCGTAGGTAGGTGTCATAATTAGAATTGTGAAATTCTAACCTCCTCCTCCTTCTCTAATCCTAACCTCTTTAGAATTGTACTATTTTATCCATTTAACTTATATAAAAACGTAAAAGTAAGTAGATGCCAAGCCAAAATATTTTTGTGTCATTTACTAAGTATCACTACTTACTTAACATTTTCCTAAGAATGCAGTTAGGTTAGGCTCTACCCTCATTTTGCACATTATCGCCTATTGCACTGAAATACATGTTTCCTTCTATGCTTATCTAAATCATTGTTGATAGATAATTAAGATAATAGAACCATTAACCTCAGATGACAGTAACTGGTTCACGGACCTGAGTTAAGTACTTGCGACCGATAGTTTTCGAATTATTGTCGTAAATTCCGATAGCTAACGGGTTGGACAGACGAAAGTATCGCATAGTTTAGGGTACAATATTAAATAGTAAGCATATTTTCAACTCGGTCGTGACATTACAAATAGTTTGTATAATGTAAACCTTCCTTAAATCCACTACAAAATGCAAGTAAAATGTACAAGAATGCCACCAAATTTTCCCCGGTTAGTTTGACACGCGCCGTAATAAATTGCATCTATTTAGGGCTCACGACTTCAGTATTAAGACGGAGGCACGGCTTCTTTAAAACGCTCACACTTTACAATGAATGCACTTAATGACACTAACACACGAAATAAAAACGACCGCTCTAATAAGACGCTGGTTATCGTGACAAAACTTGATAAAACACAGAGTGAAATCGTCCGAACCATTTTGCGTAACCAACGTGCGAGGAGATGACCCGTGACCATTTTCGATTTCATGTCTAAAATCATAACAATGTCCGTCGAGTGGTCACGATACGTCGGCCATTATAGTAATTACATCCATCAAAAGCATGCTCATCTTGCAGTTAAAATTAAAAATATGAGCGCCATTCGAGAAAGGAATAAGGTATACATTTGCTGGTATTTTGATTTCGTTGATTGATGTTGCAAAATTGGTATTGTATTTAACAATAGTTGAAGCTCGGAGTCGTGTATGGCTCGGGGTGATGGTGTGGGCGAGCTTTGTTTGTTTTAGGTGATATTCTCGTCTTGATGTTAACATGCTTTGAAATTATAGTACTGGCTTCCTAGTGCCGTGTGTGGCATTTCTATCAAATGTGAAAGAGGGTCTTGACTGAAATCGCAACGGAGTAGACGGCACGATTTTTGGTGAAACTACATTATATCGTTAACGGTTATTATTTGCTTTTGAAATATGGGCAACATAAAAGTAGACCATGCCATAAAGAAACTGATGAAACTTCGATATGATTTGGAAAACGACAAAGTGAAAACAGTTTTCGGAACTTTAGAGACCTAATAACACAAGCGCCAGGATGTTGCATCAAAATGATGAGTCAAGAAAGAGAGTGGTAGCATTCGTCGTGTGCACTGATATAATCGCGACCGATTATTGCCATACGTTAAATTGTGCTTCTTGCGCAGGTATAAATCACGGTGTGGCAACATTGGATCACGCGCGCACGGCGCCTGCGCGGTGACAATGCACAATTAGGATCAAGCGCATCCATCTTAGCCGCCATTTTACAATAAGATCCAAGCAGGACATTCTAAATACGTTATTAATGTGATGCAATTCATCAATTCAAAGGGCGCGAACTTGCAGAATCAGTTGAAAGATTAAAAACAGGTTGAAAATATTAATACTTTATTATCAAGACCCGCCTCAGTTTTGGACATTATCGTCTCACTGAAGAATAATAAGGCTTTCTGTTAGTAAAAAAAAAAAAAAGAAATTGGTTAGTAGGTAGTTCCAGCACAGAATAAATAATAATGTTCCGGAGAATATTTCCACAAACAATCATTACAATAATTATTACAGTTTTACCTTTACGATAATAGTAAGGGGATGCCCGCGTTATACTAAGACCCGAGTTAACCAATTATTAAACAGCAGGTAAACATCGATTGACGGTTAATTTGTCAGAATTCCCATACAAAATATGTCACATGATGCTAAACCGGTTGATTAAAAATTAAACATGTGCTGGTGAACTCCAGGCTTAAACTGTAAGAAATTCGTGATATAGGTATACTAGTGAGTGTCAAAGCAAGTGATTGTGAAACTTTCAATGTACCTACTCATAAAAATATCATAAAGTTTTGTTATGTATCGTAGCTGTAAAGTTGAGAAATAATCTTGCTAGGTGCTGCAGATGGCACGATATCTAGTTTAACAATCTTAGGACGATTGAACTATCTTGTTTAAGATCTGACGCAAAACAAATACTAGCAACACTTTGACTGCCACTAGAGATGGGCGCTTCGGAAGTTTTAAGCAAATCTACACCCGGTATATAAAAATATATCCCCAAACAGTGCGGCAGCGGGTAGGTACATTTGTTTAAAAATCTAAGTATTGAAAGAGCTGACTATGGATTTTTATTGAATATTTAATGTTAATCAGTCAAACATTGCATAACATTACATCATAGCATTCTACTTCAATACAAAATCTATTGCAAAATTAAGTTTTGACAGCTCAAAAAAAATTACGGCACCGAAAAATACTATCCAATATTACCCAATCCACCCGAATAAAATCTACAGTTGGGAATATTGCCGGAGGAGTCTTCGGCAATTTTCCCATTTAGGGTATTTACCCGGTTAAAAGCTCATCTCTGACAGTGACACGTGGTAGCGCGGCGATGCACGGTCGTTGCGCGAGCGCAGTCTAGATCGCTCGCATTGTGTGTGGAGATCACGCGCCTTGTGCCTACCTAATTGGGAGGATAAATCTTTCAAGTGTGTTTACGTGAAATCACTTAACTAGGTAGTTTGTGTTTTAGGTGGTTTGCGTCGTAACTGCACTACTTACAATTGAAGGTGGTTCTTGTGCAATCTCTTACTAAGCTTTTAAACTCTTGACTGCTTAGCGATTGAAAAGAGACAGATACGTTAATAAATAACTGTCGATTATAGATTCAAATATGATAAAATAAGAATAATTGCAAACTTTCTCCTTTGTGTAAAGTTGACTCAGTAAGCGAATTCATATTAATAGTCAAATAATATTTTAAGCAACCACACTATGCCTAGCTACTAAGCTCATAAAATACAATTAAATTCATTAAAGTATGGATATTGTAGACCCGAAATGAAATTTCATTTGCGTATTTACGTTTTGCTATTACAAATACTAATAATGAATGTTATTCTGTCATATTTCTAGCGCTCTCGTGTAATATTCAACGCTGAACAAATAAATGAAAGTTGGTCCGGTGTACGAGTAGAGTAGTAATCTCTATAAACAGACATTGTAAAAGATATTCCAACTATTGGTACACAATATTATAGGTAAGGTATCACTAAATATTGAGAAACCTGTGAAGTCCTTTGCAAGGACTTGAATATTATAACTACTATCTCATAGACATTATACACAATACCGTTTTCGTTAAAAGATTCTCGAAACAAGAGCTTAGGTGCCGTAATGTTTTAACTCATTATTTTTTGATTGTTCGTTAGTAGATTTATAGATAAAAATGTAACAGCAGCAACTAATATTTATTCAGACTGCCTTACATAACTATTTGAGTGTTTTACCACCCACCAAAGGTTAAAGTTATCAAATATCGATCACAATCGGGATGATACAGATTGTGTAACACACACAGCACTGGCATACAGGCAACAATCGGTTCGGCGTGAGGTTCACCTAACCATAATTGTGCCTTACGTTGCCCAACCATAATGCACAATGCGACGAGCATGGCATCGCATATATTATGTCAATGTGAAGCAACCAGACGTGGGAAACGAGGATTTAAAATTTCCATAATATTTGTATCGCGGTTTGCGAAACGCGGGAGTGAACGGGTCGCGTTCGGCGAATTCACGAGGGTCGTGCGGTGACATACCTAGATGGGCTGGCAACTTACGAACGCCGAGTAAAGTGCAAACTAGCGAACGCGTTAAATAAATAGGTGTTTAATATGAGACAAGATCGCTTTTATTCCATTCCGAGCGAAGGTTGATCGGCCATTCAACTGTCTTGTTTACTTATTTGTTCACCTTTATGAGGTTTAAGTCTTTTGTGTCTTTTAAAACTAAGTACGCAAAGTTAAATAAAAATAAACTAAAAGTATTAATGGCAATGATAAGGATTTCTGGTTGAAAATTTCAGTGAAAACCTAATTGTTTTTTTTTATGAAACTTTCGCTCGCCATTCTTAACGTCCGTATGTCCAGTTCGGTAGCAGTATCTGATTACCGGTGATTTATTGGCTGCGAACTTGTCGCCGGCGAAATTAATTGTCTATGGGGTAATAATTTTCGCTAACCGTCCATGATTTATCACGTCTTCGGCTTTGTCAGGTAATAGTGCCGACATTGCTCCGGTTTAATTAAAAGCGCTTAATGAACGGCTAGCGGTGGCGGTCAAACAAAAGATGAACAGATGAATCATTTCGAAATCCTGTATGTCACCCTTACTTTCAGTGGCTCTTTAGACAAGATGCAATCTATTTTACATCAAACTTCGCTATCGCTAACCAAAATATGAATGCCAAAGTCACATAGAGAGTTTCGCTGTAGATTAAATCTTCTAGGTATAGAGGCCCATCTTATATTTTGCGTTTCGGATAAGAGAACAAGGGTTTTGAACTTTCATTGAGTATTAACAGCTTACCTAGGTAATGTTTCTGAGTCAGTAAGTATCTATGCTTAAAACAGCACTTCCTTCGTTTTTCATGGTACATATCTATTATACTTTACACGTAATGGGTTTTTCGATAAAAATTGTCTACTCAAGTTCTGTTAGACAAAAATAAGTGCTGGAAGTAATTTGTCTAGGAAATTAATCAAGGCGAGTGCTCGATTATGAATAGAAGATGGCTAATGCGATAATTCATGCTCTGGAGAAAGATAATCTAGACTATTATGGCTACCTACGCGAATACCTAGTTTTATTTTATATTTATTAATAAACTCAAATTAAAAAAAATGCGACTGTACTGCACATTTAATTCGCGTTTTTGTGACACTGCGGTAATGACTATATAGCGTTTTGGCGTTTGCGTTACAATGACTATTATATAATTTGTGCTATAACCATGTGATTTTTTGTTTGACTAGTCGCTGCAAGACATTTTGCTAAATTATACGAGCAAAGTTGTAATAGAATAGCATTAAATTACAATTCTATTACAATTTTGCTAGATAAATTTAGCAGACTTGAGCCCCTGGTAGCATGTAATTACGTTCGGCGTACAATCGCAATATCGCCGAACTGCAAAAAAGCACTGGCAAATTCTTATCCGCCTAATATCTTGAATATTCTTCACATGTCCATTGTACAACGCCAGCAAGTCTGACAATACATTTTTGTAGCCAAATCGCCTCTATTACATCAGCATAAGATGCCGCAGTGTTGAGCTTGACCTGCTGTTGTCTGTACAAAGAACTTACCGCGTCAACGCGTGCGCATGCGACGTCCCGAACATGTTTATGTTGTCGGCAGTAATGAGACCGTTTTGATACAAAGTAAAAGTAATAAACAGTGGACATTAAACTCTTTATATTGTTGCTCAATTGCTCCACTTTGCCGTCGGAGATTTTGTTGTCATGTTTTTTTAAAAGACAGTTGATATTGATTTAAATTGTTTAGTATGTCGAGCTGATATAAGTATATTTAATGCAAAATAACCTTATTACTTTATTTTGAGTCAAAATACGTAAAATTAGATATTTTGGATGCGGTATTACGTACCTTATATCAATAAATAGGAATTGGCGTCAAGGATCAGAAAATGAAACAATTCACGAATCAAAACAAATACTTGCCTTTAAATTCTGTACAATACCAAATAGCCGGTAAAAAAACGCCAATCACGTAAACATTATAAAATACACCCAGGAGAATTTTAGTCATTTTCTACATTACGCACCGAGTAAGCTATAATAAAGTAATAAGCACAGTTTTATTCGCTTATAAAATATATCATAGAGATAATGATAATTGAAACATAAAATATCAATTGAAAGTCACTGGACAACATAATTAAGGTCTAAGGCCCTGTTTTTCCGCTGCGCGCTAAGTGGCAGTAACCAGGATATAGTAAAATGTTGGGCATATTAATAATTTGTGTAATAATCTAAGTCATTAAAGTGTAGTGATATAATAAGTTCAAATAGACGTTAGGAGTGCTCTACCTTCTCGGTAAGCTAAGCTTTCTCCAAAAATTTGCATAAAAATCAGCTTTGGTATAATAGTGTATTATTTTACCAAAAACATCTAAAATATTTTTTTGGATTGGACACAACAAAAAACTTTAATAAATTGCAGTAATGCTAAAGATACCTAAAATCGTATTATGTATATAAAATTAAGATAATACGATATAAAAGATTATAGTATAATCTTTTATATCGTAAAAGAATATAGTATAATTGTTTACTACAATATTTTGATTTGTTTGTGTACCCTATTGATACTGCGCCGCGCGCACTCACACGCATACCTGCCTTATTTTTATTTGTTTAAAACGTACCGTGAGAACCCCGAAGATCGAGTCGACATCGAGACGTTCCCTATGATACATGTACTAGACAGACCAGAGTGCTTCGCCGCGTGTGTATCCTGTGAAGCTCCTTACAGACATTTCTAGTGATTGTGGCCTGTGAAGTGATACCTGAACCCTGAAAGCTGATGTGGCAAGTACCTAGCTATAAGTGCTCAGACCTGACTAATTTTCCACCTATCATTGTCGCCCTCCACGTGTAATCCACTGCCAAAACTCTCAAACATTTTGGTAGCAGAGCGTAGTTTTTTATTAGGACCCCTTATTTGTAACGTAATTTGTTTAATTGAGAGTTATTTATTTGCTACTTTCCTTTGTAATTTGAACAAAACGTCTCGTCATATACCTAACCTATTTACAGTAAATTCCTTAATACCATTCGAGTACAACCCCTTTTACATAAGTGTCAATTAAATCGATTAGCGCGTTAATTACCTACCTACCCTTTGAGTGCAAGTGAGGTGCGCGAGCGCTTTGTTTCCCTATTGATCACGCCATTACCGCGTGACCGCGTGCGAGTTGTTTACGAGTTACGTTTGCTATACCCGGTGCATCTGTGCCGTCCCTTACTATTTGTTCCTTTACGCATCCTATCGGAATCTTTTGTGAGTTTAATTTACCTACCTTGTTTCTTGCGATTTAAAGTAAATAAAATGTCGGATACCGAAACCGGCAACGAGACCGTAAGGGCCGTACTTTACACGGATACAGCTGAATACCGTGAAGCTATAGGTGAACTCCGTTATATTAGTGACTGGGTTGATGATTCCCACCGAGTTCTTGAGACCTTTTCCTCCAATCGTATGCGAGCGCGTCTTTCCGACCTGCCGCTAATGTGCGATAAGTTTTCTGCCGCTTGTTCCAAGCTGTTAGGTAATCTCGATCCTGCGATTTATGAACAAGAATATGTGCAAGTTAAGAACGAGATGCGCGTAGTAAGGGACAAAGTAGACAACTTAAAAATTAAGTTAGACGAAATACGACCTCACCAATTTGAGACGTCCCGTACTAGCACCCCCTTCAAGGAGAATAAATCCCTGGCTATTGATAACCTGGCTAGTAAATTACCTGACCTACCTATACCTAAGTTTGATGGCCGTCCTGATAGTTGGATCAGTTTTATAGACCAGTTTGATAGCGTGGTGGACAACCAGCCTACCCTTACCCCGACTTTGAAGTTACACTATTTAGTGGGAGCCTTATCGGATGAACCTCGTCGATTAATACAACACCTCAAGATTGAGGCGGGCAATTACACCGTGGCCCGTGACCTCCTAAAACGTAGGTACCATAACCTGCGTGTTTTAGCGGATACCCACATTGCTCAAATAATGATGCTCCCTACTATAACGCCTAAACTTTCCGGGTTACGTGTGTCGTTCCTGAACCCGCTGCTTTCGACCTATCGATGCTTAGAAAGATTGGAACTTCCTGTTAAACATTGGTCGTACCTATTAGGTCACTTATGCCTTGCTAAACTGCCTTCAGAGTTAAAATCGAGATTTGAACGTCGTTATGGCGATAATCCTAATCACCTCCCTACTTTTGATCATCTTATTACCTTTCTTGAGGATGAATGTAGGCACCACGACAATGTAGGTAGTGCTTCTGTCGTTGACACTACTACCCCCCCTACTGTGAGCTCCCCTCGTTTGCCTAAACCTAATGCGCGTTCCCCACCTCCTGCGAGAGCCTTTGTTACCTTTGCAACGACATCTAAATGTCACCTTTGTAATAGTACTTCGCATTACTTACGCGAGTGTCCCGATTTTATTCGCCTTCCTACACGTCAACGTGTTACCTTTGTAAAAGAAGCCCGACTGTGCTATCGATGCCTGGATAGACACTCCATATCCCAATGCACGCGAGATTATCGTTGTCGCACGTGCCGTCGTTCCAGTCATCACACGTTACTGTGTTATAATGACTCCTCTCCTGTGAATTACGATCGCGAGCGCTCATACCGAGACGTCCCGGCCTTAGCTTCCAACCAACCGCGGCAATCCCCACAAAGTCACTTAACGGACCGTGTGTCACCCCCACGTACTGAATGGCACCGTGTTCGTACCCCGCCCCCTCGTGATTCCCGTAGAGCATCGCCTCCCCGTTCGGGCGGGCGATCCCCACCTGCACCCAACGGTAACCGTACTTATAATGCCCCTCTAGGTCAAAGAACCCAGGCTGAACGTGCATTTCATCATAAGTACAATGAGGCCCCACAATTCTGACTAGATAGCCCCCCTTCTATACCCGTTTTTACATCTTTACCTCGCAATTCTCTCGTTCTTTTACCTACGGCCTTGATTCATGTTAAAACCTCGTCTGGATATTATGTGGAAGCGCGTGCCTTATGTGACACTGGTGCTCAGGGCTGCCTTTTTACTACTGAGCTTGTTGTTGACCACATGAACTTACCTATCATTCCTTCTCCAGTTCCTGTTCGTGGAATAGGTAATGTTCAAGCGATTAATTCCCCGGGCATTGTATCCTTTTCATTTAAGCCAGTTAATTCTGTCTGTCCAGAAATCTCTACCAGTGCAATAGTTGTTGATGTGATTGCTGGTACCCTCCCAGAGGTAGACTTACCTAAAAGTGCAATTACCTGTACTAAGCACCTCCCTCTTGCTGACCCTTTATTTTACAAACCTGGTACTATAAGTGTACTTCTTGGAGCTGACGTCATTGGTCGCCTTTTAAGGTCCGAGTTGTTTGTGTCCCCTGATGGCCTTACTGCTATCTCGACGATATTTGGTTATGTCCTGTGTGGTCCTGTTTATGAAGGATTTACTGATTTGGATACCCCCATGACTGGAGTCTCGCTGTCCCAAATAGTTGAAAAATTCTGGAAAATCGAAGAGGCCCCCCAATCTCCAGTTGCGAACCCCTTGGATATAGAGTGTGAAACCTTTTTAAAGCTACTACCACTCGTGAAAGCGATGGTAGATTTATGGTTAGACTCCCTTTTCTTCATGATCGTCCACCTCTCGGTGATTCTAAAACCAATGCCTTATGGCGATTCCATAATCTTGAGAAGCGTTTGCAAGCCAATCCTAATTTTCGAGAGAAATATATTTATGCGTGAGTACCTTGACCTAAACCATATGTCCCTTTCTTCATATGGCTCGACCCGGGAACATTATTTTATCCCTCATCATGGATTTTTTAAGTCCGGATAGTAAAATCGTGTTGTGTTGGTTAAAAACCACTCCTCACCTCCTTCAGACTTTGAGGCTAATCGTGTCTCCCAGATTAATAATAGTCCTACATCGTGAATGGAGGCACGTCCCAGGCTACATGAACCCTAGTGACTGTGCATCGAGAGGTATGTCAGTAACCCGACTGATCGACCACTCCCTTTGGTTTTCACCTTTGTGGTTGACGCAGTCTCCTGACAACTGTACCGGTATTTCGGAACCTAACCCAAATAGTGATCTCCCTGGACTACGTTGTTTAGTAGTCTCTGCCGATGTTCCTACCCCGGATCCCTCATTCTTATTAGAGCGGTATAGTTCTTTCAACAAGCTAATAAACGTGACTTGTTACCTAAGGCGGTTTTATTTCCTAAATCTTACTCGTCCTACCTGAGCCCTGAGGAACGGAGAGATTCCCTTTTGTTTTTAGTGAAAATTGTTCAATTTACCTCCTTTCCTGATGAACTTGATCGCTTACGGCGTGGCAATCCTATCACTAACTCCCTGAGAAAATTGAATTTATTTCTGGATAACGGTGACCTAATTCGAGTTGGAGGCCGATTACGAAACTCCGATCTATCCTTTGATGCGCGCCATCCCCTTCTTCTACCTAAGAATGGTAATTTTGTGAACATCCTTATTTCACATTACCATCGCGAGAATGCTCATGCAGGTGTTAATGCAATTCTTGCCATGTTAAATAGAGTGATTTTTAAATGCCTTTCCTGTTATCGTCTCAAGGCGGCTGTATCTCGGCCCTTCATGGGTGACCTGCCTGAGGACCGCGTCACGGCTGCTAGACCGTTTGACGGTGTAGGTACCGATTTTGCAGGACCCTTTTTTACCAAAGTCCAGGCCTATAGGAACAAAAGGTTAGTGAAAAGTTACCTGTGTGTATTTGTCTGCCTTTCCACTAAAGCCGTTCACCTTGAGGTTGTGTCAGACCTAACTACTGAAGCCTTCATTGCGGCCTTTTCCCGATTCGTGTCGCGTCGTGGTGTACCTCGCTTAATCCGATCTGATTGCGGTCGAAATTACATTGGTGCTAACAATTACCTGAAGGAGTTGGAGTGTTTCCTGTCTCAAAACCAGGCGGCTATTGGTTCTGAGCTTTCAAAGCGGAACATGTCCTGGGTTTTCGATCCTCCTGTTTGCCCTCATTGGGGAGGTCTTTTTGAAGCTGCGGTTGAATCGGCGAAATCGCACCTAAAACGAGTAATAGGCGATGCCCCCCTTACGTTTGAAGAGCTGACCACTGTTTTTGCTAAAATTGAAGCAGTTTTAAATTCACGCCCATTGTGCCCACTTTCTCCGGACCCTAATGATGTCGAAGTGTTAACTCCCGGCCATTTCTTAATTGGACAACCCTTAACTGCACTTCCGGAGTACCCTTATAAAGACGTAAAATTGCATCGCCTTACACGGTTTCAGCTAATCCAACAAATTACCCAGCACTTTTGGTCTCGCTGGCATTTAGAATACTTAAATACATTACAAATTAGAAATAAATGGACCTCTCCTTGTGATCCTCCTAAGATGGGTGAGCTGGTACTCATAAAGGATGACAACCTTCCCCCTTTGCAGTGGCGTCGTGGACGAATTATTAATTTATACCCTGGCCAAGACCAAGTTGTTCGTGTGGTAGATGTTAAAACTCCTACCGGTGGTCTGGAGGGATCTTTGACGAAATTGGTTCGTCTTACTGTCCAGTGAACTTCCTTTCCCTTGGCTTCCTAACCTTCTCGTAAACACTTGACGTGTTTAGGGCGGGCGATATGTTTACTACAATATTTTGATTTGTTTGTGTACCCTATTGATACTGCGCCGCGTGCACTCACACGCATACCTGCCTTATTTTTATTTGTTTAAAACGTACCGTGAGAACCCCGAAGATCGAGTCGACATCGAGACGTTCCCTATGACACATGTACTAGACAGACCAGAGTGCTTCGCCGCGTGTGTATCCTGTGAAGCTCCTTACAGACATTTCGAGTGATTGTGGCCTGTGAAGTGATACCTGAACCCTGAAAGCTGATGTGGCAAGTACTAGGTACTTGCCACATCCACACACTATAAGTGCTCAGACCTGACTAATTTTCCACCTATCATTGTCGCCCTCCACGTGTAATCCACTGCCTAAACTCTCAAACAATAATCTTTTATATCGTATTATCTAAATTTTACGTAACTAACTACTTAATACAACTTAATAAAACTACGAAGTTAGTTACAAATGCCCCCACTTAACGTTATTAATCAAGGGAGCGTAAGCTTAACGCTCAATAGATATTGTTTTATACTGCCCACCACAGTCGTATACAACGAAGTGACATAAAACTTATACCGTACAACATAAAGGTGTGCACTCACTAAGAGCGTTTAGTTTCAAAACGTAAAAAGGTGCAAAAAAAACTTTTTTTTCTAAAATTAATTTTTTACTGGTACTGGCTGAAATGTCAATTCTGCGGGAAATTCACATGAGAATTTTCATTTAAGAATGATTTTTTTTCTATTTTCTTTAAATCTTATGGGCTACACAACTCTAGTGTTTTATGAGCCACCTAGGCTGAATCTTAAAATATAAAATCAGGTCGATTTCAGCAAGATATTCCAAATAAAATGAGAACTATCAAAAAATTACCCAAATTGGGCCGCGTTACAGACGAGAGGATAACGGGATTTTTTCCTAGACCAGCGTATTGGCAAAATCTGTCTAAATTCTAAAGTTTTGCATAGTTATTATATTGCAAAATAATAATTTATTAGCTTATTAAGTCTTAGAGTCTATCAGTGGAGACTCCCCCTAAAGGCATAAAGCGTTAAGATGGCTCCTTGACAGTTCTAATGCATATTATTACCCAGGCTTCACCTAGACTAGAGTTTGTTTATAGCGCGCTTTTAATTCGTGTGTCGCGGTCAAGTGAATTTCAATTAGCATTATCTTAGAGAATTCCGTTTATTATTGCACTGCCAAACAAAGGATGTATGGTATTAATGCCTTTTAGGAGTACATTACAAATGAAATGTAAAATAGAGGGCATTAGAACGTGAAATATTAGAAATAAAAGAGGTTCCTGATTTTTGTACCAAATTATATATAAACAGCACCAATTACCTAACTGAGTCGAATGAGAATCGATCTAATATTGAAATACATTTATGTCACAACACGAAAAATATAATATAATTTATTTTCTCTAGCTAGGTTAAAGGTATGGCTTTAATAAAACACACTCCCCGTTATTACAAAAACTTAGTACCGGGTTTAAGCCAGAACTAAGCTATCAGCTAGCCAATTAGAAAAGCGTTTCTCTATTAGGTTATGTCACGAATGTGCCATTCATTCCTCTGTTGTGGGCTCATATTTAGATCTATTTTAAACCTGGTCAATTTTTTTGTAATAACACCGTATAAGTTCAAAATACTAAATACTTCGTGAGATAATAATACACATTATACTTTTACTGCCATACTCAGAGATGTCAATTAAAGTTTATCCTTCATTAAGACTCATGCTGTCCTTTTCCATTTCATTGACAAAGAAAGTGACAGAAAGAGACTTATTATAGATTAAAATAAATTGACGTCTCTGAGTGCGGCAGTATGTATTTGACAAAGTGTTAAACTTATCCACGACATGTAACTTAATTTGTCACTTTGTCGTACTGTCAAGAAAACAATGTGTAATCTTGACGAGTGTTTTAATTGCTTTTGTTGATTTTCTCCGTTGCACAATAATAAAATTGCGCAAGTGGGCGAACAATTCGTTGTTTAGAAATTAAAAATATTGTTACACACCTTAGAGTTACCTTTCACTGCACCTAATTAAGATAATTTAAAAAACTTACATTTAAACTTGTAAAGTTTCGTTAGTGAGCGAATGTGAGAGGGTAAAAAAATCGTTTCTTTATTCACCTGAAGCAGATAAATATGTGCAATAATACAACACTAGCACACGACAATGAATAGGTAATTTAAATTATTAGATTACCTATTAAAAAAAATATATTTAGACTTTCAGATTCCTTTAACCACAGTTATGGCTGACGCACAGACCGTGTATGTCAAAAACAGAAGTTGTTTTTAACTAGTTAAGTTACTGAACTAATTAGGTAAGTAATCTTGAAAAAATATATGTATTCGGCCATATCAATCATTGTCGCTCATACGAGTTCAAAGTTGATAATACCCATTATACCCGGCTTTACCGTACGAGTACAATGATAACGTGCGGAAGACCGAGTGATTACAGGCAGCACCGACAGCGGAGTGATGGAGTGACGCGCTCGGATGATGGCTTCATTGTCCAGCTCATAGGGTTGTCACAAGTACAAATCAACTCGTAATTTGATGTCATTTTTCAGACTAGGTCTGAAAATAGTTTTGTATTGATAACTACTGTTAGGTCAAAATATTATACATGGTTGTATTAAGTCACGTGGTATACGATAAATATTTTAAACATGTTTTGCCTTCTTATTTACCATAATTAATCGATTGTATCTTCTGCATATTAGAATACCGAGCAGGAGAACGTTGCACTATTAAATAATTAATTTCTCTATGTTAACCATTAAAGTTATTGAACTACAAAGTAATGATTATGAACGAAACGGGTCTTAACTGGTGAAATTTGATAGGACATCTGCTAATAAAGAATGTCAGGAACTATCACTTTTCTTTTCTGGAATCCTGGCTAAACACTCATAGTTTTTTTTTTTAAATTGTTTTAACAAACACACCAATTAACTAGCCCCAAACTAAGCGTGAGCTTGTGCTATCGTGACTAGAATAATGGATAGACATACTTATATACATTTTATAAACATCCATGACTTAGGTACAAATGCTCGTGCTCATCACACAAACACTTGCACCTTGCGGGACTCGAACCCGCAACCGCCTGGTGTAGAACTCCGGGGTGCGAACGACTACACCAAGACGGTCGTCGATTACCTTTTGCCTTACGATACCTGCAATTACTGTCATCATACGTAATATTGAATTTTAAATTCAATAACAAAACACCTTAAAGGGCTTAAACTAGTAATAAACGACGGAGAAATGATTTCTAGACTTTCACGGTGATTTCCATGTAAATTGGCTACTTGGATCACGGCATTAAATTGAGCGCGGATGTCTTAAATGGTTACAGATTGTGAAAACAGGAAGATATAAAGCCAACAAGCCCTAAGCTTACTTAGGGAAGGATTAAACAGAATCTCTAATAGCGCAATTTACTAATTCGACAATAATTACCTTTTAAGTAAGCATTAAAAATAAATAAATAGTTCAAAGTTAGTTGTTTGAAATCCTATATTTACATAATTTACAATTAATAAAATAGTAATTAAAATAAGCAACTTTAATGCCCGGAACCCGTACTACGTATTAGAACAAATAGTAAGTTTCATTACAACACTAGACTTAAATTAGGTTTATTTAATGGAACTGTCAAATATTCTTGAGCGGGTGATCTGTGGCATATTTTAATGTTGTACATAAAATTGTGCGAGGAGTTTTAACAGAACTGACAACCCTACGGGGTCTCAGCGCTCATACTTTGTAAGCGAATTTGTTTCGACTTATTGGGCGTTATTATTATGATTGGGCGACGTGATCGGCTTCCGATGAAAGTTGTTAATGGACTCGAAAACTTGCTTATTATGTTTGTACTGGAATTTTATACCTGTAGCATTAATTGGCGCCAACAGGTGTAGCCTTATTTACGACGTATCAACTGTGAACTAGCTTATTAGAGCAACACGCAATAAAATTTACAACTGCCCACAATTTCCTTGCCATAAAATAATTTATCAAGATTACAGTGCGTCTAGATTCTCTAGTCTCAATTGCTAAATCGATTGCCTTTGCGTTATTGCGATGATCTAGTTTTAAAAAGATTAATGTCAGAAGTAGAGTAATTAGTGATGTCCACTTACCGACGCGTATTCTGCACAGATGTCGATGGATGTGACAAATTCGCACACGTCATCGACGGACCACGCCGACAGCCGGGCTCTCGCTTCAGCGCAAAGGCATTCACCTCGGTTTTCGCTCCGATCTAAGAAAAAAAAAATCAATAAAGTCAATTGACCTGTAGCGAATCACCACATATTTTCATAGCTATTAATTTTAAGAACCCACGCCACATATTGGAAATTGATTGACTTTCATAAACGCCGACTCTTTAATTGTTGCACTTATTGTACATTTGAGAAAACATTAAAAACGCGTTTAAAAATCGGATTTGGATATCAGTTGTGATAAAGCAATCAAAGTAACACTGGAATTCAGGTGGCTTTATTACTTCTGCCTTAGGGCGATGACTCCATTCACACATTTTTAGCACGATCGCTTAATTGGATGGTAGTAAGTAAATAATGCCATTTGTTTTAAACCTTTCGAATTTTGAGGCTGTGAAGTTGATATGTTTAAGTTTCTAAAATGAATATAAAAAATATCGATTAAATTATATTTGATACTTTTAATGATTTTCAGAGCACGGTCAGTAGGTATGTCACTTAACTTGTACATACATACATGCATTATTATTTGTTTATCTCCAAATTTTTATTATACGATTCTACAACTGTTTCAAATGGAAATTATCTCTAGTAATCAGAACTTTTAGAACTCGCCAATTTTTGATTTTTTTTTAACACAATTTACCGTTATCTGCATCTCTGTTACTGTCATCGCAGTTTATTAGACATGTTCAAATACAGTTCTTTTTTACGTTTGATTAAGATAAAAAAATACTTTCTTACCATCATTGGACACTCTGTCCCTCTCATCGCTGTCACTCCTAGTGCTGGGACTCGCGGAGAGCCTGGCGCGCTTAGCCGCGCTCTCCCCGGCCGCTGAGAGGTCCAGCGGGGAGTGTTCCGGGGCTGCGCCTGCGCCGGTGCGCTTGCGCCGCGATCGCCCGCCGCGGCCCACTCGGGATATCGCCAGGAGTGTCTGTGGGGTGGATACTCTGTTAAAGCTTTGAGAAACAATGGTGTAATAGCTTTGAGATAGCCAGTAGTTTTGTCAGAGAGGACAGCTCGGTGTCGCGTTTAGCTGGAGTGTAGTGTGGGTAACATTTGAATTTTATATGATTTGGATGTTATGTTACTAGTATCTAGTGTGTGACGATGTCAAGAACTTTAAGGCAGGCGAGGACGCATCCATGGATTTGCACTTTTTTATCAGTGGTCCGTAAAATTCGTTTATATTTTTAATGTCATTTTACATATTCTTCACATATTGCAATTAGAGAGAACATTATACTTGCAAGAAATTTAATATAAGTCTCATTTCTCTAGTTACACTTATAGTCTTGCCTGGAAAAATAAAATAAAACTAAACTAACACACGAGTTTGCGTAACGGATGTTATGATGTAGAAATATAGAATACCCAGAGATACTATCTCAAATATTAGTTAAGCCAGATAGATAACAATAAGTTTGAATACCAAGCTTAACAACGCAGTTTGGCATTTAAAAACTCAATTACTCAGAAGCCCATCAAGTGGCATAGAGTACCAGTGTTAAGCAAACATGAAAGGCGAGCCAGCGGCCATTATCTGATCGAGAGCACTCTCGTATCGTAAGTGGCGAGCATTCATCATAATAACGTTTCGAGCCGTCACGCTCGCCGCGCGCGGGTCAAATTGCAATCTATCTTTTTTAATTGCCGTGGGCACTAAAAAAGGCGAATGCAGGGTAATTCTGAATAAAATTCAGACGAGGGCGCGCGCGCGTGAAATGAACACGCCGCGCGTGCGCGCCGCGGACCTGCTGAAGCGGAGCCACCTCCATAAATCTCACGATTTATTTCCGCCTCGCTCCTGTTTCTCTTTAAAGGCGAAAATAAATTCAAATGACTATTTATGGCCCGGACAAAACATAAATTGAAACCGAACTCAATTCACGGCCTGCGAACTGCAATACTATAAGTGTCATTTACAAAATAGAAACGTTACAAATCAAGTTCAGCCGCGATCACGCACTTGCAGATTCGAGAGAGCAATGCGTTTCTAGATTTTATTGGCAACGCAAAACGAGTGTGACGATTTAGCGTTGCGATATCCGCGTGCCTCTGCAGTGGAGTGCAAAAAGTCGACTAATTCAGAGTGTAGTTGTTTCGATCTCACATCCCATCACTATCGTGTCGCGGGGCGCATGCGCGGCGCGTGCCGCTGCCAATTAGTGCAGCTCCAGTTCCTTTTACAGTGGAGAGCCGAGACGGTTCGCTGGCACAGTGGGCGGGGCGCGTATCCTGCCAGCGTTGCGCGCGCAAACGGTAAGAACCACACCGCAATTAACACTCTCTCCACCTTATCTAGCTGCCGGAGGAAGTGTAAAGGTCGTGAGCCTTATCAGATTTAATTGCCTTCATTATTACTCCAGAGGAAGCGTGCTGCTCACTGCGCATTATGATTTTAAAGAGGTTCAAATTAACATAAACGAGCTCTACCCCGACGGAGATGCGTACTGAGATAGCGCATTATGGATTTTATGAGCGTTCGAGACATTTTAATCACAGCCGTGAACTATGAAACGGTGCATGATGTATAATTAAAACAGGAAGGTCAGTGAGCACTTGTGTTTATAATTAATATGAATTTCAAATGTGGTTCTTTTGAAACAAAAACTTAGCTGACCGTAAATTATTTCATAGGGGCAGTGGCCTTGTAAGTAACGCACGTTATTACTTAACGAAGAATAAGTAATACTGCTTGGAATATTAAGTATTTTACATTTTTGGAGGTTAATTTTAATGATCTTTTACAATAGCTTACACTGATTATGGACATCCTGCTATACAGTGCACGCAACGGGTCAACTGAGAATATGAATTGTGTTCATATTCCCATAGTTTCTTGGTAATTTTAGGTAGAGCTACCAACGAATTGAGACAAATTTTCTAATAACATGCTCAGGTCAAACATGAAGAGGCATGTTTGAGGTTGGAGGTGAGATTTAAATGTCGAAGTTTCTCTTTTATCCATTAGTAATAAAGATTTAACTAAAAAGACATCAATTAATATTTCAATTACTTTTAACCGAAAGGTGAACTGACAGGCATTTTTAATTGATTTATTTATCTCAGTTCCGACTTTTTACTAATAAAATCACAAAATAGATATGCAGGTTGAATATACGGACTTTTATAGTTTTAAGATCTGATTTTGAATAAATTTAAATTTAAACCACGCATTCATTATCACGGCACGCACCTTTAAAAAGTAATTCGGTTTGTTTAGTTTTTAAGTTATTCGCCTACCTATCTTGTGTCTTCTCGTCTCGTTTACCGTATTGTTCGCTTTTTTAACCCGATTTCCCTGAGTCTTTGCCTAAGCGTTAGGTTGGTACCGATAGATATTCAGAGCCTGTGTCAAAAGTGCAAATTGCCATATCGCCGAACTTCGACAGAAGAGTGCACTTCAAGCAAAAAAGTCTCTATTAAAAGTGCAACCTTAAGAAAAATATGTTACCTTAGTCGAGCTCATGTCCAGCATCACGGGAAACGCGGGCAGTCTCGGCGGGCCGCCTTGTTGCTTCGCCAGCTTTGTGAAGAGCCCGCCAAGGGGCGCGTCGGTAGCGTCCGCCTGCGCTGGCGTCGGCGCGCGCGTCTCCACGCCGAACCCATTCATACGGTGGAAGTAGCTGAGGAAGATTATTGAGGTTAGGGATCGAAAAGATTTTGTTATAAAAAGTTTTTAACTCCTAAGACCCCATAGGTGGGGTTAAAGAAAGCTGCGGTAAAATCTTGGGGCGTTAACCCCATAGTTGAGGTTAAGGATGGAATAGATTTTATAAATTAATGAAAAGTTAATACCCTTTAATGGATTTAAAAGAAACTGCGGGAAAATCCTAAGGCGATCACCCGCAGCTCCCTCTACGCTAACACCCGAAATTCAAAACCGATTAATAGAAGAAATAACTCTATTTGTCAATCCCTTAAAGACGTATTTTGATAATGGCAGCCGTGGCTACCGTGGACTGTTCAATGAATACGCAAATAGCCGGAAATAATTTGAACCTTGGATTACGAATTGCTTATTAATTTCGGGCGTAGAAACACCACTCCTCCAGAAAGATTTCGGATCCAGTATCCATCGCATCTGCGTAGAATTTTCCTCACAATCATGTGCTCCGCGGGCTGCAGTTTCGGGACCCGTAAAATACTGTCTCGTTTAATCGTCAAATACACCCGGCAGGTGTTTGCGCTGATTCAGCTGTGAAATATTTCCTAGAACTTAATTTACAATAGTGTCTATAATGACAAATGTCTTACTTAACCAGTAGACCTTTGGGTGATATAATTTCTCATTATATTTAATTGATGTATCACTTCCAAGTTCTGTACTAGAGCTAAAACTTGTGGCAACATAGCTGCGTAGAGCCTACGTCTCGAATCAACCTTTCGACGTATCGATATAATTATTTGTTTGATATCGATTTAATAAACCAATCCTATTACTAAGATAAAATTTGTTATGAATAACAATAATAGCAACTCCAATGATATAGAAAATTATTAAAATTACTAAACGACTTCATATTGTTAATTGATTGGAAGTTGTGAATATTTGATGCTCAATAAAATACTAAGTTTACGATTTCTTAATTGGTAATCAATTTAAATGGAATTAGACGAAGTTATTGTTTCAATAGATTTTTAAATTGGCTTACTAGGGACTATAGTGCGTAGAAAATCATATTTTTTGAGAAAAGCGGTAGATTCAATGATTTTTAATGAATCCCTGATTAATTAATTTTTATTATAAATGATTGCTATAAATTGATGCCGAGTGAACATAAAACACTTGTTGATTTTCTATGAATTAAGTACAAATGCCTCTCAGGTGCGGGGTATTGAATATTTAACGTGTTTTCAAAACTGCCACAGACAAAATATTTTAATTAACTTACGAATCAACAAATTAATCGAAGGTTTTTGTGATTGGGAGAGAATTTCGAGGCGAATAAAGATGGTGGTTTACGACCTATAGCGTAGACTCCCCGCGTCGATGTGTGTCAAAACAAAACCGTAGGCGCCTAGACGCCTGTGAAGCGTGGATAATCGAAATTGACACGAGGTCAAAGACCGCACCGTGATGAGCAATTCATTAATATAACATAAGTTCACGCGGAGAGCACAGGTTCTCACGAATCATGTAAATTTGTCGACTAAACGTAACTTATCGAATCGATTAATATGCTAATTGGTGGCCATCACTAGCCGGTCGGTGACCGCGGGTCGTAGTGCTGTGACACCGACCGTGTGAACAGACCCAAATCGATATTCGGTTACGACAACTTTTCGGATATGACAGTGATTCAACACTTCCTTTGTGCGGATTAAATAAAATGTATAGGCCCGATTGACTCGATTGTATGAATATGCATTAGACTATCAAATTTTTTAAGTTACGATGTCATTTCCACAAGATATTACAAGGCTCAAATCTATTAGCATGGAGATGAAAATTCTTAGTTATGGACATTGTGTATGAATATTTTACATGAATTTGAAATTTTAATCGAATAGTTGGACTCCCATGATGCCTTTAGAAGGGAAATATATTGTATAATTACTGTCTTGATGACTAAAATCTACAAAGTGTTGAACGTTAATTTATAATAACGAACAATGAAATCGTAAAATACAATACAGTTTTGAGTTGAAAGTATTTATTTAAATCAGTAGTCAGAACTTCTGACACGTATGACTTTTCACTCTGCTATAAAAATATTACTCAGGTATCAAGTTTTTTAGTCTTTGTAAAAAATTGATATAAACATATTTTAATGAATATTTAGATAAGTCAAATTGATTTTGAACATTATGGAGGACATTCAACCATTTTTTTTTAAATGCTTTTTTTATTGAATCTAATCTTACTTTGGCAGAATGTTTTCACGAGCAGGTGCGACTAGTTTCTCTGATTTATATAGGCACAAGATAATATCCTACGATGGTGTATATTGGCATCTAGAGATGCAAAAATAAATAAAAGTAATCTTTTTCCTTTGAACATAGGCCAAGGACTGTTTGTCCAAATTAATTTTTATGATATCAGATTCTATTTGTTCTTTGTTGTGAAGGTTAGTTCTGTAAATAACAGAACTACATTCTGTGTAATAAGTATCGGGAATTTGTCAATAAAACAAAAAATACAAATTATTCATCTAAATTTATTTTATCGCCTTCAAAGTAGGCCCCATCGCTTGCAACACAACATCTCCACTGCTTCACCCAGTCTTCCATACATTTTTCAAAGGCTATTTGCGGAATGGCCTTTAGCTCATTCAGCGAATTTTCTTTTATGGCTTCTATCGACTTAAAACGTTTTCCTCGAAGTGGTAATTTTAACTTGGGAAATAAAAAAAGTCAGACGGAGCCATATCAGGTGAATACGGTGCTTGGTCGAGAACTTTTGTTGAATTTTTCGCTAAAAACTCTTTCACTATAATGACTGTGTGTGATGGTGCATTATCATGGTGCAGCATCCATGAGTTGTGTTGCCACAAATCTGGACGTTATTGGCAGATACTTTCACGCAAACGCTTCATGACGCCTAAATAATGTTCTTCATTCACTGTTTCTCTCTCTGGAACGAATTCGGAGTGAACCACACCACGGTAGTCAAAAAAAACTGTCAGCATCACCTTGAATTTGGAGCGACTTTGCCGCGGTTTTTTGGGTTTCGGCTCGTTTTCGAGACGCCATTCTGAAGACTGTTGGCTTGTTTGCATGTCGTACTCATAAACCCATGTCTCGTTGCCAGTTATTATACGTTTCATAAAGGTCGGATCCGTAGAAGCTCGGGAAACCATGTCTTCAGCGACATGCTTTCGCTGCGTTTTTTGAACAAAATTAAGCTCTTTTGGAACTAGTCGAGCGGCGACGCGTTTCATGCCTAAAATGTCAATGAGAATGTTGTGGATGGACATAAAAGATATGTTCACCTCACTAGCCAACTCTCTCAGACTCATACGTCGATTTTCGAGCACTAGCTTATTGATTCTGTCGACGTTTTCTTTGGTCGTAGCGGTTGAAGGTCTACCAGAACGAGGCAAGTCTACTACTACTTCTCGGCCTTCTTTAAAAGCCTTATACAATTCATAAGCCCTTGTTTTCGATATACACGATTCGCCGTAGGTATTTCGCAACATTTTTAGTGATTTACCAGATGAAATATCATTCGAAACACAAAATTTAAGGCACACTCTTTGTTCAACAATATTTTCCATTGTAAAAATCGCCGAGGACTCAAAACTATAACCAACAAAAAGTGTAGTTTAAAACAAATTAAATGACAGATTCCGCATTTTTTTTTCTGTAGTTCCCTTTAAATCGGTGAAAGAACAGTTACAGGACCTTTAGTCATCACTTCAGCAATTGACTGATCAGCCCATAATGTTGGACACCAGTCTTTTTTCTATTATTACTTATCTTATGACTGCCTCGTTAGTCTAGTGGTCACGCTGGGTACGAGGTACCGGGTTCGAATCCCGGGTCGGGCCGAGAGTGTTGGGTTTTTCTGTCTTGAAATAACTTAGACACAGCTTCGGAGTTAGGAAGTTGGTGGTGTTAAAATCCCTGTGCCTCGGAAAGCCCGTTAAGCCGTTGATCCTGCGCCTATTTATTTATTTAAACTTTTTGCACAGTTTATTGTACAAATGGCGGACTTAACGCTAAAAGCATTCTCTACCAGTGAACACAAAGTGCACCGGTGTATTGCCCACACACTTGTGCATTATATCTCCCGCGCAGTTGGATTATCTCTGTTAAGATAGGCCGCTGTAGTCAAATTCGGCTAGGAGGACATTATTATTAGACGCTACTCACTCATTGTTCGGGTGGGTGTTGTACCGCGCGGCCAGCGAGCGCATGATGTCTGAGTAGTTGCGCGGCGGATGCGCGGGCGCCGGCTGAGGAGGTGCGTGCGGGCTGCCGCGCTCGGGAGGCGTGCCCGGGTACGACGAAGTTGACGGCGTTACGCTGCGAGATCTGTGCGAAGAGAAGTTAGTTAGGATGAAGTATCTATTAAGATTAATTCAAAGTCATCACCATCATTATTATCAGCCACAGGACGTCCAATGCTGAATTATCAATGGGGTACCGGCTTCGAATCGCGGGTCGGGCCGAGAGTGTTGGGAAACCTGACAAAATTTTCAAGTGGTTCTCAACGTTTTGATATCGCCTTGCTTCAATAAATGTTATAGGGATTTTGCCCTCAACCTCATGCGATAAACGCGGGTTCGGTTTCCGCTTTATGCGGTCATTTATTTAAGTGCAATACTTGATGTTAAGATTGCAAAGTGAATGCCATCATCATTGTCACTAAAAATAAAAATATAGTTACCTGGAGGCAGTAGAGTCGTGCGGGCTGAGCCGCTCACTCTTGACCTGCGGCTGCAGCGGCGCGGGCGGCGCCGGCGTCGGCGCGGGCGCGTGCGCGGGCGACGCCGCCGCATCGCGCGCGCACCGCCGCGCCGCGCCCCCGCCTCCGCCTTCACCTGTGGGGCAAGAGAGGAGACTGTTACATCGATGCTCTAAGGTCTATACATTTTAATGGAGGAAGTCTGATGCAGAGGCGAGCCTCAGCTACGTTTTAACAATATTCCCGTCAAAGTTACTTAATATAATAATATGCACAAGCTTAGATATTTTCATTTAATTTCGCTGAAAAATAATCCGAAAATCGTTATCAAACCATCCAGTTGTCATAATTTTACAGATCTAAAGTCCAAAATAATTGTGGTCACTAGGGGTGCTGTCATCGCGCACATACGAGTACTGTATAGCAGGCCTGTGTAACTCCCCGCGTAGGTAGCAATAACGTGCCTACGCGCAGCGGCCCACCATGGTGGGCTAATCAAGTTGGGACTCGCAAGTGAGCAGTGACACGCGCGCGGTTTTTGTTCGCCGGCGGGGCGCGGCACTACGTTGCAGGCTGGACAAGCATGAATAAAGTGCAATAAAGGTGTGCTAGATGGCGTTAGTAGCTTCTTGTCGCAGTCCACCCTAGCGCGTCGCGTGATATTACATCACTGAATAGGTTTAGTTATTATAAATCATATTCCAAAGTTGTAGATGTAAGTAAATTATCTTGCAATGTATTTCTGAAGGTGTCAAAACGAAAGTGTGCTTGAATTTAAGGCTAACTAGATTACATCATTTCAATAAAGCGAAAGAAACATATTTCTACACTTTAACATAATTTTTGGGAAAAGTAGCAAAAAAAATTAAAAACTGCTTCGTAAGTTGACCCTTACACAACTTTAATCTAGAAAGTTAAGGCGCGAGCCGTATGCTATAATATAATTCATTACGTTATGTCTCTTGGACTATATCTAGTGCTCATTGCCGGGGCGTTTGATGTCCGTAAAAAGGCATATATTCACTTTTCCAGTGAATTAAAAATGTCATCGCCTTTTCAACAATTAATAACTCCACTAAAGGCCTTGGTATGAGCCGGTCCGGTTATTTGCAAATGCGTACATTAACTAGAAATTAAAATGGTTGAGAGCACAACTGATGAGTTCCGTAGACATTTTTTATCCAATGTTCAATGCGTTTTAAATTGATAGTTGATACGTCTATTTATTTATCTGACACTTTGATGTCTACAGCTTGTATTAGACGTATTTTTTAATAATTTTCTGTCCAATTTGACATGACTCTCTCAAGTCGTATGTACTTACACACGGCCGCAACTCGGATTACGCATGTTGACCTTGAGAATTCTTTATTCCCTACGCAATAGAAGCAGGTTTCGTAGCTCAACTGAATACGTTGACGTAGAGTCCATTGTTGGAATCTCAATCTTAATGCTTTTTGAAATGAAATGAAATGAAAATTTATTTGCACAAGACATGGTTCAAATAAGTGGAAATACAGTGGACAGTTCTCATGTTTTACCATAATTTGACGTTAAAGCTGTAAATTGTGTAAGCTTTAAGGATTTACACGTATCTATTCATTTATGAATAATTGAAGAATCAAACTGGATTGTTGTACAAAAAAATTACATACATTTTTGTTATTTAAGAGCTGCAAATCTAAATAATTTAATTTTGGAACACTAACTCTAAATGAAAAAAAAATGCAGTTCCTACGGAACCCCACCAAACCTTGCAGGCGTCAAGAGATCATGCGCGCAACCCGCGCGTACGCAGCCGATAGCATCGCGGCGCGTTTGAACGCGAGAAGCGAGAAGCGCGACGTTACACTTTCCACCAATCGCGAGCGCCATCTTTTAAGATATTCATGCCGAGGTTGGGCTATAGATCAAAGTTTAAGTGTAGTTGTATAAATGATTATCCGTAAAGTGTGAGGTTAAGATATGATATTAATTAGGTGACAGAAAGGCATTTTTCAGGTCATATCATTGTCAGTCAATTTCTATTTATATATCAAGCAATTTACTTATTTTTACTTTGAGTGAACGAAGTACGACTGACTTCTGCTGCAACTAATATTTTGTCCTTTTTGCGTTCATGATGAACTTAGTAAAATACACATTCAACCTTGCATAAATTGCCAAGAAGCTTAAATTGTTATATGAAATTTAGGAATAACATTTAATATAATTGTGAAAGTACCCATCGATCCCATTAAAGCAAAAAAAGTACAAGGTCAATGTTCTAAAAGTGTGCCTATTGAGTTTTCAGGCTAATTTGTCCGGCCTATCTCAAGATTTTCATATAGCAAATAAGCTCCAATAATGCATTATGAAATGTTCAGATTTTAGTAAGTGTGACGTACTATTAACTGAACCCTACAAGTAGGTAAATGAAACATTAAAGGATATTCATATGAACGTTATATAGCTCTCATGCAACCACATCACGTCTGAAGACCACGAGGCATACCAACCACCTTCCGGCTTCTATTCGCAGCCAAGGATAGATAGAGATAGCACGTTCTTCACTTCCGTCATTTGTTTGACCTAAGAACTTTGTTTATGTGATGTTGTGCCACAGAATAAATGTTGTGCGTATAACGAAACGCACAAGAATGACCGCAGGAACCTTTAAATATCGTCGGTGGAGGTTGGACAGTCAGAACTAAAGATTCTAAACATATTATTATACCTACTACTAAATAAACCTGTTTATTATTATTAAACTAATTTTAATTACTTAATTTGTTTACTTAAAGAATGTGTTATACAAGTAAATTGCATTGTAACGCTTCGTTTTCTAATGTATGTAGTTGCTTCGTACCTCCTGCTGAACATCCCCCACCAGGACACAGACTGCCATGGCCCACGTGGAAGTCCCTCAACCAACTCCGGACCCAGGTAGATGTTAGATCAATATGCTCAGGTGGGGCTTTTCTGACGGAACCGACCTATCCTGCATCTGCGGCTACAGCCCGCAGGACATGGCTCACCTTTTGTCCTGCCCTGAGTGCCCTAACCTCTGTTCTCTGGAAGACCTTATGTGTGCAAATGCCAAAGTATTCAGTGTCGCCAATTACTGGGCACAACAAATTTAAGTCTTTTACCATCGACACGCTATGAAGAAGAAGAAGTTGCTATAAATATTTTGAGTTAAATACTCACTGCACTCACTCTAAGGCGCTTACACCTTTTTAGGATTTTATTAAAAGATAAATTAAAAGCTATAATAACTTAATTACAGACTTTAATAAGCCTGATTAAGCTATTTTAGCTATTTTATGGGTAATAAGAAAAGTAGCAAAGTTACCATCTTACGTCAAATGCGTAAACGCAATAACAATTATAAATTAAAACGTCTACAGTAAGTATACTTGTAATATAGAGTTTACCTCTACCAAAGTTCATTAAATTAAAACCAGTTCTAAACCGCGATACCTTTTCCTTGTCAGAAATATAATGTATATATCAAGTTAAAATGTCACAGGTGTTTATCATTTACTTACGCAAGGCTGTCACTCCGATATTAAAGTTGTGACGCGTAAATCGCCGGTGATATATCGTGTGACCGGAGCTGTTACTTGTCACGGATAACTAAACAGGTAATTAATCGAGCCTTTTATGGTGTTGCCGGTTTCACATTGTAATACGATAGTTGCCTTTTTGAGGTTCTAAAGATGACTTTATACAGCTAATAATTCTGGCTTATTGCCGAGCGTGTAAGATAAAATCGAGATAGAAATTAAAAGTACTTCATGACAGTTTTTATGAGTTGTAGAGTAGTAGGTTACGGCACTAGTAATTTTAGTTTAAGCAAGCCTGTCTGACTCCGCAGTTTAGTTTAAAACTACAAGTTCCGTTCGACGGTCGGTCGAATGCAGCAGGGTTGTCACTCTCCGGTCGGTTTCCCGTCAACGGGACCAGTATTGCACTTTATTGCCCATAGCCAAAATTGCTATTGATTTAAATGACATTGCCTAATGATATTTGGTAGGTCTGTGATTCAACTAAAGTTTTTCTTAAGATCTTCTTAACGATTATTCGAATTCAAATAAAGAAATAAAAACAAATCACTCTTGCGGACATTATTAATCACGACAAAACCATAAAAAACAGGAAATTAGTTTGGTTATTATAAAGCCTTTTTAAAAACTATTTATTATGTTAAATTACACATCTCCGACGTCAGTGTAAAATTACGTTATAATATTAAATAACACACCATAACTATTGTATACACATGTTTCTTTGTACTTTTACGTTCTTTGTTCGCAGAATTTATTAACAACTTTCGTTCACGACAATATGTGGAAGATAACTTTGGTATGTTACGAGAATATTATTATAAACCGACTGGTTTAGCCGATCTATCTATACAGGCACGTGCGATACGTAGGCGATAATAGTCATATCTATGGTATAGCATGATATTTTACAGCTTATAAAGCTATTATATCGGATTGTTATAGGGACCACATACGTTGACGTTCCCAAATTGGAGCTAAGTTATTTTTTGTGATATTATGGTGTATTATGGTTTCATTTCATATTAAAATTATGGTAGTTTATGGTAGTCTTACTAGTCTATGAATACAATAGAGAATGTGGATGTTCCAAAATAAAGTAGAGTAGGTAAGTACCTATAATATTGAATATGGTAAAAAATACCAGACCAAAACATTACAATTCAAAGTTTACAACTGTTTTTGATACCCTTAACCCCCTTATTTTATTCAACCAGTGTTTTCTGTTTGTCAGAATTTTGACTTTTGTTAAAGCACCCAAAGTATGCTGATTTATTATGTAACACAGCTTCAGTGGTCAATACTTTAAAGTAAAAAAAAAACACAGTTTATGGACAACGAATGCCACTTGTATGCATTATGTCAAAATAGTAAATAAATATGATCAGAAATTGAACCGAATAAACTTTAAAGTTTCAATTATTATCTGTGCAATCTAAGAACACACATATTAAGCTGTCAAGGAAATAATATATCTTTACATTTGCCAAAGCCGACCGTGCCATAAATGGAACTAGGCTTAATAAATTAATCTGGAACGAATTTTATGTGAGAAAAAGCGCTAAATAGGCATGAGAAAATATTTTAATTCCACCAAAATCAAACAGAATTATCATTTTTTGCGCAGGAAGTGATTGGTATTTATGATGGCGAGCGATGAGCGACGACTTCCGGTCTCAACATGCTCGGGTCAACTGTTAGGGTTGTAGCTTTTGCATTTTATTTCAATCTAAACTTTGTTTAACATACGTATGCAACAATTCCTTCAATACAGTGTAATCATTTTTAATTCAGCCTAATTCATTTCAATTCAAGTCAGTTTCAGAATTTTTTCCTCGGGCGTGGGACAACTTCTCTAATTACGTATAATATGTATGAATACGTAAAAAATATATTTTAATAAGCACTTATTGTGACCTATCATTTATTTAATCTAATTGATACACTTATTTACATCGGTAATTGTCTTAGTGTGGCTGATAAATAAATATGTAAAATAGTGCAAAGTTCTGATTACAGAATAAAGGTTGCAAAGTGAAAAAGTCAACGCCATTGAACTGGATATAATTTTAAAAATATATTTATTATAGGGTTTATTCACTTGCTGAACAAGATCATAATATTGACCAAGCAACGTTTTTCCTAAAACTATTTTTTCTTCAAAGTTCGTTCAAGAGAAGTGACCTCTACAGTTTATTAGTTACTTATTGACCGACCATTGCTCTGTATTCAACCTGATTAATATTTAAGACGCGAGAGACAGCCCTAAGTATCAATTGGTATTATAACGAGAGTAAGCGGGTCCCGTTATGATACGCAACATGTCGACCCGTTTGACATATCGGTATCAAATTTAGTGCCCGAAGACTGTGAACCTCTCAATTTGTTGACTAGTACATACTGTTACAGTGCCAGTATCAACTGGACGCTCATAATGCAGACTGTCCTGTTAGAGGGCTCAGGTTATGATGGATGCCTTTAAGTTGCTTGTTTAAAACTTAGCCGCGATGTAACTCAATTAACAAGAGTAATCCTAACAATTTAGTTAAGTTAAATACATAAGTTTAATTAAAGACTCAACGATATTGTACCTGATACTTTACACACGAATGGTAGATATCATTTTTTTATTTAAAAGCTATTATTTTAGTTTTGGTTTTGAAACTTATCTTGTTGTCTGCAAGCCTACCGCCTAAATTAAAAAATAGGTAGTTGAAAAGCAAAAATAGGTAGTTATCAAACTATCGACAAATGACAATTCATATTTGGCGCAACTGAGTTAGGAAGGCAAAGGGAAGCGCTTCCTACCGACCGGTTGTTATGGTCGGGGACCAAGGTCCAATGGTCACCGTCTTGGTTTATCTATATGTAGTCAAGCTCGTGCTAAATCTTACATATCGCGGTTTGTGTTGTATGGAGCGGGCTATCAGCGCCATCTAGCCTGTAGGAGCCGAGTCAGGGCGTCGCGTCTTGAAGTTGCTTGCTAGTGTTAGCGACAGTGGTAAGATGTCGCTACACATATGTTATTGTCATAATGAATTGCAAGTTAGGCGGTACAAGTACGATATAATCATAAAAGTTTCCTTTGGACATTGCTGGTCTGGGTGTGTATTTCACAATTTTTATTCCTTTACATTAGTAGAAATCGATTAAACAATATGAGACACCTACATATCTAAACTTATAGCACTGAATACGGTACATGTTATTTTAGGGTTCCGACAAGGAACCCTTATAAGATCGTTCAGTCCGTCCGTTCCGTCTGTCCTAGTCTGTCACAACAGAATATCTTTTACGTTTATGGATTGATTTGCATGTAACTTCGTTCGAGGATACATACTTTTTTTGCCTTTACTGTCTAATGTTTTAAGTTAATGGTACGGAACCCTTCGCACGCGAGTCCGACTCGCACTTGGCCGGTTTTTATATTTTATTTACGGTACTAAAAATGTACCATTTTATTAAACTGTCCAATACGGAACAGCGGTCAAAATGGAGACTTTGATATTTCACTATCAAGGTAACCCTCTTTTTACAAGTTTCTATTGTTATGGCTGGCTAATAAAATATTAATAAGTGCCAATAAATTATCGTGTATGTTTTTCTAAAGTCAAAACCTTTGTGCCACTCCTTAATATGGCCAAAGAATATGTTATCTGTTAGATATTTCGTTTCGAACTAACGGAGTTCTTAAAAGTCTAAGCTAGAATGAATGATAGTTGTCACCTACAACCTTTTGACAGCTGTAAACTTTTTTCGAAAACTATAATAAACTATTGGTTCTCCGCGACTTCGCCCGCAAGAGTTGGTTTTTCCATATAAACTTTCATCCCCCATTTCACCCCCTTAATGTTTTTATATCGCGACGAAATGTAGCCTATGTCCTTTCCAGGGTCTTGAACTGTCTCTACACCAAATTTCATCTCAATCAGTTCCGTGGTTTAAGCGCCAAGGGATAACAGACAGACAGACAGACACACTTTTGCATTTATAATATTAAGTATGGATGACAAAATCCGCACCTTTTCAGTTTGTTTTTAATATACTGCTTTACTGAAAGTTGAAATTCCCTATTGTTACTTGATAGCGAAAGAGTTAGAAAAAAGCAAGCGGTAGGCCTGCCGGGTTTTATTTCGGTTGATAGTTTCCATCGAATCGGTGTTAAGTTTCATAGTGTAGGGACCAGGCCCCTATTGACCCTGCATCTAAACGGAGTACTAAACTTGTGTGTTACATTGTTTTCACGTGTCTTGACGTCTTTCTCTTGTGTGGGATAAGTGACAACATTCCACGTGTTATGGACAGGCTTGAGCAAAAAGTATGTAATTACTAATTTCTTATTGCTTTGAAATAGCTAGTGGTTTATAAATGTGTTCTACATAAAACCATGTACGAGTAAGTTCCTAGGTATTATGGAAATAGTCAAAATACTTCCGATTAGTTGGTTGGTCAGCGATGGCCAGAATTGCAACAATTAATTTTGTTTGATTAGGCAATTATGAAATTATACATAAGGAACGAGGGGTGAGTGATAGGGATGTTTGCAACACAAATTGCTAAATTGATTAATTATTATGACGGTTTATTTGAGTCAGCAAGTTTGCTGTAACTGGATACTACTGTTTTTTTACTACCAGTCAAGTTTTCCTGACTAAGCACATTATATTTGAAACTTGATCATCATCACTTACCATTGGTAGATATTGAAGTCAAGCGCTAACTGGTCAGTCTGTCATTACACTATTAAGAGCCTGTTTATTTGTTCAAAGAGACAGGAGCCGCTCCTAATGAGTTTTAAGCACATAAGTGAAAACAGCTAATGAAAAAATAATTGCCAAGGCGTCATCTTTGCCACCTTTCTTAGGATAATTACTTTCCCGTCCCTTGGGTCACAAGGTAGTTGGTAGGGTCAGCAGTCGTCAACCGAGGTACCGTTGGCAGCGGCATGACCCGGATGGCGGCACGTCGGCCAAACAGACTGCCTAAGTGATTGGTACCGTTCACAAATATGTGTTCTCCGCGTACGTGATCGTCATGAAGAGACTCTCAAAGTGGTGTGCGGTCAACTCATTGTTAAAGGTCACAAGTTGCCAGCGTTTCACTAAAAAGGAGGCGTGAAATGTTTTCTTTTTACGGAATATCAACAATTTTATTTAGCTGTCTGTCTGTCAATAAAATGGGATTTCTTCTACCCTGGATACGGTCCGATTTTTGTAAGTATTTTTTTTGTAATTTCTTATTGAATGAGGATAAGTGCCCTATAAGTATTGTAGTAGAAAAAACATTGTTCATAAATTTAATAAGCTAATCGTCCAAAATTCCTGATAGACTAAGACCCGAGTTCACCAACTTTTATACAGCCGGTAAACATCGGTTGATGGTTAATTTGACAGAATTCCTATAAAATATGTCAAATAATTCTAAACCGGCTGATTAAAAAATAAACATGTGTCGGTGATCTCCGGGCTAATTTTAGCAAACCGCTACAAATAAAAAGGCTTTAAAAATAATTTGTTGTTCATATAAAGGTGCGTAAAGTAATGCGCAAGTGTAGCTGTCATTTACATCACTAGCCAACTGTCATCGCCGCAACCTGCCGGCTGTTGACAGCCGAACGGCGTTGTTTTAGCGGCCAGGGTCACCATGCTTAGTTTTTTATTAGGACAAAGTTTAACAATAATTAGTAAGACCGACATCTAGACAAGAAAGACTGACAAAAAATAGATTTTATACCATGACAATTTCGTGATTTATATTAAGGAAAATTTGACTGTCTGGGTTTAAGGTTCTGTTGCACCAAGTAAGTTTAATCGTAACTAAATTTAAAACAGTGTTTTTGTTTAAACTTTTACCGATTGGACATGTTTGCTATGGTAAAATTAATTGTAGCAACAACCTACAGGCAGGAACACAAATAAATCCTGTTTAATAATTCAAACTGTAAGCATAGTGTGTTTAAATCAGGCTATACTTACCAGCACAATTTGAATAGTACCTAGTTTATTTGTTGATACCTAGAGATAATCAACTAAAACCGTTGATTTGGTCACAATACCCCGACCTTTTGTTTGTAAAGTATTTAAGCAGCACTTAGAGATGTTGGCTGCTATCGCCAGCGGCAAGCGACTTGCCCAAATCGGCCGCGCACTAAGCTTAATCAATGAGGTATTTTCTGACAGCTCAAAATTTTTGATTTATTTTATGTTGATAGATGGCGCTATTCATCTAAGTTGTGTAAATACTGTGACGAAATCATTGAGCACAAAACAAAAAATATTGTAATACTATGTGTACAGACATGTAGTAGATTGAGGTACTTACGTTAAAAATTAGCAGGTTTCAAATTGCAGTTATAAATAAAATTTAACGGAAAAAACTTCTTGATAATCACTAAATCGTTAAAGAACGATTTGTAGGTACGCGTAAACAAACATTATAATCTAAAACCAGCCTTTTTCTGAAATTAAAAATTACCTGACTTAGTTTGGTCAACGCCATCTAGCGGATTTTTAAGTACTGATTTTTGACACAACGAAAATCCCTCATTACAAGTTAATTGTTTGAAAGGACTGATTTAAACGATGCGAGAGTTCAAGCGACAGTGTACCTAGCCAAGTTTAAGAAAAAAAAGTTAGGTATTGGCCTGATTTGTTATTCCGACCGTTCAGATCTTATCTATCAACTTTGTAACCAAGTTCGCAAATAACTCATTTTTCATCAAATAGCCTTAACTAATCACAAATCAACAAATAAAAATCAGAATAACTTAGGATATGAAAGAAGCTATGTTTTGAATTTATATATTTTGCAGTAATAATCTCCGCTCTTACTTGAACTCAATACGAAGCATTCGCAGATCGCGTTAACCCAACCTATCGAATTCATGACGTGTAATGAAAGTGCGAAGTGCTTGTAGTTATTTAAGAAACCAATCAAGGAGTTAGCAGAAAGAAGCGATGGCGCGCAGAATTAGAGGCTCGTTATATCCAACTTGAAGTACAGTCGCCATCACAACATACTATTTATTGTAACCGCAAAATCGCCCCTGTTACCAGTAATTAAGATGCTGCACTGTATAGCTTGATTTGCTGTCACCGTACCTTCTTACTGTAATTTTACTATGACTGGATCGTTAACGCCTAATTGGATAGCGTATTGGTATATTTAAGTAAGACACGTTAAGTAGAATTAAGTTACAAGTGATTTGGTGCACTTAATTAATATTGGTTCAACTGCGAAAGTTAGGTAAAGTTAATTTATTTGTTAAGTGGATCGATTTAAGTACATCGTCTACAAAAATTGTAAACTGTATTATAAAAATAGTCAAGTGTGAGTAAAATTCGCAAATTAAGCTTTTCATTATTTAGTACCATAATAAACATCCGTCACGATCTTCATCATCATTAAATAATAACAGCAATATTATAGCTGGAATGTTTCCATTTTGTATTAATGTCCTCTAAGTTAAATTCTGGCTACGGCTGCTTATCTCAAACAGATATAAGCCATTATGCATGATATTGTGTAATAAAAAAGTGTGCACACTACAAAGATTCATTATGATCCTTTTCTCTCCAATGTTCCTCTCATAGTTCAATGAGCTGGTGATCCGTCATGACAGAAGAGAGAATCGAAGATCGTCTAATTTGAAAGCTACACTAAGCTTATTAGAAATTACGATATTAAATTCAAATTATGATAATAATTGTCATATTCTTATTATTTTGATCGCTATCATTGTTTTCCAGGTGTACGCGAGGGCAAACGTAGAAGCAGGGGCCAGGAAGATAAACACTTTTAAAATAATAATTAAATATATTTGCACACACTCACTCACTGCTCACTATAATAATACTGACAGCTTAAAATGGCATACGTCAAAAAGTAAAAAAAAGCAAAAAAAGTATCAAAAATAAAATATTAAAAAAAAGTATTTACAAAATTATAAAAAGGAGGTTGTCGCCAACACTAGGTGTACCTATTGTAATTTAGAAGCAATATACTTAACTGAATTATAGTTGTGTACAGTTGTCGAAATAAGATACGTATCTTATTTCGATAACTCTTATTTCGACAACTGTACACAGCTATAATTCAGTTATTACAAATACCGGTAAAACGAAATTACGACACTCTTTATTCTTCAAACAAAGCCTTCCTGGAACCACAAGGCACATCCCGAAGAGGCTGCGTCTCCAAACACCTTGAACGACTTTGGACAAATGTTTTACCAAACGTTTGGGCACTGAAGGGCTCTCCGAGGGTCGATTCCCGACGAAATCCGTGGGCATTCCTTTACGACTCGTTAACTGAACGCCAGGTGGTTAAGAGCGTCAATATTTGTGTTGGCACTGCCTCAGAGTGGAAGTGGGGTGACCATGTCAAATATTGTAGCAGGATTTCTGGAATTACCGTTATGTTATTTTTTTTCTGGTTTTATAACATATACTCACGAAGAGAAATTAACCTGGTATATAAAAAACCTGTAGTGGACCTTAGAATATTATATTTGTAAGTAAAAAATCCTGCAAGTAATGTGACTGAGTTTGCTGCATAGTGAAAAGATGCCCAGCGCCTAAAAATCTCGTTCGCCGGCGTCGTTGCATACTGAAATTTATTTACTAACCATTGCAAAGGCCAGCCTTTAGATCAGAAAAAGTCCATCAAATGACTTGAATGTTTTTCACCCCAGCGCATAGATGCGTCCGCGCAGCTGCACCAGCAAGGCTGTAAAGCCGCGTTTGACTTATTAGAAACTGAATTTTTATTGAGGATGTTTGCGTGAACGCCCGAGAAAGAAAGCCGGTGCGAATTCAATGTCAATTTGCTGAATAGTGTCGTCAGCAGGAAAAGTCGAGAGAAAACATTTAATTGTTGATTCATTTCCCGTTAACTGAGATTGGTCATGTTTTGTTTAGATAGTATTGCCACTGGGTGTGTTAAATCTAATGAACATTTCTGTGTATTTCGAAAAACTGCAAGCATAGTTAACTACTGCATTTTATGTATATTCTCATACTATAACAGCGCTCAATCTAGTTTTGCGAATAAAACAATGATTATCTGTTTAATGGCAAAGTGACAAGTGAGACCTAACAGCGACTGACATACAGTTTATGGTTTATTTTTATTTCATCTGACGCCATTTTAAATTAAGAGGGATATTAATTTTTATTTTTGAACAGTTAAATTATAAGTTCTATTGACTTATTTGCAATATTTTATATGTCGTGGATTGTCAAACGGAACGTCAAGTCAGAACGGACTTGGGCGCGTTCACAAACGGAAATGGCAGCAATGTGCTAACTAGAATGACATTTGACTTTGCGCGGTAAAATAACGATGACAGACGTCATTCGGTTTTGACGTTAAACATCACATCATACGCTTGCGTCAAACTGTGACAATTTATCGAGTTCAGTCGGAAACGTCAAGTAGTTTACTTGGGCATGGTCGATACGGCGGTGGCACTTGCTTCTATCATTTTGACGTTTCGTTTGTCGGGAATGTGAGAACCCCGTGATTGTTATGGCCGGAGTGCCGACAGAAATGTTTGTGTGGTTGTGTCTTGTTGAGTTTTGCGTCGCCGTATTGAACTTGCCGCGTTTCTTCACTGTAATCCGAAGCCATCCTGTTCACTGTTTGTTATTTTGTGTTAAATTGACTGTGATACTGAAAATAGGCGACTGTAATAACTAACCGGACTAATATATCGTGTACGCCACCATGTATGAGCCTTCTGATAACGATCCCTCTTACGTCTAAGTCGTTAAATAAATAAATAATATTTTCCTTGATTTTTTAAAATTGCTGTACAATATCTGGGCCTGTTATAGGACATCTCCTTTAGGTAAATTGTAGAATGACTTAGGCACAAACTAATTCGTTAAATCTTTCCCGGGTTCGACCGCTCAGGGTTGGGCATCGCCGTCTGCGCAGGTGGTAGATAAGCAAACACGCAGAGTCAACAACAGGTGGACCATTGACGGCCTCTGATACTATAATCACTTGATGACCATAGTAAGCACCAGGTATTTTTTTTCTATTTTTAATTGTATTTTTAGTACTTACTGATACGTACCATATTTAATAATAAAACATGTGATTTAATTACTTTGTTCACTACTTCTACTTAACAAGTGCTTTTCTAAACAACGCCTGGTTCTTAAATTGTAGGCATATAAGATAACATGACTTAAAATCTCTTAGATTTTGATGTAGAAATTGATGGCTTTCATAGCCTCCTCAGGGTCGAGTTCACCAACAAGTCTTTCATTTTTAAACAGACGCTGAAATAATATTTAAATTTTTTTGACATAAAATATGTCAAATGGTTAATGTTCAACTTAGGTTTATCGATTTTAAAAATTGGTTAACACGGGTCTGAAACATAAAATGAATTAACACAGATTAAGAAATCCTTCCCCAAGTTTTAAGGGTCTACTTCGCGGCGATGCAATGGGTTCAACGTCCAAACATTGACATTTCAACGTGACAATAACTTGGCCGGGCACTTAGTATTTTATTAACACGGTGTGTTTTGATAACTTGGCCTACGCACCCTGTATGTTGGGTCCCGGTTTGCGGGCGGTCCGCGCCCACGTTCCCTTACGCGTGGCTTGAGCAAATACGGTCAAAGAATATGTGATGGTAGGAAGCATAGAAGGTTCACTTCCATACAAACATGCGTACTGGATAATTAGTACCTAATTTATTTTTGTTTGAAGTATTTGAGCATCTTGCATTCATACAGAGACCAGCCAGCATCGAAATCCCGAAAAAAAATCAGCTTCACCATACAAATCGCCAGTCTCGTGATATTTGTTGTATGGAAAACTGTTTTTTTTTCGATTTCGATGTTGGTCGATAAAGTTGTTGTTAGTGCTCAAATGCACTAGAATCATTCCTTAATGGGCTTTAATGTTTTCAAATAACCCTGTATCCAAGGCACAACAGATAAATAGTTGACAATCTGTCAATATCTTGTTGAGCTGTACTGTGCAGTGCACTTATGATTCGTGATTTTTACTAACAGTGGCAACCTACTATCCACTAATAAACAAAAGTTCAAAATAGGTTTGCGATTGGAGTGCAATAAAATAAATAAGAGACTGAAGATCCTACCATTCATTACTGGACAATTTTTTTACAGCACCCCGGGCTGTGCAACGCGGCCGTAAGTAGGCATGTGCTTACTTTGAGCATTCCCCATGATGCCATCTTGACATGTTTGTCGCGTGGCTGTTGATCTCCGTGTTAGCATAGCGTGACCGACGACTGTTGGGACACAATGCACTTCAAACAAGCACTGTTTGAGCCACTAGAGGCAGACGATATTTTGATGATGTAAGCGCAGTGTGTGCACGCTACTTTTGTTGACTGCACTTTTGTCATTGAGTCACGTTTTTAAAAATAAAATTCGAAAGAGGTTCGTTCTGAAAGAGATCTCTTTCACTCCTATCACCTATTCACTAATACTGCTAAAATAAAACTACGATGAATAAAAACCAATAGGTAAGTGGTGAAACTAATATTAACACAATTTTAGTCTCATAATTTTAAAATAAAAACACTACTTATTAGCGGGACAAAATGTGATTCTAAAAACGGACAACGAATTAAGCATACCTTTTTCTCACCAAGCGTAAAATATGTTTATAATCAAAAGGTTGCCGCCCTTTTTGTTAGTTATAAAAAATTATACCTTTACCTGTGATGACAACGTAGGTGGGCAAGTACTCGTACTTTACGATTTGACAAGTAATACGCGATCTGTTATATTATGAGCGCACTTGTAACGTATATATTTCACAAGTATGTAAATCACGCCCTTCCTATGTTCGCGGTATTGTCACCTGCCTCCCCCAGCTGCCCTCGATCTGATGACATACAATATCATACACAAGGATTGAAGAGGTGATGACATGTGGTCTAGTGCGCAATTGCGCATGCATTACTGCATATATTGGTACTAAGTATCAATTCAATTGTCTTGTGTTCTTTTGTTAGCGTCTTATTACTCGGAGACACTGTTTTTAAGTTATTGATCCATCCATCGGGTTGTTGTCAACTCGACACACGTTTTCATAATCCATACATTTGAAGTAAACTCGTCACAAGTAAAAACCTATGGCTCATTAGGAGTTGCAGAAAAAAACTGCAATTCGTTCATTTGCTTTTGTGAGGTACTTTAAACAATTTGGGATACACATCGTATCATGTGGGATACACAAGTATCTTGTTCGCTAAAGCTAATCCCAAATCTCTCATCTCATGCTAACGTTTAAACGAAGGCAGTTGCACAGCTGTTCATCAGACATAATGTCAAGAAAATTATTAGAAAATGAACGTCACTTACATCTGATCCCCTCAATAATTTGATATTCCCAACGGATCCCCCAATCGTATTTCGAAGGAAAGTAAGGAAAGTACAGACACAACAATAGTACTATACTCGAAAATAGCTATAGTTCTTGGAACATAATTAAAATCAAAAAAATTTGAGAAATAATAAGGCCCTAGAAATTATTCTTGAGTCCACTTAAAGTTCTGAGATACCTGCACAACGTTTCTCATTCCAGTTTAATAGGTATCTATCTTATTGATCATGATTTCAACCTCTATTAAAATTAAGTTTTAAAGATAGCAGTGGCAAAGGCATCCGACGCTACGCGGCCGGTTTTGATATTAGTAGCGATATCTCTGAGTAAAAAGACCAAACGTTGAGAGGTGATGTGACCTCTTTCGACCTCCGACTGGCTGTGACACTGGCCGGCTAGGGTTGTTAATTGATCATAGATTCGGCCCGAAGATACCAAGTACGAACGTGGTCGAACCCGTTTTTATCTTGAGGTATTTTTTTGTCGAACGGTAGCCATCGGTTTTGAAACGTGTACGACATGTAACATATAGCTACATCGATGGACTGGAATACGCTGCTGAGAGAAAATAAAACTATTTTAATGCTCTGTAATACCTGATTGCAGTTGCAGCATACATTTTAGAGTTACATACTCCAAAAAAAAACCGGCATCCTTATTTTTAGTTATAGTTAAGATAATTATCGTATACCCTTACCGTATGAAGCAGGTAATTTTAAAGATATGCTACTAGCTAGCATCTTACTGCAGCAATGTTTTCAATGATCTTACCTACTTAACTGTGCCTACTAAAAGCGTGAAAGAAGATTCCAAACGCCTATTCACTACACTAAAAGCGTTGAAAATTCTTCGTAAATAAAAGCGCATTGAATCCTTGGCCAGAAAGAAGTCAATGGCGCGTTTAAATTCCGTCCTCGCGTTCGGGTCGCCCGGTCGCCGCATCGCAATTAACCTGCATTAGCATGTGACCTGCGAGTCCTCAGGAGTGTGGTTGATAGAAAAATATTTTTAGGTTTTTTTAATGTAAGTATATATATATAGCTACATAAATTAAAAACACTAGTAAACTAACCTAAAACTTAAACATGAAAAATAATAATTTAGGTAGTTCACCGATTTTCAACTTAGGTAAAGCTACGAACCAAGTCTACGACTCATTTGGGACGGCTTGCAGGATGGGTAATTCACAAACTTGTTTCTCAAGTCTTAAGGTACGCTTCGGAGCCATGCGGCTTGCGGCCTGCGTCATACAAGTCTTGTATAGAACCTGCGGCCCAGGCGGCTGTCCAGCTGTACTTTGACTATAGGAGACCGCAGAGCCACAACACGCATTTGCTCCTATGTCTACCTTTAGACTCATTTGGGACGAGTCACAGGAAATCAAAGTCCCACAAACGCTCGTGAGACATTTTGGAGAACTGCCCGATCTTAAAAATGCTTTTCGAACAACACATGTTTCTCTGTTAGTAACCGCAATCTGTACATAAAAAAAATAAGCTTGCGTTACAGGACAGGGGCAACGATAAAAAAAACTTAATGACACATAATTTTAAGCTACATTTTTATACGAGTATGTGGCACTGTTACGATTAAATGCAGTAGGCTTGACTTTTGTTTAGGAGTTCTTTTTTGTTTTAATAGTTATTGATTGAGAATAATATTAAATTATTATAATACCTAAACAAAATTGCATATTATTTACTTGTGTACTTCAATCGAATTTAATCATCCTTCTCGCGATCTCAAAACTAGATTCCGTATTTGCATAAAAATAAAACGTTGATCCTTCGACTCGGCTTAATGTCAGAGGTGCGCAACCTTCGGCCCGGTGAATCGGCGCGCCATCCGCGACCCTCCCACGACCCGAGCAACCTTCGCCTTGACTCGACGACGAATTTTTACCCGATACCCGTTTCGGTGTGACTTTGTTTACAGTTGACGATGCGATTTGGGTTTTTCGAATATGGAATTCGACTTTTTTTTAGTTTGTGAACAAATAGGTGTTATAGCCGCGTATTTTCATCAGCTCAATTAAGACATATTTAAAACAATACAATATGATTGGTCCCCACCATGTTCTTTTCCACTTGTTAAGCTATGATGTGACGTGATATTAGATAAGTACTTTTATGTTTTTGAGCAGCCATTTATATAAAGTCCGCTTTTGGTAGCTATTATTGAAATTATCTCGAATATCTATCCACTGATTAGAAGCGTGGTTTATTGATATTATCTGGGCATATGGGGTCGTTAGCGCTTTCAAATTAAGCAGTATCTGGTTTCTCATACGATTTTAAACATATGAGTTTTTATAAAGATGAAGAGTGAATAAATAAATAAATCAATAATATTTTATTTTGATGAACATATTTTCTTAAACTTACACAAGGTTCTTTAACCTTACTCGTACTGACACCAGATAATAATGATACTATGAACTTTGGTTTTGATCTGAAAGACGTTTTTTAGTTATTTGTTAATAATAGGCAGATGTTTGACCGCAATCTCTCCTAAATACCTTTAGGGGCGGCCGAGGATAGGTCATGTCTGACTAGTAACTAGTGGAAAGTATCCAAATCATAATGGTTCAAATGAACTAACCTAATACCTTGTAATTTTGCAGTCAACCAATACTGTTAACGATAAACGGAAAACTATTTAGGTTTCTCTTTCATTTAATTTTTATTGTAACCGTTTAATTTTACATACAATTCTTGCGTCTGGATTCTAAATGTCAGTTACCCGTATGTGAACTACCATGTTTGTACGAATGCGGGTGGTTTTTGCTTCTGAAGCTAAACTTGTCACGATACAACGCTGCAGCTTATATGGCTGAGGTCCCTGACTCCTGCCGTGAAAAACAAGACTCATGCATGTTTACAATCTAAGATAAACGATTAAGTATGCTAAGTTGGTATTTGACACATAGCCGTTTTGCATGATTTGCAGGTAATTTAAATGAATTATTTTATGTGGGTTTTTGCGAATCAATATGATTAAATGGCTGATAGAAAATACCTCTAGATTTGATTGTTAGGGGAAACTGGGAACTGTAAAAAAGAGTTATAGTTATTATAATTAAACAATTAAAATTATTATCTGATAGTTGTTTGTCATTTGACGATCGATGTTTTTTTTCTAAATTAACCCAGTACTTTTTACATATTACTTTATATCAGCCTATTGCAGTCCACTGCTGGACATAGGCCTCTCCAAGACTGCGCCAACTTTCACGGTCCTCCGCTTCTCGCATTCAGCCACCACCGGCCACCTTCCTCAGGTCATCGGTCCACCCAGCGGTGGGGCGTCCAACGCTACGTTTCCCGAGACGTGGTCTCAATTCGAGAACCTTTCTACTCCAGCGCCCGTCTGGTCTGTGACAGACATGACCAGCCCACTGCCACTTCAGCTTACTACACCTCTGAACGATATGTTTGACTTTCGTCTTTTGGCGGATGATCTCTGATGTAACTTGACAGTCAAGTTGGCCCACCGACTGCATGTCGCTTAGCGAGCCATGGAACGGTCTATGGGGATCTCGCTAAGGGAACATTTTACTTAAGCACAAAATACTTAATTCAAAAAGCTTTTATCTATTCCGTGATCGTGTAACGTTTCAATCTAGCCAGTAACGTTTCATTTCATAAGGCAGTGCCCTTTAACAATTTAAAGGTAAGGCCCCTATGCACTTGCGTTTTTTCAGCCAGTGCGTCTAACAAAGATGCGCTTAGCCGCACAATGCCGAATCGCCGTGACCGTTTGGATGCATTGTCGCGATTTCCTGGCTTATAAAAAAACACAAAACAGGTCAGGTACCTGTATTTTTTTCAGATGGTCAGGTAAACCAAAGAGCTGTGTCCTTTCTCAGAAATGATGGATGTAGTAAATGCTTTTCGCAAAATGATTGTTACCCCTGCTTTTTGAGTGGGGTGGTAACCGCCGTATGTCAGAGGTAACAAGGTTGATGTTTGAGTGAAATATGGTGTGAACTATTGTTTGTAATTTGGTAACTCAGTACCCCGTGAAGTTGCGACAAGCGAGGGTCGAATCGGCCTAAATTACGGCCGAAGCAGGCTTTTTGTTGTTTTTTCGTGGGTGGGAAATTGTGTTTGCATCGCATTATTTGTTGTTGAATGAATTGTAAATATTTTTAAATGGTCACGTCTTTGCTCAAATTGATTGGTATCTGTACCTCTACCTATCTACCTCTTAATAATTTGACAATAGTGTCTGAGTTTCTTGCGCTGCTCCTTCTCAGCACTAGCCCACAATTTGTGCCGAAGCAGTGGTAGGGCATAAAATATATTTAGGGACGTGTGTAAGTACCCCCTGTGTGCCTACATACATAAATAAATGACTTTTAATATCAGCAGCATTGGTAACTTCATAAAATGTTTAAAATCCTTTCCCTCTAAATAAATAAATCTAAAGAATATTGGACAACATCACATACATTGCTCAAATCCCACAGTAAGTAGCTTATGCACATGTGTTATTATGACATCTGAAACAACGGTGGTCAAAAGGTTTTTTTAACTTTATTAAATACTTAATACAGTTATGTCTTCTATCTATGTTATTTAGGTGCTAAATAACTTTACAAGCGAATATTTAATTTTCATATTGACATCATGATTCAGTTTTTCTTTAACAAAGTGAACAAATGGCATATTTTAATTCCATTCCATTACTTAGCAGACTAATCATGACTGTCTCTGACCCTTTTTTCATCCATTTCTGTATTCGAAATTATATTTAAACCAGGCATTTGGCCGTAAAACTCATTTGAGTTTGCCGCCGTGGTCAAAAAGGCCTTTGTAATGTTTCTCCTAAGGGTTATTTCAAGGGATTACTACTCGTACCACAGCCTTACCTGGGGTTGTAAAAAATGTGAAAGTACAATGTTAAGATTGCTCGGGGTGGATTGGACACGTTTGTATTATTTATTTGTTTATTGTAAAAGGGTTGCCTTTAAAATGTACTTAGTTTATTGTGGTGTGACCTTAATAGCAAAAGCTTTTACGAAAAATAATTTGTCACAGGCGATATTGACAATAGAAAGCTTTTTTATGGTTGGTAATACTTTAAAAATCACAATAAAAGGAAAATAAGTGTCTATAATTGTACTGAAATTAACTGTATTAACCTTATCTTAGGAAATACTTAAGATCGCTATTTGCAAAATACTTGTAATCACTGAATTTTGAGTGGTGCGTTAACCACAGCTGTGTGTAATTCCTTGTGCCTTACAAAATATACAGCATGTTCAAAAAGTCGTGTGACTCAGAATCTATAATAATAATTAAATAAACTAACTCAAATACGCCGTCAATTTATGTTTACCGACTAGAGCGGGCAAACCTTGATTGGCGGATAATTTGCCAAAATTGCCAAGAAAACCTTAACCGGCTGATTAACCTGTCAAACCCCATAAGACCCGCGGGCGGGTTGATAACAATTAATTTTCGATTGTGTCTGAAAACATGATACGTGAAGGTTTAAAATTAAACATGTGTTGGTAAACTCCAGGCTTACGGTAGAGAGTTCACCAACTTTTAAACAGCCGATAAACCTGGATTGAAAGCGTTCCCGTACAATATATGTCAAATAAAGCTGAACCGGTTGATTAATAACCCTCCTTTCGCAGTCGGTTAAAAATTAAACAGGCGTTGGTGAACTCCTGGCTTAATGCTTAACCGGCTGATTAAAATTAAACATATATCGGTGAACTCCAGGCTAAGCATCCGTGCGCCAGCCGCGAACCCGTCGGCGCGTACAAAAGACATCAACGATGCCCGTGCGCCGCGATGCGTTTCTCTCGAACAGTTATGCATTAACATGCATTGAGATATTGCCGCTCGATTTGTTTACACCTTTGTTTTTCGTATAACCACAGGTAGTTGGCGTCGACTTGAGTTCAGAAGTTGAGTCGACGATAGCGCTTTATGAAATAAGCTGGGCCCGGAGCCAAGTGGCAATTTATTCTTAAGCGAAGTTCGTTATCGCTAACAAAATGTGTGAAACTGACATATGCCATCGAAACATCACGTGAATTTTGTTTATATATTTTGAAATTTCGTTGGCGATAGCAAAGTTTGCCCAAAAAATTGCCATTTGATGTGATAAGTTAGTTAATAAGGTAAATGATTTGTTGTATGTTTAACAGTTATGTCTTTTATTTACATAACTGTGTAAGCAAGTTGATTTAAAGGTCTCAAGCTCATTTGTTTTTATGAGCTCTGTCTATTAAAAGAGAGAATTGAAAAATCGTTTTATTGCGTATTCTGTGACAAAATTGCTAGAAAAAAAGCATTTCAGGAAAGTTTAAATGAAATAGCCGTAAACTTGTCAATTTAGCATGCGGTTACTTACGATCATCTAATTCTTCTTCATAATCTGAGAAGTATCTTTCTTCTTTCAGTGCTTGATCCGGCTGCTGGTAAAACCTCTCTGATTTTATATACATTTTTAGGTACATCACATCAAGTTTTCAGTCACAAAAGTCACCAATACACACGATATATAAAATACAAAGCTGGTTTTCAAATGTAATCACTGGAATTTATTTAGTTAGTTATACTCAATCACACATCACAAAAATCAAAGTCTATCGTCACTTATCGATACGGGCCGAGAGATAATCGCAAAACCGCATCGACTGCTCGCGTCTCGCGATCGAGTCGTATACTTGCGCAGGCGCAGGTGCGAGCGTGCGCGCGTCGTGCCCGGCGAGCTCTCGCGCACTGCCCCGACCCGCTCGGACCTTTGACAAAAAAACCCGACAAGTGCAACCTGAGGTTGCGCTGTCACTGTTCCGTACTCCTCACAATGTTGAGGGAACAAGTCTTTGTGTTGAGCTTAGTCTTGGCTGTACCAAGGTATAAATTAAAAGCCAGTAGCTGCTAAAAGCTGTTCAAACGGGTTTCGCTCGCGTTTAAACTTTTTAATTTATCTTGTAAAAGAACGGCAACATTGCATTGTTATATTGAAAATTCTTGCTACATGTACTCGTAGATAACAAAGCTACTGGTTAGTAAGCATTTTTCTTATTTCTTTCTTAATTTAAGTAATGATGGTATGACTGAAAACCCTTTGGAATAATGATACAGTACCTATACAAAACTTTAATTTATACCCATCATCATTATCATTCATTTTGGATATCATTAACGAAAAATCCGTTCCTCATGCGACTTATTTTAGGAATTAAAAACAGAATTTCTCAAATCAATTCTTTCGTAGCTGTCGTGTCGGTTCTTAAATAGGTGTGTCAAGATGGTTCCCATTTTGTATTCTAATGCGGAACCAAAAACACAGGTAAGACTCCTATTGCTCAGATTTGTTATTTGTGATTAAGGGCAAATTCTTTGGAATTCCCATATTGAATTTTATTTGTTATAGACGACTTTAAAAGGCATTTTAATACATCAAATTGGTTTAATAAATATATTTTTTTAAATACAGAAGGGGAAATATGTTTTGATAGGTAGGTATAATAGTAAGCGGAAGTATTTATTAGTTTAAAAGTTTAGTGTATCATCCTAATGATATAGATGTTAAAGTTTACGTTTTGCTTTTGGTAAGTTACTTAAATAAAAAATTACTTGCAACTTCGTAGGAGTTTTCAATTCCTAACATTTAGTTCTCTTTTATTTAGGTAATTTGCCATTATAAACGAGTAAAGTACACTTCACGACTGTTTTCATTTCATTTCATTTCTTATACAAAGTGAGGTTGCTTCATCTGTTTACCCTATGTACATTACTTGGTCAAGCCATGGGGAAGCCAACTTCTACAGGTTTTCTCCTCAATTTAAAGCTATCTTTTATACTCGTATCTATCTAACCATATAGCTAATTGTTGCCAAAACGAATTATAATGTATACCATCACTTCACAACTTATATAATATTTTCAGTAATGTGTAACAACAATCCGTTGTTGTGAATATTAGGTATATTTGTAACAAAAATAACCAGGAGAAAATACGATCATGTATTTATGTTCATATTTAACTAATTAACCTGACTGATTCTACTACTGACCACCTGTATTAATATGCAACGTCAATATAATTTTATGTGCATACAGATTCGCTCGCGCATAGACAGTTATGATTATTTTGTTAATTCGTTGTGTATATTCAACTCGATCACGAACATCCATAATATAGATAGATCGATGCTCCGATCTATATCTCTAAATCAATTAGATGGCAGAGGTGAAGCCGGGTCGAGGAATTAGCGATTTTAATAAGCGAAGCGAGTTTGAGAATGCACTCCTGTCACAGTTGATCTGGTTTCTGTTTTACGGATGTAAGGTATTTGCAATGTTGCAGACAAGTTGTAACACAAGGCATTTATACAAATGTCTAATCTTAAAGAGAGACACATTTGATTTTATTGCGTTTTATAAGTACGGAAATGATCTTTTAATTATTTTTTACAAAAAAAGTTATTAGGCAATGTAGTTTACGATGTTAATAGCACCAGCTACAAGTTACTAGTCATATTGCAATCCATCTTCATTAGTCTATATTAGTTAAGTTGTATAAAATATCATAAATTAACCGATCAAACCAAACAATATAATTAGGAGCATTTTATTCAAATATCGCTTATAAATTATGTATACGACTATGGCTCCCGTATTACTGATATTTATAATATAATCAGTACAATATAGTCTCTTGTGGTAAAATCATAATCGATGTGCGTAGGCGCTTTACATTCTACAGGCTGATTATGGAAATACAGTGCTTGTAAGGCAATATAGTGATCGGAGACACTATATGAATGATAAAGAAATAATAATGTATTGGTTGGAAGGTTGGTCATTGCTTTTAGCAGTGTACACTTGCCCCTTGAGAGGTACGACCTGAGTAACCTCGTTTTTGATAAGTCGTTGGTTTTAATAATATTTTTTTACCTGGTCAACAAACTTATGTTACCACTTTTAGGTACATAATTTAGCGTTTTTTTACATTTTGTCACAGAGCGAATGTAGATACTACAATCAAGATATTCCTAACATATTTGTTTAAGCCGAAAAGTATTTATGAAAATCCTTATTTTGTTTTGCTATACTTTTTAGTTAAACACATAATAGGTAAGTTACATCTATTGCCCTTGTACAAGTAAACGTTAAACGTAAGTATTAGTCAATATTGAGACACGGAAATAAGGTGATGCATTGTTTTATCAAGAAAATAAAAACATCCTGTACCATTCGTTCCCCATATCACATAAGTGGCAATAGTTAAATTTCTTCTGTCGCATTCTTTATTCAAATACCTTGTGTCGCGACATATTTCGCATAATTGATGCCTTCGCTATAGTTATCTGACATTATATTTTATTGGAGTCAGACTTTTATGTATTCCGTGGCCTTATGAGATTCTTGGGGCGTTCAATTTTGCTAGAGGTTTGACTGAACAACTATGTTAATTCAATATTAATATGTAGCAGTCACATTGACATATTAGTATAATTTAATTTTATTAGCTCGCAATCTTGTTAATGATTGCATTAATGATATTTAATAACAATATTTGAGTTTGAATAATGTTACAAATGATGTGATATAAATAACAAAATCTTAAAATAAATAAATAGATGTTTAGTTTAGATATATAGTTTAGATATATGATTCAACTTTAAAAGAGTTGGTGAAAAATGTGTCGTTGTTAAAAATGTGACGTTGCAAGATATGACTAGGCCGGTATACTAACTAAAAGATAATATAAAACGTAAAGATGCAGTTAATAAAAAAAATAGTTGATATACCTGTTTTGAGGCGGGATCCTAAGTCAGTCACAATATTAAGACCTAAAACCAAAAAGGAGACTCAGATTACGATTGTTAATGTGACATTAATATTTCACCCATAAAAATAAAAACTGTATATTATTGTGTGTTCACAGTTTCAGGTTACATATTTTAAGATTATCGATTTTATTGCTTTATTATAATGCCTAGAAGTGCAAAATAACCATTATTAGGAAGATTTACTACCATTTTTCTTTATGTTTTTTTCTCTAATTGGGTATAATAAATTGCAAGAAACAGAAAACATCTGTAAATGAATAAAGCGTATTTACTATTTATTCATTTTAAGACAGACAAAGGATTTCGTTTGTCTGCTAAAATGAACGGTAGAAGTCGTTATTATTCAAATTCCTACGTACCTGCATTATTTTCTTTGAAACGGCGTAAAAACGAATTTATTTATTTGTTCATAAATTGGCGACTAAGTTTTCTACTAATTGATTTATAGAAAAAACTATTTATATTTATCTATTAGATTTATAAAATAAACTGGAAAATGGATTTATAGAAAACAAGTTGCATTTGAAATAAGTAGGACTTTTAAGCTATACATATCAGTTATTTAAAACTATATTTAGAAATTGGGGTACTTCTGACCATTTCGTGACATTTGCGACCGACCGAATTGCAGCGAGCGAGATCCATGCATTATATAAAATTGGAATGTATCAACCGGCGCACACTAAACACCGAAACAAAACTTTAGTGTTCCAATTTCGAACTTCGAGTGCTGACCATTTTGTGACATTTACCGTAACCTGCCGATTTTCAGCGAGTGAGATATTCACGCACTCTATAAGGGTGGCATTGTATCGCAGTATGCGCGGCATCCGGCGCGCGCGCAGGCAATAGAATAGAATTGTTCTAGAACTATGGCGAGGGATACGTTGCCGATTACCTTAATGTCGGCAAGCATGCCGCCTGTCCGTGGTAAAGGGTTTATAAGGAAATGGCTGGGGACAGGACGTTTTGTGCGCGCGCAACGATTTAGTTTAACTGAATTCCGTAGCAATAGCTCGGAATAACAGTATGAATGATACAAGTACATCGTTTCTACAATAATACCTTAGCTATTAGCTACAAAATTAGTTCGATATATAGGTATGCCTTCTGTCCGACAGACACATGCAGTCAAACAACCCTTTGCCATGACTTCATGCAATCTCCTACATTTTTCAACCATCATGGTTCATTCTCCGGACCAAATCATCAGTAATTATTGAACCTGATGGAATTAACCATGGGCGCAGGTTATTTCATTTGTTTTTAAAACTATCCCCTCCACTCATCTCCTCTTTAGTTATATACAAAACGGCTCTAACTTATTAATAAACTAGTGGTTTCCCGCAACTTCGCCCGCAAGAGTTGGATTTTTCATATTTCATCCCCCATTTCACCCGCTTAATGTTTTTATATCGCGACAAAATGTAGCCTTTGTCCTTTCCAGGGTCTCGAACTGTCTCCATACCAAATTTCATCTCAATCGGTTCATTGGCTTAAGCGTCAAGAGGTAACAGACTGACAGACACACTTTCGCATTTACAATATTAGTATGGATCTATAGTCACAGCAGATAGGGAGAAATCTAGAGATAGGTTTAATATCTTCAGTTGTTACCTAAGCACAAATTACATTCTCACTAACGAATCACTGAGTAGTTGTTACACTACACACGTTGTATGAGTTATTTCAAGGTTACAACCTCAAAACCTATTCTAATTCATTAGTTAACGAGCCCTTTTGTTCAAATAAATAAGTTATTCTACCATTATCAGTATATCAGTCAGCTGGATTAGCATTGAGAAGGTCGACCGGCTGCTCGTAGGCGCAACTGGTGGAATGCATAACAAAGTACGATACTATTGCAAATATAGCTTTATATTGATTACCACCTGGGGCGAAAGTTTTGATTGAGATACTTTGGATAAGGTGCACATATGGTACGTGGTACTAAGCACTTTTTATTTTTTTTGCATTAACCTGCATCGTCTGTTTGAACTATGTCAGATAACTTCAGCGGTCTACGATCTGGTGCCAAGATTCATGCCTGCTTTGTTGTCGAATTTGAATAGGAAAAATATTATAAAAATGCGTCATCATTCAAGTTGTATTTATTCTATAAAGAATAACAGCTTGGCCCACTGCTGCAATACAGCTCGGATAGATGTCGCTGACGTCACGCAATGACGTACGAGTAAGTATTCAAAACAGACCATGAATTTCGCACGAGTGGATGGACTGCACGGTAGCTCAGTTGTTAAGAGCGTTGGCCCGGTTAGCCAAAAGTCGTGGGTTCAAATCCTACCCATTGGCGAATTTTTGGTTTCTTATTTAAAAATTTTTAAATAAGAAAAAAATAACACTGTGAGTGTAGCTAAAATATTTATTTCAGAGGTTCAATTTTTTCTTCTCATCTTATATACACGTACCTTATGGTCAATAAGCAGTTCTTATTAGCCACTTTCGTTTAGTAGAAGGTCATAGGGTAAGTGCCCACTATCTCAAACCACACAGCCAGGGCGTGGTAAGAAAATCACAGTTATAATGACGAGAAAGGCAATTTCAAGTGTTTTGTTTAGTCGTATTTAAAACTGAGTAGATACGGTCGGGTATTCTTCAACACTAAAATATTTTTGTTTGTCCAGTCACAATATTGTGGGGAGTCTCCGAGTCTTCAAAACTCCAGCGAATGGGCTAGGTACTAGGCAATGCTTGACCTGTACACACATTTTTACATTAGCTGGGATTGTAGTCGTACGCTTGGCCTTTTGATAATTTGGCGATTAAATTGAAAATAAATAATATTTTAATTTGGCGGTCGCTGACTTTAGTTAATAAATGTGATCTATGGATGGAGGCGGCGCGTGCGAGCTTGAGGCGTGGCGCGGAATGCGCCCCGTGACATTTTGGCTTCTTAACTGGTTACTATTTTTTACTTCATCATTCTAGCATTATCCCGGTTGTGCACTCGCACGCGCTTTGGTTCGCTTAGGACCGTGATCCAGGACATGGCAAATCAGGTAATTACAGTGTAGCGACTGCCATCTGACTTCAGTTTTGGTTACACATTCAGTCACCTGAGTATGCAGGTTTCCTCACGATGTTTTCCCTCACCGTAAGAGCTACTATTTTTTTCTTAAAACCTGAAATATGTGCACTTAACTTTTCCTCAGAACAGTTTATGATTATGTTTGCTTTCTGACGTATACTAACAATGTTTTTCATAAAGTAGCCATACAAATGCATAAGTATTTTAATTAATAAAGACGAAGGTTGATTTTAGTCATAAACTTCTAGGCTGAATTGTTTAGAATCCATTTGCTTTAGTTTTTCAGACGTGTCAACTTACATCCTTCGACGAAATATTCATTCTCCTGAAGTATTGAATTTACCTGTAAAAAAAAAAGAAAACTATTAGTATCCTATCATATGATGAAATAAGAAGATGCAATTATAAGGGAATTCAGAATTGTACCGTAACATAGTACCGTCCTTTCTTATGTCCGAAAATTGTCTAAAGCTTTGAGCATAGTAGTACCTAAATTAAAAAAAAAGGTTTTTGTTGAAAATGTATGCAAATATTTACTGTGTGATACAGCTCTAAAAGTTTTTTTTTTATTTGTAAACTGAGTTTAAAACACTAGTATTTAAGTGCCAATTTATATATCGCATTTAAGCCACCCGAATATCTTCGAATAGAAAGTCCGACAAAGAGACATCTGGCTAAACAGAGATTAAATTAATGCGAAATGTGAGCGGTGATTAGCGATCCATTAACCAGAGATAAGTAAAGGTCACGTGACTTTGTGTCAGCTGACCATAATGGAGTCGTTGGATTAGTTTTTTTTAAATCTGTATGTTAGAGAAAGCAAACGTAATGTGCTGTTTGAGCTGCACTCGTTGACATATGGTTGACAAATCGTTTTGCAAAAGTTGGTAGCAAAGACTTAGAGCAAAGATGGATCAAAAGTCTTAACTAAAAAAAAGTATTACCAATATTATGCTTATTTGATAATTACCGCCCTATAAAAATGTTTTTGAGCTTTGCCAGGCCTGTATATCTTCCCGCGTAGGTAGCAAAAACGTACCTACACGCGGCGACCCCTAGGTAAGGGACTAAACAAGTTGGGTGTCGCTAGCCGGCAGCGACACGCTCCCGCGTTTTATTCACCGGCGGTGCGCGACACTAGGTTGCTGGTTTGACGAGCGTGAATAAAGTCCTAGAGAGATGCGCTAGATGGCGTAAGTAGCTTCTTGTGGCAGTCAACCCTATCGCGTTGCGTGATAGTACGTCACTGAATAGGTTTAGTGTATTATGAATCATATTCCAGAGTTATAAGAATGAAATTATCTTGCAATGTATTTCTGTAGGTGTCTACACGAAAATGTTTTGAGTCAGAGGCGAACTGAATTACACCATATCGTTAACAACATTGAGTAGATATTTCTTTGAATTTCATTGCAAAGTCATACTTCTGTACGGAGTACTAGTACTTATTTTGTGGCTTTGTTAAACAATTGTATGTATTGATTCGTTTGACGACCGTCTTGGTGTACTCGTATTGGTTCGCGCCCCGGACTTCTAAACCAGGCGGTTGCGGGTTCGAATCCCGCAAGCACGAGCATTTATACCTAAGTCATGGATGTTTAAATGTTTATAAGTATGTCTATCCGTTATTCTAGTCACCATAGCATAAGCTCACGTTTAGTTTGGGGCTAGGTAATTGGTGTGTATGTTGAAACAATTTAATATTTATTATTATTATTTATTATTCGTCCATCGCAAAATGCCAAATGATAGCTTCTCGATATAACACTTTATTTTAACTTAAATACACAGTCTACCAATATCCCTACCCACTATGTATACCTACTTAGTAGGTTCTTATCTTATGTAACTATTTTACGCCTGGCAAATGACTCGCAGATAATGAAGTTGTCAAACATTTTATTACTTATCGCCTAACCTGCGACCAAATTATTATAAGGCGACTTAATTTTACGCTCTGCCAATAAAACATATCCCACAACCGACCCGAGGTGTCATAAAACATAAGTGTTTTTGCAACGTACCCATTACCCGGCTGAAGAAGTGATTAGCCAAGGACAGTTTACACAGGACGACAAATGGCTGAAATGTTTAAACAGTGCGATTTAATCGTCGCCACGGCCGCTTAAACGCCGCTTAAATTATAATAAGTGAGCGAATGTATGGGAGTTACAATAATTATTGGCTTCATGAACGTAATTTTCTAGTTAATGAAATATCTAATAGATTAAGCCGAGATCCAAGCGGGTAATTGAATATTTTGCTAAAGTTTGCCACAACTAAGATAAATCAGCCAGTTTTTTTAACTATGCCCACAAAGCAGCATTGTTAAATAAATGTAAAAACACGGTCTTTTAAAAAACGTAATTGAATTTCTTTCAGGGGGTTACTTTGCTGCTCTAGTACAACAACTTTTAATATAGAACCAACATCGTAATCAATCGATGAATAAATGACGATCGATTGATCAGCTAATTACAATATTGCAGGGATTTGTAGGTTATCAGTAATTTGATCGTACCCATTCCAAAGTTGTTGCATTTTATTTGTACAAGGGGTGGTTTGGGGGTGCCCAAACACAAAATTATCAAAAAATATACCTTTTTGTACTGGACCACTGATCGACCAGATGTGACCAGTCTTTATGCAAAAATTAACCATTTTTTGAGCTTTTGATGTTGCCACCATAGTTAAAGCTGTTGTATTTGAGCAGCAGAATCATTCCCTAAAAGAAATACAGTTCAGAAATATTAACAAATCAGTGCTTTGCGCTTTACGCTATGTTTTAGTGATTTTGTATGATACAGAACCTGCCATCTTTACGATTCCTTAAAATTATGTAATGTGACTTTAAAACATTAAAATACCTTCAGCATCTCTTCCCGGCATCACTGTATATTATGTAAACAGTTTATTAGGTCTACATTACATCTCTGTAGATCACATAATTAAAGCTCTGAAAATCTTACAAAGTACCTAAGTTTTCTGCTTATTGGCGTATCTATCTGAGCTATGTCCTAATAAGGCAGATAGCGTTGAGGAAGTAACCTAAGTTATTATCCTTTTAAAGTTTCTTGCATTTTGTGTTTAATTCCAGACCCCCTGTGGCCGACTCTAAGTCAACACTTGAGTGGTAATGAATGAATTAGATGTCTTTACGTCATCGGCAGTGTATGAGGTGGTTTATTGTTTGTTTACGTGTTATCTGTAATTTAAATTTATCCAACCGAGTACGAATTTTCAGGCGTTTTGGTAAGTACCTACTTTTAGGGGTTGGGATCGGACCGTAACTTATGAAAAAAAACTTTGAACAGTATGTAACTAAATCGTTATACCCACTTACTTTTTTCATTGCAGTATTATTCCTATGTAATTGAAAGCGTGGCTTAAAATAATGAAATAAATAAAAAGTCGTTTTGGCATTACGAGTCGTTTTTTTAAATTGCGTAGTTTAAAAGGCATGCTCGTAGTTTTCGTTTACCTAATAAATATTTAAATAGTATTGGTCTATTTAAAAGTGTTACAAGTTTTTATTACCAGTATTTAATTAATTAAACAACTTTTCACTATCACAGCATCAAGTACACTTGTAGAAATGTGTTAGATAAAGCAACAAGTTACCTAAATTACTGCTTAGGATGTAAATTTATTCCACAGTCAATTAATTAGCAATACAGTCCTTAAGTTAAAGGTATTAATTTACACAAACACACCTATTTATATTAATTTATACAATTTTTGTTTTGAATGTAGAGCGATCGAAATAATTAATAAAATTATTTTCTCGCGTAGACTTACCTACATTGTTTTTTTGATTAGTCAATCACTTAAACCATAATAATGTCCTCCTAGCCGATTTCGACTAAGGCGGCCTATCTCAACAGAGATTAGCCAACTGCGCAGAACATATTATAGTGCACAAGTGTGTGCGCAATACACAGGTACACTCTCTGTTCCTTCACTCTCATAATTCGGTGAGACGGCAGTCCGACATGACCTCTACGATCAGGCGCAGGACCAACGGCTTAACGTGCTTTCCGAGGCACGGGAGTGTTAACACCACCAACTTTTTTATTTGTGTAACGCGAATTAAGTTCATAAAAGTGCCTAAATTCTAACTATACTTTTGTTAAAACTCCTTGACAGTAAAATGGACTAAAATTAAAGTGTTCGAAACGTCAGGTTTAAAATAAAATGTAAATAAATCGCAAAGTAATCCGTAAAATTGTGTTTTAATGAGTTCAACAATTCGCGTAAACGTAAGAAACAAATATCTACTAGTGCTGCTGGATGGGATAAAATATCATGTCCAAACACGTTATTGATCCGGTTCTCTGTCACGTGTTCAACTTGTGCCTAAGCACTGGTACCTTCCCTATAGTCTTTAAAAAGGCGATTGTCCATCCTATTTGGAAGAGTGGGGACAGAAGCAGTGTTGGCAATTATAGGCCCATATCCGTGCTCCCTTCACTGTCTAAAATTTTAGAAAACATTATGAACAAAAGGTTACTAAACTATTTTAAATGCAGAGGTGTTATTGCGGATAATCAATTTGGATTTACCTCGGGACGGTCTACTGAGGATGCGGTTTTAAAATTAACTATAACTATAGTTCAGAATTTAAATATTAAACTTAAAACTATCGCAATTTTTCTGGATCTTTCAAAAGCATTTGACACTGTTTCTGTCCCCATCCTTCTAAAGAAGCTCCAAAGTGTGGGTGTCCGAGGCGTGGTATTGGATATTTTTAAAAGTTATCTTACAAATAGGTCCCAATGTGTAAAAATAGATGGTCTGGTGAGCCAGGAAGAATATCTCAACTTTGGAGTCCCTCAGGGAAGTGTACTTGGTCCCACACTGTTTTTACTCTACATTAATGAGTTATGTCGACTATCTCTGGCAAACTCAGAAATAGTAACATACGCTGATGATACTGCTATTATTGTGAGGGGCCAAACCTGGGCGGAGGCACTTAGAAATGCAGAGTCGTCTCTTCGGATAGTTATGAGTTGGCTAACGGACAATATTTTGACACTTAACTTGACAAAAACTAAATTTATGACCTTTTCCCCTATCATATCCTCTCAGCCCTCCCACGATTTTGTTATTCATGCTCATACCCGTGATCCTAATGACACACGACCTTGTGCATGTACAGAAATCTCTCGAACTAATAGTCTGAAATATCTGGGTATAGTAATAGATTGTACCTTGAAATGGAAAGAACACGTTGAATCCCTGGTTTCTCGAGTAAGAAAGATAATATTTGTTATGAAAAAACTAAGATCAAGCGCGGATTTGCAAACTCTAAGGACAGTATATCATGCTCTCGCCCACTCCATTATATCTTACTGTATAACAGCATGGGGTGGCTCGGGGGTGACATAGTTATTGCGATTGGAACGGGCACAAAGAGCTGTGTTAAAGGTGATGCTTTTTAAGCCAATGTCGTTTGCCACAGAAGAGCTCTTTCAGCTATGTAATTTACTCTTCGTCAGAAAATCTTTCACTCTTAGCGTTGTGTTGCGAAAACATTCTCAACTGCCCTACAATGCAACACTCGTTCATAATAAGCGGCGGAATGATAGAGTCTGTGAGATACTTTCATGTCGTCTTACATCGCTTTGTTGTAATTATCTATTCCTAAGTGGACACTTATATAACTACATAAATAGACTGTTAAACATATACTCTCTACCGCTCTGTGAAGTTAAATGTAAAGTGTTTACATGGCTGTCAACACTTACTTACAATGAAACGGAAGGTCTTCTTAAGGTGTAATGAGATTAACCACCATAAACAAACACACACACATACGACACACATACACACACACACACACACACACACACGCACGCACGCACGCACGCACGCACGCACTCACCCACGTACGCACACACATACTCTTCAGAATTTTGCTAATTTATATTACTTTATTTTTACCAATGTTACTATGTACTTGCTCTTACTTAAATTCGTTTGTCATAGTGGAAGGCTGTTCATAAAAATAATGATAATGTTTATCTTTAAAACCGATTTATAACAGGAACACGGACTCGTCTCAAGTCGTGGAGAATGGGCGTTAATAAATGCAACACAGTCATCGACTACCGTAGTTGTTATCGCACATATCATAATATGTAATCTTGTTATAGTTCCAAATAAATATATTTCATTTCATTTAATTTCAACTTCCTGACTCCGGAGCTGTGTCTGAGTAATTTCAAGACAAAAAACCCAAACACTCTCAGCCCGACCCGGGATTGGAACCCGGGACCTTGTGGCTAGTACCCAGCTTGCTGACCACTAGACCAACGAGGCAGTCAAACCATATTTATCAACAGAATACCTAATAGGTATGTACTTAAAGTATAGTTTAGAACGAAAAATGCCACTTAAGGATGTCAAAAAACAAAAATTATATTGATGATGTAGATTAGTTTGTTTTCTTAATTTTTTTACAATTGATTTTACTTATCTCTGCCAACATAAAGTGTTTTACACTTATGAAAACAATGCTAATGGAAATTACTTGATACTGCAATTCTTTGAACACAGCCATTGCATTTGCAATAAAGGCGATACTTTTGAAGAATTGACTTGCGAGTATGCGAGGGAAAGTTTTTAATAAATCATCATTATCAACCATAGAACGGCCACTGCTAAATATAGGCCTCTCTCCCCCATAGATTTCCAATGTAACCTGTTACAAGCGGTCTTCATCCAGAGCGATCCTGCCGCCTTTATCTGCCGTCAGGCCTGTGAATCTTCCCGCGTCGGTAGCAAAAACGTACCTACGCGCGGCGACCCCTTGGTAAGGGAGTAAACAAGTTGGGTGTCGTTAGCCAGCAGCGACACGCTCCCGCGTTTTATTCACCGGCGGTGCGCGACACTAAGTTGCTGGTTGGACGAGCGTGAATAAAGTCCTAGAAAGATGCGCTAGATGGCGTAAGTAGCTTCTTGTGGCAGTCAACCCTATCGCGTTGCGTGATAGTACGTCACTGAATAGGTTTAGTGTATTATGTATCATATTCCAGAGTCATAAGAATGAAATTATCTTGCAATGTGTTTCTGTAGGTGTCTGCACGAAAATGTGCTTGAGTCAGGGGCAAATTGAATTACACCATATCGTTAACATCATTGAGTAGATATTTCTTTGAATTTCATTGCAAAGTCATACTTCTGTACGAAGTACTAGTACTTATTCTGTGCTGCCGTCTGTCTGTTGTTTCATTAAGTATTTATTTACAAATCTATCCGAATCGAAAAGTCTAATCTTTTTCGCATCGACACACTTTTCACGCCTTCCCGCACATCTAGTCTAGACATTAGACATTGATAAACCTTACCCTGGCTTAGTGGTAGCTAAGTAGTAAATATGTCTAGTGTTAATTAGACGGCCTTGGCAAAAACCAAGTTAACGCAGCGACAGCGGCATCCGACGGAAAGCCTAAGTAGCCAATTATATAGACGATTTCCTTTTTATTTGCGAGTGTCGGGTTACTAAACGTGTTTTTATTGGTTGGTTTAGAATACGGGATTTCGCTATTTTATTTATTTTATTTTTATAACTTAAGCAATTATTTTGCAAGTTTTTACGAAATTAAATCAAATTTCACTTACAAAAATTAATCGGCTGTGTCATCCGGTGGGACTCGAACCCACGTCCCTTCGCTATCCGGGCGAGTGCTCTTACCAACTAAGCTACGGAGGACGTCGCCCGGATAGCGAAGGGACGTGGGTTCGAGTCCCACCGGATGACACAGTCGATTAATTTTTATAAGTGAAATTTAATTTAATTTTGTAAGAACTTGCAAAATAATTGCTTTAGTTATAAACATATAATAAGTTAAGCTGATTTCATCTTAACTGATGGTTAAATATTTGTAAAAATATTTCCATTGGATGTTATCCAGTCACACCACATCACTATTCCTCACCAAAACAAACAGTGTTGCGGACGTACTTCGTGACAAATGGCGGAATGCAATCCTTATTTCCATTACACGAAACGCGTTTAATTTACTTCATAATCAGGCCCACGACAGAGAATCAGGTGCAAAACTTACGGTTATTATTATGCTGTGAAACTAGCTGATGTCTTTTGGTAAGAGGCCTATCTATTCTAAAATTAGTTGGCTGGCATGAGGGGAAGGAAAATATATGAAAATTTCAAAACATTAAGACCATGGTACACACATGATACATACTTTTAAAGTACGAGTACTTAGATACGACTGCCTCGTTGAACTAGTGGTCAGCACGCTGGGTACTATCCACGAGGTCCCGGGTTCGAATCCCGGGTCGGGCCGAGAGTGTTTGGGTTTCTCTGTCTTGAAATTAATCAGACACAGCTCCGGAGTCAGGAAGTTATAGGCTTAAAACAATAAAATCTTTTTGCAAACAAGGCGCAGGCTTAAAACGAAACACCAATATTCTATAGTAAAAAAGTGAGGGTAAGATTCCACGACCTAACTAGATCATTGCCTATGTAGGCAATCATCTAGTTAGGTCGTGGAATCGTAACAGTTAAATATAACTATTACTAATATTGTATTATGATTATTTATGATAAAGCCGGAGTTTCAAACGTGATCTGCGAGGCTTGGGAGACGTAAAATTTTACATTCAATGCCTAATATATTATGTATTTGGACTCATATGTATATTTATGTTTGACCTTTGGCCCGAGTGAATATTTATGAAGCTGAGTCAGTATTTAGGTATTTTTCTAATTGTATAACCGAACAGTAAGTAAGAGCTATTGATAGGAAAGAAAGCTACAGTAGGTATTTTTTAAAATTCTCTTCTAAACAGGTATTTGACCATAGTCACCATGGTGGTACTGCCAACGCACACCTTAATCTACCTAACATACGTTAACCTAAAATAATTTAGCGGCGTTAACCTAAAATACGTTCTAAAGTATATTCTCTTCTGATTTTGCTTATAAGTGGATTTTTTTAAGAATAAATTTGTTTTTAATACCTGTTTAAAGACTTTTAAAAGCCTATATTACAAGAATATTTGCCACTCCTATTGCAAACCATATTCCAAACAAAAGACAATTTTGAAACTAGGATCGCGATTGTTTTATGTTCCTCATAATAAATCATGTCAGACATAATAAGCCCCTAACGTGTGTCTGACCTGCGCCCACGCATCTATCGCACCGAGAACCTGAAATAAACTCTATAATTTTCAACTTTACGACTCTCAAAATAGGGCGACAATTCTTGCATTGCCCACGTCAAGTTACACCCAAGTTTGGATAACAATTTCTGACCTTTAAAAGCGAAGATATAAAGCTGACTTTGAGCAGGAACTTCTGTGGTAAACTGTACAGCCTCACGATAAGATGTGACAAGTTGTATTAGCACAGCCCCTATTCTTAACAGAATAGAGGTGATTATGGTAATGACACGGTGTCACTTGGACTGCAGGACATGGCCAGGTCGCGTGGTAAACGTGTAAACTGTCGTCCCTTGTGACTGGTATAAAGTTGGCTTTTGTGGGTCAACATGGAGTGGTCAGAGCGTTCCTAGATCCTTGTGATGAAACGGGACCAGTAAGGACTTACCTGATTAAGACATTGAAGCACCCGCATTTGCAGTCATAAAGCGGCATGCAGTTGGCAGCAGCAGAGCTACGCCTTGGTCTGTTGCTTATTCCAAGGTAGGTACTAAGTGTGTATTGCATTTTGTAGTGCAAACGCCTGTCAGTAAAACTATTTCAATTTTAATATTACTATAGGAATGGTTCCACTGACCATTCTCAAAATTGTATCTTCAATTTGACGTATTTTTGGTTACATCCTTTTTTGTCTAGGTCTTAAAGCAGTAAGCAAAGTAAGGTGAATAAAAATACTTTCCGTGTTTATTTTAATTAAAATTCCTTCAAGTTGATATCTAATCGCAATTCAAAATATAAGGAAAATTCAAAATGCTACATTGGTCACCCTGCGCGTTAAGCTTGCATTTCCGCTACTACCACGTATTGCTGCAGGCCTGACATTTCTAGAGCGTAGGCGCATCTAGTTTGCTATATCGACGGCGATTATGACAAATTAGTAAATGTCTCATTTCAAATGTCAGGGTTGGGATTAAGTGACAATAGATTTTGATTAGACTTGCACAGGTCGTAGAGTTCTTAATCGTTTGAGCACTTTGATTAGTACTTTATTTACCCTGGTGTTGCCAAGTTTAGGGTTATCTATTGGTTATTAGAGCCTATTTATTTCCCATCCCACATAGACTAAGATCATAGTTATTAATTTATCCTGTATATAATACTGTTTGCTGGTCTAATTCAAGGCTTTGTTGCACCATTTTAACGTTTACAAACGTGAAGAACATGTTAACCTCTATTATTATTATTATTAACTAAAGTAAAATGGTACACTTCAGCCATAAGGAAGGCAGCAGAATCTCTAAAGTTGTGATATTATTTAATTGCCTCATATGTTTCAAGAATAAACATTTAATATATTTTTTGGTAAACATTCGAGTCGGCATTTCAAGAAAGGTAAAGTAGCACTGTAAAAATCTTTCTTTATTATTTTTATAGATGTTGTTGATGCTTCTTTACACCTTTCAGCAAAAACAACATCTGATTCAGCAATGAAAAGTCATAATTTAGCGTATTTATTAACCATTCGACCTTTGTTTTTGTCTAAATTACAAAGCGTTTTCTTGAACTGTGTTTCGTTTGACATTTTCCCTTCAAAAGTCATTTAGGTTGACTCTTCATTTAGGTATTTTATTAAAATTGCGTTCAATTCTCGAAGCGTTCAACAAGCCAAATGGAACAGCGGGGTTCAAGGTAAGTCGTTTATTTTGATTTTAAAAGACAACAAGAAATGGGTTCTTATTTTATTTTATTTATATTTAATAAGAACTTACATCTTTTAAAATATTCAAAATGTGATTTATTTTATGTAATGTAGGCACTTTTATGTAATTACTGGCGACCAGCCCTCGCTCAACACGATTGCGAATTAAAAATATATAAACAGCACTTTGGAATAACGTAACTTTCTACTGGAAAAAGTATTTTCAATATCGTTTCAGTACTTTCTTTTTAAAAACATAATTACAAACTTTATCTCGTTATAATATTAGTATAGATTATTTTTAGGAAATGGAAATAATTCAGAAAATCTTCAAACAAAAGTGGAGGGATCATACTAAATCATTTTGTTTTTCACACTTTAGTTAGTGAAATCGTGATTATTTGTTTTTAAACATTTTAAGAATAAGCCCGGAAGGCAGGCGGAACATAAAATGTCCGTTGTCCTTTTGGCAAAATTCATTGAGTCATTTGAAAACAAAAGAGAAAATAAGAAAAATAAAACACATCAGCTCCATTATCAAATGCTACATGAGGCGTTTATGGTTTTCGTTTTGGGGCCGCAATGGAAGCGAGATTTCGTTTGTAACCTAACATTTTATTTACCTTAATACTTTAGAACATTATATGTTAATTAAGAAACTGTAACAGTTTTTCTCAAAATAAAACTAACGCCGTGATTTTGTTTCTATTTGTTAATCATTTATTTAACAATCTATAACAACAAGTAAAACCAGATATTAAGGTTTTTAACTTTTAGCTTGAAAAACGTTGATTTTATACAACCTTCTCTTCACAGCAAGCGACTTCCAGCAGGCCTATTGCTTACAAATTGCAATAGCTTCAGCTCACAGAAAACCAATAATTTATTTTGAAACAACATCTGGAAAGCAATCAGAGCTATTAAAATGTCAATTTATATTCATTTGAAATTGCATTGGTACTCGCGTAAGCTTTTTAACCTGTCGAAAGCCCATAAGATCCGCGGGCGGGTTGATAACAATTAATGTTCTATTGTGTCTGGAAACATGACGCGTTAAGGTTTAATTAGTCCCTAGTCCTGCCGGGTCTAAAATTAACAATCATTCTTTCTAAACAAATCTTTTAACCCCAACTCCAACTTCGCTGCAAGTGAGGCTCCACTCCGACTTAGTCTGAAGGCCTGCGCGTGGGCCGCGGGCGTGACATTTGCCCTCGCGGTGCAGCGTGACGTCATCACGTGACTCACCACCCACGGGGTGACATTTCTTGACTTTTGCCTTGTTGTCTGAATAATAACCGTTTGTTTTGGCGGAGGCGATAGTCATCGATTCTATTTTATCGATTTGTTATCGAATTCAAGAGATATTGGAGGAAGAAACCTTGCTGTGTCTGCGGTTTATTCGAATTTTAGTGTTGGACATTCATAAGGGCTTGACTGGACTCCTGATAATAATTTTTATTAGAGAATAGCTTAAAGCATAAATAATGTAAAACATTAGCTGACTATACAGTAAACAAAGATACGAATTTATAGTTTGTAATTTTAATAAGTAGGCATAATTTTTGACATGGGTTATTTTTTGCCATTGCACCTTGAATGTAAATCTCAGTAATGAGGATCTATAACAACAATAATGACAGTATTTAAATCAGAGGTGTGTCAGTTTGACATTCGACCTCTGAATGAACGACATTTTCCAGCATGACATCTTAAATGTTTGTTTTGTCCTTTTTGTTTTGATCTTTTGTTTTGAATAATTTTATTTACGTTACGTATAAAAAATTATAAAATATTTTTTACATAGGAAATGTTTTTATAACCATCATAAGGCATAGTTTTTTTCATATTTTTTTTGGTGATAAAACATTTTGAAATAAAGTTTGAAACATTTAGTACGTAGGTACTGCATGTACTTACTTTCTTGATACAAGCAAAAAATGCATTTTGGAATTTAAAACACCCAAGGTCAGACAAGAGTAACCAACAAGATGGCGTATTGTTGACATTTAATATAATGAAATTACCACTCATAGCATTACTTTTTAACTTTCATGAAAAGGGTGATTTATATGTATTAAAGAGCCTTCATTATTGTTAAGTCATATAGTCTGATAGGTACCTACGAAAATGACACATACAATTTAAGTTTTTTAATTATCTCATAATAGTTAAAATACATGCAAATTTTGGTTGTACGAGTACTAAATTTATACTAAAAACATGAGTTAAACTATAATTATTATGGTTATAAGATATTGCGTTGCCTCTACCCATGTAAATCGCACTCAGAAAGTACGCTGACGCTGCCACCTTGACATTCGCATGTCAAATGTCAACCGGCCGTTGACCCCGCCTCGTGATAGTTCACTAGTTGATTGCTGCCCGCTTTTTGACGTTTTTTTCTTAATCTTTAAACCCGGAGACTACTTCCGATATTTTTTGTAATTACTCTGATTGACGCGCTTTCGTTTTTTAATCTTCTTATTTGACTTTCGAACAGTTAATATCTTATCTTATTTGTGTTCGATTTTAAAATAATATACGAGTCCGATTTTAGAATTTGTGAATTACCATGTAAAATGTGGACATTTAATCTGTAATTAATTTAATTAGTCAAATCTTAAACAAGTTCTCGCCAAATATTTATTTTGTTTGATCCACATAGCCTTTATTGCCTAATTATATACATAAGTTAAAAACAAGTTTCTTTTATTTGAAATAAGTGTGACATATTTAATTATTTAGAAATTCAATTGAAAGACAATTTAGTTATGCCTACCTATTTTAAAAATATATTTTACCTACTTATTTAATATATTTTATTTGAAAATATGAAATTATCTGACGTTGTCAATATAATTGTCAAAAACCTTATTTTTCTTAAAAAATAGGAAAATAATATAAGACGATGTCACTGTTTGCCCGTATGAGATTTGATCGCACCGCAGTGATCTCACATCAATGCCTTTTACGAAATACACAAGCTAATACTTGGCCGCTAAGTTGACCCTAAGTCCTTTCTCGGTGTGATGACCTAAGCGCTTAGAGTGACGGCTTCCTTTGCAGATAGCCTTGTGATCAAACCGGTAATATAAAAGTGCGTAAAAGTTACAAATAACTCAAGAAATTCACACAGTTATTAATACAGGTTTGGCTACTTTATCGCAAAAAGGCCAGTTTTATAATTAAATATCCCTAATTAACATGTTTTTGACGAGTTTAAAATTGTTGTAAGCTCTATGCTGACGGTTCATCGAAAAAAAGTCAAGTTTTATAAAAAACATTTTTAAAAAATCTTGAAAAAGTCTTTTGTAACAATTACAAATTCACTCCCATCAAAAAACGAAGTGAGTTACTAAGTAGCTTAAAAATATTCGTATAGGAAAAAATATTGACAAAAAATATGACATGCTGTGCTACTTGCTTTATAATTGCCATAATCCTTTGGTCTTGTTGAGATAAGAATAATCTCATTGCGACCTAAACTAATTCTTACGTGTTGGCATTTAAACTGATCCAACTGGTATGTCCCATATTGAATCAGTTATTACAAGTAGCGCACTGGAACCAAACCCAGTAAGAGCGCTCCTTACAAACTTATGAACTAACTTAACATATAATCACTGTCTAAATATTGAAATGAAGTGAAAGTCTATTTGCGTTGATACTTTTCATGCAGTTTTTTAGATAACCTGTAACTTAAATAAGACCAAATAAAGGTTGATATTTTTCTCTTTCTTACAATCTTGCTTGCATTAGGTGTATTCCGAAAATAGCCACGAACTAACTAAACCACCCAACGGTCGTGATTTGAAATGTGGCCATTGTGATCAGTCGCCATAAGCATCTCCGTGGAAACGGTAAGGTGGACTGGTGAAACAGTTTCTTAGAAAGTGATCACACTTTCTAAGAAACTGTTTCACCAGTCCACACCGGAACTGCTTGTTGGAGTGCCTATATGGCCCAAACTATATCCTAACCTAACCTCCTAACCTACCCTGATTTGTCGAAGTTGCGATATCAAAAGATATGGCCAAGAAAAAACCGAGGATAATCAGAATGGTATATGTGACATTTTAGTTAATGAAACCATAACAATTATTTTTAGATTCTATAAAATCGATCTTACTTTTATACTAAATTGTTTAGGAAGCAGTTTTTGTCTACTATAATAAACCTATTTTAATACATTTAGTCGCTGGCGATTCTGGGCTTTGGTCTATAAACTTTTGGCCATGTCCTTTGAACCGAATTTTGATTACATATAGTTATTTAAGATTTGGCATATATTGACAGGAGTAAATCGATGTGCTGCCGACTGGACAATGGACTGGACTTTCTTTACCTTTGTTTCGAGAAAGTACTTGGTTAGCTCGCTCCATCATCGACTCTGTCTGCGCCACGTCTGGCTTAGTCTAGAGTCAAGAGCAAACCCATTTCGAATTAAAAAAAAGTACTTTTGAAGCAACTACGAGTAAGTTTAACAGTTATTCTGATTGTAACCCTTCTGTCTCTCTTTGTAGTCGTGCAAGTACGCCTCTAAATTACGTTTAATTTATTTAGGAAGTGTATCGCAATGAACTTTGCTGCTAAAGGTAAACCAGTTTTTACTCTATCTCGAGTGTTGCTATTTGAATATAAACTGCCCATTCGCAACGAATTTACGATAGAAGGAAGTATTGGTATAGCAATAATTGGGTCAAGGATATCATTTGGTTTTTTAGATTAATAAGTAGTGCTTAATGTAGTTGACACATACGTTAGGTAATGCGCAGCGAATTCGGTCGCATTTTTGTACTGGTTTTTAGATGCTATTTTTAGTTATTTTACTACGGTGTTTATGTAGTTACGTAATATGCGTAATAATAATAATAATGTCCTCCTAGCCGAATTTCGACTGCAGTGGCCAATCTCAACAGATATTAGCCGACTACGCGCGAGATATTATAGTGCACAACACAAACACCGAATTATAAGAGTAAAGGAACACAACACAGTGTTCCTTTACTCTCATAATTCGGTGAGATGACAGTCCGACATGACCGTAGAGAGATGAGGCGCAGGACTAACGTGCTTTTCGAGTCACGGAGGTGTTAGCACCACCAACTTCCTGACTCCGGAGCTGTGTCTGAGTTAATTCAAGACAAAATACCCAACAATTTTCGGCCCGACCCGAGATTCGAACCCGAGATCTCGTGGATAGTACCCAGCGTGCTGACGACTAGATCAACGAGGTACGTATTAAGTGCAGTAAGTATTCATTTGTGAGTAGACAGATTACACACTTATTTATTATCAATCACAAATCCTCATACGTCATTTAACGAAGCCTTGGAATAGTTGATCTTGCACCGGTGAAAGCCTTTAGAGGTTTTTAGTGGTCATCAGTCTGAAACGAGCCCCACATAACCCAGGGGTTATGTGCCCCAGTCAGGACTGCCCCCGCAGTTGGTAGGTAGCTTTTACGCAGAGTAGTAAAGTAGAAAGTGTACCACTTGCTCTTGATGCCACCAATCATTGCGTACCAACGTTTACTATCTTAAATGAATTTGATGTTTCCTAAATTTTTAGGGTTCCTTATCTCAAAAAGGACCCTTATAGGATTTGTTGTCCGTATGCCTGTGAAAACCCCTTTTCTCAGAAATGCGTCTTAAATTGAAAAAAAATTAATGCCATATTTGCTAGCATTTCGCAGGGGAATCAAAACCTATAGGGTACTTGGGGTTTGGCAAAAAGGAAGGTTTTTTTAGGTCTTACACCATAAGCAAAGTAAAAAGTCCAAAAAAACGAAAATTTGTGGTTACATCGTAGCAAATTTACCTTTTTTTGTACGGAAAACTCACTTCGCGAGTCCGACTCGAACTTGCCCGTTGGAAATGATTTTATACTATGAAAACTTGATACTAAACCTTCAACTTTCCAAGACCGAAGGCTAACAAGAATCATTGAGTTACGATCAGCAAAAATAAGAATCATTGCGGAGAGTAAGACAATGGTTGCATTCAGGAGTGCTGCAATGTAGGTTGCATTGCTATTATCCGGTCGCACCTGTATTCAATAAGCTGGTTGTAAATTAGTCTTTCAGCGGTGGCACGCCCCTGCCTAAGGATCTCGAGGTTAAGGTTACCATATTCCGTTTGGGATGTGCTTATTCGAGTGCATTATTATACACATAATTTTTGGTACTGTACGAAATGAAGTATGGTCTGATAATAGTATTTAAGAACTTAAAGAAGTTACAAAGGCAGGTAGGTTCACCATTTCATGACGTAATGCCTAAGTATCTTTGCTTTAATGCAGAATATTATGATCTAAAGTCTATATATATAGCAGTATCTCTAAGGAGTCAATCGTGTATTACATACCAAAATGTTAGTCATGAGTATTTCTCAGAGGTTACCCGTCAAAGTTACGTACTAAAATAATTTAAATAAAAGTTAAACCACAGCTTAGAGGCAGCCCTATGCTGTCAGAGCTTCTTTATTATCTAAGTACAGACAGAGCTCTAATATCCATGTATATTATTTCGATTGTTTCATACCTACAATGTATGAGCTAATAGATTAGTAGCTTCTCTACACTGACAGCATTCCAAATATAATCAGCGATCAAGAAACTTGAAACTTTGCGCCTTGCTGCTTTTATTTCTTTTATAGTGTTCTTACACGAGTTATCTTTAACTGGTAATAATTCACTCCATTTTCCGTGCTATCTTCTCATTCCATTCAACTATGCTCTTCCGAAATGTAAAGACATCTCGATCAGTAAACATCTGACTAAACATATTGACATAACTCTGTATCGGTCGCGTGCGCAATGCCAAAACACTAATATAACATAACAATGTGAGGTAACCGTTATGCCACTGTGATCGTGCGCAGCCAAAACAATTGTATCCAACTGGATGCGACTGACTCGGTGGATTGTTGGTAAATTGATAGTACATTCTCGATGATAAATCTGGCAGCCGGTGTCAAATATGGGGATCATTTTGTTTGCACCAAAAAAAACAAGGCTTAATGGTCAACTCAACGATTGTACGTACTTACTCGTACCTACATGAACTACAGCACGAGAGGAATTTATTTATTTAAGCTTTATTGCACAACTGAAAATTTTGTACAAAAGGCGGACTTAATGCTAAGTGGCATTCTCTACCAGTCATACCTTTGGGCTAAGCAGAGATGAATGGTGGGCGGTGGGAACAGAAAAAAAGAAGGAATGGTGACGGAATGTTAAGCTTGCCATCACCTCTGGGGTCCTATTCCTGTTTTTAATTTAATTTAATTCTGCATATCATTACAGTATTTAACGAACTGCCGCCCTACCGCATAACAGGTTTTTTTTTCATATTGTTATGGTAATAGGATTCCAAAAATGTAAGGAAGCAATAAGTAAATTTCAAACTAATGAAATGATTACAACGCATACATGTCGTTCTTAAGTTAGGCGTTATAACTGTGGTTGCTGTCATATAAGCAAACAAGAGGATGAGAGGGAAATAAAAGTTTTGACTTCTTTGACGTGTTCGTAGCTACGCGAATAAGCCTTTGATATGTCGAACACACCATTCTGCAACCGAGGAATTGTGACGAAGAAGAAGAAAAAGGTATTGTTTTTTTTAAATAAATACACACACCTTATTCTACACCGCATCGCTTATTTAGCATCTCTATGACGCACATAGCATGTCAAATATCTCCACAGTAAAGACTATCATTAGACAGCACAACGTTAAGATATTCCAGTATCTGAGTACAGTATCGAGTATCGAAGTGTTTCGATTGTTCGGTTTGGGGGTTTAACACAATACGCGCAGCGACAAATGTCTTCATTATTCTGCCCACGCCACGCGCATAGGCGCGCGCTGGCAAAGAGTAGAGGTGTTAGAAACAGAAGTGCCAACTCCTAAATAGTGGTTAGTTTATCAATAAACTAAAAGAACCTTTCCCTCATTAAATGTACGTTTGGTTTAATTTAAAAACATAAATCAAGTTTTTTCGTTACACAAAATAATACAGACCTTTTCCTACTACATTTTTCAAATATTGTATCAAGTTACCGACAAAGTCAGGATCTACGGTTTGGCCTAATAAATTAGGTGCATACTTGATTAGTAACACGAGATTTAACTCGGATAAATGGTCATAGTTAGCTTTACTTTACTTTACCAAAGAGTGCAATTACCAGTTACTGTAACACAGACCTGAGGTCGTTATATTATCGTAAAAAATCCTTATTGTTACTTAGGTAATTATATTATTTTCAAAAAGAAATCCTTATTGTGACAACCACTGTAGGTATACTCTTTGCATTATGTATCTGCACTTTGTATCGGGAATATAAAAGTGCAGTTTCTCCGAACGCATCACTAATCCATTTATCGGTTCTGGTAATCGGATGTGGAGCAGTGACTGCTGACATCCGACTTTCTGCGGAGGCATCCTTCACAAAAAGTGGAGGCAACAACCGCTCCTTGTACGGTAGTTCATAAAGTGGGCCGTCTATGATAACGATTCACTTATCGCGAAAATTACACTTTCAAAACAGATGATGGCTACTGAGTATAGTGAATAGCTAGAATGTGAGTGCTATTCAAGATTTTCTACAACCCAAAACAATAACAATAAATAATTGCTGCCTTGGACACTCTTTATTTTATTTTGCCTTAATTTCTAATTCAACATGATTATTATAATGAGATACTATTTTTAAAACATGAGTTTTTTGGTTACTGGACGATTCAATACCTATAAGTTGGAATACATTGTAATTATCTGATCTGCTACATCCTGGATCATGGTCCAAAGCGGACCCTGGGTCCTCGCGTGCGAGTGCACAGCGGGGATAATGCTAGGATGATGTTACAGGACTGCAATTCCAAATTGATGCGATTCTAAAACTTTTAAAAATAAAAATATAAGTAGCTTTTTTCAAAAGATACATTCCGCAAATAGGTATAAATGCGATGTCATCTAGCTGAACTATCACGGCAGTGGTAATAAAACGATCAATAGTGCCGTGTCACGGCGAGCCATCGAAGAATGTAAATGTATAGGGATTCCTGACGCGGAGACTCATTACTAGTGGATTCTAGCGCGGCGGTCGGAATCCGCGCCAATGAGGCCTCATACTGTATTGGTAATTTGTTGGTGTCTTCAATGAAGGTTGCATTACACCATTTATCTCTGATAGTATTTAGATTGTTAATTCTTGCCTCCACGGTGACTAATACTTATCTATGTGTTTTGGTGTGATTTTGCTGGAACTTACAAACCTTGGCATTTGCCTGCGGTTGCTTAGTTTTCTTTTCTAAAAACCAGAGCCGACACTCTGATGTTATATTTTTGAGGTCTAATACTCAGCGACTAACAAAGCATTATCAGTGGCGTTGTACGTACAGTTCCGCAGGTATACTAGGAAACTACTATTGAACCTGGCAGCATTGCAAGATGGCAATACGCATGATATTACGTATTTATTGAAATACTTATTGCTATAAAATGTTTTCACACATTCTCAATATTCTTACCTAATTTACTCTATTTGATCAAAATATTTACCTGTTATGCCTATTTGTCGTCATCGGACCCAATTTTTAATCTTTGCCCGGTCGCGGGAGGGCGGCGTCCGCCCACGCGCGCTACCCAAAGGTTAGACCTTACATATTTGCCGCGACATATGAGGTCATTGCCTTTGATTTACCATCTATCGAACACACGCCTTTGTTTGTGCAAAATATTTGTATAAAACCCGTGACTGACTGGTCAAATATTTTTAGAACGATAAATCTACTTAATCAGGTCTGTTTGGTCAATCTACTAATTATGCTGAAGTCATTTTTATCTTCTACTTAGACTGTATTTGCATTGCCGATATTTGTGCATGGATTGGAAAACGCATATTAAATATTTTAGCACATATTTGTTTGTAAAGGTTGATTTAAAGGTTAAATAAACACCCAGGTAGTTAAGGTTACATGTATATTCGCGACATTTCTAGTAAATTAATCCTATAATATTGTTATAAAATATAGTATGGCCTAAACTGACCAATTGGTACTATTTTTACCTTTTAAATGCCTTCTTAAAAGAGTCAAACCTGACTCGGTTCAGTCAAACGCAGGTGCATACAATAACAACTACCAACTTTTTATTATATTTGTAGTAAGTATTTTGATTGGCATTATCTTAGGCTTGAGTAACACAGTCCAAATACGGGCCACAATCAAAGTGTTTTTCTAACTCATTGACCATTGTAACTTCAACAGAACCGTATCTTGTTACCCATCGCTCTATCACCATTGACAAAAACCCACACAAGTCACAAACAAGAGCTTATAAAAACAATTTAAAGCCGTGACCACACGTCGACCTATACCGGCAAAGGTCTAAAATCGGACCCGATCACTTTCCCGTCAATGAGACCGTGGATTAAGATCCGAAATGTCACTGGTTGTGACATTTTTATGCCGGGACGACATTTTGATGGTTACGAAATGACAGATAGGATCGGTCCAATTAGAGATTTATTCATTTTCGGGCACCGTGAGACTACAATGTGGACGGGTCGGCCAAATAAAACACGAGCACAGGTTCAAAAGAACAGCCAGGTTTTACTCGATATTTGACATTTGCTCGATATTTACAGCTGAATTCGCTAGGTGCATGATCTCCCGATTGTTGAGCATTTTTTTTTAAAACAAGGGTCTAAAAGTATTCGTATTCCTTGAACTGAAACCTATATTGTGGTTTTAAAATAAGAGCCAAATATGCTAACTTTTTTCTTTAATATTTTGGTAAACAAGCTCTGTGCTAGATACTCGTAATGACTGGCTGAAATAAATTTGGACACTAAGCAAGGCATACGGTGAAAAAAGTAATAAATACAGGACATCGTAAATATTCGCTACGCTGCTGCGCTAAATAAGTGCAAAACGATGAGTTTGGTCTAGATTGGCTTATTCATTTGTGCTGTGGCTCCATGATACCAAGTGACAACTTTATTGTGCGTTGTTAACCTGTGAGATTTATGTCGATGCTGTATACATACATGCCGTGGAGGGGAATGTAAATACATTATTAAAGGTGAGGTTAAAATGTTCACTCTTTTTATTGATCCAAATTCTTGATTAATTTGTAAAAAAATAACCAAAAAGGTCACACATTAAAATTGATTACCTTTATTGAACCTAATAATTTATTTTGAGAAGCAGAACAATGATGAGTTTAATATTCCGAGTATTCTTGCTTATGGATAAGGATTTGTTTTTTGTTATGTAGTTTTTGAGTTAGTGTATATTTGTTTCAGGCTAAAATAACTTTTATTGAAGCGGTTAAATGTGTAAAATATTGCAAAATCTCTTTACCAACGTTTGGTTATAATAGGGTTGAAGTGTTGACTGTCTCCAAGCACCAAGTTGCACGGAGTGTAAATTATACATTTTTGTTTGATCATGACACTGAAATGGCATTAATATCTACACAAATTTAATTCCATAGGAGTGTAGATTAATCCGAAACAGGAGCCTTTTCTAAACCAATAAATGAACACGACTAACACACGAATCTGCGGTAGGTAGATCCGTCGTGTCTATTAAAATACCGAAAGCATTCTCCCGACATAAAACCGGCGTGTTTTTTCGGAAACACATCGAATGCCGCTTATTTGTGTAGGAAGACTATCATTAAACATTTCAAGCCGTATCTAGTTCGCCTACAGGCTATTGTTGGTCTGGGACATAGGTGTGCGTGGTACAGTTGAGATGAAAAGTGTTATGATCGCAAAATGTGTAGTTAGACTTTGAACAAAAACTGAAATCCAACGAAACTTAATGTAAATTATATCTGTGTGTATGTGCAGTCGGCGGCACGTCAGGTTACCCATGTGAACTACGAAAACAGCTTTTATTACGTAGGGAATAGAGGTGGTCTCAAAGTGGGGTAGTCTGACGTGCGTGGCCGTGTGTACGTATGAACAAGTATGAAGTAAATTAAGTCGAATATGAATTTTGAACAGGAATATTCTAATAGCCTTAACATTTGACCAGACGCTGATAACCCAATGTATTTTTGCACTTTCAAACTTATGCCCGGGTGGATTCTGAGGTGTTTTGAACGTTGTTTAACTACCCATCAAGTTTAGCTATCGAATAGATGGGGCGCCGTTGACATACAGTGGACAGCACATCAGACTACCCATTTTCGTTGTAAAATCACGCCTATGACAACTGCATTTGATGCCGCAGTGTTAATATGTTGTGTTGTCGTACATACCTTAGAAACAGGGCAAAAGTAATGCGAAGTTCTGAAATGGAATACATTTTATTGCCCGACTGTACATTCCACAAGTCCATAGATATGGACTCGTTCTGATCTTAAGTGAGTTTGTGATCTATTTGACAGATCGTCTCAATGCTTTTATCGGGCGAAATAAGTTGTTTTTATTCACATGGAATATTTATCATTCGATTATTGCAGTATTTTATTTGTTTCTTTCTTTATATCAGCGACAGACTACGTCAAACAAATGAATTACTAATGCAATAAAAAGTTCAATGGTGTAAATTCTGCAAACAGGAAACTTAAAACATGCGAAGAAATTGCTTAAAATATACAAATATAATGTACAATGTAATGTAATGTAAAAAAATGTACAATAAATTACCAAATGATATCGAAAAATGTAAAAGTTTGACTATGTACAGAGCTAAATTAAGAGAATTTGTAAGCACACTGTGATTTTGTATTACGTACTAGCGCTTTAAAGGCAATTATTGTTAAAATATTATATTTATAAACGTATCTCATTTTAAGTAAACTGTAATAGTTTTTATGACAATAAATTATTTAAACCTAAATATAATTTCGATGGTGTGACAATTTTATGTTGTAATATCTCAAACTCTAGTATTTAGTAACATACTTAAAGTGACGTTTCTTTACATCACAATAAAAAGTTTTTTTTTATAGTGTAAAATTAGCAACTAAATAGATTTCTCAACATTATTATAGATTTAAATATTTGTTGAACACATTCACTGGTTATTATTATCAAAAACAGTACCTAGATTATATAGATAAAACTAAAATTTGTAGTATTGACTGATATGACGTAATACCCAAACCTTTTATGGTCATTGTCAGATGACGATAAAAACTATTTGATATTCCCATTGAATTATTTATAGCATCAGTTTTTACTATCTGTTAATTTGATGGCCCAGATTGTAGAATATTTTAATTAATTTAGTTATTGCAGTCATATATTTTGGGTGAAATATAATATACTCTAGTGCCCTGCCAAATTTGATGAAGTGTGGCCGTAAAAATAGAAACCAATCATGTTACTGATTGACATGCAATCATGTAGATAACAATTGAATAACAAACTAAGAAATGAGGAAGTATGGTTTATATAATAAACCTCTATCTATCACTTCGTTACTATTTATAAGAGCAATTCGTTTTTAATTTGGAAATAAGCTATGTATAATTGTTGACGTGACAAGTTTTAGTACAAAAGGTGAACAGTTAATAGATTTAACCCCGCCAGAAATGCTGAATGCAGCACAATATGCAAACGAAAGACTAATCTAGTGAAAACCAACAACCTAATATCGTTTTGAAAATTGTACATTCACCAATTCTTTGTATAATTAAACGATTTAACAATACTTGTTTGTTTTTCCTCGCAAGTGTGTTGGAAAAGTTCGTATGAAACTCGTGAGCAACTTGCTCAATAGACACTCGGCTGATTTACACCCTCGCCTACAGCTCGGGATGCAACCCACAGCCTCGTGTATAATGAGCAACTTTACTCACTTGTTTCATAATGTACTATTATTTTATATATAAGTCAGCCTATTAGATTCCACTGCTGGGAAAAGGCCTCACCTCAACTATGAGGAGGAACGAGCCATACTTCACCACGCGGGCTCAGTGCGGATTGGTGGAGGGGTGTATGTAAGGCAAGTGACAAACCTTACTGTCAGAAGTTATCAAGCCGCCCTAGGGCCTCTGACTAGGCTTAACGACTAATACCACAGATATTAGCCGGGACCAACTGCTTAACGTGCCTTCCGAAGCACGGAGATGCTTGTCATGGACGTCACTTAAATGGTCGGAATGGTCACCCATCCAATCACGACCGCGCCGTGGGTTGCTTAACTTTTGGTATCACTACCAAAGCGCTGCCGCCACTGCGCCACAAGCACCTCACCTATTATTTTATACCTCTTTGTAAATTTGCAAATAATATTTTCGGAATTTAGATTTATACCTTCGTCGGGACGTTTACTATTTTTGATAAAAACTACTTTGGTTGACCGAAAAATCCTTCCAAAGTCTAGCAAATCAAACTTTTTTATGCAAATTTAATCCCGTTGGAAAGGTTACAAACAAGAGAACTAACTTAAAGAGTTAATTATCCAAACACCGCATTTTTTAAATATTTTCTGTTGAATTTGATCACAATGTTAATGTTAATTTTTTGTAACTTTTTTATTAAAGCTTAATATCTAATTATTTTTAGCCTAGTTTGAAATAAGTCCTAGCGTGTTTTTATCACAAATGTTTATGACTACCAACAAATAATAAATAAAAGTTATGATTGTTTCAAAGTATAATTTTTGGAAAAAATCAATGAAGTATAAAAATTGACATACCTCCCAAACCGTGAAACTTTAGTGCGGTAAAGTAGTGTTCAATGTGATTTTGCTATGGTGGGTTCAGTACCAGTCACCCTGTATATATGATATGCTCAGACAGAAGCCTGTTATGACCTCAATTTTATCAATTCGACACAATTTCTTAGTCTCTCCTTACACGTCAGATTGCTGTCTCAACGAACCGTGAGAGTGAAAGAACAGGGAGTGCACCTGTGTGTTGCGCACACACATGTGCACTGTAAAAAGTCCTTCGTAAATTGTTGATCTCTTTTTGAATTTCTTGATTTGATGGGTGCCTTAGAAGTTATTGTTTTTTTAACTAACATTATAATGATGGGTATTATTGGCTGACTTACGACTTCTTCTGTAGTTGGCTAATCATATTTATAATGTTGGCGTGACCCAGTAAACATACCTGAAACAAAAAATACGGAAGTTAAAAACCAGTTATTTACAAAGGTCACATTACTAAGCATTATAAACAATACAATATTTAGCTAAAACTCACAAAATATTTCAGTTAGTTGTAATGCTCTGGAAAAATATTTTCAAACATACTCCTGTTTTACTAATAAATACCTGGTCCACTACCAAAAAAACCTACAAAAACCCTAAAGTCTGATTTGTGCCACCGAATCTTTGTGTCAATGTTAAAACAATAATCATGGGGACAAAAAGTTGACCGCGAGGTATGTAGGCAATCAGAGACAAAAACACGCGACATATTAAATATGAGGTCGAATTTGTCTTGTCTATGTTGTTTTATGCCTACTCTTTGTATGTACACAACTACCCACCTCCTTTACCTATGTTTACCTATGGACCTACTGTTAAGTTGTGTTATTTTTTGAACAGAAGTTTTCTGTCACAAATTTTAACGCCGATTCATTCAATGATAATGATATTAAATTCTATTAGGTCATTCGTTATTTCTGCAAAATTTTATATTTTTTATATCTATCAGTCAACCTTTATAGACAGCCTAGACCTAGCTGAGTAAAAAGGAAAAAGGTAATGAGAAAAAAGAAAAACTGTTTTGTCTTGATGTTTTGATAGATACTAAGCAAAGGTCCTCAGGAAAAAAGTTCTGTGTAAGTTAATTATTTATGTTTTTAATTAATGCTATTAATTATTCTAGTCCGGTAAGTTGAGATAATAATAAAACAGGACTTAAAATTCCGAATTAAATAGTTCCGTCAAAGTGCTTATAAATCAGCTGTGAGGCATTTGTTTAATTAAAATAAACTGGACAGGCTGAACTGTCATAGATAATTGTTTTAGAATGACAGGCGTGTTATGTCATGCTCTAATTTTCCTCTGAGAGACGCAATCTATACTAATATTATAAAGAGGAAAGATTTGTTTGTTTGTTTGTTTATTTGCATCGAATAGGCTCCGAAACTACTGGACCGAATCAAATGAAATTTGGCACAGAGATAGTTTGAGACACTGGGAAGGACATAGGCTACTTTTTGTCGCGATATAAAATCATCAGGGGGGTGAAATGGGGGATGAAAATTTGTATGGAAAATTCGACTTTTGGCGCGGGCGAAGTCGCGGGGAACTGCTAGTCTTTAATAAGTTCCATTTTACTATTGTTGATTGTCACATAGGCTATGTAGCAGAGAATATTGCCTGTGGCCTTAGTAATACATTTTAAATAAAACATACTTTTTTGAAATGTGTCTTGGACTCGTGAGGCACGTTACTCTGTAATTTTAATGGTCGATTATAGAATAGGATAACGCGATATAAAATAGAGACGCATCCAAAAGCGAGTAACTTGATTGTTGTACATTGTTAAATTGCTAACAACAATGTACGTCGACGAAAGGTCACCACTTTATACAGGAAAAGTATTAATTAGATCAAAAAGTCACACGACATTCAGTCAGGGTGATGCATTAATCAAAAACCGGTACCGACGACATCGATCACTTAGCCCAGTTTAGGTATGCATTGACAACCTTAGTTGACAGCCCACACCCACAGATAATAATTAGACGGATGGCGGGCTCTAATGTCAAGTGTCAGCGTAAATGTCAAGTCATAAAAAGAGATCGGTCATGCGTGTGCGCGCTCTGTTTTATGGTTTCCGCAATCATATTGTCGTTAATCGTATTCGATAGTGTTTAGCGGCATGTGCAAATTGAAATTTATATTATCATACAAGTTGAGCAAGGCTTAAGCACATTTGAAAGGTTGATTTACTGATAAATATCGCTAACGAACGCAAATTAATTAAAAAAATAACATTACTAGTGAATTTTGAACAAGAAAATCTTCGTAAAGAAATGTAGTAGGTACTTAATGTGACAGTAATTTTAGTCACGGTTTATAAGATTATTTATTACTGGTACGTTTTATTACGTACATAGGCATTCCTTAGTAAGAATGTATTTACTTTTTATTAGATTTGTATGTTACTACGACTGCAACCAAGAACGACGCGGGTACATTTATGCAAAATGCAATAACTGTCACAGACACGTATCAATGCAAGAGCGGAATGAGGAATTCATATTAACATATTGATGTGTGTTAAACTATTTATTAGGTTTGATAAAAAACATGACTGGTTCCTATAAGGATACATAATTTATTTTTTATGTTCTAAATAGGTTATGTAATGTAAAAGTAAAGTAAATTTGGCCTATTTTGATGCTACTGCTGGGCAAATGCCTCACCTCAACTTTTGAGGAGGTATATAACGGATTAAAAAGGAAGTGAAAATAAATAAATCTCGCGTTCTTAATTACAACCCGCCTCGATTGAAACGTCTATATTTTCTAATTTCGAATCAGAAAATTCCTGATTCGAAATTCGGTTATATTTATCATTCTCTCTGATTCGGTTATATTTATCATTGAATGATAAATATAACCGTTAAATTAAATCTTCGTCAACTATATGAATTAACAATTAACACATTCAGCAAGCATTTTTTGTCAGCTATACGAGTAGGTAGAATCAGCAGCAAAAAAGTATTATTACACTACATGTAACACCTGTGAATAAGCCGCTAAGTTATACAGAGTTTATTATATCACAAGGACTAATAAACTTATACAAACAGGTAGGTACCTATAGTCGAAATGAACACTAATATTAAAAAATGTTATTCTTATTTTTTTTATAACTTAAGCAATTTGTTTGCAAGGTTCTACAAAATTAAATTAAATTTCCACCGGATGACACAGTCGATCAATTATTGTGAGCGAAATTTAATTTATTATTCTTAAGTTTTATGCACAAATTTTTGTCTTTGTGTCTTACACAATCTACTCTATTATCCCATTGAATATCGGAAGACTGCCGACAGTCTCAAAACATTGATTTTCGATTGTGTCGAAAAACATGATCTCTAAAGTATTATATTATAGAGAGTAACATATTTTGATTGAAAGAATTTATCGTTTTTTTTGGTATTTTCTCAATCAATTTTCATCTTCGGGTCTTACACAATAACTTTACATTTTAACTGGAAATATTTGTTTTTTATATTTTATGGAAATATGCATGCCTTGCTGATTGCATGTCAAATACTTTTTCAACTTTTACTTTACTAAAGTTTTTAGTTTTTACAATATGAAGGAGATTATACCATAATACCTATTAATAACAAGAATGACGAGTACGAACTGATAGTCATGTAAAGTGACCTCATACAGGACCTTTTAGATATTTTACATTCGCCAAAGGAGCTCTCTATACAGTGGCTGAGTAGGTAGTGACACATAGCTACGTTAGGGTTGGCAGATATTCGAAAATATAATAACATATTTGGCTGGGCGCAAAGAAACTGGGGAACAGGGGAATATAAATCAAAAGTTATTACTACTATGGACGTAATACTAGAATCATTGACATCAATCATTTTAGCTAACGACAAGCATACTGTATATTACTTTATAATATCATTCGTTTTAATCCATACTTTAATATCGCTCCTCTAAAGATATCGCTGCCTAGCGGTGAAGGAAAACATCGAGAGGAAACCTACACACTAGTTGGCTAGAGTGAAATAGAGAAGGCAATGGCAAACCACTCCATTAAAATTGCCAAGAAAGTCGTTGTGTGTGTTTCATTCCACATAATGATCACGACCCTCCGTCATTGAGGTATACGACTGTGAAGAAGATTGATCTTTTATACATGCACTTTACTATAATCCTCATTTTTCATATACCAGAACATTATTACATCAAATAAGCTTGAGCTTAGTTGACTGAGTCCCCATAAAAAAAACAAATAGCTTTAACTAGTCAACCCTAATCGGATCGCCGATTTCTCCTGCGCGCGCGCCGATAAATAACTGCGGGTAGTTCTAATTTTGCGGCGCGTGGGCGCCGGACACTGGTCGGCTAATCAGAACGCAGGTTGCGGAAAATTGTCGCTTACCCCCACTATTTAGAAGAGAAAGATGTTGATATGTTTATGATAGAGTATAACATGACACAGTCAATTCATGGACTATGAACTGTAATTTTTATCATTCAGATTTTGATGATATTTTATTTTTGTAACATTGTCTATTTAAACACTTTGTTGGTTTTTAGACTGCAATATCTACAACATATCTACAACTATAATCAAGTAAATATACATATATAATTAAACACTGACTTAATGGATGACTGACTGACATATCAAAAGCACATACAGTATATCACAGCGCAAACTACTAGGATTAAAAACTTGCAATTTTGCACCGTGCTTTTTTTTATAGGTGAGCACTAAGAAAGGGTATTCGTAAATTAACTTATTAAGGTGGTAAAAATGATATGTATAAAACTTCGTCAGTTTTGAAGCTAAATCGATAAAAATGGTAGTTAGCATTTTAGTTAGCAATTAAGAATGATGTTTTTCAGGATTTTTAAAAACTCAGCCCCAAAGGAGTTGAAAAGCGTGGTGGAAGTTTGTATGGCAAATTCGACATTTCTACGAACGAAGTCACGGGCAATCGCTAGTTTAAATGTATTATTTAAACTAATAGGAATATATGCTATGTAGGTACCTATCGGAGCATTTTACTTTTAATTTCAACATTTTGGCCCAATTGCATGAACCGGGGTCTTTTTGCACAATCCTATATTTTAAAAAAGTTTTACAATCATAGGTGTGTACTTAAGCTAATTAAGGTAGATGAGCTCCTCTAACTTAGAGCATTTAGAAAATTCCCGTAATAGCTGTCACATATCTTATGTGACACTAATTACACTTATTAATTATTTAGCTCGTAGGATTCGTAGCCTTATCAAAAAAGCCTTTATCAATGCGTCATCATAATTTATCGCATATTTTTACCCCGTCATCGGAGTTTCAGTTCGCTTCAATTATTCCAGCTCAATTTATTACCGGCTAAAGCTAATCATTCTTCGTGCGAAAGTGACCTCTTAGTACCCAATCCATCGTGTACCATTAGTTACAATATTACATCCGATCTACGATCTCTATTGTCCCTTGATATCTATGGATAAGTTACGACGCGAACCTTGCGCTGACAACCGTGCAATAGGCAGAAATGTTCAAGGGACCCCTCTGTTAAATTAATCTATGACAATCTCTGATGGGTACTAAGTGGTTTTATTGTCATCGGGAACAGCGAGACTTATTTATGTATCTTTTTGCAGCATAGTAAATATTCAGAATAAATATTTTTCATCACGTGTTTGAACCATTCCGCTGTACCCTTAAGGTGACTGGCAAAAAGTGCCTATAAATAAATTCCAGGTAAACCATTTTTTTTACAGTATTAACTGCGTCGTTCTTCATAAGTGTCCTTTATCCGCCTGCAAGTAATACCCGTTATTAAATAGGGTTTCATTGTAAATATTTTTAATAAGCAAAAGAAACGTTTCCCTATATTTCGATAGTTTTCACCGCCGATCCAATTCAATTTTGGACTGTCCTCTACCCGAAGGTTGTCTGGAAAAAATTGCTTTCAGCAATAAGACCGCCTAAATTGTGCCATTCTTTATGAATGGCACAATTTAGGGCCTTTTTGAATTTGAATAACGTGTTATTTTACTGCACCTTAGCGACCTTTTGTAACAAAGGTGAAAAGAGTTCTAACCTCCGATAGTATAAAAAGCGCTTTAATATGATAAGTATTGAAAGCCCTATGATCGAAACACCATATCAAATGACAGGTCGTAGTTCGCAGAATGGTGTTAAATTGCACCATAATGTTTAGATCTCCCGCGCACTTTCCATCTGAACAGCGATCAATAACAAATACGACTGCCATTTGAAATTCAAAATGTCCGCAGCCATTTCAGAGAGGCGAAAATTATTGTCTTTCTCGAAACCGGACGCAAATCGTTAGTTGATTTACAAGAAGAAAACAGTTCTGACGACAACTGCATATAAATAGTCGAATAGGTTGTAAATTATAAGTCACCGGTGTAAATTTTAAGTACATATACAGGTGATTGATTAAAATTTGTGAAGTAAAAAACCTATCTGGTTAGGAATGATGATCTCATTGATCGGAAATAAGTTCAGAATACCTAGCAGCTAACTATGTCTGCCATTACAGGGTAATAAGATAAAAAAAAAAAACAAATTACAACCATCACGTACATAATTAATTGCTAAATAAAACAGCTTCTTTATACGAAATCTAACACTAACAATTACAACATTTAATTTTATAGTCAACGAAAGAGGTGACTTAATTTGTAATGAATTACTTAAAGTTCTGTTCTGCTATATTATTATATAGCAGAACAGAACTATTGTAATTTATTGTATGGTAATACTGCAATTATTCCAATTGAAGTCTATTGTATGTAATAGTTCGATAAATGATCGGCAAGCTGATGATTTATAGTTAGACAAGAGCGTTAATACGGAAATAGTGGATATCGCTTCACTAGGCGTTTTATTAATGAATGCGTTCCCTTAGAATGAATGATAGCTGTAAAAAATATAATTAAAATATAAGTCACTTAGGTAACTTAAGTATATAATGTTACTCGTATAACGGATGGAGTTAGAATCTGATCAAATTAAATTGAAAAATGTTTTAAATGTTAAGTACTCGTTTCACCATTTCCGTAAGTTCCTAATAGGAAAGGCTAATAACTTAATTAAAAACCCGATCGGAGCCATCATTTTACACGATGTGGGGGTCAGAACGGTTTCACAAAATGCCAGCGCGGAAACTAAGAGGTAACACACGACATAGGGGGCCGAAATAAGGTCATAAACTGCGACCGAGCGAGCTCAGAAATTTTTGTATTACACATGATAAGACCGTCGAAAAACTGGCCAAACTGGAAAAGGAGCGTGTAAATTTTTGGGTGGCGGGCGTATCATTTTTAGCCCGGACTTCAAATAAAACCCGCTTACCGGACACCCTCTAAACTAGGAAAAATCCGGGGAAACCCGGACGGATGGCAGCCCTAGTTATAATGGTATGCTGTAATTGATATTTGAACCCTTAAATGGCATGATATAGTCCCGGGGTGACCGGGGTGGAGATCAGAGATCACGGTTACATAAGCAGCATCGACCGCGGTCGGTGCGCGGGCACCTGTGTGGGCGTGCCTAGTTCGCCTTAACAGGGGTCGCCAACTGTTTTGCTATTCTTCAATAAGAAGTAGGGAAGTGTTTGTGAGTTTGTGTGAAAATTACATATTTTAAGAGTTACTAGTACCATGGCAAGGAACTACTTTTCTAGGAAAAGTTTTAAAAAAACCTTTCACAGGTTTAATAATAAAATCATTATTTTAGGAGATTCAATTCTGACGTTTTTTTAACTTCATTACGCTTTTATAATAATAAAACATGAAAAGACTAAAATATAAAACAATCCTTTAGTCGGTGTTTTTGCAAAGAAATTGACAGTGTTTTTAAGCCTTGCCAATTTATAGGGTCGATTTAAAGTTTTTTATTCTGTTTCTCACTACAAACAGATAAAAACTATGAAAATACTAACATTTTTTATTTGTAAAACTACCAAAAACCCATTTCATGTGTAAAATCTGCGCAGAGACGGCGCGATGAGACAGTTGGGCCTTAAGTTAAAAGTTATTTTTTTTACAAACACACCAATTACCTAGCCCCAAACTAAGCGTGAGCTTTTGCTATGGTGACTAGGATAACGGATAGTCATACACATTTATAAAGATCCATGACTTAGGTACAAATGTATCGTGCTCATCACACACACATATAAGTAGTTTAATCTACAGACTGCCAACAGTGCCGACCTCTGACAGGTATTCTACAGCCTGTAGGGTAGGTAATCCACAGAGAGTATTGCTTATTAGAAATTATAAGCCGAGTAACGAACGCTATCAGAAACAAGAAGATATTAAAGTCATTTTAAGCATTTTCAATCATTGTCCGAGTTTAATTTTTCAATATTTGAAACTCTAACGTAGTTGCAATAAGGATTGTAAAAACTAAAGGTGAGAAAAACGTGTCAGCAATTTTGTGGTATAATTTATATGATAGTAAAATGGTGACATACATAATCGATTACTATATAAAGTAATGCATGTAATCAGAATAGATGATTACATAACATTTAAATATGTATTTAGACTGCCTTCAAACCCGTCTTAATATCGATTGGTGTTTCACCCAGGTTTCACCTCTTTAATTGTTTCGTATCCTTAATTTATTTAAGCTTGATATGCAAATAAATTGATTATGTATTTGGATGTCTTTTGTTTAAGCATAATATGCGAAATATAAAATGAACTAGTACTAAAGAATGCATGGTGCATATTATGTGAAACTAAAATCAGAATACCTAGGTACTTGAGTATAAAAAATTAAAACAAAAAATGTTTTAAAATATTAAAATTATACATTGATAATAAGATTCGGAAAAACTTCTTACCCTAATAATTTCAGTAGTAAAAAAACATCGTGAACTTTTACGACTGGTCACCGCTATTTGAACCGATTAGTTATTTAATCTCCACACAAATCAGCTAATGAATGAATTTCTCGATCTGATAAACAAATATCAGTTCTTCTTAAGACTCTATGGTTATTTTATTACCCGATCTAGATACGTAGTTTCTATTGTTGCGTCCGCATTCTTTAGTATTTTGGCGACCAGTAGATTTAATAATTTCCTCAAATTATTCTAGAATTTGGAGACTATTTATTATATTAACATTTGGCAGGGAGGTTAGAAGTTCATAAGTAGGAGACGACGGCCAAAAATGGTCGATGACAGTTTTGAAACATTTTTAACACTCACAGTATTCTTTCTTATGTATGTAAGATAGATAGATAGATAGATACTCTTTATTGCACACCACACACAGTATCAATTTACATAAATGTTCATAGAGAATGGTACAATTTAGGCGGTCTTATTGCTGAAAGCAATTTCTTACAGACAACCTTCGGGTAGAGGACAGTCCAAGATTAAATTAGGTCGGCGGTGAAAACTAACAGAAATGGGTAAAGATTAAAAAAAAGAAAAAAAAGACACGATATAAGCATACATATACATAAATTACTAAGTCTATTAATGTTAATAACACTAATAAATATTCTGAGTTACATAAACATACAATAATAATTATACATACAAATTATAATGATACTATATACATACATAAAATATATATACTATATACTAAACATAACATAAGTTTAAACAATAAACCAAAGGTCGTAGGTTTAAATCCTACCCGTGTGCGAATTTTTGGTTTCTTGTTTAAACTTATATAAATGGTTGATTATTTAAACATATATTCGGATTTAAGACACATCGCGGGCATTTGCTTACGCGGGTGTACTGCTGGCACGTCAGGGTTTCCCATTTGAAGTACGAAAGCAGCTTTTATTATATAGGAAATAGAGGCGTTATTAAGGTCAAAGTGGGGTATTGTGAAATGCGGCCGTGTGTACATAAAATTATGTTTTTTACATTTTATATACGATACAATGATCTGCCTTCAGTCATAGTGTTTGAAACATACACACTGTGACCATTTTTAAACGCGAATTGAACCTGTATCTGTTATATTTTGTTTGTGTTTTTTCGTCGGAGCAAGCTTATGTTAACATCGATATAACACTATCGGTATCGAATATTACCGATAAACATTTACCCCGTTCCGCTTTACCCATCGACTACCAGTAAAGCTGGTATCGAATATATTTAAGCCGGCAGATAAGATCGGGCTATTTAGGTGTCCATTTTATTAGTGCATAAAAGTGAAGTTTGCCTATTTGGACCAGAATGGGCCAGTGAAAGGCCGATACTATCGGTTCATTGCTTTCGTTTTGTCTCGGCTTGTTTAGATGTGGTAGCACTAGCACTGTTACAGCTAGTAGCTGTTAGAGCCGACAATATGTATAACCTTGGGCATAATTTAACGCGGATGCGTGTAGAAATCGGATGGTATAGGTATTTTGTTTTGTTTTGTTTTGTCAATCGATGTTGACCAAATTTCTCATTTTTATCTGTCAATATAGACCGAATATTGATAGACAAAAGTAAACAAAATTAAAAAAAAGTAAAAAAAATCACTGTAATATTTTTTTTAAAACACACCAATTACCTAGTCCTAAACAAAGCGTGGATTGTGCTATGGCGACTAGAATAACGAATAAACATACTTATATGCGTTTATATACATACATAACTTAGGGTACTCATGTATTATAATATCTGTGCTTAGGGATTCCCCTTGCGGGACTTGAACCTGCAACCTCTGGTTTTGTCAAGAAAGTAAACGTTGTATAAGGTATCTGTGACTAGGTAAGCAATTTTTAAGCCTAGATAAACATAGATTGACGGTTTATTAGACACAATTGCCATACTCCAAATATGTCAAATAATATATTAAGACAACTTATTAAAAATTATTCATGTGTTCGTGAACCCACCCTTAAAACAGGTATTTTTGGTCAAATTCAAATAAACCTTTAAAACGCTTAGAAAGTGATGATGATGTCCTCCTAGCCGATTTCGACTACGGCGGCCTATCTCAACAGAGATTAGCCAACTGCGCAGGACATATTATAGTGCACGAGTGTGTGCGCAATACACAGGTGCACTCTCTGTTCCTTCACTCTCATAATTCGGTGAGACGGTAGTCCGACATGACCGTAGAGAGATCAGGCGCAGGACCAACGGCCTAACGTGCTTTCCGAGGCACGGGTGTTAACACCACCAACTTCCTGACTCCGGAGCTGTGTCTGAATAATTTCAAGACAGAAAAACCCAAACACTCTCGGCCCGACGCGGGATTTAAACCCAGGACCTCGTGGATAGTACCCAGCGTGCTGACCACTAGACCAACGAGGCAGAAGCTTAGAAAGTAGTAGCCCTTACGAACGAATAGTTTTAAATACAGCTCTTAAAGGTAATTATATAATGTGGTATCATGATAAATTTGTCAGTTACTGCTAATAAGCCTATCTCTTAAAGTATTAATTTACCTTGAGCTTTTGAGCTTTCAATAAGATTTTTGAATTCCTTACCAACGTTGTAAAATCTCAGTTACTTTATGTTATTTTATGACCGCACAAAATTGGAGCACAAATGAATACCTCCGAACAACTAAGTAATATTACTTGCTCCACATGCTAAAGAATTAAAAAAACAACCATCAAATCATGATTAGCCTAGAACGTTGAATGAGAGTGGTATCAATTTCTGTTGGCTCAATGAAACGTAATTATGAAGGTTACAAAACAAGATCAAAGCTAGTGACGTACCTACGGATAAAATTGAAGTATTGTTCAAGTACTAGTACTTAATAGGTAAGAGCAGCAAAAAATATGTTGCTCAATCGATAAGCCATAATAAACCAATGCAATTAACTATACGAATGCAGTACCTATACTAAACTACTACAAAATACTTTTACAAGCATGCAAGTTTAAAATGCTTCATGAAAGTTTGTGTAATATCTTCTATGTACCTACTGTGTGTCATAAGAACATATAGTTGTTTTTAGGTTATACTTATTAAGCTGCCAAGGACTAAGCTTTGTACTTACGGGAAGTACAAAGCTTACTAATAATAATATTGCTTCTATATTATTCTCTTTGCAATTATTCTGAAATATTTGTTTTGTTGATTCGTCATATTTTATAAAACATCATGTAATTTGATATATATTACTTCTGTTTACTGGATTATGGGTTATTGTTGTCGTTTTTAACGTCCGGTGTAGTGCTCGCTAGTGGTTCGCGCTCCGTACTACAAAACCAGAAGTTGCGGTTTCAAATCCCGCACGGGGCAAATGTTTGTTTCATGAACACAAGAATTTGTACCTTCAAATCATGGATATTAATCAACGTACTTTTATGAGTATGTCTATCCGTTATCCTAGTCACTATAGCACAAGAACCATTCTCAGCCGCGTTGTCGCGTCATCTACCTTCAGGAGAGATTGCTGGTAAATGGCTACCTATTAATCATAAAAAAACTCACGCTTAGTTTAGGGCTTATTTTAGGCTTATATCAATTATTTTGTGCATTTCGTAGGTACTTGAATTAAGTACTCGAGTACAGAAGACTCCGCACATCGCTAGTACAGGGCCGGAGTGTGCGTAGAGATGTGCCGCAGGGAATTTCCCGCTCCCAGTAAGTTTCCCTTTTGGGAATTTGCCAGTAAGTTCCCAATGTGCCCGGTATCATTCCCCAAAACTGGGAACATTGATCTAGAGAAAGTATTCAAGTAGAAACGGACTCTAACTAAGTGTATACGTGTTCTTATGTATACAATTGGGTATTATTCGTACCTAATTTAAACATCCACTGCATTAGAAAGTATTTAGCGGTATTTTGCACTCGAAACTGCGTTAGTTGAGTATGTTTGTCATGCGCTTGATGCAGGGGTGATTGATTTATTTTTCCATGTAAGTAATTTAGTGATAACTGTATTCTTACATAAGAACATGATTTTACAAAGAAACAATACTTGAAATTTTGTCGTAACGCACAGAACAAAAATTATTTGTCTCTCATGCAGTACAATAGAACACTTGTTTGAACACCCATCCATGCTTTTACGGTAAGGGAAAACATCGTGAGGACACCTGAACATTGAGGCGAGTGAATGTGTAACCGTGATCCAAGCTGGTCTGGTTCCCATATAAACAGGGTCATGGAGGTAAGATGGCAGTCACTCCACTATAATTACCTTATTTGCCATATCCTGGATCACGTTCCAAAACGGATCCTGGCCTCTCGCGTGCGAGTGATAACGCCGAACGAACCGGGATAGGACTAGGATGTTGATAATTTCACTCACTTATGTTGATAATTTCAGTCACTTGCACAGCAAGCACTTACGAAAATTTGTCAACTGACTAACGACCTCCGTAGCTTAGTTTTTTTTAATTCAATACACTTCATTAATGTACTTGAAAAGCTCATACTATACCTTTATTAGCTGCGAGCGAGATTAAATGGCTATTTTTGTCGCTAGAATGGCTATTTGGTTTAAACTACGGTGTGATTTTAAAACGACCCTAAAACTGGTAAGGCACACGTGTTCTCGGTATGAGTTACTTATTCTTTTGAGACAAAACATAGTTTAGGTTGTGCTATCCTCATACTATAATCTGAATATGATAAAACAAGTCCAAAAGAAAGCATCAAAATAAATTAACAGATTTTGTGTCTATAGGTAGCTTAAATGCATAGGTGCAGAAATTCAAACAATATTTTTTTGAACTCCACTGAGTAAACTAAGGTATATGCCCTAGACAAAACAGCCCTAGTCTACTCTAGGGGGTATTTTTGATTGTAACAACCGATTTTGACTTTCTACATGACTATGACTTTGTGCTGCTGTGTGACTGTGTGCTATCGTCTGCATACCCAACGATACTAGGCACAAGCAGATCATTTATATAAAACAAGAAGAGGGTTGCCGATAGCACTGACCCCTGAGGAACTCCGGCATCAATGAATATCCAACGAGTATCCTTCTAGGACTATTTGCATTGATCGCTCGCTCAGGAAGTCAGAAATCTATGCGCAGAGGCCAGCAGGAATGCCATAAGAGGGAAGCTTGCTTACGAGGCTTGTGCGCCAAACCCTGTCAAAGGCCTTAGAGATATCAAGAGACACAGCCATAGCTTCGCCATGCCTCTCGATGGCCTCACTCCAGTAGTGTGTGGCATACACAAGAAGATCCCCAGTCGACCGGCCGTGGTGAAACCCATACTGCCGGTCACTGAGGAGATCGTTTCCTTCAAGGTGTACTAGGAGTTTATTGTTTAGTGCACGCTTAATAATTTTGCGCAATATGGAGGTGTTTGAAATGGGTCGATAGTTGGTAGGGTCAGCACGGCTATTCTTTTTGGGCACTGGTTGTACTTTGGCAAGCTTCCACGATTTGGGCACAACACCAGCCTGAAGTGAAAATCTGTATAGGCGTGTTAGGGGAGAACACAACTCAGGTGCACGGTTACGCAGGACTAATGCTGGGATGTCGTCTGGTCCACTGTCTCTTCTCTCTTCTGATGAACGCGCACTTCAGAAATCAAACAGTCAGAGTGCGGGGATAAGATCGGTGGGACTTTTCATGCAGTGTCCAAGCGTGAATTAGCTGCGAACAGAGAAGCGAAAAGGTTCGCCTTTTCTTCTGCAGCATGTGCCAGTGTACCATCCGGTTTTAGCAGAGGAAGGATGGGCGTGTGAAGTTGGATTCAACCGCTATTGCCAAGGACCAAAATGCCTTGCTACCAGCAGGGTATGACGCTAGTTTTGATCCAATCCGGCTTATGTGGTCGAATCTAGCCCTGCGTAAAGTTTTCTTGCACTCTTTGGCGGCGAGGTTGAAGGCTCTCTTCAGTTTTCGAGTTTCCGGTGACTTATAAGCTCGAGCTCCAGCCCAGGCAGCGAAAACAGACTGTTTGAGAGCTTCAGATCGAGAGCAGTCGGCGTCAAACCATGGACGAGCTTTTGGCGAATTTGCGCGCTTCTCTTCCAGCGTGGTCGGTTTTCTGGAACGGGAACAGCCACCCCTGGTGGTGGGCATTAAGGTCCCCCAGGATAATTAACTGCGCTGAAGGGTAACACTCCCGCGCTGTATCTGCTGTTTGGCTGAGATGCTCGAAGATATAGGTTGTCTCCTGATCTCCACTATGCGAACGGTAGACACAAGCATAATAATATATTATTTGTTGAAGACCTGTGCCAACCAGGAGCCACAGAACAGAGAGATTGGATTTCTCCAGGTTTTTGAGTCTTACACAGATGTCATCACAGACGTACACACAGACTCCAGCATGAGGTTTGAACCTGTGTTCAAGAGTGTACCCAGAGTAGCTGAGGTACGCTGTGTCAATTGGACATTGAATTTGCGTCTCTGTGAAGAACAGCAGCTGCGGTTTTTCAGTCTCGAGTTGGTAGTGGACTGACAGGAGATTGGAGTGCAGACCTCTTATATTTGCGAGGTGCACTTTTAGTGGAAGGACGTGCAGCCGCTGTGAAATGTTTTTCTTTATTTTCCGTTTAGTCATAGTTTTTATTTCTGGCTAAACCAACTAAATTCTATATTTTCTTGCTAAACGCAATGTAAGTGTCAATAATATCGCCTTGTTATTACAAAATAATAAGTATTAAAGAGACAAGTGTTAAACAAATAACATAAAATAAAAGTTTGATGTTTATTAAAATGTTTAAAAGCTTATAAACGGGCGATTTATTATAAAACATACTTTGACTTACACACAAGAGCGTATTTTTTGGAAAAATGCTCTTAAAAAGTCTTTTAACGCCATATTTTAAAAAGTTTAGATTACAAGAAAAACACATTTTATTGTTCCCTAAAGTTCCCAGTTAAGGGAACGATACCGGTATCGCTACTGGGAATATTCCCCGCCTTGGGAATATTCCCCGCCTTGGGAATGTTACTGGGAACGGCACATCCCTAAGTGTGCGTGCTCAGGGGACAGTGACCCGGCTATCTGATCGCAGCCTCCGACCGGACAGATGCCGAAACATGTCAGCCAGGTGCGGATTTGGGGAGTTGATTGGTTTTTAATCATTTCTAGCCTTGTTGTTACTAGACTATAATTTAATCGTCTCGGTTAGTGCTCAAAGTTTTTGCAACTTCGACTAAATGATTAAGGATACTGCCTTCTATTATTATAATACTAGATGATGATATAAAGTATTATTTTTTAAAGTGTTTTCAAGCAGGCAGTTGACTGGCCGTAAATCTTTTAACTAGCATCGAGCACATAGCTAGACAAAATAATATAAAGTAAGACGCTTTTACGGTTTCCAAAATATTTCGATGAGTTCTTCTTCTTCGCAGTCGAATACCTCAATGACTGAGGGTCGTGATAATTGTGCGGAATAAATCACACAACGGCTTTCTTGGCAATTTTAATGGAGTGGGTTACCATTGCCTTCTCAATTTCACACACTAGCCAACTAGTGTGCAAGTTTCCTCACGATGTTTTCCTTTACCCAAGATGAGTACTGAAACTAAAAATCACTTTACAGGCTTTGCAAACTGAAAAAACCAATTACTGGTTTACGGAACAACGAATAAACATTAATCCAGTTTCCAAACAGCCTCAAGCCGGCCCAGCATAACCTTTGGCTCGCGGCTATCGCACGGAAAATAAAAGAGCCCGCGTTAATAACGTATTTTTACCGCGCGCTGGTTGCGGCTACCGCAGGTGCACCCGCGCCGCCCCCGGCCTGAGCCGGCCCTGGGGCCCTACTCCAAGACAACGACGGTATTCTCGACTCCTGTGCCCCGGGATCGCCAACGAAATGTCAAAATATGTATGCAAAAGTCTTGTGATGTTTCGATGGCTTATGTCAGTTTCATACATTTTGTTAGCGATAACGAACTTCGCTTTAGAATAAATTGCCACTTGGCTACGGGCCCTGGGCACGTAGATAAAAACAATCTGTTCTAATGCGAAGTTCGCTATCGCTAACGAAATGTATGAAACTGACATAAGCCGCCGAAACATAACGTGACTTTTGCATACATATTTGACATTTCGTTGGCGATGGCGAAGTTCGCTGTAGAAAGATTGCATCTTGTCTAAGGGCCCTCTTGATCAAAACTTACAATCCGTGTATTACACTTAATTATTATGAGACTGCTACTACTGTTTGTCACTGATCATGTAATCTTTTGCTCTTTGTCTCCGTTGTCTTGTCACCTATCTGTCATTAACTCCAAACTAGCCGTCCCATATTTGATGAAGTGTTATAGTAATGTCAAATTTATAATTAGTAAGGGGGTAAGTACTTACATGTATAAATTTATTGTACATCATTCCGTGTAAGCTGTTATTTCTTTCTTTGTACTCTGTGCAATATCAAGTTACTTATCTATATTTTTATCAAAACTGCAAGTGAAAATTACGAGTTAAAAGAGTTGCTTTCATTTGTAGTTTTGCACTAGGCTTCATGATTAAGTTAATTAAAAAATCTGTTGTACGAGTGTCCAAAGACGTTCAATAATTGTTAACAAGTGTATATCATTTTTTTAATGTGTGGTCAAGTAATTAAAGCAAATAAAATATTAGAATAATCAAAAACTTTAATTGAATACGGTCTTTAAATGAAGACGTAATTTGTAACTCGTGCACGTAAATTTTGATAAAAGGCACTCAGCTGTCCTATTTACTCAAGCTCGCATGAGGGAGCGAGATGCCTAGAACCAAAAGCAGGCCTGTGTATCTCCCCGCGTAGGTAGCAAAAACGTACCTACGCGCGGCGACCCTTACTTAGGGGCTAAAACAAGTTGCGTGTCGCTACCGGCCAGCGACACGCTCGTGCGTTTTATTCACCGGCGGCCGCGCGGCTACGTTGCTGGCTGGATGAGAATGAATAAAGTACTAGAAAGAGGCGCTAGATGGCGTTAGAAGCTTGTCGTAGCAGTCAACCCTATCGCGTCGCGAGATATTACGTCACTGAATAGGTTTAGTGTATTATGAATCATACTCCAGAGCAATAAGTATGAAATTATCTTGCAATGGATTTTTGTAGGTGTCTACACGAAAATGTGCTTGACTCTGAGGCGAACTAAATTACGCCATATTGTTGACGACATTGAGTAGACATTTCTTTGAATACAATTGCTAAGTCATACTTCTGTACGAAGTACTAGTACTTATTCTGTGCCAAAAGTACGTCCCACTTCTTACAGAGTAGCGCCCCTGAATCGATATTCTATAATGAATACGTATTTACAGTAAGCTTGATTTGTTCTTGTTTTATCTATAGAAAATAACAGAGATGCAGCTTCACTGCATGGTAAACAGATTTTAACAAAATGACGTTTTATTTGCGATCTTTTCTATGTTTCTGAAAAATCCAGTGGCTAGTGTTTTAATTTATTAGTTATTTAGACGCATAATATCTACTTAAATACTACAGTAGCATTAGTATTAAAGTAACCGTCTTCTGGGACTAAAACCTTCGCTATCCAGGCGAACGATCTTCACCTAAAGATGGTGGATGACTACTACACTTTGACCTTGAGACCGCCTCTATTCCCTACGTAATTAAAGCTGTTTTCGTAATTCAAATAGGTAACCTGACGTGCTGCCAACTGTACTTTAATATGTACCTAATTTACTGAAATCTTCTATTATTTAAAACAGATGCATCAAACGCGTCATACTTATAAGAACCCGTCTACTTTGCCATTAACTAGAATTAACCTCTTAGGCCCACTGTGCGCTAGTTGATTAGCTATTCCGGACTTGTTCGAAAGCCAACTTGCACAAGTCTGGATTAGCTAATCCAGAAGATCCACTTACGCAAGTGGGCTTTCAAGTTAGAAAATAGGCCTTGAATAAATCTTAATAAAATTGAATTATGATCATCTAAACACGCTCAATTTAATTCGAAAAACTAGATACAGGCAGCTATCAGTTTTCTCAACTGCCTGCCTGATAACTAGTAATAATAATAAAATAATAATAATTATAATAATTTAGTATTTAGAACGTAGAAAACTGCAATTTATCATGTTTGATTAGTTTATCTGATGACGTTACTTATAAAATAACCTTCTAAAGTAAAACCATGTAAATGCTGATAGCATCGTCCTGAGGCAGGAAATGGACAAATCATTAAATCAATATTTAATTCGTATATTCGAGATAAACAAACAAATATTGGCAATTGGTCAAATACATTCGCCAAAGTTGTATACGATTTTAAAGTTGTCAAGAATGCAAAAAATAAGGTAATAAACCAACCCCCGGCGCGGTCGTGATTGGATGGGTGGCCATTTCGACCATTTAAGTGACATCCATGACAAGCATCTCTGTACTTTCGAAGGCTCGTAAAGCAATTGGTCCCGGCTAATATCTGTTGATATTAGTCGTTAAGCCTAGTCAGAGGCCCTAGGGACGTAGTAACTATTATATAATCTGTACTGGCTTGATAATATCTGACAGTAAGGTTTGTCACACCACACTAATTCGCACTGAGCCCGCGTGGAGTGGCTCGTACTTACTCATAGTTATGGTGAGGCCTTTGCCCAGAAGTGGGGTCTATGTAGGCTAATTTTAATTTTTTAATAAAAATTAGGATAATTTTAATTTTTTAATAAAAATTAAAATTAGCCTACATATAATTTAATTTTTACGAACTAATCGTGCAGAATATAAATAATGAAATTAATATAAATAATCAAACTCTTGACCTCCGTTGCATGTTTGACGACTGACGTCCGACTTGGTGTGGTTTGCGCTTTAGACGACAAAACCAAAGGTAGTGGGTTCAAATCCCACAAGAGACAAATAACAAAGCATTCGTACCTAAGTCATGGATGTTTATAAACGTATATATAAGTATAGGTAAGTATGTTCACCCATTATCCTAGTCGCCGTAGCACAAACTCACGCTTAGTTTGGGGCTAGATAATTGGTGTGTTTGCTAGAACAATTTATCATTATTACTATCTGACTTATTTAATTTTAGCAAACGTCATAAATTTGCCAAATTGTAAAGAAAAACCGGCCAAGTGCGAGTTGATCTTGCGCGCGATGATTTTTGTCGGGAGCCCCACTTAAATATTATTTTTTATTTTATTTTAATTATTTAAGGTTTATGATTAATCATTTTAGGAACCCTAAAAAGCACTCTTTTGACGTTCTCTTACGAAAAAGTTACTTGTGTACAAAACAATTATTCCTATTGCAGTAGCGCACGTAAGTGAATATAGCGGGATCCAATCTAACACAATCATTGGAAAAGACAATAAATTTTATATTGCCGAGTGCTATGTAGAGCGGTGTTATAAATAACAATCAAGCAAAACATTAGAAGGAAGAACTACATCTTATCTGTTCTATCTAGGAGATCTCGTAACGTTTGCCCTGGGCTAGCATAGGTGGATAATAGTCCGTAGACGCATATATTATTTATCAAATTAAACTTTATTAAACTTTATTGCCACAAAAAAGTAAGCACAATTGGTTGACTTAATGCCTTCAGGCATTCTCTACTAGTCAACTTCTTACTGAATGCTGAAAACGTGCACACATATCGTATACGAGTATATGCCAAGTAGGTAAGTACCATATTGAAATCCCGTACTATTTATACAACAGGGTACAGTGAACTTTTTATTCAATACTGTAGTTTCCATAGCAAATTTTCTGCAATTACAAAATCTTATCTTACAAAATCTCCCTTTGAATGCGATAAGGATGAATATTAAACACTGCGAGAGACCCAAACATACAATATCTAGAAAGCTCTATGATACGGTTATGGTCTATGATACGGCTAAAATACGGTTTCTGGCAGTCCGCAGACTCTACCTACAAACGTTTAGGACCGCGGGTCTGATGATATGTCTCTTCTTATAAAGTTACTGCCATAACAGTGGGTCTACTGATTCACGTTTGTTTGCGACAAAAACCAGTTCATTTCAAAAGGAATTGTTTGAAACAACTGAACAGGTGGCGAGGAAATGCCTAATTTTACGACTACACTGCCACACTAGTTTCGTTATTACAGGTTACATGGGATAGCTGTTAAGGGTTCGATTACACAAGCGGGTTCTTAAGATACGAAGACACGTTAACATACGACCAACAATTCCAACCTTTTCTATCCTATTGTTGTCTTCTTAACACTAGCAAATATTATAGGGTCAATATTGAGTCGTATCTAAATGCTCTTTTTTAGGTTTAATATTATGCGAAAGATTCATTTATTGGATTTTTTGCTGTCTCTTTTTATCATTCTCCTTTTTTCACTGCTTCCAGGGCCCTATTTCACGGAAATATTAGTTTACTAGTATATTAGCTATTAGTTACTAGTGTAAAAATTACAAGTCCTGATATTTTCTATTTCTCAAAAACAGGTACTAGACTAATAACTAATAATAGCAAACTAATAAAAAAACTAGACTGACTTGGATGTTATAAACATATTTAAAAAAAAAACCGGGCAAGTGCGAGTTGGACTTGCGCACTCAACAATCCTGCACTACTGCAACATTATGATTTTTATTATTGCACTTGAAAAAAACGACCACCAGAGGCGGTTTCCCGCCTCTGGTGGTCGTTTGTGCAATAATATATTTAGATTGCATAGTGAATGCTTATCACTTAAATACAATAATTATCTTATTTGCAAGCTTCATCTTTCGATTGTTAAATACTTGCAATAACATTGATGAAAGCAACGCGGCATTACAGCGTTAAGAAGCACTTGAAAATTTCGACAGGCTCTGCCAACGCCAGGGTGGCCGAGAGGTTAGGCAAGTTGTGTTTTTATGATCGATTGATTATTTTGTTGTTTGGTGCAATGCCGGTAAAAAATAAATATTTTATTTAATGAGATTCAAAGTAATTTATAATTGTCATATTTTGTAAGTGCTTCGGTAAAAAAATCCATATTTTATAAAAAAGAAACTTGTAAATTGAAGTTTAGTAGTTTGAGCTAATATATTTTACAAGCCTTCTAAAACTAATAGCTGTATCAGTGTAATTTACAAGTGTATCTTAAAACATTTTTTTTCGAGAAACCAAACTGAATTTACTAAAGTAATTTTTGCTTATATTTATTAGCTGGTAACTAGTAACTAATATTTTACTACTGTGGCTTCGAGAAACGCACACTATTAAACTTGTAAAAAATATTAGTACATGAACTCATATTATTAGTCTAAAAGTTTCGTGAAATGGGGCCCAGCATGTCAATGGTAAAAAATTGCAAAATTAAAAGCTCAATTTTTGTGTGCAAAATTTACTTTTGTAAAACTTTGCTACTAAAATTAGAAATTATGGACTTTGCTGAAGTCCGTACAAACTGATTTGTTTTATTTTAATCATTTTTTCGAGGGAATATCTTTTTTTTTCTCATACCCAAGTGATTTCGAAACTCGTGGAGATACATCAATGACTAATTGCTTGGTGTTATCTGTATCAATCTTACGTTACTGTAACGAAGCTTGAAAGTCCGAAACGTCACTTCGAGAGTACATTTTTGTGCAAACTCGTAAAGTAAGCGAAGATGGACAAGTCTTTACGAGATAAGGACATGGCGGCAGGTTCACAATCCAGTGCGACTGTCGAGATTTTTTTCCGAAAATTCACTATACAGAATGAATTAAAGCAGTGAAAACCCCTAAAAGTACCAACATAAGCCAGCTTCACCATATTCAGGCTGTATGTATTCATTTATTTCTGACATATCAAATTTATCCAGAAAACACTCGCACTTGCAATTTATAAAGAATGTAAAAGAGTATATCGGGCTTTGGCATAGTTTTTGTTCACCTTGTAAATAGGTGCAGTGATGTAAATGAATTAATTTTTAGGATATAATATTTAAAAAAGATATGTTATAAAAATCTGAAAATTTTCCTATACATTCTAAACGAAATTAAAACAGTGTACCTACCTATACTTGCCATAGTCATAGGACCATGTACGATATGGTTATAGACCACACCGTAAATTTTTTGGCGTCATTTTTGGTCGTAATTTGTGATCAGTATAAGGTACCTATAGAACCACCTCTGTAAGCACTTTTAAGATGAAATCTACATCCTGTATAGCTTAAAAGTGTCATCTTGAAAAGCGGAATGGAAAGGCATGTTAAGTACTCATTCAAGATAATGTGAGTTTTCGTTTACGTAAACCGTTGGACTATTGAAGCGAAACGGATGCTTATCTTTTAATTAGTAATACGCCTCGGGACTGACTCGAGGCGAAAAAGATTTTTAACCCACTAATAAAGTATAACCTAGAGCTTATTATTATACGGGTTACCTCGGAGACAGTGCACAAGTTTTACGCACGAAAGATGATTGAAAATAAGAAGACTCGTATTTTTAATACACCATGCCTCAAACAAAAAAAAACACTTAAAAAGTCTACAGTACAGCGGTTAACATAATATAAATATATTATGGTATGGAAAGACGAGAAATTATATTTCTTCCTTCCTTCATATCTTACCTTTAGGGCTTAGGGCCGTCGAAATAAAGTAAGGTAGAAGTGATTATTTATTTTAACAATAATGGCAGATAAATACATTTGTTCTCTCTCTTTAACATTTTCTCCGAAGGTTAATATCTGTTAGGATTATATAGATTTTTTCGGATTGTGCATACTCGTAGACCTTCTACTTATATGAGCATTTCAAACGCAGATAATACCTTCGCGAAAGTTGGACTGTGGTTGGACTTTGAAATCGAACTAAATATCGCTCAAAATTAATACCATCGCCATTCAACATCATGTAGCGATTCCCGCTTCAACCACATAGAAAGCGAGATTTATCGCGCGTACTTGCACTTGCTTAGCGCTAATTACAGCCCTTGATGAATGTTCTGCCTTGGGACCGTCGTAAATAGACGGAGACCCATCATCGTATCAACTTTGTAAACGGTTTCTCTTCAAATGCTGGATGCATCGCTATTTATTTGCTGTCGCCGTTCAGAGTCGTTTGTTGTCATATGTTTAGAAACGGTAATGAACTTATGTATGTAGTTACGGTCACAATTCATTTCAGAACTAAAAATCCATACTAAAGTAATAATAATATTGCTTAATACTGCATAGTCGCCACATGAAGCCTCGGAAACCGGTACCGAATAGACCTGCGCAAAATCGTTCACTGAAGTGAAATGAGGGATATAGTTCAGTGGGTGCTAAAGATATGTATCACTCATCTAGTTCAGCAGATCTACTATCAAAATCTCACTCATTACTTCATTCAGTTTAAATGTATCGTGTACTACAGAGTATTCTAATGACTAAAAAATAACATTTATAATATTTAGGCAGTCTAGAATTACGATTTAAAAACATTTTCATTAATTTCGAAGATATTGTTACACGAATTAACAAAGGATATTAAAGTGTTATTTATGTACGTTATGTACGTGCGTTACGTATTAAAAACGTATTAATTAATTCCGACAATTTTACATAGAAAACTACAGTGCAGTAGCAGAATACTGCAGTCTCGCTCTTGCAGTATTAACAAATATATCCGTACGTTTTACTCTCATATCACTGAGTTACTGAACTAATTGAACTGCTTTGGACTATAGTGAGTGAGTGATACATATGAACTAGATAGGTGAAGTAGTTCAATTGTATCATTCATTCAGGAACAACACATGTCTAGTACCGAAGACACTGTATACCTATACCATATTTAATACACAGTGTTAGGCTTTTAGTTCATCAAATGCTATCGATAAAAAACCCCCATATTGGGTTAGAACTCTCCCCCTCTTGAAATGGCAGCAAATTTAATTATTAAAAAAAAATCTATTTTTGTGTATCTGGAGATCCAAAAAGTTATGAAAATGATTCATTTGATAGGTAACGCTATCGCTTATCAAGTGAAATAAAGATTAATTCAAAATTATTACCCGTCATAGAGAAATTGTTTTTTTAAGAAATCTTGCTAAAAATAAAAAAATAAAGTATAATACTTTTTAAACCTATTACAAAACTAAACACAAAATTCGGATTTTTTTTGTTGATATTTGAATTAGGATTGTCTATGTCTCTAAAATTTGACAAATGAAACGCCTATTTGTTTCTTACGTTTACGCGAATTGTTGAACTGATTAAAACACGAGCGCTGTAAAGTGTTCGAAACGTCAGGTGTTAAATAAAATGTAAAGAAATCGCGAAGTAATCCGTAAAATTGTGTTTTAATGAAATAAAACGACCTTAAATTATCCCTAGTCGAAACTAGGACACCCTGTATATTAAATATGATATATACAGTATGTTCGGTTCCGGTGTCCGGCGGTGCAGAGGCATGCATGTAGCTTCTAAGCACGCATATGTTAAGAAAACAACTTTACCTACATGAGCATAATGTGTCAGCTTTTTTGGAAATGCATTGTGTACAGCTAAACGTAATTGTTTCTGTAAAAACCCTACTTAATGACTATAGTATAAAAGTAATTTTTAGTTTAATAGGGAAGTTAGTAAGCTTTCCGTGGCGATTGAAAGACGTTTAATAGTTACTAGAAAGCTGTTGATATTGAATGAAACTGTGGCAATATTATATAAACAAGTGTTTATCACTTCTTGTCTCCAAACAAAGTAAGTAACAGTATGTGTTCATAATTTCACACCTTGCTTTCCCAGATGGTATCATACAACGTAGTACGATTGTGGACATTCAAATGTACTAAGTTACACGCTCCATGGCGATTCTATGGTAACTAGTAATGATGTTGTCTGTGGAGTTACGCAAACTGTTCGTGGAGTGTTAAATTTCACGTCTATTTGCTTTTGTGCCGGACTAAACTATTACTATGAGTGTCTTGTATGCACGGAGCTTATATGCCCATTGTTACTAAGAGGTACTGATCTCTGAACTGATTAGATTATATCACCAAGACCTACCTACATTAAACCTGCTTATTTACGAAGCTAAGTTACTATTACAAAGCTCGTACTGTAACAGTATTTCTTACAGTACGAGCTTTGTAATAGTACATATTACTTTAATTAGGTCTAATCCAAATACTTATTAAAAATATAACCCTCTAACACTAGTGTTATATGTAATATCTGTGAACTAACTAATAATTATTATTATTTCGCTATTATGACACTACTTAAATTATGAAACAATTATTTAATATACTAATCTATACACATACATTTAAGTAGGTAATATAGCAAAAGCTTATTGTTACATTTCCTAAAAGCTATCGTCATTTTGTAAAATTGTGATTTCAAAGCAATGCCATATGAATTGACAGATTTTTGAAACGGACAGACTAGCTGCAACAATGGCAATGCTTTCCTGAAAACTATAGCTTTGAAATTTGAAAGCTATCGAATCGAATTAAGCCGTAAGACTGCAGGTGTAAGACTTTATATGCACCGCCAAGGCGTCTGACATTGTTCGATCGGACCGACAATTTGATTGTTAGCCGTTGAACAAGCTTTGTTCACTACTGTGCACCATATATCTTTGTACCGTCGGCATCAAAATACAGATAAACACGAATCTAATCACACATACAGATTCTGCACGAGGTAACCTTGTCGCGGCGGGCGACCGCTCCGGAAGCCGCCTGACAACGACACGTCGTGCACACCTGCGCGGGCGACAGGCGGGATGTTGTTAACTTGAGTTTAGAAGAAAATACACAGCGCGGAATAAATAAACTAAGGGAGGAATAATTTTATTTCAATTACGGACGAGATGGGTGGGCATCGCTTAAGGTGTCAGCGATGTAATTACTTCACTCGGTTCTGTTGCAATTACAAAATAAAACGCGGGTATCATAATTTATAGGACAACCGAGTGGTTGTAATTGGAGCTACTCTACTTCTTTTAAGTTAAATATGCAGTTGTATGTATCTGACTATTTATCCTTTCAAAAAATTCAATATGGTTAAAATATCGTTCCAATAATCAAATAAATGCTACTAACAATTAACGTTCAACAAAAGATAACTTTAATTAAGTTTTCGAAATACTTGGGTCCTTATTTGTTAAAAACCAACCAATTCTTAATTTTACTAAAAAGGTATTTCATCGTTGTTAAAAATAACACCTCTCTATTTTTTCGTCGGAGGTAAAAAAGTGTTCCATTGTTATGATTTCAAATTTAAATTTCATTGACTGAATTCAAGTATGATTTAAAATGCGTCCGATTGCGCGATCGCTTATTATATAAACTCCTTTTCATGTATAGGTTCTACACATCTTCCAAATACCACCCGCTATGATCAAAGACCAAACCTAATTGGCAGGGTTCCATATGAGCTCATACGCGCATCGCTCAGAATGGACATACTGATGATATCTCATATTTGCTGTCATACCGACAGGGTCTTGGATTTCCAATTACCTACACATCTCCTTAACTGTCATCTTAACTTCTGGGAATCTGTTTTTCTTTAACCAATGATTCTCTGGGAAGGCAGTTAGTTAAGGGGTGTGGAATGAAAGCTTTACTTCCAAGTTAAGTTAGGTGAAGTTAAATATTTTTAACTCAAAAAAATATTCGTTGCTTTTTAAAAATACGCAATATTAATTTTAAATTATGACCTAATGAATAGATAGAATAATACAAAAACGCTAAGGTAATTTATTAATAATTGAATTCTATAAAAAGTTATTGTTCAGTGACTACGAAAAACAACATTGTGCTTACAAACAATAATTCTTTTATTTTTTTTGCTATCCGTCCGGAAAGATCAATGTGACGAATTTACAAGTACAAAAGTTTAATATTGGAATTTTCCTTCAAAGACGAGATTTGTGATGAATTTTACACGTAGTTTTTTGGTGACGAATTTACAATGTGATGAATGTACAACAACCCTTTAATATGTACCATTCCATAGAAAACATCTATACTAATATTATAAAGAGGAAAGATTTGTTTGTTTGTTTGTTTGTTTATTTGCATCGAATAGGCTCCGAAACTACTGGACCGAATCAAATGAAATTTGGCACAGAGATAGTTTGAGACACTGGGAAGGACATAGGCTACTTTTTGTCGCGATATAAAATCATCAGGGGGGTGAAATGGAGGATGAAAATTTGTATGCAAAATCCGACTTTTGGCGCGGGCGAAGTCGCGGGGAACTGCTAGTACTTGATAAATGTGGAGACTGTTTGTTATTATAAAGGTGATATCCTATCTCTTGATTGTGTGGTTTCTGTGGTCCAGCCAGGTTGGTGAGAAAAGGCGGAATCCCATTTCTTTTAACAATTACGCTGCTCTGTCACATTTTTTTAAATTAACGGTAAAATTCCTTATTAGGTATGATTTTGAAATATGAAAGATATCTTTTTACTACTTACATTTTTTTTTACATTTTAAGCTCACTTTTCAGTATTTATTGCTATTTATTATGAAGAGGCTTTCTGGCAGCGTGTTTGTGAAATGCGACCTTGTCATTTATATAATTACAATTTTAAACTGATCATAATGAAATGGGGACACGAGACAGCTTAAAATAACAATTACTATAACATTACGTAGCTCATTTTGATGTTTCTAGCTCGGAGGCGTAATTACTTAAATCCGTTTAAGATGTCCCACCATACATTAAAATGCAGAGCATAAATTCAGCGCAATTAGCCGCAATATATTCTGAAATTAATTGGACCGCTGATAATATGCTAATCATTCGCGGTCACTTTGTGCCACTATTCAGAGCATGTACTTTAATATGAATGAGAACAGAGTGCACTGAAAGTGACAATGCAGAAATGTGTGATTAGAACTGGTTGGATTTTGTTTGAACATATTATTACCACGACCACATAACGATCACCATTCATTTAGGATCATGATATATAATAACCCGACCGCCTGCAACTGAGGGGTACAATGTGCAGGGGTTGACGAGAACGGGGACCACGAGCGGTGCGGGCGGCGGCCGCTTGTGATTTAATCGAAATTCAGAAATTTGATTTGAAAGAAGAACGGCAAAGTTCTTTTATGCTCAGCCCCAAATGCTGGCATGTTTTAGTCTTTGGTGAAAAGCCTAAAACTGTATAAAGGAAAAAATAATATAACTGACATTGAACGACATTTTATTTAGTGCATTATATCGGGCTGATAAAAACAATGTATAATCCAGTCAACTTTGACGTTTGATATAAAACATATACCTACTTCATGTTTGTCTGACACGTCAAAGTTTACGTCGCTCGTTTTATTTTTGCATCCTTAAAGACGTTTAGTTGTTAATCATTTGTACATTTTGAAAATATTTAAAAATTTTAGTTTCCTGCTTTTTAAATTACCATAAAATCATACAAAAGCCCGCTAATAAAGTGATATTTATATTTCATGTGTCTCATTTAGTACAGTGTCAAAGTACACAATCAAGTACACAATCAAATCAAAGCTCCCGCCGTCAGCACCGCTAATTGTCACCGTTCTCGTCTACCCCCACACCGCTGTACCCCTAAGGTGAGGATTCAGTTAGGTGGTTGGACTACAGAAATAAACTTAGATTTGCCTGTTTCTGACTAAATGGATGCGATTTTATATGCATGTGTATGCAAAAATGCATGTTGCTGAAATTATTTATTGTTCCTATAACGTAAGGAAATAAACAAATATTGATGAAACCTGTTATTTGAGCTGAATATACCAAAGTACTTTCTTCTCCTTCACTTCCCATTATAAGTGTATATAATGTAATACGCAACTTGATGTATCTAGAATGAACTAAGGAAAATGTTGTGTCACATACGCAAACACTGTTTGGTAAAATAATAACAACGCCTTTCAACTTTTCAAGGTTGGCTCGATTTGTACTAAAGTAGTAAGTAGTACTTACGAAAATGTGGCTTGTCTATGACCGCTATTGTAGTACGAGTTATTACCTGTAAAAGAAAATTCATATTTGTATTAAAACTATATAACACACACATACACAAACAGTCACAGTCAAAAACACATTTTAACACGCTTTTGAAAGGAAGATAACAAAAAGATGAGTCGTTTTTTTTTTTTTTGATAATTCGTTTATTGAGACCATTATTTAAAACTAAGCCTATGATGTAATATTAATTAATAACAAATATTTAAGTTGAAGGGATCGTCGCTATTGGTCTACGACCGGTCCCTCCATTACAGATTGGGTTTAAACTAAAAAAATATAGCACTTAAATATTTAATTATTACAATAAATAACCCAATAATTAACCTATTTTGCATATTACAATAAGACGAGTCGATTGGACAGACTCATTTAAGATACGACAATAAGGTTGAAAAAACAATCTTGTTCGTATATTTAGGTAAAGTAATAATAAAACTATACCATCTAAGTAGCTACTGCTGATATATTCGAAAGTAGAAGCACATCATAATTAGAGGTTGTCAATAAACTGAAGGCCCAATTTTCCTATTGCGTCGTCGCTGCACAGTTTTCGCACATGAAATGTTTTTCTTGCAATTTCATCAATGAAAATTTAAACAAAACAAAAATGTATTCCCACAGTTTAGTCTTTATGTACTGAAGAAAAAAATAAAAGAGCAGGATTCGAAATTTTAGTACCCTCAAACAGAGGGCAAAGATAGATAAAATTTCAGGAGGATTTTCCATAGAACCAAATTCCTCTTATCGTATTTCGAGATCCATAAGTCTGAAATTTCTGAAGGTTTAAAACTCCCAGGATCGAATTATTAAGTTATATAGTACATATTAAGTCTTACTTACTTACTGGGGTGACGCAGCGACATTATATTAAGTAAATAAACATTTTTACGCGCTCTTTTCTGACTAATTCTATACATTTCTTATTATTCTATACATTTGAAAGTCATTATTAAGCGTATTTTGCCTTGAGGTACCTACTGTCTAACTCAATGCATTCAAATAACAGTTATAGTCACTTATCAGAAAGCAATAATAGCTTCCAAACTAATAGCTTTCAAAACAATAAGAAAACGTCAATATATTAACTGCTTTGGAATTGCAATCACTATCGCAATAGCTTTTCAATTAAGCGGTACACCTGCTGATCCCAATTCTAAGACAATCGTGTCAAAACATCTGTCATCAATGTCACCACAACAAGACGAACGAAACGTGCCTTTCTAATCACAACTTGTCCGAAGGCATAACATGTCAAATTGCAGGCCAAATTACCTACAATGAAGTCGTCAGGTGCGTTGTGTCACACTAGCACGTGGACCTACTCTGATCTGTCAAACTTTCGCTGCCAAATTTAATCCTAATGTGGATCGCATAGAGTTCAATATCATTTGCAACATTTTGTCAGGTTTGAGTAGGTTGATGTGATGCCGACTATACAGGTGAGTAGCTAGCGGCGCGCGCCACAAATGACCGAACGCTGCGCACGCGCACGGGTGCGGTGATTAGCGATTTAGGGCGAGTGCACACGATGTACATCGGATGCACGGGCTTTGAAATTAGTCCCGAATTTTTCTAGAAATAAGCGGTGTTAAATACACGTATGTCAGAAAGCAAGTGAAGCCGCCCTGCTATGATCTCTCTGAGGTCATATGATGATGACTGAGGATCTATGGGGACTATCTGTGTATATTATAAAATCAATTATCAACACAATAGCTCCTCAATTAGCAATAATTTTTAACAAGTGCATTGATGATGGACAGTTTCCAAGCCTAATGAAATGTAGTAAAATTATACCGCTATTTAAATCCGGCGAAAAAAGTGACCCCTCTAATTTTAGACCAATATCGATTCTTCCGGTCCTCAGTAAAATATTTGAAAAGGTAATATTCAATCAACTACTAGCACATCTTTCTTTAAACCATCTACTACACAAAAAACTATTTGGTTTCACTAAAGGTAGAAGTACTGCTGATGCGGGAGTTGCTCTATTAAAACATATCTTTGATGCCTATGATAATAGACAAGATGCTTTAGGTATTTTCTGTGATCTTTCAAAAGCTTTTGATTGTGTACAACATAAAACTTTATTGAAAAAATTAAGACATTATGGGGCTTCAATGAATGCATTAAATCTACTTGAATCTTACCTAACAAGTAGAACACAAAAAGTATGCATAAATGGGGTTGAGTCTTCTGAAGCACCTCTGACCATGGGTGTGCCCCAGGGATCGATATTGGGACCTTTATTGTTTTTAATTTATATAAATGACCTTCCACACTTTGTGGAAGATCTTTGTGATATAGTATTATTTGCTGATGATACTTCACTTATATTCAAAATTCCCAGGGGGAAAGATACTTTTGACGATGTAAATAATACTCTTTCACAAGTATTGCATTGGTTTACCGTTAACAACCTTTTGCTTAACGGGAATAAGACTAAATTTGTTAAGTTTACGATGCCTAATGTCAGACAGGCCTCAACAGATGTTTTGATAAAAGACAAACTGCTAAATACTATAAATTCAACAACATTTTTAGGAATTACTTTAGATTCAAAACTACAATGGGGTCCTCATATCGTGGCCTTGTCAGGAAGACTTAGTTCAGCTGCTTTTGATGTAAAAAAGATACGGCGCTTGACTGATGTTGAAACGGCCAGACTAGTCTATTTTAGTTATTTTCACAGCTTGATGTCGTACGGTATTTTACTATGGGGCTCAGCTGCTGATATAGAATCAATTTTTGTACTACAAAAAAGGGCCGTACGTGCTATTTATAACCTCAAACCTCAAGATTCATTGAAAGATTTTTTTAAAGAAATAAGGATATTAACAGTAGCCTCTCAATATATTTATGAAAATATTATGTATGTGCGTAAAAACTTGCATTTATTTACAAAGAAAAGTGATACGCATAATTTTAACACTAGAAATAAAAATAAGCTTGCTATTCCACAATTCAGGCTTCAAAAAGTTGGTCATTCTTTCATGGGAAAATGTGTCAATTACTTTAACAAATTACCGAAAAATATTGTAGAATTACCAATTAACAAATTCATATCATTTATTAAGGATACCCTAATGACAAAAGGTTATTATAAAGTAGACGATTATTTGAATGATGTAAACGTGTGGACCAGCTCGCACTAGTACAATTTCTGTATTTAAACATTATTTTTAAAAGAGGCTTTGACAATAGTGACTGAGTTTCTTGCGCTGCTTCTTCTCAGCACTAGCCCACAATTTGTCCCGAAGCAGTGGTAGGGATTAAAAAATAATATGTTGGGACGTGTATAAGTGCCCCCTGTGGGCCTACATACATAAATAAATGACTTTTATGACTTTTCTCCGGCCAGGTTGCATTGTCATCTCATCGAATTTTTGGAGTTATTGTATAGAAGGAGCACGTATTGCAATTTCTTGTCTCATCTCTGGTCCTCTTGTTATTTAAAGCCCAAATTGTTTGGAATTTAATAAGTATTACCTGTAAATTTACCTTGGGCTTTCGCGGGCGAGTGCATAATTGGGATAACGCTAAGCTATGATGATGATAATAAATAAAAAATTAAAATGCTTAAATTATAAAATAATTACTTATATTATGTATTAGCAGTTAAAATGTAAGTGTAAAAGAATAAATATGATTATAAAAAATGTTTTATTTTACAGTCGGGTTCGCAAATTTTGCCCAAGGCGTTGATTCAGCTTTTTTTAATTTACTGATACCTGTCAACATTTTTGTTTAAAAATAAAATTCTAATGATGAATACGTAGCTTTATAAGAGCGAGTTAGAACAATCGCCGCGCTCGGTAGCAAATCACCCTTGATTTTATACGTGCGTTCGCGCAGAATAGAGTTTCCGGAATGAGGCTGAATACGACATTGCTGTCTAGTTTTAAGAGCATTATTTATTATAACTAGCATCACAATTAATTGTTGTCCGAGAATTGTTTTTTTTTAGTCATACATTATTTAGCCTTTATTTAATATCAATACTATGTTTTTTTTAAATAAGCGTGCCTGTTTCTCGTCCCACATTTAAGTACATTTTTTTTTAAATAAAACGTAGATAGTTTTATAACTTAATAAAATTATGTAACTTAATAAACACGAGAAAAATGATTTGCGATGCTTTAAATTTGAAATTATCAATCAATAAACAAACATTTATTGTATAAAGAAGTTATGTAAAAATTTATGAAATATCGAGATATCTTAGCAGCAAGTATCATACTCGTATCATGTTTACAAGAACACTGTGTTCCCACAAGGATACCTTTATTCCCCTAATGCACTCACGTGTGTATCAAATGCAATAAAGGCGCGACCACACCGCGATGCGTCTAAATCGCAGCGTGCACCTCGTTACTGCGATTAGTCGCGGCTCGTCACGCGTGCAGAACCGCCTTATAATAATCAAAACGAGTGTTGTGCTAGAGAAAGTTCAGATTGTGGAGGAAACAATAATTTTAGCTGATTACACACTTTATTTGTTACTCGTGGGTTGACAGTGAAAACATGTTTTAAATTACGTATAGCGAAATGGTTTTTAATAATGACAATGATGGTGGTAAAAACAATGTAAAAGTATAGAGCCATTATCATTAGTACTACTTTTGATGTCTATATGATGAATGTCATCTCACAGTCAAAATCATTTTCTTTTTCAAATTGAATTATTTTATATTTTTATAACTTGAGCAATTATTTTGCAAGTTTTTACGAAATTAAATCAAATTTCACTTACAAAAATTAATCGACTGTGTCATCCGGTGGGACTCGAACCCACGTCCCTTCGCTATCCGGGCGAGTGCTCTTACCAACTAAGCTACGGAGGACGTTAGTTTAAATTGAATTATGATCGGCTGCTAACAAACACATTTTAACGACATCTAGTTACTATAAAGCATACGTTTGTAGGATGCATTCAATATTTTGGTACTAAAAAGAAATATTTTTTATTATTTTATTATAGGTAGCCTCAGTGTGATTGAGGCAATACAGATTACATTAATGTTACCGACGAAAGTTAAGATTTCCCAATCAATTAAATCAATTTCTAATTTATGTAATCCCATTAAACTATAGCACATTAATGTCTGATAGTACTTGATTACGTTCGAAGAGCGCAATTATTAATATTTCAAAATTATCAATAAAAACATTGGTTGGTACACATTAGTTTGACATAAGTCGCACTATAAATAAACTGTGACAGTATTTAATACTATCAACGACTCACTATCTATGGTATATGCAAATTGAAACATTATAACGTTGAATTTGAGTACATTTTTGAATACGGGTCGTAAATAAATGACATTTATAACTTGCTTGTAAAAGAAAGTAAAATTATGTAAATGTCCTTAGATTATTTTAGTGTGTTATGTAACTAATGTGCTTGTCGTTTAATATCAAATTAAAAATGTCGGATCATGAGTTATTTTATATTCATCTCGTTTTAAGACTCTGTACAGTTACATCAAATCTGGATAAGGAAATATGTATGTTGAAGAACTATAATACCCTTAGTAGCCATGCGGATAAGTAGACTCAAGTGGTAATGGGCAGGGCACATTTAATGGCCGATAAGACAGATAGGTTCTTGATTGGAGACCATTTGATCAAAAGCATCAAGCAAAGTAGCGGGCATCCAGCGACAAGATGGACAGCCAACCTTCTGAAGGCCACAGGATCGCGCTAGATGCAGTCCGCGTGTAAATCACTTTGCTTACTTTGTAAATCTAACGGGTGTTTAGCAGTGGACGTCCTGGCGGTTGATATTGATAAAGATGTCAAAGTAAGTAAGATAAGTATTATTTGCTTCTCGTTGACTAGAACTCCTTGCTAGTTAGTAGTAACTGCTTTTAGGAGGAGCATTCTAGCAAGTCAAGAGCCAAGTTTTCTCCTGTAATGGACGTCAATTTGCACACCTGTCTTACACATTGCGTCTCATAAGGCTATTTTTACGATCATTATATAAAAGAAGAAGACTCTCCCATCACCAAATAGAAAGAACTACACATCCAGCTATGCATTTCTGGTATAATCTGACCTCTCCTTGAAAGGTTCGCGTATAAAATACAAGTTCAATTCACTCTGGAGACGGTTAAATTGACTTGTATATAATTAATCATGTTACACCGGTCGTTGACATATGTGCGTGTGCGCTCACGCACGACTGACGACGATGAATTAAACGATGAATGTATTTTAATTGTATCGCCTCTTAAATTCAATCAAAAGATCTGCGAATGTAATGAGTGATCATGATTCTTTATCGATAAGAATCATAATATTATGATTTATTATAAATACACTATCAATGAGTTGTTTGAATGTGTAGTGAAAACTTTCAGATAAGTATAAAGTTGCTGCTATCGTAGCACTTTAGTTACTGAGAACTGGATCATTCATAAAATAAAACTAGTTAAATATACATACATATTTGTTTCTTAAATTTACGCGAATATAATTGTACGGATTTTTGAAGATACTGCTAATATGTTAGGTACTTAATCATGTTCATGCAAGGAATTCAAATTATATAATATAATTATAAAATATATTTTTTACCTGAGTCTTTACGATGTTTCTAAAAAATATCATAATAAATAGAATTCATCATAAAAGACAGTATAGTTAAAAATTCTCCACAGACAATAAAGTGTGTACAAATCGCGCAAATCGTCACGTCACGGGCGACGCGTGCGCACGTAATGAACCGTGCTGGATTGTGTTCGCTTTGATTATACTGCGACTTCACTTCTTTCGGTGGGACATCATGATTATACCCGCAAAAGGCCGCTTGTCTAGAAAAAGATAGCCTCTAAATTTCCACGAGGACTGAGGGCTCATTAGGTCATTGAATACAGGATACGTCATGACGGATGGACGTTTACATTGCATACGGAATCGTGTTTTTTCACGATTCGTCAAAATATCCTAATTGAATCTGGTCAAAAATCCGTGTATTTTGACGATTCGTGATTTTTAAAAACACGATACTAGATTTAAGAGGTATCGTCATTTTTCACGATTCGTGATCCGTGTGAACATAGGCATTCAAAAAGCATTGCCCCCGTTAAAAAACAACGAATCGTGAAAAAAGACGAATCGTCAAAAATCACGAATCGTCCTCGTGTGAACGAGTTCTAAGGAGGATACAGCAGGACATGTCATCCGTGGTTTAAAACTCTTGTTTATTGTAGAGGTCACCATGCATGTCGGCAAACATCACACTTCATTTCATTTTGTACAACAGCAGGCCTTCCACCTAACTCGATGGCTTTTAAACTTTCCGGTTTGACATGCTGTTGACATGGCTCGAAAAATGATACATAAAACACCGACCTAAAGACATAGACTCATAGACTCGTAGTTACCAGAAACTTATAAATAAAAAGATACTAGTAGCATTTTCGTAAATACCTATTCTGATTAAAAGGTAACCATAGGAAAATATCCTTAACAATATATTTTGACTAGACTTGCAACGAATATTCGGTTGCTATTCGCTATATTCGACCGAATACCGAATACTTAATTAATATTATTTTGTCGTGAGAAAATTGGTAAGACTGTAAGACCTACCTTCTTGACTAATTTCGTGATTCTAGGTCTACAGAAAGTAGTAGATACCTTATTTGGTGAGACACTCAATTTTGGAGACTCTAACTCTATCAGGTTAGCTGAACCTGATAATATCGCCAAAACATTCAAAATTGCTGACAACTTTCATACAGGATTATGTGTGTCCCCGAAGGGTGAGACTGCTACTACTACTACTGGTACGGAAGTTAAGTTTTCGCAACTAATAAAACTTATAACTTATTTTCCGGACTGCGTTTATTAAGAAGAAATGTGCCAGTAAAAGCTAATCAAGCCAGCGTGAATGATGAAGCTCGTTTGGCACAAACCACAGGCATACTTCGCTTGATGGGCGCTAATTATATTGCAGGAGGTAAACCTTCCCGTAAAGATCTTCAGCTAATGATCACACCATGATGGCTCTGAAATTATTTACTAAGCTTATTATAACAGGTACTTTCATTTCGAAAACGTTTTAAGATGTTCACACTTAACTACCGCTAGTTTTGTTATTATGGTTGAGAATGATAAAACACTGCGTAAATACAGGGTGCTTGGTTCAAGGCCGGCCAAATTATTATGGCCAATAGATCAAGTTATTTGTTATGCCTGTTTGACCCTTAAAATTTCAAAAGCCCTGCAATTTGTAATCAGCTTTATATTTTTTTTCATTAATTTTTTTTATTAAAATTTTAATTTGAAAATAAGTATCAGGTGTAGATATCAAATTTTAATTTTGATTCAATGTTTAATGTTGTAGGCTTCATTTAACCTATAAACCAATGCCATAAGTTCTATAGTTTTTTTTTTAATTGCAAAGTTTCAAAATCGAAAAAAAAATATTCACTGCTTGGCTTTACATGTCTATATAAAAACCGGCCAAGTGCGAGTCGGACTCGCGCGCGAGGGGTTCCGTACCATTAACTTAAAACATTAGACGTTATAGGCAAAAAAAAGTATATATTTTTATTTTATTTATAATTTCAAAAGTATTTATCACAGGATACCCGAAACAATTTTGAATAAGAGTTTCCGCGCCTGTTTCTTTACGTGAGTGATTTGAAGTTTATAGGTCCAAGATTTAGAAATTACAGGGGGGGGGGACACCGTGTAAACGACTTTGGCGGGCTATATCTCGCAAATGGTAAAGCTGATAAAAACGTGTTGTATAGAAACCCTACCTTATTTTCATAGTCCTTTTCAACGATACCCCACACAAGGGGGTGCACTCAAAAAATAATTCACCCCTCCTTTTACATGTATGGGGAGGTACCCTTAAAAAGATGTAATTTTAATTTTTCGTATTTTTAAAAATGACATCTATATGTGAAGTATGCTAGAACCAGGTTACATGCAAATCAGTCCATAAACGTAGAAGATATTCCGCTGTGACAGACTAGGATGGACGGACTGAACGATCTTATAAGGGTTCCTTGTCGGACTACGGAACCCTAAAAAACTAAAATCTACCAGAAACATCCAATCTCCTTAAAAGTTTCTTAGTTTGTCCTCTTTCTAATGATGTGCCACATGTTATAAAAATCTTTGAATACTTTGCGAAATTTCCTAAATCCTATAAAAACACCCTGTATATCCATAAATAATTTGACCGTTATGGGTGATTTGAGTTTTGAGACACCTTAATAAAAATAAGCTTCGAAAAAGTTGACTGTGGGATCTTAAAGTACTCACTTTGCTCATAAAATACAAATTGATTCTCTTCGATATCTTATTCAATCCATGAATTCGAATTAATGAATATTTTCTTCACAAATTGTACCGAAAAAATTCTATTATAATAATATTTATTTAAAATACAAATTCTGAGGTGTAAAAACGTTTGAATATCAGGTCAAAATTGGACATTTCTCAAACCTTTAGGAAAACACAGAATTTTCAGGGGGACATACAATTTTATTCGTGAACCAGTGATTTTTAACTGACTTCAAAAAAGGAGGAGGTTATCAATTCGACTGTATGTTTTTTTTGTGGCTATGTTACCTCATATCTCAGTCATTTGTGAACCGATTTGAAAAAAAATATGTTTACCTAGAGGTAATACCTTCTAGTTGGTCCCATTGTGGCCCAGTCGAGATCTGATGATGGGATCTTGGTTGATCGAGGGAATCCCTCCAATTTTAAAGACACGTATAGTGTTTTCGTACTAGTATCTTAATGTTGACATGTTTTTACGTCTGTTAGTCAACATTGTGTGGAGCTGAGCTAATGGTGAAACTCCTTAAAAATTAGGAGTTTAGTAATTAAAACACCAGATCTTTTGTCAGGTACCTACTGTATAGGATGCTAAAAAACAAAGTCAAAAGGCGCAGCTCCCTCCTCTATTCCCCGCTCCCTTCTCGCTTCCGCCCCCTCCCCCCGTTTATCAAATTGTACAAGAAACCTATTTTCAATTTATTATCTGTTATTTTTTGAAGTCGGTGCCAGCCAAGAGATGGTTTAATCCTGTCTTTACTTGCAAAAAAACATTAGAATTAGAATTTCTGGCACCGACTCCAAAAAATAACAGATATTAAATTGAAAATAGGTTTCTTGTATAATTTCGTACAATAGTTAGGTAATTTTAACACTATTTTGTACTTTTTAGTTTAAATTTGTGGTGACATCTAATATCAGTCATAAGACAAAGTAAATCAAAAACACTTGCTATTCGCACAGGTACACTCGATGCCCGTGCGCATCTAATGACGCGTAGTCAAGCGATTGTGCGCGCGTCGATCAACGCGAAGCTTTACGCCGCGCTAGAAGGGCATCAATCATTTTGCAAATTAGATGAAACAAAAAAGGAATTCTTTAAAAAGCCTTCTATGTATGACAAAAAACTAAGTAATAAAAAATAGCGTGCTGAATGAAAAGTTAAAAAGAGCTGAAAAAGAGAGAGAGAGGGAGAGACGAAGAGTCCTAACCAAGGCCAGCAGCTTTTAACCAACTTATACAATATGAGTATAGTAACTTTTGGCACTCGTTACGTTTGAAAGCCATTGCGATTGTGACTGCAATTCCAAGCAATGACATATGAAATGTTTTTAAATTAGTTTGAAAGCGATTAATTCTTTCCTGAAAGCAATTGAGTTACGCGGTACTCTTGCGGGAAACATACGTTTCATTTTAAACAATCGTCAAATGTAAGATTTGAATATTACATATGGCAGACACCTTTCATGATCCACTTTTTTGCAATAAATAACACTGATACCATTCCTAGATAATTTCCCAATGTTCGTGACATAACTAGTTGCTATAACTAGTTGCTATAACTAGTTATACGATAGCATGCGACGGGCAATTGGCGACAATGCCTCTCACATGCCGCGTCTGCCTGCGCACGAGTCGTTTCGACAGATCGTACAAAGCGCAAACAAAACAGCCGAAGCTTAGAATTTTTCGGGTTGAACGATAAATAACTTAACTCGTAAAGTTTGGTCAAATACAATAAAAAAGTAATATAAAAAAACCGGATATATTATTTTCCGTTCCGGCTTTGATTTTTTTTAACACTAAGTAGGTAGTTAGAAATTAGAAAGATAAACAGATAATATCACTAATATTATAAAGAAGAAACGGTCAATTGTAGGAAGAATCTCTGGAACTACAAAACTCAGCATATAACTGGTGAACCACCAGCTAAATGCTGAGTAATTACTAAGTGACAAAGGCTATCCCACCGGATGACACAGTCAATTAATTTTTGTAAGTGAAATTTGATTTAATTTTTAAAGGCTATATTTTTTATTGTGTTTTTATCCTAATTGCACCCGCGCGAATCTGGGGCGGGCTGCTAGTACACCATAATTTTCTAGACACGTTTGTTCAATTACGCTGATGATGCAATGAAATTGAATTCAAATTATAAACATGAGCAATACGATTGCATTAATGCATAAAGTTTTCTTATTTAACAAATCACTATCTTACTGCTGGATTTATATTTTCTACTTTAACCCTGAAGTTCATCAACACATTTTTTATATTGAATCAGCCAGTTTAGCATTATTTGACATATTTTGTATGGGAATTCTGTCAAATTAACTGTCATTTGAGGTTTACCAGCTGTTTAAAAGTTATTGAACTCGGGTTTAAACTAAATATTTTTCCAACTACTATGTAAAGAAAAGCATATTTCTTAAGTGTCCTGTCTCTTCTCCCCGGGCTGTATGAAAGACGACACGCGTGTCTAACCCATGATTACGCCAAATTGCCTCGCGAACCACCTGGCCGCTCTGTCGAAACACTCCACATGACTACTGTTACCGTTTTGATCGAAATATTTACTGTTTTTACGGCGCGCTAGTTAGTAATCATCACTATTGAGTACTTGTACATACATGTATATAAGTAGGTACATCGGCCAGTTGATTCATGAGGTGAATGATACCGCTGCCATTACTATGTCTAGTCACTCTAGTGCAGTGGTTAGTAACCCAAAGTGGACCTCGCGGTGCCATCCGAAAATAACCTAAAATAACATTAATTTAAAATTTAACTTTTACTGTGTAATACCTCCAAGCAGTTGGTGGTCTATGGGTATACATTTTGTCAAATGGTTCCTCATTGCTAAGAGGTTAAAAACCACTGCTCTTCTTTTATCTGATGATATTGATTGAGGATATTTGTTTAAGTTCAAAAGTCCAATTATTTTATAATTTTGGAATACTTTCGTGTCGTCGCTTATAATTAACCGCCGCACCTGCTTTTCGTTTTTTCATGTATTTTGTTAACTAATACTACCTATTAGGTATTTAGCTACCCGCCAATTTAGACAGTAGGTATGTCAGAGGGGGTTAGTTCTAAAACCTAGTAAGTACTTTATATTATGCCCACTTCTATTAATTATGTCAGCAGCTTACCTACATCATTATTCCTTCATGAGACGAAACATATATGGGTAATATTGTTATGTACTTTCTCGAGTACCCATATGAGTTCCTTAGACGACTTCATGAAGATTTAAAAAAAAATAGTGTAGTGTGCTTGTGGGCGTGTATTTATCGACAAGTCATGAACTATGCTTAATAAAATCTTTAATGAAGATGTTAATGATGAAAACAAGTCCAAAGAGTGACTTTTATATTCAAATCCAGCAAACAACACAATTTAAATGTAATAAAAAACGGTTGTTTAACTTTCGACGAAAGTTACAATAGCATTGTTTACGGGTACTAAAAATCAAAGAGACGGACATGTTTCCGTGTATTTTATAACAGAAAAATGCGCCTTAATGCGATAATAATAATGACAATAATGATATTATCTTATAACACGGTTAAATCAAATAAATAAACAATCAGTCGCGCAACACTGCAATCATCAGCAATTGACGTCGACTCTTACATTTTGCAATTACTTTACAACTCGTGATGGCTATTAAAATAAAAGTTCTTTGCGATCCTAAAAAAACATTTGAACTTAAAGTATCACCTGTGCCACATCACAAGCAATCGAATGGTATTTGTTACTTCATTAATTCGGGAATTCGATAAAATTTTATAGAGCAAGATCACTTTTAGAAGGTAATACTATCACAACCAGGAACAACGTAATCCGTTAAACACAATTTATGTCGGCAGTATATCTAAGTCTTGTACTAGAATTACTTGTCATTCGAGATGACAGCACAATCGAATCTGTGTAAACAAAGCGCTTCACGATACATTAATAAAGCTGTGTCGATGACGGGGCTATAACACGACGAATTTACACCCACCGTTAGGGCTCAACATAAAAGTGGATATAAACGCATTTTTATCGACGCCGGCCATCGACTGCTCGTTACATGGCAGTAATTTCTTCATTTTCAATGTCCCCGCGAAATGCGAGCCAGTTATTTTTATTCTTGCGTAAACGCGAGCGTTTTTTTGGCAATTAAAAAAACTTGTATCGATAAAATAGCCGCTGCGCTAATAACGAAATGTCGATGTTTGAACTTAATTTGTACGGTCATTTGACTACCGGATTCCGTTGGGATTGCGGGTCAATGGTCTTTGGTAAAAATTGCTTTCTTGCGTATAACGTAATTAAGATATGTGGATCGCAGGTAATCGATATAATTACACGTTTCGTGCGTACGCGCAGCACTTAGATGTGATTAGGTGAAAGCCGCGGTTCGACGCGCCAGCGACGGATAGTGACGATTTGATTGCTATAATTCATTTATGTTTAATAGTTACGTGATGAAAACTGTATCAGATAAGGTTTTGGTTTGTTTATTTATTATAATTATAAAGTAGGCCAATGAGTTTTTGTAAAGAAAACATTCAATTAAAAATGAAAGAGTAGATAAGCAAATGAAACTGGCCTTAATTGTATCTTTGAAATTAAAAATCATAATGGTTCCAAATTCAAAAGTAACCTGTGTTAAAGAAAGACATGTTTATAAGTCAGCCTATTAGATCCCACTGCTGGGAAAAGGCCTCACCTCAACTATGAGGAGGAACGAGCCATACTTCACCACGCGGGCTCAGTGCGGATTGGTGGAGGGGTGTATGTAAGGCAAGTGACAAACCTTACTGTCAGAAGTTATCAAGCCGCCCTAGGGCCTCTGACTAGGCTTAACGACTAATACCACAGATATTAGCCGGGACCAACTGCTTAACGTGCCTTCCGAAGCACGGAGATGCTTGTCATGGACGTCACTTAAATGGTCGGAATGGTCACCCATCCAATCACGACATGTTTAAAAACGGTTGAATACACGCTTAAATGTTAACCTTTTCACTCCTTAGTGTTTAAAGGAAGACGCAAAAGGAGTGATCATTTTACAGAAATGCAGTCTGCTAAAAACTGAGGATTTTGCGAGCTATGGGAATGCCCATGTTCCAAAACGGGTCCCCGAGGACATTATGGTTATAGCACCCGGTTCATTATTAACTCAAAAGTGTTTTTAGTACGCCAGAAATTGCGTCTTTTCACTGCAGAAAATGTGGCGAGTAACTTTTGTCTCATCAAAATATTTCCAAATAACTCTCAACTTAACTTTATGTAGACGATGTGATTGTTCTTCCGCCGTTTCTTTTCAGCACTAGCCCACGCTATTTTCCCGAAGTATTGGGCCTCCCACTTTTTCGTCGTCCTATGGGCTTTTTAGTTGGTAAATATTTCATTTATTGCATTCGTGACAAAGTCTATAAAACAGAAACGTAATGCTTAGACGAGATTATTATCTAAACATTTATTTCTGGTTTTGTCGTTAAAGCAATTAAACTGAAGTAAAAGCGGCGACGCGTTGAAATATCAATAATTTATTCTTTTATCAATACAGAGCATCTTGTATTCGCTGACTCTATAATTAATATTCTGCACAAATTCAACACTAGTCGGTTGCAAAAATTATAAATAAAATAATATGTAAAATGATTCTCGATTATAGTAGTAATATTCAAGTTATGTAGCAAAAAAATAATTTTACATTTAAATGACATAATGGTCGAGTAATTTCGGTTGTGTTTTTATCATATTCATAGCCGCACATAACACTAGCGTTAACCTAATTTATTTAAAAGCTCATAAAACCAGACCATAAATCACGAGTCATATTATTATAAGGAAGCTATTATTATCTCGGTGATATTTTAATATTTCAATAACAATAAATATCGGAAACTATTTGGCTTTTCCATATCGAATATAACTCGATAAATAAAGCGAGAGGCGGGGCACGTGCGCGAACGCACCCACGCACACATTCACTATGCTTATATTAGGCATAGTGCACACAGATGCATTATGGCGTCTCGTTATTATGACATAATATTATAAAGAGTTTTGCGCTTTAATATTACAAATACCCATACACAGAATACAAACTCAAGAATACGGAATCAAGTAAAAAGGGAACACCTAAAAAACCCGAAATATTTTATTTCGGATTTGGGTATTCCTATTGTCTTTAATCCGAATTTCGTAAAACCGCAGCAATTGGACGCGACGAATGAATTCAAGCATGCATTTGGACGCTTATAACTTATTGTACTCTATTTCTTTTCGTTTATTTAGCAGAAAAAAAACAGAATTTCAGTTTATAGAGATAACTGAGCACCTTAAATAAAATTAGGCCCAATGTTTAAAAAAACCGCACAGCCACCACAGTGTGAACTAGCCTTTACAAACACATGCACATCGATTGTATAATAAAGTGTGAGGTATTTGGATGAATCAAACCATCAGAGTTTAAATGATGACCAATTGCCAACATCGTTATCAATCGCAATCCCGATCGCTTGGAGATTAATTTGGAAGCTAAACCGTTTTAAAAGCATTTCATGTGCATATTAAATTAATTTAATAATAACACGTTTCAATTAAAATGTGTACGAGTAATTGCTTTGCTATATTTATTTCGGTGTCTCTAAATAGCTTTGCAAGATTTAAGATAGAAGTTACTTTTAATTTATTAGTGAAGGAATAGACTACGAGATAGATTTCTATGCGAAACAAACCATGTTAAGTGTTTGAGGTTTTAATAAGTTCATAAGTGGCATTTTCTGTCCTAAACATTCTGATTACAAATATATATAGAATGTCCCAAAAAGAGCGTGCGAGACTGACACTAAAGATAGCTTAGCCATAGACCTTTCAGATTAACTTAAAAAAGTATTGTGGTTTAGGAGATAATGCCACTTTTTGTCCATAAATGGCACGCCAGACTGACACTGGAGACATCTTAGTCTTAAACCTTTTAACCAAATACCATGACTCTAGTAAAATTCTCATAGTTTAGAAGATAATGCCACTTTCTTGTATTCTTTATACAAGAAAAATACAAAAAAGTGGCATTATCTTCCACACCATAAAACTTTTATTAGAGCCATGTTATTATATAAAAAAGGTCTATGGCTTAGCTATCACCAGTGTCATTCTGGCACGCCCTTTTCGGGACATCCTGTAGGTATTTTTAAATAAATATATTTATAAAATTAACTTAATAAATATTTCATAAAGATTAGTCAAGTTAATCTTTTGAGTATTAGGATCTTGAAAAAAACCCTGTGCTTTAAAATTTATTAAACGTTCACCTATTAAGCCTGGGTTCATATCTAATTCGCCTTGCTATACTCTTGTATGTAATTTGTATCTGTTTCGCAAACTGATAATGCAGAACGAATAAATGCGGTCTCATTTGAAGACCATCTGCTCTTATCGGTTTGTTATGGTAATGCTCCAAGACCACAGTACACTATTGGATGAACAGTATCCAGTTAACCTGTTAAAGCCTTGTAATTTAACAAAGTAAAAAAAACTGCAGAATATTAAAAATATATATTTTAATCTTACTTAATTAACTAGCTTAGCAACCCAAAGTGGATCTTGGTTCTCGACACCAGAAGACACCACTGTTTTCGACCCTGCGCTATCTCTTTCCAATATTTGAAAACAAATTTAACACCTAGTATATTAAAGCACTCCTGAACTTAAGTCCTTCAAGTTCAAATTAATATAGCAACAGACATTGTGCCTATCTGATAACTATCTAAATTTAAGAATGTGCTGCTGCCAGCGAAATAAAAGTTGAATTTTCCGACACATAGATAGATAGATAGATACTCTTTATTGCAACCAGAAAACACTTTACAAACATATTATAAAAGAAAAAACATGTTGGCAGGTACAATTAGGCGGTCTTATCGCTGGGAGCGATCTCTTCTAGACAACCTTTGGGTAAAGGAAGGAGAACACAAGTGATAACAGAAGGGGGGGGGGGGGGGGGTTACGGTGCAATCTGAAGTTAAAAATAATCAAATTTAATTTTAAAACAAGAAGCTTATTAATATATGTATTAACTAAGTATGTTAATACATATATTAATATATAATATAAATAGATAACAACTGTAAAAGTGATACCGGTGTTAACAGACAGGTTAAAAGCATATACATAAATATAAATAAATAAAATAATAAAGTTTATTTTCATTAACAAACTTAGTAAATTACTTAGTTGATTTCTTTCAGTTATAAGTTAGCAGTAACAACCGATGGATTACGACTGTCAATTTTGTATTCTAATCAAAAAGAAGGAGAATCTTGAGTTATCCTGAGTTAGCGAATTTAGGTCTACTTGCGCAATTCCGCATTAGCTAATCTGGACTTGCGCAAGTCCGCATTCGCTAATCTGGACTTGCGCAAGTGGACCCTTACTGTATTTCATGTTTTGCTGTGGCAAAACAGCGGCATCAATTTATTAACCTGTATCCGAATAAAATGTAGACTTAAATTTACGTCGATAATCAGATCTACCTTTAAATTCAGTCTAATATCAGTAAGTAAAAGTTTAATACTAACATTAAACAACGACATGACGAATGACTACATTTATATTTAACTCGAGAACAAATAATTTAACAAGGTCTTTAACGGAAAAATCATTTTTTTTATGGCAGTGAAGTAAAGGACTTGTCCTCTTTTTGTATGGAGGTTGTTTTTTTATTCTAAGATATCACCAACCACCAATAACCTATATTTATCTTTAAGCTACAAAAATATGAAACACGTGACCATAGAAATCAGAATTTTAAACGCCTCCATTTTTGAGAAAAAATATGTTTTGAACTGGCATCATCCATTGATCACTTACTTGTATTTCCTGGCTGTATGGCTATGTACCATTGCCTTTCCACTGGTGGATAGAAACTAACTAGGTACTACCACAGATTATATAATAGGTACTACTGTCAATGGAATGTCAATTTTGCTGTCAATTTTTTTTTCATGCGTTAATGGATATAGGCGAAGGTGCGGTTTATGTACAGACAAAGAGAAAAAATAATTTTAATTTTTCTCTAAATCGGAGGCCTAAAAATATATTAATTATGCAGAAAGGCTAGCTTTTGTGAACTCTTTCATATAATATTTACTTTATTCTGGTTAGAAATATTGATGAATAAAAAACCATTAATGGACAAGTCCTTCCTAATAAGGCTGATTTCGGCACCCTTCCCTTCTTATAGAAATACAGCTATCATTACCTAACACCTACACTGTCCGTTCTTAAGAATCTGCTTTTCAATAATAAACGGAACACAATAAGATATTCCGCAATAACATCAAAACGTCTATGAAACAAGTCAACTGAAACTCGAAACTCGTTTAAATCATATTAAAATATTGCCTTCCTACTTTAGAGAAAGCAGATCGATAGAGGCAGACTCTTAAAACATGTTAAGAGCTAATAAATGACAGCTCTTGCACCAAAGAAAGTTCTGAATAACGTTTAGTTGATAATCTTGACTTTTACAGAGCATTTTCTTGTTAGAATGGGCAAAAACATGCGGGATATGTGGGACTAACATATTTGTGGGGAAGAGTGCTTAGCATTTATGAAGAATGTTCGTATTTAAAGTCAAAAAATAGTGTACAGGGTAAAGACTACACAGGAATTAGAAAATAATGTACATTGTATGTGATAATAATAGGGTTGTTTTTACCAAACTTTACCAGAATTTCAAGAGTGTAAAAAAGTTAAATAGTTTCGGTAAGTACGAAACGGAAATAAACTTGATATTTTTTTATAATATTGGTTTTCTTTTTCATTTTATTATTTTCAAAGCAGGTAAATTTAACCGTAGTCACAGTCACACACGATAGGTGCGAGGTAGACAAGGTCTAGAATGGTTCATATCTACCTAGTCTCTACTAGTACTCACCATAGACAAAATTACACATCTAATGATGGATTTTCCTAGTGTCAAAAATCAGTAATGAAAAATCTGCTAGGTGGCGTTGACTCATCCTAAGTCAGGTAGATTTTTATTCAAGAAAAAGTCTAGTTTTAGCGTTTGATATGGTATAATGTATATGTTTAGTATGTTTTTGATTCATGCGTACTAAGTGGTCGTTATTTGACAATTTAGTGATTATCAAGACGTTTTTTCTATTAATATTTTTTTAACTGCAATTTGAAACTAGCTTCTTTTTAACGTAAGTCCTTTTAATACATGTCTATACACATAATATTACAATTAATTGTTTTTGTTTGATGCTCAATGATTTCGACGCAATATTTATATAACTTAGATAAATAACGCCATCTTTCAACTTAAATAAAACTAAAAATTTTGAGTTGTCAGAAAATCCGTCATTAGCAAAAATAATAAAAATATCCCCGTTTAAAAAAACTTATTATTAAATTAGCAATGCTGTACCGTTTAAACAGCTGCTAGACCGAGTCATACTTCGTTTAAGACCAGTTAACTGTACCAGCTTTTAACTCAGAGTTCAATTTTCTCATCGATATTATCTAAGTGAAAAAGTCGTGAAATCGAATTACTGCAATAATCCGCTTCCCGAAGCTAAATATCTCATAAAAAGCTCAAAGTGGCATCAAATGGGCCCAATTTTCGCTTGGGAGAAACTGTTCTGTGTAATGGAATGCTGTGTTAATAAGGCATGGTACACAAAGATGTGTCAACCTAAGTTCAATTTAATATAATTATACCATTAGGTGCTTCTAATACTTATCATCCGCCAAAAGACGAAGGTCATAGATATCGTTCAGAGGTAGAGTAAGCTGAAGTGGCAGTGGTATGGTCATGTCTGTCGCAGAACCGACGGGCGTTGGAGTAGGAAGGTTCTCGAACGGAGACCACGTCTCAGGAAACGTAGTGTTGGACGGCTCCCTGGTAGATGGACCAATGACCTGAGGAAGGTGGCCGGTGGTGACTGGACCGTGAAAGTTGGCACCGTCTTAGAGAGGCCTATGTCTAGCAGTAGACTGCAATAGGCTGATATGATGAATACTTACTTAGGTGCTTCATTAACCCGCTTACTAAAAATAATTATGCCAATATTATGATGACACTTGGTTAAACGGACGTAGTGCTGACAAACGTTTTAAATTAGCCGTCTCATACTCATTCTCATTGTATATTAGTGACATAATTATTATTGGTGATGACATAAGGTTCCAATAAAAAATACAATGTAAACACTTATAATGTTAACACAACTAATAATGTTTCTAAAAATAATTTTTATTTTTATACGCTAGGTTTCGAGAAAAATGCCAAAGGTACATTTTGGTTTTTAAGTAAAAAGTGTTTTGATTACTCTCTTGCTTTCATTTGGTACACAAGTTCGGTGTATTAGTAAAACAAAATAAGAGAGATGGAGGCAAAAACGTAGTTTTTAAGATTAAACAGATGATCTTAAATTTTTATTTTTTTTTGTTTGGAAAAATAAAAATGAGAAAATGTCAGTTTTTTGGAAAATAATGTTCAGCTCGTATTTCTCTGATATAGTAAAAGGCTCTGTTAAAATATTGTCACTTGCTAAAATGTAACCTTATGTATAACGAGCAACATTTCTTTTGTGTGCCCCCGGTTTTACAGTCATCTAACTTTACTTTTTGGCACTTTAACGCTTTTTGTTACAAAAATTATCGCCTGCTTGTTAAGAGTTCACACAATATCAAGCTTGCCGGTGATAGATTAATTTTCTATAGATACATGTGCTAAATTACACATTTCAAATAAAAATGTCAGTCATCTAATAAAAGTCGAATAATAATTATACCACTGTTAAACTACTTGCACAAATATGAGACGGCTGATTAGAAATGATTGTGACCATTTTTATTTATTATTAGTATTGATGAAATCGAACGCCGGCTCACTGCAAGCACTTACAAAAATTCATCGACTAACTAACGTCCTCCGTTTCTCAGTTGGTAAGAGCACTCGCCCGGAGGAGCAAAGAGACGTAAATTCGAATCCCACCGGATGACACAGTCGATAAATATTTGTGAGCGAAATTTGATTTAATTTCGTAAAAACTTGCAAAATAATTGCTTAAGTTATAAAAATAATTATAAGTTAAGCTGATTTCATCTTAACTGATGGTTAAATATTTGTAAAAATATTTCCATTGGATACATGCGGGTACATTCCCCAAGTATTGATGAAATCGAACACCGGCTCACTGGCGTAGCAAGCACTTACAAAACTACTAACTAACGTTCTTCGTAGCTCAGTTGGTAAGAGCACTCGTCCGGATAGCGGAGGGACGTGGGTTCGAGTCCCACCGGATGTGGGACGCAGTCGATTAATTTTGGTGAGCAAAATTTGATTTAATTTCGTAAAAACTTGCAAAATAATTGCCTTAGTTGTAAAAATAATTATATGTGACCATTATGTCATGTCACCTATCTTTCATAGATTACGAATATACTGTTAGTCGTCTCATATAAATTTAATAAAGTGTCATAACCGTGGAATAATAATTATTAGTAAGGCGGTTATAATTTAAGACTGGTATGGGCAGATATTGCGGGCCTAAAATAAGGATGCAAATAAAGTAGGGCTAGTAGTTGGTGGAATAAACAATCGTACATAATACACGAACTCTGAAAACATTATTCTAGTTTATTTGGGCACTCGTGTGATAATAAATAAATATCGGAATTAAGAGGAAGGACCCGCTACTATGCTTTTGGATAATACTGAAACCTATTTGCGATTTACTTCGTTTTAAATTCACAGACATGCTTTGGAAGTAATTATGCGGAACGAATCGACATTCTAATTAAATTCACTGTTACAATTTAAAAAGCTCCTATTTACGTTCACAATCAATCATCCGATCACCAATTTGATCCAATTTGATCACCACACAGCCTTAGACATTGGGGTCCTACCCTGCAAGTCTCTGTAAGCCTGTTCACAAGTTCTCTCTTCTTTATTTTTAAATTATTTATCTTGTTATTTTTCATTAGTAATTACATTTATTTTATCTTTAATTATATATTAATAATGACTTCTTATAATTTCAATACGTTAGTGTATACGTACGCGTAGGTACATAATAGAAGCTAAAACAAATACAGCGAGTATTTGTACCCCACCACTTTTTCATTACTCGCAGCGAGCTACCGTCTTCATTATTAGGAAATGACAGTAATGGTATAGGAACTAGTTTGTTTGATTTATGCTCATCTCTTTGAGGGAATGTGGGGCTCGTGCTGTGTTAAACTACGATCAGACACGATATCTTGTTTAGATAAGCAGTATTATTAATTTACTATGGGAGCCATATCAATTTCCTCATTTGTAACCTTTATCTCCGAAAAAATCTGTGTCTACTTGTTGGTTGTTCAAATTTATGTATTATCTGTACAAAATCAATACTTACGAGTAATACTAAGGGCAAAGACTAGTAGTTCTACACGGTAATATTAAAAAATAAATAAGTAATTGAGCATGTCAATTGATTCCTGCTAAAACCCATTAAAATATGTGTCAAGATGTTTTGATATCCTCAAATGAAAAAACTAAATATTTTTATTTAAATTCTGAGGTGAGGCCAACAGCCGGTTTCTGATTACGGAACTGGCTATTATTTTACATCTGTTATCAACTCTTTTGGTTGGTGAGCTACTGATACTTTTGTTATTAATGTAACAACTATGAATACGTGCCAACACGGATAATTCCTATAAAGGTATTTTTTCCGTTGCATATCCCAACTCCCATTAAGTCAAGATCTATTGTTAGAGACATACCGCCTTATTCATAATAAGATGCTAACATAAGATGATAACATTGCTTAACATTTCAATAAATCTGACACGGATAAATTGAAATGTTTGTCTCCAATATGTCATGTCACCTATCTGTCATTAATTCCAAATTAGCCGTCTCATATTTATTAAGTATTAAATAGTGCTGTGAATATTATAAATAAGGTAGTTGGATAAGAAATATAAGAAATATGAAGCCTACCTGAGTAACACCACGCAGGCCATACGACGGGGGCTTCGGCGTCCAGCGCGCGGCGCGGGGCCGAGGCTAGCATCAGGGCTGCTGCGTAGCCCTCATCTCAACCCCTGGATCAACCATAAACATGCTATGAAGTAACTATCATTCCTTAAGAATATTCGAAAACTACTCTACCTCCTCATAGTTGAGGTGAGGCATTTGCCTAGCAGTGGGATCTATATAGACTTACTTTTTTTACTACGCTTGCCTGAAGAAACATTATCACAGATATAGTTTAGCCCCTGGATCAACCATAAACATTCTATGAAGTAACTATCGTTGCTTAAGAATATTGGAAAACTACTTTACGCTTGCCCGAAGAAACATTATTGCACCAGGCGAGCATCAGGGCTAGCCTAGCCCCTGGATCAACCATAAACATGCTATGAAGTAACTAACGTTGCTAAAGAATATTCGAGAACTACTCTACGCTTGCCTGAAGAAACATTATCGCAGATATTGCACGAGGCGAGCATCAGAGCTGCTGCGCCACTCCAGTCTTAGCCCCTGGATCAACTATAAACATGCTATGAAGTAACTATTGTTGCTAAAGGTTATTCGAGATATTAAAAGTTTTGTATAAAAATGTAATCGGTTGTGCAATATCACAAAACGTTAGATTTTAATAAGAAGTAATTTACCGTATCTTGAGGACAGTCAAATTTGTGAATTTTCAAACAAAATAAGTATTGTAAATGCCAATCGGAAAACTTCAATTTCTCAACCCAACATTCGCTTTGCAGTATGTCGAATCAAGTTATTTTAGAAACCAATATCCGATTGATGAGAGAAACAGCTACACTCCAGTTACAGAATTCGGTCCAAGTTCATTACTTTGACGTGCGCCCGCGGATCCGATGAACCGAGAGTACGGAGACGGACAAATAAGAAACAACGTGAAAAGGTGGTAAGTGCTCGCTTTAAACATTAGTGGCGGTTCCGTACAAAAAACTTGTCACAGTTTAACGGCACAGACAGAGTAGTAGCAATAGACAACATAAGAAATAGTAAGTAAGTAAATTGATAAAAAATATTCTCATTACCATTGAATACTTTACACACAATTCCAATTTCAATTTTCGGACTGTCTTCTACCCAAAGAAAAAACTGCTTGTACACTAATTGTCCTTGTACACTTGTATGTAAACGAAAATGTCTACTGTGTATAGTGTGTAGAGAGTACCTTATTTTACCAATTTATATATATGTATACGTATATATTATATGTATATATTATATATGTATATAGAAAAAAAAGAGAATTTTAGACAATACGTACAAACATGTACGTATTGTCTAAAATTGACTTTCTTCGCATAAATGCAGCTGTTCATAAAGAAATCAGTCTGCACAGTTTTCTATTTATTTATCGAGTCCGGCAAATACAAAACTATTTTCTATAGCAAAATTTCCAGAAGGATACAATTTTTAAAGGTTTCGGTTGCTTTTTATGGAACTCTAAAACCTGCTTTACGAGATTAGAAAGAAAAACTATTGGTGTTACGTTTTTTCTACCAACCACGCCTTGGGTGCGGGAAAATCGAAGCGATGCCTTAATCGATTGCTATGGTTCAGATGCTGCAGGTTTAAAGTTTTTTGTTTAGTGGCAACACCGAAACAGGTAACACTGACCGAAGAAAATCTGCAGCTATGTCACTTTTAAGCTCCAAATCAGGGGTGTTGGTAAAGTGTGCACTTCATTGTTTTAACAATTTCAGAACTACTGACCATTTGTTGAGCCAATAAAACGTATTATCCCATGGCAAGTATATAGACTGCCAAGCTTGGTACTGCAAGCCTACCACCTAACTTAATGGCTTTCAAACTGTCATCTTATTGCTTTCCACACGCCATTTTGAAAGAAGATCGAGTAAAGGTCGGCGTTCATCAGGCGGATCGAGGCGGATCGAAACGAGGTGGGCCGCAAGCCGCAACCTTGGCTGCAACCCATTTTTACGATTTTTCATACATAACTAAAACAGGCAGGCGGATTTAGGTATGAGGCCAGACCCGTCCGCCGGTTTAAATCTCGCTTGATGACGATTTTTTTTTATCTATTCAAGTATATAGCTTTTTGTTGTATTTAAACAATTTTAACAACACTGAAAACCAGCGCCAGAGCCTTCTGCGGCCCTGGCTTAAGCTGAGTGAGGTTCCCTTGATTTGGACAACACAGACACACAAGGGTACTGTCTGGCTAGCGTTGACAGTTACGGTTAAGTTTGTGTTTTTTTTATTTTCCTTGTTGTCTTTGTTATTTTGTACGATGTTCGTTTGTTATGTTCCGAATTAAAAATGCTTCCTTTTTTCTTGAACTAATTGTAGTAAATGTTTGAGGTAATTTGTTTCTTACATCGACTTGAAAAAGACTTGAAGAGTGAAGCAGGGTTCAAGTCTGTGTGTGTAAGATCATAGGGTTACAATGGCGGCCGATCGGCTTACTTTGGTGTGAGTGTGTGCGTGAGAAGATCGTGTATTTACGATATGACTGGCTTACTTTGGTGCTTCAGTTTTAATGTAGGCGACACGGAGTCCATATTTTTCTTCACGTCGATGGTTTCTTATAAGTATGTCTAACATTTAGTAACCTATTATTAAAAATAAATAAAAATGCCTTTATTACAATAAATATTAGTAACCGAGCACAGTTCGGTCGCCCAGGTACTGTAAGTTAAAAAGGTCAAGCCTCCGTAAGTGCTTGGAAAGTCGTGGTTATTGAATATTACGAAGATTCGCATCATTCGTCGAGAGGAAAGAAATTGCGCCGCCAATATTTCAGTCACGAGGCTTTTATCTTGTACAACATTTAGTTCGGCAACAATAAAGCCGTTAGCATAAATCACGTGATACTGAAGAAAATTTATATAGTTTCATTTTAGCAGCTCTACAACTGATTAAAACCAATAAGTGTAAAATGTAAACAAAAAAGAGAACTGAATAAAATACTGTATGGGTCAATGTAGAACGTAGTACCTATGACATTTCAAAGGTACCAATGAAGTACCAACGTATGTACTTAGACGCTATCTATTGGTGCAATAAGATGGAATAGTATGGTTGGTAGTTTTACTGTTGATACGTGGAAGTAAATATTAGACATGCTCAAAATCGTTCACTGAAGTGAAATGAGTGATATAGTTCAGCAGATCTACTATCAAAATCTCACTTACTACTTCATTCAGTTTAAATGTATCGTGTACTGCGGAGAACTAGAGAATGAGTAAAAAATAACATTTATTATATTAAGGCAGGTAGAATTACGAATTAAAAACATTTTCATTAATTTTGAAGATATTGTTACTCGCATTGACAAAGGATGTAAAGTGTTATTATGTACGTAATGTACGTACGTTACGTATTAAAAACGTATTAATTAATACCGAAAATTTTACATAGAAAACTGCAGTGCAGTAGCAGAATACTGCAGTGTCGCTCTTGAAGTAATAACAAATTTATTCTTACGTATTACTCTCATATCACTGAGTTACTGAATTAAATGAACTGCTTTGGACTATAGTGAGTGAGTGATTCATAGGAACTAGATAGGTGAAGTAGTTCAATTGTATCATTCATTCAGGAACTTCCCATGTCTAGTAAATATCCAATTATTAACATTAAGCATACCCGGTAGAAAAACGATTAGACAACTATAAGTAGAATTAAACAAAATTGATTTTCGGCAATTCCTACATAAATCAAGATAATTTTCGCAACCATCTTAGTAAAAACAAACAAATCAACAATGTCCATATCATAACAATTGTCAACAGTGTCTCTCGAAATTGCAATCAAGTCAGTCATAAAGTCTATCATCTTGCGAGCATTTCGCCACTGCATGGCGATCGCAACTGTTGTGCAATTAGAATAGGATCATAATAATAACAAACTGCTTGTTACGCACTCGCGACAATGGTCAAACGCTCCAATTTGGAAGCTGAGGCCTTACTCCGGTGTCCGTATATTCAAATGTAGCCGTCCCTTTCACTCACAACAGAATGACAACGCGAACGAGCGTGATGGCTAGACTCGAAAATACGGACATTGTCAACAGGAGTAGGGCCTCTGGGTTCCGGATGCGGGCTGCGCATACGGCGAGGTGATCTCGTTGTGGTAGGGCTGCCAACAACCTTAAAATTGCAAGAACTTTCAAAACAGCAATACTTAATAGCTTTGAAACTAATGTCACGAGAGTAATGATAGTGTAACTAATAGATGTAACTAATAAAAAATATATATTAAATGTTATGCTTTGGAATTGCAACAGCAATCGCTTTAACATTCAAATTAGGTGGTGGGATTGCCAGTTTACTTATTCTTCTAAAACAGGACGAAGCGTTTTAAGCATACAAGTTCCTTATTTAGACTTTTTATCGTCTGTTTTTGATTTTTGGCTACGACGCGACGGCCAATCTTTATAGTGTTAATAAGTTCTAACAGTGCACAATACACAAGTGCATTTTTCTCTCAGGTGATGGTCCGATCAGAAAGAAGGCGAGAAAAAAAAATGCAACAACTACCTAAAATTGAGAGGCTTTAAAATGGCCCAAGCGCCTAGAGATTTATAGTAGTGACAGAACTATAGTATAAGAAGGATAAGAACAAGTCTGACCTATCACAAAGTAAATCTTTCTAGAAAGTAAGTGACAACCCTAAAACTGCGCAGGTGCAACTCGCCGGTCGTGCGGCTCGGCCGCAGTCAATTGCTTCAATTTAGCCTTTTTTCCGAACGCCCGTTAGAGAGGAGACACGCGAACTGTCGGAACAGCGGGATCTAGACTTTTTACAAAAAACATTGCGACATCTTTATCGAAACGTTTTTCGATACGAACATTTCACATGTTGCGCAGTGACGCGTTCTCATCTAATTGGATCAATTAGAGTGGTCTTAAAAGGCGTTTTATACCTTTCTTGAATTTGTTACTTGGTACTGAATGTGCTTTTTATCGGTTTATTTTCCGTCGTGATGCGTTTAAATTGCAGAAGGAAATTACTTAGAAATGTTAAACTTTAAAAAAATGAAAACGTAGGTAACCTAAAAAGACCTCGAATTAAGAATTTTTATTTACTATCTGGTGATCCGAAAGTTGGACTTTTAATTTTGCTTTCATATCTAACCCTCATACTTTACATTAACGTATTCTCAACACAAAATCTTTCCAATCACTGCCATGCTAGCATCACGCTGCATATGTAAGTAAGTGCTGTGTAGAAAGCGGTGCCAATTACGGTTGGCGACCGCCGCGCGCGCCACCCGCGCGTTTGGTCCCCGATACATACACTGTGCAATTATTAGATGTCGGGAGAGGAATATATATGATGCGTGACGTTATTTTTTTCTTTTATGGTCGGAAAAACTTCTTACTTCCTTAGATATTCTTTAAAAAAATCATGGTTATCAAAACACAAGCAAACAAAAGACTCACTATTATACATCCAGGAGAAAGAGGTATAGGTACAACTTGTACCTTTTGATATATATAAGTTTTGCATGGAGTTTTTTGAGACCGGCGAAATTGTATTGAAGTTAGAATTTTGATAATCCATTACCTACTAGAACCCTACACTGACTGCTACGTTGGTCTAGTGGTCAGCACGCTGGGTACTATCCACGAGAATTGTTGGGTTTTTCTGTTTTGAAATAACTCAGACACAGCTCCGGAGACGGGAAGTTGGTGATATTAACACCCCCGTGCATCGGAAAGCACGTTAAGCCGTGTTGGTCCTGCACCTGATCTCTCTACGGTCATGTTGGACTGCCGTCTCACCGAATTATGAAAGTAAAGGAACAGAGAGTGCACCTGTGTATTGCGCACACACTTGTACACTATAATATCTCCCGCGCAGTCGGCTAATCTCTGTTGAGATTGGCCATTGTAACTCGAAATTCGGCTAGGAGGACATTATTATTATTACCCTACACACAATTAAACTGAATATTGTAAACCGCATTACGTATATTAGAAATGTCACACAGCAAGAAATCTCTTTATGCTCCACTACGCGATTTCAGTACATCTTATTGAATGCATAATACGGAGTGCAATAAAGATTGCCCATCAACTATACATCGGTACCGATTAAGTTTCAATACCAGATTTTACAGCTGCAATCAGTATCACTGGTATCACTGCAGGATCATCATTAATATTATACAGCTCTGTATAGCAATCATGCTGATTACAGAGAGGCTTAAGGGATTGATACACGCGGATGCTATAATATTTTTATCTTTGAAATACAGCTTGACATACGATCTAATGAACCATATCTCTAACTTAAAATAATATTTTTGTCTGACTGCAGCATAAGACCTAGATCGGTACCTATACGTATACCTACATATAAAAAATATAATATCTGTCACCGCCTAATAACATTAGAATTAGCAAACAAAATTGTTTCTGTAGTAACCAAAACCGTTACTATAACAAACCAAATCATGATTTAACCGAAATAAAATCTGCCATGCCATAAATCAAAACTATGTTAAAAAGCCAAACTTCGTCTGAATACTATGCGGCTAGTTCTTTCGTAATTTAAACGTGACTGCCTCGTTGGTCTAGTGGTCAGCACGCTGGGTACTATCCACGAGGTCACGGGTTCGAATCCCGGGTCGGGCCGAGAGTGTTTGGGTTTTTCTGTCTTGAAATCACTCAGACACAGCTCCGGAGTCAGGAAGTTGGTGGTGTTAACACCCCCGTGCCTCGGAAAGCACGTTAAGCCGTTGGTCCTGCGCCTGATCTCTCTACGGTCATGTCGGACTGCCGTCTCACCGAATTATGGGAGTGAAGGCACAGAGAGTGCACCTGTGTATTGCGCACACACTTGTGCACTATAATATGTCCTGCGCAGTTGGCTAATCTCTGTTGAGATAGGCCGCCGTAGTCGAAATCGGCTAGGAGGACATTATTATTATTAATTTAAACGTATTTTGAAATCTATACTAATATTATGAATTCTAACGTGTGTAACTGATTTGGATATAATACAATATAGAGATAGTTTAAGATCCTGAGAATACTATAGGCAAATTTTTGTCGTTATAAAACATTACGAGCGGGTGAAATGGGAGTTGAAAGGTTATGCAAAATGCTACTTTTAGCGCAAGCAAAGTCACGGGTAACCGCTAGTGGTGTTATAAAACGGTATATCTCCGTAGTTTGCGAAGCGCCTTAGTTGACTAGGGTTGTAACGGGTCGTGTTCTGATCTGACGACGTAATATTTATGAATGAGCCCAGAGTGCGGTAGGTGTACCGAGGTCTGCGGGATGGGACGTGATCTAGGGCGAATTATCGATATTGTTAAAGTTAAAAATCAATAAAATCATACGGTACCTACGTCTACAAATACGGGGCAAAATTGCTAGGCATTGATCTAGTTTTTACAAAAGATATAATGGTGTCAGTTGTAAATAACGTATTAAAAAGTCAAAAGATTTCTGGTTACTTCTAATCTAATTTCTCGGAATTCTGTCTAAACTGTTCTTGGCTATGCTCTTTGATATTCCAAAGGTTATTTTATCCGTCTATATTTTATATGCAGCTGCTACTTTGGACAACGCATATGGGAATGATAGGCAACAGAGTTCCACGAAACGAATTATGTCACGATCTCATTAGCAAAACAGAATCTAGACCACATAAATCCGCTAATCTCTGATAAATATTCATGCAGATCTGACAAATTCAATTTTAAATTATGAGTCCATTCTAAAATACCTAATAAGCTATTGGATTTTATGATCCGTCGCCTTATATTTTACCCCGACAATAGACTTCTTAAATAGCTTCGACATTTTTAGCACACATCGTTTTATTGGCTAGATTTATTGGTACACTAATTCTTCCAAATAAATTATTATCTGCACCTTTTATACGGACAGATGAATCGTTATATTTATTCATGTTAACGACTTGTATTACCATACATCATAACATCAGATCTCATGCAGCACAATATAAATATGCGATGAATAATTCAAACATATTAGTGTATCGAGTTTTTTCACATCACTAAAACGGCCCCACAAGTGGTGGCTACCTCCATTTTAAAGAGAGACCTGTACGGCCTCGTTTTGTAACCCCTTAGGTGGGATTATTCATTGGATAAAAGAGGGGCGGGGTGGGTCTAGTTGCGGTGGTTGCATCACTAATCATATTTCAAGATTTCGTTACATAAAATCGTTTACAATTCATTAATATTGTAACGTTAGGTTGAATAATGGTGCTGGGTCGAAGGTCCGTCGGTTAGTTCAAAGCGGCCAGTAATGATATGATTTATTTCATCGGTAGACGAGTGCAACCTGACCGGAGACAATATAAATTATAGTTATCTCCGTGTACTTAGTGACGACCTCACAGATTGAGGTCTTATTTACGCAGACATTGTAGATATAAAGAAAGACTTACATGTTATATGCAAAATCTGAAAGAAATAACAAATGGTGGGCTAGTGCTTAGAGGAAGAAGCAGAAGAGCTAGGATATCGACGAAAGCTGTTGAGTAATACATGTTTATACCTAATATAAAGCCTCAGTAAAAGTAAAGATAGCCTGTATAGATTCCACTGCTGGGCGAAGGCCTCACCACAACTATGGGGATACGAGCAATACTCCACCACGCGGGCTCAGTGCGGATTGGTGGAGGGGTGCCTGTAAGGCAAGTGACCAACCTTACTGACAGATGTTATCAAGCCACCCCAGGGCCTTTGACTAAGCTTCATGACTAATATCAACAGATATTAGCCGGGATCAACTGCTTAACGTGCCTTTCAAAGCACGGAGATGCTTGTCATGGACGTCACTTAAATAGTCGGAATGGTCACCCACCCAATCAAGAACGCGCCGTAGGTTGCTTAACTTTGGTATCAACCAAAGCGCTGCGTCAAGCCTAAATTTAAAGCTAGTCTTAGATGTCTAGAAAAATATTAACTTATAATCGTCTTATTTATGGATAAATACTTATAATTATGTGTATTCGAATATCGAATCATCACTCACTTGACCGAAGTGTTTGATTATAGGTACCTACTACAGTGTTCACAACGCTACATGTAGTTAATTTACAACAATTATTTCTCGCCTTTGTAAAGTAGTTAGAAATGAACAAAACACTACTTACTTTTTATAGTTACATAAAGCTACTGATGATAAATGGCACCCAATCGCGATCTCTCTATCGGACGTGAAAGCTTCTCGATTTGTACAGATCGCTTCATAAAAAAGTACAAACTTATAATAATCGTTTTATTTGGCACGGCAAACAGTTGAATGACAGCATCACTAATTTTATTGCCTCGTTGGTCTAGTGGTCAGCACGCTGGGTACTATCCAAGAGGTCCCGGGTTCGAATCCCGGGTCGGGCCGAGAGTGTTTGGGTTTTTCTGTCTTGAAATTACTCAGACACCGCTGCCTCGGAAAGCACGTTAAGCCGTTGGTCCTGCGCCTGATCTCTCTACAGTCATGTCGGTCTGCCGTCTCACCGAACTATGAGAGTGAAGGAACAGAGAGTGCACCTGTGTATTGCGCACACACTTGTGCACTATAATATGTCCCACGCAGTTGGCTAATCTCTGTTGAGATATGCCGCCGTTGTCGAAATCGGCTAGGAGGACATCATCATCATCATCATCAATTTTATGGCCCAAAAACGCAATGAAATATTTTCATGCAGTAACGGAATACATAGCCCAGCACTGCTGGCGTACTCTATACGCCTTACTCTATAAGAATTTTCCTGTATCTTCAACTCTAGTCACGCGAGATGCTGGTATAAGTAAGTGATACATCAAGAGTTTAATATACGTCCTTCAAAGTAGGCCTTCGAAAAAAGCTGCTGGTGTAAGGTAATTATAAAAATGGAGGTCAAAATATTTCAACCAAAAAATATTAAGTACATAAAGTTATAGTTAGTATATTTTTACGCTGACTGTACATAATTAAACTGTTACATTTTTTACACGTGTTACGGATCATTCGTTCTAAAATATCCTATTTGTATAATAATGATTGATGCTCGTTACTGCAATAATAGGAAACAATGATTACTTACCTGCTTTAATGATATTTTTAACCCAATTAATAATGATATCATTTGAACATCGTTAATTCATCAACAGCCTTCATCGTTCAACCACGTAATTACTGAACTTTTTAAATATACGAGGGTCAAACTGAAAGTTCTTAGAAAATCAAAAACTGATTACATTAGCCAGTTATTAGTTTTATTATATCTTTTCAAAATATTGTCCATTGACGTCAATACACCGCTGCATGCGATGGAACCACTGGGAAAAGCACTTTGCCCACTCGTCCTTAGGGGTCTCTTCAATGGCATCGCGATACGCAGCCACCGCTTCTTCAGCATTCATAAACCGCTTTCCTTTAAGTTTTTCTTTAATTTTTGGAAATAAATAAAAATCACAAGGCGCGAGGTCGGGGCTATACGGCGGGTGGCCCAGTAATTCAACGTTTGATGTCACCAAATAGTCGATCGTTCGCTTGGCGGTGTGCGACGAGGCGTTGTCGTGGTGAAGGAGGATCCTACTGCGAGGTCGTTTCTCTCGAACTTTTTCCAAGACAAGTGGCAAACAATTGGTAGTGTACCATTCTGCAGAAACTGTTTTTTGATCCTCTAACACAATTGTTGCGAAATGACCTATCCTTCCAAAGAACGAGGCCACCATTTTTTTTCCCGCACTTCGATCTCTCTTCACTTTAGTTGGCAACTCCTCGAAAGGAAACACCCACTGAGCAGATTGTCTTTTGGTTTCAGGATCATAACAGTAAATCCAGCTTTCGTCACCTGTTAGTATGTCGAACACAGCATTTGAGTCACCTCCGTTAAATCTTTCAATCATTTTACGGCACCAATCCACACGATGGAGTTTTTGAGCCTTAGTCAAATTATGAGGTATCCACCGGGCGCAAAGCTTCCTGACCGCTAAATGTTCGTGGAGGATTTTGTGCACTTGACTCATACCGATGCCTAAGCTTGTCCGAATCTGCTGATAGGTCACTCTTTTGTCAGTCTCTATCATACGCCGCACAACACAGATGTTATTTTCAGTCGTCGCCGTAGAAGGCCGTCCCTCACGTACATCATCAGTGAGATTAGTGCGACCACGTTTAAACTCATTAAACCAGTTGTAAACAGTCGCACGAGATGGGGCTTCATCGTGAAAGGCCAATCGTAGTCTATCATAACTTTCTTGTTGACTTAAATGACATCGAAAGTCATAAAAAATCATTGCACGAAAATTTTCTCGTGTTAAATTCATTTTGACGTGACACAGACAATTTTCAATTTGCCGCCAAGTCGTAAAACAAATGACAAATGAATGAAATATATACTCAGTAATATTGGCAAAGAGTTCTATTTTCAAATTTTAGAATTTTTTTTTTATTATATTGTTTATAAGTGGCCAGTTCTAAGAACTTTCAGTTTGACCCTCGTACATTAGGTAGTCTAACTTTGACCTTTTGTGCCTTTGTTGGCATACAATCTAAGTATATAGTTAGTCTTGTATAATTGACAAAAAAAATAACCTAATATATTAATGTACTTTTTTTTATTTCTAAATTAATAATTCTGGTAAAGGTAATTATATGGAATGCATTTGGTAAAGTAGACCTCGTGTAAAGGTATTCTGTGGTAAAGGGCAAATGGCAAGGAAAAATAATAGGATGACTTCTGGTATAAATAGAGTAAGAAGTTTGATCTTGGAGGCGGAAAGACCTTAGCAGAGCAGCGAAAGAAACATCCGAGAACTACTATTTATACCAACTGATTCCACACAAACAAAACAGAAACACAGCCGTAATCTCATTCAACATACAAATAAGATCAGTTGACAATGTTGCCCCAACAGGACTATCTACGCCCATTTTATCGCCGGTTCGATGCCCGTGGGTAGCGTCCTACACATTCTTTACAGTTTCAGATGTTGTAGATCAGCAGTTGTAGATGTCGTTTATGCCAAGCTAACGGGCTCTGATCGCGGTCGAATATCGTAAATACTAGGATTCGGAATCTCTAGCGAAATAACTGACGTTTCTTGAAGTAATGCTGATGCAACATTACTTACTTAAGTACATCAATGTTCGGTTGTGTCAATATATTAGCAGTGTTTTGTTTTATATGTCCCTAATTTATGACAATATTCCGAAAAACAAGGTTGTTTTGGACAGCCGGTGAAAAACACTTACGTAATCTTGTTGCCAAAGGTAAGACGTTTATTACCTATATACAATACAATCAGTTTTGTTCTGAAGTCTTTTCTTGGGAAAAGTACCTCTTTATTAAAGGTAGCACCAGTATGTAAATATGTAGTAAGTATTTTTTTGAAAAACATAAGTTTTTATCTTATTCAATTTTTTCTTGTCATGGCCTTGGTTTAAAATTTATCTAGTAATACGGTACGAGTATGTACCAATACATCAATACTTTTAAAATACTCAAGCATGCATTATAAGTATTATAACGAACCTTCTTTTGGAGCTTATTATTATTTTATAAATCAGTCTTTAGGGTCACGACATTAAAATCATATAATAAGAATTACGACTGCGATAATAATTATAGAACACCAAGTGAATACTGAGTAGCGATACTGATCATAGTTAATAACACGAATTTAAAATTTAATTACCTTATTAGGGTTGCTACCTAACTATTAACACTTATTTTAACTAAAAATAACAAGAACAACAGATGTATTCAAAACGAAACCTAGTTTTTGAAATATAAAAAGCATTTGATCAGATTCCGTTAAAATATGGAGTTAGATTTTCAAATGGAGAGCCGCTTACGACATACGAGTAGAGCGTCAACTGTCATACAAATTGTTCTACCTTCTTCGGAACGGTTTTTTTTATTGAATTCGAACATATGAATTGCATAACCACCCCTAGGACCATTCTGGGGCAATAAGACTGTGTGTATCTATGTTACATACAAATTGCATAGACTATAAATATGTATGGCGATAAATCACAGTCAAAGTACTTTAGATACCGATTAGTATTCTCTCCTAATTTTACCAGATTATTACCTAATAACAAGACACTATCCACAAATAATTCCGAAATTTATTGAAATTATCCGCGTATATCAATGAACGTGTTAAAATCAAATGCAATATTTAATTTAAAATTAGAGTACCTACAGTAAAACGGAACGTCATATTTTGTATTCCCTTATAAAATCTCTGAAAGAGTTGTTTTGACAGTTCATCAAACGTACTATTGGTGGTGTCAAATAGCCTATCTGAAAGTTTAAAATCCTTGTATGAGTAATGCAGAAATATCACTAATTAAAGGTCCAAAGGTACACTTAGCAGCCCTACACCGTGTAGCACCGGTAGAACAAAGAATCGAACCTTGACCTGAACTCCGCGCATCCTCGCTCCACATGCCCTATTGTTCCGGTGTATGTGTGTCATACTTGTTCTAGGATCACCTGCTTTGTTGCAATTTGCTATTGTCTATGTAAGAACATTAGTCTATTCACGTAGTGCATAGTAATAGGTGGTTGTTACACTATGCATGGTATGAGCAGTAGGCAGTAGGTTGTGTTATCTATTTATCTACGTAGTTTGCGCTATTTAACACGTTATAGGCATAGGGTTTACTTTTAAGTTTGTATTTATTCATGTCGTTTATTTTTTTAAATTGATTTTGTTAATTGACGGGCAGTTGCATTCGACAATATATGTTTTATATTTCACTTACGAGTTGGCGCTAAACGTTTACCTTAGCCAAATCAAACTGGAGCTTCCACTGGCTTTCTTCCTACTTTGGAACCGACAAAACTGCAGCTTTGCAAGCAACGATCCCCAAATTTCCGCCCAAAAGCTCACAAGGTTCAAAATCACTTAGCAACATCCGCAGATCTCAATAGGATCAGTACTGCGTCCGCGCACACTGCGCGTCCTACAAGTGACCTTCGCTCCCTACATAGAGGTCGCGGCGGTGACCGGCCACTGTTTAGCATACAGACAAAGCTTCGCAATGAATAAACACCACTTGACGTGCGACCGTCTCGCGGAGCGCTAAAATAGCGCCGGTGAAGTAAAATTTGGTGGTCAGTAGAGTACAAAAAAAAAGTTAAGAAAATTGTGCTATTAAAACCTATGGGATATTTGAAAAATATGCGTGGATGATGTAGCAGAAAAAGTAAACTACGTATACCTAGGTCAGTAAATTGCTATCCTACATTACATATATTTAGTGACCCTCTCTTAAAAACACTACCTTCTTATTACATATTTAGGTATATCAAGTAAAAGTCCACCTTTAAATAATGCTCTACCTTGAATGTGACGATGTGGTAAAGATAAAGGCAAGTTATATCGATACCTATTCTTAATTTAATAGAGTTTCATAATCATAAGATTTGATTTCCACGCAACACTTGTTTTTTTCTTATATGTATTGGGCTAACTCTTGATCTTCACCTTATAACCCGGGACCAAAGATAAGGTACCTACCTATACGATAGAGCAAGCTTGCCCAGGTGAATTCTATTTACACGCACCTTTTGCAGCAAACGCTAAATCTCGAATTAGCGTCATTAATTCGAGATTTAGCGTTTGCTGCAAGTGGACCTAAGTTGTTTACATTTAATGAAAAAAAAAATTAAACACATAGGGAAATGCAGATCTATACGTCCTTAATATATTTTGTTGGAATTAACGAACGAATAAACTAAATTGGGGCAATAAAGCTATACTATTTTTTTTTTGTTGAAAACCTATACAAGAGAGAATTCTTTAACACGATTGCGTATCCTATCGCAGCAACATCTTAGCGGCCCCATTGTGTATCGGCGGGCTTTATCATGCAAACGCGCGGTTTGGTTCTCGATCAGAGACAAAGTCGGGAACCGGATCATTCGCTATACTTTGACAAGCCCGCATTCAATGCCTTGTAAGTTGCTATCGCGGGTTAGATAGAGAGGATTTTTATGATATAAGAAGACAATTAAAACTGCGGAAGATTACGTTCAGAAATAGGTAAAATCTTCATTCCCATAAGTTTTCGATATCAAGCCTTAAATTTTCTTCTTTATATCGTGTGGACGTTACAGTTTTGGAATCGGACGTTATCAGCCGTCATAAGCGACTAGACCATCACACTCCGAAGCACGACATCTAACTGTCTGTCCTAACAAAGAATCAGATAAATAGAAACTTCGTTTATGTTGTAACTATAAGGATCACGATCATCAGGCCAGCACCATAAAACTATGACTTCTGAATGTAGAGGCTTCAATCTGCCAAATGTCACCTGCAAATGCAAAGCAGGTAATGCTACCATACTGAAACCTACTACTGTTTGAAAGAATTATCTTTAGGCGGTAAAACTGCTGGATACTATCACAACTCAGGCGTACAATTTTCATTCAGGATGCAAAAAGTATAGATAAGTTACGTACCATATCTCTTCAGTGCACCTTAGTGCACGGCTAAGGCACCGCGCAGATAGGCCACCGACCACAGCCACCGGTGGATGTGTGGCGACATCTTACCACTGTAGCCCACACTAGCAAGCAACTTCAAGACGCGACGCCCTGACTCGGCTCCTGCAGACTAGATGGCGCTGTTAGCCCACTTTATACAACACAAACCGCGATATGTAAGATTTAGCACGAGCTTGACAACATATAGCTAAACCAAGACGGAGATCATCGGACCTTGGTCACCGACCATAACAACCGGTCGGTAGGAAGCGCTTCCCTTTGCCTTCCTAACTTAGTTACGCCAAAGATGTTGCGCGTTGCCCTTTGGTCCCGCGCATACACGATGGTGGTCGGTAGCCGCTACAATTGACACTCATCTGCTAAATCCTATGTCAGCGGATGTTTTGTCAAAATGGCGAGTGGCCGCCACCGATGGCGTGTATATTAAAAACAATGTAAACAGCGTATCGCTAGCCACCGGTGACTGTGGTCTGTGGCCCATCTGCGCGGAGCCTAAGTGCAGCCACACGACCTTGCACCCACAGAGGCTGCGGTAACCTGCTAGATAAATGTTTTACACACGACCTGTCCACAATGGCACATGATTCACGCAGTAATGGCGAAATGTCGACTTTATTGAGCCAGACACATGGTTCGTATGACTGATACTTCTTTAAGCTATTTGAAATAATAACGGTTTCCAAGCAGATAAATATGAAATTAGACACAGGCAGAGATAGAAAAATATGTTCTTTTATAGCACTGAAATGAGATAAGCACATTGTATCCTAGATTATGCCAATTTTCTCTTCCTTATATATGAAACTTCTGATACAATTTTTACATTTTCAGTTTCTTTTTTCTTTTTGGCAGCTTTATTAACCTTTATTTACCGGATCCTGTATATTGGGTATGGTATTTTGACAGTACAACAGATATTTCTACCAGCAGATACATGAAAGTATTCTCTACCTTAGAAACATATGTAAAACAGAGAAACGACAGCCGTACATACTTATTTATGAACTGTAATATGTAAACTTCATACAGGATAACTTATGGAAAAGGTCACCATTCATAACATCTATGAGAGATCATATTTTACGCGTTTAGTTGCCCGTTTACTGGTATTTTCCTTCAGTTATCGTGAGGACACATTTATCAGCGTTATTTGTTATTATCCTCCATTGAAAATGAAATTCATAGGTCAGGTTAAGGTCGCGCCAATCAACTTAGCACCATTGACATCATTGCGTTTACGTAACTTGGATGCGCGGGCGGCGGTTAATCTAGGAGCACTTAAGTTATAAGCTAACGGAGTTATACTAACTTAAGTTAAAGTTAACGCCTTCCATTAGGTGAAATTAAGTAGCTAAAGTTATTCCCTATATTTATTGTGATCGTACAGTATTGTGAGTAACACTCGTACTAAGATAGGAGTAAATATTTTATGACTTACTGTTGTGATGCTTGCAACGGATGTATAAGTTCTTATAAGAACAATATGTGTATGAACAGACGACAGCATGTCAAGGTTAACACTGTGGCATCTTATGCAGTGTAATAGGGGTGATTTTGAGACAAAAATGTATAGTCTGAAGTGCTAGCCACTGTACCAAGATGACTCAATCTTGTACCTGAATAACTTTTATACTAGACATATTGAAATAAAAAAAAGTCTGAGAATTGAAACATGTTTCATTTTATATTAGTGATTTTGGAATACTAGTGCAGAAAAACGTGACAACTAGAGATAAGAAAATGCCCAAAATGCTTAGCTTGTAACTAAAAAAAAAGGATAGTAAATTTTCACGAACATACTTTTATCTTAAAAATCTATTGCAGCTTCATCATGTCGGTTTCTCGCTTTGTAACCCCTGACCATTATTGAAGCATTTACCTGTAATTACCATTTAATAAATTCAGGGGTCATCTAGCTGGTAACTAACCATGGGATGGCGTGATGATATCTAATAGATCATGTCAATGGAATATCACTGGGTTCTCTCCTTGAAATGTCATAAGCGAATCAAAGACTTATAGTCAATTTGTACTTTTTACTAGACATTGCTGGAAAAATAACGGAGAACAACCTGCGTGAATTCCAAATAGCTGGCTTGGAATTGCGCAAAATCGGAACAGGAGTCGAATTCTGGTGACGGAAGTCAAGATCCACTTTGGATCACTGATCCAGCGAAGGGTATATATAGTTATTGTTATATAGCCCTCAGCTTTAAGCAAACCTTCTGTTATTTTGTTTTCGAACATGATTCATAGGAGATGCAGCAATGTTTGCTACTATTTACCAAATGACTCCAGTTGCGAAAGTAAACCAGCCCTGGATCCTGCAAAACATGCACCTATACCATCAATTTACATCGAGCCCGCTAATGGCGACCAATTCTGATGTTTTCGACTTTAATGACTCTAGCGAGATTGGTATGTAAAGTTATAGTTTAAGTTAATTTTGGATTAAAAGTGCTGTTAATAATAGAATTACTATTTAGCTATTACACGTTCAAATGCCACCATTTCCAGACAAATTGGATGACAATTGATTTTGTGCGTAGATCCAAGTTCCAACATCCGAAAGGGTTATAGTTTCTGGTAATTCTTTAATTTAAGGTTTTTTATTTTATGATAAATATTATCGCCTAGTTTTCCATCTTTACACCGGCATCCACGAGGCCTTAGCCCGCGGGTCAACGGGTCGAACGCATTTTCCTACTTCGCTTGTAAAACCACTTCGAGTATAAACATGTCTTGCAGTTCACGGCCAATCTAGTTATATGCAGGTAATAAATGTGCTGTGTAAGTATTAGTTACGTAAGGTAGAGCTAAGGTTGCATTCGAACTTCGAGAGCAAAAAATATCGAGTTGAAAATTTCGGATCATAGTAAAAACTAATAACGTTTTAAGTAATCAAAGAGGTTATGCTCTAAGCGCGGCACTGTAGCAAAATAACACAATAACATTTATTTATCTGAGCGACACTTTACAAACTTTATCATATTAAATCAATAGGTGGAACGGGTACAGTTCAATATGCGCCACGCGCCACATTTTCTAACATGTAGTACCTATCAGCAATTTGTTAAATTTGGGAAATATTAAATAGGAAGTGGATATTTGCTTAGTTCATTTGACTCACTATCATTTGACATTGACAGTCTGACGAAATAAGAAAGCGTCGAGACAAGAATTTGACATAAGAGAAATACGACGAATCAGGTACAAATCGTTTCAGCCAGCACTAAATGATACTTATTTTTTGGCCTGACTGTACGTGGTATCAGAGATAATCAGTCAAATCGCAGAGGTCGCTTGTTTAAGTGGAGCTATAGACGAGTGCAGGCCAATATTTGCATTTTAGTTGTTTACTGCCATTTCGAAGTTAATGCTTTGTTTGATTAGTACGTTTACTCATTCTGTTGTGCATTTTTACTCAGCTCAGACTAATTAGAACATAGCCCATTAGTACTTAGGTGACAAAGTGTTAGGGGTATTTATAATTAAAATATTTAATATATTAAGTACGGATTATTATGATGTTAAATAGAAAATTGAAAGTACGGTTACGTGCTTATCAGACATACCTACGTTTCGTAGCAAACTCGTCCCTATGACAGCCACATAACGTGCCGCCAGTAATAAGCATGATGTACATAGTTGATGTACCTAATGTATCTAAACAAATTTAAAAAAAACATAAAAAACAAATCTTTATATTGTGCTAGCTGAAGCCGCATTCTACAGCTTTACAAAAGAGTAAAACTGTGTTTTAAGGTAAGAAAACAAAAACTTTGACGTTTAGTTAAAAAAAATAACTCGTCGGCCGTTAATTACAATCACAAATAGTTATGCAAAGAGATGTTTATAGATACCTACCCCTAGACTGAAAAAGACTTTCTATCAGCCGATAGTTTTATAATACCTCTTCCTTCATACTCACAACTAATCAGTTGTGTATAAGAAGCTGACCATATCGTCCCATATAAAGTCTTCTGCGAGACGCTCACTCGTAAAACTTCCAAAAAACTGAACACCAATCTTTTCAGAATTCTCCATTCACCACTCAGAGAAGGAAGAGTGCCGCGGTGTCAATCCGTTGATCCAGCCTTCGCAAACAATCAAGCCGTTGAACCGCTTCCCCGAACGATGCGCGATGGCTCAGGCGGTTTACGAGCGAGCCTCGTTACCCGGACAGCCGGACATGTTTATTCGGACGCCCACGCCGTGGCCTCACGCGTGGCTCGTGCCTGTCTGTGCCATAAGGCATGAGCGACGCACTTTTTTTTTAAAAAGGGGTATCCAGAATACCGGCCAGTAACTCTTGTTACGCAATTCGGTACGTAAAGTAAAAAAAAACAATGGTCATTTCAAAACATTTTTTTAGAAATTTTATGCCCATCATCACTTTACAGTTACTTATACCACTTAAAGTTGAAAGATGAGGCTTTACGAAAATATAATTTATCATTCAAATGCCCTCTAAACGCACCAAAAACTGTAATATGATATGACGGTACTATTTGCATGTGTGAGAGTTTCCAATCGAGAAAAAAGTTTGCTTCAAAAGATAATCCTGTACATATCGAATGTAAAAATAATATACTATATGATACAGTTACTTTTAAATCATCGTTAACCACGACGGACAGAAGATTTGGCGCTGCACGATTAAATATTGCATTCAAGATGCGTAGGAGTCTAAAATGTGGTAATATTATTATGTACCCCTCAATTCCCTTTTCTTTCGGTGGCACCCAACAGGGAGCAAATATATTTTCCTAAAAATTTTTTTTTACAAAGCGTTTAACTTGGACCACAGAAAACACTTTACACCTCACCTATGAACAGAAACGATAAACAATGCTAATATTCTAATCTAAATTCATTCTGAAAAGTCCCATTTCACATTTAGATATCTAGACTCAAATTACAACATCTTACAAGTATTGTTCAAACGAAAAAAATAAGTTATTTACATAATGATCGAGAAGATTCAGTCATTGGACGATTGGCTTTCGTGATATGTATTTTGTTGGAATAAACGTTATATTTATAGAAAGTGTAGGTGGTAGGTAAAGTTCTATTCATTCCGGTCTGTTATATACACCGGGTTTCGACTGGCGATAATTTATAGGGTATTGGAAAATCAAATGTTATCGACAAAAAACCCTATATTGGGTTCTATCTCCCTCTTAAAATGGCAGCCATTTTAATTATTTAAAAAAAATACTATTTATATACCCTAACAGTTATGAAAATGATTCATTTGGAAGGTAACCTTATAGCCTATCAAGTGGTAAATAAAAAACAATTCAAAATTAATTGATTGATTCACATATCAAGTGAAATAAAGACCACTAATATTTTACCGTCATAAAGGAAAAAACTATTTTTTAAGAAACTAGATTTCTTAAAAAAAAAATCCTTTAAAATTTAAAACAGTCAAATAGTTTTTTAAAGCTTCACGTATCATGTTTCCAGACACAATAGAAAATTAATTGTTATCAACCTGCCCGTGGGTCTTATGGAGTTTGTCAGGGTAAACCTGTTACAAAACTGAACCCATTTTTTTTTCATTAAGATTGTAAGTCTAAAATTTGATAAATTAAAGGCCCTTAAATCGAAACCCAGACACCCCATACATATATATATTATTAATAGGCCTGATTGTACTTAAGCGACGATGCGGCCGAGGATAATCACTCTTTTCTTATAAGTATATTTATTTACTTTGTCGAAGTTCCAATTTTTAACCTAAAGTTTATTTATATAAGTTTAAATAAGAAACCAAACACACAGGTAGGATTTGAACCTACGACCTTTGGCTAACCGGGCCAACGCTCTTACCAACTGAGCTACTGTGAAATCCTACCTGTGTGCGAATATTTGGTTACTTATTTAAACCGTCAATAGGCTACCACAAGCCTGAGGAATTAAATCCCCTCTAAAAGCGTGGCCACGGAGCCTTGGGAAAGCTCTATGGTACCTCTCCCACACCTCGTAAACTATGGCAAGTAATAATAATGTGAGTATGATGTCATGCGATCTGGCTAACACCCAGCGCTCTCAGGTATCCGGGCCTGAGAGTGAGAAATTGGCTACCGAAGACCACACGGAGGTGGGATAACAGGCCCCCGTGACAGGTAATACTACTGGCAACAGGAAAATGATTCAGCAGGCATTCCACCCAAGCCTATTTCTTAACAAAGCAAGGAGCAATCCCGATAACACTAACACTAATAGACAAAGAAGCACCTCTCTCACAATACTACCTAAGGATGTGATTGACCTATCATCTGAACAAGACGACCCAAATCCTACCCAATCCGACAACAACGCTTATGAAGACGGCCAAAGAGATTGGACTGTAATAACAGGTAAAAAGCGGCAGAGATCAAGCCCTGACACATCAAATAGATGTAAACAGTCCAAGTTAAGCACATACTGGCTTAGTCAGAAACTAGAAACATCAAACCGCTTTACAGAGCTCGAAGTAGACCAGGAAAACTCAAACAAAGTGTCCCCTAGGGAGCTAAGACCTCCACCCTTATTTGTTGATAAAGTGGCTAATATAAAACCTCTGATAGAGCTGTTAAATGATCACGTGATTGAAAAGTACACTTTGAAAGTGTTAAAAAACGATAGAGATACACATATCCAAAAATAGTTAAGCTTTTGGAAGAAAAGGATACAGAATTCTACACATATAAACCCAAGAGTGAGAGAAGCTTTAAGGTTGTTCTTAAAAACATGCACCCATCAATGGATACAAATGAGATAAAAATACAGTTAAATGAGCTCGGGCACCAAGTAACAAACATTTGGAACATAAAACAAAAACAACCAAAAAACCTTTACCAATATTTATTGTAGAACTCAAACCCCAATTAAATAATAAATTTATATATAATGTCAAAAGACTTTTAAGTTGTAATATACACTTTGAACCTCCTCGTCCGAAACGCGAAATACGGCCACACCAAAAAATACTGCCGCCGTAAACCAAAGTGCATAAAGTGTGCCGGTGACCACTCTTCTTGGGCGTGCGAAAAGAAAGGAAGACTGGCTGAGGCTAAATGCGTTCTTTGTGAAGGAAACCACCCAGCAAATTATAAGGGTTGTAATGTATACAGAGAACTACAAAAGATTAAGTTTCCTCCATTACGTGAGAAACGAAACGTAAAGGCAGCTCAAACACAAAATTCAACACCAAAGTCAAATATAGTATCAGATGCTACAAAACAAACCTTTGCAAAGGTCTTAGGCAGTACTCAAAGATCTACACAAGAAGCTACTCAGGCAACTGTAATGGAGATGTTAACACAAATGATGAACCAACTCACAACTATGAACAATTTGCTCATAACACTAACGAACCAAGTGGCGATTTCGCGGACTTCAAAATAGTGATATGGAATGCCAATGGGCTGCTACAACATGCTTTAGAAGTTAAAGCATTCTTATATATGAATAATGTCGATATACTAATGATATCTGAGACACATTTTACAAACAAAAGTTATATTAACATCCCGAGGTATAAATTCTACAACACCAACCATCCTAGTGGCTCTGCACATGCCGGCGCTGCTATTCTCATAAAATCTAATATCAGACACTACTTGTCACAACCCTACTGTTTAGAGACAATCCAAGCTACTAATGTGGTCATCGAGAGCAGCACCGGTAATCTAACAGTATCAGCGTTATACTGCCCACCTAAACACAACTTAAAAAAAGAAGACTACGTATCTTACTTTAAAACACTGGGCAATAGATTTATAGCTGGTGGCGATTATAACGCTAAACATACGGACTGGGGGTCTAGAGACACGACTCCGAAAGGTCGCCAATTGAAACTGACAAGCCAAGAGCTAAATCTAGGCATTACATCGTCGCGAGCCCCAACATACTGGCCAACAGATAGGAAACGGATTTGCCGGCATGGAGGAGCTTTGTCCCGCCCCAGTGGAAGGTCGTTCAAATAATCATGATATTGAAGCCGGGGAAAATCGCTGCGGAACCGAAGTCATACCGTCCAATAAGTCTTCTACCTATAACTTCTAAAGTACTGGAAATACTTTTTTTAAGCAAAATAAACCCAATAATTGAAGAAAAGAAACTGATTCCAGATCACCAGTTTGGATTCAGACATGGCCATGGCACAATAGAACAAGTTCACAGACTCGTGGATAACATAACCGATTGCTGTTCTGCAGCGTTTTTGGATATATCCCAGGCTTTTGATCGGGTTTGGCATGAGGGCCTTTTATACAAGATAAGGAAAATGTTACCAATTAACTACTTCCTGTTCTTAAAATCTTATCTTGACAGACGCCACTTCTTTGTGTTGCACGGCGACGACACCTCGGAACTTCAGGAGATTCGCGCTGGGGTCCCTCAAGGCAGCGTGCTGGGGCCGACGCTCTACTTATCATTTACGTCTGACCTTCCACTGACAGATGGCGTAAGAGTCGGCACTTTTGCCGACGATACAGCGGTACTAGCGGCTGATACATCAGCCTCCGGTGCATCTGCCTTGCTTCAAAAAAGCCTCGATAATATTTCATTGTGGCTTAAGGAATGGCGTATCAAAGCGAACGAATCTAAGTCCGTTCATGTAACATATACCCTGAGGAGAGATACTTGCCCAAAAGTTACCCTAAATGGTGTTGACATACCACAAGCTGAGAATGCCAAATATCTCGGTCTGTACCTAGACAGAAGGCTAACGTGGAAAAAACACATTTTCACCAAGCGCAAGGCACTTGGCCTGCAGCTCAGGAAGTACTACTGGATGCTGAAAAGAAACTCCAAGTTGTCCTTAGAAAACAAGTTGCTAATTTATAAGTGCATAATAAAACCAACATGGACTTATGGAATCCAGCTGTAGGGCACTGCTGCAAATTCCAATCTCGAGATATGACAAAGATTTCAATCAAAACTCTTAAGAATCATAACTGATGCACCTTGGTATATTACCAACGAAAGGCTTTACCACGATCTCCAAATCCCCACTGTAAGAGAGGAAATCAAGGATGCAATACCAAAATATAAGAAGCGCATACTAAATCACTTAAATGAACTGGCGGTGGATCTTATGAGAACCAGATTGAAATTCTCTAGATTAAATAGAAGAACTACTCTAGATATATACAACTAAGAAAGATAAAAAATATATAAATATATTATGGAATATTATATATATATAATATAGTATAGGTGGCCAAATCAATGGACCACAAACGACTTTTCACAATAATTTTTGATAAAAATATTACTTAATGTCTTATAGACAAAAAAAAAGAGAGACAGATTGTAATAATAAAAAATAAAAAAAATAAATTAAACTTATACAAATAAGAAAAACAGTGTGAGTGTTTAAAAATATTAAAAACTACTAAAGTTAATTTTTGACTGTAAATTTTTACTTAATGTAACAGTAACTTGAAATAGTTTCAGTGATTTTCTTTTACTAAGAACGTGGTGGAAACTGTGGCATTTTTTTTCTATTATAAAAATAAATCTTTATATAGGTATAATAAATGCCATAGGTTAATAACTAAAGCAAACTCCGATTACGCAACGCATAAACTTAAATAGTACGTGCATACGATCAGCATTGCTTACCTACCAGCGTATGAACCAAATGCCTAAAACATGAAACAACGATAACGACGGAAAACAATGCCGACACGGTGCAAACGAAAACTCACCTTCGGCCTCTGAACATGTGGTACATTTTTTGACGCGCGTCCGTAACATACGACGTTACGCGCCGGCGCAGAAAGGTTGTAAAGAGGTCATGTGATAAGCGAGTTGTTTGGAGTGGAGGTCACGTGGAAATCGGAAAACTCTTGTTTTTAAAACGACTAACTGCGTTTCATTCAATTCGATATAATAGAGTTGTTTGAAGTTATATGTGTATTTTATGAAAAAAAGACAAATTACGTAAAAAGCAAGAATGAGTACATACTAACTTAAAAGTTACGATTTTCATATCGCAAATATTATGCACGCATGACGCAGTCGAATCAAGCCAACCGTTTGAAGAATGGCGGAAAAGACACTCTCTTATTATTGTATGATATAATCATGAATATGCCAGTCACATTAAAATCATTGAGTGTTTTCTATAATAAAAACTATATTAAAATGCGCCACGGAACCTTTAAATTAGAGGCACATGTAAGTAATTAAATACAATTTAGGCAAATGTCGTTAAGTCAACCTGAATACGATAGACAAACTAGTTACTTTATTTTTATTATCATTAGGTGTTTTTCGAGTTATTGGTTTTCTTTATTGAAAAACCAAGATACAGAAAATCTAATATTTACAAATACAGCAATAGAATCATTATCATCCTAGCGTTATCCCGGTTGTGCACTCGCACGCGAGGGCCCAGGATCCGCTTTGGACCATGATCCATATGACAGATCAGGTAATTACAGTGGTGCGACTGCCATTTGACCTCCGTGACCCTGTTAACAGGGGAACCTGACCAGTTTGGATCATGGTTACACATTCAGTCGCCAGAGCATCGATTAGTAAAACAACGAACTCAGAAAAAGTCATTATAGTACATGGCGGCATTCGGGACCGAACCGCATGAGAGGCTACCCGCTAGCCACTACGCCACCGACGCAACAATAAAAAATCCAACAATAGAAAATGACAATTATTTACAACAATATCTGATTAACTATGTAGTTTCGCGAGAGGTCGCTAGGACAGCCGTTGGCCTCCGTGTCAGCAATGTCAATTATCACAATGGTGTCACTTGACAAAGAATAATAATGGGACACTGCGATTGCAAGGAATCTTTAGAAAAAACGTAACGTCTTATAATAATCGGCCGTTGTTTTCTAAAAAAATAATGTATTTGTAAAACTTAGTAACATAACATAACAAAAAAAATATCGTACATAGTTTAAATTGTAGTTATTCGATTTATTAATAAGGTGTTCTAACAAGAGCGTGCCAAACTGAAGGTAAATGTCATCTAGAGTAACTCTAGGTAGATGACAAAATTAAAAAAAAACATACTTTAGTTTTTTTTTATACAATCAAGTTCAGAAAACCCTGCAAAAAAGCTGGTTATATTATTTTTATGAAAAAATATTTTTCTTACCCACAAAACAATTTACTATATCCTATTCAAGTTAGGCGGTAGGCAGATAAGTCTGGCAATAGCATGGTTCAAATCTGACAATTGGTCATGTTTTAACCACCTATGACCCGAGTTACACAATCCTAAAAAGCTGGTAAACCTTGATTGGCGGTTAATTTGACAGAATTCCTGTACAAAATATGTCAAGTAATGCTAATCCGGCTGATTAAATACTCAATATAGGTATGTGTTAGTGAACTCAAGGCTAAATGAATCTAAGTTAACGCATAAAAATCGAATTGACAGACAGACAATGGCACACCTATTGTCATGCCCTACGTGCCCTACACCAGCACACGTGAGGACCTGTACAACGCTAGTGATAATGCTTTGTTAGTCGCTGAGTAAGTATTGGTTCTCAAAAATATAATGCCAGTGTCGACACAAAAGGAAGAAGATCGAACTACCGTTTTTTCTTTATTCTTTGCTACCACTCTCACCTCTATAATACAAGTATAGAACTGCATATTGTCAACCTAACAATGAAGCCATTCGATTATCGCCATTTTGGCGCTGACGGCTATAGTGAGCGTGTGGTGACCGTCCACGAAACTAATGAGAATTGACATAAATACGAGTATATGGAAATTACTCTATTTTAGTTTAGTACACTCGGTAGGGGCACTTTGATTCGGCACAAAAAATATCTGTCATTTCTTAGAGATTGTTTAGTCCAGCGTACTTGTACTATAGAGGTCAGTGTTTGCTACATATACGTCAGAAGTAGATACAAATGACACGTCAATCAACCGCGTGTTATACTACGCCTACATCGAGACCACGAATTAACGTAATAACATGTTGTTCACAATAGCACGTCAAGTCGGCCAGAAGACAAATATTAGCTGATGAGCAGCCTTCGCAGCGGGAGCAAGGTCGGAATATAAAGCCACAAACGTCATAGCAACACCTATTGTAAGACTCGATGCCCTACTGTGTGAAACGATGCCCCATTTTCAACTGTAGCCGTCTCTGTCATGCGTGCACGCATGGCCATGCGAGGGAGCGCGATGACTAAAGCCGTAAATACGGAGACTCTTTTACCACAAAATAAAAAAGAGCCTCTTGGGAAATCGGTGAATATACACAAAAAAACATATACAGTCGGACATAGAACCTCCCACTTTTTTGAAGCGACTTACGGTTTCATGAAAAAAGAGACGAACGAATAGCGCTTTTCCAGAAAAATTAAGTAAATTAAAATGAGACCTTTTAAGCAAAGGCCAACGTCGTAACTTCGAGACCTTTTAGAACTGCTAAAGAGGTAAGTAGTAGTACAAATATCGGGTACGTAACTTAACCAACGAAAAGTACCTAATTTTAAACTGACAAATAAAGTTATTGACATTTAAGATCTGTGCCCTCTACCCGTACCATGTCATGACCGTATATTATGATTTTCATTTCGGTACACTTAACGTAAAAGTAAGTAGTTCTAAAATTCGAAATCTCACTACGTTCTTACTTAACAGGATACTCGGTCAACTCGGTGAAGTGTAACAAGATGATGCAACTAGCATGTAACAGTGTCACTCGCCAAGCTCAAATTATCAGGCCACGACATTATGTGTAACACAATACATGTACAAGAAGAGGTAATAATTCTTTATGGCCTCTTCAGGTGAGGTCATTCGTGAGGTAAAGCTGGTCAGACTGGCTTTCTTATCGTCAGAAACGAATTTCCAAAAAAACAAATCCAAAATAGTGTCACAAAACAAACCAAATATAAGTTGGCGGTCTGTTTGCTTGTACTGCAGCGGCCCCGTTAGAATTATTGGCGGGTTTTCGACACACAAAAATATTTTTGAAATACTCCAATTGGTCTGACAGTAATTTCTTCTAAGTATAATTTCTTCTAAGCTATTCAATACATATAGTGATAATAAATAAATAAATTGTTTCAACAAACACACCAATTACCTAGCCCCAAACTAAGCGCGAGCTTGTGCTATGGTGACTAGGATAACAGATAGACATACTTATATACATTTTATAAACATCTACGACTGAAGTACAAATGATCGTGTTCATCACACAAACATTTGCCCCTTGCGGAATTCGAACCCGCAACCGTCTAGTTTTTAGAAGTGCGGGGCTCGAACCATTACACCTCGACGGTCGTCAAGTGATAGCAGGAGATAGCTATAGAAATCACAAGATTTTGTATACTTCTTTTTATCCGAAATGGGTTTGCTCTTGACTCTAGACTAAGTCCGATGTGGCATGGAAGGAGTCGACGGTGGAGCGAGCTCACCCAGAAGCAGCCTGTTCCTAAATTTGAAGGTTTGTGTTGCAATCCGTTAGAAACACTGAAGCGGGTAGTGAGTTCCACAACTTGGCTGTGCGCATTAAAAATGTCTCTCCTAAGTTCATAAAATTACATCATTAATTTAGGTAGTTGTATGGCTAAGTATGCACCCACCCACAGTAAATAAACCCACTTAATACCTGAATACAAATCATAAAAACATTAGGCATGTGATGTGAACATGAGCTAAGGTCGTTAGTGTCACTTGGGTCAGCTCTGTAGGGCTGTCAACGTGAAAATACAGTGCATATTTTATTTATCTATCAAACTAAACGAGAAACTCAATAGCTTCTTTACAGTAAAATTTCTTATGGAATAAGTTTGATGTCACTTAGGCCAATAACAGTTTCATAGCATGCTTCTTTTAAATATTCGTACTTCAGTGATAAAAAAAACTGGAAGTAGTTTATCAAAGCACATACGTTGACAAGATTCAAAAGATATGTAGCTAAAATAAATAGCGGAAGAGCATGATATTAGGTTCACAAAAAAAAACATAAAAACATCGGTCGATAAAACTTGATAATTACTTTTTCATGCATTCGCGATTCTTATAGACGTTATTATTTTTTATGGTCATTCACTCACTTTATTCCCAGTTTTCGCAGTAATTAAAAACGTTAGTAATTTTACTGAAATATACTTAAATCATTATTAAAAACGTCCATTTCTTTATACAAATTATCATCAAGACTGATGTAAAAATATATTAAATAATATAGGTGTACGTTAACTTAAATTTTTGTTTGTAATTCTGTCAAATATACGAAGGCATGTTTGAATATGTATTAACCCCTTAACGCCAAAGGTCTAATGGTATAATAGCAGCCTGACCCTGTGGGGTCACAAGCCAAGGTCAAACCACAAAGGTGCAGTCATTTGTCACGCGCTACGTGTGCAACTGTTCCAATCATTACCTGTCGCTGTACACTTGATGGCAAATTAAGTAAGAATATTCGCCATTCTTGTCACTAAAATAAACTTAACAATTGTTTGGGTCAGTTTAATCTAAGTTACTTACTTAAAAACTTCTTTTTTAGCATGCGCTGTACGTTATAATGGCTAATTAGGGGTATACGATATTCTGATAGCTATTAGTCTTAGCGTATAAGACTAGAGTTTCTAGTGAATAAAAATAACTACTTCATTTTAACAGTCCACTAACCAATCACAATAATCATAAGTAGATGAACCGTTACGTGAATAAAGTTTAAAAATAAGTATGACGTTATATGTACTTTGAAATATGCACAAGGCACTGAAAACTGGTCCCATTAGGCTGTCTCCCGACGATACACTCTACTCGTATATTTTAGTTTAGTTTTATTGACGAATCTTAAAAATACATAAATCTTGCTGCAAACAAGTTCTGCACTCTTGATCCTTCCTCACGAACTCCTCTAAAAAGATTCTAGCCTGTCCACCTGTCTATTAAGGTAATTTCTATTTTGAACACTAAAAAGCTATCTCGTATTTCGCTTAAAAGTTAAGCATGACGATTTATTTTATTGAGCTTTTATTTTTAGCTAAAGCTAATGAAATACTTTTATTCCATGCAAATGCGACATGGAAAAAACTAATGATAAATAAGTAAAGGTATAATATCTCCATTGTTAGATAAAATAAAGTAATATCTGGGAAAAAATACAACGCATCTTTGTTTACGTTTTTACGTATAGCGTGCTCTTTTTCTGTTCATAAGTGTACGCGTGACTTTGATTCGTGCACATAAAATTCATTTCGTAGCAATGGTGTGGGCAAGCCACTATTAAAATTTACTTGCTATATAGTCTACCATAATTGCTTTGTCAGATTTGCTGGCAGAAAAACCAAGCAACACGCTATGACACGAAAATGCGTTTTTGAATTGAAATAGTCAATAATTATTGCCTACTAGTAAATTACACGTGAATACAATAACTGTAGTTTTAAATCTATTGAATGCACCAACCCGTGAGCGGTTTCGCACTATGTACTACGTCCGATAAGAAAATACGGTCCGTGAAAATTAGGAAAGTACGGTCCGATGTAGTGGCAGAGCTATTTATAAGACAATCCCCGTGAATCAGTGTACGCACTACGTCCGTTGTACTGTCCGTCAAAATACGTCATGTAAAATATGTTAAATTAAATGACGTATTTTGACGTATTTTTAAGGATAGAAAGCTTTTTAGAAAAACGCTCATAGGATGTAACTAATTAAAAAGAACCATTTTTTATAGGTCACATTTGCTTTGTTAACTATGCTGTAACCATCCTGTAACATTCTTAACTGGCACTTAACTTTTCTGTTTCACACAACAATAAGCCAGCACCTCAATTCTGACGTAAATTCACGCAAAATCGAAAAATCCCGGCGTGAACTAATCTCTATTCAACGTAAATGTCCGCTAAGGTTACCTATTCAAGTGGTGTTAGTATGCTGGTCACGCATTCACGAGCTAGGAATGTGTTTTCACTTCACAGTTTTTGTATACTGTACTGCGAACCAAAGACAACTGTAGCCGAGAAAAGAATACAGAGTTGGCAAGTCAATGAACGTCAGGAAAGGACAGAGGTCATTAAATATAGCACCAAAGTAAAAAAAATATGTAAAATTAGTCATGTGTAAAATAATCTGAGTAACCATCGATTTCGTACATGACAGATATATGGCAAAGGTAAGCGTTGCGTTCTGCCAGAAAGGTGTCAATGTTACACCGTGTCGCTTATTTTTAAACACGAAATATTTTTCTTTGTTCTAGATAATAATAATAATTACTTTTTCTGAGTTATGTACATTACTGGTTTCACTAACCGATGCTTTTACGGTGAAGGAAAATATCTTGAGGAAACCTGCACATTTAGGTGACTGAATGTGTAATCATGATCCAAACTGGTCAGGTGCCCCTATTAACAGGGTCACGGAGATCAGGCAGTCGCTCCACTGTAATTACCTAATCCTGGATCATGGTCTAAAGCAGAACCTGGACCCTCGCGTGCAAGTGCACAACCAGGATAACGCTAGGATGATGATGTTCTAGATGAGATAAGCCAACTAGTGACATGTTGTTGCTTCATCTAAAGACTTACGATTCAAGCACAAAGAAGTAAATAGTCAATAAGAAATGATTTATCCCAATAGTTTTTTGAAAGCAAACAAATACTATCGAAACAAAAGTTTTGGTTATGACATTCGACAAAGCTATTAGCTTTACTATTTGTCAATTTCACCACTTTACCGATAGCTTTAAGATGCAAGACAGCTTTAAAACACATCTCACTGCAAACCGGAAGTCAGCCATTTTGTTTTGATCGCTCAAATCCACCAGAACCATGAACAAAGTTTATGCGTCCTGCTCCTAACAGCTTCCGTGAAACAAATAATGTTTAAACAAATTCATTACTGAACCGAGATATACCCATGGTTATTCGCCGGCTTCGGTTCTTTATTAGAGACCAATAAATTTTTATGCCACAATAAAATCGTACACATTCAGCCTAATGAGAAATGCAATGCAATTAGGTTGGTAATTGTGATGCAACTTCCGAGAGATGTGATCAAATGTTAGTTGCGAGAGCATTCGCCCAGTTGACGAAGGGCCATGGATTTGAGTCCCACCCGAAGAAGAGGGTCGATGTTTTTTTTTTATTGATAATACACAAGATACATTATTGATTGGGAATATATTTACCGGTCTGGTTTTAAAACACGCTTCAATGGCATCAGTGGAGATTAGTGATGGGCAGTGGATAAATACTCAAAGAGTAAATACTCGGATATTTATCCAAAATGGATAAATACTCGTTTTGATCCATTTTTATCCGATATTTACTCGAAATGGCGGATAAAAATAACTAATTGGGCCTGGGCCCTACTTTACCAAGCGCGACAGGTGCGATACCTGTCATTTAAGTTTTTAACCGATTTCAAAAAGGAAGAAAGTTCTATGTTCCACCATATGTAATTTTTTTCATTTTGTTTTATCTACGTTCACAGAGTTCATTGTTTGTTGTGGACTTATTTTGATATTTTTTTGTTTTTTTTTTTTCATTCAAAGAGCATACTTTTGAGGTTATTTCAGTGTCACTAACTCAGGACCTGATGCTGAAACCCAGAGAAAATAAATGTTCGCGCTTGCTCCGTTTGCGCCTTTTTAAACATTCTAGTGTACTGAGCTGCCTGTTGATTAAGTTTTCAGCACGCTGGCTTCTATCCAAGAGGCATCGGGTTCAAACCCCGGTTTGAGCCGATTTCTGGGTTTTACTGTTTTAATATAACTCGGAAACAGCTCGAAGTCAGGAAATTGGTTATCCATCCCATCTCATCGAACTATGAGAGTAAAGGATCAGATAACTGCACTTGTGAATTGTGCACACACTTGTACACTATAATATCTCCAGCGCAGTTGGCTAATCTCTGTTGATTGGTTACCGTATTTGAAATTCGGCTATATAGCAAAATATAATTACTATTTTAAGTTTCAGTGTACTAACAGGTCTCAAAGGTAGTTCGTTTGACAAAAGAGAAAACCTTATTAAAAAACTAGATCTATATCACTCCTGAGCCACCAACTGTTTTCAGGGGTCATCGCGTATTGTCTCGTACGTTGTTTTGATGCCTTCCAACCTCCTGAATCAGTTGGCTTTTGAAAAGGCTTCAGTACAACAGACCATATCCATACGCTAAGGAAAATTATGCAGAAGTCCGAGAAGAACAATATTCCTCTATGGTTAGCGTTTGTGGATTATTAGAAGGCCTTTGATTCGATCGACACGTGGGCGGTGCTACAGTCTCTTCCGAGGTGTCACACAGACTATAGGTATATAGAAGTGTTAGAGTATCTGTACAACAATGCCATCACGACGGTCCGTGAACAGAAGCAGAGCTCGAAGGCCATTCCACTGCGGGGAGGTGTAAGACAGGGAGACGAATATCTTTGAAACTGTTTACAGCGACATTAGAAGACGCCTTTAAGTTTCCGAGATGGATTTGAATCAACGTCAACGGCGAATACATCACATACCTCCGGCTTGCCACGCTGGAGGAGCTTGAAACTATGCTCGAAGACCTTAACCGAATCTCCTAACAAGTAGGTCTTACAATGAACATGGACAAGACGAAAGTAATGTCAAGCTCTAAAATGGTACCCACTCCAGTATCTGTTGAGAAGTCAACTCTCAAAGTAGTTGACAAGTACGTCTACCTGAGACAAGTAGTTACTTGCATTGGTACGTTGTGGTCCAACTTCTCGTCTCAAGTACCTCAGTGTCTTAAGAGGAAAGTAATTAATGTGTGCTGCCAGTGATCACATACGGATCTGAAACATGATCTCTACTATGGGCCTCATAAAAAAGCTTAAGTTCATGCAATGGCGAGGGCTATGCTCGATGTTTCTCTACGAGATCGAATCAGAAATGAGGAAATATGTAGAAGAACTAAGGTAAAGCACATAGCCCTGCGAATCAGTAATTTCAAGTGGCAATGGGCAGGGCACATAGCGCGAAGAACTGATAGCCGTTGGGGCAGAAAAGTTCTAGATTGGAGATCCTTTGATCAAAGGCGCAGCGTAGGACGGACTTCCTACGGCAAGATGTACAGACGACCTTGTAAAGATTGCAGGATCACACTTAACTGAATGCAGGCTGGTTGCAATCGGTCGTTGTGGAAAACCATGGGGTAGTTCACGTTTAGCAGTGGACACCCTACGGCAGCATCAACATGATTCTCAGTCGAAAGTCGAAACCGACACAGAAATCTTGGTCATTTAATAATTAAGATCGATTATTTTTGTTTATAGCCAATTACATGGAACTAGCTGTTGCCCGCGACTTCGTCCGCGTGGACTCGATGATAAAAAATATTTTATACTCCCGTCGCGCCATCCAGCTATCATAATCGTCTTAATTTATTCGTTCCATTAGGTAAGTACTGATAGGTTCAAACTTATACATTTACATCCCTTATTTTCTCCCCATGGGGGTTGAATTTATCAAAATCCTATTTAAGCGGACGTCTTCATCATAGTAGCTCCAATCTTTAATTTCAGTTCAATCAGTCGAAAATCTAAGAGAAGATTTATAAAAATTTTCATCCCTTATTTTATCCCCTTAGGGGTGGAATTTATCAAAATCCTTTATTAGGGGATGCCTACGTCATAGTAACTTTATGCATGCAAAGTCTCAGCCCGATGGCTTTAAAATTGATAAAGTTTCATACAAAGTTTCATCCCCTATTTTATCCCCTTGGGGGCAGAATTGATCAAAATCCTTTCTTAGGTGGTTTGGGCTGTGCGTTGATAGATTACTATGTAAGTCAGTCAGTCACATTTGAGTTGTATTTATTATATATTATTTAGATTCAAAAACTCTTTAGCACTTGTTTTGGTTTAAACTACCAACTTACTATTATAATAGTCATAAATTTGCGTGTTATAGCAAAAAACATGTTTATAAAATATTTATCCGACTTTTTGAATAAATACTCGAGTAAAAATGGATATTTATGAGTATTTATCCATTTTGAGTATTTATCCGGATAAAAACTAGTGGAGATCCGAGTGGTTTTTAGTGGTTACACACCAAAAGGTTGAAAATATAGGGGTAGGAAAGTCCTATATTACCCTCGGCCTGCTCGGAATCACCGAGTGTGTTAATAGCATTTTAAACCTATTAATAAAAATTACTAACTACATAAATATATGACTGTGTCGTCCAACCATCACATAAACAGTTCTTAAATCCATTATATCATCCAACAAATGAATCACTGATTAACTATGCTACTTGTTAGCTGCAGTGTAGCAAAAACCCAGGGAAAATAATGTATCAGCATACGATCAGTATAATTGAGTGGGGTGAGGGGTCAATGATCTGTTATCTGTGTTTATTTTCAGTAAAACGCGAACGCCATTAATTACTAGGATTTAACGATTGCATATTGTTATCGCTTTTACTTTCGTTGCACGATTATATCTATACATATAATAAAACTGTAAAACCGATGCGTCTGTACATTGAGTATTTTTACCAAAAACTAATTGAGGGTGATGTTAAAACAGTAACAGAATAGGAATCTACAACTTTTATTTTTTTTGTCTGTTTGTCTGTATGTCTGTTTGTCTGTTTGTACACACTAATCTCGGGAACTACTGAACGGATTTAAATGATTTTTTTTATTGTGTAGCTATTAAGTCTGGGCAAATACTAGGCTATAACTTATTTTGAAGATCGGAGTACCTGACGTGGAACCTTAGCAGTACACTTAAACTAAGATAAATATGAAAGCAGCGCCTTAAGAAAAGTTATTCAGCGTGATGAGCATTTTCTATTGACGCACACAAATTGAAGGTCTCGACCAACTGATCTAGAACCCTAGCAGCTCAGCTCAACAATAAGAGATATGATTAGAGCGTTTAAGGGAACATTGTTCAGCGTGATGAGCATTTTCTATTTACCTACACAAATTGAAGGTCTGGAGCAACTGATATAGAACCCTAGCAGCTCAGCTCCTCAACTATAAGAGATATGAATAGAGCGCTGTTGAGAACATTGTTCAGCGTGATGAGCATTTTCTATTGATATACACAAATTGAAGGTCTGGAGAAATTAATATGCTAAATTACTTCAGACTGATTTTCAAACTCGAAAGGTAATCCTACTGTCTCCAAGTTACGATCTGGTGACGTAAACCTAGAGAAATCGAGAGAATCCTTCAGATTTTACAGGCATGTATAGCATGTATTTGCTGTAGCAAATTAGCATTAATTTAGGTAAGCGTTTACATTTCGGAGTCATAATTTGATGGTGCTGACCTTAACGCTAAGTAGTTTGTGGATACTTTCACCACAGACAGTTTGTCGAAATTTTGTTAAATTACTTTATTATTAATGAAAGATCTAAGTGAATTTGCCCTATTTTTTATACTACTTATCACTAACTAACGGAAATTGAACTACGAGTGTAAAAATAGTCTTACTTTAGGTACGTTATAAGAGAAAGGGTAGGGAGGCCTTTGCCCTGCAGTGGGATACGAGAGGATTCTAATTATAATAATAACTTTACGATAGCAGTGACTTACAAACCGACCTTGGGTTACTTAAATAGGCTAGGAACACAATAAATAAATGCTAAACCGCATTCATCTATTGCGGTATGGTTTTAAGTCAGACTTTTTTATGAACACTAATACTTAAGTTACCTATATTTTTTACAAACGAATAAAACTGCCTTCAATAAAGTAAACTAAAAAGTTTTTAAAAATCATTTACACTTTTACTAAGAAAGATATACGACAAAATTGAGTTTTAGAGTCGGTATCACTGCCATGCGAAATTTCCTTACCAGAGGAGGAAGGCGAGGTGATAGTAACCTTTCAAAAAATTGACCTTGATTTTTCATTCCTCTCTTCTCCTTACGACATGGTGGACTAAGAGATCATGATAACTGGATGGCGACGGGAGTATCAAATATTTTGTATCATCGAGTCCACGCGTACGAAGTCGCGGGCAACAGCTAGTTTGTAAATAAACAGTAGCCATACGAGTAAAAGCAACGTAAATTGCAAAAATTGTTTTCACTGAAATTAGAGACAGAGCTACTGAAAACAACCATTACTATTTTATTACATAAGACAAAGACCAAGATACAAAATGTCAAATGGCGTTCCCATAGGTAGGTACTTTTGCATGTGGTAGAATGATATTCAATTGTTTTTTTATTATTTGTAGGAAAAATAGGATTCATGTGATAGGATAAAAAACCGACCAAGTGCGAGTCGGACTCGCGCACGAAGGGTTCCGTACCACTATCAACCTTTCTTTTAGTAAGCAAAAAAATCACGTTTGTTGTATGGGAGCCCCCTTAAATATATATATTTTTAATTTAATTTAATTCTTTATTTTTAATAAAATATACAATTTAATATTTCATAAATATTTCAAGCGTCTACCTGTTACAATTATTAATATCGAGCAAATAACGCATTTTTTTTGTATTGGAGCCCCCTTAATTTTTATTTTACTTTATTCAAGTGATTTAAGTTGAGATCTAAGAGTGTTTCAAGCGTCTATCTGTTGCCATTATTAATATCCAGCAAAAAACGTCAAAAAAACATGTTTTTTGTATGGGAGCCCCCCTCAAATATTCATTTTTTATTTGTCGTTATAGCAGCAAAAGAAATACATCATCTGTAAACATTTTAGCTGACTAGCTATCACGATTTATGAGATGAGATACATCCTGGTGACAGACAGACAGACAGACAGACAGACAGGCAGACAGACAGACAGCAAAGTCTTTCCCGTTTTTACACTTTTCACCCCGTCAATTCACCTCTGGTTCCATTTTAACATTTAGTGTCACTAAATGTTAAAATGTAATTAACCTAATGTTAAATGTGTCAAGTGATAGGGAAGGGACGTAACACACACGTGCGCCGGAGCATCTCAATCTATTCTACGAAATAAGAATCTATCTCGTTTTAATTTTGTATTTATATAGGCATTTACTTATTGAAATAAGTAAATTAATTAGTTGAAAATAAAGAAACATAAAAGTTAGCTGCAATTGCATTCATAACCATTACTACGTCTAGTGATTAAAAAAGTGTCAGTCGCATTGTTTGTGCGTACTCTTCTCACGATCTGTATTTGTTTAACTAAACAGTGTTAGCATCCTTAACTTTATCCTTAACACCATATCGCATCTATACGTCAAGCCGACGGCATTTCGTCGACGCTCCCGCAAACCAGCCCGGTTGCTTCGTTAACCGTCATCCAATCTCGATTACGTCAATTAGAACCATTGTCGCACAGCTCCCCTTATAAATAGTGCGCCGTCAATCCTGATCGATTCACAGCCTACTCTGAGAGATGCCCGAGTTTCGATATAGCCATCCCTGTCTCTTATCACAGTGCAAGCGAGTGCGACAGATAGTGACGAAAATACATCTTCTTAAGGTCTGACACGGGTTTTTTAGGCAATTGCTTAGCAACTTTAGTGGATCAATCTGGAGCAGTTAAGTGGAAATCTGGAGCAAACATGATAAATTGCGGCTATTGTTTCGGGTACATTAATCTAATTGCTCCATGTATTCCACATTTCTCATTGCCGCGAATATGAGTTGCCGAATATCCAACTGGTTTGAAAATCGGAAGTCAATTTTCTTTCTATCTCGTTTTAAAATTATAACTACGTCTAGTTTCTGCGAGAGGAACAGGTCGGCAGCGGTTTTTGAAATTGCTCCATAATGCATATGCATGGTAATACTCGATTCCAATGTGCCCTGTCTAAGATTAAATTTAGGTTCAGTATCTCTCTCTCTGCTAAAGAAATTAAAATATTTTTGTGTGGCTGCATGTCAGCAGCAGGTTATTACCCAGCTCAGATTTGTCCAGAAGCAGTGGTAGGATCAATTTTGGGACATGTATAAGTTATCTTGTTGGATCTACATGAAATAATATTGACTTTCACATGTTGTCAGCGCTCTAAATTGATTGTTGTGGTCGTGGCGTCATAGCTGACTAGTAATTAGCAACTTTAGTTGCCCGTGTAAGCGCATCTGAAGGTGCAGAGTAGGACCCCATTTCGCGCCGTTTTCACAATCGCATTACCGGCTTCGACACTCCGGTGACAGGGCATGCCCTTAAGTACGCTCCTGTCTTATTTAAGCCGCATATGTAGGGTAATAATGTGGGAAATTGTTGGCGGAAGATATTATTAAGCCGAATAAGGCAGCAGGATATTTTCGTTGGCTTAGTCCTGTCAGTAAATTAACAATCGCCTTTAGGTTGCTATCTAGGTGGACGACCTACAAAACGTGCAGGGTAGGCTTCCGGATCGTGACTTCCCGAAATAATATTTATAGTAAAAATATGGTAAAAATAGATACACATATTGATTGAGATTGAACAACTTGCGCATCAATACATACAACTTGTACTTTTACTATTAAAATCACTAAAATCGTGAAAAAATATACATTTGCCATCGAGATAGCAGAATTATTCGTATCTTTAAAGACCTGTTTTTTACAGATTATATCATGAGTCCATAGTAAAAGTTGTAGGTTTTATTTATTGTATTTTATATAATAATTTATGAGAATCTTAAGGAATGATACTGTTTACACTAACACCGATATAGTTAGCATTAAAACCCACACTCAAAGGTTCCTTTGCACTATGTTACTGTAACCATAACCAAACTTCGAAATTGATATTTTCGTATAAAATTTGTCAGATTTTTTGACATTGACTGTAGGACGGTGCAACCGAGCCTTAAGCAAAAATTATCTTTATTTATTATCATACAAAATCCACAGCTCTTAAATATGTCTAAATACAACACTAACATGCAAAGCTGACAGCCAATGACGGATTTAAATTTTATTTGCTTAAAATTAACGGTCTACAGATACAAAATGTGTTTGTGTGTTGTTGTGTCCAATAGTGTTGAATTTGATGCATCGGAGTCCAAAGGATTAATTTAACGTGGGTTTACCAAAAGTTTTGGTGCAGAACCTACTTTTGTGTAAGTTAAGATCACAAATGTCACATCTCAACTGCACCATGTCAGCGACACGCACGGCAATAGAAAGTATTTAAAAGGCGCAATTTCACGGGCGCTGCGCGTGCGCCACCCAATTCTATTGTGTATGTATGCGTTGCCATTGTGCCCCTAATGGTCGCATTATCTTCGTCCTACCGTATCGTTTCCAGTTTGCAAAGATTTTTGATGAGCATCGAGATGATTGTTAGATTTATCTCGCTGAAATTCAATTTGGAGAAATTATTCTCCCAAAGCTCTTAGACAGGAGTTCACCAATTATTAATTATACCGGCTAATTAATAATTGGTAACCTCCTAGGTGCATTTGACAGAATTTTCATACAAAATATGTCATTAATGTCAAACCGGCTTTTAAAAAATTAAACGTATGTTGGTGAACTCGGCCCTTAACAGGTTAACAGTGCCACATACCAAATAATAAATTTTAAAGAAAACGAAACTGATAAGATCCCTTTATCCCTCTCAGGACGCTTTTCCTCAGAAACGCTTGGGGGATCCACCAAAATAACCTCTGGCTGCAATTATAAATAAATAAATATTGGACAACATCACACACATTGCTCAGATCCCAAATTAAATAGCATAAGCACTTGTGTTATGGAAATCTGAAACAACGGTGTTATCACAAAACCCAGACCCAAGATAATAAAGAAAATGTGAATTTCTATATTGATCCGTCCGGTGATCGAACCCGGGACTCAGAGATGGCGACACCCTGAAAACCGGTGTGCGAGCCACTCCGCTACGGAGGTCGAATTATACAAGTTTGTAAGGAACACACACAGAGCGACTCCGACTCCCACTTGCCCGGTTTTTATATTTAAGTATGCGGACATTTTTTGCAATGTTGTTGTTGGATTGGTTTGGTTCTTATTGCCAAAACAATAACGGTTAATTTCGTTAATTTCAAGGTCGTGTGTTTTGATCCGTTCATGAGTTTGTTTACTTAACGTAATAATTTTACACTCAACTACAAAAATCAAGGCTCATCGGCTTTACTATACGTGAGTTTTAAGACGAGAAAAAAAATAAAAAGGGTGACTTTCATCGGCACTGGCTGTACAGTTAGTGTCAAAAATATTGTTTCATTATTTACGTAATGTCAGATCGTAGTCCCATCTTATTTAAAATGATCATGAATGGCAGTAATATCTTTCAGTAACTTAACTTCATTTCTTAATTTGGCCAACAATTTACGTCTATACGGTGTCCAAAAAACAAAATTGGGTTAATCGAGTAAAGGCATCCATGTATTTATCGATTCTCCAATTGAACACTCCGCCCAAGCAAATCGATGTAGCTGGTAGATCGAATATATTTTTGACGATGAGTGTACAGTGTACTACGCATCAACTTGCCCAAATATGTCACAATATCTCAAATAATATTGAACTCTATGTGATCAGGAATACGGTTGAAATATGGTTGCGAAAAATAGACAGATTAGGGTAGGTTGATGTGTAGCCGACTATACAAACAGCAATGGCGGTCAGTTGCATTCTGAATTTGGGTTTCCTGATCCATTTATCAGCGGTTGACCTTAATACCGTGATGGAGTGGTCCCGTGGGTCATTCACCGATCCCGAGGTCGGGCAGGGTTGACAATAACAACAATAGGAAATAATAAAATGCAATGCATTGACCTGCTTTTTCAGTAACTCAAAATAAACAAGAAAGAATGTAAAATTGTATTTTTTTATAGCCCACGGAACTCGCTGAACGTGAGGATCCACACTCGGACACGTTTGTATTCTGGCTAAGTTTAAAATCTTATTCCTAATTAAAACTAGCTCCCAAAACTTAAAATAAATATTATTACAAGAATACATTTTGTATATAAAGCTGCAGCTTTTAAAGCTCGTTTTGAAAGTGTTCCGACTCTTAGAAAGAGAGGCCCATAACCATGTAGCAAAAGGTTCAAAAACCTTATGTGTCAACCCTAACTCGACCTGTGTGAGCAATGCGACTGACCAGAATACCTAACTAATAATGTTTGCTCGAATTGCACAAAACTATGCATTTTAGGTCACTGACCCGCGGGGATAGAGAAAGGTCGCTGACGACATTATGTATGTGATATCCTAACAAACAACACAGTTTGTAGGTGGAACTAAAGTCAAATGGGTATCATGTTCACTTTGACGTTGTTTTTGAAGGATATGTCAAGGTAAATGTATACTAACATATTTATTTACCTACTTACATAATATCCATTGAGTTTAAAAAGGGGGCAGTATCGAAAAAAATTGATTAAAGTCAGCCTATATATATCCCACTGCTGGGAAAACGCCTCACCTCAATTATGAGGAGGAACGAGCCATACTCCACCACGCGGGCTCAGTGCGGATTGGTGGAGGGGTGTCTGTAAGGCAAGTGACAAACCTTACTGTCAGATGTTATCAAGCCGCCCTAGGGCATCTGACTAGGCTTAACGACTAATACCAACAGATATTAGCCGGGACCAACTGCTTTACGTGCATTCCGAAGCACGGAGATGTTTGTCATGGACTTTTAGATTAGAACAATTATCAGTTAACCGTTCTGGAAATGGAAATGAATGGAAATTGAAGCGTCTCCTAATCCTGATTTTCCTTTATCTTACCTTACTACAGTTACTTATTTAAATTATTGTTATCGAATTCAACTTGGGTTACAAATTTACAAGATGTGTATCTTTCGGGAAGTCCTGAAAAATCCTATAGTAAAACCCTATCCCATCATATTTTTACATAAATATTTTATATCTATTTTTGTTGAGTATCGTCTCTTTGTTATTTTTTAATTACAATCCTTTTTACACGTTGACCATCAAATAAGCTTTTAAAAAGTAAGCTGTAGGTAGTAATTACAACCAGACTGGGAAAAACAATTTAGTGTACTTACTGTAGAAAGACTAAGCATGAGAAAAGCCGCAAACCCTCAAAAGCGAAAATAGAAACTAATTCTTATCATGTATTATAAAAAAACTAATGGTTCCCCGCGACTTCGCCCGCAAGAGTTGGATTTTCCATATAAACTTTCATCCCCCATTTCACCCCCTTAATGTTTTTATATCGCGACAAAATGTAGCCTATTTCCTTTCCAGGGTCTTGAACTGTCTCCACACCACATTTTATCTGATTCGGTTCAGTGGTTTAAGCGTCAAGAGGTAACAGACAGACAGACAGACACACTTTCGCAATTATAATATTAGTATGGATTAGTATGGATAACTATTGGTTTTTCATAACCAAGTATTTGAATACCATAATTGTCATACACTGTTATATAATTAAATTAATCATAATATCACGATCTAAGACAGATTGCGATGATCGATAACAACTTAAGTCAACGGCAGTTAATCGGTGCTCCATATTAAATGATCGTGGATTTTAAACGAGTGTAATTATTGTTATGAGGCCAAGTGAATCGTGACGCAACCCTGCCCCACAATACGTAATATTTATCTTTTTTGGAATCAAGTTAAATGCTTGCCAAGTTTTGATACATGTGTAAGAGAGAATTCTATACTTAACTCTAACTAAGATGATGACCAAATTCAGAAAAATAATAAAAGTCTAACACTCAAATCTATAAACCTTTTGACATTTATTATTATTGTATTGCCCATTTCTGGATTAAATCTTAATGGTAATTAAATAAATAAGTTCAAATTTTACTTTAAATAGGTGGCAATTATAGTAACGATGTCCTCCTAGCCTAGCCGAATTTCGACTACAGTGGCCAATCTCAACAGAGATTAGCCGACTGCGCAGGAGATATCATAGTGAACAAGTGAGTGCGCAATAAACAGATGCACTCTCTGTTCCTTTACTCTCATAATTCGGTGAGACGGCAGTCCGACATGACCGTAGAGAGATCTGGCGCAGGACCAACGGCTAAACGTGCTTTCCGAGGCACGGAGGTGCTAACACCACCAACTTTCTTACTCCGGAGGTGTGACTGAGTTATTTCAAGACAGTAAAACCCAACACTTTCGGCCCGACCCGGGATTCAAACCCGGGACCTCGTGGATAGTACCCACATTAGTCTCGTCAGTCTAGTGGTCAGCACGCTGGGTACTAATTATAGTACTCCCTCAATATCAAATATGTGTTATGGTCTAAGACATTTGATTGACTAATTTTATTTCAACCATTTAACCGCCAGCATAATAGATCAAAACCTTTTGCAACTTGGCCCGACCCACTACCATGCGCTCGCCGCAGGCCATGTTTGTCATCCATTTTTGGATGCATAAGACCTTCGATCAACTGGAGCAAGCCCAGTTCCGCCAGTCACCAGGGTTCGCTACTTTCGCTCGATTTTCGTGACCTCTATACGTAAGAGGTGATCTCGCGAAACATACTTGTTTTGAGGCAAATAAACAAAAGCTATTAATAAGGCGGCCCTAATGAGCGGTGCAATTTTTTGCGAATTATCACTGCATGTTTTAAAAGTCCCCAGCCGGACCTTCAGACCGCCTATATTCCCTACGTCACTGATAGAGCATTTAAAAAGAGGTAAGATGGGTCATCAGCGCGCGGAAATCAAATTTGCGCGCCGCGCAGTACGAGATGACCCATCTACCTCTTTTTTAATGCACTATCAGTGCCCTACGCAATAAAACCTGTGTTCGTAGTTCAAATCGGGTACCCCGAGGTGCTGCTGACTGTACTTTTGTTCGGTTCACGATGATTTCAAAAACTACTGCATGTATGTAAACCTATACAGATTTTCATTGATCAATTGTGTGATTAAAAATGTTTAGGAGTATAAAACAGAGGTTTTGTTTTAATTAGTTATATTATTTGCCAAAGAAATAGGAGCTTTGATCGAAAACACTGCCTAATCCATTTGATATTTATTATTATAACAAACGATGAATGTTAGGAGTAGTCTTCCACTCGAACCACCAGACCATGACAGCGTTCGAATTGATTTTAGGATTACCCTAACCCTTCAATGCGATAGGACGATGAGACTGTAACCTCAAACCACAATTTTCGAATAGCACCAGTATCGAAGCAATAAAACCGAACTGGGAAGCACTGATCCGAAACAGTATCGCGGCGGTATGTCTCGGTTTTTACACCGTCTCCATCAAATCAGTTCAGAGAGCACACGAAATTCCGAGAGTGTAAAAAAGTGGAACGGTCAAGTGTGAAGGCGAACGATTTAGTTATATTTTACTGAAATATTGCTGAAGCAATTTTGTTTACCCGAATGCGCAAAGACAGAAGAACGCCTAGTAACATTAAATTTATCCAACAATCTGAATATTTGACATGGATGGGTTTGTAAACCATACTTCGCAGATATCAACCTTAGAAGCATTTAGTTCTGGGGTACACTACAGTTTGATTGCATGTGACTTGAGACAAAAAAGGTACTATTAATTCTGTGCAAATAGTTACTTAGCTTCGAGAATGATAAACTTTATTTGAAAGCCTGATAATGCTTGTGATATAGCTGTGTTAATTAATTAGGTCAGTATTAGGTCAGGAGATTGGTGATGGCAGGGTCACCCATCCACTATCAACCGTCTAAGTTGCATAAACTTTGGCAATCATTATTAATTTACTAAAGCAAGCACCGCTGTCATTGAACTATAGGTATTAAGTCTAAATTAATACGAAATGAATCCGTCTTTTCAATGATGACTAAGCCCATCTCCTTAAAGACACCACCGTACCCTAAAACGTGACACATTGTCTAAACTTCGTGACTTCAGACGACACTGGCGACCTCAACCTGTCGCGCGACTAATCGCTGTAACGTCTTCGCCTCACAAAAACGCCAACCTGTCCGTTCGTGACGATCTGGACGTGACCTGCACCTGTGCTCCGAGATGTCATGGGGCAAAAAAACCTCATGCCTAAGGCTTTTGAAGGGTTAAAATTGAAGGCATGGTGTGAAATTACATTAAATACAATAAGATAAAAAGCTATGTAAGTCTATGACGCTCCAAGGCTATAAGGTGATATGTGTGAGCCAATACACCACAATCCAAGGGGCAATTTTATTATTCCTTCCACAGAATCATTTTTGTAATTGAATAATTGACTTAGTTTAACACTGTCGTTGATGGATATTTTTAAAATTATTTTAAACATGTACAAGTTTGTTTGAACAACGAATTAGATAACATAGGTACGGAATACCTAATTTCAATGTTTTATTTTAATCGCAGTTTTAATAAATATAATTTCTCAACAGATTCAGAAAAACACACACACATGACTTTTCTATGTCGACTTTAGTTACCGATAAAAATAAAACTACAAATTTTACAGACAGGCATCCTTTCACTGATTATCTACGTGCAGTCGTGAAATCGCACCAGTTTTTTAAATTCTTTTGATAAAAAAACCTTAATAGGAAAGTATCAAAAAGCTTTTTTCAGTGAACAACCGCACTTGTCGTCACATCGTGTGGTCTCAATCGTGACCGCACCTGCCATGATGGTGTCGCCGGGGCAAAAAGTACCCCGTGGGCATAATAGGGTTAATAGAAATCACGTAGGAACAACAGGTTGACTGTGTTTATAATATAAGTGTAGATTGTGTAAAAAATGTGTAAATCGACTATGATAGTTTTAATGATAAATCCGTAAATCTTACGAGATACGTGATCGTACTTGTACGATTGTACTGCGCTGTATAATTTTTAATTTATAAACAAATTTTGTTCATTTTTCAACACGCATAAATCTATTGATTGTCCGAAAAATAAGGACAAATAAGATAAGCTCTTTATTAACAACAATAAAAACTATCTTAGTAAAAAAAAAGTTCTTAAAGCTTCAATTTATAAAATTAATTAAATAGATGAAAACAAAAATTTTAAAATAAATAAACAATACTGCTTATTTACAGAATACTCATAAATTGAACACCTAATCCGAATCGGGAAGCTAGCTCAGGTCCGCTCTCAAAATTATGAATCACGCTTCATTGAAGCTTTCGGTGTACAGTGAGCGCAGAAAAAACGGTTTCAAAATAAAACTACGATTCCGTCTTGGCGGTAATTGGAGATCACGAATCTTTTTACCGATCGTTCCGGTCTGCGGAGATAAGGTCGCGGCCAGTGATGCTGTGGACGACCACAATGACCGTGGTGTGACCACGGACGGACCACAGATAATAGACGAAGAGATCGCGCCACCCTCTAGGGAATACGTCATAGTCTCATCAGTAATACCCCTTATTACTATGACGTCGAAACGATCGACAGTGCTTAGGTTATGTTAGGTACATAAGAATTAAGGCAGTTTACATAAGAATTTACAGGATCAGCTGCTAGATTATGGCGGTTGACATAAAAATGTACATAATCACCTACTAGATTAGGGCAGTTTACATAAGAATTCACAGCATCAACTACTTACTAGATTGGAATAGTTTACATAGAATAGGTTACATTTCTTTTAAAAAGGTAATAAAGAATCATTAATTTATTCTGCAAGAGTTAATCCTTCAAGTGAAAATAAAAGCTATAGAAAAATAATATTTTTAGCAACGAAATCCACACTACCGGATACAGGACCTTGTTTAACAGATAACTTCATCAAAACTACAGCTATCTTTAGCCATCAGCAAACCTTCTGCGCGGGGCTTATACCTACATACACCTAGACCTATGTTTTATTTAACCATTAGAGAGTCCTGGCAGGTCAGCCGTCATCGGTCGCCGATGTCGAGTAAGGTTATGCGGATGCGCTGCGCGTGAGCAGCATATAGATTCTACGGCGAGGTCGCGACGACGACCTGACCAGGAATGTGTTGACTGCGACTGGGTAATTGATTTGTCTTGATATAGTAGAACGGACTTTTAACGCTCTAAAGGGCATTAAGTAAAAATAACATTGATTCGAAAAAAGGAAATTTCAAATCAAATTGTGATATTAAGTTGCATCACGATGTAATTTATAATGTTCTGTGAGCTTTACACTGAACGGGCTCAGATCCTTTTTTGAGCTTAGTGTCAAAATTTTAAATAGTCTAGGTATTTAAAAGTAAGAGAAAAACTTTAACAGTAGATTTAGCTATTTTGAATTCCTAATTATAAGAAGTCACATGTAAAAACAATTAGGTACCGAAAATATAATGGTCAGTCCAGAATGTATTAGATTGACCAATATCAAAATGAGCAGTTAATGTATATAAATTGATATATGCGGCAGCTCGAAATTGGTGAATGAGTTTGTTCCGCGATTCTTCTTAGTGCTTGCCATTATGTTTGTCTGTAAGTCTTTCTATCCTAAACAAAAAAAAAGATTTTGACGTTGAAATAATAATTTTAGTGCAACTGGTTTTTTGTTTTGCAATTATAAACAAAGTTCTCTTGATAATGTCCTGGGTTTTCGTTGACTGAACCTGAGAGCTGCAAGTTTCAAAGTCACAGGTAACTTATTTGTTTCTTACGTTTACGCGAATTGTTGAACTCATTAAAACACAATTTTACGGATTACTTCGCGATTCGCACAGGTAACTTATTAATATTATTAAATAGCAAAGGAATTCTCATTTTACAGCCAGTGTCGGGCGAGTAACACCAGTGCGTTGCGGTCAGAAACGAGACACCTCGCGGTTTGAACCCGTCCAACACCTGCGTGATAACTATAATATAGATAATGTACCTTAAGTGGAGTCGGTTGCAAAAAATATGAAGTTGATATACAGCTGATTTGATTGGGTCAGCGGCGGTTTTTTTTTACCAGAGTCACATAAAAATAAGTTGATGAAATTAAATCCTAGGCCAATAAGGTAAGAATTAAAACCTTAATTTGTAAAGTATTTTTTTTAAATATCGGAACTTTATTATCACGCACTAATAATTTGACGCTTGATGGGTTTAGGGTTTATGGCTTTTATCAAAGAATTCAGTTCAAGAGTCTTAAGAATACGCACGTCATTGAAGGAAAAAATTAATGAAGTGAAAATTAATTAAAAATAGTATTGTACCTAGTAAACGTAATCAATATTTATGTTTTTGTGACGCAAATTGCAAATAAAGCGATTATTGAAGGTTAAAATGTTTCTTTGACAAATTGATAAAATCGTAAGGATTTAATTGTAATGTGAACATATGGACTTCAACTATTTTATTTATTCATGAACGGGACGACAACTTAGTTCAACGTGTCAATTTAAAACAAGTTATTATTGATGTTCAAGACACGGTCTTTTGGACCAACATGAATAATTTTATTTACGTATAATATACACGCTGTTTCTTTGCATCCTTGCCATATTTACAGAGGTACTAGGAACTATTTTACGGACACTGAACTCAAATCATTAAAAAAAATGTGACCTAAAATTTTGATTTTTAATCTTGATTATTTAATTTTATCGACAATTTGTTACGCACACCAATAACGATCGTAGCACATACACATCACTGTTGGCTGTTCTTCGGCACAAAAGAGCCGCGGCGATTGCGCTCTCTTTCTAACATCATAAACGCCGCCCCTTCTTCTTCTACTTCTTTTTTTTTCTTCTTTTTTCCCCTTCTTTTATCTCTGTGAATATGGCAAGGATGCAAAGTAACACCGTGTAAATTAGCTGTCTTTGATTTTAACTCGTTTACCATCAGGTGAGATTGCGGTCAAATGTCTGCCTATCAATATATAAAAGAACCACACATGTTGTATGTGTGGTCAACTCTTAAAAAACATTTCCCAGACGAGGCAATGGATAAGATGTGACTTTACAGGATATCAACCCTGGGATTCTATGCCTTTTAAGTGAAGCGCTACTGCGTTACCGGTTTATTCAATTAGGCGATAGGCACACAGAACTCGTCATACAACAAATCATACATATTGTATGACAATTAGATCTTCACCATACTGCTAGTCACGGCTCATCCAGGAAGCGAGTTGCGCGGGAGTGTTAAGACTTAAGCCAGTCATATTGCGTAGAGATGGGACATAATAAAATTGAGAACTATTTTTGAATAGACGAACCGATTCATTGACTGAGATAAAATATTTAAAACACCTCAATTAAAAAAAATAACGATGTAGGTTAAAAAAGTTATTTTTTATTTTTATTTTATTAAGATTAACGCATCGTCTGAGAAGGCCCAAAAAAATGCGTTATGGACGGCATCACAAAGAACGGTAAGTATCCAGCCGTTGGGACAGTCCTAGTCTAAATGAAAACACTCCACTACCACTTTGATTCGTAAATCCTACCACTTTGATTCGTAAATCCCGATTTTTTTTTTATTTTCATCGAGCTAGATTAATGCTTTTGTTGAGCACCGATGGTTTAATCAACCTTTTTTTTAATGTTTTTTTTTACTTTTTCTATGATTGAATTTTTTGATAGATTTTGTTTTATGATCAGATTGATGTTGTCAGGAAAGGGAATTAAAGTGTTTTTAAGATTATCCCGGTTTTCTATTATAACTAAATAACACCACGATATCCCAAAAGATTAGGTTCACAATTGTTTTCACAACGTTTTCGATATTTAAAGAATACTTAGTGAGACTCACTTGATCCTACAGACAAACTGTGTAAACAGTCCTGCAAAACTTTATTTATAAAAATTTGTAATAGTGTCATATGCATAATTAATAAATTAATTTGAAACCTGATCGCGTCCCTACGAATGCGCGGGCGCAAACAATGATGCGTCGGATGTGGTGACGCCGGTGCGTGTAATGGGAATGAAAATGAGACGATCGTTAAAGGGTCATAGTGTGATGTGTAGGACGAGACAATAAGGTATAGTGTCTAGAATTAAGCGTGGAAGGACTATAATTATTAATATTATAATCAATAAATAAGACTACAACAAAATGTTTTTTAAGTTTACTAAAAAGTAAAAATAAACATATATAAAATACAAAGATTCCCGCACGTGACCACGATACAGTACCAACGAAGGGGTTAAAAGAAAAATTTTCGACTACTTTTCCTGCCACAATCTTTCACCACTACTTACAGCTTGGTTTTACTTCACAACTTGGCCGCAAAGAAAACCCCAACCCTGAAGAATGGGTAGAAAAAAGAATTTTGAAAACTGGAGAAGTTGTGTCCAGGGTGTGTAAAAAAGATTATTGGTAACTTATGTGCGAGACAAAAAAGGCCAGCGCAAAAAAAAACCTTCTTTATGAGCTCTAAGAGAACATATGTGCGCATGCGCATTGTATTTTGGCAGAACAAAAACAATGCATTCAAACACAAAAATGCATCAATTACTTACGGCAGACGTTTGTTGATGCAACAGATATCGTCTCGATCCGATTGCATTCTTGTTTGTGTTGTGCCTTTTGTAACAAGGGTGACAACACTACATTTGATACAATGTATGACATAGCGGTGACGGCACAGTGCAAATCTTACGTTGTGATGGTCTGCATAAACATAGGAAGATAACGAATAACTGTGCATCTCAATTTGCGTATTTCAAACTTTTTTTTCTGCAAATACAATAATACCTAACAAATCTTGTCCGATCCGTAACGAGGTGTTTTTTCATGCTCAAATACACCTAACTTTTGGTAAGGAGCCCACATCAAAATTTTATAAAAAATATTGCTTTCCCGTACTAAATGATCGATCAGCTGTTGCCATTTTGTATGGAAGACGTGTTGTATTATATTGTTCAATTCTATGAAAAAGACTACTGAATGTGGTGGCAATAAAGAGTATCTTACCTTAAAAAGAAGACCATTGTTATTTTACAAAAATATCTCAGGAAAATCGACATCACTCACGTGACATAAGTGACGTACGGTTTTCCGACACATTGATTGGTCGTTATTAGTTGACCCGGCCACTTAGCGTTCACACGCGGACGTCACGACTGTAATACTTGTAATTACAACAATTACAATTGTATCGATAATAGTGTTGTAACTGATGGATTGAATGTCAGGGGTCAGTCAAAAGTGAGAAAAGAACTCGTGTTATCATCATTATACTGTATGTATGGCTATATCTGCTCAAATCTTCAGATGTTTACGAATATAAAAACGCTTTATGGGGTGAAGAATCTACCTCCCAGTGGCCAACCCCGGACAACGACATCACAAACTCCTTGTGATGGCCGCTGAACGATCCCATCAGCGGTGGTAGGTTCTGTTCGGTGCCGCCTAGTAGCTACCACGGCCACCCTCTCACCGGAGCCCGGCGCCAAGCAGATTGCTGTGTTCTGTCGGTGAGAGGGAGTGCCAGAACCTTCTGCGTGAGCTCGCTCCACCGTTGACTCTGTCTACTCCACGTCATAGAAAGTCAAGAGTCAAGAGCAAACCCATTTCAAATGAAATAAAAATAAGTGGCTATTTATTTTCTTGCCTAACTGCTGTAACTAAGAATAAATTTAAAGTGATTGTAATAATAATAATATGTCACCTATTTTGGCACAGTTCTGCGTTTTTGAAAAATAATGTCGATATATCAGGACCTACCTCTCATCCAACATCTATGGAGAGATGGGGTTGGCATATAGGTATTTATATTATATTATTTATAAGCTAGGAGTAACAATTAATAATTTGTGGTGTGTAGGACAGTTATTATTAGTAAGTAGTTGGGAATAGTAAGTTAACCTATAGGTATTTTATATAACAATTTTGTTTTGTTTTAACCATGTAAGATTCTTAAAAGCCAGCTTTTAAGGCCATGCTCTATAGGGCTACTACTAAATAATAGTACAATATGTGCAAAACCTACTTGAATTTTAATTAAGTGCATACTCATCTATCTATTTGTCATGGTTCCTAGTTTAGTAAGGTTTGGGTCAATCTCATTAACTGATAAGACGTTTAATTTTGTTTTTACCCGACTGCGGAAGGAAGGTTATGTTTTTCGAGAGTATGTATGTATGTATCAGCCCAAACGGCTAGTGGGCAGTTTTTGTTGACAGTCGTTGAATTTGTCAAAATTGTGAGAGTGACATGGGCTATATACACATTTAAAAAATGGCGCCCGCAAATGGAAATAAAGGGGGAGGGGGGATTGATTTTTTTTCCTTGCCACAGCACTATCAATGGGTATCAAATGAATGTCAGTAAAAAGACCATTTCAAAATATATAACAACTTTTGCAGTCGGGTGTTTTTTTTTTCAATAATTATGCTTGCTTGTTGTGGGGTTTATTATATGGTAACAATTTTACAGATTGAGCTGTTTCGAATACCTAAAAAAACTATTCGCTGCTGGAAAGCCTAACTTTAGGGTTATAAAGTCTTACCTTATACTACCCGACCAAGCCAACTTGACAAATGTCAAACGACTTTTGATGACGAATACAACTACAATACCGATGAAAATTAAAAAGTAAAATAAACTTAGGCAAAATATTTTAATTGCCTTCGGTAATTTCGTTGTATTCGTCGTCGTAAGTCGTCTAGTTGGCTTGGTCGAGTAGTAACTTCTTTTTTGTATTTTCGGATTGGGATATAAGTAGGTAGGTAGATATAAGTACTTCTTCTCAGCAATGGCCCAGAATTTGTCCCGAAGCAGTGGTAGGTAAAAAATATTTTTTGGGACGTGTATAAGTGCCCCCAGTGGGCCTACATGCTTAAATAAATGACTTTTATGACTTTTAGGCAAAATGTTTCATCAGAGTTACAAAGTTCTTTCTTATATTTTACTTCGTGCCCGCCAACTTATCAGTTTTGAATTAGGGCTGTACTGTACAAAAAAAATGTTTTAAAAAGGTATTATCTCCATCTAAGCCGTATTGCTTATGGTTCTGATTTTTTTGGGGTAAAATTGTAACCAGTATGTATGTACCTAGATCTTGAGAAGTAGATTAATATTTAATTCAGTTTCAATACGCAGAAATTATTAGGATGTTATATAAATACTTAATTAAAGCAATGTTATTATAACGTGGTTTAAATTATTGTTAAAGCGTAATTTGTTTTAGTAGCTATATTAGCTATCAGTTAACACATTTTGACCTTGGACCAAATTGTTAACCTAGCATGTTTATGACGATTGCCATAAATTCTTTGAAATCAAAATAACTCTTTTGTTCTCTGTTTTACTTAAAAAAGTATCGATTTTCCGACTTTATCTTCTAATAAATAACAAAAATCAATTATCCGTTTTTTTCGCAAAATTATTTTTCTTTGCTATATTTCTGCAACACGCAAAAATTGCTGGATTATCAAAAAGTAAAACGCAAAAGGAACACCTACCTTTCACGTATTTCCAAATAAATTGTTCGGCTGCCGATATATTCCTCAGTTTGGCGATTTGTGACAAACAACAACAACGAAAAAAATCCTCCAAAGTCACTTATCACTTCACCGTCCACTCACAGTTGCAGTCATTCGTGGTAAAAAAGAAAAAAAAGTATTTTCCGGCAGTGAGGTTTTGCGTTATCGCCAGTCAAAAGTCGTACTTATCAGTACGCAATTTGCATTCTACACACGTGGGCTGTAATAAACGCTCAGCGGGCAGATACGACCTCAACGCGGCATACAGTTGGCCCGACTGAAACACTGAGTCACCACTACACTCGCAGAGTGCCCGACAGGTGAAAACGCAACTGTGTGGTGTCAAATGAACTCGCGTCCGACCCTAGTGTGGAGGTTACTCAGGTGAACCGACTGCATGTGTGTGCGTGCACTATTTCGTTCGTAGTGAGCAGATTTATTACAGTACACATGTGTGCGTTGCGTTACGACGTTGATCCCTTTTGTGGTGGGCCGTATTTACATGCGGTCACATGTCACATGCGCATGTGTGCCGCCTACCTGTTGCCCCCGCAACTTATCAGTTTTGTACTTCTTTTAGGGTTGTACAAAAAAATGTATTATCTCCAAGCCGTTTAGCTTATTGTTCTCGCAATCAAAATAAAGAATAATGATTAGTTGGTGTTAAATTCTTATTGCAACTCCAATACGAGATCTTTGTTTGAAGGTGCAGTGTGCATTATGTTCAATACGCGTGAAATGTAAGTTGATTTTGGAAATGGGAATGTAACTTTTTAAGTACCTGTGCAAACATATACCAAAATACTTACCAATGTATGATAATAAGACGTTGACAACAGTATCTATTTTACATTTTAATAATTCATTATACACTTAGGTACCTACTTTCAAATAGGTACAGTTAAAAATGTAAGTCCTAAATAGTAGAATAAAGTTTAACAACACCTTCAAAAGTTATAAAACCAACTTTTTTCTTAATCATCATTATTTATTTTTTATGACAGATATTTCTTAGGAATGTATTTATATTATTATTTATTTACGCAATTTTAACTTATCTACGGTACAATACGGCACGTACATATCAACGGTACGGTAGGTATTTTCTGTAAAAAGTAGTTTTCTAACTGACATATGAAAGCAATGAGAATTGCTTTTAAACTAATTAGAAAATGACAATTCATAGCCAATTGAAAATTAAAAATTAGGCGAGAAGCCTGATCATAGGTTAACTTTGTTAGTTATTATTATAGGTCTAAGCACCTTCGCGATTACAATTATAACAATTCGACAATTAGCTTTAGGATTATTAACACTTAGTGTTATTTCATTTTTTATAAGTTTAAATAAGAAACTAACGAAATTTGGTGTCTTATTTAAAGTTATCTTGACAATTATAATACATAAAAAGCATCGCAATCCAGCGCGATAACACTTCCAGCATCCTAGGACCCTTACCAAAAGGACCCTTTTTATAATTTTTGTTTTTTTATTGTCTTAGATAATTTATCTTAATTTTTATTGATAAGTTGTATATGTGTAAGTAATTTATTTATACAATTAAATAACATAAAAATACATGTCACAAACAAACAAACGTCACTCAGTCGTGCTTGATGTTCCTACTTATAACACACCTTATTATGTGCATGTTTGTTGGTGTATGGGAAGATCATGCCTTCTGCACTTAAGTGAACTTTGTTCGTGGTAAGGTCACGGATGTTTAGCACTAACACAATAGTTAACATCTCGTGTCACCTTGACGTAAGCGCAAAGACATTGTCAACCGATAACCTCACGTAAAAGGCCGTATGTGGTTTCAGAAACAAAGAAAATTGAATACTATTGCCTTCTGTTAGGGATGCTATTGACTGACGTGAACATTCAAATTCAACAAGTATTGCTCGAAACGAATAGAACAAAATAACTCAATTTATCTCATTTTTATTTCACACTAAAAAGAAATCTTTTGGACCAGACTTAAAGTTGGTATTGGAAAAACCGAGGAAATCGACATACGACAGTTTGTTACTTGGTGATTGAAATCGTGACTTGTCTATTTGTATTGTAATTTGCACCTAATTAGATGTATAACTAGATTGATTATCGGCTATACGGGGCACTTTGGGCCCTATTGAGTCTTTTTTGTTGTATTCTGAACCTTTTTTGAGACAATCCGTTCTATTGTTGACAACTATTGTGTCTTTTATTAGGTTTAAAGTACTTATGTAAGCAAGTGCCTACCTACAAGTAAGTAGGTTTAACAGACACGTGTTTGATATTTTGTATATCACTTATTTATCTTGTAGGTCCGCTAAGTAATATTTTAGTTTACAGTCGTAAGTCACAGTTACTACGACGACTGTCTTGGTGTAGTGGTTCGCGCCACGGACTTCTAAACCAGGCGGTTGCGAGTTCGAATCCCGCAAGGGGCAAATGTTTGTGTGATGAGCACGAGCATTTGTACCTAAGTCGTGGATGTTTATAAATGTATATAAATATGTCTATCCGTTATCCTAGTCACCATAGCACAAGCTCACGCTTAGTTTGGGGCTAGGTAATTGGTGTGTTTGTTGAAACAATTTATTATATTTATTTATTTATTACTCCAACCTTCATATTGTTATGTTTAAGTGATTATTAAAAACACGTTTTTTACAAGTTAATGTCTTCCTCATGATCTACTACTAGATTATTTTATCCCGAGGAATACATTTTGAAGATACTATTATAATTACGCTTTACTACAAATCAGTCGTGATTAAATACCTACTGTTCAAACCGAACTCTGTTGCTCCTTCTACCCACCTGTGTAAATAAATTAATTGAAATATCAAATATAATAAAGACTTGATACACCTTCCTTATAACAATTTCATTCAAACTAGAGTAAGGTCACTTGGTATTCTATGGGCGACATAATTTGTCTGTTATGGCGACCTTGCTAGCGTGTTTCAATTTAGATACATACCAACAGTGTTGCTCATAATAGTAGTACTTAAGAGTCCTTTTTTGGTGAAATGACTATACTTAAGGTATTTGCGGTGTCGCCACCTGTTTTGTGTCTTATTACATAAACAACTTTTTGGCAAAAATTCTAACTACTACGTTCTAGAAAAAAAAAAGATGTTTTTGATTTCCATCTAAAAACAGTAAGTAATAAAACTCGTTTATAGTAAATAAAATCAAACTAATATAACTACTGTCTATTGAAAAACCTGCCTACGTACGTCTTCGGAGAAGCGTGCGGAATGCGGAAAATTGTGTCACTCCCGCATAGGCTTCCACAGCTATCAGCATCACAGGAGATGCCTAATTACACTCACTAAATCGCCTTTATAGATGAAAAAGGCCAATGATGATTGAAAACACAATTTCAAAAGGGTTAACTATCTCCACCCACATCCGTGTAAAGCTTGATGGTGACAGGCCTAAACGTGTCGTCGAGTCGAGTGTTGACGTCTCTTTGCTAAAAAAATATGCTTTCTAGCCGAATTTCGACTACAGTGGCCAATCTCAACAGAGATTAGCCGACTGCGCGGGAGATATTATAGTGTGTGCGCAATTCACAGGTGCACTCTCTGTTCCTTCACTCTCGTAATTCAGTGAGACGGCAGTCAGACATGACCGTAGAGAGATAAGGCGCAGGACCAACGGCTTAACGTGCTTTCCGAGGTACGGGGGAGTTAACATCACCAACTTCCTGACTCCGGAGATGTGTCTGAGTTATTTTAAAACAGAAAAACCCAACACTTTAGGCTCGACCCGGGATTCGAACCCGGGACCCCGTGGTGAAGACCAAGCGTGCTGACCACTAGACCAACGAGGTAGTAAAAAAGAAGAACACATACTAGTAACCAAATATTATTTATTCTGTGTAGTAACTCAAAGTTTCAAGAGGTCAAAACTCACCACGGTTTTCTGACATCGTTTTAACTATTAAGTACCACAATACGAGTACATTCCGGTCCCAGCTCCATTTAATAAGGCCGTTTCATAACCCCGGACGGTATTTACACGCATTTCAATTAACAAACAACCAGAATAACAAGCAATGGGCTCAATTCCGATGCACCTTGTCTTAGACTAAATTTAGGTTCAGCCTCTCTCTTTCTTTGCCAAACAAACGAAAAGAGAGACTATAATAATTTAAAAACGTCAGACTAAACAGCTGTCCGTTGCTAAGGAAATAGGAGAATCCATAGATAATTTAGTAGGGATGTCATTCGATGACGACTAAAGTTAGACGAAAACAAGCAAAAATACGTAAGAAATCGCATCACTTAATTTGACGTGTCTAAATTATTGTACTCTGTCTCTTTTCATTTGTTTAAAAGAGAAAGATAGAGAGTGAACCTAAATTTAATCTTAGACAGAGCGCATTGGAATTGAGCCCAATAACTATTGCCCCTGCGCAACTTGCGACATAGATCTAGGAAGATTAATTGAAACGGTATATCGGTCGGAGTAGTAATCTTCTAAATAAATAAAAAGGGAATCTGACTTATAGACTGACTGACATATTAACGCACCGCCTAAACTACTAGGAGTAGAAACTTGAAATGCACCAAGCTTTGTTTTATAGTGTAGCTCGTTAGGCTACGTTTCCACCAGAGATGTGCGAGGATGCGTAGCGAGGGATGTGTTTGTAAAGAACCAATAGAATCGCTTCAATTACCTCGCCTCGGTCAGCACAGCTCTGGTGGAAACGGCTCAGCGGAGCTAGATTTTTGCGCATACAAAACAAGCGAGGAATGTGTGCGAGGGATGTGTACGAGGGATGTGGGCGAGGGATGTGTGTTGAGAAGAATGTGTTGCGAGGTTTACGCATACTGTACCACACATTAATGCGCATTTTCACAGCTCCACTACACATCCTCGTAGGCACATTTTTATCGCACAGCTTTGGTGGGAACACCCACACATTTTCACAGCACAGCTAGACATCCTCGTACGACACATTTCCATCGCACATCTCTGGTGGAAACGCAGCTTTAGGGTTCGTGGGATAGGCCCCCGGTGTGTGACGCCTCCGCGGTGGAGACCCCCGATTTCGACTTTCATTCCGATGAAAACGTCTTAATATTAAATATACATTTCTCCACCACGGGGGTGACACACACCGGGGGCCTAACACACAAACTCTCTCGTTAAACACAAGCATAAGTTATTAATCACATGATGTTTATCGTATCTTTGATAATTTGAAGTAACTATATGCATTCATTTCAGCCACTGGTTCAATTGTTATGTCAAACAATTGAATACCAAAATTCAAGTACCACCAATCCCCATCAAGTTTCGTAGCTCCCGCACTACACGGCGATAGCATTCTGGTTTTAATTTATTCCAGGCGCAATTAAGGTCGTGTTCCGTACAATGGTGCGCGGGCGCAGAAGCGACAATTGTGCGCGCAAACTGGGCTATCTGCATCGGACAGGCCGGCCTGTCCGCGCTATCGAATTAAAACCTGCGCGGACAACCGTGGACGACCTATGTATAAGTAGATATGTATACATAATATTATGCCCTGGAGGAACTTAAATAATAATAATATTTTAAATTTTTAAAAAGAAATTAAATCAGATCAAGATGCAGATTATAATTAAGAATATAATGGATTACAATAAAATTATTTATAATGGCTATTAATTTGTAAAAAATAATTAAAGGTGGATTTAAATGTAATTTTATTTAATTTAGTAAAATGATTAATAATTAAAATATGTACATATTGCCCGTCGCTTTCATAAATAAATTGAAATAAGTCGTAACAAAGTAGAGGTACTGGAAAGTGTTTCTAGAAATAACAAATTAGAGCTTGAGAATAAAGTATTTCATTTACATTGAAGTGATATCAAAATTTTTGATTGATTTGAATAATAATATAATTAATAATTAAATAATTTAAATAAAAAAAGTAATTTTAATATTAAAATTGGGGGGTTTTAGTATTAATAAAGAAATAATAAAAAAATGTATAGTATATTAGTATTGTGAAATAAATTTGAAATAAATTGAAAATCTTAATTTTTGAAAAGTAAATATTATTTATTGTATCTTGTGTATCAGAGTTTATTAATTATATATTTTATAAAAAAAATCTCGAATTTAAAAGAGATAATTAATTAATAAAGTTATTATTGCATAAATATTTTTAATAATTAATTTGAAATGAAATGTTAATCGTTTTTAAATATATCTGGTTTTTTTAGAAAAAAATTTAATTTTAAATTTATTTTATAAACTAATTAGTTTAAAATAAAATTTTATATATTAAGGGATAAGCTTTAATTTAATTTTTTATAATTATTTATAAAAAAATATTTAAAATTTTTAAAATTTATATTATTTTAAAATTTTAATTTATTATAAATAATTTTAAAATAATCATAAAATTTTATAATAATTTAATTTTTATAAGAAAATAATTTTTAATTAAAAAAATTTGTTATAATGATAAAATTAGTATTAAACCATAAAAAAATATTAAAGTTTAAATAATTAAGTAAAAGGAATTCGGCAAATGTATTTATATTCACTTGTTTATCAAAAACTTGTCTTTTTGATTAATAATTTAAAGCCTAATCTGCCTACTGATAAATAATTGAAGGGCTGCAGTATATTGACTGTACAAAGGTAGCATAATCAATAGTCTCTTAATTAGTGACTTGTATGAAAGATTGGATGAAATATAAACTGTCTATTATTTATAACAAGTATTTAATTTTTTGATTAAAAAGTCAAAATATATTTAAAAGACGAGAAGACCCTATAGAGTTTTATATTTAATTTTATTGAGATTATTTATATGTTTAATAATTAAAATAATAAGAAATATTTTATTGGGGTGATAAAAAAATAAAAAAACTTTTTTTTATAAATTTCATAAATTTAGGAATATATGATCAAAAAATTTTTAATTAAAAGAAAAAAATACCTTAGGGATAACAGCGTAATTTTTTTATAGTTTAAATAAAAAAAGAGTTTGCGACCTCTTTGTTGGATTAAGATAAAATTTATATGCAAAAGTATAAAATTTTGATCTGTTCGATCATTAAAATCTTACATGATCTGAGTTCAAACCGGTGTAAGCCAGGTTGGTTTCTATCTTTAAATAAGATAAATATTTTAGTACGAAAGGAATAAGTATTTAAATTAAGTTAATTTAATAAAAAGAATATTATTAAAATTTTTATACAAAAATTAAAAACTATTTTGGCAGAAAAGTGTAATGGTTTTAGAAATCATAAATATATAATAATATTATATAAGTAGTAATGATATTTATTGATTTAATATTATTTTTTTTAGTTTTATTAATTTTAATTTTAGGGGTATTAATTGGTGTTGCTTTTTTAACTTTATTAGAGCGAAAAGTTTTAGGTTATATTCAAATTCGTAAAGGTCCTAATAAAGTAGGTATAATAGGGATTTTACAACCTTTTTCTGACGCAATTAAATTATTTAGTAAGGAGCAAACTTATCCTTTATTTTTTAATTATTTATCTTATTATTTTTCACCAGTATTTAGATTTATTTTATCTTTGATAATTTGAATAATAATTCCATATTATTTTAATTTAATTAGATTTAATTTAGGAGTTTTTTTTATGTTGTACAAGTTTAGGAGTTTATACTATTATAGTGGCTGGATGATCTTCTAATTCAAATTATTTATTATTAGGGCTGTCACTCAAACTATTTCTTATGAAGTTAGATTAGCTTTAATTTTTATATCTAGAATTATTTTAGTTATAGATTTTAATATATTAGATTCTTCTTTATATCAGAATTTAATTTGTTTTTTTTTTAATATTTCCTTTAAGATGATGTTGATTTTCTTCTAGTTTAGCAGAAACTAATCGAACTCCTTTTGATTTTGCTGAAGGAGAAAGAGATTTAGTTTCTGGATTTAATATTGAATATAGAAGAGGTGGATTTGCTTTAATTTTTTTGGCTGAATATTCAAGAATTTTATTTATAAGATTATTATTCGTATTATTATATATAGGTGGGTATTCGTTAGATTTTTTTTTATTTAAAATTAAGTTTTATTTCTTTTTTATTTATTTGAGTTCGAGGTACTTTACCTCGTTATCGATATGATAAATTAATGTATTTAGCTTGAAAAATTTATTTACCAATTTCTTTAAATTTTTTAATATTTTATTTAGGTTTAAAAATTTTATTTTTTTAATAAAGTTAATTATTAATTTTAGTATAAAATAATAGAATACATATATTCTTTCTTAAGTTTTCAAAACAAATGCTTATGAACAAGCTCATTAATTTATTTTAATTAAAAATTAATTTATCTCAATAAATTCTAATAATTGGGTTAATAATATAATATGCAAAATAAATTATTGTTAAAATTTGACCTGTAATAATATAAGGATCTTCTACTTCATATGACTCATATGGAATTGCGGTCTCACCGAAGTACTTACTATACAGCTATACAGATTCTGTTCTAGGGGTCGTTAGGTAGGTATCTGATTCTAATCAATCTTTTGTTGTTTCGTATAATACTCGTAGCTTGGAATTCACTATACGTAATTTACCTACTTATTATTCATAACATAATTAATTAACATAGGTACTTACTTAAATCCACAGTTGACCACGACGTTCTCCTTGCCATGTTATCTCACTTGCGGGTCTCACCGGAGGCACTGGAATGGTTTTCTTCTTATCTTCAGGGTCGTCACCAAGCTGTGCGAGCCAACCAACAGTTTTCTGACTGGTCTAGTCTCGCGACTGGTGTTCCCCAAGGTGGTATACTTTCCCCTCTTCTCTTTTCCATATTCATCAACTTCATCACCCCCCATCTTGGCTGTTCGCACCACCTGTATGCAGACGACCTTCAACTCTACGCCCAAGCTGAGGTTACTGACATTGACTCAGCCATATCAGCTCTCAATGGTGATCTCGCCCATATTGCCGACTGGTCCCGGAAATTCGGTATATCCGTGAATCCATCTAAGTGTCAGGCCATCATCATTGGTAGCTCGCGGCAGTTAACTAGGATTAGCATACAGTTGACTAAGCCTATCTTGTTTAATAATAGTGTAATACCATATAGCCAGAATGTCAAAAACCTAGGACTATACATTGACAGCACTCTCTGCTGGAATAAACACATTGATGAGGTCAGCAGGAAAGTCAACGCCACATTACGAGCTCTCTATAAATTTAAACATATCTTACCTCCTCAAACGAAATCCTTGCTTATTTAGTCCCTCGTTCTCCCCCTTCTCGACTACGCTGACGTGTGTTGTACAAACATTTCCGAAGCTTATCTAAATAAACTTGATCATCTGCTTAATAATGGCATCCGTTTCATCTTCGGCCTTCGGAAGTACGACCACATCCCTGCCTACCGTTCTAAGCTTAAATGGCTTCCCATCCGTCATCGCAGATCCATAAGAATTCTCTGCACCCTTTTCAGTATACTTCGAGACCCTCATTCTCCAATTTATATGAAGCAACGCTTCCCTTATCAGGGATCCACCACCTCACGCAATCTTCGTTCTACCCACAATCTGACCCTTTTCACACCTCTTTTCAAAACCGGCTTTAAGTCCGACTCCTTCACTACTTCTGCGATCCGTCTTTGGAATTCCCTCCCTTACAAGATCAAGATGTCCCCAAGTAAATTTGTGTTCAAGAGGTCTTTACGGAAATACTACCTTGACTCTCTTCAGGAGTGACCACCACTTTCGTCTGTCTCACTACGTGTCTTTTACTACCGTAATAATGTTGTCGTGTTACTTATTCTGACTAATTCTCGTATTTATTATATTATTATTCATGTATGTTTAATTCTTAGCTTATGTATTTGTATCTTCCTATCTATGTATCTTAGTATGTATGTTTATTTATTCAGTAGTAATTTAGTTCTACCATAAATTAATTTCTCTACTTTACTTAATATCCCGCCACTTATTAACTCTCTGCATTCCCATGCGGTTGACTGGTAGAGAATGCCTTATGGCATTAAGTCTGCCAATTGTACTTTCTTTTTTTGGTGCAATAAAGTTTAAATAAATAATAAATAAATAAATCCTGTATTTTAGGCAGGTAATTACAGAAATCATGAATACTTCCTTGCATAAAAACTCGAGTTACTCTTAGGACCCATGCCTCAGCTAGCTATACATGGGTTATTCATTTTAATCTGTATCCTTGAAGTAGCACCATAATACGTAAACTCTTAGACTACTACTACTAATATGACTATTAAGCCTTTGACTGCCACGAAACTAGACACAATAGAAAAATATTGTTTGGGGGTCACCGGTGACCACCATGTCGTGCAATGTGTTAATTATTACTATAAACTATTTTAAACTTTCATGGTCAGTATCATTACAATAGTAATTTATAGGATTGCTACCATGTACCTTTTAATTTTCGAGTTTCCTTTTGTAAAAAATGTAATAAAAAGGTACACGGTAACAATCCCGTAAATAACTATTCTAATAATTAGGCCTACGTCAGTCCAACGAATAAGGATTGTCATATTTTGCAAAAAAATGCATCTGAGGATGCAATGTAAGTATTTATAACTGTATTTTACATTTAAGTCACACGTGCACACACATTCAGGACTCTTAAATATTATATTGATAGTTAAATGTTTTTTACACATTTGAAAATTGTTAAGGAAGAAGTAAAATACATGAGAAAACAGCACAACAATATCTACCTACACTTCTCTTTCATTCATTGAAGAAACCTGATTTACCTGATAAAGATGGCATACAATTAAAGCAGAATCAGTACTCGGAGAATTGAATGGTACAGAATGTAACCAGACCTGGTCACAGGATAAGAACCAGATTGTATACTTGATAATAAACAGATGATTAGTTTGCACATTGTTGTTTGAGTAAACTGGTTTCGTAGATTGCGTTAATGGTTATAAGGACTAATGAGACATGTTACTGCGTATAAGATTGTGTTGCAGCCTAAATAAAAAAGTAACATTTATCAAGTCCATATCTGTATTGACGATATCTGCATCAGCCTCTGGGCTGATCAGCTATATTTAATACATTGATAACCATGTAGGAAGGTCAAAAATATTTAACTGCCTTTTTTAACAATATGGTCACTTTACGAATAACATGGTCACTGGACAATCTGAACTACTTTATATAAAGCACCAATGTTGAAATTAAAAAAAATAGGAAAGGTACTTATATCCTTGGAGCCCGTGAACCTTCGTTACTGGGTATTATTAGTTATTTAGTGGTAAATATTAGTATTTTCTTTCCAGCCCAGGAACAAAGAAAGGAAAAACACAAAACCCCTCCTTTGTATATCGTGCAAGAGATACCTAGACTTAACCCATAAATACCCAATTGGATATTTCAGTGGCACTCACTGTTAAGAGCCTGCTCCCTTAAAAAATACAAACTTTAAAACTTATCATTTTCCAAACAAAAAGTTAGCCAGGAGTTACTTGGAATCTTGACCAATATGCGCTTTACACCAAACTTCGTCTACCAATGGAATAACTTCTATCAAGATGAAAATGAAATGTCTTGCGTGTGTCAGCGCCACATCAAATCGTTTCGTGTTTGAACAATTTTTGGTTTTTTTGTGTGTTTTAGTGTATTAGTGGTAATAGAAACAAAATTAAGTTGATAAGATTATAAATAACGTAAGGTAATTCACACGCTTTCTTTTTGCATATAATTTTTATTGTTTATTTTGGCAGATTTTCAGTCTAAAAAATTTCTTTGTTTGTTTACGTAGGTTTAAATTTAATTTTATGAGTGCTTTTATAACTCCCGGTTCCCACTCACAGCTGGAGATTAATCGCTGTTACATCTGTAACTCAAACAGAACTTTTAAAGGTAAAAGGGGCCTGAATATTCATATATCAAGATGTCACAGCAATCCCAGGTTACAGACATCTCTTCCTCTACCCTCTCTTCCAAATTCTCCATCTACATCCAACCCTTCTTTCGAATCGCATATCTCTCACCTCCACCAATCAACTCCAGTGGTCAAAAGAATTCCTAGGGGAGCGAGAATGTCTATTGCTAAATCTCTTTCATCGTCCATCGAAAAATGTCTTCTGAACACTGAATCAAATTGGCAAAATCTTTTTACTTTTTCCTATACCTACCTTCATGTCAGTACTTCATCTAAGTCTCTAACTCGCGCTCTTATCGACAACACTTTTCAAAATTCAATCCCTCCCACTTTTAATCCTCGTTATAATAACAAATCCTACAACTTATTCCGCACAGTGAGTATAAATCAGGTTTATTTAATAAAAGAAAAGAAAAACAAAGACATGCATGAAATAAAAATAAATAAACTTAAAACCTACTTAATCAAAATTAAACCCGTGTCCTTTAGGTAAGGAGGCGAGGATGCTGGCTGCGTTACCGCGTTGGATGGCTATACTTATCCTTTGAGCGAGGAACGAGCCAGCTTTACTATTTGCCAAAACATAATTTAATTTAGGTGCAATTTTTCCAAAAAGTAATTTAGCGGATGGCCCCCACGGTCCAAAAGTTTCGACGCCAAACGGCGCAAACACATAATCACTTGCAAGTGATGCATACTTGTGACGTTTGGCGTTTTCAGCTAACTCCGCCGCCGCTCCAGCTTTAAGCGATGACTCCCTGAGATGACATGGGGCCAAAGTATCAACGCAAGTTGCGTCCCAATTGCACAGTTGAAAATAAAGTGATGGACGGTGATCTGAAGAATGCGGCTCGTATCCTTTTCTCTGATGATACACTCGCTCCTCGTAATCAGGAAACTCTCGACTGCCTTCAAAATAAGCATCCCTCACGTCCAGACTTTCCTACCTTTCCTATTCCACCACCTTACAACATTCATCCATTACAGGTTTTTGATGACAGCGATACGCTTGCTGCGATTATGTCATTCCCGTCTGGTTCTGCCGGGGGCATCGACGGCATCACTCCTCAACATCTTAAGGATTTGGTTAGTGCATCCGCCGCTGACGCCGGCAGAACCTTACTTTCTAACATCACGAAGCTTTGCAACCTCCTCCTGTCAGGTAAAGTGCTTGATAGCTTTGTTCCTTTATTGTATGGCGCAAGACTTTGTGCTTTTGTAAAAAAAGATGGCGGTATCCGCCCAATCGCAATTGGCTCTACGTTTCGACGCCTAGCGGCGAAATTAGCCTGCCGAAATATTTTTTCTCCGCTCAAAGACATTTTTCAGCCCATACAACTTGGCTTTGGCAGTAGAGGAGGCTGCGAAGCTGCAGTTCATGCAGCCCGAAATTTTCTCGCCTGTAACGAATCAGAGGTATTTCTGAAAGTTGACGTGAGGAATGCTTTTAACTCTATTGATAGATTCGCCTTGCTGAATGAAGTTCATGCCCATACTTCCCAAATTTACCCTTTTGTGTTCCAATGCTACAATTGCCCATCCAAATTATTATATCTTGACCATTGCATTGATTCTGCCGTCGGCGTTCAGCAAGGTGACCCATTAGGTCCAGCACTTTTTAGTTTAGGCATTCACCCCGTCATTTCGTCTTTAAATTCAAAATTTAACGTCTGGTATCTTGATGATGGGTCTCTCGGAGGCAAAGCTGATATTGTGTATCAAGACCTCGTTCGGATAATTCAAGAATTTAAAAAAATAGGTTTGGAGCTCAATCTTTCAAAGTGCGAACTTTATATTAATGACAATGTTTCTGCGGAATCCCGTCAAAATATAATGGAAAGATTTAACGTCCTCGCTCCTAACATCAAAATTCTAAATTCTGAATCACTTTGCCTTTTAGGAGCTCCTCTTCTAGATGCCAGCATCCAACCTTTTCTCGATAAAAAAAATGAATCATTTCACCCTGTTAGCCCCCAGATTGGAACATCTTAACTCTCATATTGCCTACACCATTCTAAAATCCTGCCTTTTCGTTCCAAAATTTACATATTACCTTCGTGCAAGTCCAATCTGGAAAAAACTACAACTTGTAGAACTTATCGATACCACTCTTAGAACATATCTTGAAAAAATTCTGAATTTGCAGCTAAAAAACGACTCTTGGTTACAAGCAACGCTTCCTATTCGGTTTGGTGGTATCGGCGTTCGCAAAATTTCTAGTATTGCCCTTCCCGCCTTTCTCTCCTCTCTTCATAGCACTGCTGGTCTTGTGGACAAAATCCTTAAACACCCTCGCCAGCTAACTGAATTGAGAGAGGCGGAGGAATGTTGGCAAAGTCTCTGTACTAGTGAAGACATCCCAAAGGAAACACACAACCAAAAACTCTGGGATGTCCCTCTAGCAAGAGAGACTTTCAATACCCTGCTTCAAAATTCAGTCAGTGATTGTCATCGTGCAAGGCTCTTGGCAGTTTCCTGCAAGGAATCAGGTCACTGGCTTCACGCCCTCTCTTCCAAAAATATAGGTACACTTTTTGACAGCGAGACATTCCGGGTGTGTGTGGGTTTGCGAATCGGGGCCCCGGTTTGTGAACCATTTACGTGTCCCTGTGGAAAGGAGGTCGACAAATTAGGTCTTCATAGTCTTTGTTGCCAGCAAAGTGCGGGGCGTCTTGCCCGCCATGCAGCACTTAATTACGCTATCAGAAGAGCTCTTGCCAGCATTAACGTTCCTTCCACATTAGAACCTCGTGGGTTGGTCCGTGATGATGGCAAGAGACCTGATGGCCTCACGCTCATTCCCTGGGAGGGGGGACGGGCCTTGGTATGGGACGCAACTTGTGTTGATACTTTGGCCCCTTCTCATCTCAGGGAATCAGCTCTTAAAGCTGGGTCTGCCGCTGAGCCGGCAGAAAACGCCAAGCGGCGCAAATACGAGTCTCTTGCAGGTGATTATGTGTTTGCACCGTTTGGCGTTGAAACTTTTGGACCATGGGGACCTAACGCCAAATTACTTTTTAGAAAAATAGCCCCTAAATTAAATACAATTCTGGAAAACAAAAAAGCTGGCTCATTTCTCGCTCAGAGGCTAAGTTTGGCTATCCAACGCGGAAACGCAGCTAGCATTCTCGCTTCCTTGCCTGATGGACACGGTAACATTTTCGAATAAGTAGATTTTTAAGTTTTGTTAAGTGTACATATTTAATTAATTGATTATTTTATGTAAATTTGTACTAAAAAAAATAATACAGAATTATAGTTGTCAACAAAAAGTCATCGTACTGAACTTACGAATTATGTGTGTGTATTATTCAGATTTTATTCGAATGTTTGAAAATCACTATACATAAATTGTTAATGTGTAGACCATTTGCTAACTTGAGTATACTTTTTAAAGCTACACTTTATTGCTACACTAATTGTGAATGTGTAGACCATTTGCTAACTTGAGTATACTTTTTTAAGCTACACTTTATTGCTACACTAATTGTATTTTATCTGAATGTCAAATGAATGCAAGTATGGACTTTGTCTGAAATAAATGTTTTTTTTTTATTTATTTCTACACTAATATATTAATATTATAAAGAGGAAAGATTTGTTTGTTTGTTTGTTTGTTTATTTATTTGCAACGAATAGGCTCCGAAACTACTGAACCGATTTGAAAAATTCTTTCACTATTAGAATCCTGCATTATCTGCGATGGACATAGGCTATATTACATTATCAAAAAAGTTAGGGTTCCGTATGAAATAAATAAATAAATAAATAAATTGTTTCAACAAACACACCAATTACCTAGCCCCAAACTAAGCGTGAGCTTGAAAACTTCGATTGTGTAACCAAAGGTGTAAATGGAAAAACATTAAATTGCGAACGCTGCGAAAACTATTGACAATGGAGCAAAGTAATGTTTTACAGTTTTGTAGAGGACATCATTACGAGTATCTACAATAAAGTCCGCGATAACATATGTCTAACTATAACAGTTAAGTCACAATAACTCCTTTTTTAGGTAAAAATATGAAATTTTTGCGGCGGCAAAAAGAAAGCCACAGTTTCAGTATGTCGGTATTAATCCTTATCTAAATAAATCACGTCATATTCAAAGCTATATCAGTACCTGTAAATTACTTTTTGAATTATTCAAATCGGACATACAATTAAAAAATTATCACGGGTAATATAATATTGTATCGAAGTTAGGACGGCAGCAAAGTTGGCCTTTTGCTATATCGTCAATAGATTTATTTTTTATTGAAAAACTTTATTGCACTTAGAACAGTGTACAAAAGGTGGACACAATGCTAAAAGTATTCTCTCCCAGTCATACCTATAAGTCATGTAGATAAATTGTAATGGGTGCAGGATAATGTAGTCGAATAGAAATTAAAAGACGCAACAAAATATTATAATGTAGATATAGATGGCGCTGTACGTATTTAACTCGCGGGTCAGCTTGAGTTTTTCCCAATCTATACATATAATAAAACTGTAAAACCGATGTGTCTGTATATTGAGTACTTTTACCTAAAACTAATTGAGGGTGATGTTAAAATATTAACCGAATAGAAATCTACAACTTTTAATTTATTTGTCTGCATGTCTGTTTGTACACGCTAATCTCCGAAACTACTTAACGGATTTGAATAAAACTTTATTTATTGTGTAGCTCTTGAGTCTGGGCTAATACTAGGCTATAACTTATTTTGAAGATCGGAGTACCTGACGTGGAACCTTAGCAGTACACTTAAACTAAGAAAGATATGAAAGCAGCACCTTAGGAAAAGTTTCAGCATGATGAGCATTTTCTATTGACGCACACAAATTAAAGGTCTGGAGCAACTGATATGGAACCCTAGCAGCTCAGCTCAACTATAAGAGATATGAATAGAGCGCCTTAGGGAACATTGTTCAGCGTGATGAGCACTTTCTATTGACGTAAACAAATTGAAGGTCTGGTGTAACGGATATAGAACCATAGCAGTTCGGCTCAACTATAAGAGATATAAATAGAGCGCCTTAGGGAACATCGTTCAGCGTGATGAGCATTTTCTATTGACGCACACAAACCGGTGGTCTGGATCAACTGATCTAGAACCCTAGCAGCTTAGCTCAACTATAAGTGATATGATTAGAGATGAGAGAGAGATGAGCATTTTCTATTTACCTACACAAATTGAAGGTCTGGAGCAACTGATATAGAACCCTAGCAGCTCAGCTTAACTATAAGAGATATGAATAGAGCGCCGTTGGGAACATTGTTCAGCGTGATAAGCATTTTCTATTGACTTACACAAATTGAAGGTCTGGAGAAATTAATATGCTAAATTACTTCAGACTGATTTTCAAACTCGAAAGGTAATCCTACTGTCTCCAAGTTACGATCTGGTGACGGAAACCTGGAGAAATCGAGAGAATCCTTCAGATTTTACAGGCATGTATAGCATGTATTTGCTGTAGCAAATTAGCATTAATTTAGGTATTTAAGCGTTTACATTTCGGAGTCATAATTTGATGGTGCTGACCTTACCGCTAAGTAGTTTGTGGATACTTTTACCACAGACATTTTGTCGAAATTTTGTTAAATTACTTTATTATTAATGAAAGATCAAAGTGGATTGTTTTATATTATTATACTACTTATCACTAACTAACGGAAATCGAACTACGAATGTAAGAATAGTCTAACTTACTTTACGTTATAAGAGAAAGGGTAGGGACGCCTTTTCCCTGCAGTGGGATACGAGAGGATTCTAATTATAATAATAATTTTACGATAGTAGTGATTTACAAACCGACCTTTGAGTAGGCTAGGGACACAATAAATAAATGCTAACTCGCATGCAACTATTGCGGTATGGTTTAAGTCTGACTTTTTTTTCGAACACTAATACTAAAGTTACCTATATTTTTTACAAACAAATAAAAGCCTTCAATAAAGTAAACTAAAAAGTTTAAAAAAATCCTTTACACTTTTACTAAGAAAAATATACGACAAATTAAGTTTTAGAGTCGGTATCACTGCCATGTGAATTTTTTTTACCAGAGGAGGATAGCGAGGTGATAGTAACCTTTAAAAAAAAATACCTTGATTTTTCATTCCTCTCTTTTCCTTACGACATGGTAGACTAAGAGATCATGATAGCTGGATGGTGACGGGAGTATAAAATATTTTGTGTCATCGAGTCCACAGTCGAGACACACAGAAGTCGCGGGCAACAGCTAGTATTTTATAAAGGGAGCTGCAACTTAACCCGGGTCGGTTGTAGGCAGCCGCCTCGGCTCATTGCTACAGATTGCCCTTATCGGGAGGGCAGTAAATCTTCCACCCAGGAAGCTCGATGAGGAATGGCCCTCAAAACAAGGAGTCGTGATGACGCCGAGCCTGTGGCGTTATTGGATCGAGATTTTGCAAATAATTTCAATAAAATATTTTAACAATTTAAGCGATTTATTTGCAGGTTTTTATAAAAGTAAATAATGCACGCAACGACCTTCTTTAGGTGGTAAGACAGTCAATGAACTTTTGTGCCATATTAACTTGAATATTTTTAATTGCATTTAAAGTCCTCTATTTTAGGGTTCCGTAGTCCTGACAAGGAACCCTTATAGTTTCGGTATGTTCGTCAGTCTGTCTATCTGTCCGAGGTTTGGCTATATAACTGTTAGTACCTACTAGAAAGCTGTCATTTTTTTAGGTTTTTTTACGCCGACAAAGTGGATGAATATACGAGTATGGATGGATTTAAAGGTTGAATAAAAAGGATGGGATTCTTTTAGGGTAGATCCCCGACTTGTAAAGTGGGAGTGTTTTTTTCGTAGTCTACCCCATCGTATAGGGTATTGTATAGAAGGTCTCTTAAAATGACTTAAGCCCAGGGTATATAAAACATTTTTTACTTATTGAAAGTTCCATCATATATTCAATGTGAGTTATTTAAAAACTTCCATCTCACAAAGCAGTGTTTAACGCAATGGTTTAACCCACATCTAAGTTGTCGAACCTTACGTCTTTTCCTCTGGTTACCAAGTAACAATACATGTGATCATGTTTCTATTTACACAGCATTCTGACGTAACAAAGGAGAAACCAACCATTTGCGCTGCATTCTAATAAACAACGCACAATCACCCATAAACCGGTGCCATAATCATAATTATTTAAACAAATGTGACAAGGTATCACTTTAAAATAAATCTACTTGCGCTGATCGATTTATAGGACAAGTACTTTAAATTAAGTAGGCTGTTTATAGAGCACAAATACATGGGGCTGAGTACGCGGATTTCCTTTCCAAATCACGTATGCCTCGCTGGTTCAATCCGTTCGAATTTGAATTTTATGTCTTGTACATTACAATAGAATTAGGCTTGTCACAGTTGAGGAGTTGAGTCGTTTCGTGTGTGTGATCGGTCGGAGAGCGAAGGTCGTTGAAGGTTGGCGCGCTTTTCCGCGATCAACGGCACTAGATTAAACAAGATGGCGGGAGCGGCGCGTGCGCACCGGCCGGCCGCTGTTACTTAGATCGAGACGCTAAAATGACGCTGCTATACCTACATATTGTCGAATTAAAATCACTAAGTTAAAAAAACAAAAAGTTACATCACATGCAATCATACAGGTTATAATGATAAACTAAAAAACATGTTTGTTGTATAGGAACGCCCTTAAATATTTATTATATTCTGTGAAAATTTCAACTATCTAGGTATCACGGTTTATGAGATGCCTGGTGGTTGACAGGCAGACAGACAGACAGCGGAGGCTTAGTAATAGGGTCCCGTTTTTACCCTTCGGGTACGGAACCCTAAAAACGTATAGTGTAACCTGGGAAATAGGCATATAGTTACTGTGTATTTAGATTAGTTTAATAATACGCTCATTAAAATAATTTAAACTAAGATACACACACAAAAATACCTAACATTATGTACACCAAAAAGTTTATATTATAAGATACCTTTCTTATCTGATCCCCTTAACTTTCTACTTAAAACGTAATTAATTGAAAAGTTTTTAGAATAAAACAGCCTCAAAAGATTATGTAACTACTCACACTTATCCTGTATGTGTACAGTTTCATTGTCAACTTCATTCACATACCAGCTTTATACAAGTACGGATAGCTCGTACTACCTCAAGCAGCATCTTAGCGACTCTGATTTAGTTCTAAGCTCGGGTAATAAATGTGCTTTTAATGCTACGATAGCCGGCACGAGCTCAAATACGCGATACCATTATGAATTTTGTCGAATACGAGCTCGGCCCGATCTAAATAATAAGCCGTGTAGGATTACTATAATGTGGAGGTCAATACGGACAAATAATAATATAGAGAATTTTAAACTTACAAATGAAAGTCTTAAACTGCTGCAGACCTACCGCGACTGCAATCGCAATCACAAAGCTATTTACATAATAGTGAAAGATATACTTCAGATATGTTGTGAAGTAGGTATATCTTTCAGAAGTGTCTGCTTTTAAATTGCAATAGTTAGTATAATATCTTATAGTAACTTAACTATTGCAATTAAAAAGCAGTCAAGTCAGGCGCTAGATCTGCTACCACCATACCATTGATTTATTATATACTAGTGGTTCCCCACGACTTCGCTCGCAAGAGTTAAATTTTCCATTTAAACTATCATCCCCCATTTCATTCCCTTAATGTTTTTATATCGCAACAAAGTGTAGCTTATGTCCTTTCCAGGGTCTCGAACTGTCTCGACACCAAATTTCATCTCAATCGGTTCAGTGATTTAAGCGTCAATAGGTAACAGACAGACAGACACACTTTCGCATTTATAATATTAGTATGGATAAATAAATCAATTGCTAATACATAACAACTTTAGCTACAGAGAGCGAGATTGAAATCAAAGAAAGTAAATAATTTCCATACTAAATAACAACCATCTAGCAAGTTTGATATACATATCGGTACCAGGAATTCGCTTTGAAGGTTATATGGGACCTTTGATCTATTTGAAAATACTCAAGTATATAATTATTACGGTTGACATCTACATACGATACTTAAGTAAGTAGTTGCTTACTCAATATTTTTTCTTTTAGTTTTGCACATGTTTTAAAAGAGCAAAATTTCAAATATCCTGTTTAACACATAAGTTTGGTCACCCCAAGCTAACGGGTCAGATGCCTTGTAACGCGATATTTTTAATTCTAGTTAATTGTATAGGGCCGAGTTCGTCACGCCGACTGATCGATGATTTGCACACTTCTTATTGAAAAACGAATAAATAGATTACGGCGTTTAAAATTTATGAACTTGTAGCAGAATTTAGAGCTAGAGGTACTTACTTACTGGAATCACATAGGAGCTAAACAGACAGACATACAGCGGAGGCTTAGAGTATTAGGGTCCCGTTTTGGGCCCCTTTGCCTACGAAACCCTAAAAATATCTATTCAGTAATCGAAAAGCTCTATAGAGTTGTATTAGCTAAGTTCTCAAGGCAAACCAGTGATCTTGTAGAAGAACTTCACATTGTAAGTTCTGACTGATAACTGACAAATCGAGTTCAATACTGTAGTTTCTTTATAAACCGTTAAATAAAGGACCGATACTAAAAAAAAATACTTGAAAAAACGAGCCACGGCAAAACCAAGTATTGTTGCTCGTATACATGATTCTTACTCTCTTCAAACTCTATTTAAAGGTCCAAAAATAAATATTGCACTAAAAATGCATCAAACAGCTTCAGATCCAACGTACGACCCTTCGCTATCCGGGCGAATTCTTTCCAACTGAACTGTCGAGCTGAAGACGTTTTGGCTCGACAGTGACTCGGCTTGCTACGAGGTACCTATACCCGGCCCGGCGAACCTTGATCCCTATGACAGTTCATGTTAGTGATGGGTCGTGTCGATGTAACTTAACTTTTTTATAACTTAAATGATTATAACAAAATAATAAATAAATTGTTCCAACAAACACACCAATTACCTAGCCTCATACTAAGCGTGAGCTTGTGCTATGGTGACTAGGATAACGGATAGACAGACTTAAATACTTTTATAAACATCCATGACTTAGGTACAAATGCTCGTGCTCGTCACACAAACATTTGCCCCTTGCGGGATTCGAACCCGCAACCGACTGGTTTAGAAGTCCGTGGCGCGAACCACTACACCAAGACGGTCGTCAACGGTCGATTATAAATCATGTACACTCGTTTCCATTATTGAAATTTGTTTATCGATATTTTCCGCACTAGTCGATATCTTCCAAACGAAGTAACTTTTGCAGGACGTAAACGTGAAGTCTGATTGAGATAATTTCTTGTAAATGTTAAGAATTGTTATAATTCTGACGGAATATCATTGTAATAACATGTATCTACCGAAATTAAATTAGTGACATTTTTAGAAGCCTCCAATTCGATTCTAATATACCGGGTACGCCACTACAATGTTGTGTCGTAGGAATAACTGTCAATGTCATAGGGATCAAGGTTCGCTGGGCCGAGTATAACTATTGTATAATCTGTGAGCCGACTTGGGAGTGAATTTTTTTCATAAAAACTTGCAAACGGCTTAAATATTAAATCCAAAAGTATCATACAATGCAGTGATTAGTCTAATTAGGTATACTAGCCGAAGAGATTAATTTATGACAGCGTGCTGCACCTATATTTATAAAAACATATAAGTTTAAATAAGAAACCAAAATTTAGATTTGAACCCACGACCTTTGGCTAACTGGACCAACGTGCGAATTTTTGTTTTCTTATTGAAACTTATATAAATAAATTATATAATGTATTCATAATTAAAATAAGCAGATTGGGAGAGGCTAGCAGGGGACGGCTGAAGGCTGCAATGATGAAATAAATTAACACTGAATGTTAATAAAACCTTATAGCAATTGTTGTGGTGTTTGGGATTTTCTGTCTTGAAATTACTCAGACACAGCTCCGGAGTCAGGAAGTTGGTGGTGTTAACACCCCCGTGCCTCGGAAAGCACGTTAAGCCGTTGGTCCTGCGCCTTATCTCTCTACGGTCATGTCGGACTGCCGTCTCACCGAATTATGAGGGTGAAGGAACAGAGAGTGCACCTGTGTATTGCGCACACACTTGTGCACTATAATATCTCCCGCGCAGTTGGCTGATCTCTGTTGAGATAGGCCGCCGTAGTCGAATTTCGGCCAGGAGGACATTATAGCTATAAAAAACATAATATGCAAAATTTTGTTGCTTGAAGCTTATGTTCTCTTTAGATCATGTAGGTATTTACTAATAGCTACGAGTACTAAATCACTGACATTACATGTATCTTGGCTTTTGCCTTTTCCTACCGCCGAAAGCTATGAATTAAGTTTTAAATCAAGCCTTAAGTATACCCTAATAACAGTATTTCTTATCTTTACTACGAATCTGATAAAAGGCCAACTATTTTAGTGCCTGACACTACGTGCCAACCTTGAACGGATGAAATACTTGTAAATTGTAATAAATTATGATTTCTAAGGCAGTACACAAATTACTACTCGATTACTTCTCTCGGAATAATTAGCTTGTGTCAATGTTACAAGCTTTTATTTAGCTTGCAATGTAACTATGTATGTTTGTTCGGGTGGAATCTTGCAACTCAATTTTAAAGCAGATATCTTCAACCGATTGAGCTGAAATTTTGTATACACGTTTAGTTTGGATGACAATGCATGATAAGATGCATGGCGTCATTCTGAATTCAACATGGCGGACCATCCAAGATGGCGGACTCGTTATTTTTAATGCACTTCTACAAATATTTGTATCAAATGAAAGGGCTTGCTGAGAGTAACTCAAAAAATAAAGTGACGTTACTAAAAAATTCAAAATGGCCGACTTGTGAACGCAATCCTCTAATATGTGTATCAAATGAAAGGGCTTGCTGAGAATAACTCGATAAATAAGGTGACGTCATTCCAAATCCAATATGGCGGACTTCTAAAGATTGCAGACTAAGTTTTCTTTGCTTTCTAACAATGTGGGTATCAATTGAATGGGCTTGCTGAAACTAACTCGATAAATAACGTGACGTCACTCTAAATCTAATATGGCGGACTTTTAAAGATAACGGACAAACATAGTCATGTTTTTAAAGCTTTCCTACAATATGGGTATCAAATGAAAGGGCTTGCTGGTAACATATCTATAAATAAGTTGACGTTACTCCAAATCCAATATGGCGGACTATGATTTTATGCTTTCTTACAATATGGGCATCAAATGAAAGAGTTTGCTGAGAATAACTCGATATAGAAGGTGACGTCACTCTTAATCCAACATGGTGGACTTCTAAACATAGCGGCCTTAGTTTTTTATGCTTTCCTACAATATGGGTATCAAATCAAAGTGCTTGCTGAGAATAATTGGATAAAAAAGTGACCTCACTGTAAATCCAATATGGCGGGCTTTGAACGATGGTGGACTAAGTTTTGTATACTTTCTTACAATATGGGTATCAAATGATAGGGCTCGCAAAGAATTACTCGATACATAAGGTGACGTCACTCCAAATCATATATGGCGGACTCTTGGAGATGGCGCACTAAGTTTTTGATGCTTTCCTATGGACTAAGTTTTTTATGCTTTCTTACAATATGGTTATCAAATGAAAGGGCTTGCAGAGAAAAAGCATGCGAGTTTAACTCCGTTGCTCCGATCCGTTTAGGAATTTGGTGTATCGGGTTTTCTTGGCGTGAAGAAAAGGCGTGATTGCCAAGCGGAGAAAACTTCACTTTTCATCCGTGAGATCATGAGTTCTATCTCCGCCTGTACCAATAAGTAATAAGTACCTACAGTCTTTTTCAAAGATATCGCTGCCTAACGGTGAAGGAAAACACCGTGAGGAAAAACCTGCACACTAGTGGCTAGTGTGTAAGATGGAAAAGGCAATGGCAAACCATTCCATTAAATATTGCCTAGAAGTCGTTGTGTGTATTTTATTCCACATAATGATCATGACTCTCAGTCATGAGGTATACGACTGTTAAAAGGGGTTTTCTTGGAGTCCTCGATTATAATTATTGAGGTTGAATTTTTTAAGTCTGTAGCGTCGGTAGGTAAACTTTGACGAGTTAATTTTGGTGAGATATGCGTCAACAGTATTGGTTTGCCTGTCTAGAAGAATAACTTCAAAACAAACTGGAATTGTGTTTACGCTGCGTAAGGCTTAGCTTGAAGTTACAATAATTAGCTTGAAGCTTACTTATGCCTTACGCGGCGCATTTCTCCTAACACTCAAGACAAGGTGTTGTACTCGTACCTAGTCGGGTGATAAGTTATGTCACAAATACTTATTGCAGCTCAATTTCAAAGCAAATATCTTCAAACGATTAAGCTGAAATTTTGTATACAGGTTGTTTAGATGAGAATGCATGGTAAGATGTGTAAGTCGTTTAGGTTTTTATGTATTGATTGTACTGACTTTGAAAGTAAAAAATAAAGTCAAATTGTTGTAGTCCGTAGCATCGATTGTTTAATTTTGATTTATGTAATTTCGCGAGAGGCGTCAACAGCATTAGTTTACAACTTGCGAGTGGCAAACAAACATTAAGCCTTAAATTGTTCAACATAAAAGCAAGCTTTAGGATGCTCTACCTTCGCGCCTTCGGCCTTTAAACTGCATTGTTTATTGGGCAGACTAGTACCACAGCGAAGGACCACGGTGAGTCGAAGTTAAAATAATTGGTTTTCCTATTTGCTGTATTTTTGAAGGAATTTCAATACTTCAGGGTAATAATTAGTGCTCTTTAACTCTTTGGCTTACATTAAATTCGTAGTTAAGCTATTTAACTCGTCGCCTAGCCATTATATTAGCCTTTAAGCCGTTATTTGTTGTCCCTTACTTACCTATGTCTTAAGTAAGCGAGCTTGAAAATTCGCCACCTATAAGTCACTGTCGTTATTAAATTTTTAAAATAGCCCTTTGTGAGGCTTATCTAATTAAATTGTCACCGCAATAATATTTTAATAAACTGATACCAAGGTATGTTAGATATTAGTTGCACATAGTTAGTTACTTTTTCAATTTTTAGTCGATCGAAAAATAGTAAGCCCATCGAATTAAACCAACAAACGCCCTTGCCTCAATGATGCGTTGAATGAGATAAACAATGAGATATACCTACAGACTAAGAAATTTGTCCAGCGATAGCTAAAAAGTAAAAAATAAATTACAAGTAAAAAAACCCTTTTTAAAAACAAGCTTTTATGTCAATGCGCTAAAAAGTATTAAATAAATTTTCCTTTAAAACTCTTACGATAAAATAATAACATCATTACACAATTTATATTATATAAAAGCTTGTCGCGAAATTTTACTTGTGTATATAAACAAGTAGATTATATACATAACTTGATATGATTGACTAAATTTTCTTAAAATCAAATTACTAAATGCGCCAAGTGAGTACTTAAATCTCGCGACAAGCATTTATATAATATAAATTGTGTAATGATGTTATTATTTTATCGTAAGAGTTTCAAAGGAAAATTTATTTAATACTTTTTATTTAATACCTGTTCGCCAGCGACTCATTTCAGTCGTCCGTGCTCAGCCGAGGCGACAACATCTCCTGAGGATGCCGCGTGGAGTGGCGAAACGCGTCGAGGTTTTTTGCACGTTGGTGTTGGTAACTAACAACTGCATTAGCTGTAGTGCATGCGTATTGAGGGAGGGAGGGCGGTGCATTCTGTATTTGCCTGAACTGGTACTCAAAGCGGTTGCGGTTGGTGTGGTTTTGTTGCCTGCGCTAGCGTCTTTTAGCGGAAATTTAAAGCAAAATAATTGTATTTTATTTTTCCCATCTGATAATGGATTTCCGCAAAGTAACGCCTGATTCTATTAATAAAAGCTTGTTTTTAAAAAGGGTTTTTTTACTTGTAATTTATTATTTATTAGGTTGAAATGTGCCTTTAATGGATCATAAAAAATATATAATATACAACATATTCCTGATTATAAAATGCCCAGTGACGTGATGTCAATCGGAGGCCAGATTTTATATAATCAATCGTTGTGTGTTAGTTTTACAAACATTCGAATAATGGCTCAGTTTGAGGTTTTTTGGATAAGTAGATAAGATAGACCAATTTTACATCACACTAAAACCGGTTTTCTAAAACTAGAGGAATTCAGAAACTGCTAAATTTAATTACCGATTCTATACTTACGAATTCCTTGACCAAACAAAGACACTATCAGATCAAGAAAACCGCCGACTTTCTACAATCTTAACCCTCCATTGCTCAAACTGTCCATTTCACTATAATAATAGTTACGTCCATTTTACGTCATAAGGTCATACTTGCGTACGTTACTACAATACGCACGTAACTCAAATAATATATCACGAGAAACCGGTTAGATCCGACGAAAGTTAGCCAAAAATCTGGTTCAATCTGGATTTAACTGGACTTCCGTGTTTATTGTTTACGATTACGTGCGGAAAGTAGTTCAAAAATTTTATAACCTTGTAAGAAATTAAATGATTAATAAATTAAAGTTTAACGACGTCTTAATACATGGACGACAACACGTGCCAGGTAAACGTAGTGGCGTCTTATGCAGTTGTATAGAGGTATTTTGATACACATATGTATCATCTGATGTACCTACATGCTACTGTAAAACACATGTATCACTTTCCTGTAAGTATTTAAAGTGAATTTTGTATATTAGCTGCCCTATGCAGCTTTTGTTCAAGGGAGTCAAAGCAGATAATTATAGCAGTTGTCAATCAGGACACTGTGTAATCAAATAATTATAGAAAACCGCAAATCGATGTACTACAGAATATAAATTTGGTACACAAGTACTCAAGGTTAAAAGCGATTTTGACCGACTGTAAAGTGTCACGTTGCCTTCCATGGGACGTAATGTTGTACTGGATTCAATTACCTCCCAAAAACGTAAGTAATGATTCTGTATAGGTACAACCCTTTTATTCTAGACCAGACATGGCGGCTATATTCTGTGAGCTGCATACGCTGTTTCTTAATCTTATTTTGACGAATGTATTCCTAATTACTTACCAAATAATGCATAATTATGTAAGTTACTGGCCTAACGTGCTTACCTACCAAAATAATTATCTTCCTGATCTCTAAAATTACTACCAAGTTACGATACATAATTTAAACGTCTTCAAGATTGCAGAGTCTCGACACTTCAATATGAGTGCCTAAGCGATATAACTGAGTATCCTACCGAGCTACCGATGGCAATTATCGATAGAACAACACTAATTGTGTACCAGTATCGTCGGTCCATCGACAGAACGCAGCGAGGATGTGATGGGTGCTAGAGATGTGTCGTGAATGTAAGACAAGTGATACCGTTAACTTACAAAATGCTGTTTTGCTAGGTACAAGCCACTTGCTGTAGATCAATCGACGTTTTATTGCTATTTGTTTGTTTAGAACTTATCGAGACGGGATGATGTTTCAATTCCAAAAATATGTTATGACGAACAAAATGCGATAGTATTACGTATAACGCGTATAACTCTAGATTACCACATTGCAACAATACTTTTTGATGTAGTCTGGAGTTCACCAACACATGTTTATTGTTTAATCAGCCGGTTTAGCATTATTTGTCATATTTTGCATGGGAATTTTGTTAAATTACCCGTCAATTGAGGTTTACCGGCTATTTAAAAATTGGTGAACTCGAGTCTTATTATTTCAACATCATGTTAAGTAGGTAGATACTTATTTAAATACTTACGAATGATAGGCTTTAATTCGAATGCAGGTACAATAACAAAAAAAAAACTACTTTTAAAAAGCGGCACGCAATTTCCTGTCTCAAATCGATCGAAACAGTGAGATCAATATAAACGTGATGAAAACATTAGAACAACAAACGTCAGTCTACTATTTATAATGATTGATAAGTTATTGCTCTAATCAAGATAAAAAAATTAGAAGTCGGTTAGTTTAGTAGCAACCTGTAACTAGGTACGAGTATTAGTTGAATAGGCGTCGTTCGCAGCAATTTCTGTCAGTACCCTAATCCTGTTCATGCCTATTCTAACAACCGCTAAATCTGTATTCCCTAAACCTTGAAGTTACTTCTTACAGAGTCTGTGGAATTCATCGTTGCAATAACACAAATTGGTCGTAAATACTTTCCTGAAATACGTACCTGTAAAATGTACTTACCAAATTCGTGCTCTCATCGTAGCTGCTGAAATTCATATTACATACCTGTAACAAAAATATTTGTATTTTTACAAACGACTACTCGTATCACGCTTTGTTGTAAAACATGATAAAAGATTATCTAAATTATAAAAAATTAGCAGTTCCCCGTGACTGTGCCCATGTCGCACGCGCGCAACACAAATATCAGGTTTTTTGAATAAACGTTAATCTCCCATACCCCTTAAAATCATATAGAAAATATATAATGTTAAATAAATAGCTGATTTACGTAATTGAAAGGAATCATCTTTGAATTGATTTATCTCAAAAAAAGGGACTAAAGCATCCTTTGAATAGACACTATACGTTATAATTATCACCTTAGAAAGTTCAAAGTAATGACCGTGATCGCACATTAACCATCCGCGTGCCACCGCTAGACTCTCTTGGCGGACTATTTGCAAAAAACATAGGCGATTTCCCGTTTGTACCGACACTAGTGAGGAGCTTGACACTGCATCAATGTCTACGACACACCTGTATTTTTTATATATCTACGAATAGGGACTAGCGACCCGCCCCGGCTTTGTAGGGGTGCAATTTTGTATTAGAAGATAAAATGTTTCAGGCAGATTTTTCAATTTATTTTAAACAACCCTGTCCTGACGATAAAAAATCACAAAAAGCTGCCCCGCCAGTATTGGTTGGCTTTTTCTGGTGCACTACTGTGATCTCAATAGCGTAGATGAATGCTTTTTTTCACTAAGCTGGATACAAAGGTTTGTCAAGTCCCTAGATGTAATCACCGAGCATAAAAATAAAAGTAATTTCAATAATAATAAAAGATAGGTTCGAAAAAAAATGACAAGCTATTTTTTAACAGCCTTCAAATATTTTTAAAGTAATTTATGATTTGTTTTGTGGAATTGGTACTTTTTTGGTGTTTACATACATATATAATCTAAGAAGAAAGGTGATGATTTTGTTTGCTTAGTCATATATGTAGCTGAGTGAGAAAAAACAAGCCTGCATTTATGCTATCTACATAACGGTAAGTACTACTCAAAACTATGTTTATAGTCCTGAAACTGTTAAAAAAACATTACTACGAAAACTAGGAAAATCTTAGAACATCATCATCATCCTCATCGTTGTTCCGGTTGTGCACTCGCGTACTAGGGAGATCCCAGGGTCCGCTTTGGAACAAGATCCAGGAAGTGGCACATCAGGTAATTACAGTGGAGCGACTGCCATCTGACCTCGGCACAGAATAAGTACTAGTACTTCGTACAGAAGTATGAAGTATTTATTCAAATAAATGTCTACTCAATGTCGTCAACAATATGGCGTAATTTAGTTCGCCTCAGAGTCAAGCACATTTTCGTGTAGACACCTACAAAAATCCATTGCAAGATAATTTCATACTTATTGCTCTGGAATATGACTCATAATACACTAAACCTATTCAGTGACGTAATATCACGCGACGCGATAGGGTTGACTGCTACGAGAAGCTTCTAACGCCATCTAGCGCCTCTTTCTAGTACTTTATTCATTTGCCGCCAGTGAATAAAACGCGCGAGCGTGTCGCTGGCCGGTAGCGACACTCAACTTGTTTTAGCCCCTAAGTAAGGGTCGCCGCGCGTAGGTACGTTTTTGCTACCTACGCGAGGAGATACACAGGCCTGACCTCGGTGACCCTATTAAACCTGACCAAATTTTAGAACATGCATGGGAGTTATTCGGTTCTATGTAGAGGTGTTCTGTCTGTGGGCTTGAGCTTTATGCTTATCATTTAGGACACCTAGTATTGTCAATGTAAGATACGATACTCGTAAGCTGGGGGTCAATGACATAGTTTATACAAATCCTATGAATCTCCATGTTCTAGTGTCCACGTCACTAGTACCTGAACTCTAGTGCTGTGGTATGGCTAATTGCCGGAGATCGCTTTCCAGCCTTCCTGCCGCGGCCGGTGCGCGCGCCGAAGATTGCGCCCGTAATGATACTGTGGAAATACTGCCATTCAGTGGAGGGAATGAATGAATACTATTGTGAGTATAGTAGTCGATATGTTATTTTAACACGTTTTTTGACTAATGGCTGTAAATCTCTTATTTTGATAAACAAAAACGTCGGTAGGGTCCGAATAATAAGAAAACATATTTGGCCCCCTCATTAGTCCATTCATCAATATTTTGTGTCCTATAAATTGAATTAATGACATTTCATATAAAGATGGTAAATTATTGTGTAATAATAGAATTGCCTTTATACACTTGTATCTAAGAAGGTTATCAGACTACGCGATATTCAGAGAGCCGTACTGAGACAGACTTACAGGCTGACTCTTATTTATTAGACTACGCCGAGTCTTAGTAAGACTGTCTGAATATCGCGCTAATAACCCCTTAAGTATCACTTAGCAAAGAGAGCATCTGTTTTTCTCGAACATTTAAAAAGTGTTTTCGTAATCCTACGAGATCAAGTTGTTATTTTAATAGAACTACTTACAACATTTATGGGCATTATTGAACATAAAGATTAACTAAGTTGTAAGGGATCCGTATTTACAAGATCGTTGCATTTAAACCAAATATGGGTGCTTGTGGCTTGAAGGAATTAGGAATGAAGTTATATTTGTAGAAACTGGCTAGGTGCCTACATATTAGCTGGACACACTTATTGGAACAAAAAAGGAATTTGTGTACAGCAAAAACTTATTCACTATATTGGTTAATACAAACCCCTTTTACTAATAATGAATTTGCCACTGCCAATGAGACGGCTAGTTTGGATTTGATAGGTGACATGACATAGTGGAGACCTGTGGAGACAAATATATATTTTTTTAAAAACAGTCTTATATTGAAAGAAAGAAAGAAAGAAAAATAGATTATTCGGCAATCAAAATAAAACCCTTACATAACAAATAATAAATGAAAAGCAACAAGATGATCCACCGAAAAGGCATCCGCTCAGTATAATTCGTGGCAGCTCGGGAGCTTACCACGAAGCTGGTTTTCAGCGGATGCCTTGGGGTAACCACAATAAAATGAAAATGTGCATTACATTCATACAATTAATTAAATTTACCATTTTATTAAAAATTACATAAAATAATAATAAGAATATAAATCAAATAAACATAGCGCATAAAGAAATTAAAACAATAATAAAAATTAATGATACGTTTAATTTAAAAAAAACATAAATAAATAATCAAAGCTAGTGTCAATAAAAAAATAAAAAAAAAATACAATGAGCTCAATACCAGAGGGCCCAGTGCCAGTTCTTATTGGTTGCTGTCACGCGCTCACGATCGACTGAGTGTCATGGGAAAAAACAGGTTTCGCAAATGTGCCGCAAGGGGCGCTGACCAAATTTCCATACAAATTCTCGTCACACGGACGAAGGTGATATTAATTTTGTTGTTATAGCAATATCAAAACCATTATTACTAAGAGGGTAAGTTTTTAATAGTTATCCTGCAAATCTATATATATAAAAGAAAGTCGTGTTAGTTACTTCACTTATAACTCAAGAACGGCTGAACCGATTTAGCTGAAAATTGGCAGGGAGGTAGTTTAGAGCCAGGAGAAGGACATAGGATACTTTTTATCCCGTTCGACATCATTCCCGTGTGACTTGACATGTAACGTCAGTCACTATAAAACGTGGTATAACAAAAAAGAATCAGACTTGGAATAACAAAATTGACGTATAATGACAGCTATGTAATGACGTATGGATGACTATTTGATATTTGTAAGAAATCAATAATATAACTATTTCTATTAAATAAATAATTAACATTATTGCCCAATTGCCCATTCGTATAAACAGTGAAGTGAACTATAAAACTCGGTATGGTTAAAAATTTAAGTTTTTAGGTGAAGTGAAGTTTAATTAATAATGCCGCGACCAAGACGATCGAATCTTTCCCGACAAAGCCGTGATGCAAGAAGAATACGAAATACTGCAAATGAAAGGACTGAAGAAGAACAAGAAATTGCACGTGAACAGCGCCGCGATAGTATGGCTCGACTTCGTGCTTCTCAATCACGAGAGCAAAGTGAAGCAGCCCGTGAAACAGCTCGGTTGGCAATGCAGAATCGTCGAGCGAACAACAGAGGTCAACAAATAGATAATTTGCGACGCAGAACAAGATATTTATCAAGTGCTGATTTGAATCGAGCAGCGTTTCAATACGATTGCAGCAATGATTACAGCTTGCATCCTAGCGTTTGCATTGGGCAAATGGACGTAGTTTGCGAGTATTGTGGTGCATTAAAGTTTTCCGGAGAAACGCCTGGATTATGCTGCCTTAATGGTAAAGTGAAATTGCCATTGTTGACTCCGCCACCTGAGCCATTGTATTCATTGCTTTGTGGCGAAACACAAGAATCACGCCACTTTCTTGCAAATACTCAAAAATACAATGGTTGTTTCCAGATGACGTCATTTGGGGCAGATATTATCGAAGAACGGGGATTTAATCCGACATTTAAGGTATTTATTTTTGTACTTATATAGAATGTAGTTAAAGAATAACTTACTTTATCTATTGGTACCTATGTAGTATATTTGCTAATTCTGAACTCTACTCTCCCACCGAAAAAAGTGTTTATAACCCAGTTAATACTGTCTGGTTTTTATTTTGTAGATACAAGGACAGATTCATCATCGAATTGGATCATTACTACCTTTCGAAGATACACAGAATAAATTTTTACAAATATATTTCATGGGCAACATGGAAGAACAACTTGATCGACGCCTAGAGATCAATGCAGGAATGAAGCGAGCAATTCTTCAAGACTTGCAGTGTCTGCTTCATGAACATCATGCGTTGGTCAGGTTGTTTAAGAGTGCTTTAGAGCGCATGCCAAGTGATGACTATAAAGTTGTTATCAAAGCAGATAAACGACCATCTGGAACACACGAAAGGACATTTAATGCTCCAACAGTAGACGAAGTTGCCATCCTGATTGTTGGTGAACAATTGGAAAAACGCGATATTGTGCTTACACGTCGCGATACTGGGCAACTGCAACAAATATCTGAAACTCATCGATCATATGACACATTGCAATACCCGCTGATGTTTTGGCAAGGAGAAGATGGATATTATTTTAATATTAAAATGAAAAATCCATTGAATGGTGAGTATCAGTATCATAATTTATTTCATTTATTTGTGAAAGACACTGATTTAAAATAATGCTTATTAAAAAAATGGTTAATGTCTGTATTGTTTGCCTTTAAAATTTGCCTTTGAAATGGTTAATTATCAAATTTTTAATTTCAGGTGAAGAAACTACAAAGAAAGTTAGCTCAATGAATTATTACGCATATCGTTTGATGATTCGTCAAAATGCTGACAACTATTTGCTGCGGTTTCGTCGATTGTTTCAGCAGTATTGCGTTGACATGTATGTAAAAATAGAAACGGAACGTTTAACATTCATTAGGTTGAACCAAGCCAAACTGCGTTCTGAGGAGTACATCCATTTACGTGATGCAGTTAATACTGAAGGAAATGCAGCTAATATTGGTCGATTAACTATTCTGCCGGCGACATACATTGGTAGTCCACGTCATATGCATGAATATGCACAAGATGCAATGACATATGTTCGTCATTACGGTCGGCCCGATCTCTTTATTACTTTTACCTGTAATCCAAAATGGATAGAAATTACTCAATTGCTGCTTCCCGGACAAACATCAAGTGATAGACACGACATCACAGCACGTATATTCAGGCAAAAAATTCGGTCCCTGATGAACTTTATTGTTAAACAACGCGTCTTTGGAGATACTCGATGCTGGATGTATTCAATCGAATGGCAAAAGCGAGGCCTGCCGCACGCACACATTCTTATTTGGTTAGTGGAAAGAATTCAGCCTGACCAAATAGATGATATCATATGTGCTGAGATTCCTGATTATGAAGTCGATCCAGACCTACATGATGTTGTTACTACTAATATGATTCATGGACCGTGTGGTGCCATCAATCCCCAATCACCTTGCATGGTCGATGGAAAGTGCTCTAAACGATATCCACGGAAATTAACGGCGGAGACTGTCACTGGCAATGATGGTTATCCGCTGTATCGGCGTCGATCACCAGATGACAACGGTCGAACTGTCACAACGAAAGTGAAAAGAATGGATTTCGTTGTCGACAACAGTTGGATTGTTCCATATTCGCCACTTATTTCTAAATCGTTCAAGACACATTGCAACGTTGAATACTGCAATTCAGTTAAGTCCATAAAATATATTTGCAAATATGTCACGAAAGGCAGTGATATGGCGGTTTTTGGATTGCAATCCTCGAATACCAACGATGAAATTTCACGCTATCAAGTTGGTCGTTATGTGAACTGTAATGAAGCGATTTGGCGTATATTCGCATTTCCCATTCACGAACGTCATCCTACTGTTACGCATTTGGCGGTGCATCTGGAGAATGGTCAACGAGTATATTTCACGGCTTCGAATGCTACGCAACGTGCTGAAACACCTCCAGCAACTACATTGACCAGTTTTTTTGCAATCTGCCAAAGCGATCAGTTTGCACGAACTTTGCTTTACTCGGAGATGCCACGTTATTATACTTGGAATGCTTCATCGAAGAATTTTCAAAGACGGAAGCAAGGCGATGCGGTTCCTGGGTATCCAGATGTGCGTTCTACTGATGCTCTTGGTCGTATGTATACAGTTCATCCAAAGAATAATGAATGATTCTATTTGCGGTTGTTGCTGGTAAATGTGCGTGGGCCAACGTCATTTGAGTCACTACGAACTGTTAATGGTGTAATATTCCCAACATATCGTGCTGCATGTGAAGAATTGAAGTTATTAGAAAACGATAGTCATTGGGATACGACAATCGCTGAAGCCATTATCTGTGCATCTCCAAGTCAGATACGCACATTATTCGCTATCATAATTTCGACATGTTTTCCATCAAACCCATGTAACCTGTGGCACAAATACAAGGATAATATGTCAGAAGATATTTTACATCAAATTCGTGTCAGTTCCAGAAATCACGATATTGAGATGAATGAGGAGATACATAATCGTGCTTTACTCTTGATCGAAGATATGTGTTACCTCATGTGCGGTAATTTATTAATCAGGTTAGGAATGCCAGCACCATATCGTGAAATGAATGACGCATTAAATCGAGAATTGGAACGGGAACGTGAATATGATCACCAGGAATTAGATTTAGTAGTTCAAACGAATGTACCCCTGTTGAATTACCAACAAAAGAAAGTTTATGATACTTTAATGAAGGCAATCGATGATGAAAATGGTGGTTTATATTTCCTAGATGCCCCTGGTGGAACTGGCAAGACATTCCTCATGTCATTAGTTTTATCAACTGTTCGGGCGAGATCTAACATAGCGGTTGCAGTTGCTTCTTCTGGAATAGCAGCCACATTGTTAGAAGGATGCCGTACGGCTCATTCAGCATTCAAATTACCGTTAAATCTTCAAACTATTGAAGAACCAACGTGTAATATTGCAAAACACTCAGCAATGGCCAAAGTTTTAGCGGTATCGAAAATCATCATCTGGGACGAATGCACAATGGCGCATAAACGTGCATTAGAAGCACTTAACCGAACATTAAAAGATTTACGCAATGACTCGAGATGTTTTGGAGGAGCAATGATTTTACTTTCTGGTGATTTCCGCCAAATACTGCCAGTAATTCCAAGATCTACGGCTGCCGACGAAATAAACGCTTGCCTCAAATCGTCAAATCTATGGCGCCATGTGAAGAAACTGCAACTGACAACAAACATGAGAGTTGCATTGCTTAATGATACATCTGCTGAAGATTTCTCGGAGCAATTGCTGACTATCGGTAATGGTCAAGTACCTGTCGATGAATCGAGCGGATTAATATCATTTCCAAATAATTTCTGTAATTTTGTCTCATCAAAAGACGAACTTATCAACAATGTATTTCCAGAAATTATTTCTAACTACAAAAATTATGAATGGATGAGTGAGCGAGCAATTTTAGCGGCTAAGAATAAAGATGTAGATGACCTAAACAACATAATTCAAAATAAGATCATTGGAACAATGCATTCATTCAAATCTATTGACTGCGTCACAAATGAAGATGAAGCCACCAACTATCCAATTGAATTTTTAAACTCTTTGGACGTGCCTGGCTTACCACCGCACAATTTACGCCTAAAGGTTGGCTCCGTAGTAATCATGCTTCGAAACATAAACCAACCAAAACTGTGCAACGGTACGCGTTTGGTGGTTAGAAAATTGATGAACAATGTAATTTACGCTACGATAATGATAGGAAAATTCAAAGGTGAGCAAGTTCTCATTCCGAGGATACCGATGATCCCAACCGATATGCCGTTTGAATTTAAAAGACTTCAATTTCCGATACGTCTTGCATTTGCCATGACCATCAACAAATCACAAGGCCAATCCTTAAAAGTTTGTGGTTTAAATCTAGAACATTCATGTTTTTCCCATGGTCAATTATACGTGGCATGTTCACGGGTCGGAAGACCATCTGCGTTGTTTGTTTTTGCGCCTGATAATAAAACAAAAAATGTCGTGTATCACAAGGTACTTAAATGAAGAGCAACCTATGTACTAAAATACAGAAATAATTATGAATGATTGATGTAGAAATTTAATTTTTTTTGTATTTTTTCCAATAAAAAAAAAAACTGCTTATTTATTGACATTAAGGCGGAACAAAGTTCGCCGGGTCAGCTAGTTATGAATACATGGACCTTTAAAAAAAACTTATACGTAGATTTAAAAAAAAAGTCCGCGTTTCTGCTCGCACATTATCTTCATCTATGCATTACAATCAAAACAATTGAGAATCTTTTCTATTGAACCTCTAGATTATTAACCATATGGACGACTGAGATAATAATTCCGTTGTTGGTTTAACAAGCAAACCGCGAACGAGTCTGCGACCGCAGCCCGCTAGGTGTGGCGCGGCCCTAAAAAGTAGCGGCGAGATAAAGTGGGCGGACTAAGGGCATCTGCAGACTATGTAAGACTTAGACATGAGTTCATCAACTTTCAAACAGCCGGCAAACCTAGACCTTAACATGTCATACTCTCGGGCGGTGACATGACGTCGTAGAAAGTTCATTCTTATATCAAAAAAATAGGAAGTATTCTTCCTAGCGGGCGCTATTTAGTTCGCCTAGTATAAATCGTATTTTTGACTTTACACTGAGCCAGAAAAATTTACGAGATGTGTTCATTCACCTTGTATTACAATATAGGGGCATTATCTATTTGCATGTAATTATTTGAAAATAAAACGTAATTTATGATACTTAATTTTTTTTTATTTGTGACATTTAAATAATTACACTCTTATGCACATCAATAAATGACACGTAATCGCTTTAATAGTCGTTAATCTCGATGCTTTTTTGGCTAAATCATCACATTGTTCACATTCGTCATTCAATTTGCAGTGAGCCCGGTAATGTCCATCTTCACCAGGAATGTTCTCAATCACACATAATTTAGCCAAAAAAGTATCGAGATCAACAACTATCAAGGCGATTACGGGTCATTTATTGATGAACATAAGAGTGTAGTTGTTTAAATGTCAAAAATAAAAAAGATTTATCATCAATTATGTTTTATTTTCAAATAACTACATGCAAATAGATAATGCCCCATATTGTAATTTAATGTGAATGAACACATCTCGTAAATTTTACTGGCCCAGTGTAAAGTCAAATAGTCGATTAATACTAGGCGAAATAAATATTTATGTTTACTCGTAAGTCTTTAACGTACATTTTTTTAAATATAGCGTACAATTTTTAACAATTTTAGAACATTTTTTTGATATAAGAATGAACTTTCTACTACGTCATGTCACCGCCAGAAAGTATGACTTACCTAAACTGCTCCTCGACCTGATCATTAAAAAAAAATGCTAAACCAGCTGGTTAAAAATTAAACATTTGTTGGTGTGCTCCAGGCTTAAGCATTAAACTAACTCATAAATCCAAAAAAGAACCACGTATCTGACGGTAAATATTGTACATCTAAATACGAACGAATGCTATTTTCTATGTCCATTAATTAATCGATTTATCGTTTACTAGACTTAAGTACTTTATTCCCGTTTTGTTTTCATGTCCATGTCCAATTCATCATCATCCTAGCGTTATCCCGGTTGTGCACTCGCACGCGAGTGCCCAGGGTCCGGCTTTGGACCACGATCCAGGATGTGGAAGATCAGGTAATTACAGTGGAGCGACAGCCATCTGACCTCCATGACCCTGTTAACAGGGGAACCTGACCAGTTTGGATCATGGTTACACATTCAGACACCTGAATGCACAGGTTTTCTGTCAATTCAAAGCGCAAAAGTCATTATTAGATGGCGGCACGTGGGATCGAACCTTTACCTCACGCTCCTTCCAATCGTCCATCTATTATTGGTTTATTATTTATCAGTATTTAAATTCTCAGCTAAGTACTGTCACAGTTATTATAATACACTAGTACTGCTGCAAAACTAAAATTAGTTTTGCACAAAACAAATGTCATGGTAAGTGTTCCACACAGATAGCGCTCTACCAAGCCGAAATTAGCCGATGTCTCTATCCAAAGGTCGATGTCGATTATTTATTGCCGGACACTGTATAAAATTAAAAAGTGGTCATTTGGTTAACTTAAGAAAACAACAAATAAAATTAAAAATATAGATTAATTAAAAAACTTTTCTACTTTCTGAAAACCTGCGTACATTGTACATACATATAACTGAAGGATGTAATTAGGTGAGTAAAAGTATTCTTGAACATAACGTCTTCTAAGTCACATAAAAGATAACCAAAATAATCATTTGTACCAATAATAGGAGTTAAAAGTTCCGCTACGAAACTTGCTACGGTTGCTACGAAACATAACACATCGTCTCCTTCAATATTAGTGACGCGTGGTTTTCCTTATTTAAGATCTTTTTTTTTGCGACTGCTAGATTTTTATTAATATAAGGGTCCTAAAATTTTTTTTATTTCAAATCACAAACAGTTTTAGTTTACTTGTGATTTAGTTTAATTGTTTTAAGATCTTACTACTTACTTTTAATTTTCTACCGAAGTTTTATCTCTGTAAATTACGAGTTCTGCGAAATCGTCGCGTGCGCACGCCCTTAGGGCATCCGTGGACCGGGTATAACGACCGAGATCGAACTACGCCATTAGAAAATATAATCGCATCGCTTCTGTGTAAAGGCAGACTGTTGTGCCCACTTCGGCGTCAAAACTAGGGTTAGGTTAAGCACCAGTTTTAACATAATAAATGGTTTCATTAAAACTGGTGCTTGATCACTGTCCGTTTATGTCCGATTGCCATCTCACCAAACTATAAGATTGATCGCCGTAGTCGGAATCACGCTAGGACGACAATGTGTAAGTAGTTTATCTGTGAGCAGACAGTGTCTTTTGGCGGAAATAAAAAGCAAAAAAAAATATTTTTCCCATGCAGACAGGGTGCCTAGTCATTGAAGGGCAATCCACAAGCAAGGCACATCGTGCCCTATTAAATGTTTATTTTTAATTGAAAGTAAATTTTAACCGACTTCAAAAGGAAGGAGGTTCAACCAACCGCACATCATTCTTGATCGACTTCAAAAAGGAAGTGGTCAAACAAGCGTTTTCAAAAAAAAATATGTTGTTTATGTAATATTATGTTTTTTTAATATCGCCAAGTGAAAGAAACGTGGCAGCAAGTCGGTGCTACTCGTAGTGCTAATAAAGCGTATCGTACGTTCACGTCTATGTCTACGCTGGCACCGATTTTCTTCCTCGTTTCTTTCAAAAGTTATTTCAAACATTTTAGTTTATATTTTTAAGGCGGTTGTTTTTTTGTATTTACTATTATTTTAACTGAATGACTCCTCCAATTTGACTCAAGCTGGTAAGCGCCTCAGAACTCAATTAATGTGAATGATACTATAAACATAGGTTAATCTCAATGTCCCTACCTCCATCTACCCCATGAAATATGTCCAGTAGATAAGTGCAACCGAGTTCTTTGACGGTGCTAATGAACCGAAAACTGTATCAGTGAAAACCTATCAATTTCAATTAACTCGCTTAATTAAGGCCAGCGGTGTACATGTCAATACTCAATACTCGCGACATTTCGCCGACTGTCGATTTTACCACTGTACCACTAATGTATGCGGGCTTACGGAACAGTTGCAAAAATTCAGGGTAAAAAAGTTAATAAAATAAATAAAAACCACCGGATTTCAACTAACGGATTTGTCAACTAAGCAATATATGAAGTGTTTGTGCGCAATACGCAGGTGCACCCTTAATACACTCTCATAGCTCGATGAGACGACAATCCGACATGACGAAGAAATGCGGCACAGGACCAACGGCATAACGTGCTTATTTGAGGCACGGAGGTGATAACACTTCCTGACTTCAAGCTGTTTCTGAGTTATTTCAAGACAGAAAAACCATACCTACCAACTACCACTTACTACCAACCGTGCTGACCACTGGACCAACGAGGCAGTATTCAGCACATGAGTAGTTACGTGTTATTCAGGGTCTAATGTTTTCTAATCCACAGCCACAACCAACCTAAGCCCCCTCTCTATCTCACTATGCTAATGCAACAATGTAATTATACAACTTTCATAGCCAGTACCCTGGCGACAAAAGACCTACGTCTTCTTTCTTATCAGATGATTCTGAAAATCGAAGCGCAGGGTTTTGGTCTCGTAACTTATTATCCACCCGGACCACAATCACTGCTTGAGACACAAGATGTTAATTCGTTACTTTGAGACAATTCTCTGGCTATGTTCCATAATCCTTTTTATTCGCAAAGAACAACAGTTACTATGACTCTACTTTGGACAAGCAGGCAACTACATATTATATTGCAGAGATATCTACCATCTAGATTTCCGTGATCCCTTGTTTTGGTAAGTAGGTATTTATTGCAACTTTCCAATCGGAACATCAATTTGCATCTTAGTCGGAGTAAACGCTGACATTTGTTTTGCTCCTGACACCGTGGGCGTGAGGTGTTTGTGGCTGACTCTTGGCTTACGCACATTGCGCACTTGACTATTTATATGCGGTTGTCGTTTATATCAGCTGTAATCTATGTGATCTTGCGACATTATTTTAATTGTCAGGATAATTTTTATCTTTTAAGTATCCTGTTTCTAGGCACAACAGGCAATCAATTTTATTGTTATCGAGAACGCCGGCGTCCTTATGAGACTCGAAGGATAATATTAAAATAATAAACTGTCTTTTTACTATACCTACGCATCTACGCCAATAAGCTGTACCACCGACATATTATAATGATCATCGTCTTACATTAAAAACAAAGAACAATAATAAATAAATATCTTTAATTCCGGCATAATACACCCATATAAATTTACAGAATTTAAATTAAAAATAGCTATTTTAAAATAAAACATGACAGAATATCGTTAAAATAATCGAAAATAGTATACATTTTGAATTTGACTTAGTTGGTACCTAATAGGTAAATTAATATTAAAATAAAAGTTTCTAAAAACATTGTAAAATATTACGTAAAATAAACAAAAAATAAAATTTAAGTAAAGACTTGTTATTTCTTGTTCGCGCTCTGGTGCATGGTATAACTTTACCTCTCTAAGTATTGTAGTCGTGAAGAGTTTATTATTCCTAGCCTAAAGAGCAAAATGTACATGATTAAATAATGCCAATTACAATGTCCAAAATATACGTTTGACCTACCTTTTACCTACACTTTTGAAGTTTCAGCACAATACTACAAAAAGTCTAAGTCATGCACAAAATGATTGATTACGTCGAAGTCATGCACGAGTGTGAAGGTTCGTTTCCACGAAGACATTGTAAGTCGCTATCGCTAAATGTAAAAATGTAAAAATAAATTATAAAAGCCAGATTTAGGTAGTTTGGCTGTTCGGTAACTTGACGTATGCATGCAGGGTTGTTCGAAGAGAAGAGAGAGAAGAGAAGAGAAGAGTTTCACGATTCTATTGTTCTTCTGTTCCCGGGTCCATGAATTGGATTACCATATATGCCAGTTCCCAGTTCATTTTTAAATCCGGTTATTATAGGAAATATGCATAATTGAAACTTTCCAACGTTGAGTTTGGCCATGTTATTTTTACAAGACTTATGACAGGACGGCCATAAGTCGATCCCGAGGCGGCACATCGAAAAAAAACAACGCGTCCGTGAAAACGTGGCTTTACGGGGTTAAGTACATGTTTCCGATGCTGTCTGTACCTACCTACATTATGTGCCATATGTATGGCCTGGTTTGACCAAATCTCGCCGGTCGTAAAGTGGAAACCCAGAGGTTATCAGCTCGTGCGATGCATCAGAAGGTGGAGTTTGGTCACGTTTGTTTTACGCGGTTCATAAAGTGATATGACCTTTATAGTGATTCTTTGAATTAACCGCTGTTTACCATAACAGAAACACAAGCCGAAATCGATAGAGAGAATGTTTGCCCAAAAAATGTCTTATCACAAGCACAGAATAAGTTGTCACAAGTTTTCAAAAGTTACTTCTCTGTATACTGAACTAATTTTAGTAAGAAACAGGATGATTCTGCTAGGTTACCTTTTGTAGCGTAAAACGGAAACTGACATTTAATCGGATGAAAACTGGGAAATCTTCCTGTTAAAAAATGATTTTTTTTTGTTTTTTAACACACAAATTACCTAGCCCGAAACTAAGCGTTAGCTTGTGCTATGGCGACTAGGATAATAGATAGACATACATCCATGACTTAAGTACAAATGCTCGTGCTCGTCACACAAACTTTTGTATCTTGCGGGATACGAAACCGCAACCTCTGGTTTTGTAGTCCGGAGCGCGAACCACTACACCAAGACGGTCGTCGATTAGGAGAAATAAACTCCACAGCCACCCATTTAAATATCTTACTCGTATTTATGACTAGTCGCCTACCTCAAAAATAGCAAGCAACCATTACAACAAAATATTTCACAACCAGCATCAGATGAAAGCACTAAACAATATTTCACTGCGTTACAGGCTCTCTATAAAATCAACAACGCACAATAAACCTCGAAGAAAGTCTTATAATAACCCCGATCAATATAATATCTGGTTGGGGACAGTCGCGCGCGCAAGCTACTTTATTCGCGCAAGTTCGCGCACGGCCATAACTTCGGCCCGCACGATGGGTCGGAAATCGCTTTTTATAGACTTAGAAATAGATTTTGATAATCTTGTTTTTTTTTGAAATGCAGCGTTTCCAATGTATAAAATACGTTTTATGTTTGTTTATAGTATTACCTATAAATCAATAACGTTTGAGAGTTTTCTTTTAAAATATTGAAAAATAGGACGGTTTATCAAAATTTAATCAAATCAATATAAGGCCTTTATAAGGCTACTATAACATATTTACAACTAAAAAATAAAGAAATATTATAATACATGATTAGGTACAAAATCAAAAATCATAAAAAGGGTCCTTGTGGTAAGGTTCCCAGGATGCTGGCAGCATTACCCCGCTGGATAGCGATGTAAATTAAAAATAATCAAAGTATCATATCTGTGGTTTGACTGCGCATAATTCACTTCAGCACGATGAAACTGTCATTATTTCAATTATGCGCAGTAAATTAAACTATTAAAAAAATTATATTTTGGATAAACACAATTAAAAAGAGAATTTGTAAAAAAGTAAGTAGGTATTACAAATATTTGGTATTTTTTTAAATATCTATCCTATAATATTAGCTACACCATTACATGATAATACACAACTGTGTAAAAAATGATACAAAGTTTTTTTAAATTAGAAACCAAAAATACGCACACGCGCAGGAGTTTTGGTTTCTTATATAAACTTATAAAAAATAATAACACTGTGTTAAAAAATCTTAAAGCTATTAATACAAGGAAATAAGAAAAGTAATTTTCAGCCCACAGCGCACAGCACACCGCAGTTTGTCGACAGCGCAATCGGCTCGCCCACTCGCTTCGTCGTAAACTACGCGCGCGTCGTTTGAGAGACAACAATGATAAGCTTTGATAATTTTACACTATCACCGTTCCAACTCAGACTGTACAAGTTAGCATGGCTACCCTATAAATGCGGCGTTGTAAAAACCTGTCTGCCTTTTCAAAATTATAGACTTCAAGGTAGTAAATTAAGCTTTTGCTTGACAAGGTTCATCCCACTGTGTAGTTAAACCACATATCAGTGCCCTTTGACAATAAAAATAAAATTCAATTTTTTCTGCATATAGACCCAACAAGGGGCACTTATACACGTCCCAATCTTAACCCTACCACTGCTTCGGGATAATTGTGGGCTAGTGCTGAGAAGAAGCAGCGCAAGAAACTCGAGATCGATCTCAAAAAGAAGTCAATGTAAATAAGACTAAAAAACTCTTGGTTTTAAGAGGAAGCAGGCTTATATTAATATTTGGTTAAAACAAATATCGCTGAATATTGGAACTTACATTTAGTTAATGAGGTCACATTCTCGTATAACTTAAGATTCCTGACTAATGATTGACCCTTAAGTTGTAAAGGCAAAGTAATAAAATAAGTAAAAGTTTCTTATCTCTTAGTTAATTATTTATTTAGAACTTCTTCATTATGTATGCTCTTTCTAGTCTGAAAAACAGGCTCAACCCAGTTCAGATGAATGAGTTTAATATGTCCTATTTTATTGAATTTCAAGCCTTATTTGTTACATCTTTTTGACTTTGTTACTGTTAATAAATTATTTATTATTTTATTTGTGTTTAGTAGGCAAACAATACGTAAACAGGTTGACTAACCGGCTCACGCTGACTACACAGCAGCAGAAACCATTCTACGATATAAACAACTTTTCATCATATTATTTTCATATACAATTTATTTTATCCATAAGAATGGAAACAATCGCCCCACAAAGCATCAGGTCGCTTTGTGCAACTCACCGGAGGCCTACTTTGTAATGTCCGTATTTTCGAATTACTACTAAATCCGTCCCTGTCACTCATGCTAGCGTGGTAGTGCGAGTAACTGCGATGACTATAAAAGAAAGTACGGACAAAGTTTTACGTAGTCGAGCCCCGCATAAATCCACCACAAAGGTGGTAAATGGTCATCGCGCTGTTTCAAAGTACTGGCCATGTCGCGAGCTTGTATAGCCTTATAATGCTAGAGTGACCATGCCACAACATATGAAATAACATTATCCTAACGAATTTTCGGCTACGGCAGCCAATCCCCATAGAGATCAATCAGGCTAGGAGATATTACAGTGCACAAGTGTGTGCCCAATACTCTGTTCTTCGATGAAACAGCATTCCGACATGACCAGTGAGTGATCTAGCGCAAGACCAACGGCTTAACGTGCTTTCCGAGGCACGTTTCATTCACTATGCAAAGATTAGATAAAAAAAACAGCAATCGAACTTCTTTCGCATACCGGGCGACTGCTCTGCACGCCTCCCGCCCGACTCGTTGGTTTTCAAATTGGTTTTCAAGTTGCCGCCTGCTGCTTTCCAGACCAAACAGTTAAATTTTAGCCATTTTAAAAGCCATCAGTTAGGTAGGCAGCTGGACTGAGTGAATATATTATACCTAGAGGTTGACGGTGCTAAATGACCGTTCGTGGATTTGTGAAGTTTTGACGGAAACGGAAGTTTAGTGTGTCTAGATCTCAATGGCCTATTAACTAGCCAGATTCGTCATAGGCTCAAATAATTTAATCTTATACCTTTGAACGAGCAATCCTGGTATAATATGTATTTATTTATATGCTACGAGTATTCGTGATCTTTACGATTGCGCTGAATAGTTTTTTTTTTTGCCTGGCTCGTTGGTCTAGTTGTCAGGACGCTGGGTACTATCCACGAGGTCCCGGCTTCGAATCCCGGGTCAGGCCGAGAGTGTTTGGGTTTTTCTGTCTTGAAATAACTGAGACACAGCTCCGGAGTCAGGAAGTTGGTGGTGATAACACCCCCGTGCCGTACCGTACGTTAAGCCGTCATCCTGCGCCTGATCTCTCTACGGTCATGTCGGACTGCCGTCTTACCGAATTATGAGAATAAAGGAGCAGAGAGTGCACCTGTGTATTGCGCACACACTTGTGCACTATAATAAGTCCCGCGCAGTTGGCTAATCTCTGCTGAGATAGGCCGCCGTAGTCGAAATTTGGCTAGGAGGACATTGTTTCTTTTTACTTTTGTTTTTTTTGGTATTTATTCAAGTCTCTTGGGTACTTATTTATAAACATGGTCACCCCAATCAAGGCATACAAAACCCCTTTCACAGCGTCCCGCCTCGAAACCCTCGGTTTATCTGTGTCACAAACTGGAGCACTATACTTAATACAGCATCTAAAGCTACTTGTATATTTGTATATTTACTCGTGAATATAGCAAAGAAATGCTCTGCAAAAATCGCAATTCACTTATTTCACTCGAATGAGATATCGGTTATTTTCAAGTTAACAATAAAATAAAATAAATAAAAAGTAAATAAATGTGGACAACATCACATACATTGTTCTGATCCCAAAGTAAGTAGCTAAAGTACTTGTGTTATGGGAATCCGAAACAACGAAGGTACCACAAACACCCAGACCCAAGACAATATAGACAAATATTTTTCTACATTAACCTGACCGGGAATCGAACCCGGGACCTCAGAGCTGGCGACACCATGAAAACCGGTGTGTACACTACTCGACCACGGAGGTCGTCAAAACTTAACTTTTTGTTATTTTTATTAGGCAGACATTTGATCGCAATCTCACCTGATGGTAAGTGTCGATGCGGTCGAGGATGGGTCACTCATCGAAAATATGCTATTGTTTTTTTAATATTTTTAGAGTGATTTCACTATTCATATTATAAAACTAAATTTTTCAATGCACTATCTTAAATAAAAACCTAAATCAATAACGCATTTTAGCAGACTAGAAGCAAGTAAGAAAAACATTAAGTCTAATTATAGGTAGGTACTTAAAGAATCATGAAGTTAAAGTTAACTTTAACTTGTTGTTTGCGTTTACGTATCGATCGCGTTAACAGAATCATGAAGTTGTTAATTTTTACCTCTACATCTTTTAATTAACATGTCGAATAAAAATCTAGCAAAAATAAACGTTCACTGAAAATTAATTGTACCCGTCACGTTACGTTAGCTGTAAAAACATGGCGGCCATTAAAAAAATCGCGTAAACCTTATTATTTAGTCATAATGTCTCGAACGGTTTGAACGGTAAAGCTTTAATTACATATTTTTATTGCGTAAAAGCGTAATTACGATATTTATTGATAAAAACACACACAAAATATGACAGTGCGCGGCGTATCGGCCGGAGATAAAAGGGGACCTGCACTTACGCGCCCTCCCCTATTTATAAGACAAACTTCATTTTTTGTCTTTTTATTAAAAGCTCGGAGGTCATCATCATCACTGCTTTGAGACAATCACAAATATACAGGTTTAATCATAATAATATTAATTGATCTTCCTAAAGTAAAGAAAGAGTCTTAGTACAGCAGTATTAAACTGTTTTATTTGTAACCATTCTGTTAAAGATTATATTCCGCGTCCCACACTTGAATTTTTATTTTAAATTTCTAAATTGCTTGGTAAAAAACCTTTCATAAACTGTAAAGTATTTTTTATACTTTTTCATAATCTAAGTTAAGATTTGGATGTTCTTTTATTTTAAGTATTCAGTCAGTATGATATTTACAACTTTGCTAGGATACGTCGCAATAGTTAGAAATCATAAAAGCGTAACTAAATAAATGTACTATGTTATGTTCGAGTATTATGAAAACCAAAACTACTGAAAATCAAAACCAAACTCGGAACCGGTTCATACATATGGCCGCGACTGGAATGTGCTACAGTTTAAATGAGGCTGCGCGGGAGTCGAACCGGTCGCCGCCGCCTCCGCGCGGGGAAAGGCCATGATTTACGGCTAAAATTAAACCCGGCTACCCGCACGAATGGTACCGCGAATTTTCGATACTTTCTGAACGACGCGTGATTTTTTTGAACGAGATTTTTGAGAAAATTGCGCTCTCGTTCGTGACCTGTTAATAGTGTGCACTGGTTTTCGACTTTACAGGATAAAGACATCATCCGAATTAAAGAATCGGTGATTGTCTAAACGATTTTTCGTACCATGAAATAACATTGGATTCGGTTCCAATGTGCCTTGTCCGAAGATTTAAGTTCAGTCTCTCTCTCTTTATCTGCTAAACAAAAGAAAAAAGACAGACTACAATAATTTAGAACTGTCATAAAGTTAGAAATTGAGTGATGCGATTTATTACGTATTTGGACAAGTTTTTGCGTGTTTTTGTCTAAGTTTAGTCGTCATCAAATTACATTCCGACTAAATTGTCTACGGATTCTCAATTTCCTTAGCAACTTACAGCTGTTTAGTCTGACGTTTCTAAATGATATAGTCTGTCTCTTTTTGTTTGTTTGGCAGAGAAAGAGAGACTGAACTTATATTTAATTTTAGACAGGGCACATTAGAATCGAGTCCATTGACTTTTCTCTACTTAAGGATTTATTAATTACTTACTGTTATTATTATCACCCTGATAGCTAAAGCTAAAATACACCACTGTAAAGTTATACCTTAAGCGATTTTTATCAGAATTTTATTCTGCGTTGAGCTTAAACTTCAAATTAGGCAACTATGAAAAGTTCGAAACAATATAGATATTTTATCATTTATCAGGCAGCAGTTGAGTTCCTAAAAAGATAAAGGTACCCCTAATAAAAAAGAAGATATACCTTGACGTGATACATAATATTTGTATAACAGTATTCTAAAAATACGGTATAAATAAGTCACATCACAAACAGTAGACATAAGACATTCATACCTATTTTCATTAGAGTTTTACAATTGAGCTATTGTTTATTTAAACTCCTAAATATTGCTAATATCTCTTTTCTGCAATAGACGTTTCCACAGCTGATACTAATTTCCATCAGGATCGATAAAAATCAAGCAATCCCAGTTCTCATTGTTTCTATTGGCACATCAATCCGCGCGTACCTACGCATAGCGCTTGCTGAGATTACACAGGGTGTTTTGGAAATATGTTACAATGCAGTCCAACTGTTGAAATCAGTAAATATAGCATTAATATAATTAATGCCAAATAAAATGTTATTTTCTTTCTAAAGAAAAAACTCATAACTTTTGATATTTTAATAGTCTAACTTCTTCCTTGATTGTACCTACTCGAAATCAAAGAATACATTTCAAACTTTTCATTAGAGAAGTAACTGTTGTTCGTAGTGTCAACAGCAACTGGCTGTTTCTGAGTTATTTCAAGGCAGAAAAAACCAGAAACACATTTTGGCTTGACCCAGGATTTGAACCCGGGACCTAGTGGATACAAGCCAACTACTAGACCAACGACGCAGACTGTTAATAACACAACATCATCACTTCTCAAAAAATTTCATACACGATGTGCTGAAATAGATATCCACTTTAACAGCTAAAAAAATCGGTCAAATATCAGCCAATGACTTTTTAAACTTTCTTGTTGAATTGTTTATCACTACCATTACACTTACCTATCTAAGCACAATACTTAGATAGGTACGGATGCATGAATTCTCGTATTATTATAGATAGTTAGATAGATATATACTCTTTATTGTAACCAGAAAACACAACAAAAAACCATGTCGGTAGGAGGTACAAAGTAGGCGGTCTTATCGCTGGGAGCGATCTCTTCCAAACAACCTTTGGGTCAAGGAGAACACTAGTGTATTATTGTGATCAGCCAAAGAGTCGTGCACTCACAATATTTCTTTATTATTACTAAAACACCCTGTATAGTGAACACAGATAGCATCTCAGCAGTCGCGCTGCAACCGTGGCGTTATCTCCATCTGCGGTAGCTATGGTACAACTCGGGTCGCTCCATACAAATTGTATGGCCTATCGGCTGCTATTTTTGGGCATAGTTAACCTTATAGTTTTCTTGTCTATTGCACTAATGGGGGCGATTCATCGTCATGGTGTGAGAACTGAGAACCCGATAGTTCTGATAGCATTGCCTTTGCGTTTGTGGGAAATAGGTCCAGTGGTCGGGGTTACAATGGGGTTAAATAAATAAGGCTTGGTGAATGGAATTGGGAGCGATACGTATTGGTGTGGACCATGGATATCAATAGGGATTATGTAACATTTTTAGGGTTCCGTATCAATTTTAAACTAATATCAAATACGGTCCCTTATTGCGATCTGCGGTCCTTGAAAATATATAAAAACAAACTTTGTCGAAATCCAAAAATACAGCAATTAGAGCCTTATTTTCTAACATTTCGCCAAGGGGTACAACTAATCGAAATTTAGGGTACTTCTTTCTAATAGACCTAGAATCATGAAAGGCAAAAATGTAGCACAAGTAAATAAAAAAAAAACGAAAGTCGGTAAAAGTAATTTATTGCACCATCACCAAAAATAAATTTAATTTTTTTTACGGAACCCTCGATGCGCGTACAACAAACGGGTTTCGTACAAACAAAGGTTTTTTAAGGATTTTACCACTATTCGGGCTTTTCTTTTACTTTAACTAGCTTCCTTCTTGCAGAATCTCATGATTCTAGGTCTACGGGAAGTACCCATAGGTTTTGATTCCCTTGCGAAATATTAGAAAATACGGCAAAAATGGCGGTATCTTTGGATTGTGTTAACTTAGAAGCATGATTTTTTCAGAGTTGAAGCTCTGAAAAAATCATGCTGGACGTATAGATATAATACGCAGGGTAAGTATTTGATGTTAATTAGTAGACAGACGGACAACAAAGTGTTTCTTTTTTCCTTTTGCGATGTGTAACCCTAAAAACGAAACCCTTTTAAAAAACTACATAAGCAAGGACAATGAGTGAATCACGGAGAGAATCACTGAACTGAAGATACCATTCTCTAAAAATGACCCTATCTCACCGCAATACAAATTGACTTAGCGTAAATAACTGGGCTACTGGGGAAGGAATCAATGTGCTTCTGTAAAATGGCAGAAGTATACCGATGTGGTTTCGAGTCCCACCAAAGATGGTCTATGTATTTTTGTCTGTGAAATTTACTAACATTAACTTAATAAAGGGCGTCTTTTCTTATTCAACCAATAAAAAGTTTTCGAAAGCAATGTTCTTGTTCTTTTACACTTGTAATTTTATTGACCAAACCACAAAATGTTTTGCTTATTTAACCTACAAGTCAGGTTTCTGCATGACTGGTTAATTCGAATTGACATGTGGTTTAATATTTTCGACTGGAAACAGATTGCTCGATTATGACCCTTGTTTAAATTTACATACAGACAGAAATCGAAGATTGTTTTGCGTTATTATATTGTTTTGACAGAATTCGCAGAAAGTCGTGGAACTGAAACATTACACCGAAAAAGTTGTAATTACAACTAGAACAACAATCGATGAATATTTTGAATGCGGTCTTAACTGGCTTATGAGAATTGGCTATTTGTTACCCTACTTATTGTAGAAGCAATGAACTGTCAAAACGCTCTTCTTCCATAGATTTTGTATGGGTATAGTACACTGTGTCACATTTTGCTGTACCTATTCAACTAATTTAACTTGGTACCTACGCTAAATCAAATATTGCAGTAATTAAAAAAAATATCAATGAACGCGTGTTCGAAATATGATTTTTTTTTCATGAAATATGGTTTCGAAATAATTTGTGCATAGTTGACACTATCTTCGTTTTTTTACCATGGGAGTTTTACAGGTAAATAACTCGTTTACGAGTTTAAGAATCAGAAAGGATTTTCCAACTTTTCAATCTCAAATATTTCTGATTACTCACCATTGTTTGCAGTGAAGTTTATGTTTTCCCGCGGTGGATTTCCTGAAAAAAAAAAAGAAAAACTTGCTAAAAATTGAAATATAGCAATTTAGATGAGATAAATGTCCACATGTCGGTACAGTTTGTTGAGAATTTTTTATACAAATGTCGCATGTTTTAAAAACTGGTTGCGCCGGGAATCGAACCTTTTGTGGCTTAGTTAGGTGATCATTATCATACTATTTTGTCTTAATGTCAAAATTTTAATGTAAAAGCTGAAAATTATTAGTCCCATCCAGCTAATAAACAATAGCTACATATTCGATGTAGATATTCTTTTCAGCTTAGAATGATATTTTTTCAGGTTACTTTATACTCGTATCTACTATATCTACTTACAAGAAGTTTTCGTCAGTTTTTAAGAAGTTGACACAGCAACAAAGGGTACAAACTTATTAAAAATAAGCAAGCCTGTTTTTTTTACCTCTTGTCAAAAGATCCAAAAGCTTGCTGGAGAAGTGAAACTCAGATTGAAACATATCGTGACACATGTACTCTTAATGATTAAGTTAATGAAGACAAGCCACGCAATCAACCTATCACCAATAGTAACAATACAACATAACAACCACTAAATTGTTTACGATTATTACAAAACTGTTTTAAATCACTGATATAAAATTACACAAAAATAATTTGAAACACACTGGCCACTATATTTTTTTCGGAATTAAAACTATAAAAAAAAACTTGCTGTATTTATTTTTTAAACGCGGCACGTGTGTGGTTAAGAACTATATTTCGAAGCACGGACGAGGCCGATTGTCGCAAACTGTTTAATTATGCCTTGTCCCGATTCATTAGTGCACTAGGGAATCAGGGACGGATCGAGATACTTTTTTTTTCGGAGACTGGAAAAAATCAACGATAGCTTAAAGAACCAAATATGAAAATTAATATGACGCTGAAAATGATTTCATTTATTTATACTTTCTGCATCAATTAAATACAATGTACAAATGGCGGACTTAATGCCAAAAGCATTATCTACCAGTCAACCATAGGTCAAACACAGAGAAGATACAGGCGGTGCAAAAGAAGTTTTTGCGTCTCTATTTGCGCTTTAAGAAAAAACTACCCGATTTTTTTTTACAACTGCAGTGTTTTATTTTAGCCACCTTCAACCGATTTTCAGCAGTAGTTAAGCTGGGTTGACCCATTTAATTTTTTAGAGATAACATTCAGTGGCTTCATACATCAATAATAATGATGTAAGTTTAACAATAAGAATTATTTTATCTTCCTTTTTCTTTAAATGTGAATGTATTCTAAAACATGTTATGTCAAACTAATTGTTTAGTAAACTATCCTAATAATATAATTCGAAGGCGCCGCAGCGTCGTTGCTCAAAGTCCCCTATCTTACACAAGCGAGATGGTTCCCACTCATAAACTTAAGAGAACAAAAGCAGTGCATGAATGAGAGTAGGGGAGGTCAGCTCAAAGCGGCCACCTTTACTTTGAGTCGTAAAAAACCTATTAAATAAGATGATATTCGAAAAGATTTTTATACTAATAGGTAGAAAACATATTTATTCTTCATTGTGCGCAATACAAATTTGAAAAAAGTTGAAAATACATATATGACACGTAAATTACGAAAAGGTGGCAAAAAGCCCCTTTGCCCAAGGTGCCGCGCAAAGCGGCCATGGGGGTAAGGGCAAAGCGGCCAGTCCAATAGTGTATGAGAAATGTACATTTTTTGACAAAAGATGTACCTAGGTAGTGTTCGAAAAAAAGAAGAGTGCCAATAATTCAAGTTCAAAATCAACATGTATTTTTTATAAAACCTTTGGTGTCAATTACACATTTAAACCCTTAAAATTAATGACACTTTTAATTTCACCTTCGAGGAGGTTAGGCCTCGGGCTCTGGCTATAGACGTCGGTTCTGGACGTCTTAAATTTAAATCAGGATAGCGCTTGATAAATCTCTTGTGAAAATCGTGACCAGCGGTTTCATTCTTAAATGGGTGTTGAATCTTATTTACTTGAGCATACTTCTTTGGCAAAACCAAAAAAGAGGTCGTCCATTTGGAGCACAAGCTTATTTTCCTGTTCTAAAGTAAATACCGTTTCAAATCTGCCCATTCTTTTTTTTAGTAGATACTATTTTTAAATGTCTCCGCAATGTGGGAGGGAGGGATACAATATTTAGTTGCTATAGATTTATTTGAGCCTTATTGTTCCTTCACGTCTTTGATTGTTTGCGCCATTGAACTTTCGTCCTATGATCCGTGTGTAGTTTTTCTTTAATAATTGTTGACCATCTTAACAAAATAATCAAGTATTATACATTTATTTAAGGCTGCTTGGGCAAAGCGATCAGATGGCCGCTTTGCCCGAGCCGCTTTGCCTTTTTCGTGCACTTTATTTTAAAAATTAACAGCTGTCATATTTTACATTAACTTTGTAAGCAAATAATACACAAACATAGTCTAATAAATGAGTGACAAGGGGCATTAGATAAAAGTAATGAAATATGCATGGTATGCATCAAAACAGGCTGGACTTACCTCACATTTTGTTAAGGAAACCGCTAATATTAAAAAATTGTCCCTGCACGCACGCGCTTGCCGCGACCGCTGCCGAATGGCTGATCGGGGCGGGGCGGAAGGTTAGCTGTGAGACGAACCGGTAAATTTCGTTATGACATTTAATAGAACCGTATACGGAGCCATGGCCGCTTTTCCTTCTGTGGCCGCTTTGAGCTGACCTCCCCTACACCCATAATGTGTCGATGCCAGGACCTGGCCGTGTTTAGAAAATGTAAAGACGCTCCACTAAGCTCCGACCAGGAATTCTCTTTCACAGGGCAGGCACTTAAAACACTATCTATCTCCATAAACAAACGAGACAATGCAATACGAAACACGTATTTTAACGACTCTAGAAAACTGTAACCCATGCCAAATGGTTGGCCTATTGAAAACGAACAATCCTTGGAGTTCTTCGAGAACCTCGTAGTTATAGCAAACAATTTAAACATTTTATTTACAAGTTCCTGAGTGCGGCCCACAGCGCGTCTGGAGAGGTCAGGGTTAGCGACGCTCGTCTTTTGACCCTAGTGTCTCGATCCTTCACTTGCGCACGATAAAAATGTATTGCCATCCCGCTTCCACGGGCCACGACACTTTGCTTGACTTTTAACCCTTCACGTCATTGTCAGCTCTTTCTTTTTCTGTCGTGCGTTGTTGGGTGTATTGCCATTTCATTCGAACAGGTTATGACATATCGGGTGACTTCTGACCTGAGCATCGGTAGTAGTGTTGTCTCGTTTTATCGTGAAGTTTTATGTGTGTAGGCGTCTCTGTTGCTCGTGTCACGACCCCTTCGACTAGCCAGCTGAATAGATTAGGTGTTTTCGTACGAGTGTGGTGTGGGTTCAATATTCATTGATAGCCGGTTCGTTGCCATTTAAAATGCAAGAACTGTGTGATTGTTTCCTTTGACTTAACTTGTAAGTGATTAACTACTCAATAGCGCAATAACTATGCAATATAACGTTGATTTTAGAACAAATACATCACTAATAAATGATAATGCAACTGCGCGAGAATATCTACCGATTTTTCGATGAAATGAAGCTATAATGAACCTTCTTAGACTTGAGTTTTAAGCAGCCGGTGAACATTGATTGACAGCTAATTAGACAGAATCCCAATACAAAATAGGTCAAATAATGCTAAATTGGAGATAAATCTTTGACGATCTGCCCCATAAGCAGCAATATAGCAACTGGCAACGACAATCTAGCCGTTGCCAAGTTCTACGTTAGGAATGAAATCAAGCATAATTTCTAAATTACTCCTCCATCCTTCGCACCTCAAATTGACATCTATCTACACTTAATATAATAAAGAGGAAAGATTTGTTTATTTGTTTGTATTGAAAAGGGCCCCGAAACTTGTAGACCGATTCAAATGAAATTTGGTACAGAGATAGTTTGAAACCCTGGAAAGGACATAGGCCACTTTTTGTCGCGATATAAAATCATCAGGGAGATGAAATGGGGGATGAAAGTTTGTATGGAAAACTCGACTTTTAGCGCGGGCGAAATCGCGGGGAGCTGCTAGTCGTAGATAAAGCGATGCGCCGGGCAGGTAGCAAGCGTGTCGGCGCGAGAAAAACTCGCGGCTGACCTGAGGCGAACGCAAGCATTCCAACTGCACAGAACTACGAAGATATGGAGGTCTGATACTGATGCAGTTGAACGGTGCGAACTGTGATCCGCCAACAGGGTCCTATTTCACAAAACGTACAACTCTTGTAAAGGTATAAGTTCGTAGCCGACCACACGCAACAGCAGCAGACGACATGTCGCCGCGACACTTCTGGTATTTCTATGAAAGTTTCGTGTCGCTAGCTGCGAATGGTATTTCATTCAAATACATACACACCAGTAGTGTCGCGTCGACACGAACTTATACCTCAATACGAGTGTGTAACCATAATAGTAGGTAACGTCAATTTCTACTATGGATTACTATATTACTATGGTTAGAAACTTGTATCACAAGTACGCTTTCTGAGACATGGCCGTCTTACTAGACGACGACGTTGTGACGTCATTTCAGATATCATGTTTGAAAGCCGAAAGCTGGGCGGTAGTTCTGTGAGCATAAGTGGTTGGTGGTTCCATTGACAACCGAAACGAGCATACCTATTTGTGCAAGGTACAACACTGTTTTGGTCGTAAAAAAAATGTTATAACAAGAATAACGGATACGTTCCGTTCAACCAAACTATACGGCTGATGACAAATGATAAATGTGAAGGGCACTGAGGTTACAAGATCACGGCCTTAGATAAGATTTGGTTCATTTCCTAACAAACTAAGTTATGTTGAAAAAAAACTTAACTACTGCCACCAGATAATTTGATGATGTTGCAGTCAAATAGATTTAACCACCCTTTATCTTGATATCGGAGACGTTTCTCCGCGACGCAGTTTTGGCTCTAGCTATCTAGTGACAGGGGCGGATGGAGACGAAAATTCAGATTAAGTCGAGTTTATATCTACACATATTGAGCGTGTCAAACACGTACTGTGTACTCAAATCTCATGTCCAGGGAGAAGAAAATATACATCAAGTTTCCCAACAACCAACGCAGCAACGGGAGAAAAATATATACAAATATTCGTTAGAGCTTACTACAGCAGTATAAAAGTTAGATAATGATCGTTTGCTAAGGTAACACTTTAATAGTTATACGAACAATGACTACCTCTTGGTCTATTGGTCGGCACGAAAGCTTCTATCCAAAAGGTTCCGGGTCGATCGCAATTTATTTCTAGGTTTTTTTGTATTGAAATAGTGTCTGACTCAGGAAGTTGGTGGCTTTAACAGTTAACACGTGTTTCGGAAGGCCCGTTAAGCCGTTGGTTGGGTCTTACGCCTGATCTCTCTTCAGTCATGTCGGATTGCCTGCTACGAGAGTTAAGGAACAGAGAGCGCATCTGCGTATTGCGCACACACTTGTACTCTATGTAAGAGAGGATAGCGAACCAGGATAGCGAAGGGACGTGGGTTCGAGTCCCACCGGATGACACAGTCGATTAATTTTTGTGAGTGAAATTTGATTTAATTTCGTTAAAACTTGCAAAATAATTGCTTAAGTTATAAAAATATTATAAACAAATACCTTACCGACTAACATACATACAGAAATATAATTATTATTTATAGAAACATAAATTCACTTCACACGTGAGTTCGACGACGTGTTGCTCGTGGTGTCGCGTAGCCTCCCGCGAAAGTGCCGGAACACGACACCTTTCAGCCAAAACTCTTCTTTCATAAAGGTCGCAATCTTTTCAGTTGGAATTCTAATCCCAACGGAATTGAAATTCAGATTGCGACTAGACTCCAACTTGACGACCCACAAGATGAGGTTGGTATTCTTCTGCACGTATATTTTTATATCTCCTGCGTACTTTACTTGGTTGATCTCTGTTGGGATTGGCTGCTGTAGCCGAAAATTTCTGTAGGAGAATATAAAAATTGTAATTTGTTTTAAAAAATGGCTTTTACACCGCATCCACAGCTGCGCGCGCATGGCTCTGCGAGAAGAAAGCGCTATGTCTGAGGCGCGTGCGCGCTCGTGTTTTTGCCGCGATGAATATTTATCGGCGTCTGCGACCATTAGCGTTGCACCTATGATAGCCAACCCATAGCTGTAGCACTGGGATTTTCTTTGTAAGAAAAATATACTTAACTCTGTAGCTCTTGACGGAGGATGATTGGGGTAGGTATCTCTAATAAACCTAGTTCTTTTGATTTTTCAGACTAATACGTTTGAATTGCTATCAAAATGGTCCTATAAATAATTTTTGACATCAACAACAATTAGCAAATGGGCCCACAATTTTTCTAATATCGTATTAGCAAAATTGTGTGTGTGTGTGCGCTCCTGGCCCTTGGGACTTCATGAAAGCGTTAGTCTAGCTATTAGGCTTAAAAGTTTGGCGACCTATGGTCTAAAATGTAATAAAACTCCTATAATTATCATTTTTTATCCGCCGTCAGCTGTACAAATAAGCAAGATCAGTACCTATGCAGACACTACCTATCTGCAAACACTATTTTCTTTTTCCAGTCCGCATTTACCATCAAAACGTAACAAAACACAGCATATATCCCACATCGCAGTGTACTCGCTGTCACCCCAGTCAGCCGGTCACCGATACACTTTCCGTCTTGATTGATGCCCTGGCCTCCAAATCAATTAGAGAAAATCTCGGCATTCGCGGAAACCGCAAACTGCCGCATTTGTATGTATTGCAAGTACGCTTATTAACTGTAACGATCTGATGGTATGCTAGATAGCTCGTTTTATGCATGTTTTCTCTGGTCAGAAAACCTAATTTAGTTTTATTAAGATGATTGACACTGCGCGCCATACGAGTTACAATCTTGTATACCAAGGTGAATTTGTCCTGGGCGGTTCCTCCAAAAAAGTGATCCGTTCAAAGTCAATCAGTTTGAGTCCTAGCCTGATAAAGAGGAGTTTTATCTACTACTCCTACCATTTGTCGTCTGAATGGCTTACACTTACTTATGGTGGAGAATAGGACCGACAGATGAGTGTCTTCTGAAGTACAGAAACAGCATTTTAACTGACAATCAGGTGGGTTCAAACCTGCATTACTCTATTAACCAGGAAAACATCGACCTGAGTAGCTAAGTCTATGCCCAGATTCCCTACACCCGAACCTGTAAACAACGAAGGCGTAGAATAATTCCATTACCGCTGTGGTACACGAGCTAACGCCATTTACGGTTCTGCGTCTAATGGCAATCGTACCTCAACCGATTTGAATTTGAAATCAGAACAGGTCATTTGCTCGCCACCGCGCCAGCTATGCGCGCACGCATCGTCCTTCACACGTGAACGATCAGCATCTTACAAGTGTTTGCATTTAAGGAGAGTCTGTATGAATGCAGATATCAGCAATGGCATTATGTTTATTGACGAAGGTGATAAAACAATTAAATTTTAATATTTTCAAAATTACTGTTTTGTGGTTTTTTAGTATTGTTTAACACTCTCAGTGTTATTTCTTATTTATATAAGTTTAAATAAGAAACCAAAAAGTCTTTTGGTTAACCGGGACAACGCTCTTACCAACTAAACTTTTGCATAGGTACGTCATTGCGTGACGTCAGCGACATCTACCCGAGCTGTATTGCAACAGCAGTGGGCCAAGTAGTTTTTCATTACAGAATAAATTCAACTTGAAGATGAGGCTTTCAATATTCTTTTAGTATTTTTTAACACTCACAGTGTTATTTTTTATTTATATACCTAAGTTTAAAAAGAAACCAAAAATTCGCACACGGCAGAATTTGAACCCACGCCCTTTGTCTAACCGGGCCAACGCTCTAATCAACTGAGCTACCGTGCCGTGTAGGCATGGAAGATTTCATGAATAGCAGATGAAAAATCATATGAAATGAATTTCATTGTTCACACCTGCTATTTTTTTTCATATAGACTGCTACAAATCGCACTCCGCGAAATCATAGATCATGCTCATTTCATTTCATTCATTGATGACTGCTTGTAGCAGAGCGAGTCGCGAGCGACCGAGTAGGAATGATTTGCCCTAGGTGCGTGTTAGAAAAAGACAAACACACTTGTTATGCGATCATAGGTGACGATCGATACTGGGTGGGCATTTTAAGAACTTAAAACTTATGAACATAAAGTTTAGATTCGTTTGCCATGATTTTTCATGACAACCTAAATATGACATTTCACATTAGTAGCAAATTAGCAACCGTTCACAATAATTCATATTTCATTATAAGTAGCAAATAGCAAAAAGTGTTACATTATGACACTGCGAAAAAAAATCATTGTCAATGAAATTTCACATGTTATTTCATATGAAAAAAATCATCATTTCATGAAATGAAAATGAATTAAAAGTAGCAATCATTTCCATGCCTAGTGCCGTGCGAAATTCTTGATCTTTTCTGGATACGTCAGCGACATACCATTACTATTTTGTGTTTGTTTTACACAAAAAGCGCCTCCTTAACGCCGCTCCGAGATATTCATTAAGGCGATTTCTCATTTGTGAACCCCGGCGCGATTATAATGCTTTCCAATTAAACTGGACGTTCATTTCAATATCGCCAATTGAATCGATAATAAAGGTAATGCATCGATTTATGTACCGATTGCGTGAACATGAGTAGATGATTCGAGCATTAATGAAGATTTTATAAGATGGTTATAATCGTTACTGAACTATGACCGATAGATGAATGTATAGGATAACGAGAGGGTTTTATGTTGTAAAAACGAACAATACAAGATTACATTTTAGCAACTAAGGACATTTTGACGGGGTCTTTAATTATATTAGAGAAATAGGACCCTAGCATTATTTTCCAAAAAACGGGCATTCTTCCCTAGCAAAAAAAATACATTCTATTTAGTCTTAAAACTACGTCATTGCCTTTGTTTCTCTCATTTTGATGTACTAATAGGTAATAAATAATAATAAAATAATAAATTGTTTCAACAAACACACCAATTACCTAGCCCCAAACTAAGCATGAGCTTGTGCTATGGTGACTAGGATAACGGATAGAAATACTTAAATACATATAAAAACCCATGACTTAGGTACAAATGCTCGTGCTCATCACACAAACATTTGCCCCTTGCGGGATTCGAACCCGCAACCGCCTGGTTTTGAAGTCCGGTGCGGGAACGACTACACCAAGACGGTCGTCAGGTACACCGATCTTGTGTATCAAACGTAAGCAAGAGAGTAATCACAACACGATTTACTTTGAAATCAAAATGTTTTTTGGCGTTTTTCTCGAAACCTATCATACTCGTAAGTTGCTAAAATATAACCTTATAAATATGGTAGGACCTTAACAAAACGGGATTTAATGCAATTAAATCCTTTTATAAAAGGCAAATTTATATTAGTACACTAGTGTACCCTCCCGACGTTTCGATTCGGTTGCTGCGCACGAATCATGGTCGCGCGATTTTTAGAAATGCAACAACAAAGTTTAAAATCCTATATAGCTATTATTGCTTTCCTGTAATCTATAACTAATTTGAAGGCATTTTTTTAATTTTTCAAGATTGTCTGATAAAGATACTCTTAGGACGTGGACACCAATATTTATTCTGTCTGTGCCAATACTAAGGACTAAAAATAAAAGACATGGAAAAAATACCGCTAGAGATTTATAGTAATTTACTAAACAGGCGTAGGAATGAGACTCAGAGTATGGAAAATAAAATTATAAAAAATAATGTGCAAGTGTGACTCAGTATAGTGCACGTAGGATTCCGTACAAAGGTTTTTTTCTTCGATGTAACCACAATGCGGTTTCGGTCTTTTTACTTTACTTATGCTGTAAGACATGAACAAGAAGAAGGAAACTTCTGTGCAAATAACTACTCTAGGTCTATGGGAAGTTCCCTATAGATATTTTTGATGTTAAAAATACGGCTTAAATGGCTTAGAAGCTTGATTTTTAACAGCTTCAAGGGACCACAGCGTAATTGATGTTAATTACAACACTACGCGCTCCGACGGTAGACGGACAGACAGACGGTGAATTTAGTAATCCTTTTACGGGTTCCTTTTTTCCTTGCGAGGTACGGAAACCGAAAAATAAATTTATTTTTAGAGTTTCATTTAATTAATTTAAAATACCAACCAATAAGACGCAGAATTACAGAGAGAGACAAAAATACAAAAATGATTTAAAATAGGTACTTTTAAAAGGGCTAATCTACTAGCCCTATCACATGTAGCCATACCCTTTACGAAGTAAGTAAGTATGAACCCGTAATCATAGTCCAGTCGGCCACTTATTAGGTTCATACTCCACTTAAGGTAATAAGTCGCGGTAGTTCCGCTCGGCACAGAGGGCGGGGCGGTCGCGGGTCGCGTGCGCAGTAATGTCGCGTCGTTGCTGTTTTCTCTACTATCTGTTTGCGCGTTTCCATTTTACGCCGAAAATTGTTGACCAATACTTTTCTTTTTTGTACGGCTAGCTAGAGAGTGGAATTCTTAGCCGGCTAAAGTGTTCCCTAAACAATAGTTAACAAATTATCGCTGTAAAATGGATTCATATTGCTGTACTCTTTGTCCTAAGAGGAGAGAGTGGGATATCCTTTAAAGTAACAGCCTTAATCAGCCTATCTACTAAAATCCATCGCTTAACCCTAACAATGAGAGACGCTGGCCGGATATTAGGACCGTAAAGAGCCGTAAAAAATAAATCCAAAGACAGGACTTCATGTAGCTATAGACTGTCACAGACAATACAACGCTGTTGAGAACGAGCACGCAATCGTTCATACAAACATGAACCTTGAAAACATTACAATCGTTTTTTGGGCACTCGTGTAAAATGATAGCATTTATTTTAATTATTGCCTACGCATGTATATGACTATACTCCCATCTGATTAAAGTGAGGTGTAGAAACGGTCTAACGTAAATTATATCAGCCTAGTGAAAAGGTTGTCTTCTGGGTAGATATAAGCAGGCAGCGAGTTCCAGTCCCTTGCTGTTCGCATCAGAAAAGTTTCGGCGAAACGCTTTGTACAGACAGGTAGAGAACAGGCAACGGAGATTACTTCAACAAGAAGCCAGACGTCTTGACATAATGGAAACGAGCACTAAATAGCAGTTAGCCCGCGCAAGCGGCGTAAACGCGACGGAAGTGCGGCGTGAGATATGGCGGGCGGCTCCTACGCCCCTACTTACGCCTAGTGCTGCCGAAAAACGACATTTCTTTATCGATATTGAAAATTAGATAAACTATTGATATTTCATTATTTTTTTTTTTATCAATATATACAGTGTAGATTCAATCAATGATTTTGAATAATTTTGTTTGTTACTAACGAACACTGGGGTTCATTTGTTTATAAAACTTATCAAAAACTAGGTTACAACAATCTATAGTGAAGTATTAATAATATTAGCTATTATTAGCTAGTTACGTTACGAACTGCAATAACGTCAAAAAGTTAGCGAAAAAGTATTATTAAAAAAAGCATTATACACTTTCAAGGTTAATTAACATTTATCTACTTCCATCATCGATATTGATAGACAAGTTGATCTGATGATAGTCTAAGGGTAGTGCCAGCGCCCGGCATCACTAACACTGGCCTGTGCAAGCGCAACCTATAATTTGCCCAGTACGCTCGTTGCCCGGAAAAAAAATTAATACGCGAGGACTTTTTTCAAAGAAGGCTAAATTAGTGCCTGGTAAAGCTTAATTTTATCAGGCTTTTATTGCATAAGGCGATGGATTGAAAACGCCCTTAAGATTACTCGCTAAAAAGTACTCGCAGAGAAGTAAAAGACAATAATTGACTGTTGGTTAGTTAGGTAAATCTTCCTTGCCCTACAACGCGTAACTAGTAACCAAATATTTTTTCAACTAGTCAACTTTTGTGGACAGCCATATTTACAGTTTGTTTAATTTATTTACCTAAAAAAGTTTCAAACGCAACGTGAAAAAAAACTGATTTTGAATATGGGATTTGTATTTGCAATATGCTAATATTGTCCGCCGATGTCTTTGATTTCACTAGGTACCTTCTGACCCACGTTGCGACAGGTTGACGTTGCTTTCTAGAGTCTTCTTGGGGTAACTATTTCATTGACCTTTATTGCTTCATGACCTAGTTAAAAGATGCCTTCTTTCCAAATTGACTCTGGGTATGATAATTATAGTCGATGCACAATTTAGCCCCAACTAGACATGAGTAAAAGAAAATTGCATTATCTTATTACATGCACCTAGTGCAAAACGAATATCAACTTAAATAATTTATTCCCCAGTAAACTGCGGTAGTAACAGGCAGCAATGACGGCTACCGCTTAGCTAAGCGATCAGCTAAGCGACCCATAGTGAACCCAATGCGGAAACGCTGATCACAGCTAAACTGTGCCTCAACACGCGAACTGGGGCTTTATACGGAATTTACAAAAGCTGTTTTGTTAGACTACTGTTCTTAATGAATAATTAAACGTAATATAGTGGTCCCAGTTCTTAATTCCTTCGGGCAACAAACTGATTTTTTTAATTCATTGACAATCGAGGGAGTTAAAGTTTTGAATCATCATTCACGTTTAGTCTAAAAAATTTTATCATCATCATATCAAGCCCCAAATCGACCAAACATAGGTCTCTCCTAGGGTTCATGATTTCTCGAGCTTATCAATTTCTCGGGCCTCTAGAATTCTCGAGCCCAATTTCTCGGGTCTTTTCGAGTTGTCGAGAAATTCACCTTCACGTATGTTTTATTTAGCGTATACTGCCTCGTTGGTCTAGTATTCAGCACGCTGCGTACTATCCACGAGGTCCCGGGCTCGAATCCCGGGTCGGGCCGAGAGTGTTTGGGTTTTTCTGTCTTGAAATTACTCACACACACAGCTTCGACACAGCACAGCTGCGACAGCGACAGACACAGCTCCGGAGTCAGGAAGTTGGTGGTGTTAACACCCCCGTGCCTCGGAAAACACGTTAAGCCGTTGGTCCTGCGCCTGATCTCTCTATGGTCATGTCGGACTGCCGTCTCACCGAATTATGAGAGTGAAGGAACAGAGAGTGCACCTGTGTATTGCGCACACACTTGTGTACTATAATACATCCCGCGCAGCGGCTAATCTCTGTTGAGATAGGCCGCCGTAGTCGAAATCGACCAGGAAGACACTATTACTATTTAGCGTATCTATTCGGTTCAAAAAATGAAAAAAGATCAATAGAACAATGTCTAAACATACCTACAAAACAATCATCTGCTTGTTCTGTCTTATAAATTAGCTTTTAGAAAAACTAAAGCATACTTATATAACTTTATCAGACAGCCGGTTCCTTATTTTTTTTATTACCTTTCCTGACATTAAAAATATCTATAATTTTTAAAGTAAAAGTGGTAAATAAGTTTTAACTATGAAAGTAGTACTTTTATACATGAAATTGATAGGTCTGTTCAAGTATTTTAGCAACGATATATTATGACGACGATGAAATATGATTTCTTGAGTTCTCGACTTTTCTCGAGCTTAATTTCCCGGGAACAAAACCCAACGATTTTCCGAGAATTCTCGGCTCGGAAATTCCCGGGAATGAACCCTAGTCTCTCCCATAGAGTTTAAAAGTGACCGGTTGCAAGCAGCTTTTTCATTTTAAACTACATTTAATTGTACACCCATCTTATCCGGGTATAAGGACACATATATATTTTTAAATAACCAAGATAGGGTATAATTTTTTTCCTTCTCCGGTCTTATAGGGTGGCATAATAAAAATGCTAAAATCTCTTATAAGGTTGGTAATCCATATTTGTTAAAATACAATGGCAAAACTAAAAACTTTAACAAACCCATAAAAGTGAAGCTTTAATACCTAATCTACGTAACAGACCTAGTTTTGTAACTAAAATACTTTCAAAGTGGTGAACTAATGGAAAATACATTATTCGTCGAAAGTCTCGGCCCCTTAAAATTAACAACCCAACACATTTGATAACGACTAATTACTTTTTGTACATTCACTTTTCTCCTAATCTAAATCGTTATAACAGTGTAACTTCTGTTCAGATGCGTAGATAGAAGCCGTATCTTGAAACATACGTAAATTTTACAATATTCCCGACTTCTTAAGGTTAGTGCACATTAGTAATCGATAAAACATCTGTAAGTAGGTATCTCGTGTCGATAAAACACTAAGAAATATTATGTAAACGGAAACAATATAATTAAATATACACAATAGATCAATTATTAGTCGAGATGGCTATCATGGCTACCCACGGCGCGGTCGTGATTGGATGGGTGACCATTCCGACCATTTAAGTGACGTCTATGACAAGCATCTTCGTGCTTCGGAAGGCATGTTAAGCAGTTGGTCCCGGCTAATATCTGTTGGTATTAGTCGTTAAGCCCAGTCAGAGGCCCTAGGGCGGCTTGATAACATCTGACAGTAAGGTTTGTCACTTACCTTACAGACACCGCTCCACCAATCCGCACTGAGCCTGCGCGTGGTATGGCTCGTACCTCCTCATAGTTGAGGTAAAGGTATTTTCCCAGCAGTGGGATCTATATAGGTTGACTTTACAATGGCTATCATATTAATATGGCCCACAAATAAATGATAATAATAATAAATAATAAAAAAACAAAATAAAACTGTGTACTCACATACACAAGTGCATATTTTTCTTCACTTTGCAATTCTAATGCAAGCTTAACACCAGCCTACCAACGATTGCGCTTGCAAAAGCCCGCTTCCCGCCCAAAAGCTCCGGCTTCTACTAGTTACTACGTATAGTACTCTTTACTCTATGCGTTTTGTATATCTTACATTTAATACAAAATTTATGTATTTAAGCTTTATTGCACAACTGAAAATTTTGTACAAAAGGCGGACTTAATGCCAAGTGGCATTCTCTACCAGTCATACCTTTGGGCTAAGCAGAAATGAATTGTGGGCGGTGCGAAAAAGATAAAAAAAAGAATTTAAAAATATATTTTTTTAATTTACAACCAAAAACGCCAAATAACTCTCTTTCTAATATACTCGTATTCTTAATATTATATAATATAATCTTTTATCTTATACAACAGCGATTTCTACTTTTCTTTTCTTTACTCTTCAATTCTAACGCAAGTATAGCCTTAGCCTTAGAACGATTACGGTTGTATTTCCCGCCCAAAAGCCCAGGCTTCATGGGAGAGCGCGTGCGCACCCGGACGAGTAAACCACGATGCGACAAATTAGGAATTAATTCCTAATAAAGACTGAATTAAAACGGAATAACAGCGATCCTTGTTATAACGCCACTCAAAAACCCTGATACGAGCACATATTTATAAGAATCATCATACATCTATAAAACGTGTGAATAAATTAAATCAAATTTTCCTCACAAAAAATAATCGACTGTGTCATCCGGTGGGACTCAAACCCACGTCCCTTCGCTATCCGGGCGAGTGCTCTTACCAACTGAGCTACGGAGGACGAATTTTCAGCTCACTGGCGTAGCAAGCACTTACAAAAAATCGTCGATTGACTAACGTATTCCGTAGCTCAGTTGGTAAGAGCACTCGCCCGGATAGCGAAGGGACGTGGGTTCGAGTCCCACCGGATGACACAGTTAAATTTTTGTAAGCGAAATTTGATTTAATTTCGTAAAAACTTGCAAAATTATTGCTTAAGTTATAAAAATAATTATACGTGTGAATAAGTCATTTGTGCCGAACACCAACCGATCCGACCGATTGTATCTGAAATGAATTTATTGTAAACAACACTGAAACAGCTCTCTTTTTATAAGGACTTCTACGTCAGTCTGTCAAAAAGTTATATTTTGCTCCATCCATCCAAATATATCTTAAACCTGGTATGATTAAGTTATAGATAGACTTCTTCCTCTAAACATAGACTTACTATGATCACGTCCCCCCTGCGTCATACACGATTTTTAAGAAGCGAGATCTTTTCCACTTTTGTTTAGATGGTTTGCATTTTGCTTACAATTCACGTATTTCAAAACTGAGAGCAAAGGCCACGCCCAGTGCATCAATCAACACGGGCGCGTATTGCCAAACATCACAATGACAGTTCGCGAGGTATTTGCGACAAATCGCGTATTTGCAAACACTCCATAATAAGAGCCCGCTCTGTTTTGCGCTTGAGAAAACCGGACGGGTCCCCGTTCTCACGCGTAGGTAGTTTGCCAATGATTTCGACACGGCGCTGAAATTTCGCGCAGTGCTCTGTCAACTCTGAAGCAATTGAACAACTATAATCTATATACGAATCAAACCACAGAGAGTTATACCTAGATTCAGTTCAGGCTAGATATAATGTAAAAGACGTCGATATCTTCTGTTTTGTATCAGAACGTACTGAAAAAAAATCTAATTTAATTTGATTGCAGACACACAACATATCTGATTGACGTGCGGCCGTATGTACTATACGGCCGCACGTCAGACTACCGCACTTTGACCGTGAGACCACCTTTATTCCATACGTTTTCGCTGTTCAAATGGGTAGCCTGACGTGCTGATGACTGTAATGCATTTTCTTCAGCAAATCACTTCACACTTATGTGCACAGCAATATAGATTATTCCGTAAATAAGAAAACACACAACCGTAAATTCTTAAGTCGTTTCCCAGGAAACAAGAGTGATAATTCAAGAAAAAAATTAACAAAACCTAGCAACACAGTCGTAACCAGTGGAAAACGCAATTCTTACTGTCCCCGTGATATATGCACTTATGCAAAATTGCCGCGTAATTGTTTCAAAGGGCTGTGTTTTAGAAAACAACGCGCTTCCTGAGGGAACGTATCGCACGGTGCGTGAGCGCAGCTACCGGGCAGTAATGATTGGTTGTTGATACAATAAAAAGCGTGAGCTGTAATCATAGAAGATTAGTTCACTATTTTACTTTGTATTGTATAAAAAAGTTCGGCTATCACACTTTCTGGCTCTCATGAGCTCTCTTGAGCTCGGGAGTTGCCAGGTTGCCAAACCGGAAAGACAGTGTAGCCGGGTTCGGGTAGAAAAGCCGGACACCCTACATTATTGATGATTTTGTCTCAGTATTAATAGACTACGACAAAAAAATGCCAGGCTAGGCGCTCGGTCGTTAGCGAAATGTAAAAAAAAAGTGTGAAAGCCTAACAAAAGCCGGTCAAGCCGGACACCGTTTATTTTGGCCGGACACGCAATCAAAAAGCCTACCTATGTCCGGCTTTATCCGGCAACGCTACCGGGATCAATAATGACCTACGAATATTTACACTCTAGTAAAGTCAGCCTATTAGACCCCACTGCTGGGAAAAGGCCTCACCCCAACTATGAGGAGGAACGAGCCATACTCCACCACGCGGGCTCAGTGCGGATTGGTGGAGAGGTGTCTGTAAGGCAAGTGACAAACGACTAATACCAATAGATATTAGCCGGGACCAACTGCTTAACGTGCCTTCCGAAGCACGGAGATGCTTGTCATGGTCGTCACTGTAATGGTCGGAATAATCACCCATCCAGTCACGACCGCGCCGTGGGTTCCTTAACTTTTGGTATCACTACCAAAGCGCTACCACCACTGCGTCACAAGCACCTCTGAAATTGTTCATATTATTTTATCGCCCATCTTTTAGTTATCTACTTACTGAACACAATGTTACTAAAAACTCATATTTTGGCATAGGACACACTGCTGTACTTCTGTTCTTCTTCTTCACCGCGGTCGAAGATTCAGAGGCAGAATTATAACAAAATGGTATTCAGTATAGTGCTCAATGATGTAAGGGAGTTTGGAATTTCCACAGACGATAAAAATAATTAAAGAATAAAATATGGAAGGTCTACAATGTGGAAGAAAAATAAGTGTTTAATCTAGATAATTGTGATAAAATCACGATTTTCTAAAGTTAATGGTATAACGATATTCCTTAGCCCTTCTTACCTTTACTTATTACCTCGGCCACCGATCTAGTTGTAAAAAGTTCTATTCGTAGTTGAAACCGCATTTTTAGCAAAACTCACCTATTGTTCTCCTAAACACACAAGCAAAGTATCAAGATACAATCATTACGGCCACGTCCATGACGGCAAAAGTATAACGGTGCGTTATAATTTTAATTACTAAAATTAAAGTAAAAACTCCTAACGCTACACTTACTGTTACTGCCCGCTTCATGAACCACTAGAGCACAACTTATTGATATACAAAATGAAAGAAACGCGTCTTGCTCTTAGAAATCTAGCGCGGTTTTAGTCTTGCGAGTTGCCAGTCGGTCTGGGCCTAGACAAAATGCAATCTTTCTACAGCGAACTTCGCTATCGCCAATGAAATGTCAAAATATGTAAAATATGTATACAAAATTCACGTGATGTTCTAACGGTTTATCTAAAGGCTTAACTGAAAAAAACATACTTTCTTGAAAAAATCATAATAAAATTAATAAGGATACTGCATTTCATAAACTTTAAAGGAAAATTATAGCGGTTATGATAACTTTATTAGTTTAGCGGTAATAGTCGTTGAAAATAAATTCTTTAAAGTGACTAAGATTTAGTATTTTCTTGTTTATTATAACGGGTAAAGACTGATTCATGGTGAGCGCAAAATGATGTACTTAGCGTCCATGGTTCAGCGTTTAAGACCATCAAACTGCGATCACATCCCCGCACATGTTAGAAATGATAATTCAAATTTAAAGTCGTTTTTTTTATTGTAACCATAAACTTTTAAATAAAAAAAAAAACTTTTAAATAAATATTTTTTAAAAATAAAAACCAACAGAATTGTTCTATATTGTGATAACGAGCTTCTATGGAACCCTGCGCGTGTTGTTTTTCAACATTTGTTCTATTAAAAATAAGGTGGTAGCACGAAATCTATACTCAGTACTGAAATACGACATCACAAACAATACCACCACGATTGCTACTATAGTATCCCATCGGAACCATAAATAGACGTACAGATTATAGAGTCCATAGCCGTCAAATTAGCCCAAGTGTTACGGCTTGTTATCACCGCTGACACGGCGCGGGCGCACCGCTGTCATTGCCCAAATTGTCTACGGCTACCGAACCATAGAGCTACTAAGAATGCTTGTGAAAGATTCAATTAAAATAAATTTTTAACTAAAAAATAAATGTCAAAGGAAAAAAAAATATCTATAAGTTTTTTTCCTTTGACTTTTCTGGCAGTAAATTATTATTACTCGTATTAACAATACCAGCAGCTTTACACCTCCGACTCCGGTGTCATTAACTTCGACACTCGATAGTTTTAGGAAAACATTGTAATTTCTTAAAATACATAAGTTTTTTTTTCTTTATTTATTTCTTGATTTGGGCGCGAGTTTTTTTTTTCATTCCATTCGTGCTATAATTCTTGGCTGCCAGGTTCAAATTTCAAATATGTTCTCTTTGGTGCGGGACGGGCTAGTGAAAATCATGCCTACGAACTCTTATTCGAAATTCAAATCACTTTGCCTCCCTAGAGGCGTAATGAAATTTCATACAACATTACGTCCCTAGGGATGCAATGACTCACTTTGGGTCAGGTTTACTTGGTGTGTAATTGAACATTGCCGAGTAGGTAGTGTGAAAATAATGTTATGCAGCCTAGACATTTTTCAATAACATAATTTGATTAGGTTTAGTAGAATGATTAATTCTCCACTTTTAGAACACTTTATTATTCTTACTTTGTATTTTGAATTATAATGAATTCATATTTCTACAAATGACTACACACACATACATTTCGTAACTCTATGTAGAGGCACAGTTTGTACACTATAGAGGTAAAGTCGGCACGCTCCGCTAATTCTCAATAAGTCAAAATCTCTCTATTCAGTCCCACTATACTTAAGCCAGCTTTATTGCCAATTACACCTTTATGTTTTTACACATAAAGATCAAAATCAAATGTGCGATACTGACATACCTATAACATGTCAATGTTAGTAAACGGTAAAAGAAAATTGCGTACGGAACTGGCGATATATCATAACATGTCAAAATAAATTGTCCCCACAGTCAGCTTGAGACAGTTACGCAATAAATTGATAGCAGTAGTAAATTATTAAAATCGGACTGCAACATTCGACGAAAAACTTTTCAAGGTGAAAGGAGAGTGGTCAAAAATAAGCATGAAAAAAAATAGGGCCACGCCATGTTGCGGAATAAAAGTGGAACTAATTTAAAAAAAAACCTGAAATGGTTATTGACATGTCATCAACATTATTAGTAAGGTGGAAGCGTGATCTAATTTTCAAGAAACGAAAACTGCTGTCGTACTTTTCAACAAGAAAGTATATGTTATAACATTTCCTTAAATAATATTACCGATTTAGTTGTCATCACAAATTGGTGCTACGTCGTATAGTGTGATCAGTGAGGATTGGCTACTGACGGCTGATGCTGAACATTATTAAAAAAATGTGAATTCGATGTTGGTATAGTCATTATAACAGGTAAAAATAATAAGTCAAAATAGTAAAACGCTTCATGAACTTAACAACACTAAAGAATTTAATGACAATCTAGTTAGCCCTACTCGTATTATTTGTAATGTCAGACATTTTTGTCAGTCACGATTTTAATTCAGCTCGCAATGGGTCTAATAACGAAACTCTTAATTGGTGATTTCTAACGAGGTTCACTCGTGCGCGTGCGCTTAGTATTTTACTCATACCTGGTTACGCCACAGTGTATGTGAGCTCAGTGGGAACACTACAATAGCTCCAGGCCTACAAAACTAGAGGTCGTGGGTTCCAATCCCGGAAGGGCCAAATATATATGTTATGGGCACAAGCATTTGTACCTAAGTCATGGATGTTTAGAAACGTATTAAAGTACAAATATCTAACCGTTACCTTAGTCGTCAAAGCATAAGCTCACGCTTCGTTTGGAGCTAGGTAATTGGTGTGATTGTTGGTATTGGTACTATTTATATTTTTAACCCCCGACGCAAAACGACGGGGTGTTATAAGTTTGACGTGTCTGTGTGTATGTGTGTCTATCTGTGGCATCGTAGCTCCCGAACGGATGAACCGATTTTGATTTAGTTTTTTTTTTTGTTTGAATGATTAATTATTCGGGAGTGTTCTTAGCTATGTTTGATGAAAATCAGTCCAAGATGGCCGCCGTAAAAAAATGACGGATTACATATTTCTTAAAACTCCCTCAATATGGGTATCAAATGAAAGGGCTTGACTAGTAGAATACTATACACTATGACAAATTTTAAATCCAAGATGACCGCTGTAATAAAATGGCGAATTACTTTTTTTTAGCTCCCTCAATATGGGTATCCAATAAAAGGGCTGACTAGTAGAATACTATATATAATACACTATGGTAAATTTCAAATCCAAAATGGTCGCTATCACAAAATTGCGAATTGCATTTTATTTCACAACTCCTTTTATATGATTTTCAAATGAAAGAGCTTGACTATTGGAATAAAAGTATCTACCTTATCATCATCATTATCAGCCAGTGTTTGTCCACTGCTGGACTTTTCCAGCTATATATATTTCCTTCAATATTTTTAAACTAATATTACCTACAATACTTTAAGAGCGAAAATAAAATAAGTTAATTAAATGTTTACCTATTTACTTTTGCTCAACTATTTTATTATAATTATAATTATTGATTAAAAAAACCTGATGAAACACCAAATTACTTAGAATCTTAAAACGCAAGAAAATAATTGAAATGAAATAAAAAAAGAAGTCCCCTATAAAAAGCATGGAATAAAAAATTAATTTAAAATTTAAAAACCCCCTAACTTTAAGAAGCCCTATAACATGCAAAAAATAAAACTGAAATTTTGACCCTACGTAAGAACGTAGGTATACAATTTTTAATACTAATGGTGACGCGTCGGGGGACCGCTCTTTAAGTTCTGTTCTTTAAGTTAACTTAATATGGGTATTGGTAGTTAGGTTCTTGAGGTCTTAAACTTACAAAAACTTTATAATAATATGCTACGTAACTATGTACTTTAACACAAAGTTAGTCTATTATTAGTGCGGTCCCCCGACGCGACAACAATAGTATTAAAAATTGTATACCTACGTAAGTACGTAGGTATACAATTTTTACGTAAGTACGTACGGTCAAAATTTCAGTTTTATTTTTTGCTTGTTATAGGGTTTCCATTTAAACTAACTGTATTGTATCTAGCTATTATTCCATAGTTATGAAACCTTGTTTTAGGGTTTTTAGGTGCATCTTTTTTTTTTGTCGGGGGTTTTAGTAGTATGCAAAAATATACTACACAAGCAGACAAAGGCTAAAATGGCATGAATCATCTTTCTAAATTTGATTAGATCGACAAATAAATGCAATTCATTTAAATCAAAACGGCTTTAATCCTTTTAACTTCCATCAATATTCTCATGCATGACACTAACACACCACTGACAGTAATCAGGCGGGTTTTTCGCTAAAACTTATCTCATAAAAAAGATTTTCGTATAGGTAAAAAGATGTTATTTTTGTTTAGTTTTTTAATAATTATTAATCTTATCTAACACTGACGGACTGTGCTAACAATCTCAGCTTATTTATTTTTTTATTAAATTTTTTTGTGCTCGAACATTGCCAAAATAGGCATACTACACCTACTTGCTTTGTTACGAAATGTGTTTTAATAAAATATGTTAAAAAAGTTATTTTTAGAGGCAATTTGTAATGTTAATTCTCCTCAGCAAAACGAGTCAAAAAGTAAATGGTTACTCCAGTTTATTCACCTTTAATATTTGGTTTTACGTAGAAGTACTAGTGAATGCTGAATTTTATTATTATTTTTTTGCATAAAGAATAGACATTGGCCATTTCTTATCATAACCGTAAAATAAGTCAGTTCTTAGATTATGCTTTGTTGTGTTTAGAATGTCTTAAATCAAAATGCATGGCTTATCCTACACATTGACCTAAAGCTTTTAGAGGGATAGGCTTCTGCATTTATTGTCAAACATATTTTTTCTTAATTAGAAACTTCTATCTAATCTATTTTATCAGTCAATTGATGTCCTAAGTTGTACATATATAACTATTTATATATTTTATTGATTATTTATATATTCTATTATTTATTTTATTTTATTATTCATTTATATATTATTTATTATCACTTTGATCCGTCATTCATAGTAACCACGGCGTTATTTTATACACAAACTTTTATCCAATTAGTGCATCACAAACACAAAACATAAAAAATGAAAAACAGATTCCAAAAGAAACCACTAAAAACAACAATTTACACAGCCAATGCTACGGTACTTTTGATTGTCTGTGATATCCAAGTCAAAAGGTGCTCACTCAGCATTAGACAGATCCCCAGAAGGTTCTGGCGCTGGTTTTCAGTGAGCCCCGACCGATTGAGGTACTTGGAAAATTATGTACTTTTGAAAAGTTCATATTGAAGAATATATAAGTTAAAATAGCTATATTAGACCGTCAAATAGTTTTTTTTACGTAGCCGTTATTGTCCCACTGCTGGGCAAAGGCCTCCCCCAAACTTCTCCAGTGGTCGCGGTTACCGGTCTGGACTGGCCAGTCTTCGCAGAAGTAGACTACTTCATCGATCATTCGATCGTCTCGCCATCGTTTTCTGGGCCTGCCTTTCGGACGACGTCCATCAGTAGGCAGCCAGTGGGTGACGATAAACAAATAGATAAATACCTTATTCTTATTCTTAACAATTATCATTTATTACTTATTCGTAACTGGTTACAAACTTACTACGGTGACGTAGACGGTAAAGGGGTAGGTATTTCAACACCCCAGAGATTTCGTCAGCGAATTTTTGGATTTTCTTTCAACTTTTGTCCGCCCGTCTATCTACTTATGAACTCTTCACGGAAGCCTGGCTAAGTGAACTCTACCATTTCAAACACGAGGGTAACAAGATATTAACCTTTGATAATGACATGGTATCTGACCGGACACCGGACGGCAGTTATCCCGGGTCGCTGCGTCCGCGTCTTGTAATTTTTGTCAACCACTAATCATACAGTAACGAGACATACACACACATGTTACGTTAGAATGTATGTCTGTCGCATGTTGATACTTTTATAGTGTGATATGAAGTGTTTTTGAGATTGTAGCAGACAATAGCGCGGAGTTGACTGTGCTTGTAGCTGGTGAAGGTTTTAAACGAGATAAAATATTTTCATGCAGTAGGTACACAAAAAAACTTCATAAGTTCGAGTCCCACTAGCAGACGGTCGATAATTTTTTGTGTGCGAAATTTAGGATCTAGTTCACCAACACATGTTTAATTTTTAACAGCCGTTACGATGTTACTTGACATATTTTGTATGAGAATTGTGTCAAATAAACCGTCAACTTACGTTTACCGACTTTTTAAAAGTTGTTGAACTCGGGTCTTACTGCCGCACTCAGAGACGTCAAATGAATTTAATCTATAATTAAGTCTAGTTCTGTCACTTTCTTTGTCAATGATATCGACAAGGACGCCATGAAACTTATTGAAGGATTAACCTTAATTGACGTCTCGTACGGCAGTTACTGTATTTAATTTATCAATTATGGCCTGAGATAGTAAACAGGCAGTTCCCATTACAGACTTTTTCAGTTACATACTTGAAATGCGCATAAAATATAGTTGCTTTTTTCAGTAACATACATGAAATGCACATGAAAACACCTACCTACGCGTGATTGACTTCTTAACTACCAATTAAGTTCAATCAGCATTAAAAACTGAACTCATATGAGTAGCTCCTCATTCCTCGCTAACTGCCTAGCCGCGAGAAGCACATCAATCGCATAATCATACTTTATAGATTTACAATTCTAATCATTCACTTACTTCAACCATCATCTGTGAACCGATAACTATAACAGGATTCAAAAGCGACGGCGCGCGGCCATTGAGGGCATAATTTACGGCAAAAAGCGAGCGAAGCCGAGGGGCGCGGCTAGTGAAGAAAAACCGCCGCTCTGACCTAGCGGCGATGCAGTTGGGTGATTCTACTCAATCGACTGGGAGCAACGGAGAGGCGGATGCGGCACTTATAAAAGATTTGGATTTATGGTATTCCCAATGTGTGTGCAAAAACATGTGAAAACTGATACCGGCCGACCTTGCACCTAATACGGTCGTTTTTAAAAATGGCTTTAAAACTGACGTCAGACAAGCAGTGAGACGTCATTTCAAAAGTCATTTGGACATTAAGTTAGGCCTGCCGGTAGGCCTGCGGGTCTATTTGTCAGTAATCTGAGACTCTTCGCTACAACAATAAACAATGAGTGAAATCGAGTTTTTAAAAAGATTTGATGCGACGTAACGATAAATATTAATATTTTTATTGTAATATCTTACAAAGTATATTTACAAATACTAGACAACTTAATTTTTAAGATCTTTTTTCTAATATACTAAGCAAGCTATGTTTACCTATAATTAACTGTGCATTTAGCAAATACTAAAATTGTTATCTTACCCAAGATATAATGTAACAGTTGTTGGTAATCCTAATAAATTAATAAATCTAGGATGAACATTAATAAGTAGATAATAAACCTCAATGTAGAGTTTAATAGCTTTGATTTTTAAGATCATTAGGTCATGTAAAGATCAGAATTATATTTCTTTGTTGGTAGAAAATTAAAAAGAACTTTCTACGAGCGTTTGTTCAAGTTCAAGTCCAATTTCACTTGCTATCCCAATAACATCAAGTAAAGATTAAGAACCAGCTGTTTATTTATTTTTTTATTTAAAAGCTACTTAACTTAGCTTACTTCCATGCGCAAGCACATAGGTCAGCTCGCAATCATTCTCAGCAATGCCACATCCATACTTCTGACATCCCTGTCCAACTCTAATGAGCATCGTGTAATAAAGGCGAAGAAATGTAATTGGTCGTGTGGCACGCGCGCTGCACGCGCTCGCGCACCTTCCACCACGCATAGTGCAGGGGCTAGACATGTGTGTTCAATGGTGAATTTTTTAAGAATTTTTGGACTCATTTGATAAATGTCAGGGTCAAGTTCTAAGAAGCTTACTTAAAAACAAGATTTACTCAGATGTTGATAAAATAGGGCCTAATAGAACTATGGCTAATTTTTTGGGAATTCTTAGCAATTCAATCGAGACCACTTCTTGAAATATCATATTTTGTTAAATTATCGGTATACTTACCTCCGAAACGATTTATTCTTTAGATAGGTAAGCTCTGCCCAATTTAAAATTTACTAACTCAAATAAGTAGGTACAATATTTTATTCGTAAAATCAAAGATCGAATTTGTGTCGATACCAACTTACTACCTACACTTAAGAATTCATAAGAATTACATACTGTTCTTAAAAGTTACACACTACATCATCATAACTCATAACTTAAATTGTTCTCTTAGTTATTGAAAATGTTTTAAATACAGCATCCTTATTAATCTTTTCCCGAATAAAACAAACAATAACCTCAGCCGGCTCCTAGTCTATGAATATGATGTATGAGTGATGCGTTCGCGCAGTTTTTACTGCGCGTGCCGACTTTTTACCGCGCTTTTTCTCCCGGAAGCGTGCCTGATTGTTTAATTCATATTTATCAGTTACAAGTGCTTACTGATTACAAGCAGTTCATGGGCATAACCCGTGAAATAAAAAGGGTCTTGGTTGTAGGTCTACATTTATTTTTTAGTTTGAAAGATCGGGGGGACTGTATAATGAGTGTAACCTTTACTGTCTGATGAAGATACAGATGATTTATTTCAATTTAAAAGGCTAATAAATATTTCATTATAAAATCGGTGATTTTTATTACGTAGAGCTCTACATGAAAATTGAGTTTTTATCTCTTTTACAGGTACCTATGCCTATTTAAGCTATGCATTTTCCAATGTTTGTTAGAGCGCTCTTGAAAAGTATTTTTAATAAATAGGTAAATAAATCTTCTGTAAAAAAATACACTTTGACGTTTACGGTACAATCTGAGTAAATCTCAAGTTTATTTATACTACTTACCGTTTAATTAGTTAGCAGTTTTAACGTTTATCTAGCGTAAACCTTTTACTACCGAATGCTTGGTCGGCTTCCTAGGAATCGCAATCAATTCACAAGGTCACGATTTCTCTGGTCATTGTAATTATTTACTTTATATTGTTTTAGAAAGGACTATGGGTGTGCCTGTACTGTAAACTTGCATTAATTGTAGACTCTCTTAATAAGATCTTTCTCATTATTCCATTGACACATAAGTGCTAATAAAGATAATAAAGATTAAATATTGCACTTGAAATGTCACGTGAAATATCTTATTTTTAGATTGCAAAGCGAATACTTATCACTTAAAAACAATAATTTATCTAGCTAATATTCACCACCATCAACTATAGATTCGATAAACTTGGTTTATAGAATTGCCATGGGCAAAGCATAATTAGAATAATGCATTTAGATAGCATTTTTTTTGATTTCTTACATAGCAAATGGTCGGGAATATCTGTGAACACCTAAGATAATATCTATCGAGACGCAAAGCGTTTAATTGGTTTTATATTTATCGATATTTGTCTATAGAAATTTTACTTTGCTATTCCAATGACTAGTCAACTTAATTTTTACAGTTTTGTGAATGTAAGCCTATTAAAGTGAAAAAGGCAGGCATCCGTAGCTACTTCTTATTTTAAATTACAAACAAATATCTTGCTGGGCACAATTAAGTATATGTAATTAATTATACGTCTACAGTAAGATGTGTAAAATTGTTTATGAATCTTTTCTCCAAGTACATTCAACTAACAACACTTCATACTTCTACAATACACTGACTTTTTAATACGTAATGAAGTTTTAAATTAATAAATTACCGTTTCTTTGAACAGTTCTCATAAAAGCAATAGAGATCGACGCGTGCGCAGGTTAACTGCATACAGTCGTCCACTTATGACCTCTGTATCCTAAGACATAAAACATATTTTACTGATTCTCACTTGTGGTACATTGAACAGTAATATTTTTTTATTGTTACAACGGTGTGCGGTGGATTTGCTTGACGCGTTTTATTGTATGGGGCAATCACAGAGTTATAAGACAGACGGATTATGATCTTATCTAAGTAGATGATTGTTGTAATTTGAAAGCATGTTGTATTAACCAAGTAGGTAATGATGGACCAAAGAATGATATGTAGATTATGGTGGTTTGGACATAATGCAAAAACCTTTAAACAAAGCCTCTCCGTGACTACAAAAAAGAGAGGGCTACAGAGATACCGCTTAGCTGACGAAAATCTAGAACATGTCTCTGACAATGCATATCAGCAATGCAAATAATAGGGAAAGCCAACCCATAACGGGAAGAAGCGAGTAGAGAGAAAGAAGATATAGATTAATTGGCAGAGTTATCAAAAAACGCTTTAATTTAAAAAAAACCGACTGCGTTTCTGTGTAATTGGAAATTAAAAACCCCTAAAACAAAAAAAAGAGGTCATACCCGGGTTAAATTGGTACCCATATTAAAAATTGTAGCACTCGGGACCCATTCTAGAAATGGAGGCTTAGTAAATTTAGAGCACATACCTACACTTATATTACATTGCAGATTACTCCAATCTACGAGACGGCTGACTTTTTAACATGAGTCCCGACTGCTACAATTTTTAATATGGGTACCAATTTAACCCGGGTATGACCTCTTTCTTGTTTTAGGGGTTTTTAATTACCAATTACACAGAAACGCAGTCGGGTTTTTTAGTTTTTTAAATTACCGTTTTTTATTTTATTATTTTTAGTTTTATTATTCAGAACAAAATACCAGACTGCAAAAAATATTATATTTTTAAAATGTTTTCTTTACTGGCTTTCATTTGATACCCATATTGCTATGCTAAGGAAAATATCAATCCCCCCCCCCCCCCCCTTTATTTCACTTTGCGGGGGCCATTTTTAAAATTTATATAGCCAAAAACTGTAAGAGTGACATCACTCTTACAATTTTTACAAATTCAACTACACCTCATATGTCAAAAACTGTCGAGCCGTTTGGGCTGTAGGGCGTGCCAAACAATTATACATACATACATACTTACATACATACTCTCGAAAAACATAACCCTCCTTCCGCAGTCGGGTAAAAATTAGGTAAAGTAAGTAGTTTGACTAAACTAAGCTAAATTAAATTTCGCTCACAAAAATTAATAGACTCTGTTATCGACTGACTAACATCCTACATAGCTCAGTTGGTAAGAGCATTCGCCCGGATAGCGAAGGGACGTGTGTTCGAGTCCCACCGGATGACACAGTCGATTAATTTTTGTGAGCGAAATTTAATATAATTTCAATAAAACTTATAAAAATAATTATAAACTAGGCTAGATTACAGGGGTAACCACCAGCCAACCAAGGGACAACGGGGTTGTGTAAGACTTTTATCTTCTTCTATAATAAATAAGACCATTTCGATCAAAATCGCATAAGACGTCCATCGGCAAGATCGATAGATGACCTCGTAAAGGTTGCAAGCTCGCACTGGATGCAGACCGCTTGTGACAGATCACTTTGGAAATCTGGGGGAACCTACTCGTAGACTACTCATGACTATGAGTAGTCGTATGAGTAGGTTCCCCCAGATTTCCAAAGCTATTGTCATCATTAACCGCAGGACATCCACTGCTGGACTCAGCAGTGGATGTCCTGCAGTTAATAATGACAATGACAATATAACAATGGAATACCACAATTAGGCCCACTTGCGTGCGTCGAGACTAGCTAATCTGGATTTGTTCAAGGCCTATTATCTTAGTTGAATGCCCGCTTGCGCCAGTCCCGATTAGTTAATCCACAAATTAACCTTCCGGATTAGTGCAAGTGGGTTTTGAATTCAGTTAATAGCACTTATATTCCGGAATAGCTAATCCAGACGTGCGCAAGTGGGCCTAATGAGAGTAAAGAAGAGTGTTCTGCTATACTTCACATTACTCACTACCAAAACACCACAGCCTCTAAAGCTACAACAAAGCTAAGAATAGAGCTATAGACTGGCAAGACAATCACTACCTCAGAATAAATTTATAGGCCGAGGTAGCAAGTAAAAACAAACTGGAGCTCGCAGGAAGCTGATCTGCAATAAATCAGTGCGGTCAGTAATCTATGCGTTTGATTTACTCCATTGGGAAGTATTTTCTAGCGACCAATTGTGGCCGATGGTCATTATATTCAAGTGTTATTCTGTACGGTGGCCATGGTTTCTGTGGCACTTAAACAGGCCTACCGCCTAGATTTCCTTCAAATACAATAGGTACTCGTAGTTTAATTTTTTTAGGAATGCAATAGGTAGCTTTTAAACTAACGTCTGGAAAAAATGATAGATTTGAAAATAATGAGAAAACGATGGTTTGATAGAAAAGGCACCTGAAGTTTTAACTTTGCCCTCCTTACATGTTCTTCTTCTTAGCGTGTCGATGGAACACGAGAAAATTACATCGTAGCAACCCAGAATTCAGCCACTTGTATTGCGGATCGACTGCCGTTTATTAAATCCGCTGGCGTGCAGGTTACATGTTTAGTTAATATTGTTTAATAGGTATGTTTACTGGTCCATTATCCAAACTGGTCAGGTTCCCCTGGTAACATGGTCACAAAAGTCAGATGGCAGTCGCTCCATTGTAATTACCTGATCTGCCACAACCTGGATCATGGTTAGCGGACCCTGGGCCCTCGCGTGCCTCTCGCACGCGAGGACCCAAGGTCAACTGACAACAGGGATAACGCTAGGAGGATGATGTGGTATGTTTACTGGTGGTAAAATCTCGGAGTATTTTGCGGATAATTTTTAAGATTTAGTAAATTGTGTAGACTGTTATTATTGGTTATTTTGGTTCTGGGGGTAGGTAGTAATTTACTAAACTTGTGTTCAAATAACTGAAAATCACTGGTTCAAATTAATCTTTACACATGAAACCTGAATTCAACTTCTTTTTTTTGTTTTTCAGTATTGCTAAATAACTACGTGCTTTTATTAACTGGTTGTTCCTATAAGGCCGATCAAAGCGAAACTCATGGCAACCCCAACTCATAGCAAGTGTTGAAGCTCACCAATTACTGGTGTGAAGGGTCCGGGGATGATAATAATTGAATGTATGGTTTACGACCGCGGTCTACTCCTGCGCCTTAGCTGCCCTATACCAGAGATTAAGAGGCGAAACAGAAGCGATACTCGGTGAATGTGAATGTTTATTCTGCCTACACCGACATTTTTGTTTTATAATAATAATTTTATTTATTTATTATGGAGGTTCATGAAGTGTGTATCGAATTAAAATGTAACAGGAACGCACTACTTACTCTAAAGAACGATGGGCCCCGCATCAACTTACCCAAATCTCATCAAAATATCTCAATTGATATGGATCTCTATGTGATCAACATTAGGTTGAAATTTGTTCGGAAATTTGACAGATCATGGTAGGTTGATGAGGGGCTGTATGTACTATGTATTTCCGACTGTAACCGTAAAGTAATTAATTTTAAAATGTGTCAATAAATGCTATAAAATCGTAAATTACAAAATCTTTTAGCCCCATGGTAAAACTCCACCCATGAAACTCAATTTGATCAGTCTTCACAAAGTCAAAGTCAGAAATCATTTAAATAATTTAGGACAGAAAACGTCACTTTAGAAAGTCAATAATAAAAACGAATATTGGTCAAATTGGCCAATTGAGAAAAGACACAAACAATCTGGCAAGTGCTGAGATTATCACATAAGTACACATTCTTTTTTTATACCTAAAGTACGGAGTAAATCCAATCTGTCTATAAGCTAGGGTGCAATAGATGCGCACACGCATTGGGGCGTCTGTGCAGCGGTCATGAGGCAATAAACTTTTGGCTTTACTCCATGCCAAGTTAGTAGTTTTACGCCTATATTGAAATATGATTGTCTATGTTATACATGTTAGAAGAGTTTGTGTGGGCTTATGTGGGCTTATAGTTATCAACTTTGGGTCTATGATGAGATGAGCTTTCATCTGTTTCGTTGGCTAAAGAGTGTCAGTTGTTGTAAAAATATGTTCAGATAGAATGGTCTTCAATTCAGATGAAAATGGAAATAAATAATGCAAATAGGTACTCTGATTGCAATTCCTGAATAATCGTATTCGTAATACTAATTGAAGATTGTGAGTTGATTTTGTTGTTTATGTACGAGCTAGTAAGCTACAATTAACTAACTAACTTAAAGTTTTTCAATAATAGTACCCTTAGACCCTTTTCCAGACCACTGCGAAACTAAGTGTATATACTAGTAAGCAGTAACTAAAACATAGCCGAAAATGTGAACGAAAGTTAATAAATTGTTCCAACAAACATAAAATTGTTCCAACAAACACACCAATTACCTAGCCTCATACTAAGCGTGAGCTTGTGCTATGGTGACTAGGATAACGGATAGACATACTAAAATACTTTTATAAACATCCATGACTTAGATACAATTGCTCGTGCTCATCACACAAACATTTGCCCCTTGCGGGATTCGAACCCGCAACCGCCTGGTTTAGAAGTCCGTGGCGCGAATCACTACACCAAGACGGTCGTCTAATGTGAGCACATATGATAAATCTTAATCATACTACATTGAGATTGTATTAGAGTTCAAGTAATTAGCTATCAATCATGAGATAGATGCGTTTTATCTGAACTTTCGTTTCAGTTCATTCGAATTCAATTTTTTGACTGGCCTAAAATGTACGGGATTTTGCCTTCTGAGTAACAGGACTTACGTACATACGTCAAGCACAAAACAACTGTACATTACAAAAGATATTGATAATAACTGTGCTGCATTTATCTCTGTGCAGTTAAAAAATATGGCTGCCGTTAAAAAGTCACCTTTCATGAATTTAAAACAAAGGTACAATGAATTTTTAAATTAAAGTAACTTAAAGTACAATTTAGGCGGTCTTATAGCAGGGAGTGATCTCTTCCAGACAACCTTTGGATTTGTTCTGTCTGAACACACTTGTGCACTATAATATTTGGTTGGCTAATCTCTGTTGAGATTGGCCGCCGTAGTCGAAATTCGGCTAGGAGGACATTTTTATTATGTCTGATCGTCAAATCCATGGCTTTTCATGAAACGGAACGCTATGATACACCCGCATTTGGCCGTGCGATGATCTCCATAAGGTGATAGCCGTATTTTTGACTGTAGTCGCTCTGTCATTCAATACGACATTTCATCGCTAGATTCCGCATATAAATATCTTTTTCTCTTACAAAAGATATTGATAATAACTGTGCTGCATTTATCTCTGTGCAGTTAAAAAATATGGCTGCCGTTAAAAAGTCACCTTTACGACCTCGGCACAACAAAATTGTATCGGCAGCCTCAAGCAGGGTGGCCAACAGTTTTATTAAACCAGGAAAGTCTCTGAAATAGGGATGATTTCCGTAACTTTTGATTTATACAAGTCATTCAGATCAAAGGCATCCCTTTAAATATTTTCATTTTCGGTTAGAAGTGGTACAACCTAAAACTTGATTTATTTTGATGATCGATGATGATGATTCGGCAGACCCTTGCTGCTACATTTCTACTATGTTCTCAAAACTCGTTAAAATGTGAAAATGTTAATCTAACGATGAAAAGCATCACGGCTAAATAGTTGTAGTAGTAGTAGTAGTAGTAGTGTCCTCCTGGCCGAATTTCGACTACGGCGGCCTATCCCAACAGAGATTAGCCAACTGCGCGGGACATATTATAGTGCGCAAGTGTGTGCGCAATATACAGATGCACTCTCTGTTCCTTCACTCTCATAATTCGGTGAGACGGCAGTCCGACATGACCGTAGAGAGATCAGGCGCAGGACCAACGGCTTATCGTGCTTTCCGAGGCACAGGGGTGTTAACACCACCAACTTCCTAACTCCGGAGCTGAGTCTGAGTAATTTCAAGACAGAAAAACCCAACACTCTCGGCCCGACCCGGGATTCGAACCCGGGACCTCGTGGATAGTACCAAGCGTGCTGACCACTAGACCAACGAGGCAGTCACGGCTGAGTTACAAGTACAAGCTATCTGATCCATGTGCTGACCTAACTGTTTTTTTTTCAAGCCCGTGGACCAAAATGAAGGAAAGATCATCATCCTCCTAGCGTTATCCCGGTTGTGCTCACGCATGCAAGGGCCCAGGGTCCACTGACCATGATCCAGGTTGTGGCAAATCAGGTAATTACAGTGGAGCGACTGCCATCTGACCTCCGTGACCCTGTTACCAGGGGAACCTGACCAGTTTACACATTATCATGGTTACACATTAGTCGCCTGAATGTGCAGGTTTCCTCGCAATGTTTTCCCTCACCATAAGAGCATCGGTTAGTGAAACAACTAATGTACATAACTCAGAAAAAATCATTGGTACATGGCGGCACGTGGGATCGAACCGGTACCTCCCGCATGAGAGGCAACTCGCTAGCCACTGCGCCACCGACGCTCCTTGAAAATGAAGCAAAGATATATAAGAGAAAAAAATATTTATATGCGGAATCTAGCGATGAAATGTCGTATTGAATGACAGAGCGACTACAGTCAAAAATACGGCTATCACCTTATGGAGATCATCGCACGGCCAAATGCGGGTGTATCATAGCGTTCCGTTTTAATGAACAGCCATGGATTTGACGATCAGACATAATAATAATGTCCTCCTAGCCGAATTTCGACTACGGCGGCCAATCTCAACAGAGATTAGCCAACCAAATATTATAGTGCACAAGTGTGTTCAGACAGAACAAATCCAAAGGGTATCTGGAAGAGATCACTCCCTGCTATAAGACCGCCTAAATTGTACTTTAAGTTACTTTAATTTAAAAATTCATTGTACCTTTGTTTTAATTTATTGTGCAATAAAATATATCTAGGTGAAAAATTGTCTAGCCTCTAAACCCATGGAGGCCCTACAGTCCGCCTCGCGACCGGACACGGCAGGTGCTACCGAGGGTTCACTCGGGTTCACGCCCCCCTCCCGCCCCCCACAGCATCCGTGCAAACCCGTTCCTCTAATAATATAACGTAGAAATGAAAGATTAATGAGAGCAACCCGCGCACGCCTCTTTCACTCCGCTAGTGAGGGGTTCAGCTATCGATAAATTTTATTGTTACATTGTTGCTGAGATTGTTGCCAAAAATGCGGTAAGAATAGCAGAAAAGGGGCGTTCACGATTACTTTTATTTTGTACACACTGACACACAAAATCATTTCAATTTTAAACAGAATAATAAATGAATTGATGTAATATGAAGCTGATAAACTTAAATCAAATCAAAACCGGCACTAGCAATATTTAGAAGGAAGCTTGCCAGATTGCAATCCTTAAATTTTGTTTGTAACATGAATTTCTGCATTATTAAGCTATGCAGAACATCATTTTGCAAATGCCTGCGCACTCTAGTGATTTCGCATGGCGCATGCTCGGAAAACTCCCTGCCCTAGCGCTGGGCTAAGCGACCTGTCGCCTGTCACGGCAGCTAGAAATCGCCAGTGTACGCATGTCCTTAACGGAAAAGACTAGGCGTCATTTCTCCATACAAACTTAGTCCCCTGTTTTTTCCCTGGATAATGGCTAAAGGCAAATCTTTTTTTTACCATAAAATCTACATTTACCACAGCTATGCTCCTATTTTCTCATAAGTATTCGAATTAACAAAGGAAATGTGAGCCTTCAATAAGTAAGAAAATTGCCAAATTTCTACCTCAATTTTCAGACGCTCGGCAAAAAATCTACGCAAATGAGTATTAAAACTAAAACATAAGAGCATACATGAGCATAGTCCACCAGACCTTTGATTAACTATTTCAGAAAAAAATATTATAATTTGTCAAATTTTGAACGAGGAAATAGGGGACTACGAAATGCTGTTTTGGTCAAATTTAAGAAGCTATTTACTGTCTGAGCTCATTTGTCCCTTTCTTGCTTGGGCAGCTGCCAGAGATTGCATCGAAACAGCAACATTTTATTCAAATGCCTATTCTTCAAATGTCATGTGACCGCGTTTCATTTAAAAAATAGCGTCATCTGATAGCCTTGTGGTAAATTTGAAGATGTGTTTGAACCCAACTTTTGTGTCATAAGTTTATATCGATATATTGTGTCCCAGCACTAGCCGAAGTCTCGATCGCAATGAAGACCGCCCAGATAAAATATTAGCTGCGCGGCGGTAGCGGCGACAGCGCATTGTGCAGCACTATGACGAATACGACAACCGCCGCGGCCATCGATCAACTATTTATGATCATAGTAGTTGCTATGTAATCTTTAAATTCTACTGAAAGACTAGTCTCTACTAATATCAAGATATATTGTAGAACAGAGGGTGAGCCTGTGCTGAGATTTAAGGAATATGCATTTCTGTCTTTTCTCTTAATATTTTAGAGAATTATTTTATTTAAATGAATCATTGCTGATCGGTCGAAGCAGGTTTATACATTAACGTAAGTAGCGGGTCAGAAAAACTATCAAAAAGTAACTAATTCTAAATGGGTGACGGATTCTACGAAACGATGGTGTTACGGATTAGGACCGGTTAAATCTCAAAAATATAAAATTGATCTGATAAAATCTGGGTACAAGCAAACACAAGCGAGATTTCTGTCATTGTGATAGGAAACTCTATGCCGGCAATTTCTCAAGAAAAATTGCAAAGGCGCATTTCTAAATGCCAGCGTTCGATCGCGGCAGCCTTACTTTGTGTTGACGTCCATATTTTCGATTCTTACCGTTTCACTCATCGAAGCCACCATTCCAACGCGAGTGATAGAGATGGCTAGTCAAAAATACGGAAATCGTTTTACAGAATAGGGGCACTGAACAAAAAGAGCGGTCATCGACTCATCACGCTCTCTTTCTCACTTGACCTACCCCTAGCATAGCAGTGCGGAAAACTAGCGCTACTATTAATATTGTTAGCTATAAAAAGCGAGATGCACATCAACGCGCAGGCCGTGGCTTGTGGCCTGAAACTCTGAAGCCGGAAAAAATGCACACATCACACACAAATTGATGATTAACAATTCTCACATATGTGGCTAGTGACTGTGATCCCACTAATATCCCACTAATATTATAAATGCGAAAGTGTGTGAGTGTGTATGTTTGTTACTTCTTCACGTAAAAACTACTGAACGGATATGGATGAAATTTGGCACAGAGATAGATTATAGTCTGGAATAACATATAGGCTACTTTTTATCCCGAAAAAAAACACAGTTCCTGTAGGATACAGAAATAGTGGTTTACGCGGGCGAAGTCGCGGGCAACAGCTAGTACCATATAATTGTAAAATGTAATACAGCAAAAAAATGTTTAATTATCTTCACACATTTCCTGCGAGGAATTCTTTTAGCACTTTAGAGTATCTATCTCCAGGATTTAACCGTTAACTAGAGCTTTCTTCATTTGAATCCGCGCCTGTATCAAACCGCTCATCACATTCTCGTTAACATATTTAGCAACGGCAAAAGAATTCTGCATATGCAACTGGATCATACATAGATCATGCGGACGGGACGTGTTTTGTACTGGGTGCCACGACCCACCCCATCCGTGATGGATACTCTTAATCTATGAAATGTCGTTTCAAAAATCCACCGCCTCGTGTCGTCCAAATATCAAAATTAAGCGGGGACCCTGACACAGGTATTGCCATATGCTTACTAGGTTCCAACCTCAAGTTGTCTTTGTGTAAAATGTTTATGATAACATTTCCAAAATCCACCGCCTCATTTCGTCCAAATATATTTTTTTTATAAGTGGAGCTCCTGCCAAAGTGATTGCTTTATACTTACTTGGTCCCAGCCTTAAATTGTCTTTGTGTAAACTGTTTACGAAAAAACAGAACACGTTACGTATGCAGAAACCTTTAGTTCTTAGTCGATACGTCAGTCGTTCGTCACTGTCGCCCTGCGTCACACGGCGGCCATCCCTCATTCGATAGGCATTCCTCGTGTCTCGGGTTCCGGCATGACTAAAACATCTCATACATCCTAACTTGACAAGATGCAAACGTTTTTGTTTTCGATCTAGCGCTTTGTGATAGATGCTGTACAGCGATGCACACACAAGTCTTGGATGCAGCCTACTTTATTTACAAAACAATACGGTGCTGCTATTAAAATAAAATAAAATCGGAAAATTAAAAATCCATAAGGGTTTTATTTATTTATAGGTAGACATTTGGTCACAATCTCACCTGGTTTTGAGGTACGATGCGGCCGAGGATAAGTAAAAATGGTATGGCTAGAAACGCTTTTCTTAAAAGTATCCAAATCAGAGCCCGTAGACAAGATGCAATCTGTTCTAAAGCGAAGTTCGCTATCGCTAACAAAATGTATAAAACTGACATGAGCCATCGAAACAATACGTAACTTTTGCATACATATTTTTACATTTTGTTGGCGAGAACGAAGTTCGCTTTAGATTGCATCCTGTTCAAGGGCCCAGATCATAGTGTTTAGGGCACTTATGCAGGTAAGCGCAGACGGTGTTACCGGCATTTACAAAACTTTACAACTTGTAACAGAAGATCATCTTATCAGATCACAAAAAAAATATTATAACAACTAACTAGTTGTTCGCATCGTGTGCAATTAACTTTTAATTTTCACCACTATAAAACTAATAGCATTATAACTCATATTGCAGTGACACGTGCAGTGAGAGCGTGACTGCGATGCAATTAGCTGTATCTCGCCGCTCACAATGGCCGGCTTATCTGCGTCTGCGCGTCCATTGTGGCTTCTGGTAAAGGCCGTCTGAAAATGGGACATCAGGAACCTTGATTTAAGAGCACAGCAGGATTTTGACCTTCGAGGGAAAAACAAGGTCTCTATGATTGGGACATACTTCAATTATCGTGGACACCGACTGCACCAAAAGTCCCACTGCATTTTAAGATAAAAGAAAGGCTACTTTGACCACTTAGTCGAAAGGTGTCGGAGAGGCTTGTTATCCACGGCAGATTGAACGGCACAAGATCTAGGGGACGCTCGCTTATGCGTTGGATTGACCAAATTAGACCCTCACCGAATCGTCACTAAATGAGTGCGTGCGCAGGGCCTCACTAAGACAGAGATGGCGAGAAACTGTATGCCGGAACACTCACACTTATACTGCAACTACCGTGATCACGACTGCTCTGCCAAGAGCAACCTGCTAAGAGTCGATTTTACCAACGTCAGATAAGGAATATTCGTCGAATAGAATACAAACCCCTAATTTGAAAACGTCACCTATTTGTCAGCAATCATTTAAGTAAAAGTGTTATTTTAAAATCGGTCGTTTTATTCTTATTCCGACGGATAAGTCTTATCTGACGTTGGTAAAACCGACTCTAAGAAGAGAAGAGAGATAGGATTGGGATCCTCAATTCAGAAGCAAAGTATCACCAGCGGAAAGCTGAGAACTGTAGGACTGTATCCTTATATTCAGCTATTAGATCATCGCTCTGACAAGCTAGCTTATGTGTTAGAAAATAGTCGTAATATGGGTATAGTCTTACCGACCATTCGAATCTAAATTATGTAGCTCTCAAGAGAATAACTCAATGTTGGAACTTTGGAAGGTATCGCGTAACCAGTGTTCAATTAGTAGTGTAAAGAGTCCAGAACATCAAAAAATTTTATTAATAAACACCCCTATTACAACGACATAAGATACCGCTTTACCTTGATGTTCTGTCATCTGTACTACATCAATTAACGTGGTGTCAAAATTAAACATATGTATAAAATAACGATATTTTGCCTGGAGCATTTCTCAAGTTCCCACACACCCAAATCCTAACTAATTTAGATCCAAATTGACCCGACCGGAAATCGATCTCGAGACCCTTGCGCTTCGGGCAATTCACCGCGGCACTACTGTACCAACGAGTTATACTCTCAGAAGGAAAACTAATCTGTTTTTAGGGTTCTGTACCCAAAGGGTAAAAACGGGACCTTATTACTAAAACTCCGCTGTCTGTCTGTCTGTCGGTCACTAGGCTCATGAACCGTGACGTGATAGAGACAGTTAAAATTTTATAACAAAAAAAACTAAAAATTGCATAAAATTAATATTTAAGAGGAATTCTCAATACAACAAACGTATTTTTTGTAGTTTTTAATAAAACTTAAAAAAGGTAACAAAATAGTGTTAATGTTAATATGTATTAAATTATCGCACTTGTTTTTTTTATTTATAATACCATACAAACTTATCACACCATTTCTTACCGCGTCTCGGCATTATCGTACCTAATCGTAACCATTAATTAATTAAACATGATTTTATTTAAAACATTCACCTTTCTATTAACGCTTATCTAAAACAGTTGCTTCACCTACATAATCCTAAACCATATTATAGTTATTACTTGCGGCTGCATTGTAAAACACGCCCGCAACAATGTGTGAAAGCAATCTGCATAATATTATATTTACTATACAAGCAATCTGAACTTTTGTAAGACTAAGATCCCGCGTGATATGAATGCTTCTAGGGTTGTCTACCTACTTTAATATGCAAGAACGAAAAAATATTTTAAACCCATGGCACTAAGGATTGTATGCAACGTTATAGGAACAGGTCAATCTTTAAACAAAAAGATGAAGTTTGCTTACTAAGCCAATTATGTCGATTGGATAAAATTGAGAATTGGTCAAGAAAAAGGAGGTCCCTTTGCACATCATAAATCTTACAGTTCTAGTAGAGAGTTAATCGCCTGTAGTCAAACCTACTTGAAGAATTAATGTAACCAGCAGAGATTTTCCAATTTCATTTCACAGTTATTTACAAAAAAAAACCGCCACCCCTAACCTCCCTAATAGCGAATAATTAGACCATCCAGTAAGGATTTCTCTGCGCTGATTCACAACAGCAACTCTTATTGTGGTCGTAAAGTTGTTGGCCGCTCAGTTTATTAAGGGTAGCTAAATACGAGCAATCGGAGACAGCTTGCCGAGTTTCCTAAGCGGGTGTACAGCTTGCACACATAATTTTTCAATCTTTAAACAATTTTTTGCGCAGTAAAAATGGACCTAAAGTTTTAAGTGTTTGAAGCACGTGAAAATGGGAAAATTCATCTTAAATCTTAATAGCTAAATACGTAATAAATTATTTTTAAAAACTTTACATTACTTAGTATTTTGTTGAAACGCAAGCGCAACCTAAACTTAACCTAACCTTTTTAAATACTATTAATTATTGTAACTGATAAGGCAAGAGTTACAATTAAACATTTTGTTTATTCATTTAATTAAATAATATCTCTTACACTCGTTTTTGTTCTTTTATCTTTTTGTTCTATTCTTATTTCTAAGCTTGACTCCTAGATGCAATAATCCATCATCAATTTAATCTATACTAATATTATAAAGAAGACTTGTTTGTTAGTTTGGTTGAATCTTTTTTGGTTGGACCAAAAAAGATTCAACCAAACATTTATCATAATATATAATAACATTATATGTACTAACATTTATCGAGGAAAGTTAATCTTCCTCGATAAATATAGCCTATATTTGTTAAATAACATCACGCTCAGGCTAATAGGAGCGGAGCATCAATATTTATATATCAATGTCTTTAAGACTACCAGCCTAAAATATCAAAACCGCACGATCTACTATTTTTAGGCCTGAAAACTTGAGTATACACGTAAAGTCCATTGTAAAATCACCTTTAGGGTAGCTAAATGCCTCTGACAGTTTACATAGATAAGCAGGCGTATCAGGCTGAAGAGAAGTGCGGATTTATGCGCGCCCGTCAAAAGATGCGCAGACGCAGCTTGCTTCGCTTCTGCAGTGTATTTCATTGTAAATAACAATTAGATTTGAATCAATTTATAAAATGGAGATGTAAATTGATCAAAGGATAAATCTGCTTTTATTTAAATTATTTCCGAAGCTAGTAACAGTACTAGCGAACCGCCGCAGCTTCGTGCGAGTAATATAAAAATACATAGTTCATTTCTTCGTGACTTGGATGAATTATGAAGCTTCATGAATAATGAAGCATACTAATTAAAGATTTTTTGAAATCGGTCCAGTAGTTTTTGAGTTTATTCGTTAAAATCATACAAAAATACAAGGATTTCCTCTTTACAATATTAATCTAGATTAGTTTTATGGCTCCATTAAAAAGTCGTTTGTTTATAGGTAGGTAAGGAAAAATCTTAATTCGCAATCGAGTGTCGTTCACGTCCGCACAACTCACAATAGCCTGATTCATGTAACCTGTAGCGTAGTAACAGCTTTGTAAACATAAACATAGTACTAGTAAAAGCCTTTATCAGTGCCGACCCTTTGCATGTTCCACATAAATAATACAACCTATAGCACCTGCACCGATGTAATTTAATAGAGCCAGCGCCTAGCCTCGACCTGAAACTTGAACCCGATAGAATCCTGCGGCCTACTCTGAACTTGGCCATATTTTCGAGTCTAGCCGACTCCCTTGCCAGCATGACAGTGCGAGTGAACGTGATGACTAGACCTTAAAATACAAGGTATTAGTGTAAACAGTCTTATCCTTTAATGGGGTGTAAATGGTCATCAATACCTTAAAGTGGAGGCATCAACGCAATCGTGAAAATAAAAATTGGCCCTCCATACTTTGTCAATTAGGTAGCAGAATTATTTGTATGAAGCACGTCTTTCAAAGTAGGGCCTGACTACTAACTGTAGCTAAATAAAAATGTTCATCAATTAAGCTCCAAAACGACGGATTTTCATACAAACTTACCCCCCTCCAAAAATCCTTTCTTACAGCTTATCTATACTCTATAAACTATACTTCCGTATGGTGCACAATTTCAAGTTTCTAATCCTAGTAGTTTACGGCTGTACGTTTATACTCGAATGGCAGTCAGTCATTTAGTTAGTTTTTCTTTTGAATACATTTAGAAGATAAAGATGTCCGAGTACCATGCTCAAAAATCATGTGCAATGCCTACGTGACAGAACGAATGAGCGCTATGTCGTGTTTCAGGGTAGGGTCTCTGAAACTTGAACTCGTTCGGGACCTGTATTACGTGAGGCAAACGCGATCGGCGATAATCGCTTGCCACTTATTGTTAAAGCTTGGTGCTGCTTTCACCCAATTTGAGATAAATCGAGCGGTTTTTTGAACAAGACTGTCCACTGCCCTCGTTGGAAGGTGAAGGTGCTCACAAAGTCCGCTAGAAATAAATACTGGTGACTACAGTTTATTCTAAGAGCTGCGATGATCAAAAGGGATAATTATTATCTTCAGATGCCAACCTTTCGGATTTCAGACTTATTTTATTTACATTCTCATAGTAGTCTCCTGGAGCAAGACAGTTTATTTTTCCCGTGTCAAAAGTTTAAAACTAACCTTATCTGTGCTCCGATGGCATTTTTCACCAAGTCTTGGCCTATAGACCTGGCTGAAAAATGGAAAGCGTTGAAACAAGAGTCCTATCATTAGTAAATAAAACTAAAAGATCCTGAACGTCTTTAATCATATTTTTTATTCACCTACCGTTTTCATCATCAATTCATCCTAACCTGCAGCCCATTCACGTAATACGCCCACGAATCTGCGCAGGCGTCGGGGCGTTTGGTAATAACAATTATAAATTTTAGTGTACCGCGACCCGTGGCTGCCGCGCTCGGAATGGGGCGAATATCGATCATCATTATAAATTTCCACTCGGCGCGCTAACGGCGCGCGCGCACGCGACCTCCGGGCATAGAGTAACTGGATCAGATGGCGCAGAAGGAGAATAATAGTGATCTAGTCTTATCTAGTCACTTTGCATCCGTGATTTTAGCCCTATGTCTGTTTGTACAAAACATAAAACAGTCTTTTTGAAGATATTGGAAAGAAAAATACTTTTTTAAAGAGGCTCTCTTGGCCCTTGCTTTTCTTCTATGCGTTTCATTCGACACAGGTACACTAATGATCACGTCTCTTAGTCATGTCATAACGTACATCATCATCATCCTAGCGTTATCCCGGTTGTGCACTCGCACACGTGGGCCCAGGCTCCGCTTTGGACCATGATCCAGGATATGTCATGACGTACATGACTTTAAACGAATTTTACTATCATTAAGATTTTGAAAGGTTTGGATTGGTTATGAAAGTTTAATGTTGACAGTCTGACGTTTATGAGAATAGGCTCACAGGTGCTACAATCATATAACCAGAATTATACATACTATCTACTTCTAAGAAAACTTTTACTTATTGTTTATCAGTTCATCTTAAACCAGAAAGGACCATAATTTTGAAATATATTGTAAACTGAGGTAAATAATGAAACTGATATAAATAGAGAACCATCTATCAATCGTTAATCTCTGACACCATTACGCTGCGCGCGCAGATTGCTCCGCGGTCGGCGCGCCATCTATAGATCACTAGTCTTACTCTCTATTTACTCACGACCGATAGAAATTATCATCAACTACCCGCCGTCCTCAAAGTGGCCCTTATCTCCAGAGATTAGAGTCTAAAATGTGGTCACGACTAGTTTCAGTCCAGGGTTTTTTTGCAGGGAGATGCGGTGGTCGAAGTTGACTTGGAGTTGAGGTGCGAGCGGGTTTTTGCAGGTCATTTCCTAAACACTCCTATTTAAGAAACATAGGACGTGGACTAGATACATTTGGAGCGATTGCCTTGGTTTTTATAGATCTTCGGATCAAAATGGAGCGGATGGAGGACTGGAGATAGATTTACGACCCAATAGTTTCGTTGGCGGAAACTAAGTGGTTCGAAACTACACAAGACCGGAAAAGATGTCACAAAATAGTGGAGGCCTAAATCCTAGTGGCTGAAAATGGCTAACGAAGACGAAGAAGTTTTTAGTTGCAATTTTAGTAGGAACCGGGTTCTCTCAAAATAACTCAAGCGCAGTATGTAAGAACCACGTTTGTCTTCACTCGTTTTAAGCCTAATAGATTAACCGGGCGGACGAGCCTACATCAGAATTTTACGTTCACTCCTAGCTAGAGACTTTTACCACCGCATTTTAGTGACGTTCCCCATAAATACTACTACGCTCGGAACGCTATCTAGGAAGTACATTCAAGAGCTCATCAACCTACCCGAAAATGCATTTTTTTCTCAACCAATTTTCATCTTTACTTCTAACACAATAGAGCACAGTTTCAATTGAGGAGATTTTATGTTTTGAGGTAGGTTTATGTTCTGGTACCAGCTTTAGACAGCGATTTATCCATTCATTAGGCTAAGTACGGCCTCTATCCGATACGCTAATTGAAGGGATTGATTAAGAAAGCTTCTGTTGCACCCGTCAAACCCCTTTTAGGGACAAACAGAAACAAATAACCGATACTGTAACATAAACACTGCGGCCTTTTAAAGGAGCTGTTCTGGTACCGATTTGGTGAGTTTCGGCGAATTCGAAACGTGTTTTCAGTTAATTAATTTGACTATAGGGATTAACAAAACAGGTAATATAATTAAATGGAGAAGAAACCCAACAGCAGAACTCTCTCTCTCTTAAAATACCTACTCATCACAAATTGACATTTAAGAAACTCATACGTTTTGAATTTGTCTGGATGCCCATTCTGTTAATGAATTAATAGACCGAGTTGCACTACCTTAATTTACCCGTAGCTATAATAATAACCGGTGTTATTATGTGACAGATTTTTGACGTTTGTAATAGTTCCAGTAAGATGTGTAATCCAACCTACAATAAATCTTGTTACGAAAAAATTTCAAGACCAGTAAGTCCAAAAGCTGTGGCGGTTTAACGTCTAATTCATTAAAAATAAATGTCTTACATTAGATAGATAAATAGATAACTCTTTATTGCACACCATAACAGAAAAATACAGTAAGTACAACGATTAACACAGAAAAAATTACAATGTAGTATACATATATATACATTACCCTGTATTGCCAGTTAATATTTAAGTCAGTTCGAACGCGCCTGACTTTATCAAATAAATTAATCAGGAAAAACTGTGTCACACTCAAAACATTGACAAAAACGGTTCTGAATTCCACCTCTGCATAATGCAGCGATCCCTTATCTATGTCAAATCTGATCTACAGTACATTTCAGATAAGTTATCTAGATGTATCTGCGTGCGAGCGTTATTATTTTCGCCTCGGATTTCTGAGATGAACAGATTAATACGAGATTACTTTCTTGTATGTTGTACTTTTATATCCGACGGATATGTATGGTATTTTTTTCACCGTAATTACTTTAAATGTTCATTCATAAATCGTAATGTCAAATCCTATGGTAAATCATACATTTTTTGGTGGACACATTTGTAAGAAAAAGATTATTATTACAACACACTTTAGGCACTACCATTTACTGATTTATGAGCAACTTTAGACAATGCTTGTTAACAGAAGTTTCGTTGGAATCCGATAATCTACGATTAGAAAGGAAACATGGTGAAAAGGCTACACACAATAGGCGATTGCTTAATTGGCATGCAAATTCTTAAAATAGGAGTATCAGACAAAATCGCAAAGTCATCAGAGCCAATTTGAGATCGTAACGCCTAGCCGTAACACATGCTCCCCGAACCAGCACTGCATCTTACGAACTAATTCAGATCAGTGGAAACGTCGTGATCTAACGATACTGCTATCTACCATCACCGCTATTGTTACCACGATTTAAGACAGCCAGCGAAAAGCCTCTAATTGTACCACTGAAATTCCACCACCATCATTCTTAACTCCCACGTTTTAAAGCTCAAAATTCTCTAGAATTCTGCTACGCCGGTGCTAGAGAGCAAGCTTGGCGCGTGCCCTTTGTCCGTGGTAATTACTTTTATAAATCCACTAAGCGATTTACATACATAAGTATGATAAAATCGCAGCGGCAAAGGTTGTGACTCGTCTCCGTTTCGGTTGAAATCACCAGGTGTACCGTCAAGAGATTTATGGTCGCACACTAGTTGTCTTCGTGCAGTTTCCTAGTGTTTTGCAAGGCTGCCCACAAAATGGTAACAAAGGATTCACTATGTAGATGACTTTCCATTAACAAAGTTATGCTAGAAAACTCTAAGGAAGTGATATTATTTGATGATGGAGAGGTATAAGAAAGACTAGTTGCTGCAGCATGCTGAATGAATATGCGAGCACTCGTATCCAGATTTCAGAGACTAGTGACGCATTACAGAGCCCGCAGTCTCTAAGAGTAAAATTAGCAGACACGTTTAGTTCCAGCGAGTAAATCGTTTTTCATGTGTGTTTACTCTTGACCTGAGTCATGGATGTCTATCGCGCATTTATCTGTTTATCTAGATAATGCATCGGTATAACAGGTACAACAAATCCTGTTGAAAGTACCTAATAAAGTGTTATTTATTCATTTCTAGGAAGAATCTTTATTTAGTTAGACTCGTGTATTTTTACCTTATTCAGGGTTATTATGATGTTGTGATTAAAAATAAAAAAAAGAAAAGTGGAAAAAAAGAGACTCCACAAGAAATAAGGCCATAAATTGTATGACAAACAGATAAAAGTAATAAAAAGCCAAACCATAGAAAAGTTGCTGTGAAGGTTATAATCATCAATAATGTGGTGTGGATGTGGGCTTAAAGTATGCGTGCCTGAAGTGGCAACGGGCAAGGCATATACTAACATGTGTCCCAATAAATGGTCTAGTGTAGTTCGTCACACACAGCCTGCCTACGGACGTTAAAGATTTTTTTGAGATTGGTAAGCCTTAACTACCATAAGGAACAAATGGACGACACGTTTGGGGAGTCTTTTTCCCAGCAGACAGGTCAGCAACTGTTATAAAAATTTGACATTTAAGTTTGTTCTCTTAATACATTATAATTAATAATTTATCTTACCTTTAAGTTTGTTCTGGCATCGCAGCTGATCGATGATGCTTGTTAGCCTGTTTTCACGTTGACTAGTAGGCTTCACGTCCTCACCATCCTCAGGTTCCATCTTCACCACTGACACGTCATGTAGCTCACCATCACTTTCACTTCCTTTAGCCACTTGTTCAACACTTTCAACTGCTTCCATTTTGATGTCTTTCATGTTGCTTTCGGATAGCATAAGAACGTTTTTATTGTTCATTGACTTGTTTTAATTTCAGGGGTTTTAAATACTGTTTCCAACTGAAATCATTAGATAACAGAAATTTTATTCAGGACTAATTGTAATGCTGGATTACAAATTGTCCTAATTATCAGGTACTAAGCTATTAGTTGGACTTTTTTTATAACTTTAGCATCAATGTGACCTTTCGTATATTGAACCTTTTGGAATCCAGAACCTATCATCTCATCAAACACCCATTTTCAGTGCAAATGAAACCTAAGTTGCAACCTTGCTATCTGCTCAAGGAAAATAATGTGATTTTTAATGATATTATTTCCATCGCAATCAATGTCCAGCTATTCCAGAAAATATACAATCAGATTGATATGAAGCCGTATATATTGCTTTCAATAAACGGTTTCAAGTATTTAAATCTATAGTGCATAATATGACCACGGCGTTCATAGCTCGAATCAAGGCAAGAGATAAGGCATTAGTCATGGGTGACGGTACGTACGTTGCATTTCAGCCACTGATCGATCACAGACGTTGATCATAAAAACCAACAAGATATTGCTTTTACTGTAACAACTTCATCAAAGTTATGATACTTTCGAAATGGTACTGATACTAATGTCAATGGGGTCATTAACCCAAAAAATACTATCATTAATTATGCTAACTATAACTACCATTAGAAATCTATCAAACTAAAAATATTGTAGATAGAAATCATCCACTAAAGAACCTAGGTACCTACGTAAACCACCCCGCAACAGACAGATGACAAGTTTACCTACTTGTCATCTGTCTGTTGCGGGGTGGTTTACATTTTTAGTTATATTGACTACTTTTTTAAATGGAAACCTTACATTTACGTTCGACTACGGTCAAAAAAATTAATAAATCAAATTGAGAACAAAAACTTAATCAGTATTAAGTAACAAAGGCAGTCCAGAACATAGTGAAAAATCATACAACGATACATGTACAGAATCGTATTTCTTCAGTATCGATTGATCAATTAATAGAGCAAACATAACTGTAATTGATAAAGCCGCTCAATTGAAGTGCCAATAACGTGATCCAGGTATTAAACTACATTCATCACATAACTTCAGACAAGAATATCAGACATTTCTGTAACTTCAACCTATGAAACTTGACCCCGTCAACGTTGCGTGACCTTTAACACTTCAAACACGCACGAAACAAGAATCCGAAAAACAAAACACTGTCTGCAACCACCTCGAAGTTCTCGCTTAGGAGTTTCGTAAATTCACAGGCCAGGCTTAAAAGGTAAAATCAACAGGTACACAATGACAGCACAGCGGTTATCGCGGCGAGCAACTGATAACTAGTGTCAGGTCAAACGAGCAAATGGGGCGGCACTAGGTACGTACCACTGATAAGACCGATAACGGGCTCTTAACCTTCCGACGGTGTGGAAACGATGTCACCGGCTGAAGAACTTGTGGCGGTTATACGTAAACAGGCTGTTTCGTGTCTTTTGAACTAAGGTCCTGATGACAACTGTTTAGAGTTAAGTCCTGATCGTGAACAGACTGGATGTACCTGAGTTTGATGATGATAAAAAGGATTCGGTTATTTGAAGGTTTTCCTCACCTCAGGAAATGAAATGAAATGAAATTAGTTTATTTCTAGTATTTTAATAAAGGCATATCGTTCGTACATACACTGGTTTCACACATTTTGCCAATCTGAAATGAAATGAATTGATGTATTTGACAAATACATAGTAAAGAAGGTAGTTTTATTTTACCTAGTGATAGCACCGACTCTATTAAAGAATAAAGATTGAGACATCTGTCTTTAACAATGATGACGGTACGTCCACATTTAAGGGGGTGCAGCGCGAAGCAAGTCGAGTAAGTCTAAACGATCTTCAAACAGAATCGAACTTATTAATATTAGTAATTAGATCCATTTGCTTTAAAGTTTTAGACTTGATGACTTAATTAGAACAATAGTTTTATTCTGCGCAATGCGCAAGACCATCAGACATTTGTGTTAAAAACTGAAAAGTGTTCATATTTTCTTATTTATAATTTATTCGTGTATATTAATAACCCTCCTTCCGCAGTCGGGTAAATAAATACAATCATTTTCAGGTACAAATTATTGTTTCATGCGTAAAAATCACCAAGTTTTCGAAAAAAATGCTCTTAGATATCATTAGCTACAAGTCATGTTTATTATATCATAAAGAATTTGTTTCAAATTTCAACAAGACCAGGACCTTGTACAATGATTAGGCTAACGTAAGTAAGTTGCTTTAATGTATTTAACTAATTCAGCTCATCGTTCAAGTGATTTAGAAATACGTTACTTTTCTCAATTTCGTGCAGGACCGCCTTAACTGGCAGATTAACAAGGGTTTCACTTCATCCGATTTCCAGGCTTTCAGGAATTAGGTGTTCAGTAGAGGGGACCATTTAAAAATTATTAATGCACCTCTGAAACGTTGTTAACTTCGTTTTCCGATTGGTAATACCATATTGCACCTTTTTGTAGAATATGCGGGCTATTTATGAAGTCACTTACAAATTCTGGTTACGTGGGGCAGGCAAGTAGGCTAAAAAACAAGCGATTTCAATAACGTCGAATTATTCTTGTCTGAATTTGATTTGTCAAAATCTGAATTTGATCAATTAAACATATGAAAATTTGCTCAGATATTTATGTACAGTCGACCAAATTGAATCATGACCCACCTTATGGTCATTTTTCTACTGTCATTCTATACAAGTAAGTTGAAATTCGCTTGAACATACATTTCCTAGTAGTAACGTGTCATCATTTTATTAGACACTGACAGTCACTGACAAGGCAATGGTCGCTATCTGTACGAATAAGTTTGTATGAAAATCGGCGAGAACTTCATTTCATGTGGGTAAGGGTTGCAATGCAACACACAAGTAGGTAGGTAGATATTCGGGATTCGGCACGGCCGGGCGCCAAGTCTGTATTGGGAACCAGTTTCTTTTATAAAAGTTCCACTGGAACTTGTGTTTGCCATGATGAAATAAAACAGTATACTTAGTTAAAGAAAATAATATTTATTTTAAGTACCTATATATTTAACAAGTGGCATTAAATTGGTAAAGTGAAAAGTAACCCGATTAGACGATAAATGTCACTTCCCCAATCCAAACACCACAAATTTTCATCTGGGGACCTAGACGGCCATGGAATAAGAGTGAATGCATCTTCATGCTAGGTAAACCAATTCGAGACAATTCTGGCAGTATGCACTGGACAGTTATCATGAACAAAGGAGACTACTGGCACTTCTTCACGCAAGTAAACTGTTCGCAAAGTCGGTAACATTGATTCTTCCATTAAATTGACATAGTTTATAGCGTTATGACGAGGAGAAATTTGAACAAGTTTTCCGACACTTCCGGCATCCATCCAGGCACACATGTTAGCTGAAATTTAGCTGGATAATTGGTTGGGCACAACGTGATCCTCTGTGTATCGCGTGCTATCGTAACGCCACGAAGTTAAGCGACCAGGTTGAGCGAAATGATTTCTCGTCTGTAAATATGTTATCCGTAATAGTGTTGCATTTCCGTTCTCTTCCGTTCCGTTCTTGATTCGACGAACGCCATGATTATGTCGTCGTCTGTTTTCGAGGGTACCCTCTTTAGCATGCCGGCTGATCCAGGTTCTGACTGTGTTCCGACTTATTCTTAGCTGTTTGTTCTGCCAAATTGGCCATTATAAGATTTTTTTGTAGATATTGACTTAGGTTTTTATAAAATTTCTGACTTACTAGTAGGTATACTTGACATTTGACACACGACGTTTTTTATTTTTTAAATTATAATACATATTTCTTCGTAGTGAAAAGAGTTTGGATTATGGACTTATTTTAAATTTATATTAAGACTGGTTTATCTAAAACATGTCTAGTGCAGTTATAATAAAGGTTAAACTTGCATAAATCTCTGACTTGTTATGACGCATTTTTATTCATATTTAAAACGTACTATGTGCAACATGCATGACAGCGAAGAAAACCTTACTACATTTATAAATGCAAAGGAATAATCGGCAAAGTGGGTCATGATTCAATTTGCTCGACTGTACCTACCCTCCCATGCGGATTTATATTTGAAGCCTTGGAAATGCTCATATATTAATCAACTCGACTTTACCTATACGAGTATAAATAAAACACTTCCGTTTTTGACTGAGTGACTGACAGAGAACGCCCAGCCGAAACTACTATAGGCCGACAAGTTCATGCGCGACCTTCCTGCGTCCCTGCAACACGTGCTGTGAGGAAGCACCAATAACTATTGTGTAAGAACCAAGACACTAAGATGGATTTCTTCAACGGCAATTTTTTTATATAAAAGGTCTGTAATAGAGTATATTAAGCAGAATGTCTTCTGTCCTTCCAAATGATTGGATTTTAATTCTTTAATGTACATTTATTTTTATTCGATATATACATTTAAAAAGTTCAAATTTCTTTACTTTGTAAGTCTACTCTAAAATCATGTTGTGTATACAATTTATGGATAACCATCTAGTCATAGTTTTATTAACATAATTTTATTAGCATGTACTGATTGTGATCTGTCTGTATACCTTAAATAAATAAATCGCACGACAGTCATAGAAAACCCCCTTTCCTGCAACACCACCCGTCCCCGCTGACATCTAGCATGCCTCGCCCCCCGCACCTCTGGCGACCGCAGGAACGAAAGCACTTATTACACCTTCCTATTTGAAGCTTCCTAACTAGGAAGGTACCATCCTAGTTAGGATCCTAACTAGGAAGGTCGCATCCTACTTAGGATCCTTACTAGGAAGGAAGGATATCCATCCTTTCTACACTGAAAAAAAGGATCAACCAAACTAGTTTTGTTAGTTGAAGATTTCGTTGTAGGGAAGTCAATTTTTGTTAAATATAAACAACAAACTTGCACAACTAGTAAAAAAACTAGTTTGTTACTGATAACCAGAAGTTCGCAAGTCACTAGATTACGGCCTACTAGTAGCCAAATATTGGTTACTGTTAACCAATATTTTTTTTCAGTGTATCCAGGCAGGTGCCCTACTCGCGGTCCGTGTTCTCGCGTCTAGCCGTCGCGCTTGCTCGCACTGACATGCTGGCATTAGTGACAGAGACAGCCGAAACTACGGGTATTGTCTTACACAGTGGGGCTCCAGACCTTCCTAGTTTGAAAGCTCGCTTCATAACTAGGAAGGTAGGAACCGCAGTAGTGTACTGCGATTATATATTCCTATTTCCTAAGTACGATGCTACACAAATAGGATGGTGTAATAAGTGCTTAAGAGAGAATCTCCCGGAATTCCTACGAAAAGGGAAAAACGGTAACGGGCGTACGAAGTCGCGGAAAAGCTATTAATGTATAAATAACAAAGAAAGGACACCAAATGCGACGAGACGTGACTGCGACCGGTCACGTCGTGACTGCAGATAAGGTGATAATGATAACACTGATAGCGGACAAAGGAACCCGATCGTGGAGGAAACCTAGCGACGACTGACGATATTCACTTTGAAGGGATTCCACTCAATTTGATCTACTTCTTTCTGGACAATTTCTTAGCAAACGTCAAATTTCAAAAGAGTAAGCGGATAAGGTTCACAGATTTCCAAAATGATCTCACAAGGAATAATATACCTACAACTAAGCATTTTATTGTTGCATTCAATTGTATGCCGGGATTGCCGGGTTTACTAATTCGAGGTCGCTGATTTCAAATCTTGCGTATTTTTTACTGACTTCAAAAAAGGAGGAGGTTCTCAATTAGTCGGAATGTTTTTATTATTATTTTTCCCAAAGCTCTAGTTTTTCAGATAGCTACTGGCTATTATGATTGCATGTTGATGAATACATCAACATCCACATTAAGAAATATTTATTAAAACTATTTGTAAGATAATAAGTGATTCGTCACTATTAGATCAGTACAAACACAAAATAAAAGATATTTACATGTCTTCTTATATTTTAGCAATGATGAGTACCTATACAAGTGGCTTGCAAATAGAGGAATGCAGGACTGAAACACCTAATCAAAGACTCAGAGCAAATGCACTGAAACTAAACACTTCGTTACGATTTCCTGAAAAATATTTTCAGTAGCATTTTGCCGCAATTTTTTGCGGTAATCTTACCTACACGGGTCACTTGACCCGTGTACCTACAACACTACTGAATAGATAGAGATCACCTGGAGTGACCTAGTTCTGGACTGGACTAATGGTGAGGACACTGAAGCAAAGTTTTCGACCTTTTACAGGAAATCCAAGCGACGTGTCTTATTATTATAATCTGAAAGCCTAGGCCCCAAATCTGCTAAAACCGCAAGCAAGAATCGTGTTTTTTTAAATAGGCAGACAATTGACCGCAATCTCACCTGATGGTAAGGGACGATGCGGTCGAGGATGGGACATGTCTGTCTAGAAGAAGCCTATTCCCTCTTTTCTTAAAGGAATCCAAATCGTAGTGTTTAGAAAACACTTCAGCTGGCAACGAATGCATATCAAGATTTTGACAGTTCTAGTGCAAAATCAAATATCATGATTTTGACATTAGGCCCGTTCTTGAACTGTCAAAGGCATGCTATTCAATTTGTTACAATACAATTTTGCTAGCGGAAGTTAGCTGACTTGCTCGTCTTCTGTAGTTTTAAAAACATGCACTTATAACGTACGCCTGAAAGTAATAACCAATCCGAATTCCAAGATTCAAATCAAACCCGGGTATTTGACTAACGGCACAGAATAAGTACTAGAACGCCAACGGGAACCACGACTGCCACAAAATTCGTTTCTGACTGATCATGTCTTATCTGATGCAAACAACCGAAATTTTCGAAATTCAAATTCTTGAAATCTTCGATCTCGGATTGCTTTTTAATTTTGGGCGTCGGTGAATATTTCTGAAACATTTTGGTACCCAACTTCAAGGATCATTCCCAAATGTGATAATAATTTCCTCCTAGCCGTATTTCTACAGCGGCCTGTCTCATCAGAGATTAGCTAACTGCGCGGGAGATATAATAGTGCACAAGTGTGTGCGCAATACACAAGTGCACTCTCTGTTGCCGTTGTGACAATAAAAAAGGAGGAGATAACTCGTGTACACCCGTTCGTAGACAGGATCAGTCGGTTGAAGAAAACATAACTTTTCGCCGCAAGCAGAAGTCGTCAATCTCTCAAGACCTCGATAGAGCACCTGTCCAGGCGCCTCTGACTCCTGATGCTGGTGCGTCTGATACTTTAGCCACCGTACTTTCAGAGATAAGGCTTCTTAGACAGGACGTTGGTCGCCTAACAGAGCGAATGGACGAGCTATCCCGACAGTTTGAAGAAAAAACCAGGGACCTAGAAAATCGTGACTTAGAAATCGCCGGCTTGAGAACTCAAGTCTCTCAACTGCAGGAGCAACTAAATACTCAAGCCCAGTCAGCATTATGGAATGAAATTGAGATTATTGGAGTTCCAGAGACAAGAAACGAGTCCTCAACACATATGGTTAAATTAATAGCCACAAAAGTTGGCATCACTCTTAATGACTCGGATATCGACTGGACGCTAAGGGCAGGTCCAAAAAAACCGGATGTATCTGCTAACAAACTGTCGCGGCCTCTGGTGGTGTGGTTTACACGAAGAGCTAAAAGTAATAAACTGCTGAAGGCTGGCAAGGCTAGAAAAAACCTCTTTACGAAAGACCTTGAATTGGACAACAAAACGTCAAAAATCTACCTCAATGAGAGACTGACCCGGGAAAATCGGCAGTTATTTCGTGATGCACGAAACCGATCAAAAGCTGCAGGTTTCAAATACTGTTGGACCCAAAACGGTGCAGTGCTCATTCGTCAAAGAGAAGGAAGCCATGCAATCAAACTGCGATCACAAGAAAAGCTCGCAGAGAAACTGGGGGTCGACCCAAGCTCTTCGCCTTCACCGCTGCAGGACTAAAAAGGGAATCGTAAATGTTGTGAATTTTCTGTTGGCTCTGACGTTTTCGAATGTAACACTTTACACTCACTTCACTTCCACTACACAATTATTGTTCGATATAAGTAATTCACAGTCTTCTGTATTTGATTGGACAGGGTGTCGTCTTGGCTTCATCTCCTTTATTCCTTTCCATCAACAACTAACCGAATGGCCAACTTAAGCGTTCAGAATGATCTTGATGATTATCTTTTAGTTCCCTGTCATACTATTGATAATCCGGAAGACTGCTTGAGTGTGCTAAGTCCCGACTTTAACTTTGAAATTCTTAGTTTTAACATAAGAAGCCTTCAAAAGAATTTCGACTCCTTCTCTATATCCTTGACTCGTACCCGCGCCAATTTTGACGTTATCATACTAACTGAATGCCATCTTGGTAAGTGCTCATTGATTCGCAGAATAGATGGCTACCAGTCTTTCTACACAACGAAAATTGTAAATCAGGCGGGTGGCATTGTGGTTTATGTTAGGTCAGACTGGAATGCATATGAACCTGGAAATGCATAGTGCTTATGAACCTGGGCTCGTGGACTGTGACAGTCTACACGTCAAGCTTGGCAACACTGTATCTATTCTTGCCATATACCGTTCCCCGTCCTTTTCAGACTGCACTAAGTTCATTGACTCACTGGATGATTTCCTTAAAAAACAACAAAGCTCTCGTATCGGCTATTGCTGGTGACATAAATATAAATTTGCAACTTCCTGAGAAATCTGATGAGTTGCTTTGTCTTATGTCTGAACACGGCTATAAGCCAGCAATATACAAACCAACACGAAATAAATCATGCTTAGATCATATATTTATTAACTCTGTCTCAAACGCTGTGGGTGTTGTTTGTAAATCAAGTGTTACGGACCATGACATGACCATGGCGGGAATAGAGTACAAATCAAAAAAGCCTAGCAAATCTCGATCCACCTCTAGAATCGAATTTGCAGCTGTAGAACGTTCCTTGTCCGGTTTTGATTGGAGTCATATCCTGAGCTTGAAGGATGCTTCCTTGGCGGCTCATTAGCCATTAGTTAATGTTGGTGTTACAAGACATAGTTCAGAAGAATACAGTGTGCAGGAAGACTAGTCGTTCAAAACATGTCATTAAAGATTGGATGACTCCGGGACTCGTAAGATGTGCGCGACATCGTGACAGGTTACATTTAATAGCTAAGAGGGATCGTGACAATCAAATTCTGCAATTATCCTACAAGCGATACCGAAATTTTTATAATCAATTATTGAGGAAGCTAAAATCTCAGTATGAAAGTGCACAGTTACAAGCAAGCAAAGATTCCCCTAAAAAACCATGGAACGTTATTAAAAATATTTCTGAAATCAAACCCAAATGTAATCGCTCGGTCGATCTACTCTCGACGCAAGCTTCGACAAGTTCTTCCATAGCCTCATGTAACAATTATTTTGCGACTGTGGGCGAAGAGTTGGCACGTGTCATACTTCAAAAGGTGGGCAAGTCTGAAGAGGATTTAGCCAGGGCCATTCATACAGATACGGGGTTCTAGTTTTTTTTTTTCTTGACGGCCACAGACCCATATAAAGTGCATGCAATAATAAATGCCCTTAGGGTGGATAGTGCCCCAGGCTTGGATAATATCAATAACTCCTTACTCAAACGTATTGCACCGGTTATCATGAAACCACTTACACATGTCTTTAACTTAAGTTTGCAAACGGGTGAATTTCCCGAATGTTGGAAGATGGCAGCTGTTACTCCTATTTTCAAGAGCGGCTCTTCCACAGAACCTTCGAACTACCGCCCTATAGCGCTACTAAGCATTTTTTCAAAAATTTTAGAAAAACTTGTAAATACACGCTTTATGCGATATTTGAATGCAAACGGAATCTTATCTGAGGCACAGTTCGGATTTCGGCAGGGTAGGTCAACAGATGAAGCAGTAACGCTCTTGTTGAGCAGGATTGTGAGTGCTCTAGGCAGGGGCGAGGCATGTGTCGGTGTTTTTCTTCCTGCTCAAAAAACTGGAGCTTATTGGAATACGAGGAGTTGCCCTCGACTGGTTCAATAGTTACCTTTCTGGGAGGAAACAATGCTTACGGATTGGCTCTCACATAAGTACCAGCGCTACTGTGTCTTTTGGCGTTCCCCAGGGGAGTATTCTTGGTCCGAGCTTATTTATTGTTTACCTCAATGATCTTACTAAACTATTCAATTTTTCTTCTAGTATTGATGTACAGTGCTATGCGGATGACACTGTAGTACTCTTTCACGATAAAAACTGGAATGGGGTGCTGGGGAGGGTGGAGAGAGGAATTGAAGATGTTGCGCAATGGCTTAACGCACACTTGCTGACTCTTAATACGGATAAGACCAAGTATCTTTGCTTTCATAAAACTGCTGCTTCTAGCCCTGCAGGCTTAACAGCCAATACTATAAAAATTCACACCTGCGGTGAAAACAGCCCCATAGGTAGGTCTCTGTGTTCCTGCAGTGATATGGAAAGAGCGGCTAGCATAAGATACCTAGGGGTGGTAATCGACGAGAAACTCAATTTTGTGGAGCATATATCTTCGCTCTCCGCTAGATTACGAAGGTTCATTCATGTGTTAACACTTGTCTATAAGGCATTTGTCAATCGCTAATCTTGTACTGCATTACAGCGTGGGGTGGAGCTTCTAAGACTGCTATGTTGTCTGTAGAAAGAGCTTCAGTCTTAAAAGTTATGCTCCGGAAACCTTTCACCTTTCCTACCGACTCTCTGTACGAAGAGGCCCAGTTGCTCACTGTACATACTAAGAGTCTCAATGACTTATCACAAGATACTGCATTCAGACCCTAATATGCCCAGTCATGTGATAGGTCGTCGCTTAAGGGTGCCTCCAGTTTATTTTAAGACCGTGTTTGCTCATAGGTTCAGCGACTTCTCCTTTCCCCACATATACAAACTTGTCCATAAATATTGTCATATTTATGATCTGTCACGATGTGAATTAATATCAAAAGTGTCAGCTTGGCTTCTGTCGCAGGACTACGATAGTACAGAAGCTTAACTAGTAATCCAGAAATGAAATGCACACAATATACGAACAAACACACACTCATACACTCTTACACACATACATACTCACACACACACACACATACACACACACGCACACACGCATATAACCCTTGATGTCAGAACCTGCTAACTTTTATAATTTTTATTTTTTGCATGTTATCATTTTTTGGCTATAATTATTATCATTTTCTCTTAGTTACTTTTAATATATATTTTTTTTTGTACTGTAATTTTTGAATTTATGAAAATTATCACTGTTGTCTTATAGTTCATTGTCATTGTTTTCTTTTTGTTATTATCATTCTGTTACATTGTGTCCCGCCCGCTAGCTCTATATATATTGAACTTGGGAATTGCTAACTTTTAAAGGCCGCCCGTGATACAGGCATTAAAGCCTAGTACGGGGACCGCTGTTTAACATTTTGTCATATGTGTGTTTTTATTAATAAATATTTTTGAATTTTGAATTTTGTTCCTTCACTCTCATAACTCGGTGAGACGGCAGTCCGACCATGACCGTAGAGATCAGGCGCAGGACGAGCGGCCTAACGTGCTTTCCGAGGCAGGGGGGTGTTAACACCACCAACTTCCTGTCTCCGGAGCTGTGTCCGAGTTATTATAAGACAGAAAAACCCGACACTCTCGTCCCAACCCGGGATTCGAACCCGGGACCTCGTGGATAGTATCCAGCGTACTGACCACTAGACCAACAAGACAGTCAAATGTAACATACGAGTACTTATTTATTCTGTGGTAATAATGTCGAACAAAATCAATATGTGCGTATGTTTGTCCCCCGCGTGGGCACCTGCTCAGCTAATTCTGGCGCGGAGGTCGTGACCCGACGCCCTGCGCGCGCGCCGCGCACTGTCTACACGTTTTGCTTTAGATTGCTTTTAGAACTAAATTGATTGATTTATGATCAAAGTTAAGGTGAGATTTGATAGGGAAAGAATCAAAGACCAAACTTGAAGTTACGTGTGTGAACTAAACATCAAACAAGCAAACATAATTATTGAAAAACCAAAACACCCGACTGCACAAATAATTATATTTTTGATGGTCTTTTTACTGGCTTTCTTTTGATACCCATATTGCTTTGGTGAGGAAAAAATCAATCACTATTACAATTTTGACTAATTCTACGACACCTCATATGTCAAAACTGTCCAGCCGTTTGGGCTGTAGGGCGTGGGAAACAATTATACATACATACTTACTCTCGAAAAAACATATCCCTCCTTCCGTAGTCGGGTAAAAAGCAAAGAAGAAATTATTTAAATATGGTCCTGAATACGAATTATTATGTGAAATATGTATGTACTAAACAGGTATTAAACAGTACAGACACAAGTAAGGCTCAGTGGCACCATCTTATTTTAACCGTAGCCATAAAGTATTGTTTTAGTGGGTTTAGCTTCAGTTATTAAAGTATTATGGTGCAACTGAGGCTTAAAAATAACCTGATGATTTACAATATTTTTTACACGGATAGTTAAAATATTCCTCTTTATGTGTATCTGCAGTAGAGGTCTATATAGTGCGTTTTGACGCCATACAATACAAATACAAAATCCGTGAAAGATGAAGATTTTTTATTTGTTTATAATAAAACATGTAAGCGGTTGTTTTTGGCAATAAAACTGTTTTTATCACGTAATCAGTATTAATTGATAGTTTTAAGGGGTTGTATGGAACATACAAACATACTGCGCCGACCCCAAATGTAAAGAGCATGATGTTAGTTGCGATACTACGAGTCGCGATAGGTCTGCGTGTTGGTGCTGAGGTTTACCTTCCACACATATGTCCTTGTGGTACTGATGTCAGCTCGTTGGGACATCACGGACTCTCCTGTATCAAAAGTGCAGCCTGCTTTTCGCGTCATGCTAGCATCAACGACATCATCCGTCGGTCTCTTGCCTCTATCAACGCGCCGGCTTTTCTCGAGCCGAACGGTATCGCGCGTGATGATGGCAAGAGACCAGACGGGATGTCACTTGTTCCTTGGCGAATGGGTCGGGCTCTTGTGTGGGACGCTACCTGTGTCGACACACTTGCAGCCTCTTATCTGCCCGGGACAAGTCGTGGTGCTGGTTTGGCTGTGACAAGTGCCGAAAACTTTAAAAAGAACAAGTACAGGCAGATCGACTCCTGGTACCACTTTGTACCATTTGGAATCGAAACACTGGGTTCGTGGGGTCCCAACGCTGCGCTGTCTCTTTTTTCAAAGAGATTTCCAAGAGACTAGTTGACATCAGTGGTGACCTAAGAGCTGGCAGCTACCTTGCTCAGCGTATAAGCATTGCTATCCAGCGCAGTAATGTTGCCGGCATCCTAGGAACCTTACTACAAGGACCCTTTTTATAATTTTTGTTTTTGTATTGTATTAAATAATTTATTTTAATTTTTATTAATAAGTTGTATATATATTACTAATGTACATTTATATTCTAAATACAGTTGCGATACCAATAAGTGGGTGAATAATTGTGACGCAGGACATTACAAATCGACGTCAGATTGTTACTCCAGAGAAAAAAACATTCCTTTTTTTAAGTAATACCTACATTGCCATTGGAACTATTCATAAACCCTTTACGTGACATGATCAGATTTGTCACAGCCCAGCAATGAGAATAAAACGTATTGATAACGGATCGTGGTGAAATATGCTCACAATTTTAGTGGGTGTTGGCATGGTTCCACGTTGTCGGGGTTATTTCAGGAGTGCCGGGCCGAGGTCGTGACCCCTCCACCTTGCCGCCCTCCGTTGGAGTGACGTCATATTATAAGGCAAATGACAAATCTTACGATTCGCGCCAAAACGTCAATTATATAACGTAGCAGTTTGCACCATGTTTCTCAAAGTTTACCGTTGATTGGAAGGAATTGCCCTTCGACCGCGTTTAGTTACTTTATAGATTTAAGATATTTTTTAACACTAACAGTGTATTTTTTTTTATAGGTTTGAATAAGAAACCAAAAATTCGTACACGGGCAGGATTGAACCCACGACCTTTGGCTATAAGATACTCTGTCGGTGGTGGACTGCTGAACGATGCTGCTTACAACTTTAAATGCCTATTGTGTAGATTAGTAGGATTACTTTGTAGAACATAGACAGACCAATAATATAATTGTTTCTTTCCCAAATAAGGAGAATTTTTTTTTTTAGATTAGTCAGAATAAATAGTAACTAGTACAAATAGTGTCTTCAATGCTTCATAAATTCATTCATTCCAATCCACTTTACGTCACTATTATAGGTACCTAGCGTTGGGTTTACTCCCCGGAATATTTCCAACTGTTGGGTTTATTCCCAAATTCGGGGAAAGTATGCGGAATATTTCCGATTCGTCGGGAAAATAGGGAAAGTACTCAAAAGTGCACTTAAAGTAATAAAATGCGAGAATTTTGCTATTTTGATAATGGTTTTACGCCTGTAGCACACCTTCACAAAAAACTATAACAGCGGGACCACGCTAGTTTTGCCTGTTTATCAGTTTTATTACACCTAACGTAATTTGCATGTTCTAATGCTTAGGTTTATCTGAGTCTCTCTTTCTTTGAGATTCAACGATCCTGTAGTATACTTCCTACTACTATGTCCACGATGTCGCGAATGGGTGCAGCGTCTACATTTCTGCACCCATTCGCCCATTTGAGAAGGATTGAAGAAATCTCGACATAAACAAACAGGGTCATAGTAATATATCTACAGTAGAAACGGCATTTTGGCTTCTGTTAAGTTTAAATATTTAAGACAAGTGATAATAAAGTTAAATCTTCGTTATTAAAAACAAGAAATTAAAAAAACAAAACGTGTAGGTTTGTTTTCTTCGAGGTGTCTAAGTGAACATACTTAAAGTCCCGAGTGTGGTAAGTGAGCTATCAACGAAATAGTAAAAGAAAGGCGCCTCTTTTTTTTTGCTTGTTAACTCGAAAACTGCTTGTTTTATTTTAGGACACATTCATTTAGTTTTTTTTTCTATAGGTCCAAAAGTGAACAAGATATTACAAAGTATCTGATTTGATAATAAGTTCAAAAACTTAATTCCATAAGCGTACAAATCGCGCAATACTAATTTAATGTTAAAAACAAATAAAGGCGATTTTGCACATGTAATAAAAGAGAATTATAAGTTTTTTTTAGTGTTTGCGGATGTCGAAATGTGCTATACACACATCAAAAAAAGTTTGAGACTAGCATAAGCTGATATAATTCTTTAAATTTAACTTTATCAAGAAAAAATGTTTTGTTGTGTGTTTTCTTTAAATTGAAAAACCCTTTGAAATTAAGAATAAAAAACTATTTTAATTTTTTAATAACAAAAATTGAGTAATTAACCATAATGTAATTGTAAGAGTTGATATAAAAGAAAATACTGTTTAACCAAACTTAAGGACAATTTATAAATAGAATGTTTTTATACAATATAACATAACTCCTCCCCTGGCTCGAACACATGCAGAGATCCTCCTGGGCATGCTGAGGATCAAGTTATCCAGCATTTCTTGGGGTAACCTGTCCCATTCTTGAATAGCGGTTTCCCTGAGATCTGGCACTGTCTGGGGACGTAGCTGACGGTTCCAAACAGCTCGTTTAAAAGCATCCCACGCGTGCTCTATTGAGTTTAAGTCAGGCGAGCCGGTAGGCCAGTCTAACCTTGTGATATCGTATTCTTGATGTGCGGGCGCATTATCATCGACCAGTACAAATTGGTGCCCATGGTTTACTCGGAATGGTCTGACAATTCCATCAATAGCAACTGCTTTATACATGTCTGCTGTTATGAAGCCTCGATACGGGATAAAAGGTGTTCTAGCTCCAATCATAATACCACCCTCAAAAGGAAACCGATTCACCGCCTTGCTGAACTGTTCCTGTGGCAGTTCTTTGCCTTTCACGGTCTTCTGGTCTTCTCCAGACACGGACACGTCGGTTATCTGGATGAGTACTGATTCGCGATTCGTCAACGAAGAGACAGTTTTGCCAAATGTTTTCTTCTTCATCTTCTTCATTCTGCCGAAGCCTAGCCCACTCCAATCTTTGTCGTTGACGTTGCCGGTAATTTGGAGGCGCTCGCCAAGACCTTCGTGCTCGTAATTCAGCCTGGTGCAAGCAATTCCTAATGGTCTGAGTGCTAACTTCAAGCCCAGAGGCGGCCCGAACTTCTGCTTTTATTTTAGTAGCGTTGATTGTTGGGTCACGGGCTGCCAGCAATCTAATATAGCGCTTTTGGGCAGCAGTCAGGCGACCACTGCGGGGTCGGTAAGCCAAATTACCCATCCCGTGGTACCTCTGCAACGTGGTCACGACACAGGATTGCGATAAAGCAAGTCTGCGTGCTATATCTCTCGTGCTGTATCATTTTTCCCTTAAGGTTACTATTCTTGCTCGTAAAACTTCTGATAATACTCTTGGCATTTTTTCAATTACAACTTTTTGCAAAAAAAATATTTGAAATCCGTCAAAATTGACTAAATCCGATTTCAGAGTGAGCGTTAGCTATGGCTAAAAGCCTTTTTATATGGAAAAACAATTGAATTGTTTTATTGTTTTGTATTCTAGTTGTATATTTTTAAATAAAGAAAAGAAGAAGAAATCATAATATAATCTACTGTAACAAAACAGATTTCGATTTTTCAGTGATCGTAAACTATTTTTGATGTGTGTATTTAAAAACTATACTGAATTTACCAATTTAGTTTTTTTTTACATTTTTAATTAAGATATCTTATCACTTTAGAAGTGTTTTCTTTATCAAAAAATTAGTATTGTGAGATTTGTGCGCAGTTGGAATTAAGTTTTTGAACTTGTTATCAAATCAGATACTTTGTAATATCTTGTTAACTTTTGTACCTATAGAAAAAAATATACATGAATGTGTCTTAAAATAAAATAAGCAGTTTTTGAGTTAAAAAGCAAAAAAAATATAAACAAAAGAGGCGCCTTTCTTTCACTATTCCGTTGATAGCTCACTTACCACACTCGGGACTTTAAGTATGTTCACCTAGCACCTCGAAGAAATCAAACCTACCCGTTTTGTTTTCTCAATTTCTTGTTTTTAATAACAAATATATAATATATATGATACTATTAACACTTGTCTCAAATATTCAAACTTAACAGAAGCCAAACTGCCGTTTCTAATGTATAGATTTTACTATGACCCTGTTTCTTTACGTCGAGATTTCTCCAATCCTTCTCAAACGTCTACATTTCTGCACCCATTGGCGACATCGTGGGCACAGTAATAGGAAGTATACTACAGGATCGTCGAATCTCAAAGAAAAAAAGACTCGGATAAATCTAAGCATTAGAACAAGCAAATTACGTTTGGTATAATAAAACTGACAAACAGGCAAAACTAGCGTGGTCCCGCTGTTATGGTTTTATGTAAAGGTGTGCTACAGGCGTAAAACCATTGTTACAGTAGCTAAATTCTCGCATTTTATTAATTGAAGTCCACTTTTGAGTATTTTCCCGCCGAATTGGAATATTTCCCAATCTTTCCGTTTTTTCCATACTTTCCCATATTTTTCTTTTCCATCCCAATTTTTTCTTTCCCTTGCCCATCGCTATAGGTACCTAAATGTAGGTAGGTACTTTTCTTTCTGGGAAATCCTTTGAAAGATCCCCGGCACTGCATCTTAGAACCATAATACGTGAGCGTGACGATTACTATAAATAATTTTTCCGACAAGAAATGTTAATTCCCAAACTGGACATTTACCCAAAACGTATAAAATTGCGTAATGCGCATATTATGAAACCTAGTCCTAAGCGATTGTTCTACAAAATTACATAAATCCGCACTTAGCTAGCACAGCTAGGTAACGTAATACGAACAATGTGCCCATTTAAAAAGGAATAAAAAGGAAATTTCAGGTATACTTGTGCATAACAGTCAATATAGTTTCACCACCACGCCGGATAAACCTCCTTGGAAGATGTTTATATTGGTACGTACCCTCCCCATTTACCCTAGCATATTTATCAAGTTGGTCTCATAGTTTTAAGATTTTAATATTCATAAGCTGGTAAAAAAGAACTATCCATAAAAAGTAACGCAAGAATTCCTTTTTTTTTGCGCGAGAAAAGGAAAACCTTTAGATTGATTCCTAGTCAAATGTTGGATAAAAAATACTCATAAAACTCATTTTATTACAGATAAAAGTGTGCTTGCTAGTTTACTGCATTCAAGATTCCATGTCGCAGTTACAAAATTATTTCCAGAATCCAATGAACCAGGGATTCTACCAGGAACAAATTCCAGATTATCCAGAGGACTACGAACAGACGAAACACCGGCATCATCGAAAACCTTACGGCAGCAGTGGCGGAGTCCTTCCACAAGAGGAATATGAGGAACCTGACTATAACTCTGAAGAGTCAAAGTGCCGATGCTCGTGCCGAAAATGCAGCGATATAAAATCATGCTGCCGTGAGTACTGTCTTAACTGTTACCAACCAAACATTATGTATGTGCCGTATGCCTACCCCATCATAATGCCCGAGGTCACTTCACCAAACACACAAGCAACAACAACAACCGAAGCTACGACAACAACCAAAGCTACAACAACAGCAGCTACAACTACTGGAGTTCTTGACTATCGCAGAAACGATGTCATAGATTTTAACGATATAATTTCACAAGTGCAAAACAAAAACAGTGAAAGTAAATTCTTACTAACGTCTTTGAGGAAAACCAAAGCCAATTGGATACCGAAATATGGGATTGTCCCTATACCTGATCACCTGGCAGAGCGATTGATGTCACAAATGAGAAGCATGAAGAATATTAATAATCACAAATAATAAGTACAATCTTTGAGATGTGTTCTTAGTAATCTTAGTGATCGAACAAAAACTACTGAGACATATTTGTAGGCAGATATTCATTGCAATAAGATTATCTTCTGCCAACATTGTCCATACAGCCACTTTCTACAATGACAAATATTATATTTTTATACTGCAGGGACATTGTTAAGAGAATGGGAAACCTTAGAAAATAATTATGTTATTTTCACAGTTATATTATATTGATGCTATCAATCTGGTATAAAGTTTTATAGTTGTGTTATTTATATACGGTAATAAAATGCACTTTCACAATTTATTTTTCGATATAAGTTTGGCCTTAACGAATTTTGTGCGGAGTTGCAAAAATAATATTTAACTGTTTATTAATGAAGATTTATATATTTTAAAAATAATGTCCAATCATTCACTAAGTGTATATTACTTAGATCATGATAGAGGTAAGTTAGAGATAGTTTCTTGGCATACTTGGTGACATTGGCAATGAATAATAGCCTGTTGTTTTCAGATTCTAGACCTAAACATACTCTTTCTTCTGCTCCACGCAAGTGCCACTCAATACCTGAACTATCCCACCCACGGTGTACAGAACTACTTTCGTTATCAGAACAATTACCATGGGATGAGCCACAATAATATTCAACCAAGGAGATCCCTTCGAAAACATGCAAGACTGGACCGATCCCTTTCTTCCGAAAGCTATTACAGCAAAAACACAGGGTTGTCCGAGGAATGTACCTGCTCTTACCGATCTTGTAAGGAATGTTACAAGCGTAAATCGTGTTGTGAATCCATGTGCCAGAGATGTAACAACGGCTTCGTGGTCATTCCTTACCCCGTGCCCTTTCTAATACAGACAACACATGGCCAAACTTTATCGCCAAACGCAACCGAAACAACAATAAGTACAACGACACCAAGGGTAACAACAACCTACCCTACAACTACAACTACGCAAAAAGTGACAACCAAAAGCACTCCTACGTCAATTCAGACGAGATCAACATCACTTATCTTTGTTAAGGAAAGTGAAATACTTTCGACAGCCAAGAATAGACGAAGATGTCCAGAGATACCTGAAGGTGCTTGCATGCCAAAGAAGTTATTAAAAACAATAACAAAGAAAATGGAGAAGAGTGGTAAAATATATCAAATTATGGGCTTATTGATGAGGCCTACGCTGGCAAATCCTAGGAAGAATACTGTTGCCCCCATCACGAAGAATGAGAACTGGGTACCTAAATTCGGGATTGTGCCTATCCCAGATAACATAGCGGAAAAATTACTTTCAGAACTTACAGAGCGTGAAAACTCTTTAGATACTAGGGTACCTAGGTACCTAACTAATAATTTCGAGTCGAACGAGGTTAGGGTAAAGCGTAAATGAATAGCATTTCGTAAATAAAATCTTATTATATCATAAGCTTTATGTGAGTACATTACCTACCCTACAAATTATTAAGGGTTGGTTCCTAAACAGCAGGTTAGGTAGATAATAGATATTATTTGCTTAAAAAAATATTTTATCGCCTAAAACTAAAAAAAAGAAGATAAAGAAATCTATCAAAGGTATAATGCAGTAGGTATGGAGACAAATGTTATTGTGTAAAAATATTTAAATTAAAATAACAATATTTTAGCTACTTTACTTTTGCGAATCTACCATAGGTATTTTGTTTATTCATATCCCAATATGAACATCACATGATCCAAAACAAACGCAATAGCTGTTCCATTGGCACTTATTCAAACACATCACGAATTCACTCAAACCGGACCATTATCACATAAACGAAACAGGTTTCCGCGATACTAATCGATCGAATTGTTGACCCACTAATTATTAATCGATTTAATAAGACAATGCCCGCGACATGTTCAGCGTGGCTTGACCTTTCAGAAGTCGGCGAGACTGCGCCGGAGTCGCGCGGGGTCACAAACGATGTATTTTTAGAGTTGAAAGTTCAAAATACGACGGTTGCGCGCGCGCCCAAAGCGGCGGCTGCCAATCGTCTTTGTGCTTCCTGTAAAATTCTCGATAAGGATAAGGAATTAAACCTTTTATAAAGGTGCGTCGACCTTGACACATGACTATAATAACATTTGTTTCTTACGTTTACGCGAATTGTTGAACTCATTAAAACACAATTTTACGGATTACTTAACCAATTCCTACCACCTGTCAAGTGCAACATACCTCTTCAAGATGCAGGGGTGTACAGATTGGAGTGTGACTGTGGCCTCTCCTACATCGGGCAAACAAAGCGAAGTATAGGCGTGCGGATAAAAGAACATATAGCTGACGTTAAACATAGACGGAACACGAAATCTGCAGTGTGTGAACATGCCTTAGACAAACCCAACCACTTCATTCGTTTTGACCAACCAAAAATCCTTGCTAAAGAACGGCGTTTTATTCCTCGAATGCTACGTGAAGCCATTGAAATTAGAAAACATCCAAATTTCAATAGGGAAGATGGTTGGAAAGTTCCACCGGCATGGGATCCTATTCTAGCAAAACCCAAAACAACACCTCGCAGTGCAAGAACTCAAGACACGGTTAGCTCTTTCTGCGTAAATAGGAACGTAAATTTATATTAATGAGTGACGGTAGTTTAATTTTTCAAAACGTCAGGTTTTAAATAAAATGTAAATAAATCGCGAAGTAATCCGTAAAATTGTGTTTTAATGAGTATAATAACAATTCTCAGCTCACATCTGTCTATTACGCTTCTCTTCACTCGAGCCTTCCTCAAATTTCCTTCATGTTAAAAGAAAACTATTGGTTAACCTAAAAATAGAAGTTACTCTTCTACATGCTGTAATAAAATATATATGGGTTGTGATCTCGATACATTATGATCTTTGAGATTAATGAGGTAGATCCGTATTTTTTCATTAAAAAAATCGTTCTCTTTTATGCCAGTTCTATTTTCAGGCCTGCTATAAGTGATCATAACAGGGACAGTGTAGTGCAAGATAGTATATCACAAAACCTCCAACTACCCTCACGGTTAGTAGGTTGGTTAACTATGCGTACGTAGCCGCAACGCCGTACATATGCGTTTTTCTGACGAAAAGAAAAGTAGCTAGAATGACCACGACCAACTTCATTTTCAATCAACGTTAAAAAAAAAGAAAAGAACAGTTCACAGTTTTAATGCTCCTTATGACTTATCTTCTAGAAAAAAAAATTACCATACCACAGATGTAATTTGTCTACATGAGTTAAGGTTTCATCTGCACAACTTACTAAAATCGGGCTCGATCCGCCGTTGGATCAAGGTAGAAATGCACATTTTCTATTTTCTCGGGTCTGGTGATGGTGTTGTGATACCACCACTGTTTCAGATTTCATTGGGATCAGAGGCCCTACTCCGATTGATGAAACCCGTAGTTTCGAGTCTAGCCATCTCGCTCGTTTGCGTTGTCATTCTGGCGTAAGTGACAGGGCTTCAGTCTTAACTACGGATATCGTCAATCAACCGGAGTAAGACCTCTGAGATGAACCTATGTGATGTTATTTGTTTCTTACGTTTACGCGAATTGTTGAACTCATTAAAACCACAAACAAAACAAAAACCCAATGACCACGAACGCTGTACCTAAAGTGTTGAAACGTCAGATTTTAAATAAAATGTAAATAAATCGCGAAGTAATCCGTAAAATTGTGTTTTACTATGTGATGTTGTTCAATATTTGAAAATATCGCTTCTAATAAAACCCAAGCAAAAAATGTATCTGTCTGCCTGTCTATTACTTTTACCTATATTTTACCATGGTTTACTGAAACGCTTTATTTTGGTAACGAGTCTTATCTAGTTGAAAGAGGACAAAATCTACATTTTGATGGGGTGATAATATGTTATTCGACAAATGCGCAATCAAAGTCGAGGGAAGCGCTAGTATAGGACTATTTCTATGTTGGCACCATAGTTAATGTTATCGGCAGTATACCTAACTCGTTTATATATATTATAGTTAACTACTTTTTTTTATATTGGATAGTGTCACATACTTACTGCCGCTCTCAGAGATATCAATTACCTAAATGTAATCTTTAATTAAGTTTCGTTGTGTCACTTTTTTGTCAACGGAATACAAAAAGACGGCAAGAGACCTAATTAAGGATTAAATTTAATTGACGTCTGTTAGTACGGCAGTTAGACATATTTCTTTGATCCCAAAGTAAGTAGCTAAATCACTTATGCTATGCAAATCAGAAACAGCACCCTGACCTTGCTAGGTGCTAATGCTGTGCCAAAATCATCTGAAATTAAAAACATTGTTTCAGAAAACAATCAGAAAGATTATGTTCACGTATTCCTTCTTCTGATGTTTCTTCTTACTGTAAGTACACTAAGCGACACAAAAATTGGGCCATCAAGTAATTTTTATAAAACATACTTACTACATAGGGTCACAAATTATAAATGTACTTGTACAACTGAAATCATTTTGGAGTCAATAGATGGGGTAAATGTTCAGTTTTAAATAAAGCTATCCAATTAGCTACAGAACATTATGCATGTCTTCAAAAATGCAATGGAATAACTCACTTTCTACCTTTCATATAACGTAGTATGGAACACGCAGACAATTACTCTTTATTGTTTTTAAGGTAATAGAGTAATTTTTGCAGGCGATTAAAAAACGTTGTTGAAAGATAAACATTTATCCAATCGATTTACTTAAACATTATTACCGTAAGATAAGAACTTTTTCATTAGTGAATCTGTGAAGTAAGCATGTTTGTATGAAAATTACTCGATGGCCCGATTTCTCTGCCGCTGTTGTTGCACATTCTCCTTACTGTGCGTATCAATGTTGCACTGTGCCCGTGCGCAGACGACGGGTCACCGATCGTTTATTTTCGCTCCCCTTATAATATTCCGCTCGGCCTCATACTCATTTCGGTATTGGCACGAGTTAAACAAATTATTTCTAGATATTGCAACGAATTATGATGCTGCTGGTTAAGCTGAAAATTAAGGTCTATCTTTAGTTTTTTCTTTAGGCTCTTATTCGATGTTAAGGCGAATTATGCTGGATTCCTTGCAAATTTGAAAGCTCGGGCAAGAACTAGCAGAGGGCTGTAGTAGGTGTATGTAAACCAATAACGCCGCTTATTACAGCTTTCTAATACTAACGGTCACATAGCAAAACCTCGGACAGACAGACAGACGGACATCGAACATGACAAAACCATAAGGGTTCCTTGTCAGGACAGAACCCTAATAGGGTTTTCTCTGTAGAGCCTATAGTCCACGGCGCGGCGGGGTCATTTGACGAATGCACGCAACCTGACAACAGCAGGTGGATTTTGTATGATAGCCATAGGCAAGCGCGACGATGCCGCCTCGCGGACACAGTTTCGTTTAATTTCTACACAAGATGCAAACCATCGTCAAATTAATGATAATAAGTAGCGTTCGTATGACGTCCGGTTTACGTGGACATTAGGTCTAAGACTCCGCTGTCCGTCTGTCTGTCTGTCACCAGGCTGTATCTCATGAACCGTGATAGCTAGATAGTTAAAATGTCCCCAGATGATGAATTTCTGTTGCCGCTATAACAAAAAAACAAATAGAATAAATATCCCCATAATCCCCATCCCCGATTATCCCCCAAACAATAGTAGGTATGCAACAGACGCTAAGTTTTTTTAATTTTAAAAATTAAAAAAGTTATAATTTAGGTATCTAATGTTCTATGTATCTAGATAATAGTACGGAACCCTTCGTGCGCGAGTCTGACTCGCGCTTGGTTGGTTATTTTTTATCTCGGCATAGCATTTCCGGGCAACATTTTCTGAGTATCTTTGAGATTTCGACTAGAAAAGATGTGAAAAGCTAATGGATTAGTCAAAAAACATTTTTTTATCTATTAAAGTTCGATTTTTATTTTCAAAATATTATCAAATAAAAATTGATCACTGTCACTGTCAAGATTAAATCAAATTTCACTTACGTCGACTGACTAACGTCCTCCGTCTAACGTCCTCCGTAGCTTAGTTGGTAAGAGCACTCGCCCGGATAGCGAAGGGACGTGGGTTCGAGTCCCACCGGATGACACAGTCGATTAATTTTTGTAAGTGAAATTTGATTTAATTTCGTAAAAACTTGCAAAATAATTGCTTAAGTTATAAAAATATAATAAGGTCTCTGTCGATTTTTTTTCGTCCGCAATCCATATTAATTATTATTAATCAAATCACCGATTTATAAGCAGCGTAGTATAAATCACGAGCGTCAGCCGGTGCAATCCAGCCGAAACGTCGTTGCCAGATTGCCTGTGTCTTGCTTCGAAGCACTAGTAGGGCCCAAAAAAAGGAGACATGGCCCCCAACGGATAAATATTACTGATTTTTACATTTTGACGTTCATAAGTGGCATTTTCTGTCCTAAATTGAATAAATTATTTTTGACTATAAAATACTCATTATTTAAATTCGTGTTTAGACCCTATGTCTAATACCTATTGGAATTCAACTACCTACTAACATTTGCCTGGTGTGCTAGACGGATATAAAGCGCCTAATATTTTAGTCACCGCAATGTCGACAGATGTATTGCTATAGATATTACGTAAGGAGGTACTTCCAAAGTCTGTACATTATGATGACATACATTATTCTTCCTTGCTTCGACAAACCTTGACATAAAAGAAGAACGGCAAAGTTATTTGATGCTCGGCCCCAAATGCTGGCATGTTTTAATCTTTGGTGAAAAGCCTAAAACTGTATAGAGGAAAAAATAATACATATAACTGACATTAATGGACTGACATTTAAACAATGTATGATCCGGTCAACATTGACGTTTGATATAAAACATATACTTCATGTTTGACTGACACGTTAAAGTTCACGTCGTTTGTATTGTTTTTGCATCCTTGAAGACGTTTAGTTGTTAATAATTTATACATTCTGAAAATATTTTAAATTTAAATACCGTTTTTTAAATTACCATAAAATCATATAAAAGCTCGCTAATAAAGTGATATTATAATTTCATATGTCTCACTGTATAGTGTCTCTATCTATTGGGTCTCTGTTGGGTCGATTTATGCCAATCTTCTTTACTTATTTTAATTATTAATAAAGTGATATTTATATTTCATGTGTGTCACTGTATGGTGTCTCTATCTATTGGGTCGATTTATGCCAATCATCTTTACTTATTTTAATTATTAATAAAGTGATTTTTATATTTCATGTGTGTCACTGTATGGTGTCTCTATCTATTGGGTCGATTTATGCCAATCTTCTTTACTTATTTTAATTATTTTTTGAAGGTCTAAGATCCAATAAGTTTTAAAAATGTTCATAGTGATTATAGTTGCTGTTTCTATATTAACAATAAGGAATGGGAAAAAAAACGTCAGATTATAACTAAATACCAAATATTTATTACTGTTATTTAATGCACGAAGTACACAGCCGTTTTGATATAACTTAAACTAATTCTTAATACGTATAATTTAAAAATGGTATTAAAATGTAAATACATCTGTTTTTACTGTGTAAATAGGTTAATTATGCGTTACGTATTAATTAACAACTGAACAGATTTTAGTTAGTATGTAATGTATTATGTCAATTCATTAATTATTATATTTAACTACAATATATTTTAATCTACTTACATATCTAATAATAATAATAACATTGTATATCATTTTATGTAGACACTATTGCTCTTTGTTCACAATTTCCAAAAGTTACGAACTGAGACTTCGTCTCAAAAATACTAATAATAAAATTTTGTACTCATAGTACGACCATCACATATCCAAAAATTACAATATAGTTATATTACCTTATACATAAATGCACATACTAAAATACAACTCATGTCGAAAAACTGTGCGTCGAAATTGGCAGTTTACGTAGTAATTTACAATTAACCATAAAAAAATAACTAATTAATACACTATGATAAATAACGATTACCTAAAATTATCAATAAACACATGTCCGTATTATATTTCTAATATCACGAAACTGAAACAATAATTTAATCATTCGAATTGGTATCCATTTTCATTTCAACTTGATTCAAGAAGTTAAAATTGACTTCTATTGTCTATGGTTCCATTCTCTTTAGACGAACATCATTATGAACGAATGAATGAAGAATGAACCTATGAACTAATGTAAAAAATTCTTCGATACTTTTTGGATTGACTTGTACTTTTGTATAATAAGTGTTCGTTACTGAAAAAAAGTAAAAATAAAGCAAATTTTCTAGAGAGATGTATTTTACGTACGGTCTATTTCCACTGCAACTTCATGAAAGGTTCCTGACCTTTCTCTATCACATAGACCCCACACATTTTCAACTATTTACAGATCTAACTAGAATAAATAGCTGTCATTGAAAAAAAAGAAACATAATACTCATGTATTTTGCCAACATTAAGCGTGGATTACACTGGGTCGTCGACCGAATTTATTTCATCCAACGACTTTGTCGTTTCTCGATGGTCTATGTAATTTGGTCGGTAGTTAGCTGCATTGGGCGCTTAAAATCGGCCAACGACCCAGCATAACCCGTTCTCCGTCTAAAATTTCCTACATATTGTCTATTTCATAGAAACAAGTAAAAAATCTGCAATATCAAATTGCAGATGCGTCGATCGACTATAGTACATTTCAACTGCACAAATCAAATTGTTCTATCGGCAAGTTCATAGGGGTTCTCACTTGGCCTGGATCGCGAGGGTCTGAATGAGGTCTTGGAAGTCGGTGACGTACCACGACGCCCTTTTCTTTATCTCCTCTCTCACCACGTTGCCTCCGAAACCTGTAACGATGTGAATGATACAATTAAAAATTATATTCAAATCAAACTTCGAAATAAAGAGTCATGTAACAAAGGAAGATATTTAAAAAAACCGGCCAAGTGCGAGTCGGTCTCGAGCACGAAGGATTCCGTGCCATTAACTTACAACATTAGACATTTTTTTTTTATATTTTTATAACTTAAGCAATTATTTTGCAAGTTTTTACGAAATTAAATCAAATTTCACTTACAAAAATTAATCGACTGTGTCATCCGGTGGGACTCGAACCCACGTCCCTTCGCTATCCGGGCGAGTGCTCTTACCAACTAAGCTATGGAGGACGTTAGTCAGTCGACGAATTTTTGCAAGTGCTTGCTACGCCAGTGAGCCGATCGATTAATTTTTGTAAGTGAAAGTTAACATTAGACAGTATAGGCAAAAAAAACTTTTTAAGTTTCTATTGTTCTTTTGGAAAAAAGTATATATTTTTATTTTATTTATAATTTCAAAAGTATTCGTCACAGGATATCCGAAACAATTTTAAATTAGAGTTTCCGCGCCTGTTTCTTTACGTTAGTGATTTGAAGTTTATAGGTCCAAGACTTTAGAAATTACAGGGGGGAGGACACCTTGTAAACGACTTTGGCGGGCTATAACCCCACACAGGAGGGGTGCACTCAAAAAAATAATTCACCCCCCCCCCCCTTTTTACATGTATGGAGAGGTACCCTTAACCTCTCGTATGCTGAAGCGTAGATCTCCGCGCACCCCACTAAGTGCCGGTTACATGCGACATGTTTTATTCGATTTTAAAATTGAAACATTTCGGAATAAGGTCTATATTGCTTTATTTTTATTCCCTGATAAATGAACGAACTTTAAAAAAATAACTCATTGACTTGCGAAGTCGCGGGGAACTGCTAGTGTATGAATAACACAAATAAAAGTTGTTTTGAATTTTATTTCATAAAAGTTGACTATTGTATAACAAAAGTTGACAAACCCTCAGCGAGCACAAAAGTAAACGACCTGTATAGCAGCGTAGATATACGCTTACGCAGTTAGCAGTCCCCAAGAGAAGCGCAGCTCTACGCTTCCGCATCTGGCGCACTTAGTTATAAACACACACATGCGTACATGAAATGAAGAAATAACGTTATTTACTCTCGTCTATTTTATCGTTTTGCTAAACTTTTTTCTGTTGGATGTTATAAGTGTGTCACATCTTTGGAAACCTTATTGCATATACTTTATCAAACAGTCATTTCCATAGTGTAAAGAGAGTTAGAAAACCTCTAATTTTATCTATAAAAAAAGCCTTGTCAAATGGGGTACTAAATTGGTATTTGCTAGAAAAACTAGATTATTTCTGTGAATTATGCACTTTTTGTGCATTATAATTAAAAAATGATATATTTTTAACAAAACCAAGTACTTAGTTACATCAAATACTGTGCCATTTGGGCTCCAGATGAATAAGAAAGTTGAGTTTGAACCAGTGCCAACTGTCAAATTTTTTGCAGTGATGTGTGCTTTTCTAATAGGAATTTATAAGAACATTTGTACTAGGGGCATTGTGTTTTTCATATCAATAGATTATTTGTTTATTGTTTTGAGGGGCAAAGTAAATGTATACGAAAAATAACTTGAAAAAATATTTGAAATCTCTTCGTTTCTACAGGTAGTGTGGTAAGTTGCATATGTGGTCCAAATACCTATTAAAAAGAAAATAATACGAAATGTTCAGCTTTAGGTTTTACATAAGAGAATATATTGGTTATCCTACTTTTACAATAAATCATTGAATGATTGACTTTCAAAGAATTTATCAGATAAATTCAATAAATTCCGCACCCTTACTCAGTGCGCTCTCGAAGCGCGCCATATTGCCGCAGACGACGGGTACAAATTTGTTCGGCTTTTAGCATAGAAGGGGTTAAAAAGGGGTTATTTTAATTTTTCGTATCTTTAAAAATGAGATCTATATGTGAAGTATCCTTGAACCAAGTTACATGCAAATCAGTCCATAAACGTAGAAGATATTCTGCTGTGACAGACTAGGACGGACGGAACGGACGGACTGAACGATCTTATAAGGGTTACTTGTCGGACTACGGAACCCTAAAAAGCTCGTCATAAAATAGAATTTCGTTGCCTCATCATCATCATATTTTATTCATATGCTACGAAGACTAGTAGCGCCATCTATTGACGCGAGCAAACATCGACCTCTAGAAAAACTGCTTATTAGGCGGTGTGCCTTTATTATTTTTTTTTTAAATCGATCATTTAGGAGGCCTAGGTTCAGCAGTAGACGTGTGGCTGACAACGATCATAGCTCACCAATGAATCCGTCAGCGGGTGGGCAGGCCTCTGCATCAGTGGCGCCATCTCCGATCATGATAAGCCGCTGGTACCCGTGAGTCTCCTTCAGACGTCTGATCACCAGCCCTTTGCCGCCAGATCTGGAGGTAGGTTCGTTCTCATCGAAGCCCGCGTATTCGCCTGCAAAGAAGGAGAAAACACCATTACTTCTTGTGACTAGAAAGCCAAATTAAAGGAGAAAAATGTTCTGCACATAAACCGCTGTACTAATAACAATTATGACACTGAAATTAGCTGTTTCATATTTATTCACGTTTTATTCGTGAAAAAAAATGAGACAGCTAATTTGAAATGATTATCTCCACTACGTCATGTCACTTATCTATCACTCAATATGAATTTTACATTTTATATTTATTCAAGGTTTATAAAAGCGGTAAGTATAATTATTGTTAGTAGTTATTTTATTTAAAGTAATAATTAATATGACTTTATCTATTAACTATTCGAATTTACCCAACTATAACCAGGCAGTTTAACAATTATAATTATACGAATGTTAAAAATGTAAACTATTGCGTATGTATTTTCAAATGTAAACAGTGGAAAACCAATTCTTATCTACAAGATAGCGTCAGTAACTAAAGGATAAATGTAGGATTGCGTCAACAAACAAAATAATATGTTATAATGATGCCCCCTGCAAAGGAGTATAAAAGATCAAAACATCTCCTCATAGAATGCGATAAGGCGTGCTATTATAAAACAATTAAATAAATAAGACATAAAAAAATATTGGACAACATCATCACATACATTGCTAAGATCCCAAAGTAAGTAGCTTAAGTACTTGCTAACAACGGTGGTACCACAACACCCAGACCCGTGACAATGATAATTTCTATATTGACCCGACCGGGAATCGAAATTAAAGCCATTTTAATTTTAACTAAGTGACAATAGTCATCCTTATATTTCGCTGAGTTGTAAGTCAACTACATAACCAATTGTAAAACAAATTTTGTATTGACTAGAAGATGCTTGCTCTGATATAAGATTTTTAATTTTGCATCTATAATATTGTAAAAAAATATAAGTACCTATATTTACTTAGCAATCATATCAATTCTAGGCAGACATATTGTATTTTCACGAGATTTTTTAGAGATAAAGTTGCAAGTATATTGTGTTTCATCTTTCTAAACTGTTAACACCACGTTTCTATACAATTAAATTCAAATTAAAATTTTTTTTTTTCATTTCATACAATTAAATAACATCTAAGAATATCTACAAATAATTTAATAACCTCTTGAGGACTAACAAAGACATGTGGTATAGTGTTTTGTTTACTACAATAATAATCTTATCAATATATTGTCATGGCCGATAGGTACAATCTTTGCATTGTTACAATAATACAAATGTTTTATAGCATTTGCGTAAGCAAAACCGGCCATAACCAGCAACCGCAAAAGCAAACAAGAATAAAAAATAAATGCTACAATTAATAAAAGACTAAGCAGATAAAGGAAATGGGCAGAAGACAAAGAGTTTAGTTCCTATTTATCTGAAGTGACATCACTGTACCTAATAAATAAAGAACTACTTTTATATTCCAAACATATACTGGATAAGGGATCTGTAAGCTTGTAGCTCTAACTGCCGTCTCTAACTCAGAGACGTCAATTAAAGTTAATCCTTCATTAATTCTCATGCCGTCCTCTTCTATTTCATTGACAAAGAAAGTGACAGCACGAGACATAATTATAGATTAAATTTATTTGACATCTCAGAGTGCGGCAGTTAGAGCTATTTTGTAACGAATGTCTACAGCCAAAAAATTCTAAAGTCAACTCATGGATAACTTCACAACACGTATAAAGAACCATACAATGTCTTGTTCCACAGAGCAATTGCAAATTATTAGTACAGCAATAATGCCAATAGACTAATAAAGAATATAAAACTAAACTACAGACCTCGGACACGCAATATGTGAGCGACATTTCCTAATAGATACTTATGTTTGAGAGTATAAATACTCAAGTGACGTCAGCCCCGGAGAACACGCCCATTCGATATTATTTATCGAAGAGGGTCACATAGGAACACTATTGAAACAGATCAAAACAATATAATTATGACCCAGTTCATGAATACGTGCCGCAGTGAAAGATACGGTAGACTCATGCTATAAAAATAAACCATTAAATATTGACAGGTTACTAACTCATATTTGCAAAAGTTTAACCAATCATAGGTGGTCGTGATGATGCTGCTTTGGTGGTACACAAACTACAGGCAGGTCAATTATGAAGATTATCTATGCGTCAAACTGCTTTGTTGTCTTTGAGAAATCACTTGAGATATGCGAAGCACTCTCTTATGTTAAGAAAACGTACAACAGTCATCATCCTATCTAAATCCGCACTGATGGAACTTCAGAATGTTCGTAGCAAAAGCTTTGCTATAATTATTCGAAAATACCTCATACCCGATGATTATTAGGCATTGGGCTCGATTCCAATGTGTCCTGTCTAAGATTAAATTTAAGTTCAGTCACAGAATAAGTACTAGTACTTCGTACAGAAGTATGACTTTGCAATGAAATTCAAAGAAATATCTACTCAATGTTGTCAACTATAGGGTTTAATTCAGTTCGCCTCAGACTAAAGCACATTTTCGTGTAGACACCTACAGAAATACATTGCAAGATAATTTCATTCTTATAACTCTGGAATATGATTCATAATACACTAAACCTATTCAGTGACGTATTACCACGCAACGCGATAGGGTTGACTGCCACAAGAAGCTACTTACGCCATTTAGCGCATCTTTTTAGGACTTTATGCATGCTCGTCCAACCAGCAACCTATAGTTCCGCGCACCGCCGGTGAGTAAAACGCGCGAGCGTGTCGCTGCCCGGCTAGCGACACTCAACTTGTTTAGTCCCTTACCAAGGGGTCGCCGCACGTAGGTACGTTTTTGCTACCAACGCGGGAAGATACACAGGCCTGGTTCAGTCTCTCTCTTTCTTTGTCAAGCAAACGAAAAGAGACAGGCTATATTTATTTAGAAACGTCCGATTAAACAGCTGTCAGTTGCTAAGGAAATAAGAGAATGCATAGACAATTTAGTAGGGATGGCATTCGATGACGACTAAAGTTAGACGAAAACACGCAAAACCTTGTAAAAATACGTAAGAAATTGCATCACTTAATTTGACGTTACTAAATTATTGTAGTCTGTCCCTTTTCGTTTGTGTAGCAGGAAAAGAGAGAGACTGAACTAAATTTAATCTTAGACAAGGCACATTGGAATCGAGTCCGTCGTCGCATGGATTAAATAAAGCGCATACTCAATTGAAATGAGGAAATAGACAATGCAGCCAAGTCTGCTGAAAACCGTTCACAAAATAAAGGGTGAGCCTACTTATTATCACACGTTTATTGTTTAACTACAAACGCAAGAAGCGGCCATTGGTCGTCAGTCCGCATGCGTCAACCGCGTGCAACGATAAACAGTTGTTTATGTCGACTGCGTGTTACGTTTCCAACGAATTACATTTATTATTGCTTTTTTATTCCAATTGCCTGGTATTTTCTGGATACCAGGAAGGCCTTGGTTCAATTTATGATGTAAATACGGCACTCGGGTCAAATGGTTATCTTTATTAGGACTCACTTGCATCAATACCGACGGATTTTTTGGACCAAAATCTACATCATTTGAAAGAAAGAAAGAAAAAGCACTTATGTTACATGGTCATTCAGTCAATACGTTAAAAAATAAGAAATTAAGCACAATTAATGTTTCTCACGTATCAATTTATTTATTGTGTATTTCCTGTAATTTCTACCGTAGTTTTGTAATTAGACAAGCCTTTTGACATTAAACGTACCGTCGTCACACGAACTTCCATAAAGCGCTTATTTAGATAAAGTAACACGACGTTTTCCAAACAAGGGATATTTAAATAGCGGGGAGTTGAGTATATTGCAATGTGTTTACAAGGCCTACTTAAAAAACCTTCCTTGAGCATCTTTGTGAATAGGTAGTACCGTTTTTTCTTCTTTTTATTTGGTCCGATTGTAACTGCCTCTTCCGATGCACCTGTGTATTGCGCAAACACTTATGCACGATAATATTTACCGCGCAGTTGGCTAATCTCTGTTAAGATTGGCTATCGACTACATTCGGCTCGAAGGATATTATTATTAAACTTTGAGTTGAGATTGGCCGCTGTAGTCGAAATTCGGCTCGAAGAACATTATTATTAAAAATCTGTAATTTTGTATTAGAATTGCAAATCTAAGTTTAAATTCATTATCAACAGTGTCACAATTGACATTATAACACTGATAACAGGAGAAAGATACTCCTTAATTAATTGGTTGCATGTGACTCATTAGTGGCAAGTTTGAGTGATGACCCGACGTTTATAGTTACATCACTCTGGTTGAACCGTGACATTGCTAAGGTACCTAACCTATTTGATAGGCGGTTTCCCCCAGTACCCTACTATCTTACGGTGATAAGTAGGATTCCCTCAATACAGGGTATAATAAAGTCTGAGGGGCTTCTATATTCCTACGACTACATCTCTTTGTAGCTAGTCTTTGGTATAAGTTTTTTATTGACAGTGGCAAATCATCCACAATGCTAAAAAGCCCAGCTTGCCTCTGTCAAAACGTATATTAACTTGTAATAATGCCCATGCGTGCATGCCATTTTTTTGCGTAAATAGCGTGTTTAAATTTGTGTAAATATCACCATGAACGATAGCACCCACAAGGATCACTTTACCTTAGTATGTCAGTCATTTCGCTTATTTATTACTAATGTTCGATGACCTTATCCTGGAATCCAAAATGAAGCCGTCCAAGGTTCTGCGATACAACTTAATAAAACGAATATATAAAATAATCGTGTCACAGTGTTTGTATCAAAGCTACTCCCCGAAACGGCTTAACCGATTCTTATGATATTTTTACGTATATTATTTAGTAGGTCTGGGAAATACGGTAACTATTTTCATACCCCTAAGTGATAACAGAGTGATTGGTGATTTTTGCATCATTGAATCCACGCAGATAAAGTCCTTCTCAACTGCTAGTATACTATTAGATTTAATTTTATGTGAAACATTCAATACATCACATTGTTTTTCGAGCTGCTATATTACTGACCCATTACCACAAATCAATTAAAGCGTTCATGTTTTTTTGACATGGCAATTGACCCTGAGTGCAACAAATAATTTGCATCGTTCGATGAGTGTGCAACGCAGCTGCTGATATGAAAATGCCGACCCTATTCCTGCATTGTCATAACAATATTGTATATACCCTTAGTATTCAATGACAAACACCTTGTGCAATAATTTATCGTGTCAGATAATCATCGACGTTATCTTTGAGCATTCGAAAGTCAATAATAAAGAATTGATTATGAAAATATTTCTTATCATGCTTATTCGAAATCTAGATGCGAATTGGATTTATTACTAACTAGTGGTTCCCCGCGACTTAACCCGCAAGAGTTAGATTTTCCATATAAACTTTCATTCCCCATTCCACCCCCTTAATGTTTTTAAGTCGCGACTAAATGTAGCCTATGTCCTTTCCAGGGTCTCAAACTGTCTCCACACTAAATTTCATCTCAATCGGTTCAGTAGTTTAAGTGTCAAGAGGTAACAGACAGACAGACAGACACACTTTCCCATTTATAATATTAGTATGGATTTTACATTAAGAAAAAGATAAAATGTTTATTATTGACTGCCTCTTTGGTCTAGTGGTCAGCACGTTGGGTACTATCCACGAGGTCCCGGGTTCGAATCCCGGGTCAGGCCGAGAGTGTTTGGGTTTTTCTGTCTTGAAGTTATTTAGACACAGCTCCGGAGTCAGGAAGTTGGTGGTGTTAACGCCCCCGTGCCTTGGAAAGCACTTCAAGCCGTTGGTCCTGCGCCTGATCTCTCTACGGTCATGTCGGACTGCCGTCTCACCGAATTATGAGAGTGAAGGAACAGAGAGTGCACCTGTGTATTGTGCACTATAATATGTCCTGCGCAGTTGGCTCTGTTGAGATAGGCCGCGGTAGTCTAAATCGGCTAGGAGGACATTATTATTATTATAATATGTGTATTATGGATATTGATTCAATTCATTAAAAAAACGCATTTTTTCAAACAAAACAACTTTAGCATCAGAAGCAAATCTTCATCAAGGATCCCTGAGAATGGCTTTCAAACGCTACATAATTATGTCACCCCCCAATACGAATCAACCAACCACAATTACGAATTTATCTACTCTAATTAGGTACATCAAGGGTGTAAGAACAGAACCTCGAGACAGCCTCACTTGTAACAAGACAAGCCAGCTGTTGCACTGTCCTTTTTTGACCTTGAACTCAAGTTATCGTTAGCTATCGTTGTTGGATAGACGCGAAGAATTCTTGAAATAATCGAGAATAGGAGAGGAGAGGGAAGATGCTGGGGTCACTTGATAAGACACGGTGACCTTATAAACATAATTAATGAGGGGAAGATAGAAGGGGAAAGGCAGAGGGGGTGACCTAGAAGGTCATTCATGTACCAGGTGGAGGAAAAGTTGGGCGTCGTGTCGTATCGGGAGGTCAAGAGAATGGTGGAAGATAGGGAAGGGTGGAAAAATACCACCGACAAAACAAAAGAGAATTAACTTATAAAAGGGATTATCAACTCAAGGAAGTTTCTTAGACCCACTTGCGCACGTCCGGATAAGCTATTACGGTCATTTTCAAAGCCTATTATCTGAGTCGAAAGCCTACTTGCACCAGTCTGGATTAGCTAATCCACAAGATCCACTTGCGCCAGTCCCTTGGGCTTTCAACTCAGATAATAGGCCTTGAACAAATCCAGATTAACTAATCCGGTCGTGCGCAAGTGGGCCTTGCAAGTATTCATAAAGTATAATAAGTCAGCCTATTAGATCCCACTGCTGGAAAAAGGCCACACCTCAACTATGAGGAACGAGCCATACTTTACCACGCGGGCTCAGTGCGGGGTGTATGTAAGGCAGGTGACAAACCTTAATGTCAGAAGTTATCAAGCCGCCCTAGGGCCTCTGACTAGGCTTAACGACTAATACCACAGATATTAGCCGGGACCAACTGCTTTACGTGCCTTCCGAAGCACTGAGATGCTTGTCATGGACGTCACTTAAATGGTCGGAATGGTCACCCATTCAATCACGACCGCGCTGTGGGTTGCTTAACTTTTCATGTATCACTACCAAAGCGCTGCCGCCACGACACAAGCACCTCAGTATCACATAAAGTATAGTATACTATAAACAGACCTGCTATGAGACCTTATTATTATAGGGCTGATAGACAACTGATCTGGTCCTTACCATTAAAGAAGAACTTGAGTCTGTTCGCGTACACATTGCTCCGTGGGATGCCCAGGATGTCCGCCACTGGTTCGATGAGGCTCCGGAACCCGCCGGAGACAAGGTACACCGCCACGCCCCTGTCGTGGAGCTCTTTGACTAGTTGTCTGCAAATATACAACAATGCATTCAGAAGCATATCGAAAATCGAAGCCCTACGACTTAGCTAAGACTCCCACGGGACTTTTCTGGAACTTTCTATTCCAGCCCTATCCTTAGCCAGGAGCATGGGACATCAACCAGGCATCTCTTACTCAATGTACTTGCGCGCGTTAATAGCCAACTCTCGAGCGCACCGACGGCGTTGCGTAAATCAGTAGGCTGCCAACAATCGACGGGCGCGCGCGTACGCCCTGTTGAATTATTTGTGTTACGATCGATATGTTTTTATGCAAATTAATTAAGTAATATAATTTAAAAAACTGTTATTTACTGTACAAATGAAACCAGAAGCATAATATGTCCTGAATTAGTCTCAGATTTAAATAAAATTCTGGACTTATCAGAGTCTCGAATGTTTGAACTTTTTAAATCTTTTAATAAGTCATCATAAATTTACGGCATACTGAAAGTTCCCACAGATGCTTTTTATAACTAATTAACTATGTATGAATACATTTTTGAAAATAATTTAGCACATAACAACATCTTAGATCTTGTTTTCCACATTACTACTTATTTAAACTGTTTGTACGAATCCGATTTGTTTTTCTGGACAACCGAAAATTTTGCACAGGTAAACATTTTGTAAAACACTACATCAATACACAAGCTACAAATAAAATAGGCCTTATATCTAAAGAGGCAACCCTGACTTTATTAGTTTTACTCCAAGGTCACGTAGCTGCAGAGGAATAATAACGTAATGTTCGAAACTTAAAGCACATTTTCGGGCGCAGCGGCCTGCGACAAAAAATTGTAGGCTATTATAACAGTAGGTATGGGCGATTTTCCTTGGAGTGATTTATCTGTTACATAGTAACTATTATATAATCTGTGCCTCAACCATATACATACACATAGGATATTTCCTATTTGTTGCACGAAAAAAAACCGCCGGCAGTTAACTTGGTTAAGACTAATCCCAATGGACTTTTTACAACCACAGAATAAAAAATAGTCTACAACTCCTGTTCCAGCCTCAAACTTACCCAGGAGCTTGGGACTTCAACCATAGACAGACACATAGGATATTTCTTTTTGTTGCATAAAACCGTCACGCATAAAGTAGGACATGAGAGCCAAGTTTGTATGAAGAATCCGACATAAGCACAGAAGATATCGAAATGAAGTAAATAGGCTAACTGTTAACCCACAAAGTTTGTCCATTTCATTTAAAACATATTAGTTACTGGCTGAACAATACATTAGTTATCAGCTGATAAAATTAAAGCAATATATCGAATCCATGAATTATCTTTGTCACTAACTAAGCCGATATTTTCCAACAAATACAGAACCGGTTGTGAGTGGATATTATTATATCAACACAGCGGCAATGATGACCCATTGACTCAAACTCCGTCCATTCTATTATGGACGGATATTAAAATTGCTTCTAACCAATGAAAACTATTCATTATAATAAGTCAGCCTATTAGATCCCACTGCTGGGAAAAGGCCTCACCTCAACTATGAGGAGGGACGAGCCATACTTCACCACGCGGGCTCAGTGCGGATTGGTGAAGGGGTGTATGTAAGGCAAGTGACAAACCTTACTGTCAGAAGTTATCAAGCCGCCCTAGGGCCTCTGACTAGGCTTAACGACTAATACCACAGATATTAGCCGGGACCAACTGCTTAACGTGCCTTCCGAAGCACGGAGATGCTTGTCATGGACGTCACTTAAATGGTCGGAATGGTCACCCATCCAATCACGACCGCGCCGTGGGTTGCTTAACTTTTGGTATCACTACCAAAGCGCTGCCGCCACTGCGCCACAAGCATCTTCAGAAAACTATTCATTGGTTAGGATCAATTTTTATAACCCTGGCACTGGCACAGAATCGTTATTTTCCGTCTAAGCTGTTCTAGCAGTTTGCTTCAATACTATTATTGGACATCTAAAGCAGCTCAACAGTTCTCTTTAGTAATATAATACGGAATTATTTCTTTTCGGAACTCCCCGATTCCAATTAAACCGTAGATAATACTAGATAAAACTCATCCATCAATCAAATAACTACATCTAAGGATGCCATAGGCAAACTTTTAAATGACTTTCTAAATACTCTGAATTCCCTCAAAATTTAATTGTCACACAAGACAAGGCATAAAATTAGGAAATTTTACAACAAGTTTATTTATAGATTCTAGAAGCGGCCTCGTGAACCCGTGACAGTTTTATTATACAAAAATTCTTATATTGAGTCAGACAAAGGTCAAGAAGCAAGATAACTGACGCAAAAGCGGAGCAAACTAGATAATGTCATACAATTTGCAGGTCATGCTTTGTTTGTTTATGTTGCAGCTATCACATGCTTAAGGCAGTTGTCCGATCAGCAACAATGGGCGAGAAGCGAGTAGAGCTACAAACGAGAAACGAGTCGGCGAGTTTTCGCTCTGTTATTAAAGCTAGTGTTCTAGGGCGACCGGCAATTTAAATTTGGAATAGAATTGACTGCTAGTTATTCGCCAATGCGAGCATCACTGAGCGAGTCATCTTTGAGCTCTGTCGCTCAGCTACAGTGTGAACAGTCAGTGATCAACTATAAATGTATGCATCTCTTTTGTTTACACTGAATGTATACCTATTATACGTTTCTTGGACGAGAAAATCCCCCATAGCTACTCGTCGGCAGTGAGACAACTGCCTTAATTATGATCACAGAGTTTTCAATAACCATAAATTGTTAAAAGTACAGTTCGCAACAGCTTTGGAGTGCGGGGGACGTCTATAGTGCGACGAACAACCGACCCGACGATCTGCTGTCACGTATCGTACTTAAAAAACTTTTAACCGTGCTTATGTCGTCTTGTAAAATATTACAAATATCAGTAAATAAATATACCACAACGTGTAACAGAAGAAACACGATCCTTTTAGTTCATAGGGAGATTCAAGTGCTCAAATGCAATGCTTTTTGTACGTAACCAGTATTTTTATTTTGATGATTGGAAGTTGGTTTCTAACCACTTATGTTGTGACTGACCCCTTGTATTCGTAACAAATTAATGCCATACAGTCATTATAATAACTGGCAATTAAACTGTTAGAAGTGATTCAATGCAATCTAAATTATGCGGAAGTTCAGTCATGTTTACAGATTATAATATCGGTTTGCCTCGGTTTCCTAATCTTTGTTGAGTATATGACTATGTCTGCACTTGCCAAGATAATATTTTCTTAATAAGAAGTTCAGTGACTGGCTCGCAATGCGGAAAACCAGGTCCATTTTTAAAATACCTGAACAAGATGCTGCTCGTATACGAGTAGAGATCGGATATTCGGATACGTAATATTCTACAGACTTCCATAAGCCAAAGCGGGCTGTAAGAGGGCGTGTGACAACAAAACTCCAAAAACAAGGGAACATAATATGATCGTTCAGTGTGTGTCGCAGCGCGCCCCGATTATGATACTGAAGTTTAGGTAAATATGTACTCCCAACATCCGATCTCAACTTATAAGCCAATAATAATATTGGGCTAAGGTCTTGGCTACCGTACTGGACGGATATAAATTGTCATGGCTTTCTAACCGTATTTAATATACAGCTATATGTAATCTCAGCTATACACAAATACTTTGGCTCAACATTCGGATTAAAATAAGCAAAAGAAGAAAAATCTAAATACTTACGATACTCCAGGCGTCAGGTGAACGGGGAATTTCTCTAAATACTCTCTTATCTGGCTGACCGAAGGTCTGATGATGTCTAGTCTCTTCTTCAGCGCTTCTTGGAAGGTCATGCTCCCACCCATTGCTTCTGCAGTTCTGTAGGCGAAGACAAAATTGTCATAACGTAAAATATTTTTAATTTCAAAGAATCATTAGGTTGCCCGACAACTTCGTGCGCGACCTTCCGCGAGAGATGCGCGGGGTGAGGCATGTTAGATGTCAGTTGTTTTTGTTGTTGGGGGGAAGGAGATTTCATTGACAGTCGCGTGCGATTGGCGCTTTCTAGCCCCCGCACAGAGCGCAGCAGGGTCGCGCATAAACATGTCGGACTATAAGGTATTGGTATTCCTTAGATAACCAACTACATGATCTGATTTCAGATGATCAGGAATAGAGCCTTTAATAAGTATGATAAAGGTAAAAAAAATTGATGTGACCTTATCAAAATTTGCTGCCAAAAGTCGTGCGTGTGTATACTACATCCCCGATCTCTGCTAGTGAAAATTCGCATTTTAATGGAATAAGTAGGTATAATATTAGCATGGGCGCATTATAATGCTATTGGGTAATCTGTGGTACAAGAGACTAGAAGTCTGGTGCATAAAAGAGGTGTTTCGACTTTCCTACAAATTAACAATCACATCAGAGATATACGATCGAGTTTGAGATATAAAATATCGATAAAATTGAACTTCGATGACTCCATAATAACATCGGACGATTTAGATAAACAAGTAATATCGGAACAGGATTTGAGAATCTATCGATATCATGTTTTCGTGTTTGTTACTACGTCGGAATCAGCTGATGTGATGGGCGTTACCCACTCATAAATAATCGTCAATATCCTATCATCAGCAATCAAATTATATTATTCGAAATCGCAAAATTAAACGTGATTAAATGCGCAGATATATAATATATCTATCTAATAGATATATATTCTTATAGGCGAGATTGGTGTATGTATCTAGTAATGTTAAGTAACTAGGGTAGGTAGCATGGTCATGACCGTTAAAACGATAACTATAATACGATTTTCAATTATCATTTATCGTTTAGTTATCATAGTTACTGACTGATAATAATGTCTTACAATTATTAATAATTTTCTTTTAGTTACATATCTGTGAAAAGTATATGTATAGGCTAAATGTTAATTATTTTGTAACCTACATGGCATTGAAATTAAATTCAATTAAAACTTCCAAACAAATTGATTAAATTATAAAAATAATTACTAAATTGCATTATCAAAAGATGTTTGTTTTCCTACAATATAAAATAAATAATTTATAATATAATGACAATAAAAGGCAATTATTTATGCATGTAGACAATTATAATTTACCTACTTATTTAACCACTCACGTACAGTCAGCAGCACGTCAGGTTACCCATGTGAACTACGAAAACAGCTTTTATTACGTAGGAAATAGAGGTGGTCTCAAGGTCAAAGTGGGATAGTCTGACGTACGGCCGTGTGTACTTCACAGTCTCAGGAAAACTTGCTAATTTGTCTATCTTTGCTCTTCTGTTGTAAAATGGTACTTCTGGTATCTCTACCATATTTGTGATATATTTATGTATTTCGAAACAACTCCTGGACGCTTTGCTTAAGTGGTATCATGCTGAATGAGTCCAGCAAGAGTCTCTGGTCTGGACGTTTACTGAACTTTGCTAATGTTTATTCAAAAAGTGTACTCACAGCCTCTTAACTTCGTCTCCCTTCCCGCAGAAGTTGGCCAGTTCGTCGATGCCTTCGTCACGTATGACCGTGGAGTCCACATCAAAGCAAACGCAGTCAGCTGTTCGGAACAGCTCCTGGACGCTCTGCTGAGGTGACATCACGCTGATCGACACCAGCGAGAGGGTCTTGAGTGTCGCGAACTGCAGGTTGTTTTTTAAGCTGTGGAATAAAGGTGCTTTTAAAAAAAACGTCTAGTATGTCGAAATTTAATATCATCTGCAGAACAGGGATGTAATGGAGACGCTTTAAAATAAATTGTATTTCTAATGTTTTAGTAAACATAAAAATAATGAATGTAAATGGTACAAAGAATACAATGTAATAGGAATTCCTTGCACTTGTTTATTAGAACATTGACCATGTTAAAAATGGTTTTGTTCTTTTATTTCTTCGCCAACTTATCGACCATAGTATGAACTACTATTATTTTAATATAAGTACTTACAAAGGGTTGAATTACTATTATGTTTTATGTATAACAAAGGGCATAAACACTCGCCTAGGTTATTGTTACACCTTTAACTAGTTCATTAAATTGTATTCATTGATGTATTTTATAGTTTAGTTTACATGCATACCATTTACTTACACAGGTAGTTTTACTTAATTGAACCAGTTAGTAACCAAATTAATATGTAATCGTGCAAAAAATTGCCACCAAATAATGATTACAAAATCTACTGTATGTCGTGTGCTACCAAATGTTAATTTTACACACGTAAAAAAAAATCCTCGTGTGCAAACTGCAAACTTCTGCGCATCTGACCCCAATAAATACTGAGGTAAACAGGCTCGGAAACAAGTACACAGTGTTATGGAGAAACGCATTATGTATGGCGGAGGGCCGGTTTTTTACAGAATCCAAATCCAAGTGTTATTGACCATGGCCAGGGTTTATTTAATTATGAGTAATATTTATGAGCTATTTAAAAATTAGGTACGATTTAATTTGAATATATTGAAAAAAGGTTTAAGTTTGATATTTTGGTAAAATCATTATTTATTATAGCTTAGCTTATAAAATATTTCTTATTATAGATTATAAAGATTTTTTTATTATAGCTTATAAAAATATATTTTTTATTAAAGCTGACTTTGGATGTTTTAATCTCAATAATTTTGTATTTACTTAATTTTAAAAAGTTTAAATTTTTATTACAAAAGTAATTTTAGTATTTTTTTGTAAGAACTCCCTACAGAGGGTAGAAGAAAATTCTATTAAATTAAGGTTAATGGGAAAACCTATCACGGACGCGATTTCTCTAGAAGTTCATGGCATGCTTAAAAAAAATGTAGTACCTGTACAAAGCCATCTTCTGTATATTCTGCTTACAAATCGAAAGTAAACTGTTACCTATTAAAAGTCTTGTAACGAACTGATATCGCTAAAGGTTGAATTAATAAAGAGCCACTTGTTGGAAACTACAACAAACACGCCTCCGTCGGATGTGATATCAGAACGTACAGTACAGTCACATCATCTTTATCGCCTTATATCCGAGCGAACGTCGAGATACGGCTGTGATGCGAGCTACAAAACTACTCTCTGAGAGCTACGTACTATGAATGACGTCACAGCGCCGTCTCCATTGAAAAGACATATGGCCAGACACGAGCCACACTCGAAGTAGGGGCGCCGAACCTACAGCCGTCTCGCTCACTCGCGATAGAAGCGTATGGAATATTTGTGGGAGAACTTGTTTTGCGGATTGCGTCGGGTGCAAAACAGATAAATAGCTATTAAGATTCGTCAAGATAAATATGTTTTGCTAGAATCTAAAAATATTTTTAAGCAGTTAAGGCGTCAGCGTAATTTATAAATTTAAGTAACTACATGTTTGTAGGCAGATAATTTAACTATACTTGATAGTGGCACCAAAAAAAAATACTAACCTAAATAGTAGTTTTAAAAATCAATAAATTAATTATAGATACAGAAATATTTCTTGGACTCTATTACATTTTAAAATGCCCATTTTTAATCTGGTAATAAAACTTCTGAACGTACATACCTACCTAGGTGTTTTTAAAGTTAGTTATTTAAGTGCTGACTATAAAAATATATATAAACAATTAAAAGTAACTTTAAATGACATAATATTGGGATCAGGTATAGAAAAAGTTTTAATGATTTTAACAATCAAAGGTTTTTCCAAATCATTTTGTAACTGTATTTCAGATATTGATAAAATTGTTTTTGACCTTGATATTACAATAACATGTGACAATGTACTTATTGGTTGATTCATGTCTTATCTATTACATGCATTGATAGAATGACAGCTTCTTTTGGCCATCTTTTCCTTCCTCATTTGTTTATGTTTTTATTACAGACTTTGATATGTACTCATACACACAACATTTTAAAGTTATCTACAAATGACCTATAATTTATTTAGAAATAAATTACTTATAGTAAGAAAAAAATATTTTGTCATCACGATTACATAACAGTGTTGCAATGTGAAGGTATTGCACAAGGATTGTAAGTAAATTATGATAAGATTATTTAAATAATCTAAACAGAACCTGTATGAACCAGTATAACAGATATGACAGAGGTTAATACTAGTGGATGCCTATAGGAGTGAAAACGATTGAAGTTGTCTGGAATAGTCTGCGATACTGTCTGCAAAAGTGTTAAAAAAACATTTTAAACTAGAGTTAAGTGCTTTAACTGGTAATTTTAGAAAGGAGAATAATATCACTGTGGAATACAATTATTTGAGCTGCCAATGGCAACCAATCCCAAAACAATTTTGATTTCATGATTATTATTATAATAAGAATATAGTTGTTAGTGTACTGGAAATAGAGGAGATTATATTTATTGAGCTATTGTCTATTGTTTCTAGCAACATAATAAAATACTATCCAAGATATTTTCAATAAACTTACTTTGCTCAAATGTTAGTTAATAAGATGATGACAGCTACTTAGTTCAAACCTAAGCAATCTTGCAATAATTGAAATAAGTTACAAACTTACCTTGAACTAGAAACTTCAGGATATTCTACCATGCAGAGATCATGTTTCCAGAAACAATAGATAATTAACTGCTAAGAGATGGCAAGTGGTCTTATGATTCTCAACTCGAAAGGGTTAAGAACTTTTGCCTATGTCACTATGACTAAAATCATTTGAGATATCTCAAAACTAGCGTAGTAACGACCTTGATGGTTACCTAGGACACGATACCTTATCTATCTTTATCAAAAGAAATATAACTTTCATTATGAAAGAAGAACGAAGTCCGGGAAAGTACAGATATCTACACGTTTTCCCTGCAGTATTGCTGATATGATCCTATTGTCCTAGACAGAGGATGAAGTTCTAAAGGTTAAAGTAAAGTGATAACAAGGTCTAACACTAGTAGCACTACTACTAGTTCAAGGTTAGAGTCACGGCACTCGAATAGAAAGATGGTGGGATAACTTACTTTCTATACAATTCACGCGTCAGGAAAACTCCTCAACTTACTTTCATTTATTCAGAGATTTATAATAAAATTAATTACAAATAAAAAATAAAGTTTAAATTACGCACCCTTGTCGATCGTCTGTTTTGACAGGTGACCCGTGCGTGACTGACAGTAGTGACAGTAGTGTTGAGTGTTGCCTATCGATAGTCATTCGACTCTATAATAGCCATAAGCCCAATTTTGTCTTCGAAATATGTTTACCCAAAAAGAGCGTGTCTGACTTGCCCTAAGGATAGTCATAGACCTTTCAAATAAAAAGGACAGCCTGTATTTCACGAGGGTGAGCATAACAAATTAGGCTTAGTGTAGATAATCTAAATTGCCCCGAGAAGTTTAATTTGCGACTGCCAGTATTTACGTTATTGATGGGCCAATTGATCGTCTACACTTCTACAGAGCCATTGAAGCGATTGTCATTCGCAACTGGTTGGTGGTTGATGGCGAATAATGAAAATTTTTATTGAAGCCCCTTGACAATCGCGAATGACGCTGCCGTTAACCGCCTCGCTGTGCGATTGACAAACGTTTGGTCACTACTCAAAGACAGAAAGCAAAATTGCGGTAAGCAATTGAGGCGTTGATTGAGGGTCCATCATTCGCACATTGTCAATTAACACATCATTTGGTCTATCAAGAACGTAAATATTGATAATTGCCATTGATCGTCTTGAAGCCCTATTATATTAATCAATAGCAACTATTGTGAATAAATAAATAACATAAATAAATATCAATCAATAGTTAATATAGTAGATGATATCATTACTATCGTACAGATATAGGAAATTTTCTATTATAACTATCGATAGTTAAATGTCGATAATTAGGCAACTCTGTTAAACAGTTAAATTGACAGCAGATGTCATAATGATTGTTTTTTTTTTGGTATGTAAGGTAGAAGAATTTCGCAGATTATACGACAATTTTTGTTTTCATTTGCTTCATTGATATCAATATAAAATAAATGATTATTGTATATTTATTAATACACCCGCTTTTGTTTGCAAGAGTAACACGTAATGGCATTGTGGTGTGGTGGTTGGATTGTGTATTGATATTGGCGCAGCAAGGCCATAAAATATAAAAAATGTCTATAACCTAAAATAATCTGTGGCCTGAGTAAGAAAAAAGCAAGTTTTTTACCGTGAAGCGGAAAGCATTGCGGAAAGAGAAAGATGAGCTTTATTTCTTATTTACAATTATGATAATAGCCACTAAATTAGATTTTAGTAGCTATTATCATAATTGTGTGGTGGAATTATAATAATAATTAGCTTAGAAGAAAATCAATAAAGTGAATGTTATTAAAGTAAAGGTTATATACATATAATAAATATTGCTATATTTGATCTGGATTGTTTTTCCCTCTCAAAACTTTCTTGAGCATTGAAATGTGAAGCATCCTCGCATTTAAATGAGTTAGCTAGGTTTAATATTTGGTTGGACTGCGGTAGTGTGCTGATGGCGCTGACCCGTGGTCCCGAACTATATGGCTCCCGAGAACGCCGCTGGTTTTTAGTGGGTAGGCCCCAATCGGGGAGAGTCCCACATAACCTATCGCTCCCCCCGAGAGCGGTAGGTATGCGTAACGCATTTTCCAGCGTTAAAAAAAGGTTTAATATTTAGGTATAAGTAAAATTTATAATACTGAAGAATAGGCTGTATCGACTGTGTTCTAAGGCCGTAAAACCTTTATGAATTAAAAAAATATATAGAAAAAGGTAAAAAAATCAAAAAACCGCCAAACTGAAAAGTTTTACAAAACGGTAGGTAATAAGTAACGTTTTTAAAATATAACGCAATCAAAATTGTACAATGAATGTTGTGAAAAGAGAAAAACGGATGAATTTCCATCCATCTAAAACTAGAAATGATCTCGTCAGAAAAGATTCCTCTTTAGGTATGATGATCAACCTATTTGCATCTTACTCTTCAACTTACATAACTTTTGTTCAAGATTTATCTAAAACACACTTTTTAACAGGTATTCGAGGAACGTCGTCATTATTACCAATAATGTCGTACACCACATCCAATTCTTCGCGTATACCAAACAAACAACCTCGTTACCAATTTAGTAAAGATGAAATTGGGACCACTAAGACTTCGTGCATGGGACCTCCCTTACAGCCACCGCGGAGTTTAAAACGAAAGTAGGTATATTCTATATCTTAATAAATGAAGTAAATAGTACACTATCATTTCTTTAAATAATAAGCTTTCCTGTTTTGTTTGTCTTAAGAATAATAGCCTCAAGTTCATCGAAGCCTGAATCATCGTCAAGCGGTCCAAGACCTAGAATACTAGCCAGTGACTCGGCAGCTGACACATCTCAAGGCATGGTGACGCCTAGGAACAGACCTACTGCGTTGAGGTATATCAGCAGTAGTAGCAGAGGTAAGGAGTCTAAAATACTACTTGTGTAGGTACCTAATTAAGGTTGACGCACACGGAAGCCGAGCCGAGCAGGCGGACGCATCAAAAGCTGATACTCAACATGCATGGGTCTGGGTGCATTGCTCCCTTAGTTTAATACCAATATATCAAATACTTCCGATTTGTCAACCTAGGCTTGGCTCCAGTCAGTAAGCGTCTTTAATTGGCATTTTAATATTGTAAGTCGATACTATTTGATTGAACAGGTGGTCACAGTGGAACGAGGTCTGGTCGCTCCACCAGCACGTCAGCTGTTGAAGCCAGCGTTATTCTAGGTAGACAACATTATCTCATTGATAAAAATCTTCTCTTCAATAATAAAATTCACTAAACTCATATTAAAAACATACAAAACAGCCAGTTGTTCAAAGGATTCCGATAAAAACATCGTGATTCTAGTAGATACGGAATAAACAATAGTACAGACGGCCCTACATCAACCTACCCTGATCTGTCAAATTTCTGTAACCCTCATCATAAAAGCCTATTGAAGTCCACTGCTGGACATAGGCCTCTCCAAGATTGTGCCAACTTTCACGGTCCTCCCGCTTCTCGCATCCAGCCACCACCGGCCACCTTCCTCAGGTCGTCGGTCCACCTAGCAGAGGGGCCAACACTACGTTTCCTGAGACGTGGTCTCCATTCGAGAACCTTCCTACTCCAACGCCCGTCGGTTCTGCGACAGACATGACCAGCCCACTGACACCATATTTCAACCTTATTTTTATCAAATAGAGTTCCACATCATTTGAGATATTTTGTCAGATTTAGGTATGTTGATGCGGGGCCCACTGTACAAGTAGGTACATTATCTTTGTTCTGATTAAAATTATTTCTTGATTCAAAGCTATATCAGAAGGCAGAGGAATGGCAAGAGGTGAAATAGGAATGGCAGCAGTGGATCTGAGGCACCCTAACCTTGTCCTTTGTCAGTTCAGTGACACGCTCCTGTACACCCATACACTGACCAAAATAAACTTCTTCAACCCCATTGAGGCAAGTTTATGGCAATAAGACCATTTATTTAATTTTCTAAGCATAGAATAGAGCAGATAATTCCTACGTCGCAGTTTAGTTGTGAAATTAGTTTTTTGTAAAATTGTCTAAGTATAGAAAGAGCAGATGATGTCGCAGTTTCGTAAAATTGTCTAGAGCAGATAATATGTCGCAGTTAAGTTGTGAAATCAGTTTTTGTAAAATCAGTTAAAATGGAAAGCAGGTATTAACACCTGAGTTTTTAATGGTCATATTCGAATCGAAACCGAAAAACATTATTTAGGTATAGTTGTCTTTATTTAATTAAGTCATGATGCCAATTGATTTGATTATGTTTTTGTTAATTTTGCGCATAAAAATATATTTTGTATCAATAGATAAGTAATACAAACAACGTAGTACCCTAACCTAAGCCCTAAGCTAAAGATTACTATCTGTCACAGATAATTGTGCCTCACACGTTTTGTGAAGGCGTGCAACCGAGCCAACTATACAAACTGATAAGGGACCAGTACCCACTGATAAACCTGACCACCGTGCAAAGAAGGCATTTCAATGACGCGGCTGGCCGGCAACAGATACAAACTCTTTGTGCCCTGCAATACAGTGCAGTGTACTTGCAAGTTCTTCCAAAGTGAGTTCGAACTCCACTTTTAATAGATTAGTAATCTCTACATGACGTGACTTGGATGATCTTTCTTTTTTAGGTTTTACGCCCTAACAGCAGCTGCAGCAGTTCTGAAATACGTTGAATATATCCAGTGCGTTGTATTTGCAAGGGAATCACTGAAAATTGAATATCATTCCTCCGAAAACACAATGATTATTGGTATTAAATAATTGCATCATAACGATAAATAAATATTAAGGTTGATAAGACCATTTTTTTCCAAGTGATAACAAAGTGTGCGCATGACTTGACATCACTAACGATGTAACTAGTTTGTTCTGGCTCACTTTAAAGTGTAAAATTATTATTGTCACACTACACCTATCCATTTTATCATTTTTAATGGGCAACAAAGGCAGAAGCTACACAACTGGGAAGAACTGGTTGCAATGTTGACAATAACATTATTATATTACTTAAGCTAATACATTCGATGGACGTTCACCTTGTAGATAACAACTTGATAAATTTGTTTGCTATACTTATTGCAACGTTTATTAATTCCAGACGTTGGTACAGCAACTCAACTTGAATTAGTTCAACCTTTAGTACCCTCAGCTGGACCAACTTGTTGTCTTCTAGGAGTTTTGGGTCCAACATATACTGTTGGAGGAATAAGGGCTTTAAGAGCAGCTATTTTACAACCTTCTTGTAACAAAGAATTTATTGAAAATAGACTCGACGCTCTAAAAGATCTCATAGAAAATGAATCGGGATTGATAACTGATTTACAGGTAAAAGTTAGACACAGATGTATCCCTATTACTACATAGTTACCGAATTATATAAATCAGAAATAATTTCGATCAATTGAACAATAATGTAATAAATGACGTTTTTGGTTAAAGGATGTTATCAAGAAACTCTCCGATATCGACAAAATACTTCTTTTATGTATGGAAAACCCAAATCAAAACATGGATAAGCTAGGTGAAGCGCAGATGAACCAAACACTCTTGTTAAAAACCACGATGGACATGGTACCAAAGTTAGTTGAAGCTTTAGATTCTGCTGAGAGCGGAAGATTAAGGAAGATAAAAATGGTAAAATAAATATATTAACCTTTATTTATGGTTGGATGATGACTTTGGTTATTTCAATTTACTTTAAAGAAATTTTGGAAATAATTGTAACGTTATTAATTCTATTTTTTAAGGATTTTGAAAATCAAAACTACAAAGAAATAGCTGAACGCATTCGTAATGTTATACAAGAAGATGCACACTTAGAAAAAGGTGCCATCGGCAGTTTGCAGAGATGTTTTGCAGTGAAACCAGAAATTAATGGCTTGCTTGACGTAGCTAGACGGACATACTCAGAGCTGATAGAAGACATACAAAAGATAGTAGAGAACTTAAGCGAAAGTTATGATCTGCCACTAAGGCTGAACCAAAACATGTTGAAAGGATTCCATATCGTCCTACCTATCGCTCCAAAAAATAGACGGAATTTCTGCATTGAAGATTTACCGGCGGTGTTTATACAGGTTATTATTGTCTAAGAGGTTATTAAAAATAATATATAATATTAATATCATACAAAATATTATCTTTAAGTTCGTTACCTACTTAAAACTTACACGTTTTGTCAAAGGTCCTTAATAGCGGGGCGAGTGTATCCATGACAACAGAGGAATTGGTAGTTCTAGATCAACAAGCAAAAGAAGCTCTGAACGAAATACAAAGAATGAGCAACATGTGTGTATTTATGCTAGAAACATGTTTTTCATGAATATTGTTGCTATTATTATTACCTAATGGGTTACTTAGATATGACAGAGCAATTTAATTTTCAGCGTTATCTCAAGTTTGCTAAAAGACCTGAGGCCGTTTATGTCTAGCCTCTACAAACTATGTGAAAATGTGGCAGAACTGGATATTTTGTTAGCTTTAGCAAATGTACGTTGAAGTTGCATTCCATATGAACAGAGTGTCCCAAAAATAGAACACCAGACTGACACTGTCGATAGCTCAGCCATGCATTTTTCAGATATTTCCTTAAGAAAAATACAAAAAAGTGGCAATGTCTCCCAAACCTTGATGTTTATGAAAGTCATGTTATTTTTATTTGAAAGTTCTATGGCTTATCTTCTGTGTCAGTCTGGGGCGTGCTATTCTTGGGACTTCCTGTATATTATAATAATACCTTACTTACAATAAAACCTTGAGCACTTTATCTATCTGAAATTCATAACTATATTTTAATGTGTGTTAACAGGCTAGCACAGTGGGATCCTACATCAGACCTCGATTTGACAATTACTTGGAAATACGAAACAGTGTCCATCCTCTTCTTGATTACAACAGTCAGGTGTTACCTGTGCCCAACGACATTGTTAGCGTTTTGATTTAAGATATTTAAACTTTATCGAATTTTAATATTAGAAAAAGAAGCTAAGTGTTTTTTTTTTCATTTTGCAGTTTGCAAGCCCTGAACACAACTTTACTATAATCACTGGGCCAAACATGGGAGGCAAAAGCATCTACATAAAACAAATTGCTATAATGCATGTAATGGCGCAAGTGAGTTTAAGTATAGGTAGATAATAGATTGTCCTTAATACATAATATTATTATTATATTTTCTGTATTATTGCGATTTACAGTTGGGATGTTTCTTGCCGGCAACTAATGCTGTTATAAGAATTTGTGATAGAATATTTTCAAGGATTGGTTTTAATGACAGCGTCGAACTAAATGCTTCAACCTATGTTCTGGAAGTACGATTCAATTATTGAAGAATTTAATACAAAAATGCAATGCTATAAAATTACTCACTGTTTCTTATTTGTCACTAACTAACAATTATTTTTTAGATGAAGGAAATGCAGCACATTATTAAAGGGTTGACTTCATCCAGCTTAGTGATAATCGATGAATTATGCAGGTCAGAAAAACACCTTTCACGTTATTGAATCTTTTTTTTCAATTCTGTTGCTGCATAGAACTAAATTTTTTTTTGCTTATTCAGGGGCACATCGACAGAGGAGGGAACAAGCATAGCATGGGCAATTTGTGAGGAACTTTTAGTTAGTGATGCATTTACTTTCTTCACTACTCACTTCATTTATTTGACTAGGCTTCAAGATTTGTACTTCAATGTAGCTAAGTGAGAAAACTTGTGTGACTGTTTGTTTGTATATTCCTTCATCTATGTAACTTGAATTGTTTAAATAAATCGTTTCTTTTGATATTGTTCAGTTGTCATACAGCGGTAACTGAAGAAGAAATTGCTAACAATGGAACAAATGAAAGTATACATAAACGGATTATATACCAGCATAAAATTGTTCCTGGAATCACAGAAATTGAGCATTACGGTCTTTCATTAGCCTCAAAAACGAATTTGCCTTATGAAACAGTAAAATTAGCCGGAGAACTAGCAGAGCTTGTTGTTAATAATCGAAAAGTAAGTTGATTTACTTATTATGTTTAGGTATGTGTTATCAATATTTAACTGAACATGTAGGTAATTACATACCAAAAAAGTTCCTTCTGACCTATTTTTGCTCTTTGACAGCCACAGAAAATACCGACACCCCAAAAAAGTGATGAAGAAAAATTATATGAATTAAATTCAAAGTTGCGCATTGAATCAAGGAAGCATGAAGATGCAGAAGGAACTATAAAATTAATGCTGCTCTCTTTTAAAAATGAGAATCCTGATTTGGTGGAGCGTTTGAGGTTACAAAAGCATTCCAACAATAAGAATAGTACAGTAGTCGGCCCTGTTTCTTATTCCAAAGAAAATACTGCTGTTCATTCAAATCAAATTGTAAACGAGTCTGAAAGTGCAAATTCAATCATTTCTGATTCTTCACCTGTAAATATTTGTAAAGATTTTAATGATCCTGTTGATACCGCAAATGTAAATGGAAATAATTTTACTTTAGTCAAATCCTCCAATGAACTACTCAATACTATGATGCAAGTTGATGATGATGACATCACCAATGAACTAAGTTCAGAAATATGTGATAGAAATTATGGCATATTAGTTGAAACAAAAAACAGTGACGATAGTGATATGAATGAAACTGTTAGTGCTAGTAGTGGTTCAGAATCAGATATTGCAGAGGCTCTTACTCAAATTATTGAAGATTATTCTAATGAAGACGCGCAACAGAATCATAGTGACATGTCCATTGATGAAGAACTGATGAGAGAAACAGTGGATGAAATAAATGACGAGCTTAAATCTGGGTTAGAAAGTATTGAAAATATTTTACTAACACCACCGAATGCATTTAAAGATTAATATATATTTAAACTATTTCCTTCATGTATAATAAATGTAAGTACGTACAGATTTTTTCTAAACACAATATCGTTTTTTTTTGATCCTATCAATTTGAATACAATATTAATAATGTTATATACATTTCAAGTGAGGTTTGGGAATGGGTTTTGGGGATGGTGATCTTAAAAAGAATATTAGAGGTAAGGATATATTATTAAAGCTTTAGTCAAAACGGTTCCACAAAAACTAGTAAATGATATTCTGCGATGAAGTAAATATTTCGTAGTCAAAATTGAGCTTAATGAGTATGAATTTCATTTAAATCAACTTCTTCTATCTTTGTACATATCTACGATTAAAACATAAACTAGCTTGGTCTTTTGAAGTCGGTTGGAAAGAGGTAGTTCAGGGTTGATAAAAATCATGATTTTTTTGTTTCTGACAGATTTTTTTGATATATTGCATTTTTGTTGTACGTCTCAACATAGCTGGCAGTACTGACTGACAACTCCCTACTAAAACTAACATATTTTTAAACTGGCAATCTCGCGCGAGTCTACGAGGCACGGGAATTTCCCCAAAATGGTCTCGCTCTCACTTACTGTCATCGCGTGATATCTTCTAAACTATAAGTCGCTGTATTCTTGTACTGTCTTCGACATTCGTTGTGTTGAATTCATTTTGAAAGATTTGTGTTTTTTTTGTGTCATTACAATGACTGGACGAAATAAAGACCCCGTATTATAATGAAATCCATAATGTAAATAAAAAGGGTTGCAGAGCAATACCCAAAAAATGCAATAAGGAACTGCAGGGAATACCAATAAAAATAAAATATAAAAATACAGATTTTACTGGCTTTTATTGGTAAACCTCTTCAGTAATTTAATGTTTGTTTTAGAATTCATAATTATATTTGTTACCTATCACTTTAAAATCAGTATTTTCTTTTTATTCGGTTACATACTTATTTTTATCACGTTATTTTATAATTAAATAACAAAAAAATCAAGTTTGATATAAATCATTGTTTTTTTTTTAAATCACTTGATTTAAATCATGATTTAAATCAATCAACCCTGCCTACTACCTTCCTACTTTTTGAATATAGGCATACCTTAGTTAGACAATTGTAGAGGTCTAAGAGGCATACAGACAAAATGCTCTTTTGTTGCGAGTGCGTTATGTATGAATGAGTCATTGAAAATGACTGACGCAAAATCTTGGGTAGGTCTACCTAGCTTCACTAAAATGTTACAACGGCCGGTTCCAAAATGTCTGGTTTTTTAATTTGCATGCAACATACTTTTTGTAGGATGCATGCATGCGTCAGTGTCAATTTTCTGCTCTTTGATTAGTTTTCTAGTGTTCCCTACGCAAAAGGCCAGGTCAGTCGCAATGCTGCAAATCCAAGGTACTTATTCTGTGTCCAAGTGAAAAACGGAAATGTGGGCAACAAAAGCCTGCCCATGTTAAATGCGGTGTATAATAACGATGGAGTATTTAGGTACCTAAATACTCCATCGCAAAAAATATAAATACCTATCATCACTAATGAGCTCAGTGCTAATAAGTAATAGTAGATTGTTATGCAAGGGACGAAAGTGACCATTCCACTCAAGTAAGAGCGCTCTCGAATACACAAATTATATGCTCGAATAGCTCGAGAGTGGAATGGGTGCTTTTTCCCGAGTTAAACGTACTATTTTTCATTTCGACTGTAAGGAAACCGAGGGTATCGATAGACTATCGATAGTTGAGGCAAAAGCAATAGTATCGATAAAATATAGATAGTATCGATAGTTGAGGCAAAGGAATGGGCAAAAGCAAAAGTATCGATAAAATATCGATAGTGTCGATAGACTATCTAGTTGAGGCAAAAGCAATAGTATCGATTTAATCGACAGAATATCGATAGTATTGATAGTTGAGGTAAAAATGGGAAAAAGCATTATTATCGATAAAATATCTATAGTATCGATAGACTATCGAAAGTTAAGGTAAAGGCAATAGTATCTATAGTATCGATAGACTATCGATAGTTGAGGCAAAAACAATAGTATCGACAAAATATCGATAGACTATCGATAGTTGAGGCAAAGGCAATAGTATCGATAAAATATCGACAGTATCAATAGACTATCGTTAGTTAAGGCAATAGTATCGATAAAATATCGATAGTCTAGGCAAAAGCAATAGTATCAATAGAATATCGATAGTATTGATAGTCTACCGATAGTGATGATAGTATCGATAGCTCCCTTAATATAAATATGTACTATCGACACATAGCAATACTATCGATAGTATCAAAGTTCAATACTAAAAGACTATCGATAGCTGATACAGCTCTGACTATTGCAATAACTATTGATACTTTTATTCAATAGTAGGAGTGGAGTATAAAGTAGGAGGGAAAACTATTTCCCACCCGGCTATCTACACATGAAAGTTCAACTTTTCGAACAGGTGAGATGAAAAATATTATATGAAAGAGTTCACAAAAACTAGCCTTTCTGCATAATTAATATATTTTTTAAGACCTCCGATTTAGAGAAAATTTTAAATTATTTTTTCTCTTTGTCTGTACATGAACCGCACCTTTGCCTATACCAATTAACGCATGAAAAAAAATTGACAGCAAAATTGACATTCCATTGACAGTAGTACCTATTATATAATCTGTGGTAGTACCTAGTAGTTATAGCCTGACCAGGAATATATGGGACCTGGAGCCTTACCATCAGAAACAATGCAATCGCAAAACCATGATAGTTCCCTTATTTCGTACCATGACGACGAAAATTAGCAGGCCCGCAGCGAGGATGTTTATTTATCCTGTCACCTTTTTTCTTGTATGAACTTTTGTACTATGACACTCCATCTGATAACAATCTAGTGTCAGTTTGCCCGCCTTATAAGTCAGATAAGCTATCATACAAAAGTTACTCATCGAGAAGCTTTTTGAAAATTGTTTAGCAATAATCTTGTTTGATAATTTAATTATAGGATCCATTTACGAAATGTGTAATGTTAAAAATCCAACGAATAAATAATGTGAGATTTTCGGATGCGAAATTGAAGAAATATCTACGAGATGTGAACATTAATCTTATTAAGTCCGATTTTTTGGTTTCTCCGTAGAAGCATAATGACTATTTTAAAATCCCTTTCATAAAGTGACTTCATTGTGTAATTACAGGTATTTGTACATTGTGTAATTACATTGTGTAATTATAATTCAGGTAACGTAAATTGCAATGAAACCATTATATAGGCTACACCTGCAGCTTAGGGTTCTAAGATGTGAATATTCATTTTCCTAGGCAGTAACTACTAGGTTCTTTATGCAAGAACTTTGTCCCAACCAGCAGAAATTATTACTGATAAAACTTTCAATTTATCCACTTTAATAGTTTATTTATTGCATCAGCATCAGCATATCTAGTCTTAGCTAACCTACCTACCTACACATATTTAGGTACTTCATAATGACGTTTATGTATTCAATTCTTCTTACGACTTTAATGTAGGATTTTATCTACCTAATGTACCAAGTTATAAATTCTTTTTCCCTTTCTTCCTAATGCTATAGAACTATTTAGTCGTATGAAAAACCAGCAAAGCATATACTATTTCCAAGTATAATGTATTAGTTGCACTATTGAAAATTACTTACCTTCATTGAATACCTATGTCAAAAAAGTTTTTATTGAAGGAAGGCTTAAAAATTAACAAGAAACACCTGCCTACCTATATTTTGCTAGGTAATCGGTAGGTAGATAAAGTAACAAAGCATCTAACAAATTGTTGTATATTTTCTCAGGATAAGAAAACATTAAATTTTTTTTCATTTTTTCATTTATGGCACTAAAGAAAACACATAATAACTTAACTAAATATTTTCCAGAGAGATACACAAACGTGTGAAGATCTTGAGTTTCGCCTGTGAGAGCTCCGGTAGATTCCGTATTAATAATGTCCATTTTCATAATAAAATATAGCTTATTGTTGAACATTCAGTCAGTCTTTTTTATTTTTCCCTCTCAAATGTACGTTCCGCATGAGATAGATATACGTTTTTCTCCCTCCTATTTTTTTTATTTCATCCTCCTTTTGGGTCGGCAAAGAAATCAAGAATACACAGCCACGTTTAATTTAGTTTTACTGTTCTTTGTACAACAGCCCTAGTTAAAACCGGCAAGTGCGAGTCAGACTCGCGCACGAAGAGTCCCGTACCATTATCTACTTCATCTTAGTCACTTTAAGAATTTGTAAGAATTGTGTAATTGGTACAAAATTATCCAACACCCAAGTTCTATCAATATTACTGCTAAACTAATAAGGTTATCTTAACCGCTATAGTTTTCTTTTAAAGTTTATGAAATGCACTATCACCATTTTTTTTATTTTTTAGGCCAGCAGTTAAGCTTTTGAAGGAAGGACTACTACTACTGGACAAAAAAATTGCACTTAAAAGTTTAATATTTCGTAAATAGAGCAATAAATAAATAAAATATGTCGAAACCCCTAAATCATTTTAAAAGACATACTCAACGATACCCCACACGATGGCTACCCTATCACCTCATGACGAAAAAAAACATTCCCTATTTTTATTACTTATTTATTCTTATGTCCAAAAAATATGTATTTTAGACCTCCTTACTCCATACTCCTTACATACCAACATCTCTATAAATAATTATTATCTGTGTCTCTACGTTTGACATCTTAACAATCAAACGAAATAGACATATGTTAATGTATAGCCCCATCTCGCTCTTTCATCCTGTCACCGTGAGGCCTTTTCATGAGAGCTCGTGGTACGAGTTTTAGCCATCCTAAAGCAGGATGTTTATCAGGTTGTTAGCAATTCGAAGGATAGTTATTTTGCTAATGTACGGGCCCTGAATTAGGGGCGCTTTGAATCCACTTTATATGACAACACTTTGTATAGTCATGCCAGCGTAGATTGGCAACTAAACATAAAAAACATATTTTTATATGTTTACATTCATGTTAATATTTTAAATCTGCTGCCTAATGATAACAGATTCTACTATAAAAGAACACGATAGAACACTCGCAAGTTGAGTACTTATTAAATTCGGTAACTCTTTGTGATATTGGCCTTGAATTTTGGACCAAAACACTATTATTTTTGCAAAACCACTATAGGGTAAAAGAATCATTAATCGATTGTTCTTCAAAATGATATTATTTATAATGTTATAATAATTTTGAATAATGCATAGGGAATCATAGAAAACTCTACGAATTATTTTAGTTAAAATATCCAAGTAGACTTGAAATAAAGAAAATAAAACTCAAAACAAGTATTTATTATAATCATTTTTTAAAAAAATTATTAAAATATTCTCCGTAGACATCAGTAGCCAATTTTCACTATTTGCACTATATGACATACCAAAAACTTGTAATGACAACTATAGGAGTAATTATCTTAAAGAAAACGTAGTGATCACATAGACTTTATTGTCGAAAAACAATACAACACCATGTTAAACCACTTTTCTTTACGAAAACGTATAGTTCTCGGTAGTTTTATTACATAAAAATTGCACTTGGTCGAAAATTGGATTACGCGTTGTGGTGTCTATGATATCAAAACCTTTTATAAAGAAAACAAATGTGTTAAATGTCATTGTGTCAATTAGCTGAATAAAGCCAATATTTAAATTTGGTTGTATCTTATTTTATAACAATTTATTCAGTTAATTAAATATGCTTAATTATGTCGGAATCAAAAGAAGATGTCAATATTACAACTGATTTTATCAAAGAAGCAAAACATTTGGACAAGATGATGTTGGGTGGACTTTCAAGATTTTTACGGCCTGACAAGTTTGAATCAGAGCCTGGAACCAACCTCGCGGAAATCAGGTGGGCCCATTGGCGTCACAAATTCTTAAATTTCATCGCTGCTGAATGCACCGAATCAACACCCGATTTCATAAAACTAAAGGACTTGTCCTCTTTTTGTATGGAGGCTGGTTTTTTATTCTAACATATCACCAACCACTAATAAACCTATATTTATCTTTAAGCTACAAAAATATGAAACACATAACCATAAAAATCAGAATTTTAAACGCCTCCATTTTTGAGAAAAAATATGTTTTGTAACAGGCATCATCCATTGTTCACTTACTTGTATTTCTTGGCTGTATGGCTATGTACCATTGCCTTTCCGGTGGTGAATAAATACTACTAGGTACTACCACAGGTTATATAATAGGTACTACTGTCAATGGTATGTCAATTTTGCTGTCAATTTTTTTCATGCGTTTCATGCGTTAATTGATATAGGCGAAGGTGCGGTTTCTGTACAGACAAAGAGAAAAATTAATTTCAATTTTGTCTCTAAATCGGAGGCCTTAAAAATTATATCAATTATGCAGAAAGGCTAGTTTTTGTGAATTCTTTAATATAATATTAAGTTTATTCTGGTTAGAAATATTGACGAATAAAAAACCACTAATGGACAAGTCCTTTACTTATAAATCATCTTGACGTAATTTAGACTCTACTATACGCAATAATAATAACATAAAAATACTTCAGTACGCGGATGACTTGCTTTTATACTGTGCAGATAAATCTATTGACCCGTCTGGGGATCGAACCCGGGACCTCAGAGATGGCGACACCTTGAAAACCGGTGTGCGAGCCACTCGACTACGGAGGTCGTCATAGACAAGATAGATAGACGCCCAGGGTACATATTTATGGATGTGTGAACTTGAATCCAAGAAACATCGATTTAAATAAATTCCGACTTCGTTGTATGTTGTATCACAGTGGTATAAGTTTTTTTTAATGTAAGTTCACCGATTTCTCCGAAGGCATTTGAAGGAGCGTACTCCTGAAATGGTTCGATTGTCACCAAATTTGTCTCATAACAAATTTTTGAGAAATCGATGGAACTTTCCAGATTTTTAAGGCTTATTTTTGCTACAGCATCGTTAGGTAGTCATAGGCGTTTACATCCGGGAGTCATATTTTCTTGTTTCATGGTGCTGGCCTGATAATGATGATCCTTAACGCTTAGGCACTTATTACACCATCCTTTTTGAAGCTTCCTCATTAGGATCTTACTTAGGATCTTATCCAGGAAGGTAGCGTCCACCGAGCACTGACCCAGTAGAGGCGAAATGTCATTAATATTGTTGGAGAAATATTCCGCCCAATCCAAAAGGTTTCGAATGAACCGACTCAATAAGTTCCTTTCTAACTATAATAACTTATTATACTCTCGTTGAGATCAGTTAAAATAAAAATGATCGTTCGTTGATTTATTAATTTTTTGCAATAGAAAAAAAGTTAAATATCGATTTTTTATACGAATACGATAATAATCGATTACTTTTTCACATGCCTGCAGAAATAACAGTTAATATTATTCAGTCTGAATGAAAAAAAAACCATCATTGCAAATGGCCGTCTTCGGAGAAGGCACGCATTTTCCAATGAATTATCGCAGAAACTCTTGTGATTTACATTTTGTGTTGATTCAATGATATAAACCGTTTATAGTGGTTAAGTAAAACAAGTAAGTGTTTTATTCGGGGTATTATTTGTGAAATAATGTCGTGTTGTAGCCGGTAGTATTTACCACGCTTGCGTTTCATTTTTGTGCTATGTGAGTTTTATATGGGTGTAACTTTTTAGAGGGCGGTTAGCCATGTCGCTGCCGCCGTATCTCCTGGGGCCCAACCCATGGGCCACCATGATGGCGCAGCAGCAGTTGGCGGCGGCGCAGCAAGCAGCCTTGCAGGCTCATGCTGCTGCCGCTGCAGCTGCGCCGCCGGTGCCGCCATCGCAACCTCCAAAGCCGCACCATATTCCGGAGGAGAAAATCAAGGAAAAAGGTTCGTAATTTTGTACTTTCACCGATATTCGTCAGATTACACATCATTGGTGCGTGTTTTTTTCCCACATCTTATGTTTATTGTAACCCTTGAAGAGGTTATTTATTTTTCGTTGCTATTAATTTTTTATAATATGGAAGTCATTGATGTGTGATATTTTTGCACACATTGTGTGTATTGTAAGTCCTCTATGTTATTTATGTTTATTATTGTATTTGGTTGAATGGCTGAAATAAAATTGTAATCATGTTTTCCTTTGTAACACCCTTTGATCATACCAATGTTTTAATACCAAGGCTTGTGTTAGAACAATTTCCTCAAGGGTACACGAAAAATGCAGTTTGATATAGCTTTTCATACCAGTTTTCATGAAAGGAGCTTATATTGCATAACATTTCCTTTTCTAAGTGCATTACTTGATTTCTTAATAATTATTACAATCAATGTTTTATGTGTTTTTTTTTCTGCAGCCCAGAAATGGCTACAGTTACAGTCCAAACGATTTGCGGAAAAGCGGAAGTTTGGATTTGTAGATGCACAGAAAGAGGACATGCCTCCAGAGCATATCCGAAAGATCATCAGAGACCATGGTGACATGACCAGCAGAAAATACCGTCATGATAAACGAGTATACCTTGGTGCATTGAAGTACATGCCTCATGCAGTTATGAAGCTGCTGGAAAACATGCCTATGCCCTGGGAACAAATCAGAGATGTCCGAGTGTTATACCACATCACCGGTGCCATCACATTTGTAAATGAAATCCCATGGGTCATTGAGCCAGTCTACATAGCACAATGGGGAACTATGTGGATCATGATGCGTAGAGAAAAGCGTGACCGTCGGCACTTCAAACGGATGAGGTTCCCTCCTTTCGATGATGAAGAACCTCCACTAGATTATGCCGACAACATTCTGGATGTTGAGCCTCTAGAACCCATCCAGATTGAATTGGACCCAGAAGAAGATGGAGCCGTAGCATCCTGGTTCTATGACCACAAGCCCTTGCTGGGCACCAAACATGTCAATGGCTCCACATACAGGAAATGGAACTTGACTTTACCTCAGATGGCGACACTATACCGTCTTGCCAACCAGCTGTTGACAGACTTAGTAGATGACAACTATTTCTACCTCTTTGATTCGAAGAGCTTCTTTACAGCAAAAGCTCTGAACATGGCTATACCAGGTGGTCCTAAGTTTGAGCCACTAGTGAAGGATAATTCAGCAGGTGATGAGGATTGGAATGAGTTCAATGACATCAACAAGATCATAATTCGTCAGCCTATCAGGACAGAATACAGGATTGCCTTCCCATATTTGTACAACAATCTGCCACACTTTGTTCAACTTTCTTGGTAAGTTCATTGTAATTGGTTAATTGCAGTTTTCAGTTAACATGCATGGGGGCAAGTAGTTAAGAGTTAAGACAAGTGATTGCTGCCTGCGTCCAGTTTTTCATATTTTTGAGTGTTTTGAAAATACATTTTAGAACGGACTTTACACTCTTGTCCATTCTAAAATTTATTGATATTTTGGGCGATATTTGAAAGCTTAATCCAAGCTTTGTCTGACCACTATTGCAAGACACAAATATTTCTTAGAAAGTGTTTGTGCTATTATTACTATCTTTTTCATTATTTTGCTAGGTATCACACACCAAATGTGGTGTACATCAAGACAGAAGATCCTGATTTGCCAGCATTTTACTTTGATCCGTTGATAAACCCGATTTCCCACCGGCATTCAGTGAAGTCCTTAGACCCTGTCCCGGATGAAGAGGAGTTTGTACTGCCTGAGGAAGTGTCTCCTTTCCTGCAAGAAACTGCTCTGTACACTGACAACACAGCCAATGGAATAGCCTTGCTGTGGGCGCCAAGGCCTTTCAACATGAGATCGGGTAAGGCTCCTTTTCTGAACTGATTGTACTCTGTCTGCATACTTAAATTTAAAAAGGTTTCTTGTATCTATCATGTTTGAAGCTTTATCTAACTTTCAAAATCAAGTCAGATCTTCCAGATAACATTGAAACAATTTTCTGACAAAATAAGAGAGCAACTTGGTTGTTTTTAAATTTAAACTTTCTCTCTGTTGACAGGTCGATGCCGCCGTGCCATTGACGTTCCCCTGGTTAAGACGTGGTACAAGGAGCACTGCCCGCCCGGCCAGCCTGTCAAAGTCAGGGTATCATACCAGAAACTGCTGAAGTACTATGTGCTAAACGCGCTGAAACACAGGCCACCAAAGCCGCAGAAGAAGCGGTAAGTTCATTAAGAAAACTACTTACCAAAATGTCTTCTTGTTTGTTTACCATGTACCAGTATCCAATCCTTGCAAAAATATCTTCCTCCGTCTTTGACCTTATTATTTTATTCTATAACTTTTGCACTCCTGCTTATGAGAAAGTTCCTTTACGCTTAGGTTGTCTAGGACTACATTCTTTTAGGGATGAGACCACCTACATTGTTCATTGTTCTGTGTAAATTGCTTTATTAATTCTCATATGGTGTATCTTTATTGTCCTGGTACCATCATTATTATGAATTACTATTTTAGAGCCATCTTTTTGACTCCTCTTTTTTTAGGAACTATGAAATTATATTACAATGCAATAATATTTTTTAGTTCTTGCATCACTAAATACTAAGCACCCAATGTTTCTCTTTAGATACCTCTTCCGCTCATTCAAGTCGACAAAGTTCTTCCAAACAACAACCCTGGACTGGGTGGAGGCAGGGCTCCAGGTTTGCCGGCAAGGGTACAACATGCTCAACTTGTTGATCCATCGCAAGAACCTCAATTATCTGCACTTGGACTATAACTTCAACTTAAAGCCTGTGAAGACGCTCACCACTAAAGAGCGTAAGAAGTCCCGGTTTGGCAATGGTTAGTAACCTTATTATTTCTTTAAGTGTTGGCCAGTCAATACAATGATTGTATTATTTTTATATGAAGGCATCTGTGTCAATATGACTTGTAAGTAGCATGGTTAGAATATCAGTTTTAGTCTGCTCAAACTTTTCACTGATATTTATTACCCATTTCAAAAAGTGGGGACTATTTTAACATTGATCCAAGGATCAATTTTAATCAGGGATGTCCGAGGATGTGTAGCGAGCTACGTCTTTTTAACGCACCAATAGAATCACTTCATTTACCTAGCCTCGTCGTTACGCTAAGCCGTTTCCACTAGAGTTGAGCTGAGGCTAGATAACTAAACCAATTCAATTGATTCGGACTAATTACTGGATTAACCCAGATTTTGCTCAACTTACCAAGAGTTAGGGTAAACTCCTTTATAAAGTGCATGCTAACACGAAGTGCATCTAACAGCGATTCTTGGTCGTCCTGTTAAGCAGACTGAGGCTTTGCACAGGTTTTTAGTGGTCATACTTGGGCAATTGCCAAGAAGTCCCACATAACCTATTGCCATCCCCATATGCATGACGCATTTACTCCGCAAAAAGAAAGGGTTAAATCAAGTGTCTGCGCCCATATTGATACCCAAATAAATAGCTTTGACTAGAAAGGCTCATCTTCACGTATAAACCCAAGATAAATGCCATCTTATTTCTCCCAGCATTCCACTTGTGCCGCGAGATTCTCCGGCTGACAAAGCTGATCGTGGACTCCCACGTCCAGTACCGTCTGAACAACGTGGACTCCTTCCAACTGGCGGACGGTCTCCAGTACATATTCGCGCACGTGGGCCAGCTGACCGGCATGTACCGGTACAAGTACAAGCTGATGAGGCAGATCCGGATGTGCAAGGATCTGAAGCATTTGATTTACTACAGGTTCAACACTGTGAGTATAATTTTTAGCCTATACTGAACAATATATTGTCTAACTGCGGTACTCGAGAGAAGTCAATTAAAGTTATGTCTTCATTATGTGTCATGCCGACCATTTTTATTTCATTTACAAGAAAAGTAAAAAACCGGTACTTAATTTTAAATTACATTTAATTGACGTCTCAGTGTGGAAGTAAATATTCAACATTTTAACGATCCATTTACTAACATTTAATGCTCCATGAACTGGTTGCTACTTCTACTACATTTACTATCTATTCTATATCGTAGTACTAACTATTCTATAGTGTAGTCAGTGTGCTTGTAGGAAATGATCTCGGGAACTTAACCTTTCTTCTCTTTGGAATCATTGAAGATTCAATATGGTCCGACAAACTCGTGCGCGACCGTCCTTGTCGATTGTCGAAAGAAATCCCTTTCCCCGCAACGTCACCCGTCCCCCGCTGACGTCTAGCATGCCTCGCTTCCCAGACCTCGCGGCCGCAAGAAATTGTCGGACTATAGAAACCTACATTATTCCTGACATAGGCTATATTTTTTTAATAGCACGCTGGCAAAGCTGGCACGCGTCGTTTGTAATGAATAAGGTAACAATGGTTACCAAAAAATAAGCAAGTAGAGTTAGCACTAAACAATAGTTTCCCGAACGTAGTGTCGAACTATTATCCAACTTTATTCTGCTAAAACAGTACAGATTTTGCGTACTTCTAGAGGGGGTCTCATTAGATATGTGTTCTATGATCTGGTTTAAAGAAAATAGGCTAGTCAGACATGACCCATCTTCTGCCGCATCGTCGCTTACCATCAGATAAGATTTCAGTCAAATGTCTGCCTATAAATAAAATAACTATGCTTGTCCCCCAGGGCCCTGTGTCCAAAGGTCCCGGCTGCGGCTTCTGGGCGCCAGGCTGGCGAGTGTGGCTGTTCTTCATGCGCGGGATCACGCCGCTTCTGGAGCGGTGGCTCGGCAACCTGCTGTCGAGGCAGTTCGAGGGACGGCACTCCAAAGGTACACATGTCTTTAGGTCTTTAGGACCCTCCAACCAAGATCCCAAACTGCTGTTGTTTAGAGCCAGTTGTCGAGGCAGTTTGAAGGATATATCTCCAAAGGTATTATGAATCTGGGGCCCTGCACCAAATGTTCTACTTAAGGTTCCTGCTGCGGATTCTGGGCGCCAAGCTGGTGAGTGTGTCACCAGCCACACACATGAAGAACATTTATGATGCTTATTCTGGAGCGGTGGCTCGGCAACCTGCTGTCGAGGCAGTTTGAAGGACGGCACTCGAATGGTAATTTAATTCCTTGTGTATTAAAATAAGTTGCAAGGTTTATCTCGAGAAATAACCACATCTCACAATTTTAAAAAGTTCAATAACCATGTAAAGGATGGACTTAAATTGGCGTCAATTATCAGCTCCCAACACGTTTTATTACATCATAATTTGATACCAAGATGTTATAGCTGTAACGATTATAATACCAAATCATTTCCCGACCCATGAAGTATGTTTCCCCTCTATTGATAAGAAAACTGAAGCTACTCTCATCATCACCAGGTGTCGCAAAGACGGTGACCAAGCAGCGCGTCGAATCCCACTTCGACTTAGAGCTGCGAGCGTCCGTCATGCACGACATAGTAGACATGATGCCTGAAGGCATCAAGCAGAACAAGGCCAGGACGATCCTGCAACACCTGTCGGAAGCCTGGAGGTGCTGGAAGGCCAATATTCCGTGGAAGGTGAGAGAATAATGCTTGCTGTATTTTAGATGAATAGGCAGGGCATGTATTCAGAATGTGTCCCAATAATTGATCTAAGGACCACTGACTGCCTAAGGATGGATGTCATTCAAGAAGCAGATAAACCACAGTTTGGTGAATGGTGACAAATCACACATGGTTTGTTCAATGGTAATAAATGAAGGGACAATATAGGATTATTTAGAAAACAAACTTGATATTATGATATGATTCAATTAGGGTAACCTGCAAATACTCACAGGGTAATCTAGGCTATTTGAGGTTGGTGTCAGAGTAGACGGTCTTCAAAATCATTTCTGTACAGAATGAAAAGTCCCTTAATGCAATGGACACATCTATGTAAAGTATGTCAATAATGCTAATAAAGTCAACATTAAACATTAACTTCTAGTTTTTTTGACAATAAAGCTGTCTTCATTGGAGAAATGAAACCTTCACAGTTAGATAATCTACATATCACCAAACCATTGTCCCCAACTTACTAACTTCCTCATTCTCTAGAATTCTACATTTCATCAAATCATTGTCACCAACTTATAAACATCTCTCTCGATTCTCCAATGAAACCTTCACAGTTACAGAATCCTCATTTCATCCAACCAGTCATGGTCCCTAGCTTATAAACTGCTTTCCCAGGTGCCAGGTCTACCCACCCCTATAGAGAACATGATCCTCCGCTATGTGAAGATGAAGGCGGACTGGTGGACCAACACTGCGCACTACAACCGCGAGCGAATACGGCGAGGCGCGACCGTCGACAAGACGGTCTGCAAGAAGAACCTGGGCAGACTGACTCGATTGTACCTGAAGGCTGAGCAGGAGCGGCAGCATAACTACTTGAAGGTAGAAACAGGGTCTAACTTTATTAACTGAATTCCTTTTAAACGTGATTCTGCTTCTCTAGTACTACAATTTTTATTACGAGACGAACATCGAAATCATAAAAGAATATATATTATCTGATTACTTCTGAAGGGTTTTTTTTAAGGAAAATTATCTGAATTTCGATGTTGAACTCATAATAAAAGATACTGCATTAAATGAGTACCATCATAATGAGCTCTAAGCTAAATTCGATTACTTACCAAACTGTGTTATGAGTGTCTGTATCAAAAGCTATTTATTCATTTGGCAGTTTTCGTCGCTTAGAAGAAAAGCGACGGAAGTCGTGGTTCGATTCCCAAACAGGCTAACTAATATATGAAACACAACTTTTATCACAAATACTCACCTCTCAACGCAGTTTATAACACTGTTTATTTATATATTACATTTCCCACCTAGGACGGTCCCTACATATCGCCCGAGGAAGCCGTGGCGATCTACACGACAACAGTCCACTGGCTGGAGTCCAGGCGTTTCGCGCCGATTCCCTTCCCGCCGCTGTCATACAAACACGACACGAAGTTGCTCATCTTGGCGCTTGAGAGGCTGAAAGAGGCGTACAGTGTGAAGTCCAGGCTCAATCAGAGCCAGAGAGAGGAGTTAGGACTGATCGAGCAAGCGTACGATAACCCGCACGAGGCGCTGTCGAGGATCAAGCGTCACTTGCTCACGCAGAGGACGTTCAGAGAAGTAAGAGATATATTTATTGGACACCATAAAAGTAACAACAGTGCTATTTATTTACACAATTTTTTTTACAAATTTATCGTTCTTATCGTTAGGAGCGACAGTTCTTAACCCAATGAATTCACATTGTCTGATGGTTAGTATTAAAAAAAAAACTACATGAAATCTAAAGCACTATTTAGATATACAAAACACTATTTTAAATAGTAACACTGATCTTTTAGATTCCTCCATTGATTACGTAATTCCTACGTGGTAAAATTCTCACCATTAAACGGTTACAAGAACGCGTACAGTTGTTGATAGTAAATGTGACAACTCGATTATCATACATGGTCTGGCTTATAGCCAGTCTTTGATAAGCTAAGGATTCTGGGGCCTACCAAGTCTACTAAATTACAATAAGAACGCAAAATTGTTATAGAATCGTATCTAAAAAGCATGATTTTGTCTAGATGTGCTTTGTAGAAGTTTAGTATTGATAAAAACAGTCAAAATATTGCTATTATGTTAGTGTAATTTGGCAGACTAGGATCGAAGGAGGAGTCGTAATTTCCGAAGTTCAATCTCCACTATTCTCCTGCAGGTCGGCATAGAGTTCATGGACCTGTACTCCCACTTAGTCCCTGTTTACGACGTGGAGCCGCTAGAGAAGATCACTGACGCGTACCTCGACCAGTACCTGTGGTATGAAGCGGACAAGCGGCGCCTGCTGCCGCCGTGGGTCAAGCCGGCCGACACGGAGCCCTCGCCGTTGCTCGTGTACAAGTGGTGCCAGGGTGAGTTGGTTACTAAAGACATAGAGACTTCACTACCTTATCTAACTCAGGGGTGTCAAGGGTTTGGTAAATGCATATAACTTGTCAAAAAAAATTGTTAACATATTTGTTATTTGGGCATATCCCCCACTCCCAGTTCTCACTGATCACAAAGGCTCATTATGGCTCCTTAGAATCATTTCAAATATTTTTACACCATGTTTTCCCTACCGTGCCTTTCTATCTGAAACTTACGACACGCATCCATTCTCCCAAACCATTTTATTAAAATTAAAATCAAACTTATTAAAAATAGATCGGATAATTAGGTACATATATTTGCCTATAGTATTTTTTACACCGAAGCTAGTCGTGGTTGTTGCGTGGCCACATAAACGCAGGAACAAGCAATCGTTCGGCGTAATTATCTACGTGTCCGGAATAATTTAGAAACTGTGCATCTAAATGTCCATTCTCTACCTATACTATGACCTTGTGGAGGTATACGTATACGTTGTCTTCCTAGGTTCCTTCCAGAAAGAAGAAAATTGAAGCAAGAAGACCAGCGCAATGCAACCGCCCATAGTGTGCGTTGTGGCAAAGGAGATCTGTATGGTTATACCATCCCCTTGTTACAAACCTCACTTTGGTCGGTTGCACTTATCTACAGAAGAACTGAAGACATCAATTGAAAAGAAGAAAACTGAGTTATTTCTTCTTAATGTTTAATGTATTTCTTTTAGCTGGAGTAATTTTGCTGCTGGCTAACATCTTTAACAGGCTGTATGGACCACTATGGCTAGTTTTTTTTTTCGCTTTTAGTTTATTATTAAGATACCAATTATTAATTAAATTTTAAAAAAGCTATGCGTTGTTTGTAACTTTCATGGTCACTAAAGAATAGTTTGCTACGGGATTGCACTCACACATTTTCGAAATATCGGAAACTCACAAATACATAGAAATACATGAATTAGAAAACATCAATTATTTTAAAACTGTGAAAAGACATTTGCTATGACAATTAGAACGTCCTTTCTTACGCTGCTTCTTCTTAGCGCTGCCACACAACGGTCCCGAAGCAGTGGTAGTGTCAAGATTGGGACGCGACATGTATTAGTTGTGCTCTTTGTTAGATCTATATGCAGGAAAAAATAAATTTTATTGAATTGCGTAGCAAACTACTCTAACAACAAACCTGTGTCCGATGAATTAGTTACTTCATACTGCTTCTCAACAACCGCCTTTGCACAGGCATAAACAACTTGCAAGACGTGTGGGAGGTCGGCGAAGGCGAGTGCAACGTACTCCTCGAGTCGCGCTTCGAGAAGCTGTACGAGAAGATAGATCTGACGCTGCTCAACCGACTGCTTCGGCTGATCGTCGACCACAACATCGCTGACTACATGACGGCGAAGAACAATGTCGTCATCAATTACAAGGTTAGTTCAAAGTATTCTCTAAAATCTAAGTTCCTCTTTCGTACGGCTATAGAGTGGAATTCGTTGCCGGCTGTAATGTTTCCTGAACATTATGATTTTGCCTTTGAGAAAAGAGTGAATAGGCTGTTACTGGTCAGACATGGCCCACCTGCAGCCACTTACCATATCAGGTGGGAATGCGGTCGAATGTCAGATAAATTATAATTAATAAAAAAGTAATAGTCATCAATTTCAAAGGTTATTTAAGTAAATAGTGACTCTTGCTACGACACAATATAGTGCAAATTGCGATAGCGTACCGCTATAAGCCTACGTGTTTGCTCTCTTTCTCGTGCGTTATCTCATGTCACCTGACAGCGTATGGTCGAGCGACGCGGCGACAAACGCGCGCGAGTCCTAGTTCTTACATGCGTTGCGGCCGGCTTGTGTTATCCATTACGACCAATCGCCGACTGGTCGATTCGCGTATGTACTTGTAGCTTTAAGCTAAGTTGCGGAGTGAACCAGGCCTGGGGCCCAAGTCTTAAATATGAGGTCACATACTATATTTATCGAAAAAATATGGCGGATATCACAAAATTTGATGTTATGTATTCCCGAAGTATGAAAATTTCGAATATTTATCACATTGTGTGATATCCGCCATAATTCTAATAATAATCTAATAAATATTGTATGTGATATAATATCGAAGGCGCGAGAATTGGGCCCCTGATCAAACATCAAGTCAAATACAAATATTTTTGTGATAGAAATCTGTAGGGTCGTGAAATATGTCATACCTTTTTGTACCCAGGACATGAACCACACGAACTCGTACGGCATCATCCGTGGTCTGCAGTTTGCATCGTTCATAGTGCAGTACTACGGCCTAGTGCTGGACTTGTTGGTGCTAGGCCTGCAGCGTGCGAGCGAGATGGCAGGCCCGCCGCAGCTGCCCAACGACTTCCTGTCGTACCAGGACAGGCAGACAGAGACGGCGCATCCGATCAGACTGTATTGTCGATATGTGGACAGGATACACATTTTCTTCAGGTGAGTCTCATATTTTATCGCCATATTTGAGTTCAACCAGGCCTGTGTATCTTTCCGCGTAGGTAGCAAAAACGTACCTACGCGCGGCGACCCCTTGGTAAGGGCCTAAACAAGTTGGGTGTTGCTAGCCGGCAGCGACACGCTCCCGCGTTTTATTCACCGGCGGTGCGCGACACTAAGTTGCTGGTTGGACGAGCGTGAATAAAGTCCTAGAAAGATGCGCTAGATGGCGTAAGTAGCTTCTTGTGGCAGTCAACCCTATCGCGTTGCGTGATAGTACGTCACTGAATAGGTTTAGTGTATTATGAATCATATTCCAGAGTTATAAAAATGAAATTATCTTGCAATGTATTTCTGTAGGTGTCTACACGAAAATGTGCTTGAGTCAGAGGCGAACTGAATTACACCATATCGTTAACAACATTGAGTAGATATTTCATTGAATTTCATTGCAAAGTCATACTTCTGTACGGAGTACTAGAACTTATTATGTGGTTCAACAGAGAGAGAACACGATCTCTAACAAGCCTCAATAATAAAAGTACATAATTTTTTTTAAAGACAAAAACGTCTTATTTAAAACCTAGCAAAGTTTATTTGTTGCAAAAACATGTGTCGTGCTTTTGATATATTATTATGGATTTACAAATATATAAAGTAGCAACACAGGTAGTGGCTGCATTCTGTCGCGACAGGCGTCACGGCTTGTCGCCTGTCGCGGCGGCTAAAGTGTGCGCAGGCTCTAACTGCTAATTGTAGATATTGTGATGTGATCTAAAGTATTTGGTGTTAATGCTAATCATGGTTATAATAAATTTAAATAGTAATTGACCGTTGAAAACAAATAAAATAATTTATTTAGAATAAAACAATAAATCTTTCTGCAAGTCACACTTTTTCCCCTATTGTTCCTCCAACCAGGTTTACCGCAGAAGAGGCGCGCGACCTGATCCAGCGTTACCTGACGGAGCACCCCGACCCGAACAACGAGAACATCGTCGGTTACAACAACAAGAAGTGCTGGCCGAGAGACGCGCGCATGCGCCTCATGAAACACGACGTCAATCTGTGAGTGTGACATTGAAAAATACACTTTGAAGTTTGCATGTTTCGGTTCCTTTTCCAGTCGCCACCATACACAGGCTCAATCATAAAGTTAATTCCTAACGGAATAGAGGAACAAAGGGCTGAGCGAGCGAGATGTCTCTAGCAGCAGCACTGTATGATAAAAAGAGATGTGTGATTAGACGTAACAGAACCGTTTTTGGAAACGTCAAACAGTTTGACGGCACATATCGGCACGCTGAGAATTTCAGCTATTTGAATTTTTCAAATATTACATAAAATAGTGGATATTTTTTTGAAATATTTCTTGGTAAAACGTGGTGACTTGTTTAGTAATTGATTGTTGTACGACACAGCGAAATAACCCCGAAAAGTGTTAATTTCACAGGTAAATTGTTCCAAATCGACACCACTTATTTTAGGTTTATTTTTGCTAATGCGTTTCGAATTTTAAGTGCTTAGTATGATTATTCTCTTCTTTAAAAATTTATTAATGTAAGAAGCAAAGATCTAATACACATAATGCAGAATTTACGAATATTTTCTGTAAAGAAATAATTTTCGTTTTACACTAGGGCTGTATCAAGTTATCGATATTACATATAACGGTTTCGTCCTATGATTACAGAAATATTGTACCTGAGGCATTCACATGAATCAAAATGGTTTGTCAAATCAATATGACGAATGATATTTAGAAACGTCTTCATCAAATTATTTTTTATCAAAATTGGTTTGTCATTTTTCTCTAAAATAGATTTCATACTTTGGCAATTTTCCTTCGCACTGACAATATAGTCTTAGTAATAGACAAGAAATAATTTGGAGTGTTCCTACTTTCTTATTTCAGTGCCTATAAAATAAGACGAGAACTACTGCTGACAAACTGTTATGCAGTCTGGCAGATGTAAGGGTCATGTAATCTCTATAAGTTTTTTTAAATAAACGATTTAAACAACAACATTTTTCATTTTACTAATTATTTTTGGAACAACCGTATCTTCTGAGATTTTCTTTAATGTTTCACTTCACTCCGGAAACATATTTTCAGCCATGAAGAATCATGAACAATTTTACACACACAAATGTCATCGAATTTCGGTTTCGTTTGACAGCTCGTGTTTTTTCTTCTATTCCGTTAGGAATATTAACTTTATGGGCTCAATATGACGCGAAACATAAAACAGACGGTGTTTCTTTTGTTGTTTTGACAACTTTGTTCGTCTTTGATATCAATCAGTGAACGGACACGTAAATTTTTATGCAATCGTTTTGCTAATAAACCTGCAATAAACATTACGTTGCGAGTGAGAGGCTAAAACACAAAATATAATCTATGCACAATCTTATCTTATGGGCCTAATTATCAAAAAGTAATGGATTTTATTCTCTTGTCAACTTTTAAATCATCATCCATCATGTCTTCATTCATTTCATTTAGCTAAACTTTTGTGATGTCAACATGAAAACTAAATATTTTGTGTCCTGAGTCACGAGAGAAATAATATCAAATACTTATAACCTTGCTTTACGTCGACACATTGTTTTTATTTACATTCTAATGCACATAGTTTTTTTTACAGTTATTAGCGACTACATTTTTCTATCATTATCTTAGATTTAATTTATCCCCAACAGTGGCCGCGCAGTATTCTGGGACATCAAGAACAGGCTACCTCGCTCAGTGACCACCATTCAGTGGGAGAACAGCTTTGTCTCTGTCTACTCGAAGGACAACCCCAACCTGCTGTTCAACATGGCTGGCTTCGAGTGCAGGATATTGCCTAAAGTGAGTTGCAATAATGTCTTATGTAATTATATGTTATTCGGTATCAAAGAAGAGTTGGCAGAAATGAGTAATTAATCACACCTGAGGCGGAAAATAAGCCCGATCTTTCTCATTAGGTATAAAAAAAAATAAAAAAAAATATATATTTAGCTATAATTCGTTCGTTTTAGCTATAGTTCATGTCTTTTGCACACTAGCACAGAATAAGTACTAGTACTCCGTACAGAAGTTTGACTGTGCAATGAAATTCAAAGAAATGTCTACTCAATGTTGTCAACGATATGGTGTAATTTAGTTCGCCTTAGACTCGACCACATTTTCGTGTAGACACCTACAGAAATACATTGCAAGATAATTTCATTCTTATAACTCTGGAATATGATTTATAATACACTAAACCTATTCAGTGACGTAATATCACGCGACCGACAGGGTTGACGGCTACAAGAAGCTACTAACGCCATCTAGCGCCTCTTTCTAGGACTTTATTCATGCTCGTCCAGCCAGCAACGTAGCCGCGCGGCCGCCGGTGAATAAAACGCGCGAGCGTGTCGCTGGCCGGTAGCGACACGCAACTTGTTTTAGCCCCTTACAAAGGTTCGCCGCGCGTAGGTACGTTTTTGCTACCTACGAGGAGATACACAGGCCTGACACAAGTTACTTGCGAACTGGCGTCTGTATGAATCAAGTTCACGTAACAGAGATACAGAATGAGATGCAAATAAGGGAAATCACTGACAGATAGAGCGATATGCAACACACGCAATATAAATCTGACTACGATCATTGTGCAGTACAGATTGTTGCTACCGCGGTTCGCCACATCGGTGTGCTATTGTTAACTGTCCATATCTCTGTAGTCTCTTCTAAGTTTTTTGTCTATCAGCAACTAATAACTTTAAATGTTTACATTATTATTGCATCTTCTAAAATCTCAACTTTTCACAGTGCCGAAGCCAACACGAAGAGCTGTCGCACCGCGACGGCGTATGGAACCTCCAAAACGAAGTTACCAAAGAGCGAACGGCGCAGTGCTACCTGCGCGTAGACGATGAGTCTTTAGCGAGGTTCCACAACAGAGTCAGGCAGATCCTCATGGCTTCGGGTTCGACGACGTTCACAAAGATCGTAAACAAGTGGAACACTGCTCTCATTGGTAAGTGTTTTACATTGTAAGTTAACAAAAAGCAAACAGCGCAGTGCTACCTTCGCGTAGAAGATGGTACTTTTGAATTATTTTTAAAACATAGACTTTCTAAGTTTTTTTACTCTACATTGGACAAGGTTTTGATTTCGTCCCTCTTATTTATACCGGTATAACAGCGCTAGTGAGCGTGATACCTGAAATAGAAAATACAACAATATAAGGAGTAGGATGAGTTTTTATGTTGTGTAGTGTCTTTCCACAGACAATGGCCCACCTGTTGTCTAGCCCTACGTCACAGTGGAGACACTCCCTATACGTGAGAGTTCGATCGCCAGTGACATTTATCCGTCATGTGTAAACGCTAGGGTTCATACCGTACCGAAATGGAATATAGACTTGTGCCGAAGAAGATTTTACATTATATTTTTATGTAATCTAAACTAAGTATTAAAAGATAAATTCGTGCCTGCGTGGCCCCCGCGGACATCCAGACACCCACACATAGACGAAAGCGATTTTACGTGCACACAGGGTGTCACTTCTTTTCGCGTAGTGTATATGTCGCAGTCATCTGGTTAAATCTGCTATTTGATTGTATGACTAGCGCGTTCATGGAATGACGACATTTAATTGATTGACAAAAGGACAACTCGTCAAGTTGTTTAATGTAACGTTCAACGTCTTGACTGAACGTCATTTAGCATAGTCGTTGAATGGGATATAGCCGACTTTGTAATGTTTGGTTCGGGTGACCATAAGTGCGCAGCTTAAAAGGTAACTTACTTTAATGAGGACATGACATACAGAACATACCTTATTATGATTTTATATTGTATTTAAGTCTTAAGATAGGCTAACAATTTATCATATTTTTTCAAAAGCGTTTATTCAAATATGGGAGTCTCTGAGACTCCAAAAAGTTGTTAACTTAAGTCTTTATCACCTTGTGAAATGAGGGTTTAGGTAATAAAAAACTAAAAATTTTGAATCACAGGATCAGTTTCATTTATTGTATTGTTTCTAAATTACAATCACCTGACTGATTTTACGTCCGCTCTGTTCAAAGGGCTATGTTACAATCCGTTAACTAATGGGACGTTGAGTGACGCTTGTTCAATCAACGTTCGGCCGATTCATTCAATTAAATGTCGTCATTCAATGAACGCGCAAGTCATTCAATCAAATAGGAGATCCAACCTGATGACTGCGACATATACATTCTTTGCCTACGTGCCCCTACACCTGCACACGTGAGGACCTATACAACGCTACTGATAATGCTCTGTTAGTCGTTGAGTAATAGGTATTGGTCCTTAAAAATATAAGCCAAAGTCGTCACGCAAAGAAGAGTTAGGACCATTGACAGCCCCCTTGAAACATCGGTACATGTTAACACCTCCTTCCTCTTCACAGGCCTAATGACATACTTCCGTGAGGCGGTAGTCAACACGCAAGAACTCCTCGATCTGCTAGTCAAGTGCGAGAACAAGATACAGACGCGTATCAAGATTGGTCTGAACTCCAAAATGCCCTCGAGATTCCCGCCCGTCGTGTTCTACACGCCCAAAGAGCTGGGAGGGCTGGGCATGTTGTCTATGGGACACGTTTTGATTCCACAGGTAATTAATAATAACAATATTTTTTAATCAGTTCAATTCATTCAATTCAACCAGTGAAAAAAAAATTAACCTATAGAAATAAAAAAGGGGTTATTTGATGATTACCATAGTAGGTTGTTATTTTTGTTTATCATATTTTTAAATGAATAATTTTGTTAAAAAGGAATGTCAGACTGTTTACAATATTTGCCATGCAACAAAAAACAGACTTAAATTCACACCATACCTATGCTATACATACACTATCGTCATTTGACATTCTTGCATTTTGCGTTGAAACTAACAAGATTCTGTCCACGAAGCGGCAGTATTGTTATTTCCTATCTGTTTACATACAAAATACGCCTTATACTCGTAGTGTAGCAACAATGAGGTATTGCATATTCTATATCGCTCTCATGTATGAGAAGCGGAAGTTTTGCATAGTTTTTCAATTTCAATTGAAAAAACTTCTACTCCTTTATCCTGATGCTTATTGAACATCCTGATGTTTTCCCACTAATATTATAAATGCGAAAGTTTGTGAGTGTGTATGTTTGTTACTTCTTCACGCAAAAACTACTGAACGGATATGGATGAAATTTGGCACAGAGGTAGAATATAGTCTGGAATAACATATAGGCTACTTTTTATCCCGAAAAAAACACAGTTCCTGTTGGATACAGAAATAGTAGTTTACGCGGGCGAAGTCGCGGGCAACAGCTAGTTACTCATAGTTTTTATTTCCAATAGTCAACAATTGTTTTGTTCTTCGTTCTGTTGCCATTATAAAGCTCAGTCTAACTTGTTATTTTGTCCCCAGTCCGATCTCCGCTGGTCGAAGCAGACAGACGTGGGCATCACTCACTTCCGTTCGGGCATGTCGCACGACGAGGACCAGCTGATTCCGAACTTGTACCGCTACATCCAGCCGTGGGAGGCTGAGTTCGTCGATTCGCAAAGAGTCTGGGCAGAGTATGCCCTGAAGAGGCAGGAAGCCAACGCTCAGAACAGGTTTGTTGACGTTTTAATTGAGTTAGTCAGTAGTTATTACACGACAATGTATGTATGTGTAATGCATAATAAGCATGAATGACAAATATCTCCGCTCGTACTTTACTTATATAATAAGATAGAGAGTAAAATATTCACCCTAATAATAAAAAAATAAGAAGCTCTAAAGAAACTCGGTAAAACTCTCATCTAAGAAAATTAAGCTCTCATTTAAAATATATAAAAAAACCTTTTGGCAAAAACCCTTGTCAAGATCTACAGGCTCCTTATGTATTGAGTAAAACACTGGCATATTATTTGTCTAGGTAGTTTAGTTTAGGGTACAAGTACTACCTGTATTTGTAGCTTAAGTGTACTCGCCCCCCTGACAAGGGTTTAATTCTCTTCGAAAGGCAGTTTCTTGTTTCTGGCGCTTTTTATCCTGTTAGGGTGTTTTTAGAGTCTTGCGGATTTCATTACGCACGCGGGATTGAGATACATAATATCTTCCACAAGCGCAGATCAAATGTAAATAAAAAGTTTTTGGTATGACATACATTATACTGAACCTTGAAGTGATGAACCGCGTAGGGGTCCTGAAACCAGAGAGTCCCTGTGCTCTGGGGGCGGACAGTAGTTGCGCGCGCGCTGATCGCACGACGACGCGACGCTGCCCGTCTGAGACTACGCTATCTGATCTAACTGTCCACAAAAAAATATACGTTTTTTTCTATTCAAAATATTCACGCTATCAATTTCTTTTGTCCTTAGGCGTTTGACACTGGAAGATTTGGAAGACTCGTGGGACAGGGGTATACCAAGGATCAATACCCTGTTTCAGAAAGACAGACATACGCTTGCTTATGATAAGGGCTGGCGTATACGTACGGAGTTCAAGCAGTACCAGGTTAGTAGTAGAAAATATTTTGGACACAGATTAAGGGCAGTCAACTATGGATCACTTAAGAGAATGCTGACAGGCATTAAGTCCGCCAATTGTACACCCTGTTTTCGGTGCAATAAAGTTTAAATAAATACAGATTACAAATTAATTTCAAGTTTTTTTGAAAATATACAGAGTTTTAAAGTCCCTAGAATTCACCATTTTGCCATCATGAGGCCATTGCCATGGCCATTGTGCATTTAACTAGAGTTGCTAGCATATAGTTCTACCTTATTAGCACTTAACCTTTAACTGCCTCATCACATATCTGGGACCCAAGTCTGTTCAGCTCAGTCTGTCAGTTTGATTTTGACATTTTGCCTATACCAGAACTGTCAAAATATTGCTACTCAATTACGATTCTTCTTTCCGCTAGCAAAATTACAATTTTGCTAGCGGAATTTAGCGGACTTGGGCCCCTGATCCATCCTCGTAGAACAGCCGCAACACAGATCTGTGTCAAGGCGTAACCTTGGTACGTTTCATGCAATTTTAAATACTTCCATAAAAATTTGCAAACGAATTGTTTATATTATATTAATATACTATTGATACTTTTCCTTTCCAGGTTCTAAAACAGAACCCGTTCTGGTGGACGCACCAGCGCCACGACGGCAAGCTGTGGAACCTGAACAACTACCGCACGGACATGATACAGGCGCTCGGCGGCGTCGAGGGGATATTGGAGCACACACTCTTCAAGGGCACTTACTTCCCTACCTGGGAGGGTTTGTTCTGGTAAGTTTATAAGGGTTTAAGACGCAATGGAGATTTTAACACACAGTAAAGTCAAAGTAAGTCCTGATTATAAGAATATAGTTTTCCAATCAGTGTCAGCGGTTGCGGGATCTAATCCCGCATGGGGTTTATGTTTGTGTGATGAGCACGAGCATTCGTAATAACTCATATATATGTCATGGATGGCTCATTATCCTAGTCACCTACCCCGTCATCCTAGTCTCCATAGCACAAGTTCACGTTGAGTTTAGGGCTAGGTAATTGGTGTGATTGTTGAAACAATTTACGATTTAGTTTTTAGGGTTCCGTAGTCCGACAAGGAACCCTTATAAGATCGTTCAGTCCGTCCGTCCTAGTCTGTCACAGCAGAATATCTTCTATGTTTATGGACTGATTTGCATGTAACTTGGTTCGAAGATACTACACATATAGATCTCATTTTCAAATACAAAAAATTAATATTACCCCTTTTTAAGGGTACCTCCTCATACATGTAAAGGGGGGGGGGGGGGTAAATTATTTTTTTTGATTGCACTCCCTTGTGTGGGGTATCGTTGAAAAGGACTATGAAAATAAGATAGGGTTTCCATAAAACACTTTTTTATCAGCTTTACCATTTGCGAGATATAGCCCGCCAAAGTTGTTTACACGGTGTCCCCCCCCCCCCCCCCCTGTAATTTCTAAAGTCTTGGACCTATAAACTTCAAATCACTCACGTAAACAAAAAACAGGCGCGGAAACTCTTATTTAAAATTGTTTCGGGTATCCTGTGATGAATACTTTTGAAATTATAAATAAAATAAAAATATATTTTTCCAAAAGAACAGTATAAACTAAAAAAAATGTTTTTGCCTGTAGTGTCTTATGTTGTAAGTTAATGGTACGGAACCCTTCGTGCTCGAGTCCGACTCGCACTTGGCCGGTTTTTCGAAGCTTAAAATCGAACTGTTTCATTGCCAAAAATCATTTTTACTTCAGAAAAAAAAATGTGTTGTACTGGTTGTGATATAAACAAAAAACACACCAATTACCAAGCCCCTAAACTAAGCGTGAGCTTGTGCTATGGCGACTAGATAAGCTGCCTATTAGCATATTCTTGATCGCATTAATAAAATAATAATAATGGTGCAAAATATTATTGTTCTTACTAGCTATTACCAACCTAGTTGAGTTAGTCTGGCAAAAGCAATAGATACTATAGCTTTTTTAACTTTCTTATTGCATTTTTTATCATTAACATTATAACAATAACAGTGGTCACAGTCCATGCAATTGGGCTTCGGCATAACGTTTCGATGTAAAAACGAACGAGGAGTAAAAACAAAATACTTGAATAGGATCAATTCAGAGATCATGTTTCCTGACATAATAGAACATCAATTATTACGAGACCGCCGGCGGTCTTCCGATCCTCAAGGGGTTATAATGTATCATAAACAATGTAATTTCTTCTACAGGGAGAAAGCGTCAGGCTTCGAAGAGTCGATGAAGTACAAGAAGCTAACTAACGCTCAGCGATCCGGTCTGAACCAGATCCCCAACCGTCGGTTCACGCTGTGGTGGTCGCCCACTATCAACAGGGCCAACGTGTACGTCGGTTTCCAGGTCAGTTCAAAATCCATAGAATAGTTTATTGTGAAACAAGTGAGTAAAGTTGCTCATTATACACGAGGCTGTGGGTTGCAGCCCGCGCTGTAGGCAAGCATACATATAGTTTACTTCAATATTATACTTTTAGTTATAAAATGCAAATATTATGTAACGAATGATTGCGAATTGTAAATTATTTGATATTAATAAATGTTTTTGTCTTAACCCGTGACACGATTTTGACCTTGAATTCAAAAATGGCGGCTTGTGATGGCTACTTGTCAGATCGACCCAGTCTCGAATTCCCCCACCGAAAAAATGATTTATACCGTCGATGCGGTCTTTTGATGTATCATGAAATATATATCACCGCAATCGGCACAAAATTTCCAATACGACAGTAATATCTAATACACGAATAAAAACTTACTTGAAAGAGAATTCGTGTGATGAATATTTTGAAAGGTGCATTTTTGCACTGTCCATTAACTTTGACCACATTTTTTCACTGATTGCCCATGCACTAGCACTCAAATAACACTTCCACAACAAAGTTTACACAATCAGGAAATAATCACATAAATTACAAACTCTGAAACACGATATAACCACTCCAAAAGTTTTTTTATAAACAAAGCAGCAAAAACTAACACGTGCGCATTACGCGGGCGCTATCCCGACTAAAAAAAGTACTGTTGACAGAAAAGTCGTAAGGTTAAATAATATTTTCTTCGTGTTTTGTTTGTTTGTTTTAGTAAATTTTGTCACTAATCTAAAACTATAAAATTATAACCACATCGTGCTTTAGAGTAAATGAAATATGTGATTGTTAATTTATTGTGGTTTATCATTTTTGTGATTTTGCATTATCTTAGGCCTAGTGAGTGGTTCGTATATGTTTTACTTTCTATATTTTTTTTTGTATCGTAATTAGAAGCACCAGATATATTTGTGATCTTAATAATATAAAGATAAAATAAATTAAAATGCCGCGCCATCAGGCTCATTTTTCCCAGTTTCATGACTTGTTTGCATAATTAATTACTTACCACTATTTCATGAGATAATGGGCAAATATCTAGTAACGTATGACGACCTCCATGGCCGAGTGACTCGCACACTGGTTGCAAGATTTCGCCATCTCTTGAGGTCCCGGGTTCGATTTCCAGTGGGGTTAATATAGAAAACCATATATTTTCTGTATTGTGTTACCGAGACATACTCGATGTCGTGATGTGATGCTATCACCATTGTTTCTGATTCACACAACACCAGTGGTTTAGCTTCTTACTTTGAGATAAGAGCAATGTATGTGACGTTGTCCAATATTTATTTATTTATATTTTATTAAAAATATATGTACTTGCAAAGCTAAGCATGTAATTTAAACAAAAGTGTTAGCTACAGTGACAGAAAAAGAAATAAAAACTTTGATCTAAACATCTTTTTCTTATATATCATACAGGCTGTATGGCTATGTACCATTGCCTTTCCACTGGTGGATAAATACTACAAGGTACTACCACAGATTATATAATAGGTACTACTGTCAATGGAATGTCAATTTTGCTGTCAATTTTTTTTCATGCGTTAATTGATATAGGCGAAGGTGCGGTTTCTGTACAGACAAAGAGAAAAATTAATTTCAATTTTTCTCTAAATCGGAGGCCTTAAAAAATATATTAATTATGCAGAAAGGCTAGTTTTTGTAAAATCTTTAATATAATATTTAGTTTATTCTGGTTAGAAATATTGACTAATAAAAAACCAGTAATGGACAAGTCCTTTCGTATATTTTTTATTTCTTGTTCCGAATTGTGCTCAATGCTAATGCAAAACGGACAGTTTATGAACCAAAGATCAAAAATAACGCACCAAATAAATCAGCAGAACGATACGGACCATAGAAATCTATTAGCCAATCATAGGTGCTAAACCGCGCCACCCGTGCGTCCGAATTTCACGTCGCGCCAATAATATTGCTGGCCACCCGTGCGTCCATCAAACATTCGTCGGGTTAATTAGGGACACAATTATTTTTCCAAAAATTTAAATGTAGTTTCGGCGGTATTAAATTTCTTTGTTGTTACGAAAAAAATGTATTACCTGGATAAATTGAAAATGGTCTTTTTGCTCACATGTAATTTGCAGTTAGGTACTAACTTAACTTTTTAGTAATGCATGCGTGTGTTATAGTTTGGTTTGTGGCTCTAAGAACGATGTTGGATCGCGCATGAATTTTCGGCGCGCAGATCGGTATATTAGGGTGCGGACTTCCAATACTTTACCCAAGTTTTGTATGTTAAACTTAAATTTTATCGACATAAAACCATACACAGACACATGATCGCACCCCCTCATCCTTTATTGTCGTCAATATTCTTAATGATTGGGTCAATACACTGGGTATTGTGTTGTAGATAAGATGCTACTTACAATGAAATTCGTATTACACGAATAATTTTAAAAACAAAGAAGTGACTTTTATGCCAGTCGAAATTATTTGTTTTCTCGAAAAGTCTTTAAAGATAGATGCTTGATATACTGTGCTTACAAGTTATTTTTGCTTTCTATCTTATCGAGTCTGAAAGTGTCAGAAAAAGAGATAAATCCAATATGTTGCAATCTCTACGGGATAATTATCGCATTTTCTATGTTTCTTTTTATTCGTTCAGGTACAACTGGACTTGACCGGCATATTCATGCACGGCAAGATCCCCACGCTGAAGATCTCGCTCATCCAGATATTCAGGGCTCACTTGTGGCAGAAGGTCCACGAGTCTATCGTCATGGACTTGTGTCAGGTAATAACGCTGCATTTATTTTACAACAAGGATAGTGTTCTTGGGCATGTTGCAGGGAGTGGGTAATTTTTTATTTCAAAATCTTCTGCTACAGAACTGACTAGACTATGTTTGTGTGTAAGTAAGCTGTTAGCTGTAAAATTACCAAAAATGTACTAGTAGAATGTACAATTTAAGTCAGCTATATTCCAATAATGAGATCTAACAAGGGCTTAAATAATACTAAAAAGTGCAGAACATTTTATTATAGCTAAACAATTTCTCTTTTTTGCATTGACAGCTAAATAATGTGGTAACGCTAATTTCAAGTATGCAAAGGAATATTTATACTAGGTGACTGTATTATGATGACAGGTTTTCGATCAAGAGCTGGACGCCCTCGAAATCGAGACTGTGCAGAAGGAAACCATCCATCCCAGGAAGTCGTACAAGATGAATTCGTCCTGCGCCGATATTCTGCTGTTCTCTGCCTACAAGTGGAACGTGTCCAGACCTTCGCTGCTCGCTGATACCAAGTAAGTACCAGTTTAGACCAGGTGGAAAAAAATAGCCTCTACTTATATCCAGTTTCTGATGACATTATGCTGACCGCAGTAATCGCGCGGTATCTGATCCGCGCGCGTATATTTTCAACCCGGGTGTTGTGACGGCGAACTAATCGCATTAAGGATCTGGATTTTGGACCAGAAATATATCAATTCGCTAGACATAATAAATCGATAGACAAACTGCCAGTGCAGTACCTATTCGGCCCGGGCATTATTGTTATTTTTAACGAAACTATAGCGTTTTAGCTATAGCGCTTTGCTTAAAAAAACCGCATCCAAATCTGTTTACAATCCGTACACATACGGTCAAACTTAAAAGACTCCTCTGTTGGGTGTTAAAAAATCCTCTGCCCATGATAGGCTTAAAGCAAGCTATTCAAGGAAACAGAAAAAGATAGAACTTATACTATTCTACCTGATCAAATCATCTATTAAAATATTATGTCTGTTAGTGGGCAAAAGAGTGCACGACTGATTTAAAATTATTAGTGTCAAGTTCACTCATGAAAATTGTATTCTTCTAGACCAATTGTGTACTAATGTGTGGAGTATGCTTTGTTGGTTGTGCTTAATAAATAAATAAATTTAAATGCTTTGGGAGCAAGTATAATTGGAATCCTTTTCCAGAGACACAATGGACAACACGACCACGCAGAAGTACTGGCTGGACATCCAGCTGCGTTGGGGCGACTACGACTCTCACGACGTGGAGAGATACGCTCGCGCCAAGTTCCTGGACTACACCACCGATAACATGTCCATATACCCCTCGCCCACCGGTCTGCTTATTGCCATCGACTTGGCTTACAATCTGCACAGGTGAGATTTTACAAATTAAGTTTTGCCATTGAAGGTATGTGTCAAAGGACGCGTTTCGCTCTGATTTTGCCTTTTGACAAACGCGAGACGTGAACTACAAGCGAGGTTTCTTTCTTTTTTGGGTTACGTTTACACCAGGGATGTGCAAGGATGCGTAGGGAGGGTTGTGTTTGTTAAGAACTTTCATTTACTTAGTCATTTAATGTATGGAAATACAGCCTTAGGGTTCTTGAAGGAATGTTGACTTTCCTGCGATCTCTAGTTCTTTACTAGGAACCTTCTTAAGAAACTGTAAGGAAACTTATTTCAATTTTCAGTATATTTTGTAAGAAGAATCAGATCGATAACAACCTAGTGATCTTTCCAAACTTAACCATCAACAAGTTCATTAGTCCAGCAATAATAAATAAAAATGAAATTCACATGACATTTTGTGTCCTGGGTTCAACAAATGAGATTTGTTTTACCTATTTTCTTTTTCACCCTATAGCGCATACGGCAACTGGTTCCCTGGTTGCAAGCCGCTTATCCAGCAAGCGATGGCGAAGATAATGAAGGCGAACCCGGCTTTATACGTGTTACGAGAGCGAATCCGCAAGGCGCTGCAATTGTACTCGTCCGAGCCCACGGAACCGTACCTCTCCAGCCAGAACTATGGAGAGCTGTTCTCCAACCAGATCATCTGGTAAGTACTGTTCTTGGTCCTCAAGGTACGGTCGGCAGCACGTCAGGGTACCCATTTGAAATACAATAACAGCTTCTATTACGTAGGGAATAGAGGCGGTCTCTAGGTTAAATGAAGTAGTCTGACGACGGCCAAGTGTAATAATGAAGGCGAACCCGGTTCTTTACGTGTTACGCGAGCGAATCCGCAAGGTGCTGCAACTGTACTCGTCTGAGCCCACGGAACCGTACCTCTCCAGCCAGAACTATGGAGAGCTGTTCTCCAACCAGATCATCTGGTAAGTACACCGTCATTAGAGCACTACCTCACCCAGACGCCACGGCAACATGTCGCCAGCTAGAAATTATTCATATGAAATGGCAGTTAATTCCTGGGCTATCAAATATTAATAGATACAAGGAATGTCCAGTAAATTAGTTACAGAGATTGATCAAACCATGCCAAACTATATGCCAATTAAGTGTTTTTTTAAAAGGTAAGACTTTAGGTTTAATAAAAAAATACGGCATCATTAATCTGTTATTAAAATATTTATTTATTTTCTGGAGAATAAAAGGTAGCAACTTATGAATCATATGACTTTTCCGGACTAAATAATCTGTCCAACTATCTCAGGTTCGTCGACGACACGAACGTGTACCGAGTGACGATCCACAAGACGTTCGAGGGCAACCTGACGACGAAGCCGATCAACGGCGCCATCTTCATCTTCAACCCGCGTACTGGCCAGCTTTTCCTCAAGATTATCCACACCAGTGTGTGGGCGGGGCAGAAGCGTCTCGGACAGGTAATAATAATTTGTAATTCTCAACACTGGTTACATTACCAGGTTTACCATTCTCAACAATCGACTAACGTTCCTCCGTAGCTCAGTTGGAAAGAGCATATTCGCCCAAATAGCGAAGAGTCCTGTCCCACCAAATGACACGGTCAATAAATTGTCTGCTTACTTTCGCGGTTCCTTGGCTTCATCCAGTGAGCGAGCTTAGCGTCCTTGCCTGCTTCTACAAGCTTTTTATTCATTTCAAGCAACAGATAACAGACGTGTATTACGTCTGTTATCTCATTGAACTAATACCCAGTACTTAGTTTAGGTCATGGTTTAGGTTGGAAGAGTGCAAAAATGTAGTTTTTGAAATTGTTTTTTGTGTGTATGAATGTGATCCATGTGGACTCAAAATCGGTTTATTGAATTTTGTCGTTCATACCACCATTTGGAGATTTATAGTCTGGGCACAACCTAGGCTCATCTCAATAGAATAAGTACCTCCAGAGATTCAGGGTGACCTCTCTTCACGATACGACATCGTACAAATAAGGAGTCATGATTACTGGACGGCGATGGAAGTATAAGGCCCGGTTTCCACCAAAGCGGAGAGGAGAGGAGATGGGAGGAGATGTGCTGCAAAGCTGGCAGGTTATTTCCACCAAAGCGGAGAGGAGAGGAGATGGGAGGAGCTTTGTGTAGCAGAGATGTGAGCTGTGAGAGACCGAAACCAGTCAAGCTCTGTCTACGAAAGGAAAACGTCATGTCGTTACAAAAGTTATATCTTAATTTGCTTGAGGAAGAGGAATTAGAGGTTGAAGAAGCACAATTAATTCTTCAATATGGATATTTTTTTACCACTTCAATGAAATGTTCATCATCCGTTTTGCAAACTGAAAATATAAAAAATACGGAAGACGCACGCTTGCATACAAATTCAGTCACTCGAATGACGCTTTCGTGTGCAAGGAGCGGAGAGACGGCAGCGGGGTGCAGGGGGTAATATACTTCTCCGCTCTGCCGCGCCGCTAGCCCGCTCGCCGCACAAAATTCTATAGAAAAATAAGACATCTCCTCTCCTCTCCGCTTGATCCATTTCCACCGAAACTAAGCGGAGAAGAGATGTGAAAATAACGAAATCTGATTGGTTTATTCAAACACATCTCCTCCCGTCTCCTCTCCTCTCCGCTTTGGTGGAAACCGGGCCTAATTCATTTTGTATCATCGAGTCTATGCGTACGAAGTCGTGGGTAACAACTGGCTTATAATAATAATGTCCCCCTAGCCGAATTTAGACTTCGCCGGCTATTGTCTTCTTCACCAATACAATAAATGTATTTTCTTGTGACAGCTCGCCAAATGGAAGACAGCCGAAGAAGTGGCCGCGCTGATTCGATCGCTGCCAGTGGAGGAGCAGCCCAAGCAGATCATCGTCACTAGGAAAGGAATGTTGGATCCACTTGAGGTTGGTCACGTTCACGAATAAATGATGTAGCATTTTCATCCATGTAAATTTACTCAAGAGCGCAAAGGCGCGATAGCCGAGCGGAGATAACTTTACTTTTCATCCGTGAGGTCGTGAGTTTGATCCCCGCCTGTACCATTTTGTAGAAAAAACTTAAGTACAGTCTTTTTCAAAAGATATCTGCTGCCCAACAGTGTAGGAAAACATCGTAAGTAAACCTGTACAAATTTGGTTTAATTAGTGTGCAAGTACAACTAAGAAAGTCGCTGTGTGTGTTCCATTCCGCGTAATGATCACGACCCTCGGTCAAGATGAGGTATACAACTAAGACAAAAAAATACTTTGCAGTATGAGCTTAGAATATATGTAGAATCATTTTAAAATAAATTGAAATAATACGGTTCCCTACGCAATGTGAAATTCCATTCGTCGTAACGTACCGTGCTATGTGACGTGTGAATAAGCCTGAATCTTATTCCCCCCAGGTCCACTTGCTCGACTTCCCCAACATCGTGATCAAAGGGTCGGAACTGCAGCTGCCGTTCCAGGCGTGCCTCAAGGTGGAGAAGTTCGGTGACCTCATCCTGAAGGCCACGGAGCCGCAGATGGTGCTGTTCAACCTGTACGACGACTGGCTGAAGACCATCTCTTCGTACACGGTTAGTGTGAATAGATTTAGGAGAAGCAAAAAGAAGAATGATTCAAGCGTAAAATGTATAAATATTTCAGCGTCCGCATAGCATAACTCTTATCTATTTAGATTTCTATACTAATGAGTTAAGCCTTTTTTACCTTTTATTTTTCGTCGATTAATTTAGTCTGGATTTAGTATCACGATCTAACCGTATATTCTTATCTTTATGAAATCTCATTATATTGTTTTGAAGTGATGAACCGCGTAGGGGTCCTGAAACCAGAGAGTCCCTGTGCTCTGGGGGCGCGCAGTAGTTGCGCGCGCGCTGATCGCGCGACAACGTAACGCTGCTCGTCTGAGACTACGCTATCTGATCTAACAATATCATAATGCACATCTACTAGCTAAAGAAAACTGAAATCGTTTTACGTCACGAAATAAATGGTAAGATCAACGATCGCTTTTATCCTTTAACATGTTTATGAAGGTTTCACAACGCAAAAAGTATTATCAATGACGTTTTAGGGCTATTTGCTATCAATATGAAAAAACTGAGAAATCGTCACTGACTAGGAAAATAAAACAAGCACAATAATGGCATAAAAGCTTAGATTTTTTTTTAATTTACGACCTAACTAGATAGCGGTTTCCCATGACATCGCCCGCGCAAAATCCGGATTCCCCACACAAACTTCTACTCCCCTTCTCGCCCCCTTAGAGAAGGATTTCTGGGATAAAAACTATCATATGTCCTTTCCCGGGACACAAACTATCTCTATACCATATTTAATCAAAACCGGTTTCGCAGTTTAAGCGTGAGAAGGTATCAGACACTCGTTTATAATATTACTATGGACTTAATTACTCTACAATAATTTTCCTTTCACAGGCGTTCAGTCGTCTGATCCTCATTCTCCGAGCGTTGCACGTGAACACTGAGCGAACCAAGGTCCTTCTGAAGCCGGATAAGACGACGCTGACCGAGCCTCACCACATCTGGCCGACGCTCTCCGACGACGATTGGATCAAGGTGGAGGTCCAGCTCAAGGACCTGATATTGGCTGATTATGGCAAGAAGAACAAGTGAGTTACTACTTATTGTATGAAGTCTTCTCATACAGCCAGTTTGTTTAAAGTTTCTGCAAAAGCGTCTGTCCACCAGGAGCTTTATTTTTTAATTACTTGTATAACTAACTTCTGTGGGCGAATGCGACTTGATTTTCACTCAAATTGTTAATTTTAACGTTTATTCTACCGCTCGCCTTCTGTAACGAGTGGGTAGTGGGTAGGGCCACACGTTGCGGTTCCGAGCGATCGAGTGCAGCCGATCGAGTGATTCAAAGATGTGGACTTTTAGATGACGAACGAAAATCGTAGAAATATTCACGCGAGTGATTCAAAAATAGAGGCCCAGAAGAAGTTTATAAGTTTCAAACTTAAACATAAAAAAAAAATTGCTTACTTAACAAACCCCAAATCCACAGCGTGAACGTAGCCTCGCTCACCCAGTCCGAGATACGCGACATAATCCTCGGCATGGAGATATCCGCGCCGTCCGCCCAGCGGCAGCAGATCGCCGAGATCGAGAAGCAGAGCAAAGAGCAGAGCCAGCTTACGGCGACCACCACGCGGACGGTCAACAAGCACGGCGACGAGATCATCACGTCTACAACCAGCAACTACGAGTCGCAGACTTTCAGGTGAGGAAATACTCTAGAACTCAATATTTTGAACACAGCAGACACGTCGTGCTTGTGGCGCAGTGGCGGCAGCGCTTTGGTAGTGATACCAAAGTTAAGCAACCCACGTCGCGGTCTTGATTGGATGGGTGACCATTCCGAACATTTTTAAGTGACGTCCATGACAAGCATCTCCGTGCTTCGGAAGGAACGTCAAGCAATTGATCCTGGCTAATATCTCTTGATATTAGTCTTAGTCGCCCTAGGGCGGCTTGATAACATCTGACAATAACGTTTGTCACGTGACTAACAGACACCCCTCCACCAATCCGCACTGAGCCCGCGTTGTGGAGTATGGCTCGTACCTCCTTATAGTTGAGGTTAGGCCTTTTCCCACTAGTGGGATCTATATAGGCTGACTTTACTAGACAAATAGTGACACAGCCAGCGGTGGTAGGCCCCGTTAGGTAGCTACCACCCTCCCACCGGCACCAATCTGCTGTGTTCCATCGGTGAGTGGAAGTGCCAGAACCTTCGCTTGGTGAGCTCGCTCCACCGTCGACTCTGTCTGCGCCACGTCTGGCTTTGTCTAGAGTCAAGAGCAAACCCATTAAAAAAGTCAGTTAATAATAGTAAAAAGGAAAAACTGACATTCCGAATTTTTTATTTCATTGTTGGTTGTTGGAGAGTACGAAAGGGTAAACAGAACTTTATCAGGGATGTTAGCGAAAACTACCCGAATAAGTGAGTTTTCCTTGGTGCGAAATATTGTCAGTTTTTTAGAACTTGGACATACAGTTCGGTTCAGTCCCTTGAGTTGATTTGTAATTCTTTGTGACAAATAATTGATTTTATTCACGTGACGCAGTTTTGCACACTTGTTGTAGTTTTTATGACAAATAATAATAAACCATGCTATGTGGGCTATAGAACTAGATTTGTGTCTAGTGTTTATTTGAGAAGACATATTTTAAATCTACAAAAAGGAAACACTAATATCTTTCGACTTTATTTGCCGAATAGAGTTTCCCAGACTACATTATCATTTTTCAAAGAGGCTTGGCAATTATAGATGATATCCTTCCAACACACAACTTCCCAAACTACTTTCTATTTTATCACAAAAGGCTTTGCAATAATGAATGTTATTCCTTCATCCTAGCTCAAAGACGGAATGGCGCGTAAGAGCGATCTCCGCGACCAACTTGCATCTTCGCACGAACCACATCTACGTGAGCTCCGACGACATCAAGGAGAGCGGCTACACGTACATCCTGCCCAAGAACCTGCTCAAGAAGTTCGTCACCATCTCCGATTTGAGAGCGCAGGTATGTAATGTGTCTACTTTGTCCTGTAATGAAGATTTCAAGCACGTTTTTGCTTTATTTTTTAAATAAAACCATGATGATCCATTTTGTTAGTATTTGGGATAATATTTCTTAATAATGTTAGTAAAATATTAAAGCTGCGTTCATTTTGTTACAATTGCTGATCAAGATGGTTTATTTATATCTTAATTCCATCGCTTATTTGCTAGAAAACATCACCAGTTTGATAAACAATATATCAGAGCCATTATTATCTCTCTCTAATATTCTACTCCTGTGTGTCTGCTACCATTTGCATCTGCTGCAATTATTTGTGATAAGCTAAAATCGATACAAAGTAAGTAAGTTTAGCACAGAGAAGCGTGACGTCACAGTTGTATATTTCCATATAAAATAAATGGAAGAATAGTGTTTCGATTGTATTTATATAGTACGTCAACGATAGGTGTTATGATTTCATTGACGACCGTTTTGGTGTAGTGGTTCGTGCTCTGGACTACGAAACCAGGCGGTTGCGGGTTCGAATCCCGCAAGGGGCAAATGTTTGTGTGATGAGCATGAGCAGTTGTACCTAAGTCATGGATGTTTATAAATGCATATAAGTAAGTATGTCTATCCACCATAGCACGAGCTCACGCTTAGCTTGGGGGGAGGTAATCGGTGTGTTTGTTGAAACAATTTATTTATTTTTTAATTTATTCCAGATCGCGTGCTACCTGTACGGGACGTCTCCGGCCGACAACCCGATGGTGCGCGAGGTGCACTGCGCGGTGGTCCCCCCGCAGTGGGGCACGCACCAGCAGGTCCACCTGCCGCGCCAGCTGCCCAAGCACCCCGCGCTGGCACACCTGCAGCCGCTCGGGTGGATGCACACGCAGCCCAACGAGCTGCCGCAGCTGTCGCCGCAGGTACGTTTAGTGATGCAAGGGACTCGGTCTTTTAAGGCCTATAAGAAAGACGACTCATTTTTGGAGCTTCACGAGTAGACGGTACAAAGTTTTTAAAAGTCCGACACATTTTGACCTTAAGAGCTTGAGCACAAACAACTGTAGTGTCTTTTATTAATGACTGTAAAAGACTCAATCCCATGCATCTCTAGGTACACTAGCTAGGCAACAAGTAAGTAAGTCTTGAAATAAATCGGACACAGCTCCGAAAGCACGATAAGCCGTTGGTCCTGCACCTAATCTCTCTACAGTCATGTTGGACTACCGTCTCACTGAATTAGAGTTAAGAGAGTGCACCTGTATATTGCATACTGACATTGGAGAGAGCTTACCCATATGATAGACCTTTTAAATAAAAATAACGTGGCTCTGATAAAAGTCTCATAGTTTAAAAGGTAATGCCATTTTTTGTATTTTTCTTCTAATAAGAATACAAGACTGGCATCATCACCCAACCTATGACATTTTTACTAGTGTCATGTTGTTTTTATTTAAAAGGTTTATAGCTCAATGACAGTCTGGTGTGCCACTTTTGACATTTTGGCATTTTCTTCCAAACCAAATTTTTTTTTCGTTAATATGAAAAGTCGATGGCTAATCTATTTCCATTGTCAGTCTGGCATGCTCTTTTTGGGACACCCTATAAATAATGGTGGCAAGGGAACCCCACAGAACCGAATCTAAAGCGAAGTTTAGAATAACAATAAAACTTTCAAAAGTTGACTACCGCAAGCTGTTACCACTGTGTAAACAGATGTGGCAAGCAACATTTAAAGAAAGAAAGAAAATACATTTATTAATGAATGGACTTCACATAACACACGAAAACAAACAACGTAACGGGCACGGTTATAAAACAAGAAACACAACAAAATTACAATTTATGTAGGTAAGCCAGTCGCACTGTGCAGTTGTACGTCTGTGAAGTCAATTTTAAAAGGGCCCCACTCAGCTTAAGTCGTGTCCCGACGTACGTCTTCGCCTGCCTCACGTAGCAAGGAAACATGTAACATATTTATCAAGAAACGAGCACCCAAAACTTATCTATCCTTTCTCCCTACAGGACATAACAACACACGCGAAAATAATGTCCGAAAACCCGTCGTGGGATAGCGAGAAAACGATTATCATTACGTGCTCCTTCACCCCCGGATCCTGCTCTCTCACCGCGTACAAGCTCACGCCCAGCGGGTACGAGTGGGGCGCGAGGAACACGGACAGGGGGAACAACCCCAAGGGATACCTGCCCAGCCATTACGAGAGGGTGCAGATGTTGCTGTCTGACCGGTTCTTAGGGTACTTCATGGTGCCATCGCAGGGAAGCTGGAATTACAACTTTATGGGTGAGTTGTTGGCCTGTGTGCGTTGTGGGATATTTAAATAATGTGTATGTTGTTTAGATAAAATGGGTATGCATCCAATGCGGTATTGTATACAAATTTCAGTATTGTATACTAATATAAAGAGGTAAAGTTTGTAAGTAATCTCTGTTTTCGAAAATCTTTCATCCGTAGATATTAACATTATTCGTGAGTGATATGGGCCATATATTTTTAAAGAATTGCATTGTTCATTTTATGCAACAAAACAAATAGTTCCATAAGTAACTAGCGGAAAAAGTATAGAATATATCTATACACAATCTCTACATATTTTCATTCGGATGCAATTATTTATTATAAAGCCAACTGAAATCTTTTTTCCTGTTCTAATAAATCTTTCTATTCCCAAGCGTCCGATATAGCTATTCATAAAAACTGTAAACACATCGCTAATAATATTTCGTGATCTTTCCATGCAGGCGTCCGTCACGACCCGAACATGAAATACGGCGTGCAGCTGGGCAACCCTCGCGAGTTCTACCACGAGGTGCACCGACCGGCGCACTTCATGAACTTCGCAGCCATGGAGGACGCGGCCACGCCCTCGCTGGCCGCCGACCGGGAGGATCTATACGCCTAGACGTGAAGACTAAAGTACTTATCACACCATCCTATTTGTAGCATCATAACTCCCTAGTTACCCTTCCTAGAAGATGTAATCGAAGTTAGGATCCTATTTACAATACTTAGGTTCTAGGATGCTGGATAGGACGGGGTGATAAGTGTTGAAGACAGCCTTCAGACTTGAAACATTCTGATTAAGAAACCGAATAAATTACCGGCCAATAAAAAGTCTGCAAGTCTGTGGGGTATCTAACATCGAAACATTTATTATTTTTTGTTGACTTAGAAAATTCAGAAAAACGCCTCATGCAAAACTTGATACAAATTTTGAACTGAATAAGCTGATAAAAGATAGTTATTTAATCATATTGTGACCAAATCTTGTCTCTATCTAATTGAAAAATATACACAGTGAAGCACACTACTTCGCGTTGCGAAATCGTGCCAGCGTAACAAATGTAGCCTTATAAAATTCTCCGCACTTGTTCAGCTGCTTTGTAGCGATTCCGAGCGAGCACGGAGATGTATGCTACTATTGTTTCGTGTGCATGGTATTATACGTTACAATATTTCTTTAGAGTATGTTCATCTCCTCTTCGTTTGCACGGTTTCGCGAGAGTTTTGCTACACTAAAGGCGTAAAAATTAATAATTCGGTAGCCTAAGATAATGACTGAATTTTGTGGGCTTTCCGAACGATAAATGTTTCATGTAGAGAGTTGGAGCTGCTGTGTTGTAGGGATCAATGTGTCGCCTGTAAATAGCGTAAGAGAAATACATTTTAATAAATTCGAATAATATTTTTTTTATTTTAATCACACACTATCTATCATCACATCCTTGAAACATAAACACACTAGATAGTGTGTATGAGCATATGATCTGGATTCCTTTAAGAAAAGTGTGAATAGGCTGTTACTATAATAGTCTGACATGAGTGACATGACCCATCCTCAGCCGCATCGTCCCCTATGCGGATGCTATGCGGTCAATGTTTGCCTAAAAAACTGGGCAAGTGCGAGTAGGGCTTGCGCACTGAGGGCTCTATATAAACAAAGGTTTTCATACAAATCCTACAATCAATCAAAAATTTGCGGTTTTAGGACTTTTCCTTTGCTTGTGCTGTAAGAACTTCCTTCTTGCCAAATTTCGATTCTAGCATTTTTCCTGCAAAATGTTAAATGACCGTATCTTTATATTGCGTTAACTTAGAAGCTTGATTATTTCATAGCTTCAAGAGACCGCAGCAGCCTTAAGCATTTGATTTTAAGTTCAACTTTATAGGTATCTCCACGCAGTCCTAGGAAAGTGTCTTGACCGACAGACTGACAACAAGTGATTTTAGGATCACAATAGGTGTTCCTTTTTCGCTTTTGTGATACGGAACCCGGAAAAACAGAAATAATCGGGGGTTGACTTGGCTCGCATTCGTGTATCAGGTCACAGGTGTAATAATCTTTTAGGATAAGATTGTTTCAATAACAAATCATAAATACACTTTTAAAATGAAGAATAAAAGGAAAGAAAATATTTTGGCATAGCCTGACCAAGAATATATGGGACCTCGCCATATTGCGGAAAACAACTGGAACTAATTTCTTTTACTGTCAACAGAAACTTCAAATCGTCATTGACATGTCATTAATTTTCATAATGATTAGTGTCAAAGTGGACGCGTAATCTAATTTTCGACCAAGTGCAATTTTTATGTGATAAAAATACCGAGAACTATTCGTTTTCGTCAAAGAAAAGTCGAAAAATAGTACAACACAGTTGTACTATTTTTCGACAAGAAAGTCTATGTGATCGCCACCGTTTCTTTAAATTAAATATTGATACAGTTGTCATCACGAATTTTTGGTATGTCATATAATGCGAATAGTGAAAATTGGCTACTGATGGCTACGGAGAATATTTTTATAACGATTTTGGAAAAAATATACAATAAATACTTGTTTTCAGTCTTTTTTTCTTTATTTCAACCCTACTTAGATATCTGAACTATAATAGTTCGTAGAGTTTTCCATGATTTCATATACACTATTAAAATTATGATAACATTATAAATAACATCATTTAGAAAAACAGTGGATTAATGTTTCTTTTACCCGCTAGTGAAGCCAATATAACAAAGAGTTACAGAATTTAATAAGTTTTCAATTTGCGAGTGTTTTGTAGTGTTCTTTTATCGTAGAATCTGTTATCATTAGGCAGCAGGCTTAAAAATAACTTGAATGTAAACATAAGAAAAATAAGTTTTTTTATGTTCAGTTGCCAATCTACGCTGATAGGATCATACCAAGTGTTGTCATTTAAAGAGTATTCGAAGCGCCCTTAATTCAGGAGCCTTACCATCAGAAACAATGCAATCGCAAAACCATGATAGTTCCCTTATTTCGTACCATGACGAAGAAAATTAGCAGGCCCGTGGCGAGGATGCTTATTTATCCTGTCATCTTTTTTCTTGTATGAACTTTCGTACTATGACACTCCATCTGATAACAATCTAGTGTCAGTTTGCCCGCCTTATATGTCTTTTTGAAAATTGTTTAGCAATAATCTTGTTTGATAATTTAATTATAGGATCCATTTACGAAATGTGTAATGTTAAAAATCCAACGAATAACTAATGTGAGATTTTCGGATGCGGAATTGAAGAAATATCTATAAGATGTGAACATTAATCTTATAAAGTCCGATTTCTTGGATTCTCCGTAGAAGCATAATGACTATTTTAAAATCCCTTTGATAAAGTGACTTCATTGTGTGATTACAGGTAAAATTATAACTCAGGTAATGTAAATTGCAATGAAACCATTATATAGGCTATACATTAGGGTTCTAAGATGTGAATATTCATTTTCCTAGGCAGTAACTACTAGGTTCTTTATGCGAGAACTTTGTCCCAACCAGCAGAAATTATTACTGATAAAACGTTCAATCTATCCACTTTAATAGTTTGTTTATTGCATCAGCACAAATATCTAGTGTTAATTAACCTACCTACCCACACATATTTACGTATATACTTCATAATGACGTTATGTATTCAATTCTTCTTACGACTTAATGTAGGATTTAAAAAAATAATTAAGTTATAAATTATTTTTCCCTTTCTTCTTAATGCTACAGTAGAACTATTTAGTCGTATGAAAAACCAGCAAAGCATATTATACTATTTCCAAGTAGAATGTATAGTGCACTATTGAAAATAACTTACCTACATTGAATATGTCAAAAAAGTTTTTATTGGATTAAGGCTTAAAAATTAACAAGAAACACCTGCCTACCTAGTTTTTGCTAGGTAATCAGTAGGTAGGTAAAGTAACAAAGCATCTAACAAATTGTTGTATATTTTCTCAGGATTAGAAAACATTTATGGCACTAAAGAAAACACATAATAACACAACTAAATATTTTCCAGAGAGATACAGAAACGTGTGAAGATCTTGAGTTTTGCCTGTGAGAGCTCCGGTAGATTCTGTAATAATAATGTATATTTTTAATTAATTAAATATAGCTTATTGTTGAATATTCAGTCAGTTTTATTTTATTTTTCCCTCTCAAATATACTAGTGTTGCCGTAAAATCGATTGTACATCGATTATTAATCAATTGTGTAAATGGGGCCCAAATAATCTAACAATCGATATGACACTCGATATAATCGATAATATCAATTCCTATTTTTATCCAATATAATCGATTATACTGCGTAGTCAAATGCAATATTATCGATAGTATCGATATCAAGTTTTGAAAGCGATACTATCGATGTAATCGATTTAATTGACCTATCGGCTTAGATAGTATTGCTAACCAGCACCTACCCTTTCTCTTGGTCATGATGTCTTCTAGTGTGTCGTCGATAATTAAATAGGTACATGAACTTTAATGCGGTTTCAATAATGTTGTGTTCTATCCTTCAGTACATATCTAAGAAGACATAATATTTATGACGATTATATCTAAAAATAATTGTAGATTAATCGATTGCAACATAATAATCGATACAATCGATAGTATTGGCTTGATTCCAGTATCGATTCAGTCTAATATAAACAATTATAACCTAATAATTGTAAGTAATCGATTTTATTGTCCTAAAATTAATATCGATTTGACCGATACTATCAATACTATCGATAGTCCAATCGATTTTTAGATTATTTAGGGTGGACACAATCGATTCATCGATAATTGATTATCCGGCAACACTAAAATATACGTTTCGCATGAGATAGATATACGTTTTTCTCCCTCCTATTTTTTTTATTTATTCATCCTCCCTTTGGGTCGGCAAAGAAATCAAGATGCACAGCCACGTTTAATTGCGTTTTAGTTTTCTTTGTACAATAGCCCTAGTAAAAACCGGCAAGTGCGAGTCGGACTCGCGTACGAAGAGTTCCGTACCTTTATCTACTTAATCTTAGTCACTTTAAGAATATGTAAGAATTTTGTAATTGGTACAAAATTATCCAAGACCCAAGTTCTACCAATATTACTGCTAAACTAATAAGGTTATCTTAACCGCTATAGTTTTCTTTTTAAGTTTATGAAATGCACTATCATCGTTTTTTTTTTATTTTTTAGGCCAGCAGTTAAGCTTTTAGAGAGAGGACTACTACTTCTGGACCAAAAAATTGCACTTAAAAGTTTAGTATTTCCTACATAAAGCAATAAATAAATAAAAAATTGTAAAAACCCCTAAATCATTTTAAAAGACATACTCAACGATACCCCACACGATGGCTACCCCATCACCTCATGACGAAAAAAACATTCCCTATTTTTATTACTTATTTATTTTTATGTGCAAAAATATATATATTAGACCTTAGTCTCCTTACTCTATACTCCTTACATACCAACATCTCATAAATAATTATTATCTGTGTCTCTACGTTTGACATCTTAACAATCAAACGAAATGACATATGTGAATGCTACGTGTGAATGTATAGCCCCATCTCGCTCTTTCATCCTGTCACCGTGAGGCCTTTTCATGAGAGCTCATGGTACGAGTTTTAGCCATCCTAAAGCAGGATGTTAGCAATTCGAAGATAATTATTTTGCTGATAGTACGGGCCCAGGTCCCATATATTTCTGGTCAGGCTATACAAAGAAACCATTATCTAACATTAAGATTGGCCCATTAAAAAAAATATACGTGTATAGGTTTTTGTTAATTTTATATATACTTTCTTTATTGTAGGTTGTATATATAAGTCACTGAAAATCAATCTATTATATCCTTCTAGATTTTATTATCCAGAAAGAATGGCTAAATTACGGGCAAAAGTAACCCGCCTTTACCGCAAAAATTTTCATTTGGGCCAAAGAACCTACCTTGACGAATACCTATTCTTTTTGCGGTGTATACGGGGATTCAACCCTCAGATTAACTATTTATATAATGAACTTGTTCTCTAAATAGTCTGTGGTATGATCCAACCTGCTGACCTTGATTATGGTTATATGGCGTGTGTTAAGCTCAATTTTGACCACGAAACATAATTTTCTTCAAGGAATGGTTTTAATTAGAGTCATAATATAACTTTATCGTCTAGGGGGAAGATCCTGCCACAAGCCCCTCATGAGTATATAAAATATATAATTCTTAGTGAAAATTGAGCTCCATATTTGTCGTTTTCTGAAAATTAAAGCTATAATGACAAATACCTTTGCTTGTTCTGAATTATGATAAAAAAAAAATACAATTTTACAGCTGTCATGTCTGTCATCTGTCAATATCGGTCTGTCTTTAGCGCGTCTTGTTGTTGCATGGGTTTTCGGCTTATATTCTGCGTAATTTGGAATATTTCTCTCTATTGAAGTCGTAAATTACAACATATTTGATAATGGCAGACAACGACGTATTCGAAGACAACCAATATCCAGACAACGACGAGTTCGTGCCGTACGTTACAGCCGGTAATCTTGCACAAAAGAATGGCGCCAAAGTTACACTTTGGGGAAAAGTTACTAAAGTTTCAGCAAGTGAAGGATTCTACGTGAAAGCAGTAGATGACCAGGAAATTTTAATTCGATTGAAGAAGCCTTTGAACGAGCCCCTTGAGGGGTGGTACGAAATCCACGGGGTTTCACAAGGGAAGAGTGTTCTGTGCGATGAGTATGTTGCTTTTTCCGAAGAAATTTCGAAGAATATAGACACAGAAGGACACAAAGGATTAGCGAGACTGCTGGCAGCTCTTGATGACCCCTGGAACCTTGGTGATGATGGATCTAGTGCTCTCAATGGAGTTACTGCTATGGAATAAATGTGATGATTTTTAGGTTAGGTCTTATGTTAAGTTAGCATTTACTTACTGTACAAAATAGCTATTTTTATTACAAATCTCAAAGCATAGTCTGTTATTTTATTTGCATCTTAATATTGATTAGATAGAAGTAGAATTAATTCCTTGAGGATAATAAGTCCACCCGCTGATCCATCACAATTGATTATCTATTGTGTCTGAAAACATGACATGTGAATGGAAGTTTTTATTTTGTAACATTTTCACACTTAAATAACCATGAATACCTAAAAAATATTTCAGAAGCATGTTTAAATGATACATGAATCATATTTTGCTTCAAATCATACAGATTATTATTGGATTAAAACTTACATTATTTATTATTTCATTCACTTGATTACTTGGTAGTGTAAAACTTATGTTAAAGGCCAACCATGGCCATAGTGCACAACTAGTTTCTTAGCATTTAGCTAAAAAAAAATATATTTTGAAGCTTAAGCCATCCAGCACTGCACCCGTGGGTAAGCCCGGATGTCCCCAATCTCTCTGTTGCGCTTCTCCAAGATCTTCATCCTCTTCTCATGCTGCACAGCATTGGATAGGGCACCCTCGATGCAGGTCACTGGACGGTTTCTGGTAAGAATTAATACTAGTAATTATTTCTTACATTATTAGCAGAGGTTGGAATTTGGTAGAGTTATTTATGTACTTGAATCGAAATGTTGACATTAATGTGGACCTTCCCGGGATTTCTAATGGACAATCCCGTGTGGCCAACAATATTACAAATAAATAATAATAAAACCTCAGAGAAAGACATATAAAAAAAAGATAATTACCATAAAATTTTTATTAGTTCACATTAATTTACAATACAAATTATTGATTATCTTCGGATATCCGATGTAATTGATGTAGGTTTGGCAACGTCACGCGTGTAGTAGTTTAAATTGTGTAATAGTAAATAACTTTTTATTTAAAAAATCAGGACTTTTCTGCTCTTTAAAATTAATCACGGGATTTGAGGCATATCTACTTTATTCTTTCGCTGTATGAAATCAGTGTAAGTACATGAATAACTCTACCCAATTCCGACCTCTGATTATTAGTTAATTTAATCTTAGTTTTGACATTAAGTATATTATTTTTAAAAGGCAATAGGGTGTGACTTGATGTCAGACGTCATGAGCTCATCAGCTTCTAACTAATTCCATTTAGAGTATGACTACTTGATGATCAAGGTCTCTAAACAAAACAAGCAACAAAAGTAAAGCTATGTATGTAACAAAGCCTTACATCCTCTCAGTCCCACATAAAGATGTGTAAAATTTAATCAAACATACACACAAAGTTGAATATTGTGGCATCTTATGTAAATGTAATGGCCTGGAGCAATTATGCAACAAGCATGTTGTGTAAAGCCCAGTGGTCCTCGATTACTATTGTTTGAGATCCATTTAGCCATGATGATGTGAGAGACACAGTCTGTTTACATGCCGCCCCCTCCTGCATCTGTACATCATAACTATTTATTTACATTGTTATTTGAAATGCATTAGATTTACTGCCTGCCTCTAAATCTGAATCTGCTATTTGACGACCCCAGGTAAAGTTTGATCTCTATCTCTCCATGGTCATGTCGGACTGCCGTCTCACCGAATTATGAGAGTGAAGGAACAGAAAGTGCACCTTACTTTGATTTATTATTATTTCCTCTTCTTATTACTAACACTTTTAAATTTATTTTTTGTTCCTAACCAAATCTGTAATAGCGAAGATACAATGGGACTGGCGTATCCATGTGGATAAAAGCCCCAAATTATATAAAGAATAAAAAAATAAAAAAATAAAGTACACCTGTGTATTGCGCTCATTCTTGTGCACTATAATATTCGGCTATAAGGACATTATTATCGACTATAGACAAATAACTTACAACAACTTCCCAGCGGGGTCATTCTGGACCGCAGACTGTATCTTGACGCTGACGGGGCGGTCCCTCCCTCCCTTCAGAGCGAGGTCGGTCAGGTACCTCTTGATGTACAGCTTGAGCTGCACGTTGTCCTTGGCCAGCTTCGTCTTCTCAGCGCGGAGACACATGGTCTGCACCCTCACGCGGTTTAGTTTCAGCATGAACTTGTCCAATTTGCTGTATTCTTTGCATTCGTTCTAGAAGGAAGTTTGTAAGTAGGCACTATTTATCTTTGCAGAAGTAAAAATTTTCAGATACACATGACCGCATGTTAGACTACCCCACTTTGACCTTGAGGCCGCCTCTATGCCCTACGTAAGACAAGCTGTTTTAGTTGACATGTTTACCTCAAAATTATGAATTTGTAAGTTAAATAATTATGATTGTGATATCATAATTATCTTTAACTTACAAATTCATACACAAAAATCCTGTAAATACGGCATAACACAAAAAAATTTCGACCGTGTTCTGGTTGGGCTTGAACCCTCGAGCTGTCCCTATCCGGGTGACGGCGCTCCCAACTCTGTCGGGACAACGCTGTCGGCGGGGCTCAAACCTAACTGAGTTTGCGATCCTCGTAGATACTTCAATACGTTCTAAATAGTTTTAATGAGGCATTTTCTGGTCATACATAAGTAAATAAGTTAAATGGTTTTAAGATAATTAGATTTAAAAAAATGTGCACTTAAACACCGGTGTTTAAGTGCTTTAGCTACTTACTTTATGTGGTGTTGTCCAACACCCAGACCCGAGACAATAGAAAATATGAATTTCTGTATTGACCTGACTGGGGATCGAACCCGGGACCTCAGAGATGGCGACACCTTGAAAACAGGTGCGTTAGCCACTCGGCTACGGAGGTCGTCGTTTAGAGCAAGCTAGTGTGACTAGTGACTCACAATCATCGCTCCATCCAGGTTCTCAAAGTCGACGGGCTCGCTGTCGTCGTCCAGCTCCTTAAGGAACACCTCATCGTCTTCATGTTCGTACTTGCGGCAGATTTCCACTAGTTGCATTATCTTGTTGAACTTGTCTTGTACATCTTCGAGGCGCTTAAAATAGGTAGGTAACAACATACAGTTGACTTTCACAAAATTTTCAGTTGTACAAATTAGGCGGTCTTATTGCTAAAATCAATTTCTTCTAGACAACCTTCGGGTATAAGACTGTCAAAAAAGACAATAATATAATGATATTACGATGAAAGATTAAAAAGTTGAGATGAAAAATCATTTTGGAAAGTTTTCAATATCAGTTTGCCTTGCATTGCATACGACCTTGTGTTGTGTACCTACACCTAGATATGTACTTACATAGAGCCGGCGAGAATACTGGCTCACAAAGTACGGTCAGCATGAAAAGTAGCTAAACATTTTAGTATCCACTTTGTCTAAATACCTATTTATTTAATTAATTTCTTAACGCGTTACAAAATTAAAACATAACAGTCACCCATTAAACATTATAATGGGTGACTGTAATGTTTTAATTTTAATGTTTGAGTCTATATAGGTAACTGCTAAATAAATGCTTTAGGTTTAATAAAAGAACGTATTTTAGCGTTAGTATTACCTAGTAGCCATGAGTCCAATGACAGTTTTAAAATATAAACTAATTGTGACGAAGTACTAAAATGTTCAGCTAAGTACTCAGGTACTTTTGACCGTACGATACCAAGTGGTAACTTCTAACATGTCTTGGTCATATATTTAATGTCTCACCGGGCTATGAGAGGAAGGAACAAGAAAGGTAGAGATATAATATTAGCGCACAATACTCTGAAATTCGGCTAGTAAAGAGAACCATAATGGAATCTAGGTTTCTGTAATTTATGACTATTTTACCTTGATAGCGTTTTGGCTAGCGTTCACCATGACCGTCATTTGGCTGTCTCCCTTACTCCTATGCGTCTTGGACTCCTTCTTCATCTGCCAGTAACGCCGAGACAGCTCTTCCTTATGGTTGGCCATCTTCGCCAGCTTGTGGCTGATCATGTTGGTAGTCTTAACCCATTCGCGTTGGAGGTTCATCAGCAGGCTCTGGTTGGAGATAGTGAGGTGAAGAAAGAAGTTATTTTTTGACCACCTCTTTGTGTCGATTGGATTGCGGGTTCGAATCCCGCAAGGGGCAAATGTTTGTGTGATGAACACAAGCATTTGTACCTAAGTCATGGATGTATATAAACGTATATTATAAGCATGTCTATCCGTTATCCCGCAAGGGGCAAATATTTGTGTGATGAACACAAGCATTTGTACCTAAGTCATGGATGTATATAAACGTATATAAGCATGTCTATCCGTTATGCTGATCGCCATAGCAAAAGCTTTCGCGTAGTTTGGGGCTAGGTAGTTGGTTTGTTAAAAAAAATATATTTAAAATAAAAGATGTATCTAGGTACGTAGGTAGGTATTTCCTAGGGAATGTATCTACCTTACCTACGTTAACTTCATTTTCACCAACCATCCCCTTGCATAATTCTCCAAGTAATCATGTTCTCACACTTAGGCTTAGGCAATCAATTATTATCGGGAAGCCTGCGTCCTTATAATAGGTACTCGAGGCGATAAGAGTCCCTTAATTACCCTAAATAAGTTGAATTAATTCCCAAATTATATTTAATCGTGCCATTCGTCACCTATAATCAAGCAGAAACCTCTGAGCAAGAAACGAACTAGCCAGCTCGTTTGTCTTCTAATGAAATGTTTAATTTGGGTGCAATTTTTCCAAAAAGTAATAGCATGGGGTCCCCACGGTCCAAATTTTATAAGGACATTATTCAATTTAATATCGGTTACGTTATGATAATGAAGCATGTTTACCGTGGCCTGCTGAATGTGTGCGTCGTTCCTGCTGATATCCTGGCGGTAGAAGTCGTCTTTCTCTCGCAGGGAGTGGTAGTGCGCCAACATGGGTTTGTGGTGGTCAAGGTACGAGTTGTACACTTCTCTCAAGCTGGTCCAGTAGGTCTCAATCTCCAGCTGCTTGGGGCGGCACAGCTCCCGTAATTGTTCCTCGTGCTGGAATTTTAGGGATATGGTAGGAAGTACGATCATCAACAGTAGCTGATCATTTTATTGCTCTGTCTAAGTAAGAATTTATAGCGTAAATTAATTTTGACAAGGAAGGAACTTATATGTTCAGCTACTTTAGATGCCGACCCTACTCGTAGCAAGTCAAGGGAATTATTGAAATTAAATTCTAACGTAAAGAAAAGAAATGACATGACAGAGCTAGCTCATGAGCGAGACAAACCGAACACTACAATGCAGTGCAGTGTCAAGAAGTATTTAGAATCGTTTTTGGAGAGCTTCGCTTTATGGCTGGGTCTTGGAACTGAATCTTATTATCTCTATCTCTTCTTCTATACTATAATAAAACTGTAAAACCGATGCGTCTGTACATTCAGTATTTTTACAAAAAACTAATTGAGGGTGATGTTAAAATAGTAATAGAATAGGAATCTACAACTTTTATTTTTTTGTCTGTTTGTCTGTTTGTCCGTTTGTCTGTTTGTCTGTTTGTCTGTTTGTACACGCTAATCTCCGGAACTACAGAACGGATTTGAATGAAACTTTTTTTATTATGTAGCTATTAAGTCTGGGCAAATACTAAGCTATAACTTATTTTGAAGATCGAAGTACCTGACGTGGAACCTTAGCAGTACACTTAAACTAAGAGAGATATGAAAGCAGCGCCTTAAGAAAAGTTATTTGGCGTGATAAGCATTTTCTATTGTCGTACACAAATTGAAGGTCCGGAGCAACTGATATGGAACCCTAGCAGCTCAGCTCAACTAGAGATATGAATAGAGCACCTTAGGGAAGATTGTTCATCGCGATTAGCACTTTCTATTGACGTATACAAATTAAAGGTCTAAAGCAACTGATATAGAACCCTAGCAGCTCGGCTCAACTATACGAGTTATAAATAGAGCGCCTTAAGGGACATTGTTCAGCGTGATGAGCATTTTCTTTTGACGTACATAAATTGCAGTTCTTGAGCAACTGATATAGAACCCTGCTGCTGGTGCTGAGCTTAACGCTAAGTAGTTCGTAGATACTTTCACCACAGACAGTTTGTCTAATTCTAAATAGTCTTACCTACGCACTTTACGATAGTAGTAACTTACAAACCGACCCTTGAATAGGCTAGGGACACCACAGGAACACAAAAAATAGATGCTAAACCACATCCATGTTTGGTAGTGGAAGTTTGGTTCTGACTTTTTCTGAACACTAAAACCTAAACTTACATATATTTTATTACAAACTAATAAAGCTCCCCTTAATAAAGTAAACGAAAAAGTAAAAACATTTCCTTTATACTTTTACTAAGAAAGATATCCGACAAAATTTAGTTTTGGAGTCGGTGTCACTGCCATGCGAAATTTTCTTACCAGAGGAGGAGGATGGTGAGGTGATAGTAACCTATTAAAAAGAAAGTGCCCATTAACCTTGATTTTTCATTCCTCTCATCTCCTTACGACATTGTAAACTAAGAGATCATGATAGCTAGATAGCGGAGTATAAAATATTTTGTATCATGTAGTCAACGCGTACGAAGTCGCAGGCAACAGCTAGTCTGATTATAAGAAACAGCCTAACTACCGGATCCGCCGATTGTAACAATGCCGTTGGTATGCGAGTAGGTTTAAGATTTAAAGTAATGATCAGTTTGAGATTAGAAGCTTTTTACGTTGTACGGCTTTTGAGTGTAAGTTATGACTGTTACCTATCTAATAGCACTCACAATCACATGGACCCTAAAAAAGATCCTACTAGGTAGGTACCACGGGTTGCTTTGCATTCAGCTTTTTAACGTAAACAGAATGATACGCCATCAAAAGCCGATTAACATGGAGAACCTTGTTTGCGACATAAAAGGGCAGTTTCGCCACGCATATTCGCAACAAACGACTGTATCGCTCCAATTTTAGATCGGCCACAGTTTTCCTGTCATTAGTCTGTCGGTTGGCACGGGTATCCGCCTGTCGCCTGTCATGCTGTGACAGGTATGTCCGATGATGATGACGAGGATTTTGTCATTGTGAGGCAGGGCGCTGAAATTCGCTTTCGATTAATATTCTTAGGCAGACACTTACGATTAAAGTCATGGTAGAGATGGAGATATAGGCCTACCTATTTTATGGATTCATTTATTAATGATGTCGGCCTGGGACCACCCAATCGAAACATTAGGCCAATTACGTTTTACCTAGATACTATAATAATAGAATAGGATTGTACGGAAGAGAAACAACACACTTCCCTGACCCCAGATTAACTCGGAGGACAAATTCCCATTTTATTAATGCAATGCAAAAGTTTTAGAGTGATGATTGATGACATTGGATTATAGTCTCTTCTCACCTTCAGGCTATCACTAATCGGTGGCCAGAAGATTAACTTAGTGCGTTAACTAGGACTTAGGACACAGCCAGCTACGTTTTAATTCCCAGTTTGGAGTGGAGTTTACTTGGTAGACAGTAGGTGCCAGATAAGACTTGTCTGTCAGTATCCAAAATATTAGCGTGAAAAGGTATAGTTCCTATACCTTGGTAAAAATAAGCCATCTACTTTTTCCCCCTTCTTTCACTTTTATCCTACACAGAACTGAAAGTTACCATTCATCCCACATACAAAACTTGAAAAAAGATCATGGCATTATTTTTGGTGACCCTCAGTATTAATACTAATGAAATTATTGAAGCGTGGAGCCATTATATACGGTGCTTTATAGCAGCATCACCCAGTTGCGTGGGCGCAGCGAAAGCCAACATGTGTCATTTTCTGCTTTGTATTGTGACACTTGCTGTTTTTCTATTGGATTGCAATGTGAGTAAAACACGTGAATATTTTTTTACAAGCCTTATGCATTTTTAACAGGCATTTTGGTTCTATACTATAATAAGCGTAAATTAAACTTTTAAAAACAGTTGTTTAGTCTCTATTTTTGAACTTAAAATGGAGTACTTGACCAACAGGCACTAAACTGCCGATCTGAAGGTGGACCCAAAGAAAATGAGCTCAAGTCCGTATACATGACTTGCCTAAAGAAACAAGAGGGTAAGAACTTGAGTGATGCTCATGGATACATAGATGACCAGGATTGGAAAGAAAATAGAGGCCAATCGAAGTTGCACCGTCGAGCGAAATGGACCAATGGTGGCATGGGAGACATTGACGATAGAATGAGAGACAGAGACGATAGGATGGATGATAGAGACGACAGATCCGATAGAGACGACAGATCCAATAGAGACGATAGAACTAGACGTAGAGATGATCGAATGGGAAGTAGATATGATAGAATGGGTGGGAGAGACGAAATGAATAGAGCAAGAATGGGAGAACATGATACCACTAATGGTAGAAATAACATGAATAGAAATGACGGCGCTAACAGATTTGGGAGCGAACCGTTTGGTGCCCGCCAAGATTTTCCTCAAAGTGACGAATATGAAAGCGTAAGTCTTTTTTACTAACTTAAGAATACTTGCACAGAAACTAACTTTAATCTAAAAGAGTTTTAATAATTACCAGGACATGACACGTTATGGATACCAGTCCACTACTCAGAAGTCTCGAAGGTTCAAAAGGAGCAGACGCACAGATGTCAACTCCGGGCAAAGAAGTCAATACAACCCAAATGCTAGAAAACAATCACAGCACGAGGAATCTTATAAGGATGACGAAAGGAACTCCAGTAATTCTAGCAAAGAATCTGACAACAAAGCTTGTGCATTGCATTGTTTTATGGAACAGCTGGAAATGGTAAGTTTCGACTTTGTCTGACTTGATGTCTCTATTTTCGACCTTAGTAGTCCAGGACTGTAACTTATGTCATAGGCAGTAAAAGTAGGTGATTTTTCCTGCTGTTTGTCTCATTTTAGTCGAGATCGGATCGTAGTGCCGAAATATATTGTAGGTAGGCTCATAATATTATGAGCCTTGAAGATTATTAAAATTGGTTATATTAATATTTCATTAGACAGGGGATAACGGCATGCCTGATCGATATCTGGTGACACATGCTATCACAAAAGATGTAAAGAATGAGGATTTGAGGGACTTTCTCCAGGAGTCCATCGAAGAGTGCTTCCAGATACTTGACAATGGTACGTATAGTTGCTAAATAATAATATCTAACTCTTGTAAGTAGAACGATCGAATCTGCAGCTAGATTTTAAATTTTTAAAAAATATTTGCAGAGAATACTGAAGATAAATGTGAATTTTCGAAGAATATAATGATGTGCTTATCTGAAAAAGGAAGAGCCAATTGTGACGACTGGAAAGACGATTTAAAATTGTAGGCATTGGTTGCCTGTTTTGTATTTATTTTGTAACCCTTGCTTGAGTGCAGATGAAACTTACCTCACAAATCATTTAATTTTTCTTCGACTTTTCTACTTACGACTACGTAGGTAGAACCAATCATCATCATCGCCCAACAATCAGCGAAATAAAGGAAGAAAGGTAGAAATTAAAGCGCTTTTTTGGATCGGGTGTTCCTCTCAATAGAGATCATTTTAATTACCAAAACAGTGCATATGGTCCAGTTGTCTCTTACCTCAAGTCTAGCGTCATTTTTAGCAGTAGCCCTCTTCAGTTCCATCTCTATCTTATAAGCATTGAAGTCTTGGTTCTGTATGTATTTAATGAGCTTCAGTTTGAATTCTGCGCGCTCCTGCTTATCCCCGATTTCAAACTCATCTTTGTCCCAGTTTTCTAAGAGAATGTTCTTTTGGAGCTCGTATTCTGCTTGCAGCTTGTCTAGGCGTTGGGTGCCAATGCCTGGAATCGAAGAATAGGTTTGCTGGTGACTTTTTGCAAGGGAATATCGAACATACACCAAAAACCGCGATGTAAGACTTCGATTGGACCTAATACATATAGATAAACCAAGAAGGTGATTTTTGGGCTCTGCGCAGAGAGGCCACCGACCATCGCCACTGGTGGCGCAGTAGGTGGCCGCTACAATTGACATTCATCTTCTAGATCCTTAATAGATGTTCTGTCAAAATGGCGAGTGGCCGCCATCGGTGGCGTGTTGCGAACACTGGAGTCTCGAGTGGCCCACTCATTCAAGTGTGCGGCGACTCTATACAAAACGCATTAAAAACAATTTAAACAGCTAGTCGCTAGCCCCGGTGGCTGCAATGGTCGGCGGCCCATCTGCGCGGAGCCTTAGACCTTGGTTCCCATTCCCAACCATAACACCACACCTGTTAGCGACGCGCTCGATAAATAGTCGATGTTCATTTACTTTGTGTTAAATAACGTAGGTAGTTTTTAAGATTTTGTTTTACACCTACCCTTAGGCTAAGTTAAATATTAGAGCGAACGATCTGCGTTCGAGACGGCAGTCCTCTGCCATACGTGGGCCATATCGCACGGGGACCGCCTATGTACGCGTTTTACGAAATACAACGGTTTCGGTTTCAAACATTTCCATCTTTCATTTATACCTCACGTTCCAAGTCGCACCCGCCACAACACCTGATTATGTAAATTTGAATGAAACTATTTCAATCAATGTTGTGTTGCTAAAACTGACCATTCACGGACAGTTAAAAACTGATCATTCGGACTGACGTACATCCGTAATTTGATGTTTTAAATATCAGAACTAAAATCTTGGCCGCAGGTCTAATAACTAAACGCAATCATAATTTTCCAAAATCACCAATATTTTACCGGTCCCAAGACCTTTTCGACCTTTTTGCCCTCGTTGAAAAAAAACCTAAAAGTCCCTATAGCGTTGGAAACTGCCCCGTTTAGGCCACATTGAATTTCGCCAGTTTAGAAATTTGTTTTAAGCTAGTGAGTGGGTCACTGAACGTGAATGACCAGCCTAACAGAGAAACTGAAACTGTCAAATGAAACATTTTCAAACGATTTCAATCCATAATTGTTAGCAACAGAGTTACGTGGTCAGCCCCCAGGTCGGTACGAAGCGCTTCCATTTTCCTTTTCTGTCCAGTTGGGCCAATGCTTACTTAAGAAGTAGCTCAGGTTCTCCGTATGCGCCTGGAAAGCGCGCCGGTGCTGGTCATCCGATTCTTCGATGGCTCTCACCAGAGATTGGATGAGACGGTCTTTCCTCTCCACAAGGAAGTTGAAGGTCGTTATCAATCCCTAAAATGTTATTGAAGATTCAAAATATGAACATTAAAATCTATTTGATGATTTAACTTATGCAGTATGGTCTTAAATTTCCGATGTGCGCGACGTATAATACTTACAGGTGTAAAGCAATACCACAGATTATATAATAGTTAAGATGGTTTGGCGGCAAAATATGTACATCAATGAAACATTGTTTATAAACTTTATTTTGACACTAGAAATGAGGATGAATGAGAAATCCAAAAGGTCGCAAAAACTTTTCTCTATACCTTTTCACTTAAACTTAAGTTAAAAACTACTTTTACGTTTTTGGAATTTACCTACCTTTTCAAGGTCGACTGTTTGACAACTAACATCGTCAACAGAAACAGAATCTATTTACATTACACCATCTAAAGCTTTTTGCGTTTTTCTAGCTAACTTTATTTTTTTCCGAAATCTATAAATGCTCATTTCCTTCAAAATATGCTATTTTGCCTGTATAGCTATGGGTAGAAAACCCTAGGTACCTAATTAACCGCTTTGATATAAACCTAACATGAGGTTAAAAATTAAAAGATGCATCTGAAACTATTATTAAGGTACTACTAGTGGATTTAATTTGTCAAGCTTTCTCTAGTTTTGTCATTATGATTTATTTAGATAACAGATATTTTTAATACTCACCTGTATATCTAATGCCATTTGCTTGCACTTTATCTTTCTGAGAATGTACCGCCATTCTTGATTTATCTTCGCTCGATTCATGCGGCTGTACGATTCTTCTTTGTCCAGTTTGGTCTAGAATTTGAGGTAAGCAGCATTTTAATAAATTTAATTCAATTCAATATATATTTATTTCAGACAAAGTCCATAGTGTTAGTAACAATAATCTTATGCTAATGTTAGTAAGGGTTAAAAGTAACAAAAACACATGACTCACTTCAGCGCAAGTCCGTGAGAAATTGCGCTGCAGCGATTCATGTACGCACAGTCCATCCTGTCCGCAATCATGCTCAGGATACTGTTGGTGCTGGCCCGCACCCGGCGCACTAGGGATGCGCATCTTTTACGCATTGTCGCATAGAAGCAGTCTATGCGTGCTTCTGCAAACATCCCTGAGGCACTACAGAAACGGGGCAGCCCCAACAGCACCCTGAGGGCGTTGTTGTATTGCACTCGTAGGGCGCTGTAGGCTCGTTGGGTATAGATGTTCCACAGGCTACATGTGTAGAAAGAGGTGTAGTATGCTCTGAAGAGTGTAAGTTTAACTTGGTGAGAGCAGCGTGCAAACCCGGCAATCATGTTCGCCCTCACCGACAGCGCCCTCCGCTCCCGTTCGATATCATCATCGTCCTTGAGGTCAGTGGTTAATATGTGCCCCAGATACTTAAACTTGGACACCGTTTGCAGTGCAGTACCGTTTAACTGTATAGGTGGGAAGCTCTCAGTGCTTCTTACCTTGACCTCAAAGACCATGACAACACTTTTTTGAGCATTGTAAATAAGTCCGTGATTTTTAGCATATTTTTCACAGATTGTCACAAGCTTCCTTAAACCACAAATTGATGCACTTAGCAGCACCATGTCATCAGCGTAGCTTATATTGTTGACATTTACTCCATCTATGTGACAGCCGACTCTGATGCCGCTGAGTTCAACAATTAAGTCGTTGACGTACAGATTGAATAGGGTTGGTGAGGATAACCCTCCCTGCCTCACACCACATTGCAACTTATATGACTGCGACAGCGTGCCCGCCTATCGTACATTGTTAACCTGGTTTCCATACCAATACTTAAAAATATTGATAAGTTCCGTCGGTAATTCAACATTTTCTAGCTTTTTCCACAGGATATTATAGGAAACCAGGTCAAATGCTTTAGAGAGGTCGAGAAAACAGGCGTGAACTGGCGTTTTACGATTTGTGTAATATTTAACAGCATGCTTAACACACAACACAGCGCTTTCAGTTGACAGTTGGGCTCGAAACCCAAACTGGTTATCGTGGGGCTGTATAACGGTATTCAAATATGAGTTAAGCACGCTATCAAACACCTTGGAGACAACTGTTGCCAGAGAAATAGGTCTGTTAGTAGTAGTTACTGCTATCTGCAAGATCACTTGTTTTATTTTTAACTATAGGGACAACTACGGTTTTAATCATATCTCCCGGTAGGTAGGAGTGACCAACGCAAACATTAAATAGCAATGCCAGCACCCTCGGCAAGTGAGGCCCCGCATGTCTCAAATGCTCAATGCTGAGACCATCATGGCCAGGAGACTTACCTCTGGACATAGATCAGATAATTTTCTTTATATCTGTAGCAGTACATACAATTCCTAGCTTTTTTCCAGTCTCAACATTAAGCTCCGAGCAGGGTGGTCCCAACGGTGATTTAACAGCGAAATTATCTTTTAAAAGATTCGCAATTTTTTCAGAGTTACACCATCAACGCACACAGGCTGACTCGGCCGAGCCTTTAGTCTATTCGTAGCCTTCCAAAACGAGCGAAAGTCACTTTTAGAATGGTGTGAGGCCAGCATGTCAGCTTTTATTTGTTCCTCGTGGTTTTGACACCACTTCAGTTTAGCTTTGAAACTTTTCTAGCCTGGCACATGTCATTGTATATGGGACCAAGACTAGGTTTACCATACCAAAGCCACCGCAGAAATTGTAGCCTTGCCACCCTGTGCACCTCGCCTACATGCTTGTTCCACCCTACAACTACTTTCTTTTTTATTTGTTTTTTATCATTCCTGCTGACAACAGCTGCCTTCCTCAGCGCGGTTACAATATATCATACAAATTATCGATAAAACTTCTATGGTGCAGATCATTACAAGTTTGATCGGCACATTCCTGAAATTTAGATGGAAAAATCAATCTTAGCTGCTCATTACATTTCTTAGAATATAAATTTATTTGTTCAGAATCTCTCTCACCCCAATTTACTTTGTTATGCACAGTATTATTTACGTCACATTTTGTTTCTAAAATTACACCTAAATTACATTATATTGCCAAAGGAAAATGGTCTGACCAAAACATATCGTAATGCACATACACCCCTTACAGATGGTAAGGCCGCTTTGGTTACAACGCAATGGTCTAGCCATCGCTTAGACCCGTGTGATTCACTTATATACATAAAGTAATCATTTTTTTGCTAGTATTTAATTCATTTTATCGACTTCACAAAAATTAGGGAAGTTAAAAGTTTTAGAATTTTTTACACAAGTTCCCCCGTCAGTTTCTCGTTCAGTTATTGTTATTCATTGGTCAATCTTGTCACCTAATAAATTAACTACTTTAATCAACTTACATGGCAACAACTTAGTAAAAATCATAACAAGTAGGTTGTGGACGTGGGTTCGAGTCCCACCGGATGACACAGTCGATTAATTTTTGTAAGTGAAATTTGATTTAATTTCGTAAAAACTTGCAAAATAATTGCTTAAGTTATAAAAATATAAAAAGTAGGTTGTTTAACTATAGATTCGATTTACTGTAATGAAAACTGACTAGCTTTAGCGAGGAGGATGCCTTCTTGCACTAATAATATGAGCTTTTTTTTGTCCAATTCATTCAATTTATGGATGGTACTCCTACTACATCTAATCGCTGTACCTAGGAGTCATCCATAAAATACGTCACAGTAATTATGTACCTAGTTTTTAGGGTTCCGTAGTCCGACAAGAAACCCTTATAAGATCGTTCAGTCCGTCCGTCCTAGTCTGCCACAGCAGAACATCTTCTACATTTATGGACTGATTTGCATGTAACTTGGTTCGGGGATACTTCACATATAGGTCTCATTTTTAAAAATAAAAAAAAATAAATTATCCCTTCTTAAGGGTACCTTCCCATACATGTAAAGGGGGGTAAAATTATGTTTTTGGGTATGTCTGGGTGTTGTGGTACCACCGTTGATTCAGAGTTCCATAACAAAAGTGCTTTAGCTACTTACTTACTTTGGAATCTAAGCAATGTACCTATGTGGCTATGTGGTGTTGTCCAATATTTATTAATTTATTATCTTAAAAAAACTGTCTTTAAAATATTCTATTTTTGCACTGGGTAATCACAACCCTGTGGTTCTATGACGCGCGAATAATATTTCAACTTTAGGGTGAAAGACCACTTTCTTGGCCGACCGTACACGGTAATAGTAAGTTATGTGAGTAAAACATAACTTTGAGTAATTGGCACCTTGATAAACCTGGCGATGAGTTCCCTCTTCCTCCGCCGAGCCTCCTCCTCCAGGTCGGCTCTGTGCTGGAGGTACCGCGCCCTCTCCTCATCCGACATACGGGCTAGTTTGTTTACTTTGTTCTTCTTCCCCATTTTGATTTATTCTTCAGACTTTGGTGTAAAAAAACTGTGTGAAAAGGCAGACAAAAAATCTTTACTTGATTATATTATAAAGGGGTAAGTTATATAAGAGCTAGAAGTAGGTAGTGTGCTTAGGGTTTTGTTGTAGAGAAGAAAGAATCTATCAAGTTAGTAGGTATTGATTGAACCATGTAGTGATAAGTTAACGGATTTTTATACAAATAGGAATAGACACATTGAATGATTTTATACGGATAGAAAAATACTTACTCCTGATCCTGACTGATGAGAAATTCTTATTTATCTAAGACATGCTTATGCAAACTAAGTACATTCAGTTCTAACTTCTACGTATTTGTGTAGGTAGGTGGTACACTTAAATTTATAAAAAGTTGATCAAATATTAAAATACCCTATACTCAAGCGCCAGAATAAATACCTTCCAAGTGTGAGTAAAGTTTCGTCACTTTATCACCAAAAAAAAGAGAACTTAACATACCAAATATGGAAAATCTTACCTGAAATGTATCTGGTTTTATAAGCCGTACCAAGTACTCGACAGCAACGTGTTTCATTGAACAAACTAATAAATAAGACTGTCATGACAACAGGTGGGAGGGAGTCATTTGCTGGAATACCTAATGCTTTCGCGATTGCAATCAGATTAGATTAGCATGAGGGTAGGCGCAAAATCTTTGAATTGAGACTCAAACAATTATTATGGCCTTGATTGGGAAACCAATATAAGGCTTTACAACAGAATAATACATGACAAAAATTATGCCTTCTTAAAATTTGGATTTATGTATATTTATGCGTTGTATGTAGGTACTTTTGAAGGCCAACTACGATACTAAGAACTTGTTACAAAAAATATACCTACAACTCGTTAAAAGTTCGACTGTTATAAAAGTTAGATCTTCGAGCATATTTTTTTGTAAAAACAGTTTGGCGCGCATTTTCTATCAACCGTTGCCATAGCAACAATATTTGTTTATCAGTTGTCAAACGACGTCCACATTGTTGGTGTATCTTTGGCAAATAATATTAAAATAACAAATCTACTGGAGTCTTCGCGGTGATGGATACCCAGTCTTCGGGGACCTTGCAGTCTCCGTCGACCTACTCCGAGAGCTCCAAGACAGGCAGCAGTAGGTCTGGTGCCAGTGCAGCTGATAAGAATAAGGAAGAGGACCTCACTAAGGATAATGGTAAGAGTTGGTGACGTCACCGGTAAGAGTTAGACATAGAAGTGATGGTTACCCATTTGATTATACCCAGGCAGGTCTTTTTATTTTATGGCATGCAGGTCATTGTAGATGGAGTATTGGTTCCACATAGTTGTGGTGTGGTGAGGCCTTTCCCCAACTGTGGGATGTAGGTATATAGGCTAACTTTTCTTTATATGCAGGTAAGTACATATAACTTGTGGTGTGGTGGTGCTATAACTTGGTAAATATATTTTTTAATTGTTTCAACAAACAAACCAACTATCTAGCCCCAAACTAAGCGTGAGCTTGTGCTATGGCGACTAGGATAACGGATAGACATACTTATATACGTTTAATATTTATGACTTAGGTAAAAATGCTCGTGCTCATCACACAAACATTTGCCCTTTGCGGAATTCTTACTATACTATACCCGGCCCGGCGAACCTTGATCCCTATGACAGTTCATGTTAGTGATGGGTCGTGTCGATGTAACTTAACTTTTTTATAACTTAAATGATTATAATAAAATAATAAATAAATTGTTCCAACAAACACACCAATTACCTAGCCTCATACTAAGCGCGAGCTTGTGCTATGGTGGACATACTTAAATACTTTTATAATCATCCAAGACTAAGGTACAAATGCTCGTGCTCATAACACAAACATTTGCCCCTTGCGGGATTCGAAACCGCAACCGCCTGGTTTAGAAGTCCGTGGCGCGAACCACTACACCAAGACGGTCGTCAACGGTCGATTATAAATCATGTACACTCGTTTCCATTATCGACATTTGTTTATCGATATTTTTCCGCACTAGCCGATATCTTCCAAACAAAGTAACTTTTGCAGGACGTAAACGTAAAGTCTGATTAAGATAATTTCTTGTAAATGTTAAGAATTGTTATAATTCCGACGGAATATCATTGTAATAACATGTATCTACCGAAATTAAATTAATGTCATTTTTAGAAGCCTCCAATTCTATTCTAATGTACCGGTGACGCCACTACAATGTTGTGTCGTAGGAATAACTGTCAATGTCATAGGGATCAAGGTTCGCCGGGCCGAGTATAAGAAAGAGTAGCGCGTGTGAGCGCGATGCCTAGAGCCGTAAATATTGACAAACTTCTGACCAAATATATTATTGAATTAAATTGACACATTTCACAGGCACAGTTATGTCAATTTTGAGTGTACACACTTTACGAGCCTAAAATATGTCTAAATTTTTAGTCGCATCCCCAATCGACTTGGAATGCCACATCCAGGCAGAACGTATCACCAAGATCATGGACGAGGCGATATACAAGACGAAGCTGGCCATTTGCCTGCCAGAGCTTGTTCAAGAGTTCAAGACCCTCAGCAGCATTCTTTCAGCACAGCACATGGATGACCTGATCTTCATATTTGAGCAGTACGACAATCCGCTGTTTTCGACCAGTCTGCTTAATATGGCGGCCATGGAAGATATCAAAGCTGTAAGTGGAGTTGGAGTGATCCTTTACTATCTATCGTTATAGTGATTAGATAAATATTGGACAACATCACAAACATTGTACTGAACCCATAAGTAGCTTATAAAGCACTTGTGTTATGGAAATCAGAAACAACGGTGGTACGTATAGGTCCACTTGCGCCAGTTAGCTAATCCGGATTTGGGCAAATGGGCTTTTCACTCAGATCTTAGGCCTTGTGCTAGTCCAGATTAGCTAAGCTGGGCTGGCGCAAGTGGATCTTCAGAATTAGCTAATCTAGACTTGCGCAATTGGGCTTTTAACTCACATAATAAGCCTTGAACAGTTCCGTTTTACCTAATCCGGACGTGCGCAAGTGGGCGGGTTTAAGGATATCTGTGAGCGGGGATCAATCGAACTCGGGATTCACCAGTTCTATTAAGTATAATAAGTCTAGTTTCTAGGCATGGATAATTTCATGAATAGCAGGTGAAAAATCATATGAAATTAATTTCATTGTTCACACCTGCTATTTTTTTTTTCATATAGACTGCTACAAATCGTACTCTGCGAAATCATAGATCATGCTCATTTCATTTCATTTATTGATAACTGCATATTATAATATCTGTGACTGCATGTACCATGAGCGAGTCTAGCGAGTAAAATCCTTGAGCGCGAGCGAGCGAGTAGGAATTATTTGCCCTAGGTGCGTGTTAGAAAAAAAAAAAAAACCCACTAGTTATGCGATCATAGGTGACGATTAATACTGGGCGGGCATTTTAAGAACTTTAAACTTCTAAACATAAAGTTTAGATTCATTTGTCGTGATTTTTCATGACAACCTAAATATGACATTTCATTATAAGTAGCAAAAAGTGTTACATTATGACACTGACACTGACAAAAATGAATTAAAAGTAGCAATCATTTCCATGCCTACTAGTTTCCGTCATTTACAAACCTGTATATTCACGAAATCTTGTACCTTCATTTTTTTCAGGGAGATGTTTCCCTCAAAAACCGATTGAATCCTGAACTGGGTCATCTTATGTATATCATGAACAGCTACCCAGGCCTGAAACCCAAGGTCGAGGAAATGGTGCAACAGGTTTGTGTGAGATTAATTAGGTAAATAAATAAATTGTTTCAAGAAAGACAGTTCACAACAATTACTTACCTTATTACAATTACTTAGCCCCAAACTAAGTGAGAGTTTGTGTTATGGCGACTAGAATTAACGGATAATAATTTTACACAATGTGAATGTTACGAATTTCTAATATATTTCACGAATATATTTCAAAGCGTATTTACAACAACTTATATGTTATTCATACAACATCGTATATCTATACTTCGAAATCCTTATCATTTCATACTAAAGTAAGTACCTACCGTATGTTAAAAAATGAAAACGCGTTTTTTTATTATTTTCAAGTATGTCTATTAATAAAAGTTGTATAAGTATTCGCTTATAAAATAAGTACTTTCTAAAAACATAAAAACTCCGGAGCATATTATACTTATTGTATAAACTTTCATGACTTTGTCTAAATTTACGAACGCTCGTGTTCATTACACTAACTTTTACCCCTTGCAGGATTCGAACCCTACGCAACTACGCTGGTTCCGTAGTCTGGAACCGGTACTACTACACCAAGACAGTCGTCAACATCATCAGTTAAAATCTATCTAGACACCTATTAGGTTTTAAAAAATACTTCATTCATGTGATGCTACTCGTACGGTCGTACCTTGTATTCTTGATTTTGTTATTTCGAGTCCCACCGTATGGCACAGTCGATTAATTTTTGTAAGTGAAATTTGATTTAATTTCGTAAAAACTTGCAAAATAATTGCTAAAGTTATAAAAATAATTATTTGTTATTTCAGATGAAACGTGATCATGCTGAAGGAAATGAGGTAAGTTTGCGTCTTTAAACTTTAAATGAGATGATTGATCGCCTTTAAATTTAAATATGTTTTGCTTATCATTACTATTTGGAGTCGGTAAATCAATTTGAAGTCAATTTAGGGACGAGAAAAGCCCCAAATTGACGAAATTTCATTCGCTCTACTAATAAGAAACGCATCAAAATCCTGTAAAATTTTAAGTCTGTACATATTCATCATTCCGTTTATTTTAATTACACTTCCTGGTTCAGCACTATGGGCCAGTAATAGGGATGGATTATCTGCTGACGTTCGAGCAGTTCCGTGAGCTGATGGTGCGGCAGCTGCACATGACGGCTGCCGAGGAGTTGGCCACTAAGATCAAAACGAGGAAACTGGAGGGGTCCAACGAAAAGTTGATGGACAAGATCAAAGGTAGGCTGGATACTGTAGTAAGATCCTTAGTGAATCCTAAGCACAAAGCTTCTTATTCAATTTTATTGAGGCACTTGATAAGAGCACCTAGATGTATCTCTCACTCAGGCGATAAGTCTATTATTTGTGATTATTGACTACTACTAAGCGGGTCCTGCGACTTCGTCTGCACGTAAGCCAGATTTTTCATAATGCTCTTATCCCCGATTTCTCGGCATTAATTGTTTTGTAATTCGATGTGTGTGTGTGTTTTGTAACCCGACTTTGTTTTATGTAAATAAAGAAGATTTTATTAGATAATAACTGTTTGCATTGGTAGACTTTTTTTTAAAAATACGGTTGCTTTTAGAATACTCCACAACTCTGAAAGATGAGAACACCAGGTTTGAGGAGACGATGGCTCTGAAGTCGGATATAATAGCAAAGTTGGAGCAAGAACTGGCATTGCTCAATCACGAAGCCACGATAAAACTTAAAAAGAAAATGTAAGCATTCACCTTCACTCTCTAACTTAAAGCCTTTTTTATTGAACCAAGATGGATCAGACGAAACATATCTGAAACTTTGACCGTACAATTTTCTTCACCTAATAGATAGAAGCTTGAGACATTCTTATTGAATATAATATAGTCCATTAATTCTGTTCCCAGTTTGGACTCGGACCGTCAGATGGTGCTAGCGACCCGTGCACACTCAGTGAAGAGTGAGATGCTGAAAGAAGAGGAGGTGGAATGCCGGGAGAGCTACGAGACGTTGCTTAGGTCACACCTCGCAGATGAAAAGAATCAGAGGGCAAGAAGGTGTGTTAATGTCTAGATAAAAAAATTTTTTTCGGCTACGGTCGCCATTTTCGAAAGAGATTGGTGCGCAGGGATAAAATAATAGTGCCGTGCTTAAAAGTATGGAAACAATACATAGATACATAAACTCTGTGTTTCTTCTCACTGTGGAACAAGTGGGAACCCAGCATCACACATGTCTGGCGAAGAACGATTATGCGCAGGAGCGACGGCTTAATGTGTCTTTCTTAACACTGCCAACTTCCTGACTGAACTAGGTACTTTTAAAATTCTGAGTATTTGTTTCTGCCAGAAAAAATGGTATATCAAACCAGAGCCTCTTGGATCTGATCTAGTGTAAGAACCACTAGTTAAGTAGACCAACGGATAAATCTCCAAATGTCTTCTTCTCCGTCCCATTATTTGGGGTCGGCCCTTTCATGCGCTAAGTCGATCGATCCTGGGTTGTCCCTTCATTCAACTGGGCCTGTTATAAGTCCTTTGATCTTGTGGACCACCACATAGCAATCAGGCGACCTCCAAATATGTTAAGTAAAAAAACAGTAAAATAGACGGTAGGTATTTTGTTGACAACTTTGTTGCGTAGGTTCAAAGTGGAGACCCAGCTGTTGTCATGGCTACAGAAGTACGACGTGGAAATGGGTGATAAACAAGTGGAACTCGATGAGTACACGGAGAAGTTTGAAGATGAAACTGAAAAGTGTAAGGACTTGGAGGTAATGACGGGAATTACGAATTTTCATGATTCTTTTAAGAAAGCTAGACAAAGGTTAAAAATTCCTTTCGCCTTTTGTTCTAGATGTTTTTCGTTGATTTGATCATAGTTTATGGCAAGGTCCAATTCTTCTTGATTCAAAATGAACCACCAAATTAAAGATTTTCTTTTCTACAACCTTTCAGCAACCAGCTTGATTCACAAATATGTGAATAAAAAATATATTACAGTTTTTTTTTTTAATTTATGAGGTAAGCAACGATGCGATTGAGGATGTTTCAAGCTCATGTTGTGACTATAAGATAACAGCATATTCACTCTTTTATTAAAATTATCCAGACCAATAGTGTTTAGAGAACACTTCAGCCGGCAACAAATGTGTAAACTAAAGTATATTGTCTAATAAATTATTCAAAATATTACATCTGTTCCTCAGGCGAAGCTAGCGGAACAGGACAAGGAGTACATACCTCTGATGGAGGAGCGCGAGGCTGAGTACCACCAGGAGATGGCGGAGAAGATGAACAAGTTCCTCTTGGAGCACGCGGCCAGGGTCATCCAGGTTGCTTGGAGAGACGTGCTGGCCAACCGCGCGGAGAAGAAACGGGTAAGATACTTCTTGGATTTTATTTGTAAAATTTATTTTAAAGGTCGTAGCGTAGCATATATATAAATTTGGAAACGGATCCGTTTAACCGTACCTATCCTTGTGTGAAACTCCCTACTGCACAAGGGATCGTCAAGTAATCGCCTCGTCTCGTTGTGTTTTGGCATTATGCGTCGAAAGGCTACCTTTAAACTGTCGATGGTTCTATCATTTCGACGCATAAATGCCAAAAACAAACAACTCACGAAAAAAGCTGATACGATGACGTTCCGCTTTCTAGTTGATAGTATAATTTGTGCTAAGTATTACTTTTTTTATTACATTCTTGATTGAATTCCTTTGATCAATGTAAAGCTCGAAAAATTCTTGCAACTTTATACCTACATAATTATACATTCATTCTAATTTTTGTGTTCATCTTTTTTACATGCAGCTAAAAGGAAAGGGAAAAAAAGGAAAGAAGAAGTAACATCATCACTAATTTCATCGAATTAATCAAAATGTCTCTTTTCAATATGGTTATGAAATAGTTTGCATTCCTCAATATGGCTATTCTTATCTTTATAATTTCCTTTCTGTTATTATTTATATCCTACAGCTAAAGAAGATCCAGAAGAAAATGCAAGCTGCCGCTGAAGCCGCTGCAGCCGCTGAGAAGAAAAAAGGAAAGAAATAATTGTACAAGTAAACCATTTGTTATATTTTTATTACGTTTTCAGATATTTTTATAGCTTATCGTTTGGTGATTTTAAAAGAATAAATATAGATCCTTAAAAGTTCATTATTACTTGCATCACAATATTACAACACCCCAAGAAGCTATTCAAAACATCGCTAAAAATCTGAATTTCATTGAAAAAGTAGACGTTGGTGCCAACACATACTTTATCCAATCATAACTTGTTCTAGATTAATCGTTGCATTTATGTATCTTCTGAACTTTATTCTTATGCTTTATTACCTACGTGATATTTATTTGAACATAAAAAATATGCTCATCATTCGATTGCTCTTTTTGCCGATTTAACCGAGGTCGGCGCAGTACGTTTTTCTCTTTCATACAATATTATCACTCGTCTATTATCACTGAATCACCCACTTCTTTCACAATCAATATAATCTTGTTTTATACAGTCTATCCATTTCTTTATTTCTATATATTCATAGGAATATGCTTTATTTAATAAAATATGTTCGATGTCTTCCCAGATTCTAAAATATTTCATCTGTTTCTTCTTTATTTTCTTTCAACTTTGAGTCCAGCAGCTGTCTTTGTTCCAAAAGCATCAAACACGATTAAATTTTCTCAAAGTTTGTCTTCATCATCGACGACTTTCAAATGTCTGATAGCTCGCACGTCAATCAATGTGTCAGAGGAACTCTTGGTGGTGGGCACGAAGGAGACGGCCCGACGTGCTCGCTCCCCATTTCTGAGGGTTGGGGTCATGTCCTGTGGGAGATGAAAGGGATCAGATTAGAAGTGATAGAGTGACTTGAGTTATATTGGAGAATACCTGTACAAGCACAGGTGAATCACTTCGCAATTACACCTAAATGTAATGATTCCTATCTAGGCGGCGTGTAAGTGAGTAATAGATCGTGCGTGAGTAGGTAAAGATCGTCGAGCTAACGTGCCCTAGCCCGTCGTAAACTCACTTTTAACTCAACTACCTGCAGTTCAGACTGCAGTTAGTCGAGTTAAGTGAGTTTATGACTCTCGATATTTTTACTGATAAAAGCTCTGGCACATACAATATCTTACATCTTCCAGATCGTAAGTTGGTACAAAGATAGTAAAGTTGTAAAAAATATTTCAAATAAAACGTTTAAGAATACCTTTCCACGTACCCTCAAGTGTACATGCAACGCTTGAGCTGTGATTTCTGTTTTTGAAATTTTCTCTTGTGCTGCTTTCAGTTCTGCATCTAGCCGTTGCTTTTCCAGCTCCAGCTCTAACAGTCGCTTTTCTGCTTCTAAAATATATTTAATTAAATGTTTAGGGTAAAAAAACAACTTGGCACTTTTTTATCCAGAAAATATATCTTTTGCAATTTGTATCATTGATTTATCCTAATTAATCAGAGGTCACTATTTACAATACCTCTGTATTGTGCTTCCTTTTCTGCCTGCAAAATTTCAAACTGTTTCCGTTTTAATCTTTCTTCTTCTAACATTCGATTTTGTTCTTCTTGTAATCTTTCTAATTCTTCTCTCCGCTCCCATTCTTCAGCTAAAACCCTGTAACATTTTGGTATTGGTTACAATATTATTTTACTTTTGAATGTCAAAATGTGTGCAACGATTTAGTCACCTTGCCTGAAGAGCTCTAACGATTTCTTCATCTCTTTTGGCTTGAGTCTCTTCTTGCAGTAATTTCTCCAACTCAACTTGAGTATGTTTTAATTCTTCTAATTTTTTGTTATCTTGCTGTGCTAGTTCTGTTAATTCCTGTAACATGTTACAATTACCATGAATCTAAGAGGATCTATTTCATAGCTCTTGTGGCATATTGGACTCGATTCTAATGTGCCCTGCCTAAAATTAAAGTGCAGTCTCTCCCTTACTCTGCTAACCAAAAAAAAGAGAAAACGACAATAATTTAGAAACGTCAAATTAAATTGATGCGATTACTTAGGTATTTTCACAAGTTTTTGCGTGTTTCCATAAAATTTTAGTCAACCCTACTAAATTGTCTATGGATTTTATAGTTTCCCAAGCAACTGACAGCTGTTCAGTCTGATGTTTTTAAATTAATATGGTCTGTCTCTATTCGTTTGTTTGGCTAGAAAAGGAAGATACTGCACTTAAATTTAATCTTAGACAGGGCATATTCGAATTGGAATCGAGCCTATTGTTACATTACCATAAGACCGACAGGACAATGGTTTCACATACCTGAGCCTGTGCCTCAGCAGCTAGCCTCGCTCTGCAGGCGCGCCTTCGTCTCCCGCACCTCCCTCTACATCCGCGCGCCCGCCCCGCTTTGGCCCAGTACATTGGAATCGAGCCCATTGTTACATAATCATAAGACATAGAGAACAGAGATACAGACCTGAGCCTGTGCCTCAGCAGCTAACCTCGCCCGGACCTCGCTCTGCAGGCGCGCCTTCGTCTCCCGCACCTCCCTCTCCCTGCGCGCGCCCGCCCCGCGCCGCCCCGCTCGCGCGCGGCGCTGGTACCCCTCCGCACCCCCCGATACGGCCGCCGCCTGGCGTAGCGCCGATATCCATTGGAGACGACTTCTGAAAAAAAAATTGATATGGGTTTGCTCTTTACCTACTACTCGTAGACTAAGCCAGACGTGGGGTGACGAAGTCGACGGTGGAGGGGGCTCTAAGCTGCTTGGGACCGGGCTCCGGTGTGAAGGTTAATTAGCGTAAAGCGTCGAAGATTCAAATTGTTAATTCGACTTTCCTATAGTCCGAAAATTTCTTGCACCTTTTCTTGAACCCCAAAAGACGTGCGGTGGGCAAGGAAGTGCTAATTGCACGTGATTGTTAAATCAAATCCATTCCCCGCAACATCTTCCGTCTCTCACTGTCGTCTAGCATGCCTCGCATCCCGCACCTCTGGCGACCTTGAAGGTCACGCGCAACTGGTCGAACCATATTCGAAGCTGATAATTTCACTTACTTATGATCTTGGGTCCCAAACTCGAATGCCCTATCTGGAGTTATTAGCTGAAATCTCTGAAGCTTGCCTTCCCCTGCCGCAGCTTCTACTGAACAGTACTCGTCGATAGTAATCCTGCCACACTGGTCTCTTTGGGAAGAACTTTTGTAGTAAGTGAGGGCGCAAGGTTGAAGAACACACCAGTACTCGCGCATTGTGGGAAGTAGATAACCTCGTTTAAAGAGGTAACCCTGAAAGAGAAGGCAGGCATGGAAATTAGTAGACGTAATCAGAAAATATTACTAAGATAAAACAATCATCTTATTGGTTTAGTAACAACGTAGCTTTGGAACAGATAACTGCAGCATACGACTCTATGATCAACAGTTCAAAACACATTTTATTTCCTTTTCAAGTTCAGTTACATCTTCAAAATTTATAGAAAACAACACCTAGTTGTCTTTATGTAAGAAATCTACTTTCCATAGCACATAATAAATAGGAGTGCTACAGGGAGCTATCATAAGTCCACAAATAAACAGTATACGAAATTTTGAATTTTTGGCACCTTCTTAATAATATCCTCAATAAAAACATCGTATATTTCGTCGACTGCTTCAACCAGCGCCTTGGAGTGTAGTTGCTGGTCGCAGCAGTACTTGGCTTCTAGGACCGCAAGGAAAGCAGCCCACTTGAAGTGTCCGATGGAGGAGCCCAGGGCTTCCCAGTCGGCTGCGTCCCAGCGGAGGCCTAGGCAGTGGACTAGCTGTTCAGCTACAATGCCTGCTTCTGATGGTTGTAGAACTATCTGGAAATACATAAAATATTATTATTAATATAGCTATATCGGCCTTGCTGCCATTTGTTTAATGGCAGGGATACCGCTTGGTAAGCAAAGGCTTCTATGTTGGTATTGATCGCTCAATGTGTGCAATCTATTTACTGTTTCGCCAACATCCTTGTTACCATCCTTTAAGATCAATGTTTATGTCACTCGATAATCGCTCAGTAGCTATTATGATGCTTGCTTTGTACCTATAGATAATTATCGTGTCAATGCCCCCAATCCTTACAAGGCGAAGCTTAGCGTCATGTGGCCGGCATATGAGATGTAATGAAGCGTATTAGCTGAGAGATATTTTAATTAATGACGTCACGGTATTGGGGAGGTCGGGTCCGAGAAATGTAATAACGGTTTTATGAATGAGCCTCTTTATGAGGTAGGGGCAGGCCAGTTTCATAATGGTTGATTAAATTAATGTGTCTCGGTTAAATGATAGCCCATCATGTTTATGATCAATTTATTTTAGACTGAGGTGGAGTCAGTACTGCAAGAAAAAAATGGTCGCTACCGACTCGTACTTACCTAACTAATACCTACTTATTTATGTTCGTGACCTCTTTTATAATACTTTGCCGTATTAAAATGATCTAAGACTATGCTGCTATATCTATCGCTATCTTTGTACCTTCAAAAATGTTAGCTAGTTTGGTAAAATGGTAGAAGCTATAATCGTCCTCCATATCTAAGGAAGGTTTACCAAAAAAGGTACTTTTGTTAGTTTAGGTGCGTTGATCTATACGTGTCACTGTCACAATCTAAGGTCATGTTATAGATTGTAATGGTTGTAATTACCTGCTTATGTGGCAATAAGATCTTACCACGTAATGTTTAGAGTTATCTGCGTCTTGCACCAGATCGGCGAGCAGACAGAATATTCTGAAGAGCTTGAACACGGAGTCATCGCTGAAGACTGGCTTGTCCCGGCATAGAAGGTTTTTGCGGCAAACTAACCAGCAGACCTGCAATGGTTTGTGACGGAATTAGAACAAAAAAGCGGTAAGTTAAAAGTCATCGAATTTTAACAAACAAAATTTTTTTAAAGAAAATTGATCGAATTAAGAGTTAATTATTAGTTAAGAATACGAAGGAAGTGAAAAAAGGAGTGAGTAACTCGTAATTACCTACCTAATCGTGGCTCCAAGGCAAGGTAAAAACCGATCGACCTAGACTAAGATCTGTTTAGTTACCTCACCATTGATTTATCATAAGTACCTCACAGAACCAGTCAAAGCACCGGTAGCCTAAATCATTCATCATTTTGTGCTTTGATATTAGGCCCTACATCTATAGAAAAAGTTATATTACCTAACTCACAAAGACTCGCGACGACACCTCAATTCATTTGCAACAAAAGTGTCTGCTATTATGACGTTATTCTACGTCCAATTTAGTCATCCGGCTCTAATGGACACTATTTGGCTGCCACCCTTTATTGTGCCAGGGAAGGTGAGGTGTCTCCGCGACCCAAATTCGGTGCCATAAAGATACGGTGGAGCAGTGCCTTCAGTCTAAAGGATTTTAATAAGGGCATCGCTGGTCTTCTGTGACAATACGTGAGTATGTAACCTATAGGTTGTAGTTTTCTGATGGTTTGATGGCTGACTATTTTATTGTTGCCTACCATGGTTATGATGTCATCCTTACATGATATTTGCGTGTTGCGTGGTAAGTATCCATAGATGATCGGATACCAAATCCGGTGGTCCTAGATGCCATAGTGTTCATTAAACACTAGTAGAGACCATTATTTTGACTCTTATCATGCCTTCTCTAGAACATTTTTGTTTGCTTTCCTATAAATGGGCTACAAAAAGAATGACAGAAAGACACCTATGCCTCCCTTGAAGTGTAAAGTAATTGATATGACGTAGATGCAGCGTAGAGTCTATACGAAATAACGTATCATTGAAGCTGTCATATTTATCGAAATAAGCCAAGGTGAGCCAGTCCAGAGTGTAATATTTTCCGTGCAAGATCGATACTTTGGCTGCTATTCAAACTAGCCAGCCAGCTGGAAATCCGTGTCTCGAACTTTAAACATAGTGACAAAACTTTCATTGTCTAACATTTTGTGGCTAAAATCAATAGAAATGCCTATTAACTAAGTATCGTTTATAGTTAGTTATGTTATGTACTTGGTTACTAAACAAAATTTAGTAAATGTGTCGGTAAAAGTACCTATAATTCTCAATAGTTTTTAGCCTGTCTGTTTCTGTGTCAATTTTAATAATTTATGTACTACAGTCCGTTAGTAAAACAACTATGGAACTAGGGAGTTATAATGAACTGCCTACTTGTAGCTAAGTTCTTGGTCAGCAATCTCTATAAAATTGTCTTTGATCAGTTTTGGGTAGCCTTATTAATTATTATATAAGACACTTTACTTAATACCTGTCTATTTCTGCAAACTGGACGGCAGTAGACGGCCTTCGCTAACCCAACTTTTACGTGTGCCCTAGGTCTATTACAATTACATGTACCTAGGCAGTGTTAAAGCAAGGACGCAATGTCATTCAAGCGTAGCTGCTGTTACGTTAACATCGCTTGCAAAAAGTCTTATCTTTATAACAATGATTCAAAGTCTCAAAGTGATAACTTTTTGCTTGTGTTGAAGTTTATTTTATCTCATATCGAAATTTTTGGCTACGGCGACTAATCCTAATAGATATCAATCAGGTAGGCAGGAGATATTATAGTGCAAGAGTGTGTACGCAATACGAGTACTAGGTACTAGTATTTGTTCTATAGCAACAAAAAAGGTGCGCACTCTATTCCTTCACTGATCACTCTCATAGTTCGCTAAGACGGCAATCCGACATGGCCGGGAAGAGATCAGGCGCAGAGTTGGCTAAACGTGCTTTTGGTGGCACGGGTGTGACGTGTGATACCTAGAGCACCACAAACTTCCTACTCCGAGGCTGTTTCTGGGTTATTTCAAGAAAGTAAAGCGTGAGTAAAACCAGCGTGCCAACTATATATTCAACAAAATCAAAATTTCGCGTGTGTGTGTTTAGCCAATAGACCGGCTAAATTGTACGACTATGAAAATTGTGTTAATGTTTGCTGCATGTTGTGTGCTCAAATGAAAGAGTATCTATGAAAAATGAAAATGAAGCCAGAATGAGTCACAAGAAAACAGGGCTCTTGTAACTTGCGTACAAAGGTGTGGTGTGTGTGGTGTGTGTGTGTGTGGTGTGTGTGGTGTGTGTGCGTGTGTGTGTGTGTGTGTGTGTGTGTGTTTGTGTGTGTGTATGTGTGTGTGTGTGTGTGTGTGTGTGTGTGTGTGTGTGTGTGTGTGTGTGTCATCATAGTCTAGTGACTTTACTCGTAACTAGTTTATCTATCTATCAAAAGATCGTGCACCAACCTCACTGATCTTCTTTTCGTAATCCCGGACCACGTGCAGCGTGACTGCTTTAGGCAGCGAGCTGAAGACCTCGTGTTGGAGGTAGTAGCGGAACTCGTCGAAGGTCAGCTCCTGGGAGGACCTGAAGTGGTCCAGTCCTTTCTCCACGCCGTACAGATCGAGTAGAGTGCCGATGTTCGCTGTGAGGACCTGGTAATCAGAAAATGGTATACAGGTCGGCATTAAGAAAATAGCTTAACATTTTATTACTTTGTTTAAGTAGGAATCGGTTAGTTGTTTTACTAACCGATGCTTTTACGGTTAGGTAAAACATCGTGAGGAAACCTGCACACTCAGGCAACTGAATGTGTAACCACGATCCAAAAACTGCTCAAGTTCCTCTGTTAACAGGGTCACGGAGGTCAGATGGCATTCGCTCCACTGTAATTACCTGATCTGCCACATCCTGGATCACGGTCCCAAGCGGACCCTGGGCCCTCGCGTGCGAGTGCACAACCGGGATAACGCTCGGATGATGATGATTATGAAGTAGGAATTTCTAGCGTAACGATGTTGCCAGGACACTTTCATCATCATCTAAGCTCTTTCCTACCATGGTGGTATAGGCCTGCTTCAGCTTTCTACACTGTGGTCTATTTGGGTCACACTCATCCAGTCTGTGCCCATCACCCATACGATGTTATCCTTCCACCGCATCTGTTGTCTCCCGACGCATCGTATAAGTACGAAATGAATGACCAACCAGTTGCTATAATTTCGTAGTACAAGAGACTTGTGTAAGTTTCCTAACTAATCATATATTTCCTGTTTAATAAAAATATAGGAGGTAAGGTAAACTATACAAACTTATTATAAGCAGATCACTTAAGTTAAACATTTGTTTTACCTGCAATTATTGCCTAGCTAAGATCCTACCTCTTAATCTAAAAACGTTCTAAATGAGTATTTGCTGGTAAACATGGTTTATGGTAAACGTGAAAGGTCTAATGATCGCCTGTTTGCGTAGTGAAATGTGTTTGCACACCAAGTCATAATATTTGCCAGTTGTGCTTGTGCTATAGAATAGGTAAAGGCGCCGTGTATTGTCGTCCGCACATGTAGCTTTGATTAAACCCCTGAGAATATTAGCTTTCTTTCCACCGGCACCTTTTTAGGGTTCCGTAGTCCGACAAGGAACCCTTATAAGATCGTTCAGTCTGTCCGTCCTAGTCTGTCACAGCAGAATATCTTCTACGTAGGAGGATACTTCACATTAAGATCTCATTTTTAAAAATACAAAAAAATAAAATTTCCCCTTTTCTAAGGGTACCTCCCCATACACGTAAGGGTGGGGGGGGGGGGGGGGGTAAATTATTGACTTGACTCTAGACTAAGCCAGACGTGGCACAGACGGAGTCGATGATGGAGCGAGCTCACCCAGAAGAAGCCTGTTCACTCTGAGTTTGAAGGTCTTTGGGTTGTAATCCGTTGGAAACACTGAAGCGGGTAGGACCTTTTATAGTACAAGTCATAGGCATCGTTTTTATTAGGTAATAAGTATATGCTTAAGCACTACAGATTAATTTAGTTTTAAGTACTATAAATACATTATTTGTAAACTAAACTTAAGTTTGTAAGATGTTTGTTTTTCTAATAAAGATAAATAAAATATATTATATTCATAATCCTAACTAAACAAAACTCTTCGCTTACCTTAGCGCTATACAGTAGGTAGGGTGATTCAACTTGTGTATCTAATTACCTCTTATTACAAGAATTCTTCACTTTGTAATGGCTAGATATGAAATGACACATGCAGTAGGTTATTAATAAAAAGGCAGATAAAAGAAAAGTCACAATTTTATTGCATGACGAACATCTTCCGAAGAATTCGACGAATGATTAGACTAGACTACCTGGCACTTAACTATTTGTTTAAACTATTTCTAAACGCGTTGAGATTTTTGGAACGCTTAGCAATATTTATGTTTTCTTCTTCTAGCTTTTGTAGAACTACCTAGACTAATTTTTCCTATGTACCTAACACACGTATCTACGTAGTCGAAGTCCTAGTTAGCAGGAGCGAGATACGTGTGTTAAACTGTCATACGATCGATTTCGATACGCATACTTAGGCTCCGGCAGGTGCCGCCTGGTAGCTACTACTACTTTCCCACCGGAAACCAGCAGCTTCTGTGTTCCGTCGGTGAGTGGGAGTGCCGGAACCTTCTTGGTGAGCTCGCTCCACTATCGACTCTGTCTACGCCACATCTTAGTCTACAGTCAAGACCAAACCCATTTTGCGAATGCGAATAGGCAAGAGATTACGTAGGATCAGAATTAGTGGCGTCTTATCGCGAAGGTCAAGGTCTACTTTGGGTCGCTGCGCCTACGAAGTATAAGTAAGTACATAGTTGGTATGTAGGTACCTACATACATAACACAAAATAATTTTCAAGCGACCATACTAAGGGCATTGTTTTAAAGCCTGAACAGCCTCGAAGTAAGAACTCGAAGTTAGTTTGGAATCAAAGTTATGTTTATCGATCCGATGAGGTAGAGTTTAGCGTTGAATTAGAAAGACACAATTCATTAGCAAGACGATTTGGGAACCATTTTCTTATTTGTACTTTCAAATAAACTTTTTCCCAACAGTTCTAAACACATACTTGCAAGCCCCTATAGCAGCGAGGGTACCTATTATGTGGTGCAACGGCGAACTTACTAAATGAATTGAAAATGAACAATGCTTATCGGCCGCCTGCGTGCGCCCACGCACTCGCGCTACGTGGACAATGACCCAGTCATCGCCACTTTGTTATATCACGTGTTTAGTTACTAAATACATTATGTGCAAGCATGGTGCAAGTGAGTAAATTTAAAAACTATGAGTCATGTCTAGAAAAATAATTGACTTAAGTAAGGTTCACTGGTTACAAAATTTATGAGAAAACTAGTTTATTGTAGAAGTAGTTATTAGGCACTTCTAACATTCCCTTTTAGTAAAATATAGGCTTATTAGATGATGTAGGTACCTACCTACTTAAACATAGTTTAAATTTGGAATACCATAGGAAAGTTATTAGTTTGCCCCGGAATTAATCATCTAAAACTTACACACCATCTTTACCGATGATCGGCAAGTGACACGAATGGTGGGAGGAAACTATATACTTAAAGCCTAAATAAAGGTAAGTAGGTAGCTACGTTTTAACTGTAAGTACATCGACAGTGAAAAACATCATTGGGTTTGTCCAATCTCATCTTACTGATAGAAGTTAGTTTAGGAGTAGCCTTCACAGCACAACTTACTACTCAAACAAACAAAGTAGTAATGGCTGCCGTAGGTGTTGTTCTCTGACTCATACACTCAAGCTTATTGCATTTTCTTTGCTAGTATTGAAACCGCAGACTGAAGAAAGAATAGATCCCGCAACCAAAAAAAAGAACAAATAAGTAAGGAATAAATCTCCCATAAGTTTCCCGTATAAGTTATTCGTACAAAAAGGGTCTCTTCAAACATATCTAAACCTACTTAGTATAAAAGTAGAGGCAGCTTAAAGCAGAGCTTTCCTCATAAAAATCTGGACCAGCTTAAGGTTAATGTAGCTTATCAAGCTGTAGTCCTAACCTGTAGTCATATCTGCTGTTCGAAGTCATTATGCAGTACCTAGATAGATACATAAATCTTGATGATTAATTTTTTCCCTTTATTTACACATACCTACTTGAATCGTGGCTTAGCCGGATCTGTAACATCCTTATCCTTAAGCAGTGCTTGGATCTAGTAATAAAAGGAGAAAGATCTTTTATGTTGCATATTTTAGGAGTAAATAAGCAGAAAAATATAATTAAGTACTTATTGGAGTCTGTGTCCATGCCTTTTCTATTATTTCTAATGTTTATGTTATTATTACTGTGTGCTTACACAACATATAAGTGCTATGTTGGCCTGGCTAATGACTGGCTTCCGTGGAATGACCTTACACCGCCTACTGGTCGTCTGTGGAAACGTCACAGTTCGGTGATATCATAACAAGCAAATCGATTAGACTTCCCACTTTATTTGTCTATTTTGGATGGTGATTGCTGAATCATCTGAGCAAAACTTTTAAAGGTAGCGTCTAGTCTAAAACACAAAATAGTTTTTATCGATTTTCACTTTTTATGGGTGTGTTATGCACAGATAGAGATACATACTAGAGAGGGTGAATACGTCTTATTGACTATTATCGTTTGATTAATTTGATTGCAAAATATTATTCGTAATTGCAAACATCATGTGACCTATAAAATATAATTCGACAGGATATTTTTATGATGCTATAGATGTATGTAGGAACTGATCTAAGGATGCTCCCACTATATTCGTATTTTCCTGGCACACTTACATGAGGCCCTTCACATTAACATTCCTGTATGACCAATTTAACTCTTGTTAACAATTTTGTAACGCTGTCTGCCCTTAAAAATCCGTGAACTACATTTACGAAACTTTCTGCTATTATTTAAAATTTATTACCGCGCTGGCTTCATTTAAAGCGGCATGCATGTATGTGCCATAATTGAAATTATAAGCCCTGAATTACATTTAATTTGAGCTTTCAGATTGGCGTGATTTATTTCTTTAATTACACCCCTGTCTCCGATAAAGACATGAAATTACAGTCGTTTAATCGATAACAGAAATCAATTATGTCGGTCGCCATTAAAATTAAATGTCATTTTTTTGACACGTAGCGCGTGAAAGTAGGTAGTTTGACATTTCAAGAAGTTATAATTCAGGGTTGTCACACTCGCAGAGATTGTTAAAACTTCCACCAAATACGGTTATTTACCGTGAATATGTTATTTTAGGTATTCGCTGAATTATTATTCCTTACTATTTTATGTATTTACTGGCTTAAAAATAAATACCTTCTATGCCTCTTAAAAATGGCAGTTTAAAGCATCTCTCAATCGTAGACCTTCTTTACAAATCACTTGGAATAAAAAAAAGTGCTACCTATGCCTATTGTATGGAGCAAGTTTATTTGTAAATACATTTTCTCAGCAGGTAAGTAGCCCAGATTGTCACTTGAGTCCATAAATGGCGCGCAAAATGCGAGTGGCGAGGCGACATTTCATTATTGTAATTTATTTTTATTTGTTTGGCTTTTTGCGAACGACGCAATTTATCGCCACTTCTAACAGAATAGGGAGCTTGTTAGAAATATGAATCTTACTAACTATAAATGGAGGAATAATTATTGTTAATGATTCAACTACCTATAAAGTATATGTAACTAAAAACCTTCCCCTTCCTTTATAAATACCTGCCAACATTATAATAAAATTCAATAAACATAATTCAGTACTCAATATTTTTTTTTATATTTGCGTCTATTAGGTACCACGGACCCTAAATTATATGATGTGATGTAATGAACAGTAGCTTGACATAAATGACCGACCAAATGCTTTAGCAAGATTAAATAAACAAGTAAAAATCAAAAAGTTTGAAAAAGTGCCGAAAATTCCTTTCTTAATGAACAAACCACGTACTTTTGGCTTTTTCAAATTAATAAAGATACAACCTGTATAGCGCCTGATTGAAACCTAACCAAAGAATTTGTATAAGTAGGTAAATAAACTGAATAAAATAAGTTAAATTAAGTGAGTAATAAGGTTCAATCTACGTATATGACATGTGGTAAATAAGTGTATTTATCGATCCATCCATCGATTATGTATAGTGTACATAATCGATGGTTCAACAAACAAAGTGTGGAGCTTTATCTACATAGCTCTTAAAGCTCTCTAAAGTTTTCAGTTTAAAAGAGAAGACATGCCTTAAGTTAGTTTAATCAAGTTGCTCATTTTTCAATTGGATAATCCAATCGAACTAAAAGTTGTTCTACCTAAAAATTTACGGTCATGTCGGACTGCCGTCTCACCGAATTATGAGAGTGAAAGAATAGAGAGTGCACCTGTGTATTGCGCACACACTTGTGCACTATAATATGTCCCGCGCAGTTGGCTAATCTCTGTTGAGATAGGCCGCCGTAGTCGAAATACGGCTAGGAGAAGGACATTACTAAGAATAATATTAATTAATTACTTACATAAGTAAAAAAATACGCACCTACGTGTATATATACACACGTAGGTTCGTATTTTGTAATTTAATTATAAAATATATTTTATATAGCAAAGTTTTTGCACGCTAGCAGGTTTGGTTGGGGCGAGCTTCCAATGAAAGCTCGTTCATTTTGGTTACCGTTAATTTGACTCAATTAGTGTGGTTTTTGTGAAATTCTGCCACTGGATTTAGGGCATAAAGAATGGTAATTGCGCATTCAGAAGTACCTACAACATATCTTTAAGTATATAACTTACAACCAAGTATTTTTTATACGTACCTAACTACTTGCTTGACTTATGGAACTCAGATTTAAAACTGATTAGTTAAGCATGCTCGGTAGGCTTTCAACCTCGGAGTGTTTTGAGCTTATTATTTTTATATGCAGTCTCAAGAGTTTAATCATCGTCCGAGCGTTATCCCGGTTTCTGCACTCGCACACGAGGGCCCAGGGTCCGCTGACCATGATCCAAGATGTGGCAGATCAGGTAATTACAGTGGAGCGACTGCCATCTGACCTCCGTGACCCTGTTACCAAGGGAACCTGACCAGTTTTGGATCATGGTTACACATGCAATCGCCCGAATGTGCAGGTTTCCTCACGATGTTTTCCCTCACCGTAAGAGCATCGGTTAGTGAAACAACTAATGTACATAACTCAGAAAAAGTAATTGGTACATACATGGCGACATGTGGGATCGAACCGGCACCTCCCGCATGAGAAGCAACCCGCTAGCCACTGCGCCACCGACGCTCTCAAGACTCAAGAGTTTGATATCGTAAAAAGGTCGACTTTTATGTTTACAAGCCTTGCAAGGCTAGGCATTAAAGTTATCAATTTAAAAACTTTTATGCAGTTGTAACTTCATTTTTAAATATTTTACTTCTTACCTACACAGATATATTCGGCACTAGAAGTGTCTAGTTGTCTACTAACTGTGATCTTATTTATGTTGATTTTAGGAGGGCTTCAAAATAAAAATGGTTTGGTTTAATTGTAATCTCTTACTGTAAGAAAAGGTATTTAAATCATCGTCATATCAATCCTTTATTATTTGAGTAGCTGTTGCCCGCGACTTCGTACGCGTGGACTCGATGATACAAAATATTTTATATTCCCGTCGCCATCCAGTTATCATGATCACTTAGTCTACCATGTCGTAAGGAGAAGAGAGGAATGAAAAATCAAGGCCAATAGACACTCTTTTTTAGATAGGTTACTATCACCTCGCCATCCGCCTCTGGTAAGAAAATTTCGCAGTGACACCGACTCTAAAACTAAATATTGTCGTATATCTTTTGTTAGTAAAAGTTTAAAGGTATTTTTTAAAATTTTTAGGTTACTTTATTAAAGACAGTTTTATTCCTTTGTAAAAAAATATAGGTAACTTTAGGTTTTAGTGTTCAGGTCAGAGTCAAACCTCCCTACGCAATAGGTAAATGTGGTTTAGCATCTTTTTATCGTGTCCCTAGCCTACTCAAAAGTCGGTTTGTAAGTAACTACTATCGTAAAGTTATTATTATTAGGAGCCTGTCGTGTCCACTGCAGGGCAAAGGCCTACCTACCCTTTCCCCTATATCGTAAAGTAAGTAAGACTATTCTTATACTTAGTTCAATTTCCGTTAGTAGGTGATAAGTAGGTAGTATAAAAAAATAGTGCCAATTGACTTTATTCTTTTATTAATGAAATTAACAAATACATTAATTTAACAAAATTTTGACAAACTGTCTGTGGTGAAAGTATCCACGTACTACGGCTAGCGTTAAGGTCAGCACCAGAAAATTATCTGAAGGATTTTCTCGATTTCTCCAGGTTTCCGTTACCAGATCGTAACTTGGAGACAGTAAGATTACCTTGGGAGTTTGAAAATCAGTCTAAAGTAATTTAGCATATTAATTGCTCCAGACCTTCAATTTGTGTTAGTCAACAGAAAATGCTCATCACGCTTAACAATGATCCCTAAGGCGCTCTATTCATATCTCTTATAGTTGTGCTGAGCTGCTAGGGTTCTATATCAGTTGCTCCAGACCTTCAATTTGTGTACATCAATAGAAAATGCTCATCTCGCTGAACAATGTTCCCTGAGGCGCTCCATTCATATCTCTTATAGTTGAGCTGAGCTGCTAGGGTTCTATATCAGTTGCGTCAGACCTTCAATTTGTGTACATCAATAGAAAGTGCACATTACGCTAAACAATGTTCCCTAAGGTGCTCTATTCGTATCTCTTATAATTGAGCTAAGCTGCTAGGGTTCCATATTAGTTGCTTCAGACCTTCAATTTGTGTACGTCAATAGAAAATGCTCATCACGCTAAATAACTTATCTTTAGGCGCTGCTTTTATATCTATCTTAGTTTAAGTGTACTGCTAGTTCCACGCCAGGTACTCCGATCTTCAAAATAAGTTATAGCCTAGTATTTGCCCAGACTCAATAGCTACACAATAAAAAAAGTTTAATACAAATCCCGTTAGTAGTTCCGGAGATTAGTGTGTACAAACAGACAAACAGACAAAAAAAATAAAAGTTGTAGATTCCTATTCTGTTACTATTTTACCATCACCCTTAATTAGTTTTTGGTAAAAATACTCAATGTACAGACGCATTGGTTTTACTGTGTATAGATATTATAACTTGACCATAATTATCTAAGAATTACTCATATTTCAGTTAAATTGCTTATCTATCATATATTAGATAGCGGTGACCTAAATCTAGGTCGCGAACCGTGGTCTAGCTAGGTATAGACAATAAAGCAATGACGTCATGATCGTTCCCCCTTGACCCGTGAGCCGTTACTATGGGCATTTGCGTCCGATAAATGTGTTAGAGGCCTACTCAGTAAGACGTACTATCGGGGTATCGGGGTACTATCGGGGTCGGGAAGGCTTTAGACGATTTAAAAATACGCATTACCAGTCTGTATCTTCAAAAAATTTTATGTCAGTGTAACTGCGCGTGAGTTTGATTTTTATTCTTACGTCGCTAGAATAGCTATTTGGTTTTATTTGTCCCTAGAAAACTACAATGCGATGTGCAATCGATTTTGACCCAAAGTCTGGTAAGGCGCACTTGTCCTCGATAGTATGTATTCGACTTGCTGTCCCCTGTCAGGGCGGGAAGCGAGCAGAGAAAGATGATTTAAATTACTAAATAACGCAAACCAAAACCTCATAGATGCCGACTTTGATGCTCAAATGCTTTTTCTTGCTTCCCCATACTAAACTGCAACCAGCTGGCATCAGTTTGTATGGAGAACAATTTTTTTAAGATTTCGATATTGGTTCCACAGTTGTTGTATTTGAGCTGCAGAATCGGCATCTAAGAGGTACCGGCAAATATTAAAAGTGAAGGTTAATTTAACGTGTTTAAATCTAAATTAATTGAACAATCTTTTTCAAAAATACCTTTCGACAACATGTCGAAATAGATTGTAATTGATATTATTGTCCAGTGTTAACATTGTTTGGAATGTGTTTCTGCTCGAACGAAACTAATATTTTAATACTTATGTAAACTCTGTTCTCTCAAGTGACTATATTTGTCTTTTGTGAGAATAAATATCGTTAAACCTAATTTTGCGTTATTTCAGCAGAGTTATTTCATAACAACTTGTAGACTTCGACGCAGAATGTGTGAATGAAAAAAAAATTTGTCCTCCAGAATCATGCCAGCTCGGCAGTGAGAGAAAAAGCTAAAGCTAGACCACAAAAAGATAGTCCTTTAAGAAGGGCCTTAAGGGTCCAATCCGTACACTCACTGTAGACATTTACAAAATTTTACAAGTTTTACAATTTGGGCGGACTTTTTGCCAGTATCGGTATTCTTTGCATGTTTATAAAGTAGGTAAATAGGTCATCATCAGATTTAAGAGCTAGGCTCTTGTCGGTGGAGTTTTTTCCATTCCTCTCTGCTTTCCGCCCTTCTCTTAACCTCCTGATACGACCCGACATTTATCTTTTCTTTTATTTGCTGCATGTAGCTTATTCTTGGTCTTCCTCGCTTCCTTTTTCCTTCTATTCTTCCTTCTATTATCGTTTTAATAAAATTGTCGTGTCGAATCAGGTGGCCTAACATTCGTCCCCTCCTACACTCTATTGTTTCCATCAATCTCCTTTTTTCCCTAACCATAGACAAAACTTCTTCATTTGTTTTCTTCTCCGTCCAACTTATACGCTCCATTCTCCTCCAGCACCACATCTCGAAGGCTTCCAGTCTCTCTCTGTCCCTCTTTGTCAATGTCCACGCTTCACATCCATAGAGTGCTATACTTCAAATGTACACTTTAACAAGTTTTTTGCGAACTTTGCTTGATATTCTGGCCTTGAGCAGGTGCTTTTTTGCATTATAAGCTTGTCTCGCCATCGCTATCCTTGCTTTTATATCTGGTGTACATCTGGAGTCACTAGTTATCAAGCTACCTAGATATTTGAAGGTTTTAACCTGTTCTATTTTTGTGTTATTTATTGAGATAGGGCTATATTTTTCCTTTTTAGAAGCAATTAGTGTTTTTGTTTTATTTATGTTAATTTTGAGACCAAATTCTTTAAAAATAGTGTCCATTTCTGTAACCAGTTCTTCCAACTCCAATCTGTTTTCTGCAATGGCTGCAATATCGTCGGCAAAACGAATGAATGCGTATCGCACATTTTATGAATAAATTAAAAATTAGCGGTGAAAGTGGACATCCCTGCCTAACTCCCTGTCTTATTTTTGCCTTTCCGTTTTCCTCTCCTACTTCTATTACCGTTTCTTGGTTTTTATATAATTCATAAATAATCCTTCTGTCTCTATAATCCAATCCAGCTTCTTTGAGTACTTCCATCATTATTTTCCAATTGACCTTATCGAACGCCTTTTCTAAGTCGATAAAAGCTATATGTGTGTCCATGTCAAAATCCAGTCTCCTGTCTATTACTCAAAGCTAGTATGGCTTCTCTGGTTCCCTTCTCTTGCCGAAACCCATATTGATCCGGTCCCAAAAGGCACTCTGTTAACGGTCTTATTCTGTTCTGAATTTTAAAACTAAGCAACTAAAAAGAAAACACAAACCAAAGAACTTGGATCTCAATAAACTTAAGGATATAAATAGTGATAGTAAAGTGCAATATAGTAATAAAGTAGGTCATAAGTTAGAGCAATTTATTGATAGATGTAAGAATAACATTCAAAATATTAATATTGAAGAAAGGTGGAATGAAATCAAAAACATAATGGTCAAAAGCGCAGAAGAGACGATAAAGAAAGAGAAGCTGATTCCGAGGAAAAACTGGCTTAGCCCAGAAATTATAGCGCTAATGTTTGAGAGAAGAGAATTAAGAAACAAGACGGATGATGTCAAGGCAAAGGAGTACAGAATATTAACAAACAAAATAACACGACTGTGCAGGGAATGCGAAAGAAAAACATACGAAAGAGAAATGCAATAAAATAGAGTTTATGATGAAACGGGGGAAAATGGAAAAAGCCTACAATATAATTAAACAAATGGACAAGAAACATAAGAGACGAAGTACAGCTATATTAGATAAAGAAGGGAAAATACTAATGGACTCTAAAAAAATTGTTAAAAGATGGATAGAGTATATAGAAGAGCTTTATTCAGGAGAAGGGATGTCAGAAAGCTATATGGAAAAAGAAGAAGATGTAGATACTTTAGAACTGGGACCTCTGATATTGAAAGAAGAATTCGAAATAGCTTTGAAATGTATTCAAAACGGGAAAACAGCAGGAGTTGATAATATTTATATTGAGATGGTTAAATATGCAGCTTGCAATCAGTTGAAAGAGGAAATTTTTAATTTAATTCAAGAAATGTATAAAACAGGCAAAATACCTCAAGATTTTAATTCAAGCAAGACTGTAACACTACCGAAAAAAGCAAACACACTCAAATGCGAAGAACATAGAACACTAAGTATTATTTTACAGGCAAGTAAAATTTTAATGAAAATAATTCAGAACAGAATAAGGTAAATAGGTATTGCACTAAAAATTCATCGACACTCCAACTGACGTCCTCGGTGGTTAAGTTGGGAGAGCATTCTCCAGGATAGTTAAGGGTCCTAGGTTCGAGTCCCCGAAGACACTTTTGTGTGACACACCCAAAAGTGTCTTCACACCACACTTACTATTTTAAGTATGAAAACTAGATCTACGATTAGTATTTATCTTTCTTCATAACTAGATGGCCACAGCCATCTCCATCCCTAATAGATCCTTGTACCAATGCGGTTGGGGCAGGTCGATTAACTTAGGAAACGCTTGACTTGAGTAAATTACAAACGTTTACTTAAGTCACAGATATCTTAAGTAGACTTCCTTTAGTATGACTGCCTCGTTGGTCTAGTGGTCAGCACGCTGGGTACTATCCACGAGGTCCCGGGTTCGAATCCCGGGTCGGGCTGAGTGTTTGGGTTTTTCTGTCTTGAAATTACTCAGACAGCTCCGGAAGTTGGTGGTGTCAACACCCCCGTGCCTCGGAAAGCACGTTAAGGCGTTGGTCCTGCGCCTGCCATCTGTCATGTCGGACTGCCGTCTCACCGATTTATGAGAGTGAAGGAACAGAGAGTGCACCTGTGTATTGCGCACACACTTGTGCACTATAATATGTCCTGCGCAGTTGGTTAATCTCTGTTGATATAGGTATGCCGCCGTAGTCGAAAACGGCTAGAAGGGGCATTTTTAGTATATAGACTAAACTTCATTGAAAATAATTAACTACTTCAAGTAGAGTCTGTAGCTGAAGGAAAACAAACGTATAAATATTACTCATTTAAGTTATTCAGTAGATAACTTGCACGCGTCTATGACATTTCCTACTAAAGAAATTTGAATCTTAGTTTCAATACCTAATAGGTTCAATATCTCACGTTGGCTTTACAGAGTTAGTCATTTCTCTCCGAATAGGCAAATGTTGACCCTACCAGACGCGTCATGATTCAGCTTTCAAACAAAAGTGTTATTGAAGGAAATAGGTAGCTTTCGATACGAATTCTTCGACTAAGGGACGTTGGATTTAGAATCCAAAATACCTAAGTTTCGTCTTAATTCGAACCAAAACAGTAGGTTTTAGCGTTTTAGTTACGTATAGCCTACCTAAAATATGTGCAAAAATATCAAAATCTGTGTAGCCAATGAGCAATCAACTCATTCAGTCTTTTTTTTACAGCAAAACTTTTAATTTTCAACACAACAAGATTTCAAATAACAAAAATGCCTATGTATTATCTTAATCTTACTTTCATTGAACTAGGTATAATCACTTATGCAGATAAGTAGTGTTATATCAGTTTACTAAGATTGACCTACCTAAAATAAATAATAAGTAGTTTAGACGGTGACGGACGGTGACAAGGACGGTGACGGGACCTTGTTAAATAGTTATATATAAAACAAATATAAGAACTTACCCAATCAATTGTTTAAACTTGTGTTTTAAACAAAACATAAACATTGAAGAAAAGCTATGGGTAAACATCATACATATTACGTATATAGGTACGCACCTTTAGTTTCGATTTGTGCACAACGGCATTATTCTGCAATGAATCGAATGCATGCCAAATACAGTTTGTAACGTTCTTCAAAAGAGCGGCCATTTTCACACCGTAGTAGAGCACAGAGAAATAATTATCATCACAAAACTTTTTTACGACATAGTAAAAAAGATAACCTGTTCGCGCGTGTTTCCCTCGTGCGCTCGGAATTCAAACTGGCCGGCCAGCATCGCGTGATTTCGCTGCGTCAAGCAGCTTTAAGCAAGTTGTTTGGATGTGGCTTGAAAATGAATTTTGCGCTTTGCTTGAAAAAGTTACATAAGTTGTCTTGTAATGAAATGATCGGTCCCGTTAAAAACAATAAAACAAAGCGAAGTAATAAATAAATAGGTCAACTGAGTAGTAAAGGAAATTTATAACGTACTTAGATATAACAAACTCTACGTCACTATTCTATTACACAGACTAGTTACAATACAAAGATTGATTCTATTTGCACCAAGAAACGCAAAACGGATTTAATACCATGTCAAACAAAAAGAACACAGTTGTTGTACCTAGGGATAGGCATACATACTTATGTAAGTATTAGAACTTAGTAGCAGGTAGTATCATACTCCATACTATAGGAGAACCTAGGTATATTTAAAAAATGTACCTACCCACCTGCTATGCAGTTAACAGAGCAGTTTGATAGATTCCATGATTCCAATGCATCCCAGGGTAGTTGGCAAGATCAGGGCCCTATTTCATAAACGAGATAATTTCATGTGCATTTCGTAACTAATATAAAGCTACTAAATGTTTTTATCGCTAACTGCGCAATGTATGTTCACCGAATTGTCGTTGTAATCTTCAATTGTCACGTATACCTATGAAATACTTAGGCCCCTGAAACTTACCTATTAAGATAATTTCATTGTAAAACCCTACCTATAAGAGTATAATGAAACATACTTATTTCTTTCATTCACCATCAGCGGAGATTGAAGGCATCTCAGTGTCAGCATATAATCTTAATTTAGGGCTTCCTTACCACCACCACGTTCTTTTTTAATACGCACCTGAAGTTGAGGTGAAAAAGGGAGGACAGGAAAAATATATATTATCATTGAAAATAATGGTATGAAAGAACATTATAGTAGAGGTACACCACGGCCGGGATGGGAACGTAGCACTAAGAACCACATCTCTTCGTAGTGCTGAGGCCGTCCATCTCCAACATAAAGGTCTGTCACAAAGGGCACACTACACCGTACCATACCTGGACCGTGCTATGAGTAATGAACGTATCAGACACGGAAACAAAATTTAGGCGCGGTGTTGACAATGACGAAATTTGTTTTTTATTCAGGTTTAGGTTTAAAGAATTTATTCTCAAAAAAGATTACAAAATCCACTTAGATGAGAAATATATATTACTAAGCTTATTCTAGGTAGGGGTTACCACTAGTACACGTTTCACAAAAACATATATATTTTGCATTATGACCCGCTTCGGGTTACGACTTAAAAGTGATTAATATAATTAAACAGATGCGACTTAAAACTTTTAATGTTATCGGTATTTTTTATATTTGATGGTATTTTATTGTAAAATTGGGCTCCTTCAAAGGTGATACTCTTTTTCGCTACTTTAGTACCTACGTGTTTTAGACAATACGATCAGACTGGGTCGCCGAAGACTGCGTTTAGATTTGTGATTTTTTTATGAACGACACATTAGTTCTGATAGTTTTACCGATAATTTTTCTTATCAAAATACAAGTGGTATAAATGTAAAGTTGTCGAATGTTCATTAATTTTGTCTCATTGAAAATTTTAGTAAGTAGTTGGTGTTAGGAACGGATATGAAAACAGTGCTTTTATTACTTTACTTTGAGCTCGTTGTATATTCAAGTTTCAAAACAAATCCTTTTTGTCAGTTTCGGTTATAGCACGGTCATGTCATGATGGCATCGTATGGTGTAGTTGGCACACAGACCCTTAAACCTTTTTCCTTTTTTTTATTTATTTACCATTTTAAAAATACATTATAGACATAATTATAAAAGTCGCATTCTGAAACCACTGAGGTTTGTATTGACACGACCTGTTAAGTCGTTTAAATTAAATAATAAAGTAGTAGGTAAGAATTATGTAGGTAGGCCTACTCAATAGTAGCACAGAATAAGTAGTTTCCAATTCCAAGAAATGATTCGTGCTGCGGCAAAAATAAGTATTGGTGTTGATATTACGCACGTGTACAGTACCTACCTTTTTTCTTTTATTGGTGTCGTTGCATGTGATTACGGCCGATTCGAGCCGAACTTAAAATGGCTTGTTGGGTGCAACATTATAATTACGTTTACTCATCGAAACATCGGCGCCATGTCCTCGGATGTTTTCTCCATATCCGCGCGATTGACTCATGCGCAGATCTGATAGGGCTGCTTCTAAAAGTTTTATAGAAGAATTCCGAAAGTAGGTACCTCAAGGGGTTAATCTGAAAATTCAGATTAACCCCTTGAGGATCATAAGATCGCATCGCATAACAATTGATTATCTAATGTGTCTGGAAACTTTATCTCTGAATGGAACATCTAAAGATTTCCAGCGTAGACTGTGTGGGATGTCTGCTGCTACAACTCTGGCTGGACTACACGGTCTGAAAACAGTTCAATTTTTATAGAATAAAAGTACCTACCTGTTGAAGTCTAATGCTTAGGTTCATAGTGTAGAGATAGAGGGGAAAGCTTGTTATGTATTGTTCGATGTAAACCTACACGTAGCATTTCCCGAAATGATTACTAACAATTCTGCCATTGCGTTAGCTAAATGAATACCACATGAAATACACTTTACGGAAATAGACTTCTAGAATTATTAAAGTGGCAACCCTAAGCGAGGACATTCAAGCGCATTTAAATATCTTGCGCCTGGCCAAATCGAGAAGAGCTGTAGGTCACCAATACGTAAAATTCCGCGCAGTTCCATTGAGATCTCAAATTGTTTATCTGACGGTAAACGACCTCTTAAGATCAACCTCCACCCGCCAACGCGCAGCAATAAGTTGCCTTTTTTCTAGGTCTGGTCTGGTTATACTAATAAATATCTATAGACATTACAGGGTGATCAGTCGAAACTATTCAAGAGGGTGTTCTCCTTCTATTTAGTGCCAAACAAATGTATTTAAAAGCAGAATATGAAGGTATACCGAAGTCCCAAGTATGTAGGTTCACGATTTGTACGCAAAGATACATGACCAGTGTTCTAAGGAGAATGATTTTTGCACCATTGCACCATCTAAGATACCTACTTAATATTTCACTAGAAAAATCGACAGCATGTGGTATTACCTTCGGTGCGAGTGCATGGGTTTCAGCCAACGCTATGCCACCACGCATTCGCTCCCAGCTGCGGCCCACGAAGTTGACAGGGCCCCGCCCGGCTTTGAGGAGGGGAGAGCAGCCCCCTCCTCGGTACAAGCAACGACGCGCGGGAACACACACGCGCCGCTGCGACCCCGTGTGGGCGTATCGGTACCCCGCACCGAGTACACCCGGGGTCCTTCAGGGAGGCGGCAGGAGGAGAGCAAAGCGTCCCCTCCAGCGGCCTGTGCGTCGGCGGCGGATCATCGGGGCGTCAGCCGAAGCCTCTCGCACCCTCTCCGCCTCCTCCTACTGCAGGAGCACGCTCTCGCAGAAGGTTTGCACAGCCGCAAACGCCTCCCTGGATCCGGCCATCCTCGCCACGATGGCAGCGAGTGACAAATCACCTCCGACTTCCGCGATGAGGTCCGCGTGCTCCATCGCCCAGGCCGGGCACGACTCGAGGGTGTGTTGCGCGGTATCCTCCTCGCGGCCGTCACAATGGTGACACCGCCCGGTCAACTCGCGACCAATCTGGGCGAGGTACGCCCCAAAACAGCCGTGGCCAGTCAGCATTTGGGTCAGCCTGTAGGACAGGCGACCGTGCCCACGACGCAAAACGGTATTACCTATCCTAACAGAACCTTCTCGACTTTGACAATTGTTTTCATTTTTGACCTTGTATGGAATAAGAAATAAATTAACATAACTCCTAACAATAACATGTACCTGCCCAACAAATCACGTAGCCGGAACCGTCCGATATATCCAAGAGGCCATGCAAAACACTTCTATCGGAAGAGAGCCAAGGCCTACCCTTATACGGAGGCGGCGCTTTCAACCGTATTCTAAGTGGTTCCAATTAGATCTTTATGGTAGTGGCCGATTGAGAAGATTAGTTGCTTAATCCTATGTTTCCGAAGTGTGAATTGTGACGTGCCTTCTGATTAGGACAGGTCGGGGTCATTTTTTTTTGCTGAGTGCGAAAGATATGTAATAAGGTTTTTTTTCAAAACCGCGGGAGAATCACTTTAGTTGAGGTAGCCCGATTTCATCGGTTTTATTGAACGCTGTTAACTTGAGCTTTTATCTCAGATTCCACGGTTCTTAGTTTCTTACTCTGTGCGGTTAAAGTCGGTTTAATAAAAACTACATTACTCAGTTTTTTTCATCAGATTTGAGTATAGTAATAGTCCGACAAGTTCGCACGCGACCCTTCTGCGGAGTGAAAAAACGCCAATCGCACGAGACTGTCATTAGAAATCCTCCTTCCCCGTAACACCACGCGACTCCGCTGACACGCTCGCTCCACTGGAAGGCCGCGCACGAATTTCTCGGACTTAAAACACTTGTCGCGTCGCGTACCTTCAATAGGCTGGGTTTTTGCTGGCTGGCGGTTTTAAGTAAAATAATGTGAGTCAAACAAGCAAACATAATTATTGAAATAACAAAACACCCGACTGCAAAACTTCTATTTTTGAAATGGTCTTTTTAATGCCTTTCATTTAATACCTATATTGCTATGGTATGGAAAAAATCAATGCCCTTCCCCCCTTTATTTCCATTTGCGCTATTTTATGCGTGGTATGCATGGGCGCCATTTTATGCGGCCAGCCTATATCACTATCACAATTTTGTCGAATTCAACGACACCTCATATTTCCAGTCATTTGGGCGGTAGGGCGTGCCAAACAATTATACAAGAAAAACATAACCCTCCTTCCGTAGTCGGGTAAAAACATAACTCTCCTCCCGCTGTCTGGTAAAAAGAAAACACAAATTCTTTGGTAAGGTTTTATTCGTTATTCATCTACTTACGGATAAAATACGTTTACAAATCTGAAAGTACCGGATACACCGTTGGCTCCTAAGGCGCCAACACACGGTAATAACTTATTGCCGCAAGATAAAGAGATATTAGGAACTAAATCTAGGTACAGAATTAAAACAATAACTGCTGTAGAAATTAATAAATGTACCTTAAGTCAATTCTGGAGTAAAAACAAATATAAAACTTGTGACAAGGCGTAAAGTTAATGAAAAAAAAACCGAGGCCAGATTTATGAAGAGAGATGTAATTTTTCTTGTTAGGCATTACGCCATTAACAACTTATACTAGAGTTACCCGATTTGGTTAAATATGGTTCGAGAATCAGGAAAGTTTGAAAAAAAAACTGTTAATTGGAGATGAGTCATGTCATCACTGGAATATTTCTTATTGTAAAGTAACAAGAACTCAAATTACTCGATAAAAATAAGGGTTCCTCTTTATCTTACGGCTTAAAAATACAGACACATAGATTCTCAAAAATGGGTTTTAACCCGAAAAGTCAAAACTACGACTATCCTTATATTATAAATAGCTGAATAGAATAAATAACAAATAGCTCATCTAATTCATAAATACGAATGCGTAAGTACTTACTATACGATTTCCCAAATCCACGCGTGTTGGAAATTGAATGTAGATTTAAGTGAATAAAATACGCAAAAAAATTTTTGGCACCTACGAGTGATTTCAATATTATAATTGTTGCTGGCAATAAAACAGTGTTATGACACATAAAAAAGAAATAAAACTTCAATTTCGTTAAGAAACTCAACTATTTTTGTGGGTAGTGTAATCAATGAATTTTGATAAGAGATAATCAATATTATTTTTTCTTTTCTTTGCATGGAACGGAAAGAGACATATATATTGCAGTCAAACTCTTGTTCGTTTGGCATTTAGGGATAATTATAAGACGGCCTTGACGGCAGACTGCTGATGGCATCGTTCACACCAATCGTATTATCTGCCGCCGACTGTAAGCACGCTTACTGTCAGCCATAATAATACACCGTCAGCAGTTATGTAATAGCGTATTGTCGGTTCGGTGTAAACGAGTCTGTAGCGGACAAAAAGTTTGGTATGAACGATGCCTAAATCAAGTGCAATGATGATAGATAACTACTTAAACAGCATACTTATTTTCTCTTTGCATTTTATTCACTTTAGCCAGCATTTAAAAAATATCAAATTAATACAATACAAAGTCAAACATACAAAAATATTGTACAATGTAATTAAGATCCGCAATGGAATGTATAACTATTAAAAACCTAAGTGCAATAAATGTAATAACAAGTTACATATTGCAATGACTAAACGCAAACGAATAAAGAATATAATTATTTTGTGATCTATGGAACTTATGTCAAATTGTAATAACAATAGACATTGAGATTTTTCGATTTTTTTGGTGCCCGAAGTCTAACGAAACAAGTAAGTATTGATTTTATTCGTGTACGGAACGGACAGAATACACCACAAAATATTTATACAAGAAAAATAAAATTTCAGATACAGTCACGTAGAACAGTTTTATGTGTCTTTAATTGTATGATGATCACAAAACATTCTTGCAAATTAAGTATTTTTATGGATTAAAAAAGCGACTGCCAAACGTGTGACTATAAAATAATAAGATAAAAACACTTCATCAGATTCACAAACTTACGTCTAAAATCAATAAAATATAAGTAACAAAACAATAATAATTTACTAATGAGTAATTACAAAATTGTAAGATATTGGCGAAGTGAAAAATATATTTAAATGGAATTTGATAAATAAAAATGTGAAATGATGAAATAAATAATAATTTTAAAATATATTAAGTCAGCTATTTGTTTCTTATGATACTGAAAGTTTGGTCAACTTATTGTTTATCAAAGATTTATTTATTTATTTAATGGGATGATTACTTTATCATTGCGATTGTAGTAGATATAGGTAGTCTGTACGGGACACAGCATAGTATTAGAGTGTTGGTTTTAATATTTTTTACGCGTTAACTATGTTTTTTTTTATTATGTAATACGAATCCGCTATGTCACTTGATGATAAGCGACGATGCGGGTCTTTTAATAGTAATATTTTTCATTAACACAATGTGTTTTCAGTTCAGTCAGTTCGACTATTAAACTAATGAATTATATTTTTATTAATCATCCTGACACAGATTATAGTAGAACTGTTTCTGAGGAGTGATATAACAATTCAAAAAAACTGCTAGACAAAATCGACCCTTTAAAACCCTGCCAAAGGAACCACATGGCATTGTAAGCCTTGGCTTGCCTAGACAGACTATTTATTCAACACTCATATCAAATATCTCCCCATCGAATTCCCTGGGCGGGAAATCCACAAAACGGTCGTATATTTCATGTATCAGATAATTAAGTAAGTATACAACAAAAAAAAAATAGAAAAAAAGGTTAGACTTTGGATAAGACAAAGACAAGGAGACAAGAGGCGATCTGTGTGAAACAACTAACAGAATTTCATTATTGTCATTTCTTCAAAAAAATTATGAAATTCTGCGGCTTGTTCATTTTCTCACATCTTGTTTTGCCTCCGTTTTGGTGGAGGTGACCCGTACCGTTACCATGAGTTTACGGTGGTTTTACTCGCCAGCGACGACGTAAAAAAAGTGTATGGAAAATTTTAGTTCTCCAAGTAACCGCTGTGCAATTTTCCATTCATTTTTTTTACGTCGTCGCTAGCGAGAGTAAAACCGCCGTAAACTCATGGTAACGGTACAGGCCTTTTTTTAAATAATCAAATAATTATTCTGTAAACATGAATACTAAACATTTATAATATAATTTCTAAATGACGTAAGGAACGTATCATGACTGTTAGTCAGTAAACATGTTGACTAAGCAATAAGTTGACCAAATATTACGAACATCCAACACACAACTACTGTTTTTCTGACTAGGGTATGTCACAGAAACGTACCTTACGCTAAGAGTACATTGAACGAATATTATATTTATGGTTTGCGCCGCACCTTGGAAACTCAAGACTGTATAAGCAATTAAAATATAAAAGCATGGGATCTTTTTAAAACCACAAAAATGTTGAGAGAGCGTCACCGACATCACAGCAGCGTAATGCCATCTTTTACAAAATACACAAATTTACTTAATGACAATAACATATTAATACAAAAAAAAACAGGAAAATAATTACAAATATCTACGCTACCAATCAATTAATGTCAAACAAAAATACCTTTTTTTTGTATTTTTTATTCATTTTAAAAAAAAATGATTCTAAGACGGCACTACGTGCTTTTCTTTGACAAATTTGTGCATTTTACTATTGAATAATGGTTTAACCATTATATATATTGTGATCTGTCTATATTGCGATTGCAAAGGTCTTCGCCGATCAGGGATTTTACCATTGAAAAAAAAAGTTAATTTTAATTTATGAAAATAAAAAATAATAGACTGACGATTTATAACAACATTACAAGACTAGAGTACCTAAGAAAAGATTTGAAAGATTTTTAGGTTACTTGGGAAAAGGTGGAAAGTACTTTTATAATTGTATTCAAGTTAAAATGTTACCATCCAGACATGCAGACGTGTTAAGTTTTTTTTCCTAAAAACAATGTTATTTGATTGATTAGTAAAGCATTTTTTGAATAAAAGATTTCGTTTTATAAATTTCACTTTCGTTCATACTAGTACCATGTTGACTGAAAAAAAATGGAAGCATGTCTGAACAGTAACCAGGATCAATATCACAGAACGAGTGTCAACAAAACATTATGAATAAATATACAAAAAAATCGTTTATGGTCCACAGTTGAGGATATGACAGTTTCGAAGAATAACACTTAAACGTATTGCAATAAAGCTGAATATTGTGCGAGTGTTTCGTACACTAAAGTTTGGGTAAATAGGGTAAATCGTCAGTCTCGATAGTTCAGTAAAATAGGACCCTGTAATTTTAAAAGATAGTGGCACGATGAAGACTTTTACATCCACGTTTGTGGTGATGGGTGATGCTCTCTCACTAGCAATACCCGAAACTGTGTATGTTGGCTCACACGAAAGGCAACCCCGAAACGACAAGCGTTCTCTTTCACACATACCGCACATTTGGCCACTAGAAATCATTTTAATGCCTTTTTCTGTCAAACATTCGCAAAGTGAGCAATGCCTAGCCCCAATATCTCTAAACCAATTAGCAAGCGACTCTATCAGGTCCACAAAGTATTCGTGTAAAATCACAATAAAATACACAAATATTTTCGAGACAAATTCTTTCTCAATCAAAAACAGACCCGCTGCATTTCCACTCGCACTAGATGTTTCATCCCAAAACCCAGTCTTTCTACTTCCCATGTCATTCTTCGTCCGGTTTTCCGTCGATTTTAAATAGATTTCAGAACCGATATGTGATATCGGAACTGATAAAAGCGATGGCAATGCTTTGCGTTTGGTAAAGAGATTTACATCTCCATTACGTCTACAATTTAGCAAAAAACATGATCGGCATACTTCAGAAGCTATAAGGTATCTCTTAACTTCTGCATCACAACTACCTTTTTGAATAAGATCTAAGAACACTAAGTAAGCATCAAGGTATCTTCCATCCCTTTCATCAAACATACGAAACGAAATCAGGATCTGAAGTCTCTTGTAAGAGCGAATACCGCCCGTTAACTTTTTGCTGTAAGGGTTGTGTTTATAGCTGCATAAGGGGGGTGTTACCTGGGCAGCATCACTCTTACCAATCATACGCAACGAAATCTTTCGAAGTCTCTCGTGTGAGCTCATACCGTTCGTAAATTTTCTGCTGTAAGGGTGTTCATAGCTGCATAAGGGGGTAATTACCTGGGCGAGGGTGAGGGTGGGACAGGGTGGCGCGAGTGAGGGAGTGCGGCGCTAGGCGGAGGGGGGAGGCGAGGCAGCGCGTGCGTGTCACCGCGAGCCGGCCGCCTGCCCGCCTCGCCCGCGACGGCCAGGCTTCCCGCGGCGGTTGAAGCCGCTGTTTGAATTTCAAATGTTATGGTCTTGGTATTCAAAAATTGAGGATAGGGAAACCTGTAGACTTTCTGAGGGGTTGTCAATTCATGACCAGCTATGGCCGCACTTCGCAATTTAGGTATGAAGCTACAAGTAAATAGACGGGTTTAACCGGTCTGTCAAATTCTTGCCACATGTGTGCCACACGCCGGTCAGAATCCCAAGTCTGTTAAATTCCGCTAGCAAAATTGTGACATAATAAATAATAATGTCCTCCTAGCCGATTTCGACTACGGCAGCCTATCAACAGAGATTAGCCAACTGCGCAGGACATATTATAGTGCACAAGTGTGTGCGCAATACACAGGTGCACTCTCTGTTCCTTCACTCTCATAATTCGGTGAGATGGCAGTCCGACATGACCGCAGAGAGATCAGGCGCAGGACCAACGGCTTGACGTGCTTTCCCACCGAACCCACGTCCCTTCGCTATCCGGGCGAATGCTCTTACCAACTGAGCTACGGAGGACGTTAGTCAGTCGACGATTTTTTTTTGTAAGTGTTTGCTACGCCAGTAAACCGGCCAGTTGTTAAGAGCATTCGCCCGGATAGCGAAGGGACGTGGGTTCAAGTCCCACCGGATGACAAAGTCGATTATGTTTTGTGAGCGAAATTTAATTTGAGTAGCAAGATTTTTACAGTTTTGATATAGGTGAACTGTCAAAGTAATGCTATTCAATTACGAGTCTATTACAATTTTGCTACTGTAATTTAACAGACTTGGGCCCCAGGTTGCATGTTTGCTTGAAGATCAATTCTGCCGTGTTGCGACTTTCGGACCCTATCTAGTTAGAAGAGCTAAAGTTGCGTGATAGTCGTGCGCTGCCAAACTGGCATTGCACTTTTTACGTTTTAACGCAAGTGCGAGTCAGACTAGTGCACTGAAGGTTCCATACAAACAAACCCTTCTTTTCTATGATGTAACCACAAATTTGCGGTTTTCGCATTTTTTCCTTCACTTGTAGCGCGCCTTCTTTTTTGACTAATATAATGATTCTAGGTCTATCGAAAGTACCCTATAGGTTTTGTTGATTCCCCTGCGAAATGCTAGAAAATAAGACATAAACATATTTTTGGATTGCGTTGACTTAGAAGCTTGATTTTTTAAAGCTTCAAGATACCGAAGACATGTTTGATGTTAATTTCAACTTATTTCCACGCGTTCATGAGAAAAGGCTCTTTTGCAAAGAGTCTAGACAGACAGGCGGACAACAAAGTGACCCAAAAGCGTTCCTTCTTTTTAAGGTACAGAACCCTTAAAAAATGTATTAGTTACGTACCGGTAAGGGCCGCGGTAGACTGGGCGCGCTTGCGGCGAGCCTGGCGCGTTCTCGCTCGAAGTGTGCGGGCGGGCAGACGCCAGCGCCTCGGCCTTGTCCGCCTCCTGGCTCGTGGAGCCGCCCTGGGGACGTACACCGGTTCCACATTTATTTATTTATTTAGAAAGAAAGAAAATACATTTAATAATGAATGGACATCACATAACACACGAAAATAAACAAAAACTGAGCAAAATTATAATTTATGGATGTAAACCAGTCGGACTGTGAACACAGACCTTTAGGGGTCGTACAATAATCACGATATTTTTTTTTCAGAAAAATACTGAAAATATAACACAGGGGTGTAAAGGTGTGTGTTTATTTGTCGAAAGCGCAACCTGTCTGAATATTATTTATAGAACTAAATTAGGTAATACTTTGTACCAAAAAAATACATGTGTGTGTAAAAAACTAAACAACATTTTATAACCAGGCGGTTTTAAAAATTGCTAAAAAACATCATACCAGTAAACTAAGAATACCATCATTACAAAACCCTTGTGTCTAAACCCTTAACAACTGTTCAAAGTATTTTATTCATATCAATAGTAAGTAAAATAAAATACATGACGAGTGAGTTGTCTACAAAGTTCGAATTAAAATAGAAAAAAATATGTATAGTTACTTAACTAACAATGTTGTAAGCATGAAAAATAAACTCACATCATTATCGGAAGGGGAAGTGATGGTAAGAGGTGGCGGTCCGTTATCGCCCATGCCGACCACCCCTCCCCTGGCAACCTGACGCGCCAGCATGGCGGCCATCTTCGCCTGCAGAGCCTGCAAAATATAGGAACATTCATGCGGTAGTGCGACAAATTCATGCGCGACCTTTTTGCACCCCTGTAAGACGTGGGTGGAGCAAGGTAGCCCCTAACGCACACGACTGTCATAGGAGACCCCATAGATTGCAACACCACCTGGGGCCTAATTCTGCAAAATTCCACTAGCAAAATTGTAACTTAATCGTAATTGAATTACAAGAATTCGAGAGTTCTAGTATGGACTAAATGTCAAAATCATACTATTCAATTGCGATTGTGCTAGTTTTAAATGTAGCCGACTTGGGCCCCTGACCCTGCTGACATTCAGCATGCCTCGCCCCCGCATGTCTGCCACAAGAGTCGCACAGAAACATGTCGGACTATACTTGTAGTATGTATTTCCTTCGTACAATACACTGCTAACACTGGACTTTTTTTGAGAGTATTACCACAAAATACCCAATTGCACACCTGTGCAATCTGTAATTACAGAAAATCGGTATGCATTTAACGAAATAGAATAGTGTGATTTAGATAGAGGAGTTCCAAGCATTATACTTTTTAGTTTACCTAGATAGATATTTGCCCCTCTTCCTATAGTCAATTTATGTGTCATTGTTTTGAATTGCAATTGTAAAAGGGTCTGCTAAGTCTGCAATCTGCAACCTGACTCTTTGTGTTGTAAATAAATAAAAATAAAACAGGTGACATCATACCTTCATCTCAGCAGTCAAGCAGAAGGGCGGGGCGGTGACGGACTCCACCGGAGGAGGAGCATTCTTCAATCCTTCCGCGTCACAGGTCACACGGCACCGGCACACCGGGCACGTCTGCTGTGAACAACATACTAAGTCGCAATGTCAATGCTTTTTTGGGTAATGAGGGATTTTCCTAGTGTCAAAAATCAGTAGTTAAAAATCCGCTAGATGGCGTTCACCGAACTAAGTCAGGTAGGTTTTTTTTAAGTAAAGGTTGGTTTTAGCGTTTATTCTATTAAAACGTGATTTTGATTCACGCGTACAAACAGGTCGTTAATTTAACAATTTAGTAATCATCAAGACTTTTTTTTTAACTGCAATTTGAAACTTGCTATTTTTTAAAAGTACTTCCACTACATGTCTGTACACATAATTTGTTTTTGTTCTATGCTCAATGATTTCAACACAATATTTATGTAACTTAGCTAAACAGCGCCATCTATCAACAAAAAAAATTGAGTTGTCAGAAAATCCCTCATTGGGTTGTAAACTAGTCACACAAGGCATTATGTTATTAAGAAAAATAACAGAGACTTTTTTTGAATCTTATTATTATTATTTTTTCATAATATGGAGTATTCTTTAGTATCAAGGACAAAAAAGTAACAAAAAATTAATCAACTGTGTCATCCGGTGGGTCAAACTGGATTTTTGTGAGCGAAATTTGATTTAATTTCGTAAGAACTTGCAAAATAATTGTTTAAGTTATAAAAATAATTAAAACAAGAAAGTGAAAATTGAATTGTAGAACATTTAAACTGACAAGTCAACGTGGCTATTTTGGTTTTAATGTTCCAAGAGCAAAAACTGAACCCTATAACTTAAACTCTTGAACTTATGAACCGTGACCTGTAGCGACAGCAGGAAGGTCGCGCTAGAACTTGTCGAACTATAATATCGTATAAATAATGGTGCAGAGCCCTTCATGCGTAACTCAGACCTGTTTTATGAATTTTTTAAGAACAATCTTTGGAGGACGCATTGGTCAATAAAGTAAATAATTTTGAGATATTCAACTAAACAAATCCAGCTAAATTAACGTTTCTGTTACTAGGAACTATAGCACTAAGTAGTTGAATGACAGGATATTATTAGATTATTATTTATACATTAGATATGTAGATCAACTATTATTAAAATAATATTGTACATCCATACATCCATCGCAGCCTTTATATTACTCCTTCTAAGATATGGGCCAACACGCACGGTAGAGGCCGCCCACCACTTTGTTGGGTGGACGATATCCAGTGCCACGCAAGAGAGGTCTGGATAAGAGTGGCAAGGGAGAGACGATGGATAAATATGGAGGATCCATACACTTCTGGAAAATCTAACCTGGTACTGAGGAGCTTGTGCTTGCTGCCAGCTCGGGAGCTTATCAATGTCTTCTTCGTAATGCTTCTGGCCAGAGATGAAGTGGCCGGCCAGGCAGTAGCTATGGAAGTAGTGGTAGCATTCTGTCTTGATGAATGCGTCTCCATCCACAAAGTTGTTGAGGCAAATCACACATGGACCGCTCGGCAGATTGCTCTTGGTGAGATTCTCACGGATAAGCTATGAATATAAAGTTGATAAATTTTAATTGACAAATTTATAGAATTATCTTACGAAGGATTAGACTGATGTTTAAATAATTTACTACAATTTCATGTGAATGAAATGAAAAAGTATATTAATATTAAATGTACGAGGGGCGTTCAATGTATTCTCGGTATGGGCATGAAAGAAAACTCAGAAAATTTGGAAAAAAACCTATTTTTCAATGTAATCCCCTAGAACCTCAATACACTTATTAGAACGATAAATAAGTTTCTCTAAACCTTCTAAAAAATATTCTTCTGACTTCTCCTCAAAATGGGCATTAATTGCTGTCTTCAGTTCCTCATCGTCGGAAAATCGCTTTCCACGAAGGTCTTTTTTCAAATTTGGGAATAGGTGATAATCACTGGGGGCCAAGTCTGGACTGTACGGAGGATGATTAATTTCTTCGAAGCCGCAGTCTCGCGCAGCAGCCTTCGCCACGCGGGCCGTGTGAACCGGCGCGTTGTCGTGAAGCAACAACACCCCCGCTGTGAGTTTTCCTCGCCTTTTTTCTTTGATTGCTCCTTTTAAATTACGCAGTGTGATTGCGTATGATGCTGCTGTGATGCTTACACCCTTTTTAGTGTATTCTATCAATAAAATACCTTTGGAATCCCAAAAAACCGTAGCCATTATTTTTCCGGCGGATGGGGTGACTTTAAACTTCTTTGGGGGCTCTGCACCCTTTTTTACCCACTGCATGGACTCCTGTTTACTCTCAGGGTCATAGTGATGAACCCACGTCTCATCTCCAGTAACAAGTCGGTCGAAAATACTCGTTGAATCTTCTCCACAGAGCTCTAAAAATTCCTTGCAGCACTCGACACGAACTTGTTTCTGAGGTGCGGTCAGCATTCGCGGCACCCATCTAGCACTGACCTTTGAGAGGTTAAGATGGTCATGCAGGATAGCATGTATGGTACCCACGGATAGGTTTGTTATCTCTGCTAACATCTTGATTTTTATTCTAGCATCTTCAAGTACAAGTTTTTCCACTTTTTTCACTTTTTTTCAGTGGTGACGCTCACGGGCCCGCCCGAGCGAGGGTCGTCTTCAATGCTTTCTCTGCCTCTTTTGAATTCACTTGACCACTTTTGAACGGTTGATAACGACGGGGCAGAGTCTTGGTAAACAGCGACCATCTCTTCGTGAATGATTTTTTGGCTTTTTCCCTGCTTAGTGAGGAATTTTATAACAGCGCGATGCTCGATTTTCTTTATCAGTGTGACGTCAGACATTCTGGTCGTCTTTCACTGACAATAAATAGAAAAGTAATCATCGTAATTAAATGATTTTTTTTATTTATACCCTCAGATAGTGTCATTAACAAATAAGATAATTAGATTACCCACGTTATTAGCAAATTACCCCGATACCGAGAATACATTGAACGCCCCTCGTATGTTGCAAAATTGTAGCATGTGATGTAGAAGACTGTTCATTCAGAATTATTTAGCAATTATACTAGGTCCTCTGCTCTTCTTAATTTATGTTAATAATATGCATGAAATGGGCCTAAATAGTAATATTAGTATTTACGCAGACGATACATGTCTTTCTTACTTCGGCTCATCAATCCAAGACTTAGTAAGCTAAGACCAACAAGATCTTGATATCCTTTATGACTGCTTTCAATATAATTTACTTACTATCAATGTCTCCAAAACCAGTTACATACTGTTCAAAGCCAAAAATAAATCAGTGCCTAATTTCTCATCTCTCACAATAAATAATACACCATTGCATAAAAAAACCCATGAAAAATATCTAGGCCCTTATTTAGATACCCATTTGACATGGAATGTTTATATAAATTATTTATTTTCGCGACCCTCCGTGATTCTCTCTGGATCAATATTCGTTACGTAATTTGTGTTATACCATTTACAACTCATTAGTAAAACCACACTTGTTATATCTTATCGAAATCTGGGGAAATGCAGCTAAAACTAGGTTAGACAAATAACAAATCTTACAAAACAAATGAATAAAAATGCTATTTAATTATAATTTTCAGACATCTACTGAACAAATTTATCGAGAGACAAATTTAATGAACATTAAACAAATATTTACCTACAATGCATGCATTTTTATACGCAAAACAATAAAATCAACACCGACCTAAAATTTACCAAACGGAAAAAAGTTGGACACCCTTGCACTTGACGCGCGAGCTTCATAGTTTTGCCTAAAACTCAAACCAAGTACTGTCAAACCACAATAACATACAAAGGAGCGTGCCTTTATAATAAATTCCTCTGGGAGATCAAGAATATTGACAGGTACAACATATTTAAAAAGTGATTGGCAAACCACATCAAAGCTTGCATAGATTGAACCAAAGAGTAAAATAAAATAAACCTTTGAGTGAACAATTTATATGTAAATAGAACCTTTATATTTCGGAATGTGTCTGTGTGTGTGCGTGCGTGTTTACTTATTTTAACAATGTAATGTAGTGCGACAACGACCATAATTAATTATATACCTATTTAAATTAAGTTCTCATGTAAGTGACTTAATGTAAGTCTTAATGAGAATAAATGTCTTTAAACCCAAACCCATCATTCACAAATTAAATAAGCAAAAACTCAATTTTAATACATCATTACTTAACAAGTTGTATAACAAACTGTAATTCAAATTCTTTCATGAACAGACAACCATTCAAAAGTTAAGAGCATAAAGTTTCACATCAAAAGCCCTGTGAACCAATCACATATTTTTTAAACTAAACAAAAACACAAATGCATTTATTGGTGTATGTTCACCAAAATTTACTTATTCTTGTTAGCAAGCAAATATATAATTTATTAAATCCCTTCAATCAATAATGTTCGTACCTCCCTCCTACCCTTGGAAGATTTGAATCCAGTGTTTTATAAGGTTCACTATTAAAAATATTTTTTTGAAAAGTAACCCACCTCAATCAATTCGAATAGCACAGGCTGCCCCAAGCAATCCAGCAACTTTTGCTTGATTTGAGCATAGATGGATTTCAACACTTCATCGTCCAGACCTCTAGGGTTTCTCAAGGTCACCTCAGGGCTATTGTCTGGGTATCCCGGTGTCAACCGAACCTCCAAAGTAACGCACACATACTGCTGTTCGGCGTCATCCCCAGTAGAAGGAAGAACGACTGTCTCCACAAGCTCTGGTACGCCATTGACCTTCTTAACGACGAAATCGTTCATCAAAATAGCTCCCAAAGCCTCCAGCTCGTCCGAAATCCTGCAAAAAACCGATAACATTGCATAAAACGTATATAATATAATAAAACGTATATATATACAAGTCAATTTCCACAACATTTTACACCAAAAACACACCTTTCATCCACCTGGGCCGACATGGTGACTGAATTAGAGTCTGGGACGTGTGATAACAAGTGCAATAAGTTGAGGCAGGCGCAATGCAGATGCTGCAGCCGAACAGCTGGGAAATCAGGGGAATTCGCGACAAAAATCAATCATGATGAGAGGTATAGATAACATAAAATAATAGACGAAATTCTCTTTGGTTTCGGTCTTGGTGTGGCATTGAGTTCTACTCAATGCGGTGTGGTGAGAAGGGGTGAGTTTCGATTCACAATTCGAAAATATCATCGATTAGGATTCGATAGACTGGTATATTTTATTTTATTGAATCTAATGTTCTGGTATTATTGGTTTTCTTTCTATAGCCTGACCAGAAATATATGGGACCTGAATTAAGGGCACTACAAATACTCTATAAATGACAACACTTGATATAATGATACTAGCGTAGATTGGCAACTGAACATAAAAAACTGTATTATGTTTACATTTGTTACATTTCTAAGTCTGATAAGTTTCTACAATACAAGAACAAGACAAAACACTCGCAAATTAAGTAAGTACTTGTTAATGTCAGTGACTCTTTGTAATATTGGCCTTGAAATTTGAACCAAATTGGAATTATTTTAGCTAAACCACAGTCGGGTAGAAGCAAAATTACCTGATGTTCTTTTAAATTATATTATTTATCATTTTAAATATTGTATGTGAAAGTTTTGAAATTTCTACAAACTGTTTCAGTAAAATATCTTAGCAGGGTGAAGAAAATAAAACTCTCAAAACAAGTTTAAATAATAAAATTTTAAAAATTGCCATCACAATATTCTCCGTTGCCATCAATAGCCAATTCTCACTGCTCGCAATATATTATGACGTACAAAAAATTGTGATATGACAACTAAATCAGTAATCCATTTAAAGAAATTATGTTGATTACATAGATTGTCTTGTCAAAAATTACTAAAAAACATGATAAACTACATTTTCTTTACGACAGCGAATAGTTCTCGGCGTTTTTAACACATAAAATATCAGGCACTCGAAAATCAGATCACGCTTCCACTTTGACACTAATCATTATGACAATCAATGACATTACAATAACGATTCCTGGTTTCGGTTGCCAGTTTAGATAATATAATTCTAATCATCTTTTTCCTATGTGTTTCCTAAAGAGCTCAAGAAACAAAATATGGGCTATATTCAAAATCAAATGAAATATTAAAAAAAAAAATTTTTTTTGCTTGTCCTGTAAAGTCACACTTGACCACAGTTTCGAATGAATAATTTATTCACTAATGAAGCAGTAAAAGTAATAAGTTAAAAAAATAAGGCGCTCCTTTTTGGTATGAAACACTTTTTCCGCCCAAAATTTCCTTTTGCAATTTTAGAATTTAAATGTGAATTATCCTCTTCCATTTAATGAGTTAGGTCTGGCATTTTTATATAAATAAGGCTTAAATAGAAGAAGGTACTTGATTTCTTACGTTTGAAAGTTTTACTAAAAGAAAATAAGGAACCAATCATACTTAAGTACGAACATTTCATGTAAAAAAAGTTTTGCTCTCGTATTACTCATTTAATAAATTGCTAAAGCATAAAAAATTCAAAGCGATTTAAACTGTTTTTGAACTATCGATTGTAAATTGATTCATGTTCATATATTCGCATACTAAGTGTTACATGTGTCATTTATATCGATTAATTCTACTTACAGATTCATAAACACCCGACCCTATACTATAACAGTCAACGAAACGACCATAGATCGAACTTGTTTACTTTAATACAGGTTTTACGGCCGTAGAACGGAGTCTATACAGCCTATTCTTTAAGTCTCCGTTTGTTTGTGTATAATTTTTTGTTCTTTCCTTCAGTAATGTATAGGGGTACACATTAATCCTTAGTGTTTTCCAAATTTATATCGGTTTGGAGGCATAGGCCTGCGTTGTGTCGCGTGGGACCCGCACCGACAGAAGGCTCTACTACCATTGCATACTTTTCAAAAACCCGTACAGGGTTTTTTAAAAATAAACACTTTCAAGTCTGCTTTTGGCCCTCGGCTTGCGCAGAGCAGTTTCAGTTTATTTATTTGCATAAATGAATAGAACATTAATTAGTACAGAAACATTGACCCTGTAATAAGGGTATTGCAAACAATATAATCAATCGTTAAACTAGAAAACATCTTAATTAACCATTGAGTAGATTAATTAACTAAATACTTCTTATTCTGGTATTATTACATACATGAATTATTTTACAAGGTGTAAATTAAATAACGCAAAACCTCTTAGAGGCCGATTCTGATGTTCAAATACAACAGCATTTTCTAAGAGACCAACATCGAAATCGCAATAAAAATTTTGCTTTCCCATACTAAACCGCATCCAGCTGACACCAGTTTGTATGGAGAAGTCTTTTTTTTTGAGATTTCGAAGTTGGTCCCATACTTAAAGTTGTTGAATTGGAGCTGCAGACTCGTCCGCTAAGAGGTTTTTCGTTATTTAATAAACACCTTGTATTGCACATAATATTTGAATATGATACTAGTTAGGTACTTAATTATATTAATTGCATACAATATAAACTTAATCGATAAAAAATATATATATACACATAATTTTATTTCAGGTCTGTATCATCAGTACTCGTCAATGCTATAGTTACCTAGAATTTCTTAATGAGGAGTGATCTTAGCTTATTTTTGAAGGTGTTTAATTTGTTTTCAGTTTTTAAGTAGTTTGGTAGCTTATTTATTCGAATGCATGGGTTCGTTGGTCTAGTGGTCAGCACACTGACTTCCTCGTTGGTTTAGTGGTCAGCACGCTGGGTACTATCCACGAGGTCCCGGGTTCGAATCCCGGGTCGGGCCGAGAGTGTTGGGTTTTTCTGTCTAGAAATAACTCAGACACCGCTCCGGAGTTAAGAAGTTGGTGGTGTTAACACCCCCGTGCCTCGGAAAGCACGTTAAGCCGTTGGTCCTGCGCCTGATCTCTCTACGGTCATGTCAGACTGCCGTCTCACCGAATTATGAGAGTAAAGGAATATAGAGTGCACCTGTGTATTGCGCACACACTTGTGCACTATAATATGTCCCGCGCAGTTGGCTAATCTCTGCTGAGATAGGCCGCCGTAGTCGAAATTCGGCTAAGAGGACATATATTATTATTATTCGAAAGCATGGGTATTGTGGGTTGGAGAATGACAAATATAAATGAAGTTTGTGAATCCATTTTTGTTTGTCACAAACGGACGTGAACTACTTACCTACATTAAAGATTAATATTTTTTGAATTAATAAATTTAGTAAGGCATTTTAAAAGCGTAGGGTTTAAATAATTTAAAATACATTTGATGTTACAAGGACGTGGGAAGTTTTTGGGAAGGAAGTCATAGAAGGAAGCACCAATATTTGGACAATTAAAAAAAATGTAATTGGTAGTGCCCTCGTCGAGGCCACACTCGCAGATAGAACTGTCCTTAATATGCAACTTCGCCAGATGAACGGGGGTACACGCGTGTCCTATCCGTAGTTGACATATAGGTAGTCGACACAACCTTCTTGGGAATATGCGTGTGGCGGAAAAACCATGGTCGAGGTGGATTTTTTTGTTGTATTTCCGCATAAACTTGCCGACCGTTCGGTTGGTATTAACCCAATGTATGTCCCAGGATTTGTACAGATGCACTCGAGAAAGAGAGGCGACGTCATATGAGTATAATTTAAACTGATCTAATGAACCAGTTGAAACCGCTAGCTTGGCACACGTGTAAGCAGATTCGTTTCCAGGTACCTATCCCTCTATGGCTGGGAATCCAGGTTACAATCATATTGATATTATTTTTCTGGCAATCGAAAAGAGCTTCTCTGATCATAAGTATAATAGGAAACTTTATTTTTGATTTAAAAGGGTTGGCCAAAATAGTTTGAAGGCAGCTTAGTGAATCGGAGAAGATTATACAATTATTTAAAGAGTGGGACCTTGCAAAACGAATTGCTTCTAATATAGCAATCGAATCGCCTGTGAAAACTGATGATATGCAGGGGGACATTTATAGGTTAAGCTAATTTTGTACGCTGGTATCCAGACCGCAGCACCGACACAGCCGTCATCAGACAATTTGGACGCATCTGTGTAAATCGGAAACCAGGCTTGCCATTGTTCAAACCAGATACGACGATATCCCTGGGGAGCGGAAACAGAGTCCTTGGATATACCAAAATTTAAAGTAATAGGGGGTTGAAAGATTAGAGATTCAAAGCTGTTAGAATAGAGGGGGTTGATAGGGACTTTTTCAATAGGTGTTGGCAGGCGGTTGAATTTTTGATAACTTAGGAGGATGCAAGGGATCTTATGGGAGGGATCAGAGGGGCTACTTAATGAACAGAGAAGGTTCAGTTTTAACAGAAGGGGGTGTGTTGAATATTGAGCTACTTTGGAATAAAATCGGTCACTAAGGTATTGCCTCCGAAGGTAGAGAGGAGGGTCAACGCACTCCACTTGAAGGGCATTAATGGGAGAGGATCTCAAAGCACCCAATATAATCCGAAGGCACTTGGATTGGATTTTATTTAGTTTATCAAGGGCAGATTTGTTACACGGGTCTAAAAGAAACGAAGCATAATCAAAGTGACTTCGGATGATGGCGTTGTACAGAAGTTTTTGAGAGTATGGGTGAGCACCCCACTTAACACCAGAAAGCGCTCTAAGAACGTTGACTCCCCTCTCCGCCTTTTCCACAATATGATTAAAATGGGCAGTGCCAGATAGTCTGGAGTCCAAGATTAAGCCTAAAAACTTTACTTTATTATTACAGGGAATTGGTGCTCCGTCCGATATAATACGAACTTCGGGTATTACGAGTTTATAAGTAAATGTCACACAACTACACTTTGGTACGGAGATTGAGAGGCCGTGTTCTAATAACCATTCACCAATATATTTGATTGCAGAGTTTAAGCGGGACGTCGCTTTCTAATATTGAATTGGAGGACACGTACGAGGCGATATCATCGGCGTACTGCAAGATGTTACAAAATGAGTCTACTGTTACAGCAGAGGGGAAATCACGGAACCTTGAGGCAGGCCCTTCCAGACTAGACGAGGGGGAAGAAGAGTATCTTGATATCTGACCAAAATCGATCGAGACATCAATGAGTTGCAGATGAGACGTACCAACTTCTCCGAGACACTCAGATTTAACAATTTTTGTCTGAGCACTGGAAGCAGGACGTTGTCATAGGCTGAAGCTATATCTAAAAATACACCTATAAGATACTCCTTTTTTTAAGGCCAACCTAATGTCCGTAGTTAAAATGCTTAAACTGTCCAATGTACTCAAACCCTTCCGAAAACCAAACTGGGTCTTTGACAAAATACCCTGCGATTCTACAAACCATTCAAGACGATTTCTGATCATATGTTCCATGACTTTGAGGAGAACAGAGGAGAGAGCGATGGGACGGTACGAAATATGATCAAGGGGATCTATACCAGGTTTTGGAATGGGGATCACTATTTGCTGTTTCCAGACATCTGGAATTGAACCCTGATCAAAAAAGATATTAACTAAGTTTAAAAAGTACAATTTAGCCCTTTCTGGTGCTTTTATCAAAAATGAATAAGGAATTCCGTCTATTCCAGGGGTTGTGTCAGTTAAGCCATCTAAGGCTGATACAAGCTCTTCAAATGAAAATGGGGAGTCCATGAAGTTTTGGGAGGAATAAGCACAGCTTCTAGTGGACGGGAAGCAGTCCAAGGTTGGGGTAAAAGGAGGGTCTAGCTTGTCGGCAAACGCATTTATCCAGAAGGAAGGATCGTTGGTCATCACATTAGGGGAATCGAGGTAATGCCGGAATCTCCTGATTTGTTTCCAAACCAGAGAAGATGGAGTTCTAGGTGACATGTCCTCACAAAATTTAATCCAACCCATTCTTTTTTTCTTCGATATAAGTTTCCTTGCCTTAGCAGCTGTTCGTTTGTACCTTACATAATTCTCCGTAGTCATCGTATGGTTGTGCCCCTTTTCAGCCTCCCTACGTTTCTGAACAATAGAAGTACACTCAGCATCCCACCAAGGTGGATAGATTTTACGGACAGGATTTTTTTTTGGGAAATGCGCTTCAGCAGATGATTGCAGAGAGTTTACAAAATTTGAATAAGCCGAGAGAGCATTCAAGGGATCTGCAATCGGGAGTGTATTTAATTTCTCGGTAACTGTCGATGAATAGGCAGACCAATCAGCGTCATGTAGTTTAAATTTTAGAAGGGATGGGAGATGGGTATTTACGGATGGTTTATCTAAAAGGGAGATCAGGATAGGAAAGTGGATGCTACTGAATGAGGAGTTAAGGACAGACCACGAAACAAAAGGAGCTAAAGTGGGGGAACAGATAGAGAGATCTACAGCGGAAGCAGGATTTTGATTAGGTGAACATCGCTTTGTTGGTCTACCATTGTTCAGAATACATAAGTTAAGGTCATCCAAAAGGTCCAAGAGCAGTGACACCGGAGAATCCGTAAGATGGCAACCCCAAGAAACATGATGGGCATTAAAAGATCACCCATAATCAAGACTGGAGGAGGAAGGGATGAAATCGTTGCGTGTAGTTCGTTCAAGGAACTGGAATTGGGATATGGGATATAAATGGAAAGGAAGGAGGCACAGCAACGACATTGATGTCGCGGCTGTGGGCGGGGAGAGGGATTTGGGAAAAGGGCAGGGAGCGTTTTACAAGTAAAGCGCACCCTGCATAACCATCGTCTCTATCATCCCGGAGACACAAGTAGCCCGTCACACGGAAGTGCGAACCTGGAACTAACCACGTCTCCGAGATGGCAAAGACAGATGGAGTATATTTATTTATAAAATAAAAAATGTCATGCTTTTTGGGCCTAAGACTTTGGCAGTTCCATTGAACTACCGTTTGGGTCATTATAGTAACTATTACACGTAGACGATTGGGAGAATTGGGATAGTTGATGGGCAACGTTGGACGGTAGTTGGTCCGCTGGACCGGTAACAATACGAATGATCAGGGACAAAATATGTTCCAAGAGTTTTTCATTAATCTCAATTGGGGCAGGAGAGGTTGAGTTTGAGTTCAACGCACAGCCATTTGGGAAAGAGGAAGCACAGTTGCCAACGATGGCTTGATGTGCCTGCCTGTCCTAACTCTTTCCCAAAGGTGCACGAGGGCGGGGAGAGGGACGGGATGCAACAGCCTTCCTATAAGAGACTGAAGAGGGAGGAGTGGGTAGTGGTAAAGACTGAGTAGGGTGTAAGGAAGCGGGAGTTCTCGTCATGTCGGCATATGATCTACGCACTGTTGGGTATAGTGAAGATGCCTGTTCATACGGGACATTGTCCTGTGACATGGTCAACTTTATTAATTTTTGTCGTGAGTGTTCTGGACATGACCTTATAGCGAAGTGCGAACCTGTGCAAAAGAGGCAAGAGCCTTTGTCTTCCTGTACAAGACAGTTTTCTGCGGAATGAGGTTGAGCACATCGGAAGCATCTTGGCTTTGATCTACATTGCGCCTTAACGTGACCGAAGCGACAGCAGTTCATGCACTGGATTGTTGGAAGCTGATACGTCTCAACTGGAATTGAATTGTGAAAGCAAAACACCCTCTCAGGCAAGACTTGGCCCCTAAAAGTGACCACGACAGACTGAGTGGGAATCCAAGAGGTACCATTATCTGAAACTTGTTTCCTATTTAACCGTCTCGCCTTTAAAAAGATGCCACAGCCTTCAGGTACAGATAAAGATTCTGCTAATTCCTGCATCGACCAATCAGTAGGAGTGCCCCTGATAAGTCCCATGCGGGTGATGTTATAAGTCGGGATTGACGCGGTATATTTGTTAATAGTCAGCAAATTGTTGTTGAGAAAAGAGTTAGCTGCGGCGGCTGACGTGAATTCAACCGAAATCCTATTACGCCTGATTTTTTTGACCCCGTCAACCATTACATATTTTATTTTGTTATTGACCAAAAATTTTCAAAACCTCATGGGTTGGATAAAAGCTGCACTTGTAGATACAGATTCTATATGCGAAATATGAATAATAAATGGACCTTTGCCCACATCGCCATATGCTTTCGGTGCAATTACTATTGAAGGGTGCACATACATTGGTTGGCTACTAGTGGATAGTAAGGATACCGGAGCATCCGAGTTTGTCCTTTTAGCTGGTTCAGAGGCCTCTTCCATATTATCCTCTAGACGGCGTTTTGTCGCAGTTTGTGAAAACAAAGGCGGAGATGAGTCGAGTACCGGGGATGACAAATCCATCTGAGATGCGGCTCGGTCGGGAGGATCAGGAGGTTCAGGAGGAAGAGGATCCATAATTTTAGAAAAGGGACTTACCAAGATATATATATGGAGTTAAGAAACCACCACCGTGTTTGTTTAAAGGTAATTAAGCTTATGGCTCCCGAAAACAATACAAGATAACCAAATTATTCCAATGACACGTGTTGCCTGCTAACACTCGCGAGACGGAATCCCTAAAGCTGTTTCTCTGACCAATGTTAACTATGACACCCCAAGTAGCAAACAAATGTCTAAATAAGGTATTGTAGATATCTTGAAGACATAAAGACAAATTCCAGGTGTTGCCGTGGCTAATACTGTTACGTCCCTCAAGATATCTAGTAGATATCCCCCAAGGGTCAGTTAAGTAAAAGTGGGCACAGTATTTAGGACAAAGTAAAGAAAAAGTTAATACTACTGTTAATACAGACTTTAGCCCTAGTTAAGACTATGGTATTGTTAAGCCCTACAACATGGATTTGAAGATATCTTTTAGATTGACTTTAGATAAAAAATAGTTTTGAAGATACCTACAATTTTTAGTTAAGTATGTCAACAATTAATATCACAAATTCGATCTTAACTTAATGAAGTAAAATTTAATTCTTTTGTTAATTTATATAATTTTACTTTAGAAAATATGGTGGAACTTTATGTGAATACTAAAACTCTTTTAAGGTTTATGAAAATGGCGATGAAACAACATCGTTTTTTATTTGAAAATACTGTTTTATGTCTTTGTATGCATTGGTAATTTAAAACGCATGACGGTTTCTCGTGTAAAATTGATGGAAAGTGCTATAAAACTGACGGGCCCTTATAAAACCAAAAAAGAAACAGAAAACTTTCGGATAAATGTATTGGAAATGAAAATTTCGTTGGCGTATAGTGCAGAATACTACCTTTTCTAATAACATACGAAACAATAATATGTTATTAGAATTACATTGACAAAAATATGACTCTTATTTGCTCTAGATTTGGATGAAATTTTGTACGAAAATATAATATTATTATTTTTTCACTGAAAGAGTAAAATGGCGTTAATTCTTGTTTGCCTTAACGAAGTAAAACTTTAGACAATACTGATTTTATTAGGTTAGTTTAGACAAAGTGGAGACAAGTTACATTTGACGTAGTGCTAGTAAAGAGACATTATGCTTAAGTTATACTAAAAACCGTATTAGTGAATGACAAGTTAATACCTCTTAGTATTAAACGATTCTTTAGTTTGTATTAGTTGAAACTATTTTACCTGATGTTTTCTTATCTTGTTATTTCATTATTCTTGTTTACTTGGTGGTAAAGTAAAGTGTATGCAACAAGGAACTATTCATTTTTATTAAGTTATATTATAAATAAATAGTTTTTTGTTGTGGCTAGTAAAGCTGCAGTGTCCTGTTGTATACTCGACGTTTTCAAAGTACTGCACAATGTTTTTTTTAAATCCAATATGCCAGTATTCTCCACTGCCACAAGTTTTAATAGCTACAGACTTTACAGTATTGAAAAGTGTTCTAGCGTCTTTTGGCACGACACCTGGTTCATGCTGGTTTATAATCTGCAATAAGCCATTGATTGCAGTATGTGGTATATGATGATCAATAGACCAGTTTCTCAATTGGTCTCGTAAATTAAAAATACTATTACGTTTAGATTCATTAGAATCTGAATCACTGTCCACTATTACAGTTTCTAAGTTTTGCTCGGTAATTCCTTCCTCGCAATTCACATTCTCCGTTAACGACGCTGGCTGGCTGGGCTGAGTTGAACATGTCGCAGTTGTATCAGTTGAATCTCTTGATCCCACACTGTTTGCAGCTAACTTTCCATATTTTAGAACGCGCCGACAAAAACGACCAGATCCTTTTAATTTTTCAATTTCTTCCATTTTTCTTATTGGTTTTGTTTGGTTTAAAACGTCCCGTTAAATCTAATAGTACTATAAACTTAATACTTTTAGCAAAGCAAGAATAAATCACTCTCCAGAAAAACAGTTTCTAGACTTTGGTGTTACAATTGTGTTAAATATAACTTAGAAATCTATTTTGATTAAACAAGACTAAACAAATTCTTAAATTATTCTATTTTATTTAAAGTGAACCTTTAAATATTCCGAGTATAGTCAAAAAGGTACGGAGTAAGTATACTTAATTAAAAATGGTTTTAGGAACACTTAACTTTGTCTTGGATATTCTTGAATTGCTTAAGTAGCGGTAGTCTGAAACTATTCGGTTTTAAAGAAAAAAATAACTTAATAAAACCCTTTTTGATTTAGTTAAATCAAACTTTAGATAGACTAAAGACAGGTAAGATTTAACCACTATTCTTGAGTGTTGATCTGCGTCTACGCCTCAGTCTACGCTGTGGCCCCACATAATGATGCCATAGCAGGCCTGTGTATCTCCCCGCGTAGGTAGCAAAAACGTAGCTACGTGCGGCGACCCTTTGTAAGGGGCTAAAACAAGCGGCGTGTCGCTACCGGCCAGCTCCACCCTCGCGCGTTTAATTTACCGGCGGCCGCGCGGCTACGTTGCTACGACGAGAATGAATAAAATACTAGAAAGAGGCGCTAGATGGCGTTAGAAGCTTCTCGTAGCAGTCAACCCTATCGCGTCGCGTGATATTACGTCACTGAATAGGTTTAGTGTATTATGAATCATATTCCAGAGCAATAAGTATGAAATTATCTTGCAATGGATTTTTGTAGGTGTCTACACGAAAATGTGTTTGACTCTGAGGCGAAATAAATTACGCCATATTGTTGACGACATTAAGTAGACATTTCTTTGAATACAAATGCTAAGTCATACTTCTGTACGAAGTACTAGTTAGCGATGGGCGATTATTACTAAATTAATCGAATTATTCGAATGATCTCTGTAATCGAATGTATTCGATAAGCAACTGCAGTCATTCGATTATTCTTCGATTATGCGGCGAGCAATACCAGAGCGCGCGGTGTACAGGCCGTACTACTAACTACTAACGAATGAATCGTCATTCGTCGCGTCGATTAATCATTCGGTCGCTACCTGTCCTGTGCGCACAGTCGCGGCAATTGGATCGAATACATTGAAGGGCCCAGCATAGATTATCATTCGATTATCGATTATTATTCGATAATTTTTTTTTTGAATTACTAAATCGACATTCGATAGTTCGAATGGTCGTTAATCGATTCATTCGATTAATTTTTTTCGAACAATCGCCCATCGCTAGTACTAGTACTTATTTTGTGGCCATAGCTCAACCAGGCGAATGCATAATAAGCTGATAGCGCGCATGCTTTGGTAGTGTCAGTTTTGAGGAGGTGTAGGGCATAAATAAATTGGGAGATTTTAGATTTCGTAGTTGTGCCACCGGCTACTTCCCTCGGTGTTGTACAACCTACCCGTAAAGGAAAGTTTTTTTTACTACTGACACTGTTACCTTATTTATTATTGGGAGGCATGCCCGTAGAATATTGTCTGGCGCCCTACCTTTACCTTACTATTGTTTTACTGCTCTGTTTTGTTGTGCGTGACCTTTCTTCAACGCCCGATCTGCTCAATTCCGATACAATCATGTAACAGCATGTAGTTTATTAAATATAAACCCCTTCCACCTTCTAGACGTTATAGCAAAAGTACAAACACTGAACTCTTTCCACAATCTTTTATCACACACAACCGTCTTGGTGTTGACGACCGTCTTGGTGTAGTGGTTCGCGCCCTGGACTTCTAAACCAGGCGGTTGCGGGTTCGAATCCCGCAAGGGGCAAATGTTTGTGTGATGAGTACGAGCTTTTGTACTTAGTCATGGCTGTTTATAAATGTATATAAGTATGTCGTCCGTGACTAGGAAGTCATTATAGCACAAGCTCGCACTTAGTTTGGGGCTAGGTAATTGGTATTTGTTAAAACAATTTAAAAAAACATTATTCAGAATCTGAAAGAATTTAATAAATAAAGATACACTTAAAATATGTAACCTTTTCAAAATAACTTTTAAACCTTAAAATAAGCACACTGTTTTACTCGTGGTAGTGTACCGATAGCTCCACGAGTCAAGTAAAACTACTAAAGACTCTTGTTCGAAGTACTAGTACTTATTCTGTGGTGATAGTACGTCACTGAATAGGTTTAGTGTATTATGAATCATATTCCAGAGTTATAAGAATGAAATTATCTTGCAATGTATTTCTGTAGGTGTCTACACATAAATGTGCTTGAGTCAGAGGCGAACTGAATTACACCATATCGTTAACAACATTGAGTAAATATTTCTTTGAATTTCATTGCAAAGTCATACTTCTGTACGGAGTACTAGGACTTTTTCTGTGCTTTTAGTTAAAAAAAAAAACGCTCGGTAAACCCAAATATCTTGCCCGACCTCTATCCACGAGCTAAGCCGTTTCTTTTGTGTACTACCTATATATAAGCAACTTTGTTGTATACCCTCATTTGATTAATTTTTGGTGAATAAATTGTATCACTACACATCATAAAATCTTTTATTTAACACTGAATATTATAACAATCTTTGGTAACATACATTTTTATAAAAGAAAATGTTGTACACACATTCATCGATCGTCGGGTGGTTAAATAAATTTGTACGGTTGCTTTTGGCGGCATAATAAGTACGCTGCGCCACAGAATAAGTACTAGTACTCCGGGCTGCGCTGCGGTCTCCCAGTCAAAAAATAAAATGGATGCTATTTTAGAAAAAAACGGCCAAGTGCGAGTAAGACTCGCGCACGAAGAGTTCCGTACTATTAACTTACCACATTAGATAGTATGGGCAAAAAAAAACACCTTTGTATGGGAGCCTCCCTTATATATTTTAATTTAATTATTTATTTTCAAAATCTAATATAACATAATATTCTGTGAATATTTTAAGCGTCTACCTGTTGCCATTATAAATATCGAGCAATAAATTGCAAAAAATCACGTTTGTAGTATGGGAGCCCCCCTTAAATATCATTGTTATTTTAATTTAATTATTTATTTTTAAAGTGAACATAAAATTTAGTATTTTGTAAATATTTCAAGCGTCTACCGGTTGCCGTTATTGATAGCGAGCAAAAAACGCTAAAAAATCATTGCTCTCAATCAAGCTATATTGATTAATATAGCTTGGAATTGACCACACAACATTTTTGAACCATTTGAAAAAAAGCTGGAGGGGGACACAAAATAGGCCCTAATGTATTATTGATTTGGTTCAATTGAATTGCTTTTGTTCCTATTTCTTCTCTTACTGCCGCTTTTCGATGTCGTTGAGTTCATAAACCATTGGTTTACGTATCGATTGTTGATATTGAACCTGAAATAAGAAATGGATTGTTAGAGGTAGATATAGTTATGTAAGTAATACAATTCTTATTTGCCCCTGCTTTCTGGTAGGACTTAGGAGTCGAGCGTAGTTTGTTAGGTTCCAATTCCGAGTCGGTGTTATAAGGTTTTCCTATCTTGATATAAATAGGAAACAGCTCAGAGCCTCCGTGACTAGAAAAACACATGAAGCCGTTTGTCTTGCGCCTGGGGCCCAATTCTCGCACCTTAGATTTTATATCTCATAAGATATTTATCGAAAAAACATGGCGGATATCACAAAATGTCGAGAATACGTAACATCTAAATTTTGTGATATCCGCCATGTTTTTTCGATAAATATCGTATGTGATATAATATCGAAGGCGTGAGAATTGGGCCCCTGATCTTTTTCCGATTATGTCGGATTGCCGTCAGACTGAACTATGAGAGTGAAGGAGTAGACAGTGCACCTGTATATTGAGCACAATATTAGTTGTGTACTTAATATCTCCCGCGTAGTTGGCTAATCTCCGATAAGATGGGCCGCTGTAGTCGAAATTCGGCTTAGAGAATTTGTTATTAGTAGGTTAGTAGGAACGCCGATTTGGATTCGGTTGATTAATTATAAGAAATTGCTGGAATTGGATAAACAGTCTCTACGTGAAACCGTTGAATATATTGATAGTTTTGACGCTCCCTTGCTATTCAAGTTGATTCAATTCTGATAGAAAACATTTTAAGTAAGTAGGATACGAATTTTAAAATTTAGTTTGTGGCATAAATTTTCAACCACTTATTACTCTATTTTGTTTAAAAAAAGCACAATACAGAATGTAAGTTTAAGTCATAATTAAAGCTTGTTAAGAAATTATAACAACTCACCTTTTACTCAAAAGTCTAAGTACATTCTTGTTGCATACGCATAATACAATAAATAGTATAACGCCTAAAAAGATGGTGTATGTGTCAATAACGTTATTCACATAGGTAGGAAGCTCCACATACATATTAATCACATCCAAGAACCAGTCAAGCCCAGTGGACACTGTCAGCTTTATGTAAAGGCCAAAACTGAAAAAGAAAGATATAGGTATATTAATGATAGCTAGCTTGTTGGGCACCACTAAAAAAGAAGATAAATTAATACTACCACGCTGGGCGCCATTGCTAACACACGTTGGGCGCCATTATTAAAATAGTCCAAACTAGTTACTTTTGGACTGCAGATTGACACTGAACACGTGAAAGGTAAATCTAATCTTGTTAAAATCTGGGTTAAAAGTCACCGTAATTGAATACGAGTAGGTGTAATTCACATTTGAACTAGTTCAAATGCGTAAATCCCGATTAGGTTAAATATTTATTATGAAACATTTAATTATATCTGTTTTAAAAAAGACATTATATACATAATACATTTTTTTATCTGAAAATGTAACTCCGAGTTCACTGCTTGATCAATCAAACCATTTATGAAACGATCGAGATCTGTTAACCGTTTAGAACGTATAGTATATTTAATTATATATTTTTACAATTATAAATAAATGTGTTACATAAATTAACTTATCGCTATACTTATGTAAGTACCTACTATAAATGGAAACACATCCTATCACGAAATCCACGTGTGTGTACAGACTAAAATAAATGCAAGTTAAAATGCTGCTTACACTGCTTACTGCTTAGTAAACAAAGAGGTAACCTATCTCGTTTCGAAACTTTGCTGTTCGAATTTTAATTTGTCGAAAACGGTTTGACGAAGTTTTAAATATTATAGATTTATTTACATATTATTGTAAGACCATAAATTCACTGTCCCGATGTTTTATTTTCCAGATAAACAGTTCTCCGATTACCAAAAACTTTTTTTTAATTTCATAGATGTTTTTCTTGTCATAACTTTATTTTCAAACAGTTTTAAAGATCGAAGTATTTATTTATTTAAACTTTATTGCACTGTAAGTTGTACAATTGGCGGACTTAATGCCTTAGGGCATTCTCTACCAGTCAACCGCTTGGAGATGCAGAAAGTTGAATCAGTGGCGGAACATTTGCAATTAAATAAAATAAATTATAAAATGCATTAATATTTCAACATAAACATACATACTAATATTACACAAATAAATAAAAAGATATATAAAACAATGATAAACATACATAAAATACACAAAAATGAATTTACAATTAACGAAATTGAAGATATTGACGACATCTAGGTAAACGAAAAGAAAAGAATGAACAAAAAAAAGGTTAGTTCTGAAGAGAGCCAAGGTGAAGATAGTGGGCACGGAGTGACTTTTTAAATGAAAATTTGTTTGGTGACATTCTGATCTCATTAGGGAGAGAATTCCAAAGTCGAATCGCAGAGATTGTGAAAGAGTTCGACATAAAGCCGGACTTGAAAAGTGGTGTGTGGAGATTGAGACTATGGAAAGAGCGAAGGTTGCGCGAAGTTGTGGATGCCAAATAGCTGAAGCGCTGCGTCATATACGTTGGGGAATGAGGGCTACGAAGTATGTTGAAGAGGGTGCACAGGATTCTTATTTCTCTGCGATGACGGATGGGAAGCCATTTAAGCTTTGAACGGTAAGCAGAAATGTGATCGTACTTACGGAGACTGAAGATGAAACGAATACCATTGTTGAGGAGACGGTTAAGTTTATTGAGAAAAGTTTCACTGATATTCATACAACACACGTCGGCGTAGTCGAGAAGAGGGAGGACGAGAGACTGAACGAGAAGAGTTTTCGTGTGAAGAGGGAGAAAATTTTTAAATTTATAGAGAGCCCGTAGAATGGCTGTCACTTTCCTGCTGACCTCGCCAATGTGTTTTGACCAGCAGAGGGTGTTTTCCATGTATAGCCCTAAGTTCTTGACATTTTCGCTGTAAGGAATCACAGCGTTGTTAAATAAGATTGGAGAAGTCGATTCCAAGCTAATCTTAGCCATCTGCCGCGAACTACCTATAATGATGGCTTGACATTTTGAGGGGTTGACGGATATACCATATTTCACGGACCAGTCAGCAATACATGCGAGATCGAGATTAAGAGCTGATATGGCTGAGTCAATATCGGCCACCTCTGCTTGGGTGTATAGCTGAAGATCGTCTGCATACAGATGATAAGAGCAACGAAGGTGGTGAGTGATGGTGTTAATAAAAATCGAGAAAAGAAGCGGAGATAGAATGCCACCTTGTGGAACGCCAGTTGTGAGATTAGACCAATGGGAGAACTGTTGGTCATTTCGAACAGTCTGCTGGCGTCCCTGAAGGTAAGATGAAAACCATTCCAGCGCCTCAGGTGAGACCCGCAATTGAGATAAGATTGCTAGGAGCACATCATGATCAACATTATTGAAGGCATTTGAAAAATCTGTTAAAACTAGAATGGTTACTTTAGAATTCTCCATGCCCTCTCTAATGTCATCGGTGACTTTCAGAAGTGCAGTGGTCGTGCTATGGCCGGGTCGAAATCCTGACTGACATTCATTAAGAAGGTTATTGTTAAATATGAAAGCAGAAAGTTGTTTGTGGACGGCAGCTTCTAAAACCTTCGAAAGAAAAGAAAGAATGGAAATGGGTCGAAAATGGCTAAGTTGACTTGGGTTTGATATTTTTGGAAGTGGAAGAACGTACGCTTTACGCCAGATGTCAGGAACCACCCCAGAGTCGAGAGAAAAATTAATGATGTGTGTAAGAACTGGGACGATTTGAGATAACACAAGCGAGATCATGTTTCTGCCTATATCGTCACAGCCGGTAGCACTAGACTTAATTGATGTAATGAATTTGCGGACCTCACCCTCAGACACCGAAGAAAAAGTGAAGCTATCATGGGAGGCAATGGGTAAAGAAGACAAATAATTTACGGTCGACGATTTGATGTCAGAGTTTAAAGAAACAGGGGATGAGAAATGGGCGTTAATTTCATTTGGAGAGAAAGGATGACAATTTGGAACTGAAGTTGGCTTACCAATGCCAAGCGTTTTTAAAAATTTCCATGTGTCGGCTTGAGAAGCATTTACGATATTTGAATGAATGTGGTGACGTTTGGCTGCTCTTACCATCTGATTGCAGCGATTTCTAGCTATTTTAAATGTTTCCCAAGTTTCCTCGCACCTATTACCCTTAAAGGCCCGAAAAAGACGGTCCCGTTTCGCCATAGCCTCCCTGACCCCGAGAGTGATCCAAGGGGCAGGGGGCGTTTGAGTTTGACAGACCGCTTAGGTGCATGAACGTCATAAAGGTTTCGAAGGCTTGTGTTTAAAATGGCGACTTTTTCATCCACCTTAGCCGCAGCATACACAGGTGACCAGTCAATAGCGGAAGCGTCGGCTTTTAATTTAACAACGTCTACTTTAGCTAAGTTCCTCAGCGTTAAAACAGTGGGTTTGGGTTTGGTCGTACTTAACTTGTAGGTGATGTAGATAAGATCATGCCTGGAGAACCCGGGCGCAGCTAATTGTCCGTGCTGGAGTACAAGGTCAGCAGAAGAAGTGATGATGAGATCAATCCAAGTATCAGGGGTGTCAAGATTATGGTGGGTTGGAGATAAAGGTAAGATAGAAAAATTTGCAGAATTTACAATAGCGCGAAGGTTTTGGGACTGCGGGGTGTCTACGAGAAGATTTGCGTTGAAGTCACCCATGATTATGTGGTGTGAGTAATCGGTGCTAACTGATTCAAGGAGCGCTTCAAAAGAGGGAAGAAATTTGGTCTTCGGTGGGCTATAGATAACCCCAAGGACCGCCCTGACTCCCTTCAGAATTACCTCAAGAACCAAGAACTCCATAGCATGACAGTCCGGTGATGACATGGAAATGATCTTATAAGGAATGTCACTTCGCAGGTAAATGGCGACCCCACCCCATCCCTTACCGACACGATCATTTCTGATGAGTACAAAACCTGGAAGACTGTAACTGGTTGAAGCTAGATTCGGTTTTAAAACTGTTTCAGAAATAAGAACAGCATGAGCGTTACAGGTGGAAAAGGAGTCTACCAGTTCATGATAATGGGCAGGTATGCTTTGAGCATTTATGTGGCAAACGTTAAAGTTATTGGAATTTGCAAAAAGGGGGTCTAGTTGTGAAGAGAGCGTAGCGGAGGAGCTTGCATCACCAGTCGAGTAGAAAGAGGTATTAGAATCACACGCGGAAAAAAACGAATCATCGTCGTCTAATATCATTGGTATATAATAATAATATAATTTTAAGATAAATACTATTTAAATAAAATATAAAAGGTCTATATCTACTTGCAGTCTGCATTTGCCAACCGGCCAACCGTTTACATAAACAACATTACATAAAATAGCATTTAAAAGTGAAATAACAAATAACGTTATCGTTACGTAAGTAAACAATTAATTCAATGATGAATCGGAACGCAACTCGAGCACACCCGTCTGACATCTGTCAAAGTGACAATGCAAGTGAACGTCAACAAAAATTACAAAACTACCTTGTTTGTTGCAAAGACATTGTACTTACTACCAAGACTGTGCACCCAAAAAATGTTGTTTAAGTAAAATGAAATCTATGACTATACTTCTAGGGTAACTATTTGCTTATAAGCGGTAGCCGGCCCAAAACGGTCCTGGCGAGATAGCTTCCGCTGGTAGTGTGTCCTTGTCTAACGTCTTGCCAGCCTAATTAATCATTGGCTTTGGTAGAAATGGTAGATTCTTTTTTAACTATATTTTTTATGATTTACCAAACTCATTAACTTCGAAATGTATTTATAATTTCTACTGTACGTGTTAATTAATAATCAAATCGTTATATTTTAAAAATATTTCATTAATACTAATACTGATGCTGAGTAGTTCTTAAATGTTTTGGCCTGGTAATACTAAATGTCAAATGGTGGCTTGCTTGCACTGAGCGTTGTTTTGAAACTCGCGCTTTGACTTACGACTTTGTAAATTTTCATATTTACCGGTATGCTTTTCAAGTAAAATCGTGAATTTTATTATTTTGTCTGTCAGGAGGGTGCAACAATGAGTCTTCTTAACCTGGTAGTCGCTTTTCTTTCCACAAATAAGTAAAAACAACAATTATATTCGTTAGGGTAACCATGAATTTTGTTGATCAAAGATGTTTTTTCGTATCTCTTATTAGTTGAAAATCTACCTTTTAGCTAACGTACGTGAGCATGCATGTATTAAACCTAATAGATAATCTTAGTGATTCAAATCTTGTGACGCTTTTTCCACATCTTTCTACTGAACTAATTTCCATAAATTTTTTCGTGTTAAGATCACGTTGTGTATGTGAATAATACACGTGATCGACTGTATATAAATGCAATTAATTTTTTCTGAAATAAATGTTTGTTAATTCAATTTCAATTCAATAAATAAATATACAAGAATTGTACTATATGGACTGAAAGTTTTATTAGGTTCTTGTCAATTTAACGGTAGTTCAGATAATACCTATTATACAAAAAGTACTTTCAACTCTTATTAACTCACGTGTACCTACACACTATGTACATGTATATTTTATTTCTACTTAAATATGCTAGGTGTAGGTAGCGTAGTTAGGTAGCCTCAATATATTAGATACAAACACAATCGTTTTTAACAAGCAATTTGTCCCTTGTTTGTTGGTCATGCATGGTCACCTCATTGGAAAGGGACACACTACCGTTGAGAGCCCTCTCGCTCGGACCGGTTCTTGAGTCTCAGTGCACAGTCTAGGTAGTAAGTATAATGTCTTTGGTTTGTTGTGCTTGTGATTATCTAAAAATGCAAATTAGGGCAGCCTTAAAAACATAAAAGATTACAGTAATAAAAAATATATGTGGGTAGCGAATTGGACACAATACGCGTTATTAAACAAAAGCTACTGAATGGACTTGGAAAAGTGCAAATTCAAACTACTTTGCTCGGGTCGAACGCTTCACCTTGGTATTAGCGTCCGAGGTCTTACTGGTAGTCTGCTGCGTCTTCGTCACTGAGGCGACCCTGCTGGGACCAGCCGCCGGCCTCTCCCGCTCATTCATCTGGACACCTGGGTGGTTGGCGGCGAGAACATCAAGCTCAGCAGCACAAACTATACGCCTGCGTGTGTTGTCAGACAGCTTGATAGAGATGACGCCGTCCGTCGTCCAAACATTTTGCATACCGAAGTGTTTGCGAGCGGCAGTAAACACCAATTGCCTGGACCGAGTCAGGAATTCATTGAACTCAACGGATGATCCTCGAAGCAAAGTCTTCTTACGCCAAATTGAAGATTTCGTGTTGCAGTCGGCAAATTTGACCAATATTGGGCGATCCCGGCCCTCTGAGGCAACACCTAGTCTGTGGCAGCTGACAATGCTTACTTCTTTGATGTCCTGGAGTTGAAGCCTGCTGTGGATAATGTTGATGAGCTGGCTCTTATCATCTGTTTTGGGAGACTCCGGGATACCACTAACAACTAGGAACTTGCGGCGCTGTCGAGTTTCCAAGATGTCGACACACTTGGAGAGCTCTGCTATCTGTTGGCGCAGGAGACTTATGATGTTACCAACTAGCTCCTTGAAAGCATGGAACTCGCGTTTTAGTTGACCGATGCTGTCAGCCGAAGTGGATGGTGCAGATGTTGGAGTGGACAGTGCAGATGTTGATGCCCGGAGCTGTGTCTCAAAATCAGCCATCCTTTGCAGCAGTGTGTTTTCCAGCAATCTCTGTGTGTCCGTGACTTGTTCCAGTGTAGTCATGGTGAAGTGCACAATTCTTGATGTGACTAAGGTGATGTGAAAGTGGTTGGCCGGCAGGTAGGCAAGGCAAAGTTTTAAAATTTACATGTATGTTGTTGCCCACATAATATGTGCTTAGTTAGGCTTTAATGCAGACAATAAACTTGAAATTTTGTAAAATAATATTGTTTTTCAAAATAAAACGAAATAAAATTTTGGGAGCACTTTCTAACGTTTTTTACACCTACCGCCGAAAAAAAAAGTAAAAAGTAATCTCAAATCTTCTCAATTTGGAGAAACCTGACTTGCCATGATCCTTCGCCGTAGTACATACTAGTCTGCCTAATATTAGAGTGTAATTTAGAAGCCGGAGGCGCGGAGGGAGTGCAGTCCTTGCCTACTGTAACAAAGATCTGGCGCTTGTGCGAGCTGGAGCGGTTTCACGCTTGCTTGTATGCTGCAAGCAAACATACAGCATGCAAGCAAGCATTGCTTGCATGCTGCATGCCTGCTTGAATGCTACGAGCTCTCTTGTACAATGCATGCCTGCTTGGATGCTGCATGCCTGCTTGGATGCTGCATGCCTGCTTGCATGCTGAATGCATTTTTGCTTGTTTGTTTGTTTGTTTAATATAATATTGAAAACATTTTTCTGGAAACTGAACCATCTGGCAATATTTTTTTTATAAGCTTTATTCAAAAGATGAGTTTTTTTAAATCTTTATTTATTAGAGAGGGTTAATTTACTTAGTGAACACGTCACCCTCATCGGAAATAACAATCATAGTAAATACACGTATTTTCTACGTCTTAAAGCTATCTGTACTAATTTGTATAAGATTCTAGCTAAATCGGATACAGGAAAAGCGAGAACGCTATTACATATACCTGGAGTTCTGAGTTCGATATTCTGCTGATGGCAAATATTTACTCTTTCTGCCTCGTTCCGCACGCATTCTATTAAAATATGGTATACGTTACATTGTAAGCATTTTGGAGATGTTACTTTACCCATTAGTGCCGCGAAACTATTTAGTAGAATATGTTCGGAACGAAGTCTAAAGCTCGTTACAATCTCTTTCCAACTCATATCGGTTTTGTCAAACCAGGGATTTCTGGGGATGGTTGGTTGGTTGTTCTGTACCAAATGCCTTCAGTTAGTGACCGTTCGTCGAAGTGTTATTTCCAAATAGATCTAACTTTAAGCCTCGCCTCGATTAAAGCATCTGCGAGGTACCACGGTATCTCGTTATTAGCAATTCCGTTCAAAGTTGCTTATTCCATATGTTTTAAATTATAAACGACGAGTAGGATGCCCAAAGATCACCATCTACACATGCTGCACCAAGATCTACTAAGCATGTCCTCAGGCGTTCGGCCACGCACCCGCGCCCGACTCGGCCCCACTTGGCGACAACGCCTGCTGGACGATGTCGACCCGGACGAAGAAGCGATCTAAGCCAGTGCCTTCATTTGTGAAATGCAGTTATTCAGTGCCGTAAATAAAGTGGATTGAGTAAAAAAATAAAAAGACGAGTTATAATTCAAAACATATGGACTTAAAAAAAATACAAATGGAAATCGGACTTTCAAAAGAATGTCAATCGTGTTTTTGGTCAAATGAATGAATATATATTTTTGGTAAAAAAAAGGATAAACGATTTGGCGAAATGAATTTCGCACTAGAAAATTTCGATTTAAGATAGGTAACCCAAACTTTCATCCCCCATTTCACCCCTTGATGATTTTATAGCGACATAAAGTAGCCTATGTCCTTCCCAGAGTCTCAAACTATCTCTGTACCAAATTTTATTTGAAACAAACAAAAAAAAACTAATCTTGCCTCATTATAATATTATACATAGTCAGGTCATAAGTTCTGTCACACAATAAAAACTTTTGAATTTAGAATGCTGGCCACAAAAAGTTCACTGAATTCGAATTTTTCATGAAAATAAAAATGTTTACTTTTTAGAATTTTCCTTATTTTTAAATATGGAGTGGACACTTAAAGAAGACCGTGTCGCGGTTATTGCGTTGCATCGTTGCGGTTACTCGCCAATTCAGATTTTCGACTTACTGAAAAATTTGAATATAACCAAAAGATTCGTTTATCGTACCATAAAACGATACAATGAAGACTCTAGTTTAGATGACAGGTCAAGAAGTGGTCGCCCTCGCTCTGTTAGGACTCCAGCAGTGATAAAAGCTGTGAAGGCGCGAATTCAAAGAAATCCCATACGTAAGCAGAAACTGTTGGCCCTTCAGATGGGGTTAAGCAGGACCACGGTGAAAAGGGTGTTAAATGAAGACTTAGGGCTTAGGGCATATTGAAGAATAGTTTGGACGCTCGTTTAATGGACCTGAGACTAAAGAGATGCTGCGCTTTGTTGAAGCGGTACGCGGAAAAAAAGCATCGAGAAATTCTTTTTCCAGATGATAAAAAAATCACCGTGGAAGAGAGCTACGACAAACAAAATGATAGGGTGTACGCACACAGCAGTGAAGAAGTGAGCAACCGTATTCCGCATGTCAAACGAGGTCATTTTCCATCCTCGCTCATGGTTTGGTTGGGAGTCTCTTATTGGGGCTTAACTGAGGTGCATTTTTGTGAGAAAGGCGTAAAAACGAATTCAGTTGTGTATCAAAATACAGTCCTCAAGAACCTTGTGGAACCTGTTTCTCATACCATGTTTAATAACAGGCACTGGGTATTCCAACAAGTTTCTGCGCCAGTTCATAGAGCGAAAAGCACACAAGACTGGCTGGCGACACGAAGATTGGCCCTCCTCCAGTCCAGATTTGAGTCCGTTAGATTACAAGATATGGCAATACTTGGAGGAAAAGGCCTGCTCAAAGCCTCATCCTGATTTGGAGTCACTCAAGGATTCCTTGATTAAGCCAGCCGCCGATATTGACATGGACCTCGTTCGTGTTGCGATAGACGACTGGCCGCGCAGATTGAAGGCCTGTTTTCAAAATCGCGGCGGTCATTTTGAATAAACTTTATTACCATATGGATCTTTGTTTTATGAAGTTCATTTTGCTATATAAACGGTTACATAAATAATAAACATGTCTAAATTATTTCATATTACACATGTGACAGAACTTATGACCTGACTAGGTATAGTGTAGACATTTTGGTACAATAAAAAACTACCGTAAAAACAAACAATAAAAAAAACGAATCGGTAGTATCTACAATAATCTACAACAAGTTGTTTTCAGAAAGAACGATTCTGTCTTTTTATTTTATCAGTCTTCGCACTTACTTGTTACGATCCCGTCTACTTATCCTGCTCTCCGAACTGTTCAGGGTCTTGCCTGATTTTCGGCAACAGAAATGGTATGTGGTCATCGCAAAGAATACCAGATTGACACACAGTATTATCGTGATTGGAATATAGTGAAACAGCGGGCTCTCTAAAATGAAAGAACACGTTAAATGCCTAAATAATGAAAATATTATTATCAGGTACCTAAATAAATACATAGGATGAAAGTAGTACCTAGCCACTTACCGAAAAGTGCCAGTACCTACTTTACGTTGGTCTACTATTTTCAACAGTAAAACTGATCCAACAAAATTGAGGTCCCGGGCTCGAATCTTGGCCAAAGCCATAAATCTGAATTTATTTCTTTTGCAGTCAGCATGATGACAGATTTTGACTGTTTAGTTAGTGTAAATAGTCTTACTTTATTCACCCCGACCCCGAATATGGCCATCAATACCCACAACTCTTACTATGGGTTCATCACTAAAAAAGGTTCTCCATACATTGTCAGCAACGTAGCAGAATTATTTGTATGGAGCATCTGTTTTTTAGGGTTCCGTACTGATTGAAACACTTAAGGGCAGTTCTCCAAAGACCTTACAAATAACACTTCATATACTGAAAATTAAAATCATCCTATCGCCTTTAACGACGGCGAACGTACTTGAATGCATGCAGACTTCAAACATTGGTTTGACAGTCGTGAGGTCCACTTCATCCAGGATGATAACTCCAATCAGCATAATCAGTGGCATCCCGACCGCGTACAGAGAGGCTCTTAGAAATTTGTGATTGGCTTCGCGTGAGCGCTTTGGCCGAAATTCATTCTTGGGTCTGCAAATCGAAAATAAAATGTCAAAAGACAGAATATTTATAACTTTCTTATAATAAAATATGTTTTTCCTATGCCCAATTCCTTTGATAGTACTGGAAATAAATAACATTATAGTGACAAACGCGGCGCAGATAAAAATCTTACTGAAATTATAACTGACACAATTTATTACAAATTATAGTCTGGTATAGCTGGTATATCTGATGAGAAATGCTAAATGCTTTACAAATACAGGATTGGCAGTTGGCATGTATATGGAAGGCAAAGAGCTACAAAACCACAACAAATTGCGAGAAAACCTACAGCAAGCAAGGTAAAGTGGGCAACATGCTATAATCAGGAAAGGAAAATTACTTATTAACGAGAAGGAAGCACTAGATATTCAACACCACCACAACGGTCAGTAGAGACAAGCTACAAGAATAGAAACAATAAAAACACCCTAGAGAAGATAAATGAAGAAAAAAGAGAATTAAGTAATAAACCCCGGCCTTCACCGCAGCCAGGCATCTCACACTCGATGTACTTGCAATAACGTAATGTTCGATGCTTAGGGTACATTTTCGTGCGCAGCGGTCTGCTACAAAAAATTGTAGGCTATTATAAAAGTAGGTATGGACTATTTTCTATGGAGTGATTTATCTGTTACGTAGTAACTATTATATAATCTGTGCCGCAGCAGAGTTACGTTGCCAATACCCCAGGAGAAGCGGTGAACCAGACATTTCAATAGAGGACCACTAATCACATTCCAAAATATACAAAGCATAGGAAATAAAGTACATCTAGTTGAAAATGTTTATTAGATTATAATATTGATGTATTGTTGTTATCAGAAGTATGGAGAAATTATGATTACTACAAATCTATTGTTATACCTGGCTATAGATTTGGATCACTGTACTGTAGAGTAAATTATGGGGGAGGGGGAGTATGTTTACTGATTAAGGACAATATAGATTAGATAGAGTGGAGGGATATTGTTAACTGTTCTGTAGAATATTTATAGAGTTTTGTGCCATAGAGATACCCAAAATAAATACAATAATTATAGGAATAAATCAGGGCAGATCGCCATATAAATATTTTTTATGAACAAAGGAAAAAACTACTGAATAAAATAAATTCAATAGACAAAAACAAATATAAATTAATAGGCCGAGACTTTAATATAGATATAAAAGCAAAAAAAAATATAATAGAAAAAAGAAACAAGCTTCAGATTTGACAAACTTAATTAACTCTTTTAATCTAAAACAATTAATACGAAAACATACACGTGTTACTAAAAAAACATCAACCTGTATTGATCTTATTTTTACAAATAATACCACAGCACTCTCAGCCTACTACGCTTATTGGGGTAGCAGTGTAAATGTAAATGATACTTTTCTACTACAAAAAATGTGTAAGAATAATAGCTCAAATATGCTTATTTGAGTTATTATTCTTACACATATTTTTGTAGAGAAAGTTGTTAGCCATTTTTTGTAATATACAGACTATTAACACTAACTACAATTTACATATTCGACCTGTGACTATTTGTTAATTTGTTCCCAAAGAGGAAAGATATCCATAACAAAAATACCCGTAAAAGGGAAAATCTGTTCAAAATGCTACATGACAACCCATATTATATGGCTTTAAGGGTCTATGATAAATTACCTAAATATATAAAAAATGAACAAAAATACAAAACATTTAATAAAAAGCTTAGAGAATTCCAAGATAAATGTTATTAAAGTTTATATGAATATTTAATAGAAACTACATAGTGTAATGATATTATCAACTGATACTTAATAATAAAAGACAAAGTCATATATGTTTGATACATAAATACACTTAAATGAATAATAATAATTAAGGAAAATACAATAAATAACCAAATGTTTACTTTGATAGCTAAGGCGCTCTGATATTGTTAAGTGATAATTGCCTGTTAATAATAAATTGGTGTTTATTATTATGAGATAAGTATTAAGTATAATGTAATATAGCCCTCTAATACTTTGCAATACCCAAATTGTAAGGGTTACTAAGTAATAAGCTCAATTTTCTAGCTTAAGACCTGCTGTAAACAAACATTTATGTAACACTTAGTAGGTATGCGAATAAATGAATATGAATATCTCATGCTAAGGACTACGACTTTGTTTTGTTTGGTCACACTACTATACGACGTCCACGAGCTAGGGTCATAGCACACTTATCAACTCGGAAAGGGATCGTCACCGTATCGCCTTTCACTTCGCTGTCAAATAGGCGTCAACCTAACGTAAGTACGTAACCAAAGCGGATCAGCAGCTCCGGTACGTCGACTCGGCTACGGCAGGGCGACGCCGCGCTTACCGCGGGAGGGGTGAGAAGTTCAAGGGTGGATGAAGAGACGTAAGCTCGGGTAAGCGCGGGGACCGCTAGTTGACCGACCCGCAAAACGGTTCGTGAGTTGGTCCCGAGGCGAGGCGATTAAGTTACGATTCCAATTAGTGTGCGTTGCAGTACGGAGTTTCGTACAAAGAATACTGAACGGCTCGAGTTAATACGTTTACGAGTTGATAAGTGTGCTGTGACCCCTACTATACGTAGCCAGAGATTATATAAACGTAGCTACGACGTCGCTACGAATGCCTGAGAGTGATAATGATTGGAGGTCAGTGACCGCAAACATTGATATTAATATGGACATACCCCTGGTATTCCGGATTATTAAGACTTAAATGTTATTCTAGTCGTAAAATAAAAAGAAAAAATTGTAAAGTGCCAAACCGTCTACCTGTTGCCGTTATTAATAGCGAGCAAAAAACGCTAGACAGACGTTTTTTGTATGGGATTCCCCCTTAATATTTATTTTACTCTATTTTTAGTATTTGTTGTTATAGCGGCAACAGAAATACATCAGCCATCTGTGAAAATTTCAACTGTCTAGCTATCACGGTTTATGAGATACATCCTGGACATACAGACAGCGGAGGCTTAGTAATAGGGTCCCGTTTTTACCCGAAATTTGTCCCGAAGCAGTATTAGGTAAAAAATTTATGTTGGGACGTGTATAAGTGCCCCCCAGTGGGCCTACATGCATAAATAAATGACTTTTATGACTTTTACCCTTCGGGTACGAAACCCTAAAAAGGCATATGCATATAAATCTCGCTCTGTCAAAGTATATAAGATCAATCTACCTACTCCGATCTCTGGTTATCAGAAACGTCACCCGTGGCGCGCGGTGATTGAGGAGTTAAGAGACCGAATCACATGCCGTACGCGCATCGCGCCGGTCGCCCGTAGAATCATACTGCGCCTTACTAATCTATTTATTTATTTTTTATTTTATTTTATTTATTTAAAAAACCAACAGCGATACAAGTTTTGTTCGACAATTTGAATAGAAGTATAAGTAAGGCTAATGATAGGTTCCCCTCAAAATAACTACTTGTAATAGAATCTTATAAAGAAGAAAAAGTTAAAATTAATTAATAATATTAAACATTAAACATATTCCGCCTCAAATGTTTAAGCTATAATAAATATAAACGTTAAAGGTAACGCTCGCAATCATGAATAGAAGTGTACATTTTCCAGTAGAATAAATTATTATAATCGCCAACAACTCCAAAACCATACTAATAATGACAATAAATACAGTATTTAAGATAAACTTTCATAGTGTATGAGTGCGTGGAGAGAGAGAGAGAGAGAGTGCGCGCGTGTGTGCACCTGTAAGCCCTACGGATATGATGAATCAAAACAGATTGGCCAGTTTTTTATAGTTTAATAGGTTCATCTCCGTGCTTCGGAAGGCACGTTAAGCAGTTGGTCCCGGCTAATATCTGTGGTATTAGTCGTTAAGCCTAGTCAGAGGCCCTAGGGCGGCTTGATAACTTCTGACAGTAAGGTTTGTCACTTGCCTTACATACACCCCTCCACCAATCCGCACTGAGCCCGCGTGGTGAAGTATGGCTCGTTCCTCCTCATAGTTGAGGTGAGGCCTTTTCCCAGCAGTGGGATCTAATAGGCTGACTTATTTATTTATTTAATAGGTACATACATTACAATCTTAAAACTAGATCAAAACTTCAGTATCATCATAAGTACTTACCTATTTATCAGAGAAAATGACTTTTTCGAAAAGTGTCAGATACAGATATTGAAATACGAGTCAAGCCATCCATACTAAAAACGTAAAGGGTGTGGGTTTTCTACACATTGCATGCGTTTTAGATATTATTAAACAGGTATTCTGTGATATAATAATAATAATAAATGTTTATTAGCCAAAAAGTTACATTAGTTTAGTTTACGCCCTGGCCCCCACACTAGGAGGATTCCCTGTGTTGTGGGTTTCAGTCTCTTTCGTCTCAAGAGTTTATTTTAATAATATAAGCAAGTAAAGCAATAAAGTTTAAACACTACAGTTTTACAGTTTAAGTTAAATTTTTAGCTAAAAAGTTAGAATAAACAAACAATCCATTAGTGTGTGTTTGTGTTTGTGTGTGTGTGTGTGTGTGCATTTGCGAAAGAGAGTGTGTAAGAGATGTGTGTATTAAATATCTAATATTTATTTATCTAATAGGATAGTATATATTTTTACAGTTTTTACATGTATACAAAGCTATTAAGTGTTTATATCATATAATATTATTTTGTATATAATAGGTTTTACTAAAAGTTATATAATATTCCTTTACTGCGCTTTTACGAGTGTCTATATAATTTAGGCCTGATATGATACTAACAAAATGAAACTAACCTAAAGGCGTCCCAAATTTCGTAGGCTATCACGTTCAGCCAGAAGTAGGTGGCCATGACAAAAAAGTACATAAAGGCGCCTGAAAAAAAAAGGGATTCAATGTTCAATGTTTAACAGACTCATGAAAACGCGATGTGTCTGGACAGTGGTATTATAAAAATATTAAAAAAAAACTTTTTTTGCTTCTACATATTTCAATAAAAATACCGGCCTAAGTGCTAGCCGGAGCTCGCGCACGAAGGGTTCTGTACCATTATCTATACAACAACATTAATAAAAATTAAGATTAATTATTTAATACAATACAAAAACAAAAATTATAAAAAGGGACCTAGTGGTAAGGTTCCCAGCATGCTGGCAGCATTACCGCGCTGGATAGCGATGCTTAGGTATACGCTGAGCAAGGTAGCTGCCAGCTCAGGTCACCACTGATGTCTACTAGCCTCTTGGAAATCTCTTTGAAAAAAGAAATAGCGTTAGGACCCCACGAACCCAGTGTTTCGACTCCGAACGGTACAAAGTAGTACCGGGAGTCGATCTGCCTGTGTTCTTTTTAAAGTTTTCGGCACTTGTCGCAGCCAAACCAGCATCACGGCTTGTCCGGGGCAGATGAGAGGCTGCAAGTGTATTGACACAGGTAGCATCCCACACAAGAGCCCGACCCATTCGCCAAGGAACATTAAACACTATATGATACCCTTTCTTTTAGTTACCAAAAAATCATATCAGCGTATTGCAGCCCATTGCTGGACATAGACCTCTCAAAGACTGTGCCAACTTTCACGGTCCTCCGCTTCTCGCACCCAAGCACCACCGGCCTTAAGAATTACATTAAATATTTTTTTTACATTTTTTATTTTAATAAAACAATTAAAAAACCTATCAAGGTTTTTTTAATTTAATTTAATTCTTGATTTTTATTAGAATATACAATGTATTATTCTGTGAATATTTTAAGATTGAATACCTATGTTGCCGTTATTAATATCGAACAAAAAATACGTTTTTTGTTTAGGAGCCCCCTTAAATATTTTTTTTATTTTAATTTAAGTATTTATAATTATAGTAAATAATAAATATATAATGTAATATTCTGTGAGTGTACTCACAGTGACTCACATTTAGCCGGTATTTCTTGGGAACGCGTGAAATGAACATGAAAAATATTATGGCCTAGATTGTACCATTCTCTATGAACATTTATGTATATTGATATTGTGTGTGGTGTGCAATAAAGAGTATCCATCTATCTATGTATCTATGCCTGCGACCCATAGAAGCTGTGAAAAAAATAGCTTCTAAGTTAACGAATCTTAAGATACGGCAATTTTAGCCATATTTCCTAACATTTCGCAGAGATATCAAGCAATATTATTAATTATGTATTTCCTGCATCACTTGTATGTAATACCATCACTTCAATTCCTGTTGCGTGGCGTATTGCAATAATCTGTTGTTAATAAAAATATGTATATTTGTTCTTTTGAAACATTAAAGAATTGAATTGAACCGCCGCGCTGGTACAAAGACGCGTTTGGTTTATTTATGGTGCTTTTAGGGTTCCATAGTGCTTCCTTGGGTTTGGTCGGGTTCCTTGACAGGACAAGAAACCCTTATAGTTTCATGTCCGTCCATCTATCTGTCTGTCCGAGGTTTTGCTAAGAGAGTATAAGTACTAGACAGCTGTAATATTGTAAGTGTCTGTATACTAATTACGCCGACAAAGTGGTAGAATAAAATTTTGGAAAATATATTTTTTAAGGTAGCATTTCTACACGTGAAGTGGGTATGATTTTTTTTCGTCTTCTTCTACCCCATCGTGTAGGGTATCGTTGTTGTACATCTAAAATGATTTAGGGGTTTCTAAAATGTTTTTTTTTATTTATTGCTTCATTTACGAAATATAATATCAAACTTCAAAGTGCAATTTTTTGGTCCAGTAGGGTCCCCCTTCTAAAAGCTAAATTGCTGGCCTGAAAAAATTCATGACGGTAGTGCAATTTATAATCTTTAAAGGAAAGCTGTAGCTATTTAGATAACTTTATTAGTTTAGCTGTAATATTCGTTAAACTTGGATGTACTTGGGTGTACCAAATACAAAATCCTTGGAATAATTTCGGTAAAGTGACTTAGATAAAGTAGATTAGAGTACGGAACCAACCCTGCGTGCGCGAGTCCGGCTTACACTTGGCCTTTTATTATTTGAAATAGGTTTGCTCTTGAATCTAAGCTATAGACCAGTAACTATACTTACCGATGCATTTACATCCGATGTTGTCCAGCACATGAAAATGTAAGCCAAGTCTTAGGGTGGCGGTCAGTGCGAACGTGATAGCAAGACAAGCAATGTAAGCCATAAACATTTTCACGTACTGCCCCTGAAGTTGCTTGAGCAGGGTGTATACCACCAGCACCAGAATTAAGAACACGCAGGATGTTATCATGCCTATAAAAAAAGTTTAAAAGGGCATATTAGGTACGTAAAGAAATGTAGATAAGTCTTCTTTTTCTTATGTGTAGGTAACACAAGAAAAATAATACAGCAAATCAAGGTTAGAGATCTGTGCCCTGCCCACTACACCGTACCATACCATGACAGTGCTAGGATCGTATAAAATACACATTTGATTTTCACAGACCTTAATACTGGGGAATCTAATGCAGCCGTAATAAGGGCATTGCTATCAACGAAAATGTGGGATTAGTTCAGTTTATAATCAAACAACGAATCTTTTTGCTAACGGATTTCACTTTCCACTACCACTCTAAATTTATACTTATCGGCATTCAATAGAAAAAACCGTGGCTATTTTGGGCTTCATAACATTTTGCTGCATGCAGCATAGCTTAAATAAGGCTGGATGGGCCTATATGTTGTTGCAACTTCTTCATTCATTTCTACCGCTGCAGCGCTGATAGATGTCTAGCAAAACTAATGTGCTCCGTTTATTACTTAAGCTTCATACAAAATGTTTTAGATTTTACCTATGATGTCGTATATGTCTTTGGCAGGGATTGAGTCGTTATAATCCGCGGGTCTCAGTATTTTCGCAACGAGCTGCGGCCCTAGCCATTCGCCGTTGGCTCTTTGGGTCATACGGAACTCCACCACAAAGCCAAGGGGTCCCAATATTATATTGTTGGACATTGACAATGATCCATCCTGCAAATTAAAATACGAATATACTAGCGGGTACCCGCGACTTTGCAAACGTCGTATTTCTTATACAAACTGTTTTTCTCACTTCAACCCTTAAGTGAAAATTTTGAATGTTTTATAGTTATTCTGCTATTCAGGCATAAGACGATATATTTATAAACTAGTGGTTCCCAGCGACTTCGCCCGCAAGAGTTGGATTTTCCATATAAACTTTCATCCCCCATTTTACCCCCTTAGTGTTTTATATATCACGACAAAATGTAGCCTATGTCCTTTCCAGGGTCTCGAACTGTCTCCATACCAAATCTCATCTCAACCGGTTCAGTGGTTTAAGCGTCAAGAGGTAACAGACAGACACACTTTCGCATTTATAATATTAGTATGGATATAAACAAGAATTGCTTGTTTAAAGGTATAAGATAAATTGATTATTACTGGGAAAGGAAATCTATATGTGTTGCGTATGCGCACTCATTTATTAACCCATGCATTCTACTATTTGACCAAAAAAGGCGTGTACGAGGATAACCGTTGACTGACAAATAACATTAATTAACTGTAACAATGATTTCTTCCTATAAGGGACCGCACGTACACATACTCGTTAGTATTTGATGTTAACTTCAACTTGATAAGTATACTATTGCACTTGAAAAAATGACAAAAAGTGATGCTTATCACTTAAAAACAATAATTTATTCAACTTGATACTTCCACGTGTTTCTAAGAAAAATGTATTGACAGACAGATGGATAAAAAACTGATCATATAAGGATATAAGATATTTCAGGTGCGGAATCCTTGAAAAGATTTGGACGAATAAAGAACCTCCATCTTTTGAAAACGGTTAAAAAATATTTGGTTAACAACTACGGTTGTCATTAAAACACAATTTTACGGATTACTTCGCGATTTATTTACATTTTATTTAAAACCTGACGTTTCGAACACGTGTCTCCCTGTGACCACGAACGCTGTAAAGTGTTCGAAACGTGTGGTTATCACGTGTGGTAATCCGTAAAATTTTATTAATGAGTTCAACAATTCGCGTAAACGTAAGAAACAAATATATAACTACGGTTGTTTACTTTCCGCTGTCAAATGTAATAATTGAACGATTTCCGGTTAGTTTCACAGCGTGTCTGAGGTGCGGTGCGGGGGCCCAATTCTCAAGCCTTCGATCATATGTCACATACGATATTTATCGAAAAAACATGGCGGATATCACAAAATGTGATAAATATCCGAGATTTCCATACTTACGCAACATCTTAATTTTGTGATATCCGATATGTTTTTCGATAAATATCATAAGTGATATAATATCAAAGGCGCGAGAATTGGGCCCCAGATCATGGACGCTGTTGTATGAGTTTCTACAAGTAGGTATACAAGGAATGCCAAAATCCGATGCGTGCGATGCGGGCTTGTTGACGCTTAGTTTTAAGACTCTTTTTTAGGGTTCCGTACCCAAAGGGAAAAACGGGACCCTATTACTAAGCATCCGCTTTCTGTCTGTCTGTCTGTTTGTCACCAGGCTGTATCTCATGAACCGTGATAGCTAGACTGTTGAAATATTATAGATGTTAATTATTTCTGATGTCGCTCTAACAACAAATACTGAAAATAGAATATAATAAATATTTTTAGGGGGTATGAAGGTCGTATTATAGATAATGGTACGGAACCCTTTGTACGCGTGTCCGACACGCACTTAGCCGGTTTTTATTGGTTCAGACGGACAGTACCTAGACGCTCTAGAAGTACATACAGTCGTTGATTTTACTTTTGATCGGGAGCGGCGTTTAGTACAGTCGACAGGACGTCAGGTCACCCATGTCAACTACGAAAACCGTTTTTATTGTATAAGGAATAAAGGCGGTCTCATGATCAAAGTGGAGTAGTCTGGCGTGCGGCCCTGTGTACGATGTGCAAAAAAACTCTATCCGATTCGAAAGAGAATGATTCTGCTGCTTACATACACTACTAACTTTTTGTACGGGACTAGTTTAGCACTAATCTAAAAAACCGACTTAAAATCTAATAAAAAATTATCTACGAGTACTTCCCAACACAAATGACCGAACAGCAGTTAAATTTATATTTGAGATTTCGATTAGTACAGTCGGCAGCACAGGTTACCTATAGGAATAGGGGTGGTCTCAAGGTCAAAGTGGCGTAATACAACGTGCGGCCGCGTGGTACTAGGTAAGATTTTGTATTTCAGCACCACAATTCCCCCTTCGGATCGGACAGGATGATTTTATACATATTGTATGAGAAACCGGGAGTATGATTTGTTCTTAGAGAAAAACCCATCGATTAAATCCTTACCTCCAGCAATCGCAGATCTTTAAAAATCATTTTCGTAAAGCAGTCCTCTTTTTTCATTTTTTCAAATTCTTTGTACACGATGAATTGGAAATCGTCGATTCTTTTTTCACTTGGGATCAATTTACTAAAATTGTCTATTTTGTACACAGGGAATTCTATAGATTTGTTCGATAACATTGCATCCTCATCCAAAGGAGCACATCTTGTTTTCTCATTTATAACTATCATCATTCTATCCGGCTTTGTGCACATTCGAAACACGCAAGTTTTGTTTTTACAAAAGGCATCTTTATCTTGCAATCTCTCTGTGTCTGTTATATTTGCATTGCGTCTATCCATTATTTTCTTATAATCACATTTGAATTTCGAACAATTTATTGAGGCGCACAAACAAAAAAGTAAAATAACTTTCAACATAGTCACGCTTGTGCAGTGTATGAGCTGTTGTGGTGGACTGCGGAAAATTGTGACGGTAAAATGTATCGTCATAATTTTAAAGTTATTTAATAATTCCTTATTCACACAATATTTTATGGAGATACATTATCCTGGTTATGTACCCTAAGTTTCATGTAAATATCTGATGATATATTATTTTGGCTTGTCCTCAATCAACTTATTGAAGAAATTACATTTACTTGACTAAGAAAACCGGCCAAGTGCAAGTCGGACCCGCGCACGATGGGTTCCGTAACATTATTACTTTATCTTAGTCTGCTTAGAAAAGGTACTTATTTTATTTAAGGAAACTATTTTATTTAATAAAAGAAAATAAACACAAAGACATGCATGGAATAAAAATAAATAAACTTAAAACCTACTTAATCAAAAATAAGCCCGTGTCCTTGAGGCAAGGAGGCGAGATGCTGGCTGCGTTACCGCGTTGGATAGCTATACTTATCCTTTGTGCGAGGAACGAGCCAGCTTTACTATTTGCCAAAACAGAATTTAATTTAGGTGCAATTTTTCCAAAAAATAATTTAGCGGATGGTCCCCACGGTCCAAAAGTTTCAACGCCAAACGGCGCAAACACATAATCACTTGCAAGTGATGCATAGGTACTTGCGTCGTTTGGCGTTTTCAGCTAACTCCGCCGCCGCTCCAGTTTAAAGCGCTGACTCCCTGAGATGAGATGGGGCCAAAGTATCGACGCAGGGCCCGACCCCGCTCCCAGGGAATGAGCGTGAGGCCATCGGGTTTCTTGCCATCATCACGGATCAAACCACGTGGTTCCAACGTGGACGGAACATTGATGCTGGCAAGAGCTCTCCTGATGGCGTCATTAAGAGTAGCGTGACGGGCGAGACGCCCAGCACTTTGCTGGCAACAAAGACAGTGGAGACCATATTTGTCGACCTCCTTGCCACAGGGATACGTAAAAACTTCACAAATAGGTGTACCAAGGCGCAGACCCGCACACACCCGGAATGACTCAATATTAAAAAGGGTGCCCAGATTTTTTCAAAATGTATTCTAAGGATTTTGCATTTGGTATAAAATTATCCAAAACCCTAGTTCATCGAATATTACTGCTAAACTCATAAAGTTATCTAAATCGCTATAGTTTTCTTATAAACTGACTGGCCTGACAGAAAACGTTTAGCAATTAAAGACCTAAATGGCGATCCCATTACCGAGCTCCAGCAGGATGATAAGCGGGCGCAGCATTCAGCATTTGTCTGTAGTCAGAAGAGGGCAACATTATTCCAGAAATGCTTTAATGATATAACAACTTACCACGTCATGTCAGAACTCGACGATCCTTCTACTCATACACAAAAACTACAAAATGTACCTACTTATTAATGAACTTAAACTGGGAAAGAAGTTGACATTTTACCGGCTTAAATTATGAAGCTCGACTGCGTATCACGGCATGCAAACATTTAATACAATACATGCAAAACACATGCAAAAAGGGTAGTTAGACCAAAATGTAGAAGTATTTTCTATCGAACCAAATTCCTTTGACAACATTTCAAAAATTTTACATGCACGTTTTTATTTTTTTTCCTTATAGTAGGTACTTCAAAAAAACAAGACATACTTATTTTTTTCTTTTTCATTTCTTTTCATTATTTTCCCTTGAATTTAAATACATACCAAATCCTTTTGCGTTGCTAGGATGGGGGGACTATACTTTAGGATATGAAAGATGTTGAGACAGTAACAGTCTACTAGGAAAAATGCGATAGAAGAGACTAATAATTACAGAGGAATATCACTTATTGTGGAGGTGCTTGTGGCGCAGTGGCGGCAGCGCTTTGGTAGTGATACCAAAAGTTAAGCAACCCACGGCGCGGTCGTGATTGGATGGGTGACCATTCCGACCATTTAAGTGACGTCCATGACAAGCATCTCCGTGCTTCGGAAGGCACGTTAAGCAGTTGGTCCCAGCTAATATCTGTGGTATTAGTCGTTAAGCCTAGTCAGAGGCCCTAGGGCGGCTTGATAACTTCTGACAGTAAGGTTTGTCACTTGCCTTACATACACCCCTCCACCAATCCGCACTGAGCCCGCGCGGCGTGGTGAAGTATGGCTCGTTCCTCCTCATAGTTGAGGTGAGGCCTTTTCCCAGCAGTGGGATCTAATAGGCTGACTTATATATCACTTATTCGCTAAGATGATTATAAAAAGGCTTCGGCACCACGTATTACCTGGAATTACTGGTAGTTGTTTATAACTCTATCTAATAGTGAATTTAACATTCTTCTTCTTATTTTATTTATGGCCAAGTGAATATGATATTGTTACACTTGTATAAAATGAGACGGCTAGTTTGGAATTAATGACAGAAGGTGAGATGCCATAGTAGAGACATACATTTTAATTAAACCTTCTCATGTTTATTCAAGGGTTATAGCAATGTGAAAATCATTATGACTAAGGGGGAAAGTCAGTACCTATCTTGATGTTTAGGCAGGCCTGTGTATCTCCCCGCGTAGGTAGCAAAAACGTACCTACGCGCTGCGCGCGGGCTAAAACAAGTTGCGTGTCGCTACCGCACAGCGCAACACGCTCGCGCGTTTTAGGCTGCCTGTCCACCGAAGCGGAGCGAGGCCGTGGAGCGGAGAAACGGGGAAATATTAACCAATAGGATCGCACAAAATCTACGCTCCTCTTCAGTGGACAGGGAGTTGCAAATTACTTTAAAAATTGATACAAAACCGGTTAGCGAGCGGGGAAGCTGAGCGGGGAAGCGGAGCGGGGAAGCCTAGCGGTCTAGCTCCGCATACTGAAAAATACAGCCAGGAACTTCGCTCACTCCGCTCCGCTGTCTCGCTCCGCTTTGGTGGACAGACAAAGTACGCAACTCCGCTCTGCCATACCCCGGTTCTCCGCTTCGCACCCTCGCTCCGCTTCGGTGGACAGGCAGCCTTATACACCTACGTTGCTGGCTGGGCGAGCATGAATAAAGTCCTAGAAAGAGGCGCTAGATGGCGATAGTAGCTTCTTGTAGCAGTCAACCCTATCGCGTCGCGTGATATTACGTCACTGAATAGGTTTAGTGTTTTATGAATCATTATTCCAGAGTTATAATAATGAAATTATCTTGCAATGTATTGTGGCTGTAGGTGTCTACACGAAAATGTGCTCGAGTCTAAGGCGAATTAAATTACACCATATCGTTGACAACATTGAGTAGACATTTCTTTGAATTTCATTTCAAAGTCAAACTTCTGTACGGAGTACTAGTACTCATTCTGTGGTTTAGGTTAAAGCGACCGAGTATTTATGTTAATCAACCCATAAGAATAGTAACACATTTTGTAGCAAATAAAACATACTTGTTCTCCAATTTATTTTTTAATGAGTATTCTTACATTTACTTTTCATTTATAATTCTATATTTAGAAGTATTTATTATTCTATATTTCTTTGGCATCAAACATTTTTAGGGGAACCCTTTTAAAATCAGTCAATCTGCATACCTGGGAAAAAACTGATTCAAATATTATATAATTTTAGTCTCCTGCATTTCACTTAGATTCAAACAAGTACACCTTCTTAACTTACAAACCTCAGTTTTTATCCAGCCTTTTTAGGTAGGTACCTAAGTAAGTATATGATTTTTTTCTTTGCTTTTGTTGATGCAGAAAACGTACAAGTAAACAAAAACATTATATAAATTATTCTTCATCATCGTCATCAATGTCTTTAAATGCTTAAAAACGTAGGTAACTATAAAAAACTAGTTAAGAAATAATTTTGCTGTCAATGTATTCGGTTCTCTTGTAAAAACACGAGAGCTTTTTGCTGGCACCTCTCGTTCGTTCGTTTTGTTTGATTGAGAGCACTTTTAAAAAGGCAAGGCAGTGTTGTTCCCCAGGAAATCTTTTTGGTACTCTAGTATCTGGTACCAACTCTTATATTTTAATTTGATTTATAAGGACTTCGCCGAATACTTCGGCAATGCTATGTCCTCCGGCGATTGCAGAGGGATGCTTTGCGTCTGCGTCTCATCCTGGGAGCTTCGCGTTCGACTCTTGGGCTGGAAGGAGAGCTTCTGCGTGTTTCTGAAGTTCGTGAACCTGTAAATAATACAAATCTATTACAGTCAAAACCTGATATAGCGACATTGAAGGGACCGTATAGTTGCCTACGTTATATCCGATAGTTGTTATAAGCAATACACATACATACATAGTTATATTAGTTGTGTAGTTATATTATTTATTATAGGTACATATCTATCTAGGTATTGGTTATGTATGTGAACTTGATGTCAAATGAAAAGTTACTAAACAATTGGTGTAAAATATGCAAGGTCAAATGGCCGGGAAGAGGTTCGGATGAGGTGGGAGAAAGTGCGTTGGTAATAATTATTCCTTCAATGCTTATCAATAAGATTTAAAATCGTCCGTATTGTTTTGTTCGATAAAGTTTTGTCGTTGTAAGCGATATGTCGCTGTATCCGATGTTGTTATAGCCGGTATGTTTGCTGAATAGTTTACTAGAGATTCGGGCGGGACTTTACAATCTGGCTGTAATAACCGATCGGTCGCTGTAAACGATGACGTTATAATCGGTTTCGACTGTATTTAGTTTTTAGTAGGGCAAGTGCATTGGTACAAAAACGAATAATTCGGGTTTGGTGTCATATGACTTATAATGTCCTCCTAGCCGAATTTCGACTACAGTGGCCAATCTTACAGAGATTAGCCGACTGCACGGGAGATATTATAGTGCACAAGTGTGTGCGAAATACACAGGTGCACTCTCATAATTTGGTGAGACGGCATTCCGACATGAACATAGAGAGAGCAGGCGCAGGACCAACGGCTTAACGGGCTTTCCGAGGCACGGGCACCAACTTCCTGACTGCGGAGCTGTGTCTGAGTTATTTAAAGACAGAAAAACTCACCACTTTCGGCCCGACCCGGGATTCAAACCCGAGACCTCGTGGATAGTACCTAGCGTGCTGACCACTAGACCAACGAGGCAGTCAAATTGAAAATAGTATAAGACACGTTTTGATACCGACTTCAAAAAAGGATAAGGTTATATGTTTGATTTTATGTATGTAGTTACCAATTAGTCCGTCAATTGTGGACGAATTTTCAAAATTCATTTTTAAGTAATCCTGAGCTGGTCTTATTGTCACCAAGTTAGGATCCGATCCTGGAGAAATCGTTGTCGTTGAAAATTTAAAATGAAATTATATCATTTCTGTCTTGAAATAACTCAAAGACAGCATTAAGTCAGAAATTTGGCAGTATTACTCTTATGTGCCTCGAAAGCACGTTAGCCGTTGGTTCTGTGCCCTGATCTTTCTCCGGAAATGAAATAAATGAAATGAAATATTGTTTATTTGCGTTTGTATGGGGTGTACAGAAGATGCCAGTGTAGTGAATGAGCGCCTATCCAGCCATTGTCAATAGCATGCAAATACTGAACCTATTTATTAATGTCTACAATCAACAATTTATTGAAAAATGACAATTTTATTTATTATTATTAAGGGATTAATTATAATTATACATTATGATAAATTATTTAAATGTCATTGATTTTAAATCGTGGTGTTTTAAAAATTCTTAAACCGAATAGAATTCACGAATTATGAACTATTCATGTAATATTTTCTTAAATTGATTAAACGACTGATCCTTTATAAACTGAGGTATCTTATTATAAATTATTACACACATACAAAAACAGATTTTTTGCATTCGAGCACTTTTTGGTATCAAGTCAAACACTAGCCTGTTGCCGTTTCTCGTGTTCCGTGTATATAAATCCTTAGCCTGTTTAAACTGGTTTGGTTTTTTTTTACGAATTTTGCCACCTCGAATATATATAGGCAGGGTAATGGCAGGATGTTCAGTAGCTTGAATAAAGCGTCTACAAGATTTATCCGGCGCTACGCCGCAGATTGCTCTAACGCATTTTTTTTGGGCTACAAATGCTTTGTGCTAATTGGTACTATTTCCCCAGATCACAAGTCCATATCGAAGTACTGATTCGACATACGCAAAGTGGGCAGTGAGGGCTGTTGCCTTATTTGCTACTTTGGTCAATTTATATAACGCAAATGAGAATCTGTTGATTTTAGAACATACGTTATCTACATTTTGCTTCCAGTCTAAATTATTATCTATTTCTGTACCTAAAAATCTTACAGTATCTGCTATGTTTAAGCACTTGTCCTTGATAATGTATGTTTAAGTTTAGTCCGAAATTATTAAAGTTCATATAGTATGTTTTGTTAATATTTATTTTTAAATTATTCGCATTTAGCCAGTCAATCACAATCCCAAGAGTTTTATTTACTTCAAGATCGTGATCACGTATCCTTTGATTTTTTCCGTTGTTACAATCACGGATATGTCATCAGCAAATAATATGGTCTTATGTTTTATGCATTTTGGGAGATCATTTATGTACGCTAAGAACAGCAGCGGGCCTAATATGCTGCCTTGCGGAACTCCCGTGTTAATATTTTTAAATTCCGATTTGTATGTTTCGATAGTGTTATTTTTATTATTTATTTGACTTATTTCAACTAATTGCATTCTGTTATAAAGGTACGTCCTGATCCAGCATCCGGTCATGTCAGATTGCCGTCTTACCAAATTTTGAGAGTGCGTACCTGGTTGATTTCTATTAAGTTAGTAGCCGAAAAGTTCGATAAGATAATATTTTTCTACAATTATTTTTAAAAGCAAATGATGATAATGCAAGTTGCTCAAAATTGTATGATCCAGACTTTTCTGGACACAGTTTATGTTAAAATAATAATAATCTACCTCCAGCTTATTTTTGTAGTTAGAAGTATGAAAGCACCTTTTCTTCAGCTTATTAAGGACCTTCCTTTTGCAGACGAAGATGACGAATATTATCACGCCGATCAGCACGTTGTAGCAGTCAGTGATGTACCAGCCCCCGAAGTTAGGGGTAGTAGAGCTGATCAGCTCCAGGATCCAGTTGAGGCCCATCAGCACTGACAGTTTCAAGTACACGATAAACCTGTGCAAAGTAAATCTATAAATTTATCTATACACGGCCGCACCTCAGACTGCCACACTGACTTTAAAGTCGCCACTATGCCCTACGCAATGGAAGGTGCTTTTGTAGTTCAATGGGTAGCATGACGTGCTGCCAATTGTAAATTGATTTAAATAATCATAAATAAGAGATGCCAACCACCACGTACGTACGTGTACCAGCGTATGAGAGAATGGGCGTGCGGTCCTTTGTTTGTTGCCTAGTCTATTACATACGTACCGCAGGAGAAGATCTCAAGAGGCAGGCAGAATGTAACAGAGAGTTGTAATCCATCGCCGTACGAGTCACAAAAGAATGAACAGTGCTGGTAAGTATACTTTTGTTTGGCTGTTTCGTTGGTCTATAGTCCGACTGCCTAACTGAGTCCTCGCCTGCGGGGTACAGGGGTGCACGAGAATGAAGACAATGAGCGGTGCGGGCGGCGGGCGCTTGTGATTTGAATTTCGAAATTTTTTTTGATGCAGGCGAGGACTCAGGCGTTCAGGCTATAGTGATCAGCACACTGGCTTCTGTCCAAAAGATCCCGGATTTGAATCCCGGGTTGGGCTAAAAAAGGTCTGGGTATTTCTGTGTTCATACAGGTAATACGTAATAATGTCCTCCTAGCCGAATTTCGACCACGGCGGCCTATCTCAACAGAGATTAGCCAACTGCGCGGGACATATTATAGTGCACAAGTGTGTGTGTGTGTGTGTGTGTGTGTGTGTGTGTGTGTGTGTGTGTGTGTGTGTGTGTGTGTGTGTGTGTGTGTGTGTGTGTGTGTGTGTGTGTGTGTGATAATACGTAATGATCCCTTTAAGGTATGATTCTAATGCTCAGTTAAAACAACTTTTTTTACAGGACTTTTATATAAAACCTTAAAAAACACTTTCCCATACAAATCTGTAACACCGATTGGTCGCTTAATATGCAGAGCAGGATGCAGATTCAATATTTTCAGAGATTTCGATAAAAGCCCTGTTACAAAAATTGTTCTAACTGAACAGTATAATTACTACTAAAAGTGATCACACGTATTACCAGTAACCTGTATAACTCTAAAATTCTCTCTCCCCAATCATGTCAGATAAATATCTCCCGTGCAGTTGGCTAACCTATGTCACAGAATAAGTACTAGTACTCCGTATAGAAGTTTGACTTTGCAATAAAATTCGAAGAAATGTTTACTCAATGTTGCACATTTTCGTGTAGACACCTACAGAAATACATTGCAAGATAATTTGATTCTTATAACTCCGGAATATGATTCATAATACACTAAACCTATTCAGTGACGTATAATCACGTGACGCGATAGGGTTGACTGCTACGAGAAGCTACTAACGCCATCTAGCGTATCTTTCTAGAACTTCATTCATGCTCCTCCAGCCAGCAACGTAGTGCCCTGCACCGATGGTGAATAAAACACGGGAGCGTGTCGCTGCCGGCTAGCGATACCCAACTTGTTTAGCCTATTACAGGGGGTCGCCACGCGCAGGTACGTTTTTGCTACCTACGCGGGGATTAGCCGCCAATAGTCGAAATTCGGCTTAGAGGACATTTTATACCTTTGTTTGTTGTTCTTATGCGCATGCGCAGATCCACTGGTGGCGGAGTCGGAGGTACGCAGCACTTCGCTGCCACGGCTCAGGCGCCAGATGATGAGCGCAGTCAGCACGAAGAAAAACCAGTTCGCAATGATCATGATCAGCATTGGCGCGTACAAGTATGCGAATTTGGCCCACCCTGTAATTTATTAGAATTCAGTTTATGTTTTCACTGTATTTGGTAATAGGGAGGAGAGAGAAGAAAGTATAAGGCTGCCTGTGCACCGCAGCGGAGCGACGCCGCGGAGCAGAGAAATATTAACCAATAGGATTGCACAAAATCTCCGTTCCTCTTCAGTAGACAGGGAGTTGCGAACTAGTTTAAAAATTCATAGAAAACCGGTAAGCGGAGCGGGGAAGCCTCGCTGCCTCGCTCCGCTTCGGTGGACAGGCAGCCTAAGCAAGCGCCTCTTCTTAAGCTCTTAACCACTCGTATGCCGCCGTTTCAATGGATGACAGTTGATTTTTGCGAGGTTCCACGTTTGCATTCTTAAGGTTAGATGGGGCAATGTTTTTTAGCGCGGTTCCAAGTTTGCATACGAAATGTTAAGATGGGACAAAGCTCTTCTCGTTGTAAGTCAACGCAACAAATTCTTTTATGTAGGTATTTAAGAAAAATGTTTTGCGTGCTACATGCATGATTGCGAGTTCCGTTTGTTTGCTTGTTCACCGTCTTCACTGTGTTCGTAGTCATTGCAAAAGTAGCTTTCATCGTTGTTTTTATATTTTGCTGAAAATACACCCTCGATTCCTAATTAGACTCGGGATAATTACCTTGGGTAACACCCGAAAATAACTAATAATCTTTGATTTAAATCAATTCGAGCTCCTATTTGCGTTACCGTTGAACACTTGGCCAAGGAACTCTAGGCCAAGACACCCTTAGCCGTCACTATGATCAGTCTGGTGAGTCTGCCAGACTGGCAGCGGGTCCACGCCACCTACCTAACTACCGTCCTGATGCTGCTACCCTGGCTGACCTGGGTGCAGCTATCCTAACACAACATCCTTATTATATCTAAGTATCTATTGTAAGGCGGGGCTAGGGCTCTAGGGACTTAGTGTCTTCGGGTAAAGGGACATCTACGCTCACTAGGGAGTTAGTTTCCTTCTTGACCTTATAGACTGACAGATGGGACTTCTTCCCGGCCTGTACATATACAGTAGTGAAGTAGTGTAGTGAGATTGAATAATCTCGGGAGACAAGTTTGACTAAGAATATATTACTTTAAGTTTATTACGTTAAGTTTTTAGTTTGTGTGAGACTGCTGCCTATGTTAGGTTACAGGTCATCAGGCGCCCACCACATTCAGTATCTAAGTGTCAAGTACCTTCAATGAAGCATCCCTTCCCAGGTATATCTGGCACGATGCCCTTGAGCGGGTGGAAGTGGTTCACCTCGTTCAGGGTTGCCACCGCGATGGTCAGGCCGAGGGGCGCGCCAAATGCGTATGCGCAGTATATCAGGAATTTCACTTTTTCCCCACGACGGTTAATGGGACGGGCTTTCGCGTATCCCCTGAAATGTCAAAGAAAATTTTACATTGATGTCATGTAGATTTAGATTTATATCTTAACCTACAGTTAAGTATCACACCACATATAGTTACCGACACGTGTCGTGGTGGTGGTCGTAAAAAAAGATTCCGACGATTTGAGAACCATATCCTTTTTGAAAAATGTTAAAAAAGGCAAGCCTGCTCATGCGGTGTGATTATCTTTTTTATCATTATCTTAATTATAGAGTGGGTCAAAAAGCTCTTAATCACTATTGCTTTCGGAAAAGCTTCTAAGTATATAACTTTAGATATAAGTGTATTTTTCTTGGACATTTATAGATTTCGGCCAAAGAAAATTATTTCGGCAAAAATGTACAGTTAGCAAGAAAATCGCCAAAAACTTTTGATTGTGTAAAAGATTGTTTTTTTAGTTAGGTTTAGTACTAAAAAAAGTTTTTGCGTCTTTTTAAATTTTTGGTTTATTTTTAATGCCATGCCATGCCCATTGATGATTGAATTTTAAGTTTTGTAAATTACCATACAAAAAAGTATACAAAATCAATGATTTTTATATTTGATATGTATAAGGGACCCTAGGGTCCCTTTTCTGGGTTTCTGGAAACCTTACTAAGTGGGCGTAGTAAGGTTTTTTTAGGTTTCTGGGGTCCCTTCCTTAGGTTCCCTAGGTCCCAGCCTTTTTAGGTTTTATTCTTTGATTAATTCAAATAATGACAATAGTAATGAGCTCGTTCTTTTCCTGTCCCTCCAATTAGAAGACCTAATGGCTTTGTTCGCGGGGAAAGCCATCTTGCTCGATTGGCATTAAATGGAAACAATTGGGGAAGTCATTAAAACTCGTGAGTCGTGACAGCTCTCTTTATACCAAGAATTACGGGTAGGTTCGGTCAGAAGCAAAAATAGCAATTTAGTAGTACGTCACAGTCAATTTATATTTGGAAGTGTCACGGCTATATCATCGTACCGTACTTATATATTGTACCTGCTTATTTTAGTCTGACAAAATCGTGCGCGACCTTTCTTGCATCCCGGGCTTAACCTCACTACCACAATAATCGATGTTATTTAATAAAATTAACTATCTTGCTTCATTAAAAATGATTCATTCAACAACGCAAATCATTACTCAAGTTGGTCATAGTTCATTGGAATGTATAGTCCGTTTTTCTTTACTCTTTATGACTTTTAATACTTATTCTGGTGAAGAAAAATATTTACTAATAGCTCGAAAAAGGTACATAGGTATATTAAACGATAAATTACCATATTAGGATGTGATTTTTGTTTCTATCTTATTTTTGAGTGAATAGTTTCGTTATGTAAAGTAATGTCAAGATTGTTTACAATGTTGGACAAGCAATAAAAATGAACTTTATCCGGGTAGTAAGATTTGTTATAAACGCTCTTTACCCTATTTTTGTCGCCAGGAAGTTACGTGGGTGAATATAATAATAGTATGTGTTTTATGATTCACAGAACTAATATATTAGTTATTTACTTTAGCTATGTTCAACACTATTAAGATAAGCATGTTAATAACTCCTACTTACCATCCGGCATGTAGTTCTGTAACGAATGTCCTTAATTTTCTTAAAATTAAAATAGGTAGTAAGTAGGTACATTTGCATACCTGAAGGTCCACCATATGTCGTAGGACATAACGTTCAACCAACAAAAACTGGCCAATAAGAAGAAGTACGTCAGACAAGCTGAAAATAAGAAAATATTCAATTGTTAAAATATAGAGCAGTCCTCTCAAAGAAATTGAAGTCCTGAGTTACATTATTAATTGTATCCGCAAAAATATGGTCTAAGGTTGTAATTTATGGCTGCCCACCAATGGATGATCTCCAAAAAGGAGACCTCAGAATCGAAAGCGAGACGACTCTGGCAAATGTGTAGACGGTGATTTTGGGGAGGCAAGTTGGGGGAGGGAATCGTCGGTTTGCTTAGGCAACTTATCAGATAAACAACTGCCACAAGCCAAATTGGGTTTTTGATTGTTATTGATTCTATTTTAGTAGCACAAGCATAGAAAATATTATTATGTCTTGCTAGCCGAATTTTGATCACGGCGGTCATTTTCAACCGAGATTAGCCCACTGCGCGGGAGACATTGTAGCGCACAAGTAAATAGATATGTATGCAATACAAAAAAGCACCTCCTGTTCGTCCACCCTCAAAGACCGGGGATACTGTATCCCCGTAATACGTCGTGATCGGAGAAAGATTAGGCGCAGGACTGGGGCACGGGGTCGTAAACACCGCCAACTTCCTGACACCGAATAGCTTCTGAGTTATTTAAAGACAGAAAAACCCATACTCAAATTCCACTCTTCAAAAGAAGCCAGTGTGTTAACCAAAATAAGGTAGAAAATATACTCACTTATTGCCAAGCACACTTCGGTTTCGAAATTCGACGCGCTTATTTGTATGCTGAACAAAAATAGGAAGCCCAGCATTAGACTGGTGACGTAAGCCATGAGTATTAGCCCGCCCAGATTCCTTAGCTCTGGCAGAAGGCTGTACACCACCAGGACAAGAAAAAGAAACAAGCTGGAGATAAGGAAACCTGAAAAAATAATCTGAGATTAATACGTCTAACGGAACGCAAGACGTAAAGGAAGACGGAGTGGGAGAGAGAAAAATATTATTTGTACTACTCGACTATGCCAACTAAACGAATGTCAAACGACTTACGACGACAAAAACAACGAAAATACCGAAGGCAATGAAAGTGATATTGTTTTAGATTTTAGATGAAATGCCTAAGTTTATTTTAACACCATTGCTTTTAAATGTCCGTCGGTATTTTCATTGTATTCGTCTTTCGCGCAACTGAGTTAGGAAGGCAAAGGGAAGCGACCGACCGGTTGTTATGGTCGGGGACCAAGGTCCTATGGTCACCGTCGTGGTTTATCCATATGTAGTCAAGCTAAATCTTACATATCGCGGTTTGTGTTGTATGGAGCTGGCTTACAGCGCCATCTGGCCTGTAGGAGCCAAGTTAGGGCGTCGCGTCTTGAAGTTGCTTGCTAGTGTGGGCGACAGTGGTAAGATGTCGCCACACGTCGTCGAAAGTTGTTTGACATTCGTCTAGTTGGCTTGGTAGGGTAGCATGTGAGTATAGTATGGTTGAAACTTCTCCTGGGAGTTAGTTAGACCGCCTAATTGAATCCTCGCCTGCGGGGTACAGGGGCGGGGTAAAAAGACGAGAACGAGGACAGTGAAAGGTACAGTAATACCAAACTGATATGACTATAGATAGATCTTGGATTAACAAATATTTTAGTTGCTGTTAATAAAATTTACTCATAGCTAATGATTTTTTTTTCCGTGTACCTGCGCAGAAGATGAATTTTTAAAGCGTGGGAAATACTGTTGTCGAATGAGCATACTTACGCTTCTTTTTGCTATTGGTCAATAGCTGCCGCCACGCTTGCGCCAACCGCATCCTATGTAGTTATTAAAGTGGGTCGATTGAGTGAGAGGGAACTAATACCTGGAGTGTACTATAGACCTTAAGTAGTGAAATCAAAGGTTAATTGTAAATTTTAAGCTTTTTCGTTAATCTTTGGAGTCATTCTTTCTTTTCTGCGTGAACGAAGATTCACAACGCGTATTAGGTATGAAGTTGGTACTACTGTACGGGCGAAGCGCCAGCTGTGCATCTGTATTATGAAGGTGAGGACTCAAGTAGGCGGTCTAACTAGTAGTAACAGGGGCTATAATGATGGACAAGTTTGAGATGAAAAATATAATATTACTCACCCCATTTCAAAGTGACGTGATTCCCTTTATTAGGTGTATTCTTATCCTTATTCTCAAACAGTACTAAGGCGTTTTCACTAAGAGTTCCGTTCTTAAACAACTCGTAGTCAAGGCAATACTTGTCTGGTTGAAAATCATGGAAGACGCCAGGCTCCTGTTTCTTCTCTAGAATCATCGTGCCATCCTGAGAAAAAGCAACAAACGATAAATATAGCAGTGCTGTGTCCTCAGTATGTATTTTTCAGATATCCGTCAATACTCAACAAGGATCCTTTATAGTTTGGCTATGTCTGTCTGTCTGCTCGCGGCCAGCGCAGGCAGAGGGAGAGAGAACTACAAAACTGTGGTTTAGCTTGGAAACCTCTTACATGTAGGAACGTCAGTCACGTCAAGAAAACAGATATAAAATCTTGAAATATATTTTAAAATTTTTAGGGCACACACACACACACAGCAACACATCTAACAGAGCAGTGGATAGTGATAACGCCAGAAAGAGAGCAATTTGATCAATGAAACAGCTTGGCTAGGCAAGTGCTAATTAAAACTACCTGTGGGATAAAATGACGAAATGAAAAGTAAGGCGTAACGTGAAAAAGAACGCGAGGGGACCTTAATAGAAGGAAGAAGAATGTTTATTTCAATTTGAATGTGTTGTACATAAGTGGTCTTTTGTTTAGAATGTTTATTTCGGTAGTGACTGAGTGAGGTGTGGTTGAGGAGCTATATTCCGACAAGTTTGTGCGCGACTCTCCTGCCTTCCCGAGACGTGCGGGGGGTGAGGAAGCGCCAATACGACAGGAACACAATAGACAGATATTTTTTCTTACAGAAGTTTATCTTAGCCATATTTTTGAAATTAGAATCTACAGATGGGGTTGGTACACAAAAAGTAAAAAATGTCTAGGTTTTTATTTTACATATGTGTATTGTTTTAGGTTTAGGAATGAGTCATATTTTAATAAAAGATTATTTATCATATCAAATATAATAATAAATTTATTGTCTTTTAACAGCACAGTATGTCAGACTAGCCCACTTTGACCCTAAGACTACCTCTATATCCTACGTAATATAAGCTGTTTTCATAGTTCAAATATGTAATGTGAAACTGTCCAGCTATTGGGTCATGAAATACAGCCTGGTGACAGACAGACGGACAGTGGACTCTTAGTAAAACGGGCCCGTTTTTACATTGTCAGTTCGATGATACGAGGTACAAGTTACGAGTCTGCTCCTACACATCATTGAGCCTTAAAAATATATTTACCCATGTGTATGACAAAAAACCACAGAACCTGCAGATCCTGCAATCTTCGGAGGCATTGAAAATGAATTTAAAAAACAAATTTTGCAAAAATATTTTTTATTTTTTTAACATGCACACCAGTTATCTAGGGTAGGTAGTTTCCGAGATATTGCCGTTTTAATTTTGACAGCTGTGATCCGAAATGAAGATCTGGTTTGTTTGCCCAAGTCTGTCCAGCGGCCGTGTAAATGACGTGTATGTGGACGTATGTCGATTCGGGCCATCGAGGACATATCCTACTAGAGGCAAAGTAAGAACTATTTTACTCCGAAACTTTATCTGCTCTGACAACCGCAATAGAAGGTGTCAGTTCTGTCAAAACCATATGTCAAAAACCAATTGATCTGTGTGGTATGCCAACGTGAATACTTGAATTATTACGAAAAATGAGATTTGAGAAATAATTAACATAATGTCGTATTGTTCTATACTGTGTTGTAAGAAAAAAAGCAAAACATCGAATTTTAAAACGGATGTGATGTCATTTCATCAGTAAGTAATAGTAATTATGCAATTTTAAAAAGTTCATAAAATTTTCCTACGGCTCAAGATAAATCGGTCAAGCGTACTGACGTTTAAGTCTCATCTTGCTCCCACTAAGTGGTTAGCACATAATGTCATCTCATTCTATTCGTTAACACTCGTTACTAGTGTTGCGCTGAATTGGTTATACGACTTATCGACATTTATGTGCACAGCTTACACAATACATAATTATTTTAGTACTTTGGCAGCACGGAGGTATAGTGATATAATCGATAACACAAATATTTACACTCGCGCACTAGAATCAATACCTATGCAAAAATGACATTAACCTACCTATACCGAGGAAGGTTTTGTTAGAATTATTGATTTTCTTGCAAATAACAAAACGCTGACACTTGACATGACGTTTGATAGTTTTCTTGGCTTAATGGATTATGAACAATGAGATGCGTAGTGAAAGCAAAGAGTATGGATGTTTGCGTGTGTAAATATATGTGTATCGATTCTATTACTGTAAGGTGTGTGACGATAATAAAGGTGATTAATGGATGTAATGAGAAGCGAATGAGGAATTGGAGCATTAAAATAGATAGAAAATCTTTATGGCAAAACATACCAATAAAAGAAATAAGGCCATTTACACAGAAAGATGTATAATGTAGGTGGTTTTATTGTTAAAACGATCCCTTCCCGACAAAATACCTACCGTATTTACCTACATTCTCATTCACTGAAAAACCTGAAGTGACTAAGTGACTATGAAGTAGATATTGGTATAATTTCGTGTGCGAGTTCACACTCAGCCTGTTTTTTCAAAAAAAAACCTTGTCCGGGCTTTAAAACTTTAAAGCCTCTGTTCTAAGGTAAATATGTAGATATATATCGGAAAACATGATTTTAAGAAACTTGTTTTCTGTCGTATATAAAGTATGAGCCTTATTCTCAATTTATAGAAATTAGAAAACAATAAACGCATTTTATTAAAATACTTACTGTATTTAGATTTCAATGTAATTTCTCTGTGCTTGGTTTTTAAATTCATGTTTTTATAATTTAAGCAATTTATTTGCAAGTTATTATGGAAGTTAATTTGTTTTACAAACAAAAGTTTATTTTTTTGTTATATACTAGCTGACCCGACAGACTTTGTCCTGTTATTTAGTTTTTTTTAATCCTCTTTGACGATATCTGTCAATTCTATGTCGAACGCACTGACCTCTATAGTACAAGCACGCTGGACTAAACATTCTCTAAGAAATAACACATAATTTTGTGCCAAATCAAAGCGTCCGCACCGAGTGTACAGGAAACTAAGATAGAGTAACTACCATATGTTTATGTCAAATTAGTTCCGTGGATGGTCACCACACGCTCACTATAGACGTCAGCGCCAAAATTGCGATAAGATAGCTTCATTGTAAGGTTGACAGTATGCAGTCCAGCGTATTTGTATTATAGAAGTCAGTGGTCGAACGTCATAAGGTTACATTCAAAATGTTTTAACGTCCAAAGCGCTAAGGTTTGATTAGAAATAATTTTATATGGTGGTTAAGTATTCCTGAATTTAATAATTTTCCGCGCAATTTTCTTATTTTTTTCTTTTACAAGAACCTTCTTCTGACAATAACAAACAACAAAAAAAGAATTAGTGAAATCGGTCCAGCCGTTCACGCGTGATAGCGTGACCAAGGGAAATAGGGATAGATTGATAACAAGTTTGATGATTCATACTTTAAATGGTTATTTTTGATGACTAACTTAAATTTCTTAGGAACAAGAATCAGATATTATATTTAGGATATTGCACATTAGTGAAAAGTTTAACCTTAGGTGTAATAAAATATTGTTCCCATTAAATTAAACAATAACATCGACTTTGGATACTAATTTCTTATTGACCATCACTAATACGGTGTTTGACATTCAGTCGGTTCATTCGGAATCTTTCGGATTTGGCGGAATTTTTCTGGAACAAAATTAATGCCATTTCCCCTCTAGTGGGATATGTCCTCGTTGATTCGGGCGCTCTAGTATGAATTCAAAGTACTGTACATCCATATACCGTGCCCGGTGCCGCTGTCATCTAGCATGCCTCACCCCCCGCACCTCTGGTGACGGTCGCGAAAGTTGCGCGCGAACTTGCCGGACAATTGATAGAGGTTTAGTTAAAAAAGGTATTAAGAAGTAAACGAAGTGCTGAGGTGTTGTACTATGAAAGCAGGTGTAGGTTTATACTTAAGAAGAATGTTGGTTTTTACTAAATAAGAATGTAGGTTTTTACTAAGGAAGAATGTAGGTTTTTACTAAAAAATAATGTAGGTTTTACTGAGGAAGAATGTAGGTTTTTACTTAAGAAGAATGTAGGTTCTCACTAAAGAAGAATGTAGGTTTTTACTAAAGAAGAATGTTGGATTTACTAAAGAAGAATGTAGGTCTTTACTAGAGAAGAATATAGGTTTTTACTAAAGAAGAATGTTGGATTTACTAAAGAAAAATGTAGGTCTTTACTAGAGAAGAATGTAGGTTTTTACTTAAGAAGAATGTTGGATTTACTAAAGAAGAATGTAGGTTTTTCCAAAGAAGAATGTTGGATTTACTAGAGAAGAATGTAGGTTTTTACTAAAGAAATATGTAGGTTTTACGAAAATAAGTTTTGCTTGCCTAAAATAATTGATCAACCGTGCCGTCCGGTGGAACTTTGCAAGTTTTTCTTTCGCAAAATAAGAATGTCGGTACCTATCATTAAGTAACCCTTTCTCCATACTACCACAGAATAAATTACCTACCTACCTAAATTAAATACCTACAAGTATTCTACATACTATTTAAGGGTAATAAAAGAACCTTCGCTGTAAGCCGATATGCTCCTATTGCTCGTACTAAAAACTGCGATTTAATGACGTTATTTCAATGGAAACGAAATTATTGTTTTCCTTGAAGTTAACAAAGAGGTAAAAAGCACAAAATACAAATAAACAATGAGTGACACATATTCACGTAAAATAAATTAATACGTTGGAATCGACACGTAAGCACAGATTATATCTCTACTAATATATTTATAGTTGTTTCGGATTCTCATAACACAAGTGCTTTAGCTACTTACTTTGGGATCAGAACAATGTGATGTTGTCCACATTTGTTTATTTATTTTATTTATTTATATCATAGTTGACGTAAACGTAAGTGTACACGAGGTAAATTCGTGTTTTTTGACGTGGTTTTTTACGTTTTTTTAAAGGCGGTTCGTAGTTAATGCATTTTTTCAAACCAATAACGAATCGTAAAAAATGACGGTTAAATGTATAAACACGTATCGTCTTTTAAAAATCAAATTCGTCAAAAGCACGTATTGTGAAATTTTTGTGACGTATCAGCTTGTTCGTTTTCGGAAATTCTTCCAAGACTGAACTTTAAATGAACGATACCATTGTTAAAATTAATTTGGATGTTTCGACGAATCGTGAAAAATCACTACCTAATGTTATGTGAACGTCCATCCGTCATGACGTACCGTGTTTTCCGATAAATCGTCAATGAATGACGGATCCCGTGTGAAATTTAAAAACGATTGTAGCAAAATAAGCTATAATCAATGATAGTGCATTTCAAAAGAGGTAGATGGGTCATTAGCGCCAGGAAATGGATTGCCTCGAATCTAACAATTTGCTCAATTTTGCATTCAAATACCTATGACATTTGACACGTAAACGAACGCGAAAGTGTGCTCGGAGCATCAAATTCGAATCGCTGTGCAGTACGAGATTATGACAGGTCTACCTCATTTTAAAATAAATACACTGTCAGGCTTTAATTAAACACGAAAAGGAATGAAAATTAAAAATTACTTACCTCTGTCAAGTAATAAGACTTGTACAGGATTGTGTATCTAAACGAGTTATTTCTGAAGTCTCCTTTTTGAAAAGCTCCAGCTCCCTCTTCTATTTCAAACAAATCGTAAAACTGAGCAATTTGCTTGAGATCCTTGTTAAATACACTAATATTTCGAAACTCTCTTTTGTCGGTATGCGGTTTACATTTTCCTCTTGGCACGAAATATTGGTCTTCTGGACAACACTTTTGGATGCACACTTTGCGGTTGCACAGGTGACTGGCAACACAGTTTTGTATGATGTACAAAACAAAAAATAATAATAATCTCATTGTATTAAACTGGTGTCGTCTTCGCGAAGAAAACGTGTGGACTGAAACATAGTTGACCTGCGGACAAAGCGTTTGATAAAGTACCAACCTATCAGTAGGCAATGTAATGACCCCGCAGTAGGTTCACTTCACTAATGAACACCAAAGCGGTCACGGACCCTTATGGATTACTGGATTGGTCATCGAGACTTATGCAAACGAAGTCATGGGCAACAGCTAGACCGTTAAAAAATCTCAAAATGTATACAGTTCAGGATTTTCCGACCATTACAAGCAATGCAATATGCAATTTTTAAACCAGGATGGTTCTTTTAATTCATACCATCACCTCGAAAATTAGCAGGCCCGCAGCAGGACAGTTTGTGTTAATCAATCAATCATACCTACGTAGAAATAGACATATTGTCATTGTATACTGTATAGCCTCATCTCGCTCTTACATCCTATAATCCTCTCACCTTTTGAACGCTCATGGTACGAGTCTTTGCCCATCCAAACCAAAATTTGGGCAGTTTTCAGATTGCTGACAAGTCAAAAGGATAGGTAGCTGATACTACGGGCCCAGCTCTTTAAGTCTGAAAATGCAACAGCTTGCTAACAGACTGTTAGACATATATTAGTAGAGATTATCTCGGTACTACGACGACCACCTTGTTTCACTTTGAGGTTCGCGCTCCGGGCCAAGCGAGCGGTTGCGGATTCAAAATTCAAATCAAGGGGCAAATGTTTGTGCGATGAGCACGAGCATTTTATTTTGTATCTGAGTCATAGATGTTTATAAAAGTATAGTAGGTATATCCGTAATCCTAGTGGCCATAGCACAAGCTCACGCTTAGTTTGGAGCTGGGTTATTAATTGGTGTGTGTGGTTAAAACTATTCATTCATATTAGTACCTATTATCATAAGGGATTAGGTATTTCGTTATGTTAACAAACCTCGAAATAAGTATATTTTTATTGTGGTTAGTAGTAGAGTACGGTAGGGTACTCGTGATTCATTTTCCCTATTCTCACTATAATATGTTTCGCACAACAATTTATCTGCCTAGTATGATGAGAATACTTAGGGAAAATAGATGCCAGTTATTTCTGACGCTAAATCGGCAAAATCGCAAGGTAAATGCTAGAATTATCAGAAAAACTGCGAAAGGACTTGTCCTCTTTTTGTATGGAGGTTGGTTTTTTATTCCAAGATATTACCAACCACCAATAACCTATATTTATCTTTAAGCTACAAAAATGTAAAACACGTAATCATAGAAATCTGAATTTTAAACGCCTCCATTTTTGAGAAAAAATATGTTTTCTAATGAGGCATCATCCATTGATCATTACTTGTATTTCCTGGCTGTGTGGCTATGTGCCATTGCCTTTCCACTGGTGGCTTACTACTAGGTACTACCACAGATTATATAATAGGAACAAACGTAAATGGAATGAGTAAATTTTTTTTTCATGCGTTAATTGGAATAGGCGAAGGTGCGGTTAATGTACAGACAAAGAGATAAAATTAATTTAATTTTTTCTCTAAAACGGAGGTCTTAAAAAATATATCAATTATGCAAAAAGGCTAGTTTTGGTGAACTCTTTCATATAATATTTAGTTTATTCTGGTTAGAAATATTGACGAATAAAAAACCATTAATGGACAAGTCCTTTTCGCACTTATTTTCGTGTGGTGGTTTGTATGAAAAAAAAACACAGTCGAGTGACTGTTTTTTTCATAAAATATTATTTTAAATTAGGGAGGCACCAGAAAGATATGCTTCTACACACGTTAGACACTCTCGAGCCACAAGCCGCGGGAGCCGCCCGCGCTCGCTTGTTTAGTGGCCGCAACCGCAACTAGTGGCTCAGGGCGCCCCGGGCCCTTAGACAACAAACAGTATTTTTACAGTGACCTTTGCTATCGATGTATCCATACTAATATTATAAATGCGAAAGTGTGTCTCTCTGTCTGTCTGGCTGTTACCTCTTGACGCTTAAACCACTGAACCGATTGAGATGATATTTGGTATGGAGACAGTTCGAGAACCTGAAAATGACTTAGGCTACATTTTGTCGCGATATATCGCGACAAAATTCCATTCCACCCCCTTATTTTTTTATAAAAAAATAAGGGGGTGGAATGGGGGATGGAAGTTTATAAGGAAAATCCAACTCTTGCGGGTGAAGTCGCGGGGAACCACTAGTTATAATATATTTGCTATCGTCAACGAAATGACAAACTATGTATGCCAAAGTCACGTGATGTTACGATGTAAGATTATGTCAGTTTTCGTACGATGAGCTGAATTAGTTTAATACATTAAAACAACTTATTTACGTTAGCCTAATCAATGCACTAGGTCCTGGTCTTGTTGAAATTTGGAACAAATTCTTTATGATATAATAATAGTAGCTAATGATATCTAAGAGTATTTGTTTTTGAAAACTTGGTGATTTTTACGCATGAAACAATAATTTGTACATGAAAATGATTGTATTGATATTCCGCAGGTTCGTATCTTTTTAATATACACGAATAAAATATAAATAAGAAAATATGAACACTCTTCAGTTTTTAACACAAATGTCTGATGGTTTTACGCATTGCGCAGAATAAAACTATTGTTCTAATTAAATCATCAAGTCCAAAACTTTAAAGCAAATAGATCTAATAACTAATACTTATTAATAAGTTCGATTCTGTTTGAAGATCGTTTAGACTTACTCGACTTGCTTCGCGCTGCACCCCCTTAAATAAATTGTATCTTGTCTACGGGCCCAGGTTCTTAGCCACTAGTGGTAGCGGTTAGTGGCTGCGTTTAGTGGCTGAATGTGCCGCTCACTCGACCTAAGAACTAGACCTTTCAAAATGTAAGCATAATAATATCAACTCATGCGCTTTGTGTGCGTATATTTATTAGTTGTTATATCTATTTATATTATGCAATTATTTTAATCACAATGGTTTATTTAATTAACATGTAATTAAAGCACAACCATGATAACTGAGGAGTACTCAATTAAGTAAAATAACGCAAATAACATCACATAACACTGTTATTTGGTATGATGATAGAATAAGCAATTAAAAATAGTTTTCTCCATTATTAAATGATTGTTTATACATTGAAACACTGTATCATAACCAACACAATATATTTTATCCACAATATTTAGTTAAACTATACTTAAAAATAAATAAGTTAATAATGGTTAAGTGTGCACAGGTTTGTTATTTCTAAAAAAAACAGATGTGTGATTCACCAGCGTCCTATTTTTCGATTCGCATGAAAAAAACAAATTCATATAGGCAGTTCGCATTTTTGCCATTAAGAAAAAACTATACTTTTTTTAGCCTTCTCTATAAATAGATCCGTAAATAATCGTGATCAAATTTCAGGGAATCTATCGCCAAACTGAGCATCACCTGAACAAACTTAGTCAAAAATCAAATTAAGAGTTTGTCACGAATAAGTACTTTTCGAGAAATAAGATTCAAATTCAAAAATCAAGAAAAAACAATTTTTGGTTCCAATACAGCAGCCCTTTATGAAACAAGTGAGTAAAGTTGCTCATTATACACGAGGCTGTAGTTGAGCCCAAGCCGTAGGCGAGGGCGTAAATCAGTCAAGTGTTTATTGAGCAAGTTGCTCACGAGTTTCATACGAACTTTTTTACCACAAATGCGAGGAAAAAAATCAAGTATTGTATAAATCGTTTAATTATTAAAACACTTGGTGAATGTACAATTTTCAAAACGATATTAGGTTGTTGGTTTTCACTAGACTTTTCGTTTGCATATTCAGCATTCAGCATTTCTGGCGGGGTTATAAATCTATTAATTGGTCATCTTCTGTACTGAAACTTGTCATTTTTACAATTATATACCACACAGCAATAAATGCAATAACAAACAAAATATGAAAATCATGGCAAATGGCGCCCAAGTTTTTTTTCACGTGCCAAATGTATGGTGATTGATTACATATTTTCCTCTCCTCTTTGTTGGTACGAAAAAATGGTATTGAAAATGCTCTGTTTACTCACATATAATTTGCAGTTAGGTACTAATACTAACTTAACTTTATAGGGATAATTCTAATACACACTAGTGCGTAGGTAATATTATCATGCACGCGTGGGTTATGGTTTATGGCCCTAACAACGATGTAATAGGGCTTACTTTACGAGCAAGTGTGTTGAAAAATAAATAATGCTAACAGGAATCATAAATTCTAGTGCCAATTTTTAGGTACGTTATCTACCTAATGAGTAAAATGTCATCATCAATAACTTATGAACTATATGGCCACACATCAGACTTCCCCACTTTGACCTTGAGACCGCCTCTATTCCCTACGTAATAAAAGCAGTTTTCGTAGTTCAAATAAATAGGTAACCTGACGTGCTGCCGACTGTACCTAGTTTGGTTAGGTAAAAATATCTAAATTCCACACACAGTAAGTTAGTATGAGAGTAACACTGTCATCAGTTCGATTGAGCCTGTCTGCCGGTCTGTTACCAGTTTCTGGCCAAACCCCAGCCCAGAACTGACATTGATGACTACTGGGATAAAAATCGATAGGACATTGAAAATAATATTAAAATATTTGGGGCTGAATACCTATCTATCAATAAATTTTAATAAAATCAATCTTCACTTACCACTTTTATCGACCTCCTTGGTAAGACAAAATATTTTCCGCCACTATTTCTCACTGTTTATCTCATTATCCGATTTAAAAAAAGGAATTGAATTTGTTAAAATGAGTTTTTTACAAAACATCGTTTACTGATCACCGTCACGCGTACCATGGACTTATCATGGACGAATGTCCTGAGATCACCCAGTCCACTAGAAATCTTGCGATATCCAATGGACCTCTTTAGGATAACAAATTATGTATTACTTATGTGTCCAAACTCAGACAATTTAATTTAGAATTCATGACTTATTGTGTCTTTGTCATGACCAGAATTATCAATGTCAAAATCTCTACGAATATCTATAAGCTTTGTGTTGTATTTTAATTTTGTAAAAAAAAAATAAGCACCTCCGCGAAAAATAAACACTTAAGGATGTAGTGCGTGACTATACTAGGTAGTTAAATTACAAGAAGCTACGTAATTACTTATTTAAAAAACAGTGTTGTTTTAAAACGTCTTCAACGCAAGTGCCTAGCTAGAGTCGTTAGTAAATATTACGAATGACTGGATTGAATACTAACAGGACTTACCCAAATAGCATGATTTTCCTTATCAATCAAGAAATTAGTCACTTTCTTATCGTTTTCGTATCGTTTACCTAAACTCATAGGAAATCAAAGAGCTACCTACCTACCAAAGAAAGAGATACCTACCTGATAAACTGATAAGCCGACCGGCCTGTTTATTGACAATGTTACGGTGACGTCAAGTATTGACACTGTGCTAATAAATAGGCAAGATGACAGAGTTTGAAAAAGTGTTCTAAAATATTCTTTTAACTATCTTCTATTACCAAAAAAATATATTATTTTTGTAATCAAAAAGCAATACATTTATATTGCTTTTTTAAAAATATTACCTATATTTAAAAAAATACAATTTAAATGAAATGTTCATAAATTGGCGCCAAAACGCGGTCAGGTGTCATGGCGTCTGCTGTGACGTCACACCTCAGTACACATATTTCAAACGTTAGTGATAAAGTCATTGATTGAATCAATGGTTATAGTCGAAATTCGTATTATAATTCAGTGACAGTGACAGTATTTACTGAGGTGTGACTTAACTCAAATCTGATTGATGTTATAAAAAACATGGCGGATTCCAGTATTTTGCAATTTTATTTTCTAAAATAAACTAATAAAATCGTCTTAAAGAAATTAAAAAAAAACATAATCTAAATACTCTATTTTACTAGACAGACACATTATTTTGAAGATTTTTGCAATCTACCTTCCCTATTAAAGAACTTTTGAGATGAATGAACTTATTCTTTATCTTAGTACCTACAAACCCTGTTTGGTTGAGAGTTGGATTCTCCAAATCATGTCTTGGATCTAAATTACGAGTAAGATTAAGGAGGTTATCAGACTACGCGATATTCAGACAGTCTTACTGAGACAGTCTATCCCCCCTCTCGCTCTTTCATCCTATCATATAGCGAGATGGGGCAGACAGACTTACAGGCTAACTCTTAATACACTACGCTGAGTGTTAGTAAGACTGTCTGAATACCGCGTAGTCTAATAACCTCCTAAGATCTGATTCTGCCGGTCGTGCCGGGCACCAGGGGCCCAATTCTCGCGCCTGCGATATTATGTCTTATACGAAATTTATCGAAAACAATGGTAGATACCACAAAATTTAGATAAAACTCATTTTAACAAATTCGACAATATATTATGTCTCATACGAAATTTTTCAAAAAAACATAGCGGGTATCACAAAATGTGATCAATATTCGACATTTTCATACTTCGAGAATACATAACATCTAAATTTTGTGGTATCTACCATTTTTTTCGATAAATATCGTATGTGACATAATATCGAAGGCGTGAGAATTGGGCCCCAGGTTATGAGCTCGTACCCTTCTGCAGCGCTCCGGGCAGTCTAGCTTGTCGCCGAGAACCTTTACTCTTTCTTATTTTCATTTAATAAAAAAAACCGACTTCAAAACTGACTACAGTGCTAATTAAAACTAAAAATTTTATAAAAAAAATTAAACTAAAAAGTACAAAATAATATAATAATTTTAGGTTTTAATTAGCACTGTAGTCAGTTTTGAAGTCGGTTTTTTTTGAAGAAATTTATTTTTCTATTTTTAGTTGAAAGGGGCGGGTAGGAGGGGGGGGGGGGAGGGAAAGAGAGGGAGCTGCGTCTTTGACTTTGTTTTGTTAGCATCCTATACAGTACCTGACAAAACATCTGGTGTTTTAATTACTCAACTCCTAATTTTTAAGGTGTTCCACCATCAGCTCAGCTCCACATAATGACTATCAGACGTAACAACATGTCAATATTAAGATACTAGTACAAAAAAACACTATACGTGTCTTCAAAATTTGAGGATTTCCCTCGATTACACCAAGATCCCATCATCAGATCTCGACTGGGTCAAAATGGGACCAACTAGCCTCTAGGTAAACATATATTTTTTTAAATCGGTTCACAACTGACTGAGATATGCGGTAACATAGCCACAAAAAAATAAAAAACATACAGTCGAATTGATAACCTCCTCCTTTTTTGAAGTCGGTTAATGATAAACTCCTCCTTTTTTGTAGTCGGTTAATAAATATTGGACAACATCACATACATTGCTCAGATCCCAAAGTAAGTTGCTTAAGTAATTGAGTAATGGAAATCTGAAACAACGGTGGAAACACAACACCACAGATATTATAATACAACACCAAGACCCGAGACAATATAGAAAATAAGAACTTCTGTATTGACTCGACCGGGGATAGAACCCGGGACCTCAGAGATGCGACACCTTGAAAACCGCTGGGCGAGCCACTCGAACCCTCGGGATGTTGCAATGTTGTTGGCACATTTGTAGCTAATGAAGCCATTATTTGAAGCCTTTTCCTGCAATTAGGTAGGTGCTAGAGACGAAAAAAGGGGCCCGATCCGCTCCCCGGGGAGGCCCTATGTAATATCTTATACCACTATCAAGAGGAAACGCGGTCACGTAGCATTTAAAAATTTTATTTAAATAAAATGTTGCTGTCTCGTTGCAATCCCTGGCGGCCGCCCAAGAAAGAAAGGGACAAATGAGCTCAGACGATAAATCGCTTCTAACATTTGACCAAAACAGCATTTCGAAGTCCCCTATTTCACAATAGAAAGATTTGTTTTCAGAACAGTAGTGTGACTCAGCCGTATTTTTTAAATTAGAACCTACGGATGGGCGGAGCGCTAGGGTTGGTACACAACAAGTAAAAAATGTCTAGATTTTTATTCTTCATATGTGTATTGTTTTGGGTTTAGGAATGAGTCATATTTTTATTAAAGATTATTAATCATATCAAATATAATAATACGTTTATTGTCTATAAACAGCACAGTATGTCAGACTACTCCAATTTGACCTTAAGACCACCTCTATATCCTACGTAAGATAAGCTGATTTCATAGTTCAAATATGTAATGTGAAAACCGTCTAGCTATTGCGGGTCATGAGATACAGCCTGGTGACAGACAGACGGACAGTGGACTACTAGTAAAACGGGCCCGTTTTTACATTGTCAGTTCGATGAGACCAGGTACAATTTACGAGTTTGCTCCTACACATCATTGAGCCTTAAAATTATATTTAAATTCTATGTGTATGAAAAATATCCACAGACCCTGCAGTTCCCGAAATCTTCGGAGGCTTGAAAATTTTGCGAAAAGAATTTTTATTTTTTAGCATGCTCACCAGTTGTCTAGGGTGGGTAGTTTTCGAGTTATGGCTGTTTCAGTTTTGACAGCTGTCATATGAAATAAAGATCTCGTCGAGCCCTACGATTTGTCCCTACACACCCGTAGTTTTGGGTGGATAGTTTCTGAGATATTTCAGTTTCAATTTTGACAGCTGTCATCCAAAATGATGATCTCTACGAGCCCTAAGAAGATGTCGTTTAGCCCTACAATGTGTCCCTATACACCAGTAGTCTAGGGTGGGTAGTTACCGAGATATGGCAGTTTCAATTTTGACAGCTGTCATCCAAAATAAAGATGATTTTAAACATGTTTCATATAACCTACTTTGTTCAATGATATCTATCTGCATTTCGAAAGTCAGTCTTTGACAGCGAACCGTCTCGCGCCCCGCGTGTCACTTTGTGGGTTTGTCTGCCCAAGTCTGCTCAACGGGCCGTGTAACTGACATAAAGTTAATATTCCTAACGGAATAGAGGAACAAACACGAGCTGTCAAACGAAACCAAAATAGGATGACATTTGTGTGTGTAAAATTGTTCATGAATGTGTGTCAGTGATGTATATCATGTCGCTTGTTACATTAGTATCGATATCGATAAAATTAATTAGGAACAATTTATAGAACTAAAATAGGATGGGGTGGGATTTTAAATTGGCTAAAACTATGCTTCTGGAATGAAGTAAAAACATACGAAAAACTCAGAAGATACGATTTTTCCAAAAATGAAAAATATGATATGAAAAATGTTGTTGTTTAAATCGTTTATTTGAAAGAAACTTATAGAGATGCAACTTAGTGCATTTAGATTTTTCCTTGGCGTCAAATCTAGTTAGAGAGAGGTCGATGATGCGGACTGTTGCAATAGCGTCGGTGTCGATCTAGACTGCGATGACGATGATTCACATGTGAATGCCTCTGGTACAATATCTTTGTAAACATAGGACGAAACTGTGCATCTAGGCTTTATCTTGACCTGTGAAAAAGAAACATAGAACATATGATCTAGTCCCAAACTAAGCAAACCATACAATATGTAGACATAACCACAAGTAGACATTGCTATCCAATGAAACATCAACAGAAGAATAGTATTATTTTTATTTTTCTCCTCGCGTTTTGAAATGTTTTTGTTTGAAATGAAGTGCTTACTGCAAATACTTGAATTTTTGTTTGGGTTCCAAAGTTTTGGACGATTTATTAATTTTAGCCAAGTATTTTTTAACCAAGTTGTTAAGAAATCTGAAAGATTCTTTTATTACTAATGTTAGTAACTATTCTAACAGTCAAAAACAGCATGGAACGGCTAAGTATCTTAAATAGTAATTACACTCCCAGCTGACTCATATCTAAACGTCATGTAGGTACTTAAACAACGGTAATACCTACATATTATTCGTTTATTGCGTGATAGATAGTTAAAACGAAAATCGATAACTTGATACAGCCCTAGTGTAAAACGAAAATTATTTCTTTACACAAAATATTCGTAAATTCTTCATTATGTATATTGGATCTTTGCTTCTTAAATTTATTCATGTTTAATAAAGAGAATTATCACACTAAGCACTTAAAATTTGAAACGCATTGGCAAAAATAAACCTAAGTTAGGCGGTGTCCATTTGGATTAATTAACCTCTGAAATGATCATTTTTCGGGATTATTTCGCTGTGTCGTACAACAATCAATTACTGAACAACAACACCATGTTTCACTAAGAAATATTTCAAAAATATCCATGATTTCCACACTGTACATAAGGAACTTGAAATTCACCCCACGACCGTTGACAAACCCTCTGGAAGAGAATATTCTTAGTCGGGAATGACATAATTCCCTGGATTAATTGACTTGAAGACTGCTAAGAGACTCCTTATTCTCCTGACATCACTTCAGGTATTTAAAACTTCCATGGTAGTACTAATTTAACAATGCTTCTAGGGATCACTCCCACACGTTACTCCGTGAACTCACAAATGAGACCAAACCACGGCCGCATGTCTACGCAAGGTATGTATTTTGTCTACGCAAGGTGCGTAAGTAGAGTAACGCAAGTTAAGAGTCAATAAATATATTTTGTATGGGAAAACTTAAATTTTAAAAACTATTAATTTTGAAAAGTCGTAGAACAAATGTTGTTGAGATTGTTGTGGAGAAGCTGCCTGCAAGAGGTGTCCAGCTAAATTAAATTAACCCTGTATATGTAGTCAAGCTCGTACTGATGTGAGTCGGGATAATGAGCTGGATGAGGCTGCCGAGGAACCAGGTAGAACCGATGCGGTCTGCGATAGTGTCCGTAAGGCGTGTGAGCTGGCTTGCAGGAGACTGCTGGTTAGGTGCTGTTGGCAAGGAAGAGGGTGACGCTGATGATGACGACGGTGAGGCTCCATGCTCCTGTGTTGATCACGTCGGGGTCACCACTTTGGCGAAACTGTGCTAGGAAGGCAAATGGAAGCGCTTTCTTCCGAACGGTTGTTATGGTCGGGGACCAAGGTCCGATAGTCACCGTCTTGGTTTATCTATATATGTAGTCAAGCTCGTGCTGAATCTTACATATCGTGGTTTGTGTTGTATGGAGCGGGCTAACAGCACAATCTAGCCAGTAGGAGCCGAGTCAGAGTGTCGCGTATGGAAGTTGCTTGCTAGTGTGAGCGACAGCGGTAAGATGTCGCCACACCTACGTAATAAAAGCTGTTTCGTAGTTCACATGGGTAACCTGACGTGCTGCCGCTGTACGTTCCCGCTGACCACTCTCGCAAAATTAAGGTCATGGCACACTATACGCGCACCGCCTCAACCCAGCAATTAACTTACCATTCAAATTAGAGCATCAAGTTGTTAGTCGTACAATATATTTTGTAAATTCGAGGCGACGCCATGCTGCAGCCGTGCTTGCTGTTGCGAAGCCAGTATAGTGTGCCATGACCTTTACGTGCGAATGTATTAAATTAACATATTTGGAATGCCGTGATAGCTATTTTAATCTCTTAAATTATAAATTTTGTTTAGTTGATTAATTACTATCTTTACGCTGCATTTGGTTTTATCTATTCATTTGTTAACAATATATTATGTGACTGGAACAATTTACCTGAACGTCCACCAAATATCACAGGACAGAACATTCATCCAACAAAAACTCGATATTAGGAAAAAATAAGTCAGGAACGGTGGAAAAAGTCACACAATATTAATCGCTACCTTAGGGTAGAAAGGTCGTAAAAGCCATACACTTTTTATGGCTTTTACGACCTTTCTGCCCCAAGGTAGCGTTATAAATTTTAACGGAAACGTATATATGACTGATAGAATATTAAATGCGTCCTGTATTGTATCTGCAGGTGAATAAATACTTGGACCCGGGTCTTCCCTTAGACCAATTTTTTAATAGACGGTAAACACAAAACGGGGGTAGAATGTTGCCTTAATACCTCAAATGCAAAATTAATTTTATTACCTAAACGTGGTATTATATAACTTTAGTTAAATAAACGTAGGTAGGTATTATATACTTTCATTGTAATTTTTATTGTTCACTTGAAATTTTATTTTACACTTTCTAATAATATAATCTTGGTTTTAATTTGTTTTGTCGTGCATTTTCCGTGCACCTCACTCAGCAGGGGCCCACTGAAAACCAGCGCCGGGGCCTCCTGGGGACCTGGCTTATGCTGAGTGAGGTCCTTTTGATTTGGACGTCACCGACAAACAGCGGCACAGTTGGCATAGACGTTTTTTTTCTGTTTCATTTTATTTTTTGTTTCATTTAATTTTTTTTTGTGTGCTGTTTGTATTAATTATTATGTTTTTTTTTGTAAGCGTGTGTGTGTGTGTGTTTGTGATGTCCTAAGTTAATAAAGCATTTTTCTTTCTTTCATGTTAAAACGGCTGCTTAATAACTAAACATGTGTTGGTAAACTTGACCCTTAATCAATTTCAGGTCCAATGAGAGAGGGTACGCAGTTTAGGTGATGAAGAGGAAAATAATTATACTTAGCTTCTGTTGCAGCACTGTATGGCTGGATCTTGAGCCATTTTAATTAAATTGTAGTTCATTATGTCATCATCATCACTGGTATGCTTGTCACTGGTAGCACTCATTAGTGGTATACCCGGATTGTGTCTTTGAATTGTAATAATACTTACAGAGTACCCTACAGTCGTCCAGGTCCTTTCGCTGCAGAATGAGCACACAAACAAACGCGCACAGCAAGCTGACCACGTACACACATATCACTTATACAAGTCCCAATAGGCCCTACTACTGCTTCTGGACAAATTATGAGATAGTGGTACACTGAACCGAGAAGAAGCAGCGGAAGAAACTCGTTTACTTTTCTCAAAGCCTATTTTAGTAACTTACCATCCAAATATATTATTGCACTTGAAAAAACGACCACCAGAGGCGGGAATCGAACTTACCATCCACCTCTCAGAATAACCTAGCATTATCTACGCCTTCTCGTAAACGATGTTATTTTGCGGTGGAAATATTAATCGAAGACTCATGTGTCCAGCTAAAGACGCCACTTGTCAGCAGACAACATTACGGAAGTGTTTGTCGAAGAAGTAAAGAAAAAAAAACCTGATAACTCCATTCACGTCGACGGAGGAGATTCGGCTGGTATTCTTGCTGCAGCACCTTCTAGTCTTCGCAAAGCTACAGTTCCAGTTACAATAAATGGTTTACGAGCAGATGCTTTAATAAATACTGGTAGTTCAATTACCTTCATTGATAAGAATATTGCCTGCTTAATGAAGCTGAAAAGGAAGCCACACAGACAATCTATTACCTTAGCATCAACAAATCATGTATCTTTTGTGGAAGGAGCTTAGAATAATATGAAGGAGCTAATGCAACCATAGAACTTGGCGGTCAGCATCTAAAGGAACGGAAACTCAGAGGAGACCGATAAGGCAAAGACAAAGACAAAACCGCCTCATTATCTCGCAGACTACCATTTGCGATAAGGCCGCCACGAAAAGTCAAGCGGGGCCGAATGACATGTATTCCATGCCTAATGTCTATGTGTCAATGTGTTGCCTAGTTACTAATCCAAAAATCATCATCAACCCAGTCATTTCGGAGTATCAATCCCAAGTCCTCGCCAAGAAGACCCGCGCAATCAATTATACTACTACTAATTACGAATATTAATCTATACCAATATTACATTTTTTTCACAACTAGAAAACTAAGTTGTGAGTCCGTGAGAGTTCGGGGTAAGTCGCTATATAGATGGAAATCCTCATTAGGAGGTTGTCAGACTACGCGATATTCAGACAGTCTTACTGAGACAGTCTTATCCCCCATCTCGGTCTTTCATTCTGTGTAAGATCGAAATGGGGCAGCCAGACTTACTGGCTAACTCTTATTACACTACGCTTAGTCTTAGTAAGACTGTCTGAATACCGAGTAGTCTAATAACCTCCTAATTGAACAAATAAGTAAAACCAATTTATGATCAATTTTATTTATTTTAGGTTCTTATTTGTTAACTTATATTAATCGGTACTGTCTTAAAACTAGGTTATTTTTTACAACAATATTTGGTTCTCATGTAGGTAAGCATTTCCTACCTATTTTTGTAAAGAAAAATCTGGTACTTTTATAAATTCAATTTCAGGTGTTGTATAATCGATTCTACATCACCGCTAATAATGAACCCTGGGGCTCTATTCTCCTAGGTTATTCCACTCAAAAGAGGGAAATACAGTTGACATATTATTACTTGACTTTGTTGTGCTCTGATCTTACAAAGGAGGGATTTAAAATCAGGGCGTGTGCTTTGCGAACGCGACATGGGCAAAAGGAACTAACGACGCGTGTACTGTGTACCAAAGAGTGTAATTAATTGAATTATTGTGCTCTTTAATCTTACAAGAATCTTTTGGTAGTTGTAATAAATTTAGCGACAGAGAGCCCATAGACACATGCAATCTTGCTACAGCGAACTGCGAAATCGCCAACGAAATTTCAAAATATGTATGCAAAAGTCACGTGATGTTTCGATGGCTTAGGTCATTTTCATACATTTTGTTAGCGATAGCGAACTTAGGTTTAGAAAAGATTGCATCTTGTCTACGGGCCCAGGTTCGCAAAGGATAACTGAGTTATTACGTCTCTTCTTTCTTTTATCCGGGGTGTTGGGTAATCAGGGCCCCGATTGTCCGATCTCTACTCATAAGAAGTTCAAAAGAACTGCCTCTCCTTGGAGTAATTTGAAGCTCCTTTAGGGTTGATGCTGACTTGAAGAGGGGTGTCTTGTCCAATGCTGGAGGTCTCTGTCATGGTGCTGTTTGATCGGCTTCTGTTCGATGGCGCCCAGGAGTAGTGGTCGAATGATGACAGGCACAGGAGCCTAAACAGCAAACGTTTAGTGCGGGTGTCATTTTTTTAACTTAAAATTAAACAGAAATTATGAGAGATAGATCTTATAAAAAGGAATTCTGAATTGACGCTTCAAGTGACTGTCTGAAATATCAACGCGCAGCCCGAAACAAAGGTATCGTGAAACAAGACGATGCTTCAAAAGCTACGATTCGAGATTCTTGTGTGAATAAGGCCTAACAAGGACGGCTAGTCAAAAATTCGGACATGTTTCATCGGACTAAGGTCATCGTATCGGGTTTTATCTTCGGACAGCCATTTGTGCCAGCTTGAGAGACCATTCCCAGTCATAGAATGCACTGACCAATTGATTAATAAATCAAAGTATACTGACCTTAAATAAAGTTTCTTGAAGATCTTTTTCTTGCAAACGAAGATTAAGAAGATAGCCAAGCCAACCAGCATGTTGTAGGCGTCGGAAATGTACCAGACATCCTTCAAGAGCTCAGGAGTGACCGAGCTGATCACTTCAAGCAACCAGTTGAGGCCCATAACCACCGAGAGTTTCAGGTACACCAAAAATCTGAAACAAGGTAACAACCAACATTATCATCTCTCTCCATTTTTTAATTCTGTATTATAATAATTGGGCTAGTGTATGGAATATGGTTGATTGCCTCTTGCAATGTCTTGCGTCATGCTTGCATTTTGTGCAATTTAGATGTTGTGGACCGTTTGAACTGGAAGAAATCGGATATTCGACTGCATATTTACCTACAAGCCCACTCGGGTGAAGAAGAAAAAAAAGCATTTATTCGGAGATCGGTGAACAATGGAACAGTTGACAAAATATTATGAAATGATCTACCGAAAAGGCATCCGACTCAGCATAGTCGTGGCAGCCGAGGGCAAACCACGACACTGATTTTCAGCGGATGCCTGTGGTAAATTCCTATGTACATTACACAAAAAATAAAGTAAAAAGGATAAGTATTGCGATATAAACAATAAAATAAAAAATAAAGATAAACAAGCAAGAGACACGAGAGCCAAGTGCGAAATTTCATTCGACTAAATGTCATAGAAAAAAACAGGTTTCGCAAACGTGCCGCTAGGGGCGTTGACCAAAGGTGCGAGATCATGAAAAAAACTCGCACTAAGCCCCATGATAGCAGTGACAGTGCTTTGACTATCTGACAGTGTTATATAATCAAAGTGACAGTGTAACTAAAAGAACACAAAATAAATGAATGGGAAATAGGAAATAAATGGAGGCGCCACTGCCAATAATAAGTATTGGTGAACACAATGTATTTAAGCCGAGACTTGACTTGCCCGCTTTACGGGCTCGTTAGTCCAGTTCCAGAATTTGGCGGGTGACGATGGCTAGTGATAATAATAGATAACATAACACATAACATTTTATTATAACACTTAAAGTAAAAAAGTAAAAGTATAGTTAACCCACTATACTTTTACTTTTTTACTTTAAGTAATTAGATCCCACTGCTGGGTAAAGGCCTCACCTCAACTATGAGGGGGTACAAGCCATACTCCACCACGCGGGCTCAGTGCAGATTGGTGGCGGGCTGTGTGTAAAGCAAGTGACCAACCTTAGTGTCGATGTTATCAAGCCGTCCTAGGGCCTCTGACTAGGCTTAACGACTAATATCTGTTGATATTCGTATTTATATTGATATATCAGTCAGCCTAGTAGTGCCGGGAGCAACTGCTTGACTTGCCTTCCGAAGATGCTTATCATGGACTTCACTTAAATGGTCAAAATGGTCACCCATCCAATCACGATCGCGCCGTGGGTTGCTTAACTTTGCTATCACTACCAAAGCGCTGCCGCCACTGCGCCACAAGCACCTCACCTCACACAACATTTATTAAACCTTTTTTCTACAGTTCGGTCGGTGTGTCTAACTATCAGAGGTCGGAATTAGGTAGAGATATTTATGTACTTGCATCTAAATGTTGATATTAATGTGGACCTTCCCGGGATTTCCAATGGACAATCCCGTGTACCGTTTTGAGTAGAGTCCAGAATCCAGTAAACAAACCGGGGTCAAACAGATTCACCACACAAAACACAATAGGAAAAAAGTGAGCATTCGACGAACCGAGGTAAGCGAATGAGCTGTGTGAATGAGTAAACCTATTTATTGCTAATAGGTAGTTTGAATGCGGTAGAAAGAGACAAAATCTGGTACATTTCGTTAAGTTGGGAGTGCTCCGCATTTTCGCAATTGTATTCTTTTGTTCTCACAAGCTATGTTGTGTGAACTACAACTGTGGCAACATCGCGCGTATTGGAATTTTGCAACTTGGACATCCGATATCATTAATGTAAGTTTGGCAACGTCGCGCGTGCTGTAGTTTAAATTGTGTAAAAGTAAATAACTTTTTATTTAAAAAATCACGGGATTTTTTCTGCTCTTTAAAATTAATCTCGGGATTTGAGGCATATCCACTTTATTTTTTCGCTGTATGAAATCAGTGTAAGTACATGAATAACTCTACCTAATTCCGACCTCTGCTAATTATAGATACAAACGTAAGCTTATCTAGACATAATTTAAGGTAAACGTACATCTGAACAGGGCCTCAATTCTGCTAAATGTAATGTAGTTCAATTGCACGTCGCCAGTATGGCAATGGCATAAAATGACACTTATGGTATTCTGCTCTTGTTAAGAAAGTTGAATAGAGGCTACCAAGCCGCTATTGAGACATTTCGGAATTCTACTAACCAATGGCGTCACAATAGCGTCAGCACGGCAACTTAAATAGGTATTCTACTCTTATTTGACGTTTGAGTCGATAGCGCTGGCATCGTCGACATCTGTCAAAATTGGCCAGCGATAAGCAATTGTGCAGCCATACGTTTCCTTCCACCTTTTACGCTCCGCCGATTCACGTGTGCGACGAAGAGACACAAAAGGACACACGAAACGAATCGACGATAACAATGCCTCACCACATACTGTGATGGAGGTACTTAGCATTGGCCAGCAGGGAGGAACGGCGTCGGGATCAGCGGCGACAACGCCGTCGAGCGCGAGCCTTACTGAGGCGAAATATCGACCCTATGGTTGTTTTACCGGACACAGAATTTATGAAAACATTCCGCCTCAGTAAAAAACGTGGTAAGGGATATTGTCGCCATGGTATCTCCATTTATTTCCGACTAGCTGTTGCCCGCGACTGCGTACGCGTGGACTCTATGGTACAAAATATTTTATACTCCCGTCGCCATCCAGCTATCATGACCTCTCAGTCTACTATGTGGTAAGGAGAAGAGAGGAATGGAAAATCAAGGTTAATAGGCACTCTTTTTTAGAGAGGTTACTATCACCTCGCCATCCTCCTCTGGTAAGAAAATTTCGCATGGCAGTGACACCGACTCCGAAACTAAATTTTGTCGTATATCTTTCTTAGTAAAAGTGTTAAGGTTTTTTTTACTTTTTAGTTTACTTTATTGACGGCAGTTTTATTCGTTTGTAAAAAAATATAAAGGTAACGTTAGTTTTAGTGTTCAGAAAAAAAGACAAACTCAAACCTCCCCTACCGCAATAGATGAATGCGGTTTAGAATTCATTTATTGTGTCCCTAGCCTACTCAAAGGTCAGTTTGTAAGTTACTACTATCGTATAGATATTATTATTATTAGTAGCCTGTCGTGTCCTACTGCAGGGCAAAGGCCTTCCTAACCTTTCTTCTATAACGTAAAGTAAGTAAGACTATTACTTATACTCGTAGTTCAATTTCCGTTAGTAAGTGATAAGTAGTATAAAAAATAGTGCCAATTTACTTTGATCTTTTTATTAATAACAGTAATTCAACAAAATTTCGACAAACTATCTGTTGTGAAAGTATCGACGAACTACTTGGCGTTTAGGTCAGCACCATCTAATTTTGACTCCTGAATGTAAACGCTTAAATACCTAAATTAATAATGTAGCATATATGGTATACATGCCTATAAAATCTAAAGGATTCTTTCGATTTCTCCAGGTTTGCGTCACCAGATCGTAACTTGGAGACAGTAGGATTACCTTGGGAGTTTGAAAATCAGTCTTAAGCATATCAGTTGCTTCAGACCTTCAATTTGTGTGCGTCAATAGAAAAATAATGCTCATCACGCTGAACAATGTTCTCTAAGGCGCTCTATTTATATCTCTTATAGTTGAGCCGAGCTGCTAGGGTTCTATATCAGTTACTCCAGACCTTTAATTTGTGTACGTCAATAGAAAGTGCTTATCACGCTAAACAATGTTCCCTAAGGCCCTCTATTTATATCTCTCAAAGTTTAGCTGAGCTGCTAAGGTTCTATTTGAGTTGCACAAAACCTTCCATTTGTGTGCGTTAATAGAAAATGTTCATCACGCTGAATAACTTTTCTTAAGGCGCTGCTTTCATATCTCTCTTAGTTTAAGTGTACTGCTAAGGTTCCACGTCAGGTACTCCGATCTTCAAAATAAGTTATAGCCTAGTATTTGCCCAGACTCAATAGCTACATAATAAAAAAAGTTTCATTCAAATCCGTTTAGTAGTTCCGGAGATTAGCCAACGCCAGGGTGGCCGAGAGGTTAGGCAATCGCCCTGCATGCGAGGAACGCGGGTTCGATTCCCGCCTTGTTTAGTAGTGCCGGAGATTAGCGTGAACAAACAGACAAGCAGACAAACAGACAAAAAAATAAAAGTTGTGGAATCCTATTCTGTTACTATTTTAGCATCACCCTCAATTAGTTTTTGGTAAAAATACTCAATGTACAGATGCATCGGTTTTACAGTTTTATTATATGTATAGAAGAGCGAAGACGTGATGGCATTCCGGTTTTGACGAAGGCAAGTTCCTAATTCTTTTAAATAATAACCTACAATAATGATTTAGACCTTCCATGACTTTAAAATGTACTCGTAGGTACTAGCCGTCAGCCCCTTTTGTGGGACAGTTTGCCGAAACACTATTCATGATACTGGCGCATTCCACCCACAGTCGTTTCGACAAACTGCGCCCCTCTTTTGTACGGCTGAATCTACCCAGCGCCAGCTCTTTGTGTCGCTCCATGAACTCTATTAGAGCCTCCTGCTGCTCCAGCGTAACTGCTTCCGCAGACATCCTCAAAATCATTTTCAAAATCTTTTTAAACGCAACTAGTACGCAAACAATTTTCAAACTTTACGTTTCAAAAGATGACTATGACAGATGAGAATCGTCAACATTCCGCGTGTTTTTTTTAAACTGGCAAAGAAATTCGGTCAATTTTGGCTGTTTGATGTTTTTACACAGATTAAATAACGACTAGTACAATATACTCTACGGTATAAAACCTAGCCAGTGCGAGGCTGTCGACGGGCCAGTGACATGGTGACGACGTTCTTCTTAAAATTAGTAGAATACCGTTTTTAGACCATTAGCGCTGGCATATCAATAGCATGTCTGCGACATAGCAATTTGTAGTAAAATAGCAGAATTGAGGTCCAGGTATCAGATCTGTTACTATTGGCAGATGCAACAATAACCCCGTTATTTCAAAAACTTAGTACCGGATTTAAGACAGGACTAAGCTATTAGCTAGCCAATTAGAAAAGCGCTTGGCTATTAGGTTATGTCACGAATGTGTCATTCATTCCTCTGTTGTCGGCTAATATTTAGACCCATTTTAAACCTGGTCTATTTTTTGTAATAACACCGTAAAAGTTTTTTTTTGTAGGAAAACAAACAGCTTTTGACAATGCAATATAAGTTACAAAACAATATACAAGTATACCTTTGCTTCTGCTGGCGATGAGCAGCTGGTGTGCCAGCAGCGGCAGAATCCAGCACCGCCGTCCCTCGACTCAGCCGCCAGATGTTGAACGCCGTCATCAGGAAGAATAGCCAGTTGAGGATGATCATGATCAGCATTGGCATGTACAGGTAGTATAACTTTTCTCCACCTGCAATTCGAAGGTTTTGTGAGATTGGAACTTGTAATGTTGGTAATGGTTTTCCGTTTCCTAAATAATGAAAAGCCTAGCCTTTTCTCTAGAATCAGTCCCAATGCTGCCATATATCGCTCACATAGTGAACTCATATTTAAATTGTAATATTTAAAAATCTTTGAGATCAAAGGCCAAGTGGAATGATCAGCAAAAACATTTTGGATTGGTAGGCATTATAGAGAGGTAAGAGAATAGGTGGATTTATTATGATATCAATTTTTATATTAAACGTGGATAATCTATACTAATATTATAAAAACTTTTACACAATGTGTCAGGGAACTGATCCACAAACTTTAAAGGCTTCTTCTACAGTCAATTTGAATCATAAATTCCATAATACCTATGTAGGGTAAAAACTCAACTCTTTCGGAATTGCGGCATTTTAAATAACTACTGGGCTGATTGAAATATATCTTATACGATGAGGGATTTTCCTAGTGTCAAAAATCAGTACTTAAAAATCCGCTAGATGGCGTTGACCAAACTAAGTCAGGTAGATTTTTATTTAAGAAAACGGCTGGTTTTAGCGTTTATTATGTTGTAATGTTTATGTTTAGCATATTTTTTTTTACGCGTACTAACAGGTGGTTTTAAACAATTTAGTAATCATCAAGACGTTTGTGCCATTAAAAACTATTTTAACTGCAATTTGAAACTTGTTAATTTTTAACGTAAGTACTACGACATGTCTGTACACAAATTATTACAATAATTTGTTTTGTTTTATGCTCCATGATTTCGACGCAATATTTATATAACTTAGACAAATAGCGTCATCTACCAACATAAAATAAAACTACAATTTTGAAATCCCTCATTAGAATGCTACATCATTATTGAGTGCATGGGCTAATCTACATATTTTATTTTTTAAATTGCACTTGTGCAAAGCTTGGGATTCAGTACTACACTTCTTCTTCTTCTTAGCGAGTCGATGGAACACGAGAAAATTACATCATAGCAGCCCAGAATTCAGACACTTGTATTGCGGATCGACTGCCGTCCATTAAATCCGCTGGCGTGCAGGTGTTGGGGCACGCCGGGCACGATGTTAGGTGTGCCATAGTTTGCACTGCACCACAAACACAGTCCACATTGGAGCTTACCGAAAATCCCCACCTGACCATGTTTTCCTTACTTCAGCCAACCTGAGTCCGAAGCCTGTTTAAGGACTTCCAGATCGGCCATAGTAAATCATGTCGAGGAGGAAGATTCTCGGCAAGCGGGACAAAAGGAGTAGGCAGAGAGGCTTTTTTGCGCCAAAGTTTGCATCTGGCCTGTGCGGGTTCGGTAGAAAGTGGGGCGACACACTTAATAAAACTGCGACGACTTTTTAGCCTTTGCGGCTCTGAGACGTAGCCGTGCATAGGATGCCGTGATTCGCGATCTGCGTTTGCCCTTTCAGTAGAGCTAGCTACAGCCCTGCGGATTTCCGGAGGTGCTATACCAGCTAGTGGATATAGCATTGACACTGGGGTTGGTGGTACTACACTATTCAGTAATGATGGTAGTACCTTCTAGATAACATCCCTTTTCTGGTATACTGGGCTTGACAAACCAAGGGTACATGCTAATATCAGCGTCGTTGAGCAAAGCCAGCCCAGCAGTCATGGCTCCTGCTACTCCGAAAGCATAGAGAGCGTATATAAGGAACTTGCAGTATTCTCCACGACGATGAATCGGACGGGCTTTGGCATATCCTCTGAAAAAAAAAACATTTACTGATGTTTGATTTTCCGTTATCATCTATTGATACGAGTGATCCGGAGAAACGTTTTAGTTTACAATTTGTTAAAGATGTCGTAAACAATTTATTTATCTTAAAAAAGCTATTTGACAAACCGACAGATAGAGTAATCCAATAAGGACACCGTGTTTCTTTTTGAAGTACGGAACCCAAAAACAATAAGTCGCCTATAGTAAAAATTATGATTACCTGAAAGTCCACCAAATATCACACGACATGACATTCATCCAGCAGAAACTCGCTATGAAGAAGAAATAATTCGTGCACGCTGAAAAAAAGAAACGACAAAATATGAGTTTATAAAGTGTAGAAGAACTGTCGTAACCCTGGTTTAGCCTGGTTTATGGAGCCTTGTTGCACTTCTGCAACAAACCATTTCAGTAGAAGTAAAATTATAACGAAACTCGATAGATCGACTTCAGGCGGTGTTGTGCCTCGGCAACAAAGCATTCTAACCATTGATTTATTGTAATAAATAAATGATTCTAACGAATTAGTAACAAATTCGCTAACTAGATGGTGAACCTGGTATTATCGCCTTAAAGTGACGAACATGTACAAACCGGTTTCGCACTCTTTGAATTTGTTTTCGGAACATGTTTTTTTTGGTGAAATACGGATATTTTTAAACTGGCGTGAGTAAAAGGTAAGTTCATGAATTTCAATTCACAATAATCGGTTTTTGAAAATTTTAGTATTTTTGATAGTTTTGGACTGCATTTGTTTTGTTGCACGAATGCAACAGTGCGCGTTAGCAAATATTTTTTTACCCTTTATTTGAATTTTGGTTCTTTTTTTCAGGATCAGAATGAATCGTAATCGGCGTGCATTGTCTACTAAGGACCTAGAATTTATGGGCTGGGAAGACAGTGAAATCGTCATCAGATAAATGTAGGCCATCCTATATTTTTCTGATGATGAAGATGTCGCTGATCCAACATATAACTTCCAGCTAAATGAGCCTGAAAGTTCTGATGAGGAACCAGGGGAACCACCTGACTTGAAAAATAACGATTTATACATTTGAAGTTTATAGTGGACAGGAAAACAAATGCTCAGCCGGCGAGACCCACTTAGGAGCATCATCTAATGTGGTAGTTCGTCTTTCCCGCGACGCGCGATGTGCCTACCAATCAGCTGCATAGGATATAGAACCACTTTGGGAAAAATGTGGCATTTGCTCATGCTACAGTAAAAAAACAATTATTTTCAAGATTTGAAATTGGTTATTATAACTTCATGCAGAGTATATACAACGTTAGTAACAATTTTCCTTATAACTAGTGTTATAAAATACAATTGAAAATTTAAAAAATATTAAACATTTTAACACCTGCATTAGCACTGCAAAACGATATGAATTCAAACGAACTCATTGATGAATTGCAGTATCTATAATATGGTGATGAAGATGAAAATGACGAAGATTTTAGAAATTCGTATGTATAACTTACTGACTCTTACGCAGTCCACGTCACTGAGGTTCCCTTGCTGCACGATGAGCAGTGATATGAAGGCGCAGAGAAGGCAGGTGACATACGCCATCAGTACCATCCCACCAATATTCATCAGCTCTGGCAGCAGCAAGTAGACTACGATGAGGAGGCCCAGGAACACGCAGGAGGCCATCATGCCTGAAAGCGATTGGAAACTTGATTTAAATTTGTACTATTTTGACTTTCTCGTTGGTCAGCACGTTGGATTCCAACTACCAGGTCCTAGGTTAAAATCCCGGGTTGGACTGTTTGATTCTGTCCTAAAATAACTTAGCAACAGCTCCAGAGTGGAGAGGAGAAGGATCTACCTCCTAGTGGTCCACTTCGGGCAACGAAATCATAAACTCAAGTTTGTGATGACGGTTATACGATCCTAACAGCGGTAGCGGTAACAGCGGTAGGCTTCGTTATATGCGCCTTTTAGCTACCACCCTACCACCGGAGCCCGGCGCCAAGCAGTTTGCTGTGTTCCGTCGGTGAATTGATGTGTCAGTGTCAGAACCTTCTGTGTGAGCTCGCCTCACAAGAATATGTCCACGCCACGTCGTTAAGTCTAGAGTCAAGAGTAAAAGAAAAGAGTCGGGCAGTTGGTGGTGGCAGACGAAATAACATTAATTTTGTTTCAGAAAAATTCCGACAAAATCCCTTGGCATTGGATGCCTCCGTTTTCTCGTCTATACATTTTATCAAACAAATACACCTACTTCTTTACATATTTTAAAATGAAAGTGGTGTTTAAAAGATTTTTATTTACGATCAAAACCGAAATATCTCATATTTCATTGTATCGATTATAAAAAACACGCTTAATTTGACACTTTTCGTTTTGGAAAAAAAACGCGCTTACTCCGCCTCTATAGGTTACGTGCTTGATGGTGGTGGATGGCAGTACACCCCAGTGCCTCGGAAAACACGTTTAAGCGAGGTCCTGCGACCTCTCTGCGATCATGTCGGATTGCCCTCTAGCCGAACTGTAAGAGTGAGAGCAGTTTCGCACGACGTCCGATCCGAATCCGTCAAAATAGGTCATTTAATTTTAAGTTATAGAAAACCGACGCGAATGACGGTCGTAGTAAATAATCTGTCGTAATAGTTCTAGTACTATCCGAAGATTTGGATCGCATTCGGATCGGACGTAGTGCGAAACCTCTGAAGGAACAGGTGTATTGTACTCACACTTGAGCACTATAATATCTTCTGCATACCTACTTGGATTGGTGCCTGCGTTGGGACTGACCGCTGAAGCCGAAATTTGGCAGGAGAATTACATTACATTGTTTCTTACTTCCATAACACAAGTGCTTACCATAGGATTAGACCACGTAAGTGATGTTTTCCAATATTTGTAAATCTAAATATAAAAAAATCTCCAGGCTTTTATCAAAATAATTGGCAGACATTTGACCGCAATCTCTCCTGATGGTAAGCGACGATGCGGTCTAGGATTGGTTATGCCTGACTACTAACAGCCTATTCACTTCTTAAAGAAATCCAGATCATAGTGTTTAGGCAGGCCTGTGTATCTTCCCGCGTAGGTAGCAAAAACGTACCTACGCGCGGCGACCCCTTGGTAAGGGACTAAACAAGTTGGGTGTCGCTAGCCGGCAGCGACACGTTCCCGCGTTTTATTCACCGGCGGTGCGCGACACTAGGTTGCTGGTTGGACGAGCGTGAATAAAGTCCTAGTGCGCTAGATGGCGTAAGTAGCTTCTTGTGGCAATCAACCCTATCGCGTTGCGTGATAGTACGTCACTGAATAGGTTTAGTGTATTATGAATCATATTCCAGAGTTATAAGAATGAAATTATCTTGCAATGTATTTCTTTAGGTGTCTACACGAAAATGTGCTTGAGTCAGAGGCGAACTGAATTACACCATATCGATAACAACATTGAGTGGATATTTCTTTGAATTTCATTGCAAAGTCATACTTCTGTACGGAGTACTAGTACTTATTCTTTGGTTTAGGTAACACTTCAGCCGGCAACAACTTCACTTAATAGCCGTGCAAGAGAAACGTACATTTTAAAACATTTGGTGCGTAAGTGGTATGTCATTGACATAAAGGTGGAAACCCCGCCTGCGTCTTATTATCCTGATAGTAAAATGGGTGGAATAATTTCGTTTTATTCCTTTTTATTGCTGTTGGGCGAATTTGACGATACAAAATTTTTCTTACCGGCTCTATAAAACTCGTTGGCTTTCGGTGGAACATCGTCGTTGAAGGTAGCCCACAAGCCGAAGGAGTATGAGATGTTTCCATCAGGCCGTAACCGTCCCAGGTGATCCAAACAGTACATGTCGGGATCCTCCCGGGTATACCGGTCGTATGCGTTGGGTGCTTCTAGGAGGACCACACCACTCTGGAAATATAAAAACAAAAAGTTGTGGTTGTATTATTTTTTCCTCAGCATGTTTCAAGCTCAAAAAATTCTTTTCTAGGCCCATTGTGCTTTTAAATAATTCAGAAAGAAAGGGTGCAACAAAGCATAATAAATACATTAAAATCTATAATCATGTAGGATTACGCAAACACTTAGGTCAAATTCTTTTAAATCGACTCACCAAAACAAGACTCAACCAAAAACAGGTGTTTTTGGTTGAGTCTTGCTTGAGGCATGAAATAACCGTTGTTTTACTATTTTTAGGATCCAAATACGATAATTATTACTTCCCTCGCTCATGCAACAACATGCAAAGATAGGTCAGTTGATGACTATTTTTCAAAGAAGGATCCCCACTTCCCAAACAAGCTCTGACCTAATAATAAAGTTATTTTAAAGAGCTATAGTACCCTTAAAACAACATTATAAATATGATTGCATTTGGCAGTCAGGAAAATAAGTAATAATGCAAAAAAAAAAATCGATTATCTCACATACCTACGTTAGGGCTCATTCACACACACGGGATCCGTCATTGACGATTCTTCAAAATACAGGATACGTCATGACGGATGGACGTTCACATTGCATACGGAATCGTGTTTTTTCACAATTCGTCAAAATATCCTTATTGAATTTGGTCAAAAATCCGTGTATTTTGACGATTCGTGATTTTTAAAAACACGATTCGTGATTTTTGACGAGAAGTCTTTTTTCACGATTCGTTCTTTTCGTGTAAGTAACTAAGTACAATAAAACATCACTGTATCTCTGTACACGCGAACCTAATTTTTAAAACTTTGACAGGTCATATGGGCGTCCTTCTTTACTTAAAGATGAATAACAGTATTAAATAAAAAAACCTACACTGAAAAATAGGAAATGACATTGTCAAAATTATTCTGAGGCTATATTTTTAAATTTGATTTTCATGAAAACCTACCTCTGCTTCTATCAGTCGCCCGCCGGGCATTGTCGGAGCAAAATCCCTCAAAGATCCTGCACTTAACGATCTCTGAGCAAAACCTCAGACAGACAGACAGACATGACGAAACCATAATCAAAATATCTTAGACAAAGTTGTCGTTTATTTTATCTACAAACATTGTCTTGCCCTATTATTTTGGATAGACTGTTATGATTGGTCGCTAGGAGCCCGATAAATTCTATAAAAAAACAGTGGTTATTTTTAGTTTATAGTAGCATACAGCCGTTTAAGCCTCGGTATATTCAGAATAGTACGCAATAAGAAGCGCTATCGTAAATGTAGTCATACCAATATTAATAACGAAATTAGTCACTAAATCATGTTTACCACAACAATATGAGAATTGGTCGAAGAATCTTAAATAAGGTTCCTACCTACTACGAACTGTCGTACCTACCTATCTGAATTTTCATTAGGTAATAATGTATTGTTATTGCTTATTATCTACCATATTGTATATCTTAAGGGGTAAGCAGTTAGCTTTGTCATTTTAGGGTTGTATATAAAATACATGCCAAAGTCTACTTGTTTTCAGATATCCCTTGGCTCCACACCATATAGTTACATTAAATCAATTCATTTATATTTCTGCATTACTCCGTGTTAAATGTACGTATTGATCTCTATGTAAAACCCTTTATCCCTTTATTGAATGACGTGGTGTTCTACTAGGTAGTTAGCAAAACAAGGCGTTGCCAGAAATTCAAGTATTATTGGAATACCTATTAAATTAAGGTCGTTGTTTACATTGCATGAGACAAATAATCAAAGTATCTTACTCATTTTAATAGGCTTGCGGTGAGCGCTCAAGTTATTTTCCGAGAACCACACACGATGAGGTAAATTTAACTTTAAAATTACGGTGTAAATCCTCCGCAACAAATGTCGTGAAAGACAGTGACAGCATGTGAGTACTCGAGAAGTCGAGACTTCAGACGAGACTCGACTATAAGGCAGTTGTCCGACCAGCAACGATGAGCGAGAAGCAAGTAGCGAGTTGATTGAGAGAGTTTTTTTGGGCGATCAGTGATTTGGATTTGGAATTTTAATTGAATGCTAGTTGATCGAAAATCGCCGAGCGAGTTTATCTTTGATAGCTCTATCGCTCAAAGATAAACTTGTTAAGCGAGTTCTCCCCGGCATCATTGTGAACAGTCAGCGATCAACTAGCCACTTTTCAGACCAGCAACGATGAGCGAGAAGTGAGTAGGGAAACTAGAAACGAGTTGTCGCTGAGCTAAAGCGAGTGTTCTTGGGCGATCGGCGATTAGAATTTGGAATAAGAATTTGACCGCTAGTTGATCGCCGTCGCTGAACGAGCATCGCCGAGCGAGTTTATCTTTGTTAGCTCTGTCGCTCAGCGTCAAACTAGCCTAAAGCGAGTTCTCGCCGGCATCAGTGTGGACAGTCAGCGATCAGCTATTAATATATGCATCTCTTTTGTTTGCTTGAATGCTCCGACATCGGTGACCTGACATCATTGTATATTGTACGTTTCTTGAGAGGAAAAATTGCCCATTACTTTACTTACTTACTCGTTTTACTCGTCGTTGTACTAGTGCAGATGAGAAGACAAGTTGTGTGTGTACTTTCTGGCACGATTATGGATGATTTTCTTATGCCTATACTCTTGGATGGTACCAAATACCTTGCATTTTCTACTATTTTATACCCCAATATTTAAAATTTCTACTATCTACCTAGATAGGCGTAGAGCTGGGCTGGTATTTTAACACGTTTTTCTTGCATTTTAACACGGCATAAAATAGCTTTAAAAATTTACTATTTTTACCTTACACCACAGAATAAGTACTAAGACTTAGAATTTCCTACCATCTAGATCAGCTAACAAAACTCCAGAACCCTTACAGAAATAAAAGTGTTCTTAATTATGGTCTGTTTGTTCAAAATCTTTATACCATAGCACCTAAAAGAAAAGTACTGGATCAATTAAATGCTCTATATTTAGCTCCTGGACTACTCAATTCTGCGTATTGTTTTGTTTGTTAAGTTACTTTGTATCCAGAGAACTAGGCCTACAGGATGAAGGGACAAATAATTACGTCAACGTAATAATGATAACAGTAATAAGCTAAATGTACAGGAAGGAAAAAATGACGTCTATAATAGAAAAAACCGGTCAAGTAAGAGTCCGACTTGCGTTCTGAGGCAACTTCTCCCATAGGATCTCATACGCAATCAAATGCCTTGGACAAGTCGAGAAAACAGGCGTTCTGCGATGTTCTGCGATGTGACTATGTAAACCACTCTGCGACTTTTTTTCTTTAGGTTACTTGAGCTGAAAGTAGGACCTTCCTTCTTGCCAAATTTATTCTATCACCTATGACTTACTTTTGCTTTTATTATTTCTAGTCTATTACCCCTATAGGTTTCGATTCACCAGCTAAAAGTTAGGAAATAAAGATTAAAATGTCCATGACTTTAGGCTGCTGTTTCAAAAGCTTGATAGTTTTACAGATTCAAAGGACCGCAGTCATGAATTATTTGATGTTAATTTTAACTTGATACCTAAACGCGTTCCTGTCGAAAAGGGTCTTGACTTGACAGACAGATGAACAATAAAGTGACTCTACACGCTGAAATTTTAGTGGTTGTTTTCCCGCAGCAGAACGAATTACCTTCAGTAGTACTATCGAATCATGCAAGATATTTTTTTAAACTAAAAATATTTTTGTTCTCAAAGTAATAAAAAAAAAAAACACCAACTCGAAAACGTGAGAAAATATAGTTTCTTTTACGAGAGTTGGCGTATTTGGGTACTGTTTGTGCAGGAAATCAATGTTTAAAGCAAAAGAAGCTCTACGCACTAAGCAATACAGCATAAACTGCACTATTTTACGGCGGGAAAACAACCATAAAAATTTCAGCGTGTATACGGCATAAGTGTATCTTTTTTACTTTTCAGGTACAGAACTAAATATTTACCCATGTACAAGGATAGGTAGTAATTTTATGGCATATATTATGATAGGTACCTACTTACTTGTATTTAAATAGTTATTCGTTTTTATCAACTGGGCTTTACACACTGTTATTAAAACAAAGTTGTAAGTATTTATTAATAGATATAACTTTGTTTTTATGAAATTTAATTTAGACTCGGTTTTGGAGGCAAGCCAGATTGAATAAATATAAATACTTACCTAATATGCCTATTTAATACTAGATAGGGACCTCATTTTTAGAGTAAAAAGGAACCCTAATAGTTTGTCCGAGTCTGTCAGTCGGTCCATGGTCTATCACAGATACCCTTAGTACAACAACTAGAACCTACCTACAACCTACCTAACCTACAACTAGAACAAGGCTGTCTGTAATTTATCAAAAATGTGTAGGTACTCGTATATCAATCACGCCAATAATATAGTACATTAAGGGTTTTATTTAATTTTATACCATATGCATGTCCATCCATACTATCCATACTTACTATTATATTATAAATGCGAAAGTGTGTCTGTCTGTCTGTCTGCCTGTTACCTCTTGGCGCTTAAACCACTGAACCGATTGAGATGAAATTTGGTATGGAGACAGTTCGAGACCCTGGAAAGGACATAGGCTACATTTTGTCGCGATATAAAAACATTAAGGGGGTGAAATTGGGGATGAAAGTTTATATGGCCAATCCAACTCTTGCGGGCGAAGTCGCGGGGAACCACTAGTATTCTATATAGGTAAGCATACCTTCTACCTATACAAAATTAAATTACAAACCATGTAGCCGTTTGAATGGTGGGGGCTTGAATCTACGAGATTTTGATTACCTTTATAATTCCCAAGCGGATCTCTGAATCGAGAATTAAAATTGCTTGTCACGATCTCGCAACGATTTTAAAAGACCTATTCAACGTCATCTTCTTTTATTTGGTTAATGGCGTTATTAGTGGCTTAGTGGTAGTTGCCACTATTCCACGTGACGCCGAGTGAAGCATTTACATTACTTTTCTCCATGGCATTTAGATGGATAATTAAATAATTATAAGTTAAGCTGATTTCATCTTAACTGATGGTTAAATATTTGTAAAAATATTTCCATTGGATACATGCAGCTCCATTTCCCAAGTATTGATGAAATCGAACGCCGGCTCACTGGCGTGGCGTAGCAAGCACTTACAAAAATTCGTCGGCGGACTAACGTCCTCCGTAGCTTAGTTGGTAAGAGCACTCGCCCGGATAGCGAAGGGACGTGGGTTCGAGTCCCACCGGATGACACAGTCGATTAATTTTTGTGAGCGTAATTCAATTTGATTTCGTAAAAACTTTCAAAATAATTGCTTAAGTTATAAAAATCATTATACGATAATCAAATGTTTAATAGATACTATATACTATATAAGACTTAAGCGAACTTATCTTCGTACCCAAATCTTAACGATATTTTGCTCGCGATGGGGCGGCACATGAACCAAAATATTTTCACCCTCACTTTCCAAGTAGGGGAACCCTAAAAATATTTTAATATCAAATTACAGCTTTCTAGAACCAAGGGTTTCTGGGCAAGACAGAAGAAAACGGATCTATAAAAGTTCCTTATTATTATTTTATAATGAATCAAATCTTACCTCTTTCAAATGTACGAGAAACTTCACTGAAATCGATTCAACTACCATGACTCGGAACGTGGAGTTTTTGAAAGCACTCGGCTGAAGGTGGAAAAGTTCGTCAAAAGTCTTCTGAGATGGCTCCAAGTTTTCATCGAATACTGGCACAGAAAAGTTTAAGGGTGTCGTCCCGTTATATGGCTTGCAAGTTTTTCGCCTGAACACAAATTCACCGAAGGGGCAACACTTTCTTAAACACTTTTTAACCTCGCAAATGTCCCGCCCGTCCAACGAATAATTTTCAGTAACAAAACAAAATAGTAAAATTAAACCAAGCGGCTTCATAGTGACGTCCTATTTGTTCAATCCTGTGTGCATGAATGTATTCCTCATAATTTGATAGTGTTACTGGAATATTTTACTCTACTTAATTATTACTATGTTGTTATTAGGGTTCATTATTGTATAACACATTTGTACGAGAGTACTCAGAATCACAAACAGTTTTTGTTTAAGGGACATTGGTTGGTTTTGATGTCAACTAAACTACTTATTACGAGGGTCAAACTGAAAGTTCTTAGAAAATCAAAAACTGATTACATTAGCCAGTTATTAGTTTTATTATATCTTTTCAAAATATTGTCCATTGACGTCAATACACCGCTGCATGCGATGGAACCACTGGGAGAAGCACTTTGCCCACTCGTCCTTAGGGGTCTCTTCAATGGCATCGCGATACGCAGCCACCGCTTCTTCAGCATTCATAAACCGCTTTCCTTTAAGTTTTTCTTTAATTTTTGGAAATAAATAAAAATCACAAGGCGCGAGGTCGGGGCTATACGGCGGGTGACCCAGTAATTCAACGTTTGATGTCGCCAAATAGTCGATCGTTCGCTTGGCGGTGTGCGACGAGGCGTTGTCGTGGTGAAGGAGGATCCTACTGCGAGGTCGTTTCTCTCGAACTTTTTCCAAGACAAGTGGCAAACAATTGGTAGTGTACCATTCTGCAGAAACTGTTTTTTGATCCTCTAACACAATTGTTGCGAAATGACCTATCCTTCCAAAGAACGAGGCCACCATTTTTTTTCCCGCACTTCGATCTCTCTTTACTTTAGTTGGCAACTCCTCGAAAGGAAACACCCACTGAGCAGATTGTCTTTTGGTTTCAGGATCATAACAGTTAATCCAGCTTTCGTCACCTGTTAGTATGTCGAACACAGCATTTGAGTCACCTCCGTTAAATCTTTCAATCATTTTACGGCACCAATCCACACGATGGAGTTTTTGAGCCTTAGTCAAATTATGAGGTATCCACCGGGCGCAAAGCTTCCTGACCGCTAAATGTTCGTGGAGGATTTTGTGCACTTGACTCATACCGATGCCTAAGCTTGTCCGAATCTGCTGATAGGTCACTCTTTTGTCAGTCTCTATCATACGCCGCACAACACAGATGTTATTTTCAGTCGTCGCCGTAGAAGGCCGTCCCTCACGTACATCATCAGTGAGATTAGTGCGACCACGTTTAAACTCATTAAACCAGTTGTAAACAGTCGCACGAGATGGGGCTTCATCGTGAAAGGCCAATCGTAGTCTATCATAACTTTCTTGTTGACTTAAATGACATCGAAAGTCATAAAAAATCATTGCACGAAAATTTTCTCGTGTTAAATTCATTTTGACGTGACACAGACAATTTTCAATTTGCCGCCAAGTCGTAAAACAAATGACAAATGAATGAAATATATACTCAGTAATATTGGCAAAGAGTTCTATTTTCAAATTTTAGAATATTGTTTTTATTATATTGTTTATAAGTGGCCAGTTCTAAGAACTTTCAGTTTGACCCTCGTATTAATTGCAAAAAAACACATCAATCCAAATTCGACTTACAGTTTTTTACGACGAAATTAAAATAGGTAAATCTGTTTTAATCAAAAATTGATTTGCATCTGGAACAATTGTACGATTTCATGTTATGTTGCCTTAACCGGATGAGTCGTTTGACCGACTTCAAATGACATCTAGGGTTGAATGACCTTCAAAAGAAACCATCTGTCGTTAGCATAATTAATTCAAGTGCGATCGTCTAACTTTTGGGGATGATCAAAGAAATGGTCATCATTCGACTTTAACAAAATTGTGTACTATTAAACGTCTTTGAATCGAGAATTGGGCTTCGCAAATTCGAAATTTGTGAAAAATAAAACAACGTCAATAAAATAATGTTTCTTTTTATTTAAACACTTTCAGGCAAGTGCATAATAAATGCATTATACGACATTAATTATTTATTAAATATTACTTAGGAAATTAAGTTTTATCAGTCTAAAAGTAAAGATAATTTTTATCAAATGAACCATTGTATCAAAATTCACTGATAATAAATATTGGCTATGAGCTCTGACAAATAATTAATTGTGAGTCCTTCCCATCTGATACCCTGCATCTGATCCACCGGAAAACAAAACTCAAACGGATCCCCCAATTGTAGTCCGAAGGAAGATAAGGCTGGTAAGTACGTAGGTACAGTAAGAACTACAAGAGTAGAGAACCTACCATTTTTATATATTTTTATTCATTTGAATTATTGCCTGACTGCATTTTATTCTATTGTATTTTTTGTTACAAATAAAAAATAGTGTATTCTATTCTACCACGCTAGTAAGTACTAGGGGATCAGATGGGAATAACTCATGATTTGTGTAATTGGTAGTTTAAATGATCATAATTCAAAAATATTGAACGTCATTTTAATTAACGTAATATTCGTTGTTTTAATGACATACATAATATATAAAAAATACTACGAAGGTTTACTGTAGGGATCGGTATCCTTACTTAATATTTCAGATAAAACTTTTGATATACTTTAAAATATTCGAAATATGTGACCATAAAAGACAATTGTCTTTTAGGTAGGTACTTACATCTAATCCACCATAATATAAAGATACAACGACTAGAATACAATTTGTGAACTTACAATAGAATATAAATGTACGTATTCAGGTGCACAATACAGATTACAATATCAAGCACCGAAATAAATGTGCAGTAAGGCTTTTACATATTTTTATTTAACAAATTGAAATTACTTTAATGCGACAGACTCAAGACATACATGCGGCTTCAAGAAAATAGTGCGGTAAATAAAGTAAAATTTAAATATGTACGGACGACGACAGCACATTTGAAGTATGTTAAGCTCTTTTAATAGGGGTAGTTTTCCGATAAAAAATATAATCTGCCGTGGTGGTCACTATACATACGACCGCCTCTATTCACGACGTATTAAAAGCTGTTTTAGTTCAAAGGGGTAACCTGATGTGCCGCTGCTGATTTTGTGACATTTTATCTATTTTACTAATGCCCGGTTTCTTGGCTCAATCCAAAACTAGTTTTACTATAAGGTAATACCCAACTTGCACAGTGTCCAGCACATAGGCTACACATTTTCGATGTAAAATCGCTTCTATAACAGATGCATCAGATTCCACAGTTTTTACCTTCATATGCTGTCGTACCATAGTTCTTTAACTATTTATCTTATTATCTTTAGCTTTTGTAAAATATTTATACTCGTCAATACCCATGGTATAAACGTAGTCACTGCATACCTACTTGTAAACATAAATATCATTTAACCTAGAATAGGGACTGAGGAAAATATTGTAACAAAAATACACCGTTTTCATTATCAAGACTGTAGGTAATTGAACAAATCTTTACAAAGTTAGTCCGTTATTTTCATATTATGCGCGACCCTCCTGTGGTGAACCCACATCTAATTTGTACTTTTTTATAATTTATGGTTTTTTATCCTTTTTTGTAGCTGTCATTTTGACATAAAAAATAAAAACAGTTGTCACCTTTTCGAGTCTGCAGGACATGAACACTGAGCAGTAATCACTATCGGCTACACGAAGCTACTATCGCCATCTAGCGCATCTTACGAGCACTTCACTCATGTTCGTCCAGCTAGTAACGTAGTTCCGCGCGCTGCCGGTAAATAAAACGCGCGTGTGTATCGCTGCTTTTTTGCGAGGCCTTAGTGGATTATCTGCCGCAGCAGTACGCCGTGCGTAGATACGTTTTTGGTACCAAAACGGGGAGTTGGAGTTGGAGTGCTGCTCCCTTGAATTCTCTCTTAAAGCCCTAGTTTGCCCACAAACCATAAGCTATCCAGCACACCTCCCGTGCCTAAGACGTGCGAGGAAAATCGCGCGCGACTGTCATATACCTTTACCGCAACACCTCCTGTCACCGCTGACAGCTAGCAGGCCTCGCCCCCCGCACCTCTGGCGACCGCATGAATGTCGCGCATGAACTTGTCGGACTACAGGCGTAGTAACGTATACCAAGTAACTTTTATATAATCTGTGCTGTAGGCATTTGAAAGATTGCGGTGTTATCACAACAAACCGGAATAATGCAAGTAGAACTCGCGAACAGAGGGTTCAGTTGAACTTACATAATTGTAACAGATTTTTTTTTTAAGTTACCAGCAGACAGAAAAACAAAAACTGGACAAGTGCGAGTCCGGCTTGCACGATGAGCGTTCCGTACCCAATTTTTGTTATGGAACAACAAACTAACGATTTTCGTGTTTTTTCTTTACTTGTGCTATAGACCTTCCATGTGCCATTCATTTCAAATTGGCCGTATTATAGATAAGGCTTAAAACACTAGCTCAACAGGTAAGGTCTGACTCACTAGAACACAAGTGGAAATGCCACCTTTTGAATTCATCGAATTGGTTGAGCAACGGAATAGACATCAGATGAGATACCAACCCTCCATTTACATTTTGTGGGTAGCGCCCGACTGAAGACCTGCGACTCTGCAATGTCTCCGTAGACGATGCGTCCGATAGGGCAAAGTGGAAAAGAAAAATTGAGAAGGCAGACCCCACCATCAGATGGGATTAATAATGCCCAGGAAAGATAGAGAGAGAGAGCGCCCGACTGATCACGCCGCTATGATGGCTGTATTGAGATGTTTAAAAAACCGGTCAAGTACAATTCGGGCTCGCAGAGCGTTCCGTACAAATATATACAAAGGTTTTTTTCTATGGTATAATTCTTTTTTTTTTTGACGTTTTTCTTTACTTGCACTTCGAGACTTTTTTCTTTTTGCCAAATTTTAAGATTCTAGGTCTATAGGAAGTACCCTATAGGTTTAGATTCCACTGCGAAATTATATAAAATACCTACGGTCAAAATGGCCGTATCTTTGGATTGCGTTAACTTGGACAGCTTTAAGGAACCGTAGCTAAACCATGTATTTGATGTCTTAAATTGTTTTACGATGTCAGGTACGGAGCTTTTGTTACACGTTTTCAACTTAACCAAGGATGTCCGCAGTAAAAAGTAAGATAAAGTAACTTGGGATTTGGCGTTATAAAATCGTGGTTTAAACTTGATACTTTGACGCGTTCCCGAGAAAAAGTTCTTGACAGAAACTGGCCAGCAAAGTGGGGTCCTATAAGGGTTCCTTTTTTCCTTTTGAGGTAAAAACCAGTAATACTTAGAGCAAAGTGATTGTACCTATATTGACTTGACACTATTGAGGTGATTAAGACTAGCTGTAATAGAGTAGTAAGATTGTTTTGGTCCTATGGTTTAGTAATACCCTGTTTTACAGTGTGTTTGGTCAAATTTCAAGGTCTTCAAGAGGTGATAAATTATGTGAATATGACTAAGAAGTTTACCTGCAACATCTTTATATTTATATTCATTTAAACTTTATCGCACAGAATAAAATGTCATCATCATCCGAGCGTTATCCCGCTTGTGCACTCGAGGGCTCAGGGCCGCTGGCCATGATCCAGGACGCGAAAAATACGTTTCATGTGATTTTTTATTAATAGGCAGACATTTCACCGCATTCTCTCGTGATGGTAGTAAGCAACGATGCGGCCGAGGATGGGTCATGGTCATTATTGGCGGACTTAATGCCTTGTCACATTGAAAATTGAAGAAATTTATTTAGGGGCAGATCATTAAATGTACATAAGGTGAAATTAAGCTTTTGCATTTGTAAATATTTAATTTTGTGAGATTTATAATATCGGAAACAAACATTTATCAATCTTTTCAAATCAATATTTACAGCTGACTAGATCAGCTGTACACGTTAGTATGGGAAAGGGAAAAAATAATCAAAGTTTATTCTAAAGAAAGATGTTGCAACTTTGTTTCTTTATCACCTCATAAAAGCTCTCATCTTTAACCAAATACATTGTATTTTTAACAATATTGTGTTCCTAAGGGAACATAATCTTTATCTTGTTGCAGTTTGGATTCATTTCTCTTGCATCCTGATGGAGTTGAGCCTCGTCTCGTCCCGTGAAGAGGTACGGGATGACACCGTGGTCTGGTTCCTTGACATGGGTTCACCTCGCAGCTGCTTGTATCTGTATACAAGTAAAAGATGAGAAACAAGATGCTAGTAGGTTTGAATCTTTTTTTCGATACGGTAACGATTCGTGACGATATGCTAATATATCAGGGACCCAATTCTCACGCCTTCGATATTATGTCACATACGATATTTATCGAGAAAACATGGCAGGTATTGACGACCGTCTTGGTGTAGTGGTTTGCGCTCCGGACCACAAAACAAGCGGTTGCGGGTTCGAATCTTGCAAAGGGGCGAGTTTGTGTGATAAGCACGAGCATTTGTACCCAAGTCATGGATGTTTATAAACGTATTTACGTTCGTCTATCCGTTATCCTAGTCACCATAGTTCAAGCTCACGCTTAATTGGGCCTAGGTAATGAGTGTGTTTGTTAAAAACTATTTATTTATTTATTTAAATATAACATAATGTGATAAATATGAAACGTTTTGATACCTCGAGAATACGAAAATCTAAATTTTGACATATTTTCGATGTTTTTTTCGATATTATGTTCGAAGACGTAAGAATCTGGGGCCCAATTCTCAGGCCTTCGATATTATATCGGATACGATATTTATAGTAAAAACATGGCGGATATAATAATATTTAGATATTCTGTATTCTCTACATATCAAAATGTTTGATTTTTATCACATTTTGTGATATCCGCCGTGTTTTTTCGATAACTATCGTATGTGACATAATATCGAAGGTGCGAGAATTAGGCCCCTGGTCCCAGTAAAATTTTGAAAGTAGGTAATGGCGTAGGTACCTATTTTATTTATGTTTGAAATGTTTCTTATTATAATAAATGGTATGATAACATAAACAATATCTTGTAAATGACAAATATAATTTATTAGTCACAAAACATTCTTAATAAGCTTTTGAAAGTACTTCCAATTTCATATCACAATTTTGTAATAAATTTTCAGCAAATTGACACTACTTATTTATTAAACAACAAGTGATATGCACCTTTTCTATAATAATCACACATGCAAAAAAATACCCAGTTCACTCATATAAAACCTCATGCACCAAAAAAATGACAAAAGTAGGTCAGTATCATCTTTTCTTCAAAATAATCCATTTTATTAACGTAAATAAAAAATATTGATTCCGAAATGAGTGATATTTTGAGCAATTAAAAATTGGATGTAAGTTATTGTTAAAACAAAGGCAGAAGCACAAGGTGAAGAAACGTAGGACTTTCTCAATCGGTAAATGGATCGGATTGTTAATATATATAATACTTGGTTAGCTATCATATTATCTTGAGGCGTATGTACTTGCGCACGTCCGGATTTGCCATCTGCATTTTTAAGGCCTAATATCTGAGTTACAAGCCCACTTGCGCCAGTCCGGATAAGTTCATCCAGACTGGCGCCTGTAGATCTTCCGGATTAGCTAATCCAGACTGGCGTCTGTAGAATTTCCGGATTAGCTAATCCAGACTGGCGCATGTATATCTTCCGGATTAGATAATCCAGACTGGCGCCTGTAGGACTTCCGGATTAGCTAATTCAGACTGGCGCCTGTAGATCTTCCGGATTAGCTATTCCAGACTGGCGCCTGTAGATCTTCCGGATTAGCTAATCCAGACTGGCGCCTGTAGATCTTCCAGATTAGCTAATCCAAACTAATGGGCTTTCAACTCAGATATTAGGCCTTGAAAAAGTCCGGAATAGCTAATCCGGACTTGCGCAAGTGGGCCTAATAGTACTAACCTTAGCCGGTTTAAGTACTCCAATCAATTTAACCAGTGTTTGAGAAAAGGAATATAAAGAAAAATATTCGGAAAACAGGGTGATGTTAAAACAAATATTTGCTGCAAAGAGTTAGCACAATTTAAGATGATTTTGACCACACCTGTTCAGTCGGTAATAATCTTAGTCCACCACTCGTGTGTAACTCAGCCAACCCCAGCCTAAAAGATGTAGATAAATTTATAAAGGCTTCAGGAGATGAAGATGGGGTTTTAAATAATTTCCATGCTACAGTAATACCCAACTGATATGGCTTGCCGATGTAGGTACCTGCGCAGAAGCACAGAATAAGTACTAGTACTCCGTACAAAAGTATGACTTTGCATGAAATTTAAAGAAATATCTACTCAATGTTGTCGACGATGTGGTGTAATTCAGTTCGCCTCAAACTCAAGCCCATTTTCGTGTAGACAGCTACAGAAATACATTTCAAGATAATTTCATTCTTATAACTCTGGAATATGATTCATAATACACTACACCTAATCAGTGATGTACTATCACGCAACGCGATAGGGTTGACTGCCACAAGAAGCTACTTACGCCATCTAGCGTATCTTTCTAGGACTTTATTCATGCTTGTCTAGCCAGCAACCTAGTGCCGCGCACCGCCGGTGAATAAAACGCGCGAGCGTGTCGCTGCCGGCTAGCAACACCTATCTTGTTTAGCCCCTTATAACGGGTCGCCGCGAGTAGGTACGTTTTTGCTACCTACGCGGGAAATTACACAGGCCTTGCAGAAGATGAATTTTAAAGCGCGGGCGAATTAGCACGCTCGTGTCTTTTTGCTGTTCCGCTATTGGTCATTAGCTGCCGCCATGTTAGCGCTCGCGAAAGTGAGAAGGACCTATAGACCTTAAAGTAGTGTGATATAAGGTTTATTGTAAATGTTGGCTTTTTCTTTAATCACTACGATTCACGACGCGCCTTATCAAGTGGGTGCTACTGTATAGGCATTAGTTTATCACTGATATGATCTGTTACTAAAATGTAGGGACTGTTACTAATATTCGTGCGCCATCTGTTTTAGTTGTTGGTCACTTGGTACTTAAATTACTTTAAAGAAGTTTGAGGGATATTTCAAGTTAATCCAAGTACATCTAATGACATATTATTAGACTAATTGACAGGGCCTTTAGTAGATAATAGAAACATTGACGTACTTAAGTGAGTAAAAAATTTACAAGAAGAAAAGAAATATATTAATTTTTAATATAAAGAAGGTACAGCGAAGGTAAGCTTAGAAATTGAAACAGAAGTGATCATTAACAATTAAAAGTAATGTGCATGTGTAAAAAAATATAACATTTCAACACACTCTTACGAAATCACTTTCACCATAGTCCAATGAAAAAAATGTACAGTGCATTCCGAAAACCTAAAAATTCGTTAGTTTTTTGTAGTTAGTATCCAAACAGTTCATGGTTTTAGTATTTTAAGTTCCTCTCCTCTGTGCTAGAACTAGCGATGAGCGATTGTTCGAAAAAAAACAATCGAATGAATTGACAATCGACCATTCAAACTATCGAATGTCGATTTAGTAATTCGGAAAAACAATAATCGAATAATAATCGACAATCGAATGATAATCTATACTCGGCCCGTCGATGCTTTCGATTGAATTGCCGCGACAGGACAGGCAGCGAACGAATGATTATTCGACGCGACCAATGACGATTTATTTGTTAGTAGTACGGCCTGCGCACCGCAAGCTCCGGTATTGCTCACCACATAATCGAATGACTGCGGTTGCTTATCGAATACATTCAAATACACGGACCATTCGAATAATTCGATTAATTTAGTAATAAACGCCCATCGCTAGCTAGAACTTCAAATTAATTATACCTTTATGTCTATGGTATCTTCTTTTTTATGTTGTTGGCGATGAGACGTTCTCGTTCTTGTCTTTTTATGTTGTTGGCGATGAGACGTTCTCGTTCTTGTCTTTTGCTTCTTGTGTCTAGGTTTTATGAATTCTGCCATAACTTTTTATATTGTATCTTATCGTTTTGCTATATGGTTTTCTTCAGTATTTTTTGGAGTTTTAGCTGCCGCCTTTTCTTTGGGTGGTTTTTGACTTTTTTACTTATCCTAATAAGTATTTTATTTTTAATTTAAGTATATACTACAATTTATTTTTCTCATAATTGCGAGGTTCTATTTATTTTTGTGCTTCCATCCGTATCCATATAAATAGTGCTCCTTAAGGTATCGATACTGTCCCTTGGTCCTCGCCTCCCAATTCGTCTTCCGTGTATACTGTCCAGGTTTCTCACATCACCAGAACTGTTGTTACGATGATATTTCTCTTTGATCCTGGTCACAGAATAATGTTACATGATTCACAAGTTTTACGTTTTACCATCACCATGAAACAAATTTTCCTTTACCCACACGTATAATCAATTAAAAAAGTATTAGCAAAAATTTTTATTGTTTTGGTAACATTGATTTTGAGATTATTTTTATTTATAATTAAAATAATTGAATACTTTAAAGCAAGTGAATACAATAAGTATATAATTTAGATAATAATGCTAAAAACGCCCGTGGCGTTGTCAACAGACGGAATTTTTGCAATAAGTAGATAGTATTTTTTTACTAAAACAAGGTTTTCGAGAGATACGGGAAACATCAAGTGTTACGACAAACACACTAAATGTAATTCGAAATGATCCCAATCAATAATGCCACCACAAATTGGAACGAAATGTAAACGTAGTCATAAACAAAACAAAAGAAAATATAAACGCACTCATACCTTTTTTTGATGAGATGGAAGATCTTCCGCTTGCAGACGAAGATTATAAAGATGATGACCCCGATAAGGACGTTGTACGCGTCGGTGATGCGCCACACGCTGTTGGCTTGCGGATAGATCGCGCTGACTACCTCAAGGATCCAGTTGATGCCCATAACAGCAAAGAGTTTGATGTACAGAAGAAGTCTGGAAAATAAACATAAACTTTATAGTAAATAACGAACGAAAGTTGGTGCAGTCTTGGAGCCTGCAATAAGCTGATATAATGATGATGAAATAACAACCAAGTCTGAGTTAGATTATCATTAGATTATTGCACTTGAAAAAATTACCACCGGAGGCGGGAATCGAACCCGCGTTCCTCGCATACCGGGCGATTGCCTAACCTCTCGGCCACCCTGGCGTTGGCAAAGCCTGTCGGAATTTTCAAGTGCTTCTTAACGCTGTAATGTCGCGTTGCTTTCATCAATGTTATTGGGATTACACCCTCAACACTCGAAAGAAATACTATTGCAAGTATTTAACAATCGAAAGATAAAGCTTGCAAATACGATACGATAAATCTATTATTTAGATTGCAAAGTGAATGCTTATCACTCAAAAACAATCATTTATAGAGACCATGATCAGTAAAAATGTCTTATTAAATTAATATAGGTGAATGTAAGTGGATGGAAGAAGACAACAGAAAAGACCATAGTCCATCAGACATGCACGTAATTACGTGCTCGATGCCATCAGACTACAAAAAAGTAATTACGGTGATGTGATTAGATGGTCCTATGGCAACTGTCAGAATTGTATTAAAAAGAAATATACCCCATAATATTATGCGCCGAGCCCAGGTAAAATAGGAGCAGGAGCAGGGCAAAGAAATGATGATGTAAATAATGACTTATAGCATCAGCATTTTTGTACAATGCCGTAGTTACTTAGTGCCGCAGTAATAAAAAAACATAATGAGACAGCACATCATTTGCCAACAACGCAGATAATAATAATAATAATAATGTCCTCCAAGCCGATTTCGACTACGGCGGCCTATCTCAACACAGATTAGCCAACTGCGCGGGACATATTATACTGCACAAGTGTGTGCGCAATAATTTGCGCTCATAATTCGGTGAGACGGCAGTCCGACATGACCGTAGAGAGATCAGGCGCAGGACCAACGGCTTAACGTGCTTTCCGAGGCACAGAGGTGTTAACACCACCAACTTCCTGACTCCGGAGCTGTGTCTGAGTAATTTCAAGACATAAAAACCCAAACAATCTCGGCCCGACCCCGGATTCGAAACCGAGACCTCGTGGATAGTACCCAGCGTGCTGACCACTAGACCAACGAGGCAGTCAACGTAGATAGGTAGTTATCGTTATTCAATAATATCTTTAGAACCTTAAAAGAATCTTCCTTGACCTTATTTAAAAAAAAAACGTTGAGTAACTAACGTCCTCGTTACTCAGTTGGAAAAGCATTCACCCGGAAGTGAGTGGTGAAGAGACGTGGATTGAAGTCCAAATTGAAGGCAGACATTTTTAGGCAATATTTATTTTTGATTTTTGCATATAAATTGCATATAAGTATAAGCTATACAGTAATATTTACCTTTGCTTGTCATTCCTGTGCTGATCATGTGTGGAACTCTCCTTGGATTTGAGCACCGAAGTCTGTTGCTTTATCTGAGTGATCTTCAGCGCCGTCAGAATGAAGAAGATCATGTTGGCCGCACACAGAATGATGATCGGCCCGTACAAGTATATTAGCTTGCTTGTGCCTGAAAATTAAAATAATTTGATAGCGTGTATTTGCTTCAACCAAATGAAGGTTGTCTCAAGCTTAATAGGACATTAGCTTTATGAATAATGCAGCTGATGATAAATATTGTCTCTGTTCGGTCAAGTGTTTGATTTCGTAACCATGCTTACAAGTTTGGCTAACCAATTTTTGGAATAATGCTTTCTTAGAAAATTTCAAACTCATATATTTCAAAGAATAAATATTATTTATTTATTCATTTTTTGACGCTTTAATCTACATAAAAATCTGGTCAATATCTGGTCGTTTGATAAACAAATATAAATAGTTAACAAATATTAGCTAACTGCGCGGGAGATAATTATTAAAATAAAAAGAGTGTGCACAATAAACAAATGCACTCTCTGTTTCTTCGCTCTCATAGTTCACTGAGATGAAAACTCGACATGACAGGACTTCGATCATGTCGGATTTCCGTAAGCCGTTGGTTATGAACCTGATCTGATGGTTTAATGGTGTTAACACCACCAATTTCCTGACTCCGGCGCTGTGTCTGAATTATTGAGACAGCAAAATCCAGAAACAAATTTCTTGAACCTCATGGATAGTAACCAGCATGCTAACCACTAAACAAACGAGGCAGTAAAGGCACGGCCATCTACACCAAGGTCTTTGAATAGTTTCTTACCAAAAATAAAGCATCCTTGATGTCTAAGCATGGGCAGTAATGGATGGGGAGGCAGACCGGAGAACTCCAGCGCAGCCAGCAGGACCGTCAGCGCAGTGGGGATGCTGAAGGCGTAAAGCGCGTACGCATAAAAGCGGCCACGGGTCGACAGCTTCTCAAGGGATAGACCGCGTTTGCCACTGGAATCGGGAAGTTATACAGTTCGGTTACGTTCCATCATCATCATTATCAGTCGTAGGACGTCCATTTGATTGTTGAACATATAGACTACAGACAGGCCCATGTCCGTAATGGATGGGTCATATGAACCACCAGGTGACGTTTAAAGGACAATAAAAGAGCATAAAATAAAAAGATTCAGCACTATGCTGTCACTTGTAAGCTGTCCAACTGAGTGCTGGTGAGAATTCAAAAGTGCAGGAGAAGAGTAAGTACATTTTGGTAATATATTTTTGTACGGCATTTTTACCATCGATATATCCATGAAAAATAATAGGAAACCGCGCACTGCCGTAAAAAATAGTGCGCCACAAAGTCGGTAATTTTTTTTGAGAAAATCAAACGTAGTGGACATCCATTTTGGACATGGGCCTGTAGTCTAATAAGACCCCCTACAGTTCTTCACAAAGACCGGTTGCCAGAGGTCTGCATCCAGTGTGATCCAGTGATCTTTACAAGGTCGACTGTCCATCTGGACTTTCTACGTTGCGCCTTAAGACGAAAGAATAGCACCATTTCTCCATACAAACGTAGTCCCCTGTTTCCTCCCTGGATACAGATTAAAGTCGAAAATTTTTTTTGCTATAATATCCGCATTTACTACGGCTATGCTCCTATGTTTCGTTTTTTCCCATATTCGAATTAACACAGGAAATATGGGCCTTCAAACACTAAGAAAATTGCCTAATTTCAACCTCAAACTTTAGACGCTCGCCAAATAAAATTTACGCACATTTAAACAAAAACTAAAACATAGGAGCATAGTCCCATCGTTTTTTTAATTATTTATGTAAACAATATTATCATTGGTAAAGTTTTCGTCGAGAAAACAGGGGACTACGAAATGCTGTTTTGGTCAGTTTTATGAAGCGAATTTTGGTCTGAGCTGCATTTGTCCCTTTCTTGCTTTAAGAGGAGAGGTTTGAGGGGTGGGTAATGTCATAACAAATACATATAAGTATTGTGATGCTTCATAGTCGATAATTATATCGATACGCCATTGTTGGCCTAATCGACATCGATGTATTAAGTTAAATATTGTCTTGGTAATTTGTGTTAATACTTTATTTCATTAGCTTTCTTCACTTTGGCTTTTAAATGTCTACTACTCCTCAGTGGTGTTCCTATAGAAGAAAAAAACAGGTAGATGTTCCCTTGCTGACTCCTAGAATTACTGTGCACATACATGTGATGCAAGCACTTACTGAGGACGTAACGTAAGTAGATTCATTTCAATTCGATAGATTGTGGCCAAGCTGATATCTGATGTCGGTGGAAGTTAATTATAAGAAATGGATTTTACTACGCGGTGGCCCACGACTGACTAACTGCACTGTCATCCGCGCACATATCGAATTTACCATACACATTTCCACTCCTATTATCACCCCCTTAGAGGATGAGCTTCCAGAAATCCTGTTACGTCATTCTTGATTTCTAACCAAAAATTTTAGCTCCATAACTGACCGAGTTTCATACAAACTTACCCCTTCTTTTTTACCCCGTTAGGGGATGAATTTCCAAAAAACCTTTCTTAGTGCTCCCCTAGACCTCTTATGGAACCTTTAATTTGGAGTCTCTAGACCTAGCAGTTTGGGCTGTGGGTTTATATGTCAGTCAGTCATTAAGTCAGTTTTCATTTTTATATAATTACTTACATATTTAGAAGATCCCTCACATTTGTGAGGGCGTGTTGTAATATCCACCAAGACGTTTAATAAATTACATCATCTATTGTATGGTTTATAAGCACACTGTAGACAATCCGCAGATGCAGATCACTAAATTGCATAAGAAAAATACCTACTTTTACTTTCTACAGGAAGGACACATTCATGCCAGCTTCTTAAACCAATCAAACAAATTGTTTCATAATATTGTTTTTATTGCGCTAACTGCGAACCACTAACTAAGGTTAGTTACAAAAAAAGAAAAACAATTTTATTGTTACAACTATGGATGTCGTTACACGAACACATTGAGGCTGTAACAACATTCTGGTTATACTGAGCCCGTCTTCTTGCGAATCATTGAGTAAAGATCATCAGTTCTATGCTTCGCAAACATCGCGGATGCGCTACGGTAACGAAGAAGTCCAAACAGAGCCCTGAATCCGTTTTCATAGGTGCTACACACGCAGCATTATCCTGCACCTGATATGAAATTGTCCAAGGGTATTGTATTCACTTTTGTCGGTTCTCTTCGCCCAAGATCCATCTCTGAGCTCTGTTATTAAAGAGATTCCGTCGTTTTCCTTCCACGCCAACATTTAGAATAATTAGCCTCTTATCTTGCTGCGATCGGAAGCACATGATGTTTGTGCAGGTTGACCTATTTGTGTCGGGCATATGAAACATAAGTATTCATGAATACTGCATTTTATACGAAAATGATGTTCTTCCGTTCAGCGATCATAAATAAACGACATCTCGATGGCTTAGAGCACACATGTTCTAATTACAAAATGTAGATTTTTCAGTAGAACATTTTAAAGTTAAAGCATGAATAATACAAAAGCTGTCTATGATATGGAATTCGAATTTCGTTTATTCATGAGACTTATTCTTTAGTTCTACGAATAAGTACATTTTAAAACGAAATTACGTCGACTTGATTACAAAATCAGTTGAATTCCTAGCTAACCCCCCTCACTTAGTACATTTGAACCCTTAAATTTTGACATTTGAATGCACGTATGTACTAAGTGAGGCGGGGCTAGTATTCTTGTAGAGAAACATGTACTTATCAAAATAAAAATGTTATACTCGTATAAATTTATAGAGCGTGTGGCCTGTAATAGGAGCTGCGTGTGGCCTGGTAGGGTGGGTGTCAGCCCAAGTCACAGTATTAGCACCGAAACCACTTCGGTGTTTCCGCTGCCTTGATAGCGGCCACATAGGAGCGCAGTGCCAGGCTGAAGTTGACTGCAGCGATCTTTGTTACCGCTGCGTTCAGTTTGGCCACACTCGTCGCGGTTGCACTGCTGCGCCGCACTGCCCACTGAGCACGGCAACCGTTAAGCAAGCAGATCACATGCTGGGTAGCATGCACTGCTATCAACAGAAGGGGAGCAATCGCGCCGGCATTAGCAGCCCAGCAAGTCAGCCACAACCGAGTGAAAACACGGTAGAGAAGGACTCTAGCACCTCTGTGGGCTAAGATGGCTCTTCGTGTTATTCAGGCGAATGTGAACTATTGTATAGCTGCTCAGGACATGCTACTACAACACATGACATGCTACTCGTCGTAGCGATTGGGTAGCTGACCACAAGGGGCTGGTGGCCATTGTCATATCTGGCGGGTTCTATCCGAGGAAGCTCTTGGGGAACGCCTGCGGAAACTTTTCAGTGCCTGCTGCGAGCAGGGTCGGTTTCCGAATCCGTGGAAGAGTGGGAGACTTGTCCTCCTTAGGAAAGAAGGGGGGCCACCAGACTCTCCATCAGGTTACCGCCCTATAGATTTACTGGACGAGGCCGAAAAGCTCTTTGAGCGCCTCGTTTGACACCTTATGCAGAATGGGCCGGACCTCTCCGACACCCAGTTTGGGTTCAGACGTGAGTGTAGCACAGTAGATGGTAGATGCCATCTTGCGCGTCAAGGAGCTTGCTGGAAAAGCAGTTGAGAGCGGTGGAGTTCTGTCGGCTGTGTCTTTGGACATCGTCAACGCATTCAATACACTACCATGGTTCTGCATCGGGCAAGCCCTTCACTACCACGGTGTTCCATGCTACCTCCAGCAGCTCGTTGCTGACTATCTGGCTGAGCGTGGGGTCACGTGCGCTGACCGGGACGGCACACTCGTACGCCAAAGGGCTACCTGCGGTGTTCCACAGGGGTCTGTCCTAGGACCACTCCTGTGGAACATTGGCTACGATTGGGTCCTCCGCGGGCGGCTGGAAGGTGGCGTCAGCTTGACGTGTTACGCAGATGACACACTAGTAACAGCGCGCGGCGCCAATCTAGCGGAAGCTTCTACTCGTGCAACTGTGGGCGTCGCAACTGTAGTTCAGCGGATTCGAGAGCTAGGACTGGAGGTGGCACTCGAAAAATCTGAGGCCTTGTGTTTCCACGGGCCTCGACGAGCACCGCCCGCAGAGTCTCACATCACGGTCGGAGGAGTCCAGATAGAAATCGGAAAGACCCTCAAATATCTAGGGCTGGTTCTGGACGGACGGTGGCGCTTTGTGGCACATTTCGAACGCCTAGTGCCTAAACTTTTGGCCACGGCGGGAGCACTCAGCTCTCTTCTGCCGAATCTAGGAGAGTCCTCCGCGCTGTGTCGGCGACTATACATGGCTCTGTACGGGGCTCCGGTATGGTTCGATACTATGTCGCCACCCAACACCACACAGCTGCGGAGGGCACAAAGGGGCATGACGGTGCGAGTGCTTCGCGGATATCGCACGATCTCAACCGATGCAGCCATAGCGCTAGCCGGGTGTCTGCCTTGGGACCTCGACGCTGTGGTCGTTTGGCGAGAAGACCAAAGGGCCCAAGAGCAACGACCCGCACCGCGTGAGATTGAGGCGGAGAGGCTTGCCCTTGAGGAGACCTCAATAAGAGCCTGGTCAAGGAGAGTGGCCGGTAACCAAGCTGGGTGCCGAACGCTTGAGGCTACCGGCGCGCGGAGCTAGTCCAGTACTGTCAGTGCTGTCAATGGCAAGATACTACGTACCCTCCCCGCGCTTGCCAACGGCCGTGAGAGTCAGAGAACGAACATACATACACACTCGCTAATTGGCTTCCAGAACGGATCCACGTCGTCCGATCACTCCGGCCCGTATAGAAATCACGCGCCAAAACGATTATTGAAAGCACACCTAACTTAACATGACGTTAGTATACTTTAGCACTTCAAGAATCAAAACCAAAAAAAAAATGTGATTTTCGATAATTTTGTAAACATAGTTATTTTTTGTATCATAGCGACTTAGCATATTTGTGCACTTAAAAGGGTTGCAATCATTACATTTGTTTTTGTAATAACTACACTTACAACATTTGGATTGTCTGTAATATGTAAGAAACATGTCGTATATGTACTTAATATTATTAGTTTAAAAATCACTTATGGAGTTTTTGTACCAGATTAGTAAAAATAAAGGATTTTAATACTTTTGGTCATAACCGAATGTTACTTGATACAACAGTGACACTGGGTTTTTGATAGAAAGAGATGGAATATCGACACGTGGGTAAGTGCAAACGGTAGAGCACGTCAGTTAATACAGTTGTCAGTAAAAAAGTAAAAATCGAAATTTTTGTAATTAGTACATGTGTGCTCTAAGCCATCGATATTTACTTCATTTTTTTTAAAAGATAGTGGATTTCAACTTGTTATTGTTGTACAATTAGATAATGTCTTGTTAAAAGGTGTTGTCATTGTTGTCAATCAATCTTCATAAGTAAAAAGTTCCGTTCCACGTATAAACAAAATTTAAAAAATAAATGATTCTTTAATTTCATAAATATTAAGCTTTTGCAAAATCATTCTTGTTGTTAAAGTAAGCTGTCGTGTCGTGTCTTAATAGTATGTTTGTAAAGATATAAATTTTTATTATTTTTGTAGAATATTAATTTAGTTACCTACTTGTAGTATGAGTGAACCGGAAAATGTCATCTGTCGACTGTCACCTCTCCTTCGTATTTCTAGGTATATCTTTGACAAACTATACGAGGGTCAAACTGAAGGTTCTTAGAACTGGCCACTTATAAACAATTTAATAAAAAAAATATTCTAAAATTTGAAAATAGAACTCTTTGCCAATATTACTGAGTATATATTTCATTCATTTGTCATTTGTTTTACGACTTGGCGGCAAATTGAAAATTGACTGTGTCACGTCAAAATGAATTTAACACGAGAAAATTTTCGTGCAATGATTTTTTATGACTTTCGATGTCATTTAAGTCAACAAGAAAGTTATGATAGACTACGATTGGCCTTTCACGATGAAGCCCCATCTCGTGCGACTGTTTACAACTGGTTTAATGAGTTTAAACGTGGTCGCACTAATCTCACTGATGATGTACGTGAGGGACGGCCTTCTACGGCGACGACTGAAAATAACATCTGTGTTGTGCGGCGTATGATAGAGACTGACAAAAGAGTGACCTATCAGCAGATTCGGACAAGCTTAGGCATCGGTATGAGTCAAGTGCACAAAATCCTCCACGAACATTTAGCGGTCAGGAAGCTTTGCGCCCGGTGGATACCTCATAATTTGACTAAGGCTCAAAAACTCCATCGTGTGGATTGGTGCCGTAAAATGATTGAAAGATTTAACGGAGGTGACTCAAATGCTGTGTTCGACATACTAACAGGTGACGAAAGCTGGATTTACTGTTATGATCCTGAAACCAAAAGACAATCTGCTCAGTGGGTGTTTCCTTTCGAGGAGTTGCCAACTAAAGTGAAGAGAGATCGAAGTGCGGGAAAAAAAATGGTGGCCTCGTTCTTTGGAAGGATAGGTCATTTCGCAACAATTGTGTTAGAGGATCAAAAAACAGTTTCTGCAGAATGGTACACTACCAATTGTTTGCCACTTGTCTTGGAAAAAGTTCGAGAGAAACGACCTCGCAGTAGGATCCTCCTTCACCACGACAACGCCTCGTCGCACACCGCCAAGCGAACGATCGACTATTTGGCGACATCAAACGTTGAATTACTGGGTCACCCGCCGTATAGCCCCGACCTCGCGCCTTGTGATTTTTATTTATTTCCAAAAATTAAAGAAAAACTTAAAGGAAAGCGGTTTATGAATGCTGAAGAAGCGGTGGCTGCGTATCGCGATGCCATTGAAGAGACCCAAGGGCAAAGTGCTTTTCCCAGTGGTTCCATCGCATGCAGCGGTGTATTGACGTCAATGGACAATATTTTGAAAAGATATAATAAAACTAATAACTGGCTAATGTAATCAGTTTTTGATTTTCTAAGAACTTTCAGTTTGACCCTCGTATTAAAGGATATAATCATGAAACTGACAGCCACGGCACATATTAACATTTATTATTTTCTTTAATTTAATGATGAATCATGTTCAAGCTCCTATATAAATAGCAACGTATTTATATCTTGCATAATGCCCTGCTATAAAGATAATAATAACGTAAATATTGGAATAAAAACATGAATTTTATTCAATATTGACTCTACCATAACCTGAATTTGAATAACTTTTTCTTCTTTGTTTTTATAGTTTTAAGAAACTTTCCACCAAAAAGCATTGTGTATACATAGACTTTATTTTGTATTGCGTACTGTATCTTCGGTTATAGTTTATCAAAGAGTACATCATGTTTCTTGAAAATACTTTATTTTAGCGAGTTTTGCGCGAGGACTAGTGCGCACACACACTAACTTACGCTACTTACACATGGAAAGAGCAGTGCGGGGTGCGGGGGCGGCCGCCAGAGCTTGCATCGAGACAGCAACATTTTATTCAAAAACCTATTTTGCAAATGCCACTTAGACCGCGTTTCGTCTTCAATGTAGAACTTTCCACATAGGTTACGTTTGACCTTATCTGGTTTACTAGTTTCGAATAGTTGATTATGATGACAACCCGATTGAGCTATTCTTCTATAAATTATATGAAAAGGAAAAATGTCTTAATGACTGACTGACTGACATAGCAGTGCATTGCCCAAACTACGAAGATTAAAACCTTGAAATTTTACACCCTGCTTATTTTATAGTGTAGGCAGGTAAGCTCTAGGAGTTTCTAGGTAGATGAGAAAGGTTTTTTAGAAATTTGTCCATTAAGGGGGTAAAAATGAGGACTCCGTCAGATTTAAACCTAATTCTCCTATTTTTTGAGATGGAAGCAATAAAGATATTTATTATTATTAAAAAAAAATAAAAACAATATTTCAACAAAAACAATAATCCTGAAGATCTTTTCTCCAAGTGGTTTTAAAGGGTGCAAATTTGTATGGGGAACTCATTTGCGTAAACAAAGTCACGGGAATCTAATAGCACAATAAATGCTACACAGCTGTGACACAACTACAGGTGCAGTTTCATACGTTTTCCTGCATTTAGTTTCGAAATATGTGCTATCTATCTTCCGTGAAAAACACTTCAAAATCAACTACTTCATAATCAGTCAGTTGAGATAGGGTTTAACAATTCATGGGATTGTTTGAAAAACTATTAAATATGACTGGTAATAGAATATTTTGAGCTTTGTTATCAGATACAGTAAGTAAACCATGTTAATATATCGAGATTATTCTGGCCCTGATGAGATAATGCGCCTATGGTATTTTAGGAATTCAATTAGGATGGTTCTATTTAATGTCAGAGATACCGTGTTAGATAATAAATAATGATGACTATATAGCAGGCCTGTGTATCTTCCCGCGTAGGTAGCAAAAACGTACCTACGCGCGGCGACCCCTTGGTAAGGGATTAAACAAGTTGGATGTCGCTAGCCAGCAGCGACACGCTCCGCGTTTTATTCACCGGCGGTGCGCGACACTAGGTTGCTGGTTGGACGAGCGTAAATAAAGTCCTAGAAAGATGCGCTAGATGGCGTAAGTAGCTTCTTGTGGCAGTCAACCCTATCGCGTTGCGTGATAGTACGTCACTGAATAGGATTAGTGTATTATGAATCATATTCCAGAGTTATAAGAATGAAATTATCTTGCCATGTATTTCTGTAGCTGTCTACACGAAAACGTGCTTGAGTCAGAGGCGAACTGAATTACACCATATCGTTGACAACATTGAGTAGATATTTCTTTGAATTTCATTGCAAAGTCATACTTCTGTACGGAGTACTAGTACTTATTATGTGACTATAGATAACAACGAAACGACACAAAATTACGCAGCGGCAGGTTTTTAGGGTTCCGTAGTCCGTCAAAGAACCCTTATAAGATCGTTCAGTCCGTCCGTTCCGTCCGTCCTAGTCTGTCATAGCAGAATATCTTCTACGTTTATGGACTGATTTGCATGTAACTTGGTTCGAGGATACTTCACATATAGATTTCATTTTTTTAAATACAAAAAATTTAAATTACCTCTTTTTAAGGGTACCTCCCCATACATGTAAAGGGGGGAGGTGAATTATTTTTTTGAGTGCACCCCCTTGTGTGGGATATCGTTGAAAAGGACTAAGAAAATAAGGTAGGGTTTCCATACAACACTTTTTTTATCAGCTTTACCATTTGCGACATATATCGCCCGCCAAAGTCGTTTACCCCCTGTAACTTCTAAAGTCTTGGACCTATAAGCTTCAAATCACTCACATTAAGAAACACACGCGGAAACTCTTATTTAAAATTGTTTCGGGTATCCTGTGATGAATACTTTTGAAATTATAAATAAAATAAAAATATATACTTTTTTTGCCTATACTGTCTAATGTTTTAAGTTAATGGTACGGAACCCTTCGCGTAACCAACCATAAACTTCAAAAAGCTACCTTCCTAAGAAAAAGGAGTCAGCAAAGCTCCTAAAAAGTTATTATAAAAAACGTGAACTCAACGAAATAATTTTGAAATACCACGTCGAACTAAAACTACGCTTGCTCCAAATCTTTGGGTTTTATTTTACATCTGGCAAAATTGCATGTTTGTATAAATAGTAAAAAATAGGCAGTAATTTATTACAACTGAACTGCTTAAGCAATAAAAACCCGTCGCATGTCAATTTCAATTTGAACAGATGCTGACAATTAGGGAATTTCCTAACAAACTCTGTCATCTGCCATTCGAACTGAGATCACTTTGGGCTATTTTCAAAAAGTTACGTCAGCCTTGGACAAACAGATATTTGCTCACTGCGTTCTGTTAAAAATATAATAATGTACTCCTAGCCGAATTTCGGCTACAGCGACCTGTCTCAACAGAGATTAGCCAACTGCGCGGGAGATATTATAGTGCACAAGTGTGTGCGCAGTACACAGGTGCACTCTCTGTTCCTTCACTCTCATAATTCGGTGAGACGGCAGTCCGACATGACCGTAGAGAGATCAGGCGCAGGACAAACGGCCGTGCTCTCCGAGGCACAGGGGTGTTAACACCATCAACTTCCTGACTGCGGAGCTGTGTCCGAGTTATTTCAAGACAGAAAAACCCAAACACTCTCGGCCCGACCTGGGATTCGAACCCGGGACCTCGTAGATAGTACACAGCGTGCTGACCACTAGACCAACGAGGCAGTAAAAAAATATAATAGAGGGTAATTAAATGTAGAGTCGCTATGGAATTTCTACGAATTGTAAACCCCTAAGGTGTAACGTACGTAAGTTGCAAATAAATAGATAGGTAAATAACTTGAATCGAGTTAAATTACGAATCCGAATCTTTTTACTTAATTTTCATTTACCAAATACATTATAATGCCGAATCCCATTTGTGTACCAACTTTTCGGTAATACTTTTAAAACGAACAAAGGTTGTTCATTCACAAAATTGCTTATACGTGATCAAATTGTCCGAAAATGGTGGAAAAGTACTAAAAAGTTAATTACTTTAAAGCTAAATACTCGTACATCAGTCCCCGCTTTGAAGATTAATGGCTCACAAAAGTTCACACCCGAAACTGTACTTTTAACTAACTCATTGGTCGGTTTATAAAAGTAATTAACTAGTAAACAGTTTCTTATCAGTCTAATTGACAGTATTCTAAGGTTAGATTAGATAGCTATCGAAGTTCCAAAAGGGGTTGGTCATTAATTTTATTGTTAATGAAATCACACTATTCCACCTTAGTTTCGCGGATGATATCGTGCTGTATACGGAGGACGCTTTAACACTCCAAAGCATGCTTGTAGAGCTGGCGACTTCTTACTCACAATACTCCACCTCAATCACGCGATTAAAAGAGCTGATGGTCTCATGATTACTCCTTAGGAGCGACGCCGGGTCTGTATGGGACACAACTTTGGCCTCTTCTCATCTAAAAAAATCTGCTGGGTCTGCCGCTGAGTCAGCAGAAAACGCGCAAATATTGGCGTTGAAACATTTGATTGGTGGGGACCTAGTGCAAAATTAGTTTGTAGAAAAATTGCTCTTAAAAAAATATTGGTAATTTTGATACGACAAAAGAGCTTGCTTCTCGCTCAGAGGCTAAGTATACTAGTTCCTTGACTCTTGGCCACGGTTTTTTGGTAGTAGTTTTCAAAGTTTTACGGTAGTGTATATTTACTTTTTTGTTAGTTTATTTTAGTGTTTAAAAGCATTTTAATTACTTTAAGTAATTAAAGGTACTTAGTAAATAATAAACAGATTAAGATCATATTTTACCTGCCAAGTTACCAAACAATGCAGGTAATAAATCAACTCGACAACATTTTCAAGAAACAATTCTTACAAGGAAAGACTTTATTTACCTTATAGGAATTTTATTGAGTGTTAGTTGACTAATATGTTCAAAAACTAGTTGTTATTTTTTATATTTCTACTACAAATGCCTTACCTGAAAGTCCACCAAATATCGAAGCACATGACGTTGAGCCAGAAGAATGCAGACAGCAGAGAAAAGTATATAATGATAGCTGAAACAATAAATTATGAATATTATATAAGGTAGGTACAGTCGGTACGGTAGGACATCAATGTATATTTATTACTATTTGGAATGGGTTTGCTCTTGACTCTAGACTAAACCAATGTCAAAGGCAGAGCGAGCTCACCCAGAAGGTTCTGGCACTCCTACTCACACACTAAATAGGTTTAGTGTATTATGAATCATATTCCAGAGCAATGAGTATGAAATTATCTTGCAATGGATTTTTGTAGGTGTCTACACGAAAATGTGCTGGACTCTGAGGCGAACTAAATTACGCCATATTGTTGACGACATTGAGTAGACATTTCTTTGAATACAACTGCTAAGTCATACTTCTGTACGAAGTACTAGTACTTATTCTGTGATATTTATTAGTATGGATAATGGATAACAATTGTCACTTAATGTATCAGTCTAAAGTTATGCCGTGTTGATTTTGTAAGCCGTAGTACCACGTAGTACCACCTACATCCTAGTGTAGTTCATGTAAATAAGGTACCATACATATCATTTCTGTCAGAGTAAGGAAGATACCTTCCTATAGATTTTTTGGTTTGTTGATATTAGATGGGAATAGATCATTAATTTCGCTTCAGTAGGTATTTTATAAATACGCCCAAGTTGAGAAAGGAGAAGTGATCGCTGATAATATTTTAGTGAGAGTATCGCTAACCACTTAGGTAGAATCTATATGAGACTTACAAAAACCTTTGGGTATCTGTATCCATCGAGACCACACATTAGTTTTAAATCTGTTACGTTACCAAATCATTTGTTGTGGTTTATTTGTCAGTGTTATTTTTGAATTTTTTTTTTGATAATTTTTCTTTATTTACGTAATGTGTTTGGTACTCGTATTTGCTTTTGTTCTGTTTGTGATGTCCCAAATTAATAAACCTTTCTTTCTAATAAAGTTATTTGTGTTATTTTAGCGTACCTAAGCAAATTATGTGATTTGATGTTAATAAGTAGGTATCTTTATGCCTCAGGGAAGTAATAACGAGAGACAATGTCTCAAAATGTATCTACGCAAATTGTATGTTAAAAATTTGAAAACGCGCTAGATAAAAAAACCAAAACAAGATTATAATGCGAAAACATTTAACATGGCGTGACAAATAATGATAAATAGTGAAACAGAATCTAACAAAGAGGATCAAATATAACATGTAATTGATATCCATACTAATATTGTAAATGCGAAAGTGTGTCTGTCTGTCTGTCTGTTACCACTTGACGCTTAAACAACAAAACCGATTGAGATGAAATTTGGTATGGAGACAGTTCGAGACCTTGGAAAGGACATAGGCTACATTTCGACGCGATATAAAAACATTAAGGGGTGAAACGGGGGATGAAAGTTTATATGGAAAAACCAACTTTTGCGAACGAAGTCGCGGGGAACCACTAGTATTATCATAAAATAAATAAAAGCTTAGAAATTAATGTAGAAAAGTAAAATTAAATTAAAAGCAATATTTTTATAGTAATCTTATAGTTAATACGCTATTTCTACGAGTACTTACTTCAACACTATGAAGTTGGCCTATTTATTTTGTGAAATCTTCTAGATTTTATTTAAAAACCGATAGCATTGGACGAATATAACATTCTAGAGATGTTTTTGAACCTTGTCGGCGTCTGTTTGTCAATAAATTTAACAAAAATATACTGGGACTATGCCAAAACAGCCGTGTTAGAAAATTCAATGTCATACCTATTAACATTTTAATAAATTGTATTCATTAAACAAAGCCAAATTAGTTAAACCATGATGTATTTCTCGAGAACAACTAGACCGATTTTCATAATCTTTATTTCCTTAGATTTGTCTCCTCCCCTCCTCCCTGCTATTCGGTAGCAGAATAACATTGTGAACTTCCATATCAGGGAAGTTAAATAGGAGATAACAGTTTGTATGAGATATCTGGCAATCGGTCCAGACAAAGTCTAGCGACTTTGTATGGCACAATATTTTTTCTGCCGAACTTGTAATTTTAATATTATCTGAAAACTCTGAGGTTTATTTTTGCCTACCATTTTGCCTTCAATTATACCAATCAAATAGTTGAGTTAGTTTGTTAGGATTATTTATTTAACCTTTTTGCACACAGTTTATTGTACAAATGGTGGACTTAACGCTAAAAGCATTCTCTACCAGTCAACCATAGGTCCAAACAAAGAAATACAGGCGGTGCAAGATATCGTAAATTAGGAAAAAGATGAAACCGAGAAAACAAATGCAAAATAAGCATAGCAATGAAGAAAAATGAACATAGCAATAGACATACATACTACATACATAAATAAAAAAATATCATCAAAACACAGAGGATTTTTATGCAGTTAGTCAATAGTTAGTTAGATAAATGATTGTTTTTAAGTGATAAGCATTCACTTTGCAATCTAAATATATATATGCACTTGAAAAAATGACTTCCAGAGGCGGGAATCGAACCCAATAACATTGATGAAAGGAAGGCGGCATTACAGCGCTGCAGCGTTAAGAAGCACTTGGAAATTTCGACAGGCTCTGCCAACGCCAGGGTGGCCGAGAGGTTAGGCAATCGCCCGGTATGCGAGGAACGCGGGTTCGATTCCCGCCTCTGTTGGTCATTTTTTCAAATGCAAATATATAGTTAGTTAGATCATTAGCATAATAATTTGAATTAACCAAAGAGCCTATAGTGTAGTAGACGAGAGTTGCATCGTGCAAGTTGGCTAAGTTCAAGTACCTAGTCCAAGTGTGGTGACACTGTCTATCGGACAGTTTCTATACAGTCGGAAGCACGTCAGGTTACCCATTTGAACAACAAAAATCGCTTTTATTACTTAGGGGATAAAGGCGGTCTCAAGGTCAAAGTGGGGCAGTCTGACGTGCGGCGGTGTGTACATCCACCTATTTTTAACAGCTAGGTACTGTGATTGGTTGACCAGTTGCCGTTGAAATCTTGCATATAGACAGTAAAATCAACGTACATGTACATTACTTGATTGGCTTTGCAATGTTTTTAAAACATAACTTGTTTTTATTTGTGTTTCAATTCAAACAATGGAGTACTAAATATTTTAATATGTATTTTAATGCCGAAGAATAGCCTTTAGATAATAAAAAAATCGGCACCGCCGTTCTTATACGCGATATCCATTTATAAATAGGCGTCTTTGTAGTCAACAATAGTCAGTTAGATCATAATTTATAACTAGTCTTCTCGAAGGCATCTTAAGTGAGACAAAACAATCTGTGACTCAGCAATACCGAGTACATATCGAATATGCATGACAGTATGTCCTTCAAGACGACAATGGAACTTAAAGGTTGAAACTGTTGAGTTTTTTTTCAATAAAAACGATTTAAAAGATTGGACAATGCCCGATTTTTTTTTATTACTCAAAAAAGGAAGAGGTTCTATGTTGGATTATATGTATACTAGTGGTTACTAGACTTCGCCCGCAAGAGTTGGATTTTCCATATAAACTTTCATCCCCCATTTCACCCCTTAATGTTTTTATATCGCAACAAAATGTAGCCTATGTGCTTTCCAGGGTCTCGAACTGTCTCCATACCAAATTTTATCTCAATCGGTTCAGTGGTTTAAGCGTCAAGTGGTAACAGACAGACACACTTTCGCATTTATAATATTAGTATGGATTTTTGTAACTCCAAATGAATTAATAGAAAGCATTTTTTTCATAATATTTTTAACTCTGTTGGCTTAATGAATAAATTACTTCTTTAGATATATTATTCAAGGTGAGATATCTGATAGTAGTCAATGAGAGTGATTTAATAGGGCTATTAAAGATTTATTTTTGCCGAACATATTTGGGATAACGACCTATCAAATGCGATAGGCCATTGAATACAGAACCGAATTAGGTCACCATTAGGGAATAAAAGATTATGTCATCACTCTGTCTTTAGCTGATACCTACTAATCAAAACCGTGGTCTTAGTCGTTAAGCCTAGTCAGAGGCCTTAGGGCGGCTTGATAACTTCTGAAAGTAAGATTTGTCACTTGCCTTACATGCACCCCTCCACCAATCCGCACTAAACCCGCGTGGTAGAGTATGGCTCGTACCTTCTCATAGTTGAGGTGAGGCCTTTTTCCAGCAGTTAGATCTAATAGGCTGACTTTACTTTTTTAGGTACTAATCAAAATGTTATCAACCCAAATAATATGCCAATCAATCACCTTAAATAACAAATAAGTAATTTTATATTCCAGACTGTCTATTGAAGTTGAAGATACTAATAGCGTATGAAAATACCCTGTCTGATCCAACTGTACCTACCAATAGTTTTTTGGCCCGATTAGCCAAAGGTCGTAGGTTCAAATCCTACCTGTGTGCGAATATTTGGTTTCTTATTTAAACTTGTACCTAACAAGCTTTAGTAGCTACCTACTAAAGCTTGGTAGGTAGAGTTATTTTTTTTCTTTTACTTAGCTTTATCATTATTTTAGCTAAGAGGTGCATTATAAAAATAAATAATAAATTGTTTCAACAAACACACCAATTACCTAGCCCCAAACTAAGCGTGAGCTTGTGCTATGGTGACTAGAATAACGGATAGACATACTTATATACATTTTTATAAACATCCATGACTTAGGTACAAATGCTCGTGCTCATCACACAAACACTTGCCCCTTGCGGGACTCGAACCCGCAACCACCTGGTTTAGAAGTCCGGGGTGCGAACGACTACACCAAGACGGTCGTCAAAATCATCATCGCATTTAAGAGTTAATCCTCTTGTCGGTGGAGTTTCTTTCTTCTTTTCCTATCCTCTGCCATTCTCTTTGCCTCCTGAGACCCTACTCCAGTTGAAGATGTCCATATTTTCGAGTCTAGCTATCACGCTCGTTTGCGTTGTCATTCTAGCGTGATTAAAAGGGACGGCTACATTCGAAAATCTCTGATACGACCCGACGGCCAACTTCTCCTTTACTTGGTCCATAAAAGACCTTCTAGGTCTCTCTCCCTGCCTTTTCCCTTCTATCTTCTCCTCGATGATTATATCTATTAGGTCATCATGTCGTATCAAGTGTGTCAGCATCTTTTCTCTCCTATTCTCAATTATTCCAAAAATACTTCGCTTCGCGAAAAGGTAATTACCTAATTGTACTGCTTTATAGAGCATTTCTAAATAAGTAAGTACATTTTATTTCCAAGTTACAACAGATCAAAGTATCTATAATGCAGAGTAAGCAGTAATCATCATTAAGAGCAGTAAATACCGTAAGAAACAAGCAATTTGCCACTGACGTTGTTTCTTGACGACTTGATAAAAATAGCCGAGGCATGTGATAATTTTGTTCATATGTAATTGCTTTATGAAATCCATGCGGTTATTAAGATGCATAAATTCTGCTAATTAAATCTGGTAGGCAGGCGGGTACTTAGTTGTGAGTTAGAAGCACATGCACTGTATTGTATTTTCAAGTTATTTTTTTAAATCCAAATAATATCTATCTAATGTCGGTTGATATTAGTCGTTAAGCCTAGTCCGAGGCCGTAGGGCGGCACGATAACATCCGACAGTAAAGTTGGTCACTTGCCTTATAAACAACCCCTCGAATCAGCACTGAGCCCGCGTAGTAGAGTATGGCTCGTAGCTCTTCATAGTTGAGGTAAGGCCTTTGCCCAGCAGTGCGATCTATACAGCTAGCTTTACTTAGGTACTTTTAACTCCAAATACAAATAGAGAGTGTCGTTTGGGCAACTTTAATTACTTAGGTTCTTCTTATTTATAGTAAAGCGTTAATTTTTTGGTGTTCTATTTGAAAAGCATTTAATTGGTTCGAAACTTTTTAATTTCCTAAACTTAGATCCACCAAAACCTAAACTTAAGTATACTAACTTAAGATCAGTTACAGCTACTAACATTATCAGCCATGTTGTCTGAATAAAGATACTATTGAATTGAATATTTGAGGGACTTTAAATCCAATTATCTATGCGTACCTACTTAAAACTTTGTCGCTTAAATTTCAATATCATAAATTACTTACCAGTAATATATAACTAAGTTAGCTAAAATTAACGTTGAAAATTGCGCAATTTTTAGGTTTAGTGTAATTAAAGTTTCCGAATAATAAGCCTTTGACTTGCTCTTACATGTTTTGCGATAAAACATGACGTTCAAGGAAAATATTTTGGTCACTTCTAGGGACCAAAATTTTCTCCAAAATATTCACTTGTTATCACAACCTTATCAGTATTGTCATTTTTCGGTGGCCAGTTGTTATCACTTGATGGTCCTGTCCAATTAGGAGATGTCCCCTTTTTGTGGTCTCGATAAATTGTATAGGGCATTGATTAATATCAGTTACGTAAAGGCACGTGCTTTGATCGTGATCTCGGAAATTTTAGGATGACAATTAAGTATAATTCTTTGACTTCGTTTTTTTACCTAATGACATAGCAACCCTCAGCCCAAACTGGAACTGGACAGGATTAGAAACTTGAAATTTTGCACCATGCTTCCTTTTATAGTGCAGATGTGTAGTGCTCACTATGAAAGGATTTTTGAAAATTCTTCCCCTAAGGTGGTACAATAAGGGGAAGTTGGAAGGTAAGAAATGAAACTCCGTCAGTTTTGAAGCTTAATCGACAAAAAAATGTATTTAGCTATTAAGTTAGAAATAAATAATTCCGTATTTTAAGATTTTTGAAAATTCAATCTTTAACGGGTGAACTTCAACCCCTCTTGGGTTGAAGTTTGTATGGGAAATTCGACATTTACGCGGACGAAGTCTTGTAATATATGTCCTTATTATCCATTTAGAAAAATAAATATATAGGTAGAGTAGCCGTCATGAGAAAATCATAGTCATCATACTATTAAACATACTCACATAATAATAGGTTATTCATCTCAACAGAGAGAGATCCTATCACGGACAATATTAAAATAATTACCCACTGAGTGTGGAAATCCTCGTCTGGTCAAGAACAGGTTTTTAGTGTTTTTACCTCATTAATACAAGAAACCGCAGACCCAGTAAGATGTTTATGTCGACATGGTAATCGGAGGAATAGCCAAGGCAAATCCTTTTATTTGCGGGTTCTATCAAATACCTATGTTAATTATAATACGACTACCGTCTTGGTGTAGTGGTTCGCGCCACGGACTTCTAAACCAGGCGGTTGCGGGTTCGAATCCCGCAAGGGGCAAATGTTTAAGTGATGAGCACGAGCATTTGTAACTAAGTCATGGATGTTTATGAATGTATATAAGTATATCTATCCGTTATCCTTGTCACCATAGCACAAGCTCACGCTTAGTTTGGGGCTACGGAATTGGTGTGTTTGTTGAAACGAATTATTATTATAAATCATATAGGTAATTCAAGCTGAGACACAATATTTTCTTGATATAATCTCCTTAATTATTGTTAGCTTTACCTAATAAGATGTTAAATAAAAACTAAAGTTTTTGTGTAGAGGTTTGATAATACGTTTGACGAGCTCCGCGTATAATGCGATAAACCACAAAAACTAAGCAAAAACCAAATGGCATTGACATTCACGGAATCTCCTGCTAATTTAATCTGTCCAAGCTAATCACATTACTTATAAATTCAAGGTTTTGTAAAAAGATTTACGGTAAACATGAAGTCGGAATACTCCTTAGAAGGTCATGATGGTGTTTTATATTCCTTAAAAAGTATCGACCAGCATCTGATATTTAAAAAAAAGTAATAGGTTAGGTATTTGATATTTAAAAAAAAGATAAGGTTTTTTTTTATTTACGAGTACAAAGATGTTAATATTTATGATTAAGAGAATTTTCTAGAAGCTTTTAAATCTCTTGTGATTGATGAAGTATTTTTAACATCTCAACTTCTACTCCGTGATCTTTTTTAATATCTATTTTGCATCCTACTTTGACATATGATTAAGAAGCGTGTCGCCAGTAAGCTCTTGGATTTCGACGTTTGGGAGGGATCCAAAAGTGTTGAAGTCGTTACGCACAACAATTTTATCTTAAGTCACCGCCATAAGTAAGTCTCGATAGTCAAAGATGTAACGTATTGTTACTTTGGGGCTCCAAGTCAAACCAGAATGCTCATTTTATCGTAGAGGAGTGTGCCCCCTTCGTCGGTTCACAGGAGGAATGCGTAAGGTCTACAAAGTCACTTAGTCTGAACTGTAGGCCTACCATCTAACTAGATTGTTTTTGAATTGCATTAGTTAAAGCTTTCAGAAAAGCAATAATAACTTTCAAACTAAAGTCAGGCAACCGATGATAGCTATTTAACGGTTGACAATTCATAATGTCATAGCTTTGAAAATGCAATCGCAATAGGTTTTAAATTAGATGGTAGTCCTGCTGGATGTGGACATTTGTGGATAATAATTTCTTATAGGTTTGACAACATAATCCATACGAAAAATGATCCTTCTAGCGCAACTTAATTAGGGGCAAATAAAAACAAGGGTTTTTAGTCGACCTCCATGGTCAAGTGGCTCGCACGCCGGCTTTCATAAGTGTCAAATCGATCCCAGTTAGGGTCAAACTAGTAAACCATATATATTATATATTGTCTCGGGTCTAGTAGTAGTAGTATCACGTTGTTTCTGATTTAGCAACTAACTTTGGGATCAGAGCAATGTACACACGACCCGCACGTCAGACTACCCCACTTCGACCTTAAGACCGCCTATTCCCTACGGAATAAAAGCTATTTTCGCCGTTCAAATGGATACCCTGTCTTGCTGCCGAATGTTCATATGTGATGCTGTCTAATATTTACTTAATTAAAAAAAAAACTACTTACTCATAACGATGCACGCCAGTGCCGTGATGTTATCGACGATCAGCAAGATCTGCATGGCCGTGAGGAACGAAAACCCGACGAAGAGGCAGAGAAGGTACGCCATGAGGACCCGCCCATGCAGGTTCCGTAGCTCTGGCAGCCAGGCGTACACAGCACACGTGGCCAGTATGAACACGCAGGATATCAGCATGCCTGTCGAGATTGAGATAACCATTATAACTTGACACGTGGCCATTTTTTTTTCTCTTTATTTTTAAGGGAGCTCTTACGTTTCAGGCATGTCAGCCCCATCGCACCTCATAGCTATTACTAACAAAGTGCCTAAATCTACAGATGCCGTTTACACGTGGCGGTAAAGCGCCGCCATCACAAACTGGAGTTTGTGATTTGTGATGGCGGCTGAACGATCCTATCGGCGGTAGTAGGTTCCGTTAGGTGCCACCTGGTAACTACCACCTTCCCACCGGCGCCAAATAGATTGCTGTGTTTCGTCGGCAATGGGAGGGCCAGAACCTTCTAGGTGAGCTCGCTCCACTATCGACTCTGCCTACGCCACGTCTGGCTTAGTCTAGGACTTAGTCAAGAGCAAACCCATTTCAAATAATAAAACAGACAGATAGACGGACATGACGCAACTATAAGGGTCCCTTGTCAGGACTCCAGAACCCTAAAAGAACGTTTTTGGCATCGCGTCGAAAAGTTCACTTAGGAAAATGCGAGTATGTACTGAAATGTCAGGAGTTTTAACCTGCCTATGTAGTACCTCTTCACGCATAAAGCGCTGAAGCGATTTAGATAAAATTTGGTCCTAGAGATAGTATAAGTAAGTCTCGGGAAAGAACATCAGTATAGTTTTTATCCCAGAAATCATACTTTAGAGGGGTCAAAAGGGAGGGTGGAAGTTTGTAAGTAAAGTCGCGCGGGGAACCGTTTATTCCTAATAAACATTAAACTAAAATAATTTTGCCTGAGTTACCGTTAAGACACTGAATTAGATCATTCCGGGGTCAGCTTACCGTGACCAAATAACAAATGAGGCAAAACTAACTGCTAATATTTATGTAACACACGTCTCTAGAGTGACCGATAGGCAAAAAGTACAGTTTCATCTGATAACGGTTTAGTTTACCCATCAAAAAATTGTTTGAATGTAAAACCGACTACCAATTCACATAGCGTTACTTTGACAACAACAGCGTATTGTGTAGCAAAAGAGACTTGCAGATTCTCGTAAATGTTTGGTATCAGTAATATCTTGTTAATCAGTTGATTTTTTTGTCAAAAATCAGTATCACTTTCGTAGTGCTATGAAAAGACGTACGTTGAGCATTTAAAAAATAAGGTTGAATTTTTTATTATTAGACGGACACTTGGTTTGACGACCGTCTTGGTGTAGTCGTTCGCGCACCGGACTTCTAAACCAGGCGGTTGCGGGTTCAAATCCCGCAAGGGGCAAATATTTGTGTGATGAGCACGAGCATTTGTACCTAAGTCATGGATGTTTATATGTATTTAAGTATTTCTATCCGTTATCCTAGTCACCATAGCACAAGCTCACGCTTAGTTTGGGGCTAGGTAATTGGTGTGTTTGTTGAAACAATTTATTATTTATTATTATTATTTGGTCGCCAAGAGCAATGGCGTCCAAAACTTGCCTTTAAACTGACGCCAGTTAAACTCTCATTGCTTGACTCAGTTCAGAAACCATTTTGAAAGCTATTGAGTTAGGTGGTAGGTCTGCTAATGGGTGGTAAGCCTCTAGTCGTACGTACGCAAGAGGACTCCCTCTTGCGTCGTCTCTTAAAAAGTCGTACGCAGGAGGAGAGTACTTACAAGTGCTGCTCAGGACGTAGTGGTGGTCTTCCTGGCTCTCAGCGAAGCAGACCAGTGCGTCCAACCGCGTGGTCTTCTTGCCGTAGCCGTCATCGAAGACGAAGGTATCGATACAGTACTTGTCAGGCCCGCGGATGCTCCACGGCGGGATGACGTTCGGCATCTCCACGTAGAGTGAGCCATCCTGAGGGCAAATGAAGATAACATTAATAATAGAAGAGATATAGATATTCGGCTTGTGTACTCGTTGCTTTCATAAGTAGGTATACCCACAACACCGCAGTATGGCTGCATTCCGCCAGAAATGAACGAAGTTGCGTAGCGAAGGTGTGATTGTTAAGAACCAATAGAGTCGCTTTAGCTAGTCTCGCTCAGCGCAGCTTCTGTGGGGAAGCAGCTAAGCGGATCGAAGCTATGTTATTATGTAAATGAAACAATGACATTGGTTCTTTACAAACACATTCATTGCTACGCATTCTCACACAAATCTAGTGAATACGCAGCCTTTAGTACCTACTATTCCTTTTGACATTTGTCCATACTAAATCTTACAAAATCTCGCCATTGACCGACCACTCTAATGACACTATTTAACCCCTCAGGCACCATGTAGTTGGTTCCTTTAGGATAATTTACATTCTAAATTGTCCTGAGGTGTTAAGCAGAGGACAATAGTCTAGGCTCCCCCTGGACTATCGTTGTGGCGGCGGTCTTGTTACTAAGAATTCTCACTAGCATATCGTGTATACCTTGAGATGATGCTGATTTAGCTGATTATTCCGTTAGTTTTATGGAAGAAAATCAAGAAACATGTGGGTGTGTTTAATTTAGTGTTATCTTGAGTTTGCCTCTATCACTAGACGTACGCTTAATATCTTACGCAAATAAGATCTTTGAATAGGCAATATCGATTGTACTCAAGTGAGTTTTATTCAGCATTCATCTGTGAAGTTCATTTTATATTTTTTATCCAAATTTTGCTCAGATACAAATGTAAGTATTTAATAATTATCTACAGTAAGTAATAACTGTTATAGAAAGTAGATACACTGGTTATGCTAGCGATATCTTGTTGGTTAGGTTTCCGACTGGTTTTGACACCGATCTGCCTCAACAGTGTGAAGGGTTTTTCCTGATAATGTTTGTTGATAGCATTGTGGTTGGCTTCCATCGAACCGCTATGCGTCTAAGCAAGGATTCAATATGTTTGTTCACTAGGTTTAACTGCTCGCCTAAAATACCCTTTAAGCTCCAAGCGTTCACCTAGTATAGACACAGCCTTATGCATAAGTAAATGTATTTGTACAAGACGATAGAAAGATAGCTACTTGCATTTACGTACGACATCTAGACTCAATTATTATAAAATATTTATTATATTTTTATAACTTAAGCAATTATTTTGCAAGTTTTTACGAAATTAAATCAAATTTCACTTACAAAAATTAATCGACTGTGTCATCCGGTGGGACGTGGGTTCGAGTCCCACCGGATGACACAGTCGATTAATTTTTGTAAGTGAAATTTGATTTAATTTCGTAAAAACTTTAATTATAAAGATTTAATTTTTGTAAGTGAAATTTGATTTAATTTTGTAAAAACTTGCAAAATAATTGCTTAAGTTATAAAAATATAATAAGTAAAGCTGATTTCATCTTAACTGATGGTTAAATATTTGTAAAAATATTTCCATTGGATACATGCGGGTACATTCCCCAAGTATTGGTGAAATCGAACGCCGGCTCACTGGCGTAGCAAGCACTTGCAAAAATTCGTTGACTGACTAACGTCCTCCGTAGCTTAGTTGGTAAGAGCACTCGCCCGGATAGCGAAGGGACGTGGGTTCGAGTCCCACCGGATGACACAGTCGATTAATTTTTGTAAGTGAAATTTGATTTAATTTTATAAAATATTTTTCAGAGGTTTTAATCTAAGTATTACAAAATGTTTTGATTTTTAAAGCGACATGTATTTTGATACCTTTGTTGACATTTTAAATAAAATTAACATTAGATTTCCTTAGGAAAACTTAAGCACGTGTTGGAATGTACAGTCCATTTAGGTAAATGATCTTTATCATTTTAATGTAATCAACAAGATCTTTTATTTGAAGCGGTAATCTTCCGCAGCGCTTATCATTAATGATTAATCACGTGATTACTTTGACATGGTGGTAACACCCCCGTGCCTCGGAAAGCACGTTAAGCCGTTGGTCCTGCGCCTGATCTCTCTACGGTCATGTCGGACTGCCGTCTCACCGAATTATGAGAGTAAAGGAATAGAGAATGCACCTGTGTATTGCGCACACACTTGTGCACTATAATATGTACCGCGCATTTGGCTGATCTCTGTTGAGATAGGCCGCCGTAGTCGAAATTCGGCTAGGAGGACATTATTACTTTGACATTACTTCATTAGATAAGCCTTATTACAAATGACATCGAATTTTTTAGGGAAATGCGTGCGTTTTGTTGAAAAATATATATTTCAGAAAAATCGGTAGGGTTGTGCCTAGATCTCAAACATCGGCTGACGTTTTTATTTAAATGAGGAAGAATAATCAGAGTTAATAAAACGCTAGGCTATATTTCATAGCCTAGCGTTTATAGTTTTATATATAGTTTAGCTATAGTTCATACAATTAGTTAAGCTTGAGTACAGATTTGTTTGATTTTGATCATATTATTATGATTGTCAATAAGTATTAAAGACTCAATAAATAATAATCAGTATCGCATTCAGAGAAGAACAAACTAGTTTGAGGATACTTAGCGGTGAATAAGAACACGTCCTTGGTATTTAAGAATGTCCATTTCGTAATAACTATTGGTCGATGTAAAATTCTCGCATATGTATGTATTCAACGACAGCTGTGACGTCATGAGCAGTATCGGCGCCGGCGCAGAAGGCGTACTTTGTGATACGATATCGGTATTTTCGACTATGGTTGTCCTTGTCACTTATGCTGGCCTGACAGTGTGAGCAAGTATCGACAGTGTAATAACTCGGTAACCCTTTACGAACATGTGTCGCAAAAGAGCAATGCCCATTTCGGGCCCATGAGTGGTGTGCTGGCAACTGTATGTACTAAGTGCAATAAAAACAGATAAAAACCCATAGTTCAAAATCTACATTCGTCAATATAGAAATTAATAGTTAAAAGCTTAAATAAGAAACCAAAAATTCGCACATTGGCAGGATTTGAACGTCCGACCTTTGGTTAACCGGGCCAGCGCTCTTACCAACTGAGCTACCGTGCAGTCCGTCTACCCGTGTGAAATTCTTGGTCTCTTTGTCTTACGTGTTAGCAGCTGTAAATTTTACTTTTCTATCTTCTACATAATTCTGCAAATCGCATTTAAGATTGTCAAATATAGACACCTCGGAATGTAATGGCAAAAGCAGGCAAGAGCTGCTACTTACATGATATGAATGGTGTTATTAGGCCGTATATAGTAGGCGTGTAATCGAACGAAACCTAGGTTGAACCACAGAATAAGGGTCAATCCTAAGCTCTCTCTTTTTCTATCAAACAAACGAAAAGAGACCGACTACAATAATTTTATAAACGTCAAATTAAGTGATGTGGTTTGTAACGTATTTGTACAAGTTTGTGCGTGTTTTCGTGTAACTTTAGTCGTCATCGAATGACACCCCTACTAAATTGTCCATGGGTTCTTTAATTGCCTTAGCAAAGGACATCTGTTTAGTCTGACGTTTCTAAATTAATATAGTCTATCTCTTTTCGTTTGTTTGGCAGAGAAAGAGAGAGACTGAACTTAAATTCAATCTTAGACAGGGTGCATTGCGATTGAGCCCAAAATATAATAGTAAATGTAGTAGTAAGTAAGTGATCCTTCTGTGATGGATCTTAATTGTGCATTGCGACCAATGCTGCGTAAGATATTTCTTTTTATTTTATATATATATTATATTAACATTCCAACACGTGCTTAAGTTTTCCTAAGGAAATCTAATGTTAATTTTATATTATATGGCTTTGTGCTGTAATAAGCTGTAGGTAATTGTTTTATATAATACCTAATTGGAGCACTTTTAAAAAGGCAAAAACTTTTATCAAAATACCGGGATAGTGTAAGACGGACTCGGGTACTGAGGGTGCCGTACGAACATAGTCAAACTGACTGGACAAAAAAGTTCCTTCTTTCCTTTTGAGGTAGGCACAAAACCTTTAAAATATTGTTATTAACCAGTGAGTGATGGCAAAATGCCGGAAAATACACAGTTGCCCCCACTGGCATCTCCCCCACTGGGGGCAACTGGGAATTTGTAAAAAAATATTTCCCAGTTGCCGCCTTGTCTTCTATTGAAGAGGGAGACTAAAATATTTATAATTAAATTCCCAGTCTCCAACACTTGAGACGTACGTAAAGTACAACTAGATATTTTTATATATGTAGAATTTGATTTTTAAATATCCCAGTCTCCCCCTTCATAAGGTGACAAGGCGGCAACTGGGAAATATTTTTTTACAAATTCCCAGTTGCCCCCAGTGAGGGCGATGCCGGTGGGGGCAACTGGGAATAACCGCATTGTAATATTCTCAGACCTACATAAAATGCTTTCTCGCTGTTGCGAGAAATAAATAAAGTTATGTAGAGTTTACCGTATAATAAGTAAATGAACTTTATAGGTATTAAGTTATTAGAATGTTATATGCATTGATTTTTGTCTTTTAAAAACCGCGAAGTGGAGATAGCACTCATGCAACCCTAGTTTATTATGTTTAAGTGCAAATCCTTAATAACAAAATAGGATTTTAGCTGAACAACACAGAGTTGAAGGTTACGCCATTGTACAGAGTCAGCGACCGTAGCGTAAAATGATCATAAAAAAGTTCAATGGGCACTGCCTATTTTCATTGAGTAGATACGCCATTTTTCTCTTGTTACTTCCAAAAAATTGATATTGCTAGCACTATTTTTTGCAAGTAAATATTGCACTAAAAAATTCTTCTCCCGTCTCCTAATTGGACTCGAACATACGACCCTTCGCTACCCGGGCCATTGCTCTCCTAACCTAATTCTCCTAACTTGCCTGCTTTACGTTGTCATTCGAAGAATGGCTTATGTAATAAAAAGTTTCAAACAAATTCCTCAAATTGTGAAAAATCAACCAATTTATCAATAATTTACCTACATAAAACTTTGGAAATATGTCAGCTAGCTAATGATGTGGCGAGGACCTTTTTATGATCATCATGATGAATTATTATTGTAGATGTTCATGACACTGTTATTTACCAACCAATTAGACTGATTCTTATTTGGGTGGGACTTACGGCCGAATACTGAAACGCTACTCAAATATTTGACGGCTTCTCAAACAATTGAGCAGCTCCTAAACTCAGAATTCGCATACACAAAGCCAAAATGTAAGCATCTGTTAAACTTAAGACCATCTCGAAATAAGTCGTGCTCAAACGCCACTCAGATGAAAAATGGTATACTGAAACGCAACTCAACTCTATTTAACTGTCAAATGACTGTCATATCGATTTGAGTAGCCGTTAAATCTGAGAGTGGTCTTGAGGTCTCTTAAATCAGTTGATAGTGATATACTAAATAAATTGTTACTTACCCTACTTTTATAATAAATACATTGTTTTAACAAACACACCAATCAACTTGCCTCTATCTAAGCGTGAGCTTGTGCTTTGGCGACTAGGATAACGGATAGACATACTTATATATGTTTATACATCCATGACTTAGGTACAAATGTTCGTGCTCATCACACAAACATTTGCCCCTTGCGGGATTCGAACCCGCAACTTCTGGTTTTGTAGTCCGTAGCGCTAACCACTACACCAAACGGTCGTCCTATACTAGAACACAATCAGGACTCAGATATACACTAGAAATCACATAGAAAGGCTTTTTGTTGTCTTACCAAAATGATTTCTTTGCCTATAAATCGGAAATTACAATTTAAATTACAATCCTTCCAGTTATTGTAATATGCGTAGTGTTGTAGAAAGTTGCACCTATGCTTTTAATATACTCGTAATTGCGCTCTCAAGTGATATCCTAATAATGAATGAGAAGTCGTTACAGATTGTTGAGAAAGAGCCAATAGTTCAGGCTTATCGGTCTTGACACTAAGCAAAACCTTGTTTTCAGCACGGTATTAATAAATATGTAGTATTTAGTATTCTACGTAGTATTTAGTATTTTATGTAGTATTTAGTATATGTAGTATTTTACAATAGTTATCATTTAATCACAATTACATCACAAAACAAAATTAAAACAATAAGTAGAAAGTCGAAATAAGCGAGTTCTTCTTATTCATGTCTGCCCTGCCTGCTGCATGTATCTGCCCGCTGCAGGGCATACTCGGCCGCTCCTAACTTTTCCACAACGCTCTGTCGCTGGCACTTCTAGACCAAGTTGTCCCGACAGGGTTTTTTCAATCATCAGTCAGGGTCATCGGACAATCTGGCTGGTTGGTTTGATCCACCAATATGTTCCATAGATACCAATTTGTTTTGTCTTCATTTAAAAAAATGTATGTCTATTTTATACTTGTTTATTTCCATTTTATTTTTGTTTATTGAATAGTTATTAAATCCTGCACTGCACTTCAACCTGGTTTAAATTTATTTTATAACTGTGAATTGAAATTAATTTTTGATTAGAACCGCGCTGTCAAAAAGATTTGCAAATTTTTTTTTCGTTGTCACTCAACGTTTCATTTCACAACAATGGCGTCGTAAAAGTTTCTAGCCAAAAAAAACACAAAGAATCTGTACAAACAATGCTGCGTAAAACGAATACACTCCTTAAGAAAATAAAAATTGTAAACGATAACATGCTAATAAAAATGAATGAATGAATGATGTAAACATTTAACGACTGCTTAGCTAATCATGGATTCAACTTGCTTGAGTAGCGTTTGTGTATACCATTTAAATGTAAGAGACACTCAATTTTAGGAGGCCTTCCAGTGAGTGATGGATTTGAGTAGCCTTTCAGTATTCGGCCGAGACTCACACAAATATTAACTGACCTTATCTAGCTGATTGACCAACACAAACAAAGGATGTTTCACCCAAAATGTCACAAATCACAATGAACTACCTAAAGTTCCTTATCCCTTTTACCACAGAATAAGTACTAGTACTCCCTTTTACACACATATTATGGAGAACCTGAATAATAATAATAATAATAATTTATAACATAGTCCACTAATTTCGATTCAATTTCTAAGTTAAATAATTTATATTGGTATTAGTTACAAAAGGTACTTAGGAACTATGTTAGTTAAAATTTTATTTTAATTCCAGTACATGAACCATATTACAATGGTTCAGGTACTGACAGTCAAACCGCTCCGCCACCTCGTTGGTCTAATGGTCAGCATGCTAGGTACTATCCACGAGGTCCCGGGTGCGAATCCGGGTGCGGGCTGAAAGTGTTGGGGTTTTCTGTCTTGAAATAACTCTGACACAGCTCCAGAGTCCGGAAGTTGGTGGTGTTAACACCCCCGTGCCATGCACGTTAAGATGTTGGCCCTGCACCTGATATCTCTACGGTCATTTCGGTAGGCCGTCTCACCGAATTATGAGAGTGAAGGAACAGTGCATCTGTGTATTGCGCACACACATGTACACTATTAATATCTCCCGCGCAGTCGGCTAATCTTTGTTGAGATTGGCCACTGTAGTCAAAATTGTCGTTAGGAGGACGTTATAATTATTAATAAATAAATAAATAATAAGTTGTTTCGCCTGGTTAAGAAGTCCGGTGCGCGAACGATTACACCAAGACGGACGTCGTATTATGGTTATCAAATGTCGAAAATCTCTTTCAATCGGATTTTACTCTCATTTTCGCGTTTGCATCATTGACAGAAACAGAATACCCGTGTGCTACAATGAAAATATCGATTTAAAGATTACGTGTTTATGATGATAAACAACATACCTATCTATCTGCTACTGTCTTTGACTACCCACTGTGCTTCTGTTCGATAAATGTTATTTTATCCCCCGTTGCTTAGTGAACGAATAATAGAGTTATCTAAATGCAAAATAGTTCTCTACGATGCAAATATATTATTATGTTGTATATTCTAGAACTACTTTATTTACTTTGTTTCTCTATGTAAGTCGTATACTTAATTTAATCTTGTCAGTATTGCATGAGGCCTATTTTGATAATAACGACTTTTTACAAATAGCAAAATGTATTTTAGCCTATTCTAATAACGCCATTGGAACGTACTTACGTATATATGTATAAGCAGATTAAAGAACTTTAATATATACTTGGAATAGTATATGTATTTGACCTGATAGAAAACCTGCATACTTGCAGAAAAAACTGTTCCCATAAGGGCAAGAACAAATGTATTAGTTTACAAAAAGGAACATTTTGTATGTATACTGTTTATATTTAGTCAGTTATTACCCGACTGCGGAAGAAGGGTTAAGTTTTTCGAGAGTATGTATGTATTTACTAGTAGTACCTACATATTACTTTATCAATGATATTTATGAAAATGCGTGGTCCACACTTATGGAGTTGAATAAAACATATCATATCATGCATTGAATCTTATAATGACGCGAATGACGCATAATAAAGTAAATTAATTATTTTAATGTTATTTATAGTCTTTTAATACACATCCGATTTGATTAACACCGATAAGTGCATATAAAGCAATAGAAAACTACATAATATTTAAACATGTATTAGATTTTCGCAAGAAGAAATGTTTCAACAAAATTTTGAGTTTTGAGAAGAAGTCTTTTGTGTGTGCCCCAAGGTTCCCGTTGAAAGTCACTGTCGTGGTGGCATACTTTTGCTGCCATGGATGGTTTATGTTGATGTTTTATACTAACAAGGTCTCTTGATGGCATTTTCTAGGTTTTTTTGTTATTGTGATTTTTGTATAGGTTGGCACACTGACAGTAAAAAAGGTAGACCTGTCTTCTCCTACGGCACGACTATTCGAATTTGATGCGCCGAGCACGTTTAACGTACTTTAACTGTCTATACAATTAAAAATCAATGTATTTTTTTTGTGATAGCTTCGCGGACAACTTCAGGTGCTTCCCGGAACTACCTGCTGTCCGCGGATTACCGGATATGAACCACAGCTTAAATAAAATAGATAGGTACTTTGTTAACGCTTGAAATTGTTCGGGGCTGACTGCCTCGTTGGTCTAGTGGTCAGCACGTTGGGTACTATCTACGTAGTCTCGGGTTCGAATCCCGGGTCGGGCCGAAAATGTTGGGTTTTTCTGTCTTGAAATAACTCAGACACAGCTCCGGAGTCAGGAAGTGGGTGGTGTTAACACCCCCGTGCCTCGGAAAGCACGTTAAGATGTTGGTCTTGCCCCTGATCTCTCTTCGGTCATGTCGGAGTGCCGTCTCATCGAGTTATGAGAGTGACGGAACAGAGAGTGCACCTGTGTATTGCGCACACACCTGTGCACTATAATATCTCCCGCGCAGTCGGATAATCTCTGTTGAGATTGGCCGCTGTAGTCGAAATTCGGCTGGGAGGACATTATGCTTTATTGTTACAACAACACTAACTACGGATAAACTGGCCTAAATTAATGACGAATCTACATTGTTTTACATCTGTAGTTATTGTGTGAAGTTTTTGGTTTTGCCCTACAATTCACGTCAACGCGCTGATTCATTAATTTTGTAGCAAATAGGTAGTTGGTAGGCATCATCATCATACGTCATTTAACAAATTAAGGTAAATGGCGATACACCACAGTGCGAAGACATTTTTTTAAAATGCTTTCGTTACTTTACTTTCATTTTTAAAAAAAACTTACATGTAACGTTGACAGCATTATACACTGACCTCTATAATACAATTACGCAGGACTAATCATTCTCTAAGAAATGACAGATAATTTTTGTACCGAATCAAAGAGACCCCACCAAGAGTGTCCAGGGAACTAAAATCGAGTAACTTGCATAAACGTTCCCTTATTAAACTAATGATAATTGATCATTCTTGAAAAGTAATTTATTTTGTGAACCTAATTTGATAGTTTATTATTAAGTCATATCATTAGTTTTATTATTAAGTGATGTAATTTTATTCACTTTTTAATGATTCGGTAATGTAAGTACTTACTTACTTTGCTGGCATAGCGACCCAAAGTGAATCTTGGCCTCCGACACCAGAAGACGCTACTCTTTACGATACTGCGCAATCTCTTGCCAATTGGCTATTTTGAATTTACGCAGGTCCTTCTCCACTTCATACTTCAAGCGATATATAGGACGTCCGACTGAGCGTTTCCCACCTGGATGTCCCAGATATGCCCGCTTCACGGCACGATCTTTCTACGTGGCTAAGCCACCGGAGTATGTAATGTAAGTACTGATAATAAAAAATAATACTGCAACAATTGTCTTAGTACCGAATTTCCAATTAATACCTATCTATATCTATTCGTCACGTCGTGTTACAGCTGTCACTGATTGGTCATTTAGTATGGGGAAGAGAATGTTTTTATGTTAGATTTAGATGTTTTACAAAAAGTTGTTATAAGTAATTAATTATTTGAGAGTTAGAATTGAATTCGGATCGGAAGGGGTTTCTTTATAAATGCGAAAGTGTGAGCCTGTATGTCTGTTACCTCTTCACGCTAAAACCGCTAAACCGATTTAGATAAAATTTGGTCTATACCAATGTAGAGATAGTTTGAGACCCTAAAGAGGAAATAGGTAGGTACTTTTTGTGTCTCGATATAGAAGTTTATAATGGGCAATGCGGCATTTGCGCAGGCCAGGTTGTGGGGCGCCGCTACTGATCTATAAAGACTATCCTATGAGCGGTTTCGCACAACATGCGATCCGAATCAGATTTAAATCCGTCAAAGTTCCAGTACAGTTTTCCATATATAAATCATACAAGGCGATTCATATATTACGTCACTTACGTCAGCTGCGACAAGGACAAGGGAAGAGGGGGTTAAAAATCATGAAATTCGTGTGACAGACGAATTTTGACGGACTTGGATCACATTCGAATCGGACATAGTGTGAAACCGCTCTAACAACAAATTAGCTGTTTTTTGGTTTTAGAAACAGGAAAAAATCAGGGGAAGGAAAATTATAAACCAAACACATATAGCTTTTGTTTTTTGTGCATAAAACTAGCATTCTGTTAACGGTTTATTAAGTACCTACTTCACGAACAATGAACCTAGGTATATCGTGAATGACTGTTATGTAAAACAAATATAACATGACTGTGTTATGTAAGAAAAACTCTGTCGATGTTAAAAATACGCTAAACGATTTACACTCAGGAGCAAAATCATCGACCTACCCCCAATTTGCATACACGCTTCAGGACTTGAGTAAACTACGGGAATTATTTTAAAACTTTTAAAACAAAAAAATCATCCTCCTAGCGTTATCCCGGTTATGCACTCGCACGTGAGAGCCCAGGGTCCGCTTTAGATCATGATACAGAATGTGGCAGATCAGGTTATTTAAGTGGAGTGACTGCCATCTGACCTCCGTGACTCTGTTACCAGGGGAACCTGACCAGTTTGGATCATGGTTACACATGCAGTCGTCTGAATGTGCAGGTTTCCTCACGATGTTTTTGCTCACGTAAGAGCATCGGTTAGTGAAACAACTATGTTTCATAACTCAGAAAAAGGCATTGGTACATGGCGGCACGTGGGATCAAACCGCTACCTCCAGCATGAGAGGCAACCCGCTAGCCACTGCGCCACCGACGCACTTTTGCACGACAGCACGTCAGGAACTGTAAACTGCTAAAACAGTTTTTATTACAAAGTTAATAGAGCCGGTCTTAAGACGGTCTGACGTGCAGCCGCGTGTACATAAGGCAGACTTAAAGCCAGGTGGCATTCTCTACCAAATATATCAAATCAGTAAAATCCCTTCTGTTTTTGATAAGTAGGTAAATAAAGATCGTGGTCCATAAAGTTGGCTGCTGTTGAGAAGTTCTTACCTGTAAAAGGTGATAATTCTGTGACACCTGTCCTGTCCTCACTCGCACCTCCGGATCTGTGCAGTTCTGCTTTTGAGTGATGAACCTAAACCGATCCACAGCCTTCACATTCTCCAACCTCCGATACAGATTCCATACAGGAGGATCAAAGTCCTCCTCTACTGGAACGCACACCTTACTCTTCGGATCATACCCGAAGCCGAAAGGACAGCATTTTCTTATGCACGTCTTCCCTTTGCACTGACAACCTCTCAACGTCTGACTTTCTTCATCGTAGAAATACTCATTGGCAGTATACTTGACGCCGTCTTTTATCACTGCTGAGCTAACGTTGGATACAACACCATCACTTATATCTACACTATTCCAACGATCACACACTTGAACAGAAATGGTTTGGGCTGCGAGAGCTAAGACCGATATCAGTCTGTACACCATGTTTGTTTTTTAATTCATCGCGACAGTTTTATTCGTTTCTATTTTTGAGGAGAACCGCCGCCAAAGAGTATTGAGGGCCGACTGGTAAATAAAATAGTAAAATTAATGGTCCAGTCATTAGTCAATGAGGGAATTCCACGGGCTTGTGTAATAGTAACACGCTAGACGCTTCGTGTTGTCTGTGAAGTTGCAATTAGAGGCAATTATCTAATACATAATCATTTCGTTTACTTGATGAGTGTATTACGCTAATTATTCCATCGAAATCCTTATGACAAAGAGTTTACGAATGTTTTTTCACGCTATGAAGTATCAAGGATAATTTAGCGATTAATGCTATTTTAAACTAAAATTCGAATGAATTGACCAAAAAATAGGTTGTTTGTTCTCTTATTGAGTCGTTCTACAGTAGGTCATAAAACTGGTTTGGATATTTTTAGTAATGGGTATTTAAGCTCTTATGTATGATGTCAAACCTCAAGAAAATCCCAAAACCCTTCTTGATGTTCATCTATGTATCTATTCTGTATATGTACCGGCATCATTATAATTATTAAGTAAGTATTATAGTGTCTCGAAATTCTATCATATGAATCGTAGGTATCTGTGATCATAGTTTTTTAGTTATTTTGGTATAGGCAGTAGTTTAAAATGTTTAGAGTAAGTCCCCTACATGTTGGTCGAGTAGCCCCCCCCCCTCTAAATGCTTAAATCATGATATATTGCATTTCATAACCTTTAAAAGAAAACTATAGCGGTTAAGATAACTTCTTTAGTTTAGCAGTAATATTCGTATAATTATTTTGTACCAAATAAAAAATCCTTAGAATAAATTCTGTAGAGTGACTAAGATGAAGTACCCAATCCTTCGTGCGCGAGTCCGACTCGCACTTCGCCGGTATAAAAATATTGCATAGGTAAAATAAATAGTAGTAGTAGTACAACTCCGTAGCTGTATTTACATACATAACTATTTTACAATAGACACACTCGTTGTCATTCTGAGGCTTTAATAGCGAACTCTACTTAAAATATTATACGTGGACAGTTATAATTAACGTGCCTGACTTTTTCATTAATTAAATGGAAAATTTGCCCTTTCACTTATTTTTTTTTATAAGCCTATTGCAATTAAATATGTCACAGGAGTTCTTCGTTGCCCGTAAAGAAATACAAAAAGTACAACATTTAGGTTAATAGATACAAAAAACATTTTGTTTTTGTAAATAAATACTCATTTAATTACGTAATATAGTAATAAAGTAACACTAATTACTCATGTGTAAATGATTTGTTTTATCGCTTAACCACAATGACAAAAACTGTTAACTTTTGGTACAAATTTATCATTTCCTACTTAGCTGTTATCTCTACACCACAACATCCTGGAATAGGTCCTCAAAAATTTAAAGTAGGCAATTCATGTTTATAATAAAAAATATAGAACCGCCAATATGTTTCGACCTACTTTTTCATTTCTGTAACCTTATTATTATACTATAAAGATCAAGATTGTTTTTCTGTCTTGAAATTACTCAGACACAGCTCCGGAGTCAGGAAGTTGGTGGTGTTAACACCCCCGTGCCTAGGAAAGCACGTTAAGCCGTTGGTCCTGCGCCTGGTCTCTCTACGGTCATGACAGACTGCCGTCTCACCGAATTATGAGAGTGAAAGAACAGAGAGTGCACCTGTGTATTGCGCACACACTTGTGCACTAAAATATGTCCCGCGCAGTTGGCTAATCTCTGTTGAGATAGGCCGCCGTAGTCGAAATTCGGCTAGGAGGACATTATTTTTTTTAAAGATCAACAACAGGATCCTACTCTAAAACTTTTTAAAACCACTTTTTTTCTACCTCTAGATGCTACTCGCACATTAACTCTATTTCTTAGTAAGTATTTTAAAACCGATTTACAAAGTTTCTACCTGCCATTTTTGGGATCTTTGTATTGTTGAGGGAGGCATTGTGAAATGTTCGAGCTTGATCTTGTATGGAATTATGAATGCATACGCCATCATTTATTACCTGACCTTTCGAAATAAGGCGCAGTGGTAGCCCTGGCATGGAAATATTCCCTTGCACTTCGCTCAAGACGACTGTTTATCCGACTTTCTTTGCACCTATGGGTTTATTAATAGGTGAGAGCTGTCGAAATGCACTTTAGCACCTGCTCAATGTCAATGATGATGTTTCATTTTGATATCTGGATGGTTGCTTTGCTAGGCAGGCAAACTTTGACTCTAGTGCTGTTTACTGTATCTAGATTATCAATCTATTTAAAAAAACAAGTGTCACAACTCTCTCAACAGGCAGGCTGTTCGAGTACAATAAGTCAAGATTATTAACAGCCAGTAAAGATAATCAGAGCTTGTATTTTTATGTTAAGTTATTTCCAAAAAATAATTAGTACTTAACTGCTTATGTATTAAAGTAACATTACTTACTGTTTGTAGTTTTTATTGGAACTATTTAAGTTAGAATTATTGAAAGCTTATACCTTGGGATTAAAACACGTCTTATAAAATGAAGTTTTTGTGTTAAACTTGTAAACAAACGATTCTGCGTAGACAGCTTATTCGATCTTTAATATTCTTAATTAATATTGAACAATTCAGAGTATTGCAATCGAGATCCAAGATGGCCTCAATATGCAGATTCTCGAATATTTCCACGTAAGGCTTGTATTGTAATTTCCGTGTGGTTTTCTTGGTTCTACGGCTATCATTAAACCTGCAATCCATGGTGAATAATATGCATCTCATTATTGATGATAATAAATATCTGCTCTAAGTAGGTACATCAGTTAGTACTAATAGTTGAGCATAATCTCTATCTGAATGTTTTGCTTGTAAGCTGTGCTTATTATGCTTTTACCATCTCTATTTTTTTCACATAAACGTGAGTAGCTTAAGTCTCACTTATCTATGTACCTGTGGGTTAAACAAGTTATGCACTTTAGCGCTAAAGGTAGGTAGTTAGGGGTACTTCAGCAATGCATTTACGGTATTACATTAACAAGGTATCTAAGTATCAATGAGCTCAACCCCTGGTATGGGTTAAACCATCATCATCATTATCGTCCATCTTTAAATGTCCAATTATGATTGACTTACTGACATCAGGTGTCAGTTTATAAAGGCCTAGTTTTGGAAGTTACTACCTATATTGATCTCCAATGACACAGGGCCCACGCAGTCTGTATGCAATAAATGACTCTTGCCACCATATTAAGGTACGGTCGAAAGCACAAAAAGCTTAATACTGTGGCGTCTTATGCAGTTGTAATAAGAGTGTTTTTACATCGGATATGTGTAGTCTGATTTGCCGGCCACTCTGACTTTTTTGTTTATTTACTTATTTGTATAGCTTAATTTGTGTTTCTGTCTTCTTTGTTTATATTTTACTATCCTGCATCAAAAGCAACTTCAAAACTAGCAATATTGGTGAAGAACCACCGATATCATTAGGTCTTAGGATTATAAGACTCGTTTATTTGTTTTAATTTTATTTTTACGCTAAATAGCTTGGACGAAACCACAAGTAAAAAAGAAAAAAGTGATTTATTTATGCTCGTAGACCTACTGGGGGGACTTATACACGTCCCAAAATAGACTCCTACTGCTTCGGAACAAATTGTGGGCTAGTGATGTAAAAATTGCTAGTGTAGGGAAACACAGTGACTATTGTGTTCTTAATAAGGTAGTTGTAATGCTGAAATTTCGAATTAAAATTTAGAAAACTGTTAAAAGCTTAGTAGGTAGTGTATGCTACTGCAAGTGTTTTTGTTTCCTCAAATGATAATTGCAGGTTACCTTACCTTATCTACATATTCTTTCAAGTTTTTTATGACATTCTGATTTACACTAACATTAAGTAGCAATTAAAGTTCAAGACCTGTAAGTGATTTCGGGTTACAACTATCTATTTTTGATTATACAAAACAAAAACAAAACACTGAATTCACAGCGTGACAAAAACAATCGAAACTCATAAGATTTTTACCAAAACTAAAAAAAAACAACGTAAGAACTTCACAAACAAAACACGATCAAAGAGTCGGTTCCTTGGCATGCGTGCGGCGTAATTTTTAACAGAACAAACTTTTTAATCGCGACACCGAATGTCTGGTCCGACAGATCGCACAGGCGTGCGCCAATCACCAGACCGGTTGGTGGACTGCGGATAGTGGTTCGGTCAGGTTGACGGTCCGAGACGGTGTTGTGGTGACTCAGATGTTTAAGCCCGTTTTTGGGGTCCAGTTCCACTATTTGGGAAACTAAAAAAAGGTTTTTTTTGTATGATATCCAAACAAGAGGTCAATTACTGGATGGCTATGGAAGTAAGAGTCATACCATCGAGTCGGTACCGGTAAGCAGCGCTTTGGTAGTGATACCAAAAGTTAAGCAACCCACGGCGCGGTCGTGATTGGATGGGTGACCATTCCGACAGTTAAAGTGACGACCATGACAAGCATCTCCGTGCTTCGGAAGGCACGTTAAGCAGTTGGTCCCGGCTAATATCTGTTGATATTAGTCGTTAAGCCTAGTCAGAGGCCCTAGGGCGGCTTGATAACATCTGACAGTAAGATTTGTCACTTGCCTTACAGACACCCCTCCACCAATCCGCACTGAGCCCGCGTGGTAGAGTATGGCTCGTTCCTCCTTATAGTTGAGGTGAGGCCTTTTTTAGCCTTCTTAAATTATCATTGTTATAATTCGTTCGATGCGATAATGTGGCTGTACACGTCGTTTAGGACTACGCAAATACGCCATAAAAGAAAACAAGTAAGTAACAGGTACAAATTACAATCAATCAGGTAAAAAGTACGGTCGGCCAAAAAAGTGGTCCACCAGTTTTAACAAAATTTCATGTGTAAGTAAAATCGCAAGGTAAGTAGAAGTTCTATTGTAGAACTGACTAATGGATTTGTTACCTTTTTAACAATGAAAGAGATACACAGGACATAATTGTTATAAGTAGCTTGCAGAATAGTTTTGAATGGGAAAATAATTCCTGTTGACGCGCGAATGATTTTCAACCTTAGGGTGATAGACCACTTTCTTGGCCAACAGTATCTACATGTTCATCTACTAAGGTAAGAGCGCATAGTTATAGTTTTTGGAAATCGTTATAAATCAATTTTGGGAAGTGCGATAGTTTGTAAGACACTATGATCATATTAAATGTTTATTTAAAAATTCGACATATGGTACAAAATCGAGGCATTATTGGCCATTTCCTTCCAAAATAGGGATTTTTAAAAGCTAGTCTGCGGTCCTTATTGGGCACTAGGGTTCCAAATAAAGTCCATAATTGAACTACGAGTTTAAAGAGTTTTTTTACTAGAAAAAATCACATCTTTTAAAAGTAACGGCTTTAAAATACTATTAAGTTCGTGGTCTCGAACGATGTAACAAAAAATCTTGTAAATTTGTGTCGTGGCCCTTATAAAGTCTAAGGAAATGTATATATGCTATAATTCATCTATTTTATTGTAATAAATAAAAAAGAAATTATATAAATGCAGTGTTTTATTATCTCTTGTAAAGTAAATTACAAAATGTTACTAATCAGTAATTTTTTCATTCTTAGCTCTTGGGCCTTATTAGGTAAACTCACGCAGGCAGGTGGCAGCCTAAACCACTTTCACGCCCATTATAAAACTTAGCGCGAATGTTCCTTACAATATTATCTATTTCTAGAAAAAAAAATATTAAAATCGAAACGGTCTTAGTTTGTGAAAGTCAAGGAAAAAAAATTAAATCGCATTTTTTTTATGAAAAAAAAAACTTTTTTCCGTATCCAAAAATTTTGTTAAAAACCTCATTAAATGGAGTAATAAATACATTAGTTTAATTATTTATATCTATCATCTTATGACTTGGTAATCGGCTTTGAAGTACTGCATGCCCACTCGTTGGTCTAAAATTTCAAAGTCCCTCTACTCTCTAACTAGGCACTATATTACTAAAATATTTGGTACACGTATCAAGGACATGTGTAGGTAAAACATACTCAAATATTACTGTTTACTACAATATTTTGATTTGTTTGTGTACCCTATTGATACTACGCCGCGCACACTCACACGCATACCTGCCTTATTTTTATTTGTTTAAAACGTACCGTGAGAACCCCGAAGATCGAGTCGACATCGAGACGTTCCCTATGACACATGTACTAGACTGACCAGAGTGCTTTCGCCGCGTGTGTATCCTTTAGAGCTCCTCACAGACATTTCGAGTGATTGTGGCCTGTGAAGTGATACCTGAACCCTGAAAGCTGATGCGGCAAGTACCTAGCTATAAGTGCTCAGACCTGACTGATTTTCCACCTATCATTGTCGCCCTCCACGTGTAATCCACTGCCTAAACTCTCAAACAATTACTGAAATCGGAAACATCAACTTTTTTTAGCTGTCCGCTTCGCGTGGAATGCCCCTTATTTATGAAGAGTCTGGTCCTTATTAAGTATATGAAAGCAAAAGAAGAGCAACCATTGCAGCTTAAGTAAAGGAGATCAGTATGCACGTAGATTCCAAGTGTGTTTTATTTGATTATTCGAATTATACGTAACATATTTCTGTTTATTCAATAAACAACATAACGAAATACTAAGTTAACTTGTGGGAGAACGTATAAAAATTCAAGTGATTAACAACTTTAAACAAATAATGTATCGCCTAATAATGAGATAATATATGACAATATTTACTACAAATCAATTAAGAAAACTAAGTCAACGTTCATTGCGAATGTTACACACAATCAGGACAAAAAATATATAACTAAAATCTATATATATATATATATATATATAGTCTTTGCTGGGATCTACTTTTTCTTCGTGATACCAGAAGTTGCAAGTTAAGTTTTTACTTATCGTTATTATTATTTTTTCGTTTAATCATCAACATAAATGTTTAAATCAAAATACACGCATATAAATTTAAACAGTGCCATTTCACTTTATAACTCGTTGATCTTATTACTTTGCAGTTGTAATAAGGATCGGCTCTTATTTGAAGACAACATAGTGGACCTTATTAGGCACTTAGATATGTTCTGAGAAAACCAAACAAAAACGATATAAAAAAGCAATAATTTTGGTAACTCACCCCGTCAGTCCACACTCAGAAAGTATTATAACACTGCTTTTGCCGAATTATTACAAAACGTGCGAGATGTATCACTTAACAAAGCAAAAATGAATATTCGGATTTTGTGAATTGCGTCACGTCGACCGTCCTTGAGGAAGACACGGAGCCACTGACAAAATGGCCGGCGCGAAAGCTATGAATGTTGTTGCACTTTTGTGATTGTCACTGGGGAGGGGCCGTGCGATATCCGTTTTGGTTTAAGTATTAAGTGCGGGAAGTTTGAAGTGGTGACCCTTATTTGGGGTCGGCTCTTATTAGGCGCACCTACCTTATTTTGTATCACAAGTGGGCATTCAGTATAGAATTATATTATAGAAAAGTTTTTGATTAGATGAAATTGATTACTTTTGTTGGCTCTTTGTAAATAATTTTTAGATGAAGTCTTCATATCTACAACCTTAGCCTACAACGAATTCTGAGACGATCAAACTTATAAATACCTAATCTAATGATCAAAATAATTGTTTCCTCTTTTATATAGGTACTAATACAGACAGCAGTGAATTTGAATAGAAGGCTGTTTTGTTCTGTATTTATTTATTGTATGTACCAACTTAAGTAAAATCATGAAGACTTTTTTCTTTGCATTTCTTCTCTAGCGTGTGATAAATTAAAACAAGAAAAATAAATAAAATTCGTAAAAATAGATATTCTTTATTGCATAATAAAAAAAACAAAGGTACAATTAGTGATGGGTCGAGGGCAAAAACAAATATGGACAAAATGGGCATAAACTTGGCATATTGGGTATAAACGAGTTTACGCCCAAATAAATGCCCGATCACTGGGCAGAAAAATCAATAACTTTGTTTTAGCGGAATATTACCTTAAATTAAACATAGTGTCATTTTTTTAGAAAAAACATTTATTTAAATATAAACAATCATAAAATAATTACAGTTTTGTTAAATAACAATTGATTATTTGAATTCTTTGAATCTTAAATAATTATAAAACTACAGTTTTTAGTCTCGTAAATATAACTCAATATTGACGAGACAGTCATCGTAGTTTCAATTATCATTTTTTTGGTGTATATCACGTAAAAAATCAAATAATACAGTATAGACATCTTCAGATACCATCATCATCACTCGGGCTCATATTAGATTTAGGTTGGGATCATTCAATCATCAATCAGGCGTATTAACTTGAATCGAGTTACATTCATCTTGATTTTCATGATCATTGTGGCGACATCTTACCACTGTCGCCCACACTAGCAAACAACTTCCAGGCGCGATGCCCTGACTCGGCTCCTACGGGCTAGATGACACTGTTAGCCCGCTCCATACAACACAAACCGCGATATGTAAGATTTAGCACGAGCATGACTACATATAGCTAAACCAAGACGGTGACCATTGGACCTTGGTCCCCGACCATAACAACCGGTCGGTAGGAAGCGCTCCCCTTTGCCTTCCTAACCCAGTTGCGCCAAAGTGGTGACCCCGGCGTGATTTTCACTGGAACACGGAGCCTCACCGTCGTCATCATCAGCGTCGCCTTTTCCCTTGCCAACAGCACCCAGCCAGCAGCATCCAGCCAACAGTCTCCTGCAAGCCAGCTCACCAGCCCTATGGACACCACCGCAGACCACACCGGTTCTACCTGGTTCCTCAGCAGCCTCACCCAGCTCATCATCCCGACTTACTGTAGACTTCGAGCTTATCCGCACGCATCGTAGACATCACACATGCTCATCCCGACGCACTGTGGACATCACGCATGTAAATCCCGACTAATCGTGTGGACATCGCGCATTCATCCCGCATCATCGTGGACATCGGGATCCCGACTCGCCGTGGACATTATGTATGCCCATCCCGACTCACTGTGGACATCGCGCATGCACATCCCGGCATATCGTGAACTCAACAAGCACTGGCTGACTTGCAAGCTCACTATGCACCGACTGCTAAGCTCTCAACCATCCTGGCTCAAACAACCTCTGGTTCTTCGGGGGGAGTGGTGTGGCGACATCTTACCACTGTCGCCCACACTAACAAGCAACATCCAGACGCGACGCTTTGATTCGGCTCCTACGGGCTAGATGGCGCTGTTAGCCCGCTCCATACAACATAAACCGCGATATGTAAGATTTAGCACGAGCTTGACTTCCTATAGCTAAACCAAGACGGTGACCATTGGACCTTGGTCCCCGACCATAACAACCGGTCGGTAGAAAGCGCTTCCCTTTACTTGTCTAACCCAGTTGCGCCAAATCATCACTTAAAAAACCGTCGGTATTGATCGATTGATCATTAACATTGGACAATGTATATTTTTGGATGGATCATTAGTTTCCTTTAATTCCAATTGAACGCCAAAGCATCCATGGTTTCATACTCGGTACAAAATAATCACATATTATTTTGTACCGAGTATGAAACCATGGATGCTAAACGACCGTTCAGTAGCAGCAAATGTGCATGGTGAGTGAGGTCAGGATTCGTAGTGCCACTTTACTTAACGGCGAGGCACCACAAATTTATTTCTACCAAAATACAGCATCCACAGCTTCCTTTGCAGCTTTCCAAGTCAATTTTTTCCCCAAATACCATTTCTCACTTTAGGTGGAGCATACTTTTTTAATTTGTGATGTGGAGCAAACCAACCACATAATCTAAACTTAAAAAATTCGCCAGGTAGTAAATAAATTCTATTGCTTCTGATTCTCAGAGAGTTTATGGCCTTCGGTTTAACGGTTTAATCGGAAGTTTTCAGAATAGTTAAGGTAATAGTTGAGGTGTAAGCCAATAGAAATTTCAATAAAATATTCTTGAAGGTCATATAATCCGTCCTTAGCCAGTTTCTTTTTAGCGTAATAGTAGTCGTCATGTCAGACTGCAGGCACACTCATGAGCAACCTCCGTGGCTGCTCATGTATTCTGACGATGTTACGCTGGCGGATGCGGACAGGGGACGACTGGTAAGACGTGTGAAGGTGAGGCGGTTCTAAACTAAATGGGGCGAAGACTGAATGCATGGCCTGCAATACTACAGATTCCACATCCGTCCGCATAGGCGAAGACAAGGTCGAGCGCACGGATTAGTTTAAATACTTGGGATCTATACTTCACGCGTCTGGTGACATCGACTTCAATGTCAAGCCAAGCGTGGGTTGAATGGCGTGAGGTGAATGGTGCCAATTAAACTAAAACGACAGGTCTATAAATCCATCTTTAGTCCCGCCCTATTACATAACAGTGAAGCATGGCCTGTACTTGAACGACACAAGCTAGAACTGCGGGCCACGGTGATGAAAATGCTGCGCTGGATGTGCGGAGTTACGGGTTATTCATGGCAGCCTTCATGTCAGTGACGTAGCAGACAAATTGCAAGAGTGCCACCTACGTTGGTACGAACATGTCGTGCCAAAACCAGCAAGTTACACCCGCCGGGTCCTGGCAGAAGAGGAAGACCCATAAAATGCTGGCTTGACATCGTAGCGGATGTCACGCGTGCTAATAGGTTCACCATTAAGGATGCAGAAGACCGCCCGGAGTGGAGGCATAAGAGTAGGAAAGCGGACCGCGGGCTCCGTAAGACGCAACCGGGACAACGCTCGGATGATGATGATGATTCTTGTAGGTCATTTAAACTTTGCTCATGTTATAATACTTACCAACTTTTATCAAATAGCCAACAAACAAAAAAAAATCGTCGTGGGCACAATGTAAGCGGCGCAGCGGTTTGCGTCCGAGCAAAGTGCTTGGAGCGGTCTTATGATCGAACGAGGCGGGCGCCTGCACGCAACGCTTCCCCCCCCTTAACCGTAAATTTTAGCTTTCATTGCAAGTCCCGTGCCCGCTTAGACTGGATCGGAGAACCGAAATACCTACTTACTCACTATTTTAACTAGTAACATGAACATACCATTCACTTAACATATCAATTTCTTAGTGTTTATTGTAATATATAAGCTATAGTCCAATATATTTTTGTGTTTATATTTTTGTAATTTTTCTCTCTTAAATATAACTATTTAAATGTTTATTTTTTCATAAAACTTCTATTAAAGTTTTTGCCCAGGTATTTATTTGGCATTTACGGGCATTTATTCGGCGTTTATTCAATGCGCCCAATATGCCAGGACGTAAACCCATCTCTAGGTACCTACAATTGATTTTAAAATAAAATTAACTTAAAGCACAATTTAGGCGATTTTATCGCTGTAAGCGATCCCTTCCAAACAGACAGTTTGTGATTGAGAGATGACTCGCGATGAATCGCTACAAAAGATTGCCACGCTCACATGTAGAATCTTAATATACTTACTACAAATTTGTGTTAGTTACACCATTTATAATTCAAGGATGGCCGCACCGATTTGAATTTTTCTCTTTACCCCGAAAAGCACAATAACATAAAGGCAAAAGTATCGAAATATTTTAATTTATGGGGGAAATTGAGAGTCAGAGTTTGCGTGGGAAATACAACATTTGCGGTAAATGAACTTGCTAGCTATCCCGATGAAAATATTGTATATACTTAGCGGCTCCCCGCGCAAAAGTCACTAAACTTTCATGATCCCTTTCATGCTGTTATTGTTTTTATATCGCGACAAGAAGTAATCTTTGTACTTTCCAGGATCTCAAACTACCTCTTTATAAAATTTCATCTAAATCGGTTCAGCAGTTTATGCGCCAAGAGGTAACAAGATAGACCGACACACTTCTCACTTTCGGGTTTTCAGAGAGTATGACTTTGTTGACCTATATGAAGAAAAATGTATGTCTAGTTTCTATAAGTGATGAATATTACATTTTTAATTATTGTTAACAAACCCACACTTTTACTAGTTAGTTAGGTATCCAAATTAAAAACCTTGAGGGATTAAATGTTTCCTGCTCTCAAGCTTGACACTTTCTCAAGCCATTTGAATTATTTTCAAGGTCTGCTTTTTGCTTTACAATACCTCGCTGCTGTGCCATAATTAATTATGTACTTTGATGAATTGTGTTAAAAACGTTGTGATTAATTTGATTGATTATATTATTACACTTCTTAAATGATTTGTATGTTTATCGATTAGCTAACATAAAGGCCTTTTTACCACCTGCTTCTGAGGAAGGAGTACTTAGTTGACATATTTTATGTAGGTTACGTCAATTTATTTTTTAACTTAAATACTCAGAGGTGATGAAATAGGCACTTTTACTGTATTTAAGTGAATAAGTCCGATTGACATCCACCGTCTTTTGGTTGGAGCTATTTATTAAATTTTCTCGTGCTGCAAACTAATTGAGTATGGTAGTATATGCTAGGTAGGTACGAGCAGAGATGAGTATGTTACCTATTTAGTCAACTCACACACACACCCTCGCACGCACACACACACACACACACACAAACACACACACAAACACACACACACACACAAATTATTATTGTAACAAAATCTTAGCTTAATTACCTTAAGTCTTAGTATTAGTATGTATAATAAACTCGTGTTATGGAAGAGCAGTGTCTCCTGACATAGGCAATTTGTAGCTTAAAAGGAGACACTGGATGTACAAACTGAATAATGTTTATCCAATGTTAAAGCCAATAAACTATTTTATTTATTTATTATTTAGAAGAGAACATAAATCTGTCAGTAGCCCATCCCAACAACTTCATACTCATACCATAAATAAAGTAGACTATTTACGAAATGCTTGTTCGAATACTCACCTTGTTATCTCACAAACCATTTAAAATCCATTCGACTTCCATTATCTATCAGATATTTCTTTCAACCAAACTTATCTACAGAATACTGACGAGTATTCCCATACCCAGTCTGGATATGTTTTTTTATACTATTCTAAGCTGGTAGTAGTCTCACCGATCACACAAGATTGGTGCGAGGTGTGGACACGGTCTAGGGTGGTTCCTAGCTGCCTAGTAATAACCTATTTACTCTTGTCTTAAAGAGATCCAGGTCGTAAGCTTTAGGGAAGATCTAAGCAGGCAAAGTTTAAGTTCCTAGCTGTTCGCATCAGAAAAGTGTCAGCAAAACGCTCTGAACATGTCTTTCTTATTTATGTCAGTATTAGATATTACGGAAAGGATACATTTTATTATTTTATCATAGTCGTAGCTTCCCAGAGTAGCCCCGTATCCAAACACAATGGGCACAATAAAACCAAACAGTCGTGGTTCCTTTGGGTGCTAAGTGTTTGGTATTTTTTTTGTTTTCAATCGACGAAAAGGTGTAAGTAGGTATTTATTTTGTTTCGACCTAATAAGACATTTCACTTGAGCCCTTTGGGCCCCTGGGGGCCCCATAATATTGATACTGTTGGTTCCGTGGTGGCTAAAACAGCCCAACCTATGATATGGGACAAAAATTAAAACAAGTGATTCTGCTGCTCAAATATAAAAAAAAAATATATAAATTACTCTCAGTGAGTGACATCAACATGTCGGTTTCATATTAAAATTTACCTGATAATTTCCGTTTATACCTTTAATCCAATAGGCAATATTTACCTTTCAACAATACATAGCCATAGAACATTCAATTAGCTGTAAGGAAAATACAATGATTCATATATTTGTGAATACCTTGTATCTTAGTTAGAACCTAAGTCAAATGCCTAACCAATAGATTGGTTAGGCATTTGACTTAGGTACGTATTCAAGACTGACACAGTCATTTACACAACATGTTTAAAATGAAGTTAGGTAGGTACGAGTATCGTATTTTTCTGTAAATTCAATAAAATCTAGCTAAAACTCTGAAAAACGGTAAACGGTATTGATACACGTAGCTAAGGTACCTAAGTATCGACTTATTCAGTATAGCTGAATTGAAGAACTTAATAGATTTCAGTAAATTACAACCTAATTATAATAATAATAAAGCCTTTATTCTGAAAACAAGGATTTAGTTGCAACACAGCGTATTTTTCTGATTTATAGGATATCATCGAGTCCTATCTCTTGCAATTCTACTCCATTTTGGACCTGCTTTCAGTTTTTCCGTTTTTTTTTTGTATCCCTTTTGACAGATGGTCTACCGCGATTTCGTTTCCTATCTTTTAGGTACCATTAAGGTGATTTAACAACATTACCTAATTAAAATCACACAAAATAGAGTTATTGTAACGCTACCAAAATAACTTACTACATACTTACATAAATTAGTTGTAGATTTATTTATTTGTAAATGCGTGTTATTATTACATCGTTGCCTATCAGAATTTTTACAGCAACATGTCTCATATACCGTTTCCACTCAATATTATGCTGTAGGCGCTCACTGTTTGTGACGATAATAAGGCTCCGCGTAGATAGGCCAACGACCACAGCCACCGGTGTCTACACAAGCCATGCCCATGTCCTTTGGTCCCACCCACGCAAACAAAGGTGGCTGCCACTAGTAAATCATTCTAATTCAATGTGATTCGAATCCCATCTCTCCCAATATCCTTCGCCGATCAAAATGGCGAGTGGCAACTGGTGGCATGCCGCGGACACTTAGTCGCGAGTGGACGCGAATATGCCATCTATTTATGGAGTTCCTTAGAATAATGGATATTTAAAGTGTTATATATCTTATGTGAACACACCTTCTTTAAGGAATGTAGGCCACGGTCAAAGATATTTGGCGTGATTCACTCTTGAAAGTTAATTGCACATCTCTGTTTTATTGGGTTGTGAGTGACTAAGATTGTTCCTGTTGGCTACATTTTCGGTTACTTTTGTATTTTTTAGGCTAAAATGATGAGTTTTTTTTTACTGCATGTAGGTATCAGTTTTTTTCAATCAAAAATATTTAAATAAAATATATTTGAAATTTTTAATCTAAACCTTTGGATATTGGATTTTGAGCATCTTCGCCAATCAGCTGACGTCGGACTGATTAGAAAGATTGGCGAAAAATAGTTTATACTCTATAAATAAATAAAATATAAAGTTATCTGTTATGTTCATGAGTTACACATACACAGGAAATTCCGAAATCCTGTGTCCTGCCATTGATATCACATCCTAAAAGTAGGTGCTTATGTAGGTATAGCAAACAAGTAGGTACCTAAGTAAACAAGGAAAACACGTGAAACAATACTTCAATACCTAAGTGCTCAAATCTTGACTTACTTACGTTGTACCAGTTGTACTAAGGTAGGTTTGCAAATAATTATAATCAGACCTTGCAAAAAGTTTTATTACCTACATGTATACCTACGTAGTACCTTGAGAAGGATTTAGGTAGTGCTTTAACATTTGGGTACTTTATTGCACCAAATTAATATTTAACAAGCCCAGATAGCAATTCATGCAGATTTTTAATTCAAAAGCTAATAACTTTCTAGTTGTTGTCTCTGACAAAATAGCCAACGTCTTTAGAGACAATCCCAAGGGAGCCTGGCTTTTGGTAAACACAAACTACCATAAGACGAAGTATTTTTAGCCATGAGATTAATTTTATTATACCTACCTAAAAGTACCATGGCAAGCACATAAGGCATACATTTTGGCTACCATTTCGCCCCTATTAGAACTTCATAACATATTGTTCATGTTGATCTGCCGTCGGCCGTACCTACATGACTTAAGTATGTACATATATTATCATGACTTACTTCTTGTATGTACCATTTATAGGATTCCATGTACATGCCAGCACACGGTCTTCCGTACACAAAGTTAAATTCACCGGACTTCACATCGAGTTTTCTTCGAAAAGTATATGCGTACGACAAATTCAGCATACCGTTTGCTATAATGTCACTGTCAGGCATTTCCACGCATGATTTATTACGAAGTTCCAAAACAGAATTTAAGGCACAACACTTTCTGATACACTTTTTCATTTCACACGGGCACCCAAAAGTTTTAATTTCACCGCTAACATTTTTTTCGTACACGTATTTTGGCGGGAAAGTGACTCCATCTTTAACTATTGTCCTGTCGCTAAAAGTTTTCCCGCCGGTCAAGTCAACACTCATGATGTCATCACAAGGCTGGCAGTTGACACTCGAAGCGAGGAAAAAGAAGAAGAAAATAAAAATAATCATTTTTGAATTTAGAATATTTGATTTGACAGAGTGCCAATATAGTGCAAAAAGCGGGCAATGTGGATGCCGACAGCCGCTAACTGGTTTTTGAAATCACACAGGGAGCGGTCGCGTCGTGAGTGCAGGACATACTGACTCAGTCTTTTAATTATGTTGCGGAACGATAAAGCTCGATTAACGGATGTCCCTCAAGCGTCAAATTGATAGGGTCCCTTGAAAAGCGTTATATTCTTAATTACAACAATTTAAAAGTAGTATACCGTTTAGAGACGAACAATAAAATTAAGATAATATTATAGACATAAAACATGACCCATCGCCAACTCAATGAGTGTACTGGGTGTGAAAAAGGTGGGAAAATCAGGGTAATGTAGAATTAATCTTGTCGGAAAAACATAGATAACAAAGAGTAAAATACTAATCCTACACCATGCTATTTGAAACATCCTGACTAGGAAGTTAAGAACCAATCAGATCTCATACCGTAGTCTACTTAGGATCCGATTGGTTTTTACCTTTCTAGCTAGGATCCTGGATAGGAACCTACAAATAGGATGGTGACATAACTCATATTGGTTACACATACCAATACCCTATGCACCTAAGTAACTACGTTTGTGTGTGTTATTTGGAATCAGAATCTGTTTTCTGATACGACAGACGTATGAACCGACGTCATAGACAATATTGGAGTGGTGTTATGACTATGACAAAATTTTCATAAAATAAAATGTATTACTTTGCAAAAATATTAGTATTTCTTGGTTCTCCAGTTTTCAATAAGAAAGACTTTAGTGTACCTTCTTACACTAAGTTTTCTCAAATATCCATCCATGGTTGAACTACCTCCATAATCCTTAATCCTAAATTATTGATGACGAGCAAAAGAAGAACCCTTAAAAAGGACTAAATAGGTATTATATCATGGATTGTATTAAGGGCCCTAATAGTGATTCTACGAGTATTCGAACTTTTGTTCCATATTTGTTCGTCTATGTAGATATTTCTTTGACTTTTATTGAAGACTTTTACTTAAGATTGTGGGAGTCTTAGTTAATACTTTATATTATTATGATAAGTATGAAGAGCATTGAAGGTGCTTGTGGCGCAGTGGCGGCAGCGCTTTGGTAGTGATACCAAAAGTTAAGCAACCCACGGCGCGGTCGTGATTGGATGGGTGACCATTCCGACCATTTAAGTGAAGTTCGGAAGGCACGTTAAGCAGTTGGTCCCGGCTAATATCTGTGGTATTAGTCGTTAAGCCTAGTCAGAGGCCCTAGGGCGACTTGATAACTTCTGACAGTAAGGTTTGTCACTTGCCTTACATACACCTCTCCACCAATCCGCACTGAGCCCACGTGGTGAAGTATGGCTCGTTCCTCCTCATAGTTGAGGTGAGGCCTTTTCCCAGCAGTGGGATCTAATAGGCTGACTTATTATGAAGAGCATTCAGACTCAAAACCTTCAAGTAAGTATTTAGGTATCATTGTTTAGATATTTTAGCCACTTTTAGCCAAGAATTGAAATAATGCTGAAGCTTCAGTTTTAAACTGGCTACTTCGGTCTTTAACTGCAATCTAAGTAGTTTTGTGAGGTGTATTACCTCCGAAAACGAATACTAACACCACAGAATTGTTTTGTTCGTGGTAGTATACCATTACCTCTACAAGTCAAACTCAGAGAATAATCTACGACTCTATTTTAAAAAATAAAATTAATTAGAATAGTTACATGCTAACACTAAGGATCGACAAAAACAAGTGGCGTGTCGCTTTCGTTCAAGGACCAAGTTTCAACTCTCAAGTCGTATTTTGGTCAAAATTTACCTAACTACGGTTAAGAATTCATTTGTTTGGTCCAGCCTAAATTGAAACCCTAAATTAAAGTGCACTTACACTAACGAGATAGGTGTGTACCTACAATATATGTTGCTTTGTTTATGTAGTACATAAATAGGTAAGTAAATACATTTTAACCGACTGCGGAAAGAAAATGGAAGAGTAATTTTTTCTAGGTCTACTAAAATTTTAAGCAGTCTTATTTGACAATCAATCTCTCAGGTAAAAAGAGATTCGAGATAGGTATTTTTAACGCCTATTATCTTTGCAGAACTAATAGAAGCAATTGAATTATAATTTATCGGTATGAAAACACATAAAACTAATTTTAAGAGTGATTTATTTATTGGTAGAAAAATTGATGAAACTATTTACTGACTACCGGTTGCTGATTTAAAACTGACCGATTGATGTCATCGATTTATAAATAGGAGGTATCTACCTTGACCACATACTAAATCAAACATTTTTATAAATTCTATTGGACTAAACTAGAAATTTTACATTAGTTCACGATAGATTTTTGTTAATCGGTAGGCTCAGATTAAAATGAGAGAAATGTAAATCGACAATTTATAATAGGTAAACTATGGTGAGTACAGCCTTTTTCTTATATACTTTAAACATGTACCTATAAAATACTTCGCTCGCACCGTTGCAAGTTTAAAGCAAATATTAAATATTAAGAACCAATATAGCTTTAAAATCAAAATGATATTGTATTGTTAACCATTAGAATAACAGAAAATTACCTGCTGCAAATAGAAAGGGTTTTTCGTAAGACTCCAAATATATTTCCTGGAACACGTAATTCCTATCACCAGCTCGAAATCTTGAGTTAAGTTTACACTCTTCATCAATCTCGAAGCATAGTTCACCCACTGCGTTTTTTTCATCACAAAATCAGTATCAGTGTCATTTCTTTGGACACACATACCAGGGTTTTGTCTGACTTTTTGGTACACCGAACCAACGGGACAACATTTGCTGATACATTTCGAACTGTTACACATATTTTTTTGTCTCAATGTCACTTTAGTTTGGAGATCCACATTAATATCACCGGAGCAAATGATAGTGCTACATAAACAAATGATAATAATTATTTTAAACATTATTACTAAGATTTATCTGGATTGTAAAAAGAAACGTTTGCGACGCTTGCTTCCTCAATAAATACTGGCAAGTTGACAGACTTTGGTGGATAGTGCAACCAATGAAGACTGTTTTAAAAGAGCGACAACCGGTCGCTTGTTAGCCCCATAATTTATATTTGCAGCTTAACACTTTAACAAATTAATTAGCTTTCGAGGTTAAATTATTTATTGGATGTGTTTCACTTTTTACAGCTATTGCAATGGGATCAAACTAATGGCGTAGGTAGAGGATTGCGATTGTTGGGAACATGAATATCGGCGTTTTTAATGAATATACTGCTGCAATTTTGGCCCTGTGTGACATATTATTACTTGCTCACTTCACTGTTTAAGAATACTTATTTTTTAAATTTATTTTAAGTATTTCTTGCTCAGCAATGTTACGCTTCTAATTAAATATTTTGTTTAAAACCTAATAAAATATTATGTAGGTACTAATAAATGATGCTTTTCGATTGCCGAGATGGCAATTCATACCACAATAAAAGACACTCAGTCTGAATTATGACTTTTAATACTGTTAAAATTCAACAATACAAAACTTAAGGAATAGAGTCTTTATACAGGAAGAAATAAACATTAACGAGCAATAAAATTGTAGTAAGAAGAAATTATACAATATAAATAAATGCAAATCAAGTGGAAGAATATTTGTAATTCATTATAATACAATATTTTATAACTATTGAAAGCTCTTTATGTGCTGAAGCATTTATCAATTCATCACGATACTACTACACTTTATATACATTACTTGAATACTTTACAAATTATGGCAACTCCATGTTGCTAGTAAATTTTAACTTTTACATATTTTATTTTACACTCTTCGGATCGGAAGAAGCAATCTAACTTATGTTTTAATTTCGTTTTTATGTCCCCCAAAAGGATTAAAACCGTTCTCACCTTATTAAAACGGCAGCAATTTCATTTATACCTTGTCACTCTACAGAATATGACTGATGAATAGGCATTGAAAATTTAAAAATTGACCTATCAACAATAACTTATTAAGTACATCAAACATGGTAACATGTATTTGTAGAAATTGAACATTTTAATCGGAAATCACCATACTTATTTATTAAACCTATATAATACATTTGGACATCTTAATTAACGAATATTATGGCAGTATATTTAATAAATAAGTGTATATTATTATAAAAAGAAGTTCTAGAAAGACTATATCAACAGTTAAAACTATCTTCGCACTAAGCAGAGATCTACATGATCAATATCAAGTCATGCATGCTGTGTTCAAATCTCAATAGCGTCGGGGAATACATGATCTAAATAGGGCTGGTGGCCGTAGCTTTGTAAAGGTCTTGGCCTGGCCCTCTTCAATTCTATGTGATCATCATTCCTCGAACAGTTTCTATTGAACTTTGAAGCTATTTCCCTAACTTTACCAGGACGAGGCTTCTCATCAGTAGCTAGATCATGTCTTGCATTAGTTTCATCCTTCAACTCTTCAAATGATCGGTCATTTTCTCTTTGTTTAGCTTGATGTACTCTTTCGATTTCATGTCTCCAGCTGCGTTTAGAATGTCTTTTAGCATCCGCTCTATAATAATCTTGCTCATGCTTTTCCAAATTTCCTCTTCCATGACTATGCTTTCTTCCTGAATTATTTCTCTCGTACATGCGGGAGTAATTCTTCGAATTTCTATTCTCGTCGTGTCCAAAACTATCTTTGTGAATGCCCATGTTGTTTTCCTCGTCTTTTGACATTCCGAAGAATGGATTTCTGGAATATTCGATATCGTTATTTGTTTTGGAAACGTAGATTTGGTTGTTTGTGTTGACTTTACCCTCGTTAGATTTGTTGGACCTTCTAGCTTTGGGTGGTCCAGTTTTGAAGGTGGAGAATCTGTTTTCATTACTATCGTTATTGTTAATCTCATTGTTGATAGTTTGCGGGTCAAAAGCGTGCGTTCTTTGGTGTGTTAGAGGCTTGGACAACGAAAAGTATTTAGGCGGTTCTCCGTGCTTATTTATCGTTACTTCGTATTGTATATGCGGGTCTAAGACCGCATACACATTTTCTTTGGCTTCTCTCTCCAACGACGTCAATGCTGCCTGAGGACAAAAAGAAAAACTACTTAAGAAATCATATTATATTTAAATCAAGAGGATTTTAAAATATAGACCCTTATTACAAAAAGCAAGGCTATGATCGCCGCCGGCCGCATATACAGGGTCACGCTGCATCACAATGGTTACCTACTACAGAGGTGTAGGTAACCATTGTGATGCAGCGTGTGTACTGTTGTAGTTTTATTTTTCACGCTGACATCAGACGCCACGCTGCGTTCAGAGTCAGACGATGATCGCAACGTTGACGCTGACGTCTGACGCCGCGTATAGCGTTAAATAGGAGACCATAGCCTTAGGAAGATACCACACGAGTGTATCGCTCCGTTCCGTCGTCGCAAAGCAATGATTTCAACGCACTGAGGGCGCTCCCTCGTTTCACCACTTTTAGGCGGTTTTAGCTTTAAAGTAAAATCAGCATTTAAATGCTTAAGCATATTTCTAATTTCCTGTTTCTAGTCGACTCAACAAAAATCTTATTGCTATAGCGAAAAAAAAATATTCCAGCCAAAGCAGACACAATAGTAATAACTCATGTGTTAATCAGTTTGCTTAGCCAACCAACATAGGTACGCTTTTAAAGTGATTAAAACGTCTTTCTGTCTGGGCAGCCGTTATCTAAAGTCAACATCTATACAAATACCGTTAGTAAATTGAATAGGGTGTGCTATTTAAATAATATATTTTAGGTATTTATATCCCTATTTTATCCTAGGTCATCCAGACTAGATCATAAAAAAATGTACCCCATTTGCTGCCACAGTACGCACTGGTGCGTTATAACCATTAATTTTCTATTGTGTCTCGGAGTTTGGCAGCGAATGGATGGTATGTACTATGTAAGGTGTACTATATCTAAACGAGTATTTTATTCTCAATTATGGGTTTTCTCAAGTGGCTCATTATTTTTCTTTTTTTTCTTTAACCTGTCAAAAACAGCAAAACTAACTACGCTGATGGGAATTAGGTACGTGTTTGGATTTTTTTATCAACTATTAAATGTTTGTCTGATGAGTAGACGGGACTCCAAACACAGAACGGTTCATCATTGTGATTATCGCATGCGACATTTATTTTATAATTTAAGCAATTTCATTAAAAAGCAAATATTGCGCCCAAAAAATCATCGACCGTCTTCAGATTTTACTCAAACCCACGACACCTCGCTATCCGGGCGAATGCTCTCCCAACTGAGATACATTATGTATTTACAGAAACACATTTCCCGATTCACCCGAAAGTCCGAAACGATATTGGCTATCGATTGCTTATAGTAAATGATAGATCGTAACGCAGAACATTGCTTGTATGGAGGCTTTAACATACATGCTCTATAACTGTGAGTTTTAGCGCAGAATATACGAATAGCAAGTTATAGTCTTGGATGTACGCGAAAAATCATGCCTCATTGTTTGAGTATCGATCGACCAATTCCAGTTTCATAATGAATTTTGTTAATTTATTATCTGCCTTAATTATTATTACTCCTGTTCGTTCTGTGATAACTGCGATAGTCGTAGTGAATGATAATGGGGAGTGAATGTGTTATTGCACGTTATATATTAATGGGTATTAAGTGGTGCTAAGCGCTGGATATTGGGTAATGGGCCATCAATTAATTTATGAATCGTCCACATAAATATGTAATATTGAGAGCCTTTTGATGAGTATTGTTTGTTTTATTTGGCAGACTGGGTATACCAATCTAAGTAGGTAATAGGAACACGCCTCTCCGTTCCCCGACGGAGAGGTACGGTGCGTAAGGCATTTCCTGACGTAAAAAAAAGTGATGATGATGATGTCCTTCTAGCCGATTTCGATTACGGCGGCCTATCTCAACAGAGATTAGCCAACTGCGCAGGACATATTATAGTGCACAAGTGTGTGCGCAATACACAGGGGCACTCTCTGTTCCTTCACTCTCATAATTCGGTGAGACGGCAGTCCGACATGACCGGAGAGAGATCAGGCGCAGGACCAACGGCTTAACGTGCTTTCCGAGGCACGGGGGTGTTAACACCACCAACTACCTGACTCCGGAGCTGTGTCTGAGTAATTTCAAGACAGCCAAACACCCTAACACTCTCAGCCCGACCCGGGATTCGAACCCGGGACCTCGTGGATAGTACCCAGCGTGCCGACCACTAGACCAACGAGGCAGTAAAAAAAAAGTACACACGGGCGCACGTCAGATTTGAGACCGCCTCTATTCCCTACGTAATAAAAAGCTTTTTCGTATTTCAATTACCTGATGTGCTGACTAGTAATCATAGGAGTATAGTCCGTGCCATTTAAACTTGCACAAAAGGTCATTGCCACCCCTGTACCACTGCACGCTGATACGGGATCGCAGCGAACCAAAACACAAGGCGTAGCGATAGAAGTCTGTGTAAACAAACGATTATTGTTTCGAGGCGACCTTGACCCGAAAAATTGTCATGTATTACAAACATTTGGCTACTGCATTACAAATTTACAAGCAATATGCTGAGGGACAGCCGACATTTTATGTAACTGGACATGAATAATGAAATAAAAATAGTTGCATCATTCATGATTAATAAAAAAATGTATTTTTCTATATCCAATGTTATTATCGCGGGAGCAGTTGGTAGGTATTATTCAAAAATTCATTTTTTTATTGGTAAAATTGTAGAATCAGAATTAATTCAGAAAGCTGTACATAGACTCGTGTTGCATACATGCATAAACTGAGATCGATCTAAAAAGTTGTAAAAATAAAAAACACGTATTGAAATAATTCCTTTTATTTTTACAAGCTTTTATTTAGTTTGCAATGTAACTAACTAATTAACTATGTTTGTTCGGGTGGAATCTTGCAACTCAATTTTGAAGCAGATATCTTAAACCGATTGAGCTGAAATTTTGCATACACGTTTAGTTTGGATGACAATGCATAGTAAGATGTGTGACGTCATTCTTAGTTCAACATAGCGGCGCATCCAAGATAGCAGACTCGTTATTTTCAAGGCATTTCTACAATATGGGTATGAAATGAAAGGGCTTGCTGAGAGTAACTTAAAAAATAAAGTGACGTTACTAAAAAACAACAACTGGCCGACTTCTAAATGTACTCCTACAATATTGGTATCAAATGAAAGGGCTTGCTAAGAGTAACTCGATAAATAAGGTGACGTAATTCCAAATCCAATATGGTGGACTTCTAAAGATGGCGAACTAAGTTTTTTTTTGCTTTCTTACTATGTGGGTATCAATTGAAAAGGCTTGCTGAGAATAACTCAATAAATAAGGTGACGTCATTCCAAATCCAATATGGCGGACTTCTAAAGATGGCGGACTAAGTTTTTTTAGCTTTCCTGCAATATGGGAAGCAAACGAAAGGACTTGCAGAGAATAAGCATGCGAGTTTAACTCCGTTGCTCCGATCCGTTTAGAAATTGAGTGTATCAGGTTTTCTTTGCGTAAAGAAAAGGCGTGAAAACACGGTGAGGAAAAACCTGCACACTAGTAGCTAGTATGTGAGATAGAGAAGGCAATGGCAAACCATTCCAATAAATATTGCCAAGAAAGTCGTTGTGTGTGTTTCATTCTACATAATGATTACGACCCTCAGTCATGAGGTATACGACTGTAAAGAAAAGGGGTTTTCTTGGAGTCCTCGATTATAATTATTGAGGTTGAATGTTTTGAGTCTGAAGCATCGATAGGTAAACTTTGACGAGTTAAATTTTGGTGAGGTATGCTTCAACAGCATTGGTTTTCCTGTCTAGGAGAAGGATAACTTTAAATCAAACTAGAATTGTGTTTACGCTACGTAAGGCTTAGCTTGAAGTTACAGTAATTAGCTAAAAGCTAACTTATGCCTTACGCGGCGCATTCCTCCTAACACCCAAAACAAGGTGTTGTACCCAGTCGGGTTATGTCACAAATACTTATTGCAGCTCAATTTTAAAGCAGATATCTTAAACCGATTGAGATGAAATTTTGTAGCAAAACATATTGTAAAGGTAAATTATTCAAACTAACCTGCTTGCGGTTCGAGGATTCTTTTACAATAAAATATAATAATTATAATAAGTAAAGCATGGAGAAAACAGCAACAAAATAAAACAAACACAAACGTAACAAAGAACAATGCAATAAGTTATAATTTATCATTTTCAGAGTCAAAATGATATAATGATAAATATCTATGAATGGTCAACTACTGTTAATTCTTTATGGAAAAAATGTAATTTCTAATGATTGTGTTTATATTGGTGGTAAAAGTAATGTCAATTAACCGAGTTTTTAAATTAAAACTAAGTAAAGACTTTCAATACGTAAATTAAAAGACAATTTATTTTAATACTAAATCTGTGTTTTATTTACAAAATTGCGAAACTATTACTTAAATTTTGATGACTTAGAGTTGTCTCGTTCTCGGACGGGCCGTGGTATTATGAAATCAGCGATAGGTCGGGATTATCGCTATTTTATACGATGAGCGACACGTGTCGTAAAGTTTGGGCATTTTTTGGTACAGGTGGGGTCAATAACCTTTTGTGCATGTTTAAATGGCACGGACTATAGATTAGGTAGTTTCAAAGCTTTTGATCACAAGGAAGTTGTTATTCTGAGGTACACTGACAGCGATTTGTTATTTAGATCGATAATAAATACAACGCTATATACAAAATTGTAACTTACAAAATACAAAAATACACAGCTGTCAAAGTAGATACAGAAATAAGATATGCATACCCAGTTAATAGTTTAACCTGAGGCAGTTCTTTATTTAATCACTTTTGTTAGGAATACTTGGAATCATTAATTATTCATTAACATATTATTATACATCGTGCATCACGATTTTCTTACTTAGATACAATGTAAAGCAAAATACTAATAAGTCAGAGTTACCTTTCTATGACTTTAAAAAATATTTATAAAAAGTTGCAAAATTTAAAATTAAAACTAACCATTCACCGCTCTTGATAATAGAAAAATAATATTTGGTAGTAAATCCATTAAATTATCTTTTTGTGCAAAATTCTCAGTAATTTTTATGGTGTGCAAAAAATGTTACTATCTACGAGTACTATTGCTCTCAAATATGAGATCAGCTACTTAACCCACACAAGTAGAAATTGCAGAAATCTGTGTTTATAAGTATGGTTAGTTAGTGCATCACACTGGTTGAATGTACAGTGGGCCATGTATAAACTTACCCAAATCTGTCAAAATATCTCAAATGATATGGAACTCTATGTGATCAGCATAAGGTTGAAATATAGTTGCGGAATGTTGATAGATCAGGTTAGGTTGATGGGGGGCCGTGACTTCGGGTTGCCAACATTTCTTTAGCGAAATATAGTATTTTTCAAACAAAACTTTTAGCAAAATATAGTACACCCAAAAAAATATTAGTACCTATTTTATGAAACACACAAAGAATAGATGACGATATATGTATTTAGTACTTATTTATTTTTAAAAGGTAAAGTCAAAAGTTACATAAGCGGCACGTAGTAGGTACATAATATTTGTGTGTACCATATGTTTCTTCGACAGTATTGTATATATAGTTCACAGACCCAAATTACAGTACAATACTATATATTATAGTACGGTTGGCAACCCTAGACCGTGTGTACGCGTTTTTTTAGTTACGCAAGATGAAATATTATCGCAGTTGAACTGTTGCCAAATTTTTATCTCTACCACAGATTATATAATAGTAACTACGTCATACTTGATTTACAGACACCCCTCTGTCTGCACTGAGCCCGCGTGGTGGCGTAGGTATGGCTAGTACGTCCTCATAGTTGAGGTAAGGCCTTTGCCCATCAGTGGGATTTAAGTAGGCTAACTTTACGTCTCTACTACATTATAATTATTTTTATAACTTAAGCAATTATTTTGCAAGTTTTTACGAAATTGAAATTAATTTCGCTCACAAAAATTAATCGGCTGTGTCATCCGGTGGGACTCGAACCCACGTCTCCTCGCTATCCGGGCGAGTGCTCTTACCGACTGAGCTACGGAGGACGTTAGTCAGCCGACGAATTTTTGTAAGTGCTTGCTACGCCAGTGAGCCGGCGTTCGATTTCATCAATACTTGGGGTATGTACCCGCATGTATCCGATGGAAATATTTTTACAAATATAATTTTAATACTACGTTTTAGCGCCTACATTATGATACTGTGTACGTAATCTAAGCGCAAGGTAGATGGAAACTGTATAGCCTAATAAAGCGCCGTTCGTTCATACGCATCTGGGCGTCAACTCCCGTGGCTCGATGTTTGTAGTTTTGACCTTAATATCAGGCAATTCCTACTCTCTCAGACACGGAGTAGCGTAGCTTAACATGCTACGCAAAGTCCGTAGTGACAAACTTGCCTCACCGTAGCTAAACGAGCTTTTACTAGTTCGTAGCAACGAATCCGAATTGTCGTAGCTTAACGAGCGTAGCTAGCGTGGAAAATTGTGGGTTACAGAAGATTTGGAAGTAGAAATAGGTTACAAAAAGTGAGCGAGACCAACGCAGAAACTTTTGGAGTAGGTACCTACGAGTCCTATATGGCCGAAATTAAATCACAAAACGTAGGTGAATGAATGCCGAATAATTGCAACTTCAGCACCCCCTGTCTGTTAAAATCTGAAATGGCCCCATCGCCGTTTGACTTAGGGGCAAGCTTTTAAAATAGATCGAATGCCCTGTCATAATTTCCTACAAGAAACTAAAATGTGTTCATGCTCCATTTCTATATATAAATCTCTACAAGAAACTAAAAAAATCCGGTCTCCATGCTAAAACTTTTGGAGTAGGTAGGTACTATATGGAGTACGAAATAAGGTCCCAAAACGCAGTCATTGGCACCTGGAATGTCCGCTCCGGTCGCCGTTGCAATGAGATGGCGATGCTATATGAGATTTACGGCTTTTACCAAACGAGCATTTTAAAATTGAACTACCTAATTCCTGTCATAAATCTCTAAAAAACTAAAAAAAAGTGTCCATTCTACATGCTAAACCAGTTAGTACGTGCGTCACACCTGTGCACAGTCACACGGTGGTGGGTGGCTGCAGCACCACGGCGGCGCGGCGCACCTGCAGCGCGCCGGGCGAGTAGCGCGCGCCGGCCTGCCGCGCCGCCGCCGCCGGGTTGGGCGCCGGCGCCGGCGCGGGCCGCGTCACCGCCGGCGGGGAGTACACCGCGTCGGCGGGGAGCACTGTTTTTTCACTGTTGGGAAATAGTGTGTATTTGAGTAAATAGTGGATATTTGAGTAAAGTATTCCGACGTTGACAATGATCGTAGTTTTGACTGTAGCCGTCCTTGTCACTGTCGCCAGAATGAAAACGCGAGCGAGCATGGTGGCTAGACTCAAAAATGCGGACATCGTCAACCGGAGCAGGGCTTCAAATAAGGGAAACTGCTTTAGATAGCAGACCATGGTGCCAGTTCTTTTACTACTTGGAGAAGCCCAAGGGCAAATTTTTCAGTACTTTTTGAATGTAGTAATTTGAAAGATCTTCAAAAACAAAGGAAGGTGTTTGTTTAACTTAGCATGGCGATGCCAATACGATTAACTAATTATAAATAGGAAGGTGGTAGCCATGGTGGTAAGTACTATGTTTACGTTAATCAACAAATCTTAAAGTTTTTTTAAACGCGGTCAATATAAATTCAAAGATAATTTAAGGATCTAATCTATTATTGTATCTTAAGTTGTTTCCATTCTGATGTGCAAAAAGAGAACTTACCTATCTAAGTCATCAGTCTTGTATTCAACGCTTTCTGTGGACAAAAAATAAGAATGTTTTAAGGTATCATTAGGTTTATGTAATTGATCTGCAAGTACATTTATTCACTCTTGAATTTGTCAAGCATCAAGATGCAGAAGGGACTTGTGTTGCTCTGTTGGTTCGCCGTGGAGTTATCGTAATTTAAATATTCCTTCCTTTCTTCCTTTTAATCAGCGCACTTAACCGGAGCACTCACTTCCATTCGGCATAATTTCTAGTCTTCTGTTAATAAAATAAATAAAAATTCTTCTTCTCTTAAAGTTTAAGTTGATATGGGATGCCAAAATAGCTTGTATTTTCAGATGATACTTACCCCGTCGTCTTCGACACCTGATGATGAGGCACAGAAGGATGACCAGCAGCGCCGCTATGACTAGCGCGGCAGCTATCAAGGGCGCCACGTGTGCTGTCTCTGTTGAAAAAAAGGATCATTCAAAACTGCACTTAAACAAGCTAAAATACCGGCCAAGTGTGAGCCGCGCGCGAAGGGCCCTGTACCATTATCTATACAACATAAGACTATTGTCTTGTAAGACCTTTTTTTAGTTTTAAAAACTGAAAAAAAATATTCATTCATTGCATTTGAAGGAGAGCAAGGCTAATTAATTCTAGCTCGATATGTAATATTTATCACACTCGTCCTCTAACACACAGTAATCCGTTAAAAACAGGAAACAGACGGCGCTTATTGATAAGGAACGGAACTTAGCGGAGCTTATCATTATGCTATTTTTATAAAAATATCGAACATTTCTATAATGTAATTGCTCTTATTTTGGTATATAAAGGGTGTCCCGTTTATAAAGGAAAATCCTTTAGGTACAGATAAGTTACAACATGCTCTACTATTAGCCAAAAAGTAGTGCCATAGTGTTCAAGTAAAAGTGTTGCCATTATCGAGATTTCGGTTTTGAGATTTTATTATTTTTGGGAGCCTTACTAACATTTTAAGTAAAAAGTTACTATTGATTTTGGTGTTTGGAATATTCAAGAGTATTAAAATAGAAATAGACTTTTCAAAAGTAATTAGTTCTAGGAAGTAGCCATACAACAATTAAATCAAATCAAATCATCATTTATTCCTCACCATAATCCTTATAGTTACAATATTTAAGATACAATAATTCTTAATAATAAGATACACTTTTAGAAACCAAAAGAGTATGGTGGGTTGACACCTGAACTAGGATGATTCCTGTATCTCAGGTTGTCAACCCTCCACCCAAGAAAATGAACAATAATAGTGTACGTTACAATTAGTACAATTCCATGATGAAGGACAGAAGTAAAACGACAGTGAGAAAAAAAAACAGTAGTATAGTGAAGTAAATTAATTGTGTGTAAGAATATAACATGCGTATATGTAAATATGTGTATGTGCATGAATGTAAGTAGGTATTAGAATTTCCAAAAAAAATTATAATAATGAACTAGCTACTAACCTTTAATGTCATTTCAGTATCTCCGTAATTAATTGCAGTTAAAGATTTTTTCAGCCCTGATTTAAGTTGATTTCTATTTAAATTAGCAATAGGTTTTATATCATTAAAATATCTGTACAAAAATGGGCCCATGTAACAATTTTGTCGTCTCGCAAACATCGTGTTGGAGGTAGGAAAAGGAAACCGAGCGCGTCTTTTATTTACCGGTAGTAGTGTGTGCTCCAAACATTTATAGTAGCGGATGACTGAATTAAAAATAAACATTTGCCTTACCGTTAGTAGATGACTTATATACTAATATTATAAATGCGATGATATATCTATACTAATATTATAAATGCGAAAGTGTGTCTGTCTGTCTGTTACCTCTTGACGTTTAAACCACCGAACCGATTGAGATGAAATTTGGTATGGAGACAGTTCAAGACCCTGGAAAGGACATAGGCTACATTTTGTCGCGATATAAAAACATTAAGGGGGTGAAATGGGGGATGAAAGTTTCTATGGAAAATCCAACTCTTGCGAGCAAAGTCGCGGGGAACCAGTAGTCTATATTAATATTATAAAGAGGAAAGATTTGTTTGTTTGTTTGTTTATTTGCATCGAATAGGCTCCGAAACTACTGGTCCGAAAAATGAAATTTGGCACCCAGATAGTTTGAGACACTGGGAAGGACATAGGCTACTTTTTGTCGCGATATAAAATCATCAGGGGGGTGAAATGGGGGATGAAAATTTGTATGGAAAACCCAACTCTTGCGAGCAAGTCGCGGGGAACCTAGCCTACCACTAGTTTATTATATTTTGAAAATGGTAACACTTTTACTTGAATAAAATATTATGTACTTACCGTGCACAGTCAATGAGACAGCATGCGAGGAGAACCCACGCTCGTTCTCAACATGCAGCACGTACACTCGCGCGTCCGAAACTGCCGTGCTAGAGATGAGCAGCGTGTAGCGGTAGCAGCCGTTCGTGCCTGAAGGCTCCAGGGCTCGGTAGCGACCTGTGAAAGATGTGGAGATCTAAGATGATGTTTAGCTCCTCTGTAAGATATTGTCCGTATTTTAATTTTCAACTATCGCGGACAATTTTATTGCACTGCTAAACTACTAAGCTAGCATTAGTGACAGGGTCGGCTAGAGTTGAATTCTCCTTAATTATTAATTGTAATCACAACCGCATCTTTTGACGCTGTGGTATTTTGAATTCTATACTATTTTTGGGCGGCAGGCGGTGATTTTATGTTTGTTTTCAAATTTTGAGCAGTCTGTCGGATTTGGGCATATAACGTTTCGCCGAATGAAGTTGTTGCATACAATTGCTACGGCTGTTGTGGTTCAGGCGGGTAGTGTGTTGCGTATAAATGCGCTTTCACCTTAAGAGATCCATTACACTAAGTAAGTAGGTAGTTATTTCTGGTTATGTCGAATTACCATATCACCTATCCGACCCATCTATTATGACAGTGACGGTGACGGAATAGAGAGTGCATCTGTCTGTGTATTGCGCATATCTCCTGCGCTCCTCCTGTTGACTATAACCTGGGCTGAGATTGGCTGCCATAGTCAAAATTTGCTAAATTTCGCCAGCTGGCTAGGAGAACATCACCATAATCACTTACCGATCTGTGACGGCACGTCGAGCTGCAGACTGCCCCAGAGCCAGGCGGCGCGGCGCGGCGGCGGGTCGGCGCAGACGGTGGCGTGCACGCGGCCCTCGCCCCCGCTCCACGCGTGCGTCGCGCCCGTCTCCGCGCCCACCGGCGGGCCTAGTACCTTGCACTTGAGGGCTCCAGTAAGCGGTTTACCTATACAAGATACTTACCGCCTTGTTAGTCTAGTTATCGGTACGCCGGCTTCGATGTACGGAGACCCAATTTCGAATTTCGAATTGGGCTTAAATTGGTTTCTGGAGTTTTCTGTCTTGAAAGAACTCAAAAACGGCCCCAAAGTAAGGAAGTTGGTGGTGCGTGCCTCGGAAAGCACTGTAAACCGTTTGTCTTGATACCGTCTCACTCATCTGACCTATCTATGACAGTGACGTAATAGAGAGTGCACCAATCTCGCATATCTCCTGCGCAGTTGACTATAATCTCGGTGGAGATTGGCTGCTATGGTCGAAATTCAGCTAGCTAGGAGGAAATTATCATCACTTGCATTAATGACTTGTCTAAGTATCATCATATGACCACTTACCGATCTGTGACGGCACGTCGAGCCGCAGACTGCCCCAGAGCCAGGCGGCGCGGCGCGGCGGCGGGTCGGCGCAGACGGCGGCGTGCACGCGGCCCTCGCCCCCGCTCCACGCGTGCGCCGCGCCCGTCTCCGCGCCCACCGGCGGGCCGAGCACGTTTAGCGTGATCGGCTCTGATTGGTGCGTTCTGGGAGAACACGGATTTGTTGTAGATCATAGCGTATATAAGGTGCAAAAACAGCATAACTTAGTCCATCGAGCATGTAACCTAAAGTGGCGAAGTAAGGGTGATTTTTCTTCGAAACTTATCAGTACTTGGTACTGATACGAAAATCGTCAAGTTGAGCGTATATTTTTAATCTATATTGTGTAATATGAGATATTCCGGTTTCCATTGTGATTAACAATCTTCTAAATAGCACTTTTATTTTAAAATATGTACAGAAATAAGTGAATTTGTTTGACAAAATGTGTTCAAGGAAAAAGAAGGCATTCAGTACTAAGGGATTTTCACGGAATTTATCTGAAACAAAATTAATGACATTTCGTCTTCATAGATGTGCTCGGTGACTTAGCCCGACCACAGAATCGACAGTGCCTCTTGCTACAACACAATAAAGTCCAAATTGAGATCGCGGTACCAATAGCCTACCGCTTTAAGCTAAGCATCAAGATATTTGCCTCTATTTCTCTCGCGTAACTTCATCTCACCTGAAAGCGTAGGGTCGATCGACGCGCAGCAAAACGCGCGTTTTTATTTTACACTCGAAACAACCGGCTTGTGACATCCATCAGACGTCGACCGGTCGATCCGCGTATGTACCTACTTCTAGCTTTAGGCTAAATTGCGAAGTGAATCAGGTCTGGGGCCTAATTCTCGCACCTTCGATATTATATCACATACGATATTTTTCGAAAAAACATGGCGGATATCACAAAACGTGATAAAAATCCGTCATTTTCATACTTCGAGAATACGCAACATCAAAATTATGTGACGTACGGCCAATATAACGACCCCAATAATGGACATGTTAAGATTTAATTTTATGTTTTTTGTAAATTTCTCGTAGGTATTTTTAAGCTTTAAAGATATGGTTTAGTTAAATGTTTAGTTCAGTGTTAGTTTAATGTAACTGACGATAAAAGAAAGGTAAAAATGCTTATCTCTTGAAATAGTTTATAAATTAAAAAAATATGTTTTTTTGTCCAGTAATGGACAGAAAAAGTCTATTAATGGACACCCAATGTTGGACAACATCCAGTTTTAAACACCCATTTATGGACAGTACCCAATGTTGAACCTCCAGTTATGTACCTGTATAAGTAGAAGACTTGTTAGTTATCAATACAATCCTGATAATGAAGTCGTAAATAAAATGAAACGGTGATGTATATAATAATAATAATAAATAATAAATTGTTTCAACAAACACACCAATTACCTAGTCCCAAACTAAGCGTAGGCTTGTGCTATGGTGACTAGGATAACGGATAGACATACTTATATACTTATATGTATTGAAACAAAGTATTTATTAATTATTTTCCATGTACTTATATTAATTTAGGACTAAATCAACAGTCTCAAGCAATATAATACTTTTTGTACGAGTATTTATTACTACGCGTCTCCACTTTATTATCAAATTTGGTGCTTTGTTAATAAACACATTTATAACCAAGGCACCAAATTATGTATTCGCAACTGCTGCCGGAATACGTTCGTAACTATACACGACCATGGGTGGAGCTAACTGACCTGCTGCGTTCCCAGTGACAAGGACCGTGAGGTTATCTTTTTCATCTCCTGAAGAGCTGTAAATATGCTTCTTGCCTCTTTTTGCAAGTACTTTACCTGGCTTGGGAGATAAAAAAGGCACTTTCGTCAGTATTAAATACTCTTTCAGGTTCTTTGAGAACCGATTTTAATTCCTTTTTCTCCACATAGTCGTCCACTTCTTTAAACCACTTTTTAATTTCATCTTCTGTCACATTGTCTCGAGCAGTAGTTAATTTTGGGCAGTTCTTTCAGCCTGAATTGGGTGTCGTTTCAAAAAAAGTTGGTACTATTTTTTACCTGGGCGGTTATCAACGAAAGATGTAATCTGACGTTTGTCAGTTATTATTTTTTGAACGCTATCTAACAATTCTTCTTTAGTTATAGGAACTTGTTTTTCACTCATCATAAGAACCTACTGTTCTAATAAATATTCTTCATCTTGAAACAGATAAGTAGTTGGACCCATTGAGGAGACCTTAGAGCTTTTGCCAGATACTTTATTGTGTAAAGTTATTCTTGGCACTCCAAATTTTTCGGCGGCTTTTGCTATGATTTCACCACTGCTAACGGCATTTATTGCATTTGTTCAGGAGTATAATTTTTTTAGGCGCCATTTTGGAAACAATAAATTCCACTGTCCATTATAGGAGACTGAGGCGAATCCAGTCATGGACAATCGTTGTCCATTACTGGCACCCTATCTTTGAAGTGATCGTGATAAGTATATTATTAAACAGAAAGAAAAGCTAATACAAGAAAGAGTATGCCATCAAAATCTTTTAAAAAAGTTTAATTTCGACATTTGTCCATAAATGGCATCGGCTTAAAATCAAATCCAGGTATGGACACTTACAGATTATTATTTAAACAACATAAACTATCACGCGACAAAGCTGTAAGATATTTCGCACATTTAACCCTTAAAACAACCCTTAAAAATAATATCAAACTTTGCTGAGATTATAACTAAATTACTTAAAAAACAAATTTGTGTACTCACTTCCTTACTGATTTCCTTAATAAAAACGGATTTTTCAGAAAAGAGCCGGAGCGACAAATCGCAATGCTAAGCCATCTTTAAACAAAATGGCCGAATATAATGAAGTGTCACATTTTGACAGCATATGAATCAAAGTTTTTTTTAAGTGTTGCCAGATCACATAACGACATTATTGGCCTTACTTTCGAAATCTAATGTTTTTTTGTCCATAACTGGGTGCTTGTCCATGACTGGTGCCGTTTTGATATCCGCCATGTTATTTCGATAAATATCGCATGTGATATAATATCGAAGACGAACTGGGTCCCTGGTCCGACAAAATCGTGTGCGACCCTCCTGTCAAGCGAAATACGTGCAGGGGACGAGGCATGCTACATGTATGTGAGGACGGGTGGAGTTCCTATAAAAGTCGCGTGCGATTCGCGCATTCACTCGTCGGACTAAATCACGGTTTGTGCAACAGCCGCAGCAAATGGTTTTAAGGCAGCTTAAAAGGTAAGAAAACGGAAAAGAAAACAACTTAAAACAGAATAAAAGATCAGCAAAGTGTAATACACAAACGAACCATCGAGCTCGTAACCTATAGAGGCGCAGTAAGCGCGATTTTTCTCCGAAACTTATCAGTGCTTGGTACTGATACGAAAAGTGTCAATTTAAGCATATATTTTCAAATCTATATCATGAAATATGAGATATTTCGTGTGTGATCGTATATAACAATCTTTTAAACAGCACCTTTATTTTAAAATATGTAAAGAAATAAGTGAAATTCTTAACAAAATGCGTTAAAGAAAAAAGGCTATATGCTCGGTGAAACGAACCTCTCATCAACGCCAATGTGGTTGACAGCGACGCAAGTGTATGTCCCATGCTGGTTGTATGACACGTTGTGGAGTTGCAGCTGCGGCGTCGTCGACACCGGGTAGCCATCCTCTGGCGCGGAGTTGATGTGCACTGATGGGGTTGGGCTGAAGAAAGAAACAACATTAGTATTGGGAGACTTGACGTCATGGCAATTATTGCGTATTGATTTTTACAACTTATCCACTCTTGCCAACAATATAGAGGATTACCCTAGGAAAAATATGTGTTGATTCAGCTAAGGCTGTCTGTACCAAAGTTTTTTATAATTTGGGACTAGCTCTTTGCTTTAATTTCGGATAGGGTGTCCTTAATCTTTATCTGAGATGGACGATAAACAGTATAGTATCAAGCAATGTGTTATGGAAGTCTGAAACAAGGTATAACATCATCCAGACCCTCGTAGACAATTTACTCGTAGACCCCCATATACTCGTAGACAATATGTTGACTCGACCGGGGATCGAAGCCGGGACCTCAAAAGAGCGACGCCTTGAAAACCAGTGTGCGAGCCACTCGACTACGAAGGTCTTTAACAATTGTCACTTGTTATTATTTCTGTCAATCCTAACACTTCTTCTTGTACTCGTAGTAAGTCGTGTTGTGTACGAGTACTTACTTGTGGTACCATTGGTAAGATGGCGCTGGGTTCCCGTTGGCCTTGCACTCCAGGGTGACCTGCGAGAAAAGGTTCGCCTCTACCACGGTGTCTGGGCCCACCCAGGTCACTCGCGGAGGGTCTGTGAAGAGAAGGACGATAAATTGTTACAACTACTCTGTCTACGCCAAGTTTGGATTAGTTTAGAGTCAAGCAAACAAGCAAGAACATTCCAAATTGAAGAAAATAATATGCCATCATTAAATAGAATTCGGATATTCTGATGCATATTTACTTAAATTAGGTATTTACTAGTGAGAGAGTGTGCGTGATCGCAAAAGCGCGGGAACAAACGATTGTTTGGTGTATGTGGCTGCTCGACCGGAGTTTTGGCCTAGAGTATCTATTAAAGTTTATTCGGATATCCGATGTTTAGTTTTAATATTATGTAAGTATAGCTGGTTTTTGAATGAATTTTAAACTTACATTTGATATCAATCTCAATTTTGACTGAGTCTGATACTCCCAGAGAGTTTCTAGCTTGGCATCCGTAGATTCCTGCAAAATAAATCAAACAGAAATGTTAAAATTTGAATCAAATAATATTCTTCAACAGACAAACAATAAAAATCATTCTAACGACGCATAATTAATAGAACATCGTCATCTTTAAGGGTCTGCATATTGTAATGGGATACCTAAGGCTACGGAGGAGACTTGGTTTAGTGGTGTGTACCACATTCCCGTCCGTATATGCATCAGTGGTGTATTTCCTGTCCCATTTGTATACAGACGGCAGCACGTCAGGTTGCTCATTTGAATTACGTTTTTATTGCGTAGGGAATAGAGGCGGTCGCAATTTTTAAGTAGGGTACTCTGACGTACGGCCGTGTGTACCTTTTCTATGAAGCTATATTTCCAAAACTATTCATATCGTCTCGTTTGTACAAAAACATATTCAAAGTATGCAGAGACAAGAGCAAAATACCTAAAAATACTCTACCTGAATGGTTCCTCGACACTGGTGCCAGTATTAGCTTGGGTCCATTAGTAGCTATGACCTGTCCGTTCCTGGTCCACCACACGTAAGGCGCTGGGTTACCCTCGGCGCGGCACTCCAGCGAGAGGGCGCTGGAGCCCTCCTCAAGGTTCCCTAGGGAACTAGCATCTGCTCCCACTATGGATACTACGGGGACGACTGGAAGAGAGAAATATGTGTATTTAATTTTAATGTCTCATGATGTTCCTAAGTTGCGATGAGATGGTGCTGCCTGGAGATCAGGATCCTTAGACAACATGCAATAGTTTCGCCATTGCCAGCTCGATGTCAAAATATGTATGCAAAAATCACGTGATGTTACGATAACTTATGTCAGTTTCATACATTTTGTTAGCGATAGCGAACTTCGCTTCAAAATAAATTGCATCTTGTCTACAGGCCCTAGTGTACGCAATGAGCATAGCTCATATATTAACGAAAATATCATTATTTACATACAAACAGAAAACATTTTGAAGATCTAAATTCTACATATTTAGGTGCTGGTTATAAGATCACTCTATTACGTTTTACACCGTTGGCATCATCAACGTTGTGTGTATGCCATCTTCAAGATGGACAAAAAGGTTAAAGTTAGCACTTTTTTTCTGGTATAAAAAGAATAACGCAAAATATCTCAATAAACTTACAGGTAACATCAAGCATGGTAAATGAATCCTTGTAGTACGGAGAGGGGTACGAAGGGTGGTGTGCCCGGCAGGCTAGCTGTCTGCCATGTGCTGACCTGGTGGCACCAAGTTCTAGCACCGATCGGGATGCCCAGACGCGTGGTCTTTCCACTTCCGATGCGTTCGTCTGGCTCCATGCTGTAAGACGCTCTTTTTCTGAAATAATAGTACACAAAATCCACTTATTGAAAATCGTAATAAAGGTAGGGATCTTCACTACTTAAATTAGGTACTATAGACAGCTAAACACTGCGGCATCTTATGCTGTGTAGTTTGAGTAATAATTGGAGATGTTTCAACGAAAATGGGTAGTTTAATATGTCCTCTATACTATTGAGTGTCGCAAATTATGGAGAAGTTCTCAAAGATGAGTCAATATTACTAAAGACATCTTATTGTGGATAACGGGGAGTCTCTAAACAAAATTGGACTGCTACATCATCTCATGACAATAATGACTGGTGCTCACCTAAATACCACTCGATATAAGCTGGTGGGTTGCCATATCGAGCTTCGCAGACCACTGTGGCCCTGGCGCCGGCTGGCACCGTTATGTTCTGTCCAGGCATGACGTGGGTACCGTTGAACAGGATCCTGGGAGACTGGGGAGGCACTCGCACTGCCAAAGCTGCAGGTGGACTTGACAACGCGTCCTGGAAATATGAAATAAAAGCATAATAGTTTGGAGTTATCCCACTCAGTCACTCTTAGCTAGAATCAACAGTTTGGCCTAAAATCCATTATATAACATAGTTTTTGAATATATATGATCAAACCCCAACTCATAAAGGTGAGATGTCTTAGGAGGAACATCTATCTCGGCTCAACCGCAGCGTAATTAGCCAGAGAGTTAACATATAGGTCGTAATTAACTATATTATTATGAAAGATAATTTTCTAAAAACTATAATTAGGTATGACTGTGGAAAACAGCAGCAGTGAACCTTTTATCGTTTTTAGATATAAGGAACCCTAGGGTCTTTGCAGACTTCGCAGAGCGTCTAGAACCATGATTAACTTCATTGAGTAGTTGTATGCTGGCTGGGTTGGTAACAATAATAGTGTAACAAAAGAAAGTGAGTGACAAAATTAATAATTCAAAGGTGCTTCAAACATAGTTCTTACCTGTACATCATAGTTGCTGGCGGTGACCTGACACTGCCACTGGCCGTCGTCCAGCTGTAAGGTTGCAGCTCTGACCCACAGGGAGCAGTCACCACCGACCGGACTGTTCTCGTTGGCCCACTCGTACTTGCCCCGGTAGATGCCCACTGGCTGGAAAGAGAAGAATTATGTTTTTAGTATAAAGCGGATTTTTAATGTTACTTATATAGGTATACAGTATTTATTTCGGAAGTCAGGTTCCGTAGTGTTAGTGAAACAAATATACAAAGGTTAGTAAGAATATAAAAAGACTTAACAAAATAGCTAATGTGCAGTGTGGAGTTTCACCCAATGCCGGAGCAAAGGAGTGTTCCATCGGTCTTTAAAAAATATTAACAGTATGTTAGTTTCTTGTTGGTTTGATATCAAGATCGCACACTGGATTGCTATAGTATTCAGACGACCCATCCTCGGCCGCATCGTTACTACCATAGCGGCTAAATGTCTGCCTATTAAACGAAGCTAAAATACGCCAATGCTGAAGGAAATACTTAAATAACAACCAGTTAAATTTTCAATGATTTTACTACAGAGCCTAAAATAAATACTTTAAAAATAATGGTCACGTGAGTGTGAGCAAGGTTATTATTTCTTATATTTGTGTATTTTTAAATAGATGTTTATAATGGCAATTACTACGTAAATTATCAAGCATTTTAATCGCATTATCAAGAGGCGTTGTTCACAAGCATCCTTCAATTAAATTGCCTCTAGGAACTGAGTAAGGGCGTCACTGAGCTTAATTTAAAACCACTCAACCGTGCTCCACGGCATTATCTTCATAAAATAACATAACTGCCGGTAAAACAAACGGGCGCTAGGTAATTAGGAGCAAGGGTTAAATAAACATATTAACCCTTGTTCCTAATTACCTAAAAAAAATAAAAAGTGGTAGAAAAATAAAAAAAGTGTCCTCTGTTGACGAAAAAGGGAGAGTGTAGACAGTGTAGTGCTGCTTTAATAAATCTTTTGGAGTACTTTATTACTTTGACGATACTTGTAATAAAGTAAGCTGTACCTAAGATTATCCCATACCACAACATAAATCTTTACCTGGCCCATACTAACTTGGGTTTTAAAAAAATCGGACAAGTGCGAGTTGAACTCGCGCACAAAGAGTTTTTTTTTATTTATCACATTATTATCTGCACAATATTAGATACTATATGGCAAAAAATATCGCGTTTGTTATATGAGAACCCCACTTAAACATTTATTATATTCTGTTTTTGTCATCATCAGTGAAAATTTCAACTGTCTAGCTATTACGGTTCATGAGACACAGTCGGACAGTGGTCTTAGTAATATGGGTAATTAAGCCTCTTACCCAAAAGGTAAAACCTTTTGGGTAAGAGGCTTAATTCTTTAAGGTAAGTAGATCTCCTAGTATAAGTTATTTATTTACAACAATGGAAACTGTATTAAAGGATCGTAACATTCGTAACTAATAAACTAACTGTATTTCTGTTTATGCTCGGGTTAGAAGGTCATTTAAGCCGATAGCAAAATATCAACCTTGTCCTTGACAGTTAAGATTACGTCGGAAACGCGCAGTTTACAACCTTCCACATTAGTAAGTATTAATAATTTGGATTACAGTCGCATTTCACAATTTTGTCGTAAAAGACACGACTCCAAGGTATAAAAGCCAGTTAAAGCTGGCCTCTAAATAAGGGGGCTGTCTGTGATATGAAGGTTCTGATTATAAGGGAATCGCTTATTGCCCTGGCAATGTGTTACCTACAATAGCATCGACATTAAGCCCTCTAAATAAGTCTTAACTGCACAATAAAACTCAATATATATATTTTTTTCTTATATTAGGAGCTTACCTGAAGCTTTACTTTGATATACGATGCAGTTTTTTTTCACCTATTCTAGCACTAGCAATGACACTGGTATTTAAAAAGAGGTAGATAGGTCATTAGCGCGCGGAAATCGATTGCCTCAAATTGTGTAATTTGCTCAATTTTGCATTTAAATATAACATTTGACACGTAAAAGAACGTGCGTTCGGAACATCAAATTATACCTCAAAAAATACCTCTTTTTAAAATAAATACACTGGCAGTGAGCACTAGGTAGGTATAAATAAATGTATTACCCTAGCTAGCTAAATTCCCCATACAGACTTCCATCCCTTTTTCACCTTCTTAATGATATTTTCTGGGTTAAAAACTATTCTAATGTTTTGTCCCGGGATCCAAACTATCTAAATACTAAAATAATATTTAAATCGTGTTAGCATGATGAGGTAACAGACAAACAGTCATCCACTTTAGTTATTAGTATGATTTTATAAGTACTTAATCGAGACCTTCTGCTGCTTCTTCATATCTTATCCTCATAACTGACCAAGATAACTAAGGATCATCATCATTGAAGAGTATCAACACTCTTAATGTTACTTCATTCATTTTAAAATCAAGGACTGCTAAGCTGAGACTAGGGCATATCATTTTAGAATACTATTTTCTTTAGCGTTTATGTTAGCTTTGAGAGTTTCACAAACAGAATATTGTCGTGTACTATCATAAACTCTTTTATCTACCAGCTTTCGAACTTCCTGAAGCAGCTAGCCCTAATTAAGTGCCTTGTTATGAATACCAGAGGAGCCTTCTCAGGGATCGGCCGTATTTATAAGCATGGCTATAAGTCAGTATTAAAAATGTTGATAGTTTATCTATAGATATTTAGATCGTCGGAAGTGCTACTTATTAATAGATCAAAATTTGATTTGGAGTTGAGTTTAAAATTTTGACAATTTCTCCTTACCATTATATGCGTTCTAATAAAGAAATACTCGGTAATTTTATAAATAGAAGATTTTTAGCAACTCTTAAATAGAACAATAAACTATTAAATAAAAGCAGAAACTAATACAGGTGTTCCTTAGTTAATTTTTTTAGTCTATTTTTAGGATGTTCACTTGGAGACGCAAAAGGCTGAATTCAAATAATCCAGTCACAAAGCATCAAAACAGTTTTATTACTTCGAATAGAGTTTGCTGGCATTTTGTGTAGGGGGTCTACTACTGACTCCAATGACAACGAATTTAATGCCAATTCAAATGTTAAAAAACCTTAAAACACCTTTCAATAATCTTTCTAGACTCAAATCTGTCTCAATTTTTCAATTGCATATTGTTGTTAGGTTAAATTATGAATAGTATTTTCGTCAAATACGAGTAAGTACGTATTATGAAAACTTTTAATAACCTCTAAAATGAAATCGAGGGCAAATTACTACGGACTTAGATTGTAATTTTTGGCTATAAAATAAAATAAGCTGTCAACAGTAGGGACTTATCCACAGACATTTAAAAGGTTAAGTAGCCTAATTCCGTTTGTGATCCGGTTTATATCCAGTTGACAATCATCAGCAAATCACAATCAGATTGATTGTTTTATTGAGGGTAAATTTGTGCTCAGCCGAGGCGACAACAACTCCTGAGGATGCCACGTAAAGTGGCAAAACGCGTTGAGGATTTTTTGCACTTTAGTGTTGGGTAATATTAACAAATGCATTAGCTTGCTGGTGAGGGCGGAAGGTGCATTATGCATTTGCCTGAACTAATACTTAACGCTATAACGGTTGGTGTGGTTGGGTGCCTGCGCCGGCGCAGCGTAGCGCTGGATTCGTAAGCGGAAATTAAACCAAACATATTTTTAATTCAATAATTAATTTCCGCAAAATAAGGCCTGATTAGCCTTTCTATTGGGCAAATTCAGTGTAAAGGTACACTTCAGAGCAGTGCGGCTTGCGGCTCCGGCTCCAAGGAGCCGCGCGGATATCATGGAACTATGGGCGTGTATGAAACCCTTCCCAAACGATGCGTGATGGCCGCATGTGGTCATTCCATACACTCTCATAGTTCCATGATAGCTGCGCATGCGGTTAGTCGGAGCCGCAAGCCGCATTGTTCCGAAGTCTACCTTAACTCGCATTTCAAGGCTTAACCAAGGTAATTCGTTTCAAGAGTAGGGGACCGGAAGCAGACAAAATATTATTGTTAGGGTTACTTTATTGATTGCGGCTTGCCAAGGACAAAAGCGAGCAGGCTTAGAAAATGTTGATTGATAATCCTGGTATAAAAGACGATTAACTTTTCATGGCTTTGTTTTTTGCCGTTGAATATAAAAGCTCTATTATTTGCCGCCCCATAAAAGAAAATATGAAAAGTTTTTCAACAGTACTTCAATTTAATACGAGTGTGCAGGTGGGCACTATTGGATAAGATTTTTTATTTATGGTTGGTTAATACATTATGAAATAAACATAAATCTAATTAAAAACGTATTATTAAGTAATACACTTTTTCTGTTGGGACAGTTGTAAAAAAGCTGTTCCAAACATTTTGTTTGAGAGCGTTTCCAATTTTTTATGAAACAGCGGATATTTTTTCGTTTTTACAATTTAGAAAGTAGTCAGTTTCAACTGGAACAAAACGCTGTACCTATTTTCAGGGTTAATTAAAAAAACTGCCCCAAAATGTATAAAAAATAATACCGAATCCAGTAGCGATTCAAGCACAGAATAAATAATAGTAATTGAGTGTCGTAAGCGGAGAAAGTGACAGTCTGTACTAATAGTTCTGTAAGATGAACAGCGCCATCTATTAACATAAAACAAAACTGAAATTTTGTGCTGTCAGAAAATCCCTAATTGGCGAATAATTGTATAAAAAATGGAAGTAGGAAAAAGTATAACTATAAAAGTTACAAACAGTTTAAAATATAAGGAAAAACTCCAATCACATAGATCAAAAAGTGAACGTTGAAGTGATGGAGGAATTATGTCATTGTAATAATTGTATTACAATGACATAATTCCTCCATCACTTCAACGTTCACTTAATAATCGAACCCGATATTTAACAGTTCGGCTATCACTATCGCATAAATTATTTGGTCGAAATTGTAGCTACTCATCAAAGTAATTTACAGCGGCCATACACATTCATGGGGTTGTGTGAAACCAATTACGGCCTCCTAATTTATAGTTCTGCTGGCTGACCCCGTATGAGTGCGTATTTATTGGAGTTCAAACGGTAGTGTTATTGACAGATGAACGGATTACTGATTTTCAATCTACATAATGATCTAGGTATTTGTAAACATATTGTTTTATTGAGGTAATCTGTCGATATCCGTGCAATATCGATATAGAAATATGTCGACTGCCTCGTTGGTCTAGTGGTCAGCACACTAAGTACTATCCACTAAGTCCCGGGTCGGGCCAAAAGTGTTGGGTTTTATATCTTCAATAACTCAACACAGCTCCGGGGTCAGGAAGTTGGTGGTGTTAACACCCCTGTGACTCGGAAAGCACGTTTAGCCGTTGGTCCTGCGCCTGATCTCTCTATGGTCATGTCAGACTGCCGTCTCACCGAATTGTCAGAGTCTCCTTCACATAGAGATAGTGCACCTGTGTATTGTACATTATAATATCTCCCGCGCAGTCGGCTAAGCTCTGTTAGCTCTGTTAGTCACTGTAGTCGAAATACAGCTAGGAGGATATTATTATAGAAATATGTATAAAAGTCTAATAAAACTGTAGAAAGTCGATTTAAGTAGATACACACGTCCGCACGTCGGACCTTCAGAGTTTTTTTTTTGTACGTAAAGAAAGCTGCTCTCGTAGATCAAAAGGTAACCTGACGTGCTGCCAAATTTACAAAAAATACCCCTCAGGCCAAAGTTTAGTTTAGGGCATGTACAACAAAAATGTTTTTTTTGTCTGTATGTACTGTATAAAATACTATAGGCTCAAAATCTGATGCATTGATTTTGATGCGCATAAAATATATTTTGAACTTGTAAATATACTCAGTGCATAATATAGGCAACATTTCACCTCACAGAAAAATGGTCACATCCAAGTGACCATTTTTTTGATGTACTTAACCACAGATTATATACTAAATTATTGTTTTTAAGTGATAAGCATTCACTATGTAATCTAAATATATTTTTGCACTTCAAAAAATTTCCACCAGAGGCGGGAATCAGACCCGCGTTCCTCGCGTACCGGGCGATTGCCTAACCTCTCGGCCACCCTGGCGTTGGCAGACCCTGTCGAAATTTTTAACACTCGAAAGAAATACTATTGCAAGTATTTAACAAATCGAAAGATGAAGCTTGCAAATACGATAAATTAGTAAATGCGAGGAACGCGGGTTTGATTCCCGCCTCTGGTGGTCGTTTTTTCAAGTGCAAAAATAAAATATATATATATTTAGATTATAACAGTTACTAAACACCCCAGAGATAAAAGGTGATGTCGCTACACCATGCGACATAAGAGGTCATAAGTATTTAACGGTGATAGTAGTATGAGTTATTTTGTATCATCGAGTTACGCAGAAGTCGCGGGAAACTAAAATTCCTAAAACATTAAGCTTAAATTACTTATTTTAATCGATTTAAAAAAAATACTCGTCAGTCTAGATTCTAATATTATAGATTTTTATCAATAAATAAAATCAACGCAGCTACACGTTTTCATCGATAATAAATAACTCACAACCTTTTAAACTGGCCCTATAACCAATTATAAATCGATCGCAATAACTACTAAATGCCAGCATTACACAAGGTTCTACGAAAACCCATCAAAATGTAAGTAAACTGATGGCCAATTATTTTGCGATTTTCAAACAGTACTAACCCAATTGTTATGGAATCGATGTGATTTTTAGGTGAAAGTCTTAATTTATCTAGGCCTAATCAAAAGTTTTAAGTTTTCCATTTTACAAAACAGTAGCACAGATTATATAATAGTTAGCAGTAGTGCAATATTATGACGACCGTCTTGGTGTAGTGGTTCGCGCCCCGGACTTCTAAACCAGGCGGTTGCGGGTTCGAATCCCGCAAGAGGCAAATGTTTGTGTGATGAGCACGAGCATTTGTACCTAAGTCTATAAATGTATATAAGTATATGTTTATAAATGTATATGTATATGTTTATAAATGTATATAAGTATGTCTATCCGTTATCCTAGTCACCATAACACAAGCTCACGCTTAGTTTGGGGCTAGGTAATTGGTGTGTTTGTTGAAACATTATTTATTGATTTATATTATTATTTATTATATTAAGATTGCAAAGTGAATGCAATTTATCGTATTTGCAAGCTTCATCTTTCGATTGTTAAATACTTGCAATAGTATTTCTTTCGAGTGTTGAGGGTGTAATCCCAATAACATTGATGAAAGCAATGCGGCATTACAGCGTTAAGAAGCAATTAAAAAATTTCGACAGGCTCTGCCAACGCCACGGTGGCCGAGAGGTTACGAGTAGACAATCGCCCGGTATGCGAAGAACTCAGGTTCGATTGCCGCCTCTGGTGGTAATTTTTTCAAGTGCAATAATATACTCATAACGATAGTTGATAGCCATATTCAACCCCCTAAAAATGGAGACTGTTTAAACTGTAGGTATATTATATTGTATTTATTTAATATTCATAATAAGCTATAGGAATCTTTCAGAAAAATACGTGTAATGGTTATACTCAAGGCATTAGGCCTGTTACTTGTCACTTTCCGTAGTTAGAAATGAGGGGCAATAAAACCAGTAAATTAATGAAGGCACGTCACTAAAGACAAATAGTTAAGTAGACCGAAACACGCAGACACCGTCACATGAGAGCTTAGAAAACATGGTTATTTTATTACTTAGCGTATACTTGATGTGCCTTTAAAAAGCGCTACAGATGTGAAATAAAATTTCTAGTTGATAGCCATTTTTTATTAAATCTTAGAAAAAATATTTATAAACAAAATAATGCGTCCTTCCTGAACTGCTGTCGGAGTAAACCAAATCGACTAGAATTAGGGTTCAAGGACGCACTACTAATATTAATTTAATAATGTAAAGAAATATTTTTTAATGTTGTTTGAGTGTTTTGGTCATTCTAAAATGGTTATTATTTACTATTTTATGTATTTTACTTTAAAATACTACTATGTGTATTAAATACTAGCTTTGTTATTGAATTATCAGTACCTAATATATATTTAAAACTCTTATATTATATCTTACTTTTTATTATATCTATTATATTTTAAAACTCTAACTTCAGCAATTTAAAAAAAAGTTCATAAATCTTGTACGGGTGACAGCACATCAAAGTAAATGCGGTATATTATGCTGCTGTTAAAGGGGCGATTTAGCAATAAAAATGTATAGTCCGATGTGCAGGCTACAGCTTAGTGCTTTAGTTCTTTGACGGTTTTGCGAAAGCTTATCTCTACCGTCCACTCCTTATGTCCACATTATTTTGTTAGCTTCTTTTGCAAGCATTTTCAATCCATATTTGCGTATACAAAGAACGAATACAGCTATCCTCACATCAACTTATCCGTTTTTCCAGCCGAGTTTTGGGAGTGCAAAGCTCTTTACGATTCAAAAATCGCAAAGGTACTTAAGTACTTATTGGTATGTAAAACCTTGTCCAATCCAAAAGTAGGTGCTTACTGCTGTTTTAAAATTTAAAACTTTGTGTAAAATTGTTTTTCTGTCTTAATTGTGTCAGCCTAGTATCAGAAAACTTGCAGGCAATCCTAGCGATGTAATCAAGTTTCAAATTAATTAATACCTACACTTAATTTAATTAATTTTCGCTCACAAAAATTAATCGACTGTATCATCCGGTGGGAATCGAACCCATGTCCCTTCGCTATCCGGCCTAGTGCTCTTACCAACTGAGCTACGGAGGTCGTTAGTCAGCCGACGAATTTTTGTAAGAGCTTGCTACGCCAGTGAGCTGGCGTTCGATTTCATCAATATTTGGGGAATGTACCCGCATGTATCCGATGGAAATACACTTGCATTGTACACGCCGATTTACAAGTAGGTAGATTTTAATGTGAGGTGATACCAAAAAAAGTCTAAAAATGTCTGTCTGAAAACAATGAATAACTGCAAATTCCAATTAAAGTTTAAACTTAGCTTGCATTTTGTGCTTAGTGCACATTTCAAGCTATAATGAAATGCAACAGTAAAAATATATTTAGATTGCATAATGAATGCTTATCACTTAAAAACAATAATTTATCGTATTTGCAAGCTTCATCTATCGATTGTTAAATACTTGCAATAGTATTTCTTTCGAGTGTAATCCCAATAACATTGATGAAAGCAACGCGGCATTACAGTGTTAAAAAGCACTTGAAAATTTCGACAGGCTCTGCCAACGCCAGGGTGGCCGAGAGGTTAGGCAATCGCCCGGTATGCGAGGAACGCAGGTTCAATTCCCGCCTCTGGTGGTCATTTTTTCAAGTGCAAAAATATATTTAGATTGCATAGTGAATGCTTATCACTTAAAATCAATAATTTATTGCAACAGTACGTTAATACAAAGCCATAGGCACCTGCCTATCTACTACAAAATAAAATTAGGTAAATAATAGAACAAGTAATCTACTAGAAATTATTATGACGTGCGTCTATTAAATGCAACCAATACACGGTAGCTATCATTACCATAGTACGTACGATTTTCAAATACTTACGAAGTTACGTTACGATTCACCTCCGCAAATCATTTACCGTGACGATGACGATACCTACTCGCAATTACATTTTCGGGAGCAAATAAAACTAAGGCTTAGGACTCACAATTAGATTTTAAAATAGCTTGAGTATCTCGAAAAGGAAAATTGTCGAGTATAGGTGTTTGGGACTCCTTTCACATCGTCTCTATGAGTTTATATTTTCTTTGAGGTAAGTTTTCTTTAACTGTCACTATTTTTCCGGTCATTACAAAAATGTCATTGAATCTTCATCAACGCTTTTTATTCAAATAATAGGCTATTTGCCTGTAGTAATAAACAGAAAACTTGTTTCGCATATAGTTAATTTAGATGCCAGGAATTTTAAATTACATTTTTATTTCTAAAAATATTCCCATAATTTTTTTTTCATGAAATAAATAAATGTTTTTTAATCTATGTTTTCCGATACCGCAAACGCCAATCACGGAGCGTGACGTCACGTTCCTCAAATATGTAAAGTGCTGTCATTTAAATCAAGTTTGACAGGTGAAACAAACAACAACTAACACTGGTGGAAAACCGCCTGTTTCTGTATTGTGACATCATGCAAACCACGTGACGACGATAGGTGTTTTGGGCGGGAAATGTTTTTTTGAATTTATTTTTTTGTGTTTTCTCGTTGTTACGCTGTTATGCTGAGAAAATATTTTTGTAGCTTAGAATTGATTAATAATCACATATAAACATGTTTTGAAAAATAGGCAAATACCCTATTACGACAACAATCAATCTACGAGTCTACATTAGGAACTTAGAATATGCCGTTTTCTTGCGCTAAAGGTCAATTCGCGAATTGAGCTGCCGATCTTAAGTAATTAAAACATTTCTCTTAAGTATAAAAACATTTCTCATAATGACTTTGTGTAACAATTTTAAGTAAATTTTGTACCAGAACGTCTAATGACTAAATCTTATGTTAGCTAAGTCTTCCGAATTGATAGTCTATACTTCTATACTAATATTATAAAGAGGAAAGATTTGTTTGTTTGTTTGTGTATTTGCATCGAATAGGCTCCGAAATTACTGGACCGAATCAAATGAAATTTGGCATAGAGATAGTTTGAGACACTAGGAAGGACAAAGGCTACTTTTTGTCGCGATATAAAATCATCAGGGGGGTGAAATGGGGGATGAAATTTTTTATGGAAAATCCGACTTTTGGCGCGGGTGAAGTCGCGGGGAACTGCTAGTCTTTCGATATAATACTTATGTACATGTAAGTCCACAAATGTACAAATTGTACAATCTTGTCACCATTATGTGGGCGCAACTGACTTTAGTACCAAGTCATAACGATATGAATTCCAGCCCATTACTCTGGATATCGTATTCCAGGATGTTAAACTCATCATTCGCATCCTTATTGAACTTTCAACCCACCATTAATATTGGACAACATCACATACAATCTGCTCTGATCTCAAAGTATTTGCTTAATCACTTGTGTTATGGAAATATATAAGAAGCCACGGTGGTGGTACCACAACACCCAGACCCAGGTAATATAGAAAATACCGGGCAAGTGCGAGTCGGACCTGCGCACTGAGGGTTCAATACATTTGCGGCTTAGGAATTTAATCCTTTACTTGTATAAAACCTTCCTTCTTAACAAATTTCGGGATTCTAGGATTATAGGGTAATAATTAGGTTTTTATTACCCTGCCAAATGTTATAAAATAGCACATAAATGATCGTATATTAAGGCTGCGTTTACTTCGAAGCTTACTTTTTTTCAAGGAACAGCAGACATAGTATTTGATGTAATTTTGAACTTGGCGTTCCTAAGAAAATGGGTCTTGACAGACAGACGTACAACAAAGTGGGTTCCTTTTTTCGTTTTGAGGTACGAATCTCTAACTTAATTAATTGTCTAATTGACTCAAACGAGAATCGAACGAGTTTGCGACGCCATGAAAACCGGCGAGCAAGCCACTCGACCACGTCATATGCCCTCATGTGTGCTCAGCTTAAAACAACGATACATTTGTTTGATAGATGTCGATCGAGAACAATACCGAGACGCAACTTCCGGTAGAGGGCGTGAGTGCGAGTGCGCGGACGCATGCGAACCGTGACGGCGCATCTGGTTTTACTTTCTAAGGAACTTGATAAAGCTTGGTCTGTTAACCCAGATTGGCTCAAATTACTTGACGGATGTGTACTTAAGTTAAGTGACATGTGTGATGATAAGATTTTTTTTTATTAACCATCGATTTGTGACTAACGTATGGCGAATTTACTCTGTGACGAGTTTACAACAACCCCTCCAAAGGTATCTCTACAAGGTGTTATTGAAATAACGCAAAACCTCTTACAGGCATACTCTGGTGTTCAAATACAATAACTTTTAGTACAGGATCAACATTGAAATCTCAAAAAAAAAATCTTTTCCATACAAACTGATGTTAGCGCTGGTTGCGGTTTAGTATGGGGAAGCAAAATGATTTTTTGCGATTTCGATGTTGGTCGAAAAAGTTTTTGTATTTGAGCATCAGTATCAGCCGTTAAGGGGTTTTGCGTTATTTCAATAACACCTTGTATATCTATCTATTAACTTTTCATGTACTGTCTATGTATGTCTTTGAGCCGATTTTTCCTTTTGGTACTCATAAAATAAAAAAAGATAGAAGGGGAATTTTATTGGTATAAAGACTCCTTTTTCTCGTAAAAACAAGTTACATATTAGCGGTCAGACAGGCCTTATTTCGAGGAATAAGAATAATAATCGCCCTAAAGAAGGAACTTAAACTATCTTCGCGGTGGATGTATACGATACGAGCATGTATGAGTATGTGTGGAAAAAAAACTTTCTGCTACACTCATAAGGTCAATAATTTGTGAAACTATAAACACTTACTCCTTTTTTCATAAAACCTATCAGACCTATAACTTATATGTGGTTGGTTGTTCCTTTCTGACGAAACAAATTGTAAATATGACAAACAAAGACTACGAACTTTAGTGTCAAATCACCTATAGATAACAGTCATGTATATATTCTTTGGTCATGTTGAACGTTTAAGAATAGGACTAAAACTTTATATCTTGTGTGCACATTCATTACTAAAAGTATTTTAGACACTTCGTTTCCTTTAATGTTTTTTTTTTAATATTGTTTTACCGTGGCGCATTTGGCCAAAGATCCAAAGACAAGGATGAAGCACCGGATGGCATGATTTAGCAGGCCACGCATGAATGCCGTTTGCCTACAGCCGCTGATTTATGCCAGTTTTCCCGTGTTGTTGACGTATTTTTCCATCGTATTTAGATTTAGGGGAGTTCCCTGGTAACCTTATCGCGTTTTGATCGGTAATGTATTGAATATCACAAAATGATTTCCATTTCTTTGACGGTAAGATCATTTGCCATATGTACAGTACCCAAACCTGTCAAAATGTCTCAAATGATATGGAACTCTATGTAATCAACATAAGGTTGCGGAAATTTGTCAGATCAGGGTAGGTTGATGTATGGCCACTGTACGTGATCGTATTTCGAAGGTACGATCACTTTATACCTAAGTCGAATTTTAGATGGTCTGACATAAAATGTATTTCACTTTATGACAAAAACTAGCAGTTCCCCGCGACTTCGCTCACGCCAAAAGTCGGATTTTCCATACAAATTTTCATCCCCCATTTCACCCCCCTGATGATTTTATATCACGACAAAAAGCCTTTGTCCTTCCCAGAGTCTCAAACTATCTCTGTGCCAAATTTCATTTGATTCGGTCCAGAGTAGTTTCGGAGCCTATTCGATGCAAATAAACAAACAAACAAATCTTTCCTCTTTATAATATTAGTATAGATACATATCCGATAATTAATTCGGTTATTAAGAATTTCTAGAATCCCAACTTAAGTTTTTTAAGTGGATTCGCCCAATCAATTCAGAAGAGACACTGCAGACTACACAGCTGTCAGTTGCTAAGAAAATTCCAGAAACCATAGACAATTAAGAAGTATGTCATTCGATGACGACTAAAGTTAACGAAAATACGTACAAACTTATCATGGAAAGGGCACCCTGGACCCAAGTATTATGTTCATATAACCAAAATCTAAATAATATTATAACTTGTAATAAGATGACAAGATTGCATGATGAAATAATTGCAATTTGTATTTTCTCCTTCAATCGTGATAACATGCTAATATCGTACGCATAAAGTTGTTATGTACTTTCATACAAGACATGACTCTTCATTGACCTCTGGCAGTGGTAACCTTCTACCGATCAATCAGTTCGTGGGAATCTTTATTACGACACGAGTTAAACACCTAGGTACGAACGACAGCACGACAAGCTAACACTGTGGCATCTTATGCAGTTATGTTAGAGGCGATATTGCAACAAAAATGTGTAGTCCGATGTGCGAATTTACTTTCAAAACTATCAACAATTATCACCTTACATAAGCTGCATTCAAATCGTGCGTGCACTAAGCGAATTGTATTGAACAGTTTTGAGGCGCAAATTATTCCTTTCAACGCCGTAATGGGCCTAATTCTCGTCATCACTCTCTAATACTAATTTTAAGTTCATCTGTCTCTTTTTCTGGTGAAGAAACGAAAAGAGACTGACGTCAAATTAAGTGATACGATGTGACATATTTTTCCAAAAAGTTGTGGCGGACTTTTGTCAAATTATATTCTATTGTTTGATATCCCTTCTGAATTGTCTATGGGTTGTGTAATTTCCTTAGTAATTGACAGCTGTTTAGTTTGGCGTATCTCCATCAGTAGATATATTATCTCTCTTTTCATTTTTTCCGTAGAAAAAGAGATAGAAATTTCTTAAAATTAGAGCTATCTGGAATCGGACCCAATGGCTGTTAAAACTTATACGCCGCTTAAATCAGCATGCCCTGTGTATGGCATCCAATAATAACAAATTGATTATGATAGGTTCGCCATGCTAACGTATAATTGGGATAATTTCGTGTGTGGGAGACACAATGCCAATGTTTGAGGTCATACGTAGACTTCCGTCTGCTTGCCTCATCGAATAGACAATCAAATAATGATTGTTTCATTGCTATCGGAAATCGCTTTTGGTTTTGGATGAATACTCATTCATTTAGCTTATTACTTTGGTGAATATACTTTTTTAAAGCTCGTAGATAATAAAATATTTGTTCAGAACCCTGAATACCTGCGAGCCTTACCGCCTTACTCGATTGCTTTCAAATTACAAAAGTTATTGCTTTTAGGAAAGCAATAATAGCTTTCAAACCGTCGCCTGGAAAACAATGACAGCGTTCAGAATTTCAAAATAATAAGAACTAGAATTGGACTCGTAATCACAATAGCTTTTAAACAAGGCGGTAGGCCCGCGTTATAGATAGTAGTTTTTTTTTTTTTTTAGAGACTTTCAGGTGAAAGTCTCAACAACTAATCAGAGAAGCTCAGACCACAAATCAGTGTGTTTTATTATTATCTATATTACAAAATGAAAACATAAATAAATATGAGCTACATACTGAAATGTGACTTCAGAGACATTATCATTTACGACTTAGTAAAAACCTTCAAAAAGTTATTTTTGTAAGGAAACCGAAACATAAATTAGAATCACTGAAATGTAAAGATATGAATCGGTAAAAAGCTACAACTTTGACCCATCCAGCGCGAAATTACTTCTTTCAAACAAACAACAAGTTGGAAACATCATGGATTTTCTTCCCACAATGATTTCAAAGCCCGGAGTTTTCTTTGTCCGAACAAATCTCATTATGTGGGGTCCCTACACGAACCAACAATAGTGGGTTCGGCTCATTATGCTGCAAGGACGCTGATCCTCAGGTATGCGTGAATAGGCCCCTTTATGATTAAAGACCTTGGTGTACCAGCTTGTTCAGGTTCTTGCTGAAAAGCCGATTTCACTATCGGTACGTACGTACGTACCGACATTGACGACCTGTCGTTAGTGGTTCGCACTGGGGACGTACGTACCGACATTGACGACCTGTCGTTAGTGGTTCGCACTGGCGATGTACGTACCGACATTGACGACCTGTCGTTAGTGGTTCGCACTGGCGACGTACGTACCGACATTGACGACCTGTCATTAGTGGTTCGCACTGGGGACGTACGTACCGACATTGACGACCTGTCGTTAGTGGTTCGCACTGGCGACGTACGTACCGACATTGACGACCTGTCGTTAGTGGTTCGCACTGGGGACGTACGTACCGACATTGACGACCTTTCGTTAGTGGTTGGCACTGGGGACTACATAACCAGAGGTTGCGGTGTCAAATCCCGCAGGGGCGCAAATATTTGTGTGATGAGCACGAGCATTTGTACCAAGTCATGGATGTTTATAAACGTATATAAGTATATTTTCAACGATATTTTCCTGAAAGCTATAGGTAACTATTACAATTAATATTCGTATCAACGTACCCACATACTGCGTAATATCGCAGTATTATGTGAGAAGTTAAACCATGAATACGCACTTAACATATTAGACCTAATTTCACCTAAATCGAAAACTGCGTAATTTTGCCGCTAAAATAGTTTAATTACTAATGACTCCATTAACAGTCGGATTGCGGCCTATGTGGCGTTCATTGCTGATTAGGCGGTTTCATCAGTGGTGCAATTACTAGCATTTGGTTCTTTCAAAAATTTTGGTCCACTGAAACATCACTTCGATCGACATTTATTTTAGCACAGTCATAGACTACAGGCCCATGTCCAAAATAAATGGGTCATATAAACCACCAGGTACCTAACGTTTATACGACGATATGAGAGCATAAAATAATAAGATTCAGCACTATGCTTGCACTTGTAAGCTGTCCAACTGAGTGCAGGTGAAAATTCAAAAGTGCAGGAGAAGAGTCAGGAGTCAGGAGAGGTCAGTATACCTACTTACTTCTAATCATTTGATGTCAACTTACTTTTACTGGCAATTTGAAAATGGGTGGACTCGGGACTAAGCACATTATTAGAAGAGGTTTTCTATCTACCTAGTCTAATCGAAATAAAATTACAGTTAATTTTCCATTGAACTTAACAATGGTGCTAGGTTCAAAGGACGACCTCAGTCGATTCATCAATTACAATGACCATTGCTAATAGAGTATGCGAAGCTAGCGGTATAGAAGAAAAACCATACCAGTCAAAAAATTACTGGAAACTGGCCATGTACTGCTGACAAATCGTATAGGGAAAGTAGTACAGTAGCCAGGACATCGGTTTTTATTCTAAAATGGTCCCTATTATAAATGCATAAGAAGCTGCAGTATTGACCTTGACGTGCTTTATAAGATTTGTATTAGATTATTTAAATTGAGTGTAATACTTAAATACCTTTATAAGGTTACATTTTAGTAACGGATGAAACTTAGAGGGGCAAATGCAACAACATTAGTAAGTAATGTTTGTAAAAAAAAACATTTATTTTTATACGCTAGGTTACGAGAAAAAGTGTTAAAAATTTCGGTGTACGAGTAAATCAAAATAAGAAAGGCAGCGGCGAAAACGTAGTTTTTAAGTCTAAGCAGGATGATCTTAGAAATATTTATTTTTTTTGTTAGTAAAAATAAAAAAATTGCCCGTTTTTTGGAAAATAATGTTCAGGTAGTATTTCTCTGACTTAGTAAGAGGCTCTGTTAAAATATCATTACTTGCTAAAATGTAAACTTATATAATAACTTTTTGTGTTGCAGCAACCATACAAATTTTGGAAAGATTTATAAGTTTTAGGTTAGTGTATTTATACCTATATATTTTAATATTTCTTTTTGTGTTTGAATAAATAAACAGATACAACGACCTTACGAAATTGTTCAAATAATTGATCATCACTTTGAAAAAATGGGACATTTTGAGATTTCTCCCATAAAAACTACCTAGTTTAATTTGAGCACTACATAGAAAGGGTGAGTCTTGGAGGACCTGCTTAAAATCTGTTACGCCGTAAAAGGGTTATAATGATTTTGTAGGTACTTGACAATAAGAAGCAATAATATTGTAGGAGTAAAGCACCTACTTAGAGTAATTCTCAAAAAGCCCCGCCTACACAAAATCTATCAACCCTCGACGAGCTGTTTTTATTAATTTCCTTTCCTAAGCCCTCTCCGCTTTTAATACCGCTTTTCATCTTTCATTCCAATTCACATACCCAATAGAAGCCCCAATAAACACGCACCTCGTATTATGAAACGCAAAAACGGAATATTAAAGCGATAACCGCTGTCCATTTTTGACTAAAAGAGCTCTTTTCACAAAGCAAGTTTAACTTTTGACAGCGACAGTCGTTTTGATGTTCGCAAATTGCGGTCGCTTAGTAGGAGGGCGGGATGAATTTCTTTTTAATCCTTTGTTTATTGCACAAACATAATGGGCAGTTTTAATAATCCGCGAAGGGTAATGAATACCACAGGTGCTCCCCTGCGATATTCCCTATGAATGACAAATGAAAATAAACGAATACACCCCCATATTCTGTATTCTCATATTCAAAATCGCACGCAAACGTAGGTACATACGAACGTGGTATAACTCCAACGATCAGCTTACTTATGTGCAATGATGTACAAAATTCGGTAGGACGTTTGTGTACGTAGTAGGCACACAACAGGCGGGTAAAATATCGCATACATCTTTTGATATTTCGACATGACTTATCAGTAAATTGCGTTACGGATTTAATGGCAAACTTTCTTAAATCTTATTTTTCCTTTTAGACCTACTATGAAACTAAACAAGGCAGTGTTAAAGGTAGATATTCATTATCGTTGGGATCAAATAAAACAAAAATTGAAACATGTTCAGTGATATGTTGTTTTCATGAATTTCAGGGGGCGTACTACAATTGTATCAAGACTGAATAGTAGTTCTATCTTTTTTTATATTTCGACATGCCTTATCAGTAAATTTCTTTACGCCAAAATTTCTTAAAATCCTATTTATTCCTTTTAGACCCGCAATGAAACTAAAATAGGTAGTGTTAAAAAATCGATATTTATTATCGTTGGGATCAAAGGAAACAAATACTGTAAATTTTTAGTGATACATGCTTTATTGATTTCATAATTTTTCAGGGGGCGTGTAATTGTATCAAGGCTATCTACTTATTGCGTTAGCCATACGAAAGCGCTATAATGTTCAAGTTTACCATTGCTTGTTATTGATTGATTGTAGTGATCCCCTAGAACCCTCCTGAAGTGGTTTAAAGTTATGGTTAGTCATATTAATGTAAATTTATATCGTGATAAACAACCTTTAGTGGTTTTAACAAGGTTAAGCGAAACTGAAAAAATATGTAGATAGGGGAAGTAGATGGATGGAATAATTTATTATTACTTGCAGTCTGGGTAGTCCGATCAGTTAGTATCTTTTGTTTTGTCCTTTATATGCCACAATCTAGTATTGAATCGATGTATTTATTTGAACAGACACAGTTCATGTGCCGAAAAGATATGATTACGTAAGTTTTTATTGTTTTAATCTGAGCCTAGATAGTGGAAGGTTAGTCTCTCAAAGTCAAAGTCAAATGTTTTATTTGCAAGAATACAGTAAATACGGTGATAATGATGAATGAGTCCAGTGCATTCAGCCTAATACTAGCGTGCAAATATACTATTACAATAATAATTATTAATATTAATAAAGATTTAATTTATTATATTTTATCTATAAATTCAAGAAATTCCTTAACAGTGTAAAAGCTGTGGTGTAATAACCATTTTGTCAGCTTTGTTTTAAATGTGATGATAATTTAAGCAATGTAAATACAAAAAGTATATAAATACTGTTTATTGCACACAACACACAGTATACATTTACATAAATGCTCGTAGAGAACGGTACAATTTAGGCGGTCTTATTGCTTAAAACAATTTCTTTCAGAAAACCTTTCAAGAAGTAATTAATAGATCAAAGGTTTCAGATATTTATACCTAGAGGTAGGTAGGTTGTGTTTTAGTAAATAAAATACAAGTAAAGAACATCACATTTCATATTAGGCTCAGATAAAAATAAATTATGAATGTCCATTCAGGTAATTCAACCCTGCGACTCTTCAAAGCACATACCCCATTGATCCTTCGATAGTCGTCTTTTGTACTGAGCTTACGCCCGCTCCCTCATATGAATGCGTCTTGTTCAAGGCTTCAAGTGGCGCATCAACCTAATCGAAAACGGAATAAAATCTCAAGCGATTTTCATCTTTACACCCAACAGAACAGACTTCATTTTCAATTGAGAAGAATCACTGGTTTGTAGTAGGTCAATGTGCTAGCGTGTGTACGTACATTAGTGATCTTAATACGCGATATGCCCATGATCGATCAAAGCTCCTTGTTCATATCAATAGGGGCATTCAGAAAGAAAAGCGGTGCGTCCTGAGAGCTCGTACATTGCTGTCATCATCTGCACATTGACCTTATGGGAAATTCATTGGATATTTTTTATGGAATTAAAATGAATGTTTTTGAAATACATGAACAGTCGGCGGCATATTAATCTACTTATATTATTTAGTTAATGTTCATCGCAAAAGTTCAATAGCATTTTGTTAATTATTACGTTTTTGGCACATTAGGGTAAGACGATGTGTTAACCCCATGTGTACGTATACGATGCTACCTCAAATTCGCAAAAAAATTTGCTTAACAAATATTGGTGACTAATACAATTTAATTCAAATTCGAATTAAATAAACTATTTTAAGTTTTTCAATTTGCACTAAAATTAATTTCATATTGTTAATTTTTACTTATGTACAGTGGCGATCAACTTATGGTTGAAATATAATTGCGGAAATTTGACAGATCATAGTAGGGTGATGTGAGGCCTACTGCACGTAAAAAGTCCCTGGAAGTCGCCTTTCATTTACTCTACTTTTACTCTACAAAGACCAAAGTGACCAGATTAAAATTAGTTCAAAAGCTCCCATATATACTATGAATCTCCGAATCGTCGTTAGTCATCATCAAACAACCAGCTACACCGTTTAAACGTTTTATTTATTTACTTGTCATCGTTATGGCTATTAGATGCCCTCGTAAAAGTCAAAGTTATCTTATGCGGCCCAATCGAGCGCTCATCGTCTACATAATCCGGACTGTTAAGGGTCAGACGTATTCTTTAAGACACACTTCAAATGTCAAAAAGTTTAAAATAAGAATAAAAATTATCAACAGCAAATTCAATTCGGAGCTATAAAACTAGAGCTTTTAAAAAAGCAGAAACAATTCATTCTTTTCATATTTAGGATTGCAACGTTGCAAGCAAAACAATTTCTAAGAGAGTGAAGTTAAACCTATAGTTATCACACTGTATTAGTAGCATTTTTTTTGATTTCGTAATTTTGCATGTGTGAGTTAATTATACTGACGTTTGCATAACGCTTAAACCGTTCTATATCAAGGCAATGTAACGCGTGACCCTTAATTCACGGGTTCCTATAATCAGGGCAGCTAAAATGTGGGTATTCAATAACTCCATTGACGGGGCGTTATAGGCATAATTATGAGTTCGTATTGTGTAAACTTCCTGCCTTAGCGCTGTCGCCGGCTCACCGTCCTGTGACGAGCTTAGGCCGGGCGCAGACTTCACAGGCAGTACGTGATTAAGCACTGATATTACCTGTTTGACATGTTACAGCAGCTGTCAAGTTTTGTGATTAGTCAGGGGGCCCTACCGTGAAAAAATAACATTTATTTTTATTTAATTGATAGGCAGACATTTGACCGCAATCTCACCTGACGATCAACGACGATGGGACATCTTTCTCTTCTTCTTCTTAGCCTTCTTCTACCATGTTCTTGGTGTAGGCCTCTTTTCTTTTATGCCAGTCTCTTCTATCTTGAGCCACATGTATCCACATCGAATGATGGATTGGTGGAATGATCGAAAGATGGGACATGTCTGTCTAGAAACAGCATGTTGACTATTTTCTTAAAGTAATTCAGATTAGTGTCCGACCGAAACTAGTTTTACGACCGAAACCGAAACCGAACATTCGGTCGGACACTAATTCAGATCATAATATTTAGATATGGATGTAGCCTTTACACTTTACACACAACATTTCAATTTTATATTTGTCAACTTACTACTTACAACTATTTACTTAAACGGACAACTGAAGGCTTGATTATTATGTGTTAGTATGTGCTTAAAGAGCAGCCAATACAACATTATTCCGTGTTATTATTATCAGCATGGTGGTTTTTCATGGATTTGGTCATATCAAACCAGACCAAAATTCATATTGATCTAGAAATGAAAGGTAATTTCTAAAACTTTCATATGTGTAATTTATGAAAGCGCAACTTTAATCAAAGCCTTTATTTATTTCGTAGCAGATGTGGCACTTTTATATTTATATTAAAGTGCCACGAAAAATAAAATTATGATTGCTTTTGATTTCCGCTATGATTGTTTACAGCAAAATATGTTTCCTGTTTAATAATGGATTTCCGCAAAGTATTCCATCAATTTCATTGTCTAATTGTCATCTATGTCAAAGGTTACTCCGTCTGTGGCTTGCGCCTGCCCTTCGCGGTAACCGTCTTTCTATTGATGTATCAAAGCTTAGCAACGTACTCAGACGGCATATTAAAATGTGCAGTCACGAACGAATCATCGTGACTCTCTGCCTCGACAAATTATAGAGACAAACGCGATGTGTGACTGCCACGGCGGTTATTCAATCGTATGTTTTTTACAGACAAAAAACCCAAACATAATATTTGGTTTGGAATAAGAGCTATTTTGATTGAAGTTTCCCTGACGCTAAGCTAAGTTTAATCTAGCGTGGAACTGGATTCGAGCTGCTAGTTAACAGGTCACTTTGGAAAACTATGGGAGAAGCCTATGTTCAGCATTGGACGTCCTGTGGCTGATAATAAGAATGACGATGGTTAAAGCTCTTGTATAATTCGGTATTCATCACGAGTTACAATAGCAATACTCATCATGGGTAAAAACTAACATTCATTTTATTAAAGATGACAAGATAAGTAATAATATACAAAACACAAACAGAAATGAATATCACATAGATCTCAATCTGTTTATCCACGATCTGAAGATATAAGGCGGTAGCAATACGAATAAAATTTCTAGCATTCAGGAGATAACCACAAACAGTTATTACGAAGCCAACGAACAACGAGTAAGTACCTATGCTCACGGTTTCCACCGACCGGGAACATGGCATTATGGAACTCGGTTCCTTTCGTATCACAACTTTAACCGAATTAGTTTTGCACTAGCATTTATATTGGAGACTCGTGTCTTAGTCGAGTATGTACTTTGTGATATCCATCATACGATTGCGATTTCTATTTATTATATGCTTTATGAAGTTCCGTTATTGATTTCACCATATCCCTTATTTGTAGAGAATAATAATAAGCTATATTATCTACTGTTTGAACATCATTCCAAAAAAAGCTTTCAAAGATGTCCCCTTTATAGCTTTTTTTTTCAGTTCTAACGGATTTTCAAATTCAAACCTGCAATGCCACACTTGGAGTTTTTGATTTACTATTTAAGTTACTGTCGTCGCACCCGAGACCTCAACTTTTTTGGGTATCGAAGATCAACTTTTGCACTAACCCCACGGTGGTACCTCCAGCGATACAACCGTTCAATTAGTGATACACCACCATCTTATTAATGTAATTAATTGTATCAGGCTACCCGCTATTCGATTTTGTGTTATGTTTGAGGTAACACATAATGACTTTACCCCGGAGACTTGAATCCGTTAGCAAATCTTCGATTTTTTAATGCAAATGGGATTGTCAAAAAATTATAAATATATTTTTTTAGCTTTTGGAAAGCGCTATTCATTTTTTGTATTGCGAATTCATAGCACAAAACACATTACAAAAGTGCATTCACAGAGCGGTATAAAGCAGCGTGCACACATCCGACCGGGTTTAATTGAACCGGGTTCGTTAGCGACCGGGTAGTCCCGGCAACCCGGGTAACCGGCTTCACGCAACTTCGATAGAATTAGTTTTGCGCTCGCACCCCGTTCCAGATAATGAGGATAGGTTGTTTGTTTTACAGTTTTTGTACAACCTCATTAAAATGTAAAGGAATGATTTCTGTTGTATTTTTTTTAACATTAGACTGGGAATTGTGATTGTGTCCGCAACTTTGTAGAGCTTAGTTTCTTGGTTGTTAAAGTAAGATTCGAGAATTACGATTGCACAGAATGGATGATTAAAACATCTAGACTTGATTTGTATAAATACTGCGTAGCAGGTTCGACTAGATATTTTGTGCGGTATTTTTTCTTATCTATTATCATCATACAAGAGAAGGGCGGAAAACAGAGTAAGATGGTAGACTCTACTGACAAGAGCTAATCCCAATAATGATGATAATAAAGGTACAAAAAATGGGTCAATTGATTGAGAATGTAAAACATACTTAGTTCTAAATGTATCATTATTTTCTAAGAAAAAATATTGTACGGGCATTAGCACATCAAAGATATTTACTGCTGTTACTTAATACACTCCTGGCCACTGAACGAACTAGTCTATAACTCTCCAAGACGGCGCCAACTTACACGGTCCTCCGCTTCTCGCATCCAGCCACCACCGGCCACCTTCCTCAGGTCATTGGTCCATCTAGCAAGGGGGCATGTATAGGTACAATAATTAAAGCAATGAGTAAAAAAATAATATCAGCCAATATCATAAAGACAAATTAGTCAAATCCTGTGACGTTAATACGCCCAAAATAATATTTATGAATTCGGTGCCAAAGCCGAATTATAATCGCGTCCATCTTGTACAATTTTCCTACATTTCTGTTATTTTCCGTCTCCACATTTAATTACGCTATTATAATATGAGAAACAAAGTTACATTAATAATAAATTATTCCTCCTAGTCGGGCAAGGTAATCTCGATAGAGATTAGTCAAGTATGCCAATTTTCTTATAACTATATTGCTGCCAATTTGTGTGTGCAATACACTTTCATTTATATTTTTTTACTATCTGCAGTAGGTATTTGATTTTTCATTAAGCTAAACTCGATAAAAAGTATGTTAGTTTAGTATAGTGAAATGTGACGTCATAGTTTACTATTCCCATTCAAAATCAATCGAATACGAGCGTTTTGACAGTTCAATAAAAGTATGTCAACGATTGGTGGTGTCAGGTAGCCAACTATCAAATCTTCCTTTGCATTGTAGACATAAACTTTGGCTAAAACAAAAATCGCTAAAATCGGTTAAAAACAACACAATTCAGCCCCAATGAGGTTTAGTTGGAAATATAAACAGAATTGGTATGCAAATGGGATATCAACCCTACTTAATGCAGGGCGCTTCTTGGGTCCAAAGGAAATACAGCAACAGAATTAAGAAATCAGTTTTTCAAGCCGATTTATTAATTCTGTTACCTACCTACCTACTTACTGAGAATTTGTTATTTCTTCTGTTCACGTAACTGTTCTAGAAGAAAGAATTAAAAAACTTTGATTGCAAAATGACAACTTAAACAGTACCTTGTCTCAATTTCTTTAGATTTAAAACTTTTTAATGATATTAAATGATGCAAGAGTACTGTATACCCCTAAATATTTTTAATAACTACCTTTTTAGGGTTCCATACCCAAAGTGTAACAACGGGACCCTATTACTAAGCCTCCGCTGTCTGTCTGACTGTTACCAGGCTGTATCTCATAAACCGTGATAGCTAGACAGTTAAAAATTTCACAGATGATGTATTTCTGTTGCTGCTATAACAACAAATAGAAAATAATAAATATTTAAGGGGGGCTCCCATACAACAAACATGATTTTTTTGCCGTGTTTTGCTCGATATTAATAATGGCAACAGGTAGATGCTTGAAATGTTTACAAAATAACAATATATATATTCACTTTAAAAATAAATAAATTAATTAAATACATATATATTAAATATAGAAATAAAATGCCTGGTGGCTTTCTATAGACGTTTATTTGTATTTTCCCAGTACTTAAACACAAAAAGACTATGATGAAAAATGATTTAAATAGCTTAGCAGAAATCGTCGTAACGTCTTTATAATGGCCGTCCTCTTTCTCCCAGATTTTATCACACCATCCCCATTCATTCAACCCTTCGTTCATACCTTGCACTCACTCATCTGCGTTCCGTTCTACCAAGCAAATACTTACATTCCCACATATATATATATATATTTAAGGGGGCTCTCGTTCAAAAGTGTTTTTATTTCGTATTTTAATGGTACGGAACCCTTCGTGCGCGAGTCCAACACGCACTTGGCCGGTTTTTTTAACATCATGCTTTGAACATTGCATGTATGATTAAAAATAATAATAATGTTAAAAAAAGGATAGGGAATTTTATGGTCTCTTACAACAAACCCCAAATTACTACAAAACAAACAAGCTGTACATGACCTTAATTAGAACACAACACCCTGTTTAATTAAAATGTACTAACAAAAGTTGTGGAATTTGCGTGTAGATCTTATTAGTACAACTTAGACACGACATGGGAATATGCGGCTAACTCGCAAACTGAACAGAAATATTTTGTCGCGCCGAAAACTTGTGTTAACTTCGTAAATATATCATCACACCCGACAACAAGAAATGAGGAAAGTTAGAATTACGAAATATATTGATAAAGTTGAAAGAATGATTTATTTAATTCATCAATCTTGACGCGGTTTTTGCTATTCCCCGTGTCGTTTACAAATCGAGGGTTTTTGTAGTTTGAGGACGCGTAAACGTTAAACGATCGTATATTGGGTGAGAACTAATAAAAAACAGGTACTTAAATAAAAAAAATCGAAATTAATTCGTCTATTAATCTTACCAGGCCCCAAAATACGTCGAACTCGGGCTATGGCGACTAGATATACAAGGTTATGTATTGGTACTGCTAAACCTCTTGAGGAGTGATTCTGGTCTGGACCCCTCTATACAAACTGATGTCAGCTGATCGGCGATTTTTATGGTGAGGTGAGTATTTTTTGGGCGATATCGATGTTGGTTCCATATAAAAAGGTGTTGTATTCGAGCACTAGAATAAGCCCCTAAGAGGTTTTGCATTAAAAAGAAATAATATTGAATAAAAATATAGGACAACACCATAAGCTCTTAATCCCAAAATTAGTTGCTGAAGCACTTGTGATATGGAAATCAAAAAACGGTAATACCACATCACAGAAACCCGAGATAACATGAAAATATAATTTTCCAAATTGTCAGGACGGTATATCGAACCCGGGACCTCAAAGATGGCGCGACGTCCTGAAAACCGTCCCACTCGATCACAGAGGTTGACATATTGTCGACTGTAAATATATTTTTTTTAAATATCGATGGGAGACCAAGACGGTCACTAATTAAAAACCCATCTCGAAACATCTTTTAGAATAATAAAAGGAAATATTAATCAGTGCTCTCATTGCATGCATTGTGCAATTTTAATCCAACAAAAGAATTCTACAAATTGTAGCCCAGACCGTTTAGTGCTGAGGATTACACAATGCAAAATCCTTCTGTAGCTTAGCCAGCGTTATTGTGTTTGTTTAGTTTTATTGTAAACTAGCTGGATATTATCTTTTGAATCTCTAGGAACAGAGATCTAATCAGGACTTTTGTTTTCATGCTAAATATCTGAGATACACAAGAGATTAACCCAAGTAGTTCCGATGTTCAACTTGTTGTGCGTGCTAGTCAAAGCGTACCTATAGATTTAAGTAGATTAAATATCAGGTCTATTTATCTATCTATAATTTAAGAGCTACGCTCTTGTCGGTGGAGTCTTCTCCATTCCTCTCTATTCAGTGTCATTTCCTTGACTTCCTGGTACAACACGATTCCTAACTTTTCCTTGATTTGGTCTATGTAGGACCTTCTTGGTCTTCCTCTTTTCCTTTTCCCTTCTACTTTTCCCTCTCTAATCACTCTGATTAGTTCATCGTGTCGTACCAAGTGTCCCAGCATCTTTCCCCTCCTATTCTCGATGGTTTGCAGTATTTATCTTTCCTCGCCAACAATTTTCAAAACCTCCTCATTGGTCTTTTTTTTTCTAATATCAGGTGCGATCATATAATTAGGTAGAGTAAAATTAACAATTCTCTGAAAATTATCATTCACGATCACTAAATATGATAAAATAAAGGTTCCCCGGCGTCTGTCAGTATGAGTGTTCGCGATAATCTTAAAAACTACTGAACGGTATTTCACGCGGTTTCCATTTATCAACTGTTTGTTTGACTCACTCCTCACGGTTTTGGTAGATTATCTTAGATAAATAATAAACGCGAATAGGTTTTATAATTCCTACATAATAAAGCAAAATAAATACACTTAATTTCCTGACAAAGTCAATTACTTACATTATAAAAACATATAAAAAATAAGCCCAAAAACAATTAGGTTAATAAGCTTAAAATAATGTTTTTACTCATTCATGATTTGTTTATCTAGCTAGAAGATTTTCCGTAATAAGCACGCTTCCGAATAAATAAAAATATATTAGGTTACATAATTTATGAGGAAAATGCCCTTATTATTCTTGATCAAACCATGAAAGAAACGCAATAAAGTAAAGCTGAAAATGAAGTGAAGAATGTCAGTCTTATCTCACGTGAGATTTCTTTAGTAAAATCTTTTTAAAAGTGCAGAAAATAAAAACAAAAGAATGAAAGTAATTTTGCCGAGTGCTACCGATTTGTTGTTCGTACCTACGAGTAACGTTTAATGTGGGTAAGAACAGTGGCCACCAGCACCACATCAGACAGCACATTTTTGTTCTAAAATAGCCCCTATACAAGGTAACATTTAAACAAGTGACCATATTTTAACAGAGCCCCTTACTATTTCAGAGAAATAGGATCTGAATACCTATTATTTTCCAAAAAACGGTCACTTTTTTTTCTAACAAAAAATGTAATATTTTTACAACATCATGTTTAGTCTTAAAAACTAAGTTTTTGCCTCTGTCTCTATCATTTTGATTTACTACTGATACACCGAAATTGTGTACCAAACGGATGCAAAAGAGTAATCACAACACTGTTTACTTAGAAATCAAAATATTTTTGAAGTTTTGAAACGTTCAAAATGTTTCCCTCGAAACCCAGCGTTTACAAAAAATATTTTTTTTACAAACATTATTTACTAATGTTGTTGCTTTTGCCTTTTAAGTTCTATAAGGTTCTATTAGTAGTAGTCCTCCTAGCCGAATTTCGACTACGGCGGCCTATCTCAACAGAGACCAGCCAACTGCGCGGGACATATTATAGTGCACAAGTGTGTGCGCAATACACAAGTGCACTCTCTGTTCCTTCACTCTCATAATTCGGTGAGACGGCAGTTCGACATGACTGTAGAGAGATCAGGCGCAGGACCAACGGGTTAACGTGCTTTCCGAGGCACGGGGGTGTTAACACCACCAACTTCCTGACTCCGGAGCTGTATTTGAGTAATTTCAAGACAGAAAAACCCAAACACCCTCGGCCCGACCTGGAATTCGAACCCGGGACCTCGTGGATAGTACCCAGCGTGCTGACCACTAGACCAACGAGGCAGTCTTTAAGGTTCTATAGAACTATTACAACTGCATAAGATGCCACAGCAGTTACTTGACGAGTTGTCCGTATGTACCTCAATATCTTATTATCTCTATCTTCGTTTGATATTATTACTTATTTAAATAATCAAAGCGAAAAACTTTTTTTTTCGGTTGACATCGAACGAGGTTAAAAAAATACTTCGTAAGGTGGAAAAAAAACTTTTTCGATATAAAGCGCGCAAAAAGTTGTCACAGTCGGTTGATTTCCTTAAAGTAACACTGTATTTGCGATCTACTTTCCGTGTACATGTTTAATTCATGATCTGCCAAAAAAGGCGCTACGCACAAAATTGACAACGTAAAAAGTGCCTGCAGAACCCCAATAGGGAAAGATACAGAGACCTCACTATAATGCTCGGTTTTTTTAAGTTTTTTATAGTTTTGTCTATTCATTATGCATACTGGTAAAATAATTAATAATTACAAGCCGGTTTTGACCCTTTCTTAACTTTTTAAATACAGGTGTAATATTTGACAATCATCTTGTTGTAGTGGTTCGCGCTCCGGACTACAAAACCAGCGGTTGCGGGTTCGAATCTCGCAAGAGGTAAATGTTTGTGTGATGAGCACGAGCATTTGTACCTAAGTCATGGGTGTTTATAAACGTATTATAAGTATGTCTATCCGCTATCCTATTCCACTACCTAGGTATTTAAGAAAAATCTTACTGAAAGTTGAAAAGGAAAGATTTGTGTAACGAATTAACTCACAAATTACTTGCTGGTCCGATTAAAAATTTGTTCTTGTATTGTTATCAAAGAATCGAATGCAATAATTTAGCATTGTCTTGAGTGACATGGGATATTTAGAATAGTATCATAATTATTTATAATAGAGTCGCTTGCTAGTTTTTTAATTTAAGCGTACCTTCTGCTATCAGTTGACTTACGACTCAATTCGGTGTAATTTTTTCATACTCTTAAGTGCTAAGGAAAGCGCGAAACGTAAAAATTGCTAGAAATTTAAGTGTCAACAACAGATTTGATTTAAGCATAAGCACGTCGTCGATACTGTTGCACTTAAAATTACGTTGTGAATATACAGGAATTCGAAATCGTTTTAATGTCTGACAAGTTCTTATGCATGAGGGTGCTACAATCAATATTTACCCGACCGGAGTAAAGCCCAAAATAAGGGTTATTACTTTATTGTTGCATTGTAAGAACAGTTTCATCTTGATTTCAGCATGACCTAAAGTTTCGACAGTCAGGGATAGTTATAGCACGTTTTGATGAAGAAACTTTAAAATATAGGTAGTAAGTAGTGATAAGAGTCTTGTTGTGTATTCTACTTGATGTTAAAACCATGTATAAAAATATCCCAAGTGAAGATGTATTGTATTTGGACAGTATCATAAAGCGTTGACAGTTACTACAGCTCAGTAAGGCAGGGCTAGAGTACGATTAGTTTTTTTCGTTTGTTAGTTGTACTATGGCGCAACAGAGTCGAGTTTTATCATTTACCCTAAGACTCTTTTCTTTTATTTATTTTTATATATGAGTATATTAAAAGCCAGTACATTAGTTGTTTTACTAACCGATGCTCTTACGGTGAGGGAAAACATGGTGAGGAAACCTGCAAATTCAGGCGACTGCATGTGTAACCGTGATCCAAAACTGGTTAGGTTCCCCTGGTAACAGGGTCACGGAGGTCAGATGGCAGTCGCTCCACTGTAATTACTTGATCTGCCACAAACTGGATCATGGTCAGAGGACCCTGGGCCCTCGCGTGCGAGTGCACAACCTGGAGAGCGCTGGTAGGATGATGAGGATGACTATATTAAAAGCCAAAGAACATTTTCAGGTTAGAAAATGACAAGCACTTTTTTAAACCCTCGTCAAATCGCAGCAATTCGGACAATCCCGACTGACCGATCGACCACTTGCTACGTTCTTGAACTTCAAACCGATCTTTATCGTAGTCAGTACATTAGCTCGTCGTATCGGCAATCGGCATTTTTTGTTTCCAATACCAGCCGATAGTATGCAAAAGACTGATGAGTCAACTCGACAATGGACTTATCTGATCATTATAATGGATTTCGACTCTGGTTCTGAAACTTTTGAGAGATAGACTCTTAACTTTATTTACTTTTTTACCTGGCGATAGATTTTTAAAATGTTTCTTAATATTTTATTAAGATTATTTTTTATTATAGAATTCAATCTGGAGATTAAATTTTTTTTATTCCTTTCTTTCGTGGTTGTGTTATCAGTTTATCACTCTATATTAATACTTTTTAGCTTATTTAATGTAAGTAAGTTAAGCATTCTAAGATCTACATTTTTAATCTGTGTTAAATCATGTGTCGTACACAAAGCAAATTTCGTAAAAGCTATATGACATAAAATTTAATCTCAAAGGCCAGCTGTGGCCGGCTACATTTAACTTTCAAAAATGCATCGCAAAATATGAATTTTGTGCCGATGCACCGTAAAACAATAAAGTCCTACGTGTGCTATTTCGGTTGCTCTGTATTTGATACAAGAACATTATTTGTTCTTAAGTTTAAGTGTCGTAAAATGTAGAGTTAGTGTGAAAATCGAATAGCTATTATAATTTTCTTCATTTCCTATATATATTTTTTTCAAGGTAATACATATTTACAGGCAACTTAGAGATATTATAAAACATGATTATGTACAAAATTAAAAGTATAAAAGGGTCCTTGTGGCGAGGTTCCCAGGATGCTGGCAGCGTTACCTCGCTGGATAGCGATGCTTATCCGCTGTGCAAGGTAGCTGCCAGCTCTTGGGTCACTACTGATGTCAATCAGCCTCTTGGAAATCTCTTTAAAAAAAGAGATAGCGTTGGGACCCCACGGACCCAGTTTTTCGACTCCAAACGATTTCTTTATTATTGACCATGTCATGTATGATGAACCAAGATTAAGGTTAAACCTATGTTTAAAAAATATTATGTATTAATTTAAGTAATAAATATTATTTCGCGTGTACATAGTTACTTTCTTAAAAAAATGCAATACCTAAAAGAGTCATTATGTAAAGCTCCATTGTATTTATAAGAACTGAATGTACTCATAATGGCTAAACGCATTTGAATTTGAAAACCTTCGCTTTTCCGTTTTGAGTACAACCTAAATGTGAGTTAAAACTATTAGTTTATTGGAAGTAAGTAAACCAGTTTAAAAAAGCTGTTAGATTTTCAAGAATAATAAAATACCTGTGTATGTATTCCATTAAAAAGGACCCACCGCTAATCAGTTTCTGCTTTCCCGCAAGCGGTTGACTGGTAGAAAAGAAAGAAATACCCTTAGGGTAATGTATAGAGTATAGGGTAATGTAATGCCTCAGCATTAAGTCCTGGTTGGGTTTGGACTTCGGTTGTTTACGAATTTATTTATTTATTTAAACTTTTTGCACACAGTTTAGTGTACAAATGGCGGACTTAATGCTAAAAGCATTCTTTACCAGTTAACTATAGGCCCAGGCAGAGAAAATACAGGCGGTGCAAGATAGCATATTAGAAATATAAAAAGGAACAAAATAATAGATATACCTACACATTACATACCTACATAAATAATAGTATAGATAAAATACATATTGATACATAAACATACACATAATACAGATATGTAATAATATTACACAGAACATATCATTCAGACAGAACAGAGACAACAGACAGAATTTCAGGGCAATAAAGTTTAAAAAAATAAAATAAAAAATATGAGCGAAGTTTGAGAACCACCGGCGATGTATATGGGAACGGGATGACTGCGCAAGCGCATTGTGCACCTAATTGGCCATGGCCGAGCTTCGGCGAGGCCCGATTGAGATAACATTATGAGAAAAGGGCATTGTTTGCTATTATTGGCGGGGATTTGTCATCTTCGAATATTTGCTTTGTTAGCTTTTAGTATTCCTTACGGAAATGTTGAGCAAGAATCATGTCGTCATTACTAGGCACATACATACTTATTGTAAGTAGTTTTAAGAAGTGCCAAAGTTACAATCAAATTGTACCTAATGACTACTAGATATGCACGAACATAGTATAAATTGCAAGAAAATAATAGGTAGTCATTTCAATATATATATATTTTAATAATAAAATTATTCTTAATATTTTTTTGTCACAAAAAACTAATAAATTACCTAAAACATGCCGTAAATAACTTTGTGAATTTCTGAACTGTTGTATGATCAAAATTGTACACGTTAACCTATAAAATATAGGTAGGTATTACTTCACTAGAATATTCTTATAAAAACACTACTATTTGGTTGTTTTTTAAAATATGTTTTAAGTATGTATTAAAAACATTACAAAAAACTACGGGACCGACACAAGGGTAGCCCGACACACTCGTCCCGTTGTTACCAGTAACCAATAACTCCCAAAGGAGCCATGTCCTCGTAAGTATATTGTGTTGCCAACACAATAAATTCTTTTGGATTCTATGACGATTATTCAATGATTAGTTGAGCGTAACTAATACGGTTAAGGGACACATTTGTGACAAATACACGTATACATGTCAATCTGGCAGGGATAATAGTTTTTTTGAGATGAATGAACGTCAAATAACATTTTTTTTGGAAATGCTTACGAATGTCTGGGATAATGTTGGCTTGGACAAACAAATAGGCCGTAAAAAACTTTGTTGTTAATGCTAGTGCTTTTTGCTCTGTCTACAACCGACTGTTGCCTCAAGTTTAGTTAGCATAAAAGTGGTTGGTACTTGCTTCCTATAAAATGATTGACAGAACGCGTTGAAAAGCATATTCTTTGCATTTGCAAGCATACGCTCTGCATATTATGTATGTTGTACAAGAAGAGTAAATTTTGCTTCTGATTTTGGTACGACGATTATTCGCATCTCAATATTGAAGTTACTACAAAAACTTAATCAGTTGAGAGAAATCATATATCTACAAATAAAGTGGCTCAATGACTAACTGACTGACATATCAACGCAGCCCAAAATAGGTACTAGTACTACAAATAAAACACTTAAAGTTTTGCACCATATTTTTTTAAATATTGTAGGTGACGACTAAGGAAGCATTTTCTTTTTTACTCCCTTAAGATATTTGCCTCTTAAGGGAGTAAAAAAGGGGGGGGCAAGTTAGTATGAAACTCCGACAGTTTTGAATTAAACAATGACGTATTTTTAGATTTTTGAAAACTTAACCTGAAAGGGAGTAAAAATTAGGGTAGAAGTTTGTAAGTATGAAAATTGATTTTAAGCGGACAAACTCGCTGGTGTCGGCGAGTTTTTTTAAATAAAACCACAAACAAATCGAGTTTTCAAACCCTAATGCATTACGCCACACGCGTATCCATGACAGTAAAGCCTCCAAAACCTGTTATAGGCGAAATAGCGTGACCCAGTTCCGTGAAATATGACATCGCACTCCGCAGGCCTCAATCCGGGGTGAAAAAATGTGCAAATGCAGTAAAAGCCGATGGGAGGGCCGAAAGCAGTGCGTTAACACCGTTACGCGCGGACGCGGCCGTCACACGTGCGCTGGCTAAAATAGACCCTAGATTGGTTCAAGTGAAGGAAAACAAGCGGTTTTTAAAAGTAATAAAAAAGAACACTCTAGCAATAAGCTCATACCTACGCGCGCGGCGCTACGTTGCTGGTTGTCCAGACAAGCATGAGTGAAGTGCTCGTGAGGTGCGCTAGAAGGTAGCTTCTTGTAGCTGTCAACCCTATCGCGCCATGTTATGACGTCCTTGTGTATTATGAATTGTTATCCAGAGTTAAAATAATGAAATTCGCTTGCAATGTATTTCCGTAAGTGTCTAATCGAAAAGGTACTCAGAGGCGAGCTAAATTACACCATTTTTGTACGACATTGAGTGGATATTTCTTTGAATACCATTGCAAAGCAATACTTCTGTACGTGGTACTAATATTTATTCTGTGCTTAGGCGGAACCTATAACAAGTTTGCAAATTGGACCAGCTTCCAAAATGGCATATAACAATGCAACACAGTGCGGCGTGACTGCGAGGCGTGACTGCCATGGATGTGCCGTGCGATATGGTGGTGTTCAGCAAGAAAACGGCGTTAACTGTTACTAAGTATAACACGCCACCGACATTCTTGCATATTTTCCCACGACTAAAATTAATTTGCTTGTTTTTTCAGTTATAAAGTTTTAAATAAGAAACCAAAAATTCGCACACAGGTAGGATTTGAACCTACGACCTATGGCTAACCGGGCCAACGCTCTCAACGCAGTTATAAGTAGTTCATTCTAATTCAGATTGTCCAGGACTATTGAACTTCCTTTCACGTATGCAGTAAACTTTATCATAATATTGTCTCTTGACATCAGCCTTTGGCCTTGGCTAGATTTTGTCGCCAGTATTAATTTGTTCATCAGTGCCGAGATCTTGATATATACATATATTATTCAATCCGAGCCTGGCTGCTCGGTTCCGGAAACTCATCAAAGATATCCTCAAATATATCCCCTAGGCGATCAGTATTATAATAATGTGTGTTATTTGTGAAATCTGTGCTATTTTATTATGGTGCTTGCTTTCATTGTTATTATGGTGTATTTTACGTACTCTTTGTTTTTGCCACTATGTAACTTGGCCGTGAAAACATGTCTAGGATTACTATCTAGTACGAAACTGTTAATAATAAGTTTGTAAATTTATTCCATTATAGCAATTTTTTTTTATTAAATAAATAAATAAAATATAGGTAGTGTGCTTACCTCTATACTCTTATTTTACGCCAGTTAGCATTCGAAACTCCATAGAGTCGAAATTGTATTTTCGTTTTAACAATTTGGGTATTTCTCGATGATAAATTTTCTAGTACATCATCATGAACATCACATGTGTTTGATGATGTTTGAGTAAATAGAAATTTTGCTCGATTTAATTTGCGTTTTAAAAAAGTGTCTTTCTACTCGACTGTTATGTAATTTATTAGTACTAATCGTAGCTGTGTTTGTTTGTGTGAATTTTACCAACCCTATTACACACGTCTTAAGCTACGCTAAAAGTACCATTATAATCTAAACTGCCTGTGTAGCGGCCGCGCTCAGAATCTGATTTCAACTTATACTGGTCCTTGTAGTTTGACTGAAAGCCTCCCCAGTATAAACTGACCTGCCTTAGTAAAGCCGTGTTCTAAATGAGAGTTCAGCTAAATATGGTCGTGTGTAGTTTGAGTTAGCTTTGCGTATGCTACCTGCTTGGCACGATGATCGCCAAGCATGAATCACGCGGCGTGACTTGGCTGCTAATGAGCCATCAGCATTGTCTTACCGCCATAGCATAGTGTACACGCTTAGGCATGTGGCTTTAGGCGCTAGTGTTGTGTGCCAGTTACGACTGATATGGGTACAACGATATCGATGGTAAAAAATATCGACCGTCTTCAAGTAGGATTGGATTCCACGACCTGTAGCTATCCAGGTGAATACTTATTGAAATAAGCTACCGAGGCTACTGCCCGAAGGTTGTTTGGAAGAAATTGCTTTTAGCAATAACACCTCCTAAATTATACGACTCTATGAATTCTTTTTAATGTCCACTGAGCGTGGTGTGCAATAAAATATTTTATTCGAAATGGGTTTGCTCTTGACTCTAGACTAAGCCAGACGTGGCGTAGACAGAGTCGACGGTGGAGATAGCCCCAGAAGAAGCCTGTTCACTCTGACTTTAAAAGTTTTTGGGTTGTAATACATTGGAAACACTGAACTTGCTTCAGTTTTTCAGTTCAGTGAGTTCCACAACATAGCTGTCCGTATTACAAATACCTATCGATAGTACGCGATATTCTATTTGTCGAGGTCAACCACCGATACCTATTCCGGCTGCACTATGATTCCTGACTGATGTGATTCAAGGTATAGGGCCGTTTCATCATGTTATGAAAATGCATTGTCATTCTTGCGGTTTGATTCGACTGTGACAAGAGAAATAAGTACAACATACTCGTACATACCCCACAAGTGGAGTGACTAAGTTTTTTTGTCATAGTTGGGGCACATACTAAATTATTAGTCCAGACCTTACCGTGACCGTTCGTACTACAGACCTTATAAAGCCATCACTTATGAATGACTAACAGCCAAAAATCCTTTGAGTAGAAAACCCAATATAGTGGACGTGTTTTAGATTTCAATAAAAAAAGTTTTATTTTTAAATGGGTTTGCTATATTTGCTGATAAATCGCAATTAACCTCTTAAATATAAGAATAAGTCTATAAAAAAATGTTTTACGTGATAAGCATTCACTTTGCAATCCAAATATTTTTTCGAGTGCAATATTTGGTCTTTAGAATAAGTCTAACGAAAAATACAAATTTTATTTACTCAATAAACTACTATTCACTTGTTTTAAAAACTAATAGGTATATATTTTTATCTCGCTGCATGGTACCTGATTTTCTTTTTCAGTTCCCGAGAAATTGCGCGGCTTCTGTAAAATTACTTAACTCTGCATAGAAGATGAATCTAATAAATTCGCTTAACTCAATATTACCTTCACATTTATACGATGTACGCCGAGGAATGTGGCTCTCAGTAAACATGCAAAGGGCAATTGGCAACTCAAGGTTATCATGCCTTAGGCGAAAATTCGTGCCAAAGAAGATTAACTACTGGATAAACGATGCTTTAAAACGTGTTTGGTACATTAAAGCGAATGAATGCTAACGTGTAAAATACTTGTATTTCGTACGTACAATGAAGTTTACTGAGTTATCAGGGATTTTGACGATATCCGTAGCCATCTCAGAAGTCCCAGGTTTGTTCCCCGGTCGGCCTAGTAAAAACCTATTCACTCTTGCCTTAAAGATAATCCAGGTCGTAATCTTTCGGGAAGACATTAGCAGGCAAATAAATGCTCGAACTCATCACACAAACATTTGCCTCTTGTGGGATTCGAAGCAACCACCTTGGTTTTGTAGTCCGGAACGCGAACCACTAAACTAAGTGGTCTAGATACATATTTTTGTCGATCAGCATACAAAACAGTTTTTATAATGCCGGTGTCCTGCAGGCCGTTTGAAATTTAAATACTATGTAAATACGTGGCCGAGTACGCACAGGCAGGATATAAAATAAAATCACTACATTGTTCTAACGAGCCGACTCTTGTTTCTATCAGCTTAGAGGACAATAAGAGGAAGTGGAAAAAAATACAAATTCCGAACATAAGGAGCAACATGACTTTACACTTTAGGATTTTGATCTTACGCTGCCAAAGTGCATTTAAAAAGCTTTTTAATTATTATTTTACACCTGATGACTTTGAAATAAGTTTGCTCTTGTCTCTAGAGTAAAGTGAGACGTGGCGTAGACAGAGGTGACCAGAGGGTTCTGGCACTCCCACTCACCGACGGAACACAGCAAGCTGCTTGGCGCCGGGCTCCGGTGGGAGGGTGGTAGCTATCATGCGGCACCTAACGGAGCCTTCCACCGCTAATAGGATCGTTGCCCGGGGTAGACCACTAGGAGGTAAGTAGATCCTTCACCACACCCACTTGTAGGCCGCCTAGTGCCGTGCTTGAAGACTTTAGCAATTGCGATTGAATTTCAAATCAACGACATATGGATTGTCATTTTTTTAATTTAATAGTTATCCGCCTACCGCCTTACTTAAATGCTTTTAAATCGAAATAGTTATAGCTTTCGAAAATAATAATATTTTTTAAGCTGACGTCTGGAAAGCAATGATATCTTTCAAAATAATGAGAAAATGTCAATTCATAAATCATTGCTTTAGGATTGCTATCGTGACGTTAGTTTGAAAATTAGATAGATAGATATTCTTTTATGCACACCACCCACAGTAGACATTTTCACACATAGTATTCATAAAAAATCGTACGATTTAGGCCGAAAAGTATTATTGCTATAAATTTTAAAATTTAAAATCAATCACGTCAGGCGGGATAGGTTTACCGAAAACCACAAAACACAATGACATTTATCCATCGAATCGCCGTCAACATTTATGTAGCAAAAAATTTTTATTTGACAGCCCTAAAATTTTGCATATCCAAGGATAGTTCCGTGAGTCTGACACATACTGATAGAAGCGATAAGACATGTTACACTTCACATAAACTCACGTAGCAAGTAAGGCTTTACAGACCAACATTTAACGGGATTAAATTCCAACTATTAGTTAATACTAGGACTATTCGCACTATTATTACTAAATAAGCGAATTGATCAACATTTTGGTATTGACAAAACCTCTGCTAAGTAGTTGTACAGCAAAAAGTTGAGTTCTGCTACAGAAGAAAGATAATCGGTATGTGAAATTTGATAACTTACTATCCCATTCCCTCATAAACAAGGTGGGAGATACAGGTGGCAAACGGTACTAAAAATGATCAGAATTTGAGTCATATACAGGGTATCGTAATTGAAGGAATATCCGTTATCTATATAAAGATTAGTATTAGAGTTGTCCTTCTGTGCTTTTACTATTATTAATTCTGTATTATTAGTCACTTCAAATGCTATCAGTAAATTAATTCAGTTTTATTTTTAATATTATTGAATATTTCTAACACGGAAATCAAAATTCTCTTTGTACTTAAAATTATTATAAAGCTTCCAAAATTAATACAAACTTAAAATCGAAATTAAAATATAACATAAGGTTGGTCTTTCACTTTTTTTATATGTAGGTATAAGCAGGTATAGGTATCTCTCTGTAATAAATGATTATTCTTCATTTACTGGACAATTGGACACCTATGTGCATTTAAACGAGACAAAAAGGGCTTAAAACCGAACCTTGGAGAAGTCCAACGTCAAACAACGGATGGTTGTCAACGATAAGCATATTTACGTACCTATCTAAAATAGGCATCAATGCCTAAGTTTGTACACGAAAAAGCTCAACGGAATCTTAGAGCGTGTCTTATTAAAATGTAAATGAAAGACACGAGACAGTTAATTTTTAAGCCCACCACGGAGCAACAATGGAGTACACAAATGGACCCCAAATAAGGCGCCATTACCATAATTACGAGAGACTGCCTTAAAAACGTCAAATTGGGAACACAATGCCTTTTAATTTTTAACCCTTTTGTTGTCCGTACGCGGACGTACAAATTAACGAATGAATAAACAAAATCACGCTCTGAATTTATATTGCATGGCAAGGGTTGACGATAACCATCTACAGAATTCCTCTATATTTGAAAATGGGTCACAGCTCACGTGTTATTGGGGTTGCAACAAATCTCAGCTTTTTTTTTACAAATTTTTACTTACGCATTAAGTATACTCTACAAAATTTTTGTATTTATAAATTATTTTTAAAGATCTAACTAATTACCTTCTTTTTAATAAATCTTTTCATCATTCTTAAAATATAAATGTTTCAAACATTTTATTTAGATACTAGGATACCTACCTAAATCACAGTGTCTGCGGGCAAATTTGAAGTACCTAAAGTAAATAACTACTTTGGTGATATAACATTAAAGATACGGTTACCATACCTATTGAATAGTTTGCCCGGGGATATACGTTGGGAACAAGATACAAATGTTTTTAAAATAAATCTTAAAAAGTATTTTCTAGCTAACTTAAATTAGTATTTAAGTTTTGATTTGATATGTTAGAGACTCGTGATCCCACAGACAAACTATATATTTTTTTTGTGGGACCATTGTTATTCCACTGTAAAACGTTTTTTGTTTAATAAATAAATAAAATAAAATATGTTTTTCACTTACAAAGTTTAACTATTATACTTTACCTAGACCCATTATACATATTTTATTTGTTCATTTTCAATCTTCAAAGCTAAATAGAAAAGCAAAGTGTAGGGTATTTCTCACACGGAGTAAACAACTCCAACATCTATTTCAGTCGCTACTTTAGTTTCAGCCCGCAAATCTGAAGGCACTAAATCTTACAATGTAGCTTTCCAAGTAAAACTCTATGCACTTCCGCGTTTAGCAAATACGCGACCAAAATGCAGAGCATGCTGACTAATGGTGTAGAATGTGTATGCAGTGTAAATTTTCAATTACCCCTCAAAATCAGTGCAGTATAGCCCTTTAAATCAAATAAGGGTGGCTAAACTTGCTTGGTTGGTTTCACCTTTTCTTATCCTATTTTCATTTTCATTTCTACTTTTTTATGTTATAATAGTATGTAACTACTTCAATTTTATTAAATTGCACTACGCTTCGAAAATGTAAGCACGTTATGTACACTATTATTGGATTGCCGTTTAGTTTAGAATTAAGAAATTTAAGTATTAGGGTCAATCTTGAAATTGGGCGTATTCGGTTGATTCCCCTGGCACTTTTTAAAACTTAAGAGTTTAAACTATTACTAACAAAAAGCTAAATATCACATCATTGTAAACATATTTCACAAATAGGCATCACTGTCACATGTTTAGGTATAAAGATATATGACTTTAAAACTTTGATACCAGGGGAATCAATATAAGATGCCAGGGGATCAAAATAAAACATGTTGTATAGAATAATCGTTTATTTTAATTCAATTTTAATCAAATGTCTACATTGTAAAACTTTCCCGATACTGAGTGACTGACTGACAGACAATGCACAGCCGAAACTACTGAACGCAAGAAGCTGAAATCTAGCATTCATGTTACTTTGAGAGTGTAAGGAAGAACTAAGTGAGAATTTTTTTAAATTCCACCCCGAGAGGCCACGCGGACGAATTCGCTGGCGGCCGCTAGGATAATATACATAGACAGGTCATAAGTTCTCTCACACAACAAAAACTTTTGAATTTAGAATGCTGGCCACAAAAAAGTTTATTGAATTCGAATTTTGAATTTTTCATGAAAATAAAAATGTGTACTTTTTAGAATTTTCCTCATGTTTAAATATGGAGTGGACACTTAAAGAAGACCGTGTCGCAGTTATTGCGTTGCATCGTTGCGGTTACGCGCCAATTTAGATTTTCGACTTACTGAAAATTTTTGGATATAACCAAAAGATTCCTTTATCGTACCATAAAACGATACAATGAAGACTCTAGTGTAGATGACAGGTCAAGAAGTGGTCGCCCTCGCTCTGTTAGGACTCCAAAAGTGATAAAAGCTGTGAAGGCGCGCATTTAAAGAAATCCCATACGTAAGCAGAAACTGTTGGCCCTTCAGATGGGGTTAAGCAGGACCACGGTGAAAAGGGTGTTAAATGAAGACTTAGGGCTTAGGGCATATTGAAAAAAAATAAGACATCGTTTGGACGCTCATTTAATGGACCTGAGACTGAAGAGATGCCGCGATTTGTTGAAGCGGTACGCAGGAAAAATGCATCGGGAAATTCTTTTTTCGGATGGAAAAATTTTCACTGTGGAAGAGAGCTACAACAAACAAAATAAGTAGGTGTACGCACACAGCAGTGAAGAAGCGAGCAACCGTATTCCGCGTGTCCAACGAGGTAATTTTCCATCCTCGCTCATGGTTTGGTTGGGAGTCTCTTATTGCGGCTTAACTGAGGTACATTTTTGTGTGGAAGGCGTAAAAACTAATGCAGTTGTGTATCAAAATACAGTCCTCAAGAACCTTGTGGAACCTGTTTCTCATACCATGTTTAATAACAGGCACTGGCTATTCCAACAAGATTCTGAGCCAACTCATAGAGCGAAAAGCACACAAGACTGGCTGGCGGCGCGTAAAATCGACTTCATCCGGCACGAAGACTGGCCCTCCTCCAGTCCAGATTTGAGTCCGTTAGATTACAAGATATGGCAACACTTGGAGGAAAAGGCCTGCTCAAAGCCTCATCCTGATTTGGAGTCACTCAAGAGCATCCTTGATTAAGGCAGCCGCCGATATTGACATTAACCTCGTTCGTGCTGGCCGCGCAGATTGAAGACCTGTATATAAAATCGCGGGGGTCATTTTGAATAAACTTTATTACCATATGAATCTATGTTTTATTAAGTTCATTTTGCTATATTAATGGTTACAGATTTTCGACCCATAATCATTATATGAAAGTATGATATTAAGGAAGCTTTGATTCCCCTGGCCTTTTACCAGGGGAATCAATGCCAGGGGAGTCAAGAAAAGTTAATTTTCTTTCGATTTTGTTTAAATGGATTGATTTTTGCCAATGATCATTTTAAAAACAATTAATAGTCCTATATACCCTACTATTAATCCTAGTAAGGAAATTCTTAATCAACAAAAATCATTTTTAAAAGTGGCCAGGGTAATCAATGACCTAGTGAAACAAAGCCAGGGGAATCAAATTCTTACCTTCGTAAATCCGGCTTGGAAACGTCGAGACGTGACCTCTCCTCGCGATGTTCAGAGCGCGACTAAAGTCACCTTGCCGATGTGCACGCTTTCGGCGTAGACATTTATAATAGCAAGGCAGGTGGCATTTAGTGATGCGCCTTTTTTTTTTAAAAAACAGTGATTGGCACCGACTTTGTGTATTTAATAAATCATTAAACAACTCACTCTTTAACTATTAAATTACAAAAAATCCTAAATTTATGTCTATATATAGGTACATTTTCAATGGTTTGTTCAAAAAATGACTAAGGGACAACCCAGGGGAATCAAATATCGAGGCTTCGAAGATTTTTTTCAGATGTTTTAAGCTAAAATAAACACCGTTTTTGTTGTGCCCTATTTAATTTAAACATTAAAGTAACAGAAAAAAATATCTTATATTAAATTTTAAACGTTATGGGTAGTTTTTGCCCCCGAACATTCCTTTTTTTGGTTTTCAAGATTGACCCATTAGCATGTTAAGACAGCATTTTGTTTGTGTACTTTTAGAAATAAAAAATATAAAGCACAATAATAAACGTAAAATAAATTGTATTTCCATCTCATTTGCAGATAGCAACTTTGACTGAGGCAAAAGAATGTTGACTACTGCAATTAAATCGAGAATTGAATATAATAAAACAATGGGATCTAAGAATGCTCTATTAGTTCTAGTTAATAATATGATCAAGTTTCAACTGACGAAAAGAATCGAAAAGTGCAGAAGAGAGGAACATTGAAAACAGCAATTTTCAATCAATTTCTGTCAACTTCAGTTTAAAATAAATAATTGGTTTATTCTCGATTTCGTCGTTCAGAGTTACTAAACAAATACTATATACTCGTACTTTACAATTCAAATAGTTTGTTTCGACAAATCCAATGCATGTCGACCGGTAATGAGTTTTTCCTGGCTGGGTCTGTGGTTACTGACCGAGAAAAGCCACTGAAACCACTATAGGGCAAGATTTTAGATTTCTTTTTCGATTTAATACAGTAGCTCTTTAATTGAAAGAAGAAAAGCTCCAAATAAATTGTTAGTGTGTTTGATTTTAAAACTAATTAAAAAGTGACTGGCGCTGGAATTACACGTGCTTGTACGAGAATACTGTCTGTTTAATAGTTGTAATATTAATAGTTAATTATATGTAAGATGAATTTAGTACCTAGATTTAAAAATAAAATTTATACGAGTAAATCCATCCACATACACGCCTGCCTCCGCAGGAATCTAAAATATGCATCCTTATATTTACTTGTAACTGGCATGCAATAATTTTTCGTCATAAATTCCAACATTTAGTGAAATAGGGTGGCGTTCCCTATCTCCAGCCCCATCATACAACGTCGCCCTAACTCTTCAAACTAAACTTACGCTCAACAATTTATAAGCACGCGCTATGCGGCTAACAGTCGTGACTTACCTTAGTTAAGATTCGGATCTTGTAGGCGATTGTTCATACTAAACACGGCGGTTCAACTTTAACTCTTGATAAGCACTTAAACGCTGGCGTTTAGTTTTATCTGTTCAAACGTGGTGGAAATGCAGCGTTTGTAAACGCATTTTACGTGAATGCTTCATGGAAGGGAGTCGGCAAAGGCAAAGGGATGACAACAAAAAATACATCACGTCATCAATTTGACAATGGTTTGGTTCTCGAAACGAAGTAAAAAGCCACATGAATTGGCATGTAAAGACAATTTTTTGGCTCAAACTGTAATTTCATCTCTATCTAAATTAAAATTTTTAGACTGTCCGCTACACGAAAGTTTTTTGAAAGAAATGAAGAAATTCCTTTTCAGAGCAATAAATAAGACTATCTGCTCATATCGTGTATTTTTCTTTTTTTAATTCTTTACCCATTTCCCTTTATTCTGTTAGTTTTCACCGCCGACCCAATTTAATTTTGGACTGTCCTCTACCCGATGGTTGTCTGAAAGAAATTGCTTTCAGCAATAAGACCGCCTAAATTGTACCATTCTCTATGAATATTTATGTAAATTGATACTGTGTGTGGTGTGCAATAAAGAGTATCTATCTATCTATCTATCTGAAATGACAAATTTCCATGAAAATGTTGTAAATGTCTACTGTGTTATAGTACCTATAAAGACTATCTATCTAAAGTAAATTTTGCAGACAAAAATCGTTCAACCGTGTCATCCGATGGGACTTGAGTATAGCTAGCTATCTAAATCCCGAACGGCATATACAATAAAATATTTCTAAATCTTAAAACTTCAGCCTGCAAGTCTTATAGCCACGATACACAGGACGACCCTTCGTTACGATCATCGCATTCGATATTACGAGAAAAATCGCTTACGACCTTTCCATACAACGAATCGTTCCGTGTACGGACGCCTTAAAAATAGCGCTTTGTTTTATTGCCTCCAAAACTCGTTATTACAGTTTTCTAACTTTGTGACCAACTCTGGAACTGCTAAATTGCAATACGAATGAAACAACGATAGACACAAAAAATATTGCAAGACTAGAACAACGTATTCAAGTTATAATAGGGTCCGATTCAGCAGAAATAGATTTAATGCAGTATTTCTAAGCACTTATTAAACTTAGTTCAAAAGTGCAAGCCTTACGTGCAAGGAATGTTTAACCCAGCTAGAAAAGCAAAAAGTCCTGATTAGCTGCATTCAAAGCGAGTCAACTACTAGTAATTTAAAATCATAATCGCACACTTTACATTTTTATGTAAATAATTTCATGGATAAAAAGGCTGCTGAAATTGTCGACACAGGGAAGACAATATCAGCTTTTCAATTAATGATGGGTGAAAAGTTTAACAATTTGTATATTCAGTGAAAATGGCTAAAAATTATTTTACAATAGCAATGTTTCTGGGTAAAGTGTTTAACAAATGTCCTTGTCTATAATTTAAGTTCAGTCTTTCTCTTTCTCTGCGTAAATAAACGAAAATAGACAGACTACGATAACTTAGAAACGTCAAATTAAAAGGTGCGATTCCTTGCTACTTAAAAGTGTTTTGCGTCTTTTTGTCTTTATCGTCTTTTATAACTTTAGTCGTCATCGAATAATATCCCTACTAAATTCGATGGATTCTGTACCTAGTTACCTTCTTCTTCTTCTTTTCTTCTTTTTTTATAAATAAATAATTGTTTCAACAAACACACCAATTACCTAGCCCCAAACTAAGCGTGAGCTTGTGCTATGATGACTAGGATAACGGATAGACAAACTTAAATACTATTATAAACATCCATGACTTAGGTACAAATGCTCGTGCTCATCACACAAACATTTGCCCCTTGCAGGATTCGAACCCGCAACCGCCTGGTCTAGAAGTCCGTGGCGCGAACCACTACACCAAGACGTTCGTACCTTAGTAACTGACGTGTCTAAATTATTGTCCCTTTTCGATTGTTTTGCAGAGATAGAGAGATGCTGAACTTATATTTAATTTTAGACAGGGCACATGTAATCGAGACCAATGTTAGAGTAACGTCATAAATATATGTGTACTTTCGACAAACGTTAACACATAGCTACAGAAGGGGAAATACATTTCTTTAAAACAAATAATTACGTTACTACATATTTAATTTGGAATTCTATTTTCTATTAGTACCTACTCCCAAAATTCTAGTAAAAGTAACCTGTTTTACATAATTAGAAGTGCATTTGCATACTTATGTCGATTCGAGTCACAGAGCGCTGCCGAAATCGGGGTAATTAGTCAAAGGCAGGTAAACGGGTGAACAATTATGTGTACCCTTTCTAGAATTAGGCTCGTTAAGATAGACCACAAACTGTGCCTTAACAGTCAGACAACATTAGGATATTATCAACTATTATTTATTATGTGATATTATGCTGACCTCCATTGTTGAGCCGAGTGGCTCGCACACCGGTTTTCAAGGTATCGCCACCTCGGAGGTTCCAGATTCGATTTCCGTTCAAGTCAATTTAGTTATTTTCTATATTGTCTCGGGTCTGGGTGTTGCGGTACCACAGTTGAATCTAATTTCTATAACACTAGTGCTTTTTAACTACTTATTCATTAGGATCAGAGCATCAAATATTTAAGTATTTCTTGATACAAAAAAACACTAAAGTGAATAGAATGAAAAGTGAATGAAATGAATGAAATACATAAGTAACAAAGAATATTGGAACTACTATTTAAGAAATATAAAAAAATTAAAAACATATTTTAATCTTAGTTTAAGCGTAATTATAAGTTTTTGGTGACGAATGTTTAGTTTAGTACTGAATGTTCTGTCCTTACGGGCATTGCGTAGATTTAATCGTTGTGGCTGTTTTCCCAAAGCTACAATGCAGCAGTCATCGGCGGCAAAAAGCAAGGATGTCTGTTTAATGAGGTCAGAACGTGATTTGACTGATACGCAGTGGACAACCGTGACTAATACTTTTACCTATCGACACACAGAAGAGAAAATTAAATTCCAACATTATCCTTAGACAGCTTCTAAATAATTCAAGACCCATTATTGGGGGAAACGTTTTCATAAATACCGGATTATAATTATGGTCCACTTCAGACATTACCTGAAAGACGCAACGTATAATTTTCTTTCAATTGAATATATTTTTTGATGGCTATTTTAAAATAATGACTGTGGCATATATGTAGTATTATTATGGTGATTTACACCTTAGTGCTAGGCGGCTTTGTATGGTTTACTTAAAATATTTTTAATAAAACTATTACTAAAGAGATGGACTATATTCCATCAATGAATAATTTTGAAAATTGAAAATATGGAATAATTCCATCTTATATTTTCATATACCAATACTTACTTTTACCAAAACTCTTCAAGAAAACAAAACCTACTTTCCGAAATCTATAGCGACTCCTGGATTCAACGGGCATAAGTAGTAAGCTATAGTCAAAAAGGCTGCCACAATAGTCTAATTATTGGTAGAGATGGCTATCATGTAGCCACAAAAAACAGATAACAATAATAAAGAATACTTTTACCGAGTTTCCTATTACCAAAACATGTTTGTTTCATTTTTCATAACTTTTATTATCATAATACATAATTTTCTTACTTTGTTTATGGGAAAACGGTAATAAATAATTCATCGGTCTCATGATTCAGTAAATTCATAAAGAAAAACCCACTTATAACTGTAACTAACTTTTTGGATTGGATATTGGACTTGAGCTCAAACGCCGCTGATAATCAATTAATAAAACACGAAATGTCATTATTTAGTTAAATTTTGTTATGAATTGCGTTTACGTTTACTTAATTTTAGTAAAAAATTGGCGTAACAGACTCTTACTAAATGTAAAATAGTGTAATGCATTCAGCATTACAAAAACGCGTGGACCTTAGAAAGTACATACAGAAGTATAAAAAACCCGTTTTAAAATACACAGATTACGTACCTTGTTGTCCTTCTGCCACGAACAAACTCCCTTCTTGTCAGATATCCGGCATTTGAGCAGAGCATCTTCCCCCGGGTTCACCTCTGTGTACGTCGGCATCTCTATAAACCGCTGCACTGCATCTGATGGAGAAGAAGAAGTTTTAGAATTTTATATACGTATCATATACAGGAGCTCTATTTTTGAATCACTCGCGTGCATTTTTCTACTGATTTTCGTTCGTCATCTAAAACACTCGATCGATTGCACTTGACCGCTCGAAATCACAACGAGTATGCCTGAACTCTCGTCACAGAAGGCAAGCGATAGAATAAACGCTAAAATGTATTGAGTGAAAATTATGTCGCATTCGCCAACAGAATGTCATACAAGTTATTCAAATATAGAGCTCCAAGATGGAAAAAATCTATAAATAACTATTTTTTAAACAGTGATTTTTTTCAGCTGGTTCGAATCCCGGGTTTTTTAAACAAGCGAATTTTAGAAATCTTTCAATGCAGTTTTGTTTCATTCTAAAAATAAAGGAATGTTTCCTTAAGGATTTAAGGTAGATAGTCCCCCTCCAGGGCCCACAATTTTTTTCACCCTGTGTATAAATAGAAATCAAAACCAGAACCTCTGGGTTGAGGAATCCACTTTCAGAATCGTATCTAGGTTTGTTTTCATTGTGACTTTAGTAATAACAACTTCGTTAAAAAATCTATCTCTTCTAGATTTCTTTTCATCACCATTGACTTAAGAAAGAACCTTCGTTATAAAAATACTATCTCTACCTATCCTGTTTCTATATTAAGATGGGCGTTTGTCATTTTCAACTTTTTTTCAACCTTTTCATGTGCTTTGAATTCGGAACATCCAATGACGTTACGTCATTTTTTTTATCCATTCCTCTTTTGCGCAGGTGGCACACAGAGCAAGTGTGTAGTTTGTTACGTCGGTTTTTGATGAAACGAACGGAACATCACGTGACAGGCAATTTTTACTGGAAAACTAACGCGCAGTGAATTGGTGTAGAGGTTTCCAAATTAAAAATATCGTTGACTTCGTTTGAAAAAAATATTTTTTGCGAACCACGTTCAAATAATATTTTCAGTTTTATTTTTTATTGTTTTTTATTTTATGCTGCGGCTGCAAATCGTTTTCTATTTTGCTTGCAGTTTCCTATATGGGAATCATAGTATGTATAGTATTTTTGTTTAGTTTAGTATAGCAGATAAATATTTTTCTGTGTATTCCCCGTAAAAAATCATGTTGCACATATTAACGCTCTAATATCTTTTGTCGTCAACTTTAACACTCTAAACTGTATAAAATAGTTTAACATTGAATGCCCTAATAATAAGGCCATCACAGACCCCAAGCTTACTTTTACCCTACCGTATCGTATGTCTTTAATAGAAGACTGCATTGGCAGATTGCATGTCCTTTCATTGTTATAGAACTAGAGATGATCAAAAGTGTTAAGCCGCTCAATGTATCGATAATTTAATTTAATATAAGACATTTAGGTTTTAAAAAGAGCATTTGAAATTGCAATATCGCCACGCCATCGCGTTTTTATTTTATTTTATGACAAAATAACTCAATTAATTAAAAAAATAAAAAGCAAATCTATCCAATCGTTGCGATATTTTATTACTATGCTGCCGTTGAATCAACTTTGATAAAATTCAGTAAATATTGAAGATATCGTAAATTATGATGACAGCTATGTTAACAACGTAGAGTTGGTAATAATAAAGACAGGCTTTTTAATAAAGTAAATCAGAGTATCGATATTAATCCCTTATCGATGCAATACGAATACAAGGAACTTCACTAGCAAATCTATTATCATAGGACTAAAGCTCGCCATTCAACGCTTCAGCCACACTCCGTATCGTATTTCCCCTGTAGTTATTGTAGTAGTTAAGGATCTACCTACAGCAAAATATGTGAGAACGTCGCAGGAGTGTCGGGACTATAATTATAGTAAAAGACGATTGGACTACAAGGTGTAGTTAGAAATATAACTGTAATAATAAAAGAATAGTCGAAAAAAATTGTTAAGCATTTTCTGTTTTTGTTTGTCCTTCAAATTTTAAAGCCCTTTTCATCGCTTATTGGTGACCTTCAGCTTTTTTATTAAGGCCATAGTTAGAGATCATGTTTCGGATCTGTATGTCATAATCACTGGTGGTAACACATTGATTGTAGACTTTCGTCTTTAGGCACTCAGGTAATTGAGACAAGAAGGTGCTCTTGCGTAGTATCCCAAACTGATAATTTTTAACATTTTAGTTTTAGCGCCACTGACAGTGTATTTATTTAAAAAAGAGGTAGGCCTGTCATCTCGTACTGCGCGACGATTTGAATCAAATTGATGCTCCGAGTACACATTCTTTCACGTGTCAAATGTCATATTTGAATGCAAAATTACACAATTTGAGGCAGTCAATTTCCGCGCGCTAATGACCTATCTACCTCTTTTTAACTGCACTATAATTTTTAGCGCCAATCCATACTTACGTTTGTAATTGGATTTAAAGGTGGTCTTAAAATTGACCCTCGGCTGTCAGTTTCACGCAAAAAATCATTTTAAATAATTTGTTTTGTGTTTCTCTTATTAATCCCTTTTAATTTCGTCAGTTAGTTTACTCGTAGTAACCCCTTTAGTTTAGTTACTCTGACGAATTCGTTCGAGTGTGAGCCGACGACCAATTACAAATCAGTTTAGTAGAGCTAAGCGGTGAACATCAAAGTGCCTTCTGCTAGGGCTGTCTCTTGGCAAAACGTCTTAACCTTAACCTATTTAGGGAATCGTAGTTAGCAAATATGAGATCGAATTTGCGGATCGTCTGGCCCACAGGTTCTCAAACTCGCTCAGCCCTACGAGTATAAGGTTTCTGATCATCATTTCGGCTATTATTACCGACTTAATTACCTACTAAACTGTGCAAAAAATACTTCATTACTTTAATAACGGCTAACGTAACATGGTACGGAGCCATTTTGCTAACTTCAAATCTCTATACAAAATCACTTATATGACATTTGACTACGGTGAAAGTAATTCGGTGCATTACATTTTTGCTGCACCTCTTGAGATCGCGTCCCCAAGGGAGCGTTTTAGCTCACTTTGAACAACACTGATATTATCGTTTCTATGTCACAGTACGAATAATATTAATTAAATACGTGAGCTAGTGTAATTTCAACTAGTCTTTATAATTTAGGAAACCAAACCATTTTATATTTGGCTAGAATGTTTGTAACCAAAGTCAACGGAGTTACGGGCTTATATCAAATCATCATCGTCTGTCCGTTAGTTTGAAGCTAAATCGATCAAATATTCGAAATAAAGAGTAACGTATTTCAGGATTTTTTAAAATTGATCCTCTAAGGGGGTGAAAAGGGGGATGGAAATTGCTAAAAAGTCGAACGCCCACCTTCGGCAAAGTTCTGTTAACTAGCGCTCAGAGTATTTTTGAAGTTACGTAGGAACTAGAGTTTCCTGTTCAAAATTTTCAACTCGCAAGAGGTTTCCTTTTGTCGAAATTTAAAAACCGATTACTAAGTTTTAAGAACGAAAGAATATAGAGTCAGCATATTGTTTTGTTACATAAGTAACAGGGATATCAGGTGTATGGATAGATAGGCCGCTTGAAACAAATCTTACTGTAGAGTTAAACCGTGAGTACTAAAATAAAATATCAAATTGGATGCGGCCGACGGTCAGTCTTCCTTTCTCATACCAGAGCGTCTTTTCCTAAAAATGGTGCTACTCGGTTTGCCGGTTTTACTGGATCAGGCTTTGATCCTGGCTGAGTTACACCTTGTATTGTACGATACGATAGTATCGTAAAACTGGATGATGAACGAAAACTGGAAAATAAATGAAATATAAAACTAATAATAATAATAATGTCCTCCTAGCCGAATTTCGACCACGGTGGCCTATCTGAACAGAGATTAGCCAACTGCGCAGGACATATTATAATGCACAAGTGTGTGCGCAATACACAGGTGCACTCTCTGTTCCTTCACTCTCATAATTCGGTGAGACGGCAGTCCGACATGACCGTAGAGAGATCAGGCGCAGGACCAACGGCTTAACGTGCTTTCCGAGGCACGGGGGTGTTAACACCACCAGCTTCCTGACTCTGGAGCTTTTTCTAAGTAATTTAAGACAGAAAAACCCAAACACTCTCGGCCCGACCCGGGATTCGAACCCGGGACCCCGTGGTTAGTACCCAGCGTGCTGACCACTAGACCAACGAGGCAGTTAATATAAAACTAATACTATAGATATTTATGCTAGATATATTTATTTAAATAAATACGATAAGTCTGATCATATTATTATGACACGTACTTATTTTTACATTTTGAGAAATTGTCCCTCCAAATTTAAGTAACGTACAATCAAGCAAAAACAAATTTTGTCTCATCACATCGATGTGTTCAATGTGAATGTCATCAACTGAAACCATTAAATATTAATGTAATTACAATTTTGTCGATTCCGTGATAATTACCACGTTATTATTCTGCTTAACGTACCACACGTGCAGTGCACTGAAATAAAATTATTAATTTGTACATTATCACGTAGGTCTACTAAAATTTCACATGACAAGGTCTGCAAGTCTGCAATCTACATATTTACCTACGCCAAAAAATATTTTTAGGGCTCCGTACCTCAAAAGGAAAAAATCACCCTCTTCTGTCCGTCGAGACCCCTTTTCTTAGGTGATACCTAATAGAATTTCTAAAGTGACTTAATAATTAAGATAGGATGTTACACCACATCTTCAAAAATAACTAAAAGTAGCAACAGACAGGAAAGTACAATGCGAAGACAAACCGCAAATCAGTACTTAGCTTACACAATTCAGACAAAAGAAAGAAAAAGTCGTGATGAAGACTGTTTTTAAAAGCTTTTTGGCCCATTTAATACGTTTATCTAATTGTCTATTAAAATGTCTTTGTCAGTTTTCAGTGTCTTCATTTCATTCATCTGTCACACGTGTGCTTGTCATTTCGTTCTGAGTTATCAAATAATTTATATTCCATTTTACTCAATGATAGTGCATTAAAAAAGTGGTAGATATGTCATCGCCTACAGCGCGGCGCGATTCGAATTTGATTCGGCGCATCAACGTTCATTTACGTGTCCAATATTTGTGTGAAATTTTAATGCAAAGTTGAGCAAATAGCACCATTTGAAGCAAGCAATTTCTGCGAGGTAATGATATGCCTACCTCTTTTTTTAAAACACTGTCGTTAATTTTTCTACAGCCATTGTTATAGTACCTAATTTTCACTATCATACAGTCCCTTCACTTGCAAGTTGGTTTTTAGAGACACTCCCAACTCCGGTATTTTTCACTAACATGAACCTATTCTTGATAACATTCCGTGAGTTCGAGAAATATAATTCTGCTTTGCATGCATTAAGCACGAACATGCCAAACCAAATAGATTAGTTTCGTTTAGTATTGTAGCTACGTGGTATTAGCAAGTTATATTGATGTTGATTGTTTGTGACATTATCCACTACCTAACTTTAAAAAAAAACAACCCGTAACTAAGTGCTTAGTAAACACAAATCAGGCGGGGATCTATGTCACTGCCTAGTTTGGCCATTTCAATCCGTGATTACTGGTCAGATATTGTAAAATACACAATAAGCTTCATTATTTTAGGTCCTAAAAAGGGCCCTAATATACGTGCGCATAAGGGTCATACAAAAATGACGTTAAGTCCAGACTTGGCAGCGCCGATCACGCACAAAAACATTCGTTTCCAAGCAATTTGCCATCAACCGCTCGGAAAACGTTCGAAATACGCCCGAGATTTGATAAAAGAGAAAAATATAAAGGCATAATATTAGTTTCATTTGCGGCCTAGAGTACGACGCTTTCTACTTTCTTTAGCGACTGAAGATACGAAACAGGTAAAGCGATTGACACAAACAAAAAGAAAATTAAACAAACAGTCGTCGTTTTGGGGAAACTATATGAAAACGCGACGGTTAGTAGGTAAAACATCCTTTATCCATTCATTGCCATCCATTTGCCTGAAATTTCGACCGGGTTGCACCGATCTACCGATTACCGATCGGGTCGGAGAGTCTGCCTGTGACCACGATCGGTGTTCTCATACTGCAACGCGTAAGTTTAAGAGTGATTGACGCTATATGAATTCCTCAATCTGTGCCCGTCCGAAATTTTTAACAAAGGAGGCGCTAGGAATTATTAATCTGTGCCAGTCCAACATTTTTAGCAACGGAGGCTCTAGGAATTATAAAAAACGGAGTAAAAAAACATTCACACCAATTAAGCAGACCCGGCGACTTGGACAATTTGGATAAAAAGTATGAGCATTAAGTATTTTGAAATAACCGTAACTCATGTAGGAGGAAACTACCGTATCGTTGATCACACAAACATTTGTCACTTTGAGATTCGAACCCGCAACCAGTTAAGCAATTCAGAACGCAAAGACAGAGTTGGTGAATCCGATAATAGATAGATGACTGATGCATTCGTATGGATATCCAGTACTCAGGTGCAAACGTTCGTGCTCACCACACAAACTTTGACCTCTTGGGGATACGAACTCGCAGCCGCTTGTCATGGTCTGAGTTAACCGCGCTATACGGCTGTCAAAGTTGCATTAATAATTATCAATTTTACAGTCCAAAAGTCACTTTAGTTACCTTTTCACGCCAAGCCCACCGGAACCAGATGAATTTTAGCAGTGCGAGTAATAAAATAAAAAATTATGGGACTAGATGAACACAGATTTATTTTGAGTAGTTACGGATCTTCCTCCTAGTAGGCCACCCTAGGCAACGACATTTCCATCTACATACTCCAGTTTGTGTTTAACGATCCTATCAGCGGTGGTAGGCACTTACCACTATCACCCTCCCACAGAAGCCCGCAGCCAAGCAGCTTGTCGTATTCCGTCGGTGAGTGGGAGTGCCAGAACATTCTGGGTAAGCTCGCTCTACCGTCGACTTTGTCTATGCCACGTCTGGCTTAGTCTAGAGTCAAGAGCAACCCATTTCAAAAATAAATAAATATTTAAAAAGTTTTCAAAATGAGGTATGGTGTCTAATATTGCATAGAATAGTACGGAACACTTCATTTGGCCGGTTTTAAATGCTTCGTGTTCAGAGACTATGATAAAAGATACTCGTTTTGTTGATGCTTTCATATGAGGGTAAAGTAATGACGTGACCTAGCGAAACTAATTGAATAAATGTGGGTAGAACAACATCGCACCGATTGTCAAGGTCCTAAATTAGGGAACTTCCTGTACTATGCGTGTCAGGTGACTTTTAAGGGGTGCCCAAAATGGAAACACAAAAACCAGTGTTAATTGTTTCACCGCAGTTTTCCGAAGAGAGCTCGAATTATTTAAAAGGCTGCATAATTTTTAACATGTAATTATTTCGTGCATACCCAATCACTATGAATGAATGTTTTATATTGGATGCCTACGATCACAATTGTGCGATTCCAAAGACTGCGTTTGTTAATAATAATGTCCTCCTAGCCGATTTCGACTACGGCGGCCTATCTCAACAGAGATTAGCCAACTGCGCGGGACATATTATAGTGCACAAGTTTGTGCGCAATACACAGGTGCACTCTCTTTTTCTTCACTCTCATTATTCAGTGAGACGGCAGTCCGACTTGACCGTAGAGAGATCAGGCGCAGGACCAACGGGTTAACGTGCTTTCCGAGGCACGGGGGTGTTAACACCACCAACTTCCTGACTCCGGAGCTGTGTCTGAGTAATTTCAAGACAGAAAAACCCAAACACTCTCGCCCCGACCCGGGATTCGAACCCGGGACCCCGTGGTTAGTACCTAGCGTGCTGACCACTAGACCAACGAGGCAGTTAATATAAAACTAATACTATAGATATTTATGCTAAATATATTTATTTAAAAAAATACGATACGAACCCGGGACCTCGTGAATAGTACCAGCAGTACTCGTGGCAGGCAGGCGTTTGTTAATAATAAAGTAAGATATTATATTACTCAGAAGTCTTTGTAAACAAGTACATACGTATTATTTTATGCCAAATAATATTTGTACTTATGTAATTAGTATTTATTTAATAATGTAAGCCCAAGGGATATAAAAGGGTTAAGAATGAGTATTCATTATTTTTTGAGCGCGTTCAACCCTTATCTGACTGGACAGATTGAAAGGTGAGGTTTGACATTGGGACACGCATACCTTTACTTAAGGGGGTGCAGCGCGAAGCAAGTCGAGTAAGTCTAAACGATCATCAAATAGAATCGAACTTATTAATATTAGTAATTAGATCCATTTGCTTTAAAGTTTTAGACTTGATAATTTAATTAGAACAATAGTTTTATTCTGCGCAATGCGTAAAACCATCAGACATTTGTGTTAAAACTGAAAAGTGTTCATATTTTTTTATTTATATTTTATTCGTGTATATTAAAAAGATGGGGACCTACGGAATATCAATACAATCATTTTCATGTACAAATTATTGTTTCATGCGTAAAAATCACCAAGTTTTCGAAAAAAAAATGCTCTTAGATATCATTAGCTACAACAAGGCATGTTTATTATATCATATAGAATTTGTTTTAAATTTCCACAAGACCAGGACCTTCTTCAATGATTAGGCTAACGTAAATAAGTTGTTTTAATGTATTTACTCAGCTCATCGTACAAGTGATTTAGAAATACGTTAATTTTCTTAATTTCGTGCAGGACCGCCTTAAGTAATTTTAACCCTGAACCACGAATTAGTTTAAGTAGCCTCGTCAGCACAAATTGCCCTGAAATTTACGATCTAACAACAACCTATACATCTACCCTTTATTAATAATAAATTAGCCACTGCTTAAACACTTGTATAAATATGAGATGGCTTATCTTATACCTTTAAACGAGCAATTTCTTGTATATTTATTTATTTACATATTTACTTCTAATCTCGAAAACAACTCTAACGATTTCGCAGAATTTTTGTATGTTGGGGCTATCGGGGGTGAAAAACCGATCTATATTATTCCTATGTTAAGGAATATGCGTGTTTTCGAGTTTTCATGCGTTTTTCTTTCGCATTTTCCGACGCAGAATATGGTCGCTAATTTTGCACCGGTAAGCATGAGCGTCGTGACCAAATGCATAGGACGTAACTAATATTACTATGTACATCGTGGTCAAATGCATAAGACGTAAAACTAATATTACTATGTATCTCGTGATCAAATCTCGCTCGGTGACGAAATCATTTTAATTTTATTTTTGTATTTATTTAAGGTTATAGCTTTTTTTGTATTTTAAAGCTTTTTTTAAATTTAATAACCGAACAAAGCTCGGTCGCCCATTTATTTTGGAATCAGTGACAACTTGTTTAAAATTTGCCATCTCATATTTATTCAAGTTTAATGTTATAGCAATGGCATAATCATTATTATTAACACGTTCTAGTGCAAAAATGTTGCCACCTAAAATATTTTGTAGAGCATAAATTGCCATAATTTACTTTAATGTTTTATAGATAGGCAAAGACATCAAGCGTGGAGCCCACCTGATGGAAAGTAGATTACTGCGCCGGTACACACCTGTGATCCATAATGGACGGCGTGTGAAATTGTTCACAAACTAGAGGCCTTTATTACCTTTATTAAATAAGGTAATTTAGAAGAAAGATGCAGATCCATTTATCTATATATATAAAAGAAAGTCGTGTTAGTTACTTCACTTATAACTCAAGAACGGCTGAACCGATTTAGCTGAAAATTGGCAGGGAGGTAGTTTAGAGCCAGGAGAAGGACATAGGATACTTTTTATCCCGTTCGACATCATTCCCGTGTGACTTGACATGTAACGTCAGTCACTATAAAACGTGGTATAACAAAAAAGAATCAGACTTGGAATAACAAAATTGACGTATAATGACAGCTATGTAATGACGTATGGATGACTATTTGATATTTGTAAGAAATCAATAATATAACTATTTCTATTAAATAAATAATTAACATTATTGCCCAATTGCCCATTCGTATAAACAGTGAAGTGAACTATAAAACTCGGTATGGTTAAAAATTTAAGTTTTTAGGTGAAGTGAAGTTTAATTAATAATGCCGCGACCAAGACGATCGAATCTTTCCCGACAAAGCCGTGATGCAAGAAGAATACGAAATACTGCAAATGAAAGGACTGAAGAAGAACAAGAAATTGCACGTGAACAGCGCCGCGATAGTATGGCTCGACTTCGTGCTTCTCAATCACGAGAGCAAAGTGAAGCAGCCCGTGAAACAGCTCGGTTGGCAATGCAGAATCGTCGAGCGAACAACAGAGGTCAACAAATAGATAATTTGCGACGCAGAACAAGATATTTATCAAGTGCTGATTTGAATCGAGCAGCGTTTCAATACGATTGCAGCAATGATTACAGCTTGCATCCTAGCGTTTGCATTGGGCAAATGGACGTAGTTTGCGAGTATTGTGGTGCATTAAAGTTTTCCGGAGAAACGCCTGGATTATGCTGCCTTAATGGTAAAGTGAAATTGCCATTGTTGACTCCGCCACCTGAGCCATTGTATTCATTGCTTTGTGGCGAAACACAAGAATCACGCCACTTTCTTGCAAATACTCAAAAATACAATGGTTGTTTCCAGATGACGTCATTTGGGGCAGATATTATCGAAGAACGGGGATTTAATCCGACATTTAAGGTATTTATTTTTGTACTTATATAGAATGTAGTTAAAGAATAACTTACTTTATCTATTGGTACCTATGTAGTATATTTGCTAATTCTGAACTCTACTCTCCCACCGAAAAAAGTGTTTATAACCCAGTTAATACTGTCTGGTTTTTATTTTGTAGATACAAGGACAGATTCATCATCGAATTGGATCATTACTACCTTTCGAAGATACACAGAATAAATTTTTACAAATATATTTCATGGGCAACATGGAAGAACAACTTGATCGACGCCTAGAGATCAATGCAGGAATGAAGCGAGCAATTCTTCAAGACTTGCAGTGTCTGCTTCATGAACATCATGCGTTGGTCAGGTTGTTTAAGAGTGCTTTAGAGCGCATGCCAAGTGATGACTATAAAGTTGTTATCAAAGCAGATAAACGACCATCTGGAACACACGAAAGGACATTTAATGCTCCAACAGTAGACGAAGTTGCCATCCTGATTGTTGGTGAACAATTGGAAAAACGCGATATTGTGCTTACACGTCGCGATACTGGGCAACTGCAACAAATATCTGAAACTCATCGATCATATGACACATTGCAATACCCGCTGATGTTTTGGCAAGGAGAAGATGGATATTATTTTAATATTAAAATGAAAAATCCATTGAATGGTGAGTATCAGTATCATAATTTATTTCATTTATTTGTGAAAGACACTGATTTAAAATAATGCTTATTAAAAAAATGGTTAATGTCTGTATTGTTTGCCTTTAAAATTTGCCTTTGAAATGGTTAATTATCAAATTTTTAATTTCAGGTGAAGAAACTACAAAGAAAGTTAGCTCAATGAATTATTACGCATATCGTTTGATGATTCGTCAAAATGCTGACAACTATTTGCTGCGGTTTCGTCGATTGTTTCAGCAGTATTGCGTTGACATGTATGTAAAAATAGAAACGGAACGTTTAACATTCATTAGGTTGAACCAAGCCAAACTGCGTTCTGAGGAGTACATCCATTTACGTGATGCAGTTAATACTGAAGGAAATGCAGCTAATATTGGTCGATTAACTATTCTGCCGGCGACATACATTGGTAGTCCACGTCATATGCATGAATATGCACAAGATGCAATGACATATGTTCGTCATTACGGTCGGCCCGATCTCTTTATTACTTTTACCTGTAATCCAAAATGGATAGAAATTACTCAATTGCTGCTTCCCGGACAAACATCAAGTGATAGACACGACATCACAGCACGTATATTCAGGCAAAAAATTCGGTCCCTGATGAACTTTATTGTTAAACAACGCGTCTTTGGAGATACTCGATGCTGGATGTATTCAATCGAATGGCAAAAGCGAGGCCTGCCGCACGCACACATTCTTATTTGGTTAGTGGAAAGAATTCAGCCTGACCAAATAGATGATATCATATGTGCTGAGATTCCTGATTATGAAGTCGATCCAGACCTACATGATGTTGTTACTACTAATATGATTCATGGACCGTGTGGTGCCATCAATCCCCAATCACCTTGCATGGTCGATGGAAAGTGCTCTAAACGATATCCACGGAAATTAACGGCGGAGACTGTCACTGGCAATGATGGTTATCCGCTGTATCGGCGTCGATCACCAGATGACAACGGTCGAACTGTCACAACGAAAGTGAAAAGAATGGATTTCGTTGTCGACAACAGTTGGATTGTTCCATATTCGCCACTTATTTCTAAATCGTTCAAGACACATTGCAACGTTGAATACTGCAATTCAGTTAAGTCCATAAAATATATTTGCAAATATGTCACGAAAGGCAGTGATATGGCGGTTTTTGAATTGCAATCCTCGAATACCAACGATGAAATTTCACGCTATCAAGTTGGTCGTTATGTGAACTGTAATGAAGCGATTTGGCGTATATTCGCATTTCCCATTCACGAACGTCATCCTACTGTTACGCATTTGGCGGTGCATCTGGAGAATGGTCAACGAGTATATTTCACGGCTTCGAATGCTACGCAACGTGCTGAAACACCTCCAGCAACTACATTGACCAGTTTTTTTGCAATCTGCCAAAGCGATCAGTTTGCACGAACTTTGCTTTACTCGGAGATGCCACGTTATTATACTTGGAATGCTTCATCGAAGAATTTTCAAAGACGGAAGCAAGGCGATGCGGTTCCTGGGTATCCAGATGTGCGTTCTACTGATGCTCTTGGTCGTATGTATACAGTTCATCCAAAGAATAATGAATGTTTCTATTTGCGGTTGTTGCTGGTAAATGTGCGTGGGCCAACGTCATTTGAGTCACTACGAACTGTTAATGGTGTAATATTCCCAACATATCGTGCTGCATGTGAAGAATTGAAGTTATTAGAAAACGATAGTCATTGGGATACGACAATCGCTGAAGCCATTATCTGTGCATCTCCAAGTCAGATACGCACATTATTCGCTATCATAATTTCGACATGTTTTCCATCAAACCCATGTAACCTGTGGCACAAATACAAGGATAATATGTCAGAAGATATTTTACATCAAATTCGTGTCAGTTCCAGAAATCACGATATTGAGATGAATGAGGAGATACATAATCGTGCTTTACTCTTGATCGAAGATATGTGTTACCTCATGTGCGGTAATTTATTAATCAGGTTAGGAATGCCAGCACCATATCGTGAAATGAATGACGCATTTAATCGAGAATTGGAACGGGAACGTGAATATGATCACCAGGAATTAGATTTAGTAGTTCAAACGAATGTACCCCTGTTGAATTACCAACAAAAGAAAGTTTATGATACTTTAATGAAGGCAATCGATGATGAAAATGGTGGTTTATATTTCCTAGATGCCCCTGGTGGAACTGGCAAGACATTCCTCATGTCATTAGTTTTAGCAACTGTTCGGGCGAGATCTAACATAGCGGTTGCAGTTGCTTCTTCTGGAATAGCAGCCACATTGTTAGAAGGATGCCGTACGGCTCATTCAGCATTCAAATTACCGTTAAATCTTCAAACTATTGAAGAACCAACGTGTAATATTGCAAAACACTCAGCAATGGCCAAAGTTTTAGCGGTATCGAAAATCATCATCTGGGACGAATGCACAATGGCGCATAAACGTGCATTAGAAGCACTTAACCGAACATTAAAAGATTTACGCAATGACTCGAGATGTTTTGGAGGAGCAATGACTTTACTTTCTGGTGATTTCCGCCAAATACTGCCAGTAATTCCAAGATCTACGGCTGCCGACGAAATAAACGCTTGCCTCAAATCGTCAAATCTATGGCGCCATGTGAAGAAACTGCAACTGACAACAAACATGAGAGTTGCATTGCTTAATGATACATCTGCTGAAGATTTCTCGGAGCAATTGCTGACTATCGGTAATGGTCAAGTACCTGTCGATGAATCGAGCGGATTAATATCATTTCCAAATAATTTCTGTAATTTTGTCTCATCAAAAGACGAACTTATCAACAATGTATTTCCAGAAATTATTTCTAACTACAAAAATTATGAATGGATGAGTGAGCGAGCAATTTTAGCGGCTAAGAATAAAGATGTAGATGACCTAAACAACATAATTCAAAATAAGATCATTGGAACAATGCATTCATTCAAATCTATTGACTGCGTCACAAATGAAGATGAAGCCACCAACTATCCAATTGAATTTTTAAACTCTTTGGACGTGCCTGGCTTACCACCGCACAATTTACGCCTAAAGGTTGGCTCCGTAGTAATCATGCTTCGAAACATAAACCAACCAAAACTGTGCAACGGTACGCGTTTGGTGGTTAGAAAATTGATGAACAATGTAATTTACGCTACGATAATGATAGGAAAATTCAAAGGTGAGCAAGTTCTCATTCCGAGGATACCGATGATCCCAACCGATATGCCGTTTGAATTTAAAAGACTTCAATTTCCGATACGTCTTGCATTTGCCATGACCATCAACAAATCACAAGGCCAATCCTTAAAAGTTTGTGGTTTAAATCTAGAACATTCATGTTTTTCCCATGGTCAATTATACGTGGCATGTTCACGGGTCGGAAGACCATCTGCGTTGTTTGTTTTTGCGCCTGATAATAAAACAAAAAATGTCGTGTATCACAAGGTACTTAAATGAATAGCAACCTATGTACTAAAATACAGAAATAATTATGAATGATTGATGTAGAAATTTAATTTTTTTTGTATTTTTTCCAATAAAAAAAAAATCTGCTTATTTATTGACATTAAGGCGGAACAAAGTTCGCCGGGTCAGCTAGTTATAAATAAAATAAACAAATAAAATGTTGCAACAAACACACCAATTACCTAGCCCCAAAAACTAAGCGTGAGCTTGTGCTATGGCGACTAAGATAACAGATAGACATACTTATATACGTTTATGCATCCGTGCCTTAGGTGCAAATGCTCGTGCTCATCACACAAACATTTGCCCCTTTATTAGAACCCGCAACCTCTGGTTTTGTAGTCCGGAGCGCGTACCACTACACCAAGTCTTGCTGTGATGCCGAACTCATACTTATCATGCTGGTAATGTTTAGTTTAGTGAAGTGTATTAGCTCTAAACATAGTTATATTTTTGATTTATTGGATCGACGCTGTTTTTTCAATAACTAAAGTAAAGTTAGCCTATCCCACTGCTGGGCAAAGGCCTCACCTCAACTATGAGGAGGTACCTACGAGCCATACTCCACCACGCGGGCTTAGTGCGCATAGGTAGTGGGGTGGCTGTAAGGCAAGTGACAAACCTGGATCAATAAACTTGAACTTTATTGATCCAGGTTTGAACTTGAACTTAAAATTTATTTCATTGCAGTCCACTGCTGGACATAGGCCTCTCCAAGACTGCGCCAACTTTCACGGTCCTCCGCTTCTCGCATCCAGCCACCACTGGCCACCTTGCTCAGGTCATTGGTCCATCTAGCAGGAGGGCGTCCAACACTACGTTTCCCGAGACGTCTCCATTCGAGAACTTTCCTACTCTAGCGCCCGTCGGTTCTGCGATGGACATGACCAGCCTACTGCCACTTTAACTTACTGCACCTCTGAACGATATCTATGACTTGTCTTTTAATCGATAAAATATATTTATAACAATGAAATTCTATAAAAAATACCATTTTGGAATCATGAAAGTCTTATAAAAGTAAGCGTTACACTAATCGTTTACGAATAGCACAATAATTGCAATAAATAATTAACGATTGTGCAACGCAGCCTTGCTGTTTAACTTTCCGAAATACCTCAAAGTTCAAAGACACACGGCAAATGTATCTTTCCAGTACGGCACTGGCGATCATGAGACCGTGAAGATGCGACTGATACAACTCGCACACACAAACACACACATACATTGACAAATACCTAGGTACTCTTTAGTAAAACACACTAGAATTGCACGCAAATATGCAATACTATTACATATTTGTAAATAGCACTAAAAGTATGTATTACAATTTAGCGTTATGTGTTGCTGCGACTTAATTAAGTACTGTTTATTTAATTTAATATTATCAAACATCCTACTTGTGAGAAAATATCAGTGTAATTTACTGTTAATTAACTTTCCTAAGCCTAGAATAAATTGTTTTTTTTTTTTTAAATTATTTGTATACTTTATTATGTGCAATATCTTATCTCTATAATAGAAATTAAACCTAGTAACAGAGAAAACAATTACCCCCTTTCTAAAAGTGTGTAGATTTATAAATTTAGAGAATGAAAATTAGCTTCATAACTTTTATTAAGTACCTAACGTCAATGCCTTTTATTTTTACCTTATTTATTAGGTGATATTATTTCTAAAATTTACCTACTCCAGTTTGATGTAACACTTGTTAAATAATAGAGCTTTAGAATTTTAATTGACTTAGAGTTAGCGATGAGCGATTGTTCGATAAAACATAATCGAATGAATCGACAATCGACCATTCGAACTTTCGAATGTCGATTTAGTAATTCGGAAAAAAAATAATCGAATAATAATCGACAATCGAATGATAATCTATACTCGGCCCTTCGACGCATTCGATTGAATTGCCGCGACAGGACAGGAAGAGAAAGAATGATTAATCTACGCGACGAATGACTATTCATTCGTTAGTTGTACGGCCTGCGCACCGCGTGTTCGGATATTGCTCGCCGCATAATCGAATAACTGTGGTTGCTTATCGAATACATTCGATTACAGAGACCATTCGAATAATTCGATTAATTTAGTAATATTCGGCCATCGCCCATATCGATTTTACCAACTTCAGATAATACTTATCCGACTGAATAAGTATAAAACGACCGAATTTAAATGACCTTTACTTAAATGATTGCTGACAAATAGGTGACGTTTTCAAACTAGACGTTTTTTTTATTTATATTCGACGAATATTCCTTATCTGACGTTGGAAAAATCGACTCTTATCGATTTAAGTACTCAAAAAAAATTCGTTTCAGTTAACTGTGTTATTTGCATTATTATTTTAACGAACCGCTGTAATTATTTAGCATGCGACTAAATATTACTATTGTATAAGTAAATTAACTTAGTTCCAGTTAATTGGAATCAGCATCCGTACAAACAGTATAATTTTTTTTTTTTAATAGTAACCTTTAATCTTACTCGTGTCAGGCCTGTGTATCTTCCCGCGGAGGTAGCAAAAACGTACCTACGCGCGGCGCACCTACGTAGGTGCTAAAACAAGTTGCGTGTCGCTACCGGCCAGAGCCACGCTCGCGCGTTTATTCACCGGCGGCCGCGCGGCTACGTTGCTGGCTGGACGAGAATGAATAAAGTACTAGAAAGAGGCTCTAGATGGCGTTAGAAGCTTCTCGTAGCAGTCAACCCTATCGCTTCGCGTGATATTACGTCACTGAATAGGTTTAGTGTATTATGAATTATATTCCAGAGCAATAAGTATGAAATTATCTTGCAATGGATTTTTGTAGGTGTCTACACGAAAATGTGCTTGACTCTGAGGCGAACTAAATTACGCCATATTGTTGACGACATTGAGTAGACATTTCTTTGAATACAATTGCTAAGTCATACTTCTGTACGAAGTACTAGTATTCTGTGCTCGTGTGCGAATTTTTGGTTTCTTATTTAATCTTAAATAAATAAGAAAGAACATTGTGAGTGTTAAAAAATATTAAAAACTATTTTAATGGTAACCTTTAAGTATAGTAAGTAATAGTAAGTAAGTAAGATATACTGCTAAATATACCTAATTAATTTTAAAACGATCTCACTTTCTTTGAAGTCTGTAACGCAATGTAAAGTAAGTCAATATGAAGGGTTTTCCGGAAATACATCATTCGCTTTGACGAAAATTTATATTTTCATTCGTTGCTACGGGAATGTATGGTGGATTGCGTGGACTCAATTGCAGGAAAACGTGTTGAATTTGTAAACACAAGTCATCTTTTCTAATTTCTGGTTACGTGGCCATTTTGATCAATATACTTAGTATGGAACTAAAACTAAAAAATATATTTTCTCAAATGGTGTCTATGGATAGGTAGGTCTTTAAAAATAACCTTGAGTTTATTCTTACTTTGGATTAGTATCTTGTTTCTTCGATATGCTGAACTTAACTTCATATTACTGTAGTTCCGGATCATTGAAACTACGTCTCAATTAAACCAAATAACTGACAGTAGCCATTTTTTTCCTCCAAGTCATTAAGTCTACAAATTGTTAGTTACATACACGGAGATATTCAATTTAGACTGCGCGTCAAAACTAACGTACGCTCAATCATCTCAGACGCAGTTTGTCTATGTCAAAATCTGTAGTTTCACACCATGCACAGGGTGTCCCATATATTTTATTCTAAAAATATTGGTTTGATCTCTAGAAACTTTATGAGTAGGTTGCACCATCTTACTGTAATTATAACATAACAAAGGTCACCACTATTAATCGTGATTAATTCACACACACTCTAACACATGTCACACACAATAAATCTTTCTTATCTACTATCCTGTCCTAGTATAATATAATACTAATATCATAATTCACTTAGAGCATCCTGTACAAAGCTACGAACTTTGCAAGCTAATGTTGACAGCCTGCATTTAGCAATACCATCCTTATTTACCTAGGTAGGTACCCACACTTAGCCAAGTAATATAATTAACCGATTTAATCATAATTATAAAGAGAATAATAATTATAATTCGTAAAATTGTGTTTTAACGACATATTTAAGCAACATTTTATTCTTCAATTATTAGGTTTATCATAATTACACACGTGCGTATGATATCACGTCCGTATTTAATGGCATCTTTTAATACAGCGGTTATGATGGCAACCCTAATTAAGTATAACGATACAGACTATGGCGACAATGTTCGGACAAACATAATAAGTACTTATTACCATTTATATGACCGATTGCGATAAAGAATGATTTTGTCCGGTTATAATTATCTTGAACGATAATTATAAGACGCATACACCTACATAGTTTTTAGTATATTCATTCTAGATTTCAATCTATGGGCAAAACGGCAAAATTTATAATTAAGTTTTACTGCTGCCGTGTTATACCTATATGTGAGTACATTATAATACACAACTCTCCCGCCCCCCCCGCTGTCTGCGTCACCCCTCCCCCCCTTGAAAAGGGTCCCGATTTACAGATTTTTTCAATTTTTAGGAAAACTACACAAGATAGGGTGAAATGGTCAAAGACTAAAATATTTATTACTAAATTTCCTACAAATAAGTTCTAACAATCATTTTGATACGAGTTATAGTTTCCAAGCTATGGTACGGTGAAACTTACTAAAAACTGATAACCAGCAAATAATCACAATTTAAATATTCGCGCACTAATTCCGTTCGGTATTTGCAACGTTGCCATTCTTGGCAGAGCGAGCGTCGCCCATGTGGCGTTGCCGTTCTTGGCAGAGCGTCGGTCGAGTAACCGACATTCGGACAGTTTGTCAGTTTATTCTCCGTAATCAACTGTGTAAGTGCGTTCGTTTGTTTGATCTACAAATAATTTAAATTCGTTACCATAATTACCTGTTTTAACATGGAAAACTGTTTTATATGTGATCTCACTCTAAATCAAGGAGAAATAGTGAATGTGTCAAAAGGAATAACAAATCTCATAAATGCAAGTTTAAAAAGAAAAGATGAAAAACACACTGTCCTTGAAAATATTCAGACAATTAAAGTACACACAATTTGCAGAAGAGAGTATACTCGAGATCGCAATATCCAGAAGTACATCGAAAGTACTGAAACTCAAAGTACCTCAAGTGATGTGAAACTGCGCTCCAGTGATAAATTTGATTTTAAAAAAAATTGTCTTTTTTGCTCACTTAAATGTGACTTGACGGCAGAAACAAAGAAAAAGGTCACATACAAACGAAAAATTCATCAAATTCAATCATTGGCGATGAAGACTACTTTATTGGAAAAGGCGGCTACTAGAAATGATACTTGGGGACTTGAAATTATTGCGCGAATCCAAGGCGTGATTTGTTTAGTAGCTGAAGAAGCACGTTACCACGAGGATTGCTTTGCTAAATTTTCTTCTAATGTGTCTAAGAGTAAAGATGTTGGACGAATGAAAGTATGGTACATGCATTTCAAGAACTATTTAGTTTTATCGACTCTTCTGATGAGTGCCAATTCAGTTTGGATGAGCTCATGAAAAAACTTGAAGAATATTTACCTCCGGAAGCTTCCATTAGTGTGCGAACATTAAAAAGAGCTTTAATTGAAAAGTATGATGACGGCGTAGTTTTTGCAAGTCTGCACAAGAAACTCACAGTAGCGTGTTTTCGAGGATCAGCTATAAAACTAATAAATTGGTACGATAATCGAGCGAGCACAGAAAAGGACGAACGACGAAGAATAGTTGAAACAGCTGCTGCAATAATACGCGAAGACATAAGAACCATGCCTTATGATAATTCAGTTTATCCAGATATTACCAATTTTATGCAACACGTCAACAGTATGGTTCCTGAAACTTTGAATGTTTTTTTGAACACCGTTATAGCTGAAGGCAAAAAGACAAAGCAAGAAAAAGTTGCGAAAACCTGTACATCAATCGCTCACTCTATTATAACTGCCACAAGGCCTCGTTCTTTTTCATCACCGTTACAGCTAGGTCTTGCCGTTTACTTGTTTCGCAAAGCAGGGTCGAAAAATATAATCGACATCGTTTCAAGTCTAGGGTATTGTTCCAGTTACAGAGAAGTTACACTCTTTGAGTCTTCCGCCGTTCGATCCTGGGAACCACTAATACAAAACGAATCATTTTCACAATTTGTTTTCGACAATGCCGATTCTAATATAGCTACTTTGACTGGTAAAGGAACATTTCATTCTATGGGTGGAATCAGAACAATTACACCTAGTAGTGCGCTAAAACCACAATCAGTAGAAAAGCTCTCTAAAATTCCAACTGCTAGTGAAATTTCTGAAGCTAGAAAAATACGTCGGCTTACTTTTCAAAGGTACAATAGAAAAGGAATCGAAGAAATTAATTTAAATGTCGTGTATTCTGCGGGTGTGTTTGAAGAAGTGGCTCAACCTACTAATCAAGACATGGGATGGATGCTTGGACACTTGTTGGAAATACCTGGAATGCCGTTATGGCAAGGTTTTATGGAAAAATTGACCAATGGAATGCCATACGTAAAATCCATAATTTTACCACTACCATTTGTCAATCAACCACCGAGTGATTATAGCACTGTGCTTACGGTATTAACTTATGCGGCAGAAGAAGCAAAAAAAAACAATCAACAAACTTGTTTTGTGACATTTGATCATCCTTTATATATGAAAGCAAAAGACGTAGTAGCGATTGATAGCAGTGAGCCAGGTGGTACTCTTTCTAACGTAGTAGTCAGATTGGGAGGGTTCCACATGCTCATGTCGTTTTTGGGATCCATAGGTACCTTGATGGAAGGCAGTGGTCTCTCTGATTTATGGGCCACAGTGTACGCACCTGCGTCAGTCACACACATGATGTCAGGTCATGCCTATGCTAGGGCAGTTAGAGCTCATTGTACGACATTACGAGCTCTTTCGGTACTCATTCTGGAAAAAATGGATGTGGAGCAATCTGATAAAGATTACATAACACAACTTCTTTCTAATGCTCCCAATTATGATTTACTTCAAGACGATGAAATAGTCACAAAGCTCAAATCAGCATATATTACCCACATAAATTCCCTTAGAGATATCGGAAAAACCTCACAGCTATGGTTACAGTACTGTGAACTTGTAATCATCATTTTGCATTTTATTCAAGCTGAAAGAACCGCAAATTGGGAGCTTCATAAAAAATGTGTCAAGGCAATGCTCCCAATTTTTCATGCAACCGGGCATTTCCCCTATGCAAAAGCTTGTCAATTGTATCTACAGGATATGGAATCTCTGAAAGACACAATGAATCCAAAAGAATATGAGCAATTTACAAAGAATGGTTTATTTACTATTCGTCGGTCCGAGAAACACTGGTGTGGCACGTGGACTGATATGACTATCGAGCAAACTCTTATGAGGAGTATGAAAAGTATCGGTGGTGTTTCCCATGGACGAGGGTTCCAAGAAAGTGTACTAAATAAATGGATAGTTGGGATTCCAGTTTCTTATTTCATTTGCGATAATGTTGAACGTTATTGCGGGATTCGATCTGCCAGCAGCAATCAACACGCAGAGCTCACAGACTCGAGAATTGAACAAGATAAGCACGATTTTGAGAAGTTCAGTCAATGGTTTAAAATTCACTCTCCATTCATACAAACCCAGAACCTTCTATCATTATCGAGTGGAACAGTCGCAGAGGAGCAAGTCAACTGCTTTGATGCAAAATCTATTGGAGAAGAAATCCTGCAAAAGATTGTAAAAGAAGGAACCAAATTTGGAGACGTCAAGTTAAAGCGCATTAACACTGTCAAAACTATCTCACATGCTAGCAAATCACTAAAAACATCTGGTAATGGAGATATTATAAAAGTTGACACAACTCAGCTATTCCAAAGGATTGTGTGTACTATTCACACCCCAAAAGATTTACGCGCCTGTTTTTGTCATGAATTAACGACAGTACCGCTTTCATTGTTTGAAGAAAATGGAGGGATGAGAAAAACAAAAAAATCTGCGCTATACGACATTTTCAATAACGTTCCTGAACCGACACTGGAAAACGATCGGTTTTATGTTTTAGGTGGCGGTTCTCTGATTCATAGAGTTATTTGGCCAAAAGAAGGCACATACTCTGATATTTACGCTGCTTATGTGAGGTACATTAAAAAATGTTACGAAGAGAAGGTTATCATCGTATTTGATGGCTATGGCGAAAACTGTACAAGTACAAAAAGCTCTGAAAGGATGAGACGAATGCTAAACCGGAAGTGTCCAGAAATTGAATTTAATGAGTACAGTCATATAACTGAATCGAAAGCAAGTTTCTTGAGCAATATTATAAACAAAGAAAGATTTATATTGCAGCTTAGCAACAGACTGAACCACAAGGGGATAAGGACATTAACAGCTAATGACGACGCAGATATGCTCATTGTTAATACTGCAATAGAAGAATCTGAAAGAAACGAAAATGTCGTTGTGGTTGGGCAAGATGTAGATCTATTAGTCCTTTTACTGGGTCTTACTCCACTCCACAAGAATATATTCTTGCTGAAAGAGGGGCAAGGGACTGTGAAAAAGAGGATTTACAGCACTCGAAGCTTAATTGAAGCAGATGTAGTCGAAAATTGCAAGGAATCAATTCTCTTTTTGCATGCGATAAGTGGTTGCGATACTACATCATCATTCTACGGCAAAGGAAAGGTTCAGTCTATTCTGCTTGGTAAAAAAATTGACTTGCAAGGTACAATAAACGTTTTCAATAACCAGGAAGCCTCACATAAGCAGGTAGAAGAAGCAGGAGAAAAATTTATTCTTGCCTTGTATGGGGCTAAGGAAACTGAAAGTCTGAACGAGTTACGATACCTTCACTTCAACAAATACGTTGGTCTGACGAACAATACGGTGATACTGTCAAAGTTACCACCTTCTTCAGGTGCAGCTCGTCAGCATGCAAGGCGTACTTTTCATCAAGTACAATTATGGCGAGGAAACGCATTGAGCCCAGAAGACTGGGGCTGGAATAAGAATAATAACTTTTTATCACCCATATATACCACAGAGTCACCAGCCCTGAAAAAAGGCTGCAGAAAAAGATGTGGATGTGTCAAAGCTGGATTGCGTTGCTCCACCATGTGTATACATTGTCAGGGCCTTAGTTGCTTTAACAAAACTCCAGAAGATGATGTAGATACTGATATGTTTTAGATAATAAGTACAATAAATACGCATTTGTGTAAATAAATAAATAAATATTATTATTTCCTGTGTTAAATGTTTCATTTTCGCTACGCACACATTTTTCGTATCTTTGATGCACCATAGCTTGGAAACTATAACTCGTATCAAAATGATTGTTAGAACTTATTTGTAGGAAATTTAGTAATAAATATTTTAGTCTTTGACCATTTTACCCTATCTTGTGTAGTTTTCCTAAAAATTGAGAAAATCTGTAAAGCGGGACACTTTTCAAGGGGGGGAGGGGTGACGCAGACAGCGGGGGGGGCGGGAGAGTCGTGAATTTTAATGTACTCACTTATACGTATACAACAGCAGTTGTTTAAAAAAATTATAAATTTTGCCGCTAAAAAATCTAGAATGAATATACTATTTTGGCATAAGCTCTTTTTGGGGAAGAAACAGAAATAAAATATTGTCAACTGAAAAAAACAATCACATTGTACCTTATTATATTGTTACCTTTTACGAAAACCTTAATTTTCACTATACATTTTTAATATTGATTAATTAAATTTAAAAAAGATTCATTTGAGCAGTGGATTACTCCGAGCTTGAAGCTCACCAACACGTTTGATTTTTAATCATCCGGTTTAGTATTTTGACATATTTTGCATAGGAATGCTTTCAAATGTCAATCGAGGTTTACCGGCTATTGAAAAATTGGTGAACTTGGAATCTTAGGTTAGGTAGTGGAAATTAATAAAATCGGGGATTTCTAAATTTCTAATAACTCCTGGGGCAGCTCCAAATACGCTTCAAGTACCTACACAACTAAGCATCTGCTCAAATCATCATTCGCTCATTACCTGACCATATTCAATTTTGACAGTACGTCAAAACAAAGTCCAATCAGTGGGAACTGACACAGGCGCAGGCTAAATAGAAGAGCAATCAAACAGACACGGCGGAGGCATTTTTCATGCTAACGCGACACCATAAGTGCTAGGGTTGTCAACTTTACAAAAAAGTTCAATTAATTAAATTAATCTCATCAGAAAAATAGTACCCAATACTAAACTAAACTATATTACAATGTGATATAAAATGATTTGATAGGAACTGATTTAGGTTCAGTAAAGGATAAGGATAAATGCAGTTTTAGTTTCCAAAGGCAGATAAACTTTCATTTCATTTCATTTACATCAAACAGTTATTGTGGTGTTTTCGCCATAAACATAACAGATCGTCAGTCAGTCATTTTTGAGATCATTTCATAGTAGTAAATACAAAAAGTGTAAGTGAGATATTCTTGTGTTATGAAAAAGGCATCAAAATAATTCATATTATTTTTAACTACTAATTAACTGCATATTTTAGCCTACAAATAATTTAAAATCATATTAAAATAATCAGTAAGCTAAAACTAGCATTAGTTTTTCTTTCAAAACAAGTTGGTGACGATTTTCATTGGGAATAAGTTGATATTTATATTAACGCATTTCTCTGGCGAAAAAACAGTCCAACACATTTCCCAGGCGAAAAAAAGAATGTTTCAATCTAAGTTGGCAACCCTAGCAGAGCCATCAATCACGACCAACAAAAGGCGAGGCATAGACAACCGCGCTCAGCATTCGCGAGAGGCTGTGAATGTGCGCAACAGATGATTCTGAACTTTTGCTTTTTTCTAGCGGTTCCGTACTCCGTAGCCTTGTTGAATAATCGCTTTGTTTGATTTTTAAACAAAGGTTGAGCCCATATTTATAAAAAATTTCCATACTTAGTAGTTACTTTCCAGATGTCTTCTAAGATTTAAACAAATTTATCCCTATGGACTGTTGCATCCTTACGATTAGCATACGTCCATGCAGTTTGTCCGATAGCTGAGTGCCATTATGAATGCTGAAATAACTAATACATAGTAAATCTTAATATTATGGCTGAACTTCTGCAATAATAAGTAGGTACATTAGGTAGTAGTAACGACAGACGAACTTAAAAAATGTTACTAGAGAAGGAGAAAATCATAATTGCTCCATAGTGCACCAATAATTTTATTATTTTGGGTTATAAGAGATGGGCAACTATTGGTTGTGGCCCGACAAGCACGTGGCTATTTTTTTACCTAACTACTAACAACGACTTGCAACCAAAATTAAAAAAATATATATATACACTAACGAACCATAATAAAGGTAAGATTTCAACACTCACAAGCGATCTCTAAAAAGTATTGTTCCTCTTGAAACCTCGCACTCTCGGCCATAACACTCCATAATAGAGCTCGTGGGAAGTTCGCCGAGTGTATTGAACGATTATTTCGTGGCGGCTAATGGTTTTCATTAGTTTGCTCTTACGTGATTTTAGCCGTGATTTATTTTCGGCCTACCTACTTAAGTGGAAAAACTTTTTTTTCGACTTTCCGCTATTTCGTGCTGATCACAGGATAAAAAAACATCACACTTTTTTTTAATTTTTTAGCAACGCACAAGACTTGTAAATTCAAAAGGCCAGAAAATATTTCATTATTTAAAAAAATCCTTACTGTAAAATACATATTTTATAATAGTTAGCAGTTAATATACTAATCAACACTGTCTAGGGATATTTTGGATATAATATTACTATGTTTTGTATATCACTAGGCAGTGTTGATGTGTGTAGTAATTTTTTTTTAAGTTAGTTTTTTTTAAAGAACTGTTTTTTTTAAATAAATACAATACCTTACTATTGCTAATATGCTATTTATTAACGTTCTAAGCAGACAATTTAAGTAAGCGTATGTTGCCTGAAGGCGAGACGATGCACCTACCAAGGAATATCTGTGCATTTGCTCAGCGACATTAACTTTTACATTCCTATAGTTTAGTCACAGAAACTTCTTAGCTAGACTAAACCCCGAAACGGCAACACATTTCCTTTGTACGAACGAAGCTTGCTGTTGTTTACAAAACACGTTTCTTGGACGAAGAAATAAAATAACCATTGCAAATATTCATTTTATCCCAAGAAAGCCGCAACTGCATCATGTCGTTAGCAAATACTGCAGAGCTACCAACCAACTAAAAATGTTATTATGTCACTTGTTTTGTTGAACTGTAATACAAATTGCAATAAAAAGGAAGGGAAGCGCAATAAAAATGTAGATGCAACCAATTCGGCCATCCAATACGGAAATATGTAAAAAATATGCAGGCAAACATGCCATAAAATATATGTTTTATTCAATAGGACGTTCAAAAACAATATCTCTAGCAGGTATATTGGATCGGAATAAAAATGATATATGATAATTTTATTATAGGGCAAGCGTAGGTAGAGTAGGCAGGCATAGTATTATATTTAAAATTCTACGAGGGCACCAAATTTTTCGATTATGTACATATTTACCTTACCATATATGGATGATTATTTTATTATTAGGTATATTTAATTATAAAACAACATGTAAATAACTCTTGAAAATGCAATTAACAACATGTAAATAACTCTTAAATGCAATATATGCATTTTATTATAGCCTTTTTTGGTTTAAAAACGCCAAAAAGTCACGTTTGTCTTATGGGAGCCCTAAAAACATTAATTTTATTTTGTTTTTAGTATTTTTTGTCATAGCGGCAACAGAAAAATATTATCTGTGAAAATTTCAACTATCCAGCTATCACGGTTCATATCCTGGTGACCGACAGCCAGACCGTGTAGTGTTAATAATTAGGTCCCCTTTTTACCTTTTGGGTAAGGAACCCTAAAAAGAAGTGGAATATGCACTGCTTGCTTGTTACTGCAGTGCAAAGGCAAAGCCTTACTAAGTACTTAGTCGGTGCATTATAATCAAAAGGTACTTTATGTTGTATCGTTATGCTTTCGCTACACCTTAATGACACCATTCAATTTGCATTTAACATACTTACAGCTTTAATATCTACAGTATACTTTGTGTAAGCCAACAGGGCAACCTTTTGTGAATTTGTTAATGAAAAGGCTATTCGATATATTTTAAATATTAAAAAGAAACATGAAAAAATAAAGAAAATTGACTTTTCGTCTGCTTAGTTATGGATTCCCACTCTCAAAACTGAAAAGAACGTTTTGCCAAATGTAAAACAAGTTTAAGCTATGTGATCTTACTTAACATTTGAATCTGTTTGGCTAATGTATCAACAATATTTGGTTCTTAGTAATATAAGTGCATATAAATATGTAATATCGTCAAAAAACCCATTTTGCATAACATGAAATGATTCTATCGTAATCAGCAGAGATTGGAGTAGGTAGATTGATTTGATTTACTTTGACAGTACTGAAATGATATGGATATGCCTTTTTTCGATGAACCGACATAGCGACATACCGGTTTATAACATCATCCTCATTTTATGTCACCTAAAATTACTTGGTTTGGCACTTTACATAACTTTGTTTTTTTTTATTTTAAGTCTGGAATAACATTCACTCTGAATACTTTTGAGATTTTGGAATACCGAAGGTCCCCATCTGACCCCAAATCAATCTACCTACTGAGATATTTGGTAATCAGCCTAAGTCAGTACTTATTTACATAAAACCCGTAAGTATGTATCTACTAAGTAATTTGAGTAAATATCGGCTCTCACCCACACACTTAATGCCACTTTCCAAGTCTCCGTCAGCACTATACATTGTTTACTATGCCATACTATGTGGAATGTTGGGAGGACTGTTTATCGATCCCACACCGCGATCGGTGGCCCACTCGTAAATATTGTCTGTCTGTCTGTCTGTCAGCCATTTGTGTTAGACAATTTACATAGCCTTGAGATTTTTTTAAAGTTTATGGAAATTGGTTTTGATATTTTTTACGATAGTCACAATAATTATGTGGTAAAAAGGCTTTGTACTAGGCATGGAAATGATTTCTACTTTTAATTCATTTTCATTTCATGAAATGATGATTTTTTTTCATATGAAATCACATGTGAAATTTCATTGGCAATGATTTTCTTTCGCAGTGTCATAATGTAACACTTTTTCTATTTGCTACTTATAATGAAATATGAATTATTGTGAACGGCTGCTAATTTGCTACTAAAATGAAATTTCATATTAAGGTTGTCATGAAAAATCATGGCAAACGAATCTAAACTTTATGTTCATAAGTTGAAAGTTCTTGAAATGCCCACCCAGTATCGATCGTCACCTATGATCGCATGACTAGTGTGTTTGTCTTTTTCTAACACCCACCTAGGGCAAATCATTCCTACTCGCTCGCTTGCGACTTGCTCTGCTCCAAGCAGTCATCAATGAATGAAATGAAATGAGCATGATCTATGATTTCGCAGAGTGCGATTTGTAGCAGTCTATATGAAAAAAAATAGCAGGTGTGAACAATGAAATTCATTTCATATGATTTTTCATCTGCTATTCATGAAATCTTCCATGCCTACTTTGTACTTGCAAATTAAAACATAATTATTGACTAGCAAGTAAGAAGTTTAGATGGTTAGTAGGTAATCTCCATGATAAACAGCATGTTTTAGAAGATTCCAAAATACCTATAATGCTTTCAATCAAAAAAAATCTTTAAAAAAATCTAAAATACCTATAATAAAATAAAAAAATAATCTTAAATACCTATAATAAAGATCTGATAAATACCTATGATCTATCTGTTACTTTAATACTGTTTAATCAATTTTTTATTACATAAACAAACATCGCTCAAAAATACCAAACTCTCCAAGACACAGTTTTGTTAGCACAAAAGTTGCAAAAGTTAAAAGTTCTTGTAAAGTGAGCAAGGTGGATACCTCAGAGCCCGTATCTCTCCCAGTTATGTACAGTGATCAATTTCGTTTAAGTAAATTATAAACCCGTAACCAAGTAGCCGCAGGAGCGAACTCAATAGAAACTTGTTTAATTTTTATTCGAGCTACCGAGGGAGGAACCGCTTCAATCGAGGTAATATTATTAAAATTCACTTACTTAAATCTCCATGAATAGCTCTTGGCTACGCTACACGTCAAAAGATTGCCAGGAAAATGTTATACATACTTTACATGTTCGTTTTAGAAACGTTTTACTTACTTTTTTTAATAACCCCGTATTGAATCAAGCTTCTTAACTCCGGAATTAATGAGGCAACTTCCAGTTGTTTGCAAGTCAAAATAAACGTTGAGAGATTTAAGTAAATAGATACTGTAGATATTTAGTTGAAATAGATGGGTAAGTCCTGTGAAAAGATCAAGAGACTTCTTAATGACCAACCGAAATGCGAAGTAACAATAAGATTGTTGTCTCGCACTTTATTTGACAAGTTATCAACCCCTTAGATTTGAATTTCACTAAAACAATACCACCAAATAACTAGACCGCTACGTTAATTAGAAACAAAGCCTTTGTAATCATCTGGCCTATAAATAAGACGAGATAGCGTTCTCTTTCATTTTGTGGATGAAAATTGCCGTGTAAAATATCAAATGCATTTCAGCTTCCCCGGTCAAACAATGTGGCGAAAGTAACGCGAATCTCGGCGAATGAAAACAAACTGACGCGAAGCCTATTCATAGTATTGCATTACTAACACTGACGGCAATGAGTTCCAGAAACTTAATGTATTTTTAATGGCCGCCCAGCCCGGGGGCACGATCAATTTTAGAGTTTTGCCCGCACACTGAATATTTCCACCAAATATGGGGTTTTGACGACGTCCCCAAAAAGAACAACGAGCGAATTACCGTGAAATCGGCGCAGACCATTCGGAACAATAACGTCGTAAAACGCCGAAATATAAGAAACAATACAACGGAACATGTGTGAAACGAAAGGCCAAAGCTAAAGTTCGATTACCGAAAGATGCATTGTCATGGTCACGTCGAACCGTACCATTATACAACTAACATTAGCCTTACAAAAGAAAAAATAGAAAAAAGCGTTCGATGTCACGCCCATGCAGTTCGAAGGTTCTCACGCGACGGGCCCGAGCCGAGCAAACATTTCTGTAACTCGACACGGCCGGCTTTTTATCTTCACCATGAATACATTTCTTATGTTTGCTCAGAAGGCCCCGGGTTGTCCTAAAGGAGTGAGCGATGGATGCGGAAGGAGGCGATAGAGTGGAGAGGATGCGCTCTACGGCTTCGTTGCAAGAATGACCGCGACACGATATCCTACTGCCAGTGCAACAAAAGGAGTGATGGCCGCGAGGTTCGACACGTTCGTATGTAAGTTTACGATTCCGAAGTCCCATGGGAAAGGACTGGGGGCGATGTGATAATTGCCTAGTTTGCCTAAAGCGCTGAACAAACCCTCGTCTCCAAAGTAAACGCGGTAATTATCGGTCGGATGGGAAAGTACAGGGATGGACGAAATGGTCCGATGGATGATACGACGGCGTGAGTTATTGAAATCATAGCTATCTGAGGGATAATAACACAGTTTAGCAGTTCGAACGGAAAGGGTCTATGGGATATTTATAACTGCGGACGATTTATGGAGGTTTTAACTTTTTACGAAAATATTTTGCTCGAATTCGGTGTTTTTGCCGCAAAATTTATGGGTGTTATTAAATGGAGAAACCGAGAATTTGATTTGATTTATATAGGTCAGGAAGTATTTACATAATTACATTTCGGGCTTTTAATTATCGATTCGATCTTTAACTTGTATTAATTAGAAATATCAATGTGCAAAGTCATTTTGTAGTTTCGTGTGGCACGCGCCGAATCAGTTTTGAGAACACAATTAATAAACTTGTCAGTTTTTTGTTTTTTTTAATGCGGCCACCACGTTCGCCTGCGGTGAAAACGCTCATGACTCGTTTTTGTACATTTTCCGTTATATTTTAACAGTATAAAAGTGCCTAAAAGAGAATTTTTCATCTAAAAGTGTTCACATAAAGAGGCGTAAGTTGAAGTACATTTCTCTATTGTTAGTAAGTTTAGCGTTTATTTTGCTTTAGTATTTTTCGATTTATTCAGGTACTAATATGGTAGGTACTTAGATAACTTTACTGTCTGAGGTATAATAACTACGCTAAAATTTATTGTAAATTTTTATTTGAACTCTGATTGTTATTCTATAAAAATACATTTTTTTTTCAAAAATATACAGAAAGTATACACTTTATTCACATCTAGAAGTATTGTCAGTAGGTATTGTATAGTAAAATAATGGTTATTGCTTGTAAACGTGGTTTTACAGCTTGAAATTTAAAAGCCATGGCATTGATTTATTATACAACTGTTTCAACAATAAAATAAAATATTTACCCTCTTACTAATTATAAAGTTACTGCTACGAGTTTAACACTTGTTTATAATATGAGACGGCTATATTAATGACAGATAGGTGACATAACATATTGCAGACAAAAATTTCAAATTCAAATTCGTTTATTGCCATTATGAGTGTACATAGGTCTTACAAATAAAATTTTAACTTACATAATGACCCTTTTAGGGTATTGCAATTTTACATAGAGAATACTAAAATAAATCATTTCCAGTTTTTTAAACGGAAACGCTCCCAATAATATTAATAAATACTTAAACTATTTTATGTTATCTTAAAACATAAAAAAGAACCATTCTACTTAAGGAGTATCCGTCTGGAGTCCTAACTATAAGTATGTTTGTACCTATTATTATTAGGTAACTTTTTTGTGTTTTTATGACTTACTGGAAAAATACTCTTTAAGAATGTAAAAACATTTTGATATTAAATACTGCTTAATTTTTTTGGAAAAGTGCTGTAACTTAGTTTCTTTTTTAATATTGTTGGGTATGTTATTAAATATTTTTATTGCTATGTAAAGTGGCCTGCAGTCAAGTTAGCCATCTCTTAACAAGTGTTATAGCAATGTCAAAATCATTATTAGTAAGTGTGTTAGTTACCTAAAAACGTTCTCCCCTGTAAATTATGAAACTCTAATCTTATTTTCCAACAGAACACTCGTAAAAGCCTAAGTGAAACCAGTTTAAATCCAAATAAATCGTGTAAAGTTACTTCACTCCGGTCCGGTCGCACGATAGTAAAATGTGCAGAAAGGTACGTTCAAAAGGGCTAACATAAGAGATGCAACACATTTTGCTTAGCTGGCTCTTTTGCAGTTTGCCGAAATGGAAAAGGAAGGTCCCCTTCATTTTGATTTATAGGAACGATACCTATGGCAGCCGGTTGCTATATCACAGATTATATACTAGTTGCTATATGCATATACCTTTATGGCACACTGTGTCTTTTAGTTCTGTGTTTTCTGTATTATTTTTTTCTTTTCGTCTGTTGTATCTTTTTTTCTGTCTTGTGTGTTGTGCCAAATGAATGTTTTAATTCGTATAGGTGCTATAAAGGTAATGTAACTCTACCTACAGGCCTACCACCTAACCGATTGCTTCCAAAGTGCAATAGTTACAGCTTTCAGGATAGCAATAAAGGCTTTCAAACTGACGGCAAGAAAAAAATATCTATCAAAGGAATTGGCGGACCCTGGGCCCTCAAGTGCGAGAGCACAACCGGGATACTAGCGTTATCCATGATGATGAAAGCAATGAAAAAATTCAACTTGATCTCATTTTCGACTGAATCGAAATGGATTGCGATTTGACGTGGGTTAGACGACAAATGATGCCAATGTGTGTCAAAATGTTAGCCTCAACTATATACATATAATAAAACAGTAAACCAATGCGTCTGTACATTGAGTATTTTTACCAAAAACTAATTGAGGGTCATGTTAAAATAGTAACAGAATAGGAATCTACAACTTTTTTTTTTTTTGTCTGTTTATCTGTTTGTTTGTTTGTACACGCTAATCTCGGAAACTAGTGAACGGATTTGAATGAATCTTTTTTTATTGTATAGCTATTGAGTCTGGGCTATAACTTATTTTGAAGATCGAAGTACCTGACGTGGAACCTTAGCAGTACATTTTAACTAAGAGAGATATGAAAGCAGCGCCTTAAGAAAAGTTAGTTAGCGTGATGAGCATTTTCTATTGACGTACACAAATTGAAGGTCTGGAGCAACTTATATGGAACCCTAGCAGCTTAGGTCAACTATAAGAGATATGAATAGAGCGCCTTAAGAAACATTGTTCAGCGTAATGAGCACTTTCTATTGACGTACACAAATTGAAGGTCTGGAGCAACTGATATAGAACCCTAGCAGCTCAGCTTAACTATAAGAGATATGAATAGAGCGCCTTAGGGGACATTGTTCAGCGTGATGAGCATTTTCTATTGACTTACACAAATTAAAGGTCTGGAGCAATTGATATGCTATACTTTAGACTTATTTTCAAACTTCCAAGGTAATCCTACTGTCTCCAAGTTGACGGAAAGATCTGTTGACGGAAACCTGGAGAAATGGAGAGAATCCTTTAGATTTTATGAATACATGTATACATATATGCTACAGCATTAATTTAAGTATTTAACCGTTTACATCCAGGAGTCATAATTCGATGTTGCTGATCTTAACGCTAAGTAGTTCGTGAAAACTTTCACCACAGACAGTTTGTCAAAATTTTGTTGAATTACTGTATTACTAATGAAATATCAAAGTCAATTGGCATTATTTTTATACAATTTATCACTAACTAACGGAAATTGAACTACGAGTATAAGAATAGTCTTACTTACTTTACGCTATAGGAGAAAGGGTAGGGAGGCCTTTGCCCTGCAGTGGGACACGACAGGCTCCTAATAATAATAATAACTTTACGATTTTAGTAACTTACAAACCGACCTTTGAGTAGGCTAGGAACACAATAAATAAATGCTACATCGCATTCATCTATTGCGGTAGCCGGTGTGAGTCTGACATTTTTCTAAACACTTAAACTAAAGTTACCTATATTTTTTTTACAAACGAATAAAACTGCCTTCAATAAAGTAAACAAAGTAAAAATAAATAAAGTAAAAAGTTAAAAAAAATCCTTTACACTTTTACTAAGAAAGATATACGACAAAATTTCGTTTTGGAGTAGTTGTCACTGCAATGCGAAATTTTCTTACCAGAGGAGGATGGCGAAGTGATAGTAACCTATCTAAAAAAGAGTGCCTATTGACCTTGTTTTTTTTCCGCTCTTCTCCTTACGACATGGTATATTAAGAGATCATAATAGCTGGATGGCGGCGGGAGTATAAAATATTTTGTATCATCGATTCCACGCGTACGAAGTCGCGGGCAACAGCTAGTTCAATAATAAGAATTGAGAGAAAGAGCTGGGTATTTATTTTTATGGAAATATAAAGGTATTTTATTTTTTATGGAAATGAGTTGGCCATCTATTCCGTATTGTTTGGTAGGTATTCCAATTGGGATTCATTGTCAAGGACCCAAGATTCCTACCTTTGTTAATATTTTAATATCAAACAAAGTAACTACGGAAAGATTGTTTATTTAGAATACTTTAGATTGTTGACATTTTAATTGACGCATTCACGCATTCTTTTTCACACTCTTTTACGAGTATAGAATACAAAACTATTATTTTTTTGACATTTAGCAGGTAGAAACCCTTCTTGTGAACCCTACATTGACGTTTTTTTGCGGCATCTCTATACTGACGAACGTGCATATGGTCCCAAATTATCGAAAACAGTAGCTAGAACTTTACAACAGAGTACAAATAATAGTAGGTTTACTCTCCAAAATATATTTTGGAGATAATTTGTGCAATCTAAGTATCGCACAATATTGGACGTAGGGGAGCGGGGGCACGTTGTCACAGGGGTCAGAAGTTATACGCGTTTTTTACCGGGATTTTAAACTCTTTGATGGACATAATTGGACTGATTCGTTTTCTTATAACATCATGCATAAGATAAAAACAATCAGTGACCCGCCAAGCGCTGAGCTGTTAGGTTGTGTGCGTGTGTCCCGCTTTCAACCAAGTAAGTAAAAAAATCCTTTACGAAATTTTTGATTCCTAATGACTATATTTTTATTTTGTCAAAATTTTTAACCTTGAACGTTCATAATATATCTACATTTAATTTACAATGCTGTTTTATTCTACTCTCAATATCCATTAACAATGACTTCAATTTATGTTAAAAAACTTGCTATGGGGCAAGTAGTTACAATTGTTTGGGGTAAGTTGTTACATGTAAAAGGTAAAGGAAAGTCCTTGAAAATGAGCGAAGAAGGAAAAGAAAAGGTGAAAGAAAATTTTTTAGTTTTCGATTCAGATTCTGATTCTGATGAATGGTTTTTTTTAGTGTATAGCGAAAGTTATAGTACCTCGAAAAAAGAAGATTAGGTAGCATGTTTACAATGCAAAATGTGGGCCCATGTCAAATGTGTAACGGGAAACGTCAGCTCATTCATTGGCATTAATGGCAATTCTGATGAAGACTTGCCATGATTTAATATTTGTATGTGATTTTGTTACCTACCTCTATAAAAATTAATAAATATATATCTTTCTTTAATACAAGTGCCTTAAAAATGTTAGAATCCAAAGTATTTTATTTTGCCAAAAGTTTATTAAAATAACTAATTAAGAAGTGAAAGTGAATAATTTAATTACTACAAGTTGTTATTTGCAGACTAAGTCTATGTTTTATATAATATTTAAAAATGTTTCTGCCAAAGTGATTTTCTACAAAAACAATCTTAAATAATTACCATAATAGAAATTATAATTACTCATAAATGTCAGAAGACTGTATAAAGTGATCTCTATTGTTTATATCGTTTTGAAATACTTATAAAAAATATGTATCACTGATGATTTTGTTTATTTATCTACCGTAACATCGTGCCCAGATGATGTAACAACTAGCCCCAATTCCGGGGTAAGATGTTACAATCTACTTGTTTAGTTAAATTCTCCATTGTGAAGAAATTACATAATTTTTTATAATTTTTCAGTAATATTTTAATAGCTAAATAGACATACTAACATCACAAGTAATCAAATGAATAATTTATTTGATAGATTTTGTCATATTAACAACTATCTAAAAATTGTAACAACGTGCCCCCCGCTCCCCTACCTACCTAAATTAGGTACTCAAAGACATGGGCTTCTGCTGGGCAAAAATCGAGTATATTAAGGTGTGTAAACTTATTACAGAAGGATTGTATCGAGTGTATGCACGCACACCGTATAGTCAGCTATACGGTGTGCGTGCATACACTCGATGCTGTGTCAGACGAATTTTGCATTTGATCCTTGCATGAAAACATAAGGAGCTTCGCACACATTTACGCTGAATTTGAATAAGAGCTTCCAATTTGTCCACAACCTCGGCTCGGCTCCTGTGTGCGTCCTCCTTTAAATAAAACCCAAATAAACCTTTTCTAATAATTATTATATAATAAGCCCGATTTTTAATCGACATAAACATTTTATATTTATTTCGAAGGCGGGTAAACCGATGTGTTTGCCCATAACATTCCAAAGCAAGATCTGCAGTTATTCCGTGGCCATGACATTGCAAAAGTGCCGAAAATATCTGAATTTCACAAATAAAAAGGTACGTGTTAGCAATCCCGAAAATAACTATTCTAATGGCAAAAACATGAGTTGAGTTAGAGATGGCTCTATACTAATACATCAACTATTATAAATTAGGATCCAAAAGGGGTAAATACATCTTCAAAATCCAAGCTCAGTATCCTCAAATACACGCAATGTATCCTGCTAGACCACCAACGAGTCCCTCGGGTATCTTCGGTAGAGCTTGGAAGAGCTCAACAGTCTAATGCACTCGGGCTAGTTTATCTAACCTTAGAATCATTTTCACAAACTGCATCGTTGCACCAAAATTACTGCAATCGGTGTTGGTTGGTGCAAATGACCCCGACTAAGTAAATAGAAGAGCAAAAGCAATGCAACCACTGTTAATTGCTTATGTTTGAATGTATTTACATTTTAAATTTGAAGGTAGTAAAAATAATGTCAATGTTAGTTCGGAAATCCATTATTAAATGGGAAAAATAAAATACAATTATTTTGCTTTAAATAGTACTTTAAAGAGTATCTTAGCGGAAATTTAAAGCAAAATAATTGTATTTTATTTTTCCCATCTAAGAATAGAATTCACCATTAGAAACGAAGGCAGAATCTACAGGAGAGGTCGATGTAAGGTAGATCGACCTTTAGTAGATTCCATTAAATATTTATGAATACACAATCCAAATTAACCAAACTAAGCGTGAGCTAATTAACCTATGGCGACTGCATAACCTAAGTTTGTATTAGATATACCTACAAAACTCTATTGCAGAAGACCATGCAACTAGTCTTTACTTATTTAAAACTTCAGCACACTAAAATACAAAATGCTTAACGCTAAAAACCTTTCCTGTAAAAACATGAGCCTGCTGCATCTACGTTTACTATTAACAATTATTTTTTGTTCCAAAGAAGATCCCGGAAACCTACCACTTTGCTTGGCCAATATAAAATTGGTTCTATTTCCTGCGTGCGCGCAGCGCGTCGCTCGTGCTAAACGGCGCGCGACCACCGCACGTAGCGCGGTCTCGTTGGAGAAACTTTTTGTTTTTGACAACCCAGGGTGATTGTATGACAATTTCAACAAACATTGAATTCTATGATCTGACTTTCATGTTGATGACCGTGAATTTGGTTAGCTGAGATACATTGACAATTGAACAGACCTACATAAATCCAATACATAGTACCTATACAATCCAATAATGTTCTCCTAGCCGAATTTCGACTACGGCGGCCTATCTTAACAGAGACCAACTGCGCGGGACATATTATAGTGCACAAGTTGTTGGGCAATACACAGGTGCACTCTCTATTCCTTCTCGTAGAGAGATCAGGCACAGGAACAACGGCTTAACGTGCTTTCCGAGGAACGGGGGTGTTAACACCACCAACTTCCTGACTCCGGAGATGTGTCTGAGTTATTTCGAGACAGACAAACCCAAACACTCTAGGCCCGACCCGGGATTCGAACCCGGGACCTCGTGGATAGTACCCAGCTTGCTGACCACTCAACAAGGTAGAGCTATACAATCTACGGAATAAACGATATTTGACTCAATAGGACTCACAAATGGACATCATAGAATAGACGAAAAATGATTACAAAATCATGCATTTATCAGCGATGAATCGATATCTAAAGCCAGGGGTTGTTGTAAACTCGTCAGCCAAGTGATAGGCCTTAGCCATCAGAATCTATGATCCGCATATTACCACTGCTTAGATCGAAATTCTACTGGGCTTTGACAATTCGGTTTGCTTTCCGAAAAATTTGATTTTTTTATCCACTTAATGCTGCAACAAATGATGCTGTTGTGCCATTTAATTATCGCAATCCCAACGACATAAGAATCTAACTTATCTCTTCGTGTCACATATATGAGGGATTTTAGTATCACCGATAGTTGTTTCCTAATGCTTCTCCATAATCGTCTTAAAAAGCTTACGTCCCACCGTCTTATTTCTACCCCACGACCCATTTACCTTCCTTCAAGTCTTTGTAGAAAGAGGTCTTAATTTAAATCCCTCGCGGTCACCAGATCGGAACGGCCAGCTTTTTTAGTGTTGATTTAGTCCAAATTAGTTTATTGTGCTATTCATTTTCTGTGCCATAGCTGTGACAGATTAGAAGAGCCTATCTGCATTGTGTTTAAAATGGTAAAGCAGTACCATGTTTTTGGTGACGTAAGACCAAAAACATGGTACCGCTTAACCAAATCAAGAGTTTTGCAAAGGCATCAACCACCCCGTATAAACCTTTTAAACAAAACCTTAGTCTGCTCATATCCGTCAATTGAATAAAATATCTATGTGCAGTAATTAACATGATTTAAAATTAATTATTGTATTTAATGACATTACGTTAGTTGTTGTGACACCTTTGGAAATTGCCTCGTTCTAAATAGCTTTGAGTATCATCACGCACAAAACTAAAAGCCTCCAGAATAATTTCGTAAATTAAAAACAACAATTTCCAAGACCCTAATGTAAATCGTTTTCAAGAAACAAAACAGTAGTCTTTCACAAAAGAGTTTATACAGCTGAACATTTTACCTGAAACAGGTATAACTTGTAAAGATAAAGTTGGACCAGTAGGCCTTGAATGTTAATTAAATTATTTCTTTCGTACCAACTGGTTTAATTAAAAGTACAGTAAGCAGGGAAAGTGAAACCATTTTTTGGTCCGTAGCTCTATGGGCTTACGAAAATCCGCCGCCATTCCTTATCACATTAAGGGCTTAAATTTATCGTGTCTAACCCAGCTATTTACTCTGATATATTACAGCTGGACTTTCCTTATCAACGTTTAAAACGTTTTTTGAATTGGTCTGTGCTTTCGGATCCTATTCAAATATACCCCAAAACTATTATCAAGTTTATCGAACTATTATAGTTACAGCGTATCGAGTTCAAATATCGATAACGGGTAAATAGAAACGTCGATATATGCTTCCTGTCGTTTGAGAATTCCGATAAGAATTTCGTTGCAGAGGAAGCGGAGATAGAGAGCATAGACATTGGAACTATGTCAGCATTTTATAATGGACATCCTTTACTAAAAGAAAATCTGCGGTAACAAAACTTTAAAAAAAAGTAGTTTGCGCATAGTCGCGGGTGCGCTGTTGAGTTTAATGATGATGTCTGATAGAATTATGATTTCCTATATTTTAATACTGCTATGGTTTAATACAGCTGACTTGCTACATACTACATCGACACGAGATGTAATCTTGATGCTGACCGATCACGATCCTCAGACATCAGGGAGCGACTAAAGAAAGAGAGAATACTGATTTGCTCTGCCCACAATTTTGTCTAGTAAAGAATGCCACTTGGCGTTAAGTCCGCCTTTTGTACAAAGTTAAGGTTTTAAAAGAAGCCAGTTAATAGAAGGAAGGAAAGAATCCCTAGTATGATGTTTAAGTTTTATTACTACCTACTTATTAGCAACTCCATAGCTAATAATAGTTAGGGGTGTAGCACACCTACTTACGCAACGTACTTACGTAACTTACACAAATATTTACCCACGACAATTTCTAATTAAGATATTTCTCATCGGGAATCCGGGATTCTGTCCAGAAGTGGCTTCTCACGTTAGTCAAAGTAAATACTGATTATTCAAAATTGTTTACGCCCTTCCTCGCCTTAAAATGGATATCACAGCATTCAGGGCTATAGCGGAACCAACGGATTCACTCCGTGACAACTCGGTATACGATACGGGTACAACACAAAATAGCAACGAAGAGAAAGCTCACTTGAAAAGAAAAAGTAGGAAAAAGGCTCGTCACTTGATGCTTCTAAACTAAATCAACATGGGACTTGTAAGAGATACATTTTCAGGGTGATGCTGAGAAGAGAGATAAAACACAATTTGAAATTATTTTGTTTATATTACGAGTTTATTTTAGGCATTAGAAAGTGAGATTGAAGTTAATTGACTAAATCAAACAAAGATAAAAGTAAAGAGAGAAATAAAATCTAGGATTGCTCTTAGTTCCGCTTACTAAGCCCTTTGTACTAAATTCAAAATTACCATATTTTTTCGCTTTTAGTAGCCCTTTTAAGCCTTTTACTACCACAATGCCTTCTAAAGTACCAACCACAATGCGGCCAACTCTGCGGCTTTACAGAGGCTTGCGGGTCTACTGGCCATATTTACATTGTGTCACGCTATGGTTCAGTTCACAAACTGTTCCTAAGCAAACAGTTTTAGTTTAGCTTGTATGAAAAACTGGACCGGTTAACGTCCGAGTTTTTTGATAATTTTATGTTGAATTTTGAAATACTGCTTTTAAACTGTGCTTCGCTATGAAACTAAAAATGAAACCTCTGTACAACTTTTTATTAGTTTTCACACTTTACAAATGTCCTGAAATTTTTGCTAATGATTGAGATTTTCTCGCCTCTGTATTATCAATCTTTTGCCAGTAAGTTAGTAACTACTGATGTTGCTGCTGATGTTGGAGCATTGAACCTTCCCAATTTTTTTACAATGACACCAATTAGGTCCCAAATTAAGCATTAGCTTGAGCTATGGTGACTGCGATAGATAACGGATAGACAAACTTATATACGTACTTTTTACAAATTTTCGTGCTCATCACACAATCAATTTCCCTTGCGGGATACGAACCCTCAACCTATGACAATGAAGTCCGGAGCGGGGACAACACCAAGACTGTAGTCTAATTTGGTCTTATTCTGAGTTTTATCCCCTAAAAAGCTTTTTGTCGGCATTCGACAGACAATGCAAACCCGTGGAAGATAAACAAAAAAGATAAAGATGGCGAAGACTCCGCCAAAAAGAGCTAGGCCCTAAAATAGGCGATAATGCCATTTTTCAGTAACTAGCTATATAGATAACTGGCTCGTTGGTTGGTCTAGTGGTCAGCACGCTCGGTACTATCCACGAGGTCCCGGGTTCCTCTGGGTTTTTACTGTCTTGAAATGACTCAGACAGCTCCGTGGTCAGGAAGTTGGTGGTGTTAACACCCCCGTGCCTCGGAAAGCACGTTAAGCCGTTGGTCCTGCGCCTGATCTCTCTACGGTCATGTCGGACTGCCGTCTCACCGAATTATGAGAGTGAAGGAACAAAGTTGGAGTAGAGTGAAGGAACGCATCACTTAATTTGACTTACTTATAAATTAATGTAGTCTGTCGCTTTTTGTTTGTTTAGCAGTTAAAGAGAGAGGCTGAAATTAAATAATCTTAGACATGGCAAACTGGAATCGAGTCTAATGACACATTTTAAAATGACCTTATCTAATTATACGTTCTTTAATAACGAATTCAATATCAACTGTTCAACTGCACCCTTTGTAACGAATAAGTAACATTTCTCTCGTTCCATGGACATCTTGAATTCGTTATTGTGCCCGGGTCGGGATTAGGGTCGCCGTATATCCCGGGCTCCAGCAAACATGTCTATTCAATTGCTACTTCTCAGCCTCTAGTAGTTTTATTGTCTGTCCGGGATCATTGCTTGTTTACAGTGTCGTGGTCTTGTTGAAAATGTCTAGCGTGACGGTTTCAAGTGTTTTATAGCTGGTGTATCCATCGCTTATCAAGTAAGCGCTTTCTCATCGTTGCAATTTGCTTGGCAGGTCAATTACAGTGTAATAAAAAAAAGGTAGATATGTCATCTCCTACTGAGCGGGTTTCGATTCATATTTTATGCGCCAAGCACACGTTCGTTTACGTGTCAAATGTCATAAATGTACAAAGTTTTAATGCAAAATTGTGCAAATTGCCCAATTTGAGGCAAGTAATTTCCATGTGCTGATGACACATTACCTCTTTTCAAATGCACTGTAATTAATGTAGGTAGGAAGTAGGTTCGTGGTTGCTGTTTCGGTGTAGTGTTTCTTGCTTTCAGACTAAGCCTACGAGTAGCTGCGTGCGATTTGAATCCCAAAAGGAGCACAAGTCTTTATAATCTGTATTCTTTATTCTAGTCATCAAAGAACAACTTTGCTTAGCTTAGGTAATAATAAGTACCTACAGCGGCCAGCATATCAGACTACACATCGTTGTTCCTTACGCCTGTGAAAAGGCTGCATCCCACCCCTACAGCACTAACAACCCTGGATCACACTCGCCCGAATGCAATCGCTCTTACAATTTCATTCTGGCATGCAGAGGGCTATTCTGCATAGTAATTTCGAATCACCCCGCTTCTTTTTTTCTTTTCTATCCCTTTTCCCCTGATGCTGCTGAAACGAGCCAGAAAGAGGTTAAGGGTCGTTCTATCGAAACTACTTTTCAGAGTAGACCCTAGATTTCATCAGGATACGCAAGACCAATTAGCTTAATTACAGAAGTTGGGATGCATCGAATTGATGTATTTGTAACCGCGTGGGTAAGGCCGGATTCCCAATTATTTTCTACGGTAACGGTTCTTTGTTGAGCAAAAATTATATGCTACTGCCATTTACGATATCTTCAGTTTGTATCAGAGAAATGTTAGTTATGCGGACTGAAACAAATAGGGTTTAATTTTAAAAAATTTCAACAGATATAAAAAATGCTTACCGTCCTTAGGGCACATTTCAGATTTTGAAGGTAAACGGTAGAAGGGCACATTTCATAGAAACAAAGTTGATTGAAAATAATCCAATATTACGCTATGCAAAGAAATTTCGACTAACATTATTTTCCAATATAAGAGATACTAATAAAATCAGAAACTAACAAAGGTTAAGGATACGCGTAACGAAGATCTAACTCAAAATGAACACAAAAAATCTGTAAAGTAGATTATATTTTTATTTTATACTAGTTTGGAAATTTAAAAGCCAGGGTTTCTGTTATAAAAAATGCGCATCACTCTATGAACATAAGAACAATATCAAAAGGGCCATTCACCCAAATACGTAACAAATAGTGATATAAAGAGGAAAAATACCTACATAGTTGAGGTGGAACCTCGACCAAATTTTCTTGTAAGGATTATTTGTATAGGACTGCGTCAAAACTGGGTCTCGCGTATCTATTGAGGCCATAATCCAAATGACACAATGTTCAAGTCTTTTTGTCCAAATTTAACTGCTTCCTTAGTATATGGTTAGCACGCTGGCTTCTATCCACGAGCTCCCGGGTTCGAATCCCGGGTCGGGCCGAAATTTGTTTCTGAGTTGTTCTGTTTTGAAAAAGCTCGAAGTCAAGAAGCTGGTGGTGCTACCTTCCGAGCCTCGAAAAGCACGCTAAGCCGTTCTCCTGCACAGTTAGCTAACTTATGAGATTGGCCGCCGTAGTCGAAATTCGGCTAAGAGGACATTGTTATATATTTTTTAGTCTAGCTAAACACTCGCTCGCGCTGGCAAGCTGGCATGAGTAACAGAGACAGCAGCATTAGAAAATACGGACGGCCATCCGGAGTGAGGCCTTTGCGGAGTGCGGGTTCGATTTCAGTGAATTTCTGTTCGAATGCACGGGTCGGTCCGAGAGAATTGGTTTGGTACCGAAATGACCGCAGGCACAGATAAGACTTGGTATCCACTTCGTCGCGCTACTTATATGATTTAATATCATAGTAAGTAAAGTAAAAAGTATTTATTTACCAAAAACAAAATGGACACTCGGCTTGAGGACGCATTTAAATACTTGCTAAATCATATTTTAAACACTATTTTGGCATTGTAATAAATTATACAAAGAGTACACTATTTCAGTAGGTAGTTAGTTACATTGTGGGGTTAATATAATACCATAATAATACTAAATAAAAATTATTTAAAAAATCTACTTTGCCTGTGTGATCCGTGTTCTGTGTGTGTATGTGTGTGTGTGTGTGTGTGTGTGTGTGTGTTTGTGTGTGTGCGCGTTTTTGTGTGTGTATTTGTGGGTGGGTGTGCGTGTTTGTGTGTAAAGCCTAAGATATAATCTCTAGGAGGCTATAGTCCGAAAAATTCATGGGCCAGCCTCCTGCGCCCCCCGGTCAGGACGGAAGCGCTAATTGCAGGCGACTGTCAAAGAATATCCCTTTCACCGCAACGTCGTCGACGTCCGCACTGATATCTAGCATGCCTCGCCCCCCGCACCTCTGGCGACCGCTGGAAGTCCCCGCGAAAATTTGTCGCACTATAAATTATCAATCCTTTTTTTGTTTTCGTACCTATTTAATTGTTAGTATGAGGATCTTATCATGTGGCTTATTAGCAGCGCTGTCAAATCTTGATGAGCCGCTTACGTCTGACATTGCTCGATAAGAAAGCTGTTCCGAACGATCACGATTGCAATCCCAGAACATTGACATGAATACGCATTTTCTCATTATTTTGAAAGCTATCGCTGCTATCCTGAAATCTGTATTACAAATTGAAAATACAATTGAGTAAGACAGACGGCCTGCGGACCGACGCGACAGCTAAGAAGCAAAGCTAAATTTTCCGTTAAGAATAAGCATAATAATAGTGAATTAGTGATAGTGTTTAGCTTTATTTGCTGTTCGGTATAAATAATCGTCGTTGGACATTGGTTCGGTTGAAATAGCTTTGTGTAGAGACAAACTTGCTCTCTGTTCACATTTACAAAAAATATAAAAAAGTCGATAGGTACAATGGCCAGTAGCCAGCACACACGGGCGCACGTATGACTACCCCATTCCATATTGACCTTAAGACCGCCTCTATTCCTCACGCAATAAAAACTAAATTCGTAGTTAAAATGAGTAAGCTGACGTGCTGTCGACTGTACGTACATTAGACTTGGCCACCACGTCAGACTTTCCCGTTTTGACCTTAAGACCACCTCTATTCCCTACGCAAAAAAGCTGTTTCGTAGTTCAAATGGGTAACCTGACGTGCTGCCGACTGTACATCAGACCCATTCTCGTTACGAAATTGCCCCTATCATAACTGCGATGTCGTAGTGTTTAGCTTTATTTGCTGTTCCGTACAAATACTCGTAGCTATTGCTCATCGACGTGAAGAAAAATATGGACTCCGTGTCGGCTTCATTAAAACTGAAGCGCCAAAGTAAGCCAGTCATCGTTGTAAATACACGTCTTCCACGCAAACACTCACACCAAAGTTAGCCGATCGGCCGTAATTGTAGCCTTATAATCTCACACAGACAGGCTTGAACCCTGCTTCACTCTTTAGTATCGCGGTACGGAGTCCATATTTTTTTCAAGTCGATGCTATTGCTATGTGGACATAGGTCCTAACTCAACGGTCGATCGCAACGTGTGAATAGTTACTTACTTAATTGTGAGATACGAGGGTCAAACTGAAAGTTCTTAGAAAATGAAAAACTGATTACATTAGCCAGTTATTAGTTTTATTATATCTTTTCAAAATATTGTCCATTGACGTCAATACACCGCTGCATGCGATGGAACCACTGGGAAAAGCACTTTGCCCACTCGTCCTTAGGGGTCTCTTCAATGGCATCGCGATACGCAGCCACCGCTTCTTCAGCATTCATAAACCGCTTTCCTTTAAGTTTTTCTTTAATTTTTGGAAATAAATAAAAATCACAAGGCGCGAGGTCGGGGCTATACGGCGGGTGACCCAGTAATTCAACGTTTGATGTCGCCAAATAGTCGATCGTTCGCTTGGCGGTGTGCGACGAGGCGTTGTCGTGGTGAAGGAGGATCCTACTGCGAGGTCGTTTCTCTCGAACTTTTTCCAAGACAAGTGGCAAACAATTGGTAGTGTACCATTCTGCAGAAACTGTTTTTGATCCTCTAACACAATTGTTGCGAAATGACCTATCCTTCCAAAGAACGAGGCCACCATTTTTTTTCCCGCACTTCGATCTCTCTTCACTTTAGTTGGCAACTCCTCGAAAGGAAACACCCACTGAGCAGATTGTCTTTTGGTTTCAGGATCATAACAGTAAATCCAGCTTTCGTCACCTGTTAGTATGTCGAACACAGCATTTGAGTCACCTCCGTTAAATCTTTCAATCATTTTACGGCACCAATCCACACGATGGAGTTTTTGAGCCTTAGTCAAATTATGAGGTATCCACCGGGCGCAAAGCTTCCTGACCGCTAAATGTTCGTGGAGGATTTTGTGCACTTGACTCATACCGATGCCTAAGCTTGTCCGAATCTGCTGATAGGTCACTCTTTTGTCAGTCTCTATCATACGCCGCACAACACAGATGTTATTTTCAGTCGTCGCCGTAGAAGGCCGTCCCTCACGTACATCATCAGTGAGATTAGTGCGACCACGTTTAAACTCATTAAACCAGTTGTAAACAGTCGCACGAGATGGGGCTTCATCGTGAAAGGCCAATCGTAGTCTATCATAACTTTCTTGTTGACTTAAATGACATCGAAAGTCATAAAAAATCATTGCACGAAAATTTTCTCGTGTTAAATTCATTTTGACGTGACACAGACAATTTTCAATTTGCCGCCAAGTCGTAAAACAAATGACAAATGAATGAAATATATACTCAGTAATATTGGCAAAGAGTTCTATTTTCAAATTTTAGAATATTTTTTTTATTATATTGTTTATAAGTGGCCAGTTCTAAGAACTTTCAGTTTGACCCTCGTAGACCCCTCTGAAGCTTTCCCGCAAACTCCTATTGATTAGTGAACTAATTTAAGCAAAAACGTGAACATTCTTGTAGTAACCACTTATTTTTAGTTTTTACTTAAACCATATAGCTCGTAATTGTTTTAGTTCGTGATTGCTTGCTCTAGTTTCCATGAATAATGCACAGTAGCCGAAGGTTGACGCATGAGAAGTTGAATTATGAAATGGGTTGACTTAACACAATATCTGTTGCGAAACATAAAGGTCTCATTGAGATCCACAAAGATTACTCCAATTTATTATTTTAGGAAAATTTTGGTAAGTACAGGACAGGTCAAGGTAACTGCGCCATCTTATGCAGTTGTGATAGGGGCTATTTTAGAACAAAAATGACTGTACACACTATACCGTTTACATACAAAATTTAAGAAATTAAAAATTCTAATTGTACATTTTCTCATTGATACATTTTTCGGAGAAAATAAGTCCTATAAATAAATTATTATAAAACAAGACTGTCGTAAAAAAGTTACTAAGAAGTAAAAAACATAAATGACATTTTGTTTTCATTTAAATTTTAACAGTTTAGGTAGGTACCCGTAGGTACATGTCACCCGGGATGGTAAAAGGATTCTTACGATATCACATAGGTACATTTGAATCAGATCGGGCATTTAGAAGTTATAATAAATAATAAATAAAATAAATTGTTTTAACAAACACACCAATTACCTAGCCCTAAACTAAGCGTGAGCTTGTGCTATAATGGAATAAAGAATTGTACATTAGATATGAGCCCTGAAAAAATTACATTCCCTTTTTAGGCAGTCGTGTAAAAAATAGCAACAGACTAAATAAAATAGTAACGTGTGTTATATGTTATAATTATTTTTATAACTTAAGCAATTATTTTGCAAGTTTTTACGAAATCAAATTGAATTTCCTCCTCCTCAGTTGGTAAGACGTCTTCCGTAGCTCAGTTGGTAAGAGCACTCGCCCGGATATCGAAGGGACGTGGGTTCGAGTCCCACCGGATGACACAGTCGATTAATTTTTGTGAGCGAAATTCAGTGTGTTTTATGTCCATTTATTACTAAATTTCCTAAATAGGTCGTATAAATGAAACAAAAAGACCAAACATTTTATTGCTCTACGTAACTCATATTTTTCTTAAACTTATCAAATTAAACGGACCGAACTCGCATACATCATGCAAGAGACCGAACAACTTGACCGGGTCAACCGCTGGCACTTCGAATTTGAGCAGGCCTGTGTATCTCCCCGCGGAGGTAGCAAAAACGTACCTACGCGCGGCGCACCTACGTAGGTGCTAAAACAAGTTGCGTGTCGCTACCGGCTAGAGCCACGCTCGCGCGATTTATTCACCGGCGGCCGCGCGGCTACGTCGCTGGCTGGACGAGAATGAATAAAGTACTAGAAAGAGGCGCTAGATGGCGTTAGAAGCTTCTCGTAGCAGTCAACCCTATCGCGTCGCGTGATATTACGTCACTGAATAGGTTTAGTGTATTATGAATCATATTCCAGAGCAATAAGTATGAAATTATCTTGCAATGGATTTTTGTAGGTGTCTACACGAAAATGTGCTTGACTCTGAGGCGAACTAAATTACACCATATTGTTGACGACATTGAGTAGACATTTCTTTGAATACAATTGCTAAGTCATACTTCTGTACGAAGTACTAGTATTCTGTGATTTGAGTAACAACTAATATTAATCCGACCAGAGGCCCTACTCCTGTTGACGATGTCCGTTTTTTTCGAATGTAGCCGTCCCTTTCACTCACGACAGAATGACGACGGGAACGAGCGTGATGGCTAGACTCGAAAATACGGACATCGTCAACAGGAGTAGGGCCTCAGGTACGAACGACAGCACATAAAGCGCGAAATCTTATGCATTTGTAATTAAGGGCGACTTTGCAACATTAACAAATAAATATTGGACACATCACATACATTGTTCAGTTCCCAAATTAAGTAGCTGAAGCACTCGTGTTTTGGAAATATAAAAAAACGGTGGCACCACATCACCCAGACTCGAGACAATATAGAAAATATAAATTTTTATAATGACCCAATCGTGGATCGAACCCGGGACCTCAGAAATGGTGACACCTTGAAAACGGTGTGCTAGCGACTCGGCTTTGGAGGTCCTCAAACGGAGGACACTTTCGCATTTGTAATAAAAGTGGAAGGCAGGGTGGTGCTGGCGACTGTACCTACAGTAGGTACTATCGGGGTCAAGTGCGCCTTACCACTTTTCCGAAAGATTTGCTTGGCAGGCCCCAGACGATTTTAAAATTCGAATCACGGGTCAGTAGGTATACCTACTTAAAAAATATATACACTACGCGACGACACCTTGTTTCTCTTTCGGTCCATAAGGGTCATTCCTAGAATCATTCTTTCCATATCCATTTGTCTGACACGCGGTTTTTCGGAAGACTTCTCCGTTGGCGATGTACAAACGATTTTGGCCCTAAGACTAGTATGGCGCACTTGTCCTCGATAGTAGGTACCTATTACTGTTCCTATACCCACCTACGTACGGGTCGGAGGCCTCGCGAGACCCAAGTTCTGGGTTATCCGATTTATTCACAAGATGTTGGGGAAACTAAAGGATGACATCGGAGCTTGTGCCCTCGGGCGCGCGGGCCCACGTCAAATTACAGAGATTACGGGTGTGTTCCCACGTAAATCGTTTTGAGGCGAACATTCCGACGCAATGCCAATCACGAGGATATTTTAGCGTTATTTTGACAGAAAGTTTTGATGTTCCAGTTTGCAGGTGATTATTTATAAACAAACCACGTTGTTACCACTTTTTCTCTTATTTTATTTCAACTTATTCTTAGTACGCGCAAATTTTGGGTTCCCCATACAATCTTCCACGCCCGTTTCACCCTCTTTGAAATTAAATTTTCAAAAATAATTTCCAACCCAATAGATAAATACGAATTTATCTACAAATCTAACGGAGTTTCATACAAACTTACGTCCTACGCTTCGCCTTTGATCAAAGGGTCTCCAGTCTACCCCCTTAAGGGGTGATAATACTAAAATCCTTTCTTAAGTGCTCACCTACACTATAAAAAGAAGCATGGTGCCATATTTCAAGTTTCTAATCCTAGTACCTTGTTTAGGCTGTGCGTTGATGTCAGTCAGTCATGCATACATCGAAGGGGAGAAGGAGGCACCTTAGCACAGAGGCAAATTTGAACATGTTGATTTCTGAACGCAGCTTTATATTAATCTATGGGCGCAACTTCATTTTAATATTGGCAACATTGGTTGTGATAAGCGTCAAGTCACAGAGCGCGCGTGTTTCACTGTCAAAAAGAGTTATAACCTGTCGTCGTATTTGTACCGGCGAAGTAAAAAATAAAAATAAATGTTTTAAGAGATTTACAATCACGTGAGTCAAGGTTTCCAACTAATTCTTTCACAAAATTATGCAGTACTTATTAGTTTTCGATCTACATTGTAGTTTTAGCTTGCCATTTATTTCACATATTTTTTTTGTAATATTTTCCAAGTAACCTAATAGCTGGTACATTAGGGTTCATAAAGCGAAGGCTTATATTAATGCCCCTTTTGGCCACCGATTGCTTACGGAACCCTACTTGCAAAAGATGAAAAGATAAGGTTAGTTCATTGAATTTTATTCCCCCATCTAAATACTGGTTAGATAATATGAACGTAAATAAATAGATGCTTTACATAATTATATCAAAAAAGTATGAGATTAAAAGGGCACCGAGAAACACTGATTTCCCTAGGTTTTTTGCCACTTATTTAACGCTATCGGCCGTGACAAATGGAGAAATTCATTTTTACTAAGCCGCACCATAGCATTACTTGCTCATTATCGTTCCACACCGCTGTAAGGGCGTGGACACACAGACAAGTTGATGTAAGCCCGTCACAGAATATTTTTTTACAAATAAAAACCCCATTATTAAACCTTTACACACATTTCGATACTAGTTCACACCCAAAAACATCAAAGTCGTCGACGTGAGTCTAAGTTACGCCCTCATATAAAAAAACCGGGCAAGTGCGAGTCGGATTCGCGCACTGAAGGTCCATAGGTATAAACTTTTTTTTTTGGATTTTGGACATTTTCCTTTACTAGTGTTTTATGACCTTTCCTTTCTTGATTCCATGTTTATGGGAAGTACCCTATAGGTTTTGATTCCCCTCCGAAATGTTAGAAAATAAGTCTTGGATACCCGTATCTTTTGAAATTGCGTTGATAGAGGCTTGATTTACAGCTTCAAGTGACCGCAAATGTATTTGATGTTAATTTCAACTTGATACCTCCACGCGTTCCGAGAAAAAAGGTCCTGATAAACAGGACAATAAAATGATCCTATAAGGATTCCTATTTTCTTTTTGAGGTACAGAACCCTAAAAAGGTCGGTCGGACCGAAAACCTTCTTGATACATTTTGTAGTAGGTAACATAATATACACGTATAATATCGATAAGTTATATAAGTAAGGAAAAATATCATAAGTTATTATAACATAAACGTGTCATGTTGCAACACGTAAATGTGGGCGTATCATCCGTCCCCCAATACAGCTCGTAGGTGTACAAGAAATGTATTTTTCCTAATATTTATACTCACATATTTTACCTGCTTATACTTAATCCCGTTGTAAGCCACTAGCCCAACTATTTGGTGCGGGTCAGAATCAGATAATATCAAGACGCCCGAAGGCTCCATAACTCTATATTTATAACATGCTCCAAATTAGATGCTGCTATTATCAAACTAGATCAGCGGAGATATTCAAAACATCAACGTATCTACCTAATTATTTTTATTTCGTACGTAGGTACTCGTATCTATTATAGATATATAGTGACATGGCATCATGCATGGCACTTTATACTACCTATATGTATATTCGCAGCTAGTATTATAATATCTGGGCTCGTAACAAGCAACGAACGCCTAAAATATAACAACAGATTTCCACAAGAAAATTAGTACCGAGTTTCCTTTTCGATGTTAATATTCACCGCCTCCAGAGCTTATTAGAGATATTACATGGCAAACAGATTCAATCTTATATGTGGGTGAATGTAACTTTCAAAAGAAAATCTATACTTCTATACTTCACTTCACCTTCACTGGGAAGGACATAGGCTACTTTTTGTCGCGATATAAAAACATCTGGGAGGTGAAATGGAGGATAAAAACTTGTATGGAAAATCCAAATTTTAGCGCGGGCGAAGTCACGGGGAACTGCTAGTGTCAAAATAAAAATAAACCGTGTTCTTTATAAGTATCCTGTCTATCTACCGTCCAAAGTCGTCAATTAAAAACTGCCGGTGGGCTGGCTAGATATGGCTACTCGCACACTGCTGTGAATGCTTTTCACCTTGTGTCAGCACTTAGCACGCGCTATGTGGAACTGGCCTAATTAACGTACATGCTTGTTATCTGCTACACTCAGTGCGTCTCATTAGGAAGAAAGACAAAGAGCTTTTAATCCGAAATCGTAAGTTACCAGTTGAATGACCGAGACAAGGAATTGCAATATTTTGTTTTTAGGCGCCTGTTAAGCATCTGTTTGGGACAACCTGTATATGCTACAAATTTTTTTTTGGACCACAACAGTATGTAAGAACGGACTGTTTATGTCTGTACTATCTGTACTATTTTGTGGATTAAAACGACAATACTAGGAACTACTACAGAAAACAATACTAAGGTCTTAAGTATGTTTTGAGTTGTTTTGAAGTTAAGGAAAATATTTTTTCTTAAAAATAAAGTGAAATAAACAATTATTAATAAACTCTGAAACGGTGATACGAGTACCTTTACCAAAGCATTTTTTGCTAGAAGGTCATCCATTGTCTATCTTCTCCTTTCCATTTTCTCCTCCTAAATTTGGCCACGGTCTATATAAAACCCTTTTTTGCACCTACTACCCCGCTTTTAAAATGTTTTAGCCATCACTGGTTGGGGTTTCCGTTGCGGTCAAGCTGTAGATCGTGGTTAAATTGTTGCAGTGGTGGACAGTGTACGAATATGTACCGTTTCTCATGCAGTGTCAGTCAAATAAACAAGCCAGTTCAGAACAGACTTATTTTGTAACCCCTGGCACAGATTATATTGATTACTTGGTAAGGGCGGCTTAATTAATCCGTGATTATAATATTATTAGAGGTCCGTAGTTAGGAAGTTGGTGGTGCTAACATCCCCGTGCCTTGGTAAGCACGTTAAGCCTTTGGTCCTGCACGTGATTTCTCACCGGTCCTGAGACGGATTGCAGTCTCACGGAGTTAAGGCACATAGAGTGCACCAGTGTATTGCGCACACACTTGTGCACTATAACATCACCTGCGTAGTTGGCTAGTCTTTGTTGAGATTGGCCGCTGCAGTCGAAATTCGGCTAGGAGGACATTATTAGTAGGCATGGAAGATTTCATGAATAGCAGATGAAAAATCATATGAAATGAATTTCATTGTTCACACCTACTATTTTTTTTCATATAGACTGCTACAAATCGCACTCTACGAAATCATAGATCATGCTCATTTCATTTTATTCATTGATGACTGCATGTAGCAGAGCTAGTCGCGAGCGAGCGAGTAGGAATGATTTGCCCTAGATGCGTGTTAGAAAAAGACAAACACACTAGTTATGCGATCATAGGTGACGATCGATACTGGGTGGGCATTTAAATAACTTTATACGTATGGACATAAAGTTTAGATTCGTTTGCCATGATATTTCATGACAACCTAAATATGACATTTCATATTAGTAGCAAATTAGCAACCGTTCACAATAATTCATATTTCATTATAAGTAGCAAATAGCAAAAAGTGTTACATTATGACAAAAAATCAATTTTTCATATGAAATCACATGTGAAATTGCCAATGAAATTTCACATGTGATTTCATATGAAAAAAAATCATCATTTCATGAAATAAAAATGAATTAAAAGTAGCAATCATTTCCATGCCTAATTATTAGTTCGTGGATAAATAACTTTCAGTCTCCGTGCGTACCATGTGGCCAGCACATTCAACTAATAAACTTTTGTTGCAAAATCACCCTTACTAACACTGCATTAATGCCACCGTGGTCACCTCGATGTGCTGTCGTCCGTACATTAGCAATATTAATTTTGCGTATTTTTTGCTCCAGGCATTATCATATTAATCGAAAGGTGTGAGTCTTCACGTCATCAAAGTACGTGGAAGGACAAGTCCCTGTACGGAAATTATTAATGAAGGCGATTAATTGAGTCTAGGTATAACAGAAATAAGTGATTTTTATCAGGAAATTATGTAACTCAAACGGAAGTTACCCCGGATGTTAGCAGGTTCGACATCCGGGGAAATTAAAAAATAACAGTTAGACGCTCTACCTTCATAATCAACATGTTATAACCATAACGATAAATGCCGTATTTTTGCTACAAATTCAATTTTAACCCTTAGAGGATCGGAAGACCGCCGGCAGTCTCATAACAATTAATTTTCTATTGTGTTAGGAAACATGATCTCTGAAGTACCTATAGTTTATTTTCGTTTCTAATAAGTATCTATAATTTTAGAACTATGCTCTTATCGGTGGAATCTTCTCCATTCTCCTCTATTCCATGCCATCTCCTAGACTAGATATTTTTGTTTAGATAATTTATCTTTAGAAAAATTAACAGTGAAATCTGATAGAAACTAGTCATACATCTCGGGTATTAGCCACATGTGTGTAAAATCGTTCGACCATTATTTGCCACGATTTAACAATTTATCTAGATAGACACTCGCCGAGCCTAGGTCCGCGCGTTTCTCATCAAAATTGCTCAACGTCAATCCAACGATAATATCGATAGACGTGAGCGATCCGATCCGCCAGATAAATGTTTACGTGATCAATGCAGATTTAATATTATTTTGTTTATTTTTGACGATTTTTTTTAAATAACATTTTCAATACTGCACGCATTTATAACAAAAATTGTAAGCATATTACAACCTGTCGACTCTACCGACGACGACCGTCTTGGTGTAGTGGTTCGCGCCACGGACTTCTAAACCAGGCGGTTGCGGGTTCAAATCCCGCAAGGGGCAAATGTTTGTGCGATGAGCACGAGCATTTGTACCTAAGTCATGGATGTTTATAAATGTATATAAGTATGTCTATCCGTTATCCTAGTCACCATAGCACAAGCTCACGCTTAGTTTGGGGCTAGGTAATTGGTGTGTTTGTTAAAACAATTTATTATTATTATTATTATTATTACCTCTACAATGCGTAGTTCATTGATTTAATTCAGTACCTATTTTGATGCGTCAGCGGTATAGTCTAACACGCAGCAATAGACACGTATTTCTTTGTCTTTTGTTTTATATCCCCATAAATAAGTCACGAACCAATACCCTACTATTCTAGTAACTAACCTAATGTAATCAAGTAAGTGTCATCATCATCATCTTAGAGTTATCCCGGTTGTGCACTCGCACGGGAGGGAGGTTCCTCTTTGGACCATGATTCAGGATATGGTAGACCGGGTAACTACAGTAGAGCGAGTGCCATCTGACCTCCGTGAGCCTGTTAACAGAGGAACCTGACTAGTTTGGGTTATTGTTCACATTCAGTCTCCTGCACATTCAGTCCCCTGAATGTGCAGGAGTCAGTAAGAGCATCGGTTAGTGAAACAACTCTAATGTGCATAACCCAGAAAAAGTATTGGTATATGGTGGTATGTAGGATCGAACCTGGTGCCTCGCGTATGAGAGGCATCTCGCAGGTACTACGCCACCGACGCCCTTAAGTAAGTACGTCTTGCAGCACTGTAGATCTTTTGAGATTTAAAATCCGGTGCTTTGGTTGGTACCCATGCGGTAGTCACGATATTACATTACCATAGCCACCTGGGATAAATAAATAAATATTCGACAACACCACATACATTGCTCCGATCCCAAAGTAAGTAGCTTAAGCACTTGTGTTTTGGAAATCTGAAACAAAGGGGGTATCACAACACCCAGACTCAAGACAATATAGAAAATGTGTTCTATATTGACCCGACCGAGAATCAAAGCCGGGACCTCAGAGACGGCGACACCTTGAAAACCGGTGTGCGAACCACTCCGCTACGTAGGCCGTCAAAAAACTGTGATGGCCATGCTGCTACTATTAAAATGACCAAGTATCAGGATATTTGATTATGATGTAGTAGGTATCAACTGCGCAATGTCATGATGATCACACGTTGAAAAACAAAGTAATTTGCATATTAATTGCTCATATTACAAACAAATTACCGCCGGTTTTACTGAATTACACACTCATTATCAACAGGTAAATAAATACTATGTTTATTACATTTAATTAAATGACCAAAATTCAAAATAACGTTAATATTATTCCACAAATTACCTACCTACTAACAGCAACTCTCAAATGGTGGTGGGCGGAACCACAGAGTTCCGTGTTCCGCCCTAAAGTGAAATAAAACGTCACAAACCTCTTAACGTCACAAACCTCTTTAGAAAAAAAAATCACATGGTTTTTTTTAAAGTTAGACATGAAATCATTCAAACTGCCCACATAACTATTGCTGTCCAAGTACGACCGATTGGGGTTCCGTTACAAAAAAAAATCGGGAACCTTGGTACTTAACCAATGTAAAACTATTCTAAATAGCATTGCACCTGCGATCAATCTACGATAAGTCGAGAATTAGCAGAATAACGCAATTTACATAGAATAAAATTGGTTAGGTTTCGTAAAATCATTATTCAGTAATGATACGAGTAAGTTTCCCTTTCATTATTCTATATGGTGATGCTATCGCCAAAATGGTCGGTAAAACAATGAAGTTGGTGAGTGCGCCCCGCATGCCCACACACCGTGAGATCGCCGAACGAACGTATTATTATCGCCCTTATAACTAAAGTAATAAGAATCAAAGCGTATTATAATTTTGCTTTTGGCTGTATTAGTTCGCGAATTAATGCCCTGTAAAATTAGGCATATTACGACACGGTTTTCAGCGGTAAACTAGACAGTCTAGAGTTTTCTTAAAAGAACTATGTGCTCTATTAAAGCCCAAAGGCAGGTAGGTAGTCCAATCGTGTACCTATTCAGAACAAACCAAACACAATAAATATATAGGCAGGTTCTCCGCAACAGTGCGGTTGTCTGGTAGGGGAGGTCAGCTCAAAGCGGCCACCTTTACTTTGAGGTGTAAAAAACCTACTGAATAAAATGATTTTCGAAAAGATTTTTATACTGATAGGTAGAAAAAACATTTGTTGTTCATTGTACGCAATCCAAATCTGCAAAAAGTTGAAACTACAATATGACACGTAAATTACGAAAAGGTGGCAAAAAGTCGCTTTGCCCAAGGTGCCGCCCAAAGCGGCCATGGGGGTAAGGGCAAAGCGGCCAGTCCAGTAATGTATGAGAAATATACATTTTTTGACAAAAGATATAGGTAGTGTTCGAAAAAAGAAGATTGCCAATAATAGTTTAAAATCAACATGTATTTTTTATAAAACCTTTGGTGTCAATTACACATTTAAACTCTTAAAATTAATGGCACTTTTAATCAACTGTGTTATTAATAACTAAATTAAATATGTTTTCAAACGTTATAAAAAAACAAATATGGTTAAAATTTTATTGCTATACATTAAATTGAGCCTTGTTGTTCCTTTACGTTTTTGATTGCTTGCGTCATTGTACTTTCGCCCCATTACCCTTTGGTAGTTTTTCATTTATAATTATTGACCATCTAAACAAAATAATCAAGTTTTATAATTCGAAGTATTAAACATTTATTTAAGAGAAAGCGGTCAGTTGGCCGCTTTGCCCGAGCCGCATTGCCTTTTTTGTGCACTTTATTTCAAAAATTAACTGCAGTCATATTTGGCATTAACTTTGTAAGCAAATAATACACAAACATATTCTAATAAATGAGTTTTAAGGTGCATTAGATAAAAGTAATGAGTTATGCATGGTTTAGATTAAATCAGGCTGGACTTACCACGCATTTTTTTTAAGAAAACCACCAAATAAGTGACCGGTGCCGAATGACTGATCGAGGCGGGGCGGAAGGTTAGCTGTAAGACGAACCGGTAAAGATCGTTACAACATTTAATAGAACCGTATTCGGAGCCATGGCCGCTTTGCCTTCTGTGGCCGCTTTGAGCTGACTTCCCCTAGACATCGCTCTTAGCGATAAGACCGCCTAATTTGTTACATACTTAAGTATCTACCGCCATATAAGTTGGCAGGTTCTCCTATAATGCAGTTGTCTGGAAGAGATCGCTTAAAACTTCGGCTGTTAGGTAATATTTTAAGTTTCGCTCCATTTCGCAACCTAAAAACGAATAGGTACAGACACGAGCATCAATATGTATCTGCATTCGATTTGAGATCTTATTGCAATGGCATAATTGGCATAAAAGCTTATTTGTATACATCGCTTGTGACTACTTGGTTTTGAACAAATTTGAAGCAAATAACATTTAAAACTAAATAGCTACCTATTGTTTTAATTATTCCTTTACCTGTAGGTTGTCTGGCTTTTCGCGATAACACCCACTCTGCATTATGCATACTGTCACTTGTTGTACCTAACATTATGGTGTCGCTGTAAAAATAACATGTACATCTTATACCTTTAAACGAGAAATTCTTGTATATATATTTATATATATGTATTTGTGATCTTCGAAACGGCCTAATAGTAATATGTGTCCGGGAATTAAATCTTAATTGATGACGAATTATGCTTTTTTTGTTTTATTCAAGTTTACAGCTTTTTAAAATGTGAAATGTTTTTAGACAAGTTTAAAAAGAAAATTGTAGTAAGTGTTTGCGATTATATATTTATATTAATGCCTATATTACAATAAATAGTAGTAACCCCAGGTACTTTGTATAAACGCACTCAGTGTACACTACAAGTCAAGTAAAACTATTGTTTTTGAGACAAAGTTTTGAGTATTGGTTTTGAGCCAAACGCCTTTATTTATTAATAAAGGCGTTTGGGTTCCTTCGTCTCAATCATTGTAATACTACATGAATATGGTTGGAAAGCCTTTGATTACCTATCCGTTTTATTGTATGAGCACCAACCTAGAATCAGTGCAGCGACAGAATAAACAGATTTTCATACAAAATTTAAAAAAAAACTGTCACAAATTATGATGAATTCTTTTAGAGCAATGTTTGAGCAGATATTACACCACACCACGGCGAAGGTTCTTTCGCTTGGTATATTTGAAAATCAGCTCATACATTTTGTACCTACTACATCCCTGGTTCCCCGCCCCTGCTCTGATTTCAGGTTGGTGCCCGTACAATGAGAGCTAATTAAGACCCTTTCAACGGTATAAGTACGTCGTAAGTACTACAGCTTTGGGGCGGTCACCTATATAGTAAAGACCCCGTACTCCTTGCTTACATTGTTTACTACTATTTTATAATAGACGAAGAGTTGACCCAATAGTGTTGTGTAGACCACAACGAACGTTTTACGGAGATAATCGAGAATAGAAATTAAGCACATAAGCGTAATCTTTTCCATTATTCGAAGACCGTCTTGGGGTAGTGGTTCGCGGCCCGAGCTCTAAACCAGGCGGTTGCGGGTTCGAATCCCGCAAGGGGCAAATGTTTGTGTGATGAGTACGAGCATTTGTACCTAAATCATGGATGTTTATTTATAAATGTATATAAGTATGTATCCGTTATCTAGTCACCATCACATCACAAGCTCAAGCTTAGTTTGGTGCTAGGTAATTGGTGTTTGTTAAAAAAAATGTTTTAAAATAGACAGATTTTTAATTCTAAAGACGCCTTTTTTAACCCAATAATCCTCCATTTCCCACTTCATTAATATTGAACTCCATCTAAATGATAAGGTAATTAGCATAATTCTAGAATCCTAGGGGATACTTATAAAGCTTCCTTGAGGTTGCAAGTTATCCTCCCAGAGGAGGATTATATTAACGACTTCTTGGAACTCTAAAGTTTTCGCGGTAAAAGAATAAATGTGGGAGCATTTACTAGGCATGTTTGTTCAAAGGGTTGTGTTGTGTATTTATAGACCGGTAATAAAGTAGTTAATATTAGAGCGAGGGTGGTCAACCGTGATACTAATTATCGTAATTACATAATTAGTTTTGCATTTCTTAGTGTGTAGCACTGAAATAAATTTTACTTACGTTTCTCTTCATAGTATACCTCATAACTGAGGGTCGTGATCATTATGTGGAATGAAACACACACAACGACTTTCTTATTTTGATGGAGTGTTTTGCCATTGCCTTCTCCATTTCACACACTAGCCAACTAGTGTGCAGGTTTCCTCACGATGTTTTCCTTCACCGTTAGGCAGCGATATCTTTGGAAAAGACTGTAATTAAGTTTTTATTAAAACTCAGTGGTACAGGCCGGGATCGAACTCACGTCCTCACGGATGAGAAGTGAAGTTTTCTCCTCTCGGCTATCGCGCCGTACTTACGTTTAAATAAATTAAAATGTTGTTTATCGTAAAGTAAAGGTTACTTCAGAGATCATATTGTGTCCAGACAATTGTGAGACCGCCGACGGTCTTCCGATCCTCTAAGGGTTAAGAATCATAGCATTGTAGGGTGCATTTAATCTAGTGATGGTGAATGAAAATCAAGGAGCAGTTCGTTAATTTTAAGCACTTTGGTACCGTAAACACAGTCGGGTAAAAATACAGTACTAATAATTTTCAGAATAAAAAGTTCTAATGAATAGACACTCACAGATTATGTAATAGACACTATCATGAATGAAAGGAGATGAAACAATTAAGTTTTAAAATAAAAGTTTGCAAAATTATAAACTAATTACTTACCGACTCGAACGACCGCAACACACAATACGAAAAATTTCGCAACACAATACCAACACATCTTCATTTTCGTAATTTTATTCGCTATTCACAACACAAACATTGCATAAAAGCACTTAGTTCTCTTAAATTACGCACATTTTGTTCATAGTTTTTTTAACAGTTTTTATCTCATGTTTAAAAAACACAACACTGGCCACAAATATTTTTGATTTAAAACCTTAAAGTTTGAAATGTTTTTAAAAAGTTTCAGTTTGTTTTAAAAATATCGTCACACGTTCGTAATTCGAACAAGTTTTGGCGCGAAGCGGGTACGTTCGACACGCACGCGGCACAAACTCGAAGTGAGTAAAGGCATGCACACACTCGCTGGTGATCGACCCCACCGGAACCACAGTCGGTGGGCGCGCGACTGCCGAGTCCATGTGCATCGCACCGAAACGCACCTTTAACCAACATTGATTTGCGTTCGACGCGACTCTCTCTCGAGTCAATAAGGTTCATTTTGTGTTTATTTTAATTTATAAGTTTGTGCAGCAATGATAATATTCGTAGTTTTGTAGAGCGTACGCGCATAGGAAAGCACGTCCCCTATTGTTATCGTTGCGGAGGGCGATTGTAAAAACAATGAGTTTAAGTAAAAACTAAAGGACAGATAAAGATTTACGCACTGCACAGGAATGTTGGAATTTGCACGCTTAATTTGCCTTTACCGTAGCTTGCAATTAAATGCGATAAGCTTATTTTAAGGAAACGTCATATAAATGAAAAGTATTTTTACAGAACATTCATTTATTATCGATATCAGTTAAAATAATCACGTTTTCATTTGAATGAGCAGTGACAGTGACTACTCTAATAATACACAGTAAAATTATTATTCTGCATTACAATTATTTTATTAAAGTTAAAAATTGTATATTTCTGTAAAACGTGTGATTAGTAGAAAATATTATACAGAGTGCCAGGTTTGGACTAGCGATAATTTATGGGTTACTAGTGGTTCCCCGCGACTTCGCCCGCAGAGTTGGATTCTCCATATAAACTTTCATCCTCCAATTCACACCCTTAATGTTTTCATATCGCGACAAAAAATAGCCTATGTCCTTTCCAGGGTCTCGAACTGTCTCCATACCAAATTTCATCTTAATCGGTTCAGTGGTTTACGCGTCAAGAGGTAACAGACAGACAGACACACTTTCGCATTTATAATATTAGTATGGATATAGATTAGTTCTTCAAATGTTATTGACAAAAAACCCCCATGTTGGGTTCCGACTTTTGAAATGGCAGCCATTTTAAATATTTAAAAAACAAACTAGTTCTATGAGATCAATAAATCATTTTCATAACTTTTAGGACATCAGATGGATGTCCTAAAAGTTATGAAAATGATTTATTTAAAAGGTAACACTATCGCCTATCAAGTGGAATAAAGCTCAATTCAAAATTATTAACCGTATAATAGTTTTTTAAACCTATTACAATACAAAACCCAAAAATGCAATTTGCTAAAAATATTTTTTAAACCAAAAATTGTTTTCGGAAAAAAATATATTTATCATTAGGATTATGTATCTAAAATTTAATAAATAAAAGGCCTTAAATTATCGCTAGTCGAAATCCGGACACCCCGTATATGATAATTAGGTATACATTGCTACAAGCACGCTATAAATTGGGCCTTAAAATGAACTAGTATAGGAATTGTTGGAGCCTCCGCGTGACATTGGGAGAGTGTTATAAATAATTATAAATAAATATAGATCTCTGGAAGTATGTTTATGTATCTATGGTACGTTCAATGTGAAGTCGACCTTCATAAAATGAAACATATTCTCAAACAATTTTAAACCAACCTTGCAGAAACTTCCTTTTTAAATTTAGTATATTCAACATAATAACAGAAATCATTCAGTGATAATTTTATTGGGGTTAACTTCAATTTTATGACCTGAAGAAAAACGCTGTGCAGTTATCGCTAGTCATAGCTAGCCAGACTAATTTTATTAATTAAACCTTATTGCACCAAAAAAGAAAGTACAGTTGGCAGACTTAATGCCTACAGGCATTCTCTACCAGGCAACCAGTTACTAAGCGAACCAAGACGTGCAATTTTGACTCTCCAATAATAATACTTTTCGTGAAACGTAAAACAATATATTGCAATGAACGCTTGTATGTATGCCAATGTATTTCAGATAACGATTTTTAACTGTATTTTTTCCATTTACAAAAAAATATTGAAGTGACATTTCCAGTTCCGTTTCCATATTTTTTTTAATATGCAAGTTTCTACGAAGAACCCTGTACATGTATTTCAAAGTCAAAATAAAATTTTCTATAACCTGACCAGAAATATATGGGACCTGAATTAAGGGCGCTACGAATCCTCTTTATATGACAACTTCATATAATCAAACCAGCGTAGACTGGCAACTGAACAAAATAAAAATACTATGTTTACAAATATGTTACATCATTTCTAAGTCTGATAACAGATTCTACGATACAAGAACAACACAGAACACTTGCAAATAAAGTACTTATTAAATTCAGTGGCTGTTTGTAATATTGATCATGAAATTTGGACCAAATTTGAATTATTTTTGCTTAACCACATTTGGGTAGAAGTAAAATTTCCTACTGTTTTTCTAAATGTGTTATCAGACTTTTAAATTAATAAATATTACATTTTTGAAACTTCTACGAGCCACTTTTAACTGTTCGCACTATATGACGCACCAAAAATTGTGATATGACAACTAAATCGGTAATTAATTTAGCGAAATTATGTTGATTACAGAGATTTTCTTGCCGAAAATGATCAACACACAGGGTAAATCACTTTTTCTTTTAGAATAGCGAATAGTTTACGGCGTTTTTAACTCATAACAATATCACATACTCGAAAATTAGATCACGTCTCCACTTTGACACTAAACATTATGACAAATGATGTCATGACAATGACGATTTGTGGTTTCTGTTGCCAGTAAAATAAATTAGTTTTAGTTGTTTTCCGCAATATGGCGAGGTCCTACATATTTCTGGGCAGGCTTTACCTAGCTTATTTTAAAGTTAACAAACACTGGATAGCAATACTGAAATTCATATTAAACAGAATGTGTCCTCTTCTTAAAACAATATTATGTTAAGTATTATGAAAATGTTATGATGACTATCCATAATTAATTTATGTACATTTTTGTCCTGTCTAAATATATTATTATATCTATTAGTTCCCCGCGACTTTGCTCGCGTCAAAAGTCGGATGTTCCATATAAACCTCCATCCCCTATTTCATTCCCCTGATGATTTTATATTGCGACGAAAAGTAGCCTTGCCCTTTCCAGGGTATTCTATATAAACTACAATGGTTTTAGTCCACTTTTTATATTTACTTTAAAAATAAATATTAAAATTATGATAAAAATAAGGGGGCCCATACAACATTTTCTTTTGCCGTTTTTAAAACTAAAAAAGGTCATAATATAGAGTGTAATGTTGTATAGATATTGGTACGGTGGATAACGGAATGGATGGTGCGCAAGACCGACTCACACGGTTTCTTTTTTGTACAAAAATAAAGCAGTTCACAGAATACATCTATAACGACTATATCGTCGCGCTGCTAAATTCGCCTAATTATAAAAAGCGTCCTAAGTGATAAGGGTAGCTAATACGAAACCCTTCGTGCGCGAGTCCGGCTGGTACTTGGCCGGTTTTTTTAGATTGGGAATGGATGTAAAGATAAATATAACATTAAACTATATTCATTTTATTAATTAAAAAAGCTGAGCAGGAATCAAGTAAAAATCTTACCTCAATAAAACATTTCGATTTCCCATTTGGACAACGAGAAAAGCTTTTATTACTTAGGGAATAGAGGCGGTTTTAAGGTCAATGTGGGGTAGTCTGATGTGCGGCCGTGTATACATACATGCGATGTTTATAGTTTGTAGTAAATCTTAACGTGAAAAAAATTAAGTCAACTAAAATATATTTTTTATAAAATTATACTTTTCTTTTTTTTCTTTTCAGTAATTATAGCTTGTACTTCTGTTGGGACAAAATAATACATATATTTAGACTGATTTGTATAGTAATAGCGTCCTGTGCACATCTGCACTAAAACCGTTTCTATTGAGCAATCGTTTTTCTACTCGCCATTTTTATCAATATAAAGGCAACCGCTGATAAGCAGTGCAGCAAGCAACTCAGTCATCATCATCAGTAAATTAACATACGAAATAGTAAGTTTAGACAACATTACACACATCCCTGCAACACAAGTCACAACAATCAGTACGATATAGTAATGAGCTAGGCTCGCATTTTCGCTCAGACGATTACTACGTTCAATACTCGTATCTTGATCCACGATTTTATCGTGCGATATGTCTCAGGCGCTCATGTGCAACGGACGTAGGTTGCGATGGTTCTGCAGACAGCGTATGGTGCAAAACTTATAGCTGTCGTACGTAAAGGGTTTTTTGGGCAGAGCCGAGCCGCATAGGAAGCATCTCGGCTCGTCTGTCTTTACCTGAGGGAAAGAGATAAATAATATTACAAGTACAGAAGGAGAGAGGACGCAATAAGGTGCTAATTCATTTTATTGTGTCTTAGTCCCTTTCCATTGAAATGACTATCGGGACTCATACTTATATACTTGTAGTATTAGGTTTTTTGTAGAATATGCACAAAATTACCTTAATTCCAATGTGCCCTCTGTCTTAAACTTAAATTCAGTATCTCTCTTTCTCTTCTAAATAAACGAAAAAAATTCTAGTCTACAATACTTTAGAACGTATTTTACAAGTATTTATTTTTTGTATTAGTATCAACTGTTTATGGAATCTGAAATTTTCTTAGCCACTGACAGCTGTTAGTCTGACGTTTCTAAATTATTGTAGACTGATTTTTTATGATTGTATAGTAGAAAAAAAAAATCTTAAGACAGCGCAATGAAATGTATACAAATCACTTTTTATGCTATTGTAATAAGATCTGAAATCGAATGCAGATGTCTACATATTGACGCTCGTGACTGTACATTATCATTACCTTCTGAGCGTCAGTCATAAGCAGAAACTTGTTGGTCTTTATCTTCTCAACTTGCTTCTCTTTCTCCCTCTGCCGCTTAGCTCGCTTCTGTTGCGCTTTCTTCTCCCTCTCTTGTTCTAGAAGTTCCGCCGTCACGGGGCCTGGGATGTGAGCCTGTTGATAAATATACGAGCTGATATATTAGGGATGTTTTCAAAATTATATAATTATATAAATTATTTATATAGTTTTTATTCACATAAGAAATATGAAATTGCTGCAACTGTTGTTTTTTTCGGGGAATACATAATTACCAAGACAGCACGGTTTTGTCTACAGTGGAATATTAGAATCTGATTTGATTTTAATCAATAAATTCCAATTCAGAAACACCACATTGTATGTGATGAGAGATTTTCCTAGTGTCAAAAATCAGTATTTAAAAATCCGGTAGATGGCGCTGAACAACCCAAGTCAGGTAGATTTTTATTTAAGAAAAAGGCCGGTTTTAGCAATTAATATGTTAAAATGTTTATGTTTAGCATGTTTTAGATTCAAGCGTACTTAAACAGGTTATTTTTACAAGCTTTTTATTAGCTTGCAATGTTGAATCTTGCAACTTAATTTTGAAGCAGATATCTTTAACCGATTGAGCTGAAATTTTGTATACACGTTTAGTTTGGATGACAATGCATGGTAAGATGTGTGACGTCGTTCTCAATTCAACATGGCGGAGCATCCAAGATGGTGGATTCGTTATTTTCAATGCATTTCTACAATATGGGTATTAAATGAAAGGGCGTGCTGAGAGCAACTCAAAAAATAAAGTGACGTTACTAAAAAAAAACAATATAGCCGACTTCTAAATGTACTCCTACAATATTGGTATCAAATGAAAAGGCTTGCTGAGAACAACTCGAAAAATAAGGTGACGTCATTCCAAATCCAACATAGCGGACTTCTAAAGATGGCGAACTAAGTTTTTTTGCTTTCTTGCAATGTTGGTATCAATTGAAAGAGCTTGCTAAGAATAACTCAATAAATAAGGTGACGTCACTCTAAATCTAATATGGCGGAATTTAAAGATAGCGGACAAACACAGTCAAGTTTTTAAAGTTTTCCAACAATATGGGTATCACATGAAAGGGCTTGCTGATAATATTCCGATAAATAAGGTGACGTCACTCCAAATCCAATATGGCGGACTAAGTTTTTATGCTTTCTTACAATATGGGTAAGAACTTATACAAGTATAAACACAATTTTATTGATTACTTCGCGATTTATTTACAGTTTATTTAAAACCTGACGTTTCGAACACTTTACAGCGTTCGAGATCACAGCACAAAGAGACTAAGGTACCTATTACATTTTGTCATTACAAAGTTTTGAAAAATTGAACTACCGTCACTCATTAATATTAATTTACGTTCCTATTTACGCAGAAAGAGCTAACCGTGTCTACAGATCTTGCAGTGCGAGGTGTTGCTTGAGTTTTTGCTAGAATAAGATCCCATGCCGGTGGAACTTTCAAACCATCTTCTCTATAGAAATTTGGATGTTTTCTAATTTCAATGGCTTCACGTAGCATTCGAGGAATAATTTATAATGGATTTCTGAAGAGGAATAAAACGTTTTTTTGAAGCCATAGACATTAGAAATCATCCTTTCCATAGAGAACATGGTTTCAAAGTTCCACCGGCATGGGATCCTATTCTAGCAAAAACCCAAGCAACACCTCGCAATACAAGATCTCAAGACACGGTTAGCTCTTTCTGCGTACATAATATCAATAAGTGACGGCAGTTTAATTTTTTCAATACTCTGTAATGACAAATAACACCTTAGTCTTCCTGTTACCAAGAATGCTATAAAGTGTTCGAATCGTCAGTCAGGTTTTAAATAAAATGTAAATAAATCGCAAAGTAAACCATAAAATTGTGTTTTAGTGGGAAACCTAGACAGTGTTATGACAAAAAAATTAGACCAGGTTTAAAATAGGTCTAAATATTAGCCGACAACAAAGGAATGAATGACACATTCGTGACATAACCTAATAGAGAAACGCTTTTCTAACTCGCTAGCTAATAGCTTAGTCCTGGCTTAAACCCGGTACTAAGTTTCTGTAATAACGCCGACATTGTTTTAAAGGATTCGCTTAGCGCGACTAAAGAGTCCTATTATTTCAGGGAACTGTTGATGTTGGTGAAAATGGGCATGCAACTATTACTTTGACTTGACTTACTTTAGCATAGTTGTATTTATCAGGATGTTGTCCTTGGAACAGTCTGAAGGCTATCCTGGTATCGCTGTGCGGCGTGGCTGCGTACGGCGTTTGTAGTTGGTGATTGCGAATGCAGGGGTCGCCACCGGCGTTCAGGATTTGTCTGTGGTAGATAGATAGAACTCTTTATTGCTCACCATAAATGTAGCATCAATACAACTTACACAGAAAGATGTACAAATTAGGCGGTCTTATCGCAAAGAGCGATCTCTTCCTGACAACCTGGCGTAGCAAGCACTTACAAAAATTCGTCGGCTGACTAACGTCCTCCGTAGCTCAGTTCGTAAGAGCACTCGCCCGGATAGCGAAAAGACGTGGGTTCGAGTCCCACCGGATGACACAGTCGATTAATTTTTGTGAGCAAAATTTAATTGAATTTCGTAAGAATGTTTAAATTTTATTTTTAGGGTTCCGCACCTCAAAAGGAAAAAAGGAACCCTTATAGGATGTCTGTCCGTCTGTCTGTCAAGAACTTTTTACTCAGGAACGTGTGGAGGAATAAAGTTGAAATTTATATCAAATTTTTATGTCTGTGGTCCCTTAATGATGTGAAAAAATCAAGCTTTTAAGTTAATGCAGAAAAAAGATACAGCCAATTTAGTCCAATTTTGCCAACACCAAACGGTGGATATCTTATAAAAATGCAATATGCTACGTACGCTATAAAATTATTGTGTAACACAATTACCGTAGTTTCGCTACCACGTTTCGCCGCTTGTCCTAAATAAAAACAATAATCTTAATATTTTCTTTAGACTCGTTGTGCAGCATAAGGAAGAAGGTTGAGAAGGGATTTGTTGTGGGTGAATAATCATTTAATAGATTAAATTTTATTATATTCTGTTATTTTTAGTAACTACTAAGTGTAGACAATAACTTCTGGGTTTTGCTCAAGCCTTGTTTGTCAAACCCTAAATTAAGTTTTAACTATTTTATTATGTAAAGGTGCCTAACGAGGCGCTTAACACTCCTTCTCAGTATTAATTGGCCAATGCTATGTATATCTTTAATTAGCAAATGTATTGTAATAAGAACATAACCATAACTAGTTTTAAGGAATTGATGTGTACATTGTGCTGTTGATTAAGTCAGCCTATTAGATCCCACTGCTGGGAAAAGGCCTCACCTCAACTATGAGGAGGAACGAGCCATACTCCACCACGCGGGCTCAGTGCGGATTGGTGGAGGGGTGTCTGTAAGGCAAGTGACAAACCTTACTGTCAGATGTTATCAAGCCGCCCTAGGGCCTCTGACTAGGCTTAACGACTAATACCAAGAGATATTAGCCGGGACCAACTGCTTAACGTGCTTTCCGAAGCACGGAGATGCTTGTCATGGTCGTCACTTTAATGGTCGGCATGGTCACCCATCCAATCACGACCGCGCCGTGGTTGCTTAACTTTTGGTATCACTACCAAAGCGCTGCCGCCACTGCGCCACAAGCTGTTGGTATACATTAATAAATAAATAAAGGCATTAAGGGTAAATTACTTACGTAACCATATCCGGTTTGGCTGCAATGGCGGCCTTGTGCAGTGCAGTGTTGCCATCAGTGGGGTCCTGGGTGTTGCAAGCTGCTTCTAGCTCAGAAGACTCCAATCCTTCGAAGATCGTTTCTAGAGACGAGTTCTCTTGACCCGTGATTATTTTCCACATCTGAGGAATATTTTGAAAATAGGTCAGTTAGATACACACGGCCGCACGTCAAACTACTAACTCACGTTGACCTTGAGATCACCTCTATTCCCTATGTAATACAAGCAGTTTTCGTAGACCAAATACCTGACAACTGTACTTGCGATAAGCACCGACGTCAGATATGGGCCGGGGACTTCTCAACCGATCCCTAACCAAGCTAGAGTCCGCCTTTATGTTCGGAAATTATCGAAATCATCAAACAATTTTTTCTTCGGCGTTTTCTATAGTTTTTTATTGGTGGTTCGAATCGGTAAGCTTAAATGAGTTATAGCCTTCCTTGAGGACTGCTGGCATATCGCTTAATTAGGATACAATAGAAAATCAATTGATTTGGACCCGCCCGCTGTCTAACGAGTATGACCCTCGAGGCGTTAACAATGATACAACCAAATTCACTATTATTATTGATCGTGACTTACCTTTTTGACATTAGTAGGAATTTTCTGCGGCATCTTAGGCGGCTGTTTCTCCTCCTGCTTTTTTTCTTTCTTCTTCTTCTTTTTGGCTTCTTTCTTGTCTATTCTATTCTCCGTATCGCTCTCAGAGTCCGGGCTAGGTACTGGGTTGTTATTTAAGAGGTCTTTCCGTGAGTTGGTTATGACGCCGTTAGAGCTTTGTTCCGATAGTGTTTTGATCCAGCCAGATGGTGTTTCTGAGTCTATATAGCACGGGCCTTCGTCTTCGCTGGATAGCATTTGTGTGGGGAGTTCGCGAGGGGTACGTTCTCTGTGAAGAAAGCAAGTATTATCAGGCAGACAGTTTCAGTATGAAGTTACAAGTATAAGGGCGAATAATATAATGAATATTTGTTTCGAAACGAAAGATACGTGGGACACTCAGAAAGTTTTGCGACACTAAAAAAAATAGTTCTACAGGTACATATATTTTTTCATCTCACCTGTTCGGAAAGTTGAACTTTCATGTGTAGATAGCCGGGTGGGAAATAGCTTTTTCCTCCTACTTTATACTCCTACTATTGAATAAAAGGCCACTTTCGAGAGTATCGATAGTTATTGCAAAAGTCAGAGTTGTATCAGCTATCGATAGTGATTTTAGTATTGAACTTTGATACTATCGACAGTATTGCTATGTGTCGATAGTATTTATTATGTCCTTGTTCGATAGTGAATTTATATTAACGGAGCTATCGATTCTATCATTACTATCGGTAGACTATCGATATTATATCGATACTATTGCTTTGGCCTAGACTATCGATAGTCTATAGATACTATCGATATTTTAACGATAGTATTGCTTTTGTTTGAACTATCGATACTATCGATATCTTATCGATACTATGGCTTTTACTTCAACTATCGATACTATCGATATTTTATCGATACTATTGCTTTTGCCTCAACTATCGATAGTTTATCGCTACTATCGATATTATTGATTTTTCCTCAACTATCGATAGTCTATCGATACTATCGATATTTTATCGATACTATTGCTTTTTCCTCAACTATCGATAGTCCATCGATACTATCGATATTTTATCGATACTTTTGCTTTTGCCTCAACTATCGATAGCCTATCGATACTATTGCCTTTGCCTTAACTATCGATAGCCTATCGATACTATCAATATTTAATTGATACTATTGCTTTTTCCTCAACTATCGTTACAGGTGATGAGTCCTGGATTTATCAATACGATCCAGAAAACAAGCGCATGTCGACAGTTTGGGTGTTTCAAAATGAACCAACGCCTACCAAAGTGAAGCGATCTCGGAGCGGAGGCAGGCCTGTGTATCTCCCCGCGTAGGTAGCAAAAACGTACCTACGCGAGGCGACCCTTTGTAAGGGGCTAAAACAAGCGGCGTGTCCCTGCCGGCCAGCTCCACCCTCACGCGTTTAATTTACCGGCGGCCGCGCGGCTACGTTGCTGGCTGGACGAGAATGAATAAAGTACTAGAAAGAGGCGCTAGATGGCGTTAGAAGCTTCTCGTAGCAGTCAACCCTATCGCGTCGCGTGATATTACGTCACCGAATAAGTTTAGTGTATTATGCATCATATTCCAGAGTAATAAGTATGAAATTATCTTGCTATGGATTTTTGTAGGTGTCTACACGAAAATGTGCTTGACTCTGAGGCGAACTAAATTACGCCATATTGTTGACGACATTGAGTAGACATTTCTTTGAATACAATTGCTAAGTCATACTTCTGTACGGAGTCCTTTTTTTTGCAATACTTTCTAAGTAGCCTGGTATAGCTAAACTAATAACTGAATCTTGCGTGCAGTAAGTCTAGGTGCTCACCTTGATTTAGCTCTGTCCAGAGGCTTGTTAGGGGTGACTTTGGGTGGTTTTTTATTTTGCACGCTGGTATCAGAGCTCGTCTTAGTCGCAGTCTTCTCTCTGGAGGATACTAGAGCTTTCTGGAATAGCTCCATTGAATCTGAAATTTACAAAGGGTTTTACTTGTTGAATGATACCAGTCGACTTCATTTTCGGGTTCCATAGCAAACCTTTATAGTCCGACAAATTCGTTCAAGATTATTCTACCTCGCACCAGACGTGCGGGGGGTAAGCCATGCTAGATGTCAGTGGGGACGGGTGGTGTTGCGGGGAAGGGGATGCTCTTTAACAGTCACGTGCGATTGACGCTTCCCTCGCACGTCTAGCGGGGCGCGGGACTGTCTCCACGAACTTGTCGGACCATTTGCTATTACGCATGTTTGTACAGACTACAATAGTAGATTGTTACACAAGGGTGGAAAGTCACCCATTTCACTCGAGAAGTGTCTGGCTCGAACGAAGTGAGAGCGCCAATAGCTCGAGAGTGAAAAGGGTGCTTTCACCCGAGGTAAGTATTTTTCGATAGTTGAGGCAAAAGCATAGTATCGATAGAATATCGATAGTATCGATAGAATATCGATAGTATCGATAGACTATCGATAGTAATGATAGTATCAATAGACTATCGATAGTAATGATAGTATCGATAGACTATCGATAGTAATGATAGTATTGCAATAACTATCGATAGTGGCCTTTTATTAAATAGTAGAAGTATAAAGTAGGAGGGAAAAGCTATTTTCCACCCGGCTATCTGCACATGAAAGTCGAACTTTCATGTGTAGTTTTTTCACTTTGCTACCTGGCACGTAAATGTGGACCTACTATTGCCTAAAGCCGAGAAACAAACACTTCCATAAAAAAGTTGTCGGGTTGCGTTGCACTTGCCGGCAGCGACAAATTTGGACCAAGTGAAACGCCGAAATGTGCCGGTCGGCGGCTTCGCGGATATCAAATGGTACGCACCTTCGATTGCACCACAAAAAAAGAAAAGCACTATTTCTTTCCTCACAGTCAAAATATAAAAAAGTATGTTTACTTCTGGTGAAAGCACCCATTTAACTCTCGAGCTATTGGCGAGAAATTTCTCTAGTGAAACAGGTCACTTTCTCTCCTTGTATAACAATCTACTATTAAGATGATAAAAAATCAACCACACTACTTACCATACACTTCGACACTGGCCACCGTTTCGTGCACCCTCTTGACCTCTTTATACGAAGGTTTTTTGGTCGGGAACGGGAGGACTCTCACTCTCGGATCATCTTTGTTTAGCGGAGAGTTCTTCCCAAAGAGAGCGGCATGGTTCAGCGATCCAACAGCACGGTATAGGATGAACGTGCACCCTATGAGATCTTCCGCCCAGCCCCCAATTATGTCCTGTACGTGCTGAAATTATAACATAAATCTATGTATTAAATAAATAATAAATCACATCCATGACTTAGGTACAAATGCTCGTGCTTATCACACAAACATTTGCCCCTTGCGGGATTCGAACCCGCAACCGCCTGGTTTAGAAGTCCGGTGCGCGAACGACTACACCAAGACGGTCGTCAAAATAAAAGTTAATTGCAGGAATGTCCATAATTTCTAAATAACGGAAACAAATTGGATAATTCTTTTGTGTTCTTTACTGTCAGTACAAGGATTGTATATATTTCTTTTAATAATAGATAGAGGATGACTTCTTCAATCTTCGCCATACTACGAGCTCGCTAGTATCATGGCCAGTATACAATGTATTATGTTACGAACTTCTTATATTCCAGGATAGTATTTTTAAGCGAGTTTACAACAACTTTGATTAAAAGGCATACTTTGGATTCCTAATGAATCGCGTTTTCATACTAATATATACAGTATCACCACGACATTAGTGTGAAATTAATTAAATAGGATTTCAAAGTAGGGCCATTAATAAAAATCGTGGGTGATTTGCTTTAATATACGTTTCTAGAATATAAGAAATTCGTATCATATCACATAGTAATACTATATTATAATAATTATAATATGTCCTCTCACTCTTTCATCTTAGCATTATCCCAGTTGTGCACTCGCACGCGATGGCCTAGAGTCCGCTTTGGACCATGATCCAGGATATGGCAGATCAGGTAATTACAATGGAGCGACTGCCACCTGACCTCCATGACCCTGTCATGATGAGCAAACTTGCACATTCAGTGACCTGAATAGGTGCCGGTTTCCTCACGATGTTTCCCTCACCGTGAGAGCATCGGTTATTTAAACAACTTATGTACCTCAGAACTAGTCATAGGTACATGGCGGCACTTGGGATCGAACCCGGTACCTCCCGCAAGAGAGGCAACCCGCTAGCCACTACGCCACGCCATCACTCTTCTTCGAAGCACTTATGTCCTCTTATCATTAGCAACGTACCTTCAACCATCTAATTCAATTATTACTAAAACATATGTAAGTAGTCATAAATAGAAAATCTGTACTACAAACCTGTAAGAACTGCGCCTGGCAGTATCTCCTCAAGCTCGCCCCAGCCGACCTAGGAGCGACCCCATGGTGATCCCTCAAAGCTTGTGCCTGCCCCTGACCGCGACGGGTCACGTAAGAGTGGTGAGTCTTATGCACTACGGGCACTCCGCCAGAGAAGATGGCCCCCGCGAAATGTCCGCCGGAAACCATGAGTACCGCCCAGCGCTGAAAGACGGGAATGGCCAGCTTCTTGCAGCGCTCCACCCATGAGCTACCATCGCCGTCAGTTGAAGGCTCTTCCTGATGAAAATGCGACACAGGTTATAAAGGCTTTTTACTAAGGAAAATATTATACTCGGGTATAACGTACAATCTAAATATAGCAGGGGTTATGAAAATAACGCAAAAGCTCTTAGAGACCGATTCAGATGCTCAAACACAACAACTTTTTCTTGTTTTTGCGTTATTTTAATAACACCTTGTATAAAAAGGAAAAATGACTCCATAACAACGCACAGCCCAAGCTACTTACTGAGGTTGTAACTTGAAATGCACAATGCTTCCTTATTGTATAGTGCAGTTAAGCACTAAGAACGGATTTATGGAAATTCGACTCGTAAGGGGTTAAAAAGGGGGGGTAAAGGTACACTTCCGAGCAATTAACATTTAAAATATCCGAAAATAAAGTAAATAGAGAGCTAACGCAACTTTATATCTTTTATAATATTTTGTATGTATGTTAGTCTACAAGGTATCTATACTATCATGATACTATGGGCCTGTGTTACGTCCGTAATTTGTAGCCTGAAATAAATAAATAAAATAAAAAAATAATTATTCTTAATGTATCGCACTTACAGTTACGATATCGTGCGTATGTATTTTTTCACGATTGAGTTAAATTATCCACGCGTACGATTTTTTAACAGCTGAATTCAGCTGATAGATGGATACTCTTTATTGCAACCAGAAAACACTTTACAAGCATATAATACTCGTAAAAGAAAAACCATAGACAGATAGACAGAAATAGAAATAATTAAATGTGAAAAAACATATTTTTTCGTTGCATAGATCGATTATGTCACTGATTCTGAGTCGCTCCTGCAAAGGCAAATTAAAATTAAATGTGAAAAAACATATTTTTTCGTTGCATAGATAAATTATGTCACTTGATTCTGAGTCGCTCCTGCAAAGGCAAATTAAAATTGAATGTGAAAAAACACATTTTTTCTTTGCATAGATAAATTATGTCACTGATTCTGAGTCGCTCCTGCAAAGGCAAATTAAAATTAAATGTGAAAAAACATATTTTTTCGTTGCAAAGATAAATTACGTCACTGATTTTGAGTCGCTCCTGCAAAGGCAAATTAAAATTAAATGTGAAAAAACATATTTTTTCGTTGCAAAGATAAATTATGTCACTGATTCAGAGTCGCTTCTGCAAAGGCAAATTAAAATTAAATGTGAAAAAACATATTTTTTCGTTGCAAAGATAAATTATGTCACTGATTCTGAGTCGCTCCAGCAAAGGCAACTACGTTTTGCAATATAACCCTGCAATCCTGTATATCGCTGTCTAAAATAAGATGTATTTTATAAGGGTGACTTTCAACCTACGTTGTCTTCTCTCATTATATCAATGTTAAAATTATTCATTGAACCGATCAACGTGTTACGCATATTAAGACAGTCTTAGAGTTAATATCGATTTTATGATATTATAATTTATAAACAGTAAGACTCTGGCTATGTTTAATTTCAACATATTTTACATCGTGTCTTCTCTCATAATGTCAATGCCAAAACTATTCACTGAACCGATAAGCGCGTTACGCAAATTAAGAAGAACAGTGAATATTAATTTCGTAATACCTGTCTAAGTATTAGGCCGGGGTCACTTTGGACGCCTTTTTGTACGATTTTTAGGGTTCCGTAGTCCGACAAGGAACCCTTATAAGATCGTTTAGTCCGTCCGTCCTAGTCTGTCACAGCAGAATATCTTCTACGTTTATGGACTGATACAAAAAAATAAAATTACCCCTTTTTAAGGGTACCTCCCCATACATGTAAAGAGGGGGTGAATTATTTTTTTGAGTGCACCCTCTTGTGTAGGTATCGTTGAAAAGAACTATGACAATAAGGTAGGGTTTCCTTACAACACTTTTTTATCAGCTTTACCATTTGCGAGATATAGTCCGCCAAAGTCGTTTACACGGTGTCCCCCCCCCCCCCTGTAATTTCTAAAGTCTTGGACCTATAAACTTCAAATCACTCACGTAAAGAAATAGGCGCCTTCGCGCGCGAGTCCGACTCGCACTTGGCCGGTTTTTACTCGTGCGGACACGTATAAACAAACACACACAAATGATCCAAACCTTATACCTAAGTATATTTTTGCACTTGGAAAAATGACCTCTAGAGGCGGGAATCGAACCCGCGTTCCTCGCATACCGGGCGATTGCCTAACCTCTCGGCCACCCTGGCGTTGGCAGAGCCTGTCGAAATTTTCAAGTGCTTCTTAACGCTGTAATGCCGCGTTGCTTTCATCAATGTTATTGGGATTACACCCTCAACACTCGAAAGAAATACTATTGCAAGTATTTAACAATCGAAAGATGAAGCTTGAGAGGTTAGGCAATCGCCCGGTATGCGAGGAACGCGGGTTCGATTCCCGCCTCTGGTGGTCGTTTTTTCAAGTGCAAAAATATATTTAGATTGCATAGTGAATGCTTATCACTTAAAAAAACAATAATTTATCTTATACCTAAGTACTATGAGAGTATAAATCAGTCGAACGTGTACATGGTACAGTGGGCCCCACACGTCTACCGAACCAGATCTGTCAAATTCCTGCAACCGTATTTCAACCTTATGTTGATCACATAGACTTCCATATCATTTGAGGTATTTTAACAGATTTGCCACATGATGATTTTGTAGTTCCGACGTCCGAAAACAATCCAATTTCACGCACCCATTGGTTTCTGTGACAGCTGACATCGCCTCAGTCCCCAAGTTATAATTATTTTGATAGTACAGATTATTCATCGGGCTTCGGCAGTCACCAACAACGACTTCACTACTGGAACACTACCTATTTGACAGATAAAAATGTATTCGACGTAAAATGTACTCAATTCGTACGACCACGATCATGCGTTTACGTGCGAGGTGCGACACAAATTCGTGTCCAATGTGAGCCCAGCCTTAGAATTTATGATAAATGTATACTCTATTTTAGTCATAGAGTATACTATGCTTGACTGACTCGTTGGTCTAGTGGCACGCAGGGTACTATCCACGAGGTCCAGTGTCCGAATCTCGGGTCGAGCCGAAAGTGTTGGGTTTTTCTGTCTTGAAATATTTCAGACACAGCTCCGTGGTCAGGAAATTAGTAGTGTATACCCCTGTGCCCGTAGAGTTACGGTCATGTTGGACTGCTGTCTCACCGAATTATGAGAGTGAAGGCACAGAGAGTGCACCTGTGTAATATGCACACACTTGGGCAGTATAATATCTCCCCCGCAGTTGGCTAATCTCTGTTGAGATAGGCTACTGTATCACCATGGCTTCCTAGCCATTATTATCATTATACTAAGCATAATGCTTATGTTTCAACCAAAACGCTTTTAGCAACTGGAACGGTAAGACTTCTTAAACTCTATATACAGGGTGTGGCGTAAATAGTGGTCCAAAGCAAAGGTGTGGATACACTGTACACTGAAGCACCACATACCAGTATTTAAAAAAAAAATATGTACAGGGTTTTCAAAAAAAAAAAATTTTTTTAATTTTTTTAGAAATCGTTACCTTGCCTTACAAATTTGGTTATAATATCCAAAAATGACGGTTTTTTTTATCCATTTTTTTCCAAATTATGTACAGGGTTTTCAGGGTTTTATTTATTAAATTCAGTTTGTAAAAAAAAAAACGAATGGAGTACTAAGTACAAGTGATCAGCAATAATAATAAAAAAAAAGGATAAAAAAAACCGTCATTTTTGGAAATTATAACCAAATTTGTAAGGCAAGGTAACGATTTCTAAAAAAATTAAATTTTTTTTTTTTTTAAAACCCTGTACATAATTTTTTTAAATACTGGTTTGTGGTGCTTCAGTGTACAGTGTATCCACACCTTTGCTTTGGACCACTATTTACGCCACACCCTGTATATATATATATAAATAAGATAAAATAAGATAAAGAAAGAATAAGATAAAAAATAAAATTGTAAATAAAACTAAACATTGCCATGATTGTTATGGAAAAATCTTGTCACTGCTTATACATATTATTTGTATCACTACTAGCGATGGGCAAGGGAAAGAAAAAAATGGGATGGAAAAAAAATACGGGAAAGTATGGGAAAACATTGAAAGATTGGGAAATATTCTAATTCGGCGGGAAAATAGGGAAAATTTAGTACTCAAAAGTGGACTTAAATTATTGAAATGCGAGAATGAAGCTATTTTGACAATGGTTTTACGCCTGTAGCACACCTTCACTAAAAACCACAACAGCGGGAACACGCAACTTTTGCCTGTTTGTCAGTTTTATTACACCAAACGTAAACTGCATGTTCTAATGCTTAGATTTATCTGAGTCTCTTTTTTTAAGATACGACGATCCTGTAGTATACTTCCTACTACTGTGCCCACGATGTCGCGAATGGGTGCAGAAATGTAGACGTTTGAGAAGGATTGGAGAAATCTCTATATAAAGAAACAGGGACATAATAAAATCTCTACATTAGAAACGGCAGTTTGGCTTCTGTTAAGTTTGAAGATTTGAGACAAGTGACAATAAAGTTAAATCTTCGTAACTTAACGTAAAAATAAAACATGTAGGTAGGTTTGTTTTCTTTGAGATGCCTAGGTAAACATACTTAAAGTACCGAGTGTGGTAAGTGAGCTATCAACGGGAAAGTGAACGAAAGGCGCCTCTTTTTAACCGACTAAAAAAAGGAGGTTATCAATTCAACTGTATGTTTTTTTTTTGTGGCTATGTTACCTCATATCTCAGTCAGTTGTGGATTGTGGACCGATTTAAAAAAAAAGGGTTAACTTGAGGTTATACCTTCTAGTTGGTCCCATTGTGGCCCAGTCGAGATCTGATGATGGGAACTTGGTGTAATCGAGGGAAACCCTCAAATTTTAAAGGCACGTATAGTGTTTTAGTACTAGTATCTTAATGTTGACATGTTGTTTACGTCTGATAGTCAACATTATGTAGAGCCGAGATGATAGTGGAACTTAAAAATTAGGAGTTTAGTAATTAAAACACCAGATGTTTTATCAGGTACTGTATAGAATGCTAACAAAACAAAGTCAAAGGCGCAGCTCCCTCCCCTCTCCCACGCTAAAAAGAACAGTTTTTATACCCAAAATCATTTGTATAGGGAATCCGATGATACGATATACAACAAACTACATTTAAAATGCTATTTTGCAAATGGCACCGACTCCAAAAAATAACAGATAATAAATTGGAAATAGGTTTCTTGCATAATTTCGTAGATAAAATAAGTCAGCCTATTAAATCCCACTGCTGGGAAAAGGCCTCCCCTCAACTATGAGGAGGAACGAGCCATACTTCACCACGCGGGCTCAGTGCGGATTGGTGGAGGGGTGGCTGTAAGGCAAGTGACAAACCTTACTGTCAGAAGTTATCAAGCCGCCCTAGGGCCTCTGACTAGGCTTAACGACTAATACCACAGATATTAGCCGGGACCAACTGCTTAACGTGCCTTCCGAAGCACGGAGATGCTTGTCATGGACGTCACTTAAATGGTCGGAATGGTCACCCATCCAATCACGACCGCGCCGTGGGTTGCTTAACTTTTGGTATCACTACCAAAGCGCTGCCGCCACTGCGCCACAATTTCGTAGAACAGTTAGGTAATTTAAATATTATTTTGTACTTTTTAGTTTAAATTTGTTTATAAAATTTTACGTTTTAATTAGCACTGTAGGCAGTTTTGAAGTCGGTTTTTGTTTTTTTTTAAATAAATTTTGTTTACATATTTTCTTTACTTGTAAACTCGAAAACTGCTTATTTCGTTTTAAGACACATTTATTTCGATTTTTTTTTCAGTGGGTCCAAAAGTTAACAAGATTTCTAAGGTATCTGATTTGATAACAAGTTCAAAAACTGAATTCCAGCTGCGGACAAATCACGCAATACAAATTTAATGTCATCTATGTTTTTGAACTCACAATTTACTCTTTTTTGATCTGATATCAATTAAATCTCATTTACTAAAAGATCAGCCACTCGGCGGAATCTCTAAGTACCTAAGTAAGTAGCTTTATTGTTTATGGAAAAACAAGGTTTTTTTTGTTTTTAATTTTTAGTTCAAACCACCCCTTAGTATTTTTTAATTATTTATAACATCTACCTACTAAGGTACAACTTTGTTATCCTAATAGCTTCAGAATAAAGAGGCTGGCAAAATAATAGTGTACAAGTCAGGAGAAACTTAGATGACATTAAAATAGTATTGCGCGATTTTTCCGCAGTTGAAATTCAGTTTTGAAACTTGTTATCAAATCAGATACTTTGTAATATCTTGTTAACTTTTGGACCTACAAAAAAATCTAAATGAATGTGTCTTAAAATAAACTAAGCAGTTTTCGAGTTTACAAGCAAAAAAATATAAACAAAAGGGGCGCCTTTCTTTCACTCTCCCGCAGATAGCTCACTTACAGCACTCGGGACTTAAAGTATGTTCACCTAGACACCTTGAAGAAAACAAACTCTATGTGTTTTATTTTTCTGAATTTCTTGTTTTAATTACGAAGATTTAACTTTAGATATTAATCATTTGTCTCAAATCTTCAAAAAAGATTTTACTATGACCCTGTTTCTTTATATAGAGATTTCTCCAATCCTTCTCAAACGTCTACATTTCTGCACCCATTCGCGACATCGTGGGCACCGTAGTAGGAAGTATACTACAGGATCGTCGTGTCTCAAAAAACGAGACTCAGATAAATCTAAGCATTAGAACATGCAGTTTACGTTTGGTGTAATAAAACTGACAAACAGGCAAAAGTTGCGAGGTCCCGCTGTTATGGTTTTAAGTGAAGGTGTGCTACAGGCGTAAAACCATTGTCAAAATAGCTAAGTTCTCGCATTTTAATAGTTAGTTAGTTAGTTAGTTTGGCTGGGGTGTTTTCCGCACTTAGCCTCTTGATTGGGCCTTTGTGCGTGTGTCCCTTTACTCTTTTATTCTAATCACTTCAGGTTTTCCCAAAAGGCTAGCAACCTGCCCAGGTTACTACAGGCCTCCGAAAATGTTGCGGGGGATTTGAGAATGTTTGCCCATTGCTCCGCCACGCCGGCGCACTCCATGAGTGTACGTGTTGCGGTGTTTCTTCTGCCTCCATGCATCCTCTGCACAAGGGGCTGTCTGTGACACCTATGTTGAATAGGTGTTTGTTTAGAAGACAGTGGCCAGTTATGGTTCCTACGGCTATGCGCAGCTTGTCTCTTGTTAGTCGGGTGAGGTTGCGGACGAACCTTTTTGAGAATTCCGGGATTGCGTCCTTTGTTTGCCTACAACCTTCACCGTTTCTCCACTCTGCTAGGTGTGTTGCTTCAGTTTCTGCATGCAGCCATGTCTTTGTTTGGGCCTGCGGTATGGCCAGTAATGGCTCTGGTCCGCATTTTAATAATTTAGGTCCACTTTTGAGTATTTTCCCTATTTTCCCGCCGAATAGGAAATATTCCGCATACTTTTCCCGAAATTGGTAATAAACTCAACAGTTGGAAATATTCCGGGGAGTAAACCCAATGCTTATCACTACACATTTTTCCGGATGATAAAAATAATATTGTAATGTTAAAGATCAATCAATGGGAGCAGCTCGGGCAGGCAGGTGTCTCACCCAGCGCTTCAATCAGGTGGAAAACTTTAAGTTTTCATACAAAAAAATATATTTCATATGTGCAAAAGAAATTCTCACTGTAGTAAAGCAAGAAAATACCTATTGACAACCTAATGACATAATTTCTAAATTGTTATAACTATACTTAAAAAATAATAAAACTGTAGAAAGTCAACTTCTGTTCATTGATTTTGAAAAATCCAAAATACCTTCTATTACAGTACAGGTTCTTCCAAATTTTAAATAGATGTATTCTTTGATTGTGTATGTTAAGACTATAAGCAGTTGCAGCTTTGTGATTTTCAAAATACGAATTTCAACTTGCAAATTATTTAAATACGAAGCTTAATATGCTTTGTATCATATTTACTGTCTACAATCATTTCAAAAATTGGTGAACCTTATTAAGTTGCCATAGAGCATCTTAATATTTTAGTCACAAGAGCACATATCCCCCAGTTGATCTTGTTATTAAAAAAATCGTAAAGTAGTGAAAGCTTAGGTGTAGAAGTCACCAAAAAAAAATGATTTTAGGGTAATTTATTAAAATTGACTGTTGTGGTGCACTAGGCCACTGTCAATCAATGATAAGCAAATGTATTTAAGACTGCATACCTTTTTATGGTGTAATATGCATCTATAGACACAAAAGACTTGACCCTTCTGGTTGGTGAAGAACGCTTTACAGTGTCTTGTGGCTGCTGCAAACAGATCACTAGCTGGCTTGTTCGCTGATTCATCTGTTTCGGAATCACTGCCTGATACGCTAAGATCTTCATCTTCTGCATGAAGTAAAGAAAAGAAGAAGAAATTTTATTGATGAGCTTATTAAATGAGTAGAAGTAAATTAGTCCATAATAAATCAGAGTGTCAAGCACCAACTAATAAAATCTCTTACCCTCTCGCTTCGAATTGAATTGACCCAGAGTTAATGGTGACTTTCCAAACAATTTCCTTTTCAAGTTGTGTGTGTGCCAGTGATGTTTATAGTGGGCAGTCTGCTCAGCCCGTGTGTCAAATGGACCAACGCCACAGCAAGAGCAACAGTTACCATCCGAAGGCCCGTTCAAAGTCAGAGCACTTAATCGGCGCATAACACTTGCTTCATTCACTAAATAAAATATTTTAGGGATTATGTAAATTGAACGTCTTTTTTTTTATTCAGACTACAATATGTTCTATACACATAGCTCATGCTGGATATTATAATTAAGGCAAGCAAATTATTTTTATAAATAATTTAAGGTCATCAAGGTTGGTATCTACCGACGGTAAAGATAGTGGCATTGTAAGTCTTTTTCATATACAATTGTAGGTACTACATGAATAGTTTATTTCAAATACCTATATAAGTAACTTACCGACTTGGTGAGACTCTGTGATCATACATGCTGGTACCTTGATACCTTTCAGCAACTGTTCAAAATCGTCTAACTCATACACTCGGACTTGTCTTGGTTTAACAAGATCTGTTTTTGAACTCATGTTTTTACAACATGCGGCGTTAATATCTTTTCCAACGTGGTAATAGATTAATATGATGAAATACTACAAATTCCCCAAACCCGACCCAACAAAATATTGACAGCTGTCAAAATCCCCGATGGACTAGTGATGCGATGATGTTATGCGAATACGACCACATTCCACTTTTCTCGATTCTCAGATTGACTTTAAGATAAAAAAGTGATAAGATAAGATAAAGAACTGTGTAAAAAAGTTTACTTACTCCCCACTTACGAGCCGGGTAGCGGAAGTCACTTGAGTAGTTTTATACACAGTTTTATAAGCAATACTATGGCATAGGAACAAGGTAGTACATGTACATGCGGCATAGGCATTTAAGGGTAAACACGACAACGTGATGTTTTAAAAAGTTTTCTTTGAAAGTCCACTCTTATATCATTAACACACCACGAATAAGAACCAAACGTTTAAGTTAAATTTTGACTATCTACGAAATATATATTATATCTTTCTAAAACATGCAGCGTTGTGTGAAGAAGCGCTCTATGAAGACTTTGTCTATATAGTAAATAATGTATAGAAACATACCAGATTGTCCATGGATTACCCTCTTTTGATTAATCATCATCCAGCAAGCGCGCGCGTTGTCACTGTCAAATGTGTCAACTTCATAGCGTTTGTGAAAACTTTTCCAACTGTTATTTTCTCAAAGTTTTCAGTTTTATATGTGATAAGTGGTAAAAAATGAACAAAAGTGCCGCCGTGAGCCCCCTCAAACTGCACGAGGGGTCTTAATTATATAAAATATTATTGGATCGGCGCTTGGGCATCTTTTCACTGCCTCCAAACAGGAGATCAAGGTGCTTGGACAGATCCTGAATTCACTTTCTCAGTGGATGTTAGATACCTGCAATGCTCAGGTGAATATGTTTACCTCTGTAATGAGATATTTTTCACTACAATTACCTATACCATTTATCAACTTTTTTCAGGTTAGATGCAACATAACATTTTTGCAATTATATTGTGAATGTTTGTTAAAAAAGAGGTACAGACCTACAGTATTACTATGTAAAGCTTAGTGTCAGTGCAACATAGTAATATAATGCAAATGACAGTAATTTTTGCATAAAAGAAATGAGGAATTTTGTCATGTAAACTTAACCTCGCTCCTACTGAGCAGGTACTAGCAACAAGGCTATCTAGCAATGGGCTAACTCATTTCAATCTCACATTCGAATTTGAATTTAATGTTGTTTTATTTAGCTTAAGTAATTAGCTGTGCAGGATGGAAATTCATACAAGCTATTTTTCATTAGCTTGCACATTTTGAGTTATTTATATAATGCCAATATAAATTTGGATTATATATTTTTTTCTAAATTGAGTTAAATATCTATTGAATATTATTCTGAAAGGAGTGAGTTTTGCGGAAAAACTGCACTCGCTTATCAGTATCAGTAAGGATGCATTACTCCTAATCATCCAATCTGAAAACAGTTCAGTAAAGATGCATATAACTATCACCTGAACTTTAATGTAATGTCAATGTTGGTGAACTCCTATAAGAATGTTTTGTAGAGTTGCTTTTGCCCGTCCCATTTTATGTCACCTGCCCCTCATATTTTTGTGGCTGTACGGAGCTAGGTCGCGGAGATGTTTTGGGGTTAAAATTTTTGTGCTAGTTTTGCAAGAAAACTACTTATTGGTTTAGTAGGATCTTGTTATTTTCCTTCGTGGTAAAAATGGAGAAAAACTGAGAGGTGACACATAAATGCTAATGTATAGAACTGGTACCAACACAGATTTGCTTTAGTCCACAACGGAGCACATCAGACATGACTATGACACTAGATCAAATATCAATATATTTGGAACTATGGTTATTCGGTGTTTAGTGATAAATGAAACCCTGAAATTTTACTACTACATGCTTTATCGACACGACAATGTCGAGGAACGCCATCTATACGATGATTGTGAAAATAAATGATACTATGTTGGCCAATGAGCTTGCCACTCTAAACTAGTGTTAATGTTGTTTAAGTAAACGCTCACATAGATGGCGCTTTACAATGAAATAGTTTACAACCTAATTATTGTCTACGGGAGCACCTAGATGGCGCTTTAGATAGTTTACAAACCATGCTACTAGCCATGCTACTTGTCTCATAATAGATATGTCCCTTAGTTTATAGTGCCTATAGACAAGGGGACTCCTCTAAATCCCTTGCTCTCTATCTCTAGCTATTCTCCCCTAGTATGGACCTACGGTATTTTTAAGGCTACTGTTCCACTGCAGCTAGACTAACCAATACCAGGAACTTTATCTTAAAAAAAAAATGTTGCATAAAAATTTATATATTTACAAGCTGGATGCTGTATGGGGAGCTAACCTGGATATGTCCTATCTGTCAGGTCGTAGCATAGAGCACAATCATTAGCCCGCTCACCACAGACGCAGCGGATGCTGTCTTGGGAGCGTACCTGGACCAGTCTTATCTGACAGGTAATAGCATAGAGAACAATTATAGTTTCACTCACCACAGACGCAGTGGAGACTGTCTTGAAAGAGTAGGTACCTAGACCAGTCTTATCTGTCAGGTCATAGCATAGAGGACAATCATCTTATCACTCACCACAGACCCAGTAGATGCTGTCTTGGGAGCGCACCTGGACCAGTCTTATCTGTCAGGTTAAAGCTTATAGCACAATCAATGTCTCACCATAGACTCAACGGATGCTGTCTTGGGACCGGACCTGCACCAGTCTTATCCGTCAGGTTAAAGCTTATAGCACAATCAATGTCTCGCCATAGACGCAGCGGATGCTGTCTTGGGACCGCACCTGCACCAGTCTTATCTGTCAGGTTAAAGCTTATAGCACAATCAATGTCTGACCATAGACGCAACGGATGCTGTCTTGGGATCGCACCTGGGCCAGTCTTATCTGTCAGGTCAAAGCTTATAACACAATTAATGTCTCACCATAGATGCAGCGTATGCTGTCTTGGGAGCGCACCTGGACGAGACTTATCTGTCAGGTCACAGTATTATAGTACAATTATTGTCATAAAGGACAATGCTTTTCTCACCACAGACAGACGCAGCAGATACTATCTTGGGAGAGTACCTAGACAAGTCTTATCTGTGAGGTCAGAATATATAGCACAATCTTTTTCACCACAGACAGACGCAGTAGATATTGTCTTGGGAGAGTACTTAGACAAGTCTTACTTGCCATAAAAAAGAAAAGGCTTTTCTGTTTAATGTACCCTTAACCTAATAAAACACAACCCTAGTTTTGTCTGGCCTAAAGGTTCAACAGTATAACCTTGTAGGCTTCTTACCTACCTGGGAGGTTAAGCAGGATGAAACATTAATTTTAGTCTTGAGAGGTTAGACTCTACTCAAAGAGCACCTCTACAAAGGCTTAAGATAATCTTGTTGTTATTAATCGTCGTATGGCGTAAAATAGGACCGTTCGCTTAGCCTTTTATTATGACTTGCAGATTTCCCCACATCTTGGATCAGCCACTTCCAGATTTGGTGGCAGACTTCAGTTCTATTGCATTGTTAAATGAGCGCTATTGCATTATTACGGTTGAGAGCTTTCAGCCAGTACCACCTCCACACAGATAGAAATATCTATCTGTGTACCACCTCCACACAGATAGAAATATCTATCTGTGTGGAGGTGGAGGGAGGGCGGGGGGGTGATAATCATGTAGCGTTCTATTCCAGATAACCAGGTTAAAAGACAACTTTTACCTGTGTAAATAGAGATGATTGTTTAAACGATAAGTAGATTAAAAAGCTGTGTAGTAAAATCAATAAACTTTAACGTGATTTACTGAAAATCACTTTAAAAAAGTCTAAGCGAGTAGTGCCATCTAACATCACATGGTCAAAATACTTATGTATTTGCGCGTGGTTGAATCATCACGCGAAACGACAAGTAACGCCATCAACATTTCATAGAAATATGATGTGATCATGTGGTTTGCATAGACAAGCATGAGCGCTGGCCACTGACTGAGTTGCCTGCATTTCATTCACATGATTAGAACCTTAAGTTACAAGCAGTAAAGACCAATTTAAAATAAAAGATTGCAAAGCAACGAAAATAAGTTAACCTTATTTTTAAGAAAATAAGTTTAACTTGCTATATAAGCTATTAAAAAAAACTATTAAGAAAAGCAGCTCTTTGTTTAATTCCTAACCAGTTAGCGTACATTGCAACTTATGGTTTACCTATGTTTTCCTAGATGGATGGATATGTTAAATTGAGTATGGTACTCGTAGCCATCTAAATCTAACCAAGCGCAGGTACCTGCATTTAATAATCTAGTTAATAGGTGTTGCTAAATCTACAACCTTTTCTAATAATCTGCCTTAATTTATTTATATTTGCATCACGGACAAAATCTGACAAAAGTGTCTCTGTGATCTCTGGCAGAAGATGCTGCCTTTATAAAAAGGCAACTCTATGTTCTTTTTATACTTACTTTTAATAAAGTTTTTTATACAAATAAATAAGCATGCAGCTAAAAAAAAACTTAGTCAGCATAACAGTCTGGGATAAGCTGGACAGGCTGGCGTTGATTGACCTTGAAGTGACTTTAACTAACTAGCATTCGCTTAGTACAAGTCGTTACATAATGTTTGATTAACCTTTAGCTATTTTATTTTGACAACATATAACCAAAAGTTTATTAAGTTCAATTTTTACAAGATTTACCAACTCTTAAGAATTTCCTGAAATGGATATGCCTTTATTGCTGTTAATTAATTATTAAATATTTAAGCAATGCCTAATTTGTCAAGGAAAGTGTAAATAACTTAAAAGCATAAAGATGGATTCAGCAAATGTATTGTTGTCCTAAGAGCCTTAAGTATTTATTACAGAAATTATATTTCTGTGGTATTTATTGACAAAATTAAGCTTTAGGTATGTCATTTGGAGACTAACTCTATAGTTCTCATCTATGTGTATTGATGTGCAGAAGATGCTAATGTTACTTATTAATAAGGATAATAAAATTTTATAATCAGAATTAAATAAATTAAATTTCAGAGACTCAAATATCGTTTGTGCTTGCATTAATCACCAGCAGATAACAAACACGCTGCATGTTTTAGAAAGACGTAATAACAATGTTTTGCATTACAACAAAACATATATTATGTCGAATAAAACATGCAGCGTTGCAATATAACTCTTGCCGGTGAAGACGCTATGAAGTTGTCACATTTGACAGTGACAACGCGCGCGCTTGCTGGATGGTGATTGGTCAAAAGAGGGTAATCCATGGACAATCTGGTATGTTTCTATACATTATTGATTATATAGACAAAGGTTTTCATAGAGCGCTTCTTCACACAACGCTGCATGTTTTATTCGACATAATATATGTTTTGTTGTAATGCACAACATTGTTATTTCATGAGAAAGCAAGAGGTAAGGTAAAGATATATTTACCTCGTAATGTTTCTTGTTATCTCACCCTATAAGCCCCGATAAATTTGCATTTTGTAGTCAAAAATTGAGCTTTAGAATCTACGTTCCTCATACGTACGGCGTACGGCTAGAGAGTGGAATTTGTTGCTATATTCACCAAAAGCAAAAGCCGCGACCTACATTAAGCATAAAAATAATAATATTTTTTAGGTTAAAATTTTTTTTTATGATTATATATTTTTTAATGATTTTACTTATTCTGTATTTTTCTTTAAATGCAAACTTACTAATTTCAATGAAGATAGGTATTTATCTGTTCTATATTTCTTCATTCTTTCATACAGATGTATGAGAACTCGACAAAATCGCTATCACAAATGTACTTTTTATTTGTACGACGAAAATACTACAATTGTCACGCAATACAGACAAAGCAACAAGAATGCTCGACAATTCTACAAATATGTGTATTTGTAAAAAAAAACTGTTTCACATCACAATTGACATTAATATTATAAATGCTAGGAATGTTTACAATTACTTTTTTTTTTAAATTGACACTTTATATTTATGTCACTTGACATTTTTTAGTCTGCATAAAATATGTCACTTACTTAAGTCAGGTTGGTGAAATAGGGCCCTGCCTGGATGCTTGCAGGAATAGGCTGTTGCCCGTCAGTTATGATCCATCCTTAGCCTCATCATTACTTTCCTGCCATCAGGTAAAATTTCGGCTAAAGGTCTGCCTATTAATCCAAAAATTTCGAATTAACGTTTTTTAGTCTCATCATAGTTCAAAATGTTAAAATCATTATTGTCATATTGTGTTACTAATTAAAAATAGAAAAGGTATGAATGAATTGAGAAACGCCCGGTTGGCCTTAATATCACTAAAAAGACGAAGTAGAGAGAGGCCAAGATCCATCGTTGCGCTAACGAAGTAACTAAGTTTCAATTTGTTTTTGTTTAAACTGACTCAAGAAGGCCTCTTTGTAACAAAATAATTTGAGAACTACTTGATTGACTCCGTTTGAGTGGTTTCGAATGAAATTGTAAATGACTCGAGTGAATCAATTTTGATTTTACTCAAGTCTCATCACTACTGAACAGCCTTTTTTTTACAAATTAGATAGCATATGTCTAAAGACAGATTTGAAACGGGCCTTTGAAGGACATCATGTTAGAGAAATGTCAAAAGTTTCCAGTAATACAACGCTAAAGCTGCTCAGCGCTAGTGTGCAGTATGGCGTCGCTGTTTTTTTAAAGCCAAACATAGATTATACAACTAGTAGTGTACCCATAACGTCGATTCAAATACCGCTTCGGTTCGGAATAACGGTAAATGCAACCATAGACAAATTCTCGCTAATGTATTATATTATCTGTGCCTACACAGGTGGTTTTGGCGGGTTGCAGGATTACTTTAATGTTACTTTAACAAACGGCAAAAATCTTTCATGCTCGATAAGGAAATCACCGGTTATAGTTAAGGTCGGTAAAATCCTGTGAGCCTGTGGTAAGTAGTCAGGGAGCTGAAATAATGATCTAATAAATAAGTGTTTTTGATATTTACATGTTTTATTTAAAAATTACGACATAAATTTACTTTGCGGATTAACGATAGCAATCAATTATAGTACAAATGTGTTTCACATGTAAAAATAATGGTATAAATACGTCCGTTTCATAAACGAGTCACCTTAAAACTTGTAACTTGTAAGGAGGCAGCTCCTTATTGGTCATCTATTACCGTCGGACCTGAAACAATAACCACAATATGAATAAACCTTTTTCCGAGTTTCACTTATAATTAAACAGCCGGTAAAGATCGATTGACGGTAAATTTTATAGAATTCCTATACAAAATATGTAAAATGATGCTAAACGGGCTGATTTAAAATTTAACATGTGCTTAAAGCATACCTACTGGTACATAAAACATTGGTACTGGTACCTAATAGATCATGTAATACCTTAAACATAATTATAAAAGTACCTATACCTTTAACATTTGAGAAAAACTTATTCTTCAAATTAGATAGAAATTATAGAAAGTTGTTTAAACTAAAAAAATAAGACGAAAATATTATTAATCAAATGTATTATATAGTAGGTACACACCTTTCAAAGCGAGAAAACTTATTTTACGAAGTAAAATACTAGGTATTTCAGTTTCACAATTCTTTTGACAAAATTTCAATAAATATCCGTCTATATTTATTAATTAATTGTCTTTTCACAAATTTGAAAGAATAACTATGTCATCTTATGTCAAAATGTAAACACATATTATTTCTTAATTTCTTATTTGTGGTTATTAATTTGTGGTCAATTTAAAAAATAAAAGGTCTAGCACAGCGGAACTTAAGCCAAACTTTGGCTAAATTGCATTGTGCCAAACCGAAAAAAAACATGTCAAAAAAGAATACCACAGTTAAAAAATTGTTGGAATCATTGTATTACATTTGAGACAGCGCTATACTGTTTGACACGTGCGAAAGAGATGCTAAATGCAATAACTAGCTTCGAAGGTCTTCCTCGTTCGGCCCCCGTGCTTTTTTTATAATAAAAGTTTTACGGCCTTGGACATGATTCATACAGACAAATAATTTAACAAAAAAATTGCTTAGCTTATGGCACAGAATAAGTACTAGTACTCCGTACAGAAGTATGACTTTGCAATGAAATTCAAAGAAATATCTACTCAATGTTGTTAACGATATGGTGTAATTCAGTTCGCCTCTGACTCAAGCACATTTTCGTGTAGACACCTACAGAAATACATTGCAAGATAATTTCATTCTTATAACTCTGGAATATGATTCCTAGTACACTAAACCTATTCAGTGACGTACTATCACGCAACGCGATAGGGTTGACTGCCACAAGAAGCTACTTACGCCATCTAACGCATCTTTCTAGGACTTTATTCACGCTCGTCCAACCAGCAACCTAGTGTTGCGCACCGCCGGCAGGCCTGTGTATCTCCCCGCGGAGGTAGCAAAAACGTACCTACGCGCGGCGCCCCTACTTAGGGGCTAAAACAAGTTGCGTGTCGCTACCAGCCAGCGACACGTTTGCGCGTTTTATTCACCGGCGGCCGCGCGGCTACGTTGCTGGCTGGACGAGAATTAATAAAGTACTAGAAAGAGGCGCTAGATGGCGTTAGAAGCTTCTCGTAGCAGTCAACCCTATCGCGTCACGTAATATTACGTCACTGAATAGGTTTAGTGTATTATGAATCATATTCCAGAGCAATAAGTATGAAATTATCTTGCAATGGATTTTTGTAGGTGTCTATGTCGTGGCCGCATTGTAGAATTGCCCATTTCATGAAATGATCGGCCATTTAATGAAATGGTTGCATTTCATGAAATATTTCACTGTCCATTGGCCATATCATGATGTGCCCAGGCCAGATCAATGATAAGAAATCGTTTGACGATGGGGCCAGCTGGACGCACTGCGATTTCATGAAATAATCAATCTTAATCGATCATATCGTGGAATTGTTTCATTGACTACCGGTAGAGGCGCTGTAACCGCCTAAGCGCTTTGTTTACTTAGGTACCTTTTTGTTCAACATTAGTTAATGTTATGTTACCTATATTTTTTATAAAAAATTTAAGAGACCTAATTAGTAAGTATGCGATTAAGACTCAGGTAAAGAAACATTCCTAACAAAAACTTGAGATACCTATAAAACTCTAGTGCGCGCCAAAGATGTCACGTGTGGTTCAGTGCGTGTGAGCGCGTTCATCCATGTGCATTTTAATATTCCATAGTAAATTTAAACAACTAAAAATAAACAAGTACGTAACAAAAGACTTTTCATTAAATATTTTATTGTAATCGCTAAACGTTTATCGTTTAATGATTTGGTTACCATTAGTTGGCCAGTTTATGAAACGTGAACACTTCACGAAATGGTCAACCATTTCGTGAAATGATCAATTCAGCGATTTGGCCACAACATCTACACGAAAATGTGCTTGACTCTGAGGCGAACTAAATTACGCCATATTGTTGACGACATTGAGTACACACTTCTTTGAATACAATTGCTAAGTCATACTTCTGTACGAAGTAAGGTAAGAGCGCCTTATAAGGGCATAGTTTTTGAAATCGTTATACAGTGGACCCCTGGTAGTCCGACAAACATTTTGCAGGGCAGTGTCAAACTATCGAATTCGTCGGATTATAGAGTACTGCCTAAGACCCCCTATAGTCCGGATTTTTTTACAAAAGAGTACCTTGTAATCCGACAAATTACAGATCCAATGATAAGATTCTTTATACATACATATTATATATACGTTTGTACATATATGTATGTACTCTTAAATACTAATTATACTTCATTATGTATGTCAAAAAACGCGTCGAGCACAATAGTGATGGTGCGTACAAGTTGTAACTTGTTCAATCATGCTTAGCGAATACGTATTCAATAATAAATAATAGACCATGTCGGATTACAGGGGGCGCTGGATGAGACAGGGGCCGGACTACCGGGGGTCCACTGTAAATCAATTTTGGGAAGTGCGATAGTTTGTAAGACACTATGATCATATTAAATGTTTATTTAAAAATGCGACATATGGTACAAAATCGAGGCATTAATGGCCATTTCCGCCAAAATAGGGATTTTTAAAAGCTAGTCTGCGGTTCTTATTGGGCACTAGGGTTCCAAATAAAGTCAACTACGGGTTTAAAGAGTTTGTTCAGAGAAAAATCACATCTTTTAAAAGTAACGGCTTTAAAATAACTATCAAGTTCGTGGTCTCGAACGATGTACCAAAAAAATGTGTAAATTTGGGTCGTGGCTCTTATAAAGTCTAAGGAAATGTATATATGCTATAATTCATCTATTTTATAGTAATAAATAAAAAAGAAAGTATATAAATGCAGTGTTTTATTATTACTTATAAAGTAAATCACAAAATGTTACTTATCAGTTATTTTTTCATTCTTAGCTCTTGGACCTTTTTAGGTATAATACTTATTTATGAAGAGTCTGGTCCTTATAAAGTATATGAAAGCAAAATAAGAGCAACCATTGCAGCTTAAGTAAAGGAGATCAGTATGCACGTATATTCCAAGTGTGTTTTATTTGCTTATCCTAATTATACGTAATATATTTCTTTTTATTCAATAAACAACATAAGGAAATACGAAGTTAACTTATGGGAGAACGTTTTAACAAAGAATAAAAATTCAAGTGATTAACAACTTTTAAACAAAGAATGTATCGCCTAATAATGAGTGTTTACGATAATAGTTACTACAAATCAATTAAGGAAAACTAAGTCAACATTCATTGCGAATATTACACACAATCAGGACAAAAAATATATAACTAAAATATCAGTCTTTGCTGGGATCTACTTTTTCTTCGTGATACCAGAAGTTGCAAGTTTTTACTTATCGTTATTATTATTTTTTCGTTTAATCATCAACATAAATGTTTAAATCAAAATACACGCATGTAAATTTAAACAATGGCACCATTTCACCTTATAATTCGTTGATCTTATTACTTCGTAGCTGTAATAAGGACCGGTTCTTATTTGAAGACAACATAGTGGACCTTATTAGGCACTTAGATATGTTCTGAGAAAACCATACAAAAACGATATAAAAAAGCAATAATTTTGGTAACTCACCCCGTCAGTCCACACTGAGAAAGTATTATAACACTGCTATTGCCGAATTATTACAAAACGTGCGGGATGTATTACTTAACAAAGCAAAAATGAATATTCGGATTTTGTAAATTGCGTCACGTCGACCGTCCTTGAGGAAGACACGGAGCCACTGACAAAATGGCCGGCGCGAAAGCTATGAATGTTGTTGCACTTTTGTGATTGGTCACTGGGGAGGGGCCGCGCGATATCCGTTTTGGTTTAAGTATTAAATGCGGGAAGTTTGAAGTGGTGACCCTTATTTGGGGTCGGCTCTTATTAGGCGCACCTACCACAGAATACTAGTAAAGTATTCTGTGCCGCCGGTGGATAAAACGCGGGAGCGTGTCGCTGCCGGCTAGCGACACCCTACTTGTTTAGTCCCTTACCAAGGGGTCGCGGCGCGTAGGTACGTTTTTGCTACCTTCAGGTGCGGCCTTCTGTCACAGATTATATAAAAGTTACTACCTTCTGTGCCATTTTTTTTCCTTGAGCCTTTACGGCGCGTTTAGTCAGGCAAATGGCAGGCAGGAGGATGCACCATTTCTCTCTTCCTCAATACACAAATGCAGAACAGCTAATGCACTTGTTAATTATAGAACTCGGTAAAGGAAACTACCCAACACCAACAAACAAAAATTCTCAGTATTTCTCATGAGATAGACTAGCTAGACTAGACTAGGTCTAACCGGTCAAACGGCATCTAAAGAAACTTTTTTGGCACCGTGACTTTTCAGACTAATTCGTGCCTCCTGAACACAATTCTATCCGGTGATTTTCACTACCCCCCCTCCCCCCTCCCTCTTTACCATATACCTAAGTGTTCCGACCCGATTTTTTTCCTGATACTGTTGGAACAAGACGAAATAAAAACGCGCAATGTAGAGATCCGTAGTAGCCCGTTCTCACAATATTAAGTAGATAGTAAAACGTTTCTGTTGTTTTTTATTCTGAAATAATTGATGAATGGCAAAGATATTTTAGTTAGTTAATGGTTACTAATAATACTTTAAACTATCAATTGTCGATCAGAAGTTTGATGGTCTGAGGCCTGTTTATGTGTGGCACGTGAATTAAGGACCAGATGCAGCTAACGACTGATTTATTAATTCTTTAATCCTACCCCACAATACATTATTATTTCACATACCGACAACCCCCCTTTTTAAAAAATAATAATTTAGAACGTAATTATTTACGTACAATTTAAGGTAGGTACAAATAATTAGTTATACCAATTATTTACATAACTTATTTCATGCAAACACTTTTTGTATCTAAGTATAAGTATAACATAACTGAAATTTAGTATATTAAGTATAGCACTAGTATTACATTGAAAATTGATTAAATTCCATCTTGTTTTATGACTGACATAAATACAAGTTATAAAATGTATTACTATTACATGTATAGAAAACATTAGACATTAATATATTATTTATTTTATTGAACATTGGTTTTGTAAATGGTTTTCCTATATAAAATGCATCTATGTAACTGTGAGGTGCTTCTGGCGCAGTGGCGGCAGCGCTTTGGTAGTGATACCAAAAGTTAAGCAACCCACGGCGCGGTCGTGATTGGATGGGTGACCATTCCGACCATTTAAGTGACGTCCATGACAAGCATCTCCGTGCTTCGGAAGGCAAGTTAAGCAGTTGGTCCCGGCTAATATCTGTGGTATTAGTCGTTAAGCCTAGTCAGAGGCCCTAGGGCGGCTTGATAACTTCTGACAGTAAGGTTTGTCACTTGCCTTACATACACCCCTCCACCAATCCGCACTGAGCCCGCGTGGTGGAGTGTGGCTCGTTCCTCCTCATAGTTGAGGTGAGGCCTTTTCCCAGCAGTGGGATCTAATAGGCTGACTTATATTAACTGGGCCCAAGTTTAAAGTTAATATTGCCCTGATACGAAGAAAATTAAATTAATTGACAACAATATGAATAATATTGGACAACATCATGCATAGTCATCATCATACGTTGCTCTGATCTTAAAGTAAGTAGGTAATTCACCTGTGTTATGGAAATCAGAAACAACGGTGGTATCACAAAACCCAGACTCGAGACCAGGAATCGAACCCGGGACCTCTGAGACGGCGATACCTTGAAAACCGGTGTTCAAGCTACTCGGCCTCAGAAGTCGTCCACAATATAATAATATTTGATAAAAAATTAAATTAAATAAACATTATCATTAACATGCATTATTACTACATTCATACACGAGTTATTTGAGTTGGTTTGAAATATGATAAGACATTCAACATACCGACGATTTGTAGTAACCCCACCGATCAGGCCGTCTCACTGTCCTGCCAAAACGAGTGACATAAGGTTGATTATTGTGTATTACTTGACTTGAGGAATTTTGCAAGTTATTCTGTACAATGACATCGTCGTATAGATAGCTATCATGGGTGTTGTTGTCGTAATGAACAGCTGACGCGCCGACCTGTTTTGTTGCCGTATCACTAATCAGGTGACGGCGGTTTCTTATTAAAGTGCCTCCATTTAGAATTTTTATGGAATACGGACGTGTTCCTACTAATGAATCAATAATACCACTAACCCAACATTTATTTATCCTGACTGACCCTTTGGCCTACTTTTAACGGTGATAAGCCTCTGGCACCTTTATTATAGTATAACCTTTGCTTTTCTTGTTTTAAATTGAGTTCATATTTGACGTGTTGTGGAATTTTTGGTTTTAACAACTTAGGAGAACAAGGAACAATGCTTCTCAATTTGCGATTTTATTTATTTAATCGTATGGCGTTACAATAATTTTAAACAATTCCACTTCTTAACAGTACTTATACTTATAAATCCACATTCAGGGTCCCGAGCCACGAGACCGCGTCCGCGTATTTGCGATTATTTAATAATTCTGATGGTGAAGCTAAATTAGCATTGATTGGTGTATTTAGATATTCCAATAAACCCAACCTAAAATCAGTTTTATCGTGAAGAGTTTTCTTTAGCATTTGCTTAACAGTTTGAACTGTTCTTTCTGCCTGTCCATTTGACTGAGGGTAATATGGCGATGACGTCACATGACGAAAACACCATTGTTGCGAAAATGTTTTAAAATCAGAAGAACTATATTCTGGCCCATTATCCGATATGACTGTGTCTGGAATTCCTTGTTTTGAAAATATTATTTTTAACTGTTTAATTATTTCATTCGATGTTAAATTATTTAGCTCAATTACTTCAATGAATTTACTATAGTAATCAACAATAATCAAATATACCATACCATTGAAATGGAAAGTGTCTGTTCCTACTTTGGACCAAGCCATGTTAGGAATATCGTGGGAAATTAAAGTTTCTTTTCTATTTACATTTTTGTTTGCTAAGCAAGCCTGGCACTTACTTATATAGTCTTCGAGCTGAGAATTCAAGTTAGGCCAAAACATGGTATCACGCACTCGCAACTTACATTTTTCTAAACCTAAATGTCCAATATGCACATTTGAAAGCATTTCCTTACGCATACTCTTTGGAATGACGACACGATTACCTTTCCAAACAATACCATATGAAGTAGATAAGTCATCTTTAAAACACCAGTAGGGTCTTACTTCGTTGCGCATTTCTTGTTTATGTTGAGGCCAGCCCTCTTTTATATATTTTATAATGATTGTAATTCTTGATCATGTTGGGTTTCTTTTTGTAATTTTATAAAATGTGTATCTGTAAGCGGGTTACACGATGTCACAGCGCAGCGCACACTTGCGCCTCCGTATCGAAGTGATCGCGTTCGTGAACCTGGAGCTCGCTATAACAAACCGGTTCTGCCGCTCGTGACCAAGTATCTGCGATAAATAAATATTTGCCGGGCTTGTAAACTAGCTTGAATGTATATAATTGCAAACGCAGCAACATCCTCTGTAATCGTGCTGGGGCACTAGCTATTGGTTTATTTATGATGCTAACAAGAGGTTTGTGATCTGTCTCAATGGTAACATCACTTCTACCGTAAATATATGAATAAAATTTTTCACAAGCGTATACACAGGCCAGTAATTCTTTTTCTATTTGTGCGTAGTTCTGTTCAGCCTTAGTGAGTGATCTAGAAGCATAACTAACGGGTAGATTATTTTGCAACAAACACGCACCTAAACCATTTTTGCTTGCATCTACTGATACAACTATAGGTTTGTCTAGTACATAATACTGTAATATAGGAACATTAGTCAAACATTTTTTTAGGTTTTCAAAACTTTTCTGATGAGAAGGCATCCAGTGCCATTCCACATCCTTTTTCAATAATTGCCTCAGACAATGTGTTTTGTCCGATAAATTTGGTACGAATCTACCTACATAATTAACTAAACCAAGGAATCTTTCCAACTCCTTGGTGTTGCCAGGCGGTTGCATCTTGGATATAGCTGTTGTGTGCGAATTATCTGGATAGATTCCTTGCGGAGTGATTTTATGCCCTAAGTATGTAATTTCCGTGAGCCCTTAGTACATTTATTTTTATTTAACTTCAGATTAATTTCTCGACACCTGTTTAGTACCTTTATTAGCCTATTGTCATGTTCCAATTTCGACCTACCATAAATAATAATATCATCAACGAACAAACTCACCCCTTCAAGGTCATCAAACTGTTCATACATTTTTTTATAGAAAACTTCTGAAGCTGATGTGATTCCATACGGTAATCTCAAAAATTTGTATCTACCGAATGCCGTATTAAAAGTACAGAGGTTTGTGCTGTCATCATGCAGTTTTTGTTGCCAGAACCCATTTTTTGCGTCGACTGTACAAAAATATTTTGCACCTGCTAATCTAACAGAAATTTCATCTAACGTCGGCAAACTAAAATGCTCACGTTTTATTGCTTTATTTAATTCTCGCGGATCTAAGCATATTCTTAGGTCGCCGTTGGGTTTTCTTACAACAGTCATGCTGTTCACCCAGTCTGTGGGTCCACTAACTTTTGCAATTATTTTATCTCACACTATCTCTGAGAGCTATAAGTAATTTTCTAGGGGCATGCATTCATCATTGCATCATTTATACCTATTTTGTAAACACCTGGCATGGAACCAAAACCTTCAAACACATCAGTATACTCACTAAATATTCGGTTTTCAAGGTCATTATTATGTTTATTTCTCAAATCAACCGAAAGAACTAACTTTACTATATTTAACTCTTGACAAGATTGCCTCCCCAATATTGGAGGTGAATTTACATCAGCAACAATAAATTGCAAAATATACTCACAATTTCTAAATTTTATTTTAAATTGCATTTACCGATTACTTCGATGTCACTCCCAGAATAACCTCGCAACTTTATTGAAGTCTTAACCAGTTCATTATCAGATATGCCTATTTTTAATAGGTAGCTACGAGGCAATACATTAACATCATTCAAAATTGATACGGGTCAATTTTGAATGAAATCTCTTTGCAGTTTAATATTAAATTAACCCACCAATCACTGTTATTTTTATTAAAATAATAGATTACCTGATCGGGGAATTCATCGTCTTGCACTTCGTAAACATTATTATAATGACATACTCTCGAAAAGTGATTTAACTTGTTACATTTTATACACCTTTTGCCGTACGCCGGACACTTATTTTTAAAATGAGTCATAGCACATCTCCCACATTGCTCAATACGTTGCACTTGTTCATTTTGGTACTGCTGATGAGTCGCGGTAATGTTGTTGTTGTAACTATTATGTGAAGCCCTTGGCCAGTGCGCACGGGACGGGCCAGACCGGAACCCGCGGTCACGGCCAGCACCACGAACACTATTTGCACGTCCACGTCTCGATACCCAGTGCACCGAGCAAGATGCCTCGCTACACTCATGAGGCTCATTATTGTCACTCTTTTCAACGGTGTATGCGTGGTGCTCCACAGTTTCTTTCTTAATAGTACCGGCATTCAGTTTTGATAACTGTGCGATGTTGCAGATATCCAAAGACTTTCTAAGGGTCTAATCCGGCTCCCGTAATAGTCGTTCTCTTAGTGCGTTCTCTTTTATGCCACAAATTAATCTATAAGTCAGCCTATTAGATCCCACTGCTGGGAAAAGGCCTCACCTCAACTATGAGGAGGAACGAGCCATACTTCCCCACGCGAGCTCAGTGCGGATTGGTGGAGGGGTATACATATGTAAGGCAAGTGACAAACCTTACTGTCAGAAGTTATCAAGCCGCCCTAGGGCCTCTGACTAGGCTTAACGACTAATACCACAGATATTAGCCGGGACCAACTGCTTAACGTGCCTTCCGAAGCACGGAGATGCTTGTCATGGACGTCACTTAAATGGTCGGAATGGTCACCCATCCAATCACGACCGCGCCGTGGGTTGCTTAACTTTTGGTATCACTACCAAAGCGCTGCCGCCACTGCGCCACAAGCACCTCTAATTAATCTATCACGAATTAAATCATCACATAGGTCTTGAAATTCGCACTTTGATGCTAACTTTCTTAATTCAAATGAGTATTGTTCGATTAATTCACCATCCATTTGATCCCGAGTAAAAAATTGATGTCGTTGTACCGTCAGATTTTTTTTTAGTAAAAATAACTCATCAAATATTTTAATCGAGCTATTTAAATCTGTACACCTCTCTTTATGTTGTTCGTACACTTCGCGGCCTTGCTCACCGATTATGTGTAGAAAGATACTGACTTGCACTTTTGCTTCTTTTTTATTCAACTCGCAGGCATCAAAGTAAATCTTGAACGCACTTTTCCATTTTTCCCACTCCTTAGATATATTTCCCGATGTTACGTTCTCTAAATTATTTATAAATGCAAATGGCGGAGGTGGCGGCAACACTGATTCCATGATTAATTATAATAAGCAACAATTATCTCGTGAGTAAGTACCGGCTGCGCCATGTTTATGTGTGGCACGTGAATTAAAGACCAGATGCAGCTAACGACTGATTTATTAATTCTTTAATCCTACCCCACGATACATTATTATTTCACATACCGACAAGGCCCACTAGCTCAAGTCCGGATTACCTAATTCGGACTTGTGCAAATGGGCTTTCAATTCAGATCAAAGGCCTTGCACGAGCCCGGTTTAGCTAATCAAGACTGGTTTAAGTGGACCTTCCAGATTAGCTAATCCAGACTTCCGCAAGTGGGCCTTGGTGGCCCAAAACGCTTAACCATGGACGTTATTGTACATCATTTTGCGCCCCCCATGAATCATCAAGCAAGTCTTTATATTTACCCGATATCACCGTTGTAAACAGGGAACTACTTACTTCATCTTAGTTTAATAGTAGATTGTTATACAAAGGCCGAAAGTGACCATTCCACTCGAGAAGGTTCTGGTGCTTTCACTCGAGTTAAACATACTATTTTTCATTTCGACTGTGAGAAAATCGAGGGTATCGATAGACTATCGATAGTTGTGGCAAAAGCAATAGTATCAATAGACTATCGATAGTTGAGGCTAAAGCAATAGTATCGATAAAATATTGATAGTATCGATAGACTATCGATAGTTGAGGCAAAAGCAATAGTATCGATACAATATCGATAGTTGAGGAAAAAGCAATAGTATCGATAAAATATCGATAGTATCGATAGACTATCGATAGTTGAGAAAAAAGCAATTGTATCGATAAAATATCGATAGTATCGATAGACTATCGATAGTTGAGGCAAAAGCAATACTATCGATAAAATATCGATAATATCTATAGACTATCGATAGTCTAGGCAAATGCAATAGTATCGATAGAATATCAATAGTATCGATAGTCTACCGATAGTAATGATAGTATCGATAGTAATGATTGTATCGATAGCTCCGTTAATATAAATAAATACTATTGATACTATCAAAGTTCAATACTAAAATCACTATCGATAGCTGATACAGCTTTGACTTTTGCAATAACTATGGATACTCTCGATACTCTCGATAGTGGCCTTTTATTCAATAAGTAGTAAGTAGGAGTATAAAGTAGGAGGGAAAAGCTATTTCCCACCCGGCTATCCACACATGAAAGTTCAACTTTCCGAACAGGTGAGATGAAAAGAACTAATTCTAAGGATTTGTTTGGTACAAAATTATCTAACGCCCAAGTTTAACTACTATCCTACTGCTAAACTAATAAAGTTAGGTAGGTACTAACATACCCGCTATAAATTTTCCTTTAAAATTCATCATCGATTTTTTCAAAATTTTTAAAGCTAGCAGTTAGGTAGGTATACAAAATTACAGCTTTGTACTGTCTCTCAGCAAAACTTCGGACAGACAAACAGACAGACGGACATGACAAAACTATAAGGGTTCCTTATCAGGACCTCGGAACCCTAAAACTGTCTTAGGTACGAACGTTTAGTCAATACTCCATAACTAGGTAGGTATCTACTTACCTAAATGTACGCATACTTATTCTGTAATTCCGTCTTATCGTAACTGCCTTCATAAAAATAACGATTTTTAGTAGTACTTACTTGCTTAGTTGATACAACATGAAAATGTTCTTACGTTATTCTCTTTTCAGCTTAATTTTAAGTTGTTATGCTGATTCTATCAAGGAAGAATTTTGTAGAAATCTGTCTTGCCACAATGAAACCCGAACGGCTGTGTGTGGGATACGAGAGGAAGGCGTGGGCTACAGACTGAAGTTATTCGAAAGCGAATGCGAACTATTGAAGTATGGATGCGAAGTTGAAGATAATGAAAGTAAGTTCTTAAAGAATTAAAAAAAACCGACTAAACAAATCACACTACACGGTTGAAATCTTTATTTTATCGCCACAAGTGGAAATCGGTGCTAATTGTGCTAAGTAAGAACATTGATAAACGTGTGACCTATGAACGTGTAGGTAGGACATCTATGCTGGCACCGACTTCCGACCTACAAATATATCATCGATGTAATATACAAAATAACAGTTTTTAGATATTTGTTGAATTTTAAATAACAACTTGAACGAGATCGAAAAACTGGGAAGTAACCTACCTTTCAACACAAAAAAAAATCCAAATCAGTTCAGGCGTCTTCAAGTAGGTAATTGGTAAAAAAATAATATTGACGAATTGCAAGCCTCCTTCTTTTTTAAAGTCGGTTAAAAGGCAAAGTGACTACTAAAGGCTGTTTAAGTACCTTCTAGCACATAGTTACTCTACTAGTCAGACATGACCCATTCTCGCTTCAGGCAGGCCTGTGTATCTTCCCGCGTAGGTAGCAAAAACGTACCTACGCGCGGCGACCCCTACGTAAGGGACTGAACAAGTAACGCTAGCGGACAGCGACACGCTCCCGCGTTTTATTCACCGGCGGTGCGCGACATTAGGTTGCTGGTTGGACGAGCGTGAATAAAGTCCTAGAAAGATGCGCTAGATGGCGTAAGTAGCTTCTTGTGGCAGCCAACCCTATCGCGTTGCGTGATAGTACGTCACTGAATAAGTTTAGTGAATTATGAATCATATTCCAGAGTTATAAGAATGAAAATTTATCTTGCAATGTATTTTTGTAGGTGTCTACACGAAAATGTGCTTGAGTCTGAGCCGAACTGAATTACACCATATCGATGACAACATTGAGTAGATATTGCTTTGAATTTCATTGCAAAGTACGGAGTACTAGTACTTATTCTGTGCTTCAGGTGAGATTGCGGTCAAACTAATGTCTGTCTATAAGTATAATAAGTACAACTAACCTACCTATTAACTTTTAAAAAAACAAGAAGACAAGGAGATACGAGTACCTACTCGTAGTCGACTTCAATCTTTAAACTAATCTACTTTAGGTAATAAAATAAAGTACAATAAAATTCCAACAATACTCATATTACAATCTAAAATCGCAAGCGCACAAATTTCACTACTCATCCCTGAGGTTGTGAGTTTGATCTCAGGCCTGTACCACGCCTGTGTATCTCCCCGCGTAGGTAGCAAAAACGTGCCTACGCGCGGCGACCCTTACTTAGGGGCTAAAACAAGTTGCGTGTCGGTACCGGCCAGCGACCCGCTAGCGCGTTTTATTCACCGGCGGCCGCGCGGCTACGTTGCTGGCTGGACGAGAATGAATAAAGTACTACGAGGGTCAAACTGAAAGTTCTTAGAAAATCAAAAACTGATTACATTAGCCAGTTATTAGTTTTATTATATCTTTTCAAAATATTGTCCATTGACGTCAATACACCGCTGCATGCGATGGAACCACTGGGAAAAGCACTTTGCCCACTCGTCCTTAGGGGTCTCTTCAATGGCATCGCGATACGCAGCCACCGCTTCTTCAGCATTCATAAACCGCTTTCCTTTAAGTTTTTCTTTAATTTTTGGAAATAAATAAAAATCACAAGGCGCGAGGTCGGGGCTATACGGTGGGTGACCCAGTAATTCAACGTTTGATGTCGCCAAATAGTCGATCGTTCGCTTGGCGGTGTGCGACGAGGCGTTGTCGTGGTGAAGGAGGATCCTACTGCGAGGTCGTTTCTCTCGAACTTTTTCCAAGACAAGTGGCAAACAATTGGTAGTGTACCATTCTGCAGAAACTGTTTTTTGATCCTCTAACACAATTGTTGCGAAATGACCTATCCTTCCAAAGAACGAGGCCACCATTTTTTTTCCCGCACTTCGATCTCTCTTCACTTTAGTTGGCAACTCCTCGAAAGAAAACACCCACTGAGCAGATTGTCTTTTGGTTTCAGGATCATAACAGTAAATCCAGCTTTCGTCACCTGTTAGTATGTCGAACACAGCATTTGAGTCACCTCCGTTAAATCTTTCAATCATTTTACGGCACCAATCCACACGATGGAGTTTTTGAGCCTTAGTCAAATTATGAGGTATCCACCGGGCGCAAAGCTTCCTGACCGCTAAATGTTCGTGGAGGATTTTGTGCACTTGACTCATACCGATGCCTAAGCTTGTCCGAATCTGCTGATAGGTCACTCTTTTGTCAGTCTCTATCATACGCCGCACAACACAGATGTTATTTTCAGTCGTCGCCGTAGAAGGCCGTCCCTCACGTACATCATCAGTGAGATTAGTGCGACCACGTTTAAACTCATTAAACCAGTTGTAAACAGTCGCACGAGATGGGGCTTCATCGTGAAAAGCCAATCGTAGTCTATCATAACTTTCTTGTTGACTTAAATGACATCGAAAGTCATAAAAAATCATTGCACGAAAATTTTCTCGTGTTAAATTCATTTTGACGTGACACAGACAATTTTCAATTTGCCGCCAAGTCGTAAAACAAATGACAAATGAATGAAATATATACTCAGTAATATTGGCAAAGAGTTCTATTTTCAAATTTTAGAATATTTTTTTTATTATATTGTTTATAAGTGGCCAGTTCTAAGAACTTTCAGTTTGACCCTCGTAGAAAGAGGCGCTAGATGGCGTTAGAAGCTTCTCGTAGCAGTCAACCCTATCGCGTCGCGTGATCAGTGACGTAACACTGAATAGGTTTAGTGTATTATGAATCATATTCCAGAGCAATAAGTATGTAATTATCTTGCAATGGATTTTTGTAGGTGTCTACACGAAAAATGTGCTTGACTCTGAGGCGAACTAAATTACGCCATATTGTTGACGACATTGAGTAGACATTTCTTTGAATACAATTGCTAAGTCATACTTATGTAAGAAGTACTAGTACTTATTCTGTGCCTGTACGTACCACTGAGTTTGTACAAAAACTTTAAGACAGCCTTTTTGAAGATATTTGTCTGGTTGTGATGGCAATCATCTCGTGAGGAAACCTGAACACTAGTGGTAGGCGGTTGGCTAGTGTGTAAAATGAAGAAGGCAATGGCAACAAACCACTTTATTAAAATTGCCAAGAAAGTCATTGTGTATGTTTCATTCCTCATGATGATCGCGTCCCCCAGTCAAGTAGCTATATGACTATAAAAAAGATCTCAAACGAGAGCAAAGATAAGTAAACAACATCTCCGCCTTCCGTTCCTAAAGGTCAAAATGACAGTGCCTATTTTAATCATCTAGAACTTTTCCATTCTTTGCTTTTCAGCGTATGGTATCATAAACTTTGAATATTGTGAACGAACATTTTATAACGATTCCAAAATATGCAATATCACAGAGACTCCGAATCCTGATGAAGCAAGAGCGGTTTGTGGCATCCGACAAGATGGAGACGGCTTTAGAGTTAGACTTTTTGAAAACGAACACCAACTTCTAATGTACAACTGCAAGATTAACACCAATTTCACAATAACTGATCTTTATATTTGTAACGGAGTTGAGATGACTAAAAATGGAGCTATTGAAGAGGCCAAAGATCGATCGAACAATGAAGCTATTCATGAGGCTAAAGATGAATATAATTATGTAATCATTAATGAGGCTAAAGCTGAAGTTATTGATGAGGCTGAAGATGAAGCTTTTTCTGAAACTAAAGGTGAAGGTGTGAAGGAGGCTATATATAAAGCTATTGATGAGCCTAAAAATTTAAATACAATTAGCGATGTAGATAATATGAATTCTGCCAGTTTTAACGCTACAGGAAAAGTTTTAAAACCAGTTGTTGTAGTAGACGTATCAATGTTCAAATCTAAGGATATTAATTCCACCATAAATAACTTTTTTGATGCTACTCATCTTCAGGACATACCATTAGATGATATTCAGAAGAACATAAATGAGGGTACCAGAAGGAAGTTAATACATATTTTTGGACCCCAAGTAGTTTATAAGCCTTCGATTCATATTCCGCAGAATTTTAGCGAAGATTATTATCACCAGCCGACGTTGACCAGCTGTTTCCACAGATGTCCAGAGGTAAGACTTTAGTTAAGTTATGCAGGACAGCACTCTGCTCTACGGCGTAGCGTAAGGCAGGGCCCGTTGCCAACTGGCAATTTATTCTCAAGCGAAGTTCGTTATCGCTAACAAAATGTATGAAACTGACATAAGCCATCGAAAAATCACGTGACTTTTGCGTATATTTTAATATTTCGTTGGTGATAGCGAAGTTCGCTCCAGAAATATTGCCATTTGGCTACTGGCCCTGAAAATTTAACCTCCCGTGTGCGCGAGTCGTTGCACCGATATTACCTAGTGTTTGGGTTTTTCTTTCTTGAAATAACTCAGACACAGTTCCGAAGTTAGGAAGTTGGTGGTGTTAACACCCCCGTGCCTCGGAAAGCACGTTAAGACGTTGGTCCTGCACCTGATCTCTCTACGGTCATGTTGGACTGCCGTTTCACCGAATTATGAGAGTGAAGGAAGAGAGAGTGCACCTGTGTATTGCGCACACACTTGTGCACTATAATATCTCCCGCGCAGATGGCTTATCTCTGTTGAGACAGGACGCTGTAGCCGAAATTCGGCTAGGAGGACAGTATTATTATTACCTAGAATGGCGTTCGTATCGCGACGGGACTGCAGTTTGATAAAGGAATGCAAGTAGAATAGTGGTTTTCTTTCAAATTGCGCCTCGTTTTATGAGCTAAGGGCCTTTTTGTGAAACTTTTTGGCACCATAACTTTTTAGAATAATTGAACCCTGTTGAATAAGACTCTGCCCGGTACCAACCCATTTTCCACTACTTTCCCCCCCTTTTCACCATATAAGCGACCGACCTGCGGGTTTTTAATTTTTTTTCCATGAAAAACATTTCATGTCCTCTGGTAGGTATCCTAATCTTGACTGTAAGTATTGCTGCAATTGAAAAAAAAATGAAAAAGTAGCAGGGCGCTAGTATTTTACCTTAGGCTCCGCGCAGATGGGACAGCGATCACCGCCGAAAATTTTAGTTCTCCAAGTAACCGCTAGAGGCGCTGTAAAATTTTCCATACACTTTTTTTACGTCGTCGCCAGTAGCGGAGTCATTATACGCGTTCAATGTATGGGAACCAATATTTTTCGGATCAAAGGATGAGCCTCAGCATAGTTGTTCCTTAGGTAGACTAGTGTAGAAAACGCCCGGGAGTCAGCGGCTCACACTCCGCTGGGGGGCTGGGGGAGGGGGTGAAGTTCCCTTACTCCGCACGCACTGTGACTAGTCATAACTGCTAATTTATACCTACTAGGGCAAGTTTGGTATCGTTTTTAGCTAAATCAAAGATGACCAATTGATTTTTGAAACAAAAACCAATCATTTTCATACAAAAAAATTGAATTACGGCCAAAAATTAAAAAAAATAATTCAATATTTTTTTTCGTAATGGCCATAAACTTTAAACGTGTACCAATATCTGCTTTAAAAAAATATAGGTAAATAGCCGCATTCATACAGATTCCAAAAATATAAGCTTTGTTGAAAACATTTATAGTGAAAATGTAAAAAAAAATATTTAACTCCACGCGGCAGACACGAAAATTCTTAGAAAAATACAGGACAGCAAAAAACAACTTTTATATGTTGATAAGGACCTGTAACTAGTGAGAATATAATATGGTGTTTATAGAATAGGACGGTATTTTAATGTTTTTTTTATAAAAATATATTGTATGAACCCAGTGTATAGGCTTACCGTCGTATTTAAAAACTTATTGCTCAACTACATTTAGTGACAATGTCGGTTGACTTGAAGGTCTTTAATTAATCGATCTACATAGATATATGCTGAAAACACCCACATATATATATATATATATATATATATATATATATATATATATATATATATATACTGTATCTTATGTACATTTGCCCCCGGAATCGCTCAACTCCGTGCACTTATGTTGCTGCTACAAGCACCTGCATTTGTGGCCGCCACACTTAATTTGCAACTGCACCTGAGAATTTCAATACATACATACAATACGTGCTTCGGCTGCCACTGGTAAGTCTGTACATGTAGGTTTCCAGCTGTCACTGACTTTGGTCCACCATTCCCAATTAGATGGATCTTTTTGTAAACAAATGCTTTCATGCATCGTTTACCATAGAAAATGAACAAGACCTAAAGAAAAAAGTATTTACGAATACACTATTGACTGATTGGTTAATTACGTGATTTCATAGTGTTAATACTCAATATCTACCTGTCATATAAAACGACCACAATCTTTTCGATTATGGAAAATGCATCGCTGTACCTGCTCACATAAGCTGTCATAACACCTTCTGTGGCATTGGGGAAAGCATTCAGTGTCCACCGCAATATTTCACCTTTATAATTAAAGCTGGAAACAGTATCACACGGTTACACACGCCCATGGTTGCATGGAACAGCGAAAGAACTTTTTCGCTTTGTGGTCCTGTAAGAAGCAAAATATCCATATTGCCTACCGAGACGTGTTAATTAAGAGGAAAAGAAAATATCCAGGTAATCGTAAAAATTTTCACCAAGATTATTTGCTATCTCATAACATGGTGGTGTTCTACAGTACCTATGTGTACCCATTAGTACCCATAGCTCCTCTAGGTACTCGTTGCACAACAGCGACAGCTGGCACCACAACTACGGTCATCAGCGTCTACGGTTTGAAAGCTGATTCGTGTACAGTCGTGGTTATTACTGCATCAAACATGTACCATCATTCTTGTCTCCACCAATACATATAGTACATGGAGCTCATCTTTGCGTATTCGGAGTGCGTTTTGATAGTAGGTATATCGGATTAGTCTGTGTCATTGACGTCCTTATTTAGGCCAAAATTGTATGAATAGCAAAAAGTAGAGAGCAAATAAAATTTATTCGTTCGAAGTAGGTACCTGGGTTATATGAGCTATAGGTACACGTAGAAACTGAAAAACACCACCAGTACCAACTTTAATATGTGGTAGCAAATACTTTTGAATTTACACGTCCAGTAGTCAACAAAGATCTTTTCCTTTTTACAGAACAACAAAAAGTAAGTCCTTCCGCTGTTCCATGCTTTAATGGGGCAAATGTGATACTGCTTCCATCTTCAATTGTAAAGGTAAAATTTTGCGTTTTTTTTTGCGAAGATTGCGATGGATACTGAATGCTTTCCCCAATGCCACAGAAGGTATTATGACAGCTTATATGAGCAGGAACAGCGCTGCCTTTTTCCATAAAGATTGTGGTCGTTTTATATGACAGGTAGATATTGAGTATTAACACTATGAAATCACGTAATTAACCAATCACTCAATAGTGTATTCATATCAGCCTATTGCAGTCCACTGCTGGACATAAGCCTCTCCCAGACTGCGCCAACTTTCACGGTCATCCGCTTCTCGCATCCAGCCACCACCAGCCACCTTCCTCAGGTCATCAGTCCACCTAGCAGGGAGGCGTCCAACACTACACTACCTTTTTTCGAGACGTGGTCTCCATTCGAGAACCTTCCTACTCCAACGCCCGTCGGTTTGCGACAGACATGACCAGCCCACTGCCACTTCAGCTCACTACACCTCTGAACGATATCTATGACTTTCGTCTTTTGGCGGATGATCTCGTTCTAGATTTTATTCCTTAGCGAGATCCCCAGCATAGACCGTTCCATAGCTCGCTGAATGACATGCAGTCGGTGGACCAGCTTGACTGTCAAGTTCCACGTCTCGGCCCCGTAGGTCATGCCATGTAGGACGCACTGGTTATACACCCTGCTCTTCAGGCATTGCGTCGCCACGACGAGAAGATGTGATGCAACTTCCCAAATGCTGCCCAACCTAGCTGCACCCTTCTGGCGATTTCGCGCTCGAAGTTGTCTCTACCCAGTTGCAACACTTGCCCGAGGTAAGCGTATTCCTGGACAACTTCGAGCGTCTCGACGCTGACTGCTATCAGTTTCGAGAATAGTGTATTGTATGTATGTATTGAAATTCTCAGGTGCAGTTGCAAAATTAAGTGTGGCGGCCACAGATGCAGGTGCTTGCAGCAGCAACATAAGTGCACGGAGTGGAGCGATTCCGGGGGCAAATGTACATAAGAGACAGTATATAAATATATGTGGGTGTTTTCAGCATATATCTATGTAGATCGATTAATTAAAGACCTTCAAGTTAACCGACATTGTCACTAAATGTAGTTGAGCAATAAGTTTTTAAATACGACGGTTAACCTATACACAGGGTTCATACAATATATTTTTATCAAAAAAACATTAAAATTACGTCCTATTCTATAAACACCATATTATATTCTCACTAGTTACAGGTCCTTAGCAACATATAAAAGTTGTTTTTTGCTGTCCTGTATTTTGCTAAGAATTTTCGTGTCTGCCGCGTGGAGTTAAATATTTTTTTTAAATATTTTTACTATAAATGTTTTCAACAAAGCTTATATTTTTGGAATCTGTATGAATGCGGCTATTTACCTATATTTTTTTAAAGCAGATATTGGTACACGTTTAAAGTTTATGGCCATTACGAAAAAAAATATTGAATTATTTTTTTTTAATTTTTGGCCGTAATTCCATTTTTTGTATGAAAATGATTGGTTTTTGTTTCAAAAATCAATTGGTCATCTTTGATTTAGCTAAAAACGATACCAAACTTGCCCTAGTAGGTATAAATTAGCAGTTATGACTAGTCACAGTGCGTGCGGAGTAAGGGAACTTCACCCCCTCCCCCAGCCCCCCAGCGTGGTGTGAGCCGCTGACTCCCGGGCGTTTTCTACACTAGTCTACCTAAGGAACAAGTATGCCAAGGCTCATCCTTTGATCCGAAAAATATTGGTGTTGGCGTATAACAACCCAACTATAGCGAGTAAACCGCCGTAAACTCATGGTAACGGTAATACGCAGACGAAGGTGGTAGGTGGCCGCTACAATTGACACTAATCTGCTAGATCCTTTGACAGATATTTTGTCAAAATGGCGAGTGGCCACCACTAGCTACACGGGTGCGGCGACAACTTATTCAAAATAATGTAAACAGCCTGTCGCTAGCTACCGGTGGCTGTGTCGGTCAGTGACCCATCTTCGCGGGGCCTTAGTAGTTTACGTCATGTTTTTGCATCGAGCAGGTAACCTGTAGAAGCGAAGTAAGCGCGATTTTCCTCCGAAACGTATGAGTGCTTGGTACTGATACGAAAAGTATCAATGTAAGCGTGTATTTTATAATCGATATTATGTAATATTTCGGTTTTGATCGTAAATAACAATATTTTAAAAAGCGCCTTTATTTTAAAATATGAATAGAAATTAGAGAATTTGTTCGACAAAATGTGTTCAAGAAAAAACGGAGGCAGGGATTTTGACGGATTTTTTCTGAAACACATCACAATCCATGACATTTCGTCTCTATAGGTTATATGCTCGGTGTGTTTTTGTTACTAGAAATGTCCAGATATGTACGCGCCGGTGTGCGGTAGGCCCGGAAATCTTGCAAGGGAGCCGTCGCTAATGTTCCAGAACCATTGCTTTATGGACGTGGCACAGTGCAAGGTACGCTGGGAAAACAAGAGTCCTACTGCTATAAGCTCAAGTAAGTAGTTACCTAACGTCGTATCCGAAATTAGAAACTTTTTTTTATCTTAAGACCCCGGCGCCCAGATGCAGGAACGGGCATTAAAATTTAATGTCGCACTTAAAGCTACAGGCCTGTAGACTATGAGCATTAATTTGACAGTTTTGAAGGCAAAACGTATGTCTGTTTAAACCAACTAGCCCCTTAGTTCATGAGATAGGTGTAACTTACACCTATCTTATGAACTACTTAAACTTACACCGTGTAAGTATACCCGTATTGACTTTACACTACAAGACGTTAGAAATGTTTTAAATTTCAAAAAAAAGAGGTAGGTATAATAAAAAAAAAAACTTACATACTAGTGTAAAAAATGTGTGTTACCACCACCTTTGTATAATTAGTCTGTCAGATAAACGAGTAAGTCATATTATGTTGATATTTTGCACTCTAAATTGAATTTCAGCTTATCTAGATTCTAGCTAATGAAAGCTAAACCCGGCTGACCAGCCGCTTATATTAAAGGCAATAAAACCGTTGCTAACAGCTGATTGCTGTGCAATAAAGTTTCGATCCCAACCGTACCTAAAAGTTGTATACATTGATTTATTATATATATATTAAATCAATGGTTGTATATAAAAGGTTGCTGCGTATGCGCATACAAAGAAAAACAATATCAAGAAGGCTATGTAAAGAAACCAAAAATTTGCACACAAGACGACCTTTGGCTAACCGGGCCAACGCTCTTACCAACTGAGCGACTGTGCAGCTCATCCAACCGTGTGAAATTCTTAGTCTCTGTTGTCTTACGTCATTGCAGCGACATCTACCCGAGCTTCATTGCAACAGCAGTGGGCCAAATAGTTATTCTTTACAGAATAAATTCAACTTGAATGATGACGCTTTCGCTATTCAATAGTTCTTAATACTTTTTAACACTCACAGTGTTTTTCTTACTATGTTTTTATATAAGTTTTAAAATAAGAAATCGAAAATTCGCATACAGGTAGGATTTGAACCTACGACCTTTGGCTAACCGGGCCAACGCTCTTACCAACTGAGCGACTGTGCAGCTCATCCAACCGTGTGAAATTCTTAGTCTCTTTAGTCTTACGTCATTGCGTGACGGCAGCGACATCTACTAGCAGTGGGCCAAGTAGTTATTCTTTACAGAATAAATTCAACTTGAATGATGACGCTTTCGCTATTCAATAGTACTTAATATTTTTTAACACTCACAGTGTTTTTCTTACTTAGGTATATAAGTTTTAAAATAAGAAATCAAAAATTCGCATACAGGTAGGATTTGAACCTACGACCTTTGGCTAACCGGGCCAACGCTCTTACCAACTGAGCTACTGTGCAGTTCATCCAACCGTGTGAAATTCTTGGTCTCTGTTGTCTTACGTCATTGCGTGACGTCATCTACCTAAGCTGCATTGCAACAGCAGTGGGCCAAGTAGTTATTCTTTAGAGAATAAATTCAACTTCAATGATGACGCTTTCGCTATTCAATAGTTCTTAATATTTTTTTAACACTCACAGTGTTTTTCTTACATATATAAGTTTTAAAATAAGAAACCAAAAATTCGCATACAGGCACAGAATACTAGTACTTCGTACAGAAGTATGACTTAGCAATTGTATTCAAAGAAATGTTTACTCAATGTCGTCAACAATATGGCGTAATTTAGTTCGCCTCAGAGTCAAGCACATTTTCGTGTAGACACCTACAAAAATCCATTGCAAGATAATTTCATACTTATTGCTCTGGAATATGATTCATAAATACACTAAACCTATTCAGTGACGTAATATCACGCGACGCAATAGGGTTGACTGCTACGAGAAGCTTCTAACGCCATCTAGCGCCTCTTTCTAGTACTTTATTCATTCTCGTCCAGCCAGCAACGTAGCCGCGCGGCCGCCGGTGAATAAAACGCGCGAGGGTGGCTCTGGCCGGTAGCGACACGCAACTTGTTTTAGCACCTACGTAGGTGCGCCGCGCGTTAGGTACGTTTTTGCTACCTCCGCGGGGAGATACACAGGCCTGATACAGGTAGGGTTTGAACCTACGACCTTTGGCTAATCGGGCCAACGCTCTTACCAACTGAGCTACTGTGCAGTTCATCCAACCGTGTGAAATTCTTGGTATCTGTTGTCTTACGTCATTGCGTGACGGCAGCGACATCTACCCGAGCTTCATTGCAACAGCAGTGGGCCAAGTAGTTATTCTTTACAGAATAAATTCAACTTGAATGATGACGCTTCGCTATTCAATAGTTCTTAATACTTTTTAACACTAACAGTGTTTTTCTTACTTATATAAGTTCTAAAATAACAAACCTAAAATTCGCATACAGGTAGGATTTGAACCTACGACCTTTGGCTAACCGGGCCAACGCTCTTACCAACTGAGCTACTGTGCAGTTCATCCAACCAATATGTATTTTCTATTGATAAGTTGTAAGTATACAGGGTGTGGCGTAAATAGTGGTCAGTTTTCAGGGTTTTCAGGGTTTTTTTATTAAATTCAGTTTGTAAAAAAAAAAACGAATGGAGTACTAAGTACAAGTGATCAGCAATAATAATAAAAAAAATGGATAAAAAAAAATCGTCATTTTTGGAAATTATAACCAAATTTGTAAGGCAAGGTAACGATTTCTAAAAAAATAAAAAATTTTTTTTTTTTTAAAACCCTGTACATATTTTTTTTTTAAATACTGGTATGTGGTGCTTCAGTGTACAGTGTATCCACACCTTTGCTTTGGACCACACAGAAAAAAATTACAACCCTTGTAAACCCTTGAACTTCAAATAAATTGTTTTTCTGAATTGGGCTCCTTTTTGTTTCGAAAAGCAATAACTTTTTTCCTGTAAGTCGTAACACTTATTGTTGCACCATTTTAGAATCTGCAAAAGATGGGCATTTTTTTTAAACAATGGGCACTGACAGTGTGGTACATTTTTTTTGCACCAAAAGCATTGAAAGTCAAACGATTTGCTAGCAGTGAGTATTGAATTTTGAAAGAAACTTATTTTTTTTTATTAAATTCAGTTTGTAAAAAAAAAAACGAATGGAGTACTAAGTACAAGTGATCAGCAATAATAATAAAAAAATGGATAAAAAAAAACCGTCATTTTTGGAAATTATAACCAAACTTATATTTTAAATACTGGTATGTGGTGCTTCAGTGTACAGTGTATCCACACCTTTGCTTTGGACCACTATTTACGCCACACCCTGTATATAAATGTGCTCCGTCACCTTTACTTTCGTAAAAACTTGCAAACCAATTGCTTAAATTATAAAAATAATTATTTGATAGGTACAATAATCAAATTAAGCCTCGTTAGATTCGGATATTTGTCTATACCTACCTACCATCCGTCGCTTTGATTCTCTACAATAATTATGTGCAACCAAATATTGTTAAGGCGGGATATTGTAGTGTAAGGCTAAGAACACACGTCACGACGCGGTAGAAGCTGTAACGCAACACGCTTAGGAACGCGTATGAGGGGATTCGGTATATTAAAGTAGTTTTAAGGGTATTTATTTTATATTTTTTATGAAAGTTTAGCCTGTTTTAAGAAACTCATTTGAATAAAATTGTTTTACAATAGAATGAGAAAATTAAGCCGAAAATGGACTATCAGCGGAAATAATTCGCGTAGTTTTGAAAATCGCTACAGTTATTCCTTATGATATCCAGATGAACATATCGAAAGTCCTCAAGGGTGGGGGGTGAGCTGAGGGTGTAGGGGACAAAGGACCTTTTATTAGGTTTTTGCTCATAAGTCAAAAACCTGCACAAATAGCATTACAATTATTTCTAGGCAAACATTCTACATAAAACTTAGTCTTATATTTTTTTTTTGTACGGTCGATACTTTTGAAGTTACAGTGTTTTATTAATTTTCTCATACTACAAGTAGTTTTTTTAAATGATTTTATTAAGTTTTGCCTTTTTTATAAAGGTATGGCTGTATAAGTACAGATGTCTTTGCCACGTGCAGAATGACAACTAACTTGCACTTCCAATCACGTTTGACATTCCAGAGATTAGACAAATCATATACGAGGGTCAAACTGAAAGTTCTTAGAAAATCAAAAACTGATTACATTAGCCAGTTATTAGTTTTATTATATCTTTTCAAAATATTGTCCATTGACGTCAATACACCGCTGCATGCGATGGAACCACTGGGAAAAGCACTTTGCCCACTCGTCCTTAGGGGTCTCTTCAATGGCATCGCGATACGCAGCCACCGCTTCTTCAGCATTCATAAACCGCTTTCCTTTAAGTTTTTCTTTAATTTTTGGAAATAAATAAAAATCACAAGGCGCGAGGTCGGGGCTATACGGCGGGTGACCCAGTAATTCAACGTTTGATGTCGCCAAATAGTCGATCGTTCGCTTGGCGGTGTGCGACGAGGCGTTGTCGTGGTGAAGGAGGATCCTACTGCGAGGTCGTTTCTCTCGAACTTTTTCCAAGACAAGTGGCAAACAATTGGTAGTGTACCATTCTGCAGAAACTGTTTTTTGATCCTCTAACACAATTGTTGCGAAATGACCTATCCTTCCAAAGAACGAGGCCACCATTTTTTTTCCCGCACTTCGATCTCTCTTCACTTTAGTTGGCAACTCCTCGAAAGAAAACACCCACTGAGCAGATTGTCTTTTGGTTTCAGGATCATAACAGTAAATCCAGCTTTCGTCACCTGTTAGTATGTCGAACACAGCATTTGAGTCACCTCCGTTAAATCTTTCAATCATTTTACGGCACCAATCCACACGATGGAGTTTTTGAGCCTTAGTCAAATTATGAGGTATCCACCGGGCGCAAAGCTTCCTGACCGCTAAATGTTCGTGGAGGATTTTGTGCACTTGACTCATACCGATGCCTAAGCTTGTCCGAATCTGCTGATAGGTCACTCTTTTGTCAGTCTCTATCATACGCCGCACAACACAGATGTTATTTTCAGTCGTCGCCGTAGAAGGCCGTCCCTCACGTACATCATCAGTGAGATTAGTGCGACCACGTTTAAACTCATTAAACCAGTTGTAAACAGTCGCACGAGATGGGGCTTCATCGTGAAAGGCCAATCGTAGTCTATCATAACTTTCTTGTTGACTTAAATGACATCGAAAGTCATAAAAAATCATTGCACGAAAATTTTCTCGTGTTAAATTCATTTTGACGTGACACAGACAATTTTCAATTTGCCGCCAAGTCGTAAAACAAATGACAAATGAATGAAATATATACTCAGTAATATTGGCAAAGAGTTCTATTTTCAAATTTTAGAATATTTTTTTTATTATATTGTTTATAAGTGGCCAGTTCTAAGAACTTTCAGTTTGACCCTCGTACACACACCGGAAACATACATGCGTAGTTTAGTCACAGATTATATAAGTTTAGTGGCGGATGTGATGTCACTCGGTGGTTTTCGCATGGGTCGTATTAATGTCAGATAATTGTTTGTATTTCAGTAAAAATAAATCTTTTATTTCAGAAAATAAGTAAATAGCAAAAGAGTTTTTGCGCAGAGAATTAGCACAGGTTACTTTACATACCGAATTAACACCCAGCCACGCCACGCGCGACACGCAGGTTAGCGCGTGAACTTCTTTGTATTATCCCGCAACGCGCGAGAGTAAACGAACAAATTCACGCGCTACGCTGCGTGGTGCGTGGCATGCCTAACTTGGAAACGTACCCGCAACGGTCACGATTGTTTGCGGATTCCAAAGCATGGGCGGGAATCCAGTGCTCGCAGTTGCGGCGGATGCGAGGTAACGCATAAAAAAACAATCGTAGGATAAAGAACTTTATAGTCCGCTCAGTTTTCGGATGGAAATCACAATCGTGGCTGCTACAGATACTGCACAGTGCACAGAGGCTTTACTCCGGTTGACGATGTCCGTATTTTCGAACGGCGTCGTCCCTTTCACCTACGACAGAATGACAACGCGACTGAGCGTGATAGCTACACTCGAAAATACGGACATCTTCAATAAGAGTACGAGTACGGCCATAGAACTGCGGTCTCGCGCTCGTAACGACGGTTCATCGTCCGCGGCGGTGTGGGAGGAAATCGCGCCATGAGTTCTTAGCCTTATACCATAGCTAGGATTCAATACAGAAGGATCGCTTCGTTAGGCTATGGTCGGTTTTGGAAGTAATTTTATTTAGGTAGTAATCAGATTTATTAATCCCAGTGTGTTTAAATCTAGTAGATACTTATATTTTTATATTATAACCCCCATACTTATAATGAATTTGCCGCTGTTATAACTCTTTTTCAAATATGAGACCGTTAGTTTGGAATAAATGACAGATAGGTGATATAATGACAACCTAAGTATTTGAAATTATTTAACTTTTCGTAATAATCAATTCATATCAACTTATGTAACATACAGCTTGTGTAAATTTATCCATAGAACAACTACCTACATAAGTCAATACCACAATAGGTTGATGTTTCACAAATAAATTATTGAGTCAATATTGCCTGCTAATTGATTAAACTTACTGACTGCCTGTAAATTGTAACAACGGTGGGTGACTATAGCTCTGTGCTATAACCCTGAGCATGCGTGCGCGGGGGGGTAATGCAACTGGTGGGTGGTGGTGGCAGTTCAAGGAGGCAGACGGATTTTGGGGAGATTGCCCCACCCGTTGACAGGTACTCTCTCAACTCTGTGTGCACCTGAATGCTGAGACCGACATTGAATAACAGTTCAATTAGCGATTGGCAATACTAATGCTGATTTCATGTGGGCTTTTAGAACAAAATCACCAAAGTATTCAAAGCAAGCTGTACCTACGCAACAACTTAGATTTTTGACTGCGAACGCTATGTGAAAAATACGATTTTATATCGATAATTGGTAATTTATATGATAAGGTATATTTATATGATTAACGGCCGAACACTGAAACGCTACTCAAATCCATCACTCACTTGAAGGCCTCCTAAAATTGAGTGTCTCTCACATTTAAATGGTACACACAAATGCTACTCAGGCAATTTAAACCATGATTAGCTGAGCAGTCGTTAAATGTTAACATAATGGCAATTTTTTTTTTCAAATGAATGTTGCATTTGAAAAAAAAAATTGCCAAACTTTTTGACATTTGTCACAGCGCGGTTCTAATCAAATTAATTTTAATTCACATTATTAAAATACCTTCCTACTCCAACGCCCGTCGGTTTGCGACAGACATGACCAGCCCACTGCCACTTCAGCTCACTACACCTCTGAACGATATCTATGACTTTCGTCTTTTGGCGGATGATCTCGTTCTAGATTTTATTCCTTAGCGAGATCCCCAGCATAGACCGTTCCATAGCTCGCTGAATGACATGCAGTCGGTGGACCAGCTTGACTGTCAAGTTCCACGTCTCGGCCCCGTAGGTCATGCCATGTAGGACGCACTGGTTATACACCCTGCTCTTCAGGCATTGCGTCGCCACGACGAGAAGATGTGATGCAACTTCCCAAATGCTGCCCAACCTAGCTGCACCCTTCTGGCGATTTCGCGCTCGAAGTTGTCTCTACCCAGTTGCAACACTTGCCCGAGGTAAGCGTATTCCTGGACAACTTCGAGCGTCTCGACGCTGACTGCTATCAGTTTCGAGAATAGTGTATTGTATGTATGTATTGAAATTCTCAGGTGCAGTTGCAAAATTAAGTGTGGCGGCCACAGATGCAGGTGCTTGCAGCAGCAACATAAGTGCACGGAGTGGAGCGATTCCGGGGGCAAATGTACATAAGAGACAGTATATAAATATATGTGGGTGTTTTCAGCATATATCTATGTAGATCGATTAATTAAAGACCTTCAAGTTAACCGACATTGTCACTAAATGTAGTTGAGCAATAAGTTTTTAAATACGACGGTTAACCTATACACAGGGTTCATACAATATATTTTTATCAAAAAAACATTAAAATTACGTCCTATTCTATAAACACCATATTATATTCTCACTAGTTACAGGTCCTTATCAACATATAAAAGTTGTTTTTTGCTGTCCTGTATTTTGCTAAGAATTTTCGTGTCTGCCGCGTGGAGTTAAATATATTTTTTAAATATTTTTACTATAAATGTTTTCAACAAAGCTTATATTTTTGGAATCTGTATGAATGCGGCTATTTACATATATTTTTTTAAAGCAGATATTGGTACACGTTTAAAGTTTATGGCCATTACGAAAAAAAATATTGAATTATTTTTTTTAATTTTTGGCCGTAATTCCATTTTTTGTATGAAAATGATTGGTTTTTGTTTCAAAAATCAATTGGTCATCTTTGATTTAGCTAAAAACGATACCAAACTTGCCCTAGTAGGTATAAATTAGCAGTTATGACTAGTCACAGTGCGTGCGGAGTAAGGGAACTTCACCCCCTCCCCCAGCCCCCCAGCGTGGTGTGAGCCGCTGACTCCCGGGCGTTTTCTACACTAGTCTACCTAAGGAACAAGTATGCCAAGGCTCATCCTTTGATCCGAAAAATATTGGTGTTGGCGTATAACAACCCAACTATAGCGAGTAAACCGCCGTAAACTCATGGTAACGGTAATACGCAGACGAAGGTGGTAGGTGGCCGCTACAATTGACACTAATCTGCTAGATCCTTTGACAGATATTTTGTCAAAATGGCGAGTGGCCACCACTAGCTACACGGGTGCGGCGACAACTTATTCAAAATAATGTAAACAGCCTGTCGCTAGCTACCGGTGGCTGTGTCGGTCAGTGACCCATCTTCGCGGGGCCTTAGTAGTTTACGTCATGTTTTTGCATCGAGCAGGTAACCTGTAGAAGCGAAGTAAGCGCGATTTTCCTCCGAAACGTATGAGTGCTTGGTACTGATACGAAAAGTATCAATGTAAGCGTGTATTTTATAATCGATATTATGTAATATTTCGGTTTTGATCGTAAATAACAATATTTTAAAAAGCGCCTTTATTTTAAAATATGAATAGAAATTAGAGAATTTGTTCGACAAAATGTGTTCAAGAAAAAACGGAGGCAGGGATTTTGACGGATTTTTTCTGAAACACATCACAATCCATGACATTTCGTCTCTATAGGTTATATGCTCGGTGTGTTTTTGTTACTAGAAATGTCCAGATATGTACGCGCCGGTGTGCGGTAGGCCCGGAAATCTTGCAAGGGAGCCGTCGCTAATGTTCCAGAACCATTGCTTTATGGACGTGGCACAGTGCAAGGTACGCTGGGAAAACAAGAGTCCTACTGCTATAAGCTCAAGTAAGTAGTTACCTAACGTCGTATCCGAAATTAGAAACTTTTTTTTATCTTAAGACCCCGGCGCCCAGATGCAGGAACGGGCATTAAAATTTAATGTCGCACTTAAAGCTACAGGCCTGTAGACTATGAGCATTAATTTGACAGTTTTGAAGGCAAAACGTATGTCTGTTTAAACCAACTAGCCCCTTAGTTCATGAGATAGGTGTAACTTACACCTATCTTATGAACTACTTAAACTTACACCGTGTAAGTATACCCGTATTGACTTTACACTACAAGACGTTAGAAATGTTTTAAATTTCAAAAAAAAGAGGTAGGTATAATAAAAAAAAAAACTTACATACTAGTGTAAAAAATGTGTGTTACCACCACCTTTGTATAATTAGTCTGTCAGATAAACGAGTAAGTCATATTATGTTGATATTTTGCACTCTAAATTGAATTTCAGCTTATCTAGATTCTAGCTAATGAAAGCTAAACCCGGCTGACCAGCCGCTTATATTAAAGGCAATAAAACCGTTGCTAACAGCTGATTGCTGTGCAATAAAGTTTCGATCCCAACCGTACCTAAAAGTTGTATACATTGATTTATTATATATATATTAAATCAATGGTTGTATATAAAAGGTTGCTGCGTATGCGCATACAAAGAAAAACAATATCAAGAAGGCTATGTAAAGAAACCAAAAATTCGCACACAAGACGACCTTTGGCTAACCGGGCCAACGCTCTTACCAACTGAGCGACTGTGCAGCTCATCCAACCGTGTGAAATTCTTAGTCTCTGTTGTCTTACGTCATTGCAGCGACATCTACCCGAGCTTCATTGCAACAGCAGTGGGCCAAATAGTTATTCTTTACAGAATAAATTCAACTTGAATGATGACGCTTTCGCTATTCAATAGTTCTTAATACTTTTTAACACTCACAGTGTTTTTCTTACTATGTTTTTATATAAGTTTTAAAATAAGAAATCGAAAATTCGCATACAGGTAGGATTTGAACCTACGACCTTTGGCTAACCGGGCCAACGCTCTTACCAACTGAGCGACTGTGCAGCTCATCCAACCGTGTGAAATTCTTAGTCTCTTTAGTCTTACGTCATTGCGTGACGGCAGCGACATCTACTAGCAGTGGGCCAAGTAGTTATTCTTTACAGAATAAATTCAACTTGAATGATGACGCTTTCGCTATTCAATAGTACTTAATATTTTTTAACACTCACAGTGTTTTTCTTACTTAGGTATATAAGTTTTAAAATAAGAAATCAAAAATTCGCATACAGGTAGGATTTGAACCTACGACCTTTGGCTAACCGGGCCAACGCTCTTACCAACTGAGCTACTGTGCAGTTCATCCAACCGTGTGAAATTCTTGGTCTCTGTTGTCTTACGTCATTGCGTGACGTCATCTACCTAAGCTGCATTGCAACAGCAGTGGGCCAAGTAGTTATTCTTTAGAGAATAAATTCAACTTCAATGATGACGCTTTCGCTATTCAATAGTTCTTAATATTTTTTTAACACTCACAGTGTTTTTCTTACATATATAAGTTTTAAAATAAGAAACCAAAAATTCGCATACAGGCACAGAATACTAGTACTTCGTACAGAAGTATGACTTAGCAATTGTATTCAAAGAAATGTTTACTCAATGTCGTCAACAATATGGCGTAATTTAGTTCGCCTCAGAGTCAAGCACATTTTCGTGTAGACACCTACAAAAATCCATTGCAAGATAATTTCATACTTATTGCTCTGGAATATGATTCATAAATACACTAAACCTATTCAGTGACGTAATATCACGCGACGCAATAGGGTTGACTGCTACGAGAAGCTTCTAACGCCATCTAGCGCCTCTTTCTAGTACTTTATTCATTCTCGTCCAGCCAGCAACGTAGCCGCGCGGCCGCCGGTGAATAAAACGCGCGAGGGTGGCTCTGGCCGGTAGCGACACGCAACTTGTTTTAGCACCTACGTAGGTGCGCCGCGCGTTAGGTACGTTTTTGCTACCTCCGCGGGGAGATACACAGGCCTGATACAGGTAGGGTTTGAACCTACGACCTTTGGCTAATCGGGCCAACGCTCTTACCAACTGAGCTACTGTGCAGTTCATCCAACCGTGTGAAATTCTTGGTATCTGTTGTCTTACGTCATTGCGTGACGGCAGCGACATCTACCCGAGCTTCATTGCAACAGCAGTGGGCCAAGTAGTTATTCTTTACAGAATAAATTCAACTTGAATGATGACGCTTCGCTATTCAATAGTTCTTAATACTTTTTAACACTAACAGTGTTTTTCTTACTTATATAAGTTCTAAAATAACAAACCTAAAATTCGCATACAGGTAGGATTTGAACCTACGACCTTTGGCTAACCGGGCCAACGCTCTTACCAACTGAGCTACTGTGCAGTTCATCCAACCAATATGTATTTTCTATTGATAAGTTGTAAGTATACAGGGTGTGGCGTCAATAGTGGTCAGTTTTCAGGGTTTTCAGGGTTTTTTTATTAAATTCAGTTTGTAAAAAAAAAAACAAATGGAGTACTAAGTACAAGTGATCAGCAATAATAATAAAAAAAATGGATAAAAAAAAATCGTCATTTTTGGAAATTATAACCAAATTTGTAAGGCAAGGTAACGATTTCTAAAAAAATAAATTTTTTTTTTTTTTTAAAACCCTGTACATATTTTTTTTTTAAATATTGGTATGTGGTGCTTCAGTGTACAGTGTATCCACACCTTTGCTTTGGACCACACAGAAAAAAATTACAACCCTTGTAAACCCTTGAACTTCAAATAAATTGTTTTTCTGAATTGGGCTCCTTTTTGTTTCGAAAAGCAATAACTTTTTTCCTGTAAGTCGTAACACTTATTGTTGCACCATTTTAGAATCTGCAAAAGATGGGCATTTTTTTTAAACAATGGGCACTGACAGTGTGGTACATTTTTTTTGCACCAAAAGCATTGAAAGTCAAACGATTTGCTAGCAGTGAGTATTGAATTTTGAAAGAAACTTATTTTTTTTTATTAAATTCAGTTTGTAAAAAAAAAAACGAATGGAGTACTAAGTACAAGTGATCAGCAATAATAATAAAAAAATGGATAAAAAAAAACCGTCATTTTTGGAAATTATAACCAAACTTATATTTTAAATACTGGTATGTGGTGCTTCAGTGTACAGTGTATCCACACCTTTGCTTTGGACCACTATTTACGCCACACCCTGTATATAAATGTGCTCCGTCACCTTTACTTTCGTAAAAACTTGCAAACCAATTGCTTAAATTATAAAAATAATTATTTGATAGGTACAATAATCAAATTAAGCCTCGTTAGATTCGGATATTTGTCTATACCTACCTACCATCCGTCGCTTTGATTCTCTACAATAATTATGTGCAACCAAATATTGTTAAGGCGGGATATTGTAGTGTAAGGCTAAGAACACACGTCACGACGCGGTAGAAGCTGTAACGCAACACGCTTAGGAACGCGTATGAGGGGATTCGGTATATTAAAGTAGTTTTAAGGGTATTTATTTTATATTTTTTATGAAAGTTTAGCCTGTTTTAAGAAACTCATTTGAATAAAATTGTTTTACAATAGAATGAGAAAATTAAGCCGAAAATGGACTATCAGCGGAAATAATTCGCGTAGTTTTGAAAATCGCTACAGTTATTCCTTATGATATCCAGATGAACATATCGAAAGTCCTCAAGGGTGGGGGGTGAGCTGAGGGTGTAGGGGACAAAGGACCTTTTATTAGGTTTTTGCTCATAAGTCAAAAACCTGCACAAATAGCATTACAATTATTTCTAGGCAAACATTCTACATAAAACTTAGTCTTATATTTTTTTTTTGTACGGTCGATACTTTTGAAGTTACAGTGTTTTATTAATTTTCTCATACTACAAGTAGTTTTTTTAAATGATTTTATTAAGTTTTGCCTTTTTTATAAAGGTATGGCTGTATAAGTACAGATGTCTTTGCCACGTGCAGAATGACAACTAACTTGCACTTCCAATCACGTTTGACATTCCAGAGATTAGACAAATCATATACGAGGGTCAAACTGAAAGTTCTTAGAAAATCAAAAACTGATTACATTAGCCAGTTATTAGTTTTATTATATCTTTTCAAAATATTGTCCATTGACGTCAATACACCGCTGCATGCGATGGAACCACTGGGAAAAGCACTTTGCCCACTCGTCCTTAGGGGTCTCTTCAATGGCATCGCGATACGCAGCCACCGCTTCTTCAGCATTCATAAACCGCTTTCCTTTAAGTTTTTCTTTAATTTTTGGAAATAAATAAAAATCACAAGGCGCGAGGTCGGGGCTATACGGCGGGTGACCCAGTAATTCAACGTTTGATGTCGCCAAATAGTCGATCGTTCGCTTGGCGGTGTGCGACGAGGCGTTGTCGTGGTGAAGGAGGATCCTACTGCGAGGTCGTTTCTCTCGAACTTTTTCCAAGACAAGTGGCAAACAATTGGTAGTGTACCATTCTGCAGAAACTGTTTTTTGATCCTCTAACACAATTGTTGCGAAATGACCTATCCTTCCAAAGAACGAGGCTGTAGAGTTTCATGTTTATGAACGTAGCTGTCAATGTCACATTTGACATCCCGCTAATTTGTATGTGGGCTTGTGTCGATAGACTGTTTTTGTACTAAATACGTTTGTGAAATAAAAAGCAAGATTTGATTCAATTCGATGGTGTTTTAATCAGAAAACTACATTTTGGCGACGAGAATTGCGTACGACGCGTGTAAATGTAAAAAATGGAAAGGGGAGAGTATTCCCTCGGCGCTGCCGGCCCGCACTTCAACCCGTTTTGTGAGCCATCAATGCTTGCCGACAATTGGAAGGTTTGGGTGAGAAATTTCCAGTATTACATAGATGGACAAATAGGGCTTAGCGACAAACAGAAAGTAAGTAGATTGTTGCATCAAGCAGGGTCCGATGTGCAAGAGATTTACGAAGTTTTGGAAAAAGATGAGGCCGAAGGTGCCAATGAGTATGAAAAGTGTCTTAACAGACTTCGAGGTTACTTCGAACCAGAAAAGAATACTGTTTACGAGAGACAGAAATTTCGTAATTTAACAATCTTAAATGGCGAGAGTTTAGATCAGTTTGCAATAAGATTAAGAAAGCAAGCTAGTTACTGCGATTTTAGCAACATGGATGAGGTTATAAGAGACCAAATTGTTGAAAAAGTTGAAAATATAGAGTTGAAGAGAAAGTTCATAAAGAAAGGAAAAGATCTTACATTGAAAGTGTTATTAGAAATTGGCAGATTGCATGAGTTGGAAAATTTTGCCATCAAGGAGCCTACAAGTAGTGATAAAAGTACTGGTGAAGGGATAAATCACCTGTCAATGAAATGTTACAGATGTGGTAGGTCTGGCCACATAGCTAAAAGTAGTAGGTGCCCAGCACAGAATGAGAAATGCTCTAAATGTGGAATTAAGGGGCACTTCAAAAATGTATGCAAAACACAGATGAGGAAAGAAAGAAACTATGAGTCAGAAAAGAAAACAGAAAGAAAGAAGAAGAAGAAAATTGTAAGATATGTTGTTGAAGAAGGTTCTAGCAGCGAGTCAGAATATGAAGAAAATTCAGGAAGTGAAAGAGATGCTTTCCCGGAGTGTGAAAATGTGAATTCAGTCTTTAGTGTTGTGAGGAAAGGTAGTTCATATAAAATTATTATAAATGGCAAACCATGTGATTTTATTGTGGACTCAGGTGCGTCAGTGAACATAATTGATAAAAATACTTATGACAATTTATGCAGAGACATTAAGCTTAGCAAGTGTACTGAAAAATATTTTACTTATGGAGGTAGGGAGCTGCCAACTTTAGGTATGTTTCATACAAACTTATTTTGCCCAGAAACTAATTTGAATGCTTTTGTAAAAATTTCTGTATTTGATGGTACTGGTCCATGTTTGTTGAGTAGAGATACTTCTGAACAACTCAATTTGTTAAGGGTAGGACCTGAATGTGTCATGCATATTAAACATTTGGATAAAACTAAAATTTTGACATTATATCCAAAATTGTTTTCGGGTATAGGTAAATTGAAAAATTTTAAATTAAAAATTCATTTAGATCCGAATGTACCATTAGTAGCTCAACCTGCCAGACGACTTCCATTTAACATGAGGGACATTGAAAAGGACTTAATTACTGAACTACTCGACAATGACATTATAGAACCTGTTTCAGGACCAACTCCTTGTGTGTCTCCTACACATATTGTAAGGAAAAAGGAACCAGGAAAGTACAGGCTTGTAGTGGACATGAGACGTGCGAATGGAGCAGTTCTTAGGGAACATGTACCACTGCCAACCTTTGAAGAATTGTTAGCCGACCTGAATGGATGTAAATACTTCTCTGCGATTGACATCAGATGGGGCTTCCATCAAGTAGAGCTTGATGAGGAGTCAAGAAATATAACAGTGTTCAATTGCAGCCTCGGACTTTATAGATACAAAAGATTATTCTTCGGTATCAGATGTGCTCCTGAAATTTTCCAACGTATAGTGTCACAGTTGCTGCAAGGTATAGAAGGTGTTGCCAACTCACAAGATGATATCAGAATCGGAGGAAGGACCAAAGAAGAACATGACAGAAGACTAAAACAAGTACTGGACAGACTTCAAGAAAATGGCATTACTTTGAATAAAGACAAATGCGTATTTGGTGTTACAGAAATGAATTTCTTGGGACACAGATTATCAGCAGACGGCATCAAACCAACAAGAGCCAGTAAGGAGGTTATCCAAGAATTCAGAGCTCCTCATAACAAAGAAGAAGTAAGAAGCTTCTTGGGACTTGTGAACTTTTCAGCCAGATTTATTCCCAATTTCAGTACCATAACGGAACCTTTAAGAAAATTAACTAAAAAGGATGCAGATTTTGTTTGGGACCGAGAACAACAAGAGGCATTTCAGCATTTAAAAGATGTTATATCTAAAGCACCAGCATTAGGATTCTATGATAAGGATGCTGAAACATATTTGATTACAGATGCCAGTCCAGTTGGTGTAGCTGCAGTATTAATACAGAAACAGAATCTTAATAGTCAGAAGCAACCTGTCATTATAAAATATGCCAGCAGAGCACTCACTGACACTGAGAGGAGATACTCACAAACCGAAAAAGAGGCTTTGGCTATTGTATGGGCATGTGAAAATCTATACATGTACTTACTTGGTAAAAAGTTCCACATTATTTCTGATCACAAACCGCTTGAGACTATTTATTCTAAAAGATCAACTATGCCTAGTGCAAGAATACAGCGATGGGTGCTACGCTTACAGCCTTACACCTTTAGTGTAATTTACAAACCAGGCAAGAATAACATTGCTGATTCTTTGTCAAGGCTATTGGACGTTAACAATAAATCATCAGATAAGGAAGACATTGAAGACAGTAACCTGTTAGCAACAATTAGTGAAAACAGCCCTACTGCTGTCACTGTTGAGGAGGTAAGAAAAGAAACATTGAAAGATGAACATTTAGAAAGTTTAAAAAAAGCTATAAGGATTGATGTATGGCCAAAAGAGTTGAAAAAGTATAAAATAATGAAGTCAGAATTGTGTGAAGTTGATGATGTTTTACTAAGAGGAACAAGACTCATTATTCCAAAGTCATTAATTGTCAAAATACTAGATATTGGACATGAAGGACACTTATCTGCTAATAGTGTGAAAGCGAAATTACGCCGTAGTGTGTGGTGGCAAACAATGGATAAGGATATAGAACATTGGGTAGAAACTTGTACAGGATGCAGACTTGTTCGAAAAACAACACCACCAGAACCAATCGTTTCTACTGAATTACCATCAAGAGTATGGGAGCTGGTAGCAATTGACTACTTAGGACCACTACCCTCGGGTCACTACCTGCTCGTAATAATTGATTATTACAGTAGATATTATGAAGTAGAAGTCACAAAAGGGCCATCAGCCGAACATACAATTAAGATTTTAAAACCTATAATTGCTCGAGAAGGTGTTATGGATACCCTACTGTGTGACAACGGACCAGCTTTTCGTGACGAAGGATTCAGAAAGTTCTTAGAGTCATATGGAATCAATTTGAGGCATACCACACCACTTTGGCCTCAAGCTAATGGAGAGGTAGAAAAACGGTTAATGTAGGTAGGTATCCAAGTCACAATCAAAGTAAAATTTTATGACCTAGCGAGTAAGTACCTACAAGGCGTCCACCCTCGCATTTGGCGTTTGTTGAACTCGTAGAGGAAGCGAACAGCTGATCGCGTACACTTGTCGGGAGCGCTAGTCAGCAAGCGCACACGCACACTTGTAAGACATGTAGTTGTGTGCAAGTACGCGTCGATTGCGCGCTGTGCCCTTTTTAGCCTTTTAAAAAATTAATAACTGAAAATTTCAGTAATGTTTCTTTGGAAAAAAGTTATGTTATAACGAATTGAAGTTGATTTAATAAAAATATTGAATTTTTTATTTCAACTTTGACCTTCCAGTCACTTCCCAGGTATGGTGTAGAAGAAAAAAATGGGAAAGGGGAGCGACGATTTCTCGAGCGCGCGCGACGCGAGCGGCGGCCGGAGGCGCGCTTTGGCGGCGCGCGACGAAATAATAATAAATGCTTAGTTCGGTTACATAAATCATCGAGTGCGTTTGTTTTCTCCCGGTTTTCGTGGGTTCGGTTTGTGTTGTGTGTGATAGTGTGCTTGCGTGAAGTTTTAGTATTTGGAAAGATGCCTTGGCATCAGTACAGTGCTCGTGAGTACGTGAACATGGTGTACTGCTATGGGATGGCCCATGGAAATGAGTCCGAAGCGTTAAGGATTTACGGGACTGAATATCCTGAGGCGCATCAGCCTCGTGATTTACGTGTGATCACTCGGGCCGTACAGCGTCTGCTGGATAATCAGCCAATTGTACCTGTGTCGGAGACGGGCCGCGGGTCAATACGCCCTGCTACTGATTTGACGAACTAAAACAGCGGTCAGCGCGTGAGGGTATCCTGGAGCGAGTGCATCAAAACACGCTGTACCGAGCGCGTGTTTGTTTGGCGATGGAAGGTCGTCAGTTTGAGCCGCATCTCATTAGTTTGGAGAGGCCCGATCTGGACGACTCTGATGGAGAGTAGGTAAGTAGTTACAGTCACAATTTACAACCATAAGTTTTTGTTTTTTTTATTTAAAAACACGTGTTGTTTGTTTTATTGTGTTTAGGTAAAACTAATTCTCGATTTGAAATTAACTCGCGCGGCCCACCTCCTCCCTGCTCGCCAACCCCTTACACACAATAAACGCACACACGCATACAGGCATACCTAGTCTGTTGCGTGCGCGCCATCCATTGCGGACTCTGAATTTATTTATTTTGCATACAACTTGGTTTGATGTACAGAATACGTGGATTATGGCTTCGTTAAGCTTTTTTTTACACCCCGTATTTATTATTATTAGCATAGTGCTGACAACAAAGTTTTGATTAGTTTCAAGACCGATAGGCTGAACTATAAGCTCTTCCTTAACAATCTCCTCCTCCTCCTTCCTCAATAAGGGGTTCTTATCCATAATTAGGCTATCTTTTGAGAGTGCAACGATGTGCAAAATATTTATACTACGATAACTAGAAGGAATTGTAATTTCCATTGTAGGCAATGAAAACACCTTTGTAAGACAACAAAAAGCCTCTTTATGAGATTTCTAGTGCATATCTGAGTCCTGATTGTGTTCTAGTATTTAAAAGTAGGGTTAAAATAGGGCGACATGGGTACCCACAGAGAAAATAAGGATTTTATAGACGTTATTTTTATACCATGATATCACTATCAACTGATTTGAGAGACCTCAAGACCACTCTCAGATTAAGCGGCTACTCAAATCGGTATGACAGTCATTTGACAGCTAAATAGCGTTGAGTTGCGTTTCAGTATACCATTTTTCATCTGAGTGGCGTTTGAGCACGATTTATTTTGAGATGTTCTTAAGTTTAACAGATGCTTACATTTTGGCTTTGAGTATGCGAAATCTGAGTTTAGGAGCTGCTCAATTGTTTGAGAAGCCGTCAAATATTTGAGTAGCCTTTCAGTATTCGGCCGATAGAGTTCCGACCGCTTATCTGAGACCTCGCTTAGACGAGAATGGGTGTCTTCTCTCTGTGTCAAATGCCTTCAGCCGCGTTTACACTTCTGAGTTAAAAATTAGATATTGTACTCATTAATTTATTACAAACCTACCTTTAGATATGCAAATAGGATTTATAAGAATTTTAAAATGATTACAAAATTTCGTATATTTTAAAGAAGATGTTATTCGAAAAATAAGATGATTAAAAATACTTGCGATAAAGTCGTTTCTTTATATTGTTTCCCTTAATCTTATTTTTAAATTTTGGCGCCCTTTGCGATGTCGCTCTGTATTTTCATGACTCTTACGGCCGAATACTGAAAGGCTACTCAAATATTTGACGGCTGCTCAAACAATTGAGCAGTTTCTAAACCCAGAATTCGCATTCTCAAAAGCAAAATGTAAGCATCTGTTAAACTTACGACCATCTCAAAATAAGTCTTGCTCAAACGCCACTCAGATGAAAAATCGTATACTGAAACGCAACTCAACGCTATTTAGCTGTCAAATGACTGTCATATCGATTTAAGTAGCCACTAAATCTGAGAGTAGTCTTGAGGTCTTTCAAATCAGTTGATAGTGGTATCATGGTATAAAATAATGTCTTGTCGCCCTTTTTAAGTCTACTTTTAAATACTAGAACACAATCAGGGCTCAGTTATGCACTAGAACTCTCCACAGAGACGCTTTTTGTTGTCTTACAAAGGTTTTTTCTTTGCCTCCAAAGCGGAAGTTACAATTTAAATTACAAATCCTTCTAATTATTGTAGTATGCGTATTTTGCACATTGTTGCCCTCTCAAGAGATAGCCTAATTATTAGGGATGAAAACTCCTTATTGAGGAAGGAGGAGGAGGAGATTGTTGAGGAAGAGCCAATAGTTCAGCCTATCGGTCTTGAAATTAATCTAAACTTTTGTTGCAGCACTATGCTAATAAATATGTACACATTGTTTTCAGTAGTCATCATATAATCACAATTACATCATAAAAATATTATAACAATAAGTAGAAAGTCGAAATAAGCGAGTAGTATTCGATGTGTTCTTCTTCTTCTTCTTCAGCATGTATCTGCTCACTACAGGGCATACTTGGCCTCTCCAAACTTTTCTACAAACGCTCTGTCGCCAGTACTTCTAGACCAAGTTGTCCTGGCAGGATCTTTTAGGTCATCGGACAATCTGGCTGATGGGTTCGATCCACCAATGTAGAACACATTAGACATACCAAATTGTTTTGTCTTCATTTAAAAATTTGTATGACTATTTTATACTTGTTAATTTTCATTTTATTTTTGTTGATTGAATAGTTATTAAATACTGCACTGCACTTATATCTTGTTTAAACTTATTTTAATAATGTGAATTGAGATTAATTTGATTAGAACCGCGCTGTGACAAATGTCAAAAAGGTTGGCAAATATAATTTTTTTCTTGTCACTCGAACGTTTCATTTCACAACAATGGCGTCGTTAAAGTTTCTATCCCAAAAAAAAAACAAAGAATCTATACGAACAATGCTGTGTAAAACGAATAAGCTCCTTAAAAATATGAAAATTGTAAACGAGAACATACTTTTCAAAATGAATGTTGCCATGATGTAAACATTTAACGACTGCTCAACTAATTATGGTTTCAAATTGCTTGAGTAGCGTTTGTGTATACCATTTAAATGAGAGAGACTCTCAATTTTAGGAGGCCTTCAAGTGAGTGATGGATTTGAGCAGCGTTTCAGTATTCGGCCGTTAGGTACCCAAAAAAGTGACACAAACTCATTTTGTAATTTGTTACTTTACTTCTAACTCTAAGTATGTAACTTAAGTATCAAAGTGCAGTTTGCCCGCACTCTCTTCAATATTTGTTACTCTACATAACAGCAAATTTTGGTGTCCTTTTATTGCACATTTAGAACATCTAAACTAACTGTAACCCAAAATAAAATTGCACATAAACTTTTGACTTTGACTTTTTAAAGTCTTTGTATGTCGCAAACGACCAACGCAGTCAGAGTTAAAGATAACAGATTTACAACATCCCAACGTTTCATGGCCATGGGAGTGCTGACCTACGTCAATGTCAGCCGGCAAATCGATTATAAGTACCTACTTACTACGGCTGCTTAGCGTACTTAGTTACGGTACTCAAGGGGAAGGGGAGGGGAAAAGGTTACTTTAGGAGAGCCGACTCTGATACTGTCTGATTCAGATGAACACTTCAAAATCTGAATCACGTACAAATGCGCCCATATTTGCCGCGTCCAAAGTGACTAGTCGTAACATTAAAAGAAACAAGCTTTGTAGGTAGTCTTACAAACTTCAAAATCTGGTCCAGCCAGTTAGGCTAAAATTATTAGATGTTACTTAAGTACATACATGAAACTTGAAACAATAAACTCAGGTAAGTATTTTTTTAAGTTAGCTGGTCAAACTTAATATCGTCTTCATAAAAAAAACCGGCCAAGTGCGAGTCGGACTCGTGCGCAAAGGGTTCCGTACCATTAACTTAAAACATTAGACAATATAGGCAAAAAATGATATATTTTTATTTATAATTTCAAAAGTATTCATCACAGGATACCCGAAACAATTTTAAAGAGTTTCCGCGCCTGTTTCTTTACGTGAGTGATTTGAAGTTTATAGGTTAGACCTAGACTTTAGAAATTACACCGTACCGGGGGACACCGTGTAAACGACTTTGGCGGGCTATATCTCGCAAATGGTAAAGCTGAATAAAAAGTGTTGTATGGAAACCCTACCTTATTTTCATAGTCCTTTTCAACGATACCACACAAGGGAGTGCGCTCAAAAAAAAATTCACCCCCCCTTTACATGTATGGGGAGGTATCCTTAAAAAGGGGTAATTTTAATTTTTTGTATTTTTAAAAATGAGATCTATATGTGAAGTATCCTCAAACCAAGTTACATGCAAATCAGTCCATAAACGTAGAAGATATTCTGCTGTGACAGACTAGGACGGACGGACTGAACGATCTTATAAGGGTTCCTTGTCGGACTACGGAACCCTAAAAACTATTGGGAGATAATTTTGGCCAGCAGAAGGACAGCAGTACAGACAGCACCACGTCAGTTTACCCATTTGAACTACGAAAACACTTCTTATTACTTAGGGCATAGAGGAGTCGCAAGATCCTATATTAATGTAGGGAACTGTTTGTTTTACAGGATACATGGAGATGTCGTTCGTGTTTTGTTTGGGCAGCACGTTTTCCTCGCTGTATAAATTTCTGCCGCTCGTGCGCACACTGCAACACATGGGCCGGCTGAAGAAGAAAGGCAACTTCAGACATCGCCTGCGCAACCTGCGCTACATGAACGACTTTCTTGCAAGGGACGTCAAGTTGATGGGATAGTTCACGCTTTATATCCATGGTGGAAAACATGCCATTAAAAACGATTGATCCAAGATTTTCGTTTTGCCTCAGCTATCGATAGTCTATCGATAAACTATCAATAGTCGACGATCGAGCAGCAACTCTACTCCTATATATTAGTAGGTAACTGTTTTTCAGGGTCAGGCCTGTGTGACTCCCCGCGTAGGTAGCGTTTTATTTACCGGCGGCGCGGGGCACTACGTTGCTGGCTGGACTTCTTGTAGCAGTCAACCCTATCCAACCCTATCGTGTCGCATGATAGTACGTCACTGAATAGGTTTAGTGTATTATGAATCATATTCCAAGGTTATAAGAATGAAATTATCTTGCAATGTATTTCTGTAGGTGTCTTAACGAAAATGTACTTGACTTTGAGGTCAACAAAATTACACCACATCGTTGACGACATTGAGTAGATATTTCTTTGAATTTCATTGCAATGTCAAACTTCTGTACGAAGTACTAGTACTTATTCTGTGACAGAGTACATGGAGATTTCGTTCGTGTTTTGTTTGGGCAGCACGTTTTCCTCGCTGTATAAATTTCTGCCGCTCGTGCGCACACTGCTACACATGGGCCGGCTGAAGAAGAACATCGCCTGCGTGCGCAACCTGCCCTACATGAACGACTTTCTTGCAAGAGACGTCAAGTTGATGGGATAGTTCACTACATGCTTTATATATTCATGGTGTGCAATAAAGATTTTGCCATTAAAAACGATCGATCCAATATTTCCCTATAAATCCTATCATATGATATACTTATTTATATATGAAAGGAATTTATGTATGAATGTGATCTTCATTATGAGTTCCACATGAGCTTTTCGTGAGCGTGAGAGATATGTATTTATACCATCTCTCGTACCAAGCGCTTTTCATCATCATTTTTAATGCGCACAGTCAAAGAGTGGAATGCCTTACCTGCGTCTGTTTTTCCGAATGCATAATTATGTCGTAGGAATATTTGATAATCTGAATAATTGCGAATATTACGGATTACGGATAATTAAAAAACTTTGCAAAAACGCAAGTCGCCTTTGTAACATAAAACATTCTTAACGCTGATTGGCTTGATTTTTTCTTGCTTGCCAACTCTTATTCTGATTGGTTCCTTTCTTTTCATATGTAGTTTTGAAGTATTATCATAGAGTTATAAAAGATAAGAAATGACAATATACAAAACTTTTCGCACTATTTTTCAAGTCCAAACATTACCTCAAACACGTTAATAAAAAAGAACTGCTGGCTTGCTTACAAATCACAACCACAAACAAAACAACGTGCGACCATGAATTGACATTTAAAACGTCAAGGAGTTGACCAATCAGAGAAAATGTTTTTGTGGGGCGCTCAAACCGGCCAATCAGTGTTCTTTTTAGGGTTCCGTAGTCCGACAAGGAATAAGATCGTTCAGTCCGTCCGTTCCGTCCGTCCTAGTCTGTCACAGCAGAATATATTCTACGTTTATGGACTGATTTGCATGTTACTTGGTTCGAGGATATTTCTCATTTTTAAAAATACAAAAAAATTAAATTACCCCTTTTTAAGGGTACCTCCCCATACATGTAAAGGGGGGGTGAATTATTTCTTTGAGTGCACCTCTCGTGTGTGGGGTATCGTTGAAAAGGACTATGAAATTAAGGTAATGGTACGGAACCCTTCGCGCGCGAGTCCGACTCTTGGCCGGTTTTTTTCATAATATCCAACGACATCGCAATTTTACTAAGGCAACTGCATTTTTGCGAAAACACTATCTTTTTCAGTAAAGTTAAACAATTTTATCACCATTGTCTAATGTGTTTTCGCAAAATCTCTAGAAATTTCGTGATGATTCGAATTATCAAATCATCCTACGACACATATAACCCGAAACTCTTTAAGGTGCGTGTCAGTAGGCTTCTCCTAGGCAAGCTTCGTAGACCTTTTCTTTGCTCTCGGGCTAAGATGAAGTTCAAGAGTTAGCCCATTACATGTATAAAAAAATACTATAAAAAAAAAGAATAAGACATGTAGATTTAGAGAGTTCTTTCGATGTCTGAAATTTCCCGTCATCAGATATGGAGTTAGGGACTATATACTTTAGATAGGATCACTTTGGAGAACCAGTACCTGTGTTTGCTGTGCCAGTAAGTGGGCCTTTAAAAATATCGACCACCATAAAATATCACATGTTGTCTGATGACAATGATTCTATTTGGGTACGACCTATTTACGTCGCATATTTTCATACAAATCGCAAGGCTACTAAACGGTAAAACTTACTAAAAGGTAAGTACTTTCTGTAGACCTAGGCCCTTCCCCCATAACGATACTTGTAGGGTACGATACTCGAGTATAATACTAGTTGGATACATGTTCGCTACGCGATGCTCGCATATTATGCTATTTAAAAATTACTAAATTCATCATTTGTGCAAACTCGTTTTTTGTAGACGGACGTTATGTCGAGCGACTCCAGTGACGAAGAAGCTCTTGCAGTTTTTCTGTTTTATAGAAATAGAAGACGTCAACGCAAGAGTAGAAAATACTGGATTTATCCATATATTGAAAGAAACATAAATTGAAGAGTTTTTGTAGCCGCACAAGAACAACAACATGGTGATAAGAAATTTTTATCTTTCTACCGAATGTCTAAAGAGACTGTTTACTACAATATTTTGATTTGTTTGTGTACCCTATTGATACTACGCCGCGCGCACACGCGCGCCTGCCTGCCTTATTTTTATTTGTTTAAAACGTACCGTGAGAACCCCGAAGCCCCCAGTCGACGACGAGACGTTACCTATGACACATGTACTAGACCGACCAGAGCGCTTTCGCCGCGTGTGTATCCTGTGAAGCTCCTTACAGACATTTCGAGTGATTGTGGCCTGTGAAGTTATACCCGAAAGCTGATGTGGCAAGTACCTAGCTATAAGCGCCAAGACATAACAATTTTCCACCTATCATTGTCGCCCTCCACGTGTAATCCACTGCCTAAACTCTCAAACAGAGACCTACTTGCATCTTGTTACATTATTAAAACCAGCTATACATCAACGAAGTACTAAATTTAGAGAATGTGTCAGTGCGGAAGAAGGATTCTGATAACTTCTTGTACAAACTTAATATTTGTTTCTTGCGCCGCCGCCATCTTGTCGAAACGCGCGAGACGCGACGCGCAAGCGACCAACACGGCGGGTATCGCGAGACTAGTCGCGAACGCGTAGAATACCAGTATCGTAGTGTGAGAGTCTCCATATAAATGTATGTGAGATACTTCGCGGCGACTAGTCTCCGAGACTAGAGTCGCGCGGGCGTATCGTAATGGGAGAAGGGCCCTAGAGTCATGTAATTGGCTGGCGCGCGACGACAATTCAAGGCGACGCCTTTAAAGTGAAGTGAAATCCGAAAATTGTGAGCGTGATGAGCACTGCAAGAAAATTATATTTAAATGATAATTACAGTCACATTTAAACCGCGCACTGGGGCTCTATTTTTGAATCACTCGCGTGCAGATTTCTACTGATTTTCATTCATCATCTAAAACTCCGCATCTTTGAAACACTTGATCGACTGCACTCAACCGCTTGAAAACGCAACGAGTGCCCCTACGACCCACTCGTCACAGAAGGCGAGCGATAGAATAAACGCGAAAATTAAAGTATTTGAGTATACCTAAACTATGTCGCATTTACCAACATTATGTCATACGAGTGATACAAATAGAGCTCCTGGTCTATGACAAGAGTTCTATGAATGATCCAATGACGGACAAGTTTGTACAGAACCCTTAATGCGTGAGTCCAACTCTCTCTTTTCCGATTTAAAAATATTGGAAATTACCTTAAATTGTAAAGAGATTTCAAAGGAATGTTATGCCACTTACGTACAACGTAACGTACGTACATACTAAACACATACCTGTGTGTTGTTTGTCCGGCGTGACATTAAAAAAAGACTGCCTGTTCACTTTTGTTTTCGTCTAAAACTTATTACCTATTTTATTAGATCCATGTCTGTAACAAAGTAGTTCATAAAACTAATTTAAGCACAATAGAAGCACCTAAAGGACGTCACAATACATCAAAGCTAATGGAACGAACTATGGAAACGTCAATCCACGTCGGATGCCTGTCAAGACCTACCCTAGACTAAACAGTCTTTGAGTGCATTGATTAAATAAATAAAGAAAAAGGGTATTGTCAAGTGCCGTTATAATAATATCTCAAAGCTATTAAATTATGTTGACAGACGGGCCTCTGCGTGTTGGCTTCGGCCCCATGTACGCCTTGCAAAGATAGGAAAATACGAGCGTAGGTACTTCGGGATCGGGATGTAGCGGTGCGGTGCGTTGCCATGGTGGTTACGTCTAGCGGGCTTCCTCCTTTTTAGGGTTCCGTACCCAAAGAATAAAAACCGGGACCCTATTTCTAAGCCTCCGCTGTCTGTCTGTCATCAGGTTGTATCTCATGAACCGTAATAGCTAGACAGTTGAAATTTTCACAGAAGATGATGATTCTGTTGCCACTATACCAAAAAATAAAAGCAGAATATAATAACCCATGTAGTCTGAAATAAATAAATTTTGAATTTAAATTTGAATAATTAATATTTTAAGGGGGCTCCCATACAACAAACGTGTTTTTTTTGCCGTTTTTTGCTCGCTATTATTAATTGCAACAGATAAACGCACGAAATGTTCACAGAATGTATAATTCTTAAAAAAAAATAAGGGAGCTCCCATACAAAATTGTTTTTTTCGTTTTTAAAACTAAATAAAGGTCATAAGTCTACTTTTGTATTATAGATAATGGTAAGACACCCTTCGTGGGCGGGTCCGACTCTTACTTGGCCGCTTTTTTCTTTCAACTTTTGTGAAGCACTGCTCGTCGCTTTCGATTTATGATTAGACAATCATAATAGACTCTATCATGTGCGAACTAAGTACCGATCAGAGCAGTATTGGAGTGACTCATTTGTCCGTGTGAGGTTTATGCTTTATAGTTCGGTAAATATGAACGATCTTAGATAGAAATGTCGAATTATCAAATGTGAAACGAGACTTTGTGTCCATAATGTAGTAACTAAGTGCCGCCATCGCACGCCCCGCCCGCCTTTTGGCCCTATAGCAGGCCTGTGTATCTCCCCGCGTAGGTAGCAAAAACGTACCTACGCGCGGCGACCCTTACTTAGGGGCTAAAACAAGTTGCGTAACGTGTCGCTACCGGCCAGCGACATGCTCGCGCGTTTTATTCACCGGCGGCCACGCGGCGACGTTGCTTGCTGGACGAGAATGAATAAAGTACTAGAAAGAGGCGCTAGATGGCGTTAGAAGCTTCTCGTAGCAGTCAACTCTATCGCAGCGCGTGATATTACGTCACTGTATAGGTTAAGTGTATATTATGAATCAAATTCCAGAGCTTATTGCTCTGTGTATGAAATTATCTTGCAATGGATTTTTATAGGTGTCTACACGAAAATGTGCTTGACTCTGAGGCGAACTAAATTACGCCATATTGTTGACGACATTGAGTAGACATTTCTTTGAATACAATTGCTAAATCATACTTCTGTACGAAGTACTAGTACTTATTCTGTGCCTATAGTCATCGTGCATTACGCGCAACAAAAAAAAATAACTTTTTACTATAGCTGGTCATTTTGATAGAGAGAGAAGCACACTAAAGCATTTTCTACATGTGAAAAACGGCCTTATTAAACTAAGCGATGTTGTGCCGCTATGACATTTACTGTGTTGGTTCACTAAGATGAATCTAATCTCCGGTCGGATCGTGGCCACAGCGCGACTGGCGAGCTTCATTCACAGATTATTTTAACAGCTACTCTTTGGTGGACTTAGCGTTTTAGTTTAGTACAGTATTTAATGTTACTGGAGAGACAGTCTGCGCTACTACGATGTTTCTGTGCAAGATGTGCACCTATTGAGATAGATAGGTAGTTTAGCGCGGTCGTTTTGAAGTAGTAGTAGTAGTAGTATACTGACAGCGCGATTGTCAATTCGGTCATCATGATTATAACTTCGGTAACGTGAAGTAAAATCTTACACCAAATCGAGATTCAGCATGCACTTGTACAAATCGATAGAAATTGAAAATATATTTTGTTAGAAATAATTAAGAATGAAGTTTTTTAAGATTTTTAAAATTAAAGCTGTAGATGAATGGGTAAAAAGGGGGATGGAAGTTTGAGTTTCGACATTTGCGCGGACGAAGGCGCGGGTATTGGCTAGTATCGTCAAAGCAAAGGGGGACGAAAATGTCCGGCAGCGGTCAGTTTCATTCAATATGTTCGCAGAAATTTGCACTCGTTCTCCAAAAAGAGTGATTTACATAATTTTAATACAAGACATAAAAAAGCTTGCCGTTCCAAACTTTAGGCTTCAAAGGATTGGTCATTCATTTATAGGAAGATGTATCACATTTTTTAATAAATTACCTGAATATATTGTTGAATTACCGATAGATAAATTAAAATCGGTTGTAAAGAATGTTTTAATGTCAAAAGGTTATTATAAAATAGATGACTATATAAAAATTAAAAATGTATGGAATGACTTGTATGTACGAAACAATTGTAAAACTATGACAATAGTGACTGAGTTTCTTGCTGCTTCTTCTCAGCACTAGCCCACAATTGTCCCGAAGCAGTGGTAGGGTTAAGATTGGGACGTGTATAAGTGCCCCTAGTTGGGTCTATATGCAGAGATAAATGAATTTTATTGAATTTTTAATTTTATTTTTTATCTACATATTGATCTAATCAAAATAAATATTAGAGAAAAGTTAAAATATGTAAATAAAAAACACTTCTTTTCAGGAAATCCTGCTGATACCCCTAAATTATTTTTATAATGTATTACAAATTATTTTGTTGTTCTCAAGTCGGTTTCACTTTGGTAAAAATGTTAGATTTTTCCTGTTTAACAAGAAACTCTTTTTCTTTTTTGGATTGGAGATCCCTAGTATTTTGATCAATATTTAATTTGTGATCAAGGCAAGCAATCCTTGCTACCAAAAGAACAATTTGACATTTGTTCATCTCAAGCATATTACTGCATAGCTTATGGGCAATGCCCTTTCAAAATGAACCATCCGGATCCCCAATAGGTATTTATTTGAGAGGTGCACTCGTGATATCCGCTTATGTCAGTCCCAATATCAATTACTGATGGAGCCCCAGGCCTCTGTCCAGTACAGCCTGTTAGCCAATCCGCGAATTCGCTTAGCTCACTGAATAATCTACTGTTTCACTCGCTGGATCGGCTTTAGCCTCACAGATGTATAAAATTAGTCTGCCTGTCGGACGGCATTTATTCATAATATCATCATTTTTTGATAGTATCGCTGAAAAATAATTAGGTAAGATAATGTAGGTCAATATCCTCCTAGCGTTATCCCGGTTGAGCACTCGCAAGCGAGGGGCCCAGGGTCCGCTGACCATGATCCAGGATGTGGCAGATCAGGTAATTCCAGTGGAGCGACTGCCATCTGACCTCCGTGACCCTGTTACCAGGGGAACATGGTTACACATGCAGTCGCCTGAATGTGCAGGTTTCCCGTAAGAGCATCGGTTTGTTGATGAGAGGCAACCCGCTAGTTACTGCGCCACCGACGCTCTTATATAGGTTAAGATAATATAGGTAGTTACCTATAATACTTTCAATTTAAACACTTACTATTTCCGAACGTAACGTAAAGGCACTGTAATCGCGATTCTCGAGCAGATTTCATTTTACGACTGTAGCATTAACATAATTTTTGATTTGATAATAGTTTCTTTGCTCATATCTGCAACAACAACTGCGGGTAATTTAAATATATTTCAAGAGTACAAAACCGATCAAATCACTTTTCTGTCTGTTTATCTGGCTGTCTGTCTGTTAAGCTCAAGACACTAGTCTCAGAAACGCGTGGAGGTATTAAGCTGAAATTAACATCAATTACTTACTTGCTGGATGCGGTCCCTTGAGGTTGTAAAAACTCAAAAGACTACATCAAAATAATCCAAAGCCATTTGAACCGTATTTTATACCAGATTCATCAATCAAATATATAACAATCTGCTTAGATATTGTATATGTATGCCATGTACATTATTTATTTTTGAAGCCTTGGAAAAGCTCACATATTAATGTATTCGACGGTACTGGTACATCGTGCTACGCCTATGCTACGTGCTACGAGACTACGATTTACTACGAAGTTAGGCTACGCTACGAATCTTCTGTAGTAAATTTAGAATTCAAATATCCTGAAATCATTACATACTCCTTTTACTAAGACTCCACTGTCCGTCTGTCTATCTGTCACCAGGCTGTATCTCGTGAACCGCAGTAGCTAAACAGTTGAAATTTTCACAGTTAATGTATTTTTGTTATCGCTATAAAAAAATTGGAACTCTTCGTGCACGAGTCCGACTCGCACTTAACCGTTTTTTTATTATCATTCGGCGTTTAATTTTGTAGTAACATAATATTTTAACTAAACGTAAAGTGTTATAAGAATCTAATTTCGATCGATATCTGCAAAACATAACCATACGTTGTGTACTGCACGAGCATCAATATGTATGCATCTGCATTCGATTTGAGACCTTATTACAATGGTATAAAACCTTTTCGTATACACTACTTACTGTACAAATAAATCTCATCGATACGATATCAAAGCGCTTTTGATACCTCGTTGTGCCCTGTCAACGGTTTTAATAAATCTGCACCCCAATCCCGCACACGCGTGTAATATAGTAAGTCAACATTATAAAAAAGTGATCATATACTAGTTGTAGTACAGTGATAATGTAGGGCCCCTATCATCATCATATCAGCCTATTGCAGTCCACTGCTGGACATAGACGGCGCCAACCTTCACGGTCCTCCGCATCTCGCATCCAGCCACCACCGGCCACCTTCCTCAGGTCGTCGGCCCCTATGCTCTGCTGGAAATATTGCACGCATTGGAAACCCCACAAAATTCATTTTACATTGACGTAGGCGTTGTGCATTTAATGGCGTATAGCGGCCACACATACCACAGTGATATGGTCATAATGATTGATATGGTAGAAGTTAAGTTTGTATGTTTTTAGCCATGGTTTAAAAGCGTAATATATTATTTTATTCCTTTCTCTAGTACAAGCTCCTACGTATTTTATTTTTGAACAATTATTAAATTTTGTTTTGGCAAATAGTAAAGCTGTGTCGTTCCTTGCTCAGAGGATAAGTATAGCTATCCAACGCCGTAACGCAGCCAGCATCCTCGCCTCCTTGCCTCAAAGACACGGGTTTATTTTTGATTAAGTAGGTTTTAAGTTTATTTATTTTTATTTCATGCATGCCTTTGTTTTTCTTTCTTTTTATTGAGAAGTGTAGATACATCCACTTCAGAAGCAAAAGCATGTACCCTTAGAATGCCTGTATCAAAAGAATAGTACCTTTCAGTTTTTTTCAAATATTATGACTAAGAATAAATGAATTATGCTTGAAGGTAAAATTTTCGAAAAAATCTAGCTATCTCCTGAGCTGATTACTTGTTGGACAAAGAAGGTCCAATAAAAAATACGTCTTCAATATACGAATTTGGTACGGGTTCAACTCCAGTCACCCCGTATAAGTATGTTTCATTTTCAGTTACTTGCTAAGTCACTAAATTTCTTGATTTTCCGACTTGATAAAAACCAGGACATAAATAGGACACAAAGATTTTTCGTTACAGGCACGGTCTCTATCAACATGACTATCATCGATTTTAGGCAAACGAAGGTTGTACACCTTTGGCTGCTATACCTTTAGCTACATAAGATGTAGTTACGATAAAACGTCTACAACCTTAAGAAATACGAAATAAAAATTAAATACAGCCCTTTTGATACAACGCATTTCTTATTTTCTTGCGCTTACATTGCATACCTCCTTCCTTAAAAAAGGTTATATATTTTTTTCAACGTTTCTAAGCATGCACCTGCAATCCCTTTGAGTTGCATAGCTCTTTGTTAATACTATGAGTTTATAAATACTATTTTCGGAAGAATCTAAAGAGAAATACAATGAAAACGTAAATAATTTATGTTATAAGTATCCTTGACTTGAGTAAAAATAGTGTGAATCGTTCTGTTAAATGTAAAATATTTGATCTGAAAGTTTGCTCCAGCCATCTCATTAATAGACGGATTTTCTGTACTGAACAAATAGATCTACTTTTTTACCCGACTGTGGAAGAGGGGTTATGTTTTTCGAGAGTATGTATGTATAATTGTTTGGAATGCCGTATAGCCCAAACGGCTGGACGGATTTTGACATACGTATCGTGGAATTTATCGAAATTATGGTTGTGACATGGGCTACGTAAGTTTTTAAAATGGCGTCCGCAAATGAAAATAAGGGGTAGGGGGAAGAGTAAGGTGAAACAGGGTAAGAATAACAATATGGGTATCATATGAAAGCTAGTGAAAAGGCCATTTCAATAATAAAATACATTTTGCATTCGGCTATTTTGTTTTTTTAAATAATTAGGCATCACTTGTTACCTTCGTGCCTATAAATTATTTTGAATCACTTCAAAGCACTTCGAAATAACTCATTACCACAGCCAGCCGGTGTAACCAAGCGCGAGCCGCCGCGTCATTTTAGCACTATAATGTAACGTTTCGGAAACATTTTAAATTAATTTAAAACAGTTAATTGGACATCATTAAATTGCTATGGATTCGTTTGAATGCACCAACTCGTGTGGTCTCCCTTACATACTCCACCAAACATTGCTACTGAAACTACTCGTAATTGATGATAATTATCCAAAATATTTTTGAATAGCTGTTGCTTGCGACTTGTCTGCTTAGACTCGATGATACACAATAATGACTCATACTCTCATCGCCGTCCAGTAATCATGACCTCTTAGTTGTAGCATGTCGTATGGTGAAGAGAGGTCACCCTGCATCCCAGGATATTCTATTGATACTTAATTGTTTGTTTCTTGTTTTAATATCAATAGAATACACATATTCTATTGATATTGAAACGTCATAGCTAGCCTAGGCTGTGCTCCGAACTACACAATGTTCAATTGAGCATTAATCTTAATTTAGCAGATTTTGAGACTACATGACAAAAAAATCAAAGAGTATGTTTAATTCACTAATATAAACCTAAACTAAGACCTGCCCCCTAGTGCTATTTAGGAATATATAAAAAATACCTCTATCTTTGTCTTTAGGGTTCCGTAGTCCGACAAGGAACCCTTATAAGATCGTTCAGTCCGTCCTAGTCTGTCACAGCAGAATATCTTCTACGTTTATGAACTGATATGCATGTAACTTGGTTCGAGGATACTTCACTTATAGATCTCTTTTCTAAAAATACAAAAAAATTAAATTACCCCTTTTTAAGGGTACCTCCCCATACATGTAAGGGGGTGGGTGAATTATTGTTTTGTGTGCACTCCCTTGTGTGGGGTATCGTTGAAAAGAATTATAAAAATAAGGTAGGGTTTCCATATAACACTTTTTTATCAGCTTTACCATTTGCGAGATATAGCCCCACCAAAGTCGTTTACACGGTGTCCCCCCCCTGTAATTTCTAAAGTCTTGAACCTATAAACTTCAAATCACTCGCGTAAAGAAACAGACGCGGAAACTCTTATTAATTTTTTTTCGGGTATCCTGTGATGAATACTTTTGAAATTATAAATAAAATAAAAATATATACCTTTTTTCCTAAAGAACAGTATAAACTATTAACCTGGTATTTAAGTAATTTAGACTTAATTTCTTTCCCCCTGTAAACAGGCAAAACAGCGCGGTGCCAAAAATGACTACGGAACCCTACTTTATGCGTGGTCCGACACGCACTTGGCTGGTTTTTTTTAATCAACGAGAATCTAAATTTTGACGTTCTATTATTTTATTATGCACGTACTATTTATAGGCAAAATCATCAAACTCCTGGCACTCATGCCAGTTAGAAAAAAAATGAGATATTGAGATATGCCATTAGGTTTAAGATTTTTTGACGGATTGCCTCGGTTGGGCCGGTTTCTAGGTTTTTCTGTCTTGTAAAAACCCAGAAACAGCTCTGGAATCTGGAAATTAGTGTTAACTTTCCATGCCTCGGAAAACACGTTAAGCCTTTTATTCTAAAGCTGACATTTTGATTATTATTTTTATTTTCATGATTTATCATTTTTAAATAATTACATTGTACCTACTTATCATCAAAAACAAAAGTGTAGCAAGAAATCCGATAATTTGCATGTGCCTAATTGGGGATTACTGATGAATCAATATTGTTTTCTCTCGTTATGGCCATATTTTAACAATCTTTGTTCAAATCAACAATTTTGAAAATCCGACTTTTGGCGCGGGCAAAGTCGCGGGGAACTGCTAGTGATCTGATAAATATCTCACTACAACGCATTTTTGAGCAACATTTAATTTGCTTGTTTACCCGTTAAAGGTAAGCTTCTAGGCGGCTCCAATTAGATTAAAAGCTGTAGCTTAGTGAGAAAAATAACAAATGTTTTCCAGTTAAGTAGATAATGTTTTGCAGACAGTCTTAATGGATCAGAAAAAAAAAACAAATATTTATTTCAGATTTTACGGATTGAATAAACATGTAAGTAGATAGGTACTTTTGTAACTTTTAATAATAAGTTCTGCAGCTGAATATGTTAACACGTATACCTATCTATCTGTTATATGGCTGCCTCGTTGGTCTAGTGGTCAGCACGCTGTGTACTATCCACGAGGTACCGGGTTCGAATCCCAGGTCGGGCCGAGAGTGTTTGGGCTTTTCTGTCTTGAAATTACTCAGACACAGCTTCGGAGTCAGGAAGTTGGTGATGTTAACACCCCCGTGCTTCGGAAAGCACGTTAAGCCGTTGGTCCTGCGCCTGATCTCTCTACGGTTATATCGGGCTGCCGTCTCACCGAATTATGAGAGTGAAGGAACAGAGAGTACACCTGTGTATTGTGCACACACTTGTGCACTATAATATGTCCCGCGCAGTTGGCTAATCTCTGTTGGGATAGGCCGCCGTAGTCGAAATTCGGCTAAGGAGACATTAATTTATTAATTACCTGTTATATATTTTGGAAATTAACATATCCGTTGACCTGAAAGTGTTTATTTATTTACAGTACAATACAAAAGACTGCGGACCTGAATTATTATCATCATCAGCTTGGGTGGGCTGTAGAAATTACATTTGAAGTCTATACAGTACTCTCTCTTTCCGGCTTGGCCTCTTCCCTTCCATCCAATAACATTCATACTTACCACCATTTATGTTATAAGTTTTTTCACACTCCTCATCACATGTCACCACGATTTTTACGGTTTCCCGTAATCTTTTCTGTCATAGACGCCACTTTTAGGGTCGAGTTCACCAACACATGTTTAGTTCTTAAACAGCCGTTTTAAAATGATTTGACACATTTTGTATAGAAATTGTGCCAATAAACCGTCAAGTCCCGTTTACCGGTTGTTTAAAAATTGGCGAACTCGGGTCTTAAACTTCTTTCCAAAACGAAGTTGAGTCCATAACCCAAACTGCAGCTAGAAAGCTTGGAGTTCTCTCTAAGGTCAGGCGATATTTTACATCGAAGCAGCTTCTACAACTATACCAAGCTCAAGTTAGATCTTGTATGGAGTACTGCTGCCACCTTTGGGATGGATCTGCCAAATACCAACTGGCTGCATTTGACTCGATGGAAAAAAGAGCAATACGAATTATTGGAGACACCGAACTTTGTGAAACTAAGCTCCAAAGCCTCGAACTTAGGCGTAAGGTGGCGTGCCTTTCAGTAGTCTACAGGCTACATTTCGGCGAGTATGCGAAGGAATTGCACGAATTGATTCCACCGGCCTCTTTCTACTAACGGGACATAAGACGCAGGCGGGGGTTCCACCCTTATTATGTCGTTGACATACCACTAATACGCACCAAACGTTTTAAATCTTCGTTCCTCTTGCGTACGGCTAGAGAGTGGAATTCGTTGCCAGCTGAGGTGTTCCCTAAACACTACGATTTAGATTCCTTTAAGAAAAGAGTGAATAGGCTGCTTCTAGACAGACATGTCCCATCATCGGCCGCATCGTCGCTTACCATCAGGTGAGATTGCGGTCAAATGCGGTAAAATTCGGTCTGCCTATTAAATAAATTTAAAAAAAACAACGGCAGAAAATACTTTTGGTGTGAACGATGTCTAAGACCTGAGTTCACCAACATTTAAACAGGCGGTAAACATAGACTGACGGCTAATTTGCCATAATCCCCATACAAAATATGTCAAATAATACTAAAAAGGCTGTTTCAAATCAACAATTGTTTGTAATCTCATAAGCATCGTTCGCTGCGACTCATCCGCTCACTGAAAAGTCGCTGGTTCGATTCCCGCCTCTGGTGGTCATTTTTCCAAGTGCAATAATATACAGGGTGGCCCGTTTACAGTGGTAAATTGTGGAAAACAGTGGACCACTATGATTTTCTGTTTAAAGAATAACCCTATGTTACCCATTTGCAGCCGCTGTACCCAAGCGAGTACAGTGTTGAAAAACATATTGTTTGTAAATTTCTTAATAAATGTAGGTTGATTATTTTGTAATTTGGTAAAAATGTGAATATCAAGAGCTAAATAAAGGGTCACTACTGTTTTCTACCCTTCGATTGCCAGAATTTTAACAAAATACTGATTTGTGTAAAAATATAGTACTTCATAAAAACATATTTTTGTTTTATAATTAAGCACTCTGTCTTCATTTTAAGTTCGAGTCTCAGTGCGTTGTTATTAGTTTCGCGTTGGCCGTTAATGGGTGATACTTTTTGGCAGTGTCAGCAAAACTTTGGCGGTGCATTTTTTTTCCACTGGATTTTTCCGAAAATCAATCTGTTGCCGAAAAATTTAAAAAAAACTACAGAAACGAAGAAGAAAAAGTTAAACTAAAAAAAACAGTCTAATAATTTACACTAGATGAGCCTATAGCGCAATAGATAGATTATTACGCTATGCCCATACCAAATTTCATTCGATTCGGTCCAGTAGTTTTCATAACAGAGAGGTTTTGCGTCAAAAATATTGAAATTTCCTTTTTTTTTAAAACGTAAAAATTTCTAAACCATAAGTTTTCGTTTACCTAAATTATGTTTTAAGCGATCACTCATGGTGCTCTCAAGCTGACAAAAATCTTTGGACCACAGTAAACGGGCTACCCTGTAGTTAGATTGCAAAGTGAATGCTTATCACTTAAAAACAACTTGTTTTTCTTTTGTTTTAAATAATTTATCTTAATTTCTATTAATAAGTTGTATAAACATTACTATTATAGTTTAGTTACCAGTGTTTTTGTTAGAAAGTAAGTTTATAATTTATCGTATTTGCAAGCTTCATCTTTCGATTGTTAAATACTTGCAATAGTATTTCTTTCGAATGTTGAGGGTGTAATTCCAATAACATTGATGAAAGCAACGCGGCATTACAGCGTTAAGAAGCACTTGAAAATTTCGACAGGCTCTGCCAACGCCAGGGTGGCCAAGAGGTTGGGCAATCGCCCGGTACGCGAGGAACGCGAATTCGATTCCCGCCTCTGGTGGTCATTTTTTCAAGTGCAATAATATATTTATAGTGCATACAGTCTGTATAGGCACTCCACGAAACTCTATTTTAATTTTAAAAGTAGTATTTGTACACCAACTCTTCCTCATCAAATATAGCCGGAGGCGGAAATCAGCAAAAATTGCAGGATGCACGCAAATATGATTCTTGCGCCTCACCGGAAGTTAACCTTGTTACACCCCGTGCGGGCCACGGGCCTTCAGCTATATGGAACGCAAAATATTTTACAGGAAGCAGAAAATGGGATGCGTTTTTAATTCAAGAATGTTTTAAACCTGAAAAGTAATTTAAAACAACCTTTAAACATTTTTGATGCATTTTCCTTGAAATATGTACTGTTCCTGTATTCCTTAAAATATGTAGGCCTACGTTTAAATAATTAACGAACATAATATAAGTATCCAGTATTATATTAAACCCTCGTCTTTACTAGCTGCTAAATATTAATATTATTAATTTATTATGAGTAAAAGGTTTCAATCGGACTCGCACATGAAGGGTTCCGTACCATTATAATATTATAACCTTTATTTTAGTTTTAACAAGCAATCTTAGTTACTTAAAATAATTTATTCCAAGGATTTTAAGGGGGACGTCGTACTGGACCAAACAATTGCACATTGAAGTTTAATACTTCGTAAATAAGCATTAAATTAAAAAAGGCCTTAGAAACACATTAGTCATTTTAAAAGACCTACTCAACAATACCCCACACGATGGGGTGAAATAAAATACATCCCCACTTCACATGTAAGGAGCTAAGAAAAAAAAAACTAATTTTTATTTTACCACTTTGTCGGCGTAGTTGGTATACATACACCTACAAAATTACAGCTTTCTAGTAGACGGACATACAGACGACAAACATGACGAAACTAAAAGGGTACCATGTCAGGACTCTAAAAATTTGCAGCTAAGAATCATCTCGATAAGTCGTCAGCTTTCAAAAGATAAAACCGCATCACAATCGGTCCGTTTGTTTAGGAGCTACGATACCACAGACAGAGTCACAAACTCGAACTTTTAACACCCCTCTTTTTGCGTCGAAAAATAAGTTTACATGCGAGGGATGGAGCGCATCGGGAAAATTGCATCGAACTAGAAGTTATTCAGCTAATGGACGTGAAACGATGGTAATTAGTTGCTGCGGCAGTTTAGCACGGGTACACAGGGCAACACGTCTTTGAACTACGAGTATGAAAACTGCTTTTATTGCGTAGGAAATAGAGGCGGTCTCAATGTTTTAACGTTGAGAACTCCTCTATTCCAAAGTGGGGTGTCTGACGTATGGCCGCTGTGTACCTACAGCTAGCTTACGAAATCATTCTTCGAGACACAAGCAAGCTGGTCAAATCTGAATGCGTAAAAGATACTTCAATCAGGCCTGTGTAACTCCCCACGTTGGTAGCAAAAACGTACCGCGTCGCATGATAGTACGTCACTGAATAGGTTTAGTGTATTATAATTCATATTTCAGAGTTATAGGAATGAAATTATCTTGCAATAGATTTCTGTAGGTGTCTAAACGAGCATGTTTTTGACTCTGAGGCGAACTAAATTACACCGTATCGTTGAGGACATTGAGTAGATATTTTTTTTTACTTCATAGCAAAGTCATACATCTGTACGGTGTACTACTACTACTTATTCTGTGCTTCAATGTAACTATACTTCGCAGTTTTTAAAAGGTTTTCCTAAGGGCTCATTCACACGGGATCCGTCATCATTGACGATTCGTCAAAATACACGATACGTCATGATGACGGATGGACGTTCACATTGCATACGGAACCGTGTTTTTTCACGATTCGTCAAAATATCCGAATTGGTGGCATTAGCTGATTCGTCACAATAAATTCACGATTCGTGTATTTTGACGACTCGTGATTTTTAAAAACACGAAGAATTTAAGACGAATCGTCATTTTTGACGATTCGTGATCCGTGTAAACAGAGGCATTCAAAATGCATTGCCGCCGTCAAAAAAAAGAACGAATCGTGAAAAAAGACGAATCGTCCTTATTTTTAGTTTAAAAAACGGCAAAATATCACGTTTGTAAGTGTGAACCTCACTAAAATATTATTTTATTCTGTTTTTAAATTTTTCCGAACAAAAAGTGATCGTACTCAACTTTACGAATTATGTTTGTGTTTTATGCAGATATTAGTCGAATATTTGAATAACACTACACATAAATTTGGAATGTGTAGACCATGTGCTAACTTAAGTGCACTTCTTAAAGCTACCCTTTATAAAGGGTGCCGCCACTTAAGGCGGTACCTCTTTAAAATATTTGTTCACGTAATTTTTATAAGTTGCCTATCGCTGCCATCAACAGGTAGAAGAACTCGTGCCGACAACGCCCACGCTCAACGATCGCTATAAGCCTCTCAACATGATAATTGGCGTAATCCTCTAAAAGACGAAAACAACCTAATTGCGGAGTGCCCTCGAAATGTTGTGCGAAACGATTTTTATGAGTGTACATCGTTATTTTTTTAAATTGAGGGCTTAGCGCGAGTTTTTCCACGTGTTCACCATTTGGCTGTGTGAAGAAAGAAAAAAAGCCGCAAGGGGCACTGACGAAATTCTATTGAAATAACCCGTCACACGGACAATGCTAAGCACTAAAACAACTTGCGCTAAGTCCTCTGAGAAAAGTTTGCATTTCGGTTGAGTAGACGAGTGCAGAAGCACTCGTAGTTAGTAGATACTAATCGGATAGGATGCAGAATAGGTTCGAAGAAAGTTTATTAAGTATTTTAAAACCTTTAATTTTTTTTGAAGTAACCGAAAAATAATGATTGATATTCGTATGCTAACTTCAACAAAAAATACAATACTAAAATATGTATATGAAAGATAATGCTCAAGTATACCTAATTAAGGACAAAACAAAAAACGGCAGCTATCCAGTGCAAGCAAAACCATCGTTCACCCCATTTGTAGGCTGTTTATTGAGTTCCGCTGGTTCCACATACCGACAATCACTGCATCACAGATCCCAACATAAATACGTGCAGTAAGGCCAGGCCATTTGACAAAAGCATGCAATCTGCAACGACAGCAGGGGCATTTTGTACGAAATAGGCGGCGCGATAGCCGAGTGGAGAAAACTTTACTTCTCATCCGAGATTGTGAGTTCGATTCCCCGCCTGTACCACTGAGTTTGTATAAAAACTTAAGTACAGTCTTTTTCAAAGATATTGCGGCCTAAACGGTGAAGGAAAAATATGGTGAGAAAACCTGCACACTAGTTGGCTAGTGTGTGAAATGGATAAGGCAGCAAACCACTCCATTAAAATTGCCAAGAAAGTCGTTGTGTGTGTTTCATTCCACATAATGATCACGACCTTGATATACGATTGTGAAGAAGAAGGCAAGGGCGACGTTGCCGCTTCGTGAAGAGAGTTTTTGTTAGTGCTACGCTAGATGCAACTGTTAAAATGACGATAGCGTGCTCCCGACATATGGATTACGTGGACATAATGCCTAAGTTTTTAAGAAACGTCTTGTAAATTAGTATCTGAGTCCTTACTCCGGTTGATGATATCCGTATTTTCGAATGTAGCCGTCCCTTTCACTCACGACAGAATGACTACGCAAACAATCGTGATGGCCGAAAATACGAACATCGACAACCGGAGTAGCCTCTGTTTTGTGTAAAAGCACAGATAATATAATACTACGTAAAAGTAACTTATTTTTGGGGATTAATCGATTATGGCTAAAGAAAGTTGATGCATCAAAGCCGTTTATTTGCAAACTGTCAGTTTCAGCAATGTGAATGATGCGAATTCGGCGATTTAGATCAAACATACGTTGATACTAATAAAAAAAAATATGTCGTCCAGATGTTCTTTTGACTTTTACTCTGTTAGACGCGAGCGTCAAATCGATATCTACATAATCACGAAGGGAGTAGACGCCAACTTGGACATCAAAGCACCTGGATTTGAATAAGGTTGCTTTTTCTTCCTCTATTGTGATTGTATTAATTGCGGTATTCGTGCTTGGTTTCAACCCTCCATTGAAATGCAAAAGTGTAACACAATGAATCATTATAATCCAAACAACAACAAGGTTACAGCTACTCCTTATTAGATGGCGCTGTACCCATTTGACTTGCGGTAGCATTTCCTTTGTCACATAATATAAGAAGACCGGCAATGTCACCACTACGCCTCACTAGATGGCACTGTATCCATTTGACTCGCGATGACATTTCGTTTGCATTTTAGAATAAGAACACTGGACACAATTTGTAAGGTAACTCTGTCCACACTAGCTCTAGCGCTCAGTAGCAGCACTCCCTCTGGCTCTCAATCCTTGCGACCTTTGGGTGTCTCTATTGTGCCTATTGTCCGGTTGTTCATGAGTTAACCCGCGTACATTTAAGTGTATACTTATACGTTAAATAAAACACGCTTATCGCCAAGTTCGTGTTTTATTACAAATCTTCGCTTGTCGTACTTCTACGTCGTCATCGTTACCGGCCTACCAGAAACACCGTTCTACAAAAGTAGATATGTGACATGAGTTGAAAAGTCGTAATTACACCGTATTGTTTTCACGATTGTTATCACCTACACCATGGGCGAAGGAACAGAGAGTGCACCTGTGTATTGCGCACACACTTGTGCACTATAATATCACTCGTAGTTGGCTAAATCTCGGTTAAGATTGGCCGCTGTAGTCGAAATTCGGCTAGGACCATAATTAAAACGTGATCTAAGCGGTTTTTAGGATTCCATACCCAAAGGACGGAAACGATACTGTACTACTAAGCCTACAATGTCCGTCTGTTAGTCACCAGGCTGTATCTCATGAACCGCGATAGCTAGAGAGTTAAAATTTTCACAGATGATGTACATACAAAATTTTTAACAACAGATTATTTTATGTGAAGTGTTATTCAAACATTCGACTAAAATCTGTTAAGTACGATCACTTTTTGTTTGGAAAAAGATGAGTTACAAAGTATATATTACGTATTCTTTTAACTCATTTGAGCTTTTGGCCTTAAAAAAACCTCTAACAGGACCTTATTTAACTAATTAGTGACCATTTAAAGGATATTTTATTACAGTCTATATTTTCCACATTATTCACGAAAAACCGTTTTGTGACGTACGCCGTTTCGTTCTGAGCCAAACTGGCTTCAAACAAGCTCGGCGATAAGGAACCTGTAGCACTAGCCTGTGTTTCTGCTGTAGTAGAGTTTATCGATAAATGAGGGGTCAGAGGTCGGGGGTAAGTGTCAAAATACACTTTTAGGGAGCCGGCTTTTAAGGTATAGGTCAAAGCCGACCACGTGCGGCAGCAGCAGACGAAGTGTCGACGCAACACAACTGGTTTGTATGTATTTCTATGAAATACCATTCGTGAATAGAAACCACAAGTGTCACGGCGACATGTCGTCTGCTGCTGCCGCGTGTGGTCGGCTGCGAACTTTCTTATACTACTGTTACATTATCATTATAATAATATGGGAATCTTGAACTAAAATCGTTTGCACATAATATCATCGTAGTTTCGTAAGGACAAATTAAACCAAATAGCTACTCTAGGAACGTAACAATGAAATTTAAACTCGCACACTGACATCAAATTTTTTGAAGTTTACTGACCGTGATTCGAATTTTGAAATCGTTTGAGGCATGGCCTACCCAGCAAATCTCTGTGCAAAGTGGTAAGGCGCAATTGACCTCGCACTTAAATAAATACTCGTAGGTATATGAGCGGTTAATTTGAAATTAATGACGGATACCTAATTAACGTCCTAATTGAGACAAACATTTTAAAATTCTATATTAATTTATTTTATTTGTTTTATAGTACCTACATTTTTATTTATTAGTAAGGCGGGGAAAATGTTTTTTTTTTAATTGGTTTAAGTTTATAAAAAATATTCTATAGAAGTGATCTCTGAAATCCGACTGACTAATTCTTTCACTAGTAGAAAGCTACCTTTAGTTAGTGACATACTCAAAATTATTTTAGAAATGCACCCGTGCGATGCCGTGTATGCCGCTCTAAAACTCTTTCCCCCTTATTACAAAAAAAAATACTAGGTTTAACCCAAGACTAAATTTAATATTAGCCGACCAATCAGACAAGCGTATAAAAACGCTTAAGCTGTAAGGTTATCTATACATAAAATAGTAAAACCGATGCGTCTGTACATGAGTATTTTCACCAAAACCTAGAGGTGATGTTAAAATAGTAACAGAAAAGGAATCTACTTTTTTTTTGTCTGTTTGTTTATCTGTTTGTCTGTCTGTTTGTACACGCTAATCTCCGGAACTACAGAACGGATTTGAGTAAAACTTTTTTTATAGTGTAGTTATAGAGTCGGAGTAACTGACGTGGAACCTAAGCAGTACACTTAAACTAAGCGAGATATGAAAGCAGCGCCTTAAGAAAAGTTAGTAAGCGTGATAAGCACTTTCTATTGACGTTCATAAATTAAAGGTCTGGAGCAACTGATATAGAACCTTAGCAGCTCAGCTCAACTATAAGAGATATGAATAGAGCGCCTTAGGGAACATTGTTCAGCGTGACAAGCACTTTCTATTAACGTACACAAATTGAAGGTCTGGAGCAACTGATATAGAACCCTAGCCGCTCAGCTCAACTATAAGATATATGAATGGAGCGTCTTAGGGAACATTGTTCAGCGTGATGAGTATTTTCTATTGACGTACACAAATTGAAGGTCTGGAGCAACTGATATAGAACCCTAGCAGCTCAGATCAACTATAAGAGATATGAATAGAGCGCCGTAGGGAACATTGTTCAGCAGCGTGATGAGCATTTTCTATTGACTTACACCATTTGAAGGTTTGAGCAATAGCTCAATAGATATGCTAAAAATATGTGATAATATCAATAGATATGCTAAAGCTGCTTTAGACTGATTTTCAAACTTCCAAGGTAATCCTACTGTCTCCAAGTTACGATCTGGTGACGGAAACCTGGAAAAATGATCCTTCAGATTTTATAGGCATGCATACCATATATTTGCTACAGCATTAATTTAGGAATTTAAGCGTTTACATTCAGGAGTCATAATGTGATGATGCTGACCTTAACGCTAAGTAGTTTGTGGATACTCTCACCACAGACATATTGTCGAAATTTTGTTGAATTGCTTTATTATTAATGAAAGATCAAAGTGAATAGTCTCTATTTTTTATACTACTTATCACTAACTAACGGAAATTGAACTACGAATGAAAGAATAGTCTTACTTACTTAACGTTATAAGAGAAAACGTATGGAAGGCCTTTGTTCTGCAGTGGGACACGACAGGATCCTAATAATAATAATAACTTTACGATAGTATAAACTTACAAACCGACCTTAGAGTAGGCTAGGGATACAATAAATAAATACTAAACCGCATTCATCTGTTGAGGTAGGGAGGTTTGAGTCTGACTTTTTTCTGAACACTTAAACTAAAGTTACGTATATTTTTTTTAAAACGAATAAAACTGCCTTCCATAAAGTAAACTAAAAAGTAAAAAAAAAATCCTTTACACTTTTACTAAAAAGATATACGACAAAATTTAGTTTTGGGGTCGGTATCACTGCCATGCGAAATTTTCTTACCAGAGGAGGGTGGCGAGGTGATAGTAACGTATTTAAAAAGAGTACCTATTGACCTTCATTTTTCATTCCTCTCTTCTCCTTACGATATGGTAGACTAAGAGATCATGATAGCTGGATGGCGACGGGAGCATAAAATAATTTGTATCATCGATTCCACGCGTACGAAGTCGCGGGCAACAGCTAGTGTAATAATAATTTTTATAATTGATTCCGCTATATGCTGTCAACAAGGTGACCCTCTTGGACCTGCCATTTTCAGTTTGGCTATTAACCCCTTCATTCAAAATTTATTCTCTAAATTTAATGTATGGTATTTAGACGATGAGACCCTAGGAGGTGACGCTGACACTGTTTTTTTAGACTTTTCTAGAATAATTCAAAAATTTCATACAATCCTTGCTTTAAATTTTGACAAATGCGACATTTTTATTTCAGAACATCTTCCTTTGAAGAAATAAAATAAAATCTAAATTTCATAGTTTGGCCCCCAATATTAAGATTCTCTCAGAGTCAACCCTTTATCTCCTAGGCTCTCCCATCTTCGATAATGCAATACCCCCTCATTTCCAAAAATTAGTAACTAAAGTTGATGAATGTTCAGACCGCCTTTTGGAAATAAACGCTCATTCGGCTCTCCTTATACTAAAATCCTGTCTCTTAGTTCTTAAATTTAATTATCTATCTTATTCGTTGCTGTCCTATTAGGAAATTCAAAAATTGGACTATAATTTAGACAATCTAGTTAAAACACATTTGGAAAAGATTCTGAACATTCATCTTTTGAAACGGTCTTGGGATCAAGCGTCCCTTCCTATCCGTTTTGGTGGGATTGGGACGCGCAAAATTTCAATCGTCTCCTTACCTACCCTTTTATCCTCATCTTACAGCACGTCCACTATCGTTGCAAGTATCCTGCAGCCTTCTACTGCAAACTTCGAAATGGCGTGACGAGGCTAAAAACGCTTGGGAAATGGCATATCCGACAAAATTCCCTTCAGATCTTAAAATTGTTGAGACCAAATTTCTTGTGAGTTTCTTATTTGTTTCTTATGTTTACGCGAATTTTTGAGCTCAATTTTACGGATTACTTCGCGATTTATTTACATTTTATATTAACCTGACGTTTCGAACACTTTACAGCTTTCGTGGTCACAGGGAGACTAAGGTATTATTTGACAATTATTGAAAAATTAAACTACCGTCACTTATTAATATTAATTTACGTTCCTATTTACGCAGAAAGAGCTAACCGTGTCTTTCTCTTTCTTTTGAAAAGTCTTATTGACAGTAGCACTGACAACGCGGATCTAGCAAAACTAAAAGCAGTTTCCACCAAGGAAGCAGGATACTGACTTCAGGCCTATCCTTCGGCCAAAGTGGGAACCCTTTTGGACTCAGAAACTCTACGAGTCGCGATAGGTCTGCGTGTTGGTGCTGAGGTTTGCCTTCCACACAGATATCCGTGTGGTACTGATGACTGATGTCAGCTCGTTGGGACATCTCGGACTCTCCTGTACTAAAAGTGCAGGTCGCTTTTCGCGCCATTCCAGCATCAACGACATCATCCATCGGTCTCTTGCCTCTATCAACGTGCCGGCGTTACTCGAGCCTCGAGGCTCTTGTGTGGAACGCTACCTGTGTCGACACACTTCCAGCCTCTCATCTGCCCGGGACAAGCCGTGATGCTGGTTTAGCTGCGTCATGTGCCGAAAACTTGAAAAAAACAAGTTCAGGCAGATCGACTCCTGGTACCACTTTGTACCGTTTAGAGTCGAAACACTGTGTCCGTGAGGTCCCAACGCTATCTCTTTTTTCAAAGAGATTTCCAAGAGGCTGGTTGACATCAGTGGTGACCCAAGAGCTGGCAGCTACCTTGCTCAGCGTATAAGCATCCAGCGTGGTAATGCTGCCATCATCCTGGGAACCTAACCTCACTTTTTATAATTTTTGTTTTTTCTTATTTTAAATCATTTATCTTAATTTTTATTAATAAGTTGTATATAAATTACTATTATAGTTAAGTTCGTTTTTGTAAGTAAGTAAGTATGTAATATATTTTTTTTTTTTAGAATGTGTCATTCATTTCTAATTTGTCTGCTAAAATTTAGTCCTAATTTAAACTTGGTACTAAGTTTTTTGTAATAAAGCCGTATTGGTCTCATTTAAAAAGTGGTTTTATATGAGCACTAAAACTACTTTCTAGGAGGGTGTGCGTTTCTCTTACACGTAGCATTGGATTTTCAAGACCTAAATATGAAAATAAATATCAATAAAATGATATCCTCGATGCTTTGAAAAGGGCTCTCAACTCATTTATTCAATACCGGTCACTCTGACCGGCATTACCTGCATCTATGATATTTTGAAAAGAACGATTATTCTAAAATACCGTTGTACGTTATTGAAAAATAATAATATATAAATAATAATAATAAGGTATACACAGATAGTTTGTTAACACACTTCTATCAAAGCAATGTACAGATTGTTATAAAAACATGTACTAACCTCTTATTTTCGTAAGATGAAAAATTACATCAATTTGGCGGGAAAGCAACTGACATGCGCCTCTCCTCAACGAATGCTCAGAACTGAACGAGGATTGAAGCGGATGTGCGGGGTAGGCCTGGAAGATTTCATGAATAGCAGATGAAAAATCATATGAAATGAATTTCATTGTTCACACCTGCTATTTTTTTCATATAGACTGCTACAAATCGCACTCTGCGAAATCATAGATCATGCTCATTTCATTTCATTCATTGGATGACTGCTTGTAGCAGAGCGAATCGCGAGCGAGCGAGTAGGAATGATTTGCCCTAGGTGCGCGTTAGAAAAAGACAAACACACTAGTCATGCGATCATAGGTGACGATCGATACTGGGTGGGCATTTTAAGAACTTTAAACTTATGAACATAAAGTTGATTTTTCATGACAACCTAAATATGAAATTTCATATCAGTAGAAAATTAGCAACCGTTCACAATAATTCATATTTCATTATAAGTAGCAAATAGCAAAAGTGTTACATTATGACACTGCGAAAAAAAATTATTGCCAATGAAATTTCATATGAAAAAAAATCATCATTTCATGAAATGAAAATGAATTAAAAGTAGCAATCATTTCCATACCTAGTGCGGGGCCATGTCACGCCACCTGTTATGTATGTGTGCGTGCTCGTATTTTGCTTAGTTTCCGAGGCAATGTGTTGACCGGTATTGCCGACTGACCGGCATTTCCCATTCTTACCCTAATTAATAATTGAAGCCAGAAATAAATATGAGAAAGTCCGGGAGACTAACACAGGTGGGAGAGTTGACGCATCGAAACTCGAACAGTTAAAACTTAAATCTCATTGCAATCTTATGTCAATAAATAACAATAGTATCCAATGACAGTGTATTTAAAAAAAAGTAGACATGCCATCTCCTATAGCGCGGCGATTCGAATTTGATGCGCCCAGCACACGTTACGTTCGTTTACGTGTCAAATGTCATATGTGTACGAAATTAGTCCGGAGCGCGAACCACTACACCAAACGGTTCTATATTATAATAATAATAGGTAAACTTAAAAAAATCATATTTTATAAAAATACATTACTCGTTATAAGATTCTAAAACAATATTATCATTCTTATTATGAAGTTCCCAAAAATAATAAAAGCAATCAAAACATAAAAATTACAGGATTTTTACTTGTAGTTTTTAAGGGATTATCTTTTAATGAGTGAACACTCAGTATTACAAATAAACCTTATACCTTTATTATCCAAACCTTAATTTTTAACTTTTATAAGCATGACAATATCAAAACAAAAAGAAACACGAGTAAGTATTTTATTTGTAAGTTATGGAAAAACGTTTAAGTTGTCTCCAAGTCGTATTTAAGTTATTCATGCACGATCCCCTTTATTTCCATTTGAGTGGTTCTAGTACTTAGCAATAGGAAAAACTTGAAAAATACGACATTGAGCTTTCAAAAGAAAAAAATAAGTTTTTCTCTTCTCGCCAACTTTCAGGTATTTAGCTATAACAATCACTGTGCGAGAGTATTGGAAATCAATATCAAATGCGTGCATTTTGATAATGCCGAAGTCCATCAAATAGGTATTTATTGGTGTAATGAACAAAGATGAATTCGAATGCACACAGGCGCGCGAGCCCCGGGCCGAGCTCGCCGACACACGCACACAGACGCACGGTATTACCGGTGCATATGCAAGCTACATCGATTGCAGACACGAGATGCACACATAGATGCGGTGCCCGGCAACCACCGCCCTAGCCCGGAGCTACGTAAAATAAAGACTCCATAATCATTTTACCGATACATCACTGGTATGTATGCGCTGGTAACTATAGTTTTAATAATTAGGATGAAAGTTGAGCACATCCCATCCCTTTGTTGATGGACTTATTGCTTGTTTGGTGTAACATTCAATACCGGAAGCCTGTCTGCATGCGAGGAATTCGTTTATTTGAAAGGATTCAACGATGTTCTATCCTTTGTCGAATACTTTCTACTTTCGCGACACCTATATGACCCTTGCCACAGGATATTGCGCTCTAAATTATCAATTCATGACTGAATTTTGAAAGTTGTATGCCAGGAGTAAAGGCAGACGAGACGACCACTTGTGACGGAAATTGTTGTGAAATAAAATGATACTTAAGTATTGTGAACGTATTCATTAAAAGTTTGCATGCATTACCAATATATAAGTAGAACGTATCGTGTCGGAAACCAATCTTGAAATCAACATGGAAACTTGTGGCTTAGGAAAGATACAGTACATAGTAAGATAAAAACTTGTTTACTGATGTTTGTAAATACAGCTCCTCATCTCGTTTATTTGTGTTAGTAGGTATACCTATTTGCAAATCTTAAAAAGTTCTGAACGGATTTCATGCCTTTCAACAGAGTGGTTCTGTTTGGAAAAAGTCGATATACTATGATTGTTGATGATGTTAAGGTTGAAGAAGCCAAGCCATCTGGGAGTTTTCATCGAAAACGCTGCCTACCCTTTGAGTTATAATAATAGAACATCCGCGAAAAAGTCCGTGAGTGCATTTGAATGTGTATCTTTATTGAACTATTGTTCTACCCGTTCGAGTCCCGGGCGAGTCGCTAGTTTACTATTAAATGAAATTTTCATCTCACCTGTACCGTTACCATGAGTTTACGGTAGTTTTACTCGCTAGCGACAACGTAAAAAAAGTGTATGGAAAATTTTAGTTCTCCAAGTAACCGCTAGAGGCGCTGTGCAATTTTCCGTACACTTTTTTTACGTCGTCGCTAGCGAGTAAAACTGCCGTAAACTCATGGTAACGGTACTGTTCGGAAAGTTGAACTTTCATGTGTAGATACCCGGGTGGGAAATAGCTTTTCCCTCCTACTTTATACTCCACTCCTACTATTGAATAAAAGGCCACTATCGAGTATCGATAGTTATTGCAATAGTCAGAGCTGTATCAGCTATCGATAGTGATTTTAGTATTGAACTTTGCTACTATCGATAGTATTGCTATGTGTCGATAGTATTTATATTAACGGAGCTATCGATACTATCATTACTATCGATACTATCATTACTATCGGTAGACTATCGATATTCTATTGATACTATTGCTTTTGCCTAGACCACTTATCGATAGTCTATCGATACTATCGATACTCTATCGATACTATCGATATTTTATCGATACTATTGCCTTTGCCTCAACTATCGATAGTCTATCGATACTATCGATATTTTATCGATACTATTGCTTTTTCCTCAACTATCGATACTATCGATATTTTATCGATACTATTGTTTTTGCCTCAACCATCAATAGTCTATCGATACTATCGATATTTAATCGATACTGTTGCCTTTGCCTCAACTAGATAGTCTATCGACACTATCGATATTTTTTCGATACTATTGTATTTGTCTCAACTATCGATAGTCTATCGATATTTTATCGATACTATTGCATTTGCCTCAACTATCGATAGTCTATCGATACTATCGATATTTTATCGATACTATTGCTGTTGCCTTAACTATCGATTGTCTATCGATACCCTCGATTTTCTCACAGTCGAAATGAAAAATAGTATGCTTAAATCGGGTTAAAGCACCCATTCCACTCTCGAGCTATTGGCGCTCTCACTTCGTTCGAGCGTCAGAAACTTCTCGAATGGAATGGTCACTTTCGTCCCTTGTATAACAATCTACTATTAGATGATATCATAATAAAAACTAAACATTACAATAGGTTACTTAAAGACTCTTGACACATGTCAAATCAATTTCCAAGAAAAAGTTGTTGTTGTTATTGAGTATTGAGTAACGCAACACTCGCTACACATCACAAAGGATGTCGCTAATTGGCAATATAAGACCGTCGAAAATCGCTTCAGACGCATTTGGAAACAAAGAAAAGCGTAATGATGGACGTATCGATTTATCTTAACTGAAGAAGCCTGAAACGCAATACAGGTATTACGAGTTTCAAAACAAAGGCTTTATAAAATAGCGCAGACTGATAATTGAAATTAATATCAGCAGGGCGTGATTGGATTTTAGTTTCACACAGAACCCTGCCTGTTTGTATTTGCAGAGCGTTTGATAGAGATGTTCCGGGAAGCGGGACATGCAATAGAACCCCCTAGCCACCCCATTGCCACCCTATAAATTCTAGGAATGCGTGTCAGACCTGGATTGAACCAACACCTGCCGTTCGAAAACTGAATGCTATTCTAACTTGATAGAGTCCATTTTCTGCGTCCCGCTTTTTGTAGTTTTGCCCGCGAGGATTACGTCAAACAAATCAGAGATACATTCATCTACTGAATATTCACGTCTGTGGAAAGGGCATTTATTAAATTCCATTGTTTCGTTCCTGCTGTTTTGTGACGGGAGCGTATAAGCTGACCAGTATGAATTCCCTAATGAGTATACCGCATGTTGATTTTATATTTTTTGACTTAACACTGTATCATTTAGGTACATCGTGTAAGTTATTAGTAGGTAATTTTTTAAATTCTGACAAAATTCTTCTCAAAAATATAATTTTATATAAAGCATAACAAAGTCCTTGATCAGTGAAGATCTTTTAAATAATAGGGAACAATGTGATATTTTTATGTTCCGCCTAGTAAAAATGTAGATTAAGTTTAATAGTATATGAGTACATTTAAGGGAATTAACGCTTTAATTTCATGAATACTGGTTCGAATCCCGGGTTGGGCCAAAAGTCTCTGGGTTTTTCTGTCTTGAAATAATTCAGACATGCTCTGGAATAACGAAGTTGCTGGTGTTAATAACACCAGCAACTTAACACCAGCTCCGTGCCTCGTTCCTGCGCCCTGATCTCTCTTCTCATCTCGGATTGCCGCCGTCACACCGTACTATGAGAGTGAAGGAACATAAAGGCGCAATACACGGGGTGTTGCGCACACACTTGTGCACTATAATATCTCCCGCGAAGTTAGCTTATCTCTGTTGAGATTGGTTGGCCACTGTAGTCAAAATTCGGCTATGAGATTTTTTTTTTCTTTTTCATTCCTAAAAAGATTTCAAATTAAAAACAAGATTAAAGTCGTAATCTCATCAGACGAGTCTCGATCACTCGTACTTATATCAAATTTTAAATAATACAGTTTGATTATTTATCTACGTTAAATGTAGTAGACATTTTGATTGGATCTTCTGAAGTTAACAAATGACATGTTGACAGCAAAGAAGGCTATCTCTTTGTGTTACAGAAATCTATTATGCTTGCTAGACGTGCTTTTATGGGATTAAATTACTTAATCTTTCGCCTTTTATGTAGATAATGTCAATGAAAATCATATCTCATTATTACTGTAGGTACCTAGATACAGTAAAGTCTATAAATAGTTCATTTCTTGCTCGCTTTGTTATCACCTACTTATGTGGGTAGATAGGAGGTTTTATTTATCTATGCAACAAAGTTCAACTTCTATTTTATTCTTGCATAGAGACTCAACAGGTGGCACTTAATCCCAATATCTACCGTTTTTGGACTAGTGTTGAAGTGGTTAGAAACTCCAGTCAGTTTGTCATATTCTCTTTTCAAAGTTATATTCGATACGTATAGCATGGCTATACAAAATGCACAAATCTTATCTTGCGAGGGGCTTTAAACCCGTGGAGCGCCTCAACCCGACAGGATCTTTTGTAACTCCCGAATCCTTTACATAGTAGGTGGTGTTCCTTGAAGACTATCTGGATTAATTTCACTGTTCACTTTACTGAATATAGGCAACATTCGTAATCTTCAGTCTGGGCAGGCCACTCCAAGAAGACTCATTCGTATTCTAGCTCGTTCTTCACATTTAAACCCTAAACGCTTCATGTCTTCTGGCTGTTCCCTACAGTCTCGGCAGGTACAGTGCGCCCCGCAATTATATGGAAATTCATGTGATCAACATAAGGTTGAAATATGGTTGCAGAAATTTGACAGGTCAGGGTAGGTTGATGTGGGGCCGTGTGTACTTTCCGGGGTGATTTAAATTAAAATTATTATTAGTTATCAGGCAGGCGGTTGAGACAACTGATAGCCGCCTGTATCCAGTTCTTCACATTAGGTTAAGCGAGTTTAGATGAGTGTCAAGTCGGTTTTTGAATTGATTGATATTTTGGGCAGAGATCACATCTTCTAAAAGCCCATTCCATGCTATGACTACTCTTTTGCTCAAAAAATGCTTGTGAGGGTTACACTTTGAGATGTCGGTACAGAGTCTAAGATGGTGGCTTCTTAGATGGTCATTTTTGTTACGCGTGAATAGTTGGTCAAAGTTTCGAAGGTCGTAATGACCATGTAGGATATTGTATGTCTCAATCTGGTCTTCACGATCTCTGCGGTCCTTAGTTTTGTTAGCTTCAAAATATCTAAACGTTCCTCATATGGTCTTCTTTTTAGTACTCGTGGCACTTTTGTGCAAATTTATATCTAAGAAACATAAACCTTGCGTACTTTAATAAGTCTGTAGTTGGTACTTACTTTTGCAGGACAGTTCATTTCGTTGAAAGCTAGAAGAGCGTAGCAACCTTCTCGATCCTTACGACAAAATGCTATCTAATAACATGGACGAAATATATAAGGACCAACAATCGCCATACAAAAAAGCGTCCCCCGGAAATTCACAAAAATCCAAGTAACATCCAGATGGCGTTGCTAATATAACCAGCCAATGCTTTAATTTTCATGCAATGTCTATCTGTCTGCTCTCAGCGGACTTCCATGCTTGTTGCCAATTTCATTTAGTACTCTTAAAAGTCATAGATGGCGTTTATTAAAATACCGTACGAAAACACATCTGTCTATTGTGCTCTTGGTTTGTAGTAGTTGACAAACAGCGGCAACAGTATCAACATTTCAACTAATGACGTAATGATCGGATGGCGCAATTCGTTGAGTTGTGGAAAATAATAAAACTGATGGTGTCGGGATCGAACCCCGGTCTATATTTTTTTACATTTTCTTTGTTTATCTTTTTTTATATTTATCAAGGACAACAAACGATATGATACTGTTTTTTTTATTAAAGTCATTTATTTGAGGGGAACGGGGGACCTAAATATACACATTCCTATTTTCCCTTTGACTTTTTGGCACAGACTAATGATCTCCTTTATTTAAGTAAGGCAAAACTTTTTTTACAGTAAAATCGACATTTATCTACCACAGCTCTTATTGTTTGATTTTTCTCATATTCGAATTAACAAAGGAAATGTGTGCGGGACGGCTGGAGTTGGTGAGAGGAGTGGACTGTATTACGGTAGGCTGTGCGCTGGTTCACGGAACTATTTACTACGAGTTGATATTACTATTTTCTTATCAAGTGCAATTATTCTATTAAAGTTTTGTTTGCATAGTGAAATCACATTAAAGCTAAAATCACATCTGAAGAAGACGTTGTAGTAGCACCCGTAGGAAGGAAACGCTTGAAGATTTGGAACGTAATATTTATTGCGAACACTCAGCGCACGGACAAAAATACAATTTTGGCAGAGGGTTTGCGTGCGATGTCGCGGTCGGTTGGAAGCAGACTGACTCGACAAAAGAACGCGTACGAACCGCCACATCGCCTGCGCATACCCTCTTATTTTTAATAAAATCAATGAGTCTACCGACATTTTTTCCAATATTTACCATTTACGAAGCTAGGTCACACTCAAGTATGTTTTTTAAAATACAAACAAATATTCAATGTAATAATTAATAATATCAAATGTGCGCGTCGCCAACACACCCCACCCCAGTGCTGCCTCAGCACTCACTAACAATAGGAACACGAGCGACGCGCGCTGCAGATCTCTTTAAAGTGCCTGTTTTAGTCTTAACTTCAACTAATCTCACTCGACCATCCCTACCTGGAAAGACATTCTGTACAATGCCCTTCGGCCATACATTTCTGGGGGAATCAGGATCTATGATGAGTACGAGATCACCTACCTATAGCGGTTTTTGTTCCTGTGTCCATTTCTTTCTGGGCAACAAATCGGGAAGAACTTCCTTTACCCATCGTTTCCAGAACATATCCGCCAGCAATTGTGCCTTACGCCACTGCTTCCGAAGATACAAATCGGAGTAGTCAAAAACCCCAAGGGCAGGCAAATTTGATGCTGAGCCCAAAAGGAAATGATTTGGCGTTAAAGATTCATTGCTGCCCGGCTCAACTGAAACGTGTGAAAGTGGACGACCGTTGACTATGCTTTCGACTTCTGCGAATAGCGTGCTAAGTACTTCCTCTCTTGGTGCACGTTCCTTCAGTACCACTTTCAGCGAAGTCTTGACACTGCGTATCAGTCGTTCCCAGGCCCCACCCCAATGAGGGCTAGCTGGCGGAATAAAATTCCATTGCGCTCCGTTGTTTAAAGCTTCGTCCTTCAGGCCATCACGATCTAGCTCCTGGATTGACTTCTTTAGCTCAGCATCGGCACCTCTTAAGTTTGTTCCGTTATCGGAATAAAGATGTTGTGGCCAACCGCGTCTGGCAGCCATTCGCCGCAGTGCCATGATAAGGGAGTCCGAGGTAAGTGAAGGCACGATTTCCAAGTGAATGGCCCTAACAGTGAGGCACGTAAATAAAACGCCGTATCGTTTCTCCGTACGTCTACCAACTGTTACCTCCATAGGTCCGAAAAGGTCTACTCCGCAGTGCGTAAAGGGACGCTGGTGGTGAGCCATCCGAGCCGCAGGTAAGTCACCCATTCTTGGTACTTCTGCCTTAGCTTTCCTCAATCTGCAGAGCATACAGCGTGAAACTACATATTTAACCGTCGGGCGTATCTTAATTATCCAATAATTTTGTTTCAGGTCGTTGACTACAGTTTCTTGGTTGCCGTGAGCTGCTTTTACATGATAATGCCGGATGATCAACCTGGATACGTGATGCTTGCCGTCGAGTATAACTGGACTCTTCATTTCAGGTGTAACCCCCGAAACCGCATTGATCCGACCACCAACGTGGAGCAGCCCATGGTTGTCGAGAACGGGTGACAGGGTAAGTAGTCGACTACTCTTTTCTAAGGACATACCTTTTTTTATTGCAGCCACTTCACTCGGAAATGACTCGTTTTGTGCCTGTAATATAAGTAGCCGCTCGGCGCGCTCCCTAAGTGACAAATCAGACTTATCTACCTTTCTGCACCTGTTTATGAATTTCAGCACAGACACCGTACTCCTGAGCAGGCGCAGCCAAGAAGAAAATCGACCTGGATCTGGAATTGGTAAGTCGCATCCAACTAGGTTGTGTACGACCGTCACACACTCAAGATCTGATTGGTTTACTGGGTTCAGTATATGCTTTGGCCACGAAGACTCGTCGTCATATAAAAACCCAGGCCCTTTGAACCAATCATTTTCGAAGACTGAACTATCGTACGCTTCCCTTGTGGCGCAATCCGCAACGTTTAACTTTGTAGGTATGTACCGCCACTCCTCCGAACGTGATAGCTCGTCTATCTCACCTAACCGGTTAGCTACGAACGTCTTGTAATTACGCGCGTCATTACCTATCCAGTGCAAAACCGTTGTGGAATCACACCAAAAGTAACGCCTTGTGACGTTAAGTCTGTGTTCCTTTATAATCGTATCTGCCAATCTACATGCTAGCAAAGCGGCTTGCAGTTCCAATCGCGGCACTGTCGTGTAGCTTACCGGTGCTACTCTGCATTTACTCCCTATGAATGATACACGTACTTTTTTAGCGTCATCTGTCCACTTCCAGTAGGCAACTGTGCACATTGCTTTGGTAGATGCATCGCTAAATACGTGTAACTCCAAGTATTTATATTGCTTCGGCGTCATTGCATTGTTTACCGAGCTAGTTTTAGGACACGATCTATCGTAGTCACTCGTAGCATCTCTCGTAGTACGCGCCGTAGCGGTTTCGTAGCACTCGGACCGGTCCGCCGCTCCAGTAGCCGTGCCATGCGCAAGGCGCGTGATCGGCTCCGCCCCCGTCGCAGGCGCTTGATGATACCATCTAGGTATACGTATATTTTTAATCTGCTGTTATAGCAGCGCGAGCCATTCCTGCCATTTAATAAATATGTTATCGGGAATGACGTCATCCCAGTCGATGTTTGCGCACCAGCATTCCTGCAGCATGATTTTTCCCTGGATAGTAAACGGAGATAAAAATCCAAATACGTCAAATATTGACATAACTTTAAGCAAAATTATTTTTGTAGGTTTCTGCTTACCACTTACTATCTCTTCAGGTACCCGCTTCATGGAAACGTCGAAGCCCAGCGTGTCATCGCTCGGGTACCACAATAGGCCGAGAGCTCGCTCACCTTCGTACTGCTGATCGACTTTAAACCTTATGGCTGCAGTACCCAAGGTTTCCTTTGGCACGCTGTCCAGAAGAGCTTCACTATTGCTCGCCCAGTTTCGAATCTCGAACCCACCAGCCTTATGAATATCAGAAATATTTTTAACCATTAAAATAGCACTGTTCTCGTCTGAAAAACTGTCAATGTAGTCATCCATATAGTGTTGCCCATACACAGCTTTGACTGCGACTGGCATTGTTGACTCGAACCGTCGAGCGTTTTCATTTTTGACGAATTGAGCAATAAAACGAGAACAGTTCGCGCCGAATATTAAAGAAGTCATTTTATAAACTTGTACGGGTTGAGATGGGGTTTTCCTCCATAGAAACTGAAAGACTTTTTGATCCTTTTCCCTAATTTTGACCCTAAGGAACATATCTTTTATGTCACCAGTTACAGCAAATTCATGTTCCCGAAACCGCATCATAATACCTAATAAAGATGCTAATAGATCCGGGCCTTTGTACAGATAGTCGTTCAGACATAACCCATTAGTTTTTGCTGCCGCATCAAAAACCAATCGAAGTTTCTTTTTATTTGGATTATCCACTTCAAAATGTGGTAAAAACCATGATCGTGGTGGAGCCTGATCCTCCACATTTACTTCCTCGGCGAAATCATTTTCAAACAAATGACTTACCCGCTCGGAATATCTTTGTGCGAAACCTTTATTCGCATACATTTTCTTTTCCACGCCTTTTAGCCTTGAAAAGGCATTAGAATAACTGTCCGGCATCCTACAGTTCTCATCTTTCCACGGCAGCCCCACATGCCACCTACCATTTATCAGAACTGCAGTCCTCTCGAGCACAGCCTGAGCCCTGACGTCGTCAACATTTTGACGTGGCTTACCTGAGACTCCCATTGACTCAATTGAAAACGAACGTCTTACCTCATCATGGAGATCCCTGAGACTATACTCTCTGTATTCGTGCGTGACGTCACGAGTCTGGCAGGTAAGAAGGGTCGAGTGAGATGACCTAGCCCTACGAGTATCCCTAACCCTTGCGCACCCGTGTACACACCAGCCCAAGGGGGTGCGTGTTGCTGACGGCTCATTAGATTTTTCTAAACAAGTTTCAATAGGTAACAATAATTGAAAATTATCTTGACCCAAAAGTACATCAGGTTTCATTTTAGAAAAACACAACTTATCTTCTAAAAATTTTAAATTAGGATACATATTTAGATCAACAATAGATACATCTTGTACAGGCAGGTTTAAATTATTTACACTGCGAGCAATAATAGAATAAACCTTATTATCTACGCCCGAAATGTCTAAGTTCAACACAGTCGTATCGCACACAAGTTCTGTGTTATTCCACGCGCCGCACACACGCATAGACTCGCGGCGGCCGCGCAGCCCTGCGCGCTCAGCTAACCGGTTACTTATTAGCGACACAGTCGACCCGTCGTCGAGCAAAGCGGTTGCGTCTATGATGCCGTTAGGTCCACGTACTTTAATCGGTAACACTTTTAAGAAAACTGTTCTTGTACTCACGTTAAGATGAGTTACCGTTTCAGTAGGGTGCGTTGTTACCGCCTCTGCAGTGTCACCTGCGTCCTGGCTCGCGTTGTTTTTGTGCACCGCGTAGTGTAGCAGCCGATGATGCGCCCGCCCGCAGCCGTCCATGTCACAGGCGGCCGCGGAACAGGTTTCCCGTTCGTGACGCGATAGCAAACACTTAAAACACAAGCCGTAACGTTTCACATGCCGCCACCTGTCTTTACGTAACGCTTTCTTAAATTGTTTACACTCCGTAAGTTTATGACTCGAGACACGACAGTACAGACACTTCTCACTTTGTTCCGCGTTTACTAAAACAGTTTGTTGACGTTTTCCGTAGCTTTCGTTGTTCTTAGGCTTGAAGTTATGATCGTTGCGCGTAGTTATGGTGCTCATGTTAGCTGTAGTCGATATTTTCACTGCTTCTTCGTGCAAGAAATCGGCTAATATTTCCATTCGTGACTTCTTGCCTTCGGATATTAGTGAAAAACTATAATCTGACCACTTGGAGATCAACACAGCTGGAAGTTTGGCCAATATAGTAGACACTACGTTCATGCCTTGTAGGTATTCTTCACGACTAACGGCCTGTACTGCAGCTACGAAGTTCTGTACCTTTACTGAGAACGATACTATATCTTTGTGATACTCCGGCGACATAGGTTGTATTTTTTTTATATCTTGCATAATCTTGTCTATTATGATGTCTGGATTTCCAAATCTCAAGGCTAGCGTCGAGATTATCCTGTCAGGATCACTCGCAGTGATAAGAAGGGACGTGACCGCATCCTTTGCGGGTCCACGGAGACATTTTCTCAACCTCCACAGGTTTTCCTTAGGGCTGAAGTTGCACACTTGTGTTGACTCATCATACGACTGTTTAAATTCTAGCCATTCCATCGTGTCACCTGAGAACGACGGTAAGTCCTTCGGCGTACATATACGACTAAGCAGGTTAGTATTCTGGTCACATTTTGAAGCAGAGGCCGCGGCTAGGTCTTTCAGTGCAGTAGCTAGTGTCTGGATCGTCCCTTCAGCTTATGCTCACTGCGTTCTAGCCACTTTTCCACTTCCCCATCAGTACAAGTGCACTCCTCAAAGCGAGAGCTGCATTCCTCATCCTCGAGTTCAGCTAAATCCGCTTCTAACTTCTTATCGATGAGTTCCATTTGAATTTTAGCCTTTTCGCGAGCTGCTTCCAGCTCCAGTTGTTTCCTTCGAGCCAGCACAGATGACGAAGTTGACCGTTTCCCTTTCGAACTTTTAACGGAACGTTCAGTTTTTTCCGCACTACCCGCGATGTTAACGGTCGTCGAAAGCTGTTTGTTCTGTGGTTTATTTTCATTTGTAGGCTCAGAAGAACCCTGCAGACACTGGGGCTGACCTTCCTTTTGCTCTTCCATCTCCAAACGCTCCCTCTGAGCTGCGCTGCGTGTGCTGACCATTTTCAACGACGGTGGTGTATGGAACATGAAATCCCGCTGATATCCGGCTCGAACTTGAAGAAAACGTTGTAGTAGCACCCGTAGGAAGGAAACGCTTGAAGATTTGGAACGTAATATTTATTGCGAACACTCAGCGCACGGACAAAAATACAATTTTGGCAGAGGGTTTGCGTGCGATGTCGCGGTCGGTTGGAAGCAGACTGACTCGACAAAAGAACGCGTACGAACCGCCACATCGCCTGCGCATACCCTCTTATTTTTAATAAAATCAAGGAGTCTACCGACATTTTTTCCAATATTTACCATTTACGAAGCTAGGTCACACTCAAGTATGTTTTTTAAAATACAAACAAATATTCAATGTAATAATTAATAATATCAAATGTGCGCGTCGCCAACAACATCTTAAGTTATATTACCTTTTTTACACAGTGTTTGTCTGGGAAGCAGTTCTTATCTTACCTCACCTAGGTGATTTAGCTAAGCTACGTACTTACTATAAGTTTGTCTAAGGAAACCTTGTAATTGGCTTTACCTTTTGTTTTTACCTTGACTAAGCATATATTATGTAACGCTGTATGGTTTCTTAAATAAATAAATAAATAAACTGTAGCATGGACGAAATATATTTCGTCCATGACTGTAGGTAGGTACTCCGGTAAACGGTGTCTCCAGTCGCTGCACACTGTAGACGGTGGGTGGATCGTTGTTTGTCGTCTCGTAGAAGGTGGAAGTCTGCTATAAACTCACGAGGCGCTGGGAGCTTTTCTGCTCTTTGTAGTACTCGGTATGTTACCAGAAGAGAACTGATACGCTATTCTAAACTGTAATTTAAAACTGTAATGCTTACTGCGGCCGAGCCGCCGGCTTATATAGTCCGGCGCGCAGTTCAAAAGTCCCGCCTTTATGCTGGAAAGTGCTGTCAACGTCGATCCGCCTCGATTCGGGAATGCACGCGAAAACTCTGTACACATCTCGTGCCGAAAAACCCGACCTTATTCCGTACGCCATAAGGTCGTCATCAGTTCGCGCCGGGCAGCGGTCGTTGTGGCGTACGTAGCTATAGATGTATAGCGCATATTGTATTCGAGCGCGGATATCTATTCTATAAGTATAGCTAATACGAATATTTGTTTACGAATTATAACTGCTTTTTTACGCGCGCTCTTTAAAGTCGTCCTGTATAAAATGTGAGCCTTCAAAAACTAAGAAAATTTCTAACTTAACTTTCAAACGCTCGACAAAATTTAATAATCTACGCGAATTAACACTGAAACTAAAACAGAGGCGCATAGTCCAAACTTTTGATTAATTATTTCGGAAATAAGCAGGTATTATTATTTGTCAAATTTTGGACGAGGAAATTGGAGACTACGAAATGCTGGTTTGGTCAAATATAAGAAGCGATTTATCGTCTGAGCTTAATTGTCCCTTTCTTGCTTCGGCAGCCGCCAGAGATTGCATCGAGACAAAAACATTTCATTCAAATACCATTTCTTCGAATGCCACGTGATCACGTTTCCTTTTAACTGAGCCAACTGAGCTAAATTACGAGGTGCTACGGCACGCACTAAAACTAGGTGCCGCCGTAGTCTAAGCTTTGACGAAGAGAGTAGAAGAGAAATGTCAAACTGAAAATGTTATTTCACACGCCACTAACACTATTTAGTTTCTAGGTTATTTAACTTAGAAATAGGGCTCGATTCCGAAGTGCCCTGTCTAAAATTATTGCATGGGATCATGGATTTTGATGACATTTGGATATAGCGTGGAACTTGAGATGCACTACTCAGGAAAAAAAATGTCCACAAATTTTCAGAAAAATCCCTAAAAATCCAAAAACCCATATTTGTCATCTCATTCAATTCGGCATACATTTTGTTGTTTTCCAAATATGTCATAGCATGCAGTAGTGGGATAAAAGCCAGCACTATATCGTGTGCTGTGATGAATACCTATGTAAATAAATCAACTTTTGATTGCAAATGATAAAGTACCAATATCAAGTTGTCACAAAGTACTAAAGCACAGGTGATTATTTCAAAATTGTAATATTTTTCTTTTAACAATATTGTAGTTTAAATTTACCGCGCGACAGCCCTGATATTGGCTTCGGTTTTGTTCGGAGAGTGTACAACAAGTGAGAGTATTTTAATAAGGAACTAGATATTTTCCACGATTCTTTGCCTAAATTTAGGAAGCGGCTTTATGAGCTTTTAAACGGCTAATAAGTTCTAAATTACTTTTGTGTGAAGTGTGTTCTAGAATGTTGTTATATAATTCTTGTTTTAAATATAAGTTTGTTTTGTTTTATTAACTTGCAAAGGTATGTTTGAAATTTTTCGTTTAAGTAATTATTTACTGTTGTTTTGTAACTCACCAATGCTGTGTACGCCTATAAAAGGTTTACATATAAGATGTAAAACACTGTAATTTTTGTATTAAGTTAATTGTGTGTGTATATGTAAACTGTTGGTGTGCCTGTTTAAATAAATAAATAAATATTTTTAAGTCGTCGCGCTCGTTCGCACTGACATGCTGGAATATTACGTATGACAGGGACGGCTACAGCCAAAACTACCGATATCATTTTACTGAGTAGTTATCCTCTAGTTCTAAAACATTTTCAACTTGTTATCAAATAATCATACTTATTGTACATAAATTAAAAAGAATGTGTGAAATGAAGTTAATTTTTAAAAAAATGTCATAAAAATCACTACCAAAAGTACGGCAATAATTTGTCTGAGAACGACATATTTCTTTTTTTTATTTAACAATTATATTAAACACCACGTTATGGCAAATTAAAAGGTCCAAAACGAAAATATTTTCAATAAACAGTATAATGTATAAAAGTCCAGCAGATTTTAGATTAAGCTCCATCTATTGTACCTAATTAAATTTACTACGTCATCTAGTCGGGTCTGAGGTTCCAGTTTGCAGTGTTGTTAAAAATATGCATTCTATGAGCGATTGATACCCTACCCTATAGACATCTAGTAAGAAACAAATGAACCAAAAATCGGGGAACGCTCTTTTGTATGGCGATTGTTGGTCCTTATATATTTCGTCCATGCTAATAATGGTATTGCACTTAAAATACTTCTAGTTGCTCAAAAAATACTAGAAATGTAAGACATAAACTAAAAAAAAGGTTTGTTTATTGAAACGTACAATAAACAAACCTTAAAAATTTTAAAGGCTTCAAAAATATTCTTGGTTAACATGGGAAAGTGAGTTTATTCTAGAATTGTCATACCAAAAGCAAGTAATTAGGTATCAATTATATTTCGTAATATACAGGTACTAAATCTTAATCTTAATTAATTTTTTTTGTAAATTAATTACTTACTTAGGTACTGTAAATAAAACTATGCATAGTAAAGTTTAATTGCATTTTGTAGGGAACAAAGGAATTAAGTATTCGTACTATTTTGTGCTGTTTTATTGAAAAAATAAGATTTTTCGTGTTATTCGGTGTTCTTTCAATATCATGAGTTAACGCTTCACGGTTTTTGTAATGTTATTATGAAGCAGCCGCCGACCAACCACCTCCTGTCCCCACTATCAATATTATGTTAACAATACGCAGCCAACTGTGCTGACTGTGTACCAACCAACTTACAGTGTTAACATTTTTCCCGCTTTGCAATTTGTGGCATTGTTACAAGAGCTTTTGTTTTTCAATACATTTTTAATAAATTCACAAATGCAGTCTGAATCACTGACAGTGTATTTGTTTAAAACAGAGGTAGACCTGTCAGTTTGTACCACGTGGCGATTCTTCTTCGTTCTTTTACGTGTCAAATGTCATATTTGAATGCAAAATTGTGCAGATTACACAATTTGAGGCAGTCAATTTCCGCGCGCTAATGACCCATCTACCTCTTTTTAAACGCACTATCATTGGTCTAAATGAAGTGATACCTTTTATTTGAATTTCAATAGTTGTATAATTAACTGTAAATTCCTACATGTAAAGAAGAAAATAAATAAACGAGCAGGTACCTCACGTTATCTAATTTTACACAAAAATGCTATGAACTTTAAAAAGCTTCTCTAAGTACTGATATGGCTAAATTAAGTAAAGGTCACCGAGAAAAGGTTAACGTCATAAAACGCAGCGTATATTGCATAAATAATCACTTTGAGAGTGCTCTTAAAACAAAAGATACTAGACCTACTTCAATATAGCATCCTTTTATGGCGGAGTTCAAAGAGAAAAGAGCGGAGCTAAAAACTTAATAAACTCACGCACCGCTTACATAAACGAGAGGTAGATTGTTTGTGAAGGACAGCACGCTAAGGTTTACACCGCTGCAGCTTATGCAGTTGTGATAGGGACGATTTTGCTTCAAAAATGTTCAGTCTGATATGCTGACGAGTGTAATCTAGGTTCGCTATAATATCGGCCGGGCCCGGGATGCAGGCGGTGGTCATAGCAACGCCGGGCCACTGCAGCTCAGCTGATGGCTGGGACTACCTGGCTTATAATCGAAGTGGATATAGTAAGCTCGGGAATGAGTTCCGGCCCGTAGTGAAAATGCAATCTATTCTAAGCGAAGTTTGCCATCGCTAACAAACTGTATGGAAATCGCATAAGCCATCGACACATCACTTGACTTTTGCACATTTCATTGGCTATTGCTGTAGAAAAATTTCTTCTTGTCTGAGGGCCCTAATGCAAGGGCCAAATGTCAAAAAAAATATGTATGCAAAAGTGCGTTTCGTACATTTTGTTAGTGATAGCATGGTGATAGCGAACTTCGCTTTAGCAAAGATTGCATCTTTATACGTACCCTGATAAATCTTTGCTCACAAGTTTGCGTGGCAGTTTTACTTTGCTGCATGTCTCTCAGCAATCACTTTCAGATGCTGATGGCATCCTGAAAGTGATGCTGAGAGACTTGATCCTAATTTTTGCAACACAGTGGGCTGTTAAATTCAAAAGTTTGGCAGAACTAAGTAGGTACTCACATTTTGCGTTATTGTTACTCTGACCCGAGAACACCAATTTCTAAACAGCCGGCAAACGTCGATTGACGGTTAATTTGACAGAATTCCCTTACAAAGTATGTCAAATATTGCTAAACAGGCTAATTAAAAATTAAACATGTATTGGTAAATTCAAGACTTAAATAGACTTGTAAAATAAAAATATATAAAAACTTTCAGTACGTTATTTTTTAAGGCGGTTGTTTCTGTTTGTAAAAAATAATTAGGCCCACTTGTTCAAGTCAGGATTAGCCAATTCAGACTTGTGCAAGTGGGCTTTATAGTCTTGAACTCCTGGGTCGGTCCTTCTGTCCCTTCGTGAAGCATCCACGCGATGTATTCTAGTTGATCGGCGTCTTTCACGGCCCGACGCGCGTGTTATGCAGCCTTACTCCAGTTGACGTCTTCCGTATTTTCGTTTGTAGTAGTCTCTGTCACTCACGACAGAATAACAACGCGAACGAGCGTGATGGCTAATTCGAAGAAAAGAACATCGTCAACCGGAGTAGGGACTCTGAGAAATGTTCGGAGATGTGTGAACTAGGCTGGCTCAATCGTCGGTTACTTATCGCTTGATCCCTTACCTGTAATTATTGATTACTTGTATAGTACGTGCCAGATAAACGTGCATAAAAGGTCGTTCACCTTGACAGCTAAAACCTTGTGACACGTATCATTTGTCTTTCTAACTAGCGATTATTACGACTTTTGATTTTTGGGTTCAAGGTCGACCCGTAGCGAGGTTCATTTGTTAGACAGATTCGTATCGCTACGGCTTATAGTTAGGGTCGCCGCGCTTCGTATACTGGCGTGCAGTGGTACACGGGTGACGGTCTGCAGGGGTGACGGGTCAATGACTTTTTATGCACCGTTAAATGCCACGGACTTTAAGATATGATATAATTTACCACACAGTAAACATGTCATGAAAAACTATTTCTTACTCTCGGATTCTTGGATCTCAAAGTAAGTAGGTATAAGATCCTTAGAAGAATTACACTATTACATAGCTTCCAATTGACACTTCAAGTGTCAGTTAGTGATCCATTACCTACTTATCATCACAGTATGATATTTTACAACATGAAAGTTTTAGCGACAATTTATAGGTACACATAGTTGGATTTAGATTCCCCTAAATGTCAAGGGAGGACTTTAAAATATACCTCGGCTGCCAGTTTGCAATGTCTATAGGATGGTTTTGCATACAAGTACTCGTAATACCTGTACATCACACCATCCGCCACAAAGCCTGTAGCTTGTCAATATTGGTACTGCCAAAAAGGTCCATAAACAGGCCGCGGTCACGTGGCGCTTTCAGTACCTACAGGAAGTCAGCAGGGGAGACCGGAAACCCCTCGAATATTTAATCAAATGAAGTACTGATATTGCAATATCAATTAATCCGAGCTAACAATGTTTCAACGGAGAATACGTGCTTACCATTAGTGGGTTACCATGAGTTTTACCATTTACCATTAGGAAATTAGCTTCCTACACCTATCCAAGTTGTTCAAGACAGTAAAACCCAGAAACAAATTTATGCTCGACCCGGAAATTGAATCCAGTACCTCTTGGACAGAAGCGAAGATGCTGACCACTAAGTCAACGAGGCAGTCATGAAGATAATGAATATAAACGCACAAGTATGGTCAGTACCTAAATACTGCCTTTACCTAGAAACCTATCTAATTGACGATATACCTAACAAATCTCGGATCATAAAAAGAAGAGATATGAAATTGGATCGTGACCGGCGCGAACGCAACATGGGCAAAAGGAACTATCGATCTTTGTGGCCAAATGGTTACTTTTCACTGACATTATTGTGCGTGTACTGCGCGTAAATGAGCGTTGTAAATAAAATTTCTGTGCTCGTTATGCTTACAAGAGTCTTCTAGTAGATGAAACGTACATACCTAAATAAATTTGACGATACAGGTTTGCGAAGGATTAAGGAATTAAGTTAACACACTACCACGCACCACGGAGCGTGGCGGGTGAAGTAATGTAAGTAATGTTAACATTGCTTGTACCTAAGTATCTCCGTCTGTATAGAAAACACGCACAGTACACCACACTACACACTGATCATAAAACGTCCACGCGCGGGAGCGTGCGAGAGTATGCAAATTCACGCGCCACACTGCGTGGTGCGGGGCAGTGCGTTAATCGACTTACCGAGCTATTACATTTTATCTCTTCTTTGTAAGATCTCAGTTCCCAATTGTAAGACAAGACAGTAGGTTCATTACGGAGCGAGCTCTATTATCAGATTAAGCTGTACATTTTATAATTGGTTTAATATTTATTAAACTTACCCAGGAAACAAATATGAAATTCATTTCCATTACCAGATGTGCACTTTTTCCGGCTTATTGGCAACTAAGCTCCTTTCACTGCGTTTCCTTTGTCCTCGTAGCTTTTTGTGATGCATTTTGTTAATGTACACTGAAAAAAAATATTGGTTAACAGTAACCAAAATTTGGCTTACTAGTAGCCAAATCTAGTGACTTGCGAACTTCTGTATTATCAGTATCAACCAAGTTTTGTTACTGATAGCCAAAAGATTGTTTATATTTAACAAACATTTACTTCCCTACAACGAAACCTTTAACTAACAAAACTAGTTTGGTTGATCCTTATTTTCAGTGCAGGTTTGGTTTTTTTCCCGTCGATCCAAGTTTTCAACACCCAGATTTTAGATTGAAGAAAGCGACCAAAAATGGTATCTCAACCTTCTTTTGAATTAATAGGCACACATTTGACCGCAATATCACCTGATGGCAAGCGACGATGCGACCAAGGAATGGGTCATGTCCGACTAGTAGAAGCCTATTCACACTCTTCTTAAAGTATATTATCTAGATCAAAGCACAGAATAAGTAATAGTTACTTTCATGTGATATAAGACCATATAGACCGTCTTGGAGTGTGGTTCGCTCTCCGGACTACAAAACCAGCGGTTGCAAGTTCGAATCCCACAAGGGGCAAATGTTTGTGTGATGAGCACGATCATTTGTACCTAAGTCATGGATGTTTATAAACTTATTTATATATGTCTATCCGTTGTTCTAGTCACCATAGCACAAGCTCACGCTTATGTAGTTAGGTACTTGGTGTTAAAACAATTTGCTGTGATAAGGAAATATTAACCTAATAATTATATTTTATTCTTATTTCAAATAAAAGTAACATGATTCTAATGAATGTCTCATGGTTTTGGAGATGGGAGAGACTGGCGTGACATTTTTGGACACCTGCATACTTACTTGAAATTTTAATGTAAATTGCCTTTACACAATATCCAGTGTCCGTTGAAGGATTGCAACGATTCAGTCTACTTTTCATACTTGTTTATTTTGTAACCTCAGGCATTTAGCCTATTTAGAGTAGCAAACCTGACGGTTAGGGACGACCCCATTGAGCACATAACCTATAGAGACGAAATGTCATTAATTTTGTTTCAGAAAAATTCCGCCAAAGCCCCTTAGCAATAAATGCCTCCCTTTTTTCTTCAATACATTTTGTCAAACAAATTCTCTTATTTCTTTACATATTTTATAATAAAACTGCTGTTTAAAAGATTCGTATTTACGACTAGCAGTTACCCGCGACTTCGCCCGCGCCAAAAGTCGGATTTTCCATACAAATTTTCATCCTCCATTTCACCCCCCTGATGATTTTATATCGGGACAAAAAGTAGCCTATGTCCTTTCCAGTGTCTCAAACTATCTCTGTGCCAAATTTGGTCCAGTAGTTTCGGAGCCTATTCGATGCAAATAAACAAACAAACAAAAAAATCTTTTCTCTTTATAATATTATAGTATAGAAGTATAGATCAAAACCGAAATATCTCATATTTCATAATATCGATTATAAAATACTCGTTTAAATTAACACTTTTCGTATCAGTACCAAGCACTGATAAGTTTCGGAGAAAAATTGCGCTTACTTCGCCTCTATAGGTTACCTCCTCGATGGACGACCCCGACCATCCTTATTCACCCTTAATCTAAATAACAGATAGGTTAAAGCTCATTAATCATCCCTAAGGCAACAGTAGTCTGGAATTAGCGTGATTCTTACTTCTTTTTATAGTAACTATCACCGTGCCTTCTAACTCAAGGGAACCCTATAAGAGATGATGAAGTAGTAAATCCTTAGGATCCTATAATATTCGTAAACTATTTCGAGGAGAGAGTAACTCTAAAGTAAAAAATAAAATGCCAGTGCTCACAACAATTAGATATTTTATTAAAAGACAACACCAAACATCAAATCTTCACATTGAGCATAACATTCAGAATAGTATTGTAATAGTATCACAACATCGAGATATATTTGTAAAATTTTAAGAAGTAGACATTAAGATTTAAAAGTAAATATCAACCAACCCTTCAATGAAATGTACATCGCTACTAACATCTGAACTGTTATTGGTGCGGATTTTATTTATCTTGAAATAACAAACATATACATTACATTGTATGTAAAAGAAAGTGCGTTACACTATGGGGCCGGCAACTGTCATTGTGGCGCTACTAGCGCAAATACCAATGACAAAGGTGTTTTTGTATGAAATTAGATTAGTTTTGTATGAAGTAAAGGTTTTAATAAACCTTAAAAAAGAACAGACTGCATAAAACCTGAAGTTTTTGTCACAAGACCAAGTGGTGTTGTAACATGTTTCAAATCAGAAAATTGACAAGAAATCATCACAAATAAGAATTTCTAGTTTTTCTTAGCTTTGACAAGGGTTCGTACGGTGGTGGCGCCATCTGAGATCATCTTTCACCTGCCAACCCCATTAATGATATTGCTAGCGCTAAGCGCTCACTGCACGTTTTTTTTTTGACTTTTTGACGAAAGCCAAGTATTGAAAATATTATTAATTAAACATGTGTTGGTGAACTTCACCTTTACTGAGTTTTATTGGACTACGTTAGTTTATTACTAAAGTGCTTAGTGCGAGCTTTTCTTGGACTTTGTGACGAAAGCCTTGTACCTATTGATAATAATTGTTATTGCGGTCTTGGCTCAGTACCGTTACCATGAGTTTACGGCGATTTTACTCGCTAGCGACGACTTAAAAAAAGTGTATAGAAAATTGCACAGCGCCTCTAGCGATTACTTGGAGAACTAATATTTTCCATACACTTTTTTTACGTTGTCGCTAGCCAGTAAAACCACAGTAAACTCATAGTAACGGTACTGATTACAGGTTCTTGGTTATTTATTTGTTTTTTTATTTCGATCGGGTTTAATGGCGCACAACGCGCACTGAGTACTCTGTTGTTATTTGGTGTGGATGTACAGCGTTTTCTTCAACAACAATTGGCTACTTGACACCACCAATCGTTGACGTACTTTTAATTATCGTGAAAGTGTCTTATGAAACTGTCTTTAAAATATGATATTATTTTCAAGAAATAGGGTTTCGGAATTATTTTTGGATAGTGTCAAGTACCCAATTACATTAATTTTTAAGTAATAAATATATTTTATAATAAATTACAACGTCTTTTCTTTGAACATTAACATTTTCTTCTTACATATACACAGTTCTTGTGACAAAAAAAATTGGATTAAACATTTTCTTTGACTTTTTGTAGATAAAAGGGTTGGCAATATTGATATAATAATTTATTACCGACATTTATTTATAACATTAAAATATTTATGAGTATTTGGTACATTTGAACGACTCATAAATACCTACATCTTTACTAATTATGAAAGTGTTGCCACTCCTAGAAGCTAATAAAAGAATTTGATAATCTTAAGCAAATATAGCTGAAAATATCATTAACGCAGTAGATGTTGTTAGTTGATGTAGAGTTAAATCTTAGTTAAACCATTGTGTGTATAATATACATTTTATGAAATTTTGACAAGAATCCATAAGTGTTGTGTGAGTGCTGCGCACAACCTAGGCCACAATCTTGTTTGCGAAACCAAGAAAATAAAAGTAATCTTACGCACTTGACCAACAGACAACATCACCGTGACAACAGGTCAATATTTCTGTGGTCAAGATTTACTGCATACTTTTATCTACTGTCGGTTGTAGAGTAGGCAATTATGCCATAGCAATGTTATCAGAACAGGGACTGTGCCCTATTATGACCATTCGGTACATTATGAGAGCTGAATTTATGACGGGTTTTATTTCAGACAATGGGCCTTCATGCATTGTTTGATGCAACTCTTAAGTCATTGATATCACTTACACGCCGCAGGCCCAAGATCTCTAAGTTTCTTGCGCGTGCTGGCATGCTGGCTTGAGTGAGCAGGGCGTCAGAAGTGGTAATTACGAGTCATGGTTAACAGAGTAGGAGCCCTTTTTCCAAACCCATTCTTGGCTTAGCAAAAGTTGATAGCTAAATCTATAATTATGAATCTAGCTATATTTACTTGAGAGTGTTTCTTTTATTAGCTTTTGCTACCGTGTGCCCTGACCTAAATCTATAGTAAACTTATTAATTTAAGGGAACGTAACTTACAAGATATATCTGAAATTAGTAAAGGCTAACTAAATATCTATAATTTTTATGAGGGTTAAATAATCATATTACAATAATTTAGGATTGTTACGCCATTTTCATTGTTTTACAATGTTTTATACATACTAATTTAAAAAAATAAATGTGTGCAAGAACAACTAGACGTGAAATAATCAACTGCTAATAAATATGTAATAATAGTTGTATTTATATTTTTGCTTAAGTAAACAAACGTACATAATAGGTAAATCTTAAGTTTAACTTATTATGTATATATACTAATACTTACTGAATACATGGAAAGAGCCTTATTAACTAATTTACCTAAGATTGTGTGTTATTGTTACACACAATCTCATGTGCTTATTATTATAATAAAATCACTCGCATCATCTATCATTAAGTAAATTCGATTTCATCGAAGTAATATATTTGTACATTATGCACTATGATTTTAACTATAATCAAACTCATTGAGTTCTAGCTCATTCAATATTTACATATAAAATATACAAGATGTCCACTAAATTAAGGAAATCATTTAAAATCATTTTCTTACTTATATGAAATTGAATTTCGCAGTCTCTTTGGTCCATGCCTTTATTAGGTATTTAAGTTTATTTAGTGTTTAATGACTAAGTTAAACACATATTTGTTAGGTACATCATGCCCTACTATGCCAAGGTACATCATGCCCTACTATGCCAAACGCTTTTTCAAGTGGCACATCCATCCAAGTGTACGTCCATTATTAAGTTTATGATTTTAAGTTATAGGAAGACACTTTATATATTTAAAGAAAAAAGAGTTGATTTTGTTTTTTGGCATATTAAAAAGTAAGTATGAAAACAAAAACTGACATTTTCAAAGGTCTTTGATTGTACAATGTGTTAAGATTTATATATTAGTAGGACATTATGACGTGACTATTAGGCATTATCCTTCATTTAATGTACACCCTTTCTGAAAAGAACACGGAACGATCTGTCACTATGTGATATCCATAATTGATAAAAAGCTGATTGTAACGACGGATCGCTCCGTAACCTCTTTAAGACCACATTGAGCCACTAGTCGCGGCCACTAAACAAGCGAGCACGGGCGACTCCCGCAGCTTGTGGCAAATGTGGCCACTCGAACGCTCGGTTTGCGCCGCTGCTATACAAAATGTATGAAAACTACCTTATCTTTGGTCTCGGGTTAATATGAAGATCGAGAGTAAGCAATAGCCCAATACGACAGAATATATCATAGTGCCCAATACTCATAAATAAAACTCGCACTGAAAAAAAGGATCAACCAAACTAGTTTTATTAGTTGAAGGTTTCATTGTAGGGAAGTCAAGTTTTGTTAAATATAAACAATCTTATGTTACTGTACTGATGACCAGAAGTTCGCAAGTCATTAGACTACGGCCTACTAGTAGCCAAATTTTGTTTACTGTTAACCAATCATTTTTTTCAGTGTGTCTGCAGCAAGTGGTGGCGGCTAGAATGACCACGTCCAGTGGTTCAATGTGCGCCTACTGTAAAACTTCATTGGAGTAATATAAAACTAATTACTTATTATAATTACAAACAACTAGTGCAATCGTTTACACGAGACATTTTATTTCTAAACTTAGGAACTAAATTTAATCTGAACAATGGCTGGATACCAACGGTATTCTCTACCAAAACTCAGTTTGACAATGCTGTATTCTTGTCACACTTTTAGTTAAAAAAACCTTTTTAACAAAATACGATCAATAGACTAGGTACGTGTTATTTTTTATGACCTAATAAATGAGAAAATATACCTAAGCGACTAGCAAGTTACACTACCTACTTAAACGTTTCTATTTGAGAATGTATAAATGTGAAAATTTTGTGTATGTGTGTGTATGGGTGTGTATGTTCTAAAAAGTTCTTGTAAGTGATGTAATGATACCTATGACTACATGAAAAGAAAAGTCTATTGCCATTTGCCAAATGTTGTTTTAAGAAGAGAATGCCACTTGAATCGAGCCCAATAATAGGTAGGTACAATCCTGAACATAATTTAGTAAAATAAGCAGAACAAATTTTGTTTTGTGTATTTTACGTAACATAAATAAAACATAGTTTACTATGTTTAGTGGATCTATAGTTCAGCAAAAAACAGGGTAAGTTAATTGTAATTACATTGGTAGGATTCTAAACATGTTTATAATATTAGTAGTATAATATTAGTATATTCTGAAAAGAAACTGTATGAAACATTTGTAATACTTTTTCTAATTAGGAGTCTAAGTCTAAAACCCCCACGTCTCGGGTAAACGTTATTCAAATTATTTATATATTTATGAATTCAGGTACTAAACTTTTTAACATAGTATGATTAATTTAATTAACCATACAAATACTAAGATTAACGATAACCTAAACAATATCTCAATATCTTGTTGCGTCCAAAGTTTAATATTTACACTATTATAGTTACCTATGTTTTTAATCCCAATGTTTATATGAACTATGTTAGCACACATTGATACTTACTCATTGACTCTCTTTCGCACACACACGCACACACACACACACACACCTATACTCAGCCAGCCAGCACCAACATCGCTGTCACCCACACTAACACAAACACGCGACTCACACTTAAGTACATTCTCTACCTCACAAACACATAAGTACGTTGCGTCTTACGTAAAACACACGATTTCTGACTATCTGTTGTTTAATGATTTTTGTATTTGAAGTATGTTGTAAGCTTTATCTTAATTAAAAAAGTGATAAATATGGATAAGTGGATGGATCCTCCTGCCTTTACAAGCTTTTTAAGTTTAAAAAGAGGCTACAAGTGCTAATATAATATTGATTGTATCGTTTATCTAAATAAATTTCATAATTGGTATTAATATAATAGTGTAATATAAAAATAAATATAAATACAGTATTTATACACACCCACACACACGTACTCAGCCAGCACCTAACCACAAACCAAGGATCGCAGTCATCCATACTTAAAATCTAGACACACACACACACACATCCGCACTTACTCAAAAACACACCCATACACATACAGGTTCTAACTTTATTATCTGCGTTTCTTTCAGGGGGTGATTCTGCTGTAGCAGGACCAACATCAAAATCCCAAAAAAAAACAATTCTCAGTGGTTTTATAAGAAAATTTCCAGTATGCTGATGTTAAACCTACAATAGTAGTTGTTAAATTTGATCAATATAAGCACCCCCAATACAAAATCAGCAAAAGTATACCTTTTTTAGACCACTGATCAGCTGTTAGAGAGTTCATGTGAAAATATATTTTTTTGAGTTTTCGAAGTTGGTCCCGTAGTAAAAGTTATTTTATTAAAGTACGTCGTGCAATCATCCCCATAAAGAAACGCAATTATTAAAATTAGACCTTAAATATGTAACCACAAAATTATTGTACACAGTTAGGTACACTTACACAGTCACACATTCTTTCCAACACGCACTCACCAACCCATACTTACTTACACACAGAAACACAAACACACACCCACACACACACTCACTCGCTCACACTTACGCAGCCACTCGTTCTCTTATTATCACCCATAATGCATTAGTCTATAGATATAAATCTAATAAGCTCTGTATTTTGTTTATTGATATGGCGTCGATAACACCTAACTAATGGTTAATAGTAATCTCAACTTTACAGTAAATTATTTATTTCAAGCAACGGATATTTACTTCCTATTTTATTAGTTTTAAATAACTGTATTTTTCCAAATTATTTAAAAAATAAAGTGTATCAAGAAACAGATTTTACTTTATGTGTGAGGTTATATTGTCTGTTGAGATCAAATTGTGCCTAAACCAACCTAATCTATACCTAAACCTATGATTAACTACTTATTTATATTTTTCATTATTATCCCGTTTTTTGACTGTGCATTGTCCATTCTTTAAAATAGCTAATAACCTAATTTTTCCCGCCCTTTTGCCTGATTGCTTCAGAAAAGAATTATTAATTTCTAAAATCGTTTAAATGATGCCTATTATACAAGACTATATCCCGGTATGATGAAAGCGCATCCAATTCAGTTATAAAATTATTGACAGTTTTATATATCATACTACAACTGTACCCTGTTTTGTACTGTATAGCTACCTACGTGAAATATTATCCTACGACATCATACTGTTATTTTAATATATTGGTAATATATATACAACTTATTAATAAAAATTAAGATAAATTACTTAATACAACACAATAAACAAAAATTATAAAAAGGGTCCTAGTGGTAAGGTTCCCAGGATGCTGGTAGCATTACCGCACTGGATAGCGATGCTTATACGCTGAGCAAGGTAGCTGCCAGCTCTTAGGTCACCACTGATGTCAACTAGCCTCTTGGAAATATATATATATATATTGTACATTTAATACATTGTTCACCCGTCTATTTAATCTGACTGAAAAATTAATAGGTATCTAATTGACATTGTTTTAAATAGGAGATCGTATTTGGATGTGCCGTTCTATTGTACTACGCAACTTGAGATCTTGAATTTAAAACGATCTTTCGACCGATCTTTTTTTAGTGAGTTATTAAAATACCAGTGCAAATAAATGTATAAAATGCTAAAAGTCTTTTTGCTAAGGGTTTTGTTAATAATTATTGCAGCAGTATTGCTATTCTATTTGTTTTTTACGTCAGTAACTATGTAAGTTTGTCGACTCTACCGGCTAGTAGGTATTTATAATATTTTTGCTAAGATGAGAACGTTAGCTATTGACGTAGTATGTATTTTTATCTTAAATATATTTTCCATAGTAAATGGACTTATGTGCATTACCCAACTGGCGACAGTAGGTATAATACAAATTTTTTTGAGGCCTCAGGGCCTTTTCGACGCTAAAGTCTTAGGCGTTTATTAGGGTTCTCAGTAGTCAGTTTTAACTCATGACTGTTCAAAGCACTTAGAACCTATGACAGAAGAGCCGGAAAGTCCCTAGTCTAAAATGTTAAACTGACAGTTGGGGTTTTTGCTTAGCCTTTAGTTGATTCTGATTGTTACGTTAAATAATAAATCTGCCGGTTTACTGAACCCGGTATAACCCGATCTACTTAAATGTCAGACATAGATAGATAGATAGATACTCTTTATTGCAACCAGAAAAACACTTTACAAACATATTATAAAAGAAAAACCATATTGGTAGGTACAATTAGGCGGTCTTATCGCTGGGAGCGATCTCTTCCAGACAACCTTTGGGTATAACGAGAACACTAGTGATAACAGAAGGGGGTATAAAATATATAACAAAATATATATAATATTAAAGGTAGATGAAAGACTTTAATAATTTGAGACTGAATTTTGTGTCAAGCATATCTAATACTGTTGTTGTTTAGTGTATAAATTGAAAATGATATATTCGTATGATAAATATAATTAAAAAAAACAAGTTGTCGTGTCACCGCTGCCTGTGCTACTTAATTTGTTATGTTCCTTTTTTTTATTCTAGAGTTATTAGGCGAATTTCACATCTTGATACTTTTATCGGGGTCGATGGAAAGCCACCCTTAGGAACTAGATTCTTTTTTTTTGAAATAACAATATTTTCAACCCAAAGTTTGTGATCATTTGGAAGAGTTCCGTGATTCCAGTATTCTAATTATGGCGGGTAAACTCTTTTCGAAAGATTTACAAGTTTTAAAAAAAAAAGCAATTTGACCAATCTAAAAAATATTGACGAAAATGCGAAAACATTTATCGTAATCCTTATCGTAAATATATACATTTCATACAGTAATATAGGTACATAGGTCCCTACACTACATTAAAATATTACCCGTCTAGTAAGCTTATTTTTTTTCTATTGTAAACAATCTTACTACAACGTTACATTTATTATCACTAGATTTTATTCATAATAATTGAAGTTTATATGTACCTACATACTATGGTTCTACTTGTATTAGTGGTATGCATAGTATTTACCTAAAAGCTAAGCAGATTTTTATTATTTTTCTTTTTTTATATTATAAAATTGACCCTTAATGAAATACATTACATAGCATGTTGGAGGGACAATTATTGTTTTAAAATACGTTACTCACGAACATGCAGATTTTCGTAGCCTAGTTAATATCATGGTAATATGCAAGATCATACAAAATCGAAGCGGATTTTTTTTATTTTAAATCGCATGGCTATACTAGTACCACCTAAGCAAAGCATTTTTTTTTACTTTTTCATTATTTATTATTGCAAAGCGTACAATACTTCCATAACTACCGTTTATTTACAAGTAGGCATTTTGTATTATTGAAGTATGTGCTATACATCTTGCCATGCCACCCAGAGGACTGAGATGTCATGCCTCTTCCCTGTAATTTCACTGACTCTCTTACCCTTCGAACCGTACAGGTGTTCCACGGCAGAACTAGGTAACAGGGTGGTACCCACCCAGGCGAGCTCTGTCGAGCTCTACCACCGGGTATGTTAACTATTAATCTTATTTCTTGTAATTATTTAATATAATATACGTTTCAAGTTCATACATATTCCTGTAAAGGTCAATTCAATAAGATTTTCATTGTTGGTATGTAAGTAAACCTACTGAATTTAAGGTATCTACGGAGGAGGCCTATGTCCAGCAATAGGCGTCCTGTGGCTGATAATAATGATGATGAGATACCGATGAGGTTCCGTTCGTTAAATTTTGATTGTGTAACATGAAGTATGCAAAACTTTATGATAGATTGTAATGTTACACTGGGTAGACTGCATTCGAAAGATTTGAATTAGATGTTGTGGTACCTCATCGTCTTGCATTGGCTTAACCTTTTCAAAACTGAATTATTTTTTAACCTCCGATTGAATTTACAAAATCTATATTTGTAAACATTTGATAAGAGTTATGAAAAAAATAAAAATGTAGGCAGTATTTTTTTTTGAGAAAATGAGGTTTTTCTTTATTTGCTCAAATGAGGTCTCTCATCCAATTTAATAAAATTATTGATGTATGGGGACTTTCTAAACTTTATGTTCTCAATTGTGCACGCGTGTTCTGAAAGGGTTAAATTATAAACTAGCCAAGTCCATAGATAAAAATACGATGAAGAAATCATTTTAGGTAAAAGGGATAACATAGTGGAATGAAGATTTTTATTTACAGTCTAGAAATATCTCAGATATCATCATTTAACAGCATGAAGAGTCTAAAGGATCGATAGGGATGGTAAGATACATTATTGAATTCTCAAGGTCTTCCTTGATCTAAAATCTTAGGTGTGAAAAAGATCCTTAGACAAACTTGAACGCACGCACACACTCTTGTCAACGCACTTAGAACCTAAGATAACAGAGTCGGAAGACTCTTGGTTTTATATGATCCATAACTGCTCCCTTGCACGGTGTCAGTGACCCAACTAACCAGGACGTATTTTTTCGGCCTCAGAGTTTTCCACACACTAGGTCTATAAATAAATAGCGTTCTTAGTTAAAAAAGAACGCCCCTTGTTAGTGCTTAAAATCTAGTACTTTAGACACAAACTGCTAGTTCATATGATCTGATACTACTGACCGTTCATATTTTCTAATGCCAGAGTATTATAAAGCACCTTGCGATATTATGTTATCGGTTTACTACTGTCTTCAGTTCATTTCAGACTGAAAAGTAAATAAATTGTGTTTTTAATTTTGATGACAGTCATTTTTCAATTAATACGCGGAATTGACAAATGTAAATTCGACAGAGTATCGAGTAATACGGTAATACTGATTTAGTGCTTTGATTTTCTGAGTCATTATGCGATTCCACCAAAATGGTCATGTACAGTAAATTTGACGCTTGAAGTAGAATCGAGCTGCAAGAAACTGGTGTCATATGTATAAAGACACTGCACATTTCTCAGCGGAGACTAATGCGGTGATGAAATGCGTGATGTGCGGAGTGCCGCTTTTAAACTGATCTTTAATTGTGACTGGTGAATTCTTCTCAAACGATTTGAATATTAATATTAAATAGGTAGAAAATAATTTAGTCTTTCAAAAATTTTGATGATGAAATGCGGGAAAATCTCTCAGAACCCTTATCCTAAATGTATACATAGATATTTACTATTTAAAGCTAGCCTAGCTTTTTTTCTAAACTCATAACCTCTATGTACACTCGCTAAAATCAATCTAAGTTAGGTACGTTCCATTACCTGTAAGTTTTAGCCATTAAAATAGTTGAACATTTTATAGAGATACTTTGGACACCTACTTCTAAAACTAACTAAAACGCTAAGTTTTGTTTCGCTCCTTTTTTCTTATGCGATTTTATAATTTATTAGTAATACCTACATAAGCAACGGTAGCAAATTGGAGGGCCCAAATATTTTAAAATACTCTACTTGCTTACATAGATTTTATTGAACTATATATCTATTTACATTTCATTTTCAACATGGCCTACACTTCTACAATCTATAAATCTTGTTGTTCGGTAGTTGAGAGCCGTCATTCTGAGCCTAGTTAATACATAAGATTATTATAAAAGCCAAGCGTAAATTTTATTATTTTTTTAAGTCGCAAAGCGGTTTAGCCACTAAAGCAAAGCATTTTTTTGGTATTTTTTTTTAATGCAAAGCGTTATTCAAAGTACCTACTCCTATTTTCACTAACCTATTTTACATTAGTAGGTAGGCATTATGTAGAATTTAATATGTGCTATACATCGTGCCGTACCATTCAGAGGACTGAGATGTCATGCCTCTTCCCTGTAATTTCACTGGCTCTCTTACCCTTCGAACCGTACAAATGTTCCACGGCAGAACTAGGTAAGAGGGTGGTACCCACCCAGGCGAGCTATGTCGAGCTCTACCACCGGGTATGTTTACTGTTGATCTTATTTCTAATAATTATTAAATAAAAATATACGTTTCAAGTTCATAAATATTCGTGTAAAGGCCAACTGAATGAGGTTTCCATTGTAGGTATGTAAGTAAATCTATGGAACCTAAGGTATCTACGGGGAAGCACTTTATGTTCAGCAATAGGTGAGGGCATCCTCTGGCTGATAATGTGATACCTAAGGGGTCCGTCCGTTAGAATATTGTTGTTGTTAAACTGAACATTACATTCAGAAGATTTTAATCAAATAATTTGGTACCTCAGTGTCTTATACACGCATGAATCATCTCATTTTTTAGAGTTTGTAAAGTGCCGGTAAAAGAAACCAAAATCTGAAATGCTACAAGGTCAGTTGGTCTCACGCAAGCGTATTTGATTCTGTTAAGAAATGTTGCTGCTCCGTTCGTTTTTACTTTTTATATCTACGTCACTAACTATGTAAGTTATATATAACTAATATGTTTACTAATACGACGAAAACATTACGTATCTCACCACCACCACGTCCACGTCCCATCGGATGACAGTGTCGATCAATTTTTGTGAACTAAATTTAATTTTAAGTGGTGCCTGTGTTTTGAGGTGCCTGTGGCGCAGTGGCGGCAGCGCTTTGGTAGTGATACCAAAAGTTAAGCAACCCACGGCGCGGTCGTGATTGGATGGGTGACCATTCCGACCATTTAAGTGACGTCCATGACAAGCATCTCCGTGCTTCGGAAGGCACGTTAAGCAGTTGGTGCCGGCTAATATCTGTGGTATTAGTCGTTAAGCCTAGTCAGAGGCCCTAGGGCGGCTTGATAACTTCTGACAGTAAGGTTTGTCACTTGCCTTACATACACTCCTCCACCAATCCGCACTGAGCCCGCGTGGTGAAGTATGGCTCGATCCTCCTCATAGTTGAGGTGAGGCCTTTTCCCAGCAGTGGGATCTAATAGGCTGACTTATTATATTATAAATTTAATTTAATACAAAAACGTTAGCCATTGTCAAAAAAACTGCATATTGTATCTTGACAATAAGTAACCAATAATACAAGGACTAATATCAACTAAGTTACGATAGTATAATAATAAAAATATTGGAACCACAGGGTCTTTTCGACACTACAGTCTTAGGAGTTTGTAGGGTTCTTAGTCAGGGTCTCTTGACGATTTTCAAAGAACTTAGAACCTTTGAAAATATTAGAGAAGAAAAGACCCTAGTATCAGGTGCTTGTAGATGAACATTGTCATTATTCCTCTATATTTCTACATGGGCTTAATTATTGGAAACATTTCTACACATTGTTGCTCTTGTCAATTCCTTAAAAGATAGGATGAAAATGTTATGTTTACTATAGAATTTAATTGTGATATCTCAGATATCATAATATAACCGCATAAAGAGTCACTATGGCCAATCAACTAGGACCAGATAAGGATGACAAGATACCTTTATGTTCTCAAGGTCTTCCGAGTTCTAAAATCCTAGATGTGAAAAATATCCTGAGACAAACTTGAAGCCCTTGTCAACGCACTTAAAACCTAAGATAATAGAGTCGGAAGACTCTTGGCTTTATCTGATCCTTAACTAGGTTCTCCCTTGCACGATGTCACAGTGACCCAACTAACCAGGACGAGGCTTCGGAATTTTCCACATACTATGCTCATTTAGTACTTTGATTTTCTGAGTCATTAGGTGATTTCACCATTTCAATGTTCATATATCCAAGACTTGAAGAGGGGTCTAGCGGAGAGAAAATGGAGTTAAGTGTATGAAAAGTGAAAACACTGCACATTTCTGAGGGAAGAGTCATGCGGTGATGAGATGTGTAATGTGCGGAGTGCCGCTTTGGTGGAAAATCACACTCGAGAACTACCTTTTCTTTATAATTTTTTTTTGTCACGGTATCATCGTCAGCATTAGAGCCACGCTTGCCCTTTTTGTTTAACTTGGAAATGTATTTCCAGGCAATTGGCTAGCCGTCGCCAGCAACAAACTCTTTAAACCATGATAATCTCTGACAATTAATCAGCAACATAACCTAGAGTTGACGTACGAGTAATAGACAAGATTCGTAACTTCGCATTGTTTATCATTTGTAACTTGTGAAATCTTCTCGAACGAATTGAAAAATTAAATATTATTTATTATATAAAATACAATACATAAAAAAATTTAGATAAAATGCGGGAGTGCCTTTCAGGATCCTTAATCTACATGTAAACATAATATGTACAATTTACATTTTTTTTCTAAACTAACCTCTATTTGAAAACTAACTACAATGTAACTTACGTTACTTTTATTAGGTAAGAATCCAGGTTTTAATCATATTAATAGTTGAGCATTTTATATAGAAACATTGATTATACCTACTTTTAAAACTAATAAGCGAATAGTACCTACGAATTAATTTATTATACCTACAAAATATTTATTTGACCTATGTTTTTTTATTTGCATTTCATTTTTAACGAATTCTACATTTCTAAAATCTATTAATCAAATAATCTTGTTGTTCAGTATTTGAGAGCCGTAATTTCTGAGCCTAGTTTTTTATTATTTTTTTAAATCACAAAAGAAAAGCGTTTTTTTTTTTTTTTTTGCAAAGCGTAATTCAAAGTACTCCTATAACGACCCTCTTTTTACCCTTTTTACAGGTAGGCATAATGTAATATTTAATATGTGCTATACATCTTGCCGTACCAGAAAAGTTCCTAGTATTAGGTGCTTATGTATGAATATTGTCATTATTCCTCTGAATTTCTACATGACCTTAATTATTGGAAACTAGCTAAGTTCATAGATGGCGATACAATAAAAAACACATTTTGGGTAAAAGGAATGGGTTTTCCACACATTGTCGCTTTTGTTTCCTTATTACATGGGACCAAGATTTTAATTTATAGTCTTGAAATATCTCAGATATCAACATGAAACCGCAGAAGGAGTCGCTATGGCCAAATCAACCAGGACAGATAAGGATGATAAGATACAATTATAAGTTCTCAAGGTCTTCCGCGTTCTAAAATCCTAGGTGTTAAAAAGATCCTCAGGCAAGCTAGAAGCTATTATCAACGCACTTAGAACCTACGATATTAGAGTCGGAAAACTCGTGGTTTTATCTGATCCTTAACTAGCTTCTCCTTTGCATGGTATCTTAGTGACCCGACTAACCAGGACCAAATTTTTTTGGCCTCAGAGTTTTCCACAAACTAGGTCTAGGTATAAAAGGGTTTGTAGTTAAAAATGTACGCCCCGGTTAGTGCTTAAAATTTAGTACAATTGATATATAAAACTGTTATGTACGTTGTTAGCTACATTAAGGCTCCGCGCAGATGGGCCACGGACCACAGCCGCTGGTGCAGCAACAAGGTGTTTACATTATTTTTAATATGTTTTGTATGGAGTCGCCGCACAAGTGAAGCGAGTGGCGTCCGCTCACGACTCTAGTGTTTGCGTGGCGGCCACTAGCCATTTTGATAAAACATCTGTAGACCGTACAGCAGGTAAGAGTCAAATTGAAGCAGTCACTGACTACGTTTATTTTTGCGGAACGAAAGGACGTGGCGTGCAATAGCCTCCGGTGGCGGTGTTCTGTGTGTCCCATCGGCGCAGAGCCTAAATGTGAAATAAATAGAGTACGTTTATATTTTTATCCATATTATACGATTATGGTTTGATAGTGCCGTTGATATTTTTTTGTGCCAGAGAAGCTTGCGATATTATTATATCGATTTATTATGTCTTCAGTTTAATTCAGACTAAAACGTTTGTGAAAACACACAATTTTTATGACAGTCATTTACTTTTCAATCAATACACGGCATAGAAGAATGTCGTGAGTTCCATAGAGTATCGATTAGTATGGTAGTATTAATTTTAGTACTCTGATTTTCCGAGTCATTAGGCGATTCCACCAAAACGCTCATGTACATTTGACGCTCGAAGTGGGGTCGCAGTCAAGCGGCAAGGAACTTGTGTCATATGTAGGAAAACACCGCACATTTCTCAGCGGAGAGTAATATGGTGATGAGATGTGTGATGTGCGGAGTACCGCTTTGAAAAACGCGTGGAAAACCGCCTCTGAAAACTACTTAGGTACTCTTTTAACTGATTACCAATATAACTTATACTATAATAAAATGCACTGAAAAAATTGGTGACTCCGCATTCTTAAATTGTGTTTGGTAAATTATTATCAAATAATTTGAATATTAATATTAAATGGGTAATAAATTGATCAGCCTTCCCAAAATGTTGATAATTAAATGTGGGAACATTTTTCAGAATCGTTATCCTAAGTGTATACATACCTACATATTTACAAAACTTTAAAAATAGCCATAACCTTTATTGTAAGTTTACTCACTACAATCAATATTACTTAGTACGTTAAATTACTTCTAGGTTTTAGTGATTAAAATAGTTGGACATTTTATATGGATACTTTGGCTATATGTACTTCTAAAACTAATACGCTAAGTTTTTTTCTCTTCTTTTTTCTTATACTAATTTATCACTTAATTTATTCATACATTTATCATTAATAAGAATTAATTTATTACTAATACCTACATAAGCAACGGTAGCAAATTGGAGGGACAACTATTTTAAAATACTCTACTTGCTCACGTAGATTTTATTGACGTACCTAAGTATTTGTTTGCATTTCATTTTCAACACAGTCTACACTTCTAAAATCTAGTATAAATCAAATAATCTTATTGTTCGGTATTTGAGAGCCGTCATTTCTGAGCCTAGTTAATACATAAGATTATTCTATGAGCCTAGCGTTTTTTTATTTCTTTTTTTTTTAAGTCGCAAAGCGGGTTAGCCACAAAAGCAAAGCATTTTTTAATTGCAAAGCGTAATTCTAAGTACTCCTATCACTATCCTATTTTTACATAAGTAGGTAGGCATTTTGTAGTATTTAATATGTGCTAGGTATACATCTTGCTTACCATCCAGAGGATTGAGATGTCATGCCTCTTCCCTGTAATTTCACTGGCTCTCATACCCTCCGAGCCGTACAGGTGTTCCACGGCAGAACTAGGTAAGAGGGTGGTACCCACCCAGGCGAGTTAGCTCTACCACCGGGTATGTTAACTATGTATAAGTCATTTTTCTATGTTTAAATAGTTAAGCGTATATTTTAATTTTAAGTCGCAAAGCGGTTTAGCCACTAAAGCAAAGCATTTTTTTGGTATTTTTTTTTAATGCAAAGCGTTATTCAAAGTACCTACTCCTATTTTCACTAACCTATTTTACATTAGTAGGTAGGCATTATGTAGAATTTAATATGTGCTATACATCGTGCCGTACCATTCAGAGGACTGAGATGTCATGCCTCTTCCCTGTAATTTCACTGGCTCTCTTACCCTTCGAACCGTACAAATGTTCCACGGCAGAACTAGGTAAGAGGGTGGTACCCACCCAGGCGAGCTATGTCGAGCTCTACCACCGGGTATGTTTACTGTTGATCTTATTTCTAGGAATTATTAAATAAAAATATACGTTTCAAGTTCATAAATATTCGTGTAAAGGCCAACTCAATGAGGTTTCCATTGTAGGTATGTAAGTAAATCTATGGAACCTAAGGTGTCTACGGGGAAGCCGCCGAATGTTCAGCAATAGGTGAGGGCATCCTCTGGCTGATAATGTGATATCTAAGGGGTCAGTCCGTTAGAATATTGTTGTTGTTAAACTGAACATTACATTCAAAAGATTTTAATTAAATAATTTGGTACCTCAGTGTCTTATACACGCATGAACCATCTCATTTTTTAGAGTTTGTAAAGTGCCGGTAAAATAAACCAAAATCTGAAATGCTACAAGGTCAGTTGGTCTCACGCAAGCGTATTTGATTCTGTTAAGAAATGTTGCTGCTCCGTTCGTTTTTACTTTTTATATCTACGTCACTAACTATGTAAGTTATATATAACTAATATGTTTACTAATACGACGAAAACATTACGTATCTCACCACCACCACGTCCACGTCCCACCGGATGACAGTGTCGATCAATTTCTGTGAACTAAATTTAATTTAATACAAAAACGTTAGCCATTGTCAAAAAAACTGCATATTGTATCTTGACAATAAGTAACCAATAATACAAGGACTAATATCAACTAAGTTACGATAGTATAATAATAAAAATATTGGAACCACAGGGTCTTTTCGACACTACCGTCTTAGGAGTTTGTAGGGTTCTTAGTCAGGGTCTCTTGACGATTTTCAAAGAACTTAGAACCTTTGAAAATATTAGAGTAGAAAAGACCCTAGTATCAGGTGCTTGTAGATGAACATTGTCATTATTCCTCTATATTTCTACATGGGCTTAATTATTGGAAACATTTCCACACATTGTTGCTCTTGTCAATTCCTTAAAAGATAGGATGAAAATGTTATGTTTACTATAGAATTTAATTGTGATATCTCAGATATCATAATATAACCGCATAAAGAGTCACTATGGCCAATCAACTAGGACCAGATAAGGATGACAAGATACCTTTATGTTCTCAAGGTCTTCCGAGTTCTAAAATCCTAGATGTGAAAAATATCCTGAGACAAACTTGAAGCCCTTGTCAACGCACTTAAAACCTAAGATAATAGAGTCGGAAGACTCTTGGCTTTATCTGATCCTTAACTAGGTTCTCCCTTGCACGATGTCACAGTGACCCAACTAACCAGGACGAGGCTTCGGAATTTTCCACATACTATGCTCATTTAGTACTTTGATTTTCTGAGTCATTAGGTGATTTCACCATTTCAATGTTCATATATCCAAGACTTGAAGAGGGGTCTAGCGGAGAGAAAATGGAGTTAAGTGTATGAAAAGTGAAAACACTGCACATTTCTGAGGGAAGAGTCATGCGGTGATGAGATGTGTAATGTGCGGAGTGCCGCTTTGGTGGAAAATCACACTCGAGAACTACCTTTTCTTTATAATTTTTTTTTGTCACGGTATCATCGTCAGCATTAGAGCCAAGCTTGCCCTTTTTGTTTAACTTGGAAATGTATTTCCAGGCAATTGGCTAGCCGTCGCCAGCAACAAACTCTTTAAACCATGATAATCTCTGACAATTAATCAGCAACATAACCTAGAGTTGACGTACGAGTAATAGACAAGATTCGTAACTTCGCATTGTTTATCATTTGTAACTTGTGAAATCTTCTCGAACGAATTGAAAAATTAAATATTATTTATTATATAAAATACAATACATAAAAAATTTTAGATAAAATGCGGGAGTGCCTTTCAGGATCCTTAATCTACATGTAAACATAATATGTACAATTTACATTTTTTTTCTAAACTAACCTCTATTTGAAAACTAACTACAATGTAACTTACGTGACTTTTATTAGGTAAGAATCCAGGTTTTAATCATATTAATAGTTGAGCATTTTATATAGAAACATTGATTATACCTACTTTTAAAACTAATAAGCGAATAGTACCTACGAATTAATTTATTATACCTACAAAATATTTATTTGACCTATGTTTTTTTATTTGCATTTCATTTTTAACGAATTCTACATTTCTAAAATCTATTAATCAAATAATCTTGTTGTTCAGTATTTGAGAGCCGTAATTTCTGAGCCTAGTTTTTTATTATTTTTTTAAATCACAAAAGAAAAGCGTTTTTTTTTTTTTTTTGCAAAGCGTAATTCAAAGTACTCCTATAACGACCCTCTTTTTACCCTTTTTACAGGTAGGCATAATGTAATATTTAATATGTGCTATACATCTTGCCGTACCAGAAAAGTTCCTAGTATTAGGTGCTTATGTATGAATATTGTCATTATTCCTCTGAATTTCTACATGACCTTAATTATTGGAAACTAGCTAAGTTCATAGATGGCGATACAATAAAAAACACATTTTGGGTAAAAGGAATGGGTTTTCCACACATTGTCGCTTTTGTTTCCTTATTACATGGGACCAAGATTTTAATTTATAGTCTTGAAATATCTCAGATATCAACATGAAACCGCAGAAGGAGTCGCTATGGCCAAATCAACCAGGACAGATAAGGATGATAAGATACAATTATAAGTTCTCAAGGTCTTCCGCGTTCTAAAATCCTAGGTGTTAAAAAGATCCTCAGGCAAGCTAGAAGCTATTATCAACGCACTTAGAACCTACGATATTAGAGTCGGAAAACTCTTGGTTTTATCTGATCCTTAACTAGCTTCTCCTTTGCATGGTATCTTAGTGACCCGACTAACCAGGACCAAATTTTTTTGGCCTCAGAGTTTTCCACAAACTAGGTCTAGGTATAAAAGGGTTTGTAGTTAAAAATGTACGCCCCGGTTAGTGCTTAAAATTTAGTACAATTGATATATAAAACTGTTATGTACGTTGTTAGCTACATTAAGGCTCTGCGCAGATGGGCCACGGACCACAGCCGCTGGTGCAGCAACAAGGTGTTTACATTATTTTTAATATGTTTTGTATGGAGTCGTTGCACAAGTGAAGCGAGTGGCGTCCGCTCACGACTCTAGTGTTTGCGTGGCGGCCACTAGCCATTTTGATAAAACATCTGTAGACCGTACAGCAGGTAAGAGTCAAATTGAAGCAGTCACTGACTACGTTTATTTTTGCGGAACGAAAGGACGTGGCGTGCAATAGCCTCCGGTGGCGGTGTTCTGTGTGTCCCATCGGCGCAGAGCCTAAATGTGAAATAAATAGAGTACGTTTATATTTTTATCCATATTATACGATTATGGTTTGATAGTGCCGTTGATATTTTTTTGTGCCAGAGAAGCTTGCGATATTATTATATCGATTTATTATGTCTTCAGTTTAATTCAGACTAAAACGTTTGTGAAAACACACAATTTTTATGACAGTCATTTACTTTTCAATCAATACACGGCATAGAAGAATGTCGTGAGTTCCATAGAGTATCGATTAGTATGGTAGTATTAATTTTAGTACTCTGATTTTCCGAGTCATTAGGCGATTCCACCAAAACGCTCATGTACATTTGACGCTCGAAGTGGGGTCGCAGTCAAGCGGCAAGGAACTTGTGTCATATGTATGAAAACACCGCACATTTCTCAGCGGAGAGTAATGTGGTGATGAGATGTGTTATGTGCGGAGTACCGCTTTGAAAAACGCGTGGAAAACCGCCTCTGAAAACTACTTAGGTACTCTTTTAACTGATTACCAATATAACTTATACTATAATAAAATGCACTGAAAAAATTGGTGACTCCGCATTCTTAAATTGTGTTTGGTAAATTATTATCAAATGATTTGAATATTAATATTAAATGGGTAATAAATTGATCAGCCTTCCCAAAATGTTGATAATTAAATGTGGGAACATTTTTCAGAATCGTTATTCTAAGTGTATACATACCTACATATTTACAAAACTTTAAAAATAGCCATAACCTTTATTGTAAGTTTACTCACTACAATCAATCTTACTTAGTACGTTACATTACTTCTAGGTTTTAGTGATTAAAAAAGTTGGACATTTTATATGGATACTTTGGCTATATGTACTTCTAAAACTAATACGCTAAGTTTTTTTCTCTTCCTTTTTCTTATACTAATTTATCACTTAATTTATTCATACATTTATCATTAATAAGAATTAATTTATTACTAATACCTACATAAGCAACGGTAGCAAATTGGAGGGACAACTATTTTAAAATACTCTACTTGCTCACGTAGATTTTATTGACGTACCTAAGTATTTGTTTGCATTTCATTTTCAACACAGTCTACACTTCTAAAATCTAGTATAAATCAAATAATCTTATTGTTCGGTATTTGAGAGCCGTCATTTCTGAGCCTAGTTAATACATACGATTATTCTATGAGCCTAGCGTTTTTTTTATTTCTTTTTCTTTTTTTTTAAGTCGCAAAGCGGGTTAGCCACAAAAGCAAAGCATTTTTTTAATTGCAAAGCGTAATTCTAAGTACTCCTATCACTATCCTATTTTTACATAAGTAGGTAGGCATTTTGTAGTATTTAATATGTGCTAGGTATACATCTTGCCGTACCATCCAGAGGACTGAGATGTCATGCCTCTTCCCTGTAATTTCACTGGCTCTCTTACCCTCCGAGCCGTACAGGTGTTCCACGGCAGAACTAGGTAAGAGGGTGGTACCCACCCAGGCGAGTTAGCTCTACCACCGGGTATGTTAACTATGTATAAGTTATTTTTCTATGTTTAAATAGTTAAGCGTATATTTTCATTATATATTAACCACGGCAAAGATAACTTCTAGTATTGTAGCTCGGGTGGTCACGCGGCTCTCTAGGAATGCTCGCCTATAAGTTGTATTTCGTCCGAGTTTACGTTGCGTTGGTGAGATTAGTTTCTTTAGTATAATTTTTTTAATGAATTGGCTGACAATTGACCGCAATCTCACCCGATGATAAGTAGCGATGCGGTCGAAGATGGGTCTGGCTAGTATAAGCCTGTTTACTCTTTTCTAATCCAGATCGCATAGTGCTTAGAAAACACTTCAGCCGGCAACGAATTTTCACTCTATAGCCGTACACAAGAACGTAAATTGAAAACGTTTGGTTTGTATTAGTGCTATTTCAAATTTATTTATTTATTTTTGATTTATTAACATAATTTTCAACGATTGTAAACAGGATTATTATAAACAGGATTTCCTATTGCGAAGTGAAGCAAATATACTAAAACTTTAAATTCATTCAATTCAATTCATTATTACACTTAAACACGCATTTTATTTATTAATAAAAAGTTTTTGCTCCTATTTAAATCTTTTAGTTTTGCTTGTATTGATTGATATCTACCATAGCTTTTATTTACTCCTTTATTTGCATAGATACTTATCAGATGTTTGATCAATTCTATGATTAACTATTTTTTTTTTACTGTCGGGATACATATTTTTTTAGAAACAACCAGTTGAATAAACTCAAAAGTATGTAATTATATTTTGGTACAAAGAATTATGTACACACGGCTTCAAGTCAGAATACACGTGAAAACTGCCTTTATTACCTATACCTACTTGACTGGCGATTTTACGAATTTTACCTACTCTACTTTAACATTATCCCCGTTATTGCAAAAACTTAGTACCGGGCAGGACTAAGCTATTAGCTAGCCAATTAGAAAAGCGTTTTTCTATTAAGTTACGTCACGAATGTGTCATTCATTCCTCTGGTTTTGGTTAATATTTAGACCTAGTTTAAACCTGGTCTATTTTTTGTAATAAGATTGTATAAGTTGCAGATTTATGTTAAATCTAAGCTTGTATGTCACTTGACAAGCCATCAAAATGACTGAGATAGGTACAGTTGTTATTTTTTCCTCTTGAGAACTGAACCCAGACCAGGTAGTGGATTATGTAACTTTGAATGTAATTATTTCAATCAAAGTTTTGTTGCTAAAGTTGGCCATTCACGGCCAGTAACACTAATTAGTCGGTCTGAGGTACGACCAAAATTTTACGTTTTCAATATCGGTAATAAAAATCTTGGCTATAGGCAAAAGAACTAAAAAAGTGAATGAAAGTCAGTTTTCAGATTATTTTTATGTGTGTATATAAGTATATTTAGTGAGTGGAGTCATTTTTTGAACTGACCGTGAATGTTCAGCTTAACAGAGTAACTGAAGTTAGCAACAGAGTTACGTAATTAGCCCCCAGGCCCCACGTTTGTAGGATTTTACACCCGAATCCTAATCCGATGTACCTAAGGTGTAATTAGCTAATTAAATCACGCGTGTAATTTTGTTCAAACGCTTATTTTTATAAACTTATAACATACTTTGCTAATATTAACAACAGCTACGTAGTAATCATATTATGTACATGTTACAAAATCTAATTATTATCATGGGCAAATTTGGTCTTACATTATTGGCACCTCGGCTTACATATTAATAAACAATTTTTAAATAAGTTCTATAATATTAGTCATTATTTATGTTACTACATGTACCTACTGAGATTTTAGTTTTAGACTTATTTACTTACTTATTTTATTTTTAGACTCGTACAATTATCATTTAAAATCTGTGCTATTATATACATTCTGATAAAATTTCCTGTTCCTCGAATGCGGTGAAGCCCAAAAAGGACCAGTGGGGGACTGGTCAGATCACAGATCATCCCAGATCATCTGTGAGCGCTTGTACTAATACGTTAGGTACGTATTTAATCTATGTTTTCTTGCATACTTAAAACTCGGAACTATAATTGACGGGCCGGTACTGGCATTACACACTACTTAATATTGTCAATTTTTAGTTAATTGAATAATACGGCAGAATATATATTATGCTACAATGAATTAATTTGAGGTTCTGAACTGGACTCGGGACTAGGCAAAGAACTTACATATTAGTAATTGATTTGGTAAGCTTCGTCCCCAAATTGCTTAAAATGGTATACCAAGATGTTTAATTTCAGAACGAGGAAAAATGCTGCTTAATACTAATTAAGTCAAATATGTGCTAAGTATTTTGAAATTTATCTGTAGTATTTATCTATTTCAAAATTAGCTAACAAAGATTTTTTTTTTGTATTTTATTTATTTTGTGTTTTTTTTTGTTTATTTTATATATATTTTTACATAAGTTTTTACATTTTTATTATTTTTTATATTTATACTTATTTTGCAGTTTCTGTATTTATTTAAATAATTCCTAAACTACTATGGAACTAATCTACCATGAACTATTACTAGATAGGATAAGATATTACTAGATTACTAGTTACCTACTACTACTAAACTCAATGGTTAACGTACACACAATGTTATTTTACAATTATTACAATAAGCATTGACAATAAGTGACAGGTAATTTGGTCTCTAGATGTAGTGATTTTGTGGCTTTAGGTAACATTTTTAAATATTTCCTAGCGTAATTGAGAAGTTAAAAATTGACGTATCATTATCATATAAGCAGATTTTTTTAATTAATAATTTATATTAAGCGTATTCTCTTGCACTGCATCTAACTTTAACTTATAAAATAGTGAACAGGTGAATTTGGTATTAAATTAAATTATCTTACAAAGAACTGAGTACATATGTACATTAGCTCGCTAGCCTTTCGAACTATATAAATGTTTCACGGTAGACCTAGGTAAAAGGGTGATACCGACACGAGCGAGCTATATTGCGCTCTAACACCTAGTCTAAACACGGAGAATGTTTACAGAAATGTAATACGTTGTATCTTTTCAATAAATACGTATTGGTAAAATGAAATTTCGGCTCTCCAAGCTATGTACCAAAGAATTCTTGTATAAGAAAGGGACAGGCAAATGAACATTTTTTTCAATCAATTTTATAAATATAAGTAGGTACCTTGTTTATTTGCTTGATTAATCAATATATATATAGACAGATAGATACTCTTTATTGCAACCAGAAAACACTTTACAAACATATAATGAAAGAAAAACAATGCTGGTAGGTACAATATAGGCGGTATATACAGGGTGTGGCGTAAATAGTGGTCCAAAGCAAAGGTGTGGATACACTGTACACTGAAGCACCACATACCAGTATTTAAAAAAAAATTATGTACAGGGTTTTCAAAAAAAAAAATTTTTTTTATTTTTTTTAGAAATTGTTACCTTGCCTTACAAATTTGGTTATAATTTCCAAAAATGACGGTTTTTTTTTATCCATTTTTTTATTATTATTGCTGATCACTTGTACTTAGTACTCCATTCGTTTTTTTTTTACAAACTGAATTTAATAAAAAAAATTAAGTTTCTTTCAAAATTCAATACTCACTGCTAGCAAATCGTTTGACTTTCAATGCTTTTGGTGCAAAAAAAATGTACCACACTGTCAGTGCCCATTGTTTAAAAAAAATGCCCATCTTTTGCAGATTCTAAAATGGTGCAACAATAAGTGTTAGGACTTACAGGAAAAAAGTTATTGCTTTTCGAAACAAAAAGGAGCCCAATTCAGAAAAACAATTTATTTGAAGTTCAAGGGTTTACAAGGGTTGTAATTTTTTTCTGTGTGGTCCAAAGCAAAGGTGTGGATACACTGTACACTGAAGCACCACATACCAGTATTTTAAAAAAAAATATGTACAGGGTTTTCAAAAAAAAAATTTTTTTTTAATTTTTTTAGAAATCGTTACCTTGCCTTACAAATTTGGTTATAATTTCCAAAAATGACGGTTTTTTTTTATCCATTTTTTTATTATTATTGCTGATCACTTGTACTTAGTACTCCATTCGTTTTTTTTTTTACAAACTGAATTTAATAAAAAAAACCCTGAAAACCCTGAAAACCCTGTACATATTTTTTTTTTAAATACTGGTATGTGGTGCTTCAGTGTACAGTGTATCCACACCTTTGCTTTGGACCACTATTTACGCCACACCCTGTATATATAGATATTTTTAATTTTGAAAAGCAAAGCATTTTTTTGATATTTCAAAGCGTAGTTTTAATTCTATCACTACCCAGTCTTTACAGATAGACATTATGTAGTATTGAATATGTGCTTTACATCTTGCCGTACCATCCAGAGGACTGAGATGTTATGCCTCTTCCCTGTAATTTCACTGGCTCTCTTACCCTTCGAACCGTACCCAGGCGAGCTGTGTCGAGCTCTACCACCGGGTATATATAGACGATTACATTGACGTTTTTGTATCGGCGATAGCATATTTAAGGAGGACCGACAATTTCTGCGGTCGTAGTCCAATGCAATTAAGAGGTGTTGAGCGCAGTGACTGGCCACACTAGTTACATATGATGTTTTAACATCCATTTTACTGAAAGCAACTAAATATTGTAGCTGTTTTTGAGAATCACATATTATACATTTGTTTTTTCATTTAAAAAATCCGTCGTGGTCTTCTGCGATTCAACTCTTATCAATATGGATTGCAATTGCAAGCTTACCGCGCACATCACGACTAGATTTTTGCGACAAGGCAATCGTTATGAATTTCTCAATTATTTCTTTTATTACATAATATGCGGAGTCAATTAATTGTTAGGCCACTTTCTTTCAACCCAAAAGGTAATTAACGTAGTCGCATTATTGCAAAACATTATCGGTAGAGATGCGATACAGATAGATAAGTAATAGTCGCAAAACAGCGCGAATGCAAGAAGCTTTGCAGGCATGCAATGAGTAGCGATGGGCAATTATTACTAAATTAATCGAATTATTCGAATGGTCCCTGTAATCGAATGTATTCGATAAGCAACCGCAGTCATTCGATTATCCTTTGATTATGCAGCGAGCAATACCGGAGCGTGCGGTGCGCAGGCCGTACTACTAACGAATGAATCGTCATTCGTCGCGTCGATTAATCATTCGTTCGCTGGATGTCCTGTCGCGGCAATTCAATCGAATGCATCGAAGGGCCGAGTATAGATTATCATTCGATTGTCGATTATTATTCGATTATTTTTTTTCCGAATTACTAAATCGACATTCGACAGTTCGAATGGTCGATTGTCGATTCATTCGATTATTTTTTTTCGAACAATCGCCTATCGCTAGTAATGAGGGATTTTCTGACACCTCATAATTTTAGTTTAATTGTATGTTGATAGATGGCGCTATTCATCTAAGTTATATAAACAATTCTTCGAAATAATTGAGCATAAACAATTACAAATTATTGTAATATTATGTGTACTGCCATGTAGTAAAAGTACTTACGTCAAAAATTTGTAAGTGAAAATCACAATGCAGTTAAAAAAAATTAGGGGAGAGTTTGATAAATCGTACTGCCATTTTAATAGTACCACTTATAAATTTCCCTCTCAATAGGTATTTTTTTCTACACTAGCAACACCAAATCGTGGCCTTACGCAACCCCCCACCACCCGCCATTTGTAATTGATGTGACTTGACAACTGTGCGCGTGAGTGAAAACCATTTTTTTTGTGGAAGTTATTGCAAATTTTGACGTAAGTTCGTAAGGATATAACTCGTAAACCAGGTAAGATAGAGATACATAGTTTTCATTATTTTATTTCAATTTTATCTACATTATTGGTTGTTTTTGTTGCGTGTAAGTCTAAGTCTTGAGGTTATGCCGGACTGTTGCTTTTTTTTAAAATGGCCTAGTTCGCTAAATTGTACCACTCGCAGTTGGGTAAATTGTACTGGTACGATTTAGCCGAATGACAATTTGCTAACCACTGAAACAATCAATTCAAGAAACGAAAGCGTATTACTGTTACAAAATTTTACTGAAAAAAAAGACGACCTAAAGAAAAAAGAAAAAGTAGAAGAAAAGGACGACAAAGAAAACTACAATAAAGAAATGGACGACAAAGAAAATTACAATAAAGAAAAGGGACGACAAAGAAAATTACAATAAAGAAAAGAAGCAATTGATTTCTTCTCTTGCTAAAATACATGCACCACCATCGACGTCGAAAAAACAATATATTCAACTGTAAACTACGCCTGCTAATATTAAAAAACAATAAAAGTTTTATCAAAAAAGGAGAACACTATACAAAAAGCTATTAAAATAACATCAAGCCCATATAAACCAACCAACTAGAAGAGAAGATGAAGCAGAAGAAAGTCAAAGTAAAAAAAGGAAAGGTTTGTAAACCAAAAAAATACCAAACAGTGAAAAAAGAAAAGATAATAGCTATATCCAAGGGCAAATGCAAAAGTTTAGAGGAAACGATCCTCTTACATTACTAGTAGCGATGACTCAGATGAGACACTTGTTGTGGAATTAGATGACGATGATGACAGTGATGATGATCTCGAAAATATATGTGGAACGTGCAATCGTTGTTACTATGATAAAAAGGTACCATACGTTGATTGGATTCAATGCATTCGCTGCCACCGGTGGCTACATGAGACGTGTTGATTTTTTTTTTGTTTTACAATAAGAACTATGCACAATCATTATATTGCAAATAACATTGTTAACAAAACGTTCATATTTTCACGTTACTGTATTAATATAGTTTAAACTGATCTCAATATTATAGTACAATCATGTTATTCTTATAAAAAAGCTTATAGATGTGTTGATAACATTGTTCCTTTATCACTTAAGAGGTATTCATAATATTTATTTATTACCTAAGAGTTAAAAATAAATAAATAAATTTTGCAAAAATTTTTACTGTCTTTAATTCAGTGGTACGACTTAATCACCCATGGTACGATTTAAAAACTTGATGGTACGATTAAAACGACCAGTCGGCTAAATCGTACTGATGGCAGACCTTTATAAAAACTCATTTTTAAGGATGTTAGAGTAAACATATAGAACTGATTTCTCGGGCTTAGCAAGGAAAAACATAAAACTTTATTTTGCATATCAACTAATTATTTTAAGTCTTGTCATAGTCGAAATATTTAAGTTAAAGTAAAAAGTGGTACGATATAACCGACTCTCCATGAAAAAAAAACGTCTTCATGATGAATAAATTAAAATACCAAAATAAATTCCTGTTAGTACGCGTGAATCTTTAACATGCTAAACATAAACATTATAACATAATTAATGCTAAAACCTGCCTTTTTCCTAAAAAAAAATCTACCTGTCTTAGGTTGTTCCGCGCCATCTAGCGGATTTTTAAGTACTGATTATTGACACTAGGAAAATCGCCCTACAGGACGGTAGTTTTGACCAACCGGTCACGACAATATTACAAAGTGCTGTGATACTATGAGACATGCTGAGGCATTTATAAATCTTATTTACAGCACCATCGCTTTCAGCATGTAACTAAATGGTCATTTCCTTATGTTGAAAATAAAAATATTAGCACTGTAATTTAGCAAATAATTATCGCAATTCTAAGAGCTAATTAAAGATTCATTTTATTTCTTAAATTAAGTGCTTTTCAGCAACTAAACTAAACAAAAAAACATTTATAAAAGGTGAAAAAAATCACATTATAGCTTTGCATAGAATAGAACTGACAGCAATATTTTAATGTGAGTAAAAAATGTATAATGAGTTTTTAATTAAATACTTACAAGGATTGTTTGTATTGCGTATGATAATTATCTTACATTATAAGCTCCTATTAAATTTCTTATGTTTTAACTTATTTTATTAAAAACTCTCATATTATGTGATGCATTTAATTCATCGCATTACCTATATCTGTACACTACTAAATGAAATACTTTTAGATAATATGTGTTAGTATTTATTCATGGCTAAGCAGTGTTCAATGAATCATTGAATTCTTATCTTCAGAAAAGCAACCTGAGGCCCCTGAGGGCCAACATTAGTGTCGCCAGTTAATGGTATATAATACCTCCCTATATACTCTGAGGATCAAGTGTCACGTGACCACTTGCCACTCACAAAATCTAAACTTCATGACAGTAGCTACTTAATCATACTATTGAACAATAGTGATATAAGGAATATGGTAGTAAATACACATAAAATTTAGCAATTCGCTTAGTGTATATGTACAACATTATTATGGGCCATTCGTTTTTAAACGGTTTTAATATGTAGGTAGTTAGTATGTATTGCAGATATAGAAGGGCTAATATATTTGTAACGCATATATATTAAAATACGGCTTAATACGATTTATAAGCGTTTGGCGCCTCACGTTTTCAGAATATGTACACAGTACTACTTACAGAAAATATATACAGCAAACTTTACAGTCACTACCTTTTAGAACACGTAATTGGGGCCTACATAGCATTATCTACTTAGGTATTTACTACTATTAAGATAAAACATGATTTTAGAAATAATAACTGTTTAATTAATATATTTGCGATACTACACAATATTGCGCGCGAATCGTACGTACCGATGACAGATGACAGTCGAAGTATAGTCCGTGCCATTTAACGGTGCATAAAAAGTCATTGACCCGTCACCCCTGCAGACCGTCACCCGTGTACCACTGCCTGCCAGTATGCGAAGCGCGGCAACCCTAACTTAAGACCGTAGCGATACGAATATGTCTAACAAATGAACCTCGGTACGGGTCGATCTTAAAACCTAAAAATCAAAAGTCGTAATAATAGTTAGAAAATCAAATGATACGTGTCACAGTTTTTAGCTGTCAAGGTGAACGACCTATTATGCACGTTTATCTGGCACGTACTAAAGGGAGGGGCACACTCGGTCGTGAGAATAGTACCGTCCCATGCTTGTCGATTTTCTTGCCGCTAACACTACTTATAAATAATAATAAGTACAAGTACAGACGAATGACCCCGCAAAGTCGTAGCGACCGTGCTACGATACTACGGTACCAGAATAGACGCCCCATTGCGATTATGTGCCTCGATTTGAAATACTTGTTTCGCGATTGAATTGTACGTCTTTATTATTATCTATCGAAAGACTTCCCAACTACTACTTAATACTACAATTTGCATGATTCCGTGTGATTGTAAGTACTGAAAAGCAAGGAGCGATCAAAGTTTTATCGAGACAGAAGCCGTGAAGGCAGGGCATTTACCCCACGTACAAGATAGGTGGCCAAAGATTAGAGTTATATCTGTACTCTGAAAATAACAAAAGTTTTTTTTTTCTGAAAATATCTAAAGTTTTTTTAAATATTCAAGTAATATTTTTAAATTTTTAATTATTTGTAGATAACAAACCAATGTTTCTGCTAGTTTTATAATCAGTGATCTGGAAGAGTTCGACATGTATCCCGAGTTTATCTGACGTTCAAATTCGCGGATCACCTATCGCCTACAGTATATTATTCTAGATATATGGGAACATTAGGTATGTGTAACATTTTGTATGCATTGCTTTAAATAAGTTCGGGATAAACTTACATTGTTCAGAGAATTACAGTTACCTCTCTCTATAAATTATGAAGTGGAATAAAATTCATCTGCATTGACACCAAGAAAATATTGACTTTGATGATTAAGATCATGATTGTGATTAAAATTAGAGGAGTATGAAAAGAATGTGATAGAATCAAAATTCGCTCGTTTTTTCTGTTTCACAAATTTTTCGTGTAATAAACCCGAATACCTATCTAAGTCTATCCTAATTAAGACTAAATATTTAATACTTTAAAGCATTTTACCAATTTAATTCAATTATCTAATAAGAACACCATAACGAAAATTAATTGGAACAACAAACACTGACGTACTCGAAAATAAATGCACTTTTTTCTACGAATCAATTTAGGGAATGCCACAAAAAACCTTACCATATGGGCCGTGTTTCAGAAAAGGTACGAGTCTTGTAATACAAGTGTGTAACCATAGTAATACTATGAGTTAGTAGTGGTAACATCGTAACTCTTAGGGCAAGAGTGTGTAAACTAAGACAATTGGACACCTAGTCCGTTGGTTAATCGCCGCCATCCAATGAAATGTTTAAGACATCTAGCCAAATCATTGATGAGCCCAACGTTAACGGTAAAAGCACAATTTTAATCTATATCGAGTTATTTAAGTGTGTGTTAACCTACCTTCACATTCAATGTCGCAATTATTATGTCTAATATTTTAGTTAACTATTTATCTAAATACAGTGTTTTAAGTTCTACAATGATGATACCTAGATAGATGTTAATACATAAAGTACTTAATTACCTACCTAAATTTAATACTTTTAGTTAGTAGGTATTACTTTACCCCCTATATTGTCATCCCGAAAAAAAATAGTAGGTAAACTAGTGATCTACGAGTATTTACATAAGGTACTTCTATCATTATGTACCTAATTGACTTGGTCAGGAGATAAGCCTAGGCTTACTGGTTTGACTTTAAATACTTTAATTTTACTGGTTGACAAAACTTTCATAAGTATTACTTATTTAGTTAGGTCTGTATCATGGTGAAGTTGTATTTATCATATTGAAAATCAACTGCAAGTGTCAATATTATAGTCTGTGCCATTTAACGGTGCATAAAAAGTCGTTGACCCGTCACACCTGCAGACCGTCACCCGTGTACCACTGCACGCTAGTATGCGAAGTGCAGCGACCCTAACTATAAGCCGTAGCGATACGAATCTGTCTAACAAATGAACCTCGGTACGGGTCGACCTTGAACCCAAAAATCAAAAGTCGTAATAATCGCTAGTTAGAACGACAAGTGATACATGTCACAAGTTTTTAGCTGTCAAGGTGAACGATCTTTTATGCACGTACTATACAAAAAACATCTATCCTAAACTTTAATTACAATTTTGGTGTCATACTACTGATATTTTAGCTGTAGTTTTTATCGCGTTTTACTGTAGCGCAAATTCTATATCTAACTTTAGGTAAGTTACTTTAGTTAAGTCAGTGCCGGATTAGCCCATAAACAAATTAGCTAAATAGATAATCACTTTGAGGGCAGCACGTATTCCGACTCCAAAAAGGATATTAGGCCCAACGTTAACAGAATAACTCATCAAGTAGTCTTATTGCTTAATCCCGCACTGAGTTAAACTAGTAGGAGGTATGATGAAAATATTTTTTTACACATGCCTTAGCTCATTTTTACAATCTAGGGTTAACGTAACTTAGAACTAGTTAAACATCTATCGTTCTTAGATCATAGAAAGAACAGATATTAGGGAGCGTGACTCGCGCAAACGCGACATGGTCAAAACGAACTATTGTTTCCGCGTCGGATTAGTCACAGTCTTGTGTGCGTGAATAGCACGCCAATGAGCGTTGTGAATGGAATAACCTTGTGCCATATGCTTACAAGAGTGTTCTAGTAGCTGTAACGCACACATAAAGGCGACAGGTTTGCGAAAGATTGCCGGTTTATTACACATTTCTTCTTTCTATGATCTGAGATATGTGTAAAGTCCGTTTTTCTTTGCGTGTCAAACATTGTAAACAATCTTTTTATGACTTTTAAAACTAAGTGGTCAAAAAAAATCTAATAGCTCTAAAAAGCTGCACATATTAAACGATTAACAACCATATTAGGATGTAATTTTTGTGTCTATCTTATTTTTAAACTAATAATTTCGTTAAAAAAGAATGTCAAGATTGTTTACAATGTTGGACAAGCAATGAACAACTGACTTTATGTTAAAAACGGACAGCAAATGATAATCATATACCCCGAGCAAATCTACGATTATTCAAACGGATCTCATTGAAATTTGTATGTTGTATTTTATTTATTATTTTTTTTTATTTGTATTTATATATTTTTATTTGTATTTTTTAAAAACAGTTTGTATGTTGCATAAAATGAGAAACAGTCAACCGATAAAAAAGACGAGTGTAGATCGTGGCCTCATGTCACTCGAAAGCCGTTTCGATATTTAAAAAAGCCGGATCTCTCGAGTGACAGAGACAACGCTCTACAAACACGATTCCTGCCGGATCTACGTCGATGACATCTTGCGACGAGTATGACCATTTTTGCCGTAAACATATTTTCGAAAATTCCGGGCAGTCTCAAGGGTTATCTGTGTATTACACACTCGTTTAAACTACATGAGCCATTTATACCAAAGTACTTCCAAATTTAATTTTCACGTAGCTACATTGGCTTTTCAGTTCCATGCTATTTTTTATTAAATAAATAAATATTGGACAACATCACATACATTGCTCTGATCCCAAAGACAAAAGGCATTTAAGACTATTAAGATCATAGATCACATAGATCTCTATTAATCCTGCTCACTCATAATCATGTAAGTCCAGTTTTCAGTCCGTGTCCCATTGTAGGAACCCAGACACTTTTTTCAAATATTTCTGATATTGTAAAATCGGTATTGAGATTTAAAGTTTCAAAAAAAGTCAAAATGTTAATAAAATTGACGATGATTAATTAATTTTGAAAGTTTCATAAAATTTTCCTAAGTATGCCCATGGAAAACTAATCAATGTATTTTGTTTAACCCCGAAAAAGTGTACATAAACTGATAAAATTTAGTAGGCACGCTCAGCATCAAAAGTAGCTGAATATTTTAGAACTTTCTTGAAGAAAGTTTTATATTGTAAAATCGGTATTGAGATTTAAAGTTTCAAAAAAAGTCAAAATGTTAATAAAATTGACGATGATTAATGAATTTTGAAAGTTTCATAAAATTTTCCTAAGTATGCCCATGGAAAACTAATCAATGTATTTTGTTTAACCCTGAAAAAGTGTACATAAACTGATAAAATTTAGTAAGCACGCTCAGCATCAAAAGTAGCTGAATATTTTAGAACTTTCTTTAAGAAAGTTCTAAAATGTAAGGCTTGTATGATGTAAGGCACCCAGAGATCTGACCTGTTGTCTTCGGACAATAGAATAGAGACTACTGTCGGCGGACAACACTGCCAGAACTTCAGGCGCCGCGCTGTGGCCGTTGTTCTGTGGTCGATCTCCTTCTTCTTTAATGTTATTAGCTTATACTTAATACACATTACGTAAATGTATTCAATAACAAGGTAGGTTTCAACAATCGCAACAAACACCTGGGCCCGTACCCAAATGGGAATCTTTCTGGAGCGAACTTCGCTATCGCCAACGACATGTCAAAATATGTGTGCAAAAGTCACGTGATGTTTCGATGGCCTATGTCAGTTTCATACATTTTGTTAGCGATAACGAAGTTCGCTTGAGAATAAATTACCATTTGGCTACGGGCCCTAGTCTTAAATTAAGAGTTAACTTGTGCTATGGGTGACTAAATGGATAGATCCATAAATAAGTACATTTATAAACATCCATGGCTTTATACTAGTCGCTATCTTTAGTTATACAATGCAATAGATATTAGAAATAACAGACAAAGCACTAACAATGTTACAAAAGAATTAGTAACTAATTTTAAAGGTATTTTCCGAGCTTTTTTACACCGAGAAATTTTTATACCGTCCGTTGTGCTTATTCAAGAAAAGATTGAAACCAGTACCTACTTTATTAATATCTTGTAGTATGACATCAAAATATCATCAGTTAAACTATTTATTTACAATTCTAAAATCTATAATTCAATTCATAGGGGCCCTTATGTTATACTTATAGGGATTGTTGATGGTATGTGGGTACCATTTTAATAAAGAAACCTAGTCACATATCACATTACTAGCTTTTGACGAGAACTTTGTACAACTTTAGCAATTATTTTGCAAAAAAAAAAAAGAAAGAAAGAATCGTTCAGTCCAAGACATCTAAAACGTGTCCCGACTGAGATACCTATATTTTCTACGTTAAACACAGCCAGTGATGAACTCAATTATAGCAACACTATTAATATTCTGTGATTATACATATATGAACATTTAAAGCAGATTATTTTTTTACATTTAATGCACAGTGAGAGTAACTGGGTGTGCTATGGCAATGCGTGAAGCCCCTCGCAGTCCACATGATTATTTTTGGGTAGATAACGAAATACCGCGTATTTGCATAACGTCTAAACCGCAATAATCTATCTATATACTATAATAAAAATGTAAAACTAATGCGTCTGTACATTGAGTATTCTTACCAAAAACTAATTGAGGGTGATGTTAAAATAGTAACAGAATAGGAATCTACAACTTTTAATTTTTTTGTCTGTTTGTCTGTTTGTCCGTTTGTCCGTTTGTCTGTTTGTCTGTTTGTACACGCTAATCTCCGAAACTACTGAACGGATTTGAACGAAACTTTTTTTATTATGTAGCTATTGAGTCTGGGCAAATACTAGGCTATAACTTATTTTGAAGATCGAAGTACCTGACGTGGAACCTTAGCAGTGCACTTAAACTAAGAGAGATATGAAAGTAACGCCTTAAGAAAAGTTAGTTAGCGTGATGAGCATTTTCTATTGACGTACCCAAATTGAAGGTCTGGAGCAACTGATATGGAACCCTAGCATCTCAGCTCAACTATAAGAGATATGAATAGAGTGCCTTAGGGAACATTGTTAAGCATGATGAGCACTTTCTATTGACGTACACAAATTGAAGGTCTGGAGCAACTGACATAGAACCCTAGCAGCTCGGCTCAACTATAAGAGGTATAAATAGAGCGCCTTAGGGAAAATTGTTCAGTGTGATAAGCACTTTCTATTGACGTACACAAATTGAAGGTTTGGAGCAACTGATATAGAACCCTAGCAGCTCGGCTCAACTATAAGAGCTATAAATATAGCGCCTTAGGAAACATTGTTATGCGTGATGAGCATTTTCTATTGACGTACACAAATTGAAGTTCTTGAGCAACTGGTATAGAACCCTAGCAGCTTAGCTTAACTTTAAGAGATATGAATAGAGCGCCGTAGGGAACATTGTTCAGCGTGATGAGCATTTTCTATTGACCTACACAAATTGCAGGTCTGGACCAATTAAATTAAATTAAAAATCTTTTATTCTTTTTGGAACATAAATCCATATTGGTGTTAGTGACAATTTGCTTATAAGCTATGTTAGTAAGATTGATATGCTAAATTACCTAAGACTGATTTTCAAACTCCCAATGTCCTACTGTCTCCAAGCTACGATCTGGTGACGGAAACCTGGAGAATTTGGGAGAATCGTTCAGATTTTATAGGCATGTATACCATATATGCTACAGCATTAATTTAGGTATTTAAGCGTTTACATTCAGGAGTCATAATTTGATGGTGCTGACCTTAACGCTAAGTAGTTCGTGGATAATTTCACTACAGACAGTTTGTCGAAATCTAAATAGTCTTACCTACTTACTTTACGATAGTAGTAACTTACAAACCGACCCTTGAGTAGGCTAGGGACACCACAGGATCACAAAAAATAAATGCTAAACCACATCCATCTATTGTGGTGGGAAGTTTAAGTCTGACTTTTTCTGAACACTAAAACCTAAACTTACATATTTTTTATTACAAACGAATAAAACTGCCTTCAATAAAGTGAACTAAAAAGTAAAAAACAATCCTTTCCACTTTTACTAAGAAAGATATCCGACAAAATTTCGTTTTGGAGTCGGTGTCACTGCCATGCGAAATTTTCTTACCAGAGGAGGATGGCGAGGTGATAGTACCTATCAAAAAGAAAGTGCCCATTGACCTTGATTTTTAATTCCTTTCATCTTCTTACGACATGGTAGACTAAGAGATCATGATAGCTGGATGGCGGAGTATAAAATATTTTGTACCATGTAGTCCACGCGTACGAAGTCGCGGGCAACAGCTAGTTATAATAATAAAATTGATAATAAAAATAGTAATTAGTAATAATGGCCATATCGTAGGATAGAGTTATTTAAACATATAATATAGTACTTCAAAATGCAGAGCCTTATTAGATATACTTTTGACTAGTCACCAGACCCCGAGGATAAGCTATTTGTTGTACATAAAGCAGAAATCGGAGATCATCTAACAAAAGGGTCGGCTATACGGTTCGACAAAAAGCATTATAAGCTTGTGAGTCTTATCATATCATATCATATCATTTATTAGTTCATAAACATGGGTATTACAAGATGACACATACAATATTCTTGGCAACCAACTTCGTATGAAAAGTTTTGGTTTGGATTTGTAGTATCATCAGAATAAGTAAAGTGTTTTACTACAGCCATATAATAATTACCTCGCCAATATTTAATACCTATTCTATTAAATAATAGAATATTTCGTTGTATTTATTTGTGTTGTTGTAAAGTGTTTTGGGATACCTTAATGTATTACCAACAAGTGTGTGACTAAATTCGGTAGGTACGGTATATAAAGTTGTGTTAATGGTAAATATTTTATGTTTTTTTCTGAAAGTTAAGCCTGTTTTAGGAAACTTATTTGAATAACAACAATTTTATATTACATACAAGCAGTATTGTTTTTATTTATTTTTAGTTTTGCCTTTTTTATTAAGGTATGACTGTATACGTGCGGATGTCTTTACCACGTACAGAATGACAACTAATTTTCACGCAATCATTCATGAAAGCCAATCACATTTGACATTCCGGAGATTTGACAAGTCATACACACACACACACACGCACACACACACGCGCGCACACACACACACACACACACACACACACACACACGCACACACACATACATAGTATATTCATAGATTTGTATAAGTTTAGTGGCGGATATGATGTCACTCGGTGGTTTCCGCCTGTTTAGAGGTCGTATAAATGTCAAACATATATTTTGATAAAAATAAACCCTATCTTTTATATCTGAGTAACTAAAATAGCGATAGTGTTTAAGGGTTTAAAATCCTTAAATGGTTTTGGAATAAGCGTGGATTATATTTACTTTATTTATATACCGAGTTGTGCAAATGAGTTTAATCAGTTTTTAATAAATATTAGCAAAATCCATTACTTTTGGTAAAATTTTTAAGTTTTTATCCTACTTTTATTTACATAAAACAGTTATACTAATATGATTTTTTTACTAATCTAACAAAGAATATTGACGAATGTGTCAAATTATTCGTTCTTTTATGTTCTTTAAAATATTTTATATTTTATTAATTTAGTTCAGGAGAGGTTAGTAAGGCCTAATTAATTATAACAAGTAGAAGTGTCTGTACCACTATTTAGTTGTTGCTTAAACTATGTTCGCAATTATTTTTAACCGATAATTTATACACTGCTGTATCATATAAACTGCTAACAAAAAATATTATTTTTAAATAGGTTATGCCATTACTAGGCAAAATTATATGCTATTTAGGTATTGCACCAGCTGTTTTACAAAAAAAACATAGTAGGTACGTATTAACCTACTAAATATTTTAATAAAAACACTTATTATTAGTTATGAAGTTACTTAAAGTACTTTTAAGAAATCATACGTATCCTCTGTTTTATGGTCCGTAATTATAGTAATCGAAGATCTACACTTAGGCCACTGAAACCAAGAGGATTCAAGTCAATGTCTGATATAATTTAATAAGGGCAAGGACTTTTTTGCAGGCGTAACCAAAGATTATACCTTACCACTTACCTTTCGTCGCAGATTTTCGATGTCAAAACGGTGTCGAGAAGTCGAGCCCGAGACCAATATTTTAAACTAAAAAAAACAAAAACATTAGTAAAAACAAAACTGGGCTCAAAAATAGTACATTTCAAAGGACCAATTTTACCTTTTAGTTTACGCCTTATGAAAAATAAAGGTATCCATGTAATGAGATTTTTTAATCTCATTGTATCCTTTACAAAAATGACTTATTTCCTCTTTTCCAAAAATACATCTTTAAAACTTTGACGTAATAAATGTTTCGTTGAATAGTACCTAGTAAATAGTATAGTATATTTGTTGACAGGCATACACTTGGTATTTTATTCTAGTCTTATATTGTACATAATGTCTTTGTATATATTTTTTATATTGGCTAAAATTATATCAGCCAATAATTTAATTTTGTTCGGCTAAATATTTTTCTGCAATCTGTCTGTAGGTACATTATAAATATTTACTCTTTTTCTATATTTTGTGAAAAAATACAATTTGCATTTGAAGTTTCTGTGTAATATGAGCATACGCTAGTAGCTTATACTACACACTAATATCACCTGTCGTTTCTGCAACAAGAAATATAATCGATCAGTAAACCATGGAATTATAACTTCATATACCCAACTATATGACATAAAATTTATACTATTTATTTACCTTTAGAAATAAAAATGAAATCTTTTATACTGGACGTTAATGCATCATATTATGAGCTAAATTAGGGTTGTAGAAATCTGCCTCTGTCCTGCGTCGTTGGTTATTTTTGTCTGGTGCAACTTTGGGAAAACGTGCTTCTTGTACATCATGCGTAAGGTGCACGTTGTTCTGGTTTCTTTGTAGTCCATGGGCTACATAGGAATCGGGATTCCTGTTAACGTTACTCTGGTTCCCTTGAACCAGAGTACCTCCTTGTCCCCGCGCTGAAGGCACGTTATGCTGCGCGGTATACGCTAGAGAGTTGTTCATTCCTGATGGCGCATGCATCATGCCTGCTGTATTTGGCATGCCCTGCATCCCGTGCATAAAAGATGCAGTATTTTGTTGCATTTCAGGAGGCGCATGCATCATTGGGATATTCTGTGTTCCTTGTAACCCATACGCATATGGCCACCGTTGGTCGTGTGGCCACATCGCACTACCAGAAACTCCACCACATTCTGGGATCTTGCAATCTGGTAGAGAAGGTCTTGTGTGATTGACGCGAGCTTGTCGCAGGGTATTTCTTTTGTACTTCCTTCGAGCGTTTACACTTTCTTCATGCATGGTAGGTTGTGGTAGAATTTGTCGTGGTGGTCCTTGCTGAAAAAAAGGCCAGTAAACTATCAATTTTCAAGAAACCAAAGAGTTATTAAGTACGTGTATGCTTTCATCGAGTTCATATTACTTAGGTAAGTAATAAGCTATGAAGAAAAGTTACCTGGACATTTGCAGGAGTGTTGTTATAGATTGGAAATACGCCGTGTCCATTAATTTGACAGCTACGACTTCCATCATACGTGGGACTTTGAATTGCCTCGGTTATCGGTGCGGGCATCTCCGATGACACGGAGACAGCTAGCGGCGGCTGGCTTTGCTGCAGCAGATTGACCTGTGGCGGACGCACTGTTGATGAGTGCAAAGGTGATGTTGCCGGCAATAGTTGAGTTTGCTGCCATTCCTGAACCTGCTTTTGCAGAGCGTCTATGTGCTGACATAAATAATTAATTCGCATCTCTTTTTTACTCTGCTGCTCCAACATTTGCTGGTGGTGAAGATTCTGTTGCTTCAAAAGCTTCTGTTCCATTTCACTGATGCGACTGTTTGCAGCTGTTAGCATTTTAGTTATTTCTTCCTCCGATGTGTAACCTTTTGAATGAACCAAAGGCACGTGGTTCTCGATCAAAAGTGGGAGATCATTGTGGACAAGTAGTGGATAGGAAGCTTTAACATACGGAGACACATATTCACTCCCGGGTTTTGGGTTAGAAACAGATTTCGGCCGCTGGTCGCATATTTCTGGAGGCTGAGACACCTTTTTCACTAAGGGGATAGGATCTTTTCCCAACGATTGGCTTTGGCGTATTTGGTTAAGTTGTTCCGTATTATTGATTGATTGTTCTCGGCATTGATTATCTTTTATCCATTTATTTAAAATTATGTTCCGCCGATCAGTGGGTTCTTCGGGCCGTGAATTTAAATGTTCTATGGTAACTTCATCAGTCAGTTTAACCGTTTCATTTGGCACTGTTCTCCTAACTTCGACAACATCCAAGTCACTTGCCACTCTTAGGTCTGTGTTGATTCCGATTGATGCTGATTTTTGTGTCTTCTCGACTGTCGTAGTGCTGGATATTTCATTATCAATAAGCTTATTAACAGCAGTTTCTTCGGTGGCTTTCATTGTTTGAGAAGGTTCATCGTCTTCGCTATCAGTTTGAATAGGTTCGGTATCTACGGTGTAACGCTGTGAGCTGTAGTTGTAGACCACACCATTGCAAAGACTCGACAATTTAGCAATGTTGATTTTGAATATCCTAATGAAATATAGCATCGTCTGTTCTACTTCTGTCATTAAAAAAACCCTATCAGTCTGTGCCGATCTATGACAATACCCTCTTTCTTCTTCTCTTAATATGTTACTCGTTGTGTTACTCATGGTTTAAACTAATGTGCTATTTTGCAGAATTGTTATATTTTTCTTCAATTTTTTGTTACTGAAACAATAGAAACCAATTTCAATTAATTCAACCCGACCCAACATTTGCAAAGGAATTTTACGCAAAGGTAAAATCCGCTGACACAATACTTCTGAAAAGTTTAGCTTACTCGTAGCATTTAATAAATTTATACCACATTCTAAAAATAGGATTATTATAAACAGTAAATATTCAATATTTCAATAGTTCCTTACAAAATACAGATGACAGTATATCTCAATGTAATTTGAATGTTTTTCATTCTAATTTTGTAATGATAATGTGAGTTTATATTTTAACCCGACGCAAATTTGTCTGTGTATCTGTCTGTGGTAGGTACCGTAGCTCCCACATGGATAAACCGATTTTTGTTTTTTTTTTTTTGTGTCATAGATAATTTAATCCCGAGTGTTCTTAGCCATGTTTTATGAAAAAAAGTCCAAGATGGCCGCCGCCACAAAATGGCGGAAATTTTTTTTTACAACTCTCTTTAATATGTATCAAATGAAAGGGCTTGATTTGTAGAATACTATAGGTACACCATAACTTTCGTTGGGGGTTTTATAAATTTGTAATTTATTGTTATGACTAGAGTACATAATATAGAAACCTAATATAAGCTTTAATACTACTGCAATTACTATTAACCAAAATCGTATTGTACACATCATGTAGTAATAAATAAATAAATGTATCACGCTCGATTCACAACATAAGATAATTTCCTGAAAAGTTTACTATCTAAAAAGTTTCGACACAGCTATGAAAGTGTTATTGCAGGTGACAAGGACAGACTCTGTCTCACTAGTTCTCTCTTCTACAAGCCTGTTCACTCTAATCCAATGAAATGCAACCAATTTGAAAGTTTTATACGTGTTCCAAGTTCTCAGTTTGTTGAAGTTGAGTTTTATAAAAATGAATAAAAGCTTTGTATGTTTAAACAAGGGCATTTATTTAAATATTTTATATTAGGTACCTACTTGAAGTTTCGTGCTATTTACAAAGAACTCGTACAGGAAGCCGATGACCACATTCAGACTTTCCAAATCACACACAATATCATAGGTAAATAAATGTATTGATTGACATAGTAATAAGTAATTGAAGGTAATAAAATTTAGGTATAATATAGTGTATAGCAATTTTGAAAATCAAAATAAGGTCATCAACTTTGATGCTGACTGTAAAGAACCACAACATATCTACTTCATGGTTGACCATGGAACCCTAACTATGAATCCCAATGCCCGTTGTTCATTATTCTCGAGATCGGCTGGACGAATTCGACTAATTTAAAATAAATTTTCGTCATAACGTCTTTTTTATTGAAAGTTTTATTCTAATTGCGAGTAAAATAGTTAAAACTGGTTTAAATCTATCCTGAAGTAGTACCAAATACCTATGGAAGATCACGGAGTCAACTAGTAATTACAAATATAAAGTCGACCAAAATTGAATGTAAACTTGTAAAACGGTTAAAAGCCGTAAGTTGAATAATTTAAATACCTTTTTTTTAATTATTTTGTTAATGTAAAACTATGTATGGATGTTCGTTACATTCAACCGAAAATAAATTACCAAATAGTAAGGAACGAAAAAATTATGAGTTCTACTTACTTGCAGGTTCTTCTCAGCCTTTCAAAGCGACTACACTTCACTTTATCTAATTATATTTTGTCAAATATTTTCTAGTGATGCGACCTTTCGGACTCGAGTCCGAGCGCAGAGTGGCAGCTTGCTTATCCAAGCTCGCCCGGGCAAAGGCTAGCTCGCTTGGCTTGCCACATCATTGCTGAAGGACGATGCGCGCGCACCTCTTTGTTACAAATGATATTTTTATTTTACATGAAAATCAATAAAACTAATTGCCTTTGTCCTGAATTTAAATTTTGTATGAATAATATAATTTTACATTAAAATGTAAAAACCGATATTTTTTGTCAATTTTCATTAATATTTAAAATTTATAGGGTACTTACAGATGTTACGCCATAGTTCACTATTAATGCACCGATGGAAAAAATCTAAAATTCGAATATTTTAAAAGTTTGAACTACTAAAATTCTCAAGTTATTAAATTAATAAGAAAATATTAGATTTTTAATAAACTGAGACACAAAAAAAAATACTGTTGAGCAGATGCTGCGAGTTTACTACTCCGTTAGGCGTCCTAGGTCCAACTGAGATAGGGCTCAGTCTACTTTTATACCAGGGCCCTGCGCTGGAACGTTCTATAAGGTCAAAGGGTGTAGCTCATGTAGACGTGGTTAGCCCGGGAAAGGCGTGGCCTAGCTTCACTGGGCGTGGCAAAAAATGGAACGCCTATTTTAATTTACACTCACTTATAACCCTCGTCATAGAATATCAGTTAACGTGCTTAGATACCATTAATTAATTAAAAAATATGCACTTAATTAATTACGTTATACATTACAATAATTACACATTGTACATTCGTACGCAAAAACAATTAATTGGCATTACATTCAACATCAAATTTTACTGATCAATTAGAGAGCTCAATAAAAAGCTGAATTTCATAATCAAAGACTATCGTTGCAAACGACAAAATAAACATGGCGTATAATCCAGTAACTTAATACGAGTACATCAGATCGTGTGTCAAATCCAGTAGTACTGATATTTGCAGTTAACCCAAGTTTGTAACCTCGAGCTCCGAACGCAACTTTGTGAAAAGTCTAAAAAAACCGCATTTTTTTTAATTTTGGTGATGAAGGACTAGTTTTTTTAGATAGTGCATTCTCAAAAAAAGTTTTTAAAGTAGACTAAATTTGCTAAAAAATGAGACTAAATTTGTATGTACAGAGCTAATATTCCCCAGTCCCCAAATCAGTTTTTAGACCTCTGGCATCAAAATTTGCGTAAGTCTCATACAAACTTCCATACCCTAGTTTTAGGAGTTTCAGGGTAAAAGTTCCGAGCTATACAATTTTGTTGTTGTTTGTGTACTAATGTTAATATCTCAAACTATCTCTGTACATCACATTTCAACTTTTTAGGACTTCTGGAAGTGCCCTAAGAACTTTTATGATTAATAGTGAGTCAGTGACGAAATAGTTTTTTTTTGATATCAATAAAATTTCAACTATAAAAGCTATACAATCGAAACTTATTATGTTCAATTTTACGATTAGTATTAAATCTTGAGGATTTCGATAGAATAACTGGTGTTACAAAGAATCAGGATCAAAATTCATTCAGAACGCAGAATATTGCGGAAAACCGCGACTTTATGTTTTATTTTGGCGATTATAGCCCTCAAGGACTAGTTTTTGATAGCACCTACTTAGGTAGCTTTTAAAGATGACTAAATTTGCTACAATAGACTAAAATTGTCTCTGTAGACCCAATATTCTTCAGGAAACAAATTATTTTTTAGACATCCAGCATCAAAATTTGCGGAAGTCGCATTCAAACTTCCATCCCTTTGTCTAAGGAGTTGCAGGGTAAAAGTGCTAAGTTTAAGGATTTTGTTGTTGTTTGTATTAGGGAAGCTTGCCTCTTTGTAGAGTCCTTTCCCACCTTTTACAAAACGCGCACATGTCACTACAAAACAATGAAGGCAGCAATACATAAAGCTAATGCATCAACCTCCCTGTCGCAAAGATATATACAAAAGAAATGCATATAATATGAGTATTGTGTTGTATAACTTGGTACCGGAAGAATTAAAAATTTTAAATGGACCAGTATTTAAAAAATAATTTGACCAAATGGCTTCCGGAAAAATGTTTTTATAGCCATAAGGAATATTTTAATTGGCGACATCTATGCACTACTTAATTCATTAAAATTTAATCTTATATAATTGACATTTATAAAATAATTTAATATAATGTAATACTAATAATCTAATTTTTGCACGTCTGCGAGCAGACTGAACACATGTAACTGACTGAACACCACACCTCTTTAAATATTTTGTTACTTTTTTTAACTGCGTAAACAATTGGCAAATAAATGTTTGAACTTTGAACTTTTTGTGTACTAGCTTACATACCTCAGCGTTCTAGAACTGCAGGAAGTACCCTAAGAACTTTGATGATCTTCAGTTAATCAATGACGAAATGTTTTTTTTTTTTTAGATATCAACATAATCTTAACTATACGAGCTATGTAATTGAAACTTTATTTATTTAATAAGTTCACCATTAATATCATGTTCTGTAGTTTTGATAATATAACAGGGTCATTCTTCAAGCCACTTTTTTTAACCTTTAATCAAATCTTTAATCCTCCCTTAACTGGGTTATTGATTATAATTTAATTAGAGGTGCTTGTGGCGCAGTGCTTTGGTAGTGATACCAAAGTTAAGCAACCCACGGCGCGGTCGTGTTTGGATGGGTGACCATTCCGACCATTTAAGTGACGTCCATGACACGCATATCCGTGTTCGGAAGGCACGTTAAGCAGTTGGTCCCGGCTAATATTTATTTATTTGGCTTTTCAACAATGAGTACACTATTACAAACTAAAAAATACAGTAACTTACAGTGTCTAACTGCCCCATTACTTAAAGAAAAGCACTGTTAGGGTGGAGTGAAACATTAAAAAATTTTTTTTTTGCTCTTTTCAAATCTCCTGTATTATTAATTGGTGACCATATGTAAAAGCTTTATTCATGCAGAAAATCAAAGGTCTACGACTTTATTTTCAGGTGGCGCATTGGGATAATAGTATAAAAAAACAAATATTTTTTCTTATAAGCCAACCCTCAAAAAAGAGTTATTCTTACATGCTTTGCATACAAATATGCTGTTTTTACCTTATCTAAGTGTGATCTTGAACGTAAGTATAGTATTTTCTTATAAAACTTTTATATATGGTTTTGAAATAGTGCTAACGTTAAGTAAATTTTCATAAGAAATGCCTAAAACGCGTAAAGATTTCCGGTGTCCCATATTTGGTGATCCAATCAAATATAGTGATAACATGTTACCTACATATTATGATGTTATTAAACACTACTTACTTATGAATTAGAATCGAAATGTTAGAGTTGAATAATGGAAAGGACCCTTCATTTAAAGATTTATGTGAAATGATTGCTTCCTATATTTAAGCAATCGGGAGTAAAACATCTATCCCTACAATTACCCATCAACAAGTAGTGTCTAGGCTGATTTTATAATATCAAATGTACAACCAAAAATACAAAGATTCGAACCCATCTCCACCGAATTGCCGGATCTGGATATTGATTTGTTGAGCACCGATCAAAAATACCTTTATCAGATATGTTCAGCTATTTCTTCTGGTACAGTTTCACCAAACTTAGCCAACAAAGACCCAGGAAAACTAGCCCATCCTCCATGGTTAACTTGTGCTAACAGGATTCTTCGCTTGTATATTGGCATTGAACCAGCAAATAATTTTGAAAGATCTGGCTACTTTCATCATGAAAGTTTACGCACCAAATTGGTTTGATATCAAGTCAAAATCCTCTTGTAAATTTGGTCCGATTCACATCTTTAATATGGTAAAAAGAAGAATGTATTTGCGAGATCACTTAAAAACTGTTGTGTCTTAAATACTATTCAAATAAATAATTTCTTCATGCACCCAGAAAATCTATTGCTGGCTATGTTACAAGATGATAATCAACAAGTACAAGAGTTTTGAAGGCTAGAAAAGAGTCCAAAGGCAAGAAAGTTCGGGAATTCAGGTTACCAGAGCTAAAAAAGATGCAACAAACTATAATGATTTGATAGAATGGGCGAAAGAGAAGATAACGGAAATTCCTGTAACAATGAAATACAGCAACTCGGAAATTACTACGAAAATTGCATCTAGAGGTAAATTGTTTGATATTGAGAAGTACCCTTGCCACACTCAAGCAGTCAAAAGGTGTGTCAAACGTGTAACTGAGGTTTCGGCGTCTGTTTGTGGACCTGATGCTAGAAATGGTTTCATTCGTACTACAGTAAAATCCAGGCAAGAAATACCTATTTTTTACACCAAATCTCAGTATTTCCGTCAAAAAGAAGGCACTGGCACTTCTGATACTGAACATTAAATTGATATTTTTAAGGTACGAGTAATTTAATATTGTTATTCATTGTACTAGTAGTTTTAAGTATAAATGACCATAATACGTTTTACTGAATTTAATACGTGAATTGAATTTAATAATGTAACTCTTTTTTTTCTTATTTCCTACCTTCATACCTAATGCGCCACCTCAAGATATTGAGTTAGAAAGCTGGTATTTTGCATGAACATTTTCATTACGATGGATCACTCTTTGAGAAACCAGGCAACTTGAAATTCAGAAAAAAATTACACTCCACCCTGCATGTACCAATAATTGAGTACAATAAAGTATCATAATACATATATGTGTTTTAATAAACCAAACCTAAGAATAATAACAGTAATTCCTATTTCCCAGTGAGTACAGCCTTCTTTATACCGCGTGTAGAAGTTACATTCAAATCAATAGCCGCTTCATGATCATTGTACGTACAGCGCACATATCCTGGACATTGAACTATGCTTTCTCAATTGGTGCGACCATTTGGCGTGCAAAATAGTTTCCTATTAGAATTTCTCGGCAGACCGCGAGCAGATCCGGAGAATCAAAGACACCCACAATAAGTTTCCTGAGGAAAACTAAATCAAACATTTTTCTACGCGTCTCCAAAGAGGCCATTCCAAAATAATTTAGGCGATCCCTATAAGACTTGAGCTTTTCACCCATATTGCAGTTGAAAGCTAGATGCCACAGGAATCTCATCTGCACTCGTTCGATGCGTGCAACATGAACCGAATATCCTGGGGACCATACAGTACTGCAATATTCCAAGTGACTCCTTACTAGCGAGTTGTACATATATTTTTTTGTACTGGGCCTTTTGAAATTTTTACGCTGTCTTAAAACAAAGCCTAACATTTTTGATGCTTTAAGAACTATTTCATCGATATGGTGTATGAAATTTAGTTTTTTATTAAATTGAACACCTAAGTCACGTATAGTTTCAACTTCATCTACCTCTTCTCCATTTAACTTATTATATTTGAGGTAATTATGTTTTTATTCCTAGTAAATTTTATGTTCTTACTCTTTTTGACATTTAAATACAATTTATTATTTTCACACCATTCCGTGAATCTATCCAAATCCTCCTGAAAATGCACCGTGTCTTCATAGTTTCTAATTATTTTGATTGCTTTAAGATCATCAGCAAACAAATAGATATTCGAATATCTAAAACATTAATGAATGTCGTTTATAAATAAAACAAACAGAAGCGGCCCTAAATATGATCCCTGTGGAATACCTGTAGTAGCCGAATATGAATCTGGACTGCAACCATTCACCACTACCTTGAGCATCCTTTTGCTAAGATACGATCCAAACCAACTCAGCAAGGGATCCGACACTCCATACGATTGTAGTTTTTGAAGAAGTATATGATAATTAACAGTGTCGAATGCCTTGCTGAAGTCAGTGTAAATTGCATCGACTTGAACTCGAGCGTCCACGGCATCCACTAAACTCTTAGTGTAGGTCACCAAATTGGTAGCTGTCGATCTTTCTTTCATAAATCTGTGTTGACCTCTTATAACTAACTGAGACATTTGCCACGATAACAACGGACATATCAACGCTTCAAAAACTTTAGCTATTGTTGACAGTATAGCTATTGGCCTTTAGTTAGCCACGTTAGTACGATCACCGTTTTTATAAACTGGCACAATTCTTGTTTCTTTCCTTTGGTGAGACCTTTTCCAAGCAGTGGGATCTATAAAGGCTGACTTTTTTTTATTGTATGATATTATTTTTATTACTTTAGTTATATGTTAATTTGTTTAAATCAAACTTAAAATGACGCACGCAGTTAAGTTAAGCAGCAAAAATAGTGTCATATTAAATAGTGTCTTTTTTAAGTATATAAAATGTTATTAAATAAATAAAATAAATAAATAGTGTTATATGTATGAAGTAACATTATACAACTTATTTAAGAAAGTGAAGTTAAAATGAAATCATTTTGTGGGGTGTTTTGTAATTTGCGTGGTCTCTTATGTTTTAACCTCGATTATCTCTGTAAGATTATCGTTTTCTGAGGTACCTTTTCTATAAAAAAACTATTACTTTTAGGTATATTTAAGGATACAAATGTCAAGATGAAAATTGCCACGCAAATCACCAAAGAATATCTTGCTCGAAGAATCACCCAACAGGAGTTACGAAGAAAAGATCATTCATAGCGCAGAATAATGCAAAGTTCGAAAAAATATAAACTTTCGAAGCATTCGCGTTTTCAACACTGATGCGTTCGGCACTCGAGGTGACAAACTTGGATTATTCATTGGACTAACATCATAAACAAGCCTGCAAAAAATCAGAACTACCGGATTTGACGCACACGACCCCATACTTTCAGACGACAAAATTACTTGACTAATAATTAGTACCGTGAAACATGCCAACTTTGCCCGCTTTAAACATAAAAAACCTTATTTTGCTAGATTTTTCTATGGAAGTGTATATTATTTGTTTTCTCCTACAACTCTTGTACTATATACCATGGATTGGTATGGGAAAATTGATCATAAGTCAGTCCAACATTATTTGATTACACAAGCGGGCAAAATTATCTGGGTTTTTAGCCAACATTGCCCACATCATTTTTTGACGCAAATATGGCCTTTAATACTGTGTTATAGGAATCAGCACAAGTATTTTGATAATAAAGGCGCTAACTTCAAAAATCGAATTAATACCACCATAATTTTTACATTAAAATTGGTTTGGCAATGTTACCCTGAGCTTTTTCCCCTTTTCCATACAAGACACATGTATCCAGTTTAAAGTACTAGGGTTGACAGATCAACGTTAAAACTTATCATTTTTGATATATTTGAAAAAAAAATAGGTAAAAGGATTAAAAAGAAATGTTTACATTTTCATGTGGTTATTTAAGAAATAAGACATTTTAAAAACAATATTCTAATTATATTGAGTTCAAAAAATTATACACAACAATCCAATGAGCAGGTTTCTTTTAGGTATTTATAGCATTCTTTGTCCCTCGCTAGATGGCGTTGACGTCACTTTTTATAAAGAAATCGTTTCGTTCCATTGTTTATGGATATTTATTTATGTAATTACAAGTTATGTTACCTTATTATTATATTAATGAAAATAAGTTTGTTTCGTTTTTCTAAATTAGTTAACAATTTACATTGGCTAAACGAAGTTCTCCACTGCCATGGTCAAGTTTAAGATAATAATTTTATTTAGTGATGCTATCGCCATCTCGTATTATAATCGATACTAAACTGACAATACCTAAAAGAAAACTGCTCATAATTGGGTTATTTAATTCATTTTGACTGCAAAACTAGATTTTAAAAAATACAGAAATTTTCTTAAATGTGACAACCCTACACCATATTTAATGGCGGGCAATGTTGACATTAATAAGTTGGAACATTGATGGGTAACTTTGCCCATCATCACAACTTTTGTTCTGGAAAACAGTCAGCAGTGAAGTCAACGTTAAAATACTCTACACATTGCTTTTATTTATAAACATTGAAATAAAATAACCTGTGTTTTAGCCATAAAACCAAATTCACTTTCAATTTGCAGTAAAAATTTGCCCGCAATTAAACGCATCTCACATGACAAGTGTTAACTCCCTACTGGTTGAACATAGAGCACACTACCATTCAGTGATGCCACACCTAAAAACCTATTTTGCACTAACGTAATAAATGTTGCCATAATCTTGGAAAATTCCTTACTAATGACAAATTTAGTTGTGAATCGCTCTTTGGGCAAAGATACCTTTGGTGGCAAAGTTGGCATATTTAACGGTAATGTGTTTATTTATACATTTCAGTAAAACATAATAAACATTTTAGTAGATACAATATAAATAATTTTGTATTTAGTATTTATCTCGTACTACGATTAAAGCTTATTAGGGCCGCAAGACTTATAAAAATCATTTGCAGCCTAAATAAGCATAAACCGCATTGTACGAATAATTCGTGACATCTTGAGTGAAATGTTTCTTCATCTTCAATCTTTCATTCTTCGAATCTTTGCAGGAGCACTTTGTGTATCTTCGATGTACGGACGAGAGCATGTAAACACCTTATGTAGTTTCATTAAGAGTTATTTTGCAACAAATATTTCCTGATGTGCCACTGTACTACGTGTTACAAACAAAAGTGCTTGTAAAAAGACTTTTAGCGTTGAACCAATCTATCCCAACAACTTACAATTACTTACATAGAAACCTTATTCCCGTATTTACTTCTCATTTTTATTGCAGTTCGCCAGCGAAGCGAGGGAATCAGGGAGATAACATATTTGTAGCGTATAATATTTAATTTGAAATGGGTTTTTTATTAGTACTTTTCCAAATATTCTTTATTTATTCAGGATTTAAATAAAATACTTTATTTCGTAAGTAACGATTTACAAAAAAAAAAAAGCACTGCGCGCTCGTACTACGCCCCCGCGGATGTGCTGCAGAATGCAGATGCGCATCCTTATTGGCCATTTCAACATTTATCATTAGGTATAAAGTAAACGATAATATTAAAAATATTATTTAATATTAATGTAAAAATATTATATGAATAAAAAAAGTAATCGACATACAGTAAACTCGCTGGATTAAATTGCCGTAATAATAAAAACGAGAAAAATAATGAAAGCATTTTTTCAAATAAGTAACTAAACAATAATAATAAATATATTTTGTTTTTAACTATTACACCAATTTCATTGTTCTAAAAATCGTTAGCTTATGTTATGGCGGCTAGAACGTTTTTTTTATAATTAACAGCCTTTTTTAAAATTACTTTTATTTTTACATTTACATTCAACAAAGAATAGGTACTTATCTAGGTCTTATCAACCTATAAATAACATAACATAACACCTTAAAATCAAATTAATATCAACTGATTCGGATGGGAATTGAACCCACGAACTTTCACAAAATATCTGGGTTACTGCTCGCGTTCAAGCTACTGAGGACAGTTATGTTGCCCAGCGATAGAACTTTGTACCTACTCCGGCTCACCTCACTAAATGATTATTTTATATCGCGACAAAAAGTAGCATATGTCCTTTCCAGGGTCTCAAACTATCTCTGTACCAAATTTTATTTGAATCGTTACAGTAGTTTCGGAGCCTTTTTTAAACAAACAAACAAACAAATCTTTCCTCTTTATAAATTAGTGTAGTTTCAAAAAATCCAAAATTATTTATTTCTTAAAAAATATTTACATATAATTTCTAGATGACGAAGCCACCTTTTTAGTGTCGAATTGCCTGTGCCAGGAACAAACGCTCTACCAACTATAACAATAACTTCGTTGTCTTTCTTTCTGTCTAGTACAATACCCTTTTACTTAAGACCGCAAAATACCGCATGGAGGTACCAAATTGGTATGTATTAATACTAAACATGTCAACGCAATCCAAAAACAGATGTTTATAAGTCACATTTTTATAAAAATCGCAATGGCATCGAAACCTATGAAGTTAGTCCTTACTTCCCATAGGTGTAGAAGTATGTATGTAAATTTCGCAATAAATGTGAAAGAGGGTTTTGACATTTTCGCGGATTTATCGTGAGAACCTTTATTACCGCAAAATGACATCAATATCGAATATAAGTACGATAATTGCTATTAATATGATAGATATCTTATAGCGCAAAAAACATCACTCAAATAGTCGCCTAAAAATAATTCAGGAAACACACAAGTTGAATAAAAGACCGTATTTTTTTTTAACATTTTATTCTTATTTTCTACGTACATACCTTTTTTAGATTTCCTTTGCAGATTCAGCTCAACTATTCTTGATTTACTTCAACTATTCTCTTATGTACTTATTGGCATCTAAAAACAGAGCAGCATTTTAATCACCAAGCAATAAACTCGGTCAAAGAATAAACAAAATAACTTTCAACACGAACTGAATGCTTTTAGGTCACAAGTTAAAACCAAATAAATATAATATTTATTTCTAGTATCCGCGATAAAGCTATCAAACTAAAACTATTATCTTTATACGCGTTACGAAAAAGACTACGAAATCGCGTAGCACCGTAACGGAGCTCAGATCGAGAACGATACGTCTACGACGACGCGTAGCGCGCTACGAACTACCGGCCGTAGCAAATGTACGCTACGGACTACGAAAACTTTCATTCGAACTTGAACTTTGAAGCCAGGCAATTTCTCGCTACACTTCAGTCAGACAGTCCATTAATAGATGCCGCTTTGATTTGAGCTAAACTGCCAAAAATTTTACATGTAGATAATGAGAATATTAAACTTCTGTGACTGCTTAAGCGCGTTATATCGGTAACTTTATATTTGTGTAATTACTAGGAATAAAATTCTCAATATAATTAGAGTTAAGAAAGAACATGTGCTCTCGATCAACAAATCAAAAGAAAGCTAAAATTTATAAGAAACAAAAGAAAATTAAAAAATAATATAAAAAAAAGTTTTTGAATAAAATTGGTCTATTAGAAAATATTCATGATGTTTCATACTTACTCAGAGGTTTTCCGCTGTCTTCATTCAATCACTTGCCAAGTAATCATTATTCACAACTTATTGGGAAAAAGTTGTTCATTTCATTCAAATAATTTAGCTAAAAAATCTGTGCGTTTGACATTTTAATTTCCACGAATTTATTTGTAAAATGATTAGACTTTCACAAGTTCCATTTGATCCGCGAGAGAGTTTTGGTGACAGTACAATACGAGTGTTTGCTACGGATGACTACGACAGAGTGAAGTGCTACGCGCCCGGAACCCAGCAATATAAAAAGTGCTTAGACGGCCCAGCCCGCAAATAGGGGCCGGGCCTTACTGCACTACACCCTATCAGAAAATACTGCGCACGCATTCAGTATAATCATCTCTTTTTCACACCAGGAGTCTGAAACTTTTTCGCAGAATTTTACATCGACAAATAATATCAACAGCTTCGATAATCGGTTTTTCTCGAAATTCAGTTATAATGATTTTCACTGGCGAGTTGGAGTATATTGGAGCATGTTTTAATAAACTGTTTTGAACTTATAGCAACAGGAACAAATAAAAATTTCATTAATTTGAAAACATGTTTATACTGTCTTTTTAATTTTAAAAGAATTTTCAAAACTTATTTTTCATATTAATAAACAATGTTCAATACTCACCTCTTCTTTTATATCCTGTAATCTTTTTCTACTTACATACTTGTAACTTACAATACTGCTTACAATATTGACTGGTAACTAAAACCAGGCAGAAGGTTTCCGTACACACTTATGTAACTGCAAAAACATCAACAATCTTTTTCGAGTTTGTTACTAGGGACCAAAACTTTACTTTTTAACAAATTTAATGTGTGATCAACATAATCTTAAAGGAAATATTAAAAAAAAACAAATTAAATTTTGATATAAAGAAAAATTTAATATTAAAATCTATATAAAATAATTATTGATATAAAAATTAAAGCTAATCTAACTTCATAGGAAATAGTTTGAGCAACATCTCGTAAACCCCCTAATAATGAATAATTTGAATTAGAAGATCATCCAGCCACTATAATAGTTTGAATGTGTTTGGAAAGTACCATAAATATCTTGATTCTCCTGCGAACTTTTATAAAATATAGCTCAAATGGCCGCATGTTTGGATTGCGTTTGATTTTTTTAAACGGTTTCAATTGTTCGATTACTATTATTTACAAAATCGCACTCCACGCATTCGAGTCTCGACCGGACGAATAAGTAGTCCTAAAAATGTTCCATTCTTTCCTTTTAAGGTACGGAACCCTAAAAACTGAGTTCCCTTACGAAAAAACAATATGTCAATGGATAGTTACATAACTGTGAAGAATGTTCGTTACTATTGGGAATCTGGTTCATAAAAGACATTTATTTCTCTTTTTTTTTACCTATCTACTGACAATGTCAGATCTATAAAAAAAAACTATACAAGTCTTTGCTACGTGCAAAGGAGGTTTTCTAACAGTTACGTTGAATTCCACAGCTTATTTGTTTCATTATAAATAAATAAATTGTTTCAACAAACACACCAATTACCTAGCCCCAAACTAAGCGTGAGCTTGTGCTATGGTGACTAGGATAACGGATAGACATACTTATATACATTTATAAACATCCATGACTTAGGTACAAATGCTCGTGCTGATCACACAAACATTTGCCCCTTGCGGGATTCGAACCCGCAACCGCCTGGTTAAGAAGTCCGTGGCGCGAACCACTACACCAAGACGGTCGTCTTATCAAAATCAAAATTATTTGTTTCATTTCATCCCATATCAAAATTAATTCTAGTATAGTAATGATCAAACGCCTAGTTGCAGGAACAGTCATTAAATAAATTAAATAGCTAATGGAGGACTAGAGGCATTACAATTTAATGTCCGATCCTGCAACTGGGCTAAATGATTTATTTTTGACAATTAAAATTATTCTGACAAAACAAATTTACAGAGTTTGACCTTGGGAAATATTCTCTCTTATTTTAAACTTTCTTCACAGAACTTATTATTCAAATAGGGGACTTATAGCAAAAAGCGTACTCTACTAGTCAACCATAGGCCTAATCGGAGAAAATCTGTTACAAAAGTTATCTGATGATATTAACACTGGCTCATGATTTGTATTAATACTTATTTGTATCGAAAACAAAAAAGAAGGCCTACTTGACTGGTTCAAGGCCTATTATCTGTGTCAAAAATCCACTTGGGCAAGTCTGGATCACCTAATCCGGAAGGTCAACTTGCGCCAGTGCGGTTTATCATTTACGAGTATGAATTTAGTACCTAGCTACATTACTTTACCAATGTTAACCAAATTTAAGACCTCATGTTCTGCCATGCCTGACAGGGTGAATGCTTTATAATCAGAGATCGAAGTAGGGCGATTGATTTGATGTTCTTTAAAAGTGCTGTAATAGTATGGATATAGTATGTTTTTTTGAAGAACCGGTAACGCAAAACTCCGGTTAATATCATAATATCTTACTCATTTTATGTCACCTGTTTTTTTTTTTCGTTTGGAACTTTACTCAACTTTGTTATTTTTATTTTTACAAATACTTTTGAGATTACGGAATACCGGAGGCATGTCCATATTAATATCAATATTTGCTGTCATTGACCCTAAATCTATCTCTACTCCGATATCTGTTTATAATAAAAAGGTGTAATACGTTTAAATTAGATTACTTTACGTAAGTACTGTACATCGTTGCAATAAATAAACTGAAACTAAAAAAATTTAACTATGTCATTGTCGTCTAGTCAACAACTTTAACTACAATCCAGAATAAATGTTTCGTGCTCCTGCTTCAGAGACTATCCAACTAGATTCGCACACGTGGGCTGAACTCAACGTGACGTGGCCTGAAGGGCAACGTGCTATACACCTAAGAGCAGACTAAGGTCGGCCGCTGTCTGGGCTGTCAATCAAGAATAAGTATTATCGCTTAAGATCAAGGTGTCCCATAGAACATTTGCGTTTAAGAAGTCTCTCTTTATACGGGGTGCCCGAGTTTCGACTAGCGATAATTTAAGGGCCTTTTATTTATTAAATTTTAAAGACATTATCCTAATTTTCTTTTAGTTTCAGTAAAAATGTGTTTTAGGGTTTAGTTTTGTAATAGGTTTAAAAAACTATTAAATTATTTTAAATTTTTAGTAAGATTTATTTTAAAAAAATCGTCTTAACTCGTCGTCGACGGTTAATAATTTTGAATAGATCTTTATTTCACTTGATAGGCCATAGCGTTACCTTCCAAAAGAATCATTTTCATAACTTTTAGGACCTCCAGATCTACAGAAATAGCATTTTTTTTAATATTTAAAATGGCTGCCATTTCAAGAGCGAGGGGGAGTTAAGACTCCCAACATACGGGTTTTTTGTCGATAACATTTGATGATCTAAAAGCCTGTAAATTATCGCCAGTCGGAACCCGTAGAGAGTGTTCTCAACCTACAGGATTGACCACCAATAAACAGAGAACCTAGTTAAAAAGCAACCACCTTAAAAATTGTTTTCCTTTTTTGAAGTCGTTTATAAAAACTAAGGTCCTTAGTCTTTGTTTTTGTTTTTCTTTATAACCGACTTGAAAAAAGGAAAACAAATTTTGTTACAAAATAAACAACTGCCGTTTTTTAAGGTGGTTGTTTATATTAACGGAGCTATTATATTATATTAACGGAGAAAGTAACATGGTTTCGGCGATTTTTCAGTGACTGTTTCTCCTTGTCTTGTCCTTACCTTATGTTAAACATAGGGTAAGAGCGCCTTATAAGGGCATAGTTTTTGGAAATCGTTATAAATCAATTTTGGGAAGTGCGATAGTTTGTAAGACACTATGATCATATTAAATGTTTATTTAAAAATGCGACATATGGTACAAAATCGAGGCATTAATGGCCATTTCCTTCCAAAATAGGGATTTTTAAAAGCTAGTCTGCGGTCCTTATTGGGCACTAGGGTTTCAAAGTCCATTATTGAACTACGAGTTTAAAGAGTTTGTTTACTAGAAAAATCACATCTTTCAAAAGTAACGGCTTTAAAATACTATTAAGTTCGTGGTCTCGAACGATGTAACAAAAAATCGTGTAAATTTGTGTCATGGCCCTTATAAAGTCTAAGGAAATGTATATATGCTATAATTCATCTATTTTAATGTAATAAATAAAAAAAGAAAGTGTATTAATGCAGTGTTTTATTATTACTTGTAAAGTAAATCACAAAATGTTACTAATCAGTTATTTTTTCATTCTTAGCTCTTGGACCTTATTAGGTATAATACTTATATATGAAGAGTCTGGTCCTTATTAAGTATATGAAAGCAAAAGAAGAGCAACCATTGCAGCTTAAGTAAAGGAGATCAGTATGCACGTATATTCCAAGTGTGTTTTATTTGCTTATCCTAACTATACGTAATATATTTCTTTTTATTCAATAAACAACGTAACGAAATACTAAGTTAACTTGTGGGAGAACGTTTTAACAAAGAATAAAAATTCAAGTGATTAACAACTTTAAACAAATAATGTATTGCCTAATGAGATAGTATACGATAATAATTCCTACAAATCAATTAAGGAAAACTAAGTCAACATTCATTGCGAATATTACACACAATCAGGACAAAAAATATATAACTAAAATATCAGTCTTTGCTGGGATCTACTTTTTCTTCGTGATACCAGAAGTTGCAAGTTTTTACTTATCGTTATTATTATTTTTTCGTTTAATCATCAACATAAATGCTTAAATCAAAATACACGCATGTAAATTCAAACAATGGCACCATTTCACCTCATAATTCGTTGATCTTATTATTTCGTAGCTGTAATAAGGACCGGCTCTTATTTGAAGACAACATAGTAGACCTTATTAGGCACTTGGATATGTTCTGAGAAAACCAAACAAAAACGATATAAAAAAGCAATAATTTTGGTAACTCACCCTGTCAGTCCACACTCAGAAAGTATTATAACACTGCTATTGCCGAATTATTACAAAACGTGCGGGATGTATCACTTAACAAAGCAAAAATGAATATTCGGATTTTGTGAATTGCGTCACGTCGACCGTCCTTGAGGAAGACACGGAGCCACTGACAAAATGGCCGGCGCGAAAGCTATGAATGTTGTTGCACTTTTGTGATTGGTCACTGGGGAGGGGCCGCGCGATATCCGTTTTGGTTTAAGTATTAAATGCGGGAAGTTTGAAGTGGTGACCCTTATTTGGGGTCGGCTCTTATTAGGCGCACCTACCTTAGTCTAAGAAAGTAATTTCACTAGATAAAAGGTATGATGGTACTGACATACGTATGTAATAGTCCCTAAACATTAATAAATAAATAGATAAAAAAGGTGTTTGCTTTTTTAACTAGGTTTTGAAATTATTTCATTTTATTTCTCTGACAGTCTTGTTTTTATTAGCTACTTCTGTATAAGCTGTACCTTAAATAACTTTCTGCTTTTCCACGCGGTTGACTGGTAAAGAACCGCATCAAGTCCGCCAATTGTACTTTCTCTTTTGGGGGAATAAAGTTTTAAAATGTCCGAGCCTCTGATGATCCGGTAATTTCATGGAATAACGGCTTGATGACGTTACAGAGTGTGTACATACTTACAATTTTTCTTATTTTCACGGCCTCATATGCCATGTCGCGAATTACTTAACCCTTTCAGAACTGAATTATTTTTTTACCTCCAATTGAATTGACAATATCTGTATTTGTAAACTATTAAAAAAGAGTCATGGGAAAAATACAAAATAAAAATGTAGGCAGTATTTTTTTTGAAAAATGAGGTTTTTCTTTATTTGCACAAATAAGGTCTCTCATCCGATTAAATAAAATTATTTATTTATGGGGACTTTCTAAACTTTATGTTCTTAACTGTGCACGTGGGTTCTGAAAGGGTTAACTGCACAAGTATGGTTGATCTATCCCAACCGGGATCAACCAGTTACGCGGAAGACATTAACAAGTATGTGCACTCTCTGTTCCTTCACTTTCATAGTTCGGTGAGACGGCAGTCAGATATGACCAGATCAGAGAGAGAACAGAAGCAGGACTAACGGCTTAACGTGCTTTCCGAGGGTGCACCACCAACTTCCTGACTGTTATTTTAAGACAGGAAAACTCAGAAACAACTCTCTCGACCCGGGAGCCGAACCTGGCACCTCTTGGATAAGATCGTGCTGACACTGCTAACCACTAGACCAACAAGGCACAGATTATAATTAGGTATTTATTGCATTGACTGTCAAAATTGTCAGCTTTCTCTCTCGGGGAAAACGATACACATCACACCGGCGAACCTACCCAGTTAGTCAATCTCTTTTCTATGATGATGTACCTAGTTAAGAACAAATCCTGACTTAAATTGGTCGGTTTATTTTAAGATTATGTTGAATCAAAAGAAATAGTAACGAGATATAAAAATTCATCGTTTATTAATAACAATGGTAATATAACAGCATGAAATGAATAAAGAACATTTTAAAAATCCTTCAAATATTATTGTTATTTTCTTACAATATTACTTATACCTAAATCACCAAATATACATATGTACTGTTAGAAAGACTATTTTAACCCTGTCAAAAAAGTGCATGATATTAGTTTTGCCCATTGTTATGCCCGCTTACAGCACAATGTGTGAATCCTTTTAGTTAATTATCACTGGTTTATTACTATCGGCGTGGTGTCACAACTTGGCCTTCTTTTGTTTGTTGACCACCTTGTTCAGAATCACGTGTGCTTCATCGTAATGCGGGTTGAAGAAGTCACGAACCTTCTTGGCCCATGTAGCTATAGCGGGGTAGTGGTCTTTTGGGTCGTAGCCAGCCATTCCTGTGGAAAACAAGTTTTATTAAAGTATGAAAACACATCGAATGGATTTTTACATTTATAATCGGGAGGGATTCGTTGATACTGCTATTACCAGGCCTTATCAGGCCAGAGACTAAGAAAAACTGGCGTATACACTGGATGTTCATACGTTTAGAAGAACCCTTAGACAAGATGCAATCTAATACCGAACATCGCTAACGCAAACGAAATGTCAAAGTATGTAGGCAAAAGTCAGCCATCGCAAGCTTATTTGTGTAAGTTGTAAGTGTTCATGTAATTAATTACAGGCTTTACTAAGACGTTGTTACTACAAACATAACTTAATGACAAATCTACTACGAAACTACGATCTAACCATACGCCATCCACTGACGTCACAGCTCCACGCGCCAGGACAGCTCTGAAGATGGCTGCAACTCCCCCGAAAGTGATATAGCTAGTTAAGAGGATATTACGTGTGCTGTATGCAAATAAACCTTATTACTACACATGGTAGGTATCATTTTCATACGCCATCCCTATACAACAGAGTTCAAGGTTTGTCGAATCAGTCTCAGAGCCAGAGCTGAGGTTCGCTCGCCACCAAAAAAAGAAAACAGCACTCACTCGGTTGCTCCAGCTCCGTAGCAGCGAACAGGTCGGCAACTGTCAGGCTGTTGCCAACGACGAACCCTGTGCCTTGTCCCAACCACTTCTTATCAAAGTCGTCCAGGGCTTGCAGCATGCGTCGCTCATACGACGCCAGTGTCTTTTCGTCGGTTTTCCTCCCGAAAAGTATGGGGTCCATGTACTGGTGATGACAAGGGTTGTGTAAATTGGACTAACACCATTGTTCCTTAGATATTATTTTATTTTTTTGTATTGTGAGATTATTTTTTCTTTCCTTTGGATTGTAGTTGCCCCAATCAGACCTTATCTTGTTATCTGACTACTCATATGTGGAGATTTATTATTAGTATTGATGTTAAGTATTAAGTTATATGGATATAGTGATTATTAAAACTGTAAATCTTCCTAAGAATAAATAAATTAAATTGTGTCGGTAAGTTAAGCTAATGATGTCCTCCTAGCCGATTTCGACTACGGCGGCCTATCTCAACAGAGATTAGCCAACTGCGCAGGACATATTATAGTGCACAAGTGTGTGCGCAATACACAGGTGCACTCTCTGTTCCTTCACTCTCATAATTCGGTGAGACGGCAGTCCGACCTGACCGTAGAGAGATCAGGCGCAGGACCAACGGCTTAACGTGCTTTCCGAGGCACGGGGGTGTTAACACCACCAACTTCCTGACTCCGGAGCTGTCTGAGTAATTTCAAGACAGAAAAACCCAAACACTCTTGGCCCGACCCGGGAGACCCAGCGTGCTGACCACTAGACCAACGAGGCAGTCTAGGCCAAGTTAAGCTAATAAGAAGATACAAAACGTGTGCCGTGACTAGAATTTTGACCGGTCACTGTAAGCTCAACAAACAAATGGTAAACATGAAGTTAACCGAGGAGGCAACGTGTCGATTCTGCCACTCAGCAGAAGAAACGGCTATGCACGTACTCTGCTCATGCGGACCGCTTATGAGCAAAATAAGTATCCATCCATCTAGGGCAGCATGTAAGTAATGCAACCAGACGGATGAGATAACTCACTCCCCGAAATGTCAGACTATTCCCGGATTTAACGGGCATAAGTAGTAAGCTATTATCAAAAGGGCTAATACCAATAATTGGTCGAGGTGGATATCTTAAGGTGCTAAAGGCAGGCCTGTGTATCTTCCCGCGTAGGTAGCAAAAACGTACCTACGCGCGGCGACCCCTTGGTAAGGGACTAAACAAGTTGGGTGTCGCTAGCCGGCAGCGACACGCTCCCGCGTTTTATTCACCGGCGGTGAGCGACACTAGGTTGCTGGTTGGACGAGCGTGAATAAAGTCCTAGAAAGATGCGCTAGATGGCGTAAGTAGCATCTTGTGGCAGTCAACCCTATCGCGTTGCGTGATAGTACGTTACTGAATAGGTTTAGTGTATTATGAATCATATTCCTGAGTTATAAGAATGAAATTATCTTTCATTGTTTTTCTGTAGGTGTCTACACGAAAATGTGCTTAAGTCAGAGGCGAACTGAATTACACCATATAGTTAACAACATTGAGTAGATATTTCTTTGAATTTTATTGCAAAGTCATACTTCTGTACTGTTCACCGACCGCTAACATGGAGGGAACGAGCGAAACTCCAGGGCCGTCCACATCAGCTCCCCAACCGGGTCCGAGCTGATTGGACATGATGAGTTCGCCGCTGCAGAGCGCGGGGGATACTAGTGACGAAGATGGCGTCCTACGTAGCCCCAGCCCCTAAGCCCTTCAAAATCATCCAAACCAACCTCCAGCACAAACAGATCGCGACGACCACACTTCGCAGCGTGCTGGAGGTAAATGAAAAGATCGTCGCGCTGATCCAGGAACCCTGGATCAGAAATGACACCATCTGCGGTCTCAATAACATCAGTGGTAAGTTACTATTGAAAACACCGGTAGAAAAACCGAGAACATGCATTATCATGCCAAAAACCACAAATACCACCTTGCTAAACCAATTCTGTTCCAGAGATCTTACCGCTGTGAAAATCCCAGCTCACAACCAAACCACCTTGGTGCTGGCCTCAGTGTACATGCCCAGCGAGGGCGAAATTCCTACCAAGGAACTAGCCGAGCTGGTGCAACACTGCGAGGCCATGAACTGGGATCTAATCATCGCAGCGGACTGCAATGCGCATCATCCTCTGTGGGGAAGTAAGGACACCAACAAAAGGGGTGAGCTTTTAACCGAATACCTATTACAAACTAACCTAAACATTATGAACAGAGGCACCGAACCCACCTTTGTTACCTCAAGGTGTCAAACCACCATAGATATCACCTTAGCAACGCACAAAGCAGCGGATCTCATCGAAGGATGGCATGTGTCAAATGAACCCTCCTTCGCTGACCACAGGCGTGTATGCTTCCAATTAAACTTTAAACTAACAGACCCTGTCCCATATCGTAACCCCCGCAAGACAGACGTAACAAAATACAGCAACATACTAACCAAAACACTAGACGTCCGCGAAATAACCGACGTAATCCAAAACACTAACAACATAGAATCTAACGTAAAATCCCTAACTACAGCTCTACTGAACAGCTACGAGCAAGCCTGCCCCGCCGTAACACCGAAAACCACGGGAAAAAGTCAATGGTGGGGGCCAGAACTTGAACGGCTTAGGAAGGCTCTCAGGACACTGTTCAATCGAGCGAAAAACACCCGGACCACTGAAGACTGGGACAAATATAAAACTGCACAAAAACACTACAAGAAACGTACCAGATTCCGGAAAACAGAAGCCTGGCACAATTTCTGTAGTAGCATAGACTCAACGAACCAAGCCGCCAGGGTAAAGAAAATACTTTCCAAAGGAGACCTCAACCTACTAGGTTCCCTTAAAAAAGAGGACGGTACATACACGAACACAGACCAAGAAACCAGCAAGGTACTGTTAGAAACTCACTTCCCAGGTTGTCAAATTGCGCCAAACTTCGATTGGCAAGACAAGCACCGTGAAGTACCAACAGCACAGGAATGGGAAGTCGCAAACAAAATCGTAACTACGGAAAAGATCGGATGGGCAATAAAAAGTTTCCTACCCTTCAAATCTTCGGGTCTGGATGGGATTTTCCCGGCTCTTCTACAATGGAAATCGCAGGAAATCATCACCCACCTACTACCTATATTTAGAGCATGTATAGCATTCAAATACATACCGAAGTTATGGAGAGAAGCAAAAATAGTCTTCCTGCCGAAGCCGGGAAAGGGGGACTATACACTGGCAAAAGCGTTTAGGCCGATCAGCCTGACTTCATTTCTTCTGAAAACACTAGAAAGACTAGTGGACACATACCTAAGAGATGAGGTCCTAAAAAATATGGCACTTCATCCACAACAACACGCATATAGAAAAGGCAGATCAACAGAATCTGCATTACACACGGTAGTACACAAAATAGAATCAGCCATAAACAACAAATCGTCTACACTTGCCGCCTTCATAGATATAGAGGGGGCATTCGATAAGACCATGCACAACAGCATTAACCACGCCCTACGAAAACTTAAAGTAGAACCAGTCATAACAAAATGGATAAATGAACTGGTCAGTAAGAGGGCAGTCCAGATAACCACAAATACCACCACACGTGCAACAGTAGTCAGAGGATGCCCACAAGGAGGCATCCTATCGCCACTTTTATGGAACATAGTAGTAGATAGCCTTCTGAAAAGTCTCAATGAAAGAGGATACACTACTATTGGATACGCAGATGACCTAGCAATACTGATAAACGGAAACGCAGAAAACCTCCTATGTGGAATAATGCGATCCGCGCTCCAGATTGTAGAAAAATGGTGTGATGAGCATCAGCTATCAGTAAATCCGAAAAAGACGGAACTCATCCTTTTTACCAACAAAAGGAAGTTACCACACCTACAATTACCAAAACTATTTAACACCGAACTATCTCTCTCAACACAAGTGAAGTATCTAGGGATCACCCTTGATAGTAAACTAAACTGGGGGAGTCATATCGACGATAAAATAAAGAAGGCCTGCATAGCTTTCCATCAGTGTAAAAGACTAGTGGGCAAGAAATGGGGCCTAAATCCAAAGATAACACTGTGGTTATATACATCAGTAATCAGGCCTTCTTTTACCTACGGATCAGTTGTATGGTGGCCCAGAACGCAACTGACCACAACCAAATCAAAACTTCAAAGTTTACAACGCCTAGCAACCGTGGCGGCTACAGGATGTATGAAAACTACTCCATCGGCCGCATTAGAGTTCCTCCTGAATCTGAGACCATTACACCTGGTCATACAGGAGGAAGCAAAGGCGGCTGCCCTAAGACTTCGAGCGAACGGACTATGGAAACAAAACACGGATACCACGCACTCAAAAGTCCTGGATGGCATCCTGAGAGAAAGACCACTTCTGAACGCACCCATGGACAGGACACCATGCCAACACATCTTTGAAAGAAGATAAAATATCCAACTCACTGAAGAGCCAAAAGACAGCTCCGGCATCAATGAAGTTAGGATATACACAGACGGCTCCAAGACCCCACAGGGTACAGGAGCTGGCGTATTTTCAAACGATCTGAACATAAGAATATCAACCACCCTAGACAAACTGAACACAATCTTCCAGGCGGAATGCATCGGAATCACCAGAGCGGCGCAGGCGATAGCGGACAGAGACATAAAAGACCTACAAATAAAAATTGTCTCAGACAGCGCCTCAGTGCTTCAAGCTCTGCAAAACAACAGCATAACATCTGTCCTTATACTGGAATGCCATAGTGCACTCCAATTCATAGCGAGCACAAATAAAGTAACCCTGCAATGGATCAAAGGACACAGCAACTCACTAGGTAACGACGCAGCCGATGAACTAGCCAAGAGGGGCTCAGCGACAACAGTACACGGACCAGAGCCGTTACTGGCCATACCGCAGGCCCAAACAAAGACATGGCTGCGTGCAGAAACTGAAGCAACACACCTAACAGAGTGGAGAAACGGTGAAGGTTGTAGGCAGACAAAGGACGCAATCCCGGAATTCTCAAAAAGGTTCGCCCGCAACCTCACCCGACTAACAAGAGACAAGCTGCGCATAGCCGTAGGAACCATAACTGGCCACTGTCTTCTAAACAAACACCTATTCAACATAGGTGTCACAGACAGCCCCTTGTGCAGAGGATGCATGGAGGCAGAAGAAACACCGCAACACGTACTCATGGAGTGCGCCGGCGTGGCGGAGCAACGGGCAGACATTCTCAAATCCCCGGCAACATTTCCGGAGGCCTGTAGTAACCTGGGCAGGTTGCTAGCCTTTTGGGAAAACCTGAAGTGGTTAGAATAAAAGAGTAAAGGGACACACGCACAAAGGCCCAATCAAGAGGCTAAGTGCGGAAAACACCCCAGCCAAACTAACTAACTAACTAACTACTTCTGTACGGAGTACTAGTACTTTTTCTTTAAGGCCCAAACACAAATAATAATAATAAGTTTCGCCGCCCGAAGGTTCAGCCTAAGGTTTACGAAATAGTAAAATATTTTTTTTTAACTTTATAGAGGTTACCTACCCGCGACTTTGCCCACGCAAATGTCGGTTTTTTTTATTTTTCATTTTAACTTTCATCATAATGGCTGAAAAATAATTTGTTGGTAATAGGTACCAAGCTTTTAAATTGCAACGAAAAGTACTTATTCCTATGTCCTAGCATTTCCTAGTGTCTTAGCACCTCTATACCAAATTTTATGGAAATCGTTTCAGCAGTTAACGGAAAATCAAGGAGACAGAGTTATCCCACCTTTAATTTTTATGTAGTTATAGCGGCATCCTATATGTGTTTTTAACTATCTAGCTGTCACAGACCCTGAAATACAGTCTGGTGACAGACGCACGGACAGTTAAGTCTTAGTACCTAATAGCACAATAGAAAGATTTGTTTTTAGAACAGTAGTGTGACTCAGCCGTATTTTTGAAATTAGAACCTATGGATGGGCTGAGCGCTAGAGTTGGTACACAAAAAGTAAAAAATGACTAGATTTTTAATCTTCATATGTGTATTGTTTTAGGTTTAGGAATGAGTCATATTTTTACTAAAGATCATTTATCATATCAAATATAATAATAAGTTTATTGTCTATAAACAGCACAGTATATCAGACTACCCTACTTTGACCTTAAGACCACCTCTATATCCTACGTAATATAAGCTGTTTTCATAGTTCAAATATGTAATGTGAAAACTGTCTAGCTATTGCGGGTCATGAGATACAGCCTGGTGACAGACAGACAGACGGACAGTGGACTCCTAGTAAAACGGGCCCGTTTTTACATTGTCAGTTCGATGAGACCAGGTACAATTTACGAGTTTGCTCCCACACATCATTCAGCCTTAAAAAATATATTTAAATCCTATGTGTATGAAAAATATCAACAGACCCTGCAGTTCCCGCAATCTTTGGAGGCATTGAAAATTTTGCGAAAAGATTTTTTATTTTTTTATCATGCACGCCAGTTGTCTAGGGTGGGTAGTTTCCGAGTTATGACTGTTTCAATTTTGACAGCTGTCATCCGAAATATAGATCTCGTCGAGCCCTAAGCTTTGTAGGGACAAAGCTTAGGGCTCGACGAGATCTTTATTTCAGACTACTGGTATGCAGGGGCATACCAGTAGTCTTGGGTGGGTAATTTCCGAGATATGGCCGTTTTAATTTTGACAGCTGTCATCCGAAATGAAGATCTCGTCGAGCCCTACAATGTGTCCCTACACACCAGTGGTCTAGGGTAGGTAATTTTACCGAGATATGGCAGTTTAAATTTTGACAGCTGTCATCCGAAGTGAAGATGATTTTATACATATTTCATATTACCTACTTTGTTCAATGATATCTATCTGCATTTCGAAAGTCTGTCTTTCACGTGGTGGCACTTCGTATACATATTTTATATCACCTAGTAGGCATACTTATTTGTTTTGAAACAAAAATCTCATTTATTTATGAACCTAAAAATTAATAATAAAAATAGTCAGGTTTTTATATTTGGCCTGTACTTGGAGGACGTTTAGGTATTATTCAATAGAAAGAAACAAAATAAAGTGAATAGATTTTTGACAATAGCAGTTTTTAATTTTCTCAATAAAGATTACTTACTGCCACACTCAGATCATTAATTAAATTTCTTTAACTAAATACATAACTATGGTGGCCTTATGAGCATGACCTGCCAGAGGCAGGGCGGTAGCAGTTGACGAAATGAGCAGTTCTGTTACTTTCTTTGTCAATCTAATAGAAAAGGACTGCATAAGGGAATAAGTGAAAGATTAAGTTTGAGTGACGTCTCTAAGTATGGCAGTTAATTTAACTACTGGTAATAAGTTATGGCACTGACATAACATAGTTCATTTAAAAACTTACCGTCACTCTGAAGTACATGGCACAGTGAAGCCGCAGGCCAACGTGGTGCCACTCCAGAAACTCATCCACACGAGCCTGCAGTTTAGAATCCACTGGGTACAAGCTCTCCGGAATAACCTTCTCACGGGCCAAATACTTAACGATTGCTACACTATAACAAGTTCATAATTTTAATATGTACTTGATTAGAAAAAAACAGCCACATAGGAAATTTCATAATCAGTACCTATGTCAGTTTCTAAAAACAAAATAAAATTTATTATACCATCAAAAATAGTACTATACATGTGTTTGTTTATTTTGTTATATGTAAGTAGGTAACATAAGGTTTACTCTTACAAACCTCTCACTCAGAAGAAACCCATTGTGGTCAATAACAGGCACTCTCTGCATCCGGTTTACTTGGCTAGTAAACTCTTCAGAATAATGTTCACCTACAAAAAACATAAAAGATAATTAAATCATACTCTAAAAACTGTCCAAACTTTTTTCGAACAGAAAGTGTATCACTTTACCTTTACGGAGATCCACGTATTTAGGCTCAAAATCGCATTTAATTGTTTTTAAAAGAATATACAATGTCCGAGATGGCTGGGACATTAAATCATAGTATAATTTTAGCGGCATTGTTATAAGAAGAAAGTTTTACGCAACTTTGTGCGTTTTTATTACAGCCGATGCAAGTCTCAAGTCAATAACAAAACAAACAACCCATTCACAAAAAAATGAAAAACCAATCCAACCAAAGGTCACCGGCCGGTGCACAGATTAGATAGGTATACAATACAACCGGTCATTCGGTTATCGGTCCCCCTCTTCTCTTTCTTCTTAAGCCAAGTCTCCTGCGACTGTTTTTTCGAAACATTTAACACAAAAAACATTCATTTTCATACACAAACCGTCTCTTGCAGAAAAATTTTCTGTGTTTTTATTTTAAAAGTCATCATGAGTTCTGACGAGGAAGACATGCTCCACATTTTAGCGATTGTAGATGTAGTTTCGGGCTGAAAACATAGATTTCTGGTTAGGCCATATTTAAGGGCTCGTAAATTTCAATATTTATCGCCTAAAATAGAAAACTCAAATACATCACAATAATAAATTATTAAGATTCTTCTTCTTCTTTATTTATTAATTATTTTAGGTTACAACAAGTATGCATGCAAAACATTTATGATAAATAAATACCACAAACTTAGCACAATATAGTCTAAGACCACAGATTAAATAAAAGTTGTGCGCGTCGTTCGGTAGTTGTCAAGAAATGAGAGAAACCCTTCCCCTCTCTGCCTCGCGGGGTAATGTTTTCCGGCGGCCTAGGAAAACCAAAATATTGTGTATGAATACAAAAATGTGTATAGCCACGCCCCAATGTTTTGATGTTTTTGTCTAATGTTTCGAAAAAACCGTCGCAGGAGACTCGGCTTTAGATAGCAGGGGTGAAGGGGTGGGAAAGGTCCGGAAGAGGGAGGTCGACGGTCCTCCCTCCTGCTCCCCGGTTTTTCATACAATCCATACTAATATTATAAATGCGAAAGTGTCTGTCTGTCTGTCAGTCTGTTAGCTCTTGACGCTTAAACCACTCAACCGATTAAGATGAAATTTGGTATGAAGACAGTTCGAGACCCTAAAAAGGACAAAGGCTACATTTTGTCGTGATATAAAAACATTAAGGTGGTGAAATGGAGGATGGAAGTTTATATGGATAATCCAACTCTTGCGGGCGATGTCGCGGGGAACCACTAGTACATAATATTATTAATTCTGTGCTACAAATGTGTGTGTGAATGAATGAACGACTGGAAGTGGAGGCATTGTATGATGATTTGACATTTTTACTTTTTACGTTGCAGAACAGGGATGTGTAGTATTACATTCAGATTTGTAGTTTAATTCCATTTCTTGTAATCGATAAAAAAATATTGAAATACTACAGGGAATAAGGGAACCTGCATACATAACCGGAAGCTTATTGGGGGGGTCCGAAGATCAATTAATCAATGTTCGACAGAAGCATTATCATTTTGACTGTTTGTTTATGGTAAGACAAGACTTAGTGATCTCTGAATTAAGAAAGTGGAGCCTGTTAAGCGCTTTTAATAAATGTTTGATATCGTTAAAATTTACCCTACTTACTGAAAAACATTTGTTAAGAAAAAAGTTGTGAACAAAAATATTATGTAAGAATGATATTTTTTCGGTAGAAAACTCCCAAAGACCTTAATTTAACAGCAAATAGCATTTTGCGTTCGGGCACAGATTTTATAATAGTTACAACAACGCAACAGATAAAAAGTACATACCAACTTTTTTAATAGCCCACAGTTTCCTGTCGCAAACCGCTAAACACGAAAATGTGCCTTAATTCTCGAACATTACGTTATTATTCCTCTGCAGCTGCGCGCGGCCACGCGACTTTGGAGTAAGTCTAATAAAGTTAGAAATTACTAGTTTTTAAACACTTTCTTAGTCTTTATTTTAACTACAGTTCTTAAAATACTTAGTTTTATTAATAAGGTAGCTAGTAGGGTAATATTGAGGTAACTAACCTAGTTAAGTACAGTCGGAAGCACGTTAAGGTACACCTATATTGAAGCGGTCTCAAGGACAATACGTGTATTCTGACTTACGGTGTGTAAGTATGTACAGAAACTACAAACCGTTTTTTAGCCTAATTCGTTATACCTAATTACTACATTGGATTTTAACAATCCCCGAGATATGACAGTTAAAAACCAAGCAAGTGAAATTCAATCTAAAATGTAATATTTACATATCTATTTCAAAAAACTATTAAAGCAAATTTCTAAATTAAATCAGATAGCTATATATCCTACTCACCTTTCTTCATTAATAGGTAGTGAGAAAAAGAAAGGAGATTTCTTTTGGCGTACTCTTAGATTTTGAAGACGTTTGAACTTGAACTTGATGATTTACAACCATCTAGTACACATACATTACTAGGTACAGTGGGCCTCATATCAACCTACCCTAATTTGTCAAATATCCGCAACCATATTTCAACCTTTTTTCAAAGTTACATAATCAGCCAAGAAATACAAATCTATACACATACATTAAAAAAAAAAAACTAAACTATTTACACACTAGTAGTCAGGTATTTTATTAATAGGAAAAAACCTATAAATAAAATACCTGACTGAGGTCGCTATCCCATGGGAGGGTGCCCCTAAGGCTGGCCCATTACTCAATGGGCTGGCCACATTACCCCGTTAGATGGCCTGGCTTATCCGCTGGCCGAGGTATAGGCCAGCCTTCGTATCGTCAGATGTCTCAACTAAACGTTTCGAAATCTCACGATAAACTTTATTAGAGTTTAATATCATTTGAGATATTTTGACTGATTGGGGAGGTTGATGTGAGGGCCCACTGTTTATCTTTCTTGGCTCGAAAAACAGACTCGCGTTCGCGCGCGTCTTTGACGGTAACCTAACTGAATTTCTATCGAGGCCGGTACCACGGCGCGTAGGTGAATAGCACGCGCAAGTACATGGAGTGAAAGAGGCCTGGAAAAAAGTCTCGAAGAATCCACAAGTTAGATTGTCAATCCATCAATGACATTGGTTTCTTACTACACCAGCTGAAATCCAGCTGCATCTTGAAAGTAATCATCATTTACTATGGAAACTGAACAGGCAATTTTGTCACGACTTTAGGCCTTGATTCAATTGAATTTGTTTCCCTCGTTTTACCACAGACAGAATTCAACACATTTAACCACGAAATATATTTATTTATTGGTCTTGTTGTCCCGTTTATATGTCAATCGATCAATATCAAATCAAATTCAGAAATCGGAACATCACTATCATTGCATTTACTTGCACAATTTTCTTAAAATTTGGCGTCTGTCTTCTCGGTTGATTTGATTTGTTTTAGATTTAAAGGGATAATTATTTCAAGATAATGGCGTCCTTGGATCTTTTGACTCCACATCTATCGAAAATAAAGATACCAGGGCCCCAGCAGTTAATTTATAAAGACGAATGTGTTTATTCTTTCGACAATCCGGTGAGTTGCGATTTTATTCTAACCTCTTATTATTTTATGTCCCTACCGGTATTCAGTTAAAAATGAGGATTTACGAATGCATTTTATATGCTTTTTATTACTATAGTTAATTTTTACATGTTACTATATGCTATCTTGTGTTAAAACGACAATACCGCATCAGTGTTCATGTGTTTTCCTTTTGTATGTAAATCAAACATAAATCATACAATTAAACGTTTAAGCCATTTTATTGCTGACCTTATTGCTATGTACAATAAACTCTTCTATTATAGGATTATCTCAGAAGATTCAACAAATTTAAGTTGTTAAAATAACAAACTTGAGAAATTATTTCCCAAACACAATGTATTCAATCAGCTGTATGTTTACCCATCAATTTTTTTTTACTTAGAGCAGATTTTATTTATTTCTTTATTAAGGAAACAACCAGCTGTCTTATAGTACATAAGGTAACAAATTAGCTTATACACTAGCATTTAAAGTTTCCAATGCTAACTTTTACAATAAGTGCCAATAAGAAGACATAATATGCGAAAAGTAAGGCAACATGCAACATATTTTTTTTTTACTTCCATAGATGAAAACTTTTACAAAAAAGAGGGTTCACTACTTATAAATAACGAAATTTGTTTGTATTTATGCAGATCTTAAAAGGCAACGAAAACTTGTCAATCACTCATAAAAATATCTATATGACTATAAGATGCATTGTATTTGCTTGTGGCTCTCATTATAAAAATTTTCATGTGGTTAGAATTAAAATTGAATTATTTTTTACTTATGATATTCTTAACCCTTGTGAAAAATAAATAAAGTCTAAATTGAGACTGTTTGTAAATGTTTTTTTTAAACTGGTGTTATTGCATTTTCTTTGAAATATTTTGTGTTCATAAAATTCTTTACAGCTTGATATACATTGGCAATAGTATTAATCAGTGATGTCTTCATTCCATTCATTGAATATGAACACAATATCAAAGAGAAAAATGAATCCAACATAACTGGTGTCCAAAATAATAAGTTATAAAGTAATTCTCTACTCACATACAATTTTTGATTAGGTTTTTTTGTGTCGATCATGTGTATTTTGGTCAAAATTATTGTTGAAATGGTAATAGGCACAAAATAACTTACAATAGCCAATGCAAACATGTACAGTAACATTTTGCTGTTATCAATATAGCACACTTTCATACACATAGCATCAGATTTAGGTTGTCGAAATATTGTAGGACTTGTTATTGTCACATTTCCAATACTGTTATTCTGCATGTTGTGTATGATTCTGTATAAATTATCAAGTACTGAATTTACTTCTATTGATTTGTTTCCATAAATATTAGTGTTATCATTATCAAATGCTTCTAAATAATTTGTTGCAGGCTTTTGTTCCCGCAACCCCAACGTATTGTTAATGTAAAAAATTTCAGAGTCAGCACAAGTTTCCTTGATGAAAGATATCATTGCCATGCATGTTTCACTTCGTTGCTCAGTCATCGGTAACACTTTTTCATTCACTCCCATTGGATACATAAATAAGCCAATTAGAATAGGCAAAATCCACTGCAGTCCAATTGCTATGTGGGAAAAGTATCTTTTCCAAAATCCAAAGAACTTTTTGAATCCGAACCTCCTCTGTATAGATCGCTCTTGAAGATCATGCACTGCATTCTCTTTTTCCTTTTCCTCGATATCCTGCAGCATTGTATAATGCAAATAATTGTCTATGACTAAGCTTACAAAGCTGTTTACAAAAGACACGACTAATGGCCCATAGCTCATTATGGCGGACCAAATATTGCATTGTATGGGTTCCCCACGCCTCATCGACGCAATTGGTGCTCTCTCATCCATTTCATAGGCCTGCACATTTTGGAAGTTTGTTTTGTGTATGGCACGAGCCACAAATGTGATACCGATGCACGTTAATACGAGATTTTCTGAGAGTAACACTGCAGAGAACTTGTTGCCTTTGACCACTCGTTTCAAGTTGAGAAGACTCAATGAGAATCCGCACATTATAAGGAACGCGCCTAAGTATATGTCTGCTGAGTTCAGCATTGTTGTATGGATCAGACAACCCGTGTGGGTCGTGCGATAGCTTTGAAGAAAATGGCAATGAGCACATGCCCCCATGCTTGCAGGTTTCCCTTTAGGGTTATATGAACTCCTTATCTTTATGCAAATTATAGGGGCACTTTTTAAACTACACACATGTTTGCGCGTTTCTTTTTATTTGTAACAGTACTTACAATATTATGGAGTTCCTTCCTATCTATTCTAGTGATTGACCATGAAATCACCTTTCTCTCAGCGTGCGGTTTCTTAAGAAAACATTATCCTAGAACTCATTGTTTTTTTGTTTATTCCGGTTTTAAAAGTTTATCATATTACGGCCAATACTTGTGAGTTTGTTGAAATAATTTATTTATTTATTTACCTGGCTTTGCTCAACGCAGCTCCTGTGGTAACGGCTTAGCGGAGAGATGCTAGGTAAATGAAGCGATTTCATTGGTTCCAAACAAACACATTCCACACTACGTAAGCTCGCACATCCCTGGTGAAAATACAGCAATAAAAATACTCTTACAACACACACACATGAACATTTCAGGGGAATAAAAATATGCCATTGTAATGTTTTAGGAGTCGGAGACTGGCATCTACGTGTCCCTCGTCTCCTTCCTGGGCTTCGGCCGCAACTACGTCGAGCAGTACTTCCAGAAGACCGGAAATGCTGTCTTCTTGCACATACAGCGGGAAAAAAAGCCGGTAAAATAATATTATATGTTATATAATTACACTGGATTATACATTACAATATTTCTTAAGAGTAGAAGACGATTTGCCCAATGGATGGTGTAGACTGACAAGAGACAGAACCTTATGGAAGCCACTGGAGGAGGCCACTACAGTCAGATTGTCCTTGAATATTCAAGGACAATCTGACTGTAGTGCAACGATGTAGTAATGTAAAACATAGATAAAAACTTATGGTCAGAGAAATAAAGGCTTTTTTTATTTTTATTTATTTAATTACACTGGATTTGCTTCAGCGGCAATGGCTCTAAGCTAGAGTACTATAAAGTTGTAATTAATTGCTCATAAATATGAAGGTATATCAAATAAATCTTGCTGATAAAACAGTAGAGTAAAAGCTTTGAAGAGCAAGTTGAAAAATTCTACCAGGACATTAACGAAACAATAAATCTATATCTAAATAATAATGGGAGATTTTAACGGCCAAATCGGAAGACGACGGCCTGAAGAGACTAAAATTATAGGTGAATATTCATACAGCGATAAACCTAGAAGCAGGAATGGGGAGAAAATTATACAACTAGCCCAGGAAAATAATCTCACTATTCTAAACACGGATTTCAAGAAAAACAAAAACAAGATGTGGACCTGGATTTCCCCTGATGGAAAAACGAAGAACCAAATTGATTTTATAATGACCTACAAAAGAAGCCACTTCTCAAACCTTAGTGTATTAAACAGATTTAATTTCGACACAAATCATAGAATGGTTAGAGCTGAACTGCAAACAACTCAGCCAATAAAACCGAGACCAAGACCAAACCCTGAAAAACAAAAACTAAGTGAGCTCGAATTAACAGAAACGGCGAATACTTTGAAGGAAAATATTGAAACCTACAAGGAACATGAATACTCAAGAAAAGTACAATTAGGTTGAAGACAAAATTAAGTCTGCGGCAAGCCACAGACAAAAGAATAGAGAAGATACGAAGAGCTGGATATCTCTAAAAACCAAAACCCTACTGGAAGAGAGATCTAAACTGATCGAAGAAAAAGGTTTAAAGGACAGAAGGATGCAATTGGCAATAACAAATAAAAATATTAAAGAAAACATGAGAAGAGATAGGAAACAATAGAGAATGAAAGTAATAGAGGAACACATTATAAGAACAGGCGGTAAAAAAAGGCACACAAAGAACTAACAAATACAAAAGAATGGATAGTAAAAATAAAAGATAACAGAGGGACGGTAAAAACAAAAAGACGCGACATACTGGACACAGCTACTGAATTTTACGAGAAACTATACGAACACAGAATAGAACAAGAGGAAATTGAACTGGCTGATAACACAGAAGTGCCAAGAATACTCAAGGAAGTAGTTGTCATTGCTCTTAAGACCCAAAAAAAAGGACAAATCTCCTGGACCGGACGGCATAAACAACGACATTCTGAAAAGGGCACAGACCGTATTAGCACCTATACTCACAGAAATTTTTAACGAGATTATCCACAACGAAACCATCCCACAGCAATGGACTCAATCCAATATAATTCTACTATACAAGAAAGGAGATCCGCACAACATTGGAAATTACCGACCTATCAGCTTGATGTCCAATATTTATAAAGTATTTGCTAAAGTTATACTAAAAAGGATAGAAAAGACACTCGACGAACATCAGCCAATCGAACAAGCAGGCTTTAGGAAAGATTATTCTGTGATTGACCATATTCATGTTGTTCGCCAAGTAATAGAAAAATACAGTGAATATCAGCTTAAATACTATGTCGCCTTTATAGACTTCAGCAAGGCATTTGACTCTTTAATTCACACAGAAATATGGAAAACCCTAAAAGATCAAGGAATCGAACACAAGTACATCCGAATCATACAAAACGTATACAAAAACAGTACAGCTCGTATCCAACTAGAAAGAAAAGGCAAATTCTTTAGTATCAACAGAGGCGTAAGGCAGGGGGACCCTTTGTCTCCCAAGCTATTTACAGCGGTCTTAGAATCCATATTCAGAAACCTAAATTGGAGGAATGTTGGCTTAAATATAAATGACCGCAAGCTAACTCATCTAAGACTTGCAGATGACATAGTGTTGTTTGCACAAACACCTGATGACCTAAGTATGATGGTTCAGACCTTGGCATAGGAGAGCGAAGAGGTTGGACTCAAACCAAACCCCGACAAGACAAAGGTAATGACTAACAGTAAACAAATAACCATAAATGTCAGAGGAAACAGTATTGATTACACAGACGAGTACATCTACCTGGGTCAGCTAATGTCAACAATAGAGAATACAAAGAAGGAAATAGAAAGAAGAGTAGCAAATAGTTAGAAAAAATACTGGAGCATGAGGGAAGTTATGAAAGATGAGAAACTACACATTGCTATCAAAGGAAAACTATTCAACACATGCATACTTTCTATCTTAATGTACGGATGTCAAACTTGGCCACTGACGCAAAACAGCATGAATAAACTCACAAGTTGCCAGAGGAAAATGGAACGGAGCATGCTAAGCTTAAGAAGGTCAGACAGAGTAAGAAGCTCGGCTATCAGACAAAAGATTAAAGCACTGGACATAGCACAGAAGATCAGACGAGCAAAGTGGAAATGGGCAGGCCACATAATAAGAGGCAAAGAGAAGTGGTGCCAATTAGTCACAGAATGGTACCCAAGAGAAGGCCAAAGGAAAAAAGGCAGACCAAGAAAAAGGTGGACTGATGACATTAGTCAAGTCGCCGGTAATACATGGACCAGAGTAGCAAGAGACAGACTTGAATGGAGAAAGCTTTGGGGAAGCCTTTGCCGAAGGGCAACCAGACTTACAGAAGAGGAGCAAGGCCCAAATATTAGAATACTAAAATCATTGTAACAAAAAGTTCGAATAAAAGGCTTATATTATTATTAAAAGCTTTGAAAAATAATTAAATATCATCCTTGGGATGGAAACCTTTCATTTATTAAGGTTCCGTACCCAAAGGGTAAAAACGGGACCCCTATTACTTAGCCTCCCCTGTCTGTTGGTCAGTCTGTCTGTCACCAGGCTGTATCTCATGAACTGTAATAGCTAAACAGTTGATTTTTTTACAGATGATGCATTTCTGTTGCTGCTATAACAACAAATACTAAAACCAGAATAAAAATAGTATTTAAGGGGGGCTCCCATACAACAAATGTGTTTTTTTTGGCGGTTTTTGCTCTATAATAATAATGTCAACAGGATGACGCTTGAAATTTATACAGAATATCAATATGTATATATATTTAAAATGAAGTAAATAAATAAAAAAAATAAAAATTATTTAAGGGGGGCTCCCTTACAAACGCGATTTTAATCGTTTTAAAATTAAAATAAGATCATATTATAGTGTATAATGTTATATATGAACGGAACCATTCGTGCGCGAGTCTGACTCGCACTTGCCCAATTTTTTATTTTATTTTGTAGGAAAACAAACAGCTTTTGACTATGCAATATAGGTTACAAAACAATTAACATTTAGTCTATACTTTTCACAGATATGTTGCTAAAGAAAATATTTTTTTAATGTATTTAGATCTACAAGTGAACATTCTATACCAATTTTACAAAATAGCAATGCTGTGTTACGACGGCAATCGCATCTTTGAGTATAGCTATAGCGTTCGGAGTTTAACCGCACATAACTGGCAGGTGCCAGAACCCGAGCAGACTGGTGATGGTCCCGAGAAGAAGATCACGCGCCTGGCCATCGGAGTGGAGGGTGGGTTCGACCCCGAATGCGGCCGACCCAAGTTCACGTACACCGACCACTACGCGGTTGTCGTGTTGCCGGGCTTTCACACGTACCCCTGGCCGAACCCTGAGCTGCCAGATGTGGTGAGATTTATTAATATCCTCTGCATGTATTACGCGCCTGGCCATCTTTGACCCTGAGTGTGGCTGGCCGAAGTTCACCTACTCACCGGCCTATACGTGATGGTTGTGCTGCTGGGCTTCCACACGTACCTCTGGCTGAAACCTGAGCTGGCAGATGTGGTGAGACACTTGTAAAATATTCACTGCATATAACACGCGCTTGGCTGTTGAGTGGATGGCTGAGACCCCAAACACAGAATAAGTATAGTACTCCGTACAGAAGTTTGACTTTGCAATGAAATTTAAAGAAATATCTACTCAATGTCGTCAACGATATGGTGTAAATTTAGTTCGGCTCAGAGTCAAGCACATTCTCATTTAGACACCTACAGAAATCCATTGCAAGATAATTTCATTCTTATAACTCTTGAATATGAATCATAATACACTAAACCTATTCAGTGACGTACTATCATGCGACGCGTTAGGGTTGACTGCTACAAGAAGCTACTTAGGCCATCTAGCGCACCTTTCTAGCACTTTATTCTTGCTCCTCCAGCCAGAAACGTTATCACACGTAAGTGCCGTGCGCCGCCGGTAAATAAAACGCGCGGGCGTCTTATTGCTCGCTCGCGACACCCAACAACACCCGCGCGTAGGTACGTTTTTGCAACCTACGCGGGGGGTACACAGGCCTGCCCCGAGGGTAGCCCTGGCCTAACCCTGAGCTTCTAGATGTAGTATGTGAGGACGACAAGATATCGAGGCAAATACTAGGGCATATTATGTAGTTGCAATAGAGGCGACTTTGCAACAAAAAATAACTGGCATCTTCACTTTGCTAATTTTATTTAATCACAAACCCGCATATGAAAATATGGTTATGGTTAAAGATCTTTATTTCTCATAAGAATTATAAATTCACTTACTGAGAAAACATAGTTAATAATTAATACATTTAAATTAAACACAAAAAAGTACCCAGAATCATCAGGAAATTGGGAAAAAACTAACAAGAAAGTTTGTTACAGGTGAAAAAATCCGTGCAAGCTATAATAGATGCAGAATCTCCATTCAAAATCGCCGAGATGGCAGCTTTGCAAGGCACATGGGATGGCGAGACCAGAGAAGTGTCGGTGTAAGTAAACAACATCATATTTATGTAGTAAAAAGCTATTTAAAAAAAAAACTTGGCCTTTATGTAAAGCTTATAAAGTACTAGCGGTTCCCTGCGTCGTCCCACGCGCAAATGTCTGATTTCTCATATGATCTGCCATTCCCCTTTTCTCCCCCTTAAAGGATGAATTTTGGAATAAAAACTATCATGGGGCCGTAGACAAGATGCAATCTATCCTTAAGCGAAGTTCGCCATTGCTAACAAAATGTTTAAAACTGACATAAGCCATCGAAACATCGCGTGACTTTTGCAAACATTTTTTGACATTTCGTTGGCGATAGAGAAGTTCGCTATAAAATAAATTGCAATCGGAGCTAAAACTATTTATACCAAATTTCATCTTAATCAGGTTTAAGTGTGCAGAGATAATCGACAAACAAAATTTCGCATTTTTAATTTTAGTATTAAAAAATTTGTAGGAGAATTTGAATTATATCATTAGTTCATACATTTTCATCGTTACAGTCACGCAGTAAATCTGAATCAGTTGGACAACGGCGTTCGGATCCCGCCATCGGGCTGGAAGTGTTCCAAATGTGATCTCACGAATAACCTTTGGCTGAACCTCACAGACGGCTCTATACTCTGCGGCCGGCGGTACTTCGATGGATCGGGGGGGAATGATCATGCGGTTGGTAAACTTTTAAAGTAATATTATGTGGGGTGTAAAATAGTGTAGCAATAAAGAATGATTGAGTACGAGTGAGATGAGAGATGCAAAAGAAGGATGGCCTTAAGTTAACGGTTTAACTATGTGGTATTCTCTTGTTCAATCATTTTAAAACTAAAAGACTTAGTAATAGTGGTTATGTTGCAAAAATAATATATGGCCTGATCATCTGGCGACTTATTATTTTTTTTAGATTGCTCATCTCTGCTCAGTACAACGCTTAATAATGCTAGTATTGATCATTACTGACAATTTTCAAGTATTATTAAGCCTTAAACGATTAACTGCTCTAAATGGCTTGATGTAATTAGTGTAGCATCGTATCCTCTTACTAGATAAGTAAACATCTATCGTGATAACTATTCCTCTATCAGTATCCGTCCTTGAACGGAGACTCTCATGCAAGAAATTATGATGATCGATTCCTGGGACTAAGCAGTTTCTCAGTGTCATACCATACAAGTCGCGATAATTCGCTGTCAAAGAACCTTCGAGAGTAAAGCAGTTTGTTGCTTTGATAACACTTTTTTTGCGTTGATGATTATTTTTTGGTCTGAATTCACATTTTATCCCATTCTGTTCTTAAGTCTATAAATTATTCTGGTATAGATTAATTTTCAAACAATCTTTTTGCAGGTGGAACATTACCGCGAGACCGGCTACCCTCTGGCGGTGAAACTTGGCACAATCACAGCAGACGGCAAAGGAGATGTGTATTCGTACGCTGAAGATGACATGGTCGAGGACCCCTACCTCGCAGACCATCTCAAGCACTTCGGAATAAATGTGCAGCAGCTGCAGAAGGTAATCTGAACTTTACGGCGTGCTAATAAGGTTTATTATCGAGGTACAGCGACAGTACAATCTCTAATAATTTGGCATCAACCTGCGGCAGCTGCAAAAGGTAATTTGAAGCTTATGTTCAGAGATCAGAGTAGGTAGATCGATTTGAGGTCAATGACCGCAAATATTGATATTAATAGGACATGCCTCCGGTATTACGTAAAAGTATAAAACCAATACTATTTCTAGTCGTAAAAATAAAAAAAAAACGAAGTTGTGTTAACCAAGTAATTACAGGTGACATAAAATAAGTAAGATATATGATAGAAACCGGAATTTTGCGTTATCGGTACTTCAAAAAAAGGCGGATATGCCTAAGTCGGGAACATCGCAGAGAAATTTCGCTCAAAAGATTACATACTCTCCCTGAGTTGATAAGGTTATGCAAAAGTTTATAAAGAAATAATTGATCTCTTTCAACACGGCGACTGAGTAAAGAAGGTACGGACTCGTTATGAGTACAGGATGTATGTGATATATTTTCTACCTGTATGTTAAATATGTATGGCTGAATTAATATTGTTCGATTATCCAAAAATACCGGTTTTTACCCATGTCCCCCAATTAGTTCAGAAAATCGTCGCTCTATTGTACTTGCATTTAATTTTGCTCCTCATTTACAGACAGACAAATCGATGGTGGAGTTGGAACTGGAGCTGAACCAACGCACCGGCGAGTGGAACACGCTGCAGGAGTCGGGAAGCGATCTGCGACCGTTACACGGACCCGCGCTCACCGGCCTTGCCAACCTCGGCAACTCCTGCTACATCAACAGCGTCGTCCAGGTGACTAGCACTAGATAGAAAAGTAACAACTAGGAAGATGATACCTATAACTGATACCAGGCCTGATACTGTTTAACTCCCTGTTGAATTTAAAAAATCCTGAAATATTTAATATCTATTAGCCAAATATTTTTATTGTATTTATTTTCTACTTCCATTTTTATTGTACAATGGTTAAATGATTTATCTTTTATTCAAAAAACTGTATTACAAGTGCATATTATTTATAGGGAAGTCAAATCACCTATTTTAACTTATTATCTGTTTAATTAATTCAATAAGGTATTTTTAATCATAATACTCTGTTTTTTAAATTTTAAATATGCAGTGGAAGCCCCTTTTCCATGTAACTATAGTCTGCAATAAAATCAAAATCTGTTCAAACGTTTTCTAAATACATAAACAATTTTATGTTAGTATATTTTTTCGTAATTTTGTTTATACAAATCAGTTTCATATGTAAAGAAAAAAGACCAATTTTTTCTGAGAAGGCATTTATTATAACGATTTTTTGTGTAACCAATTTATTCGCAAGATCTTACGAAAGTTCACTTTGCACACAAATATGATTGACTGTGTCGTCCTGTGGTAATTCATCATTTTATATATTTGTAGGTAATATTCCGCATGCCGGACTTCGTGCGGCGGTACGTGGAGGGCGCGCCTGAACTTTTCGCGACCTTCCCGGAAGACCCCGTCAACGACTTCAATGTTCAGACGTGAGTATTTGAAAGTGTTTATGCATTTTTTCACTAGTGGTTCCCCGCGACCGTGCCCGCGCAATATTGACAAATTTATGTTGTAAACTTTTTCTCATGGCGTCCGCCATGCAGTGGTTTCGAAAAAATACACGCGAAAAATGTATAAGTTTTAAAATACGAAACCAAAAATTCGCACACGGGTAGGATTTGAACCCACGATCTTTCTAACCGGGCTAATGCTCTTGCTAACTGAGCTACCGTGTAGTCCATCTACTAGTGCGAAATTCTTGGTCTCTTTTGAGTACGTTATTGCGTGACTTTCACTTGAAATTCGTTATTCAATGGAAATTTAAATTCGTGAAATTCAACTTGAATGATGACGCTTTCGTTATTCAATGGTTTTTAATATTTTTAATACAGCTCGGGTAGATGTCGTTGACGTCACGCAATGTTGTATTCAAAAGAGACAAATAATTATGTACTGCAGAATGGACTACACGGTAGCTCAGTTGCAGTAGCGTGCATTGGTTTTGGAGTGAGGTAAGCACATACAAAAAAATTCAAGTCAGTATTGATAAAGATCATATCAAATCAATATTTTCATTACATAGTACCACAAAATCATTCCCGCTAGCTAGACGCCTAGATCTGTGAAATACGCAACGGATTTTAATGCATTTTGTACCCGTTGGTGATATAGATAGAGTTATCTAAGAGGAACATTAATATGTATAATACATGCATAATTAACCGCAGTTATAGAATTAAGTCATTTTGCTTAACAAAAACAAGAAAACAAAGTTCAATAATGTCCCGAGTAAATTACCTACTTACCGAAGTTACGGCGAATGTCACGGTTTTTAGCTTTACCAATATGAAGTGTGTCATTTTTAATTTGGTCGGCTTTTTTATCTTAATATGCGGCTATGTCGTTAAGGGCTAAAATTGCGTGAGTGTAAGTGAATCTGATAGGCAGCCGCGAGAATGCCTACTGATCATACAATGGTGCAAGTTGAGCGGTTTAGCTAAGTAAGAGATAGGACTGGACATAGACCGACGACATTTTTCTTACAATTATTTTAATGGCAATCGACAAATTTTGGTGAGGTAGGCACTGCTTAACTGCCTATATGGACTGCACGCCAATGCTCAGTTGGTAAGAGCGTTGGTCCGGTTAGCCAAAGGTCGTGGGTTCAAATTCTACCCGTGTGCGTAGTTTTGGTTTCGTATTTTAAACTTATATATACTACTCAAAACAAAATAAGGGCCACGAGGTATTTTGTCTGTACCATTAAAATAATAATACCAATATAATTTTTTTTGTCTCCATAACGAAAACTAATGTTGTTTTTAACGTGTAGACCAATAAATTTATTCTAATAATAATGATAAAAAAGTTTACTTGCTTTTGAAAGAAAAAACTCATTTAAGGTTAAAAATAAAAAGAATGTAAAGTTACTTAAAACAAAAGAAAATACTCCATGCTCATCTTTTAGTAACGGGTAATCCCCCCTCGTTTCGCTACGCACTCCTGAAGCCTGGAGTGCATGCTCTCAATCAAATGCCTGACATTTTCTATTGGAATCTCTTCCCAGGCCCTTTTAACAGCGTTGATGAGTTGCTGTTGGTTGTGGATTTCCTGATCACCGTCTCTAACTCTTCGGTTCAACTGATCCCACATGTGCTCTATTGGATTTAAGTCCGGACTGTTCGCCGGCCACGGCAAGGCTTGAATTTGAGAGGCTTCCAGTACAAACCGAGTCGCTTGAGCCGTGTGTGCACGAGCATTGCGTTGCATCAAGAAGAATCTAGGACCCGCTCGCTAGGCAAATCGGATCACATGTGGTCTGACAACTTCCTCAATATACTGCTAAGCAGTAACAGTACCCTCATTTAAAATAGCGAGCTCAGTTTTGCCGTGTAAGCTTATCCCGCCCCAAATCATTACATTTGGACCACCAAAACGATCGACTTCATGGATGCAGGCTTCTGAAAATCTCTCGCCGCGTCTTCTCCATACTCTAATACGCCGATCGTCGTTAAAAAATTTAACTTTGCATTCGTCTGTGAAGAGCACCATGCCCCATTGGTTTATTAAATTAAATTAAATATGTTTTTATTTCGGACTTGGTCCATAGTTTGTTAGTAGTACACGCAATCTTAAAAACTAGTGTTAGTTTATACAAATTAATTTTAATTTTATAATTAACGACGCACACGGGGTGCGTCTATACACCTTTGAGGGTGTGCAGGCGCATCCAGTGCCGTAGCAGCGGTAAGTCCCACCGTTCGGCTAATGTGCTGAGGATGCGGCTTGGGCTGCTCCTCAGCCGACTTAAAAGCGACACACAACGCTTTCTAACAATGGCGTGGAATCCATCTATTTGCATTTCAGCAAACATGGTGGATGCGCTGCAATATCGCGGCAGCCCAAGCAGCACCCTCAACGCGTTATTGTATTGAACTCTCAGCGCGCTGTAAGCACGCTGCGTATACCTGCGTTGCGTTATGTCCCAGTCCAAATGTTGACAAGAAAAACTTAAACGATTTGCACGATGATTTCTGGTTAATGGAACACGGACAACTCGCCTTCTTGATGCCTGCTGGTCTTCATGCAATCGATTACGAATAGTTTGGTCCCTGACACGAGTACCCGTTTTGAGCCGTTAACGATTTTGCAGCTTGCGGGCCGTCGTTGTGCGATCTCGGCGCGCACTTAGTCGAATGTAACGATCCTCTTGAGCTGTTGTAATGCGAACTCTGCCCGAACCAGGTCTTCTTCTAACACTGCCGGTCTCTTGGAAACGATTCCATTGATTTTGAATAGCTCTTCGAGAAAATCCCAATTGCAAACCCACAGATCGCTGCGAATGACCTTCTTCAATCATTGTTACGGCTCTGGTTGCTGTCAGCGAGTCCATATGACGCCTGCGTGCTTGTGGCATATTGCAAAAGATGTTTCTGACTCGAGATATCAATGAACTCTGATAATTTCTAATAAACCAAGAAGCTAAGGAAAGCAAAACGTCAAAGAAAATGGAAACAACATTTTCAAAAATAATTTTAAATCAAATTTTATTTAAAATTGTTGCCAGCATTAGATGAATACTACAATATTAAAAAGTTTAGGTATCAAAGAGTTTGTATACTCAATATTTTACTACTTCCAATATGAAAATGTTTAATAATTTACACCAAAATGAAAAAATACCTCGTGGCCCTTATTTTGTTTTGACAAGTATAAATAAGGAAGAACACTGAGTGTTACCAAATATTAAGAAACATAAATTTATACGTATTTAATGGCACCTATGGATTTAATTTTATAGTTTATTAGTATGTTAGGATTGAATTGACGCCATTCAAAATGGTTGTAACCCTATTGTCATGTAAGCTTTTATTTCTCACAGTAATTTTGTGTTCTTTCCTTGTACTTTGGCGACTAGGATACCGGATTGTCATATTCTTTGTATATATTTAGATAAAAAGGTATAGACTACAGGCCCATGTCTAAAATGGATGGGTCATATGAACCACCAGGTGATGTATATAGGACGATATAAGAGCATGAAATAATAAGATTCAGCACTATGCTGTCACTTGTAAGCTGTCCAAATCGGTGCTGGTGAGAATTCAAAAGTGCAGGAGAAGAGAATTATATTTTGGTCATATATTTTTGTACGGAATTTTTACCATCTATATATCCATGAAAAATAATATCAATGAAAAAAAAATGGTGCGCCACAAAGTCGATAAATTTTGAAAAATTACCGACTTTGTGGCGCACCATTTTTTTAAGGCACTACGCGCTTTCTTATTATTTTTCATGGATCTATCGATAGTAAAAATGCTGTACAAAAATATATGACCAAAATGTACGCGGAGTACTTACTCTTCTCCTGCACTTTTGAATTTTCACCAGCACCGAGTTGGACAGCTTACAAGTGACAGCATAGTGCTGAATCTTTTTATGCTCTTATATCGTCCTATATACGTCACCTGGTGGTTCACATGACCCATCCATTTTGGACATGGGCCTGTAGTCTTGTACATAACACCATCAACCTTACTTTCTACGGGCTTTTATTTCCCACAATAATTAAGCGTATCCCCCACAGCGCCAAGCTAGGCGTAGGGCTGGTCTCCGGGCGCTACTCCGTCCCGTCGGCGGACGGCGCGCAGGCGGGCGTGGCGCCGCACATGTTCCGGCAGCTGGTCGGCCGCGGACACCCCGAGTTCGCGAACAAGCGCCAGCAGGACGCGCACGAGTTCTACCTGCACCTGCTCACGCTCATCGAGGTAATACTCTTGAGGGCTATTCAGTGTGTATGTCGCAGCGTCAAGCTAGACGAAGGGTTGTTCTAACAAGCGCCAGCAGGACGCGCACGAGTTCTACCTGCACCTGCTCACGCTCATCGAGGTAATACTCTTGAGGGCCATTCAGTGCGTATGTCTCAGCGTCAAGCTAGACGAAGGGTTTTTCTAACAAGCGCCAGCAGGACGCGCACGAGTTCTACCTGCACCTGCTCACGCTCATCGAGGTAATACTCTTGAGGGCCATTCAGTGCGTATGTCTCAGCGTCAAGCTAGACGAAGGGTTTTTCTAACAAGCGCCAGCAGGACGCGCACGAGTTCTACCTGCACCTGCTCACGCTCATCGAGGTAATACTCTTGAGGGCCATTCAGTGCGTATGTCTCAGCGTCAAGCTAGACGAAGGGTTTTTCTAACAAGCGCCAGCAGGACGCGCACGAGTTCTACCTGCACCTGCTCACGCTCATCGAGGTAATACTCTTGAGGGCCATTCAGTGCGTATGTCTCAGCGTCAAGCTAGACGAAGGGTTTTTCTAACAAGCGCCAGCAGGACGCGCACGAGTTCTACCTGCACCTGCTCACGCTCATCGAGGTAATACTCTTGAGGGCCATTCAGTGCGTATGTCTCAGCGTCAAGCTAGACGAAGGGTTGTTCTAACAAGCGCCAGCAGGACGCGCACGAGTTCTACCTGCACCTGCTCACGCTCATCGAGGTAATACTCTTGAGGGCCATTCAGTGTGTATGTCGCAGCGTCAAGTTAGACGAAGGGTTGTTCTAACAAGCGCCAGCAGAACGCGCACGAGTTCTACCTGCACCTGCTCACGCTCATCGAGGTAATACTCTTGAGGGCCATTCAGTGCGTATGTCTCAGCGTCAAGCTAGACGAAGGGTTGTTCTAACAAGCGCCAGCAGGACGCGCACGAGTTCTACCTGCACCTGCTCACGCTCATCGAGGTAATACTCTTGAGGGCCATTCAGTGTGTATGTCGCAGCGTCAAGCTAGACGAAGGGTTGTTCTAACAAGCGCCAGCAGGACGCGCACGAGTTCTACCTGCACCTGCTCACGCTCATCGAGGTAATACTCTTGAGGGCCATTCAGTGTGTATGTCGCAGCGTCAAGCTAGACGAAGGGTTGTTCTAACAAGCGCCAGCAGGACGCGCACGAGTTCTACCTGCACCTGCTCACGCTCATCGAGGTAATACTCTTGAGGGCTATTCAGTGATTATGTCGCAGCGTCAAGCTAGACGAAGGGTTGTTCTAACAAGTGCCAGCAGGACGCGCACGAGTTCTACCTGCACCTGCTCACGCTCATCGAGGTAATACTCTTGAGGGCTATTCAGTGTGTATGTCGCAGCGTCAAGCTAGACGAAGGGTTGTTCTAACAAGCGCCAGTAGGACGCGCACGAGTTCTACCTGCACCTGCTCACGCTCATCGAGGTAATACTCTTGAGGGCTATTCAGTGTGTATGTCGCAGCGTCAAGCTAGACGAAGGGTTGTTCTAACAAGCGCCAGCAGGACCCGCACGAGTTCTACCTGCACCTGCTCACGCTCATCGAGGTAATACTCTTGAGGGCTATTCAGTGTGTATGTCGCAGCGTCAAGCTAGACGAAGGGTTGTTCTAACAAGCGCCAGCAGGACGCGCACGAGTTCTACCTGCACCTGCTCACGCTCATCGAGGTAATACTCTTGAGGGCTATTCAGTGTGTATGTCGCAGCGTCAAGCTAGACGAAGGGTTGTTCTAACAAGCGCCAGCAGGACGCGCACGAGTTCTACCTGCACCTGCTCACGCTTATCGAGGTAATACTCTTGAGGGCCATTCAGTGTGTATGTCGCAGCGTCAAGCTAGACGAAGGGTTGTTCTAACAAGCGCCAGCAGGGCGCGCACGAGTTCTACCTGCATCTGCTCACGCTCATCGAGGTAATACTCTTGAGGGCCATTCAGTGTGTATGTCGCAGCGTCAAGCTAGACGAAGGGTTGTTCTAACAAGCGCCAGCAGGACGCGCACGAGTTCTACCTGCATCTGCTCACGCTCATCGAGGTAATACTCTTGAGGGCCATTCAGTGCGTATGTCGCAGCGTCAAGCTAGACGAAGGGTTGTTCTAACAAGCGCCAGCAGGACGCGCACGAGTTCTACCTGCACCTGCTCACGCTCATCGAGGTAATACTCTTGAGGGCCATTCAGTGTGTATGTCGCAGCGTCAAGCTAGACGAAGGGTTGTTCTAACAAGCGCCAGCAGGACGCGCACGAGTTCTACCTGCACCTGCTCACGCTCATCGAGGTAATACTCTTGAGGGCTATTAAGTGTGTATGTCGCAGCGTCAAGCTAGACGAAGGGTTGTTCTAACAAGCGCCAGCAGGACTCGCACGAGTTCTACCTGCACCTGCTCACGCTCATCGAGGTAATACTCTTGAGGGCCATTCAGTGTGTATGTCGCAGCGTCAAGCTAGACGAAGGGTTGTTCTAACAAGCGCCAGCAGGGCGCGCACGAGTTCTACCTGCATCTGCTCACGCTCATCGAGGTAATACTTTTGAGGGCTATTCAGTGTGTATGTCGCAGCGTCAAGCTAGACGAAGGGTTGTTCTAACAAGCGCCAGCAGGACGCGCACGAGTTCTACCTGCACCTGCTCACGCTCATCGAGGTAATACTCTTGAGGGCTATTAAGTGTGTATGTCGCAGCGTCAAGCTAGACGAAGGGTTGTTCTAACAAGCGCCAGCAGGACTCGCACGAGTTCTACCTGCACCTGCTCACGCTCATCGAGGTAATACTCTTGAGGGCCATTCAGTGTGTATGTCGCAGCGTCAAGCTAGACGAAGGGTTGTTCTAACAAGCGCCAGCAGGGCGCGCACGAGTTCTACCTGCATCTGCTCACGCTCATCGAGGTAATACTTTTGAGGGCTATTCAGTGTGTATGTCGCAGCGTCAAGCTAGACGAAGGGTTGTTCTAACAAGCGCCAGCAGGACGCGCACGAGTTCTACCTGCATCTGCTCACGCTCATCGAGGTAATACTCCAATGGCTGTTCAGTGTGTATATCTTAGGCCAATTGTGAACGGTAGCGTGGATCGTGCTGACCAAACTATTAGCAAAAGGAGCACTTTTTCCTTCAATTAGGTTACTGTTATTGCTATAATGGGACCTTATTGCTACAATGCACTGTTAATCGCCGAGTCAACATCACCAACAGCCTACACCACTTTGACCTCGAGACCGCCTCTATAACCTATGTAATAAGTTCAAATAAGTAAGCTGACATGCTGTCAACTGTGCATTCGAAACCAATAACAGTGCATTTAAAAAGATGTAAATATGTCATTAACGCGCGGAAATTGACTGCCTCAAATTGAGCAATTTGTTCAATTTTACATTCGTACACACATTCGAATCACCGCGCAATAGGAGATGACACTTCCAACTCTTTTTACCCGCGTGCGAAGGGTGATTATTTATTTACCTGACTGCAAAAGGAGGGTTATGGTTTTCGATATTATGTATGTTTGAAATATGAGGTGTCGTTGAATTTGTCAAAATTGTGAGGGTGACATAGGCTATATACATTTGAAAAATGGCGCCCGCAATTGGAAATAAATAGGGCAGGGGGAATTGATTTTTAAATGTTAAGCCAGTAAAAAGACCATTTCAAAAGTATTTTTTTTTTCTAGTCGGATGTTTTTTTTTCTATAATTATATTTGCTCGTTTTAATACAGTGCCATTGCTCAAAACTAACAATCTAAACTTCAATAAATAAAACTTAATAAAATCAATTCACCAACAGCGCCACAGCCGCCACAAGCCGAACCCGGCCGACTGCCTCAAGTTCGCCGTGGAAGAACGCGTGCAGTGCACCGAGTCGAACGGAGTGCGGTACACGACCCGCGCGGAACACCACCTGCCGCTACCGGTGGCCGTGCACGCCGCCAGCAACGCGCCCGCCGTGCGCGAGTACGAACTACGACGCGCGCAGGCCGAGGCCGCGGGGCAGAGACTGTGAGTAGTGTAATGTAGTAATAGACGACAGGCCCATGTCCAAAATGGATGGGTCATATGAACCACCAGGTGACGTATATAGGATGATATAAGAGCATAAAATAATAAGATTCAGCACTATGCCGTCACTTGTAAGCTGTCCAACTGAGTGCTGGTTCAAAAGTGCAGGAGGTGAGTGAGTACATTTTGGTCATATATTTTTGTATGGCATTTTTACCATCGATAGATCCATGAAAAATAATAAGAAAACGCGCAGTGCCGTAAAAAAATGGTGCGCCTTTTTTTTTTTTGAGAAAATCATAATTTCTGAAATCAATCGATGGTAAAAATGCCGTACAAAAATATATGATCAAAATGTACTCACTCTAGCTCTCAGCTAATTGCACGCAACTGTCATAGAAAATCCTCTGCCTCGCAACATCGCACAGGTTAGCGTACCATCCCTATATGTTCCTAAAGAAAAGCCTTGGGTTTTGTTTTTAATGGGCAGATATGAACCCACCCTCATCATACTCAACACCACTGAAGATCTAGCGCTCGGCGGGAAAGAATGCTAATGACCTATTATACAGATTATTTTACCTACCCAAGATACATCATTTCTGTTGGTAATGAGAAACAAATAAACATTATTATTCCAATGATCAGTGACCCGTCGGCGGTGGTGCGGCCACACATCCCGTTCCAGGCGTGCCTGGAGAGCTTCATGAAGGAGGAGACCGTCGAGCAGTTCTTCAGCAGCGCCGTCAACAAGAAGGTCACCGCGCGCAAGTGAGTAAACTAGTAACACCTTACGGCCAAGGTTTGATTCCCATGAAGGGAGTTGATAAGCGATTCAACTCGGATTCTCATTTGACACGACATTTTAGGTGTGGCTGGATATGATTTCATGTAACTAAGACTAAGCTTTTACATTAGGGCTTTAGTAGCGCGGCAGTAGGGGATGCTTTCACATTATAAAAACAACCGCGCGTCATGGTGATAATGTCCTCCTGGCTGAATTTCGACTACGGCGGCCTATCTCAACAGAGATCAGCCAACTGCGCGGGACATATTATAGTACACAAGTGTGTGCGCAATACACAGGTGCACTCTCTGTTCCTTCAATCTCATAATTCGGTGAGACGGCAGTCCGACATGACCATAGAGAGATCAGGCGCAGGACCAATGGCTTAACGTGCTTTTCGACGCCCGGGGGTGTTAACACCACCAACTTCCTGATTCCGGAGCTGTGTCTGAGTAATTTCAAACATTTCAAACCCAAACACTCTCGGCCCGACCCGGGATTCGAACCCAGGACCTCGTGGATAGTACCCAACGTGCTCACCACTAGACCAACGAGGCAGTCGAGCGTGCTACTTACTGCCTTACGGCTTTGATTAGTGCGGCGCACTACACACACTTTATTAATTTTAAGAATGCATGGATTTTAGGAGCGAGATGATCGTGACATTGCCTTATTGTGATACATAGCGTTAAAAACACCGTCAAGTTATAGTGTCATAAGGGATATTAATTTTGACGAATGCATGCAAACTGCAACGATTGCAGGCTTATTTTGTATGATATACACAAACGCGACGCTGCCGGTTCGTTCGTAGACAGAATTCCTTTAGTTTCTACGCAAGATGCAAGCTAACGTGGACATTAGACCTAACCAAACAAAAAAAAAACATAAATGAACGGTGCAATATTTTCAGAATAACGCGACTGGCCACGTTCCCCGACTACCTACTGATCCAACTAAAGAAGTTCACAATCAAGGAGGACTGGACGCCCGCCAAGCTGGATGTAGCTGTCGACATGCCTTGGGAGGTAATCATATTAACAATTAATAACTTAGAGTAAAATTCTCCCATAATTATGATCAAACATCACTTGCAATATCGAAAAACTGCCCAGCTTTACGATGGCTAAAACTCGTAATATGAGCGTTTAAAAGGTGACATATTTACAGGATGTAAGAGCGAGATGGGGCTATACATTCACAAGATGTTTTTTCGTATGATTGATTGGTGACAGGTTAACACAAACTGCCCTGCTGCGGGCCTGCTAATTTCCGGGATCATGTTACGTATTACAGAAACTATCCTGTAATTATTTTTATAACTTAAGCAAATATTTTGCAAGTTTTTACGAAATTGAATTAAATTTCGCCCGGATAGCGAAGGGACGTGGGTACGAGTCCCACCGGATGATTAATTTTTGTGAGCGAAATTTAATTCAATTTCGTAGAAACTATCTTGGTTTAGAAATTGCATTGTGATGGATGGCACAGAATAAATACTAGTACCTACTACGTACAGAAACATTATTTCGCAATATTATTCACAGCAATGTCTACTCTATATCTTCTAAAATATGGTGTAATTTAGTTCGCCACAGAGTCAGTTTTTCGATTAGACACCTACAAAAATTCATTGCAAGCGAATTTCTGGTCAACGATTCACACACTAAACCTATTCAATGATGTCATATTATGCGGCGCGCTAGGGTTGACTGCTACAAGAAGCGACTATCGCCATCTAGCGCACCTTTTTAGCAATTTACTCGTGATTGTCTAACCAGCGACCTAGAGCCTCGCGCCGCCGGTAAATAAAACGAGCGCGCCTGTCACTGCTCGCTCACGAGTACCAGCCTGATTACCCCACCACAGTGGGTCGCCGCGCGTAGGTACGTTTTTGTTACCTACGCGGGGAGATAACACAGGCCTGGTGATGGGTGGGTTCCTGTGGGGATTGGCCGCCTTAGCCGAAATTTTGGTATATTATCATAATGATCTGTGCAGGTGGACCTAAGCTGTCTTCGCGGTCGCGGCCTGCAGGCGGACGAGACGCCGCTGCCGGAAGGCGCGCCCGCTACACCTGCCCCAGTCTACAACGAAGCTTTGCTCTCCGACCTCGTGAGTACTGTCTTTGACCACCGTAACACGTCTCAAATTTGAAAAAAGAGATATGTAAGAACTTGGTAATTCTTTGTGAGCGTTACAAGCATAAGTCTCCGCGCAGATGGGTCACCGACCACCACCAGCGGTGACTGTCGCGCGCCACGCCCTTTGGTCCCGCGCAGATGAAGGTGGTCGGTAAAGGGCGTCACTACGATTGGCAGTTATCTGCTAGATTGCATTTTTTTACAAAGAAAAGCATAATTTTAACACTAGAAATAAAAATAAACTTGCTATTCCACAATTCAGGCTTCAAAAAGTTGGTCATTCTTACATGGGAAAATGTGTCAATTTCTTTAACAAATTACCGAAAAATATAGTAGAATTACCAATTAACAAATTTAAATCATTTATTAAGGATACCCTAATGACAAAAGGTTATTATAAGGTAGACGATTATTTGAATGATGTAAATGTGTGGACCAGCTCGCACTAGTACAATTTCTGTATTTAAAAGAGGCTTTGACAATAGTGACTGAGATTCTTGCGCTGCTCCTTCTCAGCACTAGCCCACAATTTGTCCCGAAGCAGTGGTAGGGCTTAAAAAATAATATGTTGGGACGTGTATAAGTGCCCCCTGTTGGCGTACATACATAAATAAATGACTTTTTTATGACCAATCCGCCGCGAAGATCGATAGTTCCTTTTGCCCGTGTCGCGTTCACGCGGATCACGCCCCCATTTCATATTACTTCGTTCTATGACCTGAGGCCCTACTCGGTTGACAATGTCCGTATTTTCGAGTCTAGCCGTCTCGCTACAGTCGAAACAACGGAAATTATCAACTGGAGTCCTCACTCCAGTGCTTCCTCTGAGCCTACTATCGGACTATAGTAGGCTCAGAGGAAGCACTGGAGTAAGGTGTTCGTGTACGACTTATAGGGACGAGGCATGCTAGATATCAACAGGGATGGGTGGTGTTGCTGGGAAGGGGATTTACTAATAACAGTCCCTTCCCCCTCGCACGGCTGACGGAGCGCAAGAGAGTCGTGTAAGAAATTATCGGAATCAAGTAGGGTCTACATTTATTATCTCCATTCCACTACGAGGTTATTCTACTACTATAATTAAAAAACTTTTGCTTTGGGATCGACAAAATTGAACAGCCAATTACTTGTCAAGGATTTTATTTGAAAATCACCAGGATGCCGACCAAGTATTACGCCAGAACTAATAAATCGAAGCCGGTAATATTGTTGTGCGTGTGTCTGGTTGCAGCTAGAGATGGGCTTCCCGGTGGAGGCGTGCAAGAAGGCGCTGTACTACACGAACAACGCGGGCATGGAGCCGGCCTCCAACTGGCTGATGGAGCACATGAACGACTGGGACTTCGCCAACAAGTTTGACCCGCCCGGCGCCGCACCAGGTAAAACTACACTCGTCGATTCATCAGACTATGGGTCGTGTAGTAATCATTTAATAGGCCCCCCTTTTCGGGAGCCCCCGTTCAGGAATCTCAAATATAACGAAAGGGTTAATAAAATGTTACGTGTATTTTTTTTTGTGAAGATAGTTCAGAAAATGTTTATGTCCCAAACATGTGGCTTAGAGTGCAAATGTTGCCCCCGGTACTACTTTAGGAAATGGTATTTTTATACTTTATTCGCTGTCATTCGTACGTAATATGTAGTACCGAAATTAATCTTTACCGGTGTAATGTGTAACAAGATGGGTTCTTTGACCCGTGACACGATTTTGACCTTGAATTCAAAAATGGCGGCTTGTGATGGCTACTTGTCAGGTCGACCCAGTCTCGAATTCCCCCACCGAAAAAATGATTTATACCGTCGATACGGTCTTTTGATGTGTCATGAAATATATATCACCGCAATCTGCACAAAATTTTCAATACGACAATAATATCTAATACACGAATAAAAACTTACTTGAAAGAGAATTCGTGTGATGAATATTTTGAAAGGTGCATTTTTGCACTATCCATTAACTTTGACCACATTTTTTCACTGATTGCCCATGCACTAGCACTCAAATAACACTTCCACAACAAAGTTTACACAATCAGGAAACAATCACATAAATTACAAACTCTGAAACACGATATAACCACTCCAAAAGTTTTTTATAAACAAAGCAGCGAAAACTAACACGTGCGCATTACGCGAGCGCTATCCCGACTTAAAAAAAGTACTGATGACAGAAAAATCGTAAGGTCAAATAATATTTTCTTCGTGTTTTGTTTATTTGTTTTTGTAAATTTTGTCACTAATCTAAAACTATAAAATTATAACCACATCGTGTTTTAGAGTAAATGAAATATGTGATTGTCAATTATTTGTGGTTTATCATTTTTGTGATTTTGCATTATATATTTTTTTTTATAGTAATTCAAAGCTCCAGATATATTTGTGATGTTAATAATATAAAGGAAAAAATTAATTAAAATGCCGCGCCATCAGGCGCATTTTTCCCAGTTTCATGACTTGTTTATTTATTTTAAAAAAATATATAGGCTCGCAACTTTATATACCTACAAAATTGCTAGTTTTCTGCTGCATTATGAAGGGGGAAGAGGAATGGAGGATGGAGTTATAGAGAAAATAAAGTTGATACTTTGCTGTAATTTCACATAAGTGAAAAACTGCCGTAAAATCACTGCTGCATAATTAATTATTTACCACTATTTCATGAGATAATGGGCAAATGTCTAGTAATGTATGACGACCTCCATGGCCGAGTGGCTCGCACACTGGAGCTGCAAGATTTCGCCATCTCTTGAGGTCCCGGGTTCGATTTCCTGTGGGGTCAATATAGAAAACCATATATTTTCTGTATTGTGTTACCGAGACATACTCGGTGTCGTGCTATCACCATTGTTTCTGATTCACACAACACCAGTGGTTTAGCTTCTTACTTTGAGATAAGAGCAATGTTGCCCAAATTTATTTATTTATTTATATTTTATTAAAAATATATGTTTTTGCAAAGCTACGAATGTAATTTAAACAAAAGTGTTAGCTACAGTGGCAGAAAAAGAAATAAAAACTTTGATCTAAACGTCTTTTTCTTATATAACATACATGAAGGGAGTTTAGTTTATGTTATTGTCTCAATTACGGTTTTAAATGATTTTACCATTTGAATCGCCACTTATATTGTGAACTACATCGATGTGTCAGGCTTTTTCATTATATATAAAAAAACGGTTATTGGTCAAGTCTATTGTAGGATTATTTTATAAAATTTTGATATTTATTCATCAGAAAGCATCCTACATGTAATACAATTTTAATACATAATAAGTAAATACAAGGTACAAAAACAAATAAAAAAATCATGATTTTTTTTAAAAACATAATTAAAATATTACAAACTCTTTACAAATAAATATACTATAGTACGTCGGCATCAGTGTCCCTTGTCATCGAACTATAACTCAAAATCACTGCCTTGGCTAACCCCATCCACGCCATCAACTCTTCTGTCTCCCCGTCAGATGACTCCATCGCCTCCACACATTCAAGAACGTTGAAACTGTAAATAAAAATTGAATTAGTAAACACTCTATACTTGCATTATATAGATACACACACATTATATTAGATGCTTATTTCCTTTGCTTACGATAAACTTGAGAACGACTTTCCTTATTTAATTCATCTTTTTTACAGGTTTTTAATGCTTTGTTAAAAGTCGTTTTAAAAAGACAAAAACAATAAAATTTCCGAAAACAAGTTTGTGTCTAAAATGGGAAATTATTACTAATTTCTAGTTATATTTCTGTGAACAAAAAATCTTACCTCAGAGGTGGTGGTTTCACCGTTATACGTAGGCTGCCTCCAGGGGTTTGATCGATAGGGAGCGGGTCCCCAGTAACTCGCATCGACCTTCCGGGAGTTTGTCTGACGATGAGAGGTCTGTAAAAAATTGTTAAGAAATTAAAAATTTCGTTTTAACAAAAGCAGGAAAAAAATCACCACACATCTCAATGGCCACTGAAAATGATATGTTTTTTGAAATTAATACCACTCACTAACCACAAAATTTATGTTTTTTTTTTAATTAGAAAAAAAACTAACATCAAAATTTATGAAAAATGTTTGATGTTACACTGGCTGTATGTTGGCATTTTGGTTTTGTAGTGTTCAAAAAAATACGGAATACCTAACGCTCAAACCTATTTATAGCGAAATTGTCTTTTCCCTAAAATTTTTACTATTCAAAAATTCAGATCTTTTAAACTATGCATTTCCGAGAACGGGGAGTGGTACTAGGGGGTAGCACTTTCCCCTCTCTATCTATCCTCTTAACCCCGCCCCCTAAATCGTGGGTACTTATTCTTAAGTCCTTCCCCCCCCCCCTCAAATTATGAGTACTTAATCTAAACTACTTCCAAAACATTCACTCATATGACAAATTTTAGTTTTAAAAAATATTACATTACTTGTACAAAAGTATATTTAAAAAAAAATTGAGGCTACTATTATTTTTTTACACATTAAAGAAATATAGTTAATCCATAAAATATTTACAACCATTTAGAATAATCATATTTGCATCATTGAATGTTTACAAAACTAAACTGTCGTGCTATCGGTACTTTCATACCACGGTCAAGGTCGCTAGCTATAAAAAGTTATGGTTTGCGGAATTCTTGATTTTTATGAATGGGAACAGACTTTTATGCAATAATACTTAGATTATCCGATTCCTAATAGAAGAATTGACTGAATTATAAGCATTTGTTACCACTCACAACATAAATAGCTAGAAAAAAATGGCATTATATGACGCGCAATTCACCATTTTTTTCACGACCAAAAAGTTTGAACGTTTTTTCACAAAGTTTAGAAAAATAATCCGGAAACCATTACTATACACATGATAAACGTTCTTTTCCCAGTAATTTCATATAAAAACAGGGCTATTTAACCCTATTTTTTTATAAAAAATAAACTTGTAGTTAAATTGTAAGAAACGATTTTGTGAAGAATTTTTTTTGAAGATTTTTTATTTTTCGCTATACTCGTTATTTTTCTATAAACGAGTCAAAATGTTGTTCAAGAAATGAATTCCTTATCCTTAAATTATACGGAAATGGTACTAAACACGACCTATTTGCTAAACTTTTGGAGATATGGACGTGAGAGTGCAGCAAGGTAGATGGACTTTTTCCCCCCTCCCCCCACCTACCTGCAGGGAGGTGCCACGTGGGTACCGGGCTAAATCAGCTCAGATGACCACCAGGTACGTCTGTGCCAAGCGGCTTCCTTTGTTGAAGATCTGCAAGGTTGACGTCACTAAATACCCTACTATTAGTGCGTTTTTAAAGGTAGTTGTTTTTCGCTATATTTTTTTTAATCAGGTTAATACCTATGTAAGTATTCGCTAACGTTCTTACTAGCTTTCGCTGCTGAGGCCAGTGGCGCTCGGGCGCTGCCACGCACGTCCGCACGGCGTTGCCAAACCGCTCCGATTATTGTTCTTTTGCTGATAGTGAGTTATAGATAAGTAGGTATGTTTTTTTATTTAAAATTTGCTGCATACTAAAACCAATGCGCTTATATTTTTAACCCCTGACGCAAAAACGACGGGGTGTTATAAGTTTGACGTGTCTGTGTGTGTGTGTGTGTCTGTCTGTGGCATCGTAGCTCCCGAACGGATGAACCAATTTTGATTTAGTTTTTTTTTTGTTTGAATGATTAATTAGTCGAGAGTGTTCTTAGCTATGTTTAATGAAAATCGGTACAAGATGGCCGCCGTAACAAAATGGCGGAACATATATATTTTTTAAACTCCTTCAATATGGGTATCAAATGAAAGGTCTTGACTAGTCAAATTCTTTACACTATGACAAATTTCAATATTAGTGCGGTCCCCCGACGCGACCACGTTAGTATTAAAAATTGTACACCTCCGTACTTACGTAGGGTAAAATTTCAGTTTTATTTTTTGCTTTTTATAGGGTTTCCATTTCTATTTAAACCAACTGTATCTCGTAGCTAAAATTCCATAGTTATAAAACCTTGTTTTAGGATTTTTATGCGCATCTATTTATTTTTTACCAAAAACTAATTGAGGGTAATGTTAAAATAGTAGTAAAATAGGAATCTACAACTTTTAATTTTTTTGTCTGTTTGTACACGCTAATCTCCGGAACTACTGAACGGATTTTAATGTTTTTTTTATTGTGTAGCTATTGAGTAAAATAATAGGCTATAACATATTTTGAAGATCGGAGTACCAGACGTGGAACTTTAGCAGTACACTTAAACTAAGAGAGATATGAAAGCAGCGCCTTAAAAAAAGTTAATCAGTGTGATGAGCATTTTCTATTGACGTACACAAATTGAAGGTCTGGAGCAACCAATGTGGAACCCTAGCAGCTTAGCTCAACTATAAGAAATATGAATAGAGCGCCTTAGGGAACATTGTTCAGCGAAATGAGCATTTTTTATTGACTTACACAAATTGAAGGTGTGGAGCAACTGATATGCTAAATTATAAGTCAGCCTATTAGATCCCACTGCTGGGAAAAGGCCTCACCTCAACTATGAGGAGGAACTAAAGGATGCTAAATTACTTTAGACTAATTTTCAAAACTCCAGTAGGATTACCTACTGTCTCCAAGTTACGATCTGGTGACAGAAACCTGGAGAAATCGATCCTTCAAATAATAAAGGCATGTATACCATATATTCTACAGCATTAATGAAGGTATTTAAGCGTTTACAATCAGGAGTCATAATTTTAAGGTGCTGACCTAATGATGATAATCCTTAACGCTAAGTAGTTCGTGGATACTTTCACCACAGGCAGTTTGTCAAAATTTTGTTGAGTTACCATATTACTAAGTTATGAAAGATCAAAGTCAATTGGCACTTTTTTTATGCTACTTTTCACTTTTAATAACGAAAATTGAACTCTAAGATTACTTTATGATAGTAGTAACTAACAAAAGTAAGGCCCTGAGTAGACTAAGGACACAATAAATAGATACTAAACCACATCCATCTATTGCGGTAGGGAGCTTTGAGTCTGAATTTTTTCTGAACACTTAAACCTAAAGTTACCTTTATAGTTTTACTAAGAAACATATACGACAAAATTAGGTTTTGGAGTCGGTGTCACTGCCATGCGAAATTTTCTTACCAGAGGAGGATAGCGAGGTGATATTAACCTAAAAAAAGTGCCTATTGAATTTGATTTTTCATTGCTCTCTTCTCCTTACGACGTGGTTATCATCCAGTCCACGCGGACAAAGTCGCGGGCAACAGCTAGTTTATTAATAAATGTATTTTCTTTCTTTCTTTAATGCAAATTTTTACGATATGTTCACAGACGATGAGACGGACAAACGGACAACAAATTAATCGTATAAGGGTTCCGTTTTAGGTTTTTGTGGTACGAACCCATTATGTACAGTCGACCAAATTGAATCATGACCCACCTTATGGTCATTTTTCTACTGTCATTCTATACAAGTAGGTTGAAATTAGCTTGAACATACATTTCCTAGAAACGAACTGTTATCATTTTATTAGACACTGACAGTTACTGACAAGGCTATGATCGCTATCTGTACGAATAAGTTTGTATGAAAATCGGCGAGAACTTAGGTAAGGTTTGCAATGCAACACACAGGTAGGTAGGTAGATATTCGGGATTCGGCACAGCCGGGCGCCAAGTCTGTATCGGGAACCAGTTTCTTCATAAAAGTTCCACTGGAACTTGTGTTAGCCATGATGAAATAAAACAGTATACTTAGTTGAAGAATATAATATTTATTTTAGGTATATATTTAACAAGTGGCATTAAATTGGTAAAGTGAAAAGTGACCCGATTAGACGACTACAAATGTCACTTCCCCAATCCAAACCCCACAAATTTTCTATTGGATTAAGATCTGGAGACCTAGACGGCCATGGTATACGAGTGAATTCATCTTCATGGGTAAACCAATTCGAGACAATTCTGGCAGTATGCACTGGACAGTTATCATGAACAAAGGAGAATACTGGCACTTCTTCACGCAAGTAAACTGTTCGCAAAGTCGGTAACATTGATTCTTCCAATAAATTGACATAGTTTATAGTGTTCTTTTTCTTCGTAGTGAAAAGAGTTTGGATTATGGACTTATTTTAAATTCATATTAAGACTGGTTTATCTAAAACATGTCTAGTGCAGTGATAATAAAGGTTAAACTTGCATAGATCTCTAACCCGTAATGACGCATTTTTATTCATATTTAAAACGTACTATGTGCAACATGCATGACAGCGAAGAAAACCTTACTACATTAATGAATACAAAGGAATAATCGGCAAAGTGGGTCATGATTCAATTTTGTCGACTGTACAAAGTACATTTTTATTAAAATAATATGAATGTTTGTTACTAGGCGCTCAGCAGTGCATACGTTGTGCGACCTACATTTTTGTCATATTTGCGCACATAACAACGCATTTTACTTCAGTATTCAATTAGATGGCAAACGGTTAACTTGCATTTTATTTCCGTGACCCTATATTTGATACTCACCCCTATAACTGAATTTGCATCTGCATTTACATTTAATTACTAACATTTATTTTTTGGTCCTTCGAGATAAAAAGGGCCGCGCGTGTGATCTGTGTTAGTGCTATGTGTGAGTGCGTTTGCGTTTTCGTCATCTCACCACCACGGAGGTAGCAGCATCCAGTGCGGTAACCGAACCAGAGATTGGAGATAAGTTCCTGCATTTCAAATAAGATCTTTCCTTATTACTGCTTAAAATGGAGAATGTGGCGCGTCAGGCTGCAATCTTGGACTAAAAGGATTCATTCTAACTTCGCGAATGACCCTGCGAGAATGAAGAATAGGGAATTGTTTAGAACCAGATAAAGAGTTATTAGATAATTTGTGGGATGAATGTCAGAGGATTGACGCTGCGTTAATGTTGTTGAAAGATAAAAGTCATAAATATTTTACTGACAATATTATTCAAATAATTAGTGATTGGTACAAAGGGACGCGTGACGAAATTCTTGCATGGAAGGAAAAAATTGAAGAAAAACCCATCGCTTCTACTTCTGCTTCCCGCCCTCAAGTTGTTGAGTTTGACAAGACTGCCTTTGAGAGTTTGAAACCGCGAGTAGATAAGCTGACAGAGTTGCAACAGTCGCAAAATGCTAATTTCCGAGCCCTGAGTAGGTTGATAAAAAGTATTTGTATTGACGAAATGAATGAAAAATGGGAAATTGAGGATAAATTAAAATATTTAGAGTCACGTTGGAATGCAATTGACAAATTACACTTAATAATTGATGGTTATCTGCATGAAGAGGAAAGTCCTTACTGTGACGAATTTTCAAAATACGAGCAACGTTTTAATGATATAAAGCGTAAGCTTAATATTAAGTTAAATGCATCTATTCATCAACAACAATCTATGCCAAAAGTTGAGATCCCTACTTTCAATGGGAACTATAGTTTGTGGCCTACCTTCTTTGACTTATATTCTGAGGCAATTCATAACAATCCTGCATTAAACAAAGCCCAGAAAATGCAGCATCTTAAAGGTAGGTTGCGTGGCGAAGCCGAAAAGCTCGTACAACATATGCACATTTCCGCCGACAATTATGATACATGCTGGGAAATTCTCAATCACAGATATAATAATAAACATCTGTTATTTACTAAAACCTTTCAAATATTCATGCGTCAGCCCAGTATACAACGACAAACTGCATTTGAATTAAAGAAACTGTATGATACTAGTAATGAATGCATTCATGCAATTCACAACTTGGGTATAGACACCTCAAACTGGGACCCAATGTTGGTTTACATTTTATGTGAAAAACCCTTGCAAAAGAAAAAGTTTGAAATGCATTGCAAAACCGATACAAAAAACGCAATTCAGTAATGCGTCATTTCCACATAAAAATCAAAAGTCATCAAATCAGCAACCTAGTAAAAATGCATATAACCAATTTCGCAGTTTTCAAACCTATAGCGTTGGTCCGTATAATAAAATAAATTGTCCGGTGTGTCAAGGAGATCACGCGTTGTTTCTATGTACTCAGTTCAATGACGTCACGGATGCACAGAAGTTAAAATTGATTGCTAAGTGTAACATATGCAAAAATTGTTTATACGTGCATGTAAAGGGCTACTGTGGCTCACAGAAACGTTGTAGAGAGTGCAATGAACCTCACAACACATTATTACACAACGCTGTTAAAACCTCGGCCACAGGTCAAACTCCGTTGACAGCAACGCCCGCGAATGTACACAAATCTGGGGCAATTGCAAAATCGAGTATAGTTCAATCATCAAGTTATAAAAATGTGCAAAACAATTTTGTTTCAAATGAGGATGACGAGATTTTATTAGTTACTGCGTTAGTCAAAATAAAAAATAATGAGGGAGAGTTTATTACATTACGTGCACTAGTTGATCAAGGCTCCAAGATCACGCTTATTACAGAAAATGCAGCTCAGAGATTAGGATTGAAGAGAGAACAAATGCATGCAAATATCAATAGAATCGGTACAGTATCAAAGAAAAGCAAAGGAAAAATTAATTTAATTTGCAAATCATTATTTAACGATTTTCAATTTACAACTGAAGCGTTAATCATGACCCGCGTAGTAAACAACTTGCCAAACTCCACGTTTACAAAGAAAAACTGGCCCCATTTAACAAATGTAACTCTTGCCGATCCCGATTACAACATTTCGAGACCCATAGATATACTTTTCGACGCACACGTCTATTCCGAGATTTTAATGAGCGGTCTCATAAAAGGCGAAGGTCATCAACCGATGGCACAACAAACACAATTAGGCTGGATATTGTCAGGAAATGTTAAAACCTACAACTGTCATGTCGTAACTAATAACATCGAGGATTTGTCGAAATACTGGGAGGTAGAAGAAATTAGCGGAGACGTCCAAAACAGAACTTTTCAAGAACAGTATTGCGAAGAACTTTTTACATCTACAACTAAACGGCTAGACAGCGGGGGATACGAAGTACGTTTGCCTATGAAACCGAATTTTGAGAGTTTCTTGGGAAAGTCTAAACCACGCACTATTGCCCAGTTCAGGCAGTTAGAAACAAGATTAAATAAACAAGAAAATTTGCCAGCCAGTTACATCAAATTTATGCAGGAATATTTAGAAATGGGCCACATGAAAGAGAGCAAAGCAGACATGCAACCGTCCTGCTACTTACCCCACCATGGCGTCCTGCGTCAGGATTCCGTAACAACAAAACTACGAGTTGTTTTCAATGCATCTCAAAAAACTGACACAGGATATAGTCTTAATGATTTAATGGAATGTGGACCCAAATTGCATCAAGATCTATTGACACTTTTAATGGGTTGGCAACTGTACAAGTATGTTTTCATTGCGGATTGCGAAAAAATGTATAAAATAATTTTAGTAAACGAAGCCGATCAACAGCTGCAAAAAATTGTATAGAGAAAAAGAAAAGATAGCCCATTAAAAGAATTTCAACTTTGCACTTTAACATATGGCACAAGGCCGCTCCATACCTAGCTTTGCGAACGTTACAACAACTCGCTCAGGACGACGCTGAAAATTACCTGTTAGCCGCTGACATCATTGCTAACGAGATGTATGTCGATGACGTGTTGAGCGGTAGTCACACTATAGATCAAGCGAAAGAAATTCAAAGCCAACTTATAAATATGATGCAATGCGCAGGCCTGACCCTTCGAAAATGGACTAGTAATGAGCCAAAGTTGATTGAAGCTTTATCAACATCCGAACTTAATCAAACAACTATGCATTTCAAACACGAAGGAGTCACTAAAGCACTAGGATTACAATGGAACCCAAATAGTGATAACTTTACATTTGACAACAAAATTATGACAGATTGCACTGATTTATCAAAAAGAAAATTACTTTCGGAAATTTCCAAAATATTTGACCCTCTTGGCTGGCTCACACCGATAACCGTCAAGGCAAAATTATTATTTCAAACAATATGGCTATTGCAATGCGACTGGGATGACATTTTACCTCAAGAAGTACAAGAAGAATGGAGAAAGTTTTCTACTGACTTGCAAAATATTACTCAATTTGAGATACCAAGATGGATAGGTGAAACGCATAAGGCGCTGCAAATACACGGATTCTGCGATGCATCTGAAAAAGCCTATGCATGCGCCGTCTACTTACATACATACACTCGATGACACAAACAACCCCGTAGTCCGACTCATAACTGCAAAGTCGAGATTATCTCCTACAAATAAAAAACTCACACTACCTCGACTCGAACTATGCGGAGCCGTGTTACTTGCAAGACTCATGAAAAAGGTCATAAAGGCATTTAAATGGAAACAATTTACAGTGCTACCTACGCATGGACGGATTCTATGATCGTTTTAAGCTGGCTACAAGGCGACATAAGTAAATGGAATAGTTTTGTTAGCAATAGAGTCCAACAGGTGCATGAAGTTATTCCAAAACCACATTGGAACTATGTAAAGTCTGAGGAAAACACTGCTGACTGTGCCACAAGAGGCACAAGTTGCTCTCAAATATTACAGCACCCCTTATGGTGGCACGGACCAGAGTGGTTAAAAAACTTTAGTGAAAAAACATTAACCAAACCTACAGTTCATGAAACTAAGTTAGAAACAAAACAAAAACAAATGATTACGTGTGTTACGCAATACGAGCCGTCACCGATCGTAGTCGAATTACTCACTATGCATAGCGATGTGACTCATATTGCACGAGTCCTCGCGTGGATTTTTCGATTCTATAGAAACTGCAAAACAAAATTAAATGATAATAAACAATTATCAAACTACTTGACTACTACAGAATTGCAACAAGCCGAAAAAACTATAATTAAACAAATACAATTGCAAGAATTCAAGGAAGAAATATTTACACTAAAATCTGACAACTGCATAAAACCTAAAAGTAAAATACTTGCCTTGAATCCATACCTAGATGACCATGACGTCTTACGTGTAGGTGGACGACTGAACAATTCAAACATAAACGAAGATGCTAAGAACCCAATTATTTTACCCCATAACACAATATTGACAGACCTTCTGATACTTAGAGCTCACCAACAAACACTGCATGGCGGTCCTAGATTGACACTGACACATTTACGCCAAAAATACTGGATTGTAGGTGGACATCGCGCTGTAAAAAGAGTGTTGCACAAATGCGTTACATGTCGTCGATTCAATGCAAAGTCTCAGAATCAAATTATGGCCGACTTACCCGTGTGCCGCGTGTCAGTATCTCGACCTTTCTCTCACACGGGGGTGGATTTTACTGGTCACGTCGAGATCAAAGCCAGCAAGGGGCGAGGAGTAAAAACATTACTAGCATACGTTGCAGTATTTGTATGTCTAGCAACCAAGGCGATCCACCTGGAATTGGTAACAGAGCTAAGCAACATGGCGTTCTTAGCAGCCTTCAAACGCTTCTGTGCACGTCGAGGAACACCAAGTGACATGTACAGTGACAATGGTACAAACTTCGTCGGAGCCAATCGCATTCCCTTAAAACAATACAAATTTGTAGTGCAGACATATTTTGACAATTATTTCTTGAACAAGGTCGGAGAGATGGATATACGCTGGCACTTTAATGCTCCTGCATGGGCTAGTGCTGGAGGTCTATGGAAAGCTGCAGTAAAGAGTATGAAATACCACATGAAAAGAGTTATAGGTGACCAACGCTTGACCTACGAGGAATTTTCTACTCTTTTATGTCAGATCGAGGCGTGTTTAAACTCAAGACCACTTTGTACCTTGACAGAAAACTCCGATGATATAGATTGCTTGACACCTGCAAACTTTCTCACCGGTACCCCGATAATGACAATTCCAGAACCTGACACTGATAATTTTGTCCTAAGACAACGTTGGCAGATCGTGCAAAAACTAAGTAAAGACTTCTGGAAGAAATGGTCTTAAGAATACCTGCAACAACTGCAATCAAGATTGAAATGGAAAAGACGAAACCAAGACCCTCAGCTAAATGACATTGTGTGCATCAAGGATGAGAACCTACCAGCAGGAAAGTGGGCTCTCGGACGTGTTGTTAATCTACATCCTGGCAAGGACGGCCATACAAGAGAAGTTACATTGAAAACTAAAAAAAACGGGGAAGTTAAACGACCAATAGTTAAACTAGTACCGCTTTTAGAAACTGACCCTGCAACAAACAATCAATCTGACACTGAAAAATCAAAAAGAATAAAGAGAACTGGTAATATGACCTGGAAAAGTTTAATTTGTTATGCATTACTTTTACTAACGACTAATATCACACCATCCTCTCAACAAAATGCAAATGACGTTAATATTTTACCTCTGACGAATAATCAAACAATTTATTTCGACAAAATAGCCGAAATACAACAGATCCAAGATGAATGGAAATTGATATTTTATTACAACATGACAAGCTACTGGCAAAATATTGACGCTCTGCAACAATACATATCTCATTATAAACAATACAGAAAAGAAAACTGGGCTACGCAATTTCATGTTTTGACGAATCAACTAGAACAAAGTATGATAGAAATCGAGTTTCTAAATGATATCTTAAAATCAGAAAAATTAATGCAAAGGAGATATAAAAGAGGATTAATTGACGGAATCGGATATGTTGCAAACACATTATTCGGAGTTTTAGATGAAAGATTTGCACAAAAATATAAAAATGACATTAAAATTATACAAGAAAATGACAATCACCTATTAAACTTATTGAAAAATCAAACTAGTATCATAGAGGCAGAGCAAAATATTATACAAAGAAACGAGGAAACAATGGTTAAGCACTTTAATTTAATAAACAACCATCTTGATGAATTGCAAAATGAGACGATGATGAATAACTTCAGCCATGGCCGCCGAAGCGATGGTTCAAAACATTAAGTACATTCAACAAACCCTAATCAACACACTGACTAATATGTATAGAGGACAAACAAAATAGCTCGATACGTTCCACATAACTATGCACTACCTGATATACAAGATAATATAAAAGATATGTACAGGTTGCTACGAATTCATGCGCGAATTATGCACAACTATCTTATGATGGAAATAAAAGTACCTTTATTAAGTGATGAGACATTCGAATTAGATAAGTTAATAAGCATTCCTACACGTATTGACTCAAACCGAATTATGAACATCATTCCAAATTCTGACCTAATTGCATTCAACCCTGATCAATATTCATTTATACCCTTGCAACAATCTGACATACAGGAATGCCTCAATGTACAAGATCAAAAATTAATGTGCAAGTTTAATCACCCTGTATATAAGACAAATAGTCGCAGTCAATCCATTTGTGACATAACTTTGATACAACAACATTCTGCATACTGTCATTCGTAAATAAAGACTTGCACCGACAAATGGATTAAATTACACAAACAAAACACATGGTTTTACTACTGTTGTGACGTGTGCTTAGTCCACATTATGTGTCCAGCTGGCATGACGTCAGAGGCATTGAGTAACACAGGACTGATAACTCTACGAAGAGGGTGTGTCCTGCGTGGCGATACGTTCATGTTACATGCAAACATGGAATTCACGAGCCAAATTGCATTAGAAGAAATAGCTAAACCTATCCTACCTATCATTTCACCGATTAATCTTATTGTTAATACCACTCTTCGAAACTCGTCACTACAAATAGTAACACATGAAGAAAAGTTTCAGAGAAATCAGAAGGAATTAAACTCCATCAAGGAAAACTCTGCTCTTAAAAATATAAACGCTCATGACTGGCATCATTATATCATGATCTATGTAATATTAATTACAAGCATTGCACTGTTTGCAACTTCCATCTGCTGTTGGCGAAGATTGAAAACAAGGAATGACGCAGTAAGACAGACACAAGACTTGGAAGACATGAGACGCCCTACCCATCGAAAGGAAGAATCAGTAGATGACGTCGAGGACCCGGTATATAGCCAAGTGAACATGGACACAAAGTGTAGTGCAGTGCAAAGAAAATGTGACACAGTGAAGTTTGACACTCGAAAACACAGTGAAGTGTGCTAACTTAAGGACAATACATTTTCATAATTTTATTTTTATTACATATTTAAAATATTTTTATAATTTAATTGCATGTTGTAATCAATAAATATTAAGCGATTTTTGCTTTCTTTGTAGAGGCAATATGTACAAAGTACATTTTTATTAAAATAATATGAATGTTTGTTACTAGGCGCTCAGCAGTGCATACGTTGTGCGACCTACATTTTTGTCATATTTGCGCACATAACAACGCATTTTACTTCAGTACTCAATTAGATGGCAAACGGTTAACTTGCATTTTATTTCCGTGACCCTATATTTGATACTCACCCCTATAACTGCATTTGCATCTGCATTTACATTTAATTACTAACACATTAAAACACTTTTAAAACACAAAATCGGCGATAGGAAAAAATTTAAGATATAGGGCGAGCAGAATCTTTAATTTCATTTTATTTTTTGCTTTTGATGCCCGAGCTTTGCCTAATTTCCGTACTTTTTATTATTAGAATGTAAGCACCTGAATATCCTACCAATATTTAGCATCCCACTTCTTGTTGCAAATGATGATGTAGATGATATTACAACATAAAATCATGTTGGCAAATGGCGTGTACACACATATTAATATCTTATTTACTTGTTAGTTTAAACTGGACCATACTTTTTATTCTTTAGAACCACACCACTGTTTAGTAGATTATAGTACTGTGCTACTACACTAGATTCGGATTTTTACGACTGCGGCGTAACATAGGTACCTTAGAATTTGCATTAATTTTGCGACTTACTATGTTGTTTGTTTTGTTAAAATATTTTAGTTGCATTAGCTAAAAATGTGCTCTTACATATAGAAAAAAAACATAATATGGACGGACATATCCTTACACTATTATTAAAAATAATCATAAATATTTCTCAAAATAATGGACGGATTTATACAACTTTGGCAGTTAATGGGTTAAAGTTCTTTGACGGATTCAATTTCTTCGTCTTCATCACCTTCGAATACGTATTATAGACAGCGGAGTCTAAGTAATAGAGTCCCGTTTTTACCCTTTGGATACGGAACCCTAAAAAGGGAGCCTAGTCTTAAGTGAATGGAGTCGGGTGCCTGCCACACACCAACGCGCGCGCCGTTGCCACACCGTGACCGCGTCACTCGCTCCGCTTATTATTGAGGCATGGTTTTTAGGGTTCCGTGGTTCTGATAAGGAACCTTTATAGTTTCGTCATGTCATGTCCGTCTGTCTGTATGTCCTAGATTTTGCTTAGAAACCGTTAGTACTAGTAGAAAGCTGTAATTTTTTAGGTGTATGTATACAAATAACGCGTGACCCGACACGCACTTGGCCGGTTTTTATTTATAGTTATTATTTGCGAATATTAGAGGGGTTGGTATGCATTTAAAAATACTTTCAAGGTAAACTTTTACATGTGGCAAGTTATAAATTATGTAAAAAATAGGTTCTTATTATGTAGGTACCTATAATATTTAATGATCAGATAAAACCACTTTTGAATACCTTTACTTAATTAAGTACTTATATTTTGATCATGTAAGGTTAGTAGGTAGGTACGGATGAATCTAATCGAACCATGAACACCACGCCACGCAGCACCCAATATTAGGGGTACTTGCGTAATGTACTTGCTATAAAAGAAAATGTCAGAAATCAGAAAGTCTTCCTGGCTCGCGCGGAACCGCAAAACATGCTGCTAGCGCGTGCGGCCGGGCGCTCGACTCGCGGCACGCCACCCCCGCCCCCCGCCGCGCACGGCGTTATAATTAGTTTATTTCGTTGATTCTTAATAACTTCGAAGGCACAAACTCCACATTTCTAGTTTTTGTATGTTGATACATTACATTATTATGATCATATAAATCCAAACTTTACACATTTTAACTTTTTGTAGAACATGTAGCGCAAGAAAATCCAAAAATTTTATTTAGCAGAAAACATAGACTTCCAAACTTTTTCCATTAGATTTGCCTAACTTAAAAGTACTTTTTAAAATAAATTTCAATCACTTTTACATTTTATTGGTGAAGATATTTAGCTTTTTTAGTTTTCCATACTTCCCAAATACCTATGTTTCCAAACTTTGGTGAATATCATATTTAGATAGCCCTTGTGTCGAATCAATCAACTTTTTTCACTTTAATTTTGTAATCAGAGAGTTACACACATTTATTACAAATACCTATCCTATACCTATTGCCTTTGATGATTTTTTCCAAAATTTTGGATATAGTATCAGAGACCAGACGGGATGTCACTTGCTCCTTGGCGGATGGGTCGGGCTCTTGTGTGGGACGCTACCTGTGTCGACACACTTGCAGCCTCTCATCTGCCCGGGACAAGCCGTGATGCTGGTTTGGCTGCAAGGGGTGCCGAAAACTTTAAAAAGAACAAGTACAGGCAGATCGACTCCCGGTACCACTTTGTACCGTTTGGAGTCGAAACACTTGGTTCGTGGGGTCCCAACGCTATCTCTTTTTTCAAAGAAATTTCCAAGAGGCTAGTTGACATCAGTGGTGACCTAAGAGCTGGCAGCTACCTTGCTCAGCGTATAAGCATCGCTATCCAGCGCGGTAATGCTGCCAGCATCCTAGGAACCTTACCACAAGGACCCTTTTTATAATTTTTGTTTTTGTGTTGTATTAAGTAATTTATCTTAATTTTTATTAATAAGTTATATAGTATCTTAAAAAGCTTTTCTACCGACCCACCAAAAAAAGAAACACTTTTATAGTTTCATAACTTTTATTAGAAATATCCTATAACTTTCCTCGCCTATTAAAGATTGCTTAGCCATAGGTCTTTCAGATAAATTCTAATTGGTGTTATACCCCAAACCATGATTTTTATTTAAAATCTTTTGCTTAGCTCTCTCCAGTGCCTCTCTGGCGTGCCTATTTTTGGACATTGTATAATATAAAATATATAAATTCAAATCCAAAAGATTTATTTCAGACAAAGTCCATACCACAATACAATACAGTTGAGTCAGTAACACCAATAGCACTACACAAAAAAAAATACAAAAAGATAAAAAATATTTAGGGTTTTTTATGAGCAGTCGAACCCAATGCTGCATAAACGGGCAGTCCACTCGCCCTGCTACAACACGCAGGATACTGCTGGAGCTCCCGCGGACACGGCTTAGCATCGAGGCGGCTCTTTTGCGTAGAATGGCATGAAAGCCATCGGTATGAGCGTCCGCGAACATGCCTGACGCGCTGCAGTAACGCGGCAGCCCCAACAATACCCTGAACGCGTTGTTGTACTGCACTCGCAGGGCGTTGACTGTCTTCAGCTTATAGCTAATCCACAGGCCACACGTGTAGAAAGACTGGCAAAAAGCTTTGAAAAGTATCACCTTAACGGGTTCAGTACAGCGTGCAAACCTGCGAGCCAGCATATTGCATCTGACTGCCAACGCCCGTCGCTCCTGTTCTATATCCTCGTTATCAGAGAGATCCTCCGTCACCCAGTGACCCAGATATTTAAAACGCGATACCCGTTTTAGTGCAACACCGCCTAAGTAGACAGGAGGGACTGCTGTGATATTGTGACCCCGAGACTGAAACATCAGGATTTCACTTTTCTTTGCGTTATATCTGAGTCCATGAGCTCCGGCGTAATCCTCGCACACCTTAAGAAGTTTCCGAATGGCGCTTATCGAGGGAGCCAACAGCACCATGTCGTCCGCATAACTTAGATTATTAATGATTTTACCATCTATGGAGCAGCCCACACCGGCGCTACTGAGTTCCTCGATAAGTCCATCCATATATAAATTAAAAAGACGAGGAGAGGTTAAGCCACCCTGTCTAACTCCACACCTGAGTCTATACTCACTGGAGACTTCTCCCGCCCACCGAACAACATTAGTTTGGTTTTTGTACCAATAGTCAAAAATATCAATTATTTCACCTGGGAGAGTAGGAATGGTCCGCATTTTACTCCACAACAACTCATAGGACACCATATCGAAGTCTTTCAACAAATCCAGGAAACAAGCATAGACTGGTGTCTTCCTGTCAGTATAGTACCGGACGGTATGCTTCATGCACAGTATTGCAGTGTCTGTATATAGTCCAGACCTAAATCCAATCTGAGCGTCATTCAACTTCAGATGTCTGTTTAAAATGCGATCAAGCAAACCGTCCAGCACCTTTGCCACAGTCGTCGCCAGCGAAATGGGCCTATAGTTGGCTATGTCTGATGAATCCCCAGTTTTATTCTTGACTATTGGTGCAACTACCGTCTTCATACACTCTGCCGGCAAGTATGAGTGACGTACACAGAACGTAAAAAACATTGAACGTAAACCCTAGGCAGGTGAGCACCCGCATGCTGCAAATGCTCAAAACTCAACCCATCGTGTCCAGGAGACCTTCCCTTGTTCATCCGTTTTATAACCAAAGCTACTTCCTTGGCTGTGAACATAACTGGCGACTGGGGGGAACGGACTGACTTAGAGTCAGGCATCCGCAGCACATGAGGTTGAGATGGTGGTTCAACTTGAAAATGGTCTTTAAACAAGGTCGCGATAAAGACATGATCTGGCGAATATTTGTTATTTTAAGCGGCATTATTAATCGAATAAATGTTTTTCGTTCACAGCAGCCACCGCCGGCGCAGTGCCCGCCGCAGACGAAGCTAGCGTAGAACAGATCACAAACATGGGGTTCACTCGCGCGCAGGCCGCTCGCGCGCTGGCGGCCACAGACGGCGACGTAGGCCGAGCGGTCGACTGGATCTTCAGCCACGCGCACGAACTGGACACGCCTGCCACCGTCCCTACAGCGCCCGACCGCACGTTTGGGTGTCGCGACGGGCCTGAGAGTGAGTATACATACGTATACTATTCGCAAAAACTCGTGGCAGACGGAGTTTAGGAGTGTATGGGCGAAAGAGAAGGAATCATTCTGTAATCTCCCGTGCGCGCTAGTAACAGAGTGAGGCCGGTGGGAACGGTGCAGGAATGTCGCGCACGAACTTGTCGGTCTACAACGCGTTTGCTACGAAGACGAAGTCGCCTGCGCCCGACCGCACGCTAGGATGCTAGAAGTATTGTTATTGTCGCCGCTATCATCTAGTGCCTCGTCTCCGCACGTCTGTCCCGGGGCAGAAGGCGAGCGCACAAATATGTTGAACTATTTTTGTGTTGACAACAAGTATTTGACAATATTTTTTATCGATACCGACCGGTGCGCACTTCCCTACGGGCGAGATATCAACTGACATCGGAGCTTCCCCTCTCGCAAGACGCTTTGTATATATCATGACATGAAATATAGTTTATTTATTAAATAAACCTTTTTACGGAAGTATCTGGACAACAGTATAAAGTCCAAAAAACGTTTACGTTGTATATATATTTGAATTTTATTTATTTACCAAGACTTTGAATATGGTTGATACTTTTCGTTTATTACAGAATACAAGCTGATTGCATTCATCTCTCACATGGGCACGTCGACGATGGTGGGCCACTACGTGTGCCATGTCCTGCATGAAGGTCGATGGGTCATATTCAATGATAACAAGGTATATGCACAGTACATACTTAAAAAAAACATTTTACTGTCTTAACATAGGTAGTTGAGATAAGAACCACTTAAAAATGTTATGTGTTACCTACAAGTGGTATGTTCAATGGAATCCTGTTGATTATAATACCAATATTATGTTATTTTTGTTTCAGGTGGCTCTCTCAGAAAACCCTCCCAAAGATCTTGGCTATTTATACTTATACGAAAGGCTGTGATGATAACAGAATACGACATGTTTGTACCAAAAATCACTGGCATGATTTTATGGAATAAGATTTTAATGTCTTAGACTGCATACTATAATATGTGTAAAATGTTTAAAGAGATTTTAAAATGACTACTTTTTAGGCGATATTTATTTTATATAGAAACAAATTTTTTGACAATTAAATTAGGTTAATAAAAAAGCATTCTCTAAAAAGAAGTGGTTGTTTTGCATCTGAATGCATTTTGTTTGCAATTATCATTATTTTTTGTGTATTTTTTAACAAGTGAGCGCAATGTTTTATTGTTTCTCTCAAGAATAACTAACTCAAAACATGGATTATTGGTATATGAATTAAAACTGCTTTTCAAAATCAACTTTAATAAAATAGAAATAAGAGTTTTTGTACAGTTACAAATTGTCTGCTGAACAGCAATGTTTCATTTGTTACTCCTGCTTGGATAGCGTGTGAGGGTGCTTGCCCAAGTAACTGTCATGGTTATTAAAAAGAAACAACGAAAAATAAATTATTACCTAAATTCTGGATTTTTATTTACTTACTGATATAATCTAAGGCAGACAGATGTGCCGGCTGATTGATGAATTTGATTAGAAAACAATAGTAGATTGTTATACAAGGGACGAAAGTGACTGTTCCACTCGAGAAGTTTCTGGCGCTCGAACGAAGTAAGAGCGCCAATAGCTCGAGAGTGGAATGGGTGCTTTCACCCGAGATAAACATACTTTTTTTCATTTCGACTGTGAGGAAAGTGTCGATAAAATATCGATAGACTATCAATAGTTGAGGCAAAAGATGGCTTTTGATACTATGGAGTATCGATAAAATATCGATAGTTGAGGCAAAATCAATAGTATCGATAAAATATCGATAGACTATCGATAGTTGAGGCAAAAGCAATAGTATCGATATAATATCTAGTGTCGATAGACTATCGATAGTTAAGGCAAAGGCAAAAGTAGCGATAAAATATCCATAGTATCGATAGTTAAGGCAAAAGCAATAGTGTCGATAAAAAAATATCGATAGACTATCGATAGTTGAGGCAAAAGCAAAAGTATCGATAAAATATCGATAGTATCGATAGTCTACCGATAGTATTGATAGACTATCGATAGTGTCAAAGTTCAATATTAAAATCACTATCGATAGCTGATACAGCTTTGACTATTGCAATAACTATCGATACTCTCGATAGTGGCCTTTTATTCAATAGTAGGAGGGAAAAACTATTTCCCACCCGGCTATCTACGCATGAAAGTTCAACTTTCCGAACAGGTGAGATGAAGAAGTCATTACCTTGTATCACCAGTGAGCCCAGTACCCAAAAGTCACACAAGACTATTCTAAAAATGTAACATTTTGACCACACATAACATGGGTTGCGACATGTATGAATGAGGAACGAGTCACAAAACGCGAGCAGTACCTCTCACCCGCTTCACCATTTACTTCACCGACTTTTAAAATCCGTATAGATACGGGGATAAATCTTAAGCTAACCGTACCGTACTAAGCGGGTCTGCGTTGAGGTGCGGTATGGGAAAGTGGGAGAGAAGGTAGCGGCCAACTTGAACTTAAAAGGGTAATACATGTGGCATGATCAAATTGTGTGTCAGTCACAAATAGCTAATCTGTGGTCACGAAACGCGAGCGAAGCGAGCATTGAAACTGGATAGTCAATAGCGCCGCGGGCGGCCGGGCGACAGCGGCTTTTATAGAAGACGTGCGCAGATTTTCTTTTCCAACAACAACTTCATTTTACATTTAGTTTGGGTTGCACATGATACTTTAGGTTACCTTATCTCCCTGACTCGATGCCGCACCTGTCCCTTGAACAAGTCGACGGGCGGCAGCCGCGCGCCCGTCACCACGAGCATGAGTGAAGTGCTCGTGAGATGCGCTAGATGGCGATAGTAGCTTCTTGTTATCTTTCAGTGACTCATAGGTCAAAATCGATAGGACGAATCTTTTGGAAGAATCACCTAACTGGACTCACCAAAGCTGTGATCTCTTGTCATTCTGAGAGTACGAAGAAAGTCTATAGATAAGAGTTAAGTTGAAGCAAGGTTGAACAGTACTTTAACTCATTAAAACATGACAACTTTCACAATGGATAAACCCAATTGTGTTCCATACGTTTCGGGATAAACTTACCATAAATAATTATAAAAACATGGTTTTTGATTTCTACATATATTTATTTATAATTATTACATTATTTACAAAACAAGCAAAGGTTTTACCGTTTCCATTTATCATTCTGATTAGGTATTCGCTTCCAAAATATAGTTCTTTCATCAAAGTAAGTATTAAACTTCTTGTAATCTTTCCTCTTTTTGGGATCTTTCTTACACCAAGCAGGAGTCAGATTTATCATGAGACCTGTTCAAAGATAAATTATGGTTTTGTGAGAAGCATTCACTTTGCAATCTAAATATTAGATATTATTGCACTTGAAAAAATCCCTGCCTCTGGTGGTCATTTTTTCAAGTGCAATAATATCAATATGCAAACAAAATTCTTAAAACATTTGTACTATAGTCATTATTAGTATTGTTGGTGCTTTGAATAAACATACCTGCTTTTTGAGCCATAGAAACCATTTTACCAATCTTCTTTTGCTGACGGCGACATAGTCCAGTAATCCTTCGTGGAAGCATACACCCATCAGACCTAACAAACTGGCTGAGTATCAGGACATCTGTGTGCTTTACATCCAGTTCCAGAGCGCACATATAGCAGGGCTTCTTCGCTGCTCCCTCATCATCACAGCTTGACGACGGTAAGTCCAAATTCTCAGCACGGACTAGTAACTCTGTGCGAGGTGATGGTAGTGTAACACCTTCTACTATCATATTAGCCCCATCTTTATGCTCCCGTACTGAAACAATAAAAATCGTCAAAATCTTTCCAATATTATCAAGGCTTTGGAGGTTATGTTTATAAATGCTTATGTAAATTTCATGTATTATAGGTGTTCATACTTTCTTTGATGTTCAAAGGTTTTGAAGTCGAAAGAGAACGTACAGATGTAGACAAAATTGAATTTTTAAGTAGTCCAAATCTTGAGCGAAACAAAGCCGCCATGATTATTTATGAGGTTTTCAAATTTGACACTGACAGAATACTTGTTTTTTTTATGGCTGTCAATGTCACAAAGCGTTTCGTTCCACCACGGGTATTATTAGTAGAAAACACGAAAGTTCTGGCAGCACACTTTAAAATATATATATATATATATTTCCGGTAAAAAAAGGCGCGAAAGCGCGCGGCGCGCTGTTGTTTTCCTTGAGTATTAAGGCGATCTAAATACGTGGATAATACCTATTTCACAAAAGTTAATAAAAAAATATTATATTATTATCATAGATAATCTTTATAGAGTAATGATTGCTTTTTCAAAGTAATAATTATTAAGTTCGCAATCCAAAACTCTCAATTCTTGCTCTGTATTTTTTTCCGAAATCTATAAATGGCCAATTAAATATATCGAAAAGTAAGGATTATTATTCTTAGAAGCTATATCAATTTCTTATAGCGATAGTGATTACATGTTTACCGACCTACTCTAAAGTTCAACCTTATTTTATACTTTTTTTTAAACACACCAATTACTTAGCCCCTAACTAAGCGTGAGCTTGTGACTAGGATAAAAGGTAGACATACTTATATACATTTATAAACATCCACGACGTAGGTACAAATGCTCGTGCGTGCTTGTCACACAAAAATTTGCCCCTTGCGGGATTTGAACCCGCGACCGCTAGTAATATAGTCCGGGGCGCGAACCACTCAATCGAGACTTATTGACAGATATTTTGGTAGGACTCCGGTAGATCCTCATTTCTAATGCCAAAGTAGTCATTATACAAAGTTTCATTTATGTTATTAGGAAGATTTTGCCCTGCAATGCAATTTTTCATGAATTTTTCTTCTTTAATTTACGATTAAAATTGAAACAATATAATTTTACATGATAATGTAATTTTATTAAATAAGCCATATGACACAAAGAATGTTAAAATATTTGTAGTATTATAACACTTCATAATAAAATATTATTAAGATAGGTAGGTACATACTTACACAATAAAATATACGTAGGTACACATCATGATTAAGATTTGTGTGGCATTTCCGCTAAACATTCATAAGCGTGATAATAAAAAGTCTGTAAGTAGTCAAATCACTACCACGAAAAAAATACCACTGTAAATATATATTTATTTGTAACAAACAAAATTTGCTGCGTAATCAAAACAAATATGTAATTATTTTATGACATTTGGGGCAACTGCCCCATATGTCATAAACATAACTATGCAATATACTTACTGTAAATATCAATTTTATGTTTGTAGTAAACAATTATAAATAAATAATTCAGTAACTACACAGCTACATTGTGTATAACAATTTCAAAGGCCTTCCATGGACGGTAAAGCGAAGCATCTTTTGTAAAAGTATCCGATCTGAAATGCATTTTCAAATGCAAGAACAGAGCTGAAATAAACAACTTACACTTACCTACATTTACGATAAATACATTTTATTATAATATACAATATGAGATTGCGTTTTGGTGAATAGGTAGATCCCTAGTTTAGCATTTGTAAGTGTTAAATCCATACTATATAAAAATGCTTAACAAATAACTTAAAATACATTGATCGCGATAAGCACCTCCTTATCAGTAGGCAGATACTTAATTAAATTTAACAATAAATTGTACCATAAAACAAAACTTAAAAACAATATGCAGTATAAACACAGATGAATTTGCTTGAATGATTATATCGGGAAACTTACTTTTGATAGATTACTGATTGTTTTTCAAAGCCTGCTTGACAAAGAAAAAAATCCAATACTTCAAAAGATCCTAAAATGAAGAATATTTTAAAGTTTATGGGGCGGAAAGTTACTAAGAAATAAAAGTAAGTACCTAGGTACGATCGGTGTCAAAAGTAGCTAAACATTTCGGTACTTTGTAAGTAAGAATTTCTAGCATATGTAGGCACTTTCAGATGTAATTTAACTGTGTCTAAGTACTAAAATGTTTGATAACTCTTGATGCTGACCGTACGTACGATCAAAAATGAGTTCCCAAATACAGCTGTGCGTCAGGATTGTTGGTTTACTTGGGTAACGCGCTCAGTCCTTTGCTGAGCAGGCCCGCGGCGCCCTGCGCGCCGTCGTTCGCCGCCGTGGACATGTTTGTTAGCAGCTGCAAGAAAACAAAAAAAAAGAGTTTTGTTATCTGTGTAGGTTATACAAGGTGTCCAGGTTTCAACTTGCGATAATTTATGGGCTATTAGATCATGAAATGTTATCGACAAAATCAATTGGTAAGAGCATTCACCCGGATAGCGAAGGGACGTAGGTTCGAGTCCACCGGATGACACAGTCGAATAATTTTTGTGCGCGTTTATTTAAATTTCGTATAAAACCCCTATGTTGGGTTGTTCATCAACAGCATGTTGTAAACAGAAAGAGACAAGAAGCTTACCGTGTCTCTCTTCTCGCTCAGGTACTTGCAAGCGTTCTTGATGCCTTCATCAACAGCGTGTTGTAAACAGAAAGAGACAAGAAGCTTACCGTGTCTCTCTTCTCGCTCAGGTACTTGTCGGCGTTTTTGATCTTGGCGTCGACGACGGAGCCAGCGTTCTTGATGCCTTCATCCGCGGCGTGCTCGACCCTCTTGAGCGTGTTGTCGACGGTGCTGTTGACGGCGTTGGCCGCGTCTGACGCTGCCTTCTCCGCTGCCTTCTTAGACTCCTCTACGGCTGCGTCTGAAGAGTTTTAAGAAGTTAACCATGATATCTCATTTAGGCAGTGAGTCGTGGTCAGATCAGTTGATGCTGCATTGACTGTTGTTAGAAAAGTTTGGAATGGTAAAGGTTACATAATACAACCTTTAGCTACTTAGCTAATAAAGAATGGAAGAAATTTTACTATTTTGTAGATACACATCACTAATCGTACATAGCTGGTCCTACCTATCATAATATCTAAGCTCTTCTCTATAACTGTATATGAGTAACTTCATAAAGGAATTCGATGTCGAACTTCGGTATTTGACCATTTTAAGAGACGCGCTCGTACTTCCAGTGGCCAGCACATCTGAATACACATTTTCGTAGCTAACTACCACCATATTACAACTGCGTTACAGTGGCCCCACGTCAACCTACCCTGGTCTGCCAAAGTTCCGATCCAAACTTCGACCTTATGTTGATTCCAATTGAGTTCAATATCATTGGAAAAAAATTGTCAGATTTGGGAAGGTCAGAAGGTTGATGAGAGGCCCACTGTACGTAAGACCATAGAATATTTTTACCATGTTCTAACCGTATGGCGGACGAATTTTACTTAAGGGGTTATATGATTACGCGATATTCAGACAGCTTTACTAAGACAGTCTTAGCCCCATCTCGCTCTTTTATCCTTTGAAAGAGCGAGATGGAGCAGACAAACTTATAGGCTCTTATTATTACACTACGCTGAGTCAGTAAGACTGTCTGAATATCGTGTAGTCCAATAACCCCCTTAGAATACTAACTAGCTGCCCTCTTGGCCTCTTCCTTGGCCGCCTCGGCCGCCAGCCTGGCCTTCTCCTTGGCGTCCTCGGCTGCCTTCAGCGCCTGCGCCTTCGCGTCTTCGGCAGCCTTCTTCGTCGTGTCCACCGTCGTGTTGATGGCATCTGTGGAGAAAGCACTGGATTAGTCGCCTAGTTTATCTGGTAACACGACCACACGAAGCTTTGCCAAAACTTGGGAGCTGGTTTTAATAACGCTGCCTACAGAGTTATGTGAATTAGTACTAGCTATAGATTAGAATACTTATTGTATTACTTTTATAGCTAAACGTGCCTTGAAGTTTGAAGTGCGGCTTTTGTTAAGAAGAATGCATATGCAACAAATCATTCAATAATTAATCAAAAATTCAATGTAAGTAGAAAAATGCATTCTTTAATTAATTAATTTAATAAATTCACACACTAAGTATGCCAAACAGTTACATATTACCTACGTTTACGAAACAAGTTTCGGAAAATTTTAGTAAATAGTAAACGCAACATTTATTCATAGTAAGCAGGTAATAGGTAGCAGGTACCTTTTACACACAAATTAATCAGTTATTGGGTGATTAATTATCTAAAATGAAACCACACACAGCATTGTTTACCAGTAGATTCCTCGGCAGCACTCTTAGTGCCATTCAGGGCAATTTGGGCCCAACTTTTAGTGGAGTCGAATTTTGTTTCGACCAGATCTAAAAATCATTTAATTACATATTTGTTTCTTACGTTTACGCGAATTGTTGAACTCATTAAAACACAATTTTACGGATTACTTCGCGATTTATTTAAATAATTATTTAAAATAAAATGTAAATAAATCGCGAAGTAATCCGTAAAATTGTGTTTTAATGAGTTCATTTAATAACGTTTATTTAACAAAAAAAGGTAGGTCATATTGGTCTGATAGCCTCACTCAAAGTGTTATTTATGTAATTTCCTGCAAACCACCGACCTATTGGATACGCAACCAGCATGCTATAATATTTTTTCCTTATATTCCTATTCATGGAGAATAAAAATTAAAAATAAGTTTCATATCATCTAACTTCTCAATATTAGAAAGATTAATTAACTTACCTTCAAGAATTTCAACATCTTCATCATCCACCTCTTCACCTACAGGGGACGCTGGGCTACTAAATAATGTGCTTGTAACTGTATCTACGGAAGAGTTAGCGACAGAATTAGGGATAGAGCAGAAAATAAAAGAAGAAAGCCACATGCAACCCATTGCAGATCATGCCTTAACTTAACTAATAGTAGGTAACTCACAATTAAGAACTATGTACCTAATTAAGTTTACCTGATGATTTTTACGCCGCGCGAAAGCTTGAACGAACAAGTGGGTTGTATATAGGCTTGTTTATTTTATGTTCACAATATAGGTAAGTATTTCGTTTCGGTTCCAATACTTAATAATAATAACAAACTTAAAAGCATAAGTCTCATTTACTTATATCTTAATTTAATACAAATATTTATTAGAACCGAAGACATTTAAAGGATAGCAAACCACAGAGTTTTAATGTTTTATGACGGCATTAAGAATACCTTTGGCTTAGTAAACCAAATCAACACTTCTCTTTATAGCAGATTAGACAGAATGTACAATTAGTGGGAGTTAAATAACAAAACATAAAACCAACATGAAATATAGTTCAAAATAATGTAATACCTTTGGCAGATCCTACGAAAGCAGTGCTTTTGTCCACTGCAGATGAAGCTACATTCTTTGTTGTGTCTACAGTGGCTGATACTGTGTTCGCTACTGTGTCTACAATAACCAAAAAAGAAATGAATAAAAAATAGTCAAATTAATAGTAATTAAACTAACTTTTCAATAGTACCTTTAGCGGAACCAATTAATGATGCACTTTTGTCAAATGTGGAAGACGCAACATTCTTTGTTGTGTCTACAGTCGATGAAACGGTGTCTACAAAAACAAAATAATCGTAAATAATAAAACAAACAAATAATAAATTCTATACAAAAATAAATTGACTCGTGATAATATACCTCTCGCTGAGTCAACTAAACTTGCACCTTTATCTACTGCAGATGCAGCGAAACTTTTAGTTGTGTCTACAGTAGCCGAAACGGTATTCGCTACAGTGTCTACAATGAAAAATAAATAATAATAATGACTATCTGTATTTTTATAACACAGTTGTAAAAGAATAGTAAAATTATACCTTTAGCTGCGCCTACAAGAGATGTGCTTTTGTCAAATGCAGATGTAGCTACATTCTTTGTTGTGTCTACAGTGGCTGATACTGTATTTGCAACAGTGTCTACAATAAATAAAAATAAGTACTTAGACAAGTAATAGACAAAACGCAAAAAATATACAGGTAAATAAAATTTGAAGACTGATTTTAATGTTTATGAGGTACCTTTAGCAGTGCCTACTAATGTTGTGCCTTTTTCAAATGCGGATGAAGCTACATTCCTAGTTGTGTCTACAGTGGCAGAAACGGTGTTGGCTACAGTGTCTACAATAAAAAATAAATAATAATGACGACTTGTATTTTTTTAACACAGTTTATTTTGGAGAGATATTGGAGAGTAGTAATTAATACCTTTAGCTGCGCCTACAAGATATGTGCTTTTGTCAAATGCGGACGATGCTACATTCTTAGTAGTGTCTACAGTGGCTGATACAGTGTTTGTGAGAGTATCTACAATAAATAAAAATAAGTAATTTAGAAAAATGAACGAAACAAAACAACGCACAATCAAACAATCAAAAAAATCAAGATTGATTTTAATTATTATTACCTTTAGCAGTACCTACTAATGTTGTGCCTTTTTCAAATGCGGATGAAGCTGCGTTCTTAGTTGTATCTACTGTGGCTGATACTGTATTTGCGACAGTGTCTACAATAAATAAGTAAAAACAAAAATAATAATAAATAAACCAAAACTAAATTAATGTAGGATATCTGGGCTGACCAATATTTACCTTTAGCAGAACCAACTAGTGATGTGCCTTTTTCAAATGCGGAAGAGGCTACGTTTTTAGTTGTGTCTACAGTGGCTGATACTGTGCTTGTTACTGTATCTACAAGAAATAACCAAATAATAAAGAAATGATATGAAACAATTTAATACTTTTGTCATTTGGGATTCCATTTCTTGCCAAATTATTACCTTTAGCTGTTCCCACTAGCGACGTGCCCTTGTCTACTGCGGCAGCAGCCACATTCTTGGTTGTGTCTACAGTGGCTGATACTGTGTTTGCTACGGTATCTACAATGCGTTAAAATAAAAAAAACGTAAAGTAAAAAAAGTAATTATTTAGCACTGCCTACTATGTGCCTTTCTTAACTTTATCATATCAGTATCTACAACGATATGTTGAAATGAGAATATGGTACACCGAAATGTAAACTAAAAAGCAATATTGTTTTTGTAATTTAAGCAATTTCTTTGCAAAGTATTGATGAAACAAAATGCTCCTGCCTGACGCAACAAGCATTTACAAAAAGTCGACAACAAAGTCTTCTGTAGCAATAATAATACATTATTTTTAATAATCACACCAATTAACTAGCCACAAACTAAACGTGAGCTTAAGCTATGGCGACTATTTTTAAACAAATAAATAATGTCTAACCTTTAGCACTGCCTACCAGTGATGTGCCTTTCTCAAATGCCGATGAAGCTACATTCTTAGTCGTGTCTACAGTGGCAGATACTGTGTTTGCAACGGTGTCTACAATAAATAAGTAAGGACGATATATAAGTTATGGAAAACAAACATAATAAAAAAACTTATTTTTGAGCTCTGATTCTAAGTACCTTTGGCGGTCCCTACTAGTGATGTGCCTTTGTCTACAGCAGCGGCTGCCATATTCTTTGTTGTGTCTACAGTGGCTGATACCGTGTTTGCTACCGTGTCTACAAGAATTAATATAAAAAATGTAATTTCAAATAACAGAACCTAGTAACGCTGATCTGACTTAGCGAATTTAAATGAGGGGTTAAAACTGATTCCATGGTCAAAAATACTGACTTTACTGACACACGACATGGAGCTCAAAAGTCCCTACTTTTGAGCTCCATGTCGTGTGTCAGTGGGCACAAAAATTGACTTTTAATGATTTTACTGACCATTAATCACCCCTCATAACGCACTCAACGTTATTAGTCAATAATAAAATAAATAAAAAACATAAAGTAGTGGTTAATAGAACACAAAAAAAACAATAAACATAAATGAATACCTTTAGCAGTGCCTACTAAGGTGACACCTTTGTCTAAAGCCGATGCAGTGAAATTCTTAGTGGTGTCGACAGTGGCTGTCACAGTGCTTGCTACGGTGTCTACAGAAGCAAAATTTAATACTTTGACAAATTATTTACTATAACATAAAAATAACAAAAGGAAACTGATAAATTAGCACTCATTTCGATGGATGGGACAACAAAGTTAGCACGAACATTGTATTCAACGACTCAATTTAGAAACCTTGGGTAGTTCCAGCGATTGGAACTCCGTCATTGTAAGCTGAAGTTGTAACGTTCTTCGCGGGGTCCAGTGAGTTTTCGACTGTGTTCACAATCGTGTCTAAGAAATTTAAAATATTAGGAAGAAAATGGTTAGCATATAGATAGATGTCATGAAAAAAAACTTTAGGCTTCAGTATCAGTCATCGTTGGAAATTTGTCGGTACACTACTGATGAGAATATGTACGTAACCTTAATATTTTTATCTACCTTCAGAATCTAACCTGGACATTACTAAGTTTATGTGTTTACTTATGTCCAGAAAAAATAGCCTACCTTTAGCGCTTCCTACTAATTCCGAACCCTTTCCAATAGCAGATGCAGTAACATTTTTAGTGGTATCGACTGTTGTGTGCACAGTGTTCGCGACCGCATCTAAAATTGTACCAAATCAGTAATAGATTGTGTTTCACACCCAAGGGCGCTTATTTCAAACATAACATTTCCTGCAACAACTGTAATTATACCCAAATTGCTATTTTCCTTATTGATGGAAATAAAAAACAATACAAAAAAAATAAGGATGTTGCGTGGCCTAACACTGTATAATGAGATCTAAAATTATGTCTAGTTATTTCTGTACTTTATCTTCTAACTAATAAAGAGCTATTTCTGATTTTAGAATGTTTTACTGATAACATTGAACCTAGAAATAATCTAGTTATTAAGTTGCCGTTTGCATTAACGGTGCACAAATTTTCCCTGTTTCTGTAGTGGCGGACATAATTTTAATTAAGTGCACCAAGTATTACAATACTCTCGATTTAAAGTAGTTTTAGGTACTCAGTTGTATGATCCTACATAATATGAAAAATACAATGAAATAGAAAACTAAGCAAACCAATATCAAAAATTACCTCTAGCGGAACCGGCGCAGGATATTCCATAGTCATAAGTGCTTTGGGCGGCATTCTTAGTGCTATCTACAGTACTGGTAACTGTATCTACAAATGAAATAAAGTACAACTTGGAGAAATAATATAAATGAAACATAAAAGAAATAAAGCTGACAAAAACAAAACACTGACGTCTATCGAAGCACCTACCTTTAGCACTATCGTAATACGACTTGCCGACATCAAAAGCGGAATAGGCGGCGTTCAGTGCTGTGTGGTACGAGCTTTCTGCTGTATCTAAAGCGTTTAGTTGGCAAAAAAACAAAAAGTTAATAACGAGTGCAGGCTACAAACACATACACAACTTTTATGATACCTTTAGCACCGTCTATGTAAGATTTGGTAGTGTCAGCAGCCGATTGAGCTGCGTTTTTGGTGCTTTCGACTGATGTGTTAACTCTGTTTGCAATAGTATCTACAAAATTAACATCAGCCTTTATAAAAGTTTAAATTTTATTTGGATCTATATTTACAATGCATTCAGTCTAATATTTAATTTCACACACAGAAATGATGACAGTGATACAAAAAAAAATTACCTTTGGCAGAAGTAGCGTATGATTTGCCAGTATCTACAGCAGATTGTGCAACTTTTTGTGTTGTGTCTACAGTGCTTTGGAAAGTGTTTGATACAGTATCTACAAAAAAGAAATTGGATTAATTAATATCCTTTACAAAACCCGGTAGCCCCAGAGGGCCTGAATATTGTGGGTCCGATCCCAGAAAGGCTAAAAATACAAATTGGATGAAAATGGATCCAGTGAGATCCCATGGTTTACTAAAATAATTGAGGCGAATGTCTTAGAGGCTCGTGCAGAATAAAACAACAAATAGCCCGAACAAAAAGGGGGTAAACCAATAGTACCATTAGCACAGGATGCTAGTGATTTGCCCGCATCAAAAAAATCAAAGGACCAACTTAAATAAAAAATGAGATTTCCAAAGATAGAATATTGATGAACTTATACGGGTATAGGCGGTAAACTGTAATCTTAACATAATAATTATAAAATCCTCTGATCTACTAAAATAATTGAGTCGAACGGCTAATAGAGGTTCATGCATAATATATTGCAACCCAAACAAAAAAAGGAAAAAAACCAGTAGTACCATTGGCACTGGATGCGAATGATATGCCCGTATCAAATGCGCTATGCGCAGTGTTTTGGGTTGTGTCACTTGTGAATTGGACTGCAATTGCAACCATGTCTAAAGAATATAAACAAAAATTAATTAAAGAACCAACTTAAAAAAATACAATGCGTTTCTTAAAAATGAAATACTAATGAACTTACACTGAAAAAGGCAGTAAACTGTAATCTAAACATAATGATTATATTATATCCAGTAAGATCCCATGATTTACTAAAATAATTAAGCCGAATAGCATAAAGAGGCTCATGCATAATACATTGCAGCCCAAACAAAAAAAGAGGTAAACCAAAAGTACCATTAGCACTGGATGCGAATGATTTGCCCGCATCAAATGCGCTATGTGCGGTGTTTTGGGTTGTGTCAAGTGTGAATTGGACTGCGCTTGCTACCATATCTAAAGAATATAAAAAAAAACAAAGGACCAACTTAAAATAAAAAATGAGATTTCCAAAGGCAGGATACTAATGAACTTATACGGATATAGGCGGTAAACTGTATTCTTAACATATGTATTGATTATAAGATCCTATAGTTTAGTAAAATAATCGATACAAACGGCTAATAAAGGTTCATGCATAATATATTGCAGCCCAAACAAAAAAAGAGAAAAGCCAGTAGTACCATTAGCACTGGATGCGAATGATATTCCCGTATCAAGTGCGCTATGCGCAGTGTTATGGGTTGTGTAAAAACAAAAAAATATAATTAAAGAACCGACCTAAATATACAATGCGTTTACTAAAGATGGAATACTAATGAACTTACACTGAAAAAGGCAGTAAAATGTAATCTAAACATATTGATAATATTATATGGATCCAGTAAGATTCATGATTTACTAAACTAATTAAGCCGAATGGCATAAAGAGGCTCATGTATTATATATATATATATATATATATATATATATATATAATACATAATATATATATATAATATACATAATTTAGGATTTCCTGTGGGCATTGTGATTTTTTTAAATTACCTATCTTATAGCCTTGCTAGATACGTTGTACCTTACACAAAGGTTTTTTTTTTCAAAATTAGACCATGAATAGGTAATTCTGATCTGAGATAAGTGCATTCAAACAATCAATTAGACAAAAGTCAAGAAGAAATCAGCAATATTAAAGTATTATCCTGGTCACCACCGCCTTACCACGATGGCCAAAGAAAGAGCATTGCGTCTTGTCGTATTGTGTGTGCAAGCGACAATAGGTGAGTGTAGTTAAGGCAGGCGGCAGAGACCTCTTTGCTTGAACTTCAATTCAACACATAGTACGTCCTTGTACTAACTTATTAAGTTACTCCTACTTACTTATTAAGTTATTAGGAAAAAAGGTAATTTACGAAAACCCAAAAACCCAACTGCGTTTATTTGTAATTGGAGAATGTGGCAAACCGAACTCTTTCTGTTTTTATACTCTTTTTTTATGTTTCAATTTCCTTCTCTTTTTGACGTTTTTAGTATTTTACCAGTTGTTTTCATGTAGTTGTTTCTTTTACTTCATACAAATTACATCGATTTCTTATAAATATTACCCAAAGTTTATAATTTATCCTCCGAAATCCCCCACATCACGCACATTTTAATGTGGCAAACCGAACTCTTTCTGTTTTTATACTCTTTTTTTTATGTTTCAATTTCCTTCTCTTTTTGACGTTTTTACTATTTACCAGTTGTTTTCAGTAGTTGTTTCTTTTACGTCATGAAATTACATCGATTTCTTATAAATATTACCCACCTTTTTTATTTTAATATTTTTATTATTAGACTGTAAAAATTATTATATTTTTGAAATGTTCTCTTTGCTGGCTTTCATTTCATACCCATATTGCTATGCTAAAGAAAAAAGCTATCCCCTCGCCCCCCTTTATTTTCATTTGCCGGCGCCATTTTTGAAATTTATATAGCCTATGTCACTCTTACAATTGACAAATTCAAAGTCACCTCATATGTCAAAAACTGTCGAGCCGTTTGGGCTGTAGGGCGTGCCAAACAATTATACATACATACATACATACATACTTATATACATAAATACTCTCGAAAAACATAACCCTCCTTCCGCAGTCGGGTAAAAACTGACCCGCGAGTTAAATACGTACAGCGTCTTTTAATTTCTATTCGACTACATTATCCTGCACCCATTACAATTTTTCTGCATGACTTATAGGTATGACCGGGGGAGAATACTTTTAGCATTGAGTCCACCTTTTGTACACTGTTCTAAGTGCAATAAAGTTTTTAAATAAAAAAATAAATCTGTTGACGATATAGCAAAAGGCCAACTTTTCTGCCGTCCTAACTTCGATACAATATTATATTACTCGTGATAATTTTTTAATGGTATGTACGATTTGAATAACTCAAAAAGTAATTTACAGGTACTGATATAGCCTTGAATATGACGTGATTTATTTGAATAAGGATTAATACCGACATACTGAAACTGTGGCTTTCTTTTTGCTGCCGCAAAAAAATCATATTTTTACCTAAAAAAGGAGTTATTGTGATTTAACTGTTATAGTTAGACATATGTTATCGCGGACTTTATTGTAGATAATGATGTCCTCTACAAAACTGTAGACCATTACTTTGCTCTATTGTCAATAGTTTTCGCAGCGTTCGCAATTTAATGATTTTCCTTTTACACTTTTGGCTACATAATCGAAGTTTTCATACGGAACCCTAACTTTTTTGATAATGTAATATAGCCTATGTCCATCGCAGATAATGCAGGATTCTAATGGTGAAAGAATTTTTCAGATCGGTTCAGTAGTTTCGGAGACTATTCGTTGCAAATAAACAAACAAACAAACAAACAAATCTTTCCTCTTTATAATATTATATAGTATATATATTGCAGCCCAAATAAAAAAGGAGAAAAACCAGTAGTACCATTAGCACTGGATGCGAATGATTTGCCCGTATCAAGGGCGCTATGCGTGGTGTTTTGGGTTGTGTCAATTGTGAATTGGACTGCGCTTGCTGCCATGTCTAAAAAAAATTCAAAAAATTAAAGCCCCAACTTAAAATAAGAAATACGATTCCTAAAGATGAAATACTAATTAACTTATACTGATTTAGGCGTTAAACTGTAATCTAAACCTTTTGATTTTTTATATATATGGATCCAGTAAGATCTACTTAAATAATTGAGCTGAATGGCATAAAGAGGCTAATGCATTATACCTAATCAGGTCATAAGTTCTGTCACATATGTAATATGAAATAATTTAGACATGTTTATTATTTATGTAACCATTTTTTTATAGCAAAATTAACTTAATAAGACATAGATTCATATCGTAATAAAGTTTATTCAAAATGACCCCCGCGATTTATAATACAGGCCTTCAATCTGCGCGGCCAGTCGTCTATCGCAGCACGAGCGAGGTCCATGTCAATATCGGCGGCTGCCTTAATCAAGGATGCTTTGAGTGACTCCAAATCAGGATGGGGCTTTGAGCAGGCCTTTTCCTCCAAGTGTTACCATATCTTGTAATCTAACGGACTCAAATCTGGACTGGAGGAGGGCCAGTCTTCGTGCCGGATGAAGTCGATTTCACGCGCCGCCAGCCAGTCTTGTGTGCTTTTCGCTCTATAAGCTGGCGCAGAATCTTGTTGGAATACCCAGTGCCTGTTATTAAACGTGGTATGAGAAACAGGTTCCACAAGGTTCTTGAGGACTATATTTTGATACACAACTGCATTCGTTTTTACGCCTTTCTCACAAAAATGTAACTCAGTTAAGCCTTATAAGAGACTCCCAACTTTGGTTGGGAGGGAGGATGGAAAATTACCTCGTTGGACATGCGGAATACGGTTGCTCGCTTCTTCACTGCTGTGTGCGTACACCTTATCATTTTGTTTGTTGTAGCTCTCTTCCACAGTGAAAATTTTTTCATCCGAAAAAAGAATTTCCCGATGCTTTTTTCCCGCGTACCGCTTCAACAAAGCGCGGCATCTCTTCAGTCTCAGGTCCATTAAACGAGCGTCCAAACGATGTCCTGTTTTTTTTCGACATGCCCTAGACCCTAAGTCTTCATTTAACACCCTTTTCACCGTGGTCCTGCTCAACCCCATCTGAAGGGCCAACAGTTTCTGTTTACGAATGGGATTTCTTACGAGGGAACAGAGCGAGGGCGACCACTTCTTGACCTGTCATCTACACTAGAGTCTTCATTGTATCGTTTTATGGTACGATAAACGAATCTTTTGGGTATATTTAAATTTTTCAGTAAGTCGAAAATTTGAATTGGCGCGTAACCGCAACGATGCAACGCAATAACCGCGACATGGTCTTCTTTAAGTGTCCACTCCATATTTAAAAATGAGGAAAATTCTAAAAAGTACACATTTGTATTTTCATGAAAAATTCGAAATTCGAATTCAATTAACTTTTTTGTGGCCAGCATTCTAAATTCAAAAGTTTTTATTGTGTGACAGAACTTATGTTAACCCGACTTTGTATATATATTGCAGCCCAAATAAAAAAGGAGAAAAACCAGTAGTACCATTAGCACTGGATGCGTATGATTTGCCCGTATCAAGGGCGCTATGCGCGGTTTTTTGGGTTGTGTCAATTGTGAATTGGACTGCGCTTGCTGCCATGTCTAAAGAATATTTAAAAAAATAAAGACCTAACTTACAATAAAAAATGCGATTCCTAAAGATGAAATACTAATCAACTTATACTGATTTAGGCGTTAAACTGTAATCTAAACCTTTTGATTATTTATATATGGATCCAGTAAGATCCCATGATTTACTTAAATAATTGAGTCGAACGTCTAATAGAGGCTCATGCATAAATATTGCAGCCTAAACAAAAAAGGAGAAAAACCAGTAGTACCATTAGCACTGGATGCTAGTGATTTGCCCGTATCAAGTGCGCTATGCGCAGTGTTTTGGGTTGTGTCACTTGTGAATTGAACTGCACTTGCAACCATGTCTAAAGAATAAAAACAAAAATTCATAATTAAAGAACCAGCTTAAAATATACAATGCGTTTCCTAAAGATGGAAGACAAATGAACTTACACTGAAAAAGGCAGTAAACTGTTATCTAAACATATTGATTATATATTTTGGATCCAGTAAGATCCCATGATTTACTTAAATAATTGAGCCGAATGGCATAAAGAGGCTCATGCATAATATATTGCAGACTTAACAAAATTAAAGAAAAACCAGTAGTACCATTAGCACTGGATGCGAATGATTTACCCGCATCAAATGCGCTATGCGCAGTGTTTTGGGTTGTGTCAATTGTGAATTGGACTGCGCTTGCAACCATACCTAAAGAATATTAACAAAAACATATAATTAAAGAACCAACTTCGAATGAACTTACTACTGATATACTTAGGCGATAAACGGTAATATAAAGATATTGATGATCTGTGACAAGGATCTAGTGAGGTCCTATGATTTACAACAGTAATTGAGTGGAATGGCTTATAGAGGCTCATGCATAATATATTGCAGCCCAAACAAAAAAGAGGTAAACCAGTAGTACCGTTAGCACAGGATGCTAATGACATGCCGGCATCGAGTGCGCTATGCGCGGTTTTTTGGGTTGTGTCAATTGTGAATTGGACTGCGCTTGCTGCCATGTCTAAAGATTATAAAAATAATAATTAAAGAACCATCATAATAAAATAAAAAATGCGATTCCTTAGGAAAAATACTAATGAACTTATACTTTTTATTATTGTATTACCTCAGATTATGTTATTTGAGTTACCTCACTTCGACTTATCTTTATTTATCTGATTACCTATACTCGTATGTGAAGATTTGTAATTAGTATAGAACCACAGTATATTGTTGTTGTTTGATGAATAATTGAAACTATAAATACTGATATAGGCGGTAAATAAATAAAAACAAAAATACCATTAGCACTGGATGCGAATGATATGCCCGTATCAAGTGCGCTGTGCGCAGTGTTTTGGGTTGTGTCACTTGCGAATTGAACTGCACTTGCAACCATGTCTAAAGAATAAAAACAAAAATTCATAATTAAAGAACCAGCTTCAAAGATACAATGCGTTTCCTAAAGATGGAATACTAAAGAACTTACACTGAAAAAGGCAGTAAACTGTAATCTAAACATATTAATAATATTACATGGATCCAGTAAGATTCATGATTTACTAAAATAATTGAGCTGAATGGCATAAAGAGGCACATGCATTATATATATATATATTGCAGCCCAAATAAAAAAGAAGAAAAACCAGTAGTACCATTAGCACTGGATGCGTATGATTTGCCCGTATCAAGGGCGCTATGCGCGGTTTTTTGGGTTGTGTCAATTGTGAATTGGACTGCGCTTGCTGCCATGTCTAAAGAATATTTAAAAAAATAAAGACCTAACTTACAATAAAAAATGCGATTCCTAAAGATGAAATACTAATCAACTTATACTGATTTAGGCGTTAAACTGTAATCTAAACCTTTTGATTATTTATATATGGATCCAGTAAGATCCCATGATTTACTTAAATAATTGAGTCGAACGTCTAATAGAGGCTCATGCATAAATATTGCAGCCTAAACAAAAAAGGAGAAAAACCAGTAGTACCATTAGCACTGGATGCTAGTGATTTGCCCGTATCAAGTGCGCTATGCGCAGTGTTTTGGGTTGTGTCACTTGTGAATTGAACTGCACTTGCAACCATGTCTAAAGAATAAAAACAAAAATTCATAATTAAAGAACCAGCTTAAAATATACAATGCGTTTCCTAAAGATGGAAGACAAATGAACTTACACTGAAAAAGGCAGTAAACTGTTATCTAAACATATTGATTATATATTTTGGATCCAGTAAGATCCCATGATTTACTTAAATAATTGAGCCGAATGGCATAAAGAGGCTCATGCATAATATATTGCAGACTTAACAAAATTAAAGAAAAACCAGTAGTACCATTAGCACTGGATGCGAATGATTTACCCGCATCAAATGCGCTATGCGCAGTGTTTTGGGTTGTGTCAATTGTGAATTGGACTGCGCTTGCAACCATACCTAAAGAATATTAACAAAAACATATAATTAAAGAACCAACTTCGAATGAACTTACTACTGATATACTTAGGCGATAAACGGTAATATAAAGATATTGATGATCTGTGACAAGGATCTAGTGAGGTCCTATGATTTACAACAGTAATTGAGTGGAATGGCTTATAGAGGCTCATGCATAATATATTGCAGCCCAAACAAAAAAGAGGTAAACCAGTAGTACCGTTAGCACAGGATGCTAATGACATGCCGGCATCGAGTGCGCTATGCGCGGTTTTTTGGGTTGTGTCAATTGTGAATTGGACTGCGCTTACAATAAAAAATGCGATTCCTAAAGATGAAATACTAATCAACTTATACTGATTTAGGCGTTAAACTGTAATCTAAACCTTTTGATTATTTATATATGGATCCAGTAAGATCCCATGATTTACTTAAATAATTGAGTCGAACGTCTAATAGAGGCTCATGCATAAATATTGCAGCCTAAACAAAAAAGGAGAAAAACCAGTAGTACCATTAGCACTGGATGCTAGTGATTTGCCCGTATCAAGTGCGCTATGCGCAGTGTTTTGGGTTGTGTCACTTGTGAATTGAACTGCACTTGCAACCATGTCTAAAGAATAAAAACAAAAATTCATAATTAAAGAACCAGCTTAAAATATACAATGCGTTTCCTAAAGATGGAAGACAAATGAACTTACACTGAAAAAGGCAGTAAACTGTAATCCAAACATATTGATTATTTTATTTGGATCCAGTAAGATCCCATGATTTACTTAAATATTTGAGCCGAATGGCATAAAGAGGCTCATGCATAATATATTGCAGACTTAACAAAATTAAAGAAAAACCAGTAGTACCATTAGCACTGGATGCGAATGATTTGCCCGCATCAAGTGCGCTATGCGCAGTGTTTTGGGTTGTGTCAATTGTGAATTGGACTGCGCTTGCAACCATACCTAAAGAATATTAACAAAAACATATAATTAAAGAACCAACTTCGAATGAACTTACTACTGATATACTTAGGCGATAAACGGTAATATAAAGATATTGATGATCTGTGACAAGGATCTAGTGAGGTCCTATGATTTACAACAGTAATTGAGTGGAATGGCTTATAGAGGCTCATGCATAATATATTGCAGCCCAAACAAAAAAGAGGTAAACCAGTAGTACCGTTAGCACAGGATGCTAGTGACATGCCGGCATCGAGTGCGCTATGCGCGGTTTTTTGGGTTGTGTCAATTGTGAATTGGACTGCGCTTGCTGCCATGTCTAAAGATTATAAAAATAATAATTAATGAATCATAATAAAATAAAAAATGCGATTCCTTAGGAAAAATACTAATGAACTTATACTTTTTATTATTGTATTACCTCAGATTATGTTATTTGAGTTACCTCACTTCGACTTATCTTTATTTATCTGATTACCTATACTCGTATGTGAAGATTTGTAATTAGTATAGAACCACAGTATATTGTTGTTGTTTGATGAATAATTGAAACTATAAATACTGATATAGGCGGTAAATAAATAAAAACAAAAATACCATTAGCACTGGATGCGAATGATATGCCCGTATCAAGTGCGCTGTGCGCAGTGTTTTGGGTTGTATCAATTGTGAATTGGACTGCGCTTGCAACCATGTTTAAATAATATAAACAAAAAAAACAAATTTATTAAAGAACTTAAAATAAAACACGAATTTCCAAAAGATGGGACAGCTAATAAACTTACTACTGATATAGGCGATATGATAAAAAAATACTTATTGATAATTTTATAGTCGCCTTTTTGAGGTTGGCTTATAAAAGCTCATGCATAATATATTGCAGCCTTAACACCAAAAAAAGAGAAAAACCAGTAGTACCATTAGCACTGGATGCGAATGATATGCCCGTATCAAGTGCGCTATGCGCGGTGTTTTAAGTTGTGTCAATTGTGAATTGGACTGCGCTTGCTACGATATCTAAATAATATAAAAAAATATATAATCAAAGAACCAACTTAAAATAAAAAATGCGAATCCTAAAGATACTAATGAACGTTTACGGATATAGGCGGTATCCTGTAATCTAAACATTTTGAATAAAAGATCTCATAATTTAGTAAAATAATAGAGTCAAATGGCTTAGGTATAGAGGCTCATGCATAATATATTGCAGCCCATCAAAAAGGAGATAAACCAGTAGTACCATTAGCACTGGATGCTAGTGATTTGCCCGCATCAAGTGCGCTATGCGCGGTGTTTTGGGTTGTGTCAATTGTGAATTGGACTGCGCTTGTTACCATGTCTGAAGAATATAAACAAAAAATATTAAAGAACCAACTTAAAAATGCATTTCCTAAAGATGGAATACTAATGATACTGATTTAGGCAGTAAACTGTAATCTAAACATATTGATTATTTATATACGGATCCAGTAAGTTCCCGTAATTCACTGAAATAATTGAGTCAAATGGCTTATAGAGGCTCATGCATAATATATTGCAGCCTTAACAACAAAAAAAGGAGAAAAACCAGTAGTACCATTAGCACTGGATGCGAATGATATGCCCGTATCAAGTGCGCTATGCGCGGTGTTTTGGGTTGTGTCAATTGTGAATTGGACTGCGCTTACGACCATGTCTAAATATAAACAAAAAAAACAAATTAATAAAAAAAACTTAAAATAAAACACGAATTAACAAAACATACGAGAACTAATGAACTTACTACTGATGTAGGCGATAAACTGTAATCTAAAGATATTGATGAGGTGAAAACACGAGAAACTTGCCAAGAACGTGGGAGGTAAATTACCATCGCAGCATGACGGCACGTGTGAATGATCGACCGAGGTATTGAACCTTTGCACTATTTTAGTTGGGATTTCTGTAAACATGTTACTAGGTATATTAGAGATTCACACTAGATCCATCTCCTTATGCAAATGAAAATGATGATAATGTTAATTTAAGAACGTTGGTAAAGGTTTTTTCTGAAACATCTGCCAAGTAGATATTTAGATAGGTATCTACCTACCTTGAAACCAGAAGAAATAACGGTTTTAACCTTTCAGGGTCAGAGCACATCAAGCGTCGTTCTAGTATACACTACTGCCTTGGTTATCGAAACAAAATTTATCTACACACACCTTTATAAATAAAATCTGATTTGAATCGTTACCTTTAGCGGTCCCAACGTACGATAGTCCAGTGTCCACTGCAGCATGAGCTGTGCCCATCGCGGTATCCGCTGCGCTACTAAATGCATCTAGGTACAAGGTGCATCGCAAGTAAGTTACCAAGCCAGTGCCACACAAGAAAAATATTGGATTTGAGAAAGAAGTTGGTGCATTTATAGCCAGTGCGAGAAGAAAAGAATAAGAAACAGGTGACGATCGCAGCAACGCAATTTTGTAGAAGTGCAGTTAGACCAAACAAACGAGTGCTCATTCTATCGAACTCTCTTTCTGTAAACTGACTCTACTTATCTCCATTTTATCTCCATCTTGTCAAGTGTAAACAGGGATCGAGCAAACGCTCGGTCAACATCGAAACAATCGACAACGAAAGAATTTTCTCGCAACTACCTTTGTTCGCGAAGATTAAGAAAGTTCTCGCTGGCTTCGAATAAACGACTCACAAGCACGTAAACAGTTAGGCAACTGCCTACAGCACCTTTCTTTCGTGTTCGTCACTTTGTTCGTTTGGTCTAATAGACTTGGGCAAGTAAATTATCATCTGTCAGTTTTACAGTTTTTTGGTCTCAATTTTCTGAATTGCTTAAAAATAGACATTGAATTATACTTTTGTTTTAAATCGTTTACGTGCCAAGTGCCCAAATTTATTTGTGGAACAAAAAACAAACAATTAAGTAAGACCTCAAAGAAAGGCAAAAAATCTTACTACAATCAGACAAAGAAAAAACAAAAGTCGTGCGAATAAAATTGCAATGCTGGTCTTGTCACCCTCAAGGCAAGTTTGCGGAAAGAGTTAATTTACTGTCACCTTATGAATAGATAAAATTCTAAGGTCTATGTTACGGCCAAAGAAGGCCAGTGCTAGAAATATGAGGTCATCGAGGTATTTAAAGCTACTGGATACTAAACTATAGGCTTAGCACTCACCTTTGGCTGTGTTCGCGGCTGATTCGGCTGATTTCTTTGTGTTATCTACTGTGGTTGCAATTGTATCTACGAATAAGATAAACGTGCAGTTTAATGACTACTTTAAATAACTACTAAAACATTATAATAATAAAAAAATGGAAAAGTCTGTCAAATGAAACTCTTATCTCAGATTGTCAGAAATCTTAGAAATGTTTTCATAACCCAGTGCTAACAGGAAGTTCGTGCAATTAACCTTAAACGTGCATCAAAAAAATCCTTCAAAATACTAACTACCACATAAATTCAACTCAATCTACTACTTCATTACACAACCAACTTCAAAACTAATTAAAGCGCATATATTTTCCATCTTCTTTCTAGATTTAGCAAAAGCCTACCAACAAGCTTCTACTTTTTCTACTACTAAATTCATTCGTCTCTACACCTTTACACTAGTCAACCTGTTAGGTAGGAATCCCTGTCTCCAAGATATTTTAATGTGTAGGTCTTCTACTGCCTAGTGTAGAGTATAATAAGATCTAATGTGATTAGGATATCAGGCAGGCTCTAGCTTCTAACTTCAACTTTACTACAAATACCTTTAGGTACAGTCTCCACCTACCTTTGGTGGTGTCGACGACCTTCTTCCCGTCGGCCACGGCTCTGCCAGCGGCGTCCTTGGCCTCCCCTGCTGCCAGGGACACCTTGGACAGCTCCTTGTCCAACGCGTCGATCGCCGACTGCTTGGCGCTCGCCGCTAGAGACAAGATGACAATCGTGAGATGGTATTACCTATTTGGACGATTTAAGGATAGGACGATAAAATCCCTGATCAGCGACTCTTTCAAAAGTTGATTACAGGGCGAACTATCGTCAGATGAGCATGGGATATGGCTGTTCGTTCACATGACTGAACGTCCAAATGGCTTAAATGTGTAGGTGTCAAAATGTACAGTTTTTAAATGGGCAGTCATAACCCTTGGAAAATAACAGCTCAGATTAAAAAATAATAATAAGTATTTGTTGGATTTTAAAATTGATTCGTCTGTTTGTTAAGGAACATCAGAATGGTAGTGTCAAACGGTTTATTAAAAGGTCTAAAATAAGAAACCTGAAAAAGGTCACCGTCTCGGAAGTCTGAACTTTCAGAATTAATAACTTTTTGGGTCATGCCTACTTTTGAACTAGCTAGACCGAAACATATGAAACCTTTTTCACTCTATTTATCGTTGAGTTCTATATCAGAGATTTTGATTTTGTTTATTTGCATAGATGTTTGACTGTTCTAACTTACCTTGACTTTTAATCCCTTCCATCTTGTATGTAATACCTTCTGCCAGACTAGACTAAGTAAGGAATGACTCGCGCACTGCTTTTAGGTAGAACAATAAGCCCGGCTACTGTTAAACTATTTTAGGTAAAATTCTTGAAATATGATGATTTAATGCTAGTGCGTAGTTCAGTGGTAACCGATCACGCGTGCGTGACCAACCGAGGTGTACATGAAACTAACGATTTTATGTCCTTTACAAGGACTTTGATTACCTCAATATCTTAATAGTTTTATTGTGTACTCAGTGTCAGCCAAAGGTTGAGAGATTGAGACAAAAATAGAAGGTAAACAGAAAACAGTTTGTGCTGATACTAGAAGCGAAGATACCTACAATAATTATCTACAGTAGCCACTGGTCGGTCGACCATTGCATCCGAGGCAAAGATCATTAACGAGCAAACAACTATCTTTTGGTTGAAAATTGGAAAGGTATAAGTTACTTGTTACCAGCCGTAAGATTTTTAGAAGACTGCTAATTACTTTTATAAACCTAAAAATCTTAGTCTTTGTTAAAACCTTGGCATGAAAAATATATTACGATTTCATACTAGCTATGTTATATATATATCCTGGTTATAATTTAAAGAAGTTACAAGAACTTGGATTGAAGGTCAGGAAATGTACATAAAATTATCCGAAAATAACAGCTGTGAAACCACGATGATCAAAGTCCAACAATTCTTATCAACCAAACTTTGGTAAGTGATAAATTATAAATAGACTTATAATAATAATGAGTCATTTATCTGCGTTCATTTTATAAGCGAAACAAACAAAGGAAAGTTTTGTTGTTGTTTTCTGAACAACATGATTATCTTTTCTGAAGCTCAAAATAATCTTAATGTTTTTACAATTTAACCATAGCATGACTTTGTAATATTACCGAGAAGACGTTTAATTATCACCAGTACAGGGATCACCAGTTTTCTTCACCTGATTTTTCACCACTTGGGCTGCTCCTTTACCTGCATCTTCTCTTTTCTCTTACATCGATAATAATTTGAAAAAGCCTTCTCAGCTGTTTTCTTCTGATCGCTAGTCTTGTTCACTAGGTCCCCGACTACGTGTGCTGATGGTGCAAAAAGCCGCCTTCAGTCTTCACTTGCATCGATAATAACATGCCAGTGCCACTGCTGGCACTGACTGTCCTCCTCAGCGGTTTTTTACGTGCCATAGACCAGTTCATCAGTTTTCTGAACGTCGACAGCCTTTCGTTTCTTTTTTTGTGCCAGCTGTACCTACCTATATGTGTTAAGCTTTCATCCACATTTATACATAATAATCTGAAAAACTCACCAGCGCCAGCACCCTCTTCAGCTGTCTTCTAGTTCCAGTGACGAGCTCGCCAGTTATCTGCACCTGTTCTTCTCCCGCGTGGGCTGCTGCGTCTTTTCGCTTAACTTGAATTGATAATATACTGATAAACTTACCAGTACCAGCAGCCTCTTCAGCTGTCTTCTGCGCGCCAGTGACCAGCTCGCCAGTTATCTGCACCTGTTCTTCTCCCACGTGGGCTGCTGCGTCTTTCCGCTTAATTTGCTTTAATAATATACTGATAAACTTACCAGTACCAGCAGCCTCTTCAGCTGTATCCTGCGCGCCAGTGACCAGCTCGCCAGTTATCTGCATCTGTTCTTCTCCCGGGTGGGCTTTTGCGTCTTTTCGCTTAACTTGCATTGATAATGTACTGATAAACTTACCAGTACCAGCAACCTCTTCAGCTGTCTTCTACGCGCCAGTGACGAGCTCGCCAGTTATATGCACCTGTTCTTCTCCCGCGTGGGCTGCTGCGGCTTTTCGCTTAACTTGCATTGATAATATACTGATAAACTTACCAGTACCAGCAGCCTCTTCAGCTGTCTTTTGCGCGCCAGTGACCAGCTCGCCAGTCTTCTTCACTTGTTCCTCCACCACGTGGGCTGCCTCCTGAGCCTTCTCCTGGGCCACTTGTTCCACATCCTTCTTCTTGCGTTCGAAGAGTGAAGCGGTCTTCTCTCCGATACTCCGGAACGCACCTAAAAAGGCGACACATTTAGTACATATTTGACTCTTAAAAATATTACGGGGAAAGTGTTTCAAAGATTTGGAACTCAGCGCATTACACTTGTTTAAATATGAGACGGCTAGTTTGCAATTAATAATAGATAGGTGACATGACATAGTGAAGACAATTTCATCATCATCATCCAATTTAAGAGCTAGGCTCTTGTCGGTGGAGTTTTTTCCATTCCTCTCTGCTTTCCGCCCTTCTCTTGACCTCCTGATACGACCCGACATTTATATTTTCTTTTATTTGCTGCATGTAGCTTATTCTTGGTCTTTCTCGCTTCCTTTTTCCTTCTATTCTTCCTTCTATTATCGTTTTAATAGAATTGTCGTGTCGAATCAGGTGGCCTAACATTCGTCCCCGTCCTACACTCTATTGTTTCCATCAATCTCCTTTTTTCTCTAACCATAGACAAAACCTCTTCATTTGTTTTCTTCTCCGTCCAACTTAATAATTTCAAATTGGCCGTCTCAAAATCAAAATCAAGTGTTATGGCAATCTCAAAATTATTATTTGTTGGGGTTTAGATTTAAAAAAAAATAGTTTTTTCAAAACTTGTAATAAAATGGAACTGTAAATGTTGAGTAGATTGATCACATAGTATGTATGTATAGTTATGCTTGAGTCATACGGCGCTATCGTAACATTTTCCAAGGTTATAAAGTAGTATCTAAACTCTACCATGGTCATTAATGTTTTTGTTTGAATTCTTTTGTTTGGATTAAATAGGGTATTATTCAATAAATAGCTGCTACCCACTTTATATCTGTGTGTATCATTAAGTAGGTAGATATAAATGATAGGATCTTAGTTTATATTATGAACGTTATGACGACGTTATCTAGTCCCTTCCTCCTCCTTAAATTCGAAATTCAAGTGCGAATTAAATCGGCAGTCCAACCTCTATAAAACGGTGTGTTAATTTCTATTTGAGTAAGTAAACAAGTTTAATAATGCATGACATTTTAATGTATTTTGAAGTTAAAGCAGCATCTTTTATGACCACTTTCGGAGACTATAATACCTTGGTTTATCTATTCAATCAGTAGGTTTGTCTGAGAATAGTTTTCCGCGTAAAATGGGACAGAACGCATTACCTATGTTAAGATATGATAAGGTGATGTCTTCTAGTGGGTCTCATTGTGGCCCAGTCGAGATCTGATGATGGGATCTTGGTGTAATCGAGGAAAACCCCATAAATTTTAAAGGCACGTGTAGTGTTTTCGTACTAGTATCTTAATGTTGACATGTTGTTACGTCTGATAGTCAACATTAAGTGGAGCTGAGCTGATGGTGGAACTCCTTAAAAATTAGGAGTTTAGTAATCAAAACACCAGATGTTTTGTCAGGTACTATATAGGATGCTAACAAAACAAAGTCAAAGGCGCAGCTCCCTCTTCTCTCCCCCCCTAACTATTTCCAATTTATTATCTGTTATTTTTTGGAGTCGGTTCCAGAAATTCTAATTCTAATGTTTTTTTGCAAGTAAGGACAAGATTCAACCATCTCTTAGCTGCTTTAGAGTAGATAGAATATCTTGGCTGGCACCAACTCCAAAAAATAACAGATAATAAATTGGAAATATGTTTCTTGTATAATTTCGTAGAACAGTTAGGTAAGTTAAATATTATTTTGTACTTTTTTGTTTAAACTTGTTTATAAAATGTTTAGTTTTAATTAGCACTGTAGGCAGTTTTGAAGTCGTTTTTTTTAATAAATTTATTTTTATATTTTTTAATATAAAAGAATTTAAATTAGGAATTGGGGCCGCCCCCATACAAAATATATTAATATTAATGTTTAAATACGTTTAAAGTAGTTAGATCGAGTTCATTACCAGTGACCTAAACACGGTGAACGCCTGATTTGTTATTGCGCAACCCGTTCGTAGATACGAGTGGTACTGACCACAGATAAGTTTAATTCAAATAAGTAATTATTAACAAATGACGAATAGGTAAACGCACTATTGACATAACCGTTTCTATATTAACTTAGGTATAGGTACTCAAACAGTTGTAACTAGCGAGTTGCGACCGACCCCGACTTAGAAGTAGCGGCGGGTAGAAGTTAGATAGAGTTTATTTATACTCTCTAAATATGCCCGACAACAGAATAACCATATAAAAACATTTAAAAATATCACTCAGTCGGGGGCGTATCACTTTGTATGGGAAATACGACATTTGCGCGGGCAAAGTCGCGGGAAACCGCTAGTTAAAGATAAACTATCGCAACATCTTGCTTCGATAATATTTCTAACGTAGGCGTTTTCGATTCAAGCTCACAGACTGCTTTTTTCCAATATCTTAAAGAATTAATTTCGTCATATTTTAACCCATTTACAAATGCCTTAACGAATTATGCATCGAAACTTTCTTTAGGAATCACTCTTATAATAAATGTAAACAGCATGAAAATCCGTTCTGTAGTTTTTGAGATCATCACGATCATTAGACACGACTACTGCGGCGACTTTGTTTATAATAGAGTCCGAAATGTTAACTTGGAAAACCGCCAGTCGAGTGATCGTCATGTGTTGAATTTTCCACGTAAACTTTCATTAGGTCGTAGTACTAAGCTGTAAATTCCCCACACTCACTGACAACCTGGTTGCAAATCGATAATGTGGTTCGATAAAGCCATGAACTTGACATCTAGTAGAGTGGAAACGCGGTTGGACGGTTTATTATATATACAGGGTGTCTGGGTTTCGACTAGCGATAAATTATGGGCCATTAATTAATTCATCAAATCTTATCTACAAAATACTTTTATGATAGGTTCTAACTCCCTCTTGAAATGGCAGCCATTTTAATATTTAAAAAAAATGTTATTTCTATGGATCTGGAGGTCCTAAAACTCTAGGTAACCCTATCGCCTATCAAGTGAAATAAAGATCAATACCATAACGACGGGTTACTTTAGCCCTGGGGGTGAAGTTTAGCCCAAAACATTGAATTTGCCGCCACTCCTTAGTAGTTTATTCCATGAGCTTTCAATTACAAATCACAGATAGTTTTTTTAGTTGGCAAAAATGCTTTTTTGCCAACATCGAGTCGCGTTCTTACTGTCAGTGGCAACTGAATAGTGACAGTGCTAGTTACGTGAAATTTACTTACGACAGTTGTACTGTTAAAATGAAGAATTATATTTTGATTGCGTTGACTTGAAAGCTTGATTTTTGTACAGCTTCAAGGAACCATAGACAAGTATTTGATGTTAATTTCAACTTTATACTTCCTCGCGTTCCTGAGAAAAAGGTTCTTGACAGACAGACGGACAACAAAGTGATCCTATATGGGTTCTTTTTTCCTTTTGAGGTACGGAACCCTAAAAATATTAAGAATCTTGCTAAAAATTTTAAACAGTTCAAAACTATTTTAAACCTCCTACAAAACTAAACCAAAAATCTATTTTTTTTTCATTTTTTTGAAAAAAATATTGTTTTCAATACGATTATGTCTTTAAATTTGATAAATTAAAGGCCCTTAAATTATCGCTAGTCAAAACCCGGACACACTGTATATATTGATTGCTCGTGACTTTGACCACGGTCAAGGTGTCTTATATTATATACAACTACGGCGACTGCTACTAGATTATTGTATACAGGGCAATACATAGCCATGTGTTTATAATTCGTTTGTACTCATGAGAAAATAGCAGCATGACGTTGCATAATTAGGAAAACTGATTTCTAACTAAGTCACCAATGCAATTAATATTCAAGTTGGTATTTTTTATAGTAAAACGCGTAATAAACAAATCGGCACTAATCCTTCCAAGTAAACGTAGACATCACAAAAACTCAAAAAAGTATTTATAAAAAAAAACTTGAACTCACCAAGGTTCTTGTCTACCGGATAGCGTGAAATAAACATATTTTTTTAATTATATAACATTTAAATTTTAATGATTTGCTAAGTTGATTATCAAAAATATTCATGCTCGGTAAATATTTACAATCTACGTCTACGTGATGATATTTACGAATTGTATGTATTAATTATACTAAGGTCAAACTTAATGTATGTATCTAACCAATGCTTTGAATATCCAGTGTGAAATCTAAATGTCTAAAACTAGGTATCTACAGTAGGATAGTAAGTACTTTACATGCGAAATGAAACTAGACCTACCTATGTACAAAAAATGCTAGTGGCAAGTTTAGTGTGGAGCCGGAATAAGTAATTCTTCGTAATTAATTTGACGACCTCCGAGGTCAAGTAGCCTTAGTAACGCTGGTTTTTATGGCCATCTCTCAGGTCCCGAGTTCGAACCTCAATCGGGGCAATTATCTGGGATCTAGGTGTTGTAGCGCCCCGTACCACCTTTTGTTTCTGATATTCATTACACGTGCTTGACCGTATAAAAGCGCTCTACAATTTACACCTGCAATCTAATTTCAAAATATAACTCTGGGACTGGGTGACTAGGTGCCACATGAATATGTAGGTAACTTGTGAATAAGAACATGCATGCTCCCTGATACAAGTTATGTGCCATTTCAATATCTACGTGTAATGGTAAAAATACATATTAGGTACTACTACGTTATCCTAGATAATAATACAGATAATTTAAAAAACTGAGTTCCTCTGCTTATGTAGATAACTATATGATCAAGATGTAATTAATATTATTTCAAACCACATAATTCTTCAAAATCAAAGTCTTCGATTTCCTACTCACATTCTGTAGTCTGCCTTCTAACCTAACGCCAGACAAAATCATTCATGCGTTCGTCACATGTCGAAAGCAATAGTCATGATGATGTACCTATTTGCATTCATCACGTGAGTGGCGTGTCACCACCGAGCATCGATCTCACTTGACCGGGACGGGAATAGCCACCACTCACTCGGTTAGCCGGCCGGGGGTAGGGCTGTCTATACTTTCGTTTTCTATTATATTTTTATGTAGGTCAAAGTTAGACAAGTGGCCAAGTATAACGACAAAAGGTCTACCATACCATTCGAGTATAGGGTAGTACTATAAAAAAGCTTTTCACTCTGTTTTTACTTATAATTTTTCGAATACATCACTACAATCCTAGTGTTGTTATTTAAAAAATAATATATTTGTTCAATCTAAGTATTAGATAAATTATGGATAGAAATAAGTAATGCATTCAAAATACTTATTTTACTCTCAGGCTTAGGTTGCTGGGAAAAGCTTTGCTAAATATTTTTTTACGAATTTTCTATACTATTTTACTAGGTACTAAAAAATTACTGGTAACACATGTCCAGTCGACATGAAAAAACTATTCAGGATCAACAAAAGCAAAGTAAAAATCACAAGATAGACAGCCCTAATAGAGAGCAACGTTCTTAGTTTGGCAACCCGGCAATTGACGTGTTCCAAATAGCTGATGGAAGAGCACTCGAAGCAGTCTCGTGTCTTGGGGTGAGTGCCTCAGGCAAGTACAGTCGGCCCCGCATCAACTTACCCAAAAATATCTCAAATGATATGGCATTCTATGTCATCAACATAAGGTTGAAATATGGTTGCGGAAATTTGACAGATCAGGGTAGGTTGATGTGGGCCGTGTTTACGAGTACCTGCGTACAAACACCAACGAGTAATAAAAAGTACACGACAGTGAACTTCGGTCATTGTAATAAAACCTCAAATCAAATGTACATCACATTTATGCTAGTGACTGTACCAGCTGCCTGGCCCGACATGCCCCACTATATCCCTTCGAGTGGTCTGTACTCTTCATCTGGGTAATGTTTAATATTCAAGCTATTTTAAAGAGAAGGTTGAATCCTAATGGTTGAGGCGAAGGCAGTAAAAATTGGAACGCATAATGGCATTGATATGACGGTAAAATGAAATGTGACGCAACATACATGAAACGTTGCACACAAAAAAGATCCGTGACAGCTTCTCTTGGGCTCATTTTATGCTCCAACCTTGGTTATGCGGACTTGAGTCCGTATAACAACAAAGAAATTAAAGTTTGGACGAGTACCTATAGTCAGAAATGTAGCTCCTCCTCCTTTATATACTAACGACCTGCCCTGGCTTCGTACGGGCGCAATTTAGTTTTACAAATATAAATTGAGTTATAGCCTATGTCACTAAAGCAATAATGTAGTTTTCTCTCGGTGTAAGACTTTTTAAAATGAATTCCGTAGTTCCAAAGATTTCCGCTTCCAAACAAACATGCAAACCCTCATAATAATTCTTAAAGAAAACTAACGCACAAAATAAAGCGCATAATAACTAACTATGACGTCATACCGTCCACTGTAAAATATGGGAAATGTGTTGTTTCGCGGTTACGAGGCTACGAAGAAAGTGCTACGGCTACGAGCGATAAACTTGCTACGGAATTGCCTTCGGTTACGATTACGCGTACGTTGGGCGGAAAATTATTCCGTTATTGCCGTTAGAAAGCTCGGGCTCGTTGCTTTTGCAAATACTGATTATTCATGAATTCAGTACTAAAAACGTGTACTTTTGTACCTACGTACGTAAAAACTTTTGCTGTTTTAGTTTTTGCATGAAAACATAGAACACGAAATCGGTTTTGAAATAGTGAAATGGATGATTAGGGTTCCGTAGTCCGACAAGGAACCCTTATAAGATCGTTCAGTCCGTCTGTCCGTCCGTCTTAGTCTGTCACAGCAGAATATCTTCTACGTTTATGGACTGATTTGCATGTAACTTGGTTCGAGGATACTTCACATATAGATCTCATTTTTATAATTACAAAAAAATAAAATTACCCCTTTTTAAGGGTACCTCCCCATACATGTAAAAGGGGGGTGAATTAGTTTTTTGAGTGCGCCCCCTTATGTAGGGTATCGTTGAAAAGGACTATAAAAATAAGGAAATGTTTCCATACAACACTTTTTTATCAGCTTTACCATTTGCGAGATATAGCCCGCCAAAGTCGTTTACACGGTGTCTCCCCCGTCCCCCCCCTGTAATTTCTAAAGTCTTGGTCTTGTAATTTCTAAACCTATAAATTTCAAATCACTCACGTAAAGAAACAGGCGCGGAAACTCTTATTTAAAATTGTTTCGGGTATCCTGGGATGAATACTTTTGAAATTATAAATAAATAATTATTTTTATAACTTAAGCAATTATTTTGCAAGTTTTTACGAAATTAAATTGAATTTCGCTTACAAAAATTAATCGACTGTGTCTTGTGGTTTAAATCTCACCGGATGACACAGTCGATTAATTTTTGTAAGCAAAATTCAATTTAATTATAAATAAAATAAATATATATACTTTTTTCCAAAAGAACAGTATAAACTTAGAAAAGTTTTTTTGCCTATACTGCCTTATGTTGTAAGTTAATGGTACGGAACCCTTCGTGCTTGAGTCTGACTCGCACTTGGCCGGTTTTTTTTATCTTAGCGTAGAAAAATTTGTTGTACTTAGTTTATTAGTGAAGTTTGTACAAATATGATGTTATTGACAGATCTTTATAGATCTAAAGCAGGAGTTTTCTTACTACTGGAATACTCGCATTCAAGTACCAGTATCAAAACGGTGTTGTATAAACGTTTCTCTCAGCAAAAGTATTTATTTGACCTCGACGAGTGCACTGTTTGATCTGTTTGTATGGATCGAAATATCCCGCGTGATGATTCCTCCCACCCGGACCATTGCCAACAGATAATAATGTTACGTCATGTTTGGATATTTTTATATAGTCTAATTTTATATTTTTATTTACAGTAATTATTTGATTTAATTTGTCAAGGAGAGGTCAAGTGATTCAATTAAGACGTAACAGACTTTTAGGTGACTTGCATAGCTTGCCAAAGACTGATACTATTTTACGGTGTATTCCGTTTTTTTAATGTCACACCTGTTTGGATTTAAATACTTGTTTTAAACTTTTAAACTTTGTACTGGATAGATTTTTATGGGAATAGTAACCTGTGGCGTCGCATATTGCTGTAACGTGCTCAACCAAATTTTATTTTAAAGTTTTTATTGTATCTTAGACACCTGAAAAATATCAATGAATACATATTTTACGAAATTATGTTTTTTTTTAAATAGGTTTTCGAAGATTACTTTTGTAATAGTGTCAACATCCCCACTGTGTGTTTTTCTTTGAAAGAATAGGTACGTAAAGTTTGTAATGGATGTTTGTGTAATGTCGTGTCGTGTTAATAGACGGTACGATAAATAAATGAAGTTAGACACACATTTTCGAGGCCATTTATACAAACAATAAACTGCGCAGTATTTTACAGACGCAATAAACTTCGATCTTATGAGTAAGTATATATATATATATATATACTAAGCGCTACCAATATCCTAATAACAAACACCAATACCTACTGTATCGTCTACATTTTACTACACTCATAAAGTGAGTTATTATGCAATACGATGTAATATTAAGTGAACACACATGTAACCCGTCGACCAGACGCCACAATGTTGGGATCGTAAAATTTCTAATAGGGCAGAGGTTGTGAAGCTACTACCGAAATGCCCTAAATCTGATGCTGCATCTTTCTTCGTTGTTTCTTTTTTGTTTTGCAATAAACTTATCTATTTTCCTAACAATATTTTCAAAGTTTGAAGTAGGTTTTGTATTTATTTAAAAAACAGCTGTTTGTGCAGATTGCACCGACATATATCATTAGTTTATGCAGTTTAGCCGACGTGATGTGCGCTCAACATAGGTTAGTCATATTTCAAAGCGACGTTTACACCCTATATCATTCAATTTGTGTCCAATCGCGTGCCCTGCCCCGTGACCTAAAAGCTCGCTGCGATAGCTTGTATAAGCTAATTCAATTCCAGTAAGTCGGTCGCCGGCGCCGAAATGTCTGGCCTGGCTGACCTGCCCAGGGTCTCAGATCGATCGGAACGTCTGCACCTGCCCCTGCAGTCTGGAACTAGTCAACGATCGCCAGCGACGTCGTCGCTATGCTATACGGCGTTCGCAAGTCTCTACATCGCAATTATCCCTAAGAAGCGACGTGATATCTTTGACTGATAGCAACAAAACTGGCTATATAAACGAAAAGGGTGACTCCGATGGGAAGGTTGCCTTACTCGACACCAGAGGCATCTCATCTGATTAAATTCAACGTGACTGATTGCAACATTAAATTTAAAAAAATCTTTGCGTCTCAATTTAATAGCTTGAGACAACTACCGATAGCTCAATTCGTCGATAGGTGCTCGTTCCCATACGAAAAATATGATTTAATTCCATCTAGGTATCCAATCGGGTTAGGCTATTTATGAAGAAAGGTATCTCAGAATACGAGCCAAAATTGGGAATACTCAAACAGCAAACGACATTACTATAGTATAGGTACCTAATTTAGTAATAGTGTATTACGTGTGATAACCGCAACATGTGTAGCACATATGGCAATTACATTTGTCTTGTTTGAAAAACTGGGTTTGTTGCGATTGGTGCATTTTTTTTTCGATTTGTACATCTTTGGGAATCAATTCAAGTCAGTTATGGGTTTAAAGTAGGTACGTACAGTCAGCGTCAAACAGTACGTGACACCTAAAGTGGCCGAATAGTTGCATCACGTCTTTGTCGTTCGTCGGTAAGTCTGAGTAAGTTCGCGTTAAAAATTTGTGGCCACAAATCACAAACAATTTCAGGCTGCCTGTGTCTAATGGAATCTAAAAGAGTGACGCAGTAGTCATTATAATAGTAAGTATTTTTAGCAAGACCGGCCCCAACTGACTTCAGACATCGATCGGTCTGCGGCCGGCACAGTCTGCCATGCCTGCGCCTGGTGCCAAGCCACCCAGCGATATGATGTGACCTAATGCAGTTATGGCTCACTGGGGAAGGTGACATTCCACTTTAATTAAAAGTGGAAATAGAAGTACCCTAAATTGTTGCAAATTATCGCCTCTACTTAGAAATAGTAAATAGATTAAATCAAATTTCACTTACAAAAATTAATCGACTGTGTCATCCGGTGGGACTCGAACCCACGTCCCTTCGCTATCCGGGCGAGTGCTCTTGAAATCGAACGCCGGCTCACTGGATGGCGTACTAAACATCGCTTAAGAAGGGGTCTGCTTTTACAAATGGCGAACATGGATTTTGTCAGGTCAGGAGTCAAGATTTAAGTGGCTAGAAACCACTAGAAACACTCTAAGAACTTTCAAACATGGCTGCAGCAAAAAGGATTGTTAACCTAATGAGCGAAGCTAGATCTTTCAACGCTAGCAGCAGCAACCTAGTACAAGTGTTCCATCGTAAAAACTGTGAAATCAGTTACCATATCAAGAATTATACAATAATTACCAGAAATATTATCCGCAATGTTTGACATAATAGTTTCTTAGTATAGTCACAACACAAAACCAAAATTGACGATCACACCACGGGCTAAAACACTTTACTATTATTACGCTGTTCTAGAACTCGGTTATCACAGGCACATTTAAAATGTAACTGAAAAATCCTCTGTGAAGCGGTCTTATATCATATTCCCGCAAATTGGTCTAACAGTTGATTGCTGTAGCGCTGTTAGATCATAAGTGCTAAACTACGCTTTGTTTTGCGGAGGTAACCTTACCTACATTGTACGTGTGTGCCAGTACGCGGATTTGTTTAGTAGGGTAAACATACCCCTTTTCGGCCACTTCGCACGTTTTTTTAAATAATAGGAAGGTTTATAGACATCTGCTTTCTAATTTTGCGCCACTCAACCCGGACAAAAGTTTCGCTTTATAATCCTCATTTATTTCCTTGTCATTTACGTACTTAGCCGTCAGACGTCATTTCAAAATTTGGTGTGTGGATGAAAGGCAGATTTAGCAAAAAAAATAGCAGGTAGATGGATTTTCAAAGTTAAGTTTTTAAGTGTTATTATTATTTTATTTGTGACTTTTTATGGTTTATGTCTTAAATACATGTTAAATTTTAATATTCTGATGCCCAAACTCGTTAAACTTTTCATAATCTGTAATATTTTTAGTGGTCGGACAATAGGTTTCGATTTATTACAAAAACCACTTTCCGGCCGGGTGGTCGCAAACCGGTTTAATCACGTCATTTCTGGTTGCCTACATTGCGGAAACCTTCAATTCACCAACATTAATTCCATTATATTTGTAAACAGCTAGAATTTTGTGAATTGACAACTAGATTCCGGCCGCCAGTATACCTCATAGATTTTGAGATATGACCTTCCAAAATACCGAAAGTTTAGCTGCCTAACCAGTAAAAACTAAACTTATTTCCGGCCGCCTAAAATAGTTATGATTTCACGGTGTTTTTTTTTATATGATTGTTTTAGGCGATATTAAATCAATGAACTTATAATAACGGAATCGTATAAAAATTGAATTCAAACATAACATGAAGTCATAAATATTTTAGACGGCCGGAAATAGGTTTTATTTGAACATAAAACTATACCTCTCCTTTTAAAGTATTAATTGTTTTACTGACATACTATTATAAACCTTACGAGCTATCAAATAAGACTCGTTTTTCTACCTTGAATCAGGAGGCCGATAACCAGTAAACTGCTGGACGATAACTGGTTAACGAGGCCGATAACCGGTATATTGGCTATTTTTACGAAAAACTTATTTTAAAAATTTATGTATCACTCCTACGCCTATAAACGTTAGGTTTTATGTAACTAGACTATTGTAGGGTCAAATGACTTATTTTAAAAAAAGTCGTGACGTACAGCAATATGATAGAACTGGCCGATAACCGGTATCTTTACCCTACATTGCGTAGTTAAATTGCAGTCGGCAGCAATTTGCGAACTACGAAAACAGCTTTTATTACGTAGGGAATAGAGACAGTTTCAGAGTCAATCGTCGGGTAGTCTGACATGCAGCCGAATGTACGTAGCTTTTAATACAGCTAGGTTTTAGTTCGAATGTTAGTCGATAGAGACTAGATGAATATTCCGTGCACAACGCAAGATCATTTGAGTAATATGTTAGTATCATTATAAACTTAAAGAGCTATAGGCTCTTGTCCATGGTGTTATCACCATTCTTCTTTTTTTGATAGGTTAGTAAGTATGCGTCATGGAAAATTGAGATGATACTTAATAGATGGGGAACTATGAATTTCCACCAGTACGAACAAATATCCAATTTACGTATTCACCTAAGGAGATACTAGCCGCCTACATTGTGCTAATGTATTTAAATTGTAGGTATGTATGATTGTAATGTGTTTTCGAGTTGCAATAAGAATATCTATCTATCTAGTGTAGGTACTTACGAGTACCCACTTACAAAATTACGTACTGCTGCTGGTCGGCTTGGCCCTAATAGTCACAATTATTTTTTTCTATCTAATTTATTCCGTCAAGGGATGCTTGTTGCGTCTGACACCAGGCGTGGCAGTCAAAGTCCAGGAAAAGATTTGTAAAACAATTTGGAACGAGCAATCCTATAGTTTATACCACTATATCAAACCTTGCTCATTTAGTAAAAGCAACAAGCTAACGTAAACAAAACGATGTCCAGACAAAACAAAGCGATCGATGTCTGTGAGCGATGAATCGCATTATACGAAAGTGAGCTGATGTAATTCACTGGAAGTGGCAATCAAAACGTGGTTAGCGAGGCTGTGTAGGCACGCGAGATGAGCCACTTGGGCCAGGAGACCGGTGACATCATCTTGTCAAATCACTGTATTTTGATAGCTATACATTGCTGGCTTCCTTGTCAGTGATTTAAAGGCACTAAATAAGGATAGTTACGATTCGGAAGATGTAGAATGATGAAAGCGGAATTTTGCCGCAGCGGAATTTCGATGAAAATAGTTTTTGCTTTGAAATAAAAATGGCATTCTAGAAATTATTTAGCCAGCTGACAGGCTACCGCTTTGTGTAGGATAACTTTAATTCAAAGGTAAGTAGTTACCTTATTTTGTCTCAAAGCACAAAATTAGACGATGTGAGAGTGTTAAGATTCCTATTGATTGATGATGATGTCCTCCTACCCGATTTCGACTATAGCGGCCTATCTCAACAGAGATTAGCCAACTGCGCAGGACAATTATAGTGCACAAGTGTGTGCGCAATACACAGGTGCACTCTCTGTTCCTTAACTCTGATAATTCGGTGAGACGGCAGTCCCGACATAACCAGAGAGAGATCAGGCGCAGGGCCAACGGCTTAACGTGCTTTCCGAGGCACGGGTGTTAACACCACTAACTTCCTGACTCCGGAGCTGTCTGAGTAATTTCAAGGCAGAAAAACGCAAACACTCTCGGCTGACCCGGGATTCGAACCCGGGACCTCGTGGATAGTACCCAGCGTGCTGACATAGTGGTCAGCACACCAACGAGGCAGGCAGAAAGATCCCTATTAAGAATATTGTTAACGCTAAATAAGTAGATAGCATGGCGATCATAAAAGAATAATACTATTTTGACTGTAAATACGAAGGTAATAACCAGCGCAAATACGAATCCATACCAAATATTTTAGAAGCAATTTCCTGAAGTCATCGCGATATAGCATCGTCATAGTTTTAAAAATATTTCCCGAATCATCCATGCATGCATATAAATATGAGTCAACGCTACGCTCTACCTCAGCACGGAATTAAAAAATTTCTAACGCAACCCAGCAGCTATTTCTCACAAATTACCGTAAAAAGGAGAAACATAAACAATATACACATTTAACGTTTCAATCCGTAGCCCATATTTCAATGAATGGACCTTCACCCTTCAGTTATGCGCATTTTTGACTTTATTTTCGGAGCGTAATTACTGAGCAGAACCACTCGGAGTATCCAGTCAGTGCTTTGTGGTGTTGTCTTTATCGCATGATCGGATATCGGATAGGTTAGAGCGAGACATGTGGTGCGACGCGGTTGCGTTATGTGGTTTTGGTGACTGGCCGGCCTTGGTGATGTCATCGGTGCGCGAGATTCCACGATGTGATTAGGGTTCACACCTGCACGGATCAGGTTTGAAAATCAGCTTGAGAAGCATAGCGAACTGGATAATTATAAACATTACGAAGTGCACTGTAGAAGACCAGTAATTTGAGATTAGGTTTTGTTGGCCCGCTCGCCCTAAGCACTTCACGAAATCACGATGTAAAAAAACTAAGTTTTAATCTATAAACAAAGGGCAATGCAGGCAACTACGCTGCTCACTGCAACCTTACAGGCTTTGATTTTGATATCAAGTTCGTAAAAAACAAACATGACAAAATCAATATTAGTTGATTATATATGAGACCGCTAATTTGAAATGTTTGTCTTCACTATGTCATATCAACTATCTGTCATTAATTCCAAACTAGTCTTATGATAGATGAACAAGTGTTAAAGCAATGTCAAGATCATTATTAGTAAGGGGGTATATTGTTTATCATATAGCGAATACATAATAATTACTGTATGTATAATGTATTTCAGATTTCGAGCGTTTTGTAAGCTCCCAATACCGAATCACTGAACAAATATTCAATTTCTGTAATAAGAGTTTAATTAGTTAATTGATAATTAATACTATCAAATATTTTCCGGTCATTTCTATTTAAGATATGTAACACTGGTAGCCCTATGTGTTAGTGATGATTGCCACGGTACTGCGCGCGAGTTCGGTAAACAATACGCGCGCGCAGTAGACAGACGGGTCTGCGCTATCGCCTGTTTACGTCCCGCCCTACTGACCTCTCCTGGGCCATTACGCAATGACAGTTGAAATATTCGAGACAATAACTCCAACGTCAATCACAATTACTAGTTTTAACGAGCCTGATTTTTTTACGCTTGCTCTTAAAATAACTTATACAAATTAATACTCGTATAATAATACGGAATGTATTTAACATAATTTCTTTATAAGGTATTTATTACATGGATCTGTAGCCTGAATTTGATAAATATATGTTAGACTTGCATAAATAAGCATAATATAACGAGATCATAGTAAGGCAGGTACAGATTCGGTACAAACTAGCTAAAAACTAGACTAATAATAATGCCTATTACGATCAATAAAATAAATTCCGCAGCTTTTTAATACTACATATTATACTCATTGTAAAATTTAATAAGCATATTTACGTACTCGTTCTAATTAGTGCTTTGTTTGAGTAATACATAATCTGATAACAAATATTATTATGGATTAACTTACTGTATACACGATAATCGCTACTCTAGTAGCAATATTATTATTATAATCGCATGAAATAAAAGTTATTTAAATAATCTGAAACTCAAAAACAAGGTTTCATTTCTTTGAAAGAGCAGGATAGAGCGCATTATATCTCTACTAAGATATGATGTAGGTACCCTCATTTTCTGAAAGCCTGAAACGTACAGCAGCAATTATAAGTACGAATACCTATGTAGCGTTGCTATATAATATGTAGCCACTATATATAATATTTACAAACTGTGTCCACCACCGATGCCCATAAATATAATGTTTATCTATTCGATCACTGATAGAGCAATTGGTAATGCAATTTAATAAAACTAAGTTTTTTTCATGATTGTGATGATAATGATGATAAATCCGTACCATTGTTTGGTCGTACCGTGTGAATTCTGTCCAATAAGACGGAATATACATATTAACGTGCCTAGTTAACGTGTGCAACCTTGTGTCGCTGCTATTTTTGGCTTATCGAGGTGACATTGATTATGACGTTATAAAATATTATGGGTAAGAAACACTTAATTATCGTGATAAATTTAAAGAACCTAGATCATCTAACATTGTCATGCATCATCAGGAATGTCTAGAAATGTATGTAATGTACATTAAGTTATCTGCATCAAAAAATCATACTTTGTCTCCGAACCACCTAGTAATTAGTAGGTTAATAGATCTGACAATAGATAATGTCTGATAATATATTTTTGTGAGTAGCTATAGTATAATCCACGTTTAATGATGCAATAAAAAGACTAAATACAATTCATTGTGATCTGTCAGTGCGATGTATTGAATTTAAGTTGACTGATAAGAACCGGATATCTAGGTACCTGTAAAACTTTTTATACTTATATTTTAATTACGAAATTAATTTGGAGGTATATAATTTATTTTGACAAACAATCAGAGATGGAATATGCATAGCATATTGAATCAATTAGTTAAATATGTAGGCTATTGTTTGAATAATTAAATTATTTTTAGAGAGGTAACATTTTTAAATACTGTTTCAATAAAGAATATCTGCTAACTTGTTTGTTACAAAGCTTTTATTCTGAATACACTTACCTACCTACTATTATTAGGCAAACACTTTAATACCTTCTTTTAATCTGAATTGAACAAATAACAATAACGTTTAACTTTCTCTACTTAATCTTATTGCGTATTATTATTTTCCCTACAAAATACGCCGTGACAGAAGCTACACAAAGAGGGGAGTGTTTACTAGACCTAAGTACACCTTTCCTTAAGACGTAGACCTTCCCGAAGGACACGACGCAGTAACAAACTGAATCCAAGCAGCCGTGAAACTTTGGGATCGATATTCGAGTATGGAGGCAGACACATCTTCTTTCTGTAGCTTTATCTTATTCTTTGCGTTTTAAGGAGTACCTGCTACCTGATTGACTGATACTGCTTTAAAAAACATAATCTAAAAATTTCATTTGATAGTGTTGGAAAATATATGGTAAAAATTAAGATGTTTCTCTGCGTCTGAAACTTGTTAGCTGTTTAGGTCTTGTAAATAGGGCTTACTTTTAAAGCCCTTTAATTTCAATGTATAAGTCCATTGTAGAACGAGAAACAACAAGAAACTTTCGCAGAAAGACAAACTGTTACCTATAAAGTAACTAGAACAAAATAATAACGAATACCCTTATTGAAAACGAGGGTAGAGTCTTATAATCTTATTGAAGGTGAGTTGATGGTTTGCAGCTTAGATCAACATTCAACATGGATCAAGACTGCATATAATGAAACTGACAGTCGCAGGATATTTTTAAAGTATACATAGTTGTAGGTATACATTGTTGCTAAAACTTTAATGTTATAAATTATCATTTGTTCTTAACCAGTAATGGATAACGAACTATCGCTTAATTTGTCAATTAAAAGTTTTGATATGTATACCTAGGTTTTGATTTTATAAGCCGTAGTATATCCTAGTGTAATTTATCTAAGGTATGCAGAGAGAAGCAGCCTTTAACTCTACTGACATCATAGCAATTTACAAGTTCAATATCAACTCTGCATTCCAATCCCAATCACTACTTCTCTATGAATCATAATCTTGTGATGTTTAATTAAATAGCAGACGTACAGGGATGTCTGCCTTACTCGCTCATATGTTAACACATCAGTCGGAGCCGAGAGGAAAAAATAAAGGATGCAACTTGATAAAAAGCGACAATACAGTTTACCTATTAGTGAAGTAAGTTACCTTGAAAAAGCTAAAAAGGTATTCTGCTGGTAGTATTGTTGTATTAGGTTAAGTTTATTACTAGATTTTCTTTGTCCTATAGTCCCATAAGAAGTTTACCTAAGTATCTAGATTATCTATATTGTCTATAGTATAGTCCTATGTTTCCATTCGTCCGTGATCTTACTCAGTGCTCACGCACCGTGTCCCTCCTACGCATCGCGATGTTGATTTCGGTTTATAGTCCAGCTGGAAAGACACCTATAGGTACCTATACCTACCATGCATGTTTATAATGTGAATTTGTGTTTTATCGTACAATGATTGACTTACGACGTAGTGTCATGGAAACTGAAATTTCTCGAGCGACAGAAACTTGAAATACCAGAGCCTAGGTAATAAGAAAGACTGGCGTCGAAAGATAAAATAATAAATCTTCAATGCATAACAAAGCAGTTTACACAAAGACGCCTACATTGTAAGTAGTATAGGCGAACTTGGAATGTAGGCGGTTTTATCGTTGAAAGCAATATCTTCCTGACAATCTTTGGGAAAATGAACATTATGATTCATAGGAAAGGGGAGTTGGGTGCAAAAGTAAGTTAAAATGAACAAAAAGATTTTGGTCACTCAGAGCAACACCACAAACCGGTAAAGCCAGAATGACACACATGGCGATGGCACAAACAGACCTATAATAATCTTTCCTTGCTATAAATTAGGCAAAATTAGACGAATTTGTTTCACTCTTTGCGTACCTACCTAATAATATCATGACGGTAGCACCTACCTCTATTACTATTTGAAGTAACATGTTGGTCGCTTTTTTGGCAGTAGGTATAGTGCTATATTCAAAATAATAAGGATGAATTTTTGTTAATGTCTAACCCCCTTAACTATTTCAATAAATGTCGTGAATGATTCATTTTTTTGGGCTTCCATGGACGAACTAAGATATAAAAGAAAGGCAGTAAGTCAAAATTCATTGATTCAATTTAAGACAGAAAATCAATGTTGGCCGATAGGGGTCAGAACATGCCTCCTTATTTTTTATGATAATATCCACTTTAGTCTATGTGCACTTAGGTATGTGTCACTTTATTTTGAATTTTATCATCGGCTTTAGGTTAATTGAAAATAAAATACTGCAGATAGTTAAAAAAAATGTCATTAACGTGTGTTAAAATATGCTTTTAATTTCAAAAAAACTGTATCGGAATTATTTGTGTAGTGTCAAGTACCCAATTTAGTCAATATCCAGAGAGGTCTTCGCAGAGTCATTGAATTCGAAAATCAGTATAGGTATGAATGTTGATGACGGGACATGCTATGCATTGTTCGCGTGTGGGTCGTGGGTCTGCCTCTGCGCCCACGCACGCAAGGGTTATATTGCCCAGCCAGACTATTGTAAACCAGGTGATACACTGAGCTTGCTGCAGAATATATTACTATAGGCACATACATTACACTCCATTAGAAATCTACAGATTTATTCGATAAATTCTCGTTATGAAATTCCACGAGCCTATGTTAAGGATAATAATAAGTATTTTTTTATTTATAGTATATCAATTACTTAATCAATCCAAAATATGTTTTACTAATAATAATATTCTGTGGTATAAAAGTAGGTTTAGGTCATATAAGTAGTATACTACTTACATGACCTAAACCTACTTTTATACCACGTATAGGTACGTTCTGTCATAGGAAAAGACGCGCTAAAACCTCAACATTGAGGCAGTTTTCGGTCCTCTAAAGTTTAAGTCTAAACTCAAATTCCACTAGCAGCTTTACATCTACCACGTGTAAATGCAAAAGTAAACAGGCAATGAGCAAATGGATAAATAAATAACCATTCTACAGTCCACTCAGTATTGACTCAACATCCAGGCTAAGCTCAGTCACGCAGCACGCCAGTCCAACATTAGCCCGTCCAGCATACAGGGTGTAGTTTAAATCATCTCCATAATAATAATATATAATGTCCTCCTAGCCGAATTTCGACTAAAGTGGCCAATCTCAACAGAAATCAGCCGACTGCGCGGGAGATATTATAGTGCACAAGAATTTTTTGCGCGCAGTGTAAAAAAGTCTTGGTCGCCATTTTTTAGCGTGGCAATTTGACACCTGTCAAAAAAAACGCTAGTAGCTGAAGGGTTATAGCTACAAAGTATACCTACTACGGGTCATGATCGAAATGTAAAAAAAAACACAAATGCTCCATACAAATAATTCCTGCTACCTCGCTGACGCGATGTTTGCAGAGGCCATTTATTTCCATGATTTTGACTCCATAGTAGTAAAAGTTGTATGTATTGATGGCCATATTTTCCCCTTAATTATTGAGTCTGTTTATACTAACACCCTGTAAAAGTAGTTATATTGTTTGCGGCCAGAGCTGACGTCATTTAATTGCAGCCTGCACTTCACACCGCAAACAATGACACAGTTTCTCGACTGAAGAAAAATTGTAAACGGAAAATGGACAATATTTTCCTTCGGATAACTTTAATTAATTAGAAATGTGTCCAATCAGGAACATTTCAGATGAAATATGCTGTAAATGCTTCGACAGACTATATAGATAATAAGTCAATTATGTCATCATGACATAATTGACACATTTAGTTTGTAAAATGCGTACGTATAACTACAATTAATTGATGTTAAAAGCTCAAACAATCTTTCTGAATGTTGAACTCCAAGGGACAATATGGGAATGCAATGCATTTCACTTACAGATGAGTAAGTAGGCAGGTAGATAGGTATATGATTGGAGTATCGACGAACCCTAAAGTCAATCCGATAATATCGAAAAGTAATGATGAGATCTTTTAAGATTTAGACGCAATTGATCAAGAAAACATTACCTTCCTTCTGTCTGACGCAGTCGGGTAAACAAAACAAACATTAAATTAGATTTTAGAATAGTGGTACAAACAATGGAGTGACGAATAATGTACAAGTATGTAACAAGTACACACTAACATATGATTATTGTTAGAAATAAGATTTATAACATACGGAAAAAATAATGTCAACACAAATCCATGCAACGTTAGACGAAAAAGTTACTATGAAGCTTATGACTGCATTTACGATTCTTCGCCTATTAAAATTATTGTCTTGGCGCCGACTGAGTGGAAACGTGACTTGCGTCTCATAGAGCGGGTCTACGAATATTAACATTTACAAATAATGGCCGGTGTTTACTGCGCAATTTACCGCTACAATATTGATTTTGAAGCAGTGGTGAGGTTATTTGGAAGTTAATTATGCTTGTTCTAATTACTACCTCATGTTTGAAATACCGAACGAACACTACCAACGCATTCTGAGCACGAGGCTCACAAAATATCAACATATCAACGCATATAAAATAGTTACTTAAAATTCTGGTTTACATTATGGGACTCCGAACCCCTATTTTGGGACTCCGAAATCTAACGCAGGACCTAAGTATCTTGTGTCGTAAAGTCACACTGCTAAACTATATGACAAAATCTCATAAGAATTTAACTGAAATATTTCGGATTTCAGACCTTTTTAATTTTAACTAGATTAACAAGAGAAATACTTAATATTAATAACAAAGTCAGGTGGCAATCTATACCTAATGAAGGCAATGACAAGGTATTGGATCAGCTTCATACACAACGATGACTTCATCATCAAATTACGGAAGTAATCTAAATCATTTGAAGTATTATTATTTTCTAGGAGTAGGTAATTTTTAAAAGAAGCATGAAACGTACATGTATATGAATATATTATATAACCTTATGTATGTCGTTAATAGTGGAAATTATCTTAGAGCTGCCATAAACTCATTGTTCACTAATAGCATTTTACTAATATTCGATTTTTAACTTACAATATATGTTGCAGTTGCAGATAATGAGAAAAGTAAACCAAACTACGCTGTAGCTTTACGCAACTTGAATATTTGATAAAATTCTTCCATCTGATTTTGATCATTAACCATACGTACGTATGAGTGTAGACTCTTACTACTACCTAGTACTTATTACTTAACTAAAACTTCAAAATGACCTTACGAGTCTCTAAGTGACATTGTATGAATGACGAGGCTGCAAATCACCCTGAGCGTGTTATATTTGAATGGCTAAGACTCTGGCTACTGTTACAAAGAAAAGAACAATCAAGGTGCAAAGTCGTTGATGATTCACTCAGTCCCAGACTGACTATTATGCAATAGGTACTACGTGAGTAAGCCTTAACTAACAATTAAGTCTACAGCATACCTACCTAATAGACAGATAACGCTATTGTTCGTGAAGAACGTCACGTCACTTAACGGTCTTAACATTCTGATCGATAAATCGATTAAAAAAACATCACTGCAATCGAGGTACGGACGACAGCACGTCAAGCTTAACACTGCACCATGCCAAGCTATATATAAGGGCTATTTTGTAAAGAATATTGGTCAGTATGTGCTGGCCACTGCTCATAGACATCTTTCAATTATGAACAATTTCTTTGTTAGGCAGATTTCTATTTCATAGCATCCCCAACGAACTCTAATCGATTTCTGGAACATACATATTTATTTTAAGTAAACGTTACTGTACGAATGGCTGGCCGTTGGAAATTACACAGCTTTCGATGCGCATATTTATATTCGCGTGGTCAAGGTTCCCAGCCATCTGCTCTCGAGTTATTATGGAGCTTGCTCGCGTTCTTGTTTTTTAAAGCCGTAGCGGTCGCGAGACTCGCAAGTGCATACAAGGTCATAATGCCACAGGGGATATTTCGATACAGCAGTTAAAATAATAAAGAACTTCCTGAGGGTGCTGATAAATATAAAAGTATGTACCTACCTACAAACTAATGTAACCTGCTAGCTAGACTTTACACAATAAATAAAACATTGTGAATTAATTTCAGTATTAGTACGTTATGTACAAATCCGATACAGGATTAAATTAATTTTACAATATAATTTTCAAAAGTAATTAAACAAACTTAATTATCTATAATACCCATTCAAGTTGCTGTACCTTGAATTTTGGATGGTAGGTATTATGGTGATACTGTGTACCCATAATTTTATTATTGCTAACAAGGCAATGAACACTATCCTTAAACTTTGTTTTTATTATAATGTTATGATAATATGAATAACTTACGTAGGTTGGTGCCGAGTTAGAACTTTGTCACCTTTGTAATAGGTCGCGGTACACTAGCGACCTCTTTTAACGCAAACAACAACAATTGGTCCTTCGGGACTTCGGAACGGATAATTAATTCGCAACTTTTTTGATATATTCTAATGTGCGTAGATAATATTGAAAAAAGAAGTTATGCAGGTTTGCTGACCAAAAACGACTCGGTAATCTGTTCAGTACCCAAGATGTTATTGCCAAAGGTTGAGTAGGGACCTATAGTCATATACCTACCCAGGTGTCATAACTGTGATCTCGTCTCGTAAGTAGAATGGCTGATAAGGCGACATCTACATTAATTTAAATAATCTTTCTTAAGTTAGCTACATTAAATTACCTGTTTTGTTTACCGAAAAATACTTAGCCAATATAAAATGTGAGTTATGTAATATTTCAATATTAATAAGTACACAGGAACGTGAAAGTGGTCAAAGTGTTAAATATGTAGTAGGCAACAATTTAAACTAATTCTACAAAATGCATCTACAAACTGCTTAGTTAAATGCAATACTTAAACAGTGAAATAGTAATTACTTACCTGTGTGTAATAAATAAACAATCATAGATCATTGGAATTGATCAGAAAATATTAAGACTTTCTACAACTTTCAATTGAAAATTGATCCTTACCTGCGATTCCACTGAACATTTTGGCTAGCTAAAATAAATTCACAATTAACACAAAACTCCACAAATTATTCCAAGCCAAGTAGGTGGCACACCAAGAAAGAATTCCACAAAACTTCAAAACCAGGGACACCACACTGCGTCAGAAACGACGCGATCGAAATACCTTCAAGGTTCGACTAATACCATGAGTCCATGTGGCTAGCTGATACATGAACCGGGCGGACCGGCTATATTTTTATCAATGACGTCATTACTTTGCTGCGTTTTGTTATTACACTGAAATACTTGCTTGATTTAATAATGTATTGTTCAATGGTTTCGGTGTTATAGAGTCCGTTTATTTACAAAATATTTTCATAACTATGAAATGTAAAATAAATAATGGCATGGATGAATGAAGATAAGAAAACTACTATGATATGATTTATATTAATACTGGCAACATTGATATACATATGATTTCCTGTTAAATTAGATACTTTTAAAACTATTTCAGCAAAAATGTTGACTTTACTTATAATTATATAAAAACATTATTATATTAGTTCTAAAAAATTACACTATGTTTTACTCATCATCGTTATTTCAGTGAGTATTATATTTATGTATTATTAAAGTATTGTCTTTGACCCTCTGTCAATACACGTTGCCAAGCAACGAAATGACAATAAACAAACAAAATCAGAATGGTAAAAAACGCAAAATAGCTCTGCCGATATTTGCTGCTTTCTCGTAGATTTCAAGTTGGAATGTGCGTGAAATGTCGAAGGAAAACTCAAATCTGCGGCTGCTGGGCTCGCCTGTGAACCTCTCGTACCGGAGCAAGAAGAAAGACGACAAAAAGAACGTACGAAATAGACCGCGGTCGGCCCTTCAAAACTCGTGCTTCACGCCGGTAAACCACTTTGTGTTGTAGAATCGATATATGAAATAGCATTCTAAACCCTTCATTTGTAAAGATTAACTTCTTCATGTCATAGTTCTGTTTGAAGATAACCAAACTTCAAACAAAATATACTTAACTTTGATGATTTTTAGTGGCTGACAAAAATTACACATTCTTTCAGTGTTATCTAACTGTAACCCTATATTACTGATTGAATAACATCATAATCAAAACATAACTTATGGGCTTTCTTGGTAACCTAAATAATTTTACCTACCTTCTTACTAAATTTGTACTTACATTTATTGGTAAAACATATTTTGCTACTTATCTCATCTACTTGTTAAAAAAATGTTGGCTATACTTTTACTGTCAGGATCTTCCAGAAAAATACAAGCGACCATTTTCTGCGGACGCCAAGGAGCGGGCACCATCCACGCGAAGCTTCCTGAAGACATTTAGTGCCGAGCTACTTCAGTCTTACAACAGTAATCAGTACACATTTATACTAAAGTTCTAAACTATACACAACTCATTAACACTATAATATTATTAAACACAAAATTATTTTAGTATAGCAACAAGTGAAATTTATTCTTGACCCGACATTATTAATGTTACTAGCTAACTAGGTAGACTGCACAATTTAACACAGAAAAACCTGATCTGCCGCACAATAATTTCTGTATAAGGACTAATTTTACATCTATTACAAATGAAACACCTTTACACTGTCAATGTCAAAACTAGTAATTTACAAAACTGTGTTTACAAAAGTTCTGAATTTTAAAACATTTTGGATTCCTATTGGACTGTATGACTGTGTATATACTTGTTTGTGTAAAATTTTGAGTAGGTTGTTGTACTTAATCGACTTTCTTAGGAGGTAGAGGGTGTATGGTTGATTTAAAAAAATCCTCATACCACTTCATAGTTGAGGTTAGGCCTTTGCCCAGCAGTGACATGTTTATAGGGCAACTTTATGGTTGATTTTATACAATTGGTTTTTCGTTATATCTCCTATTTCTTACATTTCTTAATGTTATCTTCATTGTGTCACTTTCAGGTTCCCCAACTACAGTAAAAGTGGTAGCCCCTACAACAGACCTGCTTGGGGATTACAAATCGCCTCGAAACCAATTTGTAAGAAAAGACAAAGAAATATGTAGCAATGCCTCAGACTATGGTTCTGAGGACACTTTCATTAGTTTAGGGACTAAAATCAAAGCCAAGGCTCAACTGGGGCCAAAGATTAAAAGTCCAAGTGCTAAGAATACTTTGAAATATAGGAATATTGCTAAAAGAGGTCGCAAAGCTATGGATAATGTTTATGGAGGTAAGGCAAGTCAAGAATATGGTTTAGAAGTGAAAATAAAGGAACGTCCAGCTAGGTCACCGTCGCCAAATAAAAACAAAGACAATATTTATTACGAGAGGAGTCTATCTCCTTCTTTTAAGACACGCTCATATGAATCTTATTTTATTCCATTGGATTCTGGCAAAAAAGGTGCAGAAAACTCTTTGGAAGGACGTGTTTCTTTCGGAAATCAAAATTTACAAGCAGAGGTCGATGAAGCGATTGACACGTATTCTCGGAGGTTGACGCTGACCAAACAGCAATTGTCTCTAGTCGAAGAAGAATCTGCACAAGACTTAGAAAGTGTACCATCGCAACACTTGTCGAGTCTTTCTCCTGAAAACTCTCTCAATGATGCGAACAACGTGAAAGAAGAGAATCTAGACGAGAATTCAACCGGAAGAAATACTTACGTGGCAGATCTGAAAGCTGACGAATTCCCTAAGACACAAAATTTCATGACCGAACCCCGAACCTACAGCAGCTTCTATGATGACTTCCGAACTAATGCAATAGAGTCATTTTCCGTTAAAATGTCGAGTACGGTTATTCACACTGATGCTTCTTCAAAAGATTCTGGTTACCCAGATAGTGGAGCGAATGATGAAAAGGTATTCAGGCAAAATTATTCACTTCCACACTCGTCGTCTACTATATTGAAGAAATCAAGCTCACACACTATAATCGAAGAACAACCAAAAAGCTTAGACAGTGTTTCAATTAATAGCAATGATAAGTATTATCCTAAAACTTTCCCTCTAGATAAGAAATGGACAGAACCTTTAAATCATAGTCGCTTGCTGTATAAAGATTTCTTCATAAGAAAAGAAGGGCATGTAGCTTTACCTCCTCAGAACTCTCCAACTAAAAGTATCGCCGATAATATGCCTAGTACCAGCGAGGGAAGTAATAACTCTGATAAAAAAAATGAAAAAGATTTGGAATATCCGTCATACCTAGTTAATAGCACCACTAAAGCATATACTTCCAAAGTGATTGAAGATTATAAAAGAGAGTTAGAAGCAATAAACAATTTACACGAGCTTACTTTGAAGGATATCAAAACTGATGCTATATCTCCAACGCCACTCAATATTGACAGAATGTTTGAACAGAACTGCAGTCACTTTGAAGACGACAAGAAAGATTCCGGCGAAAGTTCACAAGCAAGCTCAAACTTTAATGAAATGCCCAAAGTGAATAATAATTCATTAGAAAATAGTAAAAGAGATGTTTCAAAAATATCGACCAAGGAACTGATCCAGAACTACCTTAAAGTAAAAGAAGGCGATTACCACAAAGACTTTTCATCAAAAACTTTTAGGAAATGTGATAAAAAGCCAATTAACAACAGTTCAAGTCACATTAGTTCTAAGTTTGATGATAGTACAATGGGTTCGAAGCAAAGCTGGAATAACAAAACTTCTACAAATAGTAACAGTAAAGCCACGATACCTGTGAATATCAGGAATCATACACAAAAGAATGTATATAGCAATCGAGTTCCGATGAGCGCACGGATAGAAGGCGTTCAAAATGATAAAGATATTGATTCTTGGATGTCCATGTCAGCTCCATCACCCAGAATGCTAGATATTGTAGAAATCCAGTCTCCAGTAATAATACCAGATGAAACTAATAATACTCCAAAACAAGAAGGAAAAGTGGAAGTTGAAATAACACCACCACCAGTAGTAGATAACTTAGAGAAAGAACCAAAGGATCCACCGAAAGCCAAAGAACTCAATCCAAACTCAACTGTGTTTGATATTTACTCTATGTTAAAAGAAATTGAGAGCTACGGTGATAATCCTGTCACATCGGTGGTAAACGTTGAACAAACTCCTACTGAAACTAAAAAAGAAGAAGAAAACACCGCGCCCAAAGACCACTTCATGTAAGTGTGTGTGTATTTAGATATCCACAGCAACAAACACACTGAAAATTATTTCTTCAAAATTTTACTGATTCTGGTTAATCTCTTTGCAGGGAGATATTTGAATTTCTAGAAAAAGTTGAGCAAAGCGCAAATGATGCTCTCTCCGTAGTCACTACCACTATTCCACAAACAGTCCCAAAGTAAGTTTTAGTACTGTTAGATACTAAGCCCTTCTCCGGTTGACGATATCCGTATTTTCGAGTCTAGCCATCTCGTTCGTTCGCATCGTCATTCTGGTATGAGTGACAAAGACGGCTACAGTCGAAGTACGGGCATCATCAACAGGAGTAAGGCCTCTGAACAGATATCGAAATATCTGTTGATTTGATATAGTAAATGTGTTACTATTTATTTATATTTCAAGGTTGGAGGCCTTACTGAAGCTTCCTCAGACGGAGCTAGCTCAAAGGCTGGTAACTTTGTCCTTGCAACTTGAAGAAAGATCGTGCTGCATCGCCCTGCTGCAAGAGAGTCTTACTAACCACAAAGAACAGGTACAAACGTCACAGAATATATTTCTAGTTTAAAATTAACTAGCCGGGGCTAGTGTATGGAATAATACTCTTCTGATTTCAGATGGTATCAAAAGTCAGCAATTTGGAAAAACAGTCGATAAGGAATATCAATAAGGTCAAGCAAGAGTGTGAGGAGACCATCAAGAGGCATCAAAACTTTATTGATCAGGTAAATAAATCTAGATAACCCAAATAAGATTACAAAATGGTTGACTTTTAAATTGTATAGTTCGATTTGATGCAGATTGCATAGGTACACAAAATTCGTGTCGTTTAAATTAGAATAAAAACATATATAACGTCAGAGTCGACACTAAATGAAAAAGTTAAATATCCGTAAATAAAGTAAATCATGGAGAGATAAACTTTCGCGCACCATAATGACTACTGCATTTTTCAGTTAAACGTTACGTAGATTCACGCAAACGATTGGCAGCCCTATGCAATGTAACCCTGTAGGTATATTAAAGCAATTTACTTAGTTTCTCTCTAAATAGAGATTAGAGAGAAACTTAGAATCTAATCAAAATGTGAATCTTTAGCTGATAAACGACAAAAAGACGTTGAACCACCGCATCGAGCAGCTGGTGGACGAGCGGCGAGCGCTGGAGGAGCGCTGGAAGCGTTCCGCGCAGGCGCTGGAGGAGCGGTACAAGCTGGAGCTGCGCAACCAGCACGACAAGATGGCCGCCGCGCAACAGGTGAGCTTGTGTCTAGTAGGAAATAAACGAGTGGCGAGCGCTGGAAGCGTTTCGCGCAGGCGCTGGAGGAGCGCTACAAGCTGGAACTGCGCAACCAGCACGACAAGATGGCCGCCGCGCAACAGGTGAGTTTGTGTCTAGTAGGAAATAAATGAGCGGCGAGCGCTGGAAGCGTTCCGCGCAGGCGCTGGAGGAGCGCTACAAGCTGGAACTGCGCAACCAGCACAACAAGATGGCCGCCGCGCAACAGGTGAGTTTGTGTCTAGTAGGAAATAAACGAGCGGCGAGCGCTGGAAGCGTTCCGCGCAGGCGCTGGAGGAGCGCCACAAGCTGGAGCTGCGCAACCAGCACGACAAGATGGCCCCCGCGCAACAGGTGAGCTTGAGAGTCTAGTAGGAGATAAACGCGCCGCGAGCGCTGGGAGCGTTCGCGCAGGCGCTGGAGGAGCGCTACAAGCTAGAACTGCGCAACCAGCACGACAAGATGGCCGCCGCGCAACAGGTGAGCTTGAGATTCTAGTAGGAGGTAAACGAGCGGCGAGCGCTGGGAGCGTTCGCGCAGGTGCTGGAGGAGCGCTACAAGCTGGAGCTGCGCAACCAGCACGACAAGATGGCCGCCGCGCAACAGGTGAGCTTGAGAGTCTTGTTAAAGATAAACTAGCGGTGGGCTTTTAAATTCCTGAGAAACTGTCTTATTTCGCTTTCTTATTATTGAAGGAAAAATAGAAGGAAGGCAGAAAGGGAGACCTAGAAGGTTACTCGTGGACCAAGTGGAAGAACATTTGGGCGTCGTGTTGTTTGGTCAAGAAAATGACGGAGGATAGGGAATGGTAAAAACTCCACCGACAAGACAATTAACGGACTGCTAAATGGAATGATAAATAATCATTATAAATCTGTGAGCTCGTAATGCATGGGATATTTACATTAATGTGAGTCTGATGACACGCGTAATTGTATCATTTCCTACTTCGCTTAGAAGGCGAAGGCTGACATCACTGTTCACTTGTGCACTGAAATTCCACTGACTAAATAATGTTAATCACATAAAATAAAATCACCAATGTTTATGCACAGCTTTGCTCAATGAGCAAGTCAAATCAGAGCATATTTGCACTGCACTAATGATCTCATTCATTCTGTTCATAACATGCATTGATTTCAGGTTGCTAGGCAGCGTTGGGTCCGCCAGAAAGCTGAAAAAATCAAGGTTATTACTTAATCATATTTAAATTGTCATTCGTTTTTCACTCTCATAAAACACAATAATCGTGCTATCGCATTGATAGAGTTTCACATACATACTGCACATCTAAGTAAATGCAGAAACTAGTAAATTATTTCTGTTATGGTAAAACCACATTCTGGTGGCAATGTCGGCGGTAATTTTGACGTTATTCAGACCATTTTGACATTGTCATCAAACCACCGTATTTGCACCTGGCTGTGTCCACTATTTGTATTGTCAGCTGAAAACTAAAGCTTTGGGCCATTATCGTGGTTCTGTTAAATTTTAATCTTCTGTTTCTCCCAGGAACTAACAGTGAAAGGTCTCGAAGGCGAGCTCCGCGAGATGGCAGAGCGGCAACAGAAGGAAGTATCCGACCTGAAGATGTTTCACGCCGAGCAGTGCGGCCGCATGCAGGCCAAGCATTCCGCAGAGCTGGAAGAACTAAGGAGGACCCTGGAAGCTGACAAGGAAACTGCTCTAGTCAAAGAGAGGCAGCTTGCAAGCTCCAGGTAAGACAGAAACTAATGTGATGTTAGCAAATAATGTTAAAATAGCAATATAAAATGAGCTTTTGAAACTTGGGGCTTCACGCTGAAATCGAGTTGTGAAGAAAGCGGTAGGCGGAGATAGAAAACGGTTACTTCGGTAAAAAAGAGGCATCTAGCCAGCTCGAGGTGAGATACAAACTAGAGTACCTATAGCGAGTAGATGATGTTAAAACGGCAATATACGACGGGTGGACTTAAAGCTGTTCGACCGCATGCATGCCAAGCACTCTGCTGAACTTCTTGAGTTACGGAGGGCGTTAAATCGGTGATGGAAACTGCTCTGGGCAAGAGAAGCAACTCGCTAGCTTCAAGTAAGTTTAAAAGTGGTTGGTTTAAAAAAACGTCAGAAAAAATTGTATATTCAGGTGGCTTTTAAAGGCCAATCTGCTTTACTCGTTCATCACCAATTTCGAAACCAGGGCCGCGTTTCAGAAAAGGTACATGTCATGTAATACGAGTGTGTAACCAACCATAGTAACAAGCATATGGGTCGGTTGGCCGCACTATAGACTAATCAGAAAACAGAGTATTATGTTACGGGTGTAAGTTTAACTTAAAATTGTATACTGAGCAGCTATTGGTCCATCGCGTATAATTGCACGTGTGGCAAAATGTTTAGTTTATAAAATTTACCGAACTAAAATGTTATAAATTTAAGTTCCCACTTGCAGGCTAGAAAAGCAGATCCTGGAGCTGGAACTAACGTACCAAGAACAGCGAACGCGACTGGTCGCAGAGATGCGCGCCGAAAACGAACGCGTCGCCGCCGCGCTAGCCGAGCGCGAGAGGATGCAGCGGGACGAGCTCGGTAAGTGTTGTGTCTCCGTCACTCGGGCAGGGTGCTAGCGCGAGGGAGAGAGACGGACAGTGTCGAGTCTTCAAAATTAATGGTAGAAACGCGTTTGGACAGTTCATTAAGTACAGTCGACCAAATTGAATCATGCATGACCCACCTTATGGTCATTTTTCTACTGTCATTCTATACAAGTAGGTTGAAATTCGCTTGAACATACATTTCCTAGAAACGAACCTGTTATCATTTTATTAGACACTGACAGTTACTGACAAGGCTATGATCGCTATCTGTACGATTAAGTTTGTATGAAAATCGGCGAGAACTTAGGTAAGGGTTGCAATGCAACACACAGGTAGGTAGGTTGATATTCGGGATTCGGCACAGCCGGGCGCCGAGTCTGTATCGGGAACCAGTTTCTTTATAAAAGTTCCACTGGAACTTGTGTTAGCCATGATGAAATAAAACAGTATACTTAGTTGAAGAATATAATATTTATTTTAGGTATATATTTAACAAGTGGCATTAAATTGGTAAATTGAAAAGTGACCCGATTAGACGACTACAAATGTCACTTCCCCAATCCAAACCTAGACGGCCATGGAATAAGAGCGAATTCATCTTTATGCTGGGTAAACCAATTCGAGACAATTCTGGCAGTATGCACTGGACAGTTATCATGAACAAAGGAGAATACTGGCACTTCTTCACGCAAGTAAACTGACAAAGTCGGTAACATTGATTCTTCCAATAAATTGACATAGTTTATAGCGTTATGACGAGGAGAAATTTGAACAATTTCTCCGACACTTCCGGCATCCATCTAGGCACACATGTTAGCTGAAATTCAGCCGGATATCGCGTGTTATCGTAACGCCACGAAGTTAAGCCATGTTGAGAAGAGTGAAATGATTTCTCGTCTGTAAATGTTATTCGTAATAGTGTTGCATTTCTGTTCTCTGTTGGTTCGTGATTCAACGAACGCTATGATTATGTCAGCGTCTGTCTTCGACGGTACCCTCTTTAGCATGCCGTCTTATACAGGTTCTGACTGTGTTCCAACTTATTCTTAGCTCTTTGTTCTGCCAAATTGGCCATTATACGACTTGTTTGTAAATATTGACTTAGATTTTTATAAAATTTCAGACTTACTAGGTATACTTGACATCTGACACATTACGTTTTATATATTTTTAATTATAATACATTTTTCTTCGTAGTGAAAAGAGTTTGGATTATGGACTTATTTTAAATTCATATAAAGACTGGTTTATCTAAAACATGTCTAGTGCAGTGATAACAAAGGATAAACTTACATAGATCTCTGACCCGTAATGACGCATTTTGATTCATATTTAAAACGTACTATGTGCAACATGCATGACAGCGAAGAAAACCTTACTACATTTATGAATACAAAGGAATAATCGGCAAAGTGGGTCATGATTCAATTTGGTCGACTGTACCTACGTCAAAGATTGGTGGTTTCCAAGCACTGACTCTTGAGGGAGAAAAATTAATGGAGTAAAAATTTTCCTTAAAAATGACCTGTTGTTGTGAACATTTCTAAACTACTTATCATCATGTTTTTCAGAACAATGGAAAGTGGAACAAGAAAAAATGTTAGAAGAAAAGAAAAAACAGATGGAACAAGAAATCGCGAAAGAAAGAGAGATGCATGAAGAGCATCTGAAACAAAAACAATTGGAATTGGAAGAACGTTTCGAACAATATAAAAAGGACTTCGAAATTGAGCAACAGCTAATACTCAAGAGGAAGATAGCGGAGATATCAGCACAGCATAAGCACGAAAGGGACAGAGAGATCGAACGTGCCATCGAAAGTATGGAGGCTGAGGCGCAAGCTGGGAGGAAAGATCTGCACGATGCCCTTCGGTAAGAAGTTCAATCAAGCTAACCATGAATATTATATTCAAATAATAAATAATGAAATTAATAATAATATATTTGATGAATCTATTCAATTTGGTTTAAGATATAGCCATGGCTATAGCCACATAGCTCAAAGTGGTCTTAATCTTCTAGAACCCCTTAATTTTGAATTTATTTTCGATTATCATCATAGTAATCCTTTTTAAATGTTCACGCAGGTGGGCGTGGTTATAGATCGATATAGCATTTCACCCTCACTCTTTTCACTCGTTGGCCAATTTGAAATAAAACGTCAAAAGTGCGATAATATCAGGCCTGGCTCACTCCGCAGTTTAGGTATGAAGCTCCAAGTACATCCGTTAGTAGGGCGTCCGCATCTCTCGCTAGCCCAAAAAACGGAGTCGCATCGATTAACTCCTACGCCGTCAGGTGAGATGAGGTCATGCGATAGTAAGAGAGGCAAACATCTAGGCTAAAATATAGATAATATCGCAAATAGTAGACGATTTGCATTCCTGAATTGCACTTCGTACTAAGTGGGTCGTACCAAGAGTCGCTATTTATTTGATTTTGCGTAATGGTACCTACTTCTGTATTTGCATTATTATTGATAACTAGCAGTTCCCCGCGACTTCGCCCGCGCCAAAAGTAGGATTTTCCATACAAATTTTCATCCTCCATTTCACCCCCCTGATGATTTTATATCGCGACAAAAAGTCCTTCCCAGTGTCTCAAACTATCTCTGTGCCAAATTTCATTTGATTCGGTCTAGTAGTTTCGGAGCCTATTCGATGCAAATAAACAAACAAACAAACAAATCTTTCCTCTTTATAATATTAGTATAGATGTGATATTACTTGTGTGGGAGTGTGATGAAGAGGTGTGGGGGCGAGGCATGCTAGATGTCAGTGGGGACGGGTGTCGTTGCGGGGAAGGGGATTTCCTTTGACAGTTGCGTGCGATGAAATAATTAGGCTCGGCGCGGATGGGCCGCCGACCACCGCCACCGGTGGCTGTCATGCGCTACGCCCTTCGGTCCCGCGCAAACCAAGGTGGTCGATGACCGCTGCAATTTGACAATCATCTGCTAGATCCTTTGTCAGATGTTTTGGCACAATAGCGAGTGGCAGGCAACGGTGGCGTGTCACGATCACTGAGTTGCGAGTGGCCTCTCGATTCGCGCGACGACTTTATGCAAAACGTATTAAAAACAATGTTAACAGCTTGTCGCTAGCCATCGATGGCTGTGGTCGGTGGCCCTCTGCGCGGAGCTTTATTGTCAGACTATGTATATGTTTTTTTACTCTCTCGTTTCTTTCCAGGAGGAACAAGGAGCAGTACGAAGCGGAGCTGAAGGAGCTGGCGGAGACGGAGCGCGCCACGCTGCGCCGCTACCAGGAAGCGCAGGCGCGCGTGCGGGACACTGAGGGACGATGTGAGTCACATACATACACACTACGTAAAGAATAGGCTATACACATTTTTCATCTAAATATATAAAAAAGAAAACTAATTGACTGACTGACATATCAACGCACAGCCACAGAATAAGTACTAGTACTCCGTACAGAAGTTTGACTATGCAATGAAGTTCAAAGAGATATCTACTCAATGTCGTCAACGATATGGTGTAATTTAGTTCGGCTCAGAGTCAAACACATTTTCGTTTAGACCATTAAATATCTCAATTTCAGCAGTTAGAGATTATATAAAAGGGTTTAAGCCTTGGATCATAGGTACTATAATACCTCTATTATAGTACCTATGATCCAAGGCTTAAAGTGTTATGTTTAAGTGTTAGTCAATACCCAATGTGACCTACTATGTTGATGTAAACGGTAGTAAATGTAAAAGGCATGTTAACCAATTATTAAATTGTTGTAAAACTTTAGAAGATGAGACTGTTAGTTAGTATTATTATTAGTATTAGCTCAGGCGATTTTTGCAGAAAGGAGATTCCCGGTGCTTCGCTTTCGCCAACGAAATTTCAAAATATGTATGCAAACGTCACATGGTACTAACGTACATATTGTTAACGATAGCGAATATCGCTGTATATTGCATCTAGTCTTGGAGGCCAGGACCTTCAGCAGTTAGTTTGTTAACTCAAAAGGAAAAACCAGTCCACACAGAAAGATTTACGTAACAATGGTAGCAGGCACATGCGCAATTACAACCTTTGGGACGAACATTCTCATCCACAGGAAGGGGAAGTTTAAAAATGACAGTATCATAGGTCAGAAATATCAAAAAAAAGTATTTTCTAATTTTTTTAGTAAATACAGGACAGGAATTTTGAGAAACAGAGTTCGAGAATAGAACCTGAGAAACGTTACTTCAAACGGATGAGACGTTATCATTCATATAAAGCTACTAAGCCAAATAGTCAAGTCAAGTAAACGCTCTTAGCCCTATGTCTATATATCATTGCATCACAAAATGTAAATAAAATGTGTTTCCAGGTGCTGAGCTGGAGGTGACAATTAGCCAGTTGGAAACGCGCAACAAAGTTCTAGTCGAGGTAAATATTTATCGTACGAGTTAATACCGCTTAGCAAAAAACGAAATTTGTTTTAATTTCTCTTAAAACCATTAGGAAGAGAGAATAAACAAAACAAAACCAATGTTTTCGACAATCTCCGTGGTCGTGAATTCGATTCCCCATCAAATATACACACATCAACACTGTCTGTATCTCCGAAGCTAAAGCACTTGTGTTACGGAAATCGGAAACATGGATTTATATACTAATCGACACAGTCTAGGGATGTTTTGTATTTACTCAATTTACTAAAAAAATATTAAAAATAACATACATTTGTATATTTTAATACATTTTTAGTAAATTGAGTAAATCCAAAACATCCCTAGACAGTGTTGATTAGTATATAAATCCATATTTTCCATAATTGTCTCGGCTCTGAGTTTATGGTACCACCGCTGTTTCCGATTTCCGTAACACAAGTGCTTTAGCTACTTTGGGAATTAGAGCTATTTTGTTTTTCTCTTGTCCAAAATGGTCGGTACAAATGCAACTGTTTTATTTGCCCATAGAAAAACAATCAACTAGAAGCTAGAGCCGAAGAGATCCGCTCCAGCTGCGAGGCGGCGTGGGCCGGCAAGGTCGACGACCTGAAGAAAGAGATGGAGAACATGAGGACAACCCACGAGGAGCAGATGCACCAGCTATATGCCAAGTGAGAGATAAGATAATATTTATTGCATTATATAGGTACACACTGTAGACATGATCCGCTCCAGCTGCGAGGCGGCGTGGGTCGGCAAGGTCGACGACCTGAAGAAAGAGATGGAGAACATGAAGACGACACACGAGGAACAGATGCACCAGCTATATGCCAAGTGAGAGATAAGATAATATTTATTGCATTATATAGGTACACACTGTAGACATGATCCGCTCCAGCTGCGAGGCGGCGTGGGTCGGCAAGGTCGACGACCTGAAGAAAGAGATGGAGAACATGAGGACAACCCACGAGGAGCAGATGCACCAGCTATATGCCAAGTGAGAGATAAGATAATATTTATTGCATTATATAGGTACACACTGTAGACATGATCCGCTCCAGCTGCGAGACGGCGTGGGCCGGCACGGTCGACGACCTGAAGAAAGTGATGGAGAACATGAGGACGACCCACGAGGAACAGTTGCACCAGCTTTATGCCAAGGGAGAGATAAGACAATTTTTATTGCATTATATAGGTACACACTGTAGACATAATAAGCTCCAGCTGCGAGGCGGCGTGGGCAAGTAAGGTCCAGAACGAGATGGAGAACATGAGAACAACCCACGAGAAACAGATGCACCAGCTTTATGCCAAGTGAGAGATAAGATAATCTTTATAACACACCACACCACACACAGTAGATTAAAAAAAATGTGAATTACATTGGTTGATATCAAGTTCGATATAATATTTAAGATTTAAATCCTTCTTCACTGTCGACCCAGAAATGTGCTCATTCTTCTTCTCAATTATTTTCAACAAAGTCTTCATAAGTCATTCATTTACGTAGCAATACCAGCGACAGCAAAAAAATTTCGGGACTACAAACTCTCATTACAAAAAACATTTTTTGACAGGGTAAAAGTAGCCGTAGCCCGCAAAGACTCCGCCATCCAGGCGCTGACACGAGAGTCCGCCAAGTACCAGGAGAAAATAACTCTTCTGGAGCAAAAGCTGCAGCAGCAAAGGAAGGACTTCCTCAAGCAAAAGTAACACATAATGCATTAATTTTAAGGTTTCGTTAACGTATCCATTAATATTTTTTATGTTAACTTGCATAATACTGCGCGGTTTAAAAGAAATTGTATTAACTTTGACTCTTAAGGTGCGCTTAAACTAGCAACTAAAATTTCTCAATTCCTGTCAATACTCGCCAAATATGGCGTCACGCCAAATCAAGCAATCTAGGGTGATAGCAACATGTAGCAACCTGCTGCTGAAATACAGCCTCACAATATCATGTAATATGGAGCAACATTAAAAAACTAGGCAATACGCCTGTTTCTCTATAGGTACAAAACGAAACGTAGTTATACGTATAGAAAATAAACGAGATATAAAGAAAATTAAAACAATTTTTGAGACCGATTGGGTATTCGGCAATTCATATTCGCGACATTGAGCAATGTGAAATAAATGAAGCAATAAGAAGCAAAATTCCCGAAGCAACAATTATTGCTCCTGATCCTGATTGATCCATTACAGTTGCCGAGCAATTATTGTTGAAAATTGCCCACGTAAAGGTACCTTTATGATTTACAAACAAAAAACAGTTTAGAAAGACACGTAAGTAAGTACACGAAACCTATTATGATTCTTAATTAATACTCTTAATCCGTCCACTGTTTTAAATTATGTCTATTTATTGATTTAGTATTTATATGCTATGTGATGTGCTTGCCAATAAAGATAGTATTTTTCAATCGTTTTTTTACTTCCTACAAACAAACATAACATTAGAGGGAATCATGCAAAAACTAAAAAATGTAAACTCCAACATAAAATCTTAAAACAATTCTTTTAATATATTTAAAAAATCTTAACAATAAAAATGTTATACCACAGGGTAAGTTAAAGCTTCATTCCTTATTTTATTATAAACTATTATTTAATATCGTCTACGATCACCAAGGCCGCCACATTTCAGTACTACTAGTACTCTTCTCCGGCGACCTTGACCCTGCGTCTAGTTCCCGCTTCTCCTTGCCCTCTGCCCTTTGATCGTCCCGCATTTGGCTGCTAGACGACTGCGCAAGCGACGCCGCAGTGTGACTTATCACAGTTCTTGGTACAGGCACTAATTCGGGACTTATCACTATCCGGTCCAACGTCGGTCTCTCAACGGGCGTCGGTACACTCTCAGGGATAGTCAACCTCTTCTCAGGATACGCGACCTTTTCTGAAACTCTTCTAAAGGCAGACCTCTCTGGAGACTTCCTAACGTATATCACCTTACTGTCAACCCTATCTGGTATCACAGTTCGTTCGGGCTCTATCCTGATCACTTTCGGCGGAGGCCCAGTACCTTCGACTACGGGCCTTTTCAGCTTGTTCCTCATGGAGTAATCGACTGCTCTCTTGGGTGACGCGTCTATTCCTATTTTGTAGTTTTCGACGTCAATGATGATGGAAAGTGGTTCCATATACTTTTTGTTTCTCAACGCCTCCTGTTTCAGCGTTTCGGGCGATATGGTAGTGGACGAGACGGTTGGCTTTTGGGTTTCGGGGCTGGAATCTTGATCCGATGCAGATCTGCTCGGTGGGGTGGGGAACGGGAATGTTTGAACCGGTCGTGGCGGGGTTTCGAGTTCTGTCGAGGAGTCACAGGCAGAGTCGCAGGAGAGTGGGCTGAGGGGTGGGCTGGTCGGCTTGGTGGATCTAACGAAGTGGAACGCGCTGCGTCGTTCGTCCTCCATCCGTAGTGGGTCTGGAACTAGCGGGTAGTCTGCCGGTGGGTTGAGGCGTTCGATGCCGTTGATGCAGGAGGTGAGGTGGGTGCCTAGACGGTGCCTGAGGCCGGTGGGGACGCTGGCGAGTCGGGAGAGGTATCTGCGCACCTCGACGGCGCAGTCTCCGAAGCCGGCCTTGAACCGCTGAAGCACGGCGGGGTCGGCGGCGATGGCGGCTGCTAACTGCTGCCGCTGCAGCGTCTGCAGGTGCTTCACGGTCAATTCTAGGATGTCAGCTTTCTCTAACTTCGAGTGGCGAGCTGGCTGTAAAAGAGAGAAAAAGAAATTAATGTCATCTCACTCTTTTCAGATTCTTATTGGAATTTCCGATTTCTTGTTGAGGTGCAAAAATTTATTGAAATTACAAAATGAGTGATGGCTAAAAAAGCACGACATGTTGTCACTGAAATTGTATCCTTGTAGCTTTCAAAAAATACCTTTTGTTAGGTAAATAAATCTACACTAATATTCTAAAGAGGGAAGATTTGGTATGTATTTAAGTTTGTGACAAATAAACTTAAAAATTACTGTACCGATTTAAAATTTCCCGTATAGAATTTGCCCTTGGGCTATATTTTAATTCTTAAATGGTACCCGTACGAAGCCAGGTCGGGTCGCTAGTACCTACAAGTAACTATAGTCAGCTTAAAATCATGAGAATATTAGGTGATTAATTACTTACGTCAGTATTGGTTTGGTCCATGAGCAGGTCCTTGAGCTCGTTGAGGCACTGGTTGATGCGCGCGCGCCGTTTCTTCTCCATTATCGGTTTATTTGTCTGCAACGGAAGAATGGGGTAAAGTTTCACAACGTCGCGAATACTTTCACAACAAAGACATATTATTTATAATCACCAAGTATTTTAAATTTTGAAAATTTTAAGGTACCTATATAAAACTTTTAACTTTAGATAGATAGATAAATATTATTAATGCACACCATAAAATAGATAACAATGCAATCTACGAAAAGGATGTACAAAGTGCGTAGTCTTATCGCTAAGAGCGATCTTTGCCAGACAACCTTTGCGTACTGGGAATCCATAATCACAACCTTGACATTTTATTGAACATTGAAAATTCGGTAAATTTTTCACAATTACCAGGAGTTCCAAAACACCAACATGTGCACTTTTAACAATAACACTTTATCATCCTCACCTTTCGCAACTCTGCTTTGGACAGTCCTCTTGTAGAATCCGACGTAAACCCAGTTTGGGAATCGTCATCCTCACTACACGGCATTTTTTTTTAAACTTAACGTCACTGCAACTTCACAGACACGTCTGCTCCCTAAGGAGGCTCGGAACGATATGTTTCAGTGTCCTGCGTACGCGCAGAGCAAAATTCAAATTGTCCTTGTTCCCGTTCCGTCCTGTTTGTGAAACGCAACAAAAAACTGTACCTATCTCTTTCCGTCGCGAGGGTTGAAGCGATGGGAACTGTGTCGGAATGTTTTGTTTTCGTTCCGTCTCGCTCCACGCGGGAACCTGTTGTGAATGGACGCGAAGGATGAGTGGTTAGTGCGCGTAGGTGAGTCGCGGTTCGATTCTGGGTTGATACGAGTAAAAGTCAGTTTTAGCAACTTTTTTTACTGTTGCAAATATTTGCATATTATTTACTTACATTGCATACCTACCTACTTACATACAAGAATCTAAGCTTAAAAATGAACAAGCCTAAATAATAATAAACCTAAGTGTTTTTTAAAAAACAAGATTAATATATTTATTTACGTAATAATTAAAAAAATATGTAAAACTAAATACATTTCTCTTGTTTTTTTAAATACTTATAAAATAGCATTTCCGCATAGTGAAGCTACAACGATTACTCCTTTATCTTGTGTACTATGGGAATGCATGATTCTGCACGCCGACGCGCGCCCATCAAAAACGCAGTTTTTTCCGTCGCACCCCAAGCACACAAACCCCGTACTTTATAGATTGACACCTTTTCATGAAGCTCCGTATTTTTTGCAACGGACACCTTTGCTCGATAACTCGATACTTGATGTGTGCGACGTACCGTGAAGGGGATAGCAATGAAGTAGCGTGTTTTTCGACGTAGTTCTGTTTGCGGTGTAATTACGCACTTTATGGGCAGGGGTGTCGCCGGGTTCTCACGGTCCCGGTGCGGTGTGTGAGAATGTGCCAAGGTGCACGCAGGGTTCGATAGACCTCCGTATTTGTTATGCACTCTATAATTCGCGTTGTTTCACCGGGAGGTGCCTACCAAATTTTGAGTGATTGTAGTTTTATGTTATTTTATTAGTTATACTATATCTTTCATATTTTATTGTTTTATTTATTATACTTATTTATTTAAACTTTATTGCACCAAAAAAAGAAAGTACAATTGGCGGACTTAATGCTTTAAGGCATTCTCTACCAGTCAACCGCGTGGGAATGCAGAAAGATAATATTAGGACTTAACATTAAATTTTAGTCATATTAAGGCATTTTTGTTTAAAAATAGATTTAGTACTTAATCTTCATTAATTTTAGCCTGGAAAACTTATATAAAACCCTTTTTTTTCATATTATAAGTTTTATTAATTTATTAGTCCACATTATAGTCGGACAAGTTCGTGCGCGACCCTCCAACGCCTCCGAAAGACGTGCGGGGGGCAAGGAAGTGCCAATCACACGCGGCTGTCATAGTAGAAAATATTTTAATAATTATCGTATTTGCAAGCTTCATCTTTCGATTGTTAAATACTTGCAATAGTATTTCTTTCGAGTGTTGAGGGTGTTATCCCTATAACATTGATGAAAGCAACGCGGCATTACAGCGTTAAGAAGCACTTGAATATTTCGGCAGGCTCAAAAATTATTTCAAATTTTGAAATTTATTAACGGGTGTTAGTTTCGTACTAGATTACCTACCTACTTCCGTATACCGAAGATCCTACTTTCTAAGCAGCTGGTTAGTGTGCCATAAAAAAATCCTCAGGTAACTATAACTATTTACACAGGAACTCAATGTACGTTTACTTTCATTAAATGTCATTGTCCTAGTAAACCAGGTGTTCCACTGATGACCTTTCCGTCGGGTTCAGTACGTCCTGCATCGACAAATTAATATTTAATTAGATCGTAAACATTTCTCCCACGGTCAATATTACAAAATAACGCATTATTCGAAAACTCCGATCAAAATATCAGAAGATAACCAACTTTAGTGCTTTGTGTGAGGGTCTACGGGTGCATTTTGTAAACGCAAAAAGCGACAACTTAGTTCTCTTGTTAATAATTTAAAGCTGATACTTAAAGTCATGAATTTAGAGTTTAAAATAGGTTAGCATAACAGCACATGGTATCCTTGTGGTATCATATGAACCGATGTGTGACGGTATTGCATGCGATGCCGTGATGGAGCCAATGAAAAGTGAATAATTCGATGTCATATGTCGCTGACGTGTGAATGGGGTGGCCGGCGCGGTGGGAAAACGAGCTTTTATCGGAATTTTTAACAGTAGCATTTTGTAAATTAGTAAAGATAACATGAGCGAGCAGTCATCCTGAAAACACACTCCTCAAAATTTTGCTCGGGCAAAGAGGGTTCTCTTACTTTCTATTAAAACTTACCGCCTGCGAAAAATAAATAAGTTTGTAACGAAATAAACGTATGCCAAGACCAAACAAATACATACATTTTTGGCAGCTACCCTGTGGAAGACAGAGATAAATGAAATGTATTTAATTCGGTCGTTAAAAGTTCGGTGAGATATTGCCATGGACGCCCACGAATTTATGGCGGATTCCTAAAAGGCAAACAAGGTGCTTAATATCCTACAAACTACCCAATAGCAATTATACGTGACAAACCCCAAAGATGAAGGAAACTCGAGACAGTAACAATTTTTATGTGAATCCGGTAATCTCCGAAATCCCAGACCGAAAGTAAAAGTTTAAAAAACAACAAGAAAAAGCTTCGATCATTCCTTTTCCGTGTCATGCAGGCGTGTGAACCGACGTATGGATATTGTTTAATGGATAACGGGCCAGCTTCCTTCCTACGAGATCAGGGGATGTAATTTATTACGACGTAAAAACTTGAGGATTGTTGTTGGATTGTGGGGACCTGAGTAATAATACGGAGCCCTCATCTATACGGTCAGTTTGTAAATACGGCTCTTCTTTGATGTTACTTGATACATTTGTAAAGTCGTTGAAGAGATTTAAAGTTTAAATAACTTTTTGAAATGGAACCACATGATAATGGATGTTAATTGGATAGTGTTTGAGTTTACTACTTACAAAGATAAAGCCCATAAAGCCTTTTTAGCTGTATAATGTTTAAGGAGCAACGGTTCGGTATTTTTAAACAACTTTCAGTGGGTATAAGAACCCTAGCTCGAAACCAAAAGATAATCAACGTTACCTAATTGTTTTTTTTACGTATCTGACTGAAATCACTTAGTACCTTTTTAACTTTGTGCCAATTTCAAATATATTGTAATGTAGAAAAACAAATAAGTAAATAGAGCCCACAGAGATACTGTCATAGACGAATTATACATTCGTCCATGATACTGTGCACATAAATAGGTATGTACACAGACTGCAGTTTGACGCTTCCTCTTAGCGATGGGCGATTTTTCGAAAAAAAATAATCGAATGAATCGACAATCGACCATTCGAACTATCGAATGTCGATTTAGTAATTCGGAAAAAAAATAATCGAATAATAATCGACAATCGAATGATAATATATACTCAGCCCTTCGATGCATTCGATTGAATTGCCACAACAGGACAGGCCGCGAACGAATGATTAATCGACGCGACGAATGACGATTTATTCGTTAGTAGTTAGTAGTACGGCTTGCGCACCGCACGCTCCGATATTGCTCGCCGCATAATCGAAGGATAATCGAATGACTGCGGTTGCTTATCGAATACATTCGATTACAGGGACCATTCGAATAATTCGATTAATTTAGTAATAATCGCCCGTCGCTACTTCCTATAATTGTAATAAAGAAAAAGGGTATTTATCAGAACTAACTCTAATATACTTACCTAGTCAGCTCTCACAGAAAAAAACTTGTTACTTACATCCAAAATCTGTAGCACTTTTTCATACCCCGATACGAAGATTTCCCATGGAAACAGGTGGGTACAAAAACCGCGCCCTTTGACTATCAACTGGTTTAAATATTTTAAAAAAAACTTCCATCCGGGACGATTTCCGGGTCGGTCGGACGCCGGACAAAAAACTTATTGTGCCTGATTGATGGATAAATATTTGTAAATGTTCACATTATAACGTGAGAATATTGAGAGCTACTTCCGATGAAGATAATTTATTGGAAGATGATGTAGCTTGACCGACTTTATGGACATGCCGCGTTGATAAAAAGACGTAAAAATTCAATTTATAAACCGAGCATCTAACTATAAAAGAGTGCTACCTAAATTAGCTAATTGTTAATTAATTATTAACTTTAATTTAATTTCGGATAGAAAGAGATAATTTTGGACGGAACATTATATCATTTAGGTGCGGTCGTCTCTCGCTGAAGTATGACTCATAAATCGATTACAGACCTACAAATGATACGGCTTGATAAAAATATTCATAACTTCTCGACTGGTGTCGCGAGTAAATCAAGGCCACAATTTAAAGGCCAATTACTGGCACACCGACCATTAGCCCATTAGCTTTTACATGCTAAAAGTCCATAAAAATAAAAATCATAAAAATTAATAATCTTGACTTGTTTTGAGATTAATGAATAGACACAATCACACAAATCCTAAAAAGCACAATACAGGCAAAATCAGGCTAAATCCCATAACAGTACACAATTCAGATCATGCCCTTTTATGGCAACGAGATAACAGGAAAGAGCTTTAATCATAGATTAGTTCCCTACTTTCCGGCTGTCCTAATTCCTATACACAAAACGGCGAGCGATGCATTTTATCACACAGTTCCCGAAGTTCAAACACCCTTGCCCTGCAAACAGTCCTGTGTATAGCGATGCGGACTTCCCTCGGTTCCCACGGTGCGGTGACAGGTGGGCTCCCTGCGACACTCCTTGTTTACTGGCGTTCGGAATTTGGACGTTAGCGCTTAAAGTTTAAGGATAGTTTTGGAATGCTAGTAAATTTTCGTTTGTACCCAGCTACTTTAATGTAGCTATTTATTAATTTACATAATTAAAAGGTAATGATGGCATATTAATATACGCATATTGATAAATAAAAATGAATCGCTAAACCAGCTGAGTAGAAAACTCAAGAACGGCTGGACCGGTTCGGTATTTTTTTTCCCCAAGTATTCATTGTCGTCTCGGACTTTTTCCGTCGACTTGTACTGTAAGACCTTCCTTCTTGCTAAATTTCATAGACGAGGAAGGTTTTTATGAAGATAAATTACATTGCTAGAGAAATAGTAAGAACTAAGGCGTGACAAGTTCGTAGAGTCCGCCATAATTAATAATATTAATTAAGTATGATGTCATATCATACGTAATCTAACACTTAGACAATTTAAAACTACTTTGACAAAGGGGAAATGAGTGCACTGCCACGTCCCGATATAAATTGTTTAAGCTTATACATATCTAGAACTTAGATAAGTATTTGTGTTTCAACTTGTGCAAATTAATATAAATTACCTATTTGGCAATGTGTGCTTGTGCTATTTACTCGTGTTTTTCTGTACTACCCATAAATAACTCCTAAAATGCAGACGTCCCCAAAAACATTTATTAATTCGAACAAAAAATCACCAACGTTTCAACACCAACCCAATTAAAAATAGATAATCTTTAACAGCTTGCCGTCCGAAATGACCAATCATTTTTTGCCAACTTATTGACAATCCCTTGGACTTGTGGGAAGTATCCCCGATCGCAATTCTCAGTTACCAACCCGATACCCCATTGTGCTAGGCACCTTGAACGTTGAGGGTTGACGGGCGCCTTTGTGCGCACACAAAAGAAAAGATTACGGGGCCCTTTGTAGTTGTATACCACTTTCAATGAAGATTGTGGGAGTCAATCTGAATGAGTGGCGCTTGTTTCTTTTTGGTTTACGTTTGAAAAGAACTGTGTGAATTAATGGCTTATTAATAAATAATAATAATGTCCTCCTAGCCGAATTTCGATTACAGTCGTCAATCTCAATAGATTAGCCGACTGCGCGGAATATATTATAGTGCACAATGTGCAGTGTAATGGCTTATTATTGGAGATGTTAATGTAAAGTACTTGAGCAGTCAAACTTCTAAGTAATCTGGTCCTTAAGATAATCGGGGGTGGTGTCAATGAGCTAGATTTGATAACAACAAGAATCACAAAATTAAAACCTACCTTACCTAACCTTACCTTAAACTAAAACATTACCTGTTTAGCAAAATAAAACAACGGTTTATTTGGGAAAGATGTTAGATCTTAAAATTTTGATTTTACAGCTTGTGGAAAAATAGGTATAGAAAGATGAATCTTTAGGTTACGAAATTTTAGGCAGAGGTGGAAGATGTTTAAATAAAATGCGTAAATAATTTTAAAATTTATAAATTTTATTATTATTTTGATACATTTTACCGCACTCGCAAAAAGTTAAAGTTCTAAATAAAATGCAATAATAAAAGTATCATTAAACTCGTGCTGTTAACTTAATTATAATTTTGATGAGTGCAATTACACATGCTACACAATAAAAATAAACTAAAGAAAACACGAACAAATATTGTGACACTTTAGTGAAACTACACATGATGGGAATTGTAAGCAAAAGCTATTCTGACCAATGGAAAACGTATGTTACGTCAACTTACACAAAGGTCATTATCGCATCAACTTAATACCCATGCGTACTTTTACATCACCAATGACACAAATAGATACACAAATAATATAAATAAAATAAACCTAAATAAACAGATTGCAATCTTTATAATCGAGACGTAAAATTTTAAACCTATCTAACTAATTAATAAATGCATTGATAAATGTCACTTTAGTAGCTATGCACTAGCAAGAAACTGGGCGGTTTTTTACCTTGGTATTTATTTTCGCATAAAAATTAGGAATGGCATATCTAAAATCAATAATTAAATATCTACTCTAGAAAACGATTGATATATCTCTCTCTTTCTGGTACATGTGCTACAGGAGAGAGAGATTGACAAGAGATTCATTCTTCAAGACACAATATTTATTAATTTTAAAATACGTGTTAATTTCTGAAACATGCACACATCACGATTTTCTTTGACGTGCACACAACACGTGTAAGAGTGCTAATAAATGCTTAAAGATATTTTATTCTCTTCTCATAAAAGTTTTAAAATAAAAAACTTACAATATACATTAAAAATTCAGTAATATAATTTTTGGTCAATTTTATAAAATTTGTTACCAGCTCTAAAAATCACAAAATTTATTTGATCACAACACTTTTTTCGAAACTGGTCTAATTGTCACAAGTTAATAATATAAGCTTATCAAAATTGTTTATTTCCGACATTTTATAATCTTAGGTCGAATAAATTGCTAAGTCCTACAATCTAATACACTGGCACTGGTTTATCACAGAAATAGTAGCTTAGTGATACTTGCTTAAGCCATTAAAATGAACTTAATACTTCAATTTAGTTAAATCTTCATTTATGACTTTTCTTCATTTATGGTTTTTTTTAAATGGTTGTAAAAATAAGTAAAATGAGAATTTGGTTTTTACGAACAGGATTTACTCCGAATAGCCTTATATCCTACAGACAGATCCTTCAAAACTGGATCAAACTAGAATCTACTTAAAATACACAAGAGAAAGTGTAAATTTAAGAAATTAAAAATAGTATTAAAAGCGTAACGTGAACTCTGAATTAAAATGGCAAAGATACAAATTCGAAATCAAGTCGTGAAAAAGTATAATGTCTTATATAAAAAATATAAGACCTATACCACATTCCGTAAAAAACTTCTTTTTGAAGTCTGTTAAAATATGTTCCTAAGACCGAACTTTATGAGGATAAGAAACCAGTACTCGTAGTAGTACAGTTGGCAACACATTTGAACTTACATTTTCGTCCTGAAATCGCACTTATTACAACTCTATAAGATTCAGTATTTAGTTCAACGTGCTATCGTGTACATAACCGGATTGAATAAGTAGATACACAAGCTGAGGGATATTTGTACCTCAAGCTACAAAAAGCAAATCGCTTTAGAACAGACTTTTAGGAACACACATGACAGAGGTCGGAATTAGGTAGAGTTATTCATGTACTTACACTGATTTCATACAGCGAAATAATAAAGTGGATATGCCTTAAATCCCGAGATTAATTTTAAAGAGCAGTAAAATTCCTTGATTTTTTTTAATAAAAAGTTATTTACTTTTACACAATTTAACTACTGCACGCGCGAAGTTTCTAAACTTACATCAATGACATCGGATGTCCGAAGTTGCAAAATTCAAATACGCGCGATGTTGGCACAGTTGTAGTTCGCACAACATAGCTTGTGAGAACAAAATAATACAATAGCGGAAATGCGGAGCACTCCCCGCTTAACGGAATGTACTAGATTTTGTCTCTTTCTAGCGCATTTAAACTATCTATTAGCAATAAATCGGTTTACTCATTCACACAGCTCATTCGGTTACCTCGGTTCGACCTATTGTGTTTTGTGTGGTGAATCCTGTTTAACCCTGGCTTGTTTACTAGATTCTGGACTCTACTTAATACGGGACACGGGATTGTCCATTAGAAATCCCGGGAAGGTCTACATTAATATCAACATTTCGATGCCAGTACATAGATAACTCTACCTTATTCCGACCACTGCACATGAGTTACAAAAACAGTCATAAATAATCTTTGCACAATATGTACAAGACATTTAAGATATCAGACAATCGTCACACTTAAAACAATATTATTTTTATTATAATAATTTGGCAGGTTGTAAGTTCAACATATATTATGAATAATAACATGTTAAAACCTTATTTATACATTACAGCATACAATAGAGAAATGAACGCAACACACACAGTTTAAACATATGACTAAGTGAGGTCAAAATAGTTATGGGACCACTAATGGTGACAAATACCTATTGTTTTCTTCTTATTACTCTAATAAGTAGGATGATATTCTACTGGTACGTTGCATTCACAGCTTTCGATACTGCACAGTCGAGGAAGACGGTCACAACGGAAAAACCAAGTGAATCTACAGCAGTGCACTCAATAAAAAAAGTAGGCAGTTTTTTTTTGTTCAGCATACATCTTTGATTTCGTAGTAAGTTGCCTGTGTTGCGATGCGTTTACGCATCACGTGGATGTTAGTGGTACAAGTGAAAACCCAACCAAACGCACACTTAAACTGTTACAATGAAAATTTCCTCGACTATGCGCACTGGGTCGACTCGATTAAACTATAACATATTTACAGGAACTAATTTAATTGCACAGATTCATCCTATCTCAGGTTAGCTGCCAGCGCTCGAGAAACGAATTGTTTAGGAAACATTCTCACAATTCAGCCGATCGGAACTATAACTTAAGTTGAGGCTTCATAAGACGCCGCATAGAAAATTAAGCTTTACGCACATGATGAGAAATCGTAGCGGACTACCCGATCCGCGGACGACTTATTTCTAGGGCACTCATAACCGTAACCAGAGATCGGATTATCGGGCGCTTTATTCGTAAACTTTAAGGAAGTACTGACATGGAATTAAATTATGGAATTGAAACCTGCAAACAAATTTCTTAAGTTAAAAAATAAATTACTGTCATGAAGTTAAAACCACTAATTGTAGACGGTCTCATTTTTGTATGCTTAGTGATGGTTCTATGCTCTCGTAGTAGGTTCTGACTGGCACAGAAAGTTGTTACGAGACAAACATATCACGAAAGAAATACTTGAAAAAGTTTTCACACTAGTATTTTTATGAAAGACCATCCACAAGACATTGGTGTTTTCGCGCTTGAACTGAAAATGCAATAAATACTATCTTACAGTCTTTTATATCAGGAAGGGTAGTATCATAGATTGATTTGGGGTCAATGACCGTAAACATTGATATTAATATGGACATGCCTCCGGTATTCTAGACTCTCAAAAGTATTAAGACTTAAATAGTTGTAAGTGCCAAACCAAGTAATTTCTGGTAACAGTGACAAAAATGAGTAATATATTATGATAAAAACCGGAATTTTGCGTTATCGGTTCTTCAAGAAAAGTCATATCCATATTATTCTAGCACTGTCAAAGTACAATTAATCACTACCTACTCCGATTTCCGGTCGTTACCTAAAAGTTTAGGTAGATAAGCGCCTTAGTAATCAATCACTGCTCACAAGTGAATACAGCTCATTTTGTATGCCGCGTCCCTAACCTGTAGGCACATTACATGCTCACATAGGCACATCGGCGACGTACTCCACCCGAAGCAGCAAGTCCATGAGATCATGAGGCTGCAGCCAGCGCCACGGCACCGACTCGCGGCAGGGGCGGGGTCGGGGGTGGGACAACGCGTAGAGCAGGCACACGGCCGCCACGAAGCAGACCACGGCGAATAGTTGGAACAGCACCGATACCGCGTCCCTGCAATCACACACTGGGGGATTGAGAGGCGATGTGGGCGCTGTAGTGGCGACTACCTACAGGATTTCGCTGGAATAGGACGAAGCGATTGTTTGGGTGATGTCAAAGAAATTTAGAGGATATGATTCGCATCGGGCCTTTTGAAAAGGGCCGGCTCATTTCTACATTAAACAAGCTTGAGTACTTTTTGCTATCGCACTAAACTCTATTGCTATTTGTTTGGTTGTTATTCAAGTTTGAAAATTGAAAATCTGATATTTTTTTTGTAGGCCAGCACTTTTCAAAAAGGCCCAAAAAATATGAAGCCTGCATTTTGTCTTATACAAATATTTTAAGATAGTCGGGGTTTTTAGAGATAAAACCGATGAATTAAAATTTTACGTAATAAATTATTCCATTGTTATTCGTTATCGAATGGTTCCCACTAATTGCCATTATATTTATAATTCTGACGTGTTTTTTTAATTCCTAACCAGTATTTGACAAATTTAATTAGAGAATAATGTTAAACCATACCTTCTTAAAATTGACGGAATATTAACAGTAATTCACTCGTAAATTACTATGACTAGTCTTACAACTACAGACTTTTATCAAACATCACTACAGTTTAAGTTACAAATTTAAAAAAATGATTGAAAAATTACTACAAAGCAACTATTACGTTTACACACAAGACTATCTAATATCAGTCCATCTATTATAACTAAGTACTACTAGTAAGTAGGAAGTATATTTACACACCAGAAATATTTCCTCAAGCTACGGTGCGGGACGACTGCTTTCCTTTTCTCGCAATCGGCGCACGGCACGTCCACTTGCGTTTCCACCGATGACACATCTGTAACATGCCAAGGTCAATTCACTGATATTTCAACATACTTTAAATGTAACTACTTCTAAGAACTACCAATTACGTTAATCTTTTTTTTACTACATACGTTTTCGATTAGAATTACTGGAATTACACAATTTAATCAAAACCAACATAGAATATCAAAAATAGATAAAAAATATATTAGTTATTTCCACCACCGTATAACAACAGTAGAGTGACGCCACAAAACACAAATTCGACAACACAAAACAATAACTTTATTCCATACTATTTTCTTCATGTCACTATGAATTTATTCATATTATTACCCCATGCTGTAAAAATAAACGTCACCGTGGATGAAAAAGAATGTCCATCCAAAATTCATTCATGTCGAACATTCATTATTACGCAGTTATTATTAACGTTTTGATTATATCGTTACAATGATTAATGCTACGAAACAATTTACCAACAAATCTACCAAAAATACTTTATTTTACCACTATTTCGACAATACTCAAAATACCGATACTTTAAATGTCGTAAGCGATTTACCGCCATCAGTCTGACATTGCGCACAGCACACATCGCGGTCGAAGCCTTCTATGATCTTGCTCTGGTCGGCGCAAGCCTTTTCTAACTGCCTGATCTCAGCTTGCATGCCGTTCAAAGCAGCTTGGAGGAAACTATTCCTCCCGTTACTGTCATTCACTAACTTCTGAAGTATGTTCAAGTTATCTTCGTAACGAGACAGCTCGCTCTCTGTCTCTTTCATAACGCGCTGTGAACGTTTCACCTCCGATTCTAATTTGTCGATGTTTCTCTTCATTCTTTCGCACTCGAGACATCTCGAACAATCGATGCAGTCTATACTATTATTGTTGTTGGCGACGTCTTCTGTTTGAGTATGGGCGGTGGAAGCGCATGTGCATACGTGATCATCTAGATCATCGGTTTGTGTTTCAGAGTGAGCCACTTCTACATTCATATCGGTTTCACTGTCCGTTTGTGTTGCGACAGTCGTCATGGAGGTTTCGAAGGGGTTGTTGCATTTCTCGTATTGGTTGGGGTTCGCTTCGGGCAGGCTCAGCCTGGACACGTTGAAGCTGAGACGGATCTCGTCAAATAGGGACATGTTGGTGCCCCGCCCCTGGTCTTCCTTTAGGGCGTTTACGAACGACTCTTCGTCCAACAGACGGTTGTCTGGATGGGGAAATGAAGGGTTACTAAATGGGAAATGGGTGATGAAAATGTTTAGGAACAACACATGAGATTTCTGTTATTCTGTAATGTGATGTCTGCCGTAGGAAAAACGGCCAGTTTTAAATTACGCTAATACCTATATTGATTACCAGGAGAAAGGACGCAATTGGATCTGGACGACTGGATATCATATAATTTATCCTAACAGCAAAAAAACCATACTAATATTATAAATGCGAAAGTATGTCTGTCTGGCTGTTGCCTCTACACGCTGAAATAGCTGCACCGATTTAGATGAAAGTTTATGAGCCTAGGAAAAATATAAGCTACTTTTTGTCGCGATATAAAACCTTCACGGGGGTTTATGTCGCCAATTCGACATTTACGCGGGCAAAGCTGCTTGGAACCGCTCGCAACGTATATTAAAGAGTTTATTCCCTTAGTTGGGTTTAAACAGCCAAAAAAATCAAATTAAATTTCGCTCACAAAAATTAGTCGACTGTGTCATCCGGTGGGACTCGAACCCACGTTCGCTATCCGGGCGAGTGCGAGAGAGTAAAAACTTGCAAAATAATTGCTAAAGTTATAAAAATAATTATCAGTCAAAAAAAACTCAAGCATGTGTATTATGTACGCACTGACCTTGCGAGAAGCGGCTATCGGCCGTGAGGCTGTCAAGAACGGTGAGCATCTGGTCCTCGGTGTAGCTGACGTCGACGGAGCGGTCCAACCGGAGCTGCGGCTGGTTCGCCTTGTTCACCAGCTCCTTCAGCTCCATCTCCAGGAGCACCTGCGAATTGACATTGAATTGTGCAAAACATTGTACTAAAAACCATAATGTCCTCCTAGCCGAATTTCGACTACAGTGGCCTACCTCAACAGAGATTAGCCAACTGTGCGAGAGATATTATAGTGCATAAGTGTTTACGCAATACACAGGTGTACTCTCTGTTTCGTCACTCTCATAATTCGGTGAGACAGCAGTTGAAGAAAAACCAGCTAAGTGCGCGTCGGACTCGTGCACGACGAGTTCCTATACAACATTAGCCACTACATTTAAACTCTTTTTTAGTTATAAAAACGACAAAAAAACGCATCTGTGTGTATGGGAGTCCAACATAAACATTCATTTTATTCTGTGTTTAGGGTTCCCACAGTAAAAACAGGACCCTATTACTAAGCCTCCGCTGTCTGTCGGTCCGCGTTCCATGATAGCCGCTTGGAGCCGCATGCGGGGAGCCGGAGCCGCAAGCCGCATTGCTCGGAAGTCTACCTTTAGCCTATTCAGTCACCTTCTCCTTGATGAGTTGCTGCAGGAACTCGTCCTGGTCCTGCAGGCGCGCGGCGAGGTCTGCGTGCGAGGCCCGGAGCGCCTCGTTGTCGCCCAGCAGCGCGGCCTGCCGGCTCGCGTACATCTCGTTGATGCGGTGGCACTCGTCCTTCGACTTTGTGAGGAGATCTTGCAAGGTAAGTTTCTGAAATAAAGTGCAATGGTCAGCTAAACTTTTCTGAAACTATCACTATAATAATTCGGGGTTTGAAACGCAACGTAGGCCCGTTACCACGGTCCGGAACGTCGGAATAAAAAGCAATATGCTTAGATAGGTATGTTGCTTAAACTCGGTATGTAAAGTAAAAAACAACCTATGGTAATTAATTTCCAAACCGTTTACAGATTTTATGCCCATAAATAATCACTATACAGTTACTTATACCACCTAAAATTGAAAGATGTGGCTTATTTTTACGAAAGTAGGAGCATAATTTATGCTTCATATGCACTCTAAACGCACCGGAAACCAACATATGATGTTACTATTTGCATGTGTGAGAATTTCCAATCGAGAAAAAAGTTAGCTTCCAGAGACAACCCAGTTAATATTGAAGAAAGACATCATAGGCATGCTTTTGACGTCACAAGTTTAAGTTATCAATAATTAATTACAAAATAACTACTGAATAACAAGTCAAAATACTCAAATTACTTTCTTAATTTAGTCTTTACTTCAAGAAAAAAATAATATCTGATTCCTGACATACCGAATTCCTCTATTATTATAGTAAGATTAGATAGTAGCAACAAGAAAGCTTAAAGCTATATTTTTTAGAAGCTGTTTAAGGAAGATAAATTCGGTTTCTTGGCTTACCACATACCTAGATTGCAATAGTTATAGCTTTCAGAAAGCAATGATAGGTTTTGTCAGGAATGCAACAATACCTTTTAAAATAAAGTAATAAGGTAAGGTCAGCCTATTATATCCCACTGCTGCAATCGCCACACCTCAACTATGAGGAGTTGATGGAGGGTTGTCAAGGCAAGTGTTGGTCACTTACCTTACCTATCTTACTATCAGATGTTACCTTTATCAAGCCCCGATAATGATGTTTAGCAATTGGTTTCTGCTAACATCAGTTGATATCAGTTGTTAAGCCTAGTCAGAGGCAAATCATACACAACGAAGATTCCTAGCGCTATCTCTTGACGATTGATGACAACGCCTTTACAGGTACCTCTAGTAGTATTCACTGCTAACTACTGCTCAGCCGCTACGCTAGGGCTCACTTTTTTTTTTAATGCGGTACTCTTACTGGTCCTTGTGGCGCAGTGGCGGCAGTACTTTGGTAGTGATACCAAAGTTAGGCAACCCGCGGCGCGGTCGTGATTGGATGGGTGACCATTCCGACCATTTAAGTGACGTCCATGACAAGCATCTCCGTGCTTCGGAAGGCACGTTAAGCAGTTGGTCCCGGCTTATATCTGTTGGTATTAGTCGTTAAGCCTAGTCAGAGGCCCTAGGGCTGCTTAATAAAATCTGACAGTAAGTTTGTCACTTACCTTACAGACACCCCTCCACCAATCCGCACTGAGCCCGCGTGGTGGAGTATGGCTCGTTCCTCCTCATAGTTGAGGTGAGGCCTTTTCCCAGCAGTGTGATATATATAGGCTGACTTTACTTGTTTTACTTTACTCTTACTGGCGCAGGCAAACGGTCACACGATCATACACTCCTAATACCCACCTCAGTCTCCAACTGTGCCACCTGCTCAGTGAGGACCTTCCCTCGCTTGCGGAACCCTTCGAGCTCGCGGCGCGTTTCGTCCAACGCGTGCTCGCTGCTCAGCAGACGATCGCAGGCTTCCTCGTAGTCGCGACGGACGTGCGACAGCGTTATGTTTTCTTCGCGTAACCTTGTGAAATAAAAAACTTTATAAATTTAAAACCAAAAATGCAGAAAAAGATAGCACTCACTTTTTTAAAAATTCTTTTCCAGCAGGTATTTGACTGTAATGACATGATTGATGCGAGATGTAGACATAGTCTATGGTAATCTTATGTAATGATAGGTGATGTTAAATTTTAAGACAAAGCATGCTCAATAAAACGTCTATTCACTCAGCTTTTTAGAAGTAAAAATAAATAAATACACTAAAACTTTGTCAATTGTTCAATAGGATATACATGCAGATGCAAATGTTTAAGTCAAGACTAGACACTAGTGTTTATGCTTGCTGCCGACTGTACTTTGACCGAGCTATATACAGTCAATCTAGCAAAACTTGCAATAACTTACATCTAAATTGTTATCTAGCTACAGAGGATATCTTTTATAAAGTCACACCTTAAAATCTACAAGATATTTCTTACATGTTCAAGTGTCCCCTGAGCGAGTCCCGTTCCGCTGTCAGCGTAGCTAGGGCTTCCTCATGCTGGCGGTCAGTGAAGTCCAGCTGGCTGCGCAGCTGATGAGCCAGATGTGCCTTTTCACGAAGCTCGCTTTGCAGATCTTCCAGGAGTTGGAAACCTACACAAATAATAATATTCATAATATTCATCATCATCATTATCAGCCGCAGGATGTCCGCTGCTGAACATATTATGTAGGCCTCCCCCTATCTAAAGCAGCAATAATTTTTTATTTTTTATTTTCCCAAGTATCAATGACCATAAAGTAAACTAACAGGTAATTCATTATTTTTCGTTTTAAGTCCTAAGTCTTATTTCAAGTCTGTTATTCTTCAAATAAAAACATACATTCTTATTAATAAAAATCGCCTATTCCAAACATAATCTGATGTTACACTTGGACTTGTTAATCCCAGAGTAACAGAGTATTAACTCAGTAGAATCAATTGTCACTAATAAACATGGAGTAACTTGGGACTAACAATGCATTCCTTAAACCAAGATTAATGCAATTGTTATGGCAACCCAGTTAAGATAAAAGTAAAAATAATGAGTTACTGAATGAATGAGGAATGAAACTGAGGCTGTGTTGTGATGCTTTCTGTCAAATTGGCTTATTACGTATGACTTTTCGTCTGTGCAAACTGGAGTGCCGCATACTATATCTGTGTAAATAATGAGCCAAAAACGGTGAACCGTTTCATTAACTAAGATTAAGAAGAAATGGTAATCCTCGTGTTGATTCTTTGTTATTGGTGGATTATTTAATATTATCATATTTATTGCAGCAATTTTTTCGGTCTGTTATAAAAGAATACACCCTAATTATTGAAAACAAATCCCTGGATACAAATACAAACAAAATAAAGTCCAAAGTTTGGGATCTTGGAAATCTTTGGAAGACGATGAAAGTGAATGCAAGTAAAACATACACCTTTAAATGAATGCTTAAAACAGGCGGAGGTGCAAGACCAACTAGGTACTTCAGATGACTCCATCGTTGAAATTAAAGATCTTTTGTTGTTGAAAATTAAGGTTATGCATTGAAATAAATGACATAAACACTTACTCTATGCTTAGTCAATCTTTAAACCATGTAGTGCCCAGGATTAACTTTTAGTCCGAGAGTAGATTCAGAATAGTTTACTCCTTCCTTACTCCATGTTTATTAATACTGGATTCAGTTTCTCTGAACTTAAGTGTTGGAATAAAGTTAATCCTTCTTTAGTCTGTGTTTATTAATAAGTCTGATAGGTTATAAAACTGAGTTTACAGACAAGATAAAGGATTACTAGTGCTGTATTACATATTTGATTTCCATGCCAAACCAAATCTCAAATGAATAAAAATCAAATAAAGTTACCATCAGAGGAAATTCCCGAGTCAGAATCATGAGGAGCTTGTCCACATCTTAAATTAAAGCTGAAAAAAAGACAAGGATATTTAAATAAAATCATTGCTTAGTCCACCAATTTCTTGTCATAATAAATAGTACTTAACTATTTAATTACATAAGTTTGATTACAAAAAATACTGAAGTGGCATACAGAAAACAAATATTTAATGAGGCAGAATTTTGACTTTATGATTATGTTGTTATGATGAAATTTATATTTAGAAATAACTCTCTATTTTTAGAAACAAATTACAAGTATTTTGTTATAGTCAAAGCACAACTTTGACTATAACTAAATGGTATATGCATTAACCTCACCTTTCATCAAGATCTACTTTACATTTCTGACTTTCACTATACTTGTGCAAAGCTTTTGCGAGTATTGTCACATTTACTTCTGGGTTGGTTAAGTCTGGATCCAGCAAAGATTTTAGGTAGCTGTATTCAGCTCTGTGAATGAAAACAACAGAATTTAAATACATTTATCATCAAGTATCTACTCTGATATAGAGCCAATACTATTGTGATGTCCAAATGATTAATATTCATGGTACTTACTTGTTAGTTTTGATAAATGGGGCAAACTTATCCATCAGAGCGTCCACCCGTAACGTTCCCGAGCTGTCTGCACCGCAGTAGTCAAATATTTGGAGCGCAGTCACGTAATATTCTGCCGATAAGTACCACAATTAGTTCACACGCGGTAATTAGTAATTTTAGACGAAGTACATGTGCACTACCGCAGTGTGTTATTAATAAAATTGATGCCGCTTACCATCCGAATTTGAGGAATCCATGTCAGTGTTCATTTTGTCAATATACTATCAAAAATAAATAGAACACGTTTATACCACGCAAATTAACAACATGCGAGCGTTTTTAACGGCAGAAATGTTTGTTTTCATTACCAATAAAAATAAATTCGTTACAGTCAAAAATAAACGTGGTGGCCAAATGAGGAACTATAAATAAACGTCAATTTGATTTTTGACTTTGACAGTATTTTGTTGCCACATTACAGTTTTAAAATTTCCTCAAAATGTAGCAAGGCAATCTCATGCATGCTTAGAATCTATGGCGGCTTGATAACATCCGACAGTAAGGTTTGTCACTTGCCTTACAGACACCCCTCCACCAATCCACACTGAGCCCGCGTGGTGGAGTATGGCTCATACCTCCTTATAGTTGAGGTGAGGCCTTTTCCCAGCAGTGGGATCTATGTAGGCTGACTTTATTAAGCATTCACTTTGTTTACTGTTATAGTTATGTTTTATACGTGGTTGGTAGTACCTAGGTTAGCGGTTGGTGACGAAGAAGTAAAGGAGCGACTGGCAGGTCCCGTGTTGCGATTACAATTTTATTTTAATCTACTGTACTATTTTATGGAGATAGATGTATTCACCTCATGACTTAGGGTCGTGATCATTATTTGGAAACACACTAAGACTTTCGTGGTAATTTTTAATGGAGTTTCCATTTCAATTAAATGTATATTACATTATTAGTTCATGGTAAAAGTTATAGGTATTGCTGTCCATTTTATTTATTTAAACTTTATTGCACAACAAGCACTTTATACAAAAGGCGGACTTTATGAGAAGTGCCGTTCTCTACTAGTCATGCCTTTTGAGGCTAAGCAGAAATAAAGGTGGGCGGTGAGACAAAACTAAGAACACAATATAATAATAATCAAGTAATGCTAATGTTACAACACTCTAAATGATATTTTATAATACTGTAAATAATAATATAGACAAAAATACAGAATAGTTAACAGCCAAACCAAATAATCAACAACGTTATTAAATACGTTTTTAAACTTATGCCCTGTATATTTTTGTTAGTTACAATTTTTTTCTACTCCACTGGCTAAAACCGTGGACGAATTATAATTCGTCCATGCATGCCTAAACCAAGGACTGCAGCCTTATTCACAAACGTCGTCGTTTTACAGATTTCGAATCCAAGAGACAGATTTCCGAAGACGTCAATAAAATGCGATTATAAACGTCGGAATCATTTATGACTTTTCCACTATGCACAAATGACATGAGCTTTCAAAAACTCCGTTCGGAAATAATGTTTGACATTTGAATTCGGAAAGGATCGGAACGGATACTTTTTTGACGTTTGTGAATAAGGGTGCAATAAGATATTTCTCTTTTTTGAAATCATTGTAACAGGTTTGTTAAATGTAGGTAAAAAAATAAATAGGACCAAGGAAAATAAAACAGTATTTCTGAAAGTAGATTTACTCATAAACCCAGTAAGAATACATTACAACATAAATTAAAAAATATTAATTATCTTTCCCTTATTGTGTTCAAAACTCCCACAAGGCCTTTATGAACTTTGAGCAACGGCAACTTCGTTTCCATCATGGTGAAGTCGCTTAGCTCCATCTGAAAAAAAAAGTTCGATGAGGAGTTTTCTTTTTGATTTGCTAGATGGCGCGAGGTGTCTTTTTTTAAATTAGGATTTGGCATTTGGCACACGCGGTTTGCGTTTTGCCACGACAGGTTAAAAGGTTGGGAAACGGTACAGGAATAAACAAAACGGGAAAGGGAAGGAAAAACTAAACGGTAAGTATCAGGATAGTAGGTGAGTGAGGTGAAGTAGGTAAACAATAAATTATAAATATAAGGCTTTCAATTGGAAATAAAAATACAACATATTGACACTATAATTTTATGTCATTTTTAAATAAATACTCGGCTAAACATTTAAATATATCATAATCACAGGAATATAGAAGGCAGGATATGGATGTTGGGAAAGGGACACGGAAGGAGAGCAATGATAACATAAAAATTGAGCGGTCGTAATTCAGGCAGGCATATACAATATTCAAGTCACCCACTTCAGCACCGCATTCACACAAATCACTTTTGACTATTTTAAGTCTTGCTAAATGAGCTGGGGTACACACGTGTCCCAGCCTCATACGAATGATACTGGAAGAGAGAATTTATTCAAATTTGTTTTGAAAAAACCAAGGTTTACACGGAATATTTGGCTGAATTTGTTTATATGATTTTCCTTTAGTCTGACTACTGATATCTCACTCTTCCTTCCATTTATCGCGCATGTAAAGTTTGGGAAGGGCTACTAAATCATGACAATAGGCGAGGTTTCTTTGAGAAAAATATTCCCGTGAGGTGTCTTTGGGAATAAATACATGAAACCGGTGTTGTTATAGTCCGACAAGTTCTTGCGCGATTCTCCTGACCCTGCAAGGCTACCGGCGAGGAGCGCCACTCACACGCGATTTCTAAAACCGCGCTTAGGCTTCCAACGACTTACTAAAGAGGTGTTAAATTGGATTCATCGGGTCCCGAGTTAAATAATAAAGAAAAAAAAGAAAAAATATGTACCCCGTCAGGCGGGTCTTTGTCCCTGGGCGGGAAGCGGCCGTACATCCGTTCGCAAATGGCGCACAGACCGCACCACGTCCGGAATTTTACAGTGTTCTCGTCCGACTACAACAAAAAGAAAAATAAATGTGCATTAACCCAATAAATAATGTTAGACAACTCTGCCGCTGCAAATTATGCAAATTGGTCGGAAGATTGAGCTGGGCTAGCTGACAATCAAATAAAATCACACCTGGGCCCGTAGCCAAATGGCAATCATTCTGGAGCGAACTTCGCCATCGCCAACGAAATGTTAAAAATATGTATACAAAAGTCACGTGATGGCTTATGTCAGTTTCATACATTTTGTTGGAGATAACGAACTTCACTTGAGAATAAATTGCCACTTGGCTACGGGCCCATTTATCCCCAAACTAAGTGTAGCTTGTGCTATGGCGACTAGGTTAACGGATAGATACATAACTTTTTATAAACATTCATAACTTACATACCTACAAATGCTCGTGTTTATCACAAAAATATTTGCCCCTTGCCATCGACTTGATAAAAATATGGACTCCGTACCGCGATACTAAAGAGTGAAGCAGGGCTCAAGCCTGTGTATGTGAGATCATAGGGTTACAATGGCGGCCGATCGGCTTACATTGGTGTGAGTGTGTGCGTGGGAAGATCGTGTATTTACGATGATGACTGGCTTACTTTGGTGCTTCAGTTTTAATGTAGGCGACAGGAAATCCATATTTTTCTTCATGTCGATGCCCCTTGCCTACCACTTACTAGAACTTCCCCGTTGTCTCCTGCCTCGTGCATCACGGGTTTCCTGTACCCAGTGTCAAGGAGAGTCAGCTTGATATCATCCGGAATGTTCTCTTCTTCTTCATAGCTTTCCCACTCCATGATGCTCTTAAATTCGCTCGCTTGTTTGTTTGAGAGAATCCCTCCCATCATCAGAATGAGTGCTTCTTCTATGTTCTGCAGTTAATGGTTCGAGTCAGTACAGCGATAGATACGCCCTACTATGTATACTGCCTAATCTGTAAATCAATTTTGTCAGTATTTTCGCCTGTCATGCCAACAGTATGGTGCGAGCAAGCGTGATGCGTCTATGTTGGTATACGTGCCTCTTTAGTCTTTGTTCTAAAATGTGTTTTTTTTAATTACTTTATGATGGCTAGAGCCGTAAATATCTACAACGTCGTAGAGTAACCAGAGGCTGCTGGTTTGATCGATTTACCGACGAGAGAATAATGGTGTGCAAGAAATCAGTTTGTCTTAAATTTAAAAAATCACTAGACAATATTGCCATTGGCATGAGTTTTTTTATTCTTCTTCAATAGTTTCCAAAATACCTCAATAGGCATCCTGTAGCCACGTTCACGAAACTTCCTCAAAACCGTCAGGTAAAGCAGTTGTTTTGACTTCTTCAGAGTTACGAATCTTGCTGCGTAATTCATCGGCGTCAAATCTGGAATTGACAAAAGCAGGCTATAGTATTAACTTTAATTTATACAAAGGTTGGTATGGCAATTGTGGTAGGTTCTGCCGAATTTCACCTTATCTGGCTGTTACAAGTTCATGCGCGACCTTCCTCCGGCCCGGCAAGACGTGCGGGGACGAGGAAGCGCCAATCGCACGCGAATGTCATAAGAAATCCCCTTCCCCGCGATACCACCCGTCCCCGTAAAGTTGTAATGGGGGCAACTTTGGAACAAAAATAGTCTAATATGCTGGAGAAACGTACAGCTTTTAAAAAAGCCTGCGTCTATGTTCTTTTTAGGGTTCCGTATCCGAAAGGCAAAATACGGAACCCTAATAGTTTCGTCAAGTCTGTCTGTCTGTGCGTCCGTCCGTATGTCACAGCCACTTTATTCTAAAACTATTAGCATTACACAGTTGAAACTTAGTAAGTAGATGTATCCTGTTAACCGCTTTACGATTCTCATACAAAACATAATGATATTTAAGGAGGGGCTCCAATACATGAAACTAAAACCAAAAAAATTCATGAGTCAAACCTATGCGTGTCTATGGATAGGTCTTTTAAAATTACATCGAGGTTCCTAAAAGCATTTTCTCTAAAAGTCTAACGTTTGAGAGATAGATGCTTCCAAAGTGGTGAAATGGGCGTACCCCCGTCTAACTTTTGAACTAAACAAGTGTAAATGTTGAAAAAAATACATGATGCAGATCGTAACAAATTCTTTCAACGAAAATTGGTTTGAACGTGATCGAACTAGCAGTTTTTGATCCTAATTCAGTAAAAGTTGGCACGGAACCCTTAGTGCGCGAGTCCGACTCGCACTTGGCCGGTTTTTTTAAATGGGTTTGCTCTTGACTAAGCCAGACGTGGCGTAGGCAGAGTCAACGGTGGAGTGAGCTGACCCAGAAGGTTCTGGCACTCCCACTCACTGTCGAAACACAGCAAGCTGCTTGGCGTCGGTGACAGTGTGGTAGCTACCAGGCACCGCTGATACGGGCTAAGGGCCAATTTTACTGATTTTTTAATTTTGACGTCATGGATTTATGTTTGACGTTCATAAGTGGCATTTTCTGTCAAGCTGTCCTAAATTGAATAAATTAGTTTTGTTTTTGATAGGATCCTTTAGCCGCCATCGCAAACTGAAGATTGTGATGACGTTGCCCGGGATGGACCACTATCTATGTTTTGAACACTCACCCTCGAGAGCTGCGGTGTCTATGGGCAGAGTGAACTGCGCGTTCTGCCGCGAGAAGACTCTCGGTATGTGCAGCCAATCGCCCAGACTGACGGCTGGCACTTTGAACTCCTTAAGTAGAGCTTGCATCTCCTGTCCGTAGTGCCGCTCGGGGCGCGTACGGAGTGCTTCTTCAAGGACGTATCGTCTCTGTGGAACAATCCAATTGGATCAGTATAATGAACACAAGTCTTGTCCTGCGTGACCCTACACCTGCACACTTGAGGACCTGTACAACGCTACTAATAATGCTCTGTTCCTCAACAATAATATAAAATACAAGCTCACGCTTAGTATGAGGCTAGGTAATTGGTGTGTTTGTTGGAACAATTTATTATTAATTTATTTATTAATACAACGCCAGAGTCGTCACAAAAAGAAGAAGAATGAACACATCGACGCTACCATATTTTTCTGTTCAATGTCGATATTAATGTCTGGGTGCATCATGTCCAACACTTTATTATTGTGTGCCTAGACTGCGAGCAAGCTGTCACGCACTTTTTAGTCACGACCACAGCCCTCTTCCAGGAATAGAAAAATTACAATTACTTTTGCCTAAAAATTCTAATAAGCGACGAATGCGCAGGCACCGTGGTTAGGTGCCTGCGCATTCGTCGCTTATTAGAATTTTTAACGCTTATTAACCGTGTAAAATACCTCGACGCGTTTCGCTGAACTCGGACGACTTTTCCAAGTAATATTGTAGGTAAAATATCCGCATCCGAATATCCGAACTCTAACCTTACTACGTCTTTATTGCACAGACAAAAAAGAACAAATGGCGGACTTTGATACCTAAAGGCTTCTTCTTCATAGTCGTATACCTCATGACTGAGGGTCGTGATCATTATGTGGAATGAAACACACACAACTTGGCAATTCGATGGAGTGGTTTGCCATTGCCTTCTCCATTTCACACACTAGCCTACTAGTTTTCCTTCACCGTTAGGCAGCGATACTTAAGTTTCTATAACAACTCAGTGGCACAGGCGGGGATCGAACTAACGACCTTACGGATAAGAAGTAAAGTTTTCTCCGCTCGGCTATCGCGCCTTTTTACCTAAAGGCTTACTTACTGAAAAAAGTACAGTTCAGCCCCACCTTAGTATCAAACTCGGTCTCGATCGCCTCCTCATCGACCTCCCTATGCAAGTACTTGAGGATCTCATCGTCGAGGAAGGAGTCGGTCTTCCTGGCCGCACCAGTCTTCACGAGCGGCGGGATCACGATGTCGTCGTCCGGGGACTCAGCTACCGAGCCCCGGGAACTCGGGTTTTGGGAGTCGGATACTATGCCTGCAATCTGTGGACAAAGTTGTTACAACCACTGGCTTATAGTCCGACCGCCTAACTGAGTCCTCGTCTGTGGAATACAGGGGTGCGAGGTAGACGAGAACGGGAACCATGAGTGGTGCGGGCGGCGGGCGCTTGTGATTAAAATTTTAAAAAGAATGAAAATTTGAATTTCAAAATTCAAATCGCTTAAGCACTTAATACCATCCTATTTGTGTAGTACCCTACTTAGGAAGATATAATCGCAGTTCACAACTAAGGTTTCTAACTAGGACGGTGTCTGGGGGCCCTCTGTAAGACGATATCGAGTTTCGACTGTAGCCGTCCCTGTCACTATGCTAGCATGTCAGTGCGAGCGAGCGCGACGGTTCAACGCGAAAATACGGACAATGCGTTATCATCAGTTGACTGTTCGCCGCGACCAAGTTAGGATGCGACAGTGGCCGTTACTCTGCGGTGCGGTGACTCACGCGAGTTCAAAATGTCTGTGAATATTGTGAAGTGCACAAATTGTAATATCGTAATAAGCTGATTACTGGCCTTTGTGCGAAATGTAATGGACTACATGGATGAGGAAAGTATGCACCAGCTGTGTACTACATCATTTTCTGCTGAGCAAATTGTGAACGCAAAGTCGTTACTTTATAGTTCGATGCCGAATGTAAAGAAAATGCCTCAACGTCGAAAGCAGGATTAGAAGAGAATGTCAAGAGATCTAGATGACATCATCAGCTTAATGAAAAGTGCTGACCCTCAAGATTTTCCTGTCTTCGTGGCAAGAGATTTGCATTTAATTCCACCAGTGACCTTTGATCACGTGGATGTAACCCGGTTCCTGAAGGAGATCTTGTGGCTGAAAAATCAACTAAGTGTACTAGAGGATAAAATGGTCACGCAGGATCAGTTTAACCAACTCAAATTGGAGGTTGAACACATGAAATTTGCATCATTAGCTGATGATTTCACACCAAATAAAAATGTAAACAATAGACGAGGGCCGCGTTTGCAAAACAGTTTTGATATGAACAGTGGACCTATTGGATTACCATATGTACCTGAGTATGTGCCTATAAAAACATCTAAAATAACAGCTGATTCCGATGTGACATGCCAACCTTCAAAGCAAGACAGTCATCGTCTGAAGAAATAGACTCGTGTTTCTGTCCCTGTCAGTTGCATGCAAAATACAGCGACCAATGCTATACGGCACGTGGAGGCCGCTGCGGTTTCGAAAGGGGTAAACGGGAGCGACCCCCAGGTAACTCCGTTAACCGATGAGGGCACGAGTGTGAGCGAGACGACACTGCATCCTGTAATGCGCGAAGAGGCTCCGATAATCACTGCGGTTCCTACAACTAGAGGGCTGCGCGAGCGCTTCGCGCCCTGCCTTGCGTACTACTGATGAAACTCGATCGAATGATTCTAAGCAGGGCGTACCTATTACGCCCTTATCACAACGGAATGTGCAAGTTCGCAGCGGTAATTCTAGTGTAAAATGTGATCAAGTGGTAGTGGATTCTGAGTGGCAAATAGTGCGTAAAAAAAAAAACCAAGCGATATAAATTAATAGGTCAGAGAAGTTGCGCCCCTATTGCGCCCGAGGGCAAATTTAGAGCGGCAGATGTAAAAATTCCACTTTTAATTTCTAATGTTAGTAAGGAAGCTAGTGTAAGTGACATTATTACCTATATTAAAGAAAAAACGGATGAAAATGTATCGTTAAAAATGATTAATATGCAAAAATCTAAATCATACAATGCATACAAGTTATTTGTACCCAAGGACAAATTAGATTTATTTTTAACGGACGACTTTTGGCCTAGTGGTATAACATTTAGGCGTTTTGTAAACTTTTTGCACAAAACAAGAATAGAGAATTTGACAGTTAAATAAACGTTATAATATGAGTGTAAAACCTATAAAAAATCTAATTTTAACAACTTATAACTGCCTTTTTGTAAAAAGATCAATAGATGACATTAAAAACATTTGTAAATCATCTGATTTGGTAGCACTTCAGGAGACTTGCCTACTCCCTCATGATGTGCCTTTTCTGGGGACGATATCAAATGATTTTGAATATACTGGCAAATCAGCAGTTGATGTTTCTACCGGTTTATTGAAAGGCAGGTCATATGGGGGAGTGTGCATACTCTGGAGAAAAGGAATTTTTGATGATGTTAATGTGATACAGTGTGGTAGTACCCGCCTTGTAGCTATTAGGGCTACTGTTGAAGGACGGTCTATTATTGTATTTTCCGTGTATATGCCCGTGAACTCATCAGACAACTTACCTGTATTTACGGAGGTGTAAGGTGAAATAAGTGCAATTGTTGAAAGCGAGAATGTCGAGAGTACGTTCATTCTAGGCGATTTTAATGCTCATCCTCATGAACTGTTTCATGATGAACTGATAACGTTTTGCTCAGACCAAAACTGGATATGTGCTGACACAGAAAAACTTGGTCTGAATTCAAATACCTACACATACGTTAGTGCTGCTCATGGGTGCAGGCGGTGGTTAGACCACTGCGTAGTCTCAAGCTCGGCCTGGTAGTCGGTTTTCAAAGTAGAAGTAATAGAGGATGTTTTTGTATCGGATCATCTACCTTTAACTGTGTCATGTGACCTTAACATTGTAAGAGCTAAACTGGTGACGCACGACTTGCACATGAGCGCAGTTATATGGGGCGAACGCGACGAAGCCCAGTTAACTGAGTACCGAAAACTTTGTCATAGTAAATTACGCGAAATAGATTTTCCCTCGGAATTTACTCATTGTGCTAACAGTATATGTAACTTAGAGCAGCATGAACATGTTTTAAATAAGCTTTATGATGAGATTGTAGGTGTTCTATGCGAAGCTGCCATTATGACCAAAAAGCGAGTATGTAGTAGGACGAGTAAAAATAAGCATCTTTGTGGATGGAACAAGCATGTTCGCGAGGCTCATAGGGCGGCCAGACTTGACTACAAAATGTAGCTCCTTTACAATCGACCATCATGTGGCTTAATTTATGATAGAATGAAGGAATCCAAAAAAGTGTTCAAAAGTCGATTAAGATGGTATCAACGTAACCAAGATCAGCTCAAAATGGACGTTCTAGCTAAACACCGAACCGCGAAACATTTTAAACATTTTTGGAAGGCCACTAGGAGACTCGATGTTAGGCCTGGCCGACCGGTAGGTGTAGGTGGGGTCAGCGATCCGGTACAAATTGCCAATGATTTCTCGCACCACTTTGGAATGCGATACGCGGGAGTTCACTTGCCGAGAGTCCTGGCTGTGTTCTTTTCAATGTGCATAAGCCATTCTTATCTTCCTCAAGACTTAATGAAAACTATCGTCGTGCCCATTGTTAAGGACAGAACTGGTGACGTCTCGGATAGGGGGAACTATCGACCTATTTCACTGGCTTCAACGATTGCTAAGGTACTGGATAGTGTGCTTAACTTTGAATTAGATAGGTACTCCAAAATACATGACGCACAGTTTGGGTTTCGACCTGGACTTTCGACTGAAAGCGCCATAGTAAGTCTTAAGCACACTGTCCAGTATTATACTGACCGTGGGACACCGGTATATGCCTGCTTTCTGGATCTCTCTAAGGCGTTTGACTTAGTGTCATACGACGTGCTTTGGAGGAAACTGGAAGGCAGGGGTGTACCGAAAGAAGTTCAAAACGTACTCAGGTTCTGGCATGCAAACCAAACAAATTATGTCAAGTGGGCTGACTCCTTGTCGGATGCGTATGTGTTGAAGTGCGGGGTGAGGGCTATCATCTCCCAAGCTCTTCAACATATACGTAGACGAACTCATCGTGGGGCTGAGCAGCATGCGTGTCGGTTGTCAGATAGATGGCATTAGTATAAACAATTTAAGCTACGCCGACGACATGGTGCTGCTGAGCCCAACGGTGGGGGGTCTGAAACAGATGCTGACTGTGTGTGAGAAATATGCGGCTGTACATGGACTTGCATATAATGTAAAAAAGACCGAATACATGGTCTTTGAGGTTGCTGGCAAATGTCCACATAACATTACAAATATTACCCTAAATGGCTTGAACATCAAACGTGTATATAAACTCAAATATCTGGGGCATGTCCTAACTAGCGGCCTCAAAGACGATGTCGACATTGAAGGGAGCGTAGGGCTCTGGCGGTTAGAGGCAATATGCTGACTCGCAGATTTTCTCGTCGTACGGAGGATGTAAAAGTGACGCTATTTAAAGCGTATTGTCAAAGCATGTACGCGGGAAATCTGTGGGTCAAGCACACCAAAAAATCGCTAGACACTCTACGAATCCAATAAAAAAATGTCTTTAGGATGATGTTGGGTCTTCCACGTTTTTGCAGCGCATCAGGTATGTTTGCGGAGTACCAAACTGATGGCTTCGTAGCCGTTATTCGCAAAAAAACAAGCACCCTGATCAGTAGAGTGAGGAACAGTCCCAATACCATCCTAAGGACATTAGCGGATAGGTTCACATCGCCAATGTGGAGATGTTTTGTGCAAAGGGTGATAAACACGGGGACGTACCCCTTTTTGTAATAGTTTTAATAAATTAAAAATTTAACTCTTTAAATAAAATACTAACATAGTTTCCAAGTCATGCTTTATTTCACTAACATTCTATGGATTATTTTTGTCTGAATTAAAATATATTTTATTTTATTTTTATGTTATCAGAGTAGAGCACCTGCCTATCTATCCTTCCTTCCTAGTTAGCACCTCGTACTTTTTGTCGCGATATAAAATCTTCAGGGGGTGAAAAAGGAATGAAAGTTTTTAAGGGAAATCCGACTTATGGTGCGGACAAAGTCACGGGGAACCGCTAGTTAAAAAAATCTTTTATACCTGTGTCTCAGGGTCCTGCTGCGTCTGCGCGGCCAGCCCGGCCGACGTGAGCCGGTCGCTGCCCGCCCCCCGCCCCTTGCGCCGCCGCTTGCCTCGTCGTCTACTCTCGCCTGTATTAAATATGTGTTGAAAACTTATCACGACATAAAACCTACATAACCCCTGTAAAGAAGTGCCTGAAAACCACCGCTGCCTGGGATCATATCCCTCGTCAGCACAAGCTAAGCCGCCTCCTTTGCTTTTCTTCTTGTTTATAGGGCTTTTCATATGTGTATATTGTAGGTGTGTATTGTTACTATGGTGATGAAAACAATAAATTATTTTTTAATTTCATTTCATTTCAACATAAATATGCTGGAAAATCCTCGGAAATTGCCCATGGAATTATGATGATTTGGAACTTTAGGAAGTCGAGGACTAACTTAATTGGCTCATTGTAATACTTATTATATTATTTATGTAAAGATTAAATAAGTTTGCCACGTCATCTGGTCTCGAACTATACTACGCTGTCTGTTACACTAACTGCCGTACTCAGAGACGTCCATTAAAGTTAATCCTCCGTAAAGTCTCATGCCGTCCTTGTCCATTTCATTGACAGTGACAGAACGATGCTTTATCATAGATTAGATTTAGCATTTTCACTAACGCGGACCTGAGTGGAGTGGAAAGAAATCACAGTGCAAGAGATCTCCACTCCGCTTCATTGAAAAATTTGACACTTTTCTTCGTTCCATAATCCGCCCAGCTCCGCGTTAGCGGAAACGCACCATTATCTCCATCATGACCATTAGCGATGACAGCTGCAGCATCCTGTTTCGGCTCTCCCTCGGTGTTGGGCATGCTCTTCATCGCCTTGCCGAGGTTCAGGGCTTACAGTTAGTTCTAGATGTTTCATAAATAGTTACCTCAGTTATCTCCATGAGCGATTACATCCTCGGCATTCTCGTTTGGCTCCTCTGCCTTGGAGGCTTTTTGTTGATGCTAGAAGTTTCATATATAAGTTACCTCCATCATCTCCATTGGCGATATCCTCGGCATCCTCGTGCGACTCTTTCTCGGCCTTGGAGCGCTGTGACGCGGGCGCTTCGGTCTTGGGCTTGCTCTTCATCGCCTTGCCGAGATTCAGGGCTTTTAGTTGGTTCTGGAAAATTAAAATAAATATAAATATTGGATAACGTCACATACATTACTTTGACCCCAAAGTATAAGGGCCTTGAGTTATGGTCAATCAGAAACAACGGTGGTACCCCTACACCCAGACCCGAGACAATACAATATGTTTCCTAATTTAGTCCAACTGGGGACCAAACTCGGGACCTCCGAGATGGCGACAAATAATGGTATCGAAACGGAATATACAAATAAACTAACAGGGCCACTACGCTTATAAGATTCTTCCGTCGCTAGCCATCTGCATCGCTATCGTGAGTGACAAGGAACGTCTATATGGTCGAAAATACGGACATCCTCTAATCCGTATTAGATAACACGAATACAGAATCCATATCTTCAAAAGTATTTAGATAGCTCTGTATTCTTTATTGCACAATATAAGAAAACAAAGATAAAAAACAGTACTTGTTAGGCGGTCCTATCACTTGCAGAGATCTCTTTCCTTATTTCGTTTTCGAAAGCACCAAGTTTGGGCCAGAACCAGGCTATAACGATTAAGTACTTAGTTGTAAAAGGAACTACCTCCAACTTCTTGAAAAATGCTTCACTGTCGTACACCAACGGTTTCTGCTTTTTCTTTATTTGAATTGTTGGCAGTTTCATTCTTTTCCTTTGCCCAGTCGTGCCCAGCGATGTCATAGACAAGACAATGTTTGATGCACCTCTTTTCCTGGTTTTCGGGGCGTAGTTTATGACAATCCTAGTGAGGTGCATCAGGCTACAATCGCAAGGAGAGGGAGGGATAATCGGAGGAATATTCAGAGGTCTGCGTTTGACGCGTCTAGGTTTTATTGTGCTTAGATTGTCACCGGTGACGAAGAAACTTTTCTCCTTCGTTTTCTTGTCTTTCGCCTTGTCCTTTTTCACCGATAAGAGCTTCGTTTTCGACACGAGAAAGGGAAACATTCTATCTCCTTCACACTTGTTCTATTAACGTAAACACATGCTCGTTTCACAGTCCAAATGGGCACTGGTAACGGTTTACGCCAGTATAATTATCGATTACCGCCTTATCAGGTGATTCTGAACGCTCTAGTAACTCTTTGAGTGTGGTAAATTGCAATAACAACGATAACGAAAGGTTATTTCTATTTAAAACATTTTATTGAGACATTCAGAAAAATGTAAATGTAATAAAATTTATTAATGATTTACTTACACATGATAGCTTCTCATGGTCTCTTATTCGTATAATGTGACTCCCACACTCCATGGTAGATAAATCTTTTGTCGACAGCGGTCTAACAACACTTTCCGTCATAGGTGACATAGATAATTTGGATGCGTGTCCTTACTTTTCTATACCGATAGATTATCGCGTTAGTAACGGTCAAGCTATCCTATGAACGATTATGACAAGAGGATTGATAGCCAGCCAAGCACAGGGAAAGTTTGTGTTAAACCTTTTAGAACAAGGATACTCAGATTGCTGCCGCGTCACCGAACTTTTGCTTTATATCATGCCGTGAAAACTCGTTGAAGGATTACTTTCCTGTGCATCATATTTATTTATTAGTTAGTTTTAAGTCATGTTGTAATGTATTGTTTTCCAACAAAGAAAAATAAAATATAAATACTTAGTAGATCTTTAAAAGTGGAGAATGCATCTCTGTATTGCGTACATATCTACTTATGTGATCTATAATAGATATCTCCCGTCCAGTTAGCTAATATCGGTTGAGACTGGCCGCCGTGGTCGAAACTAGGATATGAAGACATTCATTATTATGATAAAATTTGTCAACATGATATATTCTGACCTCACACGGTAAGAGTCTACTAAAAACTAGGGTCGGGGCCGCTAGCGGTCAACACAGGCGCACAACTGCACAGTCCGATTGGTTTACCTATATAAATTGTAATTTTACTGTGTTTTTTGTTTTATACCCGTGCCCTTTACGTTGTTTATTTTCGTGTGTTATGTGATGTCCATTCATTAATAGATGTATTTCCTTTCTTTCTTCTATTCAAAACAATACCTACTTTCTTAGCAGTCCGCACGCTTAAAGGCTCCTTCACAGGCAGAGTTCTCTGGGTGAGCACCAGTGGCGACGCCAGCGGGGGCAGTTGTTCACATTGCCCCTTCACGAGGCGGTTGTGCGCCCCTTCCGAGAGGTTCAGCGAGGGGAGGGTCGACCGGTCGTTGGTCACACTGGCCGTGTGGCCCGCGGTGACGTCTGACGTCGTGTAGCCGTGGTAGTACAGGGTTTCCTAGAACAAGGTAAAAAAGTTATTAACCCTTCAATATTGAGCTCCACACGGGTGTGGTTTTATGGCACCACACCCGTGTAGAGCTCGATGTTGACAGGTTAAGCTGTAGAACGCCCATTTGCAACAGCAAACGAAATTTTGCTAATGCTAAACTGTATCGAATCGCAATACATGTGAGGGTAGTCCTTTGCGATATTGCGGTTGATATAGATATTATTTCTAAAATCCGAAAATTAGATTCGATATATTATTGTTTACTACAATATTTTGATTTGTTTGTGTACCCTATATTACTACTACGCCGCGCACACTCACACGCATACCTGCCTTATTTTTTTTTTGTTTAAAACGTACCGTGAGAACCCCGAAGATCGAGTCGACATCGAGACGTTCCCTATGACACATGTACTAGACTGACCAGAGTGCTTTCGCCGCGTGTGTATCCTGTGAAGCTCCTTACAGACATTTCGAGTGATTGTGGCCTGTAAAGTGATACCTGAACCCTGAAAGCTGTTCCGGCAAGTACCTAGCTATAAGTGCTCAGACCTGACTGATTTTCCTATCATTGTCGCCCTCCACGTGTAATCCACTGCCTAAACTCTCAAACAATTATACAACGTGCTTTTTTTGTTTTACGGAAAATTAAGGATATTCAGACTATATAAATAAAGGTCATGTTAAAATTTGCTTAAATTCGCTTTTGTTTCTAGTTTCATACAAAATAATTAAATTATTGCTTTGCACTCGGTGTGTCCTAATATATAGTATTTATGAATGGAGAAGGGTAAGCTGGCAACGTCGCCAAAAAACACTGAGAGCAAATAATGACTAACTGATATTAAAAAACAATCTAACTCGTGCTTTATACTTATGTCAGAATAAAGTCTTTCGGGAAAATATTGTTTATACTTTGTACAATCTTTGGTTGAATTTTCCAGAAAACAAAAAGAGCACGTTGTATATCTGCAAGAATAAAGTAACAAGAAGTTAAGTAAACATAAGTATTTCGCACATTATAAACAATTTGATACCTTAGTTGGTAGGGTATAAAGGGAGCGAGCTTTTTGCTATTCATTCTTTACTCGATGCAAATAAAGCAATGTTTAAACTAAGGCACTAACCAGAGGGGAGTCATATGTTGTAAGCCTTTAGTAATATTCAGAATCATTGTTCAAATACAAGACTCGTCCAGACCCTACCTAAGCATAGTTATTTCCTATTAAGGTTTGCCTGGACCAACATCCAGAACTTAATTGACCAAGCTTAGTCAACATCAACCCTAAGAGTCCTGTTGTCAGGTTGTCTGGAAGAAATTGGTTTTAGCAACAAGACCGCCTAAATTGTAACGACTCTATGAAAATTTTGTAAATAACAAATGACTAGTATGTGTGGTGTACGATAAAGCGTACCTATCTATCTTACATGCCCCAGCACAAACATTTTACCGCCCGAGTTTCTTGATTTAGTAAATTTCAATATGAAGAGGTATGCAAGTGCACAAATTACAATCGACTGATTAAAATTTTATTGGTACTGATAAAGAAGTAGACTAGCGATGTATGATTATTACTAAATTAATCGAATTATTAGAATGGTCTCTGTAATCGAATGTATTCGATAAGCAACAGTAGTCATACGATTGTCCTTTGATTGTGAGGCATGCGCGCGGTGCGCAGGCCGTACTACTAACGAATGAATCGTCATTCGTCGCGTCGAATAATCATTTGTTCGCTGTCCTGTGTGTCGTTGCTATAGTCACTCACGCGCGTACAGCATACGGTCACACACGCGCTTACTACCTAGGTAATATAGATAACCATTCGATTGTCGATTATTATTCGATTTTTTTTCGAATTACTAAATCGACAATCAATAGTTGCAATGGTCGATTGTCGATTCATTCGATGTTTTTTCGAACAATCGCTCATCGCTAAAGTAGAGCAAAATACTGGCCGATAGAGTCTGCAATTTACGCGGGTTCTAAGAGGCAATTGTACCTGACTATGACTCCTGCGCAAGTCCAGCACGATCGTGGTTCTCTGGTGCGGCTGGTCGGGTGTCAGGCACCTTCGGGACCCCCGGGACTTGCCGCTAGCGAGTGTCGGCGCCGGGGTGAGCGGCCTGGAGTCCGTCTCTGTGTACCTGTAGGAAAAAAAAGATAGTTAATTTTAAAAGATGATGATAGATGGGTCATTAGCGCGCGGAAATTGATTGAATCAAATTGAGCAATTTGCTCAATTTTGCATTCAAATATGACTTGGAGCATCAAATTCGAATCGCCGCGTGTTACGAGATGACAGGTCTACCTCTTTTTTAAATAATTATACTGTCAGTGTGTGGGAATATTTAGTTTTATTAATAGTCTAAAAGGGTGGCAGTAGTTGTGAAATGGTGGTCACGAAAGAGACCAGGATCTTAGCGCGGGAAGTCGTTAGATGAGAGCAGAACAAGCACGAAAATTATACCTACATTGATCGTGTGAACATTTATTCATTTAAGCTTTACTGCACTACTGAAACTTGTAAAAAACCGGCCAAGTAAGAGTCGGACTCGCGCACGAAGGGTTCCGTACCTATACAACATTAGACACTAAAGTATGACCTTTTTTTAGGTTTAATCTAAAAACCGCAAAAAAACACATTTGTTGTAGAGCCCCCTTTAAATATTATATCTATTCTGTTTTTAGTATTTGTCTTAATAATAAATTTATCTGTAATAATTTCAACTGTCTAGCTATTACGATTTACGAGATACATCCTGGTGACAGATAGACAGACAGCGGAGGCTTAGTAATAGGGTCCAGTTTTTACCCTTTGGGTACGGAACCCTAAAAAGGTGGACTTCACACCACGTGGCACTGTTGACCGGTTATATCTTTGGACTAAGCAGAATTGAAAAGTGGGTGGTGCGTCAAACGACATTCAAAGGACGATGCCTTCTGTCCAGCAGTAGATGTACTTCTTTCGTCTTTCTTTTGACGTAGTTTATCAGTGATTACCTAAGTCCTCCTACGCCCTTACGTCCAGACGAAGGTTAACACTGCGGCACTTGATACAGTTATTATTAGTAAGTAGTTGTAATTAATTCTAACTTACCTTCTAAACATATCTTCAGTGACGATATCTTGGGGCGTCTTGTTTTTCTCCGCGGCATTCTGCTCTTGAAACTTTGAGAAGTCATCTTGTAGAAAATGAGCTTTTCCCTCTATCATCTATAAGAATTGAAAAATAATTTACTTGAATCAGACTCTTATGAAAATACCTACGTAAGTGTTCGGTAAATTGGCGCGCTACAAGTTTTAGTACGAAAGAGAATTTACGTGGCCTAAACTTAGGCCCACTTGCGCAAGTCCGGATTAGCTAATCTGGATTTGTTCAAGGGCTATAATTTCCTTGACCTTTCGGTATAGCTAATCTAGACTTGTGCAAGTAGGCTTTCAACTTAGATAATAGGGAAAAAGTCCGGAATAGCTAATCCGGACTAGTGCACAAGTGAGCCTAAAGAGAGCTGTATCGTTCATTAAATTATCTTCAATATGTACCAACTGTCATCATGAAGATAGTACTATTCCCACGCATACTTTGTCTACAGTAATGAGCAGTGCTGTATGTAGACGGTATTCTGTTTAATTATTGTTTTTTAAGTAATAAGCATTCACTATGGAATCTAAATATATTATTGCACTTGAAAAAATGACCGCCAGGGCCGAGAGGTTAGGCAATCGCCCGGTATGCGAGGAACGCGGGTTCCCACCTCTGGTGGTTATTTTTTCAAGTTTTTGGTAATGGTATTTTGTTTGTATTTTGATTCAGATGAAGAGAGGTCACCCTGTATATCTAGATCTGGTTGTACTTATACATCATAGCCTATGTTGTGCATGTGCACACCATATTAATAGGTTCCTGTGCAAATTATGATATAATATGTGCATTAAAATAAATTCAGCTGTTTCCGGGTTCAACTAAATATCTACAACATTTTTGTACTCCACTGACCTAAAGTATTTTTGATCTTTGGAAATCAATGTACCTAAATAATTCAAGTTTCTACAATTTTATGGTACACATAGTAATCAGTTTCTTTTAGAAATTATTATGCCACCAACTAAGCTGATCTCATGATGCAATAAAAATGCGACTCATATTACCTCGCGTAAAAAACGATTGTTAGTTGTTAGGTATGTAAATAACCCATATTTATTTACCAATTATATAAGGAAAATCGTTAAATTGTGGTCTCGCCGCAAGTTTACACCTGATAATTAAATAAAGTAGTCAAATTAGTCCTGCAAATATATTTAATGGGGACGTTTAATAGTGTTAATCATATTTATTAGAAGTTAAGATCTAAGCAGCACTCAGGGGCGTTTAAATCGTAGATATTGTAAGTAGCCTGTATATCATACAAGTAAAAGTAAAATAGATACCTACCTATGTTCCTATATAGTGTGTAGGTCCAACTTATTATTGCATAGCTACCTACATTTTTTGACACTGGTGTGCCGTTTGATTGGCGTCAGTTAGGTAATGGTCTACGAGCTTAGACTTATCAAGTGTTTTTAGCACCACTAACTTTTCGCCTCCGAGCTGTTACAGAGTTAATTCAAGACAGAAATAACTAAAACCTTGGATTCGAACCAAGGATATCTTAGAATTGGTCAGAAGCCTGCTCAATCTTAGAAGAAGAAGTCATTACTTAACTACCTATTACATAAATATAAACACCTAAGTTTCCTTAGCCTGTTATCGAGCTGGCTGCTTAGCATGAAGCAAGGTCCTCACTCCTCCCAAATGTTTGTCGTGACTAGAGGCTCGCCCACGTAACAGCGCGGTACAATTCCCACTAAAAAAAAATTACGTCTAGCTGAAGCTAATGGACTCAAAATACAGGTGTATGTAAAAAATACTCATACCCAGGAGTCCTTAACTCTTCTGACGTACTCCTTCGCCTCTGTGTCAGCTGGGTGGTTGCACAGCACGGAGCAAGAGTGGGGGAAGGGGTTGTAGAGGCCCGCGTATGGGCGCAGCATGAACGGCGCTGGGGTCACGTCGCATCGTAGCTCGATGTTGCTCTAAAAAAAGAATTATAAACACATGTAAGTACTTATCAATGTAACTATTATGTGATTCGCTGCTAGGTACTTATGAAGGGTAGGGAGAGTAAACTACTTACCGAAAGGAACGGTAACGGTATTCTGTAAGCCATGTGATCACAGTAGATATTAGGTTCATAATGATACCGCATACCGTAATATTACTCATGCACGAGTCCCAAAACCTTTACTCACACTATCAACCTATTGTTTCCGTCTAGCCCGATTTCGATGAAATGGCTTTGCACCCTGAACTACAGTAGAGATATAGCATCTTTTACAATATCCTACCATCTTCAAAAGTTTGTGAATTGTAGATAGGAACTGTTGTTTTATGAAGTTTGCAATAGTAGCAGATTCGTATAGATAAAGAATGCAACAATATGTACCCATAAAAGACAAGTGGTAAGTGCTTCCTACAAAATTGGTTTAGTCTCAAGTAGATAGTAAAATAAACTACCTACATTGTGGAACCAACCAACCTTAGTATGTTTTGCAAGTGTATGTTTTTGCGGCACGCTTGCCAGCAAACCGGTGTTGCTCGTGAGCCCCATTACTTCATTTTAATACTTTATTTATCACAATAAGCACCTTTACGTATCAACTACCGATACAATATCGATCAATCTGTCACCTAGCTACGCGTTTTAAAATATTTTTTATTACAAATTCTCGTAAAATGATTCGCAAATATAAATGGTAGCTTTAATTCAATCAATCAAAATGTTTGACGTTGAGGGTAACGGTATTTTGACAAATGAGTTCTACCATTGAGGCTAGGCTCAGCTAGGCTAGCAGCATGCTGAAATATATAAAAAAAAACGGCTAAATGCGTGTCGGATCACGCATAGTGTAGGGTTCCGTAGTTGCCCGGTGAACAAGCAACTAGTTATTACTTCATCTTAGTCACTATAAAGAATTTATTCGAAGGATGTGTACATCTCATCATTTGAATTTGGTACAAAATTATCCAACACCCAAGTTAAACGATAAAGTTATCTTAACCGCTATATTTTTCCACCATTCAGAGATCAAGTTTCCACATAATAGAAAATCTATTGTTATGCGACCGCCGGCGGTCTTATGATACTCAAGGGGTTGAAGTTTAGGTACCTCAGGCGCTTGTAAACCTAAACTCATAGTAATAGATTCTCTAATCACCTTGTACTTTGTCATACTATTTCTTTAAAAAAATATATAGATAAAACAATAGGTTACACATAACACAGAAAAATATAACCCAGGCAGGTAATTAACATAAATCGACGAAAAAAGCCTTCATCACAAGAGAAACACGTCATGTTGATTTTTTCACATATATTATTTAAAAAAATTTACACAAAAGCACTAAGACATCCATTTAACCTTATTGTCTAAATAAATGAAGTTTTAAACCGACACGCAACCTCTTAATTAATTAAGATATAATTTGTCTCTAAAAATAATACTCATTTCTCTTTTAAATATCAGAAAGTAACTATGGCATTACCAACATAACACCTACCAAGCGACATTGTGAAATGTTTAATCTAGAAATATCTTTAACTTTTTCGAATGTAATTTTCTATTTCTTACAAAGGGAATTTATATTACAATTATAGTGCAATAGAATTATTGAATGTGTACATGGGCAAAAATTACATTCCTAAATTTACAAGATGACTTCTTCTAACCACTTAATTTATTCACAATAAGTATTGTAAAAACCATCTTATTCGCGCGTTTGCGATCCGAATCGCTAGTGACGTCATAGCACGAATGTATCCCACACAACTACTCTCAAAATCAAAGTTACATAACTCCCATTTACTAAAAATAGTTTGCACTTAAATTAAAATCATTAATGAAATTTTAGTCACATCGTTTTATCTTTGGTATAATATTTTTTAGTTTTAGACACTGGATCCTAAAAAGAATGGAATTCTAATAGCCATCTATATTGTTTTCTGTTCTTAAATAAGACATATTTTCTACCCAAATAACAATACATTCGTGCTACAAATAACTAGGCGCATAAATTACGGATATCAAGTTATATTCCATAAAACATCAACTGCAAAATGGGAACCAAACTACTTATTATTGCGTTGGAAAATATTTTTGTACTTAACCATAATTCGGAAAACATTTTGCAGTGGCGTATTTATGAAATCTCTTACATACACATTTTAAATTATTATTTCTCAGTTACGACACGACTGCTATTTTTTAATGTCTATTTATAAGTACAGCAATAAAAACTGATGTATTGTTTATTATGCATACATAGGAAACATGTTCTACGTTACAATGCTAAACAAATAAGATCTATGAAAATTTGAATGCTAATTGGTAATGAAAAATACAAACAAGTCATTGTTTTAAAAATGTGAGTCCTTGTCAATGTATTGTGTTATGATCAGTTCTTAGAGATAGAATTCTAAATTGCGCATTCTCGTTTAACGATCCCACCAAAGCCTAATTTACGCGATTTGTCTAAGTCCCAATTTATTATTATCGATCGTAATTGGATAACAATATGTGATTGGATCATGTATAGTTGTTAGTTTATTACTGTTATGTTGAATGCTTAACACCTATCATTCGAACGAGGAAAAATTTTTACTGTAACACACTTCCTCATATACAACTAATTTGGTTAAAAAACATATTCTCGAGTTATAAATCACTTACAAAAAATATTTGCATGGCTATAGCAATAAAAATTAGCAGTCATATCAAATGCAATGTTTAATCTAGTACTCTAATGAACAAAATTACATTTACTGATAAGAACTCCTACATGATCTTGCGATTCGCATTGTTTGCACGTCAAGACTCCGGCGCAACATTGAACAAGTGTTCAATAAAATAAGCACGTTGCGCACTCCATTACTAACATTTGAACGAGACATATCAATTAACAGTCAATTTGTGGCAAGACCACAATCTTATATTGATATGTTAATCTAATTACTTTATAAATTATTGAATACATATAGGTACTATGTTTCTCGGAAATAGATGTATAACTGGCGCGACAGTCACAAAGACTTTCACGTAGAATATTTAAAATATCGTTGGTACTGTAAATAAAAGGGAAATATGACGCTTCCATAATCTTAGATTATACAGAGTAAGAAAGTTACTACGGGTCATTACATAAAAGGCAAGTCGATTAGAAAGGCAAGTCACAGTCCCTACTCTGTTTTATACAAGTCCATAATTATTATATGATAATTTTATATTAATTAAATATAAAGTTATGTCATGAACATAAATAAGTAAAATAAGCGACGATCCCACGCAGGGACAACGGCGCGAGGGCCGACGCTACTCTAGCCAGCACCCTCAGGTAGACAGCACTGTTCATATTTTGTAAAGAAATAATTTAAAACTTAAATTACACGTACACGCGCGGCGAACCGTCCTCGTCCTCCACAAATAAAACTCTAATTATGACTAGTAGTTAAGAAATAAAATTTGAGCATGGAAAATAAGCGTACTACACGACCATGCGGCTACCGAAATAAAAAAACTCATAAATATAAATTACTTATATCATAATCGTACACAACGTGAAAATGTTAAGTCCTTCGGAGGTTCGAGCGTCACACTCACACTTCACAGGGAACACTACCGCGGGGGTCACAGGGGGGGTCAGTCGGGTTCGGTAGGGGGGCACTAGGGGCGCGAGGCGCGCGCCGCCTCCTCCAGTGCGCGCACTTTAAGCTCGCGCTCGCGCTGCTGCCGGAGGAAGTCCTCGTGGTGCGCCGGGTGCAGGAAACCGCGCTCGCGCTCTAATAAGAGCTGTCTCTGTAGCTGCTCATGCGCCGCCGCTTGCTGCGCTAGCTGCTCCGCGTACGGACGGCCCACCGAGCCTAGCAGGTCGGGGTGCGGTAGCGGGCGGTACGGGCCCAGCCCCAGCGCCTCCTGCTGCGCCTGCGCCGCCGCCTGCTGCCCCGGGTGCAGGTGCAGGTGCGTGTGCGAGTGCGCGTGCGTGTGCGCGTGCGTGTGCGCGTGGTACTCCGGGTTGATGCCCGCCATCTGCAGCCGCACCATCGGGTCCGCGGCCAGCGCCAGCCGCTCCGCCGCCTCGAGCTGCGCGGCCGCCACGCCGGGGTGCGGGTGGTGCGGGTGGTGCGGCGGCGCGCCGGACGCGGGCCCCGACTGCGGCCCGCCCGACCCGCCCGCCGGCGGGATCCCGAGCCGCTCCAGTCTCTCCCGCTCGAGCTGCGACAGCGCGCCCGGCCCGTGTCCCGGCGGGTACAGACCGAACTGCACCGGGATCGCGCCCTGCGGCGGCGGCGGCGGCATCCCGTACCTCCGGTGCATCTCGAGCCAGTGCGGATCGAGCGCGCGCTGACCGACGTTGTTTTTCAGCAACTCCTCCTTGAGCCGGTCGTTGAGCTCCCGCTCGCGAAGCTCCCGGATCTCCCGGTCGCGCTTCTCCCTCTCGAGATGCTCTAACTCGAGACGTTCTCGCGCGCCGGCGGCGCCGTACATAGAACTGAGCTGATACTGCAACATCGGGTCCATGCAATGGCGGGGCAGGTTGCCCGGGCTGAAGCCGGCGTGCGGCCGCGCGTACTCTGAAAGTTGTCGTAACGCTGGAGTCTCCGGGTATCCGGGCGGTCGCGGAAACCGGTCGTACGGAGAAGTTATCGTCTCTATTGCGCCCCTCGACGGTGGTTTTGTTTCGGGTTTCTCGGGTGTAGCGATCTTTCGGTGCGCTTGCTGAGCTATCTTCTCCCTCTCTTCCCTGTCTCTCTCCGCTTGTTTCCTCAACCTCTCCTCGCGTTTGCGGGCCAATTTCGAGTCTGGCACGGGCTTGAATATGAGATCTGTTCGCGTGCAAGAGTTGTAGTCACCGCGATTCCAATGCCGCAAAAATATTGCCGATTGAGACCTGTGACACTCGGTGTCCTCGATTTTCGGTTCGGGACTGGGACCGTGCGGTATGTGTGCCGGGCTCGGGATTTCCTCCTCGTCGGGTTGAGATTGGGTTTCGAGTTTTAGTTCTGTGTTCTCGTCCGGCAAAGGTCTCGGGGGTCCTCTCAAATGTGAATGGCCGTGTGGCATCTGATGAGGTGAACCTGATCTAGCGTGTGCAGATTGAAGCCCGGCTGCGGCTTGAGCGTGTAATCGAAGACTCTCGATAGAACTCGGTCCGGGGCCAGGAGGAAGTCCGAGACCGCCCATAGGGTGGCCCATAGAGGGTGGTTGAATCATAAGATGGTTTGGATTTCCAGGTATCATTTTTGGATGATGACGCAATAACATCGAATCTGCAGGTGACAACCGCTCTGGGTGATGGGCCAGATGGTGGGAGTGGTGATGAGTGTGATTATTCGTAACGTTGACACTCGCCGACGAACTCGTAGTTTGGGAAACACTGGCTGACAAGTGGTGAGGCGAACTTGAGTGCGAATTGGATTTCTGTTGTGTATTAATTTTGTGTTGTATCGACTGCGACGAACTACTCGATGTCGAATGGGAAATCGACAAAGTATGATTGGTTCCGCCGCCAGCATGGTTCGGTTGTTTTTCCGTACTAGTGTGTACAGCACTATGATGACTGGTGGAGTGGTGGTGCGTCATTGTAGTTTCGTGAAGTTGATGTCTTTCGGTTGTTGCGTTCGGATTTCTCGGATCTTCGGTACTTTCGGAAATTTCTCTCAGTGATCTTGTAGTAACGGAAGAACTCGTACTATGGTGGGAGCTAAGCATTGTAGTAGATTCAATCGTCGATGGCTTCACTGGTTCATGTCTTCCTGGCGCACTAGATGCGGGATGCATGGGTGGAATTGGATGCGGTTGTGGTAATGGTCCATAAGGATACGGATACGGCATCGAGTACCCAGGATGAGGATGTGGATAATATGGATGCATAGCGTGAGCTGCGGCCGCAGCCGATAGTTGAAATATGGAAGGGTGTAATAAAGGATGATGCGGGTGATGTAAATGGGACGCAAAAGGATGCGGATGGCCAGGTTGTTGGCCAGAATGCATTACGGGACCAGGTATAGTTGACGGTATTGATAGTGGCGACGGATTCATCAAGTTAAGTGCCGAATGAGATACTGGTGTATGCGGTTGCACCGGCGAGGCCGATATATGTCGCGGCTGCGATGGACTTGTCAAGTGTCTCGAGAATGGCGACGTCGTAGCCGACGGATGACGATGACCAGAACTTTCATTATGACTCGGTTGACTTTTTATAGATGTTGGAGTATGGGGACTCTTTACTGGAGGAAGTGTACTAGCTGAATCTGATCCACTACCCTGGCTAGTAGTCGAAGGTGGTAAATGTGGCTGATGGAGAAAATCTGGTTCTTTCTTTATGCTATCAATCCTTGGTCCAAGGAAAGCACTGGGCATATTTGAATCTCTTTCATTTGTAGGTTGACTTGGTGGCCTACTATTATTTTCGACACTAGATATTGATTCTCTGTCCCTCTCGGTAGTCAAATGTTGAGCTATAGCACTTCCGATAGGATATCCTGGCACTTTCACTTCTTTTAATGACTGTAGAGGGTCTGAAACATTTTGCGTAGAAAGATTTGCTGGCATATTTTCGGGAATTTCTTGTTTGATCTTCAAGTCTTGTGGCATTGAGGGATCATTATTTGATGGTGGTGGAATGAGACCAGCTCCAGGATGACCATGTGAAGGAGGAACTTGCTGGATAAGGGGTGGCAATGAACTTGGCTTTTCTAAGCCTGGATGACCTGGATGTCCATATAAAGATGTAGGCATGAAACCATAGGGTCCAACATTTGAACCACTTCCCACTGATATAAGAGGGCCTGGTGGAAGCAATCCAGCTAGAGGTGGTTGGCTTAGTGATGGCGGCGGCATGCTTTGTGACACAGGTGTAGTTGATGCTTCTGTAGATCTCACTCCTAGATTTTCAGGACGAATTGGAGGTGGGAATATTGGTGGCCTCAATGAAGTATTCTGATTATCCAGTTTGGGCTGAGTTTTTAGGTCAGTGGGTTGCTTATCTTCAACATCTGATTCTTTGTTTTCTTGTGAATTTGCAGGAGATATAGGTTCTGTATTTGTTGTAGTTGGGTGTTCCATGGATGGTGGTGATGATCCTCTTGTGTTAGTAGGCGATGGACTTATTCGCTGCAATGAATCCAAGCGAGGAGCATTGGGAGAGTCCACTTTGCTACCTGTAGATATTGTTGCAGTAAATATCTCAGGTGTATTTTGATTTTTCAATTCTGTAGCTTCATCTCGAGGTTCAAGTTTGATGACAGTTTTCAATGGGTTGATGTGGGGATTGTGCTTATTGTGGTCACTGGCAAAATTCATACTTGCAGGATATGAAAATGGTGGCATTCCACTTGCAAAGTCCTTTGCACTTCTGATAATAGCATTGTCCTTTGCAATATTAACAGGGTTAAATATGTTGCTGGTGATACCACTTTCGATTTTTATATTGTGACTCAGTTTTGGGTTATACAAATGGTTGTCTTTTACAAAGAAATTAGTATTTTCCAAATTAAGAGGCTTATTGGATTGGTTAACTGGATGTCCGGGGAAATTATGTGAAAGTGGATCTTTTTGGAATTCTTCTTTTTGTAGGTTTAGTGTTTGATCCTCTGTGTCTATTTCTTCCTTGATTTTAATCTTTTCCATTGGTTCAGTTGTCATTGGTGTAACTTTAGGAATAATAAGTTCAGTTTTAGGGAATATTGCACCTGGCATTGTTAGAGGTCTTGGTTCAGCATTTTCAGTATTCTTAGATCCACTGGCATCTGTTTTCAAGTCGAGAACATTTCTGTCTTCTTTTTCATTTAATGGCTTGAACACTGGTGGTAAAGGATCTTTTTCAGTTTTGATTACAGGTGCTGAATCATTTACTTCTACCTTGACTGGTGGTTCAGTTGGTTTAGTATGATTCTCAGGTTCAGGTTCTTTATTTTGTTCAACATTTTCTTTTTCAGGTTTGCTAAAACTGAAATCACAAGCTTCTGGTTCTGGCTCTGCACTCTCAGTTTCATCCATGGCAGGAAAGCTATCATTTGTGAGGCTCTCTGATGGACTTTCAGGAGGATTTTCAGATTTCTTCTTCTTCATTTGCACATCACCATCCAAGATTTCAGGTTTAGTGTCATCTGGAAGTCGTTTCTTTACCTTTGAAACATCAACTTTACCATTTGTCACTTTCTTCTTAGCATCTTTGCTAACTGGGGAAGACAAAACTTTCTCTGTAACATTATTATTTGTGTTTGTACTTTGCACAGTTGGTTTGGAAGTTTTTGCTGGTTTAGATTTTGAATCATTGTCACTTTCATCTTGACCTTTCTTCCCGTTTGGTGTTGTTTGTTCCTTAGATTTGTTCCTAGTTCTCATTCTACTGGGTGAGTCTTCAGGATTGTCCCCTGTTCTGCCATTACAAACTTTAGCTAAATCACCAGCATCCCGGGAATCACTATCTTCTTCAGAATTTTCATCTTCAGTAACTGAACTCATTTCGCCGGCTTCCTTAGGATTAGGAGATGGTCTAGAACCAATTGTATCTGGAACAGTTGGCGTAGCCTCTGGTGTTTGTTCTTTAGGAGTGCCTGCGCGAGAATTCCTAGTGTTACGAACACGTCGTAATGATGCTTGCCTTCTTCTCCTATGTGGCCTATTACTACTAGCACCAGGAGTCTTTTTCCACAAATAATAAAACTCTACTAACTCAGCTGTGTCCTTATGAGGCAGTAGGTCTTTTCTAATTTTAAAAAAGTTCTTGCCAAATTGGCGAATGCCTTTAACAAACCGCTTTGTTTCTTCCTCTGACCACTTTTTCTCAATACCTTTGGGGACAGGGCACTTGACTAAAGCTTGTAGCGCACGTCCGGGGTCGTAGCCCGAGTCGTGGAGCACGTCAAGGGCATTGATAGTAGTGTCGTCACGACTGGCCGCCATGCAGCCGTCGTCAGGGGAGCCGCCGTCGCACATACCAGCAAAGGCTGCCATTGATCGAGCGGCTCTCAAGTACATTACCAGGTCTCGGTCCGTAGCTTGTGCGGGAAGCCAGCGCAACTCCTCGCCTCCTGGGCACGATTCATCAGGTCCTAGCGGACCATTCAAGCGCATATCAGGCAGGCACGCGTAAATATCCTTATCCTTGACGGGTTGGTTCGGTGTCCCCACTTGAACCTCCCCTTGGTTTTGGGCCATGATTTGTACGTGACCGTCTGTTTGCACTGGCACTCTGCACCAAAACTTTTCACATGTCACAGTCTACCATGTCCACATACACCATTGGATAAATGCATAATATCTTCCCTTCACGCGTGTATTTGACTGTCCGTAGAACAGTAAGTATGCCAATATACATAATTATTAGTCCTAATGGCCTCCATTACACGGTGCATTGTGCTTCATAATATGAACTTGTATGATATACACAACTTATAATTTATGAATTCACAGATAAAGATCATTAAAATGTTTCCGTTTGCTTAGTATTTACACATATTTTACTATTATTTTTACTAAACGCTATCTAGGTACATGCTACCCTTTTGTTTAGCTTCGCCTTTCTTTAGTCACCATAGACAAAAACATTCTATAAAATGGCTGCCACGATTCTACATTTTTATGGAACGTTCCGTTACAAGAACTGCTCAAGTATTATTTTTGAACTCTAGAGCGTAATCTAAACCATTCATGGATTCATTCGAATAAAAATGTAAAGGTATTCTTTCAAATCTCATTTTAAAATTTATTGGCATGCAACTTTTAACTTTTTTGAATGTTATTGTTTTAATGATAAAAATTCTTTTGCCCATTGCCCAGTGTGACAAATCTCAAAATTAAATAAAATGTCAAAATTGTGTTGTCTTTGTAAAAAGTCCATCAAAATAATATCAGTTAAAAAAAACTTTTCGATGCTGAGCTCAAAATAGAGAGCTCACTGTTTAGACACATTGAACAACACTTTTTTGGTCAATTTATTTGCAGAAAAAAAATGTCAGGTTTTTTTGCCTGTGGTAACCTGTGGTGCTTGACCGAGAGTTGGATACCTACGCCTGAAAATCGTAATTTTATTACATTTACGCGAATTTAAATAATAATTGTGAAGTTTTATCGTTAAAATGTCTTCAGACGAATCTGATGATGAACCGTTATCGGTGTTAGCGGCTTCTAAAAGGTTGCATCCTGAGAATTTCGAAGGCCTAGAAGAAACTACAATTGAAGTGGTTTCTACAGCAAAAAAGAAGAAAAAGAAGTACCAGCCGAACGATAATGTTTCTATTACAATCAAATTGCGTCAACCAACGGACGTACGTGGACCTAAGGTGGTTAAAAGACCTTCGGATGTGTGGATGTACATCAAAGATTTGAATCTTACTGGGCCATACAGCTGCCTACTTTGCTCTGAGTGGTTCATAAACAGGTCTAAAATCATCTTCCACTATGTGCTAAATCATAAAAAAGATTTTTGTGGGATCTGCAGGCAAGTGATTTGGGTTTTTCCTATTTAGTTTTATTTATAAAAATATTGAAGGGTACTAATTTCATAAGACAATATTATTTGTTTGTTAAATCTCAAAAATGAGTAAAAATATGTATTTTGCAGATATTTTGTAACTGACAGAGATGCCTGGGTAGCTCATGCAAAGTTTCATGTACCTTGGACATGCTCACAATGTTCTCAAAGCTTTCCCACGGAACCTGACTGGAGAAAGCACTTCAGTGCCGCCCACAACCTGGTCCACTGCCGTCTCTGTCACTTCCGAACCACTGATGATGATCAATACAACATGCATTTAGTTGAAAAGCACAATGTAACAAACATAGCCAGCAAAGACGCAGAAAGCATTTGGGAGGTACAATATGAGTTCAGCCCAAATTTTCAGTGTTTGCTGTGCTCTAAAAGAAACTTACTGTCTACCTCATTCTTCAACCACTATATGGGCTATCATCATTTTACTCTAAAGTCTATCACAAACATAATATCTGGCACAGATCCACCTTTCAAAGTAAATGGTGCTAATGTAGGCACTGAAATAGTAAGTGACCAGTTCAAAACTGGATACCAAGGGCTTGGAACTAAAGAGTTTGAAGATGATTTAGTTGTGAAGCAGGAAGTCTCAAGTGATACAGAAAATAATGATGAAAAAGATAACCCAGATGGTGCTGTGGATTCTTATAAAGGGATTGAAGATTTTGATGTCACTTTAATGGAGCTGATTGTGATTCAAAAGTGTTACTTTGACTATGTAAATTATACACTAAATCAAATTAATTCCAACACAGTTCCTGAGGATTCCAGCATAGACTACAAGGGTGCCAATCGGGATATTGAAATGGACTTTGAATGCTATCTATGCAAGACATGTTTTACTTCAGTGCATATATTTGTAACACACATGTGTAAGATGCATTCAGTTAAATATATACCACTCTATTCATGTAGAATGTGTGCTAACACATTTGAAAGTAATAAAGAGCTTGAAAATCATGTGCTGGAGGAAATGGGAGAGTTTGAAGACCTGTGGCTGTGCCAGTTTTGTGACAAAGAGTTTGATAGCAGAGAGGAAACTAGAAAGCATTTGAACTCTCATTGGGATGTTATGGTGTATGACAACTGTTTCAGTCCACACTTGGGCTTCAAATGCAAGTACTGTCCAACACTCTTTTGGAATGAGACAGATAGAGAGACCCATCAGATCAGAGCCCACTTCAACAAGCATGCTGGAGATTTTTATAAGTGTGAAAGTTGTTCAGAAGTATTTAGCGATAAGGTAAAAGAAATTTATTTGAAACATCACATCTAATAAAAGCTGTGGGGCTGATTGTAGATTAAAAAAAAAAAAATTGAAACATTTACCAGGCACACCTTGTACAGAACATTAAATATTGTGCACTCATAGCCCTAAATACTACCTTTTATGTTTCAGATTTGGTTCATCCACCACTACATTCAGAGGCATCAAGTGGAGCGTGAGGACATATGTTTCCTTTTCAAATGCTCTGTATGTTGTTTAGTGTTGCATACAGTTTTAGAAATGAGGGCACATTTTTTCGAGTACCATAAGGAATCCAAGAAGATATTTTGTGCTTTAGGTTCATGTGTATACAAGGCACTGTGTTCGAGGAAGTCGTTCAAATTGCATTTGAAGGTTGGTGTTTTAAATAGATATAACTATGTATGTACGTACAATGGGACCCACATCAACTTGCACAAATCTGTAATTTGTGCAAGTTGATGTGGGGACAAATTTCTCAAATGATATGGGACTCATATGTGATCATCAACATCAACATAAGGTTGAAAAATATAGTTGCGGAAATTTTACAGATCAGGGTAGGTTGATGTGATGTCGTGTGTATAATTAGCAGCACATCAGACTACCTTGTTGCTCCTACTTTTGCTTATAATAATAAGTCACGTCTTTGCTGTTTTTGACATTGTTAATATTCAAGATTTACTATTAATTCAAAAACATACTCGTTGGGTATCGAATTGATTTACGTCAGAAAAAGTTTTTGATGATTTTAATTTTGCCTAAATCTTTAAATGTAGATTAAAAATGTCTATAAGTTAAATCCTCTGAAGCTTCTTAGAGGTGCCTCCAAAATTTGCAACACTAGCCATGAGCGCACGCGATTGTCGCACTGCTGACGCCCTACCGTTTATATTATAGTATGAAATTATCAGCACTGTCGCGCTGCTAAAGTCGCTTGTACGTCAAAGCGCTCTAATGCATCGTTGTCTTCGCAGACGATCCACGGGTCTACAACCCCTAAGCGGGCGGTGGACCGCTGCAACATCTGCGGCCGCGAATTCGGCAGCGCTCGCGCTTGCGGCGCGCACATGGCGCAGGCGCACGGCGCGCGCAACTACAAGTGCAAGCTGTGCTGCGAGGTGCTGCACACCATCGATGAGAGGTACTTCCCGCATTTCACCTCCTTAAAGGTTCAATTTAAAAAAAAAACTGAAATACTTTTTATCTAAAAGGATACGTGAATTTCCAAAAAATATTTCTTAGAGTTCACCTACATACCCTGGGAAAATGGTGTAAAATGTCAACTTACTAATCCCAGTAGTTTAGAGTGTGTGTAAATATGCCAGTCCATCATTTATTCAGTCAGGCATTGAGTCAGTGCTAGTTTTTATATATTGAGCTAACATTTATAATCTTATAACTAGCAGTAACCTGTGACCACATCTGCGTTAATTTCAATTTTTATATACAAACTTCTTGTACCCTCCCCCCCCCCCCCCTTTTCACCACCTTATTTTAGTACATTATAAATTAAAATATGTTATTTTAATTTATAACGAAATACAATTTTTTATCGCTTAAGCTACTTACTTTGAGATCTGAGCAATGTATTTGATGTTGTCAAATATTTATTTGTTTGTATTGAATAGGCTTTGAAACTACTGAACGGATTCAATTTGAAACCCTGGGAAGGACATATTCTACATTTTGTCGCGATTTAAAATCATCAGGGGGGTAAAATGGGGGATGAATGTCGAGTATAACGACGATATTAGTAGTGCGACGATGTGATAGTTCACATAGTAAAGTCAATAGAAACAAATGGCAGCAGTAAAAGTGTTATCTCGGACAAATATCAACAGTGAATTGTGTAATTACTAGTTATTAGTGCTCAGTGCAAAAACCTTACGCTGTGTATATAAACAACAAAACAACTTTTTAAACAGTTAAAACAATATATTTTTAGTGCATAAAACTAACATTTAAACCTAAATATGTGCAAAATACCATAATTAGTGTTCGTGAAATATCAATGTACCCATCAGTGTCCCAGTGTAGAACTACTACTATGACTCATACATAACGAATATTGCATTTGAACTCTAAAAGAAGACCCTACTATAGCAAAATATCGTCGCTAAGATCAACAGACTGCTTGGTGTAGTGGCGAGAGCCTTTAGTTACTGTCCGGCGTGCACGTCTTCGAATCTCCGCAGGCGCAACGTTGTCTTTTTGTGTCTGTTGAAATTGTATTCTCGTTGGAACAAATTCGCTAATTTTATCAAGATGAATAAAATATGTATAAAATGTACCAAAAAAATAAAACGAGATTTCCTGAGCTGTTTTAACTGTAACCAGGCCTGTGTATCTCCCCGCGGAGGTAGCAAAAACGTACCTACGTGCGGCGCACCTACGTAGGTGCTAAAACAAGTTGCGTGTCGCTACCGGCCAGAGCCACGCTCGCGCATTTTATTCACCGGCGGCCGCGCGGCTACGTTGCTGGCTGGACGAGAATGAATAAAGTACTAGAAAGAGGCGCTAGATGGCGTTAGAAGCTTCTCGTAGCAGTCAACCCTATCGCGTCGCGTGATATTACGTCACTGAATAGGTTTAGTGTATTATGAATCATATTCCAGAGCATTAAGTATGAAATTATCTTGCAATGGATTTTTGTAGGTGTCTACACGAAAATGTGCTTGACTCTGAGGCGAACTAAATTACGCCATATTGTTGACGACATTGAGTAGACATTTCTTTGAATACAATTGCTAAGTCATACTTCTGTACGAAGTACTAGTATTCTGTGCTGTAACCATAATTATCATATTGACTGCGGAAATGTTTCAGTTAAAAGATTTCTACTAATGACAAATGATAACAAATTAAAATGGAAATGTGATCAATGCTTTTCACATAATCGAAATGACAATTTTATTATTAATGTTTCAACAAATAACTCATTTGCATCCTTATCAGACGATGAAAACTTAGACATGACACACTCATTGTCACAATTTAGTAGAAGCTGCCCGGACTTAAGTAAAATCAATATGGAAGAGAGAATAGAAAAGTTGGAGAAACAAAATTATGAATTAAAAGAAAAAATTAGCATTGCAGAAGTCGAAATAGAAAACATACTATTAGAAAATTTGAACCTGAAAAAAATACTTTTTGACCACGAAAAAAAAACAAGATTCTAGCCGACATCTGCACCACAAGTTCGAAAAAAAATATAACTACAAGAAAAAGCAGAAAAAAATTTAAACCGTTCCGTTTTGGACTTTCTACAAAATGATGAAATCTGTAGTATCAACATTCAACAAGCCTGCAGCACGCCATCTATGACGAAAGAAATAAGGAGTCCAGTCAACGACGAACCTAAATGCAAAGTTAATAATAGTTCACCGATGTCTTCGCCAGATGGCCCTCGCAACGGCAGGGTAACAAGAAAGCAACACAGCATTCACATTTTTGGTGACCAACAAGCTCGCGGCCTGGCTGCAGAACTACGAAATTAAAGATCCGGATCATGGAACGACAACTACAACGGTCGACAAAAAACTAGATTGAAAGACTCACATAGAAAAGGTATGCAACAAAATAAACCGATTCTCTTATGCCTTATACAAACTTACCAAAGTTGCTAGTAGGAGTACAGCACTCACAGCATACTTTTCCTATGTTGAATCTGTTTTGCGTTACGGCATTATTGTATGGGGTAACGGTACCGAGGTTAATAAGGCTTTCATTGCGCAAAAAAAAATGTATCAGGGCTCTATGTGGTACAGCTCCCGACGAGCCATGTAGACCTTTATTTAAGCATCTCAAAATCTTACCACTTCCTTGCCTGTATATCTTTGAAGTAGCGAAATTTGTCAAACAGAACATGCACAATTTTAAGCAAGCAAAAGACATATAACTATATGCGAAACACGAGGAATGGAAATAGATTAGTATCTGACAAAATTCCCAAGAGCGCTAGGTTTATGAAAAACTGTTACTGGATGTCCATTTCGATATATAATAAGATACCTCAAATAATTAAGGACTTGCCCATCAGTGGATTTAAACGTGCACTTTTCAATTGGTTAATTGGACATTGTTTCTACTCAGTAAATGAGTTTTTAAATTTTATTTGATGTATATTATATGAATTTAATATTTTTTATTGTAATTTGGTTTGACATTGTAATTTTAATTTAGTTTACTTGACATGTTATTTTAATATTACCTGATAATGATTTTAATTTACACGACATGTTTTAGTAATGTTCATGTATGAATAATTATGATAATATTAATATACTGATACTGATCATGTTAAATTACTAGGTACACTATTCTAACGAAGAACTTTATTTTGCTATTTTAGATCTTATGCGTCCGAATTACGTAACTTAACACCTACCATAAACCATTTGCATGCTATTTATATATAGTGTGAAAAGGATGAACTTAACTGAACCTGTAATTCCATCCAAAATGTAACCTTTTTCTTACGCAAATAAATTTCATTTCATTTCATTTGAAGTCTCGAGGAACTGCTAGTTATTACTAATTAGGCGGTTCACATATAACTTGACCCATTTAATAATTTAACCCCACAAGCACTTCTTCAGCAACAGAGTAAATGAGGCATGGAACAAATTGCCAGCAGAAGTGGTATCAGCAAATACTACGAACCAATTTAAAAACAGACTTGACAAACATATACAGGAAAGAAAGACTAAGCTATGATAGCGAGATGCAGACTGTATCAGTTGTTTCAACTGCCTGTTTGCCTAAATAATAATAATAATAATAATTTAAGACCGGCTCCCTAACTTTCAGAAAGCTCCACTACCTGATGCGGCACCCAGGGAGGCACCCTTACGAGTGCGCGGAGTGCGGCAAGTCCTTCCAGTACAAATCCTCGCTGTACATGCACAAGCAGGTGCACGCGACTAATAAGCCGACTTTTACTTGCACGTACTGTGGGAAAGTGTTTATGGTAAGTTTTAGCTATAATCCATTGATTTACAATAAATCAATGCTATATCTTCATCATGTCCTTTCTATCTCTTCACTCTTTTCTATTTTGTGTGTAATTATTTGTGTAAGTTGCCACATTTATCCGGGACTAGAGTTGGTATGTCTTGTTCGCTGCATTAATTCAAGTGTATGCTTTTAATTTATTTTATATTACAAGGTATTGCAAACATTTATTAGGTTAAGTAATTGTTACTTTTTATCATCCTTAGTTTGTTGTATGTTTTTAACAATGGTTCTGTCTGTACATGTCGTAGTAGCCTATACTTAAGTATAGGCAACAGCGAAATCTTATTATTGCTTTTTTGGTTGTCCTCAATAAGTTAATTAAAACATAACATTACGATTACTGTGAACTTTGGGTATTTATAGTTGTGATGGGTAAAATTGCTGTTTTAAAACTAGCTGGCTCTACCACATTTTTTCAAGCATCTGACCTAGAGATAATAGATAGAAGCGGTGTTATTACAAAAAAAGTTGACCAGGTTTTAAAATAGGTCTAAATATTAGCCGACAACAGAGGAATGAATGACACTTTCGTGACATAACCTAATAGAGAAAAGTTTTTCTAATTGGCTAGCTAATAGCTTAGTCCTGGCTTAAGCCCGGTACTAAGTTTTTGTAATAACGGGTTAGAAGTTTTGTTAACATTCCATTCATTTATAATCTCCAACCCTAAGAGGGTTATTCTATGTTTAACGTGTATCTTTGTGTCGGCATCTGTAGCATTTCCCAAACGAATCGACCGATTTGGACGTGGTTCTCTTTAGATAGGAAAAATAAAATACAATTATTTTGCTTTAAACTTCCGCTAAGACACGCTAGCGCAGGCATCAAAACCACACCAACCACAACCTAATTAGGTTTTTTGTGCACGTTGGTGTTGATAGTTAACAACTGCATTAGCTGTAGTGCATGCGTATTGAGGGAGGGAGGGCGGTGCATTCTGCATTTGCCTAAACTGGTACTCAACGCGGTTGTGGTTGGTGTGGTTTTGGTGCCTGCGCTAGCGTGTCTTAGCGGAAATTTAAAGCAAAATAATTGTATTTTATTTTTCCCATCTAATAATGGATTTCCGCAAAGTAACGCCTGATTCTATTAATTGTGGTTCTCTTTGTTTAAAAGCTAATTCGATCCCCAGAAAAAAGACTCGTTCCGCGAGCACGTGCAGATCCACGAGGGTCCGCGGCACGCGTGCTCGTACTGCCCGATGCGGTTCGTGCAGCGCTCCAACATGCTGCGGCACGAGCGGCGCCACACCGGCGAGCGGCCCTACGCCTGCCAGCACTGCCCGCGCACCTTCTCCGACAAGGGAGCTTGCACCTCGCACTCCAGGTAAGGCTCCGCGTAAACGAACAGCCACCGGTGGCTAGTGACGAGAAGTTACATGATTTATAAAAAGTTTGGTTAGGGTGTAGTCTTAGGGGCAGTATGAAAAAAAAGGCTGAATAGTTTCCATAATTTATTTTTTATTTTAATTTTCAATTTTATGGTCTCTATGGCTTAAGGTTACCATTAGAAACAATTTAGGTCATATACTTTTTAGTCGTATGATGCACGGAAAACAATCTTGAAATTTTCCGACACTTGTAAAATTATCGCGATTTTTTTTACACCTGGTAACCCATATTTTTTAAGGACGCATTTTATTGTAATTATATGCACGCTACTAGTGCTGGTGGCAATTCGCGAATCAGTGTTATCGACATGACGGCCACTCGCTACTTAAAAATACCGAAACTAGCCACTCGACCTTCTGTCACGGCATCCATCGTGAGACTACAGAATGTAAGTGTGAAATTGTAGCCACCACCTATAACTAGATAGACCGACCTGATTATTGTGTCCCCGGTAAAGTAGGGTGACAGACCCAATTATCAGCACTTTAAGAGGTCATTAAACTTTAACACTAAATATTTCATATATTACAATGTATTAAAAGTATTGTGTTGCGTTATTAACAATGAGAATTTAATTACCTTTTGTGTAAAGTAAGACTTTTAAATTATTTTTGGTTATTATTGAGTTAAAATTACAATTTATCAAAAACAAGCCTATCTCCAATTATCAGCACAGTCATCACCAATTATGTCACTTACTTACCCAGTTATCAGCACTGCGAATTGATATACATTTTAAAGGGCGAAAAAAGAAATCATCTCAAGAAAAAATTACTGTTTACTTTTTTTATTGTTAATCAGTCTTTTAACATTTCTACTAATTATGGCACGTAAAATCCAGCTTGTTCAACTCCAGTCAACTTTGATGGACAGATCTTTAGTAGTAGGAACTGCGGACCCCCCTCCCCCTCTAAAAGCAAAAATAACATGAAAGTGTATTTTATAAACTCTAAACAAAAACTATAGCGGTTAAGATAACTTTAGTAATAGTCGTTGAACTAGGGTATTGGATAATTTTGTACCAAATACAAAACCCATAGGATAAATTCTTTAAAGTGGCTAACTGCCGCACTCAGAGTCGTCAATTAAATGATAAATATAATTAAGTCTTGTTCCGAAACTTTCTTTGTCAATGACATAGAATAGGACTGCATGAGACTTAATGGAGGATTAACTTTAATTGACGTCCCTGACTACCGCAGTAAGATGAAATAAAAAATTGTACGGAACCTTACGTGCACGAGTCCGTCTCGCACTTGGCTGGTTTTTTTATAAGGGTTTTTTGTTGTTTTTGATGGGTTCATCTTAAGAAATCTGAAACACGTAGAAATAATTTAAACGAAATCAAATATCAGCATAGTTTTGAACCAAATATCAGCACCATGATGATAATCAACGGTAAATTGATTTTCAGCACGGGGCTGGATTTGGGAAATAAGGCTATAATCACTTTTTACACTACACTCGACCTTTCTTTTAGTAACACACAGTTTATTAAAAAAGAAAACATTATTTATGTCTATTTTATCTAAGTATTAGCAGGTGTGCCGGTAATTGGAGAACTTGAAATTTCAGTATCCATTTGTTCAGTATTGTAAGTAAAAACAATACCTTAAAATTATTTCAATTTAAGATGCGCAAAACTTCAAAATTGTGTTTAAATACCAGTATTTCTGAGTAGTGCTTTAATTGCATTTCTAAAGGACTATTAAACGTAAGACAAATCTTAACCTTGATCACTTCTAATCACATAACGTTTACTTCTGTGTACGTTCTCCTCAAGAATACAGCGTCATGATAAATGTAAACTATGCACAGTGTTGCTAGTACAATAATTCAAACTATCTGAACGCGTTTTTTAACCTTGCAACTTTGAAATCATACACATTTATTCTATATTTTAAGTTTTTTTTTGAGGTGCTCGTAACTGGTGCAGTGCCTTAGAATAATAACACCTAGAAAGATAGTTCCCTAAATAGATCGCTAAGCGTGCACATTTCAAAACTATGTGTGCGTAAGAGACACGCACGACACGCACACTAGTAAAGAAATAATATTGCCAGCAAATCTTTTTTCTACTAAATGGTAGAAAATTTAAAATTTAAGAACCAAGTTAAACTCGAATAAGGTTTAAATAATATGGATGCAGCTAGTTACCTACCTTACTAAAAAAAAATTTTGATTAAATTCATATTTATTCAGCGTTATTTATCTGCCTACGGAAACCTATGCTTTATGCAAACTAAAATACTAAATAAGTAGTTTAACTTACTTAGAACTTACAGACAATTTAGTAGGGATGTCATTCGATGACGACTAAAGTTAGACATAAACACGCAAAAACTTGTACAAATACGTTAGAAATAGCATCACTTAATTTGACGTTTCTAAGTTATTGTAGACTGTCTCTTTTCATTTGTTTAATAGAGAAAGAGAGAGAACCTAAATTTAATCTTAGACGCATCGATTTTACAGTTTTATCATATGTATAGATAACCATCAGTCACCGACGGTTTAACTTTTTGTTAGCGTTTACGTAACGATCGCGTTAACGTTAAATAGGTAGTTTATTATTTACTTCAATACTGGCAACATTCTCGCAAAATTCCATTGATTAATTACAGAGATTTGTTTTTAGTATTTTACGTATAAATATAAGCTTAAAGAAATAATTTACGCGTGGAATACAATGTTGATAGGCTTTTTGTGTTTTTCAAATCTGTTGTGGCTACCATTGACTGCACAAACCGTCATTATTAACAATAATTGGGAGCTGTTACTCGTGCCGCGTGACCTTGAGCACTAAGGACTCAAAGTCAAATAGTGGCCAGATGGGCTACTATTGATATGCTTCAGTTTACGTGCGCGGACTAGGCTTCTAGGTGTTATTATTCTAAGTGCAGTGCTAGCAATTGGGTCCGTCGCCCTATAGCTCTATAGCTTTAAGATGTTCAACACTCAGTGTTATTTTATGTAAGTTTAAATTATAAACCAAAAATTCGCCCATGGGCCAATCGATAGCTCTATCTGATACGAGGGTCAAACTGAAAGTTCTTAGAAAATCAAAAACTGATTACATTAGCCAGTTATTAGTTTTATTATATCTTTTCAAAATATTGTCCATTGACGTCAATACACCGCTGCATGCGATGGAACCACTGGGAAAAGCACTTTGCCCACTCGTCCTTAGGGGTCTCTTCAATGGCATCGCGATACGCAGCCACCGCTTCTTCAGCATTCATAAACCGCTTTCCTTTAAGTTTTTCTTTAATTTTTGGAAATAAATAAAAATCACAAGGCGCGAGGTCGGGGCTATACGGCGGGTGACCCAGTAATTCAACGTTTGATGTCGCCAAATAGTCGATCGTTCGCTTGGCGGTGTGCGACGAGGCGTTGTCGTGGTGAAGGAGGATCCTACTGCGAGGTCGTTTCTCTCGAACTTTTTCCAAGACAAGTGGCAAACAATTGGTAGTGTACCATTCTGCAGAAACTGTTTTTTGATCCTCTAACACAATTGTTGCGAAATGACCTATCCTTCCAAAGAACGAGGCCACCATTTTTTTTCCCGCACTTCGATCTCTCTTCACTTTAGTTGGCAACTCCTCGAAAGGAAACACCCACTGAGCAGATTGTCTTTTGGTTTCAGGATCATAACAGTAAATCCAGCTTTCGTCACCTGTTAGTATGTCGAACACAGCATTTGAGTCACCTCCGTTAAATCTTTCAATCATTTTACGGCACCAATCCACACGATGGAGTTTTTGAGCCTTAGTCAAATTATGAGGTATCCACCGGGCGCAAAGCTTCCTGACCGCTAAATGTTCGTGGAGGATTTTGTGCACTTGACTCATACCGATGCCTAAGCTTGTCCGAATCTGCTGATAGGTCACTCTTTTGTCAGTCTCTATCATACGCCGCACAACACAGATGTTATTTTCAGTCGTCGCCGTAGAAGGCCGTCCCTCACGTACATCATCAGTAAGATTAGTGCGACCACGTTTAAACTCATTAAACCAGTTGTAAACAGTCGCACGAGATGGGGCTTCATCGTGAAAGGCCAATCGTAGTCTATCATAACTTTCTTGTTGACTTAAATGACATCGAAAGTCATAAAAAATCATTGCACGAAAATTTTCTCGTGTTAAATTCATTTTGACGTGACACAGACAATTTTCAATTTGCCGCCAAGTCGTAAAACAAATGACAAATGAATGAAATATATACTCAGTAATATTGGCAAAGAGTTCTATTTTCAAATTTTAGAATATTTTTTTTTATTATATTGTTTATAAGTGGCCAGTTCTAAGAACTTTCAGTTTGACCCTTGTAGTCAGTATTGATGCAGATCGCCACGAAATCAATAAAAAAAAACAGAATTATTGTGTCCCTAGTAAAGTACTTAATGTTTTTAAACACTAGCCATTTACACCATAAGGCCACGATTTTATTGCTTTTATAATATAGTTCCCGATTACATAAATTACATAAGAAATTGCTCTCAGCAATAAGACCGCCTAAATTGTACCATTCTCTATGAACATTTATGTAAATTGATACTGTGTGTGGTGTGCGATAAAGAGTATCTATCTATAAATGTCTAAGTTCCAAATAACCTTTTTATATTCGTATTTTTTACTCAACGTAAAAAGAGTTTTATGTTCATGAAAACTATTTTTTTCAAATTCTGAAACAAAACAAACCAAGCCCAAGTATTATTTTATTTTACTCTTTTTTAACTATCCATTTTTATTCCTGGTTTCCCGCGCAAAATTGTTTTGTTTTTGTTTTGACGTTTATCGGTCATTGCGTTTCGTTTTTTTAAAGAAGAGCTTGCTTAAGAAGAAGAAGAAGAAGAGTAACAGCTCCCAATTATTGCTTGATCCCACGTGCCGCCAAGTACCAATGACTTTTTCTGAGTTATGTACATTAGTTGTTTTACTAACCGATGCTCTTAGGGTGAGGGAAAACATAGTGAGGAAACCTGCATATTCAGGCGACTGAATGTAACCATGATGATCCAAACTGGGTCAGGTTCTCCTGGCAACAGGGTCACGGAGCCTCCGTGACGGAGGTCAGATGGCAGTCACTCCACTGTAATTACCTGATCTGCCACAACCTGGATCATGGTCAGCGGACCCTGGGCCCTCGCGTGCGAGAGCACAACCGGGAAAACGCTAGGAGGATGATGAGTTTGGTCGAACTATAGGGCCTTATTATATTAGTGATATTATCCCAGCATCGTGAAATAGGCCGTGACGGCAAACAGGAAAGATTAGAACTTACAGAGGCCTTTGTCGAAAGTCAAGCCATAAAATAAAAATAATACAAACTGTTAATAAAAAACACCAAAAGTATGGCAATAAATGCTAATATTATTATAATAGGCCGTATCGCAGTATCGTCGTAGTGTAAGCGCTTTGCGATATGATCCTGTCAGTATTCGTTCGCAGCCGTGGCGGAACCACGTCTAAGTAGTAGTAATAACAATACGAATTACGCTCTGAAGATGATGAAAACGAGCAAAGAAAGGCCTCATAAGATTGTATTCTTGTATTTACTTTTATTTAGTCACTATAATCACTAAACGTTTTTATGTTTGTATGTATAGCCAGACCAGAAATATATTATTATATAAAATTCTGACGGAAAAATGTTGCTGATGTAAATCATGGATAAAAAGAAAAAGTTTTTTTTCACGTCTATCTATGATGTAAATATCACTTTTCAATTGTGATTTTATTATATAAAAATAAAACCACGTTTGTTAACGAAACGCTAACTTGTCGTTGTCGGCCATATTTTCTTACTTCCTTAAACCGTCACTCCTCAGCCTCACGTCAATGATGACAACACTGAAGAAAAAGGCTGTATAGATTTATTTTCATGACTCTAAACCATGGCGTCTCCAAAGCCCCAGGCCTCGCTCGCGGCCCCATCATCTCCTAATGACTCGAGCGGTGTGCAAGTGTTTGTGACGAAATCCTCATCAGAGTGTGTGCAAGTTAAGGATTCAAATGAGCCACTTGTGCACATCCCTGAGGTTTCAATTGATGAAGTGTTGGACAGTGATGCGCTTCTTCAGCCTTTGGAACCTGTAGCCAGCAGCTCTGACGACGAGCTAACCCCTGTTCCGTCGGTTCCTACGCAGACTGGTCGCTGTGAAAGGCGCCGGAATTGGTACTCGGCAGAACTATCTCAGCAGTGGAATTTATATAAAATCTTCTTTACCCTGGGTAAGTTAACTCACAACATATTAAGCTACTTGACAAAATATTAAGTCTAACAATGCGAAAACTGTCTTGGTGTAGTGGTTTGCACACCGGACTACAAAACTGCAGTTGCAGGTTTGAATCCCGTGTGGGCAAATGATTTTGTAATGAGCACAAGCATATTTTGTTTAGTGAGATTATGTTAGTTGTCATAGCACAAGCTCACACTTAGTTTGTGGCTAGGTAATTGGTGTGACTGTTGGAACTATTGATCAATTTATTCAATATTTATAAATAATAAAAAGAAAGGTTTTAATTATTTTAATTATTATCAAAATGACAAAAAAAACTTAGATTTGGAAAACTAAATTGTGTTGGAATATCTGTAGACATTGTTTTCTGATTGTTTTAGGAACTCATCAACAATGTATAGAGTTTGCAGAGCAGCGTAATCTTCTGCCAACAATGAAAATGTGCACCTACCACAAGAAACCGATGTCATTGGAGAGGAACCAGGGCCAAGTGGGCCAATTTCGCTGCCGCAAAGGCAAATGCCGAGGCAAGGCAATACAGCAGAGCCATTGGAACATGGTTTGAAAATGCTAGACTCCCACTACATATTATTTTCCAAATAATGTATATGTTTTGTGTGGAGTTAACATATGAAGCTGTGCGGCGGGAGACCTGCCACAATAATGGGTCTGTCCTGTCACAAAGCACCGTTGCTGAATATTACAATAAATGCAGGGAGGTAGTGAAGCTGTATGTAAAAGGAAATTATAAGAAAAAATTTCCAGAGTCATTAATTGAATCAGTGTGGCGAAGAAATAACAGAATTCTTTATAAAGATAGTTTTGAAGAACTACTGAAATGTATTTTATATGTGTATAAAATATAAAATTTTGCAACATGTCAGCCATCATATTCATGTCAGGTATGGTGCTATTAAACCTTTCCCGGCAGCCATTAAGCATGATTAGCCCAGTCGCTTAAAACATCGGTATAGTATTGTGACACACCTGGAATTGTTCTTCGATACTTGCAAGTTTTGTTGGAGTTTTTAAGATCGCTCTAAAAATTCCAGAAATAACAAAAAATAAGAATGAAAGAAAGAGTATAAAGAATAATTTAATTACTGTTACTTGAAGTTACTATTGAGTAACAAATGGAAAAAGAAGTAGAAGAGACGTAAAAGTGGAAGCAGTAGTGAAGTACTAGCAAGCAAATAGTAAGTGCTCAGCGCAGTGTAGTACAGTGCCATTTAAGTCTGACAATTCCTGAAGAGGACTGAGTGCTGTGAGAGTGCCAAGTCTACTCCTACAATGCTCTATGTTAGTGTTTATCAAATGTACTATGTTGAAACCTTGCCACACGGAAGGATTCTGTCAGTGCTGTCTGTGCCAAGAGGTAATAAACTGTCACCATCTCGAAGATCAGTAGTTTAATTCCAATCTCATACCTATTTCCTTAACAATATGTCTTCTTAAAAGTGTTTACCATTTCTAAGTTGTTTAACTTCCTGAAGACAATAAAATTTCAAATGTGTCTGGGATACTCCCAGCGAAAGTGTTAAGTAAGTACATAAATAATTTAAAGCAAGGTCCTAGTGTTTATGGTATAGACAGCTTACATTATCGACCTTGTAGACTTATTTGGCTTAGTTTTGCCGCACAAGTTATTCCTTGAGGGACTGGCGTTACCCCCCTCCTGCATTTTACTCCCTCCTACTACATAACTGCCTATCTATATGTATATCGAATGATTAATCTGCCTTAACCATCGATAGTGGACTGTCGAGCGTAACCACTAAGCTACACAACACACTCAGGACCTAAAGGCTTAACGTGTCTCCTAGGTATGGAGGTATAACAACCAACTTCCTGATTCTGAACTGTTTTTAAGTTATTTCAAGACAGAAAAACCGGACACAGCTCCGGAGTCAGGAAGTCTTTGGTGTTAACACCCCCGTGCCTCGAAATGCACGTTAAGCCGTTGGTCCTGCGCCTGATCACTCTCCAGTTATGTCGGACTGCCGGCTCACTGAACTATGAGAGTGAAAAAACAGAAAATGCACCTGTGTGTTGCGCACACACTTGTGCAACATAAAAATATTCCCCGTGCTGTTTGCTAATCTCTGTTGAGTATTGACGTTGTAGTCGAAATTTGGCCAGAAGAACATAATTATTATTACTTATTTCATTATTTGTTCTACAGGACCCACACCAAAGACAGGTCATATGCATGCATCTACTGCGGGCAGACCTTCGTCCAGAAATCTAAGCTGACGTATCACATCAGGAAACATACTGGAGAAAGTAAGTATTTTATGGACACTTTGTGATTGTGTTATGTAGTGATTAAAGTTTTGTCATGCAGGTTTGCAATCCCCTTTTCTTTACTGTTAGAGTACCTAGTTAACATGGTGTGTGACTTAAAACTATTAAAATTGAATGTCACGGCTTAGTCTGACCGTTAATTCAATCAGGTTCTTTTATTTGACCATGCTCAGACACTTAGATATCCTTCCTATGCCTTACAAAATCAAAACCATGGCATCTTTCAATCGACACTTTATTGATAGTTATCCATAGGGATCCGCGCAGATAGGCCACCGAACACAGCCGCAGGTGACTAGCGACAAGCTGTTTAATTATTTTAAAACGTCGCCGCAGTACTAGTACCTATTCTGTGGCCGCACACGTGAAGCGAGTGGCGGCCACTCGCGGCTCAGTGTTCACGACACGCCACCGGGGGCGGCCAATTTGACAAAACATCTGCCAAAGGATTTAGGGTGAGAGTCAATTGTAGCGGCCACCATCCACCTCGCAGAGCCTCGATCTTCACATGTACTTTTATACCTAAACTACGGAGTGAACCAGGCCTGGTTTTAGCGACAATTTATACGCATAATTGGTTACAGGTATGGTTGATCTAAGCCCTTGCTAAATGTTTTGGTTCCATTTTTGACGTGTCAAGCTGTAAACGTGGAAAGGAGTACAAAGCCAGAATTGTGAATACTCGAAAAGGTTTTATGTATTTTAACATCTATACATATTGCATGCTTCAGACTAGAAAGAGCATATTTAAATGTAGTGCTTATGCCCACTGCCCAGGGCCTTACCCGCTAGTTCTCGCCCCACTAATGGCACGGGAGAATGCCGTCAGGTTTTTAGTGGGTAGACGGATTTCAAGCCTGGAGTCCCACATAACTCCCGACTGCCCCCGATGCCGGTATGCGTAAGAGCATTTCCCCGAGAAAAATAAAAAGGGTAAGGTACAAGATGGCCTCTTACCCGGCCACGGCTTTGAGTACTACATGTAAATATGCTCTATCTAGTCTAAAGCACATATTTAGCGTAGTTCAGTCAAAATATAATGTCTACTAAACAGTGGCGTGCCTGGGGTATCGCGACAGGGCAAGCCAAGCTACAGCTTCGGCACAATGGTCTTTTTTGATTCTTGTAAATGAGCACTGCTGTTGTTGAAATGAAATTACTTGATTCATACCTCCAATACATTCAGTTCTTTCGGCTTCTGGCGAGTTAATCAAAGCACACTGAAGGCATATTACTACCAGGCAGAATTGTGGAAACATACCAGCAATGACATACCTTTGGTGGCTTTGAAAAAAGCCTTTTGAAGTTGTTGAGCTGAGTATGAGGAAATAATATAATACACGAGAAAATATACGACATTACAAACAATGGTAAAAAAAAACTGTGTCAGGACATTATAGTATAATTGTTTTATTTGTATTCTGAGTCAATGCGTCATCTTTTTTACAAAGATGTTTCAATACGTTGTTTACCAAAACTGCAAAATGAAATAACAGCGTTCATGTGTTTCTGAAAATTTTGATGCCTTTTTATGACATTTGATAAGTTATTTAGGTCGTCATAACCAGTTGTATTCCAAACATGGTTTTCATTAGAAAAACATATGCAACACCAACAATATAATTTATTGGAATGCGAACAGCCAGCTAACCAATGAGTTTTATAAACTGATCTGTTAAATTGTCTCTTGCGAGACTTACTTGTTTGCGAAATATTCAAATCAAATCCGGTGTCGGCTTTGGCGAAGCTATGAGCTATTTTTTCTAAGCAAAATTTAAAGATTTTACCTTGCCCCCGCTTGTTAACACTTGCACACATTTCAAACCTTCACAAGGAACAATGTTATTATCACTAGCGGCACTCATTTTGTAATGAAACAAACTTTCATACAATTTAGAAAAAACACAACGAAATTTCCTCAAACTCTCACTCGCTCGACTGACAATATACGTGAAGTTCGCCTCTTTCGGTCATAAACAAACCCTATTCATTCATTACTTCCGCCCACATTTAGTTCGCACTTGCACGAACTTCATTTGCAAGCCCGACTTAATAGCGAGAGAGACGCTAGATAACTTTCTAAAATCGCGCGCAAAACGCGGGTTTGTTTGCTCGCACGCTAGATGGCGTTACGTGTCGCGTTTTCACTCAAGTTTCGATGAATAATTAATGTACGCGCGAAAATTTAAGTGTAAATAAAATGTGTTTGATCTTTTTTATTTTTTTACACTAAGGCAAGCCGGGCTTTTTGGCTTATATGGTGGTCCCGCCACTGCTACTAAAACTTAAGCTCTATTTGTTAATTAGTTTTACCTTTGTGGTATATTTATTTATATGATGATGGTAATAAATTTCCGCCAGACCTCGAGACGTGCACAGTGTGCTCGAAGCTGTTCACGAGCGCATGCGCTCTCCGTGAACACATGAAGATTCATGATCGACACACCAAAGTTCCTGTGCAGTGCCCTCTGTGCGGTAAGTGCGAGCAGTTACTATGGGTTACTTTTAGTGTATTAATTTTAGGTGGATTGGTAGAATAATCCAGTGGTTGCTAGGTTGGTCCAGGGCTGACGTCACTTTTTTGCGGAATTTATGTAAACAGCTTGAAAAAAAATGATGATGAAAAGCGCTGGGTATGAGAGATGGGAATATCAACCAAAAAAGGATGGTAACCTGAAGTACGTCTACAACATTACATACCTACCGGATAATATTGCACTTGAAAATATGATCAGGCAGGGCGGGGAGCGTTTCCTACCTTTAGTGGTATTTTTTTATGTGCAATATCGAATAGTCTAAAGATTATCATTCTCATTCATAATTCAAATTTAATACGCACAGCCAAAGTGTGGAATGCCCTGCCTGCGTCTGTTTTTCCGAGTGCTTATAACCTGAAACTCCTAGGCTCGCTCCACCATAGATTTTATCTTTGCTCTCGGGCTAAGATGAAGATCAAGAGTTAGCCCCATGACCTATTTTAAAAAAAGTTGTCAAATATGTCAAGACGACCGTCTTGGCACAATAGAGTACAGATTTGTTTTCTTACAGTAGTTTATCTTGGCCGTATTTTTGAAATTAGAACCAAAGGATGGGCGTAGCGCTAGGGTTGGTACACAAAAAGTAAAAAATGTCTTGAGATTTATATTCTACAAATGAGTATTGTTTTAGGAATGAGTAATTTTTTAACTATAGATTATTTATCAAATATAATAATAAGTTTATTGTCTATTAACAGCACAGTCAGACTACCCCACTTTGACCTTAAGACCACCTTTATAATATGCTACGTATTATAAGCTGTTTTCATAGTAGTTTCAACTGCCTAGCTATTGCGGGTCATGAGATACAGCCTGGTGACAGACAGACGGACAGTGGAGTCTTAGTAAAACGGGCCCGTTTTTACACTGTCAGTTCGATGAGACGAGGTACAATTTAAGAGTTTGCTCGTACACATAATTGAGCCTTATAAAATATATTAAATCCAATGTGTATTAAAAAAATCCATCCATCCATTTTTTTAATATGGACACCAGTTGTCTAGGGTGGGTAGTTTCCGAGTTATGGCTGTTTCAATTTTGACAGCTGTCATCCGAAATGAAGATCTCGTTGAGCCCTAAAATTTGTCCCTATACACCAGTAGTCTGAAGTGGGTAGTTTCCGAGATGTGGCCGTTTCAATTTTGACAGCTGTCATCCGAAATGAAGATCTCGTCGAGCTCTACGATTTGTCCCTACATACCAGCAGTCTTGGGTGGATAGTTTTCGAGATATCGCTGTTTCAATTTTGACAGCTGTCATCCGTAATGAAGATCTCGTCGAGCCGTACGATTTGTCCCTACACACCAGTAGTCTGAAGTGGGTAGTTTCCGAGATGTGGCCGTTTCAATTTTGACAGCTGTCATCCGAAATTAAGATCTCGTCGAGCTCTACGATTTGTCCCTACACACCAGTAGTCTTGGGTGGATAGTTTTCGAGATATCGCTGTTTCAATTTTGACAGCTGTCATCCGTAATAAAGATCTCGTCGAGCCGTACGATTTGTCCCTACACACCTGTAGTCTTGGGTGGGTAGTTACCGAGATATGGCCGTTTCAATTTTGACAGCTGTCATCCTAAATGAAGATGTCGTCGAGCCCTACAATTTGTCCCTACACACCAGTAGCCTAGGGTAGGTAGTTATCAAGATATGGTCGTTTCAATTTTGACAGCTGTCATTTGAAATAAGATGATTTTATACATGTTTCATAAAACCTACTTTGATTGTTCAATAAAATCTATCTGCATTTTCAAAATCTGTCTTTAACAGCGAACCGGCTCGCGGCGCACGTGGTAGCACTTCGTAGATTTGTTTGCCCAAGTCTGCCCAGCGGCCGTGTAAATCACGTGTATGTGGACGTGTGTCGATTCGGGCGCTCTAGTATGAAGATAAAGTACTGTACATCTATATACCTTGGTCTTGGTGTAGTGGTCCGCGCTGAAAACCAGAGTTGGCGGGTTCGAATCCCGCAAGGGGCAAATTTTTGTGTGATATACGATATATTAGTTTGGGGCTAGGTAATTGGTGTGTTTGTTGAAACAATTTATTTATTTATGTCTTTATTTCATAGACCGCAAGTATCAAGACGAGCGGTACATGCTCCGTCACATCCGCACCAGGCACACGCGCGTCCGCTACACCTGCCCGCTCTGCCGCAAGTCGCTTACCAGCCCCGCCGGCCTCCGGCTGCACGTCGTCACGCACGGGAAGGCGAACATGTACAAGGTACTGCACGTTAGGTTACCCATTTCAAAGTCATCTTCATCCTCCTAGCGTTATCCCGGTTGTGCACTTGCACGCTAGGGCCCAGGGTCCGCTTTGGACCATGCTCCAGGATGTGGCAGATCAGGTAATTACAGTGGAGCAACGGCCATCCGACCTCCGTGACCATGTTACCAGGGGAACCTGACTAGTTTTTGGATCATGGTTATACATGCAGTCGCCTGAATGTGCAGGCCGCACTAGACACGCGCGTCCACTAGACGTGTCCGCTCTGCTGCAAGTCGCTCACCAGCCCCGCCGGCCTCCGGCTGCACGTCGTCACGCACGGGAAGGCGAACATGTACAAGGTACTGCACGTTAGGAAGTTACACATTTCAAGCCAAAGCCAAGAATCATTTATTCAATTTAAAACACAAAGTGCTACTTACGAACGTCAAAATTTGACTACGAAAACAACGTTCCAATTCACACGGCACATGCGCGTCCACTATAACAGTACAATTTACCGTCGAGAATAGACTTTATTTGTATATCGAAACTGCGTCTTTCGCAATTCTAGCAAATAGTACAAAAACATACAATACTTGTACTCGCAAGAAGAACATATACTTACATAAAAGTTCCAACAAAGACTCTGCTACTAATTTGGGACATCAATATTTAGTTGTGTGCTAGGGCTAAGAAAAGTATCGCATATTAAAATAATAGTTTTTTGTTAAAACACAATTTTACGGATTACTTCGCGATTTATTTACATTTTATTTAAAACCTGACGTTTCGAACACTTTACAGCGTTCGTGGTCACAGGAAGTCTAAGGTATTATTTGTCATTACAAAGTTTTGAAAAATTAAACTACCGTCACTCATTAATATTAATTTACGTTCCTATTTACGCAGAAAGACCTAACCGTGTCTTGAGATCTTGCAGTGCGAGGTTCGAGCTTTGGTTTGGTCTCCCTGTGACCACGAACGCTGTAAAGTGTTCGAAACGTCAGGTTTTAAATAAAATGTAAATAGATCGCGAAGTGATGCGTAAAATTGTGTTTTAATGAGTTGAACAATTCGCGTACACGTAAGAAACAAATAATAGTTTTTTGTGTAAAGCTGTTTTTATCATCAAACAATATTGGATCAAATGCTACTTTTGACCGTCGTCTGACGACAGTTTAAATAAAACAAGTGATGCTTACGTAAAGCCTTTATAAATTCTAAAACAATAAATTTCTTTGATTTAACTAATATAAATCTAATTTCCACAGTGCAAATCGTGCCCGAAAACGTATGCAGTCAAGAGAACAATGATTCGCCATTTGCGCAAGAGACACATACCCAAGAATTCCTCCCACGCCCTCAAAGAGTTCTACCACAAACTGGACCCTCGTGAGTGCAATCTACCCCTGGACGACGAAACCATGACCAAGATATTTGGACCGCCTAAAAAGAAATCCAATGATCTTCTCATAGGAGAGTTCGTGACGCTTGCCAAGAACTTGAACTTGCCAGAGAGTAACCAAAATGATAATGACAGTGAGGAAGATGAGGAAACGCAAGAGAACAGCGAGGGCGATAGTGAGAGCGAGAAGGTTGTAGCGAAGATAGAGAGGGAAGATTCGGACGAGTCTACTCAAGGGGAGTTAGAGCCGACTGATTTTGTCAGCGTTAAAATAGAGCCTCTGGACGAAGGTGTCGATGAAGAAGAATATTGATCTCAATAACTGCTTGAAGTAAATAGGCCTCGTTCCCGACAGCCCTCTTTTAGACTATTTTCAAGTTCTTGCTGTCTCTTTTTCTGCGGAAGAAACGAATAGAGACAGACTACAATAAATAAGGCTTAAGAGCTGTCAGTTGCCAAGGAAATTCAACTTCACGATGATGACAGTTCGCTCTTCGAGCACTGTAGTGTTCTCCCAGTCCATACGCAATTAAAAAATGTACTTTTAAAAAAACACTTTTTTGACGACACATTAAAACAGGCAATAAATCACCCCGTGTGTACGCGCGCGGTAAGCAGTCGTAAGCTACAGACTAGTCGTGCAAACAACATGTACGGGGAGCGAACGGCGAGTTTTATTATTCCAAGACTGATAAACACGTTACCTACCGAATTGCGCGATAGCTTAAATATATAAAACGAAAGTTAAAATTATACCTCCTAGAAAACTTATAATTCGATCCGTTGGCAGATGTGCGTTTTCTCGATTCCTCCTTTTTGGTTGTTAAGTAGTTTTATTATGTCTGTTATTTATTAATTCTTACCTACTACTTTTATTATTTAATTTAAAACGTCGACTCAGGTCGTGTCAATACAAACCTCAGTGGTTTCAGAATGCGACTTTCATAATTATGTCTTTAATGTATTTTTTATATGGTAAATAAATGAAAAAATATATATATAGAATCCACAGACACAATCTGTCACAAATAAATATCAAGCGGAAACTTAGAAAAATAAAACATGACAACAAATATAATTGTCTTATAAAAATATTATAGTCTGTCTCTCTTCATTTCTTTAGCAGAGACGATGCAGATAATATGTTTAAACATAGGTTTAGTCTTTCAGTCCATTGTAAAAATAATAAATTAAAGTGAAGCGCAAAATACTGAGGTTGTTAAAGCGTTCCGAAGGCGGGTATTTTTTGTAATGTTGCTATATAACTTGCCACACAGAAACCGGCTGATCTCTATTTGGCACAGTGTAGCAATACGGACAAAATTCACATCCCTGAAATGCTCCCGGTACCGCCTTTTGTTCGCCGCATTATAGTTACAGGACATAGTTAATTTTCGTACGAATTTGCGTAGTTTCATACTTACTTGTTTCTGTCATTCTTGCTCACTAGAAGGTATAGTTATAGGTATGACGTGTGTATAATAATAGGACACACGCGTTAAGTCGACTTTGTAAAAATTGTTCTAAAAGTGATTTTTTAATCTTACATTGCGTTAATAAAACTTTGGTGATATAGATAGATATCTGTATTCTTTTATGTAGGTATTAATGGATTCCTGTGTTTCATTAAGTAAGTATTATCATAATATCAGTAGGTATCTAAAATATTAACTTTAATCCTTCCAATTTCATTTTCGTTTGTTATTTATAGCCTGACCAGAAATATATGGGACCTGAATTAAGGGCGCTTCGAATCCACTTATATGACAACACTCGGTATAATCATACCAGCGTAGATTGGCAACTGAACAAAAAAACATTTTTATATGTTTACATTCAAGTTGTTTTCTTAAGCCTGCTGCCTAATGATAACAGATTCTACGATAAAATAACACAACAGAACACTCGCAAGTTGAGTACTTATTAAATTCAGTAGCTCTTTGTACTATTGGCCTTGAAATTTGGCCCAAAAGACAATTATTTTTTTAAACGAAACGCTAATCCATTGTATTTCTAAATTATATTATTTATAATGTCATCATAATTTTTAATAATGTGGAGGAAATGTTAAAAAACTCTACGACCTACTTTAGTTGTAATATCCAAGTAGGGTGGAAATAAAGAAAATAAAACTCAAAACAAGTATTTATTATAATCATTTTTTAAAATCGTTATTAAAATATTCTCCGTAGCCATCAGTAGCCAATTTTCACTACTCGCACTATATGACGTACCAAAAATTCGAGATGACAACTACATTAGTAATTAATTTAAAGAAACCGTCGTGATCACATAGACTTTCTAGTCGAAAAATACTACAGCACATGTAAAACCACTTTTTTTTTTAGGAAAACGAATAGTTCTCGGTATTTTTATCACATAAAAATTGCACTTGGTCGAAAATTTGATTGCGTAATCAAATTTTCGACCAAGTGATTATATAAGATTATATAAGTGATTATACAAGTGATTATACAATATGTAAAAAACCCTGTCCGACCCGTTAAGGTGTTATCAGGTATAGAGTCAAGGTTCTATTTGTGTAATTATTTTCATAAAATATTAGAAAAAATTACCCAATGAAAAAAAAAGATAAAAAATACTACACTTAAAAAACTTACATGGCAACGCGAAGGGCGGTGACGGGACGTGCGGGGGCGCGGCATAGCGCCGGCACTCGCAGGTAGCGCAGTCATGACCCCAGATAACCCCGGCTCTTATTATTATGGCCTGCCTGCGTCAAACCTTTTCCGACCCTGCGTTGCCCGTAGTGAACACGCGTTTGTGCAAACGCTGGAACGCACGCTCTGACGGCACTGTGATACCCAGCGGAATAGCAAAACGCACTTCATAGTCTCTGCGAGCTTCACAATAATCACAGTCACTCCTATCCAGACACATGAGCATATTAAAGTATTCTTGATTCGTATACGAAATTTTGCGGATCAACGGAATGGAACGACCACTCGGAAGTAATGTCATCGCGAAACTGAGCTGTAATAATATCGGGATAGCCGCCGGCACGTGCCGCGGCAATGTAAAAGGCCGCGGCTACGTTTATTGTAGTACCGACAAAGCGAGTAGGCGGCGTCAATGGAGCCGCGCGCCCGCCGGGAGTGTTAACGTATTTTGAAAATTACCCCGTTTTAGGGTAAATAGGTGCTTAACTTGTTAACTTTAAAAATCGCCAAAAAAAAGTATTAATGAATTACGTAATTTTGATACTTATTTTGGTAACGTTATTAAAGCAACTTTATGACCCTTTCGGATCGGACAGGGTTTTTGTTACATATACTAATCTTATACAGATTAGTGTCAAAGTGGACGCGTGTCCACTTTGACACTAATCATTATGACAATTTGATGACATGTCAATGACGATTTGAGTTTTCTGTTGCCAGTAAAAGAAATTAGTTCCAGTTGTATTCCGCAATATGGCGAGGTTCCATATATTCCTGTAGGGCTATTACGTAAAAGATAGCCACCGAGTGTATAACTGAGGTTAGTTGGTAACCGAACTCAGTTAAAAACTGATGAATTGATATATTTGGTATTACGTAAGCAGTGCCTATCATAGGATAGGACAGTGGCTATGCGGTGGAGGACAGTGGATATCGACCATAGATCGAAAAAATACATCACTAGTGTTATTGACAGGTTATGTGGCTAAATTAAAGACCATTGCGTTTAATATGGAATGATACTAAATTTATCAACGTTTTTAATAAGTTGGGTTAGAGGTTAGTAACTTTCATTCGCGCCACTTTTTAAAGTTTTGACTTTGAAAAATCAGTGCGCGAAAACGTGGTTTTTAGTGGTTATTTAAAGGTACATAGAAGAAGTTGTGATTGTGGTGATAAAGGTAACTCGTAACTCCAATGGTTCGTTGTATCACTGAGCTAAGTTAGTAATTACAAAATTTCTAGATAATGAATGTTTTATGTTTTCCTATTTTAGATAGCTCCTAGGAGAAATATATCTCCTATACAAATAATTTTAACAATTTAGTTTGCCGAGGGAAACCGGGACTTTACGTTAGGTCGCTTCACCGGTGGACCTCAAGAGTTCAGACTAGCCAAACCGCTCAAACAGCATGAGAGTCCATAGCGATTCAATGAACGCTGTCGCAGCACAGCAGAAGCGGCTGTACTAAAACAGCAAGCTGATCGATGGCGCCGAGTAAGTTCTATATTTTTAGTTTGAGTCAGTATCCAATTCTAATCTGTATTTCAAAATTTTTTATTGGGTCACTACGATCGTGGAAACAACGTGTTTGATCATTAGCTCTTTTATTATCCTTTGTTTCTCGGCACAACCCATGCATGTCCCAATAAAAAAGCTTGAGCCATTATTAGTAGGACCTCTTTATTTATTTTACAAATATAATTCGATTGCTGGCTGAGTGATATCGGTTAAACCGACCAAAATTAAATAGGTATACTATAACTAGGAATTACGTTGTATTTTACGTACGTTTTGACTTGGTAGCTTAATAGTGACTATCACAGTTTTTCCAATAAACACTGCTCTTATGTAGTTTCTATCAATAGCCACTTGACAGCTTCGGTGATCAACGATTTTGATATCCACTGAGCTTACATAATACGAAAATCAGTTTATCGATACATAAACAGCTGTCAAAAGTATATATGATATGCCAGTGCCTATCAGCATATCCACCGGCGATGACGTCATTTTAGTTAGGAACCGAAGTTCGGTAATACGAAAACCATGTTTTGACAGTTCTCAGTTAGACACCAAGGCATAGTGATAATCACTTTAGTTGTCAAATGAGATACGTAATAGCCCTACATCTTACATAATATTGATCAAGATAGTATTACCCACCTTAGTAGGAATAAAAATTTAATAATTCGTGTAATTTATTATCATTATTTCTACTATTAATTAGTGCGGTAATTAAATATTTGGGTTAGTGTAATAATGTTATGTAAATTGTGCTATTCGTCGTGTTTTTGATAAAAGCCTCTCACATTCGCGTTTCTCTTACGTAGTTCTTCTGACGCGAGGATGCGATGCATGCTGAGGGCCCTCAGCAACGCAGTAGTGAGAGATTTTTCATGCTCTCACCTTCGTCCGTGTGACCAAATATGTATGTAAATTTGGACAGCGCCCCTAGCGGCACGTTTGCAAAACCTGTTTTTTTTCGATAGAAATCGTGAGCGCGTGTGACTGATAAATGAAAACTAGCACTAAGGCCTCGCTGCGCAAGCGTTGCGTTGCTGGTGAAACGCAGGTGTGAAGGAACTTTTTTGTGTCCAGTGGTATTATTATTATTATTAGTGGTAAAAGAATAAAATCCGTTATCCGATCGCTTATTAGTTTTATTTAAATATTTTTTTAAGTAACCATGCACCATAAGTAGCCAAATAAAACGAGTGTAATTTTTATCTACATACTTATTTTGTAAGATTTTGGTTAAAAAACGTTACACATGTTAACCGACAACATCTTGGCCGAGACAGGTAAAACCCGCAAGGCAGCCAGCTGGATAATGATGGGCCAGTCCAGTCTTAATGATTTATTTAGAGAGAGAAAAATACATATGGCATGATTTGAATTTGTTGACTTTTAGGGTTCCGTACCCAACCAAAAGGTATACCTAAACGTGAATTGTACTATTCGTCTGATAGATCGGTTAAAATTTTCACAGATGTCGAAACAATTTATTTATTTAAATGGAGCTTGGACTCCTACGAGGGTCAAACTGAAAGTTCTTAGAAAATCAAAAACTGATTACATTAGCCAGTTATTAGTTTTATTATATCTTTTCAAAATATTGTCCATTGACGTCAATACACCGCTGCATGCGATGGAACCACTGGGAAAAGCACTTTGCCCACTCGTCCTTAGGGGTCTCTTCAATGGCATCGCGATACGCAGCCACCGCTTCTTCAGCATTCATAAACCGCTTTCCTTTAAGTTTTTCTTTAATTTTTGGAAATAAATAAAAATCACAAGGCGCGAGGTCGGGGCTATACGGCGGGTGACCCAGTAATTCAACGTTTGATGTCGCCAAATAGTCGATCGTTCGCTTGGCGGTGTGCGACGAGGCGTTGTCGTGGTGAAGGAGGATCCTACTGCGAGGTCGTTTCTCTCGAACTTTTTCCAAGACAAGTGGCAAACAATTGGTAGTGTACCATTCTGCAGAAACTGTTTTTTGATCCTCTAACACAATTGTTGCGAAATGACCTATCCTTCCAAAGAACGAGGCCACCATTTTTTTTCCCGCATTTCGATCTCTCTTCACTTTAGTTGGCAACTCCTCGAAAGGAAACACCCACTGAGCAGATTGTCTTTTGGTTTCAGGATCATAACAGTAAATCCAGCTTTCGTCACCTGTTAGTATGTCGAACACAGCATTTGAGTCACCTCCGTTAAATCTTTCAATCATTTTACGGCACCAATCCACACGATGGAGTTTTTGAGCCTTAGTCAAATTATGAGGTATCCACCGGGCGCAAAGCTTCCTGACCGCTAAATGTTCGTGGAGGATTTTGTGCACTTGACTCATACCGATGCCTAAGCTTGTCCGAATCTGCTGATAGGTCACTCTTTTGTCAGTCTCTATCATACGCCGCACAACACAGATGTTATTTTCAGTCGTCGCCGTAGAAGGCCGTCCCTCACGTACATCATCAGTGAGATTAGTGCGACCACGTTTAAACTCATTAAACCAGTTGTAAACAGTCGCACGAGATGGGGCTTCATCGTGAAAGGCCAATCGTAGTCTATCATAACTTTCTTGTTGACTTAAATGACATCGAAAGTCATAAAAAATCATTGCACGAAAATTTTCTCGTGTTAAATTCATTTTGACGTGACACAGACAATTTTCAATTTGCCGCCAAGTCGTAAAACAAATGACAAATGAATGAAATATATACTCAGTAATATTGGCAAAGAGTTCTATTTTCAAATTTTAGAATATTTTTTTAATTATATTGTTTATAAGTGGCCAGTTCTAAGAACTTTCAGTTTGACCCTCGTATAGAAACGTGTTCTTTTTGCCGTTTCAAAACGTTATACTAAGTAAAACTACAAAAAAGGTCATACAATTTAGTGTTTAATTTTGTATAAATAATCGTACGGAACCCTCTATGATTGAGCCCAACCCGCATTTGGCTTTCTTTTTTGTACTTTTATCCAAAAATGACACTACAGCTGTAAAAACAAATGAGATGATCGTTACACAACTACACCAAAAATAATACCATGAACGAACGCAGCGAGAATCAGCTGAGAGAAATGTCATTTTGACAATGACAATCACTTCCACCACAAGTTTCGACTTTGGACTTATCTAATTATTATCATTTTTAGGGAAAATTAAACATTTCAAGGTCTTGCGATGAAGTAAAACCGATTAATTAGTTTTTAACTTAAGTGATAAACATATTTTTAAGTGAAATTAACCATGTTTAATCCAGCAGTTACGGTTAAACGTATCGATGTTTTGATTCGTATTTTGGGTCGTCGTAAAGCGATTCTAAGCGCTAATTATGTACGAGCTTATTCTAATCAAGATAAAGTGACTATAGGAGATGTTACTCAGGAGATCCAAGCTCCAAAAAAGATAGAATATGTCCCCAGAAAATACTGTAAGTAACATGTTGAGTTCTAACCTCAAAAGTAGTTAGTGGAATATTTTTATGGGTACACTCCTGCCTCTACGGTTGTTAGAGTACGTTATAAGTTTTTGAAGTGATTTTATAAAGGTGCTCAAATATTAATTTATCCACTTAACTTTCATTCATCAAAATACTTCATGATGATGTAAACATAACTAGAGTCAGTAAGGAGACTTAATATTCCATTATTGTAATGTAATGTCCTCCTAGCCGAATTTCGACCACGGCGGCCTATCTCAACAGAGATTAGCCAACTGCGCAGAACATATTATAGTGCACAAGTGTGTGTGCAATACACAGGTGCACTCTTTGTTCCTTCACTCTCATAATTCGGTGAGACGGCAGTCCGACATGACCATAGAGAGATCAGGCGCAGGGCCAACGGCTTAACGTGCTTTCCGAGACACAGGGGTGTTAACACCACCAACTTCCTGACTATGGAGCTGTGTCTGAGTAATTTCAAGACAGAAAAACTCAAAACACTCTCGGCCCCACCCGGGATTCGAACCGGGACCTCGTGGATAGTACCCAGCGTGCTGACCATTAGACCAATGAGGCAGTCAATTCCAATATTATATTTATTGTTATAATGTTGTATTATAATATTCAGTAACATCTTTATTTTCAAATATTTTTAGTGACAATAGAGAGTTCAGAAATCAAACTTTTGTCTCAAAACACACTGAGAAACTTGAGATGGATGATGCAAAAAGACTCCCTTGGCCAGGATATGTTTCTGCTTGGCAGGCCTGGCCCCACCAGGTAAGTTTATCCTTTTCTGTTTCCCTTTTAATCCTCTGTGAAAAATTATCAGATTTTGGGGTATCTTACTTATTCTACTTCTCTGTTGGCAGTAGCAAGCACAGGGCTAAGAACGTCTTATTACAAAAAATATTATAATAAACCATTGTAAATCATAACAAACTAAACATCAATGCAGTTTGCCTTGGTTTAACCTACCTAATACTTAATATCAGTTTATTTTGCTACCAGTTTTCCATAACTTATTATTTTTTATGGTTGGTCTTTAGAATATCAAAGTCCACTTTTTATTGTGATAAACAAGCAGATTTCATTTTAAAAAACCGGCCAAGTGCGAGTCGAACTCGCGCGCGAAGGGTTCCATACCATTAACTTAAAACATTAGACAGTATAGGCAAAAAAAGTACAGTATTTTATTTATAATTTTAAAAGTATTCATCACAGGATACCCGAAATAATTTTAAATAAGAGTTCCCGCGCCTGTTTCTTTACATGAGTGATTTGAAGTTTATAGGTCCAAGACTAGAAATTACAGGGGGGGCACCGTGTAAACGACTTTGGCGGGCTATATCTCGGAAATAGTAAAGCTGATAAAAAAGTGTTGTATGGAAATCCTACCTTATTTTCTTAGTCCTTTTCAACGATACCCCACACAAGGGGGTGCACTCTAAAAAATTATTTCAGCCCCCCTTTACATGTATGGGGAGGTACCCTTAAAAAGGGGTAATTTTTATTTTTTTTATTTTAAAAAATGAGATCTATATGTGAAGTATACTCGAACCAAGTTACATGCAAATCAGTCTATAAACATAGAAGATATTCTGCTGTGACAGACTAGGACGGACGGACTGAACGATCTTATAAGGGTTCCTTGTCGGACTACGGAACCCTAAAAAGGCATATCATTGTTCTCTATACCTGTGTTCATTAGATCATGTAAATAAAATAAAAAATTGTTTATTATCTGCATAAAATATTACTCTATTCTCTGTACACAGGAGAAAAATAGCTCTTCAGTATCTGGAATTAACTCAGAGAGAGCTAGAGTATGTTGCTCTATCCCGGGACACAACTGAAGCTGATCTGAAGCAGAGAAGGGAGATACAAAGCTCCACAGCCAAATACTTTGACCAGGTAAGTTCTTTTGCATGGTTTTAATCATCAGTGGTGCATAAGTGACAAATACAAATACAAAACTAATATATTTATTTGCCAGTATGTAGGGTACAGTCGGCAGCATGTTAGGTTACCTATTTGATCTACGAAAACAGAGGCCTTATCCGGTTGACAATGACTGTATTTTCAAATGTAGCCGTCTCCGTCACTCACACCAGAACGAGCAAGATGGCTAGACTCCAAAATACGGACATCGTCAACTGGAGTAGGGCCTCAGCTCCTATAACGTACGCGCGCGAACTTGTCGGACTATCTTTCTTCCTTTCTTTCAAATCTTTGTCTATGGTCATTTCAACTAACAGACCTGCAGGCCTGCTATCTAACTCGATCGCTTTCAAATTCCAATAGTTATAGCTTTTAAGGAAAGTAATAATAGCTTTCAATATAACGTCAGGTAATCAATGATAACTATGAATTCATATGTAAGTGCTTCGGAATTACAATAGCAATCGCTTCCAAGTTAAGCGGTAGGCATGTTGCTTTATCAATACCGACATTCGTTGCCGAGCGGCTCGCACACCGTTTTTCAAGGAGTCGCCGTCTCTGAGGTCCCGGGTTCGATCCCTGGTCGGGCCAATATAGAAATCTATATTTTCTATGTTGTCTCATGTGTGGGTGTTGTAGCACCGTTGTTTCTGATTTCCATAACATAAGTGCTTAGGCTAACTTAATTTGGGATAAGAGAAATGGTAGTGATGTTGTCCAACAAACATTTATTTAATATTATTTATATAAATACACTCTCTGTCGTTTACCGTTGACTCTGTCTACACCACGTCTAGTTAAAAATGAAAAATGTTTATTTTGTTATTAAAATTACAAATATAGTAGAGGTGGACTTAATCTTGTTAGTGCTATGGCAGCTGTGCCAGAATAAGTCACTCTTCCTTAACAAAAACATAAAATTAAAGTACTATACTATGCCATTTTTTTAACATTATTATTTTCACTTAATAATTTTACTACACGAGAAAACGGGGCTCCTGTAACCTGCGTACAAAGGTGTGGTGTGTGGGTGTATGGTGTTTGTGTGAGTGTGGTGTGTGTAAGTGTGTAACAAATTTGTACTAACAAATAGCTAATATGTGAACTACCTACTACTAGTTTAGTCTAGAGTCAAGAGCAAATCCATTCCAAATAAAAATAAACACTTTTCCCCCTAGAGCGCCGTCCGCGCAGCTGTCGAGGGCAGAGTGCTGGTCATCGAAGGCATAGAGAAGGCAGAGCGGAACGTGTTGCCAGTGCTCAACAACTTGCTGGAGAATAGAGAGATGCACCTAGAAGACGGCAGGTTTCTGGTGCCGGCAGCGAGATATGATAAGCTTTTGGAGGTAAATCAATATGTTTTAGTACATATTGATATTTTTGGATGTTTTTTATATATAAAATACTAGCAGTTCCCCGCGACTTCGTAAAGTCGTATTTTTCATACAAACTTTCATCCCCATTACACCCCCCTGTTGATTATATATCGCGAGTCGCGACATAATGTAGCCTATGTCCTTCCCAGGGTCTCACACTATTTCTGTACTAAATTCCATTTGAATCGTTCCAGTAGTTTTGGAGCCTATTCAATACAAACAAACAATCAAATCCTTCCTCTTTATAATATTTGTGTAGATGTAGACATATCCGCAAATAATGTAATCTATAGGCGTGAAAAAGGAATCTAACAATCGCCGCGTTATTGTCAATATTAGGCCCCTGTTGCTCGATAAAGCGGTCCAAATCCAATTGTTCACATCAGGGCCTGTAGCCAAATAGAAATTTGAAGCGAAGTTCGCTATCGCTAAGAAAATGTATGAAACTGTCATAAGCCATCGAAACATCAGGTGACTTTTGCATACATATTTTGACATTTCGTTTGGCGATAGCGAAGTTCGCTCCATAAAGATTGCCATTTGGTTACGGGCCCAGAGGCCTTACTCCGATTGACGATGTCCGTATTTTCGAATGTAGCCATCCCTTTCTCTCACGACAGAATGAACACGAGCGTGATGGCTAGACTCGAAAATACGGACATTTATTTATTTATTTATTCAGGTTACCAACAACTGTTACATTAAATCTTATTTTTAAAACACTAAATTAGTTGTAAATTAAATGCACAGTTACTTATAGGTAAACATAACATGCGAAGTAAAATTCGAAGAAAGAAAACTTAAATTACATTACACATTACAATATAAACTTTAATTTTTTCATCATTTCGACATCGTCAACAGTAGTAGGACCTCTGAACCATCTTGGCGTAAGTTGCATTTGACTTAATGACAACTTACGCCAGGATGCTTCTGAAGTGATTAATTGGTCTCCTCGATTGCGTTACATTCGAGCCATACATGGCCTGGCGCCTATTTATGTCCGACCGAAATCATTTTTAAATTCTATAACGTAAATAATGCCTTTAAAATAAAATTAATACCATGTCAATAACATTTATTTTTACATTCCAAAGCGCATCCGAACAGCCTGTTGCGCTGGTCGGTATATTTCTAGACAGAAAAACTGTTTATAGAACCTATGCACTGTATAGGTAGTTCTTAAAAATACTAATATTATTGTGGTACTCCACCGAAAATAAAGCCTAGGTTTTAAAAAACAATTGCCGTTTTCATACTAAACTTGTAGACATACCCCGCATTTTTTCATAAAAATGCGTTTTTTTAGGATTTCGAAATAAGTCAAATAAAAAGTTGTTGTAAATTCGTTCCCCCTTTCGTTCACCCTCCCATCGGAGCCCGGCGCTAAGCAGCTTGCTGTGTTCCGTCGGTGAGTGGGAGTGCCACAACCTTCTGGGTGAGCATCGTCGACTCTGACTACGACGCGTTTGGCTTAGTCCAGAATCCAGAGCAAACCCATTAAAAATAGTAATTCGTAGCCTATCACATTGTATAGGATCACATTTTCTGTCATGCACCCAAAGAAGCACGGGTCTAATCTATTTTTTTTAAGCCACAATTTTATCCTTTAACAGGAGCATGGAGCCGAAGAAGTATCAAGATGGCGGCTAGTACGCGTAGACGAGAACTTCCGAGTGATCGCGCTAGGTCTGCCCGTGCCGCGCTACAGCGGGCAGCCGCTCGACCCGCCACTGCGTTCCCGCTTCCAAGCGAGAGATGTCGCCACTATCGGGTTTGGGGTGAGTGCTTAGTAATTATAAGTACCTGTCACTGACCTCTATAATACAAGTACGCTGGACTGCATACTGACAACCAAAAAATGAAGCCATTTGACTATCGCCATTTTGTCGCTGATGGCTGTAGTGAGCGAATGGTGAGCGTCCGCGGAACTAATTATAGATGACATGAATCTACGTAAGTTACTCTATTTTAGTTCCCTGGACATGCGGTGGGGACGCTTTGATTAGGCACAAAAGTTACTTGTCATTTCTTAGCCTTGAAGTTACCTTGAGTATGCATCACAGATCTGGAACCCAATATACCTTACCTCACGTCTGGAAGGCATTTAGAGAAGATTTATTAAGTTTATCTGCTATCGTACTAGGTCAAATATAGTTCCGATGATTATTACAATCTCTGCAGACAGCATCATCTTCTCCCTTTCAGCTCTAGACGGGAAATTGCAGACATTGTTTACCTAATGAAAATTATCACAGCCGAGATCGATTGTCCGGATCTTCTTGAGAAAATATACTTTAACACCCCAAAAAAGAGAATCTTACGGAATAATGCACTGCTTTATCCTACCTATCGTCAGTACAAACTAGAGGCGTAATAGTTTTATGTGGCGTGCTAGTAACAAATTGAATGAACTTTTTAAATGTGGCGAACTTGACATCTTTCACTCTACCATTGCGGCAACGAGACGGCTGTTAGGCGAGCGCTTCTTTGACTGTAAGTAGTGCTCGTAGGTACTGAACTGATGTTGATTGGTTGTACTTGCCTATTTTTTTTCTCTAACTTTACACGTTAGCTATGTTCGTATGTGGCTATGTGTTCGATTCGTTTTGGAATATTATAGTTTATATTAATTCTATTTGTTAAAACCTATAAGTGGTTTACTAGTTACCTGTTCTATCACATATTACTTAAGAGCCATATCATACTAGCGGTTTGCGAGCGAATTGGGGGCGGAGCGGGCACGCAGCGAAAACGCCGCGAACACGCCACGGCTGCAAAGCGTAGACGCCACGAAAACGTCGCGAATACGCAACGTTTTCGTGGCGTGTTTGCAGCGGGTTTACGACGTAAAGTACACTTAGTTGCAAAATGGATTCCGACGAGGAAACACTGCTGTTGCTTTTGTTACTACGAAGACGCCGGAGACGGAAACGAAAGCATCGACGTATTTGGGAGGACCCATTATCAATTAATCGACTGCAAGAGAGCGACTACTTTGTGTTGTTTAGCAAACGAATAAAAAATAATCCAAAAAAATTTCGCGAGTACCTCCGAATGTCAAAACCTACATTTTATGAGTTGTTGCATCTGGTGCAAGCTGACTTAAAACATGAAGATACGCATTTGAGATTATCAGTATCACCTGAAGAAAGGCTCGTAATTACTATAAGGTATGTTTTTTATATTTAATAAATAGGAAATAATTACCAATACTTCTATAATTATGTAAATCTGTGACGCGACCGTTATTTTAATGAGAGAAATAAGACCACGTACTTACATATAACACACACGTATAATTATAATTAATTAAAGAATAGATACAAGGTGGGTTGGGTTGGACCTAAACGTTGTTTTACGGAAAAGTTGGTTTACGGAAATTATCGACATAACAGTTTATTTCAATTTTGTAAATTTATGAAGTTATTATTAGTTATTTAGTTTCTTTTTATTAGTATTTTAATGTAGATTTGTAAATATAGATTTTAGTGCTAAATTAAATAGATTTAAGTTATTCTTTTATAAATTAGGTTTTTTAGTACTTTTAAAATAAATAACGCTACATCTGTTAATTATTTATTAGTTACATTAACAATGTTACGGTGGTTTTACATTATCAATATCTATTTACCTATACCTATTTCACAATAAAAGGAGGCAGCTAACCAAGATTTACGAAAATTCTTATTCTGAAAATAAATCACTATAAATTGTATCTTCAGTACTGTTTTCACCAAAAACACTTGGTGGAGAATTAATTGCTTGCAATGAATTATTTCGGGGTGGCTCTAGACTTGTATAATATCCTTGATAGTTTGGAGGATAGCTGTTAGACATGTGCTTATACTTTTTTAAAACTCCCATAATCTCCATTTTCGCATCCATTTTATAGTCAGGATGAATTGATTTTAAATCTTCTACTAGAGACAATGCAAAGTTATATTCGGGTTCACTTTCACCACTTCTTCTGTCTCTATTCATCCTCTCGTCCATCCTTTGCATTAATTTTGTAATCATTTTATCCTCAGCTTCATTAGATTTTTTCTTCCTTTTTGTAAGATTAGTTGTATTATCATCGTCTATGTTTATTGTATTCTCATCATCTGATATTGTTGGTGGCGGAGTTTTCAAAGGACGAATTTGAGTACTAGTATTCAAAAATGATAGCAAAGGTGAATACAAATATTCTTTAGAAGAAGATGCACCGGAGCCACTCTTGCTTTTTTTGTTCCTATCCTTGACGTAGGCGTCGCGGATTCCCTTCCATCTTTTTTGCAATTTCACAACTGTAACAATAAATATAATATTTTTATTAATATTTCAGGTATCTGGCAACTGGGTGCTCTGTAATGGACCTGCATTTTTCATTCAGAAGAGGATTTTCAACAATACAAAAAATTGTTCGCGAAACATGCCAAGCTATTATTAAAAACTTATTTTATATTTGTATGCCACCCAAACAAACAAAAGATTGGGAAAACATTAGTAAAGGCTTTTTAGAAAATGCTGATTTTCCTAACTGCATAGGTGCAGTGGACGGCAAACACATTAGGATTATAAAGCCGTGCCACAGCGGCTCGCTATATTTTAATTACAAAAAGTATTTCTCGATGAATTTGCTAGCCGTATGTGACTCCAACTACAAATTTATATTTGTTGATGTTGGATCCTATGGAAAAAGTTCAGATTCAACTATATTTGACAGAAGCCAATTGAGAAGTGATATAGAAGGAAATAGTTTAAATATTCCGCAGCCAAAACAAATAACAAACAATGGAATAGCGTTGCCCTTTACTTTTATTGGTGACGAAGCATTTCCCTTGTCAAAGTATATGCAAAGACCGTATGCCGGCAACTTTTTGACGCCAAAAAAAAGAATATATAATTACAGATTAAGTCGAGCACGAAGATATATAGAATGCACTTTTGGAATAATGACTAATAAATGGCGTATATTCCACCGACCATTAAATGTTGGAATAGACTTTGCCGAAGAAATAGTAAAAACTTGTTGCATACTGCATAATTTTGTTCGATCTAAAGTAAAGGTAATAAGACGTCGTAAGAAAGTACCACGCATATTTGGACTTTATGACAACCCAAACGTAAATCAAAATCATTGTGGACTCTCAGGTATTGCGATAAGGGATAAATTTGCCGACTATTTTATATCAAATGAAGGGGAATTACCATGGCAGCATAAGTACATATAAATGTGATATAAATATTGTTATTTCTCTTACCTGCTTCATTTTTCTCCTTGCTAGTTTTTTCCGCAAAGCTTGGAATAAATATGTTGCAAACCTCTTCCCATGCCTTTTTTTTCAAATTACGATCACTAAATTCTCTTCTCTTTTGATCCCATATAACGTAACGACTTTGAATTTCGCTTATAAATAACTCTGTATCAATATCGTCTGCCGATCTCGACGATGCCATGATGATACGTCCACTCACATTCGTCTCTTGTTACGGACTGAGGTGAGGCGAGGAGAGGGGATGGCGTTTGTGCGAGAGTGTACAAAATGGCGTCGACGCTTCTTTTCGCAGCGAATTCGTTGCGCGTCCGCGACGTGTTCGCTGCGCATGCGCGGCGGGTTCGTTGCGCGACCGCAACGTATTCGCTACGCCCCCGCTCCGCTGAGAGGACGCTCGCAAGCCGCTAGTATGATAAGGCCCTTAGTTAAAACCCTGGCTTTCCTGTTGTAAAATAAATAAATTAAAGAACCTTTAGTCGCTGTATGCCGCTCGACCCGCCACTACGTTCCCGCTTCCAAGCGAGAGATGTCGCCACTATCGGATTTGGGATCAGTGCTTAGTGACTATACCTGTGGATATTGCATACTGATGACAGTAAAGATATAAATTCGTAGCCGTGTCGACGCGACACTTCGGGTTTGTATGTATTTCTTTTAAATACCATTCGCAGCTAGCGACACGAAGCTTTCATAGAAATACATAGAAACCAGAGGCCTTACTCCGGTTGACGATATCCGTATTTTCGAATGTAGCCCTGCCTTACACTCACGACAGAATGACAACGCGAATGAGCGTGATGGCTAGACTCAAAAATACGGGCATCGTCAACAGGAGTAGGGCCTCAAAAGTGTCGCGGCGACATGTCGTTTGCTGCTGCCGCGTGTGGTTGGGTGCGAACTTACACCCTAAGGCCCCGCGCAGATGGGCTGCCGACGACAACCACCGGTGGCCGTTGAACGAAGGTAGTAGGTGGCTGCCACTAGTGGTCGGTGCTCGATACAATTTGACACTCACATGTTGTACAGTCTCACAAGAGGATTCTGAGACTGAAGGTTGAGTGGCGAATGTCGGCGTTTTAAAGTAGCATGTCGCGTGGACACTGAGTCGCGTGTGGATTACAGTGTGCGGTGATTTGATACTTAACGAATTGAAAACTGTCTGAGTATGATGTCTCAAACACCGCCTCTTACGACACTAACAAGCGGAAGCGGAAGCGGCGGCGGGTCAGTACCTAATTTATCTACATGTGATGATGACACTGTTACCTATGTCAACACTAGAAAACGAAAGGATCGTTGTGAGCAGGAGGAATATATATAGGAATATGCTTTGGATTGATTTCGGAAGGAAATAATGTCGTTTTTAAAGACTTTGCCGAAACTCATAACGAAAATTTATTGACATTAAGGTCTGAAATGAGGGAAATAAAAGACGAAATTAAAGCAATAAAATCTGTGACTGAAAATTTTGCCCAACAATTAGATCAGGTAAACGATGATATTAAAAACATGAAATCTAACAACGCTATTACACAAGAAAAAATAGAAAGCATAGAAATTGAAATATCAAAACTAAAAACAAGCGGTAACCCTGACATTCTGAAGTCGAAATCGCCAATTCTAAGTCACGAAAGTCTCATCCTCGAACTAAAGGAACGCACGGAGCGCGAGAAGAACATTATAGTCATAGGAATACCTGAAAAAATAGACAAAAACTATAATACCCGCCGTGCCTACGATATCGAAGAGATCTCAAAACTAACTATGTCAATACTAGATGATTGTCCAAAGCCCACAAATGCCATAAGACTCGGCAAATATGTTCCCGGGAAAGACCGTTCATTAAAAGTCCAATATAGTAAACCTGATACCGCTAAACATATATTACAAAACAAGGCAAAATTTCCGGAAAATATAAAAATATATTTTGATCAAACCCCTGCACAAAAACTATACCTGCAGTCTGTTAAGACAGAGTTAACTAAACGCCTTGAGGATGGCGAGGAGGATCTCATCCTCAAGTACATAAAAGGAATACCACGGATTGTCAAAAACAGTCAAAAAAACTAAATACGATCCCACCACCCATTGATTTATTATATATAAGGATGCACTACGCCATACAATATCAAAGCCCAAACATGGCACATGTTATTATTCACCTTATGAAGCTTCAACAGGCTAAGTTCATACATTGCCGCTTAGGCTTCAGCTATTTAAATTGTCATGTGTAATTACGCAGCAATGGATGACGACACTACGTCATATGTCAAATATCATTCATTTGAAGATTCATAAGCCAATAATACGAACAAAGAAGTAATGGAGTAGATTGTTTGTTCATGTTTTGTATGAAATTAAGTAACTGATGAAAGTCATGATTTATATTTTATTTACTACTTTTCATAAAATTAGGTATATTATGTGTATGAGAATACGAGATGCTTTGAACATTACGTTATTATTTCTCTGCAGCTGTTTTGATTGTTAGCACGGTTTAAAAGACAAGAATTACAGCAGAAATTACTATTTATAAAACACTTTTTTTCGTCTTTATTTTAGCTACAGTTATTTATTATAGTGTGGTTTTATGAAAATACTTTGATTTACTGCTAAGGTAGCCAGAAGGTTCTCTTCTAAACAGTTGGCTAACTTAATTTAAAAATGAGGTGAATAAGATAATCTAGTTAAGTTCAGTCGGAAGTACGTCAAGGCATACATTAGAACTACAAAAACAGCGTTTATCATGTAAGGAGTAGAAGCGGTATCAAGATCAACACGTGTAGTCTGACTTGCGGTGTGTAAGTACACTCGGCTCACGTCAGACTACCCCACTTTCACTTTAAGACCACCCCTATTAACTACGTAATAAAAGCTGTTTTATAGCTCACATGTAACCAGACGTACTGCTGGCTGTACTAAAATTAAAAACCATTTCTTTAGTCTAGGTACTCGTTATACCTAACTTCTACATTGGATTTTACCGATGGCTAAGATATATGACAGTTAAACAACAAGCAAGTGAAATACAACATAAAAACATAGGCTGGGTGCCCCGAATACAAGCCTAATTGCAGCCTTTTTGCATCTACATCCCTTTACGTGTAGTGTAATACCTACATATCAGATTCAGAAAAAATATACGAACACACAACGCTATATTTTCCCTTCTCATAAAACTCATCGTCCTGGTTTATTGCGATAAATTTGCTTCATTTTCTTTACAAACATAATTTTGTGGAATCCTAAAAACTCAAGTATTTTGTTTAACAAAAAAAAATCACTGGCGACTCCATCCTTAAAATTGACTTTGTTCCTATGACGTCTCGTATTTTGTTTCATTTTAGCTTTGGGTGTGAAAGTGATAGAAGATTGGCAATGTTTTACGTAAATAAATTAGAAAATAAAATATTAAAGCAGGTTTCAAGTATTATTTCAGTTTCAAACCTTATCAATAATATTTACCTACCGATGAAACGTCATTCCATATTTTTTACGATTCATTGAGCTGTGATTTTTTCAATTTTTGGCGACACACTTCGGCATGTTCATTGTTTGACGGACCACGCGTCATTTGATACTTAATCGGCTTAAAATAGCGATCCGGCCGATTAGAGCATGTGCCATAGCTGTCAGTGTGATGAGATATTCCTATATATTATATTAAATCAATGCCACCACCAGATGATAAATGTGCAGAATGATTTCTCTATTACCTTATAAACGGATACGATAACATTCCACCTGTGCCGTCGTCACTGCGATTTTTCTACGCTAATCTACGTAGTATCCGTATAATGGGCAAATTTGATGAAATAAGGTGCATACTTAGAGCCATGCCGAAGACTACACATTTATTGATATTCACAGAAACTTGGATCGTTTCCGAAAATGATGCTAGATTTTATCGAATCCCTAATTATACGCATGTTTATAACTACAGACAGAGTAACAGGGGTGGTGGCGTATCCATTTATGTCCATGACTCAATAAAATTCAGTGTTACAGAAGACCTAATCGAAAATGGCAATCATGATTTGTGGTTTTACATGGAAAAATTATCACTTAGTTTGGGAGTTGTATATAAACCTGACGGTGATCTGGATATAGACAATTTTCTGGATATCTACTCATCCCAGCTGGAGCAGCGAAACCGAGCTATCGTCTTTGGAGACTTCAATATTGATCTGCTGAAGAAAGAGCCATATGTCATGAAATATATAACTGAGACGAAGGAATGCGGATACAAAATTTTAAATAGAGTGAACCCAATGTACTGCACGCGAGAAACAAGCACCACAAAAACTATAGTTGACCATATCAGTACAAAAATAAGTAACCGTTCCTTCAATCTGTCGATCATAGAATCTTCTCTATCAGACCATAAGCATCTATACTTAGATGTTGGAAAATTAGCACCAAGAAAAATAATGAAAAGTAAATATTCAGCGTAAACTATACAAGAACATGGCAAAGAGTATCGACTGCGTAGAAGACAACTACAACAATTTGGAGGAGTGGATACATGAAAGCATAGAAAAAAGTAAGGTTGAAAAGACAAAAATACTAAATTCCCCACAGAAAGACTGGATTAATCGAGACATAATTAACGCAATCAACTTAAGAAATCAGCTTTGAAAAGAGACTACGAAATAAAGAAGATGACAAATTGCAGAAACGTTTTGAAGCAGAGCGGGACAAAGTTAAAAAAAATATTAAGACTTACAAAAAAAGTTACTATCATAGCTTGTTTAAAGAAAGCTATCACCATCCCAAGAAAATGTGGGAAGTCATTAATAGCCTCGCAGTAAACAAAACCAAAAATAGCCTTGCTCCCCCAAATCTGATATCTGAGGGTAGACTAATAACTGATGGTACAGAGATATGCACCTTGTTTAACTCTTTTTTCTCCTCGATCGGTGCAGACCTTGCGAGTGCAATACCTCCTGAATATCATACTGGTATCAAAAATATCACAACATATGGACACGATTACACACACGACATAACACTAAGCGAAATCACACCTTGTAGTACAGACGAAATAAGTAATATAATAGATGACCTAGATACCAACACAAGTACGGGATTAGATGGAATTTCCACCAAAGCTATTAAGTGTGTAAAAAACCTTATTGTCGAAAAGTTAGCTATTTCAATAAACTGAGACAAGTTCTCAGGGTGGGTATTTTTCCGGACTCTCTCAAAATAGCCAAGGTCACTCCAATACATAAATCTGGCCCTAAAACAAACCCAAACAATTATAGGCCGATATCCGTATTGCCCGTCATATCTAAAATCTTTGAAAAACTCTTATACAACCGCCTCAATGACTATTTCAAGGAAAAGGACTTTCTCATTGACGAGCAGTACGGATTTCGTCCAAAATCTAGCACATTATCAGCTGCGATAGACTTAGTTACTAAAATTAAAACATGCATTGATGAAAGGAACATTGCGCTGGGTATATTTATTGACCTAAAAAAGGCATTTGATTCTGTTAGCCACCAAAAACTGCTCATAAAGCTAAGCGATGCTGGCATCAAAGGCAAATCATGGAATATACTTGAATCATATCTTAAAAACCGACGCCAGGTTGTCAAAATCAATGGTTACGTGAGCAGTTCTCAAAGTATATCATTTGGAATACCACAAGGATCGATACTTGGCCATTGTTGTTCTCAGTCTATGTAAATAACATCAATACAATAGGACTAACCGGTTATCTCACACTTTACGCGGATGATACCTGCTTATTCTACTTCAGTCAGTCAATCCATGACATCGTTACTAAAGCTCAGAATGACTTAAATTTACTAAGTGAATGGTTTTTACGAAATTTGTTAACAGTTAATACACAAAAAACGTCTTACCTGATTTTAGCTGCAAAAAACAAGGTAATACCCGAGTACAATCCTCTGATTATAAACAACGAACCTATCAAATTATCCCATCAGGAAAAATATTTAGGACTAATAATTGATGACAAGCTTACGTGGAGACCGCACATTGACCATATTAAATCAAAGATGACACCTCTGCTAGGAACACTCCGAAAAATTACACACTGCATACCGAAACAGATTAAATATACAATCTATAATAGTCTGGTAAAATCACATTGGACTATCTCATCGAAATTTGGGGATCGGCAGCATCAACCAACCTGGACCCACTACAGCGAAGGCAAAACAAAATTATCAAGGTATTATTTCATTATCCTTTCCGCACACCAAGTAAAGAACTTTATATAAAAACAGGATTGTTCAATTTATCACAGCAATACAAATATAACACATGCATCTTCATAAAAAAGCATTAACAAACACTATTAAAACTAACATTGAACTAAATATCAAGAGTAGTAAATAAAACCTCAGAAATAGATATAAACTCCAGACAATAACGCCGGGGACTAACTATGGCAAAAAGTCAATACTGTTTGAGGGAGCAAAGCTATTTTAGCTAAGTTTGCCAAATGACCTAAAAAAATGTGAAAGTTTAAATACTTTTAAAAATAAGCTAAGGTTACATATAACAGCAAGTACCGATGCGTAGAATGTAGTACATAATATTTAATTTATATCTCATTTTAAGTGAAATGTAAAATTTCTTATGGGAATAAATTTCTTTAAACCTAAAATAATGCAAACAGCTTGTCGCTAGCCAACGGTGGCTGTGGTCGGTGGCCCGTTTGCGCGAAGCCTATTCGTAAGTTCGTGTAAGTATCATAATCAAACAAGTACGGACTTCAAGGTAATAACGGTGACATCTTATGCAGTTGTAATAGGGGTGATTTTGCATGATAATGTGTAGTCTAATGTAATGGCCACTGTACAAGAAATAAACATTAGCAGGTATATTTATTTACCGCATGCGATGGTACATTATCAAGAAAAGGCGATGCGATAACATAACTTTAGTAAAATTTCTATAAGATCCTTTGCATTCTTCCGTTTGGGTTCATATGGAGAAGTTTTAGCTTTGTAACCTTATTATGTAATAAAATCCTCGTAATGTAATTAATATTTGTGCCACACGACAAATATTAATTACATTACGAGGATTTCACTAGCGTACTTAAATTTTTGAGAAGCCATATTAAAAATTACTATCCACGACTCTACCTGTATCAAGATCAAGCTTAGTTAAATACTAAGCTTGATCTTGATACAGGTAGAGTACCTTGTTGTAGTAAATTTGTATCAATTTTGCCTGCTTTGAATAATTTAGACAGCGCAATATTGCGTGCATGCCAGCGTACAATCAGATCCGGCTCAATGAAATAGCTCGAACTCAGCTCCACAAACTTTACTAATAAATTGCCTTAAAGTACCTCTCAATGAATCCAACTCGGTCTATTTGTAAGAAAGTTAATAAATAAATACAAATAAAAATAAATATTTAAAAAGCTTTTATTTGCAACCAAGGTTTAGCGACGATAAGAGACTTTCAGTTCGACTCGTCGAGTTGGAGTTAAATTTCTTCGGCAGCTCAGGCATGAATATGTGCACTTGCTTCTTCGATCCGATCCCTAAGCCGGGTATTAGTTTCTTGCTGATCAAATCGGCGTACTGTTTCTCCACCGCCGTTCGTTCCGTGACCACTTTCTGCCGCGTCTCGGCGACGTTCGCTCGCAAATCCTTGCTTCTCGATTTGCTGGCGTCTTTTTTCCCGCTCGACTCGACCCGTGGCGTGCCGCGCGCGTTCCGTGACTGTCTCGCGTAGTTCTCGATCGTGTTCGTGGACGTCGGCACATAAAAATCGTGCCGATCGATAACGCTTTGTTGTGGTTTCGCACTGTCTCCGGATTTTGGCGAGCACGTTTTGCCACTATCTTTCGCTCTAACGTCGATAGACGTCTTCGACTTTGATAACGGGTTTCGACGCTGGATCTCCGGCCAACTGTGCCTGGGTTGAGCCATGCGTTCTGCGTTCTCCGGCGCTAATAAATCCACTTTGCCGGCCAAGTCCAACCATTGCAGGACCCGTTCTGACAGTTCAGTATTATCTTTGACTTCTAATCTGGACGTCCTGTTAGCTCTCAAGTTCCTCATAGTTAGGCTGTCAAAGTTAGACCGCGAGGTCTCGTACTCGACAAGATGCTGCGGCGTTGTTCTGATCAGAAATCCGTTTTCGGATTCGTTGTCCACATCGGTCAGATTCAGCTTTTCGATTTCAATCTCCTTAGAGCTTTTCGGGCGCGGTCGCGCGACGAATGTCTTCTCGTTTCTAATGACGAGGTCGAGTTTTCTGAGGCAGCCTTCTAAGTCGTCCGCATGATCGCTGAGCCTGGAATTTCGCTTGGGTATTTTGTTTGAGCTGGCGGAAGAGGTGGGTCTCCGCCGTTTAGCGCTGAGTTTGATGAAGTAGGGGTCGTCTTGCGAGAGGATGGCGTGCCGGAATCCGTCCACCCACACCGTCCGCACGTACATAGGCCGCTGAGAAGACTGCCAGAGTGCTGGCATATTACCCACCCACTCGACTATACGTTAACGCACTTCGTCACGCGACCACTAATGCGTGAGCAACTTTGCTTTGTCTTCATAATTGATTCGTGCTGTGTGTTACGCGCTCTTCGCTCGATTGCGGCTTCTGAAAGCAAACAGAAACTTTTTTATGTCTATTTTAGAACTCTTTACTTAGTACCACTGAATGTGCTTTTTGGATTCGGCGTCATTTTATTGTTATTTAGAGACGTGCCATGTTTCTACTATATCTTCGAAGCTTTGTATCTATGTCAAACTTTCAAGTACACATAAAACTATGGAGTCACGTAAAAGTGTACTCATGAACATTTGATACGTATTTTACTGGCACCGAAATAAGGTCAATGTTCTTGGGCTAGGTTTTGTGTGGGCGAAGTTGTTTTCCGAGTCGCATATTTTATTTGTTTTTGTTCAGCTATTTTCTACATTTCTTTATGAACACCTAATTAGCTACGTGGTTATGTTATGACTTCTCTTAACAATCTGCCATTTAAATCTCGGCCATTTACTTTTTAGTGAACTGTTTGACTTTGTACGATATCTGATTCCTGCAGTTTTTTTAAATAGAAGTGTACATTAGGTGCAATTCATATATTTTTATTCATTTATAAATTACTTTATGTCTTAAGTACAAGCGGTTGGTCTATCGTCTTCATTCATAAATTGTATTAATGGTTACAAAACATTGCAAAAACAACGAGTCAGCTTATACAGCAGCGGTAAAGTATTAACTTTGTTGTTGTTTCTTATCTTCCTTTTTATAAGGTTTATTTTCTAATGATTTTTAGCAGTCGAGTATGCTTGTTAGTTGCCTGTTGCGCGTAATTGTTCTGTCTACGTCTAGTTACTAGTTGCCCGTGATTAATTATGGGTGAAGACTGAAATCAGCGTGACGCAACAGTATCGAGTCTGTACGGTGCCCAAGTCTCACGTTTCAACGATGAAACTAGACTTTAAAATGTATCTAGCTTCGATTTAAAAAAATGCATTAAGTTGTAATTCGTCCACCGAACCAAAAATATTAGAACTAGGTACTTTCAAATGTAATAAGTGCAGAAACATACCTATCTTATCGTTAAGATGGGTTCCAGTTCCAACTACTTATGTATTTTAAAATATTAGGAATAATCTAAATCAAACTTCGTCTTACGCCCGAACGAAAATTATTACTTACGAGACACGTCAGGATCGTAAAGTCGACATTAAAACCTAGGTGATTTTTAACGTTACACGATAAGTTATTTTTAAAAACCGGGAATAATCTACGCTATTAATTTCCAAATAACCAGCTAAAGAAGCATTTAAAATTATACTTATATTGCCTCAATTTGTATATCAGTATGGCTACCCTACGGAAGTGACGACACACTTCACGGCTTAGTAGGCAGGGGTGAAATTGAAAACTGTCAAAGTTACGCCACTGGCAACGAGCGAATTATCACTGCCCCATATGTGCCAGTCGTTAAACTTTGTCTTTTCGTTAAAAAGACCATCAAGGATTAGCTTTATTTTAACACCGAATAAAGTACAACTAAAATTACACACTTAAGTAAAAGAAACATAAGAAGGTTATTTTACCTACTTAAGTAACAACTAATAAACAACTCTAAACATAAGTCTTCTTTGTTAGGTACCAATTTAATTTGTTGTAATATGTTTATTTGGATTAATAAGCTTGTGCTGTGATTTCTGAAGTTAAATTTACGCTCGGTTTAAGAAAATGTTGTGCCTGAAAAAAGGTTAATATATAGACACGAGATGCTAAAAACGAACCATAGGAAGACATGTATAAACAATATCCTAGTCTAGACACATTTATTCTGTGGCTAGACTAGACACCATCAGACACAAATACCAAAATCGCTGATCAGACTCTGACAACACCTCGGAATCAGATAACCGAAAGCTCCAAACGAAAAAACAAACACCAATTGCTTACATGCTCATTGCTACGAAATCGTAGCGCTCGTAGTCTCCAATCGCCGTAGTCACTTGCTACGCCGTAGCCACGGTCGTAGCTTAGATATTTTGCAGTACTAACATTATGTTGTTTATTATCGAAGTTATGTAAATACAACGGCAACGTGGGGTTACGTCTGCCCCGGTCGCTCACCGGCTTGTGACTGGTGCATGTCTTATCATATCGTGGAGTTTTGTCGTGAGTCCAACTAAGGGTGGGGTTACATGCCGCTAAAATATCGGGGCGGCCTTTAATTGGTGATTGTAAAGTTTAGACAGTTTTTGTGTCCATATTATAAAAATATTTGTGCTTTGAATCTAATGTCTGGAATGTCTGGTGTAAGATTGTTTCTTTTTTGATAGATTAAAAAATAAAACATTTTGTTTATTAGTAAGATGAATGAGTTTCAATGTAGTTTCAGTAATGTATTTGTAATTCATTAAATAAATAGTTGTACAATTTGGATAATGAATAAAAAAATCGATTTATCTCGAGCTCGAGGTATGAATTGGTAAAAATTAAAGTCCATCATTTAGCAACAAGATCTAGTAAAGTATTAACTTTTCTTATTTTGGCATAGCAACATAGTAGCTTTGTGCGTAGAATATTATTTTTGATTTATGTTATACTTAGACTTATACGATTATGCGAAATTTAGTACTTCCATGGTGTAGGTAATGCAACAGCCATTATATTGTAAGATTATTGCCATTACTAACCGATCAATAGGATTCAGGAAATATTTTTCTGACATTTATGCAATACACCCTGTTTACTACAATATTTTGATTTGTTTGTGTACCCTATTGATACTACGCCGCGCACACTCACACGCATACCTGCCTTATTTTTATTTGTTTAAAACGTACCGTGAGAACCCCGAAGATCGAGTCGACATCGAGACGTTCCCTATGACACATGTACTAGACTGACCAGAGCGCTTTCGCCGCGTGTGTGTCCTGTGAAACTCCTTACAGACATTTCGAGTGATTGTGGCCTGTGAAGTGATACCTGAACCCTGAAAGCGAGATGCGGCAAGTACCTAGCTATAAGTGCTCAGACCTGACTGATTTTCCACCTATCATTGTCGCCCTCCACGTGTAATCCACTGCCTAAACTCTCAAACATTTTGGTAGCAGAGCGTAGTTTTTTATTAGGACCCCTTATTAGTAACGTAATTTGTTTAATTGAGAGTTATTTATATGCTACTTTCCTTTGTAATTTGAACAAAACGTCTCGTCATATACCTAACCTATTTACAGTAAATTCCTTAATACCATTCGAGTACAACCCCTTTTACATAAGTGTCGATTGAATCGATTGGCGCGTTAATTACCTACCCTTTGGGTGCAAGTGAGGTGCGCGAGCGCTTTGTTTGTTTCCCTATTGATCACGCCATTGCCGCGTGACCGCGCGCGAGTTGTTTACGAGTTACGTTTGCTATACCCGGTGCATCTGTGCCGTCCCTTACTATTTGTTCCTTTACGCATCCTATTGGAATCTTTTGTGAGTTTAATTTACCTACCTTGTTTCTTGCGATTTAAAGTAAATAAAATGTCGGATACCGAAACCGGCAACGAGACCGTAAGGGCAGTACTTTACACGGATACAGCTGAATACCGTGAAGCTATGAGTGAACTCCGTTATATTAGTGACTGGGTTGATGATTCCCACCGAGTTCTTGAGACCTTTTCCTCCAATCGTATGCGAGCGCGTCTTTCCGACCTGCCACTTATGTGCGATAAGTTTTCTGCCGCTTGTTCCAAGCTGTTAGGTAATCTCGATCCTGCGATTTATGAACAAGAATATGTGCAAGTTAAGAACGAGATGCGCGTAGTAAGGGACAAAGTAGACGACTTAAAAATTAAGTTAGACGAAATACGACCTCACCAATTTGAGACGTCCCGTACTAGCACACCCTTCAAGGAGAATAAATCCCTGGCTATTGATAACCCGGCTAGTAAATTGCCTGATCTACCTACACCTAAGTTTGATGGCCGTCCCGATAATTGGATCAGTTTTATAGACCAGTTTGATAGCGTGGTTGACAACCAGCCTAGCCTTACCCCGACTTTGAAGCTACACTATTTAGTGGAAGCCTTATCGGGTGAACCTCGTCGATTGATACAACACCTCAAGATTGAGGCGGGCAGTTACACCGTGGCCCGTGACCTCCTAAAACGTAGGTACCATAACCTTCGTGTTTTAGCGGATACCCACATAGCTCAAATAATGATGCTCCCTATTATAACGCCTAAACTTTCCGGGTTACGTGTGTCGTTCCTGAACCCCCTGCTTTCGACTTATCGATGCTTAGAGAGATTGGAACTTTCTGTTAAACATTGGTCATACCTATTAGTTCACTTATGCCTTGCTAAACTGCCTTCAGAGTTAAAATCGAGATTTGAACGTCGTTATGGCGATAATCCTAATCACCTCCCTACTTTTGATCATCTTATTACCTTTCTTGAGGATGAATGTAGGCACCACGACAATGTAGGTAGTGCTTCTCTCGTTGACACTACTACCCCTCCTACTGTGAGCTCCCCTCGTTTGCCTAAACCTAACGCGCGTTCCCCACCTCCTGCGAGAGCCTTTGTTACCTTTGCAACGACATCTAAATGTCACCTTTGTAATAGTACTTCGCATTACTTACGCGAGTGTCCCGATTTTATTCGCCTTCCTACACGTCAACGTGTTACTTTTGTAAAAGAAGCCCGACTGTGCTATCGATGCCTGGATAAACACTCCATATCCCAATGCACGCGAGATTATCGCTGTTGCACGTGCCGCCGTTCCAGTCATCACACGTCACTGTGTTATGATGACTCCTCTCCTGTGAATTACGATCGCGAGCGCTCATACCGAGACGTCGCGGCCTTAGCTTCTAACCAACCGCGGCAATCTCCACAAAGTCACTTAACGAACCGTGCGTCACCCCCACGTACTGAATGGCACCGTGTTCGCACCCCACCACCTCGTGATTCCCGTAGAGCATCACCTCCCCGTTCGGGCGGGCGATCCCCACCTGCCCCCAGCGGTAACCGTACTTATAATGCCCCTCTAGGTCAAAGAACCCAGGATGAACGTGCATTTCATCATAAGTACAATGAGGCCCCACAATTCTGACTAGATAGCCCCCCTTCCATACCCGCTTTTACATCTTTACCTCGCAATTCTCTCGTTCTTTTACCAACGGCCTTGATTCATGTTAAAACCTCGTCTGGATATTATGTGGAAGCGCGTGCCTCATGTGACACTGGTGCTCAGGGCTGCCTTCTTACTACTGAGCTTGATGTTGACCACATGAACTTACCTATCATTCCTTCTCCAGTTCCTGTTCGTGGAATAGGTAATGTTCAAGCGATTAATTCCCCGGGCATTGTATCCTTTTCATTTAAGCCAGTTAATTTTGTCTGTCCAGAAATCTTCACCAGTGCAATAGTTGTTGATGTGATTGCTGGTACCCTCCCGGAGGTAGACCTACCTAAAAGTGTAATTACCTGTACTAAGCACCTCCCTCTTGCTGACCCTTTATTTTACAAACCTGGTACTATAAGTGTACTTCTTGGAGCTGACGTCATTGGTTGCCTTTTAAGGTCCGATTTGTATGTGTCCCCTGATGGCCTTCCTAATCTTCGAGAGAAATATATTTCCTTATGCGCGAGTACCTTGACCTAAACCATATGTCCCTTTCATCATATGACTCGACCCGGGAACATTATTTTATCCCTCATCATGGAATTTTTAAGTCTGTTAGTGACAAAATACGTGTTGTGTTCGATGGTAGTAGTCCTACGTCCTCTAAAGTGTCCCTGAATCAATGTTTACATACAGGCCCTAAGCTTCAGCGAGATATTTCTCACATCCTCCTAAATTTCCGCAGGCACGAGGTAGTGTTTGTAACAGATATTCATATGATGTTTCGTATGACTTGGGTACGCAGTGGGTTTGTGGTTGACGCAGTCTCCTGACAACTGGCCCGGTATTTCAGAACCTAACCCAAGTAGTGATCTCCCTGGACTACGTTGTTTAGTAGTCTCTGCCAATGTTCCTACCCCGGATCCCTCATTCTTATTAGAGCGGTATAGTTCTTTCAACAAGCTAATAAACGTGACTTGTTACCTAAGGCGGTTTTTATTTCCTAAATCTTACTCGTCCGTCCTGAGCCCTGAGGAACGGAGAGATTCCCTTTTGTTTTAGTGAAAATTGTTCAATTTACCTCCTTTTCTGATGAACTTGATCGCTTACGGCGTGGCGATCCTATCACTAACTCCCTGAGAAAATTGAATTTATTTCTGGATAACGGTGACCTAATTCGAGTTGGAGGCCGATTATGAAACTCCGATCTATCCTTTGATGCGCGCCATCCCCTTCTTCTGCCTAAGAATGGTAATTTCGTGAACATCCTTATTTCACATTACCATCGCGAGAATGCTCATGCAGTTGTAATGCAATTCTTGCCATGTTAAATAGAGAGTTTTGGATCTTGTCGGCACGCAGAGCTATTCAGCATGCGATTTTTAAATGCCTTCCCTGTTATCGTGCTGTATCTCAACCCTTCATGGGTGACCTACCTAAAGACCGCGTCACGGCTGCTAGACCGTTTGACGGTGTAGGTACCGATTTTGCAGGACCCTTTTTTACCAAAGTCCAGGCCTATAGGAACAAAAGGTTAGTGAAAAGTTACCTGTGTGTATTCGTCTGCCTTTCGACTAAAGCCGTTCACCTTGAGGTTGTGTCAGACTACTGAAGCCTTCATTGCGGCCTTTTCCCGATTCGTGTCGCGTCGTGGTGTACCTCGCCTAATCCGATCCGATTGCGGTCGAAATTACATCGGTGCTAACAATTACCTGAAGGAGTTAGTGTTTCCTGTCTCAAAACCAGGCGGCTATTGGTTCTGAGCTTTCAAAGCGGAACATATCCTGGGTTTTCGATCCTCCTGTTTGCCCTCATTGGGGAGGTCTTTTTGAAGCTGCGGTAAAATCGGCGAAATCGCACCTAAAACGAGTAGTAGGCGATACCCCCCTTACGTTTGAAGAGCTGACCACTGTTTTTGCTAAAATTGAAACAGTTTTAAATTCACGCCCATTGTGCCCAGTTTCTCCGGAACCCTAATGATGTCGAAGTGTTAACTCCTCCAATAAATGGAACTCTCCTTGTGATCCTCCTAAAGTGGGTGAGCTAGTACTCATAAAAGATGACAACCTTCCCCCTTTGCAGTGGCGTCGTGGACGCATTATTAATTTATACCTTGGCCAAGACCAAGTTGTTCGTGTGGTAGATGTTAAAACTCCTACCGGTAGCCTAAAGAGATCTTTGACGAAATTAGTTCGTCTTCCTAACCTTCTCGTAAACACTTGACGTGTTTAGGGCGGGCGATATGTTTACTACAATATTTTGATTTGTTTGTGTACCCTATTGGTACTACGCCGCGCACACTCACACGCATACCTGTCTTATTTTTATTTGTTTAAAACGTACCGTGAGAACCCCGAAGATCGAGTCGACATCGAGACGTTCCCTATGACACATGTACTAGACTGACCAGAGCGCTTTCGCCGCGTGTGTGTCCTGTGAAACTCCTTACAGACATTTCGAGTGATTGTGGCCTGTGAAGTGATACCTGAACCCTGAAAGCGAGATGCGGCAAGTACCTAGCTATAAGTGCTCAGACCTGACTGATTTGCCACCTATCATTGTCGCCCTCCACGTGTAATCCACTGCCTAAACTCTCAAACACACCCAATATACCGGAAGTATTATACGCCTGTTGTGGGCGTCACGTGGTTATAGCCTCACGAATATCGAGCTTTATGGACGATAATAAGTAGGTGCTGTAATAGTTTTAAGCGAGTTTATGATAGGTAGAAGTAAAGATAATGATGTTGCAATGTTTCGCGTTTTATATTGGTTATAATAATAAGTCGTGGCCACATCGCGGGTTAAGATCGAATTATTTCTTTACTTAAAAATGCTCGTGTTGTACTTATAAGGTGCCGTGGATTCACACGGAAAAAACTTACACTTACACCTATAGTCACTCCTCGTACGCTCATCAGTATTTCTTCATAATCATACACCTATACAGGTATACGTATTACATGTAGAAAAAGCCATGATGATGAATGAGTGAATGAATGAATGATGATGATTCGTATTATTACACGATAAGCCATTGGTCCTGCGCCTGCCTGATCTCTCTCCAGTCATGACGGATTTGTATGAGAATCTTATGCAGTTCAAAATAATGCTTTCTACATAATACCTTATCAGACAATGCTATTTTTATGGACAGCGAAAAATTCAGTCAAAATTGAAACTGGGGCCATAGATTCAACAGCTTATGGAGAAGTAGGTACAAGTAAATCGTTAATTCAGGCTATTAGATAGAGTGATCTTCTCCGTTTGAAAACAGATTGACCGGCGCCTAAATTCGGTAGATTATATTATTTTCTTTTTTAAAGACTATAATTATATACACAAAACCCTGTTTTCAAATTTTGTAAGTCACAAATTGGAGATATAAACAGAGGAAGCAGCCCCATTATTCGCAAATGCTTGCAGCGCCGCGCATAGTTACCTAACTGTATGCAAACGGGTCGTGTCAACTGATACGCCATGTTCCGCTTTATATGTGCCTTGTGGAGACAACTTGTATTTAATCTATCTGTAAGTATCTTAATCTTAAAAAAAAAACTCGGCGAAATGTATACGCACTTACTCGCGAACGACTGCAACAAATTGAATATATTTTTTTGTGTTGGATTCTAAGGACTTTGTAGTTATAATAAAATTAAAATAAAGGATAAGTACATTCGGACGTACAGTGTGACCTTTTTCTAATTGGAATGGGTTTGCTCCTGACTCTAGACTAAACCAGACGTGGCGTGGACCAAGTCGACGGTGGACCGAGCTCACCCAGAACGTTCTGGAACTCCCACTCACCCGACCGGCTTGAAGAGGGCTTCAAGATACGACAAATTACAAATAAGAGGTCATGATTACTGGAAGGGCGATGGGAGTATAAGTCATTTTGTATCATCGAATCATGCAGACGACGTCGCAGGCAACAGCTAGTGTTACAAAAATAAGATTATTAATCTACTGTATTATTTGCCCTCTTGCCCATTAAAAGACTTTTTCATTTCTATCGTTTGCATTTATTTTCAAAGCTCATCCAAGGTCGGATAAAATGCAGGTGGCTGTTGACGGAGAAAGCCGATGGCTTAGGTACTGTCGGTAGCACGTCGGGTTACCCATTTTAACTAAGAAAACAGTTTTTATTACGAAGGGAATAGAGGCGGACTCAAGGTCAAAGGGGGGTAGTCTGACGTGCGGATGTCTCTGGTTCTTTTATCTTATACAAATAAACATCTCTAAGGCGGTGAATTGCTGGATGTAAACAAAGCTATTATTCTTTTGCTAGCCAGAGAGTTACTCTTCCATGTTGATTCCATAGTACGTTAATTTAACAACTAACCGATTCTACCGCGTGGCTTCCGAACAAAAAGTTTCTTTGAAACATAACAGCTGCAGCTTATAAACCTTTAATGGAATATTAATTCATTACCCGGCTAATGAGTTGTCTGAGTTAATTGCGCCAATTGTTTTCGTGGCGCGCCCGCCGCTAACTACCCTCAGGCATGCCACGGTTGCCGCAAAGCCGCTAAAGAAATACGGTGAATTTCACCCGACCACCTCTTTGATTTCTGAATATTAGGGCTGATTTGAGAAAGGCTTGTAAATTGTACATCTGGAGCACCGCTTTGTATGGCAGTGAAACGTAGGCAAATGACCCAGCGTGACAGGGAGAGAACGAGACGCTGGATGAAAATAAGACCATTAAGGAGGTTTTGAACATTGTTGACGAGATAAGATTCATACTGCAAATCATCAAGAATAGCAGAGGAAAGATATAGAAACTGTTAATTCGACACGATGACCCTATAAGAATGAGAATAGAGAGAAAAGTAGAACGGAAAATAGGAAAGCCATATCGATTGACGACCGTCTTGGCGTAGTGGTTCTCGCCCCGGACTTATAAACCAGGCGGTTGCGGGTTCGAATCCTGCAAGAAAGTGCAAATGTTTGTGTGATGAGCACGAGCATTTGTACCTAAGTCATGGATGTTTATAAATGTATACATGTCGTGGCCAAACCGCTGAATTGATCATTTCATGAAATGGTTGACCATTTCGTGAAGTGTTCACGTTTCATGAAGTGGCCAACTAATGGTAACCAAATCATTAAACGATAAACGTTTAGCGATTTGGTCACCCACGTTTGACCATATCGTGAAAATAGGGTAACCATAAAATTTTTAATGAAAACTCAGAACAATTTTGTTACGTACTTGTTTATTTTTAGTTGTTTAAATTTACTATGGACACGGGGTCTCATCACGAAGAAAAAATTTTTGATTTCAAAAATTTTCACTAGATGGCGACACGTGTATCATCTAGTTATTGATGTTGTTTATAAACTTAAAATAACAAGGAATTAGGCCCTTAAAATATCAAAACAAAATTTTGTACAGCCCCTAAAATACAAAAAACATAATATTATGTAAAATTTCCTGGAATTTTAATTTAATGAATCATGTCTAGCACCTATGACGGAATAAAATGGTACCACATTGTAGACATGATATTTGGCGAGAAAAGCAAGTGTATAGATGGCGCAGGTGTTTTGCTAGTTGTGTAATTTCACCCTAGAATCTAGAACGCACCTATTGCATAAATCAATTAATATTTTCGCTTACCGGTAGTTACTTTATTAATAGACATAAATCTGATAAAAGCCGATTCAAAATCTCGCTCTTGTTGAATAGTGTGCTTGATGTACTTTTCAATAACTTTTTTAGAACCCTCTGATGCCTGTGCGTTCCATATTTTTTACCACTTACCTAATTCATCAATTAATATTTTTGTTCATTGTAATAAGTAGGTACTTAGACTCTGTGTCCGCGCGCCTTCTGAAGCACACTTAAAATTTTACAATTTAATGTATAGTGGCCAGCACATTAGATTACTAATTTCCGTTCCGTATCGACCTAAGTAGGTAGGTAAGTAATATGGCCCGCATTTGTTGCATGAAAAGAATCAGTTATTATTTTTGTCAGTTGTTTTTTTTTTCTTTACTCTGTCTTGTGTGTTGTGCCAAATAAATATTTTCTATATATTATTTGAGTACCTACAGCCTACAGTACCTTCTTACATTTTTGTTTTTTGTTTGATTCGTTCACGGACACTCAATGCCCGCAGGATTGAAATAACAATAGAAAAAAAATACATTGTCTGGTAGTGTCCGTAAATGTACTCAAATAATTGCATTCCTTAACCAAAGAACCGAAAAAACTGTCTTAAAACAATGACGATTGCATTACAGTTGGTAACACGTCATCTTATACATTGAAACCATGAAAATAGCTTTTATTACGTAGGAAATAGAGGCGGTCTCAACACCATTAAGTAAAAACAACTCTTGCTCGTAGGTACTTAAATCATAAACTGCAGGATTATTCAGGATATTATCCGTCTCGCTTGCACATCAGTTCTCTCACTTATAACACAGATAAGATAGGCGCTTACAGCGCCTCTACCGGTAGTCAATGAAACAATTCCACGATATGATCGATTAAGATTGATTATTTCATGAAATAGCAGTGCGTCCAGCGTCAAACGATTTCTTATCATTGATCTGGCCTGGGCACATCATGATATGGCCAATGGACAGTGAAATATTTCATGAAATGCAACCATTTCATTAAATGGCCGATCATTTCATGAAATGGGCAATTCTACGATGCGGCCACGACATATATAAAAGTATGTCTATCCGTTATTCAAGTTACCATAGCACAAACTCACGCTTAGTTTGGGGCTAGGTAATTGGTGTGTTTGTTGAAACAATTTATTATTTTATTATTTAATTTATACATGGAGCAAATTAAGGAAACGTTGAGTGTCGTCGTGTCGTAACGAGTTGTCAAAGAGATGGCATTGAATAGAGAAGAATGTAGTAGACTCCACTCTTAATTATTACAATTACAGATAGGACCTCTTTGACTACCTACTTTGTATGGGATGGGTAATCTGACGGCGAAGATAAGGAGATATATTCGGGTCCCATAAAGGCCAATATTACAGACTTTTCCACCACCGCCCACCGATTTCATACATGTCCCTCAGAGACGCAACGGAGAGATCTATTCACGGAACTCTTTACAACATACATTTTGAGCGTGACTCCCGAAGACAATAAGGGCTGGTCACATATTTGTCCTAGGCGGTTGTTGAGGACGACGCCGTATTAAAATCTGAGTAGGCTTTTAAAAAAAAACATGCATTGCATTGTTGCACTTGGAAGTCGAAAATAGCAAAATTTAAACCAACCTTAGACTTTTTTTTTACGTTATTTACCAACAGCTCTTAGTTTAGAAAACTAATATAAATCCTTAATAGAGTTTCCAAAAATATGAGAAAGTTAAAGAGAAGTTTGCAACTTAAATTAGTTACACAAAGTTAGCCATTTTATTGCCGGTAGCAAACTTTTTGCCATCACATTAACATTTTTGCACTCCTCGATTATTATATTCTGCATGATTTTGTTTCACAATATAAGTGCTAATATTGTACACATATTAATGTTGATACGTAATGGCTCATTCTCACTGTATAGAAATGTATTTTTTACATTGATGTCCCATATTGCTGTATTTTATGTAATTTATTTTTGTGTGATAGCAATACTTCGTGTGTGTGCAATTGTGCATATACATTATGTATAGGTATGTTTTATAAGCATGAAAAACTATATAAGGTCACCTCCAAAAGACAGACCAGATCAAAGGGACAAAGGCAACATCTTAAATTAATTCGTTTTAGATGATACAACCATATTTTTAGAATGCTAGTTTTCGAGATAATTGCCAAAAAATGGCTCAGCGACCCTTAGTGTGTCTAGGTCCCCGAAGTGAGACGAGATGTCGCCATTTTACCCGGTTTTGTGCAGTCTCCCTACAGTCGCCGGCTTCGATCTCGCGAAGATTCACGTCTACTACATTTCTCCAGCCATACCGGGGACGAACGACCATCTGGCCAACCCGTGGGTCGACCGAGTCATGCCCCTTTGGCGGTGCGATGTGCAGCCATCCTCTCGGCATGGCCGAGCCCATCCGACCAACCCGTGGGTCGACCGAGACATGCCTCCTGGGCACTGCGATTTACAGCCATCCTCTCAACATGGCCCAGCCCATCCGGCAGACAGGTGGGTCGACCGAGACATGCCTCCTTGGCGCTGCGATCTGCAGCCATTCTCTCGACATGGCCTAGCCATGTTGTGGTCGGCCATAAGCTGTTCTACTTCAGTATTATTCAGGATCCTCCAACTTGCATTCGACTATTTCTCAGGCCCGAAGATTTAAATTATAATGTCAGTTAAACAAAACGCATAATTTTCTCGTTTTTTCCTCCAATTATACTGAGGACGGCCATAAGCTTTTCTGCTTCAGGATCCTCCGACTTCCATCCGGATTTTTCTCAGGCCTGAAGATTTAATAATAATATTACTTGATGATAGCGCATTATTATCTCGTTACCTACATTTGTATAATTACTAACTAACGTATTTACGAAACAAGAACTAAGTTTTAACTTGGACAATTAAAACAAAAGTTAAATTAGTTTGTTAGCGCTGTACACGATATTTGGTGATCAGGCTGCACATACTAATTAAAGTTAGGTTGAGCTTACGAAAATGTTAATTATCTCTATCTAACTACGTACATTCGAAGACAAAAGTGCTAAACATACTCGTATATCTGATGAGATTTACTGTTGAGTTTTAAGGAAATTGATTAACGACTTAAACTTAATATTATTTAAGTTTTTCAAAATCAACACTCAGTGTTAATCGTATATGTGAAAAATAATTGTACCTAATAAACTTGCTGAATTACACTCGGGGTGCAAGTTGTAAAAAAATACTAAGTCGCAAATTAAAAAATTAGAAATAGTTTTTTTATCGTCAAGTGAAAGAAACGTGAAAAGAAGTCGGTGCCAAATAATACGTGTGACCTATGTTACGTGTACTTCTATGCTGGCATCGACTTCCTTCCACGTTTCTTTTACCTGACGATAAAAAAGTTAATATTTAAAACTTATTCGTGCATTTTTTTAAGGCGGTTGTTCTGTTGTAAACATTTCTTCAATAAAATTAGCATTTACTTATATTCAAACATGTATTGCCTTTACTGAATTCGAAGACTAGCTTGCATATTTTCTACGAAACACTTTTTCAAGTTGACAGTCCAAACGAGCAGTCTAACTCCAAATGGTAGTTTTCGGAAACTAATGACAAATGTTTTATTGTCTTTTTGTCACCAATCGCGTGCCAACCCACAACCTACCCGTCTGGGGCTAATACCCTGGCTCTACCTACCTTATACCGTGTTTAAATTGTTTATAGGCTCCATAGTAATAAACACTAATTGAATTATTTATGATGAAATGAAACTGCTGTTAGGGAGACTAGATTTTGGAAAAAAAAAAGTTATAAAAACGATAATTTACAATCCAACGTCACAATGCTTACTGTAATAATGACTTGGCTTAATTGAGGTTTATGACTTCTTCAATAACGTTTACGCAAAAGCTCTGGGTTTTCTAATGCTTTCGATAGTATGTCACATACGTTATTCATCGAAAAAGTGGCGGATATCACAGAATTAAGATTTTCCGTATTCTCGATGTATCAAAATGTTTGATATTTTTATCACATTCGGTGATATCTGCGATCCGCTATGTTTTTTCGATACATATCGTATGTGACATTATGTCACATACGATATGTATGTATGTGGTTTGATACATATCAACCATAAGCGTGAGAATTGAGCCCCTGGTGCATGACATGGGCTATAAAAATATCAATAGAAATGGATGTACGATTTCTATTGATATTTAGAGAGATACAAGGTGCCCTCTATACACCATAACATATGGTACAAATAAGAGGTCATGATTACTGGCTGACAATGAGAGTATGACTCATTTGATGTCATCGACTCCACGCAGACGAAATCGCAGGCAACAACTAGTTACGCATGAATATTTCTTGCTATGTAGAAGGCGCGTCTAACCCCATACTTCACCCATAGCTGTAATATCATATGAAATGCCCTCGACGTATGAGAACAAGTTCTAGTTCTGTTGCTGATTCCGAGACTTGATATCGGCCTTTTTTGGCTATTATATGCCTACATTTATCCATAAGTTTATATTAGGTACCATGGGGCGGAAAATTATAGTTTATGTTTTGTGATTTTGTATTATTTTCCACTAAAACCTACGGCATTGTTAGGTACCCCTCAATATTTAATTTTTACAAGATTTACTAACTTTTAAGTAGTAACTCTTATTAAATCTAAAAACGAACCCCTATGGGATCACTTTGTTGTCCGTCTGCCAGTCTGTCCGTCTGTCAACAAGACCCTTCTTTCAGGGACGCGTAGAGGTACGAGTATCAAGTTGAAATTTATATCAAAACTTATGGCTATGGTCCCTTTAAGCTAAAAAAAAACAAGTTAACGCAAAGATACATCCCTTTTAGCCGCATTTTCTAACATTTCTCAGGGGAAACCTATACCTTACCGTACTTACTTCTCATAGACCTGGAATCTTGGTATTTTGCAAGAAGGAAGGAAAAGTCAGAAAACCGTGTATATGTAGTTACATCGTAGAAAAACTACCATTGTTTGTATGGCACACTTAGTGCACGAATTCGACACTTGTCCGGTTTTTTATGTGTTTTCGAATTTTTAAACCTAATGATGGACATCTAGAAGTCTTAGATATTAGATCGTACATATGAACGCCACTTAGTAATTTTATTAGGCACTGCATTTCTTGCCATTCTGTGTAAAAATAGACCAGAACAAAGCTTTTTTGTGATAAAATCAACAAAGGTTGTCAAGTAGGATGATAGGTGATGTTGCCTTGATAATTGAAAATGAACCTCGCATTCAATTAATAAAAACAAAAGAAATACGGATGCACCACAAACGCTTCATGAGTTTGCCTTGATAATTGCCAATAAACCCCGCTGTAAATTGATAAAAATAAAAGAAAAACGGATGCACCACGATACAAAAGCTTCACGGAGAGCAGGCGCGCGGTCATGCGACCGTCGCGTGACGCGTTACTTCGTAATTGCGCTGTCGCAGTCGCGAATTAATTCGCTGCGATCGCTGCGCCGATACGCTGCGATTTACGAGCCCGCGAAGGAGCTGTTAAGCTGCACATCTAACCCACAACAGCCAGTCAGCCATGTCCCAGAATAGGTAAAACCTCACTTGTCCGTTCCAACCAATGATCTCTATAATACAAGTTGGACTGCATACTGTCAACCTTAGAATAAGCTGTCAACCGAAAAATAAATTTAACTATCGTCATTTTGGCGTTGACGGCCTGTAGCGTGTGGTGACCGTCTACGGAACTAATGAAAGTTGACATATGCAAGTTACTCTATTTTCGTTCCCTGGACACTCGGTGGGGGCGCTTTGATTCGGCACAAAAATTATCTGTCATTTTCTTAGAGAACGTTTAGTACAGCGTACTTGTATTATAGACGTCAGTGGTTCCAACATGCGATGAAAAACGTTACATTGTTTACATTCGTTTCGCACACACTACAGCAGTTTTTTAACGCGCAGTGTCATATTTTGGGCCTTACTTATGTCATAAGTACACTAACGTAACATGAAAACTTGCGTTTACAACAGCCTTATATTCTTAGCATTTAAAGTGACGAGATTTATAGGATGTGTAATTTTTTTCTATACCGGCTGTGGGGAAGTTCGTGCCGAAAATGGAGCGAGGCGCCGTAGTACGAGTTAGTGGAACGCCAACTCTTTCAGGATTAATGAACTTAAATAAATAAAAACTTTTTCACAGTATATTCCTATAAATCATATAAAGTTGCTACCCATCTATGGCTCGTGACTCGGTTCTTTTAAGGAAATGCTGTCGTGGATTCCTTGGGTGAGACGTGACTGTACTTAATAGGAGTGCGTTTACGTACTCCTATTAAGTACAGTCACGCTTACGAGCAATGAAAAATATATGAAAAAGAATTTACCATTATGAACAGCTTTTAATATCTGTAACTACTTCAAAATATACTTGAATCAATTCAGATAGTGTTAGTACGAAAATTCAAATATATATTCCTTTAAGTAAACCTTTATTGTATACTTTGCTAAGCTAAAACCTAAAATAATATGGATGTTTCCAAATTGTTAACCCAAATTGCGTTAACTCTACTGATAACAAAACTAAACCAAGCCGAAGCAATTGTATAGGAATTAATTACAGACTATTTGATTGTAAATGTTTACCGCCGTACCGTCTTGGGTAAAGTTTCATTCCGCGTAGTGCAAATATTCAGGGTTACCACTCATATTCCAAACAATTATATATACGTTTTGGTTATTATTCTAGTAATCATTCAATATTTCTTTCACAGGTTAAATCTGAGCGTATCAAGACAATACATTTTGCTACATATCTGTATAATTTGCAATTTATACGTATAAGCACAGAATACTAGTACTTCGTACAGAAGTATGACTGAGCAATTGTATTCAAAGAAATGTCTACTCAATGTCGTCAACAATATGGCGTAATTTAGTTCGCCTCAGAGTCAAGCACATTTTCGTGTAGACACCTACAAAAATCCATTGCAAGATAATTTCATACTTATTGCTCTGGAATATGATTCATAATACACTAAACCTATTCAGTGACGTAATATCACGCGACGCGATAGGGTTGACTGCTACAAGAAGCTTCTAACGCCATCTAGCGCCTCTTTCTAGTACTTTATTCATTCTCGTCCAGCCAGCAACGTAGCCGCGCGGCCGCCGGTGAATAAAACGCGCGATGGTAGCTCTGGCCGGTAGCGACACGCAACTTGTTTTAGCACCTTCGTAGGTACGCCGCGCGTAGGTACGTTTTTGCTACGTCCGTGGGGAGATACACAGGCCTGGTATAAGCATGTCAATCCGCTATCCTAGTATATAGCACAAGCTCACGCTTTGTTTGGGGCTAGGTAAATTGGTGTGTTTGCTAAAGCAATGTATTTAATTTTTCTGCAAATTAGTGACAATTCAAAACAAATATAAAAGACAAAAAGAAAGCTCTGTGTTTTTTCTGTCGATTGTAAAAATATGTCACAAACAATCCATGAAGTTATGAAGTTGTTGTCTAAATAAAACCTTTTTTTTTCTTTGCCTTTTCCCGTTTAAACGATGGTGGCTTTACTTATTTTTGTTAGAAAATTATTCTAGCTTTTACATTTTATAAGTTTTTGGCAGCCCTGGATCTAAGGCCCAGCTATTTACTTAGATTAAATCGGTTCAAAATTAAATGAGTTTCCGCACGATTTGGGAATTTCACCAAAACATATTCGATTTACAGTTTAAATTATTTGCTGCTTCAAGTTTATACTACCATGGATACTACTGAACTAAATTCGGGCGATAAGATCTTCAAACTTGGATTGAAATTGAAACTTCGATTGCTTTAGAACTGATTTCTGAAGAACAAAATGTGTAACGCGATTTTCATAGTTCGCACAATAAGTATGGTCTATTTTAGTTTGGAGCTTAAAAAGATACCAGGTCACATTTAACTGAATAACCTAACAATTTAATAATATTTCCAGTACTTTGAAAGTCAAATTATGTCGTAGGTTTGACTGAAAAAACCGTGAAAAATTACAAATAGAGATATTTTATGAATTTTACAGTAAAATAGCCTTTTTTAACTAGAGTCAAAGACTAAAGTTGGCCAACAACACCGTTTCTTTGAGTTCCTTTCAACTATAAAGCATTGGTTCTTTAAAAATTCGTAACATTTCATCGCAGTGAAACCTGCTTGTAGTGAAATCTGTTCTGCTTTGTATGTAGGAATCGGGGCTAGAAAGGAGAACAATAGGATTCGATAAATTGATTTATTAACAGACTCCTAAAACCGCACTGATCCTTGCGAATAATCCAAACAAGAGCACTCGCTACTCTCGTATTTAAAATTCAATCATCGTTCTTCTTTGTCTCCCCTCACACCATCTTCCTTCACTTTCGTACACCTATCGTTCCGTTTCTCATTTGTACCCTTTCAATCAGTGCAAAAATGTTCTTACATGAAGTGTTTGCCTTGCTTCAGGAGCACCTCAGCGTGTTGAGAGAAGAGGCACCCAACGCGGACCCAGTGAAGCTGGAGCAGCTGCTGTCTGCTGCGTACGCGCTCATCAGCCCCGAGCTGCAGCAGGTCAGCCTGCCCGACTTCCCTATCGACAGTCTGCAAGCAGCTGCGCTGATACTGGTATGTTAGTTTAGTCAATACTTACTTACTTTGTAACTTTATCATCATATTTAAATAATATACTCAGACAGAGAAGTCGAATCATTAGACTACATGACATGAACGCTGTACTATCCTAGTAGGATTTGTGCTCGATTTTTAGTTTTCTGCTTGATCCACTCGTTTCTCTTTCGGTACATGATATCCACAGAGATAAAAGCTAAGAATGGGATATATACACATTTACAAAGTAAGTAACCTCTAAAATTTAGTTTACTTTTAATTTTTATCTCTGTTTTAAATGTATGATCGATCCCTGTCCTTTACATTGTCAATTGAGAAGAAGAAGCAATATCCATCGCTGTATGAAACTTATCCAGTTTCTTCTAGCATGTATGGATGGATGGATGGATTACAAGGTGTGCTTGCAAATCCAATATATTCATGCGCATCAATAAAATAAACGAAGCTTTCTACCTATTTGTTGTCAACGTGTTCATACAATCTCTTGACAGCACATAAACCATCAAAACGAATATTATGTGTGTTCCATAATATTAATAGTCCTCTCGAGGTAGCGTGTTGGCCTTCCATCGTTTGTGATCACGCGACTCCATCATCAGGCTGTATGCCAAGGCCATGGTGAAACTTTTTGACAGTAGATAATATGTCAGTAACCTGCAATTTGTGGGTGCCGGGTGTCAATGTTAAAGGCGTCTCGCCTTTAACTACTCTGTGAAATTACTCTGTGAAAATCTGCCGAAATCGACACCCGCTTGTACGAATGACAGCGCGCAAACACTGCTGCACCTATTGTGATAGGGGTGACTTTGCCGTAAAATTGTTTAGTCTGACGTGCTGGTTACTTTACAGAAAGTGAACTTTGTTGTGATTTAATTGTATTTCTTAGGTTGTGTTGTGATGCCCTATCTGTTTCGTGTTCAGTCACGAGCATAAATATGTATACACTAGCAGTTCCCCGCGACCTCGCCCGCGCCAAAAGTCGGATTTTCCATACAAATTTTCATCCCCCATTTTACCCCCCTGATGATTTTATATTGCGACAAAAAGTAGCCTATGTCCCTTCCAGTGTCTCAAACTATCTCCGTGCCAAATTTCATTTGATTCGGTCCAGTAGTTCGGAGCCTATTCGATGCAAATAAACAAACAAACAAACAAAGCTTTCCTCTTTATAATATTAGTATAGATGGGCATTCGATTTAAAACCTTATAAAAATGGTACAAAAACTTATTTGTATACATTTCATTGCTCGTGACTGTCTAGTTTAAAGACGACAGTGTTCAACTAACGATTAGTTTTTGGTATAACAACAAATGTTAGGTCTTTGTGAAAAAGTTTATAGTTAGGTACTAATTCAATTATCCGTATTTTCCAGGAAAAAAACCCAAACATACCCGTCCACAAACTAGTCTACCTCCTCTACCCATACAAGACATTCCTTACAAGAGACCACGTGAAAAATGTCGAAGCTGTTTTGAAGAACTTAAATCTCGAAACAAAACCAAAATGGAACACAGTTTTACGAGCAATGGATTACAAGGGAAACCAGGCCTTAGTGGCTATGGATCTCAACGGCGCTAAGTCTCAATTTGGCGTGCCGTGTGGTGAGAGGAGCCAGAAAGGATTGAAAGAACAGGGAGTGGTCAAAACGGAGTATCAGAGTGAACTTCTTAATGAGCTGCTTTTAAGTCATAGCGTGGGTGACTTTTGTATAGTAGGTAAGTTATATTCATCAGTTTTATGTGTTCATGATTTTCTTCTTATATCTACTACCTAGTCCCTACGTACAGCCATGAGCAATGAAGAGTATGCAAAAGTGAACATAAGTCACTGCAATAAAGTTTTCTCCGTTATATAGTGTTCAATAAAGAGTTATCTATCTATCTACATAAAGTCGCAAATGGAACGCCTTTCTTCTGTATACACATTTATGCTCGTGACTTTACACAAAAGGTAGCAGAACAGCATGTCGTCGCGTTTCTCTACTTTTAAATGGCGTCGCCAGCAAAAACGCATGAATAGGATTTACTTTACTTAATAAAATACTAGCCAGTAGTAGTGACGAGACAATGTGCATATATTTTTTTTTAAATAGGGATTTAATGTAAATCTTTTTTCAGGCCCGAAGGGCTGTGGCAAGAGTCTCCTAGTCGCTCAACTAGCGTCCTTATTAGGCTACACTATAGAGCCTATAGTCCTCTACCAGGACATGACAGCACGAGACCTGGTGCAGCAGCGCACAACCCTGCACAATGGAGACACGGTGTGGAGGAATTCGGCATTAGTTGATGCTGCCTTGAAGGGGCATATGGCTGTGTTAGATGGGCTGCATAGGATACACGCTAGTACCCTCGCTGTTCTTCACAGGTATGTTAATTAAATCTAATCAGCACTAAACATTATCCGTAAACTAGATGTAAAATTTACAGCTGTTTGATTCCCTAATATAGATAAATAAATAATCACTAAATAAATAAAAAACCGGCCAAGTGCGAGTCGGACTCGCGCGCGAATAGTTCCGTACCATTAACTTAAAACATTAGACAGTATAGGCAAAAAAACGTATATATTTTTATTGTATTCATAATTTCAAAAGTATTCATCACAGGATACCCGAAACAATTTTAAATAAGAGTTTCCGCGGCTGTTTCTTTACGTGAGTGATTTGAAGTTTATAGGTCCAAGACTTTAGAAATTACAGGGGGGGCACCGTGTAAACGACTTTGGCGGGCTATATCTCGCAAATGGTAAAGCTGATAAAAAAGTGTTTTATAGAAACCCTATCTTATTTTCATAGTCCTTTTCAACGATACCCCACACAAGGGGGTGCACTCAAAAAATAATTTACCCGCCCCCTTTACATGTATGGGGAGGTACCCTTATAAAGGGGTAATTTTAATTTTTTGTATTTTTAAAAATGAGATCTATATGTGAAGTATCCTCGAACCAAGTTACATGCAAATCAGTCCATAAACGTAGAAGATATTCTGCTGTGACAGACTAGGACGGACTGAACGATCTTATAAGGGTTTCTTGTCGGACTACGGAACCCTAAAAAACGGTCCCACCCGATGATGCGGTTGATAAATGTTTGTAGTAATTTAATTTTGTAAAACTTGCAAACAAATAGCCTAAATTATATAAAACATGTATATGTTGATTACTTTAATTTGCCTTTGCCCATCAGTGGGATCTAATAGGCTAAATTTACTTTTTAGTTTTATTAAAATATAGTTTTTGTATACATGATAAATATGCCGTCAAGATTCTTGGACCCGAGTACACCAATTTTATGCAGCCGGTCAACCTAAATTGATTCCCACACACAATATTTCAGATTATATTGTATCGGCTGTTTAAATATTAAATGTGTGTTCGTGAACTCGACCCTTAGAATAAAAAATAAACTGATTACCTCAAAACGCTCAGAAAGCCTACCGCCTAAATTATATGTAACTGCTTTCGCTTTTCCGGAAGTTAATAACATCACAATAATGGCATTTATATCCCGCTTATGAAAACTATAGAACACGTCTAAGTTCAATTGACGAATAGAAATTCATGGATTTGATCCATAACAATGAAGGTATTATTATGGCTAATTATATCTATAGGTTTGAGAAAGGCGATAGACCTGCTGGACTGATCAGAGCTTTATTATTGTGTTTTCTACACTAGTATTATAAAGAGAAAAGATTTGATTGTTGGTTTGTATTGAATAGGCCCCGAAACTACTGGACTGGTTCAAATGAAATTTAGTACAGAGATAGTTTGAGAACCTGGGAAGGACATAGGCTACATTTTTGTCGCGATAAAAAATCATCAGGGGTGTTAAATGGGGGATGAAAGTTTGTATGGAAAATCCGACATTTGGTGCGGGCGAAGACGCGGGGAATTGCTAGTTAATGATAAAACTCATTTCAGATTAGTCCACGACAGAGAGCTACAACTCCACGACGGGACGAGACTGCTCCGTCACGACAGATACGAGGAGCTGGTCGCTGCCGGTCTCACCCGGCAGCAGCTGGAGGAGAGCGGCGTCAAAATGATCCACCCTGCGTTTAGGTACTGTGTGAAAGTCCGACAAATTCTTGCGTGACCTTCCTGCGAAGCAAATGACGTGAGGGGGGCGAGGCGACAGCTTCCTTACGCCCAGCACGTCTTTCGTTCCCTGACCAACTTGTCGGAATATAAACGAGACTAATACAAACTTGCTGAAGGCACGAAAAGAAACAGAAAACATTGTTTTTTCATTTTATCGCAATCTTACCTGATGGTAAGCGAATAGTTGAATATTATATCGTGGTTGATATAAGTTAGTAGCTCGTTTAGTCGCATGCTCGCAGCTATTCTTCCAATATCACTGTTGTTTTTAACATCTATTAATGATCAAACATTATAAAAGCAGCATAAAAACGCTTTGTAAAGTTATATAAGGACATTAAGATCAAGTATATAAGAACTTCATGCCTTACTACATCCTCTTAATAATAGTTTTTAGAAATAAAAAAAAACAATAAAATTAAGTACTGATTAAATTAATGTTTAATTACCTACGGTTATTGAACATTCCGACAGGATAGTGGCGTTAGCTGAACCGCCAGTGCTTGGTCGTGGACAGCAATGGTTGTCGCCAGAGCTGCTCAGCCTCTTCATCTTCCACGAGATGAGGAACCTTAGCAAACAGGAGGAGATATTTATCATCAACAGTTTGGTAAGTAAATACTTACACCAAAGCACATAATGAATAATCCATACTAATACGATACTAATAATAAAAAGTTTGAGACCCTAGGAAGGACATAAGCTGCTTATTAAAACACAAAGAGAAGAAACGGGGAATGAGAGTTTACATTTTAAAATTTGACTCCTGGACGGGCGAAGCCACAGGGAAACGCTAGTAGTTTATCCAAAAGCGATTCCGTATGTAAACACGGCCGTACGTCGGACTGCCCCACTTTGACCTTGAGACCACCTCTATTACCTACGTAATAAATCCTGTTTTCGTAGCTTAAATGGGTAACCTGACGTGCCGCCGACCCTACATTCATGGCTAGCAAGACCCAGGCTTTTCGTATCAGGTTTCTTTATCATATCACAAAAGTAAAGTATCAAGTGATACTAGTATTATCCTTATCTCTCTGAAATGCAAATTTGACAGAGACAACGTCAAAAACTGCAATGATATCAAAAGTTGATGTAATAAAATACGGGAACATAGCCTTTGGAGAGAAATAAGTTGTATATTTGTTTTAATACTTTTGTTTTCAGTATGGGGAAATCTCACCCCCTCTGCACTCCATAATAAACCTAGCCGAAGAACTTCGGAGCTCAGAGGACAGCACTCTCAAGAACCTCTCTTCATCATTATCCACGCGGCAACTCCTCCGCATAGCCAGCAGAATGGCCAAGTACCCCACCGAATCTGCATACGAAACAGTCCAAAGAACATTCTTAGCCAAATTCCTCCCCAACTTAGCTAGGAAAGCGCTAGATGGCGCTAGCCAAAGAATCGGTGTCGAACCCCCAACTCGATTCGGGATCTTCACCAAAAACCCTAGAGAAGCAAAACTGAATTGTTCAGTTCAAAATGGCGTTCTTACTATCGGGAATACAAGTACACAGGTCTTCAAAACGGATGCTCTTACCAAAGTACCTGATATCTTATTCTATGACGTGCCTCAACATGTCAAACTACTCGAATGGTTGCTTCAAGACTTTCTGCTTGGAAACCATTTATTGCTAGTCGGTAACCAGGGAGTCGGAAAGAACAAAATTGCTGATAGATTGCTCCAGCTCTTGAACAGACCAAGGGAATACATACAGTTGCATAGAGACACAACAGTTCAGAGTCTGACAGTTCAGCCGACCGTGAAAGATGGTATTGTAGTGTATGAAGATTCTCCTTTAGTGAAGGCTGTCAAATTTGGCCATGTTTTAGTGGTCGACGAAGCTGATAAAGCTCCTACTCACGTGACTTGTATTTTGAAGACTTTGGTGGAAAATGGGGAGATGATTCTTAGTGACGGAAGGAGGATAGTTCCAAAGAATATGATTGAGAGTTCGGGAGGGGAGGTGGAGAGTTTTATTCCAGTGCATGATGACTTCAAAATGATTGTGCTGGCCAACAGGCCTGGCTTTCCGTTCTTGGGCAACGACTTCTTTGCGGCTTTAGGTATGGACTCTTCGTATTTACTTTTAGCTAATTGATTCCTTAAATCTGTTTTTAAATGTATTTGCTTGCTGTTCTATTAGTATTGCAATTCGAAGCGAGTCCTTGAAAGCATTTAAATACCAGATGTCTATATTTCTTTAACTGGTGGTTGCCATTATAGAAAGGTAACGTGTAATGGGACTGTTGAATATTGCTTTCTGTCTCATTTTCCATAAGTTACACTGCTGTGACTTGGCTATTAAAGACAGAAGTTACTCTCTAACTAAAGATACTCCATTCTGGCGAAAGTGTGTCCGTCTGTCACGTCTTGACGCTTAAACAGCTGAACCTACTTATTTATCTATGACGACCGTCTTGGTGTAGTAGTTCGCGCCACGGACTTCTGAACCAGGCGTTTGCGGGTTCCAATCCCGCAAGGGGTAAATGCTTGTGTGATAAGCATGAGCATTTGTACCTAAGTCGTACCGTTACTGTTATCCTAGTTATCATAGTTACAAGCTCACGCTTAGTTTGAGGCTAGGTAATTGGTATGTTTGTTGAAACAATTTATTTATTTAAACGATATTTAGTGTGGAGATAATTTAAGACCCTAGAAAGGATATAGGATAGTTTTTTTCCCAGAAATCATCCTGAAAGAGGTTGAAAAGAGGGGTTTGTATGGCTTCTTTAATTCGTCAAGTTCGTGTGAGACCCTTTCTGCTAAAGGTGGGAAAGGCATGCTAGATGTCAGCGGTGATTGGTGGTGTACCGGGGGAGGAAATATCCTGTGACTTGCGATTGGCGCTTCCTCGCCCCGCGAGCTTGTGCGGGCCGCAGTATTTGACGGACTATAGTTCTCTTATAATTTCACTTTAATATATATAATCTAAATATATTTTTTTCTTCCAGGCGACCTATTTTCCTGCCACGCGGTAGACAACCCATCTATAGACTCCGAGATGGAGCTTCTCCGGTCGTACGGGCCTGACGTGCCTCAAGACGTGATGAAAAAGCTTGTGCAAGCGTTCGCTGTGCTGAGGGATAAAGCTGACCAGGGGCAGCTAACGTATCCTTACTCTACGAGGGAGCTTGTCAATATTATCAAACATTTGCAGGTGAGGTGTGGTAAGATTTATTCGTGGTTTATCGAGCACCGTCCAACCTTTTTATAGTTATTTATGATGATGTGTTTTGGTAAAAGATTTTGTTTTTAGCATTTGAAGTTAGTTGTTTGTTGATTGTGCCAAAAGAAAAATATGTACATAGAAATTCTTTAAGCCCCAGAAAGCTTTTCCATTTTAGTCTACAATATTTCATAAAAATACTAGCGAATTCTCATACATACTTCCTATTTCCCTTTCGTTGTTTTCCAAATTGGGTGGGTCACAGAATTATTGCCTAGACCTGATGAAAGTCCGATCAAGTTATGTTAAATGCCTAATCGTCCCATAAGGCTTCGTTATCACCATAGATGTGCGAAGAATCATAGCGAGGAATGTGTTTGTTAAGAGTTCTATCAAATCGCTTCATTTACCTAGTTACCTCGTTCCTCTAAGCCGTTTGTACAGGAGCTGCGCTTAGCAATGCTAGAAGCAATTCTGTTGGTTCTTAACAATTACATCCTTTTCTACATATCTCTAGTAAAAACGCAGTCTCAAAGTCTGATATCATAGTCTGACTAGTTCATGTGTGACCTAGCCTACCTGCAAGACGTGTGAGGGGCTAGAACTCATCAATCGCTCGCGACTGCCATAAGGAGATCCCCTTTTCCGCAACACCACACTTCCCCGCTGACATCTAGCCGGCCTCGCCCCCCGCACCTCTGGCGACCGCAGGAAAGGCGCGCACTAACTTGACGGACTATAATTAAATAAATGTTTTCAACAAACACACCAATTACCTAGCCCCAAACTAAGCGTGAGCCTGTGCTATGGTGTCTAGGATAACGGATAGTTATACATCCATGACTTAGGTACAAATGCTTGTGCTCATCACACAAACATTTGCCCCTTGCGAGATTCGAACCCGCAACCTCTGGTCGTCAAACTAAATATTCATCAATTAATTATTCTACACTTTTTGTAGAAATACCCAGAAGAAGACCTCGCCACAGCGATCAGCAATGTATTCGACTTCGACCGGTACAGCAAAGACATGGCTGATACGCTGCTGCAAGTGCTGCATTCCAGCGGGCTGCCCACTGAAGGTGTGCTGGAAGGACGATCTAAGGAGGCACTGAAAAAACTGCAGATGACCATAGAGAGGACTAGTGGGTAAGCGATTGACTTGTACCATAAAAATGCGTTGATAGCTCACTCATGGTTTAACGATAACTTCAGGTCTTAGGTTTAAACATATATTTGGAAGAGTTGAACAAAACACAATGTAGAGTTTATGAGCAATAGAAAATAGTTCTAAACATGACCCGCCATGACATCTACCAATCCTCCATCCTTTTTCATGTCGCCACAGTGTCATTTCTATTCAGAAAAAAATGACCCTAAGTCAAAAGACATTCATGATCTTTTCTCTCTTTCCTTCCCCTATGAAGTGGTGGAAAAAGTGTGGTAGATATGCCCTGAGCTCTCTGGTAATAAAGGCATTACAAAATCTCGTTAGCCAAAACTATTTTTTTTATGTATTCTCTAATTTCCTTAGCAACAGACAGCTTTTTAGTCTGACGTTTTTAAATTAATATATTCTGTCTCTTTTCGTTTGTGTGGTAGAGAAAGTGAGAGAATGAACCTAAATTTAGACAGGGCGCATTGGAATCGAGTCCATAGGCTACTTTTTGTCGCGATGTAAAAATATAATGAGGGTGAAATGGAGGATAAAAAATTGTATGGAAAATCCGACATATGGCTCGGGCGCGGGAAACTGCTAGTTTCAAGATACACAACTAAGACGTTCTTATCCTAAATAACAACATTTAATTCCAGAAAAGACGTATCTTCTCCGAAGCACGGCAAAGAAGACCCGAAGAACGAGCCGCACGTGGGCGGGAACACGTGGGCGGGCGGCACGGGCGGCCGCGACACCGCCGGCCTGGGCGGCAAGGGCGGGCCCTACCGCCTGGATAAGGGACACGATGTGCACCAGGTAACACCTCTACTGATATTGGCCACAATAGGCTAAATGCCACCGACGTGGACGTACTCTTTGAGGACTATCAAAACGATATTCTTACAAATATTTTCTATGGTCACACACAACGGTGACGTCACGTTTATCTGTTTTAGCGTTATTAAAAAACAATAAAGTAAAAAAGTAAAGTTAGCCTATAAAGATCCCACTGCTGGGCAAAGGCCTCACCTCAACTATAAGGAAGTACGAGCCATTCTTCCCTACGCGGGCTCAGTGCGGATCAAAAAAAGACTGCGATAAAATCAATATTAAAAATAAATAATAAATGATCAATAAACCTATATTTGAAACATGATTTTTATTTCTTTTATTTGAGATAAATAATAGTTCTGCAATCTATCAAAAGCACAAAGCATTTAAACTAAATTATTCATATAAATTGTACATGCCACAACATTATCCACATATTATGTATTAAGAAAATCTAAAAATCGGTTATTGAAATTATTTGAGGATAGTAGCATCATCCCTAAGGCGCCACGGACTAAGACTAAACCTAAGTAGAAACGTATTATCTGTCTCTTTCTTTGCCGTAAAATACAACCTTAACTGAAAAAAATCTTATTGCCAGCTATCTGAAGCAGAAAAGAACGATATTCCCGAGCACGTTAAGCAAGCCGCTCGCGAGATGAACAGAAAGGCTTTCGAAGAGCGGCTGAAGGAGATCAAGATGAGCGAGTACGATGCTAAGCTCTATGGGCAGTTCCTCAGAGCTGTGCAGCCGCAGGTAAAGTTAAATAATTCCTAAATCGAGCATTGAGTCGATTCTATATCGATCGATAGTATTAGGAACCCCTAAGTCATTATAAAAGATGTACTCATGTAAGATGTTCCCCATGAGGGTTAGGTGACGAAAAAAAATCATCCCCACTTCACATGCAGGGCAAATATTTTCCAAATTTTTATTCTATCACTTTGTCGGCGTAATTGGCATACATACACCTACAAAATTAAAGCTTTCTAGTACTAACGGTCTCAAATCAGACAAAAAAAAAACTTCGAACAGACAGACAGACAATTGATCAATTGAGTATTAAGTAGTTGGATATATGATCCCATAGTACTGGATTAACCGACTGCGTTGATAAACTAGTTCATTCGTGTACAAAAAAATAAAATAAAAAGTTTATATACCTAATATTTATTAGCGAATTTTTTTTTCCTTGGTAACTAAAATCTGGTGGCTCATTGTATTATCTCTGCAGAATATTAAAAATCTATTTTATTTCAAGATCGGTGCTCTCAGAGGTGTGCTAGCTGAACTCCAGGCAAAGAAAAGAGAACGTCAATGGAGCCGACATCAAACGAGCGGGGAACTAGATGACGCGAAGATAATAGAAGGTACAAGAATAGGACATACCACTATTTATTACCTACTAGGAGTTTCCCGTGACTTCGTCCGCGCAATTGTTGAATTTCCCATGCAAACTTTCAACCCCCTTTTTCACCTTTTAGAGTATGAGATCTGAGATAAAAAATCTTTACCCTTTTTAATCTATAACCTTCCCCGGGACTCAAACCATGACTTTACAAAATTTCATCTAAATCGGTTCAGCGGTTGGAGCGTGAAGACGTAACAGATAGACATACTTTCGCATTTATAATATTACTAGCGACCCCGGCGTCGCATGGTTGCAATATCAATGTATTATACATATAAAACTTTCTCTCGTATCACTCTATCTATTGCTGAAAACTCCATTAAAATCCGTTGCGCAGTTTAAAAGATCTAAGGGAACAGACAGCGTGAGCGACTTCATGACACTTCAGATTATGGATAAAAAATAGATTTTTAAATGACTTAGAGTCGATTTCACCAACGTCAGATAAGACTTATCCGACGAAATAAGTATAAAACGACCGATTTTAAAATTACATTTACTTAAATGCTTGCTGACAAATAGGTGACGTTTTCAAATTAGGCGTTTTATATTTCTTTTCGACGAATATTCCTTATCTTTTTTTTCTGACGTTGGTAAAATCGACTCTTATACAATTAATTTGTTCCAGATTTGCAGTATAAACAATCAAAGACTGACGTTGATTTCAAACAAGTAAAAACTGGTCTTAATGTATTCGACAGGATTTGAATTTAAATCTGAAAACTTACTTATAGAGGTGATTCTATACCTTATACTGATTAGGAATCACGGAAAAATGACTTAAAATATTCCTTTAGTGGCGGCGGCTTCTGATAACACGCGCTGGCCGGCGTTTCGAAATCTTCATCCTGTATAATCTATCCTATTATAGAAAACTGGTTCTCCTGCAGGTCTAACAGGTGAGAGGACGATATACCGTCGTCGCACAGACCAAGAACCACCGCATGGCGCGCCGCCCGAGAAACCAAAGCGACTAAGATTGGTGCTCGACGTCTCTGGCAGCATGTACAGGTATTTATTTTTTATTTGAAATAGGCTTGCTTTTGACTCTAGATCATGCTCTAGGCTAAGCCAGACGTGGCGTAGACAGAGTTGACGGTGAAGCGAGCTCACCTAGAAGGTTCTGGCACTCCTACTCACCGACGGAATACAGCAAGGTGCTTGGTGCCGGGCTCCGGTGGAAGAGTGGTATCTACCAGGCAGCACATAACGGAGCCTAAAACTTCTGAAATGGGTATGGGCCTTTTTTAACTTCAGTTAAAAGTGCAGCGGTCTAGAGAAACCTAGGTTTTGGCCTTCTTAACTCGTGGATCCTCAGTTGGATGTCCTGAAAGCATAGGGTTGATAAGGGCAAAGTTGTTACAAAAACGTAGGCTTTTAAAAACTTTAAATTCTCAAATACTCTAAAACATAAAAATATGTAAAAAACTATTGAAAAAGGATAAAAAACACAACATAAAAAAGGACGATTAAGTTATCGGTACCCAACAATGGTTTTCAAGCCGGCTAGGGCCGGGTGTAGCAAGATTGAAATGATCCGATTGGATCAAAACTTAATAGATATCCAGCGACTTAATAGAACTATTCCTGACGGTTTCCAAGCTGTGTACAGTTGGCAGCACATCAGGTTATTTACGTGAACTACGAAAACAGCTTATAAACCGGAAGGAATAGAAACGGTCTCAAGGTCAAAGTGTGTGTACACCTTTTGATTAAAATTTGATAAGAAATTAAATTAATAATCGATAAACCTCGCAACTAAAAGATTTGTTTGTGTACAGTATTACTCTACAGTAATTAATCGTGTGACCTACATACGCCAGAGGCCTTGTTGACGATGCTTGTATTTTCGAGTCTAGGCATCTTGCCCGTTCTCGTTCGCCCACATGTTGGCATGAGTGACAGGGACAGTATCCGGAGTAAACCTCAGATGACCAGAGACCCAATTCTTACGCCTTCAATATTATGTCACATTGACATTGGGATTGGGACTCAAACCATATGATATGTCGAATCCATGTGAAGAAGAAAAAAATACGATTTATCGAAAAAACATGGCGGATATCACAAAATCATCGAAATGTGCTAACTATCTAACATTTTGATGCCTTGAGAACACAGAACATTGTTTTTTATATCCGCATCCGAATAACATAATTCGATAAATATCGTTGTCATAATATCGAAGGCTTTAGAATTGTCCTGGAACCCATGGACCCAAAAAGATGGCGGATATCATAACATTTAGATTTTCCGTATTCTCCAGGTGTGACCAGATGCAAAGACTTTATTTATATCTCAAAAATTTTCCCATACTTAAATCAAATTTCACTTACAAAAATTTATCGACTGTGTCATCCGGTGGGACTCGAACCCACGTCCCTTCGCTATCTGGGCGAGTGCTCTTACCAACAAAGCTACGGAGGACGTTAGTCAGTCGACGAATTTTTGCAAGTGCTTGCTACGCCACTGAGCCGGCGTTCGATTTCATCAATATTTGGGGAATGTACCCGCATGTATCCAATGGAAATATTTTTACAAATATTTAACCATCAGTTAAGATGAAATCAGCTTAACATATTATATTTTTATAACTTAAGCAATTATTTTGCAAGTTTTTACGAAATTAAATCAAATTTCACTTACAAAAATTGATCGACTGTGTCATCCGGTGGGACTCGAACTCACGTCCCTTCGCTATCCCTTAGCTATAAATTTGATTTAATTTCGTAAAAACTTGCAAAATAATTGCTTAAGTTATAAAAATATAATTTTCCCATACTGCTCGTTCTTCTAGTTAGATCACTGATACTTTCCTCAACTTTCAGATTCAACTCATACGACGGGCGTCTAGAACGTTCCATGGAAGCAGTGGTGCTTCTAACCGAAGCGTTGCGCGGCTACGAGGCGCGGATCCAATACGACATGCTCGCGCACTCGGGCGAGGACCACGCGCTGGAACTAGTCCGAGTTGATAGACCGCCCGAGAACGAGAAGGAGAGACTGCAGGTGAGATAGCACTATATTGAAGTCACTAGAGGCGTCTAGAATGTTCCATTGAGGCAGTGAACTGGTTAAGGACCACTTGACTCAGCTGCTCCGAGTTGATAAGCCCCCCGAGAACGAGAAGGAGAGGCTGTAGGTGAGACAGCACGATGTTATTGTCGTTGTAGCACTGTCACAGGTACTTTAGGTTTCTGGAATGTTCTGTGGGGGCGTGACCCTTCTTACTTTTTCCCGAGAACGTACGCATGCTATTAACGACACTCGTAGTACAAGAGGCGTCTAGAATGTTCCTTCGAGGTAGTCGCCAGCTAAGGACCACGCCTTGAGTTGCTTCATATGCTCAGCTCACCCGAAATGATAAGGGAAGAAAGCAGATGAGAAAGCATGATATTCGTGTCACTACTAGAGTCATGAGCATTTAGAATGGACCGTAAAAGTGGTGGTCTTTCCAATAGCCGCTTGAGATCGAGGAGAGACTGCAGGTGAAACAGCACGATACTAATGTTACGTCTCGTACTGCGGGCGTCAGAGACTACAGGTGAGATAGCATGATGATATTGTCACAGAAACCTATAGTAATTATGACAGTGCTGTCATAATTACTATAGGTTTCTTGAATGTTCTATGGGGGGTGGTTCGTTTTACTGCCGCCTAAGAATGAGAAGGAGAGGATGCATGTGAGACACCATGATATTGAGGTCACTATTAGCTCTGTCGTAATTGCTATAGGTTTCTGGAATTCTCTATAAGGGCGCAATTCTTCATACTTATGCGCGACAACGTATAGGAGTAGTAGAGCGGTGGTGGTCGCCGGATAAGACTACGCGTATAAGTTGCTTAGTTAAAAAAGAGAGATTGCTGGTAAGGTAACGTGATATTCGTGTCACTACCCGAACATCTCGAATAGTCTCTGCAGAGGTGTTTTTAATGACCGCCTGAGAACAAGAATGAGAGACTGCCAAGCGAACGCCTAAGCGATTTGACCACATGATTTTAACCATGTATTTATTACATTACATACGGACGTGGCATAACACGATATACTAACTGTAGCGAAACTAATTGTTGCCTTGTTTCAGATAATCCGCACGATGCACGCCCACTCCCAGTTTTGCTGGTCAGGCGACAACACGCTGCCAGCCGCCAAACACGCCATATCTTCTTTGGCATCAGAAGATGCCGACGAGGCGATAGTCTTGATATTGTCAGATGCTAACCTTAGGAGGTATGTATTGCCACAATATAAATATTTGTTTTCAGAACAGTAGTGTGACTCAGCCGTATTTTTGAAATAAGAACCTACGGATGGGCGGAGTGCTAGGGTTGGTACACAAAAAGTTTAAAAAAAACCGGCCAAGTGCGAGTCGGACTCGAGCACGAAGGGTCCCGTACCATTAACTTACAACATTAGACAGTATAGGCAAAAAAACTTTATAAGTTTATACTGTTGTTTTGGAAAAAAGTATATATTATTATATATATGTGTCCCTACACACCAGTAGTCTAGGGTGGGTTACCGAGATACCTATGGCAGTTTCAATTTTGACAGCTGTCATCCGAAATATAGATGATTACATGTTTCATATAACCTACTTTGTTCAATGATATCTATCTGCATTTCGAAAGTCAGTCTTTGACAGCGAACCGGCTTGCGCTCCGCGTGTCACTTCGTGGGTTTGTCTGCCCAAGTCTGTTCAACGGGCCGTGTAACTGACGTGTATGCATGTGTGTGTCGATACGGGTGCTCTAGTATGTAAATAAAGTACTGTATATCTATATACCGTGGTATTGCCAAATGAAGTCCATTTTTCGTTGCTTGGCAAACATCGTAAATAATCTCGACATTAAGATTTCAGATAGACGCAAAAATAACAACCTACTTTGGTAATTTACCATTTAGAATTTTTTAAAGTCTGTTTGCCATGCAGAGAACAGCGGACTTCAATACCCATTAGATTGTTGACAACAATTATTATCGTTGACGTACTTTTTATGGAGTGTCAAATCTCAATAAGAGACTTTCTGACAGCGGAAAATTTTAGTACAATCTCATGTTGATAGATGGCGATATTCAACTAGTATAAACATTGCGCTGTAATCATTGAGCCTATAACAAAAACTAAAAAAAAAAAATAGTTATTATCAGAGGTCGGAATTAGGTAGAGTTATTCATGTACTTACACTGATTTCATAAAATTCCGAGATTAATTTTAAAGAGTAAAAAAATGCCGTGATTTTTAAGTAAAAAGTTATTTACACAGTTGTAGTTTACATAACATAGCTTGTGAGAACAAAATAATACAATAGCGGAAATGCGGAGCACTCCCTGCTTAACGGAATGTACTAGATTTTGTCTCTTTCTACCGCATTCAAACTATCTATTAGCAATAAATCGGTTTACTCATTCACACAGCTCATTCGCTTACCTCGGTTCGTCGAATGCGCTCACTTGTTTCCTATTGTGTTTTGCGTGGTGAATTCTGTTTGCTTGTAATATTGTTGACCACACGGGATTGTCCATTAGGAATCTCGGGAAAGTCCACGTTAATATCAACATTTTGATGCAAGTACATAAATAACTCTACCTAATTCCGACCCCTGGTTATTATGAACAAAATATTGAAATACAATGTGTGTGTCATGTGTGTATTAACATGTAGTGGTAGACTTCATTAAAAATTCGCTTTCATTTATTTCATCCTTTGCCCTTTCTTGAAAACCTGATTTCTGACGTTGCCTCTCATTTGTTCAAAAAATTCTGTGCGGAAGTAGCAACTGGCTTGCTATTTATCGAGCCAAGCTATTGGTACAAAGTCGAGCAGACTTAAAATCACGAAAAAGTGATTACTGATTATAAGCTATTACTAATATTTTTCTAATAGGTATGGCATTCAGCCCGAAGAACTTGGCTCAATCTTGACATCAGATCACAGGGTGCAGGCACATGTCATATTCATCGGAAGTCTTGGCGATGAAGCTTCAATGTAAGTGTTGGATTTTTATTAGCTACTTTCAACTAGCCTATTTATGACACATTTTAAAATTTTTGATGTCATTGTGAATGACGAGATTATAAATTGACGAGCATGTTACCGTCTTGTTGGCAAATGCAGTCGCCCGGATAGCAAAAGATCGTGGGTTCGATCCCTACCCCATCCCCACCCATGACTCATGTACTGTACAATCATATTGCAATAAACATGTACACATTTTTGACCCCCGACGAAAAAGGGGTGTTATAAGTTAACCGAGTCTGTCTGTGGTATCGTAGATCCCAAACAGATAATCCGATTTTCGTTTAGTTTTTGTAATAAAGAATCGTACATACATACATGAATCCCGAAAACATTACACTCTTTTTTGAGCAGCCGTTTAAAAATAAGCTGAAACTGATAATCGAAGATTTTAAGTGTTGAAAAAAACATTGTATTATGTTAAAAAATTGCATTATAGGCTACTTCGAAGACTGCCCGCGGGCCACGCACACGTCTGCATGGACACAGCTAACCTTCCCCACATCATGCAGCAGATCTTCGCCTCCTCGCTTCTACAGAATGCTGACAACTAACCAAAAAAATACTGTCACACAATATTTAAATTAAATAATTTGGAGTGAAGCGGCGCACGGCAATTCGCAGATTTTCGCGGTTTTCTCGACCGACGCTGTGGCTTTTACGTATAAATAAGCTCCGACACGCTCGGGAGGGAAAAAAACCATGTGACAAATTCCTCTAAGATACAAAAACTGGAATTTACAAGGGTTGACAAGTTTATGCGCGACCTTCCTGCGGTCGCCAGAGGTGCGGGGGCGAGACAAGCTAGACGTCAGCGGGTGACGGGTAATGTTGGGAATGGATTTTTTTTTTTGACAATCGCGTGTCATTGGCGCTTCCTTGCCTAGCACGCCTCAAGGGGGGCAAAGAGGGTCGCACAAGAACTTGTTGGACAATAGCCTTAATACATCGCTGGTTAATGTAACGAACAGGGATTAAAATAATTTAAGTCTGCTCAACACTTGATTTAATATAAGACGACTAATTTGAAAAAAAGATTGTCTCTTTTATGTTATGTGACCTGTCTGTCATGTTTCATAAATTATCCGTGTTATATTTAAACGTATTGAGCTGTGTTTTAGGGTCTTTTTAGCTCATGCGCGGAGGTGTTTTTGGAGTTGTGTGCAGATTTCCTCACGCACGAGGTATTGAGACACATAATCTGTGACATGTGAAACATAATGTGTGACAGCGCAGTGACATGTGAAATGTTCTATGAACTAAATGACTCTATGTAACTGCCGTACCCAAAGATGTCAATTAAAGTTAATCCTTAATTATATCTCATGCCGTCCTTTTCTATTTCATTGACAAAGAAAGTGGCTGAACGAGACCTAATTATAGATTTAATTTAATTGACATCTCTGAGTGCGGCAGTAAACTCCCAAAAGTATTTTGTTGTCAGTTGTCACTGTCAGCGAATCTAGCCCAATGTCAACTAGCGTATTCGCCATTGACATTGGGCTCGATTCTAGTGTGCCCTGTCTAAAATTAAATTTAAAATCAGTCTCTCTCCTTCTAAATTATTGTAGCCTGTCTCTATTCGTTTGTTTAGCAGAGAAAGAGAGAGATTGAATTTAATTTTAATTTTAAACAGGGCAGATTAGAATTAATTCCATTGGTTTATTACAGTTCATTATTTCTGTGAAAATATATTTTAAAATTATGTTGTGATAGATGATAATTATTGATAATGATATTGACATTCCTAGATGAATTTTATGATTTTTATTAGGTAAATTAAAACAATCCCATTGAGATATATTATAGCTGAATTGAAAAAGTATTTATTTATTTATAACACAAGCGAACTAAAGAAATGTAGTGATACTATTTCATAGGCCGAATATTGTAAAGTATACTAATATATTACATAATTTAATTTATAGGCATTAAGGAATAATAACATTGTGACATATAAAATATTTTTATATTTTTGGAAAGTGTTATTGTTTTAAATGTTACCAATGTAAATAAGAGGCATTTGCATTAATTTAATTGTTTTATTTGACTTCATTTGATTTCACAAAAAAACAGCTAACATAAACCTAACGCAACTTTACCCCTTTATAGGGCACAAGATGTGGTATAATTGGTTTTAACATTATACCAGCACAGCGAAGATTAAAGTACAGTAAATTCTAAAATTATTTGAATCCACCAACGCGCAGATTGTTTAGGTAAAGGTCAGAAACTAATCCGAAACGATATTAATGGCCGCAAAAGAGTAATCTCAAATCGACGGATGTTTCTTGAAACGTAAAATTGCTTCGTAACTCGCAATCTCAGGGCCCTATTCTGTAAGACGCTGACAACTATTGCTGTTGCGCTCACACGAGCCAGATCCCAGGATGAGTGAGAAAGATGAGTGGATTCGAAAATGCGAAATCTTCCTTGAAAAGTAGGACCTGTTCGCATCGGATTAGACTTGACTGAACAAACATAGTTAACGACGACATCTGAAATGGTTATAATAAATTTGATTTGATTCATATGAGCATTATGGAGCTTGCTTATTTATTTTCCGGATATTTTGGTAGTTATTAAAGAAGTTATATACAAAAAGCAATATTAAATAGTTTTACACTGGTAAAACGTAAAAGAACGTAAATCCATAGTAGAGTTCCATATTATTACACACTTATGCACTTGCAGTGTTTTTAAAAATTTCGATGGGAATACATCTTCATCGAAAATCAAGATAGGTACCTACCTACCTATCAAAAAGTTTATTTTACCATATTTTACCTACAATAATTTTCAGCGTATGTAGGTTACCTATTATAAACTAACTTCATTTACTAAATCACATGTACGATGTAGCACTGTTCTGTCTACTTAAGCATCCTTTATCTCCTAAAAGTCCGTGTCTACTATAGCCCAATCCGATTGATCAGTGTGGTTGAAAATTTGTTTAAAATTCACATAGAATCATGCTAACAGAATCTTACAGAATAATAAAACATAGATGTTTAGGTGAAACCTTGTCTAAGGTTGAAACTTATAATTAAATGACAGTAACGGTTGTAACACTATGATCTGGATTCCTTTAAGAAAAGAGTGAATAGGCTGTTACTAGACAGACATGATACATCCTCGGCCGCATCGTGTCGCTTAACATCAGGTGAGGTAGCGGTCAAATGTCTGCTTATTCATCATCTTCCTAGCGTTATCCCAGCTGTGCACTCGCACGCGAGTGCCCAGGGTCCGCTGACCATCATCCAGGATGTAGCAGATCCAGGTAATTACAGTGGAGCGACTGCCGTTTGACCTCCGTGACCCTGTTAACAGGGGAACCTGACCAGTTTGGATCATGGTTACACATTCAGTCGCCTGAATGTGTAACCATGATCCAAACTGGTCGGGGCAGGTTTCCTCACGATGTTTTCCCTCGCCGTAAGAGCATCGGTTAGTGAAACAACTAATGTTCAAAAAAAGTCATTGGCGACACGTGGGATCAAACCGCTACCTCCCGCATGAGAGGCAACCCGTTAGCCACTACGCCACCGACGCTCTTTGGTTCTCGTTCTTATATGCATATCATACCAAACAACCAACTAGTCTTGTCGTTTTACCGAACCTTATGGAAACGGTCTCTTAAGAAGTTACTATCCTGCCGGATTGCGTGAATAATGGAAAAATCCTGGAATTCCTTGAAAGCACAGAGAGTACAGCTTTTGCTTGAGAGTCGCTTAAATATTAACAGGAGATTTGTTGACTTCACTGTGTCGAAGTAACAAAAACCTATTTACGCGTACAAACTCGATTTGAGTTTGCTTTTCTCAAGAAAATCTTTGTAAAACTAAGCTTAGGAATTTATCCTGCGCGTTTTATTTTCATACCCAAAAGGCGCCTGGCTCAAGCGGCTTTCAGTTTAGTAGTTTTGTATCGAGCTTTTAATGTTAAGTACCTACTTTGCACGTTGGTCTGTCCTCTTTGCCATCTTACGCTAAATTATTGGAGAGTTAGCGCCGTATTCTTTGTTACCTTGTCCACCCAAACGGCATTTTTCAATAATTGTTATTCAATAAAAAAAACAAATTACATCCAAACTAATATTATAAATGCGAAAGTACCTAAGTGTGTTTGTCTGTCTATTACCATAGTACATTCGTTTCTACTAGGTCAGCTATATGCTCTTGACGATTTAGAACTAAACCTCTGAACCGATTTAGATGAAATTTAATATAGAGATAGTGTAAAACCCTGGAAAGGACATAGGTAACTTTTTGTCGCGATATAAAAAAAAATAGGGATGAAAGTTTATACATGGAAAAACCGAGTTTTGGAGTGGTCGATGTCGCGGGGTACAAAGGGGACTTAGCAAAGTTCGAAGTCATCGTAGTTACCTTTTATTTACAAACTATTCCGTAAAGTACAGATCTAGTATAGGTACTACAAGTAGTCTAGATTCAAGACACAATATAAGTAAATGTCTACGTAGCTGTAATAATGCCTTAAATATACTCCGTTGTCAATGTGCCTATCTTCGGTTCAAGACGCCTTTCCCGCTCACTCTGGCTGAGATGCGGGGTTGAGAAAGTAGGACAGGATGACAGTTCAAAATATGGACATCTTACAAACAAAGTAAGAGTGGACACCAGTGGACGTGGGCTTGATTTACGTCGTGTCTAATCGTCCGTTGATGTATTTGTTTTCGGAGAGCTGGATTACTTCTTTGAAGTAAACAGCATTTGCGTCGACGCGGCAGAGATTACACCCCGCTACAGAGGTCTTACAAATGTAGCCGTCCCTTTCACTCACGACAGAATGACACTGAGAACAAGCGTGATGGCTAGACTCGAAAATACGGACGTCGTCAACAGGAGTAGGTCCGCAAAATACGTACCGTACAGATGTTCTATTGGCCGGTATAATCTTCTTTCAGTATAAAGAGATATGCGAGTGCGTACATGACAATCGGCCGATAAAATAATTCTTCTTAGAGACTGATAGAAGCCGACCGAAATATCTGGATACCGTTAAAAAGAAATACATTATGTAATTAGTCTACAGGGACTCTTATTGCTTTAGGTAGTATGAGAATATTTTTTGTTTTTTGCAGGCAACTATGAGCGTAAACCGAAAGGGTTGTCCTTTCATATTATGTATGTATGTTAGTACCTAATGTTTTATTTTCTCTTTTAGCTTTTTGGTTAACTGAGAAAAGAGAATAAGTACCTTTAAAGATTCAATGCGTTTAAGTTTAAATAAGAAACCAAAAATTCGCACACAAGTTGGATTTGAACCTGAGACCTTTGGCTGACCGGGCCAACGCCCTTACCAACTGAGCTATCGTGCAGTCCATCCACTCGTGTGAAATGCTTGGTCTCTTTGTCTTACGTCATTGCGTGACGTCAGCGACATCTACCCGAGCTGTGTTGCAACAGCAGTGGGCCAAGTTGTTTTTCTTTACAGAATAAATTCAACTTGAATGATGACGCTGTCGCTATTCAATAGTTTTTAACACTTACAGTGTTATTTCTTATTTATATAAGTTTAAATAAGAAACCAAAAATTCGCGCACGAGTAGGATTTGAACCTTCGACCTTTGGCTAACCGGGCCAACGCTCTTACCAACTGAGCTATCGTGCAGTCCATCCACTTGTGTGAAATTCTTGGTCTCTTTGTCTTACGTCATTGTAAAGAATAACTACCTACTCGTACTTGGCCCACAGCTGTTGCAAAACAGCTCGGGTAGATGGCATTTCGCCTAATGAAGTGTGCATTAGGCGAAATGCCCTCGTTTATAAATGTAATTTCTTTGCTGTATAATTAAATAAATAGGTTGGTATCTGCCCTTATTTATTTAAACACTGCATCCCACTTAAAGTTTTGAGCCAACGCGTGGAATGGGCCATACACTCAGATTTACATTCAAACAAAATAAAACTTAAGATGGAAACTGCCTTATATGGATAAGTTGGCTACTAAAATAAAGGGTTTTTCTGCGAGAGCATTACCGTCTCTTTGGCAAACAAGGATTAGGCGCAAGATTAAATTAGACTGAGGGGCTTGTAATTGGATTCTGTTGTTAAGATGTTACCCTTCACCGTCACTATGCTGGATTGCTCCGCCAATCCACTTGTCTCTCATCTTTCGAATTTTCAGATCCGAGCTATGCTATACTTTTGAAGTCTTTCAACCTCCTACATAAATTCCAGTGTAATATTCCCAGGTCAATGGGAATCGAGATAAAACAATGGTTTATCTACAACTGTTTCATTATAAATAGCTATTAGGAACGCAATACCTAGTAGCTTTCAGGAACGCATTAAAATTAAGTAATTAAAACATAGGTAATTTAATGAATATTTGTAATTTTCTAATAATAAGTCAATTCATTTAAATGGCAATCAAGATTACAATAGGCATATGACAAAAAGAAAACTTCTAGCAGTTTTTATCGATATCATAATCATAAAAAAAAAATTCAAAACTGCCTACCTCGCTAATTACAACTAAAAATTTATAAACAAATGGGTTAAACTAAAAAGTACAAAATAATATTTAAATTACCTAACTGTTCTACGAAATTATCACAGGTCGGAATTAGGTAGAGTTATTCATGTACTTACACTGATTTCATACAGCGAAAGAATAAAGTGGATATGCCTCCAATCCCGAGATTAATTTTAAAGAGCAGCAAAAATCCCGTGTTTTTTCAATAATAAGTTATTTACTTTTACACAATTTAAACTACTGCACGCGCGACGTTGCCAAACTTACATCAATGACATCGGATTTCCGAAGTTGCAAAATTCCAATACGCTCGATGTTGCCACAGTTGTAGTTCTCACAACATAGCTTGTGAGAACAAAATAATACAATAGCGGACATGCGGAGCACTCCCCGCTTAACGGAATAGCGCATTCAAACTATTTACTAGCAATAAATCGGTTTACTCATTTACACATGTACGTGCGGGTAAATCCTGAACAGGGAAAGATTTGCCAATAGCATTTTAAATGTAGTTTGTTGTATATCGTATCATCGGATTCCCTATACAAATGGTTTTTGGGGATAAAATCTGTTCTATGTCCTTTCTTGGCTTGCTGATTTTGTTTTGTTAGCATCCTATACAGTACTAGGTGTTTTAATTAATAAACTCCTAATTTTTAAGGAATTCCACCATCAGCTCAGCTCCACACAATGTTGACTATCAGACGTAACAACATGTCAACATTAAGATACTAGTACGAAAACACTATACGTGCCTTTAAAATTTGAGGGTTTCCCTCGATTACACCAAGATCCCATCATCAGATCTCGACTGGGCCACAATGGGACCAACTAGAAGGTGTAACCTCTAGGTAAACATTTTTTTTTCTGACTGAAATATGAGGTAACATAGCCACAAAAAAAAATTGAAAAACATACAGTCGAATTGATAACCTCCTCCTTTTTTGAAGTCGGTTAAAAATGACAATACCTCCAAGCAGTTACTGTAAGGTATAAGAACCTTTTTAAAACATTGCCATAACATTTTAGTATAACGGTGTCATTCATATTTATTAGGGTGCTATGTTACTTTATACAATCGTTTTATTTGGCAGCTAACGTTAAAACATTACCTACCTACCCTTTGTAATGTGATGCTTTTTAGGGTTCCGTACCCAAGGAGTAAAAACGGGACCCTATTACTAAGCCTGTCTGTCTGTCACCAGGCTGTATCTCATGAACCGTGATAGCTAGAGAGTTTAAATTTTCACAGATTATGTATTTCTGTTTCCGCTATAACAACAAATACTAAAAACAGAATAAAAGTAATATTTTAGGGGGGCTCCCATACAACAAACGGGTCTTTTTACCGTTTTTTGCTCGCTATTAATAACGGCAACAGGTAGACGCTTGAAATATCTACAGAATATTAAGTTGTATTTTCACTTTAGAAAAAAAATAGTTAAATTAAAATAATAATAATATTTAAGGGGGTTATACAACAAACCTGATTTTTGCCATTTTATGCTCGATATTTATACTCGCAACAGGCAGACGCTTAAAATATTCACATAATATTTGTTGTATTTCACTATAAAAGTAAATAATTAAATAACAATAAAAAAAATAATTAAGGGGGGCTCCCATACAAACGTGTTTTTTATTTTATTTTTGGGAACCTTACTAACATTTTAAGTAAAAAGTTACTATTGATTTTGGTGTTTGGAATATTCAAGAGTATTTTAAAATAAAAACACACTTTCTAAAAGTCAATAATTGTAGAAGTAGCCGTACAAAAATAAATTATTAGGGGGGGGGGGGGGGGTAACTAATCTGTACCTAAGGGATTATCCTTAACTAACGGGACACCCTGTATTGTGCATATCTACTCAAGTGCACTCAACCAACGCCCAACGCACCAACTCAGTGCACGGTTTTAATAATAATAATAATAAATTCATTTATTTCAGATATCATCGATCTATATGGTTAGTTACAATGTACATAATGTCTATGTTAGTAATTATTAGTAATAAACTTTAAAAATAAAAGTTAATTAAAAAATCTAATTAAATTAAATTAAAATAAAATAAATTAAAATAAGATAAAAATAATAAAATAAGGTCAGAATTAAAATAAGAGTGATCAAAGTAGAGGTGTTTTGTAGACGGTGTTTTTTTCATCTGTTCTTTCCTGAAGCCAGTGTCGGAAATTTTGAGTGCAGTAGGTATCCTGCCAATCAGCCAGACGGCTCCATATTATGAGTGCAGTAGGTATCCTGCTAATCAGCCAGACGGCTCCATATTATGAGTCCAGTAGGTATCCTGCCAGTCAGCCAGACGGCTCCATATTATGAGTGCAGTAGGTATCCTGCCTATCAGCCAGACGGCTCCATATTATGAGTGCAGTAGGTATCCTGCCAATCAGCCAGACGGCTCCATATTATGAGTGCAGTAGGTATCCTGCCAATCAGCCAGACGGCTCCATATTATGAGTGCAGTAGGTATCCTGCCAATCAGCCAGACGGCTCCATATTATGAGTGCAGTAGGTATCCTGCCAATCAGACAGACGGCTCCATATTATGAGTGCAGTAGGTATCCTGCCAATCAGCCAGACGGCTCCATATTATGCTGGCTGGCGGTACACGACTTCATGTAGCGACTTGTCTTCAATTTGTTCAAGGTAGCTTTTCTTATATTTTATAAACTGGCTAGCTAAATTTATCGCCAAAATTAAAATATAATATAAAAATTTTATTACGAAGATGTACGGTCGAAAGCACGCACTTCAGGTTACCCATGTGATTTGTGAACTACGAAAGCAGCTTTTATTACGGGAATAGAGGCTGTCTCAAGGTCAAAGTGCGACTACTGCAAGGACTACTGCTTGCTTACTTATATAAATTTAATTTACATATGGTATGAATTACTTTAGTTCGCTCCTGAAATGTTTTTGTGTCTTAGCCCATGCTGATTGCTACTCAACTAACCTCTAAGGCTCGTATACCAACAAAAAGCGATTGCTGATTCATTCATTTTACAACAAAAAAAATGCAAATCAAGCAATGGGAGTAGGGTGGTGCCTCCTGGTAACTCCCTCCCACCGGGGCCCGCCGCCAAGCAGCTTGCTGTGTTCCGTCCGTAAGTGGGAATCACCGTAGACTTTGTCTACGCCACGTCTGTTTTCTAGAATCAAGAGCAAACCCATTCCAAAAAAAATAATATTCGAACTGTGACCAAAAAAAATCTAAATATGTTTTATATAAAATAAACATTTAAGAATTAAAAGAGTTTATCTTGTTATAACTGTAAAAGTAAAGTCAGCCTATATAGATCCCACTGCTGGGAAAAGGCCTCTACCTCACCTATGAGGAGGTACGAGCCATACTCCACCACGCGAGCTCAGTAATAGCTGTAGGTAGATGTTATTCCAAATAATCGTTCATTGTCTTGGTCCCAGTGGAAGGCGATCTTAAAGCCTTTCAGTTTTCATTACCTACTCGTTATGATTACGCGCAGTTTTTGTTTATGAGCTAGGGTAACGGTTAGTGAAGTAATTCTATTTTATTTATTTATACGTTTCTGCACAAATGAAAAAAAATACAAATGGCGGACTTTATGCCAAAAGCATTTTCTACCAGCCAACCACAGGTCAAACACAGAACCACATACAGGCGACGCAAAAGAAGAAAGAAAGAAGTTATCATTTTCATTAAAGATAAGTTTCCTCTTGGATTTTTATAAATACCGTTGTAGTTTATACAAAAAATAATCAATTATACAAAATAGCACCAGAAGGTTTTTAGTTAAGTACTCCATGATTCTTTACACTTGAAACAGTACCGAAATTAAAACAGTACCGACTTTAATTTACCCTGTATAAATTGGGCTACTGGTGAGGCCACCTATGTGAAAAAAGGTAGTGCAGAATTACAGAGCTCTGGTAAGGATCTTGCTCGGCAGTTATTATATCAAATTTTAAACAATACAATACTCTTTTAAATTCGTCCAATAATACTTTAGATTTAATATTTGCCAATTTTACAATAGATATGCAACCTTGTAATTTCTCAATGGTCAATGTGGATAAACTTCACCTGTATTTACTATTGATGCTTGCGACATAATAATACCATCTCTTAGGGTAGCCATAAGTAAAAAGAAATTTTTTAGGAAGGCTGACTATCAGGCCATTAACAATGACTTATTTTCTAGAGATTGGGATGAGACATTTAATGGCTTAGGAGTCAATGATATGGTGGATGCTTTTTACTCTGTTTTAAATACAGTAATTGAAAAATATGTTCCTACTGTGACGGTAACGGGTGGTCGTCAGTATCCCATTTGGTTCAGTCATGCACTAATAAATGTTATAAAAGAAAAAGCTAAAATTCATAAAATCTGGCAAAAATTTAAGAACCCTCTAGATTACCACTCTTTTAAAATTCTCCGTAAAAGGCAAAAGGAACTACAAAAAACATGTTATCAGACATTTTTAGCACTATCACAGAATAACATTAAAAAATCTCCTAAGCTTTGCTAAGCTTTGGAATTATGTAAAAACTAAAAGAAAATCTCATTCGGCATACCCTAAGATAATGCATTACAAAGACAAATTATTAGATGACGAAAAAGCTATTTGTGAAGCGTTTAATTATTTTTTCCTAAATAACTTTAGTGAACCTGCTACTGATTACTCGGCACACTGTGTTCCGAAGAATAATAATATACAGCATAATAACGATGCTTTGCACAGTATTATACTCACTGAAGCTTGTGTATTTAAGCTGTTGAGAGGGTTGGACACTGCAAAGGGCCCGGGTTGTGATGGCATACCACCTCTTTTTTTCAAGAATTGTGCAGAATCTTTGGTCGTTCCTGTCGCTCTTATCTTTGATAAATGCTTGCGGATTGGATGTTGTCCTGACATCTGGAAGAGAGCTTTAATAGTCCCAGTCCCAAAGAAGGATATTAAAACGGACATCAGCAACTTTAGGCCGATCTCAATTCTGAACACCCTTAGTAAGCTTTTGGAAAGAGTGGTTTACAATCAAATGTACCCAGTGATACAGTTGTCAGTTTCTCCTCAACAACATGGATTTATAAAGGGACGCTCCACTAATACTAACTTGGCAGTGTTTACAGATGACGTATTTGGGGCCATGGATGGTGGTGGTCAGATGGACGTAATATATACTGACTTCGAAAAAGCATTTGATCGCGTGGATCATGTTATACTGTTACATAAATTGCAAGAGCTGGGCATTTGTGGTAGTCTGTTGAGGTGGTTTGAATCATACCTTCGTAACAGGAGTCAGGCTGTCGTCATCGGTGGCTGCAGATCCAACTTTATTACTATACCGTCAGGCGTCCCTCAAGAATCAATTCTAGGGCCTCTTTTGTATGTTATTTACTTATACGATATTGGTGATTGCGTTCAAAATTCTAAATTCCTGATGTATGCAGACGATACAAAGATTTATATGCCGATTAGAAACACCTCGGATTGCTTGAGATTGCAGGAAGATCTGAACTCACTTTCTGCTTATTACTTTAAAAATCGTATAGGGGTAAATGTCAATAAGTGTTCAATTGTTAGTTTTACGCGTAAGAAAAAAGTTATTAGTTTTGTATACAAATTGAATGAAAGAAAACTAAAACGAGAATTATTAATACGAGATTTAGGTGTACTTTTAGACTCAAAATTAATGTTTTCCGAACACATTTCAACAATAATTAATAAGGCTTATAAGAACTTGGGATTTATCCTACGTGTACCTCAACCTTTTTCTGATGTCCATTGTGTTAAAATTTTATATTATTCCTACGTACGTAGTATTCTTGAATACTGTAGTAACATATGGTTCCCACAATATATTACGTATAAACAAAACCTAGAAAAAATTCAAGCATTATTAGTCAAACATTTAAATTACCGCTCATTCAGTTCTTTCGAAAATTATGATGACGCATGCAGTTTTCATGGAATCTCTACCCTTGAGCATAGACGGACGCTAATTGATATGTCTTTCTTATTTGATATATGTAACGGTGACATTGACTCTGTGAGGTCATCGGGTTCGTTTTTGAAGTTTTTTGTTCCAGCCATTCGCACTAGACACACTCCCTCATCATTGTTTCATAAACCACTTTCACGGACTAACTATGCACGTAACTCTGTAGTAGCCCGAACTCTTAGTACGTATAATAAACTCTTCTCCTCGGTAGACGTGTTCCACCTATCGAAGGCAGCGTTCAAAAAAGGTGTTATAAGCGTACTTGAGCCACTTTCTCATTGTAAGAAAGAATGATTTGTAATTTCTGTTCTTAAAATTAAAAGTAAGAGTTTGTAAACAGTTGCATCCGCTTCAAAATTTATAATTTATATATAAATAACAAATAAATATAAACATACATCTAGGTTTGATGTTAAAATAGTTCAAAATGACTTTTCGATTATTGTTAGTAAGTTACTAACTTTATAAAACTTTTGTCAACTCGTGTCAACTTTGATTAAATGCTCTATTTATATAAAGTAAATTCGTTATTGGCTGTTAGTTTAGCATTTAAGATTAGCTTAATTTGTAATAAGAGCTGTGAATTTTATAACAATAAATAAAAAAAAGAAATATCGTGTAAAAAGGTAGGTACTCTACACATAGCAATCGTGGTTTTTAACAATATTGTTAAAGAATTTCATACATTCCAATTTCATCATTTCCCAAGAATTCATTAATAGGTAGTTTTGGCCAATCTAAAAAGTCTGGGACGACGAGTTTGTTTTTGTTTCTTGTGTTATATTTTTCAGTCGTAAAGTAAAAACAAATAATTAGTCACAGCAAAAAAATCGGTAGAGAAGATCTATCACATCCCTACACTAATAGTTGTCGGGCTCCATTCGTAGCGAAAGTATTTAGGCGATAAAACGCGCTGAAAGGTTGCCCGGGATGCTAGTGGCGGAATGTGGCAAGTGTAATTTCATATAGCCCCAAAAATTTTGCTGAAAAGTTGACGTGCATTTTCCAGCGTGTCGTGTTGTTTTTCAGGTGAAAGATATGGTCTGTGGATGGACATACTAGACTAGAAAAAAGCCATAGTTCTTAAGCATGAGAGGGATGCATTGACTTCCTGAATTTAAGGTACTGACGACAGCATGTTAAGATAAACACTGCTGCATCTTTTGCAGTTGGATTTATCTATTCCAATAAAGGCTATTTTAGAATCAAATTCCAAGAAGAGAATGCATGGTCTATACATTCTCTTCTTGGAATGCGTCTATGCATGGCTTCACATTCACAACACACTTCTCGAAAAGATAGTAAAGAAAAATACGCTTAGGTAAGTTTGCCATGATAAAGATAAAATACAACACGAGTCTTTATAAAAGTAGCCGTAAATTTTCTTTTGTTGTCTAAGTTTACTATGTAGAATAATTACGGCGCAGTTGTCAGTGCAAACACAGGGCTTGAAGTTTTTCAGACTTCTTCAGCTTTCAAGCTTAAGAAAGCCGGCAGTAAAAACTCGTAAGTCACTACCTAGTAAAGAGAAATGTACGCAAGTGAAGTTCTTTTTGGGTTCTAGGCTCGTAAGGCTCAATGACCTTATATGTTGACATAAACTAGATTTTATTTACAGTCCAAACTTATAATCCACATGCTTTCAATTATCGCCCAGTGTCCTCATCTGATCACATATAAAATTTTCTCGCTTATGTGTATTTGGTATGAATAAATATTTTTTTATATATATTTATTTATTTTTTCATATATATTTATTTGTATTTAGTATTTTTGGATATTTATTTATATTATATACATACATCATAATGACATTTATTTATATTAAGTTCACATAATTATATTTATTTCATTTCTTCACTTGTAACTTAAGTTTTTGATCCGGGCCGTAGCTATTAAGAATAATATGTCATCACATTGGGCAATAATTTATGAGATGTTATTTAATGTTGGGCCTTACGAGGATACCACAGAATAAATAAGTTATACAAAATGGGGTAAAAAAACAGGTTTCTATAACATATTTGAAACGGTGTGTGAGTACCAACGTGTACCAGTGTGTTTAATCAGTCACTATCAGTTTCCCGCGACTTCGTCCGCGCAAATGCCAAATTTTCTATACAATTTTCACCCTTTTAAAATTTTATAAATGCTGAAATACCTGATTCTTAATTTCTAACTAAGAAAAAGATGGACAGACGACCTAATAAAGGTCGCGGGAACGCACTGGATGCAGGTGGCTTTTAACATAGTAATAATAAATTGTTTAATAATAAATCATATTTATTTGGCACGGCTAACAAAGTAAAAGAAGTAACATATATTATAAATGGAATGAATTAATTAAAACTATGCATTATAAATGAAAAATAAATAAAAATATACTAAAAAACCATATGCCAAAAAGGACCCCGCCCAGTATAAGTCGTGACAAATTAAAATTGTCACGACACTGATTTTCAGCGGGAACCTTCGGGCATGGTGTGAACAAATACCTACGGACTAGAATAACAACTAAAACTTAGTGCGAGCTTCACGCGATCACCCCCGTCCGAGCGACGAAAAACGAAAACTTTTAGGGGATTTGGTCAGTGCCCCTAGCGGCACGTTTCAAAAATTTTCGTCACATTTTGATGGTGAGCGCTCGAAGCTGTCAAGTAATCTTAACGAAACAAAAACAAACAAATTATTATACCCTCAATGATGACATAAAAAATAAATTATCTAGGGACATTTTTAACAATGAATTAAATTAGATTGAATTGAATTATTACATAGATAAAATTAAAAATACAATTGAATAATATGAATTATAAGACACTACACGAAATATCAATAACATTTTAGTTAAATCTAAATTTACACACAAAATAACAATTATTAAGCAATTAAAATTAAATCTACACCATAAACAAGAGAACAAGATAATATTTTATTTATAATTAAAGACTAATGTTACGACTAAGTTTCAACAAACACACCAATTACCTAGCCACAAACTAAGCGTGAGCTTGTGCTATGGTGACTAGGATAACGGATAGACATACTTATATACATTTATAAACATCCATGACATAGGTACAAATGCTCGTGCTCTTTACACAAACATTTGCCCCTTGCGGGATTCGAACCCGCAACCGCCTGGTTTAGAAGTCCGTGGCGCGAACCACTACACCAAGGCGGTCGTCGACAGATCACTTTGGAAAGCTATGGGGGACGCCTATGTTCAGCAGTGGACGTCCTGCGGCTGATGATAAAGAATTTCTAATTAAAAAGCTAAGTACCATTTTTTATCGATTTAGCTTAAAAACTGACGAGTTTCATGCAAGCTTTCCCCTTTTTACCCCCTTTAGGAGCAATAATCCTTCCTTAGTGCGCACTTCATTAAATCAATTTTCCATTTTTGAAAATGGTGTTGATTCTGTAAACTAAATGTAACCTTGAATGTAAAATTACAGTCGAAAATCTAAAGTCGCCACTGTGTGTTTGGTCAGCTTTAAGAGGGGACAGTCTCATATTATCTAAGACTAATATATAGATAAATAATATGTAAGACTCCAATTCTAAGTACATAGAACATATTTACTATCGCTCGTCGTTCGATTTGGTTGACCATCTCGCGATACTGGCGCACAAAAACGCTTACCTACTGCCCCATTGCTATTGTTCAATATTAGGTACCTCAGTTATCTAATACTCTTATGTCATACCCTTATGTAATACCCTACTTACCTACATACATATTCACCTTATGAAGTTCAGCGTCCCGCGTGGAAGGAACGGAAGGAATTTTTATGTCTTCAAATAAGAGCGTGATAGGATCTACTGGCTCCCCAGGGACCTTATGTAATCAGTCGACAATCGACTTTATTGCTTGTGATAATGGGTAGGTTTCCAAGTAGGTCGTTTTAGTAGAAAAAGGGGCCGGGAGTAGACCATGACTTATTATACTTAGAAGCACGAAGTAAATAATAATATTAATTTTATTTTAGAAATTACATCCATATGGGTTAGTATCACAAAAATAACTTAATAACTAATGTTAGTAATTATAAATATGCACTAGGTTTAGGGTTCACATGTAACTTAGTAAAGGTCATAGACTTATATGTAACATAGAGGTCGTTGGTAAAAAATATTAATAGTCTTAGTTATGAACGTCAAACATAACTGCTTTAGTAGCGAAATTGACTCTAAAAGTGCGTATGTCTTTGTTTGTCATATTTGACATTTGTTTCGTCAGAAAGGGACAACTAACCACATTTAGTTATAGGTCTGTAAGTTTTATGAAAAAAGGGATTTGTTTTTGCTTCATACTTATTATGACACAACTTGTATATCTAAGCTCGAGTTGCAACACCTTAATTTGACTGAAACTATAACAATAACCGATGTTTTTCGTATGACAGAAGATTTCGTTTAAGTAAAATGGTGCGACCCAGCCTAAGTAATTTTGTTTTGTAAGAAACATTAAGTAATTTTGTGGTGTCTATCCGTTATCTCATCGTAAAAAGTCCTGATTTCCCTCTCGAAACGCCTCAGTAGACAGTTAGACACAGCCTCTCCACTCTTTTATTAAAGGAATCCAAATCGTGGTGTTTAGGATACACTTCAGCCGGCAACGAATTCCACTCTCTAGCCGTTCGCAAGAGGAACGTACGCGTCGAGACCTGCCGCGCGCTTCGTCGCGCTGCTCAATAGGCTAAGAAATGAAGGAATTTTGAACCGAATTGTTACGTGCGATGAAAAATGGATTCTGTTCGACAATCGAAAGCAAGTTTGTTAGATCCTGGTTCAGCACCAGCGCAATGCCCTTAACCAAAAAAGGTAATGGTCACTGTTTGGTGGTCTAGTGCGGGTGTGATTCACTACAGCTTTTTACAAAACGGCATGAGCTTTACTGCAGATGTGTACTGTGAAGAACTGGAGACAATGATGGAGAAGCTTGCACATCGGCAACTAGCTTTGGTCAATCGGTCGTCCTCGCTGCTCCTTCACGACAACGCGTGACCCCATACTGCACAACAAACAGTCTCCAAGTTGCAAGAGCTGGGGTTGGAAGCCCTCACTCATCCACCATACTCATCAGACCTTGCACCTACCGACTATTACTTTTTCCAAAATTTAGACAACTTTTTAGTGGGTAAAAAAATCAATTTGAAAGAAAGAAGAAGAAAGAAAGAAAATACATTTATTAATGAATGGACATCACATAACACACGAAAACAGACAACGTAAAGGGCTCGGGTATAAAACAAAAAACTCAGTAAAATTAAAAATTATAGTGGTAAACCAGTCGGACTGTGCAGTTGTGCGCCTGTGATGCCCATATTAAAAGGGCGCCACTCAGCTTAAGTCGTGACCCGCTAGGGGCCCCGACGCTGGTTTTCAGTAGACCCTAGCCGAGTGAGGTTACATGTCCATATACGCCAAACATTATTAGAAATAACAATAAATGTAAATAAATAATATGATAGTAATAAACTTAATACTTGTAAAATATTATAATGTGTATAAGTGTAAAAATAATAAATACAGAAGCATGAATAGCACGGACAGATATTCGAAGTACCTACTCGCGCAAAAAGTAATTATGCTACGCTCATTTGACTTCGTAGTTCGTACCTACAAAACGATTCAAGAAGAATCGCTGCGCGGCGCGTTGGCAAGATAACAGGCCTAAACTACATATTTATTACTATCAGTGCCTATAGAAAAATTTGCTGCTGTTTATAGCGAGTCAACAAAGGCAGCCAGGTTAAACATCAGTGTGAATCAATGCCAAACGCTTGTATCTACCTACTTCAAAAGATTTATCAGTGGATATAAATAAATTAACCTTATAGATTTTATTACAGTGGAAATTCAAATTGATAAAAACAGTTATAATTATATTTAGAATAAAATTAAAACAAGATAATAATGTCATCCATGACAGGTGAGTCCCTAGGAGAATAATATTGAAAATCAATTCATTGTATAATACCTACATATAACCTTCTCAACGAAATTATCCTAGATACCTGCATTGTCATACACGAGCGATCATGACCTCGGGAGAAGGATGAGATTCATGCATCAGCGATTGTTCCCGCGACCAAGGTGGTGGATGTAGGATGCGCTCCCCAGCAGTCTGTATGTCTAGACCCGTGAGGTGCGTACCCAATCACGGAATAATTTTTTGGCTATTTAAAACGCATTGCTTGTATTTAATCTTAAACGAGCTTACTGTTTTATCCAGACAACGTAACGGAGGGGGCAGATCATTCCAACACTTGGACGCGGCGAATTTGAAGCTACCCCTAAACGCAACGGAGTGGTGGGGCGGCAGGACAAGCGCGAAGCCAAAGCGTCAGGTCCTGTGGGACTGCACGTCACGTCGCCATACCAACCGGTCCAATAGATAAGTTGGAACGTTGTTTTTTAATACACCGAACAAGAGAGCAGCGTAGTGAAGTTTCCTTCGTGAATCCATTTTTAATATATTGGCACTTTTGATATAGGGAGTAACATGCGTTCGAGGCGGTATTTTAAAGCAGTACCTCGCGCACGCATTTTGCACTCTTTGAATAGCTTTTTGCGTTCGCGTTAGTGCGAACGCAAAAAGCTATTCAAGCCGGGGACCATAAACAACGTCCATAAAGTTGAACTTAGACAGCACCAACGAGTCGCAAAGCATAATACGATTTTTTAAGCTTAGGTAGTTCCTTATTTGATATAGTACCTTTAACCTATAAAAACAGCTGCCTATAATTGTGTTTACGTGATTTTCGAATCGTAGCTCCTCGTCCATTAGAAGACCCAAGTTTCTTGCTTCTGCCACTCGTTCCACTTCCTGGCCCCCAATAACAATACGAACACCCTTGCTAGATTTTTTTTTGATCTGGCCTTTCGAACCCAGTATTAAGTATTTGGACTTATTACTATTAAGAACCAAAGAGTTACACTTTGCCCAGTTATTTATTCGTTCTAGATCTTCATTAAGGTTTTTAGTAGCTAGATGTGTGTCTTCTGGTTTATGGGATATGTAGACCTGTATGTCGTCGGCATATATATGATATTTGCAATGCCTAATGTGAGCAGTGACATCGGCGCTATAGATAATAAAAAGGAGTGGACCTAATATCGAGCCTTGAGGCACTCCTCTCTTTACAGTTTTGGGATCTGAAACTCTTACATTCCCTTCGTCGTCTCTTATTTCGACCCGTTGCGACCTATATTCGAAGTATTATGAAACCAGTTTATTGCAAGATTACTAAATCCGTAATATCTTAATTTTGACAATAGCAGTGGAATATTTATGCAGTCGAACGCCCTGGAAAAGTCAAGAAGAGCAAGCAGAGTTCCCTGGCCAGCGTCTAGGGCTGTGAGAATGTCATCTACTACACAAAGTAAAGACGTACTATGTGATTTCCGGAACCCAGACTGTGTTTTCGGCAAGATGCTATTCCTTTCAAGAAACTCTGTCAGCTGCTCAGAGACTATCCTCTCCAAGACCTTCGACAGGCAAGGCAAGATGCTAATTGGACGCAGATCCGACATAGAGGTAGGCAAGGATTTTTTAGGTATTGGTTTTATTAGGGCCTCTTCCCATTCCCTTGGATATGTTCCCGTAACAATGGACTTGTTCATCATCGTTGTAATAGTGGGAAGTGTCTGTGGTAAAGTGGCCAGCAACATTTGGAGTGATAAGCCATCCAGTCCTATAGCTTTTGACTTCAGACTTTGTATAATTCGTAGTATCTTGTCCTCGCCCACTACCCGTATCTCGAACTGTTCAGAGACAGCCCGATGATACTTGAAATAAGTCAGTTGGGAAATACTAATATCCTGGCCACCGGGGACATTTAAAAAGTGCTCATTAATTTTGTCTGGGTCCGTAAACATGCTACCAGGCAAGTCAGGTTTTGCTTTTATACGTACATGTTTTTTGATGTGTGACCAAACAGATCGTGGATGATTAGACTTATTATTTATGTATTGATTGAAATATGCCTGCTTTTCCCGAAAGAGAGCTTGTTCTACGGAACGTTTGAGTTCCTTATAATATTCTTTATGAGCGACTTGTCCGGAACCTCGCGCCCTGATATAAACCTCATCTCTCTTTCTCATCATCAGTTTAATATTATAAGTTATCCAAGGATACTGGTGATGCTTTACGATTATAGTTTTCAAAGGTGCGTGTATGTCAAAAAGACTCAATAAATAGCGATTAAATAGTGCAACCATACAATTAACATCATCTAGTCCCTCTAAGGAGCACGAGAGCAAATACTGAACGTACGCCTACTCATTCAAAAATGCCGCGAATTCAATAAACCTCTTGTGTTGTGCTTTATAGATTATGCCAAAGCATTTGACTGCGTAAGATGGAATTCCATGTTCAGGATGATGTCGGAAATGGGCGTGCCATCACACCTTATCTTCCTTGTCCAGAGGCTATACTTTGACGGGTCGAGTTTCGTGAAATTGGATGAATCACAATCTGAAACATTCCGTACAGAACGAGGGGTCCGTCAGGGATGTATACTTTCTCCGAAGCTGTTTAACCTCTACGACGAGTATATTATGAGGAAGGCGCTTGATGGCTGGGACGGCGGCGTTACGGTGGGTGGTACGAAGATCACGAACCTAAGATATGCCGATGACACAACAATCCTTGCAGCTAGTGAGTCCGAGATGGCTCTGATCTTGGAGCGTATAGCGAGAGTGAGTCTTGAATTTGGTCTGGACATAAACCGCTTTAAGACCAAAGTGATGGTGGTGGACAGAGCTCAAGTTTTAAGTCCATCAAATGCGTTCAAGGATTATGAAAAAGTAGACGAATTTACATACTTGGGGTCGCTGATCTCTAACAGTGGTAACTGCGAGAAAGAAATCGGACGCCGTATCGGGATGGCTAAAAGTGCCATGACTAGCCTTGATAAAATCTGGAAAGACCGCAATATTCGCCGAGTAACTAAGATGCGTTTGGTTCGTGCGTTGGTCTTCTCTATCTTCCTGTATGGGGTGGAGACTTGGTGTCTCAGGAAAAAGGAACGCAACAAAATTCATGCCTTTGAAATGTGGTGCTGGAGAAAGCTGCTGCGCATTCCTTGGACAGAACCAATGTATCTATCCTTGAAGAACTAAAGGTCACCAAGCGCCTGCTGACTACGTGCCAGGAAAGGATCCGGAGTTTCTTTGGGCTCATAATGCGATCCCCATTGCACAGCCTGGAGAAACTCATCATTCTCGGACAAATGGAGGGGAAGCGCGCTAGAGGAAGAGCACCGGCTAGATGGGTGGACCAACTCAAGGAGGTGACTGGAGGCCAGATACAGGAAGCGGTACATATGGCGCAGAATCGGACCGAGTGGAGAAAATTGACATACAGTCACGATCCTCAGCATTGAGGGAACGACCAGAAAGAAGAAGAAGTCCCTGTATGTGCTTCCAGTCCAAGTCTTTTAAGTGCATCCTAAATAAATTTACGTCCATATTTGATATCGCCGGGAGGCAACAAACTCTTCAAAGGCATTTTGTACTGCCTCTCAGGATATTAAATTCCTGAGAGGCAGTACAAAATGCCTTGAAGAGTTTGTTGCCTCCCGGCCAGCTCACTTTTAAAAGAAGGGTATCAATAATTGCCAATGCGTTGGCAAAGATGCGACGATTGGATAGGTCATTATTGAATAACATAAATAAAAAAGTTTAAAAAATAAGTACTTTTACTTATTCCATACAAAACTGCAATTTCATAGGTAAAGACCTTATACCGCTCCCCGCAAGTCTTGCGGAGCTCAAGGAGGGTCGCGCGCTAACTTAGACTATAAAGATGGCCAATTAAGTGTCTCAATGTTCATGAAACGAGATCGGTATGTATTTCCGTCCGTGTACTTAATCAATGGTGTCCCCACACTAAGAGGATTTAACTCTGCGGCACTGAAGCCAATCAAGCGCCGCATGTGAGCACACAGCTTTGACTCGTTTATACATTGTTATCTCGTTTTATAATTGGCAACATTCTCTTTTACTTTTTTAAAACTGTCAATTGAGTCCTTTTATTAAATCATTTCATAAAGAACAATACACACGACTGCAAAAAATTTTATATTTTTGAAATGGACTTTTTACTGGCTTTCATTTGATACCTATATTGCTATGGTAAGGAAAAAATCAATCCCCCTCCCCCCTTTATTTCCATTTGCGGGCGCCATTTTTTAAAAAAAAAATATAGCCTATGTCACTCTCACAATTTTGTCAAATTCAACGACACCTCATATGTCAAAAACTGTCCAGCCGTTAGGGATGTAGGGCGTGCCAAACAATTATACATAATACATACTCTCGAAAAACATAACCCTCCTTCTGCAGTCGGGTAAAAATAAGGCCTGTTTTACATCTCTGGATAATTTCTGAAAATCTCGAAAGATAAATTGACATACTGTTTTCTATAAGCAATATTACAATTAAATAAGCCGTCAAGTAAGCTACTCAGAACTTGTTCAGTGGCGGCGAAACAGTCCGTTAACTACAAAAACTAACGTCTATCTACCTATAAGGCGCTAGACATATTTTTGAAAGAATTGCCTCAATGTAAGTGAAAAAAAAACCGACCAAGTGCGAGTCGGACTCGCGCGAGAAGGGTTCCGTACCATTAACTTAAAACATTAGACAGTATAGGCAAAAAAAGTATATATTTTTATTTTATTTATAATTTCAAAAGTATTCGTCACAGGATACCCAAAACAATTTTAAATAAGAGTTTCTGCGGCTTTTTCTTTACGTGAGTGATTTGAAGTTTAAAGGTCCATAACTTTAGAAATTACAGGGGGGGGGGGGGACACCGTGTAAACGACTTTGGCGGGCTATATCTCGCTATGAATGGTAAAGCTGATAAAAAAGTGTTTTTAACCCTATCTTATTATTAATAGTCCTTTTTAACGATACCCCACACAAGGGGGTGCACTTTAAAAAAAAAATCACCCCCCCCTTTACATGTATGGGGAGGTACCCTTAAAAAGGGGTGATTTTAATTTTTCGTATTTTTAAAAATGAGATCAATATGTGAAGTATCCTCGAACCAAGTTACATGCAAATCAGTCCATAAACGTCGAAGATATTCTGCTGTGACAGACTAGGACGGACTGAACGGACGGACTGAACGATCTTATAGGGGTTCCTTGTCGGACTACGAAACCCTAAAAAGGAGACAATCCTTTTGAAGACCAGATAAATAAAGTTATATGTTGGTTAAACAAGAGAGTATAGTCAAAATTCCAATTCTGAAACAAAGTAATTTTCAGGAAATATGAATCTAGGTACATAGTTTTTCCCTAATTCAATTCAACAGTAAGTAAATATTTTCCTGAAAGTTTAGTAACTCTCGGAACATACTTTACTCATTCAACTCCTATAATAATATCAGGAAATGTTATTTTTTACGATCGGATCTTATATTTGTGTTCCACTCCAAAGCGTCAGAAGTATGTGAAGGTGAAAAATAGCATAGAGGCCAAATTAAAAAATATATACGGAGCAAAATTCACAAAATTCCTCTTTATATCAACCTTATATAGCCTTTTGGGGTATCTTATGAGGTAGCCAATTGTCGCTCGGCTCTCCCACTATTATATATTAGGCCACTATTATATCATCTGGGGACATGATTTATAAATCTTAGCTGCTCTTGGTTAAACTAACTCCTGATTAACAAATACTTAAATCATAAAAAAAGTATAAGAGTAGAGGGCATTAATTCCTCAACTTAAAGACAAATTAATGATCGACTAAAAATATTATGATTGATTACAGTGCCTATATTGTTTTCTATGCTTTTCCATTACAAACGTAAAAGTGTGCATACGTAATGTAGGCTGGTATTATTAATGTTCGTCGCCAAGGCCTGCCGGCGTTAACTTTTTAAGACCAATAAAAAGTTACCGTCTCGCGCGGTTAACTTTTCAAATTGGAGATTTATTGTGTTCGCTCGGAAGCTTCCGATGCGTACAGTCAGCTGCAGAAAATATGATATTCCTAGTTGATAATACCCCTAGTGTATTCGGGTAGTATTTTTAGTGAACGGCGAGACGGGTAGCTACCGCAAATATTTCAACCTTAGTTAAATTGTCAATGTAACATTTAACTCTTATTTATATTAGGTTATTTCAACTTATTTTAGTTTTTATTATCGTTGGTTTTGGTTTAGAGATTAATATAATAGTTTACCTCTACTTACTTTACTTTACATCCCTTTTGAGTAAGACTAATTATTAGTTCCCTATTACAATATAGTATACTTTTATTAGGCTGATGTTACTTTGCATATTGTTCACTTAACGCAGTGAGTTAGGGCTCTAGTATGTGTGCAAAGTCTTAGAAAATGTAGTTACATTGTTAGGCCATGTTACCTTTTTACATAAAAAAGTAGTTTCCAACAGTGAGTCGTTCGTTTATTCAGTATTTATTGGTAAGACTGTACCAAAACTAAATAGTTTAATCTCTAACTCAACACGAATCAACACCACGAAAGTATAAAAAAAAACTTTGACTAAAATGTCTGCCGGTCTAAATGGCCGACCGAAAAAGAAATGGTCACTTTACTGTGTCGTTGTTTGTGTCTACATTTTCAGTTTAGAGAAGAGGATTTTTTTAAAATTTGCTGCCATTTTGACCACTTTTAAGTCATTTTATAAATATAAATAAATGACGGCTAGTAACTTGGTAAATCAAGAATGTAAGAGGAAACGCGGTCACGTGGCATTTGAAAAATAGGTATTTGAATAAAATGTTGCTGTCTCGATGTAATCTCTGGTGGCCGCCCAAGCAAGAAAGGGATAAATGAGCTCAGACGATAAATGGCTTCTTACATTTGACCAAAACAGCATTTCGTAATCCCCTATTTCCTTGTCGAAAAATTGACAAATGAAAATATTTTTTTATGAAATAGGTAATTTAGCAAAGGGTTGCTCCTATGTTTTAGTTTTAGTGTTAATTTGCGTAGATTTTTTTAGTGTCTGAAAGTTAAGGTTGAAATTTGGCAATTTTTTTAGTTTTTGAAGGCTCACATTTCCTTTGTTAATTCGAATATGAGAAAAAACGAAAAATAGAAGCATAGCTGTGGTAAATATAGATTTTGTGGTAAAAAAAAAGTTTTGCCTTTAGCCGCTATCCAGGGAGAAAACGTGTAATGAAAACGAGATAATAGAAAAATGACGCCAGGGCCCCATTTCACCAAACCGACATATGTCAGTGACATATGTCGGCTCAGGATTGTAAACATTTCTAGCATTTCTGTGACAATTGTCAAATTTCACAACTTCAGCACAGTTGTGAAACAAGAATATTTATTACAACTCGACATATTTGTATTTGTAGAATTGTCGGGAATTCTGGATATGAGGTCGGAGCTGTGTCTGTTTTGCGTGACAATTGTAGTGTTTTCGCCGTGCAAACAAAAGGTACGGCTGTGATAGCGATTAAGAAGAATAAATAGAGATCGGATAAATATCTTAATTGAAATTGGTTGGTTTGCGTTTAAAGAAAAATACACAATAAATAAAACCATTGTAGAATATATAATAATTACAAAAAAACTTAAAATACCTAAGATTTGTGAGATTGTCGCGCCTGACGCGTTAATGAAATAGGGCCCTGGTCTTTCTCCTTAATATATTTAACCTCGTTGTCAATCTAGACCTTTTTATACTAAAATATTTTTAACACTCAGTCCTTAATAATATCTACCTTCTACTTCTACGTCTCTACAATTAAATCCAGGGTCAAAACTCAAAACGTTTTTATATTCAGGGTACCAATTTACCCGCGTTATCGGTTTTCGAACGATAATATAATTTCCCCCAGTGAATGCTTTCTAAATCAATTTGTCAGATGTCCAAGATAATAAATATTCCCCTCCTCTTTACTAGAGGTACACTTGAGAATCAGGGATGCTAATAACACGCCCTTAGTTTTCTTTCAGTTCTTGCCTTCTCCTTTAAATGCTGGTCAAGTCGCACACATCTTTACATATAACTTATGTTATGTTTAGTATATTGTACCCATGTATATTTTATGTATGATTATTGTAAAATTATATTTTGTATGCGTAATAATATGTATGTTTATGTACTTAGAATATTTATTAGTTTTATTAACATTTAATAGTCTGTGATTTATCTATTTGTATAATTGCTTATATCGTGTCTTTCTTTCATTCTTTACCCATTTCTCTTTATTTTGATAGTTTTCACCGCCGACCCAATTCAATTTTAGACTGTCTTCTACCCGGAGGTTGTCTGGAAGAAATTGCTTTTAGCAATAATTCCGCCTAAATTGAAAAATTCTCTATGAGCATTTATATAAATTTATACTGTGTGTGGTGTGCAATAAAGAGTATCTATCTACCACAGAGAATGCACAGTCAAAACTCTAAAAAAATATATATGAGGTTATATAACCTAAGTAATGTTTGTTTATTCATATGCAACTGTGTAGATAAAATCATGGTGATTAATATTACCTACCTATTTTGAGTTCAATCTAGAAATACAAGGGCTTTCGCCCATTCCTTCTTACTCGACGAAAGTGTTGGTTAAAAAAATTGTTGGCTTTTAAATAATAGCGGATACCAGTACCGTTACCATGAGTTTAAAAAAAGTGTATGGAAAATTTTAGTTCTCTAAGTAATCGCTAGAGGCGCTGTGCAATTTTCCATACACTTTTTTTACGTTGTCGCTAGCGAGTAAAACCGCCGTAAACTTAGGGTAACGGTACAGTTATTTATTATACGAGTAGCTATGCAATAATTGTATTATTTTAATTTTTCCACTGTAACTAATACTAAAATGTAAGAAGTGGAAAAATCGCACACTGACAACCCTGTTCAGAATCATCCGTCTTCATCGTTTCTGTTTCTTTTATTGCCTGTATTTCAGTATATTTTTCTGCTCTTTGGCGTATATTAAATTAACTTTTTGTGCTTTTAGCCTGGCCTGGTGTGATGATGAGAAATGTTTTATTGGAAGTAACAGTGGGAATATTTTAAACTAGCAACCCACCCGGGATTAGTACGGGTACAACTTAAAAAATAAAATATAACCTATGTCATCATATTCAGGAATAACGTAGCCATCTACGGGTGTGATACTTTTTAAAATCACACACATACAATCACAATACATTACATAAGCATGCCTACAATCTCACAGAATTTACCTCTTTATAATATTCGTATATAGATTATGCAAACACCTGTAAGTTCTTACTAGCTAGCAGTATTACATAGTTCTTTAATTAAAGCAAACTTATAGAAACCATCGTATGATATAGTTTAGTGGTCGTAGTAATATACGTGAAAATCTACTTTTAACTGGCAATCCCCTTTACATTTAATGCAATGTGTATATGTTAATGTAATAAATCCGTTTTTAGGTTAGGTAGTTGATTTTACCTTAATTAATGCTTATGTTGGGTGATTCATCATAATTCTTTGTTATTTATTGTAAAACTTTGAAAAAAGGCTATGATATTATCGACGAAGTTTCTCCCGCTGCTTCTTCTCGGCACTAGCCCACGATTGCACTGAAAAAAAAAATGATTGGTTAACAGTAATCAAAATTTGCCTACTATTAGGCCGTAATCTAGTGACTTGCGAACTTTGTTACTGATAACAAGTAGTTTTGTTACTGATAACAAGAAGTTTGTTAATATTTAACTTAAATTGACTTCCCTACAACGCAACCTTCAGCTAACAAAACTAGCTTGGTGTGTGTATCGAAGCAGTGGTGGCTAGGGTCAATATAAGGACGTGTATAAGGGTACTTGTTGGAGCTATATTCAAAAATAAATTTTAATTTTAAAGTTTTCATGTCACTCCTTCACGGCCTTCTTTTTGAGCGCTTTTCGTGCTCCTTATAAGCCCACACAGTTCACGTCAATTTGTTGTAAGGTTTGAATTGCTATGTCAACCTGTCGCGTAATATGTAAAGCTAGTATGCTAGTGTCAAGGGTGAGCTCGGGACGTGTGCTGAATGCTGATGGAGCTGGCCTTGGCATTAGAATGAGATAGAGGTAGGTCGCAGGGTAGCTGTCATAACGCGGTGACGTCAGCGTGAGCGAAAGCTCGATCGACTTTACGCATTCTTGTTCTAATATCCTTGGTAAAATAGCGGTAGGGTTCTATTAAATACTAGCAAGCATAATTATTATATATATTAATTTTAGCAAGCAGTTATTAAGAGTGATTGAGTGTGAATAGAGAATTGGTCTTCACAATCCTGCAATCCATTACAAAATAGCCATTTAACGGAGCCCTAAAAATAGGGTACGTATCCAAGCAGTCTAAATTGAATTGTAAAGTTGCCCAATCGTCACCAAGTGAGTTAACTGCCTTACATTTCAATATGAATTGTTTGGAATCCGTCGCTGGCGACGTGGCTTTGGCGTCTTAGCCTGTCAACATAGAGCTCCATGAACACGATGACAGGTAAATAAGGCAGAGCTTTAATAAATAAAATGTTTTAAAAAACACATCAATAACGTAGATTCAAATTAAGCTAGAGCTTGTGCTATGGCGACCAGAATAACGGATAGACATACTTATATACGTTTATGTACAATTCATGACTTAGGTACAAATGCTCGTGCCCATCACACAAACATTTGCCCCTTGCGAGATTCGAACTCGCAACCTCTAGTTTTGAAGTCCGGAGCGCTACACCAAGAGATCGTCAAGCTCCTAAGAGTGATTCTCCGGAAAGCATTCTCCGCGTCACCTTCGTGGCGATTTTTAGTTTAAGTTTTTTTGAAAAGAAAAAAATACTACACTAAAGAAGGCCTAAAATTATAATGAATTCTGTTGATATCAATCAAATCGGATTATTATTCACTCCGATATTTAATTTTGAAATTCCGGTACCCACGAAAGTTATTTATGACTCCACGAAAGTTACGAAACGTATTTTTCACAGCGAAGTTCCACTTTATTACATAAAAATATTTAAAATAAAACCTAAATAATTAAAAGAATATCTGCTTTTACGAAAAATAATAGATTGTTTCTAGTAAAGAGCATGAAAAGCATTAATAAATAAATCTTTTAACCTTTTATATAGTAAAAAGTTTCGGTTTGACGACAAAGTAGAATTAAAGGGTTTGTTAGCTGACATTGATGTACAATAATATTGTCAAAATTGCCTTCATTACAATACAACCTAAGTACAAAAGGCACGATCAAAACGAGCGCAATTTTTTTAGTCAAAGAACTTGTAGATGATCTTTCCGTAACTTAATATAGTATTAAATATTGCACTTGGAAAAATAGCAATATCCAATTTTCAGATGGCATTTGATTATCACGTTTTCACTTAAAACAAGATTTTAAAGTACAACTTTGATCATTTACGTGCAAGTGAAATATTTTTAGTACGCACAATAGTCGCAGTTTGCAAAGATTTGCAAAAAATATTTATAGTTTTTGACTTTTCTATGTGATTTAATTTGTTGCGGGATTGAAGTAGAGTAGTTTTTTTTGGGACGGTGTGGCAAATAAACACTTTTACTAGATATTTATAAAAGCTAAGCCTGACTACACAGGGATTGCAGTGGTAGAGTTGCATTAAATAGCTTAAGGACGGCTACGTCGCTATAGCCATGGACTATCCATGCTATAACTAAAATGAAAATCCGACGACTACAAAAAAATATAAATATGTCGAACGTTTAATGATATGAAGAGAAACGGGAATTTGGCACAGGACTATCCTGGTTTATTAATAGCTGTCTGGACGCTTTCCATTTGATAAGTTTATATATCTCACGAAAAAAAAACAGAAACACTTGTAATGTTTTTGTTACACGTGTAATGTTTTAATGGTATGCAACCCTGGCTGATGGAATGTGTCAATAATATAAGTTTGAGTCTTAGAGTAATGGAGTCCTTGCAAATTGATTGATTAGATGTGGGTATTGTTCAAAGTGTTTTGGCTATGCCCTTATCCGATGAAGCAAATATATAAATATATATAAGCTTTGTAAGATAGCTATAAATACAACACTTTAAAACGGCATCTTTAGATTTAAGCACTTTGTTAGTAATAGCTTTGAGTTACGATGGAGCTGACATGCCCGAAAGGCAAAAGCTTGCTGCAAAAGAAAAAAATAATTGTCATTGTATAGTCGCTAGTAGAATAGAAGTACCATTTTATTGCAAAATCATAACAATAGGTTTAATCTGACGTGTTTTCATAATTTAGCAAATTAAGCTATAAATTCTACTAAAACTGTGCGTTTGTGAATGCCGCAAACATTAAAAATGTAAAACGATTCACAAGAAGAAACTTCCGTTCCGAAGCATGGACTTATCAAAACAGACCGTAACTATTGAAGTATATTAAAGTTTCGGCGCGGCCGAAGTTTCGGCCTGTTTTTGGCCGAAACCGAAACTATGGCCGAAACTGGCCGAAACCGAAACCGTAACTTCGGTCGGTCACTATTTGCAGGATCGTCTATCAATCTTGCTGGTGGACGACCTACGCTACGCTCTTGACCAAACGGTATCCAATCAAAAACCTTTCTGCACCATGCCCTGCCCATTGCCACTTGAGCTTTGTGATCTACAGGGCTATGTCTCTTACTGTAACCTTAGTTCTTCTACGTATCTCATTAATTCTCTCAATCCCGTGGAGAGACACCGAACTTAGCTCGTTGTGTGTCCTTAAACTTTTTTATAACGCCCATAGTAAAAGACCATGTTTCGGATTGATTGTAGACGTTCGTTTTTAAGCACTGTAGTGTTTGGTTCAAAATGATGCCCTCGCGTATTTTTGGGAATCTATCCAGCTAAGGTAAACCTGCCCAAAAAAATTACTTGTCCCAGGTAAACGTACTCCTGTCGTCTAAAACTGTAGATCATAGTTTCCGTTGTTTGGAAACATGCATAGTGCCAACTGCCAAGACCCTCCAGTTTCTTTGCCCCAAAAGTGATTGATATATTGTTTATGCCAAATCCTTTTTATTCCACATGTGCATACATTTAATCAAGGGCAGTGTTTTATCAAGTTATACGTAATTTAATTGTTTTACTGTTTATAAAAAAAACTGTAGAAAAAAGAAAAAGTGTATTTCCGCTCTCTTGTCACTTTCAACCACGTATGTGTTATAACGTACCGAATAAATTTATTAATTTAAAATGTTGTTTTGTTGATTTAGCAACAAAACTGGTGCCGAAAAGATTATATGTGCTCCGATAGTTCTGCACAATTGTTGGTGAGAGATTGCGCTGCATATTTCTAGCTGTTTTGCTTTGCGAAATTTCGCCGGGCGCAGGCTTTAACCCGCCATCTTGGTGTGCAAAGCGCTTGCGAGAAAGGGACGACGAGGAGGAAGCGAGACAACCAGCTGTGTCACCGTTCAATGTCACGACGTCACTGCTCGTGTCTATGATAGTCACTTCCGGATCGATCAATCAATTGTTCGTTCATTCAGCTGTCAGTGTCAATCACTGTCAGGTTTGTTTACATTGCGATTACAGCGGCAACGTCATTAAAATCATTAAGAAATGGCCGAAGAAAACAGAAACAATGATGCCAATGAGTCTAAACGATTACGAAAAGCGATTGGTCAAATCAAGGCGCAATTTACACGCGCAGATAAATACGTGCGGGAACAGGAGCAGCAAGTATTAATTGATACCGAGGACCTCAAGTTACGCATAGAAGAACTTCGAAGTGGGCTACAAAAATACAAGGAGTTATCTCTAGAGCTGTTGATGCTCACAGACGAGGAACCTGCAGAAGATGATGACCTTGAGGAAAAGTACTTTCGGTTAGTCTCCAAATTCAGAAAGCTTCTAAATGGGCAGGAACCGCGTGGGCCAGTACAAGCTTCACAGAAACAGCCGAGCAGACTGCCTCTGCTTGATATAGCGCAGTTTGATGGAAAGAAGATAACAGAATACAAGTCGTTCATTGAAATCTTCAAAGCCGTTGTGGATCAAGATGCTACATTGACCCCAGTCCAAAAGTTTTTTTATTTAAAGAGGTATCTTAAGGATGATACTCTTCTATTAATTGATGGCTTACCTTTGGTTAACGAATCATACACACAAGCATTGCAGTTGCTTGACAAGCGATATGATAATAAAAGTTTGGTTGTTACTCATCATGTCAATGCTTTATTGGACTGCCAGCCAATCTCAAGAAGTCATTCCTCAGAGTTTAGGCATTTTGTATCATTAGTCAGACAACATTTAGGTGCATTAAATAATCTTGGCCAACAAACGCAGCATTGGGACATGATCATTGTGCCCATTCTTTTGCGCAAATTAGATAACCTTTCTTCCAGGATTTATCATTCGGACCGGGATGAAAATGCTATGCCTACTGTTGAAGGGCTATTTAACTTTATTAAAAGAAGAGCAATGAGTTTTGAAGAGTCTCAAATGTCTGCTGGTAAGTCAAACAATACTTATAAATTTAATAATAAATCTGTAAGTTTAAGCAATATGCGCGAGCCAAATTTAAAAACATGCTTATTCTGCAAAAAGGCAGGACATAAAATTTATTCCTGCAAGGAATATCAAATATTGAGCGCACAAGACAGAATTACTTTTGCTAATAATGAAAAGTTATGTCAAATCTGTCTGAATAAACATAACAACAAATGTCAGTTTCATTTTAAATGCTTAATGTGTAAAAGCAAAACTCCTAACACACTTTTGCACTCAGAAACTGAGGCAAGTTGCAATTTTTCAAATAGTAGGGCAAATGTCCAGAACTCGATGGTCTTGTTGCCTACTATAAAGGTACAATTTAAAGCAAAGGATGGTACTTATGTTACTGCGAGGGGTTTGGTTGACAGTGGCAGCCAAGTCTCATTTATCAACAAGAAACTTAGCGATAAATTAAATATTCCCACATTCAATCATGAGATGTTTGTAACAGCTCTTGGTCAAATTCAAAAACCAATCATCAAGGCTGTCAATTTAACAATGTACTCAAGGCATAACAATTTTAGCTGTAATACAGTATTTTCTGTGGTAGACGGTATAACTTCCTTTCTTCCTCAGACAAAGTGTGACCTCTGAGACATTGCGATTCCCAATTTCATAGAGCTGGCTGATGACGAGTTCAATCTACCTGGTGAAATTCAATTTCTGGTATCAGCAAATATTTTCTTTAAAATACTGTTACCAGACAAAATCAGTTTGTCAAAGGACATATTTTTACTAGCCACAAAATATGGCTATATTGCTGCCGGATATGTATGCAAATAAAATATTTGTTTTTCCTTGGAGGATACTTCAAATAAAATTGTCATGCATGCCACTGTAGATGATGACAAAGTAGAATCCCTCCTACAAAAAATTTGGGAAGAACAGCATACTCCTGAAATTGAATCAGAGGGCATTTTAAGCAAACATGTGTGTGAAATAAAATTTCAAGAATCTGTTGTATTGCATAATAATAGATTCCAAGTAAGTTTGCCTCTCAAAATGCCAATTGAAGAAGTTAAACTAGGTGATTCATTTAGCGTTACAAAGGCTAAATTCTTTGTGCAAGAAATTTCAAAAAGACACAAAATTCATCAATTAATTTTTGATATTGGGTCATGCTAAAAAGATTGATATACTTAATATAGAAAAGCCATTAGAGTGCTGTTATTTTTTGCCGCATCATGCTGTAATTAGGAAAGATAGTTTGACAACAAAACTGAGGGTTGTATTTGATGCAAGTGCAAAAACAGAATTAAATCTGAGTTTGAATGATATCTTGCATTCTGGGCCAGTTGTCCAAAGATAATTATTTGATATCCTCATATTATTTCGCACGCACAATTATGTTGTTATGACAGATATCAAACAAATGTATAGGCAGGTTAAACTTGACCCAAATCAAACTCATTTACAATTAATATTATGGAAAGAGAATTTCACTGATCCTTTGTCATGTTTGCAGTTAAACACAGTTACCTACGGGGTAACCAGCTCCAGCTTCCTCGCCACGCGATGTCTGGTTGAGTTGGCGCAGCGATATGCAAAACAGTACCCTCACGCAGCATCGGTATTTTAAATAACACATATGTAGACGATTTCATTTTTGGGGCCGCGTCTATAACGGCAGCCCAGGATCTATGTCTTGAGATAATTGAATTGGCAAAAAAGGTGGTTTTGAGTTGCACAAATGGTCTGCAAACCATCCCAATATTCTTGATGTTGTTCACGAAGGTAATCTTCAGGAGGACGATATAAATATAGATAAGGGTGAAAATACAGTCAAAGCGCTAGGTCTTCGGTTGAATTTGAAGTCTGATCAATTCATAATTTCACAACCATGTGGTCACATATTCAGTGAATGGACCAAACGCACTGTACTTAGCTTTATAGGCTCATTTTTTGACCCCTTGGGATTGGCTGTCCCATTGTCACACGTGCAAAGGAGTTTCTCCAAAAAGTCTGGAAATTACATTTAGATTGGGATACTCCATTGCCCGACGAGATATTGTTCCCTTGGAATTCATTTTTTTGTGACTTAATGAGTATGGAACCAGTCAGTATTAGTCGCAATCTATTAATGTGTGATGCTAGAATTATAGATCTGGTTGGTTACTGTGATGCATCAAGTATCGCTTACGGTGCTTGTGTGTATGTAAGAGTAGTGATAAAGGACAATGTGTATGTCACATTAATTTGTAGCAAGTCCAGAATTGCTCCACATAAAATAAAACAAACAATGCCTAGACTAGAATTAAATGCATGTTTATTACTGGCAAATTTGTATACTAGGGTTTATTATTTATTAAATGATTGGAATGTTAAAAATAAAATTTTATATAGTGATTCCCAGATAGCACTTTGCTGGATTCAAAATCCACCCACTGACAATAGTTATGTCAAACGCAGGGTTTTATCAATTCAAGAGCAAACAAAAACCTTTACATGGTCGCATGTGAGTGGGTCTTGTAACCCAGCGGACTCGCTGTCTTGTGGTATCATGCCTTCTGAACTCAGTTCAAATGTAGTGTGGTGGCATGTTCACCCTGAATTAATGCAATTGGATTTCTTCCCTAAGGAATTTTCTCCTAAAGATATTAATGTAAATGTGAATATTGACACTGAGGTAAAAAAGTCAGTAAATTGTAATCTTGTTGAGGAAGTATTACCAATATCTAAGTTCTCTTCCTTATTAAAGCTTCAGCGTGTGGTATGTTTTGTGATGAGATTTATAAGAAATTGTAGAATAAGCAAGCAGGAACGCCACCAAAGTAAACAATTATCTGTCAATGAATACAGACTGTCAATTAATGTTATAATAAGGCATGTACAAAGTTTGCATTTTAGTAACGAGATTCGCTGTATAAACAACGACAAGATTGTAAAATCTAATCTCAAGAAATTGTGTCCATTTTTAGATTTTAATGGCATACTACGTGTGGGCGGGAGGCTGGAATACTATACTCGCAAAAACATCCCGTGATATTGCCGAAAAATTGCAATTTGTCTAAATTGATTGTCATTAATGAGCATTACAACTTATTGCATGCGGGTTTAAAATTGACAATGTCTAGCCTCTCCTCAAAATATTACATAATTAGTGCTACAATATTGGTGAAAAATGTTATCCACAAATGTGTACTTTGTTTCAAGTTTAGAGCTCAAAGGGCAGAGCAATTAATGGCCTCATTGGTAGGCATTGATTATTGTGGACCATTTAATGTAAAACAATCTAGCTTAAGACGTTCTGTAATATCAAAGGGATATGTCTGTGTCTTTGTCTGTTTCATAACAAAATGTATTTATTTGGAATTAGTGTCTGATTTGACCACCGAATGTTTCTTAGCAGCCTTTAAAAGGTTTATTTCCAGAAGAGGTATTCCTCGTACTGTTTATTGTGACAACGCTAGCACGTTCAAAGGCGCTAACAACAAATTAAAACAATTGTATACTTTATGTAATTCTGAGAGTCACAGAAGTCCTGCATTTATTTTTGCAATGTTAAAGGAGTGGATTTTAAGTATATCCCTAGTTACAGTCCGACATGGCACGGGATTTGGGAAGCTGCGGTGAAATCTGCTAAGTACCATTTCAAGAGGATAATCGGATGTTTGAATTTAACTTTTGAGCAATTTGGCTTTTGAAAAAAAGGCATATTGAATTCTAGACCGATTACACAATTTACTAGTGATGTTTCAGATTTCACTTTTTTGACACCGGCTCATTTCTTAATTAATCAGCCGATGACAGCGCTTCCTGAGCCACAAATTGCTTCAAAAAATATAAATAGCTTACGTTTTTGGAAAAAATGTACTAAGATACGTCAGGACTTTTGGAATGTCTGGCATAAGAGTTATTTGTCTCAATTACTCAGTCGCCCTAAGTGGCATAATGTTAAAGCAAATATTAGGGAGGGTGTGCTAGTTTTATTGATAGGTGAAAAGATATCGCCTTTAAATTGGCCTATAGCTAGAGTAACAAATATTTTTAAAAGCAAAGATGGATTGGTTCGAGCGGTTGAAGTTAAAACGAGAACCGGTATGTCACAAACAGAGCCATTAATAAAGTAGCGGTATTACCAATTTATGATGCTTAACCCTTTAACTACCGTGTATGAGTAATACAGCAATTTTATTCTTTTATTTTTCATTGTTTAAAGTTTAAGTAGTTATTTGTCTGGGGGGGGGGGGGGATTTTGTTTATAAAAAAACTTTAGAAAAAAGAAAAAGTGTATTTCCGCTCTCTTGTCACTTTCAACCACGTATGTGTTATAACGTACCGAATAAATTTATTAATTTGTACTCATGCTTATACCCATTCAAACTATCGTTTGTTAATAATTTTGGGAAAAAAAGGTTAACATCTTAAAAACATCTACAGACTGAAAGAAAAGTAAATTAAGATTGTATAAATAGACCTTCGTAACCTTACGTGGAGTGAAAGACAACCTTCGTGGTCAAATGTCCACGAAAACCATGCCACAAAAGTTACGAAAATTTTACATTTTCAAAATTTTACAAGTGGTTTTTTGACAAATATAAAAACTAAAAAGCGGACGACGAAATTGAAAAAGGGTTTTATACTAAATATTCAACACTTACATTTAAATCATTCTATTGTCTTTAAAATTTAACCATGAAGGGTTTCTTCTAAAGGTTGCCAGAAAAAAGTTGATAAATTTGTGTGCCTGTATTTTCTATATCATAGCGATAAGAAAGGCATTTGTCCTCCAATGATGCTGTAATGAAACTAAAGTTTCCGCAGGGCCATTAAGCATGTCTAAAAGTTGAGGCTCTTTGAAGCTATGGGCCTTTTTTTGTCGCGTTCACGAATCTACCAAAATCGTGTGACCGAGACAAAATATTTTTTAACTCTTTCTGTTTAAACGATATGAATACTGTTTTTTGAATGATCAATCTTGGCCTTTTTACAATGTTTTTGACATATAGTATGTGTACATAAAACAACAAACAATAAAGATATTTGTGGTTGAACTGAGCGCGAGGTCGTTGGGACGCGCGGAGAACACCGGTTTTGCTCCCGTTTTTGGCAGTAAAATATTATTTAAAAAGTATCTGTAAGCCCTATTTCATGTTTAAAACTATGTCTGTGTACATGAATATACAGAGAATCATTTAAAGTTGATTTCGAAGCTTTTTATTTAATGGGTCGGGAATTATGAACGTGTGACCGCCAAAAAACGACCCTCGGAGAATCACTCTTAAGAGCTCTAAGGATTTCTTTGATTACGGAACCCTAAAACGGTTAAAGATCTTAATAAGACTACATAAAAATTTAACTAGTGCGAACATGAACTTGACTCTAACTGGGACTTCAACACGATGTCGCCATAATAAACTAGTCCAATGCGAGGGTAGTAGGGAATTAGAGTCACGGTCGCCCTCGCAGTCCGCATACTGATGCCCTTGGCATTACACTGTGCGTGGAAACAGCCAAGTTTATTTCTATTTGAAAGCATTTTGAAATTCCCTTCACACCCTGTATAAATTCCGTCTTATTTGGTGTCTACTTTTCTCTTGTTGTTTATGTCTGTCTGTAGGATATGAGCAAAGAAACATTGAAAGTATGTACTAATTAACTTCACACTGAAAATAGTCACAGACCTTTTAACCCATATGGCCCCGCCGTGCCCAAACGAGGACACCCAAAGAAAATCCCTCAATTTGTTACCATTTTTATTTTAAAATTTTACTACTGTAAAAACGTAATGGTTATGAAGCGATTGACGTGTTAAAATGTTAAGAAGTGCATAAAAACAGCCAGAAAAGATTTTACAGTGCAATATGTGAATGGGTTTCAAGAATCAATTATTACGCAAAGTAAATATTTATTATATGTAACTTTTTCCTCTAGGACTGCAAGTTTTTTATATCAAATATACAATTGTAGTGTTTACTATCAGAAAAAAATAAATCATAAAGTTTTATTGAGTATCAGTTATAAAACAAGTGGTTTTACAGTGGTGTCCCCAATCGGGGCCAGTGGGAGCATTAGAGGTAAAATATTCGTGTTTTTATCATCAGGTATTTTTGACAAAAACTTGCTCAGGGAGCATTTACCAGCCTCAAAGAGTAGGCTTTCAGAGACACTTGAAGTTATGTTGCTTGAAGAAGATGACGATGCAGCAGTAAATTTAGTTACGCTTCCTCCAGAACCAAGTGTGCTTAGCGACGACTAATTAGGGGATGAGGTCAATATCCAAAGTGACGTTTTCCCGCGAGATGAACTAGAAAGAGTGTTTGGGAATCGAGATGAGGAGGACGGGGACAGTAGACGAAGTGATTGCTACAACAATCAGGCGTAAAACCGATCGTGAGGCACCTCGGTGGCGTAAGACTGAGCCAATCTACGACCCTTTGGTTTCCAACGAAAATCATGTCCAATCCCATCACGACAATTTGGTGGATGAAACTAAATCAAGCAGCTTTATGTTCAACAGATAGGTACCGTCCAGGAAGGAAGAAATAAAAAGTTCCCTTTTGTTCCAATGAAAGAGGTGGAGAAGAAAAACCGTAACGGTAATCAAAATATTGATTTTGATTACCGTTACGACAAAGTAACTCAAATTGTATTCGTCCATTGACTGGACGACAGTATCTGCACCACAGGTTTAATTTATTATAGCCTATTAGAAAAGTAAAACGATGTAGCGCTGTGGAGAAGAAAAATAATGTTGATGGTATGAGCGACTATGACCAAGAAGATCAATCAATTTCACTGTAGGTACCGCACTGCTATACCACGAAAAAATGTGACGAAAAATCTTTTCCAACAACTGCCATGTACTGTATGCTAAAAAAAAGACGATGGCAATGCAAAAAGCGTGTAATACCATTATGCATTGAACAAGAATGTTTTGAATATTTCCCCTCCATATAAACCCACTGTTCCCATTTGAGGATGGCTTTTTTTTTCTATGATGAATATATATTTTTTAATTTCTTTATATTTTTCTTGTAAAAATATCCGTTTCTATTAATTAATAAAGAAACTTAAAAATTTGCACCACTGGATTTCGTTTAGGTCCCAATGGGTTAATACGTGTAGAAGATCCAAATATTATTTGGATCCGAAAATATGTATCTCGCGAAAATATATCAAAGACTTAGGTTTTACAAATAAAATACTGACATAGTCATTAAGCTTTTGCTAACACTTATGCATAGTCAACTACTAACAAATACTTTTTTTTTAGGATTTCACTATATCTATGGCTTTTAAAGACACCTGAAGCTAGTTCTAGGTAGATTTTCTCCTATTAACTGTGTCCTAGATAAATTTGTTCTTAAATAAGTCAGTTCAATCTTAATCTTAGTATAAGGGCACAGATACTAGTAGAAATCCTGCACTCAATGAATTTCCACCAACGTCTGTCAGATCTGACATACCTTTTTTGCCTTTAGTAACACATGAAGTTCATATATTCTGTATAACATTTATTACGGAGCGCAAGATGCGTTACAATACAATACATGAGCTAGGATCGCGCCCTTGACGGATGGCCTGCTTCTCCTGATGTATAGCGCTTCTCACACTTTAAAAGGGCCTTAGATATATAAAATGTGTAAGAAGATAATATATTTTTTGTAATATGTTTGTTTATTGTTTTAAGAATCAGATTCCCGAACCACAAACACGGCAAGTTTTGATATTAAATAAGTGTAAAAAAACAAGACAAACATATTGTGTATATGATATATACCTTCTTAAGTATGCCTTATTGATTGATGATATATACCTACTGAAGTATAACGTATTATCGTTCTTGGGTATACTTCCGGTCAAATAGTAGCTAGTTTCCCTAACTTGGCCAGAAGTTGTACCTATGCATCAGGCATGCTTCGGTTCAGATATTATGCGGGTGATCAATGGCTTTTGTTCGACTTGCATTGCATGACGGATAAACTTCTTCGCCCATAGTTGTAACTTGTAGAAGTTATATCCTACAGTCTTATACGATTTGGAATAAGTTTAGTCTAGTTAACCACAACAGGTTCTTCTTCTTCGTGTGGGGTGCAGTACCTAATTATAGGGAAGAAAATGATAGATACTTTTTGCTAACAAATACAACCACACACACAGACACCAAACAACATTTAGGTACACAATTTCGTGGTTTATTTGTACATTAATAAATTGTTTTAATTAAATTATTGATGATTTTATTTTGCACTGAGCACTCTACTTAATTAAATCAAATTTCACTTACAAAAATTAATCGACTGTGTCATCCGATGGGACTCGAACCCACGTCCCTTCGCTATCCGGGCGAGTGCTCTTACCAACTAAGCTACGGAGGACGTTAGTCAGTCGACGAATTTTTGCAAGTGCTTGCTACGCCAGTGAGCCGGCGTTCGATTTCATCAATACTTGGGGAATGTACCCGCATGTATCCAATGGCAATATTTTTACAAACTCACTCTCACTCTACTTAACTTAATAAATACTCGCAAAAAAGTGATCGTCCACAATTTAAACTAGAACCAAGTATGTTTAACATTTCAAATGTATCTGGTAACTTAGAACCAAAGTAATGTAATTCTCAAGTATAATATTGAAAATTTCTAAAGTTACCATAACTGAAATATGCATAATCAAATATTAGGGCTGAACGTTTGCACCTTGAATTAGCTAACTTCAGTTCATGTACTTTGCTATTACTTACTATCTTATTTGTATAAACTTAATGAACAAAGGTTAATAATTTTATCAAGGTCAGGCTTTGTATAAACGGGTGCCTGTAATTAAGCGCACTTAATAAACTAAATGGGACACACCCATAACTTTGCTATGAGTCAGCTTTATCCACAGGCTGTTATTAAATAAAAAACTGTTATGGGGTGAAAATGGGTGGAATGCTTTTACAGATCAGGGCAGGTTGATGTGCTACATTGTGTAAATACATAATAATAATAATATATTTATTTGTCTTTAAAATATGATGTGCCTACTGTGTTGTTTCCTCAACACAGTAGGCACATCATATTTTTAAGTAAATCCATATAAAAAGAATAGTGTACCTAAGGTGCGCGAGGCTGGTGCCTGAAATATGTTAGGATAACCGGTTCTACAGGTCACCAGGCCCCACCCAAATATCACAAAAATAATAGTAATAATCAGTATTGACAACTATTTTATAAATGAATATTTTTAATTAAATAAATAAATAAATATTGCTCAGATCCCAAAGTAAGTAGCTTCAGCACTTGTGATAAGGAAATCTGAAACAACTGTGGTACCACAACACCCAGACCCGAGATAATATAGAAAATGAGAATTTCTATATTATTCTACATATATTACTGTTTAATTGTCACGTGCCTTTAATAAAACATGTTTTACCTAACATTCCACGTAAAATCTTTTCGGAAGTTTTACGATATTACAATGTAAGAGTACACCTTTTAGGTAAGAGCTAATAGGTATGCTCAGCCTATATTATAAGTACAAGTCATGTTTCGGCCTAAAATGTGCTAAAGTTCTCACCCTGTACACAGGCATCAACAAGGCCCTTGAGTTACGGTAACACGGCATCCATTACGCGGACGTAACTTTGCTGCGATAACACTTTAAAACGCTTCCATTTTGGCAACAATTTACATGCCTTCTTTCAGGTCAACATAACCTTACTAACGGTATTTTCCTCACCAAACTTTGTTACCACGGCAACCCCTGATGAGCCAGGGTCAAAAGCTAGCTTGGCTTTAACTAGTAAAGCCTAGTAATTACAGGAGAATGGGACTTTATCCCACCACCACAGCTCCTCTTTAGGCCAGGATCTATAAGCTAGCCCGGCCCTTAGACAAGATGCAATCGTTCTATAGCGAACTTCGTTATCGCAAACAAAATGTATGCAAAAGTCACATGTAAATTCGTTCGTAGTTATTAGAAATTTCGTAGTCAATTATGTCTTATATAGTCTTAATAGACGGCTACTTTTGGGCACGTTTTTTAACGTCTTATAATTGATTATTCAAGAAAATAGCACATACAATAAAGTTAAGAGAAAAACTATAAAGATTAAAGTAGACAAGTCAACCAACTTAAATGTAGCTGGAGGAGAGTTTTCGTAAACATAGAAAACGGACTGCATCATAATTTTGTGAGTTCTTTAACCTATAGGTTTTGTAACTACGGAACCTTACCCTTGGTCGAGATACGACCAAGGGTAAGGTACTGGGTCAATTTTTATAAAGAAAATATTATACCTTACTAGTGAAGTAAAGAAGCATTTAACCATTGTACTTATTCTGTGCCATGACCTTCTTACGTGTTACGTTCTGGTGAATATATTTGCTTAGAGGTTTAATATCAAAGTTAGACTTTTGAAGTTAATTTAACACGAGTGAATCAGCTTTATTCTGAGCTGTCGCGTCTGTCACCGAGATGTGGGTTGCCACACTCGTATTGTCACAATTGAGCTTGATGCAGCATGATTAGTACTAAATATACTGTCTTCTCGCTCCAAATTAAAAAAAAAAAAGATTTTTTTATTGATTTAGGATATCACAATCACAGAACAGAAGCCCAATAGAAAGATTTGTTTTCAGAACAGTAGTATGACTCAGCCGAATTTTGAAACTAGAAATTGTCTAGATTTTTATTCTTCATATGTGTATTGTTTTAGGTTTAGCAATGAGTCATATTTTTATTAAAGATTATTTATCATATCAAATATAATAATAAGTTTATTGTCTATAAACAGCACAGTATGTCAGACTACCCCAATTTGACCTTAAGACCACCTCTATATCCTACGTAATATAAGCTGTTTTCATAGTTTAAATATGTAATGTGAAAACCGTCTAGCTATTGCGGGTCATGAGATACAGCCTGGTGACAGACAGACGGTGTGGAATCCTAGTAAAACTGGCCCGTTTTTACATTGTCAGTTCGATGAGACCAGGTACAAATTTACGAGTTTGCTCCTACAAATCATTGAGCCTTAAAAATATATTTAAATCCTATGTGTATAAAAATATCCATAGACCCGAAATCTTCGGAGGCTTTGAAAATTTTGCTGAAAGATTTTTTTTTTAGTTTCCGAGTTAAGGCTGTTTCAATTTTGACAGCTGTCATCGGAAATAAAGATCTCGTCGAGCCCTACGATTTGTCCCTACACACCAGTATTCTTGTGTGGATGGTTTCCGAGATATTGCCGTTTTAATTTTGACAGCTGTCATCCGAAATGAAGATGTCGAGCCCTACAATGTCTCCCTACACACCAGTAGTCTAGGGTGGGTAGTTACCGAGATATGGCAGTTTCAATTTTGACAGCTGTCATCCGAAATAAAGATGATTTTTATACATGTTTCATATAACCTACTTTGTTCAATGATATCTACCTGCATTTCGAAAGTCAATCTTTGACAGCGAACCGGCTTGCGCTCCGCGTGTCACTTCGTGGGTTTGTTTGCCCAAATTTGCTCAACGGGCCGTGTAACTGACGTGTATGCATGTGTGTGTCGATACGGGTGCTCTAGTATGAAGAAAAAATACTGTATATCTATATACCGTGACAGAAGTACCGTATTTTACATTCAACGAAAGCCACACGGTGTCTTTGTAAAATTAACAATTTATAGTTTACGTAAATAGTCAACCAGCGTCCGTGGTCACAGTAAAGTAAAGTTAAAAGGTATAACGTGTTTAAACGTCAGGGTTTAAATAAAAATGAAAATAAATCTCAAAGTGATATGTACATTGTGTTGTAATTTCTTTTTTATTTTGCGTTAAAGAGTTATAGGCGTCTTTGGGTCATTAAAAACAAGTTTTTGAATTAAATATTGAAAAATGCGTTGGATAATCAATACTAATTATAATGATAACAAATAATTTATTTCTTTAAAGTCGGTACAGTATATTATATTAGTGACCGAAGCGCCCTTTTAAGCTAATAAGTCTGTGCCAGGGAGCAACGCTCTTCCATTTATGAAATTCGTAAACAGGTAAACTTTTAAAACTAATCCAAAACATTATTCTAAAAGTAAATTATTTAATAATTTACATTTCTATGTGCATTTTAATATAAAATATATATAATTTTGTTTAGTCTCTTTAATACTGACTTATTAGCCGATTAGCAAGAGATTACGCAGGGGCAAAAAATTGCGTCTTCTGATGTAGGGGGCTAAGGTCCACTTTGGGTCGACGAGCCAGAGAATTAAGTAAATGCATGCCTGCAGTGTTTGGTCCAGCTAGTCCGGCGTCAAATCACAAATTACCACTTAGCTGCAACTACCTTTGTAAATATTTTACTGATGATGAAGATTAAAATTGAACATCCAAACTACAGTCTTGGATGTAGCTACAAATAGTTAGCTCATCATGTTGCGGGGATACCGCGGCTTTGTCTGCTCAAATGATTAAATGATGTCTGATTTTTGCAATGTTTTCATAGTTATTCACATATATTTGGGAAGTAGGTTATGACTATGATATTACATTTAAGTTAAGTTCGTTTTATGAAAATCGGTCACACCGTTCTTGAATTAGAAATGGTACTTATATAATTGGACTTTGTTTTATGTATAAGAGACAATAAGATAGATATCTATAAGTGACCCTTCTGTTCATGTACCTATTACACACTATTCTAATAAGTTAAAAGGTGTTGACGTGCGTTTCATGGCTGCTGTTATACTTATATCATAATGTCAGCTCGACGGAATTAGTCAAGTTATCCCTTAAGCATTAAGATATAACTTCTATGAAACTCTCTCATTTAGTGAGGCATCAAATACGCAATTTAAAACTGCAACTTTAAACTTTAACGCTCTGGTAAATGACCGCCATCTTAGATCCGTATTATTTATATATTTTTACTAGTGGTTCCCCGCGACTTCGCCCGCAAGAGTTGGATTTTCAATATAAACTATCATCCCCCATTTCACCTCAATGTTTTTATATCACGACAAAATGTAGCCTATGTCCTTTCAAGGGTCTCGAACTGTCTCCATACTAAATTTCATCTCAATCGGTTCAGTGGTTTAAGCGTCAAGAGCTAACAGACAGACAGACAGACAGACACACTTTCGCATTTATAATATTAGTATGGATTTACTTGTCCATTTTACCTATTCTATTACTTGCACCAAACTCCCCTTTGTGAATGAAATTTTACTTACGCACAAATCATACCTTTAGCTTAAGGTAGTCTGGAAGAGATAGTATTATCGCTATAACCGTTGTATATCTTTTTGTGTAAATTTCCTAACTTTTTTCTGACACAATGTGCAATAAAGAGATCTATCTATCTATACTTTTATCTAGGTATCTATGTAGCTTCAAAATAGACGAAGTTTCATACAAACTTTTTCCCTATCGTAAAATAATTGAATAAAAAAATTTTAGTGTTTACCTATACTTATACCTTATGAATAGGCAATGCACTTATAATCATACATTTATTTATGTATGATTATAAGTGCATTATTATATTTATACGCATTGGCGTACACGTACTAGCCATTTCCACAGGTAGCCGAGCCTTGAAGTAAATTCCAACGCTGCCGTCATTTGTATGATGTTATCAACTATACCTCATTCACCGGGCCAAGTTCAACAATGTAAACAAACCATTGACTAACCTTTTAATCCTATTATCTGAAGATTTTCGGCACATACACAAGTGAATTTCTTCACAGAACTCACAAACACCTTCACCAATTACGCCGTAACAATATAAATACGATTATTGCATACAAACACACATAACTACACTCAAAAACGTAAATCATACGAAAAATATCATCATTTTGACAAAGACAAGAAGAGGACGGCAAACCAATTTTGTTCAATTGATCGATTTAATTGGTCATTCGAAACTCGCATGTTTAGTAATGTTTACCCTAAAAGGAATGATATCAAAATTATGTTGTTTTATTGTAGTATTTATTTGAAAGGTTACTGTTCATGAAATGATATGGTGTTAAAGATAAAAAGTAGGTACATTGTTTTTTTAAAATATAAAAATACAATCAAAATTGGATTTATAATTTTAAAACTCTGCCTAAAATAAAGCTTTCTGAGTATGAGTTAGTTATTTAAATATTACTAAACTCAGTGCATGATTAAGTTTAACCTTTTAAAATTACTTAATGCAATCAGTCGTCATCCGTACAAACATTTTATTAAATTATATTTAACTCTTATAAACAAATAGAATAAATATTATTACATAAATTAAATGCACAAGCAAACCCGCTTGATACCCGTAGTATGCGGTAACTATACCTAAGCGCGCACTGATCGGACGAAAATGTTCGGTGCGCGGGCGGCGAACGCTCGCCAGTCGAGAGAACGCCGCCTGCAGCGTAACCCGTGTGTACCTACCACGTGAGCAAAGGTTTTCATGTTAAATAATAATAATAATATTTATTTCTCACCATAAGTAGTTTTAAAAATACATAATGTTGTCTAAAAATAACAGGGCACGTATAATTAAACTTAGATGCTAAAGACAACAAAGATACACACAAAATAAAATATTATGGCAGGCTAACACCTGAATTAGGATTGCTCCTGTATCTCAGGTTGTTGGCCCTCCACCCCATACAAAGGTCTTTATGACAAACATAAAGTAAGTATTATTACGCAGTCTTAGTACGCAATTGTCACACTTGTATTCACGCGAGCACTAACAAACAAAACTATTCCACCTATGACCTCGATCGCCATAAGGTACTCAAAACACCAGGCCAAATATAAATGAAAATTCATCGCAAAATTAAAAAAAAAAAAATAGCCGTTTTTATGATACAAAAACGGTTTCATCTCAAATGTTTAGAAGGTATGTACACAATTAAATTTAATCAAGACAGTCAAACAGCAGCTGATTAGATCAAAACACAGTGTAGGCATCTGATCTGATCATGTACAATCCTATTGTTTTCACAGTTGACACACCCAGTGACACATAAAGAGAAAAAAAACACTGACTAAAATATAAAGTACAGAAATCATGGTAAACGAAAACTAATAAATAACACTACGAATACCTAACAAGGACATGTTCCGTTGTAGTGTAATCAAGCGCGTGTAATTTGTTTTTGAGCATAGATTTTAAAGAGGATCTGTTCATATTGTACATTTGTTGCAGATCGTTAAAGTATCTATAAAGAAAAGGTCCGGTGTAAATAATTTGTCGTCGAGCAAATATAGTATTAAATGTGGGTACTTGAATGCGCAAACGTCTTTTGTGTCGCGGCAGTTTAGCAGGTTCGGCCGTTTTGTGGTGGCGAAGATTTGAGTTGTAAATAAATAATTGTCTAACAGTCAGTAGGTTCGTTTCTTTGTAAAGTTGGTCTGTAGGGTAACATATAGGTTTGTGTGTCATGACCTTGATAACAGCACGCTGTGCTCTTTCAAGTTCCAGAAAGTGAGTTGCAGCGGCACCACCCCACACCGGTATGCAATATGTCAAGAGTGATTGGCATAGGGCATAGTAAACTGAAGTAATGAGTTTAGAGTCGGCCGCATCCCGGAGGTTTTTAAAGATGTAGAGAAGCTTACGGATCCTTTTACTTAGTGCCGAAATATGTGGTTCCCAATTTAGGTTTTTATCAATAACAACACCTAGGTATTTGTGAGTATCGGTTTGACTAAGGCAAGGGCAATTACATGAGGCGTCTGGATTTCTGTTAGAGATACATGCAAAGGAGTGAGCTTTAATAGTGAATGATGTAGGTGGCTTTTTAATGTCAGTGATTCTGAAACAGATGTACTTAGTCTTGGGGATATTAATCGTCAGGAGGTTGTCATCAAGCCATGTCATAACCCTTCTCAGACCATTTTCAGCCGACGTCTGGAGAAGAGGCCATGATTTTCCACGGAAAAGAAGGGCTGTGTCATCGGCAAAAGCAAGAGAGCTACTATTGTCTATATTAAGTTGGCAAAGATTATTAACATAAATGAGAAATAAGGTAGGTCCGAGGGTACTACCCTGCGGTACGCCATATGAGATATGTAAACTGGGGCTGACGGAATCCGCAACTTTGACTACTTGGGTTCTATTTGTAAGGTAATCCTGGAACCAATCCAGCGAAGTTCCACGAATTCCGAGATCTTGTAATAATAAGCAAGAGAAGAGGAATAGACACAGTGTCAAATGCCTTTTTGAGGTCTAGGAAAATTATGTCATCTTCGTCATCATATTGACTATTTTTGGTGTTTATTCATTTAACTTTAATTTCTTAATTTTTCATGTGTGTGACCGTTTTCTTTGTGTGGTTGTAAATCTTGTGTATAAACGTAAGATAATTATATTTACGGACATTTAACCTTAAAATCGTCTTCAAGACGAAAGTATCTTTAAATTCACTACTAAGTTTCCTACGTTCCATTTTCAGGTAAGACCGATAGTAAATATCTTTCAATTCGTTACCCCTTTTTTCCTAAATCGTTTTGGTGAAGTAAAGTTAAATCATTTCACTTGTCTTTTTTTCATTTATAGCATTCGATTGTATATTGTTAAATTGACTAAATTCCTCTACTTTTTCCCAGCACCAAATATTGTCTATGGAATTCGAGCCGCCATATTTGTTTACATTGTTGGACTAAGCCCGGTGAATGAGGTATAACTGTTGAAGTAATTAGCACTATAGCTTTTGTAGGTGTTTCCCTTTCTCCCCTTCCCCCGTTAAACTTGCAGTACCTGGGCGACCGAACTTTACTCGGTTACTACTATTTAATAAAAAGGCTTTATAACTTGTAAGTCTTATAATTTAAAAAACAAAAAAGCTATAAACTTAAATAAACACAAAATAACAAAAAGAAAAAATTTTTTCGTGACCGAGCAAGAATCGAACCCACGTCTGCAACATGTCTGACGTCTTATGCACTCCGCCATGACGCCTATGCTTACCGTGACGAAATTAGCGACCATATTCTGCGTCGAACAATGGCGAAAGAAAAACGCGTTAAAACTTAAAATCACGCGTTTTCCCAAACATGAGACTAATAATGTAGAAAGATTTTTACCCCCGATAACCCCCACATTCAGTGACATTGTTAGAACCGTTTTAGAGATTACAAGAATTGCTCGTTTATAGGTACAAGATAAGGTTTAATTGCAATGCCGACTTCATGCAACTTTGTTGATACCGATGTGAGGTTTCCGTGCTTCAGAGCACACGCACACACCCACTGCATTAGCCTGATTTAAGAAAGTCAAATACGATTAGTTTTACGTAAGAAACATGTACAAAGTCAATTAATAGTGCGGTTTCAGATCCAGGAAGTTCGTGGTACTAACACCCACGAGCAACGACAGTGTATTAAAAAAGAGTTAGACATGTCTTTTCTTACTCGATTCGAATTTGATGTGCCGAGCACACGTTCGTTTACGTGTCAAATATCATATTTGAAATTTGAATGCAAAATTGAGCAAATTGCTTAATTTGAGACAAGAAATTTCCGCGCGCAAATGACACATTACCTTTTTTGAATGAGCTATTATTGCCCACGTGGCACTAAATATATCCCGCGCGTCGAATCTCGTTTTAGAAGCCTCCCGTAGTCAAAATTTGGGTACGAGGACGTTATTCTTATTAATTATTCTAAGTGGCCTTATCCAGGTAAAAAGTGTTCTCCCGATAGACACACTTTTCGGTCGGCTGTCAACCTTCAATACAATTTACATTCTAATGCGGGCGCCGAAACGCGAGCGTGTCACGAGCGATCACAGTGCACGCCCCGATTTTTGCGACATTTTCTATTTACTATACTACGTTAGCTGAAAGTATGGCTGTCTGACCTGAAAATATCTGAAGTTGTAGGCTACCTTGGATGCGCATTGAAAAACTTCATGGTTCAATGGAAGAGGGTAATAGCATGCAAGGTTCTCAGATTTTAAAATGTACAGTCGGCAGCACGTCTGTTTTTATTAAGTGGGGTATAGAGACCGTCTCAAGGTCAAAGTGTCTAATATGCGACCGTGTGTCCTTCTACATAAAGAGGATCGTATACAGTTGTTAAAGATTTATTTATATCTATTCTAAATATTAAGAGGAAATGTTTGTAAGTTTGTTTGTAGAAAGTAATCTCTGAAACTACAGACCCTATTTTCAAAATTCTTTCACAAATAAAAAGTTACATATTTTTAGTGACATGGGCGATTTTATTTCAGAATTGTACCGTACCTACTTCTAATTGAAGCTGGGGGACGCTAGATATAATACTTTTGTCTTTTTTTATGTCTCTGAAAAAAATGTTGTATATGAGCATTAGAATCTGCCCATGTTAAATGTCAACTAAATAATCAGCAAGAATGGAGAAGACTGTTTTGTCATCTTGCCTGTGAGTACCTTCAGAGTCCAATATTGCTAAACACTTTATTCAATCCTACATTCACAAAACCATTGAGAGTTGAGCTATGAATATAGGTACTACTAGGTACCTACTTAACCTGTATGCAGCTCTTGAATGTAGAAGCATTTCAACCTAGGTGCAATGTTTCATTATTCACCAAAAACTGCATTTCAGTGGTCAAAGTTGTTTCCATTCCCAACATTGAAACTGGGCAAATATAGCAACGAGCCCGAATTCCAGGGACGTACTTTATAAGGGGTTTGAATTTAGAAGTTTGTTTGTTGTACCGTTAGGCACAGGATAATGATTCATTTTAGTTTATAGTTAGGCGAGTTGGTAGTGTATATAGGGGCGTACAAAGATAACGCGTAGTGTACTACATACATTTGTACACTACGCGTTAACGCGTTTCAATTAAATAAAAGATATTTTATGGTTAAGGGTGGATGGTACGGACCAAAGCACATTCAGATAAATAATGCGGTATCTTAAGCTGTTGTATTAGGGGCGGTTTTATTATAAAATATGTAGTCCTATGTGTTGGCCACTGTACATTACGAGTGTAAGCAAACTAATCCTAAACAATAATAGAATGACTGTTGAAATCAAACATAAAGGTTGATCCAACAAGTAGTGAAGAGGTTAATGCTTTTAAATCATTAGGAATTAAGTAGAAATATAAGTAATACCAACAAGTAGCGACGCAGCTGAGTCTGAAAGCTACATATCATGCTCTTTTAAAACTATGCTTTTACATTTCCTTTTCAGCGTATTAATATGACACTGTAATACCTAGTAGCATGTACAGTGGACTCAGCATCAATTTTCCCAAATCTTTCAAAGTATCTCAAATGATATCAAACTCTATGTAATCAACATAAGGTTGTAATATAGTTGCGGAAATATGACAGATCGTCGGTAGGTTGATGTAGGGCCATATGTACTAATTTATTGTTGCAGCTCCTAACTACTTTATTTTTCTATTATCACAGAATACCTAATAGAATATCATGCAAACTAATACATAACTATCCTTAACGTCTACTTTTAACGACATGTGTCGTCCTAGCCGAATTTTGACTACGGCGGCCTATCTCAACAGAGATGAGCCAACTGCGCAGGACATATTATAGTGCACAAGTGTGTGCGCAATACACAGGTGCACTCTCTGTTCCTTCACTCCCATAATTCGGTGAGACGGCAGTCCGACATGACCGTAGAGAGATTAGGCGCAGAACCAACGGCTTAACGTGCTTTCCGAGGCACGGGGGTGTTAACACCACCAACTTCCTGACTCCGGAGCTGTGTCTGAGTATTTTCAAGACAGAAAAACTCAAACACTCTCGGCCCGATTCGGGATTCGAACCCGGGACCTCATGGATAGTACCCAGCGTGCTGACCACTAGACCAACGACTTAGTCATACCTAGTCCTTGTTCCAAAACCCTGATTACGGACCTGTCAGGTAGCCGCTTTGAAACAGTTAGTAGTTGTGCTAACTAGAGGAAACAAAGTGGACTCACTGAATACACATTTGCGTTATAGAATGAATATTTGTATTTCAAGAATTAATTTGAACATTTCATTTTACGCGGGAGTTGCCTAAATAAGGTTTGGTTACTTCTTATTTTTTTGTTAAAAGAATGGCGAATTTTTTTGTTAAAAGAATCCTTCGAGTTTCTATACAGTCTGGTTATTTTAACGGCAGCTATAGTTTTTTTTTGTATTTGTCGTGGGCAACCCCTTAGCGTGACCCGAACCGGGTCTCAAACTTGAGATCCTAAGCATCTAACGTAATACCACACCGCCACAGTAACAGCTAACCTAACTATTTCCGTTCGTTAGAAGGCATCAAAGGTATTGGCTAATGGGCTATATTGCTCTAACTGAACTTAAGTAGTATAAAGAGCATTCTTAAGTTTCCGGTGAAGATCTTTTTACGGGTAACTTAATTCGTGGTCTGGCCCTTTCCTGCCTTTGCCTACAATTCTTTAAGAACAATAACACAGACGTTCTACAAGGAAATAGTTGTTTCGACAGTTTTCGATTCAGATCCCGCACATCGCGAACAATGTCCCCAAAATGGTAAAGGTCGTCTTCCAGAAGCAGCAATGTATCACGTTTCTGAAATACGAGATCGCGTTACGCTCGAGATGAAAAGTGTATTGGTAAAGGTACAAATTCAATTCATCCTGTATCTGTGTTCCGTCCAACCAGATGAAAGTAAGAGCGGGACGGTGCTAGAAATCCTTCAAATGTTCCACAGTACGCACATTAGAATATAACTTCTACGTCAATAAGTTTAGGTTGAGTTTCGGACGAGCAGTTGCGCAGTTGCGGCGTTCTGTTATCGAGTGTTGTATATATCCTTTTCACCCTGTTCCGACACAGGGTAAGCAATCAGTCGCGATAAAGCCGTCCGGAGCGTCGCCCGCTTCACACCGACAAAAAATACAAATAGACAACTAACAAAACGCTTGATATTTATTATATTTTGTAACGCATATACTAGCAAGTAGAACTGTAGCATATATTTTTAATATTTACATAATATTTTTGTATTTGTAAATACGTGTCGTCGCGTTTTAAGTGTTGTGTTAAGTTTTCGTAAGTGCAACTTATCAAGATGAAGACGTCGTCGTTTTCGCTTCGTGTGATGCGAAGGGTAAGTGGATGTTCGTAGCAGTCGTTCGTTGCTGTTGTAGTCGTCGCAGCGCGCCGTAGCTGTCGTGTCCGTGCTACGGCTAGTCTGACATTTGGCGTAACAGGTTGTCCCGCCCCGCAGGTGGCTCTACAGGTTGGGCGGGTGATCTCGTATTGATGCCGTCTTTCGACCACACCCTGGGTGATATTTTTATTTCCTAGGTGAATTTGTAAATATTGATATTTAACTTATGGTAATAACATTTGGTTATGGTATAAGTACTTACTCGTATATAGATAAAAAAAACAGCTGTTTTATGCTACACACTCGTCGTAGTCTTAGTCGTATGAAATGTCAGATGAAAAAAGATATATCTCAAAATATATTTTATTGTTAACCTTATGTGGAAGAAAATTGTGTGTGTTACAGTGCCCACGATGTATGCTTATTCTACAAATAAGTAAAATATAACATAACAGCCACTATGTATTATATTACGTGCATGCCACTTTTGCACATTAGGTAGGACGTACTACCGAGTTTCCTAAATACTCTACGCATACTATAGTTTTCAAACTTTTTGAACAGCCCACTAACCTACATACAAGCTTAAAATATTTTTGAAGCTATCTATTCGAGATTTATCGTCCTCGTTTTTTAGTTAGGGAAATAGATATAATTTTATTTTTGTCATCAACATCAACAAAGTCTATGATAAATGAATTTTCCATAGACCATGTATTTTTTACTACATAAGTTATGTCAACGCCACTCAACTGTTAATTTCGGATGAAATAAATAAAAACATAATGGTATAAACGCTGTAAAAGTCTGCCTATGTTTTTACGGTCTGATATAGAGTTCATTTATATTGTTCCAATTTATGTTCTTGAATATCATAAATGACGTGTATAAATACAGGTTTTTCAATCGTATTAACCCTGGACAACCCAACTAACAACCACCGTACCAAACACTCTTATTTCATTAACTCGTGATACCACCAAAGTAAGTTAGTTTAGTTCAAAATGTTTGTCTTCCATATTATCATCTGTGGGCGGGTGTTGAATGTAATTAGGACCAAAATTATGTTTGAGGTGAGGGTCATTTCGAATTTAGTTTGAGAAAAGCATAACCCTCGATTGTGTAATGCGGAAATTTCCTTCAACCGTGATGTGAGCGATCTGGTCCGCTTAAACATTGTTAGCTTGCATTCGGGAAAGGGCTAACGAGAAGTTAATTACTTAATTTATCTCATTAAAACACAATTTTACGGATTACTTCGCGATTTATTTACATTTTATTTTAAACCTGACGTTTCGAACACTTTACAGCGATCGTGGTCACAGGGAGACCACTCGCTGTAAAGTGTTCGAAACGTCAGGTTTAAAATAAAATGTAAATAAATCGCGAAGTAATCCGTAAAATTGTGTTTTAATGAGTTCAACAATTCGCGTATACGTAAGAAACAAATACTTAATTTATTTTAAGACTAGCTTCAACCGAATAGAAACGCCACTAATTGTAAGCCACAGTTGAACACAAATAACAGACGTGTACTAAGGCATAGGAAAATTCACACATCGGCAGTGATATCTACATTAGAGAGTATAATTATTGTGATTCGATCAAAATAGCAGACAGAGTGAAAAAACTGTAGTTAGCTTGTATTCGTTGATTTGACGCGGTCTAGCAAGCTAGATTGAACAAACCATACTGCAGAATGTCACTAAGCTTTAAATACCCTTTGCAATAATTTTAACTTAGTTTTTACAGCGTTATTTTAAACGTACGCGTAATGTCAAGTTAGTGATTGTCAAGTTAATCTGTCTTGTACAGGCAGCAGCACGTCAGGTTATGCACTTAAACTACCAAAACAGCTTTTATTACGCATGGAATAGAGGCGGTCTCAAGGTCAAAGTGGGGTATTCTGACGTGCGGCCATGTGTACTATAAAAATCATAATGCTTTTAGAACAAACTTATGTCGATTTAATGATTTCAATGTCAAACTGTCGTATACTCTATGTATTGAGACTTGAGACTCATGCTGGAGATGTTATTAATAAAACTGAACACAAAAGTAATGTCTGACTCCATTACTTTAGCGATTTCCCCATTTCCGAGTGTAGTTTATAGGGGTAAGACCAGCGGTGCCTGGTAGCACCATTACTACAAGGTATTCGAAGGAAACTTCCACAGTCGTAAACAAATACGGGTACGCTTCGTGAAACACAGCCACGTCTGTCGTCACATTATTAGTCCGCCATTGGTTGGATTCGCTAAAAATAATTCTTATAGTCTTTAAGAAACGGTATCGATTGCTGGTATTAGATGCTGTTCAAACTGAACTAAAGTATAAAAACTAAATGGCTTGTCTTTTTTTTTAAATTAAGATGCTATACGAGCAAAATTATTAAATATGTTTTTTTAAGATACATACGGGGTTCAACAATAGAGAGTGTAAGCATAGCGCCACCTAGTAAGATAGTGCTAAATATGGCAAAAATATTTTTTGAACATTTGGGGGTCTTTAATTCAATTATGCGTACACTACACTGTCGCTAAACCTGTTGTTGCTATCTGTTATTAACCAATAATATATAAATACCGTCATTTCAGTGTCAGTTCAAAGATGGACCATGTATGTTTTGGTTTTTAAGGCGTAGTACCTATATGCTAGTGTAATACACCTAAGCCATTGAAAATATTCTTAATTTCCCTAGCACCATTTCTTGACTCATGCTGACTTCGCCCTGACAATCACCAGCAAGGCCTTCAAGTCTATTGCAGATCATTTGAAGGCACAATAATAATGATGGGAAAAATAAAGTAACCAACACCTCAATACGCAACTGCATTAGCTGTAGTGCAAGCGTATTAAGGGATGGAGAGCGGTGCATTCTGCATTTGCCTAAACTAATACTCAACGCGGTTGTGGTTGGTGTGGTTTTAGTGCCTGTGCTAGCGTCTCTTAGCGGAAATTTAAAGCAAAATAATTTTATTTAATTTTTCCCATCTTATAATGAATTTCCGCAAAGTAAAGCCTGATTCCATTAATTACAATAATAATGTTCTCCTAGCCGAATTTTGACAACAGAGATTAGCCAACTACGCGGGAGATCCGAGATACGAGTATTATAGAGCACAAGTTTGTGCCTAATATACTCACAGGTGCAGACTTAGTTCCTTTACTGTCATAGTTTGGCGACCCACTACTGAGGTGGGGTGTCTCATTCTCCTATCCTCCAGTGTCCAGTGAAACCAGGTTTCAGAATACCTTTAGGAAAACTTTTCATTTGTTTTATTTCTCGGAATCCATATCCATACTATACTAATATCACATTTATAATGTGAAAGTGTGTCTGTCTGTCTGTTACCTCTTGACGCTTAAACCACTGAACCAATTGAGATGAAATTTGGTATGGAGACAGTTCGAGACCCTGGAAAGGACATAGACTACATTTTGTCGCGATATAAAAATATTAAGGGGGGGAAATGGAGGATGAAAGTTTATATGGAAAATCCAAGCTTTTGCGGGCGAAGTCGCGGGGAACCACTAGTAATTAATAAACATTTCACTCATTTTCCAGTGGCTTCATATAATTTTTTCCATAATATTTAGGTACGGCCGCCCCGCCCAGCTAAACATTGCGATATCCTATAGGTACAGTTATAATATAGGGGATTTTAGAACGAAAATGTGTAGTTTTTTTGCTGGCCACTGCAGGTTCTATCTATCTATCCCTCTAATTCCTGCAACTAGAAATACTTGGCTATAATGCAACCTTTAGCATAATTGTTGCGTGTAAGGCGCCCATACAACTATGTGCAGACTATGTGGCAACATTCAACGGAATTCAATGCTGATGTAACCACTGTAAATGACACTACAATAGAACAAGTCAAATACTTCAAATATCTCGGCAGCATAGTGACGGATGACTCCAGATGTACATCAGATATCAAAGCAAGAATAGCTATGGCAAAGAAAGCGTTTAATGCTAAGAGGCACCTGCTTAGAGCCCGAATATCAAGGCGAATTCGAAAAAGACTTGTAAAATTGTACATCTGGAGTATCGCCTTGTATGGCAGTGAGACGTGGACGATGACCCAACGCGACAGGGAGAGAATAGAGGCTTTTGAGTTGTGGTGTTGGCGCAGGATGGAGGGGATTAGTTGGGTGGAAAAGAAGACCAATGAGGAGGTTTTGAAGATTGTTGGCGAAGAAAGACAAATACTGCAAACCATCGAGAATAGGAGGGGAAAGATGCTGGGACACTTGGTACGACACGATGAACTAATTAGAGTGATTATAGAGGGAAAAGTAGAAGGGAAAAGGAAATAAGGAAGACCAAGAAGGTCGTACATAGACCAAATCCAGGAAAAGTTAGGGGTCGTGTCGTACCAGGAAGTCAAGGAAATGACACTGAATAGAGAGGAATGGAGAAGACTCCACCGACAAGAGCGTAGCTCTAAAATTATAGATAGATAGTAACCACTGGGTTAATTTTCCTTGCATACATATTATTTACTATCATTCTGTAAACTAAAGTTAGTATTTTCATTAGTATTAAAATGTATCTATATTAATTCGAGCCGAATACCAACACATATTCGTTTTTAATCGGCCTATTTAGCATTTAAAAGATAATCATGATAATAATGTTTTGTAATACTTGTTGATACATTGCTTTGTAATATCTCAAACGAATTAGGGAGCTTTTTGGTTGTATTTTACTATATCTTCAACAATACTCGTCAAATTCTAACTAATGTAAAAAAAAACTTTAATGTAAACTAAACTTTGACATATTAACTTCTCCCACCCAAGCCAAGTAGACGAATGTCAAACGACTTTGAAGATGAATACAACGAAAGTACTGATGAAAATTTTAAAGCAATGGTGTTAAAATAAACTTAGGTGCACAACATCTTAATTTTAACAATATTTTTTTAAAGAGATTTCCAAGAGGCTGATTGACATCAGTAGTGACCCAAGAGCTGGCAGCTACCTTGCACAGCGTATAAGCATCCCTATCCAGCGGGGTAACGCTGCCAGCATCCTGGGAAGGCGGCGGGTTGCGGGTTCGAATCCCGCAAGGGGCAAATGTTTGTGTGATGAGCACGAGCATTTGTACCTAAGTCATGGATGTTTATATGTATTTAAGTATTTCTATCCGTTATTCTAGTCACCATAGCACAAGCTCACGCTTAGTTTGGGGCTGGGTAATTGGTGTGTTTGTTGAAACAATTTATTTATTTATTTATTTATTTGACATTCTTCCAGTTGGCTTGGTCAAGTAGTACGAGTACATACTACGGGTACGAGTCGTATCTGTATGGGAATTTCGACAAATTAACAGGCAAATATTTATCGCCTGTTTTCAAATTGGTGAACAAAGTAAAGTTTCATTTTATAGTAATCTTTGGAAATAAGGAAACTATCCCGATAAGTCTTTTACCAATAAAAAGCTACGTTATTATTATGTTTTGCTATGTGAATTAGGTAATGTTTATTATTTATTAGCCGCGTGCATTCCAACTTTATTCTTTAATTAACAATATTATGTAATCTGTGGCTCTGGTTTTACTTCTTTTTATCGAATTTGGTTTTTTCTATTAGTGTAAATTAATGTACAGTCGGCAGCACGTCAAGTTATATTTGAACTACGAAAACAGCTTTTATTACGTAGGGAATAGAGGCGGTCTCAATGTCAGTGAGGTACACTGACGTGCAGCATTGTGTCCGTATAAGATTAAATTAAACTAAGTGAAAACCGGCCAAGTGCGAGTCGGACTCGCGCGCGAAGGGTTCCGTACCATTACCTTAAAACATTAGACAGTATAGGCAAAAAGTATATATTTTTATTTTATTTATAATTTTAAAAGTATTCATCACAGGATACCCAAAACAATTTTAAATAAGAGTTTCCGCGCCTGTTTCTTTACGTGACTGATTTGAAGTTTATAGGTCCAAGACTTTAGAAATTACAGGGGTGGAGACACCGTGTAAACGACTTTGGCGGGCTATATCTCGCAAATGGTAAAGCTGATAAAAAAGTGTTGTATGGAAACCCTACCTTATTTTTATAGTCCTTTTCAACGATACCCTACACAAGGGGGTGCATTCAAAAAAATAATTCACCCCCCCCCTTTACATGTATGGGGAGGTACCCTTAAAATGGGGTTATTTTAATTTTTTGTATTTAAAAAAATGAGATCTATATGTGAAGTATCCTCGAACCAAGTTACATGCAAATCAGTCCATAAACGTAGAAGATATTCTGCTGTGACAGACTAGGACGGACGGACTGAACGATCTTATAAGGGTTTCTTGTCGGACTACGGAACCCTAAAAATGAGAACAAGTCTAGTCGTTTGAACTAAAGAAAATGTACATTTTTTAAATCTCTCTTTATGACACCAAAATAATTCTTATAAAAGCTTTAGCTTAGCCATACTACTGCAATAATGGCAGTACGGCTAATGGTATGTGACCTGCACTCGGCTACGGAAATGGCTCCAGTTGGACCACCCGCACCGATGCACTGAAGCTGCAGCAGACATGTTTACCGAATGATGTCACTTAAATGCACTTGTGAAAGTGCATGGTGCATGTTTTATCTTTGTAGTTCAGTCTGCGTAGTTTTATTTTTCTGTGCAATGAAAAATGCTAATTGTACGACTCTATGCAAATTTTGGCGTGCAATAAATTGTATCTACTTCTACGTAGCATATACTTAGGTATACATGTGTTTTGCCTATTTCGTTGTCGGTATTTGACTGTAAATCTCAATCGTTAGTTACTTTATCCATTGATTTGACTTTTTTGGCTACCTTGATTTCCTTGTTTCATTAGGGGAAGAGAGATTAGATAAAGGTAGCCAAAAAAACACTAAAGTACCTGGCAATTGGAGAGGGCTGTATAAACTAAGGTAGCTTATACGTAGTTCAGCGTGTTTAGGCAAACAAGCTGAACTACGAAAAACTAGACGTACGTAGCTTATCAATTAGGCAGTTGATTAGTCTACCCAAGTAAATCAATTGATGGATGCTCTCAATTCTTTCAATTGATTAGTTGTAACTAATACATAAGAGGACAATGATCTACCCTTATCTTTGGTTTTTGGATTTTTCTATTTGTAATATAAGTGCATTGTTATACCCGGTGATACCCATACTAACGTGGTGCATATGCGACACATACATACATATTATTAATATTATTGTATTTATCCTGCAGCCACAAAAATCTGTCACACAGTTCGTCGTTGCACCCTGACTGTTACCATAACAAACGTCAAAATCTTGTAAACTCTGTTGTAAAATGACTGGTTATGGTTTTATTGTCACAATTAACGTATAGTGGTGCAACTGTAACGATAAAGCACAGGTTTACGAAACGAAGTAAACTTTATTCATTGCTATAAGCTAAGGGTATTCCAACTCTTATCTACCGTACAATTAGGTAGGCATTTACCTCACAAAATAAAACGTTAGTTCAAAACTTTTATCCTCTTTTTCGGTGGCCAATACCAACACCAACTCGGTAATTGGCGGTGTAACGTCGTTATCCCGAAGTTGGCAATAACGTCTGCGTGCGAAACTGCGAAGGTGAACGATAAAACTTTGTATAAGTTTGTACCTTATTAGTTGCCTTCATTTTGGAGGCTGCTAAGATCTTTTTGCTCTGGTTAGATCGTCATTTGTAATGAAATTAAATTGTTTATTTCAGAAACACGGTTTTATTGAAGATATAGTAAAATACAGCCATCTAGCGGCTTTAATCTAAAAAGCAGCCTAATTCGTTTGAAATATTACAAAACAATGAATTAAGTATCATTACAAAACATTGATTATCTTTTAAAGATCTAAAAAAATTGTCTGCGATGGCATAATGTTAATCTTTAAGAGTAACTGTCTATATCTATTTTATCAGATATTTTCTCCGGAACTTGGTCGGTAATTAAGAATTACGTGTGCGTAACGTGATCTTGGATTTTATTTGGTTTCCCTTGTATATGCTTAGGTAATTAACTTACAGTTATTATTTGTGTTAGGAACTAAGCTTGATAGGTATGACAAGTGTGAGACGAGAGTTCCACTTTTATTTGGTTTCCTGAAAAAATTTAATTTTCTTTGAATTCTCAAGTGTGAGTGGTAATTAGACGTGAAACCTAGCATATAGTACTTACTTACAAATGTTTATAATACATGTTATATCTTGCGTTTTTACTGAAAAACATTTTAGGGTGTGCACTGCTGACTAGTTTCTTTATTGCAGACTTTGCAATAAATAAACTAGTTTAAACTGAATTAGTAAGGGGTATTACTATTAATGATTTAATAGTTTTTTTAACCTAAATAAAACGTGTCTTTCTAGCAATGCAGAATAACATGGAATTTCATTATTCGTTGAAAGGTAGGGGCCACGTTTTATTACGATGCAGTAGGTAAGTAAATATATAATAAGTAAATACTTAAACCTATCAAATTCAGTTTCAAAGCGGTAAACATAACAACCATTTTTCACAAGGGCGTTTGTCAGTTACGCAAAATACAATTAAAGTTGTAACAATTAAAGAAAGTTTTTCAGGAAATTCGTATTATGATAAGGAATAACAGCCGCGAACTGCCGAAACAATCGTTATTACAAGTCATCAGGGGCGAGTTTCGGACTTAATCACAATTAATTCACTTGCGGTTGAAAGAAAAAGTTACATTATCGTAATGAAAGTTGTGCCACTTTTTAATTGAGATGTATTAATAAAGTTATTTCCAAAGTTGTATATAGTTAGTAAACTACTTAGTACACTTAAGCACAGATTATATACGAGGGTCAAACTGAAAGTTCTTAGAAAATCAAAAACTGATTACATTAGCCAGTTATTAGTTTTATTATATCTTTTCAAAATATTGTCCATTGACGTCAATACACCGCTGCATGCGATGGAACCACTGGGAAAAGCACTTTGCCCACTCGTCCTTAGGGGTCTCTTCAATGGCATCGCGATACGCAGCCACCGCTTCTTCAGCATTCATAAACCGCTTTCCTTTAAGTTTTTCTTTAATTTTTGGAAATAAATAAAAATCACAAGGCGCGAGGTCGGGGCTATACGGCGGGTGACCCAGTAATTCAACGTTTGATGTCGCCAAATAGTCGATCGTTCGCTTGGCGGTGTGCGACGAGGCGTTGTCGTGGTGAAGGAGGATCCTACTGCGAGGTCGTTTCTCTCGAACTTTTTCCAAGACAAGTGGCAAACAATTGGTAGTGTACCATTCTGCAGAAACTGTTTTTTGATCCTCTAACACAATTGTTGCGAAATGACCTATCCTTCCAAAGAACGAGGCCACCATTTTTTTTCCCGCACTTCGATCTCTCTTCACTTTAGTTGGCAACTCCTCGAAAGGAAACACCCACTGAGCAAATTGTCTTTTGGTTTCAGGATCATAACAGTAAATCCAGCTTTCGTCACCTGTTAGTATGTCGAACACAGCATTTGAGTCACCTCCGTTAAATCTTTCAATCATTTTACGGCACCAATCCACACGATGGAGTTTTTGAGCCTTAGTCAAATTATGAGGTATCCACCGGGCGCAAAGCTTCCTGACCGCTAAATGTTCGTGGAGGATTTTGTGCACTTGACTCATACCGATGCCTAAGCTTGTCCGAATCTGCTGATAGGTCACTCTTTTGTCAGTCTCTATCATACGCCGCACAACACAGATGTTATTTTCAGTCGTCGCCGTAGAAGGCCGTCCCTCACGTACATCATCAGTGAGATTAGTGCGACCACGTTTAAACTCATTAAACCAGTTGTAAACAGTCGCACGAGATGGGGCTTCATCGTGAAAGGCCAATCGTAGTCTATCATAACTTTCTTGTTGACTTAAATGACATCGAAAGTCATAAAAAATCATTGCACGAAAATTTTCTCGTGTTAAATTCATTTTGACGTGACACAGACAATTTTCAATTTGCCGCCAAGTCGTAAAACAAATGACAAATGAATGAAATATATACTCAGTAATATTGGCAAAGAGTTCTATTTTCAAATTTTAGAATATTTTTTTTATTATATTGTTTATAAGTGGCCAGTTCTAAGAACTTTCAGTTTGACCCTCGTATAAGACACTACACGAAATATCAATAACATTTTAGTTAAATCTAAATTTACGCACAAAATAACAATTATTAAGCAATTAAAATTAAATCTACACAATAAACAAGGGAACAAGATAATATTTTATTTATAATTAAAGACTAACGTTACGACTAAGTTTCAACAAACACACCAATTACCTAGCCACAAACTAAGCGTGAGCTTGTGCTATGGTGACTAGGATAACGGATAGACATACTTATATACATTTATAAACATCCATGACTTAGGTACAAATGCTCGTGCTCTTTACACAAACATTTGCCCCTTGCGGGATTCGAACCCGCAACCGCCTGGTTTAGAAGTCCGTGGCGCGAACCACTACACCAAGGCGGTCGTCGACAGATCACTTTGGAAAGCTATGGGGGACGCCTATGTTCAGCAGTGGACGTCCTGCGGCTGATGATAAAGAATTTCTAATTAAAAAGCTAAGTACCATTTTTTATCGATTTAGCTTAAAAACTGACGAGTTTCATGCAAACTTTCCCCTTTTTACCCCCTTTAGGAGCAATAATCCTTCCTTAGTGCGCACTTCATTAAAACAATTTTCCATTTTTGAAAATGGTGTTGATTCTGTAAACTAAATGTAACCTTGAATGTAAAATTACAGTCGAAAATCTAAAGTCGCCACTGTGTGTTTGGTCAGCTTTAAAAGGGGACAGTCTCATATTATCTAAGACTAATATATAGATAAATAATATGTAAGACTCCAATTCTAAGTACATAGAACATATTTACTATCGCTCGTCGTTCGATTTGGTTGACCATCTCGCGATACTGGCGCACAAAAACGCTTACCTACTGCCCCATTGCTATTGTTCAATATTAGGTACCTCAGTTATCTAATACTCTTATGTCATACCCTTATGTAATACCCTACTTACCTACATACATATTCACCTTATGAAGTTCAGCGTCCCGCGTGGAAGGAACGGAAGGAATTTTTATGTCTTCAAATAAGAGCGTGATAGGATCTACTGGCTCCCCAGGGACCTTATGTAATCAGTCGACAATCGACTTTATTGCTTGTGATAATGAGTAGGTTTCCAAGTAGGTCGTTTTAGTAGAAAAAGGGGCCGGGAGTAGACCATGACTTATTATACTTAGAAGCACGAAGTAAATAATAATATTAATTTTATTTTAGAAATTACATCCATATGGGTTGGTATAACAAAAATAACTTAATAACTAATGTTAGTAATTATAAATATGCACTAGGTTTAGGGTTCACATGTAACTTAGTAAAGGTCATAGACTTATATGTAACATAGAGGTCGTTGGTAAAAAATATAAATAGTCTTAGTTATGAACGTCAAACATTTATTTAGCTTTAGTAGCGAAATTGACTCTAAAAGTGCGTATGTCTTTGTTTGTCATATTTGACATTTGTTTCGTCAGAAAGGGACAACTAACCACATTTAGTTATAGGTCTGTAAGTTTTATGAAAAAAGGGATTTGTTTTTGCTTCATACTTATTATGACACAACTTGTATATCTAAGCTCGAGTTGCAACACCTTAATTTGACTGAAACTATAACAATAACCGATGTTTTTCGTATGACAGAAGATTTCGTTTAAGTAAAATGGTGCGACCCAGCCTAAGTAATTTTTTTTTGTAAGAAACATTAAGTAATTTTGTGGTGTCTATTAGCGATGGGCGATTTTTCGAAAAAAAATAATCGAATGAATCGACAACCGACCATTCGAACTATCGAATGTCGATTTAGTAATTCGGAAAAAAAATAATCGAATAATAATCGACAGTCGAATGAGAATCTATACTCAGCCCTTCGATGCATTCGATTGAATTACCGCGACAGGACAGGCAGCGAACGAATGGTTAATTGACGGGACGAATGAAGATTCATTTGTTAGTTGTTAGTAATACGGCCTGCGCACCGCACGCTCCGGTATTGCTCGCCGCATAAACGAAGGGTAATCGAATGACTGCGGTTGTTTATCGAATACATTTGATTACAGGGACCATTCGAATAATTCGATTAATTTAGTAATAATCGCCCATCGCTAGTGTCTATCCGTTATCTCATCTTAAAAAGTCCTGATTTCCCTCTCTAAACGCCTCAGTAGACAGTTAGACACAGCCTCTCCACTCTTTTATTAAAGGAATCCAAATCGTGGTGTTTAGGATACACTTCAGCCGGCAACGAATTCCACTCTCTAGCCGTTCGCAAGAGGAACGTACGCGTCGAGACCTGCCGCGCGCTTCGTCGCGCTGCTCAATAGGCTAAGAAATGAAGGAATTTTGAACCGAATTGTTACGTGCGATGAAAAATGGATTCTGTTCGACAATCGAAAGCAAGTTTGTTAGATCCTGGTTCAGCACCAGCGCAATGCCCTTAACCAAAAAAGGTAATGGTCACTGTTTGGTGGTCTAGTGCGGGTGTGATTCACTACAGCTTTTTACAAAACGGCATGAGCTTTACTGCAGATGTGTACTGTGAAGAACTGGAGACAATGATGAAGAAGCTTGCACATCGGCAACTAGCTTTGGTCAATCGGTCGTCCTCGCTGCTCCTTCACGACAACGCGTAACCCCATACTGCACAACAGACAGTCTCCAAGTTGCAAGAGCTGGGGTTGGAAGCCCTCACTCATCCACCATACTCATCAGACCTTGCACCTATTACTTTTTCCAAAATTTAGACAACTTTTTAGTGGGTAAAAAAATCAATTTGAAAGAAAGAAAGAAAATCCATTTATTAATGAATGGACATCACATAACACACGAAAACAGACAACGTAAAGGGCTCGGGTATAAAACAAAAAACTTAGTAAAATTAAATATTATAGTGGTAAACCAGTCGGACTGTGCAGTTGTGCGCCTGTGATGCCCATATTAAAAGGGCGCCACTCAGCTTAAGTCGTGACCCGCTAGGGGCCCCGACGCTGGTTTTCAGTAGACCCTAGCCGAGTGAGGTTACATGTCCATATACGCCAAACATTATTAGAAATAACAATAAATGTAAATAAATAATATGATAGTAATAAACTTAATACTTGTAAAATATAATGTGTATAAGTGTAAAAATAATAAATACAGAAGCATAAATAGCACGGACAGATATTCGAAGTACCTACTCGCGCAAAAAGTAATTATGCTACGCTCATTTGACTTCGTAGTTCGTACCTACAAAACGATTCAAGAAGAATCGCTGCGCGGCGCGTTGGCAAGATAACAGGCCTAAACTACATATTTATTACTATCAGTGCCTATAGAAAAATTTGCAGCTGTTTATAGCGAGTCAACAAAGGCAGCCAGTTTAAACATTAGTGTGAATCAATGCCAAACGCTTGTATCTACATACTTCTTAAGATTTATCAGTGGATATAAATAAATTAACCTTATAGATTTTATTACAGTGGAAATTCAAATTGATAAAAACAGTTATAATTATATTTAGAATAAAATTGAAACAAGATAATAATGTCATCCATGACAGGTGAGTCCCTACGAGAATAATATTGAAAATCAATTCATTGTATGATACCTACATATAACCTACTCAACGAAATTATCAACAATGCAGGTATCTAGACCTGCATTGTCATACACGAGCGATCATGACCTCGGCAGAAGGATGAGATTCATGCATCAGCGATTGTTCCCGCGACCAAGGTGGTGGATGTAGGATGCGCTCCCCAGCAGTCTGTATGTCTAGACCCGTGAGGTGCGTACCCAATCACGGAATAATTTTTTGGCTATTTAGAACGCATTGCTTGTATTTAATCTTAAACGAGCTTACTGTTTTATCCAGTCAACGTAATGGAGGGGGCAGATCATTCCAACACTTGGACGCGGCGAATTTGAAGCTACCCCTAAACGCAACGGAGTGGTGGGGCGGCAGGACAAGCGCGAAGCCAAAGCGTCGGGTCCTGTGGGACTGCACGTCACGTCGCCATACCAACCGGTCCAATAGATGAGTTGGAACGTTGTTTTTTAATACACTGAACAAGAGAGCAGCGTAGTGAAGTTTCCTTCGTGAATCCATTTTTAATATATTGGCACTATTCATATAGGGAGTAACATGCGCTCGAGGCGGTATTTTAAAGCAGTACCTCGGCACGCATTTTGCACTCTTTGAATAGCCTTTTGCGTTCGCACTAACAGCCGGGGACCATAAACAACGTCCATAAAGTTGAACTTAGACAGCACCAACGAGTCGCAAAGCATAATACGATTTTCTAAGCTTAGGTAGTTCCTTATTTGATATAGTACCTTTAACCTATAAAAACAGCTGCCTATAATGGTGTTTACGTGATTTTCAAATCGTAGCTCCTCGTCCATTAGAAGACCCAAGTTTCTTGCTTCTGCCACTCGTTCCACTTCCTGGCCCCCAATAACAATACGAACACCCTTGCTAGATTTTTTTTTGATCTGGCCTTTCGAACCCAGTATTAAGTATTTGGACTTATTACTATTAAGAACCAAAGAGTTACACTTTGCCCAGTTATTTATTCGTTCTAGATCTTCATTAAGGTTTTTAGTAGCTAGATGTGTGTCTTCTGGTTTATGGGATATGTAGACCTGTATGTCGTCGGCATATATATGATATTTGCAATGCCTAATGTGAGCAGTGACATCGGCGCTATAGATAATAAAAAGGAGTGGACCTAATATCGAGCCTTGAGGCACTCCTCTCTTTACAGTTTTGGGATCTGAAACTCTTACATTTCCTTCGTCGTCTCTTAATTTTGACAATAGCAGTGGAATATTTATGCAGTCGAACGCCCTGGAAAAGTCAAGAAGAGCAAGCAAAGTTCCCTGGCCAGCGTCTAGGGCTGTGAGAATGTCATCTACTACACAAAGTAAAGCAGTTGACGTACTATGTGATTTCCGGAACCCAGACTGTGTTTTCGGCGCTAAGATGCTATTCCTTTCAAGAAACTCTGTCAGCTGCTCAGAGACTATCCTCTCCAAGACCTTCGACAGGCAAGGCAAGATGCTAATTGGACGCAGATCCGACATAGAGGTAGGCAAGGATTTTTTAGGTATTGGTTTTATTAGGACCTCTTCCCATTCCCTTGGATATGTTCCCGTAACAATGGACTTGTTCATCATCGTTGTAATAGTGGGAAGTGTCTGTGGTAAAGTGGCCAGCAACATTTGGAGTGATAAGCCATCCAGTCCTATGGCTTTTGACTTCAGACTTTGTATAATTCGTAGTATCTTGTCCTCGCCCACTACCCGTATCTCGAACTGTTCAGAGACAGCCCGATGATACTCGAAATAAGTCAGTTGGGAAATACTAATATCCTGGCCACGGGGACATTTAAAAAGTGCTCATTAATTTTGTCTGGGTCCGTAAACATGCTACCAGGCAAGTCAGGTTTTGCTTTTATACGTACATGTTTTTTGATGTGTGACCAAACAGATCGTGGATGATTAGACTTATTATTTATGTATTGATTGAAATATGCCTGCTTTTCCCGAAAGAGAGCTTGTTCTACGGAACGTTTGAGTTCCTTATAATATTCTTTATGAGCGACTTGTCCGGAACCTCGCGCCCTGATATAAGCCTCATCTCTCTTTCTCATCATCAGTTTAATATTATAAGTTATCCAAGGATACTGGTGATGCTTTACGATTATAGTTTTCAAAGGTGCGTGTATGTCAAAAAGACTCAATAAATAGCGGTTAAATAGTGCAACCATACAATTAACATCATCTAGTCCCTCTAAGGAGCACGAGAGCAAATACTGAACGTACGCCTACTCATTCAAAAATGCCGCGAATTCAATAAACCTCGTGTTGTGCTTTATAGATTATGCCAAAGCATTTGACCGCGTAAGATGGAATTTCATGTTCAGGATGATGTCGGAAATGGGCGTGCCATCACACCTTATCTTCCTTGTCCAGAGGCTATACCTTGACGGGTCGAGTTTCGTGAAATTGGATGAATCACAATCTGAAACATTCCGTACAGAACGAGGGGTCCGTCAGGGATGCATACTTTCTCCGAAGCTGTTTAACCTCTACGGCGAGTATATTATGAGGAAGGCGCTTGATGGCTGGGACGGCGGCGTTACGGTGGGTGGTACGAAGATCACGAACCTAAGATATGCCGATGACACAACAATCCTTGCAGCTAGTGAGTCTAGTGATCCTTGGAGCGTATAGCGAGAGTGAGTCTTGAATTTGGTCTGCACATAAACCGCTTTAAGACCAAAGTGATGGTGGTGGACAGAGCTCAAGTTTTAAGTCCATCAAATGCGCTCAAGGATTATGAAAAAGTAGACGAATTTACATACTTGGGGTCACTGATCTCTAACAGTGGTAACTGCGAGAACGAAATCGGACGCCGTATCGGGATGGCTAAAAGTGCCATGACTAGCCTTGATAAAATCTGGAAAGACCGCAATATTCGCCAAGTAACTAAGATGCGTTTGGTTCCTGCGTTGGTCTTCTCTATCTTCCTGTATTGGGTGGAGACTTGGTGTCTCAGGAAAAAGGAACGCAACAAAATTCATGCCTTTGAAATGTGGTGCTGGAGTAAGCTGCTGCGCATTCCTTGGACAGCTATGAGAACCAATGTATCTATCCTTGAAGAACTAAAGGTCACCAAGCGCCTGCTGACTACGTGCCAGGAAAGGAAAGAAACTCCGGATGTTTCTTTGGGCTCATAATGCGATCCCCATTGCACAGCCTGGAGAAACTCATCATTCTCGGACAAATGGAGGGGAAGCGCGCTAGAGGAAGAGCGCCGGCTAGATGGGTGGACCAACTCAAGGAGGTGACTGGAGGCCAGATACAGGAAGCGGTACATATGGCGCAGAATCGGACCGAGTGGAGAAAATTGACATACAGTCACGATCCTCAGCATTGAGGGAACGACCAGAAAGAAGAAGAAGTCCCTGTATGTGCTTTCAGTCCAAGTCTTTTAAGTGCATCCTAAATAAATTTACGTCCATATTTGATATCGCTGGGAGGCAACAAACTTTTCAAAGGCATTTTGTATTGCCTCTTAGGATATTAAATTCCTGAGAGGCAGTACAAAATGCCTTGAAGAGTTTGTTGCCTCCCGGCCAGCTGACTTTTAAAAGAAGGGTATCAATAATCGCCAATGCGTTGGCAAAGTTGCGACGATTGGATAGGTCATTATTGAATAACATGAATAAAAAAGTTTAAAAAATAAGTACTTTTACTTATTCCATACAAAACTGCAATTTCATAGGTAAAGACCTTATACCGCTCCCCGCAAGTCTTGCGGAGCTCAAGGAGGGTCGCGCGCTAACTTAGACTATAAAGATGGCCAATTAAGTGTCTCAATGTTCATGAAACGAGATCGGTATGTATTTCCGTCCGTGTACTTAATCAATGGTGTCCCCACACTAAGAGGATTTAACTCTGCGGCACTGAAGCCAATCAAGCGCCGCATGTGAGCACACAGCTTTGACTCGTTTATAGATTGTTGTCTCGTTTTATAATTGGCAACATTCTCTTTTACTTTTTTAAAACTGTCAATTGAGTCCTTTTATTAAATCATTTCATAAAGAACAAAACACACGACTGCAAAAAAATTTATATTTTTGAAATGGATTTTTTACTGGCTGGTAAGGAAAAAATCAATCCCCCTCCCCCCTTTATTTCCATTTGCGGGCGCCATTTTAAAAAAAATTTATAGCCTATGTCACTCTCACAATTTTGTCAAATTCAACGACACCTCATATGTCAAAAACTGTCCAGCCGTTAGGGATGTAGGGCGTGCCAAACAATTATACATAATACATACTCTCGAAAAACATAACCCTCCTTCTGCAGTCGGGTAAAAATAAGGCCTGTTTTACATCTCTGGATAAGTTCTGAAAATCTCACTTGAAAGATAAATTGACATACTGTTTTCTATAAGCAATATTACAATTAAATAAGCCGTCAAGTAAGCTACTCAGAACTTGTTCAGTGGCGGCGAAACAGTCCGTTAACTACAAAAACTAACGTCTATCTACCTATAAGGCGCTAGACATATTTTTGGAAGAATTGCCTCAATGTAAGTGAAAAAAAACCGACCAAGTGCGAGTCGGACTCGCGCGAGAAGTGTTCCGTACCATTAACTTAAAACATTAGACAGTATAGGCAAAAAAAGTATATATTTTTATTTTATTTATAATTTCAAAAGTATTCATCACAGGATACCCAAAACAATTTTAAATAAGAGTTTCTGCGGCTGTTTCTTTACGTGAGTGATTTGAAGTTTAAAGGTCCATAACTTTAGAAATTACAGGGGGGGGGGGGGGGACACCGTGTAAACGACTTTGGCGGGCTTATATCTCGCTATGAATGGTAAAGCTGATAAAAAAGTGTTTTGAACCCTATCTTATTTTAATAGTCCTTTTTAACGATACCCCACACAAGGGGGTGCACTTTAAAAAAAAATTCACCCCCCCCCTTTACATGTATGGGGAGGTACCCTTAAAAAGGGGTGATTTTAATTTTTCGTATTTTTAAAAATGAGATCAATATGTGAAGTATCCTCGAACCAAGTTACATGCAAATCAGTCCATAAACGTCGAAGATATTCTGCTGTGACAGACTAGGACGGACTGAACGGACGGACTGAACGATCTTATAGGGGTTCCTTGTCGGACTACGAAACCCTAAAAAGGAGACAATCCTTTTGAAGACCAGATAAATAAAGTTATATGTTGGTTAAACAAGAGAGTATAGTCAAAATTCCAATTCTGAAACAAAGTAATTTTCAGGAAATATGAATCTAGGTACATAGTTTTTCCCTAATTCAATTCAACAGTAGGTAAATATTTTCCTGAAAGTTTAGTAACTCTCAGAACATACTTTACTCATTCAACTCCTATAATAATATCAGGAAATGTTATTTTTTACGATCGGATCTTATATTTGTGTTCCACTCCAAAGCGTCAGAAGTATGTGAAGGTGAAAAAAAGCATAGAGGCCAAATTAAAAAATATATACGGAGCAAAATTCACAAAATTCCTCTTTATATCAACCTTATATAGCCTTTTGGGGTATCTTATGAGGTAGCCAATTGTCGCTCGGCTCTCCCACTATTATATATTAGGCCACTATTATATCATCTGGGGACATGATTTATAAATCTTAGCTGCTCTTGGTTAAACTAACTCCTGATTAACAAATACTTAAATCATAAAAAAAGTATAAGAGTAGAGGGCATTAATTCCTCAACTTAAAGACAAATTAATGATCGACTAAAAATATTATGATTGATTACAGTGCCTATATTGTTTTCTATGCTTTTCCATTACAAACGTAAAAGTGTGCATACGTAATGTAAGCTGGTATTATTAATGTTCGTCGCCAAGGCCTGCCGGCGTTAACTTTTTAAGACCAATAAAAAGTTACCGTCTCGCGCGGTTAACTTTTCAAATTGGAGATTTATTGTGTTCGCTCGGAAGCTTCCGATGCGTACAGTCAGCTGCAGAAAATGTGATATTCCTAGTTGATAATACCCCTAGTGTATTCGGGTAGTATTTTTAGTGAACGGCGAGACGGGTAGCTACCGCAAATATTTCAACCTTAGTTAAATTGTCAATGTAACATTTAACTCTTATTTATATTAGGTTATTTCAACTAATTTTAGTTTTTATTATCGTTGGTTTTGGTTTAGAGATTATTATAATAGTTTACCTCTACTTACTTTACTTTACATCCCTTTTGAGTAAGACTAATTATTAGTTCCCTATTACAATATAGTATACTTTTATTAGGCTGATGTTACTTTGCATATTGTTCACTTAACGCAGTGAGTTAGGGCTCTAGTATGTGTGCAAAGTCTTAGAAAATGTAGTTACATTGTTAGGCCATGTTACCTTTTTACATAAAAATGTAGTTTCCAACAGTGAGTCGTTCGTTTATTCAGTATTTTATTGGTAAGACTGTACCAAAACTAAATAGTTTAATCTCTAACTCAACACGAATCAACACCACGAAAGTATTAAAAAAAACTTTGACTAAAATGTCTTCCGGTCTAAATGGCCGACCGAAAAAGAAATGGTCACTTTACTGTGTCGTTGTTTGTGTCTACATTTTCAGTTTAGAGAAGAGGTTTTTTTTAAAATTTGCTGCCATTTTGACCACTTTTAAGTCATTTTATAAATATAAATAAATGACGGCTAGTAACTTGGTAAATCAAGAATGTAAGAGGAAACGCGGTCACTTGGCATTTAAAAAATAGGTATTTGAATAAAATGTTGCTGTCTCGATGTAATCTCTGGTGGCCGCCCAAGCAAGAAAGGGATAAATGAGCTCAGACGATAAATGGCTTCTTACATTTGACCAAAACAGCATTTCGTAATCCCCTATTTCCTCGTCGAAAAATTGACAAATGAAAATATTTTTTTATGAAGTAGGTAATTTAGCAAAGGGTTGCTCCTATGTTTTAGTTTTAGTGTTAATTTGCGTAGATTTTTTTAGTGTCTGAAAGTTGAGGTTGAAATTTGGCAATTTTATTAGTTTTTGAAGGCTCACATTTCCTTTGTTAATTCGAATATGAGAAAAAACGAAAAATAGAAGCATAGCTGTGGTAAATATAGATTTTTTGGTAAAAAAAAGTTTTGCCTTTAGCCGCTATCCAGGGAGAAAACGTGTAATGAAAACGAGATAATAGAAAAATGACGCCAGGGCCCCATTTCACCAAACCGACATATGTCAGTGACATATGTCGGCTCAGGATTGTAAACATTTCTAGCATTTCTGTGACAATTGTCAAATTTCACAACTTCAGCACAGTTGTGAAACAAGAATATTTATTACAACTCGACATATTTGTATTTGTAAATTGTCGGGAATTCTGGATATGAGGTCGGAGCTGTGTCTGTTTTGCGTGACAATTGTAGTGTTTTCGCTGTGCAAACAAAAGGTACGGCTGTGATAGCGATTAAGAAGAATAAATAGAGATCGGATAAATATCTTAATTGAAATTGGTTGGTTTGCGTTTAAAGAAAAATAAATAAAACCATTGTAGAATATATAATAATTACAAAAAAACTTAAAATACCTAAGATTTGTGAGATTGTCGCGCCTGTCGCGTTAATGAAATAGGGCCCTGGTCTTTCTCCTTAATATATTTAACCTCGTTGTCAATCTAGACCTTTTTATACTAAAATATTTTTAACACGCAGTCCTTAATAAAATCTACCTTCTACCAGGCCTGTGTATCTCCCCGCGGAGGTAGCAAAAACGTACCTACGCGCGGCGCACCTACGTAGGTGCTAAAACAAGTTGCGTGTCACTACCGGCCAGAGCCACGCTCGCGCGTTTTATTCACCGGCGGCCGCGCGGCTACGTTGCTGGCTGGACGAGAATGAATAAAGTACTAGAAAGAGGCGCTAGATGGCGTTAGAAGCTTCTCGTAGCAGTCAACCCTATCGCGTCGCGTGATATTACGTCACTGAATAGGTTTAGTGTATTATGAATCATATTTCAGAGCAGAAAGTATGAAATTATCTTGCAATGGATTTTTGTAGGTGTCTACACGAAAATGTGCTTGACTCTGAGGCGAACTAAATTACGCCATATTGTTGACGACATTGAGTAGACATTTCTTTGAATACAATTGCTAAGTCATACTTCTGTACGAAGTACTAGTATTCTGTGCTTCTACTTCTACGTCTCTACAATTAAATCCAGGGTCAAAACTCAAAACTTTTTTATATTCAGGGTACCAATTTACCCGCGTTATCGGTTTTCGAACGATAATATAATTTCCCCCAGTGAATGCTTTCTAAATCAATTTGTCAGATGTCCAAGATAATAAATATTCCCCTCCTCTTTACTAGAGGTACACTTGAGAATCAGGGATGCTAATACCACGCCATTAGTTTTCTTTCAGTTCTTGCCTTCTCCTTTAAATGCTGGTCAAGTCGCACACATCTTTACATATAACTTATGTTATGTTTAGTATATTGTACCCATGTATATTTTATGTATGATTATTGTAAAATTATATTTTGTATGCGTAATAATATGTATGTTTATGTACTTAGCATATTTATTAGTTTTATTAACATTTAATAGTCTGTGATTTATCTATTTGTATAATTGCTTATATCGTGTCTTTCTTTCATTCTTTACCCATTTCTCTTTATTTTGATAGTTTTCACCGCCGACCCAATTCAATTTTAGACTGTCTTCTACCCGGAGGTTGTCTGGAAGAAATTGCTTTTAGCAATAATTCCGCCTAAATTGAAAAATTCTCTATGAGCATTTATATAAATTTATTCTGTGTGTGGTGTGCAATAAAGAGTATTTATCTACCACAGAAATGCACAGTCAAAACTCTAAATAAAAATATATGAGGTTATAAAACCTAAGTAATGTTTATTTATTCATATGCAACTGTGTAGATAAAATCATGGTGATTAATATTACCTACCTATTTTGAGTTCAATCTAGAAATACAAGGGCTTTCGCCTATTTCTTCTTACTCGTCGAAAGTGTTGGTTAAAACGCTTTTAAATAATAGCGGATACCAGTACCGTTACCATGAGTTTACGGTGGTTTTACTCGCTAGCGACGACGTAAAAAAAGTGTATAGAAAATTTTAGTTCTCTAAGTAATGGCTAGAGGCGCTGTGCAATTTTCCATACACTTTTTTTACGTTGTCGCTAGCGAGTAAAACCGCCGTAAACATATGGTAACGGTACAGTTATTTATTATACGAGTAGCTATGCAATAATTGTATTATTTTAATTTTTCCACTGTAACTAATACTAAAATGTAAGAAGTGGAAAAATCGCACACTGACAACCCTGTTCAGAATCATCCGTCTTCATCGTTTCTGTTTCTTTTATTGCCTGTATTTCAGTATATTTTTCTGCTCTTTGGCGTATATTAAATTAACTTTTTGTGCTTTTAGCCTGGCCTGGTGTGATGATGAGAAATGTTTTATTGGAAGTAACAGTGGGAATATTTTAAACTAGCAACCCACCCGGGATTAGTACGGGTACAACTTAAAAAATAAAATATAACCTATGTCATCATATTCAGGAATAACGTAGCCATCTACGGGTGTGATACTTTTTAAAATCACACACATACAATCACAATACATTATATAAGCATGCCTACAATCTCACAGAATTTACCTCTTTATAATATTCGTATATAGATTATGCAAACACCCTGTAAGTTCTTACTAGCTAGCAGTATTACATAGTTCTTTAATTAAAGCAAACTTATAGAAACCATCGTATGATATAGTTTAGTGGTCGTAGTAATATACGTGAAAATCTACTTTTAACTGGCAATCCCCTTTACATTTAATGCAATGTGTATATGTTAATGTAATAAATCCGTTTTTAGGTTAGGTAGTTGATTTTACCTTAATTAATGCTTATGTTGGGTGATTCATCATAATTCTTTGTTATTTATTGTAAAACTTTGAAAAAAGGCTATGATATTATCGACGAAGTTTCTCCCGCTGCTTCTTCTCGGCACTAGCCCACGATTGCACTGAAAAAAAAAATGATTGGTTAACAGTAACCAAAATTTGCCTACTATTAGGCCGTAATCTAGTGACTTGCGAACTTTGTTACTGATAACAAGAAGTTTGTTAATATTTAACTTAAATTGACTTCCCTACAACGCAACCTTCAGCTAACAAAACTAGCTTGGTGTGTGTATCGAAGCAGTGGTGGCTAGGGTCAATATAAGGACGTGTATAAGGGTACTTGTTGGAGCTATATTCAAAAATAAATTTTAATTTTAAAGTTTTCATGTCACTCCTTCACGGCCTTCTTTTTGAGCGCTTTTCGTGCTCCTTATAAGCCCACACAGTTCACGTCAATTTGTTGTAAGGTTTGAATTGCTATGTCAACCTGTCGCGTAATTATGTAAAGCTAGTATGCTAGTGTCAAGGGTGAGCTCGGGACGTGTGCTGAATGCTGATGGAGCTGGCCTTGGCATTAGAATGAGATAGATGTAGGTCGCAGGGTAGCTGTCATAACGCGGTGACGTCAGCGTGAGCGAAAGCTCGATCGACTTTACGCATTCTTGTTCTAATATCCTTGGTAAAATAGCGGTAGGGTTCTATTAAATACTAGCAAGCATAATGATTATATATATTAATTTTAGCAAGCAGTTATTAAGAGTAATTAAGTGTGAATAGAGAATTGGTCTTCACAATCCTGCAATCCATTACAAAATAGCCATTTAACGGAGCCCTAAAAATAGGGTACGTATCCAAGCAGTCTAAATTGAATTGTAAAGTTGCCCAATCGTCACCAAGTGAGTTAACTGCCTTACATTTCAATATGAATTGTTTGGAATCCGTCGCTGGCGACGTGGCTTTGGCGTCTTAGCCTGTCAACATAGAGCTCCATGAACACGATGACAGGTAAATGAGGCAAAGCTTTAATAAATAAAATGTTTCAAAAAACACATCAATTTCGTAGATTCAAATTAAGCTCGAGCTTGTGCTATGGCGACCAGAATAACGGATAGACATACTTATATACGTTTATGTACAATTCATGACTTAGGTACAAATGCTCGTGCTCATCACACAAACATTTGCCCCTTGCGAGATTCGAACTCGCAACCTCTAGTTTTGAAGTCCGGAGCGCTACACCAAGAGATCGTCAAGCTCTTAAGAGTGATTCTCCGGAAAGCATTCTCCGCGTCACCTTCGTGGCGATTTTTAGTTTAAGTTTTTTTGAAAAGAAAAAATACTACACTAAAGAAGGCCTAAAATTATAATGAATTCTGTTGATATCAATCAAATCGGATTATTATTCACTCCGATATTTAATTTTGAAATTCCGGTACCCACGAAAGTTATTTATGACTCCACGAAAGTTACGAAACGTATTTTTCACAGCGAAGTTCCACTTTATTACATAAAAATATTTAAAATAAAACCTAAATAATTAAAAGAATATCTGCTTTTACGAAAAATAATAGATTGTTTCTAGTAAAGAGCATGAAAAGCATTAATAAATAAATCTCTTAACCTTTTATATAGTAAAAAGTTTCGGTTTGACGACAAAGTAGAATCAAAGGGTTTGTTAGCTGACATTGATGTACAATAATATTGTCAAAATTGCCTTCATTACAATACAACCTAAGTACAAAAGGCATGATCAAAACGAGCGCAATTTTTTTAGTCAAAGAACTTGTAGATGATCTTTCCGTAACTTAATATAGTATTAAATATTGCACTTGGAAAAATAGCAATATCCAATTTTCAGATGGCATTTGATTATCACGTTTTCACTTAAAACAAGATTTTAAAGTACAACTTTGATCATTTACGTGCAAGTGAAATATTTTTAGTACGCACAATAGTCGCAGTTTGCAAAGATTTGCAAAAAATATTTATAGTTTTTGACTTTTCTATGTGATTTAATTCGTTGCGGGATCGAAGTAGAGTAGTTTTTTTTAGGACGGTGTGGCAAATAAACACTTTTACTAGATATTTATAAAAGCTAAGCCTGACTACACAGGGATTGCAGTGGTAGAGTTGCATTAAATAGCTTAAGGACGGCAACGTCGCTATAGCCATGGACTATCCATGCTATAATTAAAATGAAAATCCGACGACTACAAAAAAATATAAATATGTCGAACGTTTAATGATATGAAGAGAAACGGGAATTTGGCACAGGACTATCCTGGTTTATTAATAGCTGTCTGGACGCTTTCCATTTGATAAGTTTATATATCTCACGAAAAAAAACAGAAACACTTGTAATGTTTTTGTTACACGTGTAATGTTTTAATGGTATGCAACCCTGGCTGATGGAATGTGTCAATAATATAAGTTTGAGTCTTAGAGTAATGGAGTCCTTGCAAATTGATTGATTAGATGTGGGTATTGTTCAAAGTGTTTTGGCTATGCCCTTATCCGATGAAGCAAATATATAAATATATATAAGCTTTGTAAGATAGGCATAAATACAACACTTTAAAACGGCATCTTTAGATTTAAGCACTTTGTTAGTAATAGCTTTGAGTTACGATGGAGCTGACATGCCTGAAAGGCAAAAGCTTGCTGCAAAAGAAAAAAATAATTGTCATTGTATAGTCGCTAGTAGAATAGAAGTACCATTTTATTGCAAAATCATAACAATAGGTTTAATCTGACGTGTTTTCATAATTTAGCAAATTAAGCTATAAATTCTACTAAAACTGTGCGTTTGTGAATGCCGCAAACATTAAAAATGTAAATTAAATGTTTCGGCGCGGCCGAAGTTTCGGCCTGTTTTTGGCCGAAACCGAAACTTTGGCCGAAACTGGCCGAAACCGAAACCGAAACTTCGGTCGGTCACTATTTGCAGGATCGTCTATCAATCTTGCTGGTGGACGACCTACGCTACGCTCTTGACCAAACGGTATCCAATCAAGAACCTTTCTGCACCATGCCTTGCCCATTGCCACTTGAGCTTTGTGATCTACAGGGCTATGTCTCTTACTGTAACCTTAGTTCTTCTACGTATCTCATTAATTCTCTCAATCCCGTGGAGAGACACCGAACTTAGCTCGTTGTGTGTCCTTAAACTTTTTTATAACGCCCATAGTAAAAGACCATGTTTCGGATTGATTGTAGACGTTCGTTTTTAAGCACTGTAGTGTTTGGTTCAAAATGATGCCCTCGCGTATTTTTGGGAATCTATCCAGCTAAGGTGAACCTGCCCAAAAAAATCACTTGTCCCAGGTAAACGTACTCCTGTCGTCTAAAACTGTAGATCACAGTTTCCGTTGTTTGGAAACATGCATAGTGCCAACTGCCAAGACCCTCCAGTTTCTTTGCCCCAAAAGTGATTGATATATTGTTTATGCCAAATCCTTTTTATTCCACATGTGCATACATTTAATCAAGGGCAGTGTTTTATCAAGTTATACGTAATTTAATTCTATTGAGAACCTTCCTTAATGACATCGATAAATTGATAAGCCTGTTTATAAAAAAAACTGTAGAAAAAAGAAAAAGTGTATTTCCGCTCTCTTGTCACTTTTAACCACGTATGTGTTATAACGTACCGAATAAACTTATTAATTTAAAATGTTGTTTTGTTGATTTAGCAACAAAACTGGTGCCGAAAAGATTATATGTGCTCCGATAGTTCTGCACAACTGTTGGTGAGAGATTGCGCTGCATATTTCTAGCTGTTTTGCTTTGCGAAATTTCGCCGGGCGCAGGCTTTAACCCGCCATCTTGGTGTGCAAAGCGCTTGCGAGAAAGGGACGACGAGGAGGAAGCGAGATAACCAGCTGTGTCACCGTTCAATGTCACTACGTCACTGCTCGTGTCTATGATAGTCACTTCCGGATCGATCAATCAATTGTTCGTTCACTCAGCTGTCAGTGTCAATCACTGTCAGGTTTGTTTACATTGCGAATACAGCGGCAACGTCATTAAAATCATTAAGAAATGGCCGAAGAAAACAGAAACAATGATGCCAATGAGTCTAAACGATTACGAAAAGCGATTGGTCAAATCAAGGCGCAATTTACACGCGCAGATAAATACGTGCGGGAACAGGAGCAGCAAGTATTAATTGATACCGAGGACCTCAAGTTACGCATAGAAGAACTTCGAAGTGGGCTACAAAAATACAAGGAGTTATCTCTAGAGCTGTTGATGCTCACAGACGAGGAACCTGCAGAAGATGATGACCTTGAGGAAAAGTACTTTCGGTTAGTCTCCAAATTCAGAAAGCTTCTAAATGGGCAGGAACCGCGTGGGCCAGTACAAGCTTCACAGAAACAGCCGAGCAGACTGCCTCTGCTTGATATAGCGCAGTTTGATGGAAAGAAGATAACAGAATACAAGTCGTTCATTGAAATCTTCAAAGCCGTTGTGGATCAAGATGCTACATTGACCCCAGTCCAAAAGTTTTTTTATTTAAAGAGGTATCTTAAGGATGATACTCTTCTATTAATTGATGGCTTACCTTTGGTTAACGAATCATACACACAAGCATTGCAGTTGCTTGACAAGCGATATGATAATAAAAGTTTGGTTGTTACTCATCATGTCAATGCTTTATTGGACTGCCAGCCAATCTCAAGAAGTCATTCCTCAGAGTTCAGGCATTTTGTATCATTAGTCAGACAACATTTAGGTGCATTAAATAATCTTGGCCAACAAACGCAGCATTGGGACATGATCATTGTGCCCATTCTTTTGCGCAAATTAGATAACCTTTCTTCCAGGATTTATCATTCGGACCGGGATGAAAATGCTACGCCTACTGTTGAAGGGCTATTAAACTTTATTGAAAGAAGAGCAATGAGTTTTGAAGAGGCTCAAATGTCTGCTGGTAAGTCAAACAATACTTATAAATTTAATAATAAATCTGTAAGTTTAAGCAATATGCGCGAGCCAAATTTAAAAACATGCTTATTCTGCAAAAAGGCAGGACATAAAATTTATTCCTGCAAGGAATATCAAATATTGAGCGCACAAGACAGAATTACTTTTGCTAATAATGAAAAGTTATGTCAAATCTGTCTGAATAAACATAACAACAAATGTCAGTTTCATTTTAAATGCTTAATGTGTAAAAACAAAACTCCTAACACACTTTTGCACTCAGAAACTGAGGCAAGTTGCAATTTTTCAAATAGTAGGGCAGATGTCCAGAACTCGATGGTCTTGTTGCCTACTATAAAGGTACAATTTAAAGCAAAGGATGGTACTTATGTTACTGCGAGGGGTTTGGTTGACAGTGGCAGCCAAGTCTAATTTATCAACAAGAAACTTAGCGATAAATTAAATATTCCCACATTCAATCATGAGATGTTTGTAACAGCTCTTGGTCAAATTCAAAAACCAATCACCAAGGCTGTCAATTTAACAATGTACTCAAGGCATAACAATTTTAGCTGTAATACAGTATTTTCTGTGGTAGACGGTATAACTTCCTTTCTTCCTCAGACAAAGTGTGACCTCCGAGACATTGCGATTCCCAATTTCATAGAGCTGGCTGATGACGAGTTCAATCTACCTGGTGAAATTCAATTTCTGGTATCAGCAAATATTTTCTTTAAAATACTGTTACCAGACAAAATCAGTTTGTCAAAGGACTTATTTTTACTAGCCACAAAATATGGCTATATTGTTGCCGGAGATGTATGCAAATAAAATGTTTGTTTTTCCTTGGAGGATACTTCAAATAAAATTGTCATGCATGCCACTGTAGATGATGACAAAGTAGAATCCCTCCTACAAAAAATTTGGGAAGAACAGCATACTCCTGAAATTAAATCAGAGGGCATATTAAGCAAACATGTGTGTGAAATAAAATTCCAAGAATCTGTTGTATTGCATAATAATAGATTCCAAGTAAGTTTGCCTCTCAAAATGCCAATTGAAGAAGTTAAACTAGGTGATTCATTTAATATAGCGTTACAAAGGCTAAATGCTTTGTGCAAGAAATTTCAAAAAGACAAACAGCTTCAAGAATATGACACAAAATTCATCAATTAATTTTTGATATTGGGTCATGCTAAAAAGATTGATATACTTAATATAGAAAAGCCATTAGAGTGCTGTTATTTTTTGCCGCATCATGCTGTAATTAGGAAAGATAGTTTGACAACAAAACTGAGGGTTGTATTTGATGCAAGTGCAAAAACAGAATTAAATCTGAGTTTGAATGATATCTTGCATTTATAAAAAAAACTGTAGAAAAAAGAAAAAGTGTATTTCCGCTCTCTTGTCACTTTCAACCACGTATGTGTTATAACGTACCGAATAAATTTATTAATTTAAAATGTTGTTTTGTTGATTTAGCAACAAAGCCAACTATTTATTTAGTTGGTAGAACATCAGAGTTCAATCCATTAGACATATCAACCATATTTGATTAAAATTGATGAATGCAAAAAAACTCATGCTTATACCTATTCAAACTATAGTTTGTTAATAATTTTGGGAAAAAAAGGTTAACATGGTTATTTAAAAACATCTACAGACTGAAAGAGAAGTAAATTAAGATTGCATAAATAGACCTTCGTAAACTTACGTGGAGTGAAAGACAACCTTCGTGGTCAAATGTCCACGAAAACCATGCCACAAAAGTTACGAAAATTTTACATTTTCAAAATTTTACAAGTGGTTTTTTGACAAATATAAAAACTAAAAAGCGGACGACGATATTGAAAAGGGGTTTTATACTAAATATTCAACACTTACATTTAAATCATACTATTGTCTTTAAAATTTAACCATGAAGGGTTTCTTCTAAAGGTTGCCAGAAAAAAGTTATTATAAATTTGTGTGCCTGTATTTTCTATATCATAGCGATAAGAAAGGCATTTGTCCTCCAATGATGCTGTAATGAAACTAAAGTTTCCGCAGGGCCATTAAGCATGTCTAAAAGTTGAGGCTCTTTGAAGCTATGGGCCTTTTTTTGTCGCGTTCACGAATCTACCAAAATCGTGTGACCAAGACAAAATATTTTTTAACTCTTTCTGTTTAAACGATATGAATACTGTTTTTTGAATGATCAATCTTGGCCTTTTCACAATTTTTTGACATATAGTATGTGTACATAACACAACAAACAATAAAGATATTTGTGGTTGAACTGAGCGCGAGGTCGTTGGGACGCGCGGAGAACACCGGTTTTGCTCCCGTTTTTGGCAGTAAAATATTATTTAAAAAATATCTGTAAGCCCTATTTCATGTTTAAAACTATGTCTGTGTACATGAATATACAGAGAATCATTTAAAGTTGATTTCGAAGCTTTTTATTTAATGGGTCGGGAATTATGAACGTGTGACCGCCAAAAAACGACCCTCGGAGAATCACTCTTAAGAGTGAACCCTAAAACGGTTAAAGATCTTAATAAGACTACATAAAAATTTAACTAGTGCGAACATGAACTTGACTCTAACTGGGACTTCAACACGATGTCGCCATAATAAACTAGTCCAATGCGAGGGTAGTAGGGAATTAGAGTCACGGTCGCCCTCGCAGTCCGCATACTGATGCCCTTGGCATTACACTGTGCGTGGAAACAGCCAAGTTTATTTCTATTTGAAAGCATTTTGAAATTCCCTTCACACCCTGTATAAATTCCGTCTTATTTGGTGTCTACTTTTCTCTTGTTGTTTATGTCTGTCTGTAGGATATGAGCAAAGAAACCTCAAAGAGTAGGCTTTCAGAGGCGGATTAAGTATGCCTTATTGATTGATGATATATACCTACTGAAGTATAACGTATTATCGTTCTTGGGTATACTTCCGGTCAAATAGTAGCTAGTTTCCCTAACTTGGCCAGAAGTTGTACCTATGCATCAGGCATGCTTCGGTTCAGATATTATGCGGGTGATCAATGGCTTTTGTTCGACTTGCATTGCATGACGGATAAACTTCTTCGCCCATAGTTGTAACTTGTAGAAGTTATATCCTACAGTCTTATACGATTTGGAATAAGTTTAGTCTAGTTAACCACAACAGGTTCTTCTTCTTCGTGTGGGGTGCAGTACCTAATTATAGGGAAGAAAATGATAGATACTTTTTGCCAACAAATACAATCACACACACACAGACACCAAACAACATTTAGGTACACAATTTCGTGGTTTATTTGTACATTAATAAATTGTTTTAATTAAATTATTGATGATTTTATTTTGCACTGAGCACTCTACTTAATTAAATCAAATTTCACTTACAAAAATTAATCGACTGTGTCATCCGGTGGGACTCAAACCCACGTCCCTTCGCTATCCGGGCGAGTGCTCTTACCAACTAAGCTACGGAGGACGTTAGTCAGTCGACGAATTTTTGCAAGTGCTTGCTACGCCAGTGAGCCGGCGTTCGATTTCATCAATACTTGGGGAATGTACCCGCATGTATCCAATGGCAATATTTTTACAAACTCACTCTCACTCTACTTAACTTAATAAATACTCGCAAAAAAGTGATCGTCCACAATTTAAACTAGAACCAAGTATGTTTAACATTTCAAATGTATCTGGTAACTTAGAACCAAAGTAATGTAATTCTCAAGTATAATATTTAAACTGTAATTAAAATCATAACTGAAATATGCATAATCAAATATTAGGGCTGAACGTTTGCACCTTGAACTGACAATTAGCTAACTTCAGTTCATGTACTTTGCTATTACTTACTATCTTATTTGTATAAACTGGATGAACAAAGGTTAATAATTTTATCAAGGTCAGGCTTTGTATAAACGGGTGCCTGTAATTAAGCGCACTTAATAAACTAAATGGGACACACCCATAACTTTGCTATGAGTCAGCTTTATCCACAGGCTGTTATTAAATAAAAAACTGTTATGGGGTGAAAATGGGTGGAATGCTTTTACAGATCAGGGCAGGTTGATGTGCTACATTGTGTAAATACATAATAATAATAATATATTTATTTGTGTTTAAAATATGATATGCCTACTGTGTTGTTTCCTCAACACAGTAGGCACATCATATTTTTAAGTAAATCCATATAAAAGAATAGTGTACCTAAGGTGCGCGAGGCTGGTGCCTGAAATATGTTAGGATAACTGGTTCTACAGGTCACCAGGCCCCACCCAAATATCACAAAAACAATAGTAATAATCAGTATTCACAACTATTTTATAAATGAATATTTTTAATTAAATAAATAAATAAATATTGCTCAGATCCCAAAGTAAGTAGCTTCAGCACTTGTGATAAGGAAATCTGAAACAACTGTGGTACCACAACACCCAGACCCGAGATAATATAGATAATGAGAATTTCTATATTATTCTACATATATTACTGTTTAATTGTCACGTGCCTTTAATAAAACATGTTTTACCTAACATTCCACGTAAAGTCTTTTCGGAAGTTTTACGATATTACAATGTAAGAGTACACCTTTTAGGTAAGAGCTAATAGGTATGCTCAGCCTATATTATAAGTACAAGTCATGTTTCGGCCTAAAATGTGCTAAAGTTCTCACCCTGTACACAGGCATCAACAAGGCCCTTGAGTTACGGTAACACGGCATCCATTACGCGGACGTAACTTTGCTGCGATAACACTTTAAAACGCTTCCATTTTGGCAACAATTTACATGCCTTCTTTCAGGTCAACATAACCTTACTAACTGGATTTTCCTCACCAAACTTTGTTACCACGGCAACCCCTGATGAGCCAGGGTCAAAAGCTAGCTTGGCTTTTACTAGTAAAGCCTAGTAATTACAGGAGAATGGGACTTTATCCCACCACCACAGCTCCTCTTTCCAGGCCAGGATCTATAAGCTAGCCCGGCCCTTAGACAAGATGCAATCGTTCTATAGCGAACTTCGCTATCGCCAACAAAATGTATGCAAGTCACATGTTAATTATTAGAAAGTTCGTAGTTATTAGAAAGTTCGTAGTCAATACTTAATCTTTATATCTTATATAGTCTTAATAGACGGCTACTTTTGGGCACGTTTTTTAACGTCTTATAAATGATTATTCAAGAAAATAGCACATGCAATAAAGTTAAGAGAAAAACTATAAAGATTAAAGTAGACAAGTCAACCAACTTAAATGTAGCTGGAGGAGAGTTTTCGTAAACATAGAAAACGGACTGCATCATAATTTTGTGAGTTCTTTAACCTATAGGTTTTGTAACTACGGAACCTTACCCTTGGTCGAGATACGACCAAGGGTAAGGTACTGGGTCAATTTTTATAAAGAAAATATTATACCTTACTAGTGAAGTAAAGAAGCATTTAACCATTGTACTTATTCTGTGCCATTACCTTCTTACGTGTTACGTTCTGGTGAATATATTTCTTTAGAGGTTTAATATCAAAGTTAGACTTTTGAAGTTAATTTAACACGAGTGAATCAGCTTTGTTCTGAGCTGTCGCGTCTGTCACCGAGATGTGGGTTGCCACACTCGTATTGTCACAATTGAGCTTGATGCGGCATGATTAGTACTAAATATACTGTCTTCTCGCTCAAATAAAAAAAAAAAGATTTTTTTATTGATTTAGGACATCACAATCACAGAACAGAAGCACAATAGAAAGATTTGTTTTCAGAACAGTAGTATGACTCAGCCGAATTTTGAAATTAGAAATTGTCTAGATTTTTATTCTTCATATGTGTTGTGTTTTAGGTTTAGCATTGAGTCATATTTTTATTAAAGATTATTTATCATATCAAATATAATAATAAGTTTATTGTCTATAAACAGCACAGTATGTCAGACTACCCCAATTTGAACTTAAGACCACCTCTATATCCTACGTAATATAAACTGTTTTCATAGTTTAAATATGTAATGTGAAAACCGTCTAGCTATTGCGGGTCATGAGATACAGCCTGGTGACAGGCAGACGGACAGTGGAATCCTAGTAAAAAGGGCCCGTTTTTACATTGTCAGTTCGATAAGACCAGGTACAAATTTACGAGTTTGCTCCTACAGATCATTGAGCCTTAAAAATATATTTAAATCCTATGTGTATAAAAATATCCATAGACCCTGCAGTTCCCGAAATCTTCGGAGGCATTGAAAATTTTGCTGAAAGATTTTTTTTTAGTTTCCGAGTTAAGGCTGTTTCAATTTTGACAGCTGTCATCCGAAATAAAGATCTCGTCGAGCCCTACGATTTGTCCCTACACACCAGTAGTCTTGTGTGGATGGTTTCCGAGATATTGCTGTTTTAATTTTGACAGCTGTCATCCGAAATGAGGATGTCGTCGAGCCCTACAATGTCTCCCTACACACCAGTAGTCTAGGGTGGGTAGTTACCGAGATATGGCAGTTTCAATTTTGACAGCTGTCATCCGAAATAAAGATGATTTTATACATGTTTCATATAACCTACTTTGTTCAATGATATCTATCTGCATTTCGAAAGTCAGTCTTTGACAGCGAACCGGCTTGCGCTCCGCGTGTCACTTCGTGGGTTTGTTTGCCCAAATTTGCTCAACGGGCCGTGTAACTGACGTGTATGCATGTGTGTGTCGATACGGGTGCTCTAGTATGAAGATAAAATACTGTATATCTATATACCGTGACAGAAGTACCGTATTTTACATTCAACGACAGCCACACGGTGTCTTTGTAAAATTAACAATTTATAGTTTACGTAAATAGTCAACCAGCGTCCGTGGTCACAGTAAAGTAAAGTTAAAAGGTATAAAGTGTTTAAACGTCAGGGTTTAAATAAAAATGAAAATAAATCTCAAAGTGATATGTACATTGTGTTGTAATTTCTTTTTTATTGTGCGTTAAAGAGTTATAGGCGTCTTTGGATCATTAAAAACAAGTTTTTGAATTAAATATTGAAAAATGCGTTGGATATACAATACTAATTATAATGATAACAAATAATTTATTTCTTTAAAGTCGGTACAGTATATTATATTAGTGACCGAAGCGCCCTTTTAAGCTAATAAGTCTGTGCCAGGGAGCAACGCTCTTCCATTTATGAAATTCGTAAACAGGTAAACTTTTAAAACTAATCCAAAACATTATTCTAAAAGTAAATTATTTAATAATTTACATTTCTATGTGCATTTTAATATAAAATATATATAATTTTGTTTAGTCTCTTTAATACTGACTTATTAGCCGATTAGCAAGAGATTACGCAGGGGCAAAAAATTGCGTCTTCTGATGTAGGGGGCTAAGGTCCACGAGCCAGAGAATTAAGTAAATGCATGCCTGCAGTGTTTGGTCCAGCTAGTCCGGCGCAAATCACAAATTACCACTTAGCTGCAACTACCTTTGTAAATATTTTACTGATGATGAAGATTAAAATTGAACACCCAAACTTCAGTCTTGGATGTAGCTACAAATAGTTAGTTCATCATGTTGCGGGGATACCGCGGCTTTGTCTGCTCAAATGATTAAATGATGTCTGATTTTTGCAATGTTTTCATAGTTATTCACATATATTTGGGAAGTAGGTTATGACTATGATATTACATTTAAGTTAAGTTCGTTTTATAAAAATCGGTCACACCGTTCTTGAATTAGAAATGGTACTTATATAATTGGACTTTGTTTTATGTATAAGAGACAATAAGATAGATATCTATAAGTGACCCATCTGTTCATGTACCTATTACACACTATTCTAATAATTTGAAAGGTGTTGACGTGCGTTTCATGGCTGCTGTTATACCTATATCATAATGTCAGCTCGTCGGAATTAGTCAAGTTATCCCTTAAGCATTAAGATATAACTTCTATGAAACTCTCTCATTTAGTGACGCATCAAATACGCAATTTAAAACTGCAACTTTAAACTTTAACGCTCTGGCAAATGACCGCCATCTTAGATCCGTATTATTTATATATTTTTACTAGTGGTTCCCCGCGACTTCGCCCGCAAGAGTTGGATTTTCAATATAAACTATCATCCCCCATTTCACCTTAATGTTTTTATATCACGACAAAATGTAGCCTATGTCCTTTCAAGGGTCTCGAACTGTCTCCATACTAAATTTCATCTCAATCGGTTCAGTGGTTTAAGCGTCAAGAGCTAACAGACAGACCGACAGACAGACACACTTTCGCATTTATAATATTAGTATGGATTTACTTGTCCATTTTACCTATTCTATTACTTGCACCAAACTCCCCTTTGTGAATGAAATTTTACTTACGCACAAATCATACCTTTAGCTTAAGGTAGTCTGGAAGAGATAGTATTATCGCTATAACCGTTGTATATCTTTTTGTGTAAATTTCCTAACTTTTTTCTGACACAATGTGCAATAAAGAGATCCATCTATCTATACTTTTATCTAGGTATCTATGTAGCTTCAAAACAGACGAAGTTTCATACAAACTTTTTCCCTATCGTAAAATAATTGAATTAAAAAAATTTAGTGTTTACCTATACTAATACCTTATGAATAGGCAATGCACTTATAATCATACAATTATTTATGTATGATTATAAGTGCATTATTATATTTATACGCATTGGCGTACACGTACTAGCCATTTCCATAGGTAGCCGAGCCTTGAAGTAAATTCCAACGCTGCCGTCATTTGTATGATGTTATCAACTATACCTCATTCACCGGGCCAAGTCCAACAATGTAAACAAACCATTGACTAACCTATTAATCCTATTATCTGAAGATTTTCGGCACATACACAAGTGAATTTCTTCACAGAACTCACAAAAACCTTCACCAATTACGCCGTAACAATATAAATACGATTATTGCATACAAACACACATAATTACACTCAAAAACGTAAATCATACGAAAAATATCATCATTTTGACAAAGACAAGAAGAGGACGGCAAACTTTATATTTTTTAATGTAGTGTTGGGAAACCAATTTTGTTCAATTGATCGATTCAATTGATCGATTCAATTGGTCATTCGAAACTCGCATGTTTAGTAATGTTTACCCTAAAAGGAATGATATCAAAATTATGTTGTTTTATTGTAGCATTTATTTGAAAGGTTACTGTTCATGAAATGATATGGTGTTAAAGATAAAAAGTAGGTACATTGTTTTTTTTAAATATAAAAATACAATCAAAATTGGATTTATAATTTTAAAACTCTGCCTAAAATAAAGCTTTCTGAGTATGAATTAGTTATTTAAATATTACTAAACTCAGTGCATGATTAAGTTTAACCTTTTAAAATTACTAAATGCAATCAGTCGTCATCCGTACAAACTTTTTATTAAATTATATTTAACTTTTATAAACAAATAGAATAAATATTAATACATAAATTAAATGCACAAGCAAACCCGCTTGATACCCGTAGTATGCGGTAACTATACCTAAGCGCGCACTGATCGGACGAAAATGTTCGGTGCGCGGGTGGCTAACGCTCGCCAGTCGAGAGAACGCCGCCTGCAGCGTAACCCGTGTGTACCTACCGCGTGAGCAAAGGTTTTCATGTTAATTAATAATAATATTATTTATTTCTCACCATAAGTAGTTTTAAAAATACATAATGTTGTCTAAAAATAACAGGGCACGTATAATTAAACTTAGATGCTAAAGACAACAAAGATACACACAAAATAAAATATTATGGCAGGCTAACACCTGAATTAGGATTGCTCCTGTATCTCAGGTTGTTAGCCTTCCACCCCATACAAAGGTCTTTATGACAAACATAAAGTAAGTATTATTACGCAGTCTTAGTACGCAATTGTCACACTTCTATTCACGCGAGCACTAACAAACATAACTATTCCACCTATGACCTCGATCGCCATAAGGTACTCAAAACACCAGGCCAAATATAAATGAAAATTCATCGCAAAATTAAAAAAAATATATATATAGCCGTTTTTATGATACAAAAACGGTTTCATCTCAAATGTTTAGAAGGTAGGTACACAGTTAAATTTAATCAAGACAGTCAAACAGCAGCCCATTAGATCAAAACACAGTGTAGGCATCTGATCTGATTATGTACAATCCTATTGTTTTTACAGTTCACACACACAGTGACACATAAAGAGAAAAAAAAACACTGACTAAAATATAAAGTACAGAAATCATGGTAAACGAAAACTAATAAATAACACAATAACCTCTTTAAAATATATGCTCAAAAACAAATTACACGCGCTTGATTACACTACAACGGAACATGTCCTTGTTAGGTATTCGTAGTACCTAACAAGGACATGTTCCGTTGTAGTGTAATCAAGCGCGTGTAATTTGTTTTTGAGCATATATTTTAAAGAGGATCTGTTCATATTGTACATTTGTTGCGGATCGTTAAAGTATCTATAAAGAAAAGGTCCGGTGTAAATAATTTGTCGTCGAGCAAATATAGTATTAAATGTGGGTACTTGAATGCGCAAACGTCTTTTGTATCGCGGCAGTTTAGCAGGTTTTGTGGTGGCGAAGAATTGAGTTGTAAATAAATAATTGTCTAACAGTCAGTAGGTTCGTTTCTTAGTAAAGTTGGTCTGTAGGGTAACATATAGGTTTGTGTGTCATGACCTTGATAACAGCACGCTGTGCTCTTTCAAGTTCCAGAAAGTGAGTTGCAGCGGCACCACCCCACACCGGTATGCAATATGTCAAGAGTGATTGGCATAGGGCATAGTAAACTGAAGTAATGAGTTTAGAGTCGGCCGCATCCCGGAGGTTTTTAAAGATATAGAGAAGCTTACGGACCCTTTTACTTAGTGCCGAAATATGTGGTTCCCAATTTAGGTTTTTATCAATAACAACACCTAGGTATTTGTGAGCATCGGTTTGACTAAGGCAAGGGCAATTACATGGGGCGTCTGGATTAGCGTCTGTTAGAGATACATGCAAAGGAGTGAGCTTTAATAGTGAATGATGTAGGTGGCTTTTTAATGTCAGTGATTCTGAAACAGATGTACTTAGTCTTGGGGATATTAATCGTCAGGAGGTTGTCATCAAGCCATGTCATAACCCTTCTGAGACCATTTTCAGCCGACGTCTGGAGAAGAGGCCATGATTTTCCACGGAAAAGAAGGGCTGTGTCATCGGCAAAAGCAAGAGAGCTGCCATTGTCTATATTAAGTTGGCAAAGATTATTAACATAAATGAGAAATAAGGTAGGTCCGAGGGTACTACCCTGCGGTACGCCATATGAGATATGTAAACTGGGGCTGACGGAATCCGCAACTTTGACTACTTGGGTTCTATTTGTAAGGTAATCCTGGAACCAATCCAGCGAAGTTCCACAAATTCCGAGATCTTGTAATTTAAGCAAGAGAAGTGGAATAGACACAGTGTCAAATGCCTTTTTGAGGTCCAAGAAAATGATGTCATCTTCGTCATCATATTGACTATTTTTGGTGTTTATTCATTTAACTTTAATTTCTTAATTTTTCATGTGTGTGACCGTTTTCTTTGTGTGGTTGTAAATCTTGTGTATAAACGTAAGATAATTATATTTACGGACATTTAACCTTAAAATCGTCTACAAGACGAAAGTATCTTTAAATTCACTACTAAGTTTCCTACATTCCATTTTCAGGTAAGACCGATAGTAAATATCTTTCAATTCGTTACCCCTTTTTTCCTAAATCGTTTTGGTCAAGTAAAGTTAAATCATTTCACTTGTCTTTTTTTTATTTATAGCATTCGATTGTATATTGTTCAATTGACTAAATTCCTCTACTTTTTCCCAGCACCAAATATTGTCTATGGTATTCGAGCCGCCATATTTGTTTACATTGTTTGACTAAGCCCGGTGAATGAGGTATAACTGTTGAAGTAATTAGCACTATAGCTTTTGTAGGTGTTTCCCTTTCTCGCCTTTCCCCGTTAAACTTGCAGTACCTGGGCGACTGAACTTTACTCGGTTACTACTATTTAATAAAATGGCTTTATAACTTGTAAGTCTTATAATTTAAAAAACAAAAAAGCTATAAACTTAAATAAACACAAAAAAAAACAAAAAGAAAAAAAATTTTTCGTGACCGAGCGAGAATCGAACCCACGTCTACAACATTTCTTCAGTCTGACGTCTTATGCACTCCGCCATGACGCCTATGCTTACCGTGACGAAATTAGCGACCATATTCTGCGTCGAACAATGGCGAAAGAAAAACGCGTTAAAACTTAAAATCACGCGTTTTCCCAAACATGAGACTAATAATGTAGAAAGATTTTTACCCCCGATAACCCCCACATTCAGTGACATTGCTAGAACCGTTTTAGAGATTACAAGAATTGCTCGTTTATAGGTACAAGATAAGGTTTAATTGCAATGCCGACTGCATGCGACTTTGTTGATACCGATGTGAGGTTTCCGTGCTTCAGAGCACACGCACACACCCACTGCATTAGCCTGATTTAAGTAAGTCAAATACGATTAGTTTTACGTAAGAAACATGTACAAAGTCAATTAATAGTGCGGTTTCAGATCCAGGAAGTTCGTGGTACTAACACCCACGAGCAACGACAGTGTATTAAAAAAGAGTTAGACATGTCTTTTCTTACTCGATTCGAATTTGATGTGCCGAGCACACGTTCGTTTACGTGTCAAATATCATATTTGAAATTTGAATGCAAAATTGAGCAAATTGCTTAATTTGAGACAAGAAATTTCCGCGCGCAAATGACACATTACCTTTTTTGAATGAGCTATTATTGCCCACGTGGCACTAAATTTATCCCGCGCGTCGAATCTCGTTTTAGAAGCCTCCCGTAGTCGAAATTTGGGTACGAGGACGTTATTCTTATTAATTATTCTAAGTGGCCTTATCCAGGTAAAAAGTGTTCTCCCGATAGACACACTTTTCGGTCGGCTGTCAACCTTCAATACAATTTACATTCTAATGCGGGCGCCGAAACGCGAGCGTGTCACGAGCGATCACAGTGCGCGCCCCGATTTTTGCGACATTTTCTATTTACTATACTACGTTAGCTGAAAGTATGGCTGTCTGACCTGAAAATACCTGAAGTTGTAGGCTACCTTGGATGCGCATTGAAAAACTTCATGGTTCAATGGAAGAGGGTAATAGCATGCAAGGTTCTCAGATTTTAAAATGTACAGTCGGCAGCACGTCTGTTTTTATTAAGTGGGGTATAGAGACCGTCTCAAGGTCAAAGTGTCTAATAAGCGACCGTGTGTCCTTCTACATAAAGAGGATCGTATACAGTTGTTAAAGATTTATTTATATCTATTCTAAATATTAAGAGGAAATGTTTGTAAGTTTGTTTGTAGAAAGTAATCTCTGAAACTACAGTCCCTATTTTCAAAATTCTTTCACAAATAAAAAGTTACATTATTTTTAGTGACATGGGCGATTTTATTTCTTAATTGTACCGTACCTACTTCTAATTGAAGCTGGGGGACGCTAGATATAATACTTTTGTCTTTTTTTATGTCTTTGAAAAAAATGTTGTATATGAGCATTAGAATCTGCCCATGTTGAATGTCAACTAAATAATCAGCAAGAATGGAGAAGACTGTTTTGTCATCTTGCCTGTGAGTACCTTCAGAGTCCAATATTGCTAAACACTTTATTCAATCCTACATTCACAAAACCATTGAGAGTTGAGCTATGAATATAGGTACTACTAGGTACCTACTTAACCTGTATGCAGCTCTTGAATGTAGAAGCATTTCAACCTAGGTGCAATGTTTCATTATTCACCAAAAACTGCATTTCAGTGGTCAAAGTTGTTTCCATTTCCAACATTGAAACTGGGCAAATATAGCAACGAGCCCGAATTCCAGGGACGTACTTTATAAGGGGTTTGAATTTAGAAGTTTGTTTGTTGTACCGTTAGGCACAGGATAATGATTCATTTTAGTTTATAGTTAGGCGAGTTGGTAGTGTATATAGGGGTGTACAAAGATAACGCGTAGTGTACTACATACATTTGTACACTACGCGTTAACGCGTTTCAATTAAATAAAAGATATTTTATGGTTAAGGGTGGATGGTACGGACCAAAGCACATTCAGATAAATAATGCGGTATCTTAAGCTGTTGTATTAGGGGCGGTTTTACTATAAAATATGTAGTCCTATGTGTTGGCCACTGTACATTACGAGTGTAAGCAAACTAATCCTAAACAATAATAGAATGACTGTTGAAATCAAACATAAAGGTTGATCCAACAAGTAGTGAAGAGGTTAATGCTTTTAAATCATTAAGAATTAAGTAGAAATATAAGTAATACCAACAAGTAGCGACGCAGCTGAGTCTGAAAGCTACATATCATGCTCTTTTAAAACTATGCTTTTACATTTCCTTTTCAGCGTATTAATATGACACTGTAATACCTAGTAGCATGTACAGTGGACTCAGCATCAATTTTCCCAAATCTTTCAAAGTATCTCAAATGATATCAAACTCTATGTAATCAACATAAGGTTGTAATATAGTTGCGGAAATATGACAGATCGTCGGTAGGTTGATGTAGGGCCATATGTACTAATTTATTGTTGCAGCTCTTAACTACTTTATTTTTCTATTATCACAGAATACCTAATAGAATATCATGCAAACTAATACATAACTATCCTTAACTTCTACTTTTAACGACATGTGTCGTCCTAGCCGAATTTTGACTACGGCGGCCTATCTCAACAGAGATGAGCCAACTGCGCAGGACATATTATAGTGCACAAGTGTGTGCGCAATACACAGGTGCACTCTCTGTTCCTTCACTCCCATAATTCGGTGAGACGGCAGTCCGACATGACCGTAGACGGATTAGGCGCAGAACCAACGGCTTAACGTGCTTTCCGAGGCACGGGGGTGTTAACACCACCAACTTCCTGACTCCGGAGCTGTGTCTGAGTATTTTCAAGACAGAAAAACTCAAACACTCTCGGCCCGATTCGGGATTCGAAGCCGGGACCTCATGGATAGTACCCAGCGTGCTGACCACTAGACCAACGACGCAGTCATACCTAGTCCTTGTTCCGAAACCCTAATTACGGACCTGTCAGGTAGCCGCTTTGAAACAGTTAGTAGTTGTGCTAACTAGAGGAAACAAAGTGGACTCACTGAATACACATTTGCGTTATAGAATGAATATTTGTATTTCAAGAATTAATTTGAACATTTCATTTTACGCGGGAGTTGCCTAAATAAGGTTTGGTTACTTCTTATTTTTTTGTTAAAAGAATGGCGAATTTTTTTGTTAAAAGAATCCTTCGAGTTTCTATACAGTCTGGTTATTTTAACGGCAGCCAAAGTTTTTTTTTGTATTTGGCGTGGGCAACCCCTTAGCGTGACCCGAACCGGGTCTCAAGCTTGAGATCCTAAGCATCTAACGTAATACCACACCGCCACAGTAACAGCTAACCTAACTATTTCCGTTCGTTAGAAGGCATCAAAGGTATTGGCTAATGGGCTATATTGCTCTAACTGAACTTAAGTAGTATAAAGAGCATTCTTAAGTTTCCGGTGAAGATCTTTTTACGGGTAACTTAATTCGTGGTCTGGCCCTTTCCTGCCTTTGCCTACAATTCTTTAAGAACAATAACACAGACGTTCTACAAGGAAATAGTTGTTTCGAAAGTTTTCGATTCAGATCCCGCACATCGCGAACAATGTCCCCAAAATGGTAAAGGTCGTCTTCCAGAAGCAGCAATGTATCACGTTTCTGAAATACGAGATCGCGTTACGCTCGAGATGAAAAGTGTATTGGTAAAGGTACAAATTCAATTCATCCTGTATCTGTGTTCCGTCCAACCAGATGAAAGTAAGAGCGGGACGGTGCTAGAAATCCTTCAAATGTTCCACAGTACGCACATTAGAATATAACTTCTACGTCAATAAGTTTAGGTTGAGTTTCGGACGAGCAGTTGCGCAGTTGCGGCGTTCTGTTATCGAGTGTTGTATATATCCTTTTCACCCTGTTCCGACACAGGGTAAGCAATCAGTCGCGATAAAGCCGTCCGGAGCGTCGCCCGCTTCACACCGACAAAAAATACAAATAGACAACTAACAAAACGCTTGATATTTATTATATTTTGTAACGCATGTACTAGCAAGTAGAACTGTAGCATATATTTTTAATATTAACATAATATTTTTGTATTTGTAAATACGTGTCGTCGCGTTTTAAGTGTTGTGTTAAGTTTTCGTAAGTGCAACTTATCAAGATGAAGACGTCGTCGTTTTCGCTTCGTGTGATGCGAAGGGTAAGTGGATGTTCGTAGCAGTCGTTCGTTGCTGTTGTAGTCGTCGCAGCGCGCCGTAGCTGTCGTGTCCGTGCTACGGCTAGTCTGACATTTGGCGTAACAGGTTGTCCCGCCCCGCAGGTGGCTCTACAGGTTGGGCGGGTGATCTCGTATTGATGCCGTCTTTCGACCACACCCTGGGTGATATTTTTATTTCCTAGGTGAATTTGTAAATATTTATATTTAACTAATGGTAATAACATTTGGTTATGGTATAAGTACTTACTCGTATATATATAAAAAAAACAGCTGTTTTATGCTACACACTCGTCCTAGTCCTAGTCGTATGAAATGTCAGATGAAAAAAGATATATCTCAAAATACATTTTATTGTTAACCTTATGTGGAAGAAAATTGTGTGTGTTACAGTGCCCACGATGTATGCTTATTCTACAAATAAGTAAAATATAACATAACAGCCACTGTGTATTATATTACGTGCATGCCACTTTTGCACATTAGGTAGGACGTACTACCGAGTTTCCTAAATACTCTACGCAAACTATAGTTTTCAAACTTTTTGATTAGCCCACTAACCTACATACAAGCTTAAAATATTTTTGAAGCTATCTATTCGAGATTTATCGTCCTCATTTTTTAGTTAGGGAAATAAATATAATTTTATTTTTGTCATCAACATCAACAAAGTCTATGATAAATGAATTTTCCATAGACCATGTATTTTTTACTACATAAGTTATGTCAACGCCACTCAACTGTTAATTTCGGATGAAATAAATAAAAACATAATGGTATAAACGCTGTAAAAGTCTGCCTATGTTTTTACGGTCTGATATAGAGTTCATTTAAATAATAAATGACGTGTATAAATACAGGTTTTTCAATCGTATTAACCCTGGACAACCCAACTAACAACCACCGTACCAAACACTTTTATTTCATTAACTCGTGATACCACTAAAGTAAGTTAGTTTAGTTCAAAATGTTTGTCTTCCATATTATCATCTGTGGGCGGGTGTTGAATGTAATTAGGACCAAAATTATGTTTGAGGTGAGGGTCATTTCGAATTTAGTTTGAGAAAAGCATAACCCTCGATTGTGTAATGCGGAAATTTCCTTCAACCGTGATGTGAGCGATCTGGTCCGCTTAAACATTGTTAGCTTGCATTCGGGAAAGGCCTAACGAGAAGTTAATTACTTAATTTATCTCATTAAAACACAATTTTACGGATTACTTCGCGATTTATTTACATTTTATTTTAAACCTGACGTTTCGAACACTTTACAGCGATCGTGGTCACAGGGAGACCACTCGCTGTAAAGTGTTCGAAACGTCAGGTTTAAAATAAAATGTAAATAAATCGCGAAGTAATCCGTAAAATTGTGTTTTAATGAGTTCAACAATTCGCGTATACGTAAGAAACAAATACTTAATTTATTTTAAGACTAGCTTCAACCGAATAGAAACGCCACTAATTGTAAGCCACAGTTGAACACAAATAACAGACGTGTACTAAGGCATAGGAAAATTCACACATCGGCAGTGATATCTACATTAGAGAGTATAATTATTGTGATTCGATCAAAATAGCAGACAGAGTGAAAAAACTGTAGTTAGCTTGTATTCGTTGATTTGACGCGGTCTAGCAAGCTAGATTGAACAAACCATACTGCAGAATGTCACTAAGCTTTAAATACCCTTTGCAATAATTTTAACTTAGTTTTTACAGCGTTATTTTAAACGTACGCGTAATGTCAAGTTAGTGATTGTCAAGTTAATCTGTCTTGTACAGGCAGCAGCACGTCAGGTTATGCACTTAAACTACCAAAACAGCTTTTATTACGCATGGAATAGAGGCGGTCTCAAGGTCAAAGTGGGGTATTCTGACGTGCGGCCATGTGTACTATAAAAATCATAATGCTTTTAGAACAAACTTATGTCGATTTAATGATTTCAATGTCAAACTGTCGTATACTCTATGTATTGAGACTTGAGACTCATGCTGGAGATGTTATTAATAAAACTGAACACAAAAGTAATGTCTGACTCCATTACTTTAGCGATTTCCCCATTTCCGAGTGTAGTTTATAGGGGTAAGACCAGCGGTGCCTGGTAGCACCATTACTACAAGGTATTCGAAGGAAACTTCCACAGTCGTAAACAAATACGGGTACGCTTCGTGAAACACAGCCACGTCTGTCGTCACATTATTAGTCCGCCATTGGTTGGATTCGCTAAAAATAATTCTTATAGTCTTTAAGAAACGGTATCGATTGCTGGTATTAGATGCTGTTCAAACTGAACTAAAGTATAAAAACTAAATGGCTTGTCTTTTTTTTTAAATTAAGATGCTATACGAGCAAAATTATTAAATATGTTTTTTTAAGATACATACGGGGTTCAACAATAGAGAGTGTAAGCATAGCGCCACCTAGTAAGATAGTGCTAAATATGGCAAAAATATTTTTTGAACATTTGGGGGTCTTTAATTCAATTATGCGTACACTACACTGTCGCTAAACCTGTTGTTGCTATCTGTTATTAACCAATAATATATAAATACCGTCATTTCAGTGTCAGTTCAAAGATGGACCATGTATGTTTTGGTTTTTAAGGCGTAGTACCTATATGCTAGTGTAATACACCTAAGCCATTGAAAATATTCTTAATTTCCCTAGCACCATTTCTTGACTCATGCTGACTTCGCCCTGACAATCACCAGCAAGGCCTTCAAGTCTATTGCAGATCATTTGAAGGCACAATAATAATGATGGGAAAAATAAAGTAACCAACACCTCAATACGCAACTGCATTAGCTGTAGTGCAAGCGTATTAAGGGATGGAGAGCGGTGCATTCTGCATTTGCCTAAACTAATACTCAACGCGGTTGTGGTTGGTGTGGTTTTAGTGCCTGTGCTAGCGTCTCTTAGCGGAAATTTAAAGCAAAATAATTTTATTTAATTTTTCCCATCTTATAATGAATTTCCGCAAAGTAAAGCCTGATTCCATTAATTACAATAATAATGTTCTCCTAGCCGAATTTTGACAACAGAGATTAGCCAACTACGCGGGAGATCCGAGATACGAGTATTATAGAGCACAAGTTTGTGCCTAATATACTCACAGGTGCAGACTTAGTTCCTTTACTGTCATAGTTTGGCGACCCACTACTGAGGTGGGGTGTCTCATTCTCCTATCCTCCAGTGTCCAGTGAAACCAGGTTTCAGAATACCTTTAGGAAAACTTTTCATTTGTTTTATTTCTCGGAATCCATATCCATACTATACTAATATCACATTTATAATGTGAAAGTGTGTCTGTCTGTCTGTTACCTCTTGACGCTTAAACCACTGAACCAATTGAGATGAAATTTGGTGTGGAGACAGTTCGAGACCCTGGAAAGGACATAGACTACATTTTGTCGCGATATAAAAATATTAAGGGGGGGAAATGGAGGATGAAAGTTTATATGGAAAATCCAAGCTTTTGCGGGCGAAGTCGCGGGGAACCACTAGTAATTAATAAACATTTCACTCATTTTCCAGTGGCTTCATATAATTTTTTCAATAATATTTAGGTACGGCCGCCCCGCCCAGCTAAACATTGCGATATCCTATAGGTACAGTTATAATATAGGGGATTTTAGAACGAAAATGTGTAGTTTTTTTGCTGGCCACTGCAGGTTCTATCTATCTATCCCTCTAATTCCTGCAACTAGAAATACTTGGCTATAATGCAACCTTTAGCATAATTGTTGCGTGTAAGGCGCCCATACAACTATGTGCAGACTATGTGGCAACATTCAACGGAATTCAATGCTGATGTAACCACTGTAAATGACACTACAATAGAACAAGTCAAATACTTCAAATATCTCGGCAGCATAGTGACGGATGACTCCAGATGTACATCAGATATCAAAGCAAGAATAGCTATGGCAAAGAAAGCGTTTAATGCTAAGAGGCACCTGCTTAGAGCCCGAATATCAAGGCGAATTTGAAAAAGACTTGTAAAATTGTACATCTGGAGTATCGCCTTGTATGGCAGTGAGACGTGGACGATGACCCAACGCGACAGGGAGAGAATAGAGGCTTTTGAGTTGTGGTGTTGGCGCAGGATGGAGGGGATTAGTTGGGTGGAAAAGAAGACCAATGAGGAGGTTTTGAAGATTGTTGGCGAAGAAAGACAAATACTGCAAACCATCGAGAATAGGAGGGGAAAGATGCTGGGACACTTGGTACGACACGATGAACTAATTAGAGTGATTATAGAGGGAAAAGTAGAAGGGAAAAGGAAATAAGGAAGACCAAGAAGGTCGTACATAGACCAAATCCAGGAAAAGTTAGGGGTCGTGTCGTACCAGGAAGTCAAGGAAATGACACTGAATAGAGAGGAATGAAGAAGACTCCACCGACAAGAGCGTAGCTCTAAAATTATAGATAGATAGTAACCACTGGGTTAATTTTCCTTACATACATATTATTTACTATCATTCCGTAAACTAAAGTTAGAATTTTCATTAGTATTAAAATGTATCTATATTAATTCGAGCCGAGTACCAACACATATTCGTTTTTAATCGGCCTATTTAGCATTTAAAAGATAATCATGATAATAATGTTTTGTAATACTTGTTGATACATTGCTTTGTAATATCTCAAACGAATTAGGGAGCTTTTTGGTTGTATTTTACTATATCTTCAACAATACTCGTCAAATTCTAACTAATGTAAAAAAAAAACTTTAATGTAAACTAAACTTTGACATATTAACTTCTCCCACCCAAGCCAAGTAGACGAATGTCAAACAACTTTGAAGATGAATACAACGAAAGTACTGATGAAAATTTTAAAGCAATGGTGTTAAAATAAACTTAGGTGCACAACATCTTAATTTTAACAATATTTTTTTAAAGAGATTTCCAAGAGGCTGATTGACATCAGTAGTGACCCAAGAGCTGGCAGCTACCTTGCACAGCGTATAAGCATCCCTATCCAGCGGGGTAACGCTGCCAGCATCCTGGGAACCTTACCACAAGCACAGAATACTAGTACTTCGTACAGAAGTATGACTTAGCAATTGTATTCAAAGAAATGTCTACTCAATGTCGTCAACAATATGGCGTAATTTAGTTCGCCTCAGAGTCAAGCACATTTTCGTGTAGACACCTACAAAAATCCATTGCAAGATAATTTCATACTTATTGCTCTGGAATATGATTCATAATACACTAAACCTACTCAGTACCCTACCCAGCAACGTAGCCGCGCGGCCGCCGGTGAATAAAAAGCGCGAGCGTGGCTCTGGCCGGTAGCGACACACAACTTGTTTTAGCACCTACGTAGGTGCGCCGCGCGTAGGTACGTTTTTACTACCTCCGCGGGGAGATACACAGGCCTGCCACAAGGACCCTTTTTATAATTTTAATTTTGTACATAATCATGTTTTGTATTATCTCTAATTTGCCTGTAAATATTTATTACCTTGAATAAAGTCACTAACTAGCTTTATCTTAAAAACAATATTGATAATTAATTGCCTTCGATAATTTCGTTGTATTCGTCGTCGTAAGTCATTTTGACGACCGTCTTGGTGTAGTCGTTCGAGCACCGGACTTCTAAACCAGGCGGTTGCGGGTTCGAATCCCGCAAGGGGCAAATGTTTGTGTGATGAGCACGAGCATTTGTACCTAAGTCATGGATGTTTATATATATGTAAGTATTTCTATCCGTTATTCTAGTCACCATAGCACAAGCTCACGCTTAGTTTGGGGCTGGGTAATTGGTGTGTTTGTTGAAACAATTTATTTATTTATTTGACATTCTTCCAGTTGGCTTGGTCAAGTAGTACGAGTACATACTACGGGTACGAGTCGTATCTGTATGGGAATTTCGACAAATTAACAGGCAAATATTTATCGCCTGTTTACAAATTGGTGAACAAAGTAAAGTTTCATTTTATAGTAATCTTTGGAAATAAGGAAACTATCCCGATAAGTCTTTTACCAATAAAAAGCTACGTTATTATTATGTTTTGCTATGTGAATTAGGTAATGTTTATTATTTATTAGCCGCGTGCATTCCAACTTTATTCTTTAATTAACAATATTATGTAATCTGTGGCTCTGGTTTTACTTCTTTTTATCGAATTTGGTTTTTTCTATTAGTGTAAATTAATGTACAGTCGGAAGCACGTCAAGTTATATTTGAACTATGAAAACAGCTTTTATTACGTAGGGAATAGAGGCGGTCTCAATGTCAGTGAGGTACACTGACGTGCAGCATTGTGTCCGTATAAGATTAAATTAAACTAAGTGAAAACCGGCCAAGTGCGAGTCGGACTCGCGCGCGAAGCGTTGCGTACCATTACCTTAAAACATTAGACAGTATAGGCAAAAAAGTATATATTTTTATTTTATTTATAATTTTAAAAGTATTCATCACAGGATACCCGAAACAATTTTAAATAAGAGTTTCCGCGCCTGTTTCTTTACGTGACTGATTTGAAGTTTATAGGTCCAAGACTTTAGAAATTACAGGGGTGGAGACACCGTGTAAACGACTTTGGCGGGCTATATCTCGCAAATGGTAAAGCTGATAAAAAAGTGTTGTATGGAAACCCTACCTTATTTTTATAGTCCTTTTCAACGATACCCTACACAAGGGGGTGCATTCAAAAAAATAATTCACCCCCCCCCCCCTTTACATGTATGGGGAGGTACCCTTAAAATGGGGTTATTTTAATTTTTTGTATTTTAAAAAATGAGATCTATATGTGAAGTATCCTCGAACCAAGTTACATGCAAATCAGTCCATAAACGTAGAAGATATTCTGCTGTGACAGACTAGGACGGACGGACTGAACGATCTTATAAGGGTTTCTTGTCGGACTACGGAACCCTAAAAATGAGAACAAGTCTAGTCGTTTGAACTAAAGAAAATGTACATTTTTTAAATCTCTCTTTATGACACCAAAATAATTCTTGTAAAAGCTTTAGCTTAGCCATACTACTGCAATAATGGCAGTACAGCTAATGGTATGTGACTTGCACTCGGCTACGGAAATGGCTCCAGTTGGACCACCCGCACCGATGCACTGAAGCTGCAGCAGACATGTTTACTGAATGATGTCACTTAAATGCACTTGTGAAAGTGCATGGTGCATGTTTTATCTTGGTAGTTCAGTCTGCGTAGTTTTATTTTACTGTGCAATGAAAAATGCTAATTGTACGACTCTATGCAAATTTTGGCGTGCAATAAATTGTATCTACTTCTACGTAGCATATACTTAGGTATACATGTGTTTTGCCTATTTCGTTGTCGGTATTTGACTGTAAATCTCAATCGTTAGTTACTTTATCCATTGATTTGACTTTTTTGGCTACCTTGATTTCCTTGTTTCATTAGGGGAAGAGAGATTAGATAAAGGTAGTCAAAAAACACTAAAGTACCTGGCAATTGGAGAGGGCTGTATAAACTAAGGTAGCTTATACGTAGTTCAGCGTGTTTAGGCAAACAAGCTGAACTACGAAAAACTAGACGTACGTAGCTTATCAATTAGGCAGTTGATTAGTCTACCCAAGTAAATCAATTGATGGATGCTCTCAATTCTTTCAATTGATTAGTTGTAACTAATACAAAAGAGGACAATGATCTACCCCTATCTTTGGTTTTTGGGTTTTCTATTTGTAATATAAGTGCATTGGTATACCCGGTGATACCCATACTAACGTGGTGCATATGCGACACATACATACATATTATTAATATTATTGTATTTATCCTGCAGCCACAAAAATCTGTCACACAGTTCGTCGTTGAACGTCAAAATCTTGTAAACTCTGTTGTAAAATGACTGGTTATGGTTTTATTGTCACAATTAACGTATATTGGTGCAACTGTAACGATAAAGCACAGGTTTACGAAACGAAGTAAACTTTATTCATTGCTATAAGCTAAGGGTATTCCAACTCTTATCTACCGTACAATTAGGTAGGCATTTACCTCACAAAATAAAACGTTAGTTCAAAACTTTTATCCTCTTTTTCGGTGGCCAATACCAACACTAACTCGGTAATTGGCGGTGTAACGTCGTTATCCCGAAGTTGGCAATAACGTCTGCGTGCGAAACTGCGAAGGTGAACGATAAAACTTTGTATAAGTTTGTACCTTATTAGTTGCCTTCATTTTGGAGGCTGCTAAGATCTTTTTGCTCTGGTTAGATCGTCATTTGTAATGAAATGAAATTGTTTATTTTAGGAACACGGTTTTATTGAAGATATAGTAAAATACAGCCATCTAGCGGCTTTAATCTAAAAAGCGGCCTAATTCGTTTGAAATATTACAAAACAATGAATTAAGTATCATTACAAAACATTGATTATCTTTTAAAGATCTAAAAAAATAGTCTGCGATGGCATAATGTTAATCTTTAAGGGTAACTCTCTATACCTATTATATCAGATATTTTCTCCGGAACTTGGTCGGTAATTAAGAATTACGTGTGCGTAACGTGATCTTGGATTTTATTTGGTTTCCCTTGTATATGCTTAGGTAATTAACTTACAGTTATTATTTGTGTTAGGAACTAAGCTTGATAGGTATGACAAGTGTGAGACGAGAGTTCCACTTTTATTTGGTTTCCTGAAAAAAGACAATTTTCTTTGAATTCTCAAGTGTGAGTGGTCATTAGACGTGAAACCTAGCATATAGTACTTACTTACAAATGTTTATAATACATGTTATATCTTGCGTTTTTACTGAAAAACATTTTAGGGTGTGCACTGCTGTCTAGTTTCTTTATTGCAGACTTTGCAATAAATAAACTAGTTTAAAATGAATTAGTAAGGGGTATTACTATTAATGATTTAATAGTTTTTTTAACCTAAATAAAACGTGTCTTTCTAGCAATGCAGAATAACATGGAATTCCATTATTCGTTGAAAGGTAGGGGCCACGTTTTATTACGATGCAGTAGGTAAGTAAATATATAATAAGTAAATACTTAAACCTATCAAATTCAGTTTCAAAGCGGTAAACATAACAACCATTTTTCACAAGGGCGTTTGTCAGTTACGCAAAATACAATTAATGTTGTAACAGTTAAAGAAAGTTTTTCAGGAAAATCGTATTATGATAAGGAATAACAGCCGCGAACTGCCGAAACAATCGTTATTACAAGTCATCAGGGGCGAGTTTCGGACTTAATCACAATTAATTTACTTGCGGTTGAAAGAAAAAGTTACATTATCGTAATGCAAGTTGTGCCACTTTTTAATTGAGATGTATTAATAAAGTTATTTCCAAAGTTGTATATAGTTAGTAAACTACTTAGTACACTAAAGCACAGATTATATACCTAATAGTTACTACTACTGACTATTAAGTCAGAGCGTACTGCCAAATGTGCAGTATCGAAATTATTAAATATTGGTACCAAAATATTAGTTTTAAGCACTGAGTCGCCTCGTTGTTTTGTTGTTTTTGGTGGTAAATAAATACTTTTTCTTTATATTGCCATCTTTTATTAATAGGCAGACATTTGATCGCAATCTCACCTGTCAAGCCACGATGTGGCCGAGGTTGGGTCATGTTCATGTTACATGTACGAGAATAAGTCTACAATCATTATAAAATAAAAGAGGTTACATATGTTATTACATTATACGTACCTAGGTAGGTAGGTACAACGGGGTCAACTGCTTCTTACTACTTTACTGAGAGATTCTCTTGGCAGGTCACAGATGATTTCAAAATTCGAATGTTCGGTCATAAAAAAAATTGTTATTATACTTTAAAAAAATGATGTCAGTGTAACTGCGAGCGAGTTTGAATTTTATCGTTACGTCGCTAAAATAGATAGGTATTTGATTTTATTTGTCCTTAGAAAACTACGACGCGATGTGCACACGATTTATGTATAGTACCTATAAAAGCTCCGTTCCACAAAGTTATTTTACTTTAACCATTACCAAACGTCAAATATTTGAGTGATGGTTTCCATAAAGTTAATATTCCTAACGGAATAGAGGAACAAACACGAGCTGTCAAACGAAACCCAAATTGGATGACATTTGTGTGTGTAGAATTGTTCATGAATTTGTGTCAGTGATGTATGCTATGTCGCTTGTTACATTAGTGTCGATATCGAAAAAAATAATTTGTAACATTAATAGTAGGTTAATTAAATAAATAAAACAAAAATAGGATGGGATGGGATTTTTAGACATAAAGCTACTTTTTCGTTGGCGTCCAATCTAGTTGGAGAGAGGTCGATGGTGTGGACTGTTGCAATAGCGGTAACGATGATTCACATGTGAATGCCTCTGGTACAATATCTTTGTAAACATAGGACGAAACTGTGCGTCTAGGCTTTATCTTGCCCTGTGAAAAAAAAATAGAACATATGATCTAGTCCCAAACTAAGTAAACTATATAATACGTAGACATAACCATAAGTAGACATTGCAATCCAATGAAACATCAGCAGAAGAATAGTATTATTCTTATTTTGCTCCTCGGGTCTTGAAATATTTTTGTTCGAAGTGCTTACTGCACTTGAATTTTTGAAACTTGAATTTTGCTCCTCGCGTCTTGAAATATTTTTGTTCGAAGTGCTTACTGCACTTGAATTTTTAAAACTTGAATTTTTGTTTGAAACCCAGTTTGGACGATTTAAAAATTTAAGGAATGCATTTTTTATCCAAGTTATTCGGAAATTTGACAGATACATTTATTACTAATGTTAGTAACTAATCTAACAGGTAAAAACTGCATGGATCGGCTAAGTATCTTAAATAGTAATTACATTCCTAGCTGGTTCATATCTAAACTTAGATACTTAAACAACAGTAATACATTAGGTATTCGTTTGTTACGTGATAGACAGTGGATACAAAATATCGATAACTTGATACAGCCCTAGTGTATAACGAAAATTATTTCTTTACACAAAATATTCGTAAATTCTGCATTATGTGTATTGGATATTTGCTTCTTACATTAATCAGTGTTTAAAGAAGAGAATTATCACACTAAGCACTTAAAATTCGAAACGCATTGGCAAAAATAAACCTAAAATAGGTGATGTCCATTTGGAACAATTTACCTGTGAAATGAACATTTTCGGGGTTATTTCGCTGTGTCGTACAACAATTATTTACTGAACAAGTTACCATGTTTCACCAAGAAATATTTCAAAAAAATATCCACGATTTCATGAAATATTTGAAAAATTAAATAGGTGTAATTCTCAGCGTGCCGATAAGTGCCGACAAACTGTTTGACAGTTTCAAAAACGGTTCTGTTACATCGCATCACACATCTCTTTTTATCATACGGTTTTGCTGATAGAGATATCTCGCTCGCTCAGCCCTTTGTTCCTCTATTCCGCTAGGTATATTAACTATATGGTTTCTTACATAAAATACAATCATTTGTTGTTAGCAACTGTCACTTTTTATCGATATGCCATGCTTTAATTTTGTATTTGGAAGGCGTGTTATATCTCAGTCACAATAGACAGATTTGTTTTTTTACAGTAGTTTATCTTGACCGTATTTTTGAAATTAGAACCTACGGATGGGTGGGGCGCTAGGGTTGGTAAACAAAAAGTAAAAAATGACTAGATTTTTATTCTACATATGTGTATTGTTATAGGTTTAGGAATGAGGCATATTTTTATTAAAGATTATTTATCATATCAAATATATGAGTGGGTAGTTTTCGAGTTATGGCTGTTTCAATTTTAACAGCTGTCGTCCGAAATGAAGATCGTCGAGCCCTACGATTTGTCCCTACACATCAGTAGTCTTGGGTGGACGGTTTCCGAGATATTGCCATTTCAATTTTGACAGCTGTCATTCGATAGTAAGATCTCGTCGAGCCCTAGAATTTGTCCCTACACACCAGTATTCTGAGGTGGGTAATTTCCGAGATATGGCTGTTTTAATTATGACAGCTGTCATCCGAAATGAAGATCTCGTCGAGCCCTACGATTTTTCCCCACGCACCAGTAGTCTTGGGATGATAGTTTCCGAGATATTGCCGTTCCAATTTGGACAGCTGTCATCGGAAATGAAGATCTCTACGAGCCCTAAAATTTGTTCCTATACACCAGTAGTCTAGAGTGGGTAGTTACCGAGATGACCGTTTCAAGTTTGACAGCTGTCATCCGAAATAAAGATGATTTTATACATGTTTCATAGAACCTAATTTGCTTGTTCAATGACATCTATCCCACTTCGTGGGTTTGTTTGCCCAAGTCTGCCGTGTGTCGATTCGGGCGCTATGAAATCAAAATCGATATGAAGTCAAAGTACTGTACATCTATTTACCGTGTCTCAGTGTAATATATCTAAAGTTATTTTGTAAAGAGTTTGATGAATTCTAACGATTGTTTGTTATAGTTAAGGTAGGCTGGTATAACTGAGCCTGAACTACTATATTTAACTAACAGTTCGACTAATTATAAGCACACCTGGGAATCGATCAGGTTCCACCATCACGCACGTCCTCTATTGTGTTAAACTAATTAGAAGCTCCATTTTATACGTAATTGCATGTCCAGTAATTACATTGATAGTGAAGGTAGCCCAAACGATGCTTAATTACATGCATTCAGCCATTTTGTGACCTTCAAAGGTCGATTAACATATACCTTTCAGTAGTATTTAACTTAATTAATTGAAATAATTGGTTTATAATTACCGTCCATCAATTTCATTCTTGTATTCTCTAAACAAAAGTATGCAATGGAAAACAATAATACTCGTAATAAAGAGTTATGATAATACGAAAGATTTAAAATCAATTTTTGTGTTAAAAACTTTCGTAAAAACTAGAAAGGAAATTGCCTTAATTGTAAAAAAGTTACGACAGATATACTAAGTACACTAAATAAATCTCCAAATTACACACAAAGATGTAAAATGTATGTTTAACTAATTACTAATAGAATATATTCCAAAGATAACATTCATTCATTTAAAGTATTGGCTTTTAACTTCTCTTGTCTGAAAGTGTGTAGTGAATTTCACGGTCAACTTTTATTGGGAGTATGTGACCTTTTAGGTACTTCACGGTCTCTAATCTATAAACGAGAGGTCCCAGTGTAGGGTCCATCACCTACATTAACTTGCCTGATACCGTGAAAGCCTCTCCCGACACTATAAAACGAATGGAACCATTAGTAAGGGTTTTTTGATGACCTCCTGTATAGTTTCTCACACAAATTTTCAGGGTGTTACCATCGCTGAGGTCCCGAATTCCTTTCTCGGTCGGGTCAATATACGACCGTCTTAGTGTAGTAGTGGTTCGCGCTCCGGACTACTAAATCAGCGGTTGCGGGTTCGACTCCCCCAAGGGGCAAATGTTTGTGTGATGAACACGAGCATTTGTACCTGAGTCATGGTTGTTCTTGAACTTTAGTATGTCTATTCATTATACTAGTCGTCATAGCACAAGCTCACGCTTAATTTGGGGCTCAGTAATTGGTGTGTTTGTTAAAACAATTAATTAATTTATAGTTCGAAATACCTGTGCCACAAGTCGCATTGCTCGGCACTTAAAATCATAGACAAAATCGCAAAAGAATGTGCGCGTATATAATTCACTATTGTGTTCACTATTACAGAAAGGGAATATGATGCGATGGTAGCAGCAGCAGACGCAAACAGGTTAGCGATTCTCTCGACCCGTTGCACAAACAAGATCGGAATAAGGGCTGGTATATAGTCCGTTTGATTAGTTAAATCCTCATAATTATATAAACGTAACAGTTTTGGACCGCATGAAAAAGAATACTGCATTATGCATTATGCGCTACAACAATATGAACTACTGCAATTAATCACACAGGGAAAGATTCAAGGCAAAAGAAGTGTCTGTCTTAGGAAGATATCCTGGCTAAAGAACTTACGCCAATGGCTTGGAAGGAGTATCCGATTACTGTTTAAAGCCACGGTATCAAGGGTGCAAGTTGATGATATGATGGTCACCGAACTTTGACAGAAGATGGCACCTTCAAAAGAAGAAGAAGCTATCGCCATTACTATAGCCATTCCAAAAGGAGACAGATTAATTGTATTTTTTTATAATTTTCAGGCGTCAGTTTGAATGCTGTGGTAAGTCATAAAAGCAATTTATTTATGCACTGCTTCGGGACAAATTGTTACTGAGAAGAAGCAGCGTAAGAATCTCAATCACTATTGTCAAAGCCTCTTATTACTATTGGTCTCCATCTTGGTTTGTCTATCATGTCATGTCCAAACTAAATGGAATAAATGTATAAGCCTGTGGTATAACATCTGCGAAAAACTGGAAACATATCAACTTTATGGTTAATTTACCGCTTTTATTAACGCCCGCCGCAGCGCAAAGAGGGGTGTTATAATATTGAAGCTTGGGTTTGAAGCCTGTGTCTGTCTGTCTGTACGTATATTCGTAGCGCCGTAACAGATCCAGCAATTTTAATGCTTTTTAATGGAAAGCTAAATTAATCAAGACGTTTCTTAGTTACGTTTGATGGAAATCCATCCAGCCATTTACGAAGATGGTCAACTGTCTATCAAAACGGTAAAAGATACAGTAGTTGTGCTTTAATTCAACAATGTACATCATATCAGCCTATTGCAGTCCACTGCTGGACACAGGCCTCTCCAAGATGGCGCCAACTTTCACGGTCCTCTGCTTCTCGCATCCAGCCACCACCGGCCACCTTCCTCAGGTCATCGGTCCACTTAGCAGGAGGGCGACTAACACTACGTCTCCCGAGACGTGGACTCCATTCGAGAACCTTCCTACTGCAACGCCCGTCGGTTTTGCGACAGACATGACCAGCCCACTGCCAATTCAGCTTACTGCACCTCAACAATGTATACCCTGGGCTAATTCAGTGCAATAAAAATCAGTCCGAGTGGTTAAAAAATAAATAAATTAAAATTTTCAAAAACCCCTAACGCAAAAAAATATACATAACTAGTGGTTCATCGTGACTTTGCCTGCAAAAGTTGGATTTTCCATATAAACTTTCACCCCCTTAATACTTTTATATCACGACAAAATGTAGCCTATGTCCTTTCCAGGGTCTGTCTCCATACCAAATTTTGATCTCAATCGGTTCAGTGGTTTAAGCGTCAAGAGCTAACAGACAGACAGACACACGTTCGCATTTATAATATTAGTATGGATATATGTTTTTGTTCACAACCCTAACCTCCATTGGATGATATTATATACGCTTGTTCAAACCAGCACTGTGGGATATATGCAAAGATATTTAAAGCATTTGGTAGTACAATCGCGACCACGACTTGTATGTCTGCACGAAATGAAATTGATATGAACGTGAATTGATATATCAAATTGGGTTATGTTTGCTTGTAAATAGAGGTCGGATGAAATTCATTTGGTGATTTCGCCCTTAGTATTTGGAAAGTAAAAGTTAAGGAATTCCCAACCTTATTGGTTTCAGCTTAGGTTCTATATTGTCCTGCTTGAAGAATCAAGATTATTGCTTCCCTCCCAATTTTCCTAAAACGTTGGAAATACTTGTTTTATTTTATTTTTGTCGAATAATAGAATTGCAAAGAGGAGAATATGACAATATCTCTATATTTGAAGGTTGGGTTTTGGCACTTATTTGAAGCGTGATGTAGGTATTGCACTATAGCATGCATATTTCAAGATTCTTACAAATTAAGTTTTTTGCATTTGTGTTAATTGTGACGAGGTAAGGAATGGGAGTGGAAATGCCGTGGCGTAGGCTAATTTTATTGTTGTGTTTTATTTTAATGTAAATAAATGTAAAACATCCAAATTAAACTGTGTAATTTTCATACAATTCTAATCAGTAGGTATTTTTAACCGACTCCAAATGGGGAGAAGGTTCTCAGTTCGACGTTTACACAAATTAAATAAATCAAATGTTTTGCAGACGAAAACAATATTGGTACGTCTGTACTTCTGTACCATCGAAATGTTACCTTCAAGGCCTTCCGAGAATTGCAAAGGCTACTAGTATTGTATTTCTGTATTTCTCACGGCCGTGATTACCTAATCGTTGTATTTACCACCGTTACCGACTAATTTAGATATGTATCAATAAGTTATTGGTTGCAAGCACACTATAGTTACAACAGATGTACTTACAGTAGGCACACTACAAATGAGGTTGCTTAAAAATACGATTTACCTCTTAGTAAATCGTATTGTATTAAACTGGGTTCATACATACTACCTAAACAGAGAGATTTGGCGAAAAAAAGGCATATGTCAAAATGGCGAAAGGCTGATGATGGATTCATTATTAACAAGAAATTTTCCACATTAGAAGACAATGATTTCTACATTATTTTATCATATAAGTAATGGCTATGGCGCAACAAAGACGGCGGCCATTTTGTTGCTAATTTGACCGTTTTGACATGCGTGTTGCCGCCGGCTGTTAGAAGTCACTTAACTATTATGATTACCGCCAGGAACCACGAAATGCAAGCTTATGTGTCTTAAAATAATTAATTAAAGCTATTATATACATAATTTAAGCTTTTTAGGACTTTTTAGGGTTTCGTACTTAAAGGGTAAAAACGACTATCAATAAGACTCCACTCCAGTCCTTCTGTCTGTCACTAAACTGTATCTTATGAACTGTGATAGCTAGAAGTTGAAACAGTTAAAGTTTTCACAGATGATGTATTTCTGTTGCCGCTTAACAACAAATACTAAAACACAATAAAAACAATATTGATGTGGGGCTCATATAAAACAAACGTGATTAATTGTGTAATCCGTGCATAAACTAAAAATAAGGTTATTACATAGTGTATAATGTTGCTTAAATAATGGTATGAAACCCTTAGTTACGAGTTCGAACTTAGCAGATTTTTTATTTTTCAGAACCTGGAATAAAATCTAATGCAGCCTTCATTTTTCCCAAAATTACAGAAGGTTCAACAAGGCGCAACTGAACAAGTGTATAAACTTTTGTATAGGTTGTAGTTGTATTAACTTTGATATAGGTACACCAGCTTACCAGTTTGAGAACTCTATGCTATATCTATATTATATTTTTATAGGATTTTGAAATTACTTTTGACTTTCATTTATCACGATGAACCTACTGGATACCCATTTGTAATACAGTCATGCACGGAAGCTTTTAAAAATAAAATAATGACCTTTAGTTATAGGTTGGCCTGCCTATTTAGTTTATAAACTAACAAGCCCTTATTATTTCAACACTTTGTGTTACAGATTTATTATGCTTGCTAGTAATAAAAGCGTATTTGGATTTTAAATACTCTCGTTATTATTTGTATGCAAAAGGTTATTTCAATATATATATTTTTTTAATGGAAAATCTGTGATCAGTCTCAAGACTATATGCGGATGGGTTGTGGTTGAGTTGCTCGTAAGATGGACCCTCCAGTGAGAGTACTACCTGTTTACATATTACTACACTCTCCAGTGCAGCTTCAAAATATCGTGCCGCTTGAGGCGACTGCTGTAGCTTTGGTTTAGTATCTGAGTTGCCAGTGCATTCGGGTGCAGAGCAAGCCGTCTTTGGTAGGATGTAGAAGTTCTTTTTATTTCCGCAATCACTGTGTTCACCTGCAAAGCCTCATGAATTTCAGTGAATTTCAATATGGTAAAAAAATCTAACAATTGTTACCGATTCTTTAAAAGGTCGTAATCTATGAACATCTTAATGTATACAGCTTATTGTTTAAATTAGTCCCTTCTATAAGAAATCGGCCTTGAACGTGGGTAGAGACAACACTCTGAATAAATACTTGTTCTAAAGGTAAAATATGTTTTCACTGCCTACACAAAATTCGGAATACCTATAAAGTTAGAAGGTGGAAGCCATATTTCACGATCCAGCGAACTGCTAAGCACATAATTGTAACTTGGGGCTTAAATTTCAGTTCGGTTTGTATTCCATAACTCACTTTATTAGTTTCAAGATGGCCGCGAATATTGGTTCTAGTTGGGAGTTCGTTATTTAGTTTACCTCGAGACTCTTGCCGCGTGTCGGAATAATACTGTTTAGTTGATTCATCAAAAAATACGATATGACGGAAATATTTACGCTTCATAAGTTAGCGACAATCTATAGAAAGCCTATGGCCTGCAAAGATCCGACTTCACCAGTTTTCAAACAGTCGTTGAACGAGATTCAACGACTGTTTTTACTGACGGTGAATTTGACAGCATTCCCATATAAAATATGTCAAAGCATGCCGGCTGATTAAAAATTTAACATGTGTTGGTGAACTCCAGGATAAATGTCCTAAGTTTTATTAGTTGGATTAACTGCCTTTTTACCTGACTGCGGAAGGAGGGTTATGTTTTTCGAGTGTATGTATGTATGTATGTAATTGTTTGGCACACCCTATAGCCTAAACGGCTCTACAGTTTTTGACATATGAGGTGTCATTGAATTTGTAAAAATTGTGAAAGTGACATAGGCTATATGCATTTAAAAAATGGCGCCCGCAAATGGAAATAAAGGAAGAATGGGGAAGGATTTTTTCCTTACCATAGCAATATGGGTATCAAATAAAAGCCAGTAAAAAGACCATTTCAAAAATATTATAATTTTTGCAGTACCCGACTGCAAAAATTATGGTTACTTGTTAAGGTAATAACTTCATTTAATTTTAAAACACTCTTAACAAACCATCCATAAACAATGGATAAAATTTATTATCATTCGAAGTGGGATATTATGTTACTGAATGAACATCAATAAATCTGCGAAATATGATTTTATAGGCCTTCTGACCTCATAACTCATGACCGTAAAACAATAGAGAGCATAATATATCTAACACCGGTATCTTTACGATAAGTTATGAATGATCGTATGTTCGTACATTCATGGGAATGATTCCCGACAACACTCTTAGGACTTGTTTTAAATTCGTTCTCTCTGTTTGTCTTTACATTAAAACAGGTAGAATATTAATAGGTTAGTTATGACAAAGGTACGATAAGCAACGTAAGACGTTCAAAACTAACCAACTTAATGGAAAATGTCTGTCATTTGTGAGAGTCTAAATATTTGACAGATAAAACTTTAAAACAGATATCGTTTATCACGATGACTGTAAGAACTAAAATACGTTATTTTAACTTTACGACGAACATTTTAGGATGCACGTAAAAGCGAGATAAAGTGTTACGGCCGAGAATAAACTTTGTGGCATATTTTTGTACTTTTGTCCATTTTTGAAGTTTATGGTCGTGGTGGGTTAAAAAGGTTAAATGACAATTTATTTTGACTGCCATTGTTTTAGTTTTAAAGATAAAAGAAACCGCCGAATGGCCATTGGGAAAACTAAAACCGGGCCCGTAAAACTTTTTTGAAAGACTTAAGTATGATGTTTTACGAATAATTTGTGTAGAACGTTTTTTTCCTTTCGCCTGCAACCTAATTATCCTTAAAAGTACTAGAATCATGTTAATCTTGTGACAATTCACTGGCCTTTATTTTTTATTTGAATTATAATGTCAAAAACAGCGATAGATCATGTTATGTCGACTAATAATTCAACGCCTACTGGCACCGCGGGGCAACGCGGGGCAACGCGCGAAATTGTGTCGAGTTCCAATTAGTATTCTAAATATATTGCTTTTTACAACATGGTAACAATATCATTGGGAAATAACAAGCTTCAACGCGGTGTTGCGCGCCTGAAAGCCTGAGCTTAAATGCTAAAAGGTGCATAAAATCATAATGTGAGAATATCAAATGTGTTATTGCAAGAACTTTTTAGCAGTAAAAGTATATTTGTTATGGCAAAGCTTTTATGCAAATCTTAAAGTATGTACCTAATATAAGTATGAGAGCCCTTGCACAGTATAATACCTTATGTACAAAGTAATAATATATTACAAGGCTTTTAAAATGCGGTAATAAGTCAATGTAATAATAAAATAATAGTTTAGTTTGTATTTGGGCTTCTGCATATTCCAAATACAAACTAAACTATTACATTACTATTCTATCTAAAATGTTAATAGGGTCGGCAATTACCATAATAGGTAATTGAATTTGAAGGGCATTTTGGACTAAGCGCAGTTTCAAGTTGCGCGTGTCATGTTGTCCCACCCTCGGGTAACATTAATTTGCTTGATGCAAAAAAGTATTATGATGGCCTTTCTTACCATTCCTTACCTACACTTTCTTAGATTCCCCTAAAAAAAATACTTTAACCTAGAGTTCAACAACACCATGATTTATTTTTAATCAGCTGATTTAGGATTATTTGATATATTTTGTATAAAAATTCTGTTAAAATAACTGTCCATTAAGGTTTGCCGGCTATTTAAAAACAAGTGAACTCAGGTCTAAAACAGAACTGTAGCAATCGCAAATCTACTACGGCGTAGTCGTCGTAGCACTCTGAGTTACATGTGCTACGAGCTACGTGGCTACGAGTAACTCCATACTACGAAATTCACTACGGGCATATTATATTTTTATAACTTAAGCAATTATTTTGCAAGTTTTTACGAAATTAAATCAAATTTCACTTACAAAAATTAATCGACTGTGTCATCCGGTGGGACTCGAACCCACGTCCCTTCGCTATCCGGGCGAGTGCTCTTACCAACTAAGCTACGGAGGACGTTAGTCAGTCGACGAATTTTTGCAAGTGCTTGCTACGCCAGTGAGCCGGCGTTCGATTTCATCAATACTTGGGGAATGTCCGCATGTATCCAATGGAAATATTTTTACAAATATTTAACCATTAGTTAAGATGAAATCAGCTTAACTTATTATATTTTTATAACTTAAGCAATTATTTTGCAAGTTTTTACGAAATTAAATCAAATTAAATGCGGGTACATTCCCCAAGTATTCATGAAATCGAACGCCGGCTCACTGGCGTAGCAAGCACTTGCAAAAATTCGTCGACTGACTAACGTCCTCCGTAGCTTAGTTGGTAAGAGCACTCGCCCGGATAGCGAAGGGACGTGGGTTCGAGTCCCACCGGATGACACAGTCGATTAATTTTTGTAAGTGAAATTTGATTTAATTTCGTAAAAACTTGCAAAATAATTGCTTAACTTATGAAAATATAATAAGTTAAGCTGATTTCATCTTAACTAATGGTTAAATATTTGTAAAAATATTTCCATTGGATACATGCGGACATTCCCCAAGTATTGATGAAATCGAACGCCGGCTCACTGGCGTAGCAAGCACTTGCAAAAATTCGTCGACTGACTAACGTCCTCCGTAGCTTAGTTGGTAAGAGCACTCGCCCGGATAGCGAAGGGACGTGGGTTCGAGTCCCACCGGATGACACAGTCGATTAATTTTTGTAAGTGAAATTTGATTTAATTTCACTACGGGCACTTTAACATTTAGTTTTTTCTTTAAATACGTTTTTTACATATAACGGAGTGCTTATACATGCATGCCTAACAAATAACATGACTATAGAGTATAAATGTCTTTATGAAAAAAAACATGAATTATTAAGTTATTAAAGTAATGATAATAATAACAATCCTCCTAGCCGAATTTCGACTACAGTGGCCAATCTCAACAGAGATTATCCGACTGCGCGGGAGATATTATAGAGCACAAGTGTGTGCGCAATACACATGTGCACTCTTTGTTCCTTTACTCTCATAATTCGGTGAGACAGCAGTCCAACATGACCGTAGAGAGATCAGGCGTAGGACCAACGGCTCAACGTGTTTTCCGAGGTACGGGGGTGTTAACACCACCAATTTCCTGACCTCGGAGCTGTGTCTGAGTTATTTCAAGATAGAAAAACCCAACACTTTTCGGCCCGACCCGGGATTCGTACACGAGACCTCGTGGATAGTACCCAGTAATTAAAGTAAGTAGTAAAAGTTATTAAGTAATAAAGTATTTGAAATGCTACAAAACAAAGTATTTTCTTATCATAAGTAGGTAAATGTTGAAAAATCGAATACCTACACTTTTAACAATGTTATAAAGTTTGTAATAGATTATAAACATCGTTCGATTACAGTCTATCTCGGGAGATTGTAAACTGTCGAAAAATTGTGAACCGTAACATATGATTGCAATTTAACGCATAATTTTTCGCTATATTGTAATCTATCGATGGGAAGCGGCATGACATATACAACAGGCTTCAACATTTTAACAAATTCGCTTTCACTGGAAAAAAGTGTTGTCTTCTTTATTTTAGGGGTGTGGCGTGTAGCCTTAAGAATTATGTTTGTTAGTTGATACAAGTTGATTACAGTGAAGACTTTGTTGCTCACGACAAAGTCACGTCTTTGTCCTTTCTGTAAGAACTCGATTTGTATGCATTACTGCGCAGCGGGAAAAGATATCGGAAATATTTCAATGTAAAATATCAGTGAACGAAAAAGCGCAGAAGCACTTGATCTTATCCCTACTCAGATTTTAAGCCGTATTTTGAGGGCACAAAATTTGGCAAATTATGGTAACACTTTGGCCTACACTTGTTAATAGTGTACGTTCATATAGTGAGTCGACTGAATGTTGGAATACCGATTTAAATTGTTAGTGTGCGCGATGTGGGGGATTTCGGAGGATAAATTATAAACTGGATAATATTTATAAGAAATCGATGTAATTTGTATGAAGTAAAAGAAACAACTACTGAAACAACTGGTAAATAGTAAAAAACGTCAAAAAGAGAAGGAAATTGAAACATAAAAAAAGATTAAAAAACTGAAAGAGTTTGATTTGCCACAGTTAGGTTTTAAATATTTTCGTGCACCGCCGAATAAAAGTTTTAACTTTAAATTTTGTTTTCAATTTATTCAACACCTGCGCTTCTGTAAGCTCACAGGGGTAACCACAATGGCTCAGCAGAATAACAGTTTAATGCTGAGTCGTAACTTTTGACATAACACCAGTTTCTTCTAATGTGTCAAGCTGATGCTTAGTATTATGTTAAGCGATTTTTTAATAATTATCGAGATATTTGCATAAAACCTTGTACCTATAAAGTGTGCCCGAGTTTGGACCACCGATACATCTAGATGAAAAGGTAAACACTATCTTATGCAGTTGTGATAGGGGTTATTTCGCAATTACAAAAATATAGATATAGTCTGACGTGCTGGCCACTGCAGTAGATCCTATTTAAATATGGATGAGACACGGAGATGTTGCCTGGATGAGACGTTAGGGGATCTGAATAATTGTTGCAACGGCACAGACTGAATTATCTTTTACTTATTCTTGCACATGCAAGAAGTAGAAATAAATTTAAAAATTTCCAAACTACTTTAAGATTCGTGTAACATTATTGTAGATTTAGCATTATGTTTTTACTACGTACGTACTAGCCTTGTTAAAGTTTTTATTGGAAGATATTAACCAAACAACTAGTTATAACATAACATTTGTATGAACAATCATGTAAATGTCTAGTGTGTGTGGTGTGCATTAGTATCTATCTTTCTATCAATTAATATTATTAATATTGTGTTTTTTTCCATTCTTTACATTTACAATTACTTATCTTGATAATATATCAGCTTCTTGCTACTTCAACATGATTTGTCGCCTATTATAGACAATATTATGTGCAAAATAAGCTTTAAGTGAAACTATAATCTGCAATTATTACTAAACTATCATGCATTATGACCTTTTTACTACCTCGGAAATCCATTACCTGTCTAGCACATTGATTTACCAGCTACATGAAATATGAATGGCGTAAATATGAACGTAATATATGATGTTGAATATCATAAATCATCCTGTCAGTAAACCATTTATAATAAAAATTGATAGGTAAACCTTAATGATGACTGTAATAAGACCACAGTTTATCCCAATATTAAAATCGATCACTGTTTGCAATGACAGTTTCAATATCACATTACTGTTAGAATCCCGCAAGAGGCAAATGTTTGTGTGACAAGCACGAGAATTTGAAAGAAATAAAATACATTTATTAATGAATGGACATCACATAACACACGAAAACAAACAACGTAACGGGCACGGTTATAAAACAAGAAACACAACAAAATTACAATTTATGTGGGTAAGCCAGTCGGACTGTGCAGTTGTGCGTCTGTGATGTCCATATTAAAAGGGCCCCACTCAGCTTAAATCGTGACCCGCTAGGGGCCCCGACGCTGGTTTTCAGTAGACCCTAGCCGAGTGAGGTCACGGACTGATACGCCAAACATTATTAAAAATAACAATACATATTATTAATAAATAGTAATAAACTAAATTTTAGTCGAATATATATATAATGTGTATAAGTGTGAAACAATAAATACAGCACGGACAGATATTCGGATCAGATATTTGTGCCTACGTCATGGATGTGTAAACGTATATAAGTATGTCTATCTGTTATGCTAGTCGCTATAGCACAAGCCCACGCTTAGTTTGAGGCTAGGTAATTGGTGTGTTTGTTGAAACAATAAAAACTGATTTTGTGTATTCGTAGAGATGGAATAATGTGCTTGAACGGCATATACCCATTCACGATTGCGATGGCTAGAGCTGAAAAAAGAAATAAAGTATCTGCCTACTGGCAATAAGCTCCAATTGAAAAATGTATGCTAATCATCTCAGCTTATCAAGTCTTCTGTTTCTGCTTGTAAAGCCTATCGTAAAAACAGGTTTCTCAATACATCGTCACAAAATAGGCAGTGGAATAGGTCATTTTCCCCGTAAACCAAACTATTTATTTATGACCAATAAAACGGGCGTGAAATGGAATCAATCCAGTGGTAGTGTATAATCCCGACCTATTGTCAACATAAAAATACCCGGACAAAACAGAAGGGTTTACGGATAATAATATTTTTATGTACGTAGTAAACCAGAAATTATTATTTCGTCCTTAGGGCTATAAAAATAATTCGATGATTTCACTTTGGAGGTTTAGGTAAAAATAAAGCCTTTTCTTTATTATAACGTTACTAAAATAGGTTTGTATAATGTGTACTTGTTTGGTTTTGGTTTATTAATATGTATTTTATTATTTCAGTCTCTTTTGTTTCAATATACCTACTAGATTTCCAACAAAATAATAATATTCTTTTTACTTTATGTACCTTAAAACTGCCAGCAATTTTAGATACAGCTCCACTATTGTCTTTTAAGATTAAAATATTTTGTCAAAAACTAAGCATAAACATATAATTTAACTATGTATTTTCAAATAATATAACTTGCAATATTACAATCTCTACCTCTTCACCGGAACATTTTACGGTTAAATGAAAATGATTTTTAAAACTTGCCACGAAACACATATTTAATCAAAACCCATATTTTTTTAATTAAAAGCCGCCATGCACAGCTCGCGATTGTTACCTCGACTCGATTGACACCTCGTATCCAACTTGAATCTTCTTTAATAACGTTTTGTTTTATATTTTGAAAGGGTTCATTTGGCGAAACACAACAAGAGTCATCTAAAGTAAAAGAGTTAGGTTTACGGCAGCCCGGATACTTCATGCGGCGAGTAAATAAGCTTTATTCTTGCTCTTTTAAGACCCCATTCTCCTGTCGTGCCATTGCGTCGTCGCTGCGCAGATTTCGCACATGAAAATGTTTTTTAAAAATTGTTTTTGAATGAAAATTAAAACAAAAGACATGTAAGTCCCATAATTTTTGACTTTGTGTACTAAGGCCCACTTTTACGAAACTCGTTAAATACGTTTAACGGTAATTATGTTTAAAATATCATCTCGTTTCTGCCAACGTCGAATGACTGACAAAGACAGAATGATGTTTTTTAAATATGTTTAGCGCTGATTGTATTTGTCGAGTTTCGTAAAAGTGGGCCTTGGAAACAGAATAGAAGAAAATTTAGCACCAGCAAACATAATTTTAAACTATAATAAAGATGCAACGAGAACAAAGTTAGACTCAACGTTTTATCAAACCAAATTCCTAATCGTGTTTTCATATCCATGTTTTGTTGATATCCATAATGATCTTATCAATTTCTTGAAGTTTCTGATGGTTAATATAGTTTTGAAATTTCTCGATCCAATTTTTATGTAAATAATAAAAATAAACGCTCTCAACGCGCTCCTTCCTGACTGAGTTTCTCATACATTAGGATAGATATCGCCACCTTAAAGCTTAACCTAATATTGTTAAAAAGAACAAGTTTACTGTCTTTTTCCTTGAATGGAAAACGGTGCCGTCGCGACGCAAACCTTTTCGGTGTTATTACAAAAACTTAGTACCGGGTTTAAGCCAGGACTAAGCTATTAGCTAGCCAATTAGAAAAGCGTTTCTCTATTAGGTTATGTCACGAATGTCTCAATCATTCCTCTAATGTCGGCTAATATTTAGACCTATTTTAAACCTGGTTTATTTTTTTGTAAGTACACCATTTTAGTTTTATTTTTTTAAACCCATTCTTCTTTTGTTTTTTTACTAATTTATAATACTTTCTTTTTTGATATGCGCTTTTCTGTAAGCGAAGTAATGATTATAAAAAAACTTAAGTATCTCATCGACCAGTATGATTGTTTTCGTTGGTAATACTATCTCAAGTATAGCTAAAATTACTATTAATACCCTTGAATTTTATCGGTAAAAAATTAAAAAAGAGTTTTACGGAAATGAAGCTGAGTAAAAAAAAAAAGTGCAATCAATTTTAATCGGAATTTGTCAACTTTGTAGATAAGACTTTACCAATAAAATATATTTTGGTGCCACCAGGGCTAAATACTTACATACATGGGTGTGGCGTAAATAGTGATCCAAAGCAAAGGTGTGGATACACTGTACACTGAAGCACCACATACCAGTATTTAAAAAAAAATTATGTACAGGGTTTTAAAAAAAAAAAATGTTTTTTAATTTTTTTAGAAATCGTTACCTTGCCTTACAAATTTGGTTATAATTTCCAAAAATGACGGTTTTTTTTTATCCATTTTTTTATTATTATTGCTGATCACTTGTACTTAGTACTCCATTCGTTTTTTTTTTACAAACTGAATTTAATAAAAAAAAATAAGTTTCTTTCAAAATTCAATACTCACTGCTAGCAAATCGTTTGACTTTCAATGCTTTTGGTGCAAAAAAAATGTACCACACTGTCAGTGCCCATTGTTTAAAAAAAATGCCCATCTTTTGCAGATTCTAAAATGGTGCAACAATAAGTGTTACGACTTACAGGAAAAAAGTTATTGCTTTTCGAAACAAAAAGGAGCCCAATTCAGAAAAACAATTTATTTGAAGTTCAAGGGTTTACAAGGGTTGTAATTTTTTTCTGTGTGGTCCAAAGCAAAGGTGTGGATACACTGTACACTGAAGCACCACATACCAGTATTTAAAAAAAAAATATGTACAGGGTTTTCAAAAAAAAAAAATTTTTTATTTTTTTTAGAAATCGTTACCTTGCCTTACAAATTTGGTTATAATTTCCAAAAATGACGGTTTTTTTTATCCATTTTTTTTATTATTATTGCTGATCACTTGTACTTAGTACTCCATTCGTTTTTTTTTTTTACAAACTGAATTTAATAAAAAAAACCCTGAAAACCCTGAAAACCCTGTACATATTTTTTTTTTAAATACTGGTATGTGGTGCTTCAGTGTACAGTGTATCCACACCTTTGCTTTGGACCACACAGAAAAAAATTACAACCCTTGTAAACCCTTGAACTTCAAATAAATTGTTTTTCTGAATTGGGCTCCTTTTTGTTTCGAAAAGCAATAACTTTTTTCCTGTAAGTCGTAACACTTATTGTTGCACCATTTTAGAATCTGCAAAAGATGGGCATTTTTTTTAAACAATGGGCACTGACAGTGTGGTACATTTTTTTTGCACCAAAAGCATTTAAAGTCAAACGATTTGCTAGCAGTGAGTATTGAATTTTGAAAGAAACTTAATTTTTTTTATTAAATTCAGTTTGTAAAAAAAAAACGAATGGAGTACTAAGTACAAGTGATCAGCAATAATAATAAAAAAATGGATAAAAAAAAACCGTCATTTTTGGAAATTATAACCAAATTTGTAAGGCAAGGTAACGATTTCTAAAAAAATTAAAAAAAATTTTTTTTTTGAAAACCCTGTACATAATTTTTTTTTAAATACTGGTATGTGGTGCTTCAGTGTACAGTGTATCCACACCTTTGCTTTGGACCACTATTTACGCCACACCCTGTATAATTAACGAATTTAGTACTTAGGTACAGTGATGTTAAGTTAGCATTTGTAAAATTACCGATACAAAAAACAAAATATACAAAAAGAAATCGGTGTAAGTTTCCTAAATGATATTCCTGGCTTATATTCCAGTTATTTTAGGGTTTTTAATGTGGATATAATACGGTGCATTATATCCACATTAATATCCAATTATATCGTATTTAATCGATGCTAAGTAATAATGTTAATGTTTATTTATTAAGTAATTTTTCTTAATTTTTATTAATAAGTTGTATATATAGTTCATTTCAAATTAAAAAAAAACATTAAACTGATCGATGCTTAGCAAACGTAACCGTATACAAACTGTGGTCAAAAGCAAACTAAAGTCAACAAGGCTTAACCGCAAATACCAGACGCAAATGGCACATTGCATAACCAATAATATGCCTGTGGCATACTCAGATTCAGATATTTCGTTTCTGAAATATGAACAATGCTGTTTTTTGACCTAATTACGACTACATATTGCGAACAACTGCATGTTGTATTATTTGGCATGTAGATTTTTATATAATTAAGCTTTATTGCAATACTTCAACTTTGTACAAAAAGAGGACTTTATGCCAAGTGGCAGTCACTACCAGTCATACCTTTGGGCTAAGGTAAAAAGAAAAGTTTAGTAAATAAATTGTTTCAACAAACACACCAATTACTTAGCCCCAAACTAAGCGTGAGCTTGTGCTATGGTGAGTAGGATAATGGATAGACATACTTATATACATTTATCCATGACTTAGGTACAAATGCTCTTGCACAACATTTTCCTCTTGCGGGATTCGAACCCGCAACCGCCTGGTTCAGAAGTCCGGGGCGCGTACCACTCCACCAAGGCGGTCGTCGAATAATAACAAGGTAATTCTCATTTTTGTGGTCTTATATTGCTTTAGACTCTGGCTTTCATGGTGTCGCCAGATGTGAGGACCCGTGTTATCAAATTTTCAATATTGCCTCGAGTCTGGACGTTGTGGTACCACCTTTGTTACTTATTTTCATAACACAAGTGCTTTAGCAACAAACTTTGCGATTAGAGCAATGTACCTGTTTTTAGATACATGGCTCTGATTACTGGGCTTAGAGAGTATATTAAATACTCTCTAAGCCCAATAATATTTTATCAATAGTGTATCTACACATTTATTTTACTCCCTAACTCAACCTACCTGCTTATTTTCAGTAAATTTCGAGTACACTTAGAATAAAAAATAGACAGTCAGTAACTTTTCCTTATTTTGCACATAGTTTCCAACAAAAAGGTCGGACTCTCCGTTGCCTCCTTCAGCCCTTGACAACATCTGTGGTGATATTCTACATAATGTCTTTTGGTCACAATGCTGGCCAATAAGGTTGCGGCCACATTTGGCCGTGACACACTGAGAGCGAAGCTAAGCGATATTTTTCATATCCCTGAATTCTACTTAGTGATTTACAATTTGGTTTAGTGTCTATTTTCGAAGTTCATTTAGGGCTATTTAAAGCTTTATGGAAGTGCAGCATAGTCGACAATCCTGTCTACCGCCTAACTTGAAAAATATCACGGTGGCGATTGCAATCCCAAAGCAATGCCATAAGAATTGTCATTTTTTCATTTGTATGATAGCTATTATTAGATCTGACTATTATTAGTTTGAAAGACACTATTGTTTTCCTGAAAACTATAACTATTACTTAAACATATCTAGAAAGAAGAAAGAAAGTAATTTATTTGGTTCACTGACAACAAAAAATGATCATAAAAATGAAAACATTATAATTATAAATAGTGAAACCAAATTGGTTTTCACTCAGCTTTATTGCCATGGCAAGCCATGGCGCTGGTTTTCAGTGGAGACCATTGAGGTTGAGATGTCACCACCAAACCATTTTAAAATTAAAATAAAGAAAAACTTAAACAATCACAAAATCTACAGCGTGACTGTCACTGCAAAAAGTTGCAGTGTATCAATTAAGGGCCTTACAGCAACGAAATAAATAGCTTTTAAACTTGCTATAGCGGAAAGGTCTGTCCCAGTTATAAAGCATCTCTTCAGATTCGCTCTTAGTGTGGCCCGACTTGGAAACTGTGCCATTTGGCAGTGTATTAGGGTCTGGAAAGGTAATTCTGAGCTCATACGGAGTCGGAAACAGGAAAGACACGCTCTCTGAGCGATGAACCTTTTCAGATTTGTTTTTAGAAAACATTCTGAGGGTTGAAAATAGGATAACTACGATAAATGAATTTTGATGGTACGAATAAATTAACAAAATTATCTTTATGAGAACTTAAAAAACAAAAGTTTACTTTATTTTATGGTCTTCGATGTGATGTTAACATCCCCGTGCCTCGGAAAGTACACATTAATGAAAAAAAATCAGTGTACTGTAGTAGGTAAGAAGTATTGTTTGTTAGGTATTACTATGAAATACTATCTGGTAATCTGTGGTATTCAATAATACGAGAATTTGCGTCCTTGTTAGTAACCATTATCTACATGCAGTAAACATTATTTATTGTGCTTGTTCGTTCACACTTGACCAATTCAGGTATAAATCTAATTTAGATGCCATCACCTGACGCTGCTCCATTCCACGTAACTTCATTATAACTCTTTGATTCCGTTTTAACATTCTTTATTCCATTTTTATTCAACTTTTTCCCGAGCGTTATTGGATTTTGATTAAAGCGTTCCTTTTTCCTTCGCAGCTTCGTTATACATTAATCTTATTCAGTTTTTATTGGCATCTCACATCGTACTTATTTTTTAATTAATTGTTTTTGTTGATAACTGTAGGTAGTATTTATGTAGGTGACCATAATTTTAAATACACAATTTTAGTTACTCATTTACTCTTTATCAGTAAGACATTGCCCTTTTGCCAAAAATATTTTAGACTTAACTATTTAGTAGGCTGATTTTTTTAGCCTGTTTAAGCATCGATTGTAGAAGCAATCAATTCATCAATACCTACCTAAGGTATTGATGAATTGATTGTTTCTGCAATATTTTGCAAATAAGCCTACTGACGTGAAAGATACCTACTCACTCCGAGAAGATCAGACACAGTATCATCAGAACTGTCATCACAAATCGATAAATACGCAGAATATTTAAGTCTAAAAAAACCGGCCGAGTGCGAGTTGGACTCGCGCGCGAAGGGTTCCGTACTATTTATTAACTTAAAACATTAGACAGTATAGGCAAAAAAAGTATATATTTTTATTTTATTTGTAATTTCAGAAGTATTCATCACAGGATACCCAAAACAATTTTCAGTTGTTAGTTAAGAGTTTACGCGGCTGTTTCTTTACGTGAGTGATTTGAAGTTTATAGGTCCAAGACTTTAGAAATTACAGGGGGGCACAGTGTAAACGACTTTGGCTGGCTAGGGGTGCACTCAAAAAAAATAATTCACCCCCCCCCCCCCCCTTTACATGTATGGGGAGGTACCCTTAAGAAGCGGTAATTTTAATTTTTTGTATTTTTAAAAATGAGATCTATATGTGAAGTATCCTCGAACCAAGTAACATGCAAATCAGTTCATAAACGTAGAAGATTCTGCTGTGACAGGCTAGGACGGACGGAACGGACGGACTGTACGATCTTATAAGGGTTCCTTGTCGGACTACGGAACCCTAAAAAAATGTACGCACGTCAGGTTAGCCATTGAATTGTAATTGCACTTGTATTTTTGAAATAATCTAACGAATAGGGGTTTTGAAGTGACACTTGATTACAAAATTCATAAATTAATCACATAATTAATTCTGCAATCACAAAACATAACCTCAAAATGCCTAATCTACCATTGAATTCCGCATAAACCCCTGATTATTTTTCAAATTTTTTTTTTGTGTGTATTCCTTTAAATATTTATATATTTTATCCGAACATTTTGTAAAGACGCAAAGTGGGCCCAGTTTCTATAGAGTTTTGGTCAAGATCCTTTGGCTACTAGTAGGCCATAATCTAGGACTTGCGAACTTCTGGTTATATTTAACAAAAATTTACTTCCCTACAACGAAACCTTCAACTAACAAAACTAGTTTGGTTGATCATTTATTTCAGTGAGGTAATCTCAACTCAATGATATAAAATCAAAACTGTAGGTTCATACATTTCATTGCCATACATCACAATATTTTATGTCTCAAAAGATAAGAATTCATTGAGCAAAACAGCACGAAATTACACATAATTCTCATAAAAACCGTTTATTACGGCCATATCAAAATCGGTGTCATTCTTCAAGATTTAGGAGACAAATAGTTACCTCGGCGAGGCTCCGGGCTTAGCGGTAACACCAGATATTCATTTACTGAAGTAGGGATCTGCTGGAGATGATATTGCATAACAGCTTATTCACAGGGGTCCTTGATGTTTCATCAAGAAACACGGTACGTCATGACGGTTGGTCGTTTACATTCACTGACCTCTATAATATGTACAAGTACGCTGGACTGCATACAGTCAATCTAAAAATGAAGCCATTTGAATCGCCATTTTGGCGTTGACGGCTGTAGTGAGCGTGTGGTGAGCGTCCACGGAACTATGTTGAGTTGACATAAACTTATGTAAGTTACTCGATTTTAGTTCCCTGGACACTCGGTGGGGGTGCTTGGATTAGGCACAAAAATTATCTGTCATTCCTTAGAGAACCTTTAGTCCGAGGTCAGTGTTCACATTGCATATACTATAAGTACTATATACTATAAGTAATCGTGAAATTTCACGATTCGGCAAAATGTTCGAATTGATGTTTTTTCGTTTCGTGATTTCGAGTTTCGTCTTTGATGAACTTCCGAACACGAAGCGAATTCAAACCAGATCCGTCACTGAAACACGATGCGAGTTTTTGCCCAATGTGATTATTAAAGACGATTTAAAAATTTACGATTCGTGATGCGTGTGAACACGGACGACGAAAGCTAGTAAAATCACTATATTCAACCCAACATTATTGTAAAAATTATATATATTTGAAGGTAGTTAAATGTCTTACGGTCTTAAAGACTTACGAATTGTTAAATGTCTCACAACTCACACACTTAATTCTACTCAGATATGATCCAAAATTCGTCGTTTTGGGTTAAAAAACTAATTATGTTGACGTGACTTTTCCGCTACTGCAGCGCCTCGGCCATGTTCGCGGCGGCGCGCACGGACTGTTTCCACACGACTATGCGCAAGCGGTGCTGGTCGTTAGTGCGCAGGGTTTGGGGCAGCCCCAATACGGTCCTGAAGATGATCGCTGATAGAGTTGACTGCCCCTACATACGGAACTGCTGCAACAGACATGTTGCCGTATCTACGGGTGTGGCGGCGGTGGTCTCTTGATGTACTCAATTAATTAGGTATAAATAATTTTTATATGTATTTTAATTTTAATGGGGAATTATGGACCAAGATGCCTGAAATAAATGTTATTTCATTTTTTACGTAATATGTACTAATTTTTTTTTAAAAAAGTTTAAGAAACAAATACATTCAACGTATTTAACTCCTTGAGGATCGGTAGACTGCCGGCGGTCTCATAACAATTGATTGTTCTATAGTGTCTAGAAATATGTTCTCTGTATTAATACTTCAATAATACAACTTTGAACGTTTATACAGTAATGAGCATAATTAAGTTCGCATACATCTGCAGCAATTAGCAAACAATGGTACGTCTAGAAGATAAACGAGATTTTTATATGATTTGATTTTATTTAATTTTACACTCTCATTGCTCAAGATTTAGGGGACGAAATTAATGTAGCCCTGAAGCGATCAGCCCTGAGCCGGCTTAGCGGTGAGGCCTCATATTAATTACCGGGTAGGCTTTATTATATGCAAAAAAATGTTGAGCCAATGTTTTATGATGTTTAACAATCAGAACAAGTAACGCCTAATGTTTTAAAAAACAAATTAATTAAAATGGACTTTTCACTAGCTTTCATATGATACCCATTTGTTATTCTTACCCTGTTTTACCTTACCCTTCCCCCCTTGTGTCATTTGCGGACGCCATTTAAAAAAATATGTAGCCTATGTCACAATCACAATTTTGACAAATTCAACGACCCCTCACATATCAAAATCCGTCCAGCCGTTCAGGCCGTCCAGGCTATAGCCTATAGGGCGTGCCAAATAATTATACATACTTACCTACATACATACATACTCTCGAAAAACTTAACCCTCCTTCCGGGTTTCAAAGTCGGGTAACAATGAGTAAGTTTCGTGCAGTTGATATTAGCATGTGCGATAGCCTAGTTATTGGAGTAAACTTCAACTGTGATCCGTGAGGTCGTGAGTTCGATCTTCGGCACAATCTTTGGTTTGGACCACTGTGTTTGTCCAAAATTTTAATAGAAAATACCGCAGCCTAATGCTGAATGCAACATCGTAAGGAAACCTGCACACTAGTGGTTGGAATATGCTTCTAGAGTTGGATGTTAGTGAAATTGAGAAGGCAATGGAAAAGTGTGTGTTTTATTCCACATAATGATCACGATTCTTAGTCATAAGTTTGCGACTGTAAAAAAAGAAGATGATTCTTTAATGAAGAAAGTTAGAGGACCATAAAGTGAAACTAAGTGTTTTACCACACGCTTATGAGGCGGCTTCTGACACCAGGGTTGTCTACCCACACGTTAAGACCCGCGTATACCGACTCGTTTAAGCCCACTTGGGCACGTCCAGATTAGCTAATCTGGATTTGTTCAAGGCCTATTATCTCAGTTAATAGCGCACGTGGAACAGCCGGATTAGCTAATCCAGACTTGTGCAAGTGGGCTTTCAAAGCGGATAATAGACCTTGAAGACCGGAATAGCTTATCTGGACGTGCTGCGTATAGACCTAGCCTAAGTATGCTGCCCATGGCATGCAAATCAATATAATATAGTATAAACTGCAACTGCAATTAAGGGATTTGGGGCTAAATTATTGTTAAATCATGCAACGTAATAATTTCAGTATGATTAAACGAGTACTATCTCTTTTTGCGACACCACTTTACATAATAATTTTGCTCCAACGCCTAATCTGAGTTAAACACCAAATCATTGATTAAACGTCACTCAAGGTAAGAACGTTTACCAAATAAAAATTTAAACATGAAGTTGTTACATTTTAAAATCGACGGCACTCTACATAAGAATACTCAAAGGCTGATATAGGTATATGTCCTAAAAAGCGACCTTAACAAAAGGCATGTGACAACCTTCAACAAGTTTTTTTATCGTTTTGCTTTCGGTCGTTATTCTGGAGTGGTGAGTTTCGATATCAGCTCATATTAGGGTTAGTAGAGATGCCAATATTCAATTTCTACTATCGATAGTAAAATTCTGTTTCGTGTGTTACTTAGTATTATTGCTTGCCTATGTAGTAATTAGTAGGTAGAAGTATAGCTAGCTCGTCGGGAATGATAGTTTAATAATATTTTCTTCCTAGCCGAATCTCGAACACGCGTGGCCAATCTACACGAAAATAAGCCAACTCCACAGAGGATATTATAGTGAACAAGTGTGTGCGCAATACACATGTACAATATCTGTTACTTCTTTCTCATAGTTCAGTTTGACAGTAATTTGACATGATCAGAGAAATATCAGGCGCAGACCTGGCTTTACCTGTTTTCCAAGGCACGGGGCACGCTAACGTCCAGGAATGTTCAGATTCTAACCAGGCACTTTTTCAGGTTAAAGTTCGCGTACTGACTACTAGACCAACTTTGGATTCTGTTATTTTAATATCGATATAATATCGCTTCCCGACAACAACACATTTTGCGCTGTTAAATTTAAAGCCCTATAAATAACATATAAATAAGCTATTTACTCAAAAAATTTTAGTAATCTGACAATTATAGTTTTAAATTATTGACGATTAAATGAACAAAAAACTATTAAAGTTACATTTTCTCGAAACAGCTATTTTTGTATTGTGACTCTTCTTTGCCGGGAAGTGATATCGATATTATTGGGGCTATCGAGCAGCATCACTAGGTAGTTTGCATCTGACCGAACCGATCAGACGACACGTCGACAAAATGTCGTATGGAACAATAACAGCTCAAATCACATCAGCTTTGGTTTTGTTATATTTCTGTTACAAAAAAATGAGAAGGTATATTCTGAGATATTTTTAAAGACATGCAAATCATTCTAGTATTTAAGAGATAGTACGAATGAACCGAAGCAAATTTTTCATAGCAGAAATTAATATCTACTAAACACCAGTTTCAATATCACCCACAAAATGTATACTATGTCAGTAATGAACAGTGAATTCAATTAATAAAAAAGATTATCAGGTCCTCAAGTCTTCACAAGATGGGTTGTCATTTTATGAATACTAGGTGCCAACCCTAAAAATGTTATGTACCAATTTATAAAAGGAAGCATATAAGGAAAATTCGTAAAGGACATTTTTCCAGTAGGTAAATTAAGAAGGGCTTTGACTCAGTATTAAAAAAGAAAATGCCTTGATCAGAGAAAAATCACTTTCCAACAATCGCAAGTCGATCGGGACGTATCATCTTCTTCGTCTCCTCAATAATGAGGACACATTCTTACTTTCGAAACTGTACGCGTCAATCCCGGACATACAGGTTCCGTACAAATTTGTGTAAAAAAATCGGATGGAACAACAATTTAATGATTGTTGTATTTTTTTTTCCTCTACTTCCGCTGTAAGTGTTAAAAGTGAATCAATAGAGATACTGTTGTGGTACGTATTTATGTAAAATAATGTCCTCCTAGCCGAATTTCGACTACAGTTATTCTCAACAGTGATAAGCTGACTGCTCGGGAGATATTATAGTGCACAAGTGTGTGCGAAATACACATTTGCACTCTCTGTTCCTTCACTCTCATAATTCGGTGAGACGGCAGTTCGCCATGATTGTAGAGAGATCAGGCGCAGGACCAACGGCTTAACGTGCTTTCCGAGGCACAGGGGTGTTAACACCATCAACTTCCTGACTCCGGAGTTGTGTCTGAGTTATTTCAAGACAGAAAAACCCAACACTTTCGGCCTGACCCGGGATTCGAACCCGGGACCTCGTGGATAGTACCCAGCGTGCTAACCTTTAGACCAACGAGGTAGTCAACCTATTTATGTAGGGATACCTCAACTACCCAGGTGCGAAGGGGCATCGAAATCTGACCCGGCAGTGTTGAGAAAAATATTAGGCTTTAGAACTCATACGGCTAGCTACAGTTTTTGTTTGAGAAATGTTTGAAAATTAATCAAGCTAGTCTCTTGGCTAGATAAAGACTTTTAACGCGTATAGAAGAGAGAAATGCTTCTAATAGCGCAACCAAAGAAAAAGGGTCTTGACAGATTGACGGAAAACAAAGACAGCCTATATGGTTTCCACTTTTTTCTGGTACAGAACCCTAAATAGTAAATATCTCCAATGTGCTTCTATATCTCGAGGCGTGCAAATGAGCGAGATACGGAATGGAGGTAATATAACCCCCAAGTATAGGGGATTTGAGTTCATTTGGTAATGTGATATCAAGACAAAGTTTCGAGAAAAAAAAGGCGGTTTTTTGTAAGTACGTACTCTTTAGAATTATGATAAAGACTAGGAAAAGCTTTGCACTGGAAAGTTTCCTTGTAATTTTTCTGTGTATGTATATATCTTAGTATGTTTGTTAATAATGCAGTAGTAACTTTTTTTTACCTTAGTTATTTTTACTTAGTGTCACGCAATTAATGAACTTTCTGCATTCCCATGCGGTTGACTTGTAGAAAATGCCTTAAGGCACTAAGTCTGCTAATGGTACTTTTTTGGTGTCGTAAAGTTTATATTTATAAAATATATAAGTACATTAGGCCGACCTGGTGAGGGTTGCTGGCGACAGCTGGATGAGAAGGGCTAGTGATAGGGCTCAGTGGCGTAGATTAGGGGGGGACATACGTCCAGAAGTGGACAGCTGGAGCTTATGTAATGTGATATTAGGTAGGTAACCTACATTTGTTCGTAGTTTTTAATGAACTTAATTAATTCGGTGATTCTGTCGCAGTAACAGATAGTAATTTCTCTAAGAAAGCGATTCTGAATCATCTCCCTTGGGATACGAAAGATCTATGTGGTGCTTGTGGTTCGGCAAAGATGTGGTGGCATTTAGAGGGTAAATTATTTTTTTAATAGCTAGATCAATGTGGCGTTATAAAATTATCTACTATTGTAACCGAAAATTTGAAGAGGTTTATTATTTTTTAATAGCCAAACATTTTTGACGAGTAGGTATTCGACATTTATAGAGTAAACTAGTGGTTCCCCGCGACTTCGCCCGCAAGTCTTTAAATTTTCATCCCCCATTTCACCCCCTAAATGTTTTTATATCGCGACAAAATGTAGCCTATGTCCTTTCCAGGGTCTCGAACTGTCTTCACATTAAATTTAATCTCAATCGGTTCAGTGGTTTAAGCGTCAAGAGGTAACAGACAGACAGACAGACACACTTTCGCATTTATAATATTAGTATGGATAAATAAGGTTGCAGCTGTAGTATGGGAATATAACAACTCTTGAATTTAAGAAAAAATAACAAACTTATGATTTTTAAAAAAATCCCAGAAAGGCGCACCCATAAACATCACTTGCACTCTTCTAACTATATTTTGATGATGGCTAGTTATTGCTATTATAGTATTTTTTATTATTATCTAGTAGTAATAACAAAAAATGTGTGTCTGTATGTGTGTATGTGGTATGTATGTGTGTATAGGACAAAGTGGCCTCTGATTTTTAGTACCTTCTCCTTTTTCGAAATACTATATAACTAGCCTTGTACGATAAAAATACTTTTATTTTTACACGACAGAGATTCGTAGTCTCTTTGAATTTGTCACAAACGAATTTGTTACCAAATGGTTTTCACGTGTTCCAAAGAGTTCCCCTTAGGGGACGAATGGAGTACTGTGTGACAATGCATCTGAATTCAGTTTCAATAGCCTTTTTGGCAAATTTAATTTAAGGAAGTTTTTCAAGGTAGATTTATAGGCTGACGCTGAATAATAATAAATAAACTGGGTTGGTATGACTTCTTTTAAGTTTATATAAAAACCTGTATCAGAAGTTTACCCTCTTCTCTCGGTGGTATTTCTAACAGTTGAATTTGAATTTTATGAATAAAGCGACCTGATCGATTTCCATAGTGACGGTCAGGTCTTCCACGTAACTCGTTTGCTTTTTATAAATTGCTGTTATTCTAGCTTTGAGGAAGGCAATATTGGTGTTCAAAATAAAGCCAAATGATATTTGTCATTGCTTTGGAATTGCAATCGTAATGGCAATTGTAGTCAAATTGAGCGGTAGGCCTGCAGAGCGGTTAGTAGGTCGGCTGTCCATCTTGCTAGTAGTCATTCTTCCCTGCGATTTTTATCAAAAGGTATCTGGTATTCCTGTGGAGCATTTTAAAAATGTAAATAATCCCTTGGCATTTATCAGTTTATTGTCGAACACATTGTATTTACTATTCATACAAGAACCAAAGAAAGAAGAGTCGCAGAAAATCTGCCACTTCCAGAGTTGTGTGCTTCTGCGTCCCGGCGGTGTCAGTAAACAACACTGATTGCGCTACAAAGAACACCCTTTATAGAGTTGTATCAGGGCTGATACATTCAGTGACTTGTCTTGTATTTGAACATACTTAGGGTTGTCAAGATCGAAGTAAGTATACTTGGATGGCTGCTGCCTAGTAAACAATGTTTGCAATTGAGCTTAAAGCTACAAGTACATGCGCGGATCGACCGGTCGGCGTTTGGTCTTAATGGATGTCACAAGCCAGCCGCATCGCATGTAAGATCTACGACTCACGCGCGCGTTTGGCGTCGCGTCTATCGAACCTACGCTGTCAGGTGAGATGAGATTACGCGAGAGAAAGAGAGGCAAATATAAGTAGGTACTTCTAGCGGTAGGCTATTGGCCGCTATCTCAATTTGCATTTTATTGTGTCGTGTCAAGAGTCGCTATCGACTCTTGACACGACACTTACTTACTTAAATAACTTTTCGGCACTCCGTAGTAAATAGCGACTCTTCTCTTGGTCTTCTGTACTTGTACTATTATATATTCTTTGGTATGGGACAGTAGCGAGTTAAACAATCCTCTGAGGTGTATGATGGTCAAAGTTTGATGTTGCATGCACATACGTCAGCCAAATTTTTACAAATTTCCGCGCTACACCACAAAAAAAGCCGTAAAAAAACGATTTGTTTCCAAAGGTCCATGGTCTATTGTTCTCAAAATATGAAAATTCATACTCGAGTTCCCAAACGGGTTCCCACGACTTTTTAAAGTAGTAAATTTTTCTTTCCCGATGGGTCCATAAGAATGTTTCATACAGTCAGCAATAAAAGCTTGGCTAAGGGATAAATGTAATATTTCTATGAAATAAAAGAATACACAATCTGTCCTGGGGACCACTGTAAAAACTTTGGAAGCAAATTTTACACCTAATTTTATTTTAATTCTAATCTAATTTTAAGGGAACAAATGTGTTTACTTTTAATTAGATTAGTAAGAAAAATATGATAGTAGAGCTGTTTTATGTACGAAGACAGGAAAAACTATTAAAAATCTTGAAAATTGCACCTAAACCATAGAATTTTATAAAAATATTGTTCTTTCTGATAAGAATTTGTTTCTACTGGGTGAATTTCAACAAGGTTGATTTTTTTATCATTTCGGTGAACTTTTTTATTCTTAACTATTTTCGAATTTAAACTATGGTTTATGATATTTCTTAATGTTGTTTATATCCATCTGTAACGCCATCAAAATATCTTAATAAAATAAAAAGATACAGTAGCTCAAAGTTTTGATGCCACCGAAATGAAAAAACGATTTGCCGAAATGAAATAACTCGCCACCGAAATGAAAACACTTATCCACCCACCAAAAACCTTCAACAAAATTACTTCTATACACTATAAAATATATGTAAAAGTTACTTTAAATGTTTTTGTCCCAATAGAAAAAATAACAATATCAAGTTCTCAGTGAATATGTGTTAAAAGTTTCGTAAAATTTTGGAAATCAATTGAAAAATGTAAATTCTAAAATTAGTTTACCCGTATCTGTTGAGGGAGAAATGGACCCAAAAACATTGCCCATGTTTTGGTACAATTTTTAAAATAGAAGCCCCTATTTCTAACCCGAATTAAAATAGTTTTGTAAATGACAATAAATCAAAAGAGGATCGTCGTGAAACGGGGGTTGCGGCGTCTCCTCCGATGATATTATGATAATATTAAGAAGGATGCAACGTGGCAGGTCCTCAGTATTGAGCACCTTCTGTGTGCGGGCCCGCTTGTCGGTGATGTGCTTGCTCGATTTTTTGGTCTCTTTTTGCGGCATTCTTACCTACCAGATGACCTCTCAAAAACAATTAATGTCCCTATTTTAAAAAACAAGACAGGTAATTTATTAAGTGTTGCCAATTACCGACCAATATCCCTGGCTACGGTTGTGGCTAAGGTACTTGCAAGAATATTGCAACAAAAAATGGCCCCTTTTCTGAAAATAGATGATGCCCAATTTGAATTCAGGCCGCAAATGTCTACTGACTTGGCTGTTTTTTCACTCAAACAGGTAGTAAACTATTATGTAAAAATGATACTCCTGTCTATGCATGCTTCCTTGACCTGAGTCGCGCATTTGATACTCTTCAGCTTGTTGGTCTAGTGGTCAGCACGCTGGGTACTATCTACGAGGTCCCGGGTTCGAATCCCGGGTCGGGCCGAGAGTGTTTGAGTTTTTCTGTCTTGAAATTACTCAGACACAGCTCCGGAGTCAGGAAGTTGGTGGTGTTAACACCCCCGTACCTCGGAAAGCACGTTAAGCCGTTGGTCCTGCGCCTGATCTCTCTACGGTCATGTCGGACTGCCGTCTCACCGAATTATGAGAGTGAAGGAACAGAGAGTGCACCTGTGTATTGCGCATACACTTGTGCACTATAATATGTCCTGCGCAGTTGGCTAATCTCTGTTGAGATAGGCCGCCGTAGTCGAAATTCGGCTAGGAGGACATCACTCTTCAGTATGACCTTTTCTGGGAAAAGTTACGTAGGACCGGGGTCAGCAGTACAGTTGTTGACCTTTTGTCATACTGGTTATAGTACCCAGAGGAATCATGTCAAATGGGGCATTACCTTATCGGATAGCTATACCCTGTCTAGTGGAGTGAGACAGGGGGGGCTGACATCCCCTGGCCTTTTTAACTGGTATATTAACGGTTTGATCGAGGAACTGAGCAGCACCTGTGTGGGGCTTAGATTAGGTAACAAATATGTTAATAATCTGAGCTACGCTGACGATATGGTGCTGATTAGTCCCTCAATCAAAGGGTTAAGAAAACAGCATTCTATTTGTGAACAGTATGCCTCTAAACATAACTTGATTTATAATGTCAAGAAGACTGAGTTAATGGTTTTTAGGTCGGGAAAGTGTCCAGAAAATATTCCCGGGGTTTCTTTGGGTGAACAAGTAGTTAAAATAACGAATACTTTTAAGCACCTTGGCCACATTCTTACATCAGATCAAAAAGATGATGCCGATATTGAGCGACAAAGAAGAGCACTATGTGTGGTCGGTAACATGATTTCGAGACGGTTCTTCAAGTGTAATATTGAAGCTAAAACCCTATTGTTCAAAACGTATTGTCAATAATTTTAAATCTGTCAGCTCTGGACTACACGCGGAAGTCGCGTGATTGCATGCGAGTGCAGTATAACAACATCTTCAGGCAGCTCATGGGGTTGAGGCGTTGTTGCAGTGCCTCAGAGATGTTTACAACTGCTGCAGTTAACTCATTTGTTGCAATCATGAGGCATAAAATAGCGTCTTTTATGGACAGAGTTGGTAGGTGTAAGAACACAATTATTAGGGAGCTAAAAGACAGGTTAATCAGACCCAGTATGTATGGACACTGGTTGGCTACCGACACCTAAGTAAAGGCCGCTAACGGCATTTAGTATTGGATGTGGTCCACCAGCAACCTAGCCTTAATTTTATTTTAAATTTTATTTTAAATTTAATTATTTGACTTTTTATATCTTTTATTGTAATTACAAATATGGATCCTGTATCTGCAATAAATCATTATTATTATTATAAAACCGATCTGGTGCGAGTTAGACTCGTGCCCCGGGGGTCCGTCAAAGTTTATGTAACGAAGTAAATGAGTTATTGTACTGTTTTCAGATTTCATCATTTAAGTGTGCTGTATGATATTGGTTTTTGCCAAGATTTATAATTTTAGGTTAAACAAAATAACGGACAACCAAAATGTTTCTACATAAGTTTTTTTTTCCTTTTGAGGTGTACAGATTTCACCGAAATGATATAATGAAGCCATTGAAATGAGAATAACAATCACCGGTATGAACAATTCTTCACCGAAATGATATTTTTTATCATTTCGGTGGTCAATCTAGGCCACCGAAACAACCGAAATGAAAACACCGATATTAAAATCAATAACAAAATTTAATATAACAATAAAAGTTTTAAAGTCATAACGTTATTAATACCACTCTAATAAACGTACTTTGGGAAGGACACTAATAAATATTTCATACATTTTATGGCGCATTAGATGACAATATATTCCAACCTGCGGAAATGAAAAAAAATCCCATGTTACCAAAACCAACTACTATGGCGGGTCCATAGTAGTTGGATAGTTATATTTTAAATGTTCATACATGAATGAACATTTAAAATATTATTGAAAATGTTCATGGACCCGGTGGAAAAGAAGAACAATAGAATCGTGGACCTCTGGGAACAACCCTAAATTGCATATTTTCTTAAACTAGACGGCCTTGACGAGTTAAGTTCTTATCATCGTTTGGACAGAGATTTGCCAGTTAAGTACAACGGTCCGATTCCTAAACTCGGTATTGAACTTATACAACTAGCAGTTCCTTGCGACTTCGCCCGCGCCAAAAGTCGGATTTTCCATACAAATTTTCATCCCCCATTTCACCCCCTGATGATTTTATATCGCAACAAAAAGTAGCCTATGTCCTTCCCAGTGTCTCAAACTATCTCTGTGCCAAATTTCATTTGATTCGGTCCAGTAGTTTTGGAGCCTATTCGATACAAATAAACAAAGCTTTCCTTTTTATAATATTATAGTATAGATAAATCAGCCTTTTATTAACATTTGTAAGTTTACTCCAACCAGGTGATATTATGTTTCAATTTGGTATTTGGTGCTGTAGTCAAACTGTATGAAAATCATATTGTTAAAGATTTTTATTGAAAATTTCGTTGACCTAGTAAACATTTGTTCATATTTTACGGATCGAAAGTCACAACACAACCCTTATCTTGTGTCAAGAGATTGGAAATTAAGAAATCTTTCAGACCGTGTTTTTATTCGATTATAGTCTTTATTATCTAGGACCAAGGAATACAATCGAATGGTTTGCAAGAGTGCGTTAAAACGCTAAGTTGGTTTTATATCAGCCCCTTTTAATTTATACTAAAGCTGTGGCCGCAGTACTAAAGGGAATTGCCGTGTTGTAAAAATTGTACAGTAAAGAGGTACTTACTCTCGGTAAAGAGGGTCAGAAAAAAATATATGAAAAACTCCTGTGGTTGTGGCATTTTTATAAGAAAACAATTGGAAATTGTCCCTTATAAATATATGTATACCGCTGAACCATATGTATTTATTTATTGATTTACTAGTAGTTCCCCGCGACATCGCCCGTGCCAAAAGTCGGATTTTCCATACACATTTTCAACACCCATTTCATCCCTCTGGTAATTTTATACCGCAACAAAAATAGATATTAGTTATTTATGTTATACGTGACATTTTGTGCCCTAAATTGAATTAATGAATTTTGACTTTTTTACTTGACTTTGACTTCACTGAATCTTTGATCATCTCTAAGACACTATGTCAAACTTTCATTTCACAATTTATTACGTCACGCTTCCTGCAAAGCGGTTAGAGTAAACAATATCAATCAAGCTTGTATTTTTGCAACAAGCTTAATATGTCCTCAAAGCCTATTTTCTCCGCAAAGCAGGGGAAATGGTGAGGAAATGCAAACGACTCCAATATAAGAGTACTTCCACCGTGAGGTTGCCACAGCGACACCCGCCCTTTACCGTCTGTCTTAGGTAGCTAAGGGTGGGACTACACTGAAGCGTAAAATCAGACGAGAGTAGCGATGGGCGATTATTACTAAATTAATCGAATTATTCGAATGGTCTCTGTAATCGAATGTATTCGATAAGCAACCGCAGTCATTCGATTATTCTTCGATTATGCGGCGCGGTGCGCAGGCCGTACTACTAACTACTAACGAATGAATCGTCATTCGTCGCGTCGATGAATCATTCGGTCGCTGCCTGTCCAGTGCGCACAGTCGCGGCAATTCGATCGAATGCATCGAAGGGCCCAGTATAGATTATCATTCGATTGTCGTTTTTTTTTTAATTACTTATTCGACATTCGATTGTTCGAACGATCGATTATCGATTCATTCGATTATTTTTTTTAGTACAATCGCCCATCGCTAGACGAGAGCTATATTTTTATTTAATTGGAATGACTCTTGACTATAGACGTAGTGGCGTAGACAGTTGACGGTGGAGCGAGCTCACCCAAAAGGTTCTGGCACTCTCACCGACGGAACACAGCAAACTGCTTAGCGCCTAATCACAAATGTCCTGAAATACTACATTATTTATTTCTAATAGCTAAATACAAATTTTTATCAATTTAGCTTCAAAACCAACCGAGTTTCATATAAAATTAACTTTTCTGCGCGACTTCGTCTGGTTTAATAGTCGGATTTCCTATACCAACTTTCACCCCCCTTTTCACTCCCCTGATGATTTTATAAATAATATTTCAAAAAATAAAATATGTCCTTGCCAGGGTCTCAAACTATCTCTGTATTCTGTATTTGAATCGTTCTACCAGTAGTAGTTTCAGAGCCTATTCAATATAAACAATCTAATCTTCCTCTTTATAATATTAGTGTAGATTATCCCCTTTTGTAACTCTTAGGAGATGAATTTCCAAAAATCCTTTCTTAGTACACCCCTAGACTTAATAAGGAACCTATATACCAAATTTGAAGTCTCTAGACTTAATGGTTTGGGCTGTACGTTGATATAACAGTTAGGTAATCAGTCAGTGAGTAGTTAGATAGATATTTCGATAATTTACATCATCATGGCATCGATAGCCAATCAACAGTATTGAAACTAAGGATAATATTGCTTACATAGTACCGTTTTCCATATAAATGTTTGTAATGCGAAAGTTTCTGTCTGTTACCGCTTCAGGCTTTTATCGCTAAAATGAATTAGATGAAAGGTATAAAGGTTAATTGAGTCTCGGGACAAAGAAAACAATTTTATCCCAGAAATCTTAAAGAAACTTGAAATTTTGCACCATGCTTCCTTTTATAGTGTAGGTTAGCACTAGGACTTCAGGAAATTCGTCTCTTAAGGGGTTAAAAAAAGGGTAACTTTGTATGAAACTCCATCAATTTTGAAGCCAAATCGATAAAACTTGGTATTAAGCTATTTGGTTAGAAATTAAGAGTGACGCATTTAGATTTTTGAAAATTCAACCTCTAAGAGGGTGGAAGTTTGTACAGGAAATTTGTCATTTGACTCGCTTTGGTGTAGTCCCGCCCTTAAGCTCTTAGCTCGAAGGTGGATCTATGTAGGTGTGCTTTGTGATTTCGTAAAAATTGCAAAAATGGCGGCCAACGTACACAAGGCTCGGATAATTGTGTATATTTTAACAAGGAATTTTCGGGAGGATATTTCTTCTGATGAAACATTTTTATAACATTTTCATAATAACAATAAGCCAAGACGAAATGTGTCATGAATAAATGTTATTCATTTATTGAACATCTAATGAAGTGCTAGAAAAATGGGTAAGTTTTTCTTAGCAAGCTTAATATCATTATAATGGGCACTATGCGTTAGACAGCTAAATCGTATTTCATTGAAAAAGTAAATATTGAAACTTAGTAATAATTGACTAGCTTGATCAAATTGGGTACCACAATTCAATTCAATCTCTATGACATGTCTTTAGTGTTAGGCTGATAATTAATACACACATCAACACTGTCTATCTAGGGATATACAAAACATAGTATTATTATATCCAAAGTATTAAAAATTGTACTGTGGCTCTTAGACCAGGACTATGAGAGAACTGAAGACTGCATTACTATCATAACATAAACAACGCAAGCATGCACACTCACACACTCACACACATACACACATTATTTTTAGACAACATTATGTATTTTTAAAACTACTTATGGTGAGAAATAAATATTATTATTATTATTATCTATTATAGTCTTTTGTTACTTTAATTCAAACATTCAAACTTAGTTACTTTTGAATAACCTACGGCTGTTCGAAGTAGTGGGAGGCTGGTGACCTGTAACACAGGTATTTTACCTAGCATAGGCACCAGTCTCACACATACACTGGCCCTTAGTATTAAGCTCTAAGTTCATTTAATTGTCTTGTATGTGTTGAGAAAAATAAAGATTATTAATATTATCCCTAGACAATGTTGATTAGTATACAAATTAAAGTTAATTATAAATAATTATTTTATTTATTAAATCAATTTGGATTTAAAGTACCATGTGACGCCAACCACTTTTTAGCAGGTACTAAAAACATATTTATAAATTTTAGTTTCAAAGAAATATAAACTTGTGACCTAAAATTGCAAATAATATTTAAAACAGGTACAATTTGGTAGATAGAAATTTATTCATACTAGCATGTTACACGCTACACGATGTTTTGTTAGTCCTCATTTACAAAAACAAATTAGTCGAATTATTAAATAATGTACTTTAAGCATACAATAATTTACAAGACATGTGATACAATGTAAAACCTAACGCAATCAAAGGAGATGTCTCATACCAGGCCCATACATGTACGTGGTACCAAAAAATCGGAAAAATATTGCTATTTCCATTAAAAATACAATAAAAAAAAAATTGTCCGTAGTTTAGTGGCTTAAAAATAAAATCAAACACTTATTATTTCACTTTACTTTGTAAAGATGGCAACTGTTATTTTTTCTTTACTGGGATTTACGGCTTTGTGCCCCAGCTTTTTTAAGGTCATTTGTAACCTTAAACGCTCACAGCCATAAGCATCACCCAGTAAAAAAAACTGTCAATGTCAAGTCAACTGTACTAAGGTGTTATGAAAGTAAATCTTGCGATATGAACATTTTTATTAATAACAGTATAAAAAATAAAGAAGAAGCATACGAACACTTCTCTAAATGGCCTCAACCTCAATACAATTACATTTATACAGATGGTTCTAAAACAGATAAAGGAGTTGCATTGGCTTTTTATCACAGCAATATCAAAACTGGTCATGGATTCTGTTTACCCATTGTTTTTAGTATATACACTGCAGAAGCATGTGCAATTCTCAGCGCTCTGCAGTATATTCGTGATGATGTTTGTGCAAGACCTCATAAACAATGGCTTATTTTAAGTGACAGTATGTCTGTACTGGAAGCCTTACGACACCACTCACTAGACAACAAAACTAACTATATTATTTACAAAACAAAAGAGCTGTGGACAGAATTGAGCAGTAAACGTGGGATATAAATTATTTTAACATGGACACCGGCGCATAAGGGCGTGACAGGTAATGAAAATGCCGACTTTCTTGCCAGAACAGTAAATGAACTGGGTGACCAAGTAAGAAATATTGACATTCCGTGGCAAGATTTAGTTCCTGATTTATGCAACAAAGTAACTCAAGAATGGATGGAAGATTGGCATCGTACTATTCAACATAAAGGAGCGTGGTATGCTGGAATTAATCAAACAATAATGAAAAAGCCCTGGTTTGTCAGAAGCAGTACGTTTCACAGCAGAAGATTCTACACTCAAATATGCCGTTTAAGATTTGGCCATTGCAGATTTAATGCTCATTTGCACCGCATGAGGATAAAAGACTCCGCTATATGCCCTGAATGCTCTCTTAATGCAGACCACACATTGCATCATATAATATTTGATTGCTCAGCATATAATATTCAGCGAATTCTACTGATTGATCAATTGCAAAACATATATCAGACAATCCCGCCATCCCGTAAAGAACTTTAAAAACTACCGTTGGAGATCTCTGAAAAATAAATCAAGACTAGAAAATATGAAGATTTGGCTTTACAGCCTTTTTATACTCTGCACTACTACTACCTTCGAAAAATGAGACTATTCAAGATCTGGCTGTATGGCTATGTACCATTGCCTTTCCCTTGGTGGATAAATACTACTACTACTACTGTACTAAGGTGCACCTTCGTTCGTTCAGTTTGTTCGTTGCGTTTAACAGTGTTTTGAGTTCTTGCTTCTTTTTAACAACCTCGCTTTCTTTTGGATTTGGTACCGTTTTTCTCGGTGACTTGGCATAAATTGGATGTGGTGGGTTTGTTGCAGTGCTGATTTTGTAGTGGAGTTGGATATTGTTCTCGCTGGCCTGCTCCGACATCGGAAAGGTGTTAAATAATTTAAGTAGGTAAAAACTCATAGTATAGCAGCTGATCTAGAGCTGCATGACTAATTATTTGTCCATTGTTCTGATTTTATTGCTAAAATAATACTTTGTGAAATAAAATGCATACTGTCAAAAGTATCTTTAGCACCTGCTCAAGGCCAGAATATCAAGCAAAGTTCGCAAAAAACTTGTTAAAGTGTACATTTGGAGTATAGCACTCTATGGATGTGAAGCGTGGACATTGACAAAGAGGGACAGAGAGAGACTGGAAGCCTTCGAGATGTGGTGCTGGAGGAGAATGGAGCGTATAAGTTAGACGGAGAAGAAAACAAATGAAGAAGTTTTGTCTATGGTTAGGGAAAAAAGGAGATTGATGGAAACAATAGAGTGTAGGAGCGGACGAATGTTAGGCCACCTGATTCGACACGACAATTTTATTAAAACGACAATAGAAGGAAGAATAGAAGGAAAAAGGAAGCGAGGAAGACCAAGAATAAGCTACATGCAGCAAATAAAAGAAAAGATAAATGTCGGGTCGTATCAGGAGGTTAAGAGAAGGGCGGAAAGCAGAGAGGAATGGAAAAAACTCCACCGACAAGAGCCTAGCTCTTAAATTTGATGATGATGACTGTCAAAAGTAAACTGACGTATAAACGTCATTTAAGTGTCAAAGATGCGTCGTCCGCCATATTGTACAGAGTAAACAAAGTGATCCTATGAGAGTTCCTAATTTCCTTTTGAGGTACGAAACCCTAAAAAACATGCAGAAGAAAATTTATAAAGTTGTGACGGCATTGTGCGTGTTTTTTTTTAAACACAACGTATAACAAGTAATTATCCGTTACAGATTGTAGCCTCGAAAGTATTTAATTAGTTGTAAGCTAAGGTTGTAACTGTTAATTACCATTTTATGAGACCGTATTTTATAACGGGAACAATGGGAGAAAACCAATTATTTTATATAATAACGGCTCTTTGATTTATTAAGCCGTGATTTTCATTAGAGATCCGTTAATATACCTAGTCAAACCATACAAAGACATTGTTTAGTATTATACGTAATATATTTTTGTTGCAACTGTACCATAATATTACTATTTGTGCAATCCTGTTCGAGAGCATTTCTAAGTTTTAAATTGTAAGAAAACATATTATGGACTCATTATTTAAAAAAAAAAAAACAAATAAATCTTCAACCTTTTTAAAAGGAGAACAACTTTTTTTTTAGAAGAACCCTCGAAAAGAATCTAACGATAAATTACTGTTTTTCGCAATAGTCTGCATCGTTGGTAATATGTTGAGTAGATCCTTATTACCACATTATGTATTAGTACAGTATACAGAGGAGCTAATATTTATGTAGCTTGGTTTTCCGTTTTCTTATTTCGATTATAATTGATTCATATTACTCTTATTTGCAATAAAAACTTTGTGACCTTTCTCAATTAAGTAAACTAATGTTAGATTGAATAGATCCCATTGCTGGGCTGCGTCCACACCTCAACTATGAGGAGGTACGAGCCGTACTCCACGCGGGCTCAGTGCGAATAGTAGAGGGGTCTGTAATTCAAGTAACCAACCTTACTGTCAGATGTTATCAAGCCGCCCTAGGGCCTCTGACTAGGCTTGACGACTAATATCAACAAATATTAGCTGGGACCAACTGCTTAACGTGCCTTCCGAAGAACGTAGATGTTTGTCATGCACGTCACTTAAGTAATCGGAATGGTCACCCATTCAATTAATTACGCAGGTAAATTGTTTGAAAATTCAACATCAATATGATTCCGACCGCCACTTGTTCGCGTTCTGTTTTAATTTGACTGTCACGGACTTAAACACGTTGATTACTGGCCCACCTTAATAGGATTCCTCTCCTGCGATGCTAATTCAAGTTTATTACTAAGTTTATTATCTCAGGCGAAATCTGCCCGCTACCCAGCAACTCTCGAATTGTATTACGACTGTACTGTCGCAAATAATAATTATATAAAGAGGTTCTTGTGGCGCAGTGTCGGTAGCGCTTTGTTAGTGATACCAAAGTTAAGCAACCCACGGCGCGGTCGTGATTGGATGGGCGACCATACCGACCGTCTAAGTGAAGTCCATGACAAGCATCTCCGTGCTTCGGAAGGCACGTTAAGCAGTTGGTCCTGGCTAAAATCTGTTGATATTAGTCGTTAAGCCTAAGTCAGTGGGCCCTAGGGCGGCTTGATAACATCTGACAGTATGATTAGTCACTTGCCTTAAGACACCTCTCTACCAATCCGTTTATGATAAAAACCCCACTACAAAAATTCTTTTCATGGGATTTTATTTTATACTCATATGGTACGAAAATTAAAATTGGAATAATAAGCACATTCAGTATATAGATAATTCGGCGGTCAGGTAAAAATATGTCATTCTGTGTTAGGCAAATGAGTAGCGATAAGCAATATTGTTTGTCAGTGTCATAGGTCTTTTGGTAAGGGGCGGATAACTTAATCAAAACTTAGTGCTTTTATGTAAGTAAGTAATTCGTGACTTGATTGTGTTCGTATTGTTTTATTGTTATTCCTTTAGGAAGTATTTTGGATCTATATTTATTATCGAATGTTAAAAGTTATTGTGATATAACGAAGTGTAGAATAGTTATATGTTTTATCATTAAACTTTATCGTACCTACCCAAAACAAACTAATGTCTAAACTACCTATTAACTTTAAACGTTCACCGCGTTATTACAAAAACTTAGTACCGGGTTTAAACCAGGATTAAGCTATTAGTTAGCCAATTAGAAAATCGTTTCTCTATTATGTTATGTCACGAATGTGTCATTCATTCCTCTGTTGTCGGCTAATATTTAGACCTTTTTTTTTAAACCTGGTCTAATATTTTGTAATAACACCGTCAAAGTCTTGTAACTATCATATTGAAACTAACATTCTGAATACAATACTGCTTGTTTCGATCTTTCAGTTTTCATTCAAAACAGTAAAATTAAATTCCAAAGCTCAATGAGCAGATTTCTATGACTAGTATCATTTAGCCGGGTCGACGATCCCGGCTAACTGCCCGTGCAGTTTATTTATTTACAATAGCTTGCTACGCTGCCATGTACACTTTACAATTGCACCAGTTTCGGATTTAGACTGTTTAACCTGTCAAACGACATCGGTGTTATTACAAAAAAAATTGACCAGGTATAAAATAGGTCTAAATATTAGCCAACAACAGAGGAATGAATGTGTCATTCATTCCTATTCGTGACATAACCTAATTACGAAACGCTTTTCTAATTGGCTAGCTAATAGCTTAGTCCTGGCTTAAACCCGTTACTAAGTTTTTGTAATAACGCGGCATAAGACCCGCGGGTCAATCCGTGATAGCAATTAATTTTCTATTATGTCTGGAAACATGATACGTTAAGGTTTAAAAATATACTGGTAGCAATCCTGTCAAAATATAGTGGCCATGAAAGTTTAAAACAATATTGGAGTTAATTGAAATGAATAAACGAAACTAGCTAACTTGCAAGTGCAAAGCGTTTATACAACGTTTCGATCTTGAACTTCACTTAAATATCGTTCTTATCTTCACCTTTACTTTTACCTTTTTAGGCAATTAAACTCAAAAGTGATCAATGACACACTAAATCTAAGTAGTTTAAAAGTTCTAAATCATATTCGGTACACGGTTTGTTATCTCTGCAGAATATACTTATAGTTTCTAGTTATAGCTACCCGACATTTAAATAAATCCTTGACTCCGTTGCGTTTGCGTCCGCGCGCAACTAGTTTGACTATAACAAAAGTAAAAAATCTGTCTAACTTTAATTTAAACATTTTTAACTTAATGAACGTTTATTAATAAATAAGAGTAACTTGGTGTAACGGAGCGTTAAAGTTTTAACGACGTAAAGAGCGGCGTCTATATTCTTAGTTGTCTGAATTGCCCATTATCCTGAATCGATGATCCATGCATTCATGGTGTGCACTCATTGCTTTGTTTACTTTGAAAATTGCATCAAACAAAGAGAAAAGTAATGGTGCGTCTAGTTCGAGACATTTCAAGCGTAAACTTAAGAGTACCATAACCATGTTATTCTTGTGTTGAATCACGGAGTCGTATCTTAAAATATGCACTTTGTTCTCTTAGTACAAAGTGCATATTTTAACAAACTCTCTACTAGATAGAGAGTTTGTCTGTATGTACGATAGAATTAAAGAAATAAATATTGGATATCATCACACACCTCATGCTAATGCTTTGTTTTGGCGTGCTATATTCTCGGGTCTAATGAAAGACTACCAACTAAACGTGCAGTTACTGAGTCCCACTTACACTGTGGACGTGTCATAATATTTGCTACGTCAAAGAGGCTTGGGTTTAGTTTAATTGCAAAGTTAATTAGCGCTCAAACTCAATATGACGAGACGAGGCTCGAAAGACGTCTCAATGGTACATATTGAACACATTGTATGTAATTATATTTAAATGCTGCCAGCATCCTGGGAACCTTACACAAGGACCATTTTTGTATTTTTGGTTTCTTTTGTTTTTTTTGAGGTACTTGTGGCGCAGTGGTGGCAGCGCTTTGGTAGTGATACCAAAAGTTAAGCAACCCACGGCGCGGTCGTGATTGGATGGGTGTCCGTTCCGACCATTTAAGTGACGTCCATAACAAGCATCTCCGTGCTTCGATGGGCATGTTAAGCAGTTGGTCCCGGCTAATATCTGTTGGTATTAGTCGTTAAGCCTAGTCAGAGGCCCAAGGGCGGCTTGATAGCATCTGACATAAGGTTTGTCACTTGCCTTACAGACAACCCTCCACCAATCCGCACTGAGCCCACGTGGTGGAGTATACCTCCTCATACTCGTAGTTGAGGTAAGAGCTTTTCCCAGCAGTGGGATCTTTATTAGCTATATAGGGTGACTTTTATTGTAATTAATAATTTATCTTAATATATATTGATAAGTTGATTTCGTGTTATTTTTCATATTTTATTTATAACTAGTGGTTCACCGCGACTTCGCCCGCAAGAGTTGAATTTTCCATATAAACTTTCATCCCCCATTTCACCCCCTTAATGTTTTTATATCACGACAAAATGTAGCCTATGTCATTTCCAGGGTCTCAAACTGTCTCCATACCAAATTTCATCTCAATCGGTTTAGTGGTTTAAGCGTCAAGAGCTAACAGACAGACACACTTTCGCATTTATAATATTAGTATAAATTGAAAATTGAATATGCGTTACTGTAATTTTCTTTAAATTTTACTATCAATGTTGTTTACTTTAATAATTACTTTAAAAATTGTTTAATAAATATCTACACTGGACTCAAAAAATAACGGGCACGAACACACAGCATTTTTCATACATTCGGGGAATTTCGGGACCTGCGGCACGATTTTCGTGCAGTGGAAAAAAGTTCACACTCGTAAAATTGCATACATTTTTACGAATATTAACTTTTTTTCACTGCATGAGAATCGTGCCCCTGGCCCTCCATCCAGGGATGTTTTAAAAGAGATCTGGTGTTAGAGATCTGAAGCACGTATAAAGAAGAACTAGAGTTTCTAAAATACATCCCTGATAGTGATCAAGCATGCTTTTTACAAAACAACGAGAAATCTGGATTTTTATACATTTTAAAATGTTTTTATATTTTTTAACACACACAGTGTTCTTTTGTATTTATATAAGTTTAAATTAGAAACCTATTTATTTTGTAATAACTCCAAAAAGGTTGATTTTCATATCGGCCAGGCCAACCGCCGAACTTAAAACTATTGCGATGTCGGCCAATAACGGCACCAGCGCCACCTGTGTGTGCTGGGTATGCTGTGTACACCTGGTATTTGTATAGATAGGCCACAAGTGAACAAGTTTCGTGCCTAACTCACAGTACAGAATACTTGAATGAAGAATCAACAAACATTTACGAGTACGTCAGGAAGTAGTTAGTTGTCGCGACTTGTTAGAAGTCTCGGGCTTCGGTCGGCGTAACTTTGCCTCAAGCGTATTTTGTACTTTCTTGTTATATTGGTTTGCGAGTTCGAAGATCCAAGGAGTGTTTTCTACCAAAGTGAAGACGGGACCAAATATTTGGTGTTTGTGTTACCTAGTATTCATTCGAATCTCTAGCGGTGTGGAGCGGAGCTGTCGGTAAAATGAATGGAAACACCACATATGGGAGATAAGTATGTGTTGGTGACATATGCCACTTAAGCCCCGGGGCCTAAGTCTCCTCAAAATCAGTTTTTAGTAGAGAGTTTGAAGGTTAAAAATAAACACGGCAAGACATTACTTTTTTAACCGTCAAACGGACGGTTTATTTTTAACCGTCAAACTTATAATGATATGGATAAATTTTATAAATTTAAGTGCTTTATGTACTATTGTAATGAAAAAAATGTTATTGCCAAATTACCTACATCTATATTCGTCTAATTATAAATTGTAAGTATAATTAATTTTACGCATGTTCTCTGCCACTTTGCAGTATATAAATCTGAATCTGAATCTAAAACGTTTATGACTTAGAAATGCATAAAAGGTGATTCCTTATTGTTACTTTACAGGTTTGGAACATGATACCTTTAAAATCAGTATAAAAACACAATCTTTAGTTTTTCTTTTCGCGTTGTAGTTAAGTAAATGATGATGATGTAGGAATACTTGGGATATATTCCTACATCCCTACTAAAATAAAAAAAACCTTTGAAATACAAGAGAAAAAAGTCCGTAGCAGATGTAACGTCAATCACTTAATCATTTTAATTAGGGTACAATTAACAATTTTCAAGAATGGTACAAGTCTTGTGATACAAGTGTTGCTATAGTTTCTGACTTGTATAACAAGACTTGTACTTTTCCTGAAACAAGTCTGTGGTTCTGAGTACTCCAATCTCTATTACGTTTAAACTGAAACTTGACTATTCACAATACCAGTTTGTCGTCGTCTTGTAAATCTGTCGTTAGGTATGTAGTTTTCAATAGAATACAGTGGTCATAAAAGACGTACATTGAAAGCACATTTGGGATTTCCCTTGTAGCGCAAGAAACAGATTCAGTGTATTTTGTGAATTTGCGTAGACACCAAAATTTGCTAAAATACGACATCTTCTTACTTTATGTTACAAGCACCAAAAAAAACAGCGCTTTGGTATTGATACCAAAAGTTTTCTTAAGCAATCCATGGCTTGGTCGTGATTGAATGGGTGAAAATTCCGACCATTTAAGTGACTCCTATCAAAGCATCTCCGTGCTTCGGAAGGCACGTTACGCATAATTATTTAGCAAGCCGGTCAGAGGCTCTTGCGTGGCTTGACAACATCTGACAGTAAGATTGGTCACTTGCCTTACAGACACCCCTCCATCAATCCGCACTGAGCCCGCGTGGTGAAATTTGGCTCATTCTTGACTTGACTTTTGGCTAATGCAAAAATACAAGTTTATACAGAAGGTCAGTGAGTCGACTCCCATTACTGACTGACTAGCCCTTTGCGGGCAATATATTTATTTTAATAGGGGTATCTCTTTTCGCCATTATGTCCCAGAAAACCTAAAGACATTAAGGGCACAGAAACAGTGTCAGTAGATTTCCACGATATCATCGCATAGGCCGTTACTGCTGGGTTCTACGTAATAGCTTTGAGATATCCCATTGAGAGGGCTCAGAACTAAGAAAGGCAGTGGAAATTATTAACCGCCTTTCAATAACTCTGCTATGTCCCGTGAAGATAAGATCGTACTTTTACAAGTAAAACCAAATCGATCGAATCGAGTAGTTTGAAAACCAAATCAGTTTAACCTTTTCTGATTCCTGCAACTAAGTGTAAACTATTTCGATTATTCGGAGTGTTGATTAAATAATGAGTTGGTCCAAGTAAAAGAAGTATAAACACGAAGGATTGCATTAATTAAGATTCCGTCCTGGGAAGTTTTATCGGCATAATGGCTTGCATAATTTAAATTTCCTTGAAATATGCAATTGCTAATTCCTGAAAGAATAACTCGCTGAAACAAAAACTGTGTTTTTTTTCTTCAGCGTCCAGACAGCTAAACGAAAAAAGAAACTTTATTTTTCTGTATTGTAGCGATTTTCTAGACATCAAATATATTCATGATTCATTTCATTTTTATGCAGCGCGGCGCTCGCTCCACTCAGAAACAAGATGTAATGCTTATCATAATGATATACCATGTTCTTTGAGGTAGGGTAGCAAAATAATGTGTAGTAGTGAGACTGTACGGATTAAAATAAATCTGAGAGAGTTATTTACTATTTTTTTAAAATTATTCAAAGTTCACAACTAAGACACAATTATAAAATTACAAAATAAATTATTAATTATAAATACTTACCTATTTTCAACATCGATGCGACGACAAAAAATCTGGGATAGATGTCTAATATAAAAAGGATATGTGCGTACGTAATCACCACGTTCAAATATTTTTAAATCACAGTTCTCTCTACGTTCAAAAATTTTTAAATATGCTTTCACTGCAGTTTACACATAAAGAATATCTATTTTTTTATTACTATATTGTTGTATTCAACAATTAACGCAATCAAGCGAGTATTTTCCAAAACCACTGTCGTAAAATTGTTATTATTAGGGTTCCTTTCCTGAAAAGGAAAATAGGAACCCATATAGGATCACTCTGTTATCTAATACGTACACTCTTACAAGTGTTCATTAATGGGTGACTTGTTATTCTTAATCCCCAATATCTGGTGGCCCCGATCGGGAAATTATTACAAGCAATTCCTTATGGATCTCGGATTATTTTTCATTCGGCTTCCCAGCGTTAGCGACCAAGAAATTGGTTTATAAACAGATTAAGTTTTACGCAACGTATATTTTGTGGGCTGTTGCCTTTGGCGAAATTACTTTTCGGTCATATCACAGTATAAGCAAGGAATATGCAGTAGGGCGTGTGACCTACTTGGCTAAACACGCAACAGGTAATTTTTTGAGGAAGTTGGTCCTGCACCTGATATATCTCTGTTCATGTCGGATTGCCGTCTCTCAGAAATATGAGAGTGAAGGAACAGAGAGTGGGAGGCCTGTGTATTACTTACATAACCTTTGCTCTACCTATAATATCTTTTGCTGAGTTGGCTAATCTTGGGATGAGCCACTGTAATAGTCGAGATTTGGCTAGGAGGATATTTAATGTTTCATAAGGTCACTCACAGTATGAAGTGGCAACGCGGCGGCCATTTTTTTTAAGCCATTTGTACAATTGTGGTCGGGCTATAAAGAGCCAGTACCAGAGGACGCCAAATACCAACATTTAACTATTTTTGTTAAAACACTGTTGAACAGTATAGACGGTTTTTTTAGAAAGTTTTGATTCCATTAACCTTTTCACGTAGGTATCTATCATTAACTCCCAATAACTGTTATAATATTTATAAGGTAGCGGTCAGTATACAGGATGTCTCGTAGTTTAATGATAATCCTTTAAGTACAAATTTGTGACATCATTCCCTCTTATAAACAAAAATAATACAGGTAAAAGTGTTGCCGTTTTGAAACTTTGACATAAAGTTTTTATTATTTTTGGGAGCTTTATTCTGAGTAAAAAGAAAATATCGATTTTGGTGTCTAGAATATTAAAATGTAATAAAATGAAAACATATTTAAAAAAATCTAGTTAATATTTGTAGATTTTTTCCATACAAAAATGAATTGTAATATGTCGAAAATGGTAACAACTTTACTTGAAAAACAAAAATGGTATGTATATAGTTTATTTACGAGACACCCCGTTTAAACTTTTCTATGTTCCGTGAAAATCTGTATTGTTAATAGTAGCGTAATATTCTAGAATCAATAACTAGATCTTTTGTTCCTTACTTTACTGTGGTCATATGTCGAGTATTGGAGTTTATGACAAGGACGACATGCGGCGCGTGAGCTTTTGTGGGAATTGGTTACGTTTTCGCAATCAAATAAAAGGCATTATTTTGGTGTTATGAGAAAACATTATATGAATATAAAGGTGCGGTTAGACCGGTCGCGGTAGTCGACACCAAGTGGCCAGTCAAATTAAAAAGCTGGCGATCAAAATCATCCCCCGCTCCGAGATCGCTTCACTTTGGTAGGCGTTGGTTGATTTTGAAACACCCAAACTGTCGACATGTGCTTGGTTTCTGGATCGTATTAAATTCAGGACTCATCACGGCACCATTCCACCCGGGCCTGCTTCTGAGCGTCGGTGAGGTAGTGCGGCACCCAGCGTGATACTATCCTCCTCACGCGAAGATGCTCGTGTAGAATCTCGTGAACGCTTCCCGCTTCAATCTTCAATATGTGCTGAATCTCCTGATATGTAATTCGCCTACTATCTTGGATTAATTTTTTCACTGCTAGCACGTTTTCTTCTGTAATAGCCGTCAAAGGGCGACCGCTTCGTTCTTCATCCCCCAAAGTTGGTCGACCGCGCTTGAATTCGTTATACCAACGATACACGATGGCTTTGGAGGGGCCTTCATCCATAAATGCCGTTTAAAGTCTATCGAACGATTCTTCCGGTTTCAGTCGACACTTGAAATTGTAAAAAATTATAGCTCTAAAATGTTTCCGGCGCAGATCCATTTTTCAGTCAGACACGATACTATGAATTGGCTCCCAAAAAATGTGGAGGAAAATTTAAAAAATAGAACACACCTATTTTTACTTATAAATAATCATATTTTCAAAAAAAGATTCTAACCGGCCAGTCTCCCATATGGGAGACTGGCCGGTTAGAATCTTTTTTATATATATAAAAACCTTAAAACTTTATATATATAAAAACTTTATATATATATAAAGGTTTATATATATATATAAAAACCTTTTTTTGGCAGTACTTTCTGAGTGGCCTGGTATGCACATAAAGCCGAACTTGAAACAACATTGTAGGCCACTGTTCGCGCGCTCGTCGGTAACAAGAGTTATTGTTAGTGTCTACCAGGGGTCTCCAAACTTTAAAGCCTTCGGGCCATAATATTTTTTTCGGTATGTTGCAAGGGCCATAACAATTTTAATTTTTATGCCGACCTAAGCAAACATTTTAGGCTTTTATTGCATTTAAATTACTATTGATCGTGTATTGTGTATTCGTGACACGTAACGATATCTAGTGTCGAGTAGTGTGATACTATGTACTGCTCTAGGTACTATCTATTTTAGCTACCCACGAACAGGTGGCATATATGGGAAAACATTGTTTGTCGTGGGCCAGATTGATGACACTAGTCTTAAGCTGTCGCGGGCCGGATTTGGCCCATAGTTTGGAGACAACCGGTTTATACCAAGGCATCTTTGCGTACAAAAGAAGAACGATGATAATGAAAGAACCGATGAAAGAATGCTCGAAACAAAAAAAAATCGATAGAATGGGCGTTCGTTCGTTTGGTGTAACCGGTCCTTAACAGTTGGTTTTTCTTTCGTTATCTGTAGTGAAAACAATTCTATTTGTTGTGCCTGTGGGTATGTCGGAATGTCAAAATTCCAAATATTAATAAAAAAAAAGGCCGATTGCTTGGTTATTGTTAGTACCCTAGATGGATCAAATTGTTTGTACCCTAAGTAGCTGGAAAAGTCTAGTATAATATGTTTAAAATATACTCAAATTAATAAAAGTTACTCCCTTGGAAACAATTTTTTAACTGGATCGCCTTGTCTTCTGTAATTTACCTTAAATTTATGAATGTCAATGAAACCATGAACTTTTAAGCAAGATGTCATCAATCAACCCACCATAAGATCGTCGTGGATAGTTGTTTTTTTGCTATCTGTACGGGGAATTATTTTAAATATACACTATATATATACTTTTTTAAGACAAATTACCAATTCTTATAGCGTATTTTCATGAAACTAAGACGGCTTTTTAATTAACGGGCAGCAGACAAAGGGTAACTTAAAATTATTCCAAACTTTCAGATGAATTTTAATTTCACGAACTTTTCCATTTAAATTTGCTTAGGGCTCGGGAATTAGGCAGTGAAATTACAAACTGTGAATTGATAAGGCTAATTACGAAGGCCGGAATTGCCCACCTACGTGCCTGCTGAAATTTATTTTAGAAAGCCATTACAAGATAAGAGTAAAATTTGAAAAAGAAAATGCTTTTTTAATGAAATTATAAGTATAGGTAGTAAAAATTGCCGGGTGCTGCGTAGAAACCCCCGTTAAACCATAGTTAAAATAAACTATACCGAAAACTTATACACAAGAAGGTTTATTTTATTTCTGTTTACTAAAAATATTTGTTGGAACGCAACATCAGCGCAGCTTCACGCGCGTGAGACGAGTGCGCCCGACGGGCACCGATGTCATCGCGATGCAGCCCGAGCGGGTCAGAAACCCTAGCACTCGCCTTGGGACATCCACGGTCGTCGGACATTTTGTCACGTTATTTTTATTTCTGTAAAATTCCTATGTAATAGAGTAAACAGAATTAAAAGCATAAGCTTGTATAGGTACTTGTGAACGCTTGTATTTTCAACCGACCAGACCAAAAGAGGGGCTCTCCATTTGACTGTACGTTGCTTTTTAGGGTTTTGCACTTTGTTGTCCGCGTGTCTGTCAAGACTCTTTTTCTCAGGAACGCGTAAAGATATCAATATGAAACTATCATCAACTTTAACTGCGGTCTCTTGTGGCTGTAAAAAAATCAAGCTAACGCAATCCAAAGATATAGCAATTTTAGCTGTATTTTCTTACATTTCGCAGGGGAATCAAAACCTATAACGTACTTCCCATACCCTTAAGAGCCATGAAACTTGGCAGAAAGGAAGTTCTTTCAGTATAAGTAAAGGAAAACCGGAAATTTCTGGTTACATCGAAGAATAAAAACCTTTGTACGCGAGTCCGACTCGCTCTTGCCCAGTTTCTTTGTATGTTTGTTTACGATGACTCCCTAAATGTTCCACAATTATTGTGGAACAATTTTGTTAACACAGAATACCTTTACCTACCTACAGCTACATCTCCAAAATAAATCTCTTGCTAACCTTGCAATAGCATTTCAGACGAACAACACTTACAAATCGAAAAAGTTTGACCATAAAATTACACGAGCGGCATCGGCATATCTCAACACGTCCGCGATTCTGAACAAAGTTGGCACTCTGGGGATTCAAAATATGTCTCTGGCCTGTTGTCCAGTCCGCAGTATTTTGGATACGTCAATTTAATCTATCTCTTTTACTCGTTTTAGCGTCTGTACGTGAACAAGGAAGACGGACAGAGTTAGTTACAGTATGTTTTAAAAAATAACATGTTGGGGAATCGGTAATCCCTGTAGGCATCCTCCTTTATATATTTTTAAAATATATAAAGATTTTTTAGACAGTTTAGCAATATTTTAGTACGGTCAGTGAGTATCAGATGTAACTTTCAGATATAAGGTAAATTAATTATGACAAAGTATTATATTACACATGGCCACACGTTACCCCCATCTTCAAAACCTTAAAGTTCAAAACCTTGAGACCACCTTTATTCCTTACGTAATAAAAGCTGTCTTCTAAGATCAATGGGTAACCGGATGTGCTGCCGACTGTAACTAAAAACTTCAGCAACTTTTGATGCTGGCCGTATAGTGGTTACAATACGATGGATTTAATGGGAAAAATAAAATAAAATTATTTCGCTTTAAATTTCCGGTGTTTCCGGAGATGCTAGCACAGGCACGAAAACCACACCAACCGCGATCGCGTTTAGTAATAGTTCAGGCAAATGCACAAACAACTGCATTAGTTGTAGTGCATGCGTGTTGAGGGAGGGGAGGGCGGTCATTTGGATTAAGATATTTAATTTTCCACTTGCATCGTATAAGATATGCAACGGAACTTCATCCAGGACGTAAGCTCAAATACCGAGCTTAAGCGAGTAATTTAAACCAATATACGGTGAGCACATCATTAATTCACTTCGAAACTCGGAAGATAAGCTATTCCGTTTCTCTAGCACGTTGCCCATTCACACGAGGTTCTGCATAACATGTTGCACCTGGATATAGCAATGTGAATAAGTATTTCGATTTTCAGATTAGAAATTTGTTTTGTTTTTTTTGTAATCAGCGAGGAAGGAGGAGGAATACCTGTAGCACTTAAATATAATTGATCTAGGTGGCATGTAATCGAACTTTTTGAAGTCCAGGCAGACGCAACTTTGATTATTTTAGGTACTTGTTTACCTCCAAAGTCAGTTTATCATAATAACTAACGTTTAGGAATGGATTAGATCGATAATCTATACTCATATTATAAAGAGGAAAGATTTGTTTGTTTATTTGTATCGAATAGGCTCTGAAACTACTGGACCGATCAAATGAAATTTGGCACAGAGATAGTTTGAGACACTGGGAAGGACATAGGCTACTTTTTGTCGTGATATAAAATCATCAGGGGGTGAAATGGGGGATGAAAAAGCGGGCGAAGTCGCGGGGAACTGCTAGTACTTAGATAAAAAAATAGGTTTTTACTGGGACCACCTTCGTAAACTAATTAAGTATGAGTTTTGTAGTCTTTTTCAAGTATGAATGATACTCTTCTCGTTAGTTTATTCATTTATTGAGGACAAACAAAACATATACCATACAATATTAATGGTACATAATATCTTAAGATATATTTTAAATCATGTGAAAGTAAACAAAGTGATAATTTATGTAAATACTTTTACTTTTTTTACAGACTTGATAGTGTCACTGATAAAAAATATATTAGCTGAGCGGTGATTTATCATTTACAATCATTAGTAGTGTTGACCAAAAGCAATCAATGCATCGTTCAATGGGCATTCCTTCTATTATGTGTAGTGTTCTATTTAAGAATGATTTATTAATTTGGAACATCACAAACAACAAAATTAAGTATATTACACAAGAACAAAAGCAAAAAAACTCTTAAAAATCTATGATTACTAACCATCCTTATACATATAAATAACTTTTAGGTAAATGTGGCAATTATGGAAGTTGTAAGAAAGTGTATGGTTCAGAAGTTAGTGTCGTCAGCTAGTTACACTTTCCGATAAAAAAATCTCTACAGAGATAAATTTGTACGCAGGTAATTTTATGCAGGGTCTAACTTTATTAACTGTATTCCTTTCAGGGGGTAATTTTGCTACTATTATAAATGCTTAACAAAATACTGTATGACCACAATCATAATCACAAAAAAATTGGTCGGTGATCACTTCTCCGGGGTTTTGTAGGTACAAAATTACTTCATACAGATCAGTATTTCGATGTTAAGCCCATAATAAAAGTAGTTCCATTTTATGAGTGCAGGTTCCCCTAAACACACCCTAACATCAACAGCAACAATCAGCGTTATACATTGCTCAGCTTTTACAGTCTTTAACCTCTATAGGTTTTATAGCGTTCTAGGCCGCAAACGCGCCTTTTGAAAAAAACATTTTTTTTCGGATTTCGATGTTGGTCCTACAGTAATAGTATCCCATAGTATGCACTCTCTGTTCTACCCCTCTGATAATCTGATGAGTCGGTAGTCCGATATAACTGGAAGGAGATAGGCGCTTTACCAAGTAGTTAAAGTGTTTTTCTCGCCTTAACTACACTCTGCCTTCTATTTCGTGTCTACGGCTTTATACGACAAATTGGATTAAAGGTGCGCAGTCGCTTCGAGCAAAGCTTTTATATCGCAACTTGCTTTTATTTTATTTATCACGCCGGTACTCGTGACGAGAGGTTTTGAGGGCAAGAAACTTTGGACAGATACTCGTATGTATGATGATGATGATGTCCTCCTAGCCGATTTCGACTACGGCGGCCTATCTCAACAGAAATTAGCCAACTGCGCGGGACATATTATAGTGCACAAGTGTGTGCGCAATACACAGGTGCACTCTCTGTTCCTTCACTCTCATAATTCGGTGAGACGGCAGACCGAAATGACCGTAGAGGGATCAGGCGCAGGACCAACGGCTTAACGTGCTTTCCGAGGCACGGGGGTTTAACACCACCAACTTTCTGACTCCGGAGCTGTGTCTGAGTAATTTCAAGACAGAAAAACCCAAACACTCTCGGCCCGACCCGGGATTCGAACCCAGGACCTCGTGGATAGTACCCAGCGTGCTAACCACTAGACCAACGAGGCAGTCAAGTCAAGTCGTATGTATGTATAGTTGGCAGCACTCAGGTTACTTATTTGAACTGTGGAAACAGCTTTTATTAAGTAGGGAATAAAGGCGGTCTCAAAGCAAAAGTATGACGTGCGGCCGTGTGTACTGCGAGGTCAAATGCGCCTTACCAAATGCGTCTTAGAGCCAAAATCGTTTGTACATCTCATCGTGATTTTCTAAGTCAAAGTCAAATTATTTATTCAATTTAGGACACAAAATGCCACTTACGTCAATAATTAATATTAATCAATTATGGCCCATATGGGGCCAGAACATGTCTCCTTATCTTTTAGGCCCTACTAGCGCTTTGAGACCAGACACAGACAATTTGGCAAGTGCTGAGAAGAAACGCCGGAACATACTCAACTAAAACCAAATAATAAGGACAAATAAAACCAAATAGCTAACTTGCTCGCAGTTAAACTGACATCAAATTTTATAAAGTATACTGACAGGTTATTGGAAGTGTCTGTCAAGGAAATCTCTCAGCAAAGCGGTATGCACTTATATAGTCGCATAAAATTTTATCAAAAAACGCAAATCAAAATTTTCATAGCACACCACTACTATAATACATAAACAAATCATGGCAAAAACCACGATTTCATTTGATGTAATTATTATTTTTTTCAAATCCGTAAGTATACTCTCGTATATATTGATCTTGTTTCCCCTTGTACATATTGATATCCTAAAATAGGCATAATAGGATTTCGCGTGTTAGCCTTTGGTGAGGTATTTTAAAACGCCAATTCTCATTAGGTTTTATTATGCCAGATTTTACAGTTCAGGTTCATTCAGAAGGCTTTCGGTTGTCACTAACAACACCAGTTAGTGGTCATTTGTTATCATTTAACAACTTTTATATTGACTGAGTCAGAATATCAGGGACCAGATGTCAAAAAGGTCAATAGTAAGTATTTCCCCCTCAGTCTCGCATTAGCAAAGATAGAGACAGAACGTCATTGAACTGCAATTATATCAAGAATTGACTTTTGGACCGTGGGGATCATCCGCTAAATTACTATTTGGAAAAATTGCACCTAAATTAAATTTTGTTTTGGCAAATAGTAAAGCTGGCTCGTTCCTCGCTCAAAAGATAGGTATAGCTATCCAACGCGGTAACGCAGCCAGCATCCTCGCCTACTTGCCTCAAGGACACGGCTTGTAGGTTTTAAGTTTATTTATTTTTATTTCATGCATGTTTTTGTGTTTCTTTTCTTTTATTGAATAAAAACATTTCCACCCCTGAATTAAAGAAAAGCAATGTACAGTGGGTTCCGCATTAACTTACTCAAATCTATCAAAATTGCTCAAAAGATATAGAACTCTATTTGCTCAACATAAAGGTTGAAATATGGTTGAGGAAACTTGACAGATCAGGGTAGGTTGATGTGAGGCCGCGTATACTTACTCGTATTCCAAGTATATTGAAAACAGGACGCTCGCTTTTTCACACAAAATACAGAGTTCAGTAGTACCTTACCTATTAAATAATGCTGCTATTGCTGCTGGCCACTGTTTAAAAATCAGTCATTCGCTCACAAAAAAACATCCACCGTCTTCTGTTAGCAAAGATATTGCTTCAATTATAAAAACAAAAAATAAGTCATACTGTTTTATTTTTCGTAAAACCCCCCTCTCTCTCTGTCTCTCTCTACCCCTGCGTGTGTTGCACGCAGTGTGTTGACCACAATTCTTAGGCACGCACGACATTAGTTTACCTGCAAAGTACTAAAGATACCTGCTACTTGTTCCCTCTACTGTACAGATATCGGCTCGTTCCCGACTTGGATTCCGTTATCAAGGGCGAAGCCTGATTTGCGGGTTTCATTAACTTCTCCATTTGTTATTTCCACTTTAAAAGTACTTTGTTGATTGCTTCAATTGTATTCAAATTGCGGTATCAAGGCTTTGGGCACATGAAAGGGACTTTATTGTATCAATTAATGAATAATTATCAAACGCTGGTAGTTCTTTAATGGGTTTACAGTCTGGGCACATGACATGAAAGTGCTGGATTGTCAAGTATAAAAGAAACGAGAAATGCCCCGAAGATTTTAAACGAGAAATCTCCCGTATACTATGGTGTCTTATAGTAAGCCATATTTAATCATGTTATTTAACACTTTAAGTATCGTGTTTCCATACAAAATAGGCAATCAAGTGTTATCGGGCCTTATGTATGAGGCTCGACGCGTTGAAAGATTGCTTGAAAGTACTCAGATAATATTGTAGAGTAACAAGTCCTAACTTTAGCGTAATAATAATGTCCTCCTAGCCGTATTTCGACTACAGAGGCCTATCTCAACAGAGATTAGCCAACTGCGCGGGAGATAATGCACAAGTTTGGGCGCAATATACAGGTGCACTCTGTGTTCGTTCACTCTCATAATTCGGTGAGACGGCAGTCCGACAGGATCGTAGAGAGATCAGGCGCAGGACCAACGGCTTAACGTGCTTTCCGAGGCACGGGGGTGTTAACACCACTAACTTTCTAACTCTGGAGCTGTGGCCGAGTTATTTCAAGACAGAAAAACTCTATAAATCATATGATAAAAAACTAAGATAGGTACTAAAATTGTGAAAACATGACAGTAATCTGCCGGTCTCTGTTTGTATATCCACCATTCTATCCGGTGACCCATCTCAGTTTTATTGCCTACCGGAAGACGCGTCAACGACGGATAATACGTCACTTCCGTGGCCGAATTGGAGTATCATATAGTATTCGACTTTATGAAGCGGAAGTTGACAAACATCGTATATTTGCAGACTCGCCGATGTACTACACACAGTGAAAGGTTTGTGACCAACTTTTGTAGTTTGTAGTTTGAAAAATTTAGAAAAGCCGAATTAAATGTCTATTAATATTAAGTATCTATGGTACAATTTGTCTTACAGTATAATAACTTATGTAAACGTCAATACATACTTGAATACACTTTCTTTAATTTTATCTCTCCAAGGCTTACGCACTACTAAAAGGACCAGCAGGTAGATCATTTACTCCATATATGTATATTTTATCGATGTTCTGCTGTATGTAGGTGTTAGAAAGTGCTTCTTTAAATCAGAATTATAAAACTTCTATATAAAAACATGCTTTACAATACCCGAATTTGTAAGAGTCACTAAGGTAATAAGCTCAAAATAAACCTAGCATTACACTCATCGCTGATTTGATATACCGATACTTGTAAGCTAATAAATAATTATATGAATCTCAATTAAATGGCCAAATGTATACTTAAGGCAGAATTATTCTGTCACACTCAGATATTCACAACTAAAACGTAAGAAAATCCTAACTAAAACTCAGTCTTTAGTTGGTCGAACTCGCAAGCCGTGTGTCACACACGGGCTTAGTGCGAACTGGCGCGAATCCAGATGAGACTCCAGATATCACCTCGGTTGCTCATAGGTCATAATCGCTAAGCTAATGTTCTGCTATGAAGATGATGTCCGCATTTTCGACCTTTTCCGTTTACTCATTCATGATACTCAGTAAGATCAAGAAAGATGCCTAGTGAAGGAAAGTATGGACAAAATCTCATAGAGTAAGGCTTTTGGTTTGGGATCACTTTCTAATAGAAACCGGTATAAAAACTTTAAATGGTTCGCCTTTTTAGTTGACTTTGATGATCTCGCATATCCCGGACTTGTAATTCAGTATCCATCAGCATCAACCCTCATTGTACAATTTGGAACTCATATTGTTTGCTGATCGAAACACATTGACATACTCTGCGTTCATATGACAACTTTTTTTGTATCTCGTTTATACGTTGACCATTCCGACCATTTGAGTGACGTCCATGACAAGCATCTTCGTGCTTCGGAAGACACGTTAAGCAGTTGGTCCCGGCTAATATCTATAGTATTAGTCGTTAAGCCTAGTCAGAGGCCTTAGGGCGGCTTGATAACTTCTGACAGTAAGGTTTATCACTTGCCTTACAGACACCCCTCCACCAATCCGCACTGAGCCCGCGTGGTGGAGTATGGCTCGTACCTCCTCATAGTTGAGGTGAGGCCTTTTCCCAGCAGTGGGATCTAATAGGCTGACTTTACTGTTTATACGTTTATAACTAAGTCTCGTTTTCGAGAGAGGAGCAGTTGCTCCATATTGCATAGTATTGCGAGGCCGTTTTTCAGCTGCAGGTTGCTACATGTTGCCGTTGCCTTAAATTGTTTTCATGTGTCTTCATATTTGGCGAGTATTGACAGGAATTGACTAATCTTAGTTGCTCGTGTAAGCGCACCTTTAAGTAATAATTTGTTTATGGTAACATGCCCTTGCTTGTTTACCGCCGCCCTGCTCCTGACAGACAACCTTGCCCTGGCACACGCCTCGGAAGCTTCCGCACGTGTTTTCCTTATATTTTGTTTGACATGAGGCAAATATGCTTTAGATCTGTAAGATCTTTGCTACGCAGAATTGTCGTTGGTAGTTTTATTTTATGTAATATACCCAAATCGATAGTGTAATTTTTTGTCCTCACTCATTAGTTATTGAAAAACCGTTAACACGCCGATACGTATATACTATTTGTGGCATGAGAAACAACGAGACTTTGAAACTTGAATATTACTGCATTAATTTTAAAACCGAATTACAAAAGGAGGAGGTGCTTAATTAGATCATATGATGTTTTTTAGTTAAATGAATTCGTATCACTTCGTGAATGCTTATCACTTAAAAACAATAATTTATCGTATTTGCAAGCTTCATCTTTCGATTGTTAAATACTTGCAATAGTATTTCTTTCGAGTGTTAAGGGTGTAATCCCAATAACATTGATGAAAGCAACGCGGCATTACAGCGTTAAGAAGCACTTGAAAATTTCGACAGGCTCTGCCAACGCCAGGGTGGCCGAGAGGTTAGGCAATCGCCCGGCATGCGAGGAACGCGGGTTCGATTCCCGCCTCTGGCGGTCATTTTTTCAAGTGCAATAATATATTTAGATTGCAAAGTGAATGCTTATCACTTAAAAACAATAATTTATCGTAAATGAATTCGGTTGAAGATTTCTGTGTAGCTGTGTAAAGGTACCACGATACAGATACAAATTCTTTTAAATTCGACGTTGAGCCAATCAAACCATTTTTTCTCAAACTCAGCTAAAATTAAAATTGGTAGCCTTTATTCAATTGCTTTTGTAACTATTTCACGAAATGTTTCCAAATTCTTTGTATTTAAATTATCTAATCAATTTGAGAAGCAACAGCCGTGAAATTGTAAACGAATTGAAAAGTTAGTGTACCGACAAATACACTTTAACCCAGGGTCCCCAATTACGAAGCAGATGGTTCAATCGCATGGAATTATGTGGGTTATAGGTAGGTATTTGGGAGTTTAAATGCGATAACCTACCAGAAAGAGGATATTTTGTCATGCATGTATGTAATTTCTTTTGAATAGGATACGCACACAATATTTCAGAAATCATGTTTCCGGGCACAATGGAAAATCAAGTTATGAGACCGCCGGCGGTCCTTTGATCCTTAAGGGGTTAATAATTTACAGGCACATGCCCTATGTGTGTTCCAAAAATTGCACGCTAGACTGACACTAGAGAGGGCTCAGCCATTTTTACAAATTTTTCTTCTAAGAAAACAAAAATCTTCCAAACCATGAGAGTATTATTGAAGTAATGTATTTTTATATATTCAGCTACCATCAAGTTATTTCCAGTGTCAGTCCGTCGTGCCATTTATCGTCACCCAATTTTTTCCTATTCTTATTCTAAATCCAATCACTCTGCGTGTTAAACCTAAAAAGGAAAAGATAAAAAGTAAGGAAATGGAATCTTTCGTCTCAGTTTAGATCCATCAGCTTACACGACTTGTCATTTGACGTTTTTAAGCAGGTGGTCGTTTGAAAATTAAAGCCCATAATCCAGGTTGCAAAGCTTGGAACTAAACAGCGGTTTAAAAAGTCACTAGACATTTACACTGGCTATAAGACTGACTGAATTATCACTAATAATCCACAATACATCGTACAAAAAAATATATTAAGCCCTACGCTAGACTAATCTTTGACCCCCACATAAGTACATGCAGTGAGTGGACTCAAATTAATTGCCAATTTCGTCTCAATCACGCAGGTTGACCGGGAGTACGCAGCGGACGAGAAGTATTGTACACTGACCTCTGGTCATAGGTTTCCAAATGTTTCTGACGATAGCCCACTTAAAAAATAATTATAAAAAGTCACCAAAAGATACTTACAGTTTGATAGACTAATCTCTTTTAGGACTTTAGTTTAAGAGTATAAAAGAATCCGATAATAACGTTCCATATAATTTGTTAGCGATAGTGCACAGAGCCGTACATTAATAAGTGATTAATAATAACTTACCCCTCCCCCTATAATAATGAATTTGCCACTGCTATAAGATTTTTTAAAGTGAAAATGACATAGTGGAGACAATCAAATTAGCCATTTCATATTTATTCGACCGTCGACGACGACCGTCTTGGTGTAGACGTTCGCGCACCGGACTTCTAAACCAAGCGGTTGCGGGTTCGAATCCCGCAAGGGGCAAATGTTTGTGTGATGAGCACGAGCATTTGTACCTAAGTCATGGCTGTTTATATGTATTTAAATATTTCTATCCGTTATCCTAGTCGCCATAGCACAAGCTCATGCTTATTTTGGGGCTAGGTAATTGGTGTGTTTGGTGAAACAATTTATTATTATTTATTATTATATTCAAGTGTTATAGCAATGTCAAAGTCATTATTGGTAAGGGTGTAATGATATTGGCCGAGGCATGACCAACAAATGTTTAGTTTTTAATCAGTAGATTTAGCATTATTAGACATATTTTGTATTGTAATTCTGTTAAATTAACCGTCAATCGAAGTTTGCCGGCTGTTTAAAAGTTGGTGAACTCAAGTCTAAACTGTTTGAGAACCACTGTTAATAGACTGTTTGCGAAGGACCCTGCGACGGATTATAGCGACATTTCTATTAACCATCTGTTTACTCTCCAACTTTGGGGCCCAGGAAAACTTTCGATTAGTTAAAGTACCTGCCTACATATAAAGGCTTTGTGATTTAGAATAAACAAATATTTGTGGCAATGGATACGTAGCATTGTTAGCAATTATCATTATGTTCGTATACATATTATACATTAACGGGCTTCTTAACCAGGCGGTTGCGGGTTCGAATCCCGCAAGGGGCAAATGTTTGTGTGATGAGCACGAGCATTTGTACCTAAGTCATGGATGTTTATAAATGTATAAAAGTATGTCTATCCGTTATCCTAGTCACCATAGCACAAGCTCACGCTTAGTTTGGGGCTAAGTATTTGGTGTGTTTGTTGAAACAATTTATTTAATAAATAAATTAATTAAATAAATTATAAATAAATAAATGAATGTGGACAACATCACATACATTGTTCTGATCCCAAAGTAAGTAGCTAAAGCACTTGTGTTATGGGAATCCGAAACAACGAAGGTACCACAAAAACCCAGACCCAAGACAATATAGAAAAATATTTTTCTACATTGACCTGACCGGGAATCGAACCCGGGACCTCAGAGCTGGCGACACCATGAAAACCGGTGTGTACACCACTTGACCACGGAGGTCGTCAATTTATTTATTTATTTAATGAAGGTAAAGGCGAGAGCTGCAAAACATTTGTCGATAATATTGCTGGTAAAATTACAATAGGTAGGTCACCGTTCATTATAAAATCTATTTCAACCTATCATCAAAGAGTTGCAGGTATACTAAATTCAAATGTTTTAGGGTTTTAAGTGTCATTTTATTTTATAATGGTCATGTACCGTGTTAACATACGATTTGTACAGAGATCTAATTTTGTATAGCTGGTAGAACCAGTCCCTCATTTCGCTATAAATGATTTATTGCAAAAGTAGTGCTATTTAAATCAATTTAATTTTTGTAATTGTTAGCTACGGTTTTCACGTCCACCAAATACGCGATTTGGTGATGTGATAAAGCCATCATCTGATGTCATTCCAGACGTTTCTTTTAAAGCATCTGGAAAGCAGTGATACGTCATTTTCAAAGCCGTTTTGAAAGCCATCGACTGTAGGCGGAGTAATGGATAACGAACTATATCACTTGAAGCGTCTATTAAAAGTTTTTCTTCATTATAGCATGCGAACGTAAGTTAAGCACCTTGGGCTCGTGTCTTGCTTAGGTTTTGTTTGTGTTGTATTATGCTAGCGTGGCTTATCAAATATTTAATTAAATTAGTCTACTAGTGAACAAATGCCCTTACAGCGTCACGCGTCACGTCTCGGCTCCACAAATAATTTTCAAAGCCGCCTCTCTGGTTTAAACATAATTAATTAAGGTCTCCTTTCGGCCAGAATGGCCTGCATTACTGAATTTTCAGGTAAATTAGAATAATTGACGTGACCGCAATATTATACAAACATGAGACACGAGGCAAGTGGTTTACCCTGTGACTGCTTATTAAAGTCGGGTTAATAGGGAATTGGGTACACGAAATAAAATTACTCATATGAAGTCTGTTTTGACTAGGTTAATCTCATATTATGGCAAGTTAGTTAAAGGTTTACAGCGCTTAAAAGCTATTCTTATGACATTGTTGCAAATGCCATGATCAATGATTTGACGACCGTCTTGGTGTAGTCGTTCGCGCACCGGACTTCTAAACCAGGCGGTTGCGGGTTCGAATCCCGCAAGGGGCAAATGTTTGTGTGATGAGCACGAGCATTTGTACCTAAGTCATGGATGTATTTAAGTATTTCTATCCGTTATCCTAGTCACCATAGCACAAGCTCACGCTTAGTTTGGGGCTAGGTAATTGGTGTGTTTGTTGAAACTATTTATTTATTATTTAATGAATACTGAACAAAAAATATCTGCTCCCTAGCATTTTATCACTAAAAGTACAAGTTTAGTATGACTATTCTCTTAGACAATTTAAAGCTGCCTAAGTCTATTCTACTCAAAATAAGAATAATAATGCGGGTAGGTATATTGTATCAATGGTCACTTATTTCTGATCTAATAGTATGTTCCAACAGTTTATTGCATCGTATTTTTAAAACGCGTCTTTTCCAAAATTATTTGTCGAGTATCTTAGGATTTAAGTCAAAAGTTAGTGCACAAGTATGAGCGCAATATAAGGGTGTCTCTGTTACTTGATTCTAAAAAAATGGTGATATGGCAGGACCGGCGACAGGTACCATCATCATCATCTTCATTAATTATTAATTGCAGGCAGATATTTGACCCCAATCTCATCTAATGGTAGGCGAAAATGCGTCTGAGAATGAATGGAACAAAATGTAGTCATTGTTTTAATTATACAGAGAGTTGTTTTGGTCAGCGCCCCCCAACTCAGGAATGGTGGTATGAGTTATGCTAATTCAAAAGCAAAATAAAAATTCTTCATATAATATGAAGGTTTTTTTTAAAGAAAACCTCTTCACAACATGTCTATAACTTTTCACAACGAATGGGAATACTCGAGCGTTGCTACGAAACGCTACGCCATAGCCAGTAAGCTACGCCGTAGCTACCGATAGGTTGGTAGCTTTTCGACTCGATCGCTGGGATCGCAATAATAAATTGATTTTGTGGGTTTTCCCATGAAAAATTAAGGTTATTTTGGCGTCAGTAAATATACCAAGTAATATAATGCCCAACTTATAACATGCAATAAAATCTGAATCTGAATCACACGTACAATCATCCCTGAGTCGAAGGGGCGCTGATCAAAACAACAGCCTGTAGATGACTCATGAAATACATTGTAAAGCAACGTATTGTGTGTATTAATATTCGTAAGTAGCCACCATCTGCAAGGTCGTCGGCAATTTTGCGGGTAGGCTCAAACGGCTCATTACGGAGGCTTAGCGCCGAAACGCGGCTAATACGCCATATTTCTGCCGATGAAATATGTTTATTACTCGCTGTTGCCGTGATTATGGCTACGTGATCTTTCATCTTTTGCGTTGGGAACATACTGTGTTGTGATTTTCTTGAGTAGGAAAACAGAGGTTTGTGTGCACCTACTCTTAATCTGTAGACAAATGATGTTTCTAGCTAAAGTAACTAGCTGATTTAATAGTTTTAAATTTTTTTTTAACACTGACAGTGTTATTCAAGTTTTTACGATATTAAATCAAATTTCACTTACAAAAATTAATCGACTGTGTCATCCGGTGGGACTCGAACCCACGTCCCTTCGCTATCCGGGCGAGTGCTCTTACCAACTAAGCTACGGAGGACGTTAGTCAGTCGACGAATTTTTGCAAGTGCTTGCTATGCCAGTGAGCCGGCGTTCGATTTCATCAATACTTGGGAAATGTACCCACATGTATCCAATAAAATACTGACAGTGTTCTTTCTTATTAATATAAGTTCAAATAAGAAACCAAAAATTCGCACACAAGTAGGATTTAAACCTACGACCTTTGGCTAACCGGGCCAACGCTTTTAGGTTGAAATCCTACCTTTGTGCGAATTTTTGGTTTCTTATTTGCAGATTTTTTTCTTAAACTTAAAATAATGTTTAATTGGTTATACTAGCGTCGGAAAAGACTTGTACCTACATTATGATGGCTTTTACAATAATGAAACAAAAATATCATTCCCATGGTTGCTCCATTAGTTTTTCATGCTATCTCAATTCCACTGTGCATATAATTGACGACCGCCTTGGTGTAGTGGTTCGTGCCCCGGACTTCTAAACCAGGCGGTTGTGGGTTCGAATCCCGCAAGGGGCAAATGTTTGTGTGATGAGCACGAGCATTTGTACCTAAGTTATGGATGTTTATTAATATATAAGAGTATGTCTATCCGTTATCCTAGTCACCATAGCACAAGCTCACGCTTAGTTTGGGACTAGGTAATTGGTGTGTTTGTTGGAACAATTTATAAATTTATAAAAAAAAAATATGACATCAAAAGTTAAGAAATTTAAAACATTTTTTATTGGAGCTGTTTCTGTTAGAGAATTTAAATTAACTTTCTAAATTATTTACTGTCTTTTCGTTCAATTGGCACAGAAAGAAATAGTCTGAACCTAAAAGTCTTAGACGACACATAGGATTGGAGCCTAAGGCGGGGTTATCCTAAGGTTTAGTAAAGAAATGGGCCAATTTATGTTATTCATAGTCGTATACCTCATGACTGAGGGTCGTGATTATGTGGAATGAAACACACACAACGACTTTATTGGCAATGTATAATGGAGAGGTTTGCCATTGCCTTCTCCATTTCACACACTAGCCAATTAGTGTGCAGGTTTCCTCACGATGTTTTCCTTCACCGTTAGGCAACGATATCCTAGAAAAAAACTGTACTTATTTTTTTGTACAAACTCAGTGGTACAGGTGGGGATCGAACTCACGACCTCACGGATGAGAAGTGAAGTTTTATCCGCTCGGCTATCGCTCTACTTCAATTTATGTAGGATTACTTAAAAACATATCGCACTCACTGTATTTATTTTCTACTAGCTGTTGCCTGCTACTTGGTCCGCGCGGAATTCGGTCAAAGAATTTTTACTCAGAAAGTTATCTCTATACATATACAAAATTTCAACCCAAACGGTCAAGCCTTACATAGCGACAGCAGCGCGACCTACCGGGACCAATTGTATTTTTAAATTAACCAAGGAACCATCAAAATACCGATATAAAATTTCAACCCGGTTCAGTCGTTTAGGAGTTACTATAAATATATGTATGGAAGGATAATTTCTACTACCTGTTGTCCTATTACCTGTTTTCCCGAAGGAATGAAACATTTTCCCGCGATAAAAAGTAGCCTTTGTATCAGGGATAGTGTTGGCTACTAATCCCACAGTTTCGGAACCTTTTCAATACGAACAAATAATCAAATCTTTCCTCTTTCGTCAGCAACAGATCCTATGAGAAAGATAATAAATAAATTGTTTCAACAAACACACCAATTACCTAGCCCCAAACTAAGCGTGAGCTTGTGCTATGGTGACTAGGATAACGGATAGAAATACTTAAATACATATAAACATCCATGACTTAGGTACAAATGCTCGTGCTCATCACACAAACATTTACCCCTTGCAGGATTCGAACCCGCAACCGCCTGGTTTAGTAGTCCGGTGCGCGAACGACTACACCAAGACGGTCGTCAAATATTATAATATTAGTGTAGATATGTATGCTTTGAAAGTTCATACCTGCTTTGAAAGTTTGAAAGATATTTTCTAAAACCATAACTGTGGGCGCCATCTAGTTAAATCTTGTGGAATCAATCCCGGCAGTTTTCACGCAATGTTTCCTGAAAAGCGAGTGCCCTCGATGCAAAGCAGTTGGCGTTTTTCTTTACAGAGGGCGCTACTGGTACAAGAGTGCTTTTCCCGAAGGTTGACAAATATTTGTTTGGAACTCTGTCACAATAGACAGATTTGTTTTCATACAGTAGTTTTACAATAGACAGATTTGTTTTACATCTACATACCGTGATTTTGTGGTGCAAAAACAATTGAAATAATAAATGGTGACTACAATTTTTTACCTGACTGCGGAAGGAGGGTTATGTTTGGTGATTTTTTCCTTGTCAAAGCAATATGGGTATCAAATGAAAGCCAGTGAAAAGACTATTTCAAAAATATTATAATTTTTGCAATCGGGTGTTTTGTTTTTCTAATTATGTTTGATTGTTAACATTTTTTATTATCTTGATACCATCCGACAGTAAGGTTGGTCAGTTTGCCTTACAGACACTCCGCTACTAATACGCACTAAGCCCGCATGGTGGAGTGGCTCATACCTCCTCATAGTTAAGGTGAGGCCTTTGTCCAGCGGTGGGATGATTAAGGATAACTTCAATTATACTTGTTTGTTATTAATCTGTACGTAACGCAGATTACAATTCTATTTTTAACTCAGTAATCCACTTTCTTTAATCCATTTTTTTACTCTATAAGCCGCTTTTATTATTCATTATAATAGAAATGGAGTTGATAATTTGCATCTTGATTTTAACATGGAATAATAAATAAAGCTATTTGAATTTAGCTTATATAAAATTTATCTCCGATGAAGAATTGTACCTGTTTTGAATTCGGAGAAGAGACTAAAATAACTTGAAGATATACAGAAGGATTAGCGACTCAAGTCACGTTTTCATTCCGTTTTAAAATAAACATCGTGAACAGTTTGCGCAATTCCATTTCTAAATTATAATGAAAATGTTTTAGGTTCGTTAAATTTCTCGATTTGAATTTAAACAAACCAATTAAAATTAGTTAAAGTTAAAAAGGGCGCATGGGCTGGGCAATTAATACGATTTCTTAAATAAGGTTCCATACGAAAAAAGAAATACCCTCATTGGATCACTTTGTTGTCCGTCTATCTGTCTATAAACCTTTTATTCAAAAACATGTGGAGTTTTATCACACTGAAAATAACATCAAATAGATAGATACTTACTTATAGCTGTAGTACCTTGAAGCCTTAAAATAATTTTTCTTAATTATTAATATTTAATACAGCCATTTGAGCCTTATAAGAAACACACATGGAAGGAACATCAAAACGTAGATCATTTACATCAAAACGTAATCTACTGAAACAATTCACCACCGTTTTTCTCAAGTTTTCTTAAACGCAGCCGTCAAAATTCGTTTCTTACACAACATTACTCGTCTTTGCCCTCCGGCGGATCGTTGACGATGTAATAAGGCGCAGGGAGGCACTCAGGTAGGTCCCGGAGGTCTTGTAACGTATAAAACTTGTTACCACTAAGTGCGGACCTGTTTATTTTGACACGGACGCGAATTTGCGCACGTCTGTAAAATAAAATACTTTTAGGATTTCAGAAGATAGAGAGCTTCGTATATTTTTTAACTTCTTTGTTGGATATAACAAAGTAAAGGTGCCTACAAACCTGATGCTAGGCTTCTAAAGTGCTTTAACGGCGGTTAATCTATTGGATCAATTATTCTTAACGAATGTACTTTAGAAATTGTTGATATTACAAGAAGCAGATAGAATAAATAGCACAGAAAAGGGCGTTGCACGTTGAATAGTTATTGCGATGCTCCTCGTAGTTGCCAATATTTTTGGACCAGTAAAGTGGCCAGGACATGAAACTATACCTACATTTTTGTAGCAAATTCACCTCTACATTATGAAGCCGAAATTGCTGAAGGTGTTCTAATGATCCACATGACGAATTTCATAGTGACGAGAATCTTCCTAAAAAGTTTTACCTGAAATAGGGTAAGGTAACTACTTGATTTAGTTAACAGATGTGTACCTACGATATTGTAAGGAACAGGTCAAGCGAGAATGGCTAGGTATGGCAAGCGGTCCCAGCGGCGCTGTAAGCTTGTGAAACTTGGTACTTAATGTTTTCACACTAGTTCAACATTTTAGACGACTGTTTTCCTAGAATTGTGTGAATTATTCTAAGCTATTGAACCGTGTATAATAGGAGAAGAAAAAGAGTTTCATCACATGTTCTATCACATGTGTAAATTACCTATTACCTACAATATTTACATCAGCACTCATCAGTTCTCTGTGCTTTTTCCTTGAACGCTTGACATATTTTAACATAGAATAAAATGACGTCGCTTCCGCTGTCTGTTTCCTTATCTTTTCAACTATTTAATATATTTATTTTATGCAGTAGAAAAAGTGATTCAGGAGGAAGGTTTATGCATTGCACCCGTGCGGAGCCGAGGCGGGTCGCTACACTGAAAAAAAGGATCAACCAAACTAGTTTTGTTAGTTGAAGGGTTAGTTGTAAGCAAGTCAATTTCGTTGAATATAAACAATCTTCTGATTATCAATTATTAGTTCGTACGTCACTAGATTAGTAGCAAAATTTTGATTACTGTTAAGACAAAAGAATATCACCATATCTCCATACAAACGTAGTCCCCTGTTTCCTCCCTGGATATAGACTAAAGTCGAAAAATTTTTTTGCTATAATATCTGCATTTATTACGGCTATGCTCCTATGTTTCGTTTTTTCCGATATTCGAATTAACACAGGAAATATGGGCCTTCAAACACTAAGAAAATTGCCAAATTTTAACCTCAAACTTTAGACGCTCGCCAAACAAAATGTAGATTTTGTTTGGCGAGCACATTAAGACAAAAACTAAAACATAGGAGCATAGTCCCATCCTTTGTTTAATTATTTTTGAAAACAATACTATCATTGGTAAAGTTTTCGTCGAGAAAACAGGGGACTACGAAATGCTGTTTTGGTCAGTTTTATGAAGCGAATTTTAGTCTGAGCTGCATTTGTCCCTTTCTTGCTTTAAGAGGAGAGGTTTGGGGGGTGCGTAATGTCATAACAAAAACGTATACGTACAGTGATGCCATTGTTGGCCTAATCGACATCGATGCATTAGGTCTATCTGATGCATATTGTCTTGATAATTTGTATTAATATTTTTTATCATTAGCTTTCATAACTTTGGCTTTTAAAGGTCAACTACTCCTCCAAGTGGTGTTTCTATAGAAGAAAAAAGCAGTTTCGTTGCTGACTCCTAGAATTACTGCGCACATACATGTAAGCGCTTACTGAGGACGTAACGTAAGTTGATAATTTCAATTCGATAGATTGTAGCCTAGCGGATTTCTAATGTCGGTGGAAGCTAATTATAAGAAATTGATTTTACTAGCGGTTACCCACGACTTCGTCTGTGCACATGTCGAATTTACCATACAAACTTCCACTCCCATTTTCACGCCCTGAGAGGATGAGTTTCCAAAAATCCTGTTACCTACGTCATTCCTAATTTCTAAGCAAAAAGCTAAATACAGCATTTTATAGATTTAGCTCCATAACTGACGGAGTTTCATACAAACTTGCCCCTCCTTTTTTATCCCGTTAGGGAATAAATTTCCAAAAAACCTTTTTTAGTGCACCCCTAGACCTCTAATGGAACCTTTAATTTGGAGTCTCTAGATCCAGCAGTTTGGGCTGTGGGTTGATAAAATCAGTTTTCATTTTTATATACATATTCAAAGGATAAGGTGAGTGAAGGCTTGTTGGAATATCCACCAAGATGTCTAATAAATTACATTATCTATTGTATGGTTTATAAGCACACTGTCGACAATCTGCAGACGCAGATCACTAAATCTTATAAGAAAAATACCTATTTTTACTTTCTACAGGAGGGAAAAGAAAAATATTTTATTATTACAACTACGAATGTTGTTACACGAACACATTAAGACAACAACAACATTGTAACAACAACATTCTGGTCAGACTGAGCCTGTCTTCTTGCGAATGATTGAGTAAAGATCATCAGTTCTAATTTTCGCACACATCGCAGATGCGCTACAGTAACGAAAAAGTCCAAGCAGAGCCCTGAATCCGTTGTTATAGGTGCTTCACACGCAGCATAATCCTGCACCTGATATGAAAGTGTTCGAGGGTATTGTATCCACTTTTGTCGATTCTCTTCGCTCAAGATCCATCTCCGACCACTGTTATTGAAGGGATTCCGTCGTTTTCCGTCCACGCCAACATTTAGAATAATAAGCCTCTTCTCTTGTTGCGATCGCTTCGTGTAAAGCACATGATGCTTGTGCAGGTTGACTTATTTGTGCCGGGCATATGAAACATTTCACGAAATATTCATGAATCCTGCATTTTATACGAAAATGATGTTCTTCCGTTTAGCTGTCATAAATAAACGACATTACTTCATTTTCTTTATAATATAGTGGATTTCAACTTGTTATTGTTGCACAATTAGATAATGTCTTGTTGAAAGGTATTGTCATTGTTGTCAATCAATCTCCATAAGTAAAAAGTTCCGTTCCACGTATGAACAAAATTAAAAAAATAATGTCTCTATAATTTCATAAATATTAAGCTTTTGCAAAATCATTCTTGCTGTTAAAGTAGATTGTCGTGTCGTATCTTACTAGTATGTTTGTAAAGATATAAAAAATTATGTAAATTATTATTTTTGTAAAATATTAATTTAGTTACCTACTCGCAGTATGAGTGAACCGGAAAATGTCATCTGTCACCTCTTCTTCGTGTTTCTAGGTATATCTTTGATAAACTTTATAAAAGGATATAATCATGATACACAGCCACGGCACTTATTTTCATTATTTTTTTTCTTTTAATTAAATGATGTATCATGTTCAAGCTCCTATATAAATAGCAACGTATCTACATCTTGCATAATGCCCTGTTATAAAGATATAATAACGTAAATATTAGAATGAAAACATGAATTTTATTCAATATTGACTACAATAACCTGAATTTGAATAACTTTTTCTTCTTTGATTTTATAGTTTTAAGAAACTTTCCACCAAAAAGAATTGTGTATACATAGGCTTTATTTTGTATTGCGTACTGTATCTTTGGTTATAGTTTATCAAAGAGTACATAATGTTTCTTGAAAATATTTTATTTTTACGAGTTTTGCGCGAGGTCCAGTGCGCACACACACTAACTTACGCTACTCACACATAGATAAAGCAGTGCGGGGTGCGGGGGCGGCCGCCAGAGCATGCATCGAGACAGCAACATTTTTTTCAAAAACCCATTTTTCAAATGTCACTTAGACCGCGTTTCCTCTTAACCAATATTTTTTTTCAGTGTAGTATTAATATAAATAATATTAACCGCCGTTAATTTTTTGTTACAGGTATGTATCCAGGGCCATGGTGTGTTATTAATGAAATTCACAGAAAATATCAACACTTTGTCGAACGGGTGTTCATGGGTAAGTTGACTTAACAACCATCCAAATACTACAGCTGCGTATACGAGTATGTATTTCAAAATTCTTTGATTCACTAATTTGGTTATTCATTTGAAGATTAATTAAAGCCACCATCATCCACTAAAAACAAGTAAAAATACAGAACGAATTGTTTATTTACGTACCCATCTACAGTCATCATTCATCAAGTTATTGAATGGGTCCATTCAATCAACGGGGAAGTACCTAGATAAGCCGTCCCTTTGTGAGTTTGTCGTTCAAAGCCTACCTTAGTTCCGATAGAACCAATGGGCACGCTTGGCATGTCCTTTGTTAAGTAACAAACAATGTATCGTTTCAAATAATTACGAGAATCGTGCTTTCTGAAGCACAAACTGATCGAATCCAAATGAAAACATACAAAAAAAAACCGGCCAAGTGCGAGTAGGACTCGCGCACGAAAGGTTCCGTACCAATATAGAAAAAAAAAACAATTTTGTATGGGAGCCCCATTTATTTTTTATTGTAATTTCAATAATTATTTTTAAAGTGAATATACGTGTTAATATTTTGTGAACATTTCAAGCGTCTACCTGTTACCATTATTAATAATGAGCCAAAAATGGCAAACAAACATGTTTGTTGTATAGGAGCCCCCCTTAAATATTATTTTTATACTGTTTTTAGCAGGTATTCGTTGTTATAGCGGCAACAGAAATACATCATCTGTAAAAAATTCAATTGTCTAGCTATCACGATTCATGAGATACAGCCTGGTGAAAGACAGACAGACAGACAGTGAAGAGTTAGTAATAGGGTCCCGTTTTTACCCTTTGGGTACGGAACCCTAAAAAACAAACAAAGAGAAAAATAACCACAGGAGTCGTTTATCTAAGTTTTTACTATAAAATATGTGGTCTGTTGTTACCATGCAATTTAATATTCTCATTGAATACAGTAGTAGAATCTAATTCCGATCTAAATCGGATACGTCTGATTTATGGCTGGGTCCCATTCGTCTGTGATTAGACCTAGGCTTAAATCCAGCTTCGGTTTCCATTTAGGCTAATCTATGGCACTCCCATCAATTCCCTGTCTAATTAGATTATGCAAGCGCTACTGCGTTTCAATGATAAACGTACTAGTTTAATCTATTCGAATTACCTATGTACCTATTGTTACCTATGTTAACCCATCATAATCAAAGGTACAGTCTGCAGCACGTCAAGTATTATATTATTCGAATGGTCTCTGTAATCGAATGTATTCGATAAGCAACCGCAGTCATTTGATTATGCGGCGAGCAATACCGGAGCGCGCGGTGTGCAGGCCGTACTACTAACGAATGAATCGTCATTCGTCGCGTCGATTAATCATTCGGTCGCTACCTGTTCTGTGTGCACAGTCGCGGCAATTGGATCGAATTCATTGAAGGGCCCAGTATAGATTATGATTCGATTGTCGATTAATATTCGATTTTTTTTCGAATTACTAAATCAACATTCGATAGTTTGAATGGTCGATAATCGATTCATTCGATTTATTTTTTTCGAACAATCGCCCATCGCTACTAGAAGCTTTTATTACGTAGAGGCGGTCTCAAAGTCAAAGTTAGGTAGTCTGACGTGCGACCGTGTGTACTTAAGCGTTGATGATTCTTATTTATTTGTTCCCTCACTTAAGCCATTTAGTAAAAATCCCGTAGGTTTACCGCCTAATCGATGGCTTTTAATAGTAGATTGTTATACAAGGGACGAAAGTGACCGTTCCACTCGAGAAGTTTAGCTCGAGAGTAGAATGGGTGCTTTCACCCGAGTTAAACATACTATTTTTCATTTCGACTGTGAGGAAATCGAGGGTATCGATAGACTATCGATAGTTGAGGCAAAACCAATAGTATCGATAGTCTACCGATAGAAATGATAGTATCGATAGTGATGATAGTATCGATAGCTCCGTTAATATAAATACTATTGACCCGCAGCAATACTATCGATAGTATCAAAGTTCATTACTAAAATCACTATCGAGAGCTGATACATCTCTGACTATTGCAATAACTATCGATACTATCGATAATGGCCTTTTATTATATATAATAGTAGGAGTGGAGTATAAAGTAGGAGGGAAAAACTATTTCCCACCCGGCTATCTACACATGAAAGTTCAACTTTCCGAACAGGTGAGATGAAAAATGGTTTTCAAACAGACCTATCAATCTTTTTCTGTGACCTCACTCGGCTAGGGTCTACTGAAAACCAGCGTCGGGGCCCCTAGCGGGTCACGACTTAAGCTGAGTGGGGCCCTTTTAATATAGGCATCGCAGGCGCACAACTGCACAGTAGACATGGAAGATTTCATGGATAGCAGATGAAAAATCATATGAAATGAATTTCATTTTTTACACCTGCTATTTTTTTTCATATAGACTGCTACAAATCGCACTCTGCGAAATCATAGATCATGCTCATTTCATTTCATTCATTGATGACTGCATGTAGCAGAGCGAGGCGCGAGCGAGCGAGTAGGAATGATTTGCCCTAGGTGCGTATTAGAAAAAGACAAACACACTAGTTATGCGATCATAGGTGACGATCGATACTGGGTGGGCATTTTAAGAACTTTAAACTTATGAACATAAAGTTCAGATTCATTTTCCATGATTTTTCATGATAACCTAAATATGACATTTCATATTAGTAGCAAATTAGCAACCGTTCACAATAATTCATATTTCATTATAAGTAGCAAATAGCAAAAAGTGTTACATTATGACACTGCGAAAAAAAATCATTGCCAATGAAATTTCTCATGTGATTTCATATGAAAAAAAATCATCATTTCATGAAATGAAAATGAATTAAAAGTAGCAATCATTTCCATGCCTACTGCACAGTCCGACTGGTTTACCACTATAATTTGTAATTTTACTGAGTTTTTTGTCTTATACCCGTGCCCTTTACGTTGTATATTATCGTGTGTTATGTGATGTCCATTCATTAATAAATGTATTTTCTTTCTTTCTTATTTCTTTTTTATTTTATTTGAAATGGGTCTCTCGACTCTAGACAAGCCAGAAGTGGCGTAGACAGAGTCGATGGTGGAGCGAGCTTACCCTCTGGCATTTCACACTCACCGACAGAACCCACCTACCACCTAGAGGATCTCAATGTTTGTTTTCCAGACGGCATTTTGAAAGCTGATTTGAAATGCATCAAGTGAAGCGGTAGCCGATATTTTTATTGTTTTGGAAGCCATTCAGTATGATCCCGCAGGTTTACCGCCTTAACAATGGCTTTTAAAATGGTTTGAAAACAGACCTATCAATCTTTTTTTTATTATTTGGGTGGGTATCTTGACTCTAGACAAGCTATTTTATTTGGACATTTAGCAAATACTTAACCCCAATTATGTAGGTAGGTATGTATCATCTGTCGACATATATTTTATACACATTATAAGTTAGACTCCCTACTAAGTATAAACTTATCCCTTAGGACTTGACCACATTTGAATGAACCAATTTCACCAATGAACCCCTTCAAAATGGCTGAAACTCAATTTGGTCCCGGCCTATCGGGCAGCTAATTTATCATCGAAACTGAATCCTATCGCCATTTCATATAATTCAACCGAAAATGGCTAATATACCCGAAACATTACTAATCGGCATATTTCATACAATGATTTACTTTTTATGGTTCCGTACCTCAAAAAGAAAAAAAGGAACCCTTGTAGAATCACTTTGTTGTCCGTCTGTCTATCAAGAACCTTTTTCTCAGGAACGCGTAGAGGTATAAAGTTGAAATTTACATCAAATACTTATGTTTATAGTCCCTTGAAGCTGTACAAAATCAAGCTTTTAAGTCAACGCATCAAAAGATACGGCCCTATTTTCTATAATTTTTTAAGGGAATCAAAACATATGGGGTACTTCCCATAGATCTAGAACCATGGAATTTGGCAAGAAGGAAGGTCTAACAGTACAAGTAAAGGAAAAAGTCCGAATACCGCGAATTTTTGGTTACGTCCTGGAAAAAAAACCTTTGTATGGAACCCTTAGAGCGCAAGTCCGACTCGCACTTGCCCGGTTTTTTTTCGAACCCGTTCGCTGCCAAGTACCAGTAGGTGAAATGAAAATACCTGCAGAATATCGTTATTTTAACCCGATTCAAGTGTTGTTGCTAGTTTCACCTCTGATAATGTTTTAGTAGGTTACTAGAAACATAAAACGACAGTATTTTACATTAAATAAGTCAAACTATCCGACAGGGAAATTTCGAGGAATTTACCCAAAATAGACTTAACTAACGAAATATACCAACATACAAAAACAAACACACATAGAGACAAAAAATCAAAAACTACATTTTTGCACTTCACTGTCCTAACTATAAAGTCTATAAAAACAACCAGATTTTTTAAATCCATGTACATAAATACAGACTACAGTTTTATTATACAGGATGTCCAGTAAATAAAGAATAATTCTAAACAAGATATAGTAAGTGCACACTAGTTCAATCATGCTCTCATCTATATATGCCAATTTATTTTTCAAGTTAATGTCAAAAATAAAGTATTTAATTTAGAACGTATAAAATTCCTCTTTTAAGCGTCAAAAAACAGCATTGGCCCATATGGAGCCCGAACATGTCTTCTTATTTTCTGGGCCCTACTACTATTTCAAGTTGACCAACGTGCTACAACAGATTTAAATAATCATATAACCTTTGGTGGGTTCTTCTTTACAGTCGTATACCTCAATGACTGAAGGTCGTGATCATTATGTGGAATGAAACACACACAACGACTTTCTTGGCAATTTTAATGGTTTGGCCTTGCCTTGGTGGCCTTCTCCATTACACACACTAGCCAACTAGTATGAGGTTTACTTACGATGTTTTCATTCTTGACTGATGAAAACATAATACATGTTTTCATTCTTGAAAAAGACTGTACTTAAGTTTTTGTACAAACCCAGTGGTATAGGCGAGGATCGAACTTACGATCTTGGATGAGAAGTGAAGTTTTCTCCGCTCAGCTATTGCGCCTATTTGGTGTGTTACAGCTAGTTAAAATTTTTTACCAAAGCCGGTGCATAATCGAGAAAAACAGTTGCTTAAAAAAATAATCTGACCAAAACCAAAAATAATCTGACCAAAACCAAAAAAATAAGCTGACCATTTACGTGTTTGCATAAAAAAATAATGGTTTATAGTAAAGCTGTGGGTTGACCAATGGCTATTCATCATAGGAAGTTGAATCCGATAGCCATTAAGCCCAAACAATTCAGCTGAAATAATTACGAGGCGCCATTATAGCCGATTTGCTCATTGGTAGTCCGTCCGCGAGGACCATTCTGGATTAATTAACCTTTTGAATGCCTCAGGGGTCTTTTGCAACCACAAACGTTATGCAGTATGTAAATAATATCTTTACAATTGCGATTCTAGTGCTCAAATACAACTACTTAATGTAGAGCACCAACATCAAAATAAAATTTCATTTATTCAAGAAGACGCTGTCCATAGTGCGCAGAGTGATGAAGAGCGGTAACGAGATCCTGAAGATGATAGCAAGAAGGATGGATGCAGGCTTGTTTAGGAGGCGTTCTGAGCTGCAGGTTCTTTTTCTAGGCAGCTCGGGGTGACTCACAAACAGCTGACTTTTTGAGCCTGTGTATCTACTAACTATAGCTGATAAGTGTCATTGTTACTAACCGTTATTTAGATAACCCACCTTCTGAAGCAGTTGGGTGAAAATACATATGTACATATTAGCAGCGATTGGAGGCGTGCATGTGTTTTTCTGAGGCTGTAGTTTTTGCTAAGAAACCTTTGGGTCCGACCCAGAAGAACTCCGCTGGTCGGTTTGTCTGTTCATCTGTCAGCGGTCAGTCAACGGCACCTAATATATTTTTTAACAGCTTGTGTTTCCTTTTTTTTTTCTTGTTCGTTTGACACACAGACTTACACTTTTTTATTTCAAGTAGATATACTCGTATTACATTGATTACCAATGAATCATTAGATTATACTATCACGATTACTATTTCTGTTATAATGTACCATTTGGTACCTATAATGGCTTTCGAATTACGTAGACAATGAACTTATTTAGCAGAAAGGTCGACTTTATCGGTTCCCATCCATACGCATGAAACTCGATAAAAGAACAATATTAAATTATCCAACATGACCGTCCCATAATAACTTTATTTTATTTTTGTCTCCATAAACAACCTAACCGCCTTCCAGTGCTTCTAAACGTAGTAACCATTACCCTATTTCGCGGGGTCATAATGACCCTCCTTACCCGAAATCCAAGTCATTTCCGCGTGGTCATCTGAAGGTTGATGCGAGTCCAGTACCGCAAATGCTTAAGCGCCACTAAACCTTACACCGACGTAATAAAATCGACGCAGGTTCGTATGGTTCACCCTGCGCGCGCAGGGCAAAACGTGGCCAAGTATGGGTTAGGTACTTCGCCGGCAGTCGCCAGCCGGGCCGCGCGTGCCTCCTCCCCTACGTAAACATTGCAACCTCCTCAAAACAAAACACGAACGCTCTGGCTGGAAACAAATAAAAAAAAAACTCCGCTTTCGCGCCTAAACCGCTGTCATCTGTCAAATCGAGTGCAATTTTTTTTAAGGAATTGATCGTGAAGCAAAAGCAATAAGCAACGTGTTATTTAGTTTTAAATTAACGGTGTTAAGGTGGTTTCGCGTTGGTTACTTAGAGTGAGTATGTGAGTCGTTAAGATAAGCTTACGTAAGGCTTGCAGAGCAGAGCCAAAGTTGCCGATAGTGCGGGATATCGGGCTGTTATCCGGTTATTTATGCGTTGGCTCCGTGCTCCGTGCCTTTGGGACTTTTCTGTGGGATTATATATTGCTTGTAAATTGCTGTAATAAATCTTAGCGTTTGTTATCAGTGTTACAGGAGTTTACACAAATATAGTACCTACAGTTTGCATGTAAATCCTTAAAAAATATAAGTATTTTTTTAGCCTACTAAGGTAGGTAGTTTTATAAAAATGTGTAAGACACAGCCTTTTAGTCAATTTGAATAATATTTATTTCGGATCCTTTTGATCCTTCATATATCCTATCTATTGCTGAAAACTATTTTAAAATCTGTAACGTGGTTTTAAAATTTCCTAACGTACAGACAGCGGGAGCGACTTTGTTATTACAACCCTTTAAACTTTAACCCTTTTGTTAAGATTATAGAAACACGAATACACAAAATGTAATTTTTTGCTCATGTAAAGGAACTTCCACACAGAAAGGGTTTATTATAAAAGAAACATAACATAACGTCCTATAATGATAGAAATATAAGTAGTAACAGCAGATAGGTATTATCAGCGTATTAACAAACAGACATGTCTCTGATGTTTACGTCAAGAAAATGGCAACACTCTGTGGGTTAACTGCAGGTTAAACAAATTAGATCATTAGGACCACCCCTATTTGCCCAACAAATGACTTCACTAGCCAACTTGACAGGTGACCGATGTCAACTATTACTAAACACATTTTTAAACTTTTACGATACTCTTGAATGTATGTTACCAAGTATTTTCTTGATTTTAATTAAAGATTTTGTAAGGCTAGTATTAATAAATATGACTAACGTAATATAAAAGAAGAAGTACAGACCACACTTTTTCCCTAAAATGTTGGGCTTCAAAAATCGCTGCTGCTGAAATTATGAAATAAAATTATTTAAGTAAATTAAGTGTTAACTTATTTTCAAATAAAATAGTTTCAATTTAAATTGCAACAAATAAAAATGATTTTTAATTAATTCCTAAGTAGAAAATATCACTAAGCAATTTATAATCAACAGGCATACTGCTGAACCTGAAAACTATAGCGATTGCAAAAGCAATGTCACATGAATTATCATTTTCTCATAATTTTGAAAGCTATAATTGATTCAACTGCTATATTGAATGCTACTATTAGAACCACTGAACGCTATAGCATTGCAATTTGAAAACAATCGAGTTAGACGGTAGGCCTTTGAACACGTTTAGGACGCATTGGGCTTGATTCTGAGGTGCTCTGTTCAAGACTAGATTTACGTTCGTTCTTTCTCTTTCTCTGGTAAAGAAACGAAAGAGACAGACTACGGTAATTAAGAAACGTCAGAGTAAACAGCTGTCATTTGCTAAAGAAATAACAGAATGCATAGACAATTAGTAGGGATTTATTCGATGACTACTAAAGTTACACGAAAACACGCAAAAACTTGTAAAATTACGTATGAAATATCATCACTTAATTTGACATTCAATCTGTGTCTTTCCGTGTCTTTACCAGAGAAAGGAAGAGAATGAACGTATATACAGGGAACTTTGGAATTGAGCCCATTATGTTGAACTCGATCAAAATTAAATTACTGAATTTACCAACACGAAAATGGTTTTATGTGCCTGCTTTCCACTGATACTTGCAATACTTAAAGTTTGTAAACTGCATCTGGTAATGCATTGGTAGCATTTCGGATTGCAGTCTGATGAAGCTATTCTTATTTTGACTTACTCGTATCAGGACCTCCTTAATAGCACTGTCAAACTAAACATTTTGGTCGCAAAATCGATCCTTTTACCACAGCATAGTGTTTGTTAGATGTATTCTTCTTTATTTGCAGATTTACCGAGATTTCTATTCATTTAAAAAAACTTCGTTAAATGGATAAAGTCAAAGCAATTTAACTTGTTTAAGAAGCAAACACATAGCATGTAATGTATCAACGTATATTAGACGTTTGTGAACATAAAAAGTTGGTATCTTTTCGAGTAAAATATATGTCTCCTTAAAAAGAAATTATGCCGATCACTTGGGAGATTTAAGGCTCTAATGTTTGTTTAATTCCCTAATTTCAGGCTGAAATTTTCAGCTATACGTTCCAGTACATGCTTTAAAACAGATTTAGGTTATTCATTCTCCTTGGCAGTATAATCTAAGTGGATTTAGCCACGGTTTTGTTTCAGCGTTATACTTTTGTTATGCCAAGAATTTATACGAGTATAACGTTATAAATTAAAGGGTTATGTCCTTTTGTCCTGTAATAATATTACCAGTGATAAACAATGCTTAGTCACTGTTATTATGTTATATTATTTGTTTTTTATGTTACAATTACTTAACTGTAAACAGTTGGAACCAATGGTTTGGAATGAGTACCCGATCATTGTTTAGAGCCGCGGTATCAAGGGTGCAAGTTGCTATGATGGTAGCCGAACTTTGACAGAAGTTGGCACCTTAAGAAGAAAACGTTAAAAAAGATTTGAGTAGTGCCAATGCCAATTTGAAATCAATGGCTAAATAAAAAATAATCGTGGTAAAAACCACCGTAGTCGAAATTAGGCTTGGAGGATATTATTGTCATGTTAATCATTATGTGCCAATGACTACAACGTTTTTATATCGCATCTTGCAATGGATGATAAGCCTAAAGCAGCGATCCCAAACGCAGAATTATTAAAACACTCCCACAAAAGTTGCCAAGTGGATTATGAAGAAAAAACTCCGCTTATTTTTAATGAAATCAGACACGGAACGATAATGTAGATCTGAGGGTAAATTGTTTTACGGCTTTACCATTTAATTAAATTATAGCCAAGATTTTATACAGCACAGAATAAATGAGATATGTACTTATATCTTATTTTTGTCTAATTTTGAATAATCTATGATATAAAAATGAATCGCTAAATGCGTTGGTAAGCGCAAAACTCGAGAAGGCTGAATCAATCCGGCTTATTTTTTTTACATATTGGTAGAAGTCTGAGGAATTTATGGAGAATGTATGGAAGTTCGTTAATTTTGAAGGTTTTGCGCAGACATTAGCCACACAGCGCAAATTGAGAACTATGAAGGGTATTTCAGAAAGAAAAAAGTCGCAAAGAAACGCTTGTGATTAAATAAATCGTCGTAAATGGTTCATATTTATAGGTCATCGGAGTCACGAACTATAACCTAACCCATATTTTCTATGACAAACAATTTTCGATCGAACAACAGCTGATTGTATAGAGATGTAAACACCAGACAACAGAAATAGCTACTCGTAAAAGGTAATATTAGACCGCTCTGGGTTTACTTTCGGTTTCCATTCGGGTAAAATTAGATACACAAAGCTTGCACTGTACAAAAGTATTTTATACGTAGGTATTATTAAGATAAAACACTATTTCAGCTATTATAACTGTTTAATTAATATATTTGCGATACTACACAACATTGCGCGCGAATCGTAAGTCCGTCCCGATGACAGATTGACAGTCGAAGTAGAGAGGGGCACACTCAATCGACAGAATAGTGCCGTCCCATGCTTGTCGATTTTCTTGCCGCTAACAGTATTGAGTTTGTGACATTTGTAGAAAAACAGGTTGTGAAAGTGGCCATATTATTGCTTACATATTTTATACCCTGTATAAGTTTACACGTACTTATATAAGTATCCTCCTCCTCCTCATGTCGTTCCCTCAGTGCTAAGGATCGTGGCTTCGACGGAAGTGTTTCAGCAGATTTCTCCACCTACTGCGGTCTTCGGCTTGATGGAGAGCCTGGGATATCGGCATCTGCAGTTCTTCGGTCACCTGATCAGACCATCGTTTGGGACTGCGTCCTATTGGAATGAAATTATAAAATGAAAGTTTATTTGCCTTTGGAAAAGGGTACATGAGGTGGTTATTATTGGTCGTTTCCCATCAACATTGCCAGTTATTATAAGCTTTTCCAGGTCTGAACTTTGGCGTGCCACATGACCAAAGTATTGTAGTATTCTGTGGAGACTAAGTGTAAAGAGACGCTACTGCTTCTCTATTTTGAGCTATTTAAATATCAAGACGTCAGTACGATGCGCTGTCCAAGGGATACGGAGCATTCTTCGCCAGCACCACATATATAAGTATAAATTTAGTAATATTTGTAGAAATACAACACTTATTTTATATAGTGTATAAGTTCAAAATTAGTTTTTTTAGAAAACACTGTCTAATAGAGCCATTTTATACGCCTATGGCAGCTTGTAAACTCATATGTATTTGAAACTAAATTCCGCATTCACTTGGTAAGAGACAAGTGTAAAGAACAAAACAATCTTAATCAATACTTCATCCATACTCCAACAAAGAAGCTATGATATCTTCGTACGAGTTATGACAAAGAGGAAGTTTGCCAAACTCGCCGGGTATTTTACGAATCAATACCTTTGATACTGATTTATGTCCTGTACTACGTGATTACATGAAGAATACAGTGGCCTATTTTAATCCAAGACGATTGAGTATCTGTTGTCAGAAAAAAAATCTCAGATGCAGTTTAAATAAATAAAGCGCAAAGATTCTGGACCGAATGCGGAAATACAACTTTTTTCCAATTCAGTTGGTTTCAAATACGCCACTGTGCACAAAACTTTACTGCGCTGCACGATATTTATATCACTACATTGTGTATTTGAACATAGATGTTGAGCTAAAAGCAACTTTATTTGGCAATGGCTAAGATTTAGATCTAGCTGGTCGGTTGTACCATTAGAAATAGGGTGCGGCGTAACTCCTAATTGCGTAACATGGAAAAATCTTGTTTTCGTTTCGGAACTAGATGGAAGTATTTGTAAATGGGGTAGTAATGGAGCAAAGATTTCGCTGTATTAGATTAAAAAAGGTATCAACTTTCCATTTTCTACTAAAAAAGAGACAATAAGTAGGTTTATAGAAAATCATCTAAACGAAAAAAAAAACTGCTATTACCCATTACAAATGAAGGCACATATTATGTTTTTTTTTATAATAGGCAGACATTGACCTTTATCTCACCTGATGGTAAGCGACGATGCGGCCGAGGATAAGGCATACGTATCTGTCTAAAATTTAGGTATAGTTTACCAGAAAAAAATAAACTATTTTTTAAATACCTTTTGGGCCTTACCAGAGTCGTGTTAAAGGTAACACGCGGACTTTTCCCACAAGAACCTTGTCAAAACAATGTCCTAAAACTGTGTCACAGCTTGCGATCTAAATCGAAATTTTCTCGACCCAATAAATTGCGATGCCCGATTCGTTCAAAAAGTTGGTCGCGGCCTGCGTGGTGTCTGCGCTATATTCACTATTATTTACTGTCGAAACGGCGATATACCGCTGGCAAAAGTCTTTTCTCAAAACGCGCTTACTCGCATTGCATCGGCTTATAAGGTTTGAAAAATAAAACATTGTTAAAACTAAAGTATTCATTTTGGATGAATCATAAATAGTAGATAAGATATTTAACAACTAAAATGGTCCCCCTGGTATTTTAATATCAACCAAAAGTCTCTTATAAGATATTTCTTCGCAAGAATACAAATGATATTTGATATATATAGCCTCAAAACATATTTTTTGAAAGCAATCTGATTTAACCATTCTGCAGACCCTAGACACAATCATCTCAAATACTTATTATAGTAATTCGTTCACCTGGACAGTGACATGGGTACGACATGATTTGACTTTAGAAAGTTAATATGCAACTTCGATTACACTTGGGAATGACAGTAATAAATCATATGATACGTAACAATATTAGTTTTAGGAGACTGGAGTTGGATTGCATAGTTCAAAATGTCAATCAGATAACTCTGATGCCTATCGGCCGGGGCATCAAATGGAGATGAGACGAGAGACGACGAGATTTAAACAAGTGCAAAAGAATTTAAATCTAATCCACTTTTAACTTTGGTTGATATGGATAAGCTGAAAGAGAGAAAATATTTGCGGCATTTTTATCTGACTCTCCTTCCTTAGTCAAGCAGTCTCCTTCGTTAGAACAAAATCGCCTTGGACAATCCTTTAAAAATGTCATTATAGTTAAATTCAGGAGCTTTTTGCCACGCTATATTAAAGTTTATGGATTTCTCAAATGACACTTTCCTATCCTGATGCGCCGCTATATGGAGTCGGTAGTAAAATAGCAGGACAGCGTGTTCAGCGGCGTTTCCGATACGCTTGAGGTCTCACTCTGTTTTGTCTTTATTTATTATGAAAGCTGAACAGGAAGCTAAAGTAAATTTTACTCTACTTTTTAAGTTAGCCTATAAAGATCCCACTGCTGGGCAAGGCCTCACCTCAACTATGAGGAGGTACAAGTCATACTCCATCAGGTGAGCTCAGTGCGGATTGGTGGAGGGGTGTCTGTAAGGTAAGTGACCAACCTTACTGTCAGATGTTATCAAGCCGCCCTAGGGCCTCTGACTAGGCTTAACGACTAATATCAACTGATAGTAGCAGGGACCATCTGCTTAACGTGCCTTCCGAAGCACGGAGATGCTTGTTATTGACATCACTGGTCAGAATGGTCACCCATCCAATCACGACCGCGCCGTCGGTTGCTTAACTTTGGCATCACCACCAAAGCGCTGCCGCCGAAATATTTCACACAATACACGACACAGAAAAAAATAATACGAGTACAACAAACTAATAATACGAGTACAGAATTCAAAAAAGCAATCTAGACTGATCGTGATAAAAGTGCGTTTTATCACAACACTGATTTTCAGCGGGAGCTTTCGGGCATCTTCGGGCTTCTGTTGACACTTTACCTGTAAAAATACCCTCCACCCTTGTTTAATTTCTTGCTTGATTCTAGACCTTAACGACGTCGGGAATAGCTTTATCGACGTGTAGCATTACGTGAACTCTTTTAAGGTTCATAAATTATGACTGAGATGCCGACAGTACTGCATCTGAATGCAGGCTCTAGCTCCGCCCGCCTTGCATGCTGATACTAGAGTCGCAAGGCAATTAGGATTTTAAAAGATCCCTTATTAATATTAATGGTATTCTAGATAAAGATTACTGGAGTAGAATTGAGGTATAAAATTGTCGTATTCTTCGTAAACTTTTTTTTATTAGGCACTGTTAAAGCGATTATTTAGAGAAGACAACTCTACTATTCTTCCGTGAGTTAGTGCGTTCGTTCCCGGGCATGTACCGCTAAGTTAGTACAAAACTTGAGTGGGTTCTATGTAAAAGAAATAAAGAAACCATACAAGTTATATTATATAAGTAATGATGATGATGTAATGCCGAATTTCGACTACGGCGGCCTATCTCAACAGAGATCAGCCAACTGCGCGGGACATATTATAGTGCACAAGTGTGTGCGCAATACACAGGTGCACTTTCTGTTCCTACACTCTCATAATTCGGTGAGACGGCAGTCCGACATGACCGTAGAGAAATCAGACACAGGCTTAACGTGCTTTCCGAGGCACGGGGGTGTTAACACTACCAATTTCCTGACTCTGGAGCTGTGTCTAAGTAATTTTAAGACAGAAAAACCCAAACACTCTCGGCCCGACCCGGGATTCAAACCCGGGACCTCATGGATAGTAACCAGCGTGCTGACCACTAGACTAACGAGGTAGTCATATAAGTAATATAATTACTACAAAGGTGAGTGCCAAAAAGGCATCCGCTCAGCATTATAGGTAGCAACCGTGGAACGACATGCCTCGAAAACTGGTTTTAAGCGGATGCCTGATGGCTGATGATGATGATGCGGATGGCTGTTTTTAGGGTTCCGTAGTCCGACAAGGAACCCTTATAAGATCGTTCAGTCCGTCCGTTCCGTCCGTCCTAGTCTGTCACAGCAGAATATCTTCTACGTTTATGAACTGATTTGCATGTAACTTGGTTCGAGGATACTTCACTACTTAAAAATGAGATCTATATGATCTCATTTATACTTTATACTTTTCCATTATTTGGTCCATGTAGGACCTTTTTGGCCATACAAGTATTGAGAAGAAAAAAAGTTTGTATTGCGGCTGTGCTCATAAACCATTTTTCTCTGTATCCCGCAAAACGTTGACTCTATGGCTACCCTCTTGCACATAACGTACCAGCTGCACTTTCATATTGCAGGTTACGGTATGTACCACAATTTTAGGTAAGGAAAATTGGAGCTTTCGAGTTCTTGATTTCGCTATTCGTTGCTACGGAATATTTAAGCAGAAATCTGTTGTTACGTGGATCTAATAAAATATTTCTATTAAAAGTAAGAAAAAAAACTTAGTAAAAATATAATTTTGTTTGTTACCTTTGTCGCATCGCCCACTTTTCATTTACGCTTAGCCCAAAGGAGGATGACTGGTAGAGAATGCCACTAGGCATTAAGTCCGCCTTTTGTACAAAGTTTTAGGTGTGCAATAAAGCTTAAATAAATAAAAATAAAGAAAGAAAAAGAGTTTACTTACTTGGGGCATCAGAAACACACGCGCATACAAAATAATTACAAAACTTCAGAAAAAGTTACTTAACACAAAATAAAAACAAACAATAAAAATGTAATATAGTTATCCAAAACTCAACCTATAAGCCCAAAACTAACACAATTACAAAATAACATACCTAAAACAAGTTTGCAAAAAATATTAAGATAGTATCTATAAAGTAGGTTATTTGTGATACTCGTTTTACTTTTGCAATCTTGTAGAAAAATAATAAGTAATTCTATTCCAAGCCGTTTCAAGAGAAGCTTAGCTACAGACTTTACAAACTTCATAAATGCTCATTGGGCTGTGCGAGAACAAACTTAAAGCATTCCAGTAAACATAGTACACCGAATATTTGTATCAACTTCGTCTCGTAACTACGTTAATAACCCAAGTAGTAGCAGGATATAATAATATTTTCTGTATTGTTATTATTTTTAAACTTGTTGGTGAAATAAAGGACCACTATTCAGGAGACATGCTTAGGCCCTTAAGGGACAACATTGATTGATTGATATAAATTATTGACGTTCATAAGTGGTATTTTGTGTCCTAAATTGAATCAATGATTTTTGAATTTGAATTTATCAAGTTATACACGGTGGGAAAAAGCGTAACCTGACAGATTTTGACCACGGGTATCTGATGATGCTACAAATATCAGCATGGGTGAGACCCATGCTAATATAACATTATTTAGCAGTATTAGTACAGCTATATAAACTAACTTTTTTTCTTGAAACGGGTTACACTTTTTCCACCGTGTATTAAGGTTTAAAACCTCTACAAGGCAAAAACTGCAGCATTATACGGATCATAATTTTGTTATTAATTGAGAGATAAACCATTCTTATTTTTTAAAATAACTTCAGCCCATATCGGACTGCAAATAAATCGGCATAAAGGCGTTCATGAATATTGACATAATTTTTTAATCTTCTTCCAATATTCCGCCTTTGTAAAACGTCCCATCTGCCGAGTGAAGACTTTTTATTGCAATTTATCCAATATCCCGCTAGTGAGTGGAATTTCTAACTTAACTGTGGTATTTTTGCGATTTTTCACAGCATCTGTGTTTTAATTTAAAGGGCTATACTGTGATTTTGTTAACCAAACAAATTATCTAAGAGAAAATAATAATGTAAATAATTTAATGTATTTGAGTACCTTCATGTTTTGACATGTAAGCTGGTGATGATCAAAAGAGTACTTGAATCTAGTCTAAAAAAGGTGTAATTTATTTTAATAGTGTGATTTTAGTAGAAATTAGTGAAATAAACTACGAACTTCTGTTTGACGTCACTATACTATAGTTTTTATCATGTCGTATCAAGGGGTTTTGTGGAAAATAGAAAGAATAAAAGGAATTACATGTGCTGCCTCTTTATTAAGAAACCATATTATAAAAAACGTCATTGGCTCTTTGCCCCAGTAACCCTAGCTTAGTGCTTTCTAACACATTACATCTGCTTTCAGTTAATTTGCAAAGTGATCAAAGATAGCAGTAAATAATTAAATTGTATGAGTTATAGTTAATAACCCGCGCACAATGACTGTAGTAAAATCATTGGCACCATGCCAGAGCAAAGCGATTGCTTTTCCCTAATAAGGTTAATCAGTTGATTGTTTTCATTTCACGATTTTGGTAATTTAATAAACTTGTCGCGAACTTTAATACCAGAGGTCATAGGAGTAGGTTTAGAATGTCATTTCATTTTTGTCTTAAATATTTTTAAAGATTTTCTCAATAATATGGACATGGTAATACAATGTACCCAAGTTTTGGCGTGTTTTCGTCTAACTTAATCGTCATCGAATGACATCGCTACTAAATTGTCTATGGATTTTCTAATTTCCTTAGCAACTGACAGCTATTATTCGGACGTTGCTAAATTAATAATATTCTGTCTCATTTCGTTTGTTTGGCAGAGCAAGAGAGAGACTGAACTTAAATTTAACTTAGACAGGGCACATTGGAAGTCGTGTTTTGATTTTTGCTATGAACGGTCGTCATGTTTACTGAAATTAAAAAATACTCGTGTTAAAGACACTTACTTTAGTATGCTCTCCTACTCAGATACTTAATCTAAAACTGCTGAACTATAAGTACTTACGTAATAGCAAAACCAAAGTTTTTGATTCAAATTAGTTAATTTCTTTCTCCGTTTATGTCGCACTAAAAGTATCAATAACATTAAATCCGAGTATAATATGGTAGTTACTTTAAAATGACTTCATAAGCAACTGGCCCTGAGCCAAAGCGGTTTGAGGAACATGTTCTATTAATAGCCTTTTGGGGTAGTTCCACCACTTTGTTCGGGATCGATAGTTATGTTAAAAAACTTTTTTGTAAGTTCTGTTGGAATTGGGACAATTTGAGGTGCATGAGGTATTCTACGGCAAATGGCGAGTAGCTTACTTCTACTAGGGAACACGCTTGAATGTAATATTGAGCGATTGTCTTTTTAGCCACAACGCAAAAAGAGGGATGCTATAATTTGGACCGCTATGTTTGCCTATCCATAGCACCATAGCTCGTAAAAGGGTGAACCGATTTTTTTAATTTCAAAGCAGGTTTTTAGTGGTGATTTTAGATTTTCTCTTAACTACGTTTAAAATATCAAAAATTAATAAGAAATTTAAAATCTCCGAAAAAACAGAAAAGTCAATATTTCAAAAGTCATAAATAATACCAATCGTTGAGACATCCAATTCTAAAATGCTCTGCTCGTTGAAATGGCTCGTACATACATACCGCACCTTTGGTAACAAAGAGTCACTTCTTCAACTTTTTGCAAAAACGACTTAAATATGCAGAAAAAATCGCGATATTCGACTTTACACACATGGTAAAAATGATGATAATCGCATTTAAAACTTCGTTTTGAGGGCGATTGAGATGTTACATTATTCTGCGGAATTGGTCCGTTCGCTTAAAATATAACGTCACAACCGGTCAGTAGTGTCTTGATAGTTGAAGTATGACCTTGATCTTTAGTGACCAAGCGGCACTACGCTAAGTTAAGATCTTATTTTTGCATATTTCTTGAAATATTAACGTTACTTCTAAATAAAAACCATATTAGTTACCAAATTTTGATGTTTGTCTGCTGTAAACATAACGTCCCTTCTGTTTCATATGTGTGACATAAAAACACTTTTGGGACCCTCAGTGTATGGCTTGTTTTTCAAAATCGTCTTTTTGAATGTTTTTTTAAATAGTGACGAGTATCTCTGAATAATTTATCAATGTAAAAATGTGAGAATCGTGTGTATATTACTCTAAACATGTTTTGAGCTATTTAGGAATACGTCATAAAAAAAAATGAATTTGTTTCTCCTGAAAAGTTGGAAAACATGCACCCTTTGTTCCAAAAGGTGCGATAGGTGCTTTGTCTTCAAATATGATTTTCTTCCTGTTTGTGTCTCAGCGGTACCTACAGAAGATATTGCGACTTACAAGATTTCACATCTTGAAGATGCAATGCTGCTCTTGCTTCAAACTTGTTATAAAGTTTCGAGGACAGGGAGTCTTGTTAGAAATATTGGAAGACCATTCTTTCAGGCTGCCTGTCCACTGGAGCAGAGCGAGGCCGCGGAACGGAGAAACGAAGAAATATTAACCAATAGATTGCACAAAAACACCGCTCCTCTTCAATGGACAACTAGCTTAAAATACAATGCTCAAAATCTCCGCACCGTTTCAGTGGTATCATTGTGATTGGTCAATTCATGCTTCGTTAAGCTCCTCTCTACTCCTCTCCGCGTCAGTGGAAACGCAGCCTTACCAAGATGACAAACTACGCTTTCAGAAAATAAAAAGTTTGACACTAGTTTTACCTTTAAGCTAGATTTTACTCGTGTTGTTACAAGTAAATAACTCTAGCCGCTTTAATAATTATAGCCGCTTTCATAATTATTACCACTGTTTAACTCCTGATACGGCTAAATTTGAATTAATGAAAAATCTTTTTTCAAAGAGATTTCCAAGAGGCTAGTTGACATCAGTGGTGACCTAAAAGCTGGCAGCTACCTTGCTCAGCGTATAAGCATCGCTATCCAGCGCGGTAATGCTGCCAGCATCCTGGGAACCTTACCACAAGGACCCTCTTTATAATTTTTGTTTTTGTATTGTATAAAATCATTCATCTTAATTTTTATTAATAAATTGTAAATATATTCTTAATATTTCAGTTTCGATCGTAAATAAAAACTAGCTTTTTGGTTTTTATTTAAGTGTTGTGTTGTAAGTAAGACGGTATGTGTATGGATAGGTAGGTATTGGGTCCCCAAAATAATTCAGTGTACAAAGGTAATAACTCAAAGTGAAATGAGAAACCTTTTTTGTAAAAGATTTCGATTGAATATTTACAGGGGATATCGCTTTAACCGTCATTCAAAGCAGTTTTTATTCATGAGTTTAAAACTTCGGAAACGTTTCCGATTTTTGTTTGCGAGCGTCAGTAAAGGTGTAACTACACTACGCTCCTCCACTGTTTAGTTACTAAGGCCCACTTGCCCAAGTTGGGATTAGCTAATCCGGATTTGATTTAGGCCTATTATCTGAGTTGAAAGCCCACTTGCGCAAGTCTGGATTAGCTAATTCTGAAGGTACACTTGCAGCAGTCCGGATTAGCTAATCCAGACTGCAGCAAGTGAGCCTCAGGGAAGAACTCGATGATCGCTGTGTAGAAAATCAGCATCTAACTAACTCAACGGTGACAAATAATACACCTGCGCTATTTGTGCTAGGCCGTTTGTCGGATATGAAACAAAAACCGATTCGACCATTAAAAGCCGTGTCGGTTCGATCGAGTCATATCATATGTTTACTATATACGAAAATTACCAACCTCTAAAATATGCTTAAGCAAATATAAAGGCTGACGTCTATTGGGCGGATCTGGGCTGGTCGCAAAAATACGCCTGCCTGTGTTTTGTATGAAACATCGTATACTAAATCGGGCTGGGGCGGGCATAACGCATTTACACGATATATATGAAACAAAACATAGGCAGGCGGATTTTCACGTTGCGGCCCATCTAGTGGACGTCAGCCATAATAGAACATCATGGATTTGAAAATCGGAACTACTCACATAAACTTTACGTGGCTCTATCTTCAGAACTTAGCTTTAATAGTGGGGCTTCAGCCTTACTGGAATGTTAAATGAGAATAGATTCAGAATTCCCAACAAAATTGTTTGTTTGCCATCAAACTTGTTTTGGGGAGTTCAAAACTTCAGATCTGGTATTAAGTTCGGTACATGTGAGTTGAATGAAGTTTGTTTTCAGTCACTTCGTGCTTTCATTACAATTGACACACTTTACATTTTAATTGCGACTGTACTGGCGACAAAAGGTCGAAAGTAGACAGTGTTATATTTTTACCATATTTTTAGTGATATAGATGTGCTTGTAACGCTGTGGCGGCAGCGCTTTGGTAGTGATACCAAAGTTAAGCAACCCACGATGCGGTCGTGATTGGATGGGTGACCATTCCGACCATTTAAGTGACGTCCATGACAAGCATCTTCGTGCTTCTTAAGGCACGTTAAGCAGTTGGTCCCGGCTAATATCTGTTGGTATTAGTCGTTAAGCCTAGTCAGAGTCCCTAGGGCGCCTTGATAACATCTGACAGACGGTTTGTCACTTGCCTTACATACACCCCTCCACCAATCCGCACTGAGCCCGCGTGGTGGATTATAACTCGTACCTCCTCATAGATGAGGTGAGGCCTCTTCCCAGCAGTGGGATCTATGTAGGCTGACTTTACTATACTTTTTAATGATATTATCCAAAACCACACTAATATTTTGGGATGGATGAACCTAAAAGTTTGTATTTTTTTTTAGTTTAATTAATTCAATAAGTAATTATCATATTTTAAGTCACTTATTCTACTGTACTAATACTGTTTTTTGACATCCTTTGGTTTAAATGTTTTTACATTTTTCTGTGTTGTGCACTATATCCCAAAATAACTATTTACCTAATAACTGTTTTCCGATGTAATTATCTATATTCTAAATCATCACAAGTCCTACTAACTGCGATTATCTAAAGTGCCATTAGAAATTTCTAATGACTTTTCTAAGTATGACAATTAAGACTCAAATCTTCTTAATTACTGGTAACAGTGCTTCTTCAGAGTTGGCACAAATTCAGTTCCAATTTCGCAAAACGGTTATATTTGTAATCAACTGTCCATTTTGCTTGCACGTGTAATGGTAGGGACAACTGTGAAGTAATTTTGTACAGTCGGCAACACGTAAGGTTATCCATTTGAAATACGAAAACAGCTTTTTTAACGTAGAGAATAGAGGCGGCCTTAAGGTCAAAGTGGGGTAGCCTGGTGTCCACAGCTTAAAAGTCTTACAGTAGTTTAAAAAAAACTTGGATAAAAAACTAAAAACATGGAATACAAAAGCATGTGAGTTAAAACGTTATGAGGTGTGCTATTTGTACAGTCTACCTATTTTTACGGCCCATTATTGTAATTGCGTCTGCGAAAGAATTTGGATAATAACAATTTAAAATTCTCCCTAGCCATTCGATAACGGCGGCCATTCTAAAAAGAGAAACTTCAAGTACGCAGGATATGTTATCATTATAGAGTGCACAAGTGTGTGCGCAATATACATAAATGCACTCTGTGTTTTTTCACTCTTATACAAGCATCAGTGTTGCCTATCGATAGTTGTTGCCTTCATATCAATAGTATCGATACTGTGAAACAGGGCAATAGTATTGATAACCGTCAATAGTGTCGATAGTATCAAAAATATCGGAAGTATTAGCACAATTGAAATAGTATCGATAGTCGATACAAGGCAATAGTATTTATTAAAATAGATAGTATCGATACTATTGACACTATCGATAGGTTCAATGGCATTCAAAATCAAGAATTGATAGTGAAACTATGTATAGTTATGCATCTCTACCGAGCAGTTCGGTGAGAGCAATCTGACATGACTAGAGATCTTTTGGTTGGTCCTGCGCGTCATTTAAAAAAATATAGGTATCGACGCTTATTTAACTGCATTTTTCACTACATGATAGAGTTACACTGTGCTGTAACTCCAATATGTAAACAGACACAAAGCCGATTGCCCAAACAACAGGAAAGTATTCTCTATATTTATGAGGGTAGTTCGCCACAAGGACAATGTTTATTCGAGCCTGACTTCTGATGCACTTGGCCTCAATCCAAGGATTACTTGGCCAGTCTGAAAAGATCTCACCATCTTAGAGTTGTTCTCAACCTTTTCAGAATAACCAGCATTTGTTTGTAGAAATCTAAGATTGTAGAAATCTAAGTAGTTCCACATAACTTTATTGAGCTATTTGTAACTAACACACAGTGGTTTCATTAGAGCATTTTAGTTTTTGAATCGAACAACGTGTTCCGTGAGAGTTGCTGTAGTTTTTAGATTTTCAACACTCGTTTTCATAGTTTTTTTTTTAAATCAGGCTAACGCTCTTACAAAGAGTTTCTCTTTTTAAAATTGACAACAAATGATTGAAACTAAGCTTTAAAAGGTGATGTCAACATAACTTTTATTTATATTCTTAGAATTAATTAGTTTTCAATCTTCATTGAACTGCATTTAAAAACCGCTATAGAACTTGGACCAGAATAAATTATTAAGTCTCTAAAACTGTGCTAACTTACAACGTACTTATCATATTTAATACTTTGGGAACATTGACGCTCTGTGCCAAGAAACTGTAAGGCTCTAGTTAGAGTGGACATTACAAACAATATGTTCGGATAGAGTTACTCCATTGGCATAAAGAGGACATACACATTGTGTCACTAGGTCTTGTTGTCAAAATCACATGTTAGTGTTTATTAAACTATAGTTTGTCCCCAATTTCTTCTGTGAATATGAGATTTTGCTTTTACTATTATTTGTACTATAATACATAAAAGGATATGCTTCGTCGAAAAGCGTCGGTGGCGCAGTGGCTAACGAGTCGCCTCTCATGCGGGAGGTACCGGTTCGATCCCACGTACCGCCATGTACCAATGACTTTTTCTGAGTTATGTACATTAGTTGTTCCACTAACCGATGCTCTTACGGTGAGGGAAAACATCGTGAGGAAACCTGCACATTCAGGCGACTGAATGTGTAACCATGATCCAAACTGTGTCAGGTTCCCCTGGCAACAGGGTCACAGAGGTCAGATGGCAGTCGCTCCACTGTAATTACCTGATCTGCCACAACTTGGATCATGGTCAGCGGACCCTGGACCCTCACGTGCGAGAGTACAACCAGGATAACGCTAGGAGAATGATGATGACATAAAAGGATATGCTTTTCACTCAATTTGCTTTGACCTATTGAAAAACTAGAAACACAAATAATAATATGTCAAAAATGTTATTTAGCTCTTAACATTACCGAATTAGTTGAGATAGAACGTCAAATGCAATGTTACTAAAATATGAGAAGAGTATGGTTTTTGCATGGCATTGTAGTTCCCGATATGTCATTAATAAATTGTCATTAATTATTAATTTTCATTCTATACTTGCAGTATAATTTATATAAAATATGTTTATCAATTATATTTATATATATTTGATTTTGCTTTGTCTCAACTTACAAGATTTTTCACACTAATGCATTCGATACTCTTTATTACCGTTAGTAATGTATAATGAACAAAATGACCTTTTTATATAACTTTTTTATATATTAGGCTGTTTAGGACACCGAACTGTTAGTACACAGTCAAAAATGTATACCTTAAGTTTATGGTACAAGGATGAAAATCATTAAATACCTCGGGCTCCACAGCCAACTATATTATAAAACTAAGCATTTACCAAGAAGTTCACAGCTAAAGAACATAAAATGGTAGTTTATAGTGTTGGGTATGTGTGTACTTTTGTTTGCCTATCGATAGTGCCTATTTAAATCGATAGAAGATAAAGGAAAGTTTTATTGACAAATGAGATTCCGGATTCGTAGTATCCTATTAATAACCACCTATCGACAGTTATTAAGTAGTAGGAACCAATAGTGTTTTCCCACTAGGTAAAATAGTACGGTTGCTCATTAAATCAATCGATAAAAAAATAATTACTTATTATTAGCCGTTGTTATCCCACTGCTGGACAATCTTCACCTGTACATTTGTTGGTGGTTATAACTTGCCAATGTCAGTCAAGGCCAATCTGACCATCGTTTTGGATTACAATTTAACACACAAAAAGTATCGACAGTACCTATTATTTATCGATTCAAAGGACACTATACAGGCGGTCGTAGTATTTTCTAAGCCAATTATCGATAGTTATTATTGAACAACACTAGTGATTGAGCTGATGGATGCTTGTGGCGCAGTGGCGGCAGCGCTTTGGTAGTGATACCAAAGTAAAGCAACCCAAGGCGCGGTCGTGATTGGATAGGTGACCATTCCGACCATTTAAGTGACGTCCATGACAAGCATCTCCGTGCTTCGGAAGGCACGTTAAGCATTAGAGGCCCTAGGTCGGCTTGATAACTTCTGACAGTAAGGTTTGTCACTTGCCTTACATACACCCCTCCACCAATCCGCACTAAGCCCGGGGGAGTATGTATCGTACCTCCTCATAGTTGAGGTGCGGCCTTGTCCCAGCAGTGGGATCTAATAGGCTGACTTTACTAACACTAATGATTAGAGTTATAAATCAAAACAGGCGATTACAAGCACGCACGCGAGTTAACGCGATGGCCATGATTATAATAAACAAAAGCGCCACTAGAAAAAAATCAGACACAGTGAGTTTTAGGGTTCCTTGTGCAATGCTAATTACTTGAAAAAGTTACTGAAGGACAATTTCTGATATAGTCTGTATAATCTAATAGGTGCAATTTGACAGGTCTGAGTTATAAGTTATCACAGAACGTAACAGTGTATGCGGAGGGATTCCACAGACAACACATAAAACAATGAAAATAAAATGCTACTGATTTTAAACCAAGAAAAAATGGATAGCACTGACCGAAAAGACACATTTTAGTTTATATTTTCTACACTGATTGTAAAATAAATAGAAATTCTTGACTGCTGTCAGACGTCCCAAAACGGCCATGTTCTATTCTGTTTTTTTTTAATTTTAGTGTTGTCACCTTTTAATCGTTACGGAGCTACAGATTGATCGATTTATCGGTTGGTATTGAACAAATAATGTTTTCAGTATGCAATTTTGAGTGTGAATGCTTAATTTTATTTGTGGTTCATAGAAAGTAATTCTAAAGCATACTCATGAAATAAAAAGCAATTAAAACGTTAAATATTGTGTAATGATTAACAGTGTTTTGAATCGATTGTAAATCGATTTGATGTCTTAATCGATTATTCTACCTACCGATTCGTAAACACCCGACCCTATATGTCAACTGACAAATTAAACCTATTAAATTATTTAGACTATAAAGACTTAAAATAAATAAATTTTAATGCCTGGTTTCTTGAGGAGTAACTGTGAACCTATTATCGCCAGGAAACGTGGTCAGATTTATACCTAAATGTATGTGTTATTGTAATGAAACAAACTTGGTGGATTATTTATATTTTAAGCAATAATCAACGGATGAATAAGTTTAAATGTGCAATTTTATTCGTTTTAATAGTCTTGACAGACTGGCGGACAGACTGACAGATGGACAAAAAACAAAGTGATCCTATAAGCATTCTTTTTTACTTTTGCGGTACGAAACCCTAAAAACCTAACACGCAATCCTCACTGATGCAGATTTACGCTTGCTTATTTTTATTTTGTTTCCCTTTATTGTATAGTCGGCAGCACGTCAGGTTACCCATTTGAACTACGAAATCTGCATTTATACCGTAGGGAATAGAGGCGGTCTCAAAATCAAAGTGGGGTAGTCTGACGTGCGGCCATACGTCACGTTAATTCGAGTCCTTTATTTTGTTTCTAATCGATGACGCGGTCGCGTTATTTGAACGCCTTCGTCTTATCGGCCGGTCATCGAACGAGCTAATAAAAGTTTAGCTTACATTTGAAATAACGAATTGGTCGGGTTCTGTGAGTTTTGTAGTAAACAATAACTTTTAGCCCGGGTTAGTGTCTGTCAAACAAAAAACGTTAAAATATCCAATGGTCATTTGTCACTTGTTGGTGAATTATCAATGAAAGTTCTTTACATAGCTTCAAATAATGTCTAGACCACTTTGCCTTGAAAAAATAACCAAAAAAGCCACTTTAATCAATTTATATATCCTTTACACAAGGGGGCACAGTTATTTTGGGATATTTATTGTTATTCAATTTTGGTACGGACTAGTAACAACGGACCTACCTTTTTGAGAATCGTAACGGAATGGAAACCAACCATAGATCTTTTTATTTTTATTTCCAGACAGGTGTGTGTACAGCCACTCGGGCATTTCGAAATGTAAAATCAGAACAAAAGTTCTTTAAATACAAATATTCATGAAGAAATCGGCGATTTCCATAAAAGTGCAGTTTTGAACTGTTTCCTACAACAAGATATTATTTACGAGTATTGCTACGAGCATCGTAGTCTCGTAGCTTCGTAGCACTGTGGAAGATTAAACCATTCGTTATGGTTATTGTAGCCTGGTTACATCGTTATACCACAAATGGGATAGAACACGATCACAGTTTTCACAAGCAAACGAGGGCTCTATTCTCATATTCACCCAACTCTCGATATTATTCCATTTCGTTGACGTTTTTTTCTTGCTAGCGCCGTAATGAAAATTAAATACCATTTTTGACATCTGATACTATAATTTAACTGTGTTTCTAAGTTCGGAAATCGGGGCCCGGAGTCCAAATTACTGTGCAATTCAAACGCCTTCTGGTTCGACGATTGTGGTTGTTTAAGTGTAATAAAAACATTAATTATTTAGTAAAATTATAATGATTGCACCCTTATAGGGACTAAGCAAACGAGCCTTCTTTTGGGATTTAAAGCACAAAACTAAGTTACTGAGAAGATTTTGAAAACTAAAAAAGGACATTAAATATTCGATCAGGGGTTTTTAATGAAAAAAATATGCAATAAAAAATATATATAAATGTTTGTATGTAGAGTTACTTAAATCATATTAAGTTGTTATTTTAAAGTGATAAGCATTCAAGATTGAATTGTACTTAAAAAAAAAATTAGCACCAGAGGTTCCCACCTCTGGATTGAATAATTCACTTAGCTTACTGGGTAGTAAAACCCATATTATATACATATTATTGGGTAATAAAACCCATAATATGACTCTATATCAGTGAGCTAACTTAAAACGCCTCTAGTAACGTAAGCTTTAAAAGCTTTGCGGTATAACCCAACAAAGTACAAGTAACTTTGCATACGAGCTTTGCTAACTTTTCTTTTAACCAAAAGTTACTCCTTAATCAATCTGGCTTACCCAAATCTAATTTAACTTCAGATTTATATACACGGTGTTCATGTAAAGAGTCTAATCCTTTAAAGGGGTTAATATGGCCATAAAATAGGTGCCTATAACTTACGACCCGATAATAAAAGTACTATTGGGTCAAAATCTAAATCTTAAATAAAACCACCGACTGCATGTCGCTCAGCGAGCTATGGAACGGTCTATGCTGCGGATCTCGCTAAGGGGTAGAATCCGAAACGAGATCATCCGCCAAAAGACGAAAGTCATAGATATCGTTCAGAGGTGCAGTAAGCTGAAGTGGCAGTGGGCTGGTCATGTCTGTCGCAGAACCGACGGGCGTTGGAGTAGGAAGGTTCTCGAATGGAGACCACGTCTCGGGAAACGTAGTGTTGGACGCCCCCCTGCTAGGTTGACCGATGACCTAAGGAAGGTGGCCGATGCGAGAAACGGAGGACCGTGAAAGTTGGCGCCGTCTTGGAGAGGTCTATGTCCAGCAGTGGACTGCAATAGGCTGATATGAAATAAAACAGATGCTTTGTACATATAATTCTGCTACCTTCACGATAATGGATGGAGAGCTAGTTTGTTTTTTCACAATTTCCGTGATGACTTAATGTAAAGGATTATAAGGTACCTGCGGGTATCAAGAGCCGGTGTTTATCGAGGACCACTTCTACAAAAATGCACTTCCAACGGTTTTATTTTATTCTTGTTACGCACACATATAAAGGACCAATAGGAAAGCTAATATACGTCAGCGCAGTCACGCACAAAACTCCATCGTGTCAGTAGATAAGAAGCCGTTCAGGGTGTTGCTCTGCGTCACTTGATAGTATTTTTTTCTTCCGGAAACAACGAAATTGTGGTTGAAATAATTTGTTTCTTTTAAATCTTGCGTTTTCGAGGTAAACTTTACAGTTTTTTGATGCTAAAGCAGGGTAAAGTTACAATGTATTTTTATTTAAGTGTATATTAGATCAAATTTAGTAAAGTGACTACCAAAGCCTAATAAGGCCCAGATGAAAGGCGGGTTAAAAGGCCGGCCGTTATTAAACTGTCGAACTTGTGATTTAATTAATCCCAAGTTTACTTTATTTTTAACTTTTGTGAAAATTGTAACATAATTTGAATGTTTGTAATGTTATGTTTTTTATTTCTTAAAAACGTATTTTTTTATATTTCTTATTAAGTTTTTAGATTGCAGTTATGGAAGCACCTGCTAAAACCACGTTGTTATCCATGTGGTTTTTATTGATATTAAATTATTTGTTGATTACGGAATAGTAATTAGAAAATCGATACATTTTTACACTTCAGTGTTAAGTAAAACTAGATTAAAAAAACTATAAGCTTAATAAGGTCCACAGAATTTTCTTAATTTTATTTTATGTCTTTATTTTTTTTTACTGTCAAAGTTTCATTTAGAGTTAAGGATGCTTTGTTGAAAGGTAAAATAATTGGATCAAAATGATGTCTGAAAATATGCTTTTTCACCAATTTTTGTTACTTTAGTTTAATAAGGTCCATTTTTATTCTTTTCTTTGATTTATGGGCATTTATAGGTGTGATATTATGCTAAATAGTAATATAATAAATATAAAACTAAAACATATTGTGTTTATTCTGTTTTTTCTATTAGGTATTGGCTTCAGATCCTGGGCCCTATTAAACTACGTATGTTTAATAAGGGCCACAGAAGGGGTTTTAAAAATTGATTATTTTCAAGCAAAATTCTACAAGCAAAAGCAAAAATGTTACATATTTAAGTTGCTAAAAGAATAAATATTCTTTAAGTGATCCATTTTTTATTTTAATTTATTATTAATACAAAATATTTAATTCTGAAGTTAGGTGGCCCTTGTTTACCGCAAGTACCTTACTATTTAAACTGACATCATGTATCTCTGGACGTATTGACAAGAGATAAGATAAATAAATTATTGAAGTCTATAAAATGACGCTTAAAAAATTACATGGTAATCAGACACGACCGGCGAGATCAGGCGCAGATAACGTTATTGAAAGATACATAGGGAATGTATAAATTTAGAACAATCAATTGATCAATGAAGGTTCTTTATTAATGTTCTAAACTTAAATACCGTTATATACACACAAAAACTTAAAAATAAAAACTTAAGCCTAAACTATTTACATGCCAGTATGTCAGGTATTTTAAAATAGGAAAAAACCTAACAATCAATTGGAGATGAACACTTAAAAACTTAAAGCCTAGGGAATGTATCGTTTTACCAACAACAACCTTATACGGTCGTATTGTTGGCATAAATGAATTTAATGCTAACAAAAACTAATTATTAACATGGCAACACCGAATGATATTTAGTCTGTGGTTTCGTATAAAAAGCCATGAACGCCCGTTACACTCTTCTTTTCATTCTACGAATCACTGTGCTAGGAGGCAGACGTTATACCTTCCTTGTATCTCGTAAGTGATAAATATACAAGAACAACTGATTCTGATTTAAATCTGTCTTTTCCTTTTTCGCTTGTAACCCTATTTCCTATACGTATTAGATTCTATCACTCTATCACCGCCCACATTGAGCACTAATCAATGTTGACCGGTTTAGTCCAATTACGTACCTTCATTGGGACATAAAATCAAATATGTTCCCCACTTTATTTACCCCTTTAGTGTCGTTTGACTGTTCGTGCTGCCCACGCGACAATTAAGCGCGATTAAATTGAAATACACGTATTAAAAAATCTTGCGTGTCAAATTACAATTGGAAACAATTTATTAGTTCGTAACGTGCTATCGGCAGCGTGCATCGTCTGACTAAATCGGGTCAGCGTGGGTTTTAATAAATTAATTAGTTTTGAAACGCTTTTTAGAAAAACTATAGGCGTTTTTTTTTGGAATTGGTCTTGCCGTTTTCGATTTTAAAAACATATAGTGATTTATTTGTTATTGTATCATAGTTAGGTACGACATTATACATATTTCATACCTACGCTGCAAATTAATATCAAACACTTTCTATCCGACTTTACCGCGGTCTGTTAAAAAAACTCTCTCCTACTTCGAAACTGTCAGCTAGTTTATAAAAATAAAGATGGCGTGCCAATCTACTGGCGGGAAAATTCGCACGTCACATAAATGGAATCATTTGTCCGGAACGGTGCGAATCTCGGCGCTGAAGCCGGACCCAGGTGGGCTGGAAGGGATGTGACGTCACGACACTTGATGGCGGTTAGGGTCATCAACACATCGGGATTGAAAATCATAATCACTAGTAATATCACAGGTTGAAGATAAATGTCCATTTTATTGAAATTCAGTTCATCATAGAGTCAGGGCTGCTATAAAACGGGTATCAGAGTGCGTTCAGAATATAAATAATAGCATTTTTTTATTATTTTAATAAAATTTGGTACTCATCTGGTTTCGTCACGCGCAGTTTTTTTTAATTAGGCCAGTATCTATCTGACACATTCTTAAAAATATGTATAAGTAGTGACAAACAGGAGAAACAATGTTATTTAATTAAATTATTTAATCGGCAAAATTACTTTAGTAATTGGACCAGTTAAGTTCTGTTTTACTTGGCTACGAATCAGCTTATAATGTGTTTTAAAATATGCTTTAAACAGAAGAAAACGTATACGCGAATAACTAGTATTGTTACTTTTTAAAGAATTGTATCAGATATTTTTTTACATAATTATTACGGTTTGTCACAGCCCTGACCGGTCCCTACAGGCCGTGCCCTGCTGATTAATGAAGCCGGCTCGACGTGAGCAGTCGATACGATCTCGATCCTATTTACTAGAACCGATTCCATAAAATTAAAAGGTAAATTGAGAAAATCAGTCAGGTGTATCATCGTAGGCCTTTGCCAGTACCGAAGCCAGATACTTGGCGATTACCTGCTCGTCGACAAACGAGCCATCAGCTACCTTCATTGCGGACGATATGGTAAGGTTACATCTATGTGCCAGTTGCAATATCGTGATGTCAGAAGGCGTATGTACATGGGCAACGGTCAGCGCCAGTACCTAGGTCAGATACTTGACGATTACCTACTCGTCAACGAACGAGCCGTCAGCTATCTTTATTGTGGACGCTATGGTAAGGTTACACTTTCGAATTGTATAAAATATGACAAAGAGGGATGTCTGCACATAGGCTCCAGCGTCTATCGCAGATCATACTCGTCTTTAGAACTTAAATTTAGGTAAAGGTTTATTGCACTTATCAATGAAGATAGGCAAAACAGCAATCGCAAAAATCGTGAGAGGCTATTTCGGTGTAATATAAGATTTTAAACTTTCACGTTGCATTACAATAAGACATAAGATGACATGTCTAAAACATGACAGGTCTAAACAAGAGTCACGAATTTAAAATTATTTGATACTCACTGCTCGACGTTTTCACTGGATTGCACCAGCCAGCAGTGCGAGCAGTAAGTATCAATATTCATAATTTTGAATTCGTGTTTAGACCCGTCATGTCTACAAATGATTTTGACGCAATTCTCTCAAGTAATCTGACGAAAGTGGGATTCAAATGGTTAAATATCCATGCTAGAACGCCCTTACGTACCTATGTCTATAACCAGAATACTATTTAGCAATACTACTAAAAAATTTCCAAAGAATCTAAGTAATAAACTACCACAATACTTGTACAACTGCAGCATAGATTAAGAAGCAGTAACTTCAATAAAATGCAAAGCTAAAGAACATTTTAAATGAAACTTCCTGGAACTTACATGCCACTTATAAACTTTGTTAGAACTTCAGCATTCGAAACGCAGTTAAAACCTCCTAGGGCGTTACGTTTCTGAAATTATTAAGTTCCATTTCAAGGCTTGGCTTTCTTTGGAAATTCGTTGTAATATCCATGGTACTTTATCTACTTGGAACGATAGCGTGACATTTTGCTATAAAACTTTGATGCAGTGCGCACAAATAGTATTGTTTTTAAGGCTTCAGTTATTTTTCGTGGTAACAGCTTATAGGGGAATGCTAAGCAATTATAATTGAAAAGTAAAAAAAAAATAAACTCGGCCTATTAGATCCCACTACTGGGAAAAGGCCTCACCTCAACTATGAGGAGGTACGAGCCATACTCCACCACGCGGGCTCAGTGCGCATTGATGGAGAGGTGTATGTAAGGCAAGTGACAAACCTTACTGTCATAAGTTATCAAGCCGCCCTAGGGCATCTGACTGGGCTTAACGACTAATAACACAGATATGAGACCAACTGCTTAACGTGCCTTCCGAAACACGGAGATGCTTGTCATGGACGTCACTTAAATGGTCGGAATGGTCACCCATCCAATCACGACCGCGCCGTGGGTTGCTTGACTTTTGGTATGTCTACCAAAGCGCTGCCGCCACTGCGCCACAAGGACCTCATTTGAAAAGTATTGCGCCTAAAATTATGTTGTTCCTAATTTTTACGGTTAATTAACTGTACGTATCGTATTGTAACGATAAGGTCTAGTGGCATGTAGCGCTAACTCCTAACTAAAGCGACCTTTTTAGGGTTCTGTACCTTAAATTCTTGAACATCATAAAACCACCCGCGGTCTCATAGTAAAGTCAGCCTATATATATCCCACTGCTGGGAAAAGGCCTCACCTCAACTATGAGGAGGAACAAGCCATACTCCACCATGCGGGCTCAGTACGGATTGGTGGAGGGTTGTCTGTAAGGTAAGTGAAAAACCTTACTGTCAGATTTTATCAAGCCGCCCTAGGGCCTCTGACTAGGCTTAACGACTAATACCAACAGATATTAGCCGGGACCAACTGCTTAACGTGCCTTCCGAAGCACGGAGATGCTTGTCATTGACGTCATTTAAATGGTCGGAATGGTTACCCATCCAATCACGACCGCGCCGTAGGTTGCTTGACTTTTAGTATAACTCCCAAAGCGCTGCCGCCACTGCGCCACAAGCACCTCCACGGTCTCATAACAATTAATTATCTATTTTGTCTAGAAACTTGATCTCTGCTCTAAATGATACTTTCATTTATCTTATATTCAATGACCTTCTTTTCATCCCTCCTGAAAAATATGTTAGCACTTACTATGTTATTCTCTCAACATGTCAGTTTTAAGGCATCAATAGACGTAGTTTTTGTTTATTCTCTCTTAACATGACATTGTTATGGTATTAATAAACTTCAAAGTTATCTAAATCTCTACAATGAAGCGTAACAAAATCAAAGATATGTATTCCTTGTAGGGGGTGATTCTGCTGCTCTAATACAACAATTTGACTATAGGACCAACACCGTAATCACAAAAAAAGGAGTTTATCAGTTGAACTCTTTTCAGCAGTCTTGGATGGAGGCAAATTATCAACTTGATCTTCTTTTAAAAGTTGCATTTGATTGCAATCACCTATAAGTACAAAATCAGCGAAAAACACAACTTTTTCTTCTAGACTACTGATCAGCTGTTACAGCCTTTATGCAATACATAATATATTTTTTTAGAATTCCATGTTGGTCACATAGTAAAAGTTGTTGTGTAAGAGCAGCAGACCGACCCCCTGAAAGTAATAGACTTATCAAAGTTAGACCTCATATATTTATAAGGCCTAACTAAGTCCAGCTAGACTAGAATCCATAGTTGGCAATGATACAATTCGATTAATTTTGTAAATATTTGATTTACGAATTATTAACTTGAACTTGCTGTTCGGTGGTGGTCACCGACTACCCTCTAGACTACGCCTCATAAATTTTAAGGTTACGCAACAAACTGATACCTAAAGGTAAGGTTAGACCAAATAAACAAAGAAAAAGTTTTTAATATTTTTTAATACTCATAGTGTTCTTTCTTATTTATATAAATTTAAATAAGAAACCAAAAATTCGCAAACAGGTAGCATTTGTACCCCGGACCTTTGGCTAACCGTGCTAACGCTCGTACCAACTGAGCTACCGTGCATTCCATCCACTCGTGCGAAATTCTTGGTCTCTTGACTACGTCATTGCTACCTGTGTGCGAAATTTTGGTTTCTTATTTAAACTAATACAAAAAAAGCAATCAAATCAAATCAATCAAAATCATTTATTCAATTTAGGACACAAAATGCCACTTAAGATTAATATCAATCAATATTGGCCAATAAGGGGCCAGAACATGTTTCCTTTTTTTGGCCCTACTAACGCTTCGAGACAAGATACAGACAATCTAGCAAGTGCTGATAATAAACACCGGAACAAACTCAGTCACCACTAGCTGCCACAAATAATGATACAAATAAATAGTCAGAGCTATAAATAATGATACATTTAAAGAACATTATTCTTGCTCTTTTGTGGAAATGAAGGCTCATACTTTGCGTTTACATCGCAAGAATACGAACATGCAAGAATGTAACTGAAATTCTAGAAAATACTCTAGATATGTTTGAGCAGGCGAACGAATGCTAATTCATTGCTCTTTTTTATTGGTTCACTAATGGAATGTAACGTATACATGTTAAGGTGACAGCAAAAACTTAAATAACATGTTAATTCTAAAAACAGTGAACACCGCATGCAATAACACGGTGGACATGGTTTTATAAGTTACAAAAAATGGACTTAAAACAGACAAATACATATAAAAAGAAGTACCTATTCAACTAAAGGTAGGTATGCTATTGAACAAAAAAAATTTTAATATTATTTCACGATGGCAAGCCTAAATTTTGCCTTTGCCGAGGCCACAGAACCATGAAATATATCAAAAGAGGCTTTGATGTGATTGTATCTCGTTGTCATCTGATTTAGTGGCGAATGCTGACTCGCCACTGTTCAGCGGTGCACTCTTTGACCGGTAAAACTGCATTTGAGGTAATTCCAGGCTGTAGAGTTTTAGAAACTAAATGCTCCGAGGCGCAAGTGAATCACAATAGAATGCTGAGGCACAGAATAAGTACTAGTACTCCGTACAGAAGTATGACTTTGCAATGAAATTCAAAGAAATATCTACTCAATGTTGTTAACGATATGGTGTAATTCAGTTCGACTCAAGAACATTTTCGTGTAGACACCTACAAAAATACATTGCAAGATAATTTCATTCTTATAACTCTGGAATATGATTCATAATACACTAAACCTATTCAGTGACGTACTATCACGCAAGACGCAACGCGATAGGGTTGACTGCCCCAAGAAGCTACTTACGCCATCTAGCGCATTTTTCTAGGACTTTATTCACGCTCGTCCAACTAGCAACCTAGTGTCGCGCACCGCCGGTGAATAAAACGCGGGAGCGTGTCGCTGCCGGCTAGCGACACCTAACTTGTTTAGTCCCTAACCTAGGGGTCGCCGCGCGTAGGTATGTTTTTGCTACCTACGCGGGAAGATACACAGGCCTGGCTGAGGCAACGTTCACTCGTCTGCGACAGAAGGAAAATAATGTTTTTCAGGCGTAGGTATGTATGTATGTCCAGATCAAACGGCTGGACGTATTTTGACATGTGAGGTGTCGTTGAATTTGTCAGAATTGTGGTAGCGACATAGGCTACATAAAACTTTAAAAGTGGCGTATCCAAATGAAAAAAAGAGGAGGAAGGGTAAGGTAAAGCAGGGTAAGAATAACAATATGGGTATCAGGAAAGCTAGTGAAAAGACCATTTTCAAATTTGTTTTTTTAATGATTCTTAGAACACTCATATATTCTTCGCGAACAAAGAAAAATCGGCAAAAGAATGGTCAAATCTCTGTTAAAACAATGATAATTTTAAGTACAGTCGAGGTATATAGAAGATAGAAATGCTGAATCCGCTCGTTTGGCATAACCACACCTTAAGGTATCGATTCTGCCCGCCCTTATAGGGCGCAGTGGACTTAGTACCTAATTAATATTATTACTGCGACAGTTTTTTATTATTATTTAATAAGCAAGCCATCTTGGCCTTCTAATGAAATTGAACTACGTTGGGTATCTTAATTATGTTCTAAATTAATTAAGACACTTTTTGTTGAAGAGACACGTGAACTGCTATCTTGGCACGTATGAGTTTAATAAGTTTGATAATTTTACTGTACATTTCTATTTGGTCTTTGGTATTCGGTCTGTTAGTAACAGGGTCACGGAGGTCAGATGGCAGTCTCTCCACTGACCTGATCTTCCACATTCTGGATCATGATCAGCAGACCCTGGGCCCTGCGAGTGCACAACCGGGATAACGCTAAAATGATGATGATGAGGCATGATAAAAAAGTTTTTAAAGGCGTTATCATACTAAATTTATTGAGGTCAAAAGCTCAGCACCGTGAAGAATAAATAGAGAACTTATCTCAGCAAACACTCGATAGCTTAACCACAAATTTATTTAGTTTAAAAAAAAAACCAAAGACTTAATCCTCATTTAAGCCACGTTAAATGAACGTTAATCTCAACATATTCAAAGTTTATTAAAAAAAAAGCCATTGGCCTCAAAACCGTTTTTCTTTGGTTCTTTTCAATCTTATCGTGACGCAGATATATCGGCGCGTTCGCGAGGATATTGCTTCGTTCTGTTTACGCGAAGGATGAAGCCATTCGTTTTAGTCCGTATTTGAAGACTTGCTGTGAGGTATGGGGTCGTGGTGGTAGATAAATAGCTCTTGACATACATTAGGTATGAACAAACCAAATAATTTTAAAATTTGGGAGCCCTCGTGATCTATCTCTAGAATATTGATTCAATAATAAATTGATAAGATCGAAAATGTCTCTGAGCACTACAAAACAAGGAACCATTTGTCAGATCATACTAAAGTAATTACATAGGACATTTTAAGACAGCACAAATACAGACGTTAGGTACACATTACATAATAAATTACGTACTGTAAATGCCAGCCACATGGTGCCTTTGTGTGTCTATTCTGTGATATCTAAATCAAAAGGACATCATTCATCACAATCCAGGCCCTTCAAGGATCTCTATTTTGGAATCACTAGCGTGAAGCTAGCTTCTACTGATATTCGTTCGCCATTTAATTTTAATCGTTCGACTTCACTGTATCGTTCGAAACTGCAACAACCCACTCGTCAAAGAAGGCGAGCAATAGAATAAATGTCAAAAATGTCAAAATAATGTTCATTGTGGTAATGTGTCAAGTGTCACTCTTTGTGATGACAACTGATTCCTTTGACAGACAAAAGTGTCATTTAATAGTGTTTATAAGACAACAAGGCTAACATTTCTTACATAAACAGCCAAAAGATTATTAAATTATTTATATTCCGTTTTACTTGCAGTGGTTACCAGTTTTTTTAATCTGTGGCAAATGAACATTAATTACTGGCAGCACTGAAGGCAAACGATTCAAAAATACGGAATTTCAGCGTCATGCAACTTGCTAGACGAGTAAAAAATATGTCGCATTCGCCAACAGAATATTATACAAGTGGTTCAAAAATAGAGCCCCTGTCTCTGGTTTTCAGTGGGCTATCGAGTGAGCATTTTACCATCCCCACGGCTATGTCTGCTATCAGCTCTCAGGTGACTAGTAACATCGAATTTAAATCTAAAATATACGTTTATTTTTCCGAATATCGTTTTCAGACTAGCGTTGAACGAAATTCTACAAAGAAGGGCCATAGGGTGGGAAGAGAATTAGGTCACCCCTGCTTTAATACGAAGAGACACGGCAAGCCCGTGACAAACGTCGTCCAGGAGGTTATGAGAACTAATACTGCTGGTTACCTCCTGAATAGTTTGTATTTTTTTTATATTTCATATTATCCACAAATAATACGCAGTTTTCTAAGTTTTGTGTGTCTATAGATAAAAACACACAAAATGGATCTACTACTACACAAATAGCTTGTTATTATAAAGGGATTGTACGTGGCTGGGTCATAATCTTTTAGAGAAAAGCAAAGCGTTATGTATGATTAAACACTGATAAATCCAGTAAAATTACTTTTCCGTTTTTGGCTTTGCCCTTTTCAAAATTCTAAATTGTAAATGTTACAAACAAACCTTTCTGGAAAAGTTTACCAAACACAACGAATCCGACAGCAACAATATTTCAACCTACCTCAGCCAAAATCAAGCAGCCGAGTCCTTAAAAATACCGCTTGGCTGTCTAAAAAAATTAAGTGGAATAAAAATTAAATGAAAAACTCTTTATGAAGTCGTTCAGACTCGATATTCTTGACGGAAATTAATTTTGCCAGCGTACGGTCAGCAGCAGAATCGATTAGCCGTTCAGACATCGGAAATAAAATATTTTCGAACGAATTTCATTCAAAGCAGTTCAAATCCGCCATTTTGCGTGACGCGGCCATTTCGAGGATTGCCCACTTGATTGCGTGAGTTGGAGTTTCTTTTTTAAGTAGCCTCGTTATTTTTCGTAATTAGCTTTATTAGAATGGAAAGGCCTTTAATTTTGAGGCCCTGAAATCAATAGTTCAAATTGCTTCATCATCCGTTGTCCCTATGTAAATCTAGGTTGCATTTCTGATAATTTTGGTTGATCTTTCACCGGTCATGACGAATTGCCGTCTCACCGAACTATGAGAGTGAAGGAACAGAGAGTGCACCTGTGTATTTGTGCACACACTTGCACTATTATATCTCCCGCGCACATTGCTAATCTCTGTTGAGATTGACCGCCGTAGTCAAAATTCCGCTAACAGAACATTATTATTAATTTTGGTTAGTTTTTCCTATTCAATCAATCTATAGTGATATACTAGGTTTACACTTCCTTGAAGATGAGTAAAAACATTGCAGAGGAAGAAAAACACTTGATCAAGTAAATACTTACATCAAAATTAGTACCCACATCGGTAGTTCTTGATGTTTCATGGGCTTCATTCATCATTGGTTTTTCATGGGCAGAAGTTATCTTCATGTTTGCCCAAACCTACGAGTCTGTTGACTGCAAACTATAAAAGGCTGAACTACTATCAAGCCCATGCTAATCGAATGAACTCGATTACCGCATTCGATTCACAGAATCGCCGGACCGACGTATTGACACCCGTGTCCGGTTTATTACCGTCTGTCACATCCGTGTCACCCTGCATACCTTGATTCACCTTTTCATAACTGGAGATTTATTCGACAATCGGAATAAGGATTTTTGTATTGTTTATAATAACAAAGCAAAAAAATATGTAAGTTCACCGACATACGTTTAATTTTTAAGCAGCGGCACAGAATAAGTACTAGTACTTCGTACAGAAGTATGACTTTGCAATGAAATTCAAAGAAATATCTACTCAATGTTGTCAACTATATGGTTTAATTCAGTTCGCCTCAGACTAAAGCACATTTTCGTGTAGACACCTACAGAAATACATTGCAAGATAATTTCATTCTTATAACTCTGGAATATGATTCATATTACACTAAACCTATTCAGTGACTTACTATCACGCAACGCGATAGGGTTAACTGCAACAAGAAGCTACTTACGCCATCTAGCGCGTCTTTCTAGGACTTTATTCATGCTCGTTCAACCAGCAACCTAGTTCCGCGCACCGCCGGTGAATGAAACGTGCGAGCGTGGCGCTGCCGGCTAGCGACACTCAACTTGTTTAGTCCCTTACCAAGGGGTCGCCGCGCGTAGGTACGTTTTTGCTACCAATGCGGGAAAATACACAGGCCTGGCAGCGGTTAAAAGTAGGCTTATAAGTACGCATCATGGAGGCCATCCATGACATGATGATAGTAAAAGTTTTATGTATAAAAAAACTTTACTGTGTTTACAAGATAAATGTTACATAAGCTGGTACTTCTACTTTTAGGTTCTATAGAAACCTGTGTTATTGATGTCCATATTCAACCCATTTTAAAGAATTAGATTGTTTACACCAACATCCTCTATAAGGGTTTGCTATTACTTCTCGCGTATGAATTAGTATCTACATAAGTCCCATTAAAATGTAGTAAAATGTTCTCTGTAGGCATTTAGCAACTCGCGCCTTCGCCACTCCATTCATTAAAACTTTACAAGCCGCTTCATTTAACTTTTGATTTATCGCGAGTCAGCTTGAAACATAAATTCATGGATAACTTTAATTATATTTACTTTCATATTTTTATCTGTTTACCACTCCGAGTGTAGTTGACATTTGCCAAATTAATTTCGTTCAGAAGCTGAGGTGGAATGATTAGGACCATTCATTAAAAGAAATAAATAAATGTGTGTTAAAAATTAATTATTATAAATAACTTAAACTAATAGCTAAGTAGTAGTCTGCGTAAAAAAATGAGAGTATGAAATTACACTCACAGACTCTTTGGTCCGTGCTTTTTAGGGTTCCGTAGCCGAATGGCACAAAACGGAACCCTTATAGTTTCGTCAAGACTGTCTGTCCGTATGTCACAGCCACTTTATTCTGAAACTATTAGCATTACACAAATACAAATACAAGATGTAGATCGTAACAAATTCTTTCAACGAAAATTGGTTTGAAACGAGATAAAACTATTAGTTTTTAAGATATAGCACATTTTCAACAACCGCAAAGTTATGTTCTTCATACAAACACTATGACAAACAAAGTTATATTTACTGTCAACAAAATATTGTGGTATTTTGGCTAAGTGGAAGTAAGTGGATCCTAATCCAGTTATAGTTAGCACGGAACTACGCACTTGGCCGGTTTTTTTTATTTTAGTTTGTGTATAAATTATTATGTTTAGAGTTTCGTGCAAAATAAGGCTCAAATTTAAGTCCACTAAAACCTTGTCAAAGATGTACTTGAAAATGTATCACCATAAGTTTGAATATAAGTCCCAAAACTCAGTTAAGAAGGTCGTAATTCAAAGGCGAATCAAATATAAAGACCAATTTATTGAAAAGAACCGAATGGCCTGAAAAGTCTCATTATAAACTTCAGAAAGTTATGAAGCTTTTTCACCGGTAAAAGGTCAAAAATGAGAAACGGCGGGAACAAATCACATCTAGGCAGCTGTAGCGCGCGGCTGGGCGTGCCCGATAACCGGTTTTTAGCAGTTTCACGTAGTGTTGCCAATTTATCGATGTACCATTATCGATAAACTACGTACGTCGACCGTTGCGATATTTATTGATGCTATATATATATATACAGGGTGGCCCCTTTATGAAGGATAATCCTTTAGGTACAGATTAGTTGCATCATTCCCTTATTTATGCCAATTTTTTTGTTTTCAAGTAAAAGTGTCACCATTTTAGACATATAAATATTCATTATTGTATGGCTTTTTCTACAATTGATGACTTTTTATGAGTCTGTTTCTTTTTTAATACTCTTGAATATTCCAAACACCAAAATCAATAGTAACTTTTTCTTAAAATTTATAAAAATAATAAAAACTTAAAACAAAAATTTCAACAATGCTGTTGGCTTTTACTAGGTTTTTTTTTAAATATACCTATAGTAGAACACGATGCAACTAATCTGTACCTTAAGGATTAGTCTTCATCAACGGACACTCTGTATAATATACAGAGATTATATAAAGCCAAAACAATCGCTTTTTAAAAGTTTTTACTAGTGTTTCCTATTGATCAATTATCTATAATCTTCGTCAATAGTTGCGATAACTATGAATACTATAGATAAGGCCGAAACTTGTAAAAAAGTAGCTTTCAAAATATCGATACAACCGACTGTTTTGAGACGCAAATGTAGATAGGCATCTATCTATAGTTACAGTGTTTAATGAACTAATTGGTTGGCTCTACAGTTATCGTAATATTTTAAATATTTAAACCGTTAACAAAAATAATTATGAATATTGGATATTTAATGATTAAATTCGCAGTTGGTCCCGGCTAATATCTGTGGTATTAGTCGTTAAGCCTAGTCAGAGGCCCTAGGGCGGCTTGATAACTTCTGACAGTAAGGTTTGTCACTTGCCTTACATACACCCCTCCACCAATCCGCACTGAGCCCGCGTGGTGAAGTATGGCTCGTTCCTCCTCATAGTTGAGGTGAGGCCTTTTCCCAGCAGTGGGATCTAATAGGCTGACAATGATTAAATTCTGCAAACAATTAACAGATATTAGTATTTAGGCCCTATTGTATACCTGCAGCCGCAAACACAATCATGTGATGTGAGTCGTTAATTTATCATCCATCAGCTATCATTTTATCAGGTTGTACAATGTATAAACGTTACATGACTTTCAATACAAAGTAGCAAAAGGTAACGTCCCGTGGTGAAACAAATTAATAAAAATATATGGAATTGATTTTATTTAGGAAGGTATTCAGATCAATATTTCTACTAAATAGTTTTCAAAGGCGGCTATCGATAGTCTGACCATCGACATTAAGGCAACTCTACTTTTAACAGTTTTAACTGCATTTTTCATTTAGGAAAAAATGGGTGGCTAAAATATGAATGGCAGAGTTCAGCTTGGCTTTTTTCGGTGGCACGTTGGTTGTTTTACGCTGAAATATTATGTCGGTAATCTCTTTTTGTCGAGTTTGTGCAGATTTTTCGCTTTGCACAAATAGATACGCTGTTTGTACATGGAATGCTTTTAGGTTTTTGTATTTTTTGCTCAAATTTTGTTGTGAAGTCAAAAGGTTTTTACAAAAATAATACCAAAGTGAGTGACACCTTTGTATGCCACCTTATTCTATGAAGTCTTACGAGCAGTACTTTTTTAAATTATTTTTTTAATCAAAAACTTTTTACTAAACTAATAACAGCGCGAGCGATACCTATGTCTCCTTGTTGCTAAAATGTTTTAAGGCCTAAACCTAGGCTAAATAATAGACATGTTTAGGGCCCTGCCTCACTAAGACACTAACAAAATGTACTAATTGTATAGTCAAGTTAGTATCGGGTGTCGGCTAGGTTGCGCGACAAAAGACCTTCATGGAGTAGTTGTCCGTGCCCTGGACTTCAATACCAGCGGTTGCAGGTTCGGATCCCGCAAGGGGCTTAATATGTATAAATTACAAGTAAAAAACCCTTTTTAAAAACAAGCTTTTATGTCAATGCGCTAAAAAGTATAAAATAAATTTTCCGTTAAAACTTTACGATCAAATAATAACATCATTACACAATTTATATTATATAAAAGCTTGTCACGAGATTTTAGTACTCACTTGGCGTATTTAGTAGTTTGATTTTAAGAAAATTTTGTCAATCATATCAAGTTATGTATATAATTTACTTGTTTATCTACACAGGTAAAATCTCGCGACAAGCTTTTATATAATATAAATTGTGTAATGATGTTATTATTTGATCGTAAAAGTTTTAAAGGAAAATTTATTTTATACTTTTTAGCGCATTGACATAAAAGCTTGTTTAAAAAGGGTTTTTTACTTGTAATTTATTTTTTACTTTTTAGTTATCGCTGGACAAATTTCTTAGTCTGTAGGCATATCTCACTGTTTATCTCATTTAACGCATCATTCAGGCAAGGGCGTTTGTCGGTTAAATTCGATGGGCTTATTATTTTTCGATCGACTAAAAATTTAAAGGGTAACTAACTATGTGCAATTAATATCTAACATACCTAGGTATCAGTTTATCAAAATATTATTTCGGTGACAATTAAATTAGGTAAGCCTCAAAAAGGGCTATTTTAAAAATTGATTAACGACAGTGACTCAAAGGTGGCGAAAGCTTTAAGCTCGCTTACTTAAGACATAGGTTTGTAAAGAACAACAAATAACGGCTTGGCGGCTAATATGTATAATGGCTAGGCGACGAGTAAAATAGCTTGGCTACGAATTTAATGTAAGCCAAAGAGTTAAAGAGCACTAATTATCACCCTGAAGTTTTGAAATTCCTTAAAAAATACAGCAAATAGGAAAACCAATTACTTTAACCTCGACTCACCGTGGTCCTTCGCTGTGGTACTAGTCTGCCCAATAAACAATGCCGTTTAAAGGCCGAAGGCGCGAAGGGAGAGCATCCTAATGCTTGCTTTTATGTTGAACAATTTAAAGATTAATGTTTGTATGCCACTTGCAAGTTGTAAACTAATGCTGTTGACGACTCTCGCGAAATTACACAAATCAAAGTTAAACAATCGATGCTACGGAATACAACAATTTGACTTTATTTTTTACTTTCAAGGTCAGTACAATCAATACACAAAAATCTTAGACGGCTTACACAGCTTACCATGCATTGTCATCTAAACAAAATTTCAGCTCAATCGGTTGAAGATATTTGCTTTAAAGTTGAGCTGCAATAAGTATTTGTGACATAATTTATCACCCGACTAGGTACGAGTACAACACCTTGTCTTGGGTGTTAGGAGTAATGCGCCGCGTAAGGCATAAGCTTCAAGCTAATTATTGTAACTTAAAGCTAAGCCTTACGCAGCGTAAACACAATTCCAGTTTGATTTGAAGTTATCCTTGTACTAGACAGGCAAACCAATGCTGTTGACGCATATCTCACTGAAATTAAACTCGTCAAAGTTTACCTATCGATGCTACAGACTCAAAAAATTCAACCTCAATAATTACGAGGGTCAAACTGAAAGTTCTTAAAACTGGCCACTTATAAACAATATAATAAAAAAAAAAATTCTAAAATTTGAAAATAGAACTCTTTGCCAATATTACTGAGTATATATTTCATTCATTTGTCATTTGTTTTACGACTTGGCGGCAAATTGAAAATTGTCTGTGTCACGTCAAAATGAATTTAACACGAGAAAATTTTCGTGCAATGATTTTTTATGACTTTCGATGTCATTTAAGTCAACAAGAAAGTTATGATAGACTACGATTGGCCTTTCACGATGAAGCCCCATCTCGTGCGACTGTTTACAACTGGTTTAATGAGTTTAAACGTGGTCGCACTAATCTCACTGATGATGTACGTGAGGGACGGCCTTCTACGGCGACGACTGAAAATAACATCTGTGTTGTGCGGCGTATGATAGAGACTGACAAAAGAGTGACCTATCAGCAGATTCGGACAAGCTTAGGCATCGGTATGAGTCAAGTGCACAAAATCCTCCACGAACATTTAGCGGTCAGGAAGCTTTGCGCCCGGTGGATACCTCATAATTTGACTAAGGCTCAAAAACTCCATCGTGTGGATTGGTGCCGTAAAATGATTGAAAGATTTAACGGAGGTGACTCAAATGCTGTGTTCGACATACTAACAGGTGACGAAAGCTGGATTTACTGTTATGATCCTGAAACCAAAAGACAATCTGCTCAGTGGGTGTTTCCTTTCGAGGAGTTGCCAACTAAAGTGAAGAGAGATCGAAGTGCGGGAAAAAAAATGGTGGCCTCGTTCTTTGGAAGGATAGGTCATTTCGCAACAATTGTGTTAGAGGATCAAAAAACAGTTTCTGCAGAATGGTACACTACCAATTGTTTGCCACTTGTCTTGGAAAAAGTTCGAGAGAAACGACCTCGCAGTAGGATCCTCCTTCACCACGACAACGCCTCGTCGCACACCGCCAAGCGAACGATCGACTATTTGGCGACATCAAACGTTGAATTACTGGGTCACCCGCCGTATAGCCCCGACCTCGCGCCTTGTGATTTTTATTTATTTCCAAAAATTAAAGAAAAACTTAAAGGAAAGCGGTTTATGAATGCTGAAGAAGCGGTGGCTGCGTATCGCGATGCCATTGAAGAGACCCCTAAGGACGAGTGGGCAAAGTGCTTTTCCCAGTGGTTCCATCGCATGCAGCGGTGTATTGACGTCAATGGACAATATTTTGAAAAGATATAATAAAACTAATAACTGGCTAATGTAATCAGTTTTTGATTTTCTAAGAACTTTCAGTTTGACCCTCGTATAATCGAGGACTCCAAGAAAACCCCTTTTAACAGTCGTATACCTCATGACTGAGAGTCGTGATCATTATGTGGAATGAAATACACACAACGACTTCTAGGCAATATTTAATGGAATGGTTTACCTTTGCCTTTTCCATATCACACACTAGCCACTAGTGTGCAGGTTTTTCCTTCACCGTTAGGCAGCGATATCTTTGAAAAAGACTTTAGGTACTTAAGTTTTTGTACAAACTTATTGGTACAGGCGGAGATAGAACTCATGATCTCACGGATGAAAAGTGAAGTTTTCTCCGCTCGGCTATCACGTCTTTTCTTCACGCCAAGAAAACCCGATACACCAAATTCCTAAACGGATCGGAGCAACGGAGTTAAACTAGCATGCTTATTCTTAGCAAGCACGTTGATTTGATACCCATATTGTAGGAAAGCATAAAAAACTAAGGCCGCTATGCTTAGAAGTCCGCCATGTTGGATTAAGAGTTACGTCACCTTTTATATCGAGTTATTCTAAGCAAGTTCTTTCATTTGATTATTGTAAGAAAGCATAAAATCATAGTCCGCCATATTGGATTTGGAGTGACGTCACCTTATTTATGGATATGTTATCAGCAAGCCCTTTCATTTGATACTCATATTGTAGGAAAGCTTTAAAAACATGACTTTGTTTGTTTGTTATCTTTAAAAGTCCGCCATATTAGATTTAGAGTGACGTCACGTTATTTATCGAGTAATTTTCAGCAAGCCCGTTCAATTGATACCCACATTGTAAGAAAGCAAAGAAAACTTAGTCTGCTATCTTTAGAAGTCCGCCATATTGGATTTGGAATGACGTCACCTTATTTATCGAGTTAATCTCAGCGAACCCTTTCATTTGATACCCATATTAGAGGATTGCGTTCACAAGTCACGGTCATTTTGTTTTTTTTGTAACGTCACTTTATTTTTTGAGTTACTCTAAGCAAGCCCCTTCATTTGATACTAATATTTTAGAAGTGCATTGAAAATAACGAGTACGCCATCTTGGATGGTCCGCCATGTTGAATTTAGAATGACGTCATGCATCTTACCATGCATTGTCATCCAAACTAAACGTGTATACAAAGTTTCAGCTCAATCGGTTGAAGATATCTGCTTCAAAATTGAGTTGCAAGATTCCACCCGAACAAACATACATAGTTAGTTACATTGCAAGCTAAATAAAAGCTTGTAAAAAGTGTATATTTATAGTATGCCCATCCATTATCCTAGTCACCATAACACATCAGCTAACGCGTAATATGTATAAATATATAAATTAAAAGTGACGACACAACTGGGGATCTTTTCTCTGCTTTTATATCACTTAATTTTTGATATAATTGTCGTTGCGTCTCTATCTAATTTGCTAACGAGCACGAGAAGGGAATACTATTCTTGACATCTTTGACATTGGTATTATAATTGACTGTGTTTTAGCTGCGGGAATCAGGGCTCAGGCCCGTAGCCAAATGGCAATCATTTTGGAGCGAGCTTCGCTATCGCTAACGAAATGTCAAAATATGTATGCAAAAGTCACGTGATGTTTCGATGGCTTATGTCAGTTTCATACATTTTGTTAGCGATAACGAACTTCGCTTGAGAATAAATTGCCACTTGGCTACGGGCCCTGGTTTCCTAATAAGATAGGACCCTAAAAAGCTTTGTAACTTTGTCATACTAACGTCTTGGTTTAAACTCTTTTTTTAAAATTAAAGTATTGTTTATATTATTGGCTTATGACTTACCAATCTGGTGTATTTATTTGGAGCTGGATATTGCTTGTTCGCTCAGTGGTTTTGTCTCGTAATTGGCAATTTAATGGAGTAATTGATATTGGAGCATGCCTTTATGACCCAGGTTTAGACTGGACTATATAGTTTATAAACTGGACTATAGTGTTTTCTGTAGAGAGTAGTTCATTGAAGTAACAGCTAGTGAAGTTTGTTGCAGCGTTTCTTAGCATTTGCCAGATTGTCTGTCTAGTCTCGAAGCTAGCTTTTAGAAGTAAGGAGATGTATCTAGCTGTCCTCATACCATATGAGGACAGTCAGATACATCTCCTTTCGAACACCTTCAATCGATTGATTGGTCCATCCACCAATCAATCGATTGTAGGCGTTCGAAAGGGGCATTCTGGGCTCTAAATTGAATAAATGAGGTTTTTTTTTAAATTTTGACCTATTTTTAATGTAAGTCCAGCGTTAAGCACTAGTCTACCATTGTTAAGGACAATTTTGGATGGGCTGTCAAATTGACGCAACCATATTTCAACTTTATGTTGATCATATAGAGTTCCATATCATTTGAGATATTTGGACAGATTTGGGAATGTTTATGCGAGGCCCACAGTGGGCTTTCAGTAAATAATTAACATTTGTTACTTGCTTACAATTTTCGTCTTGTATCCGCTATAATTAAATGTGATTAGAAAACATTCCTTCCCAGTTTATTTAGAAATACAACCCCACCCGTAGTATTCTCGGTATTACACCAACACAATTAGTTTTGTCCTTCAAGATGCCAGACAAATTAAAGTTTTCTCCCCAAATTGTCCCGTCTAGGGAACTGTACCAATATATTCCGGCTTGGCACCCTGCCACACTCCTGGAGCGGCGTCGTCAAAATGCTATGTCAACGGGAATTTACTGCTGTTTTTCAAACCTATACTTTTCAGAATTGAACACAAAATAGAGATATGAAACTCAATTATTTGTGAGTTGTTTAAAATATATAATAAAGATGCATTTCCCTTTATGATAACTTTTCAGTTATATACCTCTTTATATCTTGTTATTTTAACAGAATCTTCCTTTGCAAATTCAGTATATTTTTTTTCAAATATATATCAGTACCTACTCAATTCTAATGTTCAACCACTTATAAAACCTAGTAATCAATACTATAATCCAATAAATTTGTGCACGACGTCTTGCGGAACAAAAGACATGCGGGGGGCCAGGATACGCCATAATCACGCGGTAATGGAAAATCTTATTTTCATTCTTTTTTTAGGCAACAAAGTGCGTGTTGGTGTTGGATGCTGTGTACTGTACCACCAATGTCACGTGAGAGGAATTTACGATGAAGAGGAAGTTAAAACACAGCTATAATAAATTTAAGCGAAATTATACCTTAAAAAAAAAACAGCACAAATACGACAAAACAGTACATATAAACCGATCCCCGCAACACCACCTGCCCCAGCTGACATCTTGCATGCCTCGCCCCCCGTATGACTTTTGTACCGCAAGATGGTCGCTCACAAACTTGTCGGATTATAACTCAAGTTTTAGCAACAGTTAGAGTCATCTATTGCAGTCCACTGCTGGACATAGGCTTCTCCAAGTCGGCACCAACTTTCACGGTCCTCCGCTTCTCACATCCAGCCACCACCGGCCACTTTCCTCAGGTCATCGGTCCATCTAGCAGGGCGGCGTCCCACACTACGTTTCCCGAGACGTGGTCTCCATTCGAGGACCTTTCTACTCCAACGCCCGTCAGTTCTGCGACAGACATGACCAGCCCACTGCCACTTCAGCTTACTGCAGCTCTGAACGATATCTATGACTTTCGTCTTTTATCGGATGATCTCGTTTCGGATTCTATCCCTTAGCGACAATTAACACTTAGACATTTTCGATCATCAAAAATTATTTTCAACCAAGGCCTTAGTTATAGCTTCACCCCGTAGGTAAGTAAGTACAGTCGGCAGCACGTAAGGTTTCCCATTTGTACTGCGAAAACTGCTTTTATTACGTAGGGAATAGAGGTTTCAAGGTCAATGTAGAGTAGTATACATAGGCCGTGTGTACGTAGGTGAAGGAGAGTTAATTTGCTGACTGTACGCATGAGTCAGCAGAAAAGTAACGATGATGAACGGCGCATCCGAGGGTGGATAGCTCATATCGCCCGGTCAGCGGTCAGTGTAATGGATCGGTATTCCAAAAACAGGGTGGGTAGTTGGGTGGTAGACTAGTCAAAGTACCTCATTTTCTTATAAGCCATGGCAGTCATAGATAACTACTTTTTTTGTTATTTTATTTTGTTTTATTTATTACACAAAACAGATAACAATCATTTGATAGTTACAATTTGGGGTAGGTTTAGTTACAATTTGAAAAAAAAAAACTTTTTATCATATAATATGAACTTGTTAAGTTTTGCAATTAGTCTATCTTATTTAAGACACCAGCCCACTTATAGCTATGTTTGCAAAAGTATTATATTTTTGTATTATTCTGTCTTACTTAACTTGAAATAACATTGCGGACAGGTCTAATAAATAAAAAAACGCAAATAACTGAGATAAAGTCCATTTTGTGTACAATAATTACTTCTAAGATAAAGCCGAGGTGATTTCCAGCTTTTAAGAAGGCTTTATCCGTCCAACTGGACAGTAGTTAAGAACTAAAAGAGGTATAAAGGTACAAAGAGCCATTGCCAGCTTTAACACGGCCGTACAAAAGGCTCTCTTAGGAGAATAGAAATGTTGATGGTATTGTTCGGTGAGATTTGAACTGGGTTTTTACTAGATTTATAAAAAAGAAAGTGTTCCTACAAATTCCTTTTTCCTTTAAAGGATTGAACCCCTCAAAGTAGAAGAGAATTGTGCCATTTTTATGGTACAGCAGCCAGTACCTCTGACAATATTTTTTGTGACAAAGTCATTCCTAATTACTACAACATGATACTATCAGTATTTTCCTTGATAGACTGTCGTTCTTACCTACATCGCTATACTCTCCTAATAAGTTGAACCTTGAAGTTTGCATTATAACACTAAAAACAGCATGCTGTCTTTTTACGCCCGCGAATTCAATTTCAAAATCAAGTAATTAAATCTGTAATGAATAGTACCACTCAGACTTAGGGCCTTGGGGTTTTAGATTTGAAACATCTTTAATTCAATGTTTTATTTTGATTGCTTCATAACATAATGCACCAAAATAATTGGAATAAATTGACAAAACCATAGACGACCCTATTACATAGTACAACATAGCGGTAATACGATGCGTATTACTAGAAACAACTTGTACGAAAATATTATTGAGTTTCGCCGAAATACTGTAATATCAGAGTTCATTGATCTCGCAGAGGAAATCCATCAATTTCTATTTCAGTAGGATTAACATCATGATCGGTAGGAACCATTACTACTGGTTTCTTACATAAATCAGGTTTCACTTATATTGTTATTTTCCACAAAAAAGTATTTCACTACTTCTGTCGTGAATTATTTGTGTACTTGTGCGTACGTATTTCTGTTAGACATGCGCAAAATCGTTCACTGAAGCGAAATGAGTGATATAGTTCAGTGGGAGCTATAAATATGTATCACTCATCTAGTTCAATTAGTTCATTTAGTTCAGCAGATCTACTATCAAAATCTCACTCACTACTTCATTCAGCTTAAATGTATCGTGTACTACAGAGAATTCTAATGACTAAAAAATATCATTTATAATATTTAGGCAGTCTAGAATTACGAATTAAAAACATTTTCATTAATTTCGAAGATATTGTTACACGCATTAACAAAGGATGTAAAGTGTTATTTATGTACGTACGTTACGTATTAAAAACGTATTAATTAATACCGAAAATTTTACATAGAAAACTGGAGTGCGTTAGCAGAATACTGCAGTCTCGCTCTTGCAGTATTAACAAATATATCCGTACGTTTTACTCTCATATCCCTTTGTTACTGAACTAAATGAACTGCTTTGGACTATAGTGAGTGAGTGATACATATGAACTAGATAGGTGAAGTAGTTCAATTGATCATTCATTCAGGAACTACACATGACTAATTCCTGTATAAGATGGCATTTATACGTTACGCACATACATCAAAATTCAATTTCTCGATTCGATTTCTCCGTCAGTCGTGGACCGATTTCTAAAATGTTTTTTTAAATGGAAGAACGTACTCCTGAGGTGGTCCCATTGTCACCAAGGCCAAGGCAGGATCTGATGGAGAAATTGAACTAACTCTTAAGATTTAAAGTGCGTATATTGTTTGTGCTGCAGAATCTTTAGTTACTACTTAAGCGTTTACATTACGGACTTATAACTCTTTATCAAATAGAAGTTCGCAAAATAAAATTGCAGTATTGTGTTCGGAAGTACGGGAAATTAGTTATTAGTACTGATAGGTACAGACCTATAAGTAATAGTAAGTATTAAAATGGTTAAATAAAAAAAGGGACAAAAACAACAGCCGCCTTAAAAATCGCACCAAAATGTTGGTACGAGTTCTCATAGTACGGGTTGACGAGTTTTGCCCCGTCTTCATATTTATCACTTGGCTTACGTGACGTCACGGTAATCTTTTAGACGAGTTATTAAACTGTTACACGGACATTTACTCCATTATATCACCGTTAATAAAGCTTGTTACCGTCAGTGTAAGAGAAAATTATTTATATTAAGCCTGCCTCGTTGGCCTAGTGGTCAACACTCTGGTTTGACCAAGAGGTCTCGGGTTCGTCCCATGTCGGGCCGAAATTCTGGGGATTTCTGTCTAAAAATAACTCAGGAACAGCTCGATAGCCAAAGTCGAGAAGTTGCTCGTGCCTCGGAAAGCATAGTCATCCGTTGGTCCTGCGCCTAATCTCTCTACTCTACGAGTAGACTGTTGAACATATAGTGCACTTACGTATTGCACGGTGAGTCGTGCATTATAATATCTTCCGCGCAGTTGAGCCAAGCGAATCGAGCGGAAAAAACTTCACTTCTCATCCGAGATCGTGAGTTCGATCCCCGCCTGTACCACTGAGTTTGTATAAAAACTAAGTACAGTTTTTTTTAAAGATATCGCTGCCTAACGGTGGAGGAAAACATCGTTAGTAAACCTGCACACTAGATGGCTAGTGTGTGAACGGAGAAGGTCATGTCAAACCACTCCATTGAAATTGCCAGGAAAGTCGTTGTGTGTGTTTCATTTCACATAATGATCATCATTCATTGAGGTATACGACTGAGAAGAAGAAGTTTAGCCCTTCGATCATGAAACAAACACATGAGAACTCGATAAATGCATTCAAGCAGTAATACTATTTTTTCTTTAATTGCAATAATTTTTCGTACCGCTCACTTTTAATTTATGTTTAGCCCAAAGTATGGTATAGGAAAAGTATAAGTTTGGTATAATAAAAAGTGTATAAGTAGTTCCTCTTCTTAGGTCTATAAGTAAAAATAAGTATTTTTTTTTGAAAAGGTTAAATTTTATTGAAAAGGTATAACTGGCATAGAATGCAACTTAACGTTAAGTCCGCCTTTTGTAAAAAAAAAGATAATTAACTATGTTAAGTATTGGAAAGATCGTTAAATAAAGGCCATTGAATAAAATTAACCCATGTTTTCCCATCGACTATACCTGCCATCAATTCGCGCCCTGCCATTAAGGCGAATGTTCAAATATTTGATTTGAGCACACGCGATAGCTGAATGGCTCGCAACACCCATAATTAATTTAATTATAACCCTTTATATTGTATCAGTGTGTTGAAGAATTGTGGAAAACAGTTCTGAACAATATTTATTTGGTTTGGCCTTCATTGTTATAATTTATTCAGTAAAAATTAATGCAGACATCCAAAAATAATAAATGTAGTATTTGTAATTATTGACAACAATAACAAGGTCTGTTTTTGATCGTTCATTATACTGTTTGAAAAAATGAAAATGAAAAATCTTTATTCGTTGCAAAGACATATAACAATATTAGATGTAGACTCGTTCTTTTAAGTGCATAGCACCTGTGCCAGAAGTGTGCTGTTTCTGTTTCCTATTTGTTGAATGGAAAAAATCTGCGAAAAAAAAACGATGAAAATCAAGTTAGTTTCGCTTAAATCGTCTACAAATGCACCTGATTCTTCATATTTTCACTTTCCTTCCTGTTTCTCTCTGCTTTTTGAATCAAATTTAGAATATAATAGCTATCAAACCTTTTTATACGCCATCAAAACACAAGGCAGTTTAGTCCTAACCTAGTCGTCATATTCCTATTTTTGAAAATAACGTTTTTTAAAGTACCAAACATAACAAAATATTAACTCACTTGAGTCTATTTACAGTTTTAATACAGACTATAACGAAGGCCATTAATGTAATGACGAGCTTTTCCCTCTTGTCATCGTGCCTGTTCTATTAAACAGCCTCCGTAGTAATTATCGTTTGATAACACGGATGGTGCGAAATTTAGCTGTCAATTAATTGATGTCTCGGTAACAACTCAATCTGAAATTTCCTTATTGCACCGGTATTAATAACCTCTTGATGCCAGAATTTTTTTTTGCAACATATTGTGATGATCTTGAGACACTTGACCTTACTTATTCGTCACAATGACCTTATAAACACAATCATTGAGGGGAAGATAGAAGGAAAGAGGCCTGCCTCTTTGGAGGAAGATAGAAGGATAAGGTCATTAATGGACCAAGTGAAGGAAAAGTTAGGCGTCGTGTCGTATCAAGAGGTCAAAAGAATGGCATAGGATAGGGAAAGATGGTAAAAACTCCACCGAGTAGAGAATTAACTCTTAAATGGGATTATTATGAAGCATTTGGCATGGATCTTAATTTATTTATAATTGACCAAAAACCAAAACAGTATGAGAAAGCTCTTGTCGTTCAATAAGTAGTAGGATTTAACCTATATTTAATTAAGTTATTAAGGAAGTAGTATTTTAAAAGTAAGGGATGCTAACACTATCTACACATACAAAAACATGAATAAAACGGACATTTAAAAGATTATTATTAAAAAAACACCCGACTGCAAAAAAATATATATTTTTGAAGTTTTCTTTTCACTGGCTCTCATTTGATACCCATAATGCTATGATAAGGAAAAGTTGATTCCCCTCTCTCCCCTTTGTTTCCATTTGCGGGCGCCATTTTTTAATTGTATGTAACCACTATCACAATTTTGACAAGTTCAACGACACCTCATATGTCAAAAATTGTCCAGCCGTTTGGGCTGCAGGGCGTGCCAAACAATTATACATACATAGATACATACCTTCGAAAAAAATAACCCTCCTTCCGCAGTCGAGTAAATAGAATCATTAATAATTAATATATATCAGTTTTTTAATTACAGTAAAATTTAAAAAAATAAATCAGTTAAGCCACAAATCACCTACCATACATACAAGTATAACCTAGCAAAGTAACATGTGACGTCACAGAATAATGTTCCTACTTAGAATCTATGGGAGAAAAACGTTTTGACAGTTCTTAGGCTTGATTTCCTCCTAAGCTGACGTCGGTGACCGACGTCGGCGGCGCGTACCGTCGGTCACGTATGAACACAGAAAAGCCCCGCACTGCGAAACCGATCACTGTACGGAACTGTCGTGTGCTAAATTAAATTGTGATTTTTAATAAGCGGCGGTCAGCGGCGCACTGAGCGCGCTCCTATTGTTCCGTAGCGCGTCAGTCGACCGACGTACGCGCCGCTGACGAGCGAGACCGTGCGGTGCTTCATAGAACATTGTGCTTATTCGTACGCTCGACCGATGTACGCGACCGACGTCAGCGTAGGAGGAAATCAAGCCTTAAAAAGTACGTTAACGATTAGTCAATTACACCAAATATTTTACGAAGAATATATTTTTTAAGTTTGCCCCAATCGGAGCCTTTTTGTAAAGAATTGTGATTGTTTTAAGCCCTTCACCGGCTATTTATTTAGCAGACATTTTATCTCAACTTTCTTTCAGTAAAATTAGGTATGGGATGTCGTCAAAACTTTTTACCCTTTTCTTTCCCTATTCTTATTAATAAAATTTCTAACCCAGTACCGTCTGGGCCCTTTTCTATTGGAATCAACGACTATTCTAATAAAATCACTTCGGACACGGAAGGGTAACCCTTCACTGTTAGGGCTGATACATTTTAGATCCGGGTTTTTCCAGCTTTTATACTTGATAGTACTTTGGAGCAAGTACATTGATTGGCAGCATGGGCGGAATCATAGTGCGGCAAGTTCTTGCGCGCTCCGCAAGAGGCGGGGGAGGGGGGCGAGTAAGCGCCAATCACGCGACTAGTCATAGGAAAGTCCTTGTCCCGCTACTTCCCCGCACGTCCCTGGCGACCGCTGTAAGGTGTCGGACTATAGTTCTGGAAAGAAGCTATCCTAAAACGTTGTGAAATTACTGATCTGAGCCTTTAGTACTACAAAGACAGTGCAAACGTTAGCTCTTTAAAATATTGTATTGATATTTTTAAATCAATATTTACTCCATTCAAGACAGTACAAAAATGCATTATTTTTTGTTTGTACACTCATAATACAGCATATATATATTATCAGAATCGGTTGAGTAGATTTGATGCTAAAATGAAACATACAAGAAATCAACATCATAGACTGATAAAAATATTTCTATGATGATGTATTGGCCAATCTTTTTTATTTGCCGTTGTTGTATAAGCAATACCAGCCCTGGTTTAGACCCTCAGCTTTCAATAACTTGCGGAGTTCTCTGAGTACGAGGGAATGATGGATGGGTTCCCAATCTGACCCCACTGCGGCCTGTATTTCATATGCCTGAAATGGCACATGTGTCAGTATTGCAATGATTTAGTTCTCACACAGCCCTATTCCAAAATTATTAGGTTAAATTTTAAAAATAGGTTTGGAGTGAAAGTTATTCGAAAACTTAAAACGTTTTACTCCGTGTCAATAATTTGAAGGTTATTATTGTTTTCTATTATTATAGTGTTTTGTGCTTATTCTAAGAGGATAAGTCACAGTTACCCGCCCTGACATCACACTGATAGATACTAGATATTAAAATGGGTAATTATATTAAGCCATTCTTAACTCGTATGTTCTTACTTTGGCTCAGAGGCATATTCAAAAATTACCGTCATTTTAAACGAATAAACAAAGAGCCTTAGAAAATTATACCTACATCTAAACTTTACTGAGGACTTACTTTATATTGTTAAATACCGTATGGTTCATTCATTTTTTAAGATCATCGCAACCGGATATACGCGGCGGTGGACTTTAGTTATGTAGAGTGATTTGACTCTTTAAATATTCTAGTTTAGATACTTGTGATACAATTTATGAACCTTACGCTAGCCAGTCTACGAGTACCTTTGATAAAATATAATATCTACCTACCTATAATTATTGTTATAACTTAAGCAATTATTTTGCAACCTTTACGAAATCAAATTGAATTTCGCTCACAAAAATTAATCGACTTTGTCATCCGGTGGGACTTAAACCCACGTTCCTTCGCTATACATTCCCCAAGTATTGGAGAAACCGAACGCCGGCTCACTGGCGTAGCAAGAACTTACCAAAATTCGTCGGCTGACTAACGTCCTCCATAGCTCAGTTGGTAAGAGCATTCGCCCGGATAGCGAAGGGACGTGGGTTCGAGTCCCACCGGGTGACACAGTCGATTAATTTTTGCGAGCGAAATTCAATTTGATTTACCTACCTATAATATTATACATCTTCAAAGAGAACATAGCTGTATTAAAAATGCAAAATTCGTTAAGCGCAATTTTCTTCATCTCTATAAAAGTAGTACTTCAAAAACAAACTTTAAAAACTGTATTCCGAGATACCCACTAAGTTGCAAACTCTTTGAACCAAGTTAACACGTCTTGGTAAAGTATTTTTTTAAGTTCTGGGTCTGGTAAGATGTAAATAATCCATACTAATGTTATAAATGCGAGAGTGTGTCTGTTTGTCTGTCTGTTAGTTCTTGACGCTTAAACCACTGAAACGATTGAGATGAAATTTGGTATGGAGACAGTTCGAGACCCTGGAAAGGACATAGGCTACATTTTGTCGAGATATAAAATCATTAAGGGGGGGAAGGGGGGGATGAAAGTTAATATGGAAAATCCAATCTTGCGGGCGAAGTCGCGGGGAACCACTAGTTAAATTATGTTAGGAATAATTGCTACCAGCAAACTAAACAAATACTTATTAGTTACAAACATCCTAAAAAGGACAAAGCCTTTTTTTGTTGAGATATAGTTAACTTTGAGGTGGCGGTTGTTTGGAAGAAATCAGGCACTATGCGAGCGAAGTCGCGGGGGTAGACTACAAAACTGTACAATGAACTAGATTTCTTGGTCATTTGAAGCCACTTGCCCTCTTTACAAAGGGCCAATCGTTCGAAGGCGGTTATGTCATAACTGATGAAGCCGGCACTTGATGAGGCAGCCATATTGGCCAGACATCGTTTAATGTGGCTGTTTTGATCAGATGACTTTTCAAAGTTAATAAATATCTAAGTTGTTTTACTCTTTGGAAAGTTTATGAGAAATCAAAGAGAAGTCCCAAAGACAATGAAGGCCTGCAGACGGTCGTCGGTCATAGAATAGTTTTATACATAGTATAGATACTATGTTAGTTTATTAAGTGAACTGTTTTGAAAATGTTTTAATCCATACTAATATTATAAATGCGAAAGTGTGTCTGTCTGTCTGTTACCTATTGACGCTTAAACCACTAAACCGATTGAGATGAAATTTGGTATGGAGACAGTTTGAGACCCTAGAAAGGATATAGGCTACATTTTGCCGCGATATGAAAACATTAAGGGGTTGAAATGGGGGATGAAAGTTTTTATGAAAAATCCAACTCTTGCGGCCAAAATCACGGGAAACCACTAGTAAGTTAGTAAAGGTCATGCTGAAAACCTTTTAAAAAGGTAAAACAACGTTTCTGAAAGTTTCTGATAGCATATTAAAAAGATTTACTATCAATTACTTTATCGTGCGTGACTTATGTATATAAAACTGGTCAGGTTTCCCTGGTAACAGGGTCACGGAGGTCAGATGGCAGTCGCTCCACTGTAATTACTTGATCTACCATATCCTGGATCATGATCAGCGGACCCTGGGCCCTCGCGTGTGAATGCAGAACCGGGATAACGCTAGGATAATGATGAGTTTCATATTATATAAAAACCTCATTAACCCATGTCGACTACCTAGATTTTAAATAGCCTGCCCAAAATCTTAGGTATATGTATTAACGTCCTCCTCGCCGTCGGCTAATCTTAACAAAGATTGGCCGACTGCGCGGTAGATGTTATAGTGCGCAATACACAGGTGCACTATCTGTTCCTTCACTCTCATAATTTGGTGAGACGACAGTTTGTCATGACCGTAGAGAGATCAGGCGCAGGACCAACGGCTTAACATGCTTTCCGAGGCACGGGGCTGTTAACACCACCAACTTCCTGACTCTGAAGCTGCGTCTGAGTTATTTCAAGACAGAAAAACCCAACACTTTCGGCCCGACCCGTGATTCAAACCAAGAACCTCGTGGGTAGTACCCAGCGTGCTGACCACTAGACCAACGAGGCAGTTAATAAGGTTAGGTATCTTATGTATATCTTAGGTATAGGTAATAATATGTTTTGTAACCACGGTAGTACTTATACACGTTTTGAAAATCTGATATCAGTTAGTTCTCGAAATCTTTTTTCCTCCTAAGGATAAGTACGCATCGATAAATAGTTTTATTCGCTGTAATACATTTGTTACGTCACCATTACAACCACGTTACGACAAAAGTGGGACACGTCCTCGTTGCGGAGACTGGACGCAGATCACAGATAGCTCGGCAATCTCTTAGCTCGGTATTTTATTACACTTTTAGCTCTGTTTGTTTCATGTTTTCTCTAAGTATTTTTTTTTCACGTTTACGCGAATATTCGAACTCATTAAACACAATTTTACGGATTGGACAGGGAGTCTCCCCGTGACCACAAACGCTGTATTTTAAAGTGTTCGAAACGTCAGGTTTTTAATGAAATGTAAATAAATCGCTAAGTACCTAATGCGTAAAATTGTGTTTTGATGAGTCTAGCTGCCGCACTCAGAAACGTCAATTAAACTGAATGTAGAATTAAGTCTCGTTCTGTCACTGACTTTGTCAATGAGACTGAAAAGGACGGCATGAAATTTATTGAAGGATAAAAATTTACCTCTCTGAGTACGGCAGTAAGTAATTATTTTTATAACTTAAGCAATTTGTTTGCAAGTTTTTACGTAATTTAATAAAATATCTTTAAATATTTATTTAATTTACTCCTAGGCAAAAAATAGAGGTGTTATAATACTCGTAAGTTTAACCGATATGTGTGTTTGTCTGTCTGATTGTAGGACCGTAGCTCTTAACCGGGTCAACCGGGTGTACCGATACGGATGCGGTCACATATTTGTTTCTTACGTTTACGCGAATTGTTGAACTCATTAACACACAATTTTACGGATTACTTCGCGATTTTATTTCAAACCTGACGTATTGAACACCTTATAGCGTTCGTGGTCACAGGGAGACCAAGGTATTATTTTTCAATTACAAAGTTTTGAAAAATAAACTACCGTCACTAATTCATATTAATTTACGTTCCTATTTAAGCAGAAAGAGCTAACCGTGTCTTGAGTTCTTGCACTGCGATCCCATGCCGGTAAAACTTTCCAACCATCTTGTCTATTGAAATTGGATATTTTTATGGCTAATTTCTATGGCTTCACGTAGGATTCGAGGTATAAAACGCCGTTCTTTTGCAAGTATTTTTGGTTGGCCGAAACGAATAAAGTGGTTAGGTTTGACTAAGGCATGTTCACACACTGCAGATTTCCTGTTCCGTCTATGTTTAACGTCAGCTATCTTTTATCCGCACGCCTATACTTCGCTTTGTTTGCCCGATGTAGAAGAGGCCACAGTCACACTCCAGTCTGTACACCTTTGGATGCGGTTTTTTTTTATTATTTAGAAGCAGGTTAGCGGTGGTTCTTAGACATGTTTTATTACAATCGGTTTAGCTGTTTTAAGGTAGTCAACTCTATTGATAGCTAGAGTCGTTTCTAGGAGAATTTAAACTAAATCAACTAGTTAATATTATTATGATTCTCAGCCAAAAGGTAGTTATGGTTATTCTGTCTCCGTGTAGCCTGTCAAACCCCATAAGACCCGAGGACGGGTTGATAACAATTAATTTTCAATTGTGCATGAAAACATGATACGTGAAGATTTAACTTTTCAGTTAACTTAACCTAGTTAACGAATCGGAGGTATTTCTGAAAGTTGACGTGAGGAATGCTTTTAACTCTATTGATAGATCCGCCTTGCTGAATGAAGTTCATACCCATACCTCCCAAATTTATCCTTTTGTATTCCAATGCTACAATTGCCCATCCAAATTATTATATCTTGACCATTGCATTGATTCTGCCGTCGGCGTTCAGCAAGGTGACCCATTAGGTCCTGCACTTTTTAGTTTAGGCATTCACCCCATCATTTCGTCCTTAAATTCAAAATTTAACGTCTGGTATCTTGATGATGGGTCTCTCGGAGGCAAAGCTGATATTGTGTATCAAGACCTCGTTCGGATAATTCAAGAATTAAAAAAAATAGGTTTGGAGCTCAATCTTTCAAAGTGTGAACTTTATATCAATGACCATGTTTCTGCGGAATCCCGTCAAAATATAATTGAAAGATTTAACGTCCTTGCTCCTAACATCAAAATTTTTAATTCTGAATCACTCTTCTAGATGTTAGCATCCAACCTTTTCTCGACAAAAAATTGAATCATTTCACCCTGTTAGCCCCCAGATTGGAACATCTTAACTCTCATATTGCCTACACCATTCTAAAATCCTGCCTTTTTGTTCCAAAATTTACATATTACCTTCGCGCAAGTCCAATCTGGAAAAAACTACATCTTGTAGAACTTATTGATACCACTCTTAGAACATATTATCTTGAAAAACATCTGAATTTGCAGCTAAAAAACGACTCTTGGTTACAAGCAACGCTTCCTATTCGGTTTGGTGGTATCGGCGTTCGCAAAATTTCTAGTATTGCCCTCCCCGCTTTTCTCTCTTCTCTTCATAGCACTGCTGGTCTTGTAGACAAAATCTTTAAACACCCTCGCCAGCTAACTGAGTTGAGAGAGGCGGAGGAATGTTGGCAAAGTCTCTGTATTAGTGAAGACATCCCAAAGGAAACACACAACCAAAAACTCTGGGATGTCCCTCTAGCAAGAGAGACTTTCAATACCCTGCTTCAAAATTCAGTCAGTGATTGTCATCGTGCAAGTTGGCAGTTTCCTGTAAGGAATCAGGCCACTGGCTTCACGCCCTCCCATCTAAAAATATAGGTACATTTTTTGACAGCGAGACATTCCGGGTGTGTGTGGGTTTGCGAATCGGGGCCCCGGTCTGTGAACCATTTACGTGTCCCTGTGGCAAGGAGGTCGACAAATTAGGTCTTCATAGTCTTTGTTGCCAGCAAAGTGCGGGGCGTCTCGCCCGCCACGCAGCACTTAATGACGCCATCAGAAGAGCTCTTGCCAGCATTAACGTTCCTTCCACATTAGAACCTCGTGGGTTGGTCCGTGATGATGGCAAGAGACCTGATGGCCTCACGCTCATTCCCTGGGAGCGGGGACGGGCCTTGGTATGGGACGCAACTTGAGTTGATACTTTGGCCCCTTCTCATCTCAGGGAATCAGCTTTTAAAGCTGGGTCTGCCGCTGAGTCGGCAGAAAACGCCAAGCGGCGCAAATACGAGTCTCTTGCAGGTGATTATGTGTTTGCACCGTTTGGCGTTGAAACTTTTGGACCGTGGGGACCTAACGCCAAATTACTTTTTAGAAAAATAGCTAAATTAAATACAATTCTGGAAAACAAAAAAACTGGCTCGTTTCTCGCTCAGAGGCTAAGTATGGCTATCCAACGCGGAAACGAAGCCAGCATTCTCGCTTCCTTCCCTCATGGACACGGTTACATTTTTGAATAAGTAGATTTTCAAGTTTTTTTTTTTTTAAGTGTACATATTTAGTTAACTGATTATTTCCAACTAAAATAAAAGATGTTCGTAAATTTATTATAATACTTAATACCCAATGAAGGTGTCTAGAGGTATGTCTACTTATTTCACGGATATAGTCAAAAATATATGGAACATAGAACCTAGTTAGTAGTAGATTAATTTTATTCAAAGCTTCAAACCGCTAGCGAGTGGTAAGTTAAGTTTGATCCAAGAATTTGTATACCAAACTTCTCGATTAGGAACTCGCTCGCTATCGGATAAGCAAGTACATGTCGAAGCGGGGTTTATGTTTTACGGGTCTTATATATCCATTCTATACTTATACTTAGGTACAATTTTCCTCTATTATATGTCAATGAAAGGTAGGTTACTATTAGATTGGTATTCAACTACAACCACACATTATAACAGTACCTACAATAATTGAAACAATAGTGACTGAGTTTATTGCGCGGCTTCTTCTCAGCACATGCTGGTTGTGTCAATAATGGGGCGCAAGTACCCTTGTGTTCACTTTTGAGTCGATTTTTGCCTAAAACCACATGAGTAGATACCAAATTAAAACTCTAGGCTGTTATGATGATAGCAAAGATGGCATAAGTGTGCGATTAAATTATTGAACCTTCAAGTTCTTCAAGTATCGTTTCAATAGGCAATCAATATCGGGACGCCGGCGTCCTATTGAAAATCAAGGTCGTTCATTGACACCAAAAAGGGACAAATATAGAACCTTTATTTTTAGTATTAATATTATCAATTTACTGTTACAAAAAATTGACAATGTATTAAAAGCAAGTATACAAACAAACTCTTTACTGGTACTTCACTAGGCACTAGATACCTACTCAGATTCCATCTTCGATTTGTGGTAGTCTAACGAAGCACTTAGCATAACTTGCGAACAGTCAGTTGCTAAGTGCATTTGCTTGGTCTGAACTGGTCGTTAGTGTAACATAAAGTAGCCTGTGGCTCCTTAATGGCCACCCTAATGACCTAAAGTAGCTTGTAGTTGTGTAGTAGATGTCAATTATTTAAGTCGGATTCCAGTTGCTACATTCAGAATGTCGTTAAATTATTAGGTAACCTAAAAAACCGGAAAACAGATTCCGTAACAAGCAAACTTACTAAATTATTGAAAAAACAAAACACCCAACTGCAAAAATTATCATATTTTTGAAACGGTCTTTTACTAACTTTCATTTGTTACCCATATTGCTATGGTGAGGAAAAAACAACCCCCCCTACCCCCTTTATCTCCATTTGCAGGCGCCAATTTTTAAATGTTATATAGCCTATGTCACTATCACAATTTTGACGAATTCGACGACACCTCATACGTCGAAAACTGTCCAGCCGTTTGGGCTGTAGCGCGTGCCAAACAAATATACATACATACATACTCGGGTAAAACATTACCCTCCTTCCGCAGTCGGGTAAAACCAAAGGTTTCTCTTACCCTGAATGAGTTTTCTTGGCGTGATCGATGTACATATTAAGGTGCCACAGAGTTCTAAAAATCACAGCGGTAGGCTGTGGTCAGACAGACAAACAGACTTATAGCATTATCACAATCCTGCTATTACGACTCAGTAATATTATGTTCAGCTCTGGAGTCAGGAAGTTGGTGGTATTAACACCCCCGTGCCTCGGAAAGCACGTTAAGCCGTTGGCCCTGCGCCTGATCTCCCTACGGTCATGTCGGACTGCCGTATCACCGAATTATGAGAGTGAAGGAACAGAGAGTGCACCTGTGTATTGCGCACACACTTGTGCACTAATTTATGTCCCGCGCAGTTGGCTAATCTCTGTTGAGATAGGCCGCCGTAGTCGATATTCGGCTAGGAGGACATTATTATGTTCAAGCCAATATCCCAAATCCATTGTCCGCATTTAGCCACAAAAACAAACATATTTACTTTCGTCTATACAACAAGCGTTTCTTCGCCAAGCCCTTAAGATCCCTTAAGGATCGTCATTAAAACTGTAAGCCTCTAAGGCTGCTTTTTCACTAGAGCTCTTTGAGGTAGCCACGCGGAAAAGATAGATCCAATACAATCAGTTATTTTTTTGTTGGATAAAAAAGGCCTTTTGTTGAAAGAAAGAGAGGTAGAGCTTGAGAGTAGTACTTTGATCCCATTGTTATGAAAAATCTGGCTGAAAATTAAGTACTTATCACCATTAAAAGTGAAACTTGAAAATGATCGCCTGAGGCAGTAGTTGAACCCGCGCTCCTTGCCGCAGGCGGTCATTATTTCAAGTGCATTAGCAATTCTTTAGATTGCAAAATGCTTATTTACTTAAAAACTATATTATTGCTCACAAAAAATAAATTTGATTTCGTAAAAACTTGCAAAAAATTGCTTAAATTATAAAAAATAATTATTGATTTAAATATTTAGGGAAAATTTAAACTAAAAAAGTATTTTTTACATTTTGAACTAGCGTTGCTTAGCCTCTGGCATCGTCAGTTCAGAAACTGCAAAGATTATTAAATGGATACGCTTTTTAAACTTTTATTCTTGTTGAAGCACCTGCAGGCCTACCGCCTAAGCCTCAATTGCTTATAAATTGCAATAGTTATAGCTTTTGGGAGTGAAATAATATATTTTAAACAAACGTTAGGAAAACTTTGATAGACTTTAAAATAATGAGAAAAAAAACAATTATATGTCGTTGCTTCAGAATTACATTCGTTAACGCGTTTTAAAAAGTTTGTATGAAACTTCTTCGCTTTTGAAGCTGCTAAATCGATAAAAAATTGGCAATTGGCTAAATTAAGAGAATTTGTAAGCACACGGTGATTACAAATTCTCTTAATTTAGCCTTATACACAGTCAAATTTTCACATTTTTTGATATCATTTGGTAATTTACTGTATTGTTCCGCTGCACTCCTTCAAACAATATCGTTTTCTTTCCATAGTTGTTTCCATAGTCGATATCATTTGGTAATTTACTGTATTGTTCAGCTGCACGGTAATAAACCTTAAACCTTATTTAGTTATACGGTTGCCCTCTAGGGGTTAACCTCTAGGGGGTAAAAAGGGAGATGTAAGATTGGGAAACTTGACATTTGTATTTGAATGTGGCATTTGCGCGGACAAAGTCGCGGTTTAAATATATAAATACGTGGTAATTTATTACAGCAAGACCACCGTAGGGTTATAACAAACGCATTTTTCTCCCTCTAGTGAAAACCAACCCTAAGGAGTTTTCATAGAAGTTCTCGATTCAAAAGCAGTTGGACAAAAAGGTTCCTTCCGAAGCGGGAACAAAACGCAACGTTTCCGAAAAAAATAAGTAGATAGGTAGGTATATGCAAAACCCGGCCGTTCACGTAATTGGCATTGGATGGGGCGGATTCTGGTGTCGAGCGGTAGATTGCATGAGGTTTAATGGGATTTGAAATTGAGCGGTTGTTGGGGTATAGATGTGTCGGTTAGTCATCATTTTTGCTTGCTCTGCTCCCTTGCCGTTTAGTGTCGTGGGTATGTTTTTCTTTTTCATTTTCAATCAAAACCATACTTCAAAATGATTCATTTTGAAGCTATCATTGCCTCACTGATTTAATTTTTAAAGCTATAATTATTTCTGTAAATAGTGTGTGTCTTGAAGACGACAGAAACTGAATGGCCTGCAATAGACGGATGAGGCCTTTGTACCTATATTATAATTTGCCTTTGACTGCCTCGTTGGTCTAGTGGTCAGCACGCTGGGTACTATCCACGAGGTCCCGGGTTCGAATCCCGGGTCGGGCCGAGAGTGTTTGGGTTTTTCTGTCTTGAAATTACTCAGACACAGCTCCGGGGTCAGGAAGTTGGTGGTGTTAACACCCCCGTGCCTCGGAAAGCATGTTAAGCCGTTGGTCCTGCGCCTGATCTCTCTACGGTCATGTCGGACTGCCGTCTCACCGAATTATGAGAGTGAAGGAACAGAGAGTGCACCTGTGTATTGCGCACACACTTGTGCACTATAATATGTCCCGCGCAGTTGGCTAACCCCTGTTGAGATAGGCCGCCGTAGTCGAAATTCGGTTAGGAGGACATTACATTATTATTATTATTTACTAGTGGTTCCCCGCGACTTCGCCCGCAAGAGTTGGATTTTCCATATAAACTTTCATCCCCCATTTCACCCCCTTAATGTTTTTATATCGCGACATAATGTAGCCTATGTCTTTTCCAGGGTCTCGAACTGTCTCCATACCAAATTTAATCTCAATCGGTTCAGTGGTTTAAGCGTCAAGAAGTAACAGACAGACAGACAGACAGACACACTTTCGCATTTATAATATTATTAGTATTAGTATGGATTTAAACCCAAGCAAGACCCAAAATTACTTAATATTTACATAGCTTAAAGCTCCCGAGTTTGTGGTTAGATGTTATCGGCGTTCGATGTTACAGCTGTTGCCGGCACCTGAAAATTAGCCGCTCTATACGAAACGTGGCCACAATTTCAGATAGCTTAAATATTTGAAATTTCCATCATCAAAATGTAGAGTTAATTTAACAGGCAACCTACACTACCTAAAGCATGATTATGTACAAAATTAAAATTAAAAATTATAAAAAGGGTCCTTGTGGTAGTTCCCAGGATGCTGGCAGCAGTACCCCACTGGATAGCGATGCTTATACGCTGTACAAGGTAGCTGCCAGCTCTTGGATCAACACTGATGTCAATCAGCCTCTTGGAGATCAGAGTTGATTGTAAAATAGATGGACATATATTCTTTACTGCACCAAGAGATAACATGACAAAGGTACTTTAGAGAGTATCTACCTGTAGGTATTATTAGTACAAAATACTTACCAAGAAGACGCGATTTCCATGGTGGTGGTGGTGGTTTTTGTGACATGGTATTCGTTCTCGAGAAAGCAAAAAAGTCACGGAAACGATACCGTAAAGTTATGATTTTCCAACTAAATTATGAGAAACCAGAATGAAAATCGTGCGAAAAATGATTGAGTGGTCCAAAATTATTCTCCTTCAGCTTACAAAGCGCCGATCCGTCCAAGCTCCCAAATGAGTTGTCAGCCTTTGAAATATGGTACTATTCCCGTCCCGAGCAAAACAATCCGTTATTTATGCGTCGGGCTCTTAGAAGGATGCGAACACTTTTTATTCTTTTAATTCAATCGGTGCGTATTGTGTCGCGACATTCGACATTTTTTAGAAAGAAAATACATTTATTAACAAATGGACATCACATTACACACGAAAATAACTATACATAAAAGTCACGAATATCAAACAAAGTACATAGTAAAATTACAATTTAGGCAAAACCAGTCGGACTGTGCTGTTTTAAGTCAGGAATAAAGGCTGTCTCCAGGTCAAACTCGGGTGCGTAGTCTGACGTGCGGCCCGTGTGCAACACATCCGGAATTTTGATATGCAATTCTTATCATTATCAGCCGTAGGACGTCCACTGCTAAATTATAAGCCTCCTCTATAGCTTTCCACAGCGACGGTTACAAGCGGTCTGCATCCAGTGTGATCCTGCGATCTTTACAAGGTCGTCTGTCCATTATGCTGGTGGACGTCTCAGTAGCCGCCTATTTTTTTTAGTCCACCCTAAATAGGGGTCTGCCTTAATTGACGGATACACCTCACGAGGGGTTCAATCAAACCGTTTCCGATCCGGACAGAGTTGAATGGAACGTACATAAGAGAGTGGATTGAAAGCTTTACAAAGTATCTGTTTTTGTTTGAAATTCTTTGTTTCTGTGATGGATGAGCGGAATTTTTGTTTGTTGAATGAAATTCTTTAACTTAAATGATTAAAGAAAAATAGACGTTAAAAGCTAGCTTAATAAGTACAACTAATTTATGTGAAATACTGTTCAAAACAACGAAAATTATTATTTGTCAACTTTTACGACAGTGGAATGTAATATCTTCATGCAACTCAAACCCCTTTAACTCGTTAATTTTGTTCCAATTTTGCTTTGTTTGTATTTTCTCTACAGAGCCGAATGGTATAATTTTGATGCAGATCAAAAAGCACAATCAAATTACAATACTTATCAAATTTTAATGATCTCAATAATGGAAATTCCCTCTCTCGCACAAAGACAGAGAGAGACAGTCAACAAACTACAATGACAACAATGATAAAAAAATTAAGTTTTAAATAGGAAAATAAAGCCCAAAAGCATTAGCATTGTTCGTACCCAATTTAAAAGTAGGTTAATTGTTCATTAAATACAAACCCTGTCTCCAATACTAGAACAAAATAATGTAATGTCATCAAAGTTCGGAACTGGAATTGCATTCGGTGTCCGGCCGAGTTTCCGATCCGCTTTTGTCGGAGGCAGAGATTCGATATATGATAGCACAGTAGCGTCGCACGCGCTACCGATGTAGCTCAAATAGAACAAACAGATTATTTTAAATTTTCCTAATATAAATATATATACATTAAAAAAAAAAATATATATATATATATATATATATATATATATATATATATGCTCACTAAAATTAAAACCGGCGCTGGGAACAGGCTTGAGCTCCTACTTGTTTATGAAAAACTTTCTTAGCTCATTTGACTAACAAACATTACCATATACATTACATCATATAGGTATTCTTATATACATGGTAGGTACTAATAATTTAATTTAATAGAAAATATTTAAATGATGTCGCCTAGTCTGAGGTGCCGTTTGACGAACCCGTTCGTTCCCTGATAGAGTCAATTTAGAGAACCAATTTCCTATAATATTATCTCGAGTCGTATTGTGGTACCATAGTGATTTTCAAGTGCCTTTATATGGGATCAAGACAATGTGTCAATGTTGTCCAATATTTAAAAGTCAGCCTATATATATGTATATCCCACTGCTGGGAAAAGGCCTTACCTCAACTATAAGGAGGTACAAGCCATACTCCACCACGGGGGCTCAGTGCGGATTGGTGGAGGGGTGTCTGCATGGTAAGTGACAAACCTCACTGTCAGATGTTATCAAGCCGCCCTAGGGCCTCTGACTAGGCTACGACTAATACCAACAGATATTAGCCAATATTTATTAGTTTGCTTTTGTAAGACTGTTCACATTTAGGTATGTCTTGGTTGAAACTCTGAACTTTTTCCGCCGCGTTGTACTGACGAAGATATTGGACGAACGGCCGATAAAACGATAACCGATCATCGATTTTCAAACAGCTTTACTAGTAGAAGCACGAATTTTCACCTCGAAAAATAAAAGATGTTTGGTGAATCGTATGCCAAACGGTTTTAAAACTTTTTGTATGGAAGCTGGCATATCGATCCCCGCCACCATTTTGATTTCGATAAGGTGATGATTTCCTTAAAATAACCCGGTATAGTGACACTTAAGGGTAGCATGTTACTTGTCATTTTCTGTATTTCTATGTGTCCCATCGAGCACGTAACCTATAATTAAGGGCGATTTTTCTCCGAAACTTATCAGTGCTTTACTGATACGGAAAGTGTCAAATTAAGCGTATATTTTACAATCGATACTATAAAATATCCCGTGGAGCGATCGGCTTTGCGGTGAGCAAAAGCGCTGCGCGATATTTGTATTATTTGATGTATGTATTCTTGCAAAAAAACTTTTTGATTTCTGATTTCTGATCGCGCTGTTTCCAAGATGAAGTTTTTATTAAGGACTACGGAGTTTAATAACAATAAATAACTTATTTACCTAGGTACATATCATTTTGTATGATACATTTTTCAAAAGAGGAATAAACAGGCTACACAACAAAAATGTTGTAAGCTAGATTTCAGCCTTCTTTAATAAGAAATAGATATTTTCTTTAAAATTGTGATGATCCGCGTTACGCACACTTGGTGTGCGCTGGAAGCTTAAGGCCATTTCGGAGTTATTTCGGTTATGATCGTAAATAACAATCTTTTAAACAGCACCTTTATTTTAAAATATGTAAAGAAATAAGTAAATTTGTTTGACAAAATGAGTTGAAGAAAAAACAAAGGCATTAATTGCCAAGGGATTTTGACGGATATTTTCTGAAAGAAAATTAATGACATTTCGTCTCTATAGGTAACGTGCTCAGTGATGTGTCCTCTATGTATATGTCACCGTAAGATTATAAACATCGTTCGATTACAATCTATCTCGTGAGATTGTAAACTGTCGAAAAATTAACATATGATTGCAATTTTACGCATTGATTATCGCTATATTATAATCTATCGAAGTGAAACTGTTAAATTTCAATCGGTTTTGCGTCAAATTGTCAACTGTCCGAAAGCTCTTCCTGATTGGTCGGTTTAATTGTACGAGCGACCAATCACGACCAGCCGTTCTTTGTCCCCGTAGAGTTAGAAATGAAACAAATATTAAAACACGAAAAATTTATGTAATTTAGGTTATGTTCGGAAACTAGCACTAATTCGTTGGTTTATCAATTAAAACTGCTTTTTTTTGTTCATCACATAAATTTTTACGTCCTCATGAATTTTACATAACTAATTCTATAGATATAAGTTATTTTTAACACGAAATTAATTTATAATCACGAAAACACAGTAGTTTACATTCAACAACAAACCAAATAACAAACAAATATGGCGAGTGCCAGGGCAGCGGGGGGTACATAACGGTCAACCAATCAGCGCCTGAGATGCATTCCGTTCTACGCCGGTTCACAATTTGACCGCTTCCCATCGATAGATTACAATATAGCTAAAAATAATGCGTTAAATTGCAATCATATGCTACGGGTCACCATTTTTCGACAGTTTACAATCTCACGAGATAGATTGTAATCGAACGATGTTTATAATCTTACGGTGACATATACATATCTCTTTCACTGTGCGCCTCGATTTCGAAACAAAAACAAAATGGCGGCGGGTCGATATGGTCGCCAGAAAGTTTTACTTCCCTTAAAAGTATAAGGTCAAACTTTTCCTATTGCGTTATTTTTAGGAGTTAATTTTATTACTTTAATATAACATTTAAAAGGACCACCGCTTCGGACCAACTTCGAATTCTCTAAAAAAGATTTTCATATTTTGTGATGAAAAGTTGCGATTTCACTGATTTTGTATTTGAGGATAATTGTACCAATTGAAAGCGATAGTTTTTTCTTATGAGCTCAAATTCTGATGATTTTCTATTAAAATTCTGCTATTTTATTACTTTTTTTGAGATTTCGAATTTGGGAGCATATTCGCACCACCCTAACTAAAAGCAACGTAAGTACAGTTAAATTAAATTTCGCACACCAAAATTGATTGACCGTGTCATCCGGCCGGACTCAAGCCCACGAGTCTTCGCTATCCGGGCGAATGCTCTTTCAACTTTCGGAAGCCGGCTCACTGACGTAAACATTCAACGACTAAAATTCATTCAAATTCATCAACTGGCTAACGTCCTCCGTAGCTCAGTTGGAAAGAGCATTCGCCCGGATAGCGAAGAGTCGTAGGTTCGAGTCCCACCGGATGACACAATAAATAAAAAAAATAAAAAAATCGGATCATGTCCATATCACGTCTACTCAACCAAATAAAAATACATTATTAATACCAAATAAATTAAAGAATAAAATCAATCATTTAAATGATTGACCTACAAATTGCGCAAGATATTTGATGAAGGTATCTTTAACTGCAATTTGTTAAATATTATATAGTCAAATCCTTAACTAGAAATCTTAATCACAATTATACGGGACACAAAAAACCCTTTCACCTTTCTAAGCGAAATATTTTTCTTACTTAACGAAACGTTACAAAAATGACTACTTACCAACAAAAAAAAACATCTCGTACCTTCAAAATTGCTATTATTGCTTCATTATGTCAACCGGATTATTTCCTCACCATGACCCTTAATCCCATGGGCCGAGGAATAGGGTCCTCAAGTATTTAATTTAAGCCCGCTGTCAAATTTAATTTTCCTAAACAATTATTAAGGAATGTTTTGAACAAAATGTCTGTTTCTCAATGTTGGTCAGAAGATTTTAGTCGGCAAATTTTTGGTTTTTTAATTTATTACATATTAGCTGAGCCATGTTTTAGAAAGGGAATAAGTCTTGTAATACAATTTTGTAACCATGGTAACACATAGTAACCCATAGTAGAAATTGGCATTACTATTAGTTACACACACTTTGTATGCTTTGTGAAATACTTCTGTGGCCCTGGTCCCGGCAAATGACTGCACGAATGCCAGATTTCTCATACCAACTGTTATATGCCACCTAATTCCCTAAATGTATTTTTTTCTAAGTTTTTATTGATATTCATAAATTTAAAACTATGGAAATATGTCCAGAAGTCCTTGAGTTATAAGTTTTGTAACAAACTCAAACTTTCTTTTATATAAGTAGTTGTTATACCAGCGTAGCTACTAAACAAAATATTTAGCAAAGAGAGCCACAGAATGTCCGTCAAACATAATTCTCCGTTTGCATTTCAACCACCTTGGCTTGTATAATAATTTTGGATGCACTTCATACCCGGATTGGCAATCGTCCAGTCCAGGGTGGTATCTTGGAGCCCGAGACGCCCCTTTATATCTGTCCCACCGTAGACTTAGAGGCGACTTGCGTTATAGCTCTTTTCATGGTTAAGGTGGCAGCGTAATAGAGCTAAAAGAGCGTTTGGAGCGAGCGTTCACGTTATTAAAATAATAATATAATTTTGGCGGGAGCACCCACTGAATTTCGAGGTGCGGTGGCCGATCTCAATTTCCTAGCTAGATTTTATAACATATTATTTTTATTATGTAGAAGTTATGAAGTGAAATCGCAACATTTATGATTTTCTTGAGATTCCTTTTTCTTACTTTTAACACTTGCAAAAAATAAAAGATATAAAAAAATCCTACAGCTTACATGCTACAACTTTTTTCGTAAAGAATATCACTGAAAGAAATAAGCCTAATCCCGAGTCACCAATCTCTAAACAGCCGGTAAACGTCGATTGACGGTTAATTTTACAGAATTCCCATACAAAATATGACAAATAATGCTAAACCGGCTGATTAAAAAATGAACATGTGTTGGTCAATTCTAGGCTAAGTTAGTCACTATAGATGTAAAATGTTATTTTATTTTAACTGACAGATTAAAATCCAGCCTAATATAGCGCCACCTTAATCCAAGTTTTCAGCTACGAAAATGTTTTCCTTTTCGTAGCTCGTAGCACAGATAAGCAGACCGTCTAAGACAGTTGTCTTACTGCCGACAAGTAAGCGAGTAACTATCGCCGAAGAAATATATTTCTCGCCCAAGAAACGTGCAAAAATGTATTCCGTGTAAACAAAAGAGATGCATACATTAGAGTTGATCGCTGACTGTTCACGCTGCTCCCAGCGAAAACTCGCTTTACTAGTTTGTAGCTAAGCGACAGAGCTATCAAAGATGGCACTTGCTCGGTGATGTTCGTATTGGCGAACAACAAGTCAATACTATTCCAAATTCAAATCACCGGTCGCCCAAGATCACTCGCTTTTATAGCCGAGCGACAACTCGCCAACTCGTTTCTAGTTTCTAGCTCTACTCGCTTCGCGCCCATCGTTGCTGGTCAGACAGTTGCCTTACGTGCTTAAATTACCACAGCGAAATGTTTGTTTTGTGCATTATACCTCCGTAGCCTCGTGTCTATATTTTTTGCAGGTTTTACTAGCATGCTATGTGATACATTTACATAGCAGATGTTAGATAGTGTCGTTTTGTGTAAGTAAAATAAAATTAAGCTACTTTGTTGGCAAAGAACGAACATACATTTAGTTTTTATCTTCTTTTGTAAGACCTTTGTAACAACGGAATATTTTGTGGCCAGATATTTGTGGCATGCTTTTGTAGCGATACTATGACGGTCCCGGTCTAGGTTACTTAAAAGAATAGTATTTTTATTACTCCATTTATTTAATATCTTGCGCTATTTATATTAAGTTCCTAACTAGTTACATTATTTATGGTAGTTTTACTTGGTATTTTTACCATTTTTGCGCTACATATTTTTAAACTCTTCTAACTTCGCAGTCCATTCTCGAAATTACATATTTTTTTGGCAACGTAGTTAAAAAATAACTGCTGTGAAATAGCTCTCGTTAGTATGTGAAATCACTTAGAAAGTTTTGATAAATAGGTTTTGTTCTGTTTTGTTCGAAAAAACCTAAGTATTTTATAACTTACGATTTTATGTACCAAAAGAAAAGACTGCGTTGTCTTGTGAATTTACTACGTGTAGACTTGTAATCCACTTTTTTGGTTTTGTTTAAGATAAGTATTGTTTTTTGTACTCTAAAGGGAATAGACAGTTAAGAAAAATGAAATTATGACGCAATCGTATTAATTTTTCATCCTAGTCTCTGATACATAACACGCTACTGGGCTTCGAAATCCCAGAGCTAAGCAAAAATATTAAGACCTATTCAGCAAAAATACTTCCGAGTAGCTCAGCCAGGCGAGCCCCTTAAATTTTGTAATTATGTTTACGAGAACCGCAGTGCTTAATGCAGGGATACCTTTACGTATTTTAATCTTTTAATGTAGGTGTCTGTTGTTTTGGTTCAAATCACGAATTGGCTTTCTTATTTTCTTTACGGGATATTATCTAAGGATTTTCCGTATTCGCCTTTACACAGTTTTCAAATCGGACATTGTTGTCTGGAAGAGATCGCTCCCAGCGATAAGACCGCCTATATTGTACCTACCAGCATTGTTTTTCTTTCATTATATGTTTGTAAAGTATTTTCTGGTTGCAATAAAGAGTATCTATCTATCTATCTATTGTTTAATGCCATTTATCACAGAAATACTTTCAATAGTCTCGTAGTAGTCTAGACTCATAATGTCAAGCATCTTATTAGCACGATAATTAAAATTTCAAAACGAGTAGATAAAATGCATACATATCGATGAATAATTAAAAGTGACTTGACAAACATTGAGTGCATTCAGCTGGGTCAAGGTACAGATCGATGGCTCGTGTAGAGGGTTGGTCGATACGCCAACACACATCAAACAACGAATTTCGTAACAATAACAAGTTGTATTACAATGGATACCACAAACCCACGAGTCGGAGGTAGCGATGGGCGATTGTTCGAAAAAAATTATCGAATGAATCGACAATCGACCATTCGAACTGTCGAATGTCGATTTAGTAATTCGGAAAAAAAAATATCGAATAATAATCGACAATCGAATGATTATCTATACTTCGATACATTCGATTGAATTGCTGCGAGAGGACAGGCAGAGAACGAATGATAAATCGACGCGACGAATGACGATTCATTCGGTACTAGTACGGCTTGCGCACCGCGCGCTCTGATATTGCTCGCCGCATAATCGAAGGATAATCGAATGACTGCGGTTGCTTATCGAATACATTCGATTACAGAGACCATTTGAATAATTCGAATAATTTAATAATAATCGCCCACCGCTAGTCGGAGGTGCATAAAATCATATACAGACAAATAGAATAAATAACTGTTATGCACAGCATAAAATAAATGACAAAGCAATTTACACAGACACTTGTACAATATAAGCGATGTGAATGTGCTTCACATACAAAAAAAAACGCAATTTTATTGTTTGATATATCTTAAAGAACATATGGGTCGAATGGTGATGGAAGTAAAGTTTGTGACATGCGTGGTTGCCAGGCACCCTTATCTTACTGTTCTTTTTTATTTATTAAAAATATCGTTTCATCATCTTAATAACAGCAATTATCAACGTGTTAACGCCTCCAGTCTATATTGACCTAGGTACAACCTTTAAATGAAAATGCAGCAAAAATAAAAAATACTGCCAAAAGATGACAGGTGCTTATTTCAAACGAGTTTAAAATTACTTAGGTTTAAAAATAAGCGCCTCTTACGGCTTACACTAAAGTGTCTATTATTAAAATATTAACACCAGAGCAAAAAGCGAGCATGTTTTTTATTCGCGAGTTTACACAGCATTCAGTTTTCTATTCGCAAACGAATAAAGTCGAAATCCCGTCGAGCTTGTTTCCACACTTTGGAGTGACGTTGAGGATTTCACTGCGAGGCCTCTCACGACTTTGTTACTCTCAACAAATGTAGGGTTGGACTGGAGTGTGCTCAGAAGTAACAATCGTGTGAATTATTTATAGGTTGCAAACCGTTTGTTTCTGATTTGTATACTAAGGCTTGGAAGTTTTCAAAAGGACACTTTTTGTCTTGGCACAATTGTATAAGTTGTGTCGTCAAAAGCTGTATAAGTTAAGCCTGTCGATACTTTCAAATCTATGTTATAAAGAGTGTCCCAGAAATAACGCAAGATTTGAATCTGCCGCCATTTTTGCAGTTAAGTTTTAGTTTTTTTTTAGGGTTGCCAGAACCATAAAATTGACAACTGACAGTTTAGGGTTAGTAAACATAACTATCGTCATTATTGTTGATCATTATCCCAAAAATATTAAAAAAAAGGTAGAATTGCAATTTTCAAACTAAACTAGGAAGCACACTAGATTATTAATCACCTACCAGCTATACATAACGCGATCGATATGGATAGATATTGATCCAATACGAGTGCATAGGCTGATGTTTTCATGCGTTATTGATCAATTCAAGAACGTGGTCCATTATAGCCGGGCTTTGTTACTAAGTGCATAACATTAGTACCCAAATAACACCATATAAATATGGCAACTAATACAACTTCAATTCTTTCTCATCAGGGGCTCTATGTAAGACTATGTTCATATTTAAAAGGCCCTACTATGTAAGACTATGTCCCTATTAAAAAAAAATAGGCAGACTATTGCAATCTCAACTGATGGTTACCAACGATGCGGCCGAGGATGGGTCATGTCTGACTAGTAACATCCTATTCACTCTTTTTTTGATGTTGTTTAGGAAACACTTTAGCCGGCAACGAATTCCACTCTAGTCACACGCAAGAGGAACGTAGATTCAAAGTGCTTGGTGCGTATTGGTGTCATACGTCTTGTTGAGTCTCGATAGTAAAACGGGTCGTTGGAATCATTTCGTGCAAGTCCTTCGCACACTCACCGAAATTTAGCCTGTAACACTGGAAGACACACCTTACGCTTATGTTCGAGGCTTCGCAGTTTCACAAAGCTCAGTGTCTTAATGCAGCCAGTTGATATTTGGTAGATCCATCCCACGCGTCGCAACGTTACTACATACATTTTTGGCTTATTCGCAAGGTCTTCCCTATGATTTATAATTCCGGCATAAGTTATGATGGTTTGAGTTGTAAATATAAACGTTTAATTATTTCTTCATTCTATAGTGAAACCTTAGAAATTATTATTAACACAAGGGATTTATGATTTTTATAGTAATTTTCAATAACTTGCTTATTTTTATGAGTTTTGACTCATAGTCTGAACTTTAAATCAGGTAAAACAGCCAAAACCAGTTTTGACTGCTAAATACTGTCAAAGTTGTTTAAGACCATTGGTGAAAATTGGGTTTGACCAGCTATAAGTATGACTGTAACATCTCTACTGACCTGTGTTAGCAGAATAGGAGCTTAGGATTATACTGTTTATTGCTAATATTATTATGGCTATATAGGTACGTAGCTACGTGAATATGCTGTATGTCGATGCTAAGTGCGTTACCTGTAAGGTGAATGACGCGATACCGTCATTACTGGTTAATTAAGTGAAGGTGTCAGTCATCAAGCTCGAACAGAAGCATGATGTATTAAGTCTTAATTCTTCTTAGTCGGGCACTCTTGGCAGAGTGGTCGTGGCTGTTGATGGACAGGGTTGCGGCTCGCCGTCGCCGCTCACTTTCAGTCTTACATTTAGTTAGAACTAATATCATGCTTAAAAACTGCCTATATCTAGATAAAGATAGAGTAATGGAAAGTATGCTCAGTACGTTCCCCGAGGACTTACCATACTAACCAAACTTTCCTTATATTGAATTTCGATCACTAGATTTGAATATTTTGTCAGTTTATAATTTTTTTATTACTTTTATGCTGATATTTTTTGTCTTGAAATTACTCAGACACAGAAATCGGCTAGGAGGACATCACATCACTTTTATGCTTATACTCTAGAAGGTACAGTAGGCAGCACTGTGTCAGCAGGTTACCCATGTGAACTTCGAAAACAGTTTTTATGACGCATGGAATAGAGGCGGTCTTAAGGTCAATGTAGGTTAGCCTGACGTGCGGCCGTGTGTGACATATCTATTTACTAACTCTTTATTATTAAAGCTAACTTTGCTAGTCTAATCCGGGTCTTGCCCCAAAAAAGAAAATTTAACACGCTCCGCTGGCATTTCGTCAAAGTAAAAACTCTATTCATGAGACCGAACTAACCAAATACGAGATTACTTATGCATATTTTCCGGCCGCAAATGTCAGTGGTTACCCCAAAAATCGGGTGCGGAACCCAAATTTCATCTCGTCGTAAGATTGAGGTCCAAAGTTATCCAATTACGTTACGCGGTCAGACGGTGCCGTCAACGAAGTCATGATGGTATATGTTTAAGTACCTGGGCGACCAAGCTTTGCTCTGTTATTACTATTTAAACTATTTAATAAAAACTGCTTTATAATACGTAAATCTTGTTTAAAAAAACAAAAAAAAGCTATAAACTTGAAAAAAAAGGAAAATAATTTTGTGTCACTAAGCGAGATTCGAACCCGCATCTACTAGATTTTTTCAGTCTCACGTCTTACGCACTGCGCCTTAACGCTTATGTTGGCCGGTGCAAAATTAGCGACCGTATGTTGCGTCGAACAATGCGAAAGAAAAACTCACGAAAACACGCGTTTTCCAAACATATGACTAATCTAAATCGATTTTTCATCCCCGATATAAACATACTAAATTTCAGCGAATTTGTTAGAGCCGTTTCCGAGATCAAAAATATCCCTACTAATATTATATATAAATGCAAAAGTGTGTCTGTCTGTCTGTTACCTCTTGACGCTTAAGCCACCGAACCGATTGAGATGAAATTTAGTATGGTGACAGTTCAAGACCCTGAAAAGGACATAGGCTACATTTTGTCGCGATATAAAAAAGAGGGTGAAATGGGGGATGAAAGTTTATATGGAAAATCCAACTCTTGGGGGCGAAGACGCGGGGAACCTGTGCGACGCTAGGTAGTTTCTAGTAACCTACATAAAACGTAACAGATACACGTTTTAAGTTCCATCGCTCGTACCCAAAATAACTCATTATGTTTCGACCTGAATATCCCGATATTAATTTCGTTTATTCGCCTCAACAAATACGGTGCTACACAAAACGGAATCACTTGTAATGAAACACACCCAACCGCTTATAATAACGGGCAACTCAAGAAAAACCTTATTTTCCAAATTAAAATGAGTATTTTGAGGCATAAGGTTCTTAACGTAATGAGACGCTCTTAGGAATATTTGAGACTAAGTAGATGAAGACGAGCGAAAGCGAAAAAAGGGGTAATTTTAATACTTTTTGTTAGTACATCTGATAGTATTTTGGCAGGGTTTTTAATTCAACCCGCTAGCCACTACGCCACCGACGCGCTCTTTATATAGCAAAGTATTCACTTTTTTTCATAAATTAAAGTCGATACACTATAATAATATTATCGCTGTAATAAAAAGGAATGTTTAAGAGATAATATAAAAAAAAATATGTGTGTATTCTTTCATTCTTTATCGGTGTTAGGATTTTGTTTGTCAATAAAAAGTCTTACTGTATTATCTACACGAATATTATAAGAATATATATTTTACAAACCAATGAACCGATTTTAAGAAGCTATGCACTAGAAAGTCACATAATTAAGTAATAAAATATTTAAGCTTCATTGCACATAAGTAAGGTAGCCTGTTATGAAAAAAGGTTTGCGCATCTTTCAAAGACATACTGCCCCACTCAGAGTCGTTAATTAAATTTAATCTATTAGATAATTACACCACATTCTGACACTTTCTTTGTCAATGAAATAGAAAAGGACTGCAAGAGACTTAATATAGACTTAACTCTGATTGCCGTATCCGAGACGGCAGATAGATAGCTAATATGGGGTATTAATGCACAATGAAAACAAAATATATACCCCGTTATTACAAAAACTTAGTACCGGGTTTAAGCGAGGACTGAGCTATTAGCTAGCTAATTAGAAAATAATTTCTGTATTAGGTTATGTCACAATGGGTCATTCATTCCTCTGTTACTAAGTTACCGGTACTAAGTTTTTGGAATAACGGGAACAGTGTCAACCCGCTTCCGCTCCGCTTGTAGGCAGTGTAAGATAAGGCTGTAAAGAACGAACATACTTCGCAATATTGAGCTCACAAGCCAGTGAACTAATTAGAAAGCTCCTTTCTTCAAGCCGCTGCTTTTGTGTGTTACGTATAAGAACCTCTTTTGAATTTTCTAATTACTTCCATTAAGACCCTGATATTTACTCGACTCGCTGACAATATAAAACGTTTGAAGAATATAGGTAGGTACGCTCTGCAAACCTTACGAAAAGTCCATACCTTGACATTTAATTAGGTTTCTTTTCGTAAAAGGTAAAAAATCCTAAATTGTTTTTGGTAAAACTCGGCCTATTAGATCCCACTGCTGGGAAAAGGCCTCACTTCAACTATGAGGAGGTACGAGCCATACTCCACCACGCGGGCTCAGTGCGTATTGGTGGAGGGGTGTATGAAAGGCAAGTGACAAACCTTACTGTCAGAAGTTATCAAGCCGCCCTAGGGCCTCTGACTAGGCTTAACGACTAATACCACAGATATTAGCCGGGACCAACTGCTTAACGTGCCTTCCGAAGCACGGAGATGCTTGTCATGGACGTAACTTAAATGGTCGGAGTGGTCACCCATCCAATCACGACCGCGCCGTGGGTTGCTTTAGTATCTCCAGCACCTCTGTTTTTGGTACCTAAGGTATTTTATTTCACACTGGTGCTCTTTAGGCTATTAATAAGTTGAGATTATGTTGGGCTGCTTACTCGTAAAATAAGTTTTTTTTTACAACCTTTAGTTACTTTGTAATTATCCCATGTAATTTAATAACGACGACCAATAAGCGAAACCATCTCAAAAACCAATTTATTTTTCCAGCTTTTAGTGAAATTTAATAGGAAGTTCAATTAGTAGATACAATTATAAAAGTGATATTGTTCGAAATCAATTGTTAGTATTGAAACAACGAAATCGGCAATAATCGTTAAGTTTCATCTCAATATTCGGTTAAGTGTTACTCAAAAGTGTAAATATCAATGTAACTATAGTCAAAACTAAATCGAAAGCAATTGTAAGTCAATTCTGATAAATTAAAATCTGTTATTGCGTGCAATTGAACATTAAAGTAAGTTGACCTAAAGTGTTGAACTGGAGTGATGTTTTGACACTAGCTAGAGTTTGGGACGAAAGTGATTTGGACACAAGTGTTTCGAATCGCAAGTGAAGTGAGTTCAGAGGTGAAGTGAACAGTGGCATACGAGACGAGGCGTCCATTTCTTAGCATCAAAATGGCGTTCGCAGCAGCACGGATGATCCTGAAGGACAAGAGGCGGAAGGCTTCGAAGGAAGACTTCAGAGACCCGCGGAATAGGAGCAAGGTATTTTAATTAGTTTATTAAATTCTACGTTAAAGGTATGTGTCTACTACACCGTACCATAGAGTGAGCTGTGCTAGGACCGTATAAAAAGTACACATTTGATTTTCGACTTTAGCGTGAAAAAATAAAATTCAAAATGTTTAAGCTCGATGTTCCTCGATGCACTATTCTGGCATTGTCAAAACGAATACCGCGCTTAGATACTTTGAACTTTAACTCCTCTGTTTAAAATTAAAAATCAAATGTGTATTCTATGGTCCTAGAACGGTCATGGTATGGTACGGTGTAGTAAGCTTTAAGGAAATTGAATGTTCCAAACCTTTGTTGATGGTTTGTTTTCTTTTCCATATTGACCTTAACTTTTAAAAATATAAAATAAAAATTAAGAAAACGGTCAAAAAACTACATTTACCTTACTAAAAGTTGATTGTATGAAAAGTGGCAGGTTAAAGCGCTGTTTTAAGCTGTGTTATTTTTTATTTTGATTGCATTTGATTTTAGTTATGTAACTGGAACCTATACCTGGAATAGTATATAACTATAGTTATATAACAGGAAGGACCTGGAAGCTTCCACGCAAGAAAGAGAGCAGTGGAAATCCCTTCTTCGAGCCCTATGTCCCTGATGAGGGACAATAGGATTGCATCATCATCATCATCAACTGAAACCTAAACCAAATCTTTCACATGCTTTTACTCAGTATCTACTAATAATGCAGGAATATTGAGTTAGGTTTTACAATGTGTTTCTTTTAATAAGTATTCCATAACTAACCATTACATTTGTTCTTTTGGTAAAATGCAACAAATTTTCTTTGTGGAACCAATGTAAAGAATTGGAGTCCAGAAAATTTTACTTATCGGCCCATTGACAAGTATGTTGGTTCGCTACAAAAAGTTGTTGTTTTTAAGTAAGATACAACATGTTTAAGGCTATGGTATATCAGGAAGAACACGTTGTACTTATTATTAATCTCAAAATTTTCAGTAACAATTAAACGCCTGTGTTAATTTTTAAAAATTAAAAACCATACAAATTAATCTTAGTTTATATTTTGTCAGCCACAGATAGGTAGGTGTGTACATACTAAAGTCAACTTAATGTTAACTAGGTTTTGTTGTCTGAAATAGAACAATAATGAAAATTCTGATTACAGGACAAAGCTGTCCTAGTTTGAAAATAAAATACTGATTTATTCCACTAACAATAAAGTTCATTCGTATTGAAATAACGTTTGAATTCGCGCTACGCTTTCAAAATTAAATCGAGTCTTCCAAGTCCACAATAGTTCATTAGAATCGGCCGGAAATTGCTCATTAGGCTGACAGACGGTGGATAAAAAGGCATCTGTCACACTGCACCGTACTTCAAACCTAACTAGTAGGGAAGTTGCGTCGTCAGGGTATATAACCAGTGCGCCCTACCGGTCATGACCTACGAGGCCGAGACGTAGAACTTGACAGTCAAGCTGGCCCACCGACTGCATGTCGCTTAGCGAGCTATGGAACGGTCTATGCGCGGGATCTCGCTAAGGGATAGAATCCAGAACGAGATCATCGGCCAAAAGACGAAAGTCAGTGGGCTGGTTATATCTGTCGCAGAACCGACGGGGGGTTGGAGTAGGAAGGTTCTCGAATGGAGACCACGTCTCGGAAAACGTAGTGTTAGCCCCCTGCTAGGTGGACCGATCACCTGAGCAAGGTGGCTGGTGGTGGCTAGATGCGAGAAGCGGAGGACCGTGATAGTTAGTAGTAGCGCAGTCTTGAAGAGGCCTATGTCCAGCAGTGAACTGCAATAGGCTGATATGATGATGAGTAGGGAACGAACGAGTGGGCTTCGATACTTGCACAAGTCACATGTTGCGGTGCACAAAAAACAGATGGAGCTACTAAGAAATGGTGTAAAAAAACAAGGACGACCAAATTAGGTGATGGGAGAACGATTTACGTCTCACAAGAAAAAGAACTTATGTCTTAGACAAGGCACCTCGAAATCAAGCCCACTGTCTCAAATGCTGTACAAAGGCTTAAACTTTTCCATTTGTCCCTCCCCCAAGGGCTACTTCTGCGATGTCCGTATTTTCGAATCTAGCTCGATCAAGCTGTCATGCTGGTATCAGTGACAAGGACGGCTACAGACGAAAATAATGAGGTCATCAGGAGTAAGGCCTCTGTCGGTAATTAGGGCTTACAAATCTCCACAAACTATGTCAAGGTCATCTCGCCATCGTTTTGACACATTGAGCGCCATGGTGATCACCGATAGCCCCTAAACAATATATTTTGTATTGTGTTTCCTGGCAGTTAAAGAATGAATGTCGGTGTTTTGGACGCAAAATTTGACTTTGCCTGACCACTTAGACCATGTAAGAACATGGTCCATCTGGTCATACATTCAGCTTGGCAGATATACTGTGGCAGACTCTATTTTTGCTATTGGCCGATTTCAGGCGTTTCTACATTAAGCTGATGAAGGAGGTGACGTAGAATGGATTCTGCATCGTAGACGGATTCAGAAAGTATAGGAATTGAAATGAAAATGTTTTTTGATGAAGTTTAAAATATAAAGCGACGGACGAGTTGCGCACAATTGCCTCGTTGGTCAAGTCAGCACGCTGGGTACTATCGCGAAGTCGCGGGTTCGCAACTAAGTTCGGCCAAATATTTCTGGATTTAAATAAGAAACCACAAATTCGCACACAGGTAGGATTTCAACTTACGACCTTTGGCTAATCGAGCCAACGCTCTTACCAACTAAGCTACTGTGCAGTTCATCCATGCAACCGCGTGAAATTCTTCTATCTGGATTTTTCTGTCTTGAAATTACTCAGAAACAGCCCCTGAGTCAGGTAGTTGCTTAAAGCCATTAGTCTTGCGCATGATTTCTCTAAGGTCATATCGGAGTGCCGTCGCTCCAAACTATGAGAGTAAAAGAACAGTATATGTGAGTTGGCTTATCCCTGTTGAGATTGGTCGCTGTAGTCGAGATTAGGCTAGGAAGACATTAAAATAGCGGTTATGGGTCTTCTATTCGCTTCGGTGCGAATGCCTCGTTAGTCTAGTGGTCAGCACGCTGGATACTATCCACGAGGTCCCGGGTTCAATCCCCGGGTCGGGCCGAAAGTGTTGGGTTTATCTGTCTTGAAATAACTCGAACACAGCTCTGGAGTCAGGAAGTTATTGGTGTTGACACCCCTGTGCCTTGGATGCTCGTTAAGCCGTTGGTCCTGCGCCTGATCTCTCTGTGGTCATGTCGGACTGCCGTATCACTGAACTATGAGAGTCAAGAAACAGAAAGTGCATGTGTGTTGCGCACACACTTGGGTACTATAATATCTTTCGCGCAGTTTGCTAATCTCTGTTGAGATTGGGCACTGTAGTCGAAAAGGAGGACATTAAGCCTTTGACTGCCACGGAACTAGACACAATAGAGTTATATTGTTTGGGGGTCACCGGTGACCACCATGGCGCTCAATGTGTTGAAATAGCGGTCATGGGTCTTCCATTCGCTTCGGTGTGATAGACATCTAACGGCAGCTCGGGCCCTAATGAGTTGCCGTAGTTCGGTGCATTATCGCCGGCACTTTGTCTGCCAGTTCGTTTTGTCTAGGGCTGGGTGATACGTGATATACTGACGAGTTACAGACACTTTGTTAGTTTAGTTCTCCATCAGAAAAACGGCCTGACAAACATTTGGGTGCGTGAATAAAATATGAAAGTAGTCCATACTTTTAATGAATTTAGAAGGAAAGCTATCACGACCAATAAGGCTATTGTTTACGAGTAATCGTCGACAATTTAAAATATGAGAACGGAAAAATGTTGTAATATCTCTTTAGAAAACAAATTTTCAATAACTTTGTGATTTCACTATAGGTCATGTATGTAGCGGCAATTTCGGAACCCAACGCTTCGTGGCCTGATCGCACTTAGCCGATTTTCATTTTCCTATTTTCTATGATCGATTCTATATCACCCCTGGCAATAGTAGCAACACATTTTGTACACCCTATATTTGCAACTAAAACAAAAAAAACCGATCACCCACGCCCCAAGGCTATGCGTTCTTAATTTACATACTGCTCCGAAATTTATCTTTATATGCAGCCCATCTATAAGGCTTCTTTAGACAGAGAATTTATTCAGCTGGATCGTGATTAATGCACTTAGATTAAAGCACTCATTAAGGCTCTTGTAGAGTTAACGAATATTCACACCCTTAAAGAAGCTAAAATAGATCGTATTTACAAAGTTATAAAGTTGATTTTATCAAAGTGACAACACTGTTTAAATGAATATAGGGTATTTTCGAGAGCTCGCTGAAAGTTTTTACTCGATGTGTTTTACGGGAACTAAAATAAGTCGATGGAAAAATAAGATCCTTGCTGAATTTTAATGTAGTCTATAAGTAAATATTGTCTGTGATATTCTTCGCGATTTCACCCGGGATAGATTTAATATTTTCTTACAAAAAAAATATCCTCTCACCTGTACTACAACATTTAGTTTTAGTTGAGCATTGTACATTAAAACTATTACTGTGTTATTACAAAAACTTTGTACCAGGTTTAAACCAGGACTAAGCTATTAGCTAGCTAATTTGAAAAGGGTTTCTCTATTAAGTTATGTCACGAATCTGTCATTCATTCCTCATTTGTCGGTTAATATTTAGACCTAATTTAAACCTAGTCTATTTTTTTTAATAACTACGTTATAGTTAATCAATAAATTCTTGCTCTATTACCGACTTGTGTCGTCTGTTGACGAGTTTCACAATTCTAATTAAAATTCAGGTCATAAAGCTAATATCATTCGATAAGCAAATTTACAATGAACCACATCACTAACACGCCCTTCTAATTAGGCTGTTTCCAGTCGCGTGTAATCAAGTAATTACTTCGAAACATTAATCGATTCTTGATTAACCGATTAATAACTCGGTGTAAACAAACATGATGAGTTGGAGTAGATACATACTCTGTGGTTAATTATAATAGTTAACACACTGAAATACGACGACATATTACAAGAGATTAGATAATGACAGTGTATTAAAAAAAGATTTAGACATTTTATTAGGACACGGAAATTGCTTGCCCCAAATTAAACAATTTGCTCAATTTTGCATTAAAATTTCGTACAAATATCACATTTGAAACGTAAACGAACTTGGAACGTGGAACGTGAAATATCTACCTTTTTTGCTTATGCACTATTATTGAGATTAGCTATCCAATATTTCAGTGAAGCAGTGGGACTTGACCAGAGAGACATCTAGGAGCCCTATTTTTTAATCACTCGCCCACAGATTTGTAATGCTTTTCATTCGTCATTTCAAACTCCGCATTATTAAATCACTAGGCTGCATTCGATTGCTCGAAACCGCCAAGAGTGACCCTACCCACTCGTCTAAGAAGGCGTAGCAAATGCAATAAACGTCAAAATTAAAAGTTGTGTCACTTTTTGTGTCCGTCATAAAACAACATACGTTCGTTAGTTCCATTTTAGGTGTAGTATTTGTAACCGTTTTTCTAAAATCAGTGGTGAAATAGTAGATTGTTATACAAGGGATGCTTTCAACCGAGTTAAACATACTATTTTTCATTTCGACTGTGAGGAAAGAAATAGTGTATCGATAGACTATCGATAGTTGAGGAAAAAGCAAAAGTATTAATAGAATATCGATAGTATCGATAGTTGAGGCAAAAGCAAAAGTATCGGTAGATTATCGATAGTTGAAGCAAAAGCAATAGTATCGATAGAGTATCGATAGTTAAGGCAAAAGCAATAGTATCTATAAAATATAGATAGTATCGATAGACTATCGATAACCAAGGCAAAAGCAATAGTATCGATAGAATATCGATAGTATACCGATAGTAATGAAAGTATCGATAGTATCAATAGCTTCGTTTATATTGTTAAATAAAAAAAAGTTTGTAGTGGTTATTATATTTATTTAACCCAGAAAATTATTAATAGTATTAATAAAATACAATTATGCAACGGTACTTAAAGGTAATGTACGTAATGGTACTTATAGGTAAGTAAATTAAAGAGTAAGGGCCTAGCTCGGGATAGAGCGCTGGCAAAATATTTGGGTTTACCGAGCGTTGGAGAATGGTCACGCACAACAAAATGGAGCAGTAAGGTAGATTAAAGTAAATTGTAAGGTAGGGCGCCAGACACTATTTTAAGGGCGTGCCTCCCAAAACAAGTAAATTAACTAATATTAAAAGATAGAACTTTCCTCTGCGGGTAATGTGATGCAACACCGAGGGCCGGACGAGCAGCCGGTGGCACACGCGGCTCCGCGCAAGCCGATGGCCAGACGCAGACTGAAGTAAGGAGGTAAAAAAAAATCCCTGGAATGTGACAAATAACCTACTTTGAAAATTGTTCACACCCAGTACTAAAACGGTTACCCGAGACGGTATCAAATTACTTTAAATTATTAAAAAACTGTTGTAAGGGTACTTGGACGAAAGGTTGAATGCTAAATTCTAGTAAAACACTTGAAAACAATTGAATTTAGTTGCTAATAAGTAAGAATTAAGTACATTTTACAACTCAAATCTACCCTCATAATAAAAAAAGTATGAAAATTACCTGTAAGGGGTTTTTGAAGGGTAAGTAAGGGCAGAAGGGCATCCTGACGGTGCTGATCTCACGCCACACAAGGGTATAAAAGGTAGTTCTACGCCTCCAGACCCTAGGAATAGAAAGCAACTATGAACACATAACCTATCATGGGTCATTGAGACACCAACAAGATCACAAAATAAACCCAAAACGGGGAAGAAAAGAATACTCACAATAATAACTTGACAACAACTTGCGGATAAATGTGTGATGGCCTTAGCAGGAAACTTGTACAAGGGCTTCACACTTCTTCTCACAGGTTAGTCAGCGATGCTCGGATGACTTGGAGATGAACTTAGTCTTCTGAAGGCGACAGAGGAAAAGAGCCTTGAAGACCGTTTCGCCCTATTTATATGGTCAGCTCATCTACCAGTTAATTTGAATTAAGGATATTTCCAGAATAAGGAAGAAACGTCATCGTAAGGCAAGTTGAAAACGAAATTACTTTTTATAGGTAAATAGGACCTCAGTCCATACAGTCAAGTCAGTTCACAAGACGAAACAAAACTCAATTTAGAAATTTCGAAATAATCTATTATGATAAACCATGGTGATGAGTATGACAAAATCAAATTTTAACAGATAAAACCAATAAACATCAACACAGATTGTTGATAAAATAACTGAGCTATAAGAAAAGGACTAACCATAAAATTGACACAAAGTCCCGCGAGCTTGACAGCGACGTAAAACTAAAAAGAATAGATAATCTATGTGAATCTGTCACTGTCAAAGCATAAGGTTATTTGTTTTGGTCAATTACTGTTTATGTTAAGTTAATTAGTGCAGTTAATTACCTATAAATGATCAAAAATGGATTTGTATGTGAATAATTTTTACGGTAAGGATTTATATATGTAACAATATAAATACTATCGACACAGCAATACTGTCGATAGTATCAAAGTTTAATATTAAAATCACTATCTATAGCTGATACAGCTCTGACTATTGCAATAACTATCGATACTCTCGATAGTGGCCTTTTATTCAATTGTAGGAGTATAAAGTAGGAGGGAAAAGCTATATCCCACCCGGCTATCTACACATGAAAGTTCAACTTTCCGAACAGGTGAGATGAAAAGACATTATTTTAACAAGAGTCGAAGACAAAATATTTAAAAATACTGCAATTCTCTGTCATGTAGACGAGTGAAAATTAAGTCGCATTCGCCAATAGAATGTGATATGAGTGATTAAAAAATAAAGCTCCTAGGGCATGTGTAATACTTAGTTATTCATTTTTGGTGTTATTTTATAAACCAAACTTTGTTTTCGTTTGTGGGCGCCATTTTTTAAATGTATATCATATGTCAAAAACTGTCCAGCCGTTTGGGCTGTAGGGCATGCCAAACAATTATACATATTACATACTCTCGAAACCATAACCCTTCTTCCGCAGTCGGGTAAAAAGTTTGACTTTCAACATTGAAAACCATGATGGGGCTTATAGTTATTACTGATGTACCTACACTTCCAAAATCCTTATATTATAATGCGTACAATTTACATTTATTTAATTTATGTAGAACTATGCATGTTTTCTATTATGAATGGCAAACACGCTCGTCTTCCATACCTCAAGCCAGGTCCAAATTGGTTAAGATGGGTTTATCCCGGTGAATGATATGGGGTTACGATGCGGCTGAGGGCTATCGGGCTAACAATATATTCAGTTAATTACCCAACATTAATGAAGGGATAGCATCGCTTACCTACCCTGTATAGACCAAAAATGTGCTGATATCTCCTCATAGTTGCGGTCCTTTACCCAGCAGTGGGTTCTATATATGCTGACTTTACAATGCTGAAATCGAATATCAGATACCCACGTATACACGTTGATTTCGGCTAAACTACCAAAATTCTCATGCGGAAATTTTCTTATTCAAATTGTTACGCCATAATTGATGGCCATGATCATTATGCGGAATGAAACACTTAAATTGATTTATTGACATTGTTTTACACGCACGCCAGCTGACGTAACCTTAAAAAATCGTACTTTTTTTTCTGCAGGATTTCTTGCGATGTATTCTATTATTCCATCAAGTAGTTGTATTTTCGAAAAATACTGTCATTTTGCTATCTTGACAGAAAAACAAAAGGAAGAAATTAAGTAATGAAATAGTTATTTTTTTTTTCAGTTGATCCTAATATTATTAATGGGAAAGTAACTCTGTCTGTGTGTTACGCAATTTTGCCTAAACTACTCAACAGATTCAAATTATCTTTGGTACAGAGATAGTTTGAGACCTTCGAAAGAAGGCTACTGTTTGGCACGATACGCACTAATACGCACCAAACGTTTTAAATCTTCGTTCCTCTTGCGTACGGCTAGAGAGTGGAATTCGTTGCCAGCTGAAGTGTTCCCTAAACACTACGATTTGGATTCCTTTAAGAAAAGAGTGAATAGGCTGCTTCTAGATAGACATGTCCCATCATCGGCCGCATCGTCGCTTACCATCAGGTGAGATTGCGGCCAAATGTCTGCCTATTAAATTAAAATATATATATATAAAAACATCAAGGGGAAAGGGTGAATTGGGGGATGAAAGTTTGTATGTAAAATCTTTTTTTTGGCGCCGGTGAAGTCGCTGGGAACTGCTAGTCTTTAATAATTGTAGAAACTAATTAAAAAATAATTATCAAATTGGTACAGATATTTATATGCGCTAAAAGAAAATATCAATCACCCAAACAAAATTTCCTACAAAATCTGAATCTAAATAGACTGACCATTGTTTACCACATTCTATTTATTCCGAGTAAATACACTAAATACCTATACTCGTTGGCAACATGGCGACCGGAAACGACCGTACTACCGGATATTGCGGCGCCACTGTCGCTACTTCCTCAATACATACTTGGCAATACTCGATGACATAAAGATGCTTGCGTTCGGTTAATATATTCTCGAAATAATACTAGGTGTATTTATTTGCTGGAATTTTAAGTAAATATGAATTTAACACACATACAGGTCTTAACGCGATAACGAAACAGTTTGAAGGTAAAAATGTTTACCTCCTAATTCAGCTCGACGTTTCGAACGCGTTGCAGCGTCCATGGTCACGGGTAAACTCGTTACCTGTTCTCGTAAACTGTTTCGTTATCTGTATGTATGTGTTATGTGTGTAAATCACGAATCTTTAAAAGTGTCAAATATGCATTTGTAAGGATTTCTTGTTTTCTTTAAAATATTTTTTTTCTGAATTGTATGAATTCGGGATTTGTATACAAACCGTAGACTACGAACCGACGCTACAAATACTACGAACCGACGCTACAAATACTACGAACCGATGCTAGACCGATGCTATGAACTACTATATTGCTACGAAGTTGAGACGTAGACTTAGCTAGAAGTCAAAGACGTTACAAAACATACATACTCTCAAAAAACCTAAACCTCCTTTCGCAATCGGCTAAAAATAGGATAGAAAATATCGCGGATGAAATAAAGAAAGGACTGTATTTAGGTATTTTATAATGAAATAAGAGAAAGATCACTATATATTACCCCCGAGAAACTATGCAATACAAGCTAATACAAAAGAACAAAATCTCTAACAACCAATCAACAAGACCCCATTGCTAGGCAAGTCCACAGACAGAAGCAGCCCTGCAACAGGGTTGCCAGATCTGTCGCCGACAGCCGAAATATGCACGGGATACATGTTTCGTACATGTTTGTTTGAATTATCTCTCCTCTTCTCTCCTTTCTTTTTCAGTTGGCTATTATATATTGATTTTAATTAAAAGTCATTTATTTATGTATGTAGGCCGGGGGGCACTTAATAAAAAAATAAAAATAAATAATAGTATTATTTTTTTTTATTAAAAAAACATGTGCCGCTCTTGGAAATTTTCCATATCAAAGCCTGGTTAAAATATGGAAATCAAAACACAGTAAAGGTTACTGTCAATATGACTGTGGATAGATTTTAATTACTAACAACCACCCTTCCCAGTACAATACAATAACGCCATCAATTGTTCAGTTTCTCGATATGGGTCGAAGTGGATGCCAATATTGGATCCCTTCACCTACATCTCGATAGAGATTAGAGCCAGTAGATTAACCTATATCTCTGGCTTTGCTGTGGATTGGATATTACATTTCAATCAAACGACTTGTCATTATGTTGCGGTCGTACATTGTTCTTAACTTTTGATTTATCTTTTTATACAGGGTGTAAAAAAGTAAGAAATAAATTTTAAAAATTATGTGCCTACTAGTGGTTCCCTGCGACTTCGCCCGCAAGGGTTGGATTTTCCATATAAACTTTCATCCCCCATTTCACCCCCTTAATGTTTTTATATCGCGACAAAATGTAGCCTATGTCCTTCCCAAAGTATCGAACTGTCTCCGTACCAAATTTAATCTCAATCGGTTTAGTGGTTTAAGCGTCAAGAGGTAACAGACAGACACACTTTCGCATTTATAATATTAGTATGGATATGTACACACGGCCGCACGTCAGACTACCCCACGTTAACCTTGTGACGTCCTCTATAATTATTCCCTACGTAATAAAAGTTGTTTTCTTAGTTCAAATCGTTCACTAACTGCTCAATTTATATCAATTTCTTGAAACTGTCAGCCGCGGGACATATCAAGTCCCCCTTTGACACTGACATTTGGGAGAATTTGAATACAATAGATAACATATTTGTTTCTTACGTTTACGCAAATTGTTGAACTCATTAAAACACAATTTTACGGATTACTTCGCGATTTATTAACATTTTATTTAAAACTTGACGTTTCGGTAGTCGTAATGTGCTCGAAACGTCAGGTTTTAACGAAATCAAATTGAATTTCGCTCACAAAAATAAAGGCTTTAAATAAAATGTAAATAAATCGCGAAGTAATCCGTAAAATTGTGTTACAATAGATAAATGTAATGACACTTGAAGTGTCAGTTCAAAGTTGTGCCATGCTTTGGTTTTGTTTTTTTAACGCTTTGAGGAACATAAGACCGCGGGGTGGGCAAATAACAATTGTTTTCTATTGTGTCTGGAAACATGATACCTTAAGGCGTAGGTAGTATCTCTTGGTCACCTAGTGTAATTTCATTTTAGCTTCTCACAATAATAAAGTATAACAAAATTCTCCTCGTGCAAATATTTCTCGGTGCCTGTAAATACGCAGGTAAGAATATCAGACCCAAGATTGGATGAAAAATGTTTCTTGAATTTTTCCCCGGCCATCAATCTTCATAACAGGTGCGCAAAATACATCCGATTAATATAACTATTTTCCCTCGGCAAATTCAGTTACTCGTAAAAGAAATTCTATTAAAAGTTTTTTACAAAGCCTTCAAGATACGACGTCGTACGTAACTAATGTGAAAGAATAGAGGTTTTGTGTGTGAGTTTACTTGCCATTGGGTTTTGAGTTTCACGCCCCAGAAGTCTTAGTGGATTTCTACATACCTTAAGTCTTTGGAATAGAGCTCGAAATCGTCTGGAAATATGTTAGAAACGTCTCCAACGCAATGTGCCGAGTGCGATTCATTGGTCGTTACAAATCAAGCGAATGTTACAAATTCGTTTGCCATTTTTATTTTTACAATATTATGGACTGTGCTTTTGTACAATTTATTGTTATATTGTCTCATTTTGTTATTGTAACCCTCGCAGGGCGTTTTTACATTATTAAGAGGAATAATAATAATTATAAGGCTAAGAATTCGGTGTTATTTTAACGTTTGTCTATTTATTCACCTTTCAAAACCTATATCTGTGGCTGACAAAATATTATACAAAATGTTTTTTTTACTATAACTAAGTTTATGAAGATAATTTGGTGTACGTGTATTTAAATATAACACATCATAAGTACCTATTATTTCATTATGCAGAGCAAAAATAAAAGAAATTCTTTTTTGCACGCGTAGCAATTCCGTTTTATTTTTATGAATAGTGGCAACAAATAAGGCATTCAAGTTCCTTATTGTTATTACTTGCCTTTTTATAAGGGGATTCGAGCCTACATAAAATATGAATAAATAAAAAACGTGCCCGCAAACCGAAATGAGAGATTGAGGAAAATGCACGGTCCCCTTACAAAAAGGAATTCTTCAAAGATTGGAGGTTTAAACAGGTTATAGGCGGATAAAACTGGATTTACTCTGCAAAGATTCCATATTAGAATTTGGTATGATATATCGCTCCGTTTGGAAGTTCCCGTCACGTTACTGTGAACTTATGGGATAGCTTTCGAAGGTTCCCGAATTTATTTTTCTTACAGACAATTCATTTTCTAGCAACTTTGTAGCAGATAAAACACCTATTGTGGAATCTCAGGAAATATACTTTTATCTTACTTCTTGATAAACATACTGTTGTACTTAATAAAAATATATCTTTACCAAATCAAAGTCAACAAATTATTATTACAGGTATGATACTTCTGACATCTTTCTACCCACTTGAATGATATCACTTACAATTTTTGCTATCACCCAAGTTTCTTTTCAGGTTCCAGCGGGCTTACTTACATATTGTCACTACAACGACCAAACTACAAACCTTGAACGCTACATTTGCACACTGACATCAGCTAAACGTATACTATATGTTGTAAATAATTTGGTGTTGCTGAGTGTCTTGGCAAACGCTTTAAATGTTCTAAAAGTGCTCTTTACATAAACGAATTTACAATATAACTTATTGATTCCAAATTCAAGTCCATGATAAAAACACTATAGATTTCATTTCACAATATTTTAACTCTTATATTTTTATTCGAGAGTAAGCACGAATTTAAGTTGTTATAAGTAAAAAATGATTTTAAGTATTACTTCATTTCACATTCAACTAATACAGCTCTAATGGACGTGGATTTGGTTTCAACCATAATTTTGTACCGTTATTTTGTAAAGAGTCACTTCATATTGGTTGCAAATCTCTATCTTGCTTCTCTCTGGCAATACGTTTGGGAACTTGACTCACTGTTTTCAATTTCTATTTACTAACACAATGAATAAATGCTTGCCTATTCAATTATTTGTTCTGTGTTTTGGAGCTTCATTTGACAAACAATAGAATAATTGAAGAATAGTTTGTTATTTACAAAAGAAAATCAAAGGTGTTTGATATAAGTCATTTTGCTAAAATTTATGAATTCGAAATAATATCACACGTGGTCGATATTAGCCATTTTGTTGCTATAGCAACAAAATGTAATTTATAAATTATTGAACTTGATATCTTTAGAAGAAGTACTTTCTTGGGGTATATCATTGAAACATATTGTGTGCGCCTTAAGTCAAGCTTAATTTCCAATTAATTTCAAATGTTGCTCCAAATTTCTGTGCATACTTACATTTAAACTGTTTTCTGTGTACCCGACCAACAAGATCACTGCACGTACTGTCTTCTTCCCTTCTGAGCTCTGTCACGTAATGCACCAACTATTTAGTCGGTAAAACGGTCGCAGTAAAGTCTTTTCCTTGGAAATTTTCAACGACCCCTCTGTTTGTAGGTCAGTGAAAAGATCCAGTGACCACTTAAAGAGGTCAGCTCCTTTAAAGAAATTTCTCGATTCTTTAATAAAACTTCAAAATATAACGACCATCTCATCTTTCCTTGACCAATCATTATACTGTACTAAATTAGCTACTTTTGCTGATGTAATACTAGATTTTATTACTGACAATGAACTTAACGACTTGTCATCAAGTTTTATGCGTATATTACATTTTGCCTATACTCTTAGAATACTTTCTCGTTACTTGTTTTATATGTCCGTATACTGACTGATTTCATGTAATAAAAAGGAATGCTTTCTCCTTCAACATTTTTACCATCACCAATTATGTCATCTGCGATTGCAATGAAATACTCAAAGTCGAAAATTAAAATATCTCTTAAATAGCCTTAGATTTTGCTCTTCGGCGTATCAGGGAGTCCAAATAAAATTTAATTCTATTACCAAATGTGTGATTTTTTCATGGAAAAGCGATAAATCTTAATTACAACTCAACTCTTGTATTTGGAATAAAGACCGTTATACCTCCAAATAGATTAATGTGAGCATGTGAATCTTCTTGGTCGCCAAAAGCTGTCTGTGCTAGTGTATAGGAACGAATGTTTCTTCTTGCAGGCTCGGAGCGCTAGCACCAGTAGCTTTAGGAGCGTAAGCCAGGTAATGGAAATACGCTTATCACGCCTTTCCATCTACATTGACTGTTTGATTTGGTTGGTTGTTTTAGTCGGCAATGATTTTCATAAACGAAAAAAAGAGTTCAACAAATAGAAAATATAATAAAAAAGTTTATTTATGCCAAGAAACTAGTGTAAAAAAAGACAATTAAAAAAACTCTGCAATAGAAAATATAAAAATAATTGCCAAAAAGATTTTTGTCATGGCCCATGAGTCATTTGCGTTACCTTTGTAGTTTGTTTTAGCTGTAGCAGTAGAATTATCATCATCAGGCGTAGAATCGACGACGGTAAGTGGCGACACACAATCAGAAACAGAACATCTCATCGTAGAAACTTAAATAGTTTAATATTAGATACTAATAATCAATTTATCTAACTGAATACAAGAAACTTCAAGAACAAAACACCAGCTGATTAACTATACAAACACAAAAATACAAAACTGGTAAGTTTATATGCCTGTTTGGACCTTGGGACTGCAGTCTCGAAATTTTCTTATAAAATGACAATATCAATTTTTTTATGATTTTCAGGAATACAGGTACCTTTTTACACAATATACTTTTAGGTCTAGACATGTTACTTACAAATGAAAGAAATTTCAAGATCAAGATCTTCCTACATTAATATTTGTTAGCCTGTGGGTTGTTTTTTTTATTTATTTTTCAGTTGTAACATACCTATTTCAAGAATAATTAACCGAAGATTTAACAAAAACCGATTTTCCTGTTTTGTTCAAGAGCAAAGCGTTGTAACACATTCAGAAAGTTTTAAACGAATGCCGATTCGTTAACGAATTTATGCAAAACGAACAATCGCTTGTACTTCGAACTCGACACTCGAACCCGAAATTAGGTCACGAGCTCTCATCTAGACTAATGAGCATTGCTGCGATACGATTTAATAGTGAAATCTTTATGAACAATGCCATTGTAATAGCACAATGTTTTGTTTTCATAATTATCACACACCTATAGTATATTATGGACCCCATTAAAAATATTGGTATTTAACATGTACATACTTTATCTACTATTTATTGGGACATTTTTATTTTTGTAAATGCAACAGATTAATTTTGGTAACATCTTGAAAATCCCAAACTTTATTCAAATAAATTTAACATTCTTGACTAACGAAGCGTAACTTGTGTATGTACTTAACATCACTAATCGCGTCAGACCAATGTCCTAGAAACCTGGATTATCGCTTGTAATCTAATTTCCGTAATCCTAATTTGTATAAACCGGCTTTGATAACCCGGGTAAGGATAAACGTCTCAAAGTTGTCGCAACCCATTTGTAAACACGTTTACAAATTAGCCGGATTACCCCAGTTTTGATATCGTACAAGTTTTCATATGGGAAGAAAGTTCCATATTTCCTCTTTAAGAGCCAACTTTTCTTTCAGTTCAATTAGCCGTGATAAAATGACATTTGGGAGAGAAGAAATGCAAGAGTTTTGCTGTGTTTAAATGCATTTTTCGTAAATACAATTCCGATTTACTTTTCAACTATTTTGTAAGTGTAGTGTAGAGTGATTTACACTCAGAAAAATACTAGGTTTCTCTCGGTGACAGTGATAACAAAGTGCTTCAGAGTTGCAAATACGAAATGTTGTCGCTTGAAAGAGTTTTGCACTTCTCCCAAGTGATATCTAGCTTTTTATTTTAGCATATTGTTTTCAGTTTTATTTTCCTTTCTCAAAGTGTATTTAAATGCATGAAATTCTAGTCTCGTCTAGGGGCTGACTTGAGTATACATAATTCATTTAAATTCTCTCACGTGTTTAGTTTAAGTGAATTTAAAGATAATGTATAATATGGTCCCTTATATATATGAATACTAAATTCAAGGAGTTCAGCCCAATAGCTTATAAAGTATTTCTTTTTTTCGCGAAATATAAATTATCTATACAATATGTTAAAAAAACCCTGTCCGACCCGTTAAGGTGTTATCAGGTATAGAGTCAAGGTTCTATTTGTGTAATTATTTTCATAAAATATTAGAAAAAAAATACCCCATGAAAAAAAAAGATAAAAAATACTACACTTAAACAACTTACATGGCAACGCGAAGGGCGGTGACGGGGCGCGGCATAGCGCCGGCACTCGCAGGTAGCGCAGTCATGACCCCAGATAACCCCGGCTCTTATTATTTGCCAGATAATAATGTGTCAATCGTAAGAAACAGAGACTTTTTGGTAGCTCTGAAAAGAGCTTTTTTTTGTGGTGGTGATTAGTGTTTGGTGGACACGTGGCCTGCCTGCGTCAAACCTTTTCCGACCCTGCGTTGCCCGTAGTGAACACGCGTTTGTGCAAACGCTGGAACGCACGCTCTGACGGCACTGTGATACCCAGCGGAATAGCAAAATGCACTTCATAGTCTCTGCGAGCTTCACAATAATCACAGTCACTCCTATCCAGACACATGAGCATATTAAAGTATTCTTCACTCGTATACGACATTTTGCGGATCAACGGAACGTAAAGACCACTCGGAAGTAATGTCATCGCGAAACTGACCTGTAATAATATCGGGATAGCCGCCGGCACGTGCCGCGGCGATATCATAGGCCGTGGCTACGTTTATTGTAGTACCGACAAAGCGAGTAGGCGGCGTCAATGGAGCCGCGCGCCGGGAGTGTTAACGTTTTTTTTAAAATTACCCCGTTTTAGGGTAAATAGGTGCTAAACTTGCTAACTTTAAAAATCTCAAAAAAAAGTATTAATGAATTACGTAATTTTGATACTTATTTTGGTAACGTTATCAAAGCAACTTTATCACCCTTTCGGCTCGGACAGGGTTTTTGTTACATATTGTATACTCAATCGTTTTTAATATTTTTAACACTCACAGTGTTCTTTCTTATTTATAATGAAATTAAAAATTCGCGATACTTTTTTGACCAATATTGTTTTTTACAAAACCACATCTATTTGTACTTTATTTGCTTAGTGAAAGCTGTCTCAGGAAAAATGGACCACTAAAACCATAGAGAAAAAAGGACATGAACTAACCGAGGTCTTTACACACGACACATGAACAATATTGTTTCAAATTTCATTTATTCTGTAAAAACTTAACATTTTGGCTATATTATTAAATTTTTCAGAGTATCATGAATATGAATATACTCAAGCATTCATCTATCTTTTGATTATTTTTTTGTCTATTCTTTTGATTTTTGATCATTATTAGACCTACAAAGTAACACATTGTATTTCCGTTCCTTTGAGTTACTCCAGTCAGACCGCAGGGCAGAAGCAGTCAAAGCAAGCCCACATTCAAAGTGCTTGTTTGGAGAATCCGTGTATGGTAATATGGGCTTTAAAACGACTTCTACGTGGGTTCCGTAGTTAGATAAAAATATATTTTTTTTCAAAAACAAGCTGAATTAAAAATCTTGCGGTGAATTTCGTATACCGCCTTTACGGAGATTTTCAGTTTTTACTATTATCTCTCCCTAAAACATTTCTCGGTCTTTGAGGTTAATAATCAAAATATATTTAATGATTTACCACCTACAATATCTGTAGTACTTTTGTTAAAGTCCCAATAATAAGTAGGAATACGAAAATAGGTTCTTGGCAATGTTTTTCAAGTTGTTGGAATGAAAATTTAAACAAATCAAAAATGAATCCCCATAGTTTTCGTCTTTGTATACTGAGAAACAAAGTAAAAAGAGAGGTTACTTAATTTAAGCACCAAAAAACTTGTAAAAAAATATTAAATGTATGCAAAAAGGGCAAAGTTAGACCAAACTGTGACAGGATTTTCTATTGAACCAAATTTCTCTTATCTTTTTTCGAAAATCATAATAACCTGATGTCCTAGAGTTTTTAATATAGGTTTGAAACGTTCACGATCGAATTTCCATCATAAAAATTCACTCTTCAAAGCGTTTCGTCCTGACTGAGGTTCTAGTACATTTGCAAGGTATTGAACATAAATTTCGTCTTAACAATATTGACAAAAATGTGTCTTAATAGTTATCATTGAGTGTTTGATGTTACGAATTCTACCCATAAGGTATAAAAAAATGCGGGTCATTGAAACAAAAATAGCTATTTATTACAGTGACTAGAGCATCTTACATTTTATGGTGTTATTCATCATCTTCGTCTAATCGCCAGTCATCATTTCCATGAACTCTGAAATGAGAACATTCATTTATTATTTCCTCAGTTAAATTCGCGCTCGGTATAGTGGACAGAATATTTCACAAATTAGGGTCGCAATATTAATTGAACAAAATTGAATTATCATAAGATAAATTTGTGAACAGATTAGGCGCGGGGTTAACCACAATATCTTAGCCGAATATTGCTTAAGGTATTGTGGTTTTACATTAAATTGTAGTATTTAATTAATACCGTCATTATTCAAGCCTTAATTTTGACTTCCGAGCAATGCGGCTTGCGGCTGCGGCTCGCCGCATGCGGTCCCTCGGAGCCGCGCAATTTTCATGGAACTATGGGAGTGTATAAAACCCTTTCCGAGCGAGACCGCATGCGGCCTTTCTACATAATCCTATAGTTCCGTGGTAGCCGCGCGGCCACCAGAGCGGCATGCGGCTTGACGCAAGCCGCATCGCTCTAAAGTCAACCTTTACAGAACGTAGTACACCTATGTGTAATTGTGTGACTTGTTCTTGTTTTCTTCGCTCTCATGATCTTCTTTCGACGTCAAAGAATGTATTTGACACATGAAAGGCTTTTATTTCTGTTATACTCAGTAATAGCGAAACTATGAGTGCCACCTTGACTCCTTGCCCGGATGAACGCATACCAGCAAAATATGGTGAATTTACCTATCTTGGACTAAAAATAATCTAATAATAATGTATCAAATGACTCAAAGACAATGATGCCAGACAGCAAGCCTACCGCTTAACTAATTATTATACTAACATCCTTTAAAATAATGAGAAAATTTCAAGATGAATGTCATAACTTTTTAATTGCAATCGTAATTCCGTTAGCTTTAGACGACTTAAAATACTAAAGCTTTCAGAAAAGCAATAAAATGTTTCAAACGCCGCTTTGAAAATTAAAAATCATGGCTTCCATTCCAATTGCAACTGTTTTTGTTGCGATTGCTTTAGAGCAAGGCGGTAGATTGGCATATAAAACAGACTTTAAAAGGTGAGACGGTGGGCAATTTTTTCGTACCATCAAAGTCCACAGTCCCAGAGTCGTCGGTATCAATCTCGGCAATCATTTCGTTTAGCTGGTCCGGAGTCAGCTGGTCGTCTAGCGCGGCGAGGATCTCGCGAAGACTCGAAGTTGGGATGTAACCGTTTCCTGGAACACAATTTGTTTGAATCAGTCTATTGCAAAGGTCGTGGGAATCCGCGAAATGAGAGCAGCGCGGTCCTTTAGTCCCACCAGCTTGTGCGCGACATTACTGCGGTCGCCAGAGGTGCGGGAGACGAGGCATGCTGTGACATCTAATTTCCCCACTGTAAATCTTTTAAAGAACCGAGAACTTTAATTCAGAGTTAAAGACGTGTTTAAATAAGGTGCATGCGTTATAGTCACGCTACAAGCACCTTTGTAGCTTCGTATTAACACGCCTCTACGGCCATCGTAGATATAATATAGACCCTACACCCATAATGTGGGGTTTTAGGGGTCCTCCTAGCCGAATTTCGACCACGGCGGCCTACCTCAACAGAGATTAGCCAACTGCGCGGGACATATTATATTGCACAAGTGTGTGCGCAATACACAGGTGCACTCTCTGTTCCTTCTCTCTCATAATTCGTTGAGACGGCAGTCAGATATGACCGTAGAGAGATTAGGCGCAGGACCAACGGCTTAACGTGCTTTCCGAGGCACGGGGGTGTTAACACCACCAACTTCCTGACTCCGGAGCTGTGTCTAAGTAATTTCAAGACAGAAAAACTCAAAAACTCGGCCCGACCCGGGTTTCGAACCCAGGACCTCCTGGATAGTACCCAGCGGGCTGACCACTAGATCAACGAGGCAGTAAGGGGTACAGCGGTACTGTAGCCACTTAAGACACTACTGTAGAACTTGTTTATGGAGCTTATGCTGCTATTAAAAAGTTCTGATCTGACCGGCCAGTGTGCTGTACACTGGCCGGCTATTACAGAGCTTGCGTACTAGTTGGGATGCCTTCAGTCTTTCTTTTTGTGACAATTCTTGCTACACACATTAGCATATTTCGCGTGAAATTGCACCAATTAACGGCAACATACATCTTTGTGTGAGATGAGACTTTATGTCCTTTGCAGTAAGTTTTAGTCATATTGGCTCAGGCGTTAATATATGGACATTGCTTTGTATAGTTACTTGCGTTCACTAGAACTACCGTATCACCGATCTTTGCGGCCCGCTCCAATCACCAAGGTTGTTTGTGCCTAAACAACTATTTGCAATGGACTATTTGCTAGGTTCTCACCTCTTGTTGTGTAGGGAACTAGTCTAGTAAGTGCGTAAACAGAGCATTGAATAAATAGTTTTGACCTTGGAATCAGCTTTGTCTTTCTGGGCCGGAGACGGTGTGATTGTGTTGTGGAGCAAACGAACTCTTTCGCCTGAGGTATTACGAATAGTTTATAGAAATTGCTTATAAATATGATACTTAATGACACGCTGTAAAAAAGGATTCTTATGTTATTGTATACTTTTGTTTCTTATCCTAGAGGAAAGAGAAAACCCATATTATTATATTAGATTTCCAGACAATCCTGATTAAAAAACTGCCAAATTCTACGCGTACCATTATGATCTTGATATCAACGTTTTAGTGGAGTCAGTCGGTTATGGAAGAGTCTAGTAGTCATTGGCTCATACGTTCCAATACATACTTTTTTTCCCGATACGTGCATGCATAGTGCGGTTCTGATAAGGTGTATGGAACAGATCTCTAGGAGGTTTTATTTTTAATTCACAGGCAGACCTTTGACCGCAATTTCACCTGATAGTAACTATTATAAATTATGTGCTGATGGTAAGTTACGATGCGGCCGAAAATGGGTCATGGAGGTAAACTTCACTAATTCAATTTACACTTGTTTAGTAGTAACTATGTCACGCAGATGTGCTTTGGTGCGACTCCCATTTTGTCAAAGTAGATAATGAACCATACTCTCTAGTGCTCTGCACAATTACATTACTAGCAATCCAGAAAACATTTTCGACCGATCTTTGAGTAGGTAAGTGCTCCTACAATGCCAGTATTGTAAACCTTTCACAGTCAACAATTCACAAGAGCAATGGCTTTTTGATACGCTCAGAGTAGGGTATTGTTCTTCCCTCTCTGATTGATTAACGACGTTGACGTCCAATTGAGCTTCGTATTTAATTAAACACTGATTTCTGTTTCAACGCGGCCCCCAAATTGTAATGAGGTGACTCCATTTATTACCTACTAATCCTACTATCAGTCGGATTTTCCATACAAACTTTAATTCCCTATTTCACCCCTTGATGATTTTATTTTACATCTTGACAATAATACCTTATGTCCTTCCTAGGATCTCTTACTATCTCAGGACCAGATTTCAGTTGAATCGGTTTTTGTAGTTTTGGAGCCTATTCAATACAAACAAACCGGCCAAGTGCGAGTCGGACTCGAGCACGAAGGGTTCCGTACGATTAACTTACAACATTAGACAGTATAGGCAAAAAAAACTTTTTAACCTCGTAAGGCTCAATGACCTCATATGATGACATAAACTAGATTTTATTTACAGCCTAAACTTATAATCCACATGCTTTCAATTATCGCCCAGTGTCCTCATCTGATCACATATAAAAATATTTCGCTTAGGAGTATTTGGTATGAATTAATCATTTTTTAATATATATTTATTTATTTTTTCATATATAATTATTTATATTTAGTATTTATGGATATTTAGTTATAATTTATACATACATTATAATGACATTTATTTATATTAAGTTCACATAATTATATTTATTACATTTCTTCATTCTTAATAATTGTAAGCTAAGTTTTTGATCCGGGCCGTAGCTATTGAGAAATAATATGTCATCATGTGAGCACATTGGGCAATAATTTATGAGAAGTTATTTTAATGCTGGGCCTTACGAGGTTAAGTTTATACTGTTCTTTTGGAAAAAAATATTTATTTTTATTTTATTTATAATTTCAAACGTATTCATCACAGGATACCCGAAACAATTTTATATAAGAGTTTCCGCGCCTGTTTCTTTACGTGAGTGATTTGAAGTTTATAGGTTTAGAAATTACAGGGGAGGGGGACCACCGTGTCAGCGACTTTGGCGGGCTATATCTCGCAAATGGTAAAGCTGATAAAAAAGTGTTGTATGAAAACCATACCTTATTTTTATAGTCCTTTTCAACGATACCCCACACAAGGGGGTGCACTCAAAAAAATAATTTACCCCCCTCTTTACATATATGGCGAGGTACCCTTAAAAAAGAGGTAATTTTAATTTTTTGTATTTTAAAAAATGAGATCTTTAAGTGAAGTATCCTCGAACTAAGTTACATGCAAATAAGTCCATAAACGTAGAAGATATTCTGCTGTGACAAACTAGGACGGACGGACTGAACGATCTTATTAGGGTTCCTTGTCGGACTACGGAACACTAAAAAACAATCAAATTTTTCTTCTATTATATTAAAGATGATTTGCAAAAACTGATTTCATTATATGCGCAATTATAATACGCCCATGGTTGTCACTCAATAAAAAATAAGCAGCTTAATCAAACTGACCTGGATAAATTATAATTCTGAAAACAGTTTATCCATTGAATACGAATACCCTACATCTCTTCCAAAATTATGAAAGCTAACACAATTAAGTGCTGCTATCAACGCTATCGCGTATCTAACAGCTTGTTAACAACAAATAAACAATTAAGTAGGCTCTAAGTTAGGTAATAAATTGTTAACCTCTCAAAATGTTTGGTAATGAGTTTCACCCAGTTTGCCAGTACTTTACATTGGTGATAAAAGTCTATGATGATGTGTTCCGCCACGACTACATGATGACAATATGACCATCTCACGCTTTATTTTTAAATTGTACGGGACGCCCTGGATTTCGTCAATCCTCGGAGCGTCGTGTCCGTATCAGTGATGGTTAGCCTATGTAGGTGGACTGTATTGTAGAAGGGCTCCTTTGGTAAAGAAAACTCCGGGTTTCTTAGTGAATGCAGTCTTCTTAGTGTGTAGTCGTTGAGCTGAGATCGGAGTGTGTTTCTATGGAAAGCTGGCGCTATATTTATACTGTCAAATTGAGGGAGGCAGGGTATCCTGCTTCCACCCCCGCCGCCTAGGAGCGAGAAGGGAGATACCTCTGTCTCTTTCTAATCTTGTTCCTATCGTTGGGTCGGGCAATACCGTATAGAGAGCCGGTATTTCCTGACCCTCCTATCCATGTGCAGTCACAGAATACTAGTACTTCGTACAGAAGCATGACTTAGCAAATTGTATTCAAAGAAATGTCTGCTCAATGTCGTCAACAATATGGCGTAATTTAGTTCACCTCAGAGTCAAGCACATTTTCGTGTAGACACCTACAAAAATCTATTGCAAGATAATTTCATACTTATTGCTCTGGAATATGATTCATAATACACTAAACCTATTCAGTGACGTAATATCACGTGACGCGATAGGGTTGACTGCTACGAGAAGCTTCTAACGCCATCTAGCGCCTCTTTCTAGTTCTTTATTCATTCTCGTCCAGCCAGCAACGTAGCCGCGCGGCCGCCGGTGAATAAAACGCGCGAGCGTGGCTCTGGCCGGTAGCGACACGCAACTTGTTTTAGCACCTACGTAGGTGCGCCGCATGTAGGTAAGTTTTTGCTACCTCCGTGGGGAGATACACAGGCCTGGTGCAGTGTACCTATTTATTTCTTTATTTACATAATTTACATAACACAACAAGAAATTCTATTTTACACAAATTATGAAAGGCAATTTAACAAACGATAAATGTAGAAACTATAAACTATACATAAACAATTACGGTCGTTGTCTACACAATTATCAAACTATATTATCTAGAAACTATAAACTATACATAAACAACTTCGGCCGTCGTGTACATAATAAGTAATAGCAAGGACTTCTAAGCATTGCTACATCAGCCTAAATACTTAGATGCGATTGAAGTAATCCAAGATTTGGATAAACGGCAGATCAAGTAATAAGATTTGGACTGGCTATGCTGAGTCTATGTTAATTGTAGCTTGTCTGCCAAACAAATCCCCAAGCTCTTGGTTGTTTATTGACAAACAGCAAACAGCTTTCATGCCTGCCGGCCAATTTAGCTAGTATTAGTGAAATACAATAGGGATTACGTTACTGCTCATATAGATACTTGTTTTGGCTATTTTCGAGCTTAGTAGATGAGCATGTAGTGAAGTAAGCCTTATCGCAAACTTTGACAGGAACAGAGAGTGCCTATGTATTGCATATATTTAAACTTGTGCACTATAATATCTCTTGCGCATTTCATTTAGGTATTTAGTTTAAATGATAAGTATAGCTATCCAACGCGGTAACGCAGCCAGCATCCTCGCCTCCTTGCCTCAAGGACACGGGTTTAATTTTGATTAAGTATGTTTTAAGGTTATTTATTTTTATTTCATGCATGTCTTTGTTTTTCTTTTCTTTTATTATAAGATGGAGTAGACATTTTTTCGATTAAATTTGATCTAATACTAACATACTTTATATCGAGTTTAGATTAGTTAAAAATCAAATACTGCAGTTTGTTTAAAATCCTTATTAATATCATCGCGCAAGGTTCGTACAAGAGACATATTTTTTAGAATCGACTTGGGTCCTATAAAGAATTTCAGTTGAAATCATTTTTGGTACCGCCACCTCACCCTCGATTTACTTTTTCTTCAGAAAAATCATGTTACGATTACTTTACTGTCCACTCCTCAAAATGAAGCTACTAAAAGCCTGACAATGTTGCTCTGGCGCCATGTGAGCTGGGAACTAGTGGATTGCACTCGAAGAGCGGGCGCACATTGAGGCTCAAGACGCAGCCCCTCAATAAGACCTCTAGTAGCTTAGTTAGAATCTGCGTACATTGAGCCACTAGTCGCGACTACTAAACAAGCGAGCGCGGGCGACTTGCCAAATTTCGAATACAGTGGCCAATCTCAACAGAGATTAGCCGACTGCCAGGGTATTATAGTGCACAAGCGTGTGCACAATATACAGTGCACTCTCATAATTCGGTGAAACGGCAGTCCGACATGACCGTAGAGAGCTTAGGCGCAGGACCAACGGCTTAACGTGCTTTTCGAGCCACGGGGTGTTAACACAATCAACTGACTCCGGAGCTGTGTCTGTGTTATTTTAAGACAGAAAAACTCAACACTTTTCGACCCGACCGGGGATTCGAACTCGGGACCTCGTCCAACGAGGCAGTCATCCGATGCAATACAAAATGTATGAAAAACTTTGTCTGCAGCTTGTGGTCGCGTCTAAAAGCCGCGTCCGGTGGTTCAATTCCCGCTCTTAGTCCGCTAATACAAAGTTATAATTTAATTTAATTTCTACTGGTACCTACTACACTATACAGGATCTAAAATTCAAGCGAAAAATTTTGCTCAGGTATATTCAAACAATATATTCTAGGTGAAAACTAATCATAAATTCATCTGAGAACGATTAATTTTCGTGAAAATTATTTTTCATTTCTTATCTGTCTCTGACAGGCGCTTAATTCCAAAACTGCCCCGAGTTCCGACTTTAAATTGGATAAAGTTTCTGCACGTGTTTTGCAGCAAAATATTTATACTAGGTATTTAACTTAAAATAGCAGGTATTTTTGCATTCATACTGCATTAACACTACCGATTCTAGCACCTCTCTTTTATTTAAATTCGTCTTATTCTTAGAAAAATAGAATTGTGTTAAAGTATAACTTGTCGGATTATTTTGAATTGATGACAATTAACTGATATTTAATTAGTCATTCTAAACAAACAGTGAGATACTTGATCTCAGGTCCCGTATGCCCAACGGTTTTTGGTGCTTTGAAAGGCACGGGGGTATAAGCACTAACATTCTGACTCCAAGCAGCTCCGGGTTAATAATGTCGAAAACAACTTAGACTAGCTCCAGCTGGACCACAAATTTGACTTCGGGAGCTCTTGAACAGGAGCCGGCGTGCTGACCATTAGATTAACGAGGCAGTCGTTTAAATAAAAGCGATAGTTAGGCTCCGCGCAGATGGGCCACCGACCACTGCCATCGGTGGCTAGCAACAAGCTGATTACATTGTGATATGTATCGAAGCCGGGACACGAGTAAAACATCTGCTGGTTTGAAACACAAGTTTTATTGACGGTAAGGTGATGGCGGACGCAGCCGCGCATCTATACGTATAGCTATGCGCTAGTATCTATACGCCTTCCTTCCCCTAGTTGACTACTACATAATTAAAAGAATTGCCTATAATCTACTCTAGGACGCCTGCGTAATCTGGACAGCGAAGTAGTTCCATTCGCCGGTGAGGCGGGCTCTGGCAAGTTTGTATTTTTTAATATGTTTAGTATGAAGTTCTGAGTGTTCGCGACACACCTTCGGCCATTTCAACAAAACATCTGTCAAAGGACCTAGCAGATGAGTGTCAATTTTAGCGGCCTTCGTTTGCGTGAGACCAAAGGGCATGACGGTGGCCCATCTGCGTCAACTCGGCTACGGCAAGATGACGCCGCGCTTACAGCGGGAGGGGTGAGAAGGTACGGAGAGACGTAAGCGCATGGACGACGAACCGTAAGCGCAGGGACCGCTAGTTAATCGACCCGCAAAACGGTTCGTGAGTTGGTCCTGAGGCGAAGCGATTACGTTACGATTCCGGTAAGTGTGCGTTGCAGTACGGAGTTTCATACAAAGAATACCGAACGGCTCGAGTTGATACGTTTACGTTCCGCTTACGAGTTGATAAGTGTGCTGTGACCTTTACAGTCAAAAACATGGTTACGATTCTCCAGAGTAGAGGACTGAGTGTAATTTCACGCAGCTTAGGCGCTCGGACTTGCCGACTACGCCCTTTGATGTGGGCAGAACTGATTCAGAGTGGCTCGGGGACTGTTACTGACCATAAACTAGGTCTTGTCAGAAATAGGACTGGGCTTTCGTTTGTGTTGCATGTGAGTAAAGTTAATCGGGATATGGTGCGTAATGTGAGGATGCTTGATGACCGTCTTGGTGTAGTGGTTCGCGCTCGGGACTACAAAACCGAGTTGCAGGTTCGAATCCCGCAAGAGGCAAATGTTTGTGTGATAAGCACTAGCATTTGTACTTAAGTCATGGATGTATATAAACGTATATATTAAGTATGTCTATTCGTTATCCTAGCACAAGCTCACGCTAAGTTTGGGGTTAGGTAATGGTTGTGTTTGTTGAAACAATTTATTTATTTTATAATATAGAAATATAGGACAGAATTAACAAAAACTTTACATAGTATAAAACAAGCTGACTACGCAACGGATTTAAACGCAGTTTTCCACACGATATCTTTATGTGTAGAGTTATTCTAAAAGAAGGTTTATACCTAAGCATAAGTACTGTGGCCAACACATCAGTAATATCATGGACGAAATATGCATTTTAAGATATAAGTTGCAAAGCAGTATATTAAAAACAGATTTTTTTGCTATATCGATTACGATAATTGATATAGGTCATTGATGCACTACGTCATACAAAATCAAAGCCCAAACATGGCACATGTTATTATTCACCTTATGAAGCTTCAACTGGCTAAGTTCATACATTGCCGCTTGAGCTTCAGCTATTTAAATTGTCATGTGTAATTACGCAGCAATGGATGACGACACTACGTCATATGTCAAATATCATTCATTGAAGATTCATAAGCCAATAATACGAACAAAGAAGTAATGGAGTAGATTGTTTGTTCATGTTTTGTACGAAATTAAGTAACTGGTGAAAGTCATGATTTATATTTTATTTACTACTTTTCATAAAATTAGGTATATTATGTGTATGAGAATACGAGTATTTTTTTAATGAAGACACTTTCATAATAATCATATTTCTACATTTCTACTATACAGGTCCAAACTTGTCATACTACAACCAATAATAATTATATTGACACAATCCCCCAATTCTGGGTAGGTACACTACAACTACACTAAACTACAAACTAACCTAACCTAACTCATTGAAATGCGGGGATGGTTCACATTTCGATGCTCGACAATAACACAAACGATAATGTACAAAATTGATTTTGAGGCAAAATATTCTATAGGTACTATAGTACACACACACCAACAACATGTTCCACAGATTTATAAGAAGCATAAGGCTACTGCCACAGGTATTATTTTAGTTAATTAATGAGTGTAATAGTATTATAATCGGATTACTAAATTATTCTATTGAAAATGTATCTTATGCTTTGAACATTACGTTATTATTTCTCTGCAGCTGTTTTTATTGTTAGCACGGTTTAAAAGACAAGAGTTTCAGCAGAAATTACTATTTATAAAACACTTTTTGTCGTCTTTATTTTAGCTACAGTGTTATTAAAGTGTGGTTTTATGAAAACACTTTGATTTACTGCTAAGGTAGCTAGAAGGTTCTCTTCTAAACAGTTGGCTAACTTAATTTAAAAATGAGGTGAATAAGGTTACCTAGTTAAGTTCAGTCGGAAGTACGTCAAGGCATACATTTGAACTACAAAAACTGCGTTTATCATGTAAGGAGTAGAAGCGGTATCAAGGTCGACACGTGTAGTCTGACTTGCGGTGTGTAAGTACACTCGGCTCACGTCAGACTACCCCACTTTCACTTTAAAACCACCCCTATTAACTACGTAATAAAAGCTGTTTTATAGCTCACATGTAACCTGACGTACTGCTGGCTGTACTAAAATTAAAAACCGTTTCTTTAGTCTAGGTACTCGTTATACCTAACTTCTACATTGGATTTTACCGATGGCTAAGATATATGACAGTTAAACAACAAGCAAGTTAAGTACAAGATAAAAACATAGGCTGGGTGCCCCGAATACTAGCCTAATTGCAGCCTTTTTGCATCTACATCCCTTTACGTGTAGTGTAATACCTACATATCAGATTCAGAAAAAATATACGAACACACAACGCTATATTTTCCCTTCTCATAAAACTCATCGTCCTGGTTTATTGCGATAAATTTGCTCCATTTTCTTTACAAACATAATTTTGTGGAAACCTAAAAACTCAAGTATTTTGTTTAACAAAAAAAAAACATTGGCTACTCTATCCTTAAAATTGACTTTGTTCCGATGACGTCACGTATTTTGTTTCATTTTAGCTTTGGGTGTGAAAGTGATAGAAGATTGGCAATGTTTTACCAAAATAAATTAGAAAATAAAATATTAAAGCAGGTTTCAAGTATTATTTCCGTTTCAAACCTTGTCAATAATATTTACCTACCGATGAAACGTCATTCCATATTTTTTACGATTCATTGAGCTGTGATTTTTGCAATTTTTGACGACACACTTAGGCATGTTCATTGTTTGACGGACCACGCGTCATTAGATACTTAATCGGCTTAAAATGGCGATCCGGCCGATTAGAGCATGTGCCATAGCTGTCAGTGTGATGAGATATCCCTATTAAATCAATGATGTAGGTTAATAACTTACAGGATTTATTAATATAAAGGATTTTGACTAAGACTCTATAGAAACTGGGCCCACTTTGCGTCAGCACTCGTCTTTAAAAAATGTGCGGATAAAATATATAAATATTTAAAGACACACACAAAAAATATTTTTTTTAAATAATCAGGGGTTAACGAGGAATTCAATGGCAGATTAGGCATTTTGAGGTTATGTTTTGTGATTGCAGAATTAATTATGTGATTAATTTATGAATTTTGTGATTAAGTTTTAATTTTAAACCCCTTTTCGTTAGATTATTTCAAAAATACCAGTGCAATTACAATTCAAAACAAGATTTTTGAAATATAAACTACACAGACGCCATCTGGGCCCGGCTTTGGTCAATATCCTTTATAATATAAGTACGGGATGTTCTCAGTACTCAATATTTAGTTCATAAAAAGGCATTTTAGTTTTATATCGTTCACTGTGAAATCGACCCTGTGATTCATTCTCAAATGTATATCAGTGAAAGTACCTAATCCTTCTTAATTACCTAATTTACTGAGGTATTCGAAACATTTTTGTCACCATCTCAACTTTCCTCAAATTTTTTGATTGAATAAAATAGGTTAATTGTGTAATGGCGACCTTAATTACAAGCAATTTTTCTTTTTTCACTGGCACAAGAACAATATTTCCACGGATATCATTTTTCCAGTTTGCTTAAGTTAGAATTATGATATTCTTGCTTTTACAAATGTTTGCAATCTATAAAACGAAAACTATGACCTATTATTTTCAACTTGTCACAACAGCTTGTCTGTGTCACGAAGTGTAAACTCTTTATTTTTGGGCCATAATATAGCAATGTTTGGGCCTTCAGCCCCAAATCCGCCCATACCTATTGTTCCTATTGACGACTGCACGTGGCGTTTTCTGTTCTAAATTGCATAAATTATTTTTAAATTGACTTTACTTGTCTGCATCTTTTAAGTTTTTATTAAGAAACCAAAAATTCGCATACGAGCCCGAGTTAGGTACTTGACCACATACATTTATCTCAAGATCTGCTAAATCAATTTTAATTTAACTTTTTGATTTTTTATTAGGTTAACTAATGTAGCGTACATCATATTTTTGTTTTGTTTCAGCTAGAAATAGCAGAATAACTATCAATACCTACATTAAAATATATCTTCAGGAAATATCGTAAAAGGGTGAAAGTTACGATAAAAAAGGTAGCGGGCAAAGGTAATAACAATATTGTTATGTCTTTATTGCATTGGCTGGATTTAGACGATTTTGATTCTTTTATTTAATGCCGTAAAATTTCTACAACGAATAAAATGTCGTTTTATAGCTGTAGGGCAGTAAATAACTTTTTATTAGCTATCATTGCTGGTTACTGGTTAGTATGTGGCAATAATATTGTTTGTTTTTTTTAAAATAACAGTTGATGATGACAAATCATTTCACTATCATCGTATAAATAAACTACGCGTGAATAATGTTTTGTTGAATTGTGAAATTAGCTATCAAAAATAAAAGTATGTTTTGACCAGATTAGTCTATCTGACCTGCCTTGTGCTCTTTGACTTAACATAGATACAATATTCCATTACGTGTTATTATTGATCCGCATCATGCCTATAAAATCAAAAAGAATTATTTTAAAATCTCATTGCATCGGCAACAGTACCTTCTTTGTCGTACAGTCTGAAAGCTTCTTTCAACTCTTTCTGCAGAGCCTCGTCGTCTTCGTCCAAGAAGTGTGTAGCCACTCGGACGAAGGAATCAAAATTCAGCTTGCCACTGCCTGGAAACAAAATTAGGATCTTAATTTCAAAAAATGCCACCTGCTGTACAAAAAAACAAAAACTCAGACCAGATGCAAAAATACTTCGTTAAGAAAAAAATGACTATGGAAAAAGTCTATCAAATTTTTTAATACTTTTGCATCGCTCGGTGGTTTCAAGATAATTCCTTTAGACATATAGTCCATAATTTGTAATTCTTTGTTACAAAATAATAACGTTTTCACAACTTTATTTAAAAGGTAAAGGTCACATTCAGCAAAAAAAATAGATGTATCATTGCCGTCGATCTGATTATAATTTATTTTCCAAAGGATCCTTAAGGGTTGGGAGAAACCACGTTTCCCCTTTACAAAGACGTATGGGCGTCAATTTGTGCATTCTTAGAACGCTGATCACGAATCAAACCTTTATCAAATGCAAAATGGCCGACATGCAAAATCAAGGGAGATAAATGTTATACTGCGCGCACGAACCATTTGGGAGTATCTGCTGCAGGAAATTTATTAACTTTTTTAGGGTAAAAACGGATCTCTATTACTAAGACTCCGCTCTCTGTCTATTTGTCTGTCACCAGTACCCACCAGTATGTATTTCTTTTGCCGCAATAGCAACAAGTAAAAATTTGAAATAGAATAAAATTAAAATTTAAGTGGGGCTATCACTGTAAAGTACGGGAATTTATGCAACGTATCTAAGTAAGATTATCTCTTAAGTGGGGCTCCTATAGGTACAACAAACGTGATTTTTTAAACTAAATTAAGCTAATGTTGTATAGATAATGGTATGGAATCTGACTCGCACTTGGCCGGTTTTAAACAAAATAATCTAACCATACATTTACCCAATTAGGGACAGAAAGAACGACGATATTGTGTCGGTAGGTAATTATTACATTGGTTTTTGTACACAGAATAATATTACAAGTAGTGTGGTATAATGCAAGTGGTTTAGAATTCATATTTGCTCGTCTGACTAAAATCTAGTTGCAATAGGTACATCATAAACTACTCGTACTAACCACCTTACCTAATATCACTGACAGTTTGAGGTCATGTCAAGTGAATTTTAGCATAAATAGCCCATCTTTTTGCGGGATAAGTGTTACAACACTCACCACTGCACATAAATAGAGCTCTTAACTAACCCCAACAGTTAACTGCGGCAGTTAACATGACTACTAACATTAGCAGTTTCTCTGCGGATGTAGTTCAAATAAAACAGCAAGTTCATTTTCAACCAATTGCGGGATGTATATACCTATTCTGCCAAATAAACTTTCTGATTTCTAAAAGCTCCACCAAACGTTTTAGCACTCTTAGTTTTAAGTGTAGACAGTGATCCCACATAAAATGTAAAACGTAACATAAATAAGATTATGTACAAACAACAGAAAGTAAGTAGTCTTACTTTCTGTTTCCAAAAAAAAATTGATGTATTCATTGGTAGGAAGTAAATAAATCATGTGATTATCACCTAGTCCCCAATAAGCTACACGCGTTAGCTTGGGACAATAATTGGAACACGCAAAAATTGAAATCAATAAATAAAACAAAGCCACCACTCCATGAGAATAATACTGATGCTAAAAAACAGTTAATATATTTATTTATATCACTAGCTATTGCCCGCGACTTCGTACGCGTGGACTCCATGATACAAAATATTTTATACTCCGCCATCCAGCTATCATGATCTCTTAGTCTACCATGTCGTAAGGAGATGAGAGAAATTAAAAATCAAGGTCAATGTGCACTTTCTTTTTGATAGGTACTATCACCTCGCCATCCTCCTCTGGTAAGAAAATTTCGCATGGCAGTGACACCGACTCCAAAACTAAATTTTGTTGGATATCTTTCTTAGTAAAAGTGGAAAGGATTGTTTTTTACTTTTTAGTTTACTTTATTGAAGGCAGTTTTATTCGTTTGCAATAAAATATATGTAAGTTTAGGTTTTAGTGTTCAGAAAAAGTCAGACTCAAACTTCCCTACCACAAAAGATGGATGTGGTTTAGCATCTATTTTTTGTGTTCCTGTGGTGTCCCTAGCCTACTCAAGGGTCGGGTTATAAGTTACTACTATCGTAATGTAAGTAGGTAAGACTATTTAGATTTCGACAAACTGTCTGTGGTAAAAGTATCCACGAACTGCTTAGCGTTAAGGTCAGCACCATCAAATTATGACTCCTGAATGTGAACGCTTAAATACCTAAATTAATGCTGTAGCATATAAGGTATACATGCCTATAAAATCTGAAGGATTCTCTCGATTTCTCCAGGTTTCCGTCACCATATCGTAACTTGGAGACAGAAGGATTACACTGGGAGTTTGAAAATCAGTCTAAAGTAATTTAGCATATCAATTTTACTAACATAGTTTATAAGCATATTGTTACACACCAATATGGATTTATGGTCCAAAATAAAAGATTTCGAACATAGGCGTAAGGTGGCGTGCCTTTCAGTGTTCTACAGGCTACATTTCGGCGAGTGTGCGAAGGAATTGCACGAATTGATTCCACCGGCCTCTTTCTACTATCGGGACATAAGACACAGGCGGGGGTTCCACCCTTATGTCGTTGACATACCACTAATACGCACCAAACGTTTTATATCTTCGTTTGTCTTGCGTTTGGCTAGAGAGTGGAATTCGTTGCCGGCTGAAGTGTTCCCTAAACACTACGATTTGGATTCCTTTAAGAAAAGAGTGAATAGGCTGCTTCTAGACAGACATGTCCCATCATCGGCCGCATCGTTGCTTACCATCAGGTGAGATTGCGGTCAAATGTCTGCCTATTAAATAAACATTTTTATTTATTTAATTTAATTGCTGTCAGACCTGCAATTTGTGTAAGTCAATAGAAAATGCTCATCACGCTGAACAAAGTTCCATACGGCACTCTTTTCATATCTCTTATAGTTGAGCTGAGCTGCTAGGTTTCTATATCAGTTGGTCAAGAACGTCAATTTGTGTACGTCAATAGAAAATGCTCATTACGCTTCACAATGTTCCCTAAGGCGCTCTATTTATGTCTCTTATAGTTGAGCCGAGCTGCTAGGGTTCTATATCAGTTGCTCCAGATCTTCAATTTGTGTACGTCAATAGAAAGTGCTCATCACGCTGAACTATTTGCCCTAAGGCGCTCTAATTATATCTCTTATGGTTGAGCCGAGCTGCTAGGGTTCTATATCAGTTGCTCCAGACCTTCAATTTGTGTACGTCAATAGAAAGTGCTCATCACGCTGAACAATGTTCCCTAAGGCGCTCTATTTCTATTTCTTATAGTTGAGCCTAGCTGCTAGGGTTCTATATCAGTTGCTCCAGACCTTCAATATATGTACGTCAATAGAAAATGCTCATCACGTTGAACAATGTTCCTTAAGGCGCTCTGTTCATATCTCTTATATTTGAGCCGAGCTGCTAGGGTTCTATATCAGTTGCTCAGACCTTCAATTTGTGTACGTCAATAGAAAATGCTCATCATGCTAACTAACTTTTCTTAAGGCGCTGCTTTTATATCTCTCTTAGTTTAAGTGTACTGCTAAGATTCCACGCCAGGTACTTCGATCTTCAAAATAAGTTATAGCCTAGTATTTGCCCAGACTCAATAGCTACATAATAAAAAAAGTTTGATTCAAATCCGTTCAGTAGTTTCAGAGATTAGCGTGTACAAACAGACAAACGGACAAACAGACAAAAAAATTAAAAGTTGTAGATTCCTATTCTGTTACTATTTTAACATCACCCTCAATTAGTTTTTGGTAAAAATAGTCAATGTACAGACGCATCGGTTTTACAGTTTTATTATAGTATAGATTAGAGAACAACCAACAAAACATACACCACACATGAATGTGCACACAATGAAATGATACATTGTCATATGCATATATAAATCTGAAACACTATTTCATGATGAGTTTACTTATTAAGCTACATCGGATTGGCAGGAGTAATAGTTTTTCTGTTTGCTCATAGATGAAACAAAAATTACAATAGATAATAATAATTAATGTTTTAGCGACAGTTTATCTAACACCACCATAACAATAGTACAAACACCTAATTGAGCCCCCTGTACCCCGCAGGCAAGGACTCAGTTAGACGGTCGGGCTATAAGCGTTGGCTTATATCTTTGGGCTATGTGCTTATTAGTGTGGCGAGCTTATCTCCCGCTATTTCGCTCGTCGGCAGACAGATAACACTTGGATGTGGTGACACTAAAGGGCTTACTTAGCGATAGTTACAGTTCTGATATTGCTGACTTTATTGGGCTAGGGAGACTTGTGAATTTAAATGTTTTATTTAGCTCGGTAAGTCTCTGAAAGACGCGATATTTTGTCTGGTGTGCACATCTTTTGGTCGGCTATTTTTGCTTGGTAGAGATCAACTTTTTATATAGGTATTTCTCTAAATCAAGATAGTATTCAGATATCAATCAAGTTGCATGTCATGCTTTTAAGATTGCTTAACCATCTTTGCCGTTAAAGATATTAACAAAAAGTAAGTCCATAAGAACACCAGCTCTGAAAAACTTTTTCGGTACCTACATTGTAACATGTGTCAAAGGATTCTACATTTGCTGAATATCATTTCTTAAGTAAGGGAGAAAAAGCAACAATATACATTAGGTACTTTTAAAGCAAACATTTCGCTATCCCTAAATAAAGTAAACTTTTAAATACGTTCAAAATAATATTCGAACCCTGAATTTCAGGGACAGGGATACAATCTTGATAGGTATGTGAAAACAAAAACCTAGTCATGAAACTTCGCGACCCCCGAATTTTCACTCGCGAAATTGGTGAACCATTCAAAAAGTTATGGGGATCGGAATTGGGATACGCAGAAACGTTAACTTTTCGATTTTAGGGATCCGTACCAATTTTAGAAAATAAAACCCTGATTTTACTTCGTTGTACGTCTTTGTAAATATTATCTGTAATAAAAGGTTCGAAGCTAAAAAGTAGGTATAGGTAATACCTTATTGACGCAACGTCCAAGGAGTAAAAAGTAAAAAATATTTGTTATGCTACATTTTTAGGGTTCCGTAGTCCGACAAGGAACCCTTATAGATCGTTCAGTCCGTCCGTTCCGTCCGTCCTAGTCTGTCACAGCAGAAGAGTGATTCTCCGAGGGCCGTTTTTTGTCGGTCACACGGTCATAATTCCCAACCCATTCAATAAACAGCTTTAGAATCAACTTTAAATGATTCTCTGTATATTCATCTACACAAACGTAGTTTTAAATATAAAATAGGGCTTACAATTATTTTTAAATAATATCTTACCTCCAAAAACGGGAGCAAAACTGGCGTTCTCCGCGCGTCCCAACGACCTTGCGCTCAGTTCAACCACTAATATCTTTAATGTTTGTTGTGTAATGTACACATATTATATGTCAAAAAATATATAAATAAGTCAAGATTAGTCAACTACCAAAACAGTGTTGATACTATTTAAACAGAAAGAGTTAGAAAATATTTTGCCTCAGTCACACGATTGTGATAGATTCGTGAACGCGACATAAAATTGCTCATAGCTTCAAAGAGCCTCAACTTTCCGACACACTTAATGGCCCTGCGGAAACTTTAGTTCCATTACAGCATCATTGGAGGACAAATGCCTTTCGTATCGCTTTGATACAGAAAATACAGGTACTCAAATTCATCAATTTTTTCTGGCAACCTTTTGAAGAAACCCTTCATGGTTAAATTTTAAAGATAATAGCATAATTTAAATGTAAGTGTTGAATATTCATATAAAACCCCTTTTCAATTTCTTTGTCCGTTATTTAATTTTTAAATTTGTCTAGAAACAACTAGTAAATTTTTAAAAATGTAAATTTTTTGTAACTTTCGTGGCACGGTTTTCGTGGACATTTGACCACGAAAGTTATCTTACACTCCACGTAAAGTTACGAAGGTCTATTTATGCAATCTTAGTTTACTTCTCTGTCAGTCTGTAGATGTTTTAAAATAACCATATTAACGTTTTCTCCTAAAATTATTAACAACGATTGTTTGAGTAGGTATAAACATGAGTTTTTTTTGTATTTATCTATTTTATTTTACTAAAATGATTGATATATCTAATTGATTGATTCCTGATGTTCTATTAACTAAATTAATGGTTGGCCTATCAATTTATCGACGTCAATTAGGAAAGTTCTCTATATGAAAGTTCTCCATGTCCTTGATTGAATGTATGCACATGTGGAATAACCAATACATCACACACCTTTAATAGTTTAATAGTTCTTAATGGCATCACAGACATAGTTGGGGCATACAAGTTGGAGGATCTTGGCACTATGCTTGTCTCCCAACAAGTAAGTATTAAAATTAACATGGGCCAGACGAATTTTAGTCGAATTCCCGTGTTCAAGTGGCATCCACTCCTGTATCCGTTGTCAACAAAAACTGTGATCTACAGTTTTAGACGACAGGAGTACGTTTACCTGGGACCAGTGATTTAATTAGGTAGGTTTACCTCGGCTGGATAGAGTGTGGAAAACTACGTGAGGGCATTATTTGGACCCAAATACTTCAGTGCTTAACAACGAACGTCTACAGCCATGGGCGTTATAAAAAAAGTTTGAGGACACACAACGAGCTATGTTTATTGTTTCTCCACGGGATTTAATTGAAAAGATACGTAGAGGAACTAAGGTAACAGACATAGCCCTGTAGATCACTAAGCTTATGTGGCAGTAGGGAGGGCACAGTACGCTTTCCGCACTGTGCTTGATTCGATACCGTTTGGTCAAGAGCGTAGCGTAAGGCGTCCACCAGCAAGATTAACAGACAACCCTGCAAAGGTCACACGATCGCACTGAATACATGCCGCTTATAACCGGTCTCACGTTAAAAGTCTTTGGGGTAGGCTTATGTTTATCAGTGGACGTCCTGCGTCTGATTATGTTATTGATATGCATATGTGCATTTAGTAGGTATGCATTTATTTAGCACACCAACGATAAATACAACAATGCAGTCAAGTTAACATGACAAACACACATAGCTAATTGCATTGTCAATTATAGGCGTACACCGCATGCTACAATCAAAAACGTTACTTAGCAAAGAAGTAAATAAATGTAAAACACAAAATACTCAATAATAATCATTTTTATTAAACTGTGTAACTTATATAGGCCTAAATGTTTCGGTAGACCAACCGCCTATATAAACATTTTATGTCGTTACTATCCGATAGCTGGGCAATGGCCTCCCATAAGTGTGTCCATTTGTCTCTAATGATGTTGTTAGGAAAATCTGCAGCCAAATTAAATATCTAAACAATTAATTGTTTTGAATTGATTTTAAGACCATAATGACTAGTCAGCGGTCAGTGCATAAGTAGAAACAAGATTCACTATCTCAGTATAAATACAATGGGTTTTTGTATTTTATATTAAATTAAGATGAACCATCTTATAACCCATACGATAATAAGAAAAATAATTATGGTGGACATGCTGCGGTAAGCAGCAACAGTTATCTGACTCGTTAAAGGACGTTACGAGTGAACCAGTCTTTCTTAAAGTGGCTTGCTGTTGCATAAATATGGTTGGAAGCTGACTGAGGTAGTTTGGGCATGTGTAATGAAGAAATGAAAAATACGCCGTTAATAAAAAGAAAGACTTTTCTAGACAATAACGAAGACAGTTGGCTACATTGTGAACAATAATTGAAAAAGTCATGTAAAAGGAACAGCCGACCAAATGAACAAGATAAACTGATCTGGCCCACGGTGGAAAAAGCTAGCAGATATTATATTATCAGTCACTTGCCTGCTGATGCATGAATCTGCTAACAAAACCTTTTTTTCTACTTCGTCGTCAAAGCGGAACCTTTTTCTTAAGGTTAAGAGATTTATTTGTAATGCTTTTTAATACAAAAAAATAACTATAAATATTTGTAAAAGCTGGTATAATTTTAGTTATTTAGGTTTTTATATAAAGTATTTTTATGTAATAAAATAGAACTACGCTATGAAAAATACATTTCGTAACTTTCGTGGAATCATAAATAACTTTCGTGGGCACTGAAATTTCAAAACTAAATATCGGAGTTAATTATAAACCGATTTATTTGATTCCAACAGAATTCATTATAGTTTTAGGCCTTCTTTAGTGTAGTATTTTTGTCTTGTCAAAAAAACTTGAACTTAAAATCACCACGAAGGTGACGTGGAGAATGCTTTCCGGAGAATCACTCAGAATATCTTCTACATTTATGGGCTGATTAGCATGTAACTTGGTTCGAGGATACTTCACATATAGATCTCATTTTTAAAAATACAAAACAATTAAATTACCCCTCCCCATATATATAAAGGGGAGGTGAATTATTTTTTTGAGTGCATCCCCTTGTGTGGGGTATCGTTGAAAAGGACTATGAAAATAAGGTAGGGTTTCCATTCAATACTTTTTTATCATTTTGTCCCCCCCCTCCCCTCTCTTATTTAAAATTTTTTCTATTTATAATAATCCCACTAATATTATAAATGCGAAAGTTTGTGAGTGTGTATGTTTGTTACTTCTTCACGCAAAAACTACTGAACGGATATGGATGGAATTTGGCACAGAGATAGATTATAGTCTGGAATAACATATAGGATACTTTTTATCCCGAAAAAAACACAGTTCCTGTAGGATACAGAAATAGTAGATTACGCGGGCAAAGTCGCGGGCAACAGCTAGTTGTAAATAAAATAAAAATATATACTTTTTTTGCCTATACTGTCTAATGTTGTAAGATAATGGTACGGAACCCTTTGCGTGCGAGTCCGACTCGCACTTGGCCGGTTTTTTTCTTATTATTTTGAAAGCTATGCAGCTGGCTGTGTTCCGTCGATGAGTGGGAGTGCCAGAATCTTCTGTGTAAGGTCGCTCCACCGTCGACTCTAACTACACCTAGTCTGGCTTGGTCCTAGAGTCGAAAACCCATTTTTAATAAAAAAGAAAAAAAGCTGTCATTGTTATATTCACAATTTACATCAGTTTCAAAGCTGTTTTTTTTATTATTCAGCCTTTGACTCAGTTTCTAGTGTTGCTTCTACAAGATATGTAACATTTATCGCCTGCGAGCAGCTGTTAAATTAATTATAGTGTGTCTAGTCCCGTCAATAAACAAATTTGAGTGCTGTGTCTAATGTCTCAGAAATAAACGAAGGTTTATTTGTTTGTCATAGTATTGTTTTGCTATGCCAATGACTAATACCACAGGAATAGTGCACAACAAGTCACAACCACTGTACTCGTATTTAATTCAAGAGGTTTCGGATTCGAATCCTTGATCTAGCTGAATGTTTTTAGATTTTTATGTCTTGAAATAACTCAGAAATAGCTCGGAGTCAGTAAGTTGGTAGCATTAAAACCCCTGTGCCTTGGTAAGCAGGTTTCCAAGGTACCGTTACAGGCTACCGTTTGTCCTGTGCCTGACTTCTCTCCGGTCCTGTCAGATCGCCGTCTCACCGGACACCGGAAGAGAAGGCACTTAATGCCCCTGTGTATCACGCACATACTTGTGCACTATAAATATCCTGCGCAGGTGGCTAATCGTGATTTGGATTGGCCACAGTTGAAATTCAGCAAGGAGGAATTATTTAATACTACCCAAATACCTAAACCTACATATAGTTATATAATTTTCGCCAGAACCATCTCTTGACCCATGCTTGAACTAACCTTCAGGAATACTGCTCATTACAAAGTATCTTTTGAAAATAGGGTTTCTTTTGCAGACTCTCCTTTAACAATAAAATTACAGACAGAGTCAGCTTAAGGTGCAGTTAATCGCTTACCCACGCCTTTATATGCCTCGTAAAGTAGGGTAAGCCGACTTATTACTGGCCACCAACGATCGCCTATCTTTGTTAGATCTCTCTTGTCTTGAAAACTAAACCTAGAGTTCACTTACACATGTTTAATTTTTAATCAGCCAGTTTATCATTGTTATTTGAATAAATCTGACCATAGATCTGAAATGCAACCACTGAGAGTCAGCAGACCCACTGATGTCGCCTACGGAGATACCATACTTTGAATGTGTACCAAGACGAATTATTTATCTTATTATTTTTTTCCGCACCACCACTTTCAAAAGCAACTCTGAGAGCCGGCAAACCAACTCGAATCACGTTTGAAAACGCCGCTCTTTAAGACTTGATCGTTTTTTTTGCAACGATAAAACTTCTTCTAAGCGATACATCTCATAGTTGCAACCATTGAGAGCAGGCAGACCGACATTTTCTCATCGCAAGATTGCCCTTTATCTTATAGATAAAAACTTACCGTTTTCATGACCGTAACGAAACATCTTGCTACCTCTTATACTATTACGGAATTAGCTAACTAATACTTTTACGGCCTTATTATAAAAAATAGACCAGATTTAAACAGGTCTAAATATTAGCCGACAAGAGAGGAATGAATGCCACATTCATGACATGGCCTAATAGAGAAACGCTTTTCTAGTTGGCTAGACCCGGTACTAAGTTATTGTAATAACGGGGAAAAGTTCGGTGCATTACTTATGATGAAACGCCCTGTATGTGGATAAATTGAAGATTTGATGAAGCCGTTAGATAAGTGTGTCATGGCCGCCATAAAAAAGGTCCAATTTCGCAGATTGACTCTTTTGTCGGATATCTGCGTATTTATGAGATGGCATGTTTTCTTCTTTGCCCTTCTATAAATGTTATGGAAAATGTATTATGATCTAATTCATTGAGAAATACTAATTGCTGCTGATAGTATACAAAAAGTAAGTTTTTTATTTATTTATTGATAAATGCGATGATATCTACCTATTGTAAATACTAAGGTACCACTTTTTAAAGCAAATGTAAATTTTAAGTAGGTACTTTGTTTCCATCTGAGACTACCATTGATTTGTGATTATTGATTTTAATGTTATCTATTAGACAGTTTAACATACACACAACGCGATTAAAATAGTATACATTACCTACATTTATCCTTTTTTTATTCATAGTAAGCACATTTGTTCACCGCAACTGTAAACTGTTTTGTGTTATTATTAAAATAAAAATAAAAATTTCTATTTTCCAATAAAGAATTTGAATTTACCAAAATAGCTGGGAAACCGTTATTTTACAAACTTGGAAACAAATACCTCACGATTCCCAAATCCGATAGACTTTTTGCTATTTTATTTGGCTTGGGACACAGGTGACCCATGTATCGCCGCTTTTTCAGTTTTATTGCACTGATATATGGCCCAGAATTTATGTAGCTAGTTCATACCTTTTATCTATCAAATAAACTTGATAAATTGCTAGTGCTGACAAGTTAATAGATTCACCAGATTTAGGATTATTTTTTGGCTATTTGACACCACCCATCGTTGACGTACATACTTTTAACGAACTGTCAAAACGCTTTTCTTTCATAGATTATGAACAGGAATACTCGTAGTAAACTTTTATGTTACAAAAAAAAAACAAAACGAAAATCGGTTCATCCGTTTGGGAGGTACGATACCACAGACAGATACACAGATGAATTTACGACACCCCTCTCTTTTTGGGGTTAAAAGTATCAATAAACGTGTGTTTTAAGATATGCTGCTATTTTCAAGAAATAGGGTTTCAGTATTATATGTAGATATACCTAGTAAGGTATCAGCTGATAATTAAAAATTTGTGACATATCATAATAAATGTTTACCTAAATCTATACATACATAAAATTAATGAGTAAACGAACTTACCTGTACGTGAAGTTCAATCATAATTATACGTCGTACTTCGTCCTCGAGATTAGTATTAGTTAAATTATTTCACAATGTAGTATCGTCGAGTAGTGACTCCACCCTTGCACTGCGTTGAGAGTTAAAAAAAAATGTAAAAATAAAAATCATTTTGAAGGTCGTTTCGTAAATGTTTTTTCCATCTCCTACCGCCATTTTTCTTCAGCTGGCCATAAAAAATGATATTTCCGAATTCATTGGGGACTATTTCTTGTAAAAAATAGCGTATGTGGGCGGGTAATACATACTAATCTCTTTGGACGAAGTACGACGTATAATTATGATTGAACTTCACGTACAGGTAAGTTCGTTTAATCATTAATTATACTTGTACTTCGTCCTCGAGATTAGTATTAGTTAAATTATTTCACAATGTAGATGTTGAGAGATAAGGAAATATCATTAGACAATGAAAAATTAAACAATTTTGAATTGGTTTTTATTTGACTACATGTACATATTATTAAGAGAATAACAAATTATTATTCACTGAATACATAATTAATTAGATAATTAAATATAAATGAATAAACACATGATCAAGGGGTATCATTTACTGATGAACCAATAATACTTTTAGCTAAGGCAGAAAAATAATTATCGCTCTGAGCGATCGGTTTATTGTAATAACGCCCAAAGGTAGAGGAATTAACGCTCCAGCCCGCTGTCTTCAAAATGAGATTTAAGCTGACACCATGCTTAAACGCCTTGGATGTCGCGGCGTGTCGGGTACTGTGGGCGGAAAATACTGAAACTTCAATTCCACTATCTTTGAGCGTTGCTTTAATCCAACGACTTATCGTTTTTGATGTTACACGATTATGCGTTTTCCTAAAACCAATAAACAATTGTTCACTTTTTCTGAACTCTTTAGACTTTTCAATATAGGAGTTTAAGGTATTTGCAGGACATATTTCTAATCTTTCTCCAAAGAATGGTAAGTATAATGTTGGTTGACTTCTGCCCAATTTGGAAGTTTTAATTAATTCGGGTATTTTGATAATGATTTTCTCATTTGAGGAGGCTATGTTCAGGACGCTCATTTTAGAGAGAGATTGTACGCGATGTGCTGTAACAATAGCCAGTAAGGTTGTACACTTTTTAGACAGCTGCTCGAACGACAGTGATTCATTGGGGTACTGAGTGGCTAAATAATCTAAGAGTTTGCTAGTGTCCCAAGTTATGTCATAACGCGGTAGAGGAGGCCGAAGCCTAAACACGCCCTTAAAGAAACGAGTGATCCGTTCGTCCTGAGCTACCGGATCTACTAGTAGGGATATAGCGGATCTAAAGCAATTAACTGTGCCTAATTGGCTACCACTATTAAACACTCGGTTAAGAACTCTATTATGACAGGAATCGACGGCTGAAACATGTCAATATTGTTATTATTGCAATAACGAAACCATTTTTTGAAACAGCCATCATATTAAAATATATTATTGCACTTGAAAAAATGACCGCCAGAGGCGGGAATCGAACCCGCGTTCCTCGCATGCCGGGCGATTGCCTAACCTCTCGGCCACCCTGGCGTTGGCAGAGCCTATCGAAATTTTCAAGTGCTTCTTAACGCTGTAATGCCGCGTTGCTTTCATCAATGTTATTGGGATTATACCCTCAACACTCGAAAGAAATACTTTTGCAAGTTTTTAACAATCGAAAGATGAAGCTTGCAAATACGATAATTATTGTTTTTTTTTTTAAGTGATAAGCATTCACTTTGCAATCTAAATATATTATTGCACTTGAAAAAATGACCGCCAGAGGCGGGACTCGAACCCGCGTTCCTCGCATGCCGGGCGATTGTCTAACCTCTCGGCCACCCTGGCGTTGGCAGAGCCTGTCGAAATTTTCAAGTGCTTCTTAACGCTGTAATGCCGCGTTGCTTTCATCAATGTTATTGGGATTATACCCTCAACACTCGAAAGAAACACTTTTGCAAGTATTTAACAATCGAAAGATGAAGCTTGCAAATACGATAATTATTGTTTTTGATAAGCATTCACTTTGCAATCTAAATATATTATTGCACTTGAAAAAATGACCGCCAGAGGCGGGAATCGAACCCGCGTTCCTCGCATGCCGGGCGATTGCCTAACCTCTCGGCCACCCTGGCGTTGGCAGAGCATGTCGAAATTTTCAAGTGCTTCTTAACGCTGTAATGCCGCGTTGCTTTCATCAATGTTATTGGGATTATACCCTCAACACTCGAAAGAAATACTTTTGCAAGTATTTAACAATCGAAAGATGAAGCTTGCAAATACGATAATTATTGGTTTCTTTTTTTTTTAAGTGATAAGCATTTACTTTGCATTTCATTCATTTTTTCAAGTGCAATAATATATTTAGATTGCAAAGTAAATGCTTATCACTAAAAAAAAAAAAACAATAATTATCGTATTTGCAAGCTTCATCTTTCGATTGTTAAATACTTGCAAAAGTATTTCTTTCGAGTGTTGAGGGTATAATCCCAATAACATTGATGAAAGCAACGCGGCATTACACCGTTAAGAAGCACTTGAAAATTTCGACAGGCTCTGCCAACGCCAGGGTGGCTGAGAGGTTAGGCAATCGCCCGGCATGCGAGGAACGCGGGTTCGATTCCCGCCTCTGGCGGTCATTTTTTCAAGTGCAATAATATATTTACATTGCAAAGTGAATGCTTATCACTTAAAAAAAAAACAATAATTAGCCATCATATTGTTTCATCGTGTTCTTAGATAAAGATGCCAGCATTATGTCGATGGCTGATGCTGGTGCCTCTTCGCAGTAAAGCCGTCCGGACAATACTGCTGCCACCAGGGTAATGGTGTTGTGTAGATTCCGGTTGCTGCAATGGGGAAAAATAATGTCACAAGAACTGAATGTGATTACAGTAGACGAGACCAGGCGATTGAATACAGGATACCACGGCTGCGCCGGCCAGGCCGGCACGATTCCATTTGCACGGTCTGATATTATTTTTCTTAGTGCCTTCAATATGACCGCTACGGGAGGAAAGGCACAGAAATAAAAATTAGACCAGTTTATGGTAAACGCATCAATAACAAATGCATCGGGGTCTCGATGCCAAGAAGCATATTGAATACATTTATAGTTCAAGCGGTTTGCAAAGAGGTCTATTTGAGGATGACCAAACGCTCTTGTGATTCGTCTAAAGCCTGTCTCGGATAACGTCCATTCTACGTCCGGGTGAGAACGTCTCGATTCTTTGTCCGCGATAACATTTTCTGAAAATTTGACATATGCCGCTGTCACTAATATTTGGCGAGCCTCACACCACTGCCAAATATCCTTAGTAACCTTGTTAAGGTGGGGAAATTGAACCCCACCCATGCGATTTACGTAACTCATAGCGGTAGTGTTGTCCACTCGTAAAAGTAGATGACAGTTCCTACAATCTCTAGCAAAAATCTTAATAGCAAAATAAGCTGCTAAAAGTTCGAACTGGTTTATGTGCAAGTTCTTCTCGCTGGGCGACCACTGGCCGCTGGCAGTCTGGCCTGCACACGCAGCTCCCCAACCCGTAGTGGAAGTGTCAGAAAAGTTTTCAAGGGCATATTCGTCTTCTTTTATTCTGCATAGAATTATTATTGATGGCGTTAATCCACCAATTTATGTCTGTTAATAGATCATCAGGGATAGTCATAACTCGGTCATAATCTTCGTGTCCTTGTAAATTGAGGTACTTGCACCTTTCCGATTCCTTTACATATAACCAGCCGTACTCAACGGCGGGACAGGCCGATATTAATAGACCTACTAACTGCGCGAACCTTCTAATCGAACAACGTTTTATATGCAAAAAGGTTTTAAGTTCCTTCTTGATACGCTCTCTTTTTTCTAAAGGTAAACTTACATGCCAGCCATGAGTGTCTATTAAATAGCCAAGGTATTTACAACATTGTGATGGTGACAAGTTACATTTTTGGTCGTTGATAATAAATCCAAGCGCTTTAAAAAAAGCCTGAGTAACTTAAATATTTTCTTGACATTCAGAGTACGATCTACCGACTAAATATATGTCATCTAAGTAAATAGATGATAATAGGCCGTATGATCGCAATAATTTCATGACTGGTTTCATTAATTTTGTAAATATGTAAGGGGCTGTACAAAGTCCAAATGGTAGGACATTGAATTCAAACATTTTAGTGTTATCTGGGTTATCTGTGTCCGATAATATAGACCTTAGATACTTCCTTGATTCGGGGTGTATTTTAATTAAAAAGTATGCGTCTTTAAGGTCAATCGTAGCCGTAAAGCAGTACTTACTTATGAGCTTAAGAGCAGTCCGTATATCTTCTAATTTAAAGTGTTGAGTATTTATAAATCTATTTAATGCTTTTAGATTTAAAATGAATCGCATATCGCCATTCGTTTAGGTATCAAAAATACTCGCGAGACAAACTGTCCAGGGGTAGATTCACATTACGAGATCGCACCTATATATGTAAATTTACTAATGGCCTCATTGAAATGTATTCTGTCGGATTCGGTAGAAATCTTAGTGATAGGAATATCAGACTGGTGTACACGACCGTTAAATTGAATAATATATCCTTTTATCCAGGATAACAGAGTCCGGTGACGGGTGATTAGCGTCCATTGGTCGTAAAAAGGCTTAGTCTGCCAGCAAAACATACCGGATGCGATGCTCCTAGTGTCGCGGGCGCCCCGGGCGACTCCGCTGCGGCCGCGACGAGTTGCGCGACGAGCTGGCGGGCGGCGGCTTGCTGCTCGCTGCTGCAGGCGGCTGGCGGCGATTGGAGCCCGCTGCCGCCTTGCGGTTGCTGGGCCCCGCCTTCCAGTTTAAAGACTTCGACGAATATTTCGGGGGATTCGTCTTTTTATTAGCGTCTATCTTCAAGTCGGAGCTGGTCTTTGTGACGGCTTTTGCCGTTTTTAAAGTCTCGGGCAGGTCTTCTCCGAACAACTGAGTGTCGATCTTAGTATTCATCAATTGTTTCTTGACGTCTTTCTTTAAGGAATATAAAGCGAAATTCCTTCTTGATACAGATTCACTGTACTGGATATCACATAAGATTCGGGCAGAATCCATGAGCTGTTTTAACAAGCAATGATTTGGGTTTTTATCGGCGAGTTGAGTAGAGATTGCCTGACTTAGGCAAGAAATTGCAGCAGCGATTTCAGTCTGTCGAGCTTCAATTGCTTTATCTCGTTTTATAACGGTGTCCGGAACGGCTGCTTTTATTTCCGGATTGAGGCGTGGAGCAGCTATCTTGGGACAGTTTGTTGGAACCAGATATTTTTCAATCAGGATCTTCCTACCCTCTATTTCCAGCCCCGCAGTGGTAATGTGGTTGAAGCGGTTGGCTAAATCTTTATTAATATCCGGGCCATACTTTTGTACTTCAGTCAGATTGGTACCCAAGATTTCAAGAATCTCTGGATCTAACGCCGTTTTAGTTGGTTCTGTTGGCGCCACCGTCGTAACCGTTGTTTCTTGGGCGGGCGGCGCGCATGAGGCAGGCGGCGCGCACGCGGCGGGCGGCGCCGCGCTGTCGGACGCACCGTCAACCGGCTCCGCTGCCAGAGGCAGTGCTTGGGCGCCGGTATTATCGTATTGCGTCAACGGCGACGTGGGCTCTGTTGCATGTCGGTCTGAAATTATAGCAAACCGGTTCGTTATTAGCGAAAATGTCCCACAGACAATTCTGAATAATAACGATTTACTTAATGCGTCGAGACAATTCCACAAATTGCTCTGGTGCATTTTTATAAGGCTCATATTTCAACAAGGAAAATGCAGCGAACTAGTCCCTCAGACTATTCTGATTGCATACGTCTCGTTTATAATAAGTTCAACGACAAAATCATTATGCAGCGAAGTAGCCCCGCAGACTATTCTGATTGCATATGATTTGAAGCTGAACAATAAGTAAATCAAACAAACCGTAACGTTTTTCCGAAGGCGACGGGCTTCTCGAAGCCGAGCCCGACCCGCTCGTGGAGCGCGACGAACACGACGAGCTACTCGAAGTTGACATGTTGCTTGGAAGCCGGCGGCGACCGCGGAGGCGGCAACGTTTTAACTCATTTTCAAATTTCTTAAGCTTTTTCGCCAAAAATTCGACGGTATTTTCACTGCGACGTTTCGGCATTTTTTTACCGGTGCGTGGTGGTCGAGCATTAAACTGCGAATGGCGCTAGTGGAGGGAACTTGCCGCAGGAAGAAAAATGGCGGTAGGAGGGGGAAAAAACATTTACGAAGCTACCTTCAAAATGCTTTTTTTTTTCTTTTTAAATTTTTTTTTTTAACTCTCAACGCAGTGCAAGGGTGGAGTCACCACTCGACGATACTACATTGTGAAATAATTTAACTAATACTAATCTCGAGGACAAAGTACAAGTATAATTTTACCTATAAAACGTATGTGTTTAAATGCAATAGTGTTTTAGTGCTTCATGTTGCAATAAATTTTCAGTGGTTGTAAAGGTTGCATCATGCTCAACAATAAATACCGCAATAAATACACAAACTTTTCAAAACGAGCAATGCCAAGTGTAAATTATCAAGCATATCTAAACTTAAGTATCCCTTACCTAGACAGCATTAAACCGTCGAGCGGTCAAAACTCAGCTTATACTTACACGTAGAGCGGTTGACATGCAAATTTGTACAATACCTCAAGGGTAGGTACTGCCTATTCAATGCCAAAGTTGTAGCGTATCTTTCATTACAAACATGATGTAACTTGGAACTTTTGAGCATGTTAAATTATGCTGTCTACTTATATTTAAATGGTAGAGGGGTTTTCAAAACGATTAAAACGGAACAACTAATTTTTCACCCAAATAATTGTACCTAATTCTGTACATAATATATTTTAGGTAATTTGACCTTAATTTATTTTTAGTGTAATTTTTTAAAACTAGAAAAAAAATAAAAATAAATGCTTTATTAACTTGGGACATCACAGCATAAGCCAGGTCCCCGAAAGGCCCCGGCGCTGGTTTTCAGTGGGCCACGGCTCAGTGAGGTACACGGAAAATGGCGCCAGTACGACGTCTACATACATTACAGAATAGGGAAGATGACAGTAAGCAAAAATCTTTAAAATAATGTGTCTATCTAGTAAAATATAGTATTTAGATTATAGAAAAAAACATATTTTTTATTTTTAAGACGACTTAATTAGTTTATTTTAGAAAATAAAATTACAAAATACTGAAATCCGCCATGTTTTTTAAAACACTAATCAGATTCGATTTACGTCACACCTCAGTAAATACTGCCCCTGTCAGTCACTGTCACTGAATTATAATACGAATTTCGACTATTTCCGAGTTTTTACATTGTAATTAATCTGATTGAGTATCATACATACGATCTATGGATATCGTCTGTTAGTTCAATAACTTATTAAGCCATGGAACAAGGATTTACTAAGGCAAACAGTTCCCCAGTTGCCCCGAGTGGATTTGTTAAGGCTGGGAGAATTCCTGGCATCAAACAAAGACTTCTGTTCAGCAGAATTCAGAAATGTGAAAACTGCAGTGTAAGTACAATTGGTACTTTATAAAATGTGTTAAATGAATGATAAAAATACCATTTGATATGTTTAGTGTTTGAGGTTATGTTTTAGTTGTAAAATGTTTTGTTAGGTAACTTTATACTTACAAATCGATTTCTTTGATATCCTCCAGGCAATCGTATGGTGATGACGCCAATTAATATTAATTCAAAGACTTATTGCTATAACACTAACGTTTGAAATATGTTTGTTTACTGAGGTGTGACGTCACAGCAGACGCCATGACACCCTGACCGCGTTTTGGCGACAATTTATGAACATTTCATTTAAATTACATTTTTTTAAATATTACCTTTGTGGATTGCAGAAATAATATATTTTTTTTGCAAATAGAAGATACTTAAGAATATTTTAGAATACTTTTTCAAAATCTGTCATCTTGCCTATTAGTACATAACCTCCTTTCATTATTAATCCCACGATGGTGGTGTCTGCCTTCTTAATTTTTTATTTAGCCCTATCGGACGTAACGTCTACGGAGACATTGCAAAGGCACAGGTTTCTCTTGACCAAATCTGTCCATTGCACTTGTCTTGTTCTTGTTTTTAGTAGCCCTCTGGGTCTGGCCTCTGGGATGTTCAGATTGGCAGTCACATTACTAACGTAAGTACTAAGTGTAGGTCTTCTTGTTACGTGTCCAAACCAGCGCAGCCTTCTTTCTTGGAGCTTTTTAAAACTAAAATGTTAGGTTAGGTTATTAACATGCGACAATAATCTTTCAAACTTTATAAAAAATATTATCAAATAACTAATAGGTGCCATACAATACCATAGGTACCTCACAAAATTAAAAAGATCAGAAAAAAACAAGTAAACATAATTTTTGAAAAAAAAAAACATCCGACTGCAATTTTTTAATATTTTTGAAATGGTCTTTTTACTGGCTTTCATTTGATACCCAAATTGCTATGGTAAGGAAAATATCGACCCCCCCCTTACCCCTTTATTTCCATTTGCGGGCGCCATTTCAAAAATGTATATAGCTTATGTCACTCTCACAATTTTGACTAATTCAACGACACCTCATATGTCAAAAACTGTCCAGTCGTTTGGGCTGTAGGGCGCGCCAAACAATTATACATACATACATACTCTCGAAAAACATAACCCTCCTTCCGCAGTTGGGTAAATATCAGTTAATCAAACTTATAATGGGTACGGGTGGGACGGCTGATTTGAAATGCTTGTTCCCACTATGTCATGTTACCTATCTATCAATAATTCCAAACTATCCGTCTCATATTTATACAAGTGTTTTAGCGGTGGCAAATTCATTATTAGTAAGGGGGTTCATTTTCTTACTAAACGTGAACTTTCAAACGAGTACCTACAACTTACAGGTAGGAACCTATGTAAATAACATTTGTTTTAATAAAACTTCAAAGTCTTCCTAATTATGTTACTCTACTCGAATATAGAAATGTAACATCACAAATAAAGCGTAGATGTCTGTGATCGCTGCATTGTCGGAGTTTGACATAGTAAGGCGGCCATTTGTCGGAACTACGGATGCTTTTGAAGTTGGGTGGGTCCTCAGTGACAGCTACCACAAACTTACTTGAAAAGTTGTGTGCCAGAACCTCACTGAAAGTAGGTCAGAGATTTGAGATATTAAGTTTGTAGGAAGTTACCTTGTTTGGACTTATTACATTGGCAGGAATTGAAGAGGTAAAAAATTATATTTGGTAAAATTTATTTCATTAACAGTGTCATTTTTACTTGTTAGTCTAGTAACTGATTTGTCTAAAAGTCATTAATGATTTTTTGAAAACTATAACTATAAGAAAGCAATGGAGTTTGTCAGCAGGCCTGTTGATATCAAAAGAACTAATTAAACAGAGTCGGGTTTGTTCGAACACTTCTAACTTGAGATCGGTTAATTCGATTTTGATGATCTATGATTTATTGGATTCATCTATCGTATTACAGAATCTATACCGTAACGTACGCGTTTCTCCAACATTCCCCGACCTATCTCCTAATTCGTCTTTTCCATTACCCAAGTCTTAAAATAGTCATACATCAATACTCAATAAGACATCACCAATAGCGGTTCCTATTGATTATGCTGTGCGTGCCACCCACTGTCCGGGCCGGTCCTCGAACACACATCCCCGCGTAATGAATTACGGAATACCCATACATAAACTGCATTTGTATGCATCTCAATTCTGTCATCTACACTAATATTAGGTTAATCAAAGTTGTTGTTTATATTATCATAGAACTTGAACACGGAGCTTCGAATGTCCAGTGTCACAACAAACACAACGCTTAGTGACATCAAGAAATGTAGTTAAATAATTAAAAAATAATATTTTTCTGCAAAACATACAGCAATTTTAAAATGGGGATCACAGTTTGGGAAATCTAGCATTTGCGCAAACGAAGTTGCGGGGGTTTGCTAGTTATTTAATAGAAAACGGTACGATTCAGAGATAATTATAAAAAGAAAAATATATAAAAAATAAACAAAATATAGAAAAAAATCGTTACACTGTTTAAGTACTTAAAACTGCTTACTTAATTAATAACCCAAGGCTTTTTTATGACAGCTAGCAATGAGGACCCAACCCAAGTCAAAGCCAGAACATCTGGGAGCGTCTCTAATTACTTTCTTAATTGCTGTTGGTGTTAGTTGAGATGGCGTTTCTTGTCATATCGCTTTAATTGTCTTTTTATTTTGCTATCATCAGACGTAGAATAGCAGCCAGAAATTGGCCAGCGTAGCAATTAAGAAACTAACTGTAAACCTCTTTGTAGTGGAAGAGAAATAATAAGTAACTCACAAATAGGTTCCTTGTCGTGCAATTTTATACAGGGTTATTTAAAAACATTAATATTATCCTCAGGACCGTTCTGGTGCTCCAATATATGTATAGCAACTTTCTCTGTGGAGCATCATCTCACATAAATATATCATTTCGTTCGAAAAATATTATAACGCCTGTTTGAAAACAAACATATTCCCCGTTATTCTAAAAACTTAGTACCGGGTTTAAGCCAGGACTAAGCTATTAGCTAGCCAATTAGAAAAGCGCTTCTCTATTAGGTTATGCCACGAACGTGTCATTCATTTCTCTGTTGTCGGCTAATATTTAGACCTATTTTAAACCTGGTCAATTTTTTTTGGAATAACACCGATTTTGTTGATGAACTCATGGCTTAACTATGTTTCCATGTCAATGTTTGTAAACAGGCTTTTCCGACATGAAATAACTTAGAAACAGCTCGGAGTCAGGAAGTTAGTAGTGTTAACACCCTGTGCCTTTGAAAAAGTCGATAAGTCGTTAGTCCTGCGCCTGATCTCTCTCCGGTCATGTCAGATTACCGGTTCATCGAAGTTTGAAAGTTAAGGAACAGAGAGTGAGCCTGTGAATTGCTCACATCTTGTGCACTATTATCTCTAGTACCACTAGCTAATCACAAAGAAGTTCAGATATCACATCACTATAATATCAAATTATATTAAAATAATGTATAATATCAAGAATTAAAATACAATATTAAATTAGGATCTTTCACTAACGAAAACTTGACAGACAGACGGACAAACGGACAACAAGGTGATTCTATAAGGGTACCTATTTTCCTTTTGACGTACGGAACGTTAAAAATGCAGGAAGCAAACGTCAATTGAATTGTCAATACACTTGCTATTTCTTGTATAATACTCACCAAACGAATTTCCTGTTATCAACGTCTTTCAACTGAACACATTTCTCTGGCATTCCCTATTCCCCACGGAGCTAATTGCGAATGAGATTTACGACATTCTAATGCACTTACTAATTAATATACTAAAGACAAGGAGACATCGCCTTTAGGTCACAGTAAAAAAACCGGCAGTAAAACATGTTGGAGCAAATGCCCGATTTGATACAGGCACTAGCAGATTACAAGATTTTTTACGCATTATAACGCAAATATGTCGTGAAACTATTTCTTGTGAGGCAGTACCACTTAACTTTAAAAATATAAGTCAGCCTATTAGATCCCACTGCTGGGAAAAGGCCTCACCTCAACTATGAGGAGGAACGAGCCATACTTCACCACGCGGGCTCAGTGCGGATTGGTGGAGGGGTGTATGTAAGGCAAGTGACAAACCTTACAGTCAGAAGTTATCAAGCCGCCCTAGGGCCTCTGACTAGGCTTAACGACTAATACCACAGATATTAGCCGGGACCAACTGCTTAACGTGCCTTCCGAAGCACGGAGATGCTTGTCATGGACGTCACTTAAATGGTCGGAATGGTCACCCATCCAATCACGACCGCGCCGTGGGTTGCTTAACTTTTGGTATCACTACCAAAGCGCTGCCGCCACTGCGCCACAAGCACCTCTCAAACTTTAAAAATATCCGTCTTTTATTTGTTATATTTTTGTTATATGTTAATCATATTGTTACTTTAAATACCGTTACTTTACCGCTATCTATATTTATTTCAATCTGCGTCAATTTTAATGCCTAATATGTAGAAATCTAGCAACTAAACGTAATTCAAATAAGTACAACTTTAACAAAAGCTTTAATGCAAGACTTTGTTTTACAACGTCCGTGGCCAAGTGGCTTAATTGTACACTGTTTTAAAGGTGTCGCCATCTTTGAGGTCCCGAGTTCGATATTCAGTCGGTTCAATATAGAAATTCATATATTCTGTACTTTCCCAGGTCTGATTGTTGTTTCTGATTTTCATGATATAAGTGCTTAAGCTACTTACTTTGGGATCAGACCAATGTATGTGATGCTGTGCAATTATTATTAATTTACTTATTTGATTCAGTCTGAATCAGCGCTTCATTAAAATCTGTCCTAATCACCAAATTAAACCTAGATTTTGCCTGATATAAAACACTTTCATACATTTCAGCGGTAGCCGGTAAGCCTACTGCTTCTTTGATAGCTATCGCGTTTACGATTGCAATTAAAAAAAATATTATGAAAGCCATTTTGATTTCTTTCCGAAAAGATATAATTATAGCATTCGGACCTGCGGTTGGCCCTTAACCACTTTCGTTATTCAGCAGTGTAGAAACCTATTTCAATTGAGATAACCTACTGTTTAGCGAACACTGTGGTCCCGAGAACTAAATATGTCTCTCTCTTGCTTTACGGCGCGTCAATTCCGCGCATAAATTGAAATTCACGCTAATTTGAGACAAGCCAAAGGCATTCCACTATTAGCGTCAAAACGACAACGCGACGGGCTGACGCTGAATAACCGTCAAAGTGTCAGTTTTAGTATCCGATATTCTGTCAAGTTTTAAAGGAGATAAATTGGTTGCAAAACTCTTGTTGTGGAGTTGGAAGGATGCGTCGTAGGAAGTTATGATGGCAAGAATCTGATTTGAACGGTAACAACAGATTTTTATTAGAAAAGTGTAGTGAGTGATCAAGATTATGCTACAGAATTTTTTAATCGTGTAGGTACGTATTGACGCATACATTAAAAGTCTTAGACTCAGTTGCAGCACATTATTTAAGCCGAAACGAATAAGGAATGACAGGTTTTTTAGGGTTCCGTACCTCGAAAGGAAAAATTTAACCCTTATAGGATCACTTCGTTTTCCGTATATAAATATTTGGCTGTGGTCCCTTGAAACTTGAAAAAAAAAATGGAAAAAATAAATAAAACAAAAAGTATTTATTTCAGACAACTATGATCCATAAAGTGTTTATAAAAGCTTAATGACTATGATAGTATTTTAATAAAATAAGCTTTTATGTTAACGCAATCTGGAGATACGGCCATTTTAGCTGTATTTTCTAATATTTTGCAGGGGAATCAAAACCTATAAGGGTACTACCCGTATCGCTAGAATCATGAAATTTGGCAAGAAGAAAGTCCTTACAGTACAAATAAATGAAATTGTCTGAAACCCACAAATTAATGGTCATATTCATATCGTAGAAAAGAATCTTTGCTTGTACGAACCCCCAATGTGCGAGTCCAACTCGCACTTGTCCAGTTTTTTAATAGAGTGTGACATATCATTTGACCATGATAATATCATGGTCAAAATAAAACAACATACATATTCTTTGAACATAGAACCTCCTCATTTTTTGAAGTTGGTTGAAAAAAGGTGCTATTAAGCTTTACATATTTTTTTATTAGATATTTCGTAAAATTTTACTCGCGTACCGTGTATTTTCAAATTTCGAGCGTCACGCCGCTAACTCGAAAAGTCACGCACAGACGACACTGCGGAGATTAAGAGTTGTTTATTTTTGTGTCGCGTGTCGTGTGGTCGCCACTTTACGACCGGGCACTTTAACTGGGCCGAGATTTTGTTAGGTGCCTTTGAAGAGGGCTGTGACGACTTATTTACTGCGCTACGGTAAGTGTTGTTGCCCGTTTATTGTTATAAACTGTTGTGTGTTCACTCGAGCTGACATCAAATGGGGTATGTACTCTGTATTATGTGAAACGCCAGTTGTTACTTTCCTTCTTGTACGATGATAAAGAGTATTTATGAAGTAGCGTACAATTAACAAGGGACCCGCTACGACATTGCACGGGTCCAATTTTAAAAATAAAAAAATAGTCTATGTCACTCAGGCGTAATGAAGCTTTCTACTGGTGAAAGAAATCAATGCACAGCGCCAAATTGGTGGGGCATCTAGAAATTATCTTGATTTTTTTTAAATCAATGCTTCTTTTGTAAATAAAAACAGATTTTCAGCGTGTGCATTTACATCATTATCATTTCTTACCAACAATTATTGGTTTTAAATGACAAGCAGTCACTATGCAATCTAAAGATTACGATATTGCACTTGAATAAATTACCATTTGAGGCGGGAATTGAACCCGCGTTTTTCACATTCCGGGCGATTACTTAAAAAAAATTTAGGTGCTTTTACAAAGCACCTTAAAAAGCGGTTAACACTATCAAAGAAACAAAAATACTAGCAAGTATTTAACAATCGAAAGATGAAGCTCGCAAATCCCAAGAACATTAATAAAAGCAACGCGGCATGCTCCTGGGTGGCCTAGTGGTTAGGCAATGCGAGGAACGCTGATTCAGTTCCCTCATCAGGTGGTGCAATACCGAAACTTTAGACTGCATAGTTAATGCTTGTCACTTAAAAATAATAATTGATGGGCTGTCGTCCTTACATCCACTGTAAAAGCTAACCGCAAAAAATATAATAAAAACTTGACATACCATCAACATCCTCGCTGTCCAGCATTTGATCGAGCTCGTGGTCGTCGAAGCTGTGCACCATCGTGTTCAGTATCGTCCGCACCTTTTCCTTCTCGATCCGGCCCTGCTTGCTCGAGTCAAACATGCTGAACGCCCGCCGCAGCACTGCGGGGGAGACGCGAGGGTTAGCACAGGGTGGAACTGAGGCGTAAGGGCGTTTTTATTTATTTAAACTTTATTGCACCAAAAAAGTACAATAGCGGACTTAATGCCTTAAGGCATTCTCTACCAGTCAACCGCTAGGCAATGCAGGGAGCTACAAAGTGGCGGGATATTAAAAAAGTGAAGATAGTAAATTATGGTTAGAATGGTTTTTCAGATAAAAAAAGATGGGATCTGAGTCCTACATGGCACCCCCTGGCTACTCCCCCGTGGTCAAGTCAAGGGCAGGGGTTCCTTGTAGACCCCTGCCCCCTTATTACAAAAACTTACTACCAAGTTTATACCAGGCTAACTTGGTACTAAGTTTTTGTAGGGGGCAGGGGTTTCTTGTAGACTACGGAAAAATGGTAAAACTGAGAAAGTGGAAAATTAATGGTGTAAATGTAAAACAGTTTCGTAATTGAGATAAAACTATTCGTTTTATTGGAATACCTATGAATATTTTATTTTATAAAAGTTATTCTAACTTACTTGACCCATGTAGAAATGATATTAAAAACCGTTATCAAACTGAATAATGGATGGGATCGTTGGTGTAAAAACTACAATTCAAATTCCAATTCTTATCAAGTCCGACAATGTATGATATCAAAATTTTGCAGTGATTCTTCTACTTATAGCCTCTGTTTCCCCAGGAATCTAATACCACTCGAAATTTTGCATATATGGTGCACGTAGAGATGCTGTTAGGAAATTATTACGAGGGTCAAACTGAAAGTTCTTAGAAAATCAAAAACTGATTACATTAGCCAGTTATTAGTTTTATTATATCTTTTCAAAATATTGTCCATTGACGTCAATACACCGCTGCATGCGATGGAACCACTGGGAAAAGCACTTTGCCCACTCGTCCTTAGGGGTCTCTTCAATGGCATCGCGATACGCAGCCACCGCTTCTTCAGCATTCATAAACCGCTTTCCTTTAAGTTTTTCTTTAATTTTTGGAAATAAATAAAAATCACAAGGCGCGAGGTCGGGGCTATACGGCGGGTGACCCAGTAATTCAACGTTTGATGTCGCCAAATAGTCGATCGTTCGCTTGGCGGTGTGCGACGAGGCGTTGTCGTGGTGAAGGAGGATCCTACTGCGAGGTCGTTTCTCTCGAACTTTTTCCAAGACAAGTGGCAAACAATTGGTAGTGTACCATTCTGCAGAAACTGTTTTTTGATCCTCTAACACAATTGTTGCGAAATGACCTATCCTTCCAAAGAACGAGGCCACCATTTTTTTTCCCGCACTTCGATCTCTCTTCACTTTAGTTGGCAACTCCTCGAAAGGAAACACCCACTGAGCAGATTGTCTTTTGGTTTCAGGATCATAACAGTAAATCCAGCTTTCGTCACCTGTTAGTATGTCGAACACAGCATTTGAGTCACCTCCGTTAAATCTTCAATCATTTTACGGCACCAATCCACACGATGGAGTTTTTGAGCCTTAGTCAAATTATGAGGTATCCACCGGGCGCAAAGCTTCCTGACCGCTAAATGTTCGTGGAGGATTTTGTGCACTTGACTCATACCGATGCCTAAGCTTGTCCGAATCTGCTGATAGGTCACTCTTTTGTCAGTCTCTATCATACGCCGCACAACACAGATGTTATTTTCAGTCGTCGCCGTAGAAGGCCGTCCCTCACGTACATCATCAGTGAGATTAGTGCGACCACGTTTAAACTCATTAAACCAGTTGTAAACAGTCGCACGAGATGGGGCTTCATCGTGAAAGGCCAATCGTAGTCTATCATAACTTTCTTGTTGACTTAAATGACATCGAAAGTCATAAAAAATCATTGCACGAAAATTTTCTCGTGTTAAATTCATTTTGACGTGACACAGACAATTTTCAATTTGCCGCCAAGTCGTAAAACAAATGACAAATGAATGAAATATATACTCAGTAATATTGGCAAAGAGTTCTATTTTCAAATTTTAGAATTTTTTTTTTATTATATTGTTTATAAGTGGCCAGTTCTAAGAACTTTCAGTTTGACCCTCGTAATAGCTTTCAAACAAACGTCAAAAAAGTGGTAGGCTTATCCTGCTGAACCTAAGAATGACCAGAGTAGATTCATAAAAAAAAACGAGGTATTTTTCCCGTAAAGTTTGATGAACGGCGAAGGTCTTTGAATTTTTTATATGTTCATCTATGAAATCAAGCTACATACACATCTTGGCACAATAAACAAAATTATGGCCGACCGTATCCTTAAAAAAGACACGACGTACTTAAAAACAAAACAGTTGTGCGTTCTGTTCATGCATCCTTCAAGCCGTTTTGTTCACATTTTTGAATCATTTTATTTTCTGATGCCCTGCTTTGTAAATAACTATAAAATGATTCTAAAATCAAATGATACCTATATATTTTATTAAATTCACAAATTACGGTTTCTTTGGTCTCTTTATGTCAGCCTTCTGCAAGAAGAAGTAAATAATGTATAATCAGCCGATTTCTTTAATCATGTGTTGGCACAAGTGACAATGCCCTGAGTTTTTTCGCAAACCTACATAAAAATCTACTTTGAGAAGAAAATGGAAGCGACCCATCTGTTTTCTACCAAACACATGCGAACTACAAAAATCCGGGAAAACATACGATCTCGTCGGCTCAGCGTTTTGACGGCGTCGGCAGGACCCACGTCAAAAAAGCTGGATCAAAAAGTTGTTTTTTCTCTCTCTATTTCTTTAGGCCTGAGATAGATTTTCTTTTTTCCATTTACGACTCTCGCTTGCGGATTCTAGTCTAGTTTTTTGTTCTGTGAAATGTCTGAAAGTTGTAGGGCGTGATTTTATTGCGAATTTTCAGTGTTAACTCTTTCCCTTTATTTATTTTATAACTCTTAAATAGGGTTGGAAAAAATAATTCGCAATCAAAACTTAACGAGCTTGGTCTTTTTAGTCCACTTTTTTAAAAACTATGGCAAAATTTAAAATGGACGTGAAAATAAAGGGTTTAGTAAAGGTCAAACTCAAAAATATAAAGCGAAGGGACGTGAGTTCGAGTCCCACCGGATGACTTACTTACTTACTTCGCTGGCTCAGCGACCCGAAGTGGATCTTGGCCTCCGACATTAAAGTGCGCCATTCTTCCCTATTCTGTGCCAAATCTGACCAGTCGGGCACTTCTAGCTCTTTCAGGTCTTTGGCGACTTCATCCTTCCAGCGATATCTTGGACGCCCCACCGGCCGGCGGCCGGAAGGTTGACCAAGATAAGCTCTCTTTGCGGCTCGATCCTCTCCCAGAGGTAGGACGAAATTGACATCTGCATAGTCAAGGCCCTAAGATGTACAGCAGGCCTTCACAAGGTGTTAGTGTCCAAGTTGATAAGCAGAACTACTAAAATTCGGATTTATAAAACAGTCGTTAGGCCGATTTTAATGTACTGGTGCGAAACTTGGACGTTAACTTTGAAGGAGGAGAACAAACTCTTAGTGACAGAACGAAAGATATTGCGGAAGATTCTGGGACCAACAACAAGAGGAGAAGATGGGGCATGGAGGCGTAGGTACAACCGAGAGATAGAAGAGCTAGTGTCTGAGCCGAACATCATCGGAGAAATAAAATCTTCCCGACTTCGCTGGCTAGGACAAGTGGAGAGGATGGGAGAGCCGCAAAGAGAGCCACCGGATGACACAGTCGATTAATTTTTGTGAGCGAAATTCAATTCCATTTCGTAAAAACTTGCAAAATAATTGCTTAAGAGGAAACGCGGTCTAAGTGACATTTGAAAAATAGGTTTTTGAATAAAATGTTGCTGTCTCGATGCATGCTCTGGCGGCCGCCCCCGCACCCCGCACTGCTCTATCCTTGTGTGAGTAGCGTAAGTTAGTGTGTGTGCGCACTGGACCTCGCGCAAAACTCGCTAAAATAAAGTATTTTCAAGAAACATGATGTACTTTTTGATAAACTATAACCGAAGATACAGTACGCAATACAAAATAAAATCTATGTGTACACAATTCTTTTTAGTGGAAAGTTTCTTAAAACAATGAAAACAAAGAAGAAAGAGTTATTCAAATTCAGGTTATGGTACAGTCAATATTGAATAAAATTCGTATTTTGATTCCAATATTTACGTCATTATATCTTTATAGCAGGGCATTATGCAAGATATAAATACGTTGCTATTTATATAGGAGCTTGAACATGACACATCATTAAATTAAAAGAAAAAAAAATATGTGCCGCGGCTGTCAGTTTTATGATATATCCTTCAATATAGTTTATCAAAGATATACCTTGAAATACGAAGGCGAGGTGACAGATGACATTTTCCGGTTCACTCATATTACGATTAGGTTACTAAATAAATATTTTTCAAAAATAATAATTTATGTATTGTTTTTAAATCTTTACAAACATACTATTAAGACACGGCACGACAGTCTACTTTGACAACAAGAATGATTTTGCAAAAGCTTAATGTTTATGAAATTAAAGAATCATTTATTTTTTAAAATTTTGTTCATACGTGGAACGGAACTTTTTACTTATGAAGATTGATTAACAAGAATGACAACACCTTTTAACAAGACATTATCTAATTGTGCAACAATAACAAGTTGAAATCCACTATCTTTTAAAGAAAATGAAGTAAATGTCATTTATTTATGATCGCAAAATGGAAAAACATCATATAAAATGCAGGATTCATGAATATTTATGTTTCATATGCCCAACACAAATGGTCAACCTGCACAAACATCATATTGTGCTTTACACATATAAGTCTATGGCTTTACACGAAACGATCACAGCAAGAGAAGAGGCCAATTATTGTTGGCGTGGAAGGAAAACGACGGAATCCCTTTAATAACAGTGGTTGGAGATGAATCTTAGGCGAAGAGAACCGACAAAAGTGGATACAATACCCTCGGACAATTTCATATCAGGTGCAGGATAATGCTGCGTGTGTAGCACCTATAACAACGGGTTCAGGGCACTGCTTGGACTTCTTCGTTACGGTAGCGCATCCGCGATGTTTGCAAAGCATAGAACTGATGATCTTTACTCAATCATTCGCAAGAAGACGGGCTCAGTCGAACCAGAACACTGTAACAACAACTTGTTAGTCTCAATATGTTCGTGTAACGACATTCGTAGTTGTAACAATAAAATTGTTTTTCTTTTTTTGTTACTAACCCTAGTTTTGAAGATAATTGTATATTATACTAACAAGTGGTTCGCAGTTGGCGCAATAAAAACAATATTATGTAACAATTTGTTTAATTGGTTTAAGAACCTGGCATGTGTGTGTTCCTCCTGTAGAAAGTAAAAGTAGGTATTTTTCTTATGAGATTTAGTGATCTGCAGATTGTCTACAGTTTGCTTATAAACCATACAATAGATAATGTAATTTATGAGACGTCTTGGTATATATTACAACAAGCCCTCACTCACCTTATCTTCTAAATATAAAAATGAAAACCTACTTAATGACTAACTAACATATAAACCCATAGCCCAAACTGCCGGGTCCAGAGACTCCAAATCAAAGGTTCCATTAGAGTTCTAGGGGTGCACTAAGGTTTATTGGAAATTCATCCCCTAACGGGGTAAAAAAAGAAGGGGCAAGTTTGTATGAAACTCGCTCAGTTATGGAGCTATGTATGTGCACAGTAATTCTAGGAGTCAGCAACGGAACATCTACCAGCTTTTTTCTTCTATATAACACCACTGAGGAGTAGTAGATTTTTAAAAGTTCAAGAGAAGAAAGCTAATGATATAAAATATATTGTCTTGATAATTAGTCTTAAATCTTAATAAGATTTAAGACTAATTATCAAGACAATATATAACTTAATACATCGATGTCTATTAGGCCAACAATGGCGTATCGTAAAATTATCGACTATAAAGCATCACTATACGTGAGAGGTTATACGTATGTATACGTATTTGTTACGACATTCCCCACCCCCCAAACCACCTCTTAAAGCAAGAAAGGGACAAATGCAGCTCAGACCAAAATTCGCTTCATAAAACTGACCAAAACAGCACTTCGTAGTCCCCTGTTTTCTCGACGAAAACTTTACCAATGATCATATTGTTTTCAAAAATAATTAATAAAAGGATGGGACTATGCTCCTATGTTTTAGTTTTTGTGTTTATGTGCGTAGATTTTTTTTGGCGAGTGTTTAAAGTTTGAGGTTGAAATTGGCAATTTTCTTAATGTTTGAAGGCTCATATTTCCTGTGGCAATTCGAATATTGGAAAAAGCGAAACATAGGAGCATAGCCGTAGTAAATGCAGATATTATAGCAAAAAAGTTTTTCAACCTAAGTCTTTATCCAGGGAGGAAACAGGGGACTACGTTTGTATGGAGAAATGGTGCTATTCTTTCTTCTTAAGTTATAAAAATAATTACATTTTTTTTTTGCCAATTTTCATTCTTCCTTCTTAGTCAATGTCAAAGTTGAGCCTCATTTTATACTAAGTCTGAGCCTAAGGTTAATGCTCATCTAGCACAGGAAACTGGTGTACAAGTGAGCTAAGCGCGGAAGGGGAAACGGGAGTGACATCCCTCCGTTGATATAAACGACCTCGGAGGCGAACATGGAGTTGTGTTTTATTTTTCCCATCTAACATGGAGTTGGATTTAAACTAAATATAATTTGCAGTACAAAGGTTTTTTTTGTCCAATATTTATATTCCGACCCAAAAAAAGATGCTGAGATGTAGTGCTAAACGATATGAGGGAGTGCGGATCTTCCACCGAAGATGTCGACGACAGGGCGAAGTAAAGGAGAAAAATATAGAAGGCTGACCCACCACCATGCCAGAAAGAGAGAGATTTATCGCCAGTTTTCCTTATGCAGATCAAACAATGCGTTTTGTATGTTGTCTGAGACAGTAGTCACTTTTAAAGATTCGCGATTGTTACACATAACACATACATACAGGTCTTGGAGGTAAACATTTTTACCTTCAAACTGTTTGACCATGGTCGCGTTAAGACCTGTATGTATGTGTTATGCTGTCTGAGATGTTGGAAAGTCTCAGGGTTTTTCTGTCTTGAAATAGCAGTCAGTCAAGCAATGAGACGTCAGTTTGGAAGCCATTTTGAAAGCCATCGAGCTATAGTCCGACAAGTGTGACCCTTTGGCGTTGGTGAGACGTGCGGGGGCCGAGGAAGCGCCAATTGCACGTGTCATTCATAGAAAATGCCCTTCCCCGCAACACTAGCAACCCCGCTGATATCTAGCATGCCCCGCCTCTGCACCTCTAGCGACCGCAGGAAGGTCGCGCTCATCGACGTGAAGAAAAATATGGACTCCGTGTCGCCTACATTAAAACTGAAGCACCAAAGTAAGCCAATCATCGTCGTAAATAAACGCTCTTCTCACGCACACACTCACACCAAAGTAAGTCGATCGGCCGCCATTGTAACCCTATGATCTCACACACACAGGCTTGAACCCTGCTTCACTCTTTAGCATCGCGGTACGGAGTCCATATTTTTTCAAGTCGATGGTCGCGCTTGAACCTGTCGGACTATAGGCGGTAGGCCTACCGTTCATGTGATATTACCATCTCACCGAATAACAAAATCTCAAAAAAATATACATAATATTAAAACGTAAAAATAACACAAATGGTCGGAGATTTTCAAAGCCCACTTGCGCACGTCCGGATTGGCTATTCTGGACTTTTTCAAGGCTTATTAGCTGAGTTGAAAGTCCACTTGAACAAGTCTAGATTAACTGATTCGGAAGGTTCACTTGCACCAGTCTGCATTAGCTAACCTGAACTGGCGCAATTGGCCTTTCAACTCAGACCAAAGGCCTTGAACAAGCCAAGTGGGCTCCTAAGCTTAATTACATAAAAAAACGGACTCCGATAGTTACACAGAAATTTCATATCAACCTGTGTTTACCCATTATATTTTTCAATCACGCCAAAGGCTTAAGTCCTATTAGACACGGGCCGGTGCTTCTTGCTTCCAAACCCCACCTCTGGTTCGTATATAAATCTGTCTGTCAGTCCAGATACAAAAGTTGGCGTTTGTAAGCCGAAACAATTTAAACTGGAGGCCTTACTCCGGTTGACGATGTCCGTATCTTCGAATGTAGCCGTCCCTTTCACTCACGACAGAATGACGACGCAAACGAGCGTGATGGCTAGACTCGAAAATACGGATATCAACAGGAGTAGGGCCTCTGGATTGCGCCATTTTGCGGGCTAAATTATGAGCTCTTTCTTACTTTTCCAAGTGCTAGTGGTTTTTGAATACTTGAACTATGGTAAGCTACGAACTACTGTGAATATACAGGGTGTCCCGTTAATAAAGGGTAATTCTTTAGGTACAAATTAGTTACAGTATGCCCTATTATAAGCCAATATTTTTTCAGTAAGTGTTACCATTTTTGAGATATAAATATATTTTTTTTTTTACGTTTACATTTACAATGTATGACTTTTTAAAAGTCTGTTTCTATTTTAATACTTTCGAATATTCCAAGCACCAAAATTAATATTATATTATACTTAGAATGTTAGTAAGGCTCCCAGAAAAAATGAAAACACAAAACCAAAATCTCAAAAAGGGCAACACTTTTACTTGAAAACATTTTTAGCATATATAAGAGCATGATGTAACTAATCTGTACCTAAAGGATTACCCTTCATTAACAGGTCACCCTGTGTATCACAGGTTTAAAACTATTGTTAAAGCCTAAAATAATAATGTCATAGGTCAAAAAATACTGTATACCAGATATTTTGGCTGTTCAACATTTTTATATTAAACATTTCGTGTCCCTTGCTCATTAAAATGTTATTATATAAATCTTAACCATTAATATTACTGTTGACATCACAATTTTAGGCGCCTAGGTACAGTCGAATGCGTCATTTTTAATGTTTAGATTAGATTTTATTCACATAACGGTTAACTTATTGTTATATTTTTAAAAGCTGTAACCACCCAACGTTATGTCAAACACGTTTTTTTACAAAAACATGTTTTTAAATTATCTAAGACTATATTTTTTCTACTTACTTTTACATTAGCATCTCGTATCTTGTGTTTTGTGTGTGACCTTCCAAAAGTTTCTTTTGTATTAGAATTTATTTAACTTAAAAGCTGTAAGAATAAATGCATGTTCCGCTGACTGTACCAGAATGATAATAAATTGTTCGCCCACAAAACTATTTCAAACGGCCGAGTTTAATTTCAATGGCTTTGCTGGATTTTCACGTTACCGCTTACATTTTTGGTTTAAACAACCGAAATGTTGCAAATGTTTTATAACAATTCTATTAGTGTGCTAAAGTTTTTGTTGTAAAACTTTAAGTTTTTCTTCTACGTGGGCTTTACATCATAAATCGTTGTAGATCCGAGTGCACCAATTTTTAAACCTGGCTGTTTAAAAATTGGTGTTAACATAGATTGACGGTTTATTTGGCACAATTCTCATATAAAATATGTAAAAAAAAAAACTAACATGTGTTGGTGAACACTTAGGCGTCTAACATCGTAGCTTAGTCAGAACATAAAAACCTTCTAATAATTAAATTAGTAAGTCATAAATCTTACTTATCAAACTATTTGTTTTAGAATTCGTTAATTTATGCTTTCATAACCTCTTATAGAGCCACTTGGTTGTCTGTCAGGACCACATAAGTTATGTGGTCCTGATCTTTCTTAATTGAGATGCTATTTGATATAACATCTCAATTAAGAAATTGAGATGTTATTTGATTTAACATCTCAATTAAGAAATTATTTCTCACTTTAAAAAATACTTTGGGACAAGTATTTTTTTTTTAATTCACGTAGGTAATCTACGATTAGTTTTGTTTTTAAGTAGTTTTGATGCAAAAGCAAACGCTTTGCTTCTGTGCTCCCAAACCCTTCACTAGAGCTTGAATGAAATTAAAATGAAAACAGTTTCGGAGGCAGAGTGGTTTAACCCACTTCAACAATTTGCTTTTCCAGCTGAATTATGTGGCAATTAGCGGGAGCTCGCGATAAATAAACGGCGTTTATGTGATAAGTGATAAATGCAACCAACTGTGCATTGCGACATCATTTTCAAGTGCATTTACTAAATTGTTTGTAATTGAAAGAGGATTGCTGTTTGTTATATTTTTGTTAAAATTTCTCTCATTTCGTTCATTATTTGAAAGTGACTTGCCCCGGATTCGTAGGGATATAGTGAAATGGGAATTCTAAGATAAATAAATAAATAAATTGTTGCAACAAACACACCAATTACCTAGCCTCATACTAAGCGTGAGATTGTGCTATGGTGACTAGGATAACGGATAGAAATACTTAAATACTTTTATCAACATCCATGACTTAGGTACAAATGCTCGTGCTCATCACACAAACATTTGCCCCTTACGGGATTCGAACCCGCAACCGCCTGGTTTAGAAGTCCGTGGCGCGAACCACTACACCAAGACGGTCGTCAAAAAAAAAGATATATTCTAAGATACATTGCCAACGCGGACTTTTTTAGACTAAGACTGGAGTTCACATGTTTAATTTTAAATCAGCTGGTTTAAGTTTATTCAACATATTTGGTATGGGAACTGTATCAATCGAGGTTTATCGGCTGATTAATAATAAAAAGTAAAAAAACTAAAACCCAACTACAACAAAAAACGACACTGAAAAAGTATAAAACAAGATTTTCAGAATACTGAACTGAACAAAGTTGCTAATGTAGTTGCCAGTAAATGGACACAGTAGACTCTACCAAGATGCCTTCGTTGTAAATTAACAATAATGTCATCCAATACTATTCTGAAGTATGCAATATTCACTATGTAGAGATAAATTTTATGTTTGGAAAACCGCAGTCACACGTTGTCAAAGTGCTACGGTAGGTAGGTATATTAAACGTGTGACTACGCCTAGTTGGGTTTTAGTTTTTTTACTTTTTATTATTTGTACTATTTTGGTGTTAAAGTGTATTTGTGGCCCATAATATTAACAAAAGTTAAATTGATGAACTAAAAACTAGGTAGTTGACATACGACATCTCTTTTGACTTAAGTATCGGCGTATAGTAATATGTAGAGATATCCTATTTTACTATTTCGTAGCGCGTGGATCGTAGCGCGTATAGCAACGGTTTCCCCGTATGAAGCTCCCAGTACTTCGTAGCGATGCACATTTGCGTCGATGGCAGCGAATGAGTCGTTAGTATAAATAGATTTGGTGTTTCATATATTAAGAGGACCTGGGTAGATTTCTATAAAGCGATTCACAGTTCCCGTGATCCGCGCTTTACTCTTATCGCTCATATTTAACATAATTAAAGCATTCTTGTAATAATTATGTACAAGCATAAAGTACTCGTGAAGCTCTTTCAAGTGATACCAAACACGGTATATTTATTTTAATTTTATATTAATATATTGTCCGCTAGAGGGCGCAATACTAAATTTGGTGACAAGCTTTATAGCTCATAACCAACAGAATATCAAGGTCCTTCTAATGGTACTGCAGTGGTCTTATTCTGATAAGTAGTAAAGAAGCTATGAACGAAAAGATGTGAATTATATGCGATCAGCCCATGAATACAGGTAAAGTCACAAGCAAATGCTAGTAATATATATATATTCAAAATGTACAAGTAAAGCGCTTTCAAATGATACCAAACACGGCATATTTATCTTAACTTTATTTTTTTACTCTATATGTTTTGTCCGCTGGAGGGCGCCACATTAGATTTTGTGAAACCCCATATAGCCTGTAACCAGAAGACAATTAAGACGCTTCTAATGTCATTTGTCGAATTCTGATAAGTAGTTTAGAAGTTACGAGGGAACAGATGAACATACATACATACATACATAGCCTGTCAAAATCATAACCCTCCTTTTGCTTTGCCGTAGTCGGGTAAAAAAATTGTGAACTCGGGTCTTACCTACAAAAGATAAACGATCCCGCCATGCATTTTCGTTACAAATCTTAAACGACAGCGTTTGCGATTTTTATCGCAAACGCTCACAGGCGGTTTAAATTTATTTCCGACACTTTCAAAAAGTACTTGTTAAATTTATTGTATTTCAACTAAGTCACAAAAAAAATGTTTATAAACCAAAACCGCATAAAAATCCATTTAGTAGTTTTAAAATCATGATGAAAATCCTCGTAGTCAGGAATCATTGAACAATTTTATCAAATGCTCGGAATGCAGTCTCCATAAGATCATCTATACTATATATACTATTATTAATATTATAAAGAGGAAAAATTTAATTGTTTGTTTGTTTATTTGCATCGAATAGGCTTCGAAACTACAGGACCGAATCAAATGAAATTTGGCACAGAGATAGTTTGAGACACTGGGAAGGGCATAGGCTACTTTTTGTAAAATCATCAGGGGGGTAAAATGGGGGATGAAAATTTGTATGGAAAATCCGACTTTTGGCGCGGGCGAAATCGCGGGGAACTGCTAGTTCTAAATACATGTATTCACACGCTCGCAATTCAGATTAAACATTTTGAACTTAAGACTACTGTATTCCGCACGTAATAAGAACTTCTTTCTTATCCACTCGTGTATTCTAATGTTTACTCGTATATCACATATATAAGAGCATTTGTTAAGAAATATGCCTTTTTATCAATATTCTCAAAATCATTTTGTTTCAGTAATGACAGCGCTATAACTTTGAACTATTGACAAAATTTACCAACTTAAATAGAGGTCAATTATAGAATTAGATAAATCAGAGCTGCGGAACGAGAGGAGTCTGCTATCTAGGTAGATAATTAGTGAGATTTATCACAAGCAATTTAGCACTTGCAATTGGAGACACACTGATTTTCCGCTTTAAATTACTTCATCGTTGACTAAACTTTAATCACTTGTAAGTTGTATGTATTGGCTACATAAGAAAAAATAATTCATACCTAAATTCTAAGTACGGAAAAGCCATCGTAAATATTCAGAAAAATGTTCGGCAAGTAGAATCTTTTTGACAGCTTGAGCCTATCACAAAAATAAGCTTTTTATGGACTTACTTTATAAAAGAAGACCAAAGTTTTGGCGGTTTATTCATATTCGTAAGAGTTTACGTGAAAAGAAAAGAACTAATTAAGTATGTAGCGTAAAATATTATTCACTGATTCGCGCTTATTCATATCCTTTCTAATTTGTGCGCTCCGACTGCACCATGTTGGATATTACTTTTTTACGAAATCAAATCAAATTTCGCTCACAAAAAATGATCTACTGCGTCATCCGGTGAAACTAACCCCGGTAAAGTTATTCGTTCATTAGCGAAGAGTCGTGGGTTCGAGTCCCAGCGGAAGACGTAAAAACTTGCAAATAAATTGCTAAAATAATATATATTTTTTAAAATTAATATTGTCAGGACAAGGTTCGCATATTATTTTAATTTAAAAGTTTTTTATCGCATGGTACGTTTTTATCGCATACTTACAATTGCATCCGCTCAAAGCCGATGTATGCTGGGTTGCTGGTAAAAAAAATAAAAATAAAAAGGAAAAATATTTTGTGAAGGATGATGAGGGCCACAGCAATATTCATTACGACGTTCATTTCTTTTTAGTCCGAAATATCTGCATTTTTCCTGGATCCTTTATGATTTTCCTTGTTATAAATAAAAAAAAAAATAACTACAAAATGGCCGAAATAAATTCATGTGAATTTATTTAAATAAAAACTACAGAATCGTGGTAGTAAATTATGTAAATTGGTAATGTCACGGCGCCGTGCGGTCTGCACTAGGTTTTTTGTATTTATTTTCAAATAATTTTAATTTTCAATTTGGCAACGTTTCGGAATCACATATCATATTTCAGAGTTTTAAGAGAACCAGTTGGTTTTTACGAAGGTAATATTTTTTTGTAAAACTTAAAATTATGGCATTTGCCACACCATCATAGAAATGTTTCTACTGCCAATTCAAGAACGTGTATGTTTAAATATATTCCATTAATTTATTACTACTGTTATGAATACCTACTATGTTATAAGATAGCTTTGCTTCCTTTTACACAAAACGTTACTTAGCGCGTACCATAAACGTACATATACTTTTTCTATTATTTATGTCTTCTACATTCTAGAACATAAATAAGCTAGGGACCGCTTATTGTTCCTATAAGTGCCTCCACGCTCTGTAATAACCATCTGTTTTCGGTATTACTTCTAAGTATAAAATTACTTGTTATTAGTTTAGTGATTGAGTACAACCAAAATATTAAGTAAAAAAAAATACAAAACCTAATAAGGCGTTGAAAATTCTATAATAAAATAATGTTTTCCTTACTTGTGATTTGCTCGTCATCTATTTGAGTAGTTTGCTGTAACGAAATAATGGTAACACATAATTTTAAAATAATAACTTTTCACAACGATAAAACAGACATCAAACTTTTTGCATAATAACAAAAAACTGTTGAAGTTTTCTTTTTAAATAAAAACGCACCATTTTCAAATTTTGAATTTGGAAACGACTAAGAATACGCGTGCCTTTCAATCCTTGCGCGCGCACCGAGCCCGTGAGAGAACTGGCCACGTTCGAGCTTCGGAATTTGAACTGGATTCTGGAATTCGACAAAATCGGATACAATGAACGATGCACAGTTTTGACTTAACACTATAATTGCGGACAACGTGACTTTGTAATGGGGTCGTTTGTTGTAAAAAAAGAATTATACTTAAACTGTTTTTTATACTTTTTTAATTACTGATGTGCTTTGCCTGACCTAATATTTACACTTTCCCACATTTAGGCAGACGGTTTTTTGTACGAATTATGAGTTATCTCGCTTTATTTATTTACACAGCGTGTACCTAATAGCAGGTGTGAAAGCGTTGCGAACGCGATCCATTACCATGAATATTAGAATAAGTGCTATTGTTTCGTGAATAAAATCCATCGGATTCACACGAGCGATTTTATTCATGTTCCTACATTTCTCAGATCCAGGATATTGTATGTGAAACATAAATAAGCATCTTCTGATAGTTTATATGGTGATGTTGATGAGAAAGAATTTGGTTTTGCTAATTCTGCAAAGATTTTAAAAGAATCCTATGAAATAAATTTCTGGGATTTTCCACATGCATTGGTTATGTAATATCAGTAACATGCAAAGTAAAATAACAATCTATAACTGAAAGTTTTTTTTTAAACATTTTCCTGTAAAGGTGCTGCCGAGGATATGTAGGTTATAAGATCTTACTTCTTAAATTCTAAGGATATCATATTTATTTTAATTGTATCGGTGTTTACACCGATACAATTTTTGCAACTAACCCTAATTTTACTTAAAATTTATAATCATTTACGCACTACATTTCTATGTGAAATCAGGTCAGGGTTTTACTTGAGGTAAACAAGAGCAGGACGAATGCCAAGACTTCGATGGTGCGGTAACATTATTGCTATTCCAAGGTCGTTTGTAAGAATTATGATGAGAAATGCGATGTAAGATACTATACAATCCTGTGTATAGTCACAAACATCAGTATGTATATATTACATCTGCATTCGATTTGAGACCTTATTACAAAAGCATAAACACTTATTTGTATACATGTCATTACTTGTGACTGTACAGGGCCCCGCATCGACTTACCCAAATCTGTCAAAATATCTCAAAAGATATGGGATTCTATGTGATTAACATAAGGTTGGAATATGGTAGCGCAAAGGCAGATCAGGGTAGGTTGATATGTGGGCAAGTGTAAACATAAACAGAGCAATATTCTGATGTATATTTTTAAAATAGGGGTCTTTAATTCTGTTTTTTTTTTACATTACGTTCAACTTTACAATTTTATCTAAAAAGAACAAAATATAACAATTTTGGTCAAACATAGAACCTCCTCATTTTTTTAAGGCGATTAAAAACCGAAAAGTCCAAATTAGAATTCACAACGTCTCTAGACACTTTCTAGCAATTCTGTCTGAATGTCTGTCCATTTTCTTAATGGAGAAAAAAGCCAGCGGAGCTGTCTGGTAGTTAACGTGGTTTAAATTGCAGCTTTTACAATCTTATTTTTGTCTTTTAACTGAATTCAGAAGATAGGAAACAATAATAATAGTATAGTTTTTATACCCGTTGAATCCGGAGACAGTGGTCCCAGTTCGTAATTGAGATTTTTGATACCTACTAAAAATGAGATTTCATATTTTAAATTCTAATAGGACTTATCAAAAAATAAAAGAAAATAACTTTTTTATATGCCAAGGAAGGAACGAAAGGACCGAAAGAAGAGCAAATTGAATTTTAACAAAAAAAATACAATTTCTCATCTCTCATCGTTTATTTCGTATCTCCGATACCTGAATTTGATTCCCTCTGGGGTGTGGCAAAATTATAACTTCCAGAAATGAACAATAGCCAATCCGCTCGTTTTATTGCTGTAATCCAATCACGCCGTGGAAGCTGCCGGTTTTCTCACGAGATTTTAACCGCAATGGTCTTGGGTACAGTGATACTTTACCTTAAAGGTATTATATAATAATAAATGTATTCAATACTTCAGAGATCATGTTTTCAGACACAATAGAAAACTAATTCTTATGATACCACCGGAAATCTTAATTATTTTCTTCAAGGGGTTAAATATCTTGAAACACAGGTACAGCTTAACAACTTATTGCTTGCTTTAAAAAAACACATAGCCGCACATCAGGCTACCCCACTTTCACCTTGAAACCGCATCTGGGCTCTACATAATAAAAGCTTTCGTAGTTCGAATGGGTAATCTAAAGTGCTGCCGACTGTACTACTTTTGTGGGAGACTGGTATCTGTACTAGAAGGTCTGACTGATTGCCAGGCAACCACCCCACGGACGTACATGGAACCGAACAATCAGATAGGTGCGTACAGTTTTTATTTAACTGAGCAAAAAACAACTAGCAAATAAAAAAAAGAAACATGTTCAAATACCTTAGATAATTTTCCAGTAAGACAAAGACATATAAATCATCTAGCATCAGAAGCGTCTAGTTAGCTGGTGCTAAGTAAATTTTATTTATTTAAACTTTATCGCACCAAAAAATAAAGTGCAATTGACCAGTGAACCGCATAGCAATGCAGAGAGTTAATAAGTGGCGGGATATTAAGAGAGGTAAAGAAAATAATTCGTGTGCTGTCACTGTCAATTATGTTAAGCTTGTCTAAGAATACGAATTGTATCTATGGAGTCTTAAGAATAAAAAGGGAATATAAAACAAAGACTTGCTGCATTTGGATAGAACCCACTGATTCTCCTACCATTGGGCGCTGTTCAAAATACATTTTAAGCTTTTATTTGCTAGAGGCAAAGAGTCTCTATTTATTTTAAAAGTGACAACATAAAAGGATTTCTAGTCTGGGAATTCACAAGAGATTGTGTTTAAAAGCGTGGTGTAAATGTAATACAAAATATTCTTACATTTAATGTTTTGATATAAACATGCAGGCTTCGTAATCACAATTTCAATTTTAAACAACAAAGAGAAAGTAGTTTAATGAAAAAAGATAATTTCTTATAGAGGATTTCCGTAAATAAGGAAAATAAATTGATATTTTTTGTAACTAAACTATGCTTACCAGTTTTCAAATTTAATATTTTCGGCCATGTTGCCGATTGTGCATACGAATAGTTTATATTAGGGAATAGAGGCAGTCTAAAGGTTAAAGTCTGACGTGCAACCGTGTGTAGGTATCTAACTAGTATCTGAAGATTAAAAAAAATAATTACGAGTTTGAGAAAGTTCATAATAAACCGCAATATGACCCAAATTACTTGAAGTTCAAGTAAAAGTAAAAATATTTACATTTAATGAATTTAGATCCTATACAAAATAGCTACACGAATTCTTTTTTTGGTTTGAGTACGTACTTAAGAAAAAAAAGACTGGCGTTTTAACTCACCGCGTCTACGAAAAGTTAGTCAACTTTATGTCACATTATGCCAGTAATAATATGACTTTTATCCCCAACCAAGTTTGGGTAAGTCAGTTAATTCATGCACTGTCGCGCGCGTGATGGTGATCCCTTCTGCCTATACCTACTTTGTTTGAAATTTTCATCATAAAGTTTCAGTGCCGACAGATAAGTTATCAACTCATTTGTGTAAAATTATTTTTAAGTTGGTTAATTCTAGATGATTTTTTGTGTGTTTCAATATGGGGCTGACATTGTCGCTGCGAGGTAAAAGTCCTTTCAAATAAATAAAGATTTAAAAAAAGTTTCAGTGCGAATGTGCACGACTGAAACGTTTTTCGTTGTAATATTAACCTTGTTTTGTGAATTACGACGTTGATTGTCGACAAAACGCCACATTACTTGTATAACTGCAATTTAACTTTTGGTTTAGTATTGAAATTATCTGAATGTTTCAATGAAACGCCATTTGTATTTTTTTTAAATGAGATTTGCCAAAGATTTATATAAAATTATCTTTATTTATTATTATGATACTCAGATAAAGTTCGATAGTTTTATTTACACTTTGCTTACATTTAGACTGTTAAACGAATATAAGTAAATAAGTGGCATTGTTTGTCCTAAATTGAATAAATTATTTTTGACTAAACGCTTTACAGCTGCCGAACTTCACACCGACACCGAACTCCCGATATTATTTTATCCCTGCGCTTAAAATGCCTCCGGCGTTCCTGGTATAACAATAATAATAATCGTACAGCCAATTGACGCCGGTGCAAAGTCAGCGTGAACGGCATTATAATTTTGTCAAGAATATACAGTTCGTTCTCAACTCTGAACACCAGTGTTCACTGAACACCCATGGCTTTGATAACGAGTAGGTATTCTAAGGTTGGTGGAGATTAGCGGGCGACTTGAATGTATCGCGTAAACGTGTATTTGTCGCGGTTTACTAACGTGTTAAAAGAAGGCTAAATCTACGTCTATCTGTGTAAGAGCTTTTGTCTTAATACCTACTATGGACGAATAACTTATTATAAAATTCGTCCGTGATGAATGATGATACCTACTACGAGTACACTTAAACCGCTTGGTTGGTAGGTTTAATACTAACGTATTAAGAAGGCTAATACTTACGTCTAACTGTGTAAGTGCTTATGACTTTATACCTATCATGGACGAATGACTTTTCGTTCATGATGAATGATGATACCTACTAGACTTAAACCGCTTGGTAGATCCCCAGCTTCAATACTAAACAGAGTTCTAAAACCAACAAAATCTGTATGTTATTTTTTCATCAAAAAATATTTTTTGTTTATTATTTTCTGTATTTAATGATCGATTCTGCATCACTCCAATGAGTATTTTTTACACTTTTGAATATCTGACTGGAAAAAAAGCAGTAGAAAAAGCTTTAGACCCGAGTTCACCAAATTTTAAACAGCTGGTAAACCTAGATTGATGGTTAATTTGACAGAATCCCTTTACAATATATGTCAAATAATGCTAAATCGGCTGATTAAAATTAAACATCTTTTCAAATGTTTTGGTGAATTCCAGGCTAAGAAGAGAATGATGTTTTAATATGTAGTTAAACTATTATCTAAACTTACGAACTTCATTAACTAGACATGCCGTTTTTTTTTTAAATTGTGAACTAGCCTTTACGTCAAATATTTTGTTTCTAGCATTTGCTCGTCAAAGAGATTTTTTTATCTATTCGTAAAAGATGTTTACAAAAGCGTTTGCGCTTTACTGCTAGTCAGTGACCACAAAGAATCGGTAAACTATGAGTTTCTTACAGAAGAGTCAAAAATAACAAGCCTTTGAAAACAGCTACATATTCCGCTGTAAATAGAAAATGTGAAGAATTGTTAGGCCCACTTGCGCACGGATTAATTAATCCGGATTTATTCAAGGCCTGTTATCTGAGTTGAAATCCCACTTGCACAACTCTCGATTAGCTAATCCGGACTTGTTCAAGGCCTTTTATCTGAGTTGAAAGCCCACTTGCATGAGTCTGGATTAGCCAATCCGAATATAGGAATAACGAAATTACCGAAGGCAATTAAAATGAATATTATTACAATTTAGATGAAATGCCTTAGTTTATTTTAACACAATTGCTTTCTGATTCTATCGGTATTTTCGTTGTATTCGTCGTCGAAAGTCTTTTGACATTTTAGACAAATGTCAAAAGACTCGACGACGAATACGTTGGCTTGGTCGATTAGTAGGCTTTACCTTTACGTAAAATAAAAATAGGCGTTTTCTGCACGTGCGTAAAATAAACTCCAATCTTTTCTTAAAGGGGGACAATAGCCCTTACAAAACGTTTTGCCTTTCAACCTATTTATCGTGTTACATTATCGCAGAGATTTTATGACAGGGAATTATTCTCGAATAATGGGAGTGGAGTAAATTCATCTTTTCCCCTTGGCTAATGGCGCGTGAATCATGGATTTATTAAAGTAATTTCCTTCTCAGCAAGGACACAAAGCCACCTGGGGTCCTACTCTCAAAGGCGATACCCGAATATTCAAGGATGGTTATATAACCATCCTTCTTACTCTTGACACGATGGCAGGTTGATTGAGAGGGACGACTGTTTTGCAACCTTTGGTACCTTTGACCACGCCATTGTTAGCACGCTTGGAGGTTAGCTTAGAGACAGGTTGAGAACAACTAAGCGATGGGGTGTGTGTGTAGCAACCTCGCATACGATTTAATATGTTGATTCACTAAGATCAATCATCTTGTCTCTCAACTAGCATCTGACTTTCAGGCGTTCGTACGTACGGATAAGACCTTATTCAAAGTACGAATCGTTTATGTTGCCTACAGTTTGTCAAAATCTCTACTGCCATACCATATCAAGATAAACATTACATAGATATTCTGTATTTTTAGCCATGCCACAGAAAATTAGGTGCTATCACCAAAAACATGATAAATGAAGATCAATAAGAACAATAAAATGTATTTCTGACACATAAAAATATGAACGCTGACACAGAAGTAAGTGCCCTTATTACTTATCATTTTCTACCTGGGAGAAGCAAAGGCATAACTATTCTACAGCCGGCTTTCTAAAATTAGCATCACTGTTTTGCCAAAAGCCACCTTCTAATTATAATATCGAAGTGAAGAATGAGCATAATTTGAAAACCGTTTCGTAACGGGAACTTCGTATAATTAAGGTTGAACTTCAGTTACAGGTAGGTAAATTCGTTAAATCTAATACCTATTTAGTTATTATTAGAATACCAAAAAAAGCAGCATAGCAGTCATAATAATATAAGCAAAGCTTTGTAAAGGGTTTAAACAAATTAAATTACATTCCTATTAGGGGGGAAAATCCCAAAAAAAAAATTATCACTTCTTTTAAGGTTTTGTAGTAACTATCAGTATTTCGATTTTGAACTTTAAATAAAAGTTGTTGCATTTGATAAGTACAAGCACCTTCAAACACAAAATCAGCGAAAAATACACCTTCGTATTCTTATGCGTAAACCAGCATTTTTTTTTTGAGATTTCGATGTTGGTCCCTTATTAAAAGTTGTTCTAATACAGCAGCAGAATCACCCTAAAAAATTATTTAATTAATTATATAAGGACTCATTAATTAGATTTTTTTTAAACAAAAACAGACAGACTAGGACGGACGGAACGGACGGACTGAACGATCTTATAAGGGTTCCTTGTCGGACTACGGAACCCTAAAAAATAGTTTATGATTAATATATAAAAAGAACAAGTAAACTCTAATATTAAAATGGACAATGGGCCTTGATTTGTCAAATTTCCGCTACCATATTTCAACCCTTATGACAGAATTAGGGTAAGTTGATGTGGGGGCCGTGTGTTTGAGTATTATCATAGTGATGTTACAAGTAGTTATTCACTGAAATTATTAAATTGTTACATAACCTAACAGCGACTTAATCCCGTACCAACATTTAGGGATAACAAAGTGTCAAACTATTTTCAGATAACCAATAACCGCTTACTTTGATATTAGTTTCTGGCCTGACAAACTTTAAAAACCGGCCAAGTGCGAGTCGGACTTGCGCATGAGGGGTTACGTACCATACAACATTAGACACTATGTGACTTTAAAAAAAGACGTTTGTATGAGCCCCCCGGAAATCGTTATTTTATTATAATTTAACTTTTTTTTAAAGTAAATATACAACTTAATATTCTGTAAAATTTCAAGCGTCTGCCTGTCGCCATTATTATTATCAGGCAAAAAACAGCGAAAAATGTAAGTCTTTTGCCCCTCTGAAATATTTTTAACATTGAATTTTATTATTTATTTTTAAAATGTTTGTACAACTTAATTTTCTGTCAATGATTTAAGCGTCTACGTCATTTATAATATAGAGCAAAAAACTGTTGTTGACACGTTTGTTGTATAGGAGCCCCCATTAAATATTTATTTTATTATGTTTTTAGTATTTGTTGTTATAGCAGCAACAGAATTACATCAGCAGTAAGAATTTCAACTGTCTAGCTATAACGGTTCATGAGATACAGCCTGGTGACAGACAGACAGACAGCGAAGGCTTAGTAATAGAGTCCCGTTTTACCCTTTGGGGATGGAACCCTAAAAAAGGTCTATTCCTTTAACAAAACATTACCACTAAGCACCAGAGATGTTTTGTAACTTAGCAAAACTATGTGTAAACTACCTGTCAGACGTAGCTAACTTTGGGTAAAGAGTCCTGAGGGGAAACCCTAAAGTTTGCTCAAGATTTCTGCCTAGGAACAGGTTTCTAAGTCAGGGTATTAATAAAATATTGCTGCTCATAATTTATGGTGTTGTGTTTTGTTGGGACGCCATAACTGTTGTTTGTATTAAGCGAAGTGTAAAATTTGGGTATGTTGTGCTTATTATTTAGATTTATTGTTTTCAATATATATATTTTTTACATCACAGATTAAATAATTGATTTGAGGGCAAAAAAATAGGTTACGTTTCGTCTTTATTAACATTACTTATATTATGGTATACAGATTTTATTACTAACTAGTGGTTCCCCGCTACTTTGCCCGCGAGAGTTGGATTTCCCATATAAACTTTCATCCCCCATTTCACCCCCTTAATATTTTTATATCGTGACAAAATGTAGCCTATGTCCTTTCCAGGGTCTTGAACTGTCTTCATACCAAATTTCATCTCAATCGGTTCAGTGGTTTAAGCATCAAAAGGTAACAGACAGACAGACAGACACACTTCTGTATTTATAATATTAGTATGGATAGGTTATAAATGCGGTCTAACGGTGTACACCACCACTCATTGAAACACTTTTGCAGATAATTTTTACCTAGATATATGATGTAGTACACTCGTGCTGCCGGCACGTCAGATTACGACCTATGAAAACAGCTTTTATTACGTGGGAAATAGAGGCAGTCTCGAAACCAAAGTGGGTAGTGACGTGCGGCCGTATGTACAAGCAGTCTAGCAAAACCAAGTTTAACAGAGCCTAGAAAAAGTATTGCCCAGTTTCTTACATATCTACTTTGACAACGGTTAACCGTCAAATGTCAATGGTTAACCATATCTTTCATATGGCTATTACATAGATTTATTTATTTATTTATTCTTTATTGCACAAACAGAGTAGTACAAATGGCGGACTTAATGCCTTAAGGCATTCTCTACCAGTCAACCAGTGGGTGAGGCAGAAATAGATCATAGACGTAAGTCTATGATCTATTTCTGCCTGGGTTAAAGTAGTAATACTTTAACCCTAAAATGCAGGTAAAATTAAACCAGTTTCTTTAGCTAAGGCGTGTCAATAGGGTATAATATAATCGATGGCATAGTCCAAAAGATATAATCAGTATGAACGATCCAAGTCCGCGCAGCAATGTACAGGGTGTCCAAAAAATTAAAGACTAGTACCTTTAATGGCTACATATGCTCTACTATATGCCAAATTATATGTTTAGTAAAGAGTTTGATCGTTTGTATAAAATTTAACTTTTATGCTATTACTGGAAGCTTTAGTAACACTTCAAGTAAAAAGAGAACATACATTTAATCTGGAACCGGAATTTTGTAGAGTACTTGATTAAAAATGATTTTTAAATGAAATAAAAGTAATTAATAAGAAATAAAAGTAGAAATAATTTTCATAAAAGAAGCCATACAAATTTTAATATTTATAGCTTGAAAATGTTAACACTTTTATTTTAAAAAATAGCAAACAGTAGAACATGCTGTGACTAATATGTAGCTTAAGGATTATATTTTAAATACTGGACACCCTACACTAGCAATATCCCAAGACTTCGTTTCAAATCTAGCTCAAATATCGAAATACATTCGACATCTTTCGGAAATTGGCGTCGGCCACGCTAGCGACATCTGGTGCATGCAACGTGACGTACAAGCTTCCTGCAGAATGCGGGAAGTTGGTGACACTTGACAGCTGTGAAGTCCGGAAGACACTTACTACTTATTATTAGACAAATTAATGTTTGAGAAATATCTTCCTGATTTTTGTTCAAAACCCAGTGCATACAATGTTAGATACTGTTTGATGAGTAATTTAGAGACGTATTCTCCCCTTTTTTAAAGGTGATCCCATATATAGATCTAAGTAACAATGTAGCATAACAAATCATTTTAACTTTTTACTCCCTGGACGTTGCGTCAAAAAGGTATTATTATGGTCAATAAGTTGCTCTACTCATTGTTTATAATATTTTTTTTTTTATTGGAGTACAACTTTTAATAGTACAGTTTGTTCTTTTTTTTTTAGTTCAATAACCGTCGCACTCGGAGACGTCAATTAAATTTAATCTATAATTGATTCTCTTTCTAACACATTCTTTGTCAATTAAATAGAAAATGACTGCGTGAGACTTAATGAAGAGTTAACTTTTATTGACGTCTCTGAGTACTTCAATTAGAAACTTAATTCAAACCTAAGCTTCATTTAAATTTACGCACTAACTTTTTGTTTTACCATAAAGTTAATATACCTAGCGGAATAGAGGAACAAAGAGCTGAGTGAGCGAGATGTCTCTATCAGCAAAACTGTATGATAAAAAGAGATGTGTGATGCGATGTAACAGAACCGTTTTTGAAACTGTCAAACAGTTTGTCGGCACGTATCGGCACGCTGAGAATTTCAGCTATTTTATTTTTTTAAATATTACACGCAATCGTAAATATTTTTTTGAAATATTTCTTGGTGAAACATGGTGACTTCTTTAGTAAATAATTGTTGTACATCACAGCGAAATGTTCATTTCACAGGTAAATTGTTCCAAATCAACACCACCTATTTTAGGTTTATTTTTGCCAATGCGTTTCGAATTTTAAATGCTTAGTGTAATAATTATCTTCTTGAAACATTTAAGAATGTAAGAAGCAAATATCCAATACACATAATGCAGAATTTACGAATATTTTGTGTAAAGAAAAAATTTTCGTTTTACACTAGGGCTGTATCAAGCTATCGATATTTCGTTTTCACTGCATATCACGTAACAAACGAATAATATGTATTACTGTTGTTTAAGTATCTAAGTTTAGATATGAACCAGCTGGGAATGTAATTACTATTTAAGATACTTAGCCGATCCATGCAGTTTTTACCTGTTAGAATAGTTACTAACATTAGTAATAAATGTATCTGTCAAATTTCCGAATAACTTGGATCGAAAAATGCATGCCTAAAATTTATAAATTGTCCAAACTGGGTAGCAATGTCTGCTTATGGTTATGTCTACGTATTATATGGTTTGCTTAGTTTAGGACTAGATCATATGTTCTATATTTCTTTTTCACAGGTCAAGATAAAGCCTAGACGTACAGTTTTGTCCGATGTTTACAAAGATATTGTACCAGAGGCATTCACATGTGAATCATCGTTACCGCTATTGCAACAGTCCACACCATCGACCTCTCTCCAACTAGATTTGACGCCAACGAAAAAGTAGCTTTATGTTTAATATAAATGCACTAAGTTGCATCTCTATAAGTTGGTTTTTTAAATAAACGGTTTAAACAACAACATTTTTCATTTAATTTATTATTTTTGAAACTACCGTATCGTCTGAGTTTTTCTTTAATGTCTTCACTCGAAGCATAGTTTCAGCCATGAAAAATCCCATCCCGTCCTATTTTTGTTTTATAATTTAAATAACCTAATATTAATGTTACAAATATTTTTTATCGATATCGATACTTATGTAACAAGCGACATAACATACATCACTGACACACATTCATGAACAATTCTACACACACAAATGTCATCCTATTTTGGTTTCGTTTGACAGCTCGTGTTTGTTCCTCTCATCGAGGACATATCCAACTAGAGGCGAAGTAAAAACTATTTTACGCCGAAACTTTATCTGCTCTGACAACCGCAATAGAAGGTGTCAGTTCTGTCAAAACCGTATGTCAAAAACCAATTGATCTGTGTGGTATGTCAACGTGAATACTTGAATTGTTACGAAAAAATTAGATTTGAAAAATAATTAAAATAATGTCGTATTGTTCTATACTGTGTTGTAAGAAAAAAAGCAAAACATCGAATTTTAAAATGGATGTGATGTCATTTCATCGGTAAGTAATGGTAATTATGCAATTTTAAAAAGTTCATATAATTTTCCTACGGCTCAAGATAAATCGGTCAAGCGTACTGACGTTTAAGTCTCATCTTGCTCCCACTAAGTGGTTAGCACATAATGTCATCTCATTCTATTCGTTAACACTCGTTACTAGTGTTGCGTTGAATTGGTTATACGACTTATCGACATTTATGTGCACAGTTTACACAATAATTATTTTAGTACTTTGGCAGCACGGAGGTATAGTGATATAATCGATAACACAAATATTTACACTCGCGCACTAGAATCAATACCTATGCAAAAATGACATTAACCTACCTATACCGAGGAAGGTTTTGTTAGAATTATTGATTTTCTTGCAAATAACAAAACGCTGACACTTGACATGACGTTTGATAGTTTTCTTGGTTTAATGGATTATGAACAATGAGTTGCGTAGTGGAAGCAAAGAGTATGGATGTTTGCGTGTGTAAATATATGTGTATCGATTCTATTACTGTAAGATGTGTGACGATAATAAAGGTAATGAATGGATGTAATGAGAAGCGAATGAGGAATTGGAGCCTTCAAATAGATAGATAATCTTTATGGCCAACCATACCAATAAAAGAAATAAGGCAATTTACACAGAAAGATGTATAATGTAGGTGGTTTTATTGTTAAAACGATCCCTTCCAGACAAAATACCTACCGTATTTACCTACATTCTCATTCACTGAAAAACCTGAAGTGACTAAGTGACTATGAAGTAGATAATGGTATAATTTCGTGTGCGAGTTCGCACTCAGCCTGTTTTTTCAAAAAAAAAACCTTGTCCGGGCTTTAAAACTTTGAAAGTGATGCCTCTGTTCTAAGGTAAATAGGTAGATATATATCGGAAAACATGATTTTAAGAAACTTGTTTCCTGTCGTATATAAAGTATGAGCCTTATTCTTAATTTATAGAAATTAGAAAACAATAAACGCATTTTAATAAAAATACTTACTGTATTTAGATATCAATGTAATTTCTCTGTTTTTGGCTTTTAAATTCATGTTTTTTAAATTTAAGCAATTTATTTGCAAGTTATTATGGAAGTTAATTTGTTTTACAAACAAAAGTTTATTTTTTATTATATACTAGCTGACCCGACAGACTTTGTCCTGTTATTTAGTTTTTTTTAATCCTCTTTGACGATATCTGTCAATTCTATGTCGAACGCACTGACCTCTATAGTACAAGCACGCTGGACTAAACATTCTCTAAGAAATAACACATAATTTTGTGCCAAATCAAAGCGTCCGCACCGAGTGTACAGGAAACTAAGATAGAGTATCTACCATATGCTTATGTCAAATTAGTTCCGTGGATGGTCATCACACGCTCACTATAGCCGTCATCGCCAAAATTGCGATAGTTAAATGGCTTCATTGTTAGGTTGACAGTATGCAGTCCAGCGTATTTGTATTATAGAGGTCAGTGGTCGAACGTCATAAGGTTACATTCAAAATGTTTTAACGTCCAAAGCGCTAAGGTTTGATTAGAAATAATTTTATATGGTGGTTAAGTATTCCTGAATTTAATAATTTTCCGCGCAATTTTCTTATTTTTTTCTTGCATATAACAAACAACAATAAGAGAATTAGTGAAATCGGTCCAGCCGTTCACGCGTGATGGCGTGACCAAGGGAAATAGGGATAGATTGATAACAATTTTTAATGATTCATACTTTAAATGGTTATTTTTGATGACTAACTTAAATTTCTTAGGAACAAGAATCAGATATTATATTTAGGATATTGCACATTAGTGAAAAGTTTAACCTTAGGTGTAATAAAATATTGTTCCCATTAAATTAAACAATAACATCGACTATCGATACTAATTTCTTATTGACCATCACTAATACGGTGTTTGACATTCAGTCGGTTCATTCGGAATCTTTCGGATTTGGCGGAATTTTTTTGGAACAAAATTAATGCCATTTCCCCTCTAGTGGGATATGACCTCGATGGTTCCTCTATTCCGTTTGGAATATTAACTTTATGCGTTTTACCGACTATTAAATATGTCATTTGTCAACAGGCGCGGAACAAACCAGCTGACGGCAGTGGTCACGTCAACCAAAAGAACGCAGCAGGACAAAAGTCGCAGCCAACATGTCAAAAAGGTAATAATATACCACTTCATTTTATGTGTACTACCTATTGGAACAAACAAATTTATTTTAGGTAGTCAGCAGCAAGTCAAGTCATACAGTTAACATACGAATACAATATTTGTTTCTTACGTTTACGCGAATTATTGAACTCATTAAAACACAATTTTACGGATTACTTCGCGATTTATTTACATTTTATTTTAAACCTGATGACGTTCCGAACACTTTACAGCGATCGTGGTCACAGGGAGTCTCCCTGTTTTAATGAATACGAATACAACTTGTATTATATGATTATATAATATAAGACGTAGTCTGTCTTGCTGCCGTCACTCGTATCACCTATCCATACTAATATTATAAATGCGAAAGTGTGTCTGTCTGTCTGTTACCTCTTGACGCTTAAACCACTGAACCGATTGAGATTGAGAAATTTGGTATGGAGACAGTTCGAGACCCTGGAAAGGACATAGGCTTCATTTTGTCGCGATATAAAAACATTAAGGGGGTAAAATGGGGGATGAAAGTTTATATGGATATTACAACTCTTGCGGGCGAAGTAGCGGGGAACCACTAGTTTTGATATAAAGGCACAAACCTTTTATAACCTGCGTATTTATTAAGAACATAGAACTGGGTGTTTCAGTAGATTTGCGTCAAACTTTCACTTTATGCTACTATGTTTTAGCACCGGAGTTGTTACAAGGGCTTCCAAAGACCGCAGTGTTTAAATGAATCCCGTATTATGATTTTAATTATTACTGAAAAAAAACTATTAATGTTTTTTTGTATCTATTTATTACATTCAGCTATCACACGTCACCCGACTATCCCCAATTCAAAAGGAAAATCCACTAATCTACGTACTGCACTGATGAGACCCCACTTGACAAGAAATCTTGAATAAGCAGCCAATAAGCTATGCCATTAAAAAGAAAAAAAAACAGCCAGCAAATAATATGCGAAAAACCAAATGTGTACTCTACAGTAAAATTAAGTGTAGTGACGAACTGCATCCATCGCAAGGGCAGATACTGGCTGCCGCTACATTTAAAGAAAAAAACAAATGAATGTAAAAGGACACGTTTTAAAAACTATTCCATTGAATGCTGGCTGTCACGACCCCTTCGGTCTGTTTTGACTGATTCTTGTATTGTACTGATCTCATAATGAACAAATATCAAAATGCACTTTTCCCAAAATGACTGATTTTCTTAATGTCTTTATTTTTGAATGCCGGAAATTCATAATGTCTGACAGAAAAGGTACAATCGTCATAGTAAAAACCAATCTGTTTTTTCCTACTATGTTTTTCTTCATCAATTGGATAAAACAAATGAATATCTTAAAAAGAAATGAACTTCGAGAAAATAAGTAAACATTTTAAAAACAATATAAATAAATAAAAAACAATTGAACGTCGTAGAAACAAAATTGAATCTTGTAAAAACATGTAAACATGGTAAAAACAAGTGAGTTTTGGAAAAACAACTGAACATCATAAAAACAAGTTAGTTAAAAAACAAGTAAACGTCGTAAAGTAACATAAACATAAAAAAAACACGTGAACATCGTAAAAACAAGTGAACATAGTAAAAACAAAAGAGAACCTCGTAGAGACAAGTTAAATTCGAAAAAACAAGTGACTGCTTAGTCTTAGTAGTTAGTTAGTATTTGCCTGTTCATGAGATTTTCACCTGTTGATTGACGTGTCAACAATTATAACTTATTGTTTGACGCTAACTTGTTTTCATGATCTCTACTTGTTTATTAAAGCTAACTTGTTATTACATGTTTTACTGTTTCTCATAATCACTTGTTCTCCGAAGTTCATTTGTTTATTTACGGTTCAATTTTGGTTTATAGATTTTTACTTGATTTTCCGAAGTTCACTTGATTTTACGAGATTCACTTGTTTGTACGATGTTCATTTGTTTTACGATATTCATTTTTTTACGATGTTCATTTGTTTCAGATATTCGTTATTTAATAAAAAAAGGCACTAATCTACTATTGACATTCTAAAAGATTATTTTTCTTATAGATCGAAAATAGTTTTCGGCAAATTTTATTACAAAATTAAAAAAAAAAATTACTGACTGTCCATACATTTGACATTTTTATTTCCGCCATTATGTAACTAAGACATTTAGAAAATCAGACATTTTGAGAAAAGGTGATTTTGAGTTTTGTTCATTACGGGATCAGGACAGTTCAAGAATCAGTCCAAACAGACCGGAGGGGTCACGTCACGACATCGAAAAATACAAAAAAGGTAAAAAAAACATTTTCAGAAATCGTTAATCTCGTTCAAAACCATTTAAATTTCGAATCGCAGGTGGACCGAAGACACCAGTGAAGCCGTCAGCGCAGAAGGGTCAGGCAAAGACAGCACCACCCAAGCAGGCCGCGGCTGCTGCGGCCGTCAAAACTCCTCAGGGCAAGAAGAAAAAGGGCCACAAGCACCAGCAGTATGAACTCATTGTCACTATTAACCTGGTGAGTCATCATTCATATTTAGGGGGTTAATATTTAAACCCCCTAAATATGAATGCTTTTGACATTTCTATAACACTAGATTATGTGAGACTACTAATTTTAAATGTTTGTCTCCACTATGTTATGTCACCAGCTATCTGTTATTAATTCCAAACTAGCCGTCGAAATGGAGAAAAATCATAATTATTGAGGGGGAGTATGTATAACAACTATTTAATAGTTATCGGCTTAGAATTATTATAGGTTTATCGGTAGTATTCTGCTCTTTATTGGTAGGCATACTGGCACATCCAACAATGGCATTTTTGAAAGCCATCGAGTTCTGAAAACTTTATTTTTACTGCTACACATAATGATTGTAATAGTTGTAGCTTTCAGGAAATCAATAATATAGTTTAAATTAGCGTCAGAAAAGCAATAATAATATCTTTCAAAATACTGAGAGATAGAATAGAATAGAATAGAATTTATTTTATTTTCTCTTCACAAATAGGTAATTACAAAGCAACTTTACATTCAGTTAAGGGTACACATTAAATTTTTTACCAGTAATTTGTGAGAGACTGGTGTCTGAAGTAGGTTTCTGAAAAACCTGTGATACAGATCACCAGGCCCCCCTCACAGATGGCTTACAGTAAAGTATTAAAATTACCTTGTGCTTTAGTATTAGACCTTATGGCTAGTAAAAGCAAATACTTTATAACAAAGTTTTTTTTAATTCTGAGATTCTGTTTGTACGTGCATAAATTGGATCTGTGTGTGTGTGTGTGTGTGTGTGTGTGTATATATGTGTGTGTGTGTGTGTGGGTTTACTGTATGTCAGAGAGATAGCGAATTTGAGCATTAAACCAGTATAGTAAGTAGGTCTTCGGTAGTGTTGTAGTCTAGCATTTTAAGATGTTGGGTTATGGCTATTTTGCATGCTGCAGATCATTGATAAGTGAATACTATGAGTGTTAAAAATATATTAAGCCTTTTACTGCTACGGAACTAGGCACAATAGAATTGTATTGTTTGGGGGTCACCGGTGACCACCATGGCGCTCAATGTGTAAACTATTCGTTGATCGTTGATAAGTGCTGTAGAAAAGCATTCGTAATTTCGATAGCTTTTAAGTTGGGTTAGACTTGCTGAGCATAATCTTGAAAAAAATAGCTTTTGAAACAAAAGTCATTGAATCTTTTTGCGGACCCCATTTTGCGTTTAATGTAGAAGGACTACTCTTTTATTTTTATGTTATTCATTATATATTTTTTTATTAACGTGTACGTGGTTATTTTTATATTACGTAATAAATTGACTGCCTCGTTGGTCTAGTCAGCACGCTGGGTGCTATCCACGAAGTCCCGGGTTCGAATTCCGGGTCAGGCCGAGAGTGTTGGGTTTTTCTGTCTTGAAATAACTCAGACACAGCTCCGGAGTCAGGAAGTTGGTGGTGTTAACACCCCCGTGCCTCGGAAAACACGTTAAGCCGTTGGTCCTGCGCCTGATCTCTCTACGGTCATGTGGGACAGCCGTTTCACCGAATTCTTAGAGTGAAGGAACAGAGAGTGCACCTGTGTGTTGCGCACGCACTTGTGCACTATAATTATGTCCCGCGCAGTTGGCTAATCTCTGTTGAGATAGGCCGCCGTAGTTGAAATTCGGCTAGGAAGACATTATCATTATTACGTAATTATATAAATTTTTCTAAGATTACGTTCTAACAATTTCTTTTCAACTCTACATCAATATTTTGAAGCAAACATGATGAAACCGTGCTCAAGATTCAATTCCAAAATGTCACCAACTCGGCAGATTTCCATTTTTATCTAACAACTCTAACCTGATACTTTAATAAAATCCAATGACAAAATCCCTCGATGTCTTCACTCTGAGCTCGTTTACAAAATCGGATGAAGTAACGAAGTGCTTCGTAAAATAAAATCAGTCTTAGGAATCAAAATGTTCAGTTGACTTTGTTTGACAGTGGAGATGGCAGTGCATTTAAATAAAATGTACCTAGGCGGTCGAGCTTTGCTTGGTTACTACTATCTTCTATCTTCTTCTATATCTTCTATACTATAATAAAACTGTAAAACCAATGCGTCGGCACATTGAGTGTTTTTATCAAAAACTACTTGAGGGTGATATTAAAATAGTAACAGAATAGGAATCTACAATTTTTAATTTTTTTGTCTGTTTGTCTGTTTGTTCACGCTAATCTCTGAAACTACTGAACGGATTTTAATGAAACTTATTTTATTATGTAGCTATTGAGTCTGGGCAAATACTTACTTACAAACTTATTTTGAAGATCGAAGTACCTGGCGTGGAATCTTAGCAGTACACTTAAACTAAGAGAGATATGAAAGCAGCGCCTTAAGAAACATTATTCAGCGTAATGAGCATTTTCTATTGACGTCTACAAATTGAAAGTCTTGAGCAACTGATATAGCACCCTAGCATCTCAGCTCAACTATGAGAGATATAAATAGAGCGCCTTAGGGAACATTGTTCAGCGTGATGAGCACTTTCTTTTGACGTACACAAATTGACGATCTGGAGCAACTGATATAGAACCCTAGCAGCTCGGCTCAACTATATAGATATAAGTAGAGCGCCTTAGAGAAAATTGTTTAGCGTTCTAAGCACTTTCTATTGACGTACACAAATTGAAGGTCTGGAGCAACTGATATAGAACCCTAGCATCTCAGCTCAACTATAAGAGATATTAATAGAGCGCCTTAGGAAGCATTGTTAAGCGTGATGAGCATTTTCTATTGACATACACAAATTGAAGTTCTTGAGCAACTGATATAGAACCCTAGCAGCTCAGCTCAACTTTAAGAGATATGAATAGAGCGCCGTAGGGAACATTTTTCAGCGTGATGAGCATTTTCTATTGACTTACACAAATTGCAGGTCTGAAGCATTAAATTAAATTAACAATCTTTTATTTTGGACCATAAATCCATATTTAAGTAAAATTGATATGCTAAATTACTTTAGACTGATTTTGAAACTCCCAATGTAATCCTACTGTCTCCAAGTTACGATCTGGTGACGGAAACCTGGAGAAATCGAGAGAATCCTTCAGATTTTATAGGCATGTATAACATATATGCTACAGCATTAATTTAGGTATTTAAACGTTCACAGTCAGGAGTCATAATTTGATGGTGCTGACCTTAACGCTAAGTAGTTCGTGGATACTTTCACCACAGACAGTTTGTCGAAATCTAAATAGGCTTACCTACTTACTTTACGATAAGTAACTAACAAACCGACCCTTGAGTAGGCTAGGGACACCACAGGAACACAAAAAATAGCTGCTAAACCACATCCATCTATTGTGGTAGGGAAGTTTGAGTCTGACTTTTTCTGAACACTAAAACCTAAACTTACATATATTTTATTGCAGACAAATAAAACTGCTTTCAATAAAGTAAACTAAAAAGTAAAAAACAATCCTTTCCACTTTTACTAAGAAAAATATCCGACAAAATTTAGTTTTGGAGTCGGTGTCACTGCCATGCGAAATTTTCTTACCAGAGGAGGGTGGCGAGGTGATAGATCAAAAAGAAAGTGCCCACTGTCCTTGATTTTTAATTCCTCTCATCTCCTCACGACATGGTAGACTAAGAGATCATGATAGCTGGATGGCGGAGTATAAAATATTTTGTATCATGGAGTCCACGCGTACGAAGTCGCGGGCAACAGCTATTTAGTATAAACGCTTTATAATTCTTAAGTATTATAATAAAAACAAAATAAGCTTTAAACTTAAATAATTAAAAAAAAACAAAAAGGAAAAAAAAATCGTTACTGAGCGAGATTCAAACTGTTTTACACCCGGCAAGGGTTAGTGATAAGGCTGACACACACATTGTAGCGCTGTGCTAGCATTTCTAGTTCTAAGCATCCAGGGCCCTAGGTCGAGAGAGTCAGTTCGCCCCGATCCTCCACCACGGACACTCGCTTTTCCCTTAAAATTCAGTAAAATAAATGTTTCCGTGATAAAAACTTTTTTTAATAAGCTCAACCCCTTCTCCCGTATAACAGAACCCACACGTCTTCTAGATTTCTGCAGTCCCACGCCTTACGCAGTGCACCACGACGTTCATGTTGACCGGTGCGAAATTAGCGAACGTATTCTGCGTCGAATAATGCGAAAGAAAAACGCATGAAAACTTGAAAACACGCGTTTTCCTGAACAGAAGACTAATCTTTATCGATTTTTCACCCCCGATAACCCCTACATAATACATTTCAGCGAAATCGTTAGAGCCGTTTCCGAGGTGTAAATATTTTGTACAAGAATTACTCGTTTAAAGGTATAAGAAATTTAATATTATCATTATATCAATATCACTCCTTCTTCTAAATATCACAGCGCCTTAATAAAAAAAAAAACAACTATAGCACAAATTTCAAGAGACACTTAAAGAAGTCCTTTTTCATTGCTTGTCCAACATTGTAAACAATCTTGACATTCCTTTTTAACGAAATTATTTATTTAAAAATAATCTAGACACGTCCTAATATGGTAGTTTATCGTTTAATATATGCAGCTTTTTAGAGCTATTAGTAAATTTTTTTTACCAGTATTAGATTTAAAAGTCATACTAATATTGTTTACAATGTTTGACACGCAAAGAAAAACGGACTCTATAACGATTAACGACAGATGATATTTCACTTTGACGTTTTATCGATAGGTACGCATTACTGAATTTAAAGTCCCTCAAATGCTATCAAAGTAAAAATGTCTACGGCTGTCAGTTAATGTGTAGTTGAACAGTGAATGACTGATCCTAGGAATTGTGTCTATTCTCTAATATCTATCATCAGGTCTCCGTAAAATATTTATCTACAGGCAGGCCTGTGTATCTCTCCACGTAGGTAGCAAAAACGTACCTACGCGCGGCGACCCTTACTTAGGGGCTAAAACAAGTTGCGTGTCGCTACCGGCCAGCGACACGCTCGCGCGTTTTATTCACCGGTGGCCGCGCGGCTACGTTGCTGGCTGGACGAGAATGAATAAAGTACTAGAAAGAGGCGCTAGATGGCGTTAGAAGCTTCTCGTAGCAGTCAACCCTATCGCGTCGCGTGATATTACGTCACGGAATAGGTGTAGTGTATTATGAATCATATTCCAGAGCAATAAGTATGAAATTATCTTGCAATGGATTTTTGTAGGTGTCAACACGAAAATGTGCTTGACTCTGAGGCGAACTAAATTACGCCATATTGTTGACGGCATTGAGTAGACATTTCTTTGAATACAATTGCTAAGTCATACTTCTGTACTGTATATAAACGCACCGCTTCCGCACCGCAGCCGGCCGACAAGAAACGCATACATTGAAAGAGCCCGTATAGTTGATTAGCGAATGACTGATCCTAGGAATTGTGTCTCTTTTTTTTTTTTTTTTAATTCAGTTTTTAATTTGAAATGCAGATAATACACAAGATTTCAATAATTTTTCTTTACTTAAAAGTATTTAACATGCCGTTTTATACTATCTACTATAATTCATCGGTAAACGCAAAGAAGGAAAAATAACGATGTTACGCAAAATATTATATTCGAAATCATTGAGATATTTTGTTTTCGATAAAAACGTCGTTTACACATCGATAGCGGTCCGGAAACATCCGATATCGGATGGTGTAAATGGCCCTAACGACAATGGTTACGCTTTTATCACGATTCGAGCGTTCAAGGCCCAAAATTTGCATTTAATGAAAAGGTATAAAATATTTATATTATTATTTCCAGCGGTGTTGTTTTCCGACAGTAACTGTGTTTATAACGTTTTGTGTTCGTAGCTAAGTTCAATATCCCTTGATTCCAATAATTGCGTATGGACTGGACTTTTCATGCTCGTCGTAAATAAATATTAGAAGCTTAGGTTGTTATAATGCAATTGGATTTGGTTGCTTTGATTTAACCTTTGGAATACTCAGAAATGGCAGATTTTTACAGTAAAAAAAAACAACCAGTGGAGTATACATGCTTCATTTGTACTCGTACATGCATTATAAACTTATTGTAATGGAGACATTCAAATGAAAAAACATACGATGTGTTCTACATGGATTGAACCCCCAAAACTTGAAAGCTAGGCTCTTTTCGGGGGGTAATGGCAATTCTTACTAGTACTCTACTACCTGACAAACAAACAGACAGTCGGGCAACAAATTGATAAGGATTTTTTTTCCCTTTTAAGGTACGGAACCCTAAAAGTCAGCAAAATTTTTTATGCAGTATGTATATGTTTAACAAGTAAATAAAAATAAACATGTAAAAACCAATTTCACTACCCCTTTTTAACACCGGCCATATTAAAATAAACATTTGCACTAACGACCGTAGTAGGTAATTAGGCTTAGTACCTTTTTTATCATATTTTCTGTTGTAAAAAATATCTGGTCCCATGCTGGTGCTAATGTGACCTACCTAAATGATAAGGCATGAAAAGCCTCGCTGTTGGTAATTAATATTGTAATTGGTACATGCACCGTTATAATCTGTGGCATGATATTTTTCCATGTTTATGTATTTGATGGCGCTTCGCTTATACTATCCGAGAACCTAGACCGGTGTTCGATTCGGAAAGGATGTGAAAATGAAAAAAAAAAGGAAAACATTTTTATTACGTATCTTTTAAGTATTTACATTATACATGGTTTGAAGTCTCCCTTTAAGTAAAAATTACCTGTGCTAGGAGACTCCGCTCTCTCTATTAACATATAAAGATACTTAGGTAAGTAACAAATGACACACTAATTTCTATTTAAAGTATCAATGTGTGAGCTTGTGCGCGCGCGCTGTGTGTGGGTGTGTGTGTGTATGTGTGTGTGTGAATGCGCGTGCGTGTGTGTGGTTGTGTGTGTGTCTGAAAGTGTGTATGTCTACGAGTGTGTGTGTATGCGTGTGTGTGAATATGTTGCAGATTGTTTACTGTTGACGTGGACAGTATGAAAAAAACTTTTGGATGTCATATTTATTTGTTAATCTTTATAATAAACTAAAATAGAAAGTACCTACAATTGGCGGGCTTATAGGTACCAATTTTTAACCGACTTAAAAAAAGGAGGCAGTCTGTGCCAGAAATTCTAATTCTAATGTTTTTTTGCGAGTAAGGACAGGATTAAACCATCTCTTGGCTGGCACCGACTCCAAAAAGTAACAGATAAGAAATTGGAAATAGGTTTCTTGTATAATTTCATAGAACAGTTAGGTAATTTATATATTATTTTGTACTTTTTAGTTTAAATTTGTTTATATTTTTATTAGCGCTATAGGCAGTTTTGAAGTCGGTTTTTGTTTTTTGTTGATAGCTAGCCCATATTACAACTTAATAAGATACCACAGTGTTTAACCTGGCGTGCTGTTGTCCGAACGTGCATGTGTTATTTTTCTACGGTATGTTTGTTCATATTTTTTCTTCCGACTGTCTATTTGACTTATCTTATACAATCCAGCAGTGGCAACGCATAAGGCTAGTGTGTTGTTATATTAATATTTACCCCTTAAGAATTATTGCAAAGCAGTTTTTTCGTTAATGAGGAAAAATAAATAAATAAGGCATACCAGGGTATCGAGTATGCGTGCAGAAAGGCAAATCATTAGCGAAACATCACGTTGTCTTCCAATAAAACAACATTTATCTCTACCGTACACTATTCTAATTCTTTTTACTATTTCTTTCCTTATCCCTGTTTTTTAAATGAAGCAGATACATAGAGTGATTAAAATAGAACAAAAATGTCCAATAATACAATCAAAAATAACAAAATCCAACATAACTCTAAAGTATACTTATAATTTGCGTTTGAAAAACGATTTTGGCATTACATATTTCACTCTACCTACTCATATTTTACAAAATAATTTTCATTTTACGGCTCAAATTGCGTTAATTTTAATTACTCTATACACTATCCGGGAAACAACTCTGCATTCAACAATGCGTGGATTTATATCAGCAATAAAACACACGTGGGACATTTTGCTTGTGAATAATTCCCAGCGGAACTTCTTCTCTACCACTTTTCGGTGTAAAGATTCCGTAGGTCTCGATTCTAAAGAAATTACAATGGCTTATACAAAAGTATTTTTAAATGAATTCCTCCGGTTTAGTTCAATTTTGTTTACATCTGGGTCTCCAACGCCTTCGATTGTTTTTTCGTAGTCTGCATTAGATCAGAATAGCCCAATCAAAAAAAAAAGAGGAAGCACGTCCGTTTTATTAGGTACTTACATAGTGGTATTGTTGAGTAACCTACTCGATAAGTTCGTTTTATATATTTCGTTCGCTTTGTTCTACTTGTCGAATTTTTTTTTAGAACGGGTTATTCGTTTTACATACCTTTATGACAATATTTTAAGTTCCTTAAAAAATTGCAACAACTGACAATGACCACATAAGCTTGGGTTTATACTTAAAACGTTTCGAACGTCAGTGTCAGTTGCAAAAAAACTGTATATTTTCCTCGTCTTGCTCTATTTTAAGCGATTAACTAACTACGTTACGAAAAGAGCGGGAAACGCGGACGCGACGGGCGCTTTTTTTGATTCAGTGTTTTTTATAATTATTTTCACATTGAAATAGATCAGATTTGTACAATATTTTTTCATAATTTTTCACTTTGTGTATATATTTAATAATTGTTGTGTAGTAGTGTACATATCTTGGTAAGTTTGCACCGATTTTACTATGAACGACCCTCCTGATCCGGATCCTCCGGAGGACTTTGTTGTTCCTCCGGCTGGACATTTTATCACCGTTACTTCTCATGAATCTGAGACAGAAAACTCCACTTACTCAACGTCAGGCTCTGCTCCCCCTCGTAAACGCAGTCGCAATAAGAAAAGCAAGAGACATCAGGAAAAGGTCGAACGCAGGCACAGGTCTGACATAGAAATTGTTGATCCCCATACGATCCAATCACAAGAACATGAAATTACGCCTTTACCTGTTTCTGATGTACCTCGTTCCAATCCCACTCCAATAGCGCGCAACTTGTACAATGAGTCTGATAGTGCACCTTACGTAGTACACGTCCAAAAAATTGAAAATAAGCCTGATGAAGGTGCTTCTATGCACTCGCTTACTTTTGGGAAATTCTTAAAGCAAAATTCGTTCCAGTGCATAGTTAATGGCAGCGTAAAACAAATAGGCCGGAACAAGATTTCCATATCCTTTTCAAATTATAATCATGCCAACTTGTTTTTAACTCACAACAGTTTAGTGTCAAACAACTACAAAGCATTTATTCCTTCATTTAATGTAACAAAGATGGGCTTAGTTAGGGGTATACCAGCTGAGTGGTCACCGGAGGAGATTATTGAAAACATTACAGTGCCTGATGACTGTGGTAAAATAATAAAAGTTAGACGACTCAACTTCAAAACATTTATTAATGATTTAGAAACTCCACTCCAGTTTGGAAACCATCTCAATCTATTGTACTGACATTTTATTGGTCAAGTGCTGCCTAAGTATATATACATGTGTTATAATGCCTTGCCTGTAGAGCTCTATATATTCCCAGCTATTCAATGCTACAATTGTTGCCGCTTTGGTCATACCAAGTTGCAGTGCCGATCCAAGCCGCGCTGTTTTAAGTGTGGCCAATAAGGTCATGCTGGCGATTCCTGTCAAACTGATTAGATTAAGGCCTCTTGTTGTTTGTGTTCTGGGTTCCACTATGCAACTAGCAAGTCTTGTAATGAATTTCTAAGGCAAAAGAATATTAAAACTTCAATGGCAACAAACTCCATGTCATATGCTGAAGCCTCCGAAATCCACCCACCTGTTTCCAAATCTTATGCCGACATATTATCTTCTAAACCTGAAAAACAATTAGTTCCTGAAAAGTTACTAAATCCGTCAGTATCATACAAAAAAACTGTATACCTTAAACCTCGTTCTCCTCCAAGGATAAATAAAGGTTATGACCAAGAGGCACATGATGCCATTATTAGAGAAAACCTGATTCCTTCAACACCTAATGGGTGTGCCCTAAATTTAGATAAACAACAAGATTCTTAATGTTCATTATCCGAGTTATTAGTTGCTTTGATCAATATTGTTTTTTAAATCCAGTTCTAATTCACCGTCCCACGCTGCCTATATAATAGAAAAATGTATGAAAGTTATTCAGGATGGCGATGCAAGCTAAGCTGCTACAGTGGAACTGTCGCAGCGTAATCAGTAAGAAAAGTAAAATTATCTACTTGATAAATAAATATGAGCCTTTTGTCTTTGCCCTGGCAGAGACATGGCTCAAACCCATGCAAAATTTTAAATTGCGTGGTTATGCATGTGTTAGAGATGACAGACCTGATGGGTATAGTGGTACTGCACTGCTAATAAAAAGTTCAGTGCCATATTCTATTGTGCCACTTCCTACCCATAATGTAAATATTTCTATTGTAGCTATAAGTGTATATAATATGTGTATAGTTTCATTGTATATACCCCATCCATCTGTACAAATATCTAATGTCATTAATCATCTGTTTTCTATACTTCCTAAACCTTATCTAGTTTTAGGGGACTTCAATGCTCACTATCAATCTTGGGGAAGCTCTATCTCTGATAGTTATGGAGACGACATAATAGAAATATTAGATAGGCAAAATATTTGTCTCTTAAATACAGGATCACCTACTCGCCTTACACAACCTGGCTGTAACATTAGTGCTGTTGATCTATCAATTTGCACCGCTAATTTAGCTTCCTCACTATCATGGGAAACATTATCATCATCTTTTGGAAGCGACCACTTCCCAATAATCATCACCTTTCCATTTAGGAAAGTAACTAGTTCAAATCATTTTTCTCGAGTTAGATACAACCTTCCTAAGAAAACTGATGATGTCTGGGATAAGTATAGGAATTGTGTTGCAAGAAGATTATCATCTCTTCCAGTTATGGACTCTAATAACCAAAATATATGTTCAGATTATTTTACTAAAGTGCTAATAGATGCAGCTAATGAGGTATTTTCCAAAAAGAGTAATAACTCCTCTATGAAAATTCCCTCCCCTCCGTGGTGGGATAGTGACTGTACTGTAGCTGTAAGGAAACGTAAAGAAGCTGAAAAGATTTATAAGGCTAATATGAATGATGATAATTTCAAAGCTCTCTCTCAAATCAATACTGACACACGAAAGCTCTTCAAGCAAAAGAAGTTTGAAGGATGGAGGAAATTCTGTGACTCCATTTTACCGAATACTCTTCCTACCTTAGTATGGCGAAATATAAAAAGATTCTATGGTCTGCTATGTCGGAAACTTCTTTCAACACAATTCCTGAACCCATCGCTCAAGAATTCATTAATGGTCTAGCCCCTGCCTGGGTCCCAGAAAACCTAAGCCTGTTTCCCTTATCTTCAGAGGAATCAACTGGATTAAATTCTCCCTTTACACTTTACGAGCTTAAAGGTGTTGTCCGTAACACTAAAGACTCAGCTCCGGGAGCAGATGGTATTTCATACTCATTTCTAGGAAACATTTCTGATAATGCACTTTGTTATTTTTTGGCCATTATCAATGACGTAATGTTGACAGGTGATATTTCGCCATCTTGGAAGTCACAGTTAGTGCTGCCAGTTTTAAAACCTGGAAAGTCCCCATCTGACTCTACGGCTTACCGTCCTATAGCGTTATCTTCGGTATTACTTAAGTTAGCTGAGCATTTAGTGAAAAATCGTTAGGAGTGGTATATGGAAAGCAACGGTCTTTTAGCAGATAGTCAGTTCGGGTTCAGAAAAGGTAGGTGCACATTAGACAGTTTAAGTTTATTTATTTCAGATATTCGTCGTTCTTTTACAATCAATGAAACCGTTATTGCGGTATTCCTTGATGTAAATGCTGCATACGATAATGTTATTTTATCTGTTTTACAAAGGAAGTTAAATGAATTAAGAGTCCCCCACCTATTAAGCAATTTCGTTTTACGGATTCTATCAGAACGTTCTATAGTTCTTACTATTGCTGACTCGGAAGTGAGACGTTTTGTGTGGAAAGGCCTTCCCTAGGGATCGGTTTTAAGCCCATTGTTATATAATATTTATACGCATGACTTAGAGTCTTCAACTATGTATCGATCAAGTGTGAAAAACTCTTAAATTTACTAAGATCCAACTAAGATGCCTATCCGGTGTTTGGTGGGGTGCCCATCCGCAATCTATGAAATTGTTCTATAACGCAATGATCCGAAGCATTCTGGACTATGGTACATTTTTATTAGAACCCGCCAATGTCGCAGCTTTCAAAAAGTTGGATCTTATACATAGCAAGGCACTAAGATTAATAACAGGTGCGATGAAATCCAGTCCCATAAACGCCCTTCAGGTTGAAACATGTGACCCTCCCCTCTGTCTCAGAAGACAATATTTATCAGACAGATTTTTATTCCGAGTAATACAGTTGAAATATCACCCACTTATTCATAAACTCCAGGATCTTAATGACATGTTAGAAGAGAATAATTGGATCCATAAGTCCTTGCCGTGTTTAGTAATTAGCTATCAAAAATTCTTGTCTCTCTCATCCTCTATTCACCGTTCTAATATTCTTCCTCTGTTCTCTAACCCCTACGAAACTTTATCTTTCTCCCCAACAGTTCATTATAATTTGGTAGACAAGTTGGACCCTGACGTTAAGTGTAGCTTTAGGCTCGTTCTTAACTCAGAACTTCATGATTATCACCATATCTTTTCAGATGCTTCCAAACATTCCCCTTCTGATTGTGTTGGGGTTGGCGTTTATCATGCTCAATATCAAATAGTTGAAAAAGTAAAGCTTCCTCCTGAATCATCGGTCTTCACTGGAGAATGTTACGGCCTATTTAAAGCTATAGAATATGTACGTTTAATGAAATTCAAAAAAGCTTTGATCTTTTCTGATTCTAAAAGTGCCCTTCAGGCCTTGGAAAAATTTTCATTTCATCTAAAATCATTTTACCTATTATTATTATTTTCGACAAAAGAAAAATTGCTTTTGACTGTGCACAGAACGAATACTCGATACATTTTGCTTGGCTTCCTGGCCACTGCGGGATCCCGGGTAATGAAATTGCTGATCGCCTCGCAAATAAAGCGATTAACTGTGGCGATATGTTTCCTCTTAAAAATTTTAGCCATGATTTACTTACATTACCGAAAACTTACCTTTATGACACCTGGTCCAGTTTGTGGAAATCATCAAGCCAACGTAAAGGCAGATTATATGCTCTTGTTCAGGAAGAAATACCGCGTAAACCATGGTTTTCTAAAGCTAAGTTTGGTAAAAATGTTACATCTATTTTGATTCGAATGAGGTTAGGCCATGTCTGTACTCCAGTGCACTTGGCCAGGCTTCATATAATGGACAGTTCTATTTGCGAGTGTGGATTGGACGAAGGTGATTTAAACCATATTTTCTTTTCCTGTCCCTTGTACGACCATTCCTTATTTCTCAATAGCCTCGTTTCCCATAAAATCCCTCTACCTACCAGCATTATATCGTTACTTCATTCGAATGATTTTAATATTTATAAATTACTATGTATTTTGTTTTCAAGTAAATAATATTAAAGTATAGATAAAATTGTAAATTTCACTTGTAAATACTGTATGATACCTTATTCTCCTTTTATTAGTTTATATTTAATTTCTATCTTTTGTACCTTTCCTTACTCTCCTGATCTATGATTTTCCAAATTCCGCTACCCGATTTTTACTCCCTAAATTCCCGTTTCCTCTCTTTTACCTCGACACTGGTAATGCGCAAACTGCGCGAGCCATTAAAAAAAAACTACGTTACCCTAACGATTATTGTTTGTGCAACGGAACCACATACTGAAATATTTTTTATTGTTTGACTGCCATTGCTATTTGACAAAGTTATTTGATGTGAAACATTTACGAGTTTATCCTAACATTTCAATGGTCGTTTTTGTTATTTTAACAACTATAAAAGCCACTAGATTCCGGAAAACGTTTTGATTATTAAATCGTAAAGAATGTAGGAATTGCACCTGGTTATAAAATGTAGAAAAGTTGGAAGTCCGACAGACTTGACTGATTCATCATCATCATATCAGCCTATTGCAGTCCACTGCTGGACATGGCCTATCCAAGACGGCGCCAACTTTCACGGCTTCTCGCATCCAATTAAAACTTGAAAATTTTAAAATGTTGTGGTGATCTTACGTCATAAAGGACATGTCCATTAATGATTTTTCATTCGTCAATATTTCTAACCAGAATAAACTAAATATTATATGAAAGAGTTCACAAAAACTAGCCTTTTCTGCATAATTAATATATTTTTTATTTAGAGAAAAAATTTAATTAATTGTTCTCTTTGTTTGTACATAAAACGCACTTTTGCCTATACCAATTAATGCATGAAAAAAAATTGACAGCAAAATTGTCATTCCATTGACAGTAGTACCTATTATATAATCTGTAGTAGTACCTAGTAGTATTTATCCACCAGTGGGAAGGCAACGGTAAATAGCCGTACAGCCAGGAAATACAAGTAAGTGATCAATGGATGATGCCTCATTACAAAACATTTTTTTTTAAATGGAGGCGTTAAAAATTCTGATATCTATGGTTTCGTGTTTCATATTTTTGTAGCTTAAAGAAAAATATAGGTTATTGGTGGTTGGTGATATCTTGGAATAAAAAAACCAGCCTCCATACAAAAAGAGGAAAAGTCCTTTTGTACTCGTACTCATAACATTACCTATCACAAAAGAATTGAATTTATAAGAATGGGTCAGGTCTCCCGGACTCTTCCTACAACGTTTTTTATTAAATACTTACAAATTATTGCGATCATACTGTAGTGACGTAGTCAAGATTATTGATTAAATTACCTGGGGGCTAATTACGTAACTCTGTTGCTAACAATTCAGGATTGAAATTGGTTGAAAATGTCACATTTGACGACTTCAGTTACTCTGTTAAGCTGGCCATTCACGGTCAGTTCGAAAAATGACTCCACTCACTACTATAAAAATAATCTGAAAACTGAATTTCATTCAGCGAGGCCAGAACGTGGGCAATTCCCCACCCAAAGGGTACTTTTGGTTTTTTAATTTAGTGGGTAAAGTGGGCGGGAAGGTCCTAGAACCGGTAAAATATGGGCAATTGCGGAAAAAAATGATAAGGTCAAGTTACTTTTTTAGTACTTATGCCTATAGCCTAGATTTTAATTACCGATATATTTTTTTTGATAATTCGTTTATTGAGACCATTATTTAAAACTAAGCCTAAGATGTAATATTAATTAATAACAAATATTTAAGTTGAAGGGATCGTCGCTATTGGTCTACGACCGGTCCCTCCATTACAGATTGGGTTTAAACTAAAAAAATATAGCACTTACATATTTAAATTGCTATGTATATAAATATAAACTATAGTATAGTGTAATGTTGTGTTCAAAGTAATGTTTAAAAAAAATACGTACATATTTATTTATTGCGTGTATATTTGTTGTGTATTAAAAAACGAATTTTTTAGCTTTCCGATTTCTTGTGTGCTTCTGATGATTGTGTTATGTAAATATCTGGAGTTAAGTATTATTGTATTCTTTTAGCGTATTTACTATGTATTGGACATGTTTTAAAAATGATTTTAAAGCAGGTTCTATTTTGATAAGTGTGTTCAAATTATATGGTTGCGTATTTAAGTGGCGACAAACTTGTTCGTGGTGAAATCTTGTTCCTATGTACCGTGGACATGATTTAAGCAAATGTTCCATATCCTGAATGGTATTGCTATCGCACACGCATCTATCTGTGTCAGTGATATGGAATCTGTAAAGGTACTTCCGGTGATATGCATGACCAGTGAGAATTTGTGTTACATGAAAAGTGTGTCCGATCGTATTTATGACCTTGTGAATTGAGTCCAAATCTGGTAACCACTCCCGCGTGTAGGCGCCTGTATTGGATGTGATATATCGGTTATTGTGAGTTTCAAAATAAATTTCTTCAATTCGTTTCTTGACATGACTGATCGGGAAGCACGCAAAATCAGGTGATTGTTGTAGGCGGGCAGCACTTTTAGCAGCCGCGTCTGCTTCCTCGTTGCCTGTAAGGCCAGTGTGTGCCTTCACCCACACAAACCGGACCTGACCAACGTGGCCCCCCACAAGTTTATGTATATGTGTGGCGAAGTTATTGGTGGTATTAGGGTTCTCTAGTTCCTGTAATGCTGATTGACTATCCGATAGGATTGCAATATTTTGAGCTGTTCTAAGTGATGCCCAACACATCGCCCTCTCAATTGCCAGCATTTCAGCCTGAAAGACGGTGCAGCAGTCGTGGAGCTTCAGCTTCGAGACTACCGGGGGATGGTTAGGGCTAAATGCCACGAACGCCGCACCGACCTCTCCACTATCCATTTTACTGCCGTCCGTATATATCCTAGTGGTGGTAGTCGCTGGGCACAGTCGGTCGATATCCTCTGCTGTATAGGCGGATGAATACGTAATGCCTCTACGTTCAGCTGGATGAGCGAGTTGTTCTGGCGGTGTTGGTCGATGAAAAGGGACGTTGTCTGGTAGATAAGGTGACTTACCAGATAGCTTGGCTCTCTCAATTGTACAGACAGCTTCTACTTTTAGGATTTGGGGAGTCAGCTGTGCCAGTGCTATTGCTGCGTTGGCTGACACCGTTCTGAAACCTCTGATGATTAAGAGCGAAACTTCTTTGCAGTGATATAAGTTTAGACCGTACTTTCTTAAACCTAATTGCATCCCCCCAAATACCTGCAGCATAGGTAACTCTTGCTTCTATGACCTGTTTTTTTTTTTTTTAATTTAAAATGGGTTTGCTCTTGACTCTAGACTTATAGATAGTAACGACGTTTTCACTTTGAATACCCCAAGTAGGTCGAATGAATTTGCATATGGACTTATGAATTTTCAATGCTTTATTAAATTGCGTATTCCACATGTTGCGTAAATGTTAATTTCTGATCAAAAATAACTCCGAGGAGCTTTATGTTAGGGCTAAAAAGCAAGTTCACTCCTCTGTGAAAGATTTTTGCGCGACGAGATTTTGGGGAGAAGCCTATCATTTGAGTTTTATTAGGTCCGAAAGAGAGCTTGGCCTCATCGCCCCATGTTGTGATAGTTTCTAGCGCCTCGTTAAGGTTCCTTTCTAGGCCGTCAAGACTGTTGGCCGTTCCTACTAAAAGACGTCATCTGCGTAGGCCTGTAAATGGCACCCAGGAGGGAGCTCCCGCGTGAACAGGTCATCAAGAATAATGTTCCAGAAGGTCGGCCCACAGACCGAACCCTGGATACATCCCCGTGTCATAACCTTGGTGGTACTGCAGTCATCAAAGTGGAGTGTTACAGTTCGGTTCTCCAGGTAACTGGTTGTTAGCTTGTATATGTTACATGGGCAGTCAGTAGCCTGAAGTCTACACTTGAGCATTGGCTACCAAGCGTTATTGAAAGCCCCCTGGATATCTAGTGAAATAGCAATTACTAGTTGTTTAGCCGTTTTTCCATCTTGTATAAACGTAATAGCTTTGTGAAGAGCATCTACAGTGGATGTCTGCTCACGGAAGCCATATTGGGCTTTGTTTGCATATCCTTTTGAAACTAAATGGTAAGTAAGGCGTTTGGTAATAAGTTTTTCAAGCAGCTTACCCCAGACATTGAGGACTCCGATGGGTCTATATGACTTTGCGTTGTCCATCTCATCCTTGCCCGACTTCGGCACCGTGATAACGCTAGCTTCTTTCCAAGCCTTTGGGAAGTGTGAAATTGAGAAGCAGCGATTCATGATATCAGTTATCAATTGTGGGAAGATATGACATATATATTATATAAGATGTCTGACGTGAGATGGTCAACACCTGGAGCTTTCTTAGGGTTCATGGATTTGATAGCCGCCAAGACTTCCTCTTTGGTAAATGGTACATCGTCATGTGTGTTCGGTATCATAGAAGACTTGCGACGTGTCTCTCTTTGATTAGGGAGATGATCCGGTCCATCATCGGGATAAAAATTGTCTAATAACTGTTTGGCCGCTTCATGGGTGTCTCTAGTAAAAGTTCCATCGAATGCAAGAGCGGCAGGGAGTGGCGATGGTGGAGCACGACTAAGAAGTCGGTTGGTGACCGACCACACGTCTTCTTTGCCCTGACGATTACAGAATTCCCTAAAATTGGTAGCAGCTGCCTTCTGCAGGGCTTCTGAATAGCGGGCTTTGGCTTCAGCCCTTTCCCTGAGGGCACCCTCCAATGGTCGACCACTACGAGCTAATTGTTGTATTCTGTGGTGGAGATGAATGACTTCTCTCTTTAATAACTCGAGATTATCACTCCACCATGGGACTCGACTGGGTCTGCCGCGCTTACGTGTAAGAGTATCATCACATACTTTGCGTATGATGTGGGTCATGTCTTCGACCAGTTGATCCACTCCGAAACAGTCCAGACAGTTAATATCACGGTTCAATATATGGGAGCGACCCATGAGTGGTCCAATTCTACGCCGAAAGACATCCCAGTCAGCGCCACCTGTGTCATATTTGAAAGTAGATCTTTTTTTTGTCTTAGTGACAGACCGGGGATGCAAGCGTAGATCGTACTTAATGGCTCTATGTTCAGACAAGGGACAAGCTTCATGGCATACACTCCAGCCCTCGATTCGGTCACAGAGGGAATCTGATACAAATGTAACATCTATAATTGAAGTACGTCTGACTCCGAGGATGACCTTCTCAAAGGTAGGAGTAGTTCCTGTGTTACAAACTGCAAGACCACTGGCAGTAATGATACCAGCAATATAGTTGCCCCGTGGATTAGCAGTTGTGGATCCCCATAAGGGGTGCCAGCCATTAAGATCGCCGCCGATAACAATTTCCTCGCCGTGTCTATCCTGCAAAAGCTGCTCAATTTTAGGCAGAGTGTTATGGTCGTCGGTTCTTGGTTCAACATACGCGCAGGCTATCATGAGTTTTCGGTTGGAAACAGTCATTGCGATAACGCTGAGGTTTTCAGACGAGTGCTGTGTGATGCCCAGGACAGCGCCAAATCCTGCCCTCACGAGAATAAGAGCTTTGACCCTGTCACGCCTGGAAGTCTGATAAATGTCATATCCGGGTATAGATTTGCAAGCAGTCAAAGATTTTCCCACATAGGGTTCAGTAACCATTGCAATGCGGTGCCCTTGTTCTGTTACATATTTCACAAAGTCATGCTGCCATGTGTACGAACGCCCCACATTGCACTGGATGATTTTAATGTTCAAGTTATCAGTTGGGTTGTCTGCGTTGATTGTATCAATTTTGGAGTTTATTGACCATAATCCGTCATGGAGCAGATCAGCAGACGCGCTCAGACATGACACGATGGAGAGGGCAATTTGTCAAGGTGGCGGAGTGGTCGTGTTGCTTACCAGCTGTAGCACAGTTCAAACATTTTGTCAAGTTTTTGTTACGCCAGTTTGGGCATTCAGAGTTTGTGTGCTCAGTTGAGGCACAGTGCGAGCATGCCTTCGTAGTATTCTGACACTTGGCCTTTAGGTGTCCATATTGGAGACAATTATGGCATTGTAATACCGGGCAATAGTTGTCTATATAGACCCGTTGGTGGTCGATGTTAACTCTATCTAAGGCTGACATTGCCTCCATACCACAGGAGTGACCAGCAGCACTGCATTGTACAGGTCTTTGGAGCGGCGATTGTCCCTAGTGAAGCGCACTACAATTGTTTTGGTCGTACCTCAGAATGACTAATGACTGGCCGTGAATGGCCAACTTTAGCAACAAAACTTTGATTGAAATAATTTCATTCAAAGTTACATAATCCACTACCTGATTTCTACAGACCATTTTTTTTGCGTATTTATAAGTAGGTACTCTCCTTAGCAGCATTCCAAATAGTAACAGTCCACATTCTCATTCATGACTAAACGGTTGAAATATACGAAAAGCAATGTTTTCTATTTCCCGGAACACCTAATTAAAGAATCCGACATCGCTCATACAGACTTTTACGATACCCTCGGAATAAATATACGATTCAAACGTCAACAAAACTTGTTATAAAAGTCGCCATTGAAGTTTAAAAATAGTTTTACGACGAGGGCGCGAAATTGTTCAGAAAAAAAATTTGAGGTAAAAAGTTGTCTCTGTCTTCTTGATTCACGTTTATTTTTTTTTTATTTCATTCAATAAATTGTATTTTAGCAAACTGAGACTTTTGTTATTAGATAATCATTTGGACAGTACGGCAAGGTGCATACTGTGACATCTTATTATGTAGTTGTGATATGGGGTATCTTGCAACAAGGGCCACACATCCACTTACCCAAATCTGTCAAAATATCTCAAAAATTGTAATTATGGAACTCTATGTGATTAAGATATAGGTATGTAAAACAAATCTTTGCATAATTTTAGTTTCCCCATTAAAATTTTTATTTTAACTAAATAGGTGATAATTGAATGCGTGTATGAAAAAAAAAAAAAAAACCGACTTCAAAACTGCCTACAGTGCTAATTAAAACTTAAAATTTTATAAACAAATTTAAACTAAAAAGTACAAAATAATATTTAAATGACCTAACTGTTCTACGAAATTATACAAGAAACCTATTTCCAATTTATTATCTGTTATTTTTTGGAGTCGGTGCCAGAAATTCTAATTCTAATGTTTTTTTGCAAGTAAGGACAGGATTAAACCATCTCTTGGCTGCTTAGAGTAGATAGAACATCTAGCTTGGTTGGCACCGACTCCAAAAAATAACAGATAATAAATTGGATTAGTGTTTCCTAACCACTGTCTTTCCTACGAAAGACAGTGGTTAGGAAACACTTCAGCCGGCAACAAATTTCACTCTCTAGCCGTACGCAAGAGAATCGTAGATTTAAAACGTTCGAACGTAGATTTGAATCTTGTCTTCTTAAAAATGAATCCGGTCATCAGTAACTTTACACCACCAAACAGTTTTCGGCTACTGCGTTGTGTTTAACATTTTATGGCCCAAAACAAAATGGTGATTGGTGCCACTGTAATAAATTGCTACGTTTTAGCTGTTTAGTTGTAACTACTGTCATGAGTAAAGCTCAGTTTCTTGTTATAGTTGAAGCATACTCGTATTCTTGAGTTATGAAGCTCGTTGTTTATGACACTTTAATAGCATGGCATTAATAATAATTAGGTATATGAATCCGTATAATAATATTTAACACTGTTAAAAGACTAGGAAGGTCTGGTGACCATGGTGGTCACTCTGACACAAACACAATACGTTTCTTGGCAATTTTATTGGAATGGTTTGCCAATGCCATTGTCTTCTCCATTCCACACACAAACAACTTCCAACCACTAGTGTGGAGTCGTTAATTTATTTATTAATGACGACCTCCGTAGTCGAATAGCTTGCACACCGGTTTTCAAGGTATCTCTTAGGTTCCAGGTTCGATCTCCGGTTGGATTAATATAGAAATTCATATTTTAACAATTCTTAGGTCTGGTCAGTGGTAGTGGTTTCGTAGTTTGGAATAGTCCCACTACTTTCCAGCCAGATCCTCACCTCACCTCAGGGCCCTATGTCACCAAACTTGACAGGCGCGACAATTGTCACAAAAGTTATCAAATCATTTTTCATAGTTATTTCATTTATTACATATTTTACAATGGTTTTACTGATTCTATATTTTTCTTTAAATACAAATTAACTTTTTTCAAACAAAATAATATTTACTCATTCTCTATTATTTCTTCTGTATGAGAACCCGTCTAAATCGCTATCACAGCCGTACCTTTTGTTTGCACGGCGAAAACACTACAATTGTCACGAAAAACAGACACAGCTCCAACCTCATGTCAAGAATTCCCGAAAATTCTACAAATATGTCGAGTTGTAAAAAGTATTCCTGTTTCACAACTGTACTGATACTGACAATTGTCACATAATTGCAAGGAATGTTTACAATTTGGTGGAATAGGCCCCTGGTGTCATTTACTATAACTTGACGACCGTCTTTGTGTAGTGGTTCGCGCCCCGGACTTCTAAACCAGGCGGTTGCGGGTTTGAATCTCGCAAAGGGCAAATGTTTGTGTGGTGAGCACGAGCATTTGTACCTAAGTCATGGATGTTTATTAATGTTTATAAGTATGTCTATCCGTTATTCTAGTCACCATAGCACAAGCTCACGCTTAGTTTGGGGCTAGGTATTGGTGTGTTTGTTGAAACAATTTATTATTTATTTATTATAACTTAACGGCGATGTGCCTCGATAACAATGTGCCCTGTTTAAGACTAAATTTAAGTTCAGTCTCTCTATTTCTCTGTTAAACAAAGAAAAAGAGACAGTCTACAACAATTAGGAAACGTCAAATTAGGTGATGCGTTTTGCGTGTTTTCGTCTAACTTAAGTAGTTATCAAGTGACATAAATACCTACTAAATTGTCTATGCCATAGACAACTTTATGAAATAAGAGAATCCATAGACTCTATGGATTCTCTTATTTCCTTAGCAACTGACAGCACTAAGTGGGATGCTACAAGTGGGAAAATGTGCCGTTTATCCAGATTGCTCAAAGGATTTCAATCTATATGGTACAATTACACTGGAAATGTTAGTAGCTAGTGCACTCTACATCTTCGTACAAGAACTAGACACTAATTAACTTATTTTTTGTAATGGTGAAACAGATGGATCTATTTCATAGATCTCGCTGCATATTAATTAACAACGGTTATTGGTTTATTTTAAGTCAATGGCAAAGAAAACGTTCTAAGCGCCGAAGCCGCTAAATTGAACCATCCTATTGCAATTGAATTATTAATAATTTGATCTGCTTTTATTTTTAGGTTGATCTAAATACCGAACCAAAATCATAATGTTTATTTGGGATGTCAACCAAATTGCAGTGTTTACGATTTATTTGTAGAATCGAATATTTGCGATAATTTTCCCGCCAAAACTCACGCGTTCCGCACATGCGCGTGCCAAGATGACGGAAAATATATAAACGCTCTACAATGACCGCATTTATTTATTAAATTAGTGTTTTTAATAAAATTTATATATTTTCTATAATATATGTTCTAACTACAGGTGCATTACGTCAATTACGAGTAATTAGGTATTAAGATCCGTACAATCAATTGTTTTAATTTTTAAATATTTTAATAATAATTAAAGCCTTTATTTAATTTATGTAATTAAACTTGTATGTACACTATCTCAAAAATATTTTTAATAGTAGAATTACCTATTACTTTGTCGGATAACAGAAAACTTACTTTCCAACGTATTATTACTTGCCATTCCTTATCACTTTCACTTTATTTTTGATAAGCTAAACCATAGTCTAGGTTGGCCCCGAGGTCACGAAACAATTGAAATCATCGGATCAACTAAGGATATTGCACATTTACAGAACCATTAACACAAGGTGTCAAAATTTAACCCTACTGATCTGGTTTTTCAATTACAAAAAAGCTTTAACAAATTACAATTTATTTAGAAGCTTCTCGTACCTATGCAATGTACTGTATACGATTTTATTAAAAAAAAACTAAGCGCTCTAGTTTTACAGTCACTGTAGAACGCCCGGCTAGCTTATACGTGCAAAAATATATTTTTAAATATAGAGCTATCCCAGTGACAATGTCGCGCGCGCTTGTCAATGCTGGCTTGTTTTGATTACCGGCTACTAGAAAAAAATCAAACCGCTTTTGACCGTGCACGCGGCGCACGACCTTCTTGGTTCAAACTTTTTAATTGCCTCTGGTATACAAACTCGTCGATTAAAACTTTTTATTTGTACGTGATTGAGTGCGCGGGGAAATTGACGTCTCTTTTTTTTTAATGTTTGCTGTAAACAAGAGCAAAAAGGTTCAATGACAAAGTTTTGTGGCTGTGTACTGTAAAGTTTTTACCAATATAAGTTTTAACTCCAAAGTGTCGTTACTGGACCGCTCTTCGTCGGTAAAAACTAAGTTTTAAAAAGAATTGTGTTACCAAAACTTTTGAAATGGCTAAGACCATGGCCACAGATGATATTTACAACAAAGAATACAGAAGACTAAGGAGGTTGACAAGCGACTTAGCTATAAGACAAGTTTCAGTAGGTATCTCAAAACTTTCGTGTAAGTTGGCAATTAATTTGGTAATTATCTTTTAACTTTTCTCTTTTTTCAGTCCGAATATGGCCTTACAGAAGAGCAAGTTGCAGGTATGGAATTCATTATTTTTAATAGTTTAGGTAAAATAACTGTCAAACTATGAAGCGTTTAGTAACAGCAAATTATTTCAAATGATTATTTTGCATTTGAGGAACCCTGTCTACATTCATAATACATAAGAAAATAAAGCAGTTGTGGCTAAAAAAACAAAAATTAAGAGAAAAAAAGACATTTTAGAAGTAAATACGTATTCGTATTTTTTGACCTATGCGTCTTTCTCGCACACCTCGGGATACGAGCTTGAGTGAGTAAGACGGCTTGGACGGCAAGAATCGATAGTCGGACAAAATTTTACAAAGTAGGGACTCGGAGACTTTACTTTGGATGAGGATATCCGTATTATCAAGCCTGGCCATCCTTATGTCATACAGGCTTGGTTTAAAAATATTGACAATAAAATCCAGAGTAGGACCTCTGTCCATTCATCCACTGAGTAAGAAGAGGTACTTACCCGTCATAGTGGTATCCGCTTACTTGATAAAACATATCTACTTACAGGTTATATTGGATCAGGTTACTCGAGCACAGAAATATTAACAAAAAAATTTTGATGACAGAATTCAAGGAGGCCTTCATGCTATTCGACAAAGACGAAGACGGGACGATCACGATGGCCGAACTGGGGGTGGTGATGCGCTCGCTGGGACAGAGACCTTCAGGTAAATCCTTACTAATGTATGTATGTTTGTTACTCTTTCACGCAAAACCTACTGAACTGATTTAAATGAAATTCGGCATACAGGTAGTTTATAACCTGAATGAACACATATGAGACTATTTATTATGTTCAGATGTTTCCGCAGGTGAAGTCGTGGGCAAGAGCTAGTATTAAATAGATTGCTTAAGATTATATATGAACGGTGTCTTGCAAGTGCATGAGAAAGTTTTAAAACCTTCAACCTATGAACCTTTACCTAATTATGGAACTCGAAACACGAATATACAGGGTTTTTGGTTCGATAGAAAATCCTCTTGAAGTTTGGTCTATTTTTGCTCTTTTTGCATGTTCAATATTGTTTTATAAGTTTGCTGGTGCTAAAAATTGGGTCGGAGCCTTTTCTTCTAATCTATTCGTCTGTACACAAAGACGACAACTATAAGAATATAAGCTTATGCTTCATTTGTTTAAATTTTTATTCATGAACTTGACAAAAACCCATTTTTACTTGAAAAATCTGCGCAGCGACGACGCGTTAAGTCAGTTGCGCCTTAAAGTGAATAAATAAATAAATATTGGACAACATCACATTAGATTGCTCTGATCCCAAAGTAAGTAGCTAAGCCCTTGTGTTATGGAAATTAGAAACAACGGTAGTACCTCACACAACACCCAGACCCGAGACAATATAGAAAATAATGTATTTCAATATGAAAACGACCGGAGATCGAATCCAGGACTTCCGAAAAGGCGACACCTTGAATTAGGCCCACTTTTACGAAACTCGATAAATACACTTAGCGCTAAACATATTTAAAAACATAATTCTGTCTTTGTCAGTCATTCGACGTTGGCAGAAACGGGATGATATTTTAAACATAATTACCACTCGTTAAATACGTTTGTATTTAACGAGTTTCGTAAAAGTGGGCCTTAGTCTTATGAACTTTAAATATGTATGTAACGATCACTATCGTCCAGTTGGGGGTACTGGATTGGTGATGCGTGAAGTTTGATGAAATTCAGAAACAATGTTCACCTATGAAAGTTAAATAATGTTTTACCTACTATCCGTCGCGTTAATTCCTGTTTTAATGTGTTTTAACAAAGAGGTCTTACACTTTAAGTCGCCAAAATGCAAAATGCACTATTTTACATTATTATAGGTACGACATAATTATTCATCGTCTAGTAAGTACGAGTATCTCGTGTCAGACAAGCAGTAAAACCACAAAATGTATTCGTTTCAAACGTCTCAATAGCAGTTTGACAAGGCCACGGTACAAGTTCATCATAGGAAACGAGATCTTTGTCATGTTTTATTATATTATACAGGGTAAAATTAGAAGAAACATGAAATAACAATAATCTGCATCACTTTATTATTACGAATAGTCAATAATTTCTAGAGATCATTACTATCGGACCACAAACCGTTTTGTCAAGTACTGTTAAATTATAATATTATTTCCGGGCTATTTAAATAAATAAAAAAAATAATAGGCGATAATATGAAAAAAAAAATGCCAGAAATGCAGTTTATAACCTAACCTTATTAACGCCTAGCATACAATTAATAGCAATAGTTTATTTTAAGTATTTTTCTGCATGTATTTGATTTTTCTCGTTGTTTTGTATTTTTACCAAATAAATAAAGATAATTTATTATTTTACTGTCGTTGATTGTAAATTACTTTATATTTTTCTATAAATGTCTTCAATACAATATGAGTATTAGAAACGTTGCACCGATTTTCCTAATAAATCGTAGGTTCTACGCAAGAAAATATTTTGAGTCATTTATAAGAACCCGAGTTATTAAAAAAAAAACAACATGTAAAATTCATTTACTTTGCATTTTCTTCGGCTGAAAAGCTTTTTTTTTTGGTAGTTTTGGTACTTTTAATAAAGATAACAGGCAATGTCGTTGCAAATTCTACATAAATACGAAAACAACCAGCGGCAATTTGGTCAAGTATTAATTGCCATGACTTCGTTGGTACATATTGGCGTACTCACCGGTTGCCAAATTCCTACAGTTTGTCATTAGCACAAAAACTAAAAATATCACAGACAATGACTTCTTTATTTATTAAAACATTTTTGGCAAATAAATTTAAAAACTAATTTTATAATATTTTGAATTAGTAAAAAAATCCAAAAAAAAATTAAAAAAAAATTACAAACAAAAAAGCTGCTCAGCAGCATTGCGCAGGCCCCGACGAGATTCGAACTCGTGATCTCCTGTTTACTAGACAGGCGCTTTAACCAACTAAGCCACGGCGCCGCTGCTCGATGCGACGAAATTGACGTATAGTTAGCGGTGATGCTATCGTGTTGGTGACTAACAAAGCAAAATACCTACAGTGTAAGGGTGGCCATTGTTAATGAGATTTATGGTATTCCTGTTTTTTGAACCATTTAGTCAGTAAGATAGAATTTCTATTGTTAAGTATCATGTTTCTTATTTATTTAATGTGTTTGGGCTCAGTAACTTTGAATTTATTTCATTTCTATGAAATTTTATCATACTTTCGTAAGAAAAGAACCCTTTTTAGTATGGCACTCATTCATGACGTATTCATACAAAGTATTCTCTCTGACCGATTCCTAATAAATAATTCAAAGCAATTTTGCGAATGAATTGGGTTTTTATTAGGGGATACTCTTTGTCCATTTATTTAATAGAATAGAGTTTTAGATACGACTTAAAATGTTCTAAAAATAATGTAATAAAATGATAATAGGTACCTATGATGCGATACAACCTGGGTACAACAGTATTATTTTGAAAAGATTGAGAGGTAAAATAAAATACTAAGTCTCCACATTTAAAAAAGTAAGTCATAATGACAAATTTGGCTCAGTAAAAAGGTGTAATCAAACTGAAACAAAAAGAATATATAACAAAAATCCCGTGCGATACAAAATATGCTGATTAAATGTAATAATATTACCTTTCAAGTAGCAACTATCCATTCCAAGTTATCCCACAGAAAACATTGTTATAAATAATTTAAGCGCCAGTGTCTTTCTACACTATACAAATTCTTTCACCTAACATTTTGTGAAGGTAAACAAGAAATTGCTTCTTATCTTTGTTTTTATTATTTAGCCTCTGAAATGAAACGCCCGAGTGTGACATTTCGAGCAATTTATCGCGCTGTTACATACAAGTCGCCTACGAAATTACCTAGCGGGAAACTAAAATAATATTGTGCAGAAGGCGCACTTATTTTTTTTATTGTTACAACAAACACACCAATAACCTAGCCTCAAACTAAGCGTGAGCTTGTGCTATGGTGACTGGGATATACATAGGTACTGATATACTTACATTTATACATTATATATTTACTTTTATTGTTTTCACTTCATTACTTCTCACACTTATATGAATTACTAATAAATAATACCTTAAATAATTCATTAGTAACTGCTTCAGCTTATAACAAACATTTTTGTACGAATATGCTTCATAGAATACTTAATATCAAAATCATAGTAGCTACCCTCTAATATTAATTCAATATAAGTACTGTAAGGGAGCTCAGTCAAGACACATTTCAATTAATAAATCACATTAATTCACAAGAAATATGACGCCGCGTACAGAAAGAAATCGTGCGAGTGAGAGGGAAGATACATGTCAAACATTTGGCGCGAATGCGCGCGCACAGTAGCAATGGATTGCGTTCGAAAATCCCTTACAATACCCTTATAATATTTTCTCTTTGCTTTGACTGAACAAAATTCAAACTTTTAATTAATATTGTAGTCATTCTTTCAGGCATTCAGAAAAGGCCTTCTGAGATTTTTTATTCAGTGCTGAAACTCTGTAGTCTAGCATTTTTGAGGTGAAATATTTAGTACTTGCGGATTTATTTCGGGTTCTTCCTCATGAACGTTTTTCTTATTTATGAAGTGTTACATAACTACATGTTATATGACTACGATTGCTGAGTATAATGTTTCGACTACATTCATAATTATATTCATATGAGTCTCTCGAGGAAGATGAAGATTGTATCTTTTTTGTAAAGAATATGTTAGTATTATTATTTTCCCTTTAATTAACCCTTTCCAGAATAAATGAATCAATCAGCTGTAAAAAGTAGCTTGACCAATGTCGTATCCCTAAAAAATATATTTTTTTTAAATAAACGCAAAAAAACGGATATGTGGAAAAAATCTACCTTCTTTTTTCAAGTTTCTGACTCGAAGTATTGCGTTTGTACTTTTTTCTTACATGTGTTTTGTAAGTGATTAGATACTTTGTTTGATTATAAGTCGAATTTAATTTTCTCCTTCTTCGATCATTTTTTTATTGCCATAAAACGCACGTAGCGTTTTATTTTTTATCATTTTCTGTCAATCTGTCTCTCTCTGTCATTCTGTCAAAATAATAATGTTGGACCTAAAAAGTGTTCTATGTTATCAAATGTGATACAGAACCCTAAAAACAAACAATAAAAAGCTGGTAACCCTAACTCTTCGCCTTCTAACACCCATGCTAACACATAACACTTGCGATTTCCAGAGACTGAACTTCGAGACATGGTGAAGGAGGTGGACCAAGACGGCAACGGCACCATTGAGTTCAACGAGTTCCTCCAAATGATGTCCAAGAAGATGCGCGGGGCTGATGGGGAAGACGAGCTTAGAGAGGCATTCAGGTAAAGAAAACTTCTACCACCCCTTCCTAACATTTTGAATCCTATTCAACAGGAGTTAAAGTTGCGTTTCGTTTAAAAATTAACAACTGAAGTCTCGAACGACGAACTCTCTGACGAACCTTACTGTCAAATGTTATCAAGCCGCCCTAGGTCCTCTAACTAGGCTTAACGACTAATATGAACTGATATTAACCGGAACCAACTGCTTAACGTGTCTTTCGAAGCACGAAAAAGCTTGTGATAGACGTAACTTAAATATTAATAATAAATTGTTTTACAAACACACCACTTACCTAACTAAGCGTGAGCTTGCGCTATGGTGACTAGAATAAAGGATAGACATACTCATATACATTTGTAAACATCCATGACTTAGGAACAAATGGACGTGCTCATCACACAAACATTTGCCCCTTGCGGGATTCGAACCCGCAACCGCTTGGTTTAGAAGTCAGGGGCGCGAACCAGTACACCACAGACGTCGTAGTGGTCATCCATCTATTACGACCACACCGTGTGTTGTTTGACCACACTTGACGTGACCACAACTTTTGGTATCACTACCAAAGAGCTGACGTCATCACGCTTCAAGCACCTCGTAACATAACATATACATAACCTTGATCGTAAAAATTCCAGGGTATTCGACAAGAACAACGACGGGCTGATATCGTCGGTGGAGCTGCGGCACGTGATGACCAACCTGGGGGAGCGGCTTAGCGAGGAGGAGGTGGATGACATGATCCGCGAAGCTGACCTCGATGGAGACGGCATGGTCAACTACGATGGTATTATGGAGCTTCTTATCCGCATACTTACTTACTTATTCTTTACCCTTCTTCTTCTCAGCCTTATTCTACCATTTTCTTGGTGTTGGTCTCCTTTCCTAAATAAATAACGAAATAAATAATAATGGTGATAACGTGCCTCGAAAAGCACGTTAAGCCGTTGGTCCTGCATCTGATTTCTCTACGGTCATGTCGGACTGTCATGCCGTCTCACTAAATTATGTGAGTGATGGAATAGAGAGTGCAACTGTGTATTGCGCACACACTTGTGCACTATAATATCTCCCGCGCAGTTGGCTAATATCTATCGAGATTGTCCGCTGTTATTAAGGACATTATTATTATTATGGATGACTACAAAAATCAATCTTAAATCAGCTCTTATGTTAAAATTTAATTTTCATTCATCTACTTCCAGAGTTCGTGACAATACTGACGTCGAAAAACTAGTATGCAGAGCCAAGGCCCAAGAGAGACCCTCCCGCGCCGCGACCTCCTCTCCAGGAGGACTTGTACAAGTTCGGAGGGAAAGAAACTCTTATCTAGTTGAAGTGTACCGCTGTAACGGTAACGGTATCCGTTATTTAGAACGCTTGGTGGCAGTGTATACGTACATGTGAATTTTAGTGTTTTTTTTTTTGTTTTTCACCAGCTTCTGTTTTCAAGTGTTCAGCCTCGCATGATAACCAGAAGAGAATCCGTTTACTAATAATATTTGAATGCATAGATAATTCTTACGTATATAAATACTTATATATAGGTATATTAACAGAAATGTATACAGTCGTAGTTTTATGTCAGTGTGATAAGGCCTTAAATCCAAAGCGTCTGTATACATACAATGCTCATGACTGTACAGAATAAGTACTATCTACTACAAATATTATTAGTGAATTGGATACCTACTTACAGTTTGCGAACAACTGCAAGCAACTTATTACTAAATAGCAGATGTTACCAGTTGAATGGAATAATAATAACAAAAAAATTCAAAGAGTAATATATCAAAGTAATCTTGAACATCCAGGAGTAGACCAAATGGACTGTGGCACTATGCTATACTTGAGATCCCATGTTGCTTTACCTATATTAACTTTCACAACCCTTGTTGGTATGACCAAGACTGTGAGTAATGAAATATAAAACTGCTTTAAAATAACGCCTATGCTTATAGCACGCAATACCGTACACGAAAATGTTAATGCTTTTGCATTCCTTAAGGCACTTATTGGCAAAATTGTTATCACAATATTTTTAGTAAACTAACACAATTTTTATATTTTGCAACTTCAGCAAATATACTGCATTGAAACTAAAGAATGTCTTGGGCTCTAGCTGAATAATTCGGCTGATATTAGAATAATATAAATATAAAGTTGAAAAGAAACATTGTATAAATAAGACAAGCTAAGAAGAAAAACCAAAACTTGAAAGTTTATACAACAGTACGGTTTTTATTTGTACTCCACTACTTGTGAAGTTATTCATTAGAATCTTACGTAATAGGTAGGCCACTCAAAGATAGAAGAAAATCTATTATTATGGTTTATTTAGCCTGGAGTTCACCAACACGATGTTTCTTTTTTAATCAGCTGGCTTACCATTATTTAGTATGGGAATCCTGTCAAATTAACGACGGTTAAGAAATTGGTGAACATAGTTTTTAGACCGTATTAACTCAAGAAATCTGAGAACTAAGAATACTTATTACTTTTAAATCAAGGAATACTTGCTTCACCTATAGTCATGAACCTATGACTGTTTATTTAAGGTCTAACTTTACTATATTCCTTTTAGATGATGGTTCTGCTGTTCTAATACAACAACTTTTACCATCATAGAAATCTCAATTTAATGATTTTTATTTTAATATAATTAAAAACAACATTTATTTCAGGACCATGCCCCATAATAGGGTAAGAAACATTACAATTATATTACTCTGCTATATTAATATTGAAATTCTAATTATAATAGTGGTCTAAAATAAAAAGTTTGGGAGTGCTTTTACTCATGTAACAATGTAACAAATTTTGATTTCGAGTCAACTTCAAAATACTTATAATTTACCTATGAAACCCCCTGAGAAGCATTTAATCGGCTGATAATTTTTTGATTTTGATGCTGTTCCCATAATAAAAATTATTGCATAAGAATACTGAAAGGAATGCCGTTGATATTGTTAGACCCTGTATAAATAAAAACCGATCTGTAATTAGGAATATTTATTATTTTGTACGCCACGGAAAGCAGGGTTTTCTGCCATCCATTCTTATATAAATACTTGAAAAAAATTTTGTTTAAATATATGATGGCTGATTCCTTAAATATAGCCATACAGTCAACTTCAAAATTATAATTTTAGTGATAAATTGCAAATATTTTATTAAAAATTACTGTAAAATGTTAATAATTTGATAATAATTTTAATATAACAATTGCTTTATGAAATATAAATATGAATCATGGCAAATTAACAATTACTTACAAATATTTTGGTCAAGAAAGGAACGAAATACAAAAGTAATGCTTCAAGTATTTATGCAAGACATTTTTATGTTGCCATTTTAAAACCAACCGTGTAAACTGTCTGTCCTATATTAGATAGATTTTTTTAACATCATTATTAACATACGAAATACCTCTTTTTATTTTATTTGTACAAAAATCGAGAATAGATTTAGCTGTCATTGGATGTAGTGGTGTTAAAAGTTCTTCGGCATTGTAATTAAACATTAAACAATAATAAATAAAATATAAATTTCAAATGAATATTGTAGTAACATCATTCAAATTTGTATGTCGAAATGTATATTCAACATTCATGCAAAGCTGAAGATGTTACTATATATAAGTTTATAGCACTGGGTTTAGATACCTACCATTAGAAGTAATCTGAAATAGCTAAGTAACGAACAAGTTAATAAAATAGTAGGTAAAAACCTTTGGTTGTGTCAACATTTTTGTAACAACATTAAATATGATATACCCTCATGACTAAATTACTAATACATTTTACCTAGAGTCCGTACGTATACACATTGTGTGAGTATGTGTAGTTTGAGATGACGTGTGTGTATTTAAAATGTTCAATGGAAGTTTTCGTTAGTCTTCCAATTGCGAAGGTTGACTGAAAAAATGTTGAGCCAAAGATACCAAGAGTTCATTGAAGTTACGAGGAATCGAATAAAAAAACTATTTATAGAAATGGAAATTGCTAGTCATCAAATTAATCGTAAGGTTAGTTTATTTTATTGGTTTGAATTCGATGGAGTTTTGAATTTTTTATAGGCACATGAAAAGGGGACTTTTATTGTAACGAAAATAGTGAAATTTCTACATTTTGCTATGCTAAAGACTTAAGAGGTTTTAATGAAAATTAAGGTTTTTAATTGTAGCGTTTTTATTCATCACCCAAATATATCTATATTATATTTAGCATGAATTATATAATTTTACATATAATTTTAAAGAAATTTAAGCGAAAGATTTGTGTAAGTCGATCTAGAGGAGGCATATTAGATAATGTTAAATGTTGAAATTGTTCGAAATTTAGAGGATAGTTAGAAGAATATCTGACTCTTCAAAATGACCACATTGCTTTATAATATTTTTAACTTTTTATTCGAAAAAAAAAAACAATTATAAAAATATTATGAAAACCCATTGAAATCAGTAATTTAAAAAAAGAAATCTTCATTCATATTTTTCTCATATTTGTAAATAATTATTTGAAACAGGTTTTCGACTTTATCATAAATATGTTTTACAATGAAAAAAATAGTTACTTTATTAAAGTTTTGGGCTTCCTTGTAATATATAATTTATGACTATGAATTTTAATGCAAATTACTCATATTAGTATATTTTTATTCTTAACATTTTGTTACAAAATAGACGGACAATAAAAATATATGATACAATATATTTATCTATTTTAAAAGAATTTTAAATGTATTAGAAGAATTAGTTTGGTATATCGTGAAATTATAACATCACATATCACAAGCAATAAGAGGGAATAAACATTATTTACTACCCAAGATTATATTTATACATTACAAATCATGCTTTAATGTTTAAATTTTAACTGTCGTTACCAACACAGATAAACTATAATTTTTGTTTCACATGTTTTCATAAAAAATAACATTATTCTAAAAAAATGCATTCTTTTTTTAGTTAAAGTTAGATGTTCAGATGACAATTATATTCCGTAAGTCTGTTTTATTTATTATACATAAAAATTATATTATACAACATACATAAGCACTTAATGCATGATCTCATACTTTTTATTAAAAAACATCCATGTGTGACATCTTATTATTATTTCCATGACAAAATAGAATTTAAATATGTCAAATAAAATAATTAATAAACGATATTTTATTTTTAATTTAGCAAAATTGCAATAATTGAAAGGCTCTAGATATTTTTTTTAAATACGTAAGTTTTTTTTATTAATTTTCTTAAAACACGTGGATACTGTTGTAAATACCGGAACAAATTCAAAGGTTTTTCAAAATGGTGGCGTACTATTAGGTACATACTTACCTTTTCTAAATGGGTAAAAAAATAAAGTTGGCCTCAAAAGGTAGTTACTTAATTATTTACATCCATAAGTAAGGTATGTTTGCGAAAAAGGACTTGTCCATTAATGGTTTTTTATTCGTCAATATTTCTAACCAGAATAAACTAAATATTATATGAAAGAGTTCACAAAAACTAGCCTTTCTGAATATTCAATATATTTTTTAAGGCCTCCGATTTAGAGAAAAATTTAAATTATTTTTTCTCTTTGTCTGTACATAAACCGCACCTTCGCCTATATGAATTATCGCATGGAAAATAAATTGCCAGCAAAATTGACATTCCATTGACAGTAGTACCTATTATATAATAGCCTGTGGTAGTACCTTGTAGTATTTATCCACCAGTGGAAAGGCAATGGTACATAGCCATACAGCCAGGAAATATTAGTAAGTGATCAATTGATGATGTCTGTTACAAAACATATCTTTTCTCAAAAATGGAGGCCTTTAAAATTTTGATTTCTATGGTAACATGTTTCGTATTTTTGTAGCTTAAAGATAAATATAGGTTATTGGTGGTTGGTGATATCTTGGAATAAAAAACCAGCCTCCATACAAAAAGAGGACAAGTCCTTTGGTGGTAACTATTCCGCAAATATTATTTCGCAAACTCTTCTGCAAATATGGCATTGCTTGTCATCACAATTTCATTATTGCAATAAATCAACTTTTTGAGGCTAACTGTACAACTTAAATGTATAAAATCAACGTCCGTGACTGTACTGATAGTGTCACGGATATGTTGCTTTATAAAGATAGAGAGAGAATCATAATATTTACTGCTGCTTAGATTTTTTTTACTGGATTTATCAAATCCAATTAGTTTGAGTCAACACGTTCATAAACAGTTACAATTTATTGGGAATATTTATTAATAAAATTATATTGTTATAGTCCGACAAGTTAATGCGTGATCTCCTGTGAGGCATGCTAGATTTCAGCCGGGAGAGGGGATTTCCTATATAAAAAAAAAAACATTTATTTCAGGCCATAGCCCATAGAATGTTAGTAAACAAAAATCTTATGACTAATGTTATTAAAACAGTTCTTTTTTAAAATTAGTAATAAATAAATAAAACAAATAATAAATTCGGTATTTATTTTATTTATTCATTTACGGTGCCGTGCTGAGGCACCTGGCACAGTTACATGCACGTGTACCCAGTGCCTCAAAACGGCACATTCGGGATAACCCCCGATCGCATTGAGGATGCAGTTGGTGCTCCCACGCACCCTGCTCATGAACGATGCAATCGCTTTTCACACAGTGGCAGAAGAGCTGTCCACGTGCGCGTCAGCAAACATGCCGGATGCGCTGCAGTACCGTGGGAGCCCCAACAACATACTGAACGCGTTGTTGTACTGAACAACAGTCCTATGTCAGTCGCGTGCGATTGTGACTTCCTTGCCCCCCGCACGTCTTATAGGGGCGGGGGGTTGCACATGAACTTGTCGGACTATAACGGCCTGTTTTACCTCCGAGTGAGTAACTTCTGAGCAAAGATGTTGAAAGATAACCTCAGGGCCTCTTTCACAAGTTCTGAGTAGCTCACTGGAAAGAAATTTGTCATATTGTTAAGTAAGTAGTATGTATGTTTATTCATTATTTTGTCTTACCTACCTACAAGTTAAATTATTGTTTTTAAGTGATAAGCATTCACTTTGCAATCTAAATATATTATTGCACTTGAAAAAATGACCATCAGAGGCGGGAATCGAACCCGCGTTCCTCGCATGCCGGGCGATTGCCTAACCTCTCGTCACCCTGGTGCTACCTACACGTTCTGCATACTCTCACTTGATAACTTCTCTCTGTCTTCTTGTGCACCGCCTGTATCTTCTCTGTGTTTGACCTGTGGTTGACTGGTAGAGAATGCTTTTGGCATTAAGTCCGCCATTTGATTTTTTTTCATTTGTGTAGAAAAGTATAAATGAATAAATATTTTCCATATGAAAGTTGTCACGCAGTCCAAAAAGTAATCTACACAGAACCTACTGAGAGGTGGTAATGGTGAAACAATTCCTATGGCCCTAAAATTCGTGACGATAGGTACAACTTTGAGTAAGAAAACACTAGGTCAAAGAATTACCTTACGTGCACGATGCTACGGTCAACTTTGATTTCAGTCTTGCCGGTTACTATAGCAACCGGGCTTTATTTGAAAAAAAGTTGTCACTCATGTAGATACACTGACCTCTATAGTACAAGTACGCTGGACTGCTTACTGCCAACCAAACAATGAAGCCATTTGATTATCGCCATTTTGGCGCGTGTGGTGACCGTCCACGGACCTCTATTTTAGTTCCCTGTACAGTATGTAGGGGCGCTTTGATTCGGCACTAAAGTTATCTGTCATTTCTTAGAGAATGTTTAGTCCAGCGTACTTGTACTATAGAAGTCAGTGTGTAGATACAGTAACTAGGTACATTTGTAGCAAGGCTTCGTTGTACTGAAATGGTTGTTATGATACCAACTACGAATAAAATAATATAAATGTCGACAAGAGTACGTAGGTAATAATCGTTACGATTATCATGTATGATAATTGTCAACTTTCGTTAAGTAGGCAAAAAGTCTTACCAACTTTCGTTAAGTAGGCAAAAATTGATATTTTATAATCTCATCAAACTCAGATTTTAAGGAACCAAGTCTTAGTAAACGTGTTTTATTTTGCAAAACCTTATTCATAATATTGGTACTGATATTCCTCGTGAAATAGCATGTGTGAATGTGTTTGTAAACAATGTTATACATAAAAGTCAAGTTATATGTATGTAAATGCAAGTTAGAAATTCGATGTAACTAGATGAATATACAAGCTTGGTATGAAACAAAGACATTTTAATAAAATTGATATGTGAATTTGTAACGTGTTTTATTTACAATTCTGTAGACAGAATATAACGTTTAGGAGATAAGTGGTTTGCATGTTACTGGCACCCATGGTATTTCCCCTTTTTATTTTTTATAATAATAATCTTATAGCTTTATCTAAGTTGTGCAATGGCGTGCGAGGGCCCAGGGCACATAATAAGTACTAGTATTCCGTACAGAAGTATGACTTCGCAATGAAATTTAAAGAAATATGTACTCAATGTCCTCAACGATATGGTGTAATTTTGTTCGCATCAGAGTCGAGCACATTCTCGTTTAGACACCTACAGAAATCCAATAAAAGCAAGATAATTTCATTCTTATAACTCTGGAATATGAATCATAATACACTAAACCTATTCAGTGACGTACTATCATGCGACGCGATAGGGTTGACTGCTACAAGAAGCTACTTACGCCATCTTGCGCACCTATCTAGCACCTTATTCATGCTCGTCCAGCCAGCACGAAATCTCACACATAGTGCCGTGCGCCGCCGGTGAATAAAACGCGCGGGCGTCTCGTTGCTCGCTCGCGACACGCAACTTGATTAGCACCTTACAACGGGTCGCCGCGCGTAGGTACGTTTTGCTACCTACGCGGAGAGTTACACAGGCCTGCCCAGGGTCCGCTTTGGACCATGATCAAGGATATGAAGATCAGGTAATTACAGTGAAGGAATTGTCGTCTGACCTTGGGGACCATGTTTTGTTGATTTTTAAGGTTTCCGTATCTCAAACCTTAAAGGATCATTTTGCTGTCCGTCTGTACGTCTGTGTGTGACCCTTTTTCTCAGAAACGCGTGGATGTATCAAGTTGAAATTATTCTGGCCGCGGTCCCTTGAAGCTGAGGAACAATCAAGCTTATGAGTTAAAAAATATGGCCTTTTTGAACGTATTTTATAACACTTCGCAGGGAATCAAAACCTACTGGGTAGGTACTTTCCATAGACCTAGAACCATGAAATTTGGCAAGAAGGAATGTTTTACAACTGTGTCGAGGCATCAAAGTGTGAGTGAATGAAGTGCACCTGTGTATTGCACAAACATAAAAATACGTGCTCAATACATTAAATAATATCTCTCGCCTAGCTGGCAATTTTATGTTGAAATTGGCTGACGTAATCCCAAAACTCAGCTTATATTTATATTTTATTTAATAACAAGATTCGCAGCTCTAGTACCAACACACACACACACACACACACACACACACACACACAAACACACACACACACACAAACACACACACACACACACACACACACACACACACACACACACACACACACACAAACACACACACACACTGATACATGATAAATACACAAGGTTTCTATTGTAATTAAAATTAATAAAAATTTATATACACTTATGTTAAATATCAATATAAAACAAACCTAATTGAAAGTAATTACTGTACCTCGGGTCCGATACTGGGGGGGCGGAACTCTGTAACACAGGGTATCCTAGTGCAGGTTCCGCTCCCTCACTTTGGCCTATTGTAGGATTGCATGCTTTAATACTATTTAATTAGTATCTAAGTGATGTTGTAACGCCATTGTGATGGATAAATAAACGAATTTTGATTTGATTTGATATGTGATTAAACTTTATTTTAGTTTGCAAGACATTATTAATAATATTTACATTTACCAATTAAACCTCCTTTTCCCGGAGTAGTAGTTTATCAACTTATATTCTACTCGGGTTTTTGAACTACGGTGACGTCAGACGCACGTGCGCGTGGCGGCCAATAGCTGCGTTCGCGCATAGACACACCACTCGGCGCGCACGCGTCATGCGCCTGGCGTGTGGCCGTCGCCTTATATGGAGACCGACTCTGCGTATGGCAACCTTTTAAGTTTTTCATTGGTTTTGACGTTATGACAAAGGCGTGAGGTTGAAATTAAATAAAGTAGGTAGCGCCATGGTCTTGCATCGTTTTGATTACGAAAGTATTATTTATTACAATTTACTGTGATTTCTCATTTAAATTACGTAATAACTTCGATACAAATGGCGAAATTTTATGTTTTAAAAAAAACAAATGAGTAAGGATTGATCAGAACTACTGTTATTCGTACTTTTAAAACGTGGGGTAGCAATTGACGCGTATTGTTTTGTAAAATCATTCATGTCTGAAAAGTTGACATGTCAAATTCCGTGAATTTGCTTCATAATCAACAAGTTTTCAAAACTTGGTTTTTACCTACAGCTCGAGTTTAACTTTCTTAGGTAAAAACATCATCATCCTAGCCTTATCTTGGTACTCGCACGCAAGGGCCCATGGTCTGCTGTGGACCATGATCCAGGATACGGCAGATTAAATATACCTAAATATAGCTTACCTTAGTTAAAATAATCTATGTTTTAATAAAGTCCATCTCCACTCTATGACAGTTGCTATCAAATTAACGAAGGCACGTCTCTGTCCCAAAAAGATAAATAAAAAGATAATAATAAAGTAAATTTTAAATTTATCTAATTTAAATAGGCTGTTAATAAAAACAAGATTATTTTATTACCAAATCAAACATTATGCTTATCACTCAGACATATCCAATAAAATGATGATAAAGTATTTTATTACTGGGTCCCGTATATTTCCTTAGTATTGTCGGTAATATTGATGTTAAATATATATACATTATGTTAAATATATAAACTTTAATTTATTTACATTATGAAATGTAAATTACGTAGTAATTACAATCAGAAACTTAAACCAAAATAAAACTATTTAAAAATGAAAAAAAACTGTATTACAGACATTGTGATAAAATTTTAAATTTCACATTTAATATGGAATCCTACAGAAATACAATATTATGCGGTACCCTAAAATCTGTATGTATTTAAAGTGACATTATCTTGAACCTTCAGGCAAAACACGGAGCTTACTGAAATCACAAGTGGACAGAATTTTGTTTTTACAGGAATTAAAACTGTCTTTTTGAAAGGCGGACATAATAAGGGCTCTGTATTTTGTCAGAAAATGTTAAGGCCTAATGTCTACGTAAACCGCACGTTAGGTATATGCTTTCGTTGACTGCCTCGTTGGGGTAGTGGTGGCTTCTATCCACGAGGTCCCGAGTTCGAATCCCGGGTCGGGTCGAAATTTATGTAGTAGTATTCTTCAAACATTTGACTAAAATCTGCATAGAGCAAAAACGTAATTCGTAAAATTTAAGTACGAACACTTTTCGTTTGGAAAACTATGAGTTTCAAAGTTATATTACGTATTTCACCCTACTTACTTGAGCTTTTGGCCAAAAAAAACTCGAACGTTCACTAATTAATTATAACGACTTTTATAATTAATTACTATATTAAATTACAGTCTATATTTTCCACATTATTTACGTAAAACCGTTTTGTGACATACGCCGTATCATTCTGAGCCAAACTGGATAAGCAATATTAAACCGTGTTGCTACTGTAGTAGAGTATATCGATAAATGTCCCCTCCCCACGCGGGGGTAAATGTCAAAATCAATTTTTAGGAAGCCGGCTCTTAATCCATTGGTTCTGCGCCTGATATCGTCTCTCCGGTCATATCGGATTGCTGTCTCACCGTCCTATAAGAGTAAAAGAATAGAAAGTGCACCTGTGTATTGTGCATATACACATGTTCGTATGGGAAATTCGACTACTTATTTTGCGGAGAAAGTAGCGGGCAACCGCTACTACGAAATAAGAAAAAGAATAAAGGGAAAATAGGTAAGTAAGTAACTACTAGCAAGTAATTACTGGAAATGTTGTAAAAATCTGGTTTCTCAATACAAGTACCACCATGACATCAAGGTAAAGACTACACCATCTTTTGCAGTTGTAATAAGGGTTCTTTTGCCACGAAAATGTGTAGTCTGATGAGCTAGCCACTCATCGTTTGATGTTACCAGACAACCATAAAGAAAACAAATAAACTTTATTAAGGTAAATGTTTTTAAGCGCGTAATCAAGAAGGATTTTCCTGGTGATAAAAATAATATCCGTAAAGAAAAGACTGCAATTAACATCATATAATAATAGGTAATAAATAAAATTTCCGATCCTTAAGCAAAAAAGACTTTGTCGTGCTTCATCACCTCCTACTGACTCACTTTTCGTTTGATCGATGCGGCAAGAAATGCCGTGCTGCTATAGGGCTTTATAGTCATCAAAGGCGATGCAAGAACCCCTGAAACCCACAAGCGCTGCAACAATCATCTACAACAGATGCTGTGGCCAATGTTTGTTTGTTTCAATTTTGGTAAAAATACTCAATGTACAGACGCATCGGTTTTACAGTTTTCTTATATGTAGGTATAGATTTTCAATTTACAAGGCATACACAGGGTTTGACTAAGAATAAGTACATAGCATTATAATTATTTTCATATTCTAACCAATTTCGTTGCAAGCTTTTTATGAAAGTAAATAAGTCCCACCCGACGACACGGTTTGGATCAATTTGTCTGTGCGAAAATTCATTTGAATACGTAGTACCTAGCATTGATTTAAATACCCAACCAATAGGTGCTAATAAGCATTATTTATTCAGTGACCACACTAAAAGACTGTATTTATAATATAAGTAATAAAAACTTTGTAAAAACATTATTCTAAAATAAGTATTTACAAATACAAAATATAATATAATTAATATTTGCGTAAGTTTGGGTGAACAATAAATGAATTGCTTATGTTCCTACAAGAAAACTTAAAATCATTACCTTGTAGGTAAGTAATAAACAAATAAATACTTTTAATAATTTTATTTATAAAAGGTAAACAAACGGGTTACAGTGTTTACTCAGCCTTAAGAGTTTCGGATATGGTATTTGTATTTTTTTTAATAACTATTGAATATGTCGACATGATAATCAAGTGAAAGCCGTTATTCCTACACGAAATTAAACTTCAAATAGCCCGGCTTCAAATTATTAACATTATCTACACATGACTCGAAAAATGTATATAAACGTTATTGTCTTCTCTCTCTTTTTGACTAAAATCTGATGTTCAGCTTTTTTTATTTTCTCTTCTCTTTTGCTCTGTACTCTACATTGTCTATGAAAACTCACCCTTATGTCTATTAGCAAATGTATGCGAATACCCACATATCTCCACGCAGGCAGGAGGTCAAAGTTTGGGTCAAAGTCACTTCTGACTGGCCAATGCCAAAAATCGGAGTCAGTGTCGAATTTAAAAAGGAATTATTATGCGCAACAAATGAAATGCACTTTTGTTTTTTCCTACTCTGAGCTGCGTACAAAATCTTTGACTGCCAAGAAAAGGGACAAGATGCACGTTTGACATTATTGAGTTTGATAAAGAGGAAAATGACGAAAACATTAATTATTTTTATAAACAATTTCCTTTACGAAAGTACCTAAATCGGTTTTGCACGCAAAAAAGTATTAAACGTTTCCCATCGGACAACAAAAAATCTCAAACTCAAAAATACGTCATTCTTAATTTCTAACGAAATACCTAAATAGGTACCAATTTTTATAGATCTAGCTTCAAATGTGACGGACGTTCATACACACTTGCACTTAGGTGATTTTCCAAAATTCCTTTCTTAGTCCATAAGGAACCTATGTACTTGTCTTATAAAGTAGTAGAAGTAGTAGTATAGTGCCATAATAAAATTAATCTTCGTGCGTCACATGGCTTATAAATAGATAATGTTGTTACAATTACGCGATTACCAATTTTAATAAGAACAATTTGGTCTACTGTTCTCCTTTCAGCCTTGATCAAGTCGACTGTTTAAACACTGATAATGTTTAATTTAAGTAACTTCGGTTTGTTAATGACAAATACATTATAAAGATCGCAGTAAACCTGAAAACTGGTATTTTTTTATTAAGTTTTTTTATTTATATTTTGAGCTACTCTAGAGGAGGAGATTAATGAAAATAAATATTAAGTATACTTACCCCTATTTAATCAACAAATGGCTAGTAATGCGAAACAGACATTGTAACAACTTTGAAAGAATTAAAAAGTTTTACATCACTTTTACAAACACAAATAAAAAATCTATGTAAGTATGTTTTATGTGCCATTTGCAGCAGCTCTAACACATTAGAGACATACATTACACACAGAGTCACACACACTCACACGCACACGCACACACACACACACACATACACAAACAAACGTATGCACGCAAACAAACACTAAAACATACACTCATGTAGAATTGTGGATGTACCTACCTATTTTTCCTATGAGGATTTTCGCGGATTTTCTATTAATATACAGGAATTTTATATTCAAACCCAACCCCTTACTAATAATGTTTTTAACATTGCTATAACACTTGTTTATCTATGAGACGGCTAGTTTGGAATTAATGACAGATAGGTGACATGACATCATAGCCTATAGAGACGAAATGTCATTAATTTTGTTTCAGAAAAATTCCGTCAAAATCATTTTTATAACTTAAGCAATTATTTTGCAAGTTTTTACGAAATCAAATTAAATTTCACTCACAAAAATTTATCGACTGTGTCATACGGTGGGAGTTCAGTCCCACCTGTGTTCGAGTCCCACCGGAGACACAGTCGATAAATTTTTGTGAGTGAAATTTGATTCCGTCAAAATCCCTTGGCATTGAACGCATCCGTTCTTCAACACATTTTGACAAACTTTATTATACTTATTTTAAAGTAAAGGTGCTGTTTCAAAGATTGTTATTTACGATCAAAACCAAAATATCTAATATTTCATAACAACGTTTATAAAATACATGCTTAAGACACTTTTTGTAGTACCAAGCACTGATAAGTTTCGGAGAAAAATCGCGCTTCCTGCGCCTCGATAGGTTACGTGCTCGATACATGTCATAGTGGAGACAAACTTTTTAAATCAGCCGTCTGACATTCATTCAAGTGTTAAAGCAATGTCAAAATCATTAGAAGTAAGGGGGCAAGTGTTTAGTATAAAAAGGCACGCATATCTAAGTGACGACACTAGTGAAACATATTTTTCGCCAATTAAAATTATAATATAAATGTGTGCAGATAATGTGTGAGATAACACGCACGTCAGGCTCAGTCACAGATTTCAGACCCACGGCTGGCGGGCGTGGTCGTTTTATACATGGCGTTTTGGTAACTGATAACTCAGATCAGTTAGTTAACCGTCAATGTGAAGGCATGTGTACGTACGTACTTTGTAGAAAAACTAGAAGAAGCTAAGTACTACGGATAGCAGAAACTATACTTACATATGCCTTATAGTTATTAGACACTTCAGTATTCGTGTTTATAATATAGTTAACTAGTACAGTACCTTTTTTTTCTAAACACTTAGGTATCCTGATTTAAGGCATACCATACATCCTACCCAGTAAAAAAACTAGTAGGTAATAATTATATCATAATCCTTTAAATGTAATGATACCTCGGGGGGAGAGGAAGTGCCAATCACAACAGATTTTGATCCTTGCTTGACGCATATTTCAAATTACATTATCTAATGCAAAATATATCAAACATGCAAAATAACTGTCCAAAAAAGCAAATAGAGCTGGTAGTTGCAGCAAGACTACTCTCTGTGACAATAAAATAAAATAAAAAGTATTTTATTAGCACAAAATAACAGTAACAGTTATATTTGAAACTACCCTAGTAAGCAATTTTACAATACTTGTGTTAGGGTTCGTTTCGCTCAAGGCGTTTGAGGATGTGTAAACAACTTCAAATAAAAAAACACCATGTATAAAGCAATCTTAAACTATATAGCGAGTTCTTTGCGATAATCGCTTAGTGACGGTTCGCTCGCCGCTGACTGTACCCAACATGTGGCCGATTGTACTATGTCTCGTGTTGGCTAGTGTTAGCGCATACGGTAAGTGTTACTCACATAAGTGATATTGCATATTTAGGATAACTTCACAGTCGTATACCTCAATGACTTAGGGTCGTGATCAATAGATGTGAAATGAAACACACACGACTTCCTTGGCAATTTTAATGAAGTGGTTTGCCATTGCCTTCTCCATTTCACACATTAACCAACTAGTGTGCAGGTTTCCTCGCGATGTTTTCCTTTACAGTTAGGCGGCGATGTCTTTGAAAAAGACTGTACTTAAAGTTTTTTTTTACAAACTCTGTGGTGCAGGCGGGGATCGAACACACGATCTCGGATGTGAAGTGTTTTCTTCACTCGGCTATCGCGCCTATTTAGGATATCAATCACACTTTATTTCGGCTATGCCGTTATAACAGAGATAACCAGCCGTAAGAAGAGATATTTTTGGACCAGAGTTCCCCAATTAAAACAGTCGGTAAGCCTCGATTGACGGTTAATTTGACAGAATTAAAAAAAAAGGACAAATAATGCTAAACCGATTAAAAATTAAACATAATATTGTTGGTTGGCTCCAGCCTTAAGGTCACGCACACTATACCGGCTCCGCAACGGCACCGCCTCAACCCAACAATTACTTGCCATTCAAATTAGAGCATTAAGTTGTGAGTCGTACAATATATTTTGTAAATTCGAGGCAACGCCGTGCTGCAGCCGTGCTGTTGCGAAGCCGTAATAGTGTGCCTTTAGAGGTAACTTTAGTACGTTTGCGCAATAAACAGAATACACTCCCTATTTCTTCACTCTCACGCCCGAAATTCATAACTGATCCAAGACAACTTGAATCTCGGTTGTTTGCACATCCATTGAATATGCATTTGGGCACTCGCAGGCATGGATACCGTGGACAATTCAATGGATGCGCAAAAGGTCGGAATTACTTTATCTCGTGGATTACGGATTGGTTAATAATTTCGAATATCAGACCTCAACTCGTCATAGCCAAGGGATCAAGCTCAAGACAAAAAGGGGTAAATGTGCGATTCGAGGCTATTTAGGATACGGGAAGAACCTTAGGTTAGGCTCAATACTGAAGAGTTTTATTCAGTTCTAATAGGGATGATTTGCGACAAAAAATTGTAGTCTGATGTGCTGGTCACTGTACTTTACCCGTAACAAAAGGGTTATACGCATCATAAAAAATAAATATGACAAAGAAAAACAGAAAAAGTTTCCAATAGGTATAACACAGGTTAAAACCTAAAAAGGGTAACAAATAAATAGGTACTAAACAACTATCTAGACTGATAAGAAAATGCTTTAAAATACACAATTCGGCAGGCCGCCTACTCGATGGCTTGCAAAATGGCTTCTTTCAAACTGACGTCTGGAGAGCATAAGAGGTCATCCATCCCATCCATCGAAAGCCATCTAGTCTTCCTGCAGGGTAGGCTTGCGATGAGAGATTGTTCGAAAAAAATTAATCGAATGAATCAATTATCGACCATTCGAACTATCGAACGTCGATTCAGTAATTCGAAAAAAAATTAATCGAATAATAATCGACAATCGAATGATAATCTATACTGGGCCCTTCGATGCATTCGACCACAGGACAGGTAGCGACCGAATGATAAATCGACGCGACGAATGACGATTCATTCGTTAGTAGTTAGTAGTACGGCCGCGCTCCGGTATTGCTCGCCGCATAATCGAAGAATAATCGAATGACTGCGGTTGCTTATCCAATACATTCGATTACAGAGACCATTCGAATAATTCGATTAATTTAGTAATAATCGCCCATCGCTAGGGTAGGCCTGCATGGTCCTTAGTTTGCACAAAGATTATTCAGATTTATATATAAAGTACCGTGTCAGTAGTTACCGGGTCATTTCCGATGACACATTGTGTGAGGTCGGTCACATTTCTATCCAACGCGAGCGACCTGGTCAATTGGACCACAATACAGCAATTTATTGCAAGGTTAACGGTTCAGGAGGCCTGGAGCCCTACTCTGGACAATGTCCGTATTTTGAATCCTTAAATGTCCCACTCACTCAAGCAATAGGGGTTAAGAGAGTGAGACATTTTAGGAGTGCCAGTGTGAGCAAAAACGACGCCTACGTTTTAAAATACAGATCATGGACCCGTAGACAAGATGCAATCCATTCTAAAGTGACATTCGCCATCGTTAACAAAATGTATGAAACTGACACTATCGAAATATTACGCGACTTTTTTATACATATCTACAGATAGATACTCTTCAATGCACAATAGACACAGAGGACATATTCATATTTATGTTCATAGAGAATCGTTCATTCAATAAATAAATTCTGTGGAAAATTACGATACCTCAAAAAACACAAATCGTACATTCCTACACTCACGAGAACCACGAGTTGGTCACTATAAGATGTCAATTTTTTAGTAACTTTGATCAAGTTTCTTTTGCTTTATTTATTTAATGAGTAATGCTGTATGACATGAATGGTTAGTATTTCAACTGAATATTAGTAATCGGTGAATCTAGCAATCGTAAAACTCGTGATACATTCAAATTATGTCATAATTTTATTGATTACGTTAGTGAAAATCCCGAAAGGTACCTACCTACCTACACCTACTCAAATAGGTAGGTACAAGTAACATAATAATATGTGATGTGAAATGGCATGATATAGCAATACTGTATTGTTGCTAGATGACTGTTTTGCTTTCATCCCAATACTCAATCAGATACCCCTGAAATACTTAATACCAATTTTCGCCAAAACACCGATTTTCGTACCTTAAATTTACGTTAGATAGATAGATAACTGTTTATTGCACATAATAGTAACAACAATACAATTTACACAGAAATATGTACAAATTAGGTGGTCTTATCGAGCTATCTCTTCCAAACAACCTTTGAGAACAGGAAATACTTACTTACGTAATCACAGGAAGGGGGTGCGTAAATTGTAAATGAAATAAAGATTTTTGGTGAAGATGGCCCTTAGAGGAAAACCCTAAACGGAGGATTCAACTAATTGCAATCACAAATATAATGCTCGCATAACTACAGTAACAATTTCCTAATGAGTGAAAACTTACATAATATCTTTATTTATTCCGTAATAATACTTTATTTGTTAACACTCAGCAACTAATTACCTAAATAAGTAGGCGCAGATAAGGAACTTAAGTCAAAGATCAGGCTCACTCTTACTATCAGCATAGTACAATGTACAGAAAATAGATAAAGATGCACAGAAATCAATTAAGATTGCACAAGTGCACAAAAAGCGTCGATGGCGTAGTAGCTAGCGGGTCGCCTTATGCGAGAGGTACCAGGTTTAATATCACGAGCCACCATGTACCGATGTTAAGTCAGCCTATTAGATCCCACTGCTGGGAAAAGGCCTCACCTCAACTATGAGGAGGAACGAGCCATACTCCACCACGCACCGATGAGTTATGTATATTTGTTGTTTCACCAACCGATGCTCTTACGGTGGAGGAAAACATCGTGAGGACCTGCACATTCTAAATGTATGACCATAATCGCAGTCGCAGAGATCAGATTTTAGTCCCTCCACTGTAATTATCTGATCTGTTATATTCTGGATCATGGTCCAAAGCGAGCCCTAGGTGCTCGGCGTGCGAGTCCGCAACCAGGATAACGCTAAGACCAGGCATCTCTCACTCAATGTACTTGCGCGCGATAATAGCCTACTCTCGAGCGCACCGACGGCGGTGCGTAAATCAGTAGACTGCCAACAAACGACGGGCGCGCGCGACAGTGCGTACCACTGTTGAATTATTTGTGTTACGGTCGATTCGTTTTTATGCAAACTAATTAAGTAATATGTTTTACACATCTGGTATTTACTGCACAAATGCAACCCGAAGCATAATATGTCCTGAAAGAGTCTCAGATTTAAATAAAATTCTGGACTTATCAGAGTCTCGAATGTTCGAACTTAATAAATCTTTTAATAAGTCATCATAATTTTACGGCAGACTGAAAGTTCCAACATATGCTTTTTATAACCATGTATGAAAACAGTTTTGAAAATAATTTAGCACAGAACAACATCTTAGATCTTGACTTTTCCACATTACTACTTATTAAAGCTGTTTGTACGATTCCGATTTGTTTTTCGGGGCAACCGAAAATTTTGCACAGGTAAACATTTTGTAAAACACTTTATCATTGTAATACATTTTAAACCAAGCTACAAATAAAATAGGCCTTGTATCGAAAGAGCCTTTACCCTTACTTTATTAGTTTTACTCCAAGGTCGCATAGCTGCAGAGGAATAAAATACGTAATGTTCGAAACTTAAGGCATATTTTTGGGCGCAGCGGTCTTCGTCAAAAAATTGTAGGCTATTATAAGTGTAGGTATGGACGATTTTCCTTGGAGTGATTTATCTGTTACTTAGTAACTATTATATAATCTGTGCTAAGACATAGAAGAAGAGTGCACAAGTATGTACGCAATAAACAGGAGCACTTTCTGTTCATTCACTCTCAAAGTTTGTTGAGACGGTACTGTCTCGTAGGTTTAGTGGTGTAGCACGTTAGCTTCTATCCAAAAGGTCCCAGGTTCGAATCTCGAGTTAGGCTGAAATTTATTTAAGGGTTTTTCTGTCTTTAAATAACTTTGAAACAGCTCGGAGACAGTACGTTGGTGGTGTTAACACCCCCGTGGCCTCGGAAAGCATGTCAACCCGTTAGTCCTGCGCCTAGTCACGTGTTGTAGTGATTTTGTATACTGCTGCTAATGATGCAAATACTCCGACTTCTCGGGAACCACATATACCACTCTTAGTTCGTTTTTTTTTTAAACTAAATGTACCTTTTCGTTTTTTAAGTAAATAATCCAGTTTTTAGCTAAGTTTTTTTTTTGTCTGAATGTCAATGAATCTAAGTGTATTATTCTACGCCCATTCTACGTCTTGGCTCAAAGCTGTTAGTGCGATGCGATTTTTAACTTAATAAGTGCCTACCAGTTAATATCTACTAGTAGGTATAAGTGGAGTACTCATAAATCTTCAATTGTTTTATCATAAATCCATATTTACTTACATGATTATGATCGTTTGTATCATTAGCACGTTATCAGTAATGTTGAGTTAGTAAATTGCAACACAGGGATTATCTTGTTCATTTGATTAAAGCTCAGGATTATCTCGACACTGCTATCAATAAAAATCATAGATGACAATAGTGTTTTTTTTCGAAGGAGCAAAATGGAATATAACTGTTACCTCGCACAAGATCTAAGAGGGATGGGAGTGGCTGAAAATCAGCGTTGACTTTTGCCAACACTAGCTGAGCTACATCCATTTGCTCTCCTATTTTTAGCTATAGGTTCACGAAATTGTGATAGAGATAAGTTCTTTTTTGTATGGGAAGCAATAAACGCATTTTATTATTATTATTATTACTATCGGTAGACAAACATTGTGACGGTTTCTTATACCTCTATTTTGTATGTATCTGTATTTTGTCTGTATGCTATAAAATTGCAACAGTCCTAGCTTTCAAAATTGCAATAATAGCGTTCAAATTTACGTCAGATGAGCATATATAGCTTTCATAACAATTAAAAAAATTCAATTCGTTTGTCATTGCTTTAGAATTGTAATTGTAATCGCAATAGGTTTCAAGTTAGCTGGGTGGCCAGCAGGCCTGGCTTAGTTTAGACTTCTACCCCTTACTAATAATAATTTCGACAATTTTATATTTTGTTTCTTTATATTTAATAGAATGCAAAATTTAATATTCACGATATTTGAAGCGTCTCCTGTTTGCCGTTATTAATATCGCGTTAAACGGCAAAAAATTACATTTTTTGTATGAGAGCCCTCTTTAATTTTATTTTTGTTTTAATGTAAGTATTTAAAATAATAGTAAATTTTCAATTTTATAATATTCTGTGCATGTTTCAAGTGTCAGGTAGTACCAGTTGCCATTATTAATATCTAGCAAAAAACGCCAAAAAATCACGTTTGTTGTATGGGAGCAAATATTAATTTTATTTTGGTTTTAGTATTTGTTGCTATAGCGGCAATACAAATACATAATCTGTGAAAACTATAACTGTCTAGCTATCACGGTTCTTGAAATACAGCCTGGTGACAGACAGACAGACAGCGTAGTAATATGGTCCCGTTTTTACTATTTAGGTACAATAAAAAAGCAATACATAGCTTGAATCCTCCCAATAGAAATATTCATAAGTTAGTTATTCTAAACATAATTATCTTATCAAAATGTAATATAAGGTTTGGAAGGACGGACGACACAAACATTTTGTTTTATCATTTCGTAGTTGTGTAAGAAAGGTTGGTTATGTTTGAACTCCTTTAGTCATATTTAAAACAACCTTCCTAACTAAAAACAAATATTTTAGTCTACAGAAATTTATAAAAAATAACTGAAGGATCATACACAATTTTATTTCTAACACGAAGAATCCTAGTCTTCCTTTACTATACATACTAACATAAAGAATATATCCTACCAATTTACTTATAATTTCAGTCAGTTTTTTATCGTCATTTTGATTGGTAATAATGACAAAACATTATTTGGAATAGTACATTAAAACAGGGTTGTTGATTTCAAGTTTCTTAACAATTATTCTTTTTTTTAAATATTATACCTACATGACAAATACCTAATATGTACAATTATGTCATACAAGTGCGTTAATGAATATTGTGTTTACGTGATACATAGATAATTACATTATTATTACTTCAGAGTAGATAAGTATTACACATTTTCATGATTTTCTCTATTATTTATTACGCAATTGTAGGTATATAGAAAGATAGATACCCTTTATTGCACATCACACACAGTGTAAATTTACATAAATGCTCAAAGGAAATGGTACAATTTAGGCGTTATTATTGCTAAAAGCAATTTCTTCCAGACAACCGGCGGGTAGAGGACAGTCTAAAATCATATAATAAATAAATGAATAAATTGTTTCAACAAACACACCAATTAACTAGCCCCAAACTAAGCGTGAGCTTGTGCTATGGTGACTAGAATAACGGATAGTCATACTTATATACATTTTATAAACATCCATGACTGAGGTACAAATGCTCGTGCTCATCACACAAACACTTGCCCCTTGCGGGACTCGAACCCGCAACCGCCTGGTTTAGAAGTCCGGGGTGCGAACGACTACACCAAGACGGTCGTCAAATTGCATTGGGTCGGCTGTGAAAACTATCAAAATAAAGGGAAATAGTTAGGAATTTAAAAAAACACACGATATAAGCATTCATACATAATGCATAAATTAATGTATTCACGTAAAAGGTACATAAATGGGAAATCTTTCCTTGAAATCATTTTAATTGCGTCAATACTTGCGGCTCTCGTGGTATGACGTCATTTATAGAGATTGGGGGACTTTTAAGTTAAGATGGCTATTACAAAATTTTGTCAGAAAAGTGTTTTTATATAAGGGTTTATTTTTCGATACTCGTACAAAATTAAAAATTGCTAATCGTAGCAAATTCTAGGCTTAAAATAGTCACTGCGAAAAAATTGCAAATCAATAGAAAAGTGCACTAAAAACGACGATGTTTTTAGACTACTTAGATATTATTCAATTCTATGAGTACGTTAAGAATTTAAAAAATATGTAGATATCTTTTATTTTTGATTTATTTCTAATTTAACAAACTAAATAACGCGTTTCTGATAAAGTTGTGATACCCTTAAAAATACGTGAAAAGCACTTGAATATTCACTTATGCTATTTGCATATTATTTGACTAGGCATATGTAATTGATTCGCATTAAACGTGAATAACAAGATGATCTGAGTATTCCAACTTGTTCTACTACGAAAATATATCTTATCAAAAACAACAACTTAAAATTAATTCGGACTTGAATATTAAGATACAATATTCACAATTTACTTTTCCACATAACACATATTAAAAAACCTTCGCAAACTATCATATATATGCAGCAAAATAACTATAGTACTGTAAAAAATTTAATACAAATAAAGTGCAATTAAGTAGGTCTATATAAGTGAACTTATTTTTGCTATGCTGATTAGCTGGACACACGTAAAAAACACTTAAAAACTGGTAGTTTTCTTATAAAAGCGAATGTTAATTCAAACCTTACTCAAAGCTTGTACTATACTTCTTCTTCTTCTTCCTAGCGTTATCCCGGTTGTGCACTTGCACGCGAGTGCCCAGGGTCCGCTGACCATGATCCAGGACGTAGCAGATCAGGTAATTACAGTGGAGCGACTGCCATCTGACCTCCATGATCTTGTTAACAGGGGAACCTGACCAGATTTGGATTATGGTTAAACATTCAGTCGCCTAAATGTGCAGGTTTCCTCACGATGTTTTCCCTCACCGTAAGAGCATCGGCTAGTGAACAACTAATGTTCATAACTCAGAAAAGTCATTGGTACATGGCAGTACGTGGGATCAAACCGGTGCCTACCTCCTGCATGAGAGGCAACCCGTTAGCCACTGCGCCACCGATGCCCTCTACTGCACTATACGCCTATACTATACTAAATCCGGATTCAGATCATACTAAATCCGGATCCTAAGCGTGTCCAGGCTTCCATTTTGGGCCAAAGTTAAACTCCACGTTACCATTACCTCAGACCTCCAACTTAAATAGTTTTGACTAAGGCAAGCGGGTATTTATTGTTTGAGAGGTTCGCCACTGATCCTAAGCCATGCTAATCCATTTATCATAGCATAATTCAGTCATTTCTTTAGCAAATAACATATTATTCTGTTTGTGATCATAAAAAGACATGATAGATAGAAGTCAGACGCGTGCGCAAGCTGTCTGCCATGGAGTGTGCGTTTTGTTGATGCTTGTCACAGCGTTCATCTTCCCTGATTAAGGTAGAAAGGTTTTACGTTTATTTTGTATTGATCTAGATGTCTGGTTTGCCAAAAAAACTTGGAGGAGCTTAAAAAAACATATGATACTTGAAATAATTCCTAACAGCTTTTTTTTCTGTTGAAGCAATTTTTTTCTTTATTTATACTTATTCGACGATAACTTGAACTTATTCGAATTTTTCATTTGATAGTGCTAGATATTTTTTTAGTTAACTCTTATTAATTTTATTTCAGCCAATATTTAAAGTCCATTCTGCTTATGGTCAAGCAAATCCTTGATAGTCGGAAATTCGATTTTTACATTGATGGTTTGATTCCCAACTTCAGTGGTTGTGGTTAGTTAGTAAGAATATTTAACTTTGTCTGATCAAATTAAGTCTTTACTTCGGTTAGATTGCGCTATATCGTTATTAAGGGATATTGTCAGTTGGTTCGGAGTTACTACAAAAAAAATTGAAGACAGAAAAGTAAAATAAAACAGATGCCAAAAGCTCCTTGCGTTTTTTCACTGCCTGATCCACGTCGTTCATTTCTCCATAATAACCGTACATTGATAAAAACGTCCACAAGTGTGCCGAATTTATAGCAGGGGAGTGTGACAGACTATGATGACGACATAAGAAGTAACTAAACTTAATTGACAAATAATATAAGTTACGATATTGATCTTAAATCTCTGTGTGTGTGTTAGAGCTCATTCACACAAGGACGATTCGTTCTTTATTTAACGGCGGCAATGCTTTTTAAATGCCCATGTTCACACGGATCAAGAATCGTGAAAAATGACGAATACGTGCTACATTTAGTATCGTGTTTTTTAAAATTACGAATCGTCAAAATACACGGTTTTTTGACCAAATTCAATTAGGACTTTATATTTTGACAAATCGTGAAAAAGATTCCGTATGCAATGTGAACATCCACCCGTCACGACGTATCCTGTATTTTGACGGACGTCAATGACGGATCCCGTTTAAATGAGCCCTCAGGTAATGATTTAAATGTGCTAAAAGATTTAATAGAGACTACACAAACGACGAAAACTCGCCATTACACGTGTCACCGCCAAAACGCGGCGTTTTATCGCTTCATCATAACCGTTCATTGATAAATACGGTAGCGTCCGCGAATCCAGCGCAGTTATGGCGGGAGTGCGCGCTCTGTTGCTGGCCGCGGCCGTCTGCGCGTGCGTTGCAGGTGTGTTTGCGTGTTTGTGATCTGTGTTCAGTTTTACGTGGATCGGAAAAGCGTTTGATGCAATATTGTGCCTTAAATTTTTCAGGTTTTTTTCCCTTCTAAAATTGATAGGCTTTATTTGCAATAAAAGCTTAGATCTAAGAGTTAAAAAACTATTTAAATAAGACTTTTTAAGCTGTAGTCGAAATTAAAGCTTTAGACCGAAGAGCTAAATAACTATTTAATTAGGATCTTTATTAAATAAATCTTCATACGTGCAACAACCACAAAGCTTTCATCGTGCTATTTTTTTAAAATACTGTTCAAAAATGTAAAACATGCCTACTACATCACACGTAGTAATACATTAGATATAATATTATTGTATTATAAATCTAAGCAATACGCTTTTCTTCATCTTAAAAGACACCGTATTTTTTCAGCAAAATGAATGCCTTACAGGTGCTAAAATTTGTTACAGAAATAAAAGTAACTGATAATTATGTAAAGCACATGTTTTTCAATAATATTTTTCCTATTCTAAGCCACAATTTTCGAGTTACATTTAAATACGGATCAACTCATCAAGATTTCTATTCTTGAGCTCGGTATATTATGCTATTGTGGTCAAGTCGTATCACAATTTAACTGGTTCAAATTATCCTTTACAATATCCAGGCCGCACTGGCGCAATTTCTGTATTTATTATGAACGTCAGTGCGGAGCGTACATTAATTTCGAAAATTATTGAAACAAAAGGTAAAAAATCCTTAAACCACCAATCATTTGAAAATTGTTATATGGTACTTACAATACAAAAAAGCTAGTTTAGACCGTGTTATAGGATTGTCTTTTCTTGCATAGGCTAGCATGAAAATCCTGCTGTATTTTTAGAAAAATAAACAGAATAAAAATAAGAATTTTGTATTGTTTGAAATCTTTTTAACAGTTTTTTTTCTGGGTCTATGTCCAAAATGCTCATTGCACATTTTTTTTTCTCAAACTCAACTTGGTGCAATGCATAATCATAATTACAGTTCGACCTCAAAACATTCAGAAAATTCATGATTTTTCTACAAGAATTGATTCAATCAGAATTAAAACAATAAGTTATCCTATATTAGTACTTAATTACAAATAAAGATTTGGTACGTTGGACCATTTAGTCCAGACAACTTAATTTAAAATAAAGATTCGGTACGTTTTGGATCATAGCCCAGACAAAAGATCAAAATGTTGTTTTAAAAAATTTGGTGCAATGGATAATCATAATTACAGTTCTACCTCAAAACATTTTGAATATTCATGATTTTTCTGCAAAAATTGATTCAATCAGAATTAAACCCAAAATGATAAAAAGATGACAAATCACATTAATAATATTTTGACATTAACTTTGATAAAGTTAGTAATAAATAGTTGGCGATAATTTTACCTTTAAAACGTGACTACTAAGTATTACGACAGTAGTACTGGACGTGATAACTCCTGTGTGAATCGATATTAGGAAACAATGTTAGTGAACTATGGTGAAGGTGGAATTTTAATCAATTATCGATAAGTATTGTAAAATATTTATCATATTTAGCTGTTAAATAATGTCAGTTGTTCTTTATTAACAGAACTATCCAAAAAAGTAAAAATTTACTTAAATTTAGACTATATTTAATGTTAGTATTAATGCTCTATATATGTGCGAGAGTAACAATGTACTAGTTACTTAACAGAATTGTACTTGTACAATGTATTCATTCATAGACTTGAAGAATATATATTTTATTTACAAAGAAAAGATAAAACTAAGCACAAATATAACTAAAAATTATAAACTAAACACAAACTAACAAAATGTATATATAAAAAAAAACTATTTACAAAAAGGCGGTTTCCCCACTCTGCAACCTAGCTGATTCAAAGGTCCCCATTATGCCAGCCGCATTGCCACGCTGAATGGCAACAGAGACCTGTTGAACCAACTAGGATCCAGAGCGGGGATCGTAATATATTTAAATATATTTGTCATATTTATTTCCAAGTCTCTAAAAACAACTTTGACTAGGAAGAATAAATATGTGTGATAGATAAATTAATACAAAGAAGTTGATGGCCCCTATTTGCACCTCATGAAATGGAGATATCTTTACATAGTCAAATGAAGTCGCTCCGGCTGTTTGTTCGTTTAGATGTTTTGAACTACGCCAACGGATTTTAATGTACTTTTCAGCAATAAATAGAGTGATTGGAGAGGAAGGTTTATAAATGCTTATAACACTCGTGTGGTACGGGTTGCTAGTTTAAAAAAAAAAACGAAACATAGACTTAACACAACAGTAGGTGAAAAATCGTCGGCACTTATAACAGAGCTACTCCAAATGTAAAATGTATGTTTATCATTCCAAGCCCATTTTTTAGTGTAATAATCCAAAGAAATAATAAAAAAAACTCGCTAAACAAACATAAACTGAATACACAAGATAAAATAATATTATTGCAGCAAAATGTACATTCTAAAGAAAGAATCAAGAAATTCGTTCCGTTTCTAAGACAGAAACGAATTGAATTCATTCTGTCACATTCAAGGTTAACTCTTATTTCCATGTTCCAAGTCTTCAAGATTTCCAATAATGTATCCGCTCCGCTTACAAAGCATACTATTGGCTATATATGCGAACTAGCTATCTATAACTACTATGTACTACATTTTCTCTTTAGTATTTCGTTGGTAAGTTATTCAAGTAGGCGCTATGAGGGGGTACCATTTTGTACACATTTTGAAATAGGTTCATTTGGAAAGTGCAACTTGATCAGGGCTCTCTTTAAATTCCTCTTGCAGATTTGTTGAATTCCTCTTGCAGATTTGTTGAATAAGTATACAAAGATTACAAAATAAGTTTCAACTTTCGATTTCTTGAAATAATTCAGAAATAGACTAAAAGTTATTGGAACACCCTAAAGCCTTGGAAAACACGTTGATCCTGCGCCTGATCTTTCTCCGGTCTAATGTCTGATTGCCGTCTCACCAAATTTTGAGAGGAACAGAGAGTGCGACTGTGTATTTCGCAGAACTTGTGCACATACAGTTGACTAATCTCGGTTAAGATTGGCCGCCGTGATCAAAATTCATATTAGAGATTGTGAATCGTAGTTTTGATTATAATAGTGTAGTTTTATTATCGTAGTAAAATTAAGATTTTGTATCTTAATATTTGCAGACAATATTTCAATGACGTAATTATGCATGTATTAAAAGGCGGAGATAAAATACGCAAGGCTGTCTGGTCAGGATAATAAAAAAGGTCAAAGAGGAAAGAGATCAAAAATTGTCTTTCATTTGTCAAGGATAATCTTCAACAAACTTGAGAATCTTAAACGACTTCAATAAAGCTAGCTATCTATCCATAATCTCAAAAAAATTGATGATCGTACATACGTACTTAGGGGTATTTATAGAAATTAAATACACCTCACAAAAACGTTTAGTTTTTTCCATAAATTGACTAATAACCTGTACATCAGCTATAGAATGTTATACCCAGTAGTTTTGATATAAAAAAAGTATTTTTTTATTTAAATTAAATAAATATTTAATAGTATCTTTATTCAGACAACATGGCCCATTATGTTAATAACAGTTACTTATTCTATGGTCCAAGTATTTGTCCTTAATTTCAAATAAAGATTCGGTACGTTTTGTATCATAGCCCAGACAAAAGTTCAAAATGTTGTTTTAAAAAAAATATGCTGTATATCATTTGTTTCAGTTGCTTAGAAACAGACTCTTGTACATAAACACTAGTACCTATATAAACAATATTCAAAGACATAAAAATTTAGGTGACTCAGAACAAAACAGTTTCTTATTATATTTTTATAACTTAAGCAATTATTTTGCAAGTTTTTACGAAATTAAATCAAATTTCACTTACAAAAATTAATCGACTGTGTCATCCGGTGGGACTCGAACCCACGTCTCTTCGCTATCCGGGCGAGTGCTCTTACCAACTAAGCTACGGAGGACGTTAGTCATTCGACGAATTTTTGCAAGTGCTTGCAAAATTCGTCATGTGTGGATGACACAGTCGATTAATTTTTGTAAGTGAAATTTGATTTAATTTCGTAAAAACAGTTTCTGTTAAAAAAATAGGTAACCTAACTCAAAACTTTTTAAAAACACTGTTTTTTGTTGTTGACGATAAACAGTCTTTGACGCGACAATTTTCGGCCAGTACTTGCCTAACCTACTCGAGGCCAAGTTCATTGCACCAACGGCCTCACTCATTAGCAATACCTACTAACAATGCAACGCGACAATTTAACGGTGAGGTTGCACCTTTTCCGGAAGATCCTTAGCCAGAGAAATCCTTTACCTTGGATAAAACATGACAAGCAACGTTTGTTAATACAAGAATAAGGAAAAGATCGACATTTACCTTAAAAAATATTGTTTTATTTAGGACACAGGAAAAGGTTTCATAATCATAATACATTTGTGTCATAATTTTACATTACCGCCTACTATCTGTGTCAGTAATGTATTTCTTTTGGTGCAATAAAGAATATCTATCTAGATGTTTAAAATACTCTTTAACACATACTGTATAATAATACTTAAATAAGCTGATCGTGGCATCACTGCTACACTATCTTGCCACTTTGATTTCTGTTTTTCTCATGTCTTACTTTGTTAAAATAATGTCAATAATATTAAACTTATTCTTCTCTTAACGATGTGCAACAGTACAAAGTTTTCTATACACCATATTCTTCATCGTTTTCTTTTCCTTTAGTAGGTTTGATCGTATGAAACCATGGAAGCACATTAGTAATCAGCAAACAGTTAACTATCATTTATGGCTCCCAATCTAAATCCATTTATCTTGAAGGTTAATTATCTAAGGTCCTACAATTTCTCCTTCGTACTCATATACCTCATGAGCGACGGTCTGGATGATTATGTGGAATAAAACACACGCAACGACTTGGGTAATTGTAATGGAGTGGTGCGCCATTTGTCTTCTCCATTTCGCTCACTAGCCAACATCCAATCACTAGTGTGCGGGTTTCATTGCTATGTTTTCCTTTTAGTGAAGAAAATGCCTCATGGTTTCGCAGAGATATATTCGAAAAAAACTGAAGCTAAGTTATGTACAAAATCAGCCATAAGCGATCAAGCTCACAACCCCCTGGATGAGATGAGACCTAGCGAAGTTTTCTCTACTCGACTATCGCGCTAAGAGTCATCTTGGTGTAGGGGTTCGCGTCACGGACTTCTAAACCAGGCGGTTGCGGGTTCGAATCCCGCAAGGGGCAAATGTTTGAATGATGAGCACGAGCATTTGTACCTAAGTCATGGATGTTTATAAATGTATATAAGTATGTCTATCCGTTATCCTAGTCACTATAACACAAGCTCACGCCTAGTTTGGGGCTAGGTAATTGGTGTGTTTGTTGAAACAATTTATAATTTATTATTATCATCTTTATCCCTAAACCAACTAGCCGTTCCATAAAACACTGTTGTTTGTTTTAATTACTAAACTCTTCAATGTCCAATAAGCAACTCAACATCACTAAACTCATCTTCGGCCAAGTACTTACAAATAAATGTCTTTCTAGAGGAGATCGTGTCCACACCAAAACCAAAGAAGGTTTTGGACACGATCATGAGTCCATCGTACATTCCAGCCGAAGAGAAGCATGGGTCCTACTGGAAGAAGTCGGCAGCTACCACCTTGAAGACAAAGCTTCGGGAAACTCCAAATACGAATAAAGCCAAGAACGGTATCATGTTCATAGGCGATGGAATGTCAGTGGCAACAATCATGGCGGCGAGGACCTTCGCTGGACAGCTGGATCGAGGACTTGGGGAGGAGAATGTGCTGGAGTTCGAGAAGTTCCCCGTCTCTGGATTGGCGCGGGTGAGTTGTAAATCCATTTTAGATAAATTAATAAATATTGGACAACATCACATTGCTCTGATCTCAAAGTAAGTTGCTAAAGGTCTTGTTATGTGTTATGGAAAGCGGAAACAAAGTACCACAACACCCAGACCTGAGACTATAATCAAATTATTTGTTCTGTATATTATACCTGAATCCTTAGGCTAGATCCCCGGCTGGGTCAATATATTATTGACCAAGGATCGAGCCCGGGACCTCAGAGTTCGTAACACCATGAAAACCAATATTCGAGACAATAGGCTTGTTTAGACATTATTTGTTCTGTAAAAAAAATACAAACTTACTTATCATTAACAAACTAGAATACAAGAAACAAATATACAACAGCTGCCTTGTTGTTGTTAACAGTGAAAACAAAATTATGAATTATTTAGACGACCATCTTGGTGTAGTGGTTCGCGCCCCGGACTTCTAAACCAGGCGGTTGCGGGTTCGAATCCCGCAAGGGGCAAATGTTTGTGTGATGAGTACGAGCATTTGTACTGTAAGGGATTAACGAACGCAATCCATTGCCGCTGTGCCCGCGCGTTCGCGCCAAATGTTTGACATGTATCTTCGCTCTCACTCGCACGATTCTTTCTGTACGCGGCGTTATATTTCTTGTGAATTAATGTGATTTATAAATTAAAATGTGTTTTAACTGAGCTCTCTCACAGTACCTAAGTCATGGATGTTCACAAATGTATAAGTATGTTTATCCGTTATCCTAGTCACCATATCACAAGCTCACGCTTAGTTTGGGACTAGGTAATTGGTGTGTTTGTTAAAACAATTTATAATTATTTATTTATTATATTAATAAAATACGTTTCCGCCTTAGGATGTTAGAGACATCGTCTCACTTACTCCTTCTATCATTTCCTCGCTCTGCAATACGCTCTGTCAAAAAAATATCTTGCGACCTAGAGAGTTCACCTTTTTGTATTCGTTGTAAAATACACTTATACACGTCCTACCATATATTTTTTAACCCCTACCACTGCTTGGGGAGAAATTGTGAGCTAGTGCTGAGAAGTAGCAGCGCAAGATACTCAGTTACTTAGTCAAAGCGTCTTTTAAAAATAATGTTCAGATACAGAAATTGCTGGTATTACCACAGATTAAATAATAGTTATGGTATTACTTCACTCCCTATGAAGTACTTTTGAATGCTGTCGTACCCTTTACGTTGTCTGTTTTCGTGTGTTATGTGATGTCCATTCATTAATAAATGTATTTTCTTTCTTTCTTTCGTATACTATGTATACCTCTGAGTTCTTTGGTTTACAGTCTACTGCGCTCTACATAACCAGGAGACCTTAAGACCTTACACGTTAAAGTTTTACTTCTTAAAAAGCAAATAAGGAAGGAAGTTACTTTAGGTGCAGACCGTTATTCAATTGTACGAGATTTTGGTACAAAAAACCTAATCAGCTTACAAATAACTGCCTTCAATCGAATCCAATCTCTATTCTCATGACCTTACAGTTGATTACAAATAGTTTTATTGTGACGGTAAAAATTTTACATAAATGGTTTATTTCTTATTATGTTCTGAATAACCGTTTATCTGTCGCGGATCATCGGTCATCCGAACTAGTTTTATGGGCATTTGTAAACTGCACCGAAATACTTTATTGATAAAGTCCAAATCTGAAATGTTAATCTCATTACCTTTCTAAAACTTATGTGAGGGATTATGCAATTTGGCAGTTCATCTGCGTATCATTGCAATGAAATTGAATATATGATATTCTTGCATTCAAAATATTAACGTAACCTGATCAGACGTTGACAAGGTTAACTGGCAATGGTAATATGGTCATTTTACCTTGTTATTTTATTTTATTTATTTAAGAAACCAACAGCTACAATAAATTATGCTATTTTATAAGTACTGCTAATTTACATTTAAATGTTCTTTTTCTTTGTGGACGTGCAATTTTTCGGATAGAAAAATAACGCACTATATCTAATAAATAATAATAAATTGTTCCAACAAACACACCAATTACATAGCCTCATACTAAGCGTGAGCTTGTGCTATGGTGACTAGGATAACGAATAGACATACTTAAATACTTTTATAAACATCCATGACTTAGGTACAAATGCTCGTGCTCATCACACAAACATTTGCCCCTTGCGGCATTCGAACCCGCAACCGCCTGGTTCAGAAGTCCATGGCGCGAACCACTACACCAAGACGGTCGTCAATCTATACTAAATCATTCCTTAATTTGCTTTTTTTCTTAGACTACAGAGACAAAAATCATATATTTTTTTCAATCCTTTATTTCCCAATTGTAATGTAAATCACAACGGCTTTACATTTACCATTTGTAAAGTAAGTTGTTTTCTTTTTTCTTCAAGGTCTTCCTTTTTTAAAATATCAAACTGCTCATTTGACAATGTCTTCAGTGCCTATTAGTCTGTGACAAAAGAAACTTAATATAGTAATTCTAAAGATTGTTATTATTTGAATAATCAGAATTGAACCCAGATCATTAAAGTCCCTTTCTCTTTCTAAGCTACGAGTACCTTTTTTTTTAATTATTCGAAATTGGTTTGCTCTTGAGTCTAGTCTAAGCCATGGCCAGGCCTGTGTATCTTCCCGCGTAGGTAGTAAAAACATACCTACGCGCGGCGACCCCTTGGTAAGGGACTAAACAAGTTGGGTGTCGCTAGCCGGCAGCGACACGCTCCTGCGTTTTATTCACCGGCGGTGCGCGACACTAGGTTGCTGGTTGGACGAGCGTGAATAAAGTCCTAGAAAAATGCGCTAGATGGCGTAAGTAGCTTCTTGTGGCAGTTAACCCTATCGCATTGCGTGATAGTACGTCACTGAATAGGTTTAGTGTATTATGAATCATATTCTAGAGTTATAAGAATGAAATTATCTTGCAATGTATTTTTGTAGGTGTCTACGCGAAAATGTGCTTGAGTCTGAGGCAACTGAATTACATCATATTGTTGACAACATTGAGTAGATATTTCTTTGAATTTCATTGCAAAGTCATACTTCTGTACGGAGTACTAGTACTTATTCTGTGCCATGGCGTAGACAGAGTCGACGGTGGAGCGAGCTCATCCAGGAGAATGATGATGACTTTAATGCTGAACAGGGCCCGTAGCCAAATGTCAGTCTTTCTGGAGCGAACTTCGCTATCGCCAACGAAATGTCAAAATATGTATGCAAAAGTCACGTGATATTTTGATGGCTTATGTTAGCTTCATACATTTTGTTAGCGATAGCGAAATTCGCTTGAGAATAAATTGTCACTTACACTTACTTGTACAGCTACGGGCCCAGTACTATATCTACTAAGTTTGAGTTCACCAACACAATATTTCTAATCAGCCGGCTTAGCATTGTTTTACATAGTTTATATGGGAATTCTGCGAAATTAACCGTCAATTAAAGTTTACCGGTTGTTTAAAACTTGGTGAACTCTGGCCTAAGCAACAATTTCACACCGCCATATAGGCGGGGTAAGGCTTTTCATGCATAACTTGTAAACAACTTATGTGGCTGACTCCTACTTCTATTATTGGTAGTATAGCAAGTGAATAGTTACGAAGTCATGTTAGATCTCCCGATTTGCATTTCAAGGAACTAGCGATGGGCGATTGTTCGAAAAAAAAAACGAATGAATCGATAATCGACCATTCGAGCTATCGAATGTCGATTTAGCAATTCGTAAAAAAATTATCGAATAATAATCGACAATCGAATGATAATCTATACTAGGCCCTTCGATGCATTCGATCGAATTGCCGCGACTGGGCGCACAGGACAGGCAGCGACCGAATGATTAATCGACGCGACGAATTACGATTCATTGGTTAGTAGTACGGCCTGCGCACCGCGCGCTCCGGATTGCTCGCCACATAATCGAAGAATAATCGAATGAGTGTGGTTGCTTATCGAATACATTCGATAACAGAGACCATTCGAATAATTCGATTAATTTAGTAATAATCGCCCATCGCTACTAGGAACTGACATGTTAAAACTTACCTAGTGAGTTAACAGTAAAATCGTATTTTTATCTGACACATAATCTAGACGATATTGTTCCTTGGAGCCGAGAGAAACGATAACAAAGAGGCTATTTAACTAACAAATTGTCTGTCTGAATAAATCTATCGATGAGATAAAATTTAAAATTAAAACTCTGAAAATTGTTTTATGATTTTATTATCTCTCATATGGTAAGTTTTTTCTTGTCAGCGCAAAGGAATGCTAATTGGAAGATTTAACACAATTTTGTAATAATTCACTCTCCATACTACCAATTGGAAGTAGGCGTCGGCCACATAATAGTTTACAATCTAGTGTTAGCGGCAAGAAAATCGACAAGCATGGGACGGCACTTAGTTCTCTCAACAGAGTTGTGAGGGGCACCTACTTCTACTGTCATATCATCAAGATTAAAAATATTTTTGTAGAAATTTTAACCCTCCGTCTCTTCTAATTCTCTCTTCTTTTCGACTACTTTTGTCTTTTGGAAATGTAGAGTTCTAGGACAGAGTTAATTAAATAATGTTGGGCTTTCATCTCATAAGCTGTTGTGTTCCTTAAAATAAATACATTTTAATTTTTCACCAGTCCTTTCAGCATTACACTAGTCGCGTGTCGTAGGTATGTCACGCGTGGCTGCGCCGGAGCGTCACGTTCACGATTAAGGTGCGCACGCGCCGAGGTCCCGCGATCTTTTACTCGCTTTTAAAAACGTAGCTCAATTTCCGAGCCAAAATGTCAAACCTCGTATCTTAGACAAGATGCAATCTATTCTGTAGCGAACTTCGCTATCGCCAACGAAATGTCAAAATATGACTGCAAAAGTCACGTGATGTTTCGCGATGGCTTTTGTTATGTCAGTTTTATACATTTTCCTAGCGATAGCGTACTTCGCTTTAGAAATATTTTGCGTCTTGTCTACCCTGTTTATTTACTATGTATACTGACATATTGTAATCCATACATGCAAATTGCTCTCAAATCATGTCATTTGAAAATAACAAAAATAAGTGCATGTTATAATCAACAACTGTTTTTTATCGAGATCATTTAAAAAATGGTTAATAATTAATAAATACTTAGGTACAATCGCAAAATTAGTTTGTTTATACACTTTCCTTTAATCACATAGGTCTTGTTTATTTTTATTGTTTTTAGGGTCCTGTAAACCAGAAACCCCAAGGAAAACTAACTTCACATATTTTTAATCAATCAATTAATTTGATTAATAATAAAAATAATCAGATTAAATTAGTCATGATTTAGTAAATCATTATTAAAAAAGTAGTATTAATCTAACTTTTTTATGTTATAAGAGAGGGGCAAATATAAAACCAGCACATAGTCGTGGTCTGACACGCACTTAGCCATTTTTTTCAGTAAACTTAATCTTGTTTTTTTTAACAAGGAAAATAAATGTTGGTAAAGTCCCTTCAATTACGTACGTCTTTGTTAATTATCTTTTACCTTTTATATTTACGGTAGATTACTATTATTTGCTTAGCGTATGTATTTTGTTCATTTTAATTGTTTTGAATAAACTGTAGGTTACTTGTTCATTTGTTTAGAATGGAGGTAATCCTGATTCCACACAAAGCATTTATTTATTTTTTACATCTCATGCTCGTAACGTTGTCCTATATGTCAAGGAAAGGCTGCATAGAATGACTTATATGCACAAGGGCTTAAAATAAATAAATGATGGTAATAGTGTTCCTGATATAATTAAATGAATAAAAGTAATTTCCTTTTTAAGACTTATAGGGAATTAGGCCTAACAGCCACAACCACAACAACCTTCATTTGGTAGATATGTATTTATGTGATTTAGGTTAGGTATATCGAAGGTAATTTAATTACGACATTGTTCTACCTATTATACGGGCGTGCATTTACATAAAAAACAAATAACGCACATGTTTATATCTTGGCATTAAGCATCTGACTATGGTCTAATGTTAAAAGTTAAAAATTAAAAAAATAACCGTAACTGGTGACAAGAAGGCTGGTTGTTACCTCGGCCAACGTTTGAGTTTGGCCATTCAGAGGGGTAACGCTGCCAGCCTTCTTGGCACCAGCAACTTGGTGGAGGGGTTGATACTATAATAATATATTTTTATTGTTAGTAAATATATTGTGTTATTGCCGAATAAAATTCTCACTGGCACTCAGTTGGACAGTTTGTCAGAATACAATTTTGAGAAATTTAAAGACAATTTTAAAAAACTGCTCTGCAACTGAAGTTAGGAAACGGGTGGTACGGTTACTCTGCTCACTTGGCTACAAAAAAAATAATAAGAAAAATTGTGTTTCTGAAGAATATTTGTTTCGTAGCAATCAAAGTGAAATGCAGAGTGCAAATCTCAAGCTTAAAATCCATTTTACCCGTGACGTCAGTACCCACCCTTGCCGTACCAGGAGTACTCTATAAACACGGGAAAAATGACTCGTTTTATGCTCTTGCAATCTACTATTTTGATCTTTTTTTATAATTTCCATTATCATTGTGACTTTCAATTCAAATGGATTTACTTAATAAGGATTGCATAACAGATCCCTATTCTACAAGTTTTTATTAGAATAGTTAAGTATAAATAAATAAATTGTTCCAACAATCACACCAATTACCTACCCCCAAACTAAGCGCGAGCTTGTGATATGGCGACTAGAATAACGGATAGACATACTTATTACATTTATAAACATCCATGACTTAGGTACAATGCTCGTGCTAATCACACAAATTGAAATGAATGAATGAACTGGATTGCTGTCAGCTTTCATTCAATAACTGTGATCGTGTGGTTGTCACGGCTTTGGAACTGGCCTTACAGCCAAACGAAAATAGTAGTACCTAGTAATAGTTATATTATAATAAAATATTATTTAATTCATTGTCTAATAATTGCTATTTTGTGTGTGTTAAATTATGATCTAATTAAAGTATTACTAATATTTCGTGTACGTAGTGTCTGTATTTTTAAGTATAATAAAATTTTTAATTCTTATTTTTATGGTAAAAACTTTTCTATATATATATTTTTTCTTTTTTTTGACAGCTTCGCGCGATCACGTTCGTCAGCGATGATACCTGTTTTAGTTTATGTTGTTTTTTATGTGCTCACACCATGCCCGAAGGTTCCCGCTGAAAATCAGTGTCGTGACAATTTGCAACTTGTCACGACTTATACTGAGCGGGGACCTTTTTGGCATATGGTTTTTAGTGTAGTATTCTATTCAATTTATAATGTATGTATAATATCAATTAATTAATCCCATTTATAATGTTGAAATAATTCCTTGTGTTTTGTTTGCCGTGTGCCAAATAAAAATGATTATTATTATTATTATAAATTGATTTGGATCCGCAACCGCCGGTTTTGTAGTCCGGGGCGTGAACCACTAAGCCAAGACGGTCGCCTTGAATACATAACACTTATCTAGATGAATTACAAAACTGAAATTGAAGTAAGTAGGAAACTGATCGTTTTCAAACGGGATCCTAAGGAGCTAAAGTCTAAACAATATAAATACATTACTATCGCTTATGAAGTGATATGGCTATTTGTCAACCACACGACAATGAGAGGAAGGAAATAGAAAATTATCTGCTACTTAATTGTCAGTCTGTCCGTTCATGACCAAGGTTGCCAAGACTGTCGTAAGTACCAAAGGAAATCGTGAATTGTAGTATAGATGGACCATTTTGCACGCGACGCGTACAGGAAAATTGCTTGAAAAGTTATATCGTTACAATAAATAAAGTAATAGGTTTACTAGCTACAAAGTATATTTTGACTAATAATTTGCTGTCTGGTTCAATGTTGCTTTATGTACGAGTACTTTATGGTGTAACTACATTTCATGGTTTTTACGGAACTGTTTGTCGTGATTGACATCATAATAATATACTACACAATTCAAGCAGGTACTGTTAAGGTTTACCGCTAAACTTGTCATGATCATAAAGTACCTAAAAGTAGTTCTACAGACACTAAAATTTACTTTAAACTCTGAAAAGAATCACCCATTTTACTCAGATTCTACATTCATTTTCTGGAGGTTCTGGCACTCCCACTCACTGACGGAACACAGCAAGCTGCTCGGCTCCGGTGGCAGGGTGGTTGCCACCAGGCGGCACCTATCGGAGCCTATCAACATCGAAGCCCCATTTTTTTTCTTTCCTTTTATTAATATTAAATTTTACAGTCAAGGAATTTAATTTTCAACCAACCTTAGGGTGAAGATTGTACAACAAACTGATATCATAAGAACTATCACTTGCACATTGCACATGTGTGTTGCTCTAACGCACAATGCATCGTAATTAGGCAACACGGTGGCAACGCGCTCTTACAGGACTGAACAAAAACATTTTTCAAATGTCCACAATTTTTTTCCACATAACACTGGAATTTTAGACCGATTGCGTCGTGAATGTCTAACAGAATATTAATGAAAAGTATTGAAAAAAGTTGGGAATAAATTCCTTGACTGTACGGTCGGCAGCACGTCAGGTGACGCAAGTGAACGACGAAACCAGCTTTTATTACGCAGGGAATAAATGCGGTCTCAAGGTCAAACTAGGGTCTGTGTGTACGTACAGAGCGAAAGTTTGTATTAGTTGTGTTAGTTTCTTTTTTTTAACTTAATATTTTAATGTTTTTCATGAAACTGGCCACATTTGCTCCATTCTTAAAAACCAAACGTCTTCTCCAGACTTACTGCCTCGACGCTCAAGTCGCCGACTCAGCCTGCACAGCCACTTCCTATCTCTCAGGAGTGAAGACCAAATATGGCGTCATCGGCTTAGACGGAAACGTCACACGAGGGTCCTGTTTCCCACAACTCCATAAAGGCAACTGGGCGACGTCAATTGGAGAATGGGCGCTGAAAGAAGGCTTGGATGTTGGTGAGTAGCATTATTAAAAAAAATGAATATAAGACAATAACAGGTATATGCTTTGATCGCAAAGTAAAGTGCAGCACTTCTGGGAATCAAAAACAAAGTTGGTACCCCAACACCCAGACCCAAGACGGTATACAAAATGTTTTTTTATACCGGGATCGATCCCGGGACCTTAGAGATGGCGATGCCATGAAAACCACTCTACCACGGAGGTCGTCAAACTTCAGATCAAAAATTTTGATGCACGTGATATCGACATCTTAGATAGTGAAAATGTTCAAAAATAGAAATGGGTTTAAAAAAGCCACAGAAGAGTAGTTTGATGATCATACTGAAGTTAAAACATGTTCACTATGAAATCACAAAACGAGATATTAAGATGCATTATGATAAAGATTTTTATTTCGTACCCTCTTACACACGCTAACAATGTTGTAAAAATTCACCCTTATTACAAAAACTTAGTACCAGGTTTCTATCTATCTATAATTTAAGAGCTACGCTCTTGTCGATGGAGTCTTCTCCATTCCTCTCTATTCAGTGTCATTTCCTTGACTTTCTGGTACAACACGACCCCTAACTTTTCCTTGATTTGGTCTATGTAGGACCTTCTTGGTCTTCCTCTTTTCCTTTTCCCTTCTACTTTATAATCACTCTGATTAGTTCATCGTATCGTACCAAGTGTCCCAGCATCTTTCCCCTCTTATTCTCAATGGTTTGCAGTATTTGTCTTTCCTCGCCAACAATCTTCAAAACCTCCTCATTGGCCTTCTTTTCCACCCAACTAATCCCCTCCATCCTGCGCCAACACCACATCTCAAAAGCCTCTATTCTCTCCCTGTCGCGTTGGGTCATCGTCCACGTCTCACTGCCATACAAGGCGATACTCCAGATGTACAATTTTACAAGTCTCTTTCGAATTCGCCTTGATATTTGGGGCTCTAAGCAGGTGCCTCTTAGCATTAAACGCTTTCTTTGCCATAGCTATTGCTTTTATATCTGATGTACATCTGGAGTCATCCGTCACTATGCTGCCGAGATATTTGAAGTATTTGATTTGTTCTATTGTAGTGTTATTTAACCTAATCGGATCATATTTTGAAGAAGATTTTGCAGTTATCAAAGTTTTCGTTTTTGTATAATTAATTTTAAGTCCAAACTCTTTAAAAATGACGCCTATTTGTGTTACTAACCTCTTTAATTCTATGGATGATTCAGCTAGTGCTGCGATATCGTCGGCGAAACGAATGAACTGTATTACCAGGTTTAAACATTGTTAATTCGCATCCAACTAAAAACTATCTTAGTAAAACATACATCTCAAGTAGGTGGTAGTTTACATTTATTAAACAATAATCAAACAAATCTACTACCTACCTAGATCATATATTTCTATGATCGTAAAGTAAATTCCCTGTCTGAAAACTCAATATTTATTTTCAAAAGACGTCACGCAAATGGTCAACAATACAAATCAATACATCCTTTACCTTCTACACTTAATGATCTATTGTTATAGGATTAAATGAATAATACAGACAGATAAGTCATTGGCAATGAAGTTTCGAGTACTTATAATAGATGAGACATTCTTTAATATACGAGTAATACCTACCGTGCCTAATCTAGAACATACCTAACATTTTATCAGCATTTAATACAATACTTTAACAAAGACTAGCCTCATGTTTTTTCGAAGACGATTTGTTGGCTGAAAACTCTTTTTTTTTCTTAATAAAATTTCAATTGTAATGCAAATTTACAGTGGCGAGTTTCAATAACAAAAAATACAGACTTTAAACAGGTGGATTTCAGAAAAAATAAGTGCCCAACTGCCTAGTCTATTTTTTTTTAAATTTGGCACGGCAAACTGCGTAAGACTGCTAAAATATACGCTGCCCGGCCGTTGGCTCGATTGGTTGGTGTGTCTTTCAACAGGCACCAATGGGTCGCGACCGACAGTTTGGGAAACCCCGTTGTAGAGGTAGTATGGTAGTTATGACTGTATATCTTCCACACTTTAGCGGTTACGCAATAAATGATCAAAATATGTATATGGAAATGGAAATATAGTAGACATAGAATTACGGGCGTAGTGGACGTAGTTGTGTTTTTGTGACGACTCCGGAACGAATTTGGATCGGTTTCGGAACTGATGTGATGCGTAACCGCTTTTAACAAGTAGCCTCTTTAATCTATTTTATTTTATAGACAAACTTACGACTTTCTATCGTTCTCTAAGCATTTCATTTTTTCCCATTACTTCGTGGATACTATTCTGAATGAAACAACTCAACCTATTTCATATCTGCCACCCAGGAATAGTTACTACGACGCGTATAACCCACGCGTCTCCAGCGGGCATGTATGCCCACACCTCAGACAGAAACTGGGAGTCGGATGCAGATGTGCCTGATGAGTGCCTGTCCTTGGGTTGTCGGGATATCGCCTACCAGCTCGTCATGGAGAACCCTGGTAGACACTTTAAGGTAAGGACCTTAAGCCGAAGACACGATCTGACGAGTTACTGCCTTTAGGCGGTGAGGTGCTTGTGGCGCAGTGGCGGCAACGCTTTGGTAGTGATACCAAAGTTAAGCAACCCACGGCGCGGTCGTGACCATTCCGACCATTTAAGTGATGTCCATGACAAGCATCTCCGTGTTTCGGAAGGCACGTTAAGGAGTTGGTCCCGGCTAATATCTGTTGGTATTAGTCGTTAAGCCTAGTCAGAGGCCCTGGGGCGGCTTGATAACATCTAACAGTAAGGTTTGTCAAATGCCTTACAGACACCCCTCCACCAATCCGCACTGAGCCCGCGTGGTGGAGTATGACTCGTACCTCCTTATAGTTGAGGTGAGGCCTTTTCCCAGCTGTAGGATCTTTATAGGCTGACTTTATTGCCTTTAGGCTATCGGGAATCTGAGGGCACCTATCAGCTTATCATGAAAAACCTTGGGAGATGTTTAAGTATCTATCGTTTTATCTAAACTCGTTTTATTAAAATAGGTTCTTTATACATTATGTATAATGACAAGGATCGTACCATGCTGTCTTGGTATATTTTACATTGAAACGCAGTGTGCAAATTAGGATATAAAATGGACCCTTGGTTATTGAATCAAGACTTTTGAACTACTTTCCTAAAGCCATCCGTTAATGTAAAAAAATCAGGTCAAACTCAGCGGGAAAAACTGTAAAGAGTCGAATCGAACAAAAACAGAGTTCAAATACTTTGTTTTAGCAAAAAATCTTCAACGATGGCAACGCTAGAACCAGTTGAATGAAACTGAACAAACTGACAAAGAAGTTTTTAACAATGATATTGCAGAAGTACTTAACTACTTTTTGATGATAATGCTAATTCAGAGGTCTTACTTTATAAGAAATAGCCGTATTTTCAACTCTATAGTCTCTGTCACTTAATTGAGGATGACTCGCTCCCACGAGTGTGATGACTAAAAGCTGATTTGACAACATTTAACAGCCTCAGAACATTGTCAATTGTTATTGAGAGTCCTCAAATCGACTTTCAAACAACACCCGATACACAATGAATTAAATCAAATTCTGTTATTATTCTTACAATGTCTTAAAACATCTGGATAAGCTGTTCAAATATTATTCGAGGTTTTATGCATATTTTCGATATTACTCGGTTGTGATGTTAATCACAGAAAACATCTTTCACACTATTAACAACTGGAAGATACACTGGTTTTACATTCTTTGCAGTGTAAGATACACCAGATTTACATTTTTTACAGTGTAAGATACACTGATTTTACATTACTCATTTGACAATAAAGTCGAATGTAATCTTTTGAAACGCAATGTTTCAGATAAACCTTAAATTATGATCTACCAATCATTTCAGGTTATTATGGGTGGTGGCCGTAAAGAAATGCTTCCTAACGTGACCAACGCGCTCAGTCCCAGCAGTGGGCGAAGACTTGACGGGCTGGACTTGACAGAGATGTGGCACGTAGACAAAGTCCGAAGGAATGCCACGCATCAGTACGTGACAGACAGAAATGAACTGTTAAAGGTACAATACAATTGCAAACTATTAGTACTTCTACTGATATTTAGTACTCATTGGTATATCAGATGGTTTACAAAGCAAATGGCATATTACATTACACTAAATTTCCCAAATGAAGTCCCGTAGAACCACCGCCTTACTAACTCAATGTATTTCGAAATGACTTTTAAACTTACATTTCATTGCTTTCCAGGCATCAGTTTGAAAGCCGGCCTAACTCAATAGTTCGGCCGTAAGGTCGTTCGTTACACAGCTGTATATCCAGAAATGATATGATTTAGGCCAAGAATTCCCAAATGTTTTTGGGCCAGAGACCCCTTTTCCCAAATGAAATGATATCTCAGACCCAAATTGCTTTAAAAATAATTTTCTAGTTTTTTTCCTATTGATACAGAATACTTACAAAAATCCCCCAAAATCAGTTTAATTTTTTTTTTTGAACTCTGGGAACCCTGATTAAGTTATGGGTCGCTCTTATTTAGGTTTTAAAAATAAGCAGTCTGATCCACATCTCGTTTCTTGAAAGATACCCTAATGACAGTACATTTGGCTTTCCAGGTCTTTAACTCCGATGAACTCCCAGAATACCTGATGGGACTGTTCCAAGACGACCACATGGACTACCACCTCCAGGCGAAGGACCAGCCTACCCTCGAAGAGATGGTAGAAGTGGCCATCAAGATGCTGAGCAGGAGCAAGAATGGATACTTCTTGTTTGTTGAAGGTAAATCAATTTGTTTAAGTGGTTCTCTGCGATTTTGTCAGATGTCGGAATATACAAACTCTCTATTAAATCTCTTTTAAGATGATCTTTGCCTATGTCCATTGAAAACGTTTTTAATTTGTAAATATAAAATATATAAGGTACAAACCAAAGTAGGTACTGCTTCTTGAAGTAATTGTAGTCATTGGTATGGTTAAAGGTGACAATCCCAAAGCAATAAACACTTTTACCTTAGTACCAAGACGTCAACAGTTTTCCTGTTTCTTCACCTTCTTTTATTTGAAGAGTACTGTGTCAAATAAAACCTGAACAATGTTGTACCATTTACTTACTTTGTCCTTTAAATTAATACAAGGATAATGCTAAAGTTCAGACCGCTTATTCTATGAAATTTGCACAAAGAGCTATAGAAATTTGTTCAGAATAAATCTAGAGAATCTGTAGTTGTAATCTGTAAGATAATTTTTGAACTGCCTCAGAATACCTTTTGAAGTGACATTGTATCATCTTAGCGTGATCTTAGCTTCATGGAATCGTTGGCGCGTAGCAGGAGTCTCTAAGCTCTATTGGCATGTCTATTGTTATTCATTTAACCAAGAGTCACGGCTAATCAACAATGCAATCGTGGGGTTTTCGCCATCACTGACGGTATTGAACGAGCATTTGGGGATTTCTCTACGATATTTTTATCGTCAATTAATCACATTTTTATAAGCACAAAGTCTTACTACTTGTAAGCAAATGTAAGGTGTAATTATAATGGTGTGTCTGGTTACCAAGTTGTTATTATTATTCTAGGAACGAATTTACTTAATATTACACCTTTTATTGATGATATACTTTGAAATCCTAAAATAAAAATCTTAAAAATCATATGATATTTCAGTATAAAACGCGTCATTTTTTCCGATGTAATTATGTTCAAAACATCTTTTTACTAAGTTACTAGATTAACGCTAATTGGTAACCTGACGCTATATATTAATAATGAAAATAAAACTAAGTACACCTACTGAAAATACGGATTCATTAAATTCAATTTGCTTGAAATTCTGATCTTTACTAACGTTGAAGTCTCCTAGCATGACCTAATTAACCATCTTATTATTTTCAGGTGGCAGAATCGACCACGCCCACCACGACAGCTTAGCTCACCTAGCTCTAGACGAGACAGTAGAATACTCCAAAGCGATCAAGAAGGCCAAATCCTTAACAAATGAGCAGGACACACTGATAGTCGTCAGCTCCGACCACGCTCACACGATGACGGTAGCTGGATATCCGTCAAGAGGGAACGATATCTTGGGGACAGTTGACTCGGCCGATGGTGATGATAACAAGCCGTACACGACGATCAGCTATGCTAACGGGAAAGCAGCGTCTATTGGTGCTGATGGGAAAAGGGTGGATGTGACGCTTCATCAGCAGTTTATGAATCGTAAGTACTAACAAAAAAAGTTTATTTTAATAAGTACTCTTGTACGGTGTTATTCCAAAAAAATTAGACCAGGTTTAAAATAGGATAAATATTAGCCGGCAACAGAGGAATGGATGACACATTCGTGTCATATCCTAATAGAGAAACGCTTTTCTAATTGGCTAGCTAATATCCTAGTCCTGGCTTAAACCCGGTACTAAGTTTTTGTTATAACGAGAGTAAAGTTCAATTCAGTTTGCGCGTGCCATTTGACAGCTCAGAATAAATAACCGATATTAGTTACTTCTGTTTCTACTATTATCGTAGGTACATTAAAAATCCCTCGTCAAAGCAAAGATTTACCTAGTAAGTTTGATTAATTTCAATAACACAAAAAATCATCCGATCGTTGATTTTGCCGACATAATACTTTAAGGCATGCAGCAACTAACGCATACTTACCCAGGGACTATGTTTAACTATTTTAATTTGAACCTTTTTATTACTAAGTTCTAAGAAATGCTTTTATTTTGCTTTACATGTTTGTCTGTCATCAAGTTGAATATCGAAAACTTAGGCCTACAATCCCTTGTTTTCAGGTGACGTTGGCTACTCGTACCCAAGCTTAGTCCCCCTGGACTCGGAAACCCATGGCGGTGAGGACGTAGCAGTCTTCGCCATCGGTCCCTGGCAGCATCTGTTCACCTCCAGCTACGAACAGAACGTTCTGCCGCATCTTATGGCATATGCTATGTGCCTCACTGAGGAAAAGCATAGTAACTGCAAACCCGCGGAAAGCCATAACTTCTGGAGCACAGGAGCTGGTACCAGGAGTAGTGTGTCGTCGTATACTAGTATATTAACTGTGATAGTAACGTTTAGATATTTTTACTGAAAGTATTAGAGGCCCGTATTTGTATACCGATCATTTTTTTTTTTCATTTGAGTAAAAGATAGGTTTAGGAATACGGGCTTTATCTAGAGTAGTGTAGCCTAAGGTGGTAAACACCGTGTCCTTGTGGTTGACGGATTTAGAGTGAGATAGAATAAAAATAAGGTAGTAGTATGTATCCCTGGGTTCCTATAATAAAAGGACGAACCGTTTTGCATTTCAACTGTCAAATTTTTCTTTACTAACGATCAATTTTAAACTTTGTTAGTAAATGATAGGGTCCAAATTCCCACCATTGTGGAACTTTGTATTTTGAGCTTTATTGCACAACTGTTTTTTTTACAAAAGACGGACTTAATGGCTAGTGCCATTCTCTACCAGTCATACCTTTGGGCTAAGCAAACAACAATGTAGCATTGTTGAAAATTCCGTGTTGGTAGGAGATATCTTTACGACCCCTATGTAAAACGATTCGTCCTTCAGATATAGGTAGACACCTTATATACAAGTGAGTTCCTTACATCGATGTAGTTCAAGATTACGGTAAGTTCCTTCAGAGAATTAATATATTACACATTATAACATTACATTATAATTGATCGTCGATGGCGTATAATGGTGGCTAGCGAGTGGTTGCCTCTCATGCGGGAGGTAGGTACCGGTTCGATCCCAGGTGCCGCCATGCACCAATGACTTTTTCTGAGTTATATACATTAGTTGTTTCACTAACCAATGCTCTTACAGTGAGGGAAAATATCGTGTGGAAACCTGCACATTCAGGCGACTGAATGTGTAACCATGATCCAAACTGGTTAGGTTAACATCGTCACGGAGGTCAGATGGCAGTCTCTCCACTGTAATTACCTGATCTGCAACATCCTGGATCATGGTCCAAAGCGGACCCTGGGCCCTAGGGTGCGTGCATAACCGGGAAAACGCTAGGATACTAATGAATATTACATGGTAACATTTTTGTCGTAATTTTCTTTCAAGCCATATAGCCTAAGCATATAGCTGATGATATGGAAATTATTCGAAGTTTTCATATTTTCCTTTATACAACTCGCAATCCTACAACCTAACTTAAAGCTATATCGAAAACAATAGCAAACCCATAGCATTGACAAATTTATTATCATCTTTTTATAGAACAGAATAGAATTCATTTATTTCAACATCATTTTATGTCATACAAACAAAAATTTAAAAAAAATATTAGTAATAATTAGTCAGTTATTTACAATGGAACTTTAAAATTATTATAATAATAATTACAATTAATTACCACTTACATGGCTGATCACAGAATGTTTTTTTTACCTTATCTGTAACAACACCATATTTAGCTGTGTTTCACAAATAATGATTTGATTTGATCAGACAAGAACCATAGAACAGTGTTTCATGTATTGAAAGCAAGTCAAATCTCTGTAAGAACATTTTTAGAATAATGTAATGTAAGTTCCCTTTCCTTGAAAGTTTTTACTTAGGGAAATTTTGAACTTCATCGACCGTGTCGTCTTAAAAATTACTGTCATTGTTTCATAACTTTTTCAGCTATGCAAATGTACTTATAAATAAAGTTGATGGATGAATGGATATACAATAATTGGTTATTTTTTAGTTTTAAAAGCGTATTATTACTTTATAATTGAAAATATTTCAGTTTTATGGGAGATGTTTAATTTTATATGTACCTAATGCCAACCCCTTGAACATGATACTGAAAATAGATAGCTCAGCTATTTTCCTCTCTTTAATGAGTGTAAAAAGTATTCAAAATAATAAAATATAGCAAGATCCCTTGACGAGGTCTTAACATACTAGTAAGCATATCTGTAATTAAAAAAAAATGAAAATAGGTATATATTTATAAAAATAAGTAAGTACTTTATGAAATTGATGTAAGTAAACTTAGTTTTGGAATATGAACAAAAATAATACATGTACCATGTATAAGTTTTAAATGCAAACTGACTTTATAAAAAATATGTATAAAATCATAATTTATTTGTTGTAATTAGTTAATTGTTGTAGTATGATAAGTATGACCTAAGTGCAAATGAAACAAAATTATTTATGCATTTAAAAATATCATATTTAAATAATTCTATCTACCTACTTTGTTTTAATGAATAAATATTTATACCATCTCAATCAACAAATATGAATTTATTTTGCTGTGTTATTTTTCTAAGCAAGTTTCTGAGCTATAATTTTCATTTTTTAAATTATCAAAATTTATCTAACGATGTATTTATCATAAAAATACATTTATTGATAAAAACAATCCAACTTTTAATTTTATCCTTCTTAGTTTTGGTACCTACAAACCGCCATCCATCACACAAACTTTGAAAGATCTAAGTTATTCTCTGAAATGAAGAAAATAAACTCGACCTAACATCCCAGTAATGCCAATTTGTCCAAATCAGAAAGTTTTTAATACGAGTAGATACAGGGATCTAACCAGAGTATAGACGAGAATACTATCTATCAGTGGAATAACTTTCATTAGATTCATTTTTATTTAATCACACATTATTTTTATTTTTTACTTTTCCATACCCGATTAAAACAAAAAGACTTTCTCAGCTCTACTTTGTTTTTATTTAACGTTATCTATGACTAGATGAATAACATGAACATAGATGAATTACACTAGGATATACAACACTATAAAAAATCTAAACCTAAAGCTAGCACAACTTTCAAGTGACAGATTATCCTAAATTACTGAGTTATCCGTTTCTGGCATGGTTTTTGGTTAAAATTAGAATATAAGTAAGTATTATAAAATTTACCTGAGTTTTACAAACATTACAATATTGGATTTAAGGTCCTCAAACGGGGGACTGGGCAATGTTTACCGCCTGTCATTTTCATGCCATATCTACGAGTGTACTATTAGTGTGGATGATATGACCGGGTTCCTATGATAAAAGAATAAATCCTTCTGCACAGTTCTGCATTTCAATTATTTGTCAAATTTTTTGCTAAATTTGCCAAATTTTTCTCTTCTGATAATCAATTTTAAACCTCGACAATAAAGAATAAAGTACGCAACTTCATTGGTCATTGGAGCGTGAAAATTATTTATTAGTGAGAGATATATGTACGATCCGTGTACAAAATGATTCGTTTTTTATATCTATGAATGAAAGAGATATTATTTATTGGCTGCTCTACCATCTACCTTCGGTTGCGTACACGTAACGCCATCTGTACGTAACAGTTTAAACTTTTAAAAACTCATTTACTCATTCATTCGTGATCGTTACTTTATAACCAAGGAAAGTTTTCAGAGTTGCAAGCAATCCAGTAGATGTCGCTTAGAGCGGTGGTTTTTAGAATAGCCTTTTGTGATTTAGTTAGTACACTATCTTATATGAATTAAATATCTTCTTATTATTTTACATTACAGGACTATATTATGTATTCACCAGCACATCAGCCTGTAAATTTTAGTCGCAAAGCGCCCGATGGTTTTGTTTGATTGGTTTACAGAATTTGCCGGGGATTATCTCACAAATGGCTCTTACATTTTTTTTCTGATACCTATAACGTAATCTCCTCAAAACATACACACACAAAATCACGTTTATATATATATATATATATATATTGTTTATACATATAATTTAATACTCTGTGAATAATTCAAGCGTCTGCGTGTTGCCGTTTATTAATATCGAGCAAAAAGGGTTGAAAAAACATCACCCATACATCCCATTCAACGTCTGTTGTATGGGAGCCCCCCTTAAATATTATTATTATTTAAATTAAATTATTTATTTTTAAGTTTGTATTTATATTGTTATTTTGTAAAAAAAATCAAGCGTCTACCTGTTGCCGTTATTAATGTAGAGCAAAAACCGCCAAAAAAATGACGTTTTTGTATGGGAGCCCTTAAAATATTATGTTTATTCTGTTTTTAGTATTTGTTGTTGTAGCGGCAACAGAAATACATTATCTGTGAAAATGTCAAATGTCTAGCTTTTACGGTGCATGAGATACAGCCTGGTGACAGGCAGAATGCGGAGGCTTAGTAATAGGGTCCCGTTTTTACCCTTTGGGTACGGAACCCTAAAAAGTATGCTGTATGCTGAGTAGCTGAGTGAAAAGTTATCTATATGCTGCGGTTAGCTACACTGATCATCAATTTTGATATGTCCTTTAAATACCGTATCTATGCTACAGTGATTTTAGATGGCAAGGAATACTGTACACATGCTGAAGCATAACAGATGTAACGTAAAATTAATTTAAATACCTTTTACTTCATCATTTTTTTACCCTGTTCCCAGTTTATCTGGGGTCGGCGCAGCATGTTTTTCTCTTTCATACTATCCTATCATTCGTCACTTATAATTTACTAATTTATAATACCTTTAACTTACTTGGTTTTAGAATTCATATAAAACCTCGACTGCCTTGATGGTCTAGTGGTCAGCACGCTGGGTACTATCCACGAGTTTTTCTGTCTTGAAATTACTCAGACACAGCTCCGGAGTCAGGAAGTTGGTGGTGTTAACACCCCCGTGCCTCGGAAAGCACGTTAAGCCGTTGTTCCTGCGCCTGATCACTCTACGGTCATGTCGGACTGCCGTCTCACCAAATTATGAGAGTAAAAGAACAGAGAGTGCACCTGAGTATTGCGCACACTCTTGTGCACTATAATATGTCCCGCGCAGTTGGCTAATCTCTGTTGAGATAGGCCGCCGTGGTCGGCTAGGAAGACATTATTATTATTATTATTTAGAATTCTTATACTTCTGTTCATTCCAATTTTTTCCTATGCTTTTACTTTTAGTTAGGTACCTACCTTAAATAGCTATGCTATGATTCGAATAGATGGCAAATATAGTATTGATCTTACTTTATTTGCACTTTAGATCTGTTATAACGTTAATCGTCAAATTGAAGAATGTTTATACGGTAACTTGTAGTACCCTACAATGAAATCACAGATATTTCAATAACCTTATCAATGTGCATAACCGAATTAACAACTGCAACAACGATTAACAATATAACAATTACAAATATTCATTGTTCAATCCGATCATCTGGGGGGCTGGGAAACGAATTGATGTAGTGCAAAGAAAAATCATTTAAAGAACAACGGTGGAATGGAGTAGACGACATTGTTTTATTTGAATTGATCTGTGTATAAACACAAAAAAGTCGACGATAAACAAAAAAACATACCATGATTGTGCCACCCGCAGGTAGGCAACGTAAGTCAGAATAAGATCCTCAATGCTTTAATCTGAGACACACCTATTATAAAAAAGTCTAAAATATAAAATGTGCACCTTATTACAAAATAACTTAGTACCAACCAGGTTTAAGCCAGGACTAAACATTAGCAGAAAAACTTGAAATGAGTGACACATTCGTGACATTACCTAATAAAGAAACTCTTTTTTGATTGATCAGCTAATATTAAGTCATGGTTTAAACCTGGTACTAAGTTTTTTTGTAATAAGGACATAAAAGTTTGTCACATATTAGTATTATACAGCGTACCTTCTACTATGTTTAGTTATTCAATATTTGATATTAGACATTTATTTAAGGAAAAAATAACAGACTACAATCATGGAATTCAGTAAAAGATAAATACTGCTTACAAACAATAAACATAAGCCTAAAAATTTAACCAAGTTTACTCGCAGTGCAATAATATGTTAAGCAAAACTAAAGTAAATACATTAATTTGCACAACAGTTGTAAATGCATAACGGTCTGTGCGTAACGTATGCGTTGCGTCACATTCCTACAACGGTATCAGTTAAACGCACACAAGGTCCAGTTCAAGGGTGCACCAAATTTAAAATTTTAATTAAAAGTACAGTAACGACTCCATTACTCTCAATGTTTTGTCCAAATCGCACTTTTAAGTGACACCAAAAGAGCATTCTCACTAGTGCCATTGAAACCGCAGCCTGATCATGAAGTGTTTTCGTTAATAAAAAAAAACAGTGATAATTTTATATTAAAAAAAACTCATGATTTGGTGTTCATAAAAACTACTGGCCACTTTGGACATCACTTTGCGTGATTTTTGAAAAAAAAGTTGTGTGTTAAAAAGTTTTTAGTTTCAAATATTTTGGCGGCATTATGTCTGCCCTGTGTCTACATAGAATACCACTTATCGTGCCCGTGTTTTTATTTTGTATTAGTGCGAGAAGTGTGGAAGATAATAAATCAAAATGTAAGTAAATCTAAATCAAGTACCTAAGTAGTTACATAAAAGTTATTAGAAAAGTTACGTACTTACAAAAAAAAATTAACAATTATTATTTATCACGAGTGTTAATTAACGTAAAAATCTAGCAAGGATAATTTCGTGAAGTTTCATTTTGTGGAGCTAACTTGTAACTAATTAAAATTTAAGTCACCTAAGCACTTTTACAGTAATAGATGTCAGGAACGAAAATCACGGTTATAAGAATTTATAATTAAGATTAAAGGTTACTTGAACATTATTTTAATTTCAGATTATAAAGTTTTTAGTTGATATAAACAAAGAAATAATACTAAAAGAGGTTGAACAAGATTTTGTTGCACTTTAATTATCGTTCACTAACAAAAATATTTACTAAAAATCACATTTTAAAAAATACAAAACTATAATATAACTAGTAATACTACTGTTCACAATAAAGAAAAGTGGTGTTTGAAACTGTCGCTCGTAAATTAATATTTTTAAAACAATTAACAAATCAATTGAACTAGACTTACATTAACAATATCAGTGTTCAGATGATAATATTGTCTGTTCTCTTGACCTAGTTCTTGTAATTCTTGCGAAAAAACATTTTGTAGGCATGCATTTTTGTGATGCACGGCATTCGGTGAATTTATTGCAACAATAGTTAAAAACAGCTCAGTAATTTGTTTGTATTTGTTTTGAATTAGAGTTTACATAACTTACTTCTTACTTTGCTGGCTCAGCGACTCTGAGGCTGGAGTTCACCAACACATGGTTAGTGTTTAATCAGCCGATTCAGTATTATGTAACATATTTTGTATGCAAATTCTGTCAAATTACCCGTCATTCAGATGTTCAACGGTTGATTTCCATTTTGTGAACTCGGGTCTTAGTGGGTCTTGGCCTTCGACCCCAAAAGACTCTTCTCGATCCTGCGCAATCTATGACCTAACAATTATCACTGTGATACTTTTTCTACATTTTTAAAACTAAAAAAATACCAAAATAGAGGAGCAGACATAACAGGTACTTTTACTCTAAAAGAGGAAGATACTTATTACTTATCTAAAACATTACTTGACGTTACAAAAAAATAAAAGTGAATTGTGATGGAAACTGGCATTATTATTTTTATTAAATAATTGATTGTTTTCGTAACGAGACACTAAATAATTGAATTAAATGGCACGATTGCCTTGAGCGGTGAGTGTAAACGTAATGTTACACTGAAATGCAATATTTATGTGTTCAATTTACCTAAATATAATAAGTTCTTTGTTCCGTCATTATAATTTTGATTCGATTGAGCTAAGCTAGTTACTTTAGCAAGTGAAATCCTGTTGACTGAACTCAACAAGAATTAAGTATTCGATTCTTGGCTAATCTTTGTTTTGATATATATCAACAGAGATAGCCTAAAAAAGTAATATAATTATCCTCCTAAGGCCCACGGTCCTTCTGGTAGTACTAATAAAGAGTAGTGTTACAGACCTAACTTCTTCAAGAGCTCAGTAGTCAATATAAGTCCTACTGGTAGGACCATGGGTCAATATAACTACTTAGCTTATATCGCTCTGTGCCTTAGGAGGTTAAACTAATGTAAGCTGCTGAACCTGTCAGAAAAATATTAAGCATAAATATATTATTGTTAGTTAATAAAAAAGAAATCCAAAAAATATAATAAAATAATATTGAAGAATATTTAATTTACAGGTAGGTATTCATAATAACTGAATAAAGTAAATGTCGCTATAAAAAATATTCATGTACCTAAATCACAACAATATCTAAGGTTGTCTGGAAGAGATCGCTCTTTGAAATGAAATGAAATGAAATTTACTGTGAACAAGAATTTGGGTACAATGTTAGCAGTTACAGTTGCATTTGGGGTATTTCCGCCAAACTTTACCTTTTCAGGTGTATTCACATCATACTTGAAACTAATACTGATTGAATTGGCTCAATTTTATCTTAAAATTAATCGTTATCCAGAAAATCTTTAACGCTATAAAAACATTTTTCCAGTAGCAATGCCTTGACTAGTTTTTTAAATCTCATTATATTCACATTTTTAAAACTATCTGACAATTTATTAAATATTAAGATACACATAATAAAAGCATTTTTCGAGGTTAATGATAGATTGACATGGGGTTTATATAATTTGTGTATGTATTGGTTGCGAATTCTTCTCTGTGTTGTATCCTGTATTTTTTTAAAGAGATACTTATGCTTGAATACAAATAGGCATACTTCATATATATACAAGCATGGCAGCAGGAGTATATAAAGTTTTTTTAAATAGTGGCCGACAAGATTCTTTTTTCCTGATGCTACACATAGCCCTTATACATCGCTTTTGCAATTTTAGCAGATTTGGTATGTCAACAGAATTTCCCCATAATACGATTCCATACCGCAAAATGGAGTCTATATATCCGTTGTATGCAATTAAAGCTGCTTGCCGAGATACTAATCTACTGACTTTTCTCAGTGCAAACACAAACCTACTTATTTTGTTACTAACTACATTAATATGACTTTTCCAGGTAACGTTACAGTCTAAGTTAAGTCCTAAAAAGGTACTCTGTGTAACTTCCTCTATGATATCATCGCCGTGTGATATACATAGGCGTTGAGCTTTACCTCTGGTTGTTCGGAACTGTATATAATTGGTTTTACTGGTATTAAGTTTTAAATTATTGCTTTTTAGCCATGAAATTGCCTCAGATAAAGATTTATTGATGACCTCATTATATTTAGATAACTCGTTTCTTTTTATAATTATACTAACATCATCCGCAAATAAAATACACTCCTGTGATATATGTCTAGGCAAGTCATTTATATATATAAGGAAGAGAAGGGGACCCAGGATGCTTCCTTGCGATACCCCAAAATTGTTATGTAAATATGTCGATTTATATTTTATAACAGTTTTTTGAATCGGGCAATATCTTTGAATTTCAACGCATTGAGTCCGTTCCTTCAAATATTATTTTAACCATTTTAATGCAGGACCTCGTATACCATATTTTGACAATTTAGTAAGGAGTCGCTCATGTGGAACAAAATCAAGCTTAGCGATAAGACCGCCTTATTTGCACATCTTTCTTTGAAATTGTATTGCTGTTACTTTTATGGTGTGCAATAAAGAGTTATCTATCTATTTAAGTACAGTGGGCACTACATCAACCTACCCTGATCTGTCAAATTTTCGCTACCTTTTATTATTTCAATCTTATGTTTTCGTATTTATGTTGATCACAATATGGAGTTCAATATCATTTAAGATATTTTGTTAGATTTGGGAAGGTTGATGCGAGGCCTACTGAACTATTAAAGTTAATTTTATCGCAGAACGTTAAATATTCAGGCAATTTCCTAAAAGGCCTTATTACATTCCCATGATATAAGTATCCTTGAAGACATTGATAATGTAGGCAACATTACAATAAGATACTAAATTTACAAGAATAACGTGCAAGAAACCTTCGTTTCCCAACTGTTATATCTTTATATTCTCTATTCTTAAAATTGAAATGCAAATTTCATTTCTGTCTTCGAAGATGCCAGAACCGCTTTAATAAAATATCCTTAGTGAAACTTGCATTCTATGCCACTTCCTTACCACTCACCACCACCTACACTCGTATATTGAAGGTTTTTTTTTTAATTTAATCAAAATACAGAAAATTATGACAAACCACGGAGTGTCTTTGTGTGTATTTTATTTATTTCTTTTGGTAACATGACAGATTAAAACTAGAGTAATGTGTGGCGTTACGTTTAAATATGCATTAAGCAATTTTCTTAAGAAACTTAAAAATCATTGTTTTAAATACCAACTCACACAAACACAAAAAATCGCCTGCCTTATCAGTAAGAATGCCTTTGTTAAAAAGTGCATTAGTAAAAAATTAAATAGATAAAATTTCACAGTCTTTTCTTATCATTACTTCCTGCATGCCCTTGGCATGCCTCAATTTTGTCATTTTAAGCTAACTAGAAGGAACAATAGTAATTGTATCTTGTATCTTAACTAATTACAAAGAAAATACATGGAAACCTTACTATTTTATCTAAATCAACTCTTTGATGTATTTGGCAAAGACGCTTTGTCTTATTTTAAGCCAAACACATATTTCTAAAATAATTTACATTTGTTCCGTCAGTATCAAACAGTCAACAAAATCATAACATGCACACATACAGTCAAACATAATAAATATTATTTTGTTATGGGAATCCTTACAGCTTACTTTCAATGTCAGGAAATAAAGTTTTCCCAGAATATTGTTATGTATGAGTTCCCTCCAAGAATTATTTTTCTTTGTGATTTATTTATTAATGTAAACATGTTCATTAATATAACAACCCTGTTTGATGATTTCTATGTAAACACACTACTACTTTTGATTATCATAATCATAAGCTTAAAAGCTAGGCTCTTGTTTTGTATTGTTGTCTTCCTTGTCGGTTCTCTCTTTTGTTTGCTTGTTTTGATTTTTAAAATAAAAAAAAGATATGTTTTTTTTTCAGATAAGTTAATCGAAGTTAGAATTATTGCGTCACCTTCTAAAGTGCTCAATAGTCTGTTAGTTACCTAATAATAAACATCTGTAATTTTGATTGATGAAGCAGTATTGTCATATGAACGTAAGGAATTTATTTGATTTTGAGCATAAAACAAGTTAGATAAATTCACTTTCCATTCAACCAGGCGTCCTCGCTTACACGCAAAAGGTACATAATACTATCTGCAAATGCTAATCGATTAACAGGCAACCAGGAGATTTTATTTTTAAATGACTGCAATAAGTATTTTTAAAGTAATTCATTAATGAAAATATTGCCTATTTTATTACAGTTGAGATTATCAGATAAGTGTACATAAGCAAGCTTGTTTAAATTCAAAATAGGTACTGAGCTTGAGATTTATTTATTAGAATCGATAGAACGCCTCGACTCGAGTATCATAAGGGCCGGCGGGACGCCGGTAACAATTAATTGCCGGCCTATTATGTCTAGGACCACGATATTTGAAGGATTATAGCTTATTTCGGGGTTTAGTTTAGAATTTAACTCGTAGTAAATTATATTATATTTTATTCGTCATGCTGATAATATTCAAGGCACTTAATTACGCAGCCGTTAACTTGTGAAATATTTTTACGATTAATATTCAGATGCCTATAAAACTTTAATCGTATTTAATAAGTGCAGGTCAATAAAAATTCAAGATTTTACGAGTGTTCCCAAACTTATAAATATGCAAATGAGAATTTTTGAAAATATTTTATTATTAAGTGTTTTAAACTAAGTATTGTAAATTTTTATTATTGAAACTCCATCGGCAAACATCTTTGATACTTGTTTTAATTTAATGCCTTCTGGTCGACATGCTTTTGTGTCTTGAAATATCTTAGAAACAGCTAAGGAAGTCAGAATGTTGGTGGTGTCAATACCCCCGTAAAACAAATCTGTCTATTGCGCCCCCGTGCCTCGAAAAGCACGTTGGTTCAGAGCTGATATATCTCCGATCATGTCGAATTGCTCTCCTCACCTAACCATGAGAATGAAGGCACTTATTTATTGCACGCACTTGTGACTAATCTCTTTCTGCTGGAATTCAACGCCGTACTCGAAAAATCGATAAGAGAATATACAATTAATACATAAAATCCTCCTAGCCGAATTTAGACTACAGCGGCCAATCTCAACAGAGATTAGCAAACTGCGCAGAATGCAATACACAGGCTTATGATGCAATACACAGGTGCACTATCTTTCCTCGTTAATTTTTTTATCGTCCTGACCATATCCTTTCGTCATTAAATACTGTCTGAATTTATTTTATTGTAAAATCAGGTAACTACGATTCATACTTATGTATGATGTCCGTCCAATGTCTTACCGAGATTAGTAGCGTTGCCGCTCGATAGTCGATTATTGAAGACTATCGATAGATGAGGCACAAGCTATAGTATTGATAATCTATCGGTACTATCAATGGCAATATGATCATAGTCAGAGCTGATACTATTGATAGTGATTTCAATATTGAGCCGCAATACTGTTGATAGTATCAATAGTAATTCCAGTGTGACGATAGTATTATTTATCCTATTGGAGCTATCGATATGATGCGGCAACGCTAGAGATAAGCCAATTACGCGAGAGGTATTTAAGCTCACAAAGTACTTATATGTGTGGATTGACATGACCGTAGAGAGATCAGGCGCAGGACCAACGGTTTAACGTTTTTTCCGAGTCACGGGGGTGTTAACACCACCAATTTTCTTACACTGGAGCTGTATCTGAGTTATTTTAGGACAGAGAAACCCAAAACCGGGCCCGACCTGGGATTCTAACCTGGGCCCTCGTGTATAGTAGGTACCTAGCGTGCTACCACTAGACCAGCAAGGCAGAAGAGAATATACAGTGTTTATATTTCATACGCGCTTATATTAAGATGGCCATTAATGGTCCTAAACATCACATTGACATAAATTTCATGAAATTTTTGCTTTCTTATTTTAATTAATTGAGCACGCAATGTTATATAAGTATGTTGTTTAATTAATTAATTGAGTACATCTAAACATGACGTCATATCATGACAGTTTACTTATGTTTTTTTTCATGATATTGTAATTGATAAATTTAATATACATTAACGAATACATCATTGAGATTATAATATTAATTAATTATAACTAATTAACGACATTTTGTCTGTATGTATTCTCTGCTTTTAATAATTTGAATAAGTTAATATGTTAAGGTCCTTCGATATAATATATGAATAAAGGTGCTGTAATTCTTGCCCTCTATTACATAGGAATTTTACAGAAATAAAAATAATGCGACAAAATGTCCGACGACTGTGGGTGTCCCAAGGCGAGTGCTAGGGCTTCGGACCCGCTCGGGCTGCCTCGCGTTGATATCGGTGCCCGTCGGGCGCACTCGTCTCACGCGCATGAAGCTGCGCTGATGTTGCGTTCCAACAAATATGAATATTAATTAGGCTATTTAACAAAATTTCTGTCTCATATCATGATTTACGTTTGGTAGCTGTATCTGGATGTATTATGCGCCCGTATACAAAATTTACACACGTTATTATTTACGGGTTGCTAGAGACAGGCCTCGCCTCTTTATTCTTTTCAATTTATTGGTGGTACAGTCACGAGCATCAATATCTATAGGTACATCTACATTCGATTTGAGACCTTATTAAAATGTCGTTAACATTGTCTAGTTGGCTTCGTAGAGTAGTACGATATGACTTTACAGGGTCAAGATCAGCTCTGGCAACTTTCGTCTAATACGCATAACAGCACGTTACGCGTAACCGATTAGAAACTTGTAATTTAAATAATATTACTAACCAGCCTTGTCCTATTGGCGCCAAAAACCGTCTCGCGTGACGAAATCTTCAAGTTCAATTATCTTTATGATGCACCATCGTTAGAATGGGAATTAGATCAATCGAATTTGAAATGATAATTTGCATCATGTTTGTATGCTTGCACTTGCACACACGACCGCATGTCAGACTGCCCCACTTTGACCATAAGAGCGCCTGTATTCTCTACGTAATAAAAACTGTTTTCGTGGTTCAAATGGGTAACCTGACATGCTGCCGACTGTACATAAACATACGTGCACAAAATATCCATCAACTGATCCCTTTCTCGAAGTTGGACCTACCTAGTTGGATCACTTGTCCCTGGTTGACGTACTCGTCATCAATTTTGAGACTTGAGTTCCCAACAGATACCTACTAGAGTGGGTACCGCAAGGGAGCTAGACATTTTCGTCTCGTCCATGTTCATTTCAAGACCCATTGATCTCAAATCCAATTCGCCCTGTCAAAGAATAAATTTAGGTTCAGTCTCTCTCTTTCTCTGTCAAACAAACATTTTTTTCATAATTTTGCATTTATTATGATGTGCCAATTTTATTTGTATTCTATTCTTTTTTTGTTTCCTCCATCCACCACCACCAAAAGACCATCGATGTTTTTTTGTAGGAAAATATTTCTTCAAAACTTGCAAATTTCTATAATAAATCTTAATTTGTTTTTACAAATTTAATGGTATCAGTGTTAACTCGTAGTGTAACTCGACATAAATCAAATGTTCCTTAATTAACAGTGCCGTGTAACATCAAAGCAATTGTATTTACGCATGTTTATTTGAGCTAATGAGATTCGTATAATTATAATTGTTCCTTTAAAGGGTCAATTTAGATGGTTTTATCGTGGGAGGCGCTTCGTTACGTTTGCGATTACCTTGGAGTAGGTTCATTAAAATTTATGTTAGAAAATGAAAAGGGAGAGAATAACAAGGAAACACCAGGGTTTGGTTTTTGGTAGAATTAAAAGAAAAAAGCAAGGATAGCGATGGCGAGACAAGCTTATAATGCAAAAAAGCACCTGCTCAAGGCCAGAATATCAAGCAAAGTTCGCAAAAAACTTATTAAAGTGTACATTTGGAGTTTAGCACTCTATGGATGTGAAGCGTGGACATTGACAAAGAGGGACAGAGAGAGACTGGAAGCCTTCGAGATGTGGTGCTGGAGGAGAATGGAGCGTATAAGTTGGACGGAGAAGAAAACAAATGAAGAAGTTTTGTCTATGGTTAGGGAAAAAAGGAGATTGATGGAAACAATAGAGTGTAGGAGGGGACGAATGTTAGGCCACCTGATTCGACACGACAATTTTATTAAAACGATAATAAACGATAATAGAAGGAAGAATAGAAGGAAAAAAGGAAGCGAGGAAGACCAAGAATAAGCTACATGCAGCAAATAAAAGAAAAGATAAATGTCGGGTCGTATCAGGAGGTTAAGAGAAGGGCGGAAAGCAGAGAGGAATGGAAGAAACTCCACCGACAAGAGCCTAGCTCTTAAATTTGATGATGATGATAAAAGAAAAAAAAGTTTATTTGTATATCAAGACTGTTTAGTTAGGTGAATTGAAGTTGCACCACATTATTTATTTATTTCACCAAAACTTACAAACTATCCTTACAGGTTCCCCTATTGCGATAGTGAAGTATTAATTAATAAATATAAATTATTGGTTTTAAAGTATTTATACTTTATATTTATAGGGTGAATGGGCAACCGGTCATAGCAAGTTTGGATATAAATTTAGACCCTGTCTAAGAAGGCCTTTTATTAATAGTGGAGGTATTTTGTTAGTGGGGATCCACACGCAAAGCTTGACGCAGATGGCGCTAGCATAGATACGGCTATGTCGAACATTTTGCTATTGTTTATGTCGGGCTTTTTTCGTATCTAATTTACAGTTTTTAGTGACTATCTAATGTTATTTCATCATAATGTATTCGTCAATGAAGGTTTCTGAACTAAAAGACGAACTTAAGAAACGAGGATCAAAAGTATCTGGTAAAAAAGCCGATCTTATTGCGAGGTAAACATTTGGGTGTTAATCCAGTTTTATTACTGTAAATGTTACATTTAATTGGTTGTTGAAATTGTTTTTGTTGTATTTGCGTTACAAATTAACTACATAACAAGGTGTTTAATAAATATAACTAATATAATAAAACACGTACATGTTTGTTTTTTGGGTTAGAATTATACGACACGCGATGGCACGGAACCACGATGATACGGGAATTTTGATGTCGTAGCTTTACAATCTAGTTATACGATGTATGTTCCCGATCCAGAAGCTTATGAGTGATTCTCCGGAAAGCATTCTCCACGTCACCTTCGTGGCGATTTTTAGTTTAAGTTTTTTTGAAAATAGAAAAATACTACACTAAAGAAGGCCTAAAATTATATTGAATTCTGTTGGAATCTAACAAATCGGTTTGTTAGTCACTCCGATATTTAATTTTGAAATTTCGGTACTCACGAAAGTTATTTATGACTCCACGAAAGTTACGAAACGTATTTTTCACAGCAAAGTTCTATTTTATTACATAAAATTATTTCAAATAAAACCTAAAAGAATACTCGCTTTTACGAAAACTAATAGTTTTTTATATATAGTAAAGAGCATAAAAAGCATTAATAATTAAATCTCTTAACCTTTTATATAGTAAGAAGTTCCGCTTTGACGACGATGTAAGGTTTATTTTTGTAAGCTTATGTACTAAATGCTTTTGCACACATGCATATCAAACATAATCTGACGCAGGACGTCCACTGATAAACATATGTCGACCCCACAGACTTTCAACGTGACCGGTTACAAGAGGCCTGTATCCAGTGCGATCATGCGACCTTTGCAGGGTTATTCGTCTATCTTGCTGGTGGACGCCCTACGCTACGTTCTTGACCATATGGTATCTAATCAAGAACCTTTCCGCACTGTGCCCTGCCCATTGCAACTTGAGCTTAGTGGTGTACAGGGCTATGTTTCTTACTGTAATCTTAGTTCTTCTACGTATTTCTTCAGTTCAATCTAGTGGAGAAACATCGAACATAGCTCGTTGTTTGTCCTTAAACTTTTTTATAACGCCCATAGCAAGAGAACATGTTTCGGATTGGTTGAAGACGTTTGTTTTCAAGTATTGAAGTATTTGGGTCACAAAGCCCTCTCTATCTAGCCAGGGTTAATCTACTTAAAAATAACTTGTTCCAGATAAATGTACTCCTGTCGTCTAAAACTGTAGATCACAGTTTCCCTGTGATGTATTGGTTATGCCAAATCCTTTATATTCCACATGTGCACACATTCAATCAAAGGCAGTGTTTTATCAAGTTATTTGTAAATGAATTCTATGAAAAATTTTTCTTATTGACGTCGATAAATTGATAAGCAAGCCATTTATTTAGTTAGTAGAACATCAGCGTTCAATCAATTAGACGTATCAACCTTATTTGACTAAAATACATAAACACAAGAAAAACTCATGCTTATACCTACTCAACCTATCGTTTGTTAATAATTTTGGGAGAAAACATTAACATGGTTATTGAAAAACATTTACAGACCGATAGAGAAGTAAATTAAGACTGCATAAATAGACCTTCGTAACCTCACGTGGAGCGAAAGATAACTTTCGTGGTCAAATGTCCACGAAAACCATGCCACAAAAGTTACGAAAATTTTACATTTTCAAAAATTTACTAGTTGTTTCTTGACAAATATAAATACTAAAAAGCGGACGAAGAAATTAAAAAAGAGTTTTATACTAAATATTCAAACTTACATCTAAATCATTCTATTGTCTTTAAAATTTAACCATGAAGGGTTTTTTCAAAAGGTTGCCAGAAAAAAGTTAATGAATACCTATATTTTTTGTATCATAGCGACGAGAAAGGCAGTTGACCTCCAATGTTGCTGTATTAAAAGTAAAGTTTCCGTAGGGCCATTGAGCGTGTCTAAAAGTTGAGGCTCTTTGAAGCTATGGGCCTTTTTATGTCGCGTTCACGAATCTTTCACAATCGTGTAACCGAGACAAAATATTTTCTGACTCTTTCTGTTTAAACCATATAAATACTGAATTTTGATTGATCAATCTGGACTTATTAACAAATTTTTTGACATATAGTATGTGTACATAACATAACAAACAATAAATATATATGTGGTTGAACTGAGCGCGAGGTCGTTGGGACGCGCGGAGAACACCGGTTTTGCTTCCGTTTTTGGCGGTAAAATATTATTTAAAAAATATCTGTAAGCCCTATTTTATGTTTAAAATCATGTCTGCATAGATAAAAAAACAGAAAATCATTTAAAGTTAATTCCAAAGCTGTTTATTGAATGGGTTAGGAATTATGAACGTGTGACCGCCAAAAAACGGCCCTCGGAGAATCACTCTTATAATTTATATTAATAAATTATATTAATAAATTTTCGTCTTATAGCTGTTTGTTTCCCACTTCTTTTTTAATACTGGGTCTTTTGGTAATAAATGAACACCATTATTGTAACAACCTGGCACAGCACATAACGGCATTATGCTTTTGTAGATTGAAAACACAAAAAAAATATTTAAAAATAAACACAACTTCTGTACTGGAATGACAGATAGCTTTGGCCGCATCAACAATGCGCCACCTACAGGGAGAATTTGGCTGTGTGGATCCCCATTATTAGATCATTTTAATAGTAAAAACCATAAGTCCATCATCGACTCTGTCTGCGCCACGTCTGGCTTAGTCTAGAGTCAAGAGCAAACCCATTTCTAATAAAATATAAAAAAAGTTTTCTTTGAAGCGTAATAACTTTTTTTTAACATTATTCTAAAAGTATTTTTAATTACAATTGCTACAAAAATTATAAAATAAAAACATACTAAAAACTTAAGCTCAAACTGAAAAATCTCAAGCCAGTGAAATTGACATATCTCTCAAGCAATTAGACTTTACCGAGGAAAAGTATGTCCAATAATTAGCAAATGATCTCCTTGTAAGCGAATTTAAGCGAAGCTATGGCGGGTTCAGTACCAGTCACCCTGTATATTTGATTACTAAATGACTGGCTTACTTTGGTGCTTCAGTTTTAATGTAGGCGACACGGAGTCCATATTTTTCTTCACGTCAATGCGCACGGGTCTATATTGGGTTGCATAAAATTAAAAGGCATATCTTGTAGCTGCATAACGTTTTTCGGCAGTAGGTATCATCATTCCGCATAACGTCCATACCGAATAAATCATTTGGAATACTTTTTTTTTCCAATAACGCCTTTTCCGATATTAATACATCGGCATATTTTTTTTCGGATCAATGTGTTTTGTATAACGATTACTATACGAATAAATTAAAAAAAGGTATACGTTGGGTTCCCAAAACTAAATATTCTTTCATTTATTATAGTTTTGTATTTGATGACAAAATTATATGGCCTTTACTTTTATGCTTGTTAAAATTATGTTAAAGAAAATTAGAGTAATTTAGGAATATATCTATGAAACTATTATGCATTCAGAAAACACTGATTATCGTAGATTATGTAAAACTATAAGTATGCCAAATATGTTTTGCCAATATACATGACTTAAAAAATTAAGCGGGCGAATGGGCACCCGATACCCACACATGGACAGAGGTGTTTGCCATAGATCGTAAAAAAGAAGAGATATGTAATGGCTCTGCAATCATTCGCGAAACTGTCGTCAAATTTTTGTGTGCGTAACAATTACTAGAAGCCCTTGTATTTAGAAAGAACACAGTATTTAATCCACAACGCACACAAATCAGTGGACTGTGACCGATCCACCACGTAGACCGATAGTTCCTTTTGCTCATGTCGCGTTTACAAGGGTCACGCCTCCGTTTCATATCTCTTCTTCTAAGATTTGAGGTGGTAGCGTATCCTGTATGCTTGGTTGTGCTTAAGCTTTAAAGTTAGTGACCCTTACAAATCAGATACTCACTTAAGTATTGGTTTCTTTAAAAATAAAAACTATAGACAAGAAAATAATTCCTACAATCTTAAAGTAACACTTATTTAGCCATGACTGACTCAAACTGACCTATTATATCGAGTGATCATCAACTCACTTACTCACTCCCAAACTTGCAACTAAAACACCCTATTTTGTTGTGTTTTTATCGTTTGCTTTTATACCTCTATACAAAGAACACCTCATTTCTTCCAGATACATTATCAAAGACATCGTTCGACGAAAAAAACAAAGACCATTGGAATATACAAGCGCAATGGACGCTTCGACACAAGGTAAATAATACACCATCAACTTAAAAAAAATATGGACTCCGTACCGCGATACTAAAGAGAGAAGCAGGGTTCAAGCCTGTGTGTGCGAGATTATAGGGTTACAATGGCGGCTTACTTTGGTGCGAAGATCGTGTATTTACGATGATGACTGGCTTACTTTGGTGCTTCAGTATTAACACATTGAGCGCCATGGTGGTCACCGGTGGCCCCCAAACAATATAATTCTATTGTGTCTAGTTCCGTGGCAGTCAAAGGCTTAATTTAGGCGACACGGAGTCCATATTTTTCTTCATGTCGATGACTTACACCTACTCATCTAACGAGCTGCCGTTTCATTTTAATTGTTTGTTTTCATTTCTGTGTAAATCGTTGTACTTACTTTATTTTTCTGTTATGGTGTGCAAAAATCTATCTATCTATATACTTTCTGGTAAGCATATTAATTAACAAGAGTCAGTTTCTATCGATCTACTTTGAAATATAATAACTTTGGTAAGCATATTAACATGGAGTTCTATCTCTATTAACAAATTGATGTCATTAAATTAAGTACAAAGACTTTACGTACTTTTGGGGGCAATTGCGCCTTACCACATTGCAGAGAGATTCGCTTCTGGTCTCAGACAATTTCATTCGAATAATTCAGTATACTTCAAAAAATTCGATTTTAGTGTGAGTTTGAGTTTTAATGTTTCGTCGCTAGAATTAGCTATTTCGTTTATGTCCTTAGAAAACTACTATGCAATTTGCAAATGATTTTGGCCCTAAGACTAGTAAGGCGCACTTGTCCTCTATATAACATGTCACACATAACAATACGAAAAATGAAAAATGCACTTAAACATGTCAAACCCAATAAGACCCGCGGGCGGGCCGATAACAATTAATTTCCTATTGTGTCTGGAAACATGATACATGAAGGTTCAAAAACCACACAACGAAAAGAAAACCATTAAAATCATTAATTCCTTTCACGGCGTCTATCTGTGTCTGTGATGTTTAACTCAAGAGAACCACTCACTCAGCTCAAGCCAGGCCCTGGAGCTGGTTTTAAATTGACTTCTTCAATTGAATTTTGCGGATTATTATTGACCACACAATCAATAATACTCAGCAAAATTATTTTAGTAAATAGCAACTCTTGCTACTACACAATTAAGTGCAAATTCATATCGACCCCCGCATGCACTTGTAGCTTTATACCTAAACTGCGGAGCGGCCTGCTTCTACTCACCTTAACCACTTTTACGACCTTTTTCTAGGTGTCATCCCCTCCCAACACCAGGGTAGCAAAGAACGTCATACTATTTCTAGGAGACGGCATGAGTATCACCACACTCGCAGCCACCAGGGTCTACCTTGGTCAGAAGTACGGCCACCTTGGCGAAGAACTGAAGCTCAGCTTTGAGGTGTTCCCTTACACTGGACTATCGAAGGTATTGTTAATCTGTAGCTGTCCCAAAAAATTATGTATCCTTGAAACCCGAAGGCAGAATATCTTGAGACAGATCAGATTGACCCACTGTATGCTCTATGATCGTTCGTAGTTTGCGAGGTAGGTATTAGCAAAACAAAATACACTTCGGTCTCTGGGCTTCAGCTTTACACTAGTATATTACGAGGTGGGATGTGTTACCACTCATCCATACTAATACTAATATACTAATACTAATAATATTGTAAATGCGAAAGTGTATCTGTCTGTCTGTCTGTTAGCTCTTGACGCTTAAACCACTGAACCAATTGAGATGAATTTTGGTATGGAGACAGTTTGAGACCCTGGAAAGGACATAGGCTACATTTTGTTGCGATAATGAAACAATAAGGGGGTGAAATGGGGGATGAAAGTTTATATGTTTCCATATAAACTTTCATCCCCCATTTCACCCCCTTATTGTTTTTCAACTCTTGCGGGCGAAGTCGCGGGGAACCACTAGTAGTTTATAAGTTAATATGTTCTTATTAATAGTTGTAACACATTTGTTTGTGATCCTTAAAATCAAAATAAATAAAAATACATTACTTTCTGGGACAGCCTGTATATGAGCTTACTTATGGTGGCAATCTTTTTATTCTTTGAGTATTAAATATTCAAGTGTTTTTTTTTTCAAAATAAAGACTGTTGTTTCTTGCAAGCAGAAAGTACAAACTTTTATTAGGAAATGATTGTACCATAATAGATTTAAACCCGAAGAACCCACATTGTAAATGTACTTGTTGTAAGAGGTTAATGTCCTACACTTACGTTGAGGCGCTTTTGTACCCGAAGACAGAAAGATTATAAGAGCCTTGCAACGTTAATTGAGCACATAATGCGGTAATCCCTCGAGCGTGTTTCAGTTTGTTCCTAAAGCCATCATTACACTGGATGCTAAAGAAAAAACGACGTGTAAGACGAGTTCACACGAGGACGATTCGTGATTTTTGACGATTCGTCTTTTTTTCACGATTCGTTCTTTTTTTGACGGCGGCAATGCTTTTTGAATGCCCATGTTCACACGGATCACGAATCGTGAAAAAAAGACGAATCGTCAAAAATCACGAATCGTGTTTTTACAATCAAGTTTTAAAATCGTCAAAATAGACGGATTTTATACCAAATTTAATGAGGATATTTTGACGAATCGTGAAAAAACACGATTCCGTATGCAATGTAAAAGTCCATCCGTCATGACCTATCCTGTATTTTGACGAATCGTCAATGACAAATCCCGCGTGATTGATCCCTAATACGAATGAACAGCAGGTCTTTCGAAAAACTTGAAAGCTAAAGCGATTGGAATTCCAAAGAAAGCGATTACAATTTATTTATATACAGTGTGTTCCGTCACCGATGTCGGAGCCTTCAAGAGGTGATAGATGAATTCCCTTGTAACATGTTTTTCTATTACAAGAACCTCGAAAACAGACCAAAAAATATCACCTTTCCATACCTAGCCGATTTACGAAATAGTATGGGGAAGTGAAAAAATATATTGGGATTTTAAATTTGATACTATTGAGAAAGTGGTTGCAATTTTGCTTCTTAGTCACCACATGAAGGCTCCGACACCGGTGCCGGGACATATTGTATATGTTTGTTCAAGTTTGATAGCTATAATTGATCCCCTGACGTTAATTTGATAGCTATTTTTGCTGTTAAATTTTATTTTAAGTCAAAATTTACCTAGATTAAGATTTAAAAGAAGTTTTAATTTCGCTCGCACATTGCCAGGCCCCAAAATCCTTGTGGTACATAAGCCTCAACCTTTTGTTTAACTTAGGTAACTTTAGTTTTACAATTTCATTTGATCTTTCATGTAGTCATGTTACATATGGGTGAAATTTAATATTTGCTAAATTAATTTAGTTTTTTTTTTCTTCTATGAAAAATACTTACAAAAGTCCCTGTAGACTCATCAAGCCTTCTACTGCTTGATGGAATATTAAAAAATATATGAAAGAGAATCCTAAAGGGGTTTTTGTAATATGATTTACCCTTTTTAATCAGTGAATTTATCGGTATAAATGAGTTTATTCTCAAAATTATATAAAAACGAATACCTACATATGCTGCTAGAATACCTACATCAATCAGAAATAGGAATTTGTATTTATTCATAACCTTGACCAACCTTAACTAACACTCTAAAATTTCGCAAATAATCATCGACATGGTTGGTTACGGAAGTATGTATTATCCTGAACTATTCCTATCGATTAGTTAGTACAGCTATAGTAAAATAACGAATATTTATTCTGGTTCAATTCCCGCGTGAGACGCGGTTTGATGACAAAAATATTTGTCTAGTTTGTTTCTTTTTAAAAATAAAGGAATGTTCCCTAATAGTAACCTAGTAGTAGCTTACTTAATAATTTAAGGCAGTTTTCCTCCAGGGCCCATATTCTTTCCACATTGTATATCCTTTCTTCTTAGTACGAGTAGGTACATTGATTAAACCTATTTTAGCAATTTCGGTATGAACACGTCCCAAAGAATTTCAATTATGCAAATGCGCATAATTGAAATTCTTGGTATCGTGTTCATACTTTTTGTTTTGTGGATTCGCTTTTGTTTTTAATAAAACTGGCTAAGTGCGAGTTGGAATCGCGCACGAAGGTTTCCATACCATTATCTATACAACATTAGAAACTGTAAAATATTATAACTTTTCAAGTGTCTGCCTTTTGCTATTATTAATATCAAGCAAAGAATCACGTATGCTGTATGGAAGCCCCCTTATATATTTATTTTATTCTGTTTTTAGTATTTGTTGTTATAGCGACACAAAAAGTTCAACTATCAAGCTATCACGGTTCATTAGATACAGCCTGGTGATAGATAGACAGACAGCGGAGGCATAGTGATAGGGTTCCGTTTTCACCCTTTGGGTACGGAACCCTTTAAAAAGTGGTTGCGCTATTTCTCCTTACAGACGTACTGTGTCGATCACAACGTAGCTGACTCGGCATGCAGTGGCACAGCATACCTCACTGGTGTAAAGGCCAACAGTGGGACAGTGGGCCTTAGCGCTGCGGTGAAGAGGGGAGACTGTCAGGGCCAGAGAGACGGCCTCCACTCTGTCACTGGCTTAATGGACTGGGCCCAAAAGGCTGGGAAAGCTACTGGTAAGCCATTATATTTTTATAACTTAAGCAATTATTGTGCAAGTTTTTACGAAATTAAATCGAATTTCACTTACAAAAATTAAACGACTGTGTCATCCGGTGGGACTCGAACCCACGTCCCTTCGCTATCCGGGTGAGTGCTCTTACCAACTAAGCTACGGAAGACGTTAGTCAGTCGGCGAATTTTTGCAAGTGCTTGCTACGCTAGTAAGCCGGCGTTCGATTTCATCAATACTTATTTGTATACATTTCATTGCTCGTGACTGTACAGTGTTATTTTATGGTGACTGCTTTGTTGGTCTAGAGGTCAAAACGCTGGATTCTGCACAAGAAGTTTCAGGTTCTAATCCTGGATAATAGTATGTTTTTGGTACGTAATTGTATCTGCGCTTAATCAGCCTCCAATCATATATGATTTTTTACTTCCATTTTGAAACAAAAAAAAAACTGCCCAAATAACTCAACAATACGTGGACGAAGTTGTGTGACTATTTTTGTTATATAAAGGAATGGAGATAATAGTTTCGTGGAAAAATTAAGCAACTAGACTTGAACTACGGCACACAGTAGACATTTACAAAATTTTTATATATCTAGAGTCGTACAATTTAGGCGGTCTTCTTGCTGAAAGCAAATTCTTCTCTAAAGCCTTTAAACCAGCTTTGGTTAAGTGTGGCCTATAATGATATTACCGCCTAAATAAAATAAAAAAATACATGTTTTTATAATGAGTTTTAAGGGTGTTCAATTAAGAGTTGCCTGCCTGAATTAATGTGTTCTAAACTTAAAATTGTCTACAGTAAATAATAAACTAAGAGCCACTTGCAGCAAACGCTTAATCTCGGATTAGCGTCATCCTGTCTCTGTCATAATGTTCGGCGATGACAGAGACAGCATGACGTTAAATCGAGATTTAACGTTTGCTGCAAGTGGACCTAAACCTTTTAACCTATTTAACTGCTCGTGTGGCTAACGAAGGTGTGTGCACGTGTCGCTTTTTCCGGAAATCGGACCGACATATGGAGTTTTATGGGTATATAATGTTTTGAACAGACAATTACGTACTTTGCCAAAGTAAACACAACACTGATTGTGTTTAGAGTAGAGAAAATAATTAATTACGAGTACAGAGCTTTGATGGCCTTTTAAAATTATTTTTAAATGTATGTAAAATTTAGATAAAAACGCCTAAGGATTATTTTCACTACCTCGTCGGCTCGTACAAGACTTAACGTGAGCCATTATCCTATTTATTAAAGTAAGTATAGAATTAGTCCGGGTTCATTACACCAAGTTACTCAAAAGTCAAAACAGCAATGTATATAAAGTAGAGTAGACGTTAATTTAATTGAAGTAAGTTGGTGCCATTTTTGGCTTGCACACTCTTGAAGCTCAATAGCTCAACGTGTGACATATAAGTATTATTTAGTCATAATTTAGTGGAGAAACATTTTCTAAACCTGGAGTTCACCAACACATGTTATTTTTTTAAATCAGCCGGTTTAGAATTATTTGACGTAATTATTTTGTATGGGAATGCTGTCGAATTAACCGTCAATCGACGTTTACCGGCTGTCCTGTCAAGCCCCATAAGACCCGCGGGCGGGTTGGTAACAATTAATTTCTATTGTGTCTGGAAACATGATACGTGAAGGTTTGAGGAGTGGTGAACACGGGTCTAAGTCTTATTAATTTAATCCAGTTTTCTTGCAATATTACACCTTTTATAGTAAAAAAAAGGAACGTGATACTTACTGAGATCATCGTCTCTCCTACGTGAGATTGGGAGAGGTTTGAATTCTCCTCTAAACACCTTACGTTATTAATGGATGCCTCACGTTATTAATGGATGCCCCTCTAATCATTACCGATCATATTTTAGGAGTGGTGACCACCACAAGAGTGACGCATGCCACCCCAGCCGCGTCCTACGCCCACTCCGCAGACCGGAGGTGGGAATCTGACTCCGACCTGCCGAAGAAAGGTCTGCAATGCGAGGATATAGCCAAGCAACTCGTCAGGGGAAGGGTTGGCAGCCATATCAATGTAAGTTGCTTTGACTTTCTTCTTCTTTTCAGTTCACCAACTGCTCTGCAGTTATTATGCCTTCTTAATTTGTCTCCACGCTCTGTCACCGGTATCCTTATTTTTTTTTACGGGGGGAAATCCTCATGGACTACCCTCCGCCTGGGGAAAGGCGGAGGGGAGTGCCGGACTCTTACTGGCTAAAACCACCCCAGTGTCTCCACGCACGTGTGCGTGGGGCCGCGGGAATCCAAATTTTTCCGCAGCCCCACACGAGTGCACTGCACGGGGTAGTAAGGTGTTAAATTACCCCGTGCATCGCTCAGAGGTGCGCGCTGACACCCGCGCGCGCCTGCGACTCGGGTCCGTCGAATAGGGGGCGGGGACTTCCCCAAGTCTGCGCCCGGTGCGCTTTCTGCGGCCGGGGAAGGGAGTCGAGATCTCCCTCTCCCGTTCCGCAGTTTCCTTCTGCGACATCACGTCCTCGCAGAAGGACACCACCGCGTCCCACGACTCTGCGCTACCGACCATCCTCCGCACTACAGCCGGCAGCGACAGATCGCCTTACTAATGGCACCAGTAGACGCCAACTGGTTTTTATAGTCCGACAATTTCATGCGCGACCCTCTTGCCTGCAAGGCGAGTCGGGTGACAAAGCGCCATTCACACCACGTGTCATAGGTAATCCCTATCCCAGAACAACACCCGTCCCCGCTGACTTCTAGCATGCCTCGTCCCCCGCACCTCTGGCGACCGCAGGAAGGTCGAAGGAAGACTATAGTGGGTATCTCTCCCGTATCAGATGGTGCATAGCTTCTAGCAGCCCTCGTCGCCAGTGCAATGTATGCGAAAAGCATTTTTCGAGGGCTAGTCGATGAAAAATGACCCAAAACTGGTCAGGATCCCCTTAACAGAGTCACTGAGGTCAGATGGCAGTCGCTTCACTGTAATTACCTGATCTGCCAAATCCTAGATCATGGTCAGCAGACCCTGGGCCCTCGTGTGTGAGTGTACAACCGAGATAACGCTAGCATGATGATGATGCGTCGATGAAAAAATGTTTTAAACTTTCGATTTCAATTAGATTGCCATTTGTTGTAATGCATAATTAATATATTTTAAAGGATATTACAATTTTAAATATGTTTAATTATAATAACTAACTATATATACAACTTATTAATAAAAATTAAGATAAATTACTTAATACAACACAGAAACAAAAATTATAAAAAGGGTCCTTGTGGTAAGGTTCCTAGGATGCTGGCAGCATTACCGCGCTGGAAATTAGATTGCTGAAGGCTTTTTTCTGAAAATTACTCATCATACCTTGCTTCCATTATGAATGAATTGTGTGATGTTTAAAACTAGGTTTGTGTATTATAAATTGTTTAGATAATTACTACACTCTGTATTTTGCCTACGTTAATTATTGGTGGATGCACGTTAGAAAAGCATTTGAGAATTGACAAACTTTCGTTGTCGTCCGCCCAGAATAAAATTATATTTGTGGCTGAAAATAGAAAAGAAAAATATAGGCTTTCTCGTCACAACACTCTTCGCGAGTGTCCTTTATTTACCTACTTCAGTGACAATTACTTATTGTATTAATGGTGTAATTGCAATAGCTTTCAGGAAAGCAAAAGAAGATTTCAAATTGACGTCTGGAAAGCATTGATGGTTACAAAATAACGGAAAAATGACAATAATTCATAGTCAATTCATTAGTTTGCTTAATCGCAATGGATTTCATATAAGGCGGCTGTGGGTCTTCCACTTAACGATTTACTATTTTTCCTTTTTTTTAGGGTTACGTAGTCCGACAAGGAACCCTTATAAGATCGTTCAGTCCGTCCGTCCTAGTCTGTCACAGCAGAATATCTTCTACGTTTATGGATTGATTTGCATGTAACTTGGTTCGAGGATCCTTCACATATAGATCTCATTTTTTTAAATAAGAAAAATTAAAATTACCCCTTTTTAAGGGTACCTCCCCATACATGTAAAGGCGGGGGTGAATTATTTTTTTGAGTGCACCCCCTTGTGTGGGGTATCGTTAAAAAGGACTATGAAAATAAGGTAGGGTTTCCATACAACACTTTTTTACACGGTGCCAAAGTCGTTTACACGGTGTACCCCCCCCCCCCCCCCCCGTAATTTCTAACGTCTTAGACCTATAAACTTTAAATCACTCACGTAAAGAAACAGGCGCGGAAACTCTTATTTAAAATTGTTTCGGGTATCTTACGATGAATACTTTTGTAATTATGAATAAAATATAAAAAAATAATTAATATTATACTAATTCATAAAGGTTTTATAGGACCAATAGCTCTTCCAGACATTTTCGATGCGGCGTGCTATCTCTTTATCTAGTCTGGTCTGGAATGAGACTATTTGTCTTAAGCGTAAGATCATGGACATGTGTATTCTTCCCATCCTCACGTATGGCGCCCAAACTTGGTCTTTGACTAATCGTCAGAGGTCCAGGCTGGAGGTCTGTCAGAGAGCAATGGAGCGTAGTATGCTGGGCGTAAAATTATCTGATCACATTTGAAATACCGCACTGCGCTCCAAAACTCTCATTACTGATATCTCCACAAAAGCTGCTCAGTTAAAGTGGGACTGGGCCGGACATGTCTGCCGCATGTCAAACGACCTCTGGGCCAAGATATGCACCAAGTGGGTCCCTTTAAATGGAAAACGACCACGCGGTAGACCCAGAAGGCGGTGGCGTGACGAGCTGGACTTATATCGAGAAGACTGGGAGGCAATGGCCCAAAATCGTGGAGAGTGGAGAAAGGATAGGGAGGCGTTTGCCCTGCAGTGGGACACAACAGGCTCCTAATAATAATAATATACTAATTCATTTATCACTATTTTTTATTGGTTTATTTTAGGTTATACTAGGAGGCGGTCGAAAGAACTTCTTCTCAACCAAAGAAAGAGATACCGAAGGGTACCGTGGCAACAGAGCCGACGGAAAGGATCTTATACGTGAATGGCTACTAAAGAAGCGATCTTTTGGGGTCCCTGCTAAATATGTGTACAACCGTCTTGAACTCCTGACACTGAACCCTAAGATCTATACAAATGTCCTGGGTCTGTTTTCCCCGGACCATATGCCGTACCATTTGGAGGCTGGTGACGATGACCCAAGTCTTAGTGAAATGACGGAGAAAGCAATCGAGATTCTATCACAGAACCCTAAAGGTTTCTTCTTGTTTGTTGAAGGTGAGTGTATATCAGAGATTCCCAAACTTATTTTGTCTAACGCAAACTTTGAAAATCAGTTATTTAGCAGCGCCCCACATTTTTTTACCTTTAAAACCTCAATAACATATTAGTCTCATCTGGAGGTTCATTAAACCTATATTCTTAACGTGACTTTTCTTACAAGAGAGTAGTAATGGCAATTATTGCTATTTTTCGTTAATTAAATTAGCATGCTAAATTCCGCAGCTTAGCAGGCGAAGTGCTATTGCTATGTTAATATGAAATTTTATCAAATATAAGGACAAAGACCAACAATTTTATTTTAATAAACAGTTCACCTAACGCAAGCAAAATACGACTCTAAATGCAAGCATTACCTAACTTTGAAAAAAAACGATTGCATACAGTTACTTTCTTCCCATTCATTTGTTCGTATTTCGATCGAGTCACGTTTGGCGGCAGTCGGAAGCCGATCGTCGCCCGATAGGACCCGAACGTGGATTAGCAAACCTGCCTGCTAATCTTGCTAAATAGTCAGTGCGTGCGAATCTATGAAAGTAATATGACGGCCGTACAATGCTTCGCAACTTCAATTAATTGAATTATTGCTAATCATGAAATCGCATGCTAATGCTAATTATTCCATTACTACCAGAGAGAGCAATAATTATGCAACTTTACAATACTAAATCACAATTTTTTTCTGGGCCCCTTACCGCCTCGCTCTAGGCTTTCAGCGCCCACGAGGGGGCGTTATCGCCCATTTTGGGAAGAGCTGGTGTATATGAAGGTTTGACTTGCCTATCGAAGCCAAGACTAGACGCCACAATAATACATAAAATAGCAAAGTTTAGTTGAACTAGTTAATGCGAAATAAGAAAATAAACATTGTCTTCTTTTTACATTCAGCTATAAAGTAAGATAGGGAACTATTAGTAAGACAGTCTCCTAGAAAATCGGCATGTTTGCCTTTTTATCCAACTTTGCTAAATATATAGGTTTGCTAGATTGAAACAACTCATTGAATGTTTTATCATAATCGAAATCTCAACTTTACGAAGCCAATTTAAGTTTTGTCAATCTTTGAAAGTACTTATGATGAATAGGTGCGGATACGATTTTTATTTGTAACTATTTATACCTAGTTAGATAGAAACGAAGGCCTTTCTAAGTACATACTTAATACTAATATTTACATTTATTTGGTTGACAAAACTATTACATAATAGTTTTGTCAACCAAATACATGTAAATATTGTTCCTTATCAGCTTAAAGCACTTAGAAAAAAAATCCATCTTATGGATTTTTTTACTTTTAATTTTGCAAAAATAGCTCGTTTGTTGGCCTAGCAGACCATACTCGTATACACAAAATATTTAAATAAGTTACAGTTAGAAGAACTGGTTTTTCTCCAGTTAAAACTAATAGTAAAAACTAGCTGCCTTTGCTCGATTTGCTAGTCGTAACTAGAATTTACTTACTTAAATATCAGAATTTAGGCAAAACTAGTTTTAACATTGAACCTTAGTTAAAACTAGTTTTTGATAAACTTGTTGAGGATAGTCTAAAATAGTATCAACTATTGTTCAATCAATGGATATTTCCAAGCTACATAGCGTTGAGTTAGAGATTTAAATGAGATTTATCAAAGAAATGAAAATTTCAGGAGGCAGAATAGACACAGCTCATCACGAGACCAAAGCTAGGAAGGCGTTGGATGAGACGGCTGAATTCGCCAAAGCAGTGGAAGCAGCCATCCGAATGGTTGATCTGGAGAATACCCTCATTGTGCTGACGTCAGACCACAGCCATACCATGACTTACAGTGGCTACAGCAAAAGGGGCACGGACATACTTGGATTCACCAACAAGGTTGGTAATTTCATTGGCCATTTATTAGAAGCCGGCTCCTTAGGTAAATGTTGATTTTGAAATTTACCACCGCACGGGGATTGGACCCCTCATTTATTGATATTCTCTACTGCAGCAGCAACACGGTTCAATATCGATTAGCCTGCTTGAAGCCAGTTTCGCTTAGAATGAAACGGCGTATGTCACAAAACTGTTTTTCGTGAATTACTCCAGATTGATCTATTACAGTTGCCGAGCAAATATTTCCAAAAAATGCCAGTATAAGAGCTCTTTTAGTGTCAAGCTGCAATAAAAAAAAGTGACGAGTTCAACGGCAGACGAATTCAGCATATGAATACATATAATTATATTTTCATCTCACCTGTTCGGAAAGTTGAACTTCCATGTGTAGATAGCCGGGTGGGAAATAGCTTTTCCCTCCTATTTAAACTCCTACTATTGAATAAAAGGCTACTATCGAGAGTATCGATAGTTATTTCAATAGTCAGAGCTGTATCAGCTATCAATAGCGATTTTAATATTGAACTTTATGACCATCGATACTATCGATATTTTATTGATACTTTTGCTTTTGCATCCACTATCGATAGTCTATCGATACCATCGATATTTTATCGATACTATTGCTTTTGCCTCAACTACCGATAGTCTATCGATACTATCGATATTTTATCGATACCATTGCTTTTGCCTCAATCGACTGCCTCGTTGGTCTAGTGGTCAGCACGCTGGGTACTATCCACGAGGTCCCGGGTTCGAATCCCGGGTCGGGCCGAGAGTGTTTGGGTTTATCTGTCTTGAAATTACTCAGACACAGCTCCGGAGTCAGGAAGTTGGTGGTGTTAACACCCGTGCCTCGAAAAGCACGTTAAGCAGTTGGTCCTGCGCCTGATCTCTCTACGGTCATGTCGGACTGCTGTCTCACCGAATTATGAAAGTGAACGAACAGAGAGTGCACGTGTGTATTGCGCACACACTTGTGCACTATAATATGTCCTGCGCAGTTGGCTAATCTCTGTTGAGATAGGCCGCCGTAGTCGAAATCGGCTAGGAGGATCTATACTATTTTGCCTCAACTATCGATAGTCTATCGATATTTTATCGATACTATTGCTTTGCCTCAACTATCAATAGTCTATCGATATTACACACCAAGTAAACCTGACTCAAAGTGAGTCATTGCATCCCTAGGGACGTAATGTTGTATGAAATTTCATTACGTCTCTAGGGAGGCAAAGTAATTTGAATTTCGAATAAGGGTTCGTAAGCATGATCACACTAGCCCGTCCCGCACCAAAGATAACATATTTGAAATTTGAACCCGGCAGCCAAGAATTTCAACGGAATGGAACGAAAAAAAAACGCGTAAATAAAGAAATAAATTAAAAAAAAACTTAAGTATTTTAAGAAATTACAAACAATGTCTTCGTAAAACTGTCGAGTGCCGATGTTTATGACACCGGAGTCCAAGATGTAAAGCTGCTGGTATTGTTAATAATAATAAACTGCCAGAAAAGTCAAAGGAAATATGCTTATTGATGAAATAAGTTTTTTGTAGTACATATTTTCATTGCCTCGTAGGAAGTGTGAAAAGCAGAGTATTCTCCTCGGGGATAAAGATGTCTTCGTCTTGGGCGAGCTTAAATCGCTCGCTCCACTCAGGATTCTACTTTTAACTCCATCGCTATGCTCGGGAGTAAACACTAACTCTTGAATCCTTCGTTACGCTCGAGATTAAAGATGACGCCCGTAACATAAGACATAACTTTACCCCCTTAGTGAATAATCTACTATTATTACTTTGTAAGCTATTTATATTTATCGTTTAACATTTTGTTTACGCTGTCTTGTTTTACCAAATTTATGTAATTATTAAGTTAGATTTGTTTACATTGAAAACATCTTTATTAGCTTCAAACGCAAATAGGAGTTTATAAACCCCTGAAGATAGAAAATGAAAGGTAATGCAAACGGTATTCGATAAGGCGTTATGTTCATATTACCTCGTGGGAGAGCCAGACCAAATTAGGCAGGGATTGCCTCGATTTGTAGATTTATTAACGCAATCATTTGAGAATAAGGCGATTATTTAAATTTAATCTCGGGCTCAAGAGATTAACTTAAACCAAAATAACGCGAGATTATATTTTTGTATTGTACACAAATTAAAACTTTCCTACCTGAGCAATAACCGGGTTTTGAAAAAGGCATTTTTATAGAAACAAGAATTTTACCTATTCGGAAATTGAAATGAACAAAAACATTCCTTTTACCTTCAGGACTAACAGTTATTATTATTAATTATTCACGGCAATCATTGAAATGAAATTTCATAAGCATAAATATATTTTAACGAAACCTTTGTTTTAGGTTAGCCAAAAGACAAGACTTTGTTTAATCTCTTGATTAATTTCTTTTTTTGTCAAACGGCGAAAACGAATATAATAATATAATAACTACCACTATTTTTAATTCCTCTAAGAACGTAATAGTCAGTTTAGCGTAAGGTCAAAATAACAGGTCTTTACCTCTGATATTGTATAAGTATGGACAAAATTGAAAAAAATATATATTTTTATAAACCTAATTTTGGTGTTCCTTGAAAATGTCTTAACCCATTTTAATGCAATTGCAAAGCAAAGTTAGATGGATTAAGAGATATCCACTACGTGTTTTAACATCTCAAAAACAGAGTAAAACACAGATTGCTTCAGTATTTATATTTTACACTCTCTATTCTTTCTGTATACTTATTGTAAAACGGTTCCGCGCAAATGCGCGTTGTTGGCTTTTCGTCCATGGCAATTCGGCTAGCAGGACATTATAAGTATCATTTACACTCTGAACAGCACTGGTAAATGTCGACTGCCCCAATATAGCTTCTTACATGTTGTATCGTTCGATTCCAGATGAACGCGTCAGACAACCTTCCGTATACTACCCTCAGCTACGCGAACGGGCCTGGGTACAAGCCGCACACTAACAACATGCGGCATAACATGGAAAATGATGATCTGAGTGAGTATTCTTTACAAAGTAGCGACTACCTCCGCGGTCAATGTGGGAACCCATATTTTCTATACAACGGCGTAGACGTAAGAGGGATCGTTATCAGAAGGTTTATAAATGGTAGCGTGCGTACACGAATTATTAGTCCGGTTAGTTATTACAGACGCCCGTGATGTCCCACTGCAGGGCAAAGGCCTACCTACCCTTTTTCCAGTCCCCACGATCTTAGGCAGCTGTTTCCCAGTCGTCCAACCAGGCATACAGCTCGTCACGGATCGACGGACGTTTTCAGTATCACAATCAAATTAACACAAAATAATTAACGGTGAAAAGGATGGCTTCGGTTTAAATTCAATACAACGACGCAAAACTCAAGACACAACAACACATTCGTGTCGGCTCTCAGTCCCTAACAATCCACGGGGTTCTCACGTTTCCGTCAAACGAAATGTCAAAATGTCAGAAAGAAGTGCTGCCACCGCCGTATCGACCATGCCCAAGTAAACTACTTGACGTTTCCGACTAAACTCAAGAAAATTGCCATAGTTTGGTGTAAACGTATGATGTGATGTTTAAAGGTCATAACCGAATGACGTCTGTCATCGCGTTCAGACAGCTCGAAACTTTAAAATAAGCGCCGCCAATCGCCTCACGCTCCGTTGATGTATATTTTTAGGGGTTGTGGTACTATTTTCTCGGGCCTGGGTGTTGTGATACCATCGTTGTTTCTGATTTCCTTGTCACGTGCTTTACCCACTTAGTCAATAAATGATGATGTCCAATATTTATTTATATTTCAGCGAGTTCAGTACAAATGAATGCTGTATAAGTTTCCTTTCACTCTGAGCCAATTCTGAATAACGACATCAAATCCTTCTTCACGAATCATTCTATTGATAAATGGATAATACCACATGCAGCGGTTTTTGGTCGCTAACATACATACATACAGACATACACGCCGGGAGACCTTATTTTATATAAAGAAGTAGTGATATGTCAATCAGATGAACGCCTCGGACAACTTTACATCACTAACTCTCGGACACGACCCGAGTGAATCCATATTATCCATACTAATATTATAAACGCGAAAGTGTGTCTGTCTGTCTGTCTGTTACCTCTTGACGCTTAAACCTCTTACCCATTGAGATTAAATTTGGTATGGAGACAGTTCGAGACCCTGGAAAGGACATAGGCTACATTTTGTCGCGGTATATAAACATAAATGAGGGATGAAAGTTTATATGCAAATCCAACTCTTGCGCGGGCGAAGTTGCGGGGAACCACTAGTATTCTTATATGTGAAATGAGAGCATTATTCAAAGCCCGTACGGATATATTTTCTTATCCTTATTTGTAATTAAACATACTTATCTCGGGCAAAACTAAAAGAACTTACCGAAGTAGAAATTACGGCCCAATTCAAGATTCAACCATTAAATTGCTCCATCCACCGAGCGGCATAATTGTTACTTGTTTGCCAATTAACTTTTAGTAGCTTGCTTGTATCTTCAACATTATTTAACCACTTGGTTTTATTTTGGTCCTACTAGAGGTACGTAATTCAAGGGTACAATAAAATTTGGGTCAAAAGAAACGTTTTAAACATTTCAGTTATCTTTTTTTTTTTTAAATAAAACCGTGTTGAAACAACGACGAGAATATTGTGAAGCCAAAGGGCACACATTTTAAATCAGTCTGAAATTTACGACACCGTAATAAAATAGGTGCCGAGTAATTTTTCATGCAAAATTTGAATAACAAAGGGTATTCATGACGCTCCCATGAAAAACCATTTATAAAAAGTCATGGAAAGTCACCAACCTTCTTCAGTCTTTGTACAAAAGTTATCAGAAAATATTTGTTTGTGTTTCTTGATGCGTAAGTATGTCTAAAAACATAAGGTGATAATTCTAGCCCTTTGGGGCAAATGTTTATTGTTATTATATTCACAAAAAAATCTTTTACCTTAACTTGGCTGATAGTAGGCTGATAAATTAATATTAATTCGTGAATGTATTGTTCCTATCTTCTCATGATAAAACTTAGTTCTTCAAAACCGACAGTGCTAAAGGTCTAAACACGCATAAGCGTGTCAGCTAAGTTCCTAAAAAGAATAAGCGAGCAACGTCCCTTAATATATGTTACACGAACCATTTGGAACTACTTAAGACCCCTTCATAACTCATATACGCATCATTGACTCCCATTTTCAAATTTGACTTTCTTTTTTTTGTGGTTCAAATTTATGTAAATTCTATTGTTGCCGAAAAAAAATAAATTAAAAATTTAAAAACCCCCGACACAAAATATTAGATGCACATAAAAATCCTAAAGCAAGGTTTTATAACTATTGAATTATAGCTAGATACAATACAGTTGGTTAAAATGGAAACCCTATAAAAAGCAAAAAATAAAACTGAAATTTTGACCCTACGTACACAATTTTTAATACTAATGTTGTCGCGTCGGGGGACCGCACTAATATTAGACTTACTTTGTGTTATAGTATATAGTTACGTAACATATTACTATAAAGTTTTTGTATAAGTCCTCAATCCATTTATTTAAATAGCTTTGCTTCCCGAACAAGTTTTTGCGAGTCGCGCGAATTTTGGTGGACGGCGCGCAAGGTCTATAAGTGCGGTCCCCCGTCGCGACAACATTAGTATTAAAAATTGTGTACGTAGGGTCAAAATTTCAGTTTGATTTTTTGCTTTTTATAGGGTTTCCATTTAAACGAACTGTATTGTATCTAGCTATAATGCCATAGTTATAAAACCTTGTTTTAGGATTTTCATGTGCATCTATTATTTTGTGTCGGGGGTTTTTAAATTTTTAATTTATTTTTTTATTTCATGCTGTTTGTAGGGGACTCCATATTTTTTAAATTTCATTTTTATTATTTTCTTGCGTTTTAAAATTCTAAGTAATGTGGTTTTTCATCAGGTTTTTAATCAATAATAAATTATTATTATTATTGTTATAAAATAGTTGAGGAAAAGTAAGTAGGTAAACTTTAAAATAAAATGCAATTCGCAATTTTGTGATAACGACCATCTTGGATTTGAAATTGCCCTTTTATTTGATACCCATATTGAAGGAGTTTAAAAAAATATGTAATCCACCATTTTGTTACGGCGGCCATCTTGGATTTAAAATTTGTCATGGTGTATAGTATTCTACTATTCAGGCCCTTTCATTTAATACCCATATTGAAGGAGTTTAAAAAAATATGTTATCCGCCATTTTGTTACGGCGGCCATCTTGGATTTGAAATTTGTTATAGTGTATAGTATTCTACTAGTCAAGCCCTTTTATTTGATACCCATATTGAAGGAGTTTAAAAAATATATGTTATCCGCCATTTTGTTACGGCGGCCATTTTGGACCGATTTTCATCAAACATAGCTAGGAACACTTCCGACTAATTAATCATTCAAACAAAAAAAACTAAATCAAAATCGGTTCATCCGTTTGGGAGCTACGATGCCACAGACAGACACACACACACACACACACAGACACGTCAAACTTATAACACCCGTCGTTTTTGCGTCGGGGGTTAAAAAAGTGGTCAATGATATTAAAATAAGACGTACTTATCATTAAAAATGGATAGCGACTTTTCAGGCACCTTCCATGACCTCTGACCTTGAGACGCGGCTCGGTTTCGGGGTCTGGTTGCTTGTTAAAATTTCACCTTTTATCCGCGATCAAATGTTAAAAATTAAAATGACCCAATTTACTCTGACTACTCTTATTGTATTTTAGGTGTAAAACTTATCACTTTTCTTAATGACTTTAAGTACTTTTAAATTAATAGGTGGTTGCCCATTAGGTAAAGTTAGTTTATTAGATCATATTGCTGGGCAAAGGCCTCACCTCAACTACAAGGAGATACGAGCCATACTCCATCTGTGCTCAGTGCAGAGAGGTGTCTGTAAGGCAAGTGACCAACCTTACAGTCGAATGTTATCAACCCGCCCTAGGGTCTCTGGCTAGATTGTTGCTAATTAATAAAATAAACCTTATATTTAACATGACTTTACCCACTCAGCTATTAAATTGTGGTCTTCGACAAATAATCCATTAAAAAAGTTATTGTTTTGGCAGTCTGCAAAATCACACGGTTTTCGAGGTACATTGACCACTGCTTTGATAGCCATACAAAATGCATAAACAAACCGCTGTAAAAGTATGTATGTATGCATATACTATGGTACCATAGAAACATGACATTAGGAGAGGTATAAGGGTACTTTTAGATATGTGCTAGATATGTTCTAGCACATACTTAAAGTATCCATCTAATATAGGTATGAACAACTGACATGTACTTTCATTGAGGGCATTCCATGCCCTCGTAGTCCCGTATTCCGATCCCGGGTCGGGCCAAAAGTTTCTGAATTTTTTTTACTTAAAATAACTCAGACATACCACCTCCGTGCCACAAAAAGCACGTTAAGCCGTAGGTTCTGCGACTGATCTATCTCCGATCATTTGGGATTGCCGTCGCAACGAATCCAGAGAGCAAAGGAATAGAGTCCCGCGCAGTTGACAGATCTCTGTTAAGGTTGACCACGTAGTCGAAACTCGGCTAGGTGAACATCATCATTATTTACCATCTTTTTCATTTCAGGCAGCCCGAACTACACCTACCCATCGCTGGTGCCGTCTGCCCGCGAGACCCACGGAGGGGAAGACGTAGCGGTATTCGCTACCGGACCCTGGTCACACATCTTCTCGGGCAACTATGAGCAGAACTACATACCGCACGCTATCGCGTACGCCGCGTGTATAGGCCCCGGGTTGACTAGCTGTAAAGTTTGATAGTGATATTTTGATTTTGAGTAGGTTTCTTAATTTTTACCATACATCCTATACCTATCGAGACGAAGTAAGCGCCTTTTCTTCCGAAACTTATCAGTGCTTGGTACTGATAAGAATAGTGTCAAATTTGGCCTCTATTTTATAATCGATATTATAAAACATGAGATATTTCGTCTTCAACAGCACTTTTCAACAGCACTTTTATATTAAAATAAGTGAATTTGTTTGACAGAATGTGTTGAAGAAAAAACGGAGGCATTCAGTGCCAAGGAATTTTGCGAAATTTTTCTGCAACAAAATTAATGATATTTCATCTCTATAGGTTATGTGCTCGGTGGTACGTGGAACCATATTATAAACATCATAATCAGACGCAGGACTTCTGCTAAACATCGCCAGCCATAAATCAAACTGACAGATTGCAAACGGTGTGCATCCAGCGCGTTTACACGATCCATTTTAGGCTCCGCTCCGCTCCAGATGGACCATCGACTACCGGTGGCTAGCGACAAGCGTTTACATTATTTTCAATACGATTTGAAGAGTCGCCGCACACGTGAAGCGAGTGGCGTCCACTCGCGACTCAGTGTTCGCGACATGCCACCGGTGGCGACCATCTTATCATTTTGACAATACGTCTGTTAAAGAATCTGTAGATTATACGTTCAGTTCAGAGGTTAGTGTTAAATTGTAGCGGCCACCGACCACCTTCGTTTGCGTAGGACCAAAGGCCTTGGCGCGCGACATCGGCGGTGGTCGGTGGCTCATCTACGCGAAGCCTTACCGGTGGACGACCTATGCTGCGATATTTTTTATTCGATTTCATTCTCTAGCTGTTCATCGTTACTTAGGTTTATAATTTGTGATTGAATTTCTTCATATTTGTGTTCGTAACTTTATATGTTTGACACACGTTGCTGGAATTCGTAATCAGAAATTAATTGTAAACTGTGTATTTGGCTACTTAACTTGGTGATACAGCCTTTAATCGATGTTCTAGTACGTTTTAGCTTTGTTATTTCCTCCATCCTCGTCGCCAATTAATAAATATTTAAAATACCATCAATATTATGGATCTATGTTTATTATTGTTTTTTTTTAAGTGATAAGCATTCACTTTGCAATCTAAATATATTATTGCACTTGAAAAAATGACCGCCAGAGGCGGGAATCGAACCCGCGTTCCTCGCATGCCGGGCGATTGCCTAACCTCTCGGCCACCCTGGCGTTGGCAGAGCCTGTCGAAATTTTCAAGTGCTTCTTAACGCTGTAATGCCGCGTTGCTTTCCTCAATGTTGTTGAGGGTGTAATCCCAATAACATTGATGAAAGCAACGCGGCATTACAGCGTTAAGAAGCACTTGAAAATTTCGACAGGCTCTGCCAACGCCAGGGTGGCCGAGAGGTTAGGCAATCGCCCGGCATGCGAGGAACGCGGGTTCGATTCCCGCCTCTGGCGGTCATTTTTTCAAGTGCAATAATATATTTAGATCTATGTTTACTTACAAATTATAAGAATGAAAGGTGCAGTAAGCTAAAGTGGCAGTGGGCTGGTCATGTCTGTCGCAGAACCGACGGGCGTTGGAGTAGGAAGGTTCTCGAATGGAGACCACGTCTCGGGAAACGTAGTGTTGGACGCCCCCCTGCTAGGTGGACCGACGACCTGAGGAAGGTGGCCGGTGTTGGCCGGATGCGAGAAGCGGAGGATCGTGAAAGTTGGCGCCGTCTTGGAGAGGTCTATGTCCAGCAGTGGACTGCAATAGGCTGATATGATGATGATGATGAAGAATGACGTTACCATAGCAACAGTCACAATAATCAATCACAGAAAATAGTTTGTATGTGACAGTCTCCAATCCAGAACCTTCCTGCTTCAACGGCCGTCAATTCTTGCCATGTGCCCATTGCCATTCGTACTCACTGATCCGCGGAGCTATGTTCGTTACTTTAGTTCTTCTCCTACGTATGTGCTCATTCCTGACTCCATACCGTAGAGAAACACCGAGTCCTCTCCATAGCTTGTTGCGTCACCTTGAGCTTTTTTCTAAGGCCAATAGATAGAAGCCCATGAACGTATCACACAAAAAAATGTATTAAAAAGGAAAATACTTTGACGGAACGATAAACCGTAGCAACAACACATCGTTCAATTAAAATGTGTCCCAAACTGCAATATTACTCAGATGCTTTTCTAAAAGACGTCAGTGTTTTTTGCAGTGTGGTAGCTATAATTATTTCTAAGTTTTTAGATATGACTTTGTACAACAAAGCGGCCTCCAATTTATCATTTTGCAGTTCCCCGCAACTTCGCCCGTGCTAAAAGTCGAATTTTCCATACAAAGTTTCGTCCCTGATTTCACCCCCCTGGTGATTTTATATCGCGACAAAAATTAGCCTATGTCCTTTCCAAGGTTTCAAACTATTTTTGTACCAAATTTAATTAAAATCGGTCCTGTAGATTTGGAGCCTATTCAATACAAACAAACCAATCTTTCCTCATAATAGTAGTGTAAATTGTATAATTAACAAGTCTTTTCAAATAAAAACGGGCTTTTCTGCTTAAATTATGTACTAGCCCCCTTACGTCCCAAAATCAGTGTTCCTACTTATAGCAAAAGCAAAACTAAAATAATTGACCAAATATTAAGCTAAAACCAGCAAATTACAAACTAGGTAGTTATTAATAAAATGTATAGCTAACTAAATGCAATATTTAAGTGTTAGTAAAACCTTATAGTATTACTTTCAAATGTCTATTAAACGCATTTTACGTTTTATAGCTTAGATCTGTAATAAATTATAAGATAGGTACTTGAAAACTTTATTTTAGAATTTCGCATTAATGTCTACTTAATCTCAACTTAGATAATTAGTTGTGTTGTTTGTGAATGGTTATTAAAACGTTTTTGTATTTATTTACTGACTTTTATTTGAATAATGCAGCCTTACTAAAATGTAAAGACCTTTATACGTAGGTACGTATAAAGGAAATCAAATCAACACGTCAAATTTGACATATTACCTCGACAAAATATTGTATTTGATTGTATTTGACTATAACTGACTTTGCCAATAAGTACTTTACCCTATTTTTTTAATGCTAACATAAATGTGTATGCCAATATGGCTGATCAGATTACAGTATGAACTTTTTTTTCACCTTATTGGTAACAACACCATATGAATATGTACCTGTGTTTCACAAATAAATGATTTTATTTTATTTCTACACTGCGACTTTTTGTTGGATAAAGCATCGATGCGTAAGTACTGCGGCATCACGTCAAGGTGTTCATTTGAACTACAAAAATAACTTTTATTACGTAGTAGGTAACAGAGGCAAGGTCGAAGAGGGTAGCCTGACGTGCCATTAGTACCTACCACTGCACACGCAAATACGTAGAGACACTTTGTGACGTCAACTCCGGATAATCATCCGGAAATACAAGTACAAAAATATCCAACACCAATGTCTCAATCTACGAATATTACTGCTAAACTAATAAAGTTATCTTAACCGTATTTGTTTCATATGTTTACGCGAATTGTTGAACTCATTAAAACACATTTTTTTAGAAATTAGAAAACACCCAAATTTCAATAGAGAAGATGGTTGGAAAGTTTCACCGGCATGGGATCCTATTCTAGCAAAAACCAAAGCAACACCTCGCACTGCAAGATCTCAAGACACGGTTAGCTCTTTCTGCGTAAGTAGGAACGTAAATTAATATTAATGAGTGACGGTAGTTGAATTTTTCAAAACTTGTAATGACAAATAATACCTTAGTCTCCCTGTGACCACGAACGCTGTAAAGTGTTCGAAATGACAGGTATTAAATAAAATGTAAATATATCGCGAAGTAATCCGTAAAATTGTGTTTTAATGAGTTATCTTAACCGCTATAGTTTTCCAATAAAGCTTATTAAATGCACTGTCATCATGTTTTTTTTAGATTTTTTGTACCAGCAGTTAAGCTTGTAGACGGAGGGACTGAACAAAAAATTGCATTCTAAGTTTAATATTTCGTAAATGAAGCAATAAATCGAAAAATTGTTTTAGAAACCCCTTTTTAAAATACACATTAAACGATACCCCACACGATAGGGTAGACGACAGTAAAAAACATTCCCACTTCACATATAGGGGAGCTATTATAAAAAAAATATTTTCCAAAACTTTATTCTACCACTTTGTCGGCACAATAAGTAGGTATACAGACACCTACAAAATTACTGTGTAGTACTAACGGTCTCTTAGCAAATCTTCGGACAGACAGACAGACGGACATGACGAAGCTATAAGTTCCTTGTCAGGACTACGGAATCCTGATAAGTGCCAACATAAACAATTGTTCGTGTGTATTGTGTAAATACAAACTACCATTACCACCTTTGGAGTAATCGCTTAATCCAAGCAGATGTTACCCTACTCCGCTTCATCAAGACAAGGACATTAGTAGTGCTTTAAAAGCTTATACATTTAATAGAGACATTGGCGAAATAGGAACATTACGGATGATTCACTGCTAGAGAGTTACACTAAGACCGACTGAGTTTTATGAAAAAACGAAATTTCAGCTCAAAAGTACTCAAAAGTACCGTCACCACAGGCCACAGCTGTCAGCGCCAAAATGGCGATAATCAAATGGCTTAATTTTTAGGTTAACAGTATGCAGTCCAGCGTGTAACAAAGAGGTCAGTGGTTTAAACTCAAGTTAGATTAATGTTAAAACTTATTCATTCGATTTAAAAAAAAAGCATTAGACGGTTCGTGACCACGGCCGGTGCAATCTAGCAGAAACTTGCAACGTTGCAAACGAGCAGTAAGTATCAAATACTAATTTTCAAATCCGAGTTAAAACCCGTCCCCTGTTATTACAAAAACTTATTTTTTTTTAAATTATTTTTTAGTACCGGGTTTAAGCTAGGACTAAGCTATTAGCTAGCCAATTAGAAAAGCGTTTCTCTATTAGGTTATGTCACGAATATGTCACTGATTTCTGTGTTCTCGGCTTATATTTAGACCTATTTTAAACCTGGTCTAATTGTTTTGTAATATCACCGGTCATGTCTTACACTTATTCAAAATAATATTTTTTAACGATTTTGCATATTTGTATTTAATTTTAGAGTACTGACGACCGTCTTGGTGTAGTGGTTCACGCCACGGACTTCTAAACCAAGCGGTTGCGGGTTCGAATCCCGCAAGCGGCAAATGTTTGTGTGATGACAAGAGCATTTGTACCTTTATTTATTTATTTATTTATCAAACTTACACTATCATAACAGGATTGACTCAATGCGACAGTATAGCTAATATGCTTAACTTAACAATAAAGTATTACTTAATATAATTATTAAATCAATCATTATAGCAAATAGCCGCTAGCGCTACTCTGTTAAATTCACTCAGGGTACAAATAAACAGGTCCGACTTATTGTGGATAATATTAAGAGTGCGTAGTGTGCGCTATAGGGGCGACTCCTTGAGGAGGTTTGTTTTCGCCGTCGGCACCTCCAGCAGCGGTGGGCGACGTCGGCGCCAAACGTATCTATTAGGGACACAGAGCCACAGCCGCCCCAACAAAGCTGCATTATATAGCTTTCCACGCATAACTTTAATAATATAGAGAACAAGAGCAAGTTCCCTCCGCACTTTTAGTTTATTATATCCCACCATGCCCAAGATAAACAAGGTGGGATACATCAGAGGAAAGAAAGGGTATACACCGTACAATTTCAAATAAAGATATCTGATAAGTTTGTTTTGCACTCGCTCCAACATAATACTATATTTAGCTTCATGTGGAGACCAGATGACTGCGTTGCATTCTAATTGACTTCTAACTAAGGCATTATAAAGCGCTATTATTGCCTTAATGTTCGAAAAATGTTTTGCTCTACGGAGTACGAACCCTAAATTGCGATAAGCTTTTTTACAAATTTTAATAATATGTTCCTTAAATGTTACTTCGACGTTAACTGTCACTCCTAGGTCTTTTACCTCAGACACCCGGTCTAAGGGGATACTGTTAATGCTGTATGCGTATTGCAGCGGAGTTCGAGAACGAGAAAAACTGATTACTACACATTTCGAATAATTGAATTCCAAAAGGTTATCCTGACTCCATTTTGTCACCCTATCAATGTCGCTTTGTAATTTTAAGAAGTCATCTAAATTACGCACGGGGAGATAAAGCTTCAAATCGTCAGCAAATAGTAGGCATTTGGAATGCTGTTCAACCTTTGGCAGATCATTTATCATCAAAATAAATTCGAGAGGTCCAAGGTTGCTTCCCTGGCTTACTCCGGACAATGTTAGGTAGGGTTCCGAGCGATGATTGGCATATTCTACATATTGCCGCCTATCTCTTATGTAGCTAGCAAAAAATCTTAACAAGTGGGGAGTAAAACCAATGGCTGCTAATTTTCCGAGAAGAACGTCATTATCTACCAAATCGAAAGCTTTTTTAAAATCAAAATAAGCAGTATCAACCTGTCCCCCTGAATCTACTACGGGCAAAATGTCTGACAAGTACGTAAGAAGATTACTAGTGGTACTTTTACCCGGCCGTAAACCATGTTGCGCTTCCGATAGTTGCGCGCCTACTTGTAAAAATATCGTTTTTTGGATGGAAGACTCAAATAATTTTGCAGGGGTAGGTAGTACTGCTACTGGCCTGTATCCATCCACTGTTTGTCCAGAGCCACCTTTTGGAACAGGTACCACTCGTGTAATTTTCCATTGCTCTGGGAATACTGCCATGCTTAGACATAGATTGAAAATATGTAATAGCGGGCTAGCCAGTACAGCTCGACAGTCCTTAAAGATGTAAGGTGGAATGCCGTCTGGCCCCGTGGATTTTGGGGGCTTGAGTTTTTGAAGGTAATGTCGTACCTCATCTAGATCTAGTCGCTCTAGATGAACTCGTGCCCCTTCATTTATGGCTCCTGACACGTCTACCGCTGTTTCAACATTGAGTTCGGCCCTATGTGTACTGTACACAGATTGGAAATATTCTGCAAACTCTTTAGCACATTTGTCATCAGCAAAATCTATCCCATTTTTCAACATTTTTCTTGGTGTACGACTTGCTTTACTCGACTTTATGTAATTCCAAAACGTCTTAGGGTTTTCGAGAAACTGGCTTTGAAGACGCTCTTGAAACTGTTTATATGCTAATCCTATCTGTTTTTTAACCTCCGCCTTACGTTTAGTTTTTGACTAAGTCATGGATGTTTATAAATGTATATAAGTATGTCTATCCGTTATCCTAGTCACTATAGCACAAGCTCACGCTTAGTTTAGGGCTAGGTAATTGGTGTGTTTGTTGAAACAATGTATTTATTTATTTATTTTATTTACTGATGTTATAATTTTAAAATTCATTAGATTATACATTGTTTGAGTTTAGGTTAATAGATTATAAAAATTGGAAATTAGAAATTATTTTGAAATACTTTAGTTTAAAAAAAAAACAACGCGGAGTTTTTAGACTACATAATTTATGTTAACTCAGTTAGTCAAAAAGTGCTGTCTTAAGGCGGTATGAAAATTATAAAATCGTCTTCAGTTCTCAATAAAACTAGGCACCTCTTAAGCTCTCAATTTTCAAATGTTTGAATTTCAATGAAAACCAATTTTCAGCTCAAAGGTACTTTATAATAGTCCGTCTACTTGTCAGAAACACTTCTGTGAAAATTGAGCAAAGTATTATTAAATTATTGAAGCATTTTCTCTACTTTTTAACCAACTTCAAAAACGGAGGAAATTCTCAAGATGACATGTATATTAATATAATAATAATGTAAGATTTTTATGTATGACCTTACACACATACGCATAACTTCTTACGAAGTAGTCCTATTATGATAATTACTTATTCTTTTTTCATTGGAAAGGTTCCAGTCAGGATTTGTTGATGGACTCCCGGAAAAATCGAGGGAAATCTTCAGATTTTGTAGGCACGTATGCCGTTTTCGCTACAGCATCGTTAGGTATTTAAGCGTTTACATTCGGAAGTCATAGTTTTATGGTGCTGGCCTGATGGTGACGATCCATAACGCTAAGGAGTTTGTGGATACTTTCATCACAGTTTTTTCTATATGGTTTCGGTATTGTGTTAGGAAGAACTGGCAATTATTGTGTCTATCACTAAAAAAGTATTTTTTTTGCAAAAAACAATCGCTTAAAACATTTTGGCATGCTTTTTGGCATTTTATCTTATATACATAACACCTTATAATCTATACATATTACAAACAAATTTGACTTATTCTAAAAGCTTGTTTGATCCCAAGTTGTCCATAACTTTGTTGATAACTTTCATAGCATTTTAATTAAAATTTACACAACAATGCAACTGTGAACTCTTGCAACTTAAAGAATGCCAACAAATGAACAAACTTCAGGAACATCATTGAAACCACTTAAAATATTTCACAAGGCATTAAAGGCACTGCTACTTTGTATGTTGCACGAGATATTTAAAGACAAACTGCCTCATTGCGTCATATGTGCACAGAATTCGCAAATAAAACAGGTTTTGACAATTTCATGAATAAAAATTAAACGAAACAAAAATGTTTAGGTATAGAAATACTAAAACTATGGAAATAAGATCAGAATAAAAGAGAAAGCTCCGAAATTTTGGCACCAGCAAACACGTTAAACATCATGTGAACAGGGCAAAGTTAGACCAAACTTTAGTTTGGTGGACCAAACCAAGTTCCTCTTGTTTCGAGATTCAATTAGGTACTTGACGATGTTCTGAAGCTTCTGGTTAAATAGGTTTGAATGTTTCCCGATCGAATTCTTATTATAAAAATGTTTATTTCCCAAACTAAACTCCTCCTACAACTGCAAGAATTCGAGCATATTTCGCCTTAAGGCAACTGGGAGTATTTTTTCAACTTCCTGTCACATGACTGTGATTGGTTTTGTAAAGTATGTGTTCCAGTCTTATATAGATATTAGCTAACAGCCGTGGGGTATTTTGAAGGGGGACTTCAAAATGTCCCACGACTGCTAGTTTGACAAAATGTTGGGGACTTTTGCAACAATGTATGTATAAACATTTGCGTATACACGCATGACTTGGGGTCAAAATTCATAGTTGATTCATTCATAATGAGTACCGTCTTCTGTGCTCAGTTGAAAGGGCAATCGCCTGGATATCAAGGAGTCGTGGGTTCGAGTTCCAACTGAAGACTGTCGTTAAATTACTGCTAGCGAAAATTTTATAAAAACTTGCAAAGAAATTGCTTAAAATATTTAAAAATTTGTTTTAACATCTGCCATGACTGATAGATAGTTGGGAGATAATTTAAAAAAGTAACAATAAATAAAAACGATATTATTACATATGTGTATTATGTGTATGTTTATGTATCAATATATATTTTATCCATATTATTATTTATGAATGTAGTGTGTAGGCATATCTTTTATTTTGTCCCTTTTTTATATTTCTAATATGCTATCTTGCACCGCCTGTATTTTCTCTGTATGGGCCTATGGTAAGTCCGCCATTTGTACAATAACCTGTGTGCAAAAAGTTTAAATCAATAAATAAAAATAAAATATGTCAAGAAAAGCCAACCTGTGCCCTGAATATGGCACAGTTAACAACTCAGATGACTATTCCCTTCTCGCTCTAGCTGGACAATAGCCCTTACAAATACTTTAATCCCGTCGAAATGTGGAGTGGATTCTTCCAAAAGTAGGCCAATGAGGTCACCAATTACACTATTTTGACGGACAAAGAAATTTTCCACCCCAAATTTGGTTTCCATGAAAATATAGCCCTAAAAGTCAATGTAGTGCATAAAATAGAGATGGATTTTGCATGTGAGATGTGACATAAAGGGGTATGGTGACTAGGCTTTCAAGGCTGACGAAGGATGGCTTAACTAATCTCTTGTTGGGTGTAGAATATATCCTTAATTGTAATGCAGATTGTATTGTGTAAACAGGGTGTGTTTCAGACAGTCATCATGTTAAAGAGTGTAAATGTGGCAATAAATGCCTACAATAAGATGACCGTCTTGGTGTAGTCGTTCGCGCACCGGACTTCTAAACCAGGCGGTTGCGGGTTCGAATCCCGCAAGGGGCAAATATTTGTGTGATGACCACCAGCATTTGTACCTAAGTCATAGATGTTTTTATAAAGGAGAATGTTCTGGCTTCATAGAATGTTCGCCTATGAACCGCTGGTAATGAAAACTAGGTAGATATACTATAAGAATAGTCAAAAACTCGAGACATTTCATTTTTAGCAACGGACACTTGAAGGAATATAGAAATAACATAAAATGCATCGTGTTTTGAGGTTATAAAAGGAATAAAAAGACGCAGCCTAAATGAATTCCTAATGCAAGATTGATTGCAATTCCAAATGCAATTAACTTACCACTCGTGGAGCAGTCTATTGGCGTATACAACGCAGAATTTCTTCGTTGTTTAATAGCATGGAACCTCCAGCAGATCCACAATTCACACAAATCTGATTTTGCAGATCCATTCCGTTTCACAGAGTCCTTTAATCACAGCCAGGTCAAAAATAAGTGCAATCGAATCAGAGTCCGTAGTAAAGCCAAAGTCGAAATGAACCAAAATTAATCTTAGGAGCAGCGAAAAACAAACAGTTGTGTCAGTTTTTTTTTTCAGTATTAGTTTTACGCCCTTGGATCTGTCCATATCAGCCAAAGCATGTGTCAGTCAGTCAGTTGTCTGTCACTTGTCAGTGCAGTCTTCTTAAATAACCTTTTGACAGGTAAGTGGTGTTGCGAGCGTAATCGTGCTTTCCCAAAGTACCGACCTCCTAAGTGCAGTGGTAGAGCGTGCGAAAAGACAAACGACGTGGCGGAAAACGGAACTAACGAAACGTAACCAGTCAATCGTTAATATGTATGTTACGTTACATCATATCTTATGACCACTTCAGAAAACTAAAGTGAAACATTTTAAAAATTACACTCAACAAGATTCATTCAACAGAACGTGCTTTTACAATGCCAAAATAGTAAAAAGTATCTAGGTACTTTTATAACATAATATTACTCGTATTATCAAGAACAAAAAATCAACTTGTTACTTGACGTGCGATCATCTTAACTGTAAAATAAGTAACAGATAATGCAAACTATAATCACATCTGCAATTTAACAAAATGGTATGACAAACTAAGTACAATTTGTCACTCTACAGTTATGTTTATCGCCCTATAGTAAGAGCCTGGTTAAAGATCTTTATTGTCATTAAACCTTGATTCTTAATTCGACAGAGTGGATTGACAGGTCGAACTGTTGCTTTGCTCCCTTTCTCTCGAGATAAAGAGACGAGAGAGAGAGCGAGACAAGCAACAGTACGAACTGTCAATCCACTTCGTAGAATTAAGAATCAAGAATACCTTCCCAAACCTTCACTTCAAGAGTAAGCAATATTGCATACCACGCCATCTGTTGGCATCGAAACGAAGCTTGACATTTTTCATTGAGAACCCTGGCACAGAATAAGTACTAGTACTCCGTACAGAAGTATGACTTTGCAATGAAATTCAAAGAAATATCTACTCAATGTTGTCAATGATATGGTGTAGGTAATTCAGTTCGCCTCAGATTCAAACACATTTTCGTGTAGACACCTACAGAAATACATTTCAAGATAATTTCGTTCTTATAACTCTGGAATATGATTCATAATACACTAAACCTATTCAGTGACGTACTATCACTCAACGCGATAGGGTTGACTGCCACAAGAAGCTACTTACGCCATCTAGCGCATCTTTCTAGGACTTTATTCATGCTTGTACAACCAGCAACCTAGTGCCGCGCACCGCCGGTGAATAAAACGCGCGAGCGTGTCGCTGCCGGCTAGCGACACCCAACTTGTTTTGCCCCTTGTAACGGGTCGCCGCGCGTAGGTACGTTTTTGCTACCTACGGGGGGAGTTAGTACAGGCCTGACCCTGGCAACACAAGGAGTTGATCACGCTTTCATAAAACGGAAGCACAGATAAATAATAAAACCATACCGTATGATTACGGAAGTTGTGACAATCACTCAACTATTTTTTTTATTTGAATTTGTTAACTTTAGGTGTCCGTTGGATTCTAATGTACGTTCCAAGCATAATAAAATGAAACTATAATCAATTACTATTTCTATCCGTTATCCTAGTCACCATAGCACAAGCTCACGCTTAGTTTGGGGCTAGGTAATTGGTGTGTTTGTTGAAACAATTTATTATATTATTATTTTTAATAAGTACTTCCCAGGGGTTTAAATTATCTTTATACGAAACTGCACCTAAATCGATTCAGCGGTATGTGCTTAGGGTGGTAATGGACAGACACACTTTCGCAATTATTATTAGTATGGATACCTACCAACTAACTACAGATACCTAATGCATTTCTTGCCTAAGATTAACAAAACAGTATCCCTTGACCATTGAACTTCAAGTAACCGGTGAATTTAATTTAATTTATTTAATTTTATAACAACTTTTTTTTCTGTAACTTAATTCACCTATAGCTAAACTTAAATATTGTGTTTGTAACCACACTAATGTAATCTAGTGTAAAAATTCAACTCATTGCAAACTGTTACACAGTTTGGCAGCATTAATTAATTTGTAAATGTACTGTGTTACTTGTAAAGAATAAATAAATATTAAAGAAAACAACTTTTACTATGGGGTCATGATCGAAACCTTAAATGAAATTTCCTACAAGTAACTCTCCCGGTTCGTAAAAATCGTCAATCCGGGGCTGCTCAGGGGGATAAAAAGGCCGAATTGGCGCGAGGGGGAGTGTCCATTTTATTCTTAGTATTCTATGTTCTGACGTGTTACCAGCCGGTCAGGAGTGTTACTAGCCAGCTAGTTGGTCAGGATCGACGGCGCCCGAAGTGTCACAATAACTCAAAACCGGTCACTCGTAAAGAGATGGTCTCGTGCCGATCTTTACTTAGATATAAAGCTGTAACTTTTTTTTAAGGAGACCGAGGAATTAAATACTCCTTTACTAAACAAGCGAGGTTCCTGGCGACTTCGCCCGCGCTCTTGTCGGATGTCGCATTTAAAGTTCGACCACCCTTTTCATACCTCTAAGTCTCAATTTGTGATAAAAACTATCCGACGTCTTTTCCTGGAACTTAAAATATCTCTGTTAACTCTCTATATAAAGGACTTGTCCTATTTTTGTACGGAGGCTGGTTTTTTATTACAAGGTTTCACCAACCACCAATAACCTATATTTATCTTTAAGCTAAAATAATATAAAATACGTAACCATAGGGATATGAATTTTAAACGCCTCCATTTTTGAGAAAAAAAATATGTTTTGTAATGAGGCATCATCCATTGATCATTATTCATTACTTGTATTTCCTGGCTGTATGGCTATGTACCATTGCCTTTCCACAGGTGGATAAATACTACTAGGTACTACCACAGATTATATAATAGGTACTATTGTCAATGGAATGTCAATTTTGCTGTCAATTTATTCATGCGTTAATTGGTATAGGCGAAGGTGCGGTTTATGTCAGACAAAGAGAAAAATTAATTTAAATTTTTCTCTAAATCGGAGGCCTTAAAAAATATTTTAATTATGCAGAAAGACTCGTTTTTCTGAACTATTTCATATAAAATTTAGTTTATTCTGGTTAGAAATATTTACGAATAAAAAACCATTAATGGACAAGTCCTTTATTTTAATCAGTTAAATTGTTTAAGAGAGAAGAGGTAACAAACGCACTTTTGCAGTATAAGTAAGAAAATCAGAGTTGAAGACAACTTTTTTACTACAGAGAACCTTGGACAGTGGGTGTATAAATTCATACTAATAATATAAATGCGAATGTGTGTCTGTCTGTTATCTCTTGGCGCTTTTAATCCACTGAACTGATTGAGATGAAATTTGGTGTGGGGACAGTTCGAGACCCTAGAAAGGACGCTACATTTTGTCGCGATATGAAAACAATAGGGGGGTGAAATGGGGGATGAAAGTTTATATGAAAAAAACATCTCTTGCGGGCAAAGTCGCGGGAACCCCTAGTCAGTTTTATAAAAACGCAATTGGTATTACTGACTATGGAATTCAAAGAATGAAAACATGATTTTAAAAATTTGTGAATTATAATATCGAGAAAAGTAATAAGGATATTATGTTTAAAAAAATATTATATAAGAACCAACTTACACAACCTTTGTTAGTATTGGTAACAAGAGCACGCGCAATAGCCTTGAAATTCCAAGAAAGATTTGCTATTGAGCAAGCACGTCACGGGACACAAATTCAAATGGAAAATAAATCCATACTAATCCATACTAATATTATAAATGCGAAAGTGTGTCTGTCCGTTACCTCTTGACGCTTAAACCACTGAACCGATTGAGATAAAAGGTATGGAGACAGTTCAAGACAGTGGAAAGGATATTTTGTCACGATATAAAACATTAAGGGGGTGAAATGGGGGATGAAAGCTTATATGGAAAATACAACTCTTGCGGGCGAAGTCGCGGGGAACCACTAGTTGTCCCATATTTACGTTTAGTTCACATATTAGGTAATCAAATAAGGTTTTGCACAGGAATTTTTGTTTTTGTGCTAGCGAAAAGGGCTAAGGCGTTTCTTGTATTTAGGTTTAGCAATATTTTTAAGGTTTCGTACAGCAGCAGCACGTCAGGTTACCCACTTGAATTACGAAAACAGGTTTAATCACGTAGGGAATAGAAGCGGTCTCCATGGCAAAATGGGGTAGACTGAAAGAGCGGCCGCGTGTAGGTAGGTACTCATGCAGGCCTCCAGCCTAACTCGACTGCTTTCAAAATAGCTTTTAAACTAACGTCTCATTGCTTTCCAGATAACATTGTAGCGACATCTTACCACTGTCGCTAACACTAGCAAGCAACTTCAAGACGCGACGCCCTGACTCGGCTCCTACAGGCTAGATAGCGCTGATAGCCCGCTCCATACAACACAAACCGCGATATGTTAGATTTTGCACGAGCTTGACTACATATAGATAAACCAAGACGGTGACCATTGGACCTTGGTCCCCGACCATAACAACCGGTCGGTAGGAAGCGCTTCCCTTTGCCTTCCTAACCCAGTTGCGCCAAAACATCTTTTAAACTGACATCGATTAGAAAACTATCGAGTTAGTTGGTAGGCCTGCTGATTATGGTTAACTTTTAACTACCACGTATACGTCACACAGACATAATCATTTTAGTTTTTAAAATTGTATGACTCGCCAAAAATGTGCCATTTATAAGAATTGACCCTTTTTTGTTTAGTGATGATATAGGTACTTAGTAATATTGTTTTCTTTTTATAAAATGTATAATCAAGGATTTTAAAAGTTAGTTATTGATTGGGTATGATTGTAAAAATATGATTCTAAAATTACGAGGTAACATTGTTGATCTTAAGAAAATACTTTATAATATTTATGATCTGGAATGTTTTTTTAATTACGAACTAAAAATACTTAACATAAAACAACAAAATTAATGTTATCAATAATTACAGTTTAAGTAATAGAAAATGTACTCAAATATATTTTTAAGTTTTTATTTATTTAACCCGTCTGTCAGTCGTTACCGTTAGCGTTAGTGGTATGTTTAGACCAGTCGGTAGATAAAGGTTAAATTAGATTGGTCTATCAGAGCTTTGGACACACATAACTAAAGGATATTTCACTCTATATCTAGCTTTTTATGTCATATTATAGTTAAAATGTTACGGAAAATCTTATAAGTAGACCATTGTTATTTTATTACTTTAATAAAATTCTCAAAATATCTCTATTATTCAACTTCAAAGGGGTGATTGATTAACCACAATCTGTTTATGAGCTATTCTCAAGCCTCATCTATAAACATGAAGCTCTTAGCGAGATAAATACTGCTCTACTTTACATATTAAAAGGTAACCGCTATGTACGTTATGCATTATTGTTGTGAGTGGGTGTTGATAGAGGTTAGTATAATTGGAATTTATATTTAGAAATTAAATTAAATTTCTTAAAACTTGCAAACAATTGATTAAGTTATAAAAAATATCTTATAATTAGAGTCAAAAACGCACGGCTTTTCACTGAAGTTCTTACGTAAAATTACTCGTTATTTGTTTTTTTTTTTCTGTTTTGTAATATACTTTTATTTTCACCCAAAACTGCATGTATTTTGATTGTTTTATGAGTCAACAAAAAATAACGCTTTTTCTTCTTTTTATTGCTGGCGAGTGAACATAGGTTACCTTTGGCTCGACATAAAATATTTGGCAATGACATACTTTTTTTATCGCTGGAAAATGCGTTACGCATAGCTACCGCTCTCGCGGGGAGCGGTAGGTTATTGTTATTGGGACTCTCCCCTATAGGGGCCTACCCACTAAAAAACAGAGCGTTCTTGGGAGCCATTTAGTTCGGGACCACGGGTCAGCACCATCAGTACACTACCGCAGTCCCTCACTGAATAGACCGACACACGGTCTCTCCCGTTCTGGAGACACACATACTTAATTAACACAAAAACTACAAAGACTATTGCTAGCGCCATCTAGGAAATGTTTAATACTTAATAAAATAAAGTTAGCCTATAAAGATCCTACTGCTGCACAAAGACCTCACCTCAACTATGAGGAGGTACAAGCCATGCTGCTCCACGCGGGCTCAGTGCGGATTGGTGGAGGAGTATCTGTAAGGCAAATGACCAACCGTACTGTCTTACTTAATACTTACTAGAAAACTTCTAGTAATCACAACCATAGTTAAAGCTACCATAATATCAGAGTTTGGATAGTTTCAGCCAACTAATGAACTCAATAAACTGCGTAAAATGTTTCAAAAGTTTCCTTAACTAAACACATTTTTTATTAATTTCAACGCTTGTTTACCAAAGCGAATATAACAGAGTGATAGAATTTTATACCAGTATTTTGTTTGTGCATCGGAAGAATTGCATTTACACTTTAGATAGGTACACACGGCGTCAGACTACCCCACTTTGACCTTGAGACCGCCTCTATACTCTACGTAATAAAAGCTGTTTTCGTGGGAAACCCGACGTGCTGCCGACTGTACCTATTGCTTGAAAATGACAGCCACGGGATATATTCAAGTTTCACAGCATTTGGGGATTTTTTGCGCATTCATTGTCACTGAAACTTCTATGCTATAAATTTGACAAATTATTTTAAGGAAAAGTAACTTTTAATAAATATAAATTATATTTGTAAACGGTTATATTGAAAATAGATAATGTACTAAAAGCTTAAAATAATTCGGTAGATATAACCATGGATATAACGGGCGTCTTAGTAATAACTAGAATTGGAAAAATTTAAATAAGACGTAATTTTTTATACATTATGTATTTAGGTATTAATAACATTTCTATCACTACCTCCATAAATATAATATGCAAATATATATTTTTTTTATTTTTAAAATATTTTTTTACTCAGACAATTTTTCTATAAATTATATGAAAATATATTGTCTAGGTAAGAAGGTAGATGTAGCCGTATAATTTACCCTTCTCGACAATTGTTTTTGTGTCCTGGAATACTCACTAATCACTGGACGGCTTAGTAATTCAATTTAATTTCGAAGCCAGTAAAAAATAGGTTATGAAACGAAAATTCACGTACGTTTTTCATAAGAAAACTACATTGCCGCCTGACTTACATTTTTATTCGGTATCAAAATGTCATAAATTGGAAAAATAGGTAGTCTTGTACATAAGTCTAAGGAAACTTATTATTGGCTTTATTTTTTGTACCATTACCCCTTTGTAAAACTACCTATTATAGCTGTTGTTTTTTTTTTTGAATAAATAAATAAATATAAATTTTCGTTTTTTTTTATCAAAAGTGAATTTTTATGATTGATTCTTACTGACTTATTCGTTTAAGTTAAAACTCAAAAACAACAACACGTTTTCTAGTCGACACCTAAAAACAATAACACGATTTTGTTTAAATGTTTAACAATAGGGTTAGTTGATCACTACCACGTTGTATATCTCTTAACATAATAATTTATTCAATGAGCTTACGAATACTTCTTATAAAAAGCAAAAATTAGCAACACTGCAAAAAAGTTAAATCCACTACAGTCTGAGCTTCAAATTATGCGAAAACAACACCAGTAATAAACGTAAACTGTCGCTTATTCAGCTAATATCCGCCGCTCAAATATTAAGGAGATCTTAAAACGCTGTCTTTAGTCAATTTGTTTTTGCTTTCAAAGCTTTGCCACCCGTATCTCCACTGATTCACCCTGATACTTCAGTTTGAATCCCGCCCTCGCAGGGGTAGAGCGCGCCCACCCTGTCAACCTTTACGATAGTAAATAAAAAAAAAAACATAAATTGTAACTTAAAAAGTAAAAATACCGGTTTTTCGTGTGTGCCAGTCAGTGACACAGAGATGGGTAAGCGTTCTTTTTTTTGTAATTTTAAATGTTTGATCTTTTCATGTGACATACAAGTGTGATGCAATTGGGGTGCAGTTGCTGCGGCGGTTGGCATTATGCATTCTGTTTTAGTACGGTCTGGATGACGCGATGACGAGGTTATAAGTTTTGATATGATGTACAATGGCGTGCAATTAAACTGTTGCTCTACTTTTTGCATAAAGTTCTGCCGCAAATAATAATTATCTGATTCCAAAAAGTTTCAAAATATTTTTAAAAAATTTTTTTTCTTCTTGCAATTGTTTTAGGTAAAGTGTTCCCTTGTGACCTAATTATATTTTAAAAATAACCTGTAAAATCCTTATTAAAATCCGTACAGATATTTTAAAAAAGACATTTTTTTTAAATTTTAAAACTTATAGCGAAAAATTCAAACATTTCATGTTAGTGTTTCAAAAACGGAATGCCTCTTAGGTACATGGCCCTTTAAAATAAAAAAATACTAATTTATACGTATTTGATATTGCGGAATCCTTTCACCGTTTCTTAGTAAAAACGTAAATAAATACTATGCAAATGGATTCTCTCATGAGGATGAAATATTCAGTTGGTTAATTTTGTTTACTTTGATTTTGTTACCTTTTCCGACGATAGAAATGACTTTAATACGGATTCTGTAAGTGTTACATAAACTAAGCTCTAACTAAATACTGAATAATTCATGAAGATTTGTCATTTTTTTGTTTTGAGCTAAATAAGTAAGTTTGTTTTAGTTATTTTTTCGTAGAGGGCTAGTCACCTTCAGAGAAAGTCTATTTTCGTCTTGGGTATTGTCTAATAAATTTTAATGTAAAGTACCAACCACTAAGTAAAGACGAGAAAACTTTAGCAATTCCAGTGGTAAGCAATGAACGAAACGGAACTAAGATCTAAACTTTCCTATCGAAGAAGACAAATAGAAAGGCAAAGCAATGAGAAAAAATAGAGACATTACGTTTTTTTTTTGGTGTCGGGGTGGATGTTTGAGTTTTTCTCTGCCGTATTTAGGTGAATCGTGTCAAACACCTCGTAAGATTTAATAGGCTACTGGTAACCACGGGTGCAATTTATGGCTTGTGTCACTCAGGGATAATGAAAAGAAAATAACTTTTGAAATCGGCTCAGGAACAAAGATTACCTCGTACAAACGAACTTACAAACTTATAGTTTCGTCATGTCCGTCTGTCTGACTGTCTAAAGTTTTGCTAAGAGACCGTTAGTATTAGAAAGCTGTCAGTTGGTAGGTATATCAATTACGCCGACAAAGTGGTAGAATACAATTTTGGTAAAATACATAGTTTTTAGCAAGGGTGTTAGGGTAGCTCCCAGCTACCTTACATGTGAAGTGGGGATAATATTTTTTTCGACGTCTACTCCATCTTGTGTAATATCGTTGAGTAGTTCTTGGTCGTGAAATGACTAAGGAGTTTCTGAGACAATTTTAAGATTTATTGCTCCAAACATATTTTTGCACTTGAAAAAATGACCACCAGAGGCGGGAATCGAACCCGCGTTCCTCGCATACCGGGTGATTGCCTAACCTCTCGGCCACCCTGGCGTTGGCAGAGGCTGTCGAATTTTTCAAGTGCTTCTTAACGCTGTAATGCCGCGTTGCTTTCATCAATGTTATTGGGATTACACCCTCAATCGAAAGAAATACTATTGCAAGTATTTAACAATCGAAAGATGAAGCTTGCAAATTACGATAAATTATTGTTTTTATGTGATAAGCATTTACTTTGCAATCTAAATATATTTTTCACACTACCTACTCGGCAATATTCAATTGCACATCAAGTCAGCCTGACTCAAAGTGAGTCATTGCATCCCTAGGGACGTAATGTTGTATGAAATTTCATTACGCCCCTAGGGAGGCAAAGTCATTTGAATTTCGAATAAGAGTTCGTAGGCATGATCACACTAGCCCGTCCCGCACCACAGAGAACATATTTGAAATTTGAACCTGGCAGCTAAGAATTTTAGCACGAATAGAATGAAAAAAAAAGCGCGTGCTTCTAAAAAATAAATAAATAAAGAAAAAAAAACCTATGTATTTTATGAAATTACAATGTTTTCGTAAAACTGTCGAGTGACGATGTTTATGACACCGGAGTCCAGTAGATGTAAAGCTGCTAGTATTGTTAATAGTAATAATGTACTGCCAGAAAAGTCGAAGGAAAAATCTTATTTTATCTATAAGTATATAACTTATATATAAAATAAGATTTTTGTAATACATTTATTTATTGCCTCGTAGGAAGTGCGAAAAGCAGAGTATTCTCCTCGGGGATAAAGATGTTTTCGTCTTGGGCGAGCTTAAATCCCTCGCTCCACTCAGGATTCTACTTTTAACTCCCTTGCTATGCTCGGGAGTAAACACTAAACTCCCTCGCTACGCTCGGGAGTTAACTCTTAAATCCTTCGTTACGCCCGAGATTCAAGATGACGCCCGTGACGTAAGACATCTATTTACCCCCTTGGTGAATAATATACTATTTTCACTAGAATAAATGACCACCAGAGGCGGGAATCGAACCCACGTTCCTCGTTCGTTTATTGCTCCATTTACGAAATGTTAAACCAGTTGTAAGGGCGTCCCCTCTTTAAAAGCTTAACTCCTGAAACATCTGAAAAAAAAAACTAATTTTGTGCCAAATACAAAATCCTTCGAATAAATCGATCGAAATCGAATCGAATCGATCGAATCGTGAACACTGGAATTCACTACCCCTAAGTGTTTATTTCAAATAAAAGTACTTCACACACACACGCACACACACACACACACAAACTCACACTCTCTCACACACACACACACACACACACACGCACCCACACACAAGAGTGCTCTTTTAACTGCAGTACTGTTATCTTTTTTGATTTTTTTTTTTATTATTCCTGTAGAACTCATAATTATAACTAAGATATGTAAGCCCTCATGACCTAACTCTCACTTAACATCCATGGAGAGATGGGAGTGGCTGAAAACCAGCGCTGTGTGGGATCACATCCTATGTCAGCACAAGCTGAGCCAGCTTCCATTTGCTTTCTATTTTTTGTGTTTTTCTGTAATCACTCTATTTGTAATGAAGGCAATAAAAATATTCTATTCTATTCTAAATTCTAAAGTGACTAAGATGAAGTACATAATGGTACGGAACCCTTCGTGCGCGAGACCAACTCGTACTTGGCCGGTTTTTTATTATATTCGTGACTAAATATTATTGATGTATTTTCACAAGCACAACATGTACTTATCTTAAATGAAGGTTTACCAATGGTTTCCTTAATTTCGAAGAAAATATGGGATATCGACATTAAACTTATGTCGCGAGCGATGAAAAGTAAACAATCATGGCTTTTCTAATTCCTGCTTAGTTGCTTTATTTTTAAAGGTTCTAGAAATATTTGGAACTTTCCTAAGTACCTTTTTTCATACCCCCGCCAATCGAACTGAAAAACTCGATTAAATCAAAACAGTAAAGTTCGATGTTCTTGAATTATTTTTGTTTATTCAGTAATTTTAGAAAGTTTTATGTTACCCTTGTGCGCGTATGCACAACCGGGATAACGCTAAGATAATTAAATTAAATAATTAAATAAGATAATTATCACTTAATTAAAAAGGTTAAAAAATCCGGCCAAGTTCGAAACGGACTTGCGCACGAAGGGTTCCGTACCATTATCTACACAACATTAAATACTATAGTATTTCCGTTTCTTTTAGTTAGCACAAAAATCACAAATATTTTTTTTTTTTTTTTATTTAGTATTTTTTGTTATGGCGGCAACAGAAATACATCATCTGTAAAAATTTCAACAGATATACAGCCTGTTGACAGACAGACAGACACCAGTCTTAGTAATAGAATCCCGTTTTTACCCTTTGGGTACGCAACCCTTTATACATTTGTTTTATGCGCAACAAGCTCTGTAAAGATCAAAAATATAAATTCTTAAACCAAGAATCTAAGTATTACTGCTAAAATCTGTTGGTATTAGTCGTTAAGCCTAGTCAGAGGCCCTAAGGCGGCTTGATAACATCTTACAGTAAGGTTTGTCACTTGCCTTACAGACCTTTCCACCGATACGCACTGAGCCCGCGTGGTGGAGTATGGCTCGTATCTCCTGATAGTTGAGATGAGGCCTTTTCCCAGCAGTGGGATATATATAGGCTGACTTTACGAATCAAGAACAAAGTAGGTACATATAGATGGCCGTCTCAATGCTGATTTATTCTCCTCCAGAAGTTTTTCTAACAAACTTATTAAAGAAGAAAAAACATTGAGACCTGCGTTTACTTGGCTGAATACGAATGTAGGGCAGAGCGATAAATATTAACATCATTCATGCGAGATTCAGTACACGCCTACTGTTATGGAGAATGTTTACGTTACTATTACATAGTTTGTTGGCCTTGTAGGGATAGCGTACTTCCTTATATGGAAAACAATAATAAATACTCAGTTATATAGATATAGAAACTTATTACTAGTGATAATTACTAAAATATGTATGTAATAATAATACAAAAAAACAAAACTAATTATAAGTATAACTACTTGATACACACCCACCTACACACACATACACACACACACACACACACACAAACACAAACACGCACAGACACAAACATATACACGCTATATGTCACCAACCCTACACAAATCGCACAGCCGAACAGCACAGGGTTTGTTAATGTAGGAAGTTTAAAATAAGCTTATTCCTAAGAAAGAGCGAGGTCTCCTAACACAGGTATTACACTTAAAAGTAGGCCTTATCCATTTGTAATTTAAATGTGTAAAAGATACACATAAAAAATCATTTTTTCATTTTCAGTTACTATTTGCAAAACTTAACATACGTGTTACTTAATCAATAAATAAAAAACCGGCCAAGTGCGAGACGGGCTCGTGCACGAAGGGTTCCGTAACATTATCTACTTCATCTTAGTCACTTTAAAGAATGTTTTCTAAAGATTTTGAAGATTTGATTTCGCTGAACCGACTGTAGTTCAATCGTTAGGCATTTGTTTATATTGAAAAATAGTTATTGTACCTACACCACAAGCTGTATCAGTGTTGCTATTGTAAGATACATTTTCTGGGGGACTGACAAATAACTAAAATGGGTGTAATAGCTACAACGCAGCTTTATCGTCGTTTTTCTTTTTTTATAAATAAGGAAAATGCAAGGTCACGCAAAATGGCGTCCTACCCAAATAAATCCTTTATTGACAACCTACCAAATAAGGAACTGGGTTAAGCCCAACACAGTTTTTTCTTTTGCTCCTGCTAATTTTTCCACAATACATACTTATTGCGGGTCATATTCTAGAATGACATATTTTAGGGTCAAAAACCTAAAAAAAATGTCATTGTATATTAATATAAGACTTCGTTCCAGTAAAATACTGGGGCTTGGTTGGATCATGACCTTTGCAGTGTTTTAAATAAGTTTTTTTTTACTCTTTCGTAATTATAAAATATGTCCCGCAAAATCGGTATTAAAATGATGTACGTATTGTTGAAAACCTATGTAAAATAACTAGATCACTTTTAACTAATAAGTACTTCAAAAAAGGCACGGACCAAAGAGTCTGTGGATGTAGTTTTATTTATATAAAGAAAACTAATAGGTTCTAACATAGCTGATAAGCTTGCTGTTACTAACATTATTGGATCTTTCATTTTTCTGAGTTATATATTTTAATTGTAGTAAATCTAGTGTACCGACTCGATTTTCCAATTTACTTAAAACCTTGCTGAATCTCATAATTAAAATAATATTCCTAAGTAATATTATGCTTAGTAAATCCATCTACAATAAAATAATTTCACTACATCGACAAGAAATAATAATATTATCTTAAAGTCCGAGGACTTGTCAAGAAAAGTCCGATTAACGGTTTTAATTATTTTTTATTACATTTCAAAAGGAAGTGATGGATGGGTACTTATCCTTTTCCAAACATATTTATTCCGCCAAAAATTCCGGCGTAAAAAACTCCGGTCTTCTTCGATTTTTTCTACTTTCTTTGCTTTAGTAAATATCTTAACCCGTTCGTTGCCAAAGACTACAAAATTTTAAAAAAATCACTCAATCACGAATTAGTGCGTGCTTTGGCAGCAAATTGGTTAACAGTAGCTGTTAACCAATTTGCTGCCATCTTTTATCTAGTTGTACCTACCTGAAAACATATTCGAGAATTTAATGCCATAACTACTTGAACAGCATTTCTAAAAAAAATATTTTAATAATATTTGTACTACTTATCAAGACTTGATTATGAATTGACGGCTAAATAAAATTGTAAGTCTCCAGTCACCTATCTGTGATAAATTCCAAATTAGCTATCTTATATTTTTTACAAGTGTCTCACAGAGTATATTAAGGGGATGTTAGCTTACATACTTTGTTCAAACACACAAATAATATGAAAGATAGGTTCAAAGATTATTTATTCCCACAAGAATTACATACAATTCACTTATGTGAGATACGTACAATTATAAAAATTCAATAATATTACTCGAGCATACATATACATTAAAAATATTATGTAGGGTAGTAACGAAAAATGTCGCAGTCTCCAGCCATCGCGTAAGTATGCGTGCGACACAAGTTGTCCGACACAGTTAAAGAACCGAACCACACACTGACCAAGCTGGAAGTGACTCGGGCTCATGCGGAGTAGATTATTTTTATAGCTAACTTAAGTAAACATGAATCATAGATACGGATTGTTTAATTAATGCAATAATATTTTTAAAATAGACAAAATATGTTTTTTTTATCAGTAATTTTGTTAATTGTGTAAAGTTTTCTATTTATAAAATATGTTTAAAAATTCGTTAAAATTTGTTAGTTGTATAAAATTGTATATCAACATCATAACAATATTTAATCCATGTAATGTAATTTTTTAAATAAATTGATAAAATGGCATTAAATTATAATTATTAAATTTCAATATTTCGTTATTTCGAAATACTTTATATGCAGTATAAAAGATGAATGAATAAATTTAATTGTACCTTCAGTATTGTTTTGTTTTGTATTGATTTTGTACATATAGCTTCGTACCTAAACATTAAATAAATTTATGATGTATTGTAATATGCAATAAATAAATTAGTTTTTTTTGTTGATGAGTTAAATAAGATCAATGACACAAATAAAATCGACAAGGTTCTACTTAGGATGCAAATCCTTACATACCTATTTTGTACCAAATGTAAAAGCGGTGCTTCGGAGAAAACTCAATTTAACGTTCAGAAATTATTGTTTACGACGTCAAAACGAATAGTCGTTTTCTTGTAATTATTGGATATTCGTTATTTTAAACATGAGTTGTTGTATGAAAATTGGTAATGATTTTCATAGAAACTCTCAAGGGAAATATGAAGTTTCAACTAATTTCTGCAAAACCTATTAATATTTCTACAACATTAATATTTATGAGGTGCTTGTGGCGCAGTGGCGGCAGCACTTTGGTAGTGATACCAAAAGTTAAGCAACTCACGGCGCGGTCGTGATTGGATGGGTGACCATTCCGACCATTTAAGTGACGTCCATGACAAGCATATCTCCGTGCTTCGGAAGGCACGTTAAGCTGTTGGTCCCGGCTAACATCTATTGATATTAGTAGTTAAGCCTTGTCAGAGGCCCTAAGGCGGCTTGATAACATCTGATGGGAAGGTTGGTCACTTGCCTTACAGACACCCCTCCACCAATCCGCACTGAGCCCGCGCGGTGGAGTATGGCTCGTACCTCCTCATAGTTGAGGTGAGGCCTTTGCCCAGCAGTGGGATCTATATAGGCTAACTTTGCTTTTAATATTTATTAAAGTGATTCGACGTTGATAGTTACAGCACACAATAGGTAGGTACAGTAGGTCCCACATCAACCTACCCTGATCTGTCAAATTTTCGCAACCATATTTCAACCTTATTATTAAATACATGGAGTTTTATATCATTTGAGATATTTTGACAAGTTTGGGTAAGTTAATGCACGTGTTACTAAACTCGAGTTTTATCGTTGATTTTGTTCATAACTAAAAACAGAAAGCAATTAAGCTCTTTTTTGTAAGAGTTTTCCTGTATGGATTTAAAAAAAATGTTGCATGTTGCCTTACTTTTCGCATATGTCTTCATATTGGCACTTATTGTAATGTAACATTGAAAACTTTGAATGCTAGTGTAAAAGCTAATTTGTTACCTTTTTAAATGTACTATATAACAGCTGTTTGTTTCCTTAATAAAGATAAAATAAATAAATAAAATAAACACTTTGGTATCAAAGTGAGTACTATAAAGCACGTAGTCCGCCAGCTATTTAAGCAACAAAGTTAAAATCTAAACCTAAATATTTTATATTACTGTATTAGCCCGACTTCAACTAGGCAGTTGAAGAGACCTACACTTTGTATATGTGTATTTCCAAGGCAAAAGTCGTAAAAACAACATGTTTTGCTAACTCCGAATTAGAAACCTCAAAGTTAGGATTCGTTATAGGGATAATGGTAGCATACGGCACACAGTTTGAACGTAAAATTTTAGGTCTGATGTAAAACGGCTCTGCAGGTCATGCGCCTCTGTGAGACGTATTCCAGTTACACCACCTGTCCGAATGCCACTTGAGTGAATGCCACCGTCGGTATAACCGTTGGGCCACCTAGATCATATAGACTTCGGCTAATTTTGACTTCTTAGAGAGTTATATCTGTGTCGCAGACTATCATGACGTCGTTTTGTTTAAAATAAGAAAAAAGTACTACTTATTTATAATATTCATAGATAAAATTCAACCTATCATAAGTTAAAGCTAATTTGTTTGTAAAAAGAGAAATCTGAATAAAGGCTATCATTATTGTTATCACTATATATTTTCCCCGAACGCCAAACACCTACGCCAAAGTAGCTTGCTTAGGACGTTATGCTTGCTTAGGCGGCGTTTGGGAAAAATATAAGTACCCGGCGGTAAATATTTCACATCGGCAATCATCCTATTTCATTATACAAACAAATGCTAATTTCCATTTTAATAAATCATTTTATCTTCGGCTGCCTGTATGAATGCATGAATAAATTTTATTCTGAATTTTATTTTGCCACCAGCGGTACACCTAATTGGAACACCGCAGGTAGCATTCGCCTAGGTGGCATTCAGTCTGGTAACTGGAATAGGTACGTTGTCTCTGAAATGTTAAGTTTTATATTTATAGGTGCAATCACAAAACCTACAAAGTAACGGAAAAGGACGTAAGTACTTTGATTAGGCTCTATTTCCATTAATGCAGCAGGCCTTAGCGATGGGCGATTGTTCGAAAAAAATTAATCGAATGAATCGATTATCGAACATTCGAACTATTGAATGTCGATTTAGTAATTCGAAAAAAAAAATATCGAATAATAATCGACAGTTGAATGATAATCAATACTGGGCCCTTGGATGCATCCGATCCAATTGCCGCGACTGTGCGCACAGGACAGGTAGCGACCATATGATTAATCGACGCGACGAATGACGATTCATTCGTTAGTAGTTAGTAGTACGGCCTGCACACCGCGCGCTCTGGTATTGCTCGCCGCATAATCGAAGAATAATCGTTATCGAATACATTCAATTACTGAGACCATTCGAATAATTCGATTAATTTAGTAATAATCGCCCATCGCTAGCAGGCCTGCCGCTTAACTTGAAAGCTATTGCAATTGCAATTGAAATTCTAAAGCAATGACATATAGCTAGACATTTTGACATTATTAAAAAAGCTACCATTGCTTTTCAGATATTTGTTTGTCAGCCATTATTGGTAAATAAGCCAACTAGAGAATAAGATAATAATACCAATTTTGACATTACAATAGATAAAATAGTAATTTAACTGTGATATTGGCTAAGGGAATAGACCCTCTGTAATAAAACTGACCATTTGAAGCTGTGTTGTAATCATGCCAAAACTTCGTTGCTGTTTGCTTGGTATTTATAATCAAACAAGCAAATAGAATTATTGAAAAAACAAAACACCCGGCTGCAAAAATTATTATATTTATAAAATGCTATTTTTACTGGCATTCCTTTGATACCCATATTGCTATGGTAAGGAAAAAAAAAAACCCCGCCCCCCTTTATTTCCAATTGCAGGCGCCATTTTAAAAATGTATATAGCCTATGTCACTATCACAATTTTGGAAAATTCAACCACACCTCATATGTCAAATCTGTCCAGCCGTTTGGGCTTGAAGGCGTGCCAAGCAATTTTACATACATACTCTCGAACTCAAAAACAAAAACATAACCCTCCTTCCACAGTCGGGTAAATACATCGAAAAACATCAGTTTACATTTAGCGAAGATGTTCAGCGACGCTGTCAATACAGATAATAGGTACATGTTAACAACTTTAATTTATTTAAGGGTCATCTTGTTGTGTGCGTGGGCAACCCTGTCATCGCATTTTTGATTGGGCTGCCATGGGACTTGATCGGATAGATTAATCTCTTTTGCTAGCGAAATAGGGATCCGAAAAAAGTATGATTAGTTAGAGTTCTGTGGCCAAAGTTGGGAACCTCTGCATTAAACTTAGGAGACTTGGTGTATCTGTATCTTGCCATCGTCAAATTTTAGGTTAGCTAGCCTTTTAGGCATGCTTCCTTGCTTTTGTTAATTAATTTTTTCATTTCATTTTTGCAAGACTGTATTTTTTTTGCCAAATAAAAAGTATTGTATTCTAGCTAACCTTCTCTGCATGAGTAGATACCACAACCTTTTTGTTAACTTCTTGTTCTTAAGTGGATTCGACGGAGATTTGACGCCCATGAGAATCTTAACACCTGGGCACACCGTCAAATTACTAATTGGAAAAAAAAACAGTGCCGAAACTGACAACTTGCTTGTAGGTATTTTTTATTACCATGTTAGTACATGGTGATAAAAAATAGTAGGATAGTTCCTATACCCCATTTGTGACTTGCAATAAAAACTGAATCTGAATCAACATACGCAGGCAGTTTAAAACGCGAGAGTAGTCAGTCAACAGTCAACAGACCACGGTTCCGAGTTAGTTTCTCGGAGTGATGCGCGTGTAAAAAAACGCAACGTTGGGCTTTTCTGTCTCGAAATAACACAGAAACAGGGTACCTACTACCGAGCTCAATCGAATCGAGTCGATATCGACCTAAAATGGCGATCTGTTAAACATTACTCGAACTCGATGTCGATGGCGTCGGTGGTAAGGATCTAGCGGCGGTTTTCAATTTCAATTAGTTCACTATTCGACCATAAACCTATTGGCACTATAATCAATTAGCAGTGTTCCAAATTACTGATTCTCGACGTCGATTTGATTGTGATCGTAACTCGAACTCGTCAAGTGTAAGCATGCTCGGAGTTAGGATGTTGGTAGTGTTAACACCTGTACCTAGGAAAGCATGTTAAGCCGTAAGTCCCTCGCCTAAATTATTCAGGTACCCAAGGCTTTCGCTCAGTATGTGTAAGTGACTTACTTACTTACCTACTCCTTTGGCGCAGCGACCCAAAGTGTGTCTTGGCCTCCGACACAAGAGAATGCCATCTGATCCGGTCTTGAGCCGCCTCTTGCCAGTCTGTAACTTGTAGTTCCTGCAGATCTGACATGACAGCGTCCTTCCAGCGGTATCTGGTATTCAGCGCTATCCAGTCATCTCTGTCCGAATTGCTTTGCAAAATTTGGACGTCCGAAAAACAGCTCGGGGAATGGAACATTGGAGTCATATGTCATATGTTCATGTGTAAGTGACGGTTATTGCTATTCGAAATGTAACACTCACTGAACTGCATACTTACATACATCGTTGTAAGTATATCCTATTTATTTTAAAGTAGTAAATCAAGCATGATACACTGAAAAAATGATTGGTTAACAGTAACCAAAATTTGGCTACTAGTAGGCCGTAATCTAGTGAATTTCGAACTTCTGGTAATCTAATACTAGTTTGTTACTGATAACCAGAAGATTGTTTATATTTTTTAACAAAAATTGACTTCCCTACAACGAAACCTTCAACTAACAAAACTAGTTTGGTTGATACTTTTTTTCAGTTTACATGAACACCTCGTCAACCTCGTTGGATTCAACTGAAAGAATAAAAGCAGTAGGTAGTAGGTACCATCTTCTTTTGTTTTATTTATAATTCTTTCAATTATTGACAAAGGGAATTCGCGACTTGATGGCACATCTCGTAACTTACAGTCAAATTAACATTTAAGTAGCCCCTTGCATCCTCTCGTGGGCGATTTGAATAACAAACTACAGAGAGATATTTTATATAATGCAACAATAAATCACATTAACGACGTACATCCATTTTCCAACATATTAAGTGCAATGTAGGCGGTATCGCCGGGACAACAATGATATCAAAATCCTAGACCTCCATAGCGAGTGGCTCGCACACCCGTTTTCAAAGTGTTACCATCTCTGAGGTCCCGGTATCCCAGGCGAGTCAATATAAGGTCAGGTTAATAATAATAACAATAATAATAATATTTATTTCTCTCCACAAACAAGGGGGTTTCCTTACGACTATAAGCAAAAATTACGTACTAACTTACAGCCAAAGTTTGTGGGAGCTGATGCTTGTACTAGGTTTTCATACCTGTGTTACAAGTCTCTTGATTTAATTAATAATATAAGTTCCATGAAACATAAAAAATTGTTTGATCAACATTGAGTTTAAACATTGGTAAAAGAGAAAGAGTTTTTTTTCTTTTATTGTGATACCAACGTTGTTTCAGATTTCCATACCACAAGCTACTTATTTTGGGATCTAAGCAATTTATGTGGCAAAGTCCAACATTTATTATTATTTTTTTATAATAAAACCATAAATATAAAAAATAAAGCGGTTCCTGGGTCCTCGCGTGCGAGTGCCCAACCGGGATAACGCTAGGATAATGATAATTCTAATTCAAACTAGCCTGGTTTTTATCGGTGACTGTACGTACAGTACAAGCTGAAATAAAACGCGACATTCAAATAGAAGCTAAACCATGAAATAATTTGATGGGCAATGTAAAACGAGGAGTAACGACCGCTCTCAGCTGCAACACGCCAAGTAAAATATTGTTTTTACTAGTTCTATTCGTTATGGACCCTAAAATGATATGGAATATTATGGTTTGGTTAAAAATAGCCAAATACAAAATTACCGATTTACTACACTACACACAGCTACTGAAAGGATGACTGAAGGATAGAGAAGATAATATTCTTTACACCATACGTAAATGTGTACCTGTTTGCTTTAGATTCAGAATAGAATTAATAGGTGCTTCTTGTAAAATATTTATATAATTTATTTATAACGCACTTACAAACAGTAATATAATATCGTAAGACGTGGGTTCGAATTTCGCTTCGGTAACGAAACATTTTTTACGCGACTGCTGAAGGATGGTTATGTTTTTCGAGAGTATGTATGTATAATTGTTTGGCACGCCCTACAGCCCAAACGGCTGGACTGTTTTTACCCGACTGCGAAAGGAGGGTTATGTTTTTCGAGAGTATGTCTGTATGTATAATTGTTTGCCACGCCCTACAGGCCAAACGGCTGGATAGTTTTTGACAAATGAGATGTCGTTAAATTCGTCAAAATTATGAGAGTGACATAGACTATATACATTTTTAAAATGGAGCCTGCAAATGGAAATAAAGGAGGGAGGGGGATTGATTTTTTCCTTACCATAGCACTATGGGTATCAAATGAAAGCCAGTAAAAAGACCTTTTTTAAAAATATAAAAAAAATTGCAGACGGGTATTTTGTTTTTTCAAAAATTATTTGACATATGATGTGTCGTTGAATTTGTCAAAATTTTGAGAATGACATAGACTTTATACATTAAAAAAATGGCGCCCGCAAATGGAAATAGGTGTGGGGGAGGAATTGATTTTTTCTTTAACATAGCAATATGGGTATCAAATGAAAGCTAGTAAAAAGACCATTACAAAAATATTATAATTTTTGCAGTCGGGTGTTTTATTTTTTCAATAATTATGTTTGCTTGTTTCCTTTAGATTTTTTTGGATTTATTCAACGTATATCTTTTTTTTGGTTTTTTAACAAAAATATATTTTTTTAAATAATAGTAGTAACAGAGCAAAGCCCCAGGTACTGCAGTGTACTAAATATTTAGTAACAAAATGTCAGGGTCCTTTTCCATGGGCAGTCCAGCTTAGCGATGGGCGATTATTACTAAATTAATCGAATTATTCGAATGGTCTCTGTAATCGAACGTTTCGATAAGCAACTGCAGTCATTCGATTATCCTTCGATTAAGCGGCGAGCAATACCTTAGCGTGCGATGCGCAGGCCGTACCTACTACTAACGAATGAATCGTCATTCTTCGCGTCGATTAATCATTCGTTAGCTGCCTGTCCGAAGGGCCAAGTATCATTCGATTGTCGATTATTATTCGATTATTTTTTCCGAATTACTAAATCGACATTCGATAGTTCGAATGGTCGATTGTCGATTCATTTGATTATTTTTTTTCGAACAATCGCCCATCGCTAGTCCAGCTCTGCGGGATTTTGTTCTGCGGGATGCTTTACTGGAACCCTCAGAAAGCACTTGTGTGTTCACACGGCGCCCGTTTTTTGCAGGCACGGTTTTTTGCGTACTTAAAATGTACGCAGGAAGATGCTAGTTAGAACTAAATCCTGTTTTTTACTGGTCTAGTTTAATGACAAAACCGAATAGCAAATTCGAACGGATTCATTTTTGCGGGACACTGCAAATGGGATGTATGTGTCAATGTTATTAGAATTAAAACACGTACATTTACTACCTTTAACCTTTAACGGGATGTCTAAAAGAGCCCTGAGTTGCTCAATTTATGAATTGATATGTATGTAACCAACTACGTTATTCACAGATAACATAAGAGTGTTTACTAAGAAATCGCTAGATGTCGCTACGTAGAGACGTGGAATTGATGAACCATTGAGTAATTAGTATTAGGTACAAAAGAAAAGTCCTTTATATTCACAAGCTCACGCTTAGTTTGGGGCTAGGTAATTGGTGCGTTTGTTGAAACGATTTATTTTATTTTATTTAATTTATGTATAATATTCTGCAGTGTTTGAGTCACTTAATGTGAAAGAAAAGCCTTTTAAATTGCACTTTTCATTCAAACTCTATTCTTTGTAGAGTTATAAGACTTTAAAATACCTTTAAAGATAGAGTTTAAAATCAGCTAGCGGAGGTATTTTCTTTCACAAAACTCACTTATTTGCATACACTTTCAAATGTAAATTCCATTGAAGACGCTTGGCTAAGTCTTAGGAAGGTATTTTTTAACTATCTGCAAGAATGAATCAATTGTCATGTGTTTGTCTTTTTCTCACATTTTCTATGACCGAAGGTTCTGGCATTTATTCAATTACAAAAAATTGTTCTAGAGTTCAAGCAACGACACACACTTGGCTTTGACTGTACGCAGGAGCTTTAAATAAAAATATTAAAAATTGAGCCGACCCTAAATCATTCATACAACTATACTTTTTGGTTTCATACTCGTAGTTACTGTAGCTCTCCACAAACCAAAACATTAAAAATGTTATGAAAAAAAAATGTACGACTATAGTATTAGTAGGATATCAATAAGGGAAAATCAATGCCATTATCCATACTAATATTATAAAATGCGAAAGTGTGTCTGTCTGTCTGTTACCTCTTGACGCTTAAACCACTGAACCGATTGAGATAGAATTTGGTACAGAGACAGTTGGAGCCCAAGAAAGGATACATTTCGTCGCGATATAAAAACATTAAGGGGGTGAAATGGGGGATGAAAGTTTATATGGTAAATCCAACCCTTGCGGGCGAAGTCGCGGGGAACTATTAGTAAAAAATAAATTCTCCATTACAACAATCCACTTGTTCGAAGAAAGTTGTAATTAATTTGTACGTTATTATTACAAACAGTGTTCGAAAGTTTGGCAGCGTGAAGTTCTATACTTAATTTGGGAATGAAAATGCTGTACTGAGAAACCCTTGAAATGATGTGCCCTTGTAGGACAAGTTTTGAGGTCTTTAAGTTCCGACATGTTTCCGAAATAAATACATTTATTTTATTTATTTATTTAAGTATAATTTGACCTAAATACAGAATATGGCGCACTTAACAACTGATGCATTGTATATTGCTCGTTATTTCGAATTCTATACTTATTTATCTGGCATTACTTTTAAAAGTTCATAATTACATTGCTAAAAATCCCCAGCTAGATAGTGAAATTCGTTGCAAGCTGAAGTATTTCCTAAACACTACGATTTGGATTTCTTTATGAAAAGAGTGAATAGTCTATTACTACCTAGTCAGACAGGACCCACCCTCGGCCGCAACGTCGCTTATCATCAGTCGAGATTACGGTCAAATGTCTGCCAACTAACCCATTCGCTGCCAATTTCGAGACATTTCCACTAAAAAAACAATTGTTATCTCGCACCGGTACGTGCTGTGATATGGAACCCGTTCATAAAAAAAAACACGTTTAAAAGTTATAGTTTTCGAAATCACGACAGAATACCTTTTAAAATAACTTCAAAAAAACAATTTAGACGTCATTCCTTTGAAAGTGCAATCGTTATCGCAATAGCTTTCAATTTATCTTTTGGGAAAGTATCTTTGATTAAGTCTTTTATATGCTAGGTGACGGCTATTAAAATATCTGTGACTATGTAATGATCTATTTCTAATTTTTGCTATAAGTAATTAGGGATCGACCCTCATCCTTACCTACTCATAGTAGAAGGCTTTATCTTGAAGTCTTTTGTAACAAAAAAACTACCTATAAATTAGTGGTAGTTGTCGACCTACTTATGTAAGGTTGTAAACAATAAAATGTCACACCTTCATCATATTACACTGTTCTTTCAGAATGTCGTCTGATACGTCGGTGTTCCAAAATAGTTGCTACTGCATGTGTGTTAAGATTTTCAATAAAATTCCAAACCAATTTAAGGTAGGAAGCTTTAGTGTTATGACCAAAAAGCTCCGTGAATGGCTGATTAATAAATGTTATTACAGTGTCGGCGAATTCCAAAACGACAATGATACATGTTGAGTTGACTTTATCATTTGTTTTAATTTATTGTGCTACTTTGACTTTAATTTAAATAATGTAATTGTAATTATGTAATACTTAAATTTTATATCTAGTTAAATAATGAATTGTTTTGTAATTGACATTGTAATGTATAAAGGACTTGTCCTCTTTTTGTATGGAGGCTGGTTTTTTATTCTAAGATATCACCAACCACTAATAAACCTATATTTATCTTTAAGCTACAAAAATATGAAACACGTAACCATAGAAATCAGAATTTTAAACGCCTCCATTTTTGAGAAAAACTTGTTTTGTAACAGGCATCATCCATTGATCACTTACTTGTATTTCCTGGCTGTATGGCTATGTACCAGTGCCTTTCCACTGGTGGATAAATACTACTAGGTACTACCACAGATTATATAATAGGTACTACTGTCAATGGAATGTCAATTTTGCTGTCAATTTTTTTTTTCATGCGTTAATTCATATAGGCGAAGGTGCAGTTTCTGTACAGACAAAGAGAAAAATTAATTTCAATTTTTCTCTAAATCGGAGGCCTTAAAAATATATTAATTATGCAGAAAGGCTAGTTTTTGTGAACTCTTTAATATAATATTTAGTTTATTCTGGTTAGAAATATTGACGAATAAAAAACCATTAATGGACAAGTCCTTTAGTGATAATACTTTTTATGTTGAAAAAGTTTGCATTCTGTATGTTTATGGCTAAATAGTTTCTAAGCAACAATTAATCACTGTCTACCATCTTGTGACCAACTTATCCATACCCTATTTATAGCAAATAAATGAATTTGAATTTGAATGAATTTGAATTCAAGGAGCAGGGCTAGCGACAGATGTCTGAGGTGGATACTGTGACAGCGGTTTAGAGAGTGTCGGTGGCATAGCCTCTCATGCAGGAGGTACTGGGTTCGATACCACATGCCTTCATGTACCAAATGATATCTCTGAGTTATGTACATTTTAGTTGTTTCACTAGCTGATGCCCTACGGTGAGGGAAATGTTTTCCAAACTGGTCAGTTTCCTCTGTTAGCAGGGTCATGGAGGTCAGATGGCAGTCGCTCCACCGTAATTACCTGATTCGCCATATCCTGGATTGTGGTCCAAAACGGACCCTGGGCCGTCGTATGCGAGGGCACCACCTGGATAATGCTTAGATGATTCGTCATCTCTAACTGTTATAGTGTTTTATCTATTCTTTCTTTCTATCTTCTCTAACAGTCCGTTTTTACTTACCAAATTGTCAGTGTCTTGTCTAAAAGCCTCGAAGCACTCGAAGTGGGGCTCAAAACTAAGGAGACATGTTCTGGCCTTATATTGGCCGGGTTGTACAAGTACATTTCTTATTATCGAAGTACGTTTCTGTATTTTTAATACTTAAAAGAATAAAATGGAGTTTAGGACAGAATCAGAAAAAAAAAACAGAATAAAATAATTTAATTTTCAAGTAACGATATAGTTTTCTTCCAGCTCCAAAGGACGAGAAGACAGACACACCCAGCTGCGGTCTGAAGCTTCGCCGCTGGTGCCGCAGCCGCCGCTGCCAGCTGTGGAGGTTGCTTCTGTTGCCCTTCATACCGATCCTGGCGCTGATCGTGCAGACCACTTTATCTCTGAAGAACAGCCTGACCAATGGAAGAGAAGTGGCTGACGTTGAAGAACAGGTAAGTAAAGATAGAAGTGTGTAAGGTATTGCGAAAATTGATTCCACCGGACTACTTTGACTATCAGGTACACAAGTCGTCGGGGTTTCCACCCTTATGTCGTTGAATACCACATTTCGCACGCAATATGCACCAACATTTTTGAATCTACGTTCCTTTTGCGTACAGCTGAGAGTGGAGATTGTTGCCGGCCTAAGTGTTCCTTAAACACCATATGGCTTCAAGAAAAGAGTGAATAGGCTTTTTCTAGTTAGATATGATCTTCGGCTGCATCGTCGCCTACCATCCTGTAAGATTGCGGTCAAATTTCTGCCCATTAGAAGAATCCAGAAGGACTTGCTCTTTGTGGAGTGTGTGTGCGTGTGTGCACACGTGTGTGTGTTGTTTGTCGGAGCCGTCTGTGGCGGATGCTCCTGCCGTTCACATTGATCGCTGATCGTGCAAATCACTGTATCTCTAAAGAACAACCTGACGAATGGGAGAAGAGTAGCTGATGTTGACGAGCAGGAAAAAAATAATCAAGGTTTATTCGGTATATAAGCACAGTGATATAAAATAAAATAAATTAAATATATATAAATTTCCGATAACTTATTTTTAATATGTATTTGTTAATATGTGGACAGTGTGTTGACTGCATATTTATTAACTATTACTTAGGCCTAATTTTTTGTATTAAGATACAGTATGTAGTTGTTTGCTATCCCAAATAAAAGAAAAAAAAAATATCACACAATATCGTCCATTTACTGACCGTCAAGTTCATTACCTACACAAATAAAATATAAATGAATTTTAGTGTAACTTTTTATATGCATATAAATTCTCTTCAATCAATTACGTCAATAGAGATAAGTTTAACAATAGTTTCACATTAAAAGTTGTAAATACACAATCTTTTTATGAAATTGAGTCACGTTTATTTCGCGTGTCTCTAATTTTCTATATATTATAATGTCTCTAATTTACGATAAATCAATTTATCGTCCTAACTTTAACCTGATTGAATATTTTTATGCGCTCCTTTCTACAATCGCATTTCCAAACGCACCGCGGGTTACATTGCTTGCATTTGAAATTCGTCTACCCAAAACGCGTTGATATTTTAACTAATGACTAAGCACTTCTCATCGATATTTATAATGAGCACAGCTAAGTTGTGGAACTCACTACCCTCTTCAGTGTTTCCAACTAGTTATTTTTAACTGATTACAACCCAAAAACCTTTAAAGTTAGAGCGAATAGGATTCTTCTGGGTGAACTCGCTCCACCGTCGACTTGGTCTACGCCACGTCTGGCTTAGTCTAGAGTCAAGAGCAAAAACAAAATGCGCTCCAGTTAAGTAATATAAGTTAGTCCTTTTTATCAAGCATGGCTTTAGATATTAAATAAATAAATAAATTGATTTCAACAAACATTTCAATTACTTAGCCCCAAACTAAGCGTAAGCTTAGACTATGGCGACTAGGATACGAGGGTCAAACTGAAAGTTCTTAGAACTGGCCACTTATAAACAATATAATAAAAAAAATATTCTAAAATTTGAAAATAGAACTCTTTGCCAATATTACTGAGTATATATTTCATTCATTTGTCATTTGTTTTACGACTTGGCGGCAAATTGAAAATTGTCTGTGTCACGTCAAAATGAATTTAACACGAGAAAATTTTCGTGCAATGATTTTTTATGACTTTCGATGTCATTTAAGTCAACAAGAAAGTTATGATAGACTACGATTGGCCTTTCACGATGAAGCCCCATCTCGTGCGACTGTTTACAACTGGTTTAATGAGTTTAAACGTGGTCGCACTAATCTCACTGATGATGTACGTGAGGGACGGCCTTCTACGGCGACGACTGAAAATAACATCTGTGTTGTGCGGCGTATGATAGAGACTGACAAAAGAGTGACCTATCAGCAGATTCGGACAAGCTTAGGCATCGGTATGAGTCAAGTGCACAAAATCCTCCACGAACATTTAGCGGTCAGGAAGCTTTGCGCCCGGTGGATACCTCATAATTTGACTAAGGCTCAAAAACTCCATCGTGTGGATTGGTGCCGTAAAATGATTAAAAGATTTAACGGAGGTGACTCAAATGCTGTGTTCGACATACTAACAGGTGACGAAATCTGGATTTACTGTTATGATCCTGAAACCAAAAGACAATCTGCTCAGTGGGTGTTTCCTTTCGAGGAGTTGCCAACTAAAGTGAAGAGAGATCGAAGTGCGGGAAAAAAAATGGTGGCCTCGTTCTTTGGAAGGATAGGTCATTTCGCAACAATTGTGTTAGAGGATCAAAAAACAGTTTCTGCAGAATGGTACACTACCAATTGTTTGCCACTTGTCTTGGAAAAAGTTCGAGAGAAACGACCTCGCAGTAGGATCCTCCTTCACCACGACAACGCCTCGTCGCACACCGCCAAGCGAACGATCGACTATTTGGCGACATCAAACGTTGAATTACTGGGTCACCCGCCGTATAGCCCCGACCTCGCGCCTTGTGATTTTTATTTATTTCCAAAAATTAAAGAAAAACTTAAAGGAAAGCGGTTTATGAATGCTGAAGAAGCGGTGGCTGCGTATCGCGATGCCATTGAAGAGACCCCTAAGGACGAGTGGGCAAAGTGCTTTTCCCAGTGGTTCCATCGCATGCAGCGGTGTATTGACGTCAATGGACAATATTTTGAAAAGATATAATAAAACTAATAACTGGCTAATGTAATCAGTTTTTGATTTTCTAAGAACTTTCAGTTTGACCCTCGTAACAAATAGACATACTTCATTAAGATTATAAACATCCATGACTTATGGACGTGGTACATATCTGACTACCCCACTTGGACCTTGAGACTGCCTCTATTCCCTACTCAATAAGAGCTATTTTCGTAGTTCACATGGGCAACCTGACGTGCTGCCAACTTTACAGATGCTCGTGCTCATTACACAAACATTTGCCTTTTGTTGCGGGATTTCAACCCACAACCTCTAGTTTTATAATGCGCGAACCACTACACTAATAAGTCAGCCTATTAGATCCCACTGCTGGGAAAAGGCCTCACCTCAACTATGAGGAGGAACGAGCCATACTTCACCACGCGGGCTCAGTGCGGATTGGTGGAGGGGTGTATGTAAGGCAAGTGACAAACCTTACTGTCAGAAGTTATCAAGCGGCGGCTTGATAACTTAGGGCGCTAGGGCCTCTGACTAGGCTTAACGACTAATACCACAGATATTAGCCGGGACCAACTGCTTAACGTGCCTTCCGAAGCATGGAGATGCTTGTCATGGACGTCACTTAAATGGTCGGAATGGTCACCCATCCAATCACGACCGCGCCGTGGGTTGCTTAACTTTTGGTATCACTACCAAAGCGCTGCCGCCACTGCGCCACAAGCACCTTCTTGGTTAGGTTAGAACTACACTAAGTTAGGTTAGAATTAGATGAATGAAATTAATACCCATTACGAATTTAAACTACAATGCCCTACGCAAAATCTGAGAATTTCACACAAGTTCAACTGACCTTTTAGGTGACTGTAGGACCTGAGTTCACCAATTTTTAGACAGCTGGTAAACATAGATCTTATACCTTTTAACGAGCTATTCTTGTATATTTATTAATTAATATTTGTGATCTAGGAAACGGCTCTAAAAATCTCGCTAAAATTTGGTATGTGGGGGTTTATCGGGATTGAAAAATCGATCTCTTATTTCGTCCCGGCAGCCATGGGCGTCGTGGCGTAATAAGTAAAACGTCGAACTCTAGAATGGTAGAAGACGTGGGTTCGAATTATATTTTTTATTAAATAGTAGTACGCTAAGGTACTTGCTTGGTGCTTGTGGCGCAGTGGCGGCAGCGCTTTGGTAGTGATACCAAAAGTTAAGCAACCCACGGCGCGGTCGTGATTGGATGGGTGACCATTCCGACCATTTAAGTGACGTCCATGACAAGCATCTCCATGCTTCGGAAGGCACGTTAAGCAGTTGGTTCCGGCTAATATCTGTTGGTATTAGTCGTTAAGCTTAGTCAGAGGCCCTAGGGCGGCTTGATAACATCTGACAGTAAGGTTTGTCACTTGCCTTACAGACACCCCTCCACCAATCCGCACTGAGCCCGCGTGGTGGAGTATGGCTTGTACCTCCTCATAGTTGAGGTGAGGCCTTTTCCCAGCAGTGGGATCTATATAGGCTGACTTTAAGGTACTTGGAATTAAACTACATGACAAGTTGTTTGAACTCTAGAATCTCCCCTTTCAAACCACACACCCATTCTATTACACCTTGTTTATGTTGAGGAGCTTTCGAAGCGTTATAACGAGTTTTGTCGATATAAAATCGTTTCCACCTCAAAGGTATTCAGCGAAAAGTCAATCCAATTCCAATCTAATAACGTTTGATATAGAAGTGCAAAGACTGTTGCCAACTGAAGATAGTTCAGTGTAACTTTATTTTTTAGGGTTCCGTACCCAAAGGGTAGAAACAGGACCCTATTACTAAGCCTCAACTGTCTGTCTGCCCGTCCGTCTATCTGTCTGTCGGTCTGTCTGTCTGTTGCCGCTACAACAACAAATACTAAAAACAGAATAAAAGTAATATATAGGACGGGGGATGTGTCTACATACAACAAACATAATTTTTTTGGCAATATTTGCTCTATATTAATAACGGAAACAGGTGGAGGATTAAAATTTTTATAGAATATAATTGTGTAGGTACGGAACCTTTCGTGCGTGTATTAAAATTATATTGAACAGCCCGTCATTGAAAGTCAACGTCATGTATTCTCTGCCAGTCATAACTTTGCTAAGGCGAAATAAAACTTTTTTAGGGGATAGGTATTCGTCCGATATACCAAATCCTATTAGCATAACTTACCAAGCTATGAATAATTTTATTTATCTATCATAGAGAGAAAAATAGGATTATCGATGTTTTTGGTCAACCTCATAAATTACTTACACAATATCCCAACTTTATTTTGGTAGTTTTGTATATTTTTAAAAAAGAAATTAAAATTACCAAACCATATTTTCATTAAAAAAGTTTTGCCAATCTAGGTATTGGCCAGTTCCAAATAAGAATTTCTGGCCAGTTTCATTTTATTGCCCGAAACTGTACCATGCACCCATGAGTCGATATCGCTCGTATATCGCATTGTTGCCATCATGTAAGTAGTCATGTCTTTATACAAGCTTTACTTTTTATGTCGTTATAAGCCAATATTTTTCCAACACTATAAATTGATGGATTAATTTGATAACAAGTTGAACCTTAATCAGGCGCATGTCCGAACATGTCACGCAACGATGCTAGCGACAGAAATGTTTCATGAAAATTTATAGAAAGCTTTTTAAAAATGGCTGACCTTTTGATTTTTTTCTCAATTTGCATTTAGCTTGTATGTAGGTAGTTAAAGTAATCAAGTAGGTATCTTGTAGGTTGACCGCACAAACACATTTCTTCTTCTTAATTGTCTTATTCGTCGTGCTGTGAGCCGTGATCATTATGTGGAATGAAACAAACATAACATGACTTTCTTGACAATTTTTAAAGGAGTGGTTTGGCATTGCCTTCTCCATTTCACACACTAGCCAACAAGTGTGCAGGTTTCCTCAAGATGTTTTTTTTCACCGTAACGCAAAGATATCTTTGAGAAAGATTGTACTTAAATTCGAGGGATCGAACTTACGACCTCACGGATGAGAAGTGAAGTTTTATCTGCTCGGCTATCGCGCCTTAACCATAACACATTCGTTTAAAGAATTTATTTCAACTTTATTTGATAATAATTTTTCTAGTGTGCTAATAATTTGCATCTTCTAGGTCAGCAGAGCGACAGAACTGGGCAAGCTAGTGACCCGACTCCAGCAAGAGCGGTCGGAAGTGGCTTTCTTCATCTTCACGAACGGAAGCACTTTGAGGTAAGAGTTACTATCAAGTAAATATAAATACCTTCAGGTGGATGAAATAAAGTTTTGTAAAGCCTTGACTGTACAGCTTGCCTGTAGGTACAGCCAAAGTATATACTCGTAACCCAGAAAGGTATACAAACGAGCTTACATGACACTATAATTTCAATTTTAGTTTCTCAAGTGGGATTGAGTCTTAGTTCCATAAATAGTGCAAAAGCAATTTGATAACCATTCTAGTGTCTGTGACTAGGAATACTACTAAATAAATAATTATCCTATGACCACGTGGGTATTTTAAATGTCGTTCAACCGCATTTGAAACGAGATAGGCTGCACTCCAAAACAATTTTCAGATATAGAGCAGCCACAAACTCATAAAACTGAAAGGGAGTTGGCTGCGGTTCAACCGCAGTTCGACTAAAAGATAAAAAAAAAACAATATTAAATACTCTAACGGGAATTTACCTTAAGAAATCGTACGTTCAAATTATTTTAAAACCTATAATAAATTGTAAACATGGTCTGCATTTAATATTGCCTTTAATAAATCGTAAATTATTTTAAAACGTTTGATAAATTAATTGTAAACAAATTCAAGACGACCGTCTTGGTGTAGTGGTGCTCCGGACTACAAAACCAGAGGTTGCGGGTTCGAATCCCGCAAGGGGTAAATGTCTGTGTGATGAGCACGGGCATTTTTATCTAAGTCATGGATGTATAAACGTATATACGTATTTCTATCCGTTATTCTAGTCGCCATAGCACAAGCTCACGCTTAGATTGGTGTGTTCGTTGAAACAATTTATTCATTTTTTTTTCTACCTATTTAGAATTGTAATCCCTCATGAGGTCCCCATGATTACACACATCCCAATGTAGGCTTAAACTCTTTTCTACTAAAGCGGACTGGGGTGGAAATGTTGAGCTCCGCTTTGCATAACATCTCAGGTCTTAAATGTATGGAATCATCGCACTTTTCCTGACCGCTTTGAAAGTTTGTCCTAAACTTTTACCACCCTCCCACCGGCGCCCGGCGCCAAGTTGCTTGCTGTGTTCCGTCGGTCAGTGGGAGTGCCAAAACCTGGGAGTTCTCGCACCACAATCTGTCTATAGTAAGTGCCAGATTAACGTGCATAAAAGGTCGTTCACCTTGACAGCTAAAAACTTGTGACACGTATCATTTGTCGTTTGGGTTCAAGGTCGACCCGTACCGAGGTTCATTTGTTAGACAGATTCGTATCGCTACGGCTTATAGTTAGGGTTGCCGCGCTTCGCATACTGGCGTGCAGTGGTACACGGGTGACGGTCTGCAGGGGTGACGGGTCAATGACTTTTTATGCACCGTTGAATGGCATGGACTATACGCCACGTCTGGCTTAGTCTAAAGTCAAGAGCGAACCCATATCAAATAAAAACAATCTTATATATTTAAAGGAGCAATTCTCGTATATTTATTTATATGCATATATTTGTGATCTTGGAAACGGCTCTAAAGATCTCGCTAAAATTTGGTATGTAGAGGTTATCATGGTTGACAAATCGATCTAGATTAGTCTTATGTTTGATAAAACTCGACTGCCTCGCTGGTCTAGTGGTCAGCCCGCTGGGTACTTACTATCCACGAGGTCCCGGGTTCGAATCCCGGGTCGGGCCGAGAGTGTTTGAGTTTTTCTGTCTTGAAATTACTCAGACACAGCTCCGGAGTCAGGAAGTTGGTGGTATTAACACCCCCGTGCCTCGGAAAGCACGTTAAGCCTTTGGTCCTGCGCCTGATCTCTCTACGGTCATGTCGGACTGCCGTCTCACCGAATTATGAGAGTGAAGGAACAGAGAGTGCACCTGTGTGTTGCGCACACACTTGTGCACTATAATATGTCCCGCGCAGTTGGCTAGTCTCAGTTGAGCTAGGCCGCCGTGGTCGAAATTCGGCTAGGAGGACATTATAAAACGCGTGTTTACAAGTTCTCATGCGTTTAGCTTTCGTAATTGTTCGACGCAGATTTAGATCGCTAATTTCGTCACGGTGACCATGGGCGTGGTGTAATGCGTAAGATGTTGGACAGAATAATCGTAGAAGACGTGGGTTCGAATCTCGCACGGTGACGAAAAATGTTTTTTGTGTATTTATTCAAGTTATAGCTTTTTTTGTCAAGACTTACGAATTAAAAAGCTTTTAGTCGCCCAGCTGTTTTTTTAAGAGATAAGAAATAACTATGGTTAAATATTCACAGGTCAAACCTCTCCCAGCGGTTTGCGGAGACCGACAGCGCTATACAGCAGATGGGCGACCTCCCGCTCCTGTCGTTCAAGAATCGGACCCGGCCGGTGGACGAGACCGGATTCCGACTGGAGCTCAAAGAACTCAGGTATGTCTCACTCTCTTCTAATAATTATTTTTATAACTTAAGCAATTATTTTGCAAGTTTTTACGAAATTAAATCAAATTTCGCTTACAAAAATTAATCGACTGTGTCATCCGGTGGGACTCGAACCCACGTCCCTTCGCTAAGCGTGGGTTCGAGTCCCACCGGATGACACAGTCGATTAAATTTTGTAAGCGAAATTTGATTAAATTTCATAAAAACTCTCTTCTTACTTCTTCTAGTCCCTCGCCGACGCGTCGTCTCAGTCATTTCAGCGCGCCGCGCTTATGGTTAAGCTCACTTGTGCAAGTCTGAATTAGCTAGTCAGGAAGGTCTAGTAGCGCCAGTCCGGGTTAGCTAGTCCGGACAAGCGCAATATGAGCTGAAAACCCATTTGCGAAAAAAGTTGACTCTCCATAGAAATAAGACGGGTTACGCGATTGATTTAGTATGGATAGTTAAAAACTTGTTGTTGTTTTTCGACCAATTTCTAGGAAAAAGTTCGTAAGTTATTGATTCTGAGTAGCTTCCTTCACTGCTAACGGGTAGTTTGTATAAACAAAGTAAGATGATCTTACATTTCTAACATTTTCTCTGTTTTGTATAAGGCCACAGAATAAATAAAAGTACAAGTAAAAGCGAAAGATGTCTTCTGTTATTAAAAGTGTATAGCAAAAATGATACTGTCATATAACCCTACTTATTTATTTTAATCCATCAATTTTCACTTCGTAATGGGAATGGAATATGGCCCTTAAACAAGATGCAATATATTCTACAGCTAGGTTCGCTATCGCTTACGAAATATTGAAACTTAGATACCTCAAAACACAAGACTTCTGCATACTTTTAAAATGTCGTTAGCGGTTGCGAAGTTCGTTGTGGAATCGATTGTAGGAACTCGTATCTTGGACCAAGGCCATGTATTATCTAGCTCTTGAACTCGCTCAGGAGTTGACAAACCTTTTCATTTTAATTTGGTGTAATTAATCAAAGTCTAAGGTTCGCTGTTGATATTGTGTTAATCAATAACTTGTAGCGTCGACCGATTAATGAATTGGTTCCATTGAGTGAACGTACTCGTAATTAAAACAGATGAATAGATTTCAATCACCTGGGGGGTTGCGATGGGCGATTGTTCGAAAAAAATTAATCAAATGAATCGATTATCGACCATTCAAATTATCGAATGTCGATTTAGTAATTCGAAAAAAATTAATCGAATAATAATCGACAATCGAATGATAATCTATACTGGGCCCTTCGATGCATTCGATCACAGGACAGGTAGCGACCGAATGATTAATAATCAACGCGACGAATGATGATTCATTCGTTAGTAGTTAGTAGTACCGCCGCGCTCCGGTATTGCTCGCCGCATAATAGAAGAATAATCGAATGACTGCGGTTGCTTATCGAATACATTCTATTACAGAGACCATTCGAATAATTCGATTGATTTAGTAATAATCGCCCATCGCTACTGAAAGGTAGGTTCATAACATTCATCTTACATTTTATTTTATTTGACTCAATTCTTGATATCATTGCCTTTCAGTGTCTGACAATTTTGAGATTGAAATGTACTAATCAACACTGTCTAGGGATATTTTGGATATAATAATACTATTAACCGACTATTGACGACCGTCTTGGTGTAGTAGTTTGCACCACGGACTTCTAAACCAGGCGGTTGCGGGTTCGAATCCCGCAAGGGGCAAATGTTTGTGTAATGAGCACGAGCATTTGTACCTAAGTCATGGATGTTTATAAAAGTATTTAAGTATGTCTATCCGTTATCCTAGTCACCATAGCACAAGCTCACGCTTAGTATGAGGCTAGGTAATTGGTGTGTTTGTTGGAACAATTTATTTATTATTATTATTATTTTATTTTCGTTAATCCCTAGACAGTTTTGATGTGTGCAGTATTTTTGACATCTTTGACATTTGGTGTACTGTACTTTAACTGTTTATACAGGAACCAGGACCTAGTTCATTAACCCTGTGCCCAAAGATAATCAAATTTCACTTACTGGATGAATTTGTAATTCGATTTTATGTTAGTCAAATTGGTTCAAAGACCTTTATGAATCAGCGAAGTAAGCCCCATTCGAACATTTTCTCCCTTTTTTCATTTGTGGTTCTTACAAAAACAGTCGCCAGCATATCAGGCTTCACATTTTTGTCGCAAAATCACCCCTACTACCACTGGCATAAGAGTCCTCAGTGCTTAGTTTCAAGTGCTGTCGCCTGCACAGTGATACTTTGATAAAATCAAGAAGTTGACTGAAGTTGATTGCTCTCTGTGAATGTCCAAAGTGTCCAAAGTCTATGATATAGATTTACAGAGCTGTAAACTGTGTTACATTTCTTTCACATTTTTTATAACAATAATAAAACTAGACAACGACCACGCAATTCCCTAGTAATTGAGTCGGCTGATGAGCGACAGCCAACTAAAACACTTCATAACAGATAAACAGGCGATCTCTTAATTTGCGTTTTATCAGCGTATCAGCTGGAGACTGGCCGTTATTGTTTTATATTAACTGAAACAATACATCCCACGCGAAGAAAGAAACAAGCAAGTTATTAAGAAAATTAAATTCGTAATTTATAAGATTATTATTATTTTTGAAATGCACTTTCCACAAGCTTTCATTTATACCAATAATGCTGTGGTAAAAAAAACAACCCTCTCCTTATTTCAATTGCGGATGAAAAATAATGGTCTATGTCACTACTACAATTCGGACAAATTCAACTAATATGTAAAAAATCGTCTAGCCAAATATAGGCAGTGCTGTAGGACGTGTGAAATAAATGAACGGATACATGCTCGAAAAATATGTTTTTGGAGATCACTCCGCGAGTAAAAAAAAAGTTTAATATTAGATGAATTACACTAAGATTTACTACGCCTAAGTCTAACAAAATCAAAACCTAAACATGACACAATTTTTGACTAGTTAACAACAGATGATAATATTAGCGACAAGGTTAACGCATGGATATTTGGGCCTCTCTCTCTCTCTCTACAGTCGGTCCCTCATTACTGAGAATCGTGGTCACTCGAGCCTCTCAAACGGACGGTTTGCCTTCATAGATTCCAGTCTGCACTGCAGACTCTGCAACAGCCTTCACCATAATTATGGTAAAATTTTGATGGAGAGGAGGCCTCCTTTATCTGGTCAGTGTGACAGGTCGGTGGTCGACCTCGTGATCTACTACCTTCAGTGTTGATTATACAATACATTATTTTATTATTTATGCAATTTGTTTGAAGTTTTTACTAAATTAAATTAAATTCCGCTCACAAATGTCCATCGACTGTCACCCTCGGGGGACTCGAACCCACGACCCTATGCTATCCAGGCGAATGCTATTTTCGTCGACTGACTAACGTCCTCCGTAGCTCAGTTGGTAGGAGCATTCGCCCGGATAGAGAAGGGTCGTAGATTCGAGTCCCACCGGATGACACAGTCGATCAATTTTTGTAAGCAAAATTCAATTTGATATCCACGACCAGCTTTACGAGGTTGCCATCTTTTGGACCTAAAGTCCCCCAAATATTGTCAAAAATAAAAATAATATCTGTGACTGTCAGTCACTGACTACTACAGATAACCTAATACAGCTTTTAAAGTCTTTAAAAGACTTCTATTTTTACTTACGCGCATCAATACTTACCTTATACAACGTCGATTCGAATAAAACGGGCACTTTGAACCCGGGAACAAATCCTTATGTCGATTAATCTTTGTTATGCCGCCTTCACCAGGTGATGTAGTGCCTTAATCAAGAGCAAGATGCGCCAACGACCGATTAATATACATTAAACTGTTTACACTCACTGGTTTACACTTACTGTGATTAAATTTCTATCGGCTCTCGTATAGTTGGAGTCGTTTAAAATAGTGTAAAAAGAATGAAAATAGAAGTAGAGAATTAGTTGAGTTTGAAGGAACACTTGCCAAAAGCATTGCTACTTTTATTGACAGACAATTTTTATACTTAGCAGCAATGGCAGTGTATTGAAAAATGGTAGACATGGCATTAGCACGCAGAAATTGCTTGCTTCAAATTGAGCTATTTGCTTAAATTTGCATTAAAATTTCGTACAAATATGTCAAATTCGAATCGTCGCGCAGTATCTCCTACTACATTCGACGACCGTCTTGGTGTAGTGGTTCGCGCCCCGGACTTCTATACCAGGCGGTTGCGGGTTCGAATCCCGCAAGGGGCAAATGTTTGTGTGATGAGCACGAGCATTTGTACCTAAGTCATGGATGTTTATAAATGTATATAAGTATGTCTATCTGTTTCTTAGTCGCCATAGCACAAGCTCACGCTTAGTTTGGGGCTAGGGAATTGGTGTGTTTGTTGAAACAATTTATTATTATTATTATTACATATCTACATCTTTTTAATGCACTAACATTAGTTGGCAGGATTGTAATAGATGGAAGCTGCGTACAACCGGTTACTGATTAATTTTATTGGCCGGGGAGGACGTCCTGTGGATGTTAAGATGAATTCGTTGCTACTTTTACTAAACTTGTGTTAAGCCATGGTCCAATAGATTGTAATCTCAATTCTTAAACTAGAGATTAAATTTAAAAAATGGTTGCATGGAAAACTTTACATTAAGAAATCAGAGTCAGATCAGTTGGTTCCGAATATTTTGGTACAAACTACTTGAAAATCTCAACTTTAACCCTTGAAGGGTCGATTCAATTATCAGATAAAAAGTTCCCGCCCGAATAATTTATCCAGCAACCCATCTAAAGTATCATTCAACGATTCGATAGTTTATTCGACAAATATTTTCTAACTTGGGAAATCAGCCTTTAAGTTCTGTGCCCACTACACCGTACCATACCCTGGCCGTGTTAGGACCGTATAAAAAGTACTCATTTTATTTTCAACCTTAGCGTGAAAAGTTAAACTTATACCACTGATCTGGCACTGTCAAAACTCCTCTGTTAGGGTTAAAAATCTTTGTAATATTTTTATACACTCCTAGCACGTTCTTGATATGATAGAGTTTCTACCATAGATGTGCCAGGATGCGTAGCGAAGATGAGTTTGTTAAAAACCAATAGCATTATTTCATTTTAGGTTAGCATATTTTGGTTTTTATGAGTTTCATTAGGATATCAAAATTCGCCCACGGGCAGGGTTTGAACCCACGACCTTTGGCTTACCAGCTGATCTTACCAATTGAGCAGTTAACCGTGTAGTTAATCCAACCGTACTGACAAAAATAATGAATGGCTATCTTCGCCTAAGTTACTTTCCAGATGCATGGAAGTCCGCTAAAGTCATTGCAATTAAAAAACCCTATAAGGATGAATCAATGCCAGTGAGCTATCGACCAATTAGTCTCCTACCAGTATTAGCAAAGTTGTTTGAAGCAGCCATTCAAAAACGCTTACTTAAATTTGCTGCCGATGCAATACCCGATGAGCAATTTGGCTTTTGACGTGCCCATTCCACAAATCACCAACTGGTCAGAGTAACTGAGCACATATCCCGAAGCTTCAACTCAAGTCAGTCAACAGGAATGTTCTTACTTGATATTGAAAAGGCCTTTGAAACTGTTTGGCACGAAGGTCTACTTCACAAATTATTAATCCATAATATACCCATTGGGCTAGTAAAATTAATACAGTCATACCTTTCAAATCGCAAGTTTAAGGTTTTTATAGGAAAAAGTTGCTCACAGTCTAAAAGTATTCCAGCTGGCGTACCCCAAGGATCGATCCTTGGTCCTCTGCTTTTTATCTTGTACGTTTACGACATCCCTATACAGACACGTACCACTCTTGCATGTTTAGCCGACGACACCGCATCTCTAACTTCATCAAAGGATGAAGACCTTATTATAAGTATCACAATACATACGTTAGCATAGCATAACATAACCTAGCCTCGCTTAGCACAGCTCCTGTCTTGCCGGAGCCTAAACGGCATAGAATAGATAGCGTGAGTGTAAATGGCGGTAGCAATTAATTTGATGGCTTCCAGTGCAGTCACAATGCACTCACCTGCGCCACCTCACTGTTAATAATGTGCGGAAAACGCCGCGACCTGAATGCATTTTTTGCATTATATCATCCACTCGAATGAGCTCAAGGCTTTTAAAGGATTAATAAATAATGGTGACTTTCCGCATGAAAGCTTTTTTTAATCGATTAGTTTACACACAACACTTTTCGTAATTAAAGTTATAACTACTGTCAATGGTCAATTTCAGAGAGATTAGCCAAGTAAAAACACTACTGACGCAGGAGCTAACGGATTAGGGATAGAGGCTATAGAATCCGGAACGAAATCATCCGCCAAAAGACAAAAGTAATTGATATCGTTCGGAGGTGCAGTAAGCTGAAGTGGCAGTGGTCATGTCAGTCGCAGAACCGACGGGCGTTGGAGTAGGAAGGTTATGGAATGGAGACCACGTCTTGGGAAACGTAGTGTTGGACGCCCCTCTGCTGTGGATGCGAGAAGCGGAGGATCGTGAAGGTTGGCGCAGTTTTGGAGGGGCCTATGTCCAGCTGTGGGCTGCGATATGCTGATATGATATGACGCACAAATACTACACACACTAGTTCGCAGGTTTTCTTGCAAACTCGTTCAAAGTAACTCCACCCTGTCTAATGACATTGTGTGAATAACTATATTTTTTAATACCCCATAATGGAGTCGTAACATGACCTCGCCCTGGTAGTAATGGCGTACGTTACATTCACGCTCAAACTACGGTGGCCACTCTATGAAAATATCTATACGACCACGAAAAAAATGGACTTAGGCAAAATAATCTTCCCCAAGCTGTATCTCATGACCCGTAAATAGCTAAACAGTTGGATTTTTTACAGACGATGTTTTTCTGTTGCGGCTATAACAACAAATAAAACTAAAACATAATAAAAGTATTATTTGAGGGGGGCTCCCATACAAAAATGCGGGCTAGCTCTATATTAATAATGGCAACAGATGCTTCAAATTTTAACAGAATATCAATATGTATATAAACTTTAAAAATAAATAATTAAATTGAAACAATAAAAGTGCTTAAGGGGGGCTCCCATACAAACGTGATGTTCCTACCGTTTTAAAACTAAAAAAAATATCATAGTATTATGTCTAATGTTGTATAGGTTCGGAACCCTTCGTGCGCGAGTCCAATTCGCACTTAGCCAGTTTTTTTAATATTGTTATCTAACTAGCAACCCACTCTGGCTTCGCACAGGTGATATATGCATATGCGTGTATCATTCATATTCAATTTCCTCTTGATTCACTTTATCTACTTTTTGCTGAAACTGCATTGAAATCCGTTGCGTAGTTCAATAGATCAAAGCTTAAGCGGGAAAGCGGGAGCGACTTTGTGTATAAACTATGTTAAGATAAAGATGTACCAGATATATTACATTAGTTTCATTACTATTATTCACCTATATACTCAATCCAATAGCAACTCTTGTTGCTACAATACAGATAAAGTGCCATTGAGATCGCGGAACGTCAACTACCTACCGATATACTCGTATAAGCACCCAGATAATACTAAATTTATTTGCTTATCTTTTGTTGGACTCTGAAATTGGAAAAATATGTTTTTGGTAAAAAAAAACATTACGATTAAGTCTTTAAGATTAAATAAAAGGCCGTTAAATTATCACTAGTCGAAACCCGGACACACAGTCCGGGTTCTGTCAAAGTCAAAGTCAAAAATAATTTATTCAATTTAGGACAGAAAATGCCACTTATGAACGTCAAAAATTTAAAAATCAGTAATATTGGCCTTAGGGGGCCCGGACATGTCTACTAGTGCTTCGAGACAAGACACAATCAGCCGAGTGCTGAGAAGAAGCACCGGTACAAACTCAGTCACCATTAGCTGCCATAAAAAAGTGAAAAAACTTACAATAAAAAAGTAGGTACATCAGTTTGGTGCAGGCTGGACTGACCATACATTCTCGACATCAAGATAGTCTTGAATTTTATAATACCCTTTAGATATGAGGGTAGTTTAAACCTGCGGCTTAGACCTATTAATAGGTAGTTCGACAACATAGTGTGGTATATTGTTAAAAAAATTAATACAATTTCCCAAAAATGAATTAATTGTTTTGGCCTATCTAAAGTCTGGAACGACAATTGTAATTCGTCTCAGGCTAAATTTTGCTTACATAAAGTTTGTCAACTTCAAAATTTGGTTACTCTCTCTGTTTTTGTACGGCTAATACAATTTTATCTGTCTGTTTTGTACCTCATACGAGCTTCAAGATGCAGTAAACAACTTGGGTACTCATGTTGTGCTAAAACTATTTTTCTCTAAGATAGAAAAGTACACATCCATAGTTATAGAACATTATGCAGTCGACTACTCAAATTGTTTTTTTTTTTTATCAGAACTGAGTACCTAAAAAAATAATAAAACCGGCCAAGTGCGAGTCGGACTCACGAATGAAAGGTTTCGTACCATTATCTGTGATATCACAGTAGACTTATATATGATATGACCTTTATTAAGTTTTAAATACGACAAAAAAAATCAATTTGTATGGGGGCCCTCTTAATTTTTTTTTTATTTTAATTATTTATTTTGTATAATAATAAGTAAATTTACCTGTTGCTATTATTAATATCGAACAAAAAACGGCAAAAAAATCACGTTTGTGGAATAGAGGCCCCCTTAAATATGTACTATAGTCTGTTGTTAGTATTTGTTGTTATAGCGGCAACAGAAATACATCACATGTGAAAATTTCAACTGTCTAGCTATCACGGATCATAAGATGCAGCCTGGTGAGTGGTGACAGACAGACAGACGGCGAAGTCTTAGTAATAGGATCCGGTTTTTATCCTTTGGGTACGGAACCCTAAAAACAGACAGCTACAGCTATTTTGAGCAATTAATTAAAGCTGTTTTTGTAATTCTATGAAATGTTTTAATTTTTTTTAATAAAAGTCAGATCTGACCGCAATCTCCGTGATGCTAAGCGACGATGAGTCATGTCTGACAACAGGCTATTCGCTGTTTTTTTTTTAAGTATCCAGACTATTTGTTTGATTTTATTTTTTTGTAAATTATCTATAGATGGTGGTGTTCACGACGGCAAAATGTAATATATGGTGTTTGGTAATCAAAAGGTTTCCTTTGGCAGGATGAACCTTTTGAACCCTTAGAAGGTTTTAAGAAGAGAAGCCATCTTGAATTTTTGTGTAGTGGGGGGTGTGTAGTTTTATGACGTAATCAATTTTATGTCTTTTAAGGAATTAAAAAAAACTAAAACCTGTCGTGTGGGGTGTCAAATAAAAGAGCTAATTCTTAAAATATACTACATCATTACATTACAGTCACCCGTTTTGTGATAAAATAAAAAATATTTTCAACACATACCAAGTTTGGGCTCCTCTAGGAAAAATACTACCAAAATCGAGTAGGCTCTCCTTCTCAATTTTATATTTAAGTCGTAAGTATCAATTCGGCTAAAGGAAATCTCTTGATCACCAATCGTCATATTTGAGAGCGAACACCAGTAACTATTAGCAGGTTTACAGAACTACAATCATTTTGATATTTGTCTTTGAATCTACTTTTCAAGATTAAAATAGACTTCAAAGGGTTGTATTTACTATACGGGAAAAAAAAAGATGGCACATAGTAGAGCATGATGTGACTAGTCTGTACCTAAAGGAATATCCTTAATTAATGGGATACCCGTATAGTAAATAGACTTCATTATATTTGCATCTTTGTTTTACAGTAACAATAAGTAATTCATTTTAATTATTTCAACAAAGACTCCGATCTTTAATTACTGAACTCCTAAGTAACTTACCAGAGACAAGTAATTTCCATTCTGTAGGTTACGACAAATTTTCCATTATGTTTTTCTGTAAAAAGTGGCGGCTCCCTACAAATTCTAAATGTATGTACAGTGTTCTTGATACAATCTACTAATATCTGCATAAAGCAAAACCATAACTTGTTAAATATATTATTGCACTTGAAAAAATGAATGCAAAGTGAATGCTTATCACTTAAAAAAACAATAATTATAACTCGTTAAGTTAAATACGATTACTTTTTGTTCGGAAAACGATGAGTATCAAAGTTTATATTACGTATTTCTGCTAACTTACTTGAGCTTTTGGCCTAAAGAACCTCTAACAGAAGGTCCTTATAATTAATTAGTGAATGTATAAAGGATATTTTATTTGCAGTCTATATTTTCCCTATTATTCACAAAAAAACGTTTTGTAATATACGTTATTTCATACTGAGCCAAACAGGCTAAGCGATATTGAAACTTGTTGCTGCAGTAGTAGAGTATATCGATAAATGAGGGGTCAGCTCCCCGCGCGGGGGTAAATGTCAAAATTAAGTTTTAGGGAGCCGGCTTTTGAGGCGGTCCTGCACGAAATTGAGTAAATTAACGTATTTCTAAATCACTTGCACGATGAGCTGAATTAGTTAAACACATTAAAACAACTTATTTACGTTAGATTAATCATTGCACAAGGTCCTGGTCTTGTTGAAATTTGAAACAAATTCTTATGATATAATAAACATGACTTGTAGCTAATGATATCTACGAGGGTCAAACTAAAAGTTCTTAGAACTGGCCACTTATAAACAATATAATAAAAAAAATATTCTAAAATTTGAAAATAGAACTCTTTGCCAATATTACTGAGTATATATTTCATTCATTTGTCATTTGTTTTACGACTTGGCGGCAAATTGAAAATTGTCTGTGTCACGTCAAAATGAATTTAACACGAGAAAATTTTCGTGCAATGATTTTTTATGACTTTCGATGTCATTTAAGTCAACAAGAAAGTTATGATAGACTACGATTGGCCTTTCACGATGAAGCCCCATCTCGTGCGACTGTTTACAACTGGTTTAATGAGTTTAAACGTGGTCGCACTAATCTCACTGATGATGTACGTGAGGGACGGCCTTCTACGGCGACGACTGAAAATAACATCTGTGTTGTGCGGCGTATGATAGAGACTGACAAAAGAGTGACCTATCAGCAGATTCGGACAAGCTTAGGCATCGGTATGAGTCAAGTGCACAAAATCCTCCACGAACATTTAGCGGTCAGGAAGCTTTGCGCCCGGTGGATACCTCATAATTTGACTAAGGCTCAAAAACTCCATCGTGTGGATTGGTGCCGTAAAATGATTGAAAGATTTAACGGAGGTGACTCAAATGCTGTGTTCGACATACTAACAGGTGACGAAAGCTGGATTTACTGTTATGATCCTGAAACCAAAAGACAATCTGCTCAGTGGGTGTTTCCTTTCGAGGAGTTGCCAACTAAAGTGAAGAGAGATCGAAGTGCGGGAAAAAAAATGGTGGCCTCGTTCTTTGGAAGGATAGGTCATTTCGCAACAATTGTGTTAGAGGATCAAAAAACAGTTTCTGCAGAATGGTACACTACCAATTGTTTGCCACTTGTCTTGGAAAAAGTTCGAGAGAAACGACCTCGCAGTAGGATCCTCCTTCACCACGACAACGCCTCGTCGCACACCGCCAAGCGAACGATCGACTATTTGGCGACATCAAACGTTGAATTACTGGGTCACCCGCCGTATAGCCCCGACCTCGCGCCTTGTGATTTTTATTTATTTCCAAAAATTAAAGAAAAACTTAAAGGAAAGCGGTTTATGAATGCTGAAGAAGCGGTGGCTGCGTATCGCGATGCCATTGAAGAGACCCCTAAGGACGAGTGGGCAAAGTGCTTTTCCCAGTGGTTCCATCGCATGCAGCGGTGTATTGACGTCAATGGACAATATTTTGAAAAGATATAATAAAACTAATAACTGGCTAATGTAATCAGTTTTTGATTTTCTAAGAACTTTCAGTTTGACCCTCGTAAAAGCATTTTTTTTATTCGAAAACTTCGGTTTTTACGCATGAAACAATAATTTGTACATGAAAATGATTGTATTGATATTCCATCTTTTTAATATACACGAATAAAATATAAATAAGAAAATTTGAACACTTTTCAGTTTTTAACACAAATGTCTGATGGTTTTGCGCATTGCGCAGAATAAAACTATTGTTCTTATTAAATCATCAAGTCTAAAACTTTAAATTAAATGCATCTAATTACTAATATTAATAAGTTTGTTTGTAGATCGTATAGACTTACTCGACTTGCTTCGCGCTGCACCCCCTTAAGTAGCTTATTGATATTAGGTATTGGCTGTTGCGAGACAAGCTTGCTTAGACTGCCTCGTTGGTCTAGTGGTCATAACGGTGGCTTTTATCCTAGAGGTCTCGGGTTCGAATCCCGGGTCGGGCCGATATTCGATTCTGGGTCTTGGAATAACTCAGAATAAGCTCGGATTCAGTAAGTTCCAGTTAGTGGCATTAACACCTTCGTGCCTGCACGATCTCTTTCCGTTCACGTCGGATTGCCGTCTCACTGAACCTCGGCTGGCCTTTACTTTCAGTGTTCAACGGAAATGCAGTTCCTTTATTTTCAACGTTCGATGAGACGGCAATAAGTTGTATTTACTTGTGCACTGTAATCTCTTCCGCGCAGTTAGCTAATCTAGGTTGAGATTGGTAGCTGTGACTAATATTTATTCTGTGGCCGTGGTCGAACTTCGGCTAGGAAGACATTATTATACAAGCTTCTTAGCGCAGAACTCGCTAGGATAAGCCTTTGATGTTATTAGAATTGTTTTTTTTTACCACTACTTGTTGTATAAATAATAATTATACAGGACGTTACCTAAATATATTTTTACATTTATTAGGGTAACAGGATAGGTCCCGTTTCAAAAAGCATTGCATTATCATTCAAAACATCGGAATGCGAATTTCCGCACGCATTTAACATGGCTACACTCCATTTGAAAACAAACTCATATGTTTGCATAAAAAATATGTAAACGCAGCAATGCATCTCACTTGATGACACTACATTCTAATGCATTTTTAACGATATTTACCACCGGCATGAGTGGTTAATGGTAGTATTCTAGTAATTAACAGCCTTATTGAACATATTACAGGGTGTACCAAACTTAAACCCTGTCCGATCCTTAGGTGGATGACTCTAGTGCTCATAATCAACTTTTTGAACGGGACTGACATCAAGATCTCAAAAAAAAACACGTCTTACATACAACACTTTAACTAAGAAAGTTAATTTTTAATTCGAGATTTCAGTGCTGGTACCATACAAACAATTGTTGTTGACACCAGAATTCCTTTTTTTGATCGGAATCATGTTGATAATTGTTTTTCATCTCACCTGTTCGGAAAGTTGAACTTTCTTGTGTAGATAGCCGGGCGGGAAAAAGCTTTTCCCTCATACTTTATACTCCTACTATTGAATAAAAGGCCACTATCGAGAGTATCGATAGTTTTTGCAACAGCCAGAGCTATATCAGCTATCGACAGTGATGTTAATATTGAATTTTGAACTATGTGTAGGTAGTATTTATATTAACGGAGCTATCAGTTTCAAAAGATCTTTATTTCAATAAGTAAAAATTACAAGAAATACAAGTCCAGTGTTATAACCTAGATTGTATTAACATAAAGTACAATCACGTTTGCAGACTCATATATAGCGCCTTTTCAAACTTATAAGGTAAGGATAAGAATTACTTAAGTAATTATAAGGTATTTATGTTGCTATGGTATGCGGCTTAAAGTAAGTGCAAGCTTTAGTTGAGCTATACATTTTAACAATTTAAAATATTTCGTAGGAATTAGTAACAAACCAGTGTAATTGGAGGGTGTAACAAATAAAAAGTGACGGCACGCACAAACAGCGAGCATTACAAATCACTTGCAGCGAGTGCGAACGAGGTAGTCGTAGGCAAGTTTACGCGCCAATATACACAGAGACAGTCACAAGGACGACCGGCGCGGGCGGCGCCGCGCGCGCAGTTCCAGTGCTTATCACAAGATAATAGGACTGAAAAACGCACGCGCGGCGCGCACCGGCGGGCGCGCACCAGCGCGCAGCATTGTACGTTACTATTCATCGCACTCAAGAAACAGGTGATGGGGTAATTTATATCGACAATATTTATCGATGTATTTTAAATTGTGCTTGCGCGTTTTACAAATATTTTTAATGATGTTATTTTTACTCTTGGTATGTTTATTGTGTAAATATAATTTTTTTGCTAATTTGTAAACATAATCATATATGGTTGGAAATTGAATGGATTTATGAAGTTTCTGCAGGTTACATAAAAATGGAGTGTTGAAGGCGCTTTTGTGTGGCTTTGTTTTGAACTATTTGGAGGTAATTAAAGTTCGTTTTGCATGTATTGCTCCAAACGGGACATGCATAGGTCATGCAAGGACGCACTAACGTCTTATAAATATTAAGCTTGGTTTTGCTACTGAGGCATGATCTTCTGTTGAGGATAGGGGAAAGAACATTTAAGGCTTTTATTCCTTTTTGTCTCAACTTTTCAATATTTGGGGTCCAGTTGAGTTTTGTGTCGAGAATGGTGCCTAGGTATTTAACAGAGCGGGCCCACGGTATAGCATGGCCTTCAATATTTAGAGCTATCGATACTATCATTACTATCGATACTATCGGTAGTCTATCGATACTATGGATATTTTATCGATACTATTGCTTTTTCCTCAACTATCGATAGTCTATCGATACTATCGATATTTTATCGATACTATTGATATTTTATTGATACTATTGCCTTTGCCTCTACTAACGATAGTCTATCGATACTATCGATATTTTATCGATAATATTGCCTTTGCCTCAACTATCGATAGTCTATCGATTAGACTATCGATAGTATTGCTTTTATCTCACCTATCGATAGTCTATCGATGCTATCGATATTTTATCGATACTATTGCTTTTGCCTTAACTATCGATAGTCAATCGATACCCTCCATTTCCTCACAGTCGAAATGAAAAATAGTATGTTTAACTCGGTTGAAAACACCCATTCCACTCTTGAGCTATTGGAGAAACTTCTTATCACCATAGCACAAGCTCACGCTTAGTTTGGGACTAGGTAATTGGTGTTTGTTGAAACAATTTATTTATTTACAATTTATTACGGCCCACTTGCGCACGTCCAGATTAGCTATTCCGGACTTTTCCAAGGCATATAATCTGAGCTGAAAGCCCACTTGCACGAGTCTGGTTTAGTTTATGTATTTGCCTCGTTGGTCTAGAGGTCAGCACGCTGGGTACTATCCACGAGGTCCCGGGTTCGAATCCCGGGTCGGGCCGAGAGTGTTTGGGTTTTTCTGTCTTTAAATTACTCAGACACAGCTCCGGAGTCAGGAAGTTAGTGGTGTTAATACCCCCGTGCCTCGGAAAGCAGGTTAAGCCGTTGGTCCTGCGCCTGATCTCTCTACGGTCATGTCGGACTGCCGTATCACCGAATTATGAGAGTGAAGGAACAGAGAGTGCACCTGTGTATTACGCACACACTTGTGCACTATAATATGTCCCGCGCAGTTGGCTAGTCTCTGTTGAGATAGGCCGCCGTGGTCAGGCCTGTGTATCTCCCCGCGGAGGTAGCAAACACGTACCTACGCGCGGCGCACCTACGTAGGTGCTAAAACAAGTTGCGTGTCGCTACCGGCCAGAGCCACGCTCGCGCGTTTTATTCACCGGCGGCCGCGCGGCTACGTTGCTGGCTGGACGAGAATGAATAAAGTACTAGAAAGAGGCGCTAGATGGCGTTAGAAGCTTCTCGTAGCAGTCAACCCTATCGCGTCGCGTGATATTACGTCACTGAATAGGTTTAGTGTATTATGAATCAGAGTTCCAGAGCAATAAGTATGAAATTATCTAGCAATGGATTTTTGTAGGTGTCTACACGAAAATGTGCTTGACTCTGAGGCGAACTAAATTACGCCATATTGTTGACGACATTGAGCAGACATTTCTTTGAATACAATTGCTAAGTCATACTTCTGTACGAAGTACTAGTATTCTGTGCCGTGGTCGAAATTCGGCTAGGAGGACATTATTATTTATTTAGTTGTCTACTTGCGCCAGAGGCCTTACTCTGGTTGACGATGTCCGTATTTTCGAATGTAGCCGTCCCTTTCACACACGACAGAATGACAACGCGAACGAGTGTAATGGCTAGACTCGAAAATACGGACTGGCGCAAGGACACTGAAAATAATGGTTAACAGTAACCAAAATTTGGCTACTAGTAGGCCGTAGTCTAGTGACTTGCGATCTTTTGGTTATCAGTAACAAACTAGTTTGACTGATAACCAGAATATTGTTTATATTTAACAATAAAACCGGCCAAGTGCGAGTCGGACTCGAGCACGAAGGGTCCCGTACCATTAAGACAGTATAGGCAAAAAAAACTTTTTAAGTTTATGCTGTTCTAATGGAAAAAAGTATATATTTTTATTTTATTTATAATTTCAAAAGTATTCATCACAGGATACCCAAAACAATTTCAAATAAGAGTTTACGCGCCTGTTTCTTTACGTGAGTGATTTGAAGTTTATAGATCCAAGACTTAAATTACAGGGGTGGGGGGGACACTGTGTAAATGACTTTGGCGGGCTATATCTCGCAAATGATAAAGCTGATAAAAAAGTGTTGTTTGGAAACCCTACCTGATTTTCATAGTCCTTTTCAACGAAACCCCACACAAGGGGGTGCACTCAAAAAAATAATTCACCCCCCTCCCTTTACATATTGTATGGGGAGGTACCCTTAAAGAGGGGTAATTTTAATTTTTTGTATATTTAAAAATGAGATCTATTTGTGAAGTATCCTCGAACCAAGTTACATGCAAATCGGTCCATAAACGTAGAAGATATTCTGCTGTGACACACTAGGACGGATGGACTGAACGATCTTATAAGGGTTCCTTGTCGGACAACGGAACCCTAAAAATTGACTTTCCTACAACGAAACCTTCAACTAACAAAACTAGTTTGGTTGATCCTTTTTTTTCAGTGGAGGCTATCAATTTCAACTCAGATATTAGGCCTTAAATAAATCTAGATTAGCTTATCCGAACGTGCGCAAGTGGGCCTAAAATTGCCGTATCGATTCGTAGCGTGTGTATCATTTCACTTTAAGATCACGACCCTCAATCGTAGGTTAAATCACTCCGTATAAGTTAATGTTCCTATCCACTCCCAGGTCAATGATCTATGAATAAAACAGTGTAGTATCCTATCAAAGTGAAATTATATTATGAGGTCATCAAATACGCTTGAGAGGTTAATAAAATGTAGACGACGGGCGTGATTCCGTGCAGCCAACAACCAGTTTTGTATACCTTATATGACTTGACTGCTTCGTTGATCTAGCGTGCTCGCTGGGTACTATCCACGAGGTCCAAATCCAAACGGGTTCGAATCCCGGGTCGAGACGAGTGTTTGGGTTTTTCTGTCTTGAAATCATTCAGACACAGCTCCGGAGTCGTGAAGTTGGTGGTGTTAGCACCCCCATGCCTCGGAAAGCACGTTAAGCCGTTGGTCCTGCGCCTCTACGGTCATGTCGGACTGCCGTCTCACCGAACTACCTATGAGAGTGAAAGAACAGAGAGTGCACCTGTGTATTGTGCACCTGCACACACTTGTGCACTATAATATGTTCCGCGCAGTTGGCTTATCTCTGTTGAGATAGGCCGCTGTAATTTAAATTCGGCTAGGAGGACATTATTTATTATTATACCTTATATGAATCAATAATGATAAGAACCCTGCTAGCTAAATTTCGACTGCGGCCGTCATCCTCAACAGAGATCAGCCAACTGCGTGGTAGATATTAATATTACACAAAGGGAATGCACAATACACAAATGGACTGTTTGTTCATGCACTCTCATAGTTCAGTGAGACTGCAATCCGACATGACCGGAGAGAGATCAGGCACAGGAGTAAGAGCTTACCGTGCTTTCCAAGGCACAGGGGTGTTAACACCACCAACTTCCTTACTCCATAGCTGTTTCCGAGTTATTTCAATACAGAAAACCCCAGAAACTCAACATGCTGGATGAATTAATATGCATTAAGCCAAACAAAAACAAAGCCCAAACATGGCACAATTTTCAACTGACACTTTAAATTACAGTGAAGTGACAGTTATCTATTACTGGTAAGCAACCAATGCTAGTGTATTACAAACTGAGGTGGATATAGGTATCATTAGCTCGCAGAAATTGCTTACCTCTAATTGAGAAAATTGCTCAATTCTGCATTCAAACTTCGTACACATATGACATTTGACACGTAAACGAGCGTGTGCTCGGCGCATCGAATTCGAATATACGTAGGCGCAGAAGGAGATGACATATCTACCTCTTTTTTGATTTAATGCACTATCATTGTTAGCAACAGAAATCTAAAGCAACAGATAATAGTAATCTTAATAAAGAGAGTTAGGTATTTTTTATTAATATTTGATTTGACAAATAAATATTTGTGCAATCTCACCTGATATTACGCGACGAAGCGGCGGAGGATGATTCCAAAATCATTCTTTTCTTAAAGTAATCTAAATCGTAGTGTTAAAAATCATGGTGTTTTGTATGATGAACAAGTAATAACGTTAGGTGACTTGTTCGGCGTAAAGCGTCGTAAGTATGAAACAACTCTGAATAAAAGTCAGCCTATTAGATCCTACTGCTGGGAAAAGGCCTCACCTCAACTATGCGGAGGTACGAGCCATACTCTACCACGCGGGCTCAGTGCGGATTGGTGGAGACGTGTATGTAAGGCAACTAAGGCAAGTGACAAACCTTACTGTCAGAAGTTATTAAGCCGCCCTAGGGCCTCTGACTAGGCTTAACGACTAAATACCAACAGATATTAGCCAACAGATATTAAATCTGAATACTTACATATAAATATAATGTATGTAATGTTCATTTCAATTTACACCTTTATTGGAATTTTATCTTCGAATGTTCGCCCTTATCGAACCCAACAATCTCTGGCATTAATGGAATTTGTTCCAATCACAAAAAAATATACAGTCGCCTCCATAAAAAGATCGTAACAATTTTTGTAGCGCATTTATTGCCGGGCGTAAACTGTGGCAATGACACAGGTAAGAGCCGTTATTACTGTTCGCAAATCTGTTTGTCTCTTATGTAAATTGTCTTAGATAATTTGGCTTTATCGTTCAATAAAAATACGAAGATCGAACAAAGAAACAGACTTTAAGATTCTTTTGTTAAGGTTTTGTCTGTAATATTTTAGAACCACACTCTTCTCTTCAAATATAATAAATTATACAAAATGAAGATATGACATGATGACTGAATGACTGACTGACTAACACAGCCCAAATTACTTGGATTAGAAACTTGATATTTTGCACCATTCTTCTTTTTAGTGTATATGAGCACTGAGAAAGGATTTTTGCAAAGTTCACATTCGGCATCGGCTGGTATAACATAAATTCAGTTTGTTTATTAGTTAAAAAGTGCTAAGTATAAAATATGAAATCCACGCGTGCTACTCGTTGTATGGCAAGGGTAGTAGTGAACACTATTTTTACCAGTAATTTTATATACTTTGCTCAAAAACATTAAACAAGCACAAAAAATAACACTGTACTGTACCTATTATGTTAATTTCATATATCTCAAGGGGATAGGGTAACTTTGAACACAAAATCTATATCTGCGGTCTAAACAACTTTTTTTTATATGACGACCGTCTTGATGTAGTGGTTCGCACCCCGGACTACTAAACCAGGCGGTTGCGGGTTCGAATCCCGCAAGGGGCAAATGTTTGTGTGATGAGCATGAGTATTTGTACCTGTATGTGTATGTACGTACGTAAGTATGTCTATCCGTTATACTAGTCACCATAGCACAAGCTTACGCTTAGTTTGGGGCTAGGTAATTGGTGTTTGATGAAATAATTTATTATTTTATTATTATTATTTGTGACTCTTAAATATATTAAGAGTCACAAATAAGCCAAGAATGTGCCTTTACTAAGCCAAGAATGTACCAAACTAATAACATCGAAACATTTTCATTGTGTTACAATAACACAAACAACCCTGAGGCTTATTTCATTGCACCAAAAACCAATTTGAATTACTTACGAATTTTTGAACATTATGTTTAAAAAATAGTACCTAATATCTTTTAAGAGGTCTCTTGAGAAGATATTCAAATACGTGTATGCAGAAAACACATATTCTCTCTCCGTTTCTTTACTGTTCCAGTCCGATCTGATATGATCAAAAAGAATGCTTAGCTTGAAGTTCACCAACTTTTAAGCAGCCAGTAAACCTCGATTATAGGTTAATTTGAAATGATATGAAATAAAATGAAATACATTTATTTGGCATGAAAATCATGTGGATGCTTAGGTTATACATAGCTAAGATCAAGTATGTGCCAAAAAGGTCCCTGCACAGCATAAATCGTGACAGCACGAAGCATGTCACGATACTGATTTTCAGCGGGAACCTTTTCGGGCACTGTGTACACACAATACACATACCAGGAAGTAATAAAATTAAAATAACAAAATTCAATGTCAAATCAATTACCTACTGTACATTTCATGTTAAATTCAATAGCAATATAGAATATCAACAATATTTAAATAATTTAATAATATACGCTATAACAGATGTTCAATAATAATAATAATTTGACAGATCTGTTAACAATATTTCAAATAGTAAACCGGCCGATTATAAATAAAACATGTATTGGTAAACTCCAGGCTTAATGAAGTCTCTGGAGCAAAAATTGTTTGGGGCATGGTTTGATACAGACAAAGTACACATGTCATGCGACAAAGTTTTGTTGTACCATTTTCCTGTGGTGGCTGGATGCGAGAAGCGGAGGACCTCGAAAGTTGGCGCAGTCTTGGAGAGGCCTATGTCCAGCAGTGGACTGCAATAGGCTGATATGATTTTCCTGTCCAACTGTACTGGACATGATTGTGCTTACTCTAATATATATTTTTCTTACAGAGCCAGCCTGAACGCAGGCACATCGATGACAGAAGCAGTGGAGTGGTACACCAACGCCAATGCGGCTCTTCTCAGCCACCTCACCAAGGAAATCAAAGACACTGACAGCAGCACCATCTGGCGGTATGTATCTTCCTTTTTTACCCGACTGCGGAAGGAGTTCTGAGAATTTTTTGGCACGCCCTACAGCCCAAACGGCAGGACAGTTTTTAACATATGAGGTGTCGTTGAATTTGTCAAAATTGTGAGAGTGACATCGGCTATGACAATAAAGGGGGGAGGCGGGGATACATATTTTCCTTACCATAGCAATATGGGTATCAAATGAAAGCCCATTAAAGTAAGACCATTTAAAAAAAAATGGAATCGGGTGTTTTGTTTTTTCAATCATTATGTTCGCTTGTTACATCATCATTATTGCGACGACGACGACCGTCTTGGTGTAGTGGTTCGCGCCACGGACTTCTAAACCAGGCGGTTGCAGGTTCGAATCACGCAAGGGGCAAATGTTTGTGTGATGAGCACGAGCATTTGTACCTAAGTCATGGATGTTTATAAATGTATATAAGTATGTCTATCCGTTATCCTAGTCACCATAGCACAAGCTCACGCTTAATTTGGGGCTAGGTAATTGGTGTGTTTGTTGAAACAATTTATTATTATTGCGCTAATCATCATCATAATCAGCCACAGTACCTTGTACTATTATTTATTCCGTGGCAGTACGTCCACTGTTACATAGGCCTCCACGGATCTCCAAAGTAACTAGTTGTAACCGGCCCGCATCCAGCACGATTCATCGATCTTTACAGGTCGTATCGTATAAATCAATTAAATAGTAAATTTGACCATCATTACTTACAACTTTCAGTATGAAGATTGCGATTACATAATCTTCAAAAATGTCCACCCGTATAAACGAGGTAACAGTTTTATTAAAAATATAGCATTTGGAATTGTATGATCTCGACGATGACAACGTAGTAAGATACCAAAAGTTTAGGGAACCCTAAAAATAACTAAAAAATAACATTAAAAAACTTGAAACTTGTTTTAGGTTTTCGAATGTTATTTTTAAGACATCTTATTCATCGTGATCATCATCATTGGCGCGTTTAGCCAAAGGACGTGGATTAACTTTATGCCCGTGTGCATATTTTTGGTTTCTTATTTAAACGTACAAAAAATAATAAATATTACAGTATTAAAAAATCTTAAAAGCTATAAGACATCTAACGGGTCTTCATTGAATTTCTACTAAACCTTCTTATAAAATACTTAACTACTAGCACTGCACCACAGATTATACCTATATAAATATACTCTATCACAGATCAGTTATTAGATGCCGTCTCTCAAAGTTCAATAATCCAATGACAAAGCATTTTAATTGCTGCCCTATATTTTAAGACGTTTCAATATCAAACTGCAAACAGAAGACTGTGACGTCACGGGTGATCGGCTTAAACTGGGTCGGTATAATAACCACTTATTAAACCCACACTTTGATCTGAGATGCCGTTAATTAGAGATTATCGATTGATTTAGTGTAGTAAAACGAAGTGCGAGTGAATTGAGTCACAATAAGTACTAGTACTCCGTACAGAAGTATGAATTTGCAATGAAATTCAAAGAAATATCTACTGAATGTTGTTAACGATATGGTGTAATTCAGTTCGCCTCTGACTCAAGCACATTTTCGTGTAGACACCTACAGAAATACATTGCAAGATAATTTCATTCTTATAACTCTGGAATATGATTCATAATACATTAAACCTATTCAGTGACGTACTATCACGCAACGCGATAGGGTTGACTGCCACAAGAAGCTACTTACGCCATCTAGCGCATCTTTCTAGGACTTTATTCACGCTCGTCCAACCAGCAACTTAGTGTCGCGCACCGCCGGTGAATAAAACGCGGGAGCGTGTCGCTGCCAGCTAGCGACACCCAACTTTTTTAGTCCCTTACCAAGGGGTCGCCGCGCGTACTTGAGGTAGAACTTGGGTCTACTAAAGTTAAAAATACGTAAATCGCACCAATACGTCAAAAATAACGGCACAAATATGAATAGTACATTTTTTTTCATGCGGTGTGCAAAAGGGAAATTTTGTATGGTGCCCGTATTTTAAGTATGAAGGCTCTTTAATTTTTATTGTAACATTACACATTTTTTCAGAACATTGTTACCTATAGAGTTATTACGCAGCTTGTTTTAATTCAATGGTATTTCTATAATTTGAATTAAAATTCAATTTCTATAAAGTGTAAACAGCTGTTCCAAAACTAATAAATGAAGAATGCTCAACCTATATAGGTACATGTACGTATAACAGCATCAGACTTCACCTTTCATCCCGTAAAACGACAAAGCTTATAAGTTATATGAACAAAGTACATGATAAAAGCTTCCTGATTGGATAATAAAGTATTTATTATACCGGCCTTGCTCCAGTCCTGCAACTTTTATATGACTTTTATATACACAGCGGTTGTTTATTACTTACAAGATTATGATAGTGGCTTTTGTTTACAAACAAAAACAATAATATGCAATCGATATACATTTCTAAATGACGACCGTTTTGGTGTAGTGGTTCGCGCCCCGGACTTCTAAACCAGGCGGTTGCGGGTTCGAATCCCGCAAGGCAAATGTTTGTGTGATGAGCACGAGCATTTGTACCTAAGTCTTGGATGTTTATAAATGTATATAAGTATGTCTATCCGTTATCCTAGTCACCATAGCACAAGCTTTCAAGCTTAGTTTGGGGCTAGGTAATTGGTGTGTTTTATATTTTTTTTTTAAACCTGGATCATGGTCCTAAGCGGACCCTGGGCCCTCGCGTGCGAGTAAACAACTGGGATGACACTAGGATGAAAAAAAATGGTTTAAATTTAATTAGTGTCATGCCTTATATATTATTACTCCACACTAGCAAAGGGTAGCTTATTCTTGGTCTTCCTCGCTTCCTTTTTCCTTCTATTCTTCCTTCTATTATTGTTTTAATGAAACTGTCGTGTCGAATCAGGTGGCCTAACATTCGTCCCCTCCTATACTTTGTTGTTTCCATCAATTTCTATGAATAAGCTCCATGCAGCAAATAAAAAAAAAGATAAATGTCGGGTCGTATCAGGAGGTCAAGAGAAGGGCGGAAAGCAGAGAGGAATGGAAAAACTCCACCGACAAGAGCCTAGCTCTTAGATTGGATGATGACCAGCAAAGGGGTAACATATGACTTTTTAGTATATTAATGTATAAATCTAGTTTTACGAGTATATAAGTCGGGATTTATCGTTTCACCAAATCTAGGTCGGAATTAATGCAAAAGAAGAATCAGTTATCGCTGAGTAAGATTTCAAACTTTCGCATTATAATAATAAATATTAGATATTAAATTTGTGTTAGTCCTGTCATGTACCTATAATACTTATCTGTGGCCGTAATCTAAATAAAATACGTAAGCAAATAAATAAAGCTCGTTGCTCGCTCAAAGGATAAGTTTGTTAGCTATCCAACGCGGTACCGCGAACGCAGCCAGCATCCTCGCCTACTTGCCTCAATGACACGGGTTTATTTTTGATTGAGTAGGTTTTAAGTTTATTTATTTATATTCCATGAATGTTTTTGTTTTTTCTTTTCTTTTATAAATAAATTATTTTTATTAATTAAATAATAAAAATAATTTACTTTTAGAGAGTTTAATAATCCCAAGACTTGGCAACAATTTGTGGTCACACACAACAAGTTAGCACAGAAATAACCTCTGTCATTAAGCATTTAGTAACAATGGTGACAGTTTTGCACAGAAAATACCTCTGTGATTAAGAAAAAAAAAACACTCCACCACATCTCACTTGATGTTGTAAAAAATATGAATCCAAGACCATATTGCACGGTATTAGTTTAATGTACAACTATATCCACTTGATATTAAGGTGTTAAACTAATTCTTTACTCACACCTATCGTTATCATAGTGAATCATAGTACATTTTGTCGTAAATTAAGGTTTATGTTTTCCTTTGCAGCAAGATGGGTCAGATATCGCTGGTGACTCATTGCTGCCATAATTGGTGATTCACGATGCATTTCTATATTCCTGGTAGGCTAGCTGATTTGTCACGCGAAGCTGTGTGAATTGTTGGGAGGCAGTTTTAAGTGTTTTATTGGGATCTAGCATTCCTTATGTGTTTAAATATTACAAAAATAAGCAACTTAGAGCCAGGGTCAAAACAAAATAATAAAAAAAATAAGAGAGTCGTTGTAAATGTCATTTTAAAAGTAAAAGTGTATAAGTAAAGGGAACTTTTCCAGTAACTAATATACCGATTAGCGTTACAATTGTCTATGAAATTAACTATGGTCCCTTGTAGCTGAAGAAATATCTAGCTTCTTAGTCAACGCAATCCGAAGATGGCCATTTAGCCTTACTTTCTAACATTTCGCAGGGTAATCAAAACCTATAGGGTGCTTTCCATAGACCTAGAATCATCGAATTTAGCAAAAAGAAAGGTCTTCAGCACAAGTAAAGGAAAAAAAATATGGTTACATCTTCGAAAAAAACCTTTGGGTCCGAAAAATAGTGTACGGAACCCACAGTGCGAGCCGACCCGCACTTGCCCGTTTTTTTATTGATGCATCACATCTCTTTGATTTGGTCTAAGAGGAGAAGTATTTCGTTTTTATTTAAAATTTTGGTGTTGGCTCCTTCAAAAAAAACTTATAATCGAGCACCAGAATCACCAGGACAAGGATTATACACAATCCATAAGGATTGTTTTATACAAAATATTTTTACTATTTTTTTTGTCACAGGTATCTGGTGGGTTTCAAGAACCTTCTACGAAGCATAGAGTGTAAAGGCATAGCTTCGGTTCTGGGCATCAACTACTTCGCTAGAGGATATCTTCGGCCAAGAGCACACGAAAGGTTGGTATTAAAGTTCACACGGCTGCACGTCAGACTACCCCACTTCAACCTTGAGACCGTCTCTATTCCCTACGTAATAAATGCTGCTTTCGCAGTTTACATGGGTAACTCGACGTGCTGCTGACTGTACTTTTTAACATTTTATTTTATTTTCATTTATTTAGGAAATCAACGGCGATACAATATAAAATTACATTTCGTTTCATAATACTTTTAGGTACGGCTAATTATAGATTTCCATAAGTGTTTATACAATATTAGGTTGAAGTTAGAAAATTACTTACACTAAAACAAAGTACAGGAATTAAAATAAATTTGTATATAAATATTAACATATTAATGAGATATTGTCACTATGTCACTTATCATTATAAATTTGTTTGTACGTGGTGTGTGTGTGTGTGTGTGTGTGTGTGTGTGTGTGTGTGTGTGTGTGTGTGTGTGTGTGTGTGTGTGTGTGTGTGTCTGTGTGTGTGAGTGTGGTCTATTCTTTTTTATTCAACGCCTCTTTAACCTTAGTTTTAAAAGTCGATTTACTGTGAGTAAATAGATCAGCTTCATTGAAAATGTCGTTGTAAACTCGCGGCAAACGAGAAAGTGGAGCGTAGCGTAGGCCTAGCGTAGTTTGTAGTGGAGAACGGGATGCTTAGAAGCCGGGGCTGCTGGCGCTGGGAGCGGCGGCCCGGCACGCGGTACGACACGCCAGCCACCAGCTCACTGCAGTCGACTCGACCGCGCACTATATCATATAGTAGGCAAACATCTATCAGCTTGCGTCTGTCTGAGAGGGTCAGAAGACCGTATCGCTTACAGTTTTCCTCATAAGTCGGTAAAGTAGGATAACGAATACGATAGTTTAGTAATTTAATAAATAGTTTTTGTATTTTTTCGACGCGATCTGTATATGTTGTATATTGAGGGCACTAAATAGGGCTGGCATATTCCAGTATGCTGCGTACATAAGCGAAGTATATAATTTTGAAGGTATTCTCGTTCGTAAATGATTTACATGTTCTGATTACAAACCCTAGATTCCTAAATGCCTTATCAACAATCTTATCTATATGTTCAGCCAATAACATTTTGCTGTCAAAATATACACCTAGATCTTTGACTATTGTAGATCTACGGATTGGGGTTCCATTAAAGTTGTATTGAAATTTAATTGGCTGAGTTTTACGTGTAAAACTGATACATTCGCACTTATTTACATTAACTGTGATATTATTATTCTGATAGTAGCTATAAAGTGAGTCTAAATCATTTTGCATTAATAAACAGTCCTGATAATTTTGAATTTAAAAAAATATTTTTTTATCGTCGGCATACATTAAATGTTTTGTAGACGTGAAACCATCCGCAATGTCACACACGTAGACGCTGTAGAAAAGAGGCCCTAAATGTGATCCTTGAGGAATTCCAGTGGGTATGCTGATGAAATCCGATCTATAGCCACCCATATTTTTCACACATATTTTTCAGATAGGACTCAATCCATCTCAGCAAGTCGCCGTGCATACCCAGCCTCTGGAGCTTGTTTAAGAGAATGATGTGATCTACACGATCAAAAGCTTTTTCAAAGTCCGTGTAGACCACATCAATCTGTCCCCCTCCGTCCATATTGGATAACACATAATCGGTAAAACATACCAAGTTCGTAACCGTAGAGCGTTGCTTGAGAAACCCATGCTGGTTCCCAGGGAGGCCCTTGCATATCACGGGGTAAATAGAGTCGTAAACATTTTTTTCTTATACCTTGCTAATGGTATTCAGAATTGAAATACCTCTATAGTTTTCGATAATGGTTTTGGCTCCTTTTTTATGCACAGGAACTATATGTGCATTTTTCCACATCTCTGGCATCACTCCCTCGGTAATTGATTTATTAAATACGATTGATAACGGGAAGCACAGGGACTCAGCGCAGTTGCGCCAAAATAAAGGTGGAAGGCCATCGCACCCGGCACCTTTCGATACATCCAAAGACACAAGTCTCTTACGTACATCATCTAGAGTTACGTGAACCCGGGACATCGTTTCAACAGCGGTACTACAACAGTCCGGCTCAATGGTTTCTTTAGATGGACTACCAAAAACGCTTTCAAAGAAGTTACTGAAAGCTTGACAAATGTTATTACCATCCATTACCAGAGAGCCTCTATATGTCATTTGTTTCGGGTAGGTTGAGCCACCGCGAAGCGATTTAATATATTTCCAAAACCCTTTTGGATTAAACTGTATAGATTCTTCGGATGATTTGGTAAAGTTAGTAAAACATAATTTTTGGACACTTTGTTGTCTTTTACGTAGTAGGGAAAATTCTTCATAGTCCAATAGGTTGCCAAACCTCTTCCATCTTCTATGGGCTTTGCTTTTTTCTTTTATGATTTTTATTAAAGCACTACTGTACCAAACTGGATAGTTACGGTTACTATTACGATTGATTTTAAGTGGGACATATTCAAGAATTGTGTCATTTATGATTTTATATAACATTGTACAGGCTTCTTCCGTAGAGCAATGGCTCAAAAGAGACCAGTCGGAACTTCTAAAAACCTTGTTTATGCTGTCATAGTCTCCTTTTGCAAAATTGTACTTTTTAATTGGCACTTCATTTAAGGGTGCTATTACTAAATCATGAACTTCAACTACAAACGGCGGGTGAGCATGGTCTATTTTTATTAAGGGATCATCTGAAATCGTAACATTTAAAGGAAGATTTGAAAATACTAAGTCAAGAGTATTATTCGCGTGATTTTTAATGGTATTAAACTGTTTAAAACCCATGAAGCTTAGGCTTTCAGTTAGTCTTACGCCGGCGCTTTGTGTTTCCAAGGTTCCAACATTCTTATGTATGGGGCCATCATTGGTCCATGATATACATGGCAAGTTAAAGTCGCCAATCAATAAAAAATTTTTTGAGGAATTTGCATCAACTAAGCATTCAAGGATTTCTAAAATATTGGCAGTATCAGCTATAATACGTTCTTGGTAAGGTGGTACGTAAACCGTGGAAATAATCATGTCCGTATGACCCGCAAATGCGCGCGCTGGTATAGTAATGGTCAACATTTCGGTTGAAGGTGAGGGGTCCGCAGAAGCGTCGTGCATCGCACATAATTCAGTACGAACCAATATCATAACTCCTCCACCCGTCGTCTTTTCGCAGACTAATAGATTATGATCGCTCCGGAACACATCATAACGGTTATCACAGAATTCCCGGTCGAAAATTCCACCAATCGATTAGCTGTGTATTATACTACCGTAATGTTTGCTATCGCATCTAAGCACCGAGCTAATTCGTATCGGTAGTGGCGTAGCAAACAGGTTTTGCGTGCGATAGCATATACTTGGCAAACGGCGGCCCGGCCATTCAGTGCAGCTAGGTAAATAGAAGGCAGCGGGATTAGTTGACGTGCATTTACGCGATTTAATCATAGACATATCTAGGTTAAAAGTAAGCTCACAAGAGAAGCTGTAATTGTCACAGTTGAGACGATGATTGTAAATAAAGTTCTTATTTTTTTGTGTAATTAATAAAATAGGTAGTGAAATTGGCTTTAAAACATCATAAGTGCAATATTTTTGAAATATTTCCGCTGCCTCATCCGCCAGTAAGTTAAGGTATTTAGCGTTACTTCTACAGCTGATAGATTCACTCACAGTTTTAGTGTTTAGCGTCGTACTCGAAATAAATGTTGCTTTAAGATGATGACCAAAACGAATGACATTAGTTTTAGCATGAATTTTAGCGGCGCAGTACGTGTGAATCATGTAAGTAAATAGAAGTGTTAAGATTTTTAAAATGGTAGAGTATATAAGGTACAAAAACATAAAATGTGTTTGACTGTGTGTTAGTGTAAATAAAAACAATTTAATAAGGACAGAGAGCGTTGAGTGACATATGAACTATTTAATCCAACCAGATGATAGCGAAGTAATAATTTGCACATTTTAACGAAATTTCCTTAAATCTTCTTCAGTGTTGATTAACACTGCCGGTGAAGTGTCATCCTTGCGCATGAATGTGTTGCAGTTTCTTATCCAGACGTATTTTATCATTTTACTTGCTGCTACCTCACTGCATTTTTTGTAAAGAATTTTGTTATGTAAAGTCAGATGCTCATTTACATATACAGGTTTCGAATCTCCAGTTAAGTTAAGATCATTAGTAGTAATACCATGGCGTTTACGCAGGCCAGCAATGATATTATCTTTGTGTATCCGGTTCTTTAGTTTGACGACAATAGTTCGTGGGCGGCCCTTAACAGGCTGTTTGGGCTGGACTCGATTGATATGCTCAACATCCTCAGCGGTAATACGGACTCCGGAGCAGGTGGCAATTTTCTCAAAGATTTCTATTAAGGCCTCGTTCTTTGCTTCTGGAATTCCTGTTGTTTCGAGATTAACGAGTCTATCTCGCTGCTGTTGTCGGTTTAGGTCACTTTCTATATTCTTTAGAGTTTGTTTTGTAGTTTTTAGTTCGTTTACAAGATCATCCTCATGTTTACGGCATTCCTCAAATTTGTCTACCCGCTTACTTAAAACGTCGACACGGTCCGATGTGAAGTCGAGGGATGCTCGTAAGTCGCTTACCAAGGCGGCTGTTTCCCGTTGTTACGCATACATTGCCTGTATTGAGCTTTTCAGTTCAGCGTTCTCTTGTCGTAATGAGTTCAGTTCTGACTTTACTTCAGAGGAAACTGATGATAAGTTACTTAGCTCAACTTTGACGACGTCGTTAATGTTCTTATTAATTTCGTCAAATGAATGCTGCATACGCAACATAAGAGCTTGAAATTTTGTCGGGGTGACAACATCTTGGTCTGGTTGCTTACGCTTTCTTATGTTGACATTTTGCAGCTGCGCCTCGTCAGTGTCTGCATTCCCCAGAGAAGAGAGGTCTGTGGTAGAAACCGCTTTTGTTGGTGTCCGAGTCATCATTGCGTGTGTAGCTGCTGCGATAGTGTCGTTTGGTGCGCTGTGATTATGGTACAGGTTACTCACGTAATTACCGCGCAGGGAAGTCTAGCTCGGTTTAAGTTCACTTAGTATTGTTGTTCGAGTGGAATTAGCGTAAATAGTTTTTAACCTCATCTAGAGAGCGCGAGCACACGTCTAACTCCAACAACGTTTAGTGGTTGGCAAGGTTAGCACTTACCACTACTATTGTGCTGGAATGAGGTTGACTCCAATAAATGAGAACAGTTGGTGGATTCACTTTTATATTGTTCTAGGTACACAAGCACAGTTAAATTACATAAATCAGAGTTATAGAAGATAGATAGCACAGATAGGAAGAATATTCGAAACGTTTTTATGACGACACAAAGCAAAACAAAGATAAATACGCGCGGCTAGTTACGATCATAGGCATCGAGCGATCATCGAGTGATACGGGCTCCGCGCGAAGTGTATAGATCTCGACTGGCGAGCGCAGCCGCCTGCGCATTCGTTCGCGTACAAAACTGCTGACGCTCGCACAAATGGAGCGGTGCGCTTCCATAGCACTCTGCCGGCAAGCTCGCCGGTTGCATCCGATAAATTACTCGGACGATGTTATAATGTTATGTATATGTAAATAAATAAATAAGTGTAGTTAATATAGTGTAGTAGTTTATGTGTAAGTATATGTTGTGTGGATAATTGTGTACATATTGTAGTTTGTAAATAAATAGGTAATAAAATTTGTAAATAAATATTTTTAGTCATAATATTTTTATGTGCTATGTGTTGTGAATAAATAAATGTGGGTGAGTTCCCCACAAACGTTCGGCGAATATCCAACATTCCGGGTAGTATTTAAATAAACGTATTAGAAGTCCGTAATGCCTGTGGTAATGCTAAAGTTAGTACTCGGTTTTGATGTGATAAGTTTTCAGCAAAATTCAAGGTTTGGTTGACGCGCTTATTTTAATTCTTATCATTTTTTGTGGTTTGTTATTACTGAGTTGATTTCGGCCCTACTTCTCAGCACTTACCAGCTTGTCTGTGTCTTGTTTCGAAGCGCTAGTAGGGCCCAGGAAATAAGGAGACATGTTTTGGCCCCTTAAGAGCAAATATTTATAGTTATTATTGACTTTACAAGTGGTATTTTCTGTTCTAAAATAAATAAATTATTTTCAACTTAAACTAACATGTATTTTAGTACCTACTGTATTCTGAACACAGTTTGTCTTCTGAATATAAACTCAATTTTGAAGCACTTGGTAAATAATAGTTTAGCGTAGTATTTATTTTCTCTATGCAGATGAGTCGGTTAATATTTATTAAGTTTTTGAAACAGGCTTATCATAGCGTTAAAGGTTTATGTTAAGTTAATTGATTTCCGCAAATCAAAGGAACTCAATTGTAATTTATGTGCAGGTACATAGCACACATGGTCCTCGGTAGAGACCTTTTGGATAACACCCTGAATCTGGTGCCATCGCTGATACCCTTGCACATGGACATTAAGGAGGATAGCCCGGAGTATCAAGTGCTGGAGAAGAAGTAAGCTCAACCATTAATTCCAACCACTTCTAAGTATTTTAATCAGTTGCGACTTTGAGCACAACATAGATTAAATGAAAAACATTACACTCCTTCTGACCCAGTCAGGTGACAAGGGAAGAGCCCGCATGCTAGTTTATACAGGGTGGAAGGCCACGAGGAACCTGCCCGGGAATAGCGTCGAATATGAGGCAAATATACCTACTCACCTAGGATGTATGGGGAATATAGGGTTAGGGCTTAACTATGTCACATTATCCGGAAGGTCCTCCGTTCTCTTCCACCCTGTAAGACTGCCTCGTTGGTCTAGTGGTCAGCACGCTGGGTACTATCCACGAGGTCCTTGGTTCAAGTCCCGGGTCGGGCCGAGAGGGTTTGGGTTTTTCTGTCTTGAAATTACTTAGACACAGCTCCGGAGTCAGGAAAGTGGTGATGTTAACACCCCCGTGCCTCAGAAAGCACGTTAAGCCGTTGGTCCTGCGCCTGAGCGCGCCTGCGCCTAACCGTAGAGAGCTACGGTCATGCCGGACTGCCGTCACACCGAATTATGAGAGTTAAGGAATAGAGAGTGCACCTGTGTATTGCGCACACGCTTGTGCACTATAATATGTCCCGCGCAGTTGGCTAATATCTGTCGAGATAGGCCGCCGTAGTCGAAATTCGGCTAGGAAGACATTATATGTGTTCACCGCGGCATGTTTATAATTGCGTCAATTAAAAAATAATCTGATGCATCAACTCTGCGTTCCCTTAGGGGTGACTATCGCCATCTCTAGGTAGCCCAGTTGGGAGAGCATTTACTTGGATAGCAATAAATCTTAAGTTTAAGTCACGCCTCTTGAAGGTCCAATATTTTTTGTGTACTACCTATTCCTTTCGTGAAAACTTGCAGAGAAATTTCTAAAACCGTTTAGTTATTATAAAGCATACCTCTAATAATACCTAAAAGACATGATTGGACCTTTCTCAATATGGTACCTACATGACTTAAAATGATCTAATTTGTCACAATAAGACACATTACTCAAAATTATCACATAGGTATTCTCTGTCGGCTCTAGAAATATCTACATCGCAGAACTCTTATCTACATACACCCTGTATCACCTTTACTCTACACCTACAACAACACGATGTAGAAACTTCTTTATACCTACAATCATACCATTTTGTAGGAACCAGCAGATTGTGGACAACAGGCACCAGGCCGGCAGCGTGTCGGACGCGATAGAATACTTCGACCAGACAGCTACATTGCTGGACAAGCTCCGAGCTGTGCAGAAGCAGCTGAGGCAGTATATCAGGTATATTTTCTACTGTACTAATACTACATGATTAGAAAATCATTGTCAGTCTCGAGGTTAGGAATATTGATTGTTTAAACAGTCTCCATTTAAGGATATGGGCATGACCTCCAATGCCTACAACTGTTAATATTGGGTCATAACCACAGAATAAGTACAAGTACTCTGTACAGAAGTATGACTATGCAATGCAATTCAAAGAAATATCTACTCAATAATGTCAACGATATGGTGTAGTTCAGTTCGCCTCAGACTCAAGCCCATTTTCGTGTAGACACCTACAGAAATACATTTCAATATTATTTCATTCTTATAACTCTGGAATATGATTCATAATACACTAAACCTTGTCAGTGACGTACTATAACGCAACGCGATAGGGTTGACTGCCACAAGAAGCTACTTACGCCATCTAGCGCATCTTTCTAGAACTTTATTCATACTCGTCCAACCAACACGCACCGCCGGTGAACATAAAACGCGCGAGGCGTGTCGCTGCCGGCTAGCGACACCCAACTTGTTTAGCCCCTTACAACGGGTCGCCGCGCGTAGATACGTTTTTGCTACCAACGCTTAAAGAATCTGATGCTTAATTCTGCCTCGATGACAATATTTCATGGAAAACCAAACTTTTTACGATTTTTAATTTTAAGCAATTTAACGCAAACAAAATGTAAATCCGGTATTGGTTGTCAGCTTTTCATGTTAGTATTTAGTTAAATTTAATAGCTGTGGGTTTTGTATATAATAAATAAATCAATAAATTTTGGTGATGGATGATTACATCATGGTAGAGTTGTATTACCCGTTGTTTGATATATTAGTATTAAATATGATTGAAAAAATGACCACCAGAGGCGGGAACCTTTTTTTCAAATTTGCGGTTGCGAGTTCGAATCCCGCAAGGGGCATATGTTTGTGAGATGAGCACGAGCAATTGTACCTAAGTTATGGATGTGTATAAATGTACTAGTTGTTCCCCGCGACTTCCCCCGCATGAATTGGATTTTCCGTATAAACTTTCAACCTCCGTTTCACCCCCTTAATATTTTTATATCGCGACAAAATGTAGCCTATGTCCTTTTCAGGGTCTCAAACTGTCTCCATACGAAATTTCATTTCAATCGGTTCAGTGGTTGAAAGGTCAAGAGGTAACAGACAGACAGACACACTTTCGCATTTATAATATTAGTATGGATAAAAGTATGTCTATCCGTTATCCTAGTCACCATAGCACAAGCTGACGCTTAGTTTAGGGCTAGGTAATTGGTGTGTATGTTATAATAAAAAAAAACTTGTTCACCAGAAAGTGCAAACCAACGCCTCTAGTGTAAATTATTTTAACATTAACCCATTACCCTCGTGGGTCCAAATCCTACCCGTGTGCGAATTTTTGGTTTCATAATTAAGCTTACAAAAATATATTATTTTAGAAAACTTATTGTTTTTCTCTCTCATTCTCGTTTCGACACACAGCTAGGTCGAGAATCAATTGAGTGAATAGAAAACCTACCTGAATCTTTAATTTGATAGTTCGCAATCCAAACAAAGAAACCAGTAGCAACCTTAATTAAAGTCATACTTATTACGAATATATTACTTTTGCCCTATTAGCAGGATTATAAGAAAAGTTAAATAGATTTACTTAAAAGCAAGCGTTACTGCGAAATAATATCTCATAAATATAAATTATTAGTCAAATAATGTCCTCTTAAACAAGAAGTTTCAAAGGGCTTTGCTAATTGATAGCAATTAACAACTAATCTTCAGAAGATTCTGGCACTTCCGTACCTACTTGTTATAAGCCTCGCGAACTATTTCCCGCTACCCTTGTTTAAATGACTACGAGATGAATGGATTCTCGGAAGTTACCTGACAGAATCACATCTGCTTGTTTAATTGCCACAGTATCTACACGATAAAAGGATGCAGTAAGGTTATTCTGGACTCTTAATTTTGTAAGCAACAAAGGATCTTTAGCTTTTTTTAAATTGTCGACCGACCTCCGTACCCATGTGCCTCGTACACAGTTTTTCATGGTGTCGCCATTTCTGAGGTCCCGTGGTCGATCCTCGGTAGGCTCAATATACATAGAAATTAATATTTTCTTCATTGTCTCGTATTGTGGCACAGAATAAGTACTAGTACTTCGTACAGAAGTATGACATAGCAATTGTATTCAAAGAAATGTCTACTCAATGTCGTCAACAATATGGCGTAATTTAGTTCGCCTCAGAGTCAAGCACATTTTCGTGTAGACACCTACAAAAACCCATTGCAAGATAATTTCATACTTATTGCTCTGGAATATGATTCATAATACACTAAACCTATTCAGTGACGTAATATCACGCCACGCGATAGGGTTGACTGCTACGAGAAGCTTCTAATGCCATCTAGCGCCTCTTTCTAGTACTTAATTCATTATCGTCCAGCTAGCAACGTAGCCGCGCGGCCGCCGGTGAATAAAACGCGCGAGTGTGTCGCTGGCCGGTAGCGACACGCAACTTGTTTTAGCCCCTAAGTAAAGGGCGCCGCGCGTAGGTACGTTTTTCCTACCTACGGTTGTAGTAAAAATGTTAAGCTATCTTAAATTGTAGAAGGATCTTAATTAGATCTAAGCTTTCTGTATTTACTTACAATTTCCTTATTAGTCTTCTTTCAAGTCCAGTCTAGGTTTATAATTATATTTCTACTATCTGACGACCGTCTTGGTGTAGTCGTTCGCGCCCGGGCTTCTAAACCAGGCGGTTGCGGGTTCGAATCCCGCAAGGGGCAAATGTTTGTGTGATGAGCACGAGCATTTGTACCTATGTCATGGATAATAATAATAATAAATTGTTTCAACAAACACACCAATTACCTAGCTCCAAGCTAAGCCTCAGCTTGTGCTATTGCGACTAGGATAACGGAAAGACATACTTATATACGTTGTTAAACGTCCATGACTTAGGTACCTACAAATGCTCGAGCTCATCACACAAACATTTTCCCCTTGCGGGATTTAAACCCGTAACCTCTAGTTTTGTAGTCCGGAGCGCGAACCACTACACCAAGACAGTCGTCAGACGAGGATAGATGATGATTTCGGATCTAGCTATCACGCTTGCCCGCACTGCCGTATTTGTAGGTGTGAAACGGACGGCTAGACTCGAGAATTCCGTCAATTCTTACAGAGTAGGGCATCAGAGGCCCTACCCCTGTTGACGTCCTCCTGTTCGTATATTCGAGATTAGCCATCCCGCTCGTTCGCGTTGTCATTCTGTCGTAAGTGAAAGGGACCGCTACATTCGAAAATACGGACATCGTCACCGGAGTAAAGCATCAGGTTACCCGTTAAAACTACGAAACAGCTTTTATTACGTAGGGAATAGACGTGGTCTCAAGGTCAAAGTGGTCTGACGTGCGGCCATGTGCAGGCACTTAGACGAAATTGTAATTTCTACCCCTTCAACTATGGAATTCTGTTTTTATTGTAACCTACTTTATCTACCTTCACTGTGGTGTTCAGTTGTGAACAAGTTTCTCCCATCCTAATTCGTAGGGAACTGTCAAGCAAAGCTAATTAAACGGGCTTACGTTAGCTGAAAGTAAAACTATCTGCATTACTAGCTTGAATAGAGCTATAATTTGCTTTCGAAGTATCTGGCTCTATTTTAATGTAGCTGCATAACAAAGCCTAACGGTGAAGGAAAACATCGTGAGGAAACCTGCACACTAATTGGCTAGTGTGTGAAATGGAGAAGGCAATGGCAAACCACTCCATTAAAACATTGCCAAGAAAGTCGTTGTGTGTGTTTTATTCCCCATAATGATCACGACCCTCAGTCATGAGGTATACGACTATGAAGAAGAAGAATAACAAAGTCACTGAGTAGTACAATTACTTAAAAAGGGAAAAAAAGGGTAATCATTTAGTTTTTAGCCTCAACTTCTAAAGTTGGGTTACCTACGCCATCTCGAATACCAATTGATCGAACATCAAATGATCGAACATTGTACATTCCAAAAGTCAAAACATCGAACGTTCAAAATATAGAATTTACAAATGATCAAACGTTCATAATATCGGATTGTTGTTATATCGAAAGCTTACTATATCGAATAACTAATTTATTGAAATGCGATGAATCAATTATTTATTTATCAATAATGTTGCATAGTTTGTTATATCATGATAAATAACATATTTTTAGCTGGCCAATACTGGCCAGTAGATATTTTAACAAAACTTTGTAATACTAAATTTCTGTAAAACATATTCTTAAGGTGTATTTTTATTTCCTAATTTAAAGGTACCATACTCTACAAGAAAAAAAAACAACTTGCTATTGGTTTTCTTTGGGTTTACTTAGACCGTTAAAAAAGAAGGCATTTGCTTAACGCATTTAAAATTAAAATTTACTGAACTTAAGTTACCTAACTAGAGTTATTATTACTCACATAATGGAAAGATGTCATTTTAAATAAGTATATAGGTATTTCCTCAATCTTACCTTACGTAAACTTACATAGGTCAGTGACACTAAAACAGTCAACTTCGTTTAAACACAGACCTACATCATCATACTTTTTGAATAAATTAAGGATAATTTTGTTTCAAATTTATGTACATCTTGAGATTAGTCTTAAGACTGTGTTTATGTAAATCGGCAACAAAACTTACTCATTAGACGTAGTGCCGTGATGATTCACGATGAACATAGTATGTTGTATGTGGGGGTCATTTTGTTATTACGTACCTATTAACAAAATAAAAACCGGCTATGTGCGAGTCGGACTCGTGCACGAAGGGTTCCGTACCATACAACATTAGAAATTATAATATGATCTTATTTTAGTTTTAAAACGGTAAAAAATCGCGTTTGTCCCTCTTATTTTTTTTTAATTTAAAAATTTATATTTAAAGTTTATATACAAATTAATATTATGTAAATATTTCAAGCTTCTGTCTGTTGCCCTTATTAATATCGAGCAAAAAACGGTGAAAAAAACACGTTTGTTGTATGGGAGCCCCCCTAAAATATCTTTATTATATTAATTTATTTACTGATTTTTAAAGTTTATGGACATATTGATATTCTGTGAAAATGTCAAGTATCTGCCTATTGCCGTTATTAATTTAGAGCAAATACCGCCAAAAAATTTACGTTTGTTGTATGAGAGCCCCCCTTAATTATTCCGTTTTTAGTATTTGTTTTTAACGCGGCAACAGAAATATATCATCGTCCCATTTTTACCCTTCGGGCACGGAATACGTAAAAACAGGTCATTTTTTAAATGACCTGTTTAGGAGTCTTCTTGAAGGGAACAGAGTGCCACTTGTGTTTTGCGCACATAGAGCACAACAATATCTCCCACACAGATGGCTGAACTCGGTTGAAACTGGCCGCCGTGATTGGAATTCGGTTAGAAGGACATTATGACATTATCTCAGAAGATTTATGTGTGCAAAACAAAGGATGAAAGAAGGACATGGCTAAATAGAATTATGAGCGACTGCCCTAACAACAAAAGTATAAACATAGCACCTAGTGTTATGTAATGCTGAATAGATATAACAGTCGCTAGGCCGATTTTAATAACAGTCGTTAGGCCGATTTTAATGTGCGGGTGCGAAACTTGGACGTTAACTTTGAAGGAGGAGAACAAACTCTTAGAGACAGAACGAAAGATATTGTGGAAGATTCTGGGACCAACAACAAGAGGAGAAGATGGGGCATGGAGGCGTTGGTACAACCGAGAGATAGAAGAGCTAGTGTCTGAGCCGAACATTATCGAAGAAATAAAATCTTCCCGCCTTCGCTGGCTAGGACATGTGGAGAGGATAAGAGAGGATCGAGCCGCAAAGAGAACTTATCTTGGTCAACCTTCCGGCCGCCGGCCGGTTGGGGCGTCCAAGATATCGCTGGAAGGATGAAGTCGCCTAAGACCTGAAAGAGCTAGAAGTGCCTGACTGGTCAGATTTGGCACAGAATAGGGAAGACTGGCGCACTTTAATGTCGGAGGCCAAGATCCACTTCGGCTCGCCGAGCCAGCGAAGGAGGCGGAGGATTGTCGATAAAAATAAAATTAAAAACTTAATGTTTTAATAATTTTACTAAAGTTCTAGAGAAATAAATACGGAATAGTTGACTAATGAACATTTAAGTGTTATAGGATACTGACAAATCTTGATACATTCTTAGGGCAGTCGTTTAGCCTTCTTCACTTTCATAAAATTTGCAATGAAATTGCGTCTAATTATAAAAATAATCGTAAGATTTTAATCTTCTTATCCAGGAAGGGTGTGACAGACAGCCTGACCGAAGCCAGGCGAAGCGAGGCGGTATGTGCTGGGATTCTCATCTTGGTCTGCGTAGTATCGCCTATCATCATTGCACTGGTGACCAATGCTGTCAATACTATACAGGTATATTAAAAGTATTAAGTTATCTTACAAAAACGGCTAGAATATTGTCTTTTGTTGCAGCCTGGAGTTTACCAACACATGTTTAATTTTTAATCATCCGGTTTAGCATTATTTGACATATTTTGTATGAGAATTTAGCTTTCAGCTGTTTAAAAATTAGTGAACTCTAAACTGGGTTGTACCATCTTATTTAAGCTATTACGAACGTCAAAAATCTGTCAAACTCCATACGAAAATCACCGGTTATTGTTAATACGGTTAAATTAAGGTGGTGCAGCAACTCAGCCTAAGATATTGTCTTACGTAAGCGACCAACGCGGCAATGTGTCTCGCGACGCGACGCGTTACGATAATATCAAACAGTAGCTGTATTTACACGTGGACTACGTTGTCGCGCGCGACGCTATATGGATTTGTATGGATCGCATAACGTCGCATCGCATCGCGTCTCGTCATTTACCTAAGGACAACTGGTAAGAGATAGATAATTCTTTTGGAACAATGTTCCTGCTGAAAATTGAGTCAATCGAGTGTTGTGCCGTAACGAGGATTATAAGGACGAGGACATTATAAGGACCTTGTCTAAAAGTTTGACAAAACTCATATACAGGGTGTCCCGTAAATAAGCGTCAAGCGAAAGTGACGTCATTCTATTGCTCAAATACAACAACTTTTTCTATGGGATCAACATCGAAATCTTAAAAAAGTTTTTGACTTCTTCATACAAACTGCTCTCAGCCGATTGGCACTTTTGTATAGGGAAGCCAAAAATTTTTTTGAGAGTTCGATGTTGACCCCATAGAAAAAGTGGTTGTATTATTGTTTATACAACACAAATGTTGACGACAACTACAATTTGATCATAAATCATTAATTTTCTATGTAATTACGTTAGACTTAAGTTAATTGATGATTTTCCTATGTATTTGATCCCCTTTGTTTATATTTTTGTGTAATAATAAAGAAATTATTAGTTACTAGGTTAAACAAGGATAAAAATACATGTTAGAAAAGGAAATGTATATAGTGCCGTGTGCAAAGTTCTATTGCCACAATTGGATAGATATGCCAAGTGCAATAGTCACTAAATGAACCGAAAATTTTATAGATAAACAGCCCAGAACCTTGCACCAGCACGTTCACGCCTCTACAGTTGTTCCAGCTAGTACAGTGCTCAAGTGACTTGTTCTAGTACAGTAGTAAAAAAAATCAGTGAAAGTTAAAGTGCAGTTTCTCTCTGGGGACCTACCAGTGCCTATAGTGCTTACGTCCGAACTTTATACAGTCCACTTGCCAGGAAGTGCTATCGAAAGGCCACAACAAAGTTTACCTGACCTCGCTCAGCGCAGCTTCTGTGGAAACTGCTTAGCGGAGCGAGACTAAATTATAGTCTGACCCCTTACCTGAGACCTCGCCTGCGGGGTACAGTGGCGCGGGGGTAAACGAGAACAGGGATTTGATTGGGTGATCTGAATTTTGAAAATAATGCGAATTTAGAATTTCATAATTCAAATACCCCAATCAATTTTCAAGACCCCCCTTCTCGTCTACACCCGCAGGCGATGTTTCAGATAAGCAGTCTGACTATAAGCGATTTTATTGGTTCCTAACCTCCGCATCCTCAGTACGGATACTCGCAAATCTCTGGTGGAAATGCATCCTGAAGCCTCTGTTCTCCGTAGGTGTATGCCAGGAATCTCTCAGAAAAAGCCAGGGAGTTGGAGCATGAGAAGGAACTCAGCGACTCTCTACTTTACCAGATGCTGCCGCCAAGTGTTGCCAAGCAACTAAAGCAGACTCAACAGGTGAGCATAGATAAATAGATAGATAACTCTTTATTGCACACCATAACAAAAAAAATACACAACGATTTACACAGAAAAATATACAATGTAGGCGGTCTTATTGCTATAAGCGATCACTTCCAGACAACCTTTAGGTAAAGAACCATACTTATTCACAGAAGGGGGAGTTTGGTGCAAAAATGATATATTTTTTATGGCATTTTTCCTTCTGTGAGGTTTCATCGTCATACATAGTAACTTAATTAGTAAGTACTAAAATTGCGGCTGTTAGTTGGTCTAACTGTTTGTGGATGACTACTAAACTCGTAATCTTTCTTCAATAAACTGCTGACCAGCCTAACTTGAACATTTTTATATTGCAAGCGTTAAGGTTTTCTGGAAACCAATTATCGCTCTCAAACAAACGTTCAAAAGCAATGTCAGCGTTCAAAATAATGAATAGATATCAATTTATATGTTATTGCTTTGCAATTAGAATCGAAATCGTGATAGCTTCCAAATTAGGCGGTAGAGGCTGGCTATAGCTATTGAAAGATAAAGCTTCTACCACTTCTACGAAGCTCTCATAGTAAACACGGTTAAAAAATGAGATGATGTAGTTATTGAAGATTGATAACTTCAAAGTCAAAGTCAAAAATAATTTATTCAATTTAGGACAGAAAATGCCACTTATGAACTATAAAAAAAATTAAAAATCAGTAATATTTGCCCTTAGGGGGCCCGAACATGTCTCCTTATCTTTTGGGCCCTACTAGTGCTTCAAAACCCTGGAAAGTAGACTGAAACGCAGTGGATTGATTTTTTGGTCATAAAATTCTAACAATGAATAATATTGCGCGAAGAACTGATGGCCATGGGGCAGAAAGGTTCTTGATTCGAGACCATTTGATCAGAAGCGTAGCGTAGGGCGCCTACCGCCAAGATGGGCAGACGACCAAATAAAGGTCGCGGGAACGCACTCGATGCAAGTCGCTTCATATATTATATAACATATCACTTTGGAAATCTATGGGGAGGCCTATGTTCAGCAGTGGACGTCTTGCGGCTGATAATGATGATGATGAATAAATAATAACATTAAACACGTACCTACCTCTGGACCGTTATGTTTTTAACGCTTGGATGAACTATCATGAGAATAAAATTTAAGATAACGAGGCATATAATAAAGATATATCTATTTCATTACCTTATAACTAGTAAATTAACAAACAGAACACGACAGAGCCGGACACGATCCATCATTCTTCAAAAACTTGGGTATTGCAGACACCGTAATAGGAAAAGTTCGATTGAATTAAGCTTTTTGATTAGCTAATGGAAAGATGTTTGTACGTAAGAGCAATTTTTCACGGTGTTGTTTACAATTGGAAATTAATCTATTATTACGTAGCAACCAACACAAATTCGTATAAAAATGTTGGAATACATTTGCGTAATCGATGTATAAAAATAATTCAGTTAAGGAGTTAACAAAAAGATAACACGATCCATGTGCCATTATAGCAATATATGAATTATTAGTAAAACACCAATAACCTCTTAAGATAGAATATGTTCGATGCCTTGCAAAAGTAAGAGAAGCTTATGCAGAAAGGAGCGCGTTGAAAAAGTTACTTTTATAATAAGAATGCCTTTATGAGAGTTTTAAACTTTTATTATTAGAAACTTCACGACATCGTTAAGATAATTATGGATCTCGAAACACGATTAGAGGCATTTGGTTCGATGGAAAATCCTCCTGAAGTTTGATCTAACTTTGCCCTCTTTGTATTTTTAATATTGTTTGCTGGTGACAAAATATTGTCTTCCTCAGTACACATAGACGGTTAATAAACTATGCGAATACATTTTTGTATTTTTTTTTTAATAATGAAATTGCTAAAAAGCATTCATATGTCTGAAATGTACCCTACTCGTGAATACAACACCATTATCTCTAAGGAGAAGCTGATTTTTTTGCGATTCTGATGTTGATTTCATGGAGAATTGGGCCCATAAGACGTTTTTGGTGTTTTACCAATAACCATGTACAATACTGTGTGTATTCGCTGTTTTTTGAGATTAAGTGTTGGGTGTTACTTTCGGAGCAATAAACTATGTACTTTTCCATTTATTTACTGTTTGCAATATTCTTTCAGGTGCCAGCAGAATTCTTTGCTTCAGTGACAGTGTATTTCAGCGATATAGTAGGATTCACGGCAATAGCAGCGGTTTCAACTCCCTACCAGGTATTCTTAATTATTCTTGAATACTATTTTTATTCGCAATTAGTGACATGGATTATTTTGGTATATTTTATAGTCAACAGAACTTAATGATATGCCATGGATGTTCATAAACGTATATACGTATGTATATCTGTTATCCTAGTCACCATAACATAAGCTCATTAGTTCGGGGCTAGGTAATTGATGTAATTGTATTATTATTATTACATAAAATCAATTGTTATAATTTCGTAAATCTGATATATGCTTCTTATTCTCGGAAGCATTACGCACGACCCAAAAATGTATTGATGCATGAGATCACACTTAAGGCTTATTATTATGAAATAAAAACATATAATGACACTCCTCACTGATTTTTTTTTTCTCAGGTGATTAGCTTCTTGAACTCCGTGTATAAATTGTTCGACGAAAGAATCGAATGTTACGACGTGTACAAGATAGAAACGATTGGCGATTCTTATATGGTGGCTTCGGGGTTGCCAGTTAGAAATGGTAATGTCAACCTATTGTTTAGCTAGGAGTATTTTTAAGATCTACCTATAGATGGGGTCGAGTAAATAAAGGATAATCTTTTAACAGAGGATACGTCAGTTATATTTAAAAAATAGTAAGATATTACTTACAAAAAGTCGCCATATAACATGGTAAACCTGAAATCCGGTAACCTGATGTGACTAATTTCCATTAAAAGATTCTCGGTCATTTATTGGACAGTCTGTATACACTGGACACAATAACTCTTAATATAATAAATCTACTATTGTTTTGCTACTACTCGTACATAGTTTTTCTATTTTGATGAGAGTCAATATGTGAGCGAAATTTATTTTGAGGATCAATGTGATGACTTATTAAAGGTTTAATATAAAGTACCTATAAAAATTGAATAAATAATATCTTAGTAGCTGTAATAAAATAAAAACTTTTGATCACAAAATACATTCCAGGCAATAAACACGTCACCGAAATAGCCAGTATGGCGTTGGAGCTCCTAGAAGCTACTTCGATGTGCCGGCTGCCGCACCGACCAGATCAGGTACCTAGTTAGGTAATACACTCAGTGTTATCGCTTTTTGCATGATGAATCCATGTTTTTCTGCTACTCGTGTAAATGCTTTTCTAGATCCTGCTTGACGATATTATATTGCTAAATAGATGTATGTTCTTATATTTCATTAAGACTTTTGATACTGTTTTTACATTCCTCCGACAAAAGTCATGTTATTTAAAAATCTTTGTAATAATCAAACTTCAATAATTTTGGTACCTAAATAATAATTGGTTACTAAAGTAGCTTTCAACACAAGTTCAGACCTTACTAATTTGGCGTCTCTCAGGGTAGCATCCTCAGTCCTCTACTGTACACATAGTAGTGACACATCAATCTAGCCCTATTTTTTGATATACACGCAATATTTAAATCTATTGTTGAAAACATAGAGTTCAAAATCATTTGGGATATTGTGACAGATTTAAGCAAGTCTATTTATGATGTACCTTTTATGACAATCTCTAATTAAATTAGTTCTCATATATTTTTCAGACGCTATGCATGCGGAGTGGCATCCACATGGGGCCATGTGTAGCTGGAATTGTGGGCAGCAAAATGCCCAGGTACTGCCTTTTTGGAGACACCATAAACACTGCTAGCAGAATGGAAAGCACCGGGGAACGTGAGTATATCTCCTAAATTATTAATCACCATCAAATTTCGCTGCTGGACGCAAACTGCTGAATATCAGCGCCGTATCCGTTGTTCCAATCGTTTACAACCTTTACAAGGTCTTCTATATACCTCTTCATAGTCATACACGTCATGACTGAGGGTCGTGATTATGATGTGTCTTACTTACGTCTTGCTTTCTCCATTTCACACTCAAGCCAACAACGCTTAATAGCTAGTAGGTATGCCGGCAGCGATATCTTCGAGAAGACTGAATTTGAGTTTCATACAAACTTAGTGGTGGACAGGAGAACGAACTGACGACCTATATGTTATTCTAACCCGTGTAAAAAAATTTGATTTCATATTTTAACTTACGACCTATATTTAAATAAAATATATACCTGCCTACCATTGAATGCGATATTAATGTGAATGATTATTTCTTTTTTGTTGTACCTATGTACTTTGATTTCATTAATAAATTGAGTATCAACTAGTTATGTATGTAGTTATACTACTGTTCTACGTCAGTTTATTGCACACGCTGGGAATGCCCACTTTATCTACATCTAGACACCTAAAGAAAAAAATCATTTATGAGAAACCTATAAGACCGAACTGCGGTTAAAAAACTTAGAAAAAAACCAGCAGGTATAATTAAAAAATACATAAATTATTATAATTACCTGTCTCTTTTCATTTGTTTGACCCAGAAAGAGAGAGACTGTACTTGAATAATTTTTGGTCACATTCGAATCGAGCCCACTGTACTTACCGTTAAGTGTAGGTAAACCGCTTAATTGAGTCCACGCCTGTGGAGTACAGGGACGCGGGGGTAGGGCGACAACGGGGACTGGAACTGGACTGGAGGTGCAGGCCATGCAGACGGAACCCACACCCGCATTACTTTTATTTTAACGTTCAAATGCGTTCCACCTATTTTCCATACATATCCTCCTTTTGGCCTTTGCCGCAATAAGGTAATGATCGACATAGCATTCAAACTTAACTAGACCTAGCTGTATTGTAACAGCATTAGATTGTGGCAGTAGATACAAGTTTTAAATCCACGTTCCTCTTTCGTACGGCAATAGAGTGAAATTCGTTGCCGGCTGAAGTGTTCCCTAAACACTATGATTTGGATTCCTTTAAGAAAAGGGTGGATAGACTGTTGCTAAACGGTCATGACCCATCCTCGGTCGCATCTTCGCTTACTATTTCGATCAAGTCATCATCATCCTAGCGTTATCCCGGTTAAGCACTCGCATGCGAAGGCCCAGGTTCCGGTGACCATGATCCAGGATTTAACAGATTAGAGGAGAGCAGAGAGAGAGAGTGGAGCAGATTAGTATAATTACAGTGGAACGACTGCCATCTGACCTTCGTGACCCTGTTAAGGGGAAACTGACCGGTTTTTGGATCATGGTTACACATTCAGTTGCCCGAATGTGCAGGTTTCCTCACGATGGTTTCCCTCACCGTAAGAGCATCGGTTAGTGAAACCACTAATGTACATAACTCAGAAAAAGTCATTGGTACGTGGCGACACGTGGGACATTGCGTTCTATTTTTAAAAGTTTTCTACGGTTGGGAAGCGCGTGAACGGGAAAAAACCTGACATTGTTAACTATGATGATTAGATCATAATGACACCGCGGCATGCGCTGCCATGTTTTCCTCAAACGCAATGGGGATTTTCGTTGCTCAGTTGACATCATTTGGAAATATGATTTTTTAGAATGTAAAGGCTAAACTAAAATCTTAAAGAAATAATTTTCTACTATGATTGCGATAGGTCTACTGGACCTACCTGTTAAATTTGTGAAGAATTCTTTTACTAATAGCTGTCATTTGTTTGAAGGTATAGGTACTCTTAGGTAAATGTAGAGATGTACAAAAGAAGCTATTAGATATGTTAGGTGCATAACTCGTACACCGATTTTCAAGCTATCACCATCTCTAAGGCCCTGCGTTCGATCCGCGGTCTGGTCAATATACAATACTGTCTGATCTGCCATATCTTGGATCATGGTCCAAAGCGGACCCTGGGCCTACGTGTGCAAATGCACAACCGGAATTACGCTAGGATGATGATGATTTTCAATAATGTCTCGGGTCTGGGTGTTGTGGTACCACCGTTGTTTCTGATTTAACACAAGTGCTTTAGCTACCTAGTTACTTTAGATCAGAGCAAGAGCAGATGTAATGATTTGCACAATATTTAAATAAAAAACAGTGTATTAAATAAGTAAGGAGGTTATTAGACTATGTAATATTCAGACAGTCTTACTAAGATGAGTCTAATAAGTATAATAAGAGATAAGTGTAATAAGAGTTAGCCTGTAAGTCTGTCTGGCCCATCTCGCTCTTTCACATAAAAAAGTCATAAAAGTCATTTATTTATGTATGTAGGCCCACAGGGGGCACTTATACACGTCCCAACATATTATTTTTTAAGCCCATCACTGCTTTGGGACATATTGTAGGCTAGTGCTGAGAAGAAGCAGCGCAAGAAACTCAGTCACTATTGTCAAAGCCTCTTTTAAAGATAATGTTTAAATACAGAAATTGTACTAGTGCGAGCTGGTACACAGGTTTACATCATTCAAATAATCGTCTACTTTATAATAACCTTTTGTCATTTGGGTATCCTTAATAAATTATTTAAATTTGTTAATTGGTAATTCTTCAATATCTTTCGGTAATTTGTTGATGAAATTGACACATTTTCCCATGAAAGAATGATTAACTTTTTGAAGCCTGAAATGTGGAATGGCAAGTTTATTTTTTTTATTTCTAGTGTTAAAATTATGAGTATCACTTTTCTTTGAAAATAAATGCAAGTTTTTACGCACATACACAATATTTTCATAAATATATTGAGAGGCTACTGTTAATATCCTTATTTCTTTAAAAAATTATTTCAATGAATCTTGAAGTTAGAGGTTATAAATAGCACAGGTTGAAAGAGCGAGATGGGACTGGTAACTGACTGTCTGAATAACGCGTAATCCAAAATCCCCTTAACCTGTATAAATGGTGGCCATAAGGATCCAGGGGCATGGGCATGGCCCATAGGGCTGTGTGCATGTGCATGTGTGACAGTATGTAAAAAAAAATGTTTATTAAATTTTATGATCGTATTTTGTTACAGCTATGAAGATTCAAATATCCGAGGATGTGAAGAGAGCGTTAGATAGAACTGGACTCTTTATTACAAGCCCAAGGGGAGTGGTTGATGTAAAGGTGCGTTCCTACTCACATGTATACATATAATTCCCTTACAACCAAGAATTCGCAGTTTGGAATGATAGATAAGATATCAAGCAATCCAACTTGGCCCAGCACAAGGTTTACTATCTGGATTCCCGTACAGATATTTTAAAAAACAAATAAATAATACCTAATGGTAACCGTTTTCCATAAGGCCATAAGTTCAACAACAACAGTTTTTTCTTTTTCTCAATATGAAATACAGCGTAACTTTTGTATCAGTATCCAAATTTGAATATCATAAAAAAACGAATTAAGTACGTATTTTTTATTTTGGTCATCCGATACAAAATTGTAATAAAGCACTCATAAGCCGTCCGAAAAATCGCTAAAACGGTAGACTCAGCTCAAGGCCGATGCCTACCGCACAAGTTCATCATAATGATTGCAACCCTGCGCCATTGCCTACGCGCCGCATTCATGCGATAATTGGGTCGAAAAATTTTTTTCTAAACTAGACCTACGCACCTATTATATTTTCAAAAATAACATCTATAAACGCTAATGTCTGAAAAAAATAATGGATATTGATACCAAAGTCACCCTGTATATTTTCTGTCTTTCTCTTTTTTCTACAGGGTAAAGGAGAGATGACCACTCACTGGCTAGAAGGCAGGACAGGGCCGTCTCCAGTTCGCCCCACGACATCATCAATGGATTATACGCCAAGTTTCTTGGCCCGGATTCACTCGCAACGGGGACGAACCTCGCCGCGATACCAGACAGAAAAGAAAGGACAATATTAAATTAGTGAAAATGTTCGTCCGTTCGTAACTTAAGAGCTGCGTTTTTGCCGGTGGAGCAATTTCAGAGAAGCGTTCTGGACTCTGTCTGCACCTTCAACTCCCTATACGTCATAACATCAGCTTTTTCTTTCAACTGCTGTGTGTATGTTTTTTCTAAGCTTAGCCTTCCTCAAAAATTGTCAATAAAAATAGCTTAAGATCCTAGTACTGGCCTTCCCCTGCAATCTCTAACTGCTTAATGCGAGATCGCAGAAAAGAGAATTAGAGACAAAGCTATCGTATTGACAATTGCATTTCAAAAGCCACACCCACAAACTATTAAATGTATGTAGTAAAATATGTACACATTATTTTTGATCTTTCCAGACGTCTGCGTCGGTTTGGAAGCTGTTATAACGTTCATACAACTATAACGTATGCAATTTGAAAGCGATCGTGTTATAAGGCAGGCCTGCGGGTCGTATTCTAATCTAAATAAATTGAGTAATGTTTACGATTATTTTTTAGTAAATAGTAATTTTGTATGTTTTTTTTCTGTCCAATGTACCGTGTTTCTGCGTAAATAAATTAATATGAATTTCCGATTTTACAAATTCGTTTTAATTTCAGGTAGGTAGGCAAGCCTATTTAAATGTGTAATACATAGATAAAAATATTGACTTTTTCATTATTAGAAAATGTATAGATTGTCTTAAAACTATTGCAATTTTGTACCAACTGTTGTCTTTAAACTAGAATAATAAATGTTGATTGACTTTGTAATAAAGATTGCAATGAAAATAACGACGTTTTATTACGAACTAGTAGGTAGTACGAGTATATAACTTTAAGGAAATTGTGTGCAATTGGTTAGGTATCTCTATACCTACCTACTATAGACGTTTTCAACTTGCATGACACTGATCATGTACCTAATCTTTAAGATTATTAACTCCCATACTAAGTATCGGCAAAAAAATACTGTCATTATGCGTCAAAAACTACAGTGCTCGACTTAAAAAAAAAAGAGTGAGCAAACTTTAGTGATGTACGTGTATCTGATGTCAGAACGAATATAACCAATCCTTTTATCGAGACATTTTTGATCGGTTCCGCACAATCGATACTATTTAATCGATACCAGTTAATCGATATTTACTATCCGGTATAGATTGTATTTTATTGTTGGTAAATAAATGAAAGATTGCTGTTTGTTGAAATAATACTTTATTATACTGCTTTACGTAAAAGTATAAACTTATATATAATATAAACTAACTAACATAAAAGATCCATACCTACTACTAAAATACCGTAGGGTACCTACTCCGTAATATAATATAGTATGTCGCTAGTAAGGAGTAATATTGTGCACTCATATTTAGCCGTACCATAGCGCCAAGCAAGATACAGTTCAAACGATCTATGTATTAAATGATGCAAGCCTGTCTAATCACCTCATTGCCCGCGTACCTAACTCATATCTTGGTGCTCTGGCAAAGCTTTAATATGGGCGGGCCCACTAGGCCTAAAGTACTCCGACCTAACGGAAATATTATGTTTTCATGTTAAAGCTCTATATAAGGAAAAAAATGAAAGAGAGTTTGGGGCCCTATATGGGTTAATATTCGATAGACAGAAGCTTTTCTCAGCACTACAGGCATACAGCAGATCCGATCCCCTGCTGGTAACCTGCAATGCAACATACTCAGTTTAGTTGATTCAATTCTACATTGACTGCACAAACCAATTGCTTAGCTCCACGCGAAAGAACGTGTGTGTGTTTCAAGCTTCCTCATATAAATTCAATGCTATATCTTTAGGCATAATTGGAGGAATTAACTTTATTGTGTATGTACGAATCAAAATTCTCAGTCGAATTGCAGTAGAAGACTCGAAAATATGAAACATTTTGCTGGTTTTATGTACTCCGAATGGCATGCCTAGGATTTCTCATTGCTTGTCTATGAGGAAGCTAGAGACACGCACATCACGAAAGCAGTTTTTAGATTTAAATTTCAGTACTTACCGTGATAATGTGAAACAAGAGGATGAATGAGATAAAAACCAGGAAATCTTCCTGGCGGCACATTTAAGCTTAGCAGAAGCAGACAAGATTTCCTTTCCAGGCTTCACAAGGCGTCTCAGTCCACTCACATAGCCACTTCTCATGCAATTATTTATAAAGCAAATGTTCATGTAACTAATGCAATCGCACAAAACGCTAAGAAAAATTGTTTCGTTCTCACCTAATGTAGAAAACTAATAAATTTTATTACAATTTTAAATTAATGTCACTTTTTATTGATATTTTGACATTTGACTATGGTGGACTATGGGCTGTCAGGCAGATCTGTTGAAATATTCGTTCTTTTATGAGACGTTAATCATATTTGAGCTGGCGATGCATAAATAAAGAAAAAAAGCTAATGACATTTAAAAAAGAAAATGTCTAGGCCCCTAAAAAAATGTGTCAGTCGTCGAATCCTACAACTTACGTCAGGCTGTTGCATGAGTTCTATGACATTTCACCGTTTCCCGAATTACGCATTTTACGTTTGTAAATTAATAATATTTTTAAAAGAATAATATTTTAATTTATTGCCCTGTTATTACAAAAAAATATAAAAATACAAGTTATTGACCATATAGATCAAAAACGGTACCACTTGGTTTAATTTTGTAAAATTTAAAACGAAAACGATTTCATTTTTTAACTACGCAATTCGTGTAATGGAACGGTTTGTTAACAGAGGTGGGACACTCGTAAATCGGCAGCCATTTTGTATCGACAGGCAGTACGAGTGCGTCAGCCTTGTATGCGAGTCGTGTTTTCGTTGTGTTCGCTTTGCATAACAAAACTTCAATATAGGTAATATACTTATCTGATAAACATTTAGTTTTTTTATTTTATGTAATGAAAATCGATTTCATTTTCTTAAAGAGTAAATTCGATTTTAAGAAAAAAATCGGTACGATTTTACTATGGGACATCTCTACAAGTGTCGAAATTGAACTGTCATAGAACTCTTGTTAGGTGAAAAAGACTATAATGATTGATAAGACAATAATAACAACCGCCTTACTAATATTATAATTATATACCGCTTTTACTGCCTCGTTGGTCTAATGGTAAGCACGCTGGGTACTATCCACGAGGTCACTGGTTGAATTCCCGGGTCGGGACGAGACTGTTTGGGTTTTTCTGTCTTGAAATTACTTAGACACAGCTCCGGAGTCAGGAAGTTGGTGGTGTTAGCACTCCCGTGCCTCGGAAAGCAGGTTAAGCCGTTGGTCCTGCGCCTGATCCCTCTACGGTCATGTCGGACTGCCGTCTCACTGAATAATGAGAGTGAAGGAACAGAGAGTGCACCTGTATATTGCGCACACACTTGTGCACTATAATATGTCCCGCGCAGTTGGCTAATCTCTGTTGAGATAGGCTGCCGTAGTTGAAATTCGGCTAGGAGAACATTATTATTATACCGCTGTTAAATACTTGAATTAAATGAGACAGCTAATTTGGATTAAATAATGAAAATCTTTCAATTTTAAATAACCACATCAAGTACCTCGCCCAAAACTAAGCGTGAGCTTGTGCTATGGATAACGGATAGACATACTTATATACTTTATATAAATATCTTAACTTAGGTACAAATGATTGTGCTCATCATACAAACACGCTTCTTGCGGGATTCGAACTCACAACCGCTGGTTTCGTAGTCCGGAGCGCGAACCACTACACCAAGACGCGACGGGACGGTCGTCAAAGCAAAACCTAAGACATAACGTCGTAATGCTGACAAATCTTTCTAAATTATTAGTTGAACAGATTTATATGTAGGTATGTTATGTTTATTCACAAAACTACGACCCGAGTTCACCAATTTTTAAATACCCGGTAAACCTCGATTGAATTTTAACTTGACAGATTTCCCGTACAAAACATGTCAAATAATGCTAAATCGGCTGATTAAAAATTATATATACATTACATATACATATACAATATGTAAAAAAAACCCTGTCCGACCCGTTAAGGTGTTATCAGGTATAGAGTCAAGGTTCTATTTGTGTAATTATTTTCATAAAATATTAGAAAAAAATTACCCCATGAAAAAAAAAGATAAAAAATAATACACTTAAAAAACTTACATGGCAACGCGAAGGGCGGTGACGGGGCGCGCGGGGGCGTGGCATAGCGCCAGCACTCGCAGGTAGCGCAGTCATGACCCCAGATAACCCCGGCTCTTATTATTAGCCAGATAATAATATGTCAATCGTAAGAAACAGAGACTTTTTGGTAGCTCTAAAAAGAGCTTTTTTTTGTGGTGGTGATTAGTGTTTGGCCTGCCTGCGTCAAACCTTTTCCGACCCTGCGTTGCCCGTAGTGAACACGCGTTTGTGCAAACGCTGGAACGCACGCTCTGACGGCACTGTGATACCCAGCGGAATAGCAAAATGCACTTCATAGTCTCTGCGAGCTTCACAATAATCACAGTCACTCCTATCCAGACACATGAGCATATTAAAGTATTCTTCACTCGTATACGACATTTTGCGGATCAACGGAACGGAACGACCACTCGGAAGTAAAGTCATCGCGAAACTGACCTACCTGTAATAATATAGGGATAGCCGCCGGCACGTGCCGCGGCGATGTCAAAGGCCGCGGCTACGTTTATCGTAGTACCGACAAAGCGCGCCCGCCGGGAGTGTTAACGTATTTTAAAAATTACCCCGTTTTAGGGTAAATGGGTGCTAAACTTGTTAACTTTAAAAATCGCCAAAAAAAAAAGTATTAATGAATTACGTAATTTTGATACTTATTTTGGTAACGTTATTAAAGCAACTTTATGACCCTTTCGGCTCGGACAGGGTTTTTGTTACATATTGTATAATAACTATTGCAAATCTTGATGTGCGTACTATTTATATTTCTTTTCAGGTTTTATGTTTTTTAATAAAACTAAAGTTATCTTGAAATATTTTAATAAATTGACAATAACACCTACTATGTATATCAAATAACCGAAATTATTTTTATTTACAAGAATTTCGTATAAATTCCTACAATTTATTGTAAAAAGTCCTTGAACTTAAACAAATACTTACCTATAAAATATTGAATAGTTTAACAATCATAAAAATATTACACGTGGGATATATAAATGTGAAGCGGAATGCAAGGTATGAGAAATCAAAAGGTAGTGGTGAGAGCAAAGAAGAGCGATGATATTATTTGTTTTTATAATTATTTTTTGTGTTCTTTTGATCGGTTTTCATTCAGGTGACTGGCTGTGGAGCCATGATTCAAACTGGTCATCTTCCCTGTTAACAGGGTCGCGGAGGTCAGATGGCAGTCGCTCCAATGTAATTACCTGATCGGCTTCACACATACAATCATACACACATACAATCTGTTATTTGAGGGTTATTTGATAAAAAAAGACCCATAACTAGATTCGGTTTAGTATTTCATATGAAACCATTTATTATATTGCAAATTCTGGAGTACTTTCATAATAATATTATAACATTATATTTTTATCAATAAAATAACCAACCACAATTTTTAGATTATAGGTTTCCACCCTGTATAGAAAGTTAACATCATAGAAGTAACACTAACATCTTTTTAGTATTTATTTAGAGATATATTTACGATATTAACAATTTAAAGCTAACTACTTATATCTAAGCAAAATTACATAACTTGTCTAAGGCGATCATAGATTAAATCAAAAAGGTAATTAGCGCTCGATTTATGGTCAGAAAAAGTCAGCCCTTAGTTCAAAACTCCGGTGTCAAGAATAACTCTTGGTTTGGATTATCGGTTTCGATTGCTATTGTAATATTAGTATGCATTTTATGAACTAAAACTAACATAAATAAATGCATATCGGCAAAGTTGTTAAAATTGTATATTTTTAGTTTCATTTTTCATTTAGAGTAAATTAACTTTTTGATGTAATCTGCCCAGTCAATTCATCAACATTTTTGTGTGTATCACCTGAGATGCGACTAGATAAAAATACTTTCAACTTACAAACGAGTATCTTTAGTTAGTAAATCACAAGATTTAGATTTTCAAAATACACTTTTCGTTATTTTACGCTTAAAGTCTGTTGATCCTCATAACCATTTTATGTCTCGACATTCTCTGTATTTGTTCTAATAATTTTTATTTAAAGATTGCAAATCCCTGAAAGTATTTAGCTTTTAAACTATAATTACACTAAAATCCATAAAAATGTTTTATTAACTCTTCTGAGTACCTGATATTATTTTACTTGTAATATTAGGTAGGTATGCTGTGGTGTAAGTTAAAACTAACTTATTGACAATATTTTTATTAATATGTTTTTTATTGAGTATTTTTATTGGTTCATAATCGGCAAGGGAATCTAGTAACAAACATCCGAAAAATGGTAATAGAAACTAAATCAAGGTTTACATTTTTGATTCCTAATGGTTCAGGTATGGGAAATATTAGAAATTAAGTTATCATATTATAAAAAAATGGTTGTTATAGGTTTTGCAATTGCAAAGCCGGGGTCATCTCATTAAAGGTAACTCGATAACCGATTACAGACTCACCTTTTATTAAAGAGGTATTCCGAGTTCACCGAGACACAAGGTAAACAGGGTTTGGCGGGTTATTATTTGACACAATTCCCATAGAAAATTTATTAAATGTTAGTTTAACGGCTGTTTAAAAATTAAACATGTCATGGTGACTCTACCCTTAACAGACACATATTGTTTTATTTGTAGAGTGTAAAACACTGTATCATAACAAGCGATTAACATCGATACTTAATCACGCTATAAAATATCGATATCAATTCTGAATTACACATTAGTATACATTATAATAAAATAACTATCAGTGGCATCTTAGAACACAGAAATATGCATTCTGTAAGTAGCAAATCATTTACTTTCAAGGATTTACACTAAGTATATCCGATTTTACCCATATCGGGACTTAGGCCTGTTTGGACATTGAGAGGTTAAAACTAAGGTCTTATAAGTAACTCTAGTAGATTCGGGTCGTAGTCATTGAGTCGATTGCAAGGAGACTGTGCCTGTAAGCCGCCTATTTTGTTGACCAGCCAGAAAGTTTCCATGCTGCCTTTGCCCTGTAAAATTTTAAAATAATTTTCAAAAAAACAAAACACACGACTGCAAATTTTTTTATATTTTTGAAATTGACTTTTTACTGGCTTTCATTTGATACCCATATTGCTATGGTAAGGAAGAAATCAATCCCCCTCCCCCCTTTATTTCCATTTGCGGGCGCCATTTTTTTAATTTATATAGCTCATGTCACTCTCACAATTTTGAAAAATTCAACGACACCTCATATGTCAAAAACTGTCCAGCCGTTTGGGCTGTAGGGCGTGCCAAACAATTATACATATATACTCTCGAAAAACATAACCCTCCTTTCGCATTCGGGTAATAGGCGGCCCTCCAAGTACATTCGGAAGCAGGTTACCCGGTTCCGTAAACGAAAACATATTTTATTACGTAGGGAATAGAGGCGGTTTAACGGTCAAAGAAGGAAGTCTGACGTGCGGCCGCGTGTACATTTGTCATATGAATAATCAAAAATTGTTTAATAGCCAAAACAAAAACAATAATTAACATTCGGTAAAGCAATTATTACAAGTCCTATGTCACTGCTAGGAATTGCCATCGTAATCGCGATAGGTGTAATAAGGCGATGGTCCTGCCGGAATTTTACAGTAAAAATCATCAAAATTGGTTCAGATGTTCACTTACCGGAATGTCAATGATGCCGCGGGATTCCACTTCGTAGTTTCCTATTTCGTCAAGCGCCTTTTTCGTCGTCTGTGATATGTGAATTTTCATCGCTGAAAATAAATTTGTTTTTTTTTTTAATCAAAGCCAACGCAAACATTGAAACCGAATTTACAATAATAATAAATAATAAATTGTTTCAACATACACACCAATTACCTAGCCCCAAACTAAGCGTGAGCTTGTGCTATGGTGACAAGGATAACGGATAGACATTACTTAAATACTTTTATAAACATCCATGACTTAGATACAAATGCTCGTGCTTATCACACAAACATTTGCCCCTTGCGGGATTCGAGCCCGCAACCGCCTGGTTTAGAAGTCCGTAACGCGAACCACTACACCAAGACGGTCGACATTACGAAACCAGTTTCATGCATAATGTAATGTCATGTCCTGTTGGGTCAATATTCAGAAATCAAATAATTTTAATACATTTTATTTTATTATTGCTTGAAACACTTTTAACAGGAGTTCGCATTCAGTACCTAGTAGGTATTGTGTAATCATCGAATAACTTAGTATAAATAAATCCCGCATTACTAATAAAATGTTATAAATAGAAACCAAACCGGTACCGTTGAGTCAACCAAAGCCTTACAAAACTCAAAGGGAATCCCGAAACATTGCAACATATTACGTGGCAAAGGATAAAGCCACAAGAAGAATTTGTTGACTGGTCAGTACCCACAGGTTGTCATTTATCATTTTGGTTTCAGAATAATCGACACACCTATAATACTGCAAAAATATCTGCCAGGCTTGCATTTCATATTCCAGCTATATAATATATTTGTCTGCCTACCTGTCCTCAGTGCAAATTAGCAATTTGTCTATTTTATGATATTAATTTTATTGGGCTCGATTACCCAAACCATTACCGGCTTCGAACTTATGGAGAAAACGAAAAATATTGCCGAATAATGTAACTAATCAAAATAAGTTACTTTGCAGTCTATACACATACATTAAAAAGAAAACTTAAAACTAAACTATTTATTATATTCCAGCTATATTACCTACTTAATGCAAATGCGGTAGGAAAATGGTATATTTAACACAATTTTAAATATAAAAAACGGGTTCCGTACCATAATCTATACACCACTAGATATAATATTATAACATTTCTCTTTATTAACATAAAAACATGTTTGTTGTATGGGAGCCTCCTTAATTATTAATTATAATTTTATTCCGGTTTTAGTATGTGTTGTTATAATGGCAACAGAAATACATAATTTGGAAAAATTTCAACTTTCTACTCGTAGCTATCACGGTTCAAGAGATACAGCCTGCTGACAGACAGGCAGCGAAGTCTTAGTAATGAGGTCCCTTTTTTACCCTTTGGGCACGAAACCCTGTCAAGGTCGAGTGGTTAAGATACTGTAAACGCGTTGATTAAGTATTATTATGAACAAAATATACTAATCAATACTGTCTAGGGATATTTTGGATATAATTACACTATGTTTTGTATATCCCTAGACAGTGTTGATGTGTGTACGTCACAGAGTCCAACAGTTGTCGTCCTATTATTATATTTGTTTTTTCCCATTATAGTTTTGTTAAAAAACCCTTTTTTAAATTGCATCAAGGCACTGCAAGCTACAGCCAAAAAGCCTTACAATTATCACCAGCAACAGTATCCTTAATGATTCAGTGTTGCAAAATCAGGGGTAGTCCGTGTTATAGCGGATTTTGCATATAAATGAAGATTGAGAACATTTCTTGACGCACACAAGTGATATCATATTATGCGCCATGCAGAAGAAATGTGAAACATTAGGAAATCGTTGGTAATTTTGCGGTTTGATCGTCGCATCCTATTATAGAGGTTGAAAGGCATCTCTTTTATTTGTAGGTTTCAATTTAAAAGGACCTTGACGGACTCCGGTTGACAATATCCACATTTTCGACTGTTATGTAGCCGATCAGTCGTGCGACCATTGAGCAATGTAGAAGTGGAATATTGATAGCAATTTGAAGCAATATTGCTTCACTTATTGTTCCAAATTGATCCATTATAGTCGCCGAGCATTTATTTGCCGAAAAAATTGCCCGTGTGAGAGCACCTCAACTACGAAAATTGACAACAATATCCTCCTTGTATTTTTAAACTTGCAGTTTACAGGTTTACTAAAGAATTCTAAGAATCGTTTTATATTAAATCCAAATTGGTATATGGAAAACATGATAAGGTGCTAATTGAAGTATTATTGACGGTAAAAATTATCTTGTGGCTCATTCAAATAGTGGCCGCATTAAATATAGTGAGTTTCCTTCACATTTTATGAATCACACACACCTTGACTAAATATTATAAAATACTAGTGGTTCCACGCGACTTCGCCCGCAAGAGTTGGATTCTAACTTTGATCCCCTATTTCACCCCCTTAATATTTTTATATCGCGTGAAAATGTAGCCTATGTCCTTTCCAGGGTCTCGAACTGTCTCCATACCAAATTTCATCTCAATCGGTTCAGTGGTTTAAGCGTCAAGAGGTAACAGGCAGACAGACACACTTTCGCATTTAAAATATTAGTTAGATTCAAGCATAATAAAGTTATTTGAAGCGAATGATTAGATATTTATTGCATTTGAAATATGACCGCCCGAGGTGATAAATATTCAATCACAATAAAGTTTTTTTAGAGCGAAAGATTAGATAATGCACTAAAAAAATGACCATCTTATCTTTAGATTGAAAGGGAATGCTTATCACTTAAAGCAATAAATTATATTATTTTAAGCGCTAAAGCTAGGTCTAATACTCTATAGAGGACAGCAAAAGAATGCCTAGGTACGACATACTGGGTGCCAACCTGTAGCTTCCTCCTCACTAATAGCAACTGGTGGACACCGTCTAGTTTTTGGGGTTACCCGCCCTTACTAGGTAAGAGTCCCACATAACCCCCAGATGCCTCTTCGGCAGGATGGTATGCAAAAATCATTTTCCAGTCGATAATAGTGTCCTAGTCAAATTTCGAATACAGCGGTCAATCTCAACAGAGATTAGCCAACTGCGTGGGAGACATTATAGCGTACAAGTGTGTGCGCAATACATAGTCATAGTCAACAAGTACCGACAAGACATAGCAGATCGGCTTGTATGAAAACAACAAATGGATAAGGCTATGACAATAAGTAATGATTGAGTTTCGTGCGCTGCTTCTTAGCACTAACCTACAAAATTGTCTCGAAGCAGTGTGGTAGGATCAAGATTGGGGCGTGTAGAGGCTCCTTATTTTTCTTATTCAGTTTACCAGCAATTGGTACACTAATTACAATTCAACATATGCAAGTAATCTAGATCTAAAAAATAATAATTAAAAGTTAACACTTCATGTACTTAAATAAATAAATTGATATTTTTACCTAATTACAAGTGTACGTATAATTAAAAGACTTATCAAGGTCTAATCGAAGCTCAGCTTTTGGATCTGGTTCCTGAACCTATGCAGAGCTGTACCAAACTCCTTGTAAGGTCAAAATGATAAATAGATTTACTGTAGCCTTCTTTTTTCATTCTTACCTTCACCAGTGCTTTCCATCCTACTGGCAGTATTGATGGTGTCCCCAAAGAGGCAGTACCTAGGCATGGTGGTCCCCACCACGCCAGCCACGCAGGGCCCCGTGTTAACCCCCGCTCTGATCCGGAGAGGCTCGTCAGGCCGGTGGGGCACGCTGGCCCCCTCCAAACTCCTCATCAGGGATAGAGACATGTCTGCTATCTCTGATGCGTGACGGTTTCCTAAAACACAATGAAAAAATCTAGGAGCACGGTGGTGGAGCACAATATAAGCGCCAGGAACTACTTCCATCGCCATTTTTTTGTGGATTGGTGTCTGAATTTAATTCCCTCAGTTACTCTTGGTTACTCTGAGTTTATGGTGGTAGTAGAAATAACAAATATCGGAGACTCGCCCAAAATAGAATTATTATAACATACACTGCGCTCGGTGGGCCCAATTGTGTTGCTTTATGTGTAACTATTTCAATCACAGAATTTCAGTACATTTCAGGTTTTAATTTGGACCGAAAAAAACATAATAATATGCTTCAAGTCCCAGAAATTCAGGATATCGTAAGTGTAGACTAGAAATTCAGGATATCAAATGGGTAAGTTGACTATCGATATGATACAGGTATTATATCGATGGCCTAAAAATTTATTTGTAAATCTTTCTTATTGAACCTGATTAAAACTGAAATTTACTGAAATTCTGTGTATCGTTTAACGCAAATTGAGCCCACCAAACAGTACCTATATAGTTTTTATGATTCTTTATTTGACAAGTCTGATATTACGATAAAAGTCAAACCACACGTATCTAACTTGATATAGACATACCGTGTTAGATATGTGATGCGGATCATAACATCCTGATGCTTTATCTTGATCCTAGCCCTGGCTAGCTGCATGATATAGACCGATACCGTGTTAGACGTGTGATGCAGATCATAACATCAGGACAAGCTAGATTATTGAACAACTTAACAGTCAATCGCAATGAACTTGCGTCGTTTCACGAATACTAATGAGATCTAATTAAAATGCATTATCCTTAATTAAATAAGTTGAAATGACGATAGAATTAAGGGGCATCATAAAAAACCCAGAAGTAAAATTTAAATGAAGAAGTACTATTGCCAAGACGAAACTTCATCGTTCAACTTTATCTAGTTCAGGAAAAAATATTAATTTGGTATTTATTTAAAAGACTGGTAATATTGAAACCTAATGGTGCAAAAACCAGACAGTCTATTAAAATGTTCAACCTTAACATTTTAGCAAATGGTGCGATTATAAAATCAGTCTCATTGCCCAGGTTTTGTGATGGGGAACCCCGCCTTAAATACAAGTATAATTAACAATATGCTTATAAAATTGAATAAGCATGGGTACTACTGGGGTTTCCCTTACTTATCATGTGGCGTGGGAAGTTAGTTAAATCAGAGTTTGATAATTTGATTTAGGATAAATCAAAAGGGGAAGATGGAATGCTCTTAATTGCATCTCAACGACATGCAAAAAACAACTCCACATGGCTTAGTAAACCGATAATGACGAACTATAACTAGCGATGGGCGATTGTTCGAAAAAAATTAATCGAATGAATCGACCATTCGAGCTATCGAATGTCGATTTAATAATTCGTAAAAAAAACAATCGAATAATAATCGACAATCGAATGATAATCTATACTGGGCCCTTCAATGCATTCGATCGAATTGCCGCGACTGTGCGCACAGGACAGGCAGTGACTGAATAAGTAATCGACGCGACGAATGACGATTCATTCGTTAGTAGTTAGTAGTACGGCCTGCGCACCGCGCGGACCGGTATTGCTAGCCGCATAATCGAAGAATAATCGAATGACTTCGGCTGCTTATCGAATACATTCGATTACAGATACCATTCGAATAATTCGGTTAATTTAGTAATAATCACCCATCGCTAACTATAACCAGTGACTTACAGCGAAATCCTGAGCATAAGGCGTTTTGCTGTAGTTTCTCTAATTAGCGCCTTGATAGCCAGTCCTACGAAGACTGGACGATGAATTTTTGTGTGTAATAATTTACATGTTACCATGATTAATATATGTAAACTTGTACTGTTGAATTGAGTAGTAGGTACCTAATATGTTCTGGAGCATCTGCCAAAAAAGCGCAACACCCAATCTTGAACAGACGGGACTTTTCCCTTCAAGTTCAATAACCTGCGCGCTCAACGGAATCAATTTTATATCTTGGCTGAGAACTTCGTTTCAAGTGGTGTTATAAATTAAATAAATAAATGGTTAATGGCTCTAACTATTTAGGGTCCAAAGCGGAGGGCCCTCGCGTGCGAGTGCACAACCAGGATAACTAGGACGATGATGATGTTCTAACAATCACACTAATTGCCTTCCCTCACGCTGAGCGCGAGTTTCTGCTATGACAACTAGGATATTTAAAAAAAAAACGAATGCTGATTGATATAATGAAGTCAAAACTAATAGGTTTAGAAAATTCATGACATATCGATAAAACAACTGTCGACAGTTGGATTCCAACTATTAAAATTGGCTAACTGTGTATCGGGCCACGAGTTCCGAAACTTATAAACAAAATATTGAACCATATCACGTGCATTGTTTTGATCCTAAAATAAGTTGCTAACTTGTGTTATGGAAATCTGAAGCAGCGGTTGATAATATCACAACACCCAGACTGGAGACAATATAAAAATATGCATTTGCATTGACCCGACCAAATTAAAACATATCCACGTGTGAACCACTCGAAAGAACACGTTGGTCGTCAAACTTAGTACAAATGGTATGCATGTGCCATAAATGTTACCATACCATTCCTCTGCGGCAGGCCCGACACCACCATGTAGGCGTCTCCGATCGTCTCCACCTTATACACGTTGTACTCCATAATCTTCTCGTCAAACAACCTGAAAATTAAAATTACACGTGCTTAGCATCATAATCCAATTTAAGAACTCAGCTCTTGTCGAGTCTTTTCCATCTCTCACTGCTTTTCATCCTTCCTACTGACTAAAATTTGCTTGAAACGGTGATCCAAAGATGTTATTTACAAACACTAAGCATCGAGAGCCTAGTTGCTTTAGTTTATAAGATGTTATTACCTAAGTCTATTACGGCACAAAGGAGAAACCCGGTTCCCATACAAACTTGGGCCTGGCCGTTACAGAGCTGTAATTTGGCCTATATTTAGGTCATCTATAGATTTCTCCCAAGGCCCAATTTCAATAAAATTTTCAATGGCCAAATAAGTAAAATAATTTACTGAAAATATTTAAGGTTATGTACGCTAATGACTGTTTTCAGAAGAAAAGTGCTAGTTTTTGAATTTGTATTAACTCTCGATATAAAAGGAAGGACTTTAAACTGTTTGTGGCATCGCCGTAGCTCCTAAATGGATGAACCGATATTGATGTGTTTTAGCTGTAACATTCTTAGGCATTTTATTACGTATTAAAGGCAGCAGACTAATCAATACAAACATAAATATGATGAATATGAATTGATAACATACTTATTATGCGGACCACACATGCTGACTATGCAAAGGATTTGGATATACATATATACTTAAGTAAATAGGTATAAAAAAAAAACAAAAGTATTTTTAAATATTTTTTATTCTTCTTCATCTGTATAAAATAATAATATTATATCCAAAACTGTGCAGGGGTGTTGTATTTTCTTGGTGTCTGGCCCAACATAAATAACCATATTATACTCATCTTATGAGCACAGCAACCTATCGTCCGTTTCCCAACTATACAATTGCAATAATATTGGATTCCTCCTAAAAAGCTGTCAACTAATATGTATACAAAATATATATATGCACAGGCTCATGTTTATAGCCGTAAATCATGTTCAGGTCGTCAAAAGGCAAGATTAGGTTATCCAGTGTTCGCGCAGAGGTCTTTATGGGTTGCAGAATACGGTGTCCAAGGTTTATCCCAGAGTCAGTAAGAGAGTCTGGTAAGCAAGCAAAGGTAGGATATATCAAAAATCAGGAGCAATGCGAAGGAAAACATTCACTAACGCAGGGGCACGAAAAGCGTACTGAATCAAAATAACAGATTCAATAGATGACACTGACATTGACAGATGCCAAAGGTTATAGCACAGACCATAAAAAGTGCGATACGTATCCGATTAAACTATAATTGATATTTTGACTCGGTTTTTTGTACTTAGCGTTCAAAGAAGTAAAACTTATTTGCAGATTTCTAATCATGTATAAAAAGTAACTATTTCAACATATAAGAAAAAAAAAACAGTATACTGCTAAAAAAGCCGTACATATCATTATATTCAAGTATACATTTCGATAAAAACTGACTCGATTGTTTTTATTTAATGTTATTAGAGCATTTACGAAGATAGCATAATGAAACTTGCGTTTATAGAGCTAGTTGAATATGAAAAATCAAAATCGGTTTATATTTGCTGTTGGCCAATGCCATTTTGGACAAGATTTAAACAGGGTGATCTAGCAAAAATATACATTTTTTTGGTATATGTTTCATGCCTGTAAAGTCCAGGCCCAGAAACGGGTTTCTCCTTTCAAGAAAATTAAAACATATTTGATGAGACACGCGACCTGCCTGCAAGCCTACTCCGTAACTCAAAAGCTATAAATGAAAAAAAACACCAGAGGCGTGAGAGAGAGACTGCCTCTGGTGGTTTTTGTCATTTTTTCAAGTGCAGTAATCTTAAGATTGCAAAGTGAATGCTTATCACTTAAAACAATAATTTATCAAAGCCATCACTTTCAACATGGCTTTCAAACTGTACGTCTAGAAAGCAATAAGACGTCAGATGAAGAGTGTAACTGCTGCTGTATATAGTACGACAAGTTCGTGCGCGGCCTTCCTTGCGTAAGACGTGCGGGGAGCGAGATAGCGAAAACCACACGCGATGTCATAGGGACACCCTTCATCGGAACATCACCCGTCCTTGCTGCCATCTAGCGTGCCCCTCGCTCCTCTGGCAAACGCTGGAGGGTCTTGCAAAAATTTGTCGGACTGTAGTCTAACTAACCTATGGAATATAGGCAGATGGCCAAACCGAATTTTGACTACATTGGTCTATCTCAACAGAGATTAGCCAACTGCGCGGGAGATATTTGTTTCTTACGTTTACGCGAATTGATGAACTCATTAAAACACAATATTACGGATTACTTCGCAATTTATTTACATTTTATTTAAAACGTGACGTTTCAAACACTTCACACAGTCTCCCTGCGACCACGAACGCTGTAAAGTGTTCGAAAGGTCAATTTTTAAATAAAATGTAAATAAATTGCGAAATAATCCGTAAAATTGTGTTTTAATGGGCGCGGGAGATATTATAGCTTACCTATACAACATGTTGAGCATATTGATGACCTCCATCGGCGTGCTAGTAGCAGATATGGTGGTGAACCCCACGATATCGCTGAAGAAGATGGTCACAGCGTCGAAGGACTCCGCTGGCACTGTCCGCTGCGCGCGCAGTCTCCGCAGCACGGGCAGTGGAAGCATGCGGGAGAGAAGCAGGTCGCTTTTCTGCTTCTCCGCCATCAGCTTCTGTGAGCTGATCTCGATGGAGTGGGTGAATGTCTGGAAAGAAGTAAAAGTCCAGTTTACGTCTGCTTTTTGGGTCGAGCGAACGTGGATATAAAACGTCAGTGGGGGAAGTTTGTCATCCTATATCTTTGGCTGGATTTACTTATTCTATTACCAGCAGTTCCCCGTGACTTCGCCCGCGGCAAAGGTCGGATTTTCCATACAAACTTTCATCTCCATTTCACCTCCCTGATGATTTTATAACACGACAAAAAGTAGCCTAAGTCCTTCCCAGGGTCTGAAACTATCTCTGTACCAAATTTCATTTCAATAGGTCCAGTAGTTTCGGAGCCTATTCAATACAAACAAACAATCAAATCTTTGCTCTTTATAATATTAGTGTAGGTTGAGATTAAACATATCCTATGTTAAGTATCGGACTATACATGTTCAAATTAAAGTATGAGCATCAGAATAATTCAGCATTCTTTAAGTCATCTATCACACACAATTTTTATTATTATTATTTTAATAATTTTCGAAGAGCAAGCAAAGTGTCTTCGGTGAGGACGCTAAGCTCACGGACCTAAGCCAAGTGAACTTATTATTATTATTAGTTATTCATCATAGAACATGCACATACAAACATTTTAAAAACTTCATTTTTGTACTCCACTGACCTGAATTTAAGCCTAGTGTGTTTTTTTATTAATCAATGTTCATAACTCAATGCCCTACAGTATTAATAAATGTACCTAGTAAATATTAGGCTCTAATTCCGTTTTAATTAGTGCAAAAATACTGTATGTAATGCTTAGACATTTCCCGAAGAGCTGGCTAGGAAACCCCCTGTGGAGTACAGAGGTTGGCAAACTAGTAATGAATAATAAACAAATACGTCTACTGAATGCAAAATGCCGTGGGTGTGAGCTCTACGTCACTTCGATATTACCAATGCGTACATTTAAATAAATCTAGCAAATAAATCGTGGATGTTATAAATACATGCAAATCGTGGGTTATCCGATACGTGTTTGCAGTAACTGTACCTGCTATGTCTATACTAATAATATTATAAAGAGGAAAGATTTGTTTGTTTGTTTATTTGCATCGAATAGGCTCCGAAACTACTGGACCGAATCAAATGAAATTTGGCACAGAGATAGTTTGAGACACTGGGAAGGACATAGGCTACTTGTTGTCGCGATATAAAATCATAAGGGGGATGAAATGGGGGATAAAAATTTGTATGGAAAATCCGACTTTTGGCGCGGGCGAAGTCGCGGAGAGCTGCTAGTAGGTAAATAAAGAGGTACCAACATGGGAAAACAGTGAAAATGAATATGTAGTAATAATGTCCTCATAGCCGAATTTCGTCTACAGTGGCCAATCTGAACAGAAATTAGCCGACTGTGCGGGAGATATTATAGTGCACAAGTGTGTGCGCAATACACAGGTGCACTCTTTGTTCCTTCATTCTCATGATCCGGTGAGACGGCAGTCCGACATAACGTAGAGCGATCAGGCACAGGACCAACGGCTTAACGTGCTTTCCGAGGCACGGGGGTGTTAACACCACCAACTTCCTGACTCCGGAGCTGTGTCGGAGTTATTTAAAGACAGAATAACCCAAAACTTACGGCCTGACCCGGTATTTGTACCCGGGACCTCGTGAATAGTACCCAGCGTGCTGACCACTGGACCAACGAGGCAGTTGAATAAACATGACAAACATTTTGACCGAGGCTCGACTGTAGTACACTTTGGCATCTACGAAATTAGATTTTTTTCCTTGTCCGTTAGTTACTAGTTCTAACACGAGATCGATTTCGTCCATGATGTACATTCTACTTTGAATATTTTGAATAATAATGAGACAGTCTTTGAAATAAAATAACTATATGTACATCCCACTAGTTTGATGCACAAAAGCGATTACAATGTTTTTCTAATTTCAAGAGCGGCAGGACAACCGTTTAACTTTAAAGGCTTTCAAAATAATTAAAAAATGTCAATCCACGTGCCATAGGTTGAATTGCAATAGTTACCACGATAACTTTGATATTGGGCGGTTGCAATTTTAAAACCCATTTTGAAAGACATGTTGTTGCTCTAACATTCAAAATCAGATGTATGTATGTACATGTACATCACAAGTAGGTATGCTGATCACGTCATGACCATATTATAGTCCAGTACAAATTGTTGTTATCCTGTTATCACACTTATTCCTTCCCAGATGAGTCCTACAACCAACTCTGTCGCAATTCAGGGCCCTAATACTCCGACAATGATCTAATGTAACTGAGACACCTCATCCTGTGACGTCTTACTTGTCGTCACAAACTGTTTGAGGACTATCAAAATATCACGGTTTCAAGTTTAGTGGCTGGTTCATCATCAACGCATTCAAGGGTTGATTTGTACTCGTTCACTCAACAGTCAGAACTGTTTTATGGTAGGAACATAGTTTTGACGGCGCGAATGTATATGTAGGTGTAAGGATTACGAGTGAGTTCACACACATTACTGGATAGGGAATTCTACAACATGATAAACAATGTCATCGTCCTGATCCCAAAAACATTAGCTAATGTACTTCTTATGAAAACTAGGAACAACGGTGGTACCACGACACCCAGACAATAGAGAAAATATGGTTTTAGGAATTGAACCCTGGACCTATAAGATGACAGCACCTTAAAATACGCTTACACGGGAACAAAAATTACTCAATTCCTGTCAATACTTGCCAACTATAACAGTACGCTACATAGGGTGATGGAAAACCAAAACAATTGCTGCAATTCAATGTGATTGATCCAATAATTTCTCGAGATTGATTCATTGCAGTTGCCAAGCATTTATTCCAAAAAATCGGCCGCAGAGTTCGTCAAAATTGCCGATTATCTGCTTGCTACAGCGACACTTCAATTAACCAATTACTTAGTGACAAACGTTTTTGTGGCAGGAGCTATCAAGTGCTCGTTATGCATGAGTCATGGTGGCGCGTGCCCCGGCGCGGGACTGACCTCTCGTGTGTGATTGAGTCATCATCATGAACGATTAAGCCAATATGTTTCGTCAAACTACGTAACTGATACCCAAGTAGCTGAGATAGTCACAGAAATATCAATTTTAAGTTTCAGGAATTAATTAGGAATTTTAGTGTCGAATTAGGAATCGTCATAATATTTTTTTAGCACAAGTACGCCTTTGCCAAGAACAAGTATACCTTTGCTTGCATAGTTTGGTGATATCATGGACGAAAAATCTTAATTTTCTTTTCTTTTTTAGTTTGGGGCTGGGTAATTGGTGTGTTTGTTAAAATTATTTATTTATTTACCTCTCTTCTTCTGACCAATTATAATTTGAGTCAGATTTATTTGATCATAATGAAGATATCTAAAGGTTATCATAGTTTGTATTACCACCTACTACCTAACCTATACGTAAGGTATACGTACATAGGATGACACGTAATAAATATTATGAATATTATCTTATCTTATCACAACTAATGATAAAAAGGAAGTAGATATTTCAGGTCTTGAGAAAATAAAATGGCCGAGATTGGGATCTTTAAAAAAGATTATACAACACGAAATTACAGCCTTTTTAGCCTGAAGTAAAGACCATTTTAACCAATGATAAAACGAGTAGCTACTGAATCATACCACGGTATTTTATGATTTCTCATGGGTTATGCGTCCTTCTACCAATTTAGCAATAAACATCATCATTCGGTAGTGATGAAGCTATGAAATCTAAATAACTTTAAGGCTTAACACCTATTTTAATTAGGATTAATCATGCACAAGTAGGTAAAGTGGTTAATGTAGATAATGTGTCATTCATAGATCATTCTAAACATCACACCTCCACATGTTACTGTTACAACGAGTCTATAAGTTTTTTGTCTTCAAACATTATGTGGATTCCCTGGTGAGAACCAAGTGATGAGTCAGAGAGAAACGAGGATAAAACTTTTTTTAAAAGTGTCGGTGCCCACAACAGTGGGTCAGTTCTCGACGACACTTAGCAAGAAACAGGTGTCAACAAGGAAAAACATGTTCTTCATACTAATTTTCGTGGTCGCGTGCGGCGCCATACCACTGAAAAGAAGTGAAAACCAGGAACAAAAAGCTGTCCTTGTACAAAACGAAAGCAACCTAGAAATTAAAGGAATTCACTCTGAAGAAGATGAGTACAGAATAGCTGAAGGATCATTAAGTGCTGTTCATAGTTTTCTAGTTAATTTGGGAAGTGAAGGAAAAGTGCGGAGGAAAAGATTCATTGCGAGAAGCGGCATGTGTCCTGGTAACCAGGTCATGATGCCGAGACCCATCGGCTGCATCTCCTGTGAAGAGTAAGTTCTCTTTATTGATACAGGGTGTTAGAGGACTTTTTATTCTTTTGGAGGCGTCTGTGGCTGAAGTAGTTTAATTTATCAAATTAGGTTGACCTAAGAGTGCTTACTGTTATATATGTGTAAGGTTTTATTATTTTACTATGGCAATGCTTCATAAAAAAAATTAAATTTCGAAAAATTATATATGGCTGGCTGGTTTGGAAGATCTGACTTAAAAAGAAAAAACTATACACATAGGGAGGCGCGGGAGAATTTCAATTGTTTTATTGGAAGCTAGGACGAAAAGGAAAAAATATTGAAAAGAAAGGATTTTTAGGTGGATTATACATTTAATAAAAGCATTAAAGGAATTGATTGTTGAATTACGGTGAAGGTTTGTGTATCTGAGGAATAAAACAGATTGGAAGGTAATTATGTGTTTATATTTTATGTATCCCATAAATCACTTCTTGTCAGGAACTAATTTACTTTATATGTTATCGATATTTTAACAAGTAAACCAGTGCTGGTGATAATTTAAGGGCAGTTTGCATTTTTTTGTTATTGGTAATCACTTCTATTTAAAAACACGAAACAAGATACAAATATTTTGTTACGATAATTACCTATCACATTGATCATACAAACACATCCAGTTATTAAGACGACGGTACACATAGTAATTACGCTGCATTACATAGCAATTACATTTATTCTCGTATCTTATAAATAAATGATTCTTGTACACGTTTTAATAAAAGGTGGTAGTGTGAGTTCTTTCAATAATTGATTCAAATTATTAATATAGTACACATGTTACGATATTCAATTTAAAGAAAAAAAATAAAAATTGCTTTGATCTTCCGAGTTCAAATCAAAGAGGTTCCTTACCAAATCCAAGAGTATTACAATTAATATTATTACAGTTTTCAAAAAATGGTTGGCAAAAGTTTTTTGTCGTTCATTATCCCGCAAATGCCTGTAATTGTTTACTTTTTATGAGTCAGCCTCGGCAGACATCAACCGCTTAACCTTATTAGCACTCGCCTTTCAAAAAATTCTAAATCTTCAATCAATGTCTTACCTAACTGTAAAGAACATTTTCTTGGACCTTCTTTCGGTTTTGTTTTTTGCATCAGAAATTTTTTATCGGGTTACTCATAACATTCTTCATTTGAAATGGATTTTCTACACGTGCGTACTTCAAAATCGAATAAGCATGAAGTAATTTCAATTATCTACGACTTTTCACTTTTATTATTATTTATTTACGTATATTACACCTTAGGTATACTAAGGGATATCTATATAATCACCACAATTAGTAAATTAAGTATTTTTTCTTGCTTTAATCACATATATGACCGGTTTCTGAGGTAGTCATGGGAATTCATCTATTTGATAGCTGTATAATACTAAATTACCAGAAACCGAGCATCAAGACACTTTTTTATATTAGTTAATAGCTAATTCGTCGAAATCTCACCGTCTTAGAACAGATTTTCTGATTTTACTTTCTTTTTTTTTCTTTTTTTTTCGTTACTTAAAACCTTCCTCGAACTTTTATTTGAAAAAAAGTCAAATTGGCTGCCTCTAGATTTGTGCTTGGCAACAAATATACGAGTATAGCGATTAACTTTCATTGACATTTTATAGATTATATTAATTAACAATAATTTGATTTTGTTACAGATATAAGGACATCACTGGCCGGGACTGTTAAGGAAGAAATTCAGCTAGGTTAATAGAGAATGAAGACTTGTACTTAAGAATTACTTGCAGAGATCTTAGCTGTAAATTACTTTTTAACTTTGATTACTTGAAACAGAAACTGCTTTACGGGTCTAGTCCTTATTAGAATAAGTCTACCTAGATAATTATTTATTTCAACCTATTTTTGTATTTAGTTAAGTTAGGTTCTGTCGTGTAAAACGAATCAGGGGATCTACCCTAATGTTTTGTTGCTGTAATAATTAAAGATAACTGTTTCTTTTTTGTCATTTGTATTATGACAAAACAGTGCCAACGATTGTAATATATACTAATAACTAAAATGTAATACAAAGAGGTAAGATTTATTGTATGTAGGTAATAATTTCTACATTTCTTACACCAGCAGAAAGCTTCATTCCTGAGTACCATTTAAGCTAACATTTTATTTTTAACTGCGCCTGATCAAAGAAAGGGCTAGTACTCTTAATAATATTTAAATAAAAAAATGGTACAATAACTTTACTAATATTAATAAAAATAAATGCTTAAATATAAATATTATTGTTTATGTAATAAGTAGCCGAAATTAAATCAGACCATGCAGAAATGTGTCATAATGGTAGCTAAAATGTTGATATTATAATTTTATGAATACTTAGGTAATGTATTTATTAAACTCACTTATTTTTTTCATTTTACACATTAGTCCATAATGTATTTTTATTTATAAAAATCAACGCAACAGTTGTTAATAAATTATTTAAAAGCAAACTGACTTTTCTCACTATCTCAAAAAAATTAAATATTATCAGTAGTTTGTTAATACTTTCTATGACTTTGGCATTCGGCAGAGACATAGATTCAAAGTTGCTTGCGCGATGAGAGGGAAATCCGACGTGTTTTTAGAATAAGGGCCCTATTTTACTAGGACCACAGAATACTAGTACTTCGTACAGAAGTATGACTTAGCAATTGTATTCAGAGAAATGTCTACTCAATGTCGTCAACAATATGGCGTAATTTAGTTCGCCTCAGAGTCAAGCACATTTTCGTGTAGACACCTACAAAAATCCATTGCAAGATAATTTCATACTTATTGCTCTGGAATATGATTCATAATACACTAAACCTATTCAGTGACGTAATATCACGCGACGCGATAGGGTTGACTGCTACGAGAAGCTTCTAACGCCATCTAGCGCCTCTTTCTAGTACTTTATTCATTCTCGTCCAGCCAGCAACACGTAGCCGCGCGGACGCCGGTGAATAAAACGCGCGAGCGTGGCTCTGGCCGGTAGCGACACTCAACTTGTTTTAGCACCTACGTTGGTGCGCCGCACGTAGGTTTGTTTTTGCTACCTCCGCGGGGAGGTACACAGGCCTGCTAGGACTCACCTATTGCGCAATTATGAACAACTACTGGCCACCAGGTGGGATACCCTACAGAGCCCAACACCACACAGCCTTATAATATCGTACGACTATCGGCACCACCATGGAGCCCCATTGAAATAAACCCTACACACGCCGCTATATTATTACATTTGCTATTTTATACATCTTTATAATTTAAATAAAAACGACGAACTACACGTGTCTAGAGGATATACAGTTCAACTTGAGAGGATATACACATGCACGCTCAGTCGGCTACGTAGCAAGAAGTGAATCAGGCGGGTTCAGCTCGCCAGAATGCATGACTTACATGTTTGGAATTTTTGGAATGAAGCACTGACTATGTTCTCAATAGCCTTAGATCCACCCTCAATCCTCATGTCAACAATGAACTTCGACTTCTTCAAGGGTATTCAGAGCAGCCGCCCATCTACTGACGGCCTAAACATAACAGGATAGAAACCTATGCTAGTAAAACAAAACAAGCTTTTTCCTCCAGTATTCAGTATAACTTTAAAACCCTGAACAAAATTCTGAAGACATCGCTTAGGTCTCAGTTCAAGCACTCTACAACTACTTACTTTGTTAAAAGGAGGTAGTGTGTCTAGAACCCCATGTCTGCAGTACAGATTTGCGCCGATATAAATAAAATACGTTCAAAAATAAGCCTATCTTTGATGTATGTTTCATTCATTACTAATGAATAGGGAGTACACATTAACCATTCTCCTTTAGTATGCAATAAGAAAGGTTTTTCATTATTATTATTAGTTATCAGCCAGGCAGTTGAGACAAGATAATCCTGTATCCAGTTTTTTCATAACGTATTGAGCGTGTTTATATGAGTGGCAAGTCGGTTTTGAATTGATTGATATTTTGGGCGGAGACCAAATTTTCCGGAAGCCCATTCCATGCTTTGACTACTCTATTGCTCAGAATTGCTTGTGAGGGTTACACCTTGAGATGTCGGTACAGAGTCTGAAATAGTGGCCTCTTAGATTAAGTATATTAAGCTTGGAGTTCAAGAACGTCTATTCAAATCCTGCCGTGTGCGAGTTTTTTTTAATTTTTTTACTAGTGGTTCCCCGCGACAACGCCAGCAAGAGTTGGATTTTCCATATAAGCTTTCATCCCCCATTTCACTCCCTTAATGTTTTTATATCGCGAAAAAATGTAGCCTATGTCCTTTCTAGGGTCTCGAACTATCTCCACACCAAATTTCATCTCAATCAGTTCAGTGGTTTAAGCGTCAAGAGGTAACAGACAGACAGACAGACACATTTATAATATTAGTATGGATATTTAATAGGCATTCATTTGACCGCAATCTCACCTGATGGTAAGCGAAGATGCGGTCGAGGATGTGACACATCTGTCTAGAAGCAGCATATTCACTCTTTTCTGAAAGGAATCCAAATCGTAGAGTTTAGGAAACACTTCAGCCGGCAACGAATACCAGTCACTAGCCGTACGCAATAGGAACGAAGATTTAAAACGATTGGTGCGTTTTAGTAGTATGTCAACGACACTTTTCTTTTTCTTATTAAAATTGTTTCTTAATAAAACTTATAAAAAATAAAATAACACTGTGAGTGTTAAAAAAACATAAGGCTACCGTACTTCACCTTATCTCCAAAGGCTCGTGGGGACAATTTTTCTGCGCTCACGCATCACTTATATAGCGGCAAATGTGCTTATCGCCTTACTGACGATTCATATCGCGACCGCAGTAGACGTGTGCGAGACGGCAGTGTTTTATATTTTAATTTATAGTTGTGATATTGAACTTGACCATGGCGAAAGTGATCTGTGTTATGATTACGCTTTGGGCTTTCCATGCCGCGGAGAGCTATCCAATGATTCCGGACAATCATAAACATTTGGGTGATGTACATGAAATTCAATACGAAGAATCAAAACATCTTAGTGAAGATAGAACTCTAAAACGTAGTGAAATAAGTGCTAATTTAGACAGTGGCATCAAGAATCAGCTCAGTCAGCTGCTGATCAGGTCCGGAAGAAGAAAAAGGAGTATCATTACAGGAGGAACTTGTCCTGCAGGCCAAGTTTGGAAGCCACGTCCTTTCTATTGCATCACATGTGAAGAGTACGTAAAAGTTATCTTTAAGAATTCAATTTTAGGGCCCTATTTTGCATGTTCTATTAATAAGACAAAATCAGGACAATTTTACGAGGTTTATGATTCCTATTCAAAGTCTGTGTCAAAGTAAGGGATCCTTTTTGAAAAGACAAGATTCAGATAATTATTTATTTTAATTTGTGGCATTCTTTTTGCTGTTGTTTTGGTTGCCTGCAACACAGAATAATAGTACAAGTCCTGAAATGACAATTTACTTGTTAGGTACTTACGGGTAGCTAATATTAGAAAGAGACAGCTAGTAGTTTTTAATATCAAGAAAACTATTTTTGTGCATAATGTTTCGTATCTTTGACCTCTAAATGAATATTTAAACATTCGATCTTAGACTATTTAGGAATGTCGCATACAACAGTTAGTATGACGATCAACAAATCAAAACTTGTTATGTCTTGTACACAAAACTACCATTTAAGTAAGTATCTACGTAGCAGTTGATCGCTATGTACAGTGGCCATCACATTAGAAGACACATTTTCGTTGCAAAATTACCCCTATTACAACCGCATAAGATCCGCAGTGTACCTTGAGGTGCCGTCGTCCGCACAAGGTCATCCAAGATTAATTTCATTAAAATATGCATAAAATCAAAATCGTATGCGTAGCTTGAGATAACATTGTTTTTTTTTTGTTTGGTAAGTAGTTACAGGTATTAAACAAATGTAAACTATGAAAATAGATTCAGCAGCACGTCAAGTGGAAACACAAAAACAGCTTTTATTACAGGAATAGAAGCGGTCTTAAGGTTAACAGACATGTATTTGTGTACATACAACATATCTTGTACATTAAGATTTTAACACAACATCAATATTGGTAGAGTGCCTTAATTATTTTATGATTTTCGACTGGAATGGCGCTACCACTATAACCGCTGATCCCGGGGGAGACCAGGATTAAGTGGGACCCGGGGTGTGTAGCTCAGTTGAGCGGGTACTAAAAACCAGTCGTTGCCATTAGTTAGGAGGAAGCTGCGGGTTATTGACTGTGGTTCGCTTGGTAACGAACACCGACTGAGCTCTACTGGAATAATCTTATAAAGAAAATGGTTGACAACAAACTGTCGCACTTTACAAACTATAATAATAGCAAATAATTTTGAAAAAAATAAGTTAGTCTATACCAATATTATAAACAGGAAAGAGTTGATTGTTTGTTTGTATTGAATAGGCTCTGAAAGTACTGGACCGATTCAAATGAAATTTGCTACAGAGATAGTTTAAGAAGGGTCTCAGGGGTTCCCAAGGGGGAAGGATGTAGGCTATTTTTTGTCTCGATAGAAAATCATAAGGGTAGTGAAATGGAGGATGAAGTTTGTATGGAAAATTCGAGTTTTGGCACGGGCGAAATTGCGGGCAACGGCTAGTAATAGATAACAACTAACAATGCTGTGTAACAAACTCTTTAGTTATGGCTTATTACAATGTTGATGTTATGTCTGCCATGAGCAAGACACTTGATATGACCGAAGACGGCACACACTATTAACCAGCAATGTATCATTGTTTCATTATTTATGCACACTTTCTAAGAACCTCTTTGACGTAGGTAGCTACAATATGCAAATTATATCTGTACACAACTTTATACCTTATGTTAGTCATCCATACCTTAAAATCAATAGCGTGTCTTGAAAAAAAAGCAATAGCTACTCAGCTAAAAGGAATGTATTAAAGCAATTTAATATAGTTATTTGTTAGGTAATTCTTGGGAAATCATCCTGAAAAATTAATTGTGCAACCAAATTATAAGTCTGTCAAGAACGTAGGTGACCCTCCTTGCCCCGCAGTACGTGCGGAGCGCCAATCACGGGACTGTCACAGGAAATAGGTACTCTTCCCCGCAACATCGTCCGTCACAGTGATAGCGTTGCCAGGCGTCCGGATAAAGCCAGACATAGGTAGGTTTTTTGATTACGTATCCCGCCAAAATAAACGGTGTCCGGTGAGTCCGGCTTTTGTTAGGCTTTTTACATTCCGCAAACGAGCGAGCGCCGAGCGTGGCAATCTTTTTGTCGTACTTATTAATACTGAGAGAAAATCCTCAATAATGTAGGGTGTCCGATTTTTCTACGCAAATGTCCGGCTGGTCTGTCCGGCTATTAGGTTTTGACCTGGCAACCCTACCCGGTGAAATCTAGCGTGCCGCGCCCCCCCAGCACCTCTGGCAACCGCAGGAGGGTCTCCCACTCAGATAGAGAAAGAAGAGATGTGTGATAATAACCCGGCAATCCTTCGCAAACCGGTGTTGATAAATTTATTTATGTGTTTATTAAAACTACTACGAGTAGAACACTATTGTAAGCATAAATAACACAGTATTTCAATTCACAATGCTCATTGGCGCGCAGTGCCCAAACACATATGACTGTGAAAATTGACCAAACCGTCGCGGAGATCGTTAGTTCATTTTGACCATGTCGCGTTAGCACGGGTCACGCCCCCTTTTCATCTCTTGTTTTTATGATCTGAGGTGAGCGAGTGCGAAAATGAATTGAGAATGGCTCAAGAGGCCTTACTCCCGTTGACGACGCCCGTATTTTCGAATGTAGCCGTTCCTTTCACTCACGACAGAATAACAACGCGAACGAGTGTGATGGCTAGACTCGGAAATACGGACATCGTCAACAGGAGTAGGGCCTCAGGGACCTTGTCTAGATATCCATATCCTCATTATCGACTTGTGCTATCTCACTCGCTCAAGACAAGATCTCACTGTGACAGGTACAAGAGAGTTTTGGCGGCAAGTACCGCTATGCGAATAGGCTTCGCGCAGATGGGCTACCGACCACAGCCATAGGTGGCTAGCGACAAGCTGTTTACATTGCTTTAAAACGTTATGTATAGAGTCGCCGCAGACGTGAAGCGAGTGGCGGCGACCCGCGACTCAGTGATTGTCACACGGTGGCGGCCACTTGCTATTTTGACAAAATATCTGTCAAATGATCTAGCAGATGAGTGTCAAATTGTAGCCGACTCCGATCGCCTTCGTTTAAGCGGGACCAAAGGGAGTGCCACCAGGTTGTCGCGCGCCACTCCCTTTCCTTCGGTCCTTTGGTGGCGGTGGTTGGTGGGCTCAGTGGCCCATCTGCGCGGAGCCGAGTGATTTCGCACTACATCAGCTCCAAATCCGATGAGAGTCCGTCAAAATTCGGTTCGGTGCAGTCGTAGAACTATTTGTATGACAGTTTACGCACTACCAGTTTATTGAAAACGTTTATTATAATCTGTTGCACTACGTCCGTCATTTAGGGATACGTACCCAAAGAGTAAAAACGGGATCCTTCTAAGCCTCCGCTGTCTGTCGGTCACCAGGCTGTATCTCATGAACCGTGATAGCTATACTGTTAATTTTTTTTTACAGATGATGTACTTCTGCTGCCGCTTTCACTACAAATACTAAAGTAAAACAAAATAAAATAAATATATCCAATGCAAAAAAAATGATTTTTTGGTGTTTCGTGCGCGAATCAGACTTGCACTTGGCCGGTATTTCCATATTTAAAATCAATTTTTTTTTAACGTCTTGGGCCGGATGCGGAACGGACGCTGTGCGGAACTGATCTTACATAGCTAAGGTCAATGACTCAATGACCTAATGAGGTCATTAAGTATGTCTCGGTCGGAGCTCATAACAAGATAAGGTGATGGAAAGCGAAAAGATTTATCGCGTGTAGGTGTGGTCAAGATTTACTATCTCGCAAAACAATCGTGTTTTTCACGAGAGTAAATTTTGCTAGTAGTGTCGCATTTATATAACCACTTTGCAGCTTTATGAGCTGTATAAAGCTATTGGGACACTTTTTACGAATCATGGACGAAAATTGATACTATATAATATGTACCAGTTTACTTATGTATAAAATCAGACAAATAATAATAAATTGTTTTCACAAAGACACTTTTTACCTAGCCCCAAACTAAGCGTAAGCTTGTGCTATGGCGACTAGGATAACGGATAGACATTACAAATATATTACTATGTTTATAAACATCCATGACTTATGTACAAATGCTCGTGCTCATCACACAAACATTTGCTCCTTGCGGGATTCGAACCAGAAACCTCTGGTTTGTAGTCTGGATCGCGAACCACTACAAAGACAAATCAGACTAATCAGTCATATTCAGGAGCGGAAGTGATTAGGAATAGGTGATAGTATAGAGTGAGCTGTTTATAATATTAGTCATCCACCACAAATTTATTTGAGTATCAATGCCTAAAATATAACATGACATCAGATCAGTGACGCTATTATGATGTGTTATGCCGTTATCATCAATAATGTGTTATTGTATAAGTAGGGTAAATAATGTATCAGGAGTTTGTTGCACCGATAGAGATTGTGGTAGATAAACTGTTGTAAAACAGCTTGTATACCCTTAATTTAAGAACTAAATAATAATAATAACTAGATATCAGACTTATGAGCTATCATTGCTTTCTATACGATTAAGGGCTGGTTTTGCTTTCCTGAAACGAACAACAATTAATAAACAATCGAGTTAGGCGGTAAATCTGCCGATCTACTATTAAAGGTCTGTGCCCACTACACCGTACCATACCCTGACCGTGCTAGGACCGTAAAATACACATTTGATTTTCAACCCTAAACAGAGGAGGTAAAGTTCAAAATATTCAAGCGCGGTGTTTGTTTTCGCAGTGCCAGAACGGTGCATCGACGAACACCGAGCTTAAAAATTTTGAACTTTTACTTTTGACGCTAAGGTCGAAATTCAAATAGGTACTTTTTATACGGTCCTGGCACGGTCATGGTATGGTACGGTATAGTGGGCAAAGACCTTTAGTATGGAAATAACTGAAAATAGAGATTTTATAGTTAATTCTTTAAATAAAATGGTTGCACTTCTGCTTAGCTATCAATGGTAAGGAAATGTCAAGTCATATCATACATATGCCGCTATAGCTTTCAAATCAGATTGGTAATCTGCAAATTGATTATAGCGTCAATCGAGTTATGGTGGAATAGTGAACTACTTACTTGAAATCGAAAAACCGCCTTTACATCTATACTACCAACGCCATAGAGTTCGAGGTAATGTTTAACGGATCGCCATTTGAGATCGATCTCGACTCGATTCTGATTGCAATTCAATTCAGCTCGGGAGTGGTACCCTGGCTGCATCTCACCTCATGGTAAATGACGATGGCACAGTATAATGCCATGAGGCATCGATGATGCAGGTGAACTTATATAAACTGTCTTATAGGCTCCACACCTACAGTGACTATACACTCTGGGTTTTTCATTAGGGTCATTATCCTCACTACTTAATTCTTGTGGGTAACCTCCTTGAATTTATTACTTACTAGTGGTTCCGCGCGACTTCGCCCGCGCAATGTTGGATTTGCATAAAAACCTTCATCCCCCATTTCACCCCCTTAAAATTTTAATATCGCGACAAAATGTAGCCTATGTCCTTTCCACGGTCTCGAACTATCTCCATACCAAATTTCATCTCAATCGGTTCAGTGGTTTAAGCGTCAAGAGGTAACAGACAGACAGAGAGACACACTTTCTCATTTATAATATTAGTATGGATGCCTATCAATCTCGTAAGTACTGTAACTGCAAATAAGCTAACCTCACAATAAAATTTGGCAGTTCCTAACCTTACAATTTTGGTCAGTTCATGTATTCTCAAAATCCTAAAATCTGATCTATATGCTTTATATCTGACCGATATTTAAGGTTTAACTTTATTGACTGTGATTCTGTACTAACTCTTAAGAAAAAACATGTTTTTTTCATAAAGACTAACAGCAGACCAGTGGCTTAGAATAAAGAGATGCATTTTCGCTGATTTTATGTTTGGGAGTGCTTGTATTTATCAAATGCAACAGCTTTTACAATGGTTTCAAAATCGAAATACTGATAATTTACCCACAAAACCCCTGAAGTAGTGATCTTCTGATCAATTCTTTCTGTGATTTCTATGTTGGTCTCATATTAAGAGTACCTAGTAGTGTTTAAGCTGCAGAATCATCCCTTTAAAGGAATACAATTAATTTTGTTAAACCGTGTTTTTAAAGGTCAGATTAATGACCTTATGTTAGAATGTTCAATTGAATTGTAGTGACGTTGCAACATGCCAAGCACATTCACATGCAATAAAATCATTTACCCATTTGTAAACAAAAACAAAAGGAATAAGAGAGTTAATGCATCATTCTGGGTAACGTCTCTTCGCAAAATATCGGCCCACGTAAATATTTGAAACGTGAGTATGAATGTGTCACCAATACTGTTTCCAGATAATCAGTATTAGGTATCTTTGTCAATTCAATCGATTAAAAAAATTATTATTCGCAGAACCTACAGTAAAGATACGTGCAGTTGATTCACAAATCAACCGATTACGATAAAGTACTGATTTAACGTCTGATACATCGCTATGTTTTGGAAAGCTCTGCCATTATAATCCAATTTAATAACTTATCTCTTGTCAGTTAGGTATTTCTCATCCTGCTCTGCTTTTTTCCCTTCTTTTATCTTGTAATTTTGCCTAAACTAGGAATACGTTACTACTCCTCAGTGATACTGGTTATGGCGAATAGTAAACCAGACATGTACCTACCTATATCTTCAGTTTTTCCGAAGATTTCACTGCCTAACTTTAAAGGAAACCTTGTGAGGAAACTGCTTACTGGTGGTTGATTGGAAATGGAAAACTAAAGCTTGATCGATTCACTCCATGATTTTCATGTGAGTCGTTGCATTATGTGTTGAATCACACACAAAAAATAGCTGGGAGTCACGATCACGATTCTCAGAGGTAATGTAATGAAATGAGGTACGGTCGGCCACGAAAGTGGTCTACTACCAGTTTTTTTGACAAAATGTCATATGCAAGTAAAATAATTCACTCATGGACTTTCCTTTTTAACGATGAAAAAGATGCACATTATTATAATATTTATTAGTAGTAGCTGTCAAAATATTTTTGCATGGGAAAACCAACTCTGTTGTTCTATCACGGGCGAATGATTTTCAACCTTAGAGTATCACTCTTCTTTCTTGGCCAATCATACCTGCGTACTTCAAAAATAGAGCTCCTGGGAGTACCTAATAAATATCGTGAATGAACTATGGAGAAAATAGCCATGTTTAGCGAAGATGTACTAACAATTTAACAATAGAGCTACGTAATACCCATTGTAAAACCTTGTTTACCGCACAAAAGTCGACGAATCACAGGTGTTTGAGTTATTATACATACTTGTATTGACTCAGTTTATCCAACATTTTACTCATTAATCACCATTGTGAATCGATTTGTAAACTGACACTTATCGTCGCTGAAGTGCCAATACCTTCTTTATTCGTAAATGTTTCGATAAATCGACTTCAATCTATTTATTTTCGATAAATCAATTTTGCAAAGTGGGAAAAAATGTGGAAATAATGCCTTGATACTGGCGTAAAGGAAATAAACGTATTTATCACACCTTGTGTAAAATGTTATCTATGTAAGTTATATTGATGTCAATAAAATTATTGTAGGGTAACCTATGTCATAAAGCACATGCTTTTGTAAGATACGACATAGGTTACCTAACAATAATTTCATAGTACAATGCAGACCAGTTGTATGTAGTAAAGTAAAAGTAATGTGTTTCATTTTAGTTGCCGGGTCTTTCCATAAAGTAATCAAACGATGCTAGTGTTCGGATAGGGATGAAGATATCTCTTCGCTCTCTTTTGGCATTGCCACAATATTCGTTTATGTGTACGCATCAACCGGATCGCAACAACTTTCCCAAATCTGTCAAACTATCCCAAATGATATGGAACTCTAAGGTGATCAAAATATAGTTGCGGAAATTTGACAGAACAGTAGGTTGATGTGGGCCCCACTGTACCTATTTCATTCCCCGACTTTCAACCATGAAGTAGGTGGGACAAAATCTTTGTAATAAATTCCCATGTAGAACACTCACAGCATACTTTTGTCTAGAAATCCAAAGGGTTTTCCTCAATGTCTATGACAAGGAAAACTTCTTAAATGCTAATAATGATGCTAAATGATCATTAATAATAATAGCAATGCTACCGTTGCTTATGTCTTCATACAATTGATAAAGTCTTATCGATGCGCAGCGCAGATAACGTTTAGAGAATGTTTCTTCTGCAGTTAATTGAACGCTGCGCTAGCGCAGCACAGACGCTGCGACACCGAGCCAAAGCTAAAACAACGGAATTGTCTGACGTCTGCGCTGCGCATACGTTCATCGAACGCCTACGCTGGACAAAAGCTAGTGTGAAGGCGCTCAGTCACTTCGATTATTTACGTCAAATAAATGATTTAGCGATTTTGCCACGCAATAAGCCGAAGCAATACCATCAAATACCAATAAAACAGCATAACCAATTTTCTTGAATTATACTCAGAAAACAGAAAACCAAAAATAGGTTTTAAAAAATAGCAGCTGAGCCCGTTTAGGAGCTGAGATGCCAAAGACCACCAAAGAAACTTGAAATCTTTATGACACCCAGTGTTTCTTTCTATATTAAATAACTTATCTTTTGCCTTTCTAAATAACTTTTAATTTTTCAAAACACATTACAGATTTATAGGCCCAACAGACCGTTGACTTTGCTAACCGTACTGGCGGGGCGCGATATGGGGAAGCGGGAAGGGAGGTAGCGGAGGTTTGGGTTTAAAAAGAGGGCAGGTGAAACTCGCCATTGAGAGATAACAAGATATTTACAGACTTTCTTTCTTATCTTTTAATTATTTACGCAATTTATTATGTGCTTTGCTGATAACAGTATTGTTTGAAGGATTAAAACTGCAGCAAATTTTATTACATAAACAAATGTTTGAGTCGAGAAGGTTATAAATTATCTTGCAAGAGAAAAGATACCAAATATACGAATTAAAAATCTAGGAATTTATAGGAACAAACTGTATTCATTGACTGCTAAGAACAAGAAAACATATAACCACTCTCAAATAGTAGATCCCAAATCCATCAGAGCTTGGTATCTTTAACTACACAAATATTATAAAGAGGACAAATTTGTTTGTTTGTTTGTATTGAATAGGCTCCGAAACTAGTGGACTGTCTCAAATGAAAGGTACAGAGATAGTTTGAGACCCTGGGAAGGGTATAGGGTAGTGTACTTCTTGTCGCGATATAAAATCATCAGGGGGGTGAAATGGGAGATGAAAGTTTGTATGGAAAATCCGACTTTTGGCGCTGGCGAAGTCGATCTCGAAAAATCGTTACCCATAACGCTAATAACTATTACAATTTTAGATTAAGATTATAGCGATAAAAAATTACTTAATGAGAAAACTATGTATATGTTGTTGATTACATGGACGACAGTACGTCAAGGAAAATTCTCTGGTATCTTATGCAGAATATTTTTTTGTAAAAATAGAATCACCTCATAGCATATTTGCGGAGTTATAGACGACGTAGTTCATTTGATGATGGAATGTGTAAGGAATCAAGCTGAGAGATTTCATTTTTTATTTGATTCTCAACTCTTGTTTGAAGTGTGTTGGTGTCATAATTTTGGATTTCCATTTATTCGGGACAGCCACTGACCTCTATAATAGGTAGATTCAAGTACGCTGGACTAAACATTATTTAAGAAATGACAGACATTTTTGTGCCGAATCAAAGCGCCCCCACCGAGTGCCCAGGGAACTAAAATAGAGTAACTTGCATACGTTTATGTCAACTTTCATTAGTTCTGTGGACGTTCACTACACGCTCACTACAGACATCAGCGCCAAAATGGCGATAAATGGCTTCATTTTTAGGTTGACAGTATGCAGTCCAGCGTACTTGTATTATAGAGGTCAGTGAGGACAGCCAAAATGTTATACAGACTAGTAGGTACAGATAGTCTGCCCTTAATATTAGACATTATTGATCGATCGCCAATTTTGTACATCTTTCTATTTAACTTGTATTGCTGTTACTTTTATGGTGTGCAATAAAGAGTTATCCATATTTCTATGAAGTACACAGATTAAACTATACGAGGTTTCCATTACCCTGTGGGAAAACGAACTTATAAATTCAAGATTTTAAAAATCTTAAACAGATGTAAAATGGGCGATTTTGCAACGAACGAGAATGTATAGTCTGATGTGCTGGCTACTGTTTAGCGGCAGGCAGTACAACATAACTTCTTAGCCTTTTTGCTAAAATAATCAACTTGTAGATTTTAACATGTTTTCTTTTTTTTTGCAGGTACGAAGAGTTATCGGGCAAGGACTGTTAACTGGTTCCATGCCACAGCACGCACCGGTGCGAGATAACAATTGATTTTCTATTGTATCTCGAAATTAGCAGCGAATGGGTTAATAACAGTAAACAGATCAAAATTGACTGCGTTTAACTCAAGAAAATTGTTTGAAGTTTTGAATTCTGGATTGATACCAACCACGTTGGTTATGAACTCTTCAACTGTTTCGAAAGCAAAACGAAATCTTTAGCCCTACTGACTTTGAGTTAAAGTCGGACTTACTATAGTGAATGTGGAGTTTACTGTTGATTGTTAAAACGAAGGACTGCGCCTAATGATGAAAATGAATGAGGGTGAAAATGAGGGAGTTACGAGAGTGCTTCGCCTACGACGACGCCAAAAGAAACGCAAAGTGATAGCACCACGGAATAAATAAAAAGATGACAACGTCACAGTTATGAAGACAATTACATATTAATTCTAACACGCGAAGAACTACCAATCACAGCGCTCCTAATTTGTTTGTCGGCGGATACGTTGTACTACCCAAGGACAGTATCGTGGTATCCAGCTAGACCACCACGAATTTGCCACACATATTTCGACATAAACGGGGTGTGATGGCTCTTCTAACCTTTTCTTTATTCTGTAAAGAATATGGAAATAGTGAAACCAAATAGTATTTAGTGACTTTAAGTATTGTACTATGTATTAAATTAACTTACGACCTGACGCAAGGCTGGCACTTGAACTGTGTGAAAAAATATAAAACGGAGCTGACCAGGCCTACATAAGCTATCGCGATTGCAGTGCCAAAGCATATGAAACGACATCTTTCATTAATATGGTAGTCGTCATTGCTTTCATGCAACGATAGTTTGAAAGCTATTAGCCGTTTTTTTCTGAAAGCTAATGTAATTGTTTGAAAGCAATCGCGTTAGGCTGTAAGCTTGCAATACTCCAATAAAAAGTGGAGACGATACGAACGGAGACATTTTTAATCGACCGATGAAATAACATAAATAAATAAAATGACGATAAAACAAATTTTTCTACAGGATATTTTTAAGAGATTGTGTTTTGGTTTTAAGCCGCCAAAAGATTTTGTTTTTTTCCTCTCTTACTCCTCTCGTCTCGTTCCGCTGTTAATAGTTGTTAAACTAATTATGAGTATTAATTTTATAATTATATTTAAAAAATTACATATTTTTCTTGCATATTGCTTATCTCTACAGTATTTTTGACGTTTTTAAAGATAAAAACGCTTATTCAAGGTTAGCATTCCAATTTAATGATGTCAATATTTATTTAATAAAACAAAATTAAATATTTCGAATAGAATATGAGTTAGTATTTACTTTGTTCCTATAATTTATTACGAATGTTACCTATGTGTTATCTTGTCAAGCTTGCTTTAAAGTTTTTATATGTAGAACTAAGTTCATTACCTATCGTCTTGTCAAAATTATGAGACTATTCTAATAAGTATTTATTAAAATTAATGGACTCGAAATCTGCTAGCTGATTATAAAACTTTGAATTTCAATCAATATTTTGTTGCTGAAGCTGGCCATTCACGGCCAGTAAACTAATTAGTCGGTCTGTACGCTCAGAGGGCTCAATATTTGACTTTTCAATAGAAGTAATTTAATTTTAGGCCGTAGGCATAAGTACTAAAAAGTAACTTAACGATATAATTTTTTTTCACAATTTCCTATATTTGACGGTGGCAAGACCTTGCCGCCTTTTTGCCCTTATTAAAAAGAGAGATTGCCCACGGTCTCCCAGCACTGAATGAAAGCCAGTTTTAACATTGTTTTTAAGTTAGTGAGTGAGGTAATTATTTTAACTGAGCTTGAATAGCTAGCTTAACAGAGGAACTGTAGCTGTAAAATGGGATATTTTCAGGCGAGAATTGTTAGCAACAGAGTGACGTAATCAGTCTCCTGCTGTCTTTGATGCAGATACCATAATTTGAAAACAACCTTGGCTGTGTTTAATCTCTTTAGAGTCAGTAGGTACATTGAGAAATACAGGGTCACCTCTCTTCACCATACGACAAAGTCGCGGGCAACTGCTAGTCTTAAATATGAACCTAGAAGGGTATTTGAATTACTAAAGCACGTATTACACTATCCTCTTTGTAAGGATCGTAATTAGAAAGTCAGGAACGTAGGATCTAATTTGTTCTTAACTCCGATTACTTATATCTTCCTTTTTCCTAACTAGGTTTCCTACAAATAGAATGGTGTAATCAGTGCTTTACCTTAAGTATTTATAGTTTTGTTACTTAATATTTGATATTGTTAAGTTATGCATAATTATAAGTAAATAACGACCATCTTGGTGTAGTGGTTCACGCCACGGACTTCTAAACCAGGCGGTTGCGGGTTCGAATCCCGCAAATATTGGCAGGGGCAAATGTTTGTGTGATGAGCACAAGCATTTGTACCTAAGTCATAAATTATATAAGTATGTCTATCCGTTATCCTAGTCACCATAGCACAAGCTCACGCTTAGTTTGGGGCTAGGTAATTGGTGTGTTTGTTAAAACAATTTATAAAAAATAAATGTCTGTATATATGTTCTATACCTAAGTGTTCCCAAACCAATTATCAGATTGTGTTGTGATAAAACTTTGATAAGTTGCATCCTTGCCCAAAAATGTATAAAGCATTAAATATCATAATTTATTCTCTTAGTTAAATGAATAAATATTTCGATGCTATTGTTATTTTGTTTTCATGATCTATTTATAACCAGAAATATTTACGTGTACCAAACTCACCGTAATAAACCCTCAATTGAGGATAAGGTGTACTAAATGATGCTTCCCATCCTTAGTTATTTCTTTTGGTATCATTCATTAATAATAGTTGATGAGGAAGACAGAAAGAAAATGTGTATTGGCACAAAAATATGCTACAAAAATTAGGTAGTCGTTTTGTTACAGAATGACTAAAAGTCGTGGAAATTAAACACCCACACCCACGAGTTGTTAGCCGTTGCATTCTCCATTTTGCACAATTAAGCTACCAAAACCCAACCACTCGTGTGTAGATGCCCTCACAGTGCGATAGTCAATGGAAAAAATATACTATCTACGTCTAATAACATCATCCTTGCCGTATTTCGACTACAGCGGTCTATCTCAACAGAGATTAGCCAACGGCGCGTGAGATAATTATAGTGCACAAGTGTGTGCGCAATACACAGGTGCACTCTCTGTTCCTTCACTCTCATAATTCGGTGAGACGGCAGTCCGACATGACCTTAGAGAGATCAGGCGCAGGAACAACGGCTTAACGTGCTTTCCGAGGCACGAGGGTGTTAAAAACTACCAACTTCCTGACTCCGGAGCTGTGTCCGAGTTATTTCAAGACAGAACAATCTACCTCTAAATTAACTACCTACACTAATCAACTTACGTAACTACTCAATATAAAATAGAAATTACCCGTAAAACTATTTATTTAAAGCTTTTGGGATTGCTATTTCCTTTAAAAAAACCTACATGTTTAGAAAATCCTAGAAACTAGTCTTTCGCCAATCTGACTAATCGATTGAATAAAATAAAATAAAATCAAGAGCACGAAAATAGACAAAAGAGGTAAGAGGGCTGTTTTGTTTTAAGGTTTTTGCAATTCCAACCTACAAAAATCCAGTGTTTCTTAGAAGGTAATAAAATAAATACATATCGTCCCGGGCAGGGTTTGACAGGTTAACTGCAGGTTGCAGTGATATGCAACGTACTTTTGATGGTCCACCACTCGTTGTTATGTAAGGTGCTTACCTTACATAACAACGAGTGGTGGACCATCAGAAATACGTTGAAGACAACGGTAGGAGCTAAAACTATGGTGAAGGCTGCAGTTTCGAAGCAAAAAACATTAACTTGAAGTTTCAAATTGTTGTTCTTTGTGTAGAAATTTATTTCATTTTCACTTAATATCTCGGTCGCCCAGACATTCATAAAATAAATAACTATCTTCGGAAATAAATTTAATGCAAATGTTTACTACAATATTTTGATTTGTTTGTGTACCCTATTGATACTACGCCGCGCACACTCACACGCATACCTGCCTTATTTTTATTTGTTTAAAACGTACCATGAGAACCCCGAAGATCGAGTTGACATCGAGACTTTCCCTATGACACATGTACTAGACTGGCCAGAGTGCTTTCGCCACGTGTGTATCCTTTGAAACTCCTTACAGACATTTCGAGTGATTGTGGCCTGTGAAGTGATACCTGAACCCTGAAAGCGAGATGCGGCAAGTACCTAGCTATAAGTGCTCAGACCTGACTGATTTTCCACCTATCATTGTCGCCCTCCACGTGTAATCCACTGCCTTAACTCTCACAGCAACATTCTGGTAGCAGAGCGTAGTTTTTTATTAGGACCCCTTGTTAGTAACGTAATTTGTTTAATTGAGAGTTATTTATTTGCTACTTTCCTTTGTAATTTGAACAAAACGTCTCGTCATATACCTAACCTATTTACAGTAAATTCCTTAATAACATTCGAGTACAACCCCTTTTACATAAGTGTCGATTAAATCGATTAGCGCGTTAATTACCTACCCTTTAAGTGCAAGTGAGGTGCGCGAGCGCTTTGTTTCCCTATTGATCACGCCATTGCCGCGTGACCGGGTGCGAGTTGTTTACGAGTTACGTTTGCTATACCCGGTGCATCTGTGCCGTCCCTTACAATTTGTTCTTTTACGCATCCTATTGGAATCTTTTGTGAGTTTAATTTACCTACCTTGTTTCTTGCGATTTAAAGTAAATAAAATGTCGGATACCGAAACCGGCAACGAGACCGTAAGGGCAGTACTTTACACGGATACATGAATACCGTGAAGCTATAGGTGAACTCCGTTATATTAGTGACTGGGTTGATGATTCCCACCGAGTTCTTGAGACCTTTTCCTCCAATCGTATGCGAGCGCGTCTTTCCGACCTGCCGCTAATGTGCGATAAGTTTTCTGCCGCTTGTCCAAGCTGCTAGGTAATCTCGATCCTGCGATTTATGAACTAGAATATGTGCAAGTTAAGAACGAGATGCGCGTAGTAAGGGACAAAGTAGACGACTTAAAAATTAAGTTAGACGAAATACGACCTTACCAATTTGAGACGTCCCGTACTAGCACCCCTGTCAAGGAGAATAAATCCCTGACTATTGATAGCCCGGCTAGTAAATTGCCTGACCTACCTATACCTAAGTTTGATGGCCGTCCCGATAGTTGGATCAGTTTTATAGACCAGTTTGATAGCGTGGTTGACAACCAGCCTACTCTTACCCCGACTTTGAAGCTACACTATTTAGTGGGAGCCTTATCGGATGAACCTCGTCGATTGATACAACACCTCAAGATTGAGGCGGGCAATTACACCGTGGCCCGTGACCTCCTAAAACGTAGGTACCATAACCTTCGTGTTTTAGCGGATACCCACATAGCTCAAATAATGATGCTCCCTATTATAACGCCTAAACTTTCCGGGTTACGTGTGTCGTTCCTGAACCCCCTGCTTTCGACTTATCGATGCTTAGAGAGATTGGAACTTCCTGTTAAGCATTGGTCGTACCTATTAGTTCACTGATGCCTTGCTAAACTGCCTTCAGAGTTAAAATCGAGATTTGAACGTCGTTATGGCGATAATCCTAATCACCTCCCTACTTTTAATAATCTTATTACCTTTCTTGAGGATGAATGTAGGCACCACGACAATGTAGGTAGTGCTTCTGTCGTTGACACTACTACCCCTCCTACTGTGAGCTCCCCTCGTTTGCCTAAACCTAATGCGCGTTCCCCACCTCCTGCGAGAGCCTTTGTTACTTTTGCGACGACATCTAAATGTCACCTTTGTAATAGTACTTCGCATTACCTACGCGAGTGTCCCGATTTTATTCGCCTTCCTACACGTCAACGTGTTACTTTTGTAAAAGAAGCCCCTTTAAGTGCAGTGCCCGACTGTGCTATCGATGCCTGGATAAACACTTCATATCCCAATGCACGCAAAATTATCGCTGTCGCACGTGCCGTCGTTCCAGTCATCACACGTCACTGTGTTATAATGACTCTTCTCCTGTGAATTACGATCGCGAGCGCTCCTACCGAGACGTCGCGGCCTTAGCTTCTAACCAACCGCGGCAATCTCCACAAAGTCACCTAACGGACCGTGTGTCACCCCCACGTACTGAATGGCACCGTGTTCGTACCCCGCCACCTCGTGATTCCCGTAGAGCATCACCTCCCCGTTCGGGCGGGCGATCCCCACCTGCACTCAACGGTAACCGTACTTATAATGCCCCTCTAGGTCAAAGAACCCAGGATGAACGTGCATTTCATAATAAGTACAATGAGGCCCCACAATTCTGACTAGATAGCCCCCCTTCTTTACCCGCTTTTACATCTTTACCTCGCAATTCTCTCGTTCTTTTACCTACGGCCTTGATTCATGTTAAAACCTCGTCTGGATATTATGTGGAAGCGCGTGCCTTATGAGACACTGGTGCTCAGGGCTGACTTCTTACTACTGAGCTTGTTGCTGACCACATGAACTTACCTATCATTCCTTCTCCAGTTCCTGTTCGTGGAATAGGTAATGTTCAAGCAATTAATTCCCCGGGCATTGTATCCTTTTCATTTAAGCCAGTTAATTCTGCCTTTTCAGAAATCTCTACCAGTGCAATAGTTGTTGATGTGATTGCTGGTACCCTCCCAGAGGTAGACTTACCTAAAAGTGTAATTACCTGTACTAAGCGCCTCCCTCTTGCTGACCCTTTATTTTACAAACCTGGTACTATAAGTGTACTTCTTGGAGCTGACGTCACTGGTCGCCTTTTAAGGTCCGAGTTGTTTGTGTCCCCTGATGGCCTTACTGCTATCTCGGCGATATTTGGTTATGTCCTGTGTGGTCCTGTTTTGGAGGATTTACTGATTTGGAACCCCCCATGACTGGAGTCTCGCTGTCCCAAATAGTTGAAAAATTCTGGAAAATCGAAGAGGCCCCCCAATCTCCAGTTGCGAACCCCTTGGATATAGAGTGTGAAACCTTTTTTAAAGCAACTTCCACTCGTGAAAGCGATGGTCGATTTATTGTTAGACTCCCTTTTCTTCATGATCGTCCACCTCTTGGTGATTCCAAAACCAATGCCTTACGGCGATTCCATAATCTTGAGAAGCGTTTGCAAGCCAATCCTAATTTTCGAGAGAAATATATTTCCTTTATGCGTGAGTACCTTGACCTAAACCATATGTCCCTTTCTTCATATGACTCGACCCGGGAACATTATTTTATCCCTCATCATGGAATTTTTAAGTCTGTTAGTGACAAAATACGTGTTTTGTTCGATGGTAGTCGTCCTACGTCCTCTAAAGTGTCCCTGAATCAATGTTTACATACAGGCACTAAGCTTCAGCGAGATATTTCTCACATCCTCCTAAATTTCCGCAGGCACGAGGTAGTGTTTGTAACAGATATTCGTATGATGTTTCGTATAACTTGGGTACATCCTGATGATAGAAGGTACCAACTTGTGCTTTGGCGTGAGGATCCCACTCAGCCACTTCTTGCCTATGAACTTAATACCAATACCTATGGTCTTCGTTCCAGTCCATTCATTGCAATTCGTGCCCTTCTTGAGCTCGCTGAACAAGAGAGACTTACCTTCCCTCGAGCTGCTGAAGTCCTTGAGAGAGATATTTATGTCGACGATTGTCTTACTGGTGCTGATACTGTTGCGTCTGCCCGGGCTTTGAAAACTGAGCTTATAGGAATAATGGCCTCTAGTGGTTATGAGCTCCGTAAGTGGATTAGTACCAGGCCCGAGCTCCTAGATGATATGCCCCCGGATCATTTGCAACTTCCTCATTCATTCTCAGACCCAGATAATCCTCAGACTGTCGCTATTTTAGGTGTGCAATACAATCCTGTGAGTGACTCATTTACCTACAATTATACCTGTGATACCCGTGATACAGTTATTACAAAACGCAAAGTTTTATCTTTGATTGCCCGTATGTATGACCCTTGTGGCTGGATATCTCCCGTCGTATTTAAGGCTAAGGAATTTATCCAACGCTTATGGATGTAAGGCTTATCCTGGGATGATCCTTTAAATGAAACCCTGTCTTTAGAGTGGACTGCATTTGTTCAGGACCTAGCGAAGGTTAGTGAAGTAGCCATTCCCCGACATATTATTCCCAGAGGTTCCTCCTCCTTATCCCTACATGGGTTCTGTGATGCTTCTGAATTGGGATATGCTGCCGCTGTTTATTTACGTGCGGAACTTCCGTCTGGTGTTTGCTCCGTCCATCTTGTTATGGCTAAATCTAAAGTTGCCCCTGTTCGGACCCGTTTAACAATTCCCAAGTTGGAATTGTTGGGAGCTACCCTCCTCTCTAAATTACTTCATCACGTCGCTCTTTGTCTGCAAAGGTCATCTGTGTTGACTTCAATCCATAGTTGGACGGATAGTAAAATCGTGTTGTGTTGGTTAAAAACCACTCCTCACCTCCTTCAGACTTTTGAGGCTAATCGTGTCTCCCAGATTAATAATAGTCCTACATCTAGTGAATGGAGGCACGTCCCAGGCTACATGAACCCTAGTGACTGTGCATCGAGAGGTATGTCAGTCACCCGTCTGATCGACCACTCCCTTTGGTTTTCACCTTTGTGGTTGACGCAGTCTCCTGACAACTGGCCCGGTATTTCGGAACCTAACCCAAGTAGTGATCTCCCTGGACTACGTTGTTTAGTAGTCTCTGCCGATGTTCCTGGCGATTTTTATTTCCTTAATCTTACTCGTCCTACCTGAGCCCTGAGGAACGGAGAGATTCCCTTTTGTTTTTAGTGAAAATTGTTCAATTTACCTCCTTTTCTGATGAACTTGATCGCTTACGGCGTGGCGATCCTATTACTAACTCCCTGAGAAAATTAAATTTATTTCTGGATGACGGAGACCTAATTCGAGTTGGAGGCCGATTACGAAACTCCGATCTATCCTTTGATGCGCGCCATTTGAAATTACCATTCTTAGGCAGAAGAAGGGGTTCTTCTGCCTAAGAATGGTAATTTCGTGAACATCCTTATTTCACATTACCATCGTGAGAATGCTCATGCAGGTGTTAATGCAATTCTTGCCATGTTAAATAGATAGTTTTGGATCTTGTCTGCACGCAGAGCTATTCAGCATGTGATCTTTAAATGCCTTCCCTGTTATCGTCTCAAAGCGGCTGTATCTCAACCCTTATTTAGCAAAAGTCGACGAAGATTTCGATGGCTTACACTGAAAAAAAAGATCAACCAAACTGGTTTTGTTAGTTGAAGGTTTCGTTGTAGGGAAGTCAATTTTTGATAAATATAAACAATCTTCTGGTTATCAATAACAAAACTAGTTTGTTACTGATAACCAGAAGTTCGCAAGTCACTAGATTACGGCCTACTAGTAGCCAAAGTTTGGTTACTGTTTACCAACCATTTTTTTAATGTATGTCAGTTTTATACATTATGTTAGCGATGGAGAACTTCGCTTCAGAATAGATTGCATCTTGTCTAGGTACGGGCTCAGGGTAGGTTGATGTGGGGTACATTATTGATACACCCGCGGCCCACATACCCTGCACAGTGTGTCATTTTGACTTAGTTGCGGTAACGTAAATTTTACCCCGTTATTACAAAACCTTAGTACCGGGTTTAAGCCAGGACTAAGCTATTAGCTAGCATATAGAAAATCGTTTCTCTATTAGGTTATGTCACGAATGTGACATTCATTCCTCTGTTGTCTATGTAATAATAAGAAAGTTATTAAGTTTTAAATGAAAATTAAGGAAAACGTTTTTATATTTAATTTTAAAACAGTAGCAGTGTAGGGCCCTCCACTCTAAGTAAGATTTATAGCACGGGCGTCGCATAGGATGCCATTTATTGATTCATTAATTTGATTAATTGCCTACTTACTAACATTAGAAAAAGTTACCCATGTTACTAACAGTTTTATATGGATTTTGAAAGTCTGAAATAAACGCATTATTCTTATTATAATACTTTTCAATCGAAGATATTGAATCACATTATAATTTTTTATCAAAAAAACAATACCGTTATGTAAAAGAACCATTGCCAAACTGCTTAGTAGTTTATCGGCGTTTTTTGTCTTATGCGTCACTATTTATTTATACATTTTGTTATCTATTAATATGAAATTTTGCTACACATTTAAATAAATATTTTAGTTATTGTAAATCTTATTGGAAAAGTAAACCAGAAAAAAAAGAATATTGATGAACACCTAAATTGACCAACCTTTCCAATATTCAGATAGATAGGTAAGCTCCGCCCACACGCCGTCCGCGCCACTGCTTTGCTATTTTTGAACATACATATAAACATAGCTTTGATAGTGATACCAAAAGTTAAGCAACCCACGGCGCGGTCGTGATTGGATGGGTGACCATTCCGACCATTAAAGTGACGACCATGACAAGCATCTCCGTTCTACGGAAGGCACGTTGAGCAGTTGGTCCTGGCTAATATCCGTTGCTATTAGTCGTTCAGCCTAGTCAGAGGCCCTAGGGCAGCTTGATAACATCTGACAGTAAGGTTCGTCACTTGCCTTACAGACACCTCTCCACCAATCCGCACTGGACCCGCGTGGTGGAGCATGGCTCGTTCCTGCTCATAGTTGAGGTGAGGCCTTTTCCCAGTAGTGGGATCTAATAGGCTGACTTTACATATAAACATTTTTGTTCGTTATTAATTATTATTATGGGTGATTGTCTTTCATATAAATAATTAATTAATTCATTTACAGCCTGGTGACAGACAGACAGACAGCGGAGGCTTAGTAATCCCGTGCAGTGTTTAGTTCGATGAAACCTAAATGTTTCTATTTCTATTTCTATAAACCTCATACGATTGCATCACCGATACAAATATAGATTTGGTTTCCTTTTTTTTTTCAAGTACTTAACCATTACAGGCGATGACTGCAGCGAGAGATCACCACGAAGAAGACACGACGGCAATCATCTCAAATACTTAGCTAATGTAGTAAAGTAAAATAATAAGCAAATAGGAAGGTAATGAAGAAAGTAGAAAATCCTCTCTCGTTCCCACCGGATAGGACCGCATAAATAAAATACAAATACATCGCGAAATAATCCGTAAAATTGCTTTTTAATGTCAAGTGACAATTAATAACTAATCTTCTATAGATTTTTTTTTAATATTTTTAACACTCAGTGTTATTTCTTATTTATTTAAGTTTAAATAAGAAACCAAAACTTCACACACGGGTAGTATTTGAACCTACGTAGCCAAAGGACGTGGTTAAACTTATACTAACCTTCGCTCTCGACTTTGCCTGAGTAAACAACGCACCTACGTCCTACACCTAGCTACTTCTTATCCTGTGGGTTTACTTAACATGTGGATTACACCTAGCTACTTCTTATCCTGTGGGTTTACTTAACATGTAGATTTTGTACGTACTAGAGTCAGAACTTATCTTTTTGCAATATTCTTGACATTTTGTTCTTAGATTTTTATACCTGAAATATTTGAATTATATTATATCAACCATAAATAACAATATTGTTTTTGTTTTGAGCCATGAATGTTTAGCAAGTAAGTATTTAATAACAAATAATATACAAGACGTTACAAAAATACCTGTTAGAAGTGCTACTCAGAATGTTTCTCCTAAAAAACATAATTTTTGGAAAAACAAAACACCCGGCTGCAAAAATTATTATATTTTTGAAATGGCCTTTTTACTGGCTTTTATTTGAAACTCATATTGATATATTAAGGAAAATATAATTCCCCCCTCCCCCCTTTATTTTCGTTTGCGTGCACCATTTATAAAATGTGAATAGCCTATGTCACTCTTGCAATTTTGACAAGTTCAACGACACTTCATATGTCAAACTGTCTAGCCGTTTGGGCTGTAGGGCGTGCCAAACAATTATACATGCATACATACTCTCGAAAAACATAACCCTCCTTTCGCATCATCATCAAATTTAAGAGCTAGGCTCTTGTCGGTGGAGTTTTTTCCATTCCTCTCTGCTTTCCGCCCTTCTCTGAACCTCCTGATACGACCCGACATTTATATTTTCTTTTATTTGCTGCATGTAGCTTATTCTTGGTCTTCCTCGCTTCCTTTTTCCTTTTTCCTTCTATTCTTCCTTCTATTATCGTTTTAATAAAATTGTCGTGTCGAATCAGGTGGCCTAACATTCGTCCCCTCCTACACTCTATTGTTTCCATCAATCTCCTTTTTTCCCTAACCATAGACAAAACTTCTTCATTTGTTTTCTTCTCCGTCCAACTTATACGCTCCATTCTCCTCCAGCACCACATCTCGAAGGCTTCCAGTCTCTCTCTGTCCCTCTTTGTCAATGTCCACACTTCACATCCATAGAGTGCTATACTCCAAATGTACACTTTAACAAGTTTTTTGCGAACTTTGCTTGATATTCTGGCCTTGAGCAGGTGCTTTTTTGCATTATAAGCTTGTCTCGCCATCGCTATCCTTGCTTTTATATCTGGTGTACATCTGGAGTCACTAGTGTACATCTGTTCTATTTTTGTGTTATTTATTGAGATAGGTCTATATTTTTCCTTTTTAGAAGCAATTAGTGTTTTTGTTTTATTTATGTTAATTTTGAGACCAAATTCTTTAAAAATAGTGTCCATTATGTAACCAGTTCTTCCAACTCCAATCTGTTTTCTGCAATGGCTGCAATATCGTCGGCAAAACGACCTCCTTTCGCAGTCGGGTAAAAAAGGGACGAACTATGCCAAAACAAAATCGACTCTCCATCGAAATGGGAAATCAAAGTTTTTCTCCAGTTTCCAAAGGGTAGTTTTGTAACACCTTGTATACATACCTAGTACCATGTATTTCACATGCGCATATATTTGACAGTGACTGCCTCGTTGGTCTAGTGGTCAGCACGCTGGGTACTATCCACGAGGTCCCGGGTTCGAATCTCGGGTCGGGCCGAGAGTGTTTGGGTTTTTCTGTCAAGAGTCGAGAAGAGAAGTTGGTTGTGTTAACACCCCCGTGCCTCGGAAAGCACGTTAAGCCATTGGTCCTGCGCCTGATTTCTCTATGGTCATGTCGAACTTCCGTCTCACCGAATTATGAGAGTAAAGGAATAGACAGTGCACCTGTGTATTGCGCACTCACTTGTGCACTATAATATGTCCCGCGCAGTTGGTTATTCTCTGTTGAGATAGGCCGCCGTAGTCAATATTCGGCTAGGAGGACTTTCTTATTATTATGTACCTATGTTTGTCAGTGTCTCTCCTAACCAACACATTGAAATTATAAAGTGCTTCCTTTTTTTTTGTACAAAATATTTGAGCACGCCCGTGTATTAAATACATCTAAACATGACGTTATAATAATATCATGACAGTTCAATAAACGGCAATAAAAAACAAAACATAGCTCGGCCGTACTTTAAATATTTTTTTTTATCATTATGCTATTTAACTTTTCTTATGATTTATATTTAAACAGTAGGTAACTTTATCTGCATAAATTATGCGCCCGTAAAAAATATACGCATTGCAGGTATAGCAGCGATGTCAAATCAATGTAATGAAAGACATATTGGGTTTTGGTAAATAAATCGTCGCCGTAGAACGAAAAGTCACCAAGTAGGTCGAAACGTGTTTTGAGTTATGAAGGTTTAAAGTTTTATAAAACAAAAAAAAACGTATCTTGGTTTTGGCATGAGATTATTCTAATTTTATGGTTATGTATCTTAGAAAATAGATAAGAGAATAAGGCGATGTTATTATTTTTAATAAATTACATATAATTACTGGAATAATGACAAAAAACTTAGTAAGTTATTTTTCGCCCTCAAATCCTGAACCAATATTTTTGGTTATAAAGTTTTAGTGACTTTTTACCCTGTGTCTAGGACCATTGCTAAAAGAATAACTCAAGTTAGGTAGAATAATACTTTTATTAGGAAGTTCAATAGACCTTTTAATGAATCACTACTCTCTAGTTTACACTGGTTTTTATTTCACGGGGAAAAGAAGAAAACAAATGCTTTATTAATTTTGGTTAGTTAAAAAACAAAATGAAATATTTATAACAAAAATTATTATAGGTAAGTCATCTTAAATTAATCCGTCTCTTCACTTTCATCATTGAAATCAGGTTCCAATGTCCTGTCTTAAACGTCATTGCTGGTCGGTAGACGCTCATACCATGAGTGTAGTTCTTGGGGTATATAAGTAATCAAGTTTTTTTTTTATTTAGGACAGAAAATGCCACTTATGAATGTCGACAATTTAAAAATCAGTAATATTGGCCCCTAGGATGCCCGGACATGTCTCGTTATCTTTTGGGCCCTACAAGTGCTTCGAGACAAGACACAGACAATCAGGCAAGTGCTGAAAAGAAGCACCGGAACAAACTCAGTCACCACTAGCTGCCATAAAAAAGTGACAATAAAAAGGTAGGTACATCAGTTTGGTGCAGGCTGGACAGTCAATACATTCTCGTCATCAAGATAATCTTGAATTTTATAATACCCTTTAGACATGAGGGTAGTTTTGACATGCGACTTAAACCTATTAATAGGTAGGTATGCTAAATGCTACACATTAGATTAGAACTGATTAAAAAAGCTTAATGATTTCTCGCGTTTAGATTATGTTCATGTAGATGACACTAACAATGTCGGTCGAGTAGTCATTAAGTTGACTTGGTTACTTTTCACTTTCTGTATTTTATCGAACCAGTCAAATTGAAACTGATTAAGTAATTTAAGTTAATTTTGCCTTGGATTCAATCCCAGTTATTATTTATTTGTATAGAGGAAAGGTAATTAAACCGACTTAAGCATAGAGTAGCAATCACACCGATTAATGAAAAAGTATTTAAGTAAATTAATTATTTTTTGACTAACCTGTTAAACACCAAATAAAGAATAAGTGATTTTTTGCTAAATCTAAAATGAAAACTATGACACTTATATACATAGGTGTAAGGTTGATATTTGTAGAAAAAATTGGAAATTTTGATGACATATCTAAGTCAATTTTGGCCAAATATCGACTTGGTGATTTTTCGCTCTACGGCGACGAATACTTTTTTTTAAAACTTTACTACTTATGCCATGTACACCACAGTACCACATTATCTACTATGCACTAAGCAAAAAAGGTCTAAAACACAAAAACTACAAAGGTCTTTAAACCGTAGGATCAGGGGGGGAGGAGAGTTCATAAGGAACTTTGTTAGTTTTTAAGTTAAAAGTGGTATTAGTTTAAGTGGTAGGTATTATGTTAAATATAATAAAATCTATTTAGTTAAACATTTAGAATGACGTAGTTATGGATTTTTAAAAATTCAATTCTTAAGGGGAACGAAATAAATTCCAAACGAAATGGGAAATGTTGAATTCCCCATACATTTCGTATGGGGAATTCAACATTTTCGTGAACGAAGTCGTTCGACTAGTCGTTACATTGAAATGCAGCTGCTTTTTGGAGCTCGCTCCAGAATTTCACTTATATTATGACGTAAAACCATTAATAAATTTTTGACATGATCTGGGATGCGAACCTGATCAGTCTTGGTCTCGAACCAGTGTTATATTCCCCAAATATAGAATATTAATAAAGAAATCAAAGTGTATTTGTAAAAACAAGTTATATACATACGTTGCTTGAATTGCATTGACAAATTGGACCGGTTTACTTCAAATCGGATCGAGAATGACGACATCGTTTCTCGTAAAAACATCGAAAGCGGATTGTCATAATTAAATACCTAAACTTAAGTAAAAGAGTGTGTTTTTAGGCGTTGCTCCGGAAGACCATGTCCGCATTTTTCAGTCTAGACATCTCGCTCGTTCTCACTGTCATGCTGGCATAAGAGACAGGGATGGGTACAGTCGAAAATACGGGCATTGGGCTCGATTCCAATGTGCCCTAACTAAAAAAAATTTTAAGTTTAGTCTTTTTCTTTCCGTGCTAAACATACGAAAAGAGACAGACATTTATAATATACTATCTGTTGCCCGCGACTTCGCCCGCGTAAACTCCTATTTATGTATCCTACAGGAACTGTGTTTTTTCCCGGGATAAAAAGTAGCCTATATATTATTCCAGACTATAATCTATCTCTGTGCCAAATTTCATCCATATCCGTTCAGTAGTTTTTGCGTGAAGAAGTAACAAACATACACACTCACACACTCACAAACTTTCGCATTTATAATATTAGTGGGATACGTCAGATTAAACAGCTATCAGTTGCCAGCTAAGGAAATAACAGAAACCATAGCCAATTTAGTAGTGATGGATGACGACTAAAGTCAGACAGAAACACGCAAAAACTTGTAAAATACGTAAGAAATCGCATTACCTTATTTGACGTTTCTAAACTAAGTGTAGTAGTCTGTCTCTTTTGGCAGGTATGATTAGCACAGAATGGAATACTAGAAGAATTTTATGAGCGATTTTGTAAAAACTTCCAAAAGAATTATAAAAATCAAAAAGAAAGGAATATACTAAATTTATAATTAGTCTTAGACAGGGCACTTTGGAATCGAGCCCATTTTTATATGTAGTAGGACTCTGTCGTGAGTGTCCTCTTAGCCCCATCTTAGCTCTTACTTTACCTGTCAGTTAGTCTCCAACAAGCGAATAAAGACAACGTTGTGTCAGAAACGTGTTTTTCGAAACACTTTCGATTGATAACTTTAGTAAGTTTACTACAGTTAATTTACTTTAAAAATGGCTAGGATTTTATGTAATTTGTGCATTTGTGTGTGCGCCCTTTCCTTTGTAAGTGCTCTACCAAAAAATATAAATTACTATTTGAATGGAAGTGAAGACAAATCTATCAACAACATAAACGAAAACAATTTTGGAAAAAGTTATGTGGAATTTGTTATTCAGTTGGCTAAAGACATTGCCAGTGGTAGATCTTATAATGAACTTGCAGATTCTCAGACAAGCGAACCAATAATGTCAAGATTTGAGAAAAAAAGAAGAGGTTGGTTAAAATCTAAACATGTGAGAAGAAATAAAAGAAACACCATTCTTAGCGGAGTGTGCCCTCGAGGTCAAGTGCTAAAACCATTTCCGTTCGGATGTGTTACTTGCAAAGAGTAAGTTTGCTTATTTTAAGAATATAAACATTTTCTGCACAAATTATACAGTTATAATGATTTTTAATTATTTCCTTATTTATTTATTTATGTGGCGCCTAAGTCTGCAAACGTTGTGTTTATGTCACATATAACAGGAAAACCGTGTGACCTACTGTTTGCCGTGGCTTTGGCAGGTAACGCAAAAAATAAAAAATATCGTGATCCTTAAATTAAAGATCTTACATCACTAAAGATTTTAATGATGTTCCTTATATTATTAAATATTTTCAGATATTCGTAAAGAAAAAAAATTAAACATACTTTAGAAGCACATCGAAAGGTTTTTAACAATAAATGAGAAAATAATACGTTTTAATTGTTTTTGGTAACTATGTACTCACTTGATCAGTAGAACTCAATAAAAGCGAAAAAATACGGATTAAAAAATATTTATATCTAGAAGTTATGCAGAATTTATTACGCTTAAAAATAATATCATTGTGTAAATCTCTACTCTGTTTCAGGTATGAAGAATGGACTGACATGAAATGCTGACTTTATTTATTTTTTTATAAAGTAACCATCAAAGAAATATTCTTATTTTTGTAGAAAGAAAAGTCCATCAAAGTCATTCCGTACCAACTAAAGTTAGAATTTGTCGTGCAAGAACTACGCTCCCGTGTTTTTCAGTTTGGTTTAGGTAATAAAAAGCTGCCTAAAAACCTAACAGCTCTATCAACTACAACTTTTACATCGAATCTGTTCTTACATTAAAAGTGTCATAAGACACATTTAGATCTGTTCGTAGTCTTTTACTATTTATACCTAACTCAATCTGCCGTACTTGGAGCTGTAACTGAAATGTAATGTCTAAGTCTTGTTCTTTCGCTTTTTTTGTCAATAAAATAGAAAAGGACTGCATGAGAGAGGGATTGACCCTGAGTGACGTCTCTGAGTACGGCCATTAATGAACACTAGTTTTATGAGGCATAGCAAGTATTTAATAATGACTTGCTATGTCTCATAAAACTAGCGTTCAATATACTGTTATAGATTGTATGAGATCAGCGAATTACCTTGTCTTTACTTCCACCTTCGAAATCACACTTCCTTCCGTATCGGCGCGTGCGCAACTCTTGCAAAAGCTATTCAATCGTACACATCACACACATCAACTTTCCCCTTAATATCAATTTCCGTATTCAGATCCTTCAGTTAATTAAATATAATTTACCAGGTCATTTGGTATATTTCATCTTAACCCATATCTTCCCAAGGCACAAAATTTTAAAATAATTGTTGTTTTCGTAATGCATATCGAAGAAGTAGCTCTTAAAGTTGACAAAAATATGCGTTTAATTTTTATGACTTTTATTGAAGCTGAATTTCAGGATCGCACCTTAAATGGGGTAGTGGGAAAATATGCCCATGGATTATGTATAGAGAAACAATATACCATGATGTTATGTTGGAGCTTTTTTACTAATGAACTATTATAACCAGATAACAGTAAAATTCCTATGAATTTTTCACTTCTTTGTTGGGTATGTTGCCTTTAGCAAAAGCTTTTTTTCTATCCTAGAACATAATTGTTTCAATATTTTTTCATGAAAAACATGTCAAAAAAAACAAAGTTTTGTCTTTATCTCAAGCTAACTTAGGTATAAAGGTGTTTCTTTTTCAGGTTTTGCTGTTATATAATATATTACTTCCTCTTGGTCATGGTCTTAGTTTTCTTTGCAATATGGTCAACAGCTTGAGATCCGGATGGCTCTTCTTTCTTTTCTTCCTGATTTATTACATCAATACCCTTCACTTACTAAAACTCCTTTAAATGATGGAACTGCCAGTCGAACAGCAGCTGGACCAGCTACTAGCGACGCGCAACATTCTCAATCACCTCTGCATCCTCGCTTCCACTATCTTCATCCCTCAAATAATAGTTTTCAGGAGGCTTGGTAAAAATTTCAGCAGAAATTGTAAGGTTTTCTTCTTCTAGGCCAAAATAATTTCATGAACATTTAGCCTGTAGCAAAAATAACACAAATAATAACTCTAAATATATAAATAAACTACGTTCAAATAAACATTATTGGTACAAACTATCATGGTGCCTCCTATTCCCAACGCACCTCAAATGGGGCGTTCAATATAATCTTGCAAAAGTCATATATAAAACAAAATATCATCATGTTCATAATATTACCCAATAGTATAACTAATAACTTATAAAAAACACTGATTAACTAAAACTATAAATAATACATTTACAAGTTATCACTTGCCTTTTGCTGGAACTCATGTTAGTAAAAATTCACTAAACTCGAAAATTTATAAAAAAATAACGAATAAGCACAAACACTGTTAACCACTATTATATTACCTTCGAAGACGTCTTGTATAAGATAAAAAAATAACATCTACTCTCACTTGTTAATATTTAGGTTTGTCACGTAAAATGTAAGTGCACCTTAATTGGGGCAATGGGATGATATGGGTTAACTGATGGTCAAATATTTCCATCGGCTATATGTAGGTATATTCCATAAGTATTGATGAAATCTAACGCCAGCTCACTGGCGTTGCAAGAACTTACAAAATCGTAGACTGACTAACCTCCTCCGTAGCTAAGTTGGGAAAAGCATTCGCTCATGGGCTCGAAGCCCACCGGATGACACGGTAAATCAATTTTTGTAAGCGAAATTCAATATTTTGTCAGGTTTGAGTAACGCCCAAAATTTATAACCAATTTGTAATCCAAGATTCAAATTAATCCCGGTTATTTGCGTATTAAGTCAGTTATAAAATACGTGTTTAGGACACTTAAACAACCACAATTCTCTAAAGTTTTCCTCTTCCAACTGGTAACCAAAATAAGTAGTAGTACCCAATTCAATTGGACTCCTCTGTACTGTACCTATCAAGCTATATTTATAACAAAACGATCATGATATTTACTTAGATATTTCCCTGAAAGTATAGTTCCTTACCTGTATAGTGTGCACAGTATGCCTCAGCATCAGAACCAGCACGGGGGAAGCCAGCAGCACGGTGACCAGGATTGCCACCCCGACAGCCAGCGTTCGCCGCGCCTGCCACATTTCCGCATGCACTGAGTCCCTGCGAAAGGGAGGCCATTACTTTATAGGATTCCATTAAGGGTTCCGTAGAAAGAGGAAATGGTTTAAGCATGCCCATCACCTCACGGCATTCAAAATTACTTCTAAGCTCTCGTCTCGCTGGTTTCCGGTTGAAAGTCACGATTATGCGGTGGGCCTAAAGAGTGCCCAATTATGTTCCTTGTCAACGTATCGTCACCTGTCGCCAGCATCAGACTACGGGTGTGACCCGATTAGGCTTTGGCCCTTAGGTTTGCCCTTGCCACTGAGCGGTACACTATAAGACCTCATTTAACCTGTCAAACCCCATAAGCGGACGGGTTGATAACAATAAAATAAGTTTTCTATTATAATAATTTAAATTTATTTCTCACCACAGTATAAAAACACATAATTTTGTCTAATAATAACAAGGCAGGTTAAAGTACAATTAGATGTTATAGACAACAGAGTTACACGCAAGATATAACGTTATGGCGGGTTACAACCTGAATTAGGATAGTTCCTGTAGCTCAGGTTATTAGCCCTCCACCCGATACAAAGGTATTTAAGACAAACATAAAGTTGGTAAGTGAGTATTGTATGGAAACATAATACTTGAATGTTTAAAAAGACGTGGCGCGTCAAGTGGTACAAGGTACAGAGCAGGCCGAAAACACAAACATATTATGGCAAAGTATGGAACCGTTCCAGGAGAAGCGTTTTTATGGGCGTTTGATTGAATTTGGAGCGATGCATTGCATGCGGCGGGCAACTCCACGACAGATGCTTCTGGTGAAGCTAATTAAGTTTGCCAACCGTACTATAATAATACTTATGTAGTATTGTACTGTATTTTGGATCTATGGTCATATACTGTTAAAAAACATATAGTAGGTACGCAAAAATACTATATTTTCAACACTGAAATGTAACTAACAAATCTCTTATGAAAAAAAATTATGAACGGGCCGCATCTTTAGCTTTTGACGTGAACTTATAAAAATAAGTAAGTACCAAATTATATCATCGTCTATTTTTGCGCGTTCTATAAAATACTATATTTTTTATTGTACTAAGTATTTTGTAAAAGTTTTTTTGAAAAATATTAAATTTCGCTGAAGAAATGTTGGCAACCCTAAGTGAAGCATCGGGGGACGCAAAGGGGTCGCCGAAGATCGTGAAAAGAAAAGGGATGGAGAGGCGCAAATATTGTGGTGGTGATCCTTCATAAATGATACCACTCAAAGAGTATGAATGGGATCTTAACAACATGGTGTCACTTCGAAAGGTAGCATATTTTGAAGAGTTAGTGCAGCAAATAAAAAGAAATTAATACAATTCTCTTCTGTACTCACCTTATAATGTCCCAGTAAGCATTCTTGACATTTCTCAACTTGTTCAAGCATGCGTTTGATTGGTGCGTATAGAACTTTAAGTCAATACCCCTCTGAGTTTCAGTGAGGGATGGATCGCTCATTTCGCGGGCTGATTCTTCATAGCTGCAAAGAAAATTTTAATCTCGTATTGTGATCACGCACACCTTTAAGGGTGTTCAATAGTAATAGGGTCCCGTTTTTAACCTTTGGGTACGAAACCCTAAAAAGGACCGTTCTGACACTAGCACTGTTAAATCAAATGGAATTTGAATTTTAACTCCTCTTAAAGTCGAAAATCAAATGATACGGTGAGGGAAAACATCGTGAAGATACCTGCACATTCAGGCAACTGAATGTGTAACTAAGATCCAAAACTGGTCAGGTTCCCCTTGACAGGGTCACGGAGGTCAGATGGCAGTCGCTCTACTGTAATTACCTAATCTGCCAAATCCTGGATCATGGTCAGCGGACCCTGGGCTCTCGCGTGCGAGTGCACAACCGAGATAACGCTAGGAGGATGATGATGATGATAGTCATGCATTCATGAAACAGTAAACTACTTACAAAACAATAATTTCCATCAGCGTCTTCGCTTTATCATACAGTTCTTCAGCTTCCAAGAACTGCACGGCCGCCTGCAGCCTCTCCAAGGCGAGCTGGTGGTGTTTCTGAAGACGAGTCAAGGTTTCCACATCGAAGTCCTCACTGCTGAGGAAAAGGGCTGCGACCAGGGCGAGGGACACCTCCTCCATCGATTTGAGTAGTTCGTAAGACGTTGACAAATGTCTGAAGAAATGGTATAAACATTCAAACACACCAAGAATAGGTCCGAATCTGGTGCTCAATATAGCAACATTCTATGTTAAATATCTTCATCTATATCGCGAAAAATATACATATTTGGCTGTTTGGCCAGGGCTACTTTTAGGGTAAAAAAATATTGCACCATATTTAATGTGGCACACGATTCACCAAACACCTATAAACTTTCCCATACTAAATTGCCAATAACCTGATATCTGTTGGATCTTAAAAAAATTAGAGACTTCGATGTTTGTATTTTAGACAAAGTAGTCGTAAAATACGTCAAATAGGCAACACAGCAGCATTTAGGCATGGTCCCTTAAGAGGTTATTGGGGTTTTACAAATAATCCTGTATACCAAAAGAATAAATCATAGTAAAAGAACAAAATCATTCCACAAAATTATATATTTATAAAACAAAATGTTTAAATTAAATAAAATGAAATATTTGTATAAATATTTCTAACGGAGTTTATATACAACTTATTCATAAAAATTAAGAAAAAATATTTAATACAATAGAAAAACAAAAATTATAAAAAGGGTCCTTGTGGTAAGGTTCCCAGGATGCTGGCAGCATTACCACGCTGGATAGCGATGCTTATACTCTGAGCAAGGTAGCTGCCAGCTCTTGGGTCACCACTGATGTCAACTAGCCTCTTGGAAATCTCTTAAAGATAAGGATAGGAAGGATATATTTCCAACGGATACAATGTGGGCAAATTCCCCAAGTATTGATGAAATCTCACGCCGGCTCACTGGCGTAGCAAGCACATACAAAAAACAATTCGGTGACTGACTAACGCTCTCCGTAGCTCAGTTGGTAATAGCAATAGCTCGGATAGCGTAGGGTCATGGGTTCGAGTCCCATCGGATGACACAGTCGATACATTTTTGTGGGCGAAATTTAATTTCATTTCGTAAAATTATTTTAATAATTAGTGACTCGTGCTACGACATTGGCGCCCTTGTATACGAAACGGTGCGGTTGCGCTGTGATCGCGATGACGCCAATCACAATCAAAACGCGATATTCCCTCTATGAGACATCCCTGACATCACCTCTGTCACCTCTGTGTAAGTTTGTAGGTTTTCTATGAATTCTTGGGGAACATGATTCACTGGTATGGTATCTCTGCCCTTTGCAATCTCGTGTAACACAATTTGGGATTGCATCATACCATGGTAAAGTAAAGTTAGCCTATATAGATCACACTGCTGGGCAAAGGCCTCACCTCAACTAGGAGGAGGTACGAGCCAGTATGCCATGGTATTGGACTGAATTTCAACTTAACCCAATCAATCAAACTTTCTAACGTGGAGAATGTGAATTTTCCACCAAAGTGATGTTATAAGTATTCCATTCAAATAAGACAACGTGGCCGCGATTTCGTAACTTTGATTTCATTGAAAATTCTATATGAATTATTATACTGTATGAAGATAAGTTTAACCCTCATTCCGAGATGAAACCCTCAAGTTACGGGACCTATACAACGGGAAGCGGTTTCTTTGTGCCTAGGGAATATAAGCAGAATTAAAAGACACTTATTTTTATGTAAAAAATAATAATAAAACAACGCACTGAATTGAATTTGCGAGGCATTGGTGCAGCGTCGATGAAATAAACAACGACGCTGTACCCACATAATTTTATGTGTTGCAATGTAATTATGATACCTGAAAAGTGTAATCTAATTAATAAGAAGTGTTACTTAAGGGACTTTAATATGCTATGATTGAATACCTAATGTAAAATAGGTTATTGTTTATGAAATTATATATTTCCAGCCATGCCGCCTGTGGCAAAACATGAGGTCAAATAAAATACTTTTTAAGTGACAAAGTTTTGTAACCCATATTTGCCATGTTTAATGTAAATAAATAGTATTTTATTCTATTAACACGGCTTTAAAATAAATCTTGTTATATTTTCCTAAGACACTCACCGCCATAGCGCTGAAGTAGTAAACCGCACGTATCGCATAACGTACAACAGTAAAGTCCGGTTGAATTCGCCATACACGCCCATTCTTTTTAAACTGTCTTTTTTCTTGAGATCACTGCAGAATATACACAAAATATTAAATGCATACTAGTTCCCTTAAGAAGACTTTCCCCGTTATTACAAAAACTTAGTACCGGATTTAAGCGAGGACTAAGCTATTAGGTAGCCAATTAGAAAAGCGTTTTTCTAATAGGTTATGTCACGAATGTGTTCTGTTGTCGGCTAATATTTAGACCAATTTTAAAGCTGGTCTATTTTTTTTTGTAATAACACCGTCAAAGTCTCAACACTAGCTCATACTCATTAATACTCATAAGCTACTCTCTTGTCGGTGGAGCAACCTCCACATCTTTCTGGATTCTGCCAGCACCTTCGACTTCAGTTCCTATACGACTTCACATCGCTTCTTTCCTACAACTGATGAGTATGCTTTTCTTCGTTTTACTCTTCAGGTTTTTTCAAATATTAATAAAAGGTATTTACTAAGTTTTGTAAACAAATGAATACTTACATAAAGTTTTTGATGTCTTCTCTAAAGTGACTGCATGTAGGAGTAAGTATGAAAATTAGTCTTATGTATAAGTGAAATAAAAAATAGGCGAACCTTGATGAAGATAATATATGCACAATCCAGCCTGAACTAAACTAAAGTATGTAGTAGGTACATACATCAGTTAGTAGGTACATACTATGTACCTATTTACTTGTTTATTTTTTTGTTTATCTTTTTTTGCAGTAAGACTGCGCTTTATTGACCCAGTTCAGGTGCACAGAGCACAGACCAGCAATAAGAAGCCGTGCCGTGGCTGTCAGTTTTATGCAATATGTAGGAATTGTTTATCAAAAGATGAAAATAATATAAATAGACTTACTATAAGGACAGCTTGTGCTCATCACGTATCATCGGAGAAGAGAGTTGATCTAGAAGCACGTCGGTCTCCGAAAATATCGACTGGACTTCTGACCTTAGGACAAACAAACTTTTCATAAGTTTTGGGAATTTTTACAATGGTTTGATCGGATGCTCTATTCCATAATAATGTTCACTTATTTGAATTTGACTACGGCGGCGGTCAATCGATGTGTGCACACTACACAAGTGCACTTTCTGTTACTTCACTCTTATGGTTCGGTAAGACAGCAATCCGACATGACGGGAGAGAGATCAAGAGTTCAAGTTGTGTGTAGACCAACCAGTTACGAGCCAGTGAATCCTTGTTTTAAACTATTATACTTAGTTTTAGTAGTTCACTATCATTAGAATAGTTATTTACGGGATTGCTACTATGTACCTTTTTTGTGAGTTTCCGATATTTCGGCACCGTCACAGAATAAGTACTAGTACTCCGTACAGAAGTATGACTTTGCAATGAAATTCAAAGAAATATCTACTTAATGTTGTCAACGATATGGTCTAATTCAGTTCGCCTCAGACTCAAGCACATTTTCGTGCAGACGCCTAAAAAAAAACATTGCAAGATGATTTCATTCTTATAACTCTGGAATATGATTCATAATACACTAAACCTATTCAGTAACGTACTATCACGCAACGCGATAGGGTTGACTGCCACAAGAAGCTACTTACGCCATCTAGCGCATCTTTCTAGGACTTTATTCATGCTCGTCCAATCAGCAACCTAGTGTCGCGCACCGCCGGTAAATAAAACGCGGGAGCGTGTCGCTGCCGGCTAGCGACACCTAACTTGTTTAGGCCCTTACAAAGGGGTCGCCGCGCGTAGGTACGTTTTTGCTTCCTACGCGGAAAGATACACAGGCCTGGTACTGTTTCAAGCGCCTTTATCAATACAAGATCTTGCGCGTGGGATGTTATGGGGAAACATATCTGACTACCCTCTTTGGATGCGATTTGTGAGTTCATCGGAAACACACAAATAAAAAGGTACATGGTAGCAATCACATAAATAACTATTTCAGTGAATCATGTCTGGGAATCGGCAATAATAGTGTAAATAATAATGCCACGGTTAATGTTGCGGTTTGTAGCATTATCAGCACAGCACCAATTTAAGAATTATTGTGGTTTAAAAAGTGCTGCTTTTGTATTTTAAATGAGACTTTTCTCTACCTACTCTCTCTGTGTAGTTTAAAAAGTGTTGGTTTTGTATTTTGAATGAGATTTTCTTCTCCCTATTCTCTCTGAGTTGCTTAATGAGTTTCTCGTCTCGTGTCTTCGTGATAAACATCTGCAGAGGTCCTACTCCTGTTGAGGATGTGTCCATATTTTCGAGTCTAGCCATCACGCTCGTTCGCGTTGTCATTCTGTCGTGAGTGCAAGGGACGGCTACATTCGAAAATGCGGACATCGTCAACCGGAGTAAGGCCTCAAAGCCGACGTGCGGTGTACTCACAAATCCACTACATCGTCGTCCTCAATGGCGTGCTGTGATTTGAGGAACAGGAACTTCGCGACTGTCACTCTTTCTTCTTGTATGGCCTCCACTGTGTTCTCTAGCAACATTGTCATGCTGGCCTGAAACAATATAGAAACAAGCATTATCAGGCAAAGGCCTGCATAGACCCTCGCTAAGGAGCAAGTGACTATGTCCGACAAGTTGATGTGCGACCCTCCTGCGCTCCTGCAAGACGTGACACACGATTGTCACAGGAAATTACTTTCCTGCAACACACTGTATTTGACGATCTCCGTGGCTAAGTGGCTCGTACACCGGTTTTCAAGATCTTTGAGGTCCCGGGTCTGACCCCGGTCGATTTTCTATATTGCCTCGGGTCTGAGTGTTGTGATACTACTGTTGTTTCTGATTTTCATAACAAGTGCTTTAGTTAGGCTTACTTTCAGGATCAGAGCAATGTACGAGTATGTGATGTTTACAGATATTTATTTAAAAAACTGAACCCGCTCAAGTATAGCCATGCATGCCACGTTCCCGACACTTCTGGCGACCGCAGGACTCTAGCCTTTCCGTAGGTCTTTTAACAACTGTTAATTGATAAAAATTACTTTTCATCTGAAACTTGGGCTGTGGTCTTATATAAACGGGCTCTGCTTGACCTTACAGCGCAAGGCAGTTGTCCGATCGGCAACGATGAGCAATAAGCGAGTAGAGCTAGAAACAAGTCAGCGAGTTGTCGCTGGGCTTCAAAGCGAATGTTCCTGGCCGACCGGCGATTTGAATTTGGTATAGAATTAGATCGCCAAGCGAGCATCGCCGAGCGATTATTATTTTTGATAGCTCTGTTGCTCAGCGTAAAAGCTCAAAAGCGTAAAGCGAGTTCTCGCCGGTCAGTGTAAATAGTCAGCGATTAACATCTTTTGGACGTTTCTTGAGCGAGAAAATCGTCGATAGTTACTCGTTTAGCAGTCAGCAGTGAGACAACTGTCTTAAGGTACCCGTCAAGTCCCGCAGATTGCAACTGACGTCCGCAATTTGTGACAATTATATAAATCAGAGTAGTGAAGCTGTGGTTGGCTACTTGCAGTTGCCAACTTCCTTCTATGGCTCTCAAACAGTGCGGCCTGCGGTTGCGGTCCTTATGAGCCGACTGCTCCAGGAGGAGGGTTATGTTTTTTGAGAGTATGTATGTATAATTGTTTGGCACGCCCTCTAGCCCAAACGGCTAGGCAGTTTTTGACATATGAGGTGTCGTTGAATTCGTCAGAATTGTAGAAGTAACATAGGCTGTATACCTACATTTTAAAAATGGCGCCCACAGATGAAAACATAGGGAGGGTTGTGGATGTTTTAGCATAGCAATATGGGTATCAAATGAAAGCTAATGAAAATACTATTTCAAAAATATAATATTTTTTGCAGTCGGGTGTTTTTGTTTTTCAATAATCATGTTTGCTTATTCATAAAGTGTTGAATTAGCAATTATCAATGTAAGCTATGCATGTATGACTGTAATCTGTAAGTGTACCTGAAATAAATAAACAAAAAGCGTATTCGGGTAAGTGTCGACTCGTTACCAGACTCATAGGATTCACCGAGCTTACTGAAAGCTCGTTAGCGTTTATACAAGCCCACAGCCTTATGTTCGGTGGTAGATAGATAGATACTCTTTATTGCACACCACACATAGGATCAATTAACATTATTGTTCATAGAGAATGGCACTATTTAGGCGGTCTTATTGCTGAAAGCAATTTCTTCCAGACAACCTTCGGGTAGCGGACAGTCCAAAATTGAATTGGGTCAGCGGTGAAAACTATCAAAATAAAGGGAAATGGGTAAAGAATTTAAAAAAAAGAAAAAGACACGATATAAGCATACATATACATAAATTACTAAAGCTATTTAATCTTAATAATACTAATAAATATTCTGAGTACATAAACATACAATAATTATGCATACAAATTATAAAGATACTATATACATATATACAATATACATACTATATACTAAACATAACATAAGTTATATACAAAGATGTGCGCGACTTGACCAACAGTTAAAGTCTTGAACTTACTTTGGAGTGCAGGAACAGTGATGAGTCCAGGGTGTGTGACAGTTGCGCCATGATGGTGCAGTTCTGAACCACCAGCGCCGCATGTGGTACGAAACAGAGGATCAGCATATGAACAAGCAATGTTCTCCGACCTTGTCTGTAACAAAAACAGTTTGTGTGTATCTGTTTTTTTTTTTGTGTTGTGAGAAGTACTTATTAATAACCCTAGATAACACAGACGGATTCATTCTTTGCCCATAATGTAATATACGTTGACGACTTTTAATTAATTTTGCATATCTTATCGAACGCGTATTTTTAATTCACTGCCACACTCTGAGACGTCAATCAAATTTAATGTATGATTAAGTCTCGTACTGTCACTTTTTTGTCAACGATATAGAGAAGGACGGCATGAGACTTAATTAAAGATTAACTTACGCCAATGATCATGAATAAATATAAGAAGGCGAATTTTATATGGGTCACCACACTATGTCATGTCACATATTTGTCATTAATTCTAAATTAGTTGTATACAAGTGTTTTAGCAGTGGCAAATTCATTAATAGTCATAATAAAATAGGCATATGAATAATCAACAGAAATAACTGCAACAATTCATTCAATACATACAAGGAAAATACAAGATCCAGAAAAAAAAATATATTTAGAAAACAAGAATGAATAACATAAATTATAATAAAGTCTACCGTATTTAACCTGTGGATGGCAGCAAGCTATCTGAGACTCTTTGGCTAATGGCCAAGTATAGCCCACTAACACTTGGTCCCCTTCAGACCACTTATCTAGGCATTGAAAGATGTTGGTTTGCGTTTGATCCAATGGATAGTTTTGTCTTATCGATAGTGGCCTTGTAGTCAATAGTATTGGTTGTGTACTTACCTAATGGTCTAATTAATTATTTTAATGCCTTTGAAGAATGAATCAACTGTAATTATTATTCTATATTATCATGACGTTTACATCACATCAGTGTCTATATGAAGCAAGATAAAATCAAGACTCAGAATTTACTAGCTACATCAAAAAACATTCACAATACCATTGAATAAAAGGTCACTATTATCGATACTATTAATACTATCGATAGTATTGTCATGTGTCGATAGTATTGACCCTAATTGAGCTATCGATACTATCAATAGGCCTATCGATATTGTAGATGATTTTAGAGGTGCACTATCGATTGTGTGGCAACGCTGAAAGGTATCCTATAAATGTAACTGCATAATGTGAAACTTAATACCATAGACAAGAGGCCTTACTTGGTAGCAGGGTTGACGTGTAGACAGCCGACTTTGACCGATATCATTGGAGGGTCAGGTCTCTCCGAGGGTGTGGTGCAGCGAGACGAGCAGCCGTCCACTTTGAGGTGTTGAGATGTCATGCTATAACAAAAAAGAGTAACCTCAGTTGAACCGGACAGTGACCCAGTTCCCGCCTCTGGTAGCCGTTTTTTCAAGTGCAAAAATATATTTAGTGACGATAATATGTATGTAATAATAATGTGCTCCTAGCCGACTACAGTGGCCAATCTCAACAGAGATTAGCCCACTGCGCGGGAGATATTATTGTGCAGAAGTGTGTGCACAATACACGGGGGCACTCTCATAATTTGTGTGACGGCAGTCCGACATGACAGAGCAGAAAGACAGGCGGAAGACAAACAGCTTAACGTGCTTTCCGAGGCACGGGGTGTTAACACCACCAACTTCAGGAACTTCTCAAGGGAAGTTTGTTATCGCTAACAAAATGTATGAAACTGACATAAGCCATCGAAACATCACGTGACTTTTGCATAGATATTTTGTCATTTCGTTGGCGATCGCGAAATTCGCTTTGTTTCATTTCGAGGTAACTTTAGGGTAAATGTTTTATTTAATCTGTGCTTTAGGTAAGATATTTTATACGATTTAAAACTGAAAATTTAGTCGTCGTTCAATTTAAAATGTAACGTAGCCATCGACGTAAATACTTAGTTTTTTTGTTAAAATCGAATCTACTTTACCCAGAACCTTAGTTAGGGGAAAGGGCTGCAACATAGGATACTCTAGATTTAAAGTTCTATAAAAAAAATACATGGTGAGACAGTCATTTATATGTTTTTAATTAACAACCAGTTATTACTCTTCTAATATTTAGTGATATTTGAAACTTTTATTTATTAATTTTAAGGACAAAAATCAAAATAAAAAAGGGGTCTTACCCCAACCTGCACAATGGGGATTGTGCAGGTAGGATGGGTGTACCCCATACTCTAATTTATTACATAATTTTGAATCGATGTTTATTTCACTTGATAGGCGATAGCATTACCTTTCAAAAAATGAATCATTTTCATAACATTTTTAGGACCTCCAGATCCATATAAATATATTTTTTCAAATAATTAAAATGGCTGCCATTTCAAGAGGGGGAGTTAGAACCCAACATGGGGGTTTTATGTCGATAGCATTTGATGATGTAATAGCCTATAAATTATCGCCAGTCGAAACCCTAAAGACACACTGTATAAACCCATTTCTTGAAAAACATACAAAAACAATATTTCTCTCATTTAGGGGTCAAGTTATTACCCCACATTGCCTTCAGTACCATTTTTACCAATAATTTAATTAATAAAAACTTTATTTCTTTACAAAACGTAAGTATTACAAACATAAACAGTACTTTACATTTAAAAAAAAGTTAACAGTTTTACTTTGTGTGAAGACTGGTGCTTGTTATATATTGATTAATTAAAAAAACAGTTGGCGAATTCAGGGAAATACAATCCTTGGGCCATTTTATCCGTATTTTCTTACATTTCGCAGAGGATCAAAACCTTTAGGGTACTTCCCATACAGCTACTCGTAGAATCATAATATTTTGCACGAAGAAAGGTCTTAAAACACAAGTAAAGGAAAAGTCCTAAAATCGAAAATTGAACCCTCAATTTGTAAGTCCGACTCGTACTTGCCCGGTTTTCAAGATTTTTTCGACACGCGCACAGCACTGAGACGACGTCAGCACACTGAGCTTAGCACTGCCGCATCTTATGCAGCTATAATAGTGTCGATTTTGCAACGAAAACTGTGTAGGTAGTCTGATAAGCTGACCACTGTAACCTGCAACCTGTAATTTAAGCCCGACTATCGCTGCACAGATTTTACACATAAAAAAAGGTTTTTAACAATTTCATAAATGAAAAATAAGTTTTCGTAAACACATCGCTTCCCGGCAAGAAGAGTCGCAATACAAAAATACTTAGCTGTTTCGATAAAATGTAACTTTAATAGTTTTTTGGTCATTTAATCGTCAATAATTTAAAACTAAAATAGTCTGAGTAAAAATAGTACTGAGTACTTACTTATTATATTTTTATAACTTAAGCAATTATTTTGCAAGTTTTTACGAAATTAAATCAAATTTCACTTACACCCCACGTTATATATTTGTAAAAATATTTCCATTGGATACATGCGGGTACATTCCCCAAGTATTGATGAAATCGAACGCCGGCTCACTGGCGTAGCAAGCACTTGCAAAAATTAACGTCCTCCGTAGCTTAGTTGGTAAGAGCACTCGCCCGGATAGCGAAGGGACGTGGGTTCGAGTCCCACCGGATGATACAGTCGATTAATTTTTGTAAGTGAAATTTGATTTGAGTACTTACTTTTAAGTTAATGGCTTATTTGTATGTTATTTAAATGGCTTTAAAAACAGCAAAAATATTATTATGTAGGTAGGTACCCAATATGTGTTGTGTGTGATACTTATCTTGGCGGGAAGCGTGAAACATGGAAACAGGGCAAAGTTAGACTCAACTTTAGAAGGATTTTTTATCGAACCAAATTCTTCTAATCGTGTTTCCGAGATCCATAATTATCTTATCGATGTCCTGAATTATCTGGTAGGTATAGGTCATCGACGTGAAGAAAAATATGGACTCCGTGTCGCCTACATTAAAACTGAAGCACCAAAGTAAGCCAGTCATCGTCGTTAATACACGATCTTCTCACGCACACACTCACACCAAAGTAAGCCGATCGGCCGCCGCGCCATTATAAGCCTATGATCTTACACAGGCGAGCTCTCGTTCGTACTTGTACAGCGTGGAAAAAAGAGGGTCATGAACTCCGCCCGACCCTCAGTTAGTGAGTCAAGGTTTCAGTGCAGTGAATGACCGACCGATTACGTTTTGTGAATGAATAACAACAGCAAATGTCATGTACGCACTACGCAAGTTTCTATTTATAGCAAATACCTATCACTGAATATGTAATATCATCTATCTATGATGTGTTAGATAGATAGATACTCTTTATTGCACACCACACACAGTATCAATTTACATAAATGTTCATAGAGAATGGTACAATTTAGGCGGTCTTATTGCTGAAAGTGTGTTATCAATAATTATCACACAAGGTATGTCAGTACGTTGTTATAAAGGTATAAATATTTACAAGCCCCTCCGCAACGGCCCATTAGCTCAGTTGGTTAGAGCGTCGTGCTAATAACGCGAAGGTCGCGGGTTCGATCCCCTCATGGGCCACAATAAACTTTTTTGCTTTTTTTATTTCTAGGGTCGTTTTATAGTATTTTTTTATTAAATTAATATTATTGAAAAGATGGATTGAATTTTAATTATTTACTTAAAATAATTCCGTTTATGATGTTTACTTAATACGTTTAAGTTCAAAATCACGACACTAGTAGCAATTTATCAATACTTGAGACCAGTGACAAAATGAATTTGGGGTTAATTAAAAAAAAAATATAGCGACATCTATTGTACATAAAAAGTACTTAGTTGTGGTTTGCCTTGGACTGGGAAAAGGGGACTCGGAGGTTTAGGCGACTTTCAAAAGCACTGTCAGTTAATGTAATATATTTTAAATGTTGTTTAATAGATGGCGCTGTAAGTTCTCCGCGGTAGATTCTAATATCGCCATTGAAACAAATGGATTTAAAGGTACTGAAATACAATCCGTTTTCAACCGCATTTACCGTTAACCATAACATAGGTACATAAATTATCTAAAGTAATAAGAATCACGTCGTAGTCTTCTATGTAGAGTTCTTTTACTACTTTTTGTAGGTGTAATAACAATACCTACTTACTTAATGCCAATTTTGAAATTTAAATACGATATAAATTGGAATCCGCACTCAGATTATTTTCAGCAGGTTAGTGACGTATGAAAACCAAGTGGGCCTAGAATTAGATCGATCGATCACTTGTTAGTTATTTATGATAAGAATTGGTGTGTCTTTTACATACAGGGTTTCCTGGACAATGAATAACATTTGAGCTAGTAGAAGAGAACGTTACTTATACGCTTAAACTGTGGTAGATGGCCAATACTTATGGTATAATAATGGCTAGATTGTAATAGTGCCCCGCGACTTCACCCGCGCCAAAATTCGGATTTTCCATACAAACTTTATTCCCCATTTCACCCCCCTGATGATTTTATATTGCGACGGTATAAAAAAAAACAGGGTTCCGTGCCTCAATCATTTTGTTGTCCGTCTATCCAACAGGAACGCGCGGAGGTATTAAGATGAAATCAACATTATTATATTAATATCAAATATTTATGGCTGCGGTCCCTTGAAGCTGTAAAAAAATTAAGCTTCAAGTGAATGCAATCCAATGGTACGGCCATTTTGCCGTATTTTATAACTTTCGCAGGAGAATTAAAACCTTTAGTTAATAATAATAATAATAACCATTTATTACTCGCCATTTCATTACACTATTTCACATATAGGTATTACTTAAAAATATACATAAGAGATTACAGTTAAAAATAAATTACAAATCCAAATTCATTACATTATATTACATATTAGAGCACACAATAAATAATTTTATATGTATTTGATTTTTAAATTAAAATTTAAATATGAATAAAAAAGAGAAATACATTTCGAGCTATAAAATATTAACTACTTATTACCAATTCCTTAAAAAGGAACATCTACAGTAATAATATGGCTGGCTGTCACCTGAACTTTTTCGTTACACATACCTTTACGGTACATAGACCTACAATCACGAAATTTGGAAAGAAGGAAGTTCTTAAAGCACAGATAAAGGAAAAGGAAAATTGCAGAGGTTACATCGCAGAAAAAAACCTTCGTACGGAACCCTCAGAGCGTGAGTTCGACTCGCACTTGCCCGGTTTTTGAGAAAATGTAGCTTTTGTGAAGATGAAGATTTAAAAGCTACTTCACTTTTCTTTAGGTTTGTCTACTATGTGAACATATTGATCGAACTCTGTTGGCTATTTATGAGAATTGGTGTGTTGTCTGGCACATACATATCCCGGATAATGTAAAATAACCCTTGAGTTAGAGGTAGAGCGTTGCTTATTCTGTGGTAAAGCCAAATATGGTTAAGTATGACAGAAAAACAGTTTTCGAGAAAATGGGCTCAATTCCGTCTCTCTCTGTCTCTCTCTTTCTCTGTCGAACAAACAAAAACAGTAAAGTCAGCCTATATAAATCCCACTGCTGGGAAAAGGCCTCTACCTCAATTATGAGGAGGTACGAGCCATACTACCACCACGCGGGCTCAGTGCGGATTGGTGAAGGGGTTTCTGTAAGGCAAGTGACAAACCTTACTGTCAGATGTTATCAAGCCGCCCTAGGGCCTCTGACTAGGCTTTACGACTAATATCAACAGATATTAGCCGGGACCAACTGCTTAACGTGCCTTCCGAAGCACGGAGATGCTTGTCATGGACGTCACTTAAATGGTCGGAATGGTCACCCATCCAATCACGACTGCGACGTGGGTTGCTTAACTTTTGGTATCACTACCACAGCGCTGCCGCCACTGCGCCACAAGCACCTCAACAAAAACAGATTCTGCAGTTAAATGCCAGCAGCGTTCACACGCATCACGAATCGTGAAAAATTATGGCCCCGTGAATCATAATTCAAGACCGCGGGCGTCCCGATAACAATTGTTTTTTTAATGTGTCTGGAAACATGATACCTGAAGGATTAATATACTTAGTACCTATTGAAAATCAGATTCGTCTAAAACACGAATCGTGTAATTTTGGTGACGGATCGGCTTGTTCGTATTTGGATTCCATTCCGAATACGAACAAGCCGAAGACTGAACTCTAAATTACGAAACAAAAGACTGAAAGACTGAACTCTAAATTACGAAACTTATGTGAACATCACTTTCCATATTTTGGCGAATAAAATTGTGAAAAGTCACGATTTCGTATATAATACGAGTATGAACTTCAATCCCTCATGACGTACCGTCTTTTATTATGACGAATCTTCAATTCGTCAATGACGGATCACTCGTAAATGTGCCCTTAGGGTTTGACATTGGATGTATAGGCAAAATATTTTATTTTAAGCTTCCAACCTAAATAACGTGTTAATGAAATAACGCAAAACTTAGTAGGTGATTCTGGTGCTCCAATAGGTTCATCTACTTTTTTATGGGACCAATAACGAATTGTAAGAAAAATACTTCATACTAAATGAAAATGACCGATGTAAAACGCGATTTTTTTTTCAGATTTCGATATCGTCAGAATCACGCCTTAACGCTGGAGTTCACCACCAACACATGGTAATTTTAAATTTAGGGTTTAGCATTATTTGACATATTTTGTATGGAATTTATGACGGTAAGTCTCGAAATAGAACGAGAAGTATTGAAGGTAATTATATCTTATTTAAAAGTTTAACAATTTTTTTTAACTTGAGTAAGGTAATACTGGTAAAGGTAATACGTAGGTACTATCGGCGTCAATTGCACGTTACCACTTTGCAGAATCGCTTGGTAGGCCTTGGACGATTTCGAAATTCGAATCAACGGTCTTTAAAAAATTTAAGATTGAAATTTTATGTTTTAGAGAGTAAGTATGTTTAATTGTTTGGCATGCCTTATACCCCAAACGGCTGGACAGTTTTCGACATATGAGCTGTCGTTGAATTCGTCAAAATTGTGGTATTGACATAGCTTTATACAGTTAAAAAAATGGCGCCCGCAAATTGAAACAAAGGGGGCATGGGGGACTGCTTTTTTCCTTACCATTGCAATATGGGTATCAAATGAAAGCTAGTAAAAAGACCATTTCAAAAATATAATTATTTTTGCAGACGGGTGTTTTGTTTTTTCAATAATTATGTCTGCTTGTTTTGTTATGGCGCTAAAATAAGTAGCTATATGGTTTTATTTGTCCTTAAAAAACTACGATACAACGTGCAAACAATTTTAGGCCCTAAGACTGGTAAGGCGCACTCGTCCTCGATAGTACATATACCATACGTACTGGAAATTGTATGTGTTGCTCACTGAATATGGAGCGCAAGATTTTATGTAAATAGGTTGCAAACTCAATAAGGCGCGATTCAGACTTGATTGAGCCGCTATTGAATTCAGTATGCGATATGCATAACTACCGCTACATAAATGTAAAACTACCTATAAGTACATAACTACTACCACTTATTCTGCCATTGTGTTTCCGACCTCAAAATAATTCTCAGCCTTCGATAATATGTCACATACGATATTTATCGAAAAAAACATAGCGGATATCACAAAACGTAGATGCTGCTTATTCTCGAATTTTCAAAATGTCAGATATTTATCACATTTTGTGATATCCGCCATGTTTTTTTCGATAAATATCGTATGTGATATAATATCGAAGGCGTGAGAATTGGGCCCCAGAAGAGTTTTTCCACCATTACACATAAATATATCTAGTTATTGAATACGAATATCGATTTCCCATACAAATTTGGCTACCTTTTTTTACAGATCAAACTTTTAAAAATCCTGAAATACGTCATTTTTTATTATAAAAAATAGCTAAATGCCAATATTAATCATTCTAGCTTTAATACTGACGCAATTTTATAGAAAAATTACCCTCTTTGTAAGGGGAGGTGTTTAGAAAAATCCTTTCTTAGTGCTTATCTACACAATCTATAAAAGAAAGCATGGTGAAAATTTTCACGTTTCTAATCCCAGTAGTTTGGGAAGCGCGTTGATATGTCATTCAGTCAATTTAGTTAATAGAATTATCAGATTTGCAGAATTAAACATTTTGGTTTAGGTCTGCAGCCCACTGAAATTAGATAAGTCCCTATCAACCAAACTAGATTTATATCAAAAGGTTCTAAACCTATTCAGGATTTCAGTACCTAGTTCATCAGTCGTCCAATTTAAGAGCTTAGCCAAGTTCTTTTATAAAATATTCTATGGCTTATATCTTGACAGTAGAGTCTTTTCCGACCTTCTCTACTTTCCGCCATCTCTCTGATACGACACAACTTTTATCTTTTCCTTTACAAATGTTAATTTTTATAATTTGGAAAAATGTGGAAAAAATAGAATGGAGAAGAGGACGAATGGTCCTATCCTCCCATCAAAACAACGACAAAGTTATGTTTTGCTTTATTTACATTTTAATATCTGGTATTGCCTCCCCTTGCCCTAATTACAGCTTCGAGTCGATTTGGTATTACTCAGACAGCGATTCGGAAAGTCTCATCAACTATGAAAATTCTATTTGAAAGCACAAAATTTCTCTCTGATTGATACTTGCTTATTATTATGTCAAAAAAACGCTTGCGTACTTTAATTTTAAATTCAAGGTAGGTAGCTGGACCTCCCTACTAGGTACACGTTGTAATCGTCAAGAAGCGGTGATTAGATTATGTACATATGTATATCAAAATATTGAAAGTATGTTACCAGAGTAAATAGACCCAATAACAAATAAAACGAGAAATATCAAAAATTTTGACATTAAACACTACATACCATACATTTGAACGAAATTAGCAGAAAGGAAGATAAGATGAGGTAGAAAGAAATATTTTAGTTTCCTTATTTGAAGTGGTCTAGTAGGAAAGTACCTACTCATTCATTGTTGTTAATTAACCTTAATCATGTGTTACTTCATTTGAATTGATAAGAAAATGATGATTTTCAAGAAGATTGGTTGGTACACGTTTAGATTGAATTTATCTTCCTACCCTTCAAATTAATACCTAAAACAATAGTATTTATTGTCAACATTTTGGATCTTTTTCGTTGTATTTTTAACAGATGTCATTTTACTTATTAGGTAACGTAGGTACCTAGGTACTTTCGATATCAGTACCATTTCGATTGTACCATTCTCTATGAGTATTTATGTAAATTTATACTGTGTGTGGGGTGCAATAAAGAGAATCTATCTATCTATCAGTTTAAAGTTTTTAATATCTGTAACAGCATCCGGGTAAAAGTAACAGAGTAATCTCCTGTGCACCTAACGATTACGCCCGGTATGTAAGAAGGCAGAATATAAGGACATAGTACATAAATAATTCACCTTATTTAACCATCTGGTCATAGTTTATTTAGAATTGAACTTTATTTACAATTCTACGAGCATCCTTCAATACACAATTTCCCGGGTGGTGGGAGTCAACAACACGAGAGAAATATTGTGACGTCATGCGAGAGATGTGACCTTGTTCTTGACACGATTGAAAATCCGGGCTGTAAGGACCAAAATGTTTATTGAAGAAAATGGGAAATGGAGACTCTACCTTCCTCGATCAGCGAGGTTTATTTTACACCTCACTAAAATTAACTTGATACCTACATTATATTTATTCTTCTCTGACACAAGAGATGGCTATCTTGCTATTTATTGAAATCTTTAAATCCAGAATTTCAGGACGATTTAAGCTTAAAAAGCTTAAAAAAATCAAACGTTTTATCGTCGTACCTACCACTTCATATTAAAATGTGCAAATTTATACAGATTTCCCGATGAAGATAATCTTAAACTTGAATGTCTTACCTTCAAATTTTCAATTAAAACTTTTATTGTTGACGTAATTTAATAATATCCAACTGATGTTAGGAGCACTCAAAATCCGACTAAAGTATATTGACCACTAAACCGTAACGTTTCATCCAGCATCATCAAAACCAACGCACGATTCATCACTGAAAACTAGTATATCTCACTGTCACGGCTTAAAGGGGTGTGAGATTGTTCATTTCTGAACCATATTTCGACAGTCATTCAGAAGCAAAATCCTGCTTCTTAATGATAAATGGGTTCGCGTAACATTCCAAACGCGGAGAGAGTAAACACGACGCGCGCCTGCCGCAAACGCTCGAGCGAAACTGTTGAATTAGTGAACGAAACCCAGACCCGACCGGCAGGGGCGCGCGTACGGTCGGGCCGAACTTCGTTTTGAAAATAATTGTAGCAATTTGTCCACTATTTAAATATTAAAGCTACGAATAACTTGACGCGGAAAAAGTTGTCTGAATGATAAAAAGGGACCGCTTTTTTTCGTTTCTGAAATAACATGATGTAGTAGCGATTTAACTTGCGTTAATTAGGTATTCTCGCAATTAACATTAACTCCTAAATCCAATTAAGTATTGTCATTATGAGCCTCTTCGTGTTCGTAATCCTGCCCACAGTTAAAAAATCTTCGACAGTATTTCTGTATTAAATACTAGTTAACCAGCTAGATGTATTTAGGTACAAATGCAACGTACCTACCTACCTTCATTTACTTATCTTTTACCGTACTTAATAGGTACCTACCAACACAAGAAGACGGGGACTGCAACTGGGTTGAGGGTTTAAAAGTTTATTTTTCTCGTGGAAGTCGGGCGGCTATTTTCAGATGACAGATAATTGTGGTGGGTACAACAATATTCATAACATTTTTTTTGCTGTAGCTACCTACAATCAAGACTGAACACTTGCACTATTATTTATTCAGTGCTCGCACTAGAATGAATCGTTTTGTCACGTCAAACATTTTATTACAATTTTGCCAGTGATTACCTCTAGCTTTACGGGAGCTAATGCCTGCCTGAATTACAAATGATGTTAGTACCTACCTACTACCCGATCAAGCCTTCTAGACGAATGACAAACGAATCACGAAGACGAAAACAAAGAAAGTACCGATGGTAATTAAAAAGAAATGGTGTTAAAATTTACACGGGCATTTTAACAATAATATTACTTTTTGATTGCCTTCGGTATTTTCGTTGGAAGTCGTCGTCGTAAGTTGTTTGACATTCATCTAGCTGCCTTGGTCGAGTACTTGGTAGATTGACTATTTCGTGTTCGCAATAAGAAACATATTGTACCTACGTACAGCTTTATATAATTAACTATGAGTCTAACATATTTACGGACTAGATATTTGTCTTTTTGTTTACCAAGAAAGTAAATGACAGGCTCATATATTCGAGTAAAGAATTGTTGTTTTCAGGCCTGTTGGACTTGGCATCTTAATCTATATCATGCTGCGCTGTTATAATAATAATAAATAAACAAGGCCCATAACAGTCACCTGTGACCCCTGTTTGTACTTTACTACAGATATAAAAACCACAAAACACCGACTATGTATATCTACCCTACCTATGTATATCTATATAGAAAGTCGCATTCTAATTATTGAAAAACCCATACTTAAAGCCTTAGTAGCAGTAGAGTACAAATACATAGTTTTTGAATTTTTGACTACAATCTGCTGTGTTAATTTTAAACTACTATATCGACTTTGTTTGAGCAAGTATAGGCTAATGCGTATCCTAGGCTTTGTTTCATCTCAATAGCAATAGCACTGATTAGATTTTCAAGCACGTAACATTCATATGTAAATGTCGTGTTCAGCGTGTAAACGGTTTGCAATACCGCAGTGTTTAATTAATTGTATAAATTATTAGTGTACGTTTTAATTTGTGCAACCATATACCAACCAATACATATTGATAAGTACTTATTATTTTTATAACTTAAGCAATTTGTTTGCATGTTTTTACGAAATTTAATTTAATTAGAGTAGGTAACCTCTCTTCCCTTGTGTACGATTACCTATTTAAGATGTTATGTTTACTGGATAGCGAAGGAGCTACGAGTCATTTTGTATCATCGACTCTACGCAGACAAAGTCGCGGGCTAATGCTAGTTGAAAAATAATGATTACTTAGGATAGGTTTCATTCGCCACTGGGCAGATTTTAACCCCCTTTTTAATACTGATTTTGACATTGCTTTTGCACTTGAATAAATATGAAACAGCTACCGTGACCACAGACGCTGTAAAGCATTCGAAACGTCAGGTTTAAAACAAAATGTAGAATAAATGTCTCCTTAAAATTGTGTTTTAAATAAAATGTTTGTTTCTTTGTCTTCATTAAATGCCGTACTCAGCGACGTCAATTAAAGTTAATCCTTCATTAAGTCGCATGCAGTCTTATATTTCATTGAAATAGAAAGTGTCAGAACGAGACTTAATTATAGATTAAACTAGTGGTTCCCCGCGACTTTGCCCGCAAGAGTTGGATTTTCCATATAAACTTTCATCCCCCATTTCACCCCCTTCATGTATTTATATCGCGACAAAATGTACCCTATGTCCTTTACAGGGTCTCGAACTGTCTGCATACCAAATTGCATTTCAATCGGTTCAGTGGTTTAAGCGTCAAGAGGTAACAGACAGACAGACACACTTTCGCTTTTATAATAAGTATTATAGTATGGATTAAACTGAGTCGTCTCTGAGTGCGTCAGGGCAGTAAGTAAGTATGTCATGTCACCTATCTGATATTAATTCCAAACACAGTAGCAGTACCAAATTTATTATTAGTAAGGGGGTAAATGACCGATAACTATTCTTTTTTATCACTGGATAGAAAGAGATCAAGGCTTTATACCTTTTTAGTACACATTCTGTTTTCTTAATGGCAAATTATATACGTGATGGCATCATGCCAACCGTCGGTATTCCTATGGCTGTTCGGAACATATTACATTGATGTCACGGTATTCAATATTGGCGAGACCTATTTATTAAAGGACTTGTCCTCTTTTTGTATGGAGGCTGGTTTTTTATTCCAAGATATCACCAACCACCAATAAACCTATATTTATCTTTAAGCTACAAAAATTTGAAACACGTAACCATTGAAATCAGAATTTTAAACGCAAAATATTTTTTGTAACAGGCATCATCCATTGATCACTTACTTGTATTTCTTGGCTGTATGGCTATGTACCATTGCCTTTCCACTGGTGGATAAATACTACTAGGTACTACCACAGGTTATATAATAGGTACTACTGTCAATGGAATGTCAATTTTGCTGTCAAATTTTTTTCATGCGTTAATTGGTATAGGCAAAGGTGCGGTTTATGTACAGACAAAGAGAAAAATTAATTTAAATTTTTCTCTAAATCGGAGGCCTTAAAAAATATATTAATTATGCAGAAAGGCTAGTTGTAGTAAACTCTTTTATATAATATTTAGTTTATTCTGGTTAGAAATATTGACGAATAAAAAACCATTAATGGACAAATCTTTTCCATAGTTCTACTACCATGTCATAGTTTTAGTTTAAAATATGGTTTTGAATTGAACCAAAAATTTATTGAAGTCTCTAATAATGAAAACTTTGAGAATCCTAACCACAAACGGAATGTAGCTACCTAGCCTGTATTCCAATAGAACATATAATGTCCGCTGAATACCGAATTAATTCAACTTACATTGCATTAATATTTGTAGGTTAAATACAACATATTCTAGCAGGGCACCAGCTTAACTCAATGTCTTTCAAACTGACGTCTCATTGCTTTGCAGACACAATTTGAAAGCCATCCACATTCAGATAGACCGTAGACCGGCAGGTCTTGAAATTAAAAAAAAAACGCCTACAAAAAGATCGCACCAAAGAGTTCTCTTCTCTCTCATTCAATATCTTCTTTTTATCGCCAAGTGAAAGAAGTGTGGAATGAACTCTGTCCCATACGTACACGTAATAGGACACACGTAGGTATCAACACTTTGAATGAGCACCGACTTTCGTCCATGTTTCTTTCACTTGACGATATAGTGCGTGTTTTTTGAAGGCGGTTGTGTTTTTTTAATTACCATTTTTAGTGATAGGTACCTTCTCTAATTTCCCGTACTAACACAATACTGCCACAATAAATTATTGTTTTTAAGTGACAAGCATTCATTTTACTTAATATGTAATCTAAATATTACATATTAAGTATTCCAATTGAAAAAATGACCACCCTCGTTCCTCGCCTACCGGGCGATTGCCTACCCTCTCGGCCACCCTGGCGTTGGCAGAGCCTGTACACAGAAAAAACAGTACACAAAAAACTTTGGAGAAAGTATCCATGAACTCCTGAGCGTTAAGCATCATCTTTATCAGGCCACCATCAAAAAGCTATGACTTCCCGATGTTAATACTTGAATATACCTTACGACGCTGTTGCGAAAACGGTGTCGGTACGTGCCTTATTTTTTTACAATCTGAAAGAGTTCTCTTGATCTCTCGAGGATTCCAACATAACTTGACTACGTGACAATGGGACGACATCAGGAGCTTGAATTAAAATCTACATTAGTACAGTTGAACATAAAACCTCCTCCTATTTTGAAGTCGGTTTAATAACTGTCAATGATACACTGATATAAAGGATCAACCAAACTAGTTTTGTTAGTTGAAGGTTTCGTTGTAGGGAAGTGAATTTTATGTCAATTATAAACAAACTTCTGGTTATCAGTAACAAAACTAGTTTGTTACTGGTAACCAGAAGTTCGCATGTCACTAGATTACGGCCTACTAGTAACCTTTTGGTTACTGTTAACTAATCATTTTTTTCAGTGTAACTAGAATATAATTTAAATTGAATATTTCGTGTTTTAGTTACGAGAATAACCCTTTTAATGTTTTCTGTACATTTAAGTACCTAGAATAGATAAACCAGCAATACTTTATTGCTTTCAGTTTCAGTAGAATCTATCAAGTGTATTAAAATATGATGAAATGGTCTAGACGAGTTGCGAGCAGACTTTATTAGCACTAAAATTTAAATACTGCTAATGGTAGTTTAATCTGAATTTAATCCTAACTAGGTATCTTGTGAAGGATCCTCGAAAAGATCAAGATTTATGTATTTATTTAAAGCTATAGGACTGATAATGACAGATTACATGCAACATGTTAGCTAGGTCAACTGAATATTTATCTAAGGAGTGGTATCAGATAAACAGTTATAGTACAACCGATTTTTACAGTTATTCTACTAATCCATACTAATATTATGAATATGTCTGTCTGTCTGTCTGTTACCTCTTGACGCTTAAACCACTAAACCGATTGATTTGAAATTTGGTATGGAGACAGTTCAAAACCCCGGAAATAACATAGGTTACATTTTGTCGCGATATAAAAACATTAGCGGGGTGAAATGGGGATGGAACACTTGCAGGCGAAGTCGCGGGGAACCACTAGTTAACTATAAAAATCGGTTGTAGGTAGGTACTGTATTTTATATTAAAAATAGATGTATGATTTTACTATTGAAAAATTTGATATTGCCCCTGAATAAATGATCATCCGAGGCGGGAACTGAACCTGCGTTCCTCGCATACCGGGCGATTGCCAAACCACTTAAGCATTTTGATAGGCTTGCACAAATTTTAATAGGCTTTGCCAACAGCCTATCAAAATTTTCAAGTGCATCTTAAAGCTGTAATGCCGCGTTGTTTTCATAAATGTTATTAAAAATACACCTCAACACTCGAAAGAAATAGTATTGCCAGTATTTAACAATTAAACGATGAATCTTCCAAATACAATAAATTATTGTTTTATAGTCATAAGCATTCACTTGGATCTAAAGATTAGATGTTAATTCAAAGTGAATGATGATCACTTAAAACAATATTTTATTAGAATTTAAAAAATCACGACATAGGCTAAAGATATTTTTTAAAAATTATTTCTATCTTGTATTAGGGGTAATTGTGCAACAAAATGTAGAGTTGGATGTCCTGGCAACTATACTTACTGTACGTACGTTAGTACATACATACATGCACGTTTAGTAGGTATCTATAAATCTTACTCAACGAGTCGTCGTAGATAAATCCTATGTATGTGCCTTTAGTCTGCTTTAAGCCAATTAGAAGATATTCAGGGTGTCCCACGCGGCATGCGATATGCTAGAAAAGTACTTTGTACAAATGATAATTATTTAAAAACAAACATTACTGCATTCAAATGTCATGTAAAAGTTGCTTGCCTTGTCTGGCAATCGAACCGACTAAGCGTCGTGTTCATCAACACACGTTAATTTTTAATCAGCCGGTTAAACATTTTTTGACATATTCGTGTGGGGATTCTGTCAAATTATTCGTCAATTAAGGTTTATCACAGTCGATGAGACGATAAGCCGGCTGTTTAAAAATTTGTGAATTCGGGTCTCAATGTAAAAAATGATAGGTACGTCCCGTGTTTATATGATGCCAAATTGCCAATCGCAGGAAACAATAGATAATATCCTAATGATTCCTCCTCATCATATTGTAATAAGACAACATAGAAGGCGGTTAAAAAAATGTTTATGCAAAAGCTTTCGTAACATTATTGTCTTAAAATAAAAGAATAACGTCAAAATGTACAAACACTGTATCTGATGTATATTACTAAAAGCAAATGAAAAGAGAACTGAAATATTTATAAGATACTGTCTTGAAAGTTCTGTAAAGCAGAAATCCAACTGTTGAGAACTTCTGACGTATTTCCAAGTGTCAAAAATCACTTTTAAACTTTCACGTTGCATTATTGTAGACACGTATAAAACGGAATTTATCAAGATGGGAAATTGAGGGTGAAAGAATTTAATCTAGCCCACATAATATACGAAGTGAAGACATCGCAGTTCTCGTCAGTCAGCTCGTGGCCATGATAGGTGTAACCCAAGCATTATAATATATTATAATTAAAAGTAATATATGTTTCACTTACAATTGGTCGCGGTTATTCACGTTTTCATGTATCTACTATCCACGCCTACTAGTCAAATGTCAAACGACAACAACTATGTTAAAATACTTAACGGAACTACACAAGCTCAACAAATAAAGTTTTATTTTTTTGTTTTGCTTGAACACAAAACCACATAATAAGTACTAGTTCTCCGTACAGAAGTTCGACATTGCAATGAAATTCAAAGAAATGTCAACGATATGGTGTAATTTAGTTCGCCTCAGAGTCAAGCACATTTTTGTGTAGATACCTAAAGAAACACATTGCAAGATAATTTCACTCTTATAACTCTGGAACATGATTCATAATACACTAAACCTATTCAGTGACTAAGGTTGACTGCTACAAGAAGCTACTAACGCCATCTAGCGCATCTTTCTAGAACTTTATTCATGCTCGTCCAGCCAGCAATGTAGTGCCGCGCGCCGCCGGTGTATAAAACGCGCGAGCGCGTCGAGCGTGTCGCTGCCGGCTAGCGACACCCAACTTCTTTAGCCCCTTACAGGGGGTCGCCGCGCGCAGGTACGTTTTTGCTACCTACGCGGGGAGTTACACAGACCTGACTAAACTTAGTAACTGTTGTATGTTGAAGTGAATTAAATAATTAATTTTAAAATTAAGATGTTGGTTTCCGTACAAAAAGTAGTTGAGATCGAATTTCGTTTTTCATACATATTTTATTAATTATGTGCCCTGTAATATTCTATTTTTAGTTCCTATATAAATACCGAACTGTTACCGTCTTAGGCTCAAGTGTGCCAAGTTATTGGCTTGGCTATAACCATAACCTAATTTACTAAAGATATTGTTACCAAAATAAATGTATTTCAAAGAGCTGCAGAGAGAAGCATGCTAGGGATAAAACTGAGAGACAAAATCAGAAACGCGGTCATCAGGAACAGGACTAAAGTCATAGATGCCGTTGAACTAGGATGCAAAATGAAATGGCGTTGGGCTGGACATGTAGCGAGAACGGAAGATGATAGATGGAACGCTAGGAACATCCACTGGCATCCATATGACGCATAACGACCGCCTGGCCGACCTAGGCGCCGCTGGAGCGATGACATCCGAGAAGTAGCAGGACTGACCTGCACCAGAGTGTCGAGAGAGAGAGTACGATGGAAGGAGATGGAGGTGGCCTTCACCCAAAGATGGGTACCCAAATGAATGTTTGATCTAGTATTAATAATTGTTTTACCTATAATCAATCTAGTATTAATTAATAATTTGTATTTTAAAATTGTTGTAAAATTATGTGTTTGAATTGAATTTGGGAAATAAAGGCTTATTATTATTATTATAACCATAACCAGTTTTTGTATGAAGTTTGACAGATTTTTAACGTTAATTTTACTAAAAGTTAGATGGTGCATCCAACCCTCATTGTTTTACTACGAAACCCGAAAAATCTATTTCACTAGCGACTAATTTATTTTCATAATCCATCTATCTAATGCATTAACACGTCCGCTTCGCGCATCTTCATATTCATAATGAAATGACGTTAATGGGTTCGCATGAAACAATAGTAACTCTTCGATCTTATTGGCAAAATAATAAGGTTTACAATATGTTGGCAAGAGTTTTGTTACGTCGCGTCGTCATCTTAAAAAGGCAAAATAAACAGTCTCGAAACTCTTTGAAAGTAACTAGGTGCGTAAATCAACTGTTGACAAAAACTTTAACATCGAAACAGAGGCAAAAAGTTTAATGGGTTGGGTAACTTGGCTCAATTTAGCCCTCGTAGTTGGTAAAGTAGTGATTAGCTAGAGCACAATGTACTTATTATGGTTAGTAGGTAAATAGGTTCGTATTTTATGTTGCTAAATAATTTAAAACGTTTTGACAGTTGTAGGTTTGCATGTTGACGAATCGGTAGGTTTAATAAATAATCAATTCAGACAGCGAAATGATTTTCGATCGATATGTTACAGTCAAAGGTCGATATTCAGTCTCTGCCCGGTATGACTAGTATATCCTAGGAATAAATTTCATTGCCAGCCTTTAGCTTACTAAAATACTTAAATTTAGGCAAACATAGAAGTTTCTAACTTTAAAAACAAACGTCGAATGAAAAATAATCTGTGTCGGGCTTCGCCTAGTCGACCTAAAAGTGTCTGACAGACTTGGTGAAACGTCTATCTGTACCGTAAAACTGTGTTACCTACTTGTGACAAACACACACCTTTTTCGAGGAATCAATTAAAAGAAGGAAAAGTTTTTTTTATTTATTTTAAAGATGTGCTAGACGCTCAGCTGTCTCTAAGAGAAATCAATGCAAAAGATTCTGAATTTGGGGGACTAGGCTTTATGAAGAGCCAATGCAATAAAAATGCTCTTCAAAATGTATTAAGGTATAAAAGATCTAATGTATTGTGCAATTTTAAATGTCATGTGAAATCATTAAATTATTCAGACTATGAGACCTAATTGATACTTACTTATGAGACGAATAAAAATCAATAGAATAGAATGCAGTTCGTTTTGCATACCTACACGAATAGATGCACTAGGAAAAATACACGTTCCAACATACATCTAGATCGTACCCATAATGTAAACTTGCACGCAAGCAGTAGGTAACGATTTATAATCTGTGGCGGAGAAGACGACCACTATTTCTAAGATTTACAACTGTTTTCGTACAAGCTCGCCCATACTTTGTAAATGGGCTAACTTTACCATTCTAGTAAGACCTCCTCCTCCTTATAATTATTCCTTATTCCAGCACGTCGCGCATAATATGCCTGATGCAATAATCTAAATGAGAAAATTGCTACGAGTACATGCTACGAGAGCTCTGCTACGGATGCTACAAATTACGTAGCGTCGTAGTCGACTGAGTGTAGAGGCAATAATTTTTAGCGTGTGTAAGTACCCTTATATACAGGATACAGGCTTGTAATATGTTGATAGATCAACAAAGTAATATAAGTATGTAAGTACCTATTACCACACATATACCTACCTAATAGTATTTCAAAAATATTATTATGCTATCGAAATGTACATATGAAAGGCTGCTTCTTTTGAGGGAACAAAATATCGTAAATGTTTAAAATAAGTGTAGGCACTTATCTGAACCAAAAATCATCCAGCTATTGAATATAATACCACTATCGTCTCCATATTTCATAAAATAAATAATATTGACTTTGAAGGCATAAAAATATGAAAATAACTTCGAACCGTCTCTTTTTGCCGGCTCTAAAAAATAACGAAACGAATAATGGCATATTATTTTCTCCATTTTCTTTTACCTGAGCGTTTCAAAATCCGCCCTTACCGAGCTAAGCCGAAGCTCGCACGATCCGAAACTTTTTTACATCACATTATGAACCTAAACGCTTTGCATTTTAGTTTAATATTGTGTAACCATTTAGTAGCTGTTCTCGCGCTGTTGTTTTAAAATTAGTTTGCTCATTATTTATTCTGAAACTTCGTCGAATTCGCTTTTTGTAGGATCAGGTATTTAGGATTATGATACTTACTTTAGAGTATCTGGATACATAATATACAGGGTGTCCCGGTAATGAAGGATAATCCTTTAGGTACAGATTAGTTACATCATGTCATGCTCTAAAAGCAAATGACAGCGGGAGTATCGGGATTTAAACAAATGATGAATTTAGAAATAGAAATAGTAACATATATTTGGCACAACAGACAAAGTAAAGAAAAACAAATAAACAACTGACGAAAATAATAACAATAATAAAATAAAATAAACTTATGAATTTAGGATAGTGTACCAAATTGAAATTAAATGAAAGTGTTTATTTGCAAGAATACAACATATGCAGATCTTAAAAGAAAATTAGTCCGTGTATTCAGCCTGCGTGCAGGCATGCAAATATTAATATTAAAAGTTCATAATTTTATAACACATAACATTATGCTTAGTCACATTATTATATTCGTAAATGTCATATTCATTTATTAAATTAGTCATTATAATTAAAATATGCACTTAAGCTACAAAAACAGTTAATTAACAGCCAATCATTCAACTTTTTCTTGAATGTATTACCTTCGAGTATTTTAAGTGTTTCCGGCAATTTATTATATATATAGATTGACATATTATAAACATTTTTCTTATAAATATCTTTGTGGCATGGAGGCTGATAGAGCAGGTTTTTGAACTTGGCACGCTTTTGACGGGGCATGACATCGCTTCGTCTTTTAAAGTTATCCGGATTAGACTTAACAAAATTACAAACGTCCCTAATGTACATACAAGGCAGCGGCAGAATGTGACACTTCTGAAAAAGTGGTCTACAACTGTCCAGAAACCAAGCAGAATTTATTACTCTGACGCATCTCTTTTGCATTTTAAAGGCTCTTTCAGCGTCAACCGAGTTACCCCACAGTAACAGTCCATAGCTTAACACAGACGACACGTAACCATGGTACGCAGCTACCGCAGCATCAAACGAAATAGTTTGACGTACTTTTTTGAGGGCGAAAACGAACCTGCTAAGCTTCTGAACAACAACCTCAACCTGATCTTTCCAGTTTAAGTGCGTGTCTACAGTAAACCCTAGAAATTTAAACGAAGTCACTGTGCTTACCTTTTCATTTTGGTATTCAACGTCAAGAGTTAATGGGATAGTATTGTATGAATTAAATTGCATTAAATTGGTTTTATTTATATTTATAAATAATTTATTTCTAATCGTCCAGTTAACAATGTCAAAAAAAGGCCCTGCTCAAAGTTTGCTGAGCAAGGTCTTTATTTTCCACCTTGATTAAAAAAAGGTCCCCGCTCAGTATAAGTCGTGACAAAAACAGGTTTTGTCACGACACTGATTTTCAGCGGGAACTTTCGGGCATAGTGTAACAAGACAAATACACACACATTCGCACATAGAAAAAATTACGGTGACACAAATTTAAAAAAGAGATAATCACATACAGTACACAACACAACACATAGATGGCGCCATTCGTCTTTGATTAAACATGCTAAACATAAACATTATAACACATTAACAACAACAAAAAACCTTAGTAAACTACCTGACCAACGACCAAGATTGGGGTACACCCTCTAGCGGAATTTTAAGTACTAATTTTTGACATTAGTAAAATCCCTCATTACAAAGCGCCGGTGTAACGCCGGTGGGCTGTACAAAAACCAGAGCCGTATTTTTTTTCTATAAGTTATCTATTTATCTATCTGGCAACTCGACCGACACTGACAGTACTGATTGACACCAATCCGATTAACCTAATTACCTATACTCGGCCCGGCGAACCTTGATCCCTATGACTTTGACAGTTATTCCTACGACACAACATTGTAGTGGCGTCACCGTTACATTAGAATTGAATTGGAGGCTTCTAAAAATGCCATTTATTAAGGTAAGGTAGATATATGCCATTACAATGATATTCCGTCGGAATTATAAAAAATTCTTAACATTTACAAGAAATGATCTCAATCAGACTTTACGTTTACGTCCTGCAAAAGTTACTTCGTTCGGAAGATATCGACTAGTGCGGAAAATATCGATAAACAAATGTCGATAGTGGAAACGTGTGCACATGATTTATAATCATTTAAGTTATGGGTGCTGAATGTTAAAAAGTTGCATGAAATTGTTTTTATTTAACTCAAATTTATAAAATATTTCTGGGGACACCAGGTTTTGTTTTATTTAAGATTAGATTTCATTAGTATCAGTTTTCATGTGTGCCATAATTAAGTGATAAATTATGAGTGTCATTACTTTTTCATACTTAAGTATTAGTACATTCTCTATTGAATAGAACGGAGCGCGGCATACATGCACTCACGATTGTATACCCAAGAGAATTAAAAATTAACTGTAGGACAAAACCATATAAAACAAAAGCTGTTCAGCGATCATTTATTTATATATTTTAATCTGAATCTGATAATGACATTAGGGTTTGTGTCACGAACTCAGAATCTGAACTGCAGCTGCTGTCGCCTACGTTTATCAAAAACGGTTTCCTATACAAATGATTTTGGGGATAAAAATTGTTCTATGTCCTTTCTCGGTACTCAGACTATCAAATCCATCGTTTCAGCGGTAAGAGTTCATTGATTTCTTGCAGTAAATATATATTTCTTGAAGTAATTATATATTTTTATTGTTGGGGGCGGGAGGGAGGGGTTGGGAGGGGGAAAGAGGAGGGAGATGCGCCTTTGACTTTGTTTTGTTAGCATCCTATACAGTACCTGACAAAACATTTGGTGTTTTAATTACTAAACTCCTAATTTTTAAGGAGTTCCACCATCAGCTCAGCTCCACATAATGACTGTCAGACGTAACAACATGTCAACATTAAGATACTAGTACGAAAACACTATACGTGCCTTCAAAATTTGAGGGTTTCCTTCGATTACACCAAGATCCCATCATCAGATCTCGACTGGGCCAAAATGGGACCAACTAGAAGGTATAACCTCTAGGTAAACTTTTTTTTTTTCAAATCAGTCTACCTCTGACTGAAATATTCGGTAACATAGCCACAAAAAAAAACATACAGTTGAATTGATAACCTCCTCCTTTTTTGAAGTCGGTTAATAAAAAAAAACATACAGTCGAATTGATAACCTCCTCTTTTTTTGAAGTCGGTTAAAAAAGTTAAGTTTCATCGACACGACCCATCACTAACATGAACTGTCATAGGGATCAAGGTTCGCCGGGCCGGGTATACATAATAAAATTTTGTGAGAAATTGAAATTGACATGGAGACCGCATGGAAGGACCCCATTGCCATGCCACGTTCGAGTAGGGTTTGCTCCCCCCCCCCCCCCCCCCCCTCTTTAAAGGCTTAGCTGCTGGGTTGGAAAATCTGAAAAAAATAATGATGATAGTGGATTTCATACACTTTAATGGAAAACTAATACGGTTATTAGGTGTTGGCTTCTGTACCAAATTCCTTAGAATACATTCTTTATGGTGACTAAGATTAACCACCTAGTTGCTTGTTTAACAGGCTACTACGGAACGCTACAGCAGCGGCGGGACCACCATATAAGCCAAAAAGCCCGGCTTGCCTTAGTGTAAAAAAATAAAAAAGATCGAACACATTTTATTTACACTTAAATTTTCGCGCGTGCATTAATTCTTCATCGAAACTTGAGTGAAAACGCGACACGTAACGCCATCTAGCGTGCGAGCAAACAAACCCGCGTTTTGCGCGCGATTTTATCTAGCGTCTCTCTCGCACCAATGGGCTTTTTATGAGGTTTGCTTCACGGCTTCGGACGAACTCTTCACACATATGGGAAAGTGTGTAAAAGACGTATAACTACCGGTAAGTATCTATAGTCGGTCAGTATAAAGAATTAAGCCGGGCTTTCAAATGAAGTTCGTGCAAGTGCGAACTAAATGTGGGCGGGAGTAATGAATGAATAGAGTTTGTTTATGACCGAAAGAGGCGAACTTCACGTATATTGTCAGTCGAGTGAGTGAGAGTTTGAGGAAATTTCGTTGTTTTTTCTAAATTGTATGAAAGTTTGTTTCATTACAAAATGAGTGCCGCTAGTGATAATAACGTTCCTTGTGAAGGTTTAAAATATGTGCAAGTGTTAACAAGCGGGGGCAAGGTAAAATCTTTAAATTTTGCTGAGAAAAAACAACTTATAGCTTCGCCAAAGCCGACACCGGATTTGAATATTTCGCAAACAAGTAAGTCTCACAAGAGACAATTTAACAGATCAGTTTAAAAAACTCATTGGTTAGCTGGCTGCTCGCATTCCAATAAATTATATTGTTGGTGTTGCATATGTTTTTCTAATGAAAACCGTGTTTGGAATACAACTGGTTATGACGACCTAAATAACTTATCAAATGCCATAAAAAGGCATCAAAATTCTCAGAAACACATGAACGCTGTTATTTCATTTTGCAGTTTTGGTAAACAACGTATTGAAACATCTTTGTAAAAAAGATGACGCATTGACTCAGAATACAAATAAAACAATTATACTATAATGTCCTGACACAGTTTTTTTTTACCATTGTTTGTAATGTCGTATATTTTCTCGTGTATTATATTATTTCCTCATACTCAGCTCAACAACTTCAAAAGGCTTTTTTCAAAGCCACCGAAGGTATGTCATTGCTGGTATGTTTCCACAATTCTGCCTGGTAGTAATATGCCTTCAGTGTGCTTTGATTAACTCACCAGAAGCCGAAAGAACAATGTATTAGAGGTATGAAGAAAGAGTACAGTGAAACATGAAGAATCAAGTAATTTCATTTCAACAACAGCAGTGCTCATTTTCAAGAATCAAAAAAGACCATTAACTTGTGCCGAAGCTGTAGCTTGGCTTGCCCTGTCGCGATACCCCAGGCACGCCACTGGCTACACGGCGAACTCTTCAAGGCAATTCCATCGGTATATGCCACTAAGTGTTACAGCTTTGGAACACGTTTCATAATAAAGAGCTCCTTCACCTCAGAAAATTTTTCTTCACTTTAGATCGCGAATTGAGATTATAAAAAGGTTTGTTTTTTTAGGATCGCAGGGAAATGGTTTCGTGTCAAAATACGAAAACCTAGTTTTAAAAATAGTCTACGTTGCGTAGCGTTGTTTTTAAAAACATAGCTACGTAGGGACGTATATCACGTCTTTGCTATGTTTGCATACGCAGAGGTAATGTTGGTGCCATCCTAATTCCTACGTAAAAAAGCGACTTCACGACGGCGCCGAATAGATGCATTGTTCTGTGTGGGATTGCAGACTGCGGGCACTGTCACACACTAAGGCTCTATTTTTAAATCAGTCGCCTGCACTAATACAACCAAGTTTATAACAAATGATGGATCTTTTGGCTGTTCAAAAATAATAATTTTTACAGCAGAACCCACAAGCAATTGTTTAAATTTGCTCAAGAACAAATTAAAACTCTCTTACACTAGCTACAAAGTAAATCCCTTGAATAACTTTCCCCTTTCTGTGTCTGTTTACTATTATATGTTACTAACTTATCATTTCCTTCGTGCATTTGTTACAAAGATAAACCTCTTGGGCAGTTGTGACTTTCCTGGGTTCTTTGGATCAATAAATCTCGGAGCTGCGACCAGAGGCCTCTGTAAGATGATGCCCGTATTCTATTGCCGTCTAGCTATTTCAGTCACTCATGCTAGCATGGCATTGTGAGCAAGAGTAATGTCAAGATACGGTAAACAGCTCACAGAGTAGGGCTTCTTCATATAAAAATTCAGAGCCATCTCCAAAATGGCTTCCGCAGAACACTAGTAGCCATGACGTGCTTTTGCCGTCATGCACTGACATAGGTATGCTGAGCGGAGGCCTTTTTGGCACCAAAGTATTAGTTTTAAGCACAAAGTCGCCTGCTTTCCCTATAGTTTTTGATACTCAATAAATATTGAGTTGCGGGTTCGAATCAAATGTTTGTGTGATGAGCACGAGCACCTAAGTCATGGATGTTTTTAAATGTATATAAGTATGTCTATCCGTTATCCTAGTCACCATAGCACAAGCTTACGCTTAGTTTGGGGCGTGGTAATTGGTGTGTTTGTTAAAACAATTTATTTAAAAAAAAAACTTTCTTACTTATAAAACTGTGGAAAGTCTAATTCTGTACATTGAAAAAAACCAAAGCACGTGTTTTTTGTGTCATGTGGATTTGCTGGAATGGCCCGCAAGCTTAGCACCCGCAAAAAAACATTGGCTGAACTATCCCGTTGCGCCGTGTCGCTGCGCAGGTTTTGCACACGAAAATGGGTTTTAGGGAAAACCAAACAAAAATATATTCGCATTGTTTTCGTCGTTGTGTACTGAGGAACACATTGAAATAGAATACTTCGAAATGTTTGCACAAACAAACATATTAATCATAAAAGGAGGGCAAAGTAAAAATAAACTTCAGGAGGATTTTCTTTCAAACCAAGTTCCTAATCGTGTCTCGAGATCTATAATTATTATCTTATCGATGTCCTGAAGCTTCTGGTCTTATAGATTTGAAACTCTTACGAACGATTTCTTATCATAAAAATGGCAGTAAATACATAGATTTGTTCCATAAGTACTCTAAATTGAACTCAAGTTTCAAGTATGTTATAGTACTTATGTTATCTATCATCTATGTAAGGAGCGTCGGTGGCGCAATGGCTAGCGGGTTGCCTCTCCTGCGGGAGGTACCAGTTAGAGCCCACGTGCCGCCATGTATCAATGACTATTTCTGAGTTATGTACATTAGTTGTTTCACTAACCGATGCACTTACGGTGAGGAAAACATCGTGAGGAAACCTGCACATTCAGGCGACTGAATGTGTAACCATGATCCAAACTGGTCAGGTTCCCCTGTAAACAGGGTCACGGAGGTCAGATGGCAGTCGCTCTACTGTAATTACCTGATCTGCCACATCCTGGATCATGGTCCAAAGCGGACCCTGGGCCTTCGCGTGCGAGTGCATAACCGGGATAACGCTAGGAGGATGTCATCATCCTCCTAGTACTAGTGTAATTATCTGTGGTATAGTCCAATAAAAGCTACCATTAGTATAGATACATCTAGAGATCCAAGTGACCTCTCTTTACCATACGACATGGTACAATAAGACGTCATGATTACTGAACTGACTAGACGAAGTCGCATGCCACAGCTAGTAATAAATAACGCAACAGCTGTGTCCACAAACTCCAGAACAGACGCCCAAAACAATCTCCATTTATAAAGTAAACACACCAACAATGGATTTCAAGTTTGTAGGTAAGCATGGTTTTTACCAGGTTATGAATTCAACCTTCGGACATTGTTATTATTGTGTTTTGCAGACTAGAAGCCTCTAAACAGAGCTTATGATTATAAATAGTATCCATACTAATATTATAAATGCGAAAGTGTGTCTGTCTGTTACCTCTTGACGCTTAAACCACTGAACCGATTGAGATGAAATTTGGTATGCAGACAGTTCGAGACCCTGGAAAGGACATAGGCTACATTTTGTCGCGATATAAAAATGTAAAGGGGGTGAAATGGGGGATGAAAGTTTTTATGGAAAATACAACTCTTGCGGGCGAAGTCGCGGGGAATCACTAGTAAGAAATATAAAGATAAATGTATGAGCGTATTACCGTGAAATTTTAAGAAAACATGATACATATATAAAGTCAAACAGCAAAATATTCAAACTACAAGGTATATCACTTTTGTTAACCAAATAGGGATCCAATAAAGTTCCGTCCGGGGCATAAGAATTGACCACCTAGGTAAGTATTTATGTATACTGTTGGTATTGAATAATAAAATACGCTGCAGGCTGTGACGTACGTTATACGCATGCACTCTCCGTGTGGTGCCAAAAATAGGATGTCTATTTTTAGCCACTATAAATAGGTCATGGCCTTGTTGCCCTCACCTTAAAAAACATATATATTTTTTGAGTCTCAACTACACGTGGTCACAATTCAACATCATTTTTTATAATAGGATTCGGTTTCGAACTGCCGGTGTACTAAATTATGCCATATCTCTGTCCAAAATTGATTGATTATCCAAATAGAACGAGACAACGCTTAGGCTTTTCAGAAAAAAATACCTTATGCTTATTAACATAAAGCGACTTCTTGCTTGTGATTATTAAAAATTGACATTCACGACAGTGCACTCAAATCATATCGACGAGAATACCATAATTTGCTGAGATGAAAATACAATTTCGATACGATGATACGATGGAAATACAAATGTTGACTGACGTAAATAAGATATTATTGCCAAGGTTCTCTCGTCTGTGTTGGGGAATTCCACATCGCAAGCTTTTAACTTAATGTGTTTTATCAAAAAAATATGCAAATACAAATAAATAAATAAATTGTTCCAACAAACACACCAATTATCTAGCCTCATACTAAGCGTGAGCTTGTGCTATGGTGACTAGGATAACGAATAGACATACTTAAATACTTTTATAAACATCCATGACTTAGGTACAAATGCTCGTGCTCATCACATAAACATTTCATAAAATAATAGCGAGCAATTGAAATAGCGGACTTTGATTTGTAGAAATAATACACCTAACGTAGATAACGAATGAACTCCAATTAATTATTATTAAATCTGCTGTACCGATTTCGACGAAATTTGGTATAGTTTAAAACTGTTCAGTGCAATAAGTGCAAACGAACAACTCAGCATTTTATTGGCCTACTTTTGGGTCGCCCGTGTAAAATGAGTAAAATGTAATTTAGTACGAAATTAACTACTATATGCGACTCGAACCATTGTAGCATTTTAAATGCCAATATAGTCATTAACCATATCAAAGACTCTTTATTCAATACCACGTAAAGCAAAAGAGGTCTGCTAGTTAACCAACACGCTAACACAGCTCCTTTTCAAAGACCTTGAGAAGGACATAATATTTTTTTTATCGCAATATAAAACCTTAAAGGCGATATATATGGCTGTATGTCTATTTAAAAGCCTCCTACTGTATTCCATAGCATCGAATTTTAGCAGTCTTACTACCTAAAACACCCAACATATGCCAGAACAACTCATATGACAATATGCCTAATAAAATATCAAGAAGAATGTCGTCACATTTCCCCCACTCCAGACGCCATATTTTTATAATGTCTATGTTTGGATCCGAGTTGGCGGTAAAGAATTTTATTACAGACGCGAGAAAAGACGATTATAGTTGTGTAGATACGCCCTTACCCCTTTCAGGCGTGGATCCTACAAAATTGGAGAGGCGCGAATTTTTATCGTGAATAACCAGTTTTGGTACGGACGACAGCACATCAAGATAAAGAATGCGGTGTCTTATGCCGTCGTGATAGGGGTTGTTTTGCAATAAAAATGTAGAGCTTGATGTGCTAGCCACCACGGTACATGGAATTGACGTTTTTCTCAAGTGCCAACAAATCGAAGGACCGGCCTTGCTAGCATCAATAAAATTCCTGAGTTCAAATCATTTCTAATTAGCAACAACTTTATAATAATAAGTTACAGCGGACGCTTATAACCACTGACACTTTGAAATAATGACAAATAGGTGCCATAGTGACAACCGTCTTGGTGTAGTCGTTCGCGCACCGGACTTCTAAACCAGGCGGTTGCGAGTTCGAATCCCGCAAGGGGCAAATGTTTGTGTGATGAGCACGAGCATTTGTACCATGTTCATGGATGTTTATGTATTGAAGTATTTAATTCTATCCGTTATCCTAGTCACCATAGCACAAGCTTACGCTTAGTTTAGGGCTAGGTAATTGGTGTGTTTGTTGAAACAATTTATTTATTTATTTATAGTGTAATAGATACAAACATTAAATTAGCCGTCTCATTTATTGAACAGTGGTATGAATTAATATTATAATAATTGTAAGGCGGCTAATTTAATTATTCTAGAAAGTAAAACCGAAATGTAAAAGAAAATTACCATTAAAAGTTGGTATCGAGCGGGAGATACTGTAGGTACCTACCTACCTTCAATGTTGTACAAGACTACACGTCTTAACGATTTTAGAACCAAATGATCTATAATATGTTGCGTCGTAACAATATAATACATAATAATAGTATGTTAGACCTTAATTAGTTCGTGTTCTCTTTAAGTAAGTTCTATAGTATTTTAGCAACGTAGGTAAAACCATTTTCTGTTGACATCTTGCCAGTTTCCCACCTTGTACGCATGGTTCGATAACCCTGAAATCTTGGAACGGTCGGATCGGCAATTTTATAGGTCACTGAATGAATGGGAGTGAGTGAATGAGAACGTCTTTTATTAAACCTTTCATTCAGTATACGCAATGCAGTCAATGTTGCCAAAGTTGATTCACAAAATGCGTACGTATTACTGGGACTAAAACACACTAAAATATCTAGTAAGGCAAACTTTTTGTAGAAACTTGGAATAGTTCCAAGCATTCCACAATAAACATTAAATGCATTCTCTCTTAGGGCGTTCCACTTTACAGCTTTAATTGCCTAAATAAACTTTGTGCAAAAATATTATTTTATTGTAGGAAATTAGCTGTAGGGTTGTCAGTAGAATTAAAATCAATGCAGTCGGCTCAAAACATAGATACGTCTGGGTTTTTCTGTTCTAAAATTTATTTAGAAGCACATCGGAGTCAGTATGTTTTTTTTTTGTTTTCAACACCCCGTGAAAATTATTTTGGAATGCAGGTTGGCTCTCGTTTGCTTTCTCTCTGATCTTTTGGTCGGACTATGAGAGTAAAGGAATGGAGAGTGTTTTAAATCGAATTTCTGACATGGCAGCCGAAATCCATACTAATATTATAAATGCAAAAGTGTGTCTGTCTGTTACCTCTTGACGCTTAAACCACTGAACCGATTAAGATGAAATTTGGTATGGAGACATTTCGAGACCCTGGAAAGGACATAGGCTACATTTTGTCGCGATATAAAAACATTAAGAGGGTGAGCTAGGGGATGGAAGTTTATATGGAAACTCTTGCGGGCGAAGTCGCGGGGAATCACTAGTTTATGGTTATGTTCCGATACCTACAGAAATTGTGCTGGTGGTGCAAGCTGGTTTAAACGTTAACATCATTAAAATAATCGTCTCATTCTATGTTTTGGTGTCAAAAACTCCTTTTCTACATCAAAAGGCTGCGGCAACTCCTCATTCCAAAAAAAAAACCCGCGCATGAAGAGTTCCGTATTATTATCTATATACAACATTATACACTATTATTATGAACTTTTTTGTCTTAACACGCAACTATTTCATCTTTGTCACTTTATAGAATTTACCTAGTCAGGTCATAAGTTCTGTCACATGTGTAATAAGAAATAATTTAGCCATGTTTATTATTTATGTAACCATTTTAATAGCAAAACGAACTTAATAGAACATAGATTCATATGGTAATAAAGTTTATTCAAAATGACCCCCGCGATTTTGAATACAGGCCTTCAATCTGCGCGGCCAGTCGTCTATCGCAGCACGAACGAGGTCCATGTCAATATCGGCGGCTGCCTTAATTAAGGATGCCTTGAGTGACTCCAAATCAGGATGAGGCTTTGAGCAGGCCTTTTCCTCCAAGTATTGCCATATCTTGTAACAGACTTAGTATTGACTGGAGGAAGGCCAGTCTTCGTGCCGGATGAAGTCGATTTCACGCGCCGCCAGCCAGTCTTATGTGCTTTTCGCTCTATGAGCTAGCGCAGAATCTTGTTAGAATACCCAGTGCCTGTTATTAAACATGGTATGAGAAACAGGTTCCACAAGGTTCTTGAGGACTGTATTTTGATACAAAACTGCATTCGTTTTTACGCCTTTCTCATAAAAATGTACCTCAGTTAAGCCCCAATAAGTGACTCACAACTAAACCATGAGCGAGGATGGAAAATAACCTCGTTGGACACGCGGAATACGGTTGCTCGCTTCTTCACTGCTGTGTGCGTACACCTTATCATTTTGTTTGTTGTTGCTCTCTTCCACGGTGAAATTTTTTTCATCCGAAAAGAGAATTTCCCGATGCTTTTTTCCCGCGTACCGCTTCAACAAAGCGCGGCATCTCTTCAGTCTCAGGTCCATTAAACGAGCGTCCAAACGATGTCCTGTTTTTCTTCGATATGCCCTAAGCCCTAAGTCTTCATTTAACATCCTTTTCACCGTGGTCCTGCTTAACCCTATATGAAGGGCCAACAGTTTCTGCTTACGTGTGGGATTTCTTTGAATTCGCGCCTTCACAGCTTTTATCACTGCTGGAGTCCTAACAGAGCGAGGGCGACCACTTCTTGACCTGTCATCTACACTAGAGTCTTCATTGTATCGTTTTATGGTACGATAAACGAATCTTTTGGTTACATTAAAATTTTTCAGTAAGTCGAAAATCTGAATTGGCGCGTAACCGCAACGATGCAACGCAATAACCGCGACACGGTCTTCTTTAAGTGTCCACTCCATATTTAAAAATGAGGAAAATTCTAAAAAGTACACATATTTATTTTCATGAAAAATTCGAAATTCGAATTCAATAAACTTTTTTTTGTGGCCAGCATTCTAAATTCAAAAGTTTTTATTGTGTGACAGAACTTATGACCTGACTATGTATTTTAAGGATTTTCAAGTTCAACGAATAGTATTTATCTTATAAAATTTTCTTTTAAGTTGATGAAATGCACTATCATCATGTTTTTTTTTTTTTCAGATTTATCAAGCCAGCAGCTTTCGGGGGGACGTCCTTCTGGGCCAAAATATTGCATTCGAAGTTTTATGTTTCATAAATGAAGCATTAAATCGAAATATTATACACGTATTAAAACTAGGTCATTTTAAAAGACCTGCTCAACGATACCCTACACGATGGGATAGATGACGAAAAAAAATCATTCCTACTTCGCATGTAGGTAGGGGAGCTACCCTAAAAAATACTTTTTCCCAAATTTTATTATACCACTTTGTCGGCGTAATTAATATACATACACCTATAAAATTACAGCTTTCTAGTATCAGCGGTTTCTTAGCAAAACCTTGGACAGACAAACTGGCAGACAGATAGACGGACTTGGCGAAAATGTAAGGGTTCCTTGTCAGGACAACGGAACTCTAAAAACGGCAAAAGAACTCTCGGCGTTGCTTGCAGGATTTTGCGACTCAAATCTGATCAAAGTCAATGCAAACAGTGATGACTTCTCTACTCTTTGTAGGTCGATAGTGGGCTTGATTCCAATGCGCCCTGCCTAAGATTAAATTTAAGAACAGTCCCTCTCTTTCACTGTCAAACAAACGAAAAGAGACAGACTACAACAATTTAGAAACGTCAAATTACGTATTTTTACAAGTTTTTGCGTGTTTTCGTCTAACTTTGTCGTCATCGAATGACATCCCTACTAAATTGTCTATGGATTCTATAATTTCCTAAGCAACGGACAGCTGTTTAGCCTGATGTTTCTAAATTAATATAGCACGTCTCTTTTCGTTTGTTTGACAGCGAAAGAGAGAGACTGATCTTAAATTTAATCTTAGACAGGGCGCATTGGAATCGAGCCCAGTGACTTTTTTATAATATTTACTACCAGCTGTTGCCTAGCGACTTTATCCGCGTGGATTCGATAATATATATTCTCTCTTTCTTCTTTTGCACCGCCTGTTTTTATATCGCGACAAAATGCTGCCCATGTCTTTTCCAGGGTCTCCATACCAAATTCCATCTCAATCGGTTCAGTGGTTTAAACGTCAAGAGGTAACAGACAGACAGACACACTTTCGCATTTATAATATTAGTATGGATGATATTAGAACGAATCCCGCAATATTAGTCTAGGTATCAATAAAGTAACCGACGATACTCAAAGCGTCTCACCATTTTTTGTTTGTGCCTCTCACTGAACTTTTTATAATAGCAGGTAAAAACGATGCATTATTTTCTTTCAAAAATAAGATATTAAATAAATATATTTTATGTAACCACTACATCAGTGTGCGTGGTACATAGGTACAGTGTGCCACACATCAACCTACCCTGATCTAAATATATTATTGCACTTGAAAAAATGACCGCCAGAGGCGGGAATCGAACCCGCGTTCCTCGCATGCCGGGCGATTGCCTAACCTCTCGGCCACCCTGGCGTTGGCAGAGCTTGTCGAAATTTTCAAGTGCTTCTTAACGCTGTAATGCCGCGTTGCTTTCATCAATGTTATTGGGATTACACCCTCAACACTCGAAAGAAATACTATTGCAAGTATTTAACAATCGAAAGATGAAGATTGCAATTACGATAAATTATTGTTTTTAAGTGATAAACATTCACTTTGCAATCTAAATATATTAATGCACTTGAAAAAATGACCGCCAGAGGCGGGAATCGAACCCGCGTTCCTCGCATGCCGGGCGATTGCCTAACCTCTCGGCCACCCTGGTGAATGCTTATCACTTAAAAACAATAATTTATCTACCCTAATCTGTCAAATTTCCGCAACCATATTTTAACCTAATGTTGGAATACAAAGAGTTCCATATCACTGAGATATTTTGACAGATTTTATTAACTTTGACCACACGTGCGCATGCTCTTTCTATTCCCATTCTATCGAATATTCTCTGTGTAAACAGAGTAATTCTACCTTTGTTCCTGAAGATTCTATGAATTTTTAAAGAATGTTCACGCGCTTCGTATAAACGACCCACGATCGCGCGTTTAAGTACACACGACCGCACGTCAGACTACCCCACTTAGACCTTGAGACCGCCTCTATTCCCTACGCAATAAAAGCTGTTTTCGTATTTCACATGGGTAACCCGACGTGCTGCCGACTGTACGTTCTTTCGTGCTCTAACGCGCTCGCGCCTTGGAGCGATCGTTTAAAAACACTTGACGAATGAGCATTGAGCATTTGTTTGCCTTTTGTAAACATCTTTAGAGCCTTCGCTAGAATTTTATTCTTACGCGTTAGTACTCTTTTGGTGTAAAAGCCAAAGACAAACTGTGTTAAATCTCTGTTTTTTTTCGTTCTGTGTGACCGCGTCTTTTTATAATGCGATTTTGTATTATTAACACCGATAGAGGAATAGTAGCGTAGATAGAGTCTGTCTTTTTTTGGCCCATTCCCTGGGCATAACGAGAAATTCTTGAATCAAATTCTTCGCTTCTTTTTGTTTTTGCTTTAGTCGTTAAAAAAGAATAGAAAGTAATCTTATACCTAAGTAGTAATAAGACCGCCTAAATTGTACCATTCTTTATGAAAATGAATGTAAATGTCTACTGTGTGTGGTGTGCAATAAAGAGCATCTATCTATCTGATCATACTGCTCCGACTCTAATGTAATGGAAACAGGGCAAGGGTATGATGATAAATGACGATGATGATGATTCTCCTAGCTGAATTTCGGCTACGGGGGTCGATTATTACATAGACTTCCAGTTAGCCAGGTTTACAGGAAATATGTGTGTACTAATATTATAAATGCGAAAGTGTGTCTGTCTGTCTGTCTGTTACCTCTTGACGCTTAAACCACGGAACTGATTTAGATGAAATTTGGTATGGAGACAGTTTGAGACCCGGGAAAGGACATAGGCTACATTTTGTCGCGATATAAAAACATTATGGGGTGAAATGGGGATGGAAGTTTATATGGAAAATCCAACTCTTACGGGCGAAGTCGCGGGGAACCACTAGTATGTGTATATGTGAGCGGACAATACAAAGGTGCACTCTTTCTCTAATGTAGTGTTAGTTATGGAAGAGCTTGGTCTCCTGTCACAGGCATTCTGTAATGCCTAATAGGAGACTACATCAATTAGTAACCTTAAAAATGTACTTGTTTACGTAAATAAAGATTTTTATTATTTTTTTCTTTTTATTCTAATCGTCATACTTGAAATCAGCCGCAGGACATCTACTTAGACTAAGTAGACGTCCTGCGGCTAAGACTAGACTTCCAAAGTTGTTGCAAAATCCAGTGCGATCCTGCGACCTTTACAATATCATCTGTCAATCTTGCCGGTGGAAACCCTATGCCGTGCATTTGATAAAATGGTCTCCAATCTAGAGCCTCTCTGCCCCAACGGCCGTCACTTCTTCGCGCCATCATAAACAGCGATACTGAAAACCTGTCAGACAGCGAGCATGCTGAGCATTGGGAAAAGCAATAGAATAAAAAATAAATCAATCAGAAAGCACACAAAAGTCGAAGCTGTAGTACTTATAATTGTAAAAACTGAAGTCACATGGACAGGCCATAACTAGAGGCAAAGAAAAATGAAATTTTATTATAATATCATGGTACCAATGCCCTGCCCAATACCACTTCGCTTCACTTCACTCTCATAGTTTGGTGAACACGCAAACATAATTATTAAAGAAACTAAAAATTCGACTGCAAAAATTACAGTGAAATATGTAGTCTTTTCACTAGCTCTCACTTGATACCCATATTGCTATAGTAAAAAACTAAATCGTCCCCCTCCTCTTTAATTATTAATTTGCGAGCGCCGTTTCCAAAATTCTGACACCACAATTCTGACAAATTCATCGACACTGCAATATCAAAGCTGTCCAGCCATTTGGACCGTATGGCGCGTCAAAGAAATTGATCCATCAAATAGACATACCTACACTCGAACTCGCAAAACATTACCTCTCCTTCTGTCACAGTCGGGTAAAAATAATATAGGTAGGTACTTATCTGTAACCAGTAGCACAGATTATATAATAGTTACTATGCCAGTAGTGTTAAATGTACGGACTTGAGTCTACTACGTCATCGCCTATTATGTTAAGTCAATGGCTTCGATAGAACAAGTTCTGATTAAACTTCGCCATTATAGAGGTAGAATCTCGTTGCAGAACTTATAATTAAAGTGCCGTAATAGTGTCATCCCTTTTTATTATTCCTTGAACTAGTTGCCGACATAAAAACATGGATTTGTAAGCTTAATTGGGTCGCTAAAACGTGACCGACAAACTTCTGCGGACTCGCAAATAAATTCTGCTGAAAGATACAGATTGTAAGGAAGCGTATTTTTGTTTAAACTGCGAGTTGCGCTTTTCATCGGTAAGTAACTTACTTTCTCAATTGATTCTTGGGGTTTTAACATCGACTTGAAAAAAATATGGACTCCGTACCGCGATACTAAAGAGTGAAGCAGGGTTCAAGCATGCTGTGTGTGTGAGATCATAGGGTTAGAATGGCGGCCGATCGTCTTACTTTAGTGTGAGTGTGTGCGTGAGAAGATCGTGTATTTACGACGATGACTGGCTTACTTTGGTGCTTCAGTTTTAATGAAGAAAAATATGGTCATTTTTCTTCACGTCGATGGGTTTTAAATATTTTTTTGACATTAACTGAACTGAAAAGGCAAACTATTTATCACGGCTGCTAGGTAAATAGATCAACCATATACAACTCTACCAAGCCAACTAGACAAATGTCAAATGACTTACGACGACGAATACAACAAAATTACCAAAGGTAATTAAAAAGCTATATTGTTACACTTTAGATGAATTGCCTAAGTTTATTTTATCACCATTGCTTTTTTAATTTCCATCTGTTATTTCGTTGTATTCGTCGTCGAAAGTCGTTTGACTGTTGTCTAGTTGGCTTGGTCGGGTACTGGACGTACACACGAAAATGAACCTACATGAACCTACCCTGATCATTATTTTTAAACTTAAGCAATTATTTTGGTGGGACTCGAAACCACGTCCCTTCGCTATTCGCTATTTAATTGGTAAGAGCACTCGCCCGGATAGCGAAGGGACGTGGGTTCGAGTCCCACCGGATGACACAGTCGATTAATTTTTGTGAGTGATATTAAATTCAATTTCGTAAAAACTTGCAAAATAATTGCTTTAGTTATAAAAATATAATATAATATATAATATTGATGAAATCTAACGCCGAATCACTGGCGTAGCAAGCACTTACAAAAATTCGTCTGCTGACTAACGTCCTCCGTAGCTCAATTAATAAGAGCACTCGCCCGGATAGCGAAGGGACGTGGGTTCGAGTCCCACCGGATGACACAGTCGATTAATTTTTGTGAGTGAAATTAAATTAAATTTCTACCCTGATCAGTCATAATATACCAACGCAAGCACCCAAATATGCCTGTATCACTTTTTTGCCTCGCTCTTGCCGCAGTCACAATGACAAGTTTCAATCAGTGGACATTTTTGCATCATCCACGAGTTTAAAAATAATATTCATGACTTGTCTGTTGGCTGCAAATAGTGCGCTCGCGATTTTATTTAATCATTTAACAATTTAAGTTAATCTTTTCCCTTGTAAATTTTATTTTTATAATTTCAAATACTTTGTAGTAGTTTCACATCCTTTTTGTTTTTGGTCTGCTCTAAATGTTAACCTTTAGAGATGAAACTTAATTGGTTTAAGTGTTTTTAATTTTGTACTTTATACTTGTAACTATATGTTTCCCAAATATTAATAACATAAAAATAAAAATATTTCAACCTTGTGTTGATTGATCATATGAGTTTCATATCATTTGAAATATTTTGACAGATTGAGGTTTTGATCTTTCCAGAGCCAGGACGGAATTCGTTTTTAAAAGTATTTACATAGTAAGTTAAACCTCTATTACTCGTAATAGTGTTCATCGATCAACATTGGACTCGATTACAATGTGCCCTGTGTCTACATTTTTAAGTTCAGTCTCTCTTTTTCTTTGCTAAACAAATGAAAAAAGACTATATTAATTTAAAAACATCAGATTAAACAGCTATCATTTGGTAAGGAAATTAGAGAACCTATAGACAATTTAGTAGGGATGTAATCCGATGACGACTAAAGTTAGACGAAAACTTGGAAAAATACGTAAGAAATGGCGTCACCTAATTTGACGTTTCACATCACAAACGAAAACAGTCAATCTGTTTTCGTTTGTTTACCAAAGAAAGAGAGAGACTAAACTTACATTTAAACTTATACAGGGCACATTAGCAATGGGCGATTGTTCGAAAAAAAATAATCGAATAAATCGACCATCGACCATTCCAACAATCGAATATAGATTTAGTAATTCGGAAAAAAACCCGAATCATAATCGACTATCGAATGATAATCTATACTCGGCCCTTCGATGCATTCGATTGAATTGCCGCGACAGGACAGGCAGCGAACAAATGATTAATCGACGCAACGAATGACGATTCATTCGTTAGTAGTTAGTAGTACGGCCAGCGCACCGCACGCTCCGGTATTGCTTGCCGCTTTATCGAAGGATAATCGAATGACTGCGGTTGCTTATCGAATACATTCGATTACAGGGACCATTCGAATAATTCGATTAATTTAGTAATAATCGCCCATCGCTAGGGCACATGAATCGAGTCCAGTATATCTCAGCTTAATTCATCTAAGGATTTACTATTTTACGAGTAACAGTCGAAATCACATTTTTCTAGGCTAGACTTTGTAGGTTTTTGTTAAGCCATTTTACGCGAACTCTTTTTACCACAAAATCTGCTAGGTACTAGTTTAATATTTCTTCATTAACCAGAAAATGTTGTCGCTCATCTACACTAAAAGCTCCAAATAACTTGGCCCGTTTGCGTAGCGACCGTTATACGGGGTGCGAGGTGCATCGTATGCCAAATTAAATATGGTGCCAGATAGTCCTTAGATATAGTATTCCTAAAACTGTCACTGGCCACACGGATGTTTTCATTAATATATTTTTTATTTTACCTTTAAGAACTATGCCTACCTCGTTGGTCTAGTGGTCAGCACGCTGGGTACTATCCACGAGGTCCCGGGTTCGAATCCCCGGTCGGGCCGAGAGTGTTTGGGTTTTTCCGTCTTGAAATTACTCAGACACAGCTCCGAAGTTAGGAAGTTGGTGGTGTTAACACCTCCGTGCCTCGAAAAGCACGTTAAGCCGTTGGTCCTGCACCTGGTAGTGGATTATGTAACTGAATGAAATTATTTCAATCAAAGTTTTGTTGCTAAAGTTGGCCATTCACGGCCAGTTAAACTAATTCGTCGGTCTGAAGTACGACTAAAATTTGACGTTTTTAATATCGGTAATTAAAATCTAGACTATAGGCATAAGTACTAAAAAAGTAACTTAACATTATATATTTTTTCCACAATTGCCCATATTTTACCAGTTCGAAGACCTTCCCGCCCATTTTACCCACTAAATTAAAAAAATAAAAGTCCCCTTTGCTTGGAGAATCGCTCACGTTCTAGCAGCACTGAATGAAAGTCAGTTTTCAGATTATTTTTATGTTAGTGATGGCCAGATTAACAGAGTAACTGAAGTTATAAAATGTGACATTTTCAAGCGATTTCAATCCTGAATTGTTAGCAACAGAGTTACGTAATTAGCCCCCTGATCTCTCTACGATCATGTCGGACTGCCGTTGATATAGGCCGACGTAGTCAAAATCGGCTAGGAGGACATTTTTTTTTTTTTTAATTACTATGATTTAAAAAAATAGATTGTGTCATATTTCCATTAGATTCGTTGCGGATACATTCCTAAAGGAGTGATAAAATCAACGCCGTTTTACTGGCGTTGCTACGCCAGTAAAACACAGCATTTACAACGATTCGCCGAATGACCGTCGTCCTCTGTAGCTCAATTGGAAGAGCAATCGCCCGGATAGCGACGGGTCGTGGGTTCAAATCCCACCAGAAGACGGTGAATGAATTTTTGTGTTTGTTTTCTATAAGCTTATCAGGTAAGTACTATGATTTTATACTAAATTTATCTTATACCGAAAATTTTAAATAACATTAAAATATCGATGAAAACACCCTGTGTGGCACCATATTTAATTAAGCACATGATGCATCATGTATAATACGGAACTTGTATAACAGAGGAACCCGGTGATGTTGTTATTACAGAGTTGAGAGTCGTCTGTATTTGTGGCTAACTGGACTCGCAAATTGTATTCAAATGTATGAAGATTCTGCCCAGTTCTCGCATCATTATAGCTGTTTGTATAATATTTGAATTAACCATTATTGCCGGATTTTACTTGCAGAGGCTGCGGTCCATTACAATACTATTTGGGCTATGAAAAATTCATAACTACTAAAACGGTTACACAGTCGAAGTACCAAAATGTGAGAAGATATCCCAAATGATATAAGTCCTATGTAAACAACATTAGGTTTGAACAGACAGCTCTATTTTGAATTACTCGTATGTCATTCTGTTGGCGAATGCGACATAACTTTCACTCAACACATTCACTTCAGAGTTATTCTACCGCTCGCCTGCTGTGAAGAGTGAGTAGGCGACTCGTTGCGGTTTCAAGCGGTCGAGTGCAGTCGATCGAGTGTTTCCAAGATGCAGAGTTTTAGATGACGAACGAAAATCAGTAGAAATCTACACGCGAGTGATTCAAAAATAGAGCTCCCTGATCGAAGTAGATTGGTGAGCTACCGTGTGTACGGATGACAGCACAGCAAACTAAACACTGCGGTGTCTTATGCTGTTGCATTAGGGACGTTTTTGCAATAAAAAAATATAGTTCGTTGTACTGGCTACTGAGCATGGTCGGCAGCACTTAACTTATTACATAGGGAATAGAGGCGGTGTCAAGGTAAAAGTAGGGTAGTCTAACGTGCGGTCATGTGTACGTCAACTGCAAATCTGTTCCGTATAGTAGACCAATTTGTGTGACAGTTTACGAACTTTTACGTGCGATTTGTACTGTCTGGTTTTCCTTTAGGAATCTTAATTCGTATTTTGTTTTTATATTTATTAGATTACCTCCAAATGCAGTTCGTTGTCTGTAAAGATCAAAATGTTGTTTTACAGTTTGGTTATCGCTTTCTGCGCTTTCAAGAGGAGATAAAGAATATTGTAATTTCCCATGTTTACAAGTGGATCAACAGTGAACATTAAGGAAAGAGGGTTTGTTTTCTTAGATTTTCATAGAGAAAGCTGTTGCAGGTAAGAAAGTTGTTGCAGATGAATATCTACCTATCCATTAGGTACTATAGTGAATTCGTGTATGGATTACCCGCTAAGATGTTACCCCCCGTCTCTCTTATCATGCCTTTCCTTCAGCATTAGATTTAGGACTCGTAATCCCAATTACTTCGACCTTCAGGTATACACAAACAATTACCTCTTTCTATAATCCAATAGTCAGGATGTGCCGAACATTTAATGAAGTGGTAAAAGATCACAGTTCCCTAGATATTTACCACCTCAGCATACTTAGATTTAAGAGACGTCATGTACTTGATATCGTGTAATTTATAATGTTCTTAATTTTATTTTGATTGTTTTTTGTATTAATTTAGATTTAAATTTTTGTTTTTATTGAGTTTTTCCTAATTGTTTAATATGAAAATGAATGAAATTAATATGAATTGTCTTTATTTATTATGTATTTGTCGAACATTAAAATTCGAATATGAACTTATTCTAATTTTAATGTCTTATTAATTAATAATATGTATTTTCATTTTGGCTCGTGTAATGATTATAATTTTCCACTCCTTGTTTAATTCCTTAATAATACTACCTATAATAATAATCCATTTGTGTACATATGTTTAGAATTATGGTCCTGCGTCTATCTGTATACGAGTTGTTTTGTGTATGATATAAATAAATAAATAAGTACTCTTTAGGTCTCCAAGACCAGTGACCAAACGTTGTCAATCCTATGAAAGCTAGAAAGTCAGTGGGGACTTTCGACTAATATTTCGTTGAAGCGGGCCGCAGTAATCTATTACAACTAATAGCTTTGGCGGCAGATGCAAATGAAAGATTTAAAATATCGCACGATCTGCTTGCAGTCTGATTTATGACTCGTCGTCTGTGAAAAATGCGTTTTTATTATTTGAATAGGCATAGTACAGCAGATGTTCTATATTTCAGCCGAACTACAAAAACGAAAAGTTTACGATACTACGAAATAGATGGAACGTCTTTTTTTATCCTGTATATCATAAGAACAATCATGAGTATATACAACAAAAAAACATCAATTGTTATCCGACCGCCGGCGGTCTAATGATCCTCAAGGGATGCTGTCCACTGAAATTAGTACTTTTACGGAGAAAGAAACTGCTTAGAGAAAGATCGTCATGCCTCTTGGGCGGAAAAGCTGAAAGCTATCAATAAAATATTCTTACTGTCGAGGGAAGTTGGTACGGAACACTCATATTAGGGATCAGATGGAAAGAATTTAATTCCCTTCCCGAATTCATTCATAGACATTCCAGTGAGTTGTTCCCACGCTTTGCCTGAATGAATTACGCAGAGCTATTAGCTGGCTCACTGGAGGGCCGTTTCCGTGTTTTATTTCAGTCTAATCTAGATATCATTTCAGTTTTTGCTAACGTTCTGCCCCTGTGATATTCGAAATTAAATTTTTCGCACACAAAAATATATCGACAGTATCATCCGTGGAAATCGAAGCCACGAACCTTAGTGATCTAGCCGGATGACTCGGTCGATCAATTTTCGTGTGCGAAATTTAATTTGATTTCGTAAAATTAAATTTGCAAAAAATTGCTTAAAAATTATAAAAATATTTACTCTGTCATATTCGCCAACGAGAATATGGGAGGACACTGTGCGTAATTTGACTGGGTTTTAGATATTTAAATACTCTTTATACCCAGAATATACATTTACATTTTTTTTGTTCTTAATGGGTTTGCTCTTGACTCTAGACTAAGCCAGACGTGGCGTAGACAGAGTTGACGGCGGTGGAGTGAGCTCACCTATAAGCCTGTTCACTCTGGCTTTGAAGGTTTTGGGTTGTAATCCGTTGGAAACACTGACGCGGGTAATGAGACTGAGTATATCTTAGCTATGCACACTAAAAAATAATGTCGCGATATGGGTGGTGGTACAAAGTGTTTATAGAGAGCCGTACAATTTAGGTGATATTATTGCTAAAGCAATTTCCTAACCATAGATTCTAAAGGCCGATTTTATTTTAAAAAAACTCTTTTAAGTCAAACAAAATAGATTTAAATTTATCTCAAACATTAATTAATGTTTTGTGGTTTGCGCTCTGGACTGCAAAACCAACGGTAGTAGGTTCCAATCGCTCAAGGGAAAAAGTTTCTGTGATGAGCACGAGCACTGTACCTGAGTCATGCATGCTTAAAAAAGAGTTTAACTCTGTCAGTAATCCTAATTACCTTAATTATCGTAACTCGCTTTTGAACGAACCATCAAAAGATCTGCTTTCTTTTCCCAACTAAACGACCATTGAATAAATCTTTACGGAACGAACCCAACTTTTAATCACGAGGTGAAGTATGTACACGGCCGCACATGGGACTAACCTCTTTGACCTTAAGACCGTCACTATTCCGTACGTAATTAAAGCTGTTTTCGTAGTTCACATGGGTAACCTGACGTGCTGCCGACTGTACTTCTCCTCATTAACGTTGGAACTTGTCGGCATCGGGTGAACTTTACCCGCATCTAAGTTTAAACTCGCTTTGCAAGAGATTAAACGTAAGCTTGACATCAACTTTTCAATTCTATCCTGCTTAATTATTATTTTTAATCCGAAAGTAAATCTGTATGTCTGTATATTATAACCCTGCAGTGCTCTACTAATTTAGTCGTTTGGCAGTTATTGAGATAGTTTCAGACTATACTCATCATCCTCCTAGCGTTACCCGGTCGTGCACTCGCACGCGAGGGCCCAAGGTTCACTTTGACCATGATCCAGGATATAGCGGATCAGGAAATTACAGTGGAGCTACTGCCATCTGACCTCCGTGACCCAGTTAACAAGGGAACCTAACCAGTTTGGATCATGGTTACCATGCAGTCGCCTGAACGTGCAGGTTTCCTCACGATGTTTTTCCTCATCGTAAGAGCATCGGAACAACCAATCTAACATAACTCAGTAAAAGTCATTGGTACATGGCGGAGAGGCAATCCGCTAGCCACTGCGCCACCGGTGCTCTTACGACGATAGTTTAAGACTATAGTAAACATACAAATAAGAAGCAACGGTGGTAATACACCCACACCCAAACAGAAAATATGAATTGATATATTGACCCGACCGGGGATCGAACCTTAAAAGATAGAGATGGCGATACCTTAAAAACCTTGAGTTGAGTTATATCTACAGGCTAAAGTAGATACTAAGATTAACTATACGAACCTTAGTATCTACTTTACAACATTAACATTATTCTCACTTACACATAAGCGCTATAATTAATCCAAGCACACCGTCACTCCATTAATACCCCGGGGAGAATTTCTCACGGGCTTACATTTCGGAATCGGGCCCGTATCGATGGCTTTCTGTAATCGATTTCAGTTAAATGTAATTACTTTGCCTCTGTCGGGATCAGATACGATTTTTTATTTTATTTATTTACTTATTTTTGGGTACATATCACAACGTATAGAATACCAATTACCATACTTAATGGATGAATGAATGTCCTCCTAGCCGCATTTCGGCTACAGCGGCCTGTCTCAACAGAGATTAACCAACTGCGCAGGAGCTATTATAGTGCACAAGTGTGTGCGCAATACACAGGTGCACTCTCTGTTTCTTCGCTCTCATAATTCGGTGAGACGGCAGTCCAACATGACCGTGCTTTCCGAGGCACGGGGCAACTAGCTAGTTATTTCAAGACAAAAAAACCTAACACTTGCGGCCCGACCCAGGATTCGAACCCGGGACCTTGTGGATAGTACCCAGCGTGCTAAATATGGTATCTGCCTTGTTGGTGTAGTGGTACTTAGCTACGAAAAAAAACACTATAGCCCAGTTGCAGCAACAAGTGTTAAACTTCTGCTGGGTTCATTGTCTACTACTAGCAAATCCGCACGACTTCGCTTACGCCAAAAGTCGGATTTTCCATACAAACTTTCATCCCCCACTTCACACCCCCTGATGAATTTATATCGCTACTAAAAGTGGCCTATGTCTTTCCCACGGTCTCAATACCAAATATCATTTGAATCTGTCCAGTAGTTTCGGAGCCTATTCAATAAACAATTAAATCCTTCCTCTTTACAATATTATCAGTGTAGATTATAACATTATCTCCTCGGAAACTGTTAAATTAATGACACTAATGAGCTTAAAAAGCCTATTCAATTAAATTCAATATATTTATATCAGGCAGAGCCCATATCGTGTTAGTAACAATTATTTCACTTAAAACTAGTGTTAGTAGAAGATATAAAACATTGAAAATTCTTAATAATATTAAAATTGCCACAACACATAGATAGCACCTATACCTATTGACTGCTCCTATAACTACTCGTAAGAGTACTATACGCTTCAGAGATTATAAAGTCCGACCGCTTATCTAAGACGTCGCCTGCGGGGTAGAAGCCGAAGTGCGGGAGGCGGGAGCTTGCTTGTGATTGATAGGGTGATTTGAATTTTGAAATTCGCATTCTTTTCAAAATTCAAATAACCCGATCAAATCCCAGTCCTCCCTACCCACACACTCCTGTACGCAGGCGAAGTCTCAGAACACGACTGCCTGCGGCCAGAAGTTCTCCTAATGAAGATTTTCAGGTGCTGGGTCTGGAGTTACAGACTTAAATCGTAAGGCCACCTAACCTTAGCCAACGTTTTTTGTAAGTATAATGGGTGAAAGACATATCTGGGTGAATTTCCCAACAGCAAATTTTACGCGGCATAAGTGAAATCGGCATTACAGGGTGATACAATGAGGCTTATTTTTTTTTATTGATAGAAGGCGTTATCCCTTATACGAGACCATAAATATTTTTTGATTAGAAATGCGTGAAATTTGGAATAAAAAATGATAAAGCACCATATTTTTCATTTCGGTTGCGCGGTCAAATCCATTTTTCTGTTTAATTTCCCTTATACAGTAAAAACTTTTGGTTATTTAGTATTATTGCTTATTTAATTTAAATTGTAAATAGTAATAGTACTATCACATAATAACTTCATAATTAAATCTATTTAATTAAATTTCTTATAAGTAAAAATGAATGTGGTCAAATAAGACTTTTCATATCGGTGAATTTTAGTTTGTCGAGAATGTTTTTACGTGGGACTACTCTAGCTCTTTCCCCCCGCGCTAAAACGCTACCTACCAGTGACACCTCAGTGCTTAAAGTGAATAGTCGTGGGCCACTTGCTCCGTGTTCCCACCAAAAAAAGTAAGCAGTTGGTTTTGGTGACATGGGAATTTTTTTTTCATTTCCGCAGGTTGAAATATATTGTCATCTAATGCGCCATAAAATGTATGAAATATTTATTAGTGTCCTTCCCAAAGTACGTTTATTAGAGTGGTATTAACAACGTTATGACTTTAAAACTTTTATTGTTATATTAAATTTTGTTATTGGTTTTAATATCGGTGTTTTCATTTCGGTTGATTCGGTGGCCTAGATTAACCACCGAAATGATAAAAAATATCATTTCTGTGAATATTATTAATTTCGGTAAAGAATTGTTCATATCGGTGATTGTTTTTCTCATTTCAATGGCTTCATTATATCATTTCGGTGAAATCTATACACCTCAAAAGGAAAAAAAATACTTATGTAGAAACATTTTGGTTGTCTGTTATTTTATTTGACCTAAAATTGTAAATGTTGGCAAAAACCAATATCTTACAGCAGAATTAAATGATAAAATCTGAAAACATAACTCATTTACTTCGTTATATAAACTTGTACGGACCCCCGGGACACGAGTCTAACTTGCACCCGATCGGTTTTATAATAATAATAATGATTTATTGCAGATACAGGATCCATATTTATAATTACAATAAAAGATATAAAAAGTTAAATAATTAAATTTAAAATAAAATTAAGGATAGGTTGCTGGTGGTCCACATCCAATACTAAATGCCGTTAGCGGCCTTTACTTAGGTGTCGGTAGCCAACCAGTGTCCATACATACTGGTTCCGACTAACCTGTCTTTTAGCTCACTAATAATTGTGTTCTTACACCTACCAACTCTGTCCATGAAAGACGCTATTCTATGCCTCATGACTGCATCGAATGAGTTAACTGCAGCAGCTGTAAACATCTCCGAGGCACTGCAACAGCGCCTCAACCCCATGAGCTGCCTGAAGATGTCGTTATAATGCACTCGCATGCAATCACGCGACTTCCGCGTGTAGCTTGTCCAGAGCTGACAGGTGTAAAACGATTGACGATAAGTTTTGAACAATAGGATTTTAACTTCAATATTACACTTGAAGAACCGTCTCGAAATCATGTTACCGACCACACATAGTCCTCGGGTCCGATACTGGGGGGCCGGAACTCTGTAACACAGGGTATCCTAGTGCAGGTTCCGCTCCCTCACTTTGGCCTATTGTAGGATTGCATGCTTTAATACTATTTAATTAGTATCTAAGTGATGTTGTAAAGCCATTGTACTGAATAAATAAACGGATTTTGATTTGATTTGATTTGATAGTGCTCTTCTTTGTCGCTCAATATCGGCATCGTCTTTTTGATCTGTTGTAAGAATGTGGCCAAGGTACTTAAAAGTATTCGTTATTTTAACTGCTTGTCCTCCCAAAGAAACCCCGGGAATATTTTCTGGACCTCAGACCTCAGATTATTAACATATTTGTTACCTAATCTGAGCCGCACACAGGTGCTGCTCAGTTCCTCGATCAAACCGTTAATACACAAGTTAAAAAGGTCAGGGGATGCCCCCCTGTCTTAATCCACAAGACAGGGTATAGCTATCTGATAAGGTAATGCCCCATTTGACATGATTCCTCTGGGTACTATTACCAGTATGACAAAAGGTCAAGAACTGTACTGCTGACCCTGGTCCTACGTAACTTTTCCCACAAAAGGTCATGCTAAAGAGTATCAAATGCGTGACTCAGGTCAAGGAAACATGCATAGACAGTAGTATCATTTTTTACATAATAGTTTACTACCTGTTTGAGTGAAAAAACAGCCAAGTCAGTAGACATTTGCGGCCTGAATCCAAATTAGGCATCATCTATTTTCAGATAAGAGGCCATTTTTTGTTGTAATATTTTTTCAAGTACCTTAGCCACAACCTTAGCCAGGGATATTGGTCTTGTTTTTTACAATAGGGACAACGATTGTTTTTATGAGGTCATATGGTAGGTAAGAATGCTGCAAACAGAGACCAAAAAATCGAGTAAGCACATCACCGACAAGCGGGCCCGCACACAGAAGGTGCTCAATACTGAGGCCGTCGTGACCCGGGGATCTGCCACGTTTCATCTTTCTTAATATTATCATAATATCATCAGAGGAGACGCCGCAACCCCCTGTTTCACGACGATCCTCTTTTGATTTATTGTCATTTAAAAAAATATTTTCATTGGGGTTAAAAATAGGTGCTTCTATTTTAAAAAATGTACCAAAAACTTTGGAAATGTTTTTTGGGTCCATTAATTGTCCCTCATCAGATACGGGTAAACTAGTTTTAGAATTTACATTTTTAATTGATTTCCAAATTATCACGAAATTTTTAACACATATTCACTGAGACCTTGATATTGTTATTTTTTCTATTCAACATTCAAAGTAACTTTTACATAAACTTTATAGTGTATAGATAGAAGTAATTTTGTTGAAGGTTTTTGATAGGTGGATAAGTGTTTTAATTTCGGTGGCGAGTTATTTCATTTCGGCGAAACGTTTTTTTCATTTCAGTGGCATCAAAACTTTGAGCTACTGCATCTTTTTAGTTTATTAAGATATTTTGATGGCGTTACGTATGGGTATAAACAACATCAAGAAATATCATAAACCATAGTTGGAATTCGAAAATTGTTAAAAATAAAAAAGGTCACCGAAATGATAAAAAAATCAACCTTGTTGAAATTCACCCATCTAAGCTGCTAAAGATTTTTTAAATTCGCTTGTCTTACCCGGGAATGGAACCAGTTTTCACATTTTTTTTATTTTAAAGACCAAATGTACTAGTAAGTACTAGTAATACACTAACTGAACATTAATTCTACCAATTCGTACATAATTAAAAAGCGAGGATTTTTGTTATTTTAAGTTATATTACTTCGATTAGCGAATTTTAGAAATCTTTGAATGGTTTAAGAATAAAGAAATATCTCCTTTCAGTACGTAAAATGAGCTAACCAAATGATTTAAGGTAGTTCCTTGCCAAGGAATTTTTTCTTTTCACATTTTTTCCACCCTGTAGACTCTGTATTTTGTGTTATAGAGTTTGACATAGTTTTGTCGCTTGATAAGTTAAAGTATGAAATACTATTAGTTAATCTGTGGTTATAAGTAAGATAATGCAATAAAGCCTTAATAATTTCTTCCCCAAACCCGTAAACGGCTCAGAACCTTTTTCCTGAATCCTATTTGCCCATCAGTATAAAATATACACATAACAAAGAAAAAAAACACAATCGTAATCTTTAACATAATACATTTTACGCCTGCTTCGTTACTGGTTAACAATATTAAAGAATCAATACTGGTTTTTGTATGTAAGTACTATATGTATTCTGTCTGTGAGTCTCACTACTTACTTATTCCCTTACTAATATTGAATTTTCCACTGCTATAACACTTGTTTAAATGATACGACTAGTTTGGAATAAATGGTTTAAAGGTGACATGACTTATTGGAGACAAACATTTCAAATTAACCGACTTATATTTATTCAAGTGTTATAGCAATAATAAGTAACTATTATATAATCTGTGGCAATGTCAAAATCTTTACTAATATTATAAAGAGGAAGGATTTGATTGTTTGTTTGTTTGTATTGAATAGGCTTCGAAACTACAATAGGTACAGAGATAGTTGGTGACCCTAGAAAGAACATAGGTACTTTTTGTCGCGATATAAGGTCATCAAGGGGGTGAAGTGGGGCATAAAATTTTGTATGGAAACGACTTCTAGCGCGGGCGAAGTTGCGGGGAACTGTTAGTTATTAATAAGGGGGTTATTATTTTAGGCTACCCTAACTTATAACTTGTTCTACAATCTGCCTCTGTTATTCTCGACAAGGCCTCTTCAATACGAACGTAAACTGCTTACAAATTCCTTTATCTGTAACAATGCTCTTCTCAGTTATTGACCCTCGTCACGCTTTGACGTTTAATAAACTTTTGAAAGTCAGCAAATTGAGCCAATACATACAGGGTGGGCCAGCCCAGACGGATGTACATTTCTAGAAAGTTAGCTTAGGGACTAATCAGATGGTAAAAAATCGTGAGAGCTGAGAATCACTTACTTTAATGTTTCTTGGAGTAACTTTTAAAAAATCCATACAGTTCGGACTAAGTCAATCAAATGAAAATTAAATGCACCTAAATTCTGCTCATCGATCTGGATTTTTTCAAAATAGTACTTTGCACAGTGTAGTATATGTCGAGGTGTATAAATAGAGGAGCGACGATGGCGTAGTGGCTAGCGGGTTGCCTCTTATGCGAGAGGTACCGGGTTCGATCCACGTGCCGCCATGTACCAATGACTTTTTCAGAGTTACACAATGCACACGATGTGCGACCATGATCCAAACTGGTCAGGTTTTCATGTTAACAGGGTCACGGAGGTCAGAGGGCAGTTGCTTAACTGTAACCTGATCTGTCATATCCTGGATTATGGTCCAAAGCGGATTCTGGACCCTCGCGTGCGAGTGCACAATCGGGATAACGCTAAGATGATGATAATGATGACAGGGTATAAGTAAGAAACTGCAATGAAATGAAACTTTCATTAGGCAAAAAAAGACCATAACTCCATAACCAAATATCTCTTGTAATCGGATAATCATTTTCCTAACATGTTGTAAAAACACGAATACTCAATGTTTTTTTTTTTAATTAAAAAAAAATAATGTAGGTTTGAGCTACGTTCGTCGAGGAACTCAGAGGAAATTTATTTGTAAAATGTATACGTTTACAACATCTTTTTAATGTTCTTTTTTGACTAAGTATAAAGCGATATCTTCTTGAAGTTCCTTCTATTTAAAACCTTAAAAAATATATACCTTAGAAACGGGATATAAATCGACCTTAGAGCGTGATATGCCGTCACCGTTGCGTCGTAAATTACCAGGGATTTATTGTTTATTTATTCAAACACAGATTCTATACTCTTGCATACGCATTAAATTAAGTATGTAATAGTTTTTACCATTTGAATATCACAAAACCTGAGCAGCAGCAGTAATGTATAATAAAAAAGTATTCAGAGTTATCTCAAGCACGAAAGTTATGGAAAGACGAATAAATGGCTGGAAAACCCTATTCAAAGGCACATCTGTGGCTCATACTTAAACAGTTAAGAACCAAGGTTGCTTTTGCTTTTACAAGACGTGTTTTTTAAAGGAGATACACAAAAAGGGCGTTTTTTATTTAAACACTAAATTTATGTTTTATATGTAAAACTAATCGACAGTGTTTAGCATACTTAAACAAAATAGAAATGCTTTTGTACGTTAATTCCTGGCTGACTCGAGTGAGCCAAGTGATTAAATGACTTTAGAACTATTCGAGTGACTCAACCGAGTTGTATTCGAATTGTAAAATTACTCGGTTGAATTGATTTGACTAAACGCATCACTAGGTTCGAGTTGTATCACAGAATAAATAACAGTACACGTACAGAAGAATCACTCTGCAAAGCTCTTTTATTTATTTATAAGGTCCAATTTAGGTCGTACTGCGCCAATTGCCTGCCGATATTGTTTGCCTATAATTCTATCGCGTAACCTCCCTTCTTGCGCGTAAGGATAAACAACACGACGCAGCGAGTGAGTGAGCATGAGTGACGATGGGTCCAATTAAGGGTGGTTTTAGTGCCATGCGGATTTGCTCCCTCCTCCTCCTCATAGTCGTATACCTCATGTCTGAGGGTCGTGATCATTCATATCAGCCTATTGCAGTCCACTGCTGGACATAGGCCTCTCCAAGACTGCGCCAACTTTCACGGTCCTCCGCTTCTCGCATCCAGCCACCATCGTGATCATTACGTGGAATGAAACACACACAAAGACTTTCTTCGCAATTTTTATTGGAGTGGTTTGCCATTGTCTGTGTTCTCCATTTCACACACAAGCCCACTAGTGTGCAGGTTCCTCACGATGTTTATCTTCACCGTAAGGCAGCGATATCTTTAAAAAAGACTGTTTTATAGTAAAAACAATTTACTATTTAGAATTTTAACTAATTCTTTTACTATGACTTAAGCTTGTATTCAAACTCAGCGGTACAGGCGGGGATCGAACTCACGACCTCACGGATAAGAAGTGAAGTTTTCTCGGCTAGGCTATCGCGCCATCGGATTTGCTAACACAAGCGGAATTGGCCTGCAGTGGCACCCGCAAAGAACCATTTCATAAGTTTATCCCGCGTCTCACGTCCGCTTATCACACTTTACAATAAATACAAATGAAATGGTTCTTCGCTAGTGTTGCTATGCGGGCCAATCCCAGATGCGTTGTCATAAAAACGCCGTCACGCGAAACGCGCTATCCGGCCGGTGCGTGGCAATCCGACTGTATTCGACCGACCGACTCGATTCGGTCGATTCCACGCATATCTCTGTAGCTTCATGCCTACACTGCTGAGGTCGCCAGGTAAGTAAAGAAAGAAAGAAAATACATTTATTCAGCAAACACACACACACACACGAAAGCTTACAAACACGGAAAACACAAGGCTATTACTACAAAGGTGTAAGCAACGTAGTAACTATTATATAATCTATGGTGTGAGTGCCGAAAGGCATCAGCATTATTCGTGACAACCGAGCAAGCGGCATGCCACGAAGCTGGTTTTTATGCTGTCAAAAAATCCCTTATTCAGCAGGGCTGGGTTTGTTCGTTTTTCAATTGCATGTACACATTCTGAAGAATTTGGATTTTAACAGACTTCTATCCAATTATTTCTAGGCTTTAGGTATCGTTTATGGAGCACATTTTAAAAAATAAAATAGATAAGTCAAGTTTTCACCATGAAATATTATGTCCAATTCAATTTCAAATTTTGCGTGATCGTCTACACGTGAAAGCGATAGAAACAATCCTTAATGGATTGTTATATAAAACATAAAAGCATTACTTTGCGGTGGTTCGCTTCATCGCAACCATATGGAATAGTGTAGTATGCGATCCGCTTTTGTTTTCTTGGTAAAAACACGTGTTTTGGTTTTTCTCATAGATTATTGCATATTGATAGTGGTTGAAAAGTTTCTATTGCTTGTCTACCACAAATTGGCCCTTGTCAAAAACTTTTGCGAAGAGCTTCTGGCGCATACCAATTATATAATCACCGTCAGTACAGTACGGATAAGCCAACAATTACTTACCTTCTAAAGTTAAGCTTAGAGTTGATATGGATCTAGTAAAACAACTACTGGATCTGTTAGCTTTGCATGTAAGTTGAGGAACTTACTGCTTATAGTAATAACATCACTTTAGCTGACTTTGGCATAGTCTACTGTAGGAATTATATAAGCACACATTTTAGATGATTAAATAAGGACGACCAGGTAAACACTGAGGTACGCTGTTTTAATAAAGATATTTTTAGGGTTCCGTTCCTCAAAAAGGAACCCTTATATAATCACTTTGTTGTCTTTCTGTCAAGACTTTTTTTTAGGAATGCGTATTGGTATCAAGTTGAAATTAACATCAAATACTTATGGATACGGTCCCTTGAAGCTGCCTAGGTATTATCGCGAACATGCAAGTATCGAAGTAAGTAGTAGGTCGTGGTCGCATGATCACGCTGTCACAGAATAAGTACTAGTACTCCGTACAGAAGTTTGACTTTGTTATGAAATTCAAGGAAATATCTACTCAATTTTGTCAACGATATGGTGTAATTCAGTTCGCCTCAGACTCAAGCACATTTATTTATTCATTTATTTATTAATACACTAAACCTATTCAGTGACGTACTATCACGCAACGCGATAGGGTTGACTGCTACAAAAAGCTACTACGCCATCTAGCGCATCTTTCTAGGACTTTATTCATGCTTGTCCAGCCAGCAACGTGCCGCGCGCCAGCCGGCCAATAAAAAACGCGCTAGCGTGTCACTGCCGGCTAGCGACATCCAACTTGTTTAGCCCCTTACAAGGGGTCGCCACGCGTAGGTACATTTTTGCTACCTACGCGGGGAGTTAAACAGGCCTGACGCTGTGAATAGTTTTCACTTTTATTTTGGAAATCAATGGAAGGCCCAGATAAGCAGAAGACATCCTGCGACATTCTTGACATTTACAAATAAAATATTTTGTAACAAAACACGAACCGCTCTTGTAAATAAAATTATAACAAACATAATTTTACTGGAATAATGAATTTGATTTTATTGAAAAGCTGAAACCTAGTTCGCAAAACAGTAACGAAATATAACAGTAATTTAATATTAAAGGAAGATTGAACGATTCCTTGTTTAATTCAAATATAAGGTAAATACAACAAGGCGATATTATCAAAGTTCAAAAGATGTAAGCAACCCATACAGTATCTTTACCAGCCAAATGTAAATACATCAGAGAAAGGTATACAAATAGTGTATCAAGAAACAACAAGGTAGGTAGTTACAGCACTTACAGCGCAAACTCTATATTATGTTTAACTAACCGATTCTCGCAAATTCGTCCGCACAAGTGTCGAATTCCCCATACTAATTTACATCCCCCTTTTTACCCCCTGGTTAAATTTCCTTAAATCCTTAAATACGTCATACTTAGTTACTAACCAAATAGCGAAATAGAATTTTAGAGTCCCGTAACCAAAGGGTTAAAACGGGACCCTATTACTAAGACACCTTTGTCCGTCGTTCTGTCTGTATGTCACGCGTGAAACCGGGGTGACTCGCTAATTGCCAGAAATAATTAAAACGGCCGACTTAAAGACACTTCTACATCTTATCGTTTTATACCACACGCACTAACTTACCTCTCAAATCGAGTACTTAAAAAGTAACAAGGTATCAAGTAAGAACAAACTCTGTCCCTCTCAAGTTGCCGGCGTGAGGCATGACTAGGAAATCTTAATTTACTACGACTCGACCTCGTAGACTTGCTACGAGACCGCTACGGATTTCGTAGCTACAAGTATTTATTTGTTGGCTGACTACGGCCCGCTTGTACACTCGTAGCAAGATTTATTCCGCAGCATGGAATGTGTGTCCGTGTTTTTTTAATTATATTTAATATTAGACTTACTTCAATCGAACTTTGTTGCACTTTTTCTTTTTGTAAATAAATAATGTTTAATATTATTACTAACTAAGAGGTAATTTCATGTCATTAATAATATAAATCTGAATTAATAAATAATACGTACAGCTATTTTTTGTATTTCAAATTCAAAGACTTTTCTAAAATTATCATCCGGTCATAACACTGACCTCAAAGTAGTACTAATACGCTGGACCAAAGATTCTTTACGAAGTGACAGAATGTTTTTGCGACTAATCAAAGCGCCCCCACCGAAGTTCCGCGGAACTAAAATAGAGTAATTTGCTTAAGTTTATGATGTAAACTGACAACTCTTATTAGTTCCGTGGACCGTCACCACACGCTCACTACAGCCGTCAGCGCCAAAATGGCGACAATCAAATAATCACATTTTGTCATTACCAACATTCAATCCAGCATACTTGTAATACTTGAGATCAGTACCTTAGCCGGTCACATCATATTTTGTTAAATAAAAGTTAAGTTTACTCAGCCTCATCGCAAGGGCTATTTTTAATTATATTGTAAATAATCTTTTTATTTTTGCAATCATTAGTTGTATGTACGTACGTAAATATTTAAAAACAGAATAAAATACATATAAACAGTTAAAAAAAGTTAAGGTAAAAAAAATGCTAAAATAACATGTCATCATCAGCTTGTTATTTGGGATTGACTGATGACGAATCTTTTTTACATTTCCAAGTAAAGATTACTAGTAATTATTGAATCTTAAAAATTTTATTCACTGTGTTTGTCTCGTTCTTCAACAATCGTTTTAATTATTTGTAAATTAATTATTTAAGTATTTCTTAAAGCAAAGCCTTTCTCTTACCGTAAATTTAAAATTAACAATGAGTTGCCTTTGAAGTGCTCAGGCTTCTTACCTGAAAAGCCTTTTTAAACTATTTATGGAGACCTGCTAATGAATGGATGTCTGAATTGCCCGAGAGCCATAATAGTTGCACAGCAAGAATTATTTACCTTGTAAGTCTATAACTCTGTCTATGTATTAAAACAAAATGTATAGTAGAAAACGTTAGTTTTTATTTATTTATTTAATTAAATAATTGCTAAAAAGCTAAATCGAATTTTAGCTGTTTGGTCAGTATTTCTGACCAAACACCTAAGAATAACATGCTTTATCACCCTAGGCAGTAATATGTTAACTTTGGCCCCAATAAATACTTTACTTTAAAAAAATACTTATACACCCATCGCCGACAAATATATCATGACCTCTTATTAGTACAAATCGGATGGTAAAGAAAGTCCCTGTATCTCTGAATGTACTTATTATATTAAGATAGATTGCCTAGTGTGCACTGGATTACACATGCTCAAACAATATAATGCGCTTTAAAATTTATTCAGTACATTTTCAGTCTATAAAAAACATACATATTACCTACAGGCAAAAATTAAAAAAACAAAAACTTTGTACTCTACTGACCTAAACTAAAGCCCAAGCGGTGTTTTAAACTCTTAAATCAACATACAGAATTCTACTTTTTAGAGTTCCAACGTTAAATTGACAACGACTTCAAAGAAAATTGTTTAAAAGTATACCTTTGTCAATAATGTCCCTATAGAAGCGAAAGTTTTTGCTAAAATAAATTCACAAAAGGAGTAGCTAAAAATACCTCTCCCCGTAAACCAGCTAAGTACGAAAGTTTAAGCAGTCTTTGTTATCGAACACACAATTGAAATGAAACAACAGAAAAATGTACTGCCACGTGACCCCCTAAAAGTGTTGACTCAATCCCTGCAAAATATAGGAGGCTTATGTACGAAAACGTGATGGAAATTAAAAGGGAAGCGGTGGAAAATGGCGCTCCCCTTTTGGAAGCCCCAAACTGGCTAACTGGCTGTAACACTAAGTGACATTATAGGGATTTAGAATGAAATTGCCGTTTTTAAGGTGGGTACAGACGGCAGCACGTCAGTTTACTCGTGTGAACTACAAAAACAGCTTTTATTGCGTAGGGAATAGAGGCGGTTTAAGGTCAAAGTGGCGTAGTCTGACTTGCGGCTGTGTGTACTAGCCCATCCATTCTATAATATTATAAATGCGAAAGTGTGTCTGCCTGTGTGTTACCTCTTGACGCTTAAACCACTGAACCGATTGAGATGAAATTTGGTATGGAGACAGTTCGAGATCCTGGAAAGGACAAAGGCTACATTTTGTCGCGATATAAAACATTAAGGGAGTGAAGTGGGGGAAGAAAGTTTATATGGAAAATCCAACTCTTGCGGGCGAAGTCGCGGGGATCCACTAGTTTCAAATAAAAGTAAATAATATTTGAACATTTTGAAAATATTAAAACAATTTTACGGATTACTTCGCGATTTATTTACATTTTAATTTCGTTCGACTATTCGCGTAAACGTAAGAAACAAATATTTTGAAATGAAATTGTAGTAGGTTAACAGATGACAGCACATCAAAGTAAACATGGCGGTAGCCAAAGCTGTTATAATAGACGCGATTTTGTAATAATCGCTGACTTTTTAATCAAAATCCAAATTTAAATATTAATCTAAGGAAAAAACAAAACACTGTTTTTAGGATTCCGTGGCCGAATGGTAAAAACGGGAACCCTTATAGTTTTGTCAAGTCTGTCTGTCTGTCTGCCCGTCCGTATGTCACAGCCACTTTATTCTGAAACTTATTAGCATTACACTGAAACTTGGTAGGTAGATGTATCCTGTTAACCGCTTTACGATTCTCATACAAAAAGAAATAATGTTATTTAAAGGGGGGGGGGGGGAGCTCCCATACAAGAAACTAAAAACAAACAAAAAATTGACAAACCTATGCGTGTATCTATGGGTAGGTCTTTTAAAATGACATCGAGGTTCCTAATACCATTATCTCTAAAAGTATATTCTAACGCTTCTAAAGTGGTAAGTTGGGTGCTTCGCTGCTAAAGTTAGATGAGGGGACCCCCCCCCCCCCATCTAACTTTTGAACGAAAATTGGTTTAAACGAGATCGAACTAGTAATTTTTCAGATATAGCACATTTTCAACAACCGCAAACATAACTTTGTTCTTCATACAAACACTATGAAAAACAAAGTAATATTTTCTGTCAACAAAATATTGTGCTATTTTGGCTAAGTGTATCCTAATTCAGTAAAAGTTGTCACGGAACCCTAAGTGCACGAGTCCGACTCGCACTTGGTCGGTTTTTTCTTTTGAGAAAAATGTTGAGATAAAGCATGTAGAAAAAGTCTAATAAAATACCAAGGAAACGAACACGGCACGCAATTTATACTACTTTACGCGCCAGCGGCTTTTTCAAATTAAAAAAAAAAATGTAGGTTTGAGCTACGTTTGTCGAGGAACTCAGAGGAAATTTATTTGTAAAATGTATACGTTTACAACATCTTTTTAATGTTCTTTTTTGACTAAGTATAAAGCGATATCTTCTTGAAGTTCCTTCTATTAAAAACCTTAAAAAATATATACCTTAGAAACGGGATATTAATCGACCTTAGAGCGTGATATGCCGTCACCGTTGCGTCGTAAATTACCAGGGATTTATTGTTTATTTATTCAAACACAGATTCTATACTCTTGCATACGCATTAAATTAAGTATGTAATAGTTTTTACCATTTGAATATCACAAAACCCGAGCAGCAGCAGTATTGTATAATAAAAAAGTATTCAGAGTTATCTCAAGCACGAAAGTTATGGAAAGACGAATAAATGGCTGGAAAACCCTATTCAAAGGCACATCTGTGGCTCATACTTAAACAGTTAAGAACCAAGGTTGCTTTTGCTTTTACAAGACGTGTTTTTTTAAAGGAGATACACAAAAAGGGCGTTTTTTATTTAAACACTAAATTTATGTTTTATATGTAAAACTAATCGACAGTGTTTAGCATACTTAAACAAAATAGAAATGCTTTTGTACGTTAATTCCTGGCTGACTCGAGTGAGCCAAGTGATTAAATGACTTTAGAACTATTCGAGTGACTCAACCGAGTTGTATTCGAATTGTAAAATTACTCGGTTGAATTGATTTGACTAAACGCATCACTAGGTTCGAGTTGTATCACAGAATAAATAACAGTACACGTACAGAAGAATCACTCTGCAAAGCTCTTTTATTTATTTATAAGGTCCAATTTAGGTCGTACTGCGCCAATTGCCTGCCGATATTGTTTGCCTATAATTCTATCGCGTAACCTCCCTTCTTGCGCGTAAGGATAAACAACACGACGCAGCGAGTGAGTGAGCATGAGTGACGATGGGTCCAATTAAGGGTGGTTTTAGTGCCATGCGGATTTGCTCCCTCCTCCTCCTCATAGTCGTATACCTCATGTCTGAGGGTCGTGATCATTCATATCAGCCTATTGCAGTCCACTGCTGGACATAGGCCTCTCCAAGACTGCGCCAACTTTCACGGTCCTCCGCTTCTCGCATCCAGCCACCATCGTGATCATTACGTGGAATGAAACACACACAAAGACTTTCTTCGCAATTTTTATTGGAGTGGTTTGCCATTGTCTGTGTTCTCCATTTCACACACAAGCCCACTAGTGTGCAGGTTCCTCACGATGTTTATCTTCACCGTAAGGCAGCGATATCTTTAAAAAAGACTGTTTTATAGTAAAAACAATTTACTATTTAGAATTTTAACTAATTCTTTTACTATGACTTAAGCTTGTATTCAAACTCAGCGGTACAGGCGGGGATCGAACTCACGACCTCACGGATAAGAAGTGAAGTTTTCTCGGCTAGGCTATCGCGCCATCGGATTTGCTAACACAAGCGGAATTGGCCTGCAGTGGCACCCGCAAAGAACCATTTCATAAGTTTATCCCGCGTCTCACGTCCGCTTATCACACTTTACAATAAATACAAATGAAATGGTTCTTCGCTAGTGTTGCTATGCGGGCCAATCCCAGATGCGTTGTCATAAAAACGCCGTCACGCGAAACGCGCTATCCGGCCGGTGCGTGGCAATCCGACTGTATTCGACCGACCGACTCGATTCGGTCGATTCCACGCATATCTCTGTAGCTTCATGCCTACACTGCTGAGGTCGCCAGGTAAGTAAAGAAAGAAAGAAAATACATTTATTCAGCAAACACACACACACACACGAAAGCTTACAAACACGGAAAACACAAGGCTATTACTACAAAGGTGTAAGCAACGTAGTAACTATTATATAATCTATGGTGTGAGTGCCGAAAGGCATCAGCATTATTCGTGACAACCGAGCAAGCGGCATGCCACGAAGCTGGTTTGCAGCGGAAGCCGTAGTACTCCATAGCAACAAAGTTAATGTTCATTTGAGTAAGTCCGTCAAGCATTCTCAATTTCAGCATCCATGCAACTTCATCGTCTCCGTTGTAATTATACAGGGTCGTTATAAGTCCTTGTTTGTAACTTTAAGGTCGTTATAAATGAGGCAACTTGTTATTTATAGTGTACACGCTCAAAGGAAACGCGAGACGACTGTAATAAAAGGCGCTATGAAGCCTATGTAATCCAATATGAGTATTCAACTTAACACTTTATTCCTAAGTTAACATTGAGAAAAGTAAAATGTTCTCAATGTAGGGTTCCACACACCATTTTAAGTACCAGTACATGATGGCGGGCTCAACTATCGGTTGAATGAACGAATTTTCTAATGTCAAAAATCAGTACTTAAAAAATCCGCTAGATGGCGTTGACCAAAATAAGTCAGGTAGATTTTAATTTATGTAGAAGGCAGGTTTAAACTATGATCATGTTATACGAGTACAATTTTAGGGTTCCGTAGTCCGACAAGGAACCCTTATAAGATCGTTTAGTCCGTCCTAGTCTGTCACAGCAGAATATCTTCTACGTTTATAGACTGATTTGCATGTAACTCTGGTTCCAGAATACATCACATACAGATCTCATTTTTAAAAATACAAAAAAAAAAAAACCTTTTTAAGGGTACCTCCCCATACATGTAAAGGGGGGGGGTGAATTATTTTTTGAGTGCCCCTTGTGTGGGGTATCGTTAAAAAGGACTATGAAAATAAGGTAGGGTTTAATACAACACTTTTTTATCAGCTTTACCATTTGCGAGATATATCCCGCCAAAGTCGTTAACGGTGTCCCCCCCCCCCCCCAAATCACTAACGTAAAGAAACAGGCGCGGAAACTCTTATTTAAAATTGTGTCGGGTATCCTGTGATGAATACTTTTGAAATTATAAATTAAATAAAAATATATACTTTTTTGCCTATACTGTCTAATGTTTTAAGTTAATAGTACGGAACCATTCACGCGCAAGTCCGACTCGCACTTGGCCGGTTTTTTTTATATTTAGCTTCACCGCGTACTGACAGGTAGTTTTTTAACAATTTAGTGATCATCAGGTCGTTTTTTTAACTGCATTTCGATACTCGCTTTTTTTTGACGTAAGTACTTCTACTACATGTTTGTTCTTATTTTGTTATCTGAGTGTACGCGTAATATTACAAAAAGTATTTTGTTTTTGTGTATAAGCTTAATGATTTCGGCGCAGTATATAAATAACTTAGATAGACAGCGCCATTATTCTAATAAAATTAAAATTTTATGCTGTCAAAAAATCCCTTATTCAGCAGGGCTGGGTTTGTTCGTTTTTCAATTGCATGTACACATTCTGAAGAATTTGGATTTTAACAGACTTCTATCCAATTATTTCTAGGCTTTAGGTATCGTTTATGGAGCACATTTTAAAAAATAAAATAGATAAGTCAAGTTTTCACCATGAAATATTATGTCCAATTCAATTTCAAATTTTGCGTGATCGTCTACACGTGAAAGCGATAGAAACAATCCTTAATGGATTGTTATATAAAACATAAAAGCATTACTTTGCGGTGGTTCGCTTCATCGCAACCATATGGAATAGTGTAGTATGCGATCCGCTTTTGTTTTCTTGGTAAAAACACGTGTTTTGGTTTTTCTCATAGATTATTGCATATTGATAGTGGTTGAAAAGTTTCTATTGCTTGTCTACCACAAATTGGCCCTTGTCAAAAACTTTTGCGAAGAGCTTCTGGCGCATACCAATTATATAATCACCGTCAGTACAGTACGGATAAGCCAACAATTACTTACCTTCTAAAGTTAAGCTTAGAGTTGATATGGATCTAGTAAAACAACTACTGGATCTGTTAGCTTTGCATGTAAGTTGAGGAACTTACTGCTTATAGTAATAACATCACTTTAGCTGACTTTGGCATAGTCTACTGTAGGAATTATATAAGCACACATTTTAGATGATTAAATAAGGACGACCAGGTAAACACTGAGGTACGCTGTTTTAATAAAGATATTTTTAGGGTTCCGTTCCTCAAAAAGGAACCCTTATATAATCACTTTGTTGTCTTTCTGTCAAGACTTTTTTTTAGGAATGCGTATTGGTATCAAGTTGAAATTAACATCAAATACTTATGGATACGGTCCCTTGAAGCTGCCTAGGTATTATCGCGAACATGCAAGTATCGAAGTAAGTAGTAGGTCGTGGTCGCATGATCACGCTGTCACAGAATAAGTACTAGTACTCCGTACAGAAGTTTGACTTTGCTATGAAATTCAAAGAAATATCTACTCAATGTTGTCAGCGATATGGTGTAATTCAGTTCGCCTCAGACTCAAGCACATTTATTTATTCATTTATTTATTTATACACTAAACCTATTCAGTGACGTACTATCACGCAACGCGATAGGGTTGACTGCTACAAAAAGCTACTACGCCATCTAGCGCATCTTTCTAGGACTTTATTCATGTTTGTCTAGCCAGCAACGTGCCGCGCGCCAGCCGGCCAATAAAAAACGCGCTAGCGTGTCACTGCCGGCTAGCGACATCCAACTTGTTTAGACCCTTACAAGGGGTCGCCGCGTGTATGTACATTTTTGCTACCAACGCGGGGAGTTAAACAGGCCTGACGCTGTGAATAGTTTTCACTTTTATTTTGGAAATCAATGGAAGGCCCAGATGTTTAGCAGAAGACATCCTGCGACATTCTTGACATTTACAAATAAAATATCTTGTAACAAAACACGAACCGCTTTTGTAAATAAAATTATACCAAACATAATTTTACTGGAATAATGAACTTAATTTTATTGAAAAGCTGAAACCTAGTTCGCAAAACAGTAACGAAATATAACAGTAATTTAATATTAAAGGAAGATTGAACGATTGCTTGTTTAATTCAAATATAAGGTAAATACAACGAGGCGATATTATCAAAGTTCAAAAGATGTAAGCAACCCATACAGTATCTTTACCAGCTAAATGTAAATACATCAGAGAAAGGTATACAAATAGTGTATCAAGAAACAACAAGGTAGGTAGTTACAGCACTTACAGCGCAAACTCTATATTATGTTTAACTAACCGATTCTCGCAAATTCGTCCGCACAAGTGTCGAATTCCCCATACTTATTTACATCCCCCTTTTTACCCCCTGGTTGAATTTCCTTAAATCCTTAAATACGTCATACTTAGTTACTAACTAAATAGCGAAATAGAATTTTAGAGTCCCGTAACCAAAGGGTTAAAACGGGACCCTATTACTAAGACACCTTTGTCCGTCGTTCTGTCTGTATGTCACGCGTGAAACCGGGGCGACTCGCTAATTGCCAGAAATAATTAAAACGGCCGACTTAAAGACACTTCTACATCTTATCGTTTTATACCACACGCACTAACTTACCTATTAAATCGAGTACTTAAAAAGTAACAAGGTATCAAGTAAGAACAAACTCTGTCCCTCTCAAGTTGCCGGCGTGAGGCATGACTACGAAATCTTAATTTACTACGACTCGACCTCGTAGACTTGCTACGAGACCGCTACGGATTTCGTAGCTACAAGTATTTATTTATTGGCTGACTACGGCCCGCTTGTACACTCGTAGCAAGATTTATTCCGCAGCATGGAATGTGTGTCCGTGTTTTTTGAGTATATTTAATATTAGACTTACTTCAATCGAACTTTGTTGCACTTTTTCTTTTTGTAAATAAATAATGTTTAATATTATTACTAACTAAGAGGTAATTTCATGTTATTAATAATATAAATCTGAATTAATAAATAATACGTACAGCTATTTTTTGTATTTCAAATTCAAAGACTTTTCTAAAATTATCATCCGGTCATAACACTGACCTCAAAGTAGTACTAATACGCTGGACCAAAGATTCTTTACAAAGTGACAGAATGTTTTTGCGACTAATCAAAGCGCCCCCACCGAAGTTCCGCAGAACTAAAATAGAGTAATTTGCTTAAGTTTATGATGTAAACTGACAACTCTTATTAGTTCCGTGGACCATCACCACACGCTCACTACAGCCGTCAGCGCCAAAATGGCGACAATCAAATAATCACATTTTGTCATTACCAACATTCAATTCAGCATACTTGTAATACTTGTGATCAGTACCTTAGCCGGTCACATCATATTTTGTTAAATAAAAGTTAAGTTCACTCAGCCTCATCGCAAGGGCTTAATTAGTATTTTTATATATATTTTTAATTATATTGTAAATAATCTTTTTATTTTTGCAATCATTAGTTGTATGTACGTACGTAAATATTTAAAAACAGAATAAAATACATATAAACAGTTAAAAAAAGTTAAGGTAAAAAAAATGCTAAAATAACATGTCATCATCAGCTTGTTATTTGGGATTGACTGATGACGAATCTTTTTTACATTTCCAAGTAAAGATTACTAGTAATTATTGAATCTTAAAAATTTTATTCACTGTGTTTGTCTCGTTCTTCAACAATCGTTTTAATTATTTGTAAATTAATTATTTAAGTATTTCTTAAAGCAAAGCCTTTCTCTTACCGTAAATTTAAAATTAACAATGAGTTGCCTTTGAAGTGCTCAGGCTTCTTACCTAAAAAGCCTTTTTAAACTATTTATGGAGACCTGCTAATGAATGGATGTCTGAATTGCCCGAGAGCCATAATAGTTGCACAGCAAGAATTATTTACCTTGTAAGTCTATAACTCTATGTGTTAAAACAAAATGTATAGTAGAAAACGTTAGTTTTTATTTATTTAATTAATTAAATAATTGCTAAAAAGCTAAATCGAATTTTAGCTGTTTGGTCAGTATTTCTGACCAAACACCTAAGTATAACATGCCTTATCACCCTAGGCAGTAATATGTTAACTTTGGCCCCAATAAATACTTTACTTTAAAAAAAATACTTATACACCCATCGCCGACAAATATATCATGACCTCTTATTAGTACAAATCGGATGGTAAAGAAAGTTCCTGTATCTCTGAATGTACTTATTATATTAAGATAGATTGCCTAGGTTGTGCACTGGATTACACATGCTCAAACAATATAATGCGCTTAAAAATTTATTCAGTACATTTTCAGTCTATAAAAAACATACATATTACCTACAGGCAAAAATTTAAAAAACAAAAACTTTGTACTCTACTGACCTAAACTAAAGCCCAAGCGTTGTTTTAAACTTTTAAATCAACGTACAGAATTCTACTTTTTAGAGTTCCAGCGTTAAATTGACAACGACTTCAAAGAAAATTGTTTAAAAGTATACCTTTGTCAATAATGTCCCTATAGAAGCGAAAGTTTTTGCTAAAATAAATTCACAAAAGGAGTAGCTAAAAATACCTCTCCCCGTAAACCAGCTAAGTACGAAAGTTTAAGCAGTCTTTGTTATCGAACACACAATTGAAATGAAACAACAGAAAAATGTACTGCCACGTGACCCCCTAAAAGTGTTGACTCAATCCCTGCAAAATATAGGAGGCTTATGTACGAAAACGTGATGGAAATTAAAAGGGAAGCGGTGGAAAATGGCGCTCCCCTTTTGGAAGCCCCAAACTGGCTAACTGGCTGTAACACTAAGTGACATTATAGGGATTTAGAATGAAATTGCCGTTTTTAAGGTGGGTACAGACGGCAGCACGTCAGTTTACTCGTGTGAACTACAAAAACAGCTTTTATTGCGTAGGGAATAGAGGCGGTTTAAGGTCAAAGTGGGGTAGTCTGACTTGCGGCTGTGTGTACTAGCCCATCCATTCTATAATATTATAAATGCGAAAGTGTGTCTGCCTGTGTGTTACCTCTTGACGCTTTAACCACGGAACCGATTGAGATGAAATTTGGTATGGAGACAGTTCGAGATCCTGGAAAGGACAAAGGCTACATTTTGTCGCGATATAAAACATTAAGGGAGTGAAGTGGGGGAAGAAAGTTTATATGGAAAATCCAACTCTTGCGGGCGAAGTCGCGGGGATCCACTAGTTTTAAATAAAAGTAAATAATATTTGAACATTTTGAAAATATTAAAACAATTTTACGGATTACTTCGCGATTTATTTACATTTTAATTTCGTTCGACTATTCGCGTAAACGTAAGAAACAAATATTTTGAAAAGAAATTGTAGTAGGTTAACAGATGACAGCACATCAAAGTAAACATGGCGGTAGCCAAAGCTGTTATAATAGACGCGATTTTGTAATAATCGTTGACTTTTTAATCAAAATCCAAATTTAAATATTAATCTAAGGAAAAAACAAAACACTGTTTTTAGGATTCCGTGGCCGAATGGCAAAAACGGGAACCCTTATAGTTTCGTCAAGTCTGTCTGTCTGTCTGCCCGTCCGTATGTCACAGCCACTTTATTCTGAAACTTATTAGCATTACACTGAAACTTGATAGGTAGATGTATCCTGTTAACCGCTTTACGATTCTCATACAAAAAGAAATAATGTTATTTAAAGGGGGGGGGGGGGAGCTCCCATACAAGAAACTAAAAACAAACAAAAAATTGACAAACCTATGCGTGTATCTATGGGTAGGTCTTTTAAAATGACATCGAGGTTCCTAATACCATTATCTCTAAAAGTCTATATTCTAACGCTTCTAAAGTGGTAAGTTGGGTGCTTCGCTGCTAAAGTTAGATGAGGGGACACCCCCCCCCCCCCCCATCTAACTCATGAACGAAAATTGGTTTAAACGAGATCGAACTAGTAATTTTTCAGATATAGCACATTTTCAACAACCGCAAACATAACTTTGTTCTTCATACAAACACTATGAAAAACAAAGTAATATTTTCTGTCAACAAAGTATTGTGGTATTTTGGCTAAGTGTATCCTAATTCAGTAAAAGTTGTCACGGAACCCTAAGTGCACGAGTCCGACTCGCACTTGGTCGGTTTTTTCTTTTGAGAAAAATGTTGAGATAAAGCATGTAGAAAAAGTCTAATAAAATACCAAGGAAACGAACACGGCACGCAATTTATACTACTTTACGCGCCAGCGGCGACGCAAACCCCCACTCGCCCGCCCATTGATGTTCTCACGATCCATTTTGTTGACTTTCACGCAAAATTGAAAATTAAATTTGGGAAAAATATTTTATGATGGCAACTTGGCCTATCTTTTTATTATATATCATGTGATTCTCCAGTGAGTGATGTGTTTATAGAGTAATTTTGGATTATGTGTTTTACCTACCTGACATCTTGCAAAAAGAATGCAAAAAGACAATTTTTGAAAGACTTGTGATAAACATAAACAGTACAATCAAGAATGAAGTGTCAATGAACTCAACCTTGTGACGTGAACTTTGTGCGACTGAAATATTCTAATATGAATGGCTTAAAAGGGCAAGACCCAGAGCCGTAAAACAGTTAAAAAAAAAATATTTAATAGGCTCCACTGATCATGTAATCTTTTTACAGATCTATTGGGCTCTATACACGATACTAAACGCCTAGAAAAATGTGGGTGGTGACTAAAAAGACTGTATGTATTTTCTGATTGATTTATGTACAACGTGTTCTTTTGATATTACATGAATTAACCTTTTGCAGGCCGGAACGTGGACCTACGCATAAAATCAATTTGTCATCCATTATATCTGGAATACGATCTGTTAAGACATTATTTTTTATGCTGAGTGAGACACAACAACTTTTTCTACGGAACAAAAAAAAATTAGCAGAACTCCATACCGTACTAAATTGAACGGCCTGATTGCCTCGTTGGTGTAGTGGTTAGCATGCTGGTTTCCATCCACGAGCTCCCGCCCGGGTTTTAGGACCGAAATTTGTTTTTTGTGTTTTCCTTTCTGGAAATAGCCTAGACACAGCGCAAAGTCACAAAGTGGTGTTAACACCCGTGCCTCGAAAAGCACATTAAATTGCGCCTGATCTCTCTCCGGTCATGTCGGATAGCTGCCTCACCGGACTATGAGAGTAAAGGAACAGAGAGTGCACCTGTGTATTGCATACACACTTGTGCACTATCAATTCAAAATCGCATTGTTCATGACCTCAAGATATATAGGGTCTAACGAAATTAGTTATTAACCGGCAAAGGGGGATATCTATACATCACACAGATCAAGCTCACCAAATTTGGGCCAAAAATTCAGACTAGTTACCGAGATATTCGCAATTCTCAGTTGTGAAACACACTATTTACAGCTGGTTGTGTGTGATTTTCGTATAATGCGTTTTGAATTGTGTTCGTGTAACCTACACTATCTGTAAATTGATGCGTAAAGATACAGCGTGCTTAATCATTTGCAGTATTTTAATTGTATTATTTTGTTAGAAAACATAACTTTGAAAAATGACTATAAAACTATGGTTCATTTTTTGCCATCGTATTCAGTATGATGTATAGATACCCCCCTTTGTCGGTTGATAACTAATTTCGTTAGACACTGTATATATTAGCACGGAATAATTTATCTTTTAGTTTAAATATTTCAGAAATCTGAGCCACCAGAATCAGATTGCTCCAACCTGAACCCAGATTCTATAACCAGAAACCTTAGAAAAAGTATACTCTGGCTACCGTTACAATAGGCAAGATGACAGATTTTAAAAAAGTGTTTAAAATATTCCTAAGTAGGTATCTTCTATTTCCAAAAAAATATATTATTTTTGCAATCAACAAGGGTAATATTTAAAAAAAATGCAATTTAAATGAAAGGTTCATAAATTGGCGCCAAAACGCCGTCAGGGTGTCATGGCGTCTGCTGTGATATCACACCTCAGTAAACATATTTCAAACGTTAGTGATAAAGTCGAAATTAGTATTCAGTGATAGTGAAAGTATTTACTAAGGTGTGACGTAACTCGAATCTGAATGGTGTTTAAAAAACATGGCGGATTTCAGTATTTTGCAATTTTGTTTTCTAAAATAAACTAATAAAGTCGTCTTAAAAATAAAAATAAAGATTTTTTCCATAATCTAAATATCATATTTTATATTACTTGTCGACTAGTGGTTGTAAGCACTTGTTTGACCAGAAAATACATAAAAAGGCATAAATGTTGTTAACATAGTGTAGTCCGACGTGCAGCCGTGTTCTTACTCCCTGAACCTGAAAATAGAAAAATAATAAAGTTAAAATTAAAATCTCCTACTAAAAGCATTACTTATCTCAAATGGACAAAAAACACGTTTCATATTCAAATCAAGCGCATATTACTTACTTATTCTCTGCAAACTTGTTTTATCTTCAAAAAGCATTTTAATAATCTGCACTCAATGCAAAATTTGCAAGGACTGTAGTTGAATTGCATCTACAATTAAAAATGTAATCTCAAACGTAAATGAATTTAAAAAAAAACTTAGTAGCTTATATTTGATTATTTCATTACAGTATAATTGCTATAGTTGCCATAATATTTATGTATCGCATCAAAACTATACAATTCAGCAAAATAATATGTAGATTCGATTTTATAGGTTTTAATTAACTTTACACGCGCTGCTGCAAAACAAACCAATTTGGAATTCCAATAACTTTGATATTTCCCAATCGCATGTAACAGTAGTGTGGTTGGCGTATTGTCTGCGGCTTCAATAGAAATGCTAATATTCACGCCAGTATTAATATAAGTTGTCCGCACTAATGAAATGAACATTCTCTCTCGCCCGAAAATAAACACTGAACGGATAGATACAGCAACCTTACTGGACGGTCGAAAAACTTCTCTCTAACCTATCCTAACCGCTATTATTTATTCTGTGTCCTAACTAATATAAATCGAAAGTAACTCTGTATGTTACGCAATCATGCCTAAACTACTGAACCGCATCAAATAAAATTTGGTACAGAGATAGTTTGAAACCCAGGGAAGGAAGGACATGGGCTACTTTTTGTCGCGATATAAAAAACGTCAAGTGAAATGGGGGATGAAAGTTTTTACGGAAAAACCGGCTATGGGGCGGGCGAAGTCGCGGAGAACTGCTAGTACTACTACTAGAATAAAGACCGAACGCGATGCAGCGATGGAGGACTGTTGTGGACACTCTCTGCCCCACCAGGTAGACTTCGGAGCAATGCGGCTTGCGGCTTGCGTCAAGCCTCAAGCGGCTCTGGTCGCCGCGTGGTTATCTCGGAACCCGTGCTCGGAACTATAAGAATTTATAGAATGACCGAATGCGGCCATGACAGATCACTCGGGTCTGCGGTCATGCCAAATTGTCATCTGTGATGATTATACAGTGTGTCCGACTTTGGACAAGCGATATTTTATGGGCTATTAGTTCATCAAGTGTTATCCACGAAAAAAACCTCCCCCCCTCTATAAATGACAGCCATTTTAATTTCAAAAATACTAGTATTTCTATGGATCTGGAGGTGCTAAAAGTTATGAAAATTATCCCATTTGAAAGGTAACACTAAGGTATAGGCAATAGCCTATCAAGTGAAATAAAGATCAATTCAAAATTATTTACTGTCATAGAGGATTTTTTTTTAAGTAATCTTGAATAAAATTTAAAATAGGTTTCAAACCTATTACAAAACTTAATCCAAAAATGTAAATTTTCAGAAAAAAGAAATTAAAAAAGTTTTTTTTTATTTCATTAGGATTATGTCTTAAATAAATAAAAGGCCCTAAAACTATCGCTAGTCGAAACCCGGACTATAACCGGACGGAACCTAGGCGTTTTTTTTTGTGAAATATTTTAAGAAACCATTTTGTACACGATATGAATGATGAATATTTTTCATTTCTATCTAATGATTGCCAGTCAACTAACTAATCAAATTAGGATAATTAATAATATGCGTGGTGGAGTATGGCTCTTACCTCCTCATAGTTGAGGTGAGGCCTTTGTCCAGCAGTAGAATCTAGGGATATAGATAGGCTAACTTAACTTTACTTAGTAGTACTTAGTAGTAATAGTAATAAATTATTTATTTCAGATAACAACAGTATTCATATGTGGGTTAGTAACATAAGATCAATAATTACTAATGAAGATCTTGCCGATTCAACACTTATTTCCTCCTACTTACGTGTCAGGCAAACAGTGTTTACAAAGTAAAAGCAAAACTCGGTCAGACTCGAGTGCCTCAAAAGGTTTTCTGATGAGCAAAGGACTTAAGCCGGCGCTCTAATTGTCTATTCTCTTTCTGAAAGAACTTTGACTAGGTATTAGAACTTTTACGTACAGTCGGCAGCACGTCCAAGTATACATTTGGACTCCAAAAACATTCTTTATTATTGGGTAGGGAAAAGAGACGGTCTCAAGGTCGACATGTATAGTTTGACTTGCAGCCGTGGGTACCATTGAGTATTTTACTGTACCTATACTCGTATGCCTAATTTTAACTGTACCTAGATATATGCCTACCGATTTAATCGATTACTTTCAAAATGATATAGGCATAGCTTTCTGGCCACCAATAATGGCTTTAAAACTAAGGTCAGGAAAGCAATGTTAACTTCCAAATCATGAAAACATGTCAATTCTATCTCATTGCTTTGGAATAGCTATAGCAATTGTGATAGCTATAGCAATTGTGATAGTTTTCAAGTTCTACGGAAGAAATGCCGGTCGTTTCATCTATCTACGTTCTCTAGCATTTAAGTTTCCCGTCAAAACTACGGCGCCTATTTTTATGACACATTTTTTCGGTGAATCATTCTGAAGCCTCTTTTGAGCAAATATAGCTTTATTTCGGTCGGCCGATGCGCGGCGCGATAAAGACTTCTGTGAACAGACCAAAATAAACACAATAGGACATAGGTACGTAGGTGGCCAGGAAAAGTGGTAGGTAGGTTTGGTACCTATCACGTTTACTTAGCTTCAGTAGGTACTATGCGCGACATTATGTATAGTTTGGATGGCTTACTAGGTAAATTACTCGAACCTAAACGTCAGTTAGTACTATTTATTTATTTTATTCATTTATTACAGTTTTTTGTTAACATAAATTACATTTCTTGGTGTCACTAAACGTAGTGTTAATTGTGACACTGCACATTCGAAGTTACGTGTTCAAGTTCTTTGATAATATAAGCAACAACTTTGATTAACCTAATAGTGTAGATGACATAGAGGATGAGCGGGACATTCCCAACCCAACAAAAGTGTCTTTTGACTACTTAAAGGGAAGTCTCAAAATTTGTTTATAATTAACTTTATTGAAATAAACACACTTATATTTTATTTTATTATTATGACAGAATTGAAATGCATACATAATAAGAGTAGTAAGTAGAAACACTTGCGACCGGGAAACAGTAGCAGTGACGTTATATATTAATCTATTATAATTACAGAACGTTTATAGATAAGTAGTTAATTACTACTACAAATGGTATAGTAAAAAGTCATTCCTATTTGACCTGTATGCACCCATGCATGTAGGTACTTTGTATTTTTCCAGGCCAGGGTCCCGCCCTATAAATAAAAAAATACAACATTTTATTACAATGGGCTCAATTCCAATGCGCCCTGTCTAAGATTAAATTTAGGTTCAGTCTCTCTCTTTCTCTATCAAACAAACGAAAAGAGACTACAATAATTTAGAAACGTCAAATTAAGTGATGCGATTTATAACGTATTTGTACACGTTTTTGCGTGTATTCATCTAACTTTAGTCGTCATCGAATGACATCCTTACTAAATTGTCTATGGGTTCTCTAAATTCTTTAGCCGTTTCTAAATTAATATAATCTATCGTTTTCGTTTGTTTGTCAGAGAAAGAGAGAGACTGAAGCTAAATTTAATCTTAGACCGGGCGCATTGGAATTGAGCCCACTGTTCTCTTGCCGTTGATTGATCTACCTACATACTTGCATTGTGCTATTAGGATGGCCTACGAAACATTAAAAGGACGTTCTTTTGATAGGTGCAGGACTAGCTAGGGTTCCATACTGTTACAAACAGTTACTATGAGGTATACTTTTTTCGCTCGATAATACGTTTTACTGTTATGTAATAATAAGTAAATAGTAATAAAAAATACTGTTATTTTATTTAGATGGTTATAACTCTGGTATCCGAATATATAACATCTGTGTAAGTTCAAAAAAATATGCATTTAAAAAATTATTATGTTAATGTTTTTTTTCTGAATACTGTTTATTTTTATTACTTTTTATATAACGTAGTTAGGACCAACACGGCTTTAATTGCTTTCCGAGGCACGCGGGTGTACACCACTAACTTCCTGACTCCGGGCTGTTTCTGAGTTATTTCAAGACAGAAAACCCCAAAAATGAATTCCAGCCCTACCCAGGATTCGAACCCGCGACCTCTTGGACGGAAGCCAGCGTGCTGACCGCTATACCAACATATTCATATTCATTTATTCACTTCTCACACTATTATAGGTACCAGCAGATAATACATATATATAGGCAAAAGATGGTTCTAATGCACAAGTGTATGTACAATACACAAGTGTACTCTTTGTCCCTTCACTATAGGTAGGTCGGTAAGAAGGCAATCCGATTATCCGCCATACCTACCTATACAGTGTGTCCGGGTTTCGAGTGGCGATAATTTATGGGCTAATAAGTCATCAAATATTATCGACAAAAAACCCCCATATAGGGGGTCAAATTACCCCCCCCCCCCCCTCCTCTCTCCTCTTGAAATGGCAGCCATTTTAATTATTTTTTTAAAATGCTATTTATATGGGGTCCTAAAAGTTATGAAAATGATTCTTTTGGAACGTAACGGAAGGTAGTAAAGATCAATTTTTTTTTTCAAATTTAAAACAATTAAATCGTTTTTTAAACCTGTTACAAAACTACACCCAGAAATGCAATTTTAGGATTTGTTTAAGGATGATGTCTTCGAAATTTGTTAAATAAAAACCCGGACACCTGTATGTATAGATGGCTTTGTGATGTCATGATGATGCGTTGAAGCACTTATTACACCTTCCTATTTATAGCTTCCTAACTAAGATCCTAACACAGGAAGGTACCAACCTAGTTAGGATCCTAACTAGGAGGGTTGAATCTTACTTATCTACGCGATATTTAGATAATCTTTCTGAGACAGTCTATCCCGGGATAATTTCACAGGATGAAAGAGCGAGATGGGGCAGACAGACTTATAGGCTAACTCTTATTACACTACGCTAAGTCTTAATAGTAGAAGGAGGGATAGCCAGGTGCTCTACTCTGATAACGCATTGTCCATATTTTCGCGTCACGCCGTTGCGCTCACTCGCACTGACATGCTGGCATTAGTGACAGTGGCCCTACTCCGGTTGACGATGTCCACATTTTCGAGTCAAGCCATCACGCTCGTTCGCGTTTTCATTCTAGCGTGAATAACAGGACGGCTACATTTGAAAAATACGGACGCCATCAACCGGAGTAAGGCCTCAGGGACGGCTACAGTCGCAACTACGGATTACGTCTTACAGAGTGGGGCCCCAGAAACCTTAGGAAGCGATCTTCCTAGCTAGGAAGGTAGGAACCTAAGTAGTAGTGGACTGCGACTACATCCTCCTATTTCCTAAGTAGTGCTTTAACAACAATGCTCACCTACAATAAAAAAAGAAAGAATGGTGCTTTCATATTTCTAATCCCAGTAGTTTAGGCTGTGCGTTGATGTCAATCTGTTATTGTAAATCAGTATATTTAAATATTTAGTTAAAAGAAGATAAACAAATACTAAAAATACACAAAAACAAACTAGATGACTTGGCTGTATATCTCTAGTTCCTTTGCCGAAATGCCCACCATAGTGGGAAAAAAAGAAAAGTGAAATGAAAACAGAAAAAAAGCACAACAAATCAACAAAACTAGAAAAAAGCTCAAATTATTTTAATTTGTGAGTGATAAGATGTGTTCTGAGGTGAGAAGTAAAAATAAATAAGAGGAGGCCTAAAAACAAAAGAACAAGACCAAGAGGTTATCTCGGAAATCACATCAGTCCATGGTTAATTACTTTACATCGGTCCACAATAAGTCTTTTGTGTATTTGGTAAAGGAGGTAAAACTTGTCTTACCCTGCATCGTATTACATCCAAATGCCGGCATCGAGGAAAATTTCATATGCGCAAATTGAGAAACTTTTGACATGGATGGAGACGCACCCATTGCTAGCCAGGGGAGCCAACTCAGGACTTGGCCTTGCCAAGCATGCCACCAGTGGCTTATGGGAGGAGCTGGCTTCCAGGCTCAATGCAATGGATGACGGAGTCTCCAAAACTCCAAAAGATTGGAGGCAAGTGAGTAATACTTATCTGTGTTAATATTCAAAGTATTAGGTACCTTTTGTTTGTATTGTACGCCGTTTGTGCTTTTGATTTAGTTTAAAGTACTCTAAACCTTCGGCTCACCAAACAAGTTATGCAAATAGCAATGAATTGGAGCTCTCTCACAGGTATTACATTGATTTACCTCTCACAATCTATTGCTTAACACAACCACAATGCTAAATGTCCTACCCTCGATTCACAATGCCCAATGTCTGACCATTGTGCAACTAAATAATCTAGTAAAATAGTTATCACTCAGGTATTATGATTCCAGACACAATAGATACTTAATCAATTGCTATCCAACCACCGGTGGTCTTATGATCCTCAAAGAGCTAAAAACTTATGGTCAGAGAAATGAAGGCTTATTTATTTTATTTTAGTATCTGTCAAATCTCAACACAAAACATTGTAAAAGATTAACCACTAGATTCTAAATATACTACTACATTTTTGATAATTTGTGATCTAAAGTAATTTTCTCTCATTCTGCCAGTCTTAAGATCTTGTCTGAGAGACTCAGTTCGACTGCTTATGCTGTGAGAAAGCCAGGGCCTTTAAATGACGTTGAAAGGGCAAAATAGAGTGATATTATAGATATACAATATTATAAAGAGAATGTAATAATATAATTAATAATAATAACTTTTTTGTTTGTTGTGTTTATTCGGTGGACAGCAATAACTTACTTATACCTCAATTCTGTGCTGTGCTTTAGTACTGGAATGACCTTAAATGCAAGGTGAAGAGGAAATGGTCAACAATACAGCAGTATGGCAATGGTTCCGACGGTGGTCCACCATGGGATGGCATTTTGGCACCCACAGAGGAGAGGATTCTGACAGTCATGGGGATCCAAAATTTTGGAGGGCATCAAAATGTTACTGTTGAAGTTGATGTATGTATGGTTTTCTGTTTTTCTAAAATTATTTACTTAAGTTAGTTTAAAATAAGAAACTTTTATGTTGACTAGTAGAGAATGCTTTAGGCATTTAGACTGCTCAATGGTACAACTTTTTAGGTGCAATAAAATAAATAAATAAAAACTTGCTTAGTGCATTATGCAGGTTCTGCAGAGCTGTGAGCATCGTTTTAGAGTAGAAACGCGACATGATATTTTTTTTGTAAAATTCGATGTTTATAAAAGTTATTTACATACAAGCAGTTCTCCGCGACTTCGCCCGCGCCAAAATTACTAAACACCCGCTTGATAATTTTTTATCGCAACAAAAAGTCGATGTCCTACTCAGGGTCTCAAATTATCTATTAATTATAAATTTCGACAGGCTCTGCCAACGCCAGGGTGGCCGAGAGGTTAGGCAATCGCCCGGCATGCGAGGAACGCGGGTTCGATTCCCGCCTCTGGCGGTCATTTTTTCAAGTGCAATAATATTATTTAAATTATCTCTGTACTAAATTTCATTTGAATCATTCCAGTAGTTTCGGAGCCCATTCAATACAAAAAAACAATCAAATCTTTCCTCTTTATAGTAATATGTATAGATTAAGTAGACTTCTTCTTAACCTATGTTGTGCAAGTATTTTCTCACGTAATTAAATTTTCACAGATGAGCTCAGAAAATGTTACTAAACCAGAATTCGTGCAAGCTGATATCAAGCAGGAATTTGTTCAAGAACCATTTGCTTTGATGTCACCTTTACTACCGACTCCAAGTAGGTACCAGTACCAGCAGCTGCCACTAAAGTACTTGTTACAAACCTACATACTTATCTATTTTTATGTATTTTATTGATTATTTATATATGTATTATTATTTATTTGTTCATTACATTTTTTCTATGATTTTTGCACCAAACTCCCCCTTCCTGTGAATGAGTATATTCCTTTACCTACAGGTTGTCTGGAAGAGATCGCTTATAGCGATAAGACCGCCTACATTGTACATTTTTTTTGTGTAAATTGTTGTATTTACTGTATTTTTCTGTTATGCTGTGCAATAAAGAGTTATCTATTTGTGGGAGATTTGTGGAAAACCTACTTTGAAGATAATTTACGGAATGAATGTTATCTAAAATAACATTTTAGTCCCCATCTCCGATCCAATTTGTTCCTATCTTCGATTACCTACATGACTAGGTTTCCTGCAAATCGGATGGTGTAATGCGTGCTTAACTTAATAAACGATGTATAACGACTTTAGCACACCAATGCGGCGCCGACCAATCTTATTGCAAGTCAGAGTCGATTCCTACATTTCCTACAAATGGGATTCGTCAATTTTTGTGGCGCTTTTTTGCATAGGGATAGGACATGAGTCAAAAATACCTTCCTTAGCAGTTTGACGATCATTGAGTTGGTGTAGTGGTTCGCGCTCCGGACTACAAAACCAGAGGTTGCGGCAGGCCTGTGTATCTCCCCGCGTAAGTAGCAAAAACATACCTACGCGCGGCGCCCCTACTTAGGGGCTAAAACAAGTTGCGTGTCGCTACCGGTCAGTGACACGCTCGCGCGTTTTATTCACCGGCGGCCGCGCGGCTACGTTGCTGGCTGGACGAGAATGAATAAAGTACTAGAAAGAGGCGCTAAATGGCGTTAGAAGCTTCTCGTAGCAGTCAACCCTATCGCGTCGCGTGATATTACGTCACTGAATAGGTTTAGTGTATTATGAATCATATTCCAGAGCAATAAGTATAAAATTATCTTGCAATGGATTTTTGTAGGTGTCTACACGAAAATGTGCTTGACTCTGAGGCGAACTAAATTACGCCATATTGTTGACGACATTGAGTAGACATTTATTTGAATACAATTGCTAAGTCATACTTCTGTACGAAGTACTAGGATTCTATGGTTGCGGGCTCAAACCCCGCAAGGGGCAAATGTTTGTGTGATGAGCACGAGCATTTGTACCTAAGTCAGGGATTTATTTAAACGTATATGAGTATGTCTTTCCGTTATCCTAGTCGCAATAGCACAAACTCACGCTTAGTTTGGGGCTAGGTAATTTTCTAGTGCAATAATATATTTAGATTGCAAAGTGAATGCTTATCACTTAAAAACAATAATTTATAGGTAATTGGTGTTTGTAGAAAATAAATATTTATTCCGGGATATCTTAAACTCGGCCCGGCGAACCTTGATCCCTATGACATTGACAGTTATTCCTACGACACAACATTATAGTGGCGTCACCGTTACATTAGAATCGAATCGGAGTTTTCTATAAATGCCATTTATTAAATTTCGGTAGATATATGCCATTACAATGATATTCCGTCGGAATTATAACAATTCTTAACATTCACAATAAATTATCTCAATCAGACTTTACGTTTACGTCCTGCAAAAGTTACTTCGTTCGGAAGATATCGACTAGTGCGGAAAAATATCGATAAACATATGTCGATAATGGAAACGAGTGTACTCACTAAAGTTTGCCAATTGCCATTTAAATAATAGTGAAAAACTTTTCGTCAATAACTTATATGCAATCTTAGCTAAACCGCTCAACTTAGGTATACCATTGTATGAGCAGTAGGCTCGCGGCTGCCTATCATATTCACTTAAACTCACGCAATTTTAGCCCTTATCGACATAGCCGCATATTTAGATAAAAAGCCGACCAAATTAAAAATGACACACTTTTCATAAACGTAAAGCTAAAACGTGACATTTGCGACTTACTGGGGTAAAGTAGGCAGGCCTACCATCATGGCGGGGTATTACTTCGGAGTGCAATCAAATCATGTCTAATTACGAACAACTATAACATCTAAACATACAGAAGTATGTTTTGACACTGATAAATCATAATTTTATTTATTATAAACATTTAATCGTTCCATAACTAGAAACAAACTAATTAGCAAGTTTTTTTACAAAAAAGTATTGCATCCATAGTTTTTATACGAAGTCAATACGCCGGCCATTTTTTCTTATTTAGTTTGCTTGCTTGTTGCTTTCGCGAGTGTTTTGAAAAGTAGTTTTATTGTAATTACACGATTTCTTTTGCTGTTTTGAGTGATTTTAAATGATTTCGAGGTTTAAATTTGTGTGTTTGCATTCGAAACAATGGAAAAACTGCAGTGTATAGGGTGTATTGAAAGTTCGATTTGCTTACAAAAATTACGCGCCAATCCGTCGAATCAAGTTTATTTTGTAGATAAGGCTAAGATGTATATTTAGCAAAAGACATACCTACGTGCCGATCTTATTTATAAAAAAGGTTAAAACATCTCGACATTTTCTTTTAATTGGGTAATTTTACGTTTACTCATTGTTTTGAAAGCAAACGACATTAAAGTTTTGTTTTCTTTGTTTTGTTTTTGTGCTTTGTGATAGTTAGTGCGTGGTGGAAGTGAATGCAAAAATAACAACGGCTTTTCTATAAGCCACTTTGGGTATCATTTAAATGACATGTCTTATAAATTCACTCATTTTCTTGATACTTGTGGTGGTAAAATAAATCTGCGCTTAACTAGAACACCCATTTCATCATTCATCTAATTAAGATTAAAAACTAGGTAAGTAATTGCTATTGAAATTATTTGCTAGCGTTAAAAAATATAGATACCTACTCTACCGAGGACACGATTCACCTGTTTTTTTATAAATTATTGTGACGATTTTTTATCTCATTTTATTATTGATTTCGTAAGGATCTATACTGACTTGAAATTTGTACGTGCTTACCTCGTTACAAAACTAATGCACGCTACTGATGTACATGATTTATAATCATTTAAGTTATAGGTGCTGAATGTTAAAAAGTTGCATGAAATTGTTTTTATTTCACTCAAATTTATAAAATATTTCTGGGGACACCAGGTTTTGTTTTATTTAAGATTAGATTTTATTAGTATCAGTTTTCATGTGTAGCATAATTAAGTGATAAATTAGAAATGAGTGTCATTACTTTTTCATACTTAAGTATTAGCACAGAATAAGTACTAGTACTTCGTACAGAAGTATGACTTAGCAATTGTATTCAAAGAAATGTCTACTCAATTTCGTCAACAATATGGCGTAATTTAGTTCGCCTCAGAGTCAAGCACATTTTTGTGTAGACACCTACAAAAATCCATTGCAAGATAATTTTATACTTATTGCTCTGGAATATGATTCATAATACACTAAACCTATTCAGTGACGTAATATCACGCGACGCGATAGGGTTGACTGCTACGAGAAGCTTCTAACGCCATCTGGCGCCTCTTTCTAGTACTTTATTCATTCTCGTCCAGCCAGCAACGTAGCCGCGCGGCCGCCGGTGAATAAAACGCGCGAGCGTGTCACTGACCGGTAGCGACACGCAACTTGTTTTAGCCCCTAAGTAGGGGGCGCGCGTAGGTACGTTTTTGCTACTTACGCGGGGAGATACACAGGCCTGCCTTAAGTAAGGATCGCCGCGCGTAGGTACGCTTTTGCTACCTACGTGGGGAGATACACAGGCCTGGTAGTAGTACATTCTCTATTGAATGGAACGGAGCGCGGCAAACATGCACTCACGATTGTATACCCAAGAGAATTAAAAAAATAAATAGGAAAAAAGGTGTTCAGCGATCATTTATTTATATATTTTATTCTAAATCTGATAATGACATTAGGGTTTGTGTCACGAACTCGGAATCTGAACTGCAGCTGCTGTCGCCTACGTTTATCAAAAACGGCTCATCTACAATGCTGTCGTATCGCACGTCTCGATCCCAATCATCAAAACAAAGTTTTAAAGCATTATATTGGCAGTGGTAGGGCGGTAGCCAAATCACATTAAGTGACATCGACACGACCCATCACTAACATGAACTGTCATAGGGATCAAGGTTCGCCGGGCCGGGTATAGGCATTCAGATTATAAGAATCCATATAAGATAAGTTCCTCCTAGCCGAATTTCGACTACGGCGGCCTATCTCAACAGACTTTAGCCAACTGTGAGGGACATATTATAGTGCACAAGTGTGTGCGCAATATGAGGTGCACTCTCTATTCCTTAACTTTCATAATTCGGTGAGACGGCATCCGACATGACTGTAGAGAGATCAGTCGCATGACCGACCTAACGTGCTTTCCGAGGCACGGGGATGTTAACAACACCACCAACTTCCTGATTCCGAAGCTGTGTCTGAGGAATTACAAGACAGAAAAACGCAACCCTCTCGGCCCGACCCGGGATTCGAACCCGGGATCTCGTGGATAGTACCCAGCGTGCTGACCACTAGACCAACGAGGCAATCCATATAACAAAGAAACGACGTGAAAACGACCGCTTCAATATCGTTAATTTTCGTAAAAGAACGCGTACCGCTACCGCGCGGTTCGCTGCTTTCGTGTGCTCAAGACGTAAGTAGATGTAAGTTACTCAGGGTGAAAAAAAAAATTGGCGCTCAGTAACTGTATGATTCTGGTCATGGTTCAACATACATATTTTTCATAACATTATTTTTTGTTGCACTAGCGATATAGTGCAGGATGCAACTGAAAACAGTTTTTTCTATCATCTCTCTAGGATTCTTCTTTTATCCTTACCTTAATTTTCTAACACATCTGATACACACTGTATTTCAAATGCATTTAATTTATAATCTCCTATTTTAGGTGCAGAGGAAAATATATTCGCCGAGAGAGAGGGGGAGAAATCTTCTCATGAGAATAAAATAAGAGGACCTTGTAAGTATTATTTAAAAAAACTAAATACAATTAAATTGTCATGGTGTTAAAAATTGTTTTTTATTTCAGCTAAGAGAAAGCATGTTGAAATGAAAACGGAACCGAATAACATCCCTCGTCCCTTTCGTAAAGCAAAATGTAAGTATTGTCTGCGAGATATTGAATATTTGCGTCTAGTTCGTGCAATCGAAAATATAGACACTGTTAAATTTACTTAGGTATTAATTTGAGGTCACCGATAGCTTAACCACACCTTTATTATGTACTTTAGTACCTACTATTTTGGTTACCTATTTTTTTTCATATTTTAGATCACTTTGAAGATTAGTTGTGTGTCAAACATTAGGTTTAAGTTCTGAGAGAATAAAATGCTACACAGTACCTACATACTTTTTCTGTAATTCCGTCCTCAACATAATATATTTATTACAGTAGGCCCCCTGCAGTGGGCCATGCATTCCGAGAAACGGCGACTGACGGTAGAGGAGCGACGGATGGCGGTAGAGGAGCGTCGAATGGCGGTAGAGGAGCGGCGGTTGGCGGTAGAGGAGCGGCGATTGGCGTTAGAGGAGAGACGCTCGGAGGAAGACCGAACATGGCGGAGAGACTTAATTACCGCCATTACTCGCATTTCTGATGCCATGAGCTCACCACCAGTATTTAATTAGGTTATGGTAATAGTTAATAAATGTAAATTTATTTAGAATTATGTACTAAATAGATGTAAATAAAAATTATGTATTATGAAACTTGTTTAATTCAAGAACATGTTAAGACATAAGTATGGATGTGGCGTCAACGCCCGTTCCATAGTATAACAATTTAATATTAGACAAGCAATGAGGGGATTATGCTTAATTGAATCTCTGAATTAGGCGACTGTATTACTGGTAGTACTGGTGTATGTATGTTACTGGTGGTAAATTTTTATAATATCTAATCTTTGAATTGGATATTATATCAGGCATCTGTCACTCAATGTACTTGCGCGCGATATTAGCCTACTCTCGAGCGCACCGACGGCGATGCGTAAATCAGTAGGCTGCCAACAACCGACGGGCGCGCGCGTACGCAATGTTGAATTATTTGTGTTACGTTCGATTCGTTTTTATGCAAACTAATTAAGTAATATGATTTATACATCTGGTATTTACTGTACAAATGCAATCAGAAGCATAATATGTCCTGAATTAGTCTCAGATTTAAGTAAAATTCTGGATTTATCAGAGTCTCGAACGTTTGAACTTTTTAAATCTTTTAATAAGTCATCATAATTTTACGGCAGACTGAAAGTTCCCACAGATGCTTTTTATAACTATGTATGAATACATTTTTGAAAATAATTTAGCACAGAACAACATCTTAGATCTTGTTTTCCACATTACCACTTATTAAAACTGTAAAACACTAATCATTGTAAAACATTTCAAACCAAGCTACAAATAAAATAGGCCTTGTATCGAAAGAGGCAACCCTGACTTTATTAGTTTTACTCCAAGGTCGCGTAGCTGCAGAGGAATAATAACGTTATGTTCGAAACTTAAGGCACATTTTCGGGCGCAGCGGTCTGAGACAAAAAATTGTAGGCTATTATAAGAGTAGGTATGGACGATTTTCTGACGACTTCCGAAATAGGGAGCTAGGAAATATGACGTGCTCTAGGTACTTATTTACAGTTCCGAACTGCCGAGTAAATATCAGATTTATTTAGCACACAATCTTTCATCCCCAAGAGATTTGCGAAAAAATATACTTATATCTTTCGGGGTCTCCATTGTTTTCATCCAAATCGGTTGAGCGGCTAAGGCAAAAAGTGACAGGAGTTATAGAGCAGTTCTGCACTACGTCCGATCCGAGTCCGTCAAAATATGTCTTTTTATTTTGAATATGGAAAACCGGACCGTGAATGACGGACATAGTGCGTAAACTGTCATACAAATAGTTCTACGACTACGCCGGACCGAATGTTGACAAACTCGGGTCGCATTCGGATCGGACGTAGTGCGGAACCGCTCTGAAGGTATAGGTTCGAAGCCGAGCACACGCGGCAGCAGCAGACGACGTGTCGACGCGATACTACTGGTTTGTATGCATTTCTAAGAAATGACCATTCGTGGCTAGCGACACGAAGCTTGCATTAAGGCTCCGTTCATTCTGCAGCGTGTCGCCGGTCGCGTGCGGTGCTACCGGTCGAGTTGGCATTTCACAGTTTCGCGTTTGCACTCGACCGGTTTGAACGTGTACAGTCACGTTCTTTTATCAGTCATGGATACAAATAATTTTAAAAAAAGTTAATAATGATTTCAGTACTCTATCATAACAACCAAAAACGTCGTGCCAGGCGAAAGGAAAATTATTTAAATAAATAGCAGGCCTTTTTTGAACTTCTCTCATGAGTTGCTCTGTATCAATTGCCGCCATGATTGTACAATAAATGCGCACGAACACGTCCGACAGTGAAAGCTCACATTGCAGCCCTGGCCCGTGCGCCGACCGGCACACGCGGGCGCCGGTCCGAATTTCGGCCGGTTGGGCGTGTTCAAAACGCAACCGGCCAGCACTCGGCACAGTGAAAGTCTCTACAGAGTTTCATACAAATCGCGCCGGTCGCGTGCGCACGCGTCCGGCGACACGCTGCAGAATGAATGGAGCCTTAGTGTCGCGGCGACATGTAGTCTGCTGCTGCCGCGTGTGGGGTAGTTTAGTATTTTTAAGATAAATTATTTATCGATTTCAGACTTTAACAACGGTAATAGACATGTTACCTAAGTACGGACGACGGCACGTTAAGGTATGTAATTGTAGGTAATAGGGGCGATTTTTCAACAAAATGTATAGTCTGATGTGTTGGCCACTGTACCTACACGTATTTTCCATTTGAATAAATATAACGAATATTTGAATGCCATCCAATTCATCGGTTAAAAATTGTTCATTCAAACACAAAAGGATATAAATAGATAGGTATTTAAATATTGTAAAATATTAAACCAAAATGAAATTTTAACGTGACGAGGATTTCTATAGGCAGGTAACGGAATGGAACCATTTTTTCTGCTTAGTTTAGCATAAAGTAATTTAAAGATTTGTTGAGCTCAATACAGAAGTTGAAGCCTCACTAATAAAAATACTTAAATATTTTATTAAACATTGACATTTGACATTGGATTGAAGCATTCGAGCGCTTGATTAAATTAGACTGCTATCCAATCCATTTAGGTGTCACCCTTTGAATAGGTATTAAAAACAAAACCGGGCAAGTGCGAGTCGGTTTCGCGCACGAAGGATTCCGTACCTATACAACATTAAACTATAGATATCCAAAGTACTGACCCGGCAATTTTTTGTGATGCTCTACAATGTTACGTACCTATTTGGTGCAATAGAAACCAATATAAATTGCGAATTTTATTTTTCTTTGAATTTTAATAACTTACGAAGCAGACACAAGATTTTAGAAGACTTGGAACATCTTTTAGCACGCCATAATAAAGGGCTGTTGGGTGAAAATACACGATAATTGGTGAGTGTCGTTTGTGTACCACTAGGCAATAGGCACACAAACATTAATAATAGCTTCAGCTAGCGCAGAGAGGCTTTTGACAGCTACCTAATGAACTAATGACGCGGCGCGGCGCGAGCAAACTTATTGACTCGTAAATAGGCACGATCTCGTTCCACTAGTCAGCACTGAAACGGGTTGGAAATGAACACAATGTCACTTAATATCAACACCGACTGTTGTATGTGAAGGAAGTCATTCAAAGGGATAGGTTGCTGTCGGAGAAAATACTCGGAATGGCCGAAGGATGTAATTTTTAGTTTCACCGGGTATCTTACCTAAATAGTATTTTATTTGCATGCGTACAGATAACAGTTTCCTGGCTTTAAAAATATCTATACAGATGTTTAAATACATACCTACATACCCGATATCTTATTATGTAAATTTTATTTATTTAGGCACAGAAATATTCTGTACTACCGTTCAGGCAAATAAATAAATATGAATCTTAAAAAAACAGAATCTGATATGCACAGACACGTCGTGGATGACATCATCATCATTATCTTCGCTATCCCGGCGAATGCTCTTACCAAGTGAGCTACGGAGGACGTTAGTCAGCCGACGAATTTTTGTAAGTGCTTGCTACGCCACACACTACACAGTCGATTAATTTTTGTGAGCGAAATTAAATTCAATTTCGTAAAAACATGCAAAATAATTGCTTAAGTTATAATAGTACATTATGAAACAAGTGAGTAAAGTTGCTCATTATCCACGAGGCTGTTGCAGCCCGAGCCATAGGCGAGGGCGTAAATCAGCCGAGTGTCTATTGAGCAAGTTGCTTAAGAGTTTCATACGAACTTTTTCAACACACTTGCGAGGAAAAACAAACAAGTATTGTATGAATCGTTTAATTATTAAAACACTTGGTAAATGTACAATTTTCAAAACGATATTGGGGTGTTGGTTTTTACTACTTAGATTAGGCTTTCGTTTGCATATTGTGCTGCATTCAGCATTTCTGGCGGGGTTAAATCTATTAATGGTTCATCTTCTGTACTAAAACTTGTAATTTTTACAATTATATACCACAAGACCACACAGCCACAAATGCGATAACAAGCAAAATATGAAAATCATGGCAAATGGCGCCCAAGTTTTTTTTTTTCACGTGCCAAATGTATGGTGGTTAAATTACATACAGCCATACAGCCTACTTATAATTATAATTTAATTGATAAAATGCAATTATTTTTAACGAATTATTGCGAATCGTAAATAATTTGATAATAATAAATGTTTTTCTTAATTACGGGCTCAATTAGATACTTATTCCAAAAATGTAATTGGATTTTCGGTGGCAACCATTTTTTCGTAGCATCCGGGTAATAACCCGAATAAATGTAAAATTTTCTGTTTACTCAAAAATAATTTGCAGTTATGTACTAACTTAACTTTTTAGGGGTAATTCTTTTATTATTATTATGCACGCGTGGGTTATAGTTCGGTTTATGGCCCTAAGAACAATGTAATAAGGCTCACTTTACGAGCAAGGGTGTTGAAAAAATAATTATACCATTATGCCATCTCTAAAATCCATACTAATATTATAAATGCGAAAGTGTGTCTGTCTGTCTGTCTGTTACCTCTTGATGCTTAAACCACTGAACCGATTGAGTTGAAATTTAGTATGGAGACAGTTTGAGACCCTGAAAAGGACATGGGCTACATTTTGTTGCGATATAAAAATATTAAGGGGGTGAAATGGGGCATGAAAGTTTATATGGAAAATCCAACTCTTGCGGGCGAAGTCGCGGGGTACCACTAGTAGGCCATAAATACTTAAACATTCTTAACATTTAAAAATGTACCTGGAAGCTTATAGTTTAGCCTGGTAGGTAGTTTATTTGAGTTAGTAGAATCTGCGACTGACAGTAGATACCTACACGGACTACAAAATGTAGATAGGTAGGTAAATATACGTGATTCGTTTCCCAATCACCTCGGAAAACCTTTGACGTATCGCTAGTCAAATAAATCTCGAACAAAAAACGGCGCGGTTCGAACGCTGAATATGCTGTCATGTCGTCACTCTCCCTTTATATCGGACGTCAACGATCATTACGGGCATCAAATAAAAGTTATGGACGAGGAGTTGGCAAATTGACAATAACACGATATTACTTTGTTCCTAGCTGAAAATAAATACAGGGAGAGTACCCATTACTTTTTCTTTTAAAAAACCCCTATCTCCTTAACTTACAGGAGTTTAAATAAGAAACCAAAAATTCGCATACGAGCAGCGTTGAGAATTTTTGGTTTCTTATTTAAACATAAAAAAAACTGAGTGCACTGACAGCAAGAGTGCGTTAGAACATATTGCTCGATGCGCCTCTCGATTAAGAGGTGTACCGATAGCATATTAGATCCTGGAATTAATTCACGAGAGCAGTGAAAATGGCAACCAGTTATACCTACAGTGGATACCTTCGCATAAAGGACTTCAAGGTAACGAGGAGGCAGACCGACAATTAAACCTTATTAAGTACTCGGAATTATTACGAAATTTAAAAAATAAAGACTTTAATATTTGGGAGGAGCATTTTAATGTAATTTCTTTAGAAAAGGGAATTTGGTACAAAACTATATCGTGTGAACCTCCTCGTTTACCGTGGTTTTCGAATGATAATTTAAGCCGAAAATATATTGTTCTATTACATAGACTTCCTTCTGGTCACATTTGGTCTAACAAGTTTGCTTACTTAATGAAAAAATCCAACTCTCCAAACTGTGATACATGTCGCAACAAAATAGATGATGTACTTACAGCACTTGTTGACGAAATGTGAAAAGAACCAAAGTGAGCGGCTGTCATTGGTGAGTCGACTTAATCTTAGGACTTTTGATGTAGGAGTCTTTCAAAGCATTTTAGCCAAACCTTCATCAGATGCTGCTAAACTTGTCTGCGATATGGTTTTGGTGATTCACCAGTGACAGTCACTTGTTTTTTTTATTGTTTGGTTTGTAGTTTTTGGTTAGTTTTTGTTTGGATGGTAAGATAATTAAGATTAGATTGCGATGGGACTGACATAGTATGTAAAAATCCCTAAATTAATGAAAAGAAAAAAAACGCTGAGTGTTAAAAAACATTAAAACTATAAGTACAGGAGACAGGGTCTTCCTAAAAGAAATATTAAGATAAGTAGCACCCTGTACGTAACATATTATGTTACCCAGGTAAAGTAATGTACAAGCGTCTTTTGGCCATTTTATTATATACTAAGTACAATCTATAAATTCTTCATGTTATTCTTTGTAGGGCTAGCTGCAAAATAAACTGGTTGGTTAGCCAGAACTTCTTCATTAAATATAAATTAGTTACCCTTGCCTGGGTAACCCAAGCACGTAAAAGCTTTATTTATTAGTACACCCGTGCTATTAATTAACTTATGGGTCCAATCAAGGATCATAAAATAATGATGATAAGGGCCATTTATGCTTGAAGACTTCGGGTGAGATAGGACACCGTAAATCCTGAAGGCCATATACCTACTTTACAAGTGGTGTAAAGTTAGTTGAGTGCTTTCATGATTTTATGGAGGACGTTGCATTTTGTTCATTAACTTACAAAAAATACAGCAGCCAATCGTATAGCTGTACTTACCTAAATTGCCCTGTTTTATAAATTAACTAGTGGTTACCCGCGACTTCGCCCGCAAGAGTTGGATTTTCCATATAAACATCATCCCCCATTTCACCCCCTTAATGTTTTTATTCCGCGACGAAATGTAGCCTTTGTCCTTTCCATGGTCTCGAACAGTCTCCATACCAAATTTCATTTTAATCGTTTGCGTCACGAGGTAACAGACAGACAGACAGACACACTTTCGCATTTATAATATTAGTATAGATTGTGTAAAAGCCAACTTTATTTCATAAAATAATGCCCATGCACACACTGAATTTCAGCTAAAGGTGAACGCGCATTTACCTGCGTCGTACTATTCGTATCCGTATCACTGACTCAGAGTTGGGCAAAATGTAATTAATTAAAAATTAACAATTACAATTACAAAATGTAATTGGCGAGTTCAATTATAAATTACTTGAAATTGATAAAAAGTAATTAAATTACAATTACAAATTGTAATGGTAATTGAAATTACTCAATTACTTTTTCATTTAAAATATGGTATTAATCTAAATAAAACGATAAGGTAGAGATAAATCAAATATTTAATTTTAAAAAATAACAAAAAAGAACTATTTCAAATTAGTTTTTAATGCTACTCTTTGTTTAAACATCTGATCAGAAAGTTTGTGAGATTTTGGTAAATTAATCATGGTAGCATATGAAAATAATCTCTCGACGGGACCTGACGAAGGCATTAAAGTATTATATTTAATAAACACCTGTTTGTCAATTTAGCATTGAAGTATCTTTATCCGAATCTGAAAGAACATAATAATTTCAGGTCTTGTAGAACGGAGTGATTCAGTATATTCACCTTCAGGTGAATCAGTGTCAAAAACAAAATACGAATCATCGTCTTTGTTTTTGTATGTGATTGAAGATTCTCTTGCATTTTTAACCGACTTCAAAAAAGGAGGAGGTTATCAATTCGACTGTATGTTTTTTTTGTGGCTATGTTACTTACCGCATATCTCAGTTAGTTGTGGACCGATTTCAAAAAGACAAAATGTTTACTTAGAGGCTATACCTTCTAGTTGGTCCCATTTTGGCCAAGTCGAGATCTGATGATAGGATCTTGGTGTAATCGAGGGAAATCCTCAAATTTTGAAGGCACGTATAGTGTTTTCGTACTAGTATATTAATGTTGACATGTTGTTACGTCCGATAATCATTATGTGGAGCTGAGCTGATGGCGAAACTCCCTAAAAATTAGAAGTTTAGTAATTAAAACACCAGATGTTTTGTCAGGTACTGTATAGGATGCTAACAAAACAAAGTCAAAGGCGCAGCTCCCTCCTCTTTCACTGGCACCGACTCCAAAAAATAACAGATAATAAATTGGAAATAGGTTTTTTTGTATAATTTCGTAGAACAGTTAGGTAATTTAAATATTATTTTGTACTTTTCAGTTTAGGACGTCTTGTCTTAGTGACAATTGCGTATTTTGCTTTGTAGAAGAATGTCTTTTGAGTCGCTTATGCGTTTTTGAGTAGCTCACGTATTCATTAAATGTCACTTCGCCATGTTTTCGTTTTAATGAGTGTCAAAATTCGAAGTTGCATTACGTGATCCACTAATTTTAACTTCTTTTGGTGCGCATAACGTGCACCGTGCTACTCTTTTTTATCTGAAGATTCACTGGGTAAATAGGTAAAAAACTTGCCATCAAAAATACAGGGCAACACCTCCTCGGTTGTTGGGTCGTCTTCATCTTGTTTAGTATTAGACGCCATTTCAGTAGGTACTTGTAAAATAAAAATACCCCAAAGGAAATACGCGAGCGATCTTACTTGTCGAAACCAATGCCAACGACTATGTGACGCCGCTTGTTTCCGCTTGTAAGTTCCCCGCGCCCCTCTGGCTCATTCTATGGCCTATCCGCCGCGTGCGCAGTTACAGTCGCATTTAGCAGTGCACCCACAAGATCATAGAAAACTTTATACTACGCATGATGTTTGTGTTGCGTTGCGAACGAGAATAGTCCGTTTTTCTTTGCTAGTCGAACAATGTCAACAATCTTTTTATAACTTTTAAAATAATATCAATGAATAAAATTAATAAACTATTTGATTTGAAAAGATATCGGTCTTCAACGATGACTTTACCAATGTAGATTGTGAGTTTTGTGTTTATCTTATTTTAAAACGAAACGAAACTTTCGTAAAAAAAGAAATCCAAGATTGTTTACAATATTGCACAAGCAGAAAAACAGACTTTATCCACTTAATTTTATAAAAGCAATTGAGTAATTTGAATTATAATTAATGTAATTAAAATTACCAATTACTTTTGTAATTGAATTAAAATAGTTCCAATTACATGTAATTTGAATTACAGTAGTTCAATTACTTATCATGAAATTAGTAATTCAATTACACATATTAATTAATTACGCCCAACACTGCGACTTTTATATACATATAGAGGCCAGTGGTCCGTATGTGTTCATACCATGCCCGAAGGTTCCCGCTGAAAATCAGTGTCGTGGCAATTTTAACTTGTCACGACTTATACTGAGCGGAGACTTTTTTGGCACATGGTTTTTAGTATAGAAGTTCCATTCATAATGTATAATATTAATTAATTAATTCTATGTATAATGTATTATTAATTCTTTGTATTTGTGTTTGCCGTACCAAATAAAAACGATTATGATTATTATTATATAAGTAATTATTCGCTGCACGTCGGAGTCGCAGGAGCCGCACTCACCGCGTAGGTACGTACGCGCCGAAGTCATCGCATTTTATAATAGTCTTATCCATGAACGTCCAACATGACTGTTATAGCAGATTAGACACTAAAGTTCGCTAAAGACACATCTACCTCTTTTTAAATGCACTATCATTGATGTACAGTTGTGACAACCGGCTAGTCAGGTGCAATCACAGAAGTAGGTCGTGAGTCAATGAAATCGTTATTTTAAATAACCAATAATATTTATTATAAAACTTAAACCTTGTTCCTGGTACGTCAGCTGCCGAGATATACAAAAATGTGAGGAAGGACACTGGCCTGAGGGTTGGATGCTTCATGCCCTTGATCCACCGTAGCAATCGTCCAGGTATTTGGGTAGGCGGTAGTTCTCAAAGGAAGGTGACTGTACACACCGTACACCACGGGTGGTCACTCGTATTGGTAGTGGTAGGTAGACTAACAAGGATACTCCTGGTCCTGGAATCCGTATGGCAAGCATTAGCAAGCTCGAAGACTGCCTTCGGTGAGCCCTACTGGCCACGTCCAGTACCTCACACATTATTTTATATGCAAAGCAGCAGGTTAGGCAGTACTAATTAACACTATAAACATTACACAAGCACTAAAATAAGAACTCACCCCAGCGGGACCGAAAATATAATTAAATTATAGTAAACTAGATTTCCACGTAATCAACTATGATGTGCGGACGTAACGGTTTTCTGTAGAAGAACGACACAGGCGTCGCTTAATACAGCAAGGATTGATCTGGCTGTGAGAAAACCGAACCACTGCAGCTCGCATGATCGGCTGTTATCGGATGCCTTCGGCTGCAGCGCAGGAGCTTGTCGCCTCCCACTTTAGGGATGCGTACGGGCTCCGCGAGAATGCAATAACCCTTACTCTTAATCTATGATTACTTTTTTTTTTAAATTAATTAACGTTTCTAATAATAATGTTTATTTATTATACTTTATTTATATAAGTTAGTAGCATAAAGGTTTATTTTTAAATAGTAAGTAGGAATTAAGAATTTATTGTTACGTTTATTTTGAGGTTTACTTGTATTATGTAAGTAGTTCAGGTTAACGTGTTGGGCTCTAAGTCCACAACGTTACACAGTGATTATCCCTTTCAGACCTGATGCTAAATGGCAAGGTATTTCAAAATACAAGTTACTGTTTCTAGATAATACAGGGTCGCTGAAGAAGAATATGTTACTGATTTTTTTTTTGGAAAACTGAAAAGCGGCTTTTCAGGATGCTCACGATTGTGAGGGATGGGGCCGAACCTCACGATTCTGGGGCTTGATAATAAGACGAATTATCTAAGAAATGAATATTTAATTATCATAAAAATAGTCAAAATTGTCATTTAATAACAGCATTATAATTATTTTACATTTATAGCAGGTGTTTCCTTAGACATTATCGAAAAAACAAACATTGAATACCTACTTGTAAGGGAATTTTTTTCAGTCTTAATCATATTACTTCTGTCTTTATCATCAAGTCCTCCTGGTTCATGTATTCCTTGGAGCTGGTGCTACCGCAACAGGAGCCATAACATCTTTCTCCTGGTCTTTATCTGATTGGGGCATTCAATTTTCGTCTACATCGGGGTCGACATCGAAGTCAGAGTCATTAATTGCATCCGAAATAGCATCATTATCTAATACTTTATTTGTTTCACTCTTAATGATTATTTAACGTCGAAAGAAAACCTAAAACCAAGCTCAAAACAATATTTTATTTTTATGAAAATCCCTGCAAATTTTAGCGTTTAAACCGAGCCCTCACAATTGTAAGGTTTAAGTTTGCGGCACAAAAATCCAATGAACTTTATCAGTAATCCACTATTTCTAATCTCAAATGCTATTTTGCACTCATTCTCAACAGAATAAAACAAAAACCAACCAACCAATACTTACCAGAACGAAAAATGGAATCACCATGACGACAGGTCGCGACAGGTAAACCTCGCATGGCCTTGGACGCTAACTCTGACCAACAGAGATGCCATCTGCCGCCGTAAAAAATACGTAGGCATAGGGAACTACTCTCACTTCCGTGCGAGCTCGCCCCCGTCCGCTTACCGATCTCGAGAAAGCGTATAAAAAACGTAAAATCATACTCACAAAAGTGAGTACAGGGTCCGAAAGGGAGATACTAATACACCTAAACACCTATTCCTCGGCAACCTATTAGTTACTCTGTGCTGGAACTGAGCTAATTGAGGATTAATGCTTCCGTCAAGCAAGCTACACGATTCAACAGCTTAACTGGCTAGGATTATCTAAGCTCGATTGAAATATTACTGTCACGTTCCTGATTAGGTTGGTCATGATATGACCCATTAAACATGTAACACAATTGTTATTACGAAGCAGAGATTCCCAAAGTGGTCGATATCGGCATAAAAGATTTGTTTTTACTATGATATCAGTATCGGTTTCCCTTGTAATAAACGAAAACCGAAAAAAGTATTTTTGTATTAATAGGAAAAAACTAGTACGACTTTTAAAGTAATTTGGTTAAGGTGTCAGTTCATTTTGGAAAGGGAACTCTTGCTCAAAATAGTTTGGGTATCCATGCCAACTCCCAAGGTACAATCTCTTCTATCTTAATACCGAATTCAACCCAAACCGTCCAACATCGAACATCGATATCTGCAAATTCGTTGAACGTTTTTGTAAAAAGATTTGATAGAAATTATTTGTAGTTTACCTACAAACGTAATAATATCTTAAACGGCAATGTAATAATAAATAAAAAAGTGTATAGGTAGAAGTCGTATCATCATATAATATTTTTATAACTTAAGCAATTATTTTGCAAGTTTTTACGAAATTAAATCAAATTTCGCTCACAAAAATTAATCGACTGTGTCATCCGGTGGGACTCGAACCCACGTCCCCTCGCTATCCGGGCGAGTGCTCTTACCACTAAGCTACGGAGGACGTTAGTCAGACGACGAATTCTTGTAAGTGCTTGCTACGCCAGTGAGCCGGCGTTCGATTTCATCAATACTTGGGGAATGTACCCGCATGTATCCGATGGAAATATTTTTACAAATATTTAACCATCAGTTAAAATCGAACGCCGGCTCACTGGCGTAGCAAGCACTTACAAGAATTCGTCGTCTGACTAACGTCCTCCGTAGCTTAGTGGTAAGAGCACTCGCCCGAATAGCGAGGGGACGTGGGTTCGAGTCCCACCGGATGACACAGTCGATTAATTTTTGTGAGCGAAATTTGATTTAATTTCGTATCATCATACTATAACATTAATGATAAATAGAATCGGACGAGATCGTCGTTGTCAAAAATTTTAAAATATTACTAAGATAAGTAGGTACCATAATGTTAATATTCCTAACGGAATAGAGCACTGAGCTTTAACAAACTATGGAGGCGCCCTATTGATCTATATCAAAAATTACTTATGCAAATATACATGAAATCGATTCATTCATAACAAATAAATGTTAGTCTCTTTTTAACTAGGTGATGATGACATATGAAAAAAGAGATAGATAACTTTTGCTTAGTACTCATTTTAGCAACACTTTTATGTGACGTCACGAACTTTTTGACGCGTGACCGGTACGCCATGTTTAGTTCCATGTTTCAGGTAGATCTGCTGTCAAAATATTGTTGATAGCCAAAATATTTGCGTATATTTATCATATAAAACTCCGAATGCATAATTTAGTGGCTTTTAAAACATTTTCCCGAATGAGATAAACATGCCTTCATGTTGTGTTATACAGTGTGGTGCAAGAAGAAGCAAAAATCAACCTTTATCACAGAATACTAGTACTTCGTACAGAAGTATGACTTAGCAATTGTATTCAAAGAAATGTCTACTCAATGTCGTCAACAATATGGCGTAATTTAGTTCGCCTCAGAGTCAAGCACATTTTCGTGTAGACACCTACAAAAATCCATTGCAAGATAATTTCATACTTATTGCTCTGAAATATGATTCATAATACACTAAACCTATTCAGTGACGTAATATCACGCGACGCGATAGGGTTGACTGCTACGAGAAGCTTCTAACGCCATCTAGCGCCTCTTTCTAGTACTTTATTCATTCTCGTCCAGCCAGCAACGTAGCCGCGCGGCCGCCGGTGAATAAAACGCGCGAGCGTGGCTCTGGCCGGTAGCGACACGCAACTGGTTTAACACCTACGTAGGTGCGCCGCGCGTAGGTACGTTTTTGCTACCTCCGCGGGGAGATACACAGGCCTGCCTTTATTGACTCTCCATAGGTTATGATTATTTTTTTCCTATTTATAAAGAATGTACAAAGTAAAAGTGTAAAGTGATCTAACAAAATGATATTAATAAAGAAAATGACGAAGTTGTGATAGTGTTTTTTGGTGTTTTCTGAGTTAATTTCTGAATACAACTTGAATTGATTTCGTTCGAATATCTAGTGTTGTGATACATTATATGAGATATCGATACATTTTACATAGCTTTATTTCCTCTAATGTGTTTTGTTCTGCCTGCAGATTTCCTGTAAACGAAATCTTTAAGGATAAATGGATAGAGGTTATTGGTCAGGAAAACATAAACCCGCGCCATAAAATACTATATGTTTGCTAGATGCACTTCGACGAAAGTAGCTTCAACAGAACTCTGAATGTAATTAGATTACGTGATGGTGCAGTGCCTATACCTTCCCTTCTGGTAAGAATTATTCGTAAAATGTTATGAAATTGGAGTGTGATTTAATAAGAAAACACTCTTAGTATGTCCCATTTTGAATAAAGTTGTTTCATTTTCATTCTTTTTCCAGAGGCGAGGCACAAATTGTACCTTAAGTGACCCAAATTAATTTTTAAAATATTTATTTTTACTAAACCTAAATATATAGATTATTTCTTTAATAATAATTTGTTATTTTCTATACGTTAGTATCTGACGCTATTTGGTTCACCCGCCATAAGGATCGCGCTCTTGGATTCGCTGAACCTAGCGACACCAGCGCCATAATTTCGGCTACCGTACACCGAACGCCGACCAATATTCCTAATATTTATTTTTTATTGAATCCGTCGTTCCGTTTGATGTAAACAACACAATCACTCACGGAAATAATAATATTATTTTCGTATTTATTGTGTTGAAATAGTTTTAATCAGTTCACATAACCTCCTTTTATTGAAGTCGATTAAAAGGTATAAACTAAAATTAAAGGTTTGGATAGATATCGATAAAACTGTTACTATACTAGTCGGCAAGTTACAACACTAGGGACTGCCGCCATATTTTGTTCCAGGTTTAGGAAGAGGTATGTACGCTTTTTTCGTAGGTATGGCTGGTCCATATATATTTCAAGTCAGTGGAATAGAGGAACAAACACGAGCTGTCAAACGAAACCAAAATAGGATGACATTTGTGTGTGTAGAATTTTTCATGAATGTGTGTCAGTGATGTATGTCATGTCGCTTATTACATTAGTATCGATATCGATAAAATTAATTTGTAACATTAATAGTAGGGTAATTAAATTAATAAAACAAAAATTGGATGGGATGCGATTTTCATGGCTGAAACTATGCTTCTGGAGTGAAGACATTTAAGAAAAACTCAAGAGGATACGGTTGTTTCAAAAATAATAAATGAAATGAAAAATATGATATAAAAAGGTTGTTGTTTAAATCGTTTATTTAAAAAACAAACTTATAGAGATGCAACTTAGTGCATTTATATTAGACATAAGCTACTTTTTCGTTGGCGTCAAATCTAGTTAGAGAGAGGTCGATGGTGTGGACTGTTGCAATAGCGGTAACGATGATTCACATGTGAATGCCGCTGGTACAATATCTTTGTAAACATAGGACGAAACTGTACGTCTAGGCTTTATCTTGACCTGTGAAATAGAAATATAGAACATATGATCTAGTCCCAAACTAGGCAAACCATATAATACGTAGACATAACCATAAGTAGACATTGCTATCTAATGAAACATCCGGCAAACTTAAGGCATGAATTTTTTTATCCAAGTTATTCGGAACTTTGACAGATACATTTATTACTAATGTTAGTAACTATTCTAACAGGTAAAAACTGCATGGATCGGCTAAGTACCTTCAATAGTAATTACATTCCCAGCTGATTCATATCTAAACTTAGGTACTTAAACAACAGTAACATAATATTATAAAACGAAAGAAACAAAATATCGATAACTTGATACAGCCCTAGTGTAAAACGAAAATTATTTCTTTACACAAAATATTCGTCAATTCTGCATTATTTGTATTGTATATTTGCTTCTTACATTAATAAATGTTTAAAGAAGAGAATTATCCCACTAAGCACTTAAAATTCGAAACGCATTGGCAAAAATTAACCTAAAATAGGTGGTGTCCATTTGTAACAATTTACCTGTGAAATGAACATTTTCGGGGTTATTTCGCTGTGTCGTACAACAATTAATTAACAAGTCACTATGTTTCACCAAGAAATATTTCAAAAAAATATCCACGATTTCATGCAATATTTGAAAAATTAAAATAGCTGTAATTCTCAGCGTGCCGATACGTGCCGACAAACTGTTTGACAGTTTCAAAAGCGGTTCTGTTACATCGCATCACACATCTCTTTTTATCATACAGTTTTGCTGATTGAGACATCTCGCTCGCTCAGCCCTTTGTACTTCTATTCCGCTAGGTATATTAACTTTATGGTAGGTACCTAGGTTCTAAACGAACTAACTGAAAATCTCTAAGCATAGGACGATATTTTTTTACTTTTTACAGACAAGGATAACCATTTTTTTTAATGATTAAGGTTTAGGTACCTACACAATATCCATTTTTAGAATATTTCTCTGATAATCTGTTGATAAGTTTCCAATCAGCTTATCTTGCTTCAGTTCAAAAATACGTATTAAATTGCTTCCCCGGTACTGAAATTACCTCCGAAATACAAGAAAAGAGGTTATTGGTTTTCTTTGTATTTCGAATGATTCGCAATTATTGGAAGAAGGTAGCCCTTGGTAACGAAACGATCCTTAAGGAAATTTATGGCAAGTAGGTAGGTAAGGTACATTAAATGTATCAAGCAGGTACACACGACCGCACGTCAGACGTCAAAGTCAAGGTTAGGTAACTTTAAACTTGATTTCCTACGTAATAAAGTTATTTCTGTAGTTCAAATGTGTAACCTGACATGCTGCCAACTGTATTATGTGTATTTATTATACATCAGCACATCAAGGTAATGGGCTTATTTCACCTTCCTGAATTTCTCTTTACCACTATTTGCAAATAGCAGCAAATAGTGGTAAAGAGAAAATAGATAAGTTCTCCACTCTAAGGTCTTTCTGACCCAGCGATTGTGGTTCATCCGTGCAATGTGCCCTGCCCATCTCCATTTACGGCTCTCAATCTCTTCGACCACGTCGATGTCGTCTTTTCTCTAATCCATTGTTTCTTTTGTGATCTTACAGAGAAACGTCACGCATCTGTCTCTCCATTGCTCGTTGTGCAACACGGAGTCTCTTAGCTCTTTTCTGTCAGCGTCGTGGTTTCCATCACATATACGAACACCGGCAGAACACACTGATTAAACACCTTGGTCTTCAGGTGTTGAGAAATTTTCCTGGAGCGCAGAACATGGTTGTTTGCCCCGATTGCTGCCCAAGCTTGTCCAATGCGTCTACCTCGCAACCTGATCTTCGAAACCAAGAGTAATTTTGTAGCCTAGATAGATGTAGGTAGTGGTCGACAAATTTTACAGGTAGGACGTGATTTTCGCGTTTGTAATGTTCGTCTTGTTTTTGGTGTTTGACATAATTAATTATTAACCTTCACGTTTCATGTTTTCAGACACAATAGAATATTAATTGTTATTGACCCGCCCCCGGGTCTTATGGGGTTTGACAGGTTAAACATTTGCTAATTTACGTTGTAGTGTCCTTTGGTTGTCAAATCTAGCTTCGTAAAGGTTTTCAAGGGCAGCGTTAAAGAATTTCGGCGATATGGTGTTACCCTGGTGGACGCCTCTCTCCAGCATGAACGCATTTGTTAACTTGACACTCGAGGCAGAGGAAGACCGTTTAAAAAATGGACAGATGACATCCGGCAACAGGTTAGCATTAACTGAATGCAAGTAGCCGGGGACAAGAGTCTGTAAAAGGTTGAAGAGAAACCCAAAGGCTGATTAAGATGGCTGTAGATAGATTTATTGAAATTGCGATAAAAATGGCGCAGAAGATGGCACCTTAAGGTACCTACTTCTTAGGTGCCATCTTCTGTCAAAGTTCGGCGACCATCATAGCAACTTGCACCCTTGTTACCCCCGCTCTAAACAATGATCGAGTAATACTTCCAAACAAACCATTGGCGTAGGTTCTTCAGCCAGAAGTTTATATTGGAAAAACATTTGCGCGAACGAAGTCGCAGGCAACCAGACAGGCAGGAGCGTCGGTGGCGTAATGGATAGCGGGTTGCCTCTGATAATGATTATGATCCAAACCTGACCAGGTTCGCCTGTTAGCAGGGTCATGGAGGTCAGATAGCAGTCGCTCCACTGTAATTACCTGATCTGCCACATCCTGGATCATGGTCCAAAGCGGACCCTGGGCCCTCGCGTGCGAGTGCACAATCGGGATAACGCTAGGATGATGATGTTGACTATACTTACCTACCTATACTACAGTTACAGCTCTAGCTCACCAATTTCACAATAAGGTATTGATCCGCAGCAGTTTATGTTCAATGTTGGGAAATGATTCTTTGAGAGGCTATGTAACGTACCTACAAGAATGAATGTCTCTTTAAATGTAATAACCTACCTATTTCTACTCTTTATTTCTAACAGCTTTTGATCTAATCTGACATTTTTAAAGACATGTAATCATCTTTTTTCCTAATTCGCTAGAAATTGCTTAAATGGCGTTCAGTTTCAATGTTACTAGGTACTATCAGTTATTAGAAAAACAATTAAATGTCGTTACCCCTAGCACTAGGAAATAATTGGATAATTTGTAAAGGTCAGTCACGCATGCTTGCCAAATTGCCTTGTTGCTAGCCAATGGGGTTCCTTACAGCGAAATCATCCCATCGACGCCATGGGCGTTTGCAATTGCAATTACTTTTAAAGGGATTTTTCAAAGTAGAAAGTATTAGAGAGTTTTTTTTAAATAAAATTTCAATGTTGATATCCTTCTTTTAAAAATCTCCAAAAAAAGTTTTACTTATAACAAGATACTTATGAGTCCTCTCCAAATTCCTGTCGGAGTGTACTAAATCGACTCGAAAAGCTGGTTTTCGGGTTTTAGAAAACAATACCAGATATTGAATTTAAAATGTTCATTAGTTTCCTATTTTATGTGTTTTTACTTTTACATAAGTACTAAGTAACTTAATAAATAAACACTAGTTTGTTATAATAAAGGTAAGTAATAAAATTATCTGAAAAAAGTTTTTTATTTCAATTCTCTGTCGGCAACGTTCCACGCCGTGTCGGTGCTGAGGCCTTACTCCGGTTAAAGATGCCCGTAGTTTCGACTGTAGCCGTCCCTGTCACTCACGCCAGAATAACAACGCGAACGAGCGAGATGGCTAGACTCGAAAATACGGACGTCCTCAACCGGAGTAGGGCCTCAGGGCCCGTAGGTCAAGATCTTGGAGGTGACGTGTCTAGGAAGGTGCAATCTATTCTTAAACGCAGTTCTCTATCGCTAACAAAATGTATGAAACTGACATTAACCATCGAAACAGCACGTGACTTTTGCATACATATTAAGACATTAAATTTATTTGGCCAGCGAAGTTCGCTCAACAGTGATGGCATCTTGTGTAAGGGCTGAGGTATTATCCCGTTACTTATGCAAGACTCGTAGTCTTCAAAATATTACCCCTATAAAATCCGTGTCTTCTGAATTATGATCGCTACTAGGGCCTTAAGTAAAGTGCACTACATCACGTACAGAAGCTAGCACATCGGACTACACATTTTTGTTGCAAAAACACCTTTATTACCACTGCATAACATGACACAGTGTTTATGTTGACGTGCTGTCGTTACATAAAAGCTGACGAGGAAAACTTTTGGCTTGTTCTCCGATGGCGACCTCCTTCAATATTCATAATGACTGGTCCCAAGTTTCTGCCACAGTATGATGGTCATACAACTTGTATAGCTGGGCCCTATTTCAGGAAACTTAATAGACTAATAATATGGGCCCATGAACTAATATTTTTTACAAGTTTACTAGTGTGCGTTTCTCGAAGCTACGGTAGTAAAATATTAGTTACTAGTTACCAGCTAATAAATATTAGCAAAAATTACTAGAGTAAATTCAATTTGGTTTCTCGAAAAACAATGTTTTTAAATACTCTTGTAAATTACATTAATAAAGCTATTAGTCTCAGAAGGCTTGTAAAATATATTAGCTCAAACTATTAGACTTAAATTGAACAGTTTATTTTTTTAAATATGATATTTTTAACCATAAGCACTTACAAAATACAATAATATCAATTATTAATTTACTTTAAATCTCAGTGAATAAAACATTTTGGTTTTACATTGTACCAAACAAAAAAATAAATAAAACACAACAAGAATGAAGGTCAACACAAGAATAGGGACCGAAAAAAAAAACGAAATTTTGAGGTTAAAATCGTAGAAAAAAATCATATGTTGCAGCAGTGCAAGATTATTGCAACTCGCAAATGCCCGGTTTTTTAATCATGTATGAACGTCCGAGCCAGACTAATATTTTCTGCTACTATTAGTTATTAGTCTAGTACCTGTTTTTGACAAACAGAAAATATTAGGACTAGTATTTTTTTTTTACTAATAGCTAATGTACTAGTAAACTAATATTTTCGTGAAATAGGGCCCTGGAGTTACACTACGTCTACAGTACATCTACTGAACTGACCATTCCTAGTTTCGTAACTACATTTGGTTGAGTTATGAAAAGTGTAGCTAAGACTTTTCATAGTCGTCAACATGAGACTTTATTTTTGTTGCAAAATCATAATTGTAGAATGTTTAACTTGGCTTTTGCAGTTTGCTTTAAGTGATTGATTAATTTAGTACGTTATCTCGAATACAGTATTAGTTCCAGCGTTTTTCACCAAATTGCACCGGTTGTAATCGCTTCTGCGCCGAAAAATGTAAAAGAAAAACGCAAACTTGAAAACACGTGTTTTCCCAAACATAAGACTAATCTAGATCGATTTTTCACCCCCACATACCAAATGTCAGCAAATCGTTAGAGCCGCTTCAGTGATCTGAAATATAAGTATGTATAAATAAATAAGTTTATATACAAGAATTGCTCGTTTAAATGTATAAGATATGTAGGTACAATGGAAGTACCTACCACTCTATTACAATTGCCAAGCATTGTCGTTTTACCCTTGCTTTTCCTTCAGTCATGATGTTATGACGAATGCTGTGGCAAGATGTATGGTGGCAGACTAAAAATAAGCATAACAAAAAGCATTCAGTCATTTCTTTATTTATTTAAGCTTTATTGAACAACTAAAACTTTGTACAAAAGGCGGACTTAGTGCCTACTGGCGTTCTCTACCAGTCATACCTTTGTGCTAAGCAGAAATGAAAAGTGGGCGGTGCGACAAAGGTAAAAACAAAATTATTAAATTTATTTAAAGTAAAAAAAACTATAGTAATAATATTGTTACTGCACTAAGCCTAAAATATGTAATTTAAATAGTAATACTATAGTACATATAAAATACCTACAAAAATAGTCATTTCTTCCCTCTTTTTGAAGTCATTCTCCTTTTAGTGATCCGTTCCACAAGAGTAAAATATTAACCTTTATATGATCACTTACTTTGTTGTCCGTCTGTCGTCAGGACCCTTTTTCTCAGGAAAGAATCGAGGTATCAAGTTGAAATTGACTCGCACTTGGCAGGTGGTTTTTTAAAACAAAGAGGAAAAGTTAATTTTAAAATCACGGCATAACATGTCGCACAGACTGTATTATTGCATTTCACATGCGTCTGGGGTGCAAAATATCTGCAGATAATATCTAGATTTGAGGGAAATGAAAATCTGTCTAGACACAGAGCCCTGTGGAATAGTCTGGGTGCTGAGAACGTCTGAAGATTGATACAATGTATCTCACACTGTAGTTATTACGAGTGAAGATAAAAACAAGCTCAGAGAACTTGGGGTGGTTTCCAGAATACCTATGATTTAAAACCTTAGATTAAATCAAAAAGGGGAGATATGCATGAACTTTAGCATCGACAAAAAATAGTCGTAAACTCGGATCATAAAAAGAAGTAATATGAAATGGGGACGTGGCACTCGCAAACGCGACATGGGCAAAAGGAATTATCAATCTTCGCGGCCGATTGGTCACATTTCACAGTCATTTGTGTGCATGCACTGCGCGCCAGTATTGTGAATTGAATTTACTTACTGTGCCTATATATGCTGACAAAAAAAAATTAATAGTTGTGTACCGCACTGCACACTTAGACACACAGATTCGCGAACGATAACTGAGTTATCTACCTACACTAATATTATAAAGAGTAATGATTTGATTGTTTGTTTGTTTGTAAAGGCTTCGAAACTACTAGACCGAATCAAATGAAATTTGGTACAGAGATAGTTTGAGACCCTAGGAAAGACATAGGCTAAAATGGGGGATGAAAATTTGGATAGAATATCTGACTTTTGGCGCGGGTAAAGTCGCGGGGAACTGCTAGTAAATATTTTTCCTTTTTATGATCTGTGGTTCGAACCAACAACTCTGCCACAGATATTAGGTACCTTATGTTGATCACATCAACATCATCCTAGCGTTATCCCAGTTGTGCACTCACACGCGAGGGCCCAGGGTCCGCTGACCATGACCATGATCCAGGATTTGGCAGATCAGGTAATTACAGTGAAGCAACTGCCATATAACTTCCGTGACCCTGTTAAGGGGAACCTGACCAGTTTTGGATCACATGTTTAAAGACCTTATTACATAGAGACAGCCTCGTTGATCTAGTGGTCAGCACGCCTATCCACGAGGTCCAGGTTTCGAATCCCGGGACGGGCCGAGAGTATTGAGTTTTTCTGTCTTGAAAAAACTTAGACACAGCTCCGGAGTCAGGAAGTTGGTGGTGTGAACAGCCCCGTGCCCCGGTAAGCACGTTAAGCCGTTGGTCCTGCGCATAATCTCTCTACGGTCATGTCGGACTGCCGTCTCACCGAATTATGAGAGTAAAGGAATAGAGAGTGCATCTGTGTATTGCGCACACACTTGTGCACTATAATATGTCTCTATACTTGTGCACTATAATATACTCTGTTGAGATAGGCCACCGTACCTAGTCGAAATTCGGCTAGGAGGACATTATTACATAGAGTTTGATATTATTTGAGATATTTTTACAGATTTTGGAAGGTTGATACGAGGCCCACTGTACCTGATTACTAACCAAGATTATACCTACCTACACCGCATTACTTAGCTAAGATAGTGGCGAACTTCATCAAAACAAACAGTGTCTGAATAGTATAAAGGAAAGCATTTGCCTGCTATTATTTGATATAAATGTTTCTAATTTGATAAATATTTTAACAATGCAAAACCAAAACTAAGGAGAAATGTAGGTATGTTTTTTCAGTAACTTAAAACAACCCTTCCGTATACGCAAATAATCAAGTTTAAATAAAAGCGAATTAAGATTTAGTTTTCATTTCATTAGCCTGTGAAACGGCAATAGGTATAAACGCATTTGAATTTAAAACGAGATGAAAATCGCTTGAAGTTGAAACTTCAAATACGAACGCATAAATCTAATTTAGGTATTTCATTTTCTTGCTGATTGCTTGTAATTTTACGTAGCGACTATAGGTAGGTACTTTACGGATTCTTTTAAAGTGAATTATTTGTTAATTACATAGGTATTCATATAGCAGAGTATCTATTAAGTACAGTGGCCAGCACTTCAGACTGATTTAAAAAAAAACAACTCCTGTCACAAATTGAATAAGATACTGTAGCGACATCTTACCACTGTCGCTAACACTAGCAAGCAACTTCAAGACGCGACGCCCTGACCCGGCTCCGACAGGCTAGATGGCGCTGATAGCCCGCTCCATACAACACAAACCGCGATATGTAAGATTTAGCACGAGCTTGACTACATATAGATAAACCAAGACAATGACCATTGGACCTTGGTCCCCGACCATAACAACCGGTCGGTAGGAAGCACTCCCCTTTGCCTTCCTAATCCAGTTGCGCCAAAGTGGTAACCCCGACGTGATCTACACTGGAGCATGGAGCCTCACCGTTGTCATCATCATCGTCGCCTTCTCCCTTGCCAACAGGCACCCAGCCAGCAGCATCCAGCCAGCAGTCTCCTGCAAGCCAGCTCACCAGCCCTAAGGACACCACCGCAGACCGCACCGGTTCTACCTGGTTCCTCGGCAGCCTCATCCAGCTCATCATCCCGACTCACTGTGGACATCACGCATGTACATCCCGACTCATCGTGTGGACATCGCGCACTCATCCCGACTCACCGTGGACATCGCGCATCCCGACTCGCCGTGGACATTACGCATGCCCATCCCGACTCGCCGTGGACATCGCGCATGCACATCCCGGCAAATTGTGGACTCAACAAGCACTGGCACTTGCAAGCTCACTACGCACAGACTGCTGAGCTCTCAACCACCCTGGCTCAATCAACCTCCGGTTCTTCGGGGGGAGTGGTGTAGCGACATCTTACCACTGTCGCTAACACTAGCAAGCAACTTCAAGACGCGACGCCCTGACTCGGCTCCTACAGGCTAGATGGCGCTGATAGCCCGCTCCATACAACACAAACCGCGATATGTAAGATTTAGCACGAGCTTGACTACATATAGATAAACCAAGACGGTAACCATTGGACCTTGGTCCCCGACCATAACAACCGGTCGGTAGGAAGCGCTCCCCTTTGCCTTCCTAACACAGTTGCGCCAAAATACCATACCATACAGTTGTTTTCCACGGACGCGCGCTGTCGTCTGTAGGAAATCTAAATTATGTAAAGTTAATTATTAGGTAGGTACCTACTACTGTTTCTCTCATTTCGTTCAACGTTCCAAAAATAGATATATTACACGAACACGATATAAACATTTGTAGGCATAAATTTTCGAGGGCGCTTCTCCGATAAACGTATTGGAATATTATTTTGAGGGTCATGTCGCAGACCGTAATAGCAAATCAGTCAATCTAGTCTGAGTAGTTCGGGGCGCTTGTGTTTCTGTAAGAAAAAGTTGATTATTGCAATCTAAAAATTTGTTGTGTGGTTAGTGCTGAAAAAAGGCTTCGAAACAAAACGGAAAAGTGGGCACCCACTTCCCTACACTTCAAGATTCCTTTTTGCAAAAAGCAACCCTCATCCATCATGAATGATGGTGCAGCAGCATCTTTCTGTTGTTTTTCGACGTTATGAGCTTAGGTATTATATTTTAGATGAGCATAAGTTCGAGTAATCCATCAATTTAACTAAACAAGCTACTGATTGATCTACTGTACATTCGGATAAGGAATAACCAGGCGCGTGCCATATTTTCTTTATTAGATTTTTCCTGTCATATTAGCCACGAAAATACTTTGAAATTTTGTGTAGATAGGTACAGATGGGGCTACGATTTAGCTATGTTATAATACCTATTTTAAGTTAGATATGTTACGACTGTAACCTGTCTGTTTACCCAAAAATTTTTTTATTGATTTATCACCGAATAACTTTGCTCTCTTAGGAATAATTATGGAATATCGCTTTTACTCCAATTAGGGATTTAAAATAGTCATGATATATTTTTTTATATCCATACGCATTAATGTTAGGTCAATAACAACTTTAATTCTTGCTTTAGCATCATTTGTCTGTGAAAGAAGATGGCTGGAAATCGCCCCTTTAATATACATTTCATGTTTGGTTAGAGAAAAATATCCAGAGACCTGACAACATCGCTTCTCATCTCCAAGCGATTTTGTCAGGTCTCCGGTTTTTTTTTATTGGTAACAGCTACAATTGTTATAGATAATTGAAACACAACGCTAGAAATTAAAATTTGATAGTGACGCATAAACTTTTGTGGCAAACATTGTAAGGGGAGTCAGCCATTTCCCTTCTTCCTAATCTTCCTCTAGCTATGATGATGTCCTTAATTGAATAATTAATTTTGCAACTAGAATTATTTATCGGTATTTATGACTAAATCTCCGGCTAACCGCAACACAGAACTTCACAATTGCGGCATATTACCGGCGGGTTCGTATCGGCTGGCCTTTGCAATTCGTGACATATCAAACGTTAATTTGTCGGCCTCCACGTGTATTTTGTTATTCGCTCGGATAACCTCGAAAAGGTCGTGATATGAAATATTACAGATACACAACAGGATGATGCAAATATTTAACAGGTCAGGGCATATCATTTTTACGAAAAAATAGGTGTTTTACATAAGTTATTAATAAAATGTATATCACACTAGCCGATATGTCCGCGAGTTCGTCCTCCGCGCAAATGACGATTTTTCCACACAAACTTCCACCCCCTTAGATGTTGAATTTTAAAAATCCTGAAATACGTCATTCTTAAGCTTCATACAAAATCACGCCCCTTTTTTACCCACTTAAGGGATGAATTTCAATAAATCCTTTCTTAGTTTTAACCTGCACTACCTTAAAAGGAAGCATGGTGCAAATCTTATCGTCAACTTGCTCACGCCCCTGAAAGTACAATTGCCAAACAAATAAAATTAGCAATTTCCCATGGTTTTTTTGCCTACTTTTGCCGATACGGTTAAAAACGTGGTTTTTAAAATATAATACATTAAAATATAATATAATACATGTAAATTATGTTATGAAAGTATTTCAACAGATCCTAAGATTGTGATTCATCCGATTAGTACTTACCTAAGTAATAATTAAGCAAATTATTTTCTTACTGATTACTTATTTTTAGCTTTTGTTTTGTATACTTACTTAATTACATTTTTTTTACACATAGACATAACTGTCATAGTTGACAGAACAAGGTCTGTAGTGTTTTGTAATATAAAATTAAGAACTTCTATAACACTTTTGTAGCTGACTGTACAAAATACATCAGATTTTCACGATTTGGCGAGTTGACGACAAACTAATAGGTAAAATCAAAAGAGCTATCACGGTTCATCAGTACAGCCTGGTGACAGACAGACAGTTCCGTTTTTACCCTTTGGGTACGGAACGCTAAAAAAGGCAGACAGCAAACAGACTCAAAACTTAATAATTCGAGCCCGACACGGAACAATCCCCTTTTTAGTTTTTTTCGTAGCCATATTGTTGCGCTTTATTATTTATGTATTATTTAAATATATATTATTTTCGTATCTTTCATTTATAATTTTTCTTTGAAGCACATTATGTTATGACCATACACTTCCTGTGATTAAAAATTTCCTATACACACAGGTTATCAGGAAGAGATTGCTCTTAGCGATAAGACCGTTTAAATTGTATATATTCCAGTGTTATTGATTGTATTGTTGTTACTTTTATGTAGGGTTTGTCAATTGCCTTACATACACCATTCCGCCAATCCGCACTGAACCCGCGTGGTGAAGTATGACTCGTTCCTCCTCATAGTTGAGGTGAGGCCTTTTCCCAGCAGTGGGATCTAATAGGCTGACTTTACTTTTTTTTTACTTTTATGTTGAGCAATAAAGTGTTATCTTAATAACATTAGTAGCTTACCTTCCATAGTAGGTTATTCTCTCATTCTGAGGCATCCTGTATTGTTGATCATTACAGAACCCTGAAAAGTAAATATCGGTGAAGGTCCACATATTTTCGCATTACACACACAATTTGGTGTGCATAAGATAAATAAAAAGATAAAAAAAACAGATTTGCTAGTATCTCTCCCAAATTATTTTTGGGCGATTTCACCGTATCTATGTAGCAACAGAATCGTCAAGGTGATTAGTGACATTAATGCAATCAGGCCGGCCACATTAAAAAAAAATATGATAAGACAAAGAGTTGTCTGCGCCTCCGTATTTGTTATTAAAGGTCCGTTGTCGCCGGCCGCGCGCGCGCCGATCTGTCAAAATGACGTCTTTGAGGCTAATCTTTTTTTCTTTTCTCGTGGCGTTTGTCGCTGGCAAAGACTCCAACCCGGTGGTGAAGATCGCCCATGGTACACTCAAAGGGTCGTGGAAGGTGTCAACTAATGGCCGACCTTATGCCAGTTTCCAAGGAGTGCCGTATGCGCAGCCGCCGGTCGGCGAGTACAGATATCGAGTAAGATTGTAAACTTTACTTGACAGTAAATAGGTACTTATTATTATTTATACTGTGGACAGGCTACACTTTGCAATAATGATGAGTTCTCCAAAAAATACTAATATAATGAATGCGAAAGTGTTTCTGCTTTAAGTCTTATTATTACTAACTCATAAGGAGCCGCCGTTTCTACGAAAAAAATGATAGATAAATACTCTTTATTGCAAACCACACACAGTATCAATTTACATAAATGTTCATAGAGAATGGTACAATTTAGGCGGCCTTATTGCTGAAAGAAATTTCTTCCAGACAACCTTCGGGTAGAGGACAGTCCAATAATAATAACGATTTATAACAATAATAATGATTTATATATTTTTTTTTTTTTCATTAAGGGGTGAAATATGGGATGAAAAATACGACATCTACGCGGGCGAAGTCGCAGGGAGCTACTGGTTATTTCTTTAAAAGAGTTTTTCAAACAACTGTTATCCATTAAGTGTTAGTGAAAGCATAATGACTCTTAGTTTTATTTGTAATACGGACTTTGTCCAACTAAATATGTAGCCGATCAGTGGAAAAAACCAACTTTTGGCTATCTCCTTCAAGAAGTAAGGACGCAGTGGAAGCTGCCACACTGTACGAAAAATACCAAATAATGCTAAATACCAAATAATAGCATTTCCAGATGGCGCTAGCTACGGTTTTTGAATTAGTGTCATGTAACTAATAGACTTAATGTTGTTTTGTTAAAAAACATCATCAAAATTAAATCCATATTCTCATTTATTTCTATACATATAAACTCGCAGGTAGCACTTACACACGTCCCAACAAAAGATAGAACCCTACCACTCTGCTTTAGGACAACTATTATTGTAGGCCAGTGCTGAGAAGAATAAGTGCAAAAAATACAGGCACTATTGTCACAGCCTCTTTTCAAAGCTTTACAAGATTTGTTTTTTTTTTCTTAAAATATACATTTGAGAGTTTTCCCATTCGCTGCCAAGCAAGACGCAATAGAAAATCAAATGTTATCACGCACCGATGCGTGTCATGGCAGCAAATGGGTTTAATTTATCAAATAATTCAACAATACAACAATAAAACAAACAAATCAAAAATACAGGTGCAAAAACTTTTGACACAAGAACAATGCTAGGTATTTGAATAATAATTTGAATTGTCTTTGAATCACGTGTTTCTATTTAGGTAAGTAGGTACTTCAACTTATGAATATTTTTATCATACAACTTACTCTGTTTTTGAGTAATGTAAATACCCAGTGAATTGTTATTTTGCCATCTAATGGTTTGCAATTGCATTAAAATCTGTACAGACATTTTGTTCCACCAAAATTAATAAGAGTTACTTATCTTCAACTACCTTAGTACTTATAAATCAAACCGCTATTGGCTGTGGCTCACCAGAAATGTAACTTCGTTATACTTTGTGCGGTCCAAGTTTTAAATAAAGAAAAATAGTTCTATGAGGATTTGTATTATAACGAAAGATTATTTTTTTCGTTTGTCTAATATTACATTTTTGAAATAATTTTGTAAAATGTTTAAAATTTCGACTATAAATAAAAAAAAGCGGTTTTATAAGTTTCCCGTATTTTAGTTACATACAATTGTGAACTGTCGCCTCCCCATTTTTTGAGACATTTTTATGTTTTTTATTATGTATTCAAGTGTTTATTGCAATCTTTTTAGTAATGTTTTAAAGATTAAGAAAGAAATTATTATTTCAATCGGAAACAGAATAAATTAAATTATAATTAATTAATTACAGTGGTTTAAAAAATCGGTTTCGTTTGGTTTCACGTGTGTTACGGAGACGAAAAATTCATGTAGCTTTTCTTTTGAAGTAGTAGCAACACATGATATGATTTTTTTGTGATGGCAACCTATCATTTAAAAATAAAAAACGTCATTGTCATGACAGCCCTTTTTGGTTTGTTGATAAACGCGAAACTTTGTGTGTGCTTCTGCTTAATAATTTGGTTTTCTATAAGTTCCGCAAGCGATTTTTCAAGGTAAGTTACTAAATTGTTGTTTTTAAAATATGGTCCATTGAAGTAGACCTAAATACCGTAAAACAGAAATTACTTTTCGCATATTTGCATTGCATTTGAAAATACTATACAAGTTTTAGACTTAGTTCCTCACGTGTGTTGCGTGTGTTGTACGAAGTTCGAAGTTGTGTGACGTGACACACGTGAAAGATGTAAAGACACGTTTATATTGATACTACAATCATGGTATAGTGATTTATAACCTATTGAATTAATTTACTTTCTAAAACTACTACTTTTGTAAAAAAAAACTCGCTGAGAATAAGGAAACAGAGTAGAATAAGATAATCATTCGGTAACCGAATATATATTGGTAAAATAGTATTAAAATAAACCGGTAGTAGGTATAAAGTTCGCATTTTATATTGTAAACTAGTTTTATTATTATTTCCAGTGTATTACATATTTCCAGTGTGTTATAGTGTGTCACGGAATCACGTGTGTTATGGTATATTTCTGGTGAGCCCCTATCTATTATCTTAATTATTGCCTCTTATTCCGTATCTTTACCGTAAAGATGTTATCATAGATAAATAACTCTAGTTAATAACATTAGTTATCTTTTGCCTGATTGCCTAGTAACTCGAAAAATGATAAAAATTAATATGATAGCATTGTCATCAGCAAACACGCGCACTAATTTAAAATAATACTGGGTAGCAATAATAATTTAAATTACTGATTTAATCAATCAATAGAATAAATGAAATAAGCCTTCTTGAGAGAGGTTCAGCCAGAATCTACTATTTGGCCACAAAGCCGAAAAAACTTTTGTATGCAATCATACTTTGTTTCAAAAAATAGGTTATACATATATGACACGTACATTATATTACGGTACATTTTGTAATAGCCCCGGGCCTGTAGCCAAATGGCAATCTTTCTGGAGCGAACTTCGCTATCGCCAACGAAATGTCAAAATATCTATGCAAAAGTCACGTGATGTTTCGATGGCTTATGTCAGTTTCATACATTTTGTTAGCGATAACGAACTTTGCTTGAGAATAAATTGCCACTTGGCTACGGGCTAGCTTATTTATAAGAATGCTTAAAAAAGTTTATTTTAACAACATTGCTTTTTAATTTCCATCGGTATTTAAGTTGTATTCGTCGTTTGACATTAGTCAACTTACCTTGGTCGAAATGTACACACGATTATAGTAAATTTGTAATATGTATAGTTTAGTAAACCATAAAATATAACATTTTTAATAATAACAATTTTTCTATTACAAGATAGATTTTTCTTTTTCAAGTCAGACAAATATTAATGTACCTTAATCTTAAATATCACTACTTAGGTACCTACGTAACCAATCGATTGGGTTACATTCTCTTTGTTTTGTATTTTAACACCAATTATGTCATTGCGTTTCACTAGCTTCGACTCGTAGTTAGAATGTTGTGTTTCAAACTCTACATGACAATTAGCGGGGCTAATCGAAACACGTGTGCAGTGGCAGCCCTGTCAGGGCTCTGCTGTTCCTTGTAATTGTTTGTTAATTAGCACAGCTCGTATCGCACGTGCAAGGTACAGAACAAACCGCAGGATTGCCAAATAATTGTTTAGGTAGGTTGTTCTTGTGTCAATTTTTTTTACCTTTACTTGATTGTATTGTTGAATTAGGTAATTCAACAATATAAGGAATACATATATATATATATATATATATATATATATGTATAGGTATACATAAATTTTACCTATTCGCTGCCATGGCACGCACCGGTGCGTGATATAACACTTGATTTTCTGTTGCGTCTTGCTAAAGAAAGAAATTTTAAAACTTTGATAAACTTTGACTTTTTATTATAATTAGTACTTTAACCTTGGACTTTAACAAACCCACAGCCAACGTAAAACTAATAACGATGCACTGAAACTTAAAATTAAGACAGTGAACTTAAAAAGAACAAAAAAAATATTTTATGAAATAATTATATTGTGAAAATTCTGGTTATCGAAGGGAAGAAAATAGTTATCACTTTTGTATAAACTTGCGAAGAAATTGCTTATATAAAAACTATTAAATAAGCACAGGTCTTATGAAGCTGCAAACTTGAATCGCTAGAAAGGTCCTAAAAACATAAAAATCATAACTACCTACCAGTTAGCCTGCGATTTTAGTTTTTGACATGACAGAACTAATTTGGTTACGGTAAAGTTAAATTGAGCTTAATTTTGACGATAACTCCACTAACGGTAACTTTAGCAATAAGCAATACAAATTTTGGTGCATTCGGGCCTTATAGAACGAACAGAGATTTGTTTATCATTATCATAAACAAACCTCTAAGCCCTTTTTAATTTGATTTGATTGCGACGAGATGTCGAGATGGAAATTGAGCAGAATGACCTACTTTTCTATCTCTCAACTCCCTCCTCACTAAGGCATCCAAAATGGGGTCGATAAAGTGAAAAAAGTTAATTAGAGATCAGCTGAGAGTTGAAATTAAAAAAGTAAGTGGTTTGGCCCGCTTTAAGTGTACATTCTTGTAAGCGGTTTTTCTGTGTCATTTCCAAAATGCAAAAGGAAAATTCTTGGTCTTACTGCCAAAGACGCGTACTAAATTATAAAAAAAACAGCCAAGTGCGAGGACTCGCGCACGAAGGGTTCCGTACCATTAACTATACCTACAGAATTAGACACTATAATATTGTGTTTACACTGACAGTGTATTATTTTAAAAAGTGGTAGACCTGTCATGTCGTACATCGCGGTTGTTTTTTTTTTACCGACTTTAAAAAAGAAGGAGGTTATCAATTCGACTGTACGTTTTTTTTTGTGACTAAGTTACCTCATATTTCAGTCAGTTGTGGACCGATTTAAAAAAATATATGTTTACCTAGAGGTTATACCTTCTAGTTGGTCCCATTGTGGCCCAGTCGAGATCTGATGATGGGATCTTGGTGTAATCGAGGGAAACCCTCAAATTTTAAAGGCACGTATAGTGTTTTCGTACTAGTATCTTAATGTTGACATGTTGTTACGTCTGATAGTCAACATTATGTGGAGCTGAGCTGATGGTGGAACTCACAAAAAATTTGGAGTTTAGTAATTAAAACACCAGATATTTTGTCAGGTACTGTATGAATGCTAACAAAACAAAGTCAAAGGCGCAGCTTCCTCCTCTCTTATACAAGAAACCTATTTCCAATTTACTATCTGTTATTTTTTGGAGTCGGTGCCAGAAATTCTAATTCTATTTTTGTTTAGGTTTTATAAGTTTCTTGTATAAATTCGTAGTTAAGTAAACAGTTAGGTAATTTAAATATTATTTTGTACTTTTTAGTTTAGTTTATAACTTTTTTTAATTTTAATTAGCACTGTAGGCAGTTTTGAAGTCGGTTTTTTTAAAGAATTTTTACGTGTCAAATGTCATATTTGAATGCAAAATTGAGCAAAGGACTTGTCCTCTTTTTGTATGGAGGCTGGTTTTTTATTCTAAGATATCACCAACCACTAATAAACCTATATTTATCTTTAAGCTACAAAAATATGAAACACGTAACCATAGATATCAGAATTTTATACGCCTCCATTTTTGAGAAAAAATATGTTTTGTAACAGGCATCATCCATTATTCACTTGTATTTCCTGGCTGTATGGCTATGTACCATTGCCATTCCACTGGTGGATAAATACTACTAGGTACTACCACAGATTATATAATAGGTACTACTGTCAATGGAATGTCAATGTTGCTGTCAATTTTTTTTCATGCGTTAATTGATATAGGCGAAGGTGCGGTTTCTGTACAGACAAAGAGAAAAATTAATTTCAATTTTTCTCTAAATCGGAGGCCTTAAAAATTATATTAATTATGCAGAAAGGCTAGTTTTTGTGAATTCTTTAAAATAATATTTAGTTTATTCTGGTTAGAAATATTGACGAATAAAAAACCACTAATGGACAAGTCCTTTCACAATTTGAGGCAATCAATTTCCGCGCCAATGACCCAAGTGTATTAGTACAATTAAGAAAGTATAATTTTGCCCGAATTTCTTGACAGGAGCCTCAAAGCTTGAAGCCATGGACTGGAATTTGGGACGCCACCAGCCCGCTCTCTCCGTGCCTTCAGTATGACCCCGATACCAAGTCAATCAAAGGTAACATCCGCAATAAAGTTCTACGACAGGTTTGATTAGACCTTAGAGTTCGCAATATACGAAATGCCTTTAAAACAATAAAGAAACAATCCGAAAGTCTGAAATGTCGATAAGATGAATTGAGGGTTTTGAATTGGTATCGAAAATGTTGTAAGGAGTGAAATGGGAATGGAAAGTTTTTACTAAGCTAAGGAGAAGTTTTACTAAGAAATCCGTCATTTACACGAACGTAGTCGCAAGGAGCCGCAAGATATATTTTTTGTACAAAAAAACACTTCCGAAAAAATCTGCACTAAGAAAAAATCACTGCTTTGTGTAGTTTTTGGAGGTGCGGTTTTAATTTGCATGTACAGAAATATATCATGCGATGCATAGGACAAGTCTAATATACAATCATAAACTAAAGGTTTTAGTCGCAAAATGTAAATTCGCAAAACGCCAACCGACTTTTAAACTTAGTACCGGGTTTAAGCCAGGACTAATCTATTAGCTAGCCAATTAGAAAAGCGCTTCTCTATTAGGTTAAGTCACGAATGTGTCATTCATTCCTCTGTAGTCGGCTAATATTTAGACCTTTTTTAAACCTGGTCTATTTTTATGTAATAACACCGTTAGGGTCTAACATTAATAACTGTATTCCTTTTAGGGGGTGATTCTGCGGCTCTATTACAACAACTTTTACTTGAACTAACATCAAAATCTTTAAAATAAATATGATAATTGCATAAAGACTAACAGCTGATCAGTCGTCATAAATAAAAGGGTGTATTATTCGCTGATTTTGTGTTTAGGTTTGGGGGGTGCTTGCAGCCATTATATGCAACAACTTTTATTTTGGGTTTCAACATCGAAATACTACTCATTTATATACAAATCCCCTTAAGTAGTGATCAGCTGATCATTTTTTTGTGATTTCGATGTTGGTCCTATCCTCCATTATTATTTCTATGGTCCTATCCCATAGTGAAATTGTTGTATTAGAGCAGCAAGATCCCTGTTAGACCCTGTATATTTCGATTCAGCTTCAACTTAAAATACCTTCACAAATTGTTAGCCATTTGCAAATTGTCCTTTTGAGAATTTGGCATTATGCGAATCCGGTCTTTTGAGAATTCGGCCTGATGCGAATTCGGTGTTTTGAGAATTCTGTTTTTTGAGAATACGGCCTTTTGAGAGTCGGTTGGCGTGTTGCGAATTTGGCATTCTGCGACTAAACTGACTAAAGACCCCCATTCATCTTTGCTTCACGTCAACAGTAGATACTTGACCCTGTATACCTGCATATACCTGTATGTCCCACTATAACATTAATAATCTGTGGTCCCACTTGCAGGAAGCGAGAACTGTCTCTTCGTGAACGTGTACACCCCTCGCCCGGAGGCTGGCGCGAACCTGCCTGTGCTGGTCTTCATCCACGGAGGAGCCTTCATGTATGGAGGAGGCCATCTTTACGACCCCGCCAATGTGCTCGACAAGAATATCGTGGTCGTCACTTTGAACTACCGGCTGGGACCGCTTGGTAAGTGCCGACGACACTCCGAGGGCTTATAAAAGTAATAAGGCTGAGGCACCATAAGGAGTGGTGATAATAAGGCGATTTTGCAAGGAAATTACACGTGGCAGCACTCTGACCTACTTTGAGGCCCTTTTGGAGGATTTTTGAATAAACTCGTATGACATTCTATTAGCGAATGCGATATAATTTTCACTCAACACATTGTTTTTGACGTTTATTCTACTTCTTCTGTTCTTATGAGGCGAGTGAACATAAGTCTACCAACACAGGTATTACTGTTCCGCCAAAGCGACGTGTAAATATTAAGGACATTGTTCTATCGCTCGCCTTCTGTGACGAGCGGGTAGGCAGTCGTTGTGGTTCCAAACGGTAGAGTGTAGGCTGTAGTCAATCGAGTGTGTCAAACTTGCGGAGCTTTAGATGACGACCGAAAATTAGTAGAAATCTGATTCAAAAATAGAGCTCCTGAGTTGTTGAAAGCAGATTGGCGTAAATCAAACCAAAAGTTTTAGAAATCGTGCATAGTTCAAAATGTAATCTGTGCCCTAGAAATCATCTAAAAATATTTCAGAGTATTAAACCTGTGCCCTGCTCAATAAAATATTTTCCCCAGATCTGAAGTAATGGAAACTAAATCCTTATTTCTTTGAGAGCTCCCTAAAGGCACTTCGGTCCTTTACAAGTACACAGTTAAGTCATCACTCCAGTATAGACTGAACTCTCTCTTGAAGGACTTCATAAACAACGTGAGATCACCTTATATTAGAAAGCGTAACGTAAGTTGTTGTCGACATAAATTCCTAAAGAAACGAAGGAAAGTACAAGTAAATCGGTTCTCGTGCTAGTTATTTTAAGCGGCTTTGCTGGGAAATGATTCGGAATCTATGGAAATTAAAACAAGGATAAAGCAAATTCAAGATGTGAAAAACCTTACACGTGTCAGTTGAATTCATAATATTACGAGTCGATTTTACCAACGTCAGTAAAAGAATATTCGTCGAATAGAATACAAAACGCCTAATTTGAAAACGTCACCTATTAGTCAGCAATCATTTAAGTAAATGTCATGTTAAAATCGGTCGTTTTATACTAATTCCGTCGGATAAGTCTTATCTGACGTTGATAAAATCGACTCTTAGTTAAATTCATTACTTAGTTAAATTATTGACTGTCTCATTGTTCTAGTAGTAAGCACGATGGCTTCTTGTCTAAGAGGTCTGTGGTTAGAATACCAGGCATAGCCGAAATTTATTTCTGGGTTTGTCTTGTCTTGAAATAACTACGGAACAGCTCGGAGTCAGGATATCCGTAGTGTTAAATACCCCCGTGCCTCGGAAAGTACGTTAAGCTGATGATCCTGCGCATGATCTAACTCTCTCCTGCCATGTCGGATTGCCGTCTCACCAAAATTTGAGAGTGAAGAAACAGAGAGGCTGTGTGTTGCGCATATCCTTGTGCGTGCACGTACATCTCCCGCTAATTGGCTAATCTCGGTATTTCGGTTGAGATGCGCCGCCCTAGTCGAAATGTACGTATAGTACATTATTTATTAGGTAATTAACACAATTTATTATTAGATAGGTACCTATCTATGTCAAGTGCGAGTACATTCAATAAAAGCCCTAAGAACGAATGAGTAGAATGAGTAGGTAGAGAGGTACTCTACCTACCTAATTTGTGATGGATATATGAAGACATAACGAGTAGGAACAACACTCTTTAATTATCAATGAGTACACAATCTAGCCAGTCTCAATTAGGAACCTAAAATTCAAAATAACTCATGCCTAAAGTAAAGCAGCGTTTATGCTAAATGAATCGCTAGGAACTTTGCTATCATAATTTATTGACAAAGGAAATATTAGGAGTTCAACAATGTAATTTGCTCGGAGCGAAATACCCCGCTTTTAACCACACCTGGGCCTTACCACGGATGTCGATGTGTCCGTTTTTCGAGTCTACCCATCACGCTCCCTCGCGCTGTTATACTGGCATGAATGACAAGGACGGCTACAGTCAAATATATGGACATCGTCATCCGGAATTACGAAGTAAGACCTGTGTATGTGTAGGAGGTACCCAGAGGTAACCTTTTGTTACATTTCAAAAGCTTTTGTTCTTTGAGCAATACGGTTTCATTTGAGGTAAAAAAACAATTAATATGAGTATTTTCTGTTAAAACTTCTGTATTAAAACAAAAATAAACACTATTTATTATTATTCAGCGGTATGAAACACGTGTATAAATTTGAATAGAAAATGATTTTTAAACAGCCCTAGAAAATACATATAACTGATGATGCATTAAATACTCAGACTACCCCAATTTATCCTTGAGACCGCCTCTATTCTCAACAATAAAAGCTATTTTTAGTTCACATGGGTAACCTGACGTGCTCTAAACCACCTCAGAAGATACCGTTTTTATCCTGGCTTGACTAACTTACCGCCATGTGGCATCCATCATCATATCAGATTCAATGCGAAGACGCCAGAATTCTAAGCAAATTGTTAGGCCCTGGGCAGGCCTGTGTAACTCCCCGCATAGGTAGCAAAAACGTACCTACGCGCTGCGACCCCTTGTAATGGGCTAAATCAAGTTGGGTGTCGCGAGCGAGCAACGAGACGCCCCACTAAGGGGTATTTGAGGCAAAAATCCGGTCAAAATTATTTAGGGGCCTATATTATCTCAAAACGTAATGAAAAACAATTTTTGATCAAATTATCGATTTAATATTAAATAAACATAAGAAAAACATATAAGTACATTTTTTTCAATGGTTTCAAACAAATTGAATTTTGTTTAAAATCATATGCAATCTTATTCGCTGATGACATCAGAATCTTCCCCTATATCACCATCTTCGACAGTATTGTCATCAGACTTGTTTAAGTTCGGGGTTGCTGCAATTAAAATCGTCTTTGCTTCGTTGGAAAATGGCAAGATTTTCTTCTTATTCTTTGGCCGACTACAGCTGATGAGAGGATCGGATGTCAGAAGTAATCTATTTAAAACGTCTCTGTTACATTCAGTTCTCGAAAATTTCCGTGCATAGTCCACCCGATATTTGCGCAAATGCTTATTTCGTGCTTCAGCGGCCTCCTCAGACAATTGTCCTATTGGAAGAATTGCCTCTTCCATCACCTGCGCTCCATGTATTTGAATTTTGTGGACTGTAGGCGACATTGGATGCCAGCAGTACAATTGCACATATTGTTTGGCAGTGTCTTGAGCATAATCATCGAATTTTTGGTAATCAATGTTATAACCACTTGATATTACCTCAAGAATCACTTTAAACCTAGTAATTAATTCCCTGTTGATGCCGGTGATGCGAGAAGAGCATTCTGCGTTTTGAAAAAAATCTCCTAGACGTATTCCCATCATTACTATTTCCATAGCCAGCTTTGGGAACATCAACAAGCAGACCCATTTCAGCTCTAAAACATTTCTGTATTTTCTCTTTTGTTTCTTTAACAATTTTTTTATCTTCTGGTGTACGGGCTTGCCACTTTTTAATGGGTTCTTTATATGCTAAATGCAACAATAACTCAAAAAAGCGTATTCTGGCTTGGAGTACTGAGAGCCCGAACCTTAGAGCTTCTTTTTTATGGCATTTTTTTAAAATTTATTAAAGTCTTTTGATGTTTGACCGCATATATAACATCGCATAGTTGATGCAGTGTCCGTTGCGGAGTTGCAGACCTTTCCGTTTACCATTGTCAGCAAAATATTGTGAGTGATTTGCACTGATGTTTCACTTTCTTTAGTTTTTATCAGATCTTTGGCTTGATTTTCGATGTAGTTTATTTCTTCCTTAGTGACATCTTTCGTTTCATGTACGAATCGAGCTCTGATCGGTCTGCAAAATCTCACCGAAGAAGGAGTAGGGTTCTGCTACACAAACAACCAACCTCACCGGAACAATCGAGCTCACAAATATATTTGAATCATCATCTGTGACACTTTCAAATTTTTGCTTAAATGGAGTTTGGTGAGATCCATCACATCCCCATTTTGATATCAAGAGTAAGTGCTGCTTTTCATTGTCAGTTAACGTATCTATAACTTCTTTTAAATATTGAATGAGGCGCAAAGACGTATGATCGAGCAAAGCTTGAAGTTCAACATTAAAACTGGTCTCTGTAACAGTTATTTTGTCATCATCTGGGTAGCACTCTTTTTTCGCCTTTTGCAGCAAAGAGTAACAAGGGTAGATATCTTTGCGTCCACCTTGTAATAAATTCCACTGGCTTCTTGTGAAATTACCTTCAACAAATAATGATAACGCTTCCCGTGTTTAGTGTATTATGATTTCCATTTCAAGAGTTATAAGAATAAAATTATCTTGCAATGGATTTCTGAAGGTGTCTAAACGAGAATGTGCTTGACTCTGAGGCGAATTAAATTACACCATATCGTTGACGACATTGAGTAGATATTTCATCAAATTTCATTGCAAAGTCAAACTTCTGTACGGAGTACTAGTACTTATTCTGTGCCCTGGGCCCGAAGTCTGCTAAATTCCTTAAACAAAATTGTAATGAAATCGTAATTGAATAGCATGGTCTTGACATTTGGCTGATACAAGAACTGTCAAAAGCTTGCTATTCAAATAAGATTCCATTACGATTTTGCTAATGTAGTTTAGCAGACTTGGGCCCCTGACCGCTCGTCGCTGAATAGTCGTACGTTTCTGAAAAACCCCGGAGCTAAACATTCCCGAATATAAGGGCTCACTCACACGGGATATGTCATGACAGATGAAAGTTCAAATTGCATACGGATTCGCGATTTTTCACGATTCGTAATAAAAAATGTTTTCATTCGTTTCGTGATTCAGATTTCAGTCTTAAAAGAACTTCCGAACACGATGGGAACACAAACAAGCAGATCCTTCACCAAAATTTCACGATTCGCGTTTTTTGACGAATGATTTTTAAAGACGATGTGTTTTATGACGTTCGTAATTTATCACGATTCGTGATGCGTGTGAGAACGGACATTACCGTCGTCAAAAAAAACGTAAAATAGACGAAACGTCAATAAAACGAATCGTCCTTGTGTGAACGAGCAAATTAAAGGACGATGTCGGCCCCAAGTTACGGACACGGACGCCATCGACGTTTCTTTTTAGCGCAGCATTTCTTTTTGCTCCTATGACTTATGCTTAATTGCACTTGGCTCACCCTTCGTTTTTTTTATTATGATGATGTATTTAAATATAACTTCGGTGCCAAAAATGTTATGTTACATCTTTGTCGGCCCCGGCCGCGGTCACGTGTCGGTCGCCTCGCATAGAATTCAGCGCCTTATTAATCTCAAAACTATTCCCCAGGCTTCCTCAGCACCGGTGACGAGGACGCCCCAGGCAACTTCGGCCTGAAGGACCAGTCTTTCGCGCTACACTGGGTCAAAAACAACATCCTGCAGTTCGGAGGCAACCCTGAGAGTATTACCTTGACTGGTCTCTCAGCCGGAGGCGCCAGCGTCCATTACCACTACTTGTCTCCGTTGTCTAAAGGTAAGGTCTATAAAACAATCCCACGGCTGATCTTACCAAACAGAGCTACTAGGATAGGAAGTTGATTATATTTTCGATTTACGACTTTCTCTCTCAACTTTAGATGCGGGCTTGAGTGAGAAGACAACAGGAGACAAAAATACGAGTTCGTTTTTTAGAGAGGGCCTCAGAGTTTTAAGAAATTAAACTATTATTAAAAAAGTTAGTATTAACTAAAATTAAATCAGATAGTAATAATTGTGAAATTCTCAGTGTTATTGGTGTTATCTTATCTAATAATGACAAATTCAGGGCTTTCTTACAAACCTAGTGAACAACCTTTTAAACTACTCATAAAATCTGTACCTACGGTCGCCATTTTTGTCACGGCGTAGGTACGAATTCTGGTCACGTGCCTTATATTTGTGTTTAAAACCTTTGGTGAAGTGGTAAAAATTGGTGCAAATCATCGTTTAGTCTTCTAGCAGTCAAAGATCCAACCCATACTAAGCGATTCTGAATACCACTATGAAATCAAATCAAATCAAATCAAATCAAAATTTATTTATTTCAGACTACATGGGTCCATGGGTTAGAACAAATAACTTATAAAATAGGGGTTAGTTAATATAATTTAATAATTTTAATTTAATTTAATTATCTTATTATTGTACCATGTACCTAAGTGGCACTCCGTGCGGACGTGACCCGGGAATGGTACTAGTGGCGACTTCGGTCATCGTTCGCATGAAGTGCCTCAGTATAGGCGCATGCGGATCATCTGCCACAGTCCTCAGGATGCTGTTGTCACTTCCCCGCATTCGACTTATCAGTGACGCCACCTTCTTTCGAATGAGAGCCTGAAAACCGTCAGTATTTGACTGTGCAAACATTTCAGACGCACTGCAGAAGCGAGGAAGTCCCAACATCATCCTGAAAATATTATTATATTGGATACGGAGAGTGTTTAGCGACCTTTTAGTAAAACAGATCCACAGACCGCCCGTGTACAGATTTTGACAATATGCCTTAAAGAGAGTTATTTTGACTTCCTCTGTACAACGAGCGAACCTGCGGGCCAACATGTTCCCACGGACCGCCAAAGCTCTTCGCTCCCTCTCTATATCTGCATCGTCCTTAAGGTCGTCGGTGAGTATGTGTCCTAGATATTTAAATTTGAAAACTCGGTTCAACTCCACTCCACCGAGGTAGATTGGAAGTGTGGATTCAGGACGCTTACCGGCGGCCTTAAAGACCATATATTCACTTTTTCTGACGTTATACGCCAGTCCATGCGATTTAGCATAGCTCTCACACACTTTTAACATTTCCCCGATAGCACTCGCAGTGGGACTCAGCAGCACCATGTCGTCCGCGTAACTGATGTTGTTAACACTCACACCACCCACTTTGCATCCGACACGCATCCTGCTGAGCTCCACTACGAGGTCATTGACGTACAAGTTGAAGAGCTTTGGAGACGACAGCCCTCCTTGTCTCACGCCACACTCCAACCCGTACGACTCGGAGAGTTTGTTAGACCATCTGACACAGTTCGTCTGATGTGTGTACCAATACCTAAAGATATTTAGAATCTCAACCGGAATACCCCTGTCTCCCATCTTTCTCCAAAGTACATCATACGAAACGAGGTCAAATGCTTTGGAGAGATCCAGGAAACAGGCGTAGACCGGCGTCTTTCGGTTTGTATAATATTGGACAGTATGCTTGAGACTCAGTATTGCGCTTTCAGTGGATAGTCCGGGCCGAAAACCGAACTGCGCATCATGTAGGTTTAAATACTTTTGCAAACACGTATCAAGCAAACTGTCCAAAACCTTGGCCACCGTAGTGGCAAGAGAGATAGGGCGATAGTTGCCTTTGTCAGATATATCTCCCGTCCTGTTCTTGACTATAGGTACCACAATAGTTTTCATTAGGTCCGGCGGCAGGTATGAATGTCTTATGCACATATTAAAGAACAGGGACAGGACCCTTGGCAGGTGTACACCAGCATATTTCAGGTGCTCGATACTGAGCCCGTCGTGCCCAGGAGATTTGCCTCTGCTCATCCTTTTAATCACATCCCTGACCTGACTAGCTGTAAACATTAGCATTGGCTCTTCTCCGTGCACACCGGGCACAGCCTCGGGCATCCCAGTGGAGGGACCGAGTGGTGATCCCACCTTAAAGTGTGTCATAAACAGGTTTGCGATTTCCTCTGGGTCACTTTTCCCCTCCACACTCGCCGGCAGGCCAGGCCTAACGTCCAACTTACCAGTACTTTTCCAAAATTTCCCAAAATTCTTATCGGCTCGAAACTTTGCTATTTTGTCCATTTTTATCTGCTCCTGGTTATTTATGCACCACCTCAGTCGGCTTTTAAAAATTTTACGCGATTCTTTCATCTGCTCGTATATTTCACCAGAAGTCGGTCTATTATGTAAAACCCACATTTGGAAATTACGCCTGGCCACCCGGTGAGCATCACCTACATTCCTATTCCACCCACACAGTACCTTTTTTCTACTGGGCTTAAAACTAGTTACATTTTTTGTTTCTATGGCCGCACATCTCAGGATATTTATAATACGGTCATAAAAATCGTCCAGTAACCGCTTATGACCTATTAGCCCGCATGACCCGTGACTGCAAGTGGCAAATTCAGATGGGAAATCAACATCTCTCAGCATAGAGTGACATAGTTCGTGGTATCGGTTTATCTGAGACTTGTCTCTTTCGCCCCAAGTCACCGCACTACATTGCATATCACGCGCCATCCGCTTAGGCCTAACAACCTCTAGATTACACTCTAAAAAGATTGGCAGATGATCCGATAAAAATACATCCTCCACAATACCTACACTAGTAATAGTTTGCCAGGCTGATAAGGAGACCACACAGTGGTCTAGCCAGCTTTTACTACCATGATGCGTGTCTATAAATGTATAGGTATCAGGTTTCAGCATTTCTACATCAGCACACACCCAAGTCCGATCCGCACAAAAACTACCAAGCTCCGTATAAAAAAGTTCATAGGGATGTGCATTAAAATCCCCTAGTACAAACACATTCTCAATATTGTTACTAGCTTCAATTGCACTTATTTCACTTAATATTGATGTAAAAATTGGTAAGTTTTCATACGACCTGGTCGGCATGTACACAGAAATTACCAAGATGGATCTATTTCCAAACGTACCTTTGATAGCTACCAGTCGCTCACTAGAGCATTCCACAACTGCTACACTGTCAAATAAACCCTTTCTCCAGAGGATGGCCACCCCACCATACGGCCTTCCCCTCAAAATACCAGCGGAAGTATCTACAGCAGACTTACCGGTGTACTCAAATTCATCCGAAACAGTCCCTAAGAGTGGGATGTCATGACTAAGCAGCCAAGTCTCCTGTAGACACACTATATTAGCAGTTTTACATAAATACCGCACATCATTAATTGATGTTTTAAAGTTTTTACAGTTGTAACTATAAAATCGACAGTGATTGTTTACATTTTCATTACACATATTAGTCATATTAGCATTAAACATTTTCCCCTGATAGTTTAGGTGCGTACCTAAAATGCATAAATCGCCTAAAAGTGATGCCATCTGGCCATAACTCGTCATCTAAAAATATATAGGTATAGAAATCGCACTATCCAATTATCTAACGTGTCTAACCTACCTTACAGGTACTTTCGCCAGAGGTATAGCCTTCAGTGGATCAGCATTCGCCAACTGGGCTCATGCCGTCAACCCGGCTCCAAAGGCCAAGGCACTTGCTGCCATAGTTGGATGCCCCACTGGCAACTCCAAGGAGTTGGTGGACTGTCTCAAAAACAGACCCGCTGAAGTCATTGTCAAAGCGCAGATTGAAATGTTTGTAAGTTTAACTCCACTCTATCTGATCTAAGTCTTTCAGACACAAAGAGCAATCATCCTTAATTAGATAACAACATGCACCATTAGTTTTTTCGTCATAATAATCCATACAAGCAAACGGACTAAAATAATTCAAACCTTCTTGATCATACTATAAATTTTAGCCAACCACCCAAACTTTTTGTTATTTATTCATCACCATTAAATCAGCCATAGAACGTCTACTGCTGAACTTAGGCTACCCTCCTTAATTTCTAAAGTGACTAAATGGCAAAATGGACAAACGTCCCTTAAAAAGTCGCAGGATCGCGCTAAAACTAGAAACAAGTCAATTAAAACCTTTCTTATTTATTTAATGTCTTCCAGGAATGGAAGGTCACCATGTTCACCCCATTCACACCGACCGTTGAGCCAAAAGGAGTGAAGAGTGCTTTCCTGACACAGTACCCGTACCAGGCCGCAAAAGCTGGCGCCATGCACCCGCTGCCTCTGATCACCTCTGTCACTTCAGAGGAAGGCTTGTACCCTGCTATCGGTAAGAAGATTTGAAAATTGATATTATACCGATAAGAATTTACCGATACTTGAAATGACTTCCAGAATCCATTCCTGTATATATATTCGCCATGGCAATCGTAGATTCAAGCAGAATTCGCTACTGGATCAGTGACAGAACAACTCCCCCCAAGGCATGTTCTGCTTTGGCAAACTTGGAAGACTTTTAGGAGACTGTGGACACAAGTCGGCAAAAGCAAAAAGAACATGCACTGATGGGGTTATTCGTGGACACCGTATGTCTGTGTTTCCAAACAATATTAACTCCTCAAAAATATAACGCCAAAGTCGACACAAAAATTAGAAGAAGTTATAGAAGGCATAGACGACAAAACACAATATAAAGTTACTCTGTTTTTTATCAGTCTACCAAACGGATCCTTCACTCCTGCCTGAGTTGGAAGCTCGTTGGGAGGAACTGGCTAGCAACATCTTCGAGTACATTGACACTCTTCCCTTGAACCAGCGTCCAGCAGTTGCGGCTAAGATCAAGCAGAAGTATCTTGAAGGCAAACCAGTTAGCCAAGAGACATACCCGCAGCTAGTCCAGGTATGTACGGAGAACAGCACGGCAAGATTAAAAATGTAGCATCTTACCTAGTTGTAATAAGAACGGGTAATTTGCAACGAAAATACTTATATTTTTTTAGATGTAGCCAGGTACAGGTTTAATTTTGCCATTGGTATGGGTATTTCTGGCTATCGTGGTGTCTCCGGAAGAAAGAAAGTCCTCAGCATTATTTTTTAGGTTTTATTTAAAGTTTAAACATAACTGGAAACTGAAAAATCAGGTGCAGGACTAACGGTTTAACTTGCTGTCTGAGGCACGGTCATGTAAACACCACCAACTTCTTAACCCCTTGAGGACTATAAGACCGTCGGCGGTCGCATAACAATTGATTATCTATTTCGTCTGTAAACGTGATTCCTGGGTGTTTAATTAAGAACCTATTTCAAAACAGAAAAACCCAGTAACCAATTATGGATCCAGGACTCGAGTCCGGCCAGTATCCAGCGTGCTGACCACTAGACCAATAAGGCAGTATCGTGAAACCAGGTGTAAACTCCTCAGGCTCTCGGCGACCGGCTCTTCGCAGTAGACGTGGGTCGGCTGGCTCAAGTCCACGCTGAGGTCTCTAAGCAGCCGGTGTACGTGTACCGCTTCTCGCACCGAGGCTCCAGTAGCCTCTCCGTGGTCGTGGGGAACACCACCACCAACTATGGTAAGAATACTGTTGTTGGAAGTTCTAGCTAGATTAATATAACCGTACTCTTGGGTACTAAAAAAACCCGCAAAATATCACCGTACTGCTCTTGGGTGCCAAAAAACCGCAAAATATCACCTAACTGCTCTTGGTTGCAGATAAAATCCACAAATTATGGTAGGAGTATTTGTTGCCTTGCAGATTATTAGGGTTCTAGTATTCAAGCAAATTACCTTATAATTTGAAACTTGAAAGACATGTTATATTTACAGAGACCGTTAAGTACCTATTAAAATAATTAATACTGAATTTGAGATCCTTCTAAATCAGAGATTCCCAAACTTACTTCGTCTAACGCCCACTTTGAAAATCAGTTATTTATTTAGTAGCGCCTCAATTTTTTTTCACCATATAAACCTCAATAACATATTTATTGATCTCGTCTGAAGTTGAATAAAACCTACATTCTAAACGAGACTTTTCTTACCAGAGAGAGCAATAATAATGCAATTTTACCATATTAAATCACATCAGCACCCCCAATTTTTTCACGGGTCGTGGGCTCCTTACCCTCTAGGCCTCCAGCGCCCACGAAGGGGCACTATCGCCCACTTTGGGAAAGACTTCTAAATCATACATAAATGTCCTTGTAGGTGTCTGTCATGCCGATGACGTCTTCCATGTCTTGAAATTCCCTGGTGTGGACTTCACGTCGCCACAGGACAAGAAAATGATTAACGGGCTCCTGGAAATGATCTACAGCTACGCCACCACCGGGTATGTATTATAAATAAGTGGTAAAAACACCTAAAACTAATACTATAGTAAATAAGGAAATGATAAATGAAAAAATATTGGTAATACACTTTGCTCTGACCCCAAAGCACTTTTAATATGGAAATCAGAAACAACGGTGGTACTGGTGGTGACGGTGGTACCCAGAACCGAGACAATATAGAAAATATGAATTTCTATATCGACCCGACCGGTATCGAACACGGGACCTCAGTGATGGCGACACCTTGAAAACCTGTGTCCGAGACACTTTTTCACGAAGTTCGTAGGACGGATTGTATGAATATGATCTCCCATACTCATTCATAATACCATTATGCTATATTAGACAGCAGCAATAATAATATCAGGTGCTCGCACAAAGTATAATAGTACAAGTAAGTAGCTACTAGATTGTACGACCCACACAATTAAGTGTACGAATGCTTTAGCCTATAAAAAGAGCGACGCGAAAATCTCTTCAGGATTCCCTCAACACTGCTAAATTCACACGGACTATTATTTGCAGGGTCCCGAAGATACCCAACGCGCCCGAGTGGAAGCCAGTGACTCCTGGTGCTCCTGAGCTGAACTACTTGGAGATATTCTCCCCCGACAAGATCGAATTGAAATCCAGCACAGATTTCGGACATAAATCCTTCTGGGATAATCTTGGATTTTTAGAAAACGAAAACTATCGAAGCCATATTAGAGATGAATTGTAAGAATTGCTTGTTTGATGCCAAGGTTTTTTTTCATATTTACAAATAAAAAAAACTTCGCAATAAATAAAACATAGCATACATTACACAATCTATACAAACGCATCAACCCCAGCCCCCGGCGCTGCCGAAAGGAGTGGTCTAAAAAAGCATGACAGCATTGTTCTGGATAGCAATGTTAATCCTTTGTCGAAAAAAATATGTTAATAAAATAAATATAAGGTTTTATAAACTCTGTATAAATGGTATAAGGTTGATCCACTATGGTGAATCCACTGCTAATTTTGAATTAATAACGTGACGTGTGACGTGACCTAGTGGAGTTACCTTCTCATATTTTTACAAGTGTTATAGCAGTGGCACAATCATTGTTAGTAAGGGGGTAAATATAAATAGTAAAAACTAATATAAATTTAAAGACCTTCTTGATGTTTGTCTGCTGTACTTCGAACTAGGTACCTCAAGATAAAAAGCCTCATAAATCTTTATAGATATGTACATAAGTGCATATTTTTAGAGTTTTAATGTATGTAAGTAGGTAGGTATTGTGTTTTATAATACACTTTAATTTTTTTCTACTTACGCTGTTTTTTTTAAGGTTTTCCCTCGTCTACAATTTTATTTCTTTAGCTTAATGTAACAAAGGTAAAATAAGTAAAATAGCCAAGAAAAATATTGGTTAAGATATATATTTTTTTTCACGTCATGCCAGCATCAACGACATCATCCGTCGGTCTCTTGCCTCTATCAACGTGCCGGCTTTACTCGAGCCGAACGGTATCGCGCGTGATGATGGCAAGAGACCAGATGGGATGTCACTTGTTCCTTGGCGGATGGGTCGGGCTCTTGTGTGGGACGCTACCTGTGTCGACACACTTGCAGCCTCTCATCTGCCCGGGACAAGCCGTGATGCTGGTTTGGCTGCGACAAGTGCCGAAAACTTTAAAAAGAACAAGTACAGGCAGATCGACTCCCGGTACCACTTTGTACCGTTTGGAGTCGAAACACTGGGTTCGTGGGGTCCCAACGATATCTCTTTTTTCAAAGAGATTTCCAAGAGGCTAGTTGACATCAGTGGTGACCTAAGAGCTGGCAGCTACCTTGCTCAGCGTATAAGCATCGCTATCCATCGCGGTAATGCTGCCAGCATCCTAGGAACCTTACCACAAGGACCCTTTATATAATTTTTGTTTTTATGTTGTATTAAGTAATTTTTCTTAATTTTTATTAATAAGTTGTATATATAGTTAATTATGTTAAGATATTTAGCTTTTTTATCGTTTTCCATACTTCCCAAATACAAACGTTTCTAAACTTAGGTCGATATCATATTATTTAGACAACCCTTGTGTATAATCTAACAACTTTTTTCCCTTTAATTTTGTATTCAGAGAGTTATACACATTTATTAGAAATACCTATCCCATACCTATTATTAGTATTTGATATTTTTTTCTAATCTTTTGGATATAGCATCACATAAAGTTTTTGCATAAACTCACCAAAAACCAGTCACTTTAAAATTATCGAAGGTCAAAACCATCTCCTTACAGAACTTAAATTGGACCAGAGAAATCTGATTTTTTCCTGATTATGGGGGTTAGGGTACCTATATATTTTTTTAAATAGCAGGCTTTTAATTTACATTTAAAACCGAACTATAATGTGTAAATAATAATTCTAAGTATCTACAACTTGCTTGACCTACAATGATAATACACTAATAGTACTGGTCTCAGCTCAGTGGTCTAGACAGGTTTACTTTTGACAAGGTCCCTTAACATCTAAAGTGGCCTTTCCGTTTCATAATAATAACTGGTTATTAATCTTGTATTGATTGATCAAAATGACACAACACAATGAAAAAGCAAGTTCAGTTCCCTTTTCAAGTCACCACAGGATAAATATTCCCTGTATCACACTCTCAAACACAAATAATTGTAATCTTTAAATAAAGAAACTTGCATTAAGTAGTTAGAACACAATCATCTCAAAACTGAATTTCATCCCAATAATCTTAAGAGTGACAATCGCACGTTAACTGATCACAATAAATAGATAAGCCGGGAGTCGTCAACCGAAGTAGTGGAGTTCAGTATCGTTGGCGCCGGCTGCGCGTGCACCGGCTTTTCGCAATGGCAGCTATAAGGCTATTTTTGTCTTTTTCTTTTCTCGTCGTGGTTGTTACCAGTCAAGGATCCAACCCCGTGGTCAGGGTGGCTCACGGCTTACTCCAAGGATCGTGGAAAGTGTCAACTAACGGCAGAACCTACGCCAGTTTTGAAGGAGTCCCGTATGCGCGGCCGCCGGTCGGCAAATATAGATTCAGAGTAAGTATTTTGTGCGAACACTAAAAGGGTTAAAATGTTAAAAAAAGCGGAACCGACGATTAGTTTATTGACCGTCTGTTCGTCTGTTTGTCAATACTCTTTCTTAGGAACGCGAGGACATATCAAGTTGAAATTGACATCAAATACTTCTATGTCTCCGGTCCCGTGAAGATGTAAAAAAACGAGCTTTTAAGTCAACGTAGTCAAAAAATACGGCATTTGAGCATCAATTTTTAACATTTCGCAGGTGATTCAAAACTCATTTAAGGAGGTACTTCCCATAGACCTAGGCTAGGAATCATAAAATTGGGCAAATGAAAGGTCTTAGAAAACATTTTCAATTTGTTGTTCCGTCACTAAATAAATATTTTGTTGCAAATACACTAGCTTTCCAAGAGGCTCTCATCCCGGTTCAAGCCAAAATATCATTGAAAACAAACAAAAATTTTTACAGTAGGATGTAAAAGTAGTGTCTTATGGCTATTAGCTTATTTCTCGGTTTTTCAGTCCTCGGAACTCGGACTCAGAAACAAAAGAAGTAAAAGCAGCAATTCCACCTAATATTGTTTACAATAATTATCGTCATATTGCAACCTATTTATACGAAACCTTAAGATCGTGTATGAATGATTCTGTCGATAGGTAATGAAAAACCGTTTTGTACATTTTGTGATCATCATACATACACTATAGAAGGATGGGGCCGGGGACTTTATAAACTTTGTATTGATATAGTGATCCGGCTAAGTACAGAATTGCATGTTGGGGTCTAGGTACTTTTAATAAGGTGATAATAAGTAACTAGCAATTCCCCACGACTTTGCCCGCGCCAAAAGTCGAATTTTTCATACAAAGGTTCCCCCATTTCACCCCTTTAATGATTTTATATCGCGAAAAGTAGCCTATGTCCTTTTACCAAATTTTATTTAAATCGGTCCAGTAGTTTTGAAACTTATTCGATCTGCTTCATACTTTTTTTACACCACGGGCTATCAAAGTCAGTCTGTGTCAGGTTTTTTTTTTTTTTATTAAAAATATGTTTTTCTCAGGTCTTTCTCACTTTTACTTGAAAAAAATTTGGCATATAGTAGATCATACTGTAACCTATTCGCAATTATAGGATTATCCATCATTTTATGGACACCCTATATAATAGTTATCACTTGTACATAATAGTTAAACCTTGAAATTCATACGAGTTAATTTATATTAAAACAATATGCTTCCTGATTTAGTTTTTTCTCCACTAATACGCAAACTCATTTTTTTTCATCTTAGCCTTCGAATACCAACGCACCTAACATTTCTCTCGATCCTCTTATTGCGTAAGTACGGCTATAGTGAGTGGAATTCATTGCTGGCTGGCGTGTTCTCTAAAAACACCATTTGGATACATTCAAGAAAAGAAAGAAAGAAAATATATGTATTTGGTACCAAAAATAATCACACAACAAGCAGGCGTCTAAGTGCTCAAAACTAATATGTTGGTACCAAAAGGCCTTTTTCCCTTATGTCAGTTGAGGCAGTTACGTCTTTAAAAACCTGATTATTAATTTAAGCAATAGTTTGCTTAAAAAGCAACAAAAGAGTAGGCCGTCCTAACACAAGCATTCTGTTGCTTAAAGGATGGTCCAACCACTATGCATTTTGTGTAAATTACGTTCATGTAGCGAAATAAAATATTTTTCATTTAAAAAAAAGTTTTTTCGCGCGATTCAATCATAACATCATTTAATCATCATCATGAGGTTAAATTAATTAAGTAAATTAATTAATAAGTTAAGCTTATTTACGGTGTTTGCTTACGCTTTTGTTAATAGCTTAAACTGTAAGCTTTTAAAGAAAAGCTTTAAGAAAAGCAGCTTTTGCTTTTTTGGCAAAACGGAATTTTTAAGCCGTTTTTAGGGTTCCGAGGCCGAATGGTAAAAAACGGAACCCTTATAGTTTCGTCAAGTCTGTCTGTCTGTCCGTCCGTCCGTCCGTATGTCACAGCCGTCAGCCACTTTATTCTGAAACTATTAGCATTACACAGTTGAAACTTGGTAGGTAGATGTATCCTGTTAACCACTTTACAATTCTCATACAAAAAAACATAAATAATTATATTTAAGGCGGGGGCTCCCATACATGAAACTAAAACCAAAAAAAAAATTATTTTGTTCTTCATACAAACACTATAAAAAAACAAAGTTATAGCTGTCAACAAAATATTGTGGTATTTTGGCTAAGTGGAAGTAAGTGGATCCTAATCAAGTTAAAATTGGCACGGAACCCTTAGTGCGCGAGTCCGACTCGCACTTGGCCGGTTTTTTCACCTCTAGCTGTTACTAGTCAGAAATGCAATCGCTTACCATCAGGTGAGATTGCGATCAAATGTCTGCCTGTTATTAAAAAATCGACTGCCTATTAATTTAAAAGGGAAAAATGCATTTAGACCTTATTAAGGTGAAATATGATCGATGCCTTACAAATGTATGAGAAGCTCAGTTAGAAAGGACAGCATTGAATAAGTAATTTTATATGATATACTAGCTGTTGCCCGCGACTTCGTACGCGTGGACTCGATGATACAAAATATTTTATACTCCTGTCGCCATCCAGCTATCATGATCTCTTAGTCTACCATGTCGTAAGGAGAAGAGAGGAATGAAAAATCAAGGTCAATTTTTTGAAAGATTACTATCACCTCGCCATCCTCCTTTGGTAAGAAAATTTCGCATGGCAGTGACACCGACTCTGAAACTAAATTTTGTCGTATATCTTTCTTAGTAAAAGTGTAAAGGATTTTTTAAAACTTTTTAGTTTACTTTATTGAAGGCAGTTTTATTCGTGTGTAAAAATATAGGTAACTTTAGTATTAGTGTTCAGAAAAAAGTCAGACTTAAACCATACCGCAATAGATGAATGCGGTTTAGCATTTATTTATTGTGTCCCTAGCCTACTCAAAGGTCGGTTTGTAAGTCACTACTATCGTATAGTTATTATTAATATTAGGAGCCTGTCGTGTCCCACTGCAGGGCAAAGGCATCCCTAACCTTTCTGCTATAACGTAAAGTAAGTAAGACTATTCTTATACTCGTAGTTCAATATCCGTTAGTTAGTGATAAGTAGGTAGTATAAAAAATTGTGCCAATTTACGTTGTTTTTTTATAATAATACAGTAATTCAACAAAATTTTGACAAATTATCTGTCGTGAAAGTTTTCACGAACTACATAGCGTTAAGGTCAGCACCATCAAATTTTGACTCCTGAGTGTAAACGCTTAAATACCTAAATGAGTGCTGTAGCATATATGGTATACATGCCTATAAAATCGGAATAATTCTCTCGATTTCTCCAGGTTTGCGTCACCAGATCGTAACTTGGAGACAGTAGGATTACCTCGGGAGTTTAAAAATCAGTCTTAAGTAATTTAGCATATCAGGTGCTCCAGACCTTCAATTTGTGTGCGTCAATAGAAAATGCTCATCACGCTAAACAACGTTCCCTAAGGCGCTCTATTTATGTCACTTATAGTTGAGCCGAGCTGCTAGGGTTCTATATCAGTTACTCCAGACCTTCAATTTGTGTACGTCAATAGAAAGTGCTCATCACGCTGAACAATGTTCCTTAAGGCCCTCTATTTATATCTCTTATAGTTGGGCTGAGCTGCTAGGGTTCTATATCAGTTTGTTTCTTACGTTTACGCGAATTGTTAAACTCATTAAAACACAATTTTACGGATTACTTCGCGATTTATTTACATTTTATTTTAAACCTGACGTTTCGTTTCGTGGTCTCCCTGTGACCACGATCGCTGTAAAGTGTTCGAAACGTCAGGTTTAAAATAAAATGTAAATAAATCGCGAAGTAATCCGTAAAATTGTGTTTTAATGAGTTCTATATCAGTTGCTCAAGACCTTCAATTTGTGTACGTCAATAGAAAATGCTTATCACACTCAACAATGTTCCTTAAGGCGCTCTATTCATATCTCTCATAGTTGAGCTGAACTGCAGGGGTTCTATATTAGTTGCTCCAGACCTTCAATTTGTGTACGTCAATAGAAAATGCTCATCACGCTGAATAATTTTTCTTAAGGCGCTGCGCTCATATCTCTCTTAGTTTAAGTGTACTGCTAAGGTTCCCAGACCGTATCTGCCCAGACTTAATAGCTACACAACAAAAAAAGTTAATTCAAATCCGTTCAGTAGTTCCGGAGATTAGCGTGTACAAACAGACAAACAGACAAAACAATTAAAAGTTGTAGATTCCTATTCTGTTACTATTTTTACATCACCCTCAATTTGTTTCTGGTAAAATACTCAATGTACAGACGCATACGTTTTACAATTTTATTATATGTATAGATTATGATAAGAATTCTATCGTGAGAGTTTCAGACACATCCCCAAAAAAAACTTTAGGACTTCGTTAAGATGATTATCTAAAAATACAAATTCTCGTAAAGGAATTTGGTTTGATAGCAAGTACTCCTGAAGTTTGGTTCAACTTTCCTCTTTTTACCCTACTGCGTACTGGTACCCATATTAAAAATTGTAGCAGTCGGGACCCATGTTAGAAAGTCAGCCGTCTCGTCAGTAGATTGGAGTAATCTGCAATGTAATATAGAGGTAGGTATGTGCTCTAAATTCACTAAGCCTTCATTTCTAGGATGGGTCCCGACTGCTATACAATTTTTAATATGGGTACTAATTTAACCCGGGTATGACCTCTTTCTTGTTTTAGGGTTTTTTTATTTCCAATTTCACAGAAAAGCAGTCGGGTTTTTTAGTTTTTTAAATTACCGTTTTTTTTGCATGCTAAATGTTTGCTGCGCTAAAATTTCAGAGCCTTCTATTTTATTTGTAAATTGTTTCTTTTTTGTTCACCGATCAACCGACCTCCGAATAAAAGCTTTTTCTTTCTTTATTTATTCTGTTCCTCAGTAACACAAAGACGAAAACTATGGGAAGACATTTTTCTTTTGTTTAAATTTTCATTCATGAAGTTGCCAATACCTATTTGTGCGATATCTGTGCAGCGACGACACATTTTACAGTGCAAGATACGGTTTTATCAATTGCTCATAATTGCATCAATCTTAAAATTTTCCCATTCATCAACTCTATGTTGCTTATCAACTGACTATGATAATGGCGAGCTGCATCAAAACAAACAGTAATAATTGACGGGGCAATTGTTGTAAGCTTGGAACTAATTGCATCAGATCATTCATTCATGAGGCGCTCATAATGCCGTATCTTACCAATATCGGCACAATAACTAACTAACCATGCCTTGTTACTAGATGTCACTTATGAATAAAGCCAAAGTTGCTTGTAGGCAGTATCTAGGTTTAAGTACAGAAATAAATTAATATTTACTTCACTCCAGCAACGTAACAATATAATTCACTATCTCGCAGTTACGCTGACATCAAAATTGTTGAAGTATACCGACCGGTGATTCGAATTTTGAAATCGTCTGAGGCCTGACAAGCGAATTTTTCTGCAAAGTGGTAAGGCGCAGTTGACCCCGTCCCCACCCTAAGTCGCAGCAACTCATCCTTAAGATCAAATTACAATGCAAACAAAGTGGGTACAAAGGCCACGTAACAACAGCCGAGGATTTCGATACAAACTGCAAACTATGAACGACCAATTAAAACTATCCGCGTGAACAGACACAAGCATTAATGTGTCGGCGCATTCGATGTGCGACCTTAATACAGGGGCATAAAAGCTGTCTTTATATTTATTTCACTGATATCGACTGTACCTACGTACGTGTTACATTTACAAAAGCACTCAATTAACTGTCCTTTTGATATTGTTTTTTTTATAAAGCAGTTACTTAATTAACCACTGAACTTTAGTATCTATTGAACCGAATCATCGATCTTATTTATGTTTGGATGATTCGGCCCAAGTTCACCAATTTTTAAACAGAGGTCACCGTATTTTGACGGTAAATTTGACACAATCCTCATACAAAATATGCCAAATAACATAATAACCGATGTTTAAAAATTAAACATGTGATGGTGAACTAGACGCTTAGGCGCAGATTACACAATCATAATGGCTTAAGCTTTTCTTTGTTTCCCTTGCAAAATTGCGATAAGTAAGTATATCTTGTAAGGGCACAATTTGGCAAAAACTGTTCAGTTCAGGCACATCTTGGTAAAATGGCTAAGTCAAGAAAGAAATGGAGGCGTATCACGACGAGCCCAAGAAGATCTTTTTATGCCTATTTCAACGATCGGCCTGTGACTGCAACATACTATCATTTCTAGGTACTGTTGCATCGTTACTATAGGACGATGCACGCAGGAAAATAAAGTTCTAATATACAGGACTAGCAGTTCCCCGCGACTTCGCCCGCGCCAATAGTCGGATTTTCCATACGAACTTTCATTCCTCGTTTCACCCCTTTGATGATGTTATATCGCAACGTGTCTGTAGTCTATGCCCTACCCAGGGTCTCAAACTATGTCTGTACCAATAAAATTTTATTTGAACCGGTTCAGTAGTTTCGGAGCCTACTCAATACAAACAAAAAACAAACTATCAAGTCTTTATAATATTAGTGTGCACTATGTATGATCGATACTAGGCGATAGTATGTGAAGCGAGGTTCAGGGATGGGTGGACGGGGAACGAATACTTATTAAATACTTTACTCATTGCAGGAGCCACATAACCTGAAGCCCTGGGTGGGAACGTGGGACGCAACCCGCCACCTTTCTGAATGTCTACAATATGACCCCTTTGACAAGGTGATTAAAGGTAAGAGTCAAAAAACGCAACCACAATGTTTTAATATCTAAGTATATTACCATATTCTTGGAAATTAATGAGTTGATTTGATTTGAAATTTGTCTACAAAATCAACATAATAAGAACCGCTACAAAAAGAGGGAAATTACTTAATGATCTTATCTGCGAAAGAAGTATAAAAATATTCCTACAATAGTTTTTTCGAACCTGCTATTTTTTTAGAAATGTAACAGGAGTTTTAAAGTTTGTATTCTAGTTGCAACAAAACCTTGCTTACAAGAACACAAGTGCTGCATTCACAAAACAACTATTAAATCACTGAGCAAAAACTAGCACAACTAACTTTATTTGCCGCATGCCCTCCTTTTAGAGGATAATTCTACAACGCTATTCTTTTTTATGATCTGAAACTCTAATACTTAAATAATGGAAATAAAAATAAAAATATAGAATAATTTTGGAGTTCAAGGAATAAATTGGCTTAAAGTCTTCGTTTCTCAAGATGTTTCATATCCAAAGTCAATCCTTCGGTATTTGTGGAGGCTAAGCGTAAGCAAAGGATTGGGATTTTCATTGTCATTTTCGAATTCTCTGAACCTTATCAAGTCATAATACATGATACGTCACTTAATGTTTGTCTAACGCAATTTTCTTTAGGAGTAAAGAAGCTGGTCACATCTATTTCGACCGTCTTGGTGAAGTGGTTCGCGCCCTGAACTACACAACCAGAGGTTGCGGGTTGAAACCCCGCAAGGGGCAATGGTTGTGTGATGAGCACGAGCATTTGTATGTACTTAAGTCGTGGATGTTTATATAAACGTATTTAAGGATGTCTATCGGTTATCCTAGTCGCCATAGCCCAAGCTCAGGCTTTATTTGGGGCAAAGTAATTGGTGTTTGTTGAAACAATGAAAAACAATTGATTTCTTTGACATTTTCGAATTCTGTAAACCTTATCACGTTTTAATAAGATCCTACTTTTATTATGTTTTTCTATCGCAAATCTTCAAGAGTTAAGGAGGCTGGTCACATCTAATCCTCCTAGGCGAATTTCGACTACAGCGGCCCGTCAAAACAGAGTTTAGCCAACTGCGCGGGAGATATTATAGTGCACACGTGTGTGCGTTATACACAGGTGCACTCTCTGTTCCTTCACTCTCGTGCTTTCCGAGGCACAGGTGTGTTAACACCGCCAACTTCCTGACTCCGGAACTGTTTCAAGTTATTTCAAGGCAGAAAAACTCAAACACTCTTGGCCCGACCCGGGATTCGAACCGGAACCTGGTGGATGGTACTCAGCGAGCTGACCACTAGACCAACGAGGCAGTTACAAATCTATTTCAATGATGAAGCGCTTTCTTCGCAGGCAGCGAGAATTGTCTTTTCGTGAACGTCTATTCGCCCCGCCTGAACGCCGGCGCCAACCTTCCAGTGGTGGTGTTCATCCACGGAGGTGCTTTCATGTACGGCAATGGACATCTTTACGACCCTTCCAACTTGATGGACAGAGACCTGGTGGTCGTCACCCTGAACTACCGGCTGGGACCTCTTGGTGAGTAGACTCTCAAAAGTTACTTAAGTGCTGTTAGATCTGCTGGCTGATGGGCCTAATAGCTTTCAAATAAGGCGGTCCTTATTTAAAACCTATTACCACCATTTCACAATTTTAGGTCTTCCGATACCTGCAGGTCCTGAGTTAGTGCATAATAGACAGTAGCGACTAAAATATCTTCACACTAAGGCCGTGACTACTACAGTAAAAGCGAGGCGAGGAGAAATAAGAGTTAACACTATCTCTCTTTTCTTTCCATTGATCGTTTAAACTGCCCGCACTCAGACGTCAATTAAATTTATTCTATAATTAAGTCTCGTTCTGTCATTTTCGTTGTCAATTGAATAGAAAAGGACGGCATGAGACTAAATGAAGGATTTTCTTTTATTGATATCACTGAGTACGGCGTACGATCAATGAAATTTTATTATTGATACTTCCTCTGTAAGTGTTTAGTTTTATTTATTGTTGTTGTTTTATGTTTCGGTGGAGTCCGGGCTTAAACTTTTCTAACGAAGCTTAAGTAGATTCCAATACAAAACGTTAAAGGAGAATATGTTGCATCATCATGAGTGAACGGGATAGAACCAATTACCTAGGCATTAAATGGGAAAAATAAAAATAAAATTATTTAGCTTTAAATTTCCGCTAAGAGACGCTAGCGCAGGCACCAAATTACACCAACCGCAACCGCGTTGAGTATTAGTTCAGGCTAATGCAGAATGCACCGCCCGCGCCCCATCAATACGCATGCACAACAGCTTATGCAGTTGTTAGTTACCAACACCAACGTGCAAAAAACCTCTTTTATCCATAATTCCATCAATTATACCTAGGCATTTGTGCCAAACTATGACTATCTACGGTACATAGGTACCGGTCGTATAAATAGTCTAGTTTTTCAAAGTAACGTCGAAGGCATATAAAGTTTTTAAATTAGGCACAACTTCAGAGCTTGTTGTTTTAGTCCAATTTTCTGTTCTGCAGAGCATAAGAATTTGTTGACCTATAAAACTTTAGCGCGAGCGAGGCTAATAAATCTCCGAAATAAGTAACGAAAACGTTCAATCGACGCGAACAATTCGAAAGTTACAAGAATAGTTCTTTTTGATTTAATTAAAAGACCCGAGTTCACAAATTTATACACCGCTGGTAAACCTAAATTGACGGTAATTCTTTACTAAACTGCTAATTTTATTTTAAGAGTTACTTACACATTTTAACAACTATTATAATATTTTAATTACATGCATCTATCTATGTACTTACTAACAAAAACACTAGTAACTATTGTAATAAAAATTAATAAAAATAAAGATAAATTATTTAATACAAAAGAAAAACAAAAATTATAAAAAGGGTCCTAGTGGTAAGGTTACCAGGATGCTAGCAGCATTACCGCGCTGATAGCGATGCTTATACGCAGAGCAAGGTAGCTGCCGGCTCTTGGGTCACACTGATGTCAACCAGCCGTTTTTAACAATTTGCAGATATTATAAAAGTATAATATTATACATAAACATGTTTCATACTAAATAGTATATAAGATGATATTAAACAGCTTTTTAAAAACTACATGTGCTGGTTATCTTGGTTTAATTCTTAAACAGCTGTTTTAAAATTATTTGACATATTTTGCATGGGAATTCTGTCAAATTAACCGTCAATCGATGTTTACCGGCTGTTTAAACATTTGTAAACACGGGGCTAAATACTTTATGGTTGATTAACCGCCAAAAGGAATTAATTGTTGATAAACTACATTGAAAATGTTCCGTAAGTTTACTTCAGACTTTCTGAGGTAGTTAACTTGGGTACATTTTTCTTTTCAACTTTCCCAATTTAACTTTGAGTGAAATTTCTGTCGATTTTAAAAGGTTTTCAACTAAATGTTAATGAACTTTATTTTAAATAAGACTTACAAAGTCTTTAAAAATTGAGGTTTAAGTAGGTACAGTCAAGGGCACTACCTATACTATAATATCTCAAGAAATGACATCATTATTGTGATCATAGATTTGAGAAAATCCAAATGTTTATATAAATATGCATGTATTGTATTTTATAGTGTATCTACATATTTATGTGCTTAATAATTAATTATAATAGGTAATAATGAGCTCTTGGATGAGTTTTGTGCACCTTTTATGGTTGCATAATTTTTCAACCTATGATTTTTTCGTCCTTTTTTTTAAGGAAATAAAACACTACTGTCTTATGTTCTAGAATCCATACTTATATTATAAATGCGAAAGTGTGTCTGTCTGTTAGCTCTTGACGCTTAAACCACTGAACCGATTGAGATGAAATTTAGTATGGAGACAGTTCGAGACCCTGGAAAGGACATAGGCTACATTTTATCGTGATATAAAAGCACTAAGGGGGTGAAATGAGGGATGAAAGTCTATATGGAAAATTCAACCCTTGCGCGGGGAACTACTAGTATCAAATAAGGCCCACTGGCGCTCGACCGATTAGCTATTCCGGACTTTTTCAAGGCCTATTATCTGAGTTGAAAGCCCACTTGCACAAGTCTATATTAGCTAATCCAGAAGTTCCACCTGCGCCAGTCCGTACTCAGACAATAGGCCTTGAACAAATCCAGATAAGACGTGCGCAAGTAGGCCCAAGTGTCGTATTTCCCAGGTTTCCTAAGCACCGGTGACGAGAACGCCCCAGGCAACGCCGGGCTTAAAGACCAGTCTTTTGCGCTGCGCTGGATTCAGACCAACATCATGATGTTTGGAGGCAACCCTGACAGTGTGACCCTGACGGGGTGCTCCGCTGGAGGCGCCAGCGTGCATTATCACTACCTGTCTCCGATGTCCCGGGGTAAGATAAAATAGATAGATACCCTTCAACGCTGCACCGTATTAGATCAACATCATGCCGTTTGGAGGCAACCCTGACAGTGTGATGCTGACGGGGTGCTCCGCTGGGGCGCCAGCGTGCATTATCACTACCTATCTTCGATGTCACACAGAGGGTAAGATAAAAGTAAAGTAAAGTTAGCCTATAAAGATCCCACTGCTGGGTAAAAGCCTCACCTCAACTATGAGGAGTACGAGCCATACTCCACCACGCGGGCTCAGTGCGGATTGGTGGAGGGGTGTCTGTTAAGGCAAGTGACCAACCTTACTGTCAGATGTGATCAAGCGGCCCTAGGGGCCTCTGACAGGCTGAACGATTTATATCAACAAATATTAGCCGAGACCAGCTGCTTAACGTGCCTTCCGAAGCACGGAGATGCTTGTCATCTCTATCTATCTATATTTTAGGAGCTACGCTCTTGTCGGTGGAGTATTCTTTATTCCTCTCTATTCAGTGTCATTTCCTTGACTTCATGGTACGACATGACCCCTGACTTTTCCTTGATTTGGTCCATGTAGGACCTTCTTGGTCTTCCTCTTTTCCTTTTCATTTCTCCTTTTCCTTCTATAATCACTCTGATTAGTACATCGTGTCGTACCAAGTGTCCCAGCATCTTTCCCCTCCTATTCTCGATGGTTTGCAGTATTTGTCTTTCCTCGCCAACAATCTTCAAAACCGCCTTATTGGTCTTCTTTACAACCCAACTAATACCCTCCATCCTGCGCCAACACCACATCTCAAAAGCCTCTATTGTCTCCCTGTCGCGCTGGGTCATCGTCCACGTCTCACTGCCATACTAGGCGATACTTGTCTTGTTGAGGCTTGTCATAGACGTTACTTAAATGGTCAGAATGGTCACCCATCCAATCACAACCGCGGCGCCGTGGTAACTTAACTTTGGTATCACTACCAATGCGCTGCCACCACTGCGTTACAAGCACTTCACAGGGTAAGATAATATAGATAAATACCCTTACAACGCTGCGCCAGATTCAGACCAGCATCATGATTTTTGGAGGCAATCCTGATAGTGTCACCCTCGTGAGGTACACCTCTGCCTGTGCACTACCACTGTGTGTGTCCGAATGTCCAAGGGTAAGATATCTAGATACCCAATACTTAGCTGTATTCAAAACAAGATTGGAGGAATGGTTACAACAGATTTAGAGGGCATTTTCTAATGTTATTACTATCTGTGGGTACAAAATATTATAAGCCTCTCACAAGCTAAACCTTTTCCCTATTTACGGCAAAGGTATCTAGGTTTAATTCCATAAAGTTGAACGGAGCTCGCCAACGATGTTGTTTTAACAATATTTACTAAACTGGATGGCCTCACGCTCATTCCCTGGGAGCGGGGACGGGCCTTGGTATGGGACGCAACTTGTGTTGATACTTTGGCCCCCCCTCATCTCAGGGAATCAGCTTTTAAAGCTGGGTCTGCCGCTGAGTCGGCAGAAACGCCAAGCGGCGCAAATACGAGTCTCTTGCAGGTGATTATGTGTTTGCACCGTTTGGCGTTGAAACTTTCGGACCGTGGGGACCTAACGCCAAATTACTTTTTAGAAAAATAGCCCCTAAATTAAATACAATTCTGGAAAACAAAAAAGCTGGCTCGTTTCTCGCTCAGAGGCTAAGTATGGCTATCCAACGCGGAAACGCAGCCAGCATTCTCGCTTCCTTGCCTCATGGACACGGTTACATTTTTGAATAAGTAGATTTTAAAGTTTTTTTTTTTTTAAGTGTACATATTTAGTTAACTGATTATTTTTATGTGATTTAATAAATACAAATAAAGTAAACTGGATGAAAATTAACCTACTTAGGTTCATAATTATTGAACGTAGGCTGGGTTATCTTTATCTTTAGATAGTATAAATAAAGTCACTCCGGCTGTCTGTCTGTACGCTTAGATCTTTTAGACTACGCAACAGATTAAATACAGTGATTCAAGAGGAAGGCTTTAAGGTGTACTCGACCCACGTCAGACTTGAGACCGCCTCTATTCCCTACGTAATAAAAGCTATTTTTGTAGTTCATATGGGTAACCTGACGAGCCGACAACTGGACTTCTATTATTCATATTGCACCCGAGCGAAGCCGCCGCGCCGATGCCGATTATTCCGAACCTGACCGGGGCAAGTCGCTAGTCTACACTAATATGGACAGTCCTCTACCCGAAGGTTTTCTGGAAGAAATTGCTTTCAGCAATAAGACCGCCTAAATTGTACCATTCTCTATGAATATTTATGTAAATTGATACTGTGTTAGATGTGCAATAAAGAGTATCTATCTATCTAATATTATAAAGAGGAAAGATTTGATTGTTTGTTTATTTGTATTGGCTCCGAAACTACAGGACCGATGCAAATTAAATTTGGTACAGAGATAGTTTGAGACCATCTTTGAGACCTTGAGAAGGACATAGGCTACTTTTTGTCGCCATATAAAATCATCAGGATGGTAAAATGGGGGATGAAAGTTTGTATGGAAAATCCGAATTTTGGCGCAGGCGAAGTCACGGGGACTGCTAGCTTTGAATAAAGCATTTAATAGGTAGTTATTTCCAGCCTGTTACGATGCAAGTCAAGTAACAACAACATTAATTACTCGATTAAGGGCAACCCCTAACCTCTAAATAAATACCATCATAAATAAGTTGATTTGATTACGACCTCAATTGCTACCTTCGGTAAACAGGAATCGAGATAAATTAAATGGCATGTGTGTAGTTACGTAAAAGTGTTTACATAAATTCGTTTAAATAAAAGACAAAAGAACATACTAATACGTCATCATCATCCAATTTAAGAGCTAGGCTCTTGCCGGTGGAGTTTTTTCCATTCCTCTCTGCTTTCCGCCCTTCTCTTGACCTCCTGATACGACCCGACATTTATCTTTTCTTTTATTTGCTGCATGTAGCTTATTCTTGGTCTTCCTCGCTTCCTTTTTCGACGACGAAGGAGGGGACGAATGTTAGGCCACCTGATTCGACACGACAATTTTATTAAAACGATAATAGAAGGAAGAATAGAACGAAAAAGGAAGCGAGGAAGACCAAGAATACTAATACGTATAAGATAAAATATTAAATTTCGTGAATAAGCATGCAAATATAATATATCGTTAATAAATATTATAGCGAATGTTAACATAAAAGCTAGTAATTCCTAGGTGATTTACTTTTCAAAGGACGTGTTTGTCCTCTTTGTTCCTTCCTAAAGGGCAAAGGACTTTATATCAAGATAGCAAGCTTTATCTTGTACACACTTCAGTTAGTTTATCCAGGCCTATGATATGTTGACTGGCAAGACTCATTAAACTCATTATTGTCGTAAGCACTTATTTGTAAAATGGTTGCAAAACACTGTTTACGGTTGCTGGTACCTCAGTATAACATTATTTCTCTAACTTAGTAAAGTTAAAATAAACTTCGACTGTATCTGTACCGTTACCTTGAGTTTACGGCGGTTTTACTCGCTAGCGACGACGTAAAAAAAGTGTATGGAAAATTGCACAGCGCCTTTAGCGATTACTTGGGGAACTACAATTTTCTATACACTTTTTTTACGTCGTCGCTAGCGAGTAAAACCACAGTAAACTCATGGTAACGGTACTGGGCGACCTTGCGGCTTTGCTCGGTTACTATGTATATACTAATTATTGTAATTTAAGAAAATGTTTTAACATACTTATAAGAAATATATAATATTATCTGAAACATTTATTACAATTTTCTTTTCAAACTTGTCTAATAACAATAAAACCAAAAAACCTATAAATAAAACAAAAGTAACCTAAAACAGAAGTAATTATTTTAGTATTAAGCGAGATTTGGACCCCAGACACTTACTACCAGGCCTACGTCTAATCCATTCCACAATTCCAGACCGCCTCTATTTCCTACGCAATAAATGCTGTTTTTTAGTTCACGTGGGTAACCTGACGTACTGCCGACTGTACACACGACCGCACTTCATACCACCAATATTCCCTAGTATAGTATAAGCTATTTCCGTTGTTTAAATGAGTAAACTGACGTGCTGCCGACTGAAAATCCCATCGCGTGATAGATGACCAGAAAAAAAAATGTACTTACAGGTACATTCGCCAGAGGCATAGCATTCAGCGGCGCAGCATTCGCTTCCTGGACGCACGCGGTGAAGCCCGCTCAGAAGGCCAGGACCCTGTCAACCATCGTCGGGTGCCCAACCACCACCACCAGGGAGATGGTGGAATGCCTCAAGTACCGGCCGGCTGAAGTCATCGTCAATGCGCAAATAGAAATGTTTGTAAGTATTAACCTCATTTTACCAGCCGCAGAAGGATCAATCAATATGCCCACGTTTCTACAAAAAGAAGTCGAATCCCACCAAAAACATTCGGTAAAAAAACTAGCCAAGTCTCTTGGTCGTTGAAGGGTACACAAGGGTACAAAACCAGGTGCTCCATGACACCATTGCACCAATCTGTCGCCAGAACGGCCAAGTCTTGAACCTTAGACTTAGACTTGGCACGACTTTGTTTTGATTTCATTACTTTTTAGAGATAAACAAGCAGCTCCATCGAGACTTGGCTAGTTTTTTACACATTTTTTTTAGTGGGATAGAAATGTTTGTAAGTATTAACCTGATTTAACCAGCAGCAGAAGGATCAATGCTGGACCTAATCAACATCCACTGTGTCTAGTTCTTAGACATCTTAATGGTACATGTCCTACTGTAAAAACCCGGGCAAATGCAAGTCCGGCTCATGCACAGAGGGTTAATTCAGTACAAAAAAGGTTTTTTTCAACGATGTAACCACACGGTTCGATTTTTTTCCTTTGCTTGGGATGTAAGACCTTCCTTCTTGCTAAATTTCATGATTATAGGTCTATGGGGCGTACTTTCTTACCGTATAGGTTTTAACTCCCTTGCGACATGTTAAAAAAGGGCCCAAATAAAGTCCGTATTACAATCATTAAATTTTTTTTATAACTACAATAGGTACTTTAAGGCAGCCCAGACATAAGTATTGATGTTAAGAAGCTGTGAAAGTGTAGTGTAAACAGGGTCTTATGAAGTCTTTTGTCCTGTAGATTAGTGTTATTGTATCTTACCCGTGCTTGTTCGTAGATTACACCCAACGGTCGGTCTTTGTGCTTCTGAAGTATTAATCCAAAACCTTCTGCCCTGAAGGTAATTTAAACAAGCGTTCGAATGTCTATTAATATCTTTAGGAACCTGCAATCTTTTTTTCTAAAATATTAAAAGTGTGTTTAACTTCTTTTTTTCATTTTGGTCTAGATCACATTTATACCTTGCTCGGATCCTAAAATAGCTAAGGCACTTGTGTGCTATGTAAATCAAATTAATCAGTTCAACCCGATACAATGAAGAAATATTTATATATTGACCCCACTGGGGATCTAACCCGAGACCTCAGAGTGTGTAGTTTTGGTAATACTCGTATGTTAACATTAAAGCAACGACCTTATTTTTTAATAAAAGACGAAAGACGACGTTTTTGTTCAAACCAAATGTTGGAAAATATCACTTTTAGTATTAAGGTAGCCGTAGGGGTACATTGTTTACCCTTTTGAGTAAATTACTTTGTATTTTCTTATACAATGGTATGCAATAAGGAGTTACCTATCTAACCTACTTTACCTTTTAACAGCGCGGCATTTACGCGTTTACTAATTAAAAACCTACGTAACATCACGTCTCGTGCTATCTAATATGCAATACCGAGGCTGAAAAACTATTTCTTCCCAGGACTGGAAAGTGCACTTGTTCACCCCATTCACTCCAACGGTGGAGGCAGCTGGAGTGAGGGAACCATTCCTTACCCAGTACCCTTACCACGCCGCGCAGGCTGGCGCCATGCACAAGCTGCCACTCATCACCTCCATCACTTCCGAAGAGGGCCTCTATCCTGCTGCTTGTAAGTGTTAACTCGGTCAAGACAGATGTGGATACTTCTACCGAATTTCGGTTATGGCGAACAGAAATTAACCAGCTCCACAGAAGATATTATTTGTGTAGTGTATGAAATACACAGGTTCACTTTCTGTTACTTCACTTTCATAGTTTAGTGATACAGCAATCTGACATGACCGGAGACTCGCGAAAAGAGATCTGCACCCTGATTCACAAACACTCGAAAAGTTTTCGTGTCGGATCCTTTCGAACGGAGTTTTCGAAAGCTAATGTCATTTGTGCATAGTGGAAACGACAAAGTTTTCGAGTCCGACGTTTGAGGATCGCATTGTTTTTGACGCCTTCGGAAACCTGCCTCTCGGATTCGAAATCTGTAGTTTCTGACGTTTGTGAATAAGGGTAAGGCAGGCGTTACGTGCATTCTAAGGCACGGAGGTGTCAACTAACATTACCAACATGCTGGACTCTGGAGTTGTTTCCGGCCCGGAATTCGAACCTGGGGCCTTATGGTTTAGTCAGAAAGTGGAAACTACCAGAGATTAATATTTTAAGCATTGTGAGCTGTGAGGATAGGGAATGTAAATGAAACCCAAACTTCTGCAGGCCCACCGCACTCAAGTTGCAATAGTTATAGCTTTAAGGAAATCAGAAACAGCTTTCAAACTGATGTAATATAATTTTTTGGTAAAAACTTTTCTATATTTTTTTTGACAGCTTCGCGCGATCACGGTCGTCAGCGATGAAATTTTTTCAAAACGCGCCGCTAGGGGCACTGACCAAATCCCATAGGTTTTCGTTCCACGGGCAGGGGTGATCGCGTGAAGCTCGTACTTATACCTGTTTTCGTTTAAGTTCTTTTTTATGTGCTCACACCATGCCCGCCCGAAGGCTCCCGCTGAAAATCAGTGTCGTGACAATTTTCAACTTGTCACGACCTATACAGAGCGGGGACCCTTTTGGCACATGGTTTATAGTTTAGTATTCCATACCATTTATAATGTATGTATAATATCAATTAATGAATCCCATTTATAATGTTGAAGTAATTCCTTGTGTTTTGTTTGCCGTGTGCCAAATAAAAATGATTATTATTATTATTATGACATCGGTAAAACAGCAGTACCAACTAACTTTTTAACCATTCATGTGTTATTGCTTTGGAATTGCGATCTCAAGAGTTTTCAAATTAGGCGGTATGCATGCCGGTCAGAGGTTGCAATTCCAAAGCCGGAAATAAGAACCTCGTATATGATATAGTGCTCTCATCCCCAGACTACCAGACGGACCCTACAATCCTGACAGATCTGGAAGCCCGTTGGGACGAGCTAGCCAGCAACATCTTTGAGTACAACGACACTTTGCCGCTGCACCTCCGACCAGCTGTCGCGGCCAAGATCAAGCAGAGATACCTTGGAAGCAGACCAGTTAGTCAGGAGACGTACCCTCAGTTGGTGCAGGTATGTAACTATTTAGGTTATTACTATACATTGGGGCAGAACAAGGAGCGTCTGGCGTTTGCCTCTCATCCGAGAGGTTCCGGGTATGACATAATAATAATAATCAAAATCTTTATTTACTTTAACAAGTACATTTTTTGGGTTACTTATTGAAGTAGTCTCCTATTAGGCATTACAGAATGCCTGTGCCACGGAGGCCACGCTCTCTAACACTACGTAAAACATATAAATTACTAATAATACAAATACAAAATATATTTATTTAACTACAAGTAGTTTTTACAATGTGTGTGGGCCTCATCTTTTTAAGTTTAAAAAACCTGTTTTAGAAGAGACCCCTCTCTACTGTGAATTAATTTATCTGTAGTTACATAGGTACCTAAAATTAACAATATATTATTTAGTAACAAAAGCGCATGCTTAACTATGCTAAAGTTAATTCAACATCAACAACAACTTCTGTATATAACATTGTAAAATACGTTTTTTTTATACCACTTTACTTTATATTTGTAGTAATATTAATTTTATCACTATTGCTATTTATGCATTATTACAGTTTATTATATGTATTAAAAAGTTAATTTAACAAAAATAAATACTCGTGTAAGTACATTTTTATACCTTATTTATTTTATTTGTAGTTTTCAACCACTATTATTATTTATACATTACATGTACAAACAGATGTTTTATATATGTACATAATACATATACATTAAGACATAACATTGTCAAATTAAAACATGAATAATTTATCCTTTTTTTATTATTCATAGTATCAAAGACTAGAAGCTAGAAGGTTTTCTATATTTTCGTATCTTGCAATTTTAACCATGATGTTACTTTTTTTACATGCGAAGTAAGTTAGTGAAATAATATTTAATAAAGATCTGTTTATTTTATTATATAATAAGACTGATTGAACCAAGAATTGCTTGCGAGCAAATACTGTTTTGGTAGCTTTGACACGAACTACTGTGTTAGCTTTACGCATCGAGGACGTGCTTTACGTTTATTTCGTAATTTCGGATTAAATGAATAATTTTTATGTACATTAAGAACACATTGTCATTAGGTACCAATGACTTTTTCTGAGTTATGTACATTAGTTGTTTCACTAACCGATGCTCTTACGGTGTGGAAAAACATCGTGTGGAACCTGCTCATTCAGGTGACTGAATTTGTAACTATGATCCAAGCTGGTCAGGTCTGTTAACAGGATAGCGGCGGTCAAACGGCAGTCGCTCAATTGTTATTACCTCGTGGATCATGGTCCTAAGCGGAAGTTGGGAATTCAAGCGCTAGTGAACAGCTGAAATAACGCTAAGATGTTTTTTAATGCATTGGAGTAGGATTCTCATAGTCCACAATTTGTTTTGGAGCAGTAGTAGGGTCTATGTTGGGAACGTGTAGGGGCCTAATAAATAAATGACTTTTTTCTCTTAGGAAGAGTTTCTAAGAGGAAATTCTCAAATTATAACACTCTTACCCTCATTTTGTAATTGATCACTCTTAGCGATAAGACCGCCTATTTAGTATTACATCTTTCTGTGTAAATTGCTTTATTGTTTATTTTATGGTGTGCAAAAAAAGTTCTATCTATCTACCTAAATAATACCAACTTAGATCATAGATTTAGTATTTTCAGATTATGACTAACTGTCAGAGTCGTCAATATAATCTTTAATTAAGTCTCGTTCTGTCACTTTCTATGTCAATGGAATAGAAAAGTTCCTTTTCTTGAGACGCATAAGACTTAATGAAGGATTAACTTTGATTGACATCTCTGGGTACGGCAGTTAGACTTAAAACCTAGGACATAACGGCCGGTTCACACATGTCTCCGTTTTACTGTTCCGTTTTATCGTGTACGTTATTTTTCGTAGATGGCGTATATAGTTGTATGAGCGACTTCACACATGGCACAATATTCTGTATAAAGTAAAAAATACCGTTCTGTAAAAAAATTACATTCCGTTTTGTCATCGAATGCTGGACGACGGAACAGTAAAAATTACGGATACGTAGAATTTTAACGGATAAATACTGTGTGCGTGGCGGACGATGTGTGCGGGGTGCAGGAGGGGGGAGTGATGCGCCATAAGTGGATGCTGCCAATAACGTCGAATCTTCTTTCTCCGATGATAGTACCAATACAACACGACAGCGTCCATCCTTGTAGAATAGCGGCGGTATACTGCGAGTTTTCTGTTCACACATCGGATCCAGTAATGACGGATCCGTTGAACGTTATACGGTGCCTATGTGTGAACAGAGCATAAATTTATGACGTTTCCGTTAAAAACGTACCAGTAAAACGGACTCCCATGTGTGAACGGGCCGTAAGACCGTGAGTTTATCTAACAATCTAGTCAGTCGCTTTCTTCATCCGACTTGAAGTATGAGGTGTCCCAGTTAAATTAGATTTATACCCGACTGCGAGTCCTTTCTTTGAACTAGATATTAAATTATGGGTTTGTTTATACAACGTGATAGATATGGTACGAAGTTTTAATATTCTAGGAAAATATTTTAAAGGTTTTACACTTTGTTTTATTTACAACAACAACTTTTATTTATTATTATTTTTCAAATTTTATAAACCTATTTAATTTTTTTTTTAAAAATGCGTTTTATACGTAGGTCGTAGAGGTAGGTATTAATTTTAGTACGAAAACGCGAGTTTTGGCTACGCGGGTGTAATTTGGTTTTTATAAATAATTAAAATAAAATAAAGCATACTCGTATGTAACCCAGGCATCGGTTTAGGAGTTCCAGATCTCAAAGATTACTATACTCTGTTATAATAATAGGTATTATTCAATAGCTAGATTTGTCTGATTGTTGCCGCATTGATCCAGTTGATGCTGGATTTCGTTTTTAAAGAGGTTTGAAGCCCGGGTCAGAACGAAAAAGATTTCTGGTATTTTATATCTTAAAATAACTCAAAAACTGCTCGGAACCAGGAAGATCGTGGTGTTTTGAACTCTGCCTTGCCACGGAAAGCACCGTTCTATCCTGATCTCTCTCTTATCATCATTTCTCATCGGACTTCGAGTATGAGAGTGAAGGAACAGAGAGTTTACTGTGTATTGGGCACACATTTGTGCACTCATCATCATCATCATCTTAGCGTTATCCCGGTTGTGCATTTGCACGCGAGGGCCAAGGGTCCGCATTGGACCATAATCCAGGATATAGCAGGTCAGGTAATTACAGTGGAGCGACTGCGATCTGACCTCCGTGACCCTGTTAACAGGGGACCCTGACCAGTTTGGATGATGGTTACACATTCAGTCGCCTGAAGCTGTTAGTGAAACAACTAATATACCTAAGTAAATAATTCAGAAAAAGTCATCGGACATGGCGGCAATTGGATCGAAACCAATACCACCCGCATGAGAGGCTCGCTAGCCACAACACCACAGTCGCTCTCGCGTCTCGACCGACATTTGAGCACTATTACCACAATATATGACTGCCTAGACCAACGGGTCTAGTGGTCAGCACGTTGCGTACTATCCACTAGGTCCCGGGTTCGATTCCCGGGTCGGGCCAAAAGTGTTGGGTTTTTCTGTCTTGAAATAACTCAGACACAGCTCCGGAGTCAGGAAGTTGATGGTGTTAACACCCCCGTGCCTCGGAAAGCACGTTAAGCCGTTGGTCCTGCGCCTGATCTCTCTACGGTCATGTCGGACTGCCGTCTCACCTAATTATGAGAGTAAAGGAACAGAGAGTGCCCCTGTGTATTGCGCACACACTTGTGCACTATAATATCTCCCGCGCAGTCGGCTAAGCTCTAAATTCGGCTAGGACGACATTATTATTACCACAAACAAATCTATCTATTGTGCTATTACTTACCTAACATCTCCCGGCTATCTAGCGGCTAATCTCCGTTGAGTTAATATTGAAATTAGCCGCCGCAGCCGTAGCCAAAATTCGAGTAGGAGAACAGTGTAAGTACATTGTGTACAATCACGTCATGTTACCCATGTGAACTTCAAAAACAGCCTTTACAACGTAGGGAATAGAGGCGGTCATAACGTCAAAGTGGGGTAGTCTGACGTGCCGTATATACTTTAAAATTCGTTAAGCAATTGCTCCAGCTTTTCAATCACTTAAACTTCCTAGCGTTGGTAAGGCTTCACTAGAAAGGTTTAAAAAGCCATTTGTTTAGTGAACTGTGAAACCAGTTAAACTCAACAATACGCTCGGGAAAAGGTTAACGTAAAAGCATTATTCTCTGGTAAAAGGTAAAAGCGAGATTTCCAAGATGGAAACTTTTAGATGGCGTCAAAAGACGAAAACAACAAATTTTATGGCGTTCGCTTTGTTTGTCTACGTTTGCGATCTGTGTGACCTAAATAAGAACTGACCAGTCTAGTCATATTATCGTACAAAAACAAACACTGAAATTGCAAGAATTAGCACACCTAGATTGTATTTATTAATGATTTTTATCCAGATTTGCAGCATTATATTATAATTAAGATACCTATTGTGCTTAAGAAGAAATAAATAAATAAATTCAATTCAAATTCAATTCTAAAATACAAGCGCGTTTTGTTTATTTTAAACATTTGTTTTTGTTTTCTGTAAAGTTTTCTTTAGTTTAATTTTAAAATTAAACAAAACTCCTGACGATTACTCAAAATAATGAAAAAAAATCATGAGCTCCTTCTTTTCCTGCACCCATAAAATTCTATTGTAGAAAATTGTACCATTGCAGCATGGACGAATAGGTTCATAAATAGCTCGATCAGGATCAGAATTCCACTACCATATTCAGTCACTGTATACATACTTTATCAGCCTGACATATCAACGCAAAGCCCAAACAACTGGGATAAAAAACTTGAAATATAGCTCCACGCTTCCTTCATAGTGCAGGTGATGAACACCAAGATAGGGATTTTAGGAAATTCACCTCTTAAGAGGGCAAAAAGGGGGTAAATCTGTATGAAACTCCGTTAGTTTTGAAGTGAAATCGATAAAAAAATGTATTTAGCTATTTGGTTAGAATTTAAAAAACGTAGCTATTTAAGGATTTTTGAAAATACAAACTCCAAAGGGATTAATAAACGACTTTTTTGATTACTTACATTCAGGGCTATCCAAATATACCCTATGTATGTTGGCCGAATTTTCGTAGTTTTTTAGATATAAGTATTTTTTAATTGTGAAATTTTTCAATCTTATCATTCTAAAAAACAATACCTCCACTTTTTAATGATGTTAGGTATGTCAGATTTTTTTATTGCAGAATGATCCTTGTAAATTAAACTTACTTAGATTAAATTATCAGCTAGCTAAGACTAACAAAAGTTTCAAAAATATTGATCGAATACCTGAATTGTATTTAGTAAATTACAAACTTAAGCTTAAATGTAAACTTAAACTACTTATAGGTATCATATCATTAGTTATGAAACTACTTATATCAAAGAGTTAATTTAAAGCCGTTTTAATCCGAAACGCGACACGAGGTTCACACAGCGTAAAACTTTAACTATAGAAAAAAAATTAAGGTATATCCAACACGTGAAAATGGCTTCCCTCATATTGATTGAGTCAATTTTGTACACTAATTACATTTTTGACGAGTAGCTCGGTTACAGAATAATTACGCTCGGTGCAACAAAACGTCGAGTGGCTATGTTCTTTCTTGGAGTAGAAGCCTAAATTCCCATTTTGCCCTCCCCTCCCCCACAAATGACGCTGATGATGTTTGATATTCGCAGGCTCTCGGGGACCGCCTCTTTGGAGCGGAGGTGGGCCGCCTGGCGCAGACCCACGCGCTGCGGTCTGGCCAGCCGGTGTACGTGTACCGCTTCTCGCACCGAGGCTCCAATAGTCTCTCCACCTTCTTGAGCCGCAAAGACGATAATTATGGTAAGTACGACCCAATACAACCAATTTTAAGTTTTAGACTGTTCTTAACCCGGAGTTGTCTGGAAGAAAATTCCTTCTGGCAATATGATTGCCTAGTTGTACAACTCTGTTAGTGATTCTTTTTCTTGTCTGGGCCAGCAACCAAATAGCAGTATTTATCACACTATAGCATCCAAACCACTATATCGACACCGTGCCGCCGTGGTAATATGTCCTCGTTAACTGTTAACTAGCAAAGAAATTGCTTATATAAAAATATTTCCGTCGGATATTAGTAGGTACGTTTTCCAAGGTATGATGAAATCAAACTCCGAGCTTGATTACTGGTGCAGCAAGAAGACAAAAAATCGTGAAGTGACGTTAGGTCTTGGTAAGCTGAGTTGGGAGAGCATTCGCCCGGATGGCGAAGAGTCGTGTTATGGGTTTGAGTCCCACCTGAAAGATGGATTATTGTGTGGAATATTTACTTTAATTTCATAATATGTATGTCACCGTAAGATTATAAACATCGTTCGATTACAATCTATCTCGTGAGATTGTAAACTGTCGAAAAATTGTGAACCGTCGTAACATATGATTGCAATTGAACGCATTATTTATCGCTATATTATAATCTATCGAAGTCAAACTGTTAAATTACAATCTGTCCCGCGTCAAATTGTCAACTGTCCGAAAGCTCTTCCTGATTGGTCGGTCTTATTATAAGAGCGACCAATCACGACCGTTCTTTGTTCCCACAGTGTTACAAATGAAATAAATACTAAAACAAATATTAAAACACGAAAAAATTATGTAATTTAAGTTATGTTCGGAAACTAGCACTAATTCGTTGGTTTATCATTCAAACTGCATTATTTGGTTAATCACAGAAATTTTTACGTCCACAATAATTTTACATAACTAATTTTATAGATATAAGTTATTTTCAAGACGAAATTCATTTATAGTCACGAAAACACAGTAGTTTACATTCAACAACAACCAAGTATGGCGAGTGCCGGGACGGCGGAGGGCACATAACGTTCAACCAATCAGCGCCTGAGATGCATTCCGTTCTACGCCGGTTCACAATTTGACCGCTTCCCATCGATAGATTACAATATAACGAAAAATAATGCGTTAAATTGCAAACATATGTTACGGTTCACAATTTTTCGACAGTTTACAATCTCACGAGATAGATTGTAATCGAACGATGTTTATATATATATATTTGTTTTACCTACACAGGTGTGTGCCACGCCGATGATGTTCTCCACGTCTTCAAGTTCCCTTGGATGGTGTTCCCTACAACACAGGACAAGAAAATGGTGGAAGCACTCCTGGATATGATATATAGCTACGCCACCACTGGGTAGGTACCTACTAGATCTACACATTAATACTGGAAAGATTGTGTAGGTATTATACGTGTCTGGGTTGAAGATCTACCTCCCGTATTCAGTCAGTAAAATTGTGGGCTAGTGCTGAGAGGAAGCAGCGCAAAAAACTCAGTCACTATTGTCAAAGCCTCTTTGAAAAATAATGTTTAAATACAGAAATTGTACTAGTGCGAGCTGGTCCACACGTTTACATCATTCAAATAATCGTCTACTTTATAATAACCTTTTGTCATTAGGGTATCCTTAATAAATGATTTAAATTTGTGAATTGGTGTGAGTGCTCCTACTAAGGGCTAAGAATACCTAAGTACGTCTTACTTATTATAAGTCTTATTTCTGCCGAGTAGGTATATGCCATCAGTATTCTAATAAGCCATATTCTTTTTACTATTGGATTTAGTTAATTTACAAAAGTTAAGTGATTTTGAAAATGCTACGCTTATAAACAACCAAGCGTGACGTCAACTGCTTTACTTTGTGTAGTAGATGACATCCTCACAGCCCTAGACACTGGCCAGGGAACTTTGCTTGCTCTCCTTGACTTCTCCAGGGTGTTCGACTGCATATATATTCCACTGCTATTGTCAAAATTAAGATATTATGGATTTAGTAACCTTGCAATAAACTGGTTTCATAGCTGCTTTGAATATAGGTCGCAACGGGTCGAAATAAGAGACGACGAAGGAAATGTAAGAGTTTCAGATCCCCAAAGCTGTAAGGAGAGGAGTGCCTCAAGGCTCGATATTAGGTCCACTCCTGTTTATTATCTATAGCGCCGATGTCAGTGCTCACATTAGGCATTGCAAATTTCATATATATGCCGACGACATACAGGTCTACATATCCCATAAACCAGAAGACAAACATCTAGCTACTAAAACCCTTAATGAAGATCTAAAACGAATAAATAACTGGGCAAAGTGTAACTCATTGGTTCTTAATAGTAATAAGTCCAAATACTTAATACTGGGTTCGAAAGGCCAGATCAAAAAAAAATCTAGCAAGAGTGTTCGTATTGTTATTGGGGGTCAGGAAGTGGAACGAGTGTCAGAGGCAAGAAACTTGGGTCTTCTAATGGACGAAGAGCTACGATTCGAAAATCACGTAAACACCATTATAGGCAGCTGCTTTTGTAGGTTAAAGGTACTATATCAAATAAGGAACTATCTAAGCTTAGAAGATCGTATTATGCTTTGCGACTCGTTGGTGCTGTCTTAATTCAACTTTACGGACGTTGTTTATGGTCCCCGGTTGTTAGTGCGTAGGTACGCAAAAAGAGATTCAAAGAGTGCAAAATGCGTGCGCGAGGTACAGCTTTAAAATAGCACCTCGAGCGCATGTTACTCCCTACATCAATAGTGCCAATATATTAAAAATGGATTCACGAAGGAAACTTCACTACGCTGCTCTCTTGTTGGGTGTATTAAAAAACAACGTTCTAAGTTATCTGTTGGACCAGTTGGTATGGCGACGTGACGTGCAGTCCCACAGGACCCGACGCTTTGGCTTCGCGCATCGCGCTTGTCCTGCCGCCCCACCACTTCGTGGCGTTCAGGGGTAGCTTCAAATTCGCCGCGTCCAAATGTTGGAATGATCTGCCCCCTCCGTTACGTTGTCTGGATAAAACAGTATGCTCGTTTAAGATAAAATACAAGCAATGCGTTGTCAATAGCCAAAAAATGATTCCATGATTGGGTACGCACCTTACGGGTCTAGACATACAGACTGCTGGGGAGCGCATCCTACATCCACCACCTTGGTCGCGGGAACAATCGTTGATGCATGAATCTCATCCTTCTCCCGAGGTCATGATCGCTCGTCGATGACAATGCAGGTATCTAAGATAATTTTGATGAGTAGGTAAGTAGGTTATATGAAGGTACAAAACAATAAATTGATTTTAAATTTATTCCCGTCGGTGCTTACCTGTCATGGAAGACATTATTATTTTGTTTCAATTCTATTCTAAATATAATTTAATAACTTTAATAATCACTTTAATAAAATCAATAAGGTTAATTTATTTATATCCACTGGTAAATCTTTTGAAGTAGGTAGATACAAGTGTTTGGCGTTGACTCACACTGATGTTTAAACTGGCTACCTTTCATGACTCGCTATACAGCAGCGAACTTTTCTATAGGCACAGATAATAATAAATATTTAGTTCCTATAGGCCTGTTATCTTGCCAACGCGCCGCGCAGCGATTATTGAATCGTTTTGTAATTTGTAGGTACGAACTACGGAATCAAATGAGCGTAGCAATAATTACGTTTTGCGTAAGAAGGAGTTTTTACACATATAGGTACAGATTATAACACTTTACGAGTATTTATTTACGTTTATTTTTAATAATGTTTGGCGTAAATGTCCGTGACCTCACTCGGCTAGGGACTAGGGTCTACTGAAAACCAGGGTCGGGGGGAGTACTAGTACTTATTCTGTGGTCGGGGCCCCTAGCGGGTCACGACTTAAGCTGAGTCGGGCCCTTTTAATATGGACATCGCAGACACACAACTGCACAGTCCGACTGGTTTACCCCTATAAATTGTAATTTTACGGAGTTTTTTGTTTTATACCCGTGCCCTTTACGTTGTCTATTTTCGTGTGTTATGTGATGTCCATTCATTAATAAATGTATTTTCTGTCTTCTTTCTTTCTTGATAAATCATCTTAAACCGTCACGTATCATGTTTCCAGACCCAATAAAAAAAATATTTGTTATCGGCCCGCCGGCAGGTCTTATGGGGATTGACAGGTAAGCAATCTGTTAAACCCAGCGCTGGCCGTCGCCTTAAACCCCGTGGGCATAACGCATATTGTCCGTTCAACAAGATAAATCATCTAAACGATCAGTCAAACCCAGCGGTGCAATGTGGCCATAGCAAACCTTGGCTCTGCTTCCACAATTTAGTTAGATTTTACACGCTCACACGCTCTACAGCTGGCGTCAAGCAACACTTAGTTGCAGCATGCATAACGTTCTTACATCAGAGGGTGACATCACTATTATACTTAGTTAAACACAAAGTACGTGACGTGGACAGACAGAAACCAATATCACGAAGATTTGAGCTCGGTTTACTCACTATTATACTTACTTATACAAGTCATCGTTAATCGCCAAAAACAAGACCGACAAAGTTGCACTCGCGCACGAAGGGTTCTGTAGGTACCATTACCTTTAAACCGTTTCAAGCGTCTAACTGTTGCCTTAATAATATCGAACACAAAACGCGAATAAATCACGTTTGCTGTATGGGATGGGAATTCTATTTTTAGTTAAGTTGTTATAGCGGCAACAAAAATACTTACATCATCTATAAAAATATCAACTGTTATTTTTACAGATGATGTAAGTATGCTATTACAGACAGACAGACGGACAGCGGAGTCAGTAACAGGGTGCCATTTTGATTTACTCTTAGGCTACGGGACCCTAAAAATCGGACACGTGGCCACGTGTACTAAAGAGATACGGTTGTAATTTTTTCAAGGTTTGATGATCTGCAAATATTATATCTCGGTAATCAAATATTATATTAGTAGGTATAATAGGTTATATCTTTAATTACGTTGCGCTAGGCTAGGTATTTTTACTACTTACTTCGCCCATAGCAATGTTGCAAGTATTTTGCAAAAATCTATCTGCCACATAAGTAGGTACTTAGGTAGATAAACGTTCACTGCATTCTCAGATGCACGCAGTTGGATGACTTTTGTGGCCTTTAAACTTAACTTCAAACCACACCACTGGGTTTTACGACTTGCGGTAGGTAGGTAGTATAAGTAAGTAACAAAGAAGCGATAATCGAGAAGCTTATTAATATTAGACTAACAAACTACCTGACCAAATTTAACATATTATCTTAATTTCAATTTGGTTTTCGTAAAGGTGTTTCAACTCAAGACGCAATTTTAGATTTAGTAACTACTATAACTGAGGAGGTTGATAGAGGAAACAAATGCCTTACGATATTTCTAGACCTCAAAAAGGCGTTTGACACGGTTTCTGTCCCGGTCCTTGTGAGCAGGTTGGAGCACATAGGGATCAGAGGGAATGCACTTTCCCTCCTATCCAGCTACCTACATGACAGAACTCAGGCAGTGAGGATAGGCAGCTTCATCAGTGATGAAGAGGTGGTTAAATTTGGTGTCCCACAGGGGAGTGTCCTCGGCCCGACTCTATTCCTGATCTATATAAATCAATTGTGCAACCTAAAGGAAGTTGGTGGGAGGATACTCTCCTACGCTGATGACACGGCTATTGTGTTTACTGCTAAAACTTGGAGTGCTGTTCATAAGTTGGCTGCACTAGGTATGGAGCGCATATCAAGGTGGTTAAAAGATAACCTTTTAACTTTGAACGTCCAAAAGACAAATTACATCTGTTTCGCTCCCTATACGTCATCTCAGCCCTGTGACAACTTATGTATCAAAATTCACAGCTGCGCAAATCCTGACATCGCTCTGTGTGACTGTCCTGTTATAGGTAAAGTTTTCCAAACCAAATATCTCGGCTCTCATCATTCATTATTGATCAGAGGCTTAGCTGGTACCCGCAGTTGGAAATGGTTGCAAATCGTATAAGAAAGCTAATCTGGGTTTTTAAGTCATTAAGATCAGTTATGACTGGCTCTCTTTTGAATAAAATTTATATAGCTTTAGCTCAATCTATAATATCTTACTGTATTCCTATGTGGGGAGGTGCTAGTAAGACTGAATTTTTGACTCTTGAACGGGCCCAAAGATCTCTTATAAAGGTCATGTATTTTAAACCACGTAGATTCTCTACAGACGCCCTATATCTTTCTTGTAAACTTCTCTCTATTAGAAAATTATATGTGCTTAACATTATAATAAAGCAGCATAAATCTTTGCCGTTTAATCAGTCCCTACAAAGAAAAAGGCGAAATGACATTGTTGCTACTACACCTCTTGTACATACCGTATTTGCTCAAAGACAGTACCCATCTCAATCAGCTTTTATATATAATAAACTAAATAAAATACTTAAAATATACCCTATGCCACTATATATGTGTAAAAAATCTATAACGCATTGGTCACTTACTTATGACGAAGTTGAAATACTTTTGTGCAGAATAACCTAGCCTTAGCCTAGCCTAGATCTTACATAACATACACCTGTATCAATAATGTACACTTTCTCTTTCTCATGCATAGCGCTTTCATATACATGTATATATAGACACACATTTTCTCATACTCTCATACACTCGCACACAATAATCACACCCCACACATACACACACACTCACACACACACAGACACACACACACACACACACACACACACACACACACACACACACACACACACACACACACACACACACACACACACACACAGACGCATACACACACCCACACATACTTTCACACACAAAAAATAAATAGTCGTGATTCTTATTAATATTAGTCATAGAATAGTAATCTTTTGTAATACTTAAGGGAAGAAGCGAGTCATTCCCAACACGAGTATCTTCAGATTACTCAATGGGAAGTCTCATCAATACTATGTATTTTAGATTACTGAAATAAACGTCTTTTTACTTTTACTTTTAAAAAAAATATAGAGAAATTTCACAACTAAGAGGGTTAAATGGGGGGTAACATTTTGTATGGGAATTATGGCATTTGCGCTGAAGTGGCTGGGAGCCGCTAGTAATATATACGTTCTGTATACCTCACACACATACTACTACATTCTGTGCTACTACCTATGACCATTATATAATCTGTGCTATGATGTAGAACAACACATGTAAAAGGATTGACTCTCATACTAGATTCCTTCTTTATTGCAGTGTTCCAAGAATCCCGAACGGACCGGTATGGCAGCAAGTGACACCTGGCGCCCCCGAGTTAAACTATTTGGAGATATCTTCGCCGGACAAGATAGAAATGAAAGTCAGCTCCGATTTCGGACAGAGATCCTTCTGGGACAGCCTTGGGTTCTTAGAAAACGAGAAATACCAAATTACTGTTAGAGATGAACTTTAGACTTACCAATATTTACCAATGTCTAATATAAAGCCGGTACGCACAAATGAACAAAACATTGAACATCGATCACGGAACATTTGGTTTTGTAAGCGTGTAGGCGTAAAGTAGCAAAGCAAACGCAGTCTTGTGTTCGTTAGCACTCAGTTAGATTCATTGTAGAAATTGGTCAACCGTGAAGTATGCAATGTTGGTTGTTCTGCGCAATTTGCGCCGACGATGTTCGCCAATGAACAACCAAATAGGATCGCCGCGAACTTTTTTAACGAACATAGTGTTCACCATGTTTATATTCGTTCGTGCAATGGTGCGTACACGGCTTTTAAGACTAATAATGTTATAACTTGAGTCAAAAATAATGGCCTTACTCATTCTTTGTTGCAATGACTAGGCTATTCGTTAAATAGGATCTGAAATAGATGATATGTGACCTTGGACAAGTCAGTTAATTCATCCAATTATGTGACAGAATATTTCAATACCAGATTATTCCTGCTATCTAATTAACTCAGATATTTTTTAGATCAATTTTCAGAAAGTAATCCTAATCATATTCAATTAATATATTACTATTTTATATGTTTCATGATGTTTTTTTTATTACCTATTATTAAAAAAATATATTTTCATAAAAAAAATATATAAATGTTGTAGGATGTGCCAGTACATTTAAAGTGTATTTATGGGATTAAGAAGTGATTAGGATTTAAGGACTAAATAATAATATAGCAGTTGTTCAAAAAAGTATTATAATAAAATACACACCTTTAGATACAATTCTAAACAATTAAGAAAACTATCCTTAACACAAACAACACATACACCAAAATCAATTAAGTTATTAAACCAAACAAATAGAAAAACAGTATAAAAATGAGCCTAAGTATCAACCTCTAAATTAAGCATTGTACCTATGTATTACAATCTTGTTTTTCAATAATATTAATACAAGACTAAACTAAAACAACATTAAAATATTGCCACAACAATATTTTAAAAACATCCATCTAGATTAGAGTTTAAAAATAGATTAGAGTTCAATCAATTCTTATAATGATTCAGTCGCAATGAGCTTAGGACAGTAGACCTCAAAGGTTAGGTACATTGAATACTATTTTTCCACATTTGTTTTGAAAAATTTTTAAGAGGCACCATTTTTAGTTATAATTAATAAACTTATACAGTGTTATTCCAAAAAAATTAGACCAGGTTTAAAATAGGTCTAAATATTAGCCGACAACAGAGAAATGAATGACACATTCGTGATATAACCTAATAGAGAAGCGCATTTCTAATTGGCTGGCTAATAACTTAGTCCTGTCTTAAACCTGGTACTAAGTTTTTAGAATAACGGGGTTATAGTTTATTCTCTCAGAGAGAATATACCATTACAAATCTCAACTTTATGAACATAGAAAAATCTTTGCACAAATGTTGTATGATATCATCCATATAAACAATATTACAATAAATGCTATTAGACTATTAGAAAAAGCTAAATTATTTAAAAGATTTATTATAAGAAGGCAAATGCTAAAGTTTATTAGTGAATATTAATAGACTGTGTTTTGAAATGCTTAGTACTTTACCAAGATAACAGAATGAGAAATACCAACAGTACTGTGATATTAAAACCGTTTATCACTAAGATACATCTTTAGGTAAACAGTCCAATTAAACTCAGACAATGGACATTGGATGACTAATATAAGGAGCTCCAAAGTGTATTTCTTAGATTCACTCATCTTTCTTGTCATCCCCACCACTGCTGACAGTGACCTTCTTCTGCAACTTGCTGTGTTCATCAGCAAGGCGATCATACTCCCTGTTGAGGCTTTCAGCTTGGGATTTTACTGCTTCTTTGTCCTTTCTTTCCTTGGATAGTTCTTTCTCTAACAGTGCAATCTGGCTCCTGAGATCTTCCATCTCCTTCTTTGAGCTAGCATCTCCCTCTCCCTGCTTCTGCAAAAGACTCTTTGCGGCCACGGTCGCACTCTGCGCCTGACGGAAGTTTGCCTCAGACTGCGCCAGCAGAGTGGCCAGCTGTGAAATCATCTGCACCAACCGACGGATCACCACAAGCAAAAACAGGGCAAATCCAGAGATGTAGAAGTTCCTCTGAGCGCGGAACAAGCGCATGTTACCTTGCATCTCCGCGTCGAGGTGCTGATGCTCGCCTTTTTCGATATCCGAGTACTTCTGCATCTCACGTATCGCGTCCAGAAGGCACAAAACCAGCACACCGACCAGCACAAAAAAGTAAATGTAGGCTTGGCTTCCTATGTATGCTAGAAACTTCGACTTGAAAAACTTCTGCCATCTCGAAGGACTCGCTACCGGCAACGTCAGGAGCAGTACCACGGCGATTTCCGTGTACAAGAAAGTCGCAATAATCGTCCACTGAAGACTCATGTTGGCGGATCCTGATTTTACACTGCAGCACAAAATAATGCCACCACCGACGATATTAAACTATTCAATTGTAGAGAATCGTTGCGAAACAGGGTAATCTTTACAAAATTATCGGTGACTCATGAAAATGACACACAAAGGCCAAAAAAAATATGACGTCGCAATCGTAGGTTAATGTGAAAAATTATTGCTTATTTTAGCAATATCAATCAAACTTTAAATTGCAATCCAAAATTCAAGAAGATTCTCAAAAGTATGAACGAATGTGTAAAAGGAAGCAAAAAAAATTATACAAGAAACATTTTCCTCAAATGACATTGGCGAAACGTGACGTGTACAATATTTTTTTTAATTATGATGAGTTCATGACCGAGGCTTAGACAGCATAGCTTATAGTAGCATAGATAGCTATAAACATTTTTGTTAAATATGGTGTAATAGATGTGTATAAACGCAAATGCCTAGCTCTTAAAACTTAAAAAAAGTACACTGTCAAACGTGACATCAGTGACAGTCAGCCAGCAAGTGACGTCATACTTCTTTAAGAAGTTCTTTTACCAAAAAATATTCCAGTTTGCAAAAATTTCCGAAAAAGCCGAAATCCTGCACGCAATATATAATCTTCTATATTCCTAATTTCAAATGGCTGATCCAAAATATGAAAATCTCCCAGGCATAGTAAGTATTATTGTGTCATTTTCTCATGTGAATTTTGTTATCGATTGCTTTTATTTCAGGTTTCATAATTGTAATTTTTGCAGGCCTACGATCAGCCCGATGTGTATGAAACCGGTGATTTACCTGAAGCGGACCAGCCAGAGCCGAACGAGGAAGAGGAAAACGAATGCATTGAGCAGCTTCATCTGTCTGTAAAGGATTCATTCAACAAGTTCAAAGGGAAATTCTTGACTGGTGCTGTAGATTTTTCAGACAGACTAAGCCGTAAAACAAGAATTGGTTACAGGTAATTGCTGGAACACTACACTTAGATTGAATATATGGCTCCTACAGTATCATACTAGCCAAATCTAAAGTTGAAGATAATTCTTGTAGAAGATGACTAAACAATAGATAGTTATAGTTCCTTTGTCACCCATGCCCAGTTTACTTTATAGGTGTAATCTGGAGTTTACAGCATGATCTCAATGAAAACTAACACAATATTATTGACAAATGATGTGTTCTCTTTCTTTCTTACAGGGCTGGGGAGTGGGAATTGGCAGCGGAAGGTGAACCTGAGACGCCACTTGAGCGCTACAATAGACTGCGTTGTGAATTCTCTGAACTTCTGGAACAAATCACTGAACAGCAGAACAAAGCTACTGAGAGTGAACGGGTAATTTTTGATATAATATTGCCCAGAGAAATACTCTTTAAATTAATTGTTGTAACAATAATTACATAGTCACGCAATTTACATAATAAAGGCTGATTTTACAATAGGCAGATCTATAAGAAATATTCTGTAAATACAATACTGTATGACTGAATTTGAAATGTGATCACCTCAAGTGTGACACTCTTAATTGAATGACATTTTATTTAAATTGGTGGCTGTATATTATTCAACCACCAACATTTTACATCAGTTTAAAGATTAGTTAGGTAATCTAAGTAATAAGTAGTTAAATCTAAAATTGTTTGTGCAGGATGAATTCTCAAAATTGGCAGCTCAAATAAACTCCACTAAAAAACTTTTGGAAGAACTGAAACTTGAAGAAGGAGAACTAATAGACCCTAAGGCTGAGAAGTTAAAGTAAGTTTTGGTATAAAACTACCCCAGTTTTCACTACAGTGTATCTAAATCATTATACCTTAAAATAATAAATGACAATAAAAATGTCTCCAACTCTAGTATATGGAAAAACAAAAGGTGCTATGCCACAATGAATGAAATGATCCTGATTTATATTAAATAAAAGATGTATCTAAATCATCTATTTGTTGTTTATTATTGTTTGAGCATCATAGTCCACCATGGACTGGAATAACACACTGACCAATATCAGTATGAACTGACTTGATTGAAATTAACTTAATTGACAATATTTTAGGGAGTACCTGACAGTAAACGGCAAAAAGAAAGGTGAGCAGGTGACAGCACACCTGAAGCTGAAACCTGAGGTGAATCTCGCACAGACCACCAGAATAGCCCAGTTGGAACACAGGTGATTGCACATATTTTTTTCTCTAGAACAGGATTTCAGCTTATTAAATTAAATAACAAGTAAATTGTGTATTTTTTATGGATATAATTTTGAGTCCTGTGAATATTCTATTCCTAAATGAAGTACTACTATGGCTCTTGCCATTTGTAAAAAATAAACATTTTTAACTACTTGATAAATCAAACTATTTATTTTATGCAGATTGCACAAATTAGAACAAGTGGCTGGCGTGCGGGATGAAGAGGCATTTAGGAGGCTCCAAGCAGTTACTGGACAGGTATGGTCTATTAGTCTAAAGTAAGAAATTTTATTGAAATTACTTTTCGTATGCTTATTTATTATTATACCTACTTAGGCCAGACTGCCTCGTTGGTTTAGTGGTCGAAAATAGCCTTCTATTGACGAGGACTATTGATTTGTTTCGGCATTTTCTGTCTTTGAATGACTCAGAAACAGCCTTGGAGTCAGGAAGTTGTTGGTGGAAACTCCTCAGTGCCTCGAAATGCACAGCAAGACCTTCCTTGGTCCTGTGCCTGCTCTTTCTCTCGTCATGTCGGATGGCCGTGTCTTCGAATTAAAAGAGTGAACGAATAAAGACTGCACCTGGGTATTGCGCATTCTCGTTTGCAATATAGCTCCTGGGTACCTGGTTGATTTCTGTTAGGATTAGCCGCCGTAGTCGAAAATTTCGTCAGAAATTTTATTATAAAACCACCAAGCACGAGTCGGACTCGCAAACGATGAGTTCCTTATATCCTGTACAAGGTAATTTTTGTTTATGCTTGTTCTGGTGCTCAAATACAACAATTTTTACTATGGGACGAACATCGAAATAGCAAAAAAAAAACATACTAACTAATGTCAGCTGATCGGTGACTTTGTATGGGGAGTAGATTTATTTGTGATTTCGATGTTCTTCTTAAATATTTATATTATTCTGTTTTATGTAAGTGTTAGTAGGTTGTTAAAGCGGCAGCAGAAATACATCATCTGTAAAAATTTCAACTGTCTAGCTATCATTCATGAGATACAGGCTGCTGACAGACAGACGGACGGACAGTTTATGTCTTAGTATCTTAGTAATGGGGTCCAGTTTTACCCTTTGGGTACAAAACCCTAAAAAAAGTACCTACTAATTCTAGGCCAGCTATTTGACCGTGGTATATCATTACATTTGTCAAACTGGAGGAGAGTTGCCAGATACAGAGTGCAATGGGAGGAGTTAGAGGAGGCCTTTGCCATGAGGCACAATGAACTACAAATTACAAATTTATTTATTGATCACAAGATTATTGTTATTACATATACATGTAAATGTTACACAATGCAAATCATCACGTTATACCAACAACAATACATGGAGCAATTAACTGTGGGCCCCACACTAGGAAATTCCTGTGTCGTGGGCACCCGATGGCTCTTACAGGATTGCGACGGATGCAAGTAACTATGTGTAATGAATGAATTGATGATGATGAACTGTGTGTGTGTGTGTTTTTGCATGTGTGTGATTTGTGTGTGTGCGCGAGTGCGTCTGTCATTTCAGCGGTGCATATGTCTGGAAAAGTGCGTACCTACGTGTGCATTGGCGGGTACCTATATTAAGTGCCTAATCAGGTCCTCTGTTTGTTGGTAAGACATGGACAACAGCTTTGATGTAATCAAATACTTGGCTTGTTTATTGTACATGAAGGGCAGCATGTGTGCAGGCAGTCTTCGCGCTAAGGCAGTTTGTACTGCTACCGTCAGTACTTTAAAATTTCTTTTCTGGATTAAAGATGGGTATTCCACGGACCGCAGCACTTTACGGTGCATCTTTAGGCACGCTATGAGGATATAAAGCTGACGCACACTTAAGACCCCGGTTTCAGCAAAGAGTGCTGAGCAAACTTACGAGATATATTATAAAACTATTTAAAATTGTACCAGGAAAAGTTCAGGTTAAGGGCTCATTCACACGGGATCCATCATTGACGATTTGTCAAAATACAGCATACGTCATGACGGATGGACGTTCACATTGCATACGGAATCGTGTTTTTTCACGATTCGTCAAAATATCCGAATTGGTGGCATCAGAAGATCCGTCACAATAAATTCACAATTCGTGTATTTTGACGAAACGTGATTTTTAAAAAACACGATACAAGGTTTAAGACGTATCGTCATTTTCACGATTCGTGATCCGTGTGAACATGGGCATTCAAAAAGCATTGCCGCCGTCAAAAAAAATAACGAATCGTGAAAAAAGACGAATCGTCAAAAATCATGAATCGTCCTCGTGTGAACGAGCTCTAAAGGATATTGATTGATTGATGTCATTACAGGCAACGTTATGCTCCGCGGCGGCGTCGCTGGCGGCGCAGACGGCGCTGCTCCGGCCGGGCGAGCTGGCGGCCGCGGACGCGCGAGTCACCTCGTTGCTTAGCAACGTCGACGCGCTCAAGGCGGCTGTCAAGCCTGCCGACCCCGAGATAGATGCTAAGGTAACTGATGTACTGAGTGTTCCAAAAATGTTTATCAAACAGAAAAGCCTAAAGACTTTACTTGCTTAGCAACGTCGACGCGCTGAAGGCGGCCGTCAAGCCTGCCGACCCCGAGATAGATGCCAAGGTAACTGATATAATGTCCCGAAACATTGTGTAAAACTAAATCGTAGAGACATAACACCTCTACTAAAACCTGAATAAACCCCCATGTATGTAGCACAAGCTCTCGCATAATACGTGTGCTTGTTAAAACAATTTATTTATTTATGTATGTTTTACGATGTTTCTTAGATATTTGCAAAAAAAGTTTCTTTTAAGCTTTTTGAATAAAGTTAGTACTAATGAGAATCGGTCGTTGTATTGTTATTTTACTAACTGTTCAAATTTAATTTAGTTGACTACAGTAAAATGGTGCGATTTCATTAAAGTTTTGTACTGTTTCCATCTGATGGATTCTCTTCTGAACGGAAAAGAAGACCAATGAGGAGGTTTTGAAGGTTGTTGGCGAGAAGAGACAAATACTGCAAACCACCAAGAATTTGAGGAGAAAGATGCTGGAACACGTACACGATAACCTTATCAGAATGATTATAGAGGAAAAAGTAGAATGGAAAAGAGAAAGGCCAAAAAAGTACTACATGGACCAAATAAAGGAAGAGCTGTGTGTCGTGTCGTATAAGTCAAGGAGATGACACTGAATAGAGAAGAATGGAGAAGACTCCACCGACAAGAGCGTAACTCTTAAACTATAGATAAATAGATAGTTCCTATACATTTTGTATTTTCCTTTTTCAACAAACATCTCACAACTACGAAAAATCGTAGAACATACATGGAGGTTCAAATGAGTCTACTTAGGTTTGTTCTGTCTTTGCGACATTCTTTGTATTGTGTGATACAGGCAAACTGATGCTATGGCTAAGCGATCTAGGCAGTGCTGTTACAGCTAGGCAAGCTAGGGCATCTAACATAGTCTATTTTATTATTACTAGATATTATTTTCGTTTTTGTTATACCTACCCTAATTTTTGTGTGTACTTTTGTATTTCAGATCAATGAATTATATAAGTTATTGAAGCAAATAGACGGTATATCACATTCTGAGATCTTGGAACGTATGGAAGCGTTAGAAGCATTACACAATCAAGGTACTGGCCTTTATTATTATTATTATTATTATTATTTTTTTCTCGAAGAGCAAAAGTGTCTTCGGTGATGACGCTAAGCTCACGGGCCTAAGCCAAGTGAACTGCGTTTTCAGGGTTCGGCATAGTAAAGGAGTTTGTATCGTCCTGCAAAAACTTACTATTATTAGTTATCAGGCAGGCAGTTGAGACAACTGATAGCCGCCTGTATCCAGTTCTTCAAATTAGGTTAAGCGAGTTTATTTCTATTGAAATTCATAATATAATATCATCGATAACAACCCTATAACAAGTAACTTATTTAAACACATAAACTAACTTATCATTTTGATGCTTTGTCACACTGGGCAGTTACCCGGGTCAAAGTAACCTGACTTTATCTAAATGTATTTATTATTTAAGAAAGAAAATTCTATTCAAGAAAATTCAAGAAAATTCTAATACAACATCTAATCATGCGTAAACAATGGGCACGATTCTGAGGTGCCTTGACTTAAACTGGATTTCATTTTCATTCTCTCTCTTTCTCTGGTAAATAAACGAAAAAAGCTGGAATTTAGAAACGTCAGAGTAAACAGTTGTCAGTTGCAAAGTGAGGTGGTCTAAGACTAAATTTAAGTTCATACTCTTTCTTTGTCTGTTTGAAACGAAAAGAGACCTTCCTGAATTTGGCTTTCTTATTAGGATACTGAATGATTCAGAGCATTGTTTAAACATTTTCCGCTTTATCTCTTCACGAGAAAGTCAAATGTAGTTTTTTTTTAGCTTTTTCGGGATCCTTCATTTGACAGTGAATTATTGAATCATTTGAAACCCTTAGTTTATTAAACCACCCTGAATCCAGTCTTCCTGGCACTAATAATTCTTAGAACTAATAAATAAATTATAATTTATTTGCGAAATCACTCTTTTCCAGCGAGCAACTTCGGAAAATCGCTCACGGAGCTCGAAACACTGCAAAGCACGATTGCCAGTGGAGTCCAGAACAATAAGGAACTGTTGCAAGGAGTGCAGGAAGTGTTCGCTCACAACGTGGACAGTCTACACAAGGAGATCAAGAAACTGGACGAACGGATCGCCAAGATCGCAGCGGCGTGATGAAGGGAAGCGTAGAATAATGATGTTTGCACTTTGGGTGACACATTAAAAGTATTCAAATTAGTGCTTAGAATCAGTTTTGAAATGTTATTTTGCTGCAAGTTATGGAGTTACTATCTGTACTTATACCAATCATTGAAAGTATGTAACCAGTTCCAAACATCTTTCACTATAAGAAACGTCGAAATTGCAAAAAAGTCAAACTTTGTTCTGGATAGTAATGTAATCACCTGAAATTTTATGTTGTCACCTTGCTGTCACCCACATCAGTTAAAAATCAACTTGGTCCGACGTATAAAGAATCAAGTCAGTATTGGTTGCTGTACTTAATTCCATCACTGATTTTGTCGTTTTGCTTTGCAGAGCAAATTCGTGAAAAAAACTTACCTTCTATTACATATTAAAGTTGTGTTTATTAAATGATGAAAATACCATAGTAGGTTAGTTTTGTCTATTTTATTTTTTATTAAAAAATATAAAATAAAAGGTTTTTTTTTTCAATGTTTGCTAAGCAAAGAATAACTGCCTTATTTACATAATTTTCTAGTGCCAGTTATCATCCAACAGCTACCAGTTAATCTTAGGGACCTAAAATATATCTCATTGTTAACATTTTATACAATTTCTTTAGGTAAAGCTAAACTTATCATTATTTTATATGTCATAATGTAAGTTAGACTGCTTATAAATAATTTATTTAAATGAATAATAAAAGCTAAAACAAAACATGTACTGTTGCTATTTACATTCCCTCCTAAGAATTAGAAGATTCAATAGAATACAGCCTACAACTATTATATTTACTTATCATCTCAAAATATTACTGGGTGTCCCGTAATTTAAGAATAATCTTTTAAGTACAGATTAGTTACATCATTTCGTAAATGCAAAAAAAGATTTAAGTAAAAGTGTTGCCATTTTTGAGGTGTACATCCGGTTTTATTATTATCCAGTTTTATTTTTTGGAGCTTAATCAACATTTTTTAGTAAAAACAAAATATCGATTTAGGTGTCTTGAAAATTTTGAAAATAAAAAAAATAGAAATTATATACAAAAATATATGCTGGTATCTCGAAAATGGTAACACTTAAATAGATTTTTTTTGGCATTGAGCAGGGATGATGTAGTTAACTACAATAGGATTATCCTTTGATTATGGGACAACCTGTTTAAATTAAAATTAAATTATACAGAAGCAATAGCTAGTCTGATTCAAACAACTAAAGTGTTTAGTTGTTAGCATCAGACTCAGATTCCTGTGTTCTCTATGCTGTCACTTTATCTCCTTCAGCTGAACTAAGAATATAAAAATTATGGATTTTGTTTAAAAAAAATTACCTATCTAGTCAGAGAAAGTAATATATAGATATACTGATATAAAGATGTGTGGATGAAAATAAAAATAAAAGCCAAACTGTGTTACATTAGTAACTTTTTATTTTAAAAGTACACCTTAGAACCTAAGCTTCTGGAAGAACCACTTGTTCTTTCCGCTTTTGTATCTCTCCTCGAAACGCACTCTCGTGTTGAATCTGAGCTTCTTGCGCTTGGCAGGGTCTTTTAAGTCCTTTGCACTGAACTTTTCAAAGCTGAAGTCAACTGAGTAACGGGTTGGCATTAGGTGGTTGTAGTTGACAAGCTGAAACAAGAAAAACATTGTTTAAAATAGGTGAAGTAGACAATACGCTATGATTTAACCTATATTTTATCAGCTTTGAAGACAAAAGATTTTTGCATCCAAGCCATTTTAGGAAACATTTGAAGTTAGTGATATTATTTAGTTACATCTAGTTTGAAGTTTATCTAGCCTAAGAAATTCAACCACTACCAAACAAAGCAATGTTATCTTAGATTAAGTCAACCACACTGAAAGTATAAACAGTTATATAGAAACGAATTGTTTTTTATAATAGCACAATGAAAGGTAAATCACCCTTAAGCAAAAGTTCATGGAAATGGGACTTCTTCCTATCCTCACATATGGTGCCCAAACATAGTCTTTGATCTGTAATCGCATCTGAAAACTGCACTTTACAACTCTAAAACTGGTATCACCCAGAATGCCTCTCAGCTAAAGTGGGACTGGGCCGGACATGTCAGCCACATATCTAACAACCTCTGGGCCAAAACATGCCCCAAGTGGATCCCTTTAAATAGAAAACAGCCATGCTGTAGACCCAAAAGGTGGTGGTGTGACAAACTGGATGCCTGACTGGACAACTGGGAAACAGTTGCCCAACATCATGTGGTAAAAGGGTAAGGAGGCCATTGACCTGCAGTGGGACAACATGGGCTTATAATAATAGCACTAAGTTTACAGTAGTGGTGATCCATTTTTTTTATTATGGTATGACTCAATGCTAAACTTTAAGCCAAAACATGTGTTTCAGAAGTACCACAGTTATCTACACTAGGTACCAAGTTGTAATTTGTGTGTGTTATTGTGATACACTTGAATCAAGAACAGTTAAGGCTTGCGGCCACAGGCCTTGGAGTGAGTTTTTATGCTATTCAAGGCAAGCAATGATGGAGAATCTAATACTTCATGAATCTGTTTATCTTTATTGATTTAAGGTTTAAAGGTTATATTCAATGTTTACAAAATGTACAAATTCATGAACTCACCTTAACGAAAGGCTTGACTTTGGAGCGCTTGTGAATTTTGTTTTTGCCCATCCTCTTGTGCACTTTGCGGGGATACCTGTCGATGCCGGCGACGAACGCGTGACCGTAGGGCTTGTCTGAAGTGCCCTCATCGTAGTTTTTGACTACGATGGCCTTGCGACCCGCGTACCGGCCGCTGAGGACCAGCACCACCTTCCCAGGTTTCATAATCTTACCCATCTTCGATGGATCTGGAAACAACGAAACCTAACCTTACCAAAACATTCAAATCCACCAAAAAACACGACGGAACTTTTTAGAGCCTCAACAATCTCACTCCCTGCACTGATTTGGACTGTTTGCTCATATCAAAAAAACCACAATTTATCAATAAGCCACTAAAAGCCCAAGAACACCACAGTAACATTAGTTTTCGTCAAAATAATCTAGTGAAGACGAAAAAATCTGGATGTCTTCGAAAAGTGTAGTTTACGATTTACACTTCTGTGTATCTTTTCAACAGTTAAATTTGCATTTGGTCATGATTTTCATGGATATTTTTATCAAAATTCCGAAACTCACATTCTCTTTCGTAGACGACAATAAAAAGAAACTGTCACTGTCACTGCGAAAGTGTCGCCATGAAAAAATATGATCCGTCAAATTACTTTTTTTTATAACTTGGCACAACTTTTATTGAGCCGTATCGTAACGATATATTTTATTTAACGGTATCGGTATTAATTATTTTCACTGTTGATTACACCGAGAAAAAGATAAATGGTCCTTACTATCAGGAAAATAACTATCCTTTAAATCATCAGCTATCGAAAAACTGCCCAACTTTAAGATGGATATATCACTCGGACCTACCATGAGTGTTCAAATCTGTGGTGATTTGTGGAGGTTTTTAGAAGTTAGGCCACAGATTATATACTTTATTGTTACTACGTAACAGTTATAACACTCTATACAAAAAAGTACATACCAACTTTTATAATAGCCTACCGTTTTGTCACACACCGCTACGCACGAAAATGTACCTTACCTAAGATTAAAATAACAATGTTTTGCATTACAACAAAACATATATTATGTCGAATAAAACATGCAGCGTTGTGTGAAGAAGCGCTCTATGAAAATCTTGTCTATATAGTCAATAATGTATCGAAACATACCAGATTGTCCATGGATTACCCTCTTTTGACCAATCACCATCCAGCAAGCGCGTGCGTTGTCACTGTCAAATGTGTCAACTTCATAGCGTCTTCACCAGCAAGAGTTATATTGAAACGCTGCATGTTTTATTCGACATAATATATGTTTTGTTGTAATGCAAAACATTGTTATTATGTCTTTCTAAAACATGCAGCGTTGTGTGAAGACGACGTGTTTGCTATCTGCTGGTGATCAATGCAAGCACAAACGCTATTTGAGTCTCTGAAATTTAATTTATTTAATTCTGATTATAATATTTTATTATCCTTATTAATAAATAACATTAGTAATATCTTCTGCACATCAATATACATAGATGAGAACTATAGAGTTAGTCTCCAAATGACATACCTATGGCTAAATTTTGTCAATAAATACCACTGAAATATAATTTCTGTAATAAATACTTAAGGCTCTTGGGACAACAATACATTTGCTGAATCGATCTTTATGTTTTTAAGTTATTAAAACTTTCCTTGACAAATGAGGCATTGCTAAAATATTTAATAATTAATTAACAGCAAGAAAGGCATATCCATTTCAGGAAGAGTTGGTAAATCTTGTAAAAATTAAATATTGAACTGAATTAACTTTTGGTTATATGTTGTCAAAATAAAATAGCTGAAATTTAATCAAACGTTATGTAACGACTTGTACTAAGCGAATGCTAGTTAGTTAAAGTCACTTCAAGGTCAATCAACGCCAGCCTGTCCAGCTTATCCCAGACTGTCATGCTGACTAAGTGTTTTTTTTTTAGCTGCATGCTTATTTATTTGTATAAAAAACTTTATTAAAAGTAAGTATAAAAAGGACATTAGAGTTGCCTTTTTATAAAGGCAGCATCTTCTGTCAGAGATCACAGAGACACTTTTGTCAGATTTTGTCCGTGATGCAAATATAAATAAATTAAGGCAGATTCTTAGAAAAGGTTGTAGATTTAGCAACAACTATTAACTAGATTATTAAATGCAGGTACCTGCGCTTGGTTAGATTTAGATGGCTATCCTACTCAATTTAACATAATCCATCCATCTAGGAAAACATAGGTAAACCATAACTTGCAATGTACGCTAACTGGTTAGGAATTAAACAAAAAGCTGGTTTTCTTAATAGCTTTTCGTTAATAGCTTACAGTATAAGCAAATTAAACTTATTTTCTTTAAAATAAGGTTAACTTATTTTTGTTGCTTTGCAATCTTTTATTTTAAATTGGTCTTTACTGCTTGTGACTTAAGGTTCTAATCATGTGAATCAAATGCAGGCAACTCAGTCGGTGGCCTGCGCTCATGCTTGTCTATGCAAGCCACATGGTTACATCATATTTCGACTATGAAACGTTGATGGCGTTATTTGTCGCTTCGCGTGATGATTCAACCACGCGCAAATACATAAGTATTTTGACCATGTGATGTTAGATGGCCCTACTCGCTTAGACATTTTTAAAGTGATTTTCAGTAAATCACGTAAAAGTTTATTGATTTTGCAACGCAGCTTTTTAATCTACTTATCGTTTTAACAATCATCTCTATTTATACAGGTAAAAGTTGTCTTTTAACCTGGTTATCTCGAAAAGAACGCTACATGATTATCACCCCCCCCTTCCCCTTCCAGTAAGAAAGGTTAGATTTTTCTGTCTGTGTGGAGGTGGTACTGGCTGTAAGCTCTTAACCGTAATAATGCAATAGATCTTAAGTCTGCCACCAAATCTGGAAGTGGCTGCTCCAAGATGTGGGGAAATCTGCAAGTCATAATAAAAGGCTAAGCGAACGGTCCTATTTTACGCCATACGACGATCAATAACAACAAGTATTATCTTAAGCCCTTGTAGAGGTGCTCTCCGAGTAGAGTCTAACCTCTCAAGACTAAAATTAATCTTTCATCCTGCTTAACCTCCCAGGTAGGTAAGAAGCCTACAAGGTTATACTGTTGAACCTTTAGGCCAGACAAAACTAGGGTTGTGTTTTAGGTTAAGGGCACATTAAACAGAAAAGCCTTTTCTTTTTAAGGCAAGTAAGACTTGTCTAAGTACTCTCCCAAGACAATATCTACTGCGTCTGTCTGTGGAGAAAAGGATTGTGCTATATATTTTGACCTTACAGATAAGACTTGTTTAGGTACTCTCCCAAGACAGTGTCTGTTGCGTCTGTCTGTGGTGAGAAAAGCATTGTCCTTTATAACACTAATTGTACTATAATACTGTGACCTGACAGATAAGACTCGTCCAGGTGCGCTCCCAAGACAGCATCCGCTGTGTCTGTGGTGAGCGGGCTAATGATTGTGCTCTATGCTACGACCTGACAGATAAGACGTATCCAGGTTAGCTCCCCATACAGCATCCAGCTTGTAAATATATAAATTCTTATGCAACTTTTTTTTTTAAGATAAAGTTCCTGGTATTGGTTAGTCTAGCTGTAGTGGAACAGTAGCCTTAAAAATACCGTAGGTCCATACTAGGGGAGAGTAGCTAGAGACAGAGAGCAAGGGATTTAGAGGAGTCCCCTTGTCTATAGGCACTATAAACTAAGGGACATATCTATCTATTACGAGACAAGTAGCATGGCTAGTAGCACTATTATGTAAACTATCTAAAGCGCCATCTAGGTGCTTCCGTAGACAATAATTAAGTTGTAAACTATTTCATTGTAAAGCGCCATCTATGTGAGCGTTTACTTTAACAACATTAACACTAGTTTAGAGTGGCAAGCTCATTGGCCAACATAGTATCATCTATTTTCACAATCATCGTAAAGATGGCGCTCCTCGACATTGTCGTGTCGATAATGCATGTAGTAGTAAAATTCCAGGGTTTCATTTATCACTAAACACCGAATAACCATAGTTCTAAATATATTGATATTTAATCTATTGTCATAGTCATGTCTGATGTGCTCCATTGTGGACCAAAGCAAATCTGTGTTGGTACCAATGCTATACATTAGAATTTATGTGTCACCTCTTAGTTTTTCTCCGTTTTTACAACGAAGGAAAATAACAAGATCCTACTAAACCAATAAGTAGTTTTCTTGCTAAACTAGAACAAAAATTTTAACCCCAAAAGATCTCCGCGACCTAGCTTGGTACAGCCACAAGAATATGAGGGGCAGGTGACATAAAATGGGACGGGCAAAAGCAACCCTACAAAATATTCTTATTAGGAGTTTACCGACATTGAAATTACATTAAAGTTCAGATTATAGTTTTATGCATCTTTACTGAACTGTTTTCAGATTGGATGATTAGAAGTAATGCATCCTTACTGATACTGATAAGTGAGTGCAGTTTTTCCGCAAAACTCACTCCTTTTAGAATAATATTCAATAGATATATAACTCAATTTAGAATAAAAATATAATCCAAATTTATATTGGCATTATATAAATAACTCAAAATGTGCAAGCTAATGAGCAATAGCTTGTATGAATTTCCATCCTGCACAGCTAATTACTTAAGCTAAATAAAATAACATTAAACTCAAATTCGAATGTGAGTTTGAAATGAGTTAGCCCATTGCTAGATAGCCTTCTTGCTAGTACCTGCTCAGTAGGAGCGAGGTTAAGTTTACATGACAAAATTCCTCATTACTATGTTTCAATGACACTAAGCTTTACATAGTAATACTGTACCTTTTTTTTAACAAACATTTACAATATAATTGCAAAAATTTTATGTTGCATCTAACCTAAAAAAAGTTGATAAATGGGATAGGTAATTGTGGTGAAAAATATCTCTTTACAGAGGTAAACATATTCACCTGAGCATTGCAGGTTTCTAACATCAACTGAGGAAGTAAATTCAGGATCTGTCCAAGCACCTTGATCTCTTGTTTAGAGGCAGTGAAAAGATGCCCAAGCGCCGATCCAATTATATTTTATATAATTAAGACCCCTCGTGCAGTTTGAGGGGACTCACGGCGGCACTTTTATTCATTTTTTACCACTTATCACATATAAAACTGAAAACTTTGAGAAAATACGACCAGTTGGAAAAGTTTTCACAAACGCTATGAAGCGCGCGCGCTTGCTGGATGGTGATTGGTCAAAAGAGGGTAATCCATGGACAATCTGGTATGTTTCGATACATTATTGTTGATTGGTTGCCGTTCGGCTATAAAGCAGAATATAATGATTATTTTTAGTGTACTGACAGGTTCGAAAGATAGTTACTTTGTCAAAACTGTCGTAAATCAGTGTTATCACTCTTTTTTACGAAAGTGTAGCATCGACAAAGGCAGAGGTTTTAAGTAAGATCGAAAAGATCTATGGATGGACACAACTCAGTGTTGAAAACCTCAGTTGTTACGATTGTTGGGTTTAAAGTTAAGAAAGTAAAATTTTGGAAATAAATCAATAAAGTATAAAAATTGTCATATCTCCAAAACCATGAAACTTTAGTTCGAGAAAGTAGTGTTTAATAATTAGCAAATGACCTCCTCTATAATTATGCGCTTTTGCTATGGCGGGTTCAGTACCAGTCACTCTGTATAACCTGTGGCGCTGTTCTGTCTATTGTGTGTTGATGTTGTTCATCCGTCTTATCAAGGGCGGGAAACGAGCCGAAAAAGTTGGGCTTCGTTTCGTAATTTTCTAAATTAGTATTTCGTAGTAATTGTTGTGATTGTGTGGTGAAATAATGTTAATAATGTGATGGAGAGGAGAACTAATGAAGTAAAAGTGAGAAACTAAGTAAGGCGCTCCTATCTGATCCGGTTCCATTTCCCGCTCAAAAGGAGATGTTCCAATTTTGGCCATCTCTTATACAGTTAACCAAAAAACTACGAAATGTAAACTAACCTCGCATTTCAATGAGTTAGGTTGGGTTAGTTTGTAGTTGAGTGTTAGTGTAGTTGTGTAAATGTAAAATAAGAAGAATACTGAAGAAAAGAATGAAAAATGATTAAAATAAAATACTGAAGACGTGGCTGTATGGACGTGATCCTTTGCCTACCCAGATTGATAAAGAAACGGGTTAAAAAAATGGCGGTGGGCCGTAGTGGCGGTGGTCGTTGGCCCATCATCCCTCGGGTGACGCACGCGGGGGGCTGCTGTACCGACACCCGGACCTGCAGCAGGTTGATGCTCTGTGGTGTGAGATAGGGACCGCAGGCGTTACTTACCCCGTCAGTAAAGTCTGACATACCGACATGTCAGACTTTAGGGAGGCGAGGACATAAGGACACAGTGACAACAACAGTGAGTTCGGACGCCACAAACAAAAAAAGAAGAAACAACAACAGTGCAAATATGACGTGTGTAAAAGACTTATCACAGAATAATTGTGATTTTAAACGCATTTATTATACTGAATTGAAAAAGCATTACGATTCTAAAACGGGAGTAGGTAATAAAAAAGCCGTGGACAAATAACAAGATTTTGGAGGTTATCCGGCACCTAAAAAACGCTAAGGTGTCCATAGAATCTGGGTCTCGGAGGACTTCAGCAGAATATTACTGGTCTAAGAAATATGAGGTGATGACTAACAGTGATGTGGACTACCTTATCCTAAAAAAGCATAGCCCTGACAGTCCAACAGTACGTGTAATACCATTAGAAGAATATTACGACATATTGTTAGATATTCATAGCGGCTGCGGACATGGCGGTAGAGACAAAATTCAGTATCAAATTAAGGATAAATTTATTATTGTGAGAAAAGCAATTGATTTATTTGTATCATTATGACCTATTTGTGAATCTAAACGTAACATTCCAAAGAAAGGTATCGTTGTTAATCCAATAATATCTCGTGATTTTAATGAGCGGGGTCAAGTCGATCTGATTGACCTACAATCAACACCAGATGGTGAGTTTAAATGACTTCTTAACTACCAGGATCATAGCACAAAATTTATACATCTCAGACCACTTTGTTCAAAAGAAGCAAGACATGTTGCCACTGAATTGCTTAAAATATTTTTAGAATTTGGAGCACCATTACTGCAGAGTGAAAATGACAATGAATTCACTGCCATCATATTAGAAGAAATCGTTAAAATGTGGCCTGAATGTAAAATAATACATGGTACTCCGCGACTACCGCAGACCCAGGGTAGTGTTGAGCGGAGTAATCAAGATGTCGGAAACATGCTTCGTGCTTGGATGCGAGATAATAATTCTACACAGTGGGCTATGGGCTGCTTCTTCGTTCAGTATAATAAAAATACTTCTTTTCATAGAATTATAGGAAGTTCGCCATTTCGAGCTCTTTTTCATTCCGAACCAAAATCTAGTACACAAAGTTCTAGCATTCCTCATGGAATTCTTAAGCATATTTAAACTGAAGAACACTTACAAGAAGTTTGTGATGAAAGAGAAGTGAATGTTCAAAGGCCAATGGAAGTTAATAAAATTATTCCAGCACATGATACTATGGAAAATCAGACTTCTAATTTGGCTTTCAATATTACAATGAATATTTCAAATACAAGTAATAAAAATGACTCAAGAGACATTGACGACAAATGAAGCACATGACGCAGAAAATAGGAATTCAGAATTAGATAGCTCTGGATGTGTATTCCGAAAATGTTACAGATGTGGGTGAAGACTATTCTGCACAAGTCGCAAACAGGTCTGTTATCATATTATATTCTAACAAGTTAATCACGTTACCGTTCGCCAATTAACGCCTCTATCAACACCCCAATACCGTATTACCAGTAGGTACAGTCGAGCAAATTGAATCATGACCCACTTTGCCGATTATTCCTTTGCATTCATAAATGTAGTAAGGTTTTCTTCGCTGTCATGCATGTTGCACATAGTACGTTTTAAATATGAATAAAAATGCGTCATAACGGGTCAGAGATTTATGCAAGTTTAACCTTTATTATAACTGCACTAGACATGTTTTAGATAAACCAGTCTTAATATGAATTTAAAATAAGTCCATAATCCAAACTCTTTTCACTACGAAGAAAAATGTATTATAATTTAAAAAATAAAAAACGTCGTGTGTCAAATGTCAAGTATACCTACTAGTAAGTCAGAAATTTTATAAAAACCTAAGTCAATATCTACAAACAAATCTTATAATGACCAATTTGGCAGAACAAACAGCTAAGAATAAGTCGGAACACAGTCAGAACCTGGATCAGCCGGCATGCTAAAGAGGGTACCCTCGAAGACAGACGACGACATAATCATGGCGTTCGTCGAATCAAGAACGGAACGGAAGAGAACGGAAATGCAACACTATTACGGATAACATATTTACAGACGAGAAATCATTTCGCTCGTCTCAACATGGTCGCTTAACTTCGTGGCGTTAAGATAACACGCGATAGGACAGAGAATCACGTTGTGCCCAACCAATTATCCAGCTGAATTTCAGCTAACATGTGTGCCTGGATGGATGCCGGAAGTGTCGGAAAACTTGTTCAAATTTCTCCTCGTCATAACGCTATAAACTATGCCAATTTAATGGAAGAATCAATGTTACCGACTTTGCGAACAGTTTACTTGCGTGAAGAAGTGCCAGTAGTCTCCTTTGTTCATGATAACTGTCCAGTGCATACTGCCAGAATTGTCTCGAATTGGTTTACCTAGCATGAAGATGCATTCACTCTTATTCCATGGCCGTCTAGGTCCCCAGATGAAAATTTGTGGTGTTTGGATTGGGAAAGTGACATTTGTCGTCTAATCGGGTTACTTTTCACTTTACCAATTTAATGCCACTTGTTAAATATATACTTAAAATAAATATTATTTTCTTTAACTAAGTATACTGTTTTATTTCATCATGGCAAACACAAGTACCAGTGGAACTTTTATAAAAGAAACTGGTTCCCAATACAGACTTGGCGCCCGGCCGTGCCGAATCCCGAATATCTACCTACCTACTTGTGTTGCATTGCAACCCTTACCCACATGAAATGAAGTTTTCGCCGATTTTCATACAAACTTATTCGTACAGATAGCGACCATTGCCTTGTCAGTGTCTGTCAGTGTCTAATAAACTGATGACACGTTCGTTTCTAGGAAATGTATGTTCAAGCGAATTTCAACTTACTTGTATAGAATGACAGTAGAAAAATGACCATAAGGTGGGTCATGATTCAATTTGGTCGACTGTACCTACTTCTATGTATACAACATCCAGGCAATCGAACAACTATAGCGATGTTACTCAACCAAATTCTATTGTGATGTACAAAATGAGGTTTCTACTCTTGAAACTGACTTTAGATGCTTTGTATCTAAAGATGGAACTATTGGTTGTGGTTTTGCATTACTTAGATCAGTTCATACCATTTTCGGAGAAACTTGGTAAGGAAGGTTACGGAGCTATTGTTTTCTGTGCCAATGAGTGCAAGACATACAATCAGAAAGGAATAAATAAAACGAGAGGCGGAAAAAAATACTAATACGGCTAAGAAACTCCCAGTGCTAGATAGGAGAAAGTGTATTCCGCAACATCTCAAAAATTAATAAAGGTCCCATCCATAGATGCTAAAATATATCGGGAAAAGCAAGTACTGGATTGATGATGCTCGTGTTTGAATTTACATTCAAATGTTTACACATTTTACAATGTTATAATATACTATTATTGGTGATAAACAATGCAACAAGGAAGTTTCAAATTCCCAAATTATCTCATATTCATTTGAAATTAGTTTGCTCAACTAAATAAAACCAAATTATTGATTAATTGAGTTTAATATCAATAAAATAAGAAAATTATTTACACTTTATCAAAATACAAAAATAAAACACTGTCACATACATACGGGTGATCGACTTCAAAAGAGGTTCTTGTGTAACTTGTGTTTTAGTATAGCCAGAGGTCAGAGCAGCACAGCTGCTTGAGATCCTTTATTTAGGTATATTTATTTTACATTATTGCGATTTTATTATCTACTTTGAATTATCTTATTCAATGTGTACAAAAAAATATAAGCTTAATATTGTGTATCATTCGTCCGAGTTTGTATTATGCTGTTTTTATTGTAATGTACAACTTACTAAATTAGTACGTAAATATAATTACAATATTTTGTTATAAAAATATTGCATTTTCGCCATGACAACGCGACTGTATAACAAATGCAGTTAAAAAGTTATTACAATTGGTTAGCCTTTAATTGTAGCTTAACATTTTAATAAGATTTAATTATGTGAGCGTCATGTATTGATTTTTAAGCTTCTATTTTTGGTGACAAGTGAAATTACAAATCAAAATCAAGTAGAGAATAAAAAAATAGCATAACTGTACATTAGGTTAACTACGCCGCATTTTGGCAAGTTACATTTTCCTTTGGTACAAATAAGATTAATAGCAATTCACAAGATGGACGAATAATAGCATTTTGACGAGGAATCCCAAATATGGAGCTTCTGTCATTCTCTAACGCCCGTTAAACAATCCGTAATCAAAGATTCAAATCAATCCCGGCCATTTGCGCATCCATTGAACAGACTTAAATAATTTAGAAACGACAAATTAAGTAATGCGCTCTCTTACGCATTTATACACGTTTTTGTCTAAAGCTCAGATTTGACTACGAAACATCAGGATTGTTTTGCTCAGCCTCCCGCACCCCTCATTAAATATACATCGAATGACATCTCTACTAAATTGTCTATGGATACTGTACTTTCCTCAGCAACTGATATGTTGTTAACGACGTTTGACGTTAATTAATGTAGTCTGTCTCTTTTCGTTTTCACCAGAAAAGGAGAGAGAATGTACTTTGTCTTAGACAAGGCACCTCGGCATCGAGTCAAGTGTCGTAATACATGTACTATGGATACACAATCAACCTAATCTTCGATCTCAAATCGGTTATTAATTTAGTGCATAATAACTAACAATTTTTTGTCAAGAATATTAACTAAGTCGACAACGTTAAGTAAAAACTCGTGTCAACAACATTTTGTAAAGTAAATCAAATCAAATTAATTTATTGCAAATTAAGTGTAACATTGGTCTTAAATAATAACAGATAACTTTAAACTTAATTACCCTTTTAGGGTATTGCAATTTAAGTCACATCACGTTGAGGCAAGTTTCTAGATAGATATAACTCTTTATTGCACACCACACACAGTAGACATTTATATAAATGTTCATAGAGAATCGTAAAATTTTGCCTTAACTATATTTCAGATTCCTCGTCAAACACATAAATGGGAAACAATACACGTTTTAAGTACACACCATAAACAACATGTGCCATAGACTTCAGACACTAATATTCTAACCTTCTATTTTAACGGAATGTGTGAGCAGAATCATGTGTAGTTTTAACATTTTTAGGAGCGTCCATTAAATGATGCCATCTCCTAAAATTAAAAAGACTACAATAAAATAAAGTTCGATAAATATTTGCACATTTTTTCAACTATAGGCCGTGGTCTCTATCGAACACTCGGGAATACTACGAAAAAAACTTTTGGAACACTTGACGACATTTGTTTTATAAATCAAGCCATTAGTAGTTAGTATCACCCAAACAGACATTGGTTACTTAAAAATAGCAGGATTTAGCATTAAGGCTGAGCTGCACCACAATCTTACTTTAACTATTACAAACGTCAAAAATCGGTCAAATTCAATAGAAAATCACTAGTTATTGTTATAGTTAAATTAAAATGAACTCGGCCTTAGAATCCAATAAAATTTATATGGTGGTTTGAAGTAGGCAGTTTTCACTTTTGAGTCATTTATATAGTTAAAGACATAAAATGCCACTTTTTAAACGTCCAAACTAAAAATAATTGCCCATACGTCTTATTTTTGGGCCCTACTAGCGCTTAAATGTTATGTTTTCTAGGATATTTAAAAAACTGACGTCAAGTGTCCGTGACGATACGCCAAGCAGACAAGTAAAATCTCAAACTAGCAATAATAATTTTGAAGCTGACAAGATTGACGTGCAGCTGAATACTACCTTAAGAAGCTATGTCGAAGCGTGTTCTTCAGCTGCATAAATAACACAACGTTCTCGCCATTTAGAATGAGAGCTATGTTTTCAATTTCTCCCACCGGGCGGTGCTAGTGTCTGTAGAGAACTGTCAAAACGTGATTATGGTGGTTTTCGTAGTGATTTGTGTAGTTTAGAAGTGTGATTATGGCGGAGTTATAAACTAAAAAAAGTAATGCAAAATATTCAGGCAAAAAGAAAGCTCTGAACTAATATTTTGTCTTAACATAACCTTATTGTTTTGCAGTCATGATATTTAGTTGTGACGTAATATTATATTTTTATATCATTATAGTAATAATAAATAATAAAATTCACACAACTTAGCGTTTGACAGTTTGATAGATCTCCAGAGGCAGTGGCGCTGCCCAAGCGGATATTTTTGAAACTGTTCAGAATAGACCTCATTTGAAGAACAGGTAAGGTGGGTATTATTCTAAACCCTAAGTTACGAAATGTGCGTTCGGAAATAACCGCGTCTGCCTATTGCCATACTATGTAACAATCTTTAGAGCGTCTTGGGAGATAGATTATTTTAGACTTTAGATATATATTTACACAGACAGTCAACCGCAAAACATTCTTGATATGCCTTCTAGAACGAACACACTACCTAGGTACTGGCACCGGAAACATACGTTTCGAAACGAAATATTAAATTAATAATACATAAATATTACAACATTCACAACAAAACACTATTACACATTCTATACAAAATTGTCCTTAGTACTGTTTATATTGCAGGATATTTACAATCTTAAACTTAATGAATAGAAGACATTGTTTCTATACAGTAAAACATATCAAGCTTGTGTATTATGTACAATTATGGACAACAGTCTATGTAAATAGTTTTATTTGTTCTGTCAAAAGCATGTCAAGCAATTCCTAGGTCAAACACTGAAAGTATAACAGAAGAGGTTGGATATCGTAGAACGTAGAGCATTGTCGCACTAACTAATGACCTATCTCAAAGAGCCAACTGATGATACTTCAGTGGCATCATACAAATGCAAGGGACAGTACTCTACAAACGGAGTTCTTGAGAGTTAATTTGAAATTCATAAGTGTTGATATTATTTTTAAATAATGTGGAAATAAATAAAATAAACTTGTCTTTTGACAAATGATTTGCACCAGAATATATCTTATTGTTTTTACTGACACGCCTCTGACTAAACATCTTAGGGTGTATAAATTACATCGACACATTAGGAAACACAACATCCATCGCTTGATATGTTCTATATATTAAGTATTGTGTCTGTTACATACAAATACGTGTAAATAACGAACAAACATAATTATATATTATTTACAACGATAATCTCAACTCATACTCATGTGACAATCTACCTATGTGTTTCATATTATTTTATCCTTCAATTCACAATAGTTTATAACTCGAATAATATTAATAGTATAAGTACTGTAAATAATAGTTGATGGGACATACGGTGAGGTGAGATCTGCTTAGGAACAATTTTTGATAGCTCTAAGAAAGAAATCTACCCAACAATACGAAATTATTTAGTCTTTATAATATGATTTTGTGCTTAGCTCAACGAACAAATCACACTTCAAGCACAAAAATTGTTCCGTATAGATAAAGTAACAACGATTATCATATTTATCATTAACAAAACAATATAAGGTGGAAAGTGAAGACACATTGAAAAATATTATACTTTACTTTGCAGTTAAGTTGCCAAAAAATGGGAACAATATAAAGAAACAACTTAATCGCAATTATTTAAATCATCGTCAAATAACATGGATATTAGAAAAAAAATTGAATAGATAGATAACGCAAGTTTCGCGCGCCATTTGTCTTTTAATATGTTGCACTTTTCAGATGATCGTTACGCAGATCTCGTACGTGCGTATTGTTCCAGGAATGATTTGGATTAACCACTGAATGAATGAATAATTAAATTTGATTTTTTATTCTTTGCATATATCGATTGTTACTCATAATCGATAGATGCAAATAAATGAGTCGTTCCTAGCAACGCTTTCAATGTAACAGCTGCTGATAGCAGCTGAGGCGTTACTCTGGATGACGATATCCATATTTTCGAGTAGGTATAGCCGCAACTTCTTTCGCGCGGTCATGCTGGCATGAGTGACAGAGACGGCTACAGTCGAAAATATGGACAGCATCATCCGGGGTAAAGCCTTTAGCCTTTCGCGGGCAATGCTACTTTTGAAATTCATTGGCTATTGTAACGGCATAAAGTTGAAATTGTGGTGGCAACATTTTGCCCGTGCTCGCGAAAGGGCTAGTATACCTACAATCACTTTATATTATGGGATAACCATTAGTAGGACTGACAACATCATAAACTGGCCTGCAAAAGTTAGTAAACCTTTAAAATTGCTATAACTTTTAAAACACACAAGGGATTATTTTGCAGTAAAAATACTAGAAAGAGAATTTAATCTTTTTAATATATTTTTTTAACTGAAAAAGCTTTATAAAATTCTGTTCCGAATTGCTGCCGAAGTATACCAAATGGACTCAAAGCTGTTATGAAGGTCCGAAGAGGCAATACTAGATATTAAAATGTAGAGTGTTTTTTTTTTAATCGAGTACTTTCCTTTGCGGTCCAACAATGTATTAAAATATCGTCAAATGATGATTACGAATACGGATTACGGACCACTGGGTGTTATTTCGTGATTATAGAACTCACGCAAGTTTTTTATACTATCAGCTGATTTCAATGTATCACACAGCTTCATTTCCACGTTGTATAAAGTAGTGTTAAGTCCAGATACGGTAAATTTGGTTTAGTATAACTTTTTAGATTATAGTGGCAATATAAAGGATAAAATATATAATACTGTCAAGATTGTCATGCCAAAATATTTCTCGGCAGACCCAGTGCGTAAAGAACCATTTCTAGTTAAATGTTTATGAATTTAAGTACATATACATTTATGCGATAATTGAGAATTAGCAACATAGGGACAGGATGGCAGGGATTTCTAGAGATTCGACCTAGACCCTTCAATATCACAACCCAAAATAAAATATAATAAATACAGCAGCCATGTAAGTATTGTATGTTTAAAAACCTGAAAGGTACTTGTAACTGACAACCTTGAAATCTACAAAACAACTCGAAAAGATATCGACTTGTTAGTTACATATCGCCTTTGGCACACCGACACGGTGAACCGCGGTAGCGGAACTGCGGATTTTGGCCCTACTATGGATGTAGTATCGCGCATGTAGTATCTTGCTCTATCTGCCTGTGATTTCCTATAATCGCATCTCTATACAAGATGTTTCTTGTAAGATGTCAACTAATGCGTGGTAATAATTATTTGACCACCATACCTATCAATTAAACCCCCATGTATGTTCAGCGATTTTTGTAAGTTGTCGAGAATTGGCAAAACATAACAAAATGTATGAAATACATGCTAATGAAAATGGGGCGTTTTATTTTGACTGTACATACTATTCAGTTGAAACTGAACTCTATCTAGTTTATAATATGTACAATCAGCAATAAAATGCAGGAGTACGTTAAAACTGAACTTTTCCCATATATTTTTAAGAAAACTTCTTTTAATATCTCGATAACTACCAAAAATAGCAAACAGGAGGGTTCAATTGATGGGTACGGTGGTCACCTAACGCCACGCATAAGCTTGATACCTTACAAGAAAGACGCTGAACAGTATCGATGTTACCCGCGATTCTCGATGCGTCAAAGGCAAAAAATAACAACCGCAGGGATTATCGAGTTCGGTGAACGAATGGAAGGTTAAAATCACACAGTAGTTTTTGGTGGATGTGCGTTTGTGCGGCATACGGGACTCTGACTGTAGTTTTGAAATCTATTTTTTTATTAATACTTCTAATAAATAAGTCGCAGCGACGAGACCTCGGAACCAAAATTGCGATATCACATGGCGGTGTCGATTTCTACTTAGCTATAGATGATTAATGAAGGACGGACGCCAAGTAAGAGTCAACATTGCAAATAAATACAGGGAAGGTCTAATAATAAAGGGAAGGTGTAACTTATAAACCTTCACGGAAAGGTTTATAAATTAATTCCACAGCTGGCTTTTTAAAAATTATGAAATAAATTATAACTGCGTTCTATGGCTCAGCTGACGTCAGCTGTGTCTTACGTGAAAGGCTTTGGAAGGACCGTGGGGTAATAGAATCGTTTCGTCAAGACAGGAATATGAAACAAATCGGTTCGAGCACTAACTAAACTAACGCGTCTACTGAATATTTGGCACATTTTTCCGCGTTCAAACCTTTCAATATTTATCGTGTTCTCGAATTGACTGACGCACGAAATTTATAACAATTCCGTAATCAAAGATTTGAATCAATCCCGGCTATTGCGTAACCAGTGAACAGTCCACTGTAGCCACGGCTGTTAGTGTCAAAATACGTGGTCAATGGATACGCAAATTACCTATATTGACTTAAATCTTCGATCTCGGATGGTTATTAAAATCGGACGTAACTCAAAAGGCTCACCATCGAATCTGTCCATTCCATTTTCCATCATACGCGTCACAGGAAAGAAGTATAGACAGTTCGAAGATCGTTCACAATCGTTCGAAACACTCGATATACTCTCGTCACAATAATAACCAAATTATTATGTCATATCGGAATCACAACACTGGGGGGACTATTTACAATCGTAACAAACTCACAATTAAACATAACCATACGAGTCACAAATATACATACATTATAAAATTACAGCTCACTAGCGGTAACCGGGACCGAGACACTACGGTGTGGCACGCGCACTCAATACAAAACGTGGGTCTAAATTGTCCTCCTAGCCGAGATTAGCCAACTGCGACATATTTTAGTGCGCTCACTCAGCACTCAATGTTCAGTTCGGTTCGACTATCCGACACGACCGGAGAGATTAAAAAACGTGGTCCCCAATAGCGTCACACGTTACGTCACCCTCACACGGAGATCTCGTAGTTGCAGTCGTAGACGGAGGCGCGGTCGGGGGGGTCGGGGGGTGCCGCTCGCGCTTCCAACTGATCCTGGACTTCGAGCGCGCGCACGAAGGAGAGCGGTCGCGCGGGCCGGGGGGGCATCGGCGCCATGTTGGCAGGGGGCGTGGGTCCGCCCGCGCGTCGCCTCGACAGCGGTGACGGTTGCGGCGGGAAGACGGGCACGCCTCCTCGCGGAGGATGCACGTTGTTGTGCCCCGCGTGAGGCGGGTGAGTCCGTTCGGCCCAGAGGTAGTTGCCTCGTTGCGGCGAGGCGGCGAGTTCGCGGATGTCGTCGGCGGTGGGGCGGTGCGCGGGGGGGTCGGCTCGCAGTAGTTCTCCTTCCGACAGGAATCGTCTCTGCGGGGAGGCTCGCGCGACCCCGATGAAGTCGGGGCGCCGCGGCTGCGTCGGCGTGCCGGGGTTGGACCTGCGGCGCGCGATCGCGTCAGGGGTATAATCGCGCGAGCTCGTCCGAGCCCTCGCTATCGTTATCGTACGGCCTACGGACAGAAGGAGAAGGAGCTGCGGGGCGAAGCGTTTGCACGTGCGATCGCGCGTGACGTCGCCCTCGGACTCTTGTTTCGTTCAGAACTCAGACAGCTTTTTATTTACGTTTTTTTTCAGATTTTGAATACGTTTGAAAGACATTGAAGACCTTTGGTATCCAAAAATAACCCTAATTTTAGTCTTATACCTCATTTTAGGTAGCTAACAATTAAAATCTGCATCAATAATGTTTTAAATCCAAAATGAAGCTAACTCCATTTAAAAACAAAACAAATCGTACAATCTCTATCTTTACAAATATCCCACAAACGTTATAATTACTTGGTAATGCTGTAATCTTTAATGAGGTAACACCAATACGCACCAAACATTTTGATTTGATCTACGTTGCTGGCTGAAGTGTTCACTAAACACTATAAAATGGATACCTTTGAAAAAAGATTGAATAGGCTATTACTAGTTAGACATGATCCATTCTCGGCCGCATCTGCGCTTATTATCAGGTGAGATGGCGGTCGAATGTCTGCTTCTTATTGAAAAAAAGAGATTAAATCGAATTTTTGAACGTCAAAGTGTGATTCATGCAATCAAACAAGTTTAAAAAAGTAACCCACCACAATACCCGCTAAAAAGATTGAATTAAATTAAACTGTATTAAAAGTGTGTAAGCAAAACCCTAGTTCTGAACGTACGACCAGGCCCGGCGGCGGCGTCCGCCTCTACTTGCGGGGAGCATGCCAACGCCACATGCCTCAACTGTACATATGTTACACTATACTACAATACACTACCACACTACAAGCTACTGCGCATCTCATCCTGATGACAATAAGGTATAAAGTAGGCCGAGTAGGAAAAGGCATAGAGAAATTAAAAAAAAAAGGTTTCAAAATCATCAGAATAGGATACTCCACGGCTTTGTCCAACATAGGGAACGCATTATTGAAGATTCATCCAATTATTTCTTTTATTTTCACAGTAGGAGTTTCTTAGCGTCCTGTAAGGAACACTTTAATTTATTTTTCTCTCATATGTTAATTCATATTTGGCGTAGTTTTTTTAATTTAATTTTGAATGAATAATTACGTCACCTACGTAGGACATTATAATTAGGAGCTATAGCGCGATACGCTTACAATGACCGCAACGGTTTCGGTGTTTGACATCCCAAGCGAACTTACTTTTATCGTCTAGAAATACTAAAATCGTCGAACATCCACTGCAAACTTATCGTATGGAATCGGAAAAAAGAGATAGACCATCGAGCTTATACCATATAGAGACGAAATGTCGTTAATTTTGATAACAATACCGACAAATCTTAATGTCACCGAACGCCTCTGAATGTTCTGACTCAATGTCAAGCATCATCATAGTAAAGTTGAGCAAATATATTATTTACTATCGATAGTCGATGTTAGTCAAGTCTGACATTATTTAGTTGGTTCAATACTTCGAAATTATTGGTTCGGCGGTTCGATCGGATGAGTCTCTTACCACAACAGCCAAATTCAGGATGGGATTTTTCTTCTTAAAACACATTAATTTCCAAAAAAGCCGGGATGCTATAATTACTTGGAAACTAGTTGTTTTTTTCGTAGAATGCATTTAGAAAATCTACAATAAAAAGACGAAAAATAAGTCGCTCTAGTTTTAGAGATAGATTGCCCTTATTACGTCTCTATAGGATACATAGTGTACTCGATGAGATAGACACACATCAGAACATGAATCATAATAATAAAAAAGAAAAATGGCCGACACTTAGATCTGCGTAAGCCTGGGACATTGATATGGACAGACAAACACAGAACTGAAATTCGATTACCATTCAACATTTCTGGTGTTCTATGATCATAATTCGACCATAGACAACCGGTGGTACCGACCAGCCATTGTATAGTGCGTCGCGCTACGCCCGCGGTCCGCTGTGGCACAACAGCTTGCAAATAAAAAATTAATACTTTTAGTTCACACGGAGTAATATAAGTTATGTCTTAATTGTATTATCATTATCACAGATTATGGCATCAGTACTGACAGAACTTATGCTACACTTGTATTTTACTTGATATACCAAAACATGCTTAGTTAGATTTTCTTCAAACTAAAATAATTTTCAAATAATGCTGTTTGTACTTAAAAGACAGGGACTGATTAAGAATGTGTCAATTTTTAATGGATTTATTTTAATAATTCAAACAATATCAAATTATTGGGTTTCAAGATTTTGTTATTTATCAACATAGCCGATGCTTACCAATTAGTAATACCTACATAGACGTCTTAGAAGTAATTTGCAAGAATTTTTCGTGCCTAACTTATTTTTGGTCAACATAACTCTATTTCTTTCTACAATAATAAGAAGAATAATTCGCTAATTTACAAAAGCACAAAAGCATCATTTAAATAAAAAATAAGAACTTAGCATATTTTTATTCAAAAGTATTTGCTATAGAATATTAATTTTGGGCCAATTAGTATACACATGTCAAGAAGGCATTTCTCGACTTAGTATAGCAAACCAACAGTGCAGCCACATGACTCAAATCATTTGTACAAACATTACGGTTTGATATAGTGAGATTTACAAAGGCTGAAGCTTTTCCCATATTAAAGAGACAAAGATTTACCTTCATTATTACATAAAAAATAATGAGTAACTAGGAATAGAAAAGTGTCAAAAAAAAAAACTTTATAAATCTCACCACACCAAACATCACAAGTGACAACAACCACACAAAAACCAAACAACAATGTCATAACAAATTACCGTCGACACGTCGGCTCTATGCGTTAGGTCCACCTGCCGCGTGGTAAGCGGTAAACGGTCACATTTTATCATTTACATACAGTACGACAACAATTAAGCTGATGTTAAATAAAACTGGACTACTATTTGGTAATTTAAATCGAATCTATCCCATTTATGATACGAAAAAACTACACTGGCCAAGACTATATCATCCAGATAAACTACATATATTTTAATTCATCCGTATCTCAACAATATATTTTAAGCTAAATACTTTTGTTGATTAGGATAAAATACAAACCCAAATGATAAGTTTCTATTGTATTTAAAACTATTTTTAACAAAGGGAGTAGAACATTTCAACCATAAACTATAAGATATGTATTTGGTAGTATTCATAGAAAAGATCTATGTGCGTTTTTAGTATGTAGAGTGACTTCGTTTTGTTTTTGTAGTCGTACTGTATTACACTGCGTCCTTGGTCGGTTTCCCAATGTAGATTAATGATCAAATTTCTACTATCGGAATATTTGTATAGAGAAGTGACGTATGAGAATGTCTTGTAGTAGTTAAACTTGTGGAGACACAGGGATGCGCGCGGAATAACTTTATTACCGACAATGGATGCTGTGCATGCAGGGTTTGTTAATTTATGGTATCAAAATATGTTTACGACATTTATTAGACTTTATGTTATGGCTCGAATGATAGTTGAACACAATAGTAAACAACGAATTAGTTTTATATGCTCAAATAGGTTTATGCAGAACAAAAGCAAATTAAATGGTATGGAGCTGATATTTACTAGGTACGAAAAGGCGGTAATGGGTTGTTAGTGCAACAAGTAATTATTGTGTATGTTATATTTTGTGCTCAGCTTTCATTGATAGTTCAACCGGTCCATTTTTGAGTGAATTTATGTAGCCGACCTTATAATAGTTGTTTCGATTTGCTTACATTATGTACTAACAAGTAGGTACTTTACTGAAAAATATATTTGGTATTGATTTTTTTAACACATTGTAAAAAATGTAAGCAAATCTGTCAACACCGATGAAGCAAATTTACACCATTGAAAAAAATTAACACATAGTGTTTCGAAATAAAAACTGTTTCACTATTAATTTTGTGAGTACGCAAACCATTTTACATGCAAATAAACACTCAGTTTGAAGAAAAACATAGAAGCAATGCAGTATAAGTGTGGGATTTGGGACGTTTAAAGTTCAGCAACATTTTAGTCGGTTAATGTGATGGGAAGAGGCCATGATTGAATTGAAAATCATAAATACCATGTATATTAGGAATATTTTGTCTTCTTCAAGTATAAAATCGCCAATTGTCCATTTTTTATTTGAAAAAATGACCTAATAACATGTAAGCAGATAGTGTAAAGTTGAGAAGTGTGAACACCCAACATTTACTATTAAATTTTTCTTAGTTATACTTAATAGAATGAAAATAATCATATCTTATTTTCTAGTTGAAAAGATTGACTACAATGAACATACAAATTGACTAATTTTTATTTACGTTCTAATATTACGGTAGCTAGTTATATTGAGATCTAGTAAAGTGACTTGTCTTACGTCGCAATGTCATTTTTTGTCGAGTTTATAATGCAAAATTATTATCAGAAACTAAAAAGATACCACCAATGACTTCTAAACAGCCACCATCTGTTATAATAACCAACTTCCAAGACCAGATGACGACTATGCGTTAAATAAATACTTCATTTTGAATTTAAAGTCGGCAGTCTTGCATCAGCATCTTGATTAAATAATTTAATCAAGTTAGAAAAATGGCATTTGTGAATATCAACAGAAATACACTGCCCATGAGACGCTTGTACCTAAATTTTAGACCCTACCACAGTCAAGTGTAGTCAATCTTTCCTCCCCAATTCCCCTCTTAACCCCTCCACTACGTACCTCCGGACCGGGCTGTTCACAGCCAACGGCGTGGGCACGCCTAGCGCTTTTATCCTCTGCTGCATGGTGGGACTCGGCCGCGCGCCGCCGTTCGACCCCGCGTCGTACCTGAGCGGCTCCATGACGACCCGGTAGCCGGCCGTCGTGGTTCCGCCATGACTGGAAAGGTTAAGTGGCGGTTGATGTCAATTGAGATAAAAGATGTTGCAGAGCTGATTTATTTTAATAAATAGATTTTAGGTAAAATTTCTACTAGCTCAGCTCACTGGCTACTTAAACATACCAGAGAGCTAAGCCGCGGATAATTTCGAAACACCAATGACTAGCTCTTCTAACGCCACTAATATATATAACACACTTGTTGCCATTCTCCGGATGACGATGTTCATGTTCGTTGTATAACGCCGGCGCGTAATGACACAGTTGTCACTGTATCCTATATGGGGTGGTGCAGGATCTACCTCCCAGTGATCCACCTCGGGCTTTACTTGCTAAACAATCCTAGCACCGATGGTAGGCTCTGTTAGGTGCCGCCTGGTAGCTACCACCTTCCCACCGTAACCCGGCTGCTTGGCAGCAGCTTGATGTGTTCCGTCGATGAGTGGGAGTGCCAGAACCTTCTGGGTAAACTTGCACCACCGGCGACTCTGTCAACGCCACGTCTGATTTAATCTAGAGTCAAGAGCAAGCCCATTCCAAATTAAAAATTACTAACTATAGTTGGACTCGCCTAGTGTTTTTGAGAAAACGTTGGCTCGCAGTCCGCGCCATGACACTTACAACTGTCACCGTACCCTATATGACAGACTATAGTAGGACTCACCTAGTGTTCCTGGCGAGCGGGCTGAGCGCGATTACACTTGCAACTGTCACCGTATCCTACATGACAGATTATAGTACGTCTCACCTAGTGTTCCTGGCGAGCGGGCTGAGCCGCGGGTAGTGCATCGGGCGGGGAGCGTGCGGCGCGGGAGGGGGGAACATGTTCGCGGCCGACGCTCGCCTCTGCGGAGGCGTTGGCTCGCAGTCCGCACTCTGTGACGCTCCGGGACCTTCCATCTCGCCTTCGTGCTCCTCCCGCCCGGGCGAAAGCTATGAACCCGAATCGTTAGTGATACAGTTTGCCTATAGCCCGACCGCCTAACTGAGTCCTCACCTGCAGGTTACAGCGGTGACCAGGGACCATGAGCGGTGCAGGCAGCGGGCGCTTGTGATTTAATAGGGTGATGTGAATTTTGAAAAAAAAAAAAAATTTAGAATTTTAAGCGCTTGCCGTCCGCACTGCTGATTGCACTGTCACCGTTCTCGTCTACACCCGCAGGCGAGGACTCAGTTAGGCGGTCGGGCTATAGCCGTTACACCGTAAGTATTCGTCAAATAGATAGTGATTTAAGATCAAGATTTATACAGAGTGGCCCGTTTACAGTGGTCCAAAGATTTTTTTCAACTTGAGGGCATCATTAGTGATCGTTTAAAACATACTTTAGTTAAGCGAAAACTTATGGTTTACAAATTGTGGCTCAAAATCAAAAATAACAGCCGTTTCGTAATTTTTCGATTTTCATCTTAATAATGTTGTTTTTGATGATGTTGCAATCGAAGGACTACTATGATTTTTTGTGTAAAGAATAAATAACCCTATGTTAAGATACTTTTTTAGCAGTATCAGCAAAACTTTGGCGGCACATTTTTTTCACAGGCTTTTTTCGAAAATGAATCTTTTGCCAAAAAGTTCAAAAAAGCTACAGAAAAAGTTAAACTAAAACGATGCAGTCTAATAACTTACACTAGATGAGCCTATAGCGCAATAGGTAGATTATTGCACTATGCTCACACTAAGTTTCATTCAATTCGGTCTAGTAGTTTTCATATCAGAGAGGTTTTGCGTCAAAAATATTGAAATTTCGTTAATTTTTTAAAAAACACAATTTCTAAATCACAAGTTTTCGCTTAACTAAAGTATATTTAAACGATCACTTATGATGCTCTCAAGCTAAAAAACCCACTGACCACTGTAAACGGGCCAACCTGTATGTATAATACACAATCTCAATCGCACCCGTGCAAAGCCGGGGCAGGTCGCTGGTATTATAAATACGAAAGTATCTGTCTATTTGTTAGTTCTTTAGGCTTAAACTGCTAAACCAATTTAGATAAAATTCGGTATAGAGTTAGATCGAGACCCTATGAAGGACATGGGCTACTTTTGTCGCGATATAAAAACATTAAGGGGGTGAAATAGGGGATGAAAGTATAATGAGAAAATCCGACATTTGCGCGAACGCATTCGCGGGGAACCGCTAGTTTTACTTACAATTACGGTACAATCTGTTTCTCAGAATGGAGGAATTTTACAATTTCTTCTAAATTATTTCAATAATTATAGCCCAATTTCACTATCCTTCGATAAACTCGTAGCATACGCAGTAATTAGTGGCCAATTATTATCACGGTTAACACGAATATACAAAGAAGCCTTTCATTGTTTTCTTAACAGTTTAACACAGGATCATTGACAGAGATAATGCTATATAATACACTTTTAAGAACTTAAAGAGCTAACAAAAATATAGTTTGTAAAAAAATGAATAGATGAAATTCACTTGTTAATCAATCAGTTAATGTTACACATAAAATTATAGTTAATTCAAAGTATGTGCTTACATTATGTAAGTAAACGAAGGTATGCACAAATATGTATTAGTCAAAACATGTAGAACAGTAAGCGTGACTGAAAAATGTAAATGGAAGTTGAGTAATAAAAACAAATAACACAGACCGTGAAAACCAATTACCTGTAATTATTATGTTATAATATAAATAATAATAAATAAATAACTAATAGTTTAGTAGAGAGCCAGACATACTCATGTCTTCAATTCACTCAATATAAGATCATAGTAAAAGTGCTAGAGGTGAAACGAACTTATGATCGTGAATTGAAGGTATGTAATCGTTTGCTCTACAAGCACGACAACTATATGACTCTACTGCATTATGATGGGTTGAGGGCAAGCGAATTTGATCTCTAGTGAAGCGTCAAAATGTTAGATTTGTGACGGCTCGCTAATACTATGCTAACAGCCATCTTGCACAATGCATTCGATTGGTATGTAATGTGAATAAACGTGTAACAGGTTTATTTGCCTATACTATTGATTAAGTGATATGGAAATAATGATAATATACAGAGGGTTAGTGCTACATTTTAAGATTTAATACTGTCAAATTTATATAACCAGATAAAAATACATTGATTTTTATTAAAAATTATTAGTAACACGAATAGATGTTGCAATGATGTAATGATAATAATTCACTGACTGAAGAAATGTTTAAAGTAAGTAATTATGGAAGGATTAACTTTTTTATTTATCTCAATAGAATGTGCAACTTTATCTCAATAGAATGTGCAACGCCGAACTTCAAGAATCCATCGGTAATATTTATTTATTTAAATAAAATAAATATTTATTGGCAATTTTAATAGTCAAAAATATAGCGTATTACTGCAATACGGCGTGAAGGAAAATAGCTCTTAGCTTACATCTAACTTATGTATTGAATGGAACGGTTGATCGGGCATTCACTGCACTTTACAAAACATTAAGCTTTATGTACTTTTAATTTTTGATCGGGCATTTACTGGACTTGGCTTATTGAGAATTTGGTCTTTTGAGAAATTGGAATTATGCGACTAATCGATCTTTTTTTAATAGATCTCGATATCAATAGATGGCTCAGTAAAGTTGCTTTACCTAATGCAAATGTTCAAATTGATTAAAAGTGAAGTTTTAAATTTTGGTGACGTGGTTGTGTTGTGTTATTCATCATCGCGTTAATTTATTCTAAGTTTCATCTCATTGTCAAAAAAAAGCCAAAAATCTAATTTAGTATGGTTATTGAATAGATAAACCACCCTCTAAAGTAACTCTGAGATATATTTGGTGATCTCGATATTAATGTTGGTCCTAAGTTGGTGACTTTTTGAATTTCAATATTGCTAAATTAATTATTGAGAGAATTCAACCAAAGTGTCATCTTATTTATTTTAAAATAAGCAAAAATCTTATTTAGGCTATTGAAGAGACAAACCGCCCGTTTTAGTAATATTACTTTGTGTTATCAATGGTGGGTGCGATTCATCACCACCGATTTATCTCATAGCCAAAAAAAACCTCCATCAACCGTCCCCGTCGCAACAGCGACATGACAGCGCAAGCGTCTGGCTCTCACCTTGTTGTAGTGCGCGTGCGCGCCGGCCGCCCGGTGCGCGGTCCCGTTGTCCGCCGTGTACGTCTTTACCTGATGCTGAGTGTCGGTCGCGATCGTAGATATGGCCGACGCCGAGTGCGGACCGCCGAGCGCCTCGCGACGTTTCTTGCCGCCTTTGTATGTGTATTTTGATGGGCGGACTAGGCTGGAAGTAGGGTGGGAACAACGTCATAAAGATAAACAACGTTATTTACGCTATTATTCACAAGACGGCACGGTGAGAAATGGCAACTAACCTATCACTGATGGGCATGAGATTGAAATATTCATCTGTCAATAGACAAAGTAGATTATATACGAAGGGAGCTCTTTGATCCGTGCGGATTGGCTCTCGCACGCGGAATAGATACATAATCTGTGATGCCAAAGAAAATTTCATATATCACAGCGCTGTCGCGGGTGCTACGCGTGGGTGATCAAAACAGCACTACTCTAAAAACGCCCTAATGGCACAAGACTAATTGCCATTGCCTCTAACGTGCCGTCGTAGTATCTTAAAGCGCGTTTCCACCAGTCTTTTCGACAGATAATCAATCACAAATCTAAATATCGACATCCTGGGAAAAGTTCTATGAGACGATATTCGTACAACGACAAATTAACCGTCAGTGGGAACGCGGACTTACGCGTAAAATTTATACCAGTCCGAACTGCTTAATTGATTATTACATACTGGCACACTATCAACTAACAAAATAATTCGAATTATTGTTTTAACCTATCATAGCATTATTATTCGTACTACAGATACGACTAACAACTTTCAAGTGTCAAAATTAAAGTAATGTAAACATACTGCTTTATTTTCCGTAAGCCTAGTAGTGGCATATCTTCGGCTTCTGTTTCTTAAACTGTCAGCTGACATGCTTCATCCTGCAGCGGTGGCTATTATGTTCTATACAATTTTTTCTAACTTCCTATCATTTAAAACTACCTCCAATGGGTCATATTTCTGAACAAAATTAATCTCAAACTTAATTATACCAATAGATAATGGGTTAGGGCTCAGTATTATATATATCCACCCATGAACAATGTTTGTCCACAGCATTCGTCAATCGAAAAAAAGTATTTTGAAATATTTTGGTGACACACAGTCTGATCTTGTGTCCACATTCATTTAAATTAGAAGACGTGCAGCGCACCGTTACGTTTAAACCCGTTTTACATTTGACGAAATTCAATGCACTAAATAAGTAAAACCTAAAATATAGTTCAATAAGCGTGTCTATGTTTAGAGCACTGAAGTTAGTCAAATGTATGGGTGGGACTAGCGACTGGATCTCTAAACTAGCTTTGGTGACGCTCCAACGCCACACCGGCTCCTTGTAACAGAGAGCACCAACTGAATGCCTTCAGCAGAGCAGTCGCAGAATCAATTTCTGTAGAGCACTGGATTTCTTAATTGCAAATAAAAAAAATGTTACAACAGATTTTCGATTGTCAACTGCCGTAAACCAACGCACCCAAACACATAACCTCAAAAAACATGTGTTCGAAAAAAGGGGTAGAAATAAAACCGTTGACTTACCTAGGATACTGCGGCCCAAACTGCGTGTAACAACAGTTGTACCAGCAGCCCTTCGAGAAGGGGTTGTACCCCCCAGTGAACTTGCCCGTCACTTGCTCGTTCGTGGTGCGGCCTCTCGACACCAGCACCATGTGGAAGCCGGTCAGACCGAATATGGGGATCGCTAGTAGTGCGATTATGCCCATTATTACCATTCTGGTTGTACGAGTTAAGGAGATTGGTAAGTCTAATGTAAGTGCCAACTTCTTTTACAGGATCAAAGGTATACGTAACGTGCTAAAAGCATATCGGGACGTTGTTTGGTACTGGTCCCGAATTTAGAACAGGCTCCTGTCCCATTTGTCTCAAGCATTGAAATGTATACAAATAAGTTATTATGCCATTGTAATAAGGTCTCAAATCAAATGCAGATGTATACATATTGATGCTCGTGACTGTAAGTGCACATTTTCAATAAAACTATATTTTCAAAACTTCCCGTCTCGATAAAAACCATATTAGGACAAAATTTGAGGCCTTTTTATTCAAATACTGTCAAAAAATTACGAGCGGCTTACGAGAACAGTGATTAAACACGTATTGGTGAACTCAAACTCAGACCTTAGTAAGGATGATGAGATCAGTGATAATATTATAACTGAACTTCCACAAATAAATATAGGTATTTTATTTGTCTAAGTGAAGATTATATTAAGAAGGATTTAGAACTTAAATATAATACTCGTGTCAGACAGTTTTAATCCTCTTAAAACGTAATGGGATTATAATTTTTTGTTAGAAACACGACAGTCCAATGTTATTTTTCTATCGATTTTTATTTAAACAAGAAATGATGCGTAAAACTAGGTCAGAAGGTGCGAAGGCTAAGTGTGAATTGCTTAGAAAAGATCAGATACTACACTTGACTTACTTTTATAAGCATCCCAGGAATGAGATGAAAATGATGTCTTTCTTACGGTAAGAAAGACAAAGTGGCAAATGCATAGTTGTTATAATTTATGCGTACATTTTAATTAACAGATATTTTAATTTTAAAATGGAAATATAAGACTGTTTTTTATTCCAAGTATGTTTTGCTATAGTGCTTAGTTTGATCATAAATCCCTCGCCAATATGGTCAGACCCACCCAGCAAGAAAAAAAATCGACTTATATTTCCATCTTCTTATATATCTTTCTGCTTGTGGCGCAGTGGCGGCAGCGCTTTGGTAGTGATACCAAAAGTTAAGCAACCCACGGCGCGGTCGTGATTGGATGGGTGACCATTCCGACCATTTAAGTGACGTCCATGACAAGCATCTCCGTGCTTCGGAAGGCACGTTAAGCAGTTGGTCCCGGCTAATATCTGTGGTATTAGTCGTTAAGCCTAGTCAGAGGCCCTAGGGCGGCTTGATAACTTCTGACAGTAAGGTTTGTCACTTGCCTTACATACACCCCTCCACCAATCCGCACTGAGCCCGCGTGGTGAAGTATGGCTCGTTCCTCCTCATAGTTGAGGTGAGGCCTTTTCCCAGCAGTGGGATCTAATAGGCTGACTTATTATATATCTTTCTATCCTAACAGGTTTCTCTGCTATCGGGGTCACGGTCAGATGTCACACGTCAAGATCAGATAGCAGTCACTCCACTGTAATTACCTGATCTGCCACATCCTGGATCATGGTCTAAAGCGAACCCTGGGCCCTCGCGTGCGTGTGCACAACAGAAATAACGCTAGGATGATGATGATGATTTCTATCTTCTAAAAAAGGATACGACACAATAGGCTCGACCTGCGTAAGGGTCTTGTTATTGTTCATGATATAGTATAAGCTGAGGCCGAATATGCTCAGCATGTGGATCGAGAGCGAGATGAGGAAGAAGAAGAAGAACCGGTAGTTCCGCCGCCCGATGCAGTTGTTCACCCACGGGCAGTGGTGGTCGAACGTCTGTGGGTAGACAGACAAAATATTATATTATAATAAAGTATTGTTTTTAAGTGATAAACATTCACTTTGCAATCTAAATATCGCTACCTTGGGGTAGAAAGGTCGTAAAAGCTATAATCCTTGTATGGCTTTTACGACCTTTCTACCCCAAGGTAGCGATATATTATTGCACTTGAAAAAATGACCACCAGAGGCGGGAATCGAACCCGCGTTCCTCGCATACCGGGCGATTTCCTAACCTCTCGGCCACCCTGGCGTTGGCAGAGCCTGTCGAAATTTTCAAGTGCTTCTTAACGCTGTAATGCCGCGTTGCTTTTATCAATGTTTTTGGGATTACACCCTCAATCACTCGAAAGAAATACTATTGCAAGTATTTGACAACCGAAAGATGAAGCTTGCAAATATGATAAATTATTGTTTTTAAGTGATAAGCATTCACTTTGCAATCTAAATATATTAATGATCTTGAAAAATTAAATTATAAATAATTAAATTATATTATATATAATGATGTCCCCATAGCCGAAATTCGACTACAGTGGCCCATCTCAACAGATTAGCCAACTGCGCGTGAGATATTATAGTGCACAAGTGGGTGCGCAATACACAGATGCACTCTCTATTCCTTCACTCTCATCATTCGGCGATACGGCAGTCCGACATGACCGTAGAGAGATCAGGCGCAGGACCAACGGCTTTACGGGTAGATTTAGTCTTGTTTTACGTGTTTGTAAACTTTCGTGTGTGTGTGTGTTTGCTGAATAAATGTATTTTCTTTCTTTCCGATGTTGTAATATGTTATATGCGACTTGCTTCATAAGAGAATCACGCATATGAGTCGCGTGCGAGGCTCTCAGGGACCACTCCGTAAGACTAATGCCCGTTTTCATCAACCAGTCCCTTGATAAAGAGGCACTTGTTTCCGAAATTATTTTTAACTATATTGAACCGAAAACATGGGTAACACCTTACGGAGTAATACGGAGTAAGACTTTTTGACTTTAAAAATAGAAGAAAAGAGATGCATGTTAAGGTTTTTGAGCCATCTTTTCAGCATCACTCAAAAATTAAGTTCAAGCTTAAACCCACAATATACGAATATACTGTCACAATAAAGAGTACGCTAAGTACAATAAAGAGTATTTGTAGCAGTAGCGTATAGTCGCTACGATTGTCCGTAGCAAAAATTCCATGCTACAACTCTCCGTAGCAATAACTTTCCACTACGACTTGCTCTTAACTCCTAACATTGACCCCGCGCTACGGACGGTTGTAGCAATGTTCCCACGCTACGGACTGTCGTAGTAATAGCAATGACCCCTTCTAAGACTGCCCGTAGTAAGCATTGACCCCACAGACGCGACTTTCCGTAGTATTAACCCCCAGCCGTCCACTGTGGGACGTAGGCCTCCCCCAATCTACGCCACTCATCCCCAATCGCGAGCCCTTCTCATCCAGTTATCTTTATAAAACAACTAACCTCTATACAGTGATTGCATACGGAGCAGTGCGAGCACCGCGGCGGCCGGTAGAATTTGCAAGTGACACACCACTTCATCCGCACCGTTATACCGTTTATTTCGACGCTACGGTACAGCGGCGCTCTGAAGTCGTCCTCGCGGTCCTCGTCAGGTGGAGCTGGAAAAGAAAACTTAATTAATACTTTAGGGCAAACAATCGTAAATTCTATGTTACTTAATCTATCTTTTAGATCCCGCGTCAGGTTGGATTTTTTTTGGGTTTTTCTGTCTTGTAAATAATAGTCTGAAAGTTAGCGGTGTTAACAGCTAACCCCCGTGCCTCGGAAAGCACGTTAAGCTGTTGACCCTGCGCCTGATCTCTCTTATTATTAATCTATCGTTTAAACGCTAGCTTTACAAGATGTTAATAGAGGATACGAGATAATCTCAAGTGTTCAACTTTATGACCTATTTTGAACATAATATCCGAAATTATGATTCCAGTAACACTCCAACTTGAAAAGAATGAAAGCTCTACAAAAGCTAAGACGAGAGCACAGGGGATTTTTAAAGAGACATTTTTTTAAATACGCATTCAAACAAACAAATCCTCTGCGTTAGTGGAACGGTTGTGTACACGGTTGTGTAATTAGAAATGAGAAATGTAAACGAGACCCATATATCCAAATAAAACTAACTTAAGTTTGAAACTTGTAGAGAGGGGTGAAAAGCTTTTGTATGGGACACCAACCATTGTCGCGGATGAATACTGAGTTACAAGTAATAAGATAACTTCCTTACTAGTTTAGTTCAAAGTTTTGTAAGACAAGTGAGAGAACAACAATCAAATCAAGTACCTAATATATCGAGTGTAACACTTACTTCTTATCAATAAATTAAGCATTGCGACTTGGCGCTTGGCAACCGATAGAGACGTCAATTGGCCAAGCAATATTTATGACTCTATTACAATTTCTCAGTTTCGCCTAGTTGTTAATCAGTAGTTATAGATATTAAATTTTTGAGAAATATTTCTTTATGTATCTAGCAAGGAGCAACACATACAATTAACTGGGTCATACTAGTTAAATACATGTATAGACATCTTAGCAATGTGCAAAACCTTCTCCAAATTTGATTTATAATATGAAGATAACATGAACTAGACCTACGCTGTTATTATTTTAAGGAACGGATGGTCTTGTAAAGGTTAAATCTAGAACCAAAGTTCAAAATCTATAAAATAAGTATAGAATATAAATCACCAAGTTTCGGTACAGAAACTCAGTTACTTCCACAGGCCCTAAACTAACCACGTCTAAATACAATATTGATCAAGCTGAAAATAAACACAAAATCCAATCAGGCATCATGATTGGTTCGATCGGAAAGGTAGAAAAAGCGTTGTTTGATTAAACGCAATCCAATAGTCTGTATAGGGAAAAAATAGAAATAAACCACTATTACACAGGTTGCTGTGAACTTGTGACCTAATTTGTAGGTGTTAGCATGTGTTAGGTTGCATACCGACTGCAGGTGGTGGCTGCCTTATGCGAAGGTATCTTAGAGAAAATATCTTTACTAAAAATATTTTCTAACCGAAAAAAAATGTATACCTACATTTATATTCAAAATTATTTACATGTTCAAACGCTAGGTAAAGCAGCTTGCTTTGAGATCCTTCACGAAGTCCTAAAAGTACGTACATAAATCAAAATGGACTCATATTTAGAAAATTCTTGAAAGAATAATTATATCTTACTGAAGTAATGTTACAAAGTTTACTAACTCAAACAAGATTTACTAACTCATACTGAGAATTCCTGCAAGGCATAAGCCAATTTAAATTTGAGTATCTATTCATATCGATATTATGAATATTAACAAGAAAATAAGCTCAAAAACACGTGTTTTCATCAAACGACCGAACAAAACTAGAGTTGCAACCCGATAACTTAATTACAAGGTATTTCGTCGCCAACCTAGCTTAACGAACCTAAGTAACTTTACCCCGAAACACCCGAGATCAAAATCTGACCCTATCACTTGGTGTCAAGGTCGATTGTTAATTGGAGAACTTTATGCCGTGATTACTGAAAGTTCGACATCAAAATGTCAGTGACCCTAACTTATTGATTACATAAGTAACTTTACGGAGTTCTATAAAGGGTTTTCGAGGAAAAATGTGCGGGTTATATCTCTAGGTACATGTTTAGAAGTTTGGACGGCCTGGCTTTGATCGATTACATATTAGATGGAAGGGAGGCTTTATAACTTTATCTGTATTGCCCTTATGCTTTTTACATATACGGGCTAAAAACACAGGTATTGAATTAGGCAGAAAGTTTATTTAACGCTGATACTCCAAATAATCACATCTATAAAACCGACGACCGTCTTGGTGTAGTCGTTCGCGCACCGGACTTCTAATCCAGGCGGTTGCGGGTTCGAATCCCGCAAGGGGCAAATGTTTGTGTGATGAGCACGAGCATTTGTACCTAAGTCATGGATGTTTATATGTATTTAAGTATTTCTATCCGTTATCCTAGTCACCATAGCACAAGCTCACGCTTAGTTTGGGGCTAGGTAATTGGTGTGTTTGTTGAAACAAAAAAAAAAAGGAAAGAGATTCTCCTATTGGAGCACTTGCCACAAACCCAAAAGTAGCTTTATAGAGCACGAAGCATTAGAAGAAACTTGGAGATATAATAATAACTTACGAATTTTTTAAACGACGAATTTGTTTTTTTTTTTAAAACAGTTTAATATCACCATGTACGCGTTTCTATATCGATATCAGACTAAGACTAAGGCCGCACCATGATATGGGAGTACTGTTTGTCAGAATAATCAAACCATCTAACAAGCAAAGTATATCATATGCATTATGCACAACACAGAAACATGCCAAAGTTTTGTTTATTTGAAAAAGAGATTTTTTTTTACCATAACACAAATTACACTTCGTCTTAAATGACTAAGGCTGGGTTGCACCCTCTTACTTTAAATCCTTCGACTTTTACAAATGTCCAAAATTAGACAAACTCCATACAAAGAACACTGGTTATTATTATAGTTACGGTAAAATAAAGATGGCGCATCACAATTTTTATGGTACAATACAGTGTCATAATTATGTATGAAAGATAAATCCCAGCTGATAGAGATATTAGAACCGTAGAAACATTATCAGTCTATAAAAGGGGCGTTCACGTATTGCATTTCGCAAATCTGCATATGACATGTTCAGTATGACGCCAAACATGGGGTGGTTCACTCATCTGATACTCCTCAGTTTATTCTCCCTATTCAAGTGTGATAAATGCGTACTCGACCATCGAACTCTTGAAGAAGCATGGGAAAAGAAACTCCACGATGACTTACAAAAAGACTATAAGTGGTATGAGAGTCCGAATGGATGCAACCACACGGAAGTAGAAATTAAGTTTTTGATGACCACATTCATTTTGGACAGTAAAAACGATGTTTTCAGTGCGTTCGGTTTATTGACTGTCGCCTGGACAGATAAACGGCTCAGATGGAACGCGAGCGATTATGGGGGTATAAAGGAAATATTTTTTAGCATAATGGAGTACTGGATTCCTTTCGTGGAGCTGAATAACGGTGAGGATGACGGGTATTGGATGAGTTCCGATCAGTGTAGCATATCCGAATCTGGATCTTTACATTGCAAGCTGAAAGTAGAATACAATACAGAGTGCGCCACAAAGATACGCAATTGGCCTTACGATATTCAGAAATGTACCCTGGAATTCAGAATAGCTAAATCGCAGAAAAACGTGCACTTGTTTTCGGCAGGGAAAAGGTTTATAAGCAAGTACGATGAAGTCAGTACCAGCTCAGAGTTCTCTATTGTCGGCTACCATCAAGAATCCAATACAAGCGACGTAGCACAACTCCGGATAACATTTGTACTGAACCGCCACGGAGAGTCATTGGACGCTATGATTGTGTTACCGTCAATTCTCATATCAATTATAACTGTTTCGTCAATTATTCTTGATGTGAACGACAGAAATCGTTTTTTAATGATATTGTTTTCTATGTTTTGCCATTGTTTTTATTTATTGGAAATCGGGTGGGAGATTCCAAAGCAAACGGAAGAGATTCCCTCGATTTTGTTCTTTTATCGATCTTCTTTCATTATTACACTTTTGCTCATAGTTGCTACTGTGCTTTTGGAGAAATTGAGGAATTCACAGTCAGCTCCATATTCTTGGGTCGGTTCTGTGTATACCACTGTTGTAGAGTCCCATGGAAAATATTTTATTTGGCCTCGCTGGAAGACGAACATTGGTCTTTCGACTTCGGAAGTAGAGGATATGAAATATGTAGAGGTCTGGACGGGGTTTGCCAACATTGCGAATAGTGCGTGCTTTTTCATCAGTGTTGTAGTGTATTCTATCATGATACCTGTATGTGTACCTCACCAACAACCCTACACCTTTGAATATAACAATAATAGTGTGTTTTATGCGGCCAACAATTATTAGCTGAGACTACTATTTATTGTTTGTACTTGTCCAGTTATGTATTTAAAAATAGATGTAGTTATTAGAAATATTGTTTTTTTTGAATCCTGTCTACTTTTAGCCTTACAATTGATATTAACCTGCTCATACAAAGAATAAATATTTGTAAGATGATAACACTTAGATACTATCGTAAATAGGCTCTTTACTCAAGTCAGCAAAATAAAAAAGGTAAGTGCCGTCATCACTTGCAAGTAAAGGCGGCAAACTAAAAATGCAATCTTTAAAGGGATTATTATTTCAAGTCTGCAACTCGTCCCGTTTACTTTTTGAGTGGGACATTAATCAACGTTGGATACAGTTAGGACTTCTCTTACTCTTCCTCTGACTTTAACTGCTTAACTGAGGGAAACCATGGAGATTTTAATTTGTCAACCTAGTCCCACATAACCTACTGCTACTATCCTTCTGGAAGCGGGTACGCATAAAGCAATTCCTCCGCAAAAAAGGACCTTTACCTAACGTTGACAAAACATACTGCCTTAAACCAAATACGTTTGTCCCGCCAATTATATTAATTTTATCTCGTCCCAAATGGGCCGAAGCAATGTGGGACGAGTTAGAGAATTACCCAGCGCGATAAAAATTTATAGTAGGATAATATAATAATGGAATGATTGTTTTTATTTTAAACTGAATATTTATAAAGAAATGCTCTTATCTTAATGTTATTTTTATTCATGACACAGTTTTGAGTGGTCAATGCTTTGTTATTATGACACAATTAAGATAATTTACAGATTAACACGATGATCTTTGAGCTTGAACTCTATCTGCCTAGCTAATGACATGATTTGGAATGACAGATAAGTGACATAACATAATGGAGACAATCATTTAAAATGAACCGTCTCATATTTTATTCAAGTGTTGAAAGGTGGTATACCTAATTACTATTAGTAAATCGGTATTTTAATTAAAGATATATTCGTAAAACCGGAAGCATAATAAGTATAATAACTTACATCATTTATCATTGTTATAAATAAGGTGTCAACTATTCTAATTTCAAACGAAAACAAAAGAACCGCGTTCGTTAACACACACAATCTCATTACTCTTTACACACTCTTCCTTTTTAGGTTAATTAGACGCTCCATTTTCTCTAAATATAGAAACAAAATAAGCGTAAGCAAATACCACTTCTGGTGTAACAATATTTGAACCCCTAAGTGAATAAAGGATAAATGAAGATGCTCCCTTTGAAAGCCTTATTCTTGGCTCTTTAGGGAATTGTTTTTCACTCTTATAAGGACCCAATCGAGAGATTTAGAAAACGGAATAGCCTTTTCCCAAAGGGATCCCGAAGATTAAGTGAAAAAATTGTGATGATACCGATGTTCCATGCCCGGATAAATTAAGCTTCACTTCGACTATCACAGCATTTTGTCAGAAAACAGGAAAGTGTTTTTTTTTAAGAAAATACTCGTCGTTTGAACAATATGTTGCCGCCCTCCTGTAAGCTAGCACTCAGGGTTCCACTCAGTCTTTTCACAACACTTACCTACAATAATGCACTAACACTCAAGCGATTCAAGATTGAAAATGCGTTTGTCGGTTTTAGTTTTAATTATAAAAAAAATTGAGGCCGCTGTCTTAGGATATTGTTAATTTTGATCTTATAAATGTGATTTTTTTGCCGTTTTTAAAACTAAATACAAAGGTTATATAATATAGTGTCTAAAGTTGTTTAGATAATGGTACGGAACCCTTCATGCGCGAGTCCTACTCGCATTTGGATGGTTTTTATAATAGCCAGATAGCAAATATTCGTCAAATGAAATATAACACGTATGATTTTAAAAAGATATCACTTCGTATGTCGAAACTAGTATTTAATGACATTGTAAAATAGGTCGCAGAAAATTTTATTATAAACCAGTACTTTTTATTCAAATGTTAAATAATCCGCGCTTTTTAAGGAAAGTAATAGCTACATTAAGTAATGCCATATGAGAATGTGCAAACTTATACCATGCTTATACTTAACTAGAATATTATAAAGATTGTTATCACAATGGAACTTCAAATAATTTTCCATGCTTTGTTTCTTGCATACAAATTACGAGTGCAAAGGAAATGACTGTTATTATTAACGTAATTTGATCTGTTTGTTTGGCAAAATCCTAAAAGCGAGTATGATATACCTTCATACACGTGTAATACGATTTCATTGAATCAGAATCTGCAAATGCAAAACCAAAGCGGCGAAGCAGCCGAATATTAATTAACAAACACTCGAGTATTGGCTTAATATAAAGTTTAAATGGAAAACCGAGATGCAAATGAATTTGATGCATAAGTTTGTTTTACAATTCAAAACTGCTCCTCTTATTTGAAGAACGATTGATACCCTAAGTTCTTGGTAATCTTCAGTAGCATTCGATTATTCCAACGATACTCTTGTATGTATCTCGTCTTGGTATGACGACCGTCTTGGTGTAGGTCGCGCCCCGGGCATACAAAACCAGCGGTTACGGGTTTGAATCCCGCAAGCAAGGGGCAAATTTTTGTGTGATGATCACGAGTAGTTGTACCTAAGTCATGGATGTTTATAAACGTATTAATATATATGTCTATCCGTTATCCTAGTCACCATAGCACAAGCTCACGCTTACTTTGGGGCTAGGTAATTGATGTAATGGTGTGTCATTCTTAAGTTAGATTTTCGTAACATTGTATCGCATAAATAATATATTAATTGGCGTTAAGGGCGACCGAGACTCCTCAATCCAAAAAGAAAACGAGTCAAGCGGAGGGTTGTTTGTGGGTTGTGACATGAATATATAATACGCAACGATACGGAAACGGTGAGCATGTTGCGGGCTAGCGGCAACAGCATCCTGAATATGATCGCTGGTAGACTGGACTGCTCATATGCAAGCCGTTCTTGTGCCATTTCAGGGGGTGTGGTACAGGAATGACCACTTTAAACTTTAGCCCTTTGGTTTTTTTTTAAATATTAAATATTCAATTATATTTGCTAACATAGTTTTTAAGTACCTACCTACTACTAACAACATGAGTGATTGTTACTCGAGTTAATAAATAATTAAATAATAACGAGTTAATTCATTGAATGAATGAATGGATGCAATACAATCTCTTTACATCTTTTGTTCTATCAATTGTTTGTTTTTGACAAATCTCCCCTCGTCTCCAGCTCCACATTGTATTGGTACCAAGTAAGTATTGTAACAACTGAAAGTTTTATCAAATGATATTTACTTTATGAACGTAGAAAACCTTTAAGCATGGAGTTCAACACATGTTCAATTTTTAATAAGCCGATTTAGTATTATTTGACATATTTTGTATGGGAATTCTGTCAAACTAACCATCAATTGAGGTTTACTGGCTGTTTAAAAGTTGGTGAACTTGGGTCTAAGTCTTTACCATAACCTAACCATTCAAAGGTAAATCTTGATCTACTTCAATGAAGTTTATGAATGCAGTACTCGTACTACAGCAGAATTTACATAGTCGCTACAATTTATCGATTTAATTTTTATCTAGACAAGTACTGAAACAATCCCAAGTTTACGTGTCTGTCTTTAGAGGGCTATCACAGAATTTTGTCAGACATTTTTTGTTTTAAATATTCGTTACTTTATCAAAAAAATAAAAAAAGCGCTATGTCGTTAAAAACTTATTAATTCTAGACTTTTATTACCATACATAATTACTTCAAAAATGTAGAGAAGTGCACCAAACTTGATTGAAATTTAGGTGCACTTCAAGAGAAGATAACGACGTTTTTGTAGTAATGACATATTTATAACTAAGAATAATTTGCTACGACATAGCAGTTTTGTAATTTTATTTATGGTTTAACAAGCGAACCGTTCACAGCTTCGCACGGGTGCAATTTGAAAAATAAATATGCTTATGATACTTTGGAATAACCTGGTTTTCTAATGGTGTAAGTATTTACAAAATCGGTTCGGTATTTCCAGAGATTAGTTCTTACAAACTTTACGTCTATAAAGGTAATTTTATCTATCTACGAAGTACAAATCTTATAAAATATGTAAAGACGTTCACGAAACGTAATACTGCTGATATTGAAGCTTGAGGTTTGCGGTGCAGATGCTTGCCATTGTACGAACAATGTTTAGGTACCTACTGGTATTTACCTGTGCTGTGACTAAAGTGTACGGCTTGGCGACATCAATACTAATTACTGACGCAAAAAAAATCTGCCCACAAACTTCCTTATTTACAAAGTTAACAGCTTTGCCGAGTACCGGATTGAAGGGCAAAATAGTGTACTTATTTCATAATTTAGCACTTTATCATACATTTTCATTTATGGTGAGTTGAGAATGTTAAGCACTATGAGACGAAAATACCTTATTCCTATAAATTATATTAATTCTGTGCTAATATTACAAAGCCATAACTGCCAGTCTGTCACTTTATGAATAATAGAATTTTCTACAGGAATTTTAACTTTGTAGTTGTAGAAACGTGTAAAGATAAAATTCATTCATTTCTGCATATAAGTGGCAATTATACACGTCCCCTACCACTCTGCTGAGGGACAATTGTGGGGTGCTGAGAAGAAGCAGCGAAGAAACTCAGTCACTATTGTCATAGCCAGTTTTCAAAGTTTTACATTGTTTCTTTCATTTTAATCTTTTATATAGTGTATTTTATAAAGTATTCTTAACAACTGATTTTAATTTAAAAAAAAATCAGCCTATATAGTTCCCACTGCTGGGAAAAGGCCTCACCTCAACTATAAGGAGGTGTAAGGCCAGTGACAAACCTTACTGTCAGATGTTTTCAAGCCGCACTAGGGCCTCTGACTAGGCTTAGCTTAAGAGGTGCTTGTGGCGCAGTGGCGGCAGTGCTTTGGTAGTGATACCAAAAGTTAAGCAACCCACGGCGCGGTCGTGATTGGATGGGTGACCACTCCGACCTTTTAAGTGACGTCCATGACAAGCATCTCCGTGCTTCAGAAGGCACGTTAAGCAGTTTGTCTCGGCTTTTATCTGATTTTAATTTATCTATAGGTAATTCAACAATATTTTAGGTAATTTATTGGAACATTAGAAACGTGTAATAAGGATATCGGACATTAACGAACGAAGTCGAAGTAAATCACTAGGTGGAAAACTTGACTTTTATTATTAGATCTTCATTTCAATATAAACCAAAACCTTTTACGAAATTAAATCAAATTTCACTTACAAAAATTAATCGACTGTGTCATCCGGTGGGACTCGAACCCACGTCCCTTCGCTATCCGGGCGAGTGCTCTTACCAACTAAGCTACGGAGGACGTTAGTCAGTCGACGAATTTTTGCAGGTGCTTGCTACGCCAGTGAGCCGGCGTTCGATTTCATCAATACTTGGGGAATGTAACCGCATGTATCCAATGGAAATATTTTTACAAAAATTCGTCGACTGACTAACGTCCTCCGTAGCTTAGTTGGTAAGAGCACTCGCCCGGATAGCGAAGGGACGTGGGTTCGAGTCCCACCGGATGACACAGTCGATTAATTTTTGTAAGTGAAATTTGATTTAATTTCGTAAAAACTTGCAAAATAATTGCTTAAGTTATAAAAATATAATAAACCAAAACCTGTTGAACCTACGTATTTCATCCATAATGATAGTCTTTTAATGAGCTCGAGCATCTTCACTTAATTACGAGCCTTTCATGTATAACATAAAGGCAATATCTTTTTATACGTAAAAAGAGGCGAATATGTTCACATAAAGCTCATTAATGAACCAAAAATAGGTATACCCGTACTCTGCCGAATTACTTAGTAACATAAAAAATCGCTATCTTTTATTATCAATGATAAGGGCAAAAGGCCAACCTAACTCATACAACTGTTGACACAGTACTTACATGATTAATCATTGAACTACATGATAATTAGTTACCTAATTAATTAATAATAAATTAACTATGTTATACTATTTAACGAATTCGTAGCCTTTGTTAATTAATTATTATATTCGGTTGCATGAGAGAGAAACGGTTTAGTTTTAAAATTGAAGATAGTTCATATTCTTAAAAAAATCGGTCTACCTTTACTTCCTTTACTTGTGCTGTAATGTAAAACCTTCGTTCTTGCCAAATCCATACTAATATTATAAATGCGAATGTGTGTGTCTGTCTGTCTGTTACCTCTTGACGCTTAAAGCACTGAACCGATTGAGATGAAATTTGGTATGGAGACAGTCCGAGACCCCGGAAAGGACATAGGCTACTTTTTATCGCGATATAAAAACATTAAGGGGGTGAAATGGGGGATGAAAGTTTATATGGAAAATGCAACTCTTGCGGGCGAAGTCGCGGGGAACCACTAGTTTCTAATAAAAACTCCTGATTCTAGGTTAACAGGAAGTATCCTTTAATGCGAAATGTTAGAAAATAGGTTCAATTGGCCGTATCTTTCAACTGCGTTGACGTTACTGCGTTAGAAGCTTGATTTTTTTACATAATAAGCAGAGATCTGAGTAGGTAGATTGATTTCGGGTCAATGACTGTAAACATTATTATTAATATGGACCTGCCTCCGATATTCTGTAATCACAAAAGTATTAGGACTTAAATGGTGTTCTAAAAATTATAAAAGTTGTGAAAAGTGGCAGAAGGAGTAATATCAGGTGACATAAAATTAGGAAGATGTTACGATATAAACCGGAATTTTGCGTTATCGGTTCTTTAAAAAAGGCATACCCATATTATTCCAGCACTTTCAAAGAACATCAAATAAACCTATCTACTCCGATCTTTGATAATAAGTCTTTAATGTTAATTTCAAATTGATACCTCCACGCGTTCCTTAGAAAAGCGACAGACGATCGACAAATTAATCGTATAAGGGTTACGTTATTCCTTTTGAAGTACGGAACCCTAAAAAAGAAGTCGACCTACTGGTGGGCATAATGGTGGGAGTCTCCCTGTGACCACGAACGCTGTAAAGTATTCGAAACGTCAGGTTTTAAATAAAATGTAAATAAAACGCGAAGTAATCCGTAAATTGTGTTTTGCTGAGTTCAACAATTCGCGTAAACGTAAGAAAAAATACATAATACACAACATCCTTCGCTGTCCAGCTTAGTTCTTCCATGGAGAAAATCAGGCTAAAGAGGCAAGTAGAAACTGTCTAGTGTCGCAGTTACTCTTCCAAATGTTATATTTTTACTTGTGCACACAATGAGCATTGATCAATATCACTGTCATTATTTGATGGTTTCCCACGTTCGTTTTATATTGTTGTTGCAATCCAAGGCAGGGTCGAACACACGAGTGTTGCTTGCATCTTATTGTTACGTAGTCTGATCGTAATCACAATATTGTGAAGATTTACTCATATTAAACTAGCGTTATGATTCGTTAAATATAACACGTTACCTTAGAGTCCGTTCACACGAGGACGATTCGTGTTTTTTGACGATTCGTCTTTTTTCGCGATTCGTTCTTTTTTTGACGGCGGCAATGCTTTTTGAATGCACATCACACACGGATTCCGAATCGTGAAAAATTACGATACGTTTTAAATCTATCGTGTTTTTAAAAATCACGAATCGTCAAAATACACGGATTTTTAACTAAATTCAATTAGGATATTTTGACGAATCGTAAAAACACGATTCCGTATGCAATGTGAACGTCCATCCGTCATGACGTATACTGTATTTTGACGAATCGTCAATGACGGATCCAGTGTGAATGAGTCCTTAGATCAGTCTTTCCCAAAGTGGGCAATAACGCCCCCTGTGGGCGCTGGAGGCCTAGAGGGCCCACAAAAAGGTACCTAACAATGTAATTGAGGTTTTTAGGTAAAAAAAATGAGAGGCGCTACTAAATAACTGATTTCAAAGGGGACGGTAGACGAATTATGTTTGGGAATCTGGCCTTAGATAAATGAGAAAGGACCGTAAGTTCGTTTGATTTGTGATTGTCGGTAGTTACTTGAATCATTGCGCAATGATTTATTTGCTGACAAAATCTTGAATCTTGATGTAGTATGATTATTATTAGTATCTATTTTGTTTCATTTTAATTTTACTACCAACCCAGGTCTTAAGCATTAATACATAAAAATTACTAACACTATGATGGTTACTGTTTTGGCCGAAATCAGGCCTGTGTATCTCCCCGCGGAGGTAGCAAAAACAAACCTACGCGCGGCGCACCTACGTAGCTGCTAAAACAAGTTGCGTGTCGCTACCGGCCAGAGCCACGCTCGCGCGTTTTATTCACCGGCGGCCGCGCGGCTACGTGTTGCTGGCTGGACGAGAATGAATAAAGTACTACAAAGAGGCGCTAGATGGCGTTAGAAGCTTCTCGTAGCAGTCAACCCTATCGCGTCGCGTGATATTACGTCACTGAATAGGTTTAGTGTATTATGAATCATATTCCAGAGCAATAAGTATGAAATTATCTTGCAATGGATTTTTGTAGGTGTCTACACGAAAATGTGCTTGACTCTGGGGCGAACTAAATTACGCCATATTGTTGACGACATTGAGTAGACATTTCTTTGAATACAATTGCTAAGTCATACTTCTGTACGAAGTACTAGTATTCTGTGCCGAAATAAAGAATTTATTATTATTAGATTAATTGCACAAGGATATTTCATGAATTACAAAATCACAACCTAAACAAGGCACAACTTGCAACTAACACTTCAAGTAAAGTAACATTTAGTTATCCATTACTGGTTATCACGGTAATTTATAGCAAATTGGAAGTTTTAGCGACAACATATACAGGGTGTCCCGTAAATTAGCGTCAAGCGAGAGCGACTTCATTCTATTGCTCAAATACAACAACTTTTTCTATGGGGTCAACATCGAAATCTCAAAAAAAATTTGGCTTCCCCATACAAAAGTGCCGATCGGCTGAAAGCAGTTTGTATGAAGAAGTCGAATTTTTTTTTGAGATTTCGATGTTGATCCCATAGAAAAAGGTGTTGTATTTGAGCAATAGAATGACGTCACTCTCGCTTGACGCTAATTTACGGGACACCCTGTATACATAATTGGATATAAAGTCCCCTAGACGGCGTCAAAGGGAAACTGAAAATGTCCTGTGGCTGTCAGTTTCTTTCATGCAGTAGCTACCTAGTAGCTAGATAGTATGGTTGATGTAAGCACGGAACCAACAAGTCCTGTCTCTTAATAAGCAAAATCTCTCTTTACACTTAAAAGAAGTCGATAGGAGGTACAGTCGGCAGCACAGATTACCTATTTGAACTACGAAAACCGCTTTTATTTCGTAGGGAATAGGAGCGGTCTCAAGTTCAAAGCGGGTCAGTCCGACGTAAAGCGGGTCAGTCCGACGTTTTCGATCTCTTTTCTCTTTTTCGTAATTCACTTTCTGATTCGTTTAGCTGGTGCATCCAAGGCAGTTTAGACGCCCCATACGATTTCAACCCTGAGGTCCTACTCCTGTTGACGATGTCCGTATATTTGAGTCTAGCCATCACGCTTGTTCGCGTTGTCATTCTGTCGTGAGTGAAAGGGACGGCTACATTCAAAAATACGGACTTCGTCAACAAGAGTAGGGCCTCTGGGCGGCTGAGAATTTTTGTAGTGAAGTAAAAATTAGAAGTTCTCAATGTTTAAACCCTTTAGCAGCTATTTTCGCATGATCTCTAGTAAATCGGGGCAGAATCATTGTTTATTCAATCCGACCTATTAAAAGCTTTCATGAAATTCAAATGAGGTATCGTGATCGTGACTATGAGCAACAAGAATACACAACGACCTTCTTGGCGCGGCGGCAAAAAACTGGCAAGGGCATCCAATGGGAGATTACAAGTTCGATTCCCGTGTTTCACTCTAAAACATTTCTTTTTTTGTAAATTTTGCTTACGAGTTAAATAGCCTAGATTAGAGTGCATTAAATCGAAAATTCGTAGCATGTTCATAATTTGAATAACTGTTGTGCTAAATAAAATGAGAAAGTTTGTTATTATCAGTAAACCGTATTAGGTATTTAATACTACAACATTGTTAAAAAAAGAGGACGTCACTATTCATCATCCTAAAGAATTTATTTGTCATATAAATTTTTCATTCATAAAATACTGTATAATTTTTTTACATATTATATTGACCAGGATAAGTAGACCTACAATGGTGCAATCTTCTATTTTCACGTGTAATCAGTAACAGCGCCATCCTTTTTGCATAGGTACCCCATTTGACCCCCTTAATGATTTTATATCGCGACAAAAAGTAACATGTCATTCCCAGAGTTTTAAATTACCTCTACACCAAATTTCATCTAACCCGTTTAGCGGTTTAAGCGTGATGATGAAGTAAAAAACAGACAGACACACTTTAGCATAATATTCGTATGGATATAGACCTTAAAGTCGAAATATACCGTTGCCTTGCAAATGTATGAGAAGCTCAGTCAGAATAGGGAAAAGCTTTGATAAAAGTCACTTATAATAAGTATTAGATCATGAGGTTCACACAGATGCCTATTACCAAAAACTTTAGGACATTGTTAGGATAAATTATGAATGTCGAAAAACGATTATAGCCCGACTGCAGATATTCCTTCCCCTACTAAGGGATATGATTTGATAGAAAATCCTCCTGAAGTTTCGTCTAACTTGCAAGTTTTATATTTTTGCTGGTGCTTAAAATTTTGGTGCCCTCTCTTTTATTCTGTTCCTCAGTACAAAAAGATGAAATCTACGGCAATACATTTTTGTATGTTATAAATTTTCATTCATGAAATTGCGCAAAACCCATTTTTATGTGCCAAATCTGCGCAGCGACGACGCATTGGAACAAATTAAATATGTCTACTACTACCACTTACCTTTTGGTATCACTCCCGGGTCCATGAAAGTGGCCAGTGTAAAATTGGCCAAAACAAAAAACGTTATGACACCTTGGTATGCAGGCACCCATGGGTGCTTGTGGAGGTAGTACTGACAACTGTGGACAATGGAATGTGTTTTATCAGCATCCTTATTATATAATGCAGTTTTAGTACAGTGTGTGGTAGTGCCAACTGTAGTCATGAGGCGATATGGGCATGAACTCAAGACCAGTAATGAATACTTGTTACTAGAAATATTCTAAAAAAGGTTTTTTACCCTGACAGCAAAAATCTGACAAATCAATCACGACAACTAGTTTCCAAGTAAGCAAACAATTCTAAAACATTTTAAATACTTGAGCGATTGTCAAAAGATATGTCACGTACAGTCAGAAACATTTATATCACCCTGTACCATTTGTTAAAATTTGTCCAGGGGCTTCAGACACTGTATGTTGTATGTCTATATTTATCTTTACACATTGCATACTCATTTTGAAAACATACTAAAATAACAGTTCTTATTTTTCTATATCAAGCATTGGTTTGAAAGTGAGAGTTATTTCACATGAACAACATACTTGGATAGCTTAGTAGGGCAAGAAAACAGTAGAGACTAATGAACACATTAGAAGCATAACTTAACATTACACACTCTGATAAGATTAATAAGTCTGTCTCATAACAGGTTAAACTGCCTCAAATAGTTAGGAAATGTTAGTCACTACAATGATGGTGTAAAAATTTTTGAAAAATATCCTTGTTGAAAAGTAATTGTACTTACTAATTTTTATAGTCAATAATTTGAATGGTGTGGTTTAGGGTCGGAAATCAGAAGTAAATATTTACAACATCAAACAACAAGTAGCAGTATTGTAATGAATAGCAAAATATTAAAGCATCTTTGTAGTACTTTAAAGTCAGAAACACACTCAATACAATTAAACAATATAAACCTCTTTATTCAAACAATAAGGTGGGCTATAGAGCCGAAAAGGTAAGCTACTGAGTCATGCCAGAGTTCATACAAAAGATATGGTTGATTTGTTTATACAATCCCGGGCACAGCTTGATGTATTCGGTATTCTGTACAAATAACTAATAAGTTTGAAACACAGATAGAAGAGATCTATTCTAGATAAAGGAGAGGAACGTGAAGTGATTATCAGTGATAATTTTTATACTATAATTGTAATGACATCCACAATAGAGGCATGGATATATCATGGTCGCTGTAGGCGCTGATAACGACCGCCTTTTATACAAGAAGTAAAAACGATATACAGTAGCATAGGGCAAAGGTACAGCCCCAAGATATTAATAGAAACAAGCCTACAATCTTCTGTGAAAGTTGTCAAACCGAAAATGAGAATTCGTATCCAATCAACGACAATGTATACTCACGGAAAATAAAAAAACAAGGATGTTGTGCCCAACAGTAACGTCCAGGCGAATGTCGCGGGGATGTATCTCGTTTTGAGGTCGCATTTGGGCATATTGTGTCAATTTTTATTCCCTAAAAGCAAATTATCTCAATTTTATTCGCGACAGCAGATCAACATGGCCGCACCTATTAATCTGACAGATATTAGGGGTGGTGTGGCAGCATTGAATTATAGAGGTTGCCCGGTACAGTAGAAATTGTGAGCTCAAAAGTATGTAGCTCAAGTTAATTTAATAAATGCAAGCTGATTTTACTACTTAATAATATGATTGATGATGGTTAATTACGTAAAAAAACATGATTAACAAATAAAGCTTCCTTATTTGTAATAATTACAAACATTTTTAACATAATGGTAATCGTTTAATCTTATTGAAAACAACCGGTAATTTTGTGAACACGGCACTATTTTTGTTTTTTTTAAAGCTGTGAAAGTTTTTGATTGGTCAAGTATTGATTACTTTGCTTTGATTGGCGAAACAGTATTCAATCGAGCACACATTGGTGGATTTTTAAAATGACAATTCTGACTTTTCCTTTTATTGGTTTGTTAGCACACATAATTCAGTGTCGCGGACAAAAATGGCCGTAGTGTTGACTTCGCGCATTGTTCCCTTACATTGAATTTTTTCACGTATAAGTTTTCCAAAAATTATCAAAGAACTTTCTTGTAATATTGGCGGTTTTAACATTTATCGTTTCTGTGATTGTGGTATCAAAATGTCTGACGGCAATAGTCCTAGTATGATAAGTTATTTGAGGCAGTACAGGTTTCAAAGAAAACCGAATGAAACTGGGTCCAACGCTCCGGTAAGAGTGGTGGCATCCTCTTCCAATTCCCGTAAGTACTACAATTCTTATTAGTAGAACAAAGTAAACACGTGCTTCTGACGTTTTCTGCCACCACCACGAGGGTATACCTGCCGTAAAACTCGTTGACCCTCAAGGCTATTTTTTGTAATCATATGGTCTTGTCATGGCCATAAATTTTTTCGTCTGTTAATTGAATGCTCTTACTATATCGAGAATCGGAATGGTAAAATACACTAGGCGCTTGCCTAACAAGTAAACCTTTTTACTCTTGTTATAATTTCTTTTTAAGGCACTTCAGAGAAGTTTAAAATTTATGTGAATAGTGAACACACCTTATATTAAGTTCTCATGATGATAGCACACATACCTAGCCTGGTACATATTGCATAAGTATGTCTATAACATGCCTGAAAGGTGTAATCAATAAAATGTGTAACTTAATCCTAACAAAATTCTACCAATGTTAAAATGGCCTCTTCACAGATTCATAGACATACCTGATTTCATAGGCATTTTGCTTGCTGCAAATCTAAAGTCTAAATCAGGCAGCAAGCAGTAATAAAATTACAGTTTATTTCACCCTATTTTCATCAACATCAGATCAACTGCCAGTTATAGTGATTATAAGAAAGAAAATAATCATTCTAAACAAGAAACATCCTCCCCAGCAATAACTAGACAGCTATCTTAACTATAGTCAAGAAATAGAAGTATATTTATTCTTTTTTACAAAAAAGGCCTTACAGCTTAATAGCAATTACTACCTATTGTGTGTGAGACTGGTGCTTGAAATAGGTCTAATCAAACCTACTTCACATGTAACTAGCCCAGCCCCTTTAATGTTGCTGCAAGTAGGTTTTACTTAGACAAAACCTTTGTATTTTGGTAAGTAATAATTACTAAAACAATAAATATCCCTTTCCCAGAACAAATAATTAGAATGGCTGCTCCAAATACAATTGTCAGAAGTGGTCCTCCATCAAATACAGTAGTCAGAAATGGTCCCGTTGTGTACAAACGCATCAGGATTCAAGATTCTGACTCTGATGATGCAACAACTCCCACAAAGAAACCAGCAGTTGTGGAAATAACAAATGAAATGAAAGAGCGGCGTTTTAAAAACATGCGAGAAATGTTTCCTGATTTGCCACCAGCAGTAAGCATCTTTTATATTTAATTTTCATTTTGTTCTTTGGCTTCTTCTGAGATAGGTGCGTGTGTAACCAAGTGTGTAAATCACTTTTTTGGCATGTTTTCCTATAAGAAAAGTTCCAAGTTTGGAAAGCTATATTATCAACATCAAAATTACTCAATAAAAATGTAGCATTGTTTACTGAATGTTCACCTTTATTGCAGTTTGTCAAGAACACTTTGATAAAACATAGCTGGAATGAGGAACGTTCCAGAGATGAATTGCTGAAAGTTGACCCGGAAAGTGATGACAAGAGTTCGTTCTTCAATGTTAGCAGACCAAGTGTGTCTAGTTCATCAGCACGTCCAATGAATGGGAATATGGGGATTGTGAGAGTCACGAGTGGTCATGCTTCGAGTAGTGGGAATGGCGGTGTGGCTGCTAGACCATATGCCTCTAAGACTGTGAGAGTGAGAAGGGGCAGCAGTGGCAGTGAAGATGACGACTACGGAGTCAGAAAAGGGAAGGACGATAGGGTTTATGATAGGTAAGTGACTTCTTTAACGGCTACTTTTTACTGCTTCGTTGGTCTAAGTAGCCAAAATTTTCTCTAGTTTTTTTGTCTAGTAATAACTCGGAAACAGCTCTTATTCATGTGGTTTGTGGAGGAGGCATGAAGTTGTTAACAACTCTGTGCCTCCTCCACAAACTACTATGATATTTTATTGTAAAAAGAAAGACAACCACAAATCCATAGAAATTGTATACTGTATTTTTTTATATCAATACAATGTACATGTTTTCTTTTCAGTGATGACTCTGACAATGAGATTACTGATGATTTAGTGGGTGACAAGAAGAAAGTATTCAATTTCCTTAACACTAGCACCATGAATGAGCTTTCTCTTCTAAGTGGATGTTCACAAAAGAAAGCAGAGGCAATTATAGCACAGAGACCATTCAAAGGATGGTTGGATATGGTTTGTATTTTGTAAATAAAGGCTATAAGTAGTACAAAAAGAAAATTGCAAGAGTAACATTTTATAATAGATTGATTGATAGTTTAATGGGAATGCTGTCTGTCTTCAATACAAGTCATGAACAATCATGCATCCAAATATCCTTTATTCTCACTAACTTTTTTGTTAATTTTAACTAGCGGGTCCCTGCGACTTCGTCTACAAAGCCAGATTTCCCATAAAACTATTCTCCACCATTTCGCCCCATGATAAGAAATTTCGATGTAGTCATTCTGCTATTCGGGAGAAAACGAATGTAACGAACTACCCCAATTTTGCTTTGTGTATATTAGATATCAATCGCGTAAATAGATATCACTAAATCCACGTGGATTTACTGGGATATAATAACATAGGTACTATAAACAAAGATTAAAATTTATTGCAGACTCAGTAAACAAAATAAAACATTTGGTGGAGAATTGTAATGGTAAAATATCATTTTGATTTTATGGCACCCTTATTGTATAATAACGTAAATAAAATACTAAACATTTACTCTCTCACTAAGTCAAAATGTAAAACCGTTTTGATAAAATGGCTTCTTGGTCTGAATTATGATGAGGTTGAATCTCTTCTCAAATAAAAGTTGGTTGATTTATATAAAAAGTAGGTGTGGATATGCACTACAGTACTGTATTTGTTTTGCAATTAAGCACACACACGGACACACAAACACACACACACACACACACACACACACACACACACACACGGACACACATACACACACACACTCACTCACACACACACACCAGTAAAACACATGAATGTCAAATTTCAAAAATTTTATTGTCAATATAAATTATAATTAATTTATGTATGTATTTACAAGAAAAAAAAATGTTTATGAAATTCTAGAGGTGGGCGCTAGCAGCTGCGACACAGTCTTTTGACTACTGCGGTTGTTAACGCAAGAAAGTTTCTGTTATAATTTGTATGTGTTGAAATAAATAAATTATGAATTATTTCATCAAAATCCGTTCTCAATACTGTACACAGGTTGAAAAATTCAACAACAACAAAATGCTTAGCACAGAGCTGCTAAACTCGACCCAGGAGTTGCTCTCGACTCGTAACAACATACAGCGGCTGATGAAGAAGTGTGTCGGGTTGGCTCAGCAACTGGAGGCTGCTGTGGCCGCCGGCGCCGGCCGGTTGAAGCAACCGAGTATATTAGACCCTAGGTAAGAGACTTGATTTCTCACCTACTTTTTTAAGAACGCGTGGAAGCATCAAGTTGAAATGAAAGAATATTTAATTGACCGGAAAGGTTGGGATAAAATTACATTTAAAAAATAAATAATTAGGTATTGCACTTAAACAAAACCGTCTGAGGCGGGAATCGAACACGCGTTCCTCGCATACCGGGCGATTGCCTAGCCCCTCGGCCACCCAGACATAGGCAATGCCTGTTGACTACTGACCTCTATGTACAAGTACACTGTACTAAAGGATCTCTAAGAAATGACATAATTTTTGTGAACTAAAATAGAGTAACTTACTTAGTTTATGTCAACTCTATTCGACGCTCGGCACACGTTCACTACAGCCGTCAGCGCCAAAATGGCGATAGTCAAAAGGCTTCATTATTAGGTTGACAGTATGCATTTCAGCGTACTTGTATGACCTCTATAGGTCAGTGCTATCGACATTTTCAAGTGCTTCTTCGCTGTAATGCCGCGTTGCTTCCGTCAATTTTATTGGCAAAATAAGCTTAACGCAATTATTGTTTTTAAGTAAAAATATTTACCTTGCAATATGAAGATTAGATATTTCACTTGAGAAAATGAACACATAAGAGAACGGAACCTTTAGTGCGCGAGTCTAATTGGCACTTGCCCATGGCACAGAATAAGTACTAGTACTTCGTACAGAAGTTTGACTTTGCAATGAAATTTAAAGAACTACTCAATGTCGTAAACGATATGGCGTAATTTAGTTCGCCTCAGATGCAAGCACATTCTCGGTTAGACACCTACAGAAATCTTTTGCAAGATAATTTCATTCTTATAACTCTGGAATATGAATCATAATACACTAAACCTATGACGTGACGTACTATCATGCGACGTGATAGGGTTGACTGCTACAAGAAGCTACTTACGCCATCAAGCGCACCTATTCATGCTCGTCTAGCCAGCAACGTAATCAGTGCCGTGCGCCGCCGGTAAATAAAACGCGCGGGCGTCTCGTTCCTCGCTCGCGACACCCAACTGGATTTAGCCCCTGTCAAGGTGTCGCCGCGCGTAGGTACGTTTTTGCACATTGGTTCCATCTTAGAATATAATATTTTGTTACAGTCTCAAACTAGCCCCATACCAATTAGTAGGACTGAACTGGCTAGCAGTTCTTCACAAGCAGGGTGTCTCCGGGATCCTGGCCGATGAGATGGGCCTCGGGAAGACAGTGCAAGTGATAGCGTTCTTAGCTCACCTGAAGGAGACCAACCAAGCTAGAGGCACACATTTGGTGGTCGTGCCTGCTTCCACATTGGGTGAGTGGTATTGTTTATCTGTTTTCTTTTATATTCACACAATCGTGTACCTCATGTCTGAGGGTTGTGATCATTATGTGGAATGAATCGCACAGCACAATGATTTTCTTGGCAATTTTAATGGAGTGCTTTCTCCATTTCACAGTTCACACACTAGCCAACACCCAACTCTGGTGTGCAGGTTTCCTTACGAAGTTTTCCTTCACGGTTAGAGAGTGATATTTAAAAAGCTATCTTCAATTTTTTTCAAATCATACTTTATTATAAACAATTTCGTATTCCATTCCAGAGATCAGATTAAACAATAGCTTAAATAGGTAGCAAACGATATTTCGATAGATGCCTAGGCATGGGCATCTTATCGCAATCCTGTATTTAAGTACCATTAGGTACCCATGACAGTCCGTAAAATTGTGTTTTATCTTAACTATTCGCGTAAATGTAAGAAACACAAAATATATAGTTTATAAAATATTAGTATATTTTAGGGCAATAGAGCAAATATATTCTAACATATATATACATATATACGGTAATGAAGTAGCAGACGAGCTTGCCAGAAAAAGGGCTGACGACCCTCAAATCGGCCCAGAACCGTTCTGTAGTATAACCAAACAAAGAGCCTTTGTAATTAAGTTGTGGAAGTCCGTACCAGGACAAGAACACTCTAAAGCGCTCATACAAGGGTACAATAACAAAGCATGTAAAGAACTGCTTAAGCTTAAAAGATACAAAACATGTGCAGTGGCCAGAATATTAACACTGCAAACTCAACAAGCACATGACAGACAACCATGAAGTTGACCGAGGACACAATGTGCCACTTAGCAGCTAAAAAACAGCTATGCAAATACTCTGTTCGTGCGGACCGCTTATCAGCAAAAGAAGTATCCATTTAGGGCAGCATATAATGCACTCGGAAGAGTTAATAGAACTCACCCCCCGAAAAATCTGGCGCTTCCTGGATTCAACGGGTGTAGTAAGTAGTGAGCTATAATCAAAAGGGCTGCCACAATAGACCAATCACTGATCGAGCTGGCTTTACTTGGCCCAACATTTTCAATAAAAATAATAATATAAAATATTTGTATTATCTCGCAGACAACTGGAGCGGTGAACTGGCTCGCTGGTGTCCCTCACTACGCGTCAGCAAGTACTACGGTCCGCCCGAGGAGCGGCGCCAGCTGCGGATAGAGTACGCGCGCGGGCTCGACAACTACGACGTCGTGCTCACCACGTTAGTGACAGAGTCGGATATTATACAGGACTGACCTTTTTGTCAAGCCGAATTGGAGTAAGGGAGAGGTCATGCGGCGCCGCAATGACACCATTTTGCCGTATTTGCTGCTATTATGGGCACTACAACCTAAAATGTTTGCTTTTCATAATAAAAATACAAAAAACGCAAACAAAAGTTTTACAGTGGAATCCGTTTATAATAATGACCTCCAAGGGAGTTGTGAAACACTTCAATATATATTACGTACGTAAAATTGCAAGATAATATAATTCTTACAACTCTGGAGTATAATTCATAATACACTAAACTTATTTAGTGAGGTACTGTCATGCGGCTCGCTAGGGTTGTCTGCTACAAGACGCTACTACCGCCATTTAACGCACCCTTCTAGCACTTTATTCATGCTCGTCCAGCCAGTAACGTAGTGCCGCTCGCCGCCGATGAATATAACGCGCGCGTATCACTGCTCGCTCGCGAGTCCCAACTTGATTAGGTCACCACGGTGGGTTGCCGCGCGTAGGTACGTTTTTGCTACCTACGCGGGGAGTTACACAGGCCTGTCGTAGTGTGCATTACATGAGTCTTTTTGCCCAACTGTTTTTTTTATTTATTGAAAAGGTAATAAACTTTACACTATATTATTTACTCGCACACACACGAAAATATATAATAATAACTTACAATTTTAAACTGTTTTAAAAAACCTACCTATTTTTATTAGGTAAAAACTGTAATTTTGTATTATTTTAGTTAAAAAACTGTAGCACAAGGTATTAATAGTTTAAATAGATATTATGTATGAATGTCACACTGAGGACCAAGACTCAGGCATTGAAATGCTTAAAAGAGGGTCTCGACCCAAAAATTGTGTAATCCTTTATCGTTAAAATATATTTTTTTTATTTTTTTTATTTGTTCAGGTACACAATGGTGAGCAGTTGCCCGGAGGAGCGCAAGATGTTCCGAATCACGCCAATGCACTACGTCATATACGACGAGGCGCACATGCTGAAAAACATGTCCACGCTACGGTACGACAACCTACTTAAGATCAAAGTAAGTACTTCTTAGTTTGTCGTGAGAACCTGACAAATAGCAACATCAACAATTTATTTAGTGGTCTTATTGGACCCAGTGTTAAAAAAATTGACACCATGGGGGCGTGTCCATTTTTAGCGACACGTCCTTGCAAATTACAATCTGACAAATACTAATCGCTACCTACAAATAATACATCTTATTAAGAACTAAAAGTGACTAACTAAATAGAAGTATTCATATACGATACGATACGATGTGCTATTCAGCCAGGATCCAAGCCTAATCCGGTAAAACCGGCACACCAAATAGCACGATTTTTATAAGGAAAGACACGCTCTGGGATGGGAGAGGAAGACCGACTAGCCGGAGCCCATCGGCCACAACCAACAAGATATGCATCGAGCTTGGTATAGGAATATAGGTAGAGACGGGTATCGTTATAGGACTGAGCGTTGATGAGGTGGGCGGTCTGCCTTGGTGGATACACGTGGTCAAGAGCTTCATTTCTTCGGTCCTGTTATTTGGTCGTTGTACTGCCTTCGGCTTTCGGAGTTTTCTATGTTCTTGTTACCTATACATGTAGTTCAGTCGTGTTGACGTTGTAGAGCTGTAGTTTGATTCGCTTATCTGTTTCGTCTGGTTGGAATATTTTGTGTGCATTTTTTCTCATCTTTTTGCTAGTTCGTTCCAATCTTTTCGGCAACGCTTGTAGTACCTAAAGTCTTGAACTAGAGGGTCCCGTGTATATCGGTCTGCATCAATCTTCTTGCTTTGTATCCTTGTGCACTATGGAGGATGTAAGGGTGTGCGCAATGTAGAATGTGGCCATTGTAGAGTCTCATAAATTTGATCTACTTCGTTATAGTCATGCCCTGTAAAAGTTGATGAACTTCTTCTTGCTACGAACTGGATTCTTGCTATGAATCCGCACTCTTTTACAATGATCCTTTCATAATAAAATCCTAAACATTGATCTGTTCGATTGCGTGATTGCAACCGCATTTAGCTCATAGTAGTAGGTCCTATTATTATCATCATAATAATATAGTAGTTTTTCACGTTTATTGGTGTGTGTTTTATGTTTTAGTGAGCGGTCCCAGCTGGAGTAATTTAGCTTCGTTAAGTTTTCTTTTATTATCATCATAATAATATAGTAGTTTTTCACGTTTATTGGTGTGTGTTTTATGTTTTAGTGAGCGGTCCCAGCTGGAGTAATTTAGCTTCGTTAAGTTTTCTTTTTGCTATTAAAATAGGAAATCGGGATAGTTTTATGGTACACGTGTGTCGGTTTTTCGACTTCGGTTTGTTGTAATTTTAGGGTCGTTTTTAGGGACAGTGCTGTGTAATGGTTATTGTTTTGTTATAAGTCAGCCTATTAGATCCCACTGCTGGGAAAAGGCCTCACCTCAACTATGAGGAGGAACGAGCCATACTCCACCACGCGGGCTCAGTGCGGATTGGTGGAGGGGTGTATGTAAGGCAAGTGACAAACCTTACTGTCAGAAGTTATCAAGCCGCCCTAGGGCCTCTGACTAGGCTTGACGACTAATACCACAGATATTAGCCGGGACCAACTGCTTAACGTGCCTTCCGAAGCACGGGGATGCTTGTCATGGACGTCACTTAAATGGTCGGAATGGTCACCCATCCAATCACGACCGTGCCGTGGGTTGCTTAACTTTTGGTATCACTACCAAAGCGCTGCCGCCACTGCGCCACAAGCACCTCTTGTTGTTTTGTTACCTTTGTTTTATTAATATCCAGCCGTTTAGAAAGTTTCTTGGGGTTTTTACAGTTAATTCTCCAAGGCGTGTTGCTATTGTTTGGGATAGCGGTGTTTTATTTTATGATGGACAGCTCCAACTTCCACGCACGTGTTGCGCAAGTTTTTTATTTGTGCGAAGCGCTTAGGCTTACTATTGTATGGTTTTTATTTAGACAAAATGTGTTTTGGCGGTAGAGATATTTGAGTTTTATGGTACACGGCCGTAGATTCCCAGTATTCGTGCTTTTTGTTACGTTTTTTCCTCGTTCACACTGTTAGGGACGGTATTATCAATCTTTAATGCCTGTTGGGTATCTACGTAGATTTATGGGAATTCATCAAGTTCACGTTGCGTAATTTGCGTATCTATGAGTTATTTTATGGTTTTCTAGATGTTTTATGCATGGGGAGATTAAGTTAACTATAATGGCAAGGTATTATAGTTGTATAATATTTTCACGGTTGCTAATAAAATATTAGATTTTTCTCTATTAAGATTAGTAACTGTGATAGGTTTGGTGTAAAATTTTTTATAATAAATAAGTCAGCCTATTAGATCCCACTGCTGGGAAAAGGCCTCACCTCAACTATGAGAATATTTTTTTTTACTACTTGGTAATTCAAAGTGTTTCACTATTTTTGGCTAGGAATCATAATTTTTATTATGTTCTAGTTTTGTGTCCTAAGGGTTATGAGCGAAATAGGATGTAGGTGTCTGTGTTATGAATGGGATCTTTGTTGATAATATTGTGTATTATTTTATATTTCAATATGGAAGGATTTTACCAAATTTGTATCTCTATAAGGTGGCTTAGCTGCGTGCTGGGCTTCATTCTGGGCTCGTATCGTAGCGATTAAAAGTGCAGGCCTTGCCAGGAAGTGTCCAGCCCAAGAGGAAAACCACAGTTTTCCTCTTGGGCTGGACACTTCCTGATTGCGAGCACACACATGAGACTTTGAACATTATCACTCGCAGAAAATTACCAAATTAAATACACTCGCAACGATACTCGCACGGCGCACCGAGTTAAGCGCGATTTATTGCTACCCCGTACCTAATAAAATGCGGTTTATTACTACACTCACATTGACATAAACGCGATTCGTTACGATATCTGCACCGATTAGAATGTCGTTCACTGGGTAATACACTCACACTGAATTTGACACGATTCACTACAGCACCAGCACTGAATTAATTGCAATTCACTACGACGACACTCATACTGCATTGAACGCGATTCACTACGATACCGGCCTAAAATTAAATAAGATTCAGTACGACTCCAGCACCAAATTAAATGCTATTTACTACGACACTCGCACTGAATTAAACGCTAATCACTACTACGTCCGCACCGAATTAAATGCAATTCATTACGACACTAGCACCGAACTTAACCGGCAAAATAGTGTGGAATTAAAACGATACGACACTTCAAAACAACTATGAGAATTTAAAATAAGATTATGAAAATATTTAATTTGATCACTTTAGCCCGGTTTTGTATTTATTTGTTTGGAAAGTTCCACACGATTTTTAGTTCGTAAGACAATAGCGCGCGCGTTTGAGGTCGAACAATAGATTTCTTGGGGTGGCCGGACCCCAAGAAATTTGGTTTCGGAACACGTGTTGCACCCGACCGCTCGCGACCGCTGACAGAACAAGACTCCACTAACTAAATAGAAGTATTCATCGATATAATGGTTCCCAAATGGCATTACCAACTTTAACTGCCTCGTGCGTCGGACCGAAAGTTTCTGGGTTTTTCTATTATGAAATATCTTAGCCACAGCTCCGGAGTAGTTGGTGGGGTTAACACCACCGTGCCTCAAAAAGCACTTTAAGCCGTTGGTCCTGCACCTGATTTCTCTCCGGTCGTGTTGGACTGCCGCCTTCTCACCGAACTATTGACAGTAAAGGAACACAGTGTGCACCTGCGTATTGCCCACCCACTTGTGCACTATAATAATAAATCTCTGTTGAGATTGGTCGCTGTAGTCGAAATAGGAGCACCTGCTCCTAGCTGAAAATTGCTTAAAGAAGGTTCTTTAAGCAATTTTCTTCCCAATTTTTTCCGGGATAAAAACCTATAATAAGGTCCCAAATAATCTTGATACTAACGTTCTTGTTAATAAATAAATAAATATTATATGATCTGAAGCAGCAACAATGTATCATTTATTGTGTATATAAGTGCCCCCTGCGGGTCTATATGCATAAATAAATGACTTATGATTTTTTATTGTTTGCCCACAGTCAAAACACCGCCTCCTGCTGACCGGGACGCCGCTACAAAACAATCTGCTCGAGTTGATGTCACTACTCTGTTTTGTAATGCCGCATATGTTCTCCGGGAAGACGGAAGACCTTAAAAGCTTGTTCCAAAAGAACGCGGTAAGTTTGTTTTTGATTGTAACTGACTTATGGCGAGTTCCTATATTTGACATGAAGAAAAAAAATGTTTTGATTATGGATCGTCAAAATATCTGACGCTGCCAATGGATTCTCAGCCGAAAAATGACTAAGTAAATTCGGTCCATAATTGTTTCTTTGTTTGCCGAGTAATGAAATGAGACATAGACTACTCATTGTTACGAAAAATTTCTACTGAAAAATTAAATAACTTTTAATGACTATGGGATTTAATTATTATGGGATATCAATTGATGACGACTAGAATTTGAAGATTCCCTTATTACAAAAAACATTAGACATTTGTAACCAAGACTAAATGTTAGCCGAATTCGACCAGTTTGTATACGATATGCACAACAAGATATTTTATTTCCACAGAAAGCGAAAACAACAAAAAAAGCGGATGGCAACAAGGAAGATGAAGTGCCAGCGTTCGAGCAGAGTCAAATAACGCAAGCGAAACGCATCATGAAGCCGTTCGTACTGCGGCGATTGAAGAGGGACGTACTGCAAGATCTGCCTCAGAAGACCAACCACACGGAACTGTGTCCCATGTCAAAGAGGCAAGAGGCGCTGTATAAGAACCTCATTGCGGGTTTCTCGGCTAAAGATGGGACGGTAAGTTTGTTGCTTGTTATTTTAATGACTTTTTTAATTCTTTGACTGCTACAAGAAACTACTATCGCCATCTAGCGCACTTTTCTAGCACTTTATTTATGCTTGTCCGGCAAGCAACTTAGTGCCGCGCGCCGCCGGTGATTAAACACGCGCGCGTGTCACTGCTCGCTCGCGAGTCCCGACTCGATTAGTTCACCACGGTGGGTCGGTACGTTTTTGCTAGCTTTCTAACTAGCTTTACTTCGAGTAGAGTCAAAGCGCTCAAGCGAAACACATCATTAAGCCGTTCGTACTACGCCGCTTGAAGAGGTATGTGCTGCAAGATCTGCCTCAGAAGACCAACCACACGGAACTGTGTCGTTATTTTAATGTCTAGCTTTATCATAGAATAAATACTAGTACTACGTTCAGAAGCTTGACTTTAAAAGAGTATTCAAAGAAATGTCTACTTAATGTCGTCAAGGACATTTTTGTTTAGACACCTACAGAAATCCATTGCAAGATAATTTAATTCTTGTAACTCTGGAATATGATTCATAATATACTAAACCTATTTAGTGATGTCCTATCATGCGGCGCGCTAGGGTTGACTGCTACAAGAAGCTACTACCGCCATCTAGCGCACTTTCTATTAATTTATTCACGCTCCTCCAGCCAGCAACTTAGTGCCGCGCATGATTATGGTACTACGATGGGACAGTGGGTTTGATGCTTGTTCTTAAGCTCGTAAATTTGTTGGTAATTTGGTGACCTCCTAACATATTGAATTGCCTAATAAGATACCACTGCAAGTAGCTACGTAAAAAAATTGGTTAAGTTTTTTTTAATAACAAGCTGTAGTATGTGACATTCAGCGTGTTAGGTGACGAAATTGGAGAGAAAAAGTTTTAAAACCTGTCATGAATTTCTCTATAATTTAACTGTTTTGTGAATAAAATATTAGTTGGAGGACACAAAAATACGCTTTTAGACTCCTCTTTATTTCCTGATTAATTTCGCAGTCTTAAGTCCCCGATAACTTGTGGTAGACAACTTTTAGTAGTTATCATTCCTATGTATCCTCCCCACTGACCTCTATCTATACAAGTACGCTGGACTACTTACAGGCCGGGTCATAGTGAGGTGATTTGATTTTGGTATTTTGGCGCTTACGGCAGCAGTGGGTGGGAACGGAACTAATAATAGAGATGGGACAGTGAGATAAAATACATTGATAAAAATATTTCTACTTAAAGGAATGGATCATAATAATATTAATGCATGATGCATGATTTAAATCATGCATAATGCATTAATATTATTATGATCCATTACATAAGCCATCAGGCTTATGTCCAAAATAGTCAAATAGTTAATACTACGACTAAACAAGGGTAGGGTAATCTTAGGATAAGCCGAAGCCGGAGTAAGGAAATGGTGTGCGGCTAGCTAGCTAGATCCAACAATAAATAGAGAACGTTTTTTTTAATAGAAATGAGGTTTTGTTTCGGAATAGGTGAGGTATTTATAGAAAATAAACTTTACACAACTAAATTTTTTTTTATTAAGTACAAACTCCATATTAAGTACAAACAATAATATATTTATTTAGCTGCAACATTATATATTGGGAATAGTTTTTAACAGCTGCGTACAGGCGGATGTCTATATATTTGGTGATGATTTGTTTCAATAAAATATGAAAGTGGCTGTTAAAATTATCTGACACTAAAGTATCCTTGAAGTGAGTCTGTAGATCAGGAAACAATGTTCCTGTTTTATAAATCAGATCTTTTAGTACCCTTGTAGTTAATACTGCAGGAAAATTCGGTTCCATAGGAGGTTATCCATTATTTTTTTTGCAAGCCATGCGGAACAATGACTCGACCAATAAACAAACATTCACGACACTTGTAGAAGGCATTGTCAAACCACCTCTCGTTTTTTGTACAACGAGTGCTATACCATTTCTGCGATTTAATACAGGATCTTGTGGTAAAGATTCGCAAGCAACCAAGCAATCATCACACTTGATTTTTTTTCGAATTGCACGTATCACAAATCCTGCGATATACCCGACACATTGCTTAGACGTTTCGTTTACGTTTGAGTCCGGTACCGCCCAAAAAAGGTGTAGAAATTCACTTATTTCATTTTGCAGGTTTGTCGGTTCAGTTTCATCTAAACGATATTTTTTTATTGTACGTATATTTTCAGCTTCGCTATAAACATCTACGTCAAATTTGTCGATTTTAGCCTTTTTCAAAGAACCAAAAGATACACTTAATATGGCTATGTCGTTACCCTGGACGTTACCAGTTTGCTTATTTCGTGATGAATAAGCAATTGTTTAAAAGCATTCACAAACTGAGCAGCTGTTGGGTTTGGACACCAACCTCCTCGGCTGCGTATTGCGCAAAAAAACAATTCCAAATGATCTTGGCTTAGTTTGTACGTCAACAAGTAATTGAGTTCGGGTTTTTCTGCTTTAACATACTTGTCGTAAATATGAAGTACCGAAATAACTGTACCGTTACCATGAGTTTACGGTGGTTTTACTCGCTAGCGACGACGTAAAAAAAGTGTATGGAGAATTTTAGTTCTCCATGTAACCGCTAGAGGCGCTGTGCAATTTTCCATACAATTTTTTACGTCGTCGCTAGCGAGTAAAACCGCCGTAAACTCATGGTAACGGTACTGCATTGTAAAATCCCAAAAAACCTGCTTTACGTCTTGACTGTACCAACATTGTATCATTAGTTAGCCTTAGTTGGCTAAGATAATTGATTTCTTCCATTATTTTGGCCCGCCACCTCTTTTCATTACTAGTCCTGAGTGGACTTTTATATCCACAGCCCCATGAATTTCTCACATTCAAAAAGTCAAAAATACGAACAACTGCCCTTATGAATCTTACCGTGGGAGCAGAACCTTTAAATTCTGGAAGTTCTAAAACTTTGTCGCAAAATTCAATGGCATCGGCGACACTGCTGCTTAGGGTTTGCGCAGCGAGATAGACCTTCATCACCATTTTTCTATAATTTACGTGTAAATTTTTTAACCGATTCCCTAACCTTAAACCCTCATTCTCCTGCAAAGCTGCCAAATTCTCTAATATTCCCACTTGATAAAATTTTGTTCGTGGTCTTTTAGTACCTTTAAGTCACCTATACAATTTCTAATATTCTTAAGCATCTGGCAGGGGTCAAATACTATATAAACCTTGTGATTTCTATCTGAAGGATCATAAAAGAAAGGTTTCATGTTGCTTCTCGTTTCTAATACGGCCCCTAATTTAGCAACTGTTGAAAAATGCTCCGGCGGACCATCTAAAGTCAAAGAGCATATTTCAACCGAAACATCATACAAGCGAATTAAAGCCTGACGAATAAGGGCACTCTTTGTATCGGCAGATAACCCATTGATCAAAAAATAGGCGATTGGTATTTTCCAATTGCCTTTTAATGGAACAATAATAAAAACCAATGCGTCTTTACAATCAGATAAATCATTACTTTCAGAATCGATACCAAGATCAACATGACCACACGTTACACCATCGCGACTGCGAGTGCAACTATTTTTTAAGCTCATTTCATCTATCATTAAAGCACAAATAAGTTTTTCACATTTTTGTTTTGCTTGGCCACTTTTAAGTTTCAAAGCATTAAAACATTCAACAGAGAACCCAGGATTTGCATCGATAGAACTGTACCATGAACGTATAACACTTGGGTGAGATAATGCAAGATTGAATTTTCTTTAAGAAAGTTGTATGCTTTTGGCGAGTAAAAATGGAGAGTAATTGCAAAGGATCTTAACTCTGGTGGATACTTAGAACAGTTTACATTTCCGCCAGTATTAACTAACATTATTTGAAGCAACTGCGGCTTAAAATCATCATACTGATTTAACATAATTGCACAATCATCACCAATTATTTTTTGTTTCTTGAGCTCACTAATTACAGTTCTTAAACTAGAGACGTTAATCTTTAAGCGTTTCACATGTTGTGACAAGACTTTAACACGAGCTATTGATTTACTCAAAGATTTTTTAATTCTCTGCAATTCTTTTCTGGAAGACTTAGGAGTGTTTTCATAACGATGATCATGCTTGATATTATTACGGGCTTCGGAGAGAGACATAAGCACTTCGCAGCTTGTGCTTCGACGCCTTCGACCTAAAAACAAAATTTATGATGATCAACAACTAGAACTTAGAATTAGCAAAGCAATACGTTTGTGGCCAGTGTAGATGCACTTACAACTCAAGTTGGTATCATTCTGTTCCATAATTAGTCTTCTTTTTACTTCTACTGCTATTGCCCCAGGTACAAGGGGTGTAGGCGTCCATCAACCATCCGTGTTCCTGATACGGAAGGTGTAGGGGCAACCATCTCTTCGTGTGTTGAAGCAGAATTTTCAGACCTAGCCTTCTTTGAGGCAATACTCAGTAGCGAGTCGCAACTTGTGCTTCGACGCTTTCGACCTAAAAGAAAAAAGTTAATATAAACAATAAAAAAACAAATCAAAAGTATAAATACTGAATTTAAATATATAAATAATTGAAATACTACTCTTGAAATATTAGTGGGCTATTGCCTAAGCCATAGCAGCTTTTCTGTAATAAATGAGTTAAAGGTGACATGCGGTCGTAATCTTATGGATTAAGCACTTACCACTCAAGATGGTGCTGTTCAGATCCATAGTTAGTGTTCTTTTTATTCCAACAGCTATTGTCTCAGGTACAGAGAGTGGAGGTGTAACCATCCTTTTTCCCGATGTAGAAGCAGGCATCTCTCACTCAATGTACTTGCGCGCGTTAATAGCCTACTCTCGAGCGCACCGACGGCCGTGCGTAAATCAGTAGGCTGTCAACAACCAATGGGCGCGCGCGTACGCACTGTTGAATTATTTGTGTTACGGTATATTCGTTTTTATGCAAACTAATTAAGTAATATGATTTATACATCTGGTATTTACTGTACAAATGCAACCAGAAGCATAATATGTCCTGAATTAGTCTCAGATTTAAATAAAATTCTGGACTTGTCAGAGTCTCGAATGTTTAAACTTTTAAAAATCTTTTAACTAAATATATTATTGCACTTGAAAAAATATATTTAGATTGCAAAGTGGATGCTTATCACTTAAAACAATAATTTATCTTTTAATTAGTCACCATAATATTACGGCAGACTGATAGTTCCTACAGAGGCTTTTTATAACTAATGTATAAATACATTTTTGAAAAAAATAATGCACAGAACAACATCTTAGATCTTGTTTTCCACATTACTACTTATTAAAACTGTTTGTACGAATCTGATTTGTTTTTCGGGACAACAGAAAAAATGCTGCACAGGTAAACATTTTATATCATTGTAAAACATTTCAAACCAAGTTACAAATAAAATAGGCCTTGTATCGAAAGAGGCAACCCTCAGTTTATTAGTTTTACTCCAAGGTCGCGTAGCTGCAGAGGAATAATAACGTAATGTTCGAAACTTATGGCACATTTTCGGGCGCAGCGGTCTGCGACAAAAAATTGTAGGCTATTATAAGAGTAGGTATGGACGATTTTCCTTGGAGTGATTTATCTGTTACATAGTAACTATTATATAATCTGTGGTAGAAGGGGTAGGTAAAACCATATTTTCATGCGATGAAGATATATTTTCTGCGAAACCACGTGATGACATGTTTTATTTTGAAATAAAGCATCCTTTTTCGTCATCTTAATCAATCAAGTGGGAGGCAATAAGGTTATATAATTTTATAACAATATGTACGGGGGAATAGCTTCCCAAATAACTGGTGGGCTGTATATCATTGAAAAACAAAATCCACTAAATTTCCCTGTGAAAAAAATGATCTAAGAAATTCTAGAAATTTTATGGTTTTTTAATACTTACCGGCACTGCTACACAAAATTGTTGGTATACTGCAATTTTTCAAAGTAGTGCATGAATTATGTTTAATAAAACAGTCATCAGTGAAGTGTTTTGAACAGATGTAATCATATTTTTTCGGACGCCAACCAGGCTTATTAATATTTTTCAGCCATATTTCCAGTCTTCTATTATCAGTAGGAAACCTGTAAATTTTGTAATCATTATTTAAAAATCTTTCGTCAGTGATTTCCGTTCTTTAAAGCAAATAAATATTTGATAGAAAAAAAACGGTAAGTTTTATCGACCCGGAACTTTTGTATTGCAAGCACTATTGTATTTTATTGTTTGTTAAAAAAATAGTAATACAAAGACAAATATGTTGTATTCACGTATAATAATATTAGCAACCGATTTTTAAGTGCCTGTGAAATCAATAGAAGGTTAATTTGTTGAATATTAGCCGTAAATTCACTTACTTGTGGAATGTAACCCCACTTCCTTTCTGGTAACGAGTTTTTCATAATACGCACTCTTTCATTGTTTACATATAAACTAACACCACTTATTATGTACCAATTGTACAATACGACACAATAAACAAGCTTAATCGGGATAAACCTTCAAAATCATTTTTAAACAAGGAGACAATCCAAATCACGCACCGCGGTCATTTTGCAGTTTACGTCAGATTTAGTTCCTTTCCCACGCATTGGGGGCGCTTCAAATAGGCACATCAAAGAGCTGTCATTTTAAAGGGTATCATTGGTCCAGCGTACTTGTATAGATAGATAGAATACATTTTTATACTGACTGAGTTTCTTTTTTCTTTCTTCAGTGGTATGGTTATATTTTATGTTGGGACGTGTATAAGTGCTCCTTGGAAGCCTCTGTACAGAAATAAATGTTTTTTTTATATTTTAATGTTTTAAAAAAATGTTAAAAAAAATGTTTTTATTACAGATACACGCAACGACGGAACAGAACGGCTTGTCGATGATGATGGACATGCGGAAACTGGCGAATCACCCCCTGCTCCTGCGGTTCCACTACGAGTCGCAGCAAGTGCGGCAGATGGCGGCCAGGCTGGCGCGCGACCCCGGGTACAAGGAGAGGAACGAGCAGTACGCGTACGACGACCTCATGTGCCTCTCCGACTTCCAGCTGCACCAGCTCACGCTTACCCACAAGGTGACTACAGACCTGCCTCCAATAAGACTAGTGCTACCATTATACCCCCTCCCCCCACCTGCGCTACTACTTTACCCCCTCCTCCCTCCTGTGCTACCACTATACCCCTCCCTCCACCTGCGCTACCACAGTACCCCCTCCCCCACCTGCGCTACCACTATACCCCTCCCCCTCCTGCGCTACCGCTATACCCCCTCCCCCATCTTTACTACCACTATACCTCCTCCCCCATCTTCGCTACCACTATACCCCTCCCCCTACTGCGTTACCACTATAACCCCACGTGCGCTACCACTATACGCCCATTTTGCACTAAAACTTTACCCCCTTCCCCCCACCTGCGCTGCCACTATAACCCCTCCCCCATCTGCGGTACAACTATACCCTTCCCCCTCCTGCTCTAACACTATACTCCTTTTCCCCCACCTGCGCTACTACTACCCTTCCTCATTCTGCGCTACCACTATACCCGCTCCCCCTCCTGCGCTAGCACTATACCCCCTCCCCCATCTGCGGTACAACTATACCCCCCCCCTCCTGCTCTATCACTATACTCCCTTTCCCCCACCTTTGCTACTACTACCCCTCCCCCTCCTGCGCTACCACTTTACCCCCACCCGCGCTACCTCTAGATATAGAGCGCTAAGATCATTTATTAACCTAATTTACTTTCCTCCACAGTGCATAAGCTCGTTCTCCGTCCCCGAGCACCTAATCCTGGACTCCGGCAAGTTTGAGAAGCTGGACGAGATGCTGCCGAAGCTACATGCCGGGGGACACCGCGTGCTACTGTTCAGCCAGTTCACGATGATGCTGGACATCATCGAGCCCTACCTCTCCGCCAGGGGCCACCGATACTTGAGGCTCGACGGCCAGACGGCGGTCACCGACAGGTAACTAGCGCTCGTCAGCATCGTTTCGTCTGTATAGAGTAGTGTTCAGCCAATAGTTATAGTTTAAACTAATAGTTATAGTATTCTCCTATTGAATTCGGCTACGGCAGCCAATCCAGACACCGACTTCTCAATTTGACGATAAATAATTGATAATTTGGCTTTCAGTTTTTTTTTGTATTTTTTTTATTTGACTATTTTTAGTGATAGGTACACTAATTGCCCGTACTTCCGAACACAATGCCACAATCGCAATTCGCTGACTCCTGTTTGATGAGGAGTTCCATACTTCCATTATTAGCTCTTCATTTTAAAATTATGACTCCCGGATGTAAACGCTTGAACAACTAAGATTCTGCAGTAAAAAACGGTACATGTTTATAAAATCTTAAGAGCTACCTCGATTTCTCCAAGATACCGTTGTCAAATCCTGACTTAGTGACAATGGTACTACCACAGGAGTATGCTCTTCCATTTAAAAAATAATTTCGTAAATCGGTCCACGATTGATGATGAAAGCGGTGAATATACATAAAAATATATAAAATAAACATATAATAGAAGATATAATAGACCTTTTGAAGTCTAATAAAAACTAATAAAATCGTTTCATTTTCCTAGTCTCGAAAGAAGTTGCGCTGAGTGAGGCCAGTTAAATAAAGCGATAATATGAGTTTTAACAAACCATATATAAAATAGGGTATTTACTTTATGGGTGAAAGTCTGAAAATATATATCTGCAATGCCAAGAAGATAAAAAATGCATCTCGCTGATTCCCGCTTAGTGACGCTGCTGTAGATGTAGCCCTATGTGTGACTGCCTCGTTGGTCTAGTGGTCAGCACGCTGGTTACTATCCACGAGGTCCCGGGTTCGAATCCCGGGTCGGGCCGAGAGTGGGTTTATCTGTCTTGAAATTACTCAGACATAGCTCCGGAGTCAGGAAGTTGGTGGTGTTAACACCCGTGCCTCGGAAAGCACGTTAAGCCGTTGGTCTTGCGCCTGATGTCTCTACGGTCATGTTGGACTGCCGTCTCACCGAATTATGAGAGTGAAGGAACAGAGAGTGCACCTGTGTATTGCGCACACACTTGTGCACTATAATATGTCCTGTGCAGTTGGCTAATCTCTGTTGAGATAGGCCGCCGTAGTCGAAATCGGCTAGGAAGACATCATCATCATTTGTGTGAAATCACTTAAAATATAAGTTTTAGTTCGTAAAGTGACAAAATGTATCTCTCTCGCAGACAAGACTTAATAGACCAGTACAACAGCGAGGACATATTCGTGTTCCTGCTGTCGACGCGCGCGGGCGGGCTCGGCATCAACCTGACGGCCGCCGACACCGTCATTATACACGACATCGACTTCAACCCCTACAACGACAAGCAGGCCGAGGACAGGTACGTACGTACGTCGCGTAGATAGACATACAGTGTGTCCGGGTTTCGACTAGCGATAATTTGAGGGCAATGAGGGGAAATTTATCAAAGAACAAGGGCAAAATATGACCTGATGAAAACCTGAAAAGACCATTAATGAGTAATACTTTAAAAAATACATGGTTAAATGAGTATTTAATACAAGTCTTTGTTATTTTATTTAAAGCCTTATTATTTTATTATTTTAGTTAGTTTTTTTTTTTAAGTTTTGAACGCACACACATAATCTGTGGTCTATCTATAGGAATTGTTCCATTATACGTATACTCGGCCCGGCGAACCTTGATCCCTATGACATTGACAGTTATTCCTACGACACAACCTTGTAGTGGCGTCACCGTTACATTAGAATCGAATTGGAGGCTTCTATAAATGCCATTTATTAAATTTCGGTAGATATATAAAGAAAACATTTATTTTAGGCATCTTAATATGCCAATACAATGATATTCCGTCGGAATTATAACAATTCTTAACATTTACAAGAAATTATCTCAATCAGACTTTACGTTAACGTCCTGCAAAAGTTACTTCGTTCGGAAGATATCGACTAGTAGTAAAATATCGATAAACATATGTCGATAATGGAAACGAGTGTACATGATTTATAATCATTTAAGTTATAGGTGCTGAATGTTAAAAAGTTGCATGAAATTGTTTTTATTTCACTCAAAGTTATAAAATATTTCTGGGGACACCAGGTTTTGTTTTATTTAAGATTAGATTTTATTAGTATCAGTTTTCATGTGTAGCATAATTAAGTGATAAATTATGAGTGTCATTACTTTTTCATACTTAAGTATTAGTACATTATCTATTGAATAGAACGGAGCGCGGCATACATGCACTCCCGATTGTATACCCAAGAGAATTAAAAAAATAACTGTAGGACAAAACCATATAAAACAAAAGCTGTTCAGCGATCATTTATTTATATATTTTAATCTGAATCTGATAATGACATTAGGGTTTGTGTCACGAACTCGGAATCTGAACTGCAGCTGCTGTCGCCTACGTTTATCAAAAACGGCTCATCTACAATGCTGTCGTATCGCACGTCTCGATCCCAATCATCAAAACAAAGTTTTAAAGCATTATATTGGCAGTGGTAGGGCGGTAGCCAAATCACATTAAGTAACATCGACACGACCCATCACTAACATGAACTGTCATAGGGATCAAGATTCGCCGGGCCGGGTATAGTGATGTTTTATAAAATAGTACGTTTTACAAATTCTTATTAGCGATATTTTTTGCCAAAATTTTTTTTGGTTGTGTGTCGTTGGGAGAGCATTCGCCTGAATAGCGAAGGTTCGTGGATTCGATTCCCATCTAACGACGACCGATGAACATTGGGTGCAGTATCTAGTTAAGTCTTAAGTTGATATCTAATTGTGTATACCACCACAGGTGTCACCGGATGGGCCAGACCAGGCCGGTGACGATCTACCGGTTGCTTAGCGCGGGCACCATCGAGGAGGGCATCTACCAGGTGGCGCAGGAAAAGCTTAACTTGGAGAAGCACGTCACCGGGGCTGATGGTGAGTGTACTTGGCTATCTTGACTTGTCATTCATTCATTCATTCCAAAGCTAACTTTTACAAACGGCCTGCTACAGGGCGATCCTACACCCGTTATAAGGTCGTATGTCCATCTTGCCGTCTGTCAACTTGATATTGAAATGTAGAAACTGAGGGTCGATAACACAACTTTACACACGTGAGACGTTTCCTTCTGTGTGGGTTACAATAAAATATACATTATCATTATGTTGAAAAACTAATTAGTTCGTCCTCTACAGGCTCATAAATAATAATACGAAATCAGTATGTTTTGTAAATTTAGATTCTTGTTTGTTTTTCTTGTATTCGATGATCGATTCTACATACTTTGAGATTTTTTTCAACACTTTTTTTACATCCTGTATAGGACGATAAAAAATACGCACGTATTTCAGATCAACCACGATTTATATGCCAATCGATAATATAATAACACAAAATTATTCTGGCAGCATTGCAGATGGTTTTTTTACAAACCATAGTTCATATAATTATGCAAAAAAGAAGATTCTGCCTTCTTAGTTAGATTAGAAAGGTGACTGCGTATAGCGTTAATGAAGTTTTATTTCTAGATATTGTCAACGCTAATATAATAAAGAGGAAAGATTTGTATGTTTGTAACTAACAAACTGAAAAACTACTGGACCCATTTCAAAAATTGTTTCATTAGAATGCTACATTATTCCTGAGTGACACACAATATTTTATTTTTAAATTTGCACCCATGCTGAAGCCAAGTGTGTGGCTAGTTTATCATTATAGCTTTGCAATCTCGCCTGTTCAGAAAACGACGGTGCCGAACAGAAGAACGTCGTCCGCCTCCTGTCGGCCGCGCTGGGTCTCACGTCCAACAAATGATTGTTGGCCCCCGAGCCCGTCGCCTCTGACCACTAGTGCGCGGGCGTGACTATCGCGTGACGGGTGACGAGATTGTGACGTGACGAGAGATGTGATAAATTAACGATTAAGTGACAGTGCGCGGCGGTGTACGAAACGAGTTTGTCGATTTGCGAGGAGAAATACAGGGTGTTTTTTGTGTTTGGTAATTATCAATTTTTAAGGGCGTGAATATGGCTATCAATACATGGAGTCATCACCGAAATTGTAAAAAAAGGCTCTCCATACATGTATTATGATCGAGGTAAAACTATTATTTATGTTTAAAAAATCTTATGCTCCATTATAGGATTTTTAAAGATTTTGAACATGCCCTCATCGTAAAAGTCCTATGTATGGCTTTATTCACCCCCATAAATATTTACACACTGTTCAAACTACCACCCTGTATAAAGCTGAAGAAAGAAACGCAGCAGGATAACTATCTGGAATATTAAAAAAAAAATTATTGCTTTGTATGAGACTAAATAAAATATTGAAATGAATTTAAAAATAGGAAACCTACTAATAAGATTATTTTGTTCTCCTGGATTGTATAACATGTTATTGAAATATCCATGCAGATTGACAAACCCTATAATCGTAATAAATTCTACTCCCTACTATTTATTTAGTTATAAATGATCAATGATTCACCTGTGGTACTCTTTAGACGAATTTGAATATATTTAAAATAAATTGTATAAATAAATAAAGTGTAACATGACAACGCAGAACTACATTTATGTCTTCTGGGTATTATGTTGGAGTGGATAAGGTTTTTTTTACATGAAGCCTAGAAAATTATATACTAAATATGCTGAGTAATTGAGTAATAGATCTTCATGCGCTTATGTACAAAACTTATAAATATTGCACATAAATTGCTGGTTTTCAATAAAAAATATATGAACCTGCAGTAAATAATGAAAATAATATTTTTATAACGCTAATGTGGTTGAGTATGATACTGTATGTATAAGTGAAATAAAAAGGTACCTATCTACATTAGATATTAGTGTATATGGCTTGTATTGCATAAACTATTAATCAATTGAAGTATACTTTGTAAAATCTAGGACTGGGATTGCTAATGTAAGTAAGTAAAGTTAGCCTATATAGATCCCACTGCTGGGCAAAGGCCTCACCTCAACTATGAGGAGGTACGAGCCATACTCCACCACGCGGGCTCAGTGCGGATTGGTGGAGGGGTGTCTGTAAGGCAAGTGACCAACCTTACCGTCAGATGTTATCAAGCCGCCATGGGGCCTCTGACAAGGCTTAACGACTAATATCAATAGATATTAGCCGGAACCAACTGCTTAACGTGCCTTCCGAAGCACGGAGATATGCTTGTCATGGACGTCACTTAAATGGTCGGAATGGTCACCCATCCAATCACGACCGCGCCGTGGGTTGCTTAACTTTGATATCACTACCAAAGCGATTGGCTTGGCGACCACAGGGATTGCTAATCTAAAAATAGTAAAAAATTCACGTTCGGCGTATGTTATATAAATACTTGATCTTGTGTTACAAACTCTTAAAAGTGTGTGGTAGATTTATCGCACATTTTAATTGAATGGGGAGAAACACGCAAAGTTGTTTGCAGATGTCACTTCGACCGAATCGAAAATAAGTCTCAGTAACCCTCAGTTATTCTCCCAGTGACCTCCATAATACAAGTACGCTGGACCAAATATTCTCTAAGAGATAATAGAGAATTTTTATGCCTAATCAAAGCGCCCCCACTGAGTGTCCAGCAAACTAAAATAGAGTAAGTTACATAAGTTTATGTCCACTCACATTAGTTCCTTGGACGGTCACCACACATCAAATGGCTTCATTTTTAGGAAGACAATATGCAGTCCAGCGTACTTATATTATAGAGGTCAGTGTATTCTCCCCATTTAATGTTTGTAAAGACCTCATGAAATTGTAATGTATTAAATGTGTAAGTAGGTTAATAGAAAAAGTATTTTGACATAACCACATTGCCAGTTTCCTGTGCGCGGATTAAACAGTGATTACGTGATTGTCAAGTTAAATTTGCTGTTTAAAGGCTTAAATCAAATATAGTACTCAAAATCCAGGAGTCAACGTTCAAATTAAAAGGAAGTGAATTTAAACTTTAACTCTTTGTATTTAGGTCGAAAACCAATCGAAGTATAATGTGCTTCGACCACTGCAATGCCCAATACTGAATGTTTCTATAAAATGGTTATATTATGTACTTGATATTATCTCACGACTTTAGTGTGTAAATAGTGTACGTTTTTTCACTAAATGACGGCGTTTGTTCGGAATATTAATTAGGTATTGTAAAAAGCATTTGTTTAGCGGTGTCGTCCAGTCATTGATAGCACAAAATTGTCCTACAATTTTACCTTTTCAGATCAATGTCATTATAAAAAAATAAACGTTCTAGCTTCTTGCTGTGCTATGTCAGTATTCTAATATATTTTCAAGGACACATTTAGCTGTATTGTTGAATTGCAGTACTTTTCAAACTTGTGAAAGAAAAGGGGAGTGTTCTCATTGTTTTGTATAATTTGCCCCTTTAGTTAATAATACATATAAGAAATTACTGTGGATGTAAACAGAATAATTTAAGGACGCCTTCTCACCACAATAGTTATTTCGAATGAATCTTGTACAATATTTATAAATGTTAAACTAATTTACAGGAACAATAAATGATTTCATAAACTGATGCGTTGAAATGTTTAAAACAACTTCATATTCAGTACTTATCAGTAAAAAAATATAGGTAAATATTATAAAATTACTTATTCCTTAGTTTTGTAGTCTTTAAGCCTTAGTAGAATTACCTTCTTCACCAATAAGTATTATAATAGAGTGCCATCTTTGTCAGACTAAACTAGAGTACATTAGCGGGACAGAGATAGCGCTCTACAAATAGAGTCTTTATCTATGGAAATTCATTTACTGGCTGTCAGATCTACAACTGCAGACACTGCCTTCCATAGTGTTGTCTTATACAATAAACGGTTTAAACAATCAACTTAATAGTAAGTAATAGCGTTTAGAATCAGTTACTTACAGTATTCTTATTTGCAAAAAAATAAACTCGACCTATAGTGTACCACCAAAGCCGCATAACTTATTTTTACTAGTTATTTATTTGATAATTTCTCAATGTTAATTAGTTAATTTCCTTTATTTAAGTAGTTGATTTTTAGTTATTATATTTAGTTTTATTTTAGAATAGACATTCCGATTCTGTATAATATTTTGTTGTTTTATTTTTTTCGCTACTGATTTTATTTATTAACATGGATTTATTTATTCTTCCTGTTTATGAAACATGTAATTCATTTGCAAGAATTTCAGTTAAATAATCTTTATTTTAAACTCTTCGCAAAATATCTTTCGGCCAACCAACTGTTTTCGCCAATTATGTATCCGGTTCGATAGACCAAGAGTTTGTTTTTACAAGATTGCACGCATGTGCCAGTGAAGAACTTACATAGACTCAATCACAAGACATTAAGTGAAAAAGTTTTTTTATCTAAAACTTCGTCTTATATCTATCTGGCTCAAAGGACCAAGTGTTTGTCTATCCAATATGGCACGCATACGCCAGTGGGGAGTTCCATAAATTCTATCGCTAGACATTCAGTGAAATAATATCTTTTTTCAAAAATTTCACCTCATATCTATCCGGCTCAAAGGACCAAGTGTTTGTCTATACAATATGGCACGCATGCGCCAGTGGAAGTTCCATAAATTCTATCGCTAGACATTTAGTGAAAAAATATATTTTATCTAAAATTTCACCTCATATCTATCCGGGTCAAAGGACCAAGTGTTTTAGTATGCAATATTGCACGCTTGCGCCAGTGAGGCATTTACATAAACTCAATCGCAAGACATTCAGTGAAAAATATTTTTTATCTAAAACTTCGCTTCATATTTATCCGGCTCAAAGGACCAAGTGTTTTAGTATGCAATATTGCACGCTTGCGCCAGTGAGACATTTACATAAACTCAATCGCAAGACATTCAGTGAAAAATATTTTTTATCTAAAACTTCGCTTCATATTTATCCGGCTCAAAGGACCAAGTGTTTTAGTATGCAATATTGCACGCTTGCGCCAGTGAGGCATTTACATAAACTCAATCGCAAGACATTCAGTGAAAAATATTTTTTATCTAAAACTTCGCTTCATATTTATCCGGCTTAAAGGACCAAGTGTTTCAGTATGCAATATTGCACGCTTGCGCCAGTGAGGCATTTACATAAACTCAATCGCAAGACATTCAGTAAAAACATAATTTTTGAAAAAACAAAAAATAAGAAAAGAGTGAATAAGCTGCTTCTAGACAGACATGTCCCATCGTCGGCCGCATCGTCGCTTACCATCAGGTGAGATTGCGGCCAAATGTCTGCCTATTAAATTAAAAAAAAAAAAAAAAAAACACCCGACTGCAAAAAATATTATATTTTTAAATGGTATTTTTACTGGCTTGCATTTGATACCCATATTACTATGGTAAGGAAAAAATTATTCCCCCCTCCCCCCGTTATTTCCATTTGTTAAATGTATATAGCCTATAGGTATCACTCTCACAATTTCGACAAACTCAACGACACCTCATATGTCAAAAACTGTCCAGTTCAGTACTCGCATACATACATACTCTCGAAAAACATAACCCTCCTTCAGAAGTCGGGTAAAAAAGATTTTTTATCTAAAACTTCGCTTCATTCGTCTCAGAGGACCAAGTGTTTGTTCAAGCAATATTCCACGCATGCGCCAGTGAGGAATGCTTAGAATAAAGCGGACAAGGACTATTTGCTGTACAGATAGTCTGCCTACACAATGGGTCAAAGATATTCACCTCAATAACGTAATGCGTGAGTTTGTGGGGTTAAATTGGGAATCAATTATTCCAAAAGAAGAAAAATCTTTAATTGCAAAAACTCCCCTAATACACCTGCATAATACCACATAATACTCGTACATTTTCGTCTGTACTTACACGTACAAATTTATCGTGTATACATTGGTCAGCTATCTTATGGATTTCTGAATTAAGATACCTTAATTCAAAGGCATTGCATCACATAGGTACTAATACAGCTAGTTATCTACAGGTTATTTGATGTTTTAGTGTAAAATGTAAACAACTAGCAGCCTTGAACATGACGTTTCTTATGCATGTTTACAACGACGTAATATTAATGAAAATATCTTTTTTTAGATTCGTTGACGACATCTGTATTCCAGAATAAATTTCAAACTAAAATCTCGTAACGTTCTGTATAAGAGGAAGTCCTATATCATTTACGCCCTCAAAGAAGCGGTACCTACGAAAGTCTTGTAAAATACTACTTAAACACCCGGAAGAGATAACAGAACTCACTCCCCGAAAAATCTGGCGATTCCTGGATTCAACGGGTCGAATCACTGGTCGAGTTGGCGTGTACTTGGCCCAAATTTGCAATAATAATAAATACTTAAGTCCTTTTAGACTTCAGAAAAATACCTAAGCTGCGCAGTAAAGTGACACGGTGACACACGAAGGCTGTATGCAGTGATGTCACTTAACATAATGATTTTGATGTTAACTCAGCACCGTCGGAGCCGCTATTAACACCTAGCCGCAAGACGTGGATCGGCAAACGCTGATTCAATGGATGAATGATTGCACTGGCGGGCGTTGGGCGTTTACCTACCACAGACACTGTGCTGTTTTGATGTTGGTGAATCATGACGCGGCCTCACTACACAGCACACCTAACGTTTGGTAACGGATTATGTTTGTTCAGATCGCAAATGATGCGAGGATTGTCTCGACATTATCTCTGGTCTGGCCTTTTCAATTAACAAGCGGGAGCGGCTAAGAAGTCTCAGACTCATTATCACTCATTTTGCTGGATTCAGCATTGGTTATTGGAGCAAAACTATGTCCAATGTAGCGGCAAGAGTCGCACGCGCACAGCACTGTATGCACAGTGGGACGGAGCCGCCACTAGCCGCGCGCGCCAGTCGGCACACCGCCCGGGCGGGCGCCACACGACCGGAATCTGCGCGAGCGACCACGCGAACAAAAATAATTTCAGTGAAATAAACGCATTCGCCAACGATCGCCGTAACATGCGAGCGCTAGATTCTGGTAAGTCCACACTATAAACTTTACTCCTACAACTCCTACTATTAGACGCAGGAAACGTCTATAATTAGATTATATTTTCGGACGCGTGCATCGGGGGTGTAGTGCGTTCCACCTTTTCACACCAGCAGTTTTCCCGCGTGAAAATAACTCGCTAAAACTAATTGTTCTTTAATCGGCTCGTGTTCACGTGCTGTCGAGTAGAAAGCGACGCAGTCCTGATATAATACTAATTCCTACGTATGTACGTAGGTACATAAGCCGCTAATTTCACCGCTAAAATTAACGACTTAGATAAAATGAAAGTGCATTTGCTGCATATTGTTTGCTGTGATACGTCACCGGCGAGAGATGTTCGTTAACGAGTGTCGAGGATAAAAAATAGATTTTCTTGTGTATGCTGGTGATCTCAATAGAGTCGGCGCTCCGATGGCCTAAATACCGATAATTTGTGGTGCGGACTATAGAGCGCTTGCGCCGGTCGGACGGATATTAACGTGGAAGTAGTCGTGATGTTTCCAAACGCACATCATGATTACTATTGCGGCAAGCCTGGTTCACTTTGGATACCAAAACAAAACGTACCGGCGCGTGCGATGCCCTGAGGCCACTATCTGATTCAACGATCAAATAATTATTACTTGTTCGAATACCTTTGCTACTATTGCGGAGTTTTCTATTTCCAATTAAAATTATTCAGTTTCCACTACGATTTGAGAAAGGAATACAAAAAAAGCAGTTGTATTTCTGTTGGCTTTGTTTACCATAATAAATTACTTTTGTGATTAATTATTACACTGTTACACAGATGTAACGCGCGATGAATCATAGATCATGTTCTCTGTCACTGTACGCACTTTACATAATTATTTTTTATTCTTAACCCCTCATTTGCCGTTCGCGAGTCAATGTTAACAATAACTGTTGGATAACGGCAGTAACAGTGATGTTAGGTAACAAAGATACCTAGCGAGTGAGCTGCTATTGACTGGGGTCAGTCACCTCTGAAATTGAGAGCCGACGCAGTAAACGCTTCATTACTTGGGCATTTTTAGCTATCTCAAAAGCTGCAATGTAGGTTGCATTATCTAGACTCAAGTCTAGAAGCTGCCTGTGGAAATGTCGAAATAAATTGCGTTACGGACGAAAGGCTGTGAACCTGAAAATTGGCCTAGAATTTTCTTTTCAGGTAATCGAGAATAAACTAATTTTGAGGTGATTACTCAATGTAGAGTCTAGGAAAGTTTGTTCCAACATCTATAATCTAGTAGATTATGCTCCACTGTGCATCAGTTGACATTAATTTATTTAGGTGGGTGATGCAGTTTGTATAACATAATGTCAACGACTGACCGCGACGTGACTTCATACAGACACATCCACGGTTCATAGGTTCCTTTCGTGCAAATTTATTGTATGCATGAAAATTATTAGGAAGGAATGTTTGTGCTTCGAAATAATATGTAAGATTCGCATTCTACGTGATAAGGTGGTTGAACTAGTAATTTAATTAATTACGACATAATACAAAAAAAATACTACTCAAAAGAAATAATTAAAACTTTTACACACTTACTTTCGTCGTCGTTTCGAAATCATCACATATTTCAGGTAACGAACTAATGACTTAAATGAATCTACGTTCGTTAACGAGTTTTAGCACTGAATGTAACATTAATTATTTATTATAAAATAGTTTCTAAGCTTTCAAAGAAGAATAGACAGATTGCACAGAAGCACATTGTTTGGTAAACCCACCGTGACCGAGTCCCGTGTTAATTAGGCGTTCTATGTTAATAGGTAATTTCCCTTTGATTTTCCGAAATTTTCTCATAATCTTTCCAGCTAGATCCAGCTATATTGATTGATTCTCAAATTATTTATTTTCATCCAAGAGATTTCATGGAGTAAAATTCTCAAATATAACGTATTACGTTTATATTTCTTTATTTTGCACGTATAACCAGCAGGATATGTAGGTAATGTAATCAATAACTCAAAACAAATAATTTGTTTCAAAATTTTTTTCTACATTTTTCCTTGGCAAGGTAAAATTTCTAACAGAAAAAAAGTATAATTTAATACTGTATTTTTGCGATATGCATAGGCTGTAGACGTAGGTTGGTATATGAGCACTCATGCTGAAATTGTATTACATACAGGGTAGCCTGTTTACAGTGGACCAAAGATTTTTTTTTAGCTTGGAGGCATCATGAGTGATTGTTTAAAACATACGAAAATAAAGTAAAGCGAAAACTTATGGCTTAGAAATTGTGACAAAAAAAAAACGAAAATTCTGTATTTTAGACGCAAAACCTCACTGATATGAAAACTACAGGACCGAATCGAATGAAATATAGGCTCAGCTAGTGTAAATTATTAGACTGCATTGTTTTATTTTAATTTTTTTCTGTAGCTTTTTTGAACTTTTCGGCAAAAGATTGATTTTCGAAAAAATCTTGTGAAAAAAAATGTAACGCCAAAGTTCTGCTGACACTTCTAAAAAGTATCTTATCATAGGGTTATTCTTTACACAAAAAATCATAGTAGTCCTTCGATTGCAACATCTTCAAAAACTTGAGCAGTGTCAGCAAAACTTTGGCGGTACATTTTTTTCACAGGTTTTTTTTTGAAAATTAATCTTTTGCTGAAAATTTTTGTTCAAAAAAGCTACAGAAAAAGTTAAACTAAAACAATTCAGTCTAATAATTTACACTAGATGAGCCTATAGTGCAAAACGTAGATTATTGCACTATGCCCATACCAAATTTCATTCGATTCGGTCCAGTCGTTTTCATATCAGTGAGGTTTTGCGTCAAAAAAATTGAAATTTCTTTTTTTTTTAAAGTCACAATTTCTAAACCGTAAGTTTTCGCTTAACTAAAGTATGTTTTAAACGATCACTCATGATGCCCTCAAGCTGAAAAAAATCTTTGGACCACTGTAAACGGGCCACCCTGTATAAATACACTTTTTCGAAAATACACAAAACACTTAGCTTTGTTAGATACTTTTTGATAGAGTAAACTCTAAAGAACCCTGTAAATTCATCGAACAGGCCTTCAAACAAACAATAGTATTAGGTACTGCTGGACAAAAGTAGTAGTAACTTGAAGCATAGTTTCGAAGTTTTTATTTTCGCAGATTCAGATTAGGATTTGTTCCGTTATGGTAGCCCTCCACTAAATAAAATAACTATAAATATTACTAAAATTGTCTGTTATAAAAAATCTAAACAAGGACAAGAAAACAGCCTGGCTAGTTAGCTGCGCAGCATGCGCAGGCGTCGCGTGGGTTGCATGGACCACGGCGGCCATGACAGTACCATTCAGAACATGCAGACCTTCATATTTGAGTCCTTTAAGTTTTGATACATAAGAGATAATATTACTTTGTTGTCGATTGTACACGGGCCACCTGTTATGGAATGTGGCTTGTTGATTTCAATTTATCAGCTAGTCAGCATATTATTACCTCTAATTATTTGTATTTGAATTGTATCTACAAGCTACTGTATATTTAATCTATTTAATCTAATCTAAATCATTGAACATGCATATAATGCATTCTTCCAATCTAAATAAAGTGATTCCAACTGATTTCTTTTTACAAGAGTGAGTAAAAGCTTGATCAAATCAGGAAGATTCAACAGCTGATGATGACCACTTTTGCCAGAAGAAATCGCTAATTGTTTTCCATTTCGACCAATTCTTTCTAAGATGTTTTACGACAAGGATGAAGTATTAACTTCAGCATTTTTGTTTTATACATAGTAGTGAAAACTTTTCACACTAGACTAGCACTACCTAGTGCAGGATGTTTAGTTAAGTCACAGAATAAGTACTAGTACTCCGTGTTAAGCCAGGATCTGCTTGGTCACCGAAATTCCCAGAAGAAAGCTTAACTGTTGTTGCTTACTGTTACTGTCTTATTTGTAAGTAGTACATGTTCTTTAAAAGTAGCTAAACAGAACGACATATTAGTGTCCCGTACATAATGTAATAGAAATACGTAAGTAAAGAAAATTCAGAATAATGATCACCTACCGATTATCACTGACTGAACGCGTGAATCCGCAGTATTATCGCGCACCACCATTCTTGCCAAACAAGTCGTTTTTTGTGCGAACGGTACCAAAGTCAATAGTTTTTGTTGGCTGTGGCAACAAATTAATGAGTCATAGAATGTTCTTTCAAGCACAAATGCAAGGCACACTCCTGGGGTACCTACTCCTTTTTTCAATATTCAATAACATACTACCTTGATTGTCACGTGGCTCGCAGGCCAGTTTTTATGGTGCCGGCAACTCTTGCTTGAGGGCCCGGGTTCGATCCCCGGTCGGTTCAATATACTATAAAACCGCATTTTCTATATTGTCTTGGGTCTGGATGTCGTGGTGAACCACTGTTGTTTCTGATTTCTAACAAAAGTGCTTTAGCAACTTTAGAATCAGAGCAATTTATTCGCCAATTCCTTAAGTCTCTTCTATAGAGAGAATAGTAACTAGCCTAGCCTCAATTAAATAGTGACTTACCTAAATTGTGGGCGGGAACCCTGACTTCAAAGCTGAAAATAAGCAATCGTTGTCCATTCTCTTTCAGCCTAACAGTGAGCTATGCCAATATAGATTTATTAGATGGTTTTGAAATGACTACTGATTTGGTCATGCATGCTAATATTATGCAAATACTCAGTTAGGCACTAGGTATTATTTAACCTTGAATGGCTTTTATATATGTAGAGATTCTGCTTTAAAAATAAAGTTAGTCAGTTCTTACCATTATAGTGGGCGACCGAATAAGGTTTTTCATGGAAACAAAAATATTGCGAATGCGATATGGTTATAAAAAGAGAAGCTGGGACCTTAGCCAAGATGCAATAATGGAGCGAAGTTCGCCATCGTCATCGAAACGACAAAATACTTATGTATGCAAAATATACGTGATGTTTCGATGACTTACTCGTAATGTCAGTTTCATACATTTTTTTTAGGCAAACAGGCAGTTGAAACAACTGATACAGTCCGCATCTCACTATCATAGCTTAGCCTTTCTTTCCTGTATATGTTTGTCAAGTCTGTTTGTAAATTGGTTCGTAGTATTCGCTGCTACCACTTCTGCTGGCAATTTGTTTCACGCCTCGTTTACTCTATTGCTGAAGAAGTGCTTGTGGGGGTTGGTGGCAGAAGCAGTCTTCACTAGTTTAAGATGGTGGCCCCATAAGTGTTTATTTTGAGAGAGTTCGAATAATTCTTTGTCAAAATTATTGTGATCATAATGGCATTCTAATATTTTATACACTTCTATTAAGTTTCCATTTTGTTAGAGATAGCGAACTGCGCTTTAGAATAGATTGTATCTTGTCTACGGGCCCTGTTCTTTTCACATTCCCGTACCTAAAATACATAGAAAAAAATATTCCCATGGTAAAAAGTTTATAGGAACCTTTTTCAATAAATAAATGGTTTAAAAAAAGATTATTATTGCATCATCAACATTGTGTCATGGATATTCTATAAATCTATAATGGCAAAGACAAAACCGCCGTGCCTAGTGACCTAGAACTGCGCAGACTTCAATATGTACACAGATGCGTTTACTTCTTTGCATAAATCGCGTAACTCTACCATCTTTACCTAAGAAATACGAATCTTCCGCTTTGGCGATAGAGTCTGATATTATCTGAGTGGAACGTGTAAGTAATGTTGTATAATATAAATGTATGTGTTCTGAGACACGCGTGAATCGCTGGTGATGTCATGGGCTCCGCCCACGATCCTCATGAGATTTTTATCTGTGATTCAATATTTAGGTAGGCTCAAACGCGTAGAATTTTAACCTAATAAAAGTCTAAATGTTCTGGCGACAGAAGTGTGAAATCTTAGCTTTATCAGATTTCAAAAAGCTCTCATTTAGGTAAACTTCAGATATTTTGAGGTCTTGTAATATTTTGGGAATCTTGCATTTCACCAATGATACATGAATACAATCTTTGATTCCACTTGTACCTAAAAACACTATTAATAACACAATATTATTAGTGCTCGTTGCAGATTCAGTATTCATTATATGCTATGGGTAATGTGCTTTTAATTTGCATTACAGAGGTAGGTAATGGAATGGAGTGGACCCTACCATAAAACATAAATAGTTATTAAATTAATAAATTAATGTGGACAATATCACATACATTGTTCTGATCCCAAAGTAAGTAGCTAAAGCACTTGTGTTATGGGAATCCGAAACAACGAAGGTACCACAAACACCCAGACCCAAGAAAATATAGAAAAATATTTTTTTACATTGACCTGACCGGGAATCGAACCCGGGACCTCAGAGCTGGCGACACCATGAAAACCGGTGTGTACACCACTCGACCACGGAGGTCGTCTAGTTAAGGGTTCAAGGTTCAGGATAAGATGATATTTCGCTGATTGTAACACTTAGTGATATATGCCTGTAATTAAAATGAACCGAGTTTAGTTTCTTTTCGATTTTTATGAAAAATTGTGGCGCCTTCACGATGATCAAAGAAAGTATCGATGTGCCAAACTGACTTAGCCTGGATTTAAATTTGCAATTGTAAAGATGTAAAGATAAGAAATCCTAGATAAGTGGAATATTTGGTGTGCAGTGCATTGCACTTTTTTCACTTCACACACGACCGTCTTGGTATGGTGTAGTGGCTCGTACTCCGGACTGCATAGGTTGCGGGTTCAAATCCCTCAAGGGGCAAATGTTTGTGTGATAAGCACGAGCATTTGTACACTAAATCTCGGATGTTTATAAACGTATACTAGTATGTCCATCCGTTATCCTAGTCGCCATAGCACAAGCTCAAGCTTATTTTGGGGCTAGGCAATTGCTGTGTTTGTTAAAACAGTTTATTATTTTTATTTATTTTGTTTTTATTTATTTATTCCTTATTGCACAAACAAAGAAGTACAAATGGCGGACTTAATGCCCTAAGGCATTCTCTACCAGTCAACCATTGGGCGAGGCAGAAATAGTCGTGGCGGCGTAAAAAGAACAACACAAGATTTTTTCTAGGTAGAGTCAATTTAGTTGAATATACAAGTGATGTTTCAGACACTGATTGTTAAGGTAGGTAACGTTATAATAATAAGAGATGAAGTGTTAATCAAAAAATACGTCAGAGGACTTTCTTTGTAAAAAAAAATAGGTACTTTTCCGACAGGACTACCTAATTTCCGAAATGGCTTACAAACTGAAGTCACTGGGTGGTTTTCACAGAAAACCAGCGCCATGGTTTGCTTGCCATGGCTAGAAAGTCACTCAGGTCCCCTGACTATTTTTATCGGTTACATAATTAACATCAATTTTCTTGTTTCAGTGAAAATAATTCGAGCAAAGTGAACGAGTATCGAGTGCAGAGCACGAACGACTGACGGTGCACAACGAGAGAGCGGTGAGTCACTTGCGCTTGCACTTCTCTAACGGGCCATTATAGTCCTTATCGCTAATATGATTAAAATCAAAAAGTCAATACAAAAACATTACGGAGCATGGGAAAATGACCCATATGAGAAAATTTGTGTGAGAAAAACCGAGACGCAACATTTACTTCCTGTCGATAGGTATTAAATTATCACAATGGACACGGATGCCATTTGCTGCTAAAATAAGCCAGCTAAAAGTCTGTCACTTAAGTAAGCCTTGTAACTCAAAAAAACTCAGCTTCTTAAAGCTTTCAGTTTCTTCTTATTATGATTTACCTACTCGTATACAGAGAGTTGTTTTGGTCTGCGTCCCCTCACTCAGGGTGGTGGTATGAGTATGTTAATTCTAAAAAAAATCTTCAAATATTATTCGTTTCTTAAAAGAAAACCTCTTCATAACATGTCTAATAATTTTTACAACGACACTCGCGCGTAGCTACAAAACGCTACGCCGTAGCTACGAAACGCTACGTCGTAGCTAGTAAGCTACGCCGTAGCTACCGATAGGTTGGTAGCTTTTCGTCTCGCTCGCTAGTATCGCAATAATACATTCAGTTAAGAGAATTATTAATTGAGAATTCTATAAATTTTGGGTTTTCCCATGAAAAATTTAGGTATTTTTATACATGTTTTGGCATCAGTATTGTTTGTACAACCACCCCTGAGTCAGGCGGTGACTAAAACAACAGCCTGTATTATTGTCATCGTCATAAATAAATCGCTTTCTTAGTTCTTGTCCAACCAACAACTGCTGAACTCTCGAAGTAGTGCACACAGTAAAATAAGCAGCCTCCCAAACCAAAAAAAGTAAAAGCATTGGATAGACTGACATTTTTAATCTGTTTATGCGCCAGAATTTCTTAAAGTAGTCAAGGTCCCCTAGAAATCCAAAGCATATGTATCAGGGGTAGGTAGGAAGTTATATAGTTATCTCTTATCATATTTAGAAAACGTGTAGTAAACTCATAATTTCTGTTGTTCTATGTTTCATATATTTTTGACTATATCCGTGAAATCGAGAGAGATAAGAGACAAGTGATGTTTCAACATCACCCAATTTTATTATATTTTATTTATTTACGTTCAGCTAGTTCAACGCACCGCGCGGTTTGCACTCACACACACGTACGCGGATAGGCGAATTCAAGTAATTGGTTATTTCCTTTTTTTCTGTGCAATTCGTTTTGTAACATTACGCTTTGTTACTGGCCGGCTGTCTGACTAATCTATTTTAAAGAATACTACTGTCAGACAGTACTTAGAGAATAAATGCGCGTACGCAAGCAAACAAACCGACAAAAAATCTTAACAAAAAATGATCAAATGTTAGCATTGTGTATCATACGCACGCGGCACGGTACAAAATTTGAAAATGCGAATAATAGGTAATGCATGATTTTGAATTTTATACTATCTGAAAAATTTACAAACGGATACAAAAGCGAACGGTTTAATTGTACATTGTGAAATTCTTCTTTTAATTTAGTTACTAGAAAATGTATTAATTGACGCTATAAACCAATAACGACCAGTAAAACGATCGCAAAAATGTTGATTACTAATTATTAAAGTACCGCTGATAGCGCGAACATTACAGCACGACCGTTTCAAATGAACCGAATCACGCAAACTTTCGTCAAATCTGACTGACGCAAAATTTGCGTATCCTTGTTTTTTTCTTTAGGACTAGGTTTGGGGCCAAATGCCAATATTTCAGAGAAATAGGGATCCACTAAATATTTGTTTAGGTAGGAAATTCAAATTTTCATGAGAGCAATAATATCTAGGACTGGCACAGATAGGTTTCCTGAAAAACTTCTATGTGAAGGGGATAGTTTCGGTGGTAGTACCCCGCTTCTTCCAGCTCGTCTTGGCGGGGATCCTACCCCCCATGAGGGCCACAGAGGGCCCCTCGGAAACTTACTTTGTTTGAGCTTTATCACAGAATGAATAAATAATCGTTTTAAAAAGGGCCTGGCAATGTAGGACTTCTAATATTAGTAGCTCAGTAACTAAGCCTAAATTCATCCAAAGTGGTCTACAAGCATTTTGAATGTTCAAAATGTCGTTAATAGAGTAATTTTGATTGTGAACAGCAGGTATTTCAGTGAAAGAAAAAAACAAGGAAATAAGCGAAAGGAAGTGGTGGAATTGGTGTAAAAATATATTTTATCACAACAATGCGTCAATCTTGGCAAGTCGCCCTGTGTGTTTAAGTCTGTTACTTTTCAGTCTTTTCATTAATAAAGTTTAATTTAGCTATTTGTAATTCTAGGTTGAACTTGGCCCAAGTTCAACCTAAGAACAAAAATATTACTTAATGCTGTATGGAGTAATAAAACTGAATGGCGGTAACTCCACCAATGATAATGCTTTATGCTGGCTATAGGTACCTAATTTTTGGTTTAATAGTTTTGGCGCGTAAATTCTCGTGTATTGTATGACTTTCTCTTTGTTTCAGATATCAGTATCTCCAACGAAACGAATCGAGCCTGGCGCGGGAGTATCACCTTCTGCCCCTCGAAATAAAGTAGAGATCGCTCGGCGACTGTCAGGCACTACACAATCCTGCACTGCTCTTGTACTGTACTAAGTCGTACACTAAACGAACAAAATCGAAAAACCTCCATCTCTCTGTGGCCACGGCAGATGGAGCCAAAAAATTAATTTATATATGCATATATAAATCGGAGAAAAGTGATCTCTTACGTGACGTCACAATAAGCATTGTGATTTTTAACTTTTAAATATAATAAAGCTTTGTTTATTTCTCGCATTTTTGACGTGTACAGTCGTTTTATAGCAGTTTTTATTAAACTTTGTAAATAGTTAAGAAAAATATTTAACAAAAATTTAAAAAAAGTGTGACATTGTGTAAAAGTAACTATAATACTAGTCATTCATCTAGTGTATTTATTTTGTTAAATGGGTCTAATAATCTATAGTTAGAATATAAAGCAACTATTGATTAGATCAATCTATTTATGAGCAGTAAGTTATAAAAACTGAACGCCAGAGCGCAATAATTAACCAAAGATTATTTCACGCGACAAAGATAATAAAAAAAAATAGAAGGCGCGTGTTAATCTGTGAAACAAGAAAAAGAGATTAGCAAGATGCAGACTCAAGTCGGGGTTGGCAACGGCAACGAGTTGCAGCGGAGCTACAGGATGCAGGACTTCGTGTCGCCTGGCGTCATCATGCGCGAGCGCAGCTTCATTCGCCCGCAATCGCACCACAACTTGCACCACAATCAGGTAACAGAACTTTTCTCTTTTACTTTCTATTTGTGATCTAGGATTTTTACCTATAACCTATACCTATACCCTCACGTCAAGTTCTATACCTTGTGCTATTTGTTAGCCAAAGGTCGTAGGTTCAAATCCTACCTGTGTACAAATTTTTGGTTACTTATTCAAGCCTTGTGAAAGCGGGATAAGAAAGATGGGCTTTATTTCTTAATTTTCTAAATTCGTTTTTATTCGTTAACTTACAACTTGGCTTAGTGTTTTCCTAATGTTTTTTATTGTTTTCAAAATATAATTTAAGTCACAATCGTAAACTAATGATCTGAATTCTGACTGTCACTCAGCTGGATGTGGGCGATTCAAATGCAATCTACACCCACTGTCTGTCTGTCTGTGCCCGATTGCCTTTTATATTTCAATCGTATCCTTTCGAAATCAATTAACACATTTAAGAATACATTAGTAACCTTGCTTCATTATTCTACCGGGTTGGTACTTATTTAATAGTTATTGGTCAGTAGATTTTATTTTCCCTAAATTGTTTTATACAGTATGGGGCAAAAGAAATGTCGCAATGAGAATTGGCCACCATTGTATGATATGACAAAACACCGGCCAAGTTCGAGTCGGACTCACGCACGAAGGGTTCCGTACCATTAATTTACAACATTAGACAGTATAGGAAAAAACACGTTTGTATGGTAGCCCCCGTAATTTTTTTTTTAAATTTTAATTTAACTATTTATTTTTAAACTGAAGTACAACATAATATTTTGTGAATATTTTAAGCATCTGCTCGTTGCCATTATAAATAATGAGCAAAAAATAGCAAAAACTTCACGTTTGTTGTATGGGAGCCCCCTTTTTATTAATATTATTTTAATTTAACTGGTTATTTTTAAATCGAATATACAACTTAATATTCTGTAAATATTTCAAGCGTTTACCTGTTGCCGTTATTAATAGCGAACAAAAAACGGTAAACGGTAATCACGTTTGTTGTATGGAAGCCCCCCTTAAATATTTATTTTATTCTGTTTTCAGTATTTGTTGTTATAGCGGCAACAGAAATCCATCATCTGTGAAAATTTCAACTGTCTTGACAGACAGACAGCGGAGGCCTAAGCCATATTACTTATAATAGGGTCCCGTTTTTACCCTTCGGGTACGGAACCCTAAAAAATGAGAATTGTTTGCACAAAAAGTTGATTACTGTAAAAATGCTATTAAGTATTCGCTTTCCAAAGTTTTATTAAGTAAGTTTAATATAGATTAAGAACAGTACGGTTCCGGCTCCTAACAAAATTCGATTTTATGGTCCCATCCGAATGAAAGCATGAAACTTGGCACGATTGCAGCTTTCGTATGTGTACTTCATTTCCGATATGGAAACACGCTGGTAAGTGAATGCTTCTCCCCCTCACCCCCGTTTATCCCCCCCCCCACCCCCCGTTTATCTCCTCCGTTCTGGTTTTCTGCAATTTCTGCAAAAATGGTAAGACCTAGGAGTTTACTGTTCAAGAAGAAAATCATTGTCGATAAATTACCTACAAAACGATACTAAATTTGCAGTGGTAATATTTCTTATAATACAGCCATCACAACTTGATGATATTTTTTAAAAATCACACTTTTATTCTTTCTTGCTCTATTTACACAAAAATTACAAGAGCTATGATAAAATGACCTTAAAAGATTACATACCTTATATATTGGCCTACAATGTAGTACCTAAAACTTTATGGTAGAGCCAGTGGTAATTGAGTTACAGCTCACCGCATCTGACTATATGAATCTCCATGTAAGTTTTTATTACGTTTTTAACCGACTTCAAAAAATTTGTCATTAATTCGACCTGTATGTATGTATTATAGCTGAACTTGGATGTGTAAGTAATTTACAATATGGAAAAACTCTGAGAAATCATCGTTTCTCCCCCCTTCTTCTTTATATCCCCCGTTCTGGTTTTCTCCAATTTCTGCAAAAACGGTAAGACCTAAGAGTTTACTGTTTAAAAAGTACATCACTGTCGATAAATTACCTTAAAAACGATACTAAATTACCTTAAAAACGATACTAAATTACCTTAAAAACGATACTAAATTACCTTAAAAACGATACTAAATTACCTTAAAAACGATACTAAATTACCTTAAAAACAATACTAAATTACCTTAAAAACGATACTAAATTACCTTAAAAACGATACTAAATTACCTTAAAAACGATACTAAATTACCTTAAAAACGATACTAAATTACCTTAAAAACGATACTAAATTACCTTAAAAACGATACTAAATTACCTTAAAAACGATACTAAATTACCTTAAAAACGATACTAAATTACCTTAAAAATGATACTAAATTACCTTAAAAACGATACTAAATTACCTTAAAAACGATACTAAATTTAAGGCGGTAAGATTAATGTTTTTCATAAACAGAAACCATCAAAACTTTATAAAATTGTAAATAAACTGCACATTTTTGTTCCCTCTTGCTCTATTTACAGAAAAATGGCAAAAACGGTAAGACCTAGGATTTTACCATTTAGGAAGCAAACCATTTTCGATAAATTACCTACAAAACAATACCAAATATAGTGGTAAAATAAATGTTTCAGTGAAACTAAATAGTTTTATTAAGCTTTAATGGCTGAATAGTTGTATTAAGTTTTAATGGCTGTATTATTATTATTATTATTTTTAAATAAAATGCACACTTTTATTCCCTGTTGCTCTATTTACACAAAAATGACAAGAGTTATGATAAAATGACCTAAGAAGATAACATACCTTATGTATTGACCTACAATATGACATCTAAAACTTTATGGCAGTTAGTGGTAATTGAGTTACAGCTCATGAATGCTTTCTTCCGGATGGGACCGTATTTCCCGTACTATATTTAGGACCCGTACTATATTTTTAATGTAGGCAACTATCGGTTAAGTATTACGCATATCCGAATATATCTGATAAATAAAGTTGCCTATTCAATGCCGAATGATGAAGCTAGCAATGACCAAAAATAAATCGTGACTCCAAGACTGATGTCTTGTCATATGATTAATTTTCCGACATTCTAAAACGTTCTGTTTTCTTTCCAGTTTCCCAACAATGGAAAGCGACGGAGTATGATTTTGACTAACGCTAAAGGGAAGCCTACACTTGAGATTTATAGACCTCCGGGTAAGTGATTCAAATATGTAGGATAAGAATATTTTGCGCCTTAATATTACTATGATAAATAATGAGTGTTATTTTACGTAGTCTTCATACTGAATATAAAACGTAATGAAAATTAGAGGAATTATTTAAATTCGCCCACGGTCTTATCGGAAGAAAGCATGATTTTATCATAGTTCTGTAAAACGCAGCTACTTTTTACTTTGATCCTAAGCTTTGGTCTATTTTTCTTCTTTTCTCTTCTTTTATGAAAAATCGATCCGCATTCACATGATTATCTATTCGATTTTAAATTTTATTGTCTCTGCTCAGAAGTACCAAAGTACTTGGCTGGCAAGCGTCACTGCGCAAATTGGCGCCGAAATTAAAAATAAACAAAACTTCATATTTGGAACAGGCCGACAGTCGAATGTTTGTTGCGGTGGATTGCGTTTGTCTTGTCATGCGTGTGTTTTGTCGTGATTTTGTGTGAATCGAGGTTAGGATGTCTCGGTGTATCGTCAAACAATCGCTGGGGCAGCCGGTGGCGGCCCCGGCGTCGCAGGCCGTGGTGCCGGTGTCGGTGGCTGTAGCGTCGGTAGTGCAAGTCGCTCAAGTGGTACAAGTGGCTCAAGTCGCCCCAGTTGCAGTGGTTCCAGTAGCCCCAGTGGCTTCAGTAGCCCCAGTGGCTTCAGTTGCCCCCGCGGCTCCAGTTGTCCCCGCGGTGCCAGCTGCGCCTGCTTCTCCGTCAACCTTAGTAGCCGTGACCACAGCGGCCGCTGTAGTAACCGCTGTGGTAACAAGCGTGACGACCGCGACTACGGAATCGTCAGGTCTGTTTAAATATATCTCTAAACGGTAGACAAAATATTAGTTTTGTGCAATCTTTCCTTGCATGGCCTACCCCATGGTATGTTTTAAAACTGCCGTCAAAATCTTCCAATTCGTGGAATTAGAGTCCTTGCTCCGGTTGTCGATGTCCGTATTTATGAATGTAGCGGCTCACGACAGAATGACAACGCGAACGAGCGTGATGGCTAGACTCAAAAATACGAACATCTTTAACAGATGAAAGAATATTTACCTGATAAATTTATTCGCATCTTACTCTTTGTTATAATTTGCACTGAATTATCAGACGTAAACAAAGTGCTAAGTGGAAGATTGATCGCAAATCGAGCGAGTCGCGACCATCGCAATCAGGTAGCCCGGATCGCGGAGCGTGACTCCTAGGTTAGACAGACGCGCCACTTTCTTCCGTGAACCATCTGGCTAGGCAACACGCGGTTTTTTTACAGCTGATGTGTTGTCAACGAACGAAATGTAAAGAATTCGTATTCAATTGGTGAAGTCAACGTCTTCGAATAAGTGTGTGTTGCCTAAATTTTGAACGCAAAAATAGGTCAAGACTTTCAGTAGTTGTTAATGAAACCATCAGACTGGTAATGGAATCAAAGTAGAGCTAGAAACGTGATGGAATATGACTGTCTAAATTAGAGACAATATCGCTCTTATCTTTATAAATTTTTGCCTAGGTACTTCATTTCTCAGTTCTTGTTAATACTTGATCATGTTTTCAGTCACTATAGAAAATCAATTTAGACCGCCGGCGGTCTTTCGATCCCCAAGGGGGTAAGAAGTACACTCAGCCGCATGTCTGACTACCCCAATTTGACCTTAAGACCGCCTCTATTCGGTACGTAATAACCGCAGTTTTGGTGTTCACATGGGTAACCTGACGTGCCGCCGACTGTACGTAAAAAGCGTGGAGTCAAATGACATAAGCAATCGTTAAACAGTCTAAAAACGTTATATGCTTTTCGGCCTGTTCCAAAAATAAAATTTCAATCTAAACCTAGTATTTAATACAAGCAAAAGCCCAGCTACACCAACACTAACAACTCCGTTCCTCTAACTCTGTTCTTCTTTCCTATCTCCTCTTCTCTTGACGACGTCGTTGACACAGGTGTCCGCACAGACGGCGCGCCCGCTGCACCCGCGCCGAGCAACAAGCTGAACGTGCACGCCAAGGAGTTCACCATGGCCAAGCCCAGCGATCTGCAGAATAGGTGAGTTCACTTGCATTTGCTATTAAGAATGTCGGGCAGGAACATCTAATGGATATTATGTCTTTTTGCACTGATTTTTGCACCTCAGATTCTTCCATGACCCTGATCTTACCACGAAATGTCTTCAATGACAAAAGCTGTTGATTATTAGGTCTGCAGTCCATTATGTTTTATTATTGTTGAATTCATAAATTCAAAACCCAACTCGCGTAAACTAAATTCTGAAGTTACGATTCAATAGACAGGACAGGGCTAGAAACTTAAGTAGACTGTAATTTTGAAATAATGTCAAGCTTCAATGTTAGAAGTCGTCAAAAGATAGTTTAGCGACGAATCTTTAGATATATTAATTAGCTTCTTGTTTTAAAATTAAATTTAAAATATTTTTAACTTCAGCTTGCACAGTAACCCCCCCTTCTCTTATCAGTAGTGTTCTCCTTTACCCAAAGGTTGTCTGGAAGATATCGCTCCCAGCGATAAGACCGCCTACATTGTACCTACCAACATTGTTTTTCTTTTATTATATGTTTGTAAAGTGTTTGCAATAAAGAGTATCTATCTATCTATCTTCCGTTCGGCTCCTGCTACCCAGTTGTCCGTAAATCTTTTGTTTCTATCATCAAACAATCACAAAATTGATTTATTGCGGCAGAGCCAACGTATTAGTATTCGGAATCGTGCGTACGCACAGCAGAATTTCTTGGATGTTTCATTGATTTACGATTTAGCAAAATATAAGACAACCGTGACTAGATTAGCGATATCTCTCACCAATCATTGTTAATCTAGCAACACATTTATCCTAGAAGGGTTTCCAATAAGCAATGCGTTTGTAATGCCCCAAAGTGTAACTGCTTGTTCCAATATCTTTCCTATTTTATATTACCTACTTTAGTATAATAACCTCTTCCTAATTTAAAATTCGAGCCTGAAATCAGACAAGGTTGGAGTTGTGGCTTTCCCATTTCGGGCGATTGATGTTCTGTTTCTATACATATTTGTATATAAACAGAATGATCTACATATTGTTATGAATCAGAAAATTTAGTTTTTAAAATAATTCATATATTTTGACGGGTCGGGTTGCAGGTTAAAATCCCGCAATAAGCATATATTTACGTGATGAGCACGAGCATTCGTAACTAAATCAGGCATGCTTAAAACGGTCATAAGTTATTATCCTAGTCGCCATAGCACAAGCCACTACCTCTGTGCTTTCATTTTGTCCTAAAATAAATTCTGATTAACAAATATCTTTCAACATCTCATAATAACAATTGGGACGTATTGTGTGATGTAATGCTGTCGATGAGCCGTAACGTCGATAGTCGTCATATTGGCATGTGCTGGGGCTGCAAATAGCAAGCCTTCACTTTGCGTCGCAAGCGCATAACATTTCCACTTTACTCACCGGTTAGAAGTCGTCTGCGCCGTCATGTCTCGATTATGCTAACGGTTGTCTATTTGAAGTCCTGAATCTGTTATTTTATTATTGTGGCTCTAGCTAGAGTCTAATCTCTTGATACACTTAATGTCGACTTGCAAGTTCACTTGAAGGTGATCATGAAACTTCATCTAATTCATCAATACCACTCTCCTTCGGTCCGTGCCGTCCGTTTATTTCGGGACTTTTTATATCAATACAAATTTCGACCTTGCCGCGGAAGTTTGTTTTTCGTCAAAAGTGCTAATGTAACTGCAATCGACGTCGTTGGCGATCGTCCAGCGGGGGCACAACACAACTTGCCGAGAAAGAGCCGACGTAGGCGCCCCTGAAGACGAGACGCGTACATAGTGTTGTCAATTATTGTAGTTTTTGTTATCACTTTGTTCTCGGCTGCGGTGACGCGAGCACGCCCGCGCCAAAACGGGCCGAACGCGACGCACGCGCACGCCCCGCGCAGTCCGCGCCCGCGTGCCGGAAGACGCCGGAGTTCCCAGCTCCAACGCGACAACGAACCTCGACGCGAACGTATTCGAACGAAACTCACTCCTAACTCGATAACAACTCGGTGTTCTTAACGTCGACTTGCACAAGATCCCTCCGATTCCCTTCTGCTGAGCCAGTTTCCGCGAAGCTCGAATAGCGGATACTGGATTCTATTAATAATGTTGCCGATGCTATGAGAGAAATGAGACGTAATTGGTCGGCAACATTGCCAAGTTTGCATTAGGATTTGAGGCACGGTCTCTGTGTAAGACGTTGATAAATTTTATTGTGGGGCGAGTAAACAATTTAATCTGAATACAATTAAACAGTGAGATGAAGACTGTGATACCGCGCGCTGCGGAGTTTTAGTGATTCTAGTCTGATTGAACCCAAGGATTTTGTGAGTGAAAATGGTTCGCGGAAGATTTTCCACTTCTGATATGTAAGTGTTCTTGATGTTGTTTATGTGTCCGCGATCAAGACCAATGTGTGAGGGAATGTCACCCTGAAGATATTTCTGTTTACTTCACCACCCAAGTCAACCTATCCACTCTTTGCATGACGAGCGCCAAAGCTCTTCTGATAATACTTATAATACCATAACGGGTATTCGAGTTTTTGTATTCGAATATTGCATTATATGCACTTACTAGCCGATTAACAAGTGTCCTTATCGACCCAAGCACATGTGCATTGATACACAAATCTAAACTGGAAAACACAATGTGAAACAATGCCTACGTGTGGTAAACATATCCTTATCATATCATGTGTTGTGTCGATGGTCTCTACCGTGACAGAATTTTAAATGAAAATTCAGACAAGATAATACCGTAAACAATGAACTCGATTATGGAAGTAAAAGCGAAGTCACTCTACAAAGAAAGAAGAACTTCTAGTGCTACGCGATGCACTTCAGAATGGTTCCAACCTTCAGAAGGTCTACAGTCAACAAATTGCTTTAAAAGATAATACATTTGCTTAATGTATGCTTCTGTATGTCTTGGCTTTGCCGTCGGTGCCGTCACACGTCTACATCAATTGAACAGTGTGTATTGTCTCGTACGCCATTAAACTTCTGAAGGTCACTTCGCTCGCTTCTACAAGTGACTTCATTCGAATAGCTTCACATTTCCACTAATTGTCGGCGTTTGTCAGCCTCTGACTCATCTGATACACAATATAAACACAAACAGACGCTTATGGGCATCTGGACAAATGGTAGTCTGCTTCGGTTTTACGACCACGTGCAAAAGAAGTTGATTCTGCGTCCAATTTAGAGGTCGTACCTATCTTTGTAGTCTACAATCTGTGGTTTGTAGGTTACGAAACATTTCCTTACATACTAGGTTGGTCGTTTGTCTTCATATTTTGTTGCTTTATTTACATCAGAATTTATTTTTCAGTCAATATTCTATGTTTTTAGGGTTCCGTAACTCAAAAAGAAAAAAGGAATCCTTATGGGATCACTTTGTTGTCCGTCTGTCTGTCAAGACCCTTTTTCTTAGGAACGCGTGGAGGTATCCCGACCATTAAAGTGACGACCATGGCAAGCATCTCCGTGTTTCGGAAGGCACGTTAAGCAGTTGGTCCCGGCTAATATCTGTTGGTATTAGTCATCAAGCCTAGTCAGAGGCCCTAGGGCGGCTTGATAACATCTGACAGTAAGGTTTGTCACTTTCCTTACAGACACACCCCTCCACCAATCCCCACTGAGCCCGCTTGGTGGAGTATGGCTCGTTCCTCCTCATAGTTGAGGTGAGTCCTTTTCCCAGCAGTGGGATCTAATAGGCTGACTTTACAAATTTACGTAATCTAAAGAGATACGGCAATTTTAGCCGAATTTTCTATTTCATTTCATAATTTTACATTTCGCAGGGGAATCACAGGATACTTCCCATAGGCCTAGAATCATGAAATTGGGCAAGAAGGAAGGTCTTACAAGTAAAGGAAAAGTCCAAAAACCGCAAATTTGTGGACACATCAGAGAAAAAAAACCTTTGTTTGTACGGAACACTCAGTGCGCGAGTCCGACTCGCACTTGGCCGGTTGTTTTTTAAAGAAATGACCTATTAGCTATATAAAGCTAGTAAACTAAAACAGCTGGAACAAGTTATTTAGCATTATATACGTTGTATTAAAGGTAATTGAGATCTCCGGTGCTATTATGTTCTTGTATGGGCAGCAGTGGAATTTAAATAAAGCCACAATCGACCTCGTCCTTGTGTCGCCAATACTCGATTAATATTTGTACGTCTACTGCTTTTGTTCGTGTAGTGTTCACACTGAGCTTTACTAAAATACATTAAACATAATGAATTATGCTCTCTTGCTATACTGTTATAGAATCGTTTTTGTTGTACAACTTTTTGAATAGCTAGCTGGAGTGCTGGACAGCTTTTTTATAACAGTTTTACCTTAGCTGCTTTAAATTCATCAGTTTGTACAAACTGTCAAGTAATCACCCATTTATCTACATAATGCAGAGTTTCAGTTGCAAACTGCAAATATACGGAAATAGAAATCGCGTTCACATTTTTGTAGTTAGGAATTGTGTAGCAGGACAGGTAGCAGCAGGAGGTCAATGACTTAATGACTGATAGGTACAGCACACACATGCCATTCATAACGTGTATGTTACATAGGTACATACTGTCGTGACTCTATTAGTAGCAGCAGAGACAAGGCAGGCATGCTGAAGGCAGAGGTTACTACTCTTACTAAACTGAACAGTGTTCAAATCTCTGTCCGTTTGTATGTATTGTGTGTGTTACTCATAATATTTAATAATTTATCTGTGGACAACGGTGCTGGTTACATTTTAAGTAATTTTAATTAGTATAGTTTTATAATAAGCTAATAATGTAATTGTTTGTTGTCCCAAATAAAGAGAAAAAAAAACTCCAAAAGCGATAAAAAACTGTCGCATAATTTGAAATTAGTTAACCATAACGTATTGTAAAATTTCTTTACCTAAAAATGTGTAAGTTTTTTTTTCAAGCTTACTTATTTCAAGGCAGTTTTGTTCATGATTGGGATAAAGTACCTACCTACTCATCGCCTCTCGTAAAAATTTGCTCTTATCTTCAGCTCTGTCTTTCTTTCGCACTCACCTTAGAATTCAGGCAGGTTCAGGGATAAGTAAAACGCCAGGAGTCAAAAATACAGTCATTGCCTTATGGTCCATGATCCGGTCATATAAGGTTATTGTAACTTCTGCCTGACCTATTTGCTTGATACATACAGCTGAGTCTACCCCCAGACAGGACACGCCACTTGTGCCCAATTCCCAGCGTCACGCATGCAGGATCGGTTCTGTTCAGAGTTGCGACACTGCATTGTTAATCCCGTCACGCCGTTTGTCGGCATGCAGCGATCGGAATGGTCCAGTGGTGACTAACCAGATCTTCTAACCTCATCTAGGTATGATCTGAGCGCCTTGCTTTATGTCGCCTGCAGTCCTCACTAAAGGTGGTTCGTTACCTGGATTAGTTACCTATATTAATATTTGGTTAAACGAGACTTCTGCATTTGGGTGTAATATTTTTGATAACATCCTACATCGTTCTGCTTCATTTTTGTATTGCTTTGGGTCAGCTAGTCATGCGGTAGATCGCATCGATCCTATGTAGCCCATTCCTAATTGATGACATCATTTTTTCATCTTGTTTTTTGGATTCTAATTGTTCTGTTTTTTACTAAAAGACAACCTTGTACTTTCCGCAAGCAATTCAAATGGACAGTTCAATCGGCTATCCCTATAGATAGGCCCATCGCCATATTATATTGCGCAGTGCTCCCTTATACGGTGTAACGGTATGTGGACTGCATTCTAACGTAATTTATTATGATCGACTCACGCGCCGCGCCACAGTAATATTGTATATGTGCGCCGCCCATTGTGTTAGTTTGTGAATAGTAAGTAGCCCGCGGATTGGTTAATTTGGCAGTGCCATAGCGCTGGGGGTTACATCATCATATTATTATATCCTGCCATTCATATAGTTTCATAGCAAAACATTGTCTTGTTACCTAGCGCCATTAAATAACATTTGTTTCATTTCATTAGGTATGTCACGAGAGGTAAAGTTTTGAAACTTTTTATGTCTGTGCTTTGGTGGTAAGGTTATTTTATTTTATTTATTTAGGCACACAATACAGAATACAATTAAAATAATACGGGAGATACAATTTTTTATAGTAACAAACTAAATGATTTTCCACTTTATGCATGCACAAAAACATTCAAGTAGGTATCACAAAAAATATATAAATATATTGATAAATAATGTAGACTAATAGATTTAGAATGCTAAGTTCAATTCTGATTCAAGAAATAAAATTTCTAATTTAACTTGGGTTCCGTCTAATTGGAAACTGGGGCTAAAATTCAATTTTTTATTAGGTAGACCCAAGAGGCACCTTTACTGTAACTTATAGTATCGCATACTGCAAGAGCTATGTATTTATGTTGTTGGCTTAACAAATGCTGCCATTTCACGTTTTAATTACATTAGCAATGTTTCTTCAAATTAACACCGTAATCCGCTGATCTGCGGAAGTTTCATAAAAACAATGACGTCTGACGCCATGTTACGTCGCAGTCGCAGTAGACCGTGGGAAGAGAAAAACTCTTAGACATGCACTATGCAGTGACACCTGATCTGAGAGTGACATTATTAGATCATAGCCTTATGGCCTCACTCGGTCATAGCCATGTAGAGTGCACATTTTGGGTGGTCGTTAACCTGAACAGCTTGATCGGGTTGCGGGTAGGTACTAGAGCTGTGCTAGAGCTGTCGTCTTTTATACGAATGCGCTTTCTGGAGTAGTTTTAAGAAATAAACAATTGTTATGACTGTGATGAATCGGCAACTTGTTGTTATTACGCTCAACTAGAAGGTAGATACTGTCAATTTTTTTCAAATTAGTTTCAATACAGTGTATTTAAAGTTAGTACCTATATAATTGTATAATGAACATTAGTTAAGATTACGTGTGACCGTTTAGTTGCACTATCTCTGAATCAGATTTTTCGTCGAATTACATACTGACATTTACTAACCAACCTTCCAGAATCCAGATGTTCCACTGACATATTATTGTGTCATTAATTCCAATAGTTTATCATACTCCTAGCCTAGATATTAATGCGGTGCTAGTGTGTGCGTAATATACGAGTACACAGGTGCACTCTCTTTCACATTTATAATAAAAAATATTTAAGTGAAACAGGAATCCGTCATATCCGGCCGGGGACAGGACAATTGTATTTTAACGCGATTACCAAACCTCTGCGATGAACAGTGGGCCGCATCACATCACCTAAATCTGTCAAAATATCTCAAATGATAGAACTCTGTGATCAACATAAGGTTGAAATATGGTTGCGGAAATCTGACCGATCATGGTAGGTTGATGTGGGGCCCTATGTACCACGAACTCCACGTGCTTTCCGAGGCGGCACGGAGGTGTATTACAAACTCCTCAACTTTCTAACTCACGAGCTTTTTCTGTGTTCTTTTCAATCCACTACGCTTAACGAATTTTACTACCTCTAGTTACACTATCAACAAACAGAGATATGTTAATCCGCTGAAGCGTCCACTCTAGCTCTGCACTCCAAATAAAATTAGCACTGCAAATAAAATTAGTTTAAGTAAATAAAAGTAAATACATCTAGGTGTTGTACCTATTTACTTTTTAAGAATTTTAGAGGAATATACATTTTAGGTTTAAGTTATTCGTTAAATGAGAGTGAAAATTACTGGGACGCGACTACTTAGTATAAATAACAGAATTTAGAAAAAAGAGTGTTTATAATAAACTCCGGTCGCATAGTTTTGTATTTTTGTAACGTATTATGTTACAAACAAAATGAATTTTATCATTATTTTATACTTGATTTACACAAAAATTCGTCGACCGTCTCTCCTGACGACCAATGTCATAGTGTTCCCACATATTGCAGGTCGGCGATGGGCCTGGGGTACGCAAGCGTAGGCCTGCAGCACTCCCGGTCGGCGGTCCTGCACGCGCAGGTGCCGCCGCACTACCGCTCCGTGATGCCGCCGCACGCGATGCTGAACAACGCCGACAGCGGCACTCATACGCAGGTGAGCACCAAACTAAACGCTGCGCCATCTATGGATACAGCTTCGTCGAGTCCTCGCTTGCGGGTTAGAGAGGCGCAGAGGCAGGATAAGGGGACTCGGAAAGGTGCAGGCGGCAGGCGCATTCTTTTCACGCTACAAGCACCTGATGTTCTTGTATTACCCCCGCGCCCCTGTACCCCGCAAATGAGGACTCTGTTAGTGCTGTTGTAATAGACACTATTTTGCAACGAAAGGTATATGTAGTATGATGTGCTGTGTAGTATGATGTGCTGGCAACTGTACAATCTTAAATGTTTGACAGCATTTAAGTTACTTGCGTAAATTATTATGCACAACTTGGTTACATTACAGGTTAGCGGGCCTCGTGTGCACTTCAAGCTGCAGCCGCAGCAGGGCGTCGTTCCAGAGAAGAAGAAGTCCCCTCCCTCGTCTCTAATCAACGGAAACAGCAAGAGCATCAGGCCTCAGTCCTTCACGCCCGGCCTCAAGCGGTCCAAGTCGTTGACGTCGGCTGACGCGCTGGCAAGTGGTATGGCGGCCTTGGGGCTGGCAGCCGATGCAGGGGATCTAGGCACGTTCCCAGCGGAGATACAGGAGTGCATTGATAAGGCTCTTGAAGGTGAGATCTTGATCGTTTTACTGGATTTGCTTGGCGTCAAAACTAGGTATTCTTGTCGACATCTGCTTTGGTGGTACTGTGCAGGGGACCAGCACGTTTCTGGCGTTGATGAGCAGTGCTCTTGAAAATGTGATAAAGCTTATTTTAAATCACTTGCCATAATTGGGTTGCAATCATGCCCACTGCTAAGTCATTTCAGATACTCTTTCATGTATGTTTTTGTTTTCTACCTAAGCCTAAGGCAGAGAATGGAGTCCGAAGTATTAGGATGATTTGATGATTTTAATCTCTGCCAGCTGCTATTGTTAAGTTTATATTTACAACGTTCACGCAATTAATGTTATATTCATGCCATTCACACAATCAATAATGTTCCAGATCCAAACGCGGTGATGGCTCGCACGCTGATGGACGCAGTGGGGCATCTCGTGTCGCGCGCGGTGGAATCCCCGCGGTACGCGTTGCCAGCCGCGCGGCGCTGCATCGCCGTGGTCGAGCGCGAGACCGGCGAGACGTTCCTCGAGTCGCTGCTCAACACGTGCCAGCAGTGGTACCACGACCGCGATAAGGTCAGTTCACTTTAAAATCATGCCTACTTATAATAAAATTGCTGGTTTAGATGTTGGTCATTTCGCAACTCTGGTCTTTTTGATACTTCAGACATTTATAGCATCTTGGTCATTCATTACATCCTACAAGGCTTTCCGAAATCATTCGGAATGGATCGAATTCGCAACGAGTACTTTGGCGACAATCTCTGTTCGTGCGACATCGCCGATAAGCTCCAAGAGAGTAGGTTAACTGTATTGGTGTGGACATGTAACATGAAAATCTTACGAGTAAGTGACAAATGTGACAGCCACTTTGAACATCCCATGCGACCAGAAACAAGATGGGCGGATGTGGTCAAGAAAGACCTATGCCTTTAAGATGTCTCCGTAGACGATTCGTCCGATAGGGTAAAGTGGAAAATAAAAATTAAGTAGTTATCTGATGCATACAATTATAATAATAATAATAAATTGTTTAGTTCAGATCACTATTTAATTGTGATCCATATGTGGGTTGGTAATAATGCCCAGGGAAGAGAGTTACAGGTGGAACTGAATTGGTTTCAATATTTCTTGTCTCAGTGCGTACGAACTGCGTGTTCGTTGCAACAGGCAAATACTACATTTAATTAAAATTCTATCATGTAAAAGAACTACATGATTATTTTGACCTGTCTTGCCTGGATGCCGGTTACAGCACACATGGTTCATCAAGCCAGAGCTTATAGATAGCATACTATACTGCCGCCGCAGACACTTGTTAGACTTTTTACCAATCGATACTGGGGGCAACTGGGCTATTTATGTCTTTTAGTTAGTGATCATTTAAGTTTTTCTTTATAATGCCTCGAGGATTATAAGACCGCGGGCGGGTTGATAACAATTAAAAGTAAAGTCGGCCTATTAGATCCCACTGCTGGGAAAAGGTCTCACCTCAACTATGAGGAGGTACGAGCCATACTTCACCACGCGGGCTCAGTGCGGATTGGTGGAAGGGAGTATGTAAGGCAAGTGACAAACCTTACTGTCAGAAGTCATCAAGCCGCCCTAGGGCCTCTGACTAGGCTTAACGACTAATACCACAGATATTAGCCGGGACCAACTGCTTAACGTGCCTTCCGAAGCACGGAGATGCTTGTCATGGACGTCACTTAAATGGTCGGAATGGTCACCCATCCAATCACGACCGCACCGTGGGTTGCTTAACTTTGGTATCACTACCAAAGCGCTGCCGCCACTGCGCCACAAGCACCTCACAAACAATGATAACAATTGATTTTCTATTATGTCTAGAAACATGCTCAAGCTTGTTTATGGTATGTTACATTCCAGTTACTAGGCACCATGGTGGGCGGCGGGCGGCCTCGTCTCATGGCGTTCCTGTCGTTTCTTCTCGAGATGTACTGCCAGCTGCGGCGGCGCGCCATTCAGCGGAGAGGCGCCAGCGCGCAGCCCGGACAAGTGCTGCTTACGCTCATCTGCAAGTGCTGCGAGGACTGCATCCGCCAGCCTGTTCCGTCGGCCAGTGATGTAAGTGTATTCTCCTCGAATTTTAGCTACTTACGGCGGCAAATCTCGACAGTCATCAACCAGGCACGCAGGAATTAGTATAGTCCACAGGTCCATGTGTAAGTCCGTGCTGGGGACAAATCCCACCACCTCCGATGGCCATCCGCCATAACAACCTCGCGGTTATAAAGGCCGAAGCGCTGAGATGCGCTCGAATTTTGCGTCTGCTCTTAGACAGTGTGCAGTCCACCGCGCGCAATATTTGACTTCTCAGACAAGTGCTGCTCACGCTCATCTGCAAGTGCTGCAAGGACCGCATCCGCCAGCCCGTGTCGTCCGCCAGTGATGTAAGTGTAGTTATCGTTCTTCTCGAATTTCGGTAACGGCGGCCAATCCCGGCAGAGGTCAAACAGGCACGCAGGAATTTGTATAGTCTACAGGTCCAAGTGCTGCTGACACTCATCTGCAAGTGCTGCGAGGACCGCATCCGCCAGCCCGTGCCGTCCACCAGCGATGTGTGTCTCCACGCTAAGGACCAGTAGTTACGGGCCAGTGCTCAGCCCGGACAAGTGCTGCTCACGCTCATCAGCGAGTGCTGCGAGGACTGCATCCACCAGCCTGTTCCGTCGGCCAGTGATGTAAGTGTAATTTTCCTCGGATTTCAGCTACTTACGGCATCGGCACACGGCAATATACATGAAACATTTTTTCTTCTATTCCTACTTAGGCTTCGCGCACATGGGCCACCAACCACCGCTACCGGTGACTGTTACGCGCCACGCCCTTTGATCCCGCGCAAACGATGGTTCATTCTACACTTATTTGGTATGCTAGAGAGCTAGGGCATTTGACAGATGTTTTGTCAAAATGGCGAGTGGCTAATAGCGGTGTGTCATGAATACTACTATGTCGTTAGTGGACGCTACTTGCTTGACGTGTGCAGAGTAGGGATGGCGATCTGAGATCGATTAATCGAAGAATCGATTTTTGTAGCCAAAAAGATCGATTTTTTAAATCGATATGTAGTACTGTATCGATTCAGTGAATCGATATTTCACCCTTGAAAATCATCGATCACATCACATTCGATTTTATTTTTCGGTATAAACAAAAAAAAATATTTACAATTAATTGAATATACCCGTATTATGAGTGCTGCCGGCAGCCGGTTAAAGGGTTATTCATTCAAAAACTCGCGAGATGGCTGCATGTTTGAATTCCTTCGCCTCTCTTTAAAAAAAAGTTACGTTAAGTTATTTTTTATCATCGAATTACCTGATTTTACAAATAATAGATCGTTAAATTATAATATCTATCTTTAGACAAAAACTTGAGAAAAAGATCGATTTTTCAGAAATCGATCTTAGTGGCCTCGATTTTTTTGTGGATCGATTTATTAGGTCACGATTTGAATCGATTTAAAAATCGATGTTTTTCGAAAAGAATCGCCATCCCTAGCAGAGGCATATTAAAAAATAATAATTTGCTTGTCGCTAGCAATTTATGGCTGTGGTCGGTGGTGAGAATAATATAAAACACATCGTTTGTATACATTATTTCCGAGCATCAAAATGTTAGCGCGAGTTACCTGACACGCAGCGCCATCTTTTGGTAGCTTACATAACTAAAGTTGTATCAAGATACACAGTATGAAACACTAGTGTGAGCTTAGGTTTAGGTCTATACATTTCTAAAGAAAATAATTTGATAATCCATTCTTAGGTTTAGCATTGGCTCTAGTTTGTATGTCTGGTGTTATTTCTTTAAAAACGAGTTAACATTTCTTCCAGACGGAGAATCTATTCTTCGTGCTGACGTACATCGGCCGCGACCTTGAGTCGCAATTACCGGGCGACCTCGAGCGTTTGCTGACGGGCGTGCGCGACGCCTTCCTCAACCCCGCCGCCGCGCCCTCCACGCGCCGCACGCTGCTACAGCTCATCGAGCTGCACGCGTCGCGCTGGCAACTGCCGGGCTGCGCCGTGCTGTACTACTACCCTTCCTCCAAGTAAGTGTTACTCCCCACGTAGGTAGCAAAAGGTGCGCTAGATGGCGGTAGTAGCTTCTTGTAGCAGCCGCCGCGCCCTCCACGCGCCGCACGCTGCTACAGCTCATCGAGCTGCACGCGTCGCGCTGGCAACTGCCGGGCTGCGCCGTGCTGTACTACTACCCTTCCTCCAAGTAAGTGTTACTCCCCACGTAGGTAGCAAAAGGTGCGCTAGATGGCGGTAGTAGCTTCTTGTAGCAGCCGCCGCGCCCTCCACGCGCCGCACGCTGCTACAGCTCATCGAGCTGCACGCGTCGCGCTGGCAACTGCCGGGCTGCGCCGTGCTGTACTACTACCCTTCTTCCAAGTGAGTGTGACTTACTCAACGTGTACGTAGCAAAAGGTGCGCTAGATGGCGGTAGTAGCTTCTTATTGTGGTGGACCTTGGCGCGCCGCATGATGGGACCGTCACTGAATAGGTTGAGTGTATTATGATTCATATTGTATTTTTAAACTAGAATGTGCTCGACTCTGACGCGAACTAATAAATTACACTGTATCTTCTTCTTCTTAAGGTGCCATCTTCTGTCGAAGTTCGGCGACCATCATAGCAACTTGCACCCTTGATACCGCCGCCCTAAACAATGATCGGGTACTCCTTCCAAACCATTGGCGTAGGTTCTTCAGCCAGGATACCTTCCTACGTCCGACACTTCTCTTGCCTTGAATCTTTCCCTGTATGATTAATTGCAAAAATTCATATTTCGGGTTGCGCATAATGTGTCCAAGATATTCCAGCTTTCTCTTCTTGACGGTGTATAAAACCTCTGTGTCCTTGTTCATGCGGTCCAAAACTGTTATGTTTTTAATTTTGTCTCTCCAGGATATCCTTAACATCTTCTGTACACCCACATCTCAAAAGCCTCAACCCTTTTGCACATCGCTTCAGTGAGTGTCCATGCTTCGACGCCGTACAGTAGAATGGAGAAAACATAACAGCGGGCAAGTCGCGATCGTAGCTTGATGTTCAGCTTTTTGTTGCATAGCAGCTGTTTTAGCTTCATGAAAGCAGTTCGAGCTTGTTCAATACGGCACTTTACTTTCAGGCTATGGTCGCCCTTGTCGTCTACCCAGCAACCCAAATACTTATATTTATGGACGTGTTCTAAAGGTTGTCCGCTACAAAACAATACAGCAGAAGCTGGAGGTGTCTTTGAGATAGTCATGTATTTAGTTTTCTTGCTGTTGACATTCAGACCATGTTCCGAACTAACAACCTGTACTTTATCTAAGAGTATTTGCAGGTCTTCTATTGTTGAAGCGATAAGCACCGTATCGTCAGCATAACGGATGTTATTAATTACTTGGCCATTGACAATTATGCCCATGTCCAAACCACCCAGAGCTTCTCTGAAGATTATCTCGGAGTACACATTAAAGAGCAGAGAAGAATGGATGCATCCCTGTCGCACGCCCCGCAAGATTTCCACTTCTTCAGTCAATCTACCCTCCACGCGTACATTTGCCGTTTGGCTCCAGTAGAGGTTTGCAATGAACCGTATGTCCCTTGAGTCGAGGCCAATGAATTGTAAGATATCGACCATTTTCGAATGCTGCACCCTATCGAAGGCTTTCTCATAATCGATAAAACATACAAATACATCCTGATTCATTGATACACTGTATCGATGACTACATTGTATATTTTCTTTGAATACCATTCCAAACTCCAGCTTCTGTACATAGTACTAGTACTTATTCTGTGGTACTGTGTACTGTGACCCCCACGCACCGCACCCTCCTGCAGCTCATCGAGCTACACGCGTCCCGTTGGCAGCTGCCGGGTTGCGCTGTGCTGTACTACTATACTACCCTTCTTCCAAGTGAGTGTGTGTAGCTCCCCGCGTAGGTAGCAAAAACGTACCCACGCGCGGCGAGCCACCGTGGTGGGCTGAGTCGGGACTAGTGAGCGAGCAGTGACACGCGCGCGCGTTCTTTTACCGTCGCTGGCTAGACGAGCGTGAATAAAGTGCTTGAAAGGTGCGCTAGATGGCAGTAGTAGCTTCTTGTAGCAGTTGACCCTAGTGCGCCACATTATAGGACTTCAGTGAAGAGGATTATGAATCGTATTCCAGAGTTATAAGAACGAAATTATCTTGCAATGAATTTCTGTGAGTGTCTAAACGAAATTGTTTTTGACTTTGAATTTGCCAACTAAATTCCGCTATTTCGCGCCGTGCTCTACTACCACCCCTCCTTAAAGTGACTGTGTGCACTGTGCCGACCCTCCCTCTTGAATGTGTTTACTTGTAGGTACATTTCTCAAAGTGTTGATGAAATCCCATGCCGACTCGCTGGCGTAGCAAGCACTTACTTGAAATTCGTCAAGTGCCTAACGTCCTCTGTAGCTCAGTTGGAGCGATCGATCCGGATAGTGATCCGGGTGATCCGGATCGCTCGTACTAACTGAGCTTAGGGGCTTCGAGTCCTACCAGAAGACGGTCGATGGATGTTTGTGTGCGAAAACTAGCGTGAGCGTCCACACCGCCGTACGATGCCTGGTCGTGCTAACCCGTCCTCCACTACTACCTCTCCTCCACTACTACCCCTCCCCCGTTCTCCTTCGTTTTGCCCCCTTCTTTCACCTCTTTTGTCCTTGCCACTTTCCTGTTAAACGAGGTCGACTTATGTGTGACCCGACTAAAATCTGATACAAAAATGTTATTTCACAGGTAATGTGACCTCCAGTGAATGGACGGACAGTGAATGTCCTGCATACGTCTCTCTGTGCCGAAAACGTCATGGCGATATGACTTTTTGTCTGCGGAATACACGTAAGGCACAAGAAATGTTAAATTGTGTAACTGCATATATTTTCATAAACAGCTGTCGTAAAAATGAGCCTATCATCTAGATATATATTCTGCCAATATTTTTGGTTATTCATTACTTTTGGGGCATATTATAAGCCAAAATGTATTCAAACAGGTATAACAATCGTTTTATAATTACACATCACATAGCAATAATTCATTCTATCTATGTAAACGCGATATGATACCATGCATAGTAAGAGGCCACCCAACAGGAGAGAGTGGCAAATAATATTATGGATTTTATACAGCTAAACAAAGGTTACAAGCATTTCTAAGCGAATATTTGAGTATACTACAACACTGTGAATTAGTTAAGGTACGGGAGGTAATTAATTAGTGGTATCGTCCCTTGTGCGTATTTAGGCATGAAGCTGCCATAAGCTCATTTTGTGCCTTTGATGATTTTAGGTAAAAATTTACAGCCTCGGCACTTTCAAGTTAAAATTAAGTTTGCGTAGATTTGTTAGTGCTAGTTAACTAACATTTGACATTTTATAAAGTATAAAAACGTTTAATATTTTCTTGAAAGTGTGAGCGAGTACGTTTAATATTGAAATAAGGTATTAGAAATTTAGCTTAAGGTGGATTTAATTTAGGCGAGGGATATTATGCCTTTAAAGTATTAAAGAAGTATGTGTATCATAAGTAGTTTTAGACAAACGAACGATGTACACTACTGTACGACCTTCGCATAGTATTTCGTGCATTGTAGGCCTTTGTCAAATTATGTTTTACTGTAGTTATTTGCCATCTTGATAAGTAGCGCTGAAATAACGCTTGTCATATCGTTTGTCTAAGATATCAATAATTTATTATATTTATCTTTGTTTTATAGTTTAACACTAAGCACAATAGTAATGTTATATTATTGCACTCTGGGTTTTAGTTTTTGTGATTAAACACCATTCAGTTTTAAGGAATATAACATATTGCTAAATATGATAAAACTGTAATAATTTATTACAGTTAATTTTATTATAATTCTTATTTTCTTTATCAACGGATTGACTGAAACTATAGCAAAAATGAACCGTATCAATGTTAATGCTTGTGATATTATAGTAAATTTAAGTTATTTCGTTTCTGATATCTTTTCTGTCCTAACCAAAGACTGTTCTGTCATGGAGATTTATACTTTTATTACTTATTATATCAAAGAAAATTAAATTTTGTTGAAACTGGACCAAATTTTCTTGTTGTGCACGACTTTTCAAATTCTAAATAAGTACATATAAAATTGTTTGGAATTTAAAATGTAATGCATCTGTGAACATAAGTTCGACTAGTTATAGACTGTTGTGTGATCAATGTTTCAAACATAAAAATAACGTTAAAATAGTTAGATAAAAATATTTAAAAAAAGACCATGAACTTTTCGTTATTTTTACTCATTGCATTCGTAGCGGTTAAGGTAATGGCATGTTTATAAAAAAATATAAAAAATACAAAAAAAAATGGTGCTAACAACATTGGTGTATTGTATATTACTTTAATCGGGTACAGGCTAGCATTAGTCTCGTTACCGCTGTAATTTTGTACCTACATAAACCAATAAAAATTATATCAAAAAATAAATATTTCATTTTTAAGTAAGAGTTAGACATAACTCGTACCTACCTAAACGCACATAATTATTAATTGCACGTTTTTTTTAATTATCATAGTTTCTCCAAAAGAGAAATATAATAATAATTATACTTGTTAACTACCTAGTTTGCTAACTACCTATACTACCTTGGTATAATAGGTACAAAAGGTTTTGTTGTTGCTATAGTACTAAGGTTGTATATACAGATGTAACAGAAACTCTGTCCGAGTAAAAGAGGTGGTTAAATAACAGCATTATTAACAAGAATACGTACAAGATCAAGTAACCTTTGTTAGTCTATAATAAAAGTTGTTTTTCTTTTTATTAGCGTAACAGAATCGCCACTCGATAGGACAGGGTTCTCGTTAACGATATCCATTCGAAAAAGTACGAACAACCTTATATCCAGTCGCCCTCGCGGGCGAACAACAAATTTATAAACTAAAAACAATATTAAATGGAGGCTTCTATAAAACAAACGTGAAATTTAGAAGTTTTTTCTTTACATTAATAACGGCAACAGGTAGATGCTTGAAATTTTCACAGAATATCTAATATATAATTATAAACTTAAAAAATAAGTCATATTTTAAATAATAATAATATTTCCAAACAACAAACGTGCATAACCGTTTTTTGCTCGAAATGAATAAACGGCTTCACGCAGACGCTTGAAATCTTCACAGAATAATGAGTTGTAAACAAACTTTAAATATAAATTATTAAATTAACAATAAAATATATACTTAAGAGGAGCTCCCATACAAACGTAATAGGTATTTTAAACTAAAGAAGATCATAATATAGTGTTTAATATAGGTACGGAACCCTTCGTGCGCGAGTCCGACTCGCACTTGGCCGGTTTTTTATAAATTCATATGAACTTTGTTTTTTTCTCTGGCAGAGGGGAACGCGTGCGCTTACCACGTGCTGTTTTACAAGGTCCTCTGAAGGAGGGACGCGCTTACGTCACGAATCGGCCGATTGACGGAAATTATAAGAAAAAACAGGTTTCACTAACGTGCCGCTTGTGATTATATGCTTAGTGGGGCGCTGACCAATTTCCATAAAGATTTTCGTCACGCAGACGAGAGAGGGTTAGCAAGCTTGTAGAAACTCGCACTCGCACTAAGCCCTCTTGTCTTTGTGCTGTGTGTGACAAAGTGATGTTTGTTTACCTAAGGGCCGAGTGCGAGTTTTTTTACGTTTGCCCCTAAATCCGCATGACGAAAATTTGTATGGAAATCTGGTCAGCGCCTCTAGCGGCACGTTAGCGAAACCTGCTTTTTAGGAGTCCGTAGTCCTGACAAGAAACCCTTATTCCGTTATTACAAAAACTTACAGCCCTTTCACACAGCAGTCTAGTTTTTTGCAGGATCCCGTTTTCTGCAGGATCCCGTTTGATCGCAAAAGCGATTATATGCTAGTGTGCTAGTGTTCAATCGAGCAAACCGCATGCAGGATTCTGCAAAATGATGATCCTGTCGATTTGTGCAGTTCGGTTTTGTCACCGGAAATGTCTATAGCAGTGTTCACATGGCTTCCTGCGTGCGGTTTTTTGCTGTGCAGGGTTTTTTCGACCAAAAACCCATCGACAAGGAGATCCTAAATAGAAAATGGCGCTGGATTGGACATGTTTTACGGAAGCCTGATAACCACCTGTCCAGACAAGGGCTAACATGGCAAGCGTTTAAGATGAGAAGGCCGGGCCGCCCTTGTACCACCTGGAGGCACTCGGTTGAGAAAGAGGCTGCATCATCTGGTCTCGGATGGAAGGACCTAAAAGCTACCGCGCAAGATAGAGAGCATTGGAAATCCCTTCTTCGAGCCCTATGTCCCTGATGTGGGACAACAGGATTGCATCATCATCACTGCTTTTTGCGGGATAGTGGATTGGTGGCAGCCAAACTTATCACTTTCTGTTTTGACTCATTTCTTCTCAAATCGCTCATAAGATTCGGAAGAATACCAAAATTCGAGCGTTATGTCAGAATAGGATGAACCCAGAATCTTTTCTTTTCACTGCCGACGCCGATAATACCAATAGAATATTACGGCACGAAAAATTCACGTCCATTTAACTTGGTAACCGGCGCCGAGGAATAGTTACTAACTAATTACGCCGACAAAGTGGTAGAACAAAAGTTTGTAATAAAATGTTGCAGCATTTTTTGGAATTGGGCAGCTCCCCTACATGTGAAGTCAGAATGTTTTTTTTCGACGTCTGCCCCCATTGCGTATTTTTAATACTTCTTCTTAGCGAGTCGATGGAACATGAGAAAAATACATCGTAGCAGCCCAGAATTCAGCCACTTCTATTGCGGGTCGACTGCCGTCCATTAAATCCTTTGGCGTGCAGGTGTTGGGGCACGCCGGGCACGATGTTAAGTGTGCCATAGTTTGCACCGCACCACAAACACAGTCCACATCGGAGCCTACCGAAAATCCCCAACTGACCATGTACCATTTTTAATACTTAGGGCTTTTGAAATGACTCGGGGGCTTTTAAGACAAGCGGTAGCGGCTAAGATAACTATTAGTTTAGTAGTAATAGTCATTGAACTTGGGTGTTGGATAATTTTGTACTAAATACAAAATCCTTATAATAAATTCTTTTAAGTAGCTAAGATGAAGTAGTTGCTTGTTAAAACTGAAAAAAGGTCATAATATAGTGTCTAATTTTGTATATAGAATTATAGATAATGGTACGGGTGTCCATTACTCCAACAGGAAAGGGTGATCTACAGCTGAGTGGTTCTCCGAGGGCCGGTTTTTGGCGGTCACACGTTCTTAATTCCGAACTCATTCAATAAATAGCTTCGGAATCAACTTTAAATGCTTCTCTGTTTATTCATCTACACGAACATAGTTATAAACATAAAATAGGGCTAACAATTATTTTTTAAATAATACTTAACCGCCAAAAACGGGAGCAAAACCGGTGTTCTCCGCGCGTCCGCACGACCTCGCGCTCAGTTCAACCACTAATATCTTTAATGTTTGTTGTGTTATGTACACATACTATATGTCAAAAAATTTGTTAATAAGTCAAGATTAATAAACTACAAAAACAGTATAGGTGTCGTTTAAACAGAAAGTGTTAGAAAATATTTTGTCTTGGTCACACGATTGTAGTAGATTCGTAAACACGACATATAAAGCCTCATAGCTTCAAAGAGCCTCAACTTTCTGACAAGCTTAATGGCCCTACGGAAACTTTAGTTCCAGTACAGCATCATTGGAGGACAAATGCCTTTCTTATCGCTTTGATACAGAAAATACAGGCACATAAATTCATCAACTTTTTTCTGGCAACCTTTTGAAGAAACCCTTCATGGTAAAATTTTAAAGATAATGTAATGATTTAGATGTAAGTGTTGTATGTTCAGTATAAAACCTCTTTTCAAATCCTTTGTCCGCTATTTAGTTTTAATATTTGTCAAGAAACAACTAGTAATTTTTTGAAAATGTGAAATTTTCGTAACTTTCGTGACATGGTTTTCGTGGACATTTGACCACGAAGGTTATCTTTCACACCACGTAAGGTTACGAAGGTCTCTTTATGCAATCTTAATTTACTTTTCTATCAGTCTGTGAATGTTTTTAAATACCCATGTAATCGTTTTCTCCCAAAGATATTAGCAAACGATAGCTTGTGTCTACCTACACAAGCTATCGTTTGCTAATATCTAATAATTGCTCATAGCATGAGTTTTTCTTGATTTAATCTATTTTATCCAAATATGGTTGATATGCCTATTACATTGAACCTTGATGTTCTACTAACTAAATAAATGGTTGGCTTATTAATTTATCGACGTCAATAAGGAAAGTTCTCCATAGAATTCATTTACAAACAACTTGATAAAACACTGTCCTTGATTGAATGTGTGCACATGTGGAATAAAAAGAATTTGGCATAACCAATACATCACACACCTTTGATTAATAACATCACACACACAGTTGGGGCAAAGAAGCTGGAGGGTCTTGGCACTATGCTTATCTCCCAATAAGTGAGCCTTAAAATTAACTTGGGCCAGACTAATTTTAGTCGAATTACCGTGTTCAAGTGGCACTCTCTCCTGTATCTATTGGAAAAAAACTGTGATCTACTGTGTTAGACGACAGTAGTACGTTTACCTGGGAAAAGTGATTTGTGAGTGAAGTGGTTCATCTTGGCTAGACAGAGTCCAAAAAACTACGCAAGGGCATCATTTTGACCCAAATACTTCAGTGCTTAAAAACAAACTTTTCTATGTAATAAAAAAAGTGTAAAGACACACAAAGAGCTATGTTTGGTATTTCTCCACGGGATTGAATTGAAGAGATACGTAGAAGAACTTAGGTAACAGACCTATGACTGAGTGATCTACAGGGCTATCCTGTAGATCTCTAAGCTCAAGTGGCAGTGGGCAGGGCGCAGTGCAGAAAGGTTCTTGATTGGATTCCATTTGGTCAAGAGAGTAGCGTAGGGCGTCCACCAGCAAGATTAACAGACGACCCTGCAAAGCTCGCATGATCGCACTGGATGCAGGCCGCATGTAACCAGTCACGTTGGAAGTCTTTGAGGTAGGCCTATGTTTATCAGTGGACGTCCTGCGTCTGATTATGTTATTGATATGCATTCAGTACATTAGCTAACAAAAATTAACCTTTTTTTGTACTGGACTAGAGAAACTTTACTTTCTATCTACTAGTTGTTTTTAAAATATTATACATTTTATGCCATTACTGTTCGATAGCTGGGCAATGGCCTCCCCTGAGTGTGTCCATTTGTCTCTATTGTTGTTGTTAGGAAAATCCGCAGCAAAATTAAATATCTAAACAAAGAATTGTTTTGAATTAATGTAAAGAACATAATGACCAGTCAGCGGTTAGCGCATAATTTAAAACAAGAATCGCTTTCTCAGTGTAAATACAATGGCTTTTTGTATCTTAAAAAATAAAAATTAAGAGGAAACATGTTATGACCCATAAGATAAAAAAAAATAAGATGCAGGTGCTGCGGTAAGCAGCAAAATGATCTGACTCGTTAAATGACGTTACCACTGAACCAGTTTTTTTCAAAGTGGCTCCTGTTGCGAAAAATATGGTTCAAAGCTAACTGAGATAGATTGAGCATGTTTAACGAAGAAATGAAAAATACGCTAAATAAAAATGAGTTAGTAAAAAGAAAGACTTTTCTATACAATAAAGAAGACTGTTGACTACATGGTGAACAATCATTGACAAAGTCATGTAACAGTATCAGCCGACCAAATAAACAGGACAAACTGATCTGGCCCACAGTGAAATAGCAACTAGCAGATATTATGTTATCAGTCATTTAATAATAAAAATAATAAATTCTTTCAACAAACACACCAATTACCTAGCCCCAAACTAAGCGTGAGCTTGTGCTATGGTGACTAGAATAACGGATAGACATACTTATATACATTTCTATAAACATCCATGACTTGGGTACAAATGTTCGTGCTCATTACACAAACACTTGCCCCTTGCGGGACTCAAACCCGCAACCGCCTGGTTTAGAAGTCCGGGGTGCAAACGACTATACCAAGACGGTCGTCAATGTGCCTGCTGATACATGACATTTATTTGATGCCTTAAGTTGGTTTATGTTTATATTAACTTTAGCTATTGTTATCTGCAAACAAAACATTTATTTCTACTTCATCGTCAAATCGGAACCTTTTACTATATAAAAGGTTAAAAGATTTATTATTTAATGCTTTTCATGCTTTTTACTACAAAAAAAAAACTACTATTTAATTAAAAGCAGGTATAATTCTAGTTATTTATGTTTTATTTGAAATATTTTTATGTAATAAAATAGATCTTCGCTATGAAAAATAGGTTTCGTAACTTTCGTGGAATCAGAAATAACTTTCGTGGGTACCGAAATTTCAAAATTAAATATCGGAGGGAATAACAAACCGATTTGTTTGATTCTAACAGGATTCATTATAATTTTAGGCCTTCTTTAGTGTAGTATTTTTTTCTTGTCAAAAAAACTTAAACTAAAAATCGCCACGAAGGTGACGCGGAGAATGCTTTTCGGAGAATCACTCAGCTAATTGAATTATGCAGAAAAATAGTGCGTAATCTGCTATTAATGTGCGCCAAATAAAAAAATAGTGGGGGTTTTCGTTTTCCAATAAAAGCGAAAAAACAGATTCTGCTGGAGAAATGTCTCTCCAGCAGGAAGATTTTGAAATAGTTGTCTGACAGTAAAACAAAGTATATGGGCGTGTAGATCTTACTTTTCTACGAATGTGGCACCTAAAATCAAAACTGTGGGCCATATCTCGATAGAGATATTCAATTTTCTGCTGGAGTGACTTTTCGCAAAATCTTCTATCTCGGATCCCATCGCATGTGCGGCCGTAGAGTAAACGGATATGGATAGACTGTAACTAGTGACGATAAGCCCAATGATTGAATCTAAGGAAATATATACTGTTAAAAAGCTATGAAGATTTCTTGAAAAACATAAAATACGAGATACCGCTTAAATTTGAGAACCAGTGAGTTCATTGATGACAGTATTTGAATGGCCTTGTTCTTCTTAACAACTGTGAACCGTTGAAAGACCATGTACACGTCTGTTCTTGCATTAAATAACTTTTGACTCCTAACTGATAATGCATAAATATGACGTGAAAATGCGAAAAACTGAATTAACTAAAGATATACTAGTATAAACGAATAACTAGTGAGTAAATCAAAGCGTACATGCTGAAAATTTCAGCTTGAAATATGGCCTATTGAAGAAGATATCCACCAAAACCCTCATGCCTGGTTGCAACAGCAATCCTGTAAACAACAGCTAATGACTGGTTGTCCGACCAAATTGGAATGGTCACAAAAAAGCGGCCGTTTCATACATATGGGTGACCTTCCTAATACAATCATGTTAAGTGAAGCTGATTTTTGTACAGTCGCGCTAATATAATTTAATAGCGATCATGGTCTAGTAATCTATTATCAAGTAATACTGGTGTTTGCTTAACGATGTCGGAACCCTTATGAGTTGGTAAATGAGACGAATTATCAGTAAATATTTTTTGTAACAGACCTACTTTAAATTGTAAAATATTTTTATATTTTACGTACACGACGTAAACGTAAAAGCGCGACATAAGATCTCCATACAAATTTCAATCGAAAAGAGACTGGGCACTTCTGGACCAAAGGTTGAAAAATAAAAGTGAGCGGCCACTTCAGAATCGAATTTTAAATTACAGCTATGAATATATGCTTATTTTTTTCTTAAGAGCATAACTTTCAGATGTAAATAGTTTAAGAAATAATGTTCATTTTATATTTTTAATATATTTTTTGTTGTTTTTAATAATAAGAGTAAGTTCGCAAACGCTTTAAAACAGGAAAATGTGACATAGTACAAAATCACAGAAGCCTGACAGCGAAGTAATGTTTTAAAAAATGTAAGCACATATCATTGCTTATAAATAAAGGTTAATTCCAGAAGCGGCCGCCTGTTTTTTTCTTTGTCCAAGCTCTATACTAATTTGCCCACTCTCCTTTTTCTCTTATTTCTCGTTGATCGATTATGAAAAAAAAATGATATTGCATTATAGTATCCGTTATTTTAAGCATAACGTTGTCTGCAACGCGCTCCGATGTTTAGTTCACTAGAAAAATAATTAAAACTTAAATAAAAAAAAAAAAAGTTTATCAGTAATATTGAAAAATTTTGTTCGTTCACCTGTATGTTTTGTTCGGTAATATTGTTTGCCTGGCCGAGACCTACCCGCAGACACCTCATATGCACCAATACGACAGTAAATAGGGCAAAAATACGGCATATTATATTTAGGGACTTAAATTTATATCACGGTAGCCGAACGGCCAACCCACATATTTTAAATAGGTATAAAGGCTTGTACAGTTAGGGCGTGTAGAGTTAGAACTCTACATAAGATCTGATAACTTTTTGATTGTGTGTGAACGCTTGGCTCTACATAAGATCTGATAACTTTTTGATTGTGTGAGTCATATGGTCTCGTCTTGGGTGCATTTTAGATAGGATTACCTCTTCCTCATCATCATCCTCCTAGCGTTATTCCGGTTGTGCACTCGCACGCGAGGGCCCAGGGTCCGCTGACCATGATCCAGGATGTGGCAGATCAGGTGATTACAGTGGAGCGACTGCCATCTGACCTCCGTGACCCTGTTACCAGGGGAACCAGACCAGTTTTTGGATCATGGTTACACATGCAGTCGCCTGAATGTGCTCACGATGTTTTCCCTCACCGTAAGAGCATCGGTTAGTAAAACAACTAATGTACATAACTCAGAAAAAGTCATTGGTACATGGCGGCATAGGATTATATCTTCCTAAAAGTAATAAATCAAAGTATACATACCTAAAGCATAGCTTTGTATGATATCTCCATTCGAAAGGCTCGTAGGTAGGCTTCAAGTGTCACTGTCTTTAAGGTCCCAGATTCGATCCCCGGTCGGGTCTAATATAGAAATCCAAATTTTCTTTATTTACTGGGGTCTGGGCGTATGCTACAACCGTTGTTACAGATTTCTTTATTATTAATTATTTTTTTCCTACATAAGTGTACTTGGCCTAATATTTGACAACTAATTGTAATGCATAGTTAAGTAGGTCACCCATATGTATGAAACGGCCGCTTTTTTGTGACCATTCCAATTTGGTCAGACAACCAGTCATAAGCTGTAGTTTTGGGTTTTGGTGGATATCTTCTTCAATAGGCCATATTTCACGCTGAAATTTTCAGCATGTACGCTTTGATTTACTCACTAGTTATTCGTTTATACTAAAATATCTTTAGTGGATTCAGTTTTTCGCATTTTCACGTCATATTTATGCATTATCAGTTAGGAGTCAAAAGTTATTTAATGCAAGAACAGACGTGTACATGGTCTTTCAACGGTTCACAGTTGTTAAGAAAAACAAGACCATTCAAATACTGTCATCAATGAACTCACTGGTTCTCAAATTTAAGCGGTATCTCGTATTTTATGTTTTTCAAGAAATCTTCATAGCTTTTTAACAGTATATATTTCCTTAGATTCAATCATTGGGCTTAACGTCACTAGTTACAGTCTATCCATATCCGTTTACTCTACGGCCGCACATGCGATGGGATCCGAGATAGAAGATTTTGCGAAAAGTCACTCCAGCAGAAAATTGAATATCTCTATCGAGATATGGCTCACAGTTTTGATTTTAGGTGCCACATTCGTAGAAAAGTAAGATCTACACGGCCATATACTTTGTTTTACTGTCAGACAACTATTTCAAAATCTTCCTGCTGGAGAGACATTTCTCCAGCAGAATCTGTTTTTTCGCTTTTATTGGAAAACGAAAACCCCCACTAATTTTATATTTGGCGCACATTAATAGCAGATTACCCACTATTTTTCTGCATAATTCAATTAGCTGTAGATCACCCTTTCCTGTTGGAGTAATGGACACTGGTACGGAACCCTTCGTGCGTGAGTCCGCCTCGCACTTGGCCGGTTTTTCTTATATTTCCGTCACTCGGTCGATCGTGAGCGCGTGTGATGAGACTGACAAATAAAATGATAAAAATTCGTCGGCTGACTAACGTCCTCCGTAGCTCAGTTGTTAAGAGCACTCGCCCGGATAGCGAGGGGGCGTGGGTTCGAGTCCCACCGGATGACACAGTCGATTAATTTTTGTGAGCGAAATTAATTTCAATTTCGTAAAAATGATTACCGTACCTACTCGCATTAGGCCCTCTGAGCTCTAAGCCTCTGAGCATCCTCCGAGGGCCAAGTGCGAGTTTTCATTTGTTGCTCACACGCGCAGAAGTGCAGACGCGCTCACGATCGAATGTCATACATAGAAGAAAAAAAACAGGTTTCGCAAACGTGCCGCTAGGAGCGCTGTCCAAATTTCCATACACGTCACACGGACGAAGGTGAGAGTATGAAAAACTCGCACTAAGCCCTCTGTACATTGAGTAGATAGGATGGAGAGAGCATGGACGGCCTTCCCCTCTAGCCAAAAATGTTGGCCATATAGTTTGAGTGCTTATATAAAACTACTTGGTTGTGACCGTTTGACAGAATCTATCGCGAATTGTCGCAACAAACATCTCCGTGTAGAGGATTGAAAATGGTAAATTGTGCCGTTTTCGGACTCAAAAACCGCTCATCATTAGTAAATTTTTGGTTTCATGGCGTGACTTACCATTTTTGAGTACAAATACTTTTATTAACAGTATTTCGAAAATCATAGTTCTTTACTTTGAGGTTATTTCGACAAGTAAGCGATACACGTTGAGTTTTTTCTTCATAGTAGGAAGGCTAGTAGCTTCATAGTGTGGGGACAACAATGGTAACTAACTTAGGTAGTAGTTATTAGTTCGTTAGCTTATCGCCACAATTTTAATAATAAAATGTATGTTATCTAAATATTTAAACATACCAGAGACATAGGATGATAAAAGTACCTTAGTTTTTTTTTTTAATTTCCGATAGATCCCTTAGAGGTGAAAGGAGAAAGGAATGAAGCATTCTTCATTCCTTCAAACCATTGTTTGTGGTCAAAAAATACTGGCTTTCTTCTCACACAAGTGGGATTCAGTCAAGATGTTTCCGAGAATGTTCCCACAAAAAAAATATTTTGTTCGTGCAGCAGCAGCAGTCAGTGCCTAGGTATTTTGAAACTTAATAGCCAAGTGTGTAGTTTTTAGGGTTTCTTGCGGGTGAAAACGGGACTTATTATGTCGTAATTTACCATAAATACACCTTAACGTCATGTACTTACTTATTTATTTTCATTTATTATGGCTATAAATAAATATTATTATAATTATTGTTAAAAGTATTGTAACTGACTTCCCATTTTATTTGACGCCACACCAGCCAATGGGAAGCCAGCAAGCCAGTCGCTCCACTTAGTAGTAGTGGGTAGTGTAGCGGTGGGGAGTATTCGTTATGAGAATTATTTTTGTAAGCAGCAGTCTGGCTCGAGAATTTAAACAGTTAACATTACTAGAACTGAAGTGCTGTAGGTCCTTAGTTAGAATACCTAAACTTTTGTACTCAATATTACATAATTAAAATACAGTACAGTGAAATTATCCTGAGTTTCTATTCGACGCTGATACCCTTCTAGTTTTTGATAGTGAGCTATCATAATTAAGACTCCGACGTCCGTCTATCTGTCACCAGGCTGTATCTCGAAAACCGTGATTGCTAGAAACTTAGCGATAATAAGAACGGCAACCTGTAGACGCTTATCATACTCGCAGAATATTAAGTTGTATATTCACTTCAAAAATAGATCATAATTATCTTATATCTATATAATTATGTAACGGTAACAAGAACGGTTGAAACAATTATTATGATATTTGTGATTTTTTAATTTGCGTTCGTCTGGAATAGGATAATAAGTATTAAAATATGATATTCATCGAAAAAAAAATTATGGGGAGTAAACAACTGTATTTGGCAGTTAAACCTTCTATCCGGAGGGCGAAAAACTTTAGGAGATAAGTTCACATTATTTTTAACCAAAAAAACCTTTGTTCGTCAGTTGCACCATTTAATACGACCGTCTAGGTGTAGTGGTTCGCGTGGGGACGCGCTGGTCTAAAAGTCCGGGGAATTCTAAACCAGGCGGTTGTGGGTTCGAATCCCGCAAGGGGCAAATGTTTGTGTGATGAGCACGAGCATTTGTGTAATTAAGTCATGGATGTTTATAAATGTATATAAGTATGTATATCCGTTATCCTCGTCACCATAGCACAAGCTCGCGTTTAGTTTGGGGCTAGGCTAATAGGTGTGTTTGTTGAAACAATTTACTTATTTATTGTATTTAATAAAAAAAATGCATAGCAAAAGTGCGGTTTCTTTTAATTTCTCTCAAATACCTTACAAAATTGGGGTAGCCTAAACAGCCCAATACATAATAATTAGACTAATCTTTCCCGTAACATCACCATGATTATTCTCTTATTTTCAGATTAGAGTTGTAAATTACACATCTTTAATATACTTTTCAATAAATAAGCAGTAGTATTGTGCTAAATACACAAACAACATTCTAGATACTACTTTACTAAAGTACTTACCTATTTATAAAAATAAACAAGATTTGACTACGTCAGTATTTATACTTAAGAGGGCCATTCAATAAATACTTAGCCTACAAAAGAAAAAAGAAAATTTTGAGAAAGTAGAGATTTATTTTTCAACATAGTCTCCTTTAAATTCAACACACTTGGCCCAGCGATACTCCAACTTTTTCAATCCGTCCAAAAAATACGATTTCCCGAGGTCTTCAAAATAGGCCTCTGTGGCGGCGATGACCTCATAATTCGACCCAAATCTTTTGCCGACCAGTGACTTTTTCAGATTTGGGAACAACAAGAAGAAGTCACAGGGAGCCAAATCTGGAGAAACGGTGGATGGGGCAGCAATTCGTAGCGCAATTCGACCAATTTGGCCATGATGACGGCGGAGGTGTGAGCGTGAGGCGCGTTGTCGTGGTGGAACAGCACTTTTTTCTTTGCCAAATGGGGCCGTTTTTTTTTTCAATTCGGCATCGAATCGGCCCAATAAGTCAGAATAGTAGAGCCCCGTGATTGTTTTACCCTTCTCAAGGTAATAATCGATGTAGATCACACCTTGCGAGTCCCAAAAAACACTGGCCATCACCTTTCCGGCCGATTGAACAGTCTTCGCCTTCTTTGGAGCACGTTCGCCGGGTAAAGTCCACTGTTTCGACTGGTCTCTGGTGTGTACCAGTGAACCCATGTTTCGTCGACGGTCACCTAACGACGCAAAAACTCTGCTGGATTGCGTTGAAACAGTGCCAAACATGTCGCCGATGTGGTCTCACGGTTGCGGTTGTTGTCTGGTGTGAGCAAACGCGGCACCCATCGCGCCGATAACTTTTTCATACCCAGTTCTTCGTGCAGAATATGATGCACTGTCCCTTCTGCGATGCCTACAATCTTAGCTATCTCGCGAATCTTCAATCGCCGGTATGTCAACACGAGATCGTGGATTTTTTTTACGTTAACCTCCGTAGTAGCCGTTTTTGGTGCACCTGGGCGTGGCTTATCAAAAACCGACGTGTGGCCACGAGCAAACTCGTTAAACCAATTTTTGACGGTCGCCATCGAAGGGGAAGAGTCACCGTACACAGCATCCAACCGCTCTTTGATTTCGCTGCGCGTTTTCCCTTCCAAAAACAAGAATCTTATCACTAAACGATATTGTTCTTTTTCCATTTTTGTCAAACCGACCGACACGCTCGCTTCCAAAGGTTGTCAAAACAAAACAAATGAAGGGAAAAGACTGAAAACTACATAGTAGACTTCAAAAAATATTTACTGCACGATAGTAAAACTCTTTTGTACCAACAGCGCCATCGGGCGGCGAGGCTAAGTAATTATTGAGTGCCCCTCGTAGATCCTTAAATGCCTATGTGCTGCAGTATACATCAAAATGTATTCAATGAGTCTTTTTTTTGTAAAGTTTCGTCAAAATCTATTGGTTTTTGTATAAAAGGGCAGGGCAACAAATTTGAAACAACCATAATATTAGTATAGCCTGACCAGGAATATATGGGACCTCGCCATATTGCGGAAAACAACTGGAACTAATTTCTTTTACTGGCAACAGAAACCTCAAATCGTCCATGACATGTCATTAATTGTCATAATTATTAGTGTCAAAATGGACGCGTAATCTAATTTTCGACCAAATGCAATTTTTATGTGATAAAAATACCGAAAACTATTCGTTTACGTTAATAAAAGTGGTTTAATATGGTTTTGTCGTGTTTGTCGACAAGAAAGTCTATGTGATCACCACAGTTTCTTTAAATTAATTACTGACATAGTTGTCATAACGAATTATTGGAACGTCATATAGTGCGAATAGTGAAAATTAGCTACTAGTGGATACGGAGAATATTTTAATAACGATTTTGAAAAATGATTTTAATGAATATTTATTTTGGATTGGATTGCAAACCTACTTGGATATTTTAACTAAAATAGTTCGTAGTTTTCCATGGTTTCCTATACATTACTTAAATTGTATGATAAAATGTAAAAAAATTATTAACATCAATATACATTAGTAATATATATACAACTTATTCTCTTTCCATTCTAAATACTCAATGCCTCTGTATGCATATTGCAAAGTAGGTAATCTTTGCCAAAAGAAAAAAAAATGGTATTCTCTCATTGGCCAAGTCGATGTCGTTATACCCGCTAACTTCACAGCGGATACGGATGGGCGGCAGAGCGGGCGGGTGAACTGTCAGTTTGGCGTTCACTGGTTTTGTTTTGTCGTCCTCGTCTGTCGCATTGCTCGTTATAATATTATTGTTGCGCTCGCGATTTGTTGTTGAACTCGTTGTGGAGCGCCTCCGCCGCGAATTGTGATGTGATCCATTGAGAAATATATTTGTTGCAGTGTAAGCGTGCTGTTATCTGTGATAAAATGACCTGAATATGTGGTTGGAGTAGTGGTGCCAGTTAATTTGTGTAAAATGGGTTTGATAACGTCGAGGGAGCCAACTATGTTGGATGGACCGGTCGCGTCGACCAAGAGTAACCATGTCCGCCAGCCTTCAACCAGGAATCGGACGAAGCCTCCGATGCCTGACCGTGATGAGCTGGAGAGCCGATTCATCAAAGTCTTGGTAAGTCAAAATGTCGTTCGCCGGCGTCTTTGTTTACAAACACGCTAATTTTGTGTGATGCTTGTAACGTAAATAATTGAATTAGGATCTTGTTTTCGTTATCTACATGTTGTGTAGTACGAGTATTCTGATACAGCACAATTTGTGTTATATTATTTTCTGTGTATGACATGAAAAGGGAATATTCTGTATATTTCCTCCTTCTTTTTTAAATAAAGATGTACCTGGTTGACTAACTAATAAATACTCTTCAAATCACAACATATTTATTACTTATCTCATCAAGTTGGTACAAAAAGATTTCAATATGAACTTATTTTAAAACTGTGTATAGAAAATAATACCTATAAAAGATGCAAACAATATGAATTAAGGAAGCCTAAAGCCTAAGCCGAACTTTACAACTTTAACTAGGTACATACACTGTTGTGAGAATATACAATATGATACATCAGTTTGCATATAATTATACTGTGACTCAATTGTTTACAAATAATGTAAAAACATGGGTTGGTTGCCATTGAATATATTTTAACTGTTATGCATGCCTGTAGAGGACATACCTCTTTGAGAATTGTATCTGTTGATCTATAACTTCTATGACATTGTAGAAAAAGTATTAGCTTTTGTTTTATTGCATAATTCAAGTGTCGTTTCTGTTTGTATATAAATATACTTTTTTTATAACCTTAATTCAGGCATTTCCTTTGCCTGTTAGCCACAATGGGGCGTTGATGGGCACAGAGGATCCACATTCTGTCTGAGAGTTAATGTTGGTTTTAAAGATGTATAATTTTTTTTGTCAAACATGACCATATTATATGAATATAACTACAAGTTCAATATCTTTAGTTATTCAAATAAGGGATTCGCCATAAAATATATATTTATATACTATGCTCGAAAATCAGGTCCCTCTGTTATGTTATAGATGGCATTGATTATACCTATTTATTTCCTGTTTAAACATTAGGTCTACTTCCCTCCCGTTGCAACATGCCATCCTCCCTATTATCAGTATCATAGTTCTGAGTAAACATGTGTTATGCTTGATAGTACTGACAAAATGTTACATTTCCTTCCTTCATATCTTTTGTTGATAAGGAAGCTGATATAAACAAAAATCTAACAGCTGTGTGTTTGACCAACTATCAACTGATTCATAATGAATGTTGTGTAAATTCAAAGACAGTAAATTCAGAACTCTGTGCAAAGTTCTACCCAAAACCTGTGTTATCAATTGTAATGGTTATTATTCATTTTAGTTAGGTGATAATAGTATCAAATATGATATTAATGGTACTGAATAGGCAGCAGTGATTATTAATAAAAAAAAACACCAAACGTGAGTTGGATCCACGCATGAATGGTTTTGTATCATTATGTATTCAAAATTAGACACTATAGTTTAACCTTTTTACTGTTAAAAATTGCAAAAAATCAAGTTTGTTGTATAGGAGCCCCACTTAGATATTTATTTTATCATGTTTTTAGTATTTGTGTATAATTTTTGAAAATTACAACTGTCTAGCTGTCACTGTTTATGAGATACAGACTGGTGACCGACAGACAGACAGACCATAAAGGCTTTGTAATAGAGTCCCGTTTTAAGCCTTTGAAAAAGGAACCTTAAAACCATTAGTTAACTTCTAAAATATAATTTAAAAGTCTATTGTATTAAAATTGTTGATGCTTTAGGATTATTATAACTATTATATAATCTGTGTTATTACATTGTAGAATTCTATTCTAGAGCACACTTTTGTCCTGTGATGATTTTTGTAATTAAATAACGTATTACAATAAAATATGATATCAAGTCAAGCGCAGTGCCCTCATATTTAATTCACAAGCAACTTGCGCTGTTGACGCGCATCCAGAGTGCAGGGTGGGGTGCGCGGGCGCCGGTTATCGCGTCAAAGGGCCCCATTGATGAGCCAGCTATTTTTACAGTGCTATCAACGTGCCGGGAGCTCTCTTATCTGACCATTTCTGGTTGGTTCACGTATTTGCTACACATAGGTATTTCTTCCTGCTCTGTTAAATGAGTATAGAAACCTTTCGCGAGTATAGCACAATTTGTTTCACAACCTAGGAGTTGTATTCCCGTTATAAGATTTACTTAAATTAAAAAAAAAGTGTATTTGAAATACATTCTGATTACGTATATTTTGTATTTGTAAGAATTACTTTACGGTTTCCGGCGTGCAAATGTTGAATTTCCTATATAAACTTCCACCCTCCTTTTCACCGCCTTAGAGGTTGAATTTACGAAAATCTCGTATATATTTCTAACCAAATAGCTAAATATCCTTTTCTATCGATTTTGCTTCAAACTGGCGGAGTTTTCCTACATACAAATAAATTTAGGTGTTTGATTGTTTAATTTAAACCATTAAAATTATCCTTTCATAATATTTCTATATAAGTTACTGGCAATAAATGAGAAACGTACAGCTGCACTTCAAGCAGCACTTCAAATTGCAATAGTTAAGCTTCAGGAAACCAATAACTGCTTTTAAAATAATGAGAAAATGACAATTCATGTATCATAATTGCCTAATTGCTTTGAAACTTCAAACTTACTCGCCATAGCGTGCCGCCTGGTGGCAGGCTTGCAGATACCTGCATTTATTTGTTGATTAAGTCTGAAAAATAAATAGATGTGCCTAGGCCCTAGCTGCTTCTTATGTCATGTCTTCTACATATAATGACAGACATAATTATATCAATGTGACTAAGCATATGTGTATTTATGCAATTACCCATTGATTGAACTACGAAAACAGATTTTATTACGTAGGAATAGAAGCGGTCTCAATGTCAAAGTGGGGTAGTCTAACGTTCGGCCGTGTGACGTCACAAAACGCAATAAGTAATGCCCACAAGTAGAGGAAGAAGTCGTCTCTCTCAAGGCCGTTCTCGTCAACTATTTAATGAGTAAATTACCCGAAACTGTTGCTTGAGTCACGATATACTTCACCTCTTTTGCTCTATAGAATAGTCAAAGGGCCTTGGCGTAGCCTAGTCAATCGAGCCGATTTAATAGCGATTAGACCTTACTGATAATTGGGTTACATTACCGCTTTAAGTTTCTTCATAAATATTTAAGGCTTCGTAAAACCTCTTTAAAATTAAATGTGCTTTTAAATTCAAATTAACAGCACGTTTTACAGAGTGACACTAAATAACACCAGTATGGCGTTAAGGAAAACAGCTTAGGTAGGCAAAAAAATAAGACTCCTTAACATTATAAAGTAAACATCGTACATTATGTGTTATAATAGTGTAGATATGTTTTATGTTAGGGTAATAATAAAATCATCTACATTCTACTTATTGCTCGATTCTTAGAACCAAACTAACTAAACCTATCTTCATTATAATATGACTAACTCTTGACTTGACGTAACTGCGTAGGCGCAGGCCGTGCTTCGTCATTAGCTCAAGACACATTAAAGATGCTATTGCGCCTCTAATATTAATATTCCACCACGCGCACCAATACTGGTATACTATTAATCACAGACGGCTATGGGACGGGACATAGACAACGTAGTTTTGTAGACACCACAGAAGGAATCGTACCGCACCTGTCAACAAGTCGTACCAGGGAAATCGTATCTCTTGATCTCGGCCAGAACAATTGAACAGAGGTTAAAAGAAGATTAGTTTTAAGGATGTCAGTGAAGAATGAAAAGACACGTTGACAACTGACTAGATGCCATAGATGCAAGGAAACCTTTCTGCACCGTCGCAACCCTACTGCAGGGCAATCAAAGACCGGGGATATAATAGAAAATCACTTGCGCTAATAGGTCAAATGAACAAAGACAGATGCACGAGCGCGACGTGAAACCAGAAGAAGGCGAACCAAAAAATAATTCGGCGTCTATAAAACTAAGTCATCTGTGTGCGGAACACTGGTCTCGGCTGCATTCCACACACCTATGGGGCAAGTGCACCGCGCGCGATTACCGACTCGTCTATTCTATACAATTAAAGTTGACATACCATATTGATGCAAATCAAAGAAAAACATCGTTACCGGATACCTTTCCAATTAAAATAAATTAAAGCTTTATCTATAAAAAAAAAAGAATACTTTTCGAGTACAAATAGCGGTAATCATAGTTTCATCTTTATAGAACTCTCCCTCCAACGTAACTTTAGTGGTGCGTATAATCTGAATGACAAAAAAGCAAAAAAATCGGCTTAAGCATAAAGAAAGTGGTTTAGCATCAACAAGGAAAGTTGTAGCTAATTTAGTTTTGTATAACAATGCAAACAATATCTCATGCTCGCACGCATCACGTCCCATAGCGTATCGCTAACTCCCATCAGCCTGTTTCCGACACGGCGTATGACATGGTATGCAGAACGAATCGACAGTGCTCTGACCTATACAGAATTTGCAGTTTAGTAAAGAGCTAGTGAAAACCTTGGCAACATGAACAATATGATTCTTTTCCATCCACATTTTCCTTTTATATTTGAGCCGTAGCCGTAGCCGTACTTTTGCCTACTACTTCTCTTTTCGTAAGCTATTCTTCCTTTTTGAACTCGCTTACTGATGTTTAACCGGAGAAAAAGCGCTTGCAAAAAGAAATAAAATGTTCAACCCTAATCTACGACAGTCGTGACAAAATAAAGACATCAAGTCGTACATTTTTATTGCGCACTGAATGCGATTTGAGATCACTTTCGCAGTAATCACGCGCCATGTCCGCGGAATTTACTCGTCTGGTTTCATTAGTGAATAATTGCAGAGCAGGCTCAAGATTATAATCCGAGAAAGTATTCGACGCACGCCGTTGATGGCCAAAGTAATAATTACTGTCTTGTCTTGTTTATACTATTAAACGTTTTGTTTCATAGAGATTGATGGAACATTTCATGATCGCGTTTGCGCTCATGCTCATTCAAAGACATAAGAACAGCTAAATTGAGTCATACTAGTGTGGCCGCTGCTTTACCAACTAGCACTTGACTGGGTCTGTAATGAATAATGATTTATTTATTGCATTTATCAAGCAAAATGTATACTAATACTAATCTTGTAATCAAATCAAAGCTCCTAAATTAAATGTACCTAAGTATTTTCCCGATTGTCATTATTATATAAATTGGGTACTGATTGATCGACAGTCAAGTCAACACATCTCTTGTTTTGTTTTCAAATTTCTAGTTGCCTCTTGCCACTTTGTTAGCGATAGCAGAAAAAGTAAATTCGCAACTTAAAAGCTTCCCGAAGCTATCTAATGTTAAGTCCTCGCAAATCCATCCAATTAGCATCAGCAGGTTCCTTGCAAGGTTAACCCACCACCTGACCCGCGCCATTTAAGCGCGCTGTAGTAACACGCCTGATTTAATGTTATCGACTTTTTCTGTCAGCTGACTTCCAAGTAGGCGAGTTCATTCAAATAGCTTCGTGCCACATTACGTGTGCACGCGGCGATATGCCGGCCCTTACTGCATATGGTGCTGGGTGCATTTGATGGGTCCGTCTTGCTCTTTTCAGCTATCTGCAGGCGTATTGGGTTTAACGTCTTTGTTTATAGCCTGATTAGCCATCAAAAAGCATTTGATTAAGGCTTAATCAGCACGTTAAATTACGCGGTTAAACCACGCATAGACTATTAATTCATGTAGATTTGTCTAGATCTTAGAAAATTTTATGCTGACCCATCAAACACCAATACACGGGAATTTAGGATCTCGGTAAATCAAATCTTACACTATATAAGTTTAAATAAGAAACCAAAAATTCGCACACCGGTAGGATTTGAACTCACGACCTTTGGCTAACCGGGCCAACTATTAAATCAAATCTTATACTTATTATTTTTACAAACCCTGGACTACTTGGCCTCTGGAAAGGCATACGCGTGCGGCGCATGCAACAATGATGGCGGCCAGCCAACTGTGACGCTTGATTGATCGGCTCCAGGGATCTAGCTGATGGCATAGCTCAGCAGAAATAAGCCCATACACTTCTTCAAAGCTATCACGTCATGTCACTGGGCGACTGGAGGGTCCAGACTCCTCCATCAACTTTTTTCTGATTAGCAATGTCTTTTTGAAAGTAAAATCTATTTTCTTATAATGGACGTAAATGAACGCTTTTACTCTTACTTTTACTATTATTTATTCTGTGCTCTAACTCTTTTTACTATAGTATTGTAGTTCCTTTTTTTTTCTTATCTATCACTTTTTGTCATCGTCAACAAGACTTGAAAACAAAATGTCAATGTGCCGAAAAATGATCAGCATAAATTCTATAAAACATATGTCTGATTATTCCAAACATAATTTTACTAACGAGTAATTTGTTGCTAGAACAAGCCATGACCATATTTATTTGGAGTGACCTATCTCTTCTGTAGAAGATGTGGCCAACTAAGTTAGTATCCAACGGTACATCGCGCACTAATGCGTCTGTTGGATGCAATCAATTACTTGATTATGTGTGCTTAGTGCTTACCAGTCGACTTTGGATAGCGCAAATGGGCTTGTCGGTATATTTAGCGTTTGTCATACTAATTACGTAGGACTCAGTTCGACGTGATTGGTGATATTGTTCAATTTCGTTAGGCTTATGCGAGTGATTGTAGTCAAAATTAGAGCTATATATTATTATATGAATTAAAATTTAATTGATCGATAAAGTAGAATCGACGATCTGATAAAGGTCTCATGCAGAAGCTGAATGCTGAAGGCAGAGCAGGAGTCAAAGAGGTGATTATAAGCTGATGTCTAAATATTGTCGTCTTTCCGATTAAACAATCTTGATTAAATACCTATATTGATAAATCAAAAATCGAAACTTGTTTTTTTTTTCAAATGTTAGGTTAAAACTCCATGAAATATGATTCCATGGCGCTATGACGGTGTTGCAAAGTGCCTTTTGTGTCAATACAAGTTATAGTCCATATTCTGTCCAACCTAATTTCTACAATGTACACCTAATTTATGTACTGTCTGCATTTATTAGTGTCTTGTGTATGTTGGTTGATGCAGGTTTTTACAATAAACTTCAATGGTTGTTCCAGACAAAAGAAATACATATTGCATATTTTATAGCGGCTACCTGCGGTAAGCATTTTCATAATTGCACGCTCCTGCGGCCACTATAATAACAAACGCGTAACAATAACAAAGCAACATACTACACTATAGTGAAGTATAGTGTATAACATTGTAAAGAATTAGACCAGCCATTGCCTGATGAATGTGATTTCGAAATAATTTGTATCATATGGTTAGATTGTCAAATCGGATAAACACGCGTTAACAATTGATGCCAATTAATAAATTTATTGTGACTTAAGTAACACGCCATTATTAATTTTAGTCTGATATTTTATTAGAACAATAAAATTTGTAGGAATGTCTCCTTTTCTCTTTTAATTTTAATTTATCATCATAGGCGAGAGATAATGTGAAGCCTGATCCTAAAGTAAGTACAGAAGGCGTTGGCATAAAGGTTGAAAATACTAAAACTCAATATTGTTTAAAAGTATTGCAGCTGTGTCAAGTACAGAAGAAAAAAACGATTTTAGCATTATAATATTATAGTTTGTGGTAATAGGTTTTCCGTGCTAGTACCTAGGTAACGAGGGGAAAGTAGCGCAAGAAAATCCGTCTCTATTCCCAGATCCTCTTTCCAAAGTTTTAAATTCGTTAAAGGCGCCTATTCCTCCCTTGCTATGCGCAAACGCAGTGAAGCAGAAGCGGCGCCCGCGCGGCCTTCGAGCGGTCTTGGCCGTCACCGTCACGGTGCATTGTCAGCTGTTAACTGTCTCATGCGTGCGCATAGTTCTTACACGCATTCTATCATATTACGCTTTTTATACGATCACACTTCGCACAACATTGTAGAGGTCAGGTCTGTACATGGTATAAGATTACGATGTGATGGGCCTGTCACGGCATTTTGAGATTGCCGTGATGTTTTTATTTGTCTCTTATTTTGTTATCATGATCAAAATTATTTATTTAGATGGTCTTATGTGCTAAACAGGACACCTTCCAAGCTAACTTGATCCTAAAAATTGAAACACCAAGTCCAGGACCTCAGTACTTATTGATACCTACCTATATTTTACATTTATTAAAATAATGTTTTTTTTTCAAACATTAGTGTTGGTTTTTTTTTTAAATAATTTTAATTTCCTTAGAACCTCTAAATGTAATTTGCGCTTCGCTTGATTGGCTCGACCAGCGATTCCTAAATTGTGGGTTAGCCCCAACAATCGGGATCCGAGGAATGGGCTCCAAGAAGAACACGCGCGCAACACGTGTCAGTCATCCACAAGCTACTAATTTATGTGGGAGTCTTTCTTGTGTCATCAGAATAATAGGCGACGGAAACTAGTTCATAAAATGACAAATGTCCGTTTTATAATGGCGTTGATGACACACTACTTAAATTTTTTAGCTTGCATAGTTCGTAAAAAAATCAGCATGTTTTATAAATAAAACAATGGTTAGATAGGCAAAACTTGGACCACGGTTCTAGAACCTTGACTCCGCGAGCGCCACTTAATTCTGCGACATTTAAAGGACAAGGGAGTTAATAACCTACATTTTTCGTGTTTTACTTTTTTCGGAAAATGCCCTAGCATATCAGTCCATACCATAACTCATATTCTGAATGTCAAGTGTTTACCTTTTTACCAAAAATTAGGCCACAAGAACAATTATATGTCATAAATAACCAGCTTAAAGATGGCAACAAGCAAGCCCACTGGTAATGAGTACGAACTAATTCCTTTAGCTATTCTGACGTCATTTGAGTCCATAAGTGAGTGCAACACGATCAGATAAACGAATAGCATTTAAACAAGTTGCACCCGCGATCGGACGGTTGCCAAGTGATCGTATTACTTAGTGATGGCTGAGAGAGGGACCAGCTGACTGGCGTGACATCACGCCCACATATGGCAACCAGCCCGCGACCTTTTCATTTTATTTCCCTTTCTTTGTTGCTTAAAAAAACCGCTATCAAGCTGGGAACCCTCGAAGCTACATACTTACATTGAGCTTTGTCAACGAACTACTGGCGATTTTTGTTGGAATTTTGATGGGAGTCGGTATGCCCCGTAATGACTTCCTAGATTAACCAAGAAACTACGCAACGGAGGTTAGTTATGCCTAATCGGTCCAGAGAGAAATCGTTTACTCGACTTCCCTATTTGTATTTGTTTACTTTAATCGCAGATAAGGAAATCGTGAACTGTTGTAACTGCTGTTTTATCCACGCACGACTAACATGGCTTTAAAGCACAAATGGTAGCCATTTGTAAAATATTTAATCCATGAGATTCGTGACAATTTATTTGCTCTTGTGCTTACTATCTTGCGTAAGTTTTACTTTAATATTGTGCGTATGTCGTGTGAAACGACTTATAAAATGTGTCATTAAGTCATTATTCTTGAGTTTAATAAAACCCGTTAAACCGATTTTTATGGTAACAGGAATTGTGTACTTCAGCCTTAATGCAAAATTTAAGTTAGGTAGGTAGTAAAATTTCAGGATTCAAACCTGTTAGTAGATCGGTCGGGGAAAGGTCAATTAAACTTTTAAATTTCCTGATTTAACCAATTTCTGGGAGTAGAAATAGATCTACTGCTCCCTTGCAGACACAATCCAATTTTAACCAACTTATCCCTCTGCCCTCATGCCTACACAATAATTGCATTTTCTTAATTCGTAGCTCACTCAACTGAATTGAAAGTCGTCTGTCACTGGCGTCCCCTAATAAATAGGGTAATCGATCCAAGAAATAAAATAAACAATTTATTATTAATATTATTATTTATTAACTTTAATTTTGAAGTTAAGCTAAGCATATTCTAGGTCTCTGAAGATTTGGGTTTTTATCTGTATAATCCTGTTAAAATTGATAGACCAAGAAATTTTATAAATTCTTGTTAGTTGACAACCCTGTCAATTCACCGTTCGCCGTTTTCATCGTTTTGCTTTTCGTGTAGATATTATTTTCGTTCATTTGTAACGTTTGTCACTCGGCTTTCGACGAAATATAGTATGTGCACTATTGTGCAGTGCAGTTGACGGGATCATATTATTTTTATGATGCTATCCGCTGGAATCCCAGCTGGATTTGTGGAAATTGACAAACGAAACTCGATGCCATCTGACAGTAAGGTTTGGTAACTTGCCTTACAGACACCCCTCCTCCACCAGTCTGCACGGAGCCGGCGGCCTTTGCCCTTTGGGATTTATTATATAGGCTAAATTTACTTTTTTTTACTTATGTAATTTTTGTTAGACACTTTCTTAACCATTACAATATTCACAATAGAATTGTTATTGTAGTTTTCGACCTCAATTACCTCTTTTATGTCACACACATCAACAACACTCATCTGACGCAACGTTGCTAAATTATATTGCGACAATTTAATGACAGTAAGTGTGATTATTCTGATGATACTGCACCTTCAATAGCCATTATTTTGCTGCCTATTTACGTAATAATGTTCTTTTCGGTGACGCTATACGCTTTCCTTTATATTATTGTCCTCGGCTAGACAATACAATGATTTGTCGCACACGTAACTTTACCACTGCTTCGCGATCACGTATGCGTGACCAAAATCTTATTAAAATTGGGGAACAAAACATGTTTCCGACTAAACTGCTATTAGAAATCTATGATTAACAAGTTCGCTAAAGGAAGGATAACATTGTCGACTTCATTAACTGTCGATAGTCGAACTTTTAAGGAATTATTAATAAATCTGTGTTTTGTAAAATACATAATCTAATTGGTTGGAAAGAACTAAACAATCATGAACAAAAAAGTATACTAAACAATACATTGCGTAACGATACAACCCATAATATTGAACAGGTAAACAATTTCAGCAATAAAATATCCTCTGTTCGTTCTAAATTCTCACTTAAATATTAATTGGTATGACAAATATCGTTTAAACTGATCCGATTTACAGATTGTCTATTTGCAAATGCGAACGGCATCAACTCTGCTTTCTCGCTGATTGGAACTAAGTAGGATGTCGTTACATTGGGTCGAGGTTCGCTGCGACAAGGTACCAAATCGTTCTAGCGGCTATTATTGGATACAACTCTTGTCTACACAAATTTCCATTACACTGTTGGGGTGGTCTGAAGTGAAGTACCTTGATTACTACTACCCAATGTATAACTGTAGTTTTACGAGCTTTTCTTGATTTGCAGCTAGTGTGTGGCCAATAGCTAAGCCCCCATAGCTTACCTTGATGATATGATAGCTTATGTAACTTCCTCATGCTAGGTCATAATGATTAACTAGTAAAATACCATACAACTATGTAACATGTAATTTTGCAGCCAAGTTTTAAGTAGTCGAGTGCTTGATTACATACCCAATCAAATTGCCCATGCGTAATTTTACTTTTTAATCTCTTAGGAGTGCTCAAGTCAGATTTTTGTATTATAATGATATAATGGCATGCTAGATGCAATGTTTCAGTGTGAGTTACATATTATAATTTAAATTAAACTCAAAATAAAACTTTCAAACAAAATCTGAGTTTAACATAAAATATTAGGTTATCTAAATAATGTGTAACAGGATTTTTTGTCAAACTATTTAGGGAGTAATTTATGAATCAGCAGAAACTGCCGAAAATAAACTTTATATCATCGAAAACATCCAGTTACATGCTTATTAGTTCAACACGAATTCAACGTGATTCAACAATATCATAATAACCATAGGCTGAGTCAATAATACTCAGCAATCAAAAACACAAGTGTTCGTAGAAAAAATAACTATTATTTGCGTAGATAATGTAGATCACTTCAAAAGAACGGAGTCTGAATATATTTTTTATTGATGTTCTAGTTTTACTTTGATGATACGTTTAGTAGACATTTACCCCGTTATTCCAAAAACTTAGTACCCGGTTTAAGCCAGGACTAAGCTATTAGCTAGCCAATTAGAAAAGCGTTTCTCTATTAGATTATGTCACAAATGTGTCATAAATTCCTCTGTTGTCGGCTAATATTTAGACTTATTTTAAAGCTGGTCTATTTTTTTGTAATAACATTATTAGTTTTAAAAAAATAGACTTAGTAAAATACGTAGGCCTTTAAATTTATTAAAAGGCTTAACAGCGCAGTTTGACAACTTTCAATGGTCCTATTTTCTAGGAAGGAATCATTGATTTAATTAATAGCTGTCGATTCACAGTTAATATGTCATCAAAAGGCATGTTAATATTGTTGGAAAACCTATTTCATGTTTGATGAAAGTCGTATGTACGTTTGCTACTTGATACATTATCTCAAACGTTGTTTTGTGTTAAAACATATTTTTATTTTTTCCTTTAACCTTAACAATAGCATCTACGATAAAACGCTTGCTTGTCACAATAAATTTACGTAAACACAGCAAGCCTAGTGTTTTGACAAGCCGTCCGATTATGCTTTACTGTTCCGATAGTTTCTATTACTGCCCTCGGTTCGCGCTTCCATGTCTATGTGAATCGAGTCTTTTGTCTCGTAGCAACAATCCTGTATCAACACGACATGCACTGAGTCAGTTATTGCAAAACTGCTTCGTAGTGTTGAGCTATCGATTGATAGTTTTCTAAAGGGGTCTGTAAATTCGGCCTTAGTGCCTCGTCAATTCCCTCAAGTGTATATTCCCTTTTTTTAAAGTCTAACCATTTCGCTCGATCGCGCTGTCATGCTGGCATGAGTGACAAGCATGGCTATTGGCTACAGTAAGGTCTCAGATAGGATATGGCCTCAGTCATGTCAATTTACTTCCTCAAACCAATCAATCGATATCGTCTACTTCGTGTCTTTTTTAATTTTCTAGTGGTATCTTACCATTCGTTTATCTATGTTTAATCAATACCATTATTAATGATTTATCCATGTAACAGCTTCAGTTAACACATTTAGATGAAATATTATAATTTGTTTATTAATAAATGTAATTTATATTGTCATTATCAATGAATAGCCTTTCACATCACACTCATGTTGACATTATCAAGGAGTAATATCGATAGTACATTTATCCCAACACTAGCGCATTGTCTTGCCGATCGCTATCTGGCGCCTTCGTGCTTGCTCTCTTCTACATCTACAAGTATAGTGTAGCTGCCGGCTGCGGTTGGGTTTCCTTTGATACTATTAATGATTGCTATTTATTAGTGGGACTGTTTGATTCGAAAATATTCGTTTTCTGTTTGAAAAGCAAGGCTAGTTTAACGCTAGGGCACTGTTTGTTTTAAATTGGCGTAGCAGAAAATCTAAATCGACTTCCGTTGATGAAAATGATCTAAGAAGTACTTTAATTTTTTAGAATATGAAGGAATCACTTTGAAGAAAATGTGAGTTGAGATTCCATAATAGAGTGGCTTATTCCTAATGACAACAGACCGAATTCAAATCGACTTTCAAAACTTACGATTCTGCATGCACAACTGCACATTCAAACGTAAATTCCCAAGGCATTAAGTTTTCTAATAATTTCTCGGCCAAAACAGGCGGCGGTACCAGGTTCGACTCCCAGGGCGGCGGAAGGAAGCGCACTGCGTGCTGCGAATGGACAATACTACTTGCATCTAAAGACCTCGACTCGTTAATAACACCTCGGCGTCATGATGCATTTGAAGTTTTCGATAAAATAGCTCTACATAAAAAAAATACTTTGGAACGTAGCTTACTCTTAAACTAAATCATTTGACAAAGTTAAAATGGAATAAAGTTTAATTCCTACTTTGAACTGAAATTACCCTTGCATAGGTTTTGAACTGTGTCATGGCAAGAGCATTCAATTGCGAAAAGAGTACGCAACATACTGACTGAGCGACACTTTTTTTGTTCAATACCCCTTGTTAAGTTGTCATAATTAATGACACGCTATTGCTCATCGCTCACTTCACCACCAAAGGTACAAGTACAAATTACGCAAATGAACAGTGCGTCAGTGGCGCCCGATGCAACGTTATTTTCGAACAGCGCACATGCATATTTGGATTTGAGACAGTAAGTTTACTCCACGCAAATTCTCTGCAATTAGCTACACACTACTACACAGTACAAAACCAAACGCGAAGAACTGATACTGAATCCATAGTTACCCATGACCGTTTGCAATCGGTGACACAGCTACACAGGATAGCAGAGCAGCAAAACTGAAAATCGATGGGCGAGACCTATGTTCAGCAGTACATGTCCTGTTGCTGAATATGGGAAAAGTCATAAAGTCATGAAAAGCATGAGCCTACACAGCAACAATAAATGTTGCTGTGTAGGCTCTTACAGGGGGCACTTGCCACTTATACACGTCCCAACATAATTTATTAAGCACTACCACTGCTTCGGGATCGGGAAAAATTGTGGGTTAGTGCTGAGAAGAAGCAACGCAAGAAACTCAGTCAATATTGTCAAAGCCTCTTTTAAAAATAATGTTTTGATACAGAAATTGTGCTGTTAAACTTGTGAAAGATACAAGTATAATGTCAATCAATAAATAATAATGAACGACAACAGACGACTTCGTCTGTTGTCGTTCATTATTATTATATTGTATTATAACTGGATCTAACTGAGACTACTAGTCTAAATTCATATCTTGTGAGCCGCATGTAATGAAGCGATGAAGGATGTTGTTTTAGCTTTTTTCTTTCCCATGAGGTGGGCTATTTCTGCTCTAAATAATCACGGCTCGTGGGGTTCGGGTCGGTTACAAACTATTTTTATCAAATACAAAAGAAGGGATCCAGTTAAACAAAACATATACAAAAGAAGGATGTTATTAGGTTAAAAGAATACAGATGTAAAATCTAAAAAAAAAAATGGAACTTCCGAGCATTGTTCAGATTATGTGGATTAATCCACATAATCTGAACAATGCATGTGTCCTAGGAGAGTTTAAAACAATTTTGGCATTTCTATAACCGTGTATTACCAAACCAACAGAATGTCAAAAGTACAAAAAAAATTTAAACAATTTCCACTGCACAGTAACAAATCGTGCATGGTCGCCACGTATTTACAGCGTTACCTGACAACGACCGTTTCTCTTTCCTTAAAGAAATTTTCAAATATTGTTCACTCCTGGCGTAGTAGGTAAGCTGCCCACGATCACATAACGGCACCTTCTTGCAGACATGAAGAGCAAAAGCGTGCTTGAGTGGCTGCCGAGCTCGTCCTTTATAGATGTAACCAATTTTTTTATCTTGTTCAACTTACTATGTATGAGAAATACAATTTACTATCTATCTATCTAACAGGAAGCATTCGCTGGCTAGTTTTTTCTGATGTATGAGCAGCATAGAAAATATAATGATATGCGGTATCTTAATGTATCAGTTTTAAAACCCTTGAGGAAGCGGTATTTTTCAATCGGATTTATTACTTACTAGCTGTTGCCCGCGACTTCGCCCACGTAAACTACTATTTCTGTATCCTACAGGAACTGTGTTTTTTTTCGGGATAAAAAGTAACCTATATGTTATTCCAGACTATAATCTATCTCTATCCCAAATTTCATCCATATCCGTTCAGTAGTTTTTGCGTGAAGAAGTAACAAACGTACACGCTCACAAACTTTCGCATTTATAATATTAGTGGGTTTTTTTTTTCATTTTTTAACGCCTGGTAGTAATCTTATCGAATCAATTTAATAAGTTCTAACTTCCTTTCGTACATTTTAATGTCTTTCTCACAGTAAATATAATGTAGCGTGACATATACTGCTTGTAAAAATATTTAATTGATTATTTTATGATGAAATAAACATGATCTTTCAGATGTAATTGTTTTCTTGAATGTTTATTTCCGATCGTCAAGATAAGTTTCAGTAAAAGCGGTTTACGAATAATTAAGTGTGTCATTGAACTTAGCTTGCTTATCGTTCGTTAACGATGACTAACTTTGTAAATTCTTACGGTATTTGAGACGTCACGATTGATGGCGCTTCTGTACGTGAGTGACGGTTTTTTATCATGATAAATTCAAACTGTTTAGGGATTTTTTGTTTCTGTGGAAGAGCTCATCGTGTTAAGAAATTGCGGTGTTATTACAAAAAAAAATACCAGGTTTAAAATAGGTCTAAATATTAGCCGACAACAGAGGAATGAATGACACAATGGTGACATAACCAAATAGAGAAACGCTTTTCTATTGGCTAGCTAATATCTTAGTCCTGGTATCTATTATATAATCTGTGGTCCTGGCTTAAACCCGGTACTAAGTTTTTGTAATAACGGGGGCGGTGTTATGTTATAGTCTTTTGTTTTTTTTTTACATTCCAATATTATTTCCTAGTCTGCTCTAATGTGCCTAAGGATTCGTCATCAGAACGACAGCGAGATGTTGAGTGATAAATTGAAACTGTTTAGGGATTTTATGTGGAAGAGATAAGGACTTGTGTTGTTTAAGTATAGTGCTAATTGTTTAATTTACAATTCAATAATATTTCTTAATCTCAGTTTAAGTAAAAAAACATCAACAGAACGAAAGTTAATTTCAAAAAGTGCAGTTTTAGTTCTAATTCATACTAATATTATAAATGCGAAAGTGTGTCTGTCTGTCTGTCTTTCTGTTAGCTCTTGACGCTTAAACCACTGAACCGATTGAGATAAAAATTGGTATGGAGACAGTTCGAGACCCTGGAAAGGACATGGGCTACATTTTGTTGTGATATAAAAACATTAAGGGGGTGAAATGGGGGATGAAAGTTTATATGGAAAATCCAACTCTTGCGGGCGAAGTCGCGGGGAACCACTAGTAAAATATAAATATGTGACATTTGTTCAAGTTTATAAACTTTTATTTGTCACAAAATGCTAAACGAGCTGTCGAAGCTAGACACATAAAATGCAACTCACCCGTAATAGTCCGAAATGCAAACGGCTCGCAAGGGGGCGCCACTATAAACATTGCCATTTCGAGCTGACCTAGTTTCGTTCAAAACACTTTTATTATCATTATATTTCTCCTTTTATTGCGCTGGATGTGTTAATCGTTAATTGCGATAAAGCGAGAGATATGACTCACTTGTATGTTGATGTTTAACCTTTGCGGTGGAGGTTGTGATAGTGATATCATTCATATTTCATTAAATTAAAGTCGAAAATTGCAATGATACGTACGGAGTCTTTTGCAAACCAATTTTGAACCAAGAAAATGTAAGTAAGCACATGTTTAAATGTTTTTGATTGAACTTCGTATATAACCATGAAAAGTGTAAGCCTGTCCCAAAAAGAAAACATATTGTCATGTCACTCAATGCAGTCGGATTCCACCTAAACCGTATGTAACGAGCTACAGGAAAAAATAATTTAATAAATGCATTATTGCGTCATTATAATTAACCTTGTTTTAAGGTGTTTTAATTCAAGGATAATCATCAGGTGTTTCATTTCAATATACACTTCTGGACACATCTATTGGCCCACCTTAGAGTTTAGGTTTCGATGGCCCCTACCGAAATATGATTGCTAGATTGAACAAAAACTGTTGATGCAGTTTTAAACCTGATAAGTTTTAAACCTGAAAGTTTTAAACCATTTTACCATCTTTTTCGATCGTATTGTTTTAAATTTGAATTCAGAATACCATACGACATGGAGCTACGCCTAACAAGTCGGATATGAGCCTTGTTAAAGGCAATTGATTTTTGAATAAAAAACATGTTTTATCAAATAAAGGTTTAATTTAATAACGCGTGTTGCCTCCATGGGTATCTACCACAGCTCTTATACGATTAGGCATAGAGTTTATCAACCGCTCTATGAAATTTTGAGGGATCATCTCCCATTCCTCTTCTATGGCAGTTTTCAACTCCTGCATCGTCTGGGCAACTGGCTGACGAGCCCTAACACGTCTTTTTAGCTCGTCCCACATGTGCTCAATAGGGTTCATGTCTGGGCTTCTGGCTGGCCAGTCCATAACTGTGATGTTCACATCCCGAAGATATTCCCTGACGATGCCGGCCGCATGGGCTCTTGCATTATCATGCATAAAAAGGAAATTTAGGCCCACATAGTCCGCGTATGGTATCACGTGAGGTTCTAAGCACTCACGAATGTACCTTTCAGCATTTAACGTTGGCAGCCGTGGCTGTAACAACCTCAAGTTGAGTTTTGCCGCTCGCGGATATACCGCCCCAGACAGTCCATGAGCCACCGCCATAAGCAACCCTCTCTTCAAAGCAGCATTGTGCGAAACGCTCTCCCTTACGTCGGTAGACCTTCTTCCTTCCATCATTGCCATGTAACACAATTTTAGACTCATCAGAAAAGAGTACACGGCTCCAATCTTGCTGTGTCCAATTAAAATGACTGCGTGCGAAATGAAGGCGCGCTGTTCGGTGGGCTCGCGTTAGTTTGGGCCCATTGGCTGGCTTGTGTGGTACCATATCGCGTTCTTTTAACCTTCTCCGAACAGTTCGAGCGCTCACAGATACTCCGTGGAAGTCGCGAAGTTGGTTTTGTATCTCAATGGAGGTAAGGTGACGATTTCTCAAGCTGGTCGTCACGATGAATTGATCCTGCCTTTCAGTTGTGACCCGAGATCGTGGCCTTCCTTGGCGACGAACAAAGCCGCCAGTCTCTAGGTACTGTAGAACTTCCTTTGGATGCGAAGTCCTCTCTATATCCTATGAAAGTATCTGTGTACTAGAGAAATTGTATTTAACTATATAATACAAAAATAACTTATCTTCTTTCCAGTTGTTTATTTCTTCATTTTACTTTTACAGATAAAATCTTTATCAACGTAACATTTTTTGACATCGACTTGATCTTTTCCAAACAATTCCAAAATCTATCTTTTTCTCTAAACTCTCATTCTCTCTGACTTATTTCAAAATTGACGTACGAAGTAACTTTCTTTTTATTTATATATCGAATAGTCGAACGAGCGAGACATAGAGGTTTTACGCGTAGCTCCAAACCTCTACATCCCCCCCGGTCGATAAAATTTCAAAGCATAGCTGTGAAATTTACCTATCAAATCATTACTTACAAAACCTTCCTATGTGGGAACATAATTTACAATACAACAATGTCTCATATGGTTGCAGCTAGCAACTAGTTGGAACGATATGAAAATAAACATTAATTAATTAATAAGTAAAACTAAATTATTTACAAGTTAAAATCGTTCAAACTTTAGGTTGAAAAAAACCCACATAAAAATCAAACTACACAATCAACATTGTTGTCTACTACTTTAACCAGATCAGACATAATAGTATAAATTTTGAAAAATTCAATTACTTACCTATCATTAAATTAAATAATTCAACCAGTCAGACTTGATATTACACATTGACAACTCGTGACACCAGTAAATCTGATCACACAACCTACCTCCGATAAACATTTCGGACCGCAGATCGACTTAAATTAAGTTGAGCACTCACGTTTCTTTGGCTGTGTCCGGCCTGAATAAGTGCCACATCTTGGGCGGCGACTTCAGGTGAAGTATCCATAGATTATTGATAGAACCTCACCTTAATGTTAAGAATAAGTAATGTTTGTTGCAAAACCAAAGATATCAATCACTTTTTCAAGAATTAAATCCAAGTAAACCAATAACACCAAGTTTTCTTAGTATTCGATTGTTTGATATCAACAGTCAGGCTCCAAATTGTCTTTTGTTTCTTTAAATTCTGTGTTCGAAAAAAAAAGACTATTGAATGAAATTGTGAATGTGCCAGGTTCAAAACTGCATGGAAACTTTTTGCTCGACCTAATATAAAATTTTAGCTAGGACCAAACGAAACTGAAAATACAAGGTAGGCCAATAGATGTGTCCAGAAGTGTATTTTTTATGCAAACTTCTGGAGCGCGTTGTTACCTAAAAAATGAATTAAAATACCTACTTAACGCAGGTTTAATACCTATTGAACCTACGTTAAGTAGGTAGGTATTCTAATTCATTTTTACCAAATATTTGTATTATACCATTTCAGCTTGTACTTTTCTGAAAAATACATTACTTTCGTGTATAAGTATTCTTGAACGACCACCCTGTCATGTCGCTTTAATAAAAGTTTAAGGCTAACGATAATGTTGGGGCTGGGACAGTTGTGAACTAATGAATATTATCCTCATTAGCTACGAAAAGGGCGTAACTATCATGAGTAGGGTGTGTCTCAAGTACCTACTTATCTACACTCTGTACCCCTTGAGGATCATAAGAGCGCCGGCGGTCGGATAACAATCGATTCTCTATTGTTTATATATTATTTTATTTGATTTGATTTGTGTTTTAATTTAATAAATTGAATTAATACAATACAAATGTCCACTGTTACTAACCTTAGCATTTTAGTAAGTTGTTACTAACCCTACTTATGGACTTAGTCTGAAATAAGATATTATTATTGTGTCTGGAAACATGATACCTGAGTGATTAAAACCTTCATTTTATTACAAGCAGTTCCCCGACTGCCTGAGCCAAATGTCGGATTTTCCATACACACTTTCATCCCCAATTTCACCCCTTGAATCGCCCATTTCACCCCCTGATTTTATATCGCGACAAAATGTAGCCTAAGTCCTTCCCAAAGTCACAAACTATCTCTGTACCAACATATTTTCACTAGTTTTTGTTGAAATGCAAGCATAAGAACATAGCAATGATCGATTTATTGACCTTTAAAGGAACATTTTATTTTGTAACTTTAAACCTTAGCTTAGCTTTAAACCCTCATAGCTCGGCCCGGACTGATAATAGCTACATACATGCCATAATAGAATTTTCTTTATACATGTTTTTGAACATAAAAAACCAGGTTTGGTTGATGGCCGCGCGAAAAACAAAAGGCGCCATTTTTACGCATTGCCCGTTCATTTAAATCGGGCTAGTAGTTCGGAGCCTATTCAATACAAACAATCAAATCTTTCCTCTTTATAATATTAGTAGATTAGTGTAGACTAACCTCTTTTTTTTAACAAGAGTCGTTGGTTTATTGTTTTTGTATTATCGGTGTATTTATTACATTCTTGAAGACTTTGAACTACCTAAACTCACTTGGACTTGTCGTTTCTCAGACGGGTAGCTCTTCACATTGTTACACTTGACAAGTAGGTAGTTCTAACAAGACAACAAATGCGCTTGTAGACATCAAAACAGCAGCATGACACGATGCTTTTCGACTTCGTGCCCATTGTGTTGTGGCATAGTGCGGACTTGGCGAAGTGACTGCGTCACGCTGAAAGCTTCAGCTGCCGCGGTGCCGTGCCCACTCCAGGGGCTGACGACCTCGGAAGGGTTGCCTTGTAGACGCAGCTTAAGGCATAAGCGGTTAGAGGAGGTGGTAGAGCAGACAAGAGTTTCGTCTTCAATTTCTTTTTCCGTGCAAGTCAGAATTCACAATATGTTAACTGTAGATCGCCTCTATTTTCTACGAAATGCTATTTATTTACTCTCTGCAAAAATGAAACAAATTTACAATTGGCGCACTAAATGCAAACAGCGTTCTCTACCAGTCAACCAAAGTTCTAAAACAGGAAATAACAGGCGATGTAAGAGTGTCTCGAAGCACTAGTAGGGCCCAAAAGATAAGGAGACATGTTCGAGCCCCCTAAGGGCCAATATTACTGATTTTTAAATTTTGACGTTCATAAGTGGCAATTTCTGTTCTAAATTGAATAAATTATTTTTGACTTTGACTTTTGAAGAGAAGAATGAGATAAGATTTTAAGAAAGTACTAAAACTACTGAATATAGCTATATCAGTGACTTGGTAGTGAACCGTTTTATAGTCGTTCGCCTAGCATCGAATTAGCTTATGACTTACGCCTCACATGTATTCGTCCTGACGAATCAATTGTTTCAGGCTAGCAAACTGATAGGGCGCGGGTTTTTTGGAAAATTATCAGAATCATAATATATTTATTTGCTCATAAATAGGGTTACACTAATGATCTTACTTTAATTATAAAGTTCATCCTATTTAACTATTAACAATAGCATGCAAACATTTATTATTTTATTACATATCTCAATCTACAATAACTATGTTTTTATAATTATGTCAATTATCTATTTTATTAATTATTATTAACAAACAATTCAAACGTACATTAAACAACAACAAATTAAACGCTTATCTTTGTATGTTAAATACCACGTCTTGCCGGCCTTGTCTCCACTTGCTTCTTAATTTATTGGAGACGTAAAAAATAAAAGGATTTAAGTAGTGCAATATTTAACAATTAACCACTAATTGTGTTCATACAGACTCAATTTGCAGGAAATTGGGTAAATAATGTTATTGTATGAATTAATGGACGTGAGTTTGTAGACAGAGAGGTGTTTCCTGCTCGCATTAACGTATATGCTAAGGTATTTTAGGTTAGTGTGTTCAGTTTGTTTGTTTATCTTTAAATAAACAGTTCGATCAGGCTAATGTTCGTATTTTTCTGTCGTCCATTATTACGAACTGTGGTGGTGGGAGGGCGTGAGTGGGTGGTCCTTGATAAATTTAACGATGCCCTTTCGACCGTTTCACGGAAACTGATTCATTCCTGAAATCCTATTCATGGCTATTACAATACACTTGCAGTTAATAACCACTTTATTCCAACTGTGAAAACAATTTGGGAAGATATCCATAAAGTTCAATTCAGTGTGCCTAGTTGGGTTAGTGCACCTTGCAATTGAAATAGTAATTCTATGTTGATCAAAAAGTATTATTAAAGTCTGTAAAAAGTCATAAGTCATTTATTTATGCATGTAGAGTAGACCCACCCGGGCACTTTTACACTTCCCAAATTAATTAATCGTCTACTTATAATAACGTATCTTTAATAAATTATTTTTTTATATGCGTTTATTATAAGCGTTGGGAATTCCACAATATGGTAATTTGTCTAAGAAATTGTACTTGTAATCGTATGTTACTACTCGTATACCTACTATACTTTTATTTAATTAGTGAATTTTTAAACCCAATAAAGAGGTCAATATTACATCGGTGTACAATGATCCGTAGGGAGTGGAAAGCGGAGTAAGATCCGAAAATAATGACCCCCAACGAGACTGATTGGTATATTTACCAATCAGTCTCGTTGGGGGTCATTATTAGCATAATACTTATTTAGTTAAATAAACTTTTTATCGAGTAATAAGTATTTGGAGTAGAGTATCCAAATAAGAATAATTTTAGAACCGATTTAAGTACGTGTTTTGTCAAAACCCTCATTGTGTTTCTATAGAAACACCGCAATCCTGGTGCGCAACCAACACTTTGTTTCAATTCGAGGTATAATTAGAACTCATGAATTGAATAGCATATTAATTAACTCAATTTCCTTATTATTTAGACTCATGGAATTCCTGGCTAGGTATTATTAAACTATCTGTGTAATATTCAAAACGAAGTTTTCCATCCGTCCGAAGTACTTATCTACAGTCTATTAACACATATTTCCTCACAGAACAAAGCCATTAGTTTTTGTATACTATCATTATTATGATAAGTACTAGACAAATGATACAGCGCGTTGGAACGTGAACTATTTTACTATTCTCACGGTGATTGGGCACATAGTAAAACGATCTACTCGTATCTGCTGTTAGGGATATCGAGTTTCTCAACTTTAGTATCGAAAAAGAAAACACGGCGGGGTCTGTCCTCTTTTAGGGTTTCGTACCCGAATAACGAAACCCTTTTAGAAGCACTTTCCTGACCGTCCGGCTCATTAACCCAAATATCAAGTTGAAATTAATGTCAATAATTAATATCTAGAATCCAGTTTGTAATTCCGTCACAGAAAAATACTTTAACACACGTTTGTACAGAATCCTCAAGGCGCGCGTCTTGCTCGGATTTACACAGCTGTTTAACGTAGATTAGACAGGCTTTTCATAAACTCTTAATTTAAACCAAACTAATTAGAGGGAGATGCGATAATCTGCTGTAAAATTTACTCAATCATAAATTTAGCATTGTTTTTAAGCAGCTTGCCTGATAAATTATAGGTACCTACTGTCAATAAAACAATAGCTTGAAACGATCAGCAAAAAACCACCAACGAAGTTAGTAATACTTACAATCAGGTTATTTGCGTGTTTAATTGCAAATAGCCCCATGAAATCAATAACGTTTGTACTGAGCGTGATTCTAAATACTATGACGTAAGCTTAAACTGTTTTAGGCTTTGAATAAAAACAACAGTGACATTGTTGGTTCTAAATTATAATTCGTAGTAGGCATACATACCGGCCAGTCTTTGATTGAATACCTAATTCCTACCTAACACCTTAAAAATCTTCGTCTTTTATCACCTATTTATTCGCCACCCAATTTGTTTCACTACTCTACCTTTGTTTTAGTCTTCTAAAGCTGATGAAATAATAAATATGAAGAAATGTTAACTATTTTGTAACCGACTTCAAAAAGGAGGAGGTTATAAATTCGACTGTATGTTTTTTTTTTTGTGGCTATGTTACCGCATATCTGTCGTGGACCGATTTGAAAAAAAAATATGTTTACCTAGAGGCTATACCTTCTAGTTGGTCCCATTTTGACCCAGTCGAGATCTGATGATGGGATCTTGGTGTAATCGAGGGAAACCCTCAAATTTTGAAGGCACATATAGTGTTTTCGTACTAGTATCTTAATGTTGACATGTTTTTACGTCTGATAGTCATTATGTGGAGCTGAGCTGATAATGGAACTCCTTAAAAATTAGGAGTTTAGTAATTAAAACACCAGATGTTTTGTCAAGTACTGTATAGGATGCTAACAAAACAAAGTCAAAGGCGCAGCTCCCTCCTCTTTCCCCTCCCCTCCCCTTTCAACTAAAAATAGAAAAATAAATTTCTTTAAAAAAAAACCGACTTCAAAACTGACTAAAGTGCTAATTAAAATTTAAAATTTTATAAACAAATTTAAACTAAAAAGTACAAAATAATATTTAAATTACCTAACTGTTCTACGAAATTATACAAGAAACCTATTTCCAATTTATTATCTGTTATTTTTTGGAGTCGGTGCCAGTAATTCTAATTCTAATGTTTTTTTGCAAGTAGCTTGGTTGGCATATTTATTTAATTAAGACCGAATATGGTACGGAACCCCATGTGCACAAGTCAGCGACACATTCGTCACCAAATTGTTTTTTTTTTCTGAATATAATTTAATTTTATATACAAACAAAGGAACAAAATAAGCTTTAAATTTAAACTAACCTATTTTTTTTTTGTTTCAGGTATGAACTGCAATAATCTTAGTAGAGTTCGCTGATGGAGATGAAGGCCAAACCGCTGGTAAATTATAGTCAATCAAATAGGAAGTAATGAATGAGTCAATGCATATGAACAAAAAGTATATTACTTACATTTTATATTAGAGGAGAATAACGTGACCTTCGCTTAGATATAATATGGGAGTGAACTAAGTACTGAATTGATCTTGAAAAATGGTTTCAAAGCTGCAAGCTGCATTTCAAGTGACATTGTCTTTATATTTAAAAAAAAAACAAAGTAACAGGCTAACGCAGAAACTAAAAATAAAACCTTTGTAATACTCATCAAAGACACCGCAGTGTGCCTCATCAAGAATTAACCGCCTAACCTGGTTTATACGCCGATCGATGCTTTTCTACCTTTGCTTTACTTTTTATGCAGTCTTCATGCTGACCAGACACTATTTGTTGGATTATGTAAGTTGGTATTTTTGTGTGATAGTGATAGACTTGCTAAATAAATTGTTGGAAATAATTCGAGTTTTTTTATACGGGCAAACAAAAATACATCTGTGAAATTTTGTTCATGAGATACAGCCTGATGACAGACAGACACACAGACAGACGATTTTCACTATTTGGCTAAATCCTAACGCAAACTGAAAGGTGGATTTATGGAAAATCTACAACTTTTGATGATGATAAAGTCAATAGATGTCAATAAACATACAAATATCACGTACCTAGATAACGTGTGGCTATGTAGGTAAATAAATAAATTCGATTTGGATTGATTACAAAATGCCCTATTTATTATTAATTTCAGATGTGTAATGAGATAAATCATAGTCCTAGAGCCTAGTACTTATATTTGAACAGGCCACTAGGCTGTCGAGTGGTTTGTACGCCGGTTTTTCGACCATTTCTGAGGACCCGGATTCGATCCTCCCCGGTCGGGTCAATATAGAAAACCAAATTCTTTTCGAAAATGTCTCAGCAGGTCTCGGTATTGTGGTACCTACTGTTCTTTCTGATTTCCATCACACAAGTGCTTTAGCAACTTTGGGATCGTGAGCAATGTATGTGATGTTGTCCAATATGTATAGTCCGATCGCTTATCTGAGTCCTCGCCTGCGGGGTGCGGGGGTAGACGTGAACAGGCATTTGATTGGGTGATTTGAATTTTGAAAATAATGCTAACTTCACCGAATCAAATCACAAGCGCCCGACGCCCGCACCGCTCAAGACCCCCGTTCTCGTCTACCCCCGCACCCCTGTACGCCACAGGCGAGGTCGCAGATAAGCGATCGGACTATAGATCTACGAGGGCGGTTTGATAAGTTCTCGGCCCGACCAATAAAACAAATGAAGTTAAATAAAAAATATGTTTTATATTACTAAACATTTACCTCTTATTTCAATACAATTATTTAATCTGTGCTCAGGTGCATTTGTAAAGGCTTTGGTAGCTCATTTCATAACTCATTGAAAAATCGCTCCTCACAGGCTATCATCTCTTTACCAGATGAAATTTTCTTCAAGGTTGTTAATTCTCTTTGACTCAGGCTACAGGTGATAGCCTTATAACGAAAATCAAGGGAAATTAGGGAATGGTTCAACACTTGGAATCAAAGTTGATGAAGCTTACCATTGCAATGACTGACTTGTGCACCGGTTGCAATATTGTGATGAAAAAGGATCTTGTTTTTAAGCCTGACCTCCGTTACTTTAAATCTTTTCAGTGTATTTATTAAACAATTTAGTGTAATTTGGGCCTGTCATAGTTGATCCTTTAGTAAGGTAATAAATAAAAATATTTCCTTTTTAGTCCTATAGCACTGGACGCCAGTCACTTTTCTGCTAACGGTCGCGACTTGACTTTCTCAGCGGGTTGAGTACCACATTATTTTCATTGTATTGTATATTTTTTAAATCCTTAAATATAGGAGAGAAGCCTCTATATGTGAATATGATTTGTTAACAGGTGTGAAAATTTCACACCTGTTAACAAATCATCTTAAAAAGTTGCTGGTATTGACCGCAATAACGCCAGATTCTCTCTAGAGATTTGAACCTGGTTGAGTTTGCGTTCGACGGGTAAGAAACGCGGCACGCATTTTGCTAATGCCTTTTTCATTGTAAACTTCTTGATTAAAATATGAAATACTTATATAGTTCCATCTGCTATAAAATCACTTATTTTATGCACATTTAATCTTAGAGCTTCTCGAACAATTTTGTAGATATCATTGATGATTTCTGGTCTGGGAGACGTATACGGCCTCCCGTTCCTTGGATCATCTACACTGCTCATTCTGCCATGATTAAACAAAGCTGCCGATATTTTTGACATAGAATAAGAAGGCACAGTTTCAACTTATGTAATAATCGTATTTACTTTCATTTAGTACGGCGTAATATTTTTTTTACAAAATTTTAATTACGGCTATCACTTCAGTTTTTTACATTTTCATGGAAGAGTGGCAGACTCTCTTACGAAAAAAATCATAAAAAAATAATTACCAACGTTAATGAAATGAAACGCGGTACATAATTTAATGAAAAATCAGGCTATCAATTGATTATATATTTATACTACTACCCTCAAATCTAGGTTAGGCCGAGAACTTATCAAACAGCCTAGGTAGTTATTGTCAGTCGCAGTCGCTACCTATCGAACGAAACTCAGTGGCGTCAAGTTCCGCAGTTGGTTGTTTATTATTTTCCTTGCACCCTTGTCAGGTCGTTAACCGTTCCGTTTTAGTCTAGGCTCTAAAACCAGTTCGACTCAGGAATGAGAGTGATATTTCAACGACATCTGCCTGAGGTGGGCGTCTGGACAATCGCGCTGTTATGCCCATACCCGGCCCGCCCGGGCGTCGAACCCGCACCCACATGGTTGTGATTATCACCGCTAACGGTGGTGAGAAATCTCCGATTGTAAGCTTTTCTATGCAGTGTCCATATTTGTAAACACGACTGTTAGAGATAGTATAATAAATTAAAATGATGAATATGAATGGAGCAATTCTTAGTCATTTCACAGAGTCACTGTGAATTTAGTGATTTCGATTATGTGTAGAGCACGTTGAGATGGCACTTGGCTACTAATTTGTACTTTATCGCACCGTAAACGTGCAGTTAGTGCTTTTAGGGCATTCTCCACCAGTCTGCCAGTGAACTGCTTGGAAACGCAGAAAGTTTAATTAGTGGGACCTAATTAATGTAAGTTACAACAGGAACAGAGATTCTGAGTATCAGAAAAAATGGTCTGGTGCAATAAAAATCTCGAAAATGGAAAGAGTATGAAGTGAAAAAAATTATTGGCATATTGTACGAGTTTTGCATTTAAAGGCTAGGAGGATCTTAAGGATTATCCCTCAATGACACACTGTATTTTGGGGAGAAGACACCGTATTGTACTCTATGCTTAGCGCAATAACGGCGTTTAGAGAAGTCATAGAACAAAATAAAAACTATTATATGTCAAGGTTTGGATTGAAAGTGCTTTTAATACCAAAATCAGACTTGCACGCCTTACCTTGCCTTGTTATAATAATATTTGGTCGGGTTCAAGTGCTTTATTCTGGCAGGTAATAAAATGTATTTCCATTCTCAAACCCATTTGAAGTCGATCTTGTTTGGATTTAGTATGAATAACATTAATCTTTATTACCTTTGAGATATTTTCAACGTATGTGCATTGTGCATGTGCATCATTGAGCTCATAATATGTGCATAAATTCTAGACTCCTAAACTGAGTTCAAAGACTAACATAAATCTTCATAGTCCTCTTTAGTATTTAAGAGTCCTCTTTAAACCGTTTTGCCAATATATAGCCAAGCAAGTAATGATCTAGTATGAATAACAGTGATTAATTGATACAGTACACACGCAGTCGCGGCGCAGCAAACAAACGACTATTTAGTTTTTGTACGCAAGCGCGTCGGGCTCGGGCGTCGAACTTGCGACCGCATGGGTACAGTCAACAGCGAACCTTTTTACACAAGCGACTTTTTCAACCTTATCAATTTCGAACAAGGTTGCCAAAAGAGAACACATATTTTTGGCGGCGACTGTACGCGTCTCCCATACTTCCGCTGTTCCATGTGTATCATGCTTTCAGCTCCACTAGTTTTGTTGATTACTTATTGTTTTGTGACAATTTATGATTGGGGAACACGGGAAAATGTGGTGGTGGGACGACTGTCACTAATCATCTTTTTATTACATAGCTATAAACTTAAGAGTTCTCTGAGAGCTTAGTACGCGCTTGCGGCTTTTTTGACGCGCTCAATGGTAAGCGCGTCAAAAACAGCCGTGTGTTGAAACTGCGGAAATTAGTGAGCGCCTAGGGCATTAGGGTAGGCTAACGAACCTGCGTATATAAAAACGTAAATAATATCGTTGCACGTACTATAATGAACACGTGCAAAAACTCAAACTAAACCCTCCGGACTATCCAATATCTGTTAGTGTTCTAAATATTATATTGCTTCTGATTCAGGATATTGCTTTTAAGTCAACATTTATAAGTTAAACGGCAGCAATGCTGCAAAGTTATATCAACGTGGCACGCAACTGACTAACAGGCTGAAATGCTGAAGTCCTTTGTCTGCTTAACCGTTTATAAGTTTCGTAGCATTCACTGAAGCACAGCGCATTTTTTATTATGGCAATAATTATCTAATCTTTATCAATCAAATGCAACAATTAACTGCTAACAGTCCCCGCGAATTTGCCTGCGCCAAAAAGTTGGATTTTCCATACTCACTTTCATCCCCCATTTCAACCCCTGATGATTTTATATCGTGACAAAAGCCTATCCTAGCCTATTCCCAGGGTTTCAAACTATGAGCTGTCACTTCAAACAATTTCTATTGGGCAAAATAGGAATTTCACGATCATTATTTGTACTTATATTGTTTGCATTTGATTACAATGGACTTTGGTAACGATGGCTGTGTAACCTACGATCAAAAGCCTTGTTCGAAATGTATCGCCATTTAACGGGCTCTAAACATTACTCTTCTAAATACACCTGACCAATAGAGCCCTGCTGATAAAAGCCTTGTCCGAAATTATTCGCCATTTAAAGGTTTTTTAACAAAACTCTTGTAAATACACCTGATCAATGGAGCCATGCTGGTTACCCACGACCTTCGTGGCAGAGGCCGTCGCATCCGCACGCCACGCGACATGTCTGCCGAAGACCTCGAAAGCCAAACGACCACGATTCCGGTGGAAAGTCGGCCAACCGGACGAATGCCATCACACTACATTTGTTTTATTTCATGAATAATGGAAACGCGCCCCAAGACAGGATGAAGTTATCAAATCTACATACGAATCTCGCGTTCACTCAGATCGATTGAATCTTAATATTCAATTATGAGCCATAAAAAGAATTCACATCATTTGCCTTTCATTGTGCGCTTACTATTCTGTATGTTTACATGCTGAATAATGAATTAGAATAAGTTCTGTGTTTGGTCCTGATGGAAAATGGAATTACAGTTTTTACGTGATTACGATGATATCCTTCAGGCCTTGTATTTTTTTCTGTTAAAAGTCTCAAAACTTGACATGGCTGACAACACAAGCTCAATGAGAGCGATGTGATTAAGATACATTTTTAGATGTCATTTTCTAAAACATAACATAATAGCCGAATTTAAGCTGCTCAAGAAGTCAAGAGCTCTCGGCAGCCGTCTTCCAAATTCCAATATCATTTAGATGGAACTTGATGTAACCGATTCCATGTAAATCAGGCTTTAGCCAGGTGTCTCATATTGCGTAAAAAACCGGTGTCGTTTTCAACGCACGCTTCGAAGGTTGCCTGAGCCTGAATACCTGCGATTTTGCGTGCATTCCTAAAAACCGCAGGGTGACGTCACAACAACGCGACGCTGGCATTGTTGTCTGCCCTCCGATGAGTTAACCTTCACACTGCCCTCTTTATTGGCCCCACAAATTGGAAGAAGTGGGTTACGTTTCCTATTCGGATGAGTCAAGCCGAAAATACATCGAGATCGAGAGAGATATCAAAGGAACCCAGGGAACTGCTTGTCAAAACATTTGGGCAAAATCATTTTGAAAAAAGACTTGTTAGAAACTTTTAGAGAAGTTACTGGAAAGGGCAATGGCAAATCACTCCATTTGAAAATTGCCAAAAAAGTAGTGTGTGTTTCATTCCATATAATGATCACGTACCTCAGTCATGAAAAGGAAGAACTAGATAGTTCGTTTAAAGAAGATTTAGTCCATATCAGGGGAACCTTGCTTGTTCTCTATCCTAATAAAATTAAGTTAGTGGAACCGTAATGTAAACTTTTGATGCACTGCCAGCGATCTAGAAAATGATAATCACGTGTTACAAACTAGTGGAAGCTTATCAGCTACGAGGATCTACCCGTGCTTCTATATCCGTGAGACATTTATTTTTCATTCTTTTGTGTTCTCAGTTCGCACAATTTGGACTCGCTTCAGACTAGCTCGCAATTATGCGATAAAAGAACCACGTTTTTGCACAATTAACGATTAGAATCACTTACAGTACAAATTGGTATCCGCGAATCAACATGTCCATTATTTACCACGGTCTGCGAACTTCGCACTTACTAATCTTGAATTAACGTAGATAGAATAACAGTAAAGCACCTGGCAGACGGTACCATTAGCGTTACCATACGTAAGACATCATGTTGTCACCTATTTCAGTCGTTTGTCGAACTATGCTTTACGTAACCCCAATCGTTACCACGTCCCCAATCGAATTTAAGTTCTTTCTCGCTGTGTTAAGGTCGGATTACAATGCTAAAGCCTGTGTCACCTCTGTGCTGGGTGGGCACAGTCACGAGGTTCCGATGTCGCGGCCACCCGCGGCGTCATGCGAGCCTGGTATGCAGCTTGCTCCATGACCCTATAGATCACATTGTCTCTTGAATAGGAACGTTGTCGTGCCAAATTGTTTTATGGAATAACTGTTTGCATGGAATGCTCTGGCTCATGCTGTTGTTGCACGTTTTTGCAAAAATGGACATCATTTGCAACGCTAATGAAAATATACAGTGAGAAAGTTCATAAAGATCACATATAGCTTAGAAAGTTGACTTTGACCGCGACTCTACAGAGTACAAACCTACTAATGCAGTTAATAACATGAGAATGATACATTAATGAAACATGTGATGCACTCGTAATGTACCTACATACTACAGAATTGTTTCGAAGACGAGTTCACACATCACAGATGTTTGAATACGTTTCGGTTTTATTGTTTTGGGAAAGCTATTTGATGTTCTGTTCTCAGGAACTCGTGTAATTATAATTGGTAAAGATATTATGTGAGAGACTAATTGAAATTCGGACGAGAATTTTCTTTTAGGACGTCACAAAAAAGCTTGCTTTCTTATATCAGTGGAGATTTTTTGTACACCTTTTTCTTACCTATCCTTGTAAGATGTGAAGTTACCCTTATCTTTGCCTATTGCATTTAACACTCTGTCAGCAAGAATTCTAGTTACGCTAGCTAGAACTTCATTTTCTTTTTCTTTCCTTTTTAGGGTTCCGTCCTCCGACTAAGAACCCCGTTATAAGATGGTTCAGTCCGTCCGTCCTAGTCTGTCACAGCAGAATATCTTCTACGTTAAGGACTGATTTGCATGTAACTTAGTTCGAGGATAAATTATTGTTTTTAAGTGATAAGCATTCAATTTGCAATCGAAATATATTATTGCACTTGAAAAAATGACAGCCAGAGGCGGGAATCGAACCCGCGTTCCTCGCATGCCGGGCGATTGCCTAACCTCTCGGCCACCCTGGCGTTGGCAGAGCCTGTCGAAATTTTCAAGTGCTTCTTAACGCTGTAATGCCGCGTTGCTTTCATCAATGTTATTGGGATTACACCCTCAACACTCGAAAGAAATACTATTCCGGCATGCGAGGAACGCGGATTCGGTTCCCGCCTCTGGCGGTCATTTTTTCAAGTGCAATTATATATTTAGTTCGAGGATACTTCACATATAGATCTCAATTTTAAAAATACAAAAAAATTAAATTTCCCCTTTTTAAGGGTACCTCCCCATACATGTAAAGGGGGGTGAATTATTTTCTGAGTGCAGCCCCTTGTGTGGGGTATCGTTGAAAAGGACTATGAAAATAGGGTAGGGTTTCCATACAACACTTTTTTATCAGCTTTAGCATTTGCGAGATATAGCCCGCCAAAGTCGTTTACACGGTGTCCCCCCTCATTGTAATTCTAAAGTCTTGGACCTATAAACTTCAAATCACTCACGTAAAGAAACAGGCGCGGAAACTCTTATTTAAAATTGTTTCGCGTATCCTGTGATGAATACTTTTGAAATTATAAATAAAATAAAAATATATACTTTTTTTTTGCCTATACTGTCTAATGTTTTAAGTTAATGGTACGGAACCCTTCGCGCGCGAGTCCGACTCGCACTTTGCCGGTTTTTATTCGACTCGAAACTTTCAGTTCCGAGCCTAAAAAATGGCTATGTCTGCTCTTTACTGACATTTCAACATACTCAATAATTAAGTAATGTTTGTTGAGCTTTCAAGATACACTTCAATTTATAGCGTATAATCTAACTAAAAAATAGACCACTCGAACAATGAGAGCATATCCGCTGTTATTGTGTGTAATCCATAATAGACAGGCGAGTCATCTGGTTCTCTATAAATACACCCGCCCTAAGTTACGGCGATATTTTGGAGCTATTTTCAGAGCCGGCTTTCTGAGTCACTGTGAGTCGGCGACTCGCACAGTCAGCATTTACTGCAAAGAGTTACTGTCCTGTCGGCATAGGTTAAGGTGCTCTAACATCAAACTAACAAAGAGCCAGAGCTAGATGAACAGCATTCGTTTTTGTTTTTTAGTGTATATGAAAAAAAATACGTGAGGTACTTACTAGTCGGACATGACCCATACATACTCTTTCGCATCGTCGCGTCGCTTACCATAAAGTAAGATTGCGGTCTAATGTCTGCCTATTTTCCATGCTAATATTATTATTATAAATGCGAAAGGGTGTCTGTCTGTCTGTCTGTTACCTCTTGACGCTTAAACCACTGAACCGATTGAGATGAAATTTATTATGGAGACAGTTCGAGACCCTGGAAAGGACATAGGCTACATTTTGTCGCGATATAAAAACATTAAGGGGGTGAAATGGGGGGTTTATATGGAAAATCCAACTCTTGCGGGCGAAGTCGCGGGGAACTACTAGTACAAAATAAATGAAAGCTCGTATTTGGCGTTTTTAAACAAAAGTATAACTAAACATACAGCAAGTTGTTATTGAAGTCAGTTGTCAAGATCAAGTTATTTACAAGGTACAGGCTCTTAACAACGTTTTTTGCAAAACAAATGACGTTAATAAATTAACAAATTACGAGTGACAAGTTTTGCATTTAATTACAAACACGCTTGAAACATTGCGTTTATTTAAGCCGTAATGAGTTTATCACACAATTAAATAGAAATAAGCACGTTAATGCAGCATTTTCTGATCACTATCTTTAAGATTGCAATTTATTAATCCGAAAGCGAATCGACTTTAACAAACGCTTGACTGATGTGGTTATATTAGATTAGTTTAAATCATTGACCAGTAATACACTGCATGCCCATGTCCAAAATAGATGGGTCATATGAACCTAACTGGTGGTTCATATTCAGGTCGGTATTTTTTTGGAGAAAATCAAAATTTACCGACTTTGTGGCGCACCTTTTTTTACGGCACTACGCGCTTTCTTATTATTTTTCTTGGATCTAACGATAGTAAAAATGCCGTACAAACGTATATGACCAAAATGTACTCACTCTTCTCCTGCACTTATTAATTCTCACTAGCACTCAGTTCGACAGCTTACAAATGACGGCATAGTGCTGAATCTTATTATTTTATGCTCTTATATCGTCCTATATACGTCACCTGGTGGTTCATATGACCCATCCATTTAGGACATGGGCCTGTAGTCTATAAGGCAGTGTATAAATATGATTCTGTACATGCTGGGCACACACATTGATTCTGAACACCCCTGAAAACTTGCTTTCCCCACGCATTGCTTGCATTCCCAAATGCTTGTTATTATTATTATATTCATACTTTTCAATATAAAAATAAAGTTTTTCAGCTACAGAACTCACTAACCGCATCTTTATCTTCTCATGCTGAATTGCTGACTAACTAAAACGTTTTATTGTCTTTTAAAGAATAATGTTAGCGAAGTAATTATATCATTACTTTAATAACTGGTAGCATGCTAATCAAGATGGGCCCAAGGTTGTCTGGTCGTCTTTATTTATCATTGTCATCTGAAAAACCTTATTGTTTTCATCTCATGCGTCATGGCTTTATCAAGCTTTATTTACCAGGCTTCGTGATGAAGATGATAAATTAACACCTTTATTAAGTACCTACTGCCACTTTTTAAACGTTACTCAAGCTATCTGATTCTGATCTTAAAGTAAAATAGCGCTGAATTATCCCTGCCCATTAAAAGTGAGTGGAATTCGTTGCCAGCTGATGTGTTCCCTAAACTCTATGATCTGAATTACGAGTGAAAAAAAAGAGTGAGTATGCTATAACTAGCCAGACATGCGTGATCCATCCTCGACTGCATCGTCACTTATCATTAGGTGGGATTGCGGTCAAATGTCTGCCTGTTAAAGAAAAGTAAAAGTAAAGTTAGCCTATATAGGTCCCACTGCTAGGCAAAGGCTACACTATAAGAAGGTCTAAGATGCCTATTAATAAAATAAAAAACAAGCGAAATAAAAAAGATAACAGGGCTCTTCCTTGGATCTGTAGGTAATACTTACCCGGGGCAAGTTGTCTCAGATCAAAAGGTAGTTAGCTTTTCATGACCCCCTTGCTTCCTAGCATTTTGCATGCGCTATTAAAGCTGCTTGTTACAACAATAACAATTCATAGTGTCAAAGATCTTGAAGAAAATTACAGGCCTTTGATCAATGATCGCTTGATCCTACTAGCGCTTGCGAAAGAAGGGAAAGCCATTAATTTTCCACGTAATGGTTCTATTAGACGGGATGCCGTAAATATTAGTCAATATTGACTTTGATAAATTTATGACAACATTCCGTCTCCGTTCAGCTTCCTAGGAATGAGCCTGATTTGAATCTACTTCATTCATTATGCACGTGCTGATCATTTCATTTATCTTACTGTCATAACCATACAATTAATGATATGATTTTCACATTATTAGTGAAGTTAAGAAAATATACATGTTCTCTGCTGCTAAATATAAACACACATTGTGACGACTTTCCTAGATCTTACAGTCTTACCCATGTGAACTACAAAAACAGCTTTTATTACGTAGGGAATAAAGGTAGTCTCAAAGTCAAAAAACAAAAACTAAGTGAATTAAAAACCGGTAAATTACTAATCGATTCTAAAATAGGAGCTGAAAAGTGTATCGTCACGTAGCCATTCAGCCATTCCCTTTCCCAGTCTTAGCATTGACTCCGCCCAAGGCCGATCTGCGATCTTTTTTCGGTCACGGGACTTACGAAAGTTTTTTTTAGATCAGAACATTTAACATAGTGATGGGCACAGATATCCTTTGTCGATGTTCTATGACTACATTTTGTGGTTAGAAAACATAGGATGATAATACTCGGTATAGTCGTCCTCATAAATATAACGGCAAAGTCGATACGCCAAAGAAAAAGAAGCGGTAAAAAATATGTATGTATGCGGTAAAATTTTGGGTTTTTCAGTCACGTTGTTACGCTGCAAGTAAATGACTAACTACAACTTACCAATGTATGCAAAATTTTTATCTTGAGCATGATTTAATGATGGGATATCAAGGCATCCATGAATACCAAAATATTTAAATGTCAATAGGCAGTTTATACTTATTTGAGTTGGTAGAACAAAGTAGTACAATAATTGCTTCCGCTACGACTTCTTAAAAGAAACGTATGTTGACATTTCTCATACATTAGTTGTTTACCTAAGCGGTTCGTTAACATAACTTCTATTAGACTTTCTCGATTCTCTGTAACTATTACTAATATTACTTCGCTCGTAAATAGGGTTATTCTATTTTCGTCTTATTGGAAATATCTCCTTTAGATTTCATCCAATTGGATCTGGATCCGTAAATCCTTTGTTGTGGTAAGGGTCTTTCTATCAAAGGCTTTTCCATTCATCCGCACAATGATTTCAAATTAACTCTGCTTTACCCATAATCCAACGTTAGTAGAATTTAAAAATATGAAAGATTCCGACACAATCCTGGAGGCACGATATGCTATGCAATGCATGATCATATAAGAACCATTACTATGCTAATTCTAGGGGTTATAGTGAGATGAGAATATCTCTAGGTCTCGCGTACCCTGATTAAAATATCGTTATAATTTTTTTCTTGCCTTCGTAATTCAGAAGGCTTAACATCCAAGTAGACGCCCATTCAGCGAGCACAGGAAGCGTTGAATGAGCGACACTTGTATGGTCATTTGGCGTGGCACAACACCAGAATACAAAGGCCATGTCACCAGTTCGCGTGTCACAGTGACATTGAAAATGCGATGTTCGCACCGTATTGACATTCTAATCGTATCTCGTTTCCTCATTGTGTACGCTTGTGAATCACGCGCAGGACATGAACCGATCGTCGCGCAGTTTATTAAATTGATACGGGTTGCGTTAACAGACTATTGTGTTTGCATATCTAACCGATTGTCTTATTTTCTAGCAAATGCTTCTTTGATTGAGTCAGACGATCCCCCGCTCAAATATGAATTTTATTCTGGTTTTCGTGGTTGTTATAGCGGCAACAGAAATACATCACCTGTGATAATTTCAACTATCTAGCTATCACAGTTTATAAGATATAGCCTGGTGACAGACATACAGACAGCTAAGTCTTAGTAATAGGGTCTCGTTTTTACCCTTTGGGTACGGAACCCTAATAAAAAAACCGTTTGGCTTCTTTCGGCCTGGTAGTATCACACCAGTAATTCAATTTATAAAATTGCTTTGTTTACGTCAGTAAATAATTATAATGACCCATATTGTTTTACTTCAAAACAATAAATATTTATCGACATCTTACAGAATGGAACGACGAACCACATCACTATCTCAAGTTAAATATAGTTACAAGTTTATTTTGCACGAGAACTCATTTACGATAGTGAAGTCAAATTGTATGAATAAAAAAACAGCAGTGACTCAGAATCAGGATGTTTCGATGAGTTTATTTGTACTTATTGTTTTTACTGAAGTTCTTTTATAATTTTTAAATACGTCAAAGTAATAAAACATTAAAAATGGACTAAGACGATTTATTATTCGACATGCCATGTTGTCGGTATGCGCTTATACAAATAAAAATGCTGTACCTCCTACATATTTTATTAAGCGAATCGACATGACAGCATCGCTAATTGGCGATTTTAATTTTCTTATATTTAATTCTTTTTATACCTTGTTTTAAATGTGTCTTTATGCTATCACGCCGTATTAAACTTTCTTGTTTGTAGTACTTGAAAACCACGTATATCAGAAATGACTACAAGGGTACTATCAATTATTTACAGGAAAATTATTTATTATTTAATTCGTCTAATTGTACCTAGGAATGTTTGCGATTCAAGTTATTACCTAGCCGCCTACATTCCTTATATTTACTAAATTCAGCTTGCTAATAATGTTTTGTCAAAATAATCCAGTATCGCTCTTATAATAGCCTATTACCACAAATAATGACACATAAAGCACCTATCAACTTCATTAAATTACCGGCATTATGTTATGGTGCGAGCGCATTCAGAGATTGTTATTGTAAAGCTTAGTTTACACCAGTAGCATTCTGATATTTTAAAAATATGTAATTAGACGTCATGCGATTACAAACAGTTTGCGTTGCCACTACCAATGATGATGATACAAAATTAGCAATTTTAAAATTAATATTTATCAAAAATATCTTGTCATATCTGTCATAAAAAAATTAAAATATGACTTGCTTATGCCGGGGCCTAAGCTTTGTAGTTGCTGCTATACCAGTTTCTAATATAACGTTTACTATTTATTCTGTGATATAATTTCAAAAAGTTCAACAAATCGTTTTGCGTCAATGTTTGTCGATTTACTATCACACTATGTAGCCATGTCAGCGGTCCTAATATCATTTCAGTTTAATGTTGTCGGCAAGTTTTACTTGTGTGATATACGAATATTAAAAATAAACTAAAAAATAAGTAATCTACGGAAAAAGGACGCCACGTCTCATTAGAAGGCGCCGTGCCGTAGTGCTGTACCTAGCTTTATTCTCTTTTTTATTTCACTCATATCCCGATATCATTGTACTTCGTTATATTCTGTCGCTATCCAATTTACAACGCGACAAGAGGTAATGTTTTGAAATTTTTACATTTGACTGTTAGACACAGCAATTAGGACCCTGTGTATGTGACGCTTTAAATCCCGTTCTGTTTTTCGCTCTTGGTGTTATAATCAGTAGCAATCTTGAGTAATGGTTTCCAGCAGCAGTAAAGCCGGGCGGCGGTCGTAAACTTGGTTTACGGCGGCCACACACAGGTGTCGCTGCCGTCGCCTTTGATCAACTTTGAGGACTACATCATCATTGTTTATGACTGGTCTCGTGTCTGGACATGCAATGAGCATCGCCGATTTTTATTTAGCTAATGAATGTTCTGTATACCCTTTATTGCTAAGGATGATTCCAATATTATCCCTCTCTCTCTCTCCTGGGCATTATTGATCCAGGCATGGTAGGTTCTGCCTTTTGTTGCCCTTTCGTCTACGTAGACATTAAAGAGCCACAGGTTTTTCGTTAGCAGCCCATATTGTTTTTGTCGCCCTTTAGGTCTGGGCCATGGGATGTTCAGATAGGCATGTTCAGGTAATTTAGTCAGCAGGTTTTCTTGTGATGTGTCCAACAACACAGCCTACCTCTTTGAGTTTATCGGTATTTATACGCACTCTGGGACAGCCGGGAACGTATTCATTGCGATTGCGAATTTTGTCGAGTCTCGTCATCCCGCTCATCCACCGGATGGTCCATGATTCCAATCTTTTTGTTGGTAGTAAAGCGTTGACACACTGGGTAAACAATTTAAGGTTTGCCCATTAGATATATCTCTGCCGCATCTGTAAGAAATGTACCTTAGCCTAACAGACAGCTATCCTACTCATGGTATTCCTTGCCAAATTTCGGTTGGTCATTACCAACCATCAATGTATCTTTGTTCAGTAGTGTGCAATAAAGAATATCTATCGATGTATCTATCTAATAACTGTGTGTTTAAAATCAGCAATGCATCTCTGAATGCGCCTTAGTAAATATTACGTGTTTGCGGATAATAAATTGGTAGAAATTTAAAACATTAAATTCGGTTTTTGCTAAGTTAAAGTTGCACCATTTATTTTCTGCGCACCGACATTTCAGACTAAACTCAAAAGTTAGTGTGGTTAACTCGCTTTTAACTTTATCTAGCATACGCAGAATGGCTTTTGGAACTTGTTGTGTGCAAGTTACTTGTTTTGTCACTTATAAGTTTACCAAATGGTCTTGATACGGAATACCAACACTTATGATTATATCTTTTACATAAATTTAATTTAAGTACCTATTTGAAACTAAGCATGTAGTTTCTAAATGTTTTATTAAACTTCGGTTACTGATATGACTATCAGGCATGTATGAAACGCAACAAAATGGTCACATGATACATACTCGTGCATATTTATATAATCCTTCTAGTATCGTGTTTCAGACACAATAGGCAATCAATTGTTATCATGACGTTGGCGTCCTTCTGATACTCGTCGTTAATACAGGTACTTCCCCAAAAAATCATCTCGTCTCGATACGTTACAACTTGCAAGAGTTGAACGATGAAAACTGAAACGTACTGTTTGTCAGATAGACGAATCGCTAATATTTGTTGAAGATGTATCTTTTAATAGCTTACTCTGCCTACTTCTTAATACAGTCATTTTCTACCTTTGCCAAAATATTGAATGTACCCTGTACTGTAAAACGATCGTTAAGAGTTTACACTGATTTAACGACGAAAGATTAACTATTTAAAAAGTTTTACTCTCGAGGTCTCTGAATGCCGTTTGCATTTCCATAATCAGGTGTTACCGACCAGGAAGTACTGTCGGCTCGATAAATATTTAATTAGAAAGTAGAAAATCTAATTATTCACGGGTGCGGGCATAACGGGCATATTAACGCTTCCATTACCTATACTTCGCCACTCCGTATGACTTTCCGATATCCCTCGTTTAATATCAAAACGATCGTGGCTTATCCGGGTTTGTTGCATTTACTTAATTGACGTTAGCAGAATAGTTTCTGCAGCACCATTTTTGCTAATGCATATTTAGAGCTGAGCTTTTTTTAAAGATGTTGGTATTTTTTGAGCTACTATCCTACATGCCCTCTCTTTTCGTTACTTCTCCCTCTTCATGGCTATATGTCCCACATGGCGGTGGGATCAGATTTTTTTTTATTTTTCCCCCACTTCGGTCGCTGGCATCGTCGGTGGTACCTCCGCACTCCCTCATATCATTCAGCACTACATGTCTACATCTTGTTTTACCTACATTCTATATAAACTAATAGAACGATTTACTTCATCATCATTCTTAGTAATTCGCTCATTGGTTTTGTCGCATTTCCCTTGTAATATTTTTGTTTGGCATTTTTTGCTATCTTGTTTTATCGATGTTTTATTTTAATGAATGCTCTCTCGTCTCTACGAAACTTGTTTTAATTTATAATGCAATGCACCTTGTCGTAAGATACTGAACTGAATTGAACTTAAATGCATTTGTCTAACCCGCATAAACACCTTGAATAATGTATCAGGCAATACTTACTCGTAATGTGAAAGTAGATTTTCAAATGCATCCAAAGTGCATAGGATTATGAAAATATGCTATCAAATCCAATGCAATATTTTCAATCGTATACCACCTACGAAGTTACTTACTTGATAGCTAGTGGATGGTTTAACTTCGATAGTTTAGCAGCCGAGTTTATATATGATTATCTGTAGGCTACTGTCTGGGTTGATTTCTCTTATAAGGAGGTGAGGATACCCTGGTGTTGCCAACGGTCGCGCTACTACCAAATGTGAGCTATGTATGGTATGCAAGATATTTTGCCTAGTGTTCGTTTGGTTGCGCAGGTTTGGAAATATTCGAGTAGAGTTGGCGCCACTACTCTGTCCTAGTGAAGAAGAGCCCTTAGTTAGATGTGCTATGCCACCCGTACTTTATAAAGCCTTTTACTATGTTAACCCTGCGGCATCCTATGCAGTTGTAATACGGGGTGATTCTGCAACGGAACGGGTATTTTAATGTGCTGGACACCATATTGTAAACGAGTGGCATAAACAAAAAACGCACAATAGCTTAAACACCATATTGAATCACACACTTTTAAATAATTATGATTATGGTTACTCAAACTGGCATAGTTTTAGCTTATTCAGTGGCTGCTGTGTACAAGTCTGCTAGACTGAGCTGTCCGTCGCTTATAAAGGCTTTCCCCCTCCATTATAGGCACATTGGCGGTGGGGAAGGGTGGCAAGTGGTGGCTTGGTGTTGGTTAGCTGTGGTGGCTATGGTGGCAATGGTTGGCTTTGGCTGGATTGGCTAGGTTTGGCTAGCTTTGGCTATGAGTGGCGCTAGTATCGAGTGGAGTTTCCGGTAGCGTTGTTAATAAATAAAATATATTCCCCGGTTGTGACGTAACGGTGCCTGAAGCGGATGTAACAGTATGTAAATATTGAATTACCTAAATTGTGTTTCATACAGCAGCGATGCATTCACACAAACGAGCCCATTCAAAAACTAGGCCAGCACTCATTCGGGCATCCAATATTTGCAGTTGGTATGCACGGTCGTTCACCTAATGATGAGCAGTTTTTACTAAATGCATCAGTTGTGGTCTAATTTACGGACGGTCGCGATCCTGTCAGGATTTTAAATAAAAAAGATATGATATTTTTTTAATGTTGGAAGTCGTACATCGTCCTGTTTGTTTCATATTAATCTGTTTCCAATTTTCCACCTGAAAAATATGCAAATGACAAGTACATACAGTGATGCATAAAAATTATTATGCGTAATTTTATTATTTTCGTTCTCAAGCTTTCGTCCCCAAGACCCGTTGTCAAAAGAAAGTCCTATCCGACTGGTTTACTAACTAAATTACACAGTAATAACCAAAACCAACTTACCTGTCTAATAGCCTGTAATAAAACTATTAGACATTTAATATCCGCTCTCGCAATCTCCGATAAACGGTACCACGGCAAAGCTGCGCGCGCGCGTGGGATCACGCCTCGCCATCATAATTGAACGCGCCATCTATGCCGATCTATGCTAATGCGAGCTGGACCATTACAAAACATTTTCAAACAAAAACTAAATAGTCCTTCGAAAACAGCCCCTATTCTCACATTAATAAGACCTTGAAGTATTACAGCTCGGATAAATTCCAAGCTTAGAAAACTCATGCGCTGAATCACGAGGTGCTCCCTATTTGATAGATAAGGAGACTGGTAATGAAACAGTAATGGACTTTGGAAGCAACAAATAAACGTGGTAGCATGAGATGATATCGGATTTTAATCATTTGCTATTCAAGCCTACGTCATTTACCTTCCAGTTCATACTTCTTAGCATTTGGAAATTACTTTTTGTGCTCTGTGTAGTAGTAACATAAGGTGTACTTTTCGAAATTGAATATCATCGTCAGGTGCTTCAGTAGTTCAGTACCGAAGCACTTTGCAATTATATCCGTAATAGCTATTCAGTGTAGCAAAATAAATTGGTAGCTTGTCGGTTCTTAGACGGAACTTCATAGTGATGTTTACAGAGAGTCAAGGAAAATATGGATAATAAATGGCTATAGATTTTGCACATAACAATAACAAACCCAATTTATCATTCTCCTCACATCCAATTAGACTCGCGTCTCGTTCAATACGGTAAAGTTCTACCTCAAGTGCGAAATAACCAAGATTGTACACATGGCCGTACGTCAGACTACGCCGCTTTGACTTTTAGACAGCATCTATCACCTAGGTAATAAAAACTGGTTACGTAGTTCATATAAGTAACCTGAATACCGTCTTGGTGTAGTGGTTCGCGCTTCGGACTATAAAACCAGCGGTTGCGGGTTTGAATTCCGCAAGGGGCAAATGTTTGTGTGATGAGCACGAGCATTTGTATGTAAGTCATGGATGTTTATAAACGTATTTATGTATGTCAATCCGTAATCCTAGTCACCACGCTTAGTTTGGGGCTAGGTAATTGGTGTTTGTTAAAAAAACGTGCTGCCGCCTGTACCTGTTCCAGTACAGTCCTCTCGTTACGTTCAGGAACTCGTTATTATCCTCCATTCATCATAAACTTGTACCCATCCTCCCACCTTCATTGCGAAATCCTTACATTACTGCCTTTTCATGGAAATCCTCAGACGGCACTTAGCTCTACCTCTTTAATTCATTATACTGACATACCACACCTCTTGCTACGTTCCACAAATTAATTTACTAATGAAACCCTTTCAAAATCTCGTGCAAACACTATATCACCTAGAATTCGTGCACAGATTAATGTGGCTTTTACATAAGCAACAGTGCATCTCACGTTATCCATTAGGACTATAGCTCTCAAGCTAAGTGCAAAGCTCAGTCGATGTTTGTTTGCTTGTAGATTACCACATTTGTGGTGCTCTTGAGTGAGGGAACCCTAATGTGCGTTAGATTGCTGTACCGCAGAGGAAACCAGTAGAGTCTATCGATTTAGCTTTAGGGCGCAAGCAACTCTTTAGAACCTTTTTTCTTCTTCTCGTGTTTTCAAACTATGGCTATTAATATATCCAATTCTCTCTCTACCAATAGGACAGCATCTGAACTATCGTGAATGATCTCAAGGAATTCAGGACAAAAACAAAACAACAATTTCGTTCACAAGTGTTAAGTTAAATGTGTTTATGCTCTCAGAGATGTGGTATCTCATGCTCTGATACTTTCCGATTAGGAAAAGCTAAGTGATTGCATCTTCTTCTATACCTCTACATTCATCACTCATCACACACCTATACCAGACATCTATACCTCCTGACTGAGGGTCGTGCGTGATCTTTATGTGGAATGACACAACACAACGACTTTTTTGGCAATTTTAAATTGTGTGTGATTGCATCTACTGTACTTCATATTTCTATTGTGGCCGTACCGTTACTCAGCTCGGTATAAACCAATATGTTGGAAACTGGTTCATTGCTAGCCGATTCTTGTTTAGATATACTCTTGGGACTGGTCGTGCTGGAATCAAACACGCCATTATGGAAATAAGGGAATTTGTTCATATGACTCTGTTATGTCCTCCGCAATGAAGATCGCAGATAAAAATTCAATCGGGTATCATAATAAGGGGATAATGAGCGCTATCTAGACTTGTTATTATACCAGTATTTAAATAAGTCTCCATCAAATTATACATAGAGATTGAGTGATGATAAACATGAGTAATTTTAAAACTTATCAGTTACATCTTTTTTGTATTAAAACTATGCACTGCGTGGATCCATATCATTATAATTATACGTATTCAAGGAGATTTGCTATCAATTTTCATAATAAAACGATAAACTATACAATTGCAGCTCAACAAACCTTGGCCGTTGTTTCTTCTAACGATACTTTTTACGTTTTGAAATTAACTTTTCTTTACTGAAAGTTTTTTTACTTCTATTTCAGACGTCCATGGATCTGCCCCCCGACAAAGTGAAGCTTCTGCGTAATTATGACCTCGAGAAGAAATGGGAGATCATCTGCGACCAGGACATGGTTCAGGCGAAGGACTCGCCGACGCATTACCTCAACAAGCTGCGGACGTACCTCGACCCGAAGGCCTCGCGGAGTCATCGAGTGAGTAATTTACCTAATTATCTGTCCTTAAAACCGCATGAATGTTCCGCCACAGCTATATCTCTATGGTCAGGGTCTACAGCTTGACCTAAACAGAAATCCCAAATGTCATAAACGACATTATGTTACTTATTGGTCATTGAGGCTAATGTGTTATGAAGGAAGGTGCTCATTATTCTACTATTCCGAATTCACTCGATTAAAACAGTATCTGGTCGTTGAACTCTATATCTCATCTGCTTAAAGAGACATAATCTTTCTACGTCCTCTAACTTTATTCCCTATGAAGAAATGTGTTTGCAAGCTGACCTTTTCCTTCCAATGATCATCGCATAGGTGGTCTTTGACGATGCTTCTCCCGTCCCGTTAGAAAAATCTTTACGACCTTACAGTCTCTCAGGAATATCGACACCGCCATTATGCGCACGTTTTACTGAACACTAAAACGACAGCAACACTGTTGCATCTCTACAATACAAGACCATCTTTGGCTCTTATCTCCATAACCTATCAAGCGCGCCGGTATTGTACCACAAGAATGGTGGTTACCCAGTAGGCTCTTACGACCGGTTAAACTCGCCATTGTGTGTGTATAGCACTCGAATAACAATAGGTTAGAAATGATGGTAAATGTAGCTGGTCTGGCAAATTGATGATTTGCTTCACGTGCTCATCTGAGTTCGGCATAAATGATACAGAAGCACATTCAGATATCAACCCACTACTGCTGTCACTGAACTTAACAGAACTTGCCTACTCGGTCGAAGTCCTCACTGTAGTCCTCAGATTTAATATCCCTCGTAACACTTGCCACAGATATAGTTCATAGTTAGACTTGTGATAAATGAATGATACCATGACTCATTGTATCAGCACTATTGTAATTCTCTTCGCTGATGGCACAGGATAATAAAACATTTTTTATAAGTAGCATAAGCCCTCTGCCCCCGGGTCTACTGCGTCAGTCCCGTTAGCCACGGAGACAATGTGCCATACATCAGGTGCTATCGATGTTGCGCGCGCGCAATTTGTGCACAATCGGTAATAAGGGACGTCCAAGGTAATTATGGTAATACGGGCGTTTTTAACTAGGTACATACTATGTATGTGGTGAGGTTATAGACTAGTAGCAGAGCAGATATTTTGTTGTTAGGAACTTCTGAAATTGCAAATGAGTTTTGTGTGAGATTGTGTGCGGATTCTGCCTCTCAGCAGAATAAACGGCTATGCACATACTCTGCTCATGCGGACCGCTTATGAGAAAAAGAAGTATCCATTTAGGGCAGCATATAATGCACCCGGAAGATAACAGATCTCACTCCCCGAAAAATCTGGCGATTCCTGGATTCGACGGGCATAAGCAGTGAGCTATAATCAAAAGGGCGGCCACAATACTGGTCGAGCTGGCTTGTACTTGGCCCAAATTTTCAATAATAATAATATCCAAATATCAAGATCTCGCAATAGAATTAAAAACCCAATGGCATGCACAAACAGTTCACATAGTTCCAATTGTTATCTCATCTACGGGAGTAATACCGAGAAGCTTAAATAGAAGCCTTCAAGTCCTCAACATCTCCGAAAAATTAATACCTAAAGAGTCTAGTAAGACTCTTTGAGTCACAATCTATTATTATTATTATATTATTCTTTATTACAGACACTAAACATAACTTTTTTGAACTGATTATCATATCGTTCTAGCTTTGTGACCAAGTCGTAACAAACCACTGGATAATATCCAAAGTCCAACCGAATAATTTTCGTTTCTGTCGCAGTTAACCTAATAATAAACAACCAATTTCAAGTCCTACGGCCTCGCTCATCACAACTCACACAAGAATTTGGCTGCCAACATTTGACGGATGTTTTGATTGCCAAACACAAGTTGGGGGCATCGCAAAACATCCCGAGAGTAATTTAAGTTGGTTCATAACAACGACTTCGCTAGCGGCCGACAAAAACAATCGGACGGACAGAATCGCGGATTTACTCACTGTATTTTTTGTGTATTTGCCAAAATTGACCCTTCTAAGTTAGTTACCGCCACACGATGTTGATTTGTGGCTATGCATGGAGACAAAACAAAGTATTGCTGGTTGAGATAGTATTAAAAGAAGATAGTAAAATAATAAATAGGTCAGTCAGAAATCGAACTAAGTAAATACAAGATAAGTAGACTAATCAGTTGTGTTGTTTCACATTACTAGTGTTTGGCGGTTTGCATAAATATTGTTTTTGAGTAATCTTTGTAGCTATTCTATTGCATTAAATTGGAAACAGACATCTCATATAATATGATACGATATACATCAATAAGGATAGTAAATGTACATATTACATATCGCCATTGTTCTTTATACGATAAAAAAGGTTTGAAGATGAAAAATAGAAATGATCTCTGCCTAGATTCTAGAGTAATCTCAGTTGTTTAATATCTCACCAATGCACTGAAAAAAAGGATCAACCAAACTAGTTTTGTTGAAAGTTAAAAGTTTAGTTGTAGGTAAGTCAATTTTAGTTAAATATACCTAAACATACAGTTCAGTAATCGGTTTAAAACTAGTTTGTTACTGATAACCAGTAGGTCGCGAGTCACTTGATTACGGCCTACCAGTAGCCAATTTTTGGTTACTGTTTACCAAACATTTTTTTCAGTGTGTCCACAAAACCAACTGATTGAAAGATTAGGGTTTGCGATGACCTTTGTGATCTCGATCGCCACTGAACCACTGATCGATCTGTTTCGTCCCTTGTTCAATATTTGGTGTTGGGAACGAATATTGAGAGGAAGGGTAAAATCATTTGTCGAAGGGAAGAAAAAGCTTTTAAAAGTATCGATAAAATATCGATAGTATCGATAGACTTTCGATAGTCTATGCAAAAGCAATATTACAATAGAATATCGATAGTATCGATAATCTACCGATAGTGATGATAGTATCGATAGTACCGTTAATATAAATACTATCGACACAGCAACACTACCGATAGTATCAAAGTTCAATACTAAAATCACTATTGATAGCTGATACAGCTCTGACTATTGCAATAACTATCGATACTCTCGATAGTGGCCTTTTATTTAATAGTAGGAGTGGAGTATAAAGTAGGAGGGAAAAGCTATTTCCCACCCGGCTATCTACACATAAAAGTTCAACTTTCTGAACAGGTGTGATGAAAATATTTTTTACAGTATCAAAACGGTCATAAAGTTAAAGTCTTTGGAACTTGTTTTTTATATGTCGTATTAAATAAATATACAATAGTAACAACGTACGTTTGTTTATAAACGTAAAACAATCCCCGATATTGCGGTTACGATCCCCTTGACCTGGCTAAAGTTATCTCTGAGATTTACTACGAACGGGTAGCGTTACGGGCTCTGTTTTTGTAAGATTGATATTAACTCCAGACTGAAACGATACCTCAGCGCTATTACTTTTACTCTTATAGTGTCTGATGGCGCCGATCCTTTGAAGTTTCAGGGGGAAACCTTACAGAAAACACTCTTGTCTCGCCAAATTCACTGGTTGAGATTTTCTTTGCAATCAAATTGGTTGGGGTTTTCTTGGCTACTCTTCCAGGATTTGCATCGTTATAATAATAGTTTAATTTTTATTCTTGTTAGTAACGATGATAACGATTTAGGCATCAAATCTTTTCAATCAAACACAATTGTCAAGCCCAATTTACTGATTGGGGTTTTCTTTGCCATCGAATTGGTTGGGGATTTCTCTACTCACTCTGGATTTGCGTTGTCAACAGGAATAGTTCAATTTGTCGTGCGTAAGTCCGTAACCACAATAAAGATATCGAATATTTCAAGTTCAAGTTCAAGATACAAAAAGTACGAGTTGTGAAGCAATTAGCAATACTCAAATGTAATCTTTGTTACATAATAAATCATCCACTTACATTGTTCGGAATCTATTGTACAAATATGCATTATCATTGCGACACGGTCCAATAAATCAGCAGACCTCAAGTTGGAAAGCAAATAACAATATCTCGCGATGTATCTTCGGTTCAATAAAACCTATCGGTTTATTGGCGAGATGAGTCACAACACAGGTGTGACTGAACTTATTGAAGAGGGTTACATCACAGCTATGCCTATTGTACACTGGTATGTGTAGTTGTGTACGTTTTCTGACCTCATCCATCACATATGATTGGTTTGTACGAATAGTATCATACTGAAATTGCTTCGGATGACACATCTTACGTGATAAATGTAATCATTTCAAGGACTAGTAAAGATTAGTTGACCTACTTCTAAGGGGACTCAAACTTAACAGTATCGGAGGAAGGATTCAGTGAAGACAAATCTGTGTATTTCAGAATGTAAACTGGAAAAAGTAACTGTAAGCTGAAAACTTTTAATTAAAATCTTTTTTACCTTCATACCTCTTACGAATATTTAAAATGAATGATAAATGTACTACACCATACCAATCATCTATGTCAATGATACATTCATACTACTATAAATATTTAACGCACACTTACAACATCCTACAGCAAATAATGTCAATGTAATCAATACAATTATTTACTAAATATCAATAAATAATCCAATAACCGAGTTAAAAATTACGCCATTCAATGTAAGCGTCATGTAATTAATTTATTTCTAAAATATACATGTAGCTGAGGCCCAGAGCGTGTATTGATTAGATACACAAGAAGTAATGAGGACGGGGGTCGCAAAGACTTCCCCACTTGACCCGGCACTCGAGATGACCCGTGATCTTTAAATTTATTAAAAGCTTCAGCGTCTCGTCTCCGATAGCCCTTGTACCGGCATTTTTATCTGTAGTACTGCGTAAGAATTATTTGGAATCATTGTACCTTTTAATACCATTTCGAAATTAATAAAATAAAAAAATATATATTGGTACAGCACAGCAGCCTTAAATACGTTTACTTTCTGTTACGCATACATGTGTCAAAAAGGTCAAAGCTCAGTCAGCTCATTTTCAACGAGATTCGTTAGAATCTATTTCTTGAAGTAAAATAATAAACTGTTTATAAATGCAAAATACTCGTAACTTTTATCTATTTAACTCGACGTTTTAGTCTACTTCTGACGCCTTAACGGATGATGAAGAATAAGAATTAACTAATTGAATAACACTGAGATACTTAGTTTAGTTTTTGCAGTTTATATGCTTCGAAATGTATAGGTATGAAGTCAAATAAGGCATAAGAATAGAACATTTTGTGTACGACACAAACATTACACCACTATAGAAAATCCATAAAATGATACCTAGAATTGTGTATTCCCATAGTAATTCCTTAATTCAGGCCATACAATGATACAACACAAAGGTAAGGTCAAACTGGGACAGCCTGACTCATGAGATGTCGTGGCACGTTCGGTGGGACCTCGGCACAATCCACAAGTATCTGACGCATAGAAAAACTCACAAATGTAATTAATGATTCCCGGGATTTTTTGTTTTATGTACTTCCTGACGCATTCGATATGTACCTTTCCTTTGGTTAAAAAGCGGCTTATAGCACTGAGGTTTGACTACTGCAGTGACCAAATGACTTACGAATATATCTTGTGCGTCTGTCCCAGGATGAGTAATTATTCAATAAAGAGACTCTTTGAATATGTATACGATCTTGTGCGATACCGTAAGCCTCCTCACGATTACGTAATAAAAAGACAGGTAAAAGTAACTCAACTTCGTGCATAGGGAGGAAGGTTTCGGGGTGAATTAAAGATTCAAGCTCATTACAATTACAGACTTGTTGGCTCCTATGCATATTCTCCCTTATCACTAAAATGTTGAGAATCAGCTGTTGACATTCCGTTGGTGTTGGTTTACTAGAAATGTACGGGAATTATTAGGCTGTATCATTAGGCGCAAGTAAAACCCACGCCTGTATTCTCAAAAACCAAGGATTCATTTTACGATTTACGTTTAGCAATAGCTGTTGTCCTATCACTTGGCCCGCTTTGCTAGGTGGGCGTCCAGACGCGAGACGAAGGAATGTTTGCTTGCCACAAATAAGGACACCGACTAATCAGATGCCCTACTCAGAGTAGGTAATACGAACATGTTCGTATTTTCGAGTCCTGCCATCCCACGCGCTTAGCAAGCTCAAAAATTTTGTCAAACTTTCATGGGAAAATATATCAAGTTTTTAGTAGTAGAATAGTATAAAAGAGGCTTTGACAATAGTGACTTTGTCTTAGCGAGAATGGCGGCTAGAGCCTAAAATTCGGACAGCGACTTTCAGTGTAGGCCCCTGATATGTGCATCGCGCTTATTCGCGCTCATTATCGTGGGGTAATATCGCCGTTCGTGATCACCTTTGTACACAGCCTGTATAGAAAACATAAAAATAGCATAGTAAAGTCCGTTGATGAGGAGATACAGGTAAACATTTTGCTGTACACGGCTTTCTAAAACCCATCTGTTTATGTTTTCAATTTCTGTATCTCATAGGCAAAATTGTTTGTCCTCTATCGTTTCTGCTCGTATCCTATACAAATTGAAGCTGTAGAAGTAATAAGTACCGGCTCAATATGAAAAACAATAATCCTTAAGTCTGTGGTGGAAACTGAAAGACCTGATTCTAATCCCTTTAGATCTAATATATTTTAAGCTTAGACTAGTAAGCGAGTTGAGTACATAATATAGTGTCTGAATTTTTAATAACTATATTGTTGTTATTTTTTCAGAAAAGAAAAATGGTTGGCGACTCTACATCAACGCAAGTTCTTAGGGATTTGGAGATATCACTTCGAACCAATCACATAGAGTAAGTTTACAAATCAATCTCTACCATGATAACTTCCAATTACGATAGTAAGAGACGTATTAGCTTATGTTGGAAAACACACAAATTATTTCATACCTTGATACATTTTTGTTTATTTATACTTTCTGTAACTTGTCAGATGGGTTCGCGAGTTCCTCAACGAACAGAACCAGGGTCTGGACGTGCTGATCGACTACCTGAGCTTTAGGTTGAGCATGATGCGGCATGAGCAGAGGATAGCGCTCGCCAGGAGTCAGTCCAGCGATGGAATCAACCAGGGTATGTTAAGATTAAAAGCAAGCCACTTGGTCACTTGGTCATATCCCAAAATTCTTTAAAAAATGCCTATACAACGTGAAAAGTGGAGATCTAAAAACCGGCCAAGTGCGTGTCGGACCACGCATAAAGTAGGGTCCCGTAGTAATTTTTGGCACTGCGCTGTTTTGCATTTCTTGCATCATCATCATCTACCTAGCTTTTATACTTTTTTGGAAAAAAGTATATATTTTTATTTTATTTATAATTTCAAAAATATTTATCACAGGATTCCCGAAACAATTTTAAATAAGAGTTTCCGCGCCTGTTTCTTTACGCGAGTGATTTGAAGTTTATAGGTCCAAGACTTTAGATATTACAGGGGGGGGGGGATATATCTCGCAAATGGTAATGCTGATAAAAAAAGTGTTGTATGGAAACCCTACCTTATTTTCATAGTCCTTTTTAACGATACCCCACACAAGGGGGTGCACTCAAAAAAATAATTCATTCCCCCCTTTACATGTATGGGGAGGTACCTTTAAAAAGGGGTAATTTTATTTTTTTTTTATTTTTAAAAATGAGATCTATATGTGAAGGATCCTCGAACCAAGTTACATGCAAATCAGTCCATAAACGTAGAAGATATTCTGCTGTGACAGACTAGGACGGACGGACTTAACGATCTTATAAGGGTTCCTTGTCGGACTACGGAACCCTAAAAATCTGCCTCCTGGCAGTCAATTGATCTGACGCTAAGTCAGATCAATTGAATCATTAAGAACTTTTTATAACGGGCAACGCTTTCAACTGTATGATACCCGTTGTAGATCTCGCCAGATTCTGAACAGTAAATTAAGAAAAATATGAGAACTAAAGGAAAGAGGAGTAAGTGCCCCGGAAAAACATTCTTATTTTTAAGCTGCCAGTGCTGCCGGCATCGAAATGATACGCGCCTGATAGATCGTTTTTGCAGTGTATGGCCTAATCTTTTCTGATCATTATTATGGTTGTCGAACTCTTAAGGGCAAGCAGATCTATTCTTTGACTTAGTCGCCCTCACACTTTATATAAAACCTGCAGCATGTTCCAGAAGGTTACAAGACGCAATCAAATCAACTTCTCACCTTTGCTTACAGGAGCCAACACAACTTCGTCAGACTGCACAACGCCGGCCGACGCCAGCTCCACACTGAACGCATCGTGGAGGCGGCGAGCGCGGAGTACCGACGCAGAGTTAGAGTCAGCTGGTAGCCCAGCGGTGGCCCGGAGGAGAACGAGGCATGCGGCAAGGCTGAACATGGGCGCCTCCACAGACGATATACATGTGTGCATCATGTGTATGCGCGCTATTATGAACAATAAGGTGAGAATTTGCTCTATTTTTCATTCAAATTTCGTACACATTATGACATTAGACACGTTAACATGTGCTCGGCGCATCAAATTTAAATCGCCGCGCAGTAAGAGATGACATGTCCACCTCTTTTTTTAATACACTGTCATTGGGTGAGAACTTCAGATCTTTTTTTACACGGGATTACCATATCAGTAAAGTTTCAACAGTAGAGTTCTTCTCTCAGTAGAATTCTGAAACTGTTGGAGACAATAGTTGTTCCTTGCAACGTTTAAGTTTCTCACTTGTTAAGCATTATTGATTAAAAAAACAGAGCCTGATGCAGCAAATGTTAAATCATTCTACCTTCTCTGCCGACAAACCATCGTGATGACTATGCGCTCTTTAATTTGATTTCACCAGAAAGACAGCAGAGAGAAAGATAGCAGATGTTAGCATAGTAAGAAGGGCGTTTTATTCCTCGAATGCTACGTGAAGCCAATGAAATTAGAAAACATCCAAATTTCAATAGAGAAGATGATTGGAAAGTTCCACCGGCATGGAATCCTATTCTAGCAAAAACCAAAACAACATCTCGCAGTGCAAGATCTCAAGACACGGTTAGCTCTTTCTGCGTAAATAGGAACGTTAATTAATATTAATGAGTGACGGTAGTAGTGACCACGAACGCTGTAAAGAGTTCAAAACGTCAGGTTTCAAATAAAATGTAAATAAATCGTGAAGTAATCCGTAAAAAAATGTGTTTTAATGAGTTCAACAATTCGCGTAAACGTAAGAAACAAATAGATGTTAGCATTATCAACTGACACAACGCTTTAAGTTTTAGTTTAATCACAGACTACCTAATAGCTAATAGTATTGATTTTATTAAGAGAAAATCATACTGCACTGACCTCAAATGTTATAAAAACCAGGGCAAGCGAATAATGTTGATTTGGTTAAAGTAACAACGATATCTATCATCCAGCCTACACAATCATCAATTTTAAGTGTTTATGTTTCTGATTGCAGTACGGCTTCAACATGGTCATCCAGCACCGAGAAGCCATCAACAGCATAGCTCTCTCCCTAGTCCACCACTCGCTCCGAACAAAAGCGCTGGTCCTAGAGCTGTTGGCGGCGATCTGCCTCGTCAAGGGGGGCCACCAGATCATCCTATCCGCGTTTGACAACTTCAAGGAGGTCGTCGGCGAGCCGAGGAGGTTTCACACGCTCATGGAGTACTTCATGAATTACGACACATTCCACATCGAGTTTATGGTGAGTCAACAACCAATTATCTAGCCCCTAGCCCCTACAAAAAATACAGACAATATTTTTCAGAAGATCATCTACAGACTGTTTTGCTGTTGGCATAAAGATCGGTCTGATTCACTCCTAATAAACGTAACTGCTTTAAATATAACTGCTTCGAAATCCAATAGGTGTGTTAATCCGTCTCCCCTATTCAGCTTAATGTACCAGTATCCTATGGAAGATCATCAAGACACCAGGACTGCACCATAAAACAGGTTGTGAAAATAATTCAAACTATGGAATAGTTTCTTACATATACAAAATTGATCACTGAGTTTCAGGGTGGACACAGTTTCAAATCAAATCTCATTTGCTGTTGCAATACAGCTCGGGTGTATGTCGCTGACATTTAGCAATGATGTATTCAAAATAGACCAAGAATTTCGCACGTGTGGATGGACTGCACGGTAGCTTAGTTGGTAAGAGCGTTGGCCCGGTTAACCAAAAGTCCTGGGTTCAAATCCTCACATGTGCGTGTGCGTTTTGGTTTCTTATTTACAACTTAAAGAAATAAGAAAGAACACTGAGTGTTAAAAATATTAAAAACTATCAAACTCGTTTGTTTCGCAGGTGGCCTGCATGCAGTTCGTGAACATCATCGTCCACTCAGTCGAAGATATGAACTTCAGGGTGCACCTCCAGTACGAGTTCACGGCGCTCAAGCTTGACGACTACCTCGAGAGGCTGAGGCACTGCGAGAGTGAGGATCTTCAGGTAAAAACTACTTTATGTATGATACAATTTTGTCCTGAGCCCTGTAGCATTCCAACCAACTAAATCATAGTTGAGAGAAGTGACATCTGTGCCCTATGCTGCAGTAGGTTAAAGGGTAGAGCTTATACCAGCTGCGTACCTGTTGCCTAACTTGATCCGTTTCAAACTGACGTCTCACTGCTTGACTGACTTTAGACCTGTTTATTTTTATTTAGATTAATGGTTTACTGTCTGTACTTACATTTTAAACTTTTTAATGTAAGTATACTTATTCAATTGTATGTTAGTATACGTAGTATATAAAAATAATATTTGGGATATCCTTCAAAGAACGGAACAGAAACATTTTATTTAGAACAGGACACAAGATTACAAATATTAAAATATGAAAGTGAAAATGTAGTAACATTGTAAATATTGTTGTTTCATCAACTGCTCAGGTTTCCTGGAATGGCAAGTCATGGCGTTTGTTTTCTTTTACGAGTATAACCATTAGAGGCAGACAGAGTAAAAAGTAAACTATATTTTATAAGTAATTTTTGTGTTTTGTAGGTGCAAATCTCAGCGTACCTGGACAACGTTTTCGATGTCGCCGCGCTCATGGAGGACAGCGAGACGAAGACGGCCGCGCTCGAGAAGGTCAACGAACTCGAGGACGAGTTGGGGCATGTGAGTACCAACAAATAAAAATAATAGTACTTATGTACATTTACTATTATTTTTGGATTACTCCGCAAAATATATTTAAAAAATAGCGACTATTACTACAATTCGATAAGGGGCAAATTATGAACGCGCGCGTTAGACAGTGACAGCTTTACCGACCGGTAATTTAAAAACTAGCAAAAAACTTTCTCTGATAAGTAAACGCGCGCGTAGTTCACTGGTCTATTATTTTCTAGTAAGTTTACTATCAATTTAAAAAAAAAACCTACTAGCCTTATCATAACATTGTATTTTTTTTTCGATATTTCAAGTAATGATTCATATATTTGGTTACTTAGGCTCACGAAAGGCTAGCGGCGCTAGAGCGAGAAGCGATAAGCAAGCTAGGGACGCTGGAAGCGGAGCTAGCGCAAGTGCGGCAGGAGAGGGACCAGCTCGCCGAGGCGAGGCGGCAAGTTGTCGAAGAGGTATGTCTTATACAGTCTACTGACTACGCTAGAGGCTAGTAGCGCTAGAGTGGGAAGCTATAGGCGCGCTAGCGACGCAAGAAGAGGAGCTAACGCAAGTGCTGCAAGAGAGAGACCAGCTTGCCAAGGCGAGGCGGCAAGTTGTTGAGATGGTATGTCTTATACAGTCTACTGACTACGATAGAGGCTCGCGGCGCTAGAGCGAGAAGCGATAAGCAAGCTAGGGACGCAAGAAGCAGAGCTAGCGCAAGTGCGGCAGAAGAGGGACCAACTTGCCGAGGCGAGACGGCAAGTTGTCAAGGAGGTATGTCTTATTCATAGTTACTGACTACGCTAGAGGCTAGCGGCGGTAGAGCGAGAAGCGATAAGCAAGCTCGGGACGCTAGAAGCGAGTTAGCGCAAGTGCGGCAGGAGAGGGACCAGCTTGCCGAGGCGAGACGGCAAGTTGTCGAGGAGGTATGTCTTATTTAGTCTACTCACTGCGTAGTCAGAGGCTAGCGGCGCTAGAGTGAAAAGCGAGAAGCAAACTATCGACGCTATAAGCGCAAGTGCGGCAGGAGAGAGAGACCAGCTTGCCGAGGCGAGGCGGCATAATAATCGGTTTTGTCCTAGCATAACCTGGGTGGACTATCATTGAAGTATTAACATTTAAAACTCTTCATTTTTTGCCCAGAAAATATTATGGTCTTTACATTACATAGGCAGTTCCAAAAATAGTTTCTAGCTTAAATCAATTGTCAAATGAGTATTATTGTTAATGGATATCACATTTCTTCTGAAAGTTTTCATTTCAAATTCGAAAGTATTCAACGTCACTATAGTTTTTCAAGGCAAATGAAACAGTAAACTTTATTTCAAAGGTTTCAACGCTGAGGCGAGCGCAGCAAGACTCGAGGAATCGACAATCTATGCTGGAATCCAAGGTGCAAGAATTGGAATCGCTAACGAAGTCATTACCGAGAGGAGCGTCCAGTAAGTTTTACCATGTTTCACTGCATTTAATATGAAAGAAATAAGGTAAAATATAGTTGTTTGTCAGTGTCGGATTGACTCGAGTTTAAAAAAAACTCCTTGTCACTAAAAATTGTGGTAGTGACTTTATAAATTATAAATGTGGCGCCTGCAAAAAAAAATTTGTTATTTATTTGAAGAATTTTTTTTTTGCACTAATGTTATTTTGTTTTTATATTTTATTATTATTCTAATAAACTTTACCTCTTTCCAGTGGGTGCAATATCATCACACGCGCTATGCAACGGCACCACCAACGGTCACGGGCCACTCACGAACGGCGACCTCCACCCGTCCCCCCCGCCTCCCCCTCCCGCGCCGCTCGCGCCTCCCCCTCCCCCCGCGCCTGCCCCGCCACCCCCTCCCGCGCCGGCCCCCCCGGTTCCCCCGCCCCCGCCGCCGCTAGTGCCGGGCGCCCCGCCCCCCCCCGCACCTCCCGCGCCGGGCCTCATGCACCCCCCGCACCAACACGACGCCATGACCATAAAGAGAAAGGTGGACACGAAGTACAAGCTGCCCACGTTGAACTGGATCGCGCTGAAACCCAATCAGGTGAGTGTTTGTTAAGATATTGGTTGTGGTTGCTTCGATGTCGCCTAGAGTGACACGCATAACAGTATAGAGATATAGAGAATAGGTTAAATAGGTCGGATAGAGGTTTCGCATATTATGTTGCTCTCCCCCACTGCGTTAGGCATGCGTTGATTTTAATCACGTAAGCATTTGTGCTCTAGAGTTGCGTAACTACCTATCGATAGTTTCGCTATCAATAGTTGACCTAGAAAACTAGTGAACTATCGATAGTCTATTGATAGTATTGACGTACGACAATATTATTGCCCTGTATAAACTCTCTCGGATCTCAAATTGGGCTAATACTATAAACTATTCACGGTTATCTAAAATTTCACGGTTAAAATAGTATTCTATTGCCCTGTATTACACTATCGATTGTATCAATACTATCGATATGAAGTCAACTACCCTACTGACAGGAGCCCCGCCACCCCCGACCCCTTCCCGCGAATTATTCGAAAGTAAAAATTATTAAGCTGCTGGTCAGTTTGTAGCAGCTAATAATCTTTACATTTTCCTTCATAGTATTATGTAAATATGCATTGTGTGTAATATTGGTAATATTTTGGCGCCCTCTGAAATATTATTCAGAATTCGCTAGGACTCGTTACTTAGAAATATAGCGGACAAACATCCTTGTATTAAAACAAAAACCAGTTGATAAGAATTAAATAAAACATTTTTTCAACTCCACAGGTCCGCGGCACAATATTCAACGAATTAGACGAAGAGCGTCCCCGAAGGCGGATAAACTTCGCCGAGTTCGAAGAGAAGGTATAATATTATTCATTGCTATCTTTATACAGGGTGTGGCGTAAATAGTGGTCCAAAGCAAAGGTGTGGATACACTGTACACTGAAGCACCACATACCAGTATTTAAAAAAAAAATATGTACAGGGTTTTCAAAAAAAAATTTTTTTAATTTTTTTAGAAATCGTTACCTTGCCTTACAAATTTTTTTTTAAATACTGGTATGTGGTGCTTCAGTGTACAGTGTATCCACACCTTTGCTTTGGACCACACAGAAAAAAATTACAACCCTTGTAAACCCTTGAACTTCAAATAAATTGTTTTTCAGAATTGGGCTCCTTTTTGTTTCGAAAAGCAATAACTTTTTTCCTGTAAGTCGTAACACTTATTGTTGCACCATTTTAGAATCTGCAAAAGATGGGCATTTTTTTAAAACAATGGACACTGACAGTGTGGTACATTTTTTTTGCACCAAAAGCATTGAAAGTCAAACGATTTGCTAGTAGCAGTGAGTATTGAATTTTGAAAGAAACTTAATTTTTTTTATTAAATTCAGTTTGTAAAAAAAAACGAATGGAGTACTAAGTACAAGTGATCAGCAATAATAATAAAAAAAATGGATAAAAAAAACCGTCATTTTTGGAAATTATAACCAAATTTGTAATGCAAGGTAACGATTTCTAAAAAAATTAAAAATTTTTTTTTTTTTAAAACCCTGTACATAATTTTTTTTAAATACTGGTATGTGGTGCTTCAGTGTATCCACACCTTTGCTTTGGACCACACAGAAAAAAATTACAACCCTTGTAAACCCTTGAACTTCAAATAAATTGTTTTTCTGAATTGGGCTCCTTTTTGTTTCGAAAAGCAATAACTTTTTTCCTGTAAGTCGTAACACTTATTGTTGCACCATTTTAGAATCTGCAAAAGATGGGCATTTTTTTTAAACAATGGGCACTGACAGTGTGGTACATTTTTTTTGCACCAAAAGCATTGAAAGTCAAACGATTTGCTAGCAGTGAGTATTGAATTTTGAAAGAAACTTAATTTTTTTTATTAAATTCAGTTTGTAAAAAAAAAAAACGAATGGAGTACTAAGTACAAGTGATCAGCAATAATAATAAAAAAAATGGATAAAAAAACCGTCATTTTTGGAAATTATAACCAAATTTGTAAGGCAAGGTAACGATTTCTAAAAAAATTTAAAAAAAATTTTTTTTTGAAAACCCTGTACATAATTTTTTTTTTAAATACTGGTATGTGGTGCTTCAGTGTACAGTGTATCCACACCTTTGCTTTGGACCACTATTTACGCCACACCCTGTATATTCGAATGTATGTAATATTATTCAGGGTCATTTTTGTGCCTCCCAGAGGTGTGATCCCCAAAACGCCGCAAAACGAACGATATATTGCATATTTTTAAAAACTAGATTGAATTTCCTTTAATATGATGTGAAAATGATTAAACACTAATAAAACTCTAGCCGTAATTCCTGTTTGCGGCCACAAAGCATTTTATATAGATTCCCGCTCACTCCCGGCTGGAGCGCGCATGGTTAGAGCAGGACAGCTGTCAAACTCAAGTAACTTTCAGCACACATTGAACCAAATGTATGCTCTACACTGGTGGTGTTGTATACAAATATAGCTGTCAAATGTCATAACTGAACGAGTTCCGGTTCATTTCATTCACCATTAACTGAAAAGTATTTTAAGAAAAAAAATTTTTTTTTGCCGTCTCGTGGCAATCGACTGCGGAGAGGAATAAAACCTATTTTATTTTAAAGTTCCGCATCGGTGGCGTCACGGCCTGCCTGGACCAGTGCGACGCGGACACGCTCGCCTCGTTCCCTTCCAAGCGGTTCCGCAAGCCGGACACCGTGTCGCTGCTGGAGCACACCCGCCTGAGGAACATCGGTGAGTGAACACGTGGCATGTGGCCTAAAGTAGCACTTCATCCAGCCAGGTATGTCCAACTCCTCGCTTAGGTATCAGAAACATACCTACGCGCGGCGACCTACCTTAATAATTAGATCAATCAAGTTGGGACTTGCGAGCTAGCAGTGACACGCGCGCGCGTTTTATTCACCGACGGCGCGTGGCACTACGTCGCTGGCTAGACGAGCATGAATAAAGTGATAGAAAGGTGCGCTAGATGGCGGAAGAAGCTTCTTGTAACATTCACCCCTAGTGCGCCGCATGACTGAATAGGTATAGTGTATTGTGAATCGTTGTCCAGAAACATAAGGATGAAATTCGCTTGCATTGGATTTTGGTAGGTGTCTAAACGATATGATACTTGACTCTGAGGCCATAATCGACCATTCGAGCTATTGAATGTCAATTTAGTAATTCGTAAAACAAATAATCGAATAATAATCGACAATCGAATGATAATCTATACCGGGCCCTTCGATGCATTCGATCGAATTGCCACGACTGTGCGCACATGACTAAGAATAATCGAATGCCTGCGGTAGCTTATTGAATAAATACGATTATAGAGACCATTCGAATAATTCGATTAATTTAGTAATAATCGCCCATTGCTAAATTACACCATATTTTTAATTGAAAGTGAATACTATTGCGAAATCATACTTCTATACGTAGTACTAGTATTTATTCTGTGATCCAGCCGATTTTACGTTTGTCATGATGCCCACATAAATCTGTCGGCAAAGTATGCAAATTTGGCGTACTCAAGTAAGTTGTAAGAAGTAGGCAATTTAGTCTTTTGTTGTTGCCTCAACTATCGATTGACCGTCGAAAGCGGAATATCGAACGTCAAAACTATCAGTGGTTCTGGACCACACGGATGAGTAGTGAAGTTTTGTCCCCCGGGGTATCGCGCTATTCAATATAAATAGTCTCTTAACGAATCGCCTTTGTTACAGCAATCTCAAGAAGAAAGCTCGACACGCCAGTAGAAAAAGTCATAGCAGCTGTCAACAATCTCGACCTCAAACAATTACCTCTGGAAAGCGTTGAAATCCTCCAACGAATGGTCCCCACCGAAGCCGAGCAGAAAGCCTACAAGGAATACCTAGCGGAGAAGAAAAATATCAACCAACTCACTGAAGAAGACAAATTCCTGATGCAACTAGCGAAAGTCGAAAGGATATCAGCTAAATTATCAATCATGAGTTACATGGGCAACTTTTTCGACAACATACACCTAATCACGCCTCAAATACACGCGATCATATCCGGGTCATCTTCAGTGAAGTCATCACAAAAATTACGGAACGTTCTGGAAATTATACTCGCTTTCGGCAACTATCTGAACAGCAGCAAGCGAGGGCCAGCATATGGGTTCAAGTTGCAATCGCTCGATACGCTTATGGATACGAAGTCGACGGATAAAAGAATATCGCTGCTGCATTACATCGTGGCGACAATACGACAGAACTTCCCTGAGCTGATGAACTTTGATACAGAGTTGCTGTATATTGATAAAGCTGCTCAAGGTATGTATTTTGAGCTTTTTGATATTTACAAATGTTGAACAATTTCATATAGTAACCTTTATAAAGAACAATAAGTATAGTGAGTTCAGTTTAGAATGGCTTATAGTTAATTGGCAAGTTTTTAAGGTAGTTAGCTAGTGTGATCAGATAGATTAATGCTACGAGTATTTATGTTTCGGTACTAACATGCTGTGGTTTTGAAGTGTGATTTGATGCGTGAAATACGCATTTTTGGCCCTCTCAATAAGCTCGTAATCTTTAATGATATTCATTGATCTCGATTTTCAATAACCCTAATTTGGTTTGGTTCACTCTTTTTTCACTATTTCGTATGAATGTAAAATGGTAGAATCTACATTCAACAAACATCTAAGTGGTTTGCTATTTTTTTCTTCATAACATAAACTCATACGATTGGTCGTGCAATAATTACGTGTGGCTCGAAAGGGGGAGAGGGGGCGTAAAGTGTGCCCCTCCCTCTCGTTTCAGAAAAAACACAAGTGTACACGTATTTGTTATACTCTAAACGCGTAACGTTAAATGATATTATTATATATCTCGGCTGCTTATTTTAGAGTATTAAATTAGGTTATACCGGTTACTACCCGTATTGACAGATTAAAAAAGAAAAGGCGGGAAGAGGTGTAAAAAATTTCAAATGAAACGGAGTTCACTTTTACTTCGGTTATATTTACAAAAATTAAAAAAATATCACGTGATTATTGTAAGGCTTTCCATCATCATCTAACGTAGACCATCTCCCCGTAGTGTCGCTAGAGAACGTGGTATCGGACGTGTGCGAGCTCGAGCGGGGAATGGAGGCGGTCCGGCGCGAGCTCGAGGCGCGCGACTCGCACCGCGCGGCCAACAACCACGTGCTGCGCGACTTCCTCGCCAACGCCGCCGACAAGTGCCGCCGCCTGCGCGCCGAGACCAAGCACGCGCAGGTGCGTGACTAGACTAGACCATCTCCTCAGTAACAGGCCTGTCTAAATCCCTGTATAGGTAGCAAAAACGTACCTACGCGCGGCGACCCACTGTGGTTGGCTTATCGAGTCGGAACTCGCGAGTGAGCAGTGACACGCGCGTGCGGTTTATTCATCGGCGGCGCGCGGCACTACGTCGCTGGCTAGACGAGCATGAATAGTGCCAGACAGGTGCGCTAGATGGCAGCAGTAGCTTCTTGTAGCAGTCCACTCCTCGCCAACGCCGCCGACAAGTGCCGCCGCCTGCGCGCCGAGACCAAACGCGCAGGTGCGTAACTAGACTAGACCGTCTACCCAGCAGGCCTGTCTAACTCCCCGCGTAGGTAGCTAAAACATACCTACGCGCGGCGATCTACCGTGGTTGGCTTATCGAGTTGGGACTCGCGAGCGAGCAGTGACACGCGCGCGCGGTTTATTCACCGGCGGCGCGCGGCACTACGTTGCTGTCTGGCGTAAAAGGTGATGTTTATGATTAATAGGCAGACATTTGACCGCCATCTCACCTGCTAGTGAGCGACGATGCAGCCGAAGATGGGATTTCTGACAATAACAGCTAATTCAATCTTTTCTTAAAAGTATCCAGATCCAGTTGTAGACACTTCCTATTCTCTACTCATACGCAAGAAGAACGTAGATTCAAAACGTTTGGTGCTTATTGGTGGTTTGTCTACGACATAACGGAAAACCCTGCCTGCGTCTTGAGGTTTCGATAGCAAAAAAGCAGCCAATGCTGATTTAGAATCGTCCTAACGGGTGATTCAAATGATTTCAAGGTGTCGATTCTTTAGTGTGGAGTGGCTCATGCGTAGGCTTAAAGCGTTTGCGACTATGATTTATTTTCTATGTACTAATGTGTTGACTGCCTCGTTGGTCTAGTGGTCAGCACGCTGAGTACTATCCATGAGGTCCCGAGTTCGAATCCCAGGTCGGGCCGAAAGTGTTGGGTTTCTCTCTCTCGAAAAAAATAACTCTGACACAGCTCTGGAGTCAAGAAGTTGGTCGTGTCAACACCCCCGTGCCTCGAAGAGCACGTTAAGCCGTTGGTCCTGCGCCTGGTCTCTCTAGGGTCATGTCGGACTGCCGTCTTACCGAATTATAAGAGTGAATGAACAGATAGTGCACCTGTGTATTGCGCACACACTTGTGCACTATAATATCTCCCGCGCAGTCGGCTATTCTCTTTGAGATTGGCCACTGTAGTCGAAATTTGGCTTGGAGGACTTATTATTATTAATGTGTGTTCCAGGACTCGTTCGCGACGTGTGTGGAGTACTTCGGTGAGGCGCCGCGCGGCTGCGACGCGAACGCTTTCTTCTCGCTGCTCGTCCGGTTCACGAGGGCGTTTAAGGTAACACTCGTCCATGTTGCGAACTAAACTATCTACTTTACCTACCGGGTATTTACCCAATATTTAGCCGTCGCATTTAGGAGCGTCGGTGGCGCAGTGGCTAGCGAGTTGCCTCTCATGCGGGATGTACTGGTTCGATCCCACGTGACGCAATGTACCAATGACTTTTTCTGAGTTATGTACATTAGTTGTTTCACTAACCGATTGCTTTAACGGTGAGGAAAATCATCGTGAGGAAACCTGCACATTCAGGCGACTGCATATGTAACCATGATCCAAACTGGTCAGGCTCCCCTGGTAACAGGGTCACGGAGGTCAGATGGAAGTCGCTCTACTATAATTACCTGATTTGCCACATCTTGGATCATGGTTCAAAGCGGACCCTGGGCTCTCGCGTGCGAGTGCACAACCCGGATATCGCTAGGAGGATGATGATACCATATTTAAACCATTTACACGGGTAATTTCTCAAAACCCATCATCTCTAGCTGTAACTGCTCAATATTAATACTTCAATTATAACCTTAGATTAATCATAACTGTCTGACAGACACGGAAAATTTTTCAAGTCCCCTTTTGACATTTTACAATAGGCCTGAAAAAACACTAATTTATAAACAGAATAAAACAGTATACAATATAGATATAGCAGTTCCAAATACCCATAATTTGCATAAAACCATAACAGAGAAAATACATAAATACACTGAGCTTAAAGAAGAAATACTTAAAATATGGAACATGGAAAAATTATGCATCGCTGGTGCTCTCCAGTACTGGAGTCGTACCTAAACATCTTCTCACTGCCTTGCGTAATCTAGACATTTCAGAAAATACATACATCACTATGCAAATGGCTGCAATCCTGAACACTTGCCGCATTGTCAGGAAGTTTTTGCAGGACGATACAAACTCCTTTACTATGCCGAACCCTGAAAACGTGTGTTCACTTGGCTTAGGCCCGTGAGCTTAGCGTCATCACCGAAGACACATTTGCTCTTCGAGAAAAAAAAAATATATCCAACTGAATCCAGATAAGCATATACATTATCGCTAAAGCTTATCATTATCGTTATCAAACGCAGCCTAGCTTGAGATCCTCTGGCAACTCAGGATTTAGTCTTCATGTTATTGGAAATGTTTGTGAGCTCTGTGGTCACTGAAGATATTTTGTCGTGACGTAAGACACTATTCCCTTGGTGAATATTCTACTACTATTCAATAAATGTACAGCAAGCGGACGCAGAAAACGAACAGCGCCGACGTCTGGAGCAGGCCGCCGCGCACGCGGACACCGTCGACCCCAACAAGGCGAAGCTCGCGCAGAAGAAACAGCAGGTCAGTGTCCAGTAGGGGGAGAACGGGGTGCGGGGGGGACAAACGGATAGTTGACGTCATATCAATAGTATGGATAGCCTATCAATTTTATCGATAGTGTGATACAGGGCAATATATTGATAACCATCAATAGTATCGATAATATCGAAAGTATTAGCACAATTGAGCTCCGATAGTATTCATAGTTTAAATTACGGATAGTGCTATCGATACCATAGATATTGGATACACTACATCATTTTTAGTTAATAAGAATGATGTACGCCTCAAAACAAGTTTTCTAATTGGCTTATCAATTCATTGTCATTTAAAATTACATACAATAATAGTGGCCATCATTACTCATTTATTTTTCAAAATTCAAGCCTTACAAAACCGTGTAAATAATAAAAATATTTGTGTTACATAAACCTTGACGGTATTTTTAAGGCCTGTCGTTTAACTGAGTGGCTGTCATCAAAAACTTGCTATGCAAAAGTTAAAAATAAACATTCGATATTTTGCCTTCCTTTAGTGTATTTTTAATGTACCTATTTTAAATTTTCTTCATTATTATTGTCTATTGCAATACCAAAATCGATCATCATTCAGCTTTAAACTGAATTCATTACTTTTTGGATGCAAGAAACAACTAAGAAGGCTAGTTTTATTTTAGAATGAATTAGGGAACGAAAATGGTGCAGGTACCATCCCTCTTATGAACCTTAATAGCATTATTCGTCCGTGATATCATCATATTGTTACTTGACTTTATACCGACTCAGTTAAACGGCATGCAGGTGTATAGAACTTTGAGTTTTGCTTACTCTGGCTCTGTGTTAACGCTTCGATGAATGGAGACGTAGTTTTTTTTGCTGCATTCCTATTAAATTTTATAATCTGTAGCCGAACGCGACTTGAATATTGAAATTAATTTTCTACTAATGTTTTGTTTTTATGCGTTTTTTATTATGTTTTTAGCTAAAATCACCTTGAAGTATAACGTTACTGAAATAAGAGTACATTCTGTAACGATTTTTAATATTTTTATAAATACTTCAAGTCGTTTTTATTCTTCAACTTCGAATTTCACTCTTTCTATAGAATTTTCTCGAGTAACATTCACTAAATACTTCTATGTATCTAGTGAAATATATCTCACTTATTTTCATTTAACATTTTAAGGTGAAGGTTAGTACATTCACATTAGTCAAAAACCTAATGTAACATGGTGCTGGTATTTTGTCCTAGTGATGAATATGGCAACATTAGCTATTAAAAGGTATTTACAAAGAACTCTATTTGCCATTGCTCATATTGCTAAACATCGTGTTAGAAGTCCGGAAAGTTCGTACGTGACCTTCCTGCGGTCGCCAGAGGTGCGGGGGACGAGGCACGCTTGACTTCGACCGGTGACGGGTCGCGGGGAATTTGCTTTGATAATCGCGGGTGATTGGTGCTTCCTCGCCCCCCGCACGTCTTGCGGAGTGCCAGGACAGTCGCGCAAAAACTTGTTGGATAATCGTCTCTAGAAATTCCTAGTCACAGACAGAAGTAATTTGACAATCGGATTGGTTATTTGTTTGGTTGTCCGATCACTGACTCAAGTTAATATATTAAGCTATAAGTTTTTGCCCAATAATGTTGCCAGATTCCTCACAACCAAAGTAGCGGTGATGGTAACACCATAAACATTTCTCGCAGAGGTTTAACTACGCGGCCGTCAGCGCAGGCCTATTGCAGCAACAGTTGTCTCAGTTGCGGCACAGTATTGAGCCTGTGTAGGCCCGGCTTAGGCCAGACCGGAGTAAGTCAGCAATGTCACTGACCGGGGCCTACTTGTGTGTGTTTACCAGTACTAACATGGGATGAGTGTGGAGTGATTTAAAAAAGTTTAGTATTTTTTGGGGTATTTAAAAAAGATAAAGCAATACAAAAAAAGAAAAAAATAAGTAAAATATCGATAGTTTATTAATCACATTGGCATAGGATTCCTAACTAACTGGGATCACAGACGAGATAGACATAGACATGTCTAAACACTGGAATAAATAAAGTGACTAACCCGAAGGAACTATTTGTCACCGGGAAGCATGTTTTGTGCGAAAAATTAAGTGGGGTAAATTGGTAACGAATCGAGGTGTTTTAGGGGGACGCTACAATAACCTTTACACGCGGATTGTGAGCATGTTCACTGATCGCCATTTTCACTAAATCCAACATTGATTCAAAAAATAGAATACCGTTTGAGAAAACCAGGGTTGCCAATTTCAGGATTTTTATGTGCGTAATTTTGTAATGGTTTTGATTATTTTATATAATGTATTAGGAGTTCTAGAGCTAAAAAAATCTAGATTTATTATTTTCTGACTAGGTGTGAGTGCGCTGTATTTGAATTTTATAGTGAACTAGCGACGGGCCCCAACTTCGAACGGGTGCAATAAAAAAATGTTGCACTCTACTGGTGAAAAAAAAAATTAAATCGGTTCAGTGTTGCAGAAATTACTTCTGACCTATAAACTTTAGTACCTAGGTACTTAGTAGATTTTGAATGGAAGAGCTGAATAAAGTAGTATCATCGTATTCTACCTTCTACGTTTAGTTTTAAAAAACAGGTTTTAGGAGTTGGCATCCCTGGCTGCATTTGCTTACTAGTCCTAACATTAGGCATGAATGCGAGTTTGTAGATATAGGCCCCAAGAATTTGTTAGACATTTAAAACATAGACCCTTTTATCCAGTAGTTCCCGCGGTCATTCATTCATTCCATGGAGTGTGAAAGAACGTTAATCATAAGATTTGTAAAGATAGAAATGTAGGAGATAATATCTAAGAAAACAAATGAATAAGGTTTCTTTTCAGTTCGCTTTTATTTACAAGATGTATGTATGATATTTACAGATGACGTGTATATTGTATATAAATATTTATAAAGTGTAAATATTAATTTCTCTCCTGTGCGGCATTTGCATGGACAAACAGGGAATGTCTTTTTTAACTAATATTAAAACCTTACTTTTTGTGCTGTATTTAAGTGCTTGGTGGTAAACTTCTATGTTTGCAGAATAAACTGCTTCGTATAGTTGCATAGTGCTAAAAAAATATTATTTGTGTTAATTGATAATAATTTTATAGCTCCTTTAATATCCTTGCATATATCTTAATTTATTAACTGAATATTTGACATGCTTCTGCTCCTACATTATTTAATTTATTTTCTTTGTTAATTAATGTGTAGGCATTAATAATAATATCCCAAACAAGTTGAAGCTATGTGTAGATAGAGATTACTATACACAATTTTATCTTCGATTATTTATTTAAATTATTTCGCAAATTAAACAACAAACCCTTAACCCACCAGGAGGCTGTGATCAACGAGTTAAAAACGAAGTCACAGGCCGTCGGCGAAAAGAAGCTGCTTCACCAAGACGAGGTGTACAACGGAGCGCTCGAGGACATCCTCCACGGCCTCCGCTCGGAGCCCTACCGCCGCGCGGACGCCGTGCGGCGCTCGCACCGTCGCCGCATCAACTCGCACCGCCTCTCTAAGGGGCTCGACGACCTCGACGTATGATACGAACCTCCAGCGGCAACGCCCGCACCCCTCACGCCCGTCCAGAAGACCATCAACAACATCAACGCACGCTGCGCACAAAAACGAAAAGACCTCGAAATGGTACACACAAAGCACACTATCTCCGTCTACAATATTGAAGATGTTGTCGATTTTACACACAACACTGTGCGCCGCCCCAAAACGTCGAGCTATCGAGTCGCCCCGACCGAGTGCGAAGTCGACGAGCGCTGCGAGCTCATCAAATCTACGTACGATGCGATCTCGAAGTACACGCGAGCGATGTTCGACAAGCAAAACGAAACCGTCGTATGAACGATGTGCCTATTTTGTATAAGATTCACCGCACATTACACCTAAAAAGCTGGTCTCGTTTATGTGTGATGTGCGGTAATAATAATTTGATACGCCTACGATTCATTCCATTCCACGTGTAACAGCGAACACAGTATTTTGCTACGAACACTTTACAAGTATTTTCTAATTTGAGACAGAAGCTTAGCTTTTGATAGGTTTATTCGTGCGCCCGCCGCGACATGTAGTATGGTGCTCGGAATTAGGCCTGATACTTTGATTGCTACTTACGATTGTTCAAAACTAAGGCAAACAACAACGTTCTTCGAACCACACTCTTTAGACGTAAAGAGGACCGCTCACAATAAGTCGGTGAAAAGGAAACAATACCTCTTGAGATGTAAAGAAGTAACATTTAGTTAACATCTACGCTTTTTTCGTTAACCAGAGAACATATTTGCTGTGGCTACGTTTTTACAATCTTTTTACTTATGGGAGCCATCACAATACAGCCTACCAGCGGCGGGCCCTTAGTTCTGCTAGTTATATAGCATTCTCGAATATACGCACAGTTTTTTACCCACGTATCTTAAATCCGACCTAGTTTTTACATATGTATTTATATTTCCAGTTATATGCCTAATGTAACAGTGTCCTTACAATATTTATACTCGTGTATACACATTTATGAACCAATTAAACGACATTTCGTATTAACGAATCGTATAGAATAAAATGTTTATGCATTTACAGCATTTTGTACCAATATTGTGATAGTTCAAATTGTTCTCTCTATATTTGCATTTTTTAATCTGGCAATGTTAAAGTGATTGTAGTTTGTAGCATTTATTAGCATGATTTTTTTATGCTAAGTTAAATTCCACTATTATTAAGCTTAATTGCCTATGTTAAGAATATTTTGTTTGACAACCTTAATACATATTTTTTTTAATTTTCCTAAAATGATTTTTTATCCGATCTGATATGTATGAAACTCAGGTATAATTTGTCCTTACTTTGTAAATATTCGTTTCCAGTTGTGAAAGTTCCAATTTCAGAAAAATGCATGAATTGTAAATAAAGTATTTTTATATTATGTATTCACTCAAGGTACTTGAGATTTAGGCATGCAATAAACTTGTGTAGGATATTATTATTATCTTAAAATATAATATTATTTCGTCTGAAATCGGTACTATTACAAATTAATTGAATTTGAGTAATTAATTATTGTATTGATAAGTAATTTAATATATTCTTAGTTAAGCACTTTAGTTACTTTCCCAGTTGAGTAATTACATTTATGCAATAAGTTTGAAAAAGTATTTTATAGTTACAAAACATAGCTGTAGCTGTGTAAACATGTAGTTCTCTTCATAGTTATTTTTATCCAAAAATCAACATCTGCAAATATTAATTTCAATTAAAAATTATAAGCCAGTGTAATTCCAATGGAAATAATGCATATTTTATCAAACTATTGCATTGATGTATTATATACGAGGGGTTACGTAAATAAATATAAGGGTGCAACGCACAATGCTATGTAAACATGTTGCTTGTTATTTTTAGTTTTCTCATATATTTTATATAATTTCCACCAAGTCATTCATGACAGATTTTCTAAAAATATATATAATTTTATCATTACTTACAGGGTTTTTAACAAGTGAAAATATTTTAAATGTGAAAATGTTTTAAATAAGTATGTTGTGTGTTTGATAATAATAACCATAGTATGATCAAAAAACAAGATAAAATGATAATTTCTTGTCCTTTTTGAAACCCAACCAAGTTAAAAAATTTCATTATCCTTTGTCGTCATCATTGAAGAACTTTTACATTTGTAGAAATTACAAATTAAATTTTTACTTACACATTGCTTTATTCTTCACTGACATGTAGTTGAGGTCAAGTGTTTAAGTTTAGTAGAAGTTTATAATGTTTTCTGTATAGTTATTTGTATGTATACAATACAAGAGTTTTTACATGGTTTTAATAGTTTTGTTTGTATTGCATGTATGCTAGCATTAGTACCAGTATTCAGCGATGCAATAAACAAAATACATTTACATCTATAACTGGTTTAATTTTTTACAATTTATTTATTGTTAGTAAATAATATAAAAGAGTCATAATTAGCGTTGGGTTTACTCCCCGGAATATTTCCAACTGTTGGGTTTATTTCCATTTTCGGGGAAAGTATGCGGAATATTTCCAATTCTTCGGGAAAATAGGGAAAATACTCAAAAGTGCACTTAAATTAATAATATGCGAGAATTTAGCTATTTTGACCATGGTTTTACGTTTGTAGCACACCTTCACATAAAACCATAACAGCGGGACCACGCTAGTTTTGCCTGTTTGTAAGTTTTATTACACCAAACATAAACTGCATGTTCTAATGCTTAGATTCATCTGAGTCTCTCCTTCTTTGAGATTCGACGATCTTGTAGTATACTTCCTACTACTGTGCCCACGATGTGGCGAATAGGTGCAGAAATGTAGACGTTTGAGAAGGATTGGAGAAATCTTGACATAATGACAGGGTCATAGTAAATTCACTGCATTAGAAACGGCAGGTTGGTTTCTGCAAGTGATAATAAAGTTAAAACTTAGTTATTTAAAACAAAAAATTTAGAAAAATAAAACGTGTAGGTTTGTTTTCTTCAAAGTGTCTAGGTGAACATACTTAAAGTCACGAGTGTGGTAAGTGAGCTATCAGCGGGAGAGTAAAAGAAAGGCGCCTCTTTTGTTTATTTTTTTTTTGCTTCATCATATCAGCCTATTGCAGTCCACTGGACATAGGCCTCTCTAAGACGGCGCCAACTTTCACGGTCCTCCGCTTCTCGCATCCAACCACCATCGGCCACTTTCCTCAGGTCATTGGTCCACCTAGCAGGGGGGCGTCCAACACTACGTTTCCCGAGACGTGGTCTCCATTGTAGAACCTTCCTACTCCAACGCCCGTCGGTTCTGCGACAGACATGACCAGCCCACTGCCACTTCAGCTTACTGCACCTCTGAACGATATCTATGACTTTCGTCTTTTGGTGGGTGATCTCGTTCCGGATTCTATCCCTTAGCGAGATCCCCAGCATAGACCGTTCCATAGCTCGCTGGGTGACATGCAGTCGGTGGGCCAGCTTAACTGTCAAGTTCCACGTCTCGGCCCCGTAGGTCATGACAGGTAGGACGCACTGGTTATATACCATGCTCTCCAGGCATTGCGGTAGTGGCGACGAGAAGATGTGACGCAACTTCCTAAATGCTGCCCAACCTAGCTGCACCCTTCCGGCGATTTCGCGCTCGAAGTTGTCTTTACCCAGTTGCAACACTTGCCTGAGGTAGACGTATTCCTGGACAACTTCGTGCGTCTCGCCACTGACTGCTATCGGTTCCGGGACAATATGTTCGTTGAAAATGACCTTAGTCTTGTCCAAGTTCATCCGGAGACCAACGCATCGCGAAGTCAAGAGTTTTGAAGACATCCTCCAATGCACTTGAGAACAGTTTCAGGGAAATAACGTCCCCCTGTCTCACACCTCTGAGCAGATGGATGGATCTTGTCTTGTGACCTTGGATTTGGACGGACATCGTTGCCATATCATACAGGCCTCTCAGCATCTCCACATACCGCCAGTCGACTTGGCATCGCTGCAAAAGGCTTTTTCGTAGTCCACAAAAGCTAGACACAATGGCTGGTTATACTCTTCGGACTTCTGTATAACCTGCCTGACTGTGTGGATGTGATCTACGGTACTGTAGCCTTTACGAAACCCGGCCTGTTCCATTGGCTGGAATGCGTCGCATCTTGCGGCGAGACGATTTGTGAGGACTCTCGAGAACAGCTTGTAGACGTGACTCAGGAGCGCGATTGGCCAGTAAGTTTTCAAGAGCGACTTGTCGCCTTTCTTAAAAAACAGCGCCACAACGCTTTCACTCCACGCCGAAGGGTAGTCCCATTTGCAATGACGGCATTGAAGACTCTCACGAGCTACTTGATGACTGGAGGTCCTCCTGCCTTCAGGAGCTCAGATGTAATGCCGTCTTCACCGGGAGCTTTCTCATTGCTAAGCTGTTTGAGAGCCCCCGCAACTTTGTGTTCGTCCACATTTGGGAGGTCTTTATTGTAGTGGTGTGTCAGCGTGGCTCTTGGGTCAATCGCATCGGGAGGAGGCTTCGAGACATGCGAGGTATATAGTTGGCCCTAGAAGCCTTCAACTTCGGCGAGAATCTCTGGAATTGAGGTGACTATGTCGCCGTTCGAGGTTTTAAGTTTCAATTTTTTTGAGGTTTTGAACTTTTTTGCTTGTAAACTCGAAAACCGCTTATTTTATTTTAAGACACATTCAAAAATGAACAAGATATTACAAAGTATCTGATTTGATATCAAGTTCAAAACTTAATTCCAACTGCGGACAAATCGCGTAATACTAATTTAATGTCATCTCTTTTGAACTTACAATTTAGGTACTCACATTTACTAAAAGATCAGCCACTAGGCGAAATCGGTCGATTTCATTGAACTTCCTACTCCTTAGAAGAAACTTAGGTATCTGATCAAAAAGGAGTAAATTGTGAGTTCAAAAACATACATTTGGACACCTGTGTTTATTTTTCTGATTTTCTTGTTTTTAATAATGACGATTAAACTTTATTATCACTAATCTTAAATCTTCAAACTTAGCAGAAGCCAAACTGCCGTTTCTAATGTAGAGATAGATAGATACTCTTTATTGCACACCACACACAGTATCAATTTACATAAATGTTCATAGAGAATGGTACAATTTAGGCGGTCTTATTGCTGAAAGCAATTTCTTCCAGACAACCTTCGGGTAGAGGACAGTCCAAAATGAAATTGGGTCGGCGGTGAAAACTAACAGAATAAAGGGTAATGGGTAAAGAATAAAGAAAAAGACACTATAAGCATACACATACATAAATTACTAAGGCTATTAAATGTTAATAATACTAATAAATATTCTGAGTTACATAAACATACAATAATAATTATGCATAAAAATTATAATGATACTATATACATACATAAAATATACATACTATATACTAAACATAACATAAGTTATAAGGTGTGTGCGACTTGACCAACATTTAAAGGAGAAGGTAAGAATTGAAAGAAAACTAGAGGCGTGAGAGGAAGTAAGTTTTTAATTTGCGTTTAAAGATGGGAAGAGATTCAGACTGCCTGATAGACAGTGGCAGAGAGTTCCATAAGCGGATGGATTGGACAGTAAATGATCGGGTGTAGGAACGGGAAGCGTGAGGGGGAGATATGAGGCGGAGTTTTTTGGAAGACGGCATATCATGACCCAGGGGCGGCTGCATAAATTGAAAACGCTCTTTTAAATACGGAGGAGACTTAGGGTTAAAAAGTAGAGATTTTACGAGGGTCAAACTGAAAGTTCTTAGAACTGGCCACTTATAAACAATATAATAAAAAAAATATTCTAAAATTTGAAAATAGAACTCTTTGCCAATATTACTGAGTATATATTTCATTCATTTGTCATTTGTTTTACGACTTGGCGGCAAATTGAAAATTGTCTGTGTCACGTCAAAATGAATTTAACACGAGAAAATTTTCGTGCAAAGATTTTTTATGACTTTCGATGTCATTTAAGTCAACAAGAAAGTTATGATAGACTACGATTGGCCTTTCACGATGAAGCCCCATCTCGTGCGACTGTTTACAACTGGTTTAATGAGTTTAAACGTGGTCGCACTAATCTCACTGATGATGTACGTGAGGGACGGCCTTCTACGGCGACGACTGAAAATAACATCTGTGTTGTGCGGCGTATGATAGAGACTGACAAAAGAGTGACCTATCAGCAGATTCGGACAAGCTTAGGCATCGGTATGAGTCAAGTGCACAAAATCCTCCACGAACATTTAGCGGTCAGGAAGCTTTGCGCCCGGTGGATACCTCATAATTTGACTAAGGCTCAAAAACTCCATCGTGTGGATTGGTGCCGTAAAATGATTGAAAGATTTAACGGAGGTGACTCAAATGCTGTGTTCGACATACTAACAGGTGACGAAAGCTGGATTTACTGTTATGATCCTGAAACCAAAAGACAATCTGCTCAGTGGGTGTTTCCTTTCGAGGAGTTGCCAACTAAAGTGAAGAGAGATCGAAGTGCGGGAAAAAAAATGGTGGCCTCGTTCTTTGGAAGGATAGGTCATTTCGCAACAATTGTGTTAGAGGATCAAAAAACAGTTTCTGCAGAATGGTACACTACCAATTGTTTGCCACTTGTCTTGGAAAAAGTTCGAGAGAAACGACCTCGCAGTAGGATCCTCCTTCACCACGACAACGCCTCGTCGCACACCGCCAAGCGAACGATCGACTATTTGGCGACATCTGATGATTGTGATTTTTATTTATTTCCAAAAATTAAAGAAAAACTTAAAGGAAAGCGGTTTATGAATGCTGAAGAAGCGGTGGCTGCGTATCGCGATGCCATTGAAGAGACCCCTAAGGACGAGTGGGCAAAGTGCTTTTCCCAGTGGTTCCATCGCATGCAGCGGTGTATTGACGTCAATGGACAATATTTTGAAAAGATATAATAAAACTAATAACTGGCTAATGTAATCAGTTTTTGATTTTCTAAGAACTTTCAGTTTGACCCTCGTATGACCGTGTTTCTTTATGTCAAGATTTCTCCAATCCTTCTCAAACGTCTACATTTCTGCACCCCTTCGCGACAGCGTGGGCACAGTAGTAGGAAGTATACTACAGGATCGTCGAATCTCGAAGAAAGAGAGACTCAGAAAACTCTAAGCATTAGAACATGCAGTTTACGTTTGGTGTAATAAAACTGACAAACAGGCAAAACTAGCGTGGTCCCGTTGTTATGGTTTTATGTGAAGGAGTGCTACAGGCGTAAAACCATTGTCAAAATAGCTAAATTCTCGCATTTTATTAATTTAAGTCCACTTTTGGGTATTTTCCCGCCGAATTGGAATATTTCCCAATCTTTCCGTTTTTTCCCATACTTTCCCGTATTTTTCTTTTCCAACCCAATTTTTTCTTTCCCTTGCCCATCGCTAGTCATAATGCATTATAAATTCTACACCTACAGCAAAAAGTTAGTCCCATAATCCTAAATATCACAGGCAAAATATTTGTAAGAAAAGAAGTTACTTTAACCATTATACACAACTATGACACTTTAAATACACTTTTGATGACATCTACAATGGTAGAAACTTCAGCCATTGCGCCTATGCCGGTATCTCCACATATCAGAGTTTTACTTATAGGTGGAATTTCAGTGTGCCCCCAGGCTTTCAAAAGTGTGATTTGCTGAGAAGTAACTGGGTGTTCCCACATCTTCGTGTTCATTGCAGGACAGAAAATAAGTGGTTTGCTCATATCCCAAGCTCGAGTTGTGCATGTTAGGAGGTTGTCACATATACCCTAAAAATATATTTTAATTTGTTAATGTCTAAGATATTACAAGATTGTTTTGACTGAGATAATGATGTAAAAACTCTGTGCATAACATACATAACATATGCTGTTTATTAATCTGAACAAGAACTGGTGATGTTAGTGATAAAACAAAAGTTCTAATTCCATATTTTACAAATCACAGCAATAAAAATAAATCATTTACCTGGGCCATCTTGGCAAGTGTATTGGCATCTAAAGGTGCAATGACCATGGCATCGGCCCATTTCGAGAGTTCTACATGCAGCACCGGATCGCCTCTGTTTTTCCATGCATCCCATTCTGCCTTGTCGTCATATAACTGCACTGCACTGTCCTCCAGTTCAGATATGTTAAAAAAATGTTTAGCGTGTTCTGTTACTATAATGCGAACCTAAAATAGATTTTTACACATTTACTGCCAGACTTTACTGAGGCTTCTATTTGGAAAATTATTAAAAATATACGACAGTAAGTAAACTGATTACACTAACCTCAAATTTAACATCAGTTTTAGACACTGATTCCAACAAGCTATGAACTAAAATAGGTAGTTTCAATGCAGCGACGCTCCCTGTTGCTGCGATCAATAGCTTGCAACTCTTTTTCTCCATTTGAATACTAAGACATTTCAACAAAAACAGAAGATCCCGTTGAAACTGAACTAAATAAACTCGAAACTAAAGAATCTGTAAACACTAAACAGCCGTCGGTCGCACGTCAGACTTTCAACTTTAGGACTGGTCTCTATGTATTAAGCAATAAAAGCTATTTTCGTAGTTCAAATGGATAAACTGATGTGGGTGCTATGCTACCGCTCTACATGTCAATTTTGACAATGACATTTACAGTGTCGTTCCGAAACGTAGGTAAACCTTTGGCAGCACAGCACCAACGCTTGACGTCAAAATCGCACTTCCGCTACAAAATTGCAGGGCTTCCAACTTAGGGGTTTTCCCCATTAAAAGGGGTAATTGATAGGAACGGGTTTTTGGGGACATTGTTTAGGTCAGGGGTAATTTTTGTGTCTTTTAGTAACTAAAGGATACCCTTACTTCATTCATTGTTTATATACCATGATTAAACTCGCAGACATTGAATGCAATTCTTCTACAACACTGCTATTAAAATACATATATTAAATGAAATGTCACCATCACCACTCACTACTAGCACAGATTATAAATTGTATTAGCCAGTAGGCACTTCCATTGCAGTATTATAGTCTGAACAACTTGATAGGTTCAATTTAAAGCATCAACACCATAAACACAGTCCAAATCACAAATGAAATCGAGAGTCTACTACTACTTACTAAATATCAGTAAAGTGGACATTTGATAGTTTTTTAAATGAAACATACACACAACAGCTTTGAGGTTACAAAAGACCGATTAAAGCCGTAAATCCCTATAAAGAAAAAAATACAGTTAAAAAGTACTAAACATGTATAGTAATTATTTACAATTTTTTTTGGATTTTTACTGGAGACAGTAATATTGTACCGATTTTTTGGCACCACGTACATCTACTAGCCTGGGAAGAGAGGGACATCTTTAAATTGAGATCTACTCATTTGTAATTAGAAGTTTTATTGTTATTTGATGATTAGGTAATGCCCATTTAGCTTTTGAAGGACGACTACGCTTCTTTTCCTATTCTTCCCGCATTGGGAATCTTTAGCTTCAAATGGAGAAACCACATAATTTAAGGAAATCGAACCAATCACGTTCATACATTTTTCATTTATCCAATAATTTCTTTCAATTGGCGAACCGACAAGCCAGTTGTTGAAATGTTTGACAATTAGTTTTTCTGCTAACCATGCTTTAACATAATATGAATACCGTTCAAGTAAATTGCTAACCAGACCAGACTTGAATTTTGCGAATCAAGTAGTTATTTTGTGGATATACTGTTTCAATTGGGAACTCATCATTTATAGTTGATATTTTTATTATTAAATTACTGATCATTATCGAGATTATTCACGAAACAAGGATTGAAGATTGTTTATTTTTCTTGCATACAAAATCTTTGAATGCTGACCAAATTATTAAAATGCTGATTTTTGTGGCTAACCAAATTATATTACAGCTGACCATTTATTATAATTACTTCTCAATAAAAAATAGGGTTCAATTTATACTTGAGTTTTAGGGGTAAACATTTTTGTGAACTGGTAACCCAGCAAAAAATTAAAAGTAAAATAAAATAATCAGTCGGATGTTTTGTGCGATTGGGGTCGGTGTTGTTGTTGGTTTTGCAATAGCTTTATTTACGTTTTTCGGTTCGTAATATTATGTGAAACTTGTGTGTTTAGGTTTGTATGTGCTAAGCTATAGTTGTAGTGATATAAAAAGTGTTATTTTAATGTGATAGTGATAGTGTTCTTTGTCGTTAAAATTAGTTGTTTACGATGGATGCGAATTCGAAGTATTACGAGGGCTGTGGCCAGGAAGGACCCATTCGCTGCATATTTCTGTGTGAATTCCACCCTACTGCTGGGCCTAAGATCACGTGCCAAGTCCCGGAAAACTATATTTCGAAAGATATTTTTGATACAGTTAGCCACTACATCATTCCGAAGGTGCAGCTGCAGAGGTGCACTTTGACAGTGTAAGTTCCTTTTTTTTTTTCTAAAATAAACGAACTTATTCACGTTATCTTTTTAATTTACTTTGAAGGTAGGTAGATATAAAAATATGTAGGTATCCTAAGTACCTACCTTAAAACTTTTAAACTTAAAAAATATTAAAATTAAAATCCATTCATTTCAGTCAATATAGGTACTAGATTATACAAGCACATACAGCATTGTAATTAGTAAAAGAAAAATCACTACTATCATTTAATATAAATGTAGTGTACTTGTCTGAATTCAATATGATGAAAATAAACTTTTGAAAAAAATAACCAAGCCTTGAAATTGTATGATGATTCATAAGCCTGGGATGGTAGTTGGACGAAGCATCCTTACTTAGCTTACTTTAGTTTTATTGTTTTTTTAGCACTCTCCTGGGTTCCAAGATTCTCGGGTTCCCAGTCCGAATCGACAACAAAAAGTATGCCAGGAATGCTTTCTACTTCAACTTGTGCTTTGTCTGCGACGCCTGGGCGCGCACTGTGCACCTGGAGCCCTTAGTCAAGAAACTCACTGAGTACCTCGTAAGTGTCACTTTAAATAATAATCTAATTTGATAAGAAACCTGTCTTTCTTCCTTGTTGTCTCAAGACTGATGGTCGTGATTATTATGTGAAAGTGGAATGAAACACAATGTTTGTGTTTTGCCTTCTCTTTAAGAATTATTACTATGTACTATATAAATATTTTAACACAAATACAAACACCTTAATTAACATATACTACATTAGTAGGTTAAATAATAATATAATATAATATAGTATGTATGTATGTTATAATGGTTATGATAAACATGCTTCAATTTTAATATAACACTACCAGTTTCCTCACTGTTGATAAAAGGTCATTAAACTGGGCAAATATTAAGTTATGATATTAAATTCTTGAAAACATTAAAATTAGGTAACTAGTTACCTTGCGTCCTACCTGTCATGACCTACGGGGCCGAGACGTGGAACTTGACAGTCAAGCTGGCCCACCGACTGCATGCCGCTCAGCGCGCTATGGAACGGTCTATGCTGGGGATCTCGCTAAGGGATAGAATCCGAAACGAGATCATCCGCCAAAAGACGAAGGTCATAGATATCGTTCAGAGGTGCAGTAGCTGAAGTGGCAGTGGGCTGGTCATGTCTGTCGCAGAAACCGACGGGCGTTGGAGTAGGAAGGTTCTCGAATGGAGACCACGTCTCGGGAAACGTAGTGAAAACCCGAGGAAGGTGGCCGGTGGTGGCTGGATGCGAGAAGCGGAGGACCGTGTAAGTTGGCGCCGTCTTGGAGAGTCCAGCAGTGGACTGCAATAGGCTGATATGATGAGGTAACTAGTAGGTACCTACATAGTTTGGCACCTATCTACTAGGAATTGGGTAGCTAGGTACAAAGTTTGAATTCAAATTTTTATATATTTATGACCTTATAAATAGTAATGTTGTAAGCATTGCCTACATATTACTGGTACTGGCAAAGAAAAATAAGTACTACCTAAATAGTACTTATGCCCGCAGATATACCAATACCCTGATAGTATTTGCTATTACTAGGTACCTAACTGTATTGCGTACGAACTTTTAAGTATTGCTTCTAATTACAATCTCTTAAGAACAACTAGCGGTTACCTGCGGTTTTTTCCGCGCAGATATCGGATTTACCATAATACCCTTTCATCCCCTATCTATTTTATCTTAAAGTTAATTATTGCGTAATAAGTACTATTATAATATACGTCGGTTCTTTTCCAAGGTACCTACCACCTATTTCTACATTAAAAATCATCAAAATCGGTACAGCGGGAAGCGTGAAAAGGTTGCGAAATAGCGCAGGACAAGACAGCGAGCCAGCCATAGTTTCGAGGTCCGCACCAGTCACAAACATCACTCTCCCGATCGGTCCCCCGACGCGACAACATTAGTATTAAAAATTGTATACCTACATACTTACGTAGGGTCAAAATTTCAGTTTTCTTTTTTGCTTTTTATAGGGATTTTTATGTGCATCTATTATTTTGTGTCGGGGGTTTTTAAATTTTAAATTTTTTTTTTTATTTCATGCTTTTTGTAGGGGACATCTTATTTATTTTATTTCATTTCAAATATTTTCTTGCGTTTTAGGATTCTAAGTAATTTAGTGTTTCATCAGGTTTTTTAATCAATAATAAATAATTATAATTATTAGTGATGGGCCGAACATGGGTTTCACCGAATACGAACATTCGGCCGAATATTCGGTACAACTTTTACCGAACCGAACATTCGGCCGAATATTCGGTACATTTGATTCCGTTCCGTCGCACAAATGCAGGTCTAAACTTGTTTACGCTCAGCGCGCGGATTGCCGCCAGACCCACCCGCCCGCTACCCCCGCAGGCCCCGCCGCGTTCAAGTTCTCACTATTGCGTCATGCAGTAACATGCACATATTATTCATAATCTACTAAGGTGTTGTGATTTGATTAAGCTATTCTCTAACACAATAAAGACTGATCGAAATAAATATTTTGTTTATTTTCCTTCAATTAAGACCTGATTATAATATAATAAGTCAGCCTATTAGATCCCACTGCTGGGAAAAGGCCTCACCTCAACTATGAGTAGGAACGAGCCATACTTCACCACGCGGGCTCAGTGCGGATTGGTGGAGGGGTGTATGTAAGGCAAGTGACAAACCTTACTGTCAGAAGTTATCAAGCCGCCCTAGGGCCTCTGACTAGGCTTAACGACTAATACCACAGATATTAGCCGGGACCAACTGCTTAACGTGCCTTCCGAAGCACGGAGATGCTTGTCATGGACGTCACTTAAATGGTCGGAATGGTAATATATTATTATAATATTCCTCCTTCATTGTTTGTACTTCTGTTTAGTACTTTAACGATGCATGTTTTAGGTTACAGTTTAGCTCTTAATTCATAGATTTAAAACACTTTGTAACCATCAAATGATTGTAACCTGTTTTGTGTCTTAAATAAAATAAAAATAAAGAGTTTACACAGCAGCCTAATCCCAAAACAGCTAGATACCTATATTTTGCATTAAGTTATTATCTTTTTACCAACCTACTTTAATTGAAAATAAAGCTTCAGTGACGACAAAAACAGAAAGCTATACTCTAAAATACTTACCTCATTACACTGTACACTCAAATCATGATAATACACGGGTCAATAACAGTAAAAACTTTGAGTATCACTTTGCCGAATATTAGGTGATTCAGCCGAATATGAATATTCGGTAAAGCTGCCGAATATGCCGAGAATATAAAACGAATATTCGGCCTATTTCTAATAATTATTATAAAATTGTTGAGGAAAAGTAAGTAGGTAAATTTTGAAATAAAATGCAATTCGCAATTTTGTGATAGCGACCATCTTGGATTTGAAATTTAGCATAGTGTATTCTACAAGTCAGCATAGTGTATTCTACAAGTCATTGGATACCCACATTGAGGAAGTTTAAAAAAAAAATGTAATCCGCCATTTGTTACGGCGGCCATCTTGGATTTAAAATTTGTCATAGTATATAGTATTCTACTAGGCAAGCCCTTTCATTTGATACCCATATTGAAGGAGTTTTAAAAAAAAAGGAATCCGCCATTTTGTTACGGCGGCCATCTTGGATTTAAAATTTGTCATAGTGTATAGTATTATACTAGTCAAGCCCTTTTATTTGATACCCATATTGAAGGAGTTTAAAAAAAATATGTTATCCGCCATTTTATTTACGGCGGCCATCTTTGACTGATTTTCATCAAACATAGCTAAGAACACTCCCGACTAATTAATAATTCAAACAAAAAAAAACTAAATCAAAATCGGTTCATCCGTTCGGGAGCTACGATGCCACAGACAGACACACACACACACACACACACACACACACACACACACACACACACACACAGACACGTCAAACTTATAACACCCCGTCGTTTTTGCGTCGGGGGTTCAAAATGAAGACATAGCACATCACTCTTCTCTGTTCTGGTGTAGACCCTGACACGTGATCCCTGTTCCAGCTGTCAATGGAGCTGGAAAGCGAGTGGCTGTCCAAGCAGTCGACGACGGGCGAAGCCAAGGCGCTTTGCGGGCTGATGAGGCAGGTCATGCAGGATATCAACAGCAGACGCATGTGCACGCTTACAGGTCAGTGCCATAATGTCCTCCTATAGCCCTACAAGACCAAGCGCGACGCGACCCGAAGCCTATGATAAAAAACAACCTATTATTTTTGACGACCGTCTTGGTGTAGTGGTTCGCGCCACGGACTTCTAAACCAGGCGGTTGCGGGTTCGAATCCCGCAAGGGGCAAATGTTTGTGTTATGAGCACGAGCATTTGTATCTAAGTCATGGATGTTTATAAAAGTATTTAAGTATGTCTATCCGTTATCCTAGTCACCATAGCACAAGCTCACGCTTAGTATGAGGCTAGGTAATTGGTGTGTTTGTTGGAACAATTTATTTATTTATTATTTATTTATTTATTATAATTTCAAAACCGTTTAGAAATTATATGCCCATAATCACTATACTTATACCACCTAAAATTGAAAGATTATTTTTACGAAAATAAGGAGTAAAAAATATTCTTTATATGCCCTCTAAACGCACCGGAAACCAAACCGGAAACGTTACTATTTGCATGTGAGAGAGTTTCCAATCTAGAAAAAAGTTTGCTTCCAAAGACAATCCTGTAAATATGAGAGAATGTCGTCATAGGCATGCTTATGACGTCACAGGTTTAGATTTTCAATGTACTGAATAAAAAAAGTCAAAATACTCAAATTACTTTCTTAATTTAGTCTTTATTTCATGATAAAAATATAATACCGGCATATACCTTTAAAGGGTTTCCGCCAAATCCCATAGAAAAAAAACCCAGTCCCGGCGCAAAATAATTGTGACTCAGATTTTAGATAATTATTAGGAGAAACAATATCAGGTATCGCTATTTCCTGATTCGGTGGCTAACATGATTTTTTTGCCCAGAGAAGTTTCATAGGCGCTACATACAAACATGACACTTTTTAGGGAAAACTTCATCTAACTGTACTAATTGACATTCCATCCATCCATCCATCAGCCGAAGGACGTCCACTGCTGGACATAGGCCTCCCCCAAGGTTTTCCACTGACATTGAATTGGCAAAAAATTAATAAAACACATGATATAAACACATCATCATATATGTAATATAATGTACCTATACATATGCCATTTTTATTTTATATATATATATTATATATATATATATATATTTTAATGTTTTTTATGAAATGCTAAATAGCGATACCTGATATTGTTTCTATTAATAATTATCTAAAATCTGAGATACAATTCTTTTGCCCCGGGACTGGGTCAGTTTTGGCGGATACCCTTTACTTTACATACGAATTAGCGCTAAAATAAAGTTGTACCACTGTTTCGTTTATATGAATAGGGCCCAGACTTTTTGTTCAGAAATAAATTTCTTATTCCTTCCCTTTGATCTACAGTAAGTAAGTAGATTACTTTCAACCTCAAAACACCTTTCATATTTTTGTTTGTTTAAGAAACCTTACCCACTGATTTGTGAAAAACAAGCGTATAACTTTTACACAAATGAAAAGAAATTAATAATACAGCTGGTTATTTTGTAAGGTTTTTTTCGCTTTGATCAAGAACTTTTCCTTTCGTAAATCAAGTAACAGCAACACCTAAATACAAAAGCGTTTGATCAGAATAAAGAATGAATTTCCTGAAATCGTTTGAAGAGTTTTGTAATGATGGAACTGGAAGGTGAGATTCTGTAATAAAGACAAGATCAAAAGAACTTTTTGCGTAAGTCAAATGGAATCTACGACTGAATTAAAATCGGATTAAAAAATAACGACTCCTGAATTCATTTATGCGTAAACATTGTCGTTAAATGTTATAATAAATTATCAGCGGTTGGTAACCAGTAATGGAATGGCCATGTTTCACGAAGGGTACAACAAGCGGTATCCTTCGTGAAACAGCAGCCTTACTATCACCAAAAAACTATCCTTCAAATTGCTAGCAATCAGAAAAACACCCTGCTTTAGGATGGCTAAAACTCGTACTATGAGAGTTCAAAGGCGACAGGTTTACAGTGTGTAAGAGCGAGATGGGGCTTTACCTTCACATTAAGTCTATTTCGTTTGACACGAACTGCGTTCATAGTACGAATTAAGGGAACTATTCTCGTTTAGAAAATGTATTGTTTGTGACGGTAAGGGTCCAGGGCCCATGTGTTGTGTTTGTATAGCCCACGCACAAAACCTTTTATACATAATTCATTCAAGGCGATAATGATCAATCATTGTAAAGCACTATCTACATAATAATATTACGCAAATTACCTTTTCACTTGTTCTCTTTTAATAAAGCTCAGTCAATCTCGGCGTTTGTGTTTAATAAACGCGAGATACTTTATACAGATAACGAATTATTCAGAAGTGGGCGTACTTAGCCGTTGTTGCTATGGCCTATGTGTTGGCGCTAATTAGCTTACATCACTTAATACTGTTTACTGTTGCTAGATACGTGCAAAACTCGAGAAATACCTACTTACTCTAAATAGCTATTAGCACAAAGTGACTTATTGTGCGAATGCGATTTACTACGGCTTAAAAAAACATAATCGAAAATAGCACAATTTTCAACGGACACTTCAAATCCATCAAGCGTACATTGTCGCTAAAACTTTATTGTATTATCAATATATCATCCGTTGCTATACTCACGGCCCAAAACTGCGAAATTTCGCTAGCAAAATAAGAATAACAGTATATTTTTAACCCCCGACGCAAAAACGACGGGGTGTTATAAGTTTGACGTGTCTGTGTGTGTGTGTGTGCATGTCTGTGGCATCGTAGCTCCCGAACAGATGAACCGATTTTGATTTAAATTTTTTTGTTTGAATGATTAATTAGTCGGGAGTGTTCTTAGGTATGTTTGATGAAAATCGGTCTAAGATGGCCGGCGTAACAAAATGGCAGATAACATATTTTTTTAAACTCCCTCAATATGGGTATCCAATGAAAGGGCTGACTAGTGGAATGCTATAATACACTATGCTCAATTTCAAATCCAAGATGGTCACTATCACAAAGTTGTGAATCGCATTAAATTTTATAACGCCTTCAATATGAATTTCAAATGAAAGAGCTTGACTAATTGGAATAAAAGTACCTAGGTACCTTATTTTATAATAATTATAATTATTTATTATTGATAAAAAAACCTGATGAAACACCAAATTACTTAGAATTTTAAAACGCAAGAAAACAATTGAAATGAAGGAAAAAAAGTCTCCTACAAAAAGCATGAAATAAAAACGGTCCCCCGACGCGATAGCATTAGTGTTAAATATTGTATACCTACGTACTTACGTAGGGTCAAAATTTCAGTTTTATTTTTTGCTTTTTATAGGGTTTCCATTTAAACCAACTGTATTGTATCTAGCTATAATTCCATAGTTATTAAACCTTGTTTTAAGATTTTTATGTGCATCTATTATTTTGTGTCGGGGGATTTTAAATTTTTAATGATATTTGGGGCCAAATGAAACAAACAGGAATGAAACAAACACAACGACTTTCTTGGTAAATTTTAATGGAGTGGTTTGCCATTGCCTTCTCCACACTAGCCAACTAGTGTCCAGGTTTCCACACAATGTTTCCCTTCACCGTTAGGCAGCGATATCTTTGAAAAAGACTGTACTTAAGTTTTTATTAAAACTCTGCTTAGTGGTACAGGCCGGGATCGAACTCACGACCTCACGGCTGGGAAGTGAAGTGTTCTCCGCTCGGCTATCGCGCCTTACTAGGTTGCCCTACAAAACAATATTTGACATGAATAATGTTTATCCAGTCTACACGGTTGTGACCAAATCCAATCCTGTCAAATAATCAGACAAAACCCATGAAGAGAAAATATTATTAATATCAGTATACAATCTGGTAACAACTAACAACCAATACATATTTAATCAAGTTTTCATTCGTTTATTTTCAACTTTTCTTAATATGATTGTGTGTTAGAATTAAATTGGAAAAAAATATTACACTCCGTTTTTTAGGCTGTCATGTATAAGCGGAATATGTTTTACGTGGTAAGTACGTAAAATGTACTTAAAGACAGATTTATAATATTACTTAATGAGTATTGCAAAAAATATTCCTTTTTAATGTGCTCCTATGACCTTTTTCTGTGGTTAGGACACAGAATGGAGGATTAGGAAGGATAAAGACGATATATTAGACAGCATTAAGGATAACAAAGTGTTACAAGCCTAGCACAACAGCAGGAACTCACACCCACCAAAGATAATTAGGTCTAACTAGAAAATCAAGGATGGTGAAGGCTACTTCGAGTCAGTATGCTAATTTTTACATCTGCTATGGTAACACCGAGTAATATTCGGTGGGTAAAACTACCGGCATTTTTAATTTTATAAAGTCAAAAACCTAGTCAATTTAGTTTAGGACAGAAAATGCCACTTGTGAATAGGGTTGCCACACATGGCATGGCGGGCGCTTTACCTTATTGTGAATCGTGAATGCTAAAATATTAAATTAGGCCGCGCCGCGAACGTAGCAGCAGCGCGTAGAGCGAGCGTGCGATTGCTTTCACAGTCTCACACTTCATTTTTGCTGTATAGTAGATTAAAATTAGTATCTTTAGTCATTATTCTGAGCAAATTAGCAAAAAAGGCAAGACGATAATTTTATGCATAAGGCAAACAATGGGCCTTATAAACAGCTGGAGTACGTATATAAGTGTTCCCGTCACCTATTTACGCTTAGTTTGGGGCTAGGTAATTGTTGTTTGTTAAAAAAAAACTTTAACACATTGAGTGCCATGGTGCTCACCGGTAACCCCTAAAGAATATTTTTCTATTGTGTCTAGTTTCGTGGCAGTCAAAGGCTTAAAAAATTTTTGGCCGTTTATTTTAGTAGTTCACAAGTAGCTAATGACCAAATGCGGTCTCTGTTAATTCAACTCAATGTGTCGACTAGCAAACACATTTGGCCTTCACATCTACACACCCAGTACGCCCACATTGGGCCCTTTATATATTTTATCAAACTTTAATGTAAGGTTGGTGTTAAACTAGCGGCCCGTCCTGGCATATGTTTATGAAAGTATTTAAGTATGTCTAGTCACCATTATCTCAAGCTAATGCTTTATTTAAAGTAAGCCTATTAGATAGATCCCACTGCTGGGAAAAGGCCTCACCTCAACTATGAGGAGGAACGAGCCATACTCCACCACGCGGGCTCAGTGCCGATTGGTGGAGGGGTGTCTGTAAGGCAAGTGACAAACCTTACTGTCAGATGTTATCAAGCCGCCCTAGGGCCTCTGACTAGGCTTAACGATTAATACCAATAGATATTAGCCGCTAATGCTTTATTTGGGACTTTGGTAATTGATGTTTGTTGTTTGAAGAAGATAGGGCAGGGTAGGTACTTTGTTTTAAAATAAATATTTTCAACAAACACACCAATTACCTAGCCCCAAACTAACCGTGAGCTTGTGCTATGGTGACTAGGATAACGGATAGACATACTTAAATACGTTTACAACCATGACTTGTACAAATGCTCGTGCTTATCACACGAACATTTGCCCGTTGCGGGATTCAAACCCGGAACCGCTGCTGGTTTTGTAGTCCGGAGCGCGGATCACTACACCAAGACGTTCGTCTACGGTACTACTACTACATTACAAATGTAAGGTACGTTTACGTACTCAATAATCACTTTCTGAATTAACATTTTATAGTTCACAGTTATCAAAGAATATAACAAATAATCAATCTTTATCTAACTTACACCATTATAATGACTGATCCAGACAGATAACGTTCAGAATTTCAATTAATATTACCTAGGCTAATATAAGATACTAGTAATTTCGGTATGTTTGGACATGTCCAGTTGTTTTTGTACCTACGGGTAGGGTTGCCATATGTTATATCCAACGAAAGTGTATTAAAACCGGCCAAGTGCGAGACGGTCTCACGACGGGTTCCGTACCTATATACAACATTAGACACTATAATATGATCTTTTTTTAAAGTTTGTATTCATATTGTTATTCTGTAAAAATTTTAGGAGAAATCCTGACGTATGTCAACTCTAGTAGGCGACAGCACATCAAGGTTAACACTGCAATGCATTTAAACACTGGAATAGGGGCGATTGTGCAACGAAAATGAGTGATATGCCGGTCACTGTACAAGAAATCTTTTTCATAATATACTTACGACTACACGGTCAAAGAATAAAATACATTATTGCGAAAGAAATTGTCACTTGTTATCTACATTGACAATCTTCAATTGAATTTGTTAACCTCCTACTATGCTCCAATATTGGACCTGATTCCCGACAGCACTCTCTATCTGCCGTACTCAGAGCCGTCTATTAAACTTAATCCTTCATGAAGTCTCTCTCATGCAGTCGTTTTCTATTTCATTGACAAATAAAGTGTCAGAAAGTGAAAGTTTAATTTAAGCGGTAATACTATTTCAAGTTCATTCTGTCTCTTTTTCTGTCAAAATCTTAAGAAAGTTACAGATCCAAGTAGAATTTAATTAGAATATCTAAAAAAATGGTATTAAAAAAAATGCGTCAACAACTGTCGTTTTCAATTTATTTAAGTAGTTTATTGTTTTCGTTTTTCCAGCAGAAAAATAGAAGATGGTTTGAAATTAAAATTATTCTTGGCTTTTACAGGCCAAATAGAGCCTGCAGTTAAAACATATAATTATTACGTTTAAATCGTTTTTTAGTAAAATGTATGTGTTTATTTTCCCATAACCTCCACCCAATGAAAATAATTGATCTTCGCATAGTTTTTAATAGTAACAGCTAGCAACACTGGACATTGATTGAACGGTTGGCTCTGCGCCAGCGTGCGCGTGCGCCGTATATCGCGATGCGCGGATGTTTTGCTCGTTCGATGCTGTGCTGTGGTATCGTTAGTTTGCTTAACTACGTTAACGATAATGAAAATAAAAGTTCGTTCACCTTGACAGCTAAAACCTGGTGACACGTATCATTTGTCTTTCTAACTAGCTATTATTACGACTTTTGATTTTTGGGTTCAAGGTCGACCCGTACCGAGGTTCATTTGTAAGACAGATTCGTATCGCTACGGCTTATAGTTAGGATCGCCGCGCTTCGCATACTGGCGTACAGTGGTACACGGGTGACGGTCTGCAGGGGTGACGGGTCAATGACTTTTTATGCACCGTTAAATAGCACGGACTATAGATCATTCATGTAGCGATGGAGTTAATTCGGCTGCACGTCCCTTAAATGTATTTATGAGTACTTATTATATTATTTATACGATAGTGAATTGTAGTGTCTCTCCCTAGACAATGGCAGACTTATTGTCATGCCCTACGTGCCCCTGCACCTGCACACGTGAGGACCAGTACAACGCTACTGATAATGCTTTGTTAGTCGCTGAGTAGTGGTTCTTAAAATTATAACGCCAGAGTTAAACAGCTAGTTTGTACATGTTAAAAAGCTAACTGTGTAAATTTATCTTTGTTTGTACGGACTTATGTGTCTGTAATAAATGTTTTAAATCCACTACTACCTATAGTATTATTATCCGTTATCCAAGTCACCATAGCAAGCTAACGCTTAGTTTGGGACTAACTGGTCTAGGTTATTAGTGTGATTGTTAGAAACAATTTATTTAGGTATGAATTTATTTAATTAATTACTTCCACTGATCACTATCTTCTTAGCGTGTCGATAGTAGAGTAGGTAGCAACTACTACAATATTTCCCCTTGCCCTTGCGGAATTTGAACCCGGAACTGCTGTCATTGAAGTCAGAAGCGTGAACAACTACAAGACGGTCCTTCGTATTAAGGGGTTATTAGATTACGCGATATTCAGACAGTCTTACTGAGAAAGTCTTTCTTCCATCTCGATCTTTCAACCTGTGAAAGAGAGAGATAGGACAGACAGACTTACAGGCTAACTCTTATTACACTACCCTGAGTCTTAGTAAGACTGTCTGAATAACGCGTAATCTATTAACCCCCGTAGTTTCATTGAACCCCTGCGGTTCCACCAGTGGAAGGAGGTCGCGGCACGGCGGGGCATAAACAAACTACTTTAGAAAAACATGCTTCAAATAACGTTTCCTATAAAACATGTGGCAGATGTGGCTCGTATAGAGTTCAACGATCTTTTTCATTCTGTTTAAGTTTTGTATTGGCCGAAATATTTAACTTTGTTTTTCTGGGTCTTGCAAATGAGGTTAAAACAGTGAACGATATGCGTTCACTGAGATAGAAACGTAAATATAGAGTCTGCCAAGTTCATTCGCAACCCTCCTGCGCCTCCGCAAAACAGGCAGGGGGTGGGGAATTGCCAAGCGTACGCGACGTCATAGCATAGGAAATCCGCATCCCCGCCACACGTCCCCACTGAAATCTAGCATACCTCGCCCCCCGCACCACTGGCGACCGCAGGAAGGTCGCGCATGCACTTGACGTACTAAGATCCTACACTCCCTTGGAACAATCGTGGGCTTCATATTTTTTATTTGAAATCGGTTTGCTTTTGACTCTAGAAGTCTAGACTAAGCCAGACGGAGTCGACGGTGGAGCAAGCTCACCCAGAAGGTTCTGGCAATTCCACTCACCGACGGAACACAGCAAGCTGCTTGGCGCCGGCTAACGGAGCCTGCGAGTACCCCCGCCTAGCCTGTTAGGATCGTTTAATCAATAAATCATTTAATCTTGCTCATCCTACTTTCTCGTTGTCAACAGTGGGCACAACGACGACGCACCTCACAGTGGTCCGAGTGAACACCGACCCCACGCCGGTGAAGGACCACCAGGTCCCGGTGTTCCTGTACAGCAGACACTCCTTCGTGGCCGACCAGTGGGACCTCACTACTAACCAGGTTAGTGTTACGAATGTTGTCTACAGTTGATTCGATGAGACACGATGACGGTGGGTACGACGACGACGCTCCTCCAAGTCCATGTGGTCCAAGTTAAGACCGACCCCACGCCTGTGAAGGATTACTAGGTGCCGTTGTTTCTATACAGCAGGCATTCCTTAGTAGCCGACCAGTGGGCAGTGGGACCGCACTACGAACTAGGTTTGTTTAAGGACTTAGGAATCCATAGTGGGTACCATGTGAAAAGGTAGTGATCAACTGTGGCATTGACAGTGGCGTCTGAGTCAAAATATTTTGTACGTATCTTAGGATTGATCTACTAGATTACCAGATCTAGTGATTACGTAAAATACAGAAAGGCTTGAAAAACGTATTTCGTGCTGTACAAAACCTACTATTTACGAGTTGGTATTTATATTCTAATGCTATCCAAGATTCAATTTAAATTACAAGATAAATATAAATTGCAACTCTACTAATGTGTTTTGAAATTTATATTTCGCACTTGTGCCAATAATACATACACACGGTACAGAACATGTACAACAACAATCATACAACGAACAGGCTTTTTCCTACTCAATTTTCTCTAGATCACGACTTCTTAGAGCAAAATCTTAATCTACCTAGCAATAATATTATTTATTATCACTAGCCTATACATGCGTTTAACTACCTGTTCAGCCTAGATAGTGTTAAAAGGGAAACAAACTATTTTGAAACGTCACGCTGCAAATGGACTTGAACTCGCGCCATAAAATAGTAAATAAACAGTGCAAACACTTTCTAACGCATCACACTAACAAACAAATGTCACACGTGTGTAGGTGGGCGTTTTCCGGAAAAACGCGGCGCGCACGCATCCAGCATGCACCGTGTGTTTCCACCGCGGGGTCATTGACCCGCTGTTGTAGCTCATAGCAACGCATTTTCTTTTGCACTCTCTCATGTCGACAATGCACGAAAATAACGTTTGTTTTTCAGCAGAAAATCTCAGGCGCACTAGTGCTGCCACACTTTCTGAAATATGCAGGAAGTCCTGATTTATTAAAATATGTTTATTTTGTAGCACTGACCTTGGATTTTCTTGATTTAATGCATCTTACAAGACGTAATGTTTTTCGTTTTTTTCCATCGTTGGTTTGGGGATATAATTCACTTGTGCGAGAGAATAACAATATGTTTCGTATAAAAAAGTCTTTTTAGCACTTTCAGTGACAGTAAACGCATGCGCAAAAAACAGTAAAAATTCTATTGTGTCCGCGAAAGTGATATTTTAATTAATATGTAACTCCTTCGTTTATAAATAAATAAATTAGCTACGCATGTAAAATAGTTCATTTTTAGCTTTATCGTCAATCCAGTATTATTTTATTACAGATAACGCATCACACTCTTACATCTCCCTTAAATCCATGGTGTTCAAAATGTTTTTCTCTAGTAAATCCTAAATCCCGACTGATATTTGAAGCAGTGAATATGTCGAATAATTTATCTTATTTTGCAAGATTCCTAAACTGAAATGACTTTATATTAAAATATTCACAACAAACGTGTACGTATGTAGGCGTGACAACATCGTAAATACCTCTTCATCGTTAATTTATATTCTTGCTTATGAAGCTATCCCATCCATTTGTGTTTACTCGTTCATAAATAACTTGATTATCATTAAATAACTCCGCGAAAACAATGAAGCATAATGCTGTTCTACATGAATACCATGATCTTTTATGCATGCGGAAACTCAATGATTGAGCCAAAAAATAAGTGCGAGCCTTGTGTTTTTTTATAATATTCCACTATTTATAATGTTGTATTTTTTTCTTTAGGTTTTTGCTAACCTATAAATATTATATTATTAAACGCAACATTAAACATAAAAAAAGACATTAAAAAACCTTTAGTTGTACTAGTGAAGATCCTAAAATAAGATCAGGTGTAGCCATTTTTCTGGGGGCTTGTTACGGTCCTTTGACGGCGATTCGCGCCATTTAATTTATTTGTTAACTTTTTTGTATACTTCTAGGTACGTTTTGTTTTTATATAATATACATATTTTTATATTTAACTTTATTGTAAGAAGTTTAAGTATTATTTATGAATGAAGTAACAGATAAGGTAAGTAGATAATGTCATTTCTGATAGTGATATTCCGTTCTAGGCGTGGGCAGCTGATTGCAGCACTCCTAAATATCAAAGGTTCATGGCAGCCTCGACATAGGAACTAGCCACTATTTTTGTGTAGTTATCCACGGAATTGCAAATAAACTGGTCTTGCTTAGTAATTAAAGATTATTGATCGAATAGAGGATACAAATGCAATATCCACTATTCGCTCAAAATAAGAAAAAATATAATTAAGTCTTAATTAAATAATTCAGGTCATGAATGAGTAACGTGTTATACCTATACCTACGACGCTCAACACTGCTTGTACTTATAATTTTTAATTAATGGTGCTGGGGTGACTTAAATACACTGTTATTCATGTGGCAAATGAACCACTTCTTGGCTCTTATAATGTACTAGTTAGTAATAAACAATAATTTACATGCGGGCTTGTTAGTTGTTTGTTGTATTAATCAGTTCTATTCAACAGGCACGTAGTAAAATAGGTGTAGAGCAGTTATTAACTTAATAATGCCAATTTTCCTTGTATTTTTTTTTCTTTTTCTTAACGTATATAATTTTCAGTTGGTTATTTGTGTGGTTTTATTTTTCTTTTCGGGTCATTTCATTATGAACCAGTCTTGCAGTCACTGAATCTAGTTTATTTTAGGATGTCTTTTCTTAGTTTTATATTGTTTGACCTTTTTCACAGCATTATTAGACTTTTGTTCCTTTTGTTCATCTCTTCAGTCGACTTAATTATTTACATACTTCCATTGTAATACTAGCTTACTCGGCTATAAGTTCGTACCGCTTTAGGAAATAAATTTATTTTGTACTGTTTTCCTACAAGCCCTTTTTAGGGTACCGTAGTCCTGACAAGGAGCCCTTATAGTTTCTTCATGTCCGTCTGTCTGTCTGTGTGAGGTTTTGCTAAGAGACCGTTAGTACTAGAAAGCTGTAATTTTGTGTAAATGTGTATGTATGTCAATTACGTCGACAAAGGGTAAGTAGGGATGATAATTTTTTTCAACTAGACGTTGAGTAGTCCCCATCGTATGAGTATTCTCTAATAAGTATTGTGCTAATTCGATGTGTTAGTAGATTAGCTGCGAAGCGTGACATACTGCTTTACTGTCTTGGCACATGCATATTATTATGCATATACTGGTTTACATTCTCGTGGGATAAAATGTATAAATAAAACTAAACTTATACATAAAAAAAATGAAACATTGGTCAACTAGTAGAGAAAGCCTGAAGTCATTGAACCCGCCATTTGAACTTTTCTGTAAGTGCAATCTATTACTGATGTTGCTAATATTATTAAATAACTATTTTAGATCAAATATTTTCAAGCCAATAATTCATAACTTAACTTTTGTCGGTGGATCAATGTCCACATCTCTCTGACCAGCAGCACCTTCAACTCCCTATACGACGTGACAACAGCTTTTTCTTTCAACTGCTGTGTATATGCTCTTCCTGGCCTTCCTTTTCCGCTTTTTACTTTTATTTTGCCTTTCAGTATTGTTTCTATTAGTTAAAAGCCAGTCAACAAAAATAAATGACAACTAGTATTAACTAGAGCATTTATTTGAGCCTAAGTCATGTTTATAAATGTATATAAGTATGTCTATCCGTTATCCTAGTCGCCATAGCACAAGCTCACGCTTAGTTTGGGGCTAGGTAGTTGGTGTGTTTGTTAAAACAAAATGATTATCATATAACTATGCGACCGTGATTTCCTGTAAGAACGCCAATATTAGACGATAACAATGAATTTTGCACTTTTATCATTTAAACATCACTTCACCATGGATATGAAAACTTATGGTCGCCCTACACAAATCCCCTCATACATTATGAGACGTCAATCGCTTGCGCAGCGCAACGCAGCGTGATTGATCGATAAACCGCCTGTTTTACGTATCTTTTATATATATCTAGTCTGGTTGCATCATTGTCGATTGTCCATTTCTTATACAGCGTGTTCTTTTTGATATAACATTAACTTGAGACATTTTATTTTTCTGCAGCTAGCAAAACAACCTTATATAAGTTTAAATAAAAACTATCAAAACAACCTTCTTTATGGAACCAAGGTGCACGGTCAAAATCATTTTTAAGACCTCCAACTAAATATAGTAGTTTGTATTAGCAAATAAATGCATTCATTCATTCATTCATTCATTCATATGGAGACCCCAATTTTCTTACCGCACCATATAAAAATCGTTGCATTTAAGCAGTACATTTTTTTAAGTTTTTAGTTCTTTAATATTAGAAAATAGTGTGACAAAATATGAAAATGATATATTGAAATTAGAAAATCTCAAACTCTTATTAAAAATAATGACTGAGACATATAAATGTACTAAAAAAGAGTGTGCGGAACACATCCAGATGTTAACAGACATCATAACTACTTGTGATTGTAATAATTCTTCTAACTCAAATACCAACCCATTGATTATTGTTGGGTCCGGGTGTGAGTCATCATCACTCCCTCAATCAACCACAAGCCCTCTCAAACTGTCCTGTGTACAATCCAACAGTTTCCTGCTTAACGAAACTCCGTGTCAGTCAACAAATAGTATAGTTATGTTTAGTGATGAGATGGGTAAAAACATGGGGCCCCTACTTAAAAAATATATGGGACAAAGTTTGATAAATCACTGCATGCCTGGAGCATCTTATGATGTAATTATCAATAAAATACTTAGTTTTAAATTCAGTGAAAATTCTACCCTAATAATTTTTATAGGAAATCGAGGTAATGTAAACAAAAAGAAATTCCTTAATATTTTTGACAGTATGCAATTGCTAAAAATAGGTAAAATTGTTTTGTTTACCTTACCATATAGCAGCGGTTTGACAGACGAAGAAAATAATCTAAGGTATAAAATAAACCTAGACTTGCATAAATTGACATCTTATAATGTTCATAAATTCCATTTAATTGACATAAATAATTATTTTTAAAATAAGATTTACCTGACGAGAGATAAATATTTTGTGAATAATTATCTCAAAAGACAAATAGCTATTTCGCTATCATATTGTATAGATTATTCAGCCAAGAACTTGGCTACCAAGTCTGCTTCTATTGAGCAGACCAATGACATGAATATTCAACCTTTGGAATCCGTTCCAATTAACAATCATTTAAATTAAATATTCAGACAATAGAGGAAAACTCTTGCTTACAACAAAGCCTAGCTAGCTTGGAAAGTTCAAATCATTTAAACATAGTGCATCAAAATATTCAAGGCTTATCCGGGAAAGAATTAGAAGTAGAATTATTCATACAAGAAAGGAATATTCATGTTTTATGTGTCACTGAGCACTGGCTCAAAAAGTATGAACTTATGTTGTCTCTTGAAAATTGTAGCCTTATTAGTTCGTTCTCTAGGGAGGCGGCCATCCATGGTGGGTCATTAATATTAATCAATAATAATTTAAAATGTAAAGAGCGCAAAGATATTGTATCTCTCTCTGTTGAACGAACTATTGAGTTATCATGTGCAGAGCTGGACGATTACATAATTGTTTGTGTTTATAGACCCCCAACTGGTAATTTTAAATTATTTGAGTCTATAATGGAAGAATCACTCAGGAAATTATTTACTAATAAAAAGAAAGTAGTTGTATGTGGGGATTTCAATGTCGTTATTATAGATGAAGAAAAAACCTATAGAGTGAGGTTTTTAAGCCTTTTCAAATCCTTCAATTTAATGCCTGTTTTTGCTGAACCGACTAGAATTACTGCTACAACAGCTACTTGCTTAGACAATATATTCTGTAACTCTGTTGTGATAAAAAAATCTATAGTAAATTTTGTAAAATCCGATCACTGCGGTCAGTCAGTCACGTTTGAACACCGTTTTGTGCCAACTAAAAATGTAGTTCAATTTAGACCAGTCACTGATTCCCGTAAAGAAAAATTTAAGTCTAACTTAAGTGATAAAGTTCCGCTTTTGCCTTTTATTAATGACAATGTTAATAACCAATATGAGTATTTTTTTGAATTAGTTAAAAGTGAATTTGATAAAAATTTTCCTAAAAAGAAATTAGTTATAAACAATTTGAAACCGAAGTTCAGTGACTGGGCTACAGTAGGTATTTACATCAGTAGGAAAAAAATGTTTGAATTATATAATCAAAAAGTATATAGAAATAATGACCCAACATTCCTAGAATATGTTAAAAAATACTCAAAGTTATTCAAGAACGTTTGCATGGTAGCTAAATCTAATTATATACGTGAAAAAATTATTAAATCCAGTAATAAAATTAAAGAAACTTGGAATATTATAAACAAAGAAACTTGTAAAACTAAACCACGTGATCACACATTTACATTAAAAATTGATAGTAAGAATATTAAATCTGATAATGAAGTTGCAGGTGCCTTCGAGAAGTACTTCTGTAATGTACCTATCGAAACCACAAAACAGTAGTACTTACATTACAATATCGAAGGATATTGCCATCATAAGCGGGTAAAATACTACGAAAAATAGTAACGTTGTGATCGGTAACACAACCGATAGAAACATGGAGACAAGAGGTTTTATAAATTTTTTAAACTAAATAAGTTTAATTATAATTCTTTGTATATTTTCTTATGTTTATTAATGTTATTATTTGTGTTATTAATAAGCAAGTATAGCCATATTTTAACAATTTATATTTTTAAAGTCCAAAATGCATGGTGGGGCGTACTGGAGACAACTGATTTTAGTATGAACCAAAAAGTTATTGAATTTATAATTATTTAATCTCATAATTAATACGTTCGGAAATGCTCTGAAATTAATATATTTTATTAAATTTATAGTAAGGAATGATATCTAAGCCTAATTTTAATCTTCCGTCGATTCTGATGACGCACTATCATCAACTGTAGTTAGAAGACATGATATTTTTATGAAAAGTACACACATTCTCGGCCTTACCCTTTAATGATAGTAAAAACTTTCAAGGAATTAAAACAAAAAATACTGAGAATATATGGGGAATATCAACTGACACAATAAAACCCATTATACCTCTCGTAGCATCTCACTTAGCACATATATTCAACGAATGTATTGATCAAGGTCAATTTCCTACTTTAATGAAATATTGTAAGATTATACCTTTATTTAAGTCAGGAGAAAAAAGTGACCCAAGCAACTTCAGGCCAATTTCCATTCTACCTGCATTTAGCAAAATTTTTGAAAAAGTTATATTTAATCAATTACTCTCTCATTGTAAACTTAACAATTTACTGCACGAGAAACAGTTTGGTTTCTCCAAAGGTAGAAATACAACAGATGCTGGGGTGGCACTTGTTAAACACATTTTGGATGCTTATGAAGATGCTCCTCAGGTGCCCCGCTTCAAATGGGAGTGCCCCAGGGCTCAATATTGGGACCTTTGCTATTTTTGATCTATATTAATGACCTTCCTTTTTATGCCAAAGACTCCTGTGAGATAGTTCTGTTTGCTGATGATACTTCTTTAGTCTTCAAATCAAGAAGAGGCGAAGAATCATTTGACAATGTAAGCGGAGCTCTCTCTAAGGTATTAAATTGGTTCACTAGCAATAACTTGCTTCTTAATACAAAAAAGACTAAATGTATTAAATTCACCATGCCTAACGTGGAGCAAGCTAACACAGAAATCCTACTCAACGTTGAAAAATTAGATCTATCAAACTCCACTGTTTTTCTGGGCATTACATTGGATTCGAAGTTGCAGTGGGGATTTGTTGCATGTTGACGCTCTGGCTGGGAGACTTGCTTCAGCTGCCTTTGCGGTTAGAAAAATTAGACATTTGACTTGTGAAACAGCAAGGCTTGTGTATTTTAGTTACTTTCACAGTATAATGTCTTATGGTCTTCACTTGTGGGGTTCTGCTGCGGACATAGATACCATCTTTATTTTACAGAAAAGAGCCATTCGTGCCATTTACAAACTAAGTCCCCGCGAATCCCTGAGAGAATTCTTTAAAGAAATTAACATCCTTACTGACGCTTCTCAATACATATTTGATAATATAATGTACGTACGCAAAAATTTAGATCTTTTTATGAAAAAAAGTGATATTCATTCGTATAACACAAGAAATAAAAACAAACTTGTCATTCCAAACTTCAGATTAGCCAAAACAATTAAATCATTCTTGGGAAATTGTGTCAAATTTTTCAATAATATACCTCATAATGTTATCGAACTACCTATTAATAAATGTAAGTTACATGTCAAAACTACCCTAATGTCGAAGGGTTATTATAAAATTCAAGACTATCTTAATGACTAGAATGTATGGACAGTCCAGCCTGCACCAAACTGATGTACCTACCTGTTTATTTTGATTTGTTTTATTTTCGTGGCAGCTAGTGGTGACTGAGTTTGTTCCGGCGTTTCTTCTCAGCACTTGCCAGATTGTCTGTGTCTTGTCTCGAAGCGCTAGTAGGGCCCAAAAGATAAGGAGACATGTTCTTCCCCATATGGGCCATAATTGATTGATATTTTGACGTTCATAAGTGGCATTTTGTGTCCTAAATTGAATAAAGAATTTTTGACTTTGACTTTGACTAAAAAGTTATAGGATATCAATAAAAACGTGTTGTATTTACTTTTGAAGGCTTTGAAAAGCAGGAAAATAACAAGAATTTGAATATTTTGAATGCGGTATTCGAGGAATATATCAGAGTTATTTATGTGCTCATCAATCACTTTAAAATTGTTGACGTTTATTATTTTGATAATGAATGTATGCAATTATCCAGTACCTACTCCATATTAAATTCGGTTCTCCCTTAATTTTTTTTACATAAATATTACTCGTTTGCAAATAAATAATCGAGATTTGGTTATGATAAAACGTAATACATCCTATCACATACATATTTATTTAAAATTAAAATTCCAGATTTTTTTTATGCATCTGACGATGCAACGTCGCCTCTGTAGCTGTTGAAAAAATTGAGCAGATTTCTCCGAGACTTAACACTAGTTTACATGGTATCACGAATAATAAGTGTGTTACTAAGAAGACATTGTGGGGCGTGTGCGATTACTATGTGCATTTATTTGTTAACTTCATAAACAAACCCAGCGGAGTAGACACGCACGAGGGATAAACAAATAGAGACGCCAGCACAATAGACAGATTTTGACGCCAGCGACTCAAAAGACCGTATCAATAAAACGATCTTTACTTTGAGAACCTTTTTAAAATGGGCATCAAGATAATGTTATAAATTCGTATTTCAATAAAAAATGATTTCAAACTGTGCATCTTAACAAATATTCACTGTCGAGGTTTCGTTCGAGGAGTAGTAGCGGCTCGCCCGTTTGATTTACTCATGCATGAGTATTGGTAATTTGAGCTAAGCTAGTAGTGCACTGAACTTTTTCGAATTCTATTAATCTAAGGCTTATACCAGATATATTTTTTCTATGTGAGAGCGGTATCATCGAAATGCACGAGACTTAATGGAGACTAAAAGGCCTTTTGGTTGGATTCCGCATTTATAGATTTACCTAGGTTTTAATTTTTAAGGTTTCAGAGGGCTTTTCAAATGTATTGTGACAATATGAGACGGGAATATCAATATTTTTCTTGTGACCTTTTGCGAAGAAAGTATGTCCCTTTTTAGGTTCTTGGCCCTTCCGTCTCCTCAACACAATAGAGTAGTGTACGTGTTCTACATTATATCAAAATTGTGTTTCCGTACAAATATGTACATCATATCAATCTTTATGTCCATTACGCATACTCTGTATTTATTTTTGAGGTCACAAAATAATTACCAATAATCAAAATACTAAGGTACACGTCATACATTTTGCAGTTGGTAACTACTAACTACTACTAACTATTTAAAACTAAAGTTATGAACTGAATTTTTGAACAGTGTAAGGAACGTAAAATAGTATATAAGAACGTAAATAGTAATAGTATTTTCGCACGCTCTCATAGAAAACAATGTTTATTCTGCCGTGAAAAATGCAAAATATGCCAAGCGGCGCGACAGTTTAGCCAGACTCCCGCCAGCATGACTGATCCATTATGTATGAAACTATGTAAAAACTTTACGAGACAATAGTTTAGATCTGATCGGAGACACGAAGGAAATATTTGAACGGCAATAATTAATTTAAATAATCTGTCCGTTATAGCCCGTTAATTTCGTTCTTTAGGTTAATTCTGGTAACAGATGGATATTTTAACATCAATGATTTAGTTATTTAATCATAATAATGATTTGTTGACAAATGTTTATTGTTGTGTTTTGGAAATTAGGCATTATAAGTTCAGGTTTGGTTTATGAATATAGATCTTTCGGAGCATGCATGCATTTAAATAAATTATTGCTTTATTATAACACGTGGCGATGGTGTTATGCCTTATTATCATATTGCAAAATGAGAATGTATGATTGTATGGTAATTCCTCAATTTAAATTCATCTCCTCTATCCAGCAGCTGGGTCTTTTAAGTATCAAAGAATAGTGGCTGTCAATTTACTAAAGATGGCCGCATGTCAGACTACCCCACTGACCTTGAGACTGGCTCTATTCCCTTCGTAATAAAAGTGTTTTCGTTGTTCAAATTGGTAATTCGACGTGCTGCTGACTGAACACTACAGTGGCTAGCCTATGAGTGGCTATACATTTGGTTGTAAAATCACTCCTATTACAACTGTGTAAGATGTCACAATGTTTTATACCTTTACGTACTTTTCTTCCATACTAGATTTCAACGTCGTCTTCAAATTGTGTACTCAAGAAGACTAGTGATTGACTAGTAACACGGGGTCTCATCACGAAGAAAACATTTTTGATTTCAAAAAATTTCACTAGATGGCGACACGTGTATCATCTGGTTATTGATGTTGTTTATAAACTTAAAATAACAAGGAATTAGGCCCTTAAAATATCAAAACAAAATTTTGTACAGCCCTTAAAATACAAAAAACATAATATTATGTAAAATTTCCTGGAATTTCAATTTAATGAATCATGTCTAGCACCGATGACGGAATAAAATGGTACCACATTGTAGACAGGATATTTGGCGAGAAAAGCAGGTGTATAGATGGTGCAGGTGTTTTGCTAGTTGTGTAATTTCACCCTAGAACCTAGAACGCACCTATTGCATAATACGATTGATATTTTCGCTTAGGTGGTCGATAGTCGGCGTAGCGCAGCGCGTAGGCGATAGTTACTTTTTTAATAGACATAAATCTGATAAAAGCCGATTCAAAATCTCCCCCTTGTTGAAAAATGTGCTTGATGTACTTTTCAATAACTTTTTTAGAACCCTCTGATGCCTGTGCGTTCCATATTTTTTTACCACTTACCTAATTCATCAATTAATATTTTTGTTCATTGTAATAAGTAGGTACTTAGACCCTGTGTCCGCGCGCCTTCTGAAGCACACTTAAAATTTTCAATTTAATGTATATTGGCCAGCACATCAGATAACTAATTTCCGTTCCGATCTATACTCGATTACAACTGCATAAGATGCTGCAGTATTTTGCATGACGTGCTGTCTTCTGTATCGACCTAAGTAGGTAGGTAAGTAATATGGCCCGCATTTATTGCATGAAAAGAATCAGTTATTATTTTTGTCAGTTGTTTTTTTTTTCTTTACTCTGTCTTGTGTGTTGTGCATAATAAATGTTTTCTATTTCTATTATTTGAGTACGGCTTCTATTGTGATTCGTTCACGGACACTCAACGCCCGCAGGATTGAAATAATAATAGAAAAAAATACATTGTCTGGTATTGTCCGTAAATGTACTCAAATAATTGCATTCCTTAACCAAAGAACCGAAAAAACTGTCTTAAAAAAAATGTCGATTACTTTAAAGTTGGTAGCACGTCAAGTTATACATTGGAACCATGAAAATAGCTTTCATAACGTAAGAAATAGGTCTCAACACCATTAAGTAATAAATAGTCTGACTTGCGACTGTGTTTCTTTCTCTAAAAACAACTCTCGCTCGTAGGTACTTAAATCATAAACTGCAGGATTATTCAGGATATTATCCGTCTCGCTTGCACATCAGTTCTCTCACTCATAACACAGATATTATAATGCGCATAATAAACTGAAACCCTTCTAATCAGACTAAAGGTCCTTAACATTTTAAAACAGGCTTTAGTCCTCAGGGAAATGGGTTGAATATTGCATAATAAGTCAATAGCGACGAGGGCCAAAACTTGAATGTTGCACTAGATTCATATTTTCACCCAAACGTTCGACGTTGTCGTAGCGCAGCGCATAGGAAGCAATGGTTTAAGTCGACTCTTCAAGAACTCGTAGACTCTATTTTTGTTTTGGCAAGCTCAGACAGTAAATATGCTCGAAGTGTTTATTTTTTTACTTTTCCTATTAATTTCATTAATGCTTACCTAATTCATATTCATAATGATTATGGTGTAAATATAAATGTTTTTGTTCAATGTAATACATTTTGTACCTTTTTTTCTTCGGTACGGGATAGCTAGAAAGCGCCATCTTTTGAAAAATATGACAGTACTAGGTGAGTGTTAGGTTGCTAACAAAGCATTCAACAACTTGCTGTTTTAAGCACGTCCGAGAGTAATAGAGGGGCGCAGAATTGCTAGCTAGCTAGCGCCACCTTTGGATGAATATAGCAGTACGATTTTGCCCGTACGGCCTCGCGAGTTACGGCGGCCCTGTTTTCATATGGGTGATGAGGCATCTGTACTCATGTATTATATCTGTGCTAGTAATTAATGAGTTAGCTGAGCTAGCTAGCGGGAAGTTTAAGGGCCACGACCAGGGCACGGCAAGTCTTACGATTTTACCAGTATGTTTACAGGGTGTCCAATTCATGAATTTTAAATCATAAAAATGTTATACCTCGAAAATAATAAGACACTTAGTTCTTACTCCAAGACTGTGTAAACTTTCACGGTCCTCCGCTTCTCGCATCCAGCCACCACCGGCCACCTTCCTCAGGTCATCGGTCGACCAAACAGGGGGCCGTCGAAAAAAACGTTTTCCGAGACGTGGTCTCCATTCGAGAACCTCACCCCAACGCCCGTCAGTTCTGCGACAGATATGACCAGCCCACTGCCACTTCAGCTTACTGCACCTCTGAACGATATGTCCAGCAGTGGACTGCAATAGGCTGATATGATGAATTCTTAACTTATCGTGAACCCACTGTTGCCGAGATTTTGTTACCGTACAAATGCTGTTTCGAGAGTGTTTTATCTGAATTTATTTAGATGTAGGCATAGGAAAAGAAAGACATGATACATTTACATATGAAATAAATGTCACTATTAAATTGCTATGTCTGTTCGTACGGAAAGGTATCGAGGCGATAAAACGAGCATTCACGGCCCGATATTTCGAGATACAGCTCAGTCTAACTTTGGTACAGTAGGTTCAATATCCCTATTTCTACCAATTTTAAATGCGAAAGTTACTCCTATTAAATATTATTATTGAGAATAAACATAGTAATATATTACTTATGTTGTAAAATGAAGAGTTTTTGTTTGGTTAAACGCGCTAATCCTGGGCTACTGCGTAGAATTGAAATCTTTTGGCGTTAGATAATAATAGTCTATTTATCGAGGAAGGTTATACATGGTGTAAAAAGGGACGTGCCAAATTCAAAGAAGTGGTTACGAGTCGAGTCTAGAATACAGGAAAAATATAAAAAAAACAGTTTTAATAAAATTGGAAAAATAATTAGTTTATTACAGAAGAGTCCACTATTACCTCACGCTACGGCCAATACTTAGAGCGCGGCGGAAGCTAGTCTACACTTATATTATAAAGCGGAAAGATGATTGTTTGTTTGTTTGTATTGAATAGGCTCTAAAACTACAGGACCGATTCAAATGAAGTTAAGTACAGAGATAGCTTGAGACCCTAAGAAGGACATAGGCTACTTTTAGTCGCGATATAAAATTATCAGGAGGGTGAATTGGGGGATGAAAGTTTATATAGAAAATCCGACTTTTGGCGCCGGGCGAAGTCGCGGGGAACTACTAGTATTAAATAAAATAACAGTTTCCGCACCTGTTTCTTTACGGGAGTGATTTGAAGTTTATAGGTCCAAGACTTTAGAAATTACAGGGGGGGGGGACACACCGTGTAAACGACGTTGGCGGGCTTTATCTCGCAAATGGTAAAGCTGATAAAAAAAGTGTTGTATGGAAACCGTACCTTATTTTCATAGTCCTTTTCAACGATACCCCACACAAAGGGGTGCACTCAAAAAAGTAATTCACCCCCCCCTATACATGTATGGGGAGGTACCCTTAAAAAGAGGTAATTTTAATTTTTTGTATTTTTAAAAATGAGATCTATATGTGAAGTATCCTCGAACCAAGTTACATGCAAATCAGTCCATAAACGTAGAAGATACTCTGCTGTGACATACTAGGACGGACGGACTGAACGATCTTGTAAGGGTTCCTTGTCGGACTACGGAACCCTAAAAAAGGGAAATCTATCTTTATAGCCGTTTACCTTGTGGCCTTTGTAGCCGTTGTCCTTTGCCAAGGATATACTTAAAGCTGTACAGCGTTTTTTTATGAATACTGCTCAGCAATGCAATGTTTTGTGGTAATATATTTATGCAGCCGTGAACCTAGATAGACCCAATACATGATAAACGACTGTAAATTTGATTCGATTACTTATTGAACATAAAACAGACCACTTCCAATCGCATTTACTTCTATTTACGTGTATTACGATAACAGAACGCAATAAATAATACTTAATTGTGTTTAACATATTGTGCCATTTGCACAGTTGCACGAACAAACCGATGCACAATAAAATCGTTTTTATTTATTGATATTTATAGAACTATTGTGTTTAAATGTTCGTGCAAGTGTCGTCTTATAAAAAATCGTATCCCTGTTCGCATCTTTCATTCATCTTGTTTGTTGAAAATTATATAGGACATACATTTGATATTTTACACAAACGTCATTAGCGTCTAATCCATACTAATATTATAAACGCGAAAGTGTGTCTGTCTGTCTGTCTGTTCATTACCTCTTGACGCATAAACCACTTAACCGATTGAGATAAAATTTGGTGTGGAGACAGTTCGAGACCCTGGAAAGGACATAGAGTACAATTTGTCGCGTTATAAAAATATCAAGGGGGTGAAATGGGGGATGAAAGTTTATATGGAAAATCCAACTCTTGCGTGCGAAGTCGCGGGGAACAACTAGTGATTTATTAATTCGACAGTTTACTACGAGATAATGACACAGATGCTAAAAGAAGCGGGTTTAAGCCAGAAGCTGTTAGCTAGCCAATTAGAAAAGCGTTTCTCTATTAGGTTATGTCACAAATGTGTCATTCATTCCTCTGTTGTCGGCTAATATTTGGACCTATTTTAAACCTGGCCTATTTTTTTTGTAATAACACCGTAAAAGTTTATGATTTAGTCCAATTGACGACCGTCTTGGTGTAGTTGTGCGCGCCCCGGACTTCTAAACCAGGCGGTTGCGGGTTCGAATCCCGCAAGGGGCAAATGTTTGTGTGATGAGCACGAGCATTTGTACCTAAGTCATGGATGTTAATGAATGTATATAAGTATGTCTATCCGTTATCCTAGTCACCATAGCACAAGCTCACGCTTAGTTTGGGGTAGGTAATTGGTGTGTTTGTTGAAATAATTTATTATTTATTTTATTAGGCCCACTTGCGTACGTCCAGATTAGCTAATCTGGATTTGTTCAAGGCCTATTATCTGAGTTGAAAGCCCACTTGCGCCAGTCCAAAAGTGCGCAAGTGGACCTTAATATAAGTATTAGTAACTAGCGACTCGGCCGGCTTTGCACGGGTGCAATTTAAAACATAAAAAATAGCCAGATGTCATTCAACTGGTAACTGACTTCTACTGGAGGAAGTTTCAAAATCGGTTCAGTAGTTCTAGAGATTACTTTCGACTATAAACATAGTCACACTCAAATTCTACTCCCATAATATTAGTTGATAAGATTGTAGGTACATGTCACTTAAAAAGCACGTGTTTAAAACAATCATTTGTGTTCATCAAAGCAACAATATGTTTACTTTAAAATAGCAATGATTAGAACTTAAGCAATGCAATGACTAATAATGAATGAAGCAATCGATACTAACATTTTCAAAGTGCAGTATGTTAACTAAATGTGTCACAATATATTTTGCATCATTATCTAAATGCGCATTTTAGTCCCTTTAAGTCACCATCAATTTAATAAACTACATATGGTTAGGGCTGTTCCTAATAGTCTTTGTTAATATGATATTCTGTGACATTATTCAATGCACTTCTTAAATAAAAGTATGTACAGTCAGCAGCATGTCAGAATACGCATGTGACCTACGAACAGCTTTTATATTACACTAGCAGTTCCCCGCGACTTCGCCCGCGCCAAAAGTCGGATTTTCCATACAAATTTTAATTCCCCATTTCACCCCCCTGATGATTTTATATCGCGACAAAAAGTAGCCTATGTCCTTCCCAGTGTCTCAAACTATCTCTGTGCCAAATTTCATCTGATTCGGTCCAGTAGTTTCGGAGCCTATTTGATGCAAATAAACAAACAAACAAACAAATCTTTCCTCTTTATAATATTAGTATAGATAAGAAATAGAGGCGGTCTCAATGCCAAAGTGTGGTTACATTACCTAATTTAATTTTTCAAATATTTATTTAAGTATTAATTTAATGTTCAATAACGCTTTGAGTCTCATAAGAGAAGCCGGCGTCCCGATAGGATTTGATTGCCTGTTGTGTCTGGCAACAGATACTTGAAGGAATATTGAAGTAAATAATAACCGGATAACCAATCAAGAGGAAGCGACATCTGCCTGTGTTATTGTTAACCTTCAAATATGCGTTCAATAAACTTATTTGTTAATTAACCGACCACATCTGCGTCATGCTAAATCAACACGTTATAACCACAGTTAAGACGTAAGTGACGTAGAATAATAATGAAATTACAATTAAATGTTGGTTATATAACTTTGTGATTTTGACACTTACAGTATGACACCAATGTCAAAATCAAGTAATTCTATTACCATTGTCTTAGCAGAACAACTGGCACTGTTGGTACCTTACGGAGTGCGAGTGTTAATGCAAATAAGAGCAAACTGGAATCATTACGAGCAGCCTTGAAGCGATATCTTGTCGAATTTATGACCCTGCGCTCGCGCAGAGGCCGGTAGAGTCAGCAAAAACATATCCAACTGAAAAATTGAAGTAACGTTTCCGTCTGACAGATGACAGCGGTTTGACTGATGATGATGAGCGCGGAAGTACAACCACAAAAGACAACTGAGTGTAAAATTATAAAAAATATATTTATGTAGGTAGGTAACAATTAGCCCTAATGAGTGCTTACTTTGGCTCAATGCAGTTAGGTAGCAGAATATCCAGTGGTATTTTATATAAAGAAAATACACTTATTCGGCATACACACACAAACCAAAGTTTACAATCACATAGGTACATAATTTTCTAGTTTGACTATACCTCATACAAGCACAACACAACAATACTAATCAAGAGGATACTATGATTTCTTATTGTCGGTAGAGTAAAGGTTTATTGTGTAATTCAACAAAATAGCCCTCGTTACAAGTGTTTTATTGACTTAAGTTTTATATAAACACTTCACTGCACTGCTGCTAGAGTAACAAGTGGCAGATCCAACATTCAAACCTTTTTAAAAGTACTTTGACTAATACTAAGCTTAGTAGTTCCCAAGACCACGGGCCTCCGTTTTTAGGGTTCCGTAGTCCGACAAGGAACCCTTATAAGATCGTTCAGTCCGTCCGTCCTAGCCTGTCACAGCAGAACATCTTCTACTTTTATGGACTGACTTGCATGTAACTTGGTTCGAGGATACTTCACATATAGATCTCATTTTTTTAAATACAAAAAATTAAAATTACCCCTTTTTAAGGGGACCTCCCCATACATGTAAAGAGGGGGTGAATTATTTTTTGAGTGCACCTCCTTGTGTGGGGTATCGTTAAAAAGGACTATGAAAATAGGGTTTCCATACAACACTTTTTTATCAGCTTTACCATTTGCGAGATATAGCCTGCCAAAGTCGTTTACACGGTGTCCCCTCCCCCCCCCCCGTAATTTCTAAAGTCTTGGACCTATAAACTTCAAATCACTCACGTAAAGAAACAGGCGCGGAAACTCTTATTTAAAATTGTTTCGGGTATCCTGTGATGAATACTTTTGAAATTATAAATAAAATAAAAATATATACTTTTTTCCAAAAGAACAGTATAAACTTAAAAAGTTTTTTTTGCCTATACTGTCTAATGTTGTAAGTTAATGGTACGGAACCCTTTCGTGCTCGAGTCCGTCTCGCACTTGGCCGGTTTTAAATTATTTTTTTGATTAATTAAAACACTTTTTCTTTTAAGTAGGTACTACTACTCTTATAGTCACCTTAATCTTAATCTCGTAAATGATTTAAACGTGTAATTGTACAACATTTGCACCGGAGTCCTTCCCAATTTAGCCTATTTATTAGGACCAGTCACGACACGACACGACCGGATTCGTTGTGATAATGATAAATAACGTCGTGAATACATTATCGCTGCCGAGCTGGGTTGCCATGGGCAGTTTATCGGTGCTATGCCTGGCTGCCGTCTCGTAATGTTATGATTGAACATTCATCTTTGCACGGTGACTGAATGACGATTTTTCTGTGAATTGCCCATTTTTACCAACTATCTCCAACCTCCGTACTAAAGAAAGAAAAGTATTTATTTAGCACCAAAAATACAAAACAGCTCAGTGCGACTTAGTGCTTAAAACTAATATTTTGGTACCAAAAAGGCTTCCGCTCAGTGTATGTCAGTGACGGCAAAAAAGCACGTCACGACTACTGGTATTCTGCGGAGGCCGTTTTGGAGATGGCTCTGGGTGAACATCCAGCTCCTAAAGAAGATATACAAAATTGTTACTCCTAGTACACAAGTATCTACATTTAGACTTGATGTAAGTATCTAGTTAAGCTACATAATATCCAGTCTATGCTATCATGATAACATAAGTATTTTTTATAAGTAGGTAATCATATTGTACTACTACTACCATGCTCGTGTTTTTATTGCTTAAAAATTCCTTTCCAACTGTCAACCATAGCTAAGACGAATAACTCATCTGAGGTCTAATAAATGCCTCTCAATTTAACCCCCTAGCTTCAGAGGGACGGAGAGGGTAGTGAAAATAGCCAGAAGACTGAAGGATAACTAAAAATGAAAATAATGAAATTTATAAATCTAAGTAGAACGAGGTTTAAAAATCTTCGGTTCTTTTTTCATCATCGTCATAATAAATTAAGAAGTTTTATCTCGTCGGTAGAGGTTTCCGTTTTCGTCTATCCTCTGGAATTCTCTGACCTCTCGAAATGCCACGACGCCCAAATTTTCCTTCACTTGATACATGAATGACGTCTAGGTCTCCCTCTCTGCCTGTTCCCTTTAACTTATCTTCTTTAATGATTATTTTTATGAAACCATCGTACCTTATCAAGTGTCCCAGCAAATTTTTCTCTCTACACAGTTCTATTGGAGTATCGGTCCTCAAATTGCAAAAATAAGTCGACAAGAAAAGAAGTTCTTATTTTATCTCATCTACATTATATTCCTATTCGATGTAAAATAGCAGCTCTCCTATACACGGTGTTATTTTGCATCCTTGCCATATTCACAGTTATAAAAGAAGGGAAAAAAAGAAGAAAAAAAAAGAAGAAGAAGGGGCGGCGTTTATGATGTTAGAAAGAGAGCGCAATCGCCGCAGCGCAGCTCTTTTGTGCCGATGAACAGCCAACAGTGATGTGTATGCGCTACGATAGTTAATGGTGTGCGTAACAGATTGTCGATGAAATTAAATAATCAAGATTAAAAATCAAAATTTTAGGTCACAATTTTTTAATGATTTGAGTTCAGTGTCCGTAATATAGTTACCTCTGTAAGTATGGCAAGGATGCAAACTAACATCGTGTATATCTTTGTAATAAAGATTTACATTGTTTACCTTTTGTTTGTGAATAATATTAAAGAATGACTCGACTGTGTTCGTCAAAATATCTTCAAACTGGTTTATGTACTGGCACAAACAATCCGTTCGGAATTTTAAGTAATTTTCCATACCTTAAACAGTTGTTACAAGTCACACAATACTAATACCAATACCTAAGTGTCGGATATTTATGGTCCGCACCGTTTATGGAGTGTTATTGACACTTATCATAATTATTGAATAGAGTTATTTAAGTATTACCTGATGATGAATAGAGTTATTTTATTATTATTGAGGTGCTTGTGGCGCAGTTGTGGCAGCGCTTTGGTAGTGATACCAAAAGTTAAGCAACCCACGGCGCGGTCGTGATTGGATGGGTGACCATTCCGACCATTTAAGTGACGTCCATGACAAGCATCTCCGTGCTTCGGAAGGCACGTTAAGCAGTTGGTCCCGGCTAATATCTGTGGTATTAGTCGTTAAGCCTAGTCAGAGGCCCTAGGGCGGCTTGATAACTTCTGACAGTAAGGTTTGTCACTTGCCTTACATACACCCCTCCACCAATCCGCACTGAGCCCGCGTGGTGAAGTATGGCTCGTTCCTCCTCATAGTTGAGGTGAGGCCTTTTCTCAGCAGTGGGATCTAATAGGCTGACTTATAAGTATTACCTACAATCTCTAAAAAGATAGATCTTTATTCTCGTTAGATACCTAGATCGTTTTGATTTTTATGTCAGATTGCCGTCTCACTTACAGTTCTCACCTGTGTATTGCGTTCACAATTATGCACTATAATAATATCTCCTGCGCAGTTTGATAATCTATGTTCAGGGTATGAACTAGAAGAATATTAATGGACGAATTATCACAAAACGCTCAGGAATTGTTTATAATCAAATTTTGTTACTTTACCAGTATTTAATCTGGTGCTCCAGCAAGTCAAAGGTATATTTTAACTGAAGTAGGCTAAATAATATTTTCTCAATTAATCAAAATCAAGTGTCCTTGGATAGCTAAAATCGATTTTTATTACGGAAACGTATGCGCAAACAATTTTTTGTTACTTCTTATATTTACGAGCTATTGTTTAGCTTTTATTTGGTGGACACGGGCCAATAAATTGTACGCAAATTAGTATAAGTTTTATTAGTATTATTGCATATCGAGATAAGTTAAATATATTTTTCGCTTATTGCCTCGTATTATTTAGTATTAGTATCATTGTTTATCCTCGATTATGTTTTGTTAAAGCGCCAATTATCGTGATATTATTATCATCATCATCAACTTTATGCCGTCCACTGTTAGACTGTTCTCCTCCAACGTCCTCCATACTCATCCAGTTACCACCTCTTTACCAAGACATCTTTCTGTCTTACGAGCCGATTGTTACCCAACTAAGTATCTCGGTAAAAAAATGGTCTCTATTATTCAACTCCTTTTGCTATCAGCAGGTCCACCGCCTATTGCCGCCGATATATACCGCCAAACTGACGTTTGGAAGAAAAGCAATGATAAGACGTTAGTTTGAAAGATCGAGAATTTGAGATAGTTAAATTTCAGTAATCGTGAAGATACGGGTATAATTATCTTCTTCAATTTGTTGTTTTGGTTATCTATCTTCTGTTCTATTAGAGTATCATCAGCTTACACGCCCTACTCCGATAAACCGGTCAGAAAGACCGTATTTTCGAGTCTAGTCATCACGTTCGTTTGCGTTGTCATGGCATGATGAGTGACGAGGACGGCCTACAGTCGAAAATACGGACGATGGCATCTTCACTGGAGTAAGGTCTGAGACCACTCAAACTCTCTGTTTCAAGCGACAAAAACAAACTACGTTGACGTAACAGCGCCTAGCTGACCTTGTTCGGTTAGGCGCCGTGTGATTTGTAACTGTATACCATTCGTTATCGTTCATGACACGAGCAAAAAATATGTAAACTGTGCCAGATTGAGTTTGGTACAAAGTATAGGCGAGAGTGATATTGGGCTGTTGCTTTTTGATATTATGGAGAACATAAGCGGCGCTTGATTTCTGCTGAATAATCTTTGCAAACCTTTAAGCGTGGTGTGTGTGATGTGTGGATGCCACTGCACTGGCAAATTTTAGATAAAACACTGTCTTCTTTAAAATTTCGCTGCACGTTCTGTAGTAACTACGAGGGTCAAACTGAAAGTTCTTAGAACTGGCCACTTATAAACAATATAATAAAAAAAATATTCTAAAATTTGAAAATAGAACTCTTTGCCAATATTACTGAGTATATATTTCATTCATTTGTCATTTGTTTTACGACTTGGCGGCAAATTGAAAATTGTCTGTGTCACGTCAAAATGAATTTAACACGAGAAAATTTTCGTGCAATGATTTTTTATGACTTTCGATGTCATTTAAGTCAACAAGAAAGTTATGATAGACTACGATTGGCCTTTCACGATGAAGCCCCATCTCGTGCGACTGTTTACAACTGGTTTAATGAGTTTAAACGTGGTCGCACTAATCTCACTGATGATGTACGTGAGGGACGGCCTTCTACGGCGACGACTGAAAATAACATCTGTGTTGTGCGGCGTATGATAGAGACTGACAAAAGAGTGACCTATCAGCAGATTCGGACAAGCTTAGGCATCGGTATGAGTCAAGTGCACAAAATCCTCCACGAACATTTAGCGGTCAGGAAGCTTTGCGCCCGGTGGATACCTCATAATTTGACTAAGGCTCAAAAACTCCATCGTGTGGATTGGTGCCGTAAAATGATTGAAAGATTTAACGGAGGTGACTCAAATGCTGTGTTCGACATACTAACAGGTGACGAAAGCTGGATTTACTGTTATGATCCTGAAACCAAAAGACAATCTGCTCAGTGGGTGTTTCCTTTCGAGGAGTTGCCAACTAAAGTGAAGAGAGATCGAAGTGCGGGAAAAAAAATGGTGGCCTCGTTCTTTGGAAGGATAGGTCATTTTGCAACAATTGTGTTAGAGGATCAAAAAACAGTTTCTGCAGAATGGTACACTACCAATTGTTTGCCACTTGTCTTGGAAAAAGTTCGAGAGAAACGACCTCGCAGTAGGATCCTCCTTCACCACGACAACGCCTCGTCGCACACCGCCAAGCGAACGATCGACTATTTGGCGACATCAAACGTTGAATTACTGGGTCACCCGCCGTATAGCCCCGACCTCGCGCCTTGTGATTTTTATTTATTTCCAAAAATTAAAGAAAAACTTAAAGGAAAGCGGTTTATGAATGCTGAAGAAGCGGTGGCTGCGTATCGCGATGCCATTGAAGAGACCCCTAAGGACGAGTGGGCAAAGTGCTTTTCCCAGTGGTTCCATCGCATGCAGCGGTGTATTGACGTCAATGGACAATATTTTGAAAAGATATAATAAAACTAATAACTGGCTAATGTAATCAGTTTTTGATTTTCTAAGAACTTTCAGTTTGACCCTCGTATCTGCTTTCCCATGTGGTTGACTGGTAGAATATTTTTTAAGGCATTAAGTCCGCTATTTGTACTTTCATTTACCAGTGCAATAAAGTTGAAATAAATAAATAACTATTCATATTGCTCTTAAAACTATCTGTTTTGAGTGGGTGTCTGGATCGTAGCCAGCATAATATGATATGATTTGTCATTGCTGTATCTTCTTAGGTATACGTGTTTGATAATATCGTTTACAATAAGTACGAGTAGGTGATATTTACTTCTTCTGGTCATGCAGTTTTTAATAAAAAATCTGTCTAAAAGGTATCTTTTGGCGATATCTTGTGTATTGACACCAGTTCCTCAATTAGTGTTGGCTTCCCGAAGTTAATTGTCTGTCTACCCACTTTTCAGATGATTGATCTCAATAGATAAGACGGAGGCTTTAGATGTTTATTATTTGGACGATCACAATATTATTACGTTAATCAAGGCCCATTTTACAAGTGTTTATATTGATCAGACAATACACGATAACACGCCTATACTTCGACATGCTTCATGAATATGCATTAATTGTCTATAGTTTTTAATATTTTTAACACTCACAGTGTTCTTTTTTATTTATATAAGTTTAAATAAGAAACCAAAAATTCGCACACACGTAGGATTTGAACCCACGTCCTTTGGCTGACCGGGCCACCGCTCTTACTAACTGAACTTCTGTGCAATCTATCCAGCCGTGTGAAATTCTTGGTCTCTTTTGAATACGTCATTGCTTAGATGTCGCTGTCGTAAGGAAAAAGGGGTAATTTATAGCTAGTTCAAATGTTCAATGCGAGGTCCACGGGCCCACTAAGCTAGATGGCCCCGGTTGCGCCGGTGCACAACACCGCCCTAGCCCTTCGGTAGCAACGCTACGGAACACTAATGAAAATGAGGCCCCTAACAAGCAGACCTTGTCAATCACCAAAAAAGATATAACGTTTTACTCCCCACATCATTCGTTTAACGAAACGAGCACGAAAATACGCGTTATCATATTTTTTTGTCACAGTGACATATTTCTGTCTCTGCATATCCGATTGTGGACATGTTTACGATATTTTAAAAACAAGCTGGGGTTAGTAGTTTGTTTTTCGACATTCCTTAAGCTTATAAAGTAGTAATTAGCATTTGAAATATGTTGTTTGGCTACCAAGTCTGTAACTACTCATATGATTTGACCTAGATGAATCAATATACATATATAACGATATGAGAAATCTCGTCATTTGAGATTTCTACAGAATCGATTGAATCTCTGAAATCTTATTCACTATACATTTTGTATTACGCTAATCGGCACGATGTTATACTATTTGTTTTTATGTGAACACTTTTTACACAGACGTTTGTTATTTTACTAACTGCCTCCTTGGTCTAGTGGACAGCACGCTGGCTTCTGTTCAAAAGGTCATAAGGTTCGAATCGTACCGGATTTGGTTTTGGAATAACTCTTAACAGCTCTAAGTCAGGAAGTTGGTGTTGGAAACACTCTCCGGTCATGTCGGATTAACGTCTCACTGACGTGTGTGTGACGGGATGTTGAGTGGAAGGAACAGAGTATGTTGCGCACAAACTTGTGCACATCACTATAGTGTCTCCCTCGCAGTTGGCTAATCTCGTTTAAAATTGGCCGCAGTGGTCGAAATAAGTAGTAAAATAGCTAGGAGGACATTATTATTATTTGAAAATAGAACTGGCTTTGAAGTCGAAAGCAAATTACACAATCGCTAAAAGCCCTTGTCAGCTTACGACCCTTTCAGCGCCAGTCCTACGCAATCACTTGATCACACTCTTAGTTCGTATTTATTCTGTGGCTCGTACTACTTAAGGCACGGTCACACAACAGACCCTTTTACAGGCCAGTATTATCGTATACGTTTTTATTCGGCCATGGTGGTGATTGTATGAGCGAGTTCACACAAATCGCTGGATCGGGAATACTGCTATGTGCAAACTCGCTGATACAAGACATCCACCTGCTTGCCATCGGCGAACAAAAACGTATCAGGTGTACGATAAAAGGACCCTGTGAAATGGACTGCTGTGTGAACGTGCCCTTAGTTGTAACGCTTTTATTGTTATGTGTCTAATGTTCCCCACACGTGTGAATGGAGCCCTACACTAGTGGATGGAGTGGACGGCCACTCCATCCACTAGGGTTGTCGACTGCTATTAAGAAAAATAATCTCCATGCTGCAAAACCTTTGATTAGTAACAAATACAAACTTTTATCAAACCCTCTTTTTACACAATTGACATTAACAGCGAAACGTCGTCGTTTTGGATGGGCTAAGTTTATTTGCCAATTTAACTGACAAAATTAACAAAAACACTTACTAAGTCACTACATTGGGCTTTAACTGCAACCAAGCTAAATTTAACCATTTTCTAGCAATATTAAAAACTATTGAACATTTAAAGATTTTGCTGTACAAAATATTAACAAAATATTATCGAGCAAAGCGTCTATCATTTACATTTTAATTACAGGATGTCCAAAAATAGCATGGAGATGGCTATGATGGCGATATCTTCAGTGTCTGTCTGGTCATTTGATGTGCCATTTTTGGGACCAAAAGTGGCATTATCTCCGAAAGATCTATGGCTAAGCTATCGCCAGAGTCAGACATGGCGTCCCATTTTTGTGACACTCTGTACAGTGGGCCACGCATCGGTCTGTGTGTCTGTACACTTACCTAAATCTCTCAAAATATTTCAAATGATTTGGAACTCTATGTGATCAACATGAGGTTGAAAATATATAGTTACGGAAATTTGACAGATCAGTGTAGGTTGATGTGGAAGGCCGTGTGTGCATAAATGTCATCTTACTAACTTTGTGAAATATACGTTTGTGCTGCATGCGTCTGTAATATTTGATATAGCAGCCCTGTTATTCATTAGGCCATACGTGAGGTGGAGACAGACATTCGGACAGTTTTATTAGGAGTTATGGGCCGCGACCCGCGAGCTGCTGCCTGCCATACTAAATTTCGAGACCGCCTTGAAACATTTCGTAACAGTGGACTACATCAGCCACGTTGAATACTGATGACTATTATTATATACTTAAAAATAAAGTCTTAAAATATTGATATTCTAATTGATATCCATTAGTAAAGCAGTTATTACACCTAACGATTTGTAGAAAACCTAATTAGGAAAACGAATGATGTAGTTAGAACAAGTTGGCTTCGATTTAGTTGAGGTTGGAGGTCCCGACCGACCGCTCGGACTTTTTCCTAAATTATCTACGATTCAGAGTTTTACAACTATATAGTACAGTGTAATAACTGCTTAATAACCCCTATGCCGTTCTTTACTGGACGTAATTTCCCTTGATGTTATTGCATATACAAGCCTAACCAAGTCGTATGTCCGACGATATATGCCCCTACACTACGTTGAAAATTATAAAAAGTGCTAAAAGTGTGTTAACAAAAACAGCAGGAAAAATTTTAATAAATAACCAAAATAAATCAGACAGAAAATAAAGTTCTGTACTGCTACCATATCGCTCCACTAACTCCCACGTAGTTATTACAAAAAAAATAGACCCGGTTTAATATAGGTCTAAATATTAGCCGACAAAATAGCTCATCATCTCACCTGTTCGTCAAAGGTATCCCCAACACTGGCACGTAGAGATTTCAATTGGCATACATACGTATTACTTGAGGACGCCAATATTAAAATAATTGTTATAACAGCATTTAAAATATTAGATCTACAATTAGCAACTGAGGGTATCTGGTGCCAGCCATGTATTTTTTGTACAGGACCAAAAACATCTAAAGAAGAAAGAAATATGCCCGAGCAAGGCTGTGGGGTTATTGACTGATTTGAGCGCTCCAAAAACCACAATCTAAAGCTACATTGATGCACATATCGTTATCATATCTTACCGTCAAAAAGTCTGGCGATGTTAAATGTTTATAACTGAGCACATAGATAACAGGTTAAATAATTCCATTTCCTATCAGCTGTGATAAGGCGACTTAGTAAAACTTTTTTTATTTGCAATTTGCTTAGTGTTTATTGTCAACTACTACACTTTCACCCATTTCTTAGAAATTTACATCAAAATAGGTTTAGTTAGACCCTAGTTCACCAATTTGTAAACACCCGGTGAACCTCAACTGTCGGTTAATTTGACAGAATACCCATACAAAATATGTCAATTAATGCTCAATCGGCTGATTAAAATTATACACTTGTTGGTGAACTCACGACCCTTCGCTATCCGGGTAAATACACGCACTTACAAAAATTCGTCGATTGACTAACGTCTTCCGCAGCTCAGTTGGATAGAAAAAAATACTTTCGTAAGATACAATCTATTCTAAAGCGAAGTTCGCAATCGCTAACAAAATGTTTGAAACTGACATGCCACCGAAACTATCTAAACATCAAGTGACTTTTGCATACATATTTTGACATTGCGTTGGCGATGGCGAAGTTTGTTATAGAATAGATATATAGAAATAATAATAATAATAAAATAAAATAAAAATAGCATCTTGTCTAAGGGACCACTATATTTTATGTTATTGTAGTAAAAGGTGGTAAATTTTTTTTTTCGCCGAAGAAATGACAATAGTATCTTTCAGCACCTGTAGCATGAGCAAAGTCCACGGTAACTTTTCGAGAAAGAATCTATTGACTCTCGGCATTGGTTTAAATGCCGTTTATTTTTTATTTTTACACCGAAAGCGGTCTCGAAACAAGTTGCGAACCGGTCGGGCTTCCCTGAAGAAGCAAGAAAGTTGCATTTCGGCTTTAAGTAGGTATTGCTTGCAAATGTACAATATGTAGAAAATCTAAACCGTCGCCAATTTTGGAAAAAGAGCACTCGCGGATCGTATTTGTTTTAACTTAGATCACATCCTTCGATTTTCTAGTTAATTTTTAATGAGAGCTGTTTACTAATTACTACTACAAATAAACACAATGAGGACCCTTAAAAGCACTACATATTATTAGGTAATAAGTTAATTGTGAATTACAAGTCGTCCTATACTACTCGTAGTTATGGCAAGTTTTTGATTTTATAGTAGGTACGTACTGATTATATTATTTAATCAGTCGAATTAACGCAACAAAAAAGTTAAGTAAATACCTATTTCTAATGTAAGATTACATTATTATTTTACTTCGTTTTAAATTGAATTTTCGCAACTTTTTATTTTCATGATCAGTTATACCTTAGGCCTTAGGGCATAGGTACATACAAGACGAAATTTTCTACTAATACGAATGGGGATAGGATTCATATTGAGGATAGATGCTTTTTAACTTTTATAATTACTACCTCAAATGACCTACCTCATAATAATAACTGCCTCGTTGGTATAGTGGTCAGCACGCTGGGTAGGTACTATCCACGAGGTCCCGGGTACGAATCCCGGGTCAGGCCGAGAGTGTTTGGTTTTTCTGTCTTGAAATAACTCAGACACAGCTCCGGAGTCAGGAAGTTGGTGGTGTTAACACCCCCGTGCCTCGGAAAACACGTTAAGCCGTTGATCCTGCGCCTGATCTCTCTACGGTCATGTCGGACTGCCGTCTCACCGAAGTTATGAGAGTGAAGGAATAGGGAGTGCACCTGTGTATTGCGCACACACTTGTGCACTATAATATGTCCCGCACAGTTGGCTAATCTCTGTTGAGATAGGCCGCCGTAGTCGAAATTCGGCTAGGAGGACATTAATTAATTACTACCCCTACCGACCGAGGCTCTAAAAGTAAACTACAACAGCCACTGCCCTTCAACAAACACTAGGTACCTAACATACGAGATATCTTCAAAAACTTGCATATAGATTTATCTGATAAAAAAAGTACTTGTATCTACTTTGGAATTCGTATTTAATTCCTTTAGGTTGAATTAATTAAATAAATATGTTCAACTACAAATAATTAACTACTTGCCGGCTTCAACTAATTTCATCAAGCACATGTCCATAAAAATATCTAACAAATTACCTGACCGTTTAACCCAAGAAGAAAACAATAATATATTTTTAAACACTTATAAGTCAGCCTATTAGATCCCACTGCTGGGAAAAGGCCTCACCTCAACTATGAGGAGGAACGAGCCATACTTCACCACGCGGGCTCAGTGCGGATTGGTGGAGGGGTGTATGTAAGGCAAGTGACAAACCTTACTGTCAGAAGTTATCAAGCCGCCCTAGGGCCTCTGACTAGGCTTAACGACTAATACCACAGATATTAGCCGGGACCAACTGCTTAACGTGCCTTCCGAAGCACGGAGATGCTTGTCATGGACGTCACTTAAATGGTCGGAATGGTCACCCATCCAATCACGACCGCGCCGTAGGTTGCTTAACTTTTGGTATCACTACCAAAGCGCTGCCGCCACTGCGCCACAAGCACCTGCCTGCCTTTAAACACTTAAAGCAACTATTAATTTCTAAATGTTACTACAATATTAATAAATATTTACAAGATAAAATAAAATAAACAAATACCTATCACACATACATAATATGATTACTATAATTAAGCTTCCTCTCATACTATTACTACTATATTTTGCAGTGCCCGATAGGGTCCATAATGATTGACTAGTACCCTAAATTGTAACACCCTGTGTACCTACACATTATGGAGCAATAAAGTATTGAGTATGCTTGTTTTTTTTCACAAATAATTATACCTTACTTAGTTCAGCAAAAAACACCGGAGTTTGTAAGTGTTATTATTGATTACAAGTATTACAACACCAGCCGTGCAGGACTTTAATTAACCCATTAGGCTCGCACATGGCCCTCGGATTATACACAAAAACAATGCCGGTCTTCCGCGTCTCGAAATAGAGGCGTCGGTCCGTGCAATCGCACACTCAATGACCCATTTACTATGTTTTGAATACAAAACTTAACGTGGCATTTACTGTTTTGAGTATAAATACAGTGTGTCCGGGATAATTTATGGGCTATTAGATGTTATCGACAAAAAACCCCATGTTGGGGCAGCTCTTGAAATGGCAGCTATTTTAATTATTTTTAAAAAATGCTATTTCTTTGGATCTGGAGGTCCGAAATATTATGAAAATGATTATTTTGGAAGGTAACGCTATGGCCTACCAAGTGAAATAAAGATCAATTCAAAATTAATAACCGTCATACAGGATTTTTTTTTAAAATAAATCTTAATAAAAATTTAAAACAGTTAAATATGTTTTAGTTTTTTTTTTCAAAACTAAACCGAAAAATGCAATACAAAAACAAATCTCAAAAAAAAACCATTACGATTATGTCTTTAAAATTTGTTAAATAAAAGGCCCTTAAATTATCGCTAGTCGAAACCCGGACATCCTATATGTGCCTGTGGTGTAAAAGATCCTTCCTATACGAATGCGCATTTTAGTAAACACTCTTTACGAGACGGGACGGTATTATGTATGATTATTTGAAGTACCTTAGTAGAGTACCTTTGTAGAGTTGAAAAACAGGATAAAGGAAAAATACTACCCCATGAATAATGTATAATTGTCATCTGAATGAATAAATACAATTATTATTGTAAGGATTTTGTTAATATTTTATCTTCATCGCCGAAATGTATGTATGGACGCGCAATACTTCTAACTTAACCAAATACATAATAAGATAATTCTTGATATAACTTTTTTTTGACCAAATTCTTTCTCATAATCATAATATGAAAAGAGAGTAAGTGGATGCGTTGGAAGCCAGTTCGCAGGCTAGTGTTAAATAAAATTTACTAATGAATTTCTTTATAAAAACGTGCGATAACGTGCGTTATAGATCGTAAAATGAATGCAATAAAAGCTGCTGTATATTTATTTTTAATCTCAGCTAATATTAAATTTGGTGCCAGGCATTCGTTTATCTCTCCGGTCATGTCAGATTGCCCGCTCATCGAATTCTGACAGTGAAATTAGGGGTGCACCCGTTGTACTGCGCACACACATGGGGCATTATTGTAATTTCTCCTGCACACTTGGTTAGTCCCGGTTGGGATTGTCGTCGTAGCCGGAATTCGGCTAGGAGTTTTTTTTTAAAAACATCAGTTGTTATGAAGTGAAACAATGGGTTATGAAGGGTTTATGGACTTGCTACCAAACTACATCAACATTATCAGCCGCAGGACGTCCCGCTGCACATAGGCCTTCCCCAAACTACATGCAATCTTCGAATATCTATTAAATTTATACCAAAAGCCTATCGGGATATACATATTGAGATTTAGGTATGTAATGGATTAAAACTTTTATAGTGGGCGGAAAATTAAATGGAATAGTTTTTACTGCCCAATTGTTTAAATAAAAGAAACAATCACGGCTTACGAGATAAAGTGCCTTTCACATTAAAACAATACTACAGCTCGTTCGTACTCTACCAGCCCTTCAAGACAGATATGACCATAGATACTTAAGTATATTAGTTTTGTAACTATCTTAATCACCGTAATATGTATCCGAATGTGATCTTTATTATCATACCAATTAGGTTTCTAATTCATGGACATAATTGTCAAACGGAAGAATGGTACAATACGACCAGGTTGAGGTCAAGTGGTGCCAGTATGGTGTTGGTGACCATGAGATTCGTGAATAAGATAGGACCCAGTACCATATTTATACTGTGCCACTAACACACAGTACACAAACTTGTCTAAAATTAATGGTCGTTCGTTTGTGTTAGAATTGTGATTGCAACATAAAAAAATTATCTTAGGCTTACCTTTTTAGGTAGCTAAGTAATGCCAATAGATATTATCCAACTCCCTTTAAATCTGACTTGCTGATTTCAAACTTTTTGTACGAATTGATTGAAGCGGCTAAAATCAAAGACTGACTACTGAAAAATCAGTCTCTAACATATTCTTTACTGAAAATTTTGTGTACTTCTGTGGGTGTAGCGGAAAGGAAAATCAAGACTACATCGAATTGTAATTTGACAAATTACGTATATTAATTAGTTCACAAGTTATGAGGGTCAGGGAACAGATGTAAATAACTCTGATGTAGGTAAGGTAGGAAACAGATGTAAATATGCACCTAGATGAGGTCAATACATACTTCTAGTTTAAATCGTACACACAGACAGACGCGAGTTAGTTACCCAATACTGGGCCCGTAGACAGGATACAATTTATTCTTAAGCAAAGTTTGCTACCATTCGCTAACAAAATGTATGAAACTGGCAATAAGCGTTTGGCATTAAGCAATCGAAATATGGCGTGACTTTTGTAAACATATTTTGACATTTCGTTGGCGATAGCGAAGTTCGCTGTCGAAAGATTGCATCTTGTCTAAGGGCCCTGGTTATTAACAGATGAGAATTATCGTATAATTGATGTGAACTTTAAAGTCCCATAATTGTTTCCAAACTACGGGACAATGTCGCGCGGCTGTCAGTTTGGTCAGATCAGAGTTTTATGCAATCTCTATACGTACGGTTGATCTAAGGGTCTGCTTAAGATCTTATAACACAAGTAAGTATAAGATCTTCAAACTACGAAGTTTGAGGGAAAATCCATTCGTTATTAGCACAGACTAGACCAACAGAGACCTTCATTTATAAATACATTTTACATTCATTAGAAGATTAAAGGTTCCTAGGCAACAACACAAGTGGAAAAAAAATGTTAATATTGAAAACAAACATGACTCAGGCGCATCTTTCCGACCACCGTATCTAGAGACCCATTAAAAACACGTGTGTACACAACCGGGTCTCTTCATTTAATGGTCTGGTTTGCTTTAGTGTGGCCTATCGATAGTCCCGTATCGATAATTAATGCCTAATCGATAAAAATCGATAGTGAATGCAATCTATCGATAGTAATGGCAGTAAATATTATATATATAATCTGTGGTAATGGCACTTGTCCGTACTGTCGATAGCATTGTCAGTATCGATAAAGTACAGTTTGAGTAATACTATCTTACAGCAATGTTATCGATACTATACTATCTGAAGTATTTATACTTTAAAAGTATGGATAGTGTTTTTCAAAATGTACATAAATGTCGATACCGTAGATACGTCGATAGTATCGACTGTTTTTAGACAATTTTGCTATACTTATACTCACTACCGATACAATTTTTGATTAAAATCTATATTATCGATAGTATTTTATTTTATTTAAGTTTTCGGGAATCTTACAGCTAGGAATTGAATATTTAATACCGTGGAAGAGTAAAGCCATTTACAAGTTACTTATAATTAATTACAGTCCGACTGTATGTGTGTTTATTTATGTACATAAATCAAACATTACGTAATAATAGTAGAACATAGAAACTCCTCCTTTTTTTAAACAGTTAAAAATGTACTGTGCATATCATACAATTCATCTTGTCGCAAAATCAATCTAGTGCAACTGCATAAGATGCCATATTGTTTACTTTGAAAAAAAGAAAAAAATACATAGTAGGTATCAAACCGACACGTGCTGTTGTTCGCTAGTAGTTTTTTTTATTTGGAAAAGATTTGCTCTTGACTCTAGGCTAAACAAGACGTGGCGTAGACAGAGTAGACGGTGGAGCGAGCTCACCCAGAAGGTTCTGGCACTCCTACTTACCGACGGAACACAGCAAGCTGCTTGGCGCCGGGCTCTGGTGGGAGGGTGGTAGCTATCTCCCAACAGAGCCTCTCACCGCTATAGGTATCGTTATATGTTGTTACTATCGTTCTTATTCGCTACTGACGATTTCGTGAATTGTTTCGTGTGCAGCTATCGATGATTTGGCAACACTAGTTTGTTTTTACACGAAACCAACTTGAACTATTGACTGAGCCAAATTCCAATGTATTCTTGGCTGTTGCCACTCAATTGTGGTTGAGAGTGATTGTTAACAGCGCATCATTCATTCGTTTCATGATTTTCATTTGTTTTACGATTAGATCTCTATCTAAAGCCATCTGTTGTAGAATTTGGATAAAAAAATTAGGAGCAAATACTTTATTTTCCTTGAGACGTGTAGGTATGCCGTTTGTCCGCGAGGTGTGGAAGATTCGAGGGAGCTCTTCATAAGGAAATTAGTTTAATTCAGTGTAGCGATGTAAAATATAACATTTTATCAAGCTAATTGATAGGTCTATAAATATAATCTTCATACAAAGGATATCGTTCGTAACAGCAAAGTGACGGTGACGAATTTATAAAAGTTTTCTTGGCCTACAAAACAAAATGTTAAAAAAGGCACAAGAACTTTACTTATTCAACTGAAACCAGGCCCTTTCACGATGACTTAGTTATCTATTTGTAAGATACCAATACAAACCTATTACGATAAACGAAAGCGATCAGTTTCTAAACAGTTGCTATCAAAAGCGCTGATCGTCTCTGGATTAAAAGAGCTATCAAAAATTTTGCGATAAGCGAAAGTCTCGATATTTCAACATAAATTACGGCCCTAATGTTTTTTTTTTCATCAACAAACACACCAATTACCTAGCCCCAAACTAAGCGTGAGCTTGTGCTATGGTGACTAGGATAACGGATAGAAATACTTAAATACATATAAACATCCATGATTTAGGTACAAATGCTCGTGCTCATCACACAAACATTTGCCCCTTGCGGGATTCGAACCCGCAACCGCCTGGTTTTGAAGTCCGGTGCGCGACTACACTACACCTACTAAACCAAGACGGTCGTATTGTATCTTCATTCTGTATGGCCAAACTGTCTGAAATAAAGTTATTTTATTTTATTGATCCATTGCGTCTTGTCGCTGTGCAGATTTCGCGCATGAAAATGGGTTTGTGGCAATTTTATAAATAAGAAATTTAAACAAAACAAATATGTATTGACATACATAGTTTTCGTCTGTCTGTACCTAAAAATATAAAAGAAAATGCATCAAAATTTTAGCACCGGCAAACATATTTAGTAAACATGCTAAGAGGGCTAAGTTAGATCAAACTTTAGGAAGATTTTCTTTCTATCGAAACACATGCCCCTATAATCTTTTTCGATATCCATTAATATCTTTACGATGTCCTGATAATTCTGGTAATACATCCACGATCGAATTTTTATCATAAAAATGAACCTTTTAAACATTCTCATTCCTAATCTAACTGAGCTTCTTATAACTACATTTGTATCGAACATCTTATGTCAAATTAAATACCTAATCGGAGACCGCTATACTATAGAGAATTAATTATAAGTGTAGAAATAAAATAAGCGCGTCATGCAAAAGCACTGTCGTTTTCTTGTGAAGAGTACAATGAGATAATTATTATTATTATTTATTTTAACTCAGATTACAAAGATCCATAGTCACTTAGCCTATATTAGTAAATAAATAATAACTAAACTGAAATTAAATAGTACAGGAACCCAAAAATCATGCCCCAGAGACATGAAGTCGGATCCAGTGCCTTAAAATAGGACAATCCACTCTGCTAGACATAATTTTTAGAATGCTGTTGGCACTACCTCGCACGCGATGGAGCAGTGAAGCCACTCTGTTCCTGATGATGGCGGAAAATCCATCAGTACGAGCCTCCGCGAACATAGCGGAAGCGCAGTCGATACTAATCTATAGTTTGGTGCACTTCAGATTTAGTGATTTCCTATAACAAAGCGGTTTCAAAAATCTGTATTTTTGATTAATTGTTTAAATAACGAGTTTAAAAAAAAAGATTTCTGCCATAATTTTTGCGATAGCTCTTACTTAAATGCCATTGGTGGATGCGGTTACCATTCATGGTTGAAACCAGACTTTACGCGTACTTAATAAGCCCATAGATATCACATGGTCTTTCATCATTGTAGGGCCTCTCAAAACTAGTCGAGTCATGGTGGTCACGTCACGCCCCCATTAAGGGCCTGATTGAAAACTTTCTACCGATCGCTGACGCTCGTGGCAGCTGTGCTTGTTATCAATATATCATCAACAACGCCTGACTGGACTCGTGACTCCACTGATTTCGAAATTGTCAAGAATCTGTGAAATGATGCAGAAAATAGTATTTTTGACCCACCCAGAAGTGGGGACTTTGGTTCTCTTAATTGTGTCCTAAAAATAAAAGATCTGAGTAATCTGAGTTCAGAATTAGAGATTTCCAAGGCCCCGCAAATCTACTACCTTCTTCTTCTACATCTATAAAATCGAGTCGGGTTAGTAACACCATTTATACCTCCTGCATGGCGGGACCGATTTTCATGTTCTTTGATATTTTAGATTAGCCCCCAATCGCAGAAAACCTATAAAACATCGAAAAAAATAATATAGGGGATAAAGTGGGGATTATAGTTTGTATAAATCTGGCATTTGTGCAGATAATAGATATAAGAGTAACTTTTCTGAAGTCGTACGATCGGCAGCACTCAGATTACCCATTTGAACTATGAAAATAGCTTTTTCACGTAGGGAAATAGAGACGGTCTCAAGGTCAAAGTAGGGTGGTCTGACGTGCGGCCGTGAGTTCTTTTAACGAGTAGTATCACCAATTGTAGCAGTTGCAGGTGTATCTGCCAAATACATGTATACCTATTGTAAGGGATTTCCGAACGCAATACATGGATGGATTGCGTTAAAGCGCGCGAATCGAAGTTCGCGCCAAATGTTTGGCATGACATGTATCTTCCCTCTCACTCGCACGATTCTCTTTGTACGCGGCGTCATATTTCTTGTAAATTAAATCACATTGTGATTTATTAATTAAAATGTGTTTTAACTGAGCTCCCGTACACTATGTTCCACTGGACGACACGGTCGATACATTTTTGTGTGCAAAATTTATTTTCCTAAAACTTGCAAAGAAATTGCTTTAATCATAACATTATTTAATGACTATTTGATGGCCGCTTTTACTAAGTAATGTCGGCTATACGTGTCTCGATTCGTTTCTTAGTTGTTTGTACTGACTAAAACATATATGCCATACCTTAGGATTAGCTTCCAAGAACAACGCATTTCATGCATGTAGCTAGGGTTGAAAATTGCATATGTTATGTCCTGCAGAACAAACAAAACCATTAGTTCCTTTCTATACGATGCATTTGTACACATGTGCATGAAGATGCATGAAATATGAACCAATGCGCGAAGGTGCTAGCATGTGGGTTTTGTGTATCAAATCTACAGTTCCTTGAACGAACGGTAAACAAACAAGATATGATGATGGCACATGTGACATGGGCCCAAAGGACAAGCAAAACATACGTTCTCTTGTTCGCCATCCAAGTGTAAAGTGGCCAGCACATAAGACATCCTGACTGTAGGTACCTTATTAACTTGTTTTTGGATTCGTAATTCGTATAGGATTGGTATTTGTTAGAAATATAAATTTACTACGACAATAAACAAACACCATTGGTATTAGTTTGTTGATATTAAATGGGAATCTCTACATGTTTTTTCGCACAATTTCTTTGATAACAACTGAATAAGATGCCACAAAATTTACCTTGACATGCTGCCCTCCAAGTCTTCAAAATTAATAGGGATTATGTTTAACCTTTGGAAACCCGTATTTATTCCGTGGAAAAACCCAGAAAAACTTATTCATCAAAATCGGCTGACCCATTTTTAAGTTTTTACGATCAAGATCCTAATCAATAAGACGTGTTTTTTTAGACTTACATACCTCATTTAGTTTGTGTAAAACAATGTATAAATAAAGCAGCTACGTAAACCTCGCGGACGCAACTTTGTTGTTAGAGAACACGTGTATAGCTGTGGTCCAATTCTAAAGAATTTCGCGATCACAAGGTTCAGCAGACTAACTGCTATGCTCAGAGACGTATATTTAAGTTAATTCTTCATTAAGTCTCATGCAGTCCTTTTCTGTTACATTGACAAAGAAAGTGACAGAACGAGATTAAATTAAATACTGTGTGCGCCAGTGAGCTGCTCTACGCAGCATCCGGCAGCGTTACAGGACTGGTAAAACTAACTGGGAGCCTCCCACTAGGAGGTAGTTAGTAGGCTGTAACGAACGGACGGCAAACGATTGTACAAAACCAATTTAACCTGTTCAAAAGCAAACAATGATACTATTATAAAAAATGAAATAAATCTAAACGAAATGACGAAAATATTCATAAATGTAATAGTGCCATGAACATGTAAAAAAATTGCCAGATCCGATAGAGTGAATTTAATGAACAGGGGCTCGAGGTAGGGGGCCTAGATTATGCAGTAAGTCCAATTGTCCTTGTCTTGATGCTATAAAGATGAAAACACATTCCTGTAGGACTTTCGCGAAAGTTTTTTTTAAACGGCGGCGTTCATTGATGGCTATGATGATGATGCCTTCATCAATCTAAAATATATACATGTGTTTCTATCAATGAATGGATTTATTCCAAATCCAGCCAAATTTAACGTTTGTGTTTTTTCAATTCATTTCAATTTTCATTGACAGTTTTTTCGCTTGTGACTTGGGCCGGCGCGCACGCAGCTCGTCTGATTTATCGCCGCTTATCTTACATGTGGATGCAAACCCGCTGCCCTGTGTGACATAATTAATCACCATTCTACTTCATTATCTATTTATTATATCAACACGTTTAAACACATAATACTGCTCAGATAATGAACACACACGCAAACTAAGAGGATTTCATTTATGAAAAGTATATTTTTAGAACAAACTTGTTCCCTAACTCCCATATTGTTGGAAAAGGTCGACGGATATATTTCATATGTATTTATTAGAATCTACGCAAAGTATCAATTTCATATAGGATTCTTTTGATATATGTTATTTGGGTAGTAATAGGAAATCTGACCCAAGTAACATAGATGTCTCAAAGTTTACATATTTTTCTGGAAGGTTTAGGTACCTATATTTAAGACTAGCTGTTGCCCGCGACTTCGTACGCGTGGACTCGATGATACAAAATATTTTATATTTTCGTCGCCATCCAGCTATTATGATCTCTTAGTCTACCATGTCGTAAGGAGAAGAGAGAAATTAAAAATCAAGGTCTATAGGCACTCTTTTTTAGATAGGAGGAGGATGGAATAGATTACTACGAGGGTCAAACTGAAAGTTCTTAGAACTGGCCACTTATAAACAATATAATAAAAAAAATATTCTAAAATTTGAAAATAGAACTCTTTGCCAATATTACTGAGTATATATTTCATTCATTTGTCATTTGTTTTACGACTTGGCGGCAAATTGAAAATTGTCTGTGTCACGTCAAAATGAATTTAACACGAGAAAATTTTCGTGCAATGATTTTTTATGACTTTCGATGTCATTTAAGTCAACAAGAAAGTTATGATAGACTACGATTGGTCTTTCACGATGAAGCCCCATCTCGTGCGACTGTTTACAACTGGTTTAATGAGTTTAAACGTGGTCGCACTAATCTCACTGATGATGTACGTGAGGGACGGCCTTCTACGGCGACGACTGAAAATAACATCTGTGTTGTGCGGCGTATGATAGAGACTGACAAAAGAGTGACCTATCAGCAGATTCGGACAAGCTTAGGCATCGGTATGAGTCAAGTGCACAAAATCCTCCACGAACATTTAGCGGTCAGGAAGCTTTGCGCCCGGTGGATACCTCATAATTTGACTAAGGCTCAAAAACTCCATCGTGTGGATTGGTGCCGTAAAATGATTGAAAGATTTAACGGAGGTGACTCAAATGCTGTGTTCGACATACTAACAGGTGACGAAAGCTGGATTTACTGTTATGATCCTGAAACCAAAAGACAATCTGCTCAGTGGGTGTTTCCTTTCGAGGAGTTGCCAACTAAAGTGAAGAGAGATCGAAGTGCGGGAAAAAAAATGGTGGCCTCGTTCTTTGGAAGGATAGGTCATTTCGCAACAATTGTGTTAGAGGATCAAAAAACAGTTTCTGCAGAATGGTACACTACCAATTGTTTGCCACTTGTCTTGGAAAAAGTTCGAGAGAAACGACCTCGCAGTAGGATCCTCCTTCACCACGACAACGCCTCGTCGCACACCGCCAAGCGAACGATCGACTATTTGGCGACATCAAACGTTGAATTACTGGGTCACCCGCCGTATAGCCCCGACCTCGCGCCTTGTGATTTTTATTTATTTCCAAAAATTAAAGAAAAACTTAAAGGAAAGCGGTTTATGAATGCTGAAGAAGCGGTGGCTGCGTATCGCGATGCCATTGACGAGACCCCTAAGGACGAGTGGGCAAAGTGCTTTTCCCAGTGGTTCCATCGCATGCAGCGGTGTATTGACGTCAATGGACAATATTTTGAAAAGATATAATAAAACTAATAACTGGCTAATGTAATCAGTTTTTGATTTTCTAAGAACTTTCAGTTTGACCCTCGTATTACCTGGCCATCCTCCTCTGGTAAGAAAATTTGGCTCGGTAGTGACACTGACTCCAAACCTAAATTTTGTCGTACATATCTTTCTTAGTAAAGCTGTAAAGAACATTTTTTTAACTTTTAGTTTACTTTATTAAAGGCAGTTTTATTCGCTTGTAAAAAAGGTAACTTTAGTTTAGGTGTTCAGAAAAAAGTCAGACTCAAACCTACCACAATAGATGAATGCGCTTTAGCATTTATTTATTGTGTCCCTAGCCTACTCAAAGGTCGGTTTGTAAGTTACTACTCTTGTAAAGTTATTATTGTTATTAGGAGCTTGTCGTGTCCCACTGCAGGGAAAAGGCCTCCCTACCCTTTCCTTAGTGATAAGTAGTATAAAAAATAGTACCAATTGACTTTGATCTTTCATTAATATTACAGTAATTCAACAAAATTTCGACAAACTGTCTGTGGTGAAAGTATCCACGAACTACTTAACGTTAAGATCAGCACCATGAAATTATGACTCCTGAATGGTAATATAAGGTATACGTGCCTATAAAATCTGAAGGATTCTCTCGATTTCTCCAGGTTTCCGTCACCAGATCGTAACTTGGAGACAGTAGGATTACCTTGGGATTTTGAAAATCAGTCTTAAGTAGTTTAGCATATTAATAGCTCCAGACCTTCAATTTGTGTAAGTCAATAAAAAATGCTCATCACGCTGAACCATGTTCCCTACGGCGCATTATTCATATCTCTTATAGTTGTAGTGGAGCTAAGCTGCTAGGGTTCTATATCAGTTGCTCCAGACCTAGAATTTGTGTACGTCAATAGAAAATGCTCATCACGCTGAACAATATTCCCTAAGGCGCTCTATTTATATCTCTTATAGTTGAGCCGAGCTGCTAGGATTCTATATCAGTTACTCCAGACCTTCAATTTGTGTACGTCAATAGAAAATGCTCATCACGCTAACTAACTTTTCTTAAGGCGCTGCTTTGATATCTCTCTTAGTTTAAGTGTACTGCTAAGGTTCCACGTCAGGTACTCCGATCTTCAAAATAAGTTATAGCCTAGTATTTGCCCAGACTCAATAGCTACTCAATAAAAAAAGTTTCATTCAAATCCGTTCAGTAGTTCCGGAGATTAGCGTGTACAATCAGACAAACGGACAAACAGACAAAAAAAAAAAAAATTGTAGATTCCTATTCTGTTACTATTTTAACATCACCCTCAATTAGTTTTTGGTAAAAATACTCAATGTACAGACGAATCGGTTTTACAGTTTTATTATATGTATAGATTGGGATTGGTAGGATATAGATTTTCAAGACTATTTTACTTAACATAATGATGACCTCGGAAGGTTAATATGAGTTAATATTTAGGCCTTCTCTAAGATGGTTCTGTCAGTATTTCGTGTATAATTGGACTTTAAAAATGATGACGGGGTAAATCAAACATTTCAGCTGTTTTTTTTTCATAGTTAGATAGATAAATATTAATTGCCTACCATTAAAGTAACAGCAATGCAATTTACATAAAGGTGTATAAAATTAGGTGGTCTTATGTTCGCTCGCTAAGAGCGATCTCTTGCATCCTACAATCTTTGGCTTTAGTTAGGAATATGTAAAATATGTTTATTAACCTGTTGTTATTTTTTGTTTGTTTGTACAAGGAGCCTCCCAGCCAAATATCAAGGGACATGTCCCACTTTACCGGTCCCAGTATGGGCTGTCCCGTCCTTTGGGTGACATCAATCCGAAATGACTTTCCGTGGCTAAACCACTAAAGTAGGTACCTAGGCTTTCAGTCGGAAAAAGATATTATAGTCAATTAGGTTTTTACATCCTAAACCTATCCCAAAGTGAATTAGAAGTTGTGACTAGAGATGGGCGGCGGGAAAATACCCATTGGGAAAATACCGAGTAAATACCCATTTTGGGTAAATATAGGGTTTTTACCCGGGAAAATACCCAAAGCATGGGTAAAAACGATTATTTGTTTATATGGCGTGATTACAGACCGGGATTTGGTATTTTCAGTTAGTTTAGAATTTTAAATTTAGACTGTGATCAAGACATTAAATTTAAGTTAACGTAATGCCATGTAACTTAAAACGCACTTGAAAAATAAAATGTTTATGTAACTAACTAGTTAAAGTAGTAGACATCAATAAGTGGAATGTAACAGTGTCATCAAAAGCTGCCGCTTGCTATTGTTTGAGTGCACTGACAAAAGAGAGAGATAAGACAGTCTGAGTTTCCGAATATCTCAGAAAACAAATAAAAAAGATTGAACGGGCGCGTAAACAATCTCTTACACAAGAAATAACTTTGTAATTTAAAAAAACAAAGGTCGGAAAAAGTACGGTTTTTGAAAGTACAATTCATCTCATTTTTTCAAATTCATGTACCTATTTTGGATCATGAATAGAATAAGTAAAGTATGTAAAGTCACATATTTGTTTCTTACGTTTACGCGAATTGTTGAACTCATCAGAACACAATTTTACGAATTACTTCGCGATTTATTTACATTCTATTTAAAACCTGACGTTTCGAACACTTTACAGCGTTCGTGGTCACAGGGAGACTAAGGTATTCTTTGTCAATTACAAAGTTTTTAAAAATTAAACTACCGTCACTCATTAATATTAATTTACTTTCCTATTTACGCAGAAAGAGCTAACCGTGTCTTGAGATCTTGCACTGCGAGGTGTTGTTTTGGTATGGCATGTTCACACAACGAAATCTGCATTGTGTGAACATGCCTAAGACAAACCCAACCACATCATTCGTTTCGACCAACCAAAAATACTTGCTAAAGAACGGCGTTTTATTCCTCGAATGCTACGTGAAGCCATTGAAATTAGAAAACATCCAAATTTCAATAGAGAAGAGGGTTGGAAAGTTCCACCGGCATGGGATCCTATTCTAGCAAAAACCAAAGCAACACCTAGCACTGCAAAATCTCAAGACACGGTTAGCTCTTTCTGCGTAAATAGGAACGTAAATTAATATTATTGAGTGACGGTAGTTAAAATTTTTCAAAACTTTGTAATAACAAATAATTCCTTAGTCTCCCTGTGACCACGATCGCTTGTTCGAAACGTCAGGTTTAAAATATAATGTAAATAAATCGCGAAGTAATCCGTAATATTGTGTTTTCATGAATATGTAAAGTCAGTTTTTCCTTATTTTAATTTATATTATTTTGATATATATTCTTAAATATTTCGATCTTTGTTTTGTATGCGGTTCTTGGAATATTTTGTGCCGATTCCAAAATTAACTTTAACAAACAAAAATAAGCGAAAAGTACGGTTCCTCCTCCTAACAAAATTCGATTTTATAGTCCCATCCGGAAGAAAGCATGACACCTGCCAAAATTGTAGCTTTCGTATGTGTACTTCATTTCCGATATGGAAACACGCTGGGAAACGATTGCTTCTTACCCCCACCCCCCCTTGTATTTTCCTCGTTCTGGTTTTCTCCTATTTCTGCAAAAATGGTAAGACCTAAGAGTTTACTTTTTAGGAAGCATCTCATCGTCGATAAATTACCTACAAAACGATACTAAATTTTTGGTGGTAGGATTAATGTTTCTCATAATACAGCCATTAAAACTTGATGAAATTAAAAAAAAAACACTTTTCTTAGGTCCTTTTATCATATCTCTTGTCCTTTTTGTATAAATAGAGAAAGAGCGAATAAAAGTGTGCATTTTTGAATAGTTTTATTATGTTTCAATGGCTGTATTATAAGAAACATTTATTTTACATAATTAGTATCGTTTTGTAGGTAATTCGACAAGGATTTTCATCCTAAACAGTTAACTCCTGGTCTTACCGTTATTGTCATTTTAAGTAAATAGAGCAAGAGGGAATAAAAATGTACAATTTTATAAAGTTTTGATGGCTGTATTATGATAAACATTAATCTTACCACCATAAATTTAGTATCGTTTTGTAGGTAATTCATCGACGATGATTTGCTTTTTAAACAGTAAACTCCTAAATCGAACGAGGGAGGTAAAAGAGGGGGGTGGGGGGGGGGAGAAGCAATCGTTTCTCAGCGTGTTTCCATATCGGAAATGAAGTACACATACGAAAGCTACAATCGTGCCAAGTTTCATGCTTTCTTCCGGATGGGACCGTATTTCATGCTAAGAACCCGTACTAGAACTTACCAGTAAATAATGATGTTTTGTTAATATCAAAGTCCGTGGGCGTAGCAGCAGTAATAGTCGTCAGTCCAAAGGTCATCACGATTAAAGCACTCGAAAGTCCATAAGCATAGTACGTGCGCACAGTACGGACACAAAACTTCGTATGACGGATGATAATTGGGTAATGGTCGATTCAAAGCAAATACTCAAAACGGGTATCTATTACGAGTATCCTTGATGTCGTTGTTTACAACAATCTTTTGTTTACGTAAAGGTTAATGTAACATTTACAGTGTTGAAAACGTTTCAGGGACTTATCACAATAAATGACGCCAAATTAAAAAAAAAATCTTATCTTAATATTTTGTATTTCACTATTAAAATCTATGTAATTCATTTTAGTTGTAAGTTCGGCCCTAATACAATTGCATAACGTCATTGATTTGGTTGTAGACTGGAAAATATTGAATTAGTGGCATAATTTATATTTACCCTTCATTTTGGTATTTACCGGGTATTTTCCCGCGTTTTTACCCATTTTGGGTAAATACCGGGAAACTACCGGGTAGAATCCCATCACTAGATGTGACCAAGGTGAGTAGGTATAATACACGGATAACTGTTTACCGTACAAACAATCGCGGCACGGGTGTAATATCATTCGATAAATACACAAAGGTGCGTACTTGTGCCCAAAATTGTGTATACATATAGAGGCAATCATGTGAGCCTATCAATCAGTAGAACGGCTTGTTTACCAGACCAACCCGTTTGTGCGGGTTAGGCTCGATCAAACAACGCTGGAAGTTAAGAGCTTCTTGTTTCAGCGCTATTGCAGATAAAATAATAAATAAATAAATTGTTTTAACAAACACACCAATTACCTAGCCCCAAACTAAGCGTGAGCTTGTGCTATGGTGACTAGGATAACGGATAGAAATACTTAAATACATATAAACATCCATGACTTAGGTACAAATGCTCGTGCTCATCACACAAATATTTGCCCCTTGCGGGATTCGAACCCGCAACCGGTTTAGAAGTCCGGTGCGCGAACCACTACACCAAGACGGTCGTTAAATGTCAATGTGATAAGATGTTGTAAGTAAGTATGCATTTAATTAACTAATATGAGTTTATAGAAGGTTGGTGTTTCTTACGTAGCAGTAACAATGAATGAATTAATTACTTGATACCCGTTTTTTGCACCAACCGGCTCCAAGAGACATGAGAGTCCTTTTAGTTGGCACATAATGAACACTTACTAGACTTAAGGGGGTGTTGGTCAAAATTAACATGAAGCTTATTAACTTAGACATTGAGCAATAGAGATCTAATTAGTTCACGAAAAAGAAATGTATCTGTAGTAGTTAAGTAAATCCTTTTTAAAGGCAATCGTTCCACTCAAACAAACATGTGAGCGAACGTAGATGCAACCCAATATATTTTATTTGCTTACCTACTTCATATCTATGAATCAAGTTCAAACAAACAACCGTTGCTATGCGCAAGCGCAACAGAAGCGTGTATTAGTTTTTAATTTATTCAACGCTAATTGCTTTTACCGGTCGGCTATTAGGTTTCTTTTGCTATTAACGTTTCAATCAGAGCAAGAATTCGACCTAATACATAGGCATTAGACTAAGTAGCTAGCTAGATAGTTCGATAAAGGTAGGTGAAGAAGACGGAAACAGTAACGAATCACCGATTTGATGATTTACACTCACTGACCTCTATAATACAAGTACGCTGTACTAAACATTCTCTAAAAAATGTCAGATATTTTTGTGCCGATTTAAAGCGCCCCCACCGAGTGTCTAGGGAACTTAAATAGAGTAACTTGTCTAAGTTTATGTCAACTCTCATTAGTTCCGTGGACGGTCACCACACGCTCACTACGGCCGTCAGCGCCAAAATGGCGATAATTAAATGGCTTCATTTTTAGGTTGACAGTATGCAGTCCAGCGTACTTGTATTATAGAGGTCAGTGTTTACACTATATATATTTTTCACCTTTTAAACGACATATGTATTCTTTAACTAATACAGACAACTAATAAGTATGTAGTTTTTTTTCATTAGCTTTTTGCTACCTAGTTCATACCACACTACGTGGGAATATGTGCTGTGCTGAATAATGTGCAAATGAAAAGATTTTACCCGTTTATGTTATTCTCAGTCGAAAGAAATGCGTTATACACGATTTGCATTCTGTTTGTTTGACCATAATAGGACAAAGAAATCGTCAAATTGAAATCTCGTCCAATCTAAAATATTATTAATTCAATGGAAGGAATCACTAGGCAGTAGGCGCATAATCGCCTAAGTTGTCTGTTTACTACAATATTTTTATTTGTTTGTGTACCCTATTGATACTACGCCGCGCGAACTCACACGCATACCTGCCTTATTTTTATTTGTTTAAAACGTACCGTGAGAACCCCGAAGATCGAGTCGACATCGAGACGTTCCCTATGACACATGTACTAGACTGACCAGAGCGCTTTCGCCGCGTGTGTGTCCTGTGAAACTCCTTACAGACATTTCGAGTGATTGTGGCCTGTGAAGTGTTACCTAAACCCTGAAAGCGAGATGCGGCAAGTACCTAGCTATAAGTGCTCAGACCTGACTGATTTGCCACCTATCATTGTCGCCCTCCACGTGTAATCCACTGCCTAAACTCTCAAACATTCTAGTAGCAGAGCGTAGTTTTTATTAGGACCCCTAATTAGTAACGTAATTTGTTAATTGAGAGTTATTTATTTGCTACTTTCCTTTGTAATTTGAACAAAACGTCTCGTCATATACCTAACCTATTTACAGTAAATTCCTTAATACCATTCGAGTACAATCCCTTTTACATAAGTGTCGATTAAATCGATTAGCGCGTTAATTACCTACCCTTTGAGTGCAAGTGAGGTGCGCGAGCGCTTTGTTTCCCTACTGATCACGCCATTACCGCGTGACCGCGTGCGAGTTGTTTACGAGTTACGTTTGCTATACCCGGTGCATCTGTGCCGTCCCTTACTATTTGTTCCTTTACGCATCCTATTGGAATCTTTTGTGAGTTTAATTTACCTACCTTGTTTCTTGCGATTTAAAGTAAATAAAATGTCGGATACCGAAACCGGCAACGAGACCGTAAGAGCCGTACTTTACACAGATACAGCTGAATACCGTGAAGCTATAGGTGAACTCCGTTATATTAGTGACTGGGTTGATGATTCCCACCGAGTTCTTGAGACCTTTGCCTCCAATCGTATGCGAGCGCGTCTTTCCGACCTGCCACTTATGTGCGATAAGTTTTCTGCCGCTTGTTCGAAGCTGTTAGGTAATCTGGATCCTGCAATTTATGAACAAGAATATGTGCAAGTTAAGAACGAGATGCGCGTAGTAAGGGACAAAGTAGACGACTTTAAAATTAAGTTAGACGAAATACGACCTCACCAATTTGAGACGTCCCGTACTAGCAACCCCTTCAAGGAGAATAAATCTCTGGCTATTGATAACCCGGCTAGTAAATTGCCTGACCTACCTATACCTAAGTTTGATGGCCGCCTCGATAGTTGGATCAGTTTTATAGACCAGTTTGATAGCGTATTGGACAACCAGCCTAGCCTTACCCCGACATTGAAGCTACACTATTTAGTAGGAGCCTTATCGGATGAACCTCGTCGATTGATACAACACCTCAAGATTGAGGCGGGCAATTACACCGTGGCCCGTGACCTCCTAAAACGTAGGTATCATAACCTTCGTGTTTCAGCGGATACCCACATAGCTCAAATAATGATGCTCCCTATTATAACGCCTAAACTTTCCGGGTTACGTGTGTCGTTCCTGAACCCCCTGCTTTCGACTTATCGATGCTTAGAGAGATTGGAACTTCCTGTTAAACATTGGTCATACCTATTAGTTCACTTATGCCTTGCTAAACTGCCTTCAGAGTTAAAATCGAGATTTGAACGTCGTTATGGCGATAATCCAAATCACCTCCCAACTTTTGATCATCTTATTACCTTTCTTGAGGATGAATGTAGGCACCACGACAATGTAGGTAGTGCTTTTGTCGTTGACACTACAACTCCCCCTACTGTGAGCTCCCCTCGTTTGTCTAAACCTAACGCGCGTTCCCCACCTCCTGCGAGAGCCTTTGTTACTTTTGCGACGACATCTAAATGTCACCTTTTTAATAGTACTTCGCATTACTTACGCGAGTGTCCCGATTTTATTCGCCTTCCTACACGTCAACGTGTTACTTTTGTAAAAGAAGCCCGACTGTGCTATCGATGCTTGGATAAACACTCCATATCCCAATGCACGCGAAATTATCGCTGCCGCACGTGCCGCCGTTCCAGTCATCACACGTCACTGTGTTATGATGACTCCTCTCCTGTGAATTACGATCGCGAGCGCTCATACCGAGACGTCGCGGCCTTAGCTTCTAACCAACCGCGGCAATCTCCACAAAGTCACTTAACGGACCGTGCGTCACCCCTACGTACTGAATGGCACCGTGTTCGCACCCCACCACCTCGTGATTCCCGTAGAGCATCACCTCCCCGTTCGGGCAGGCGATCCCCACCTGCACCCAACGTTAACCGTACTTATAATGCCCCTCTAGGTCAAAGAACCCAGGATGAATGTGCATTTCATCATAAGTACAATGAGGCCCCACAATTCTGACTAGATAGCCCCCCTTCCATACCCGCTTTTACATCTTTACCGCGCAATTCTCTCGTTCTTTTACCTACGGCCTTGATTCATGTTAAAACCTCGTCTGGATATTATGTAGAAGCGCGTGCCTTATGTGACACTGGTGCTCAGGGCTGCCTTCTTACTACTGAGCTTGTTGTTGACCACATGAACTTACCTATCATTCCTTCTCCAGTTCCTGTTCGTGGAATAGGTAATGTTCAAGCGATGAATTCCCCGGGCATTGTATCCTTTTCATTTAAGCCAGTTAATTCTGCCTTTCCAGAAATCTCTACCAGTGCAAAAGTTGTTGATGTGATTGCTGGTACCCTCCCAGAGGTAGACTTACCTAAAAGTGTAATTACCTGTACTAAGCACCTCCCTCTTGCTGACCCTTTATTTTACAAACCTGGTACTATAAGTGTACTTCTTGGAGCTGACGTCATTGGTCGCCTTTTAAGGTCCGAGTTGTTTGTGTCCCCTGATGGCCTTACTGCTATCTCGACGATATTTGGTTATGTCCTGTGTGGTCCTGTTTATGGAGGATTTACTGATTTGGAGCCCCCCATGACTGGAGTCTCGCGGTCCCAAATAGTTGAAAAATTCTGGAAAATCGAAGAGGCCCCCGAATCTCTAGTTGCGAACCCCTTGGATATAGAGTGTGAAACCTTTTTTAAAGCAACTACCACTCGTGAAAGCAATGGTCGATTTATGGTTAGACTCTCTTTTCTTCATGATCGTCCACCTCTCGGTGATTCTAAAACCAATGCCTTACGGCGATTCCATAATCTTGAGAAGCGTTTGCAAGCCAATCCTAATTTTCGAGAGAAATATATTTCCTTTATGCGTGAGTACCTTGACCTAAACCATATGTCCCTTTCTTCATATGACTTGACCCGGGAACATTATTTTATCCCTCATCATGGATTTTTTAAGTCCGGATAGTAAAATCGTGTTGTTTTGGTTAAAAACCACTCCTCACCTCCTTCAGACTTTTGAGGCTAATCGTGTCTCCCAGATTAATAATAGTCCTACACCTAGTGAATGGAGGCACGTCCCAGGCTACATGAACCCTAGTGACTGTGCATCGAGAGGTATGTCAGTCACCCGACTGATCGACCACTCCCTTTGGTTTTCACCTTTGTGGTTGACGCAGTCTCCTGACAACTGGCCCGGTATTTCGGAACCTAACCCAAGTAGTGATCTCCCTGGACTAAGTTGTTTAGTAGTCTCTGCCGATGTTCCTACCCCGGATCCCTCATTCTTATTAGAGCGGTATAGTTCTTTCAACAAGCTAATAAACGTGACTTGTTACCTAAGGCGGTTTTTATTTCCTAAATCTTACTCGTCCTACCTGAGCCCTGAGGAACGGAGAGGTTCCCTTTTGTTTTTAGTGAAAATTGTTCAATTTACCTCCTTTTCTGATGAACTTGATCGCTTACGGCGTGGCGATCCTATAACTCCCTGAGAAAATTAAATTTATTTCTGGATGACGGAGACCTAATTCGAGTTGGAGGCCGATTACAAAACTCCGATCTATCCTTTGATGCGCGCCATCCCCTTCTTCTGCCTAAGAATGGTAATTTCGTGAACATCCTTATTTCACATTACCATCGCGAGAATGCTCATGCAGGTGTTAATGCAATTCTTGCCATGTTAAATAGAGAGTTTTGGATCTTGTCGGCACGCAGAGCTATTCAGCATGTGATTTTTAAATGCCTTCCCTGTTATCGTCTCAAGGCGGCTGTATCTCAACCCTTCATGGGTGACCTACCTAAAGACCGCGTCACGGCTGCTAGACCGTTTGACGGTGTAGGTACCGATTTTGCAGGACCCTTTTTTACCAAAGTCCAGGCCTATAGGAACAAAAGGTTAGTGAAAAGTTACCTGTGTGTATTTGTCTGCCTTTCCACTAAAGCCGTTCACCTTGAGATTGTGTCGGACCTAACTACTGAAGCCTTCATTGCGGCCTTTTCCCGATTCGTGTCGCGTCGTGGTGTACCTCGCCTAATCCGATCCGATTGCGGTCGAAATTACATCGGTGCCAACAATTACCTAAAGAGTTAGAGTGTTTCCTGTCTCAAAACCAGGCGGCTATTGGTTCTGAGCTTTCAAAGCGGAACATATCCTGGGTTTTCGATCCTCCTGTTTGCCCTCATTGGGGAGGTCTTTTTGAAGCTGCGGTTAAATCGGCGAAATCGCACCTAAAACGAGTACTGTTTTTGCTAAAACTGAAGCAGTTTTAAATTCACGCCCATTGTGCCCACTTTCTCCGGACCCTTATGATGTCGAAGTGTTAACTCCTGGCCATTTCTTGATTGGACGGCCCTTAACTGCACTTCCGGAGTACCCTTATAAAGACGTAAAATTGCATCGCCTTACACGGTTTCAGCTAATCCAACAAATTACCCAGCACTTTTGGTCTCGCTGGAATTTAGAATACTTAAATACATTACAAATTAGAAATAAATGGACCTCTCCTTGTGATCCTCCTAAAGTGGGTGAGCTAGTACTCATAAAAGATGACAACCTTCCCCCTTTGCAGTGGCGTTATGGACGCATTATTAATTTATGGCCTGGCCAAGACCAAGTTGTTCGTGTGGTAGATGTTAAAACTCCTACCGGTAGCCTAAAGAGATCTTTGACGAAATTTGTTCGTCTTCCTGTCTAGTGAACTTCCTTTCCTTGGCTTCCTAACCTTCTCGTAAACACTTGACGTGTTTAGGGCGGACGATATGATTACTACAATATTTTGATTTGTTTGTGTACCCTATTGATACTACGCCGCGCACACTCACACGCATACCTGCCTTATTTTTATTTGTTTAAAACGTACCGTGAGAACCCCGAAGATCGAGTCGACATCGAGACGTTCCCTGTGACACATGTACTAGACTGACCAGAGCGCTTTCGCCGCGTGTGTGTCCTTTGAAACTCCTTACAGACATTTCGAGTGATTGTGGCCTGTGAAGTGATACCTAAACCCTGAAAGCGAGATGCGGCAAGTACCTAGCTATAAGTGCTCAGACCTGACTGATTTGCCACCTATCATTGTCGCCCTCCACGTGTAATCCACTGCCTAAACTCTCAAACATTGTCTAAATGTCAACTAAATGTAGTTAAGCAATTACCCTAAATCGGTAGCTCGTGGATGGAATGGAAATCAATCAAACACTATCAATTAACGTAATGGTTTTCAACACTGAGCATTGGGCGCATCTATTAATGGAAAATTCTTGTTTCGGTCATTTGCTTATGTTGGTCAAGCCAGGAATGATGCGATGAATCTTTTTTTTATTTCGGGGTGGATGAATTTCAGCTGTGCCAAAAAAGTGTCCCAAGAGAAGTTGTGTGTAGCAGCTTGATTGACCACCAAAAATGTCGTGCTGGTAGGTACTTTAACGTTTTGTTTTTCGGGAGTAGGTACATACGGCCGCAAGTCAGACCACTCCACTTCGATCTTGAGACAGCCTTTAGGTATTGCCTACGTAATAAAAGCTGTTCTCGTAATTCAACCGGGTAGCCTTAACGTGCTGCCGTACTGTACATCTTCTCCGTTTATACCTCCTAGACCTTAACAACAAACATACCAACGTGTTCGAATTCGAAGTTTGATTTCGTAAGTAGTGTCTTAAGTGGGACACTCTTTGCTCTTTACCATAGCATCGAAAAACCGAGACGTCCCAAAGATAACCACAATACAGCACTACGAATGAATTAACTAACTAATCGATTGTCCATTCCCCGTAGATTGGATCCCAAATCACAAGTGACACGTAAATGTCTCCAATTGGGATTCCTGTCCCATGTGGGAAACGTTAAATTAAAGATTACTGGGATCGCGTTGATCACTGTACCCTACTCACGAGTCACGTGCGATGTTAGCTATTGCTAGCTAGGTCCGCTAACCTTCAATAGCATTAGTTTAATTTTGACATACGAGATATCTACTAATATGGGCTGTAGTATGAATAGTAGAGGACTGCTTCGTTGATCTAGTTGTCAGCTCGCTTCGCTTGCTTCTGTCTGAGATGCATCGATTGTCCACAGACGTAACATGCTAATGGCGTAATGCATGGTTAATCAGCGCTCTACTGTATATCTTAATTCTGGATACATATATCATAATTCTGTCTGTCCGTCTTTTGACGCATACATTTGTAACTTAACAACATTATTAATAATAACACCAAGTCTTTTATCATTTTTTACTCATACAAGTTTGAAACGGTGCTTTTAATCAGCCTTCAAACGTGATTACTTTATAATAATACTAGTGGTTCCCGCGACTTCGCCCGCAAGAGTTGGATTTTCCATATAAACTTTCATCCCTCATTTCACCCCCTTAATGTTTTTATATCGCCACAAAATGTCAAAAAAAGCCTATGTCCTTGCCAGGGTCTCGAACTGTCTCCATGCCAAATTTCATCTCAATCGGTTCAGTAGTTTAAGCGTCAAGAGGTAACAGGCAGACAGACAGATATACACTTTCGCATGTATAATATTAGTATGGATCTAGGATATAACACTGAAATTGTATTACTTGTACTTACTTTTCTTTTGAATCTGAAACTATCTCTTGTTACAGTTGCATAGACTATCTTTTAACACACATATCCCTTGTTCCAGATCCTTCCATACATCGACGGGTTCAACCACGTGTCAAAGATAGCAGCCCTAACTGACGTGGAGATCAGTCTCGTGCGAGCCTGCGTGCAGAACTTGGTGTACTACGGCGTGGTCACACTAGTACCCATCTTCCAGTATTGTGCTGTAAGTACCAAGTCCTCCTGAGGGCCAATATTATTGTTTTTTTTTTTTAATTTTAACGTTCATAAGTGGCATTTTATGTCCTTAATTGAATAAATTATTTATGACTTTGACATGGCCACGCTCTAGCTCCATAATTATGATCCTAGTATTCTTGGAGCAAAGCGTTTGAGGCGACAAAACCAACGAACTAAACTCGACGCTACACCAAGACGGTCGTCCGCCGAGTCCAAAACATAAATAACAAAACACAAAGACTTTGTCATTGGAGATAACCACGATATTTTTTTCTTATCAATAGGCAGGCATTTGACCACAATCTCACCTGATGGTAATAAGCGACGGTGCGGCCGAGGATTGTCTATCTAACATTCTCTATCTACTTATTATATAATTTAAGAGCTACACTCTTGTCGGTGTCTGACTAGGACTATAAAAACTGGCCAAGTGCGAGTCGGATTCGCGCACTATAGGTTCCGTACTATTATCTTACAATATTAGACAGTATAGGCAAAATAAACACGTTTGTATAGGAATTAAATATTTTGTTATAATTTTAATGTGTGGGAGCCCCCCTCAAATAATAATATTATTATTATTTTTTTCAAAGTAAATATACAACTTAATAATCTCTTAATATTTCAAGCTTCTGCCTGTTGCCGTTATTAATAGAGAGAAAAAAACGCTAAAAAAAACACGTGTGGGAGCCCCCCCGCAAATATGTATTTTATTCTGTTGTTAGTATTTGTTGTTATAGCGTCAACATAAATACATCATCTGTGAAAATTTCAACTGTCTAGCTATCACGGTTCATGAGATACAGTCTGGTGACAGACAGACAGCGGAGGCTTAGTAATGGGGTTCCGTTTTTACCCTTCGGGTACGGAACCCTAAAAGGCAATTTATTTCTGCATGAAGACCCAACAAGGGGCACTTACAACGTCCCAATTTTAACCTTACCAGTGTTCCGGGACAATTGTGGGCTAGTGCAGAGAAGTACCAGCGCAAGAAACTCAGTCTCTATTGTCACAATAACACCCGTCCCCGCTGACATCTAGCATGCCTCGCTCCCCGCACCTCTAGCGACCGCAACCGTAACGTAGAGGCTTAGTAAGGGTAACTTTTCTCCGAAACTTATCAGTGCTTTGTACTGATACGAAAGTGTCAATTGAAGCGTGTATTAATCGATATTATCAAATTTGAGATATTTCGGTTTCAATTGTAAATAACAATCTTTTAAACAGCACCTTTTTTTTAAACTAGCAGTTCCCCGCGACTTCGCCCGCGACAAAAGTCGGATTTGCCATACAAATTTTCATCCCCCATTTCACCCCCCTGATGATTTTATATCGCGACAAAAAGTAGCCTATGTCCTTCCTAGTGTCTCAAACTATCTCTGTGCCAAATTTCATTTAATTCGGTCCAGTAGTTTTGGAGCCTATTCGATGCAAATAAACAAACAAATTTTTCCTCTTTATAATATTATTTTAAAATATGTAAAGAAGTAAGTGAATTTGTTTGACAAAACGTGTTAAAGAAAAAACGGAGGCATTCAGTGCCAAGGGATTTTTACGGAATTTTTTTGAATCAAAATGAATGACATTTCGTCTCTTCAGATTAGGTGTTCGGTGAGTGAAAATAAGTGCAACCCCCTTGCAGGTGTACAGCGCGACTCCTAAGCTGCGGCAGCTGACGCGCTGCGCCGGGCTGCAGCGGCAGTGCATCGAGTTCTGCGCACGATCAGGTACTGGTACTGGACCGTTTTTTGTTCTTCTAAAATTACGTAAGATTAAACCGGTTGAATTCTATTTTTTTTTTTCATCAGTACACAAACAGGTGCAAATTCCACTGAAAAATGTCTAGGGCCGGATGGGACACAACCAACTCATCATAAATTCGACGCATCCGTACAAGAGGATTATAAAACGAATCCGGCCGAATTTATTGGAAAAAGGGTTGAAAACAATATGAAATATTGGCCAAGTGCGTGTACTGTCAAGCCAAATGTAGGGCTCCGCCGTAGTATACAGAATTACAAAGTTATTTTTGAAGTTAGTTTTCTATGGAGACTTGATTGACTAAGGTGTTACGAAATTTTCCCTTTTGTGGTGCAACTTATAAGTTGGTCGACTATTCATGGAATACTTCAGAGATCATGTTTCCAGACACAATAGAAAATCAATTATTATATATTAGACTACCGGAGGTCTTCCGATCCTCAAGGGGATACTTTTTCGTTAGGGATCGTTGATACGTAAGAGCATTTCTCTTACGCATCGAGGGGATAATACCTTAACTAGTAATGCTTTCAAGGCCGTGATATTTTTTCTTTCAAATTGATTTGAATTGTGTGTATGTGTGTGACTTCCTCGTTGGTCTAGTGGTCAGCACGCTGGGTACTATCCACGAGGTCCCGGGTTCGAATCCCGGGTCGAGCCGAGAGTGTTTGGATTTTCTGTGTAAAAATTACTCAGACACAGCTCCGGAGTCAGGAAGTTGGTGGTGTTAACACCTCCGTGCCTCGGAAAGCACGTTAAGCCGTTGGTCCTGCGCGTGATCTCTCTACGGTCATGTCGGTCTGCCGTCTCACCGAATTATGAGAGTGAAGGAACAGAGAGTGCACCTGTGTATACGCACTTGTGCACTATAATATGTCCTGCGCAGTTGGCTAGTTGAGATAGGCCGCCGTAGTCGAAATCGGCTAGGAGGACATCATGTGTCTACAACTACTGTAGCTAGCTCAGATCATAGTAAAAAAAAAATGTAATTACGAACCTGTGTCGCCAAAATTATTTGTGTGCGTTACAACTACCAGCTGCAATGTGACTAATCCGCCGCGAAGATAGCTAGTTCCTTTTGCCCATTTCGAGTTCGCGCGGGACACGTCCCCATTTCATATCTTTCCTTTCTGTGATTTGAGGTAGCTAGTTACTACGCAAGTAAATAAAAGTTCGTCTGCCAAAGTCATCAACATCTTCCTATATCTCCACAGCCCGTCAGCTGCCGAAAGTGAGCGACATCTTCAGAATGTACGCGGGCATGACGTACGGCAGCACAGTGAGGGACCTGTGCCGGCGACTGCGGCCTCAGGAGTTGCACATCAACGAGAGGAAGCTGGTGCTGTTCGGAGTGCTGGAGGGACTCATCAGGAGGGTTTACAAGGTACTTACATTATTGAAGTAGAATTAGGTTAAATAAATTGGGGGTGCTTGTGGCGCAGTGGCGGCAGCGCTTTGGTAGTGATACCAAAGGTAAGCAACCCACGGCGCGGTTGTGATTGAATGGGTGACAATTTCGACTATTTAAGTGACGTCCATGACAAGCATCTCCGTGCTTCGGAAGGCACGTTACGCAGTTGGTCCCGGCTAATATCTGTTGATATTAGTCGTTAAGCCAATCGAAGAAGGAACGTTGCGGTTCCACAAGACTCAGATCCGAGGTAGAAAAGCAAGCTAAGCAGCTCGGTGCATTCCGTCGGTGAGTGGAATTTCCAGAACCTTTTGGGTGAGATCGCTCAACGTCGACTCTGTGTACGCCAAGTCTGGCCTAGTCTAGAGCAAACCCATTTCATTTCTTTTAAATGGTTGTCTATAGTGACCCGACCGGGGATACAACCTTAGACCTCAAAGAAGGCGAGAACATGGATACCGCTGTGCGATACTCTATCACGGAGGCCGTCGAAACGAGGGTAGATGGTGTTGTCTGAATCCCTGTGGTAGAATCATGTAACCAAGTATTACTGCCTCATTTTTACCCGACTGCGGAGGGGGGTTATTTTTTTGAGATTATGTATGTATGTATTTATAATTGTTTGGCACGCCCTATAGCCAAAACGGCTGGATAGTTTTTGACGTATGAGGTGTCGTTGAATTTATTTGAATTGTAGTAGAGACATAGGCTATATGATATTTTCCTTATTATAGCAATATGGGTATCAAATAAAACCCAAGGACCATTTCAAAAATTATGTTTGCTTGTATTCAACATACTCCCATCTATCTCTTCCAGTATCCCATAACGCTGAACAACGAAGACACCTCTTCCATCCTTAGCGAGCACAGCCAGCCTCTAGTGAGGACGTACTCCGGGCTGGTGTGTCTGGACGAGCTCTGCTGCCAGGGCGGGCTCTCTGCCTCGCAGCTCGAGGAGCAGTTAGAGAGGGACAGCAACGTCGTCTTTATTGTCAAATGATTGAGAACGAGCGAGAGGAGACTATGATAGACGTACGCCCAAATTTAATGAGCCGATCCGCCATCGAAGATATTCGGTTCGCGTATACATCAAACACTTATTTTGATACTGGCGGCTGTATCTACCGTAAACAGTGGAGTGTTCAATGGATACGCAAATAACCGGGGATTTATTTTAATCTTGGTTTACGGATCAGTTATTAAATTTGGGCGTAACGTAACTTAGGCCCACTTGCGCACGTCCGGATTAGCCATTCCGAACTTTATCAAGGCCTATTATCCAATGTGAAAGTCCAGTCCAGTCCGAATTAGCTAAAACGGAGTGGCGCAAGTGTGCTTTCAACTCAGATAATAAGCCTTGAACAGATCCAGATTGGCTAATCCGGACGTACGCAAGTGGGCCTTACGTGGTCATTGTCAATTGTAGATATATTGAGCCAAATGTGTTTGTAGACTGATTATATTACAGTCTGAAGTCTATACAGTAATTGCCAATTTATAAAAATACTGTTAATACAACGAATTAATCTAATGACACTGCGCGTTGTGCACTGTTGCCACTAAAACAACCATTAATATTTCTTTATATAAATAATTACTAACTATGTAGTTGTAAATAATATCGTTGAATAGAAAACATACACGAATTGAAATTATAATATGATTATTTTGTTGTTGTAAAGTACATAAACTAAGAGAAAACTGTTGTGAACTTGTAACTTTAGACGTAAGTTTGTATTTGTATAAAAATGTGTTTTTGAAGTGTTCATTGATAGATAGCTAGTGTATTGTGATCAATAAGAACGATCTCTGTCCAATGTAAAGTTTTGTAGAGAGCATTTATAATAAGTAAGTTGGTAGATACCCGTAATAAGGTTATTGAAATGGTAATTTGGCCTACGTACATCATTTACAATGTCTTTACAGCACGATTTTTAGTGAAAATCCCTATTAAACTCAATAAAACCAACTTTGTTGTATAAAAAAAGATTGTATGCATGCACATAAATTGCTGTTAAACAGAATTGTTAAACAGAATTGTATAGGAGGGATATTATTTAATGTTTCTCTCATTTTTTTGCACTAAACACAGGGTTTTTCACAACACAGTTAAGTTACCTATTGTGTAGTAAAGATATAGAAATATTAATATTTTTCTAATGGTATTTAGAATTGATGAGAAATATATATCAATCTGTAATTTTGGACCATACATTTAAAATGGTTTTGAATTTTATATGCATGGTAAACGGAAGACATAAAAATCGTTTTTGATCTATATCGAGCCGGACAAAAGTTCGTAAAATATAAATAAGATCACACAAAAAACACGTCTATAAAAAAATTAACTCTGACCTTTTTTAATCTACCTACAGTTAAGAAAAATCTATGCCTTTTTCGTTTACGACTCACCTGATACGTTCAAATACTGCTCAATTGTCTTATTAGTTGTAGAATATTTTTATAATTAAACTGACTGTTGTACATAAAATCTAGGAGGTGCTATAAAGATTTTTAATAATAAAAACTTTAAATAACCAGAGATTTCCCACCGAAATGAAAAGAAGATTTAGATTATTTACTGTAAATATTTGGGCGTCCACACTAGGCAAATATCCTTTAGGTCGACAAGTTCGTTCGCAACCCTCCTGCCGAGCGAAAGACGTGCGGGAGGCGGGGCATGCCAGATGACAGCGGGGAAGGGGTGGTGTTGCGGGGAGGGGGATTCCCTATGCCTTTGGTTTTTTATTGGCGCTTCCTCGCCCCCCGGACGTCCGGTGAGGCGCAAGAGGGTCGCGCACGAACTGCCGGACTATAAATAAGTCTGTCATCGTTTGTAAATTGACAGAAACAGACAGATGTAATTACGTAAATAACATTGCATGCGCGGACAAATAATAAAGAACACAGCCAAATCACGTGTAATTCCGCGCTCCGTTTCACATTAGTATGGAGATCGCCGCTGAATGATACGGTTTTTAATATTTTCTAAAATCTATTTTTTGTATTATAATTTTCGTAAACAAGTACCTATATGTTAATATATGCCTGTTGTGGATTGGCCTTTCAAATTCATCACTTCTAGTTAACTCTAGTCGTGTTTTGTTTATGTTCTTTCTTAGGTAACTTTATGATTAATCGAAAATTTAAAGGTAATGTTATTGTATACCTATAGTTTATTATGTTCTTAGTTTTTATCACTTACTAGTCAGGAGATATTTGATTACTTTTTAGGATTTATTTTACTCATTGTTTCGGTGTCATTTATTATGGTCTTCCAAGAATAATCATATATCGTTGTAGGCTGCTGTCTGTCTTTCGTAGTAAGAATTAACGAGACAGCAGAACGAAAAAATATAATAAATAATATTACGCACAAATTTCCTTAACATCTTTAAACTTTTTTGCGTATTATTATTTAATATAGTTTTCTTAACATTGTTTATAATAATTTCATAAAAATTTTGTTTACATATAAAACTATATTTTGATACTTGCTGTTATTGTTAAAATATTATGCCAATGTTATTTCATGTTTAAAGGGACTTATTAAAGTACATATTGAAATAATTATATGTATTATTTTATTGTAATTTGTATACTATTTAAAAAAATAAAAGAATACATTCAGGTTTCAAGACAGTAGTTGCTTTTAATACATCCTTACAACATGATATAAGTTACAAAATACATAAACAGTTATATAGGTAACAAAACACGTGACTAGCGTAACAGAGACGAAACAGCTGCTCGATTCAAATAACTTGGTCACCCGGTTCAAACTTGTCAATTTTTAATCCTTAAAACTTATTGATTCTGGTTTTAGGAAATCAAGTGCTTTGGAATCATTCACTGCCCCAATAAAATCAAACAATTTTGAGAAAATTAAGTGGGTTTTAATTCTAGTTCAAAAATATAAACACAGAACTGTCAAACTGTCGTTTCGCGCAGGACAATGTTGCTAGATAAAAAAGGTACTTTTGGGCGCAGTCGGTGTTATTACATAAAAAAATAGACCAGGTTTAAAATAGGTCTAAATATTAGCCGACAACAGAGGAATGAATGACACATTCGTGACATAACCTAATAGAGAAACGCTTTTCTTATCGGCTAGCTAATAGCTTAGTCGTGGCTTAAACCCGGTACTAAGTTTTTGGAATAACGCGGAGTAAGTTTAAATTGTACATCCTGAGTTATGCTACTCATTGATTTAAGAAAGATATACAATTTCTTTGTAATTATTTGCTAATGTAAGTTAAAATAGATTTATTTCTTTATGTACACAATCAAAAGATATTCCCGGCTTGCAGTTCTGCACTGTTCCTATTCTGTTTGAGTCTTCAATAATTAAATATTTGTGATTTTGGCACGGCGTGTGTAAAAAAGTAGAACGCTTTTGATATAATACTATAGTACCTTTACGACTGTAGAAAAAACAAACAAACACTAATATTTTTAATAGCGATCTCGCACAGTTTTGATATAAATTCCGTTTTTCTTCACGTGTCAAACATTGTAAACAATCTTTTTATGACTTTTAAAACTATTACTGGTGAACATTTTTTTTTTCTTGTAGATCTAAAAAGCTGCATATATTAAACGATAAACTACAATATTAGGATGTAATTTTTGTGTCAATCTTATTTTTAAATGAATAATTTTGTTAGAAACGCATGTCAAGATTGTTTACAATGTTGGACAAGCAATGAAAAACGTACTGTTAAACTACTGGTGTGTAGTCTGATCCAAATAAATTTTGTTTATTAGAATACTAACATCAACATACATGTGCTTGTATTCATCACATTCTGATCAAGAGTATTTTCTCCACGCTTGATCAAAATTTTCCCACTTATAATAAACCGGTCACGCTTATCTCGGATGTTAAGAAATTCAGATGGATGGGTGTCCCTAAAAATTGTAGTGAAGAATGGGCAGCAATAATAATTTCTTATAAATATAAAAGTTTACGAAATAAGCGTACCCCAGCAGTCAAGATTCATTATTACAAAATAAATTGATTTCAGTTTGATTTACAGATTTCTCGAAAATGATCTCATAATAATATAATATTATAGCGTTACTATGTACTAACTTACACGATAAGTATTCTCCATTTTATGATACACGCTTCAGGCACACGGCGTTCTGAATTACACCTTGTTGAAAACACCAACTTATAATAAGGAAAGGCACAAACTATTTGGTGGTAAATGATTTTATCAAGAAAGGTAAGTAAACTTAAATACTGGATCTGATTTTTAAATATTGATACATTAATATAAATTCAATAGTCGATGATAACCTAATGATTGTCCTATTTCTAAATAAATGGTTAAAAAATTAGATGGAATTGGAAAGTACACTTGGGTATAAATAAATATTCATATTTTAATCCTATAAGAATGAAAAGAGTGGCACATTTTGTACTCAATTGTACTTGCTTGATAGCACTCAATTCCAGTCCCTATTTAAACGTATTTAAAATACTAAATATGTTTTATTCCAGGGTGAGAAAACCTACAAAATGATTAAGTAAGTAGAATGAATAAACAAGCCTAATGTCTCTCTGTATGGGCATAATTCAGAACTCTCATACATTATTATTTAAGTTTCCACTCACATAAATACATCATAAATTGTTATTCTAACAATTTCAGCTACTAAATAGCTTATTATACATATAGCATCCAATATTTTAAGGAATGACCTAATTGTTTTAAGTTTGGTAAGAGGAATTCCACAAAAATAAGGTTAAGATTCCAAAATAAATTAATGTAAATAGGAAGTCGTTGTAGTATAATTATTGCGTGAAAATTTGAGACAACAAGCCCGAGTTTACAGCCGTTTGCGTTTGCCCAGCGTTATTTTAACAAGCAATTCCCTGAAGGTATTGTCAATTTGTCAGCAAGAGTCAAGAGATGGCGCTAGTTATATTTAAGAATATAACTGCACGTGATTTGGCATAGCAATACAAATTTGGAACAGCGTTAGACAAATAATGTATGTATATATTTAAAACCAAATAATTTGTTACCTTTTAAGTTATTATTAATGATAGCGGATAATTATGATCCCATCAAAAACATAAATGTGAATGAATGCCAAGTTCTTAATAGTTTCGCTTAAAAAATAACGGAGGTCTATCAGGAAACCAAGTTCTTACAAAGCTCCTTACACTATAGTTCCTGTATTTGCTAATCAATAATGCGGATGGCAAGTTTAGCCGCAAACTTTAATTTTAATAATACCTATCAAAGCTGGCTACTTCGATTTTAAAAAAGCGATATATCTCTCTATCATCGTGTCAAAAAATCAAAAGTAACAAATATTTAGCCACTTTACTTCAAAAAATATTTTGTACCGTGCTTTCAATTCTATTTGTTTCCTGGGACTCTATAAGACCCTACAATGTCCAAAAATAATCAAAGCCGGTTGAAATAAACATGTCGAACAGCAAACCGCCATAAACTCGGCCTTAAAACACAACCAACATTTTATTCGCCAAAGTGTAATTATTATGCTTATTTTTATAATTTTACCAACTAGGCATATTACCTCACGATTTAGGAACATGATAGAACTCATTGACACAAACATTATTAAAATACTGTGTATATCCAAGACTTGCATTATTTTCATCTTGTTTAAAAAAAATTGTCACAACTCGCCTATATAAGTTTTTTGATTGATTCATTTGTTCATTATTATTACAGATTGCAATATTCGATATAACTCGACACAACATCTAGGAAGTTGATAATCACCTATGCTTACAACTAAGTGACGGTAGCACAAATCAAAAGGAACCCTTGACTTTTGACACAACGATCTATTTTATTTGTACACATAGTTTCATAACCTTTATTTTTATTTTACTATTTACTATTGCACGATGTTATTTTTTAACGATTTACAAAATATTTTGATCTGGGGAAAAGTACAGTGGCAATTTCTGGCCCGTTGCTATTTCTATGTATTTATTTAACATTTTTACATTATCATTGTACATCAAAAATCAAGGGTTGTGATAGTATGACACAGCAGCTAAGGATATACTGAAATATTTTTAATGAAACACAAATGGTACACTTACTCTTACAATAACGTCATATTTGAAGTTGCATATCATCGGCAGTCCAGACACTATTTATTTCTTCGTTTTAGTTCTATTTGCATCACTTTGCTATCCTTTCGTCTTTGTAAGGGATTGAACTATGTTATTGTTACCCTTGCTTCTTTTTTAAAATTATGACGTTTTCTTATGTATTTTGCCATGTCTGAGAATATTGCATTTTTTGCAAAAGTACTCATGTGACTGAATTTGAAAAGACTACCAAATCATCAAATAAAAAATCTAAATGTTACTAAGCAAAAAAAATACGCTGCGTTCAAATAAAGATTCTCGCGGACTCTCAAGTTCCACATAAAGTTACATTATAAGGCAAATGACACTACATACGCATTACGCAGACACGGAGGCGAGTCGCGGGCGACACGTTGTCGTCCGCTGGCTTGCTTTGTGTTGTTTATTATCCGGAACACATCTCTGAGTGTTCGTCCCACGCCGCGACCTGAAAATGGAAAAAAACGTAACGTAATATTTAATCGACAACGATTCGCAAGTAGTTACAGATGTACAAATTATCTTTAAACGCAACGATAGCTTTTAGCTGCTTTATAATTCTGTTCTGTCTGTTCTGCGGCCAAACAGCTTCAAGTAGAAATAGGCTGACAGCACAGAATCGCACTTTCTTATGCTTCTATCCGTTTCTATCACAGAGAACAGTCTTTTCGCGGTTAGATCGCCACGTGTGCCGTACATTTTCAAATTCTAAGCGAACATGGGTAAAACTTTCAATAGAACGATTCTTCTTTAGACTTTCAATAGACGAATTTGACGACCGTCTTGGTGTAGTGGTTCGCGCCACGGACTTCTAAACCAGGCGGTTGCGGGTTCGAATCCCGCAAGGGGCAAATGTTTGTGTGATGAGCACGAGTATTTGTACCTAAGTCATGGATGTCTATAAAAGTATTTAAGTATGTCTATCCGTTATCCTAGTCACCATAGCACAAGCTCACGCTTAGTATGAGGCTAGGTAATTGGTGTGTTTGTTGGAACAATTTATTCATTTATTTTATTTATTTATTAGAACATAATATATTATCTGTGATGAGTAAATTTAAACAAAAACAAGTATAAAATTTTTTTATTTCTTTTTTGACTGGTGCTTGATCATACACAGATTGTACGCATCATACCAGGGTGACTTTTGTTTTAGTATCCTTTGAATATAATAATCTTTGACGCAAATACCAATGTTTTTTTTTATTTTGGTTGACCAGAACAAAAATCATTAAAACACAATTTTACGGATTACTTCGCGATTTATTTGCATTTTATTTTAAACCTGACGTTTCGAACACTTTACAGCGACCGTGGTCACAGGGAGACTAAGGTATTATTTGTCATTACAAAGTTTTGAAAAATTTTAACTACCGTCACTCAATAATATTAATTTACGTTCCTATTTACGCAGAAAGAGCTAACCGTGTCTCGAGATTTTGCAGTGCTAGGTGTTGCTTTGGGTTTGCTAGAATAGGATCCCATGCCGGTGGAACTTTTCAACCATCTTCTCTATTGAAATTTGGATGTTTTTTAATTTCAATGGCTTCACGTAGCATTCGAGGAATAAAACGCCGTTCTTTTGCAAGTATTTTAGGTTGGTCAAAACGAATGAAGTGGTTGGGTTTGTCTAAGGCATGTTCACACACTGCAGATTTCGTGTTCCGTCTATATTTTACGTCAGCTATGTGTTCTTTTATCCGCACGCCTATACTTCGCTTTGTTTGCCCGATGTAGGAGAGGCCACAGTCACACTCCAGCTTGTACACCCCTGCATCTTGAAGAGGTATGTTGCACTTGACAGGTGGTAGGAATTGGTTAATCTTCTTCTGCGGCTTGAAGTAAGTTTTGATTGAAGCACGCTTCAAGATATTCCCAATCTTGTCAGTGACTCCCTTCATGTATGGTAATACTGCAGGTTGGCGTTCAACTGTCGTAGGCTTGGCACGGGGTCTGCAACGACGTGGTACCGGAAGCTGGTTGTCCCGTAGTACCTTCCTTACATGCTGAAGCTCAGCAGCCAGGTGTCGGTCGTCACAGATGCCCCTCGCTCTCTGAAACAAAGTTTTGCCCACGGTAGCTAACTGTGAAGGATGATGGTGAGACGCACCATTGAGATATTTATCGGTATGGGTGGCTTTTCTAAAGACTGTGTGGCTAAGGGTATGATCCGAATTCCTAGTTAGTAAAATATCTAAGAAAGCTAGTTTACTGTCTGCCTCAATTTCCATAGTAAATTTAATTTTTGGATGTATTGAATTAAGATGATTAAGAAAAGCAGAAACACTATTGGTGGGTAAAATTGTAAAAGTGTCATCTACGTACCGCTTAAAAAAAATACCGCGTACCGCGTAAAATACCGTATGAGGAGATTATTTGCAGCGTAGAAGATTGCTTAGTAAAGAATAACATGAAGAAAGAGGACGCGGAAGCATTACGACAAGACAAATCGACATTGCAAAGTCCCGAAGTCGAATCTTTCTCGTGAACAATATCTAGCCTTAAAAAACCTAAAATCTAGACCAGATCTAACAATCATGCGCGCAGATAAAGGTAACGCTACGGTCGTAATGGATACATCGGACTATAAACTTAAAACACACATAGCTGACGTAAAACATAGACGGAACACGAAATCTGCAGTGTGTGAACATGCCTTAAACAAACCCAACCACTTCATTCGTTTTGACCAACCTAAAATACTTGCAAAAGAACGGCGTTTTATTCCTCGAATGCTACGTGAAGCCATTGAAATTAGAAAACATCCAAATTTCAATAGAGAAGATGGTTGGAAAGTTCCACCGGCATGGGATCCTATTCTAGCAAAAACCAAAGCAACACCTAGCACTGCAAAATCTCAAGACACGGTTAGCTCTTTCTGCGTAAATAGGAACGTAAATTAATATTATTGAGTGACGGTAGTTAAAATTTTTCAAAACTTTGTAATGACAAATAATACCTTAGTCGCCCTGTGACCACGATCGCTTGTTCGAAACGTCAGGTTTAAAATATAATGTAAATAAATCGCGAAGTAATCCGTAAAATTGTGTTTTAATGAGTTCAACAATTCGCGTAAACGTAAGAAACAAATACAGAACAAAAATATCAAGATAAAATACTTAGAAACCGCCCAAAAATCGCTAAAACATGCGTAGGTACGGGTAACCACGTTTTTCGATAATTGGATTGGTAAAAAATAAAAATATTTAACTTGGCATATATTTTTTACCCGACTGCGATAGGAGGTTTATGTTTTTCTAGAGTATGTATGTATGTATAATTGTTTGGCACGCCCTACAGCCCAAAACAGTTAGACAGTTTTCGACATATGAAGTGTCGTTGAACTTGTCAAAATTGTGAGAGTGAGATTGGCTACATACATTTTTAAAAAGGCGCCCCCGCAATCGGAAGTAAATGGGGGAGGGGGATTGATTTTTTCCTTACTACAGCAGTACGGGTATCAAATGGAAGCCAGTAAAAAGACCATTTCAAAAATATAATAATTTATGCAGTCGGGTGTTTTGTTTTTCAAAAATTATGTTTTTACAGAAATAGTATCTATAAACGAAACCTTGTTTTAAAAAAAATGAATACTGATACAAATATCAGTCCCTCGTGCGCGTATAAAGACCCTAAAACAATAGTTACCTGACAATCCCGACTGCAGTACCACTGGTTGGCGCACCCCGCGCAGACGAACTGCGCGTCTCGCCGCCGACAGCCCTGGCAGATCGGCGCGTCTTCCGCCGGCTGCGTCGGCACCGCCTCGTCGATCACGAGCCGGCCCGAGCCCGAGCCGGAGCCCGAGCCGGCCGGCGAGCCCGCGCCGGAGCCCGGCGACCCGGGACTCTCTTCGTCGTCCTGCTGTAGTAGGGATAAAATAACATTCATTTATTTCTGTCGAATGCAGCATGGATGGCTCCTCAGAGCCCGAACCGGCGGGCGAGCCCGCGCCGGAGCCCGGGGACCTGGGGCTCTCTTCGTCGTCCTGCTGGGGTAGGAATATAATTGTACATAGACTCGCAAGGAACACTTATAAATCTCCCAACATAGACTCCCCTACCACTGCTTCAAGTCTTGTGATAATTGTGGGCTCATAATGCTAAAAAAGCAGCTCAAGTTTTCATTCATAACATAAGATTGTCGGTGGAGCAATTTCCACTCTTCTCTGGACTCTGCCAGCACCATTAACTCCCTATACTAAAACAGCTCACGTATTAACAACGAAATAAATAAAGAACTAATTAGACTATATTTCAAAGAAACGAGACAAAGATCACAAATTACACTTATTAAAATACCAATAAACCATTCCACGTTGCCAGGCAAGTCCTTAGGCAAGTAGTCCAGCAACGGGGTTGCTGGATCTGTCGCCGACATCAAAAAACTCGCTATACTGTTGTCAGTCTCTTATCAGTTGTAACAAAATTTTTGTAAATATGCAACAGATGAATTTTGCGTCGATCGTTGGAATGAAGTGTGCCACCCTATTTTCAACAAGTCACTCAGCTGTAGTTATTATAAAAGGTATCTGCTGTTGTAGCGCTCCTGACGACCTAATGTGAAAGCAACCTTTCAATAATTCAAAGCCTAGATATTTGTACAACGAAAGTAAGGCAGCTGCGTCGGCGCCGCCTCGTCGATCACGAGCCGGCCCGAGCCGGAGCCCAGCGACCTTGGACTCTCTTCTTCGTACTGCTGGGGTTGGGATAAAATAACATTCATTTGTTTCTGTCGAAGGCACTATATTAACATAAGTAGGTTCATCATTACACCGATATGGATTAACGGTATCCAGCTGTGGGGTATTAGCTCAAAGTCGAATGTTGACCTTAACACAACGCAATAAGCATCCTCACCAGTTGCACCACCTCCTCCGTCTTTTCCGGCTGCGGGTCGGGCGGTGGCGGTGTAGGCTGACCTAACGTCATATTATCGTTCAAAACTCAACCTTAATACAACGCAATAAGCATCCTTATTAGTTGCACCATCTAAGTCTTCTTCGGCTGTGAGCCAGGGGCCGGCGGCGTATACTGACCTAACATCATATTATCGTTCAAAACTCAACCTTAAGACAACGCAATAAGCATCCTCACCAGTTGCACCACCTCCTCCGTCTTCTCCGGCTGCGGGTCTGGCGCCGGCGGCGGCGTGGGCTGCACCGGCGTGATGGTGATCTCGCCGCAGTTCTGCAACGTGCGAGACGTTCACGACACGTGCCACGTACGACACGGCCCGTCAAGAAACTATACCATTACGTTGTTCTACCAGATTTGTGCGAGGATGTGTTTGATACGGTTCAACTGTCCTATTGCGTCGTGTCGGTGCGCAGATTTCGCACATAAAAAGAGTTCTTGGCAATTTGATGAATAAAAATTTAAACAAAGCAATCAAATTTTTCCATAGTTTTCGTCTTTACTCTTTGTGTAAATAAAATTAAAGAGAAAGCTTCGAAATTTTAACACTAGAAAACATATAAAACCATATTAATAATGCCTACTTATTTATAAAATCTAATATAGCTTGCAGTAATAAAATTACTTTTTTTTTGTAGGCCTTTTTGAACATACAATGTATCAAGGCAAAATCTTTCAATTGTGTTTCAGGTTCTTGACTATAGATAAAGATATGAAATCAATATCTGGCTTTTAAATCCGTAAGATATTCTAGTGACATCAGGGTCCAATCGAAAAGCATGGATCTTTTCAGAAAATTGCCTTTACTAATAAAATCGCTCATTTACCTAGCCTCGCTTTGCAAAGACGTTTTGACAGGAGCTGCGTTGAGCGAAGGTAAGTAAGGCAAAAAAATTGATTTTATTGCGCACAATCGCATTCACATTCGCGCTACACATCCTAGTAAAAACGATTTCGATTAATCAAAAGCATCGACGGAACCGAAATACTAAAGACAGTTCTAAAATACTCGGTTTCTCATAAAATAATAATTTTAATACTGTTCAACATTGAGACAAATATGTTCTACTAACTTAAGGTATAGTTTCTTGACATAAAAAAACATGAAATATCCTCTGCAGGTTTATCATTCCCATCACCTAAAAAATTTTGACGTACATCTGGACAGCACATACACATTTATTATAGAGTTAGTATTCAGTAAAAGACGGTTAGTAGATAAATGGAAATAATGATCATGAGGTGCTTTTGGATTGGCATTGCCATTTTCGTTATAAACATGTTTCAAATTTTAATCATCGGGTTTTGCTTTGTGAACGGCTGAAGTAAACATTTTAAAACTAACTAGTTTTTGCACTGCTGAAATGGTAATTATTCTTGTTTCCAGATTGTTAAGGCATTAGTTACACTGGTAACATTGAGTGTCTAGTGTATCGAATAAGATAACATGGCAACTAACGAGTAAAACTGAAAGAAAAGTAGAAAGAGCCGAAGGCACAAATATGCTAGATAACATTTTTTGTCGCCTTTCTTTCTTGGCAAAAAGGTATCCTTTTGAAACCGCGCGTAAAGCAACTGGCAGCCCAGTGTAACCAAACCTCTTTTCTCCAAACTGCCATCCCTCAAAACCAGCCGTTAACAAAAACAAAAGCAAATCTTAAAAACTAAATTTTGAATTTGGAAGATCGAGGCCAATCAACACCAATCGTGTAACACATTGAGTTGGTACCTTGGCCTGACCGAACGTTGGCAGGGGCGCCTGCGCGCGCTCCGGCGACGTCAGCAGTTTAGCCAACGTCGGCGAGTACGTCTGAGACGCGGGCGCCTGTGGGGAGACGGCACCCGTAATGGCTGTGCTTGTCCACAGCGGGCGACCGGGGATTCCGGCGGACACGGCGATGGTGACGGCAACCAGACTTACGCTAATAAGACCAAGTTTGATGATGGCAAAGGTATTTTTAGATACCGCCAACTGGTTTAAAAAATATATAAAAACTTGGTGCAGAGTGCGCCACTGGCAAACTAATGCATATCGTATTTTTTTTAAAATAATATCAAATATTTAAATCTGCACTGTTATATTATCGCATATAAAGGCAATTTAAAAGTGACTTTGATTAAATCGTTACTCTCGCCTTTTTTAAAATTATATTGTTTTGTTATCCAGCCACATGTAACACAGCCAGTCACCCATAATGTTATAATAAAGTAAAAAATTAAAATCAAATCAATAACCGAAAAGAGCAGCGCTCGAGCAAAATTTTTAACTTTTCGTCAATTGTATTTGTCGCCAATTTTGTAGTGTTGGTCGTTTCGTATTATTATGGTACCTTATTGTCCAATCACAAGTTGACAAGGTATGTAACGATAGCGGTACCTTAAGGACAAGGAATAAGACTCAATTTCAAATACAAGGCAGGTTGCCGTCACCGTCGTGCCGTGAAGCAGAGAGGCGCCCGTGGATACGCAACGCGACTCAAGCGTGCAAGCGACGCTACGTGGTCGACACGAGCCTATAGCTCACTGATATGTAGATACTGAGGTTTAATATCAATTTTAGATGTAGAACGTACACACGACCGCACGTAAGACTACCCTTTGACCTTGAGACCGCCTCTTTTTCCTACGTAATAAAAGCTGTTTTGGAAGCTCACATGGGTAATCTGACGGGCTGCCGACTGTACATACATTTAGTTGAAAAATGGTTTGATTTCTCGTGGATTAAAAAAATGTTTTACATACACTGGTTTTTTTATAATTGCGAAAACACGAATGTAATTGCGAAAACATAGTCATTCGAGTTACAGTGATAAGTATAAGTGTTCAATATGCAATAGGGGTGAATTCCTAGTATTTGTATATTGTATTCAAAGTTATATGTTTTGAACATGAACTTAATATTTGTAAATGAATGAAATAGCTGAATGAATGACACCCGGGTCGCCCACGTAGGACAAACAGCGCCAAAAGCTTCAATCATCGCAATCTCTTTGATATAATATCACTCGCAACTGTGAAAACATTTGGAACAATTTTTGTCTGTGAAAAAGCGAATAATTTGCACGAGTTATCCTATTCAGCCAGATTATTAAATTGAATCAATAATTATATCCTGGAATGCAATACGTTAGGATCATTACGTTAGAATTATTAATTAGAAATACTTGTGTTAACAGAGCAATTTTTAAACTCTTTCTCTGTCACTTTGTATTTCAAAAGTTATTAGAAAAATTTAATGGCGGGATTCCTAGCAATAAAAAAAAAATTGTCAAACCAACATATCGCTTTTCCATACCCAAAAATTCAACCATAAAAACCAATGAAGCTGAGTAATGACTCTACAAGCAAAAATAACTCATTAGCCTACGAAACACGGTGCACATTACCTTAGTCAAGATTCCGTGGAGCAAAGAGTTCTGCGCCGAAGTCTGTGTCTCATGCGCAGTGGAGACGGGCAGGAGGGAGATCTCGGGGTAGGGAGGGGGCGGGGGGAGGCGTGGGCTAGGGGATGCCAGTCTTTCCACCTAGAACAAAAGATTGTGGTTAGTGACGTAGCAAATATATGAATACTATGATGGTAAAACCAATAGATTGCTAATATTTTTAACACTCACAGTGTTCTTTCTTATTTATATAAGTAAATATGAAACTAAATATTCGCACACAGGCAGGATTTGAACCCGCGTCCTTTGGCTAACCGGGTCAACGCTCTTCCCAACTGAGCTACTGTGCAGTCTATCCAGCCGTATGAAATTCTTGGTGTCTTTTGAATACGTCATAAAGTGACGTCAGCGACATCTGCCCGAGCTGTATTACAAAAGCAGTGGGCCAAGTTGTTATTCTTTACAGTAGTTTGTAGTTTTCTTTATGGTAAAACCAGCAAAAAAAAATACATGACTTTCTTCCTAAGTTATAGGCTTGTAGACTACATCGGCTTCTTCTAGTTTAGCTAGTTTATAGGCTGGCCAGGACTATGCTTATACACTTTATAATCAGTTTTACAGCAGGATTGCTCCATAATTTAAAGACCCGATCCATTTCGAAATTAGCTTAAGAAGCTGGCACTGTGAAGAGCTGGTTATCAGTAGGAAGAATCCTAAAATAATGACTCAGTGTGTAAGTATGTTGAGCCAGATGAAAGATAGCTACCAGCCAACTAACCCTGGTTACTCGCATAAAGATCGTAGAATCTTACTCGTTTGGGCGATGACTGCTGGCCCTATCGACGAAACAGATTTATTACAGTAGGTAACTGGATGGATTAGACCACCTAGTTCCTGCCGGCTGGAAGCTTGTCAACAGCAACAAACTGACCTATTTGCGCGAGGCGTGGTGCTCCTCGGGGTGCGGACGACTTTAAGTAGCTAGCACAATGTAGCCTCATGAAAGTTGGCTACCGGCCAGTTTTTAAACGGGCGTGCGTCTACATTATGATAGCAGCTGGATGCATCGTAGAATCTTAGGGCATCTTAGCTCATCTAATAGAAGTTAACACCAGATTCTGTGAAGGAAGACACACTCGTCTGTTTGGGCAGCGAGTGCTGGTCCTATCGATGGTTTGATGACATAAGCGAGCTGGACTTCAGACCACCTAACTAAAGTAACTGCAGGTTGTATGTAACCGTGTGAAGCTTGACAATTTTGTTGAAGAAGCTGGAAGGATTCCAGACCACCTAAAGTATCTGTAGTATGAAGCTTGACGATTTTGTTGCAGAAGCTAGAAGGATTTCAGGTGACCTAAAGTATCTGTAAGCTGGATGGAACCATATGAAACTTGATGCTTATGTGACAGAAGTTGGATTTAGACCACCCAGAGTTTTTGGAGACTCCAGTCTTCATTTAACTTGCGTGAATCCCGTGAAAAGCTAGCAACAGCTACATCTGACCTGTTCGTGGGGCCTGTGGAGCTACCAGCTATCTGTCGGGTGTCGACTTCTGGTCGTATCGGCGGGTCGAGGACCACAGCTGGACGGGTTCTAGACTAGCCAGTGTTAGTAGCTGCTATACCTCGCGAACTGGACTAGCACGTCCTTGAAAGAGAGGTCGGCGGGGACGGACATGGTCACTAGACTTAGCTCACTTAGCCTTCTCCCTTTATAGCCACATTTCCTAAAGAAATGCTTGATGTAATCGAAAGATCCTGTGGATTTCTAAATCAGCTAAGTAGCTAGCAATATGTAGGTTGATCAAAGATGGCTTCTAGCCAGCTAGTCCTGGATCAAACGGGCGCGCGTCTACATTATGAAAGCGGCTGGATGGATCGTAGAATCTAAGTAAACACCAGATTCTGTGAAAAAAGACACTCCTCTGTTTCGGCAGCAATTGCTGGTCCTATCGACGATTTTATGACAGTAGGAATATGGATTTCAGACCACCTAAAGGATCTGTAGACTGGATGTAACCGTATGAAGACTGACGGTTATATTGAAGAAGCTGCATTGATTTAAGACCACCTAAAGTATCTGCAGGCTGGATGTAACGGTATGAAGCTTGTCGGTTTTGTGGCAAAAGCTGGATGGATTTCAGACCACCTTAAGTATCTGCAGGCTGTATGTAACCGTATGAAAAGACGGTTTTGTGGCAGAAGCTGAATGGATTTCAGACCACCTAAAGTATTTGCAGGCTGTAGAGTTTTTGGTATCTCCAGTCTTCATGTAACTGCGTGAACCCTGTGAAAAGCTAGCACCAGCTACATCTGACCTGTTTGTGCGGCGCGTGGTGGTCCTCGTGGTGCGGCGCGCGCCGGCGCGGCTCGGGGCGGGGCACGAGGCCCGCGCTGCTCTGCTGCATGCTCGCGAACTGGACGAGCACGTCCTTGAACGAGAGGCCGGCGGGGAGGCCGCCAGCTTGGATCTGTTGGAGGCGCTCCAGCATCGCTTTTTGGTTCTGGAAGTAACAAGTTAATAATTTTATAACAAGTATATGATCCAGTTACATAGTACATCAAGGCATGCGTTAGATCCGGTAGTTCTGCTTTTTACCCGACTGCGGAAGGAGGGTTATGTTTTTCGAGAGTATGTTTATATAATTGTTTGGCACGCCCTACAGCCCAAACGGCTCGGAAGTATTTGACATATGAGGTGTCGTTGAATTTATCGATATTGTGAGTGACATAGGCTATATACATTTAAAAAATGGCGCCCGCGAATGGAAATAAGGGGGAAGGGGGGATTGATTTTTTCCTCACCATAGCATCATGGGTATCAAATGAAAGCCAGTAAAGAGATCATTTCAAAAAGATATACATTTTTGCAGACGGGTGTTTTGTTTTTTCAAAAAAATATGTTTACTTGTTTGCAGACTTGATTATGATGTTGGCCCAATGAATAACCCAAGTTTGTGAACTCGAGCGCCGAACGCAACTTTGACAAAAATCGAAAAAGCCGCATAATTTTTATATTTTGGTGATTATTACCCAGAAGGAATAGTTTTTAACAATGCCTTCTGATGACGTTTTTAAAGTAGACTTAATTTGCTACAAAGTGAGACTAGAATTTTCTCTGTAGACCTAGATTTTTTAGACCTCTAGGATCAACATTTGCGAAAGTCTCATACAAACTTCCATCCCCTAGTTTAAGGAGTTGCAGGGTAAAAGTTCTAAGATTTAGATTTTGTGTATGCTGTGTACAAATGTTAGCTGACATATCAAATTTCAACTATTTAAGACTTCAGGAAGTGCCGTAAAACTTTGATGATTATCAGTGAGTCAGTGACGAAATCTGTTTTTAAGATATCAATAAAATTTTAACTATGAGAGTCATGCAATCGAAACTTTGTGTTCAATAAGTTCACCATTAATATTAAATTCTGAGAATTTTAATGTTATAACAGGGATTACAAAGAATCAGGATTCAGATTTTGGCGATTATAATTATGCCCTAAAGGACTAATTTTGATAGTATCATTAGTTGATTATTACTCATTTTGGTTGATTATTTTGAATTACAAGCTAGAAGTTTATATTTACCTTTTGTTTTAAGTAACAGTAAGCTGCATTTTTGAAGTTTTTTAAAGGACAATTAATTTTTTTATTTACATAAACACTCCATCCATCTATGTAGGAGGTATGAGCCATCTATGTAGGAATGCATTACACACATATTCAATAACTCCTTCCTTATATACGAAAAACTTGTCATTACATAAAAACGGTCATTATCTTATATTTCTTATCATTTTCCCACAGACTAAAAGCCCTCAATGTATGCGCACGATGCACCAAACAGTTATTGCGCAATGGGGTCAAGGATCGCGATCGCGAATTGAAGCCACAACTCACGAGAGAAAACCATACGACTGACCTTAACAGTAGGGAATAGGAACCATTTTGCCCTGACTATGATCATACACCGGGAGTCGAGTAACCAATTAACGTTATGAGTAGATTTAAGAAACTGATGCATATAGAAGTATTTGACGTTTGCCCTATGGAACAAGACATTAAAAAAAGCATTAGATTTTGTCTGAGAAATAGCAGCAATTAAATTGGAGGAACAATAGATATATGTTAGGATAGTAAATCTTCTTATCTACAAGCATATAAATAAAACGCCGAAATGTATGTAGGCAAATTACTCCCCAACGACAATGTGTTATAAAAGAAAATGTAAAAAAATCCAACAGATTTTTTTAGCACATTAATTTGAAAAGTTAGGAAGTGAATGCATTTTTTTAATGCTAGGTACCTGTGCCAAGCTAGGGCGGGGTTGAGTCAGTAGTGATTAATAAACATTAAGCGCGGTAGTTGTGGTATTGAGCTAATAGCAACAACATAATTTTCAAACAAATGAAAATTGGGGGGACTCAATATTATTAACGAAACTTACCATATCTAAATTATTAAAGAGCATGTTCAGATTGTTCAAATTGCTTAGGTTGTCCATCTTCGGCGCAATGGGCCTCGGGGCGCCCATCATATTAGGATTTAAAATCGATTTCATCCTTCTACCCCTCCGAGGGGTCACCTCCGGATTTCTCTGTCTGTAATCCGCTATAATCGACTTCACATCCTTAGTAGGGCCCTGCCGACCCATCGGCATGTTGAAACCGGGCAGCTGCCCGTTCATGTCTCGCGGAAACCCTGGCATCGGCCCTGGCATCATCATCGGCTGGGGGAATACTGGCTTGGGCATACTCTGCATATGAGCTGCCTTATCGTACGGTGGGGGCAACCCTGACATCGGGCTGAAGTGCGACGTAACCGGCATCACCGGCTGCATCATAGGACTCATGGTAGACCCCGGCTGTTTGATCGCTAGCCCCGAGATCTCGTCGCTTTTATCTATAGCTAAATTCTTCGCCTGATTCAAATAATCGAATGGATCGCTGCGTTCTGCACCGTTCACTTCAGCTGCTTTTTCAAACGACAACACTTGTTTTCTCCTTAGCAACCTTAGTAGTATCTCCTCCTTTACTTTTTTTAGATGTAGAATATTGTTCCATTCTTGTTCCTTCTTCTGAGCTAGCTCTCGTAACGTCTGTATTTCCGATAGTAGTTGTTCCGTATGCCTCTGTATCTCATCTATGTTGTTTTTAGTGGCTGTTTGTATGTAGTCGTTGATCATGGTATCGTGTTGGGGGAATGTCTTCTCGACTTCATGGCATAGTCTCTTGAGAGGTGAGTCCGATTCGATGTCTTCGCTCGCGCGGCGTTTTGTGGATTGGTCGTCCTTGAACAAATAAACATAAAATAAATATTTTGGATATAGACGTGAAACAAGACGCAAGGAATACGTAAGTGAAGGAGATGGTGTGAAAGCAGAAAATAATGAAGAAGAAGACGAAATAATTTGAAAGTAGTAAGTGCTCTTGTTTGCATAGTTTGAAAGTATGAGTGTGGTTTAAAACAATATCCATGAGATCCGTGTGGCCAGGCGTAATTTGTATACTAGGGTGAATAGTAGATTGTTATAAAAGGGGAGAAAGCGACCCATTTCACTCAAGAAATGGGTGCTTTCACCCGAGTTAAACATACTATTTTTCATTTTAACTGTGAGGAAAGAAATATTGTATTTCTTTTTTTGTGATGCAATCGAAGGTGTGTTCCATTTGATATCCGCAAAGCGCACGGCCGGCACATTTTGGCGTTTCACATGGTCCGCGAGCGTCGCCAAAATGGGCGTGCGGTCGGACGGCAAGTGCAACGCCCGCCGACAACTTTTTTTTGGAAGTATTGGTTTCACGGCTTTGGCCAATGACCCACTGTCTACACTTACGTGGCAGGGATGGAAAAGCTATTTTCCACCCGGCTATCTACACATAAAAGTTCAACTTTCTGAACAGGAGACATGAAAAAGCTGTTGCTAAGAACCATCATAAGTATCATATTTAATTTGGCACACAATGCCCCAAACACCCTTATATTATAATAATGATTAAATATGTTCAAAAACATAAGGGCGTTAGAGAAGGCCTATGCCAAGAGGCACACTGAAATCAGGGATTTCCTATTAATCAGAAAAATACTCTGTATTGTAACTAAATCCTTGATTTCAGAATAAAGGCTTATTATTATATACAAAAATGACAATTTGAGAGATTACCACATCCCAGACTTTGAACCAAACCTCAAACTTTGTCCCTCACAAGCACTTTCTGAGCAAAAGAACATAAAATATGCCTTATTTTAAGCTCTTTTGCTCAGCTTATAAGCTTTCAGAAAATTTAATCTCTGCCAAAAAAAATAATTAATTTAAAACCCGTTAGAAAAACAACACATTTAAAAAACTGGATACAAACAGCTATTATCTGTCTTCATCATCATCAAATTTAAGAGCTAGGCTCTTGTCGGTGGAGTTTTTTCCATTCCTCTCTGCTTTCCGCCCTTCTCTTAACCTCCTGATACGACCCGACATTTATCTTTTCTTTTATAACTGCCTTTAAATAATAATATCAAAAAGAGAAACAGTGAAAATCAACAGCCGGCATCATATATACATATTTCTGAAACTACAAAACCAGCGCAGTTGCGGGTTCGAATCCCGCAAGGGGCAAGGGTGTTTGTGTGATGAGCACAAACATTTGTACCTAAGTCATGGATTCAGGAAACATATTATAAGTATGTCTATTCGTTATCCTAGTCACCATAACACAAGCACACGCTTAGTTTGGGGCTAGGTAATTGATGTGATTTTTTTAAACTATTATTTTATTTATGTTACAAAAAGTAATAAACAAAATGAAACTGCTTACCTTATGATTACCCTTAGTGATGTCTCCATTCACTGACTGTGTTTTAGGTTTAGGATCTTTTGGTTCAGGTTTCTCTTCCACTCGGGGTGTTTCATTCATTTCTACATCGGCTTCCACCTTCATCGATGTTGGTTTTTCAACAGGTGCTACTTCTTTGGGAGGACTTGGTTCTGTGGGTTGATGTGTTTTTACAGGGGAAACAGGCTGAAGAAAAAAATAATAAACACCATTAAAAATTTTTTTCATTATTATTACTAACTGAGTGATTCTCCGGAAAGCATTCTCCGCGTCACCTTCGTGGCGATTTTTAGTTAAAGTTTTTATGAAAAGAAAAAATACTACACTAAAGAAGGCCTAAAATTATAATGAATCCTGTTAGAATCAAACAAATCGGTTTGTTATTCCCTCCGATATTTAATTTTGAAATTTCGGTACCCACGAAAGTTATTTCTGATTTCACGAAAGTTACGAAACGTATTTTTTCATAGCGAAGTCATATTTTATAACATAAAAATATTTCAAATAAAACCTAAATAACTAATATTATACCTGTTTTTTAAAAAGAATATAGTTTTTTGAAGTTAAAAGCGTGAAAAGCATTAATAAATAAATCTCTAAACCTTTAATATAGTAAAAGGTTTCGATTTGACGATGAAGTAGAAATAAATGTTTTGTTAGCAGATAACTATAGCTAAAGTTAATACATAAAACAACTTAAAACATAAAATAAATTTCATGTATCAGCAGGCAAATGACTGATAATATAATATCTGTTAGCTGTTATTAACTGTGGGCCAGATCATTTTGTCTTTTGTTCATTTGGTCGGCTGTTCTTGTTACATGACTTTGTCAATGATTGTTCACCATGTAGCCAGCAGTCTTCTTTACTGTCTACAAAAGTCTTTTTTTTTACTAACTCAATTTTATTTAGCGTATTTTTCATTTCTTCGTTACACATGCCCAATCTATCTCAGTTAGCTTTGAACCATCTTTTTCGCAACAGGAGCCAATTTGAAAAAGTCTGGTTCACTCGTAACGTCATTTAACGAGTCATATTACTTTTGCTGCTTACCACAGCACCTCCATCTTAATTATTATTTTATTATCTTATGGGTTATAAGATGTTTCCTCTTAATTTAATATGAGATACAAAAAGCCATTGTATTTCACTGAGAAAGCGATTCTTGTTTCAACTTATGCGCTGACCACTGACTAGTCATTATGGTCTTTATATTAATTCAAAACAATTCATAGTTTAGATGTTTCATTTTGCTGCGGATTTTTCTAAAAACAACAATAGAGATAAATGGACACACTTAGGGGAGGCCAATGCCCAGCTATCGGACAGTAACGGCATAAAATGTGTAATATTTTAATAACAATTAGTCCGTCAATCTTGCTGGTGGACGCCCTACGCTAAGCTCTTGACCAAATAGAATCCAATCAAGAACCTTTCTGCACTGCGCCCTGCTTACTGCCACTTGAGCTTGGTGATCTACAGGATAGTCTCATAGATCATTTAGACATAGGTCTGTTACCTTAGTTCTTCTACGTATCTCTTTAATTCAATCCCGTGGAGAAACACCAAACATATAGCTCGTTGTGTGTCCTTAAACTTTTTTACTACGCCCATAGAAAAAGACCATGTTTCGGATTAGTTCTAGACGTTCATTTATAAGCACTGAAGTATTTGGGTCAAAAAGATGCCCTTGCGTAGTTTTTCGGACTCTGTCCAGCCAAGGTGAACCTACGAGTACCTTATTAAATCACTTGTCCCAGGTTAACGTACTCCTGTCGTCTAAAACAGTAGATCACAGTTTTCCTTTATAATAGATACAGGAGAGAGTGCCACTTGAACACGGGAATTCGACTAAAATTCGTCTGGCCCTAGTTAATTTACTTGTTGGGAGACAAGCATAGTGCCAAGACCCTCCAGCTTTTTTGCCCCAACTGTGTGTGTGATGCTATTAATAAAAGGTGTGTGATGTATTGGTTATGCCAAATCCTTTTTATTCCATATGTGCACACATTAATCAAGGCCAATGTTTTATCAAGTTATTTGTATATGAATTCTATGGAGAACTTTCCTTATTGATGTCGATAAATTAATAAGCCAACCATTTGTTTAGTTAGTAGAACATCAGGGTTCAATCAAATAGGCATATCAACCTAATTTGACTAAAATAGATAAATACAAAAAAAACTCATGCTGTAGAAGCATGAGTTTTTTTTGTATTTATCTACACAAACTATCGTTTGCTAATACCTTTGGGAGAAAACGATAACACGAATATTTAAAAACATCTACAGACCGATAGAGAAGTAAATTAAGATTGCATAAAGAGACCTTCGTAACCTCACGTGGAGTGAAAGATAACCTTCGTGGTCAAATGTCCACGAAAACCATGTCACGAAAGTTACGAAAATTTTACGTTTTCAAAAATTTACAAGTTGTTTTTTGATGAATATAAAAACTAAATAGCGGACGAAGAAATTGAAAAGGGGTTTTATACTGAATATTCAACACTTACGTCTAAATCATTCTATTATCTTTAAAATTTTACCTTCAAAAGGTTGCCAGAAAAAAGTTAATGAATTTATGTGCCTGTATTTTCTGTATCAAAGCGATAAAAAGGCATTTCTCCTCTAATTATGCTGTAATGGAACTAAAGTTTCCGTAGGGCCATTAAGCTTGTCAGAAAGTTGAGGCTCTTTGATGCTATGAGGCTTTATATGTCGCGTTCACGAATCTACCACAATCGTGTGACCGAGACAAAATATTTTCTAACTCTTTCTGTTTAAACAATATTATTATTGTTTTAATAATTAATTAATCTTGACTTATTAACAAATTTTTTGACATATAGTATGTGTACATAACACAACAAACAATAAAGATATTAGTGGTTGAACTGAGCACGAGGTCGTGCGGACGCGCGGAGAACACCGGTTTTGCTCCCGTTTTCGGCGGTTAAGTATTATTGAAAAAATTACTGTAAGGCTTATTTTATGTTTAAAACTATGTTTGTGTAGATGAATAAACAGAGAATCATTTAAAATTGATTCTGAAGCTGTTTATTAAATGGGTTGGGAATTAAGAACATGTGACCACCAAAAACCGGCCCTCGGAGAATCACTCAACTGCAATCTGTCTAGTGGACTATTCAGCAATATTTATGATGTAGTACCTATGTATGTATGTGCATATGCAAGGTACATATCCAGTGACATGTCCTTATAATTTATTTATAATTAAAGTAAATCACATGGTAATTAAAATAATAATAAAAAAAAAGAAAATCTAAAATATTTTGTGTCTCATCCATCGTGTTGCTATATTATAAACTGAGCTTAACTATACAGAAGTGTATAGACTACCGCCTTGGAGTAGTTGTCTGCAATCCGGGCTCCAATGCTAGCGGTTATGGCTTCGAATCCCTTAAAGGGCATATGTTTGTGTGCTGAGCACAAGCATTTATTCCTATGTCATGGATGTTTATAAAAGTATGTCTGTCCAATAATTATAAATAATTTTGAAAAGGTAATTGGTGTGATTGTTATAAAACAATTTAATTTAACAAATACCTTAGGTGCTTCAGAAATAACAACAACTTCAGGCTCTTTAGGAGGTTCATCAACAGTCATAGGTTCAGACGTGGCCACCTCAGCTTCACGCACGGGATCACTCTGTACTCGCTGAACGGGAGTCTCTGCATCATGACTTCGGGCCTCCTCCTTTTCTGGGATGTCTGTCTGCTCTATACAATATGGGGAGTTGCTGTCTTCTTTCAATAATTCCTCTAAAAGAATTCCTTTATATTAGTTATTAAAGAATTTAACTTGTGTCAGTTCATATAGAAAATAAATGTACCATTTAAATTTATGTTTTTGACATATTGCATTAAGTTATCCTTTTATCTTAATTTGAAGGACATAATAGTTTTTTTGTACAACCAAGAAATTAACTCTCAAAACAGTGGGTATGTCCGTTGAAAAATATTATGGCCAGGTTTGGAAATTACCTTTGATCCTTTCTGCTTGCAATGCAACTAATTTATCACATTCCACCTTCTCGCTCTCACTTAATTTCTCTTCTTTGGCATTTTCATCACAGTTTCCCGCCTTTTCTGGTTTTGCGGGTGCAACGTCTTCTTTCAAGGGGTTTCTCGTTACACCCACTTCGATGTCTCCGATCGCCAACGGATCAACCTCATTTTCGGTCGCCACTGTCGATGGCGTCTCATCAGCCACCGGCTGCTCCTTCACAGATTCTTCTATTTTAACGCTGGTATCGTTCATGTTTATTTACATATTTACGACTCACAAGCCACAGCACAGTGTCACCACGCCGCAACCAGGTTCATTGACTTGAAAGTGACCATCATAACCGTATCTGAACATTTGCGGAAGACACAGAATAAGCACACAATCCAGCTGTTCTTGACAAAGAGATCTGCAGAAAATAAACAATACAAACGGCCAGAATGATTGGAATTTCTTCTCCAAATTGGGTAATATCACGATGCGCAAGCAACGGCAGCCGTGAGCTCAGGAGTCATTTTATGATATTCCGTAATTTAGGAATGTCAAACAATATTTTAGACAGCAAACCTTATTACGCTTTTAATGGATCACAGGGTAAGTTTTGTTTTACTGCAGTAGTAAATTAAATAATAAGCAAAATAAGTGCAACTGTCGGAGATTTGGAGGACGCAAATTGCACGCAAACTGTTGGGGTGACCAGAATATATTTCGGTAATTCAGCTATTCGTCGTAATTTTCTACCAAATCAGTGAATATTTATTCGCTTCGCTTTGACTGTCAAAGTAGCACTAGTAGCGCAAAGACCAATTACAAAGCTGTTTTTGTATTATTAGTGAATTTAGACCATTAATGAGGACACCAGTTTCCTCATAACTTAAAACTTTTTAGCACGATATAAAGACTAAGTTTCATATTTAAAGTTATTAATAGAATAATATGTTATAAATAAGCGTGCATTATTACACCATGTAGCTTGCTAGTTTTATGACTCTAAAATAAAAAAAATCTGAAGAAATTTATAAAATTTTAATTATATTTGCCTTAACTCAAATATTTTCAAAGGGAATACAAGTCCCAAAGCTGAAAATTGGCAGGAAATAATCGGAAAAAGAAATTCCAAGTTTATCTCAGCTTTAACAGGGCTTGATACAGTGGTGGCACTATCTGAGATCAGCATTCACTTGCCAACCCCATTTAAATAGTCTAAGGAAGGATTCATCATAATATCAGTTCTATCAGTTTAATGCCTGCAGTTCTATCAGTTTGGCGTTCGTGACTTACAAACTAACATTGTGGACGCTTGACACGAGTTTCGTGCAAGCAGAAACTATTATTAAATATATTCTTTAAATACATGTATAGCATGACCAAAAATATCTAGGACCTCGCCATGTTGCGGAAAATAACTGGAACTAATTCCTTTTACTGGCAACAGATGCCAGTAGAAGTGTAATCGAATTTTCTAATATGTGATATTTTTATGTGTTAAAAACGCCGAGAACTATTCGATGTCGTATAAGAAAAGTGATTTTTAACATGTGTTGTATACAGTTCTGACAAGAAAATCAATGTTATTACCATAATATCTTTAAATGAATAACTGATTTACTTGTCATAATATCACAATTTTTGGTATGTTTATAGAGCAAACATTAAGACTTGGCTGCTAATGACAACGGAGAAAATTTTAATAATGATTTTGAAAAATGGTACTACTTGTTTTGAGAGTTTTATTTTCTTTATTTTAACCCTGCTTAGATATCTTACTAAAATAGTTCTAAGAAATTAAAAAAAATATATACAATATTAAATATTAATATGAGAAATATGATAATTTAGAAGAAGGTTATGTAATTTTACTTTTACCTGACTGGGGTTTAGCAAAAGTAATTCCAAATGGTCGAAATTTTAAGGCCATTACAAATATTCACTGAGACTTAAATATATGTTGTAAGGGGAAGGAACCTGCTTTTAAGAGAGAGAAATGACCAAGGCCAATATTATGGAGGTATCTCGCGTTTATTAGATAAAGAAAACTAAACGCTAGTTACACATCTAATTAACAAAACAGACAACCATTTTAACTACTTAGGCAAAGCAAAAAAATAAGGCAAGGACTGCTATATAAATATGTGCAAAAACTACTTGAAAAGAACTAAGTAAAGTCCAAAGTTAGGATTGCTTTATGCATATGGCACTAAATAAAATAAGCTATAGTCTGACCAGAAATATATGGGACCTGAATTAAGGGTGCTTCAAATGCGCTTCATATGTCAACACTCGGTATAATCATACCAGCGTAGATTGGCCACTGAACATAAAAAGCATATTTTGTATATTATGTTTACATTCATGTTAATTTTTTAAGCCTGCTACCTAAATGATAACAGATTCTACGATAAAATAACGCGACAGAACACTCGCAAATTGAGTACTTATTAAATTCAGTAACTCTTCGTAATATTGGTCTTGAATTTTGGACTAAAACACAATTATTTTTGCAAAACCACAAATGGGTAAAAGAAACATTAATCCATAATCATAATTTTATATAATTTATGGGAAATCTTGAAACACTCTACGAACTATTTTAGTTGTTTTATCTCAGTAGGGTTGAAATAAAGAAAATAAATCTGGAACCAAGTATTCATTATAATCATTTTTTAAAATCGTTACTATAAAATTCTTCCTAGCCGTCAGTGGCCAATTTTCACTATTCGAATTCACACTATATAACCTACCAAAAATTTATGATGACAACTATATCAGTAATTAATTTAAAGTAACCGCGGTGATCACTTAGACTTTCTAGTCATAAAATACTACAGCACATGTTAAACCACTTTTCTTTTCGAAAACAAATAGTTCTTGGTATTATTATCACATAAAAATTGCACTTGGTCGAAAGTTACATTACGCGTCCACTTTGACACTAATCATTATGACAATTGATGACATGTCAGTGACGGCTTAAGGTTTCTGTTGCCAGTAAAAGAAATTAGTTCCAGTTGTTTTCCGCAATATGGCGAGGTCCCATATATTCTTGGTCAGGCTATAATAAAGCTAAAGCAAAATGTCTAAAGCAAGGATTGGTTTATAACCATGAGCAGTTAGTCTTTATAATGAAATGCGTGGTAACAAAGCGTGAGTCTAAATTATGACAATAGCCAAGCAAATATCTATCTTAAGCATATATGAATACGCGAGGCAAGGAACGATACAACACGGTAACCCGGTTCCTTCCGTGTTACGAAAACAATATTTTAAAAATAAATATTTATTGTTCAGTAAACAATCTACGCTGGTATGATTTTATCAAGTATTGTCCTAAAAAAGGATTTGTATTTAGTAACGCCCTTAATACAAGTCCCATAGTATTTCTGGTCTGGATATATGATGATTCATGCTGTTGAGAAAGATTAGTAAAAAATGTTCTTTTAATGGTTTTAAATTGTCTTAGTTTTCATGATTTTTTAAATATAGCCTGACCAGGAATATATGAGACCTGAATTAAGGGCGCTACGAATCCTCTTTATATGACAACATTGATATAATCATGCCAGTGTAGAGTGGCAACTGAACATACAAAATGTATATTTTATATGTTTGCATTTAATGTTTCATTTCTACGTCTAATAATAACAGATACTACGATACATGAACATGACATAACACTCGCAAATTAGGCACTTTTAAAGTCAATGGCTCTTTGTAATATTGGCCCTAAAATTTGAAATAAATTGGAATTATTATCGCTGAACCATAGTCGGGTAGAAGTGAAATTACCTATTGTCCTTCTAAATGGCATTATTTATCAAGTTATCAGACTATTAATATTATTTATATTACATTTTTGGAACTTTTACAAACTATTTCAGTTAAATATCCAAGCAGGGTTAAAATAAAGAAAATAAAACTCTCAAAACAAGTTCAAAAAATTGTAATTTATTAAAATCGTTCTTAAAATATTCTCCGTCGCCTTCAATAGCCAATTCTCACTGTTCGCACTATAAGACGTTCCAAAAGTTCTGATATGCCAACTAAATCGGTAATACACATTACAGAAATTATGTTGATCACATAGATTTTCCTGCCGAAAATTATTACAACACATGTTGAACCACTTTTCTTCTACGATAGCAAATAGTTTTCAGCGTTTTTAACACATAAAAATAACATACTCGAAAATTAGATCACGCTTCCTCTTTGACACTAATCATTATTACAATCAATGACATGACAATGACGATTTGTGGTTTCTGTTGCCAGTAAAAGAAATTAGTACCAGTTGTTTTCCGCAACATGGCGAGGTCCCATATATTTTTGGTCAGGCTATTATAAAACTACTAATTGGTATTTGTAACCTTGCAACATATTTTTGCTTCTAAAAACTAAATTGCAACTTCCGCCTTAATTTTCAAAATGTAAATAGTAAAATGAATATAGGTAAAATAGGTAGGCTTAACTGATATATGCTTAATAATCTTGGAATCAAATTGAAATGTGTTTTTGAAAGTAGATCACAATGCAAGCATGATGCAAGACAAAGCAAATAACTGATTGTGTATCTATAAATCATTTATTTGAACTTTGGCGCCACCGGAAACTTCAAATTCGTATGCATTTGACATTTCCTGTTTATAATAAAAACTTTTAGTGGAGTATCGCCAATATATAATTTATCGATGTCGATGTTATTTTAATTTTTATTTTGGTTCAACACTTTGTTAACTGTAGTAATTATTGGCCATTATTAAACGTAAATATTTTTGTTGGCTTGTTTTTTTTAGTTCCAACGCATTAAAATATTCAAAGAAACGTGTTACCTTGATGTATTTCACGATTTTTAAGCCGGCATCTAATCTTCATTAGGTAGTCATAGTTTTTAATTTGTATAATGTTTTTTTTTAGTTTGCTAATCAACACGTACAATAGTTTTTGCAGGTTAAGAGACAAATATTTTTTATTAATGAACGTAAAAAGAACATATTAAATAAATCTTTAACTAAGCATTTAAGTAATAGTCAAACATGCAATATTATGGCAGTGCGAAAATTCATTTATTATTTGAATAAACATGTTTTAAAAAAACACGCATAACACATGGGGAGTCGCAGTCTTCGTAATAGTAACTAGTCAGTTGATTTGATTTGAGTCAGTACCAGTCGATATTGCACGAGTGAACATTGGTCGATATGGTATACTGTGTAGGTTTTGCTAGTAGTAAAGCTCAACACTAATGGATGATGAAAAAGCAAATGGCTGCCTCTCGATATCTACGTTCTCAAATTCCCACTAAAAAGAATCCGATGTAATTACATGAATTATGCGCTCTTTATGATAATGATTAGCAAAATAAGTCTGTAAAGATTACAAAGAACTTAAATACCACTATATTGGCAGCAAAAAGCTTGCTAAACCTGTAAAAATTGTAAACTAAAAACCTAATCCTAGCTTACACAATTCAGTAGGTCTTTACAAAAATATTTAATTGTGTTTGTGTCGGACGCACGCCCGTTTGATGATCTGGTAAGTCCATCTTTCTTTATTATTGTTTTTGTGGCCTTATTTTGTTACTTTTGGAAGTCTGTCGTGGTTGCGCTTTATCTGCCAAAATGGTGTACATTTTTGCAAGTGAATCGGTCTGTGTAATTATTTTTAAATAGTATTATTCCTATAGCATTTTGATAATATCTATTGGAGTGCTTATTATTTCTTACGTGACAGAATTACAGCAGTCATACATGTCGTGATTCATTAGACATTTTGAATTTGTACAGTCGGCACAAAAATCAATGTAAGTTAGTTGTCGTTTTAGTTCACAAATGGCACATGCATGTGGTTGGTTAATTATCTACCCATGGGTACCTAACTTTAACTGAAATGTATTTTTTATCAGATATGTTGGTCTTGTAAAGGGTATGTCATGGATCAGCTGATTTGTAAATTCCTTAGGTACTGATCACAAAAAAGTGTTTAGGTATATTTATAATTTAGAATTGCTTTTTTCAACTGATAAGGAGAAATATATTACCAAATATATGCTTTGATAAGGAAAAGGATCAATCTAATTTTTATTTTTACTGCCGATAGGTCCTATAATTTATTTCTACTTTATCACCATTTTTATCTAAAGAGAAACTGAACTTTTGGTCAAATGATTTGGTTAAATTCTGAGTTTGGCGATGAAAGTGCCAATTGTTTTCCTGTTGTGCGATACAAATATTATTTTGGAGAAGGTATGTTAAGCGAAAGAATCTAGGTTTCATTTAATCAATGACTGACAATATCTAATAAGAAGACAAACTGGCTAAGACAAAATTGTTTTATTTTCCTGAGCATACAAAACTGCATTCTTCTAAGTTTGTTCTGGGGTTATTTTTTAGTGGAGATGACAATATTTTTCTTGTCTAAGTATTTAACGAATGACTGTCATCAAATAAGTTCTTCAGAAAAGCATAAAACTGTTACTACTGAGTTAACTTAGTTATTTTTTGTGTGGAAAAAAAATCGAAGAATTTGATATTTATGATTTAAAATAATTCTTAAATAAACAATAGCCTTCACTCCGTATTTATCTTATATGCAACCCCCTTTAAGATAAATTGATCAGATAAAGATCTGACAGTGAATTATTGTATACATAATGGAAACCCAAGTTTTAATGGTTCTAGTATGGTCCAAATGTCAAAACCAAGCTATTTAATTACAATTCTGTTACAATTTTTCTAGCATAATAATTTTGCTTACTTCCTTTACAGATGCCTCTACTGAAAAGTAGATAAGGATATTGCTATCCCTTGTTCTAGAACAAAAGATGATCAAAATTAAAAAAAAAACAATCTGCAATTAAAAAAAAATCTTTTCCTATTTCTAAGCTCATCTTTTGTTTGCTAGAACCCATCAAATTGAATTTAATTTGTTGCAGTTGATGTAATGTGAAGGTGCCGGCTCAGGGCGGGCCCGCCGCCCCTCGCATAATGGAGCGAAGCTACGAAAAGCGGCACAGCAAGCACCACAAAGAGAAGCATAAGAAGCGCTTGCACAAGAAGTACAGGATCCATGGTACACATGAACAATCTTACGCTACAGTCAACTCTGTCAAACCTCTAGTGGAGTATTCCGATGTTAGCTCGGAGGAGCTGTCGGCGCCCGAAGCCGGCGAGATCGAGAGCGAGGCCAGCTCGATCAGCCGGCACATCGCAGACGACCTCGACCGCACGAGGAAGTCGCATCCTATACGCACGTTTGTCGACAACAAGACCATATCGGTGACCACTTCCAGCCGCCGCGACGATTACATTCTCACACATGATTCTTCTTCGGCAGCTTCGAGGAAGCGCCGCGGGCTCGAATATGTTGACGAGCCGGAATTCGTCGAGCAAAGATATAAGAAGAAGAAGGACAAAAGGAAGAAGGATAAGAAAAAGAAGAAGAAGAAGTCAAAGCATCCGTCCCGATCGGCGAGCTTGGAGAGTTTGTCGCCGGACGACAACGTGGTGCCGACTGAGCCGCCGGTGAGGGGCGCGAGTCCGCCGCGGTACGAGAAAGTGCCCATTAGCGAGTGGGAGAAGGCTTCCTCCCCGCTTCGGAATGGGTCGTGTTCGCCCGTGTCGCCCACCACGCCGCCTCTGCTGCGTGAGCGGCATGACCTGTCGCCCAGGCATCGCGAGTTGTCGCCCAGGCATCGCGAGTTGTCGCCCAGACTTCGGGAACTGTCGCCCAGACATCGCGAGCTGTCGCCGAGACATCGCGAGCTGTCGCCCAGATTACGGGCGCCGCTGCACCGCGAACCTTCACTGCATCATGTGATGCCATTTTCCCCGCATCGGGATAGATCTCCAATAGTTAGGTGAGGATCATTTAATTTGTTTCGATTACTTATTCTCTTCCAGTCCAGGCCAAAGAAAATGCAGTTAAGAAAGTTTTCGTAACACTTTCATTTAAGTTAACTTTTAACTTTTTCGTTTAACTATACCTGTTTATCTGGATAGTTTGTTATCAAATGAACTGTTTTTCCAAGATAACATCAGTCGGTTCTATTGAATTCTACTTAATGGTTTGTCTTCTGTATTATTAGCTAACTTTCAAAGTCAATATTTGTAGGAATCTGGTTAAACCACAATTAGATAAAATTACCTACTTATTTTGTGCAATATGCTTATTTATATTTATATATTCCATGTTTCAATGCTTGCTGAAGGAAGTTACTTAAAATGGCGTCGAATATATTATGACGTCACAGTAATGTTAGATTACGATCGACATCAGCATGAATGAGCATTAGAAATGAATGAAATTGGTTTTTATTACACAGTAACATACAATAACGACTCATAGATTATTAGTATTATTTTGTATAATAATAATCGTAGTAATTAATGTCTGGGCTATCACTTATATTTGTTGAGGCCAATGCATTGTCATATCATCATGATTTTAAAATTTAAAAGATGAATTAAAGCAATTCCTGTTCCATTATTACCAGCATTTCAATATTTGCTTTCTATTTGCCGTTTGTTATCGGTACCAATTAAAAATAACGATTTCTTAAAACATTGTTTGTGGTTGAAGCTGGTAGTAAGAGCAGTTGGTATGGGATTTTATCGAGTTCGTGACACACTTACTTCATTATGCTTGAGAATCAGTAAATCACATTGAAAATGAAAGATAACAGCTTAGTAATAGGGCAATTTCACAGTGGCGTGCTTTTTAACGCAAATATCATCGGAAGAATGTAACTCGAATAGTCATTTGGTAAATAAACCGCCGTTGAGAGAAGAGAGTAGAGAGGGAGACGAACAAATATGTGTGACAATTTCGTCGCGAGCGAATTACAGTTGCATAGAGATTAATGAAGTGGAAGTTCTTGGTGAAAAGATGATACAGGTCCTTAAAATGTTTAAAAAATATATTGTAATAAAAAAAACTGCTGTGACATTCATATTTAATTTACGCTCAAAGTTAATCCATATTAATATTATAAATGCGAAAGTGTGTCTTTCTGTCTTTCTGTTACCTCTTGACGCTTAAACCACTAAACCGATTGATATGAAATTTGGTGTGGAGACAGTTCGACACCCTGTAAAGGACATAGGCTACATTTTGTCGCGTTATAAAAAAATAAGGGGGTGAAATAAGGGACGAAAGTTTATATGGAAAATCCAACTCTTGCGAGCGAAGTCGCGGGCAACCACTAGTAACCAATAATCCAAGATTCTAATCAATCCCTCCAGGCTTTATGCGTACCCATGAACAGTCCGCGGTAGCCACGGCCGTGCCAGTGTCAAAATACTCATTTAATTTAACCATTTAACAATACATTTTCTATTGTGTCTGGAAACATGATACGTGAAGGTTTAATGGATAGGCAAACTTCTTCTTCGATTTCATATCGGTTAATAATTCGGGCGTTACACAAATGCACTCATATACAGGGTGTCCCAAAACTCAGCGTTAAGCGGAAGTGACGCGATTCTATTGCTCAAACAACAACTTTTTGTATGGGACCAACATCGAAATCTCAAATTTTTTTTTGACTTCTTCATACAAACTGCCCTCAGCTGATCGGCACTTTTGTATGGGGAAGCCAAAAATGTTTTTGAGATTTCGATGTTGGTCCCATACAAAAAGTTGTGTTTGAGCAATAGAATCGCGTCACTTCCGCTTAACGCTGAGTTTTGGGACACCCTTTATAGGACTTTACACTTATTGTTTCTATACTACTTATTTAGGGCCACGTATCTCCTTTCTTTAATTAATCAAACTAGTTACACTACAAACACAAGTGTTTTAAGGCGATCACTCTCTATCGTGATTGTGTCGTAATTTCTCTAGTCAGATAAACGACAGAAGCCGGAGACAGTTGAACTTTAAAATTAGGCCTTCGCTGACAGAGTGGTGGCTTGTATGACGCTCGAACTCTCTCCCAGTGAGACTGAACCCTTATCAAGTTGTTAAGTCGATAATGGATTATGGATGCATCGCCTGTACACAACAGGCAGTCGCATTCCGAATTGATATACATCGCCGAACGCTTCTTTAGTTTAAATGCAGCTTCAGATGTGTCGAGTACTACATTACCTTATTTGACAGTTTTATTTCGGGAGACCAGTTAAAGAAAGATTTTTAAAAGGCTGTAGTCTTGGAGATTGGCGAATTCGCCAATATGTAATCAAAATGAAGACTCGTAATAAAAACTTAATAGCTGCGTTTCTTTGTTCCCTGAACAAATACCTATTATGTAAATAAAAACGGTTTTCAGTATGCTCTGTTAGACAAAATTAAACTACATAATTGCTTATTTTTATAATACAAACTATTTAATGTGTTTATAACTTTTCATGCGGACGTTTAGTGAAATGATGAGGTAAATTTTGTAATTAACTTATTCTTTATTATTTTTGTTTTCCGTTTACAATCAGGTATTAACTAAGTGAAATCAGATATTCTGTTGACCTATTTCGTAAGGAGCTATCTGTATGTTTGATCCTAGGCGTCTTTCTCGCTCACAGCTCGAGTGAGTGAGACAGCACGAGTCGAAAATATGGAGATTGTGTGGCAGAGTAGGGCTTCAGCTTTTAAAATTACGAATGCATCTGCTTATGTCTTGAAGGCCTAAAGCACATGAAGCTTATGAAAAAAGCCAATATTTTGACGTTTCATTTCCGAGCTTATAAGTATAGCATGCTTACTTTCTTCGCTGGCGCATTGACCCAGCCAGAGTAGATATCAACTTATGAATTGTAATTAGGATCCAATTTGTTCCTAACTTCTGTTCAGAAATCGGAGTAGATTGCTTTGTCGGTATCTCAAAAATCCAAATCTCAAAAGTTTTAAACTTAAATGGTTTCTAGTCGTAAAAATAAATAAAACACAAAGTTGTGTAAAGAAAGTGCCAAGCCAAGTAATTACAGCTGTAATAAAATGAGTAAGATATTATGATATAAATAGTAATTTTGCGTTTTTCAAAAAAAGACATATCCATATTATTCCAGCACTGTCAAAGTACATCACTGAGTTTATTACATCTTTCTATTTCCTAACTACTTCCTAACGTTTCTTACAAATAGGATGGTGTAATAAGTGTTTTTAAACGATGCCACCCTTTCCAATATGTGTGCTGTAACCTTAAGAATTCAGATTTTTTTTTTTATTAATAATAATAACTTATTCCTCCCAGGCGAAGACAAAAGTCGACGACACCACACACGCCGTCCGCACCCCCCTACCACGAAACGGTCACGATAGACTCGGACGAGCCAGAGTACGAGCGCCGTCGCGAGTACTGGCCAGACCACAGGCTGCAGTCGCCTATCATGGTGCCAGGTATGTTAATGCGAAGGTATATTATCTAGAGGTGCGTTTCCACTAACGCGCAGCTGGATGGAGTGGAGAGGAGCCGATCGAGAGTGTATTGACAAACGCAGTGCTCGGGCCGGAATTTGAATGAAATATACTTACAAAACAATAATTAAATCTACTTGACAAACATAATATTACTAGTATCGCAGTACTGCATGAACAAAACTTCGTTGCTCATTTATTTAGGTTTACCAACAGTTTGATGTATACTATCTAAATACAGTACCGTTACCATGAGTTTACTGTGGTTTTACTCGCTAGCGACGACGTAAAAAAAGTGTATGGAAATTTTTAGTTCTTCAAGTAACCGCTAGAGGCGCTGTGCAATTTTCCACACTCTCAACTCAATTTTTACGTCGTCGCTAGCGAGTAAAACCGCCGTAAAATCATGGTATCGGTATAGAAGCTATTTACTGGTAAACACCATAATGTCAAAATTAAACAATAATATTTAAAACATTTGAAGAAAGTAATCACACATTAATATTTTCGAATACTTCTAGCGCCATCTTGCGCATCAATGAGAACTTACTAGAAAACTCACTGCAATACGCGAACAGTAACATTACGTACGTCTGTCTACAGACTCGCCGATCCACGACCCAGTGCGGGGTAGGGAGTACAGTCCGCGGCGAGGCCACCGCCGCCGCAGTCGCAGTCGCCGCCACCGCAGTCGCGACCGCGAGCGGCACCGCGACGCGAGGCAGCCGCACAGGCACGTACAAAATGCGACTTTGTTGTCTTTGTATTAGGGTTCCTTTTCCCCATTTGTAACGCGGCGACGCAGCAGCACAGGCACATAGAATATGCGCGTTTGTTCTATTTGTATTATGGTTCCTTTTACAATATGTACTGCGGCGAGTTAGCCGTAGTCGCCGCCACCGCAGCTGCGACCGCGCTCGGCACCGCGACGCGAGGCAGCCGCACAGGTACGTACAATATGCGACTTTGTTGTGTTTGGGTTATGGTTCCTTTTCCCCTTTGTAACGCAGCCGCAACCGCAACCGCAAGCGGCACCGCGATGCGAGGCAGCCGCACAGGTACTTACAATCAGTGGCGTGCCTGGGGTATCGCGACAGGCCAAGCCAAGCTACAGCTTTGGCACAAGTTAATGGTCTTTTATGATTCTTGAAAATGAGCACTGCTGTTGTTGAAATGAAATTACTTGATTCTTCATGTTTCACTGTACTCTTTCTTCATACCTCTAATACATTTAGTTCTTTCGGCTAATGGCAAGTTAATCAAAGCACACTGAAGGCATCATAACCAGTTGTATTCCAAACATGGTTTTCATTAGAAAAAAATATGCAACACCAACAATATAATTTATTGGAATGCGAGCAGCCAGCTAACCAATGAGTTTTATAAACTGATCTGTTAAATTGTCTCTTGATTGATACTTACTTGTTTGCGAAATATTCAAATCCGGTGTCGGCTTTGGCGAAGCTATGAGTTGTTTTTTCTCAGCAAAATTAAAAGATTTTACCTTGCCCCCGCTAAACACTTGCACACATTTCAAACCTTCACAAGGAACAATGTTATTATCACTAGCGGCACTCATTTTGTAATGAAACAAACTTTCATACAATTTAGAAAAAACACAACGAAATTTCCTCAAACTCTCCCTCGACTGACAATATACGTGAAGTTCGCCTCTTTCGGTCATAAACAAACCCTATTCATTCATTACCTACTCCCGCCCGCATTACGTTCGCACTTGCACGAACTTCATTTGAAAGCCCGGCTTAATTCTTTATACTGACCGACTATAGATACTTACCGGTAGTTATACGTCTTTTACACACTTTCCCATATGTGTGAAGAGTACGTCCGGAGCCGTGAAGCAAGCCTCATAAGAAGCCCACTGGTGCGAGAGAGACGCTAGATAACGTTCTAAAATCGCGCGCGAAACGCGGGTTTGTTTGCTCTTACGCTAGATGGCGTTACGTGTCGCGTTTTCACTAAAGTTTCGATAAAGAATTAATGCACGCGCGAAAATTTAAGTGTAAATAAAATGTGTTCGATCTTTTTTATTTTTTTACACTAAGGCAAGCCGGGCTTTTTGGCTTATATGGTGGTCCCGCCACTGCTTACAATATGCGTCTTTGTTGCCTTTGCATTATGGTCCCTTTTCTCATTTGTAGCGCGGCTAGGCAGTCGCTAAAAGTGACTTTGTTGCATTTGCATTATGGCTCCTTTTCCCATTTGTAACGCGGCGAGGCCACCGTAGCCGCGACCGCGAGCGGCACCGCGACGCGAGGCAGCCGCACAGGCACGTACAATATGCGACTTTGTTGCCTTTGTATTATGGTTCATTTTACCGTTTGTTACGTGGCGCGGCAGCCGCCGCCGCGACCGCGAGCGGCACCGCGACGCGAGGCAGCCGCACTGGTACGTTGAATATGCGTGTTTGTTGTATTTGTATTTATGGTTCATTTTACCGATTGTTACGTGCCGTGGCAGCCGCCGCCGCAGCTGAGACCGCGAGCGGCATTATGGTCCCTTTTCCTATTGGTACCGCTGCAAGGCAGCCGCACAGATTACTAGAATACAGGGTCACATTGTAAAGAGGTGCCAAAATATCCCGCAGCGAACATAAATAAAAAGTAGTTTCAGGCAAATCTCTCGAAATTTCAGTATGATGTAAATTCAAGTCTTCTAATTATTTTTGAATAAGGGCACAAGTCTATTAGATGTATACTTTCAGAAATAATTAAGTTTATATTTTTCTATTACTGCAATGATAGTGCATACAAAAAGAGGTAGATGGGCCATTAGCGCGCGGAAATTGATTGCCTCAAGTTGTGCAATTTGCTTGATTTTTCACTGAAATATGGCATTTGACACGTAAAGGAACGTGTGCTCGGAGCATCGAATTCGATAGTGGCAATTAGGACAAATAATTAAGAATAATTAGTTGGGTATAATTGTATGAAACAACTAAATTTATTTTTTCTGAAAAACATCTGAGAGTGTAGTGCCCTTATAAAACATATAGTATGAGACTAACTTTCACCTCATTGCATGTTAAATATGTTTGATGCTGCTAAAATTTCGGAGCCTTCTCTTTTAATCTGTTTTCCAGAACCCAAGCACGAAAATACCCATTTTCATGTGCGAAATCGCATCGCATGGGCAGTGTTGACGCAATGGGACGGTTAGACCTTATCATCATGTTATTTTGGATGCAGGTCTCACAGTAGAAGTTCTCTGAAGAGGCGGCGATCATCGTCTCGCACGCGCCGGAGGGATTCGCAGTCCCCGCCACGACATCGGCCGCGACATAGAGACCCTGAGCGGGATAGGCATAGGTGAGAAACACTTCCCCACTCAGATCATAGAAAAGACGAGACATTCAGACTCTGTAATCCTTCGTGAACCTGTATCGCCAAATTTATTTGTGTGTAACTACAAGAAGACTTGTAGGCATAAGGAACACTGTAAATACTATCCTCATCGCTCATTGGCGCGCAGTGACCGCACACAAATGACTATGAACTTCGGCCAATCCGCCGCGTAGATCGATAGTACCTTTTGCCCATGTCGCGTCGTTCGCACGAGTCACGTCTACATTCCATTCTTTCTATGATTCTGGTCGGGTCAATAAGGAAATCTATATTTTCTATCCTTATTTTGTTTTCATCCGTCTTATTAAAATCTAGTTTCTTGAGACTATAAAGTATGATTGCACAAATTGTCAACCACCGCGGTCCGCGAACCGCGAACCACTACAATACACTAAGACGGCCGTCAATATAAAAGCTTATGTCTCCCAGTAGAGGTAAACATGAGTCACCGAGCCCGCCGACGACGTTCCTGCAGCGGCGGATAGACTTCAAGGAGAAGATCAGCGACACCAGCCTCTTCGCGGAGCTGGTTAAAGACAAGCACAAGAGGGCTAAGGTGAGGAAAAACGGCTATTTTGCATACGGGTAGTCCAAACAGTGACGTCTAAAATTATTTTTTGGATTCCTTACATGCAGGGTACCAAAATATGTATTTAAGCCGAGTTTTCGTAGTTTTCGAGATAATATTTTTTTTCGTAAATTGTAAGAGTTTTTGGTCTAATCAGTTTAAAAAAAAATACGTCCATTTTTATGACGTTATGTCGGATTTTTTTATTGCAGAATGATCCTTATAAATTTAACTTACTTAGATAAAATTATCGGGTACTTAAGACTACAAAAGTTATCACCCTGTATAAATTATGTGACGTTGACAGTTAGGCTTCGCCACCGACCACCGCCACCGGTGCCTGGCGACTAGCTGATTTCGTTATTTTAAATAAATACGTTTTGCATGAAGTTGCTGCACACGTGAAGCGAGTGGCGTTCACTCGCGAGTCAGTGTCCACGACATGCTATTGCTATTTTGAAAAAACGTCAAAGGATAGTAGCGGCACTGACCACTGGTGGCCGCCACTGACCACATACGTTTGTGTCGGTTGTGGTTGGTAACCCATCTGCGCGGAGTCACTAGCCACAAGTCTGTTTTTGTTGCATGGCGGAATTGTAAACAATCTTTACATACCTTTTTAATAAATTATTTATTTAAGAGTAAGATAATTACACAAAAATAACAGTTTACAATAGTATAACTTTGAAGAGGTATGAGCTATACTCCCCTTCGCGGGCTCAGTGCGAATTGGTAGAGTGTCCGTGGGAGTTTGCAATGTAAGTAGCCAACTTTACTGTCAGAAACCGTCCTCAGGCCTTTGATTAGGCTCATTATTATTAGCTTCTTTTGTTTTTTGTGTAGAAACTCCAAGAGATCCTAAATCAGAAGGAGGAGGAGTCGCAGAGCGCGATGTCGAGTACGTCCATCAACAACCCCGAGATACTCACCATCGACGAACTGTCCAATGCCACCGCGGACAGCTCTACACAGGTCTGGAATTTGATATTTTTCTTACCGGGGACTCGATCCGGCAGCTTGTCACTCTGGAATACTATAGCTTACCGCGTTTTAGAGAAAAAAATGTTGCGTTTAAGCTTTTTATTCCATTTTCTGCTTAAGATTTTCAACAAATTAAGTTTATAGAAACACGTCGTATGAAATAAGCCGATCATGGAGCTCGTTTCGAGTATTTTTTAACTTGTCCGGATAAATTAATGATTCTTTTGTCTTCACAAATTGGTCTAACGTTCGAGATCTTCTTAGAATCGCTTCTAATGTGCCTTGTCTAAGATTAAATTAATTTTTTTCTATTTCTCTAATAAACAAACTAAAAGAGACTGACTATAATAATTAGATTCCTCAAACTGACCAGCTGTCAATTGCTAAGGAAATTACAGAATCCATAGACAATAGGGATGTCGGAGTTCGATGACCACTAAAGTTAGCCAAAACACGCAAAATCTTTTAAAAAATACCTAAAAAACCGCATCACTTTATTTTGCGTTACTAAATTGTTGTAGTCTGTATCTTGTAGTTTATTTGGCAGAGAAAGAGAGTGACTGAACTTAAATTTAACACGTTCCGACGCGGTATTCCACTCTGTTCCACTCCAGCATGACATAATCTTCATACAAATGTTTTGTACACGTCCACAAGCACTCACTCGTCCAAGTAATGTTCATACATACACAACGGCCATAACCTTACTGCCTCTCCTGTGTATGTGTATGTAAGATACTAAAATGGTCTAAGTGTACACGTGTTTTTGAGACTGGGAACACAAGCCTCCTGTACAGAATGACAGTAAGACTGCTCTCTATGAAACTAATGTAAATTCAACGGTTGTTACCGTAAGTGATTTTTAGATTGATTTTCGTGAAAACGGCGATACCCGTACTGCCATTGTACGAATTACACCTTTACGGTCTATGCCGTTACCGCTTAAATGTGTTAATCTTAGATATTGGAATCTAGCCAATATCTAACTTTACAATCTTTACCCAGGCGTCAAAAGAAAACGGCGACAGCGGGAAAGAGGGTAGCGGCACCAAAGATCAGGAGTTCGTAGACATCCCGATGCCGGTGCCGCCACCCTCCGATGACACCCTCGCCCCGCCTACTGAAGACGTCGTCCCGCCCCCGACAGACCCCGCGCCAGTACCGCCACCCGCGCCACCCGCGTCTGATGATGCTGAGGTAAGAATAACGGCAAAGACCAGGAGTTCGTAGACATCCATGACAGACAGACGTGTTTTTAGAGTACATTTGGCGACTCTAATCTGAGGTCTTATTCCTGTTGAATATGTCTGTATTTTCGAATGTAGCCGTTCCTTTTACTCACGACAGACTGACAACGCAAACGAGCGTGATGGCTAGACCCGAAATTACGGACATCGTCAACAGGAGGAGGGCCACTGGACCCGGCTTTCGAAATTATCAGTCACTAATCAATCAATTTTGTTCGTAGCTACAAAGGCCGGGTACCACCCCGCCCCCCCCTCCCGCCCCCGCGCGCGCCAGCGTGGTGGACGCGGCCTACCAGCAGAACAGCCAGCCGCCGCCCAAGCACAAGAGCCTCACCAAGCTGCCTATGCCGCCTAACACGCAGGTCAGTCAATCATCATCATCCTAGCGTCATCCCGGTTGTGCACTCGCAGGGTCCGCTTTGGACCATGATCCAGGAGGTGGCAGATCAGGTTATTACAGGGAAGCGACTGCCATCTGACCTCCGTGACCCTGTTAACAGGGGAACGGACCAGTTTGGATCATGGTTACGCGTTCAGTCGCCTGAATGTGCAGGTTACCTCACGATGTTTTACCTCACCGTAAGAGCATCGGTTAGTGAAACGACTAATGAACATAACTCAAGTCATTGGTACATGGCGGCACGTGGGATCGAACCGGTAACTCCCGCATCAGAGGCAACCCGCTAGCCACTGCGCCATCTATCAGGTCCACCGACGCAGGTCAGTCAATATTACAGAATATAATACCTGAGACTATAGTTAGAGCTCGGTTGCGTGCAGGTAAAAGTAACGTGCAGGTCGGTCATATACTTGGACGAATAAACAGCCAGCCGGCAAAAGAACACAGAATAAATACCAGTACTACGTACCAGAAGCATTACTTCCCAATGATATTCACAGAAATATTTACTCAATGTCTTCAACAATGTAAGTGTAATTAAAAGCGCCTTAGAATCAACCACTTTTTCGTTTAGACACTAACAGAAATCTATTACCAAGCGAATTTAATTCTTATATTTCTGGACAGCGATTCACAATACACTAAACCTATTCAGTGACGTCATATCATGCGGCGCGCTAAGGTTGACAGCTACAAGAAGCTACTACCGCGCACTTTTCTATCACTTTATTCACGCTCGTCCAGCCAGCGACGTAGTACCGCATGCCGATCAATAAGCTGCGCGCACGTGTCACTGCTCGCTCGCGAGTCCCAACTCGATTAGCCCACTACGGTGTGTCACCGCGCATAGGTACGTTTTTGCTACCCACGCGGGGAGATAGACCTGACGGAACACAGCAAGCTGCTTGGCGCCGGGTTCCGATGGGTGGTAGTGGTGGTAGCTACCAGGCGACACCTAACGAAGCCTACCATCGCTGATAGAATCGTTCAGCCGTCATCACAAACTGATGTTATGTTTTTCTTTATATCTTTCGATTTTGTTACAGGGTGACTCAAGGTATCCATTAGAGGTGGAAAATGTTGAAAATAATAAAATCATAATAATTATGAGCAATCGAATAAACATGTCAATAGAACCTGCATATTTACTAAAATATCACAAGCTAGAAGGGATCAACAATTATTCACAATTACTTTAAACGGAATTCATGTTGGTACTACTACAAGTATTCTGTGAAATAATTTTTTCCTTACAATTGAATCCAATTTTGTTCTGTTCCAGCGTACTTCCCAAAATTAAATCCTGAAATAAAATGTAAACACATATTATTATTTAATTTACTAATATGTATTTTCTTTCTGTGCATACTTAAACGTATAGTAGTATAGTAGGTATAGTTGGTTTAGTTAATACCAAATTTCAATTCAAATACCAAAGAAAACACTCTACGACAAAATGTTGCATGTCTGCTTAAATGCTTCAATACTTACCGTTTTTCACTGCTCTACTGAGCGATATGGACCCAGTTTGTCCAACCAATATAGGCCTAAGGTACTCCTACTGGTTGCTCCACCTTAGCAGCTACTTGAGGAGTAAGGATAAGGAAGGTAGCAAAACCCAGGTGCGCTTTCATGTATGATAAGTAATCTGTACCTATATTACATCACAGTTTTCTATAAGTAAATAATGATATTAGTTTCTCTTCCATTTGTTGTTAGTTTGATAATACAATTTGTTGAAAAATATTTATAGGTACAACTTTGACTTTGATTATAAAACAGAAGCCCTACGCCGATTGACGATGTCAGTATTGTCGACTGTAGCCGTCCCTGTTACTCATGCCAGAATGACAACGCAATCGAGCGAGATGGCTAAAGGACATCGTCAACCGGAGTAGGGACTCGTCTATCAATGGCTGTTAAAACTGACAATGTCATGTCAAAAACAGATGTAAGTAATTTGGTTTTAAATCGACAGTCGTGCTTGGGATTAAGTGTTTAAGCCAAATCGGTAGTAAAATTGAACGAATGATTGAACATAAACGAAATGTTGCCACCTCTTATAATGATTTAATTTTGTAATATGGCTATATACCGTTATCGTGTCTGAATAATATGTGGTCGTGTGGATAAAGGCTTCTCGTGGGAAGGATTTCTATCGTGAGTGGTTGCCATGTTAGGATAAATGATAAAATAAGACACGATGACAAATTTTCTCATGTCTAACGACAATTTATCGATGTTGGTCATCGTAGGCCAGCTGACGACCATGACAAGCATCTCCGTGCTTAACAAGGCACGTTAAGCAGTTTGTCCTAGCTAATATTTGTTGGTTTTAGTCGTTAAGCCTAGTCAGAGGCCCTAGGGCGGCTTGATAACATCTGGCAGTATGGTTTGTCACTTGCCTTACGGACACCCCTCCACCAATCCGCACTGAGCCCGCTAGGTGGAGTATGGCTCGTTCCTCCTCATAGCTGAGGTGAGGCCTTTTCCCAGCAGTGGGATCTAATAGGCTGACTTTACGTCGTCATTAGACCCTTTTTTCCGGTTCCGTAGTCCGTCAAGGAACCCTTATAAGATCGTTCAGTCCGTCCGTTCCGTCCGTCCTAGTCTGTCACAGCAGAATATCTTCTACGTTTATGGACTGCTTTGCATGTAACTTAGTTCGAGGATACTTCACATATAGATCTCATTTAAAAAAAAAAAGAAAAATTAAAATTACCCCATACATGTAACGGGGGGGGGGGGGGGGGAGGGGTGAATTATTTTTTTAAGTGCACCTTCTTGTGTGGGGTATCGTTGAAAAGGACTATGAAAATAAGGTAGGGTTTCCATACAACACTTTTTTATCAGCTTTACCATTTGCGAGATATAGCCCGCAAAAGTCGTTGACACGGTGTCCCCCCCCCCTGTAATTTCTAAAGTCTTGGACCTATAAACTTCAAATCACTCACGTAAAGAAACAGGCGCGGAAACTCTTATTTAAAATTGTTTCGGGTATCCTGTGATAAATACTTTTGAAATAATAAATAAAATAAAAATATATACTTTTTTTCCAAAATAACAGTATAACTTAAAAAGATTTTTTGCCCATACTGTCTAATGTTGTAAGTTAATTTTACGGAACCCTTCGTGCTCGAGTCCGACTTGCACTTGGCCGGTTTTTTTTGGAATGGGTTTGGTCATAACTGTTGTGTCTAATGTGAACTAATTTTGTTTCAGGTTGAAGACCTCAAGACGCTAGCAAATGATAGTCCACTAAGCACTCCTTCTCCTAGTCCAGTCAAAAAACCAGATAGACCTAAGAAAAGCAATATTATGAACCTACCTATGCCACCCGGTAAGAATTTGAGTGTCATATCTCCTTTGGTACAAGTAGTTGAATATCACCACCGGATGCCCTGCTTATAAGAACTTACTATACTATACTTTTCTGTAACGAGTCAAACGCTAACAACATCAAATTTATAAAAAAAAACCTTAGCTATAAAGAATTTTATTTTGTGTAAGTAAAGTTTTTTTTATTTAAAAATAGTACATTATGAAACAAGTGAGTAAAGTTGCTCATCATACACGAGTTCGGTTTATAGCTCTAAGAACGATGCAATAAGGCTATCCAGCCGTGTGAAATTCTTGGTCTCTTGACGTCAGCGACATCTACCCGAGCTGTATTACAACAGCGGTGGGCCAAGTAGTTATTCTTTACATGTGATAGTGTGTGTATGTGTAGTGATCCCCGGGTCGGAGGAGTTGAGCGGCGACGAGCTGGACGGGTCGACCCCGCCGCCCGCGCGCCGCGACCACTACTCGCACGTGTTCTCGCAGAAACGACGCGAGGCCAACGTACGTATAGACAGACATAATAATCATAAAATATATTTTTTCCCTTTACAAAAGACCTGACAGATAAATGAACAATATCTTAATACCTATCTAGTTACTGTTTTGTGAGAGATTGGTTTACCTTCAACGATTCTTTCACTTGGCGATGAAAAAGTTATTTCAAACTTTTTGGTACGTTTTTTAAGGAGGTTGTTTTTTTGTTAAAAAAATATTTTAAGTTTTTTAGTGGCACACTAATTGCCTGTAATTCCTAGCACAATACCGAAATAGTACGTACAAAAACAGTGGTAATCAGGCCAATACCATAAATGACTTCCGGATGTAAACGCTTGAATACCTAACGATGCTGTAGCAAAAACGGTATATGTGCCTACAAAATCTTAAGAGTTCTCTCGATTTTTTAAGGATTCCATCATCAGATTCTAACCTAGTGACAATAACATCACATTAGGAGCATTCCAAAAAATTATCAACATCGGTCTCAACTGCAAAGTACAGGAAGATCGACTCCCGGTACCACTTTGTACCGTTTGGAATCGAAACACTGGGTTCGTGGGGTCCCAACGCTATCTCTTTTTTCAAAGAGATTTCCAAGAGGCTAGTCGACATCAGTGGTGACCTAAGAGCTGGCAGCTACCTTGCTCAGCGTATAAGCATCGCTATCCAGCGCGGTAATGCTGCCAGCATCCTGGGAACCTTACCACAAGGACCCTTTTTATAATTTTTGTTTTTGTGTTGTATTAAGTAATTTATCTTAATTTTTATTAATAAGTTGTATATATATTACTAATGTACATTGATGTAAATTAGCTTGATAAACAAGTAAATTATATACTGCAAAAAGTTATGCCTGGTCATAAACAATAAAAAATATGTAGGTACTTACACTTCGACTTCTTCGGTTATAAAGACGGGTTAAAATATACGTTTTCAACGCGCTCCATCCTGGCCGAGCTTCTCATACATTTGCAGGGCTTTGAGCGTGTTTCTTCTTTACAATAACAATATTTATACGATTACAGGCAGGCTGTAAGTTAAAACGGCCACGCATCCTGAAGCGGCGCGGGTCGAAGGTGGTGGCGGTGGCCACGCCCACGCACCACGCCAAGGACTGGGGCGAGAAGTGCGTCGACGGGTTCCAGGTATACTCTCGCCACGTAAACCGGACACGCTACGTGCTAGAAATATGGGCGCCAGAATTGTGGCTATGGTAGAATTACATATGTTCCCGGCAGAATTATGGCCAAACTAGGCGTCAAAATTGCCGCCATTATTCTATAATGGCCATGGTAGGCGCCAGAATTGTGTCTACGGTAGGCGAATTGTGGCCACGCTATTTGCAATGATTATGGCCACAATAAATGCCAGAATTATGACCACGCTACGTGCTGGGTTAGTTAATTTTTCGATAACGCTACAAAAAAATCCTCAAAAAACCCATAATAATCGGCGGAAGATCTGTGTGCGCGAAGAAAACTGATATTATCTACAGGAAAAGGCAATAACTGGTTTCAGGTACCTAACCTTAGTTAGTTTGTCTATAAAAAAATTGAACGATATTGTCTTTTTAAGTTGGACTGAGCCCAAAAGGCAGAATGGCGCAGCTTGAGTGACGCCTATGTCCAGTAGAACTTACAGATGAAGCTTATAATAAAAGTTTCGTCACAATTTTGAGAGTTCGTCCATCGTTCGTGAAGAATATAATAATTCGATTTTTATTTCCCCAGGTGATAACGCAAATCGGTGAGGGCACCTACGGCCAAGTATACAAAGCCAAAGACAAGAACACCGGCCAACTGGTTGCGCTCAAGAAGGTTCGCTTAGAAAATGAAAAGGAGGGATTCCCGATCACGGCTGTCAGAGAGATCAAGATCCTGAGGCAGTTGAACCACAAGAACATTGTCAATCTGAGGGAGATTGTCACGGATAAGCAGGATGCTTTGGACTTTAGGAAGGTCAGTACAAGAGGAGAATAAATAATAGTACAAATAAAGAAGGAGTTATCTCCGCAAAATTATTTAAATAAATAGGGACTGTTGCTACTACACTGCGAATGCGAATCGCTTGGCTGACCAAAATAACACCTATTTTACTAATACTCAATTGAACACACAAAATTAGTACACTATTTGTTTAAAACAAAAAACAGATCTCTGGTTCTTGTGTGAAGTGAAAAAGCATTTTTAGTTTAATAAATCCCTACATAGGTATAGTAATGTTTGTTATACCATCAAAACAATACTTAAACATCTGAAAAAGTGGACAAACCATTTTTCCCATACAAATCCTGGGACAGTGAAGTCCCCTTAGTCACTAACTTTGCACATACTTATAAAAGATAAATTACGTCGAAAAGTGTTATAAAAAATGGTAGGTAAATAATCTGATAACATGAATATAAGGCCTAAGTATTTCATTTATTTCGGGTCTTATCATAATAAGACGTCTTTTGAGAAAGGGTCGAGAACAGGTGACAATGAAAAATTGATTGACCCATAGACAAAAGGACTCGTGATTTTATCACTTTGGTCATCTATTCTGATTTTTTCATCAATAGTCAGACATTTGACCGTAATCTCACCTGACGGTAGCGGAGATGCAGCCGGGGATGTGTTAGACACTATAAAAAAGGTATGACTGGTAAAAAATGCCGCTTGGCATTCAGTCCGCCTTTTGTACAAAATTTCAGTTGTGCAATAATTAAAGACTTAGTGAAAAATACCCTCATCTTTATCTCTTGTAAATATTATTATTTTTTTACAGGACAAAGGCTCGTTCTACCTAGTATTCGAGTACATGGACCACGACCTCATGGGGTTACTAGAATCCAAGATGGTGGACTTCACAGAGTCGCACAACGCGTCAATAATGCGACAGTTGCTGGACGGCCTCGCCTACTGCCACAGGAAGAACTTCTTACATAGAGATATCAAGTGCAGTAATATACTTATGAATAATAAGTGAGTATGTGCTTGTTGTAGTTTAGATTTTTTACCCGACTGCGGAAGGAGGGTTATGTTTTTCGAGAGTATGTAATTATGTATGCATAATTGTTTGGCACGCCCTACAGCCCAAACGGCTGGACACTTTTTGACACATGAGGTGTCGTTGAATTTGTCAAAATTGTGAGAGTGACATAGGCTATATACATTTTAAAAATTGCGCCCGCAAATGGAAATAAAGGGGGGAGGGGGGATAGATTTTTTCCTTACCATAGTAATATGGGTATCAAATGAAAGCCAGTAACAATACCATTTTAAAAATATAATAATTTTTGCACTTAGCATAGCGAAATCACTAAGCTTGAGTTGAGACAGGTATAGTTGTTTGGCGTTTTAGCGTTTATTTAAAGAATTAGAACCATGCCGACCCATTACTACTGAGATTTATGACTCCCTCGTAAGCAAGTTTCTATCCACTAGGACCCAGGTTCGAAATTCATTTCTGAGTTTTTCTGTCTTGAGATAACACTGAAACAGCCCCGGAGTTAAGAAGTTGGTGATTTTAACACCCCCGCCTTGGAAAGCATGTAAGCCGTTGGTCATGTCGGATTACCATTTCATCAAAGAGAGTAGAGAAAAACAGAATGCATCTGTGTATAATATTTCCTGTGTTCCTGGTTGATCTCTGTTGGAATTGGCTGCCGTAGCAGAAAATTTTGGTAAGAGATTATTATACACATTTTAAAGCACACATTGATCAAAGATCGAAACAGTGATTTCTTGTAAATTTCCTGATTATTAACAGATCTTAAGTATTTTATTCAATAGTTTCGATTGCGCCTACTCAAATATCAAATATCCCACAAACTTTCATCCCACATTTTACTCCCTAGATGTTTTTCTATTGCGACAAAAAGTAGCCTATGCCCTTCTTAGGGTCTCAAACTATGTCTTTTCTCTAAGGGGTTTGAATTAAAAAAAAAATGTATGGGAGTTGGCATGTCAACCTGCCGCCATTTTGTATTTAACAAAATTAAATCGAATTTCGTTCACAAAAATTGATCGACTATGTCATCCGGTGAGATCAATTTTTGGGAGCGAAATTTGTTCTAATTTAGTTAAAACTTGGCAACAAATTGCTTTAATTATAAATACTTGTATTTTTTCGAAATTGATTTGAAAAAAAAAACCGAATGGCGGCGGGGTCGATATGCCAGAAAGTATCGATCCCTTTTATCTAAATCGGATCATTGCATTTATAATATTAATATGTATTTTCCAGAGGCGAGGTAAAACTTGGTGACTTCGGTCTAGCGCGGCTCTGGTCGGCCGAGGACCGACAACGGCCGTACACCAACAAAGTGATCACTCTGTGGTATCGGCCACCGGAACTGTTGTTGGGCGAGGAAAGGTACGGGCCGGCGGTCGACGTGTGGTCCATGGGGTGTATACTAGGCGAGCTGTTCATGAAGCATCCGCTGTTCCAGGTGAGGGTATATGGAGTTATTGCACTGGCCTCCATAATACAAGTACTCTGGACTGCATACTGTCAACCTAAAAATGAAGTCATTTGATATCGCCATTTTGGCGCTGACGGCTGTAGTGAGCGTGTGGTGACCGTCCTCGGAACTAATGAGAGTTGATATATAAACGTATGCAAGTTACTATATTTTAGTTCCCTGGACACTCGGTGGGGGCGATTGATTCGGTACAAAAAATATCAGTCATTTCTTAGAGGACGTTTAGTCCAGCGTACTTGTATTATAGAGGTCAGTGAGTTATTTTTATTAACTGTGCATTTTATGTGACGACCGTCTTGGTGTAGTGGTTCGCGCATCGGACTACTAAACCAGGCGGTTGCGCGTTCGAATCCCGCAAGGGGCAAATGTTTGTGTGATGAGTACGAGCATATTTGTTCCAAGTCATAGATGTTTATAAATGTATTAAAGTATGTTTATCCGTTATCCCAGTCACCATAGCACAAGCTCACGCTTAGTTTGGGGCTAGGTAATTGGTGTGTTTGTTGAAACAGTTTATTATTATTATTTATAAGACGAGCAGTTCCCCGCGACTACGCCCGCGCCAAAAGTCGGATTTTCCATACAAGTTTTCATCCCCCATTTCAACCCCCTGATGATTTTATCAACAAAAAAGTAGCCTATGTCTTTCCCAGTGTCTTAAACTTCATTCTACTAACCAAATTAAATTTGAATCGGTCCAGTAGTTTCAGAGCCTATTCAATAAAAACAAACAATCAAATCTTTCCTCTTTTAGTAGGGTATTTAGTGACGTCAACCTTGCAGATCTTCAACAAAGGAAGCCGCTTGACTCATACGTACCTGGTGGTCATCTGAGCTGATTTAGCCCGGTACCCACCTGGTAATTCCCTGTAGGTAGCTGGGGGGAGGGGGGGAATAACCCATCTACCTTGCTGCACTCTCACGTCCATATCTCCAAAAGTTTAGCAAATAGGTCGTGTTTAGTATCATTTCCGTATAATTCAGGGACGAGGAATACATTTTTGGAACAACATTTGCACTCGTTCATAAAAAAATAACGAGTATAGCGCGAAAATAATAAAAAACTTGAAAATATTTTTTTTTACAAAATCGATTCTCACAATTTAACTGCGAGATTATGTTTTATAAAAAAAATACTTTTGAATAGCCCTGTTTATCTAGAATATATAAACATAAACTTTATTAGCAGTTTTGACTTATATGCGTGTCAAAAAAAATAATTTACGTCGCGCGGTGGAGCTGCGAGCGGCGGGAAAAGTTTGTAATTTGGATAGGAATTGTCACATATTGTTTAATTATGAGACTGATTGATTAATAAAAGTTATTTTATACCTCAAGATGGTATTATTAAAGGATTATCTAGTAATAATTTGTTTATAATATTAGAACACTGACACTGACAACCATAATTCTGGCATATTTTAATTATTTTATGCATAAAAATTGGTACCTACTCGTATAAGAGTCAAAAGTTAGGTTAGCTATTTAGCTAACCTAACTTTTGACTCTACCAACCATATATACCAAATTTAATAAAATAAATAAACTCTTATTACTTAGCTTTTTTAAGTATTTACTTAAAAAAGCTAAGTAATAAGAGTTTATTTATTTTATTAAAATATTTATAGTTTTTTTTATATTATAACTAAATACCTATAAAAAATACATTGCTTTATAGGTAGGTAGTGGTTGCTTATGATTAAAAGTGAAGATGATTATGATTTATTGGAATGCATATCGTATCGTATAGATTTAGCATATAGATTAAAGTACAGGAATTGGTGTCAAAATCAACTACTATTTGAATACGGAAAATGACAGACAGCTGGTGAACCTAGTATTTTCCGCCGAAGAAATGTATTAATCACACTTGTTGCTCTATTATAGCCCGCCCTATGAATGGGAACAGGTTAGGTAGGGCGAGTTGGCGAGTGACCAAGTACCACTAAAACCTCTGCGAAGTCTCTCTCATTCAGGCCGCTGAAGGGATCTGCACCCTTCGGATCGTTCCCGTATTCGAATGACAAAACCTTCTTTCCGAACGGATTCAAAAACCCTATTGACAAACGCCGTCGATGGGATGAGATACGATTTGACATTCCGATTCGAATTCGGAAAGGATCCGACACGGAAACTTTCCGAGTGTTTGTGAATCAGGGTGCTGAACGACGAAAAATCGCTGTTCGCATGCGCTTGCCGTCCCAGCGGTTAATCGCACCTAATAATGCGGGCACAGCACTCGAGAGGATGCCTCGCAACCATGAAGCATACCTTTCGCCCTTGCCAAGATTCCTAGCCCATCGATTCTAGGTCTACTAGTTGGCAGGAGTCGCTTATAGCGCCACCGTCTCGCTCTAAGGTATCTGCATCAAACCGAGTCAGGCTAAGCATCTTTTTGCCTAGCCCGATTCCATGCCTGTCCTTGCAGGATTGATTTAAGTTCTTGAACAAGAAAGCCAGTCAGTGGTGGATGTGAGGTGGCGGTCGTTGCTCTTAATCAGGCCATGTATCTACGCAGCTGTTGTGTAGCAAAGATGGGAGGGAGCCATGAACTGGCCCGGTAACTTTCATAACGAGAGATGGACCACTGAAAAGAGCTATTTACTCTGGAAAATGCCTTTGCGCATTTTTTCACCCCCATTCATTATAAGGATTGGCAAAGCATCAGGCCAGCTAGAAAAGCTATCGACCTTTAAAAGACAATTTTGGAAACCTTGCCGCGAGGGAGTGGGCCGGTACTGTCTATGTATTGTGGATATGACGGAAACGCTTGGTTAGAGTGGGGAACTTGCCGAGCAGCGTTATGAAGCTTGCTGCGCTGGCAGGCGAGGCAGTCTTTGTTCGTGCCGGTCCAAATAAATCGCTCAGCAACCAAAGGCGCGGGGGGTGGCCAAGTGCGGGCAGCAAAATGATGGTGTCTGGTAAGTAGAGACGATTTCCTCTTGTTAATGCTTCTCGACTGATGGAGATGTCGGCGGTTCTAGAGATGTTAATTGTCTCCAGTAAGACGCCCTGCGAAACCGCAGATAATTTGCAAGTGATTGTATTGAGAGCATTATATGGGAACCTTAGAACCGATATCTACTATCCACCCATGTTCTGTTGACTGCGTTTAGACTAATAATAATGACCTGATAAAGTTGGTGTAATTTTTCGTAAGGTGTAATATTTCTTTTTTCAAGGTGTACCGAATTGTGTAGTTGCAGCGGATAAAAATCATTCGATATTGTAACAAAATTTGATATTGTTGTACGGGCACAGTACGGGCGACAACACTTTGCAAGGTAGACACTGTAGTATCTGTTATAGTTCAGGACCAAGTTTGGTTTGCAAGTCACCTCCGAGCTCATGCCAGAAACTGACAAGGTATCGTCGTCGACGGACACGTCGTGGAGGACGTGGGGGACATCATCATCATCATCATCTGTTATAGTATTGTAATATGTTGTTATAATATAGTATGCTGTTATAATATGGTCGGTTTTGTAATAAACATTTTGGTAGGTAAATTGGTGTGTTTGTTGGTACAATTTATAATTTTTAGTTGGGTACTTTGTTACCTACTTTCTTTTGATGTCATATTGTGTGAAAACTACGAGTAACTACCAATTTGTACTAAAAAAAATAATAAAGAATTATAGTTGTCAGTGATAAATAAAACATTTGTTCGAATATTATTAAATATATATTCTGTGATATTATGTACAAATATTTACTAGGTATACCTTTAATCTTGAGGTATAAAATCACTTTTATTATTCTATCAGTGTCATAATTAAACAGTATGTGACAAATCCTATCCAAACTACAAACTTTTCCCGCCGCTCGCAGCTCCGCCGCGCGACGTAAATGTTTTTTTTTTGACACGCATATAAGTCAAAACTGTTAATAAAGTTAATGTTTATATATTCTAGATAAACAGGGCTATTCAAACGTATTTTTTTTATAAAACATAATCTCGTAGTTAAATTGTGAGAATCGATTTGCAAAAAAATGTTTTTAAGTTTTTTTAATTTCGCGCTATACTCGTTATTTTTCTATCGACGAGTGCAAATGTTGTTCAAGAAATGAATTCCTCGTCCTTGAATTACATGGAAATGATACTAAACACGACCTATTTGCTAAACTTTTGGAGATATGGACGTGAGAGTGCAGCAAGGTAGATGTGTTATTCCCCCCCTCCCCCCAGCTACCTGCAGGGAGGTACCACGTGGGTACCGGGCTAAATCAGCTTAGATGACCACCAGCTACGTCTGTGCCAAGCGTCTCTTTGTTGAAGATCTGCAAGGTTCTCCATAACCATGTCACTGAATACTCTACTATTTATAATATTAGTGTAGTCTAATTCTCAATGCCAAGATTCTCATTGGATGCAGACCTTGGTCGTTGTAGTATACCGTGGGAGAGGCTTATGTTCAGCAGTGGATGTTCTGCGGATAATGATGAACCCAGAATACCCTACCAAAGTTTCATCATTATTTAATTAATGGTTTCGAAATACTTGGAAGGCAAACTATATCATTATTTTTGTATACAGGGTTATCAAATTCCAATTCAATAAATAAATGATTGAATTTGAATTTGAATTTGGATTGCGATTCCGCTCACATTCCATTAATAAATGATGCACATCTTCTAATACTCCGCACACTGTACAGTTCGGGGATTCTATTAATTTCATAAGAAACTTGAATTTATTTAACGGCATGTGACCCGAACGCAATCTATGGGCAGTAACAATTTGTAGTCTACTAAAATTGGAATTATAAAACCAAGGGATGCGAGGAGGTTCTGATTGTATTGTTCTATACTAAATTCCTTTTTCGCAAGACGTCTTATTAAAATATTCTTTCCACATATTGTAAATTTTTCTTTTGTATTTTATGAAAGTGTCAATGTTGCCATCGTCGTTTGTACGCAGCGCGTCAGCTTCATCTTGTAAGAGAGACCATAACAATACATCTCCATAACCAATGGGACGCTGTGTGGCGTACGGCATAAGAGACTGTAACCGAAATACTGTTCTCCCCCCAGGCGAACGTAGAAATGATGCAACTGGAAATGATATCGCGTGTCTGCGGGACCCCGGCCCCGGGGGTCTGGCCGAACGTGGTCAACCTGCCGCTGTGGGGCACGCTCCGGCCCAAGCGCTTCCACAAGCGCTGCGTGCGCGAGCAGTTCGCGTTCATGCCGGCGCACGCGCTCACGCTGCTCGACCGCATGCTGGAGCTGGACCCCGACAAGAGGATCACGGCCGACGACGCGCTCAAGAGCCCCTGGCTCAAGAACGTAGTGCCCGACCAGTGAGTGTTTCGATTAGAACGTTCACTTGTAACAGCCTATGTCGTCGGGCTACTGTCGCAGAAAAAAACATGTAGAAGAATCACCCTGCAAAATATTTTATGCAGGGTTATTTGAAAAACATTAATAACCTCTTAAGAGCTTATTATGGTACTCAAATATTGCAATTTAAATGTTTGTTGCTATGCGACCAACATCTAAATCGCGAAAAAAATTTTGCTTGCCTGTACTAAAACGCCAACAATCACGTGACATTTGTATGGAAACATGTTTTTTTGAGATTTGGTCCCATAGAGAAAGTTTTTGTGTTTGTGCCAACCGATATATCCGCCTAAGTATTTGCCTCTTTCCTCTCGTAACCTTTTCTCATTTCACCGCGTAAGGTCCACCGACAACGACGCCTAACGATTGTTGAGCTAACGTCGATCCGACCGGTCTAACCCACGCATGTACTTGTAGCTTCATACCTAAACCGCGTAATAAGCTAAGCCTGCTACTATCTTGGCTCGTTGAACAGAAAAGAGTCGGATGCGGCCATCTTAGACCCCGGACATAAACGACAGTATCAAACTTGATCAATAGAATTCTTAATAATTGAAATAAATCTCTACCATTGCCGACTAGAGATTACAGTTTAGGTTTTTTGACGATTCGCCTTCTTTTGATGATAAAATTAAACATTTATTAAAGGAATCTTATTTGAAAACCCTACCGTTTGCATGAATAGTTTTGTCTTATAATGATGCTAATGTTTTAGTTTTTTTCCCTTGCAAACCAGAACACTCCACTACGATAGGTAAGAAGACACCACTAAAAACTTTTTTCAGATGGGTAACAATCTCTTTGTGTCATTAAATAACAAGACTTATAGGTACGAGAAATAGTAAACTATTTAGTCGTCAGAGTGCGAGCTTCGAGCATAGAAGTCGAAGAAATTTGTATCTAGGTTTTTCTCGAGAAAAAACTTAGAAAACTTAGCTCCAGAGTTAAAAGTATTTTGTGTGAACACCCCCGTACCTCGGAGCGCACGTTAAGCCGTTGGTCCTGCGCCTGATCTCTCTCCGGTCATGTCGGATTACCGTCTCACCGTTCTATGGGGGTAAAGGAAGAGAGTGTACCTGTGTATGCACTATAATATCTGCGTACACGGGTTAAATCTCTTTTGGGATTGGCCCGTTTGAACTGAATATTTCGGAGGAGATTATTAACATTTAGTAGTCGAAGTATCAGAATGACTCGACGCAACCGCATCCAAAGTGCGGCGTATAGCAAACGCACACACACACACACACACACACACACACACACACACTACACTACACTACACACACACTACACTACACTACACACACACACACACACTACACTACACACACACACACACACACACACACACACACACTACACTACACACACACACACACACACACACTACACACACACACACACACACACACACACACACTACACTACACTACACTACACACACACACACACACACACACACACACACACACACACACACACACACACACACACACACACACACACACACACACACACACACACACACACACTATTTCACTTACACTATTCTATTTGTGACAGTACCTAAATACCCAACTTCTAATCAGGATCCTGACAAATATAGAGTAGTGTAGTGCTTGTTTAACTTGAACCTTGTCCACAGGATGCCCGCTCCCGAGCTACCCACATGGCAGGACTGCCACGAGCTGTGGTCCAAGCAGCGTCGCCGGCAGCAGAGAGAGCAGGAAGCGGCGAGGCGGGGCTTCGACGAGAAGTCGGACTTCGCCCCCGACTACAAGGAGCCCTATAAGGAGCCCTACAAGGAGATCAAGCCGGACGAGCCGCTCCAGCAGGTCAAATAGCACCGGGGGAATTACGTCGGCTACTACCCGTGAGCGGCGTAACTGTGTATGTCGTGTTTGAGGTCCATTGTCCACTGACGGTTGCATACTGAAACGAAGCACGAAGCGGCAACGTCGCGTGGCCTTAAAATTAAGTAGCTTGCAGGCATTCGTTAAATTACAGTGGACAGAAGACCTAAGTGATTCAGTGACGCAGTCTGCGGTCGGTCGGGTTGGGTGTCGAATTGGAACGTCACTGTTATGTTATATTTACCCATGACGCCTTTAGCATACCGACGCGGCGAACTGCGATAACCTGTCCTACACAATGAATTCGCATGTCGCATCTCGCTCTATTATCCGTCTGTGCTTTTCTATTGTTGCATCTCTCTATATAGTATTGCTGTTACACGCTAACTCGTGTCCGTGTAAACGATACTATACAGACATATACAATTATAAGGAATCACAGACAGTGTGCTAAAGGCGTAAGGAAAAAGAAAATACTTTTTTCGGAGAAGCGCTGCGTTAAAAATAATTAGAAAATGTTTATGTACGTGGAAGGTTTGTTCGACGAACCGTCACGATTAAATATTGTACCGCGGCGAATGGATTGTCTCTGCCTTAGCGAATAAAAATATATGACAAAAAAAAATGAAATGTGGTGTTTTAATTTGACAGCTGACTCGACCGATTGAGTAGCACGAGAGTGTAACACGATATAAATGTTTGAAATTATTTATGTTTTACATGAATCTGCTGAGAAAAAGAACTGTTTGTCAGGAAGTTAAAAAATATTTCATACATTTATGCAGTGTTGAGTGAAGTGAATGAACAAAACCCCTGGTTAACGGACACCAGTGTAAAGACTTTCCAAACGGTGCTTAAGTGTTAGACCAATAATTGACTTAGTGATCTAGTGTAATTTATTATAGAGAACGCCGTGTCGTGCGAGTAGGTGAAGTCACGTAGGTAATGCTTCGGTTAACCAAACCTGTAGATATCGCATTGAACTGACAAACATTTTCAAGTCAAATTCAATTTAGTTGTGCATATACACTCAACAAGGGGCACTCAAACGCGTCCCAATATTGATCCTACCTTACCTAACCTTATTTTGGGCTAGTGGTGAAAAGAAGCAGCGCTAGATACTCAGCCACTATTGTCATAGCCTCTTTTCATAGTTTTACAGTTGATTGTTATTACTCCATACATTTTCATCGTTTAATTGATCATCTAATAACCCTTTGTCATTAAAGTATTCTTAGCAACTGAGTTTTTATCTATAGGTAAACAATATATTTAGGTAATTTATCAATGAAAGTGAGAGAATCAACAATTATGCGTATACATTGTTGCTTAAACTTCAATGTTATGGAATTGAAGATCTGTTGATAACCAGTAATAGACAACTAACTGTCATTTGAAAGTTATGCCATGTTTAGGTTTTGATTTTGTAAGGCGTACGAGTATATCGTAGTGTATACATACATGAGTTGTTTCACTAACCGATGCTCTTACGATGAGGGACAACGTCGTGAGGAAACCTTGCACTTCAGGCGACTGAATGTGTAACCATGATCCAAACAGGTCAGGCTCCCATGTTGACAGGGCACGGAGGTCAGATGACAGTCGCTCTACTGTAATTATCTGATCCTCCATATCCTCGATTCGGTCCAAAGCGGAACCTGAGCCCTCGCGTGCGAGTGCACAACCGGGATAACGCTAAGATGATGAGTACGAGTATACCGTAGTGCATTTAATGGAGAAATTAGGATCTTGGAAGTTTTTGTTAATTGGTCAGATGAAGGATAAGAGAAGTTTCAAGGGGTATTCGTCTCTTTTCGGTCATTAGAGCATGCTGGTATTCACTTGATTTTGATATGGTAGTAAATTATATAACTTTGAATGAAATTATTTCAATCAAAGTTTTGTTGCTAAAGTTGGCCATTCACGGCCAGTTACACTAATTAGTCGGTCTGGGGTACGACCAAAATTTTACGTTTTCAATATCGGTAATAAAAATCTAGGCTATAGGCATAAGTACTAAAAAAGTAAGTGGAGAATTGCCCTCGTTCTAGCAGCACTGAATGAAAGTCAGTTTTTAGATTATTTTTATGTTAGTGGGTCGAGTCATTTTTGAATGGCCAGCTTAACAAAGTAACTGAAGTTGTCAGATGTGACATTTTCAAGCGATTTCAATCCTGAGTTTTTAGCAACAGATTTACGTAATTAGCCCCCTGGTCATATCATAATACTAATCAATCATATTCTAAATGGTATACTAATATTATTTTCTTAATCAATAAATAACGTCTGTAGTAGCTGAGACACTGCCATAAAGACTAAAATATTTTGTATTGATTTCATAATAATAATTAAAATAGTCATTACACTTGTACATACTCATAACATACAGTTCCTATTTCCTAACAAAAATACTCTTCTCATAGAGTTTAAAATCATTAACTTATGAGTTTGCTTAGTAATTTAATTAGCATATTAACATCGAATATGCCATAAGATGCTGTTAAAAAAGTCGACTCGCAAGTAGGACTTATACACACGACCCACCATAAACTGGTTCATGATAATAATTGTGGGCTAGTGCTGAGAAGAAGCAGCGCAAGAAACTCAGTCACTATTATCTGCCTCCTCTCAAAGGTTACATTTCATCAAGATTCGTGTTCTTCTAATCTTATACATGAAACAAGCTTAAATCCCAAGTGATAATAATTGGTTATCAGATGACAATCATAATTAAAATGTTAAAGTTTTGGCACAAATTTTTAGATGTCCTTGGGTGCAAATTCACCAAAACGTTTTTTGGCAGAGCTGTAGAAAATGATATTAGTCAACCTTATGCCATATCCACAGGTGTAGTTGATCGAAGCAATTAGGTACTGAGTATAAGTAGATCTGTTGTGGTAATTACCTAGACAATACTAAAGCTTATTTCACCTATTCGTACGACAAAAGCGTCCAAAAAATTCATATTCGGGGCCAGAGGCTGGTCGTGGAGCGCTGTCTTCGGATGGCGCGTACCAAAATTATCATTAAATTAATATCATAACCAAAGTATTGAGCATAGCTAGTTACCTGCGGGCCGGTGCACACTGCCGGGGATCTTCTTACCAGGGTCGTCTTCTAAAAGGAATTCAGGGTGTCTTTGGGAATTCGCGGGAAAACTTCTGCAGATGTAGGAATATAGAATCTTTCAGACTGACCTGACTGATGCAGAACAAAATGAATAGAATGATGTTTTCCCGATCAAAGTCGTGTCAACACATACACAAGATATCATACTTTCGACTCCTGTTTCCCCCTGTATTCTTTAGCTATAAAAATAGAATAATGCAAGTATGATTCCTCTATAAATTGTATAATACGCGTCTGTAAATATTTTAGTAATTATTCGCAATAAGAACAATTAAGTTGATATTTTATTACTGGGTTTTATTTATCGAGTCCTATCTACTGAATAATACTGTAGCATAATAATATACCTTTAAAAGGTTTTTGTTGGTTTTCATCTGAACTGCAATAAATATTTTAACACTTCCGTAGAGGTTACTAAAGCGACTAAAAATATATCGTATTTCTCTCTTATTAATTTATATTTTGATGAATACCTTTTCTATTGTGCGCTAACCTTTATTTTATGTATCAACTCCATATTTTATTTTTTAACTTTTGATCGAAAATGCCCAAAAATGTTATAATAAATTACCCGTTTATAAAATTAGAAATAAATGTACAGGGTATTTTTTGAAAAGATGCAATAATAGACTTTCTTTGCTTACTTTAAGATAGAGGCTTTTGAGGTTATAATTAAAATAACGCCATTTTATCAGTTTAATCCATTACCTCAATAAAGCACAGCATCACACCTAAAAGAAGTACAAAATGGCAGTATCATTTCGTGATACGATTGTGAATAGTTGCATTACTCTTAATCGAGAACATCTCTAATGAATTTTAAGAATGAAGATGTTATGATTTTGGTTGTTTTAAAAAGGGTCTGAAAAAGAGCGTAGGCGGGATGGAAATATCTATGACGTTACAGCGTCACTTGTGTGTGCCTTGTAGATGGTTATCCCGTGTCCATTACTGGGGCGTCATGTCGACTCGGATCGAGATGAAAATGCATAGAAAACTTAGAGCCTTTAAATTTATATCCCATTAATGCCTACAATACTACTGACTCAAACAGATTGTTAAACTCCTCCACTTCTACCCTACTTATATCCTGCCCCTTCATCCCACACACTTCAAGCTATCATGATAATCATCATGTGGTGACCAAAAGATGAAGGCTTTCCTCTTAAACCTTGATGACTGCCTCTAAATATTAGCGAATAATATCAGACCCGCAAGCTCAGTTTTCTTTCTATTATCCAAATGTGTATTTAAGAATAAATTAGGTAAGCCGTGGTCGTGTTAATTTCCTTGCTTCCTTATGGGCTATTAAAATAATGCTGATATTCCTACTTGGAGTTAATTCTCATGACTGACTAATCGATGTTGGCTCATAGTAAAAAAAAATGAAGTAGTGACATGTAAAAAGTTGAAAAGATGTACCAGAATTGCTTGTAAAATGTCAGCATTGTTCTCTATGTATCCCAATATTAATGTTGACACCAAAAATTTCTGCTCCAATATTAATAGTACGAGTAAGCTAGTCTAATCTGCAAGGGAAGTACACGGCCTTGTAAATATCATAGTTTTTATTTCATATTCAATTTGAGGTGGGAGCCCCACTAGTTGGCATTTATTTATGTTACTTGAGTGTATGTATATGTATGAGTCCGTTGAGTGCTGCCATAAGCATTGTTTTATATTATAAGTATGTAATATCATGTTACTTGTTTCACAAATGTTTAAGGTTAGGCATTAGTACTCAAAGTAATCGTAACTCATTAATAAATTTATATTGGACCTGTAAATATTTACTCAGGTGGTTTGGTTTTATAATTTCAATGAAAGTTTCCTATTCCATGTTTACCAAATCTTCCAATTAGGTGATGAGATGAACTATTTTTGAATAGAGACGGTGCGACTGTCTTTGCATTTAGGACAACAGTTTTTATGTTTTTTGTTTTGTTTTAGTATTTAGGGAAGCGGAGAGACAAATTTAATATTTTATTACTCCATACGCACTAATAAATTGTCAACAGCTAAAAACATCCTTAAACATTGGCACATTGTTCAGTATTAATTACCAAATTGTTTATTTTATCAATATTTACTATTCGCTTCCGACATTGTTAGTTAAGGGTGGAATTGAGACCTAGTTAAAAAGACCTAAAACCTTTTTGCGCTAAACTTAAGTAACGCTGAAACTTGGTTCTGGTCGGTCATAAAGATAACTACTGTGAGTAAGTTATTTTCATGCAATAATAAGTGTTACTTAATCTTGAACACAGGTTTAAGTCGTATGTATGATAGTCGTAATGCGCAGAATGCGCCAGCAATAATCCGGAGTAGAAGGGGCAATCTGTAAGTTTTCTTGGCTCGTAAAATATATATGTAATAGAAGTAGCTAGTAGATTCTCGCAATATGTGTTAAAAATGAATAGCATTATTTATGTATCGATGTGTTCAAAAACTCTAAATATCACTAAATTACATTTTAGTATTGTAAATGTTGCCAAATAGCAATGATAAAAATGTGACAGTGCTTTATTACGGCAACTAGGCGATTTGTCAGGCGGCATCGGGCAAAACTTATATTTTAATCTAGTTTAAGTAAAATTTAAAATGTCCGATATCCCTCACATTTCGTTGCAAGCGCCTGTATATCGTGTTTATGATGAAATTGTAAATAATGAGAATATTGTCAAATGATACCAAGTGCCTATTCATTCGGGTGCGTATAAGGCAAGTAACATGTGAAGTGAGCGATCCATAGAATCGCGAGATTATGTATACAATTTTTTGGCAATACAAATCAGTTTCAACAATTCAATGAACGAACATTAAAATGAAGTATATTCTTTAATACATATTTTATTACATTGTACCAAGGGCTGCCCCGGGATAACAATAGGCAATGATACTGCATTTAAAAGGAAGTAGATGTGTCATTAGTGCGTGGAAATTGATTGCCTTAAATTGAGTACTTTGCTCAATTTAGTATTTAAATATGACATTTAACACGTAAAAGATTGTGTGCTCGGCGCATCAAATTCAAATCGCCGCGCAGTACGAGATGACAGGTCTACCTCTTTTTAAAATACAATGTCAGTGGCAACAGGTGCATTTCCTAATTGCCAAATAATAGTGACAACGAATGATGTATGTTTTTACTGATCTTTTATTTAAAAGATGGACTCTTCGCATTTAGCTGTTCATTCGTTTGGCGGTTAAATGGAAATAGTAATTGCAACTAATTAATTAGTATAATGTCTTATTATGTTTTTACACAAGTTAGCATGTTGTTGGTTAAAGCGATCATGCACAAGCAATTGGAAGGATCTTAATGTTTTGTCCGTCTTAATTATGTATTTGCGAGATAGATCTTTGTTTTAAGACTGATTGTTGAAGACGGGATGATTGTCTGTGGCTGTAACTCTGGATTGTTATCACAAACAAAATGTAAAAATGTACCTAAATTTTTTAAAATAATTAAACTACAATGAATTATATCCCACATCTTTTATTTATTAAGACTTCTTAAACCCAAAGCATGTACAGAGACCAGCATATCGGACTACCCATTTTCGTTGCTAAGTCACCCATGCAACTGTGCAGTAGGTAACTATACAACTTGCTGTGTGCCACTGCCACTTTTAGACAATTTATACTGTCTGAGGGGTGCCACTATTTATACCGCGTCCTTTGCGATATCCCTGTTTTGTGTATCTAACATCAAACACCTAACAAAATATGGGCGTGGCCTAAACTTAGTAAAAACCAACAAACATGTTAACTAAGGGCGGTACGTGCTATTTGGTGTGCCTGTTTTACCGGATCAGTCCTAGATGCTGGATGAACAGCACATCGTATCGTAACATGTCGTTCTAATATTCTCGCCGTTTTCTTAAACCACTTAAGACGAAATATTCTCAATGCCTATGCCAATGTATGAGGAGCTCAGTCGGAAAGAAGCGCATTGTTAGTTATTTTTTATGATACGAATTCGAAGCCATTGAAATAGTTTGTACCGGTGCTGTGTCACAACAAAAAGCGTCTCGTGTGATTGCCACATCCAGATCGTTGACGCTCCATGGTGTTATTACTTTTGTCTATGTTTTTTGCTCTTTTGAAAAATATATTATAGGTAGGCATTGATTTATATACTAGTCAAAACAAAATAGGGGCCACCACGTTTTTTTAGTTTTCCAATAAATGTATTATATTTAGGGGTTGATAAATTATTCGAGTTAATTTATTGATTAATATTTAATGTTTTAACATAAATATTAACGAAGATAAATATAAAAAATTTCAAATGTTAGAGTTTTGTGAAAAAAAGATTTTTTTTTGCTAAAAATACACTAGATGAAAAAAAATTTAACATTTAAAACAATCTTATTTTTTTCTCATTTTTTACTTTTTAAGTACCGTGTATGCACTTCTCTTTTGTAAATGCATTCTCGAAGCCTAGAGGGCATACCTACTCTCTACCAAGTGGCGAACTGTTTCTTGTGCAATTTGTTCCCAGCTTGTTTTCAGCACATTAATTAGCTGTCTTTCGTTATGCACAGGTTGGTTTGTGTTCCGGACACTTCGTTTTAATAAATCCCACATGTGCTCGATTGGGTTAAGGTCCGGACTGTTGGCGGGCCACGGTAAAACCTGTATACCAGCTTCCTCTAGGGCTTCTCGGGTGGCTCTTGCTGTATGAGCGCGAGCATTGTCGTGCATTAATTTATATCCTGCACCAATTCTTTGTGCAAATGGCACCACATGGGGTCTTATGACCTGTTCAATGTATCGTTGAGCCGTTACCGTACCTTAATTGAGAACTGCGAGCTCGGTTCGAAATTACGCCCCACACCATTACATTGGGACCCCAAATCTGTCACTTTCATGGATGCAGGCATCCGAAAATCGCTCACCCTCTCGTCTCCAAACTCTAATGCGACGATCGTCACTAAAATTTTTTACTTTGCACTCATCAGTGAACAATACTGTGCTCCAATCATTTGTGACCCAGTCCTGGTGTTGTCTTGCGAAAGATAAACGGTTCTCACGATGCGCACTTGTCAACGGAATTCGCACTACTCGTCTCCTAGAGAATTGTTGCTCCTCGTGTAACAGATTCCTAATCGTTTGGTCGCTAACACGAGGACCCGTCGCCTGGCGCAAGCGATTTTGTATGGAGCGAGCGGTGACGAATCGTTCTCTGCGCGCAGTTAAGCGTATGTAGCGATCTTCTTGTGTTGTGGTTGCTCGAATTCTTCCAGATCCCCGTCTTCTGGTTACACTTCCAGTCTCTTGGAATCGATTCCAAGCATTCTGGATGGCTCTTCGTGTAAATCCCAGCTGCAGAGCTACAGAACGCTGCGAATGCCCTTCTTGTATCAATGTTATGGCTCTAGTTGCGGTTTGCACATCCATATGTCTACGATTTCTCGGCATTGCTCTTTGAAAATGTTTATTCACACTCAAACTTAGCAAAACTCAACTGCTCGCGCACGAATTCACAGTTGGAATGACCTAAAACTTCGTTTAAAAAGTTGGGTAAATTCAAGTGGTTACAAAAAAAATTACAAACTGTCACCCACTTCAAAAACTATGCAAGCTGTAAACTCTCACGATGTTCGTTAACACTTAAGGTAACACCACAAAAAAGGTAGGTACTTAACATCAGTTAGAAATTATTAAAATCGCTCCAGACGTCGAAATAAATAAGTGGCCCTTATTTTGTTTTGACTAGTATATATATAATAAATCAATGTAGGTAGGACTATTTTGTATATACTTACCTCTAAATACACAGTTTTCTCGTGCGGAAAAAAAGTGGCGGTGCAGGTTAAATATCCCTTTTCCTCAGAGAGTTGTAGATTGCTAACGAAATTACCTTACAGTATTTTTTACATGGTGATGTTACAAATTGATTTGGATTGTAATAAAAACGTCTCAAAATTATCAAAATAAGTTTTTATTTAATAAAATGACTACAGGAACGGTCTTATAAATAAGGCACTATCAGCCTGTACATGTTATGGCCAATTGACGATTTCTGGCACGTTTCGGCGAGAACCAGCGGTCACAAATATTTAGTTACATAAATTATAAACTCCCTGTGTTCTAGTATTTTTTTTAATTTACAATATAAAATAGTGGCCCACCCCTGGGGTAGATATAGAAATCTCGTTGCTTCCTTTTAGCTCCACTTACAGCAATGGTTGCCTAATCTGGAAAATTCTGACAGATTGCTTAAATATTTAAAAAATACTACAACTACTTCGCGTTCCCTTCAAGTTGGTCGTCGTCGACCGTTACAAAATGACGTCATAAGCAACACTACTAGTACTGTCGACAAAACATAATACGAAAGCGAATAAAAACTTGAAATTGATTTAAATTATCAAATCACTATAAAACATAATATTAGATATTTTTTCCATTAACATATTGTAGATAATTTTATGAATACATTTTAATGTTTTCGCTGTACTGTGTAATTATATTTTAAATTATATGTTACGTAAGTTGTTTTTGTATACCTCTTCTGATACAATTTTGTAAGTGCATAGTTTAAAATTACAATTGAGTGTTATGGTATAAATAAATTTGGCACAACACATAATAATATATTTAAAGACTCTGCCGTATGTTGATGTTGCTAACCGTACCAAGCGGGTTTGAGGCGCGGTTCGGGGAAGCGGGAAGGGAGGTCGCGGCCAACTTGAAGTGAACGCGTAGTATATACATATTATTAGCTGCACCCGATATGCGTTGCAAACACTTGCATCTTCAAAACTGTACAGTTTCATCACAATGTGATCAATAATTTCGGAACGCATAGAGGACAAACATTGCTTTTTATTTATAAAGATGACCGCTGATCTCAAGTTTTATTATTTAGCGTTGTTAAGTACTATTTCCCTAGTGATACGTAAACACTAGGAAATGTACATGTTTGTGCCAGGTGTGAATTCCTCTAATTTGCTGAGACAAACTACAAATTACTTTAGGCACCCTTGATTCAGCTTAATAATTACAAAGCAAAATGAAATATGCCAATAATGTAAATGCAACTGGATCATTTAATTTAGAAAATAATATATGATGTAAATAAATACGTGAAGTATATTTAATTGATAATTCTTTGGGACAATGTTTGACACATTTCAAATTCATTTATGTATGTTACGATAACTAACACTTTATGGCATACACAATATAACATACTAAGTACTTTGTACGTAAATCTCAATAACATTTATCACATTTCATTACAAAAATAAAAAAGAATTATGAAAATTGCAATAGATAATGAACATATACATGATTTTGCATAAAATATGACATATAAATTGGATTAGGTAATTAACTGTGACTCAAATTAAACTTGATTGAATAATTTGAGCCAAAGATAAATAAAAATTATTCTTATTTTCTAGACAACTATTCACACTAACGGCGATATACCTATTAAAAATAAATCAAAGTTATGGCTTGCTCACTTATCTGATCAAGCAAAAGAAACGCGCTGGAATTAATTTTTATAAACTTGACTTCTTGAGCTTCTTGACTAACAACTTGAGATAATGCACAGTTTATTGTGAATTCAAGAGGGTGGGTGGCATAATCATTTTTAAGAATTGCTCTCGTTGTAGAAGTTAAAGAAAATGTACACAACGTACGATTCAGGGAGACATAGAGTGTTTGTCAACGCGCACCCGCCTCTTCCCTTTGTAGGTATTGTAGGAAGATAAAACTCCTCTCATGTGTTAATCACGATGACACACGCAAAATATCAGAGCGAAACCTTTGATTTATCGTTTAGTAGGCCAATATTTAAAAATAAATTAGAAAATGTATAAGGAAGTAGAACTAGGCAGCGGTAATAATTTAGATGCTGAAAAGGAAATATTTCGTTGCTCTGTGTCGATTGGTTCTTTTTTACACTTGATCAGGGGGTTGCCACCTGTAGGGGAGATGTTGTAAATTAAGAACTATGGTAACAACAACTGTTAGTGTTAGTTGTGTTTGCAAACTAAAGGTATAAGTTATTATAAGTCAGCCTATTAGATCCCACTGCTGGGAAAAGGCCTCACCTCAACTATGAGGAGGAACGAGCCATACTTCACCACGCGGGCTCAGTGCGGATTGGTGGAGGGGTGTATGTAAGGCAAGTGACAAACCTTACTGTCAGAAGTTATCAAGCCGCCCTAGGGCCTAGTCAGAGGCCCTAGGGCCTCTGACTAGGCTTAACGACTAATACCACAGATATTAGCCGGGACCAACTGCTTAACGTGCCTTCCGAAGCACGGAGATGCTTGTCATGGACGTCACTTAAATGGTCGGAATGGTCACCCATCCAATCACGACCGCGCTGTGGGTTGCTTAACTTTTGGTATCACTACCAAAGCGCTGCCGCCACTGCGCCACAAGCACCTCTAAGTATAAGTTATTATAGATAGATATTCTTTATTGCACAATAAGACAAACCAAAGAAACACACTATAAAATAAAGCATGGTGCAAAATTTCAAGTTTCTATTCCTAGTAGTTTGGGCTATGCGTTGATATGTCATTCAGCCAGTCACTCATTAAGTGCCGGGTTCACAATTTTTTAAACAGCCGGTAAACCTCGATTGACGGTTAATTTGTCAGAATTCTCGTACAAAATATGTCAAATAATGCTACACCGGCTAATCCATACTAATATTATAAATGCGAAAGTGTGTCTGTCTGTCTGTTACCTCTTGACGTTTAAACCACTGAACCGATTGAGATGAAATTTAGTATGGAGACAGTTTGAGACCCTGGAAAGGACATAGGCTACATTTTATCGCGATATAAAAACATTAAAGGGGTGAAATGGGGGATGAAAGTTTATATGGAAAATCCAACTCTTGCGGGCGAAGTCGCGGGGAACCACTAGCTAAAAATAAAACATGCATTGGTGAACTTCAGGCTGTCTGTTTTCATTGTTATATATTTAGTTACGTACCACGAGCAGGTTCCCGCTCTTGGCGCGGTGGATGGTGGGCTGCGGGCCCTTCGTCACCTCGATGGTGCCGCCCTGCTTGCCGTTCACCAGGTTGTGGGCGATGCTGTCAAAGTATTTATTTTATTTTATTTAGTAAATTTATCGCCTTAAAACGATGGTGTGCAGGACAGGAATTCTTCAAGGTTTTATCTACGATTTTGTACTAATTCCTAGCAAACTAAGCGCGAGCTTGTGCTATGGCGACTAGGATAACGGATAGACATACTAATATTACGTTTATAAACAAACATGACTTATGTACAAATGCTTGTGCTCATCACATAAACATTTACCCCTTACTATTAACAACGAATCTTTCTATTGTGCTATTATCTTGTCGAAAACTAGACTTTTCTATATTAATATTATAAAGAGGAAAGATTTGTTTGTTTGTTTGTTTATTTGCATCGAATAGGCTCCGAAACTACTGCACCGAATCACATGAAATTTGGCACAGAGATAGTTTGAGACACTGGGAAGGACATAGGCTACTTTTTGTCGTGAAATAAAATAATCAGGGGGGTGAAATGGAGGATGAAAATTTGTATGGAAAATCCGACTTTTGGTGCGGGCGAAGTCGCGGGGAACTGCTAGTTTTATATATTTTTTTATATATAATAGGCAGACATTTGACCGCAATCTCACCTGATGGTAAGCGACGATGCGGTCGGGGATGGGACATGTTTTTCTAGAAGCAGCCTATTCATTCATTTCTTAAAGGAATCCAAATCGTAGTGTTTAGGAAACACTTCAGCCAGCAACGAATTCCACTTTCTAGCCGCAAGACGAACGAAGCCTTTTTTTCTGTGCTGGTGTATCATCAAGCATCATTGATATGTAGCGACATCTTACCACTGTCGCCCACATTAGCAAGCAACTTCCAGACGCGACGCCTTGACTCGGCTCCTACAGGCTAGATGGCGCTGTTAGCCCGCTCTATACAACACAAACCGCGATATGTAAGACTACATATAGCTAAACCAAGACGGTGACCATTGGACCTTGGTCCCCGACCATAACAACCGGTCGGTAGGAAGCGCTTTCCTTTGCCTTCCTAATCCAGTTGCGCCAAAGATACTTTAATTAATTGTCTCATTAACTCTTTTACGGATACTTCAAGATTTAATTTTAACCTTATGTTTCGATCATTTTCAGCGTCCGTTGTCACAGGGACTAAAATGTTACTTAATATTACTTTAGGCTGGATAGAACTTGTTCATAAAGTGATCGGGTTTGCCTAGGGTATATTCGCACACAGCAGATTTCGTGTTTCGTCTATGTTAAAATTATTTGTGAAAATATAAAGCACTTACGTTCTAGTGTCGACGATCTCAATGAGCTCGGGTTTCTTGGTGTAGTCGGTGACGATCGTCAGCGCCTCGATCAGGTGCGTCACCGAGATGATCAGGTCACCCTGATTAAAAATACATAATTATAATAAAAATAATAATAAAAAAAACATACGGATATGTCATCAAAGCCCAACAGGCCTACTACCTAATTTGGCTATTGCGATTACGATTCTAATTGCATACGACGGTTTAAGAATTGCAATTAACTCATTAATTTAAAAGCTATCATTGTTTCCAGACGTCAGATCGATTTGCTTTCTTGAAAACTGTTAATTTTGTAATTTAAAGGCAATGAGTTAGGCAATATGGTTGCTGGGGTCATAATGGAAAATTTAGAAATATTAAAATAAAAATGTTTATCAATCGGACAATATAGATCCATTACGTTGTTAGTAACAATTAAAGCTTAAATAACTAATAGTGTTAGTACTAATTAACTAAAAGTGTGCGAGTTATCGGGCATAAGTGAAATTAAGGTCCTTTTCAGATTTTCGGTGAACTTGCCTAAGGTTGCGTAAGGTAGAGCAGAAGTTGTTGATCGACAGACCATCTTGAGCCACGATTGTATGTGGAAAGGAGTGAAGAGAATTTGGTGACGGGTCTTGGGAGATGTATGAATATAAACTCGAAAACGTACGTTGTACGCCCCAGAGGATGGACATGGTTAGTTCTAAGTTTTAATTTGTTAAGACCTTATTTTTTACCCGTGTTTCACAATTATATGAATATGAAAAAATCAGCACAGCGTTTTACACTTACTGGTAGTTATCATGTTTAAAACATAACGAGCATGGAGGGTTCCGTCCTTATCATTATCTACTTCATCATATTAATGTTTTCTGAGAGATAGATTTTTTCAGATTTTTTAGGCCAGCAGTTAAGCTTTTAGAGGGAGGGGGGAGGCCACCCTGCTGGACCAAAAAATTGTAGTTTTGAAGTTTAATATTTCGTGGATCGTTAATGAAGCAATAAATCGAAAAATCGATTTAGAAACCCCTAAGTCATTTTAAAAGGCCTTAACTTAACGATACCCTAAGCGATGGGGTAGATGACGAAAAAAATCCATCCCCACTTCAATTCAAAATAAAAAATATTCTACCACTTTGTCGACGTAATTAAGATAAGATGCAATCTTTATCCAGCGAACTTCGCTATCGTCAATGAAATGTCAAAATAGGTATATTGACATGATGTTTCGATGGCTTATGTCAGTTTCATACATTTTGTTAGCGAAAGCAAACTTTGCTTTAGAATAGATTGCATCTTGTTTACGGGCGAGTTTACGAACCTTATCCTTCTTCAATTCCTGCGGTATCTTGATCAGCACAAGACTGTCCGTCTCGTTGGTCACGACTACCCTCAGCAAGTCGAGGGGCAGGCGGTGTTTAAGTTTGTACGTCTTGCGGCCCGCCGCGTCCAGTATGTAGAGCGCCTTGTCCGAAGCGAGCAACGCCCGGTCGCGGGGCTTGTATCCGCGCCGATCGTACTTCACCGCTTCGCAGGAGTACTGGGAAATTGCAACATTGATTTGTTTTGTTTCATTTTGAAGCGTTAAACCCCAGAATACGTAGTGAGGAATAGGCATGGACCCAGAATAGGACCCTGGAGAACTTCGACATTTATAAGAGCGATCGAGACGAAAAGTCTAATGAAAACCATAATAACAATGTAAAGCTACACTTTACAAGTATCATCATTAAGTTAGTTTGTACCTACCGAACCTAATGCAATCGAAAGCCATATGTATCTCCTTTGTAGGTTGAAATAAATAAATTATTATATTATAAAGCTTAAACCGCACGTCCGGCAAGGCGACAAGGGGCTAATGTTTATGTGATCAACATGTTACAGTTTGGAACGGCTTTCTGTTTAACAAAAAAAAGTTTAATATGTTTCAAAACCGATTGTTCGGTTCAATCTTCGTTTGTGGAGTGAATGCTTGCCGGTTTAATCCGTATAGTTCATTCGCATCTTTTTAGAGATGTTTTTCGTGAGTTGTCATTAGAAGATACGCATCTCGGTAGTACGTACGCGCCAACATTGTGTTAAACTAGTATTTTGTAAGGAATATCGCGTTGCATTATTCTAACTAGCGATGGGCGATTGTTCGAAAAAATAATAATCGAATGAATCGACAATCGACCATTCGAACTATCGAATGTCGATTTAGTAATTCGGAAAAAAAAAAACGAATAATAATCGACAATCGAATGATAATCTATACTCGGCCCTTCGATGCATTTGATTGGACTGCCGCGACAGGAGGACAGGCAGTGAACGAATGATTAATCGACGCAACGAATGACGATTCATTCGTTAGTAGTTAGTAGTACTGCCTGCGCACCGCACGTTCCGGTATAGTTCACCGCATAATCAAAGGATAATCGAATGACTGCGGTTGCTTATCGAATACATTCGATTACGGGGACCATTCAAATAATTCGATTAATTTAGTAGTAATCGCCCATGGCTAATTCTAACTGACTAAAAAATGAATAAAGATGATAAAACTATATACAATGTATTAATTTTACACTTGATCAAAAGAAATGTGCGGATATTAGACAAGTAAGTATCGATAATAACCGAAAAAAAGTATATTTAAATTAAGTAAAAAACACTTTTATTTTATTTAAATGTATAAAAAGAAAATTACCGAGATTCTCTTTGATCTCGTTAGTTTATTTTGACTTTTATTGCTTGTTAGTTTTTCTAGCTTTCAAACAAGATTGACTACTTTGAATAAAATACTTACACCGTTTACTTAAAGAAAAATAAAACTTGAGATCGGACGATCAGAATTTTATTAAAAAATAAACTACTTTATTTTTTTAATGATTTTTTTTTCAGTTTTTTATAGATAAATATTTGTCTTATATCCGCACATTTTGTTTAATAAAGTGTGCAATTAACACATTGTATAAATGCGTTTGATTTATCAATCATGCCATGCAGTTGTTCTTCACTTTGTTGAAAAAAAAAAAGAAACAAATGATTATGTACTCACAATGAGTTGCTCGCCGGAGGGCCAGGCGGGCGAGGCCATGAAGGAGTTGCGCAGCACCTGGTGCTCCGACGTCAGTCGATCCTCCACGAAGCGCTCGCGCACGCTGCCCGGATAGTTGTTCTTCTTGCCTGTTACATACACCCTTTAGCTTCCGAACTCATAGGTCATAGGAGATCTGAGTAGGTAGACGAATTTGATGTACTTTGATAGTGCTGGAATAATATGGATATGCCTTTTTCGAAGAACCAATAACGCGAAATTCTGGTTTCTATCATTTATCTTACTCATTTTACCTATGTCACCTGAAATTACTTAGTTTGGCACTTTGTTCTTTTTATTTTTACGACTAGAATATCATTTAAGTCTTACTCTTAATACTTTTGAGATTCCGTAATACCTGAGGCATGTCCATAATATAAATATCAATTTTTGCGGTCATTGACCTCAAATCAATCTACCTACTCCGATCCCTGGTCATCATTAACTTAGAGTGGGGTCGCGGTTGGGTCCTTTTGGATCCCGAGCCGGGGTCAACTTTCCTACCCTTATGCCTCTTCTTCGGACGGTCTACTGTATCCTTTATGGTGTGCCGTGCCTATTAATTAGCATACAATATAGATGCGGAAGATACAAACACACAGTCTACCTATAATGATAATGATGTCCTCGTATTTGAATTTAAAGCACGGTAGCTAAGTCAACCAGCTGTGTAAGTGTAGGTACAAGTATGTGCGCAATACACACGTGTACTCTCTGTTCTTTTATTCTCAAAGTTCTGTGAGACGGCAATCCGAGATGAACAGAGAGAGATCAGGCGAAAGATATCTGAATCCGAAACACGAAACATGGTGTCCATAATAATAACTTTCCGACTCCGACCTGTTTCTTAGTTAGTTTAAGACTGAAAAACCCAAAACCAGTCGACTCGACTCGGTATTTGAACCGGGGACCTCTTGAACAGAAGTCAGCGTGCTGACCACTACACCAACGTGGCAGTCACACTATGAGACTACTCGTATAAGTAGGTAATTATTAAATTTCGGTTGATCTCTTGGACATGGCCGCCGTATCTGAAATTCAGTAGCAGAATAACAGTGGCCAGCACATCAGACTACGCAGTTTCGATGCAAAATCGCTACTATTCCAACTGCGTAAGATGTCGCAGTGTGCAGCTTGATGTGCCATCGTCCGTAGAACTCACCCTTGAACATCTTTTCGGCCAGCACTTTCAGCTCGAACTGCTTCTTGTCTGCCGGCGACAGCGCCAGCCGGTATTTACGCGACAAGTGCGCGCGGTGGAGCCGGTGCAATTCCCTAAACAAAATACAGACCTTTAGAAAAAGGTCGAAGCGTACCTATTTGAAGCGTCGGTGGCGCAGTGGCTAGCGGGTTGCCTCTCATACGGGAGGTGCCGGTTCGATCCCACATGCCGCCATGTACCAATGACTTTTTCTGAGTTAAGTACATTAGTTGTTTCACTAACTGATGCTCTTACGGTAAGGGAAAACATCGTGAGGAAACCTGCACATTCAGGCGACTGAATGTGTTACCATGATCCAAACTGGTCAGGTTTCCCTGGTAACAAGGTCACGGAGGTCAGATGGCAGTCGCTCCACTGTAATTACCTGATCTGCGACAAACTGGATCATGGTCAGCGGACCCTGGGTCCTCGCGTGTGAGAGCACAACCGGGATAACGCTAGGAGGATGATGAAGCGTATTTGAAGATGGCTCATTTAGAAAAGGTAGTTTAAAGCATGGTTGAAGATGGCCTTCAGTCACCTCATACGCACAACATATAAGGTAACATACAAAATTAATTGCAGCTTGCATGCATTTGCCAAATGACGCGCTATTGACCGAAGACCGAAGACCTTACTCGCGAAGAATTAGGCTTATTACTTAATTATTATGCTAAAAGTATTTCTCAATCCTTTTCGCGTTGCATTACCTAACTATAAAAACACATTAAAACGGGGATAACGGGGACCTATAGGAGGCAAATCAAAATTTACTTACGTTTATAATTTGCTTGTTGTTTTACATACTATCGGTCCCGTTTAAATGTGCTTAAAGTTGTCTTACAACATTAAAATAGCCTCTGAATCAGTGGCGGATTTGTAGTCTCTACCGCCCCAGGACCTGGCCTACTGGGCTTTAAGGCAAATCCACTGCTTTGGAGAGGTTATTGTCTTAGTGTCTTAGTTGCATGCAGTGATTGACAAAACTGTAACATACTTGGAAGCCTCCTGGCAGGTGGCAGGGCAGGGTGGCCAGGACAGGTCAAGGATCTTCTTAGGCAGTTGCGTTGACAGCCGCTTCAGCCAGTGCACTTTCGCGATACCGAGGAACCGCTTGTTCTCTGCTGTCGCTGGTCCGTTGCGCGTGATGAAACCTTGGAAATACAACAATTGTACAAGGCCTCACAGCTTTTAGAGCAGAATAGAACAACTTTTACTATGGGACCAACATCAAAACCCCAAAAAAAATATCAGCTCACCACTCCTTTTGAGGTTTTGTAGGTAAAATATCTGCAGTATTTCGATGTTGAACCAATAATAAAAGTTTTTGCATTTGAAGAGTAAAAGCACCTTGAAACAAAAAATCTGCGACAAATAAGTACATGTACACATTTTTATTCTAAACCACTGTTAAAGTCTTTATGCGAAAATCTTATATTTTTTTGAGATTTCGATACTGGTCCTATATAAGTCCATCCTCATAACTGGAATGCCATAGTGCACTCCAATTCATAGCAAGCACAAATAAAGTAACCCTGCAATGGATCAAGGGACACAGTAACTCGCTAGGTAACGACGCAGCTGATGAACTAGCCAAGAGGGGCACAGCGACAACAGTACACGGACCAGAGCCATTACTGCCCATACCGCAGGCCCAAACAATGACATGGCTGCGAGCAGAAACTGAAGCAACACACCTAGCAGAGTGGAGATACGGTGAAGGCTGCAGGCAAACAAAGGATGCAATTCCGGAAGTCTCAAAAAGGCTCGCCCACAACCTCACCCGACTAACAAGAGACAAGCTGCGCCTAGCCGTAGGAACCATAACTGGCCACTGTCTTTTAAACAAACACCTATTCAACATAGGTGTCACAGACAGCCCCTTATGCAGAGGATGTATGAAGGCAGAAGAAACACCGCAACACGTGCTCATGCACAATCCCCGGCAACATTTCCGAAGGACTGTAGTAACTTGGGCAGGTTGCTAGCCTTTTGGGAAAACCTGAAGTGGTTAGAATAAAAGAATAAAGGGACATAAGCACAATGGCCCAATCAAGAGGCTGAGTGCGGAAAACACCCCAGCCAAACTAACTACTGGTCCCATAGTAAAAGTTGTTGTGTTAGAGCAGTAAAATCACCCCTTAAAAGAAATGTATACTAATCAACACTGTCTAGGGATATTTTGGATATAATAATACTTACTATGTTTTGTATATCCCTAGACAGTGTTGATGCGTGTAATTGATTTTGGAAGACCCTATATACAGACAGAGTTATTTGAAAAACACAAATAACTTCATAGGGGCCAGTCCTGGTACTCAATGTAACAACTTTCTCTATGAGACCATCATCGAAAGCGCAGAACACCCAGACCCGAGACAATTTTAAAAATACAGTTATCTGAATTAACACGACCGTGAAAACCGGCGTGCAAGCTACTCGACCACTAACGTCGTCAATTCGTCAAGCCCAACCAGTCAACAATTCTCTCTTCTTATTAATGATATTCCCAACTTTTTTCGTGTAGTTGGCCTCCTATAGCTTACATTACACCCACCTAAGTTTTTGACAATAATACAAAAGTAAGACTTCTTCTAAACACAGATACATTAATGATATATAATAAAATAAATAAGTTACTAGCCTTTCATAAACGTCCTGATGATGTCAGCGGCATTCTTCCTCGCACATTACCGTCGTGCCTCGTACCGTCGCAACCACTTCTGGATGACGATGGCAGCTTGCCTCATCTTAAGGTACTGCTTCCTCTGGTAGGTCCGTGTTAGTGGTATGTCCACGGCATAAGGTGGAAACCCAGCCTGCGTCTTATGACCCGATAGTTAAAAGGGGAGTACTGCTTACCTTTAATAAACGCCCTAATGACGTCAGCAGCTTTCTTCCTCCGTTCTCTTAGCTTCTGAGCCAGGTACCGTCGCACCCACTTCTGGATGACGATAGCAGCGTGCCTCATCTTCAGGTACTGCTTTCTCTGCCAGTAGCCACGCCACCTGCTCTGGATGATGGTGGCTATGTCGTTCTTCTTGATTTGGTAAGCGTCTTCGGTTTCGAAGAGCGTCTTCGGGAAACGGATAAAGATTTTCGTGCTGGAAGTGAAGTTAGACATAAGTATTTGATGTAAAATAAAGTTAGCTTAGTATATCGCTCTAATGGGCAAAGGCCTCCTCAACTATGAGGAGGTATGAGACATACTTCACTACGCGGGCTAAGTGTGGATTGGTGGAGAGGTGTCTGTAAGTGACAAACCTTACTGTCAGATGTTATCAAGCCGCCCTAGGACATCCGACTAGGCTTAAATACTAATATCAACCGGTATTAGCCGGGACCAACTGCTTGACGTGCCTTCCGAATCACGAAGATGCTTGTAATAGACGTCACTTAAATGGTCGAAATGATCACCCATCCAATCACGACCTGGAGGTGCTTGTCCACGCGTTTCTCATCAAAGGGATCTTGACAATCAGAGGGATAACAAACTAGTCCTAAAAAGGGGTCTGTTTTTTCCCTTTCAGGATACGGAACCCTAAAAATGAATACGGCATGCAATATTACTTACTTGCCCATCCTGTACTCTTCTCTCTCGTACTTGAGCGTTTCCACCAGTTTCTGAACGCCGTCTCTTGGGATCCCTCGCCAGTTGGGCCACGTCTCTGAGCTTAGGCACTTGTACCTGAAAAACATCTTCAAATTAATTCCCGCCTGTTCCCACCTACGATTTTTTTTGCTAATGCAAAACATCTTAGGGGCTGATTCTAGTGCTATAATATAACAACTTTTACTATGGAACCAACATCGAAATCGAAAAAAAACACCACCCTAAATAAAATCGCCGATCAGCAGACATCAGTTGGTATAAAAAAGTAAATTCAACCTCGAACCCCTAAGAGGTGTGTCATTATTAAAAAACAATCTTGTGACAGATATTACAATACACTAGCTTGTATTACTCTTTATTGCACACGATAAAATAAATAACAAAGCAATTGAAAAAAACCGTACACTGTAGGCGGTCTTATGGCTAAAAGCTTTCTATTCCAGCCTGGAATTTCCAGGCAACCTTTTGGGTAAATGAAAATTCTCATTTACAGGAAAGGGACTACTCTCGGTTCCTGTCAAGAACAAGTAAAAATGTTTTTTTTGTAAAAATTAAATGTGCTTACAAATATAGCTAATACTTAACCTTTCTAGGAATGCATCATAAGTCCTCCTGTAGGCGAAGCCGGCTCTCCTGACCCGCAAGTTCTCCATTAGGCCCAAGTACTTGACTTGGTGAGATACCAGCTTATCATCAAATGTCACTGTTAACAGAAAAAATGATTAGAATGCACGCAGCAGTTGCGACTCACTGATTGAAGACTGAACCCAGAAAATTACTAAATGAACATGCTATAACTTTTTTATTCTTGTCAGTTGGTTGGTTAAGTTACTGCTGGGCTGGATATAAATAAAATTACCGAAGCTCAACTTTATTAACAACTTCGTAAAAAACTACAGGACATAAAACTCATTTCGCTTACAATTTTTCAGTCATGTGGTTGCGGTGAGATAGGGGTTGCGGTGATATTTTATGGAGAACTCATATTTAATTAAGAACTTGATATTATTGAGACAAATGAAATACTGTATATTTGCCTGCAGTTACTCGTTTCACTCTCAGTAGCATACCAGTTTCATCTCTTACACTTTGACAGAAGATCATCTCTATAAGACATGGTCACAAAACACGTTGAGCAACAAACTGTTTCAGTACATCGAAATTTAAACGGAAATAAGTATTTAAGGATGACTTGTGGATGATGAAGGATGACTCACTGGGTGCCTTATTATCGTTGGGTTTGATGCATCGGATGTATGAGGGTTCCTTGCTGCTCAGGATCTTGATGAGCTCGTTCAGAGAATTCTTGAACTGCGTGATGGCTGTCTCTGGTCGCTTCTTGGAGTTTAGATTCACGTCCTGGACAATAAAGTTGGGGTCTTTGATATGTTCTTTGTATAGTAGCCAGCATCCAGACTATTAACCACTGAAAAATCTCTTACAAAGGCATAGCTAAGATGCCGTCGTGTATAGGTATTAGGTTGATATGCTGTCATCCGTACATATTGTAGACTTCTTAAAATAATATATCAACACCATGATTAATTACTTAAGTGGTATAGTCGTTTAAAAGCAATACAATATTTCTATTTTGTACCTTAAGTTTCAGAGATCCTTTAAACAATCTATTATCGAGTTCCTTTAACAATGCTTTATCTATCTCTAGGTTATGACTAATTAACGATAAGCTGCCGTTATAATCCCTAAGCTAATGGACGGTATTTGAGGGCAATCACCAAGTTCGTTGGGCATCAAATGTCGCTACCTCGGAAACCAAGCAGTAATCAATCATCAATGGGCAGCCAATTCTTCTTTAGAGATTTACCTTGAAGCAAGCATCGACGATGGGGTTGGCGCTGGTAGCCATGAGGCTCTGGATATCTCTGAAGAGTAAGTCGTTATTTTTCTCCAGGAAGGTGCCCACGCTGTACGTCACCTCACCGGCGTAGTGGACCAGGCAGAACTCCTGCAGACAAATAAGTGTTGTCGAAACGTGATTAGTAATCCTTTCCTAGTAAAAGAAAAGTAAAGTTAGCCTATTAGATCTCTCTGCTGGGCAAAGGCCCAACTATAAGGTTTATTAGGCCATACTCCATCACACGAGCTCAGTGCGGATTGGTGGAGGGGTGTTTGTAAGGCAACTGACCAACTTTACTGTCAGATGTTATCAAGTCGCGAGCTTATTCTAGTAATCCAGCAAAAGTAATATTGATATATCCACAACATCACATACATGGCTCTGATCCCAAAGTAAGTGGCTAAAGAATTTATGTTATAGAAATTAGAAATAACGATAGTATCACATCAAACACCATATTATGCTTGCCTGTTCTACGTTCTTAGAAAAAATGGAAGTGAAAGAGTATCAATAGAGCGTATAAAGGTTAAGATATAATAATTCATGATAGATTGCGCTAGTCCAAGTAGTTGAGATTACCATGGAAACCAAATACAGATTGAACAGGAGTTGCGGTGGCACCTAGATAAAGTCCCTAGCCCAGACCGAAGACCGTGAAAGAGGAACTTAGGTCTCGTCCCATAAGTTACCATGGAAACCAAATTTTATTATACAGTTTAAACAGAACTTGCAGTGGCACCTAGTTAAAGTCTCTATCCCAGAAGATCGGTAAGGAAGAACTTACATCTCGTCCCATGAGCTTCTGCGTCTTCGTGTCTACTTTGCGGTGCGACTTGAAGTGAGCATGCCCATCCAGATTTTGAGTCAACTTCTCTAGGAAACTGGTGTCCGTCGCGTCACCTGGCCTGAGGCATTCGTCATCAAGGATTGAGATGATACCTGATGACAAAGAGATTGCGTGATTAGAAGTAACTAGAACTCAATGCTTACATCTGCAATTTTGACTGAAAATGCAGAACGCAAATTAATCAAAAGACAATCACTGACCCAACATAAAAGCGAGGTTAGATAAACAAAGTTAAAATTGGTCAAGTGGATTTGTAATAGACAAACTCCTAAATATTCCCTTATCATAAATAGAATCTGAAGACAACAGCAATGAGTACCTTTATGCCTGGCCTCAATAAGGTCGCAAATGATGATGTTGTTGAAGTAGTCCACGGACTCCCACTCGATGCCCTCGCGCAGGTACTCCTCCTGCTCCTGCTTCAGGGTCAACTCGATGAAGAGCTGCTGCAGCTTCTCGTTGCAGAAGTTTATGCAGAATTGTTCGAAGCTGTGAATGTAAGGGTTGTTCAATATTGAAGAGTAAGGAATCGTTCTTTGTAAGTCTATCCATTATTGGTGGTGACGACATCATGGATTATATTATTGACCTCAAAAATAATTAAAAAATAAAATAAAGCCTAATGTAACACAGTAGTAATGAAGCATTCTCCTGTTGTAAGAATTTTTAAAATTGTCTAGTTCTAGTAGCTGGCAGTATGTGCATTGCTACCTACAAGCCCTGATGTCAATTTGGTAATCAGATTCCTTCCTCCTGGATTAGATGGATGTGATTCGATGACCATAAACATCTTTAAGGTGTTACAAAACTGTGGAAATTACTTCATTATCTAAAAAGTGAATACCCGTACGTGACCATAAAAAATGTAGGTAGTTATAATTACATAAGTAAATCGTATTATGTTTCACAACTGCACTATCAACGTTTATCAGTCAATATACTTTAGGGCTCATTCACACGGGATCCGTCATTGACGATTCGTCAAAATACAGGATACGTCATGACGTTAAACGTTGTAAGTTTAGCTTCATTAAAAATCAAATACTGCAGATAGTTATAAATATCAATGAAAGTGTGTTTAAAATGTGATGTTATTTTCAAGAAATAGGTTTTCGGAATTATTGTGGATAGCGTCAAGTACCCAATACTAGACTTACCTGTTCTTTGGGAAGATTTCAAATCCGTAGATGTCCAGGATTCCAATAACAGACGACCTCGAGTCACTGTCACTTGGCTCCAAGGAGGAGTTGATCCTGGTCACTAGCCAGCTGAACAGCTTGTCGTACATGGCCTTGGCTAAAGCATCTCTTGCGAAGTGGGACTGCTCCAAGTCCAAGGGTGTGTTGACGACGTCCCCTCGGGCGTTGATGGTCCGACTCGTAAGTGCTTCCCGCAGTTTTGTACTGTTCACCTTCAAGAGCTGTGGGAGAAAAGAAAGACATGTATTTGTTTCTTACGTTTACGCGAATTGTTGAACTCATTAAAGTACACAGCGATATGCAGGTCAACGATAACTCTATCAGTAAGTTCCAATTAAGTATTTCAAACAATGATTGATTGTCCATTAATTAGATTCGAGATCCATTCTTAGTGCTCACCCACACTATAAAAGGAAGCATGGTGCAAAACTTTTTCGTTGCATATTTGTTTCTTACGTTTACGCGAATGCTTGAACTCGTGACCACGATCGCTGTCAAGTGTTCGAAACGTCAGGTTCTAAATAAAATGTAAACAAATCGCGAAGTAATCCGTAAAATTGTGTTTTAATGAGAAAGACGTGTTTTTTATAGGGCATCTTTACATACATTGTTCCAATGATAGTGCATATAAAAAGAGGTAGATGAGTCATAAGCGCGGGAAAATTGATTGCCTCAAATTGTGTAATCTGCACAATTTTTCAACTGCAACATTCAAATATGACATTTGATACGTAAAAGAACGTGAGCTCGGAGCATCAAATTCGTGATATTAAGACAATTGAGATGATAAATTAACATGACCGGAGATAGATCAGGCACAGGCCATCGGGCCACCTTCATAACTTAGAGCTGTTAAGTAATTACCAATTAGTAGTAAGTATAATAAATATTAGTTTTCATCGCCGACCCAACTTAATTTTGGACTGTCCTCTACCCGAAGGTTGTCTGGAAGAAATTGCTTTCAGCAATAAGACCGCCTAAATTGTACCATTATCTATGAACATTTATGTATATTGATACTGTGTGTAATGTGCAATAAAGAGTATCTATCTATCTATCTATCTCATTAATAAAATTCCAAGACAGAAAAACGTGAAATATTTTTGACTCCATCTGGGATTTTCACCCGGGACTAGGACTATCTTAAATCTAATTAAATTTTTAATCGTCTAACAATGCGTAGTTAGACAGAGTCAGGGCTGTTTGTGAAACGTGTTCATATTTGAAGGTTAAGCCATAAACCTTGGTTTGAGGTCAGCCATTTAGGTCGTTTGCAATCCATTAATATGTTCGAATGTGCCTACAGGTATATTAGAAACCTAGATGTTGGGTAGTAGGTTTTTAACAATTTTTTCACCTGGGCACTGGTTCAGGATCATCAGACTAGTCAAGCGGTCTTTCAAACCACTTGTATAGATAGAAGCAACCAAATTTATGTTTGTGACACAATTTTCTGGAAGTACTCGTACCTACTACAAGTAATTTGCACAGACAATTTGAGTTTTTTTTCGGAATTAGTTTCTTACGTCACAATTAGGCGTTTTCATTTGTATTTTACTGTAAGTAATGAAATACGTTAGTTTAGTCGGAAACATTACAAGTTACGACAGATCCTAAATCGTGACTAAACTGATAACGATGTGTTGCAAATGACATTATTTCGAAACTTTAAATGCAAGGCTACAACTGCTGCATAAAATTAACATTTTAAATAATTATTCTTAGCTTTAAAACAAGGATTTGCGTAAAAACTAACACCTACTGAACAGTGTCGGGTTTGAGCAAGTTCGTATGAATGTAGATAAATCTATACCTACCTTAATGCAAATCTTTTAAAGATAATTTCAATAAAAGCATTAATTGGGTTACTTACCATTTGATGTAGGTATTATTATATAATTTCGATGTAAGCGTATCACTAAAAAATGGTTGATTGGTGAATGATAATTTATGTTTTATGCGATTTCAGCAATACTTATACAAATACCTACTAAGATGCGGTTTTTCCAATAGTCCCGTAATAAAATATTCTTCTAATAAAATAAAACACGGCTGATTTAAATAAATGTCATCATCACCCCATTAATTGTGGCTCTAATTGTATTGAAGGACTTATTAAGTTACAGTTTAGTTCTTTAGTTAGCATGTAAACTGTTTTGATATTTGTAAGCTTATAGGCATAAATATTTTTGATTGTGATATACATAGTCAGGTCATAAGTTCTGTCACACAATAAAAACTTTTGAATTCAGAATGCTGGCCACAAAAAAGTTTATTGAATTCGAATTTCGATTTTTTCATGAAAATAAAAATGTGTACTTTTTAGAATTTCCCTCATTTTTAAATATGGAGTGGACACTTAAAGAAGACCGTGTCGCGGTTATTACGTTGCATCGTTGCGGTTACGCGCAAACTCAGATTTTCGACTTACTGAAAAATTTGAATATTACCAAAAGATTCGTTTATCGTACCCTAAAATGATACAATGAAGAGTCTAGTGTAGATGTGTAATGGACATGAGACGGAAGAAATGCCGCGCATTGTTGAAGCGGTACGCGGGAAAAAAGCATCGGGAAATTATTTTTTCGGATAAAAAAATTTTCACCGTAGAAGAGAGCTACAACAAACAAAATGATAAGGTGTACGCACACAGCAGTGAAGAAGCGAGCAACCGTATTCCGCGTGTCCAACGAGGTCATTTTCCATCCTCGCTCATGGTTTGGTTGGGAGTCTCTTAATGGGGCTTAACTGAGGTACATTTTTGTGAGAAAGGCGTAAAAACGAATACAGTTGTGTATCAAAATACAGTCCTCAAGAACCTTGTGGAACCTGTTTCTCATACCATGTTTATTAACAGGCACTGGGTATTCCAACAAACTTCTGCGCCAGCTCATAGAGCGAAAAGCACACAAGACTGGCTGGCGGCGCGTAAAATCGACTTCATCTGGCACGAAGACTGGCCCTCCTCCAGTCCAGATTTGAGTCCGTTAGATTACAAGATGAGAAGAGAAGCAGGCCTTTTCCTCCAAGTGTTGCCATCACTTGGAGGAAAAGGCCTGCTCAAAGCCTTATCCTGATTTGGAGTCACTCAAGGCATCCTTGATTAAGGCAGCCGCCGAGATTGACATGGACCTCGTTCGTGCTGCGATAGACGACTGGCCGCGCAGATTGAAGGCCTGCATTCAAAATCGCGGGGGTCATTTTGAATAAACTTTATTACCATATGAATCTATGTTTTATTAAGTTCATTTTGCTATATAAATGGTTACATAAATAATAAACATGTCTAATCATATTACACATGTGACAGAACTTATGACCTGACTAGATAGATCTTTGTGCCTCAATTTGTACCTACTACATTTTATGCTTGTTTTGAATGTAGCCTGTATTGTGTGCTATAACGAGATAAATAAATTGGTCACTGTACAGTTATTTGACCAGTAATGCGACAGAACGAAATCACTAAAAACAAACAAGAAAATGTAATAAGTTACCTTTAAAAACACATTTCGGGAAAATTTTACGCAGACGTAAAATAAAACCATATTCTATAAACATTGAAGAACTTGGTATAATAACAGACAATTAATACAAAACAAACACTCGCAATTTCGGCTATTCTAAGCAATACGGATGATTACTACAGATTGTCTTAGTACGAAACAATAGCAGTACGTATATTTACATAAACAAATAGAACAATGGATGCCTTGTGGCACTCTAGTACGATGAAATCGTGGGATGAATGAACTAGTTGGGAGGATAATACGATTCAAGATTTTAATAATCGATATTTAACCTATAATCTTCTCGAAACATGCGCAGAAAATCAAGGATATTGGCCTAAGATGCTCTATTTAATAGGACGACATGCTATATGATATTTAAGCCTTAACTACAAGGATTAGAAAAAAAAATTAAGAAAGTTTATTTGCGAGAATACATACATGATTTTGAGGTTTTAAAATTAACATAAATGTATTCAGTATTAAAACAATGCAATATGCAACGAAGTTGCATATATTTGCATGTTTAGCTTTCTGCGTAAATAGGAACGTAAATTAATATTAATAAGTGACGGTAGGTTAATTTTTCAAAACTTTGTAATGACAAATAATACCTTAGTCTCCCTGTGACCACGAACGCTGTAAAGTGTTCGAAACGTCAGGTTCTAAATAAAATGTAAATAAATCGCGAAGTAATCCGTAAAATTGTGTTTTAATGAGTTCAAGCATTCGCGTAAACGTAAGAAACAAATATGCAACGAGAAAGTTTTGCACCATGCTTCCTTTTATAGTGTGGGTGAGCACTAAGAATTCACTCGAATCTAATTAATGGACAATCAATCATTGTTTGAAATACTTAATTGGAATTCACTGATAGAGTTATCTTTGACCTGCATTTCGCTCAGATACTATTACTAGGTCATTTTGGTAGACACCTACTGCTGACAGTATTTCTTTCTAATGTTTGTATTACCACTGCGTAATAACCTTATCAATAATCGGGCATGTGCGAGTTCGACTCGCGCACGAGGGTTCCGTATTGAAACAAAATACTTTTCTTACTGATGCAATGGCAATGACACCAGACAATCTTGACACAGATTAAAGTAGGTATACAGAAGAATGGCTGACACACAGACAGCTGCACTTTCTGTTCCTTTAATCTCATAGTCCGGTGAGACGGCAATTCGACATGACCAGAGAGAGAACATGGTGCCCTAACAAGTAGTAGAGACGACAACACATTAGCTAATACTGCGGAATTCTATGCAGTTGTAATAAGGACGATTTCGCAACGACAATTCGGCATGTAAAGTAAATAACAACCTATGGTAATTATAACACTATTTAGAGATTCTATGCCCATAATCACAATACAGTTACATATACCACCTGAAATTGAATGATGGGGCTTATTTTTACGAAAATACGAAGTATAATTTATCCTTCATATGGCCTCTAAACGCACTGGAAACCGACATATGACGTTACTATTTTGCATGTCTGAGAATTTCTAATCGAGAAAAAAGTTTGCTTCCAAAGACAATCCTGTAAGTATGAGAGACAGTCGCCATAGGTATGCTTATGACGTCACAAATTTAAATTTTCAATAACTAATTACAAAATAACTAGGTACTGAATAAAAAGTCAAAATACTCAAACTACTTTCTTAAAAAACACCTCGCACTGCAAGATCTCAAGACACTCTTTCTGCGTAAATAGGATTAATATTAATATGTGACGGTAGTTTAATTTTTCAAAACTTTGTAATGACAAATAATACCTTAGTCTCCCTGTGATCACGAACGATGTAAAGAGTTCGAAATGTCAGGTTTTAAATAAAATGTAAATAAATCGCGAAGTAATCCGTAAAATTGTGTTTTAATGAGTTTAACAATTCGCGTACCTAAACGTAAGAAACAAGTATTACTTTCTTAATTTAGTCTTTACTTAAAAAAAAACATATATCTTAAAATTTACTTTACATACCGAATTTTGTCTGATTGCTGGCTACTGTACCTAATGTCTTACCTCAGCAACGTTTCCGCTATTCGCATCATGCGACAGGATCTCGGCGTATCCCTTCTGGTTCTGTACGAACTTCACGTTGCCCAGGTGCAGCACGCTGGCCACGATCTCGAAGATCGCTCGCTGCTCCTCCTCGCCTATCTCGATGACCTTCATTGCCTCCTGGACTATGCGGAATTGGTCCGCGTCGGCATTTTTCTGACTTTGTGGAGACGTCTGGAAGGATATTTGATTTTGGGTCATAAGCATTCACTTTGCAATTTAAAGATTAGATTGAACTGAATATTCAATTAAATGTCGCTTACAAAAATTAATCAACTGTGTTATCCGGTGGGACTCGAACCCACGTCTCTTCGCTATTCGGGCGAATGCTCTGCCCAACTGAGTTACGGAGGACGTTAATCAGTCGACGAAGTTGTAAGTGCTTGTTACGCCAGTGAGCCGGCATTGAACTGAAAAATGGACTGTCTGATGCGGAAATCGAACCCGCGTTCATCGCATGCCGGGCGATTACCTGGACTAGACCACTCGTACACCCAGACTGGCAAAGCCTCTCAAAATTTTCAAGGAGTTCTTATCGCTTTACTGCTGCGTTGCTTTCATTTATGTTATTGGGATTACTACTCAACATGTTATTTTTTGAAGTGCATGTTGCTTTTTTTCGCACGCCTTCTATATTTCCATTGAAATCCTAGCTAGCTCAGTTCGGGATGCAAAGTGCGATTCCACAACACAGCAGGAGCTCAAACCCGGTAACCTCAACAACGCGTCCATTGCTTTAACAATAATGTATTCATCAATAAACAAACACTGTTGTCCAAACATTTAGCTAACATAAAACTTAATTTTATTTGATAACAATGACTCATAATTACTTTATGTATAAATGGCCTCAAACAGAATAAACTATTGTTATCTTGTTAATATTCGTTTCAGAGAATTTGCTGTCCTATCTAACCTCTTTCCAATCTAAAAAACTGCCTATCTAAATGACACATAAACCTTAGCATAAACCGATTAATTGTTACTAGATATTGGTCTTTTATAAAATGTGATTATGTGTCTAACTAAGTATAAAGAACTTTAATCTGAGACAGATTTTTTTTATAAATAAACTGAAATCTCGGTCTACGGCAGCGTCATTTGACGAATGCATGCGAGCTGCAACAACGTCAGTAGGCGTATTTTGTATGCAGTAGGTATAGACTAGTAGATAAACGCTTCGTGGACAGAGTTTAGTTACATCAAAAATATACGCAATCGTCAAAAATTATAGCGTGACTATGACGTGAACATAGGCTTTAAAGTTATAGCACACATCAACCCGTAAACGGAACGTCCCACCGGATTGCCCATTTACGATTAGTATACGTTGTAGTAAAGAATTTCATATAAAGAATATTAAACGGTTTGAGTTGATACGGTAACGTTTCGTTTCCGAGTTGTTATGAGTGCCCCTTAATTTAAAACTTAAATCCTTGTCCTACTCACCACATCAGTAGTATACTTGTAAGCCTCCGGTCTATTCTGCAGCTTCAACTGGTTTAGCAGCTCAGGACTGCCCCCTGACAGTAGCTGGTAGAACACATGGAAGTTCCTCTCCCCCGTCATCTGGCTCACCACCCTCGACTTCTCTAGCAAGTAGTTCAGAATATGCCCCCCCTCTGGACCACCTTCGTAGTTGAATTGGATGTCCATGTACTTCCCGAAGCGGCTGGAGTTGTCATTTCTGTTTGTCTTGGCGTTTCCAAACGCTTCTAGTAAAGGGTTGGTTTGTAGGAGCTTGTCTTTGACGTTTTCAACGTTGCGTAGGTGGTTGGTCCTGGCCGCGATGTATTCTAGAACTTTCTTTGATGCTTCTGTTTTGCCTGAGCCGGATTCGCCTGAAAGATTTTCACGATTAATCTCAAATGCTTGTAGGAGACAGATTAACGCCCGAAGGCCAAAATTAATAACCGACCTGAGATCGAAGATTCAAGTCAATCTTGGTTTACGCATCTATTAAACACGTATCGTGGACTGTTCAATGGATGTGAAAATCCGAGATTGTATTGCATTTTGGATCACAAGTTGGTTGGATTTTGGTTCTGCCATAAAAAAAAATTTATGGCATGTAGTACATAAGCTGTTATACCAACAAGATAATTTTTATTTGAATAAAGTCTTATTCACTAGTAAAAGTAAAGTAAGTACTTCAGTAAAAAGTAAATTAAGATATTTTTGTAAGTATTATCACATTACATCTGATAACCTAATAAGATAAGAATTGCAACCATGACAATAGGTGATTCATAGGTACATTTGCTTGCATTAAATCTAGATTCTACATTTATCTTACAAATGAATCATCATGTCGGTTGAGTTTCTTTATAATCATATTGTTCCATCCATCTTAGTAAAAATCTTGTACGTATCCTTTTCACTTATTACTTACATTGATGATACATATTTTTAAAATTACTTATTTACATTCTTCATAGTCTAACTATAGGTACTTTATACCCCATGCAGAACTGAAGGCCGCAGCCGTGATCATTATGTGGAATGTAACACACACAATGACTTTCTTGCCAATTTTAATGGAGTGGTTTGCCATTGCCTTCTATATTTCTTCTCTATTTCGCACACAACAACACTCAATCAATAGTGTGCAGGTTTTCTTACAATGTTTTTCTATACCGCTAGGCAGTAATATCTTCGAAAAGAGTGTAGGTACTTATGCTTTGTACAAAGTCAGTGGCACAGGCTTTGGATCAAACTTACGTCCTCACGGATGAGTATTGAATTTATCTCATCTTAGTTATAACTTACTCATCAATGATTCATTTTGGATAAAAAGAGCTGAGACTATATTATGACTATGTATGAGTAAACAACAACAGCACGTAAGTATAAATAACATTAGAATAGATTTCCTTGTTGTGCAGGAAAATAAGGAAGCTCATTAAAAGCTACACACTTAATATAATTAAGATTTAATTGTGTCCTAAAAACCCACCTGACATAACTCGAATTCTAGTCTGAAGCGTAGTTCTAATATTTATTCTGTGTATGAAGGCAAGATCACGATACTTGCCTTAGGGCTGATTTTTTGATAGCCACATAAGCATTAGGAAGGTAGGTAATATTATTTAAATAAAATATAGGACAAACTGATATTAAAATGTCTTGAGCCACCGAGATTGGCCTAATCTTCCACCTGAGGTCTGTTACTAATTTCAGGCGTTAATGAGTATATATAATTTATCGGCCTCTGCCTCGTTAGTCTAGTGGTCAGCACGCTGGGTACTATCCACGAGGTCCTAGGTTCGAATCCCTGGTTGGGCCGAAATTGTTGGGTTTTTCTGTCTTGAAATAACTCGGACACCGCTCCGGAGTCAGGAAGTTGCTGATGATAATGCACCTCCGTGCCTCGGAAAGCACGTTAAGCCGTTGTTCCTGCGCCTGATCACTCTACGGTCATGTCGGACTGCCGTCTCACCGAACTATGAGAGTGAAGGAACAGAGAGTGCATCTGTGTATTGCGCATACACTTGTACACTATAATGTCTCCTGTGCAGTTGGCTTATCTCTGTTGAGATTGGCCGCTGTAGTCGAAATTCGGCTAGGAGGACATTATAATTTGTCAATTACCTGAAATCAGGATACATTGCTCTCTATGCTCGTAGACCAGCGAGCGGTAGGCATTGTCTGCAATGGCGAATCTGAAATGAAAACCTTTTTTTAGAACTGACACTTATTATAAAGGTAATATGTTACCCTAGTAGTTTTATAGTTCAATTTTTATATTATTATTTTTATATAATACCATAAGGTATACCGAAACAAAACTGACATTTTAACAAACTGTTAGTTAATAATTTACTGGTTAACAACTTAATGATAATAACATCGAGCCAATTTTTTAACGACAGTGTTATAATAATGTACGATTTAAAGTGCAATATTTTATCTGTGACCATATCTTGTCAAAGATAGAAAGGAAAACACTCGTGATTGACAGTTTAAAGCGATCTCTTCCAGACAACCTTTGGGTAAAGGAGAACAATCGGTCAGAAAACGAGGTAATGGGTAGATATGAATGATTTAACTATTGGAAAGAAAGCTTACGCCAAGACCTATTCTGTCTGTGCTGTGGTAGTAGATCAAAGTATGTTTTGTGGTTTCAGGTGATTCATATGCCAGGCATTCAAGCACCATTTGTATTTTCGAACTTTTTACGTTGGTAACGCTTATAATAATTTGCTTTATCAAGTCGGTATCATGTCTGCATTCAATAAATGTGATATCGAGACCTGTTTATCAGATATTGTGCTATTATCGCTATAATGGCGAGAGATATGCTGTCACTAATCCATTGGTAAGAAACTCAGCTGACGATAAAAACCGGATAAACTTTTACTTGTTACCTTGCTAGGGTTAATGGCGGCCCAAATATTTTATTTAGGTCAGAGAGTAGCTATAAGACATCTTATGACACAGTGATTTCGCTCCGGACTACGAAACTAGCGGATGGGGGTTCGAATTCCGCAAGAGGCAAATAAATGTTTCTGTGATGAGCACGAGCATTTGTACCTCAGTCATAGATGTTTATAAATGTATATAAGTATGTCTATCCGTTATCCTAGTCACCATAGGACAAGCTCACGCTTAGTTTGGGGCTAGGTAATTAGTGTGTTTGTTGAAACAATTTATTTATTTATTTTATTTATGTGATGATCACACACAAGCATTTGTACCTTAGCCATTGTCGTAAATAAAAAGTATAAGTAGGTATGTCTAGTCGCCATAGCACAAGCTAACCCTTAGTTTGAGCACAGATAGCATAATAGTTACTGTTTGGGGCTAGGTGGTGTGATTGTTGGAACTATTATTTTATTGTTTTGTTAATTATTTAAATTGTTCACTAAATAGACAGTTGCGTCGTGCGAAAACCCCAATAAGAAGGTACATTTTCTTTCACTCAAATAAATAATTTGAATTTATCAAAAGAAGAAACGTTTGTGTTACATTTTTTATGCAGATGGTAAGTATACTCGAACCTGTCTTTAGGGTACCTACTTTTCGTTGACTAGGATCAGGTAAAAAGGAAGGCCGCACAAATTCAGAAAAAAAGGTATTTCTTACCCGATTAGATTATTCGGTGGGCGATTAGAGTTCGTATTGCCCGGTTTTCTTAGCTGTACGAATCAACTATGGTGGTCAAGTAATTTAAAATGATTAGAAGCTGAGTTATAAGTGTTCAACATTGATTGGATTCATAAATACCTGTTAATAATAATTAACGAGAAAGCTTACGTTAGAAACAAGCTTTCGATCATTTTTCATCATAACTTTTCTCTTTTTTCATACTGAACTAAGAGATTAGCACAGGCATGTCAAACTCAAAGTTACTGGTGGGCCAAATGCATACAGGTCATGGAGTTACTGGGCCGCAAAACCCAGACACAAAGAAATAAAACGAATTAGGATTGTAGTAAAAAAAATAAAGATTGTTTTTAATAATGATCCAAAAAGGTACAACAGTTACAGTTCGTGTTTGCGGGCTGCAACTGGAGGCTGTTGTTAATATTGGATTGGATTCAAGCATGCGGCCCGCGGGCCGCATGTTTGACATGCCTGGATTAGCATATTAGGAATAACATAAGACCTCATGCAGTCTTGCGGGTCTTTCTACCCCTGATTAACTCGTTGTGCTTTTACTGACAGATGAAAAACTTTCATACTTTCCCTTCTAACTTTTCCAAGTACTTAACCGTCTGCTCATATTGCAGCGAATTACTTAGCATTGTCTTGACACTGCCGTCTTAATATGTCCTATAGCTCTTGTTACAAAAATAAAATAAACAATCTGTTACCTACGAGAAAATGATTGAGTAAGAATTTACGCTCATTTTTACCATTAGTGATATCGGATCCTTAAATCCTAACAGTATTGTCTCCTATTTTACGCTTTACGCGGCGTCTAGTCGAGCGGCGTCAGACGTCGACGTCTACATTTCGATCGTCGTTTGTATGCATCGCGCTTAAGCAGCGCGACGTCCACCGTCAGCGTGTAAAAGAGACCACATCCATTGTGACGCAGCGTACAGCATGACGCTGTACCTATGCGACGTAAGCAGCATTGCATGCGTACGAGACCAATGTTATGTTATGTGATGTTGTCCAATATTGTATTTATTTATACAGGGGTAACTAAACTATAATAGAAATATAAGTATATACAACTTATTAATAAAAATTAAGATAAATTATTTAATACAAAAGAAAAACCAAAAATTATTAAAAGGGTCCTTGTGGTAAGGTTCCCAGGATGCTTGCATCATTACTACGCTGGATAGCGATGCTTATACGCTGAGCAAGGTAGCTGCCAGCTCTCGAGTCACCACTGATGTCAACCAGCCTCTTGGAAATCTCTTTAAAAAAAGTGATAGCGTTCGGACCCCACGGACCCAGTGTTTCGACTCCAAAAGATACAAAGTGGTACCGGGAGTCGATCTGCCTGTACTTGTTTTTTTTATTTAAGTTTCGGCACTTGACGCAGCCAAACCAGCATCAAGGCTTGTCCCGGACAGATGAGAGGCTGCAAGTGTGTCGACACAGGTAGCGTCCCACACAAGAGCCCGACCCATCCGCCAAGGAACAAGTGACATCCCGTCCGGTCTCTTGCCATCATCACGCGCGATACCGTTCGGCTCGAGTAAAGCCGGCACGTTGATACAGGCAAGAGACTGACGGATGATGTCGTTAATGCTGGCATGGCGCGAAAAGCGGCCTGCACTTTTAGTACAGGAGAGTCCGTGATGTCCCAACGAGCTGACATCAGTACCACACGGACAGGGTGTTTGGTGCGTCGCTTGCTAAATTGCAATGGCGGATAAGGGGGGTCATTTTTTACCTACTCCGCTTCAAAAAAAAACTAGGCTTAACAGAATTTATTAAACTATTTTTTTTTGATCCCAGAATTCAGTATTTAATTTTTTTTTTAAAGTTATGCATAATTATTTCGCCGTTTTTATTACGGAGAGATATGCAAAACTTTTTTAAAAATTGAACTGCATATTGTTTGTAATGGTAAGAGGCCAGTTATTTCTTACTGACTTGTACAATGCCCTTTGAATCACGTAAAAAGAAGTAATTACTTACACATGTGGCGGGGCCTCGAAGAAGGCTTTCTTGTAGTAAAGCTTGACTTTCTCATCGGTGTAGATGGGCAGGTTCTTGTAAGGGTTGACTGATATCAGCACGTTTCCGATGTACGTCTGTAAAGGAGATCCTTGTGTTAGGATTTTAGACTTAGTATTATTAATTAGCGTAATGTCATTGTTTGCGAATAGCTTCATAGCTGTGTACTGTTGTTTATTAGGTATTAAGTATGTAGCTTGTTGTATTAAGTATTTAGTTGCTGTACTGTTATTGGCAGACAGACAAAGGTCTTTTTAATAGGACCAGTCTCTGCGAGCTTTGTAGGATCGTGTTTTTTTGATTAAAAAGTCTTTACAGATAAACCTACATATTAAAGTGTATTCATAATTAGTTTTGAGAAAAGCTCATAAGATCTTTTTAGGGTTCTGTACCCAAAGGGTAAGACGGGACCATGAATGCTCCGGTGTCTGTCTGTCTGTCACCAAGCTTGGAGATAAACCTTGATAAGTAGGATAAAATAATTACTTGGGTGATTGATTACCTTCCTAGTTCTACATTCACAAAATATGTGCTACTAACACTTAATTTGTTCAAGTAGACTGGCGTCATTTGATAAGAAACAATTAAGATGTTTATCTATTAAACCTTTTAGATAGACTTAATTATTAACATGATTAAATAGCGTCTTCATGCCTACTGAAATATTATTATCCTTAGCTACTAGACTGTAAAAAACAAGGATTTGAAGGATTAGAAAAAACTGATTATTTTGAATAAGCAAAGCCGAAAAATAAGGTTTATAGGTGATGCTGGTCACCAACAGTACCTATTTATTCTATTGAGATAAAACATACATTACATGCGTCGTCTTAAAAGTGCTAAACTGCTTACTCCGTTCGTCATTTTTTTATTCTTCTCCTGAAAAATCTGACGAACGGAGTAAGCAGTTTAGCACTTTTAGACGACTGTTCCATCAAAATCAATTCAGCAGATTTTAAGTCTAAAGGAAACATACATACAGAAACAAAATAAATCGAGTTTTTCACTCCAATAAGCTAAGGTTAGACGGACCCAAGTCTACTAAATATTTAATGATAATTGAATAGCAAGATTTTGCTTTAAGCTTTTCAATTTACGATTACCTATGTTACAATTTTGATAATGCATAACAGACTTGGGCCCCAGGGAAGGTATTTATGGAGTTAACAATCAATGTACAAAATACTACTTTCTACAGTCTTATTGTTTTGGTATACTGGTGTTTTGGTATATGTTGGGTAAGGTGCTTGTGGCGCAGTGGCGGCAGCGCTTTGGTAGTGATACCAAAAGTTAAGCAACCCACGGCGCGGTCGTGATTGGATGGGTGACCATTCCGACCATTTAAGTGACGTCCATGACAAGCATCTCCGTGCTTCGGAAGGTACGTTAAGCAGTTGGTCCCGGCTAATATCTGTGGTATTAGTCGTTAAGCCTAGTCAGAGGCCCTAGGGCGGCTTGATAACTTCTGACAGTAAGGTTTGTCACTTGCCTTACATACACTCCTTCACCAATCCGCACTGAGCCCGCGTGGTGAAGTATGGCTCGTTCCTCCTCATAGTTGAGGTGAGGCCTTTTCCCAGCAGTGGGATCTAATAGACTGACTTATAACTGTATAGATAGGAAATGCTGAAGTGGGGCGCTTTCTTTAGGTTATTCCTGTTAAGCAACCATAACAAAGTACACTGTAAGTACAGAACTAAGGCCTTCTCTATAAGGAGAAAGCAGTTATATCCAATATACCTTTTATTTTAGTAAATGAGTGCTCATAACGCCCTACGCCTATTTAGAAAAAACTCACATAAATAATGTTCTCTTTAAACCGCTTTCGCAGGTTGTCTATAAAAGCGGCCTCGGAGCGGTAGTCTTCTAGAAGAACGAAGTCTTGGACGCCCACGCGCTCGCGGTGCTGCAGTGCGTGCTCCATCACGCCTTGCACAGACACCGGCCGCAGGACCCTGGAAGAAAAAAAAGAAAATTGATTTCGCGCCAATTTTTGACAATGAGTATTTTTTCTTTTTTGGCTTGCAGAGACTAGCCAGCCAGTGTCGCAGTACGCTGGACTAAACATTCTCTAAGAAATGACAGATAGGGAGTAATTAGACTACGCGGTATTCAGACAGTCTTCTATCCCCCATGTCGCTCTTTCATCCTGTGAAAGAGCGAGATGGGGCAAAGACTGTCTTAATAAGACTGTCTGAATACCGCGTAGTCTAATAACTGCTTTAATTTTTGTGCTGAATCAAAGCGCCCCCACCGAGTTTACTGGGAACTAAAATAGAGTACCTTTCATATGTTTATGTCAACTCGCATTAGTTCCATGGACGGTCACCACACGCCCACTACAGCCGTCAGCGCCAAAATGGCAAATAGCTTTATCTTAAGGTTGACAATATGCAGTCCAGCGTACTTGTATTATAGAGGTCAGTGCACCCCACATACTAAAATTTCGCTATCGGGTATCGGATCGGCTGATGGTTTGGTCGGCTTATGTATGCTATGCTAAGTTTTGTGCACACGTTAGGTAGGTATTAATATTATAGGCCGACAAAAAAGTTTTTTCATACTGATTGAAGCCTACCAAACTGCTTATCGGTCTTTCAGCCGACTTATTTGGACTACTTTTTATCAAAAGTCTGTTCGGCGGGGAGTCTTTCCAGTTTGTAATGTGCAAACATTGAGCTATTTTTATGGTAATAAGCAAAGCAAAGCATTTATATACTTTTTTTCTAATATTTTAAAGAATTTGACTTTAGTAGTCTAGTCTAATCAACCAATTCTTTACTTGTTTTGTCATTACATGCACTAATTCAGAAGGATAAGTGTAATGCCTTGCTTAGAGTATAGCACATAGAGTTTGGTTTAGTTACCACCTGATACCACACATGATGACATGGTGATTTATCTATTTGATAGCTATAGAAAATGGATAGACTAGAATACATGGACCAGATTTTTTTTTACCTACCGTAATTTTTCAATCCTCTGCAAGGTTCCAATAGTGAAACCCATTGCTGCTAGTGAATCACTTCCCTCACATTTATGTACGCAAATTATATATATTTATATTTATTTTATATTTCATTATCTAATAATACCAAATCACCTATTAAGAAAAGTAGAAATAGGGACCTTATTAAAAAAAAACTTTAGTAAAGTAAAAAGTTGACAGCTGTTGTATCTAGACACTAGCTGGACACTGAGCAAGAATCAGTTGAATCGACTGCAAAATAATTAGCAATTTAATGAGTTTCGACGCTAATTGGCGACGAGGAAAGTAAATAAATAAAGAGAAATTACTGTTTGGATAAACAAAGTACAATGATAAAGGCGGGGTAAAAATAAATAGGTGGGGTACACATGGCCGCACGTACACCTCACGGTAACCTTGAGACCGCCTCTATTCCCTATGCAATAAAAGTTGTTTTCGTAGATTACATACCCATGTGCCTGACGACGGCAGCTCGTCGTTGTACTTATCGTTCAAAACTTTATAAAAAACAAATCCACGATCTGTCATGTGACTGCCAATAGTTTTCGTGGTAATTATATTATGACTCATTAACTTTTTTTCCTTAAATTCTTTTTGAAATGTAATCTTTTGTAGGTTTTGGGTTTGCTCTGAGTAAACTTAATTGGTTTTTGTGTTATCTATAAGTGTTGTTCATATTTATGCCATAACAACTGTATGTTTCCCAAATAATAATAAATAAAAATAATATTAAAAGAAATGGGATGTTAACGTTTTCTAGCCAACGGCTTGTTGTGTTATTTATTTATCACAAAAAATATGTTACACAGACTTAAATAATGATTAGACAACAATTCGAGTATATTCGAAATTGTACCTACAAAAGTATTTTATTAGACACTAGCGGTTCCCCGCGACTTCGCCCGCAAGAGTTGGATTTTCCATATAAACTTTCATCTCCCATTTCACCCCCTTAATTTTTTTATATCGCGACAAAATGTACCCTATGTCCTTTCCAGGGTCTCTCACTGTCTCCATACCAAATTTCATCTCAATCGGTCCAGTGGTTTAAGCGTCAAGAGGTAACAGACAGACAGACACACTTTCGCATTTATAATATTAGTACGGATGGTTAGGTTAATTTATTTAAATAAGTTTAAATCTAAACGAAATTCCTTATAAAACCCTTAATCTGTTTTTAAAGTTTTCTTATGAATAAATGTTTGTTCCGAATAATTTATTTTACGAACAGTAAATCGTTGTCTGACAGCGATATAAATAGCAGCAAAAATATTGCTAATATTTTTTTGTTTAACGCACAATCGGAAAATATTTTCGCAGCATTATCTGTGATCTGTGACAGCAAACGACTGCGGTGATATTTGCCGGAATGTCAACTTTCCTGGCATTCAGCTGCAAATATCGCGACATTACACGACTGAGACTATCTAGTAAGTACGGCGAACCTTACTTATTATTCTACTTAAATGATAACTTTCAGCAAAGTATTAAACTGTGTGATAACTTTCAGGTAATACAAGTATGATTGTTTGACTGCTTCGTTGGTCTAGTTGTTGGCACGCTCTGGCTTCTATCCACGAGGTACCGGGCTCGAATCCCGGGTAGAGACGAAGTTTCTGGATTTTTCTGTATTCAAATAATAATAATGTCCTCCTAGCCGAATTTCGACTACGGCGGCCTATCTCAACAGAGATTAGCCAACTGCGCGGAACATATTATAGTGCACAAGTGTGTGCGCAATACACAGGTGCACTCTCTGTTCCTTCACTCTCATAATTCGGTGAGACGGCAGTCCGACATGACCGTAGAGAGATCAGGCGCAGGACCAACGGCTTAACGTGCTTTCCGAGGCACGGGGGTGTTAACACCACCAACTTCCTGACTCCGGAGCTGTGAGTGAGTTAAGACAGAAAAACCCAACACTCTCGGCCCGATTCAAATAACTCAGAAACTAGTCCGGAGTCAGGAAAATGGCCTTGCCTCAGAAAGTACGATAAGCCGATGGTCCTGCGCCTTATCTCTCCCCGGTCATTTCGGATTGCTGCCTCAACGATCTATGAGAGTACACCTATGTTTTGTGCACATCTTGAGCCCTTATAATATCTCCCGCGCTGTTGGCTGCCTGTGGTCAGCGGACGCTACAATTCGGCTTAGAGGACATTATTATTGTATCTATTTACATTATTCTTAATCAATAGCCTTGTTGTACATAGGTACTAGTAGCTATTTTTGAACTAGTATTAACCTGTACGATATTTTTAGAACACACAAGCGCCATTTTTGCCATATGGGTAGTATTTACTAGGTGAGGGTTGTACGCATAGTGTCAATGTCAGCTGACACTTTGATAGCTGAATAAGGATGCAGGGTGACATCACTGTTGACTTTGCAGAACAAGAGTAAGATATAATATCGGATACCTACATGGTGTAAATCCATACTAATATTATAAATGCGAAAGTGTGTCTGTTTGTCTGTTACTTCTTCACGGTTAAACCGGCTGAACCGATCAAGATGAAATTTGGTATAGAGATAGATAGTTTGAGTCCCGGGAATAGACATATGATGGTTTTAGTCCCAGAAATTATTCTATAAGTTACTATCGGAAATTCCAAGAAAGCCTGAAGTCTTTCTTTTGCTAAGCATATATTGTATGTAATGTATCTTTATATGTCTTTGAAAAATAATTACCAGTAAAACAACTAGGTATTAAATAAGAATCCACATAGTTGTATGTGTTATATGATGAATATAAGTAGGTTGTCATTTTTGTGTTTTATCTATTTTTAAATGTATAACATCGTTAAAAAGGATTGTAGAGATTGTATTCGTCGTCCAACAAAAACACTATTTACTTCAGAGGTTACTCTGATTCTAAGAATTATTCTGAACTTGTAAAATCACACAGCGAATGAGGATTTTGTAATTTGAGAACAATTAATAAGATAAGGGCAAGTGAATCAATAAACTTGAAACTCCTATGTGAGTATTTTAGTTAATGTATTTGAGGTTGCATTTAGAACATATTTCTGTCTTTTGTTATTGTAAATCTAAGCTATAAAAATAGGCGGTAACATTTTAAGAAATTTTGAAATAGTACTCTCAACGTAAACTTGAATGAAAGGAAAGAAAATGACAATATGAATGACATTACCTAGTTTGTGGGTGGTCTGACTTGCCCGTGATAGGTTTTTTTTATATTAATTAAAGCAGGGCAACGTCCCACCTCAAGAGGCTACCTTTATAGGTAGTATTATATTATTATAATAAGGATAAGTATATAATCCTTTGTGTACACAAAGGTTGTCTGACAAATGCTACATGCATGGAATGACGTCATCCTCTCAACCAAGGAGACCCACTGCCCAGTTTGGTTTTACTGCATCTAAGGTACGGACAAGAGCAAATCAAGATAATTTCGCTGTATCTTAAGCTGTGGTAATAGAAGCGGTTTTGCAATAAAAATGCATAGCCTGATGTGCTGACCACTGTACCTATTACAATTCTTGTACGATTGGTATTCCTGTAGCACATTAATGTAATTTCGCGGTATAATAAGCTGCGGTAATAAATAAATAAAATAAATAAATTGTTTCAACAAACACACCAATCACCTAGCCCCAAACTAAACGTGAGCTTGTGCTATGGTGACTAGGATAACGGATAGACATACTTATATTCATTTATAAACATCCATGACTTAGGTACAAATGGTCGTGCTCATCACACAAACATTTGCCCCTTGCGGGATTCGAACCCGCAACCGCCTGGTTTAGAAGTCCGTGGCGTGTACCACTACACCAAGACGGTCGTCAATAGAAGCGGTTTTGCAATAAAAATGCATAGCCTGATGTTCTGACCACTGTACCTACAATTCCTATTTATACGATTGGTATTCCTGTTATTTGTATGCTAAGTAATAAACAAAGAGTTCAATTTCCTTAATGATTCAAACTCAGTGACGTTCATAGATTAGGAAGTGCCGTTATTATGAATACGTATTAGTTAGAATAATTAGCTTAGACTAGTAAATTAGTCATGACTTAGATTCCTTTTGCACACTTCTGCAGTGGCCAAAGATAAAGTCGCAAGAAAAAACCCGAAAAAAAACAGCTAAACCAAAATCTTATTTTTTTTTTGTAATTTTTTTTCAAGTTTATAGCTTTTTTGTTTTTTAAACAAGACTTAAGAATTATATAGCTTTTTTCACTAAATAGTAGTAACCGAGCAAAGCCCGGTCACCCAGGTAGGAACTACCCATAATGTGCGCATACGCAGCGCCGTCATCGCGTATGCTATTTCTGTAGCGTTTTGTTACCAAGTTGGGCAGAGTCAATCACCTTAACTAGTTACTTCTAATTTTGGTTGGCTAAAGTTAGCGCTGATTTAGACAACAGAAACACGCGTGTTGCATCGTAATTCATTATAAGTGGTTTTCACTTAAGTATAGTGGTCAAAACATTAGAGTATACAATATAGATAGATAGATAGATACTCTTTATTGCAACCAGAAAATACTTTACAAACATATAATAAAAGAAAAACCTCGTTGGTAGGTACAATTTAGGCGGTAATATACACTTGTTGCAAAACATTATTACAGTGTTAAATTGGTTAAAATATGATGACAATTGTTGCAGATTTGGTAAAAAAACCCGGGCAAGCGCGTGTCGAACTCGCGCACTGAGAGGGTTCTGTACAAATAAGGCTTTTTACGATGTTATGATATGATGATAATAAGAAATTTGTATGGACCCTGTCTCCAGAAGTATGGCCACAGATTATATAATAGTGGTATGGCACTTTATGTCATATATCAAATAAAAGAGCGTGAAAAACACAATATTTAAGTTTATGGCAGTAAATAAGAAGAAAAGGCTATTCATGATTTAAGATTAAAAAAAATAGTTATTTGAATTAAATGAATGAAAATAAATAATTTTAGAAAGAAAGAAAGAAGAAAGAAAGAAAATACATTTATTAATGAATGGACATCACATAACACACGAAAAAGTTATAAAACAAGAAACACAAAAAAAAATACAATATATGTGGGTAAGCCAGTCGGACTGTGCAGTTGTGCGTCTGTGATGTCCATATTAAAAGGGCCCCACTCAGCTTAAGTCGTGACCCGCTAGGGGCCCCGACGCTGGTTTTCAGTAGACCCTAGCTGAGTGAGGTCACGGACTGATACGCCAAACATTAATTTCAATTTGATTCATTCACGTGTTCCTGAAAAGGACCCCTTTTTCAGGAACACGTGAATCCTCACAGATAGACGGCCAACAACAAATAAGGGTTCCTTATTTCAAAAATCTAACCGAACCTATAGTAAGGTACGGTTACATTTTATAGATTCTAACGTTTAATACCAGAGCATTGCTGGGGCGGGCCACTACGGTTGTTATTTACTAAGATACTAATAAGATCGCTGTGGGTTCCACAAAAAGCTTAACTTTATCCCGGACTTACTGATTAGGGTTCTCTTCGAGCATCTTCATCATCGAATCCCGCAAGGGGCAAATGTTTGTGTGACGAGCACGAGTATTTGCACCTAATTCATGCATGTATGTATAAACGTATATTATAAGTATGTCTATCTGTTATCCTAGTGCCATTGCACAAGTTTACCCTTAGTTTATAGCTAGGTAATTGGTGTGTTTGTTAAAAATATTTATTATTTTTAAAATTTTATTTCACCCTGTATTTTTACAGACTTCAGACCACCAAAAAACCCGTGACGAACTTTCAGTTGCGTGCTTCGATCACTTAACGCGTTCGTCGCCACGCCGAACCATTTGCGTTTGATTGCGGGCCGAAAGTAAACTGTGTCAAGTTGGGAGAATCTTTGGACATAATTGGGTCAGTTGAAACTGAAACAAACTTCAAGTAAGAAAATGTTTATCATTAAATACTGCAGAAAAATGTATGATTTTGGGAAAATAGCCTGACCTAGTTTCAACCACAGCGTTGTCAATTAAAAATAATTTTAAGTCTCATTCTGTCACTTTCTTTGTCAGTGAAATAGATAAAGACGGCATTAGTGTTAATGAACAATTAACTTTAATTGATGTCTCTGAGCATGGCAGTTAGTGTCCTAAAACAGCGGAGTCGTAATTTTACTTTCTGGAAGAGATCGTTTCCAGTGACAAGGCCGCCTAAATTTTAATTTAGATTATTCTGTACATTTTACTGCGTATCTTTGTTTATTTAATTGTGCTATAAAAATATCTATCTGTTTTTTAAAGGTTAACGTATAAATTTGTATGTAAGTAACAAACTACGAAAAATTTACGAGTTAAAAGGCCTGTTTCAGTGCTTAGTATTTCAAATTTCAATTAGAAATGCAATGCAATCAAATTGAATCGTCAATTACATTTATGGTGAACAGTTTCGCCGACAAAGGAACGGTCCGTTAAATCATTTCCTGCCATCAATTCATCGATTAACAATAAAATATTCCACGCCTTTGATTTACTGCGCTGCATCCTTTCTATCTTTCCAAAGCCGGTTTTAGATTTTATTGTATTAACTTTTGGCTACACTCAAAGCTCATAGGAACTGGCCATCGAGTGTTTTAGAATATTCGAGTCTATTTGTTTGTTTAAGAAAAGTACCTACTTGCCTTCTTCCGCGGCAACGCATGTGTTAAAGATTTAAAAAAAGAGACGATGGGATGACGGATGACTCTTCCAGCGCGACAATTTACAAAATCTTATCGAAGATTAGTTAAAGCTTTTATAATTAAGTACCTATGCTATTTACATAGGAGCTATATTGTGTACTTAATATTAACAAAGTTGATCATCCTAACAAGGTTTTGCGTTTTATTATTATATGTATACAATGGTATCATGTGTTGATTGCTGATGATAAAGTATGATGTATTAATTGATGATGCGTGTGATGTGTAGTCAAGTCACACTGTTCACCCTTGTCGTTACATGAATCAAATGTGTCCACTTCTTTATTATTCCTCCAGTCTATATTAAATGAATAATTTCTAATGACATCATTAGAAAGTACTTATCTTACCTACCTATAATTTATTTACTATTCAGTCGCTACATTGGTTTGACCGATTATACACAGTGTGTCGAGGAGTTTCTAGTGTTTACCGGAGTGTTTATAGCGGGGTGTGGCCAGTTTATGGTATATTTACAGAGCTGATGGAGATATAACCTTCTGTTTTTATTTATTTATGACTTGGAGGCATTAGGTTATTGTTTGAGGGACAACAGGAATGGTGACGTCATTTACGTATACAATGTGTCCGGATTTGGACTAGCAATAATTTATGGCTATAAGTTCATCAAATGTTATCAACAAAAAACCCCCATTTGGGTCCTAACTCCCCCCCTTTTGAAATGGCAGCCATTTTAATTATTTTAAACAAATATTTCTGTGGATCTGGAGGTCCTAAAAGTTATGAAAATGATTCATTCCAAAGGTAACGCTATCGCCTATCAAGTGAAATATCGATCAATTAAAAATTATTAACCATCATAGAGAAAAAAAATATTTTGAGAAATCTTGCTAAAAAGTTTTAAATGACAAATATTTTATTTAAATCTATTACACTATAATACTAAACACAAAAATAAAATTTTCCTGTATTTTTTTAAATGTTTTTTTCATTAGAATTATGTCTCTAAAATTTAATAAATAAAAGGCCCTTAAATTATCGCTAGTCAAAACCTAAATACGAATTAATACGTACATTGCGTTTTAGAAACTTAGCGCTATATTGATCCATAATAACTCTACCATTCAAATAGTTTAAAAGGTTCATGACATGTCTAAGATATTATCAAGCATAGTTGTGACTTTCGGAACCGTAAGAACTTTCAGTGTAAAATCTATTCTTTTGGATATCTTCTTGCCATGCATTGAAAAATACAAAATCATAAAGAACATCTTTCTCTTTGTCTATTACTAGATTACTAAATTTTTATAAGAATTCTCTTCCAAAGTTAAGTGATATACAAAGAAAGTGCAAAAAAATGCATCAACTTCTCCAATATTTTATTTTTGTAACCTAGTATTACGACTCTTCCACTATAATATCAATTTCTTTAACATACGGACAGAATAAGTGAGAGAGTGACAAACATAAAATATTGGAGAAGTTGATGCATTTTTTTTACGAATCGCCCACGTCAAAACTTAGAAAGAAAATAAAAAATGTCATAGACACACGTTGTTGCCGGCCTATCGACGTAGGACCGTTGCTCGCCAGTTTTGGCGTCTCATTTGCATATGTTATTGTCCACGCCTCTTCTTGAATTTTAATGCACCCGTCACTCATGTCTATGACATACAATCTATTGGATACAATCTCGTTTAGGGCCAGGAAATCAGCCAAAGTAATAATAATAATGTCCTCCGTGCCGAATTTCGACTACTTACAGCGGCCAATCTCAAGAAAGATTAGCCAACTGCGCGGGAGATATTGTGCACAAGTGTGTGCGCAATACACAGGTGCACTCTCTGTTCATACATTCTCATAGTTCGGTGAGACGGCCATCCGAAATGACCGAAAGAGAGAGGGCGCAGGACCAACGGCTTAACGTGCTTTCCGAGGCACAGGGATGTTCACTTCTTGAGCTGGTATAAGGTAGGAGGAACGGTTTTCAAAAGGTTTTGTACAAGCTTAACTTTATCAGCTTTTTTTAAATTTTGGATTACAGACAGGACCTTGGAGAAGGTCACAATTTTTCTGCAGAATTAAACCTAAAATAAGGTATAATTTTTTTGCGTAAGTGAAGTCGCGGGACGCCCCTTGTTTGAATTATGATGATTACATACGTCAAAAAGCGGAAACCTAACACTATGTTGCGTTACTTATACCTACTGTCCTAAGCGAAACTCGAACCCGGGTCAGCGAGCTGTGAAGGAACTGGTCTTCTGGCTCTCTTTGTGATGGGTAACAGTTTGCGTAAAGCCTTCTTTTCAGATCTACAAAGGTTTACGCTTGTCTCAACAAAATTGAGACTAAAAACGTATTATTCTAAAATTTGCACCATACTTCATTTTCTAGTGTAGGTATTAGTGGAGGTTTCTCCATCAAATCAATAAATATATTATTATTATTAAAAATGTTACTGAATTTATGTTGTGTACACTATTTATAGGTTACAGTCTAGCCTATATATATATTATTTCTAAGATGGCCAGCATACCGCGGTGGATAGCGAATGCCGATACTCTGGCTTTTTATATTTTTATAACTTAAGCAATTATTTTGCAAGTTTTTACGAAATTAAATCAAATTTCCCTTACAAAAATTAATCGGCTGTGTCATCCGGTGGGACTCGAACCCACGTCCCTTCGCTATCCGGGCGAGTGCTCTTACCAACTAAGCTACGGAGGACGTTAGTCAGTCGACTAATTTTTGCAAGTGCTTGCTACGACAGTGAGCCGGCGTTCGATTTCATCAATACTTGGGGAATGTACCCGCATGTATCCAATGGAAATATTTAGTCCGGATAGCGAAGGGACGTGGGTTCGAGTCCCACCGGATGACACAGTCGATTAATTTTTGTAAGTGAAATTTGATTTAATTTCGATACTCTGGCTGTTAGTTTCACTATGTCTACGAGTAGATAGAGTGACTAGTCAAATGTCGTTTTAGCCGGCCAACTTTATGTATACCATTCAGCTCGGCAAGTTAACGCACCGAACAATAGACACAGTTCTTCAACAAAGTGCCTGGTTAACGTAACGGACGGAGTAATAGGACTTATTTTGTGGTAACGGCGACCGTGGAACAGTCATCTCGATTAATATACCATGTTTCGAAACAATCGCCTTTCTTAGTAACAGACGCGCACTTTCACCTAGGTTTGGTTCTAGACCTAAAGGTAAACACTGGGTTATGTTACGACTATTGTCGAACAATCAGTTAACGCCTCGAGGATCATAAGACCACTGCGAGCGGGCCGATAACAATTGATTTTCTATTGTGTCTGGAAACATGACTCCCGAAGGATTAAGGGCTCTTTGGCAAGGGTTTTTTAGGAAAATATTCAAGAATCCGAGGCTACATATCCTAGGAAATCAGTAATTCTAGACTTAGTTACTGAGCCATTTACTGCAGCACTTTTCTATAGGACCTCGATTTTTAGGGTTCCGTACCAAAGGATAAAAACGGGACCCTATTACTAAGCCTCCGCTGTCTGTCTGTCACCAGGTTCGATATTAATAAGGGCAACCGGCAGACGCTAAAAATATTCACAGAATATTTAGTTATATACAAACATTAAAAATAAATTATTAAATTAAAATAAAAAATATTTATTAAAGGGGTCCTTCCATACAAACGTGATTTTTTAGCATTTCAAAACTAAAATAATATTATAATATGGTGTGTAATGTTGTATAGGTACGGAACTCTTCGTGCGCGAGTCTGACTTGCACTTGGCCGGTTTTTTTATGATAAGTAACTAAAAATAATAAGAGAACTAATTTATTATCTTGTTAATATTGGATATTACTGAAGAAACTAGTTGACGGTGATCTCTCACAAAGAGATTACCACATAAAAACAACATCAAATTGTAATAATCTTTCTATTATGTTTGAATAATATAAAAGGCCTTGATAAGTATGCAACACTATTGCAATAAAATAAGTTGCATCCCAATGCTAATGTAAATTTATTCAAAGCTGATTTCGTAATTATGACTTTCGGAATTGGACGCGAATGTAATAAAATGCAATATGAATTGTGAATGGCTGTGATGTGCGAATTAAGTAATTATTATAATAGGATGTAGTCAATTATACAAGGTGTTATTGAAATAACGCAAAACCTCTAAGAGGCCGATCCTGTTGCTTAAATACAACAACTTCTTCTATGGGACCAACATCGAAATCGCAAAATTTAAGTTTGCTTCCCCATACTAAACCATAACCAGCAAACATCAGTTTGTATGGAGAACTTGTGTTTTTATTAGGATTTCTATGTTGGTCCCATAATAAAAGTGGTTGTATTTGAGCAGCAGAATCTGCTTGTAAGAGGTTTTGCGTTATTTCAATAACACCTTGTAGTCGAATGTCTTATACAGTACATTTTTGCCTCTGTGGTTTTGAGTTTGTTGGGTTGCAGAAATAGGTTCTTACAAACGCGACGATCTTCATACATTAATTTCTACTTGTTTAAAATAAAATTATTACATTAGTTACAAATAAACTCAAAAAGAACAAAATTGACACCGTGCCAGTGCGTGAGAAAGACAAAAATCACGTTAGGTTCTAGCAACATTCTATTCTTATAAATTTTCGAATACCGAATATAATAAATTGTATCTTTTGTTTTTATAATCGATGATGAATTCAAAAGTGATTAAAAATCAAAAGTGGCAATTGTATAGTAATTAAAATAAAATAAAATGAATTGTTTCAACAAACACACCAATTACCTAGCCCCAAACTAAGCGTGAGCTAGTGCTATGGTGACTAGGATAACGGATAGAATACTTAAATACATATAAACATCCATGACTTAGGTACAAATGCTCGTGCTCATTACACAAACATTTGCCCCTTGCGGGATTCGAACCCGCAACCGCCTGGTTTAGAAGTCCGGTGCGCGAACGACTACACCAAGACGGTCGTCAAATAAGTCCGACTGGCTTACCCACATAAATTGTAATTTTGTTGTGTTTCTTGTTTTATAACCGTGCCCGTTACGTTGTTTGTTTTCGTGTGTTATGTGATGTCCATTCATTAATAAATGTATTTTCTTTCTTTCTTTCTTTCAAATAATGAAATCAAAGAGGAAACTTTTATTTGTTTATTAATTAATCATTTCTACCAATTAAACATACCTATGTTGTTATGTGTTCGTTACTTGACTTCCATTATGATCTACTATTAAGTACCTACGTACGATATTTTTTTTATTTTTATGTTATTTGATGACAGCTTGAAAATGATAAATATTTTTTTATGAATATGGTAAAAGTCAAGAGCAGCTATATAAAAAGAAAACTAAAATATATGGATGCGATGTGTTAAAATATGATCACAAAATCATTACTAATTTTCATATTTATTTGCTTTTAAAGTCCGGTTTAGTGTGAGTCAACGTTTTGACCTAGTAAATAAACATGACACACGTTGTGTGGTCATCTTCCTTACCTTATTTATTTGTGGTCATTTTGTCAGTCCGTTTGTTTGTTGCCAGATAGGTATACTGTTAAAACAAATTTACTGTGGGACTGGTACAGTAGTTTAAAAAAAAAGTACAACTTAGACGGTCTTATCGTTGGGGGCGATCTCTTCAAGAAAACCTAGGGTTATAGACTAGCTGTAAAACTATTTTATTTCGTATAATAGTCCTGACTTTAACCTGTTTTGTGTCTTTCCTAATTAAAAAATCCTTTCGGTAAAGGAAAACGATTATCAGTACCTACCAAAATTGGACTTAAGTATTTATTATATAAAAACAAATAAATATTGGACAACATCAAATACATTGCTCTGATCCCAAAGTAGGTAGCTAAAGCACTTGTGTAATGGACATCAAAAACTACGGTGGTACCACAACACGCACCCTAAAATACATAAGTAGAATAGACTCCAGAATAAATCCAGTCACAATTTAAGTGACTAACATATTTACTTACATCAGAATAAGTGGCTTAGTAAAAAGAATACCCACATTTAAGACTTAAATAGTCTGATAAGTAGTAGCCTTAGGGTGAAGGTCGAAGTACTTAGCCCAACTTGCACATTAGTGGTTGGATGTTGGCTAGTTGAAATGGAGCAGGCAATGACAAACCACTCCATCAAAATTGCCAAGAAAGTTTATTGGTCACAACCCTTAGTCATGAGGCATAGAGCCATAAAAAAATAAGTAGAAGCTAAACTGTTAATAAGCAAACATATTTTTTTTAAACACAAAACACCCGACTGGAAAAAATATTAGATTTAAATGAAAGCCAGTAAAAAGACCATTTCAGGTCTTTTTACTGGCTTTCATTTAATACCCATATTGCTATGGTAAGGATAAAATCAATCGCCCTCACCCCTATGTTTCCATTTACGGGCGTCATTTTTTAAATGTATATAGCCTATGTCACTACCACAAATTTGACGAATGGGGATCCACACGCAAAGCTTGATGCAGATGGCGCTAGCATAGATACGCCTATGTTAAATATTTTGCTATTGTTTATGTCGGGCTTTTTCGTATCTAATTTACAGTTTGTCGTGACTATTTAATGTTATTTCCTCACAGTGTATTCGTCAATGAAGTTATCTGAACTAAAAGACGATCTTTGGAAACGAGGATGAAAAGTATCTGGTAAAAAAAGCCGATTTTATTGCGAGGTAAACATTTGGGTGTTTATACAGTTTTATTACTGTAAATGTTACATTTAATGCTTGTTGAAATGGTTTTTGTTGTATTTGTGTTACAAATTAACTACATAACAAGGTTTTTAATAAATATAACTAAAATAATAAAACACGTACATGTTTGTTTTTAGGTTAGAATTCTACGATCGGAACTGCGATGATACCGGGAATTTTGGTGTCGTAGCTTCACAATCTAGTTATACGATGAATGTTCCCAATCCAGAAGCTTATCATGATGTAAATAGTTCCAGTAAACTACCTAAAATTTATTAATTTTCTTCTTATAGCTGTTTCGCATTTCTTTTTTAAATTGGCTCTTTTGGAAATAAATGAATAACATTATTGTAACAACCTGGCGCAGCACATAACGGCATTATGCTTTCGTAGATTGAAAACACAAAAAAATATTTAAAAAAAACACAACTTCTGTACCGGAATGACAGATAGCTTTGGGCGCATCGACAATGCGCCACCTACAGGGAGAATTTGGCAGTGTGGATCCCCATTCAACGACACCTCATAAGTCAAAAACGTCCAGCCGTTTGGGCTGTAGGGTTAAACAATTATATTTAAATCGAAAAACATAACCCTCCTTCCGCAGTCGGGTAAAAGTTATAAGTTTTTAATCGTTAACCTCGTCCGTGCGTCTAGTCTAGCCGCCAAGGATCTTGGACAGCAGAGGTTAACGCCTTGGCATTACCAAAACTTAGTCCGATTTAGGCGCGGCCGGATGACTAAGCCAGGCTTACACGTGATCGCAATGATGAATAGCATTTTGGCAGGCTTCTCACATTTTACATTACGTACAATACGTATGTAAAAAAAATACCTTTAATCCTAAAAATGCAAAGGTTATATACTCTCTCTGTCTGCCTTCTTTCAAAGCCTTGTTCATATTAATATCATTATCATCTTTTCGTTATCCCGGTTGTTCACTCGCACGCGAGGGCCCAGAGTCCGCTTTGGACCTAGATCGAGGATATGTTAGATTAGGTACGTACAGTGGAGCGACTGCCATCTGACCTCCGTGACCCTGTTAATACGGGGACCTGACCAGTTTGGATTATGGTTACACATTCAGTCGCCTGAATGCAGGTTTCCTCGCGATAATCTCTCTCACCGTAAGAACACTGGTTACTGGGTACATAGCTCCGAAAAAGTCATTGTACATGGCGGCACGTGAGATCGAACCCGGTACTTCCCGTATAAAAGGTAATCCACTAGTCATTAGGCCACCGACGCTTATTAGTAATGATATTATAATAAATAGTATAAAAACAATTATATTAAAATTTTCACCTTTGGCATAAAACACGGTTGGAGTGGCGATATATTATCTGTCGGCAGTACTAGTACCTACTTATTCTGTGCTGTCGGCAGTACTAGTACTTATTCTGTGCTGTCGGCTAACTAAGGTTTTGAAACTAGACCGCTAAACGGATTCTGGTTATATCTATGGAGACTGGGCAAGGCCTGAAGTTTTTATTTCGAACATGATTCCTAACGAGGTGAAAAGTGGTATGAAAGTTTGTATACGAAATCGAACATTAGCGCGTGCTTTTGACGAGCTCAAACTGGGCTCTTTGATAAGAGGTAATCTTTTTTATCGAACTTCGCTATCGCCAACGAAATGTCAAAATACGTAAGCAAAAGTCACATGATGTTTCGAAGGCTTATATCAAATTCATACATTTTGTAAGCGATTACGAACTTCGCTATAGAATAAATGTCGTCTTGTCGACGGGCCATGATAAGTAATGTCACGTGTCACCGAGTTGAATCCAATTTTATTTTAATTCTCGAAAGTCAAATATGAGATGTAATTTATTCAGAGTCTACGCTTAGCATTAGCGTTGCCTAGAACAGAATTAACGTCACTACTCTACTGCGTGGGAGGTCGTGGGGTTAAATCCCAACTTGTGTCATTGAGTTTCTTTGTCTTTTAAGTTAGTATTTATTTTGTAAGGAGAACGCTGTAAAAAATAAGATAACTTGCGCTCTAGGAATACGGTGGTTATTGAGTTGATGGAAGAAATAACAAATAACTACATTATAATAAATTAGCGCCAGCGACTAGGCTATTCGTGGGTGTAATATGTTGGGAGAGCATTCGCCCCAATGGCGGAGAATAGTGGGTTTAAGACGAAACCAGAAGACGGTCTATGAGTTTTTGAATGCAGTATTTAATTTCAAAATGATATCCCCACACAAATAAACCATATTATACAAATGAAGAAGTTTTCTTTTTCTGCTACTCATACACGCATCTTGTATGACAATAGGTAGTAGGTACCTACTGTGAAAACGACGTAACATAATGTCCTGTTTATATTGAGGAAACGAATTTCGTGACGGTTGGATTCCAGATAATTCCATTCACGATTCCTGAGTCATGGTTTTCGCTGAGGTCACGTAAAATGAGGTAAAAATAGGTACAGACAAACAACGGCACATCAAGCTAAGCACTGTAACATCTTATGCTGTTGAATTATGGGAGATTTTACAACAAAATGTGTAGTCTAATGTGCTGGCCATTATTGGAAACAACGATACCTTTTTCGCGATAAGACACTAATAACTGTTTGCGTAATTGTTTAACTATTCTTTATCTTGTTAGTGAGGTTTGTCGACGAGTTCATGTTTAGTACGATGCCATTGACGGATTAGTTATACCCCATCGAGCACGTAACCCATAGAGACGAAGTAAGCGCGATTTTTCTCCGAAACTTATCTGTGTTTGGCACTGATACGAAAAGTGTCAATTTAAGCATATATTTTTAAATCGATATTATGAAATATGAGATATTTCGGTTGTGATCGTATATAACAATCTTATAAACAGTACCTTTATTTTAAAATATGTACAGAAATAAGTGAATTTCTTTAACAAAATGCGTCGACGAAAAACAGAGGCATAAATTTCCAAGGGGTTTTTGACGGAATTTTTCTGGAACAAAAATAATGACATTTCGCCTCTATAGATAGTATCGTAGATTATGTGCTCGGTGGTCATACCCGACTTATGGATTGGCTTATGGCTACTTAGTTGGTAGAATTTTAAAATTTGCGAGAAAATTACTTTATTTAGTATGAATTATTGTAGCTTAGCTTTTTTAAGATCATCGCATGTGTACTTACATAAAAACAAACAGAAGCGGCAGGGGACTTACTAATGCGTAAATTACATAATGCGTTGAAACTAACTAACGAAACGATTTATCTAAAACGTCTAGACGTATACCTACCTTAATGATTTGCGCGAGTTACCACGATTTAGGTATTACCTACTCATTTTTATGTCAATGCCAATAGTACACACAACAGCTGTGCTTGTATCAAGGACAGTTTTCGGTAATGTTTCGTGGACTAATCTGCCTTGCCACGTGGGGGAGATTACCATCTAACGACTTACTGACGTGACGTCATTGCGTTTAGTTATTGCCAGGCTTCTATACAGGCATACTTAAGAAAGAAATGGTCATAAAAGAAAATATAACGACATTAAATAACCATGTAGGTACTTACCTAATGAAAGCTACAGAATAATACTATAAAAAGGCACCCTGTAGTGTAGTAAGTACTCAGGGTATAAATATGTACGATTCCTATTTAATCTGTCATTAATAAACGGAGATACCTAAGATAAAGACGTTTACTTTACGTTCCCGAGCTCCCATCCTTACATGGCGACCCTGCCATTTTTGGAGGTCTGCCGGAGTTCGGTCGGGCGAGATTAGATTTCAACAAAATGTTATTTATTGAAGTCGGTTAAATTCAGTGAAAATGTGCCAATCCAAAATTGAAAAAGACGAGGTGTTATTGTCCCAAAATGCCTCGGGGTCCAATTCTGCAGATTACCACATATCTAACATTAGCATCGTACTGATGTTAATATGCACAATGCTGGCGGTTGCTGGACTTTTTGGGCTTTATTTGCTGTACAAGAAGTGCCACCACAATTGGATTCGTAACGAAGTCATGACGCAGAACTTGAGACGTTCTTTCCGACGACCGACCCGGGAGCCTCGCGTGTGCTACGAGTGCCAACGCCATCAGGACCCAGTGTGCAGAAAAAGTGAAAACAGTGTGTAAAGTCACGTAAAGTGTATCGGTAAGACAAAACATTTTTAATAACGAGAATTTTAAAGTGTTAAAAAAAAATTCGCGGTTTTAGGAAATAATTACGACACCGTACAAATGAACATTGAACTTTATATTTTATTTACTTTTTATTATTAATTTAATTGCATAATTGGATGGCGGAGGATATAAAGAAAATATGTGCCAAAATAAAAAATATTAAAGATAACCTTGTAAAATTAAGTTATCCCAGAAGAACACAAAGTACGTTACAACGAAAACTAAATGATGCCAACCAGTTACGCAATGAGTTTGACGAATGTATGTTGATAATATTAGATGAAATTAAACTCTGTAATATCAAAGGTAAGGTTCTCGAAGAAGTGCAATCGTATTGCGATTTTTTTTAAAGATACTTATGAGCAAATTGAAATTTTTTGTACCCAGTCTGAGTGTACTATCGTGAATCCTGAGAGTAATATAACGCAAAACACCATGGCAGCCTTTGATTTTAAGACAGCGGGATACCGCTGTCTTAAAATGATAATTACTGCCGGTGATGACTGGTGAGGAGTCCGTCACCAAATCATTGATTGACGCGATAGAACTGTATGGCTCCACGCTTGATGCTGTTGGTAAGAAGATGTTAGTTAATTTTGTTCTTAAAACACGTTTGAATGAAAGTGCTAAATTGCGCTTGTCAGAATCATATGAGGACTATGAATCATTAATGAAAGATATAAGAGACCACTTGCTTACTAAGAAATCGAGCACTTCCATTCAGAACGAGTTAATAATGATGCGACAAAACGGAATGTCCATTGATAAATACGGTAGTAAAATCGAGGAGTTATTTGTCAATTTGACAATATCACAAGCCGACGGTAATCAGGCAGCGCACAAAATTTTGCGGCCATTAAATGAGAAACTTGCCATAAAGAGCTTTACCGACGGTTTGCGAAATCGTCAACTTAGTACTATCCTGTCAGCGAGAAATTATTCATCTCTGAAGGACACAATACGCGCGGCAAAAGATGAAGAAGCCTCGTGCAGTAACCAAAACTCAGAGGCTACGGTATATTTTGGTCAGCGAGGACGTTCAAACACTAATAGGAATTACCGAGGTAACAGGAGTAGTAATAGGGGTAACTACAGGGGTTACTCAAGGGGTTACTTCAACGCTTCATTTTCACGGGGTAACCAAGGAAATAATTTTGCTAACCAACCGCAAGGTCGAACCTTAGACCAACCACGTGGGAGTAGTGGCTATAGACAGAATAGGCCTTTCCGCGGCGGTACACAAAACCGATCCTTTTATCGCGGTCATAGTGTTAACTATATGAATAGCGACAACGACAATTTGGTTAGTGACACGGTTCAACCGTCATCATCAAACCAAATTTTAGAAACGGAAAATAATACATTACAACAGTTTTTTCGATAATAATTTCATATTGTCATGTGATTATAGTAGTTCGGTGGAATTGTTATTTGGAGATTCCAAATATAGCTTTCTAGTAGACTCAGGCGCATCGATGTCGGCGCTGAAATACGAAACTGCATTAAGATGGAACCTTCCAGTACATAATGAATGCATTCACATAAATGGTATTGGGGGCAATGTACGATCAATCGGATATGTTTTTGTTACTCTTAATATAAATGGAAAAGAATTTCAACACAAGTTTTATGTCATCGAATACCTACCTTGTTTGCAATTTGGAATCATTGGTCGAGATTTTCTAAGTAAATACCAAGCTATTTTGGACTTTGAAAATAATACTCTTAAATTAAATAGTTTAAATAACGAAAGTACTACAGTGCCAATGATTAACGGATCTTTAGGAAAAGGGAGTTTCATAACAATACCACCGAGATGCGAAAAAATATTTATAGTAGACAGTAGTCTTACCGACGACTGTGTAGTTTTACCAGAAGAATTATGTAAAGGAGTTTTTTTGGCCGGTAGTATATGTAAGCCTAAAAATGGTAAAATTTGTTTACAAATATTAAATACACGCGAGTCTGAAGTGAATCTTAGTTATTTTAGACCGGAAATACATAGCTTATCCGAATACGATTTATGTAACTTCGAGACTAGTGGTGTTGATGGGGAAAGAGTTCGTTTGATGTTTTCACAACTTAATTTAAGTCATTTAAATAAAGAAGAAAGTGATTCCATTCGAGATATTTGTGCTAAATTTTCAGATGTATTTCATTTACCTAATGATAAATTAACTACAACTAATTTGTATGACCAAACGATACAATTAAAACCAAATGTAGACCCGGTGTATGTCAAACAATATCGCTTACCTTTTTCACAGCGATCCGAGGTCGAAAACCATATTCAGAAAATGCTTTCAGATAACATCATAGAGCCCGCCAAGAGTGAATGGTCAAGCCCCATTCTATTGGTACCTAAAAAATCTGATGACCAATCTAAAAAATGGAGATTAGTAATTGACTTTCGAAAACTAAATGATAGAATTTTAGATGATAAATTTCCCCTTCCCAATATAACCGATATTCTAGATTCATTGTCTGGTGCAATGTACTTCACCCAATTAGATTTATCCCAAGCCTACTACCAATCAAATTTAAGTCCTGAGTGTAGAAAATATACAGCCTTTACAACCCCATCTGGACAGTACCAGATGACGCGTCTCCCCATGGGATTAAAAATTAGCCCAAGTGCCTTTTCTCGGCTTATGACAATAGCCATGTCTGGACTCACATATGATAAATTATTTATTTATTTGGATAATTTAATTTGTTTTGGACGTAATTTAGAAATTCATAACAAAAACTTGATAGATATTTTAACTAGACTCCGTTCAACTAATTTAAAATTAAATCCAAGCAAATGCGATTTTTTAAGAAAAGAAATGCAATTTTTAGGTCATGTCATTTCTACTGAAGGTATAAAGCCAGATCCGGAAAAAGTAAAAGTAGTTCAAAACTATCCAGTACCGAAAAACGCCGATGAAGTTAAAAGGTTCGTGGCGTTTACCAATTTTTATAGAAAATTTATACCCAATTTTGCTGAAAAGTCATTACCACTTAACAAACTTTGTAGGAAAAATGTAGAGTTTGCATGGACAGCAGACTGTCAGGAATCATTTTCTTCCCTAAAACATTCATTAATTTCTCCACCAATACTACAGTATCCGAATTTTGATAGCGAAAATACCTTTATTTTACAAACAGATGCTTCAGGCTACGCGATCGGTTCCGTATTAAGTAATTACGATAATAAACCTGTAGCATTCGCAAGTCGTAATTTAAACAAAGCGGAAATACGATATCCGACGATAGAGAAGGAACTACTCGCCATTGTTTGGTCTGTAAAATATTTTAGACCTTACTTATATGGGCGAAAATTTATTATTAAAACTGACCATAAACCATTAATTTATCTTTTTAACATGACAAATCCTTCTAGCCGTTTGACAAAATTTAGACTTTTATTAGAAGAATACGATTACGTCATCGAGTATGTAAAAGGGGCGGACAATGTAGCTGCAGATGCGTTGTCTCGCATCCGAATAACAAGCAATGAACTGAAAGAGATGAATGAACATGTTATGTGTGTTTTGACCAGAGCGCAGAGAAAAGTAATGAGTGAAGATAGTATGAAAAGTAATTGTGACAACCCTATGGTTGATAAGAGTACTACAAACATTCGGTCTGATCAACCAAATGTTGTAGGAGCCCTTAAAAAACCAGAGGATTGTGTCGAGTTAAGATACACAGATGAACGAGAATGGAAGATGATAGAGAAAAATGCACGGGAAAAATGTAACTTATTTGCCTATGACCCAAATAAATTAATTATTTATATTAACCCTTCTTTCCGATCATATTGCGCACGAGATGCCTTTGTGAGGAAGTTGGAGAGTTTATGTAGCTTATTAAAAATTAAAAATGTGTTTGTTATAAAAAATGGTTACAATGATTATGAAATAAAAGAGTTAACTCGTATTATAAATGACACACAAAATTGGTCCGGACCACGTTTTTATATATTAAATAGTGTCATGAGAATAGATAATCGCGATACACAACGCGTAATATTGAACGACTACCATATATTGCCAACAAGCGGCCACGCTGGCATAAGGCGTATGACAAATAATATAAAACGACGATTTTTTTGGCCAGGTCTAGAAAAAGATGTATCTGATTTTGTCAGTCGTTGTGACAAATGTTTAAGACAAAAACATTTCAGATACATAAAGGAACCTATGGTTCTAACGGATACGGGACATTCTTCTTTTGATAGGATATTTTTAGATTTAGTTGGGCCCTTAGTTAAGGATAGTGATAGTAACGCATATATCCTCACACTTCAGTGTGATTTAACTAAATATGTTGAAGCTTACCCTATAAAGAATAAAGATACTGTTTCGGTAGCGACAGCATTCATAAATAACTTTATCCTACGGTATGGTATTCCTCGACAAATTATATCAGATCGAGGCACCGAGTTCGTTTCATCAGTTATGAAGGAAATTTGTGAAATACTCAAAATTAAACAAATAACATCTACAGCATATCATCACCAATCTATTGGCAGTTTAGAAAATAGTCACAAAAACTTAATGTCATACCTACGAATTCAAACTGAAAATGAACCACATAATTGGAGCGTGTGGTTACCCTATTGGTGTTTCGCTTATAACACGACCGTGCACACAGAAACTAAGTATTCCCCGTACGAATTAGTCTTTGGAAAGCCTTGTAACTTACCCAGTAATTTATCTTTAGACATTGACCCGTTATACAACCATTATGATTACCCTAAGCAACTTAAATTTAGACTTCAAAAATCGCAATATGATGCAAGACAAAACTTAATAAAAAGTAAAGAAGTTAGAAAAAATAAATATGACTGTTATACTAACCCTATCTCATATAATGTTGGTGATATGATACTACTGAAGAACGAACAGAGTGTAAACAAACTTGATCCACTGTACATAGGACCTTTTAGTGTTATCGAAGACTGTGAACCGAATCTAAAAATAGATTATAGAGGAAAGCAAATGTTAGTACATAAGAATAGAACTAGACCATATAGACAATAATTAAGAAAACATATCTTTGTAGTGTCTTAAATTTAGTGATAAGAATAAATAACTATATTAACCAACTGTTGTATAAATAAAATATTACTTAGCATAAAAATGTGTATTACTAACCTTTATAAAAATAATACTTAGATATATTATTTTTATTTTTTTTTTGCCGGTGGGCGTGTAGTGTAGTAAGTACTCAGGGTATAAATATGTACGATTCCTATTTAATCTGTCATTAATAAACGGAGATACCTAAGATAAAGACGTTTACTTTACGTTCCCGAGCTCCCATCCTTACAACCCAGCGAAACCCAGTTATAAATAAATAGCTGTTGCCTGCGACCTCGTACTCGTGGACTCGATGATACAAAATATTTTATACTCCCGCCGCTATCCAGCTATCATAATCTCTTAGTCTACCATATCGTAAGGAGAAGAGAGAACTTACTATCACCAGGCCTGTGTATCTCCCCGCGGAGGTAGCAAAAACGTACCTACGCGCGGCGCACCTACGTAGGTGCTAAAACAAGTAGCGTGTCGCTACCGGCCAGGGCCACGCTCGCGCGTTTTATTCACCGGCGGCCGCGCGGCTACGTTGCTGGCTGGACGAGAATGAATAAAGTACTAGAAAGAGGCGCTAGATGGCGTTAGAAGCTTCTCGTAGCAGCCAACCCTATCGCGTCGCGTGATATTACGTCACTGAATAGGTTTAGTGTATTATGAATCACATTCCAGAGCAATAAGTATGAAATTATCTTGCAATGGATTTTTGTAGGTGTCTACACGAAAATGTGCTTGACTCTGAGGCGAACTAAATTACGCCATATTGTTGACAACATTGAGTAGACATTTCTTTGAATACAATTGCTAAGTCATACTTCTGTACGAAGTACTAGTATTCTGTGCTATCACCTCGCCATCCGCCTCTGGTAAGAAAATTTCGCATGGCAGTGACACCGACTCCAAAACTAAATATTGTCGTATATCTTTTGTTAGTAAAAGTGTAAAGGTAATTTTTCAATTTTTAGGTTACTTTATTAAAGGCAGTTTTATTCCTTTGTAAAAAAATATAGGTATCTTTAGGTTATAGTGTTCAGGTCAGACTTCAGGTTCAGTTGCTCCAGACTTTCAATTTGTGTACATCAATAGAAAGTTCTCATCACGCTAAACATAAAGTGCTCTATTCGTATCTCTTATAGTTGAGCTGAGCTGCTAGGATTCCATATCAGTTGCTTCAGACCTTCAATTTGTGTACGTCAATAGAAAATGCTCATCACGCTAAATAACTTTACCTCTAACTAGACAAACGGACAAACAGACAAAAAAATTAAAAGTTGTAAATATATATAACCTATTCTGTTACTATTTTAACATCACCCTCAATTAGTTTTTGGTAAAAATACTTAATGTACAGACGTATCGGTTTTACAGTTTTATTATAGTAAGTATAGATTATGATGTGAGGTCACTTTTTCCTTTGGGAAAGCAACGTATCATAATTTAAAAGGGGCGGCAGTAATTAGAAAATAACCCGTGAAAATTAAGTACTGACATTGCGTACAAAGTTATTAAGTGGCTTTTCCGTGCTTTTCTTCAAATTAAAATAATCCTTCTTTTAAGTTTTATTTTTATGACAAAAAGTACACTCGGCCGCTCGTCAGATTACCCAAATTTGACCTTGAGACCTCTATTCCCTACGTAATAAAAGCTGTTTTCGTAGTTCACATGGGTGAACTAACGTGCCGTCGTCATGTCCGTCTGTGTCTGTCTGTCGGGGCTTTTGAAAGACAGAAAGAAAGAAAAAGCATTTATTCAGAGATCGGTAAACAAAAAACAATTTACAAATTATAAAAATATGATTTACCGAAAAGGCATCCGACTCAGCATTAGTCGTGGTAGCCGTAGGCAAACCACGACACTTATTTTCAGCGGATGCCGGGGGTAAATTCTTAAGCACATTATCATAAAAAACATATTATGGCATTACAAACAGTAATAATAAAGAAAAAAAAAGAAATACAAGCAAGAGACATGATAGCAGCATTGAGTAGATAGAATTCTATCTACTCAATGGATAGCAGTGACAGTGACCTATGACGAAGCAACTATTATACATGTATATAAGTGCTAAGTGGCCGTTAGAAAGCACGGTACAGGTAAAGGTACGGAACACTTCGTGCGCAAGTCCGACTCGCACTTGGCTGGTGTTTCATAAATACAAAAGGTTCCCACACCGGTCTAGTGGAGTCGGGAGCTAGGCGCGCCCGGGGAGCGGCGCCCTACTTTCAGGCATAGGTGTCTGCTGCACCTATTATTGATACGATCATACCTAATACTCTGTGGCAAACATGACAGGTCCATTACGCTACCCTTTACGTAAGGTACGTAATGGGTTCAATTCCAATGCGGTTGACTAAGATTAAATTTAGGTGCATTACCAGCTCAAACGGGCATTGTTTATGGGACACTGTATGTTGGTAACTTTTTTTTTTACGCGGAGGAAATGCTTTACGCATACCTACTGCCCTGGGGATGGCAACAGGTTATGTGGGACTCACTTGACGGGTGGCAACAAGACAAGGTTTAGGTACAAAACTAATTTTCTCGAAAAGTACAAACAAATGCAATATTGGGCTATACGTTTTCTGCAAATGGAAAACTATAAATACGTATAGTACCTAGTGGTAAATTTAAAATTAATGTTCTAGGATTTTCTTTTTAATTACTTATGAAGATAAGGTGAGTTTCTGCAAGAGGCAGATTTTATTATAGTACCTACTTAGATGTCTTAACCAAAATTCATATTTCATGGCTTTTAATTTACGAGATCGCATTTTGTAGGTAAAATTGAGACACGCTTGAAAATTTCACATAAGTCAGCCTATTAGATCCCACTGCTGGGAAAAGGCCTCTCCTCAACTATGAGGAGGAACGAGCCATACTTCACCACGCGGGCTCAGTGCGGATTGGTGGAGGGGTGTATGTAAGGCAAGTGACAAACCTTACTGTCAGAAGTTATCAAGCCGCCCTAGGGCCTCTGACTAGGCTTAACGACTAATACCACAGATATTAGCCGGGACCAACTGCTTAACGTGCCTTCCGAAGCACGGAGATGCTTGTCATGGACGTCACTTAAATGGTCGGAATGGTCACCCATCCAATCACGACCGCGCCGTGGGTTGCTTAACTTTTGGTATCACTACCAAAGCGCTGCCGCCACTGCGCCACAAGCACCTCGAAAATTTCACAGTTGGATTCTAATTCGGTTCAATTGCAATATCGATATAGACAAATTAAAACGATGAGAATCATTCTTGATATAAACACAATATAAATTTAACTCTCTTGGAGCTCTGTACGGCCCATAAAATAAGAAAAAAATATGTTCTGGTCCAATATCAGCTCATTATTTGCTCTTTTTGACGCTTTTATGTGGCATTTTTGGACTTTAACACCTAGTGGATTCTTTAAAAACATGAATAATAACTAACAAACTAATACACTAATTAAAAACTTAAATATGAAATAAAAAAATGATTTTGAATATGAGTTTAAAAACCGCAAGAACGAACAGTTAAGGAGAAGATTACGAAAAGACAATCTTTTTAAAGAAGCAGTAGTAGACGGTTCCCATCCATTTCCATAATCTCCTACCTCCATACCATGGGAAATAAAGCCATACATTTGATCTGTTTTATTGATAAAACCACTTCCTCATTCACTTTTTCAATCAACGGTCTTACTTGTGTCTTGTTTGTCCATAGGCCTGGGAAAGTAAGTTTTTCACAATTTTCTCATTATTGTTATCGTGCGAAATACTATGCTTGCGGTTAATTAAAATGACACTCGACGCAGCTTTTTACAGCTTCATTGCATTTATTGAGAAGTAAAACAATGATACTTTATGATGGGAATAAGCGGGTGTTACTGCTATCGTATCATAACCCCAATTCATCCTTCTTATGTTATGTATCTTTGGATATAATCATTGATATAATACATCAATGGATATAGTAGTTAATGAAATACTAATATGCTTAATAATAGCAACACCTTTTACCTAGTTTTTACCAGAAAAGTAGAAAAGTAATGTTAAATGAGTCTCCTCGTAGTAGAATTTCCAAAAATATTTAAGTTATGGGTAATCAATATTTTTTGAGGTGCTTGTGGCGCAGTGGCGGCAGCGCTTTGGTAGTGATACCAAAAGTTAAGCAACCCACGGCGCGGTCGTGATTGGATGGGTGACCATTCCGACCATTTAAGTGACGTCCATGACAAGCATCTCCGTGCTTCGGAAGGCACGTTAAGCAGTTGGTCCCGGCTAATATCTGTGGTATTAGTCGTTAAGCCTAGTCAGAGGCCCTAGGGCGGCTTGATAACTTCTGACAGTAAGGTTTGTCACTTGCCTTACATACACCCCTCCACCAATCCGCACTGAGCCCGCGTGGTGAAGTATGGCTCGTTCCTCCTCATAGTTGAGGTGAGGCCTTTTCCCAGCAGTGGGATCTAATAGGCTGACTTATAATATTTTTACACTTAATTTTACTATTGCTAGATTTTCAGATTCAAATTAAAAAATAAATCATTTAAATATCTACTTACTAAACATTCGTAAGTCGTAAAATAGTATAATATTACCTACTTAGATACGTGCTATTTTCGTAAGGCTAAATCGGCACATGTCCAATCAATAATATTTAATCAGTCGGTCTGTCGTTCTGTATATTTTGTGAAGGTAAAAGCACGTTTCAATACTTTGTTTGTTACGTATAGTAATAATTTTAATTTAATTTTATCTTGTCGTCTTCAAATCACCTAACGTAGAGCAACTTTACTCATTGATTTGACACTGTGGTAAGTTTTGGATATCTCTCTCTACTTCTCTATTTTCTTTTACAAGATCCCATCTCTATATCAAAAATCAATTATGTAGGACAAAAAATACCGCATAAGTACGTCAATACCACCAAAATCGGTTTAGCAGTTTAGCAGGCAATATGGCAGATTGATAGAGTAACACTAATATTACGAGTATGTTGTTGGGAATAAATATTAAAAGTAAGTAGTCAGCTAAAAATCAGTGCGGCCGCAAGCAAAGTGGCGGGACCTAACTAGTTATTTGTTTCGAATGTGTACTTAGCTGTCTGCGATATGCTGACATTGGTCTTGCAATACGTTAATTGTGGACATTATTCTTTTTCTGCTAAGAAGATGGGTACTCACCTACGTCATGCTACTGACTTAATTTCGTCTTACGGTATTTAATACATCATTATTTTAAGCCTGAATCCAACTACTATTATTTATTTTGTGGTAGAAGTCCAATAAATTGGTGGTGATTAGGAAATTAGACATCGCAGTAGTTACTCGGAGGTCCACATTTTGTACTTCTACGTTCTGTTCTTCATCGTATCTTCATCTTCCTCATGACAGAGTCGTGATCATTACCACTTAAGGTACAAAAGAACTTTCTTAGCAATTTTAATGGAGTGATTTGCCATTGCCTTCACCATTTCACACACTAGCTAACATCAAACAGTGTGCTGGTTTCCTCACGATGTTTGCCTTTGCAGTTATGCAACAACATCTTCAAAAAGACTGAACATACTTAAAAGTTTTGTTTTGTAAAAAAAAATCAGGGGTACAGACCGAGGATTGAACTCACGGGCGATGGGGAGCGCGTGAAAAATAACATCTCAGGACTGGGTCACATTTGGAAATGATGACCTCAATTTTAAGCAGCTCCAAATGAGCTTCAATGTAATTACAGCCACATTTAACTCATGAATCATCCCGATCAACACATGTGTATAGGTATTTAATATTCCATACAGCAGAAATTTAATTTTACGAGTGGATAAAGTCATAAAACAGCGCTTATCTGCATCAAAGGTCTGAATGGGTCTTTGTATGGTCTCCCTGACGTCTAACACAAGCACAAGATGTGAATCATCTGTTGATATGTTGAATCAAACAAGTTACTCGTAGGTGAATATATTAAAATAACTTACATTAAAAGGGATAGATTTTTGTCATGGTTTCTTGAGGACAGCACTTCGTCTACGCCTTTAGATATTTTGAAAAAATATTTTTGAATACCTACATTAATTGATTAATGTCAACTTAAAGTTGTACATACAAGTACGTACATTGCCTATTGGACAATTACCTACCTACATTATAAAGTATTAGGAACTAAACGATTTTGCTGCCAATTTTTTTTATTGTATGCTTAGTAGTGCGGTCCTAATTCTAGAGCTCACTTTATTTTACTATGATTTTATGGTCCTAATGATTACCACGACCATTTAATATTACAACACACGTATTTAGAATATAATAGAATTGAATATTACTTTTAGTAAAATTCTTAGGTCATACACACACACACGCGCACAAACACACACACGCACAAACACACACACAATACACACACACACGTACACGCATCTAAACACACTCGCACACACAGGAAGAGATATTAATAATAACTTACAATTTAAAACTGTTTAAAAAATACCTATTGTTAATTAGCTAAAAACTGGCCTTATTCTTCTACTGTATTAAATATTTAATTCCTAGCTGTGCGATTCCCGAAAACTGTTAAATAAAATAAAACTGTAATTTAGTAATATTTTAGTTAAAAAAACTGTAGCAAAAAGTATTAATAGTTAAAATACTTAGATATTATGTATGAATGTCACACTGAAGAGCGAGACTCTCTGACACAGGCATTGAAATGCTTAAAAGAGGGTCTCAAACCAAAAATTGTGTAATCCTTTATTGTTAAAGAAATAAATATTTTTTCATTTTCACCAATTTTTAAACAGCCGGCAAACCTCTATTGACGGTTAATTTGATAGACTATACTATATATAGATTCCGATACAAAAAAGTGCATAACCGGCTGATTAAAAATTAAACATGTGTTGGTGAACTCCAGACTTAAGCGTTTAACAGTTTCTTTATCGACCTCCTAACAATAGCAATATTTAGTAATGGGATTTCATATTCGTGTAGGTAGGTATTCACTATAGTATACCTATGTCAGGCCTGTGTATCTCACCGCGTAGGTAGCAAAAACGTACCTACGCGCGGCGACCCTTACTTAGGGGCTAAAACAAGTTGCGTGTCGCTACCGGCCAGCGACACGCTCGCGCGTTTTATTCACCGGCGGCGCGCGGCTACGTTGCTGGCTGGACGAGAATGAATAAAGTATTAGAAAGAGGCGCTAGATGGCGTTAGAAGCTTCTCGTAGCAGTCAACCCTATCGCGTCGCGTGATATTACGTCACTGAATAGGTTTAGTGTCTTATGAATCATATTCCAGAGCAATAAGTATGAAATTATCTTGCAATGAATTTTTGTAGGTGTCTACACGAAAATGTGCTTGACTCTGAGGCGAAGTAAATTACGCCATATTGTTGACGACATTCAGTAGACATTTCTTTGAATACAATTGCTAAGTCATACTTCTGTACGAAGTACTAGTACTTATTCTGTGTCTATGTCATATGGGCATAGTGAAGGCAAGTCTGAACTCACTATATAATAGTAAATACTACAATAGCAAATCATAACTATAACTATAGTAAAAACAATGGCCTTCCCTTTCAATCGCGGACCAAAACAAACTGATGAATAGGTGACATCACTATTTGAAATATTTATTTAATATAGATAATACAGATACATCAATATTAGGGTTCCGTACCAAAAAGGTAAAAAAGGTCCCTTATTACTAAGCCTCCGCTGTCTGTCTGTCTGTCTCCAGGCTGTATCTCATGAACCGTGATAGCTAGGCAGTTGAAATTTTAACAGATGATATATTTCTGATGCCGCTATAACACCAAATACTTAAAACCAAGTAAAATTACCTTACCTTAGGTATTTACCTAAGGTCTATTGCAACAAACATGTTTTTTTTAACTTTTTTTGCTTGATATTAATAACGGCAACAGGTAGACGCTTCACAGAATATTTAGTCGTTTGTTCGCTTTAAAATTATTAATTGAATTAAAATATTCAAAATATTTATGGAGCACTCCCATACAACGTGATTTTTTTACCGTTAATAATGGCGACAGGTAGATGCTTGAAATATTCACAGAATATAAAGTTGTATATTCACTTTAAAAATAATAGTAAAATAAAAATAAAAAATACATTAAGGGGTTCCCATACAAACGTGTTTTTTGCCGTTAGTGTCTAATGTTGTATAGATAATGTATAATGTACGGAACCTTCGTACGCGAGTCCAACTTGCTCTTGGCATTGTATTAGAATTTAAATCTATAATATTATATTTAGGTGGGTTAAGATTCAAATTACTAGTAATAAAATAATAAAATCAATTTCATAAGCATTAATAAGTATTAAAAGAATCTTAAAGAACACAAATTACAAATTTAAAAATTCCTTTACAGAATAAAAACATTTATCAAACAGCCATTGGTGCAGTTTTATCCTTAATATATTAAGGGGAAAATCAGTTATTGATTTTGGTATGCCCCTTTTCTTAAGAACGGGTGGAGTTCTGAAGTTGAAATTAACGTCATATACGTACATCACTATGTCTACGGTCCCTTGAAGCTGCAAACAAATGAAGCTTTTACGTCAACACAATCCAAAAATATGCCATTTTAAGAGTGCATTTAAACAACCGTGTATTTAAACAACCGCTATTCAAAGTCCTCCGAGACGGATTTCGACTACAGCCACAGAATAAGTACTAGTACTTCGCTACAGCGGCAAATTCAACAGAGATAAGCCAACTACGCGGGAAATATTATAGTGCACAAGTGTGTGCGCAACACACAGGTGCACTTTCTGATCCTTCGTCCGATATGACCGGAGAGGGAATATTCAATTCTATGCTCACCCCTGCTGGACGTTTACCGCGTTTTTTCGCGCTTTTTACGTTTTTTTACGCTTTTCAATTTGATGTCGTACGTTTGAGAGTCATTTGAGTATGTACTATAAAATGTCACAGTCCTGAGATATAGGTAGCTTCTGGCCGATTGACAGTTATTAACATAGTCTGTTTACCTAATCAATTTGTGCATACGATCGGTCAAACAAAACGTCGTAAGTGACAACTGGCCATAAGATACCTTTTCCTGTTGGACTGTCACAATATATTATCGTCTGTCCAGTACACAAAACATCACAAAACAATTAATTAAAAGCATAGGTAGGTACTTTATGCGTAATTTAAGTAAGTTAACTTTGGGCTCAATTCCAATGCGCCCTGTCTAAGATTAAATTAAGGTTTAGTATCTCTCTTTCTCTGTCAAACAAACGAAAAGAGAAAGACTACCACAATTTAAAACCTTCAAATTAAGTGATGTGATTTCTTACATATTTTCACAAGTTTTTGCGAGTTTTCGTCTTACTTTAGTCGTCATCGAATACATCCCTACTAAATTGTCTATGGATTCTCTAATTTCCTTGGCACCGCACAGCTGTTTAGTCTGACGTTTCTAAATTAATATACTGTCTTTTTCGTTTGTTTGGCAGAGAAAGAGAGATACTGAACCTAAATATAATCTTAGACATGACGCATTGAAATTGAGCGATTTATAGTTTTTTTGAGTAGTAAATGTTATATTTTTTTTTTAATTTAAAAAATACAATACTAAATACTAATATTGATTGATTGGTATTTTAAAATTCAATAAATTAGGGCTTTTCCTGTTAGAGTAGATACCTAGATGTAAATTAGAAAAATAAAAGGTACTTGTAAATATGTGCCAAGCATTTCCCACCACGAAACGTATCTATCGAACTTATCATCTGACAGACTATAGATTATCTGTGACTTATCTCCAATCGATAGCCCACAGCAATACCCATAGATCGAGATGATCCGTCAAAAGTCATCGACCCCGCCGAATTTGCGAAACGATGCACTCACCTTGGTCAAACCGAAACTTGATCACAACTCGACATCCGAACACTCCCGTTGCATCACTCGCACGCAACGGATCACCCGAAAAACATCTGCTATCGATTTTGTTATCACTTGTTTATCGCACTCAAAGATTATTCACACCAAACAGGTTTCACAACCCTTTTTTGACACAAAAACTTTTTTTAACACACTCAATAAAATCCAATATAAAAATCGAACGCAAACAATTCAAAGTTTGAACTTTTTGGTTCGTTAACGGCCAGCATTCGAACTAGCGACATGGAGCTCCCGCGAGCGTTGGCAATGAACTGCCGCGGTGAGACCGGTCAAGTGAGAGCTCATATTGTGTCATCAGTATAAGTCTGTTTTCCATTTACGTACACACAATAGTATCATACTTAATAAACTCAATACGAGTTAGACACTGTCCTTACAAACATTTATAGTATTGATAGGTAATTTTCTAAAAACAACCTTCCCAGGCCGACTACCTACTTATATCTTATGAAATCTGTGTTTGTACGAACAGACCCCACACGTGGTTTTCTCGCGGTGTTAAAACTACATAGGTATTTAGGTATATTGGATTCGTCACAAAATTTCACACGCTTTGCATATTTATTTTTATGAAATTGACACCCGAAACGATAAGAAAGTGTGTTTGGATGATCTTAAGATCAGCCCACGTGTTAAGTGGAAACTGAAAATAGGACGTTAAGTATTTTTAACTTACAAACTTGTAATAAGTTAATTATTTTGTTTTCAAGGTTATTTTGGATTATGTATAGCGTAGCATATCATTTAATAGTTTTCTTTTAGTAAACGGTGCTGTGATACGCCTCGACTTTGCACGTTTGCATTTAAAAAATTGCCTGAAGTTCGTTTTTATTTGCTTAGCAAATATTGTAAACAATGTTTTTATGACTTATAAAATAATATCAGTGAAAAAAAATTACAGCCCATAAAGATTAAAAAAAAAAAGTGGTATTTAGTTGATAAATTACCGTTGTAATATGATTGTTTTATGTGTGATCTTATTGATAATATTAAATGAATAATTTCGATAAAACAAAGCCCAGAATTTATTTTAGTCACTCAGGAATAATGTAGCTTTCTACAAGATGGATTTTTTAAAACCTATTCAGTTGTTCCTGAAACTACTGTTTACAAATAAACTTACAAATTTCACCTCTCTTTATATAATATTTGTATATTATTACTTACATGCTTGGTTGTATCCGCCAGTAAAGTACTTATAGTGTACAAAAATACTACGGCACGTTATAATATTTTTTAAGTCACATTGAAGTATCTGAACTAAAAGCTAACTCTTAAAATTGTTTTTTTAAATTATTAAATACTTGTTTAGGCTTAACTTTTTAAAGAAAACAAGTAAATAACACTGGTGAACACTCACTGTGTCATTTCTCCCGACCTAAGTATCTTATCTTTTCCCACCTATCCCATTCTCACTGATAATGTAATGTAGATAATAAATAATATCACCGAAGACGACCGTCTTGGTGTAGTGGTTCGCGCCACGGACTTCTAAACCAGGCGGTTGCGGGTTCGAATCCCACAAGGGACAAATGTTCGTGTGAGGAGCACGAGCATTTGTACCAAGTCATGGATGTTTATAAATGTATATAAGTTTGTCTATCCGTTATCCTAGTCACCATAACACAAGCTTACGCTAAGTTTGGGGCTAGGTAATTGGTGTGCTGGTTGAAACAATTTATTTATTATAATTATTATATATTTTATAATTTTAAGATGAAAGTGGGGCTCCTATTTGATAACTTTTACTAAGTAGTTATTGTTAAGTAAGGTAGGCAGTTTTAGTTTTTACGCTGCTGCCTATCAAATATAAAATCTCTAATTATCAATGCGAAAGTTATGTCAAGCCGAACCGAATCAAATGATGTGGAAGAGTATGAGACGCTGGGAAGGACATATGGAAATTTTCCTAAGAATCGTCATTTAGTGTTGGGGTGAACATTGAAAATGAAAGATAAAGGCATAATATGGTCGGGAGAAGTCTATCTACTATTATAACATCATTTTTCGAATTTTTATTGATTTACTAACCCTAGCTTGTAAGATTTATTCTGTTACTACTAACCCAATCTATGAAAAGCAATTTCTGAAAATAAAGACTAATAATAATAAACTAAAATATTCAGCAAATTATAGTTAGTATTATAGTCTGTAATTAAAACACTTTCGCTCTAAATTCACGTAATAGCCATTTTGTTATTGCAGTTGCGAAATACTGACCTAGAACTACATTACATACATTCAATGTATTGAGCCAGGAGTTCACCAACATGTTTAATTTTTAATCAGCAGTTTGAACAATATTTAACTTTTGAATTCTGTCAAATTATCCGTCAACCGAAGTTTACCGGCAATTTAAAAATTGGTTAACTCTGGTCTTACACTGATTATGTTATATATCCAGTTATAATAGTTTCAGCTATAACATAATAACTATTATTAGTACGAGCTTTACTTCTGCCATAATACTTTTCGAGTACAGTGCGATAGCCGAATAGAGAAAACTTCACTTCTCATCCGATCGTCGTGTGTTCGATTCCCGGCCTTTACGACGCAATTCTTAAAATAATTACATATGATGGAGTATTTTTTTTATACAAACATGCTTACTGCACAGGTTCATAAAAAAGTACTTGTTCAAATGTCATGATGTTTAACTCAATCGATTGGTTATCATGTAGAATAAGTAATAAGTTATAATAGTTTCAGTTATATAAGTCAGCCTATTAGATCCCACTGCTGGGAAAAGGCCTCACCTCAACTATGAGGAGGAACGAGCCATACTTCACCACGCGGGCTCAGTGCGGATTGGTGGAGGGGTGTATGTAAGGCAAGTGACAAACCTTACTGTCAGAAGTTATGAAGCCGCCCTAGGGCCTCTGACTAGGCTTAACGACTAATACCACAGATATTAGCCGGGACCAACTGCTTAACGTGCCTTCCGAAGCACGGAGATGCTTGTCATGGACGTCACTTAAATGGTCGGAATGGTCACCCATCCAATCACGACCGCGCCGTGGGTCGCTTAACTTTTGGTATCACTACCAAAGCGCTGCCGCCACTGCGCCACAAGCACCTCTGTTTCAGTTATAACATAATAACTATTATTAGTACGAGCTTCACTTCTGCGATAATACTTTCCGAGTATAAAGAGCAGTGCGATAGCCGAATGGAGAAAACTTCACTTCTCATCCGATCGTCGTGTGTTCGATTTCCGGCCTTTACGACTCAATTCCTAAAATTACAAATGGTGAAGTATTTTTGTCATACAAATATGCTTACTGCACAGGTTCACTCATAAAAAGTACTTGTTCAAATTTCATGATGTTTAACTCAATCGATAGGTTATTATTAATGTTCACGTTTTTTAATCGCCTGCAATAAATTCGTCCATGCTCACGAAGGAAAACATCGTGAAGAAACCACACATTTACTCAATATGAAAATAAAAAATTGGCCAACATCACATAAATTGCTTAGATCCCAAATTAAGAAACTAAAGCACTTTTATTATGGAAATTTAAATTATAGTGGTACCACAACACCCAGACCCGAGACGATACAGAAAATATGGATTTCTATATTGACTCTAAGGGCGAATATTAATGATTTTTAAATTTTTGACGTTCATAAGTGGCATTTTCTGTCCTAAATTGAATAAATTATTTTTGACTTTGACTTTTGACTTTGACTTGACCCGAGCGGGGGATTACTATTAAAATTATTTGTTTTCATAATAGTCGTGGTAACAATACTGTCACTGTCTATACTTAAGCGATTTTTATTTTGACAAAATCGCCCTGATCAACATGTCGGTTAGCTTTCAATAATGTTATCCTAATGCCAGATACGTTACATGTTGCATAAAGGTGCTCTATTCGGTATTCTGAGCTCAATACTATTGACTTGGTACGTACCTAGTTACTACATACTGTATCAAATCGATTCGTCAATTGCTTTAATAATGATTGGTTATGAAAATAAATCTGTATTGTTTTCTCGCGTGATTTATAAATGGTGAAGAATTCACTTTTTAGTGATGATAAAAATACCAAAGGTATCTCACATTTTAATTGATAAATAAGAACTAAGTATTTGTTCTCAGAATAGTATTTAATTAACTAAACAGAGAAGTAAAAGTATATGCAAATGTGTGACAGAGAAGTCAATGGATTGAAGGGATAGCAAACCTTTTATTTGTGCAATACAAAATCTATCGGGCTACAATACAATGTATTCGAACCATCTATATTGGCGATTAAATGTGACGTAAATGTTAGTGATGAATTATTGTTATTAATTACTCGTTTTTTTAAACTGTTATTCACTACGTGTTTTTACACCAATTTAAAAATCCGGCAAAGTAAATTTGTCAGAATTCCTATACAAAATAATTATGTCAAATATTGATAAACAGGCTGATTAAATATTAAGCATGTGTTGGTGAACTCCAGGCTAAAAATTTATAGGATTTTCATGATTACCTACTTGTTTTATAGTTAACCTTACTCGTATATTGCTATGTCATACATGTAAATGTGTAGTTTCTTTTTGCCGCACGCGCCGCTAACCCCTTCAATTGGAGTCGTATAGAGGTCTAACACATGTCATTGCACCTGTCATGTTATTGTTATTGAACTTAAAGCCACCTGGCTTTGTATAAATACTTGACAGGTAAATCTTCGAATAAATACACTAGGTTAAACTAACTACGTCGTACAAAACTAAAACCTAAACTACTCTTAAATTATAACTACAATACTTCCAATGACGTCGACCTTCTAACCAAAAACTATATTAAAACTTTACGGCACCCTTAATTTATCATGGGGGGTAATATTTTTTTTTCTATTGAATTAAAATGCATATCCAGTTGCCAACCTGAACCGAATATGTCTTATTTTCACTGTTCAGAAGTATAGCCTTTGAAAATTCGGAAAAATGATATAAAACAAAGTTATGCAAAATTGTATAGCTTGCATTCGGTAGTAGTAACTTTTTCCCAAAAACTCACAAATTTGTAGTATAAGCGAAAAACCCTAAAAAGTTTTTGTGGGTCCCTTACAGCTCCGACTCATCTCCTTGGCGCGAGGACTTTGGGTAACCGTACACGGACTGCTTCAAGCAGTTATGACTGACTGCTTGAAGCCGCGACCGCGCGGTGAACTATAGCCATTCATTCGCTGCCGTACACACGACTGCTTCAAGCCGTCAACTACATGATGAAATTCCATCGTGCTGTCGAACGCTCGCGAGCAGTCGCGAGGCATACACTGACTGCTGAAGTCGTCGGCGGCTCTAGAGCAGTCGACAGCTCTACGACCTCCCCCTCCCTTCTCTTGGCCTCATTTGTCGACTGATCTTTGAAAATGTAGGGTGTGTGCGATAGTGATGCGCTTATAAGTGCAATTAAAACACATGCAATTATTTGGAACTATAAGCTTAAGGAGCACAGCGACAAAATAAAGAAGAACAATGCATGGGCAATTATTTGCGCCCAAGTTATCCGCCGTCGTCTCCGCTTAAGGCTGGCCATACACGGACAGCTTGAGCAGTTTGCCAGTGACCAACATACACGAACTGCTCGAGCAGTCAAATTCAACTGCTTCAAGCTGCCATTGATAACTGCTTGCAGCAGTTGGTATCAACTGCTCGACAAGTCCATTCAAATCAGTAGCGACATGGATTTTGAGGAGAAATGAAGAGCGCGGGGCCCGGAGGTAACTGCGCGAGACCAGTCGACAGCTCGAGCAGTCAGTGTATGCCTGGCGACTGCTTGACCGCACGATGAAATTTCACCGTGCTGCCGACAGCCCGAAGCAGTCGTAACTGCTCGAGCGGTTCCGTGTATGTGTTTACGTAGAAGACTGTAGTTTGCTGTGCAGTCGCAGCTTCAAGCAGTCTATCCTGACTGCTTCAAGCTGTCCGTGTATGGCCAGCCTAAGCAGAAGCAGCAAAAGCAGTGCTTCCTCGTCAGAATCCATGACTAGACTGCGGTAGAAATTCAACTGCTCGAGCGGTTGGTAGAGACATCTCGAGCAGTCAACAATCGACTGCTCAAGCAGTCAACGCCGACCGCTCGAGCGGTCCGTGTATGGTGGCCCCTAGTATAAATAAATTGTTTCAACAAACACACCAATTACCTAGCCCCAAACTAAGCGTGAGCTTGTGCTATGGTGACTAGGATAACGGATAGAAATACTTAAATACATATAAACATCCATGACTTAGGTACAAATGCTCGTGGTCATCACACAAGCATTTGCCCCTTGCGGGATTCGAATTCGTATGTTTAGGTATACTCCCTAAGCGCCCTGAACAACATTCTGAAAAAATCGCTTAGATCCCAGTGCACGCACTATAACCTACAGATTTGCGTCCACATAAAAAAAACACTTTTAAATAAAAAGCTTATTTTGACGTACATGTTTTATTACTGTTGAGTAGGTAGACACTTGGCCCATTCTTCTTTTGTAGAGACAGGATAATGGGTCTGCCAGAAAAATATCAAAGGTTTTCGAATTAAATAGATATGAGTACTTCTTACAATAGAGTAAAACCGGGATTGACGCCCCAGTGGTATAGACGCCCCGATTGTAATTACTCTAATTTCGCAAATACATGTCTTGTTATTTTATTTATCTATCGAGAGACTTTCTAACTATCTCTACCTACCAGTCTCATGTTTCTGTGCCATTGCATGGGACGGCTAGGTGCAATCAAAGTTTTTTCAGGATAGATGGCCTATTTCTCAGCGGGTCGTCTATACTTAATGTTATTTATATGGACTTGGCAACTATCTCATATATGGGATAGATGTCTCAAAATTTAGAGGTCCGCAATAATCGGTAATACTCTGGAAATGTCAAAGGTCATATTTTTTAACTTTCGTAAATTCTTAGATAAAATACCAAAGTATTTGCCAGTTGTACAAATAAAAGAATGAAATAATTGTACAGGGAGATATAACATATTTTCAAAAAGTGTGGCATCTATCCCGGTTTTACCCTAATCATATCATGTATTTAAAAAAAACTTTATTATTTTTACTACAAAAAGCCGCAAGCTTTTCCGACTATATAAGCCTGCTAAACTACTCCCAAATAGGTCTGTAATTTTGAGGTTACAAAACGTCATCTCTCGCCAGTGCAGCAAGAATGTTGGTAATCAATAAAAAAGCAATAACCTCTATCAGTGCTACTTAGTAAATTTTAAATAGGCACGCAGTCCAATTGCACCAATATGTGTTATGAGCTTTTCAATTGATCATCAATTAAGACTAATTAGTTAGTACTAAATACTGTACCATCATTATGGAGATTGGTTGAATAAATCTGGACATAGCGTAATAATAATGTCCTCCTACCCGAATTTTGACTACGGCGGCCTATCTCAATAGAGATTAGCCAACTGCGCGGGACATATTATAGTGCACAAGTGTGTGCACATATCATAATACCTACTTGATTACTCGGTACCTGTGCAAATACGGTATAAGGAATTTTTAACTCACCATCAGTCTTTAGGAAATACACGGATATCCTTTAAAAAAAATTGGGAAAGTCTTTGAAAAAATTCTAAGTACAGTTCATTTTTTGAACATAACCGGATGATGCCACAACAAACTTTTCCAAACAAGGGTCTACCCATACCTACTTATCATTTAGCAACATCCAATCGGTAAGGAAATTGTAGCTTTCTATTGCTGGTCAACAATAAATGATAATTTATAATATTGAAGTTTTAGCGACAATATCGCATGATTCAATTTTAAAAGTCCCCTAAATGTTGTCAATTGGGGGCTAGGAAATGACACGCGGTAGTCAGCTCCTATCTAAATTATTGGGTAAGGAATGTTTTAAGTTTTTCAGACTGATTGACATACATTGGTAATGCTATTCGACTATTGAGTCACCACGTCGATATTTATTGGTATCGATTAATCGTTTATTACATTTGCAAGTAAATAATACACTTGAATTAGTACCTGTTTGATTACGGTACTGTGTTATCGTTGCGATATGTTATACCTAGAGGTTGATATGATATACAATCATTATCAACGTATTTATGTGATTTTATATTCGGTCTCAAGGCCAAGTAAATGAAGCCTAAAATATTTAAACTAATAGACTCATTATTAGAGGAAAAATAAAGTAACATATTTTGGAATAGCCTAGATGATTATGGGTTTCAAAACCAACTGCACACTCGACCGATTTCGATGTGCTAAACTAGATTATATTTATATACCTATATACGGCCTCAAGAGACACTATACTTACATGTTAACCTTGAAATTGCCTCTATTTTCTTTGCTCTGATACTTCTCATTTTTATACAGGAGATCTAATTTTGAATCAATGGCGTGCAGATTTTTGGTCGTCATCTACAACTCCACATTTTTGTATCACTCAATCGAGTGCACTCGACTTCAGAACCTTCTGCCCACTCGTCGGGGAAGGCGAGTGCGCGAGCGACAAAATAAACGTCAAAATTATTTTGGAGAATTATGGCGCATTCGCCAACAGAATGTCATACGAGTGAATTCAAAAATAGGGCCCCATGTACCTATAGTTATTCAACCCAGTAGGTACTACATTCTTATCTGACAGGTAAAACAATCCTTGCGTATTTCTAAATCTTGACTGTCCCTAAAGTATTTTTTAAAACTAAAATCAAAGTTTTTAAAAACTGTACTTACGCAGCTTTGTCGACGACATTCAAAGTGCTTCCAGCAGGTTGGTCTACAATCTGGACCCCTCCGGGATTTGAATTGACGACCTGCACCCCACCAGGATTGGAATTGTCCACCTTATTCACTGTTTCTAGTTCCGTCATATTTACTTTATCGATAACACTCCGTCACAACACTATTCAGCAAAAAAGAAAACTGTTCAATTTTTTATTTGAAACCCAGCCAGTATCTTTCGATTAGAAATTAAAAAAAATACTGCCTGGTAATAAAAATAAACAGTTGTCTTTTCAAAGTTAGAATGTCACTCGCGATTTAGGGATGACCCCGTGCGTGAATTGAGTAATTTGAACGTCGATAGGTTTTTTAATTAGATTGTGTTATTAAAACACAGCGATGTCTTACAAGGACCCGCAGGCAAGTGGAAGTCTTTATCTGATACAATTGTCTATAATCCTGTTATCATATCACTAATTGCTTGATTCGCCGTAACATGTATAGCAGCACGTCAACTTACCCAAATCTCTCGAAATATCCCAAGTGATAGTGAACTCTGAACAATCGATATGAGGGACAAATTTGGTTGTGGAAATTTGTCAGATCAAGGTATTTTGACGTGATGCCACGTGTACTTACGCATTTCCTTCGGTCGGCATGCGATTAAAGGTTACGATACTAAATGATTGTAAGTAATTTATCTAATTTTTATAACCGGCTGGTAGTATCAGGTATTTTTATGATTAATTTATTAAAGTGATATCGCATCAGCATATTTGTATTTTGCTTAAGTTTAATTTAAGCCCTGAAATTATATATTTTAAGTAAAAATACTTAACTGTACTACTTAACATGTCCTAATCGTCATTAAGTACATTTATGCTAATAATGCTACATCTAAGTTGACTTCATTTCTTAATTAGTATAACGTACATTTTTTAAATTAGATAATCCGAATTAGCTCCCAAAGTGAAGATATGATGATAATGATGATGTCCTCCTAGGCGATTTCGACTACAGCGGCCTATCTAAACAGAGATTAACCAACTGCGCAGGACATATAATAGTGCACAAGTGTGGGCGCAATACACAGGTGCACTCTCTGTTCCTTCACTCTAATAATTCGGTGAGACGGCACTCCGACATGACCGTAGAGAGATCAGGCGCAGGACCAACGGCTTCACGTGCTTTTCGAGGCACGGGTGTTAACACCACCAACTTTCTGACTCCGGAGCTGTGTCTGAGTAATTCAAGACAGAAAAACCCAAACACTCTCGGCCCGACCCGGGATTCGAACCCGGGACCTCGTGAAAGTGAAGATATATACAAAAGCTGTTCTGAATTCTGAAAAACAATAGAGGGATACGCCAAGTGTATATTATTTCGACACTGAGAAGTCCTGAAAAGTATGGATTTGCAAATGCACACAAAAAAGTTTTGCCGAGACACCACTACTCCAATTGCCATAACTGCCAGAGTAAGTACTTTAGGTACTTTGCGTTATCATTTTCAATAAAGTTTAAACCATGTCACAGATAATATTATACCATGTGAATTTTACCCAACTACGGTGAAAGGGTAGCTTATCTGAATAATCCGGCTAATGCATGGCTAATGTAACTTAGTACCTAACACCGCCATCTGTCAATGTACTTAAACATTACCAGTTATGAAATAAACCTTTTGTCAATTAAGTGTACCCAACCTACTACTTACACAGTTTGGTAGTTTTACGTTAGATGTCTCTCTCTGCGCTGTTTTATACTTTATTCCTCCCAAAATGTTTTCCAAATTTATGTCAGTCTCATTATGATACAGTATTTTGTACAAATTAATTTAGAAAGGACTCTTTTAAACCATTATAATTTATTATTTTAGAATTTTTCCATTAATCGCCAAGTAGCTAAAAACAGCAGTAGAGTACGGACTACGTACAGCTCTTAGAATAATAACACATTATTATTCTAAGGTACAGCTACACTCTACAGTTAAAAAAGTAAAGATTTTAAATTGCGTTTGTGTAAATTGTCGATATCGATAAATTGACATAAATGCAGCATTATTTATTTATCTAAGTAGTTATCAGAAAATATAGTAATTATTTTAAGGCCCGTTCCCAATATTCGGTCTCTCTGTTTCACCTTATTGAAGACAGAAAAACTTTATCTAAGTATCTCTTATTTTAGTGAAAGAGGTAGTTAAGTATGGGTAGAAATTAATGAAGATCCATTAAAAAGATATTTTTATTTCTTAATTTGTCCACATTTTTTTACAATTGTAATTAAAAATAAGTTTTAAAATAATTTAGATTAAGTATTATTTTCATAGCCTACAGTTACAGTAAGTACCTGTGTATTATTATTATCTAACATTATTTTATTTGAGCTCGACATCGCTATTCTTATTATAAAATCATAAAATTGAACCAGTAGAAGTTATTCAAAAGCATTTGATTTAAAAAGACACTGTTGTTACCTACAAATCTAATGATGAGCTTTGGAAAGAAAAATGGAAATGGAATTTGAAAAATTTTACCTATAAAAATGATTTTTTAGGGTTCCATATCCAAAGGATAAAAACAGGGCCCTATTACTAAGACTTATCTGTCTGTCATCAGGCTGTATCTCATGAACCGTGATAGCTAGGCAGTAGAAATTTTCACAGGTATTTCTGTTGTTGATGTTGTGTAGATAGTGGTAGGTACGGAACACTTCGTGCGCGAGTCCAGCATGCACTTGGCCGGTTTTTTATCTGTCTGTCAATACCAGAATAGGTTATAAAATAACCCCTTATTAAAAATTATTATGCCATTGCTATAACACTTGAATAAATATGAGACAGCTAATTTGATTATTTTGTCTCCACTATGTCATGTCACCTAGCTATCTGTCATTAATTCCAAATTAGCAGCCTCAAAGTCAAAGTTATAAAATCATTTATTTAGGACACAAAATGCCACTTATGAACGTGAATCACATATTATGTAAACAAGTATTATTGCCGTGAAAAACAAATTATCAGTAGGGAGTTACTTCGTATCTATTGGTTTAGAATGAAGAAGTGATAGCTTAGTAACCCCATCAAATAGCTTTTTTCATTTACGGCAAATAAAAAGACTTTCACTTCATGGTTCTAACACAGTTGGAAGAAAAATGTTCCTAAAATCAGTTTATTGCCTATTTAACAAAAATTATGACGTCTGCGCCGTCTTTGTCGTTTCCTCAGTTTTTGACGTAACTCTCTCATCTTCTCTCTGGAACAAGTAGCTTGTATTCGGCGTGGTGCTACTACTGGATACTGGAGCTCCGTTCGAATAGCCATTGCCATTCGAATAGCCGTTCCCGTTCGAATAGCCATTCCCGTTCGAATAGCCGTTCCCGTTCGAATAGCCATTGCCATTTCCGGCTGCAGGTTGCCCATAGGCTTGTCCATAGGCGCTTGGGCGACTTGGTTGTACGAAGCTCTGACGGACTGGCTGGCTGCTCACTTTATCGAGATTTGCAACGCCACTGTGAAGCATGATAAAAAAACATCAGTAGGTAATAGGATACACTTTAGACCATGGATGAATCATTTTCTCCGAGAAAGCAAAAGCATCTTCCATTGTTGTAATATAAATTCTTGCTCTATTCGGTCCCGAATTATCGATGGAATCAAAAGGCGTAAGCGAAGCGAGCGCAAATTTTGTTACAAATAACTTGTAAATGCTTGTAACAAAGTGTCATTTCGAGAGATCCGGGCTACACAGGGATTTCAGTGGTGGAGATGCACTAAGAACGACTACGTCAGTATAACTAAAATGAGTATTCAACCACAACAAGGCGATGATTTTCATTGTACAGTAGCAGACCAGGAGTATAAATTTTGTTGCAAAATCACACCTATCTCAACTGCACGAGTTAGCTAGAGTTTACTTTGACGTGTTGTCCTAATATAGTGAGAGAAAATAGCGCATCCGCTTGTTTTTCATCGATAATTGATTTTTTGAAATGATTTTGTCAAACCGCTTTCATTACAATACAACCTAAGTACAAAGGGCGCAAACGAAGCGAGCTCAATTTTTTGTCAAAAAGCATGTAGATGCGATTTTGGAAACTATACCAACCAATATTATACAAATTCGTTATTGTTTGAGTGCAAGTGAAATGTTCTTGAAGATAAAAAAAACTATGTGATTTTGGACTTTTCTATACGTTTTATTTAGTAATTTAGCTTTATTTTGGGACAGCGTGGCAAAACAACAACTACATTGGATTTTTATTATTGCCAAGATATAGATCCTGAGTACACTACGTCGCTTAAACTGAAATGAAAATCTAACCACTAGAAAAAATATTGAACAGTCGCCCTTTACTACAGAACAGGAGTAAACATTTTGTTGCGAAATCACACCTATCACATCTGCACAAGAATCAGCAGAGGTTAATTTGACGTGCTGTCATAATATAGTAAGTTAAGCGATAAATTCTACTAAAGTGTGCGTTAATAGATGTTAAAATAATTTTAAAAAGTAAAAAAAGATTCACAAAAAGAAAATTCCTATACAGTTGAGCTGACCAGAAATCGAAATAAGCTAATCAAGAAGCATAGACATATTAAAGTTTCGGAGCGGCCGAAGTTTCGGCCTGTTCTTGGCCGAAGCCGAAACTCTGGCTGAAATACGTTTTTTGGCCGAAACTGGCCGAAACCGAAACTTCGTTCGGTCAGTAGTTTATAAGTATGATCTTTGGCAATGGTTATTAATTTTATATTCTATTTTTCTTAAATTGTTTACTTAGTACAAAAGAAGAAGTCCAGCATCCACCATTACCTTTGATCCCTATAAGGTCTCCTCTCCCCCACATTCCTCCAGCCACTGGACTGCCCGTACACGGGCTGGCCGTACCCCGCGCTCACGTCTTGGCGGTAGCCCCCGTCTCCGTAGCCTAAGCTCCCCTGGTACTGCGGGTATTGGGGGTCGCGGTAGCCACCACCGGAGTAGCCCACGTTCTGCCAGCCGCTTTCACTGCCGTACTGTGGCCTGAAATATAAAAAAACATTTTGTAGTTTAGTGGGTCATTGGCACTTAACAAAGATTACAGGAAAGGTATTCGAATTATAGTACAGAATTATAGCGCATTGGAGTAAATCTTCTTATTTTTGTTTATTTTTGATTAATAAAAATCCTTATTACTGACATCTCTCAAAAAGCCGCTTAGCTGAAGGTAAGTAGGAAGAAATCTGATTAAAAATATGCACCGAGTGGTTCACCCAGAAGACGATAGCATGATGGGGGACGCCTACGAAATAGATGCCCAAAATCGTAGAGAGTAGACAAAGAGTAAGGAGGCCTTATCCCTGCAGTGGGACACCACCAAGTGCTCATCATAATATTGGGATTGGGTTGGCGTCCTGATGTTAATAGGCTGAAGTCTATAAGTATGTGCCCTTCTTGCATAGCTTTTGTTGGTCTCATGTCTCATATACCTAGTCGATCAATTAATATCTTTAGAATGGTAAACGGAGTGGGCTCTTTAGCCTAGTTAAATGCTTAGTAATGATCCGCTGCAAAACAAATGGTTGGAAGGTTAGGTGTGCACAGCTGGCATACGCAATGATAGCCTTCTGGCTGGCTCTGGCCCTAGAACCACGTGTCGAGCGAGCGTACGCTATGATAGCTTTCTGGCTGGCTCTGGCCCTAGAACCACATGTCGAGCGAGCGTACGCTATGATAGCCTTCTGGCTGGCTCTGGCCCTAGAACCACGTGTCGAGCGAGCGTACGCTATGATAGCCTTCTGGCTGGCTCTGGCCCTAGAACCACGTGTCGAGCGAGCGTACGCTATGATAGCTTTCTGGCTGGCTCTGGCCCTAGAACCACATGTCGAGCGAGCGTACGCTATGATAGCCTTCTGGCTGGCTCTGGCCCTAGAACCACGTGTCGAGCGAGCGTACGCTATGATAGCCTTCTGGCTGGCTCTGGCCCTAGAACCACATGTCGAGCGAGCGTACGCTATGATAGCCTTCTGGCTGGCTCTGGCCCTAGATCCACGTGTCGAGCGAGCGTACGCTATAATAGCTTTCGGGCTGGCCCTGGCCCTAGAACCACGTGTCGAGCGAGCGTACGCTATAATAGCTTTCTCGCTGGCACTGGCCCTAGAACCACGTGTCAAACGAGCGTACGCTGTGATAGCCTTCTGGCTGGCTCTGGCCCTAGAACCACGTGTCGAGCGAGCGTACGCTATGATAGCTTTCTGGCTGGCTCTGGACCTAACTAGACCATGTGACAAGCGATAGGGGTAAGATTTCGCATCTTAGTTCAGTTATTCAGTATTCTGCTCCGCGAGGCAGCGGTATACAAAAAGATTTTCCACCACGTTGAAGTAAGGCTGTTGTGAGGGCTTCGTTTCATTAATCGAACTGTGTCTACCTGTCGAACTTATGCAGTTGTAATATGAGTGATTTAAAAACTGTTTAGTCTGATCTGTTGGCCACCGCACTGTCAATCTGCTGGATGTAATTGTTAATTCTAATAAACGTACTACCACCCGCGAGGTACCTACTCAGTTAAAAGATGCTTTTTTTCACGACAGCTGATTTATTTTTGTGGATCTTACTAATAATGATTTTGACATCGCTATAACACTTAAATAACTGCTATACTAACTACTATACTAACTATACTATTCTAACTGCTATACTAATAGACGGCTAATTTGAAATGTTTGTCCACTGTGTCATGTCACTTATCTGTCATTAATTCTAAACTAGCCTCATACTAATACAAGTGTTAAAGCAGTGGCAAATTCATTATTAGTAAGAGGGTGTGTTTGCAAGGCTATACTACAGAAATATATCGAGGTCTATACCTGGCGTACTCGGGGCGTCCCCACGGCTGCGCGGGCGCCGCCTCGGGTCGGCCCGACGCGAAGTAGTATCCGCGCCCGCCCGCGTCCCACCCCGCCTGCCCGCGGTACGTCTCGTCCCAGGGCCTGAAACTGATGAGGCAGTGGCTGTTTATTTTAATTTAGGCAATGATAATAATGTCCTCCTAGCCGATTTTCGACTACAGTGGCCAATCTCAAAAGAGATTAGCGGAGTGCGCGGGAGATATTATAGTGCACAAGTGTGTGCGCAATACACAGGTGCACTCTCTGTTCCTTCAATCTCATAATTCGACATGACCGTAGAGAGACCAGACGCAGGACTACACGGTATTCAGTCTTACTGAGACAGTCTATCTCCCATTTCGCTCTTTACAACTGTAAAAAAGTGAGATGGGGCAGACAGACTAACAGGCTTACTCTTATTACACAACGCTGAGTCTTAGTAAGAATGTCTGAATACCGCGTAGTTTAATAACTCCCTAAGGAATTTGGGAGACTTTCCTTAAAACTACGTCGATTCTCTCAACTTGTACGCATCAAGATAAACAATGCGGCATCCTTCTTCACACATTTTATGCCTGCTTGGTGATTAAAGGTGCAGAAGGTAATGTCAGGAAAAATACCAAGTACCTAGCCCCAAACTAAGGCTGAGCTTGTGCTATTAATGCGACTAGGATAACGGATAGATTATATACCCGTTATTCCAAAAATTAAGTACCGGGTTTAAGCCAGGACTAAGCTATTAGCTAGCCAATTAGAAAAGCGCTTCTCTATTAGGTTATGTCACGAATGTGTCATTCATTGCTCTGTTGACGGCTAATATTTAGACCGATTTCAAACCTGGTCTATTTTTTTTGTAATAACATCGTATACGTTATAAACATCCTCACCAAAAAATCCATATTACTTAGGTACAAAAGCTCGTCACACAAACATTTGCGGGAAACTTGCGGGACTTAAACCAGCAACCTTTGGTTTTGTAGTCCGGGGTGCTAACCACTACACCAAGACCGTAGGCAGTACGAGATAACTTATATTATAACATTATTTTAAAGTTACAACCATTATTTAAAACAAAGATATAGGTCACCGTAACGTTAACTCCAAGTTCTACGACCTTTTATAATTAAAATTCGAGCGCCCAGGAAACTGGGGGTCAACCACCGCGGACAGCTAGGGGTCCTCAACCCGTGGGCACCCACCGAGACACAAAACATCATGGCGGCAAAAACAAATGACGCTCGCGAAATTAACTAGGCATACCTTTGATAAACCATGCCTTTAGATAAACTGACAGCCATGGCACGTTTGCAAGTCCACCAAGCACGTGATTTGCTAAAAACTTAAACTTAATATTATGAACTAAGTGCATCTATTGTTGAGCAGTAATGCATAGCTAACTATCACTTGAAGTGTCAGTTGAAACTTGTGCTTGTATGGCGTGTTATATCCTCAGATGTAATTCATCAAAGAGGAATTCGATGTATCTAACGGTAATGTTGGTAACAAGACGCAAGCGTGTCAAGATTGCTCTGCAAATTGGATAATTGTGTGGAATTTGTGTAGGATAATTATTTACGTTTTATTTTATAACTTATCTTACGAATCAGCGTATAATTATTTTGTTGATGTGCGTAGAATTAAGCTGTAAAGGCAATACTTAGTTACATTGGATAATATTTCTGCTGCTACCAGCCAGTATGTTTTTTACTGAAAGGGCTTTACAGGTGCAGGACTTTGAACTGAAATAAATGGTACAACAGCCGACATCACGTTAACGTAACGTTAGATACTGTTGCATCTTATGCAGTTAGTTGTGCTAATGTAATTTGCAACAAAAATGTAGAGTCTGATGAGCTGGCTACTGTACTGAATTTTAATATGACAACCAATAGCATTCGATACTTACATCGCGGAATCAAACATTTCCACTCGCCCTGTAGCTATTGTAGCTTGTAGTTGATGGATGAGCAACTGACTTTTTTCAATTTGGAATAGCTTTGCTCTTGACTCAAGACTAAACCAGACGTGGCGTAGACAGAGTCGCCGATGGAGCGAGCTCGTCCAAAAGGTTGAGGACTGAATGAAATCCAATGAAATGCGACGTCGTATTTATCTAACCTAAAGCCTTCTCACTTTATCATACTACTTACAAGTACGAATAAGATTGTACAAAATAGGGGTAATGTTTACAATACCCATTCAATACTGTTCAGAAGAGCGTGACACCATTGCACCTATGATTGAACATGTGATCAGCAAAATTGGGTGAAAGCGTAGCGCCATAGTTCAAACGTAACGGTAGCCATTGTCAATTTGCCGTGTGTTGAACTTCGCAAATGATAGCTCATGAAGTTACAGTTATCATGGAGTGACCTATAACTGGGCAATTGGATACAGTAACAAAGGCGTAGCGAAATATTTGTGCTTGTTAGCAGTGATTGGGACTCAACAATTTAATGCAGATGATACGTTTTGGTAACTGGTGCGCATTGCTGACAATTGGTTTAACTCTCATCATCAAAATAGTGTTCATTTACGGTTTTTACTGAAACCTATATGATTTTGATACAGTGGATGGGCCTTTATAATTATTTGATCACAACTAATATACCAAAAGACAACATATTATTTCATTCATAAAATATACATGCAAAAGTGTGTCAGTGTATCTGTTACCTCTTCAGTCTTAAACCGCTTAAAAATTAAGATAAATAAAATAAATAATAAATTGTTCCAACAAACACACCAATTACCTAGCCTCATACTAAGCGTGAGCTTGTGCTATGGTGACTAGGATAACGGATAGACATACTTAAATACTTTTATAAACATCCATGACTTAGGTACAAATGCTCGTGCTCATCACACAAACATTTGCCCCTTGCGGGATTCGAACCCGCATTCAATAAAGATATAGTTTTAGTCCTAGGTAGGGAGGGCATAGGACAGTTTTTTCCCAGAACAGAAATCATTCTTCAAGGGTATAAAAATGGGTGGTAGATAGAAATTCGACATTTGCGCAGACTAAGTTGCTGGTAACATAGTTTTCTATAATTTGAGGACGATGCATGTAACTTCTATAATGATAACCCTTCCATGTTGAGAAAAAAGTTCCTTGGGATCGCACAAAGACGATTTTAACTATAACTCTGCTCTGTGGTTTCAAACGTCAAAAGGTGTATAAAAAAGTATTTAAACGAACTCACCTATCATGAGGTCCTCTTCCAACGCCGGGTCCGTATCCACCAAAAGAGTCTTCGTATGCTCCAACCCTGTCATATCTGTCATCATAAGCTGGTCTTCTATACCCTTGGTATCCATAACCGTCGTATCTTCCATACCCATCATCATAGGGATACCTATCGTAAGCTGGTCGTCTTTCCCTGTAAGGATCATCGTAGTACGGTCTGTCGTACCTATCTCTGTCTCTATCTCTTCTATCGCCTAAGAATCTGTCATAATAGTCAGGTCTGTATCTATCTCTGTCGTCGTGTCGGTCGCGATCCCTGTGTCGGTCACGATCTCTATCTTTATCTCTTCTACCACCGCTTGGACGGCTGTCCTTGTCGTCGTAGTGGTTTTTGTCCTTATCACCTCCTTCGTCGTCTGTCCCGTTCTTATTGTTGCTGTTTCTGTCGGTGTTGTACCGGCGGTCGTCGTCGTCATCGTCCCCTCCTTTGTTTCGGTCGTATCGGTTGCCATAGGTTGGTCTGTGGGAACGCCGGTCATCATCGTAGCCCCTGCGCCTGCTTGAGAAAAAAATCACCAATGTTTTACCATAAAATTGATTAAACGTGTAGATAAACGACCTTATGAGGGTTCAATTATCGCACTGGATGCAGGCTGCTTGTAACAGGTCACTTTGGAAATTTATGAGGGAGATCTATGTTATGATTATACCATGCTATTGATAATGATGACGATGATTTGACTTGTGTTAACTGAATGTAGCGTAGTCAATCATTAGTATAAAAATGTCCCTATCATTTTACATAATGAGCCTCAACTACTAGATCAAATTACCAGTTGCAGCACCTGTTAATCTCATAGTATGATCTTTGAATCACAGTGCATTTACTGTGTAAGCTTGATGTTCCCTTTATAATATTTATTTTATTTTATCTGCCAATAATAAGAACACGTCGGGGCTGTTGGGGACTGGGAGTCTTTCTAGTCTATGTCCTTAGACTTCGCAAATAACTTGTATAATGAGGTGGTGTGAACCATAACTGTATTACGCGGTCTTAGTTCCGATTGGTTGGTATAATAATACTTATTCTCTTACCGTAAGTAATTTGACCTACGTTGGCCAATCCCAACCCAACAGCGAAAACTACGCAGGAAATATTATGGTGCACAAGTGTGTTTCTAAGTTTTTTAAAGCTCGAAAAACCTAGTACCATATTAAGGGCCCGACCTGGGATCCGGATCCTAATGGAAAGAAACCAGCGTGCCGTCCACTAGACCAACGAAGCAGTCACTGAAGTAAAGAAGAGCTATAGCGCCTGCAGGGTACAGGGGCGGGGGCAATACGTGAACGGGAACATGAGAGGGCGGTAGGCGCGTGTTTTGAATTTAGAAAAGGATGCACCTCTAATCCTCTTCCAGTAACCAGTCCCAGTGTTCGTCTTACCTCCATGCACCTGTACCCTGCAAGCGACTACTTAATTAAGCGGTTTACTTTTATAAGTTTCAATAAGCAACTAAAAAGATTCCACATGATTTGGACCCAGGATTTGAACCCACGACCTTTGGCTAACTGGGCCAATGCTCTTATTAACTGAACTACCGTGCAGTCTATCCACCCGTGCAAAATTCCTGGTCTCTTTTTGAATATTTCGTTGCGTGACGACAGCGATAACTACCCGAGCTGTTCTGAAACAGTCTGTGAGCCAAGTTGTTATTCGTTACAGAATAAATTCAACTTGAATGATGACGATTTCAGCGGTTTATTATTAATAACTACCTGTCATAATCATCATCCCTGTCGTCTCTATCATCCTGGCACCTCCCGCACCTAGTCGGTCGGTCATAGTCTAGTCTGCCATAGTCCAGTCTTGCGTACGGCCGACCGACTCCATATCTCTCATAGTAGCTCCGGCTCTGACGCTTGAGTTTATCATCCGTTGGAGTGAGGACTGATGATAGAACTGTGTCGGCAACTGTGGTCTGGAGGTAGCAAGTGACGATGAAGGTTGTCAAGCCCTGCAAGAGAATGAAGTTGTTGTTACTAGCCAGGCCGATTGCAAGCAAGCTTAGTGAGTCATCGGAGAAGCTTGCTACTCACGGGCGAGATTGGCAAACTGCTGTCAAAACAGGCTTAGAAAACTTAGAGCGTGCAAGTCTTGAAGATCTTGACGCCAAGCGGAATCCGGAATCGAGATCCTAAAAACCTGCTCTCCTAAGACTACACGTACTTACAATCGACTACTATTTTATATTAAAAAATCAACTTAAGGAACATTTTCTTTCACTGTAAATTAATTACACTGCCGTTGGTTGAGTACTTGTCGTATTGGTATATAATATGTATGATTTATATGTAGGTATATTGATATTTTTATGCATACACGCTAAAATTTTAGTGTTTGTTTTCCCGCAGCAGACCGATTTACCTTTAGTAGTACTATCGAATCATGCGAGATTTTTTTTTAAACTAAAAATATTTCTGCTCCCAAAGTATTTAAAAAAATAATCATGAACTCAAAAACGTGAGAAAAGATAGTTTCTTTTACGAGAAAACACGTATTTGGGTACTGCTTACCGCACGAAATCAATGTTTAAAGCAAAAGCAGCTCTACGATCTAAGCAATACAGCATAAACTGCACTAATTTTAGTGCGGGAAAACAACCATTAACATTTCAGCGTGTATAGTATGTTTAGTATATGATAGTGATAGTATATAATATCTGTATGTATTTCTGTTTCGTACTTATTATTTTATAATATGTCTTTTTCACCAATCACCCCCATCCTGTGATTAAGTATTTCCTATACCCAAAGGTTGTTTGGAAGAGATCGCTCTTAGCAATAAGACCGCCTAATTTGTATATCTTTCTTTGGAAATTGTATTGTTGTTACTTTTATGGAGTGCAATAAAGAGTTATCTACCTACTAAGTTGGGTGCTTTTAGAACGACTTCAAGAAATAATGTTATTATTAGGTTTGAAGGTTCTACTCGTTTTAAATACTAGTTAGTTTATTCTATCCTGTATATAAATGAAGGGATGTAAGGAAGAAAAGAAAGCAAGGTGCTGTCAACTGCAAACGCAATCACAAAAGTTAATTTAGATCTAAAATATAAATACTTGTATCTGCGACTCACTCGCATTACGATTCTTTGAATAGTTTTTATTTATACACTAATGCCTCGAGATATTATCTCGTCGGCCAGTGTCATGCGTCGCCATACTCGTAAAAAGAAGTTCAACGTGTAGGTAGGTAATTGTGCAGTGATGATTGCGTTTTTGTTCGTTTTTATCTCTTCCTGAGATTGATCAGCTGTTGAAGATATTATGACATGTTTGGCCTTGACCAAGTCGGTATAATGTAGTCATGATTATGTAAGAAATAAGAGACTTTGATTGATAGCCCTAAAAGTCCAAGAAATCTAGTGGCGATTATTGAAATGAAACAAAATTGATTTCAACAATCACAATTAACATAGTCCCAAATTAGGTATAATGTTGTGCTATCTAGATTGGAATATGGATAGACAGATATCCAAGTGCCTCTATGCTCATGACTCAGGTACAAATGCTCATCACACAAACATTTGCCTCTTACGGGATTCGAATCCGCAAGCTCTGGCATAGACGTCTGAAGCGCGTACAACTAGACACCAAATACGGTCAGTATTTGACTTGCAGTCGAGCTTACGTTTTTCTAAATCAATATACTTGTAAACTCAAAATCATTGGATACCAATGAATACCATTAGAACGGATCTTGCCCAATTAACCAATCGCAGCAAAAGTATTTGGCTGGAGAAATATAGACATATTTACATATCAAACTGTATACGTGTTCTCTAGTTCCCTTGTTCTTTATATAATTGTTAAGTTATACTTATAATTCTAGTATGATGGACCTCCAAGTAAAACTAGGCGTGGAGAGTGCTGGCGCTCTGTAGTACAGGCCAAGGGCAGTCGCAAGTATCTCCCTATTTATAACTGTCAGCTGCTGTAACTGTATTCTTATTCTTTCTATTTCTTATAGGTTTTTTTTTAATAAGCAAAACGGTACCTAGGTAGTACCGACAAAACCCTTGCAAACTCTAAGAGTGCCTCTAGAGAGCTAACCTCTGCCGACGGTTAACACCATTAGTTTGTATAATACCTTCTCGTTAAAATGTATGCAATCCTATTAAAGTCTACACTTTACGAAACGCTAATAGCATTAATTTAACGAAAAGTAAAAATCAAGTGCGAGTCGGACTCGCGCACGAAGGGTTCCGTACCATTAATTTACATCATAAGATAGTATAGGCAAAAAAAGTAATTAAATATTTAGCTTCATTCAGACCTAACAGTAAAATATGTAAAAAAACTTTTTAAGTTTATACTGTTCTTTTGGAAAAAAGAATATATTTTTATTTTATTTATAGTTTCAAAAGTATTCATCACAGGATACCCGAAACAATTTTAAATAAGAGTTTCCGCGCCTGTTTCTTTACGTGAGTGATTTGAAGTTTATAGGTCCAAGATTTTAGAAATTACGGGGGGAGGGGGGGACACCGTGTAAACGACTTTGGCGGGCGACTTTTAAAAAAGTGTTGTATGGAAACCCTACCTTATTTTCATAGTCCTTTTTAACGATACCCCACACAAGGGGGTGCCCTCAAAAAAATAATTCACCCCCCTTTTACATGTATGGGGGGGTTCCCTTAAAAAGTAATTTTATTTTTTTTAATTTTTAAAAATGATATATATATGTGAAATATCCTCGAACCAAGTTACATGCAAATCAGTCCATAAACGTAGAAGATATTTTGCTGTGACAGACTAGGACGGACGGACTGATCGATCTTATAAGGGTTCCTTGTCGGACTACGAAACCCTAAAAATCATAATAATAAATCTGAGTAAACAGAATACTGATACAATGTAGCATTACATGATACCGTTAACAACTATCAAGATCTGCCGTTAACTTACATTTATGAGAAGACAATTATCTTTCTGTACTTAACATTGTACCAACTTATTATAATTAAACCTGAGACCTTGTTAAAATTTATGGTGATGACCAAATTCACGTTCGAAAATATGTACTTAGTAGTAAAGGTAGCTGTAGTGGTTGGTAGCCCATCTGCGCGGAGCCTATAAGTCAGCCTAATAGATCCCACTGCTGGGAAAAGGCCTCACCTCAACTATGAGGAGGAACGAGCCATACTTCACCACGCGGGCTCAGTGCGGATTGGTGGAGAGGTGTATGTAAGGCAAATGACCAACCTTACTGTCAGAAGTTATCAAGCCGCCCTAGGGCCTCTGACTAGGCTTAACGACTAATACCACAGATATTAGCCGGGACCAACTGCTTAGCGTGCCTTCCGAAACACGGAGATGCTTGTCATGGACGTCACTTAAATGGTCGGAATGGTCACCCATCCAATCACGACCGCGCCGTGGGTTGCTTAACTTTTGGCACCTCTAAGCGCGGAGCTTAAGGGCATGGAAAACCATACAACCGAGAAGACTAAATATAGGGCTCTCAAACAAACCCGCAATTGCGTAAAATCAAAATGATTATTTTCCTGTACCTTCAGTAGAACAATTGTAATTAGTCCACGACCTTCGTGAAGCACATTTTCGCTATGGCTATTTCACTGAGTGACGTCACCCATTGTTTTTCGAGGACATTATTAGATTAGCCATTATCTCATATGATTTAATTCGGCTTTTATTCAAATGTGGGGACAAAAAATAGGGAAGTGAGTATTGTTTGCGGAGGCTGTTTAGGAGGTAATCGGTGTTTAATTCATGTATAGAGGTCGGGGATTAGCTCGAGGCTTTTTGACGCAGACCCAGGATCAAGAAGGTCAGCTTAAGTTTTTTAGGTTACATTTAGCATCCATACTATCCATATCCATACTAATATTATAAATGCGAAAGTGTGTCTCACTGTCTGTCTGTCTGTTACCTCTTGACGCTTAAACCACTGAACCGATTGAGATAAAATTTAGTATGAAGACAGTTCGAGACCCTGGAAAGGACATAGGCTACATTTGGTCGCGATATAAAAACATTAAGGGGGTGAAATGGGGGATGAAAGTTTATATGGAAAAAATATCACGTAGAACCAAATCACGTGATCAAAATTATCTACTTTAGTATCTATAACCAATTATTTATTCTGTGACCTTACTTAGATCCTAAATTCTATGACCCTACTTGCTATCTACTTGTGTTGTGGTCAGATGTCATCCAAACCAAAGTTTAAAGTTCTTTATTGCACCATGTTGTTATAAAAATGTTAACAATATTGTTAGATACGAACATGACCCTGTACCCATTGGCCACAGCAGGGCAAATACTAAAAATCTATTAACAAATATTATTTAATTAATAACACTAAACATTTTTATCTTGTTCATTAAAAAACTCTTGCAGCGAATAGAAACTTTTATTTACTAAGTATATCTTTAATATTGTTTGGTAAACTATTATAAATTTTCACGCAACTAACCCTTCACCAACCCTTCTGTTATCCACTTTGTTAGTTACTTTTACATAATATAAAATCCTCTTTAATTTATTAATCAAATATGTACTTTCAAAATCATTTTGGGAGGTAGTTCTATGAGCCTGAATTGACAAAAATCGGCCCCAAAGAAAGTTTGTATATCCCAACAGTAGAATCACCCCCTAAGTCGCTGTGCGTTGATTCTTTCTTTACTTGTTTCGCTCTTCAAATTTTCAACACTAGAATCAACCCCAAATCAAATCAAATCAAATCAATCATTTATTTGCCAGAATACAATTAGTACTTACTTACATGTTTAGCTCTTTCGTCGTGTCAACTTATCTCATAATTTCAATCTCACATACTTCTTATAATTAGTCCATTGTAAGCCTAACACACGTTACGCAAGTCATGTAAATATTTACACCATGCCTTTATTGTTTAAGTTTAGCGGATTGGACCGCATCCGTCCATGTAGGTATCTACTCCGGACTGGCGAGGGTTGCCAGCCATACGAAAAGATTCGGAGAGTTTTGTGATATGTGAGGCTTTCCCTCACATGTTCATCTTATTTAGTTTAATAAAGTTAGATAGATAGATAACTCTTTATTGCACACAATAAAAGTAACAACAATACAATTTACAAAGAAAGATGTACAAATTAGGCGGTCTTATCGCTAAGAGCGATCTGTTCCAGACAACTTTTGGGTATACTCGTAGGAAATACTTAATCACAGAAAAGTTTAGAGTACTTAGTTAAATATGTCGAGGTAATAAGCGGGTCCCCACGTATTCTTCGCACAAATGCCAAATTACTTATGCAAACTGTTATCCCCCATTTTACCCCGTTAACACTTTTAGTGATAGGGACGCCTATAGGCGTAAAATAATAAAAGTGCTAAATTGTGTCTGTGTTATTATCCGCAAAAGTGTGATTTTTTTTTCAATCTTGTTATAGATTCTGCTTTTCGAGAGAGAGCAAACAAATCTAATAAACCAAAGATCATGAAAATCGTTAAAGCTGTTATACGTTTCACCTAATAACCTCGACTTTGTTTTTATGTAATAAAGAGTTTATATTTGTTCTTTCCCATACTTAAGTTTTCATTTTATCTGCGGTCTCCTTAAATAAAAAAGGCGTTATTTACTCTCATACCAACACATTTGTTTATACCTAATTTTGTATGCATAGGTGGTAGTTTCAAAGAGGCAATGTCAAGGAAGGAATTGCATTGCATTGTTAAGTATATTTTTGAATAATCTCTATAATTCTACCTTGCACTTTAGACAAAGGTGTTTATTTATTATTTGTTGAGCTGGCAACCCTGCAAAGTAGTAGTAATCGCTTTATAATTGCGCTCGGACAATAGATGAAAGGTTATGGGAATTGTTTAAATTACACCTCCATGGTGCGAGTCTTCATATCTCTAAAGTACCTAATACACCATTAGTAAAATGCATATTTTGAAACACTGACTTAGAAACAAACCCTAGTGTACCAAATATTCCTCCCATCCCCTTTTGAGTTCGTAGCGGTCGGCTAACAGAAGACTAAAAAACATTTTGTCTTTTGTTAGCAATGGCATTATGTTTAATAACTTTACTAGTATGACCATTGATACAATTTATTAGGGCATTTTATTGTTTTTTGCATTTAAGAAGAAAGGGTGTAAGAAATATAAAATAAACTTACCAGCACCAGTAACCGTTCCATCTCGGGTATAAATCTCTTAACAACTTGCTGTAAAGTTCATCCTTCGCATAAAAGTTTGAGGCACTGACCGCACCGAGAAACCTGTTTCGTTTGCAAATAAAACAGTCTGCCCTTAGCTTTACATTCTAGTCTATGAAATGCTACTGGCCGAAAAGTTTTGGTGAAAAAAGAAAGATGAGTGATTTTGAATTTGAAATTGGAACGTTGCGTTGGCGCGCTGTTGTCCGCGCGGGCGCGTAAGGTGAACTGACCGAGAGCGCATGCGTCCTCCGCTTAAAATAATTATGGCAATTGAAGTTTTTTTGTCCATCCGTATATGGAGGACCAGAGATGGATGTTGAAGGCTCGCTAGCTTGCTACTGGGTTTAACCGTGCATAAGAATAAGTAACGTATCCGGAATTGCACGGTATGCTTCTAATTATGTCATTTTGGTGTTCGGCGATACGCAATTTCAGAGTATGAAAACGTCCTTTGTTGTCAGAGTGGAAGTACACTAACTCGTATTTAAATAAAGGTAAGATAAGCAGCAAGCATCGATTCGAAGTGTGATTAAAGAAAGGGAGTTCTTTTTATTGGTAATGGGCTAATTATTGATCTTCATCTTAGCCCAAGAGCTACGACATAAGAACTACGATGGAGCGAGCTTGCCCAGGAGTAGGTAGTCAAATTACACGCACCTTTAAGAGTTTTGGGTTATACGCACTCGGAAAAACTGAGACAGGCAGGGCATTTCACACTTTGGCTGTACGCATGAAAAATCAAAAGATCGATCCTAATTTCAATCAGAAAAAATCTTTTAATCAATACATTATCTCAGAAATGTAACGCTAAAAGCTGGGAGTTAGAAAACTCCGAATTCACTTCTCGGTGTTCATTTGATAAGAGGGAGACCTAATTTAGTGACATTTATTACACACATATATCTATCTTTCGGAAGGCACATTATAAATCTACTTTCATAAAGGCAAGTTGGTCCATCTAATATCGCTTTAGTCGATAATTAGTTGTATCTATCTATCTATCTTTGACTGCCTCGATGGTCTAGTGGTCAGCACGCCGGGTACTATCCACGAGGTCCCGGGTTCGAATCCCGGGTCGGGCCGAGAGTGTTGGATTTTTCTGTCTTGAAATTACTCAGACACAGCTCCGGAGTCAGGAAGTTGGTGGTGTTAACACCCCCGTGCCTCGGAAAGCACGTTAAGCCGTTGGTCCTGCGCCTCATCTCTATACGGTCATGTCGGACTGCCGTCTCACCGAATTATGAGAGTGCACCTGTGTATTGCGCACACACTTGTGCATAGAGTGCACAATATGTAAGTATTTATTAACAAATTACTCGTAGTGCTGTAGGTATATTACTTCAAGTTCCGTACCAACAGCCTAGCTTTGGAAGCAAAAGTATCCTTCTTAATTTATTTATGCTAAAAATACAACCACTTACAAGCTATAAAAATATAACAAGTGATTCAAATATCATTCATAGTAGGTACTCATTCCATTACCATACCGACATTGTATCGTGTGAAAACTTTTTGTTGAAGCCTACGTAATTGGTGAAGTAATTGATTAGGTGCTTGGCTTTTATTTACTTAAGGAAGCCAAAAAAACCTTCCAATTTGGTTTTATAAAGGTCTGTTCACATACACATATACGGTTTTTAAGTGGTTTCTTAAACCTTTATGTATCATGTTTCCAGAATCCAGACACAATAGAAAATTAAGGTATGGGGGTTTAACAGGAAGATAACCAAATAGATTAAATAGTAACTTTGCGATCGGGAATTTTGCTACTTACTTACCAAAACAACATCTTGAGTGCTACATTTAAGATATTGGCTTTTCTGTCCTTGAAGAAAACTATCATTGTGCAAATTTAGGGCAAGTTTGCAATGAAATCTAACTCTTAAGATGAGCATAGATCACACACACTGTAATCTGCAGATAAGAATTTTCACACGCCCTTTTGAACTGAACCGGTTTACACAATTCTCTCATACTTATACACTTGCTACTGCTTCTAGTAGATTATAGTATAGTGGCTAAGAGATAACTAGTTGAATATTATAAAAAAAATACGTTTAAAACAACGCCGCTTTATTGTTTATGTGGAAATGATTTATTTGGTGTAAGGCTGCATGGAAGAATGTGTGCGAGCGAGAAGGAAGATTTAAATATGTTTGGAACGCGAGATGATTGTGATAGGTATTTGTTCTGCGATGGCTGCCTAAGAAGACAAGATGTGTTTCAAGATGTAAGATTAAATTAGATGTTTTAAATAAGAAGTTTTATAATAAATTAAGAAGTAACCCGATCCTGCGTTTCCCTCCTCCACAAACCACGATTCCCACATTTATAATATTTACATGAGTTACCTACTCAAATTTCTGAGTGCTGTGGCTTACAGGACAGCTGCTAAAACTAAATCTGCCATAGTTTTCATGAAGATAAGGTACAATTTATATAATAAAAATAAAAAAAATATATATATTATAAAAATTGTGTAATGATGTTATTATTTGAACGTAAAAGTTTTTAAGGAGAATATATTTTATGCTTTTTAGCGCATTGACATAAAAGCTTGTTTTTAAAAAGGGTTTTTTACTTGTAATTTATTTTTTACTTTTTAGTTATCGCTGGATAAATTTCTTAATCTGTAGGCATATCAGGGTGTGTGTGCGGCGGAAAGGACACGAAAACAAAAGGCCCTTTTCAGGGCCACAAAATGCTTATCATACAATATTATGTTTCTTGACGATGACGTCCCATTTACAATACATTCAAACGAACAATCCGCTCCTCACGGTACCCCCCTAAAATAATGCCGGCAATGTTATGTCGGTTAAATTATGGGCTGGGCTTATTATTTTTCGATCGACAAAAAATTGAAAGGGTAACTAACTATGTGCAACCAATATCTAACATACCTAGGTATCAGTTTATCAAAATATTATTTCGGTGACAATTAAATTAGGTAAGCCTCAAAAAGGGCTATTTTAAAAATTGAATAACGACACTGACTTAAAGGTGGCGAAAGTTTTAAGCTGGCTTACTTAAGACATAGGTAAGTAAGCAACAACAAATAACGGCTTGGCGGCTAATATATTGGCTAGGCGACGAGATAGAGAGAGACGAGAGCTTGGCTACGAATTTAATGTAAGCCAAAGAGTTAAAAAGCACTATTTATTACCCTGAAGTATTGAAATTTCTTCAAAAATACAGTAAATAGGAAAACCAATTATTTTAACATCGACTCACCGTGGTCCTTCGCTGTGGTACTAGTCTGCCCAATAAACCATCCAGTTTAAAGGCCGAAGGCGCGAAGGGAGAGCAGCCTAATGCTTGCTTTTATGTTGAACAATTTAAGGCTTAATGTTTGTATGCCACTTGCAAGTTGTAAACTAATGCAGTTGACGCCTCTCGCGAAATTACACAAATCAGAGTTAAACAATCGATGCTACGGAATACAACAATTTGACATTATTTTTTACTTTCAAGGTCAGTACAATCAATACACAAAAATCTTAGACGACTTACACAGCTCACCATGCATTGTCATCTAAATAACCTGTATACAAAATTTCAGCTCAATCGGTTGAAGATATTTGCTTTAAAATTGAGCTGCAATAAGTATTTGTGACATAACTTATCACCCGACTAGGTACGAGTACAACACCTTGTCTTGGGTGTTAGGAGAAATGCGCCGCGTAAGGCATAAGTAAGCTTCAAGCTAATTATTGTAACTTCAAGCTAAGCCTTATGCAGCGTAAACAGTATTCCAGTTTGATTTAAGTTATCCTTCTCCTAGACAGGCAAACCAATGCTGTTGACGCATATCTCACCAAAATTAAACTCGTCAAAGTTTACCTATCAATCAACTTCAATAATTATAATCGAGGACTCCAAGAAAACCCCTTTTAACAGTCGTATACCTCATGACTGAGGGTCGTGATCATTATGTGGAATGAAATACACACAACGACTTGTAGGCAATATTTAATGGAATGGTTTGCCATTGCCTTCTCCATCTCACACACTAGCCACTAGTGTGCAGGTTTTTCCTCATGGTGTTTTCCTTCACCGTTAGGCAGCGATATCTTTGAAAAAGACTGTAGGTACATAAGTTTTTGTACAAACTTATTGGTACAGGCGGAGATAGAACTCAGGATCTCACGGATGAAAAGTGAAGTTTTTTCCGCTCGGCTATCACGCCTTTTCTTCACGCGAAGAAAACCCGATACACAAAATTCCTAAACGGATCGGAGCAACGGAGTTAAACTAACACGCTTATTCTCTGCGAGCCCTTTCATTTGATACCCATATTGTAAGAAAGCATAAAAAACTTAGTCCACCGTCTTTAGGAGTCCGCCATATATGATTTCGAGTGACGTCACCTTATGTATCGAGTAATTCTTAGCAAGCCCTTACATTTGATACCCATATTTTAAGAAAGTATACAAAACTTAGTCCACCATCGTTCTAAGCCCGCCATATTGGATTTACAGTGAGGTCCCTTATTATCCAATTATTCTCAGCAAGCACTTTGATTTGATACCCATATTGTAGGAAAGCATGAAAAACTAAGGCCGCTATGTTTAGAAGTCCGCCATGTTGAATTAAGAGTATCGAGTTTTTCTCAGCAAGCTCTTTCATTTGATACCCATATTGTAAGAAATCATAAAATCATAGTCCGTCATATTGGGTTTAGAGTGACGTTACCTTATTTATGGATATGTTATCAGCAAGCCCTTTCCTTTGATACCCATATTGTAGGAAAGCTTTAAAAACATGACTATGTTTGTCCATTATCCTTAAAAGTCCGCCATATTAGATTTAGAGTGACGTCACGTTATTTATCGAGTTATTTTCAGCAAGCCCGTTCAATTGATACCCACATTGTAAGAAAGCAAAGAAAACTTAGTCTGCTATCTTTAGAAGTCCGCCATATTGGATTTGTAATGACGTCACCTTATTTATCGAGTTAATCTTAGCAAGCCCTTTCATTTGATACCCATATTAGAGGATTGCGTTCACAAGTCGGCCATTTTGAATTTTTTAGTAACGTCATTTTATTTTTTGAGTTGCTCTCTGCAAAACCTTTCATTTGATTCTAATATTGTATAAGTGCATTGAAAATAACGAGTCCGCCATCTTGGATGGTCCGCCATAGTGAATTTAGATCTTATCATGCATTTTCATCCAAACTAAACGTGTATACAAAATTTTAGCTCAATCGGTTGAAGATATCTGCTTCAAAATTGAGGTGCAAGATTCCACCCGAACAAACATACATAGTTACATTGCAAGCTAAATAAAAGCTTGTAAAAACAGAAAATAGTTAAGATATTAGTATATCAAATGTACGGGTGTTTTGAACGCCTTCAGATTTCTATGTCATAGGTACCTACTAGCAGGCCTGTGTATCTTCCCGCGTAGGTAGCAAAAACGTACCTACGCGCGGTGACCCCTTGGTAAGGGACTAAACAAGTTGGGTGTCGCTAGCCGGCAGCGACCCTCCTGCGTTTTATTTACCGGCGGTGCGCGACACTTGCGCGACGTTGCTAGTTGGACGAGCGTGAATAAAGTCCTAGAAAGATGCGCTAGATGGCGTAAGTAGCTTCTTGTGGCAGTCAACCCTATCGCGTTGCGTGATAGTACGTCACTGAAAAGGTTTAGTGTATTATGAATCATATTCCAGAGTTTTAAGAATGAAATTATCTTGCAATGTATTTTTGTAGGTGTCTACACGAAAATGTGTTTGAGTCAGAGGCGAACTGAATTACATCATATCGTCAACAACATTGAGTAGATATTTCTTTGAATTTCATTGCAAAGTCATACTTCTGTACGAAGTACTAGTATTCTGTAGTACTAGTGACAACCCTCTAACGTAGCTTACGTAAGAGGGTTGAAAATGGATGGTTCTCGACCATTTACGATCTTATTCCTAAGATGAAACGATTTGAATATAATAATGTAGCTGAATTTCGGCCACAGCAGCCAACCTCAACCACAAAATAACTACTACTCCGTACAGAAGTTTGACTTTGCAATTAAATTCAAAGAAATATCTACTCAATGTCGTCAAAGATATGGAGTAATTTATTTCGCCTCAGAGTCTAGCATATTTTCATTTAGTTTTAGACACCTACAGAAATCCATTGCAAGATAAATTCATTCTTATTTATAACTCAATATGATTCTTAACCTATATCATATATATATGTATAACCTATTCAGTGGCGTACTATCATACGACGCGATAGGGTCGACTGCTACCACAGAATAAATAATAGTCTGCTACAAGAACGTAGTGGCCGCGCGCGGTGAATAAAACGAACGCATGTGTCGTTGAAAGAAAAGAAGAAGAAAAAAGAAAGAAAATACATTTATTCGGCATCCACACCCTGAAAGTTTACAAACAGAGATTAAAGGACTAGGCATTACAATGGTGAGTGCCGAAAAGGCATCCGCTCAGCATTATTCGTGGTATCCGAGTAAACGGCATGCCTCAAAACTGATTTTCAGCGGATGCCTTGGGCAACGAGTTAACGCAACACAGCACAGAAGAAGAAAAAAATTCGTTAGTTGCTTGCTAGCGACACCCAAGTTAATTAGCCCATTGCAAAGGGCCGCTGCGCGTTGGTACGTTTTTGCTACCTACGCGGGGAGTTACACAGGACTACCCAACTGCGCAGGAGATATTGTAGTGCAATACACAGCTGCACACTGGTTCCTTCAGTCCGACATGAGCGGATCGGGCGCACGACCAACCGCTTAACGAGGTTGTGAAAGCCAGCGTGCTGACGACCAGACCAACGAGGATGTCAGATAAGATTTTATTCATATTTATTTATTTAGACAGGAACACGGTACATTGGATAGAAAAAACATAAACTTATGTCCGACATGTCTCGCCACAATTAAGGCATGTAAAAATATTGTTCTTTTTTTTTATACTGAAGACGTAAATATGTAATAAAATCTAAATATATAAAAATGAAAACTGACTTAATGACTGATTGACTGTTGTATGTTTCTTTTATACCTAATGAAGGTGAGCGAGCACTTAGAAAGTATTTTTGAAAATACACCCATTAAGGGAGTACAAAATGGGGTGGGTAAATATGTCATCAGTTTTAAAGCAAAATCGATAAAAATGTAGTATTAAGCTAATATAAATTTAAAATTACGTATTTCACATTAGTGCGAATGAAGTCGTGGACAACCGCTAGCTAGTATCCTCATAAAAAAATTAAAACCTAAGTTAGGTACTTAAAATAGATTTCGACATAAAAAAATATAACTTTGACAGATGCACGGCCTACGAACTTTAACCAACCGGGAAGAGGAAGTCCAGTTCTATTGTTTAGCTATTCACTGTTTCCATTGTTGTATGATATTAGGATTTCTGTGTATCCTTTCTATGTTATATGCGGAAGACAATAGTGTTATGTAATTAATCAAGTCGAGTCACCAAAATGATTTTGGTTTTTGACCAAAACTCACAGATATTCTAAGAATGGTAGAAAATTATTATGAAAATTATTGTTTTTTAAGTGATAAGCATTTACTTTTGCAATCTAAACATTTGATATTTTTGCACCTTTAAAAAAGATGCCCAACCGGTTTTGATTCCTGCCTCTGGTGGTCATTTTTTTCAAGTGCAATAATAATAAGTATGTATTTTTACGACTTTTATTCTTGCCACGAAAAATTCTTCATTTGGCAAAACCTACTTACATTTGGAATCAAAAGGCTTACACCTACATATACCTGTATAACAAATAAAACGTGATGTTAACTTGTGTTATAACGAGCAAGCACCTCGAAACACCGTGATTGACGCCCATTAAACGCGCTTTGATGGCCGGCAGACCGTACTCGTAACGCTTAGTGATATTAAAAATTGTCACAACACAACTGTCTGGAAAGACGATGTGTGACAAGTTATTGAGAAAACCGGCCAAGTGAGAGTCGGACTCGCGCACGAAGGGTTCCGAATCATTATCTACTTCATGTTAGTCACTTTAAATAATTTATTCTAAGGTTTTTGTATTTGGTACAAAGTTATCCAACACCCAAGTTCTACGAATATTAATGCCAAACTTATTTTAATCGCGATAATTTTAAAATGCACTACCATTATGTTTTAGTTTTATTTTTCAGGCCAGCAGATAAGCTTTTAGAGGGGGGAGGACGCCCTTCTGGACAATAAAAAGTTATTCACATCCCACTTCACATGTAGGGAAGCTACCCTAAAAAAAAATATTCTACCATTTTTTCGGTGTAATTTAATAAATAAACGTGTTTACTTGTTTTTTAAACTAACAAAATTATTTAAATATCGTGTCTAATATTTTATGTTGTATTTATAATGTACGAAACCCTACGCACGCGAGTCCGACTCGCACTGGACCGGTTTTTTTAATATAACTTATAACCCGGCTCGAAGGACCGCTTACACCTATTTAATTTAGATACAATTCAACAAATGAATTTCCTTTATACGTGTAAGCTGTCATTATTTTGCCAAATCCCCAATAATTACGTTGGCAAAACTAACGATGGTATGTCATTGGAGGAAAATGGCATAATTTGTAGGCTACAGCGGATGGCATGCTTGCTACACTGTACTTATACACAGTAGCATCATTTTTATACGGCCTCGGATACATACATTGTTGGACACCGATGGTTTAATCAACCTTTTTTTTAGTTATTTATGTTTTTTTTACTTTTTTTACGGTTGTATTTCTTGATAGATTTTGTTTTATGTGATTAGATTAATGTTGTCAGGAAACTCAAACTCAAACGTTGTCAGGAAAGGGGATTTAAGTGTTTTTAAGATTATCCAGATTTTCTATTAACTAAACAACACCAGGATATCCCAAAATATTAGGAGTAAATCCAAATAACTAAACCTATTATACTCGTTTTGGGTGCTGCTGTATCAGTAGGTAGGACCTATATAAGTATTTTTGTTTAAAAGAAATTTGAAATAAGAGGAGGAATTGGTGGTTTTGTCTTTGTACACATGCCCGATCGTCAAACTATCCCATTCTGACCCTGACACGGCCTCTGTTCCCTCGTAGTTCAAATAGTTAACCTGACGTGCTGCTGTCTGTAAATAGGGGAGTTCCGTTACATGTTCACAATAACGGCAGATTTTTGGGTATAATCATCATAACATTAAGAATTAAACCTCAAATAGCCCAAAATTCTTACATTAATTACACTTAGAATATCCTAGTGTTGTTTAGGATAAGTATAAACTATGCCTGACAAAAAACCTAATCATGGTACAACTTTCAACTGACTCTTAGTGACAGTTACTTATCCGTTTTTTTGGATGACAATTTTGACATTGAAGTTTTAGCGACAATACCAATAATGAGGTGCTTGTGGCGGCAGCGCTTTGGTAGTGATACCAAAATTTAATTTCGCTCACAAAAATTAATCAACTGTGTCTTCCGGTGGGACACGAACCCACGTCCCTTCGCTATCCGGGCGAGTGCTCTTACCAACTGAGCCACGGAGGACGTTAGTCAGCCGACGAATTTTTGTAAGTGCTTGCTACGCCAGTGAGTCGGCGTTCGACTTTATCAATACTTGGGGAATGTACCCGCATATATCCGATGGAAATATTTTTACAAATATTGAACCATCAGTTAAGATGAATCAGCTTAACTTATAATTATTTTTATAACTTAAGCAATTATTTTGCAAGTTTTTACGAAATTAAATTTAATTTCGCTCACAAAAATTAATCGACTGTGTCATCCAGTGGTTAAGCAACCCACGGCGCGGTCGTGATTGGATGGGTGACCATTCCGACCATTAAAGTGACGACCATGACAAGCATCTCCGTGCTTCGGAAGGCACGTTTAGCAGTTGGTCCCGGCTAATATCTGTTGGTATTAGTCGTTAAGCCTAGTCAGAGGTCTTAGGGATACTAACATCTGACAGTAAGGTTTGTCACTTGCCTTACAGACACCCCTCCACCAATCCGCACTGAGCCCGCGTGGTGGAGTATGGCTCATTTCTCCCCATAGTTGAGGTGAGGCCTTTTCCCAGCAGTGGGATCTAATAGGCTGACTTTTACGCATAATGAGGCATTTTCTGACAGCTCAAAATTTTAGTTTTATTCTGTAATGATAGATGGCGCTATTCATCTAAGTTATATAAATATTGCTTCGAAATCATTGAGCAAAAACAAAAACAAATTATTGAAATATTATGTGTACAGACTTATTGATGGAGTTGCTTACGTTAAGAATTAGCGAGTTTGAAAATGCAGTTCAAAATAACAAAAAAACGCCTTGAAGATCACAAAATTGTTGAAAAATTACCTTTATAACCTACGTGTGAATCTAAAACATGCTAAACATAAGCATTATAACATAAAACTTACGCCAAAACCAGCCTTTATATTAAATATTCTTGACTTAAAGTATTCAACGCCACCTAGCGGACTTATAAGTAAGTACTTTTATGTACTGATTTATGACACTAGGAAATTGCTCATTGGATTGATGATCAAGTGTAGTTAAAGCGGGCGTTAAAACGGTCCCGTGACTGTCAGTTTCGTGGAATTTGTATAGGAATGGTGAATCTAAGCCTACTTCTATCATTTCCAACTGTGTTGGTTAAGGCCCGACGCACACGGGACAGACATTTACATTTTTTAAATGAATACCGCCACAGTACATGCTCTTTGGCCGCAGGTCTATTGACCTATGGTAGGTCAAAAATAATGTGTAACAACCGGAACTAATTTACATTTCATTCTTTATAATGAATCTGTATGTTGGTGACTAAGATCAATCCTAATAGGTTGGTGACTATTTAATATATCACCTTGGTGGCAATAATGGTGAAAATGCAGTCCTTTAAAGAAACTTGCCTTATTACAAAAAAACTTAATACCAGGTTCAAGCCAGGACTAAAATTAGCCAGCCAATCAGAAAAGCGTTTTTCTAATAGGTAATGTCACGAATGTGTTATTTATTTCTAATTTGTCTGCTAATATACCTACAGGGTGACCGGGTTTTGACTATAGCGATAATTTAAGGGCCTTTTATTTACCAAATTTTAAAGACATACAAATATATTTTTTTAATTCAGAAAAATTGCATTTTTGGGTTTAGTTTTGTAAAAGGTTTAAAAACTATTTAACTGTTTCAAATTTTTAGCAAGATTTATTTTAAAAAAAAAATTTCCTTTATGACGCTTAATAATTTTAAATTGATCTTTATTTCACTTGATAGGCCATAGCGTTAATTTAAAAAATAATCATTTTCGTAGCTTTTACGACCTCCAGATCCATAGAAATAGCATTTTTTTAAATAATAAAATGGCTGCCATTTCAAGAGGGGGAGTTAGACCCCCAACATGGGTTTTTTGTCGATTACATTTGATGATCTAATAGCCCATAAATTATATCAGTCGAAACCCGGACACACTGTATAGTCTTAGTTTAAACCTGGTACTAAGTTTTAGTAATAAGGCCGTAAAGTTCAATTTTCTTTAAATTACTGCATTTTCACCATTATTTCCTAGCTCATTTCTCAACTTAAACTTTCATTAAATATCTATAAAATAAAAAAAGCCCTTAACCTATTTCAACAACATGTGACAACTGAAAGTGCGATTTAGTTCATAGCTCATAATAAAACTACTTACAAGTATTTATAACCGTAACCCCGTACCTCTTGTACAATAGGTAGGTATACAGGTTTAAAATAAATAATAGTATTCAATAGTTACATAGCGTGAGTTTGTGCTATAGCACAAAATAAGATCTGCATTTACTCTTTGCGGTCTGCATTTACTCTTTGCGGGATTCGAACCCGCAACCGTTGTTTTCGTAATCAGCACACCAAGTGTTAAGATATGTATAACTAGGAGCACTAGTTTACAATCTCAAGGTCCCTGATCGGATATAAGTATTTTTCCAAGGTCCTATGATGACATCTAAATTATTTAGACTATTTAGACTATTTAACCTTTGGAACGCTTTAGACAAATTAAACTGAAAACTGTAATAACACTAAATTTTCGGGAGTAATTATTCGAATGAAAATGGAAGGAATAAACCAAAAAGAACAAGTGCGAGTCGGACTCGCGCACTAAGGGTTCTGTACACAACGAAGGTTTATTTCTACCATGTACCCACAAATTCAGATAGGTACTTTTGCTGCAAAACCTTCCTTCTCAACTTTCATGATTCTAGGTCTTTGGAAAGTACCTTTTAGGTTTAGATAAAGTACCTATAATTTTAAGTATTATAAACAAAGATAATATAGTTTGCCTAAAATAAATGGTTTATTATTACATATTATTATTTAAGACAATAACAGCACAAATCTAATTCTTTCATCAATCAATCTTTCTCACAAATCAATTCTTTACCCATTTGCTTTAATTTTTATTGTTTTCACTTTTCAACGCCGACCCAATCCAATTTTGAAACTGTCCTCTACCCGAAGGTTGTCTGGAAGAAATCACTTTTAGCAATAAGACCGCCAAAATTGTACCAGTCTCCGTGTACAATCAGTGTCTCTCAGTCTCTCTCAGTGTACAATAAAGAGTATCTATCTATCTATCAAATAGTAAAAAATGAAAAGTACAGTAAACTAATAACAATAAAACACATGAGTGATGAGGTTATTTGTGTGCTCATAATTTTTGAATAATTAATATTAGACGACAATGAAACTTTAAACTCAATGGTAATACATATATACTTTGATTTATCGGTTCGACTGACCCACTGAATAGGCACGCAACGGCCAACCTTTAACTTTGAAATTCAATTGTAAATCTCCTCTAAAACGATTACGTCACAACGCTTGAATCGTTATCGATTTGGAGGTGACTACATAGAAAGAAACACTTCACTACACAAACGGGATTTATTGCAACTAATTTGCCTTAATTTAAATACAAATTTGCCTTTTAAAAAGTATTAATTAGTTGCAATAAATCCCGTTTGTGTAGTGAAGTGTATGTTTGGAAATGCAACAACAAAGTTTGAAATCCTATACATAGAAAGAAGTTACATGCCGGTCAGTATATAGAGCTAAACAAATAGAAAATTGTTTTTTATACTACAAAGGTAAACAGTTAATATTCTCTATTACTTAAATGGACATTTCTACAGAAGGGTACTTTTTTTATCAATTCGGTGGTTGATTTGTAATTTGGGTTTTGAAGTAGTTTAGTTTACTCCATCCTGAAACTTAAAATAACGATTTGTCTGAATTTTGTTGATATATAGAGCACTATTGGAAAAGTTAGGCACCGAATTGAGAACACGAATCATCGAATAGAGAAAATAAATCACCGAATTGAGAATTGATGTAACCTTTTATAAATACAAGCGACTATTAGTAAGATGGAAGATTTGCGCACTCAAGAATCCCCTAATTTATTTATTTTGCCAATCTAAAGTTTTGTCTGTCTACACTTTTTCAATCTGTTTTTAAATTGTGAAAGATAGAGAGTTGAACGAAAAGTGGCCACCAATATTGGTTGAATATGTTAGTTACGTTAAAATGTTCGTAATGTGTTAATTGTTGAATTGTTAATTTGTCAATTTTAAGATACTTGTTAGTATTTCAGGTTAGTAGGTCATGTCGGACTGCCGTCTCACCAAATTATGAGAGTGAAGGAACAGAGAGTGCACCTGTGTATTGCGCACATACTTGTGCACTATAATATGTCCCGCGCAGTAGGCTAATCTCTGTTGAGATAAGCCGCCGTAGTCGAAATTCGGCTAGGAGGACATTATTATTATTACTTACTGATTATTTATAGGGAAATCTGTAATTGGCCATACCTAATGTATTAAATGAACCGACTACGTAATTTTCTTCCGATACCCACTAAGATTGCGCTTGTTCAGGCCTTACTCCTGCCCATTTTAGATTATGCGGATTGCTGCTACTTAGATCTTAATGAGAATCTCCTTAGTAAGCTTGAACGCCTTCAGAATTTCTGCATTCGTATCATCTTTGGATTGCGAAAGTATGACCACATCTCAGAGTACCGCGCTCAGCTGAAATGGTTGCCTATCCGTCTTCGCCGTGACTCACATATTCTATCCCTTTTATATTCCGTACTTTTTAACCCTAAGTCCCCTCCGTATTTAAAAGAGCGTTTTCGATTTCTGCAGCCGCCCCTGGGTCACGATATGCGGTCTTCCAAAAAACTTCGCCTTATATCTCCTCCTCGCGCTTCCCGTTCCTACATCCGATCATTTACTGTCCAATCCATCCACTTATGGAACTCTCTGCCACTGTCTATCAGGCAGTCTGAATCTCTTCCCATCTTTAAACGCAAATTAAAAACTTACTCCCTCTCACGCCTCTAGTTTTCTTTAAATTCTTACCTTCTCCTTTAAATGTTGGTCAAGTAACACACACTCCTTATAACTTATGTTATGTTTAGTATATAGTATGTATATTTTATGTATGTATATAGTATCATTATAATTTGTATGCATAATTATTATTGTATGTTTACGTAACTCAGAATATTTATAAGTATTATTAACATTTGATAGCCCTAGTAATTTATGTATGCTTATATCGTGTCTTTTCTTTATTCTTTACCCCGTTTCCCTTTATTCTGTTAGTTTTCACCGCCGACCCAATTTAATTTTGGACTGTCCTCTAACCGAAGGTTGTCTGCAAGAAATTGCTTTCAGCAATAAAACAGCCTAAATTGTACCACTCTCTATGAACATTAATGTAAATTGATACTGTGTGTGGTGTGCAATAAAGAGTATCTATCTATCTAAATATAAGTTATAGCAATGTATGTGATGTTGATTTCCTCGATAAAAAACAATAATCAACAACAACAATTAGCTAAATTAATAATATTAAAGTAAAACCTCAATTCGATGTAAGTATTCTCAATTCGGTTCCCCATATTCCACGGAATTGAGATCTATGGAATTGAGAAAATAACACAATACATCAAATTACCCAAAAATGTTTTGAGTAACAGTAATTTCTACGAAACGTAACGATAAAAAGCTGTTAAACACTCAATAATTTTAGCGAAAATCTCATAAAATACTTTAGAAACATAATTGAGGTGGCACACCGATTTGAGAAATTACCCTGTACCAAAAACACCGAACGATTTCGTACCTTTGAAAATCGCTCCTGAGTGCTACAGATCTCCCATCTACACTGCTCGACCGCTCAGGCGAAACTGTCAGATGGCGGGAATAAGTAGTGCACGTTTCTATTATGCGTAGTTAGTGCTACAGGCAGGCCTGTGTATCTCCCCGCGGAGGTAGCAAAAACGTACCTACGCGCGGCGCCCCTACTTAGGGGCTAAAACAAGTTGCGTGTCGCTACCGGCCAGCGACACGCTCGCGCGTTTTATTCACCGGCGGCCGCGCGGCTACGTTGCTGGCTGGACGAGAATGAATAAAGTACTAGAAAGAGGCGCTAGATGGCGTTAGAAGCTTCTCGTAGCAGTCAACCCTATCGCGTCGCGTGATATTACGTCACTGAATAGGTTTAGTGTATTATGAATCATATTCCAGAGCAATAAGTATGAAATTATCTTGCAATGAATTTTTGTAGGTGTCTACACGAAAATGTGCTTGACTCTGAGGCGAACTAAATTACGCCATATTGTTGACGACATTCAGTAGACATTTCTTTGAATACAATTGCTAAGTCATACTTCTGTACGAAGTACTAGTATTCTGTGCTACAGGTATATAAAAGTAAATCACCGAATTGAGTCACAAGACTCGGACAAAATTTAAATGTGTCACTGTATTCAAACTAAAGGATTCACAATCTATGTAATCACGTATATGGCTTCATTGTTTATTCCTTATTATAGGAATAAGCGTATAATAATAAGCAAGTTATTTTAAAAATTATGGAACAAAATCGAGTAAATTCTTGAAAACGGACTCTCACTCCATTTTAGGCCAAATTCTGCCCGTTTTTGAACTTTCAGTTTTTTTTTTAGGCGATATGTACTACCTGGCAGTCTTCTAGATATGCTCTCCATCAGGCCAAGGGTTGTATAAATACGTGTGTTTTTTTTTTTGGACACATCATTCAATATCAAAGGAACTTTTTTTTAACCAATAGGTCAATCGGTCGTGCCCGTAGAAATGCCCATATCGTTTATAGTTTGAAGTATAATAAAAATGAGAAATGATATACAATGTTAATTTTCTTTCAGGATTTCGAAGTATTTATGAGTTATTTATAAAAGTTGTTGTAAATTCGCTTTTTAATACAAAATATTAGAACTTCATAACACATGACATTGTAATATATCCATATCATGTACATTCCTAATGGAAATTAATTTCGCTCACAAAAATTAATCGACTGTGTCATCCGGTGGGACTCAAACCCACGCCCCCTCGCTATCCGGGCGAGTGCTCTTACCAACTGAGCTACGGAGGACGTTAGTCAGCCAACGAATTTTTGTAAGTGCTTGCTACGCCAGTGAGCCGGCGTTTGATTTCATCAATACTTGGGGAATGTACCCGCATGTATCCGATGGAAATATTTTTACAAATATTTAACCATCAGTTAAGATGAAATCAGCTTAACTTATAATATTTTTATACTGGTGGGTGGGACGTGGGTTCGAGTCCCACCGGATGACACAGTCAATTAATTTTTGTAAGTGAAATTTGATTTCATTTCGTAAAAACTTGCAAAATAATTGCTTAAGTTATAAAAATATAATAAATACAATGTTTGGTTTGCTAAGAATTACATTCATGAAAAATCTGGCAATGGAAATGCCCGTAGGATGGCCGCACGTCAGACTATACATACATGTTGACCTTGAGACCGCCTCTATGTCCTACGTAATAAAAGCGGTTTTCGTAGTTCAAATGGGTAACCTGACATGCTGCTGTCTGTACATACCTTTAATGTAACACTACCTTACCTTGATAGATAGATAATTTATCTGTATTGCAAACCATAAAAATAATGTATTGCTGTACTTTCTGTATTTACACAGAAAGATGTACAACTAAACAAACTACTGTTGTTTTATTATTTTAAAATGTTTCATAAAATTGTTTATCTTTATTTCAAAATGTTTATTGTGAGTAGCAGTGCTCTCTTTTTTTTCTGGCGTCTACGGAAGACCAGCGCCTCAGAATATTTGATTCTGCGCATACGCTGAGTAGATTTGCCTTTTCATTCATGTACCACGTAACCTACCTACGCGTCAATCTTATAAACTGTTGTTTTATTTTTTGTAAGTGTACATGACTTGAATAAAGAGTTTCTATTCTTCTATTTTATTCTATTTAAATTAGACGGTCTTATCGCTAAGAGCGATCTAAATCAGTTTAGAGAGTGCTTGCCTAGATCTACTATATTAAGTTTAGTTTAGTTATTTTGTAGAAGTTTAAGTTGGTATCTCCATAATTTGAGGCTCTATTTGTTTACAAGGTGAAAATATGAAAGAAAACCAATATTGTGTATCAATCAATGGCCAGTGGTCGACGAGGTCACCGAACTTCACCCCATCTATCACCCTTGTACTCTTACACTAGTGTTGTAACGCTGTCGATAGCAAATCCATCGTAAAACGATAAATAATTATTATTGACTGACTTTTTGGTTTTAATACAAAATAAAATAATAATAAGAATTTTAATAACTAACACCCGGCGGCAAAATACATACGAACAGACACATACGTAGGTACATAATAGCTTCATTAAGTACTATTGTGTTAGTAATTTCACAGTCTCTAAAGAAATAATTACATATTATAAGTAATAAAGCCGTTTTAATGTTATTGACGACCGTCTTGGTGTCGTCTGGTCGTCTCTATATAGATACCCACTGCTGGTCAAAGGCCTCACCTCAACTATGTGGAGGCACGTGCCATACTTCACTAAGCGGGCTCAGTGCGGATCGGTGGAAAGGTATGGCAAGTGACCACCTTACTGTCAGATGTTATCAAGCCGCCCTAGGGCCTCTGGCTAGGCCTAACGACTAATACCAACTGATATTAGCCGGGACCAACTGCTTAACGTGCCTTCCAAAGCACGGAGATGCTTGTCATGGACGTCACCTAAATGGTCGGAATGATCACCCATCCAATCAAGACCGCGCCGTGGTTGTATAACTTTGGTATCACTACCAAAGCACTGCCATCACTACGCCACGAGCACCTCTTAAGCTTACCTTAGTGAATCATTATTTCATAAATACTAGGTATTGAATTAATTAGCCTCTTTCATGTTTTGATATGAAGAGGAGAATTTCCCTCCTCCTTTCTTCCTTTTCTTTTTTTAAACCAAGATTGTGTTTGGTAAGAGTTGATGACATTATTCCTTCATTTTCACCTCTTTGAGTAAATTACTAACAATTTCCATTCTTCTTAAAAAACATTAAGGAAAGTATAGTACCTAAAAATAGTTAATAGGCACATAAGTACCTGCACTTAGCTTTTCTTACGGTCTGTTGCTTAATTATCGTGGAAACAAAGTAATTGTCAACATAAAGTAGCTCAGTTATTTTAGCGTCGAGTTCACACACGTGTGTAATTTTAATATATTAATTTATATTATTAATTATATATATTATTTAATTTATATATTATTTAATAATATATTATTTAATTTAATATATTAAATAGCGGGTTAAGCATTATTGTATGACATATTTCGTATAAAAATTCAGTTAAATTAACCGTCGAATAAGGGCCCGTAGCCAAATAGTAATTTATTCACAAGCGAAGTTCGTTAACGCTAACAAAATGTATGAAACTGACATAAGCTATCGAAACATCACGTGACTTTTGCACACATATTTTGAAATGTCGTTGGCGATAGCGAAATTCGTTCCAGAATGATTCCCATTTGGCTACGGGCCCAGGTTTATCGGCTGTTTAAAAATTGGTGAACTTGGGTCTTAATGTCACTAACACCTGTCGATAAAGGGATTGCACTTCCCTAGTCTCCACGCCCCGCACTTGAGTATTAATAATTAAGCGTTGCTATAATAATTATGCACGCACACTTTACTTGTTTTCACTTTGATTACAGATATCGATTGTTAAACGCTACATATATCATAAATAATAATTTACCAGGCCAGACCTTTGTAGGTATTTATAAAGGTGGGTATAAAAGAATTAAAAATCATTTAGTGAAAAGAAATACATTTCTTAGTAATAAAAAACCATAAATAGTAAAAGTTCTAATTTAGATTTATTTTATAGAGACAATTAACTACCTTAGTAATGACATTTCATTGATTACAAATCGACCATGAGGATAAAAGTAGGTAAATAGCGAATAAATATTAAATAACTCAAAATTACTTGAGAGATTATTCTCGTCAAGCTAATGACGGTTTCCTACTTCCTGAAAAATAATTTCTGGTAAAATTGCCGATGGATGGCCTGGCCTCTACGCTTTTCAAGAAAGAGTTTAGGGTTCTTTTGATTTTATTAAAGACCTAATAGGTTTTTAATTTAATTCAAGAAATGCATAAAACAGGCAAAATACCTCAAGATTTTAATTTAAGCAAGACTGTAACACTACCGAAAAAAGCAAACACACTCAAATGCGAAGAACATAGAACACTAAGTATTATTTCACAGGCAAGTAAAATTTTAATAAAAATAATTCAGAACAGAATAAGACCGTTAACAGAGTGCTTTTTGGGACCGGATCAATATGGGTTTCGGCAAGAGAAGGGAACCAGAGAAGCGATACTAGCTTTGAGATTGGTAATAGACAGGAGACTGGATTTTGACATGGACACACATATAGCTTTTATCGACTTAGAAAAGGCGTTCGATAAGGTCAATTGGAAAATAATGATGGAAGTACTCAAAGAAGCTGGATTGGATTATAGAGACAGAAGGATTATTTGTGAATTATATAAAAACCAAGAAACGGTAATAGAAGTAGGAGAGGAAAACGGAAAGGCAAAAATAAGACAGGGAGTTAGGCAGGGATGTCCACTTTCACCGCTAATTTTTAATTTATTCATATAATGTGCGATACGCAGAATAACGGAATCAAAAAAAGGGGGCGTCAAAATTAATGGGGACTTATTTAAATTCATTCGTTTTGCCGACGATATTGCAGCCATTGCAGAAAACAGATTGGAGTTGAAAGAACTGGTTACAGAAATGGACACTATTTTTAAAGAATTTGGTCTCAAAATTAAATAAAACAAAAACACTAATTGCTTCTAAAAAGGAAAAATATAGCCCTATCTCAATAAATAACACAAAAATAGAACAGGTTAAAACCTTCAAACACTAGATATTTCTAGGTAGCTTGATAACTAGTGACTCCAGATGTACACCAGATACAAAAGCAAGGATAGCGATGGCGAGACAAGCTTATAATGCAAAAAAGCACCTGCTCAAGGCCAGAATATCAAGCAAAGTTCGCAAAAAACTTGTTAAAGTGTACATTTGGAGTATAGCACTCTATGGATGTAAAGCGTGGACATTGACAAAGAGGGACAGAGAGAGACTGGAAGCCTTCGAGATGTGGTGCTGGAGGAGAATGGAGCGTATAAGTTGGACGGAGAAGAAAACAAATGAAGAAGTTTAGTCTATAGTAAGGGAAAAAAGGAGATTGATGGAAACAATAGAGTGTAGGAGAAGACGAATGTTGGGCCACCTGATTCGACACGACAATTTTATTAAAACGATAATAGAAGGAAGAATAGAAGGAAAAAGGAAGCGAGGAAGACCAAGAATAAGCTACATGCAGCAAATAAAAGAAAAGATAAATGTCGGGTCGTATCAGGAGGTTAAGAGAAGGGCGGAAAGCAGAGAGGAATGGAAAAAACTCCACCGACAAGAGCCTAGCTCTTAAATTTGATGATTTGATGATGATGAGGTCTTAACCAAAAGTTTTTACTTCATTGGTTGATTAGCCTTTTAACTGAAGTCAGGCCTGTGTATCTTCCCGCGTAGGTAGCAAAAACGTACCTACGCGCGGCGACCCCTAGGTAAGGGACTAAACAAGTTGGGTGTCGCTAGCCGGCAGCGACACGCTCCCGCGTTTTAGTCACCGGCGGTGCGCGACACTAGGTTGCTGGTTGGACGAGCGTGAATAAAGTCCTAGAAAGATGCGCTAGATGGCGTAAGTAGCTTCTTGTGGCAGTCAACCCTATCGCGTTGCGTGAAAGTACGTCAGTGAATAGGTTTAGTGTATTAAGAATCATATTCCAGAGTTATAAGAATGAAATTATCTTGCAATGTATATCTGTAGGTGTCTACCCAAAAATGTTCTTGAGTCAGAGGCGAACTGAATTACACCATATCGTTAACAACATTAAGTAGATATTTCTTTGAATTTTATTGCAAAGTCATACTTCTGTACGGAGTACTAGTACTTATTCTGTGCTGCAGTTGACTAACTCCCATAGACAACATTAATTAGTACTAGTATTTGCCGCTGATTCAGCTAGGTCATCACCTGTTCTTTTTGTATTTAAACTTTTTTAATACCTCTTTAGTTAATGATATATTTTCAAACATTAGAGCGTCGGTAGCGCAGTGGCTACCGTGTTGCCTCTCATGCAGGAGGAGCCGGGTTCGATCCCACGTGCCGCCATGTATCAATGACTTTTTCTGAGTTATACTAACCGATGCTCTTACGGTTAGGAAAAACATCGTGAGGAAACCTGCACGTTCATGCAACTGAATGTGTACCCATGATCCAAAACTGGTCAGGTTTCCCTTAACAGGGTCACGGAGGTCAGATGGCAATCGTTCCACTGTAATTACCTGATCTGCCAAATCCTGGATCATGGTCAGCGGACCCTGGGCTCTCGCGTGCGAGTGCACAACCGGTATAACGCTAGGATGATGATATATTTTCAAACATAATCATAACTAGTAACAGCAATAAGTTTAAATTCCTGTTAGGCAACATGACATTGAAGCATGGAAACATAATAAAAAACTAATTATAATTTCACTTAACATGTCAATCACGGAACGTAACAAACATCGCATCAACGCCAACAAAGAGAACCGACGCACCTCCCCACACATGGTTTTACCACCAAAACTAATTTAAATGGTGAAAAGCCCCATACAAAATTACCCCACACCCTATCTGGTCAACTCAGTCCAACCCGCGCCCGCGTGATAACCACTCGTGCCGCCATTTTGTGAAAATCTCCCGCCTTTTTCACGACAGATAATAAATTAAAAAGTTTTTTTTTTGTGCAGTTCACCTTTCATATCAAAGATGTTAGTGGCAAGTTCCAAGATAATAAGTGATTGGTATTGAAATTGTGTCACAGTCAAATGTTCTATGAATACACGTGCATATTCACATGACACTGACCTGATGAATACATCGATTTATTATGATATGACATTCAGCCCAGCTTTTGACCCCTGCCTCTGGTAACAAATATTACAACCTGCCTTCAAAAGTGATATTACTGAGTTACAAAAACGTTATTAATAAAGAAATTAGAAAAAAGTGAAAACTAAAAGAATTAAAATCCAAACTTTCTCCTTGTCTAGTCAGATTTACGATGTTTTTACCCGCATGTATTCTAACACAAGTTGTTATCAAAATAGAAGGTTCTATATTAAAAACACATTAGCTATCAGTAGTGTATTCCTTTTACGTGTCGGCAACACCGTTTTATAAAATTGGTCTTCTTTTGAAATTATTAACTAAAAGCAAACCAACGACGGAGCACAAAACAGTTTTTAGCTTTTTAAACAGCCAGTCCTAAAACAATTAAGTAAAAAAAATAACACCACACGTCACCATAGGTTATAAAACCTTGCGATGAAAAGAGTTTCGCAACCAAAGAGTTTTAAGTCGTGCAAGCGAAAATGCGCAAAAGGTTGAGTGATGGCGCTGAAGAACCTTCAGCTGTTTCGCCCCATGAACTCAAACATGGTGTACACGCACCGGCAGGCGACCCCCATGAGGGCTACGCCTTCAGCCTTGGCCAGGAGCCTGTCCAAATCTGCTGAAACCCTCGTGGCTACCACTAGAGGTGGTAAGTACTAGGACATATTATTACATTATAGTGTGATTATATTCTATAGACGACCCCTTGGTGTAGTGGTTCGCGTTCCGGACTACAAAACCAGATGTTGCGGATTCGAATCCCGCAAATGTTTGTGTAATGAGCACGAGCATTTGTACCTAAGTCATGGATGTATATAAAATTATATAAGTATGTCTATCCGGTATCCTAGTCACCATAGCACAAGCTCACGCTTAGTTTGGGGCTAGATAATTGGTGTGTTTGTTGAAACAATTTATTTAATATTATTTATCATTAATATTATTCTAGCAGCAAAAGTCCAACACCTAGGTGCCTAGACGACTAAGCATAAAGTAGTTTAACCTTGAAAGTCTTGTACTAAGTTATTAACTCTAGTTTTACTTGGACTAAGTTTGTTTTTGAAGGCGACAATATTTAAATAATAAATAAATAGCTAACCGTAGATCATATCTGTGTTGTGGGTATAATTTGGTAGTTTAACTGTAGGTAAATGCTTTGTTACAGAAATTGTATACTACAAGTTAAGTTTGAAGTTAAAACGTCAAGCAACTTACCCCGTCCTTAATTTATTACTAGAAATAATGTCTCAGAAGAAGGGTCTTATTTTTAGGCAAAAGTCAGATTTCCTGCGCAAACTTACATCCCCGATTTCTCTCCCATAATGTTTTTACTTTGCATCAAATAGTAGTCTAGAAATGTTCTTTCTAGGATCTCAGACTATCTCTAGACCAAACTTCATTTAAATCGCATTTATATAGATAGTAGGTATCAATGATTGTGCATTTAAAATTGTGTAATTCGCACAATTTTGCATTCAAATATGTCTTAAGACACGTAAAATAACGTCTGCTCGGAGCATCAAATTCGAATCGCCGCGCAGTACAAGATGACCGGTCTGCCTATTTTTTAAATAAATACGCTGTCAGTGGTACGTTTACTATACAGGTGTCCCAAGAAGTATTGTAAAGCGGAAGTCCAGAGATAGGGTACCTCTTGGGGTACCCAAATCATCCCCATGTATGTTCCGCGATTTTGCGTAGTTTTTGAGTTATGAATTTTTTTCTGAATTTTTAAGAATTTGCGACCTGAGCAAATAAAAATTTTTTTTAATAAAATTTGAAGATTTTTTGAGATTTCTTTTTTGCAGTTAAATCTTCGTGAAATGTACTTTTATGCCTAAAATAATCAGATTCGTATCTGATGGCCAAATTGATTAGAATTTTCCGCCTCGATGTCTTTGAGGGCCGATTTTAGCCAAAAGTAGCCCATTCAGTGCTACTTTTTAAAAATAGTTATCAAAGCTGAGTGTCTGGAAAAGTTTTCAAAACTGCTTTAAAATCATAGAACCACCTGTTTCGATTTTTAATTTAAAGTTGAAATTTTAAGCCATAATTCATGTAACGTAAATTTTACACTTCGAACCAACATTTTCGTAATTCTATTAAAGTTAGGAATCTGATTATTCTAGGCATAAAAGTACATTTTACGAAGATTTACTTGCAAAAAAGAAATCTCAAAAAAGTTTCTGTTTTTTTTAGTTGTTTAATCGAATGTTAAAAAAAAATTTAATGTGGTCGAAAATTCTCAAAAATTGAAAAAAAAATCATAACTCAAAAACTACGCAAAATCGCGGAACATACATGGGGGTGATTTGGGTACCCCAAGAGGTACTCGATCTCTGGATTTCTGCTTTACCATACTTCTTGGGACACCCTTTAAAGTATGGATAATCATCGATCTTTCTAAACGAATCATTCCTCTTTCAGGCAAAGAGCTACGTGCGCGCAAGGCTAGGAGTACTGAGCAGCCAAGCGGCGGGCTGGCCAAGGGCACGAGCTCTCTCGGACTGCCAGCGCTGGGCAAGAACTGGAGGGATGAAGACAGCTTCGGAAGGTCAAGGAATGGCAGGTTAGCAACTTTATTGTACACCGACATGGCTGGTCCAAGCTTTACGCACAGAATACTAGTACTTCGTACAGAAGTATGACTTAGCAATTGTATTCAAAGAAATGTCTACTGAATGTCGTCAACAATATGGCGTAATTTAGTTCGCCTCAGAGTCAAGCACATTTTCGTGTAGACACCTACAAAAATCCATTGCAAGATAATTTTATACTTATTGCTCTGGAATATGATTCATAATACACTAAACCTATTCAGTGACGTAATATCACGCGACGCGATAGGGTTGACTGCTACGAGAAGCTTCTAACGCCATCTAGCGCCTCTTTCTAGTACTTTATTCATTCTCGTCCAGCCAGCAACGTAGCCGCGAGGCCGCCGGTGAATAAAACGCGCGAGCGTGTCACTGACCGGTAGCGACACGCAACTTGTTTTAGCCCCTAAGTAGGGGCGCCGCGTGTAGGTACGTTTTTGCTACTTACGCGGGGAGATACACAGGCCTGCTTTAAGTACTACTAGTAGCAACTAAGCTGCGGGCTGGCGAAAGACACCAGCTCTCTCGGACTCCTAACGCTGAACAAGACATCGAGGGATGAAGATAGCTTTAGAAGGTCTAGAAATAGAAGGTATCTTAACAGTTGATTTAGGGAGCTAGACACAGCTTGAAGTACTGAGCAGCCAGGAGCCGAGTTGGCGAAGGGCACGAGCTCTTTTGGACTGCTAGCGCTGGGCAAGAACTGGAGGGATGAAGACAGCTTCGGAAGGTCTAGGAATGGAAGGTTGGTTACTTAATCCTTTAAGCATCGTTTTCCCAGATACATAGGCAATGAATTGCCATCGAGAACTCCAGCGGTCTTGTGAGACGCAATTGGTTAACAATTTATGATGTGTCTGGTCAAAGTACGGAATACTAAGCGAGTACTGAGCCACATACATTTTCCATTAATTATAAGTCCGTATTTCTTTGCTTTGCACACATCTTGACATTTCTTTTTAATTAATTTATTTATTTAAAAATTAGATCAACACAAAAACTTTTGTAATATAACTTTTGTATAAAAAATTGTTTGTATTAAATGATAGCATTTAATACAAACAAATTTTTATATATTGTCGTGGCTATTTTTTTACCAGCATTATTTTTAAAAGTCATAAAAAGATTGTTTTCAATGTTTTCCAAGCGAGGAAAAACGAAATTACATCCACATACTTTATTTTCACAATCTACCACTTACTACGAATGCTACGAGTTTGTTTTTGTAGCATCTTCGTTTCTTGGTTCTTGTGAACCAAGACATGACAATACACCAACACTTAATGCAATTTTTTCGTTTAAATGCTACCTGCGAAATTGTTGCGTATGGTAAACTAGTTGGTCGATTGATTTTCACGTATAATTTTGAAAAAAATACAGTACCACAGAATACCTAGAGATAATTGCTACGATTGCTACGAAGATCTCGTTGATGTCTTTTATGAGATAAAAGATTTTTGGGAGACCGCTGTATTTATGTTTTACAGAAAGATCTTCTTAACCATTTTTTTTTCAGAAGGTTGTTCACTAAAGGTACTGCCAGTAAAGGGTAACTTTTGTTTTGTACTCGTCGTTTGTTGTTTTAGTGAGTAGATAATCATAAGTTTACTTTTCACTAAAAACGTTTATTAAACTATTAAGGAAAAATGGTACTCCTAACAGTCGTAAAAAACACAATCTTTTATATTCTAGGTTCATAAGTTATTGTAGGTACACCGTACCGTATCTACTTAATTTAATTCGTAATTTTCATCAAAGTCAAAGTCTAAAATAATTTATTCAATTCCGGACAAAAAATGCTACTTATGAACGTCAAAAATTTTAAAATCAGTAATACTTGTATTGGCCCTTAGCACCCCTCTCACATACTTAGGTGTCTCAGATAACTTGACAAAAACAAAAAAGATATCGAATTTAACAACAAATATGTTTAGTTTATTAATAGAGGGTGGTAATCAGCTAGCATTGACCCTCAGGTCCTCACGCAAGGGTTAGTAGGTACGTACCTACATACGTCGGAAATCGTTGGGGTCAAGACTATTGACCTTTCGGCCCAAAAGTTTTGTTTTGGCGGCATCACAACATAGTAGTAATGTATTTATTTTCTATTTTTATTCTCAAAATTCGATGACTGTCTCCGCTGGGTTTACTAAACATTAAGTACAATATAAGCTCTAATACTTAGTTACATTGTGTATTTCATTGAAATTATTTGTGTGTGAAAATACCTTCAGGTTTTTAAATTCCTAGAGAGATAACGAAACAGAGCCCTAGGATAAGATATAATATTTCTACAGCGAACTTCGCTATCGCCAACGAAATGTCAATATATGTCCAAAGACACAAAAGTTAGTTTTAAACATTTTGTTAGCGATAGCGAACTTCGTTTCAGAATAGATTATCTACGCGCATGATTAGGGGGTAACCTTATTTAGCCCATAGCTCGCTCGGCAATGAGGTATTGACGATGATGAGTTAATATGTACATTTGGCAGCACGTCAGGTTACCCATGTAAACTACAAGAACAGCTTTTATTTACTACGAGAACAGATATTATTGGTCTCAAGGTCAATGTGGTGTGGTCATATCAATAATGATCTTAATTAATTAGGAGAATCATAACAATTTTAATACAAACAAGGATATTTCTAGCATAAGAAACTTCCTTAAATATTACAGAGCCTTTACCGAGCTTTGTGGTAGAGCTTTTCTGTGCTTTTACCATTTGGTAACACAAAATACCTCGCCAGTTGAAGCCCGTTCATAGATTATTCAAATCGTTTCCCGCCATTTCAAGCTGTCAATCTCCAGTGACAGGAGACGAGCTAACCTGGCCTCCAAATGTCAAGGCCCAACGGGGCAAGATGGGGGCAAGTGTTTAAAAGTTTCATTTTTAATCTGGCCACTATAGTACTGACGATAGTTTGCAGTTTGTACCCAAGGTTTGGGAGTAAGTAATTTGTGGATGATTATAGGAATAATGGATGGAGCAGAAAAGACTATCATGTTATTAGTCGTTTAAAAATTGAACATCTAGTGCCTTAACACACTATGCCGAAGGTATTTTCACTGGCTGGCGGCTCTTTACACCTGCATAATAGAATTAAAAAACGAATAGCTACTTTGCTAGCCTACAATATTAATTGTTTACGAAACAAAACCATCATATCACATGGTTCTCAACTTGTTAGTAGTAATACTAACTTAAATATTGTAAATTTGACAACCTCTGAGACTTTAAACTAAGAGGGAAGACAAAAGCCAGGTCTAGTTTTAACTTAGTTCACCAAAACATACAAGGCTTGGCTGGCAAAGAACTAGAAATTTCGTTAGTCTTGCAAGATTTAAATGTGCATGTCATGTGTCTGACAGAGCATTGGTATAAAAATTTTGAATTAATAATAAGGTCAGTAGTTCGTTTTCAAGAGAGACCACTACTAGAGGGGGGTCACTCATACTCTTAAGAAATGAATTAAATTGGAAAGATCGCAAGGATATTGTGTCATTCTCGATGGAACGAACTATTGAACTAGCGTGTGCGGAGCTGGATCAGTATATTATATTGTGTGTCCCCCAGACGCAAATTACCAACTTTTTGAACCCATTATGGAAGAAGCATTAGAGAAAGTTTGCAGATCAAACAAAAAAATTGTTGTATGCTTTGTTATTGAGTTGAGACTTTAATATTAATATTTTTAAACAAACACAGATATCTACCCGATTTCTCAATCTCTTTGCATCTTATAATTTATTTAACCTTTTTAAGGAACCAACTAGGGCGATTCCCAATACTTCAACTTGTCTAGATAATATTTTTTGTGATTCCAACGCAATTGTAATCGACAAATGTATCTTACGTAATCTTAGTTCCGATCATAGAGGTCAAAAGGTCTCATTTCAACACAGTCATGCCTCAAGTGTTGTGGAGAATGTTTATAGGCCTGTCACAGTAAATAGGTTAGACAGATTTAGTGATACAATTTGTAATAGTGTAAACTCAACTATACCCAATAATTGCGATAATGTTGATAAATTATACGAAGACCTTTTTGAATTAATAAAAAATCAATTCAATGAAATCTTTCCACTGAAGAAGGTTAAGACAAATCAAGCTAAATGTAAATTTAATGACTGGGCTACACCAGGTATTCATAAAAGTAGGATTAAATTAAAATCGATATTCATTCATTGTATGACTTATATAGTATAAGAGAATACTCACAGGATCCACATACTATTGAATATGTTAAAAATTACTCTAAGATATTTAAAAAAGTATGTGCTGCAGCAAAGTCAAACTAAATTCGTAGAATAGTTTTAAATTACAACAATAAGGCAAAAGCTACTAAGGAACATAATAAACAAGGAAACTTGTAAAAATAAATCATAAAGTAGCTCATTCTCACTAAAAGTCGAAAGTAAATTGATCACATCCAATCAAGAAGTTGCAAATGCCTTTGAGTCATTTTTTTCTAATATTGCACCTTCAACAACTAAAGAACTTGCATCTTCTTCAGAACTTGCGAAATCGATTCTCAAGTCCAATGTCGACCGGTGCGATTCTCCACTGCACTTTAGGCATGTCAGTCCCGAAGTAATTACAAAAACATTTCTAGATTTAAATATGAAAAAGACTGAGGATCTACGGGGACTATCTGTGTATATTATAAAATCAATTATCAATACAATAGCTCCTCAATTAGCAATAATTTTTAACAAGTGCATTGATGATGGCCAGTTTCCAAGCCTAATGAAATTTAGTAAAATTATACCGCTATTTCAATCCGGCGAGAAAAGTGAAATTTTAGACCAATATCGATTCTTCCGGTCCTCAGTAAAATATTTGAAAAGGTAATATTCAATCAACTACTAGCACATCTTTCTTTAAACCATCTACTACACGAAAAACAATTTGGTTTCACTAAAGGTAGAAGTACTGCTGATGCGGGAGTTGCTCTATTAAAACATATCTTTGATGCCTATGATAATAGACAAGATGCTTTAGGTATTTTCTGTGATCTTTCAAAAGCTTTTGATTGTGTAGAACATAAAACTTTATTGAAAAAATTAAGACATTATGGGGCTTCAATGAATGCATTAAATCTACTTGAATCTTACCTAACAAGTAGAACACAAAAAGTATGCATCAATGGGGTTGAGTCTTCTGGAGCACCTCTGACCATGGGCCCCAGGGATCGATATTGGGACCTTTATTGTTTTTAATTTATATAAATGACCTTCCACACTTTGTGGAAGATCTTTGTGATATAGTACGAGGGTCAAACTGAAAGTTCTTAGAACTGGCCACTTATAAACAATATAATAAAAAAAATATTCTAAAATTTGAAAATAGAACTCTTTGCCAATATTACTGAGTATATATTTCATTCATTTGTCATTTGTTTTACGACTTGGCGGCAAATTGAAAATTGTCTGTGTCACGTCAAAATGAATTTAACACGAGAAAATTTTCGTGCAATGATTTTTTATGACTTTCGATGTCATTTAAGTCAACAAGAAAGTTATGATAGACTACGATTGGCCTTTCACGATGAAGCCCCATCTCGTGCGACTGTTTACAACTGGTTTAATGAGTTTAAACGTGGTCGCACTAATCTCACTGATGATGTACGTGAGGGACGGCCTTCTACGGCGACGACTGAAAATAACATCTGTGTTGTGCGGCGTATGATAGAGACTGACAAAAGAGTGACCTATCAGCAGATTTGGACAAGCTTAGGCATCGGTATGAGTCAAGTGCACAAAATCCTCCACGAACATTTAGCGGTCAGGAAGCTTTGCGCCCGGTGGATACCTCATAATTTGACTAAGGCTCAAAAACTCCATCGTGTGGATTGGTGCCGTAAAATGATTGAAAGATTTAACGGAGGTGACTCAAATGCTGTGTTCGACATACTAACAGGTGACGAAAGCTAGATTTACTGTTATGATCCTGAAACCAAAAGACAATCTGCTCAGTGGGTGTTTCCTTTCGAGGAGTTGCCAACTAAAGTGAAGAGAGATCGAAGTGCGGGAAAAAAAATGGTGGCCTCGTTCTTTGGAAGGATAGGTCATTTCGCAACAATTGTGTTAGAGGATCAAAAAACAGTTTCTGCAGAATGGTACACTACCAATTGTTTGCCACTTGTCTTGGAAAAAGTTCGAGAGAAACGACCTCGCAGTAGGATCCTCCTTCACCACGACAACGCCTCGTCGCACACCGCCAAGCGAACGATCGACTATTTGGCGACATCAAACGTTGAATTACTGGGTCACCCGCCGTATAGCCCCGACCTCGCGCCTTGTGATTTTTATTTATTTCCAAAAATTAAAGAAAAACTTAAAGGAAAGCGGTTTATGAATGCTGAAGAAGCGGTGGCTGCGTATCGCGATGCCATTGAAGAGACCCCTAAGGACGAGTGGGCAAAGTGCTTTTCCCAGTGGTTCCATCGCATGCAGCGGTGTATTGACGTCAATGGACAATATTTTGAAAAGATATAATAAAACTAATAACTGGCTAATGTAATCAGTTTTTGATTTTCTAAGAACTTTCAGTTTGACCTTCGTATTATTTGCTGATGATACTTTACTTATATTCAAAATTACCAGGGGAAAGATACTTTTGACGATGTGAATAATACTCTTTCACAAGTATTGCATTGGTTTACCGTTAACAACCTTTTGCTTAACGGGAATAAGACTAAATGTGTTAAGTTTACGATGCCTAATGTCAGACAGGCCTCAACAGATGTTTTGATAAAAGATGCTAAATACTATAAATTCAACAACATTTTTAGGAATTACTTTAGATTCAAAACTACAATGGGGTCCTCATATCGTGGCCTTGTCAGGAAGACTTAGTTCAGCTGCTTTTGCTGTAAAAAAAATACGGCGCTTGACTGATGTTGAAACGGCCAGACTAATCTATTTTAGTTATTTTCACAGCTTGATGTCGTACGGTATTTTACTATGGGGCTCAGCTGCTGATATAGAATCAATTTTTGTACTACAAAAAAGGGCCGTACGTGCTATTTATAACCTCAAACCTCAAGATTCATTGAAATATTTTTTTAAGAAATATATTATGTATGTGCGTAAAAACTTGCATTTATTTACAAAGAAAAGTGATACGCATAATTTTAACACTAGAAATAAAAATAAACTTGCTATTCCACAATTCAGGCTTCAATAAGTTGGTCATTCTTTCATGGGAAAATGTGTCAATTACTTTAACAAATTACCAAAAAATATTGTAGAATTAACAAATTCAAATCATTTATTAAGGATACCCTAATGACAGAAGGTTATTATAAAGTAGACGATTATTTGAAAGATGTAAACGTGTGGACCAGTTCGCACTAGTACAATTTCTGTATTTAAACATTATTTTTAAAAGAGGCTTTGACAATAGTGACTGAGTTTCTTGCGCTGCTTCTTCTCAGCACAGCCTACAATTTGTCCCGAAGCAGTGGTAGGGCTTAAAAAATAATATGTTGGGACGTGTATAAGTGCCCCCTGTGGGCCTACATACATAAATAAATGACTTTTATGACGTTTACGCGACCGAAGTTCGGCATTATTACGCCTGCAATGCTATTTGAATTACTGACGACACATTATGCCAAAATTACGTTGCGTTATAGCGTACAGCCTAACTTCGGTCGGGCGTAAGTTCGGCGGCAACTTATTCTGTAGAGCACACATTATACGCGACCGAAGTTCGGTTCGATTGCCGACGAAGATCCTGGGGCGGGGAGTAGCGGGTAGGCACTGAATACACACAAAAAGTTACGCGACTGAATTTCTGCCGCGTAAGTTTGGCACTTGTGGTTTGTCATATCAGCTGAATACGACGGAACGTAAAATAAGCCTTCGGTCGCGTACCTTGGGCATAGTGTGTTTAGACACTTAGTATTAATATGATAAATTAAACATCTGCACTAGATTCACAACAAATTATTGTCAATTTTATAGAATCAAAACAAATGAAGAACCTATCTACGCTCTACAAATTGCTACGGGGAAATATAATTTTACCAACCTCATGTTTTATAAGCGGCACTAAATTGATCAATTTGATATTCAGGTGCTCTACAAATATCGGTTAGTTTTTACAGTTTCACATGAAATATTTAAGTTAAGTACTATTCATACCAAAATATTAATGAAACTTATTTATATCTAAATGTTTTGTGTGCAAAAAATCTTTTATATTCAAAAGTACGATTTGGCTCAAGGTTCTTGTGAAGAGTCTATTACCAAACTGAAAAGGCGCAAATATTGGGTAGGCTTCGATCATTGTAAAGGTTAATTAAGAATTTGGTCTGCGAAAATCGTTTCGTGTCGATGACTTTAGCTTTTGTCATGGTATGTACCTACTAGTTACGTATAATGTAGAGTAGAGTATGCTCCATTACTACCATAATAATGTCCTTCCAGCCGAATTTCGACTACAGCGGCAAATCTCAACAGAGACAAGCCAACTGTGGAGATATTATAGTGCACAAGTGTGTGCGCAATTGAGATTGTGGGAGATTAGGCGCAAAACCAACGGCTTAACGTGCTTTTTGAGGCAATTTCGTCCTGACCTGGAATTGGTTTGAATCCGGACCTCGTGGATAGTACACAGCATGCTGACCACTAGACTAACGAGGCAGTCAAACTACCATAAATGTATTACTTTGCACTGTAAGGACTAGAGAGTTAAGTGCCTAATCAAGACATTATTGATTATTACTAGTTAAACTTTAGAATATCAAAACAGTGCAAATGTAGGCCTGCTTATATGTGCTAAATACACTTTTATTAAATCACATAAAAATAATCAGTTAACTAAATATATACACTTAAAAAAAACTACTTATTCAAAAATGTAACCGTGTCCATGAGGCAAGGAAGCGAGAATGCTGCCTGCTTAAATTGTGTATAGCAAGGAGACTTATTATAAGTTTCCTGGGAAAGTTAATGATCATGGGGCTGTCGCATTTATTGGACAACGTTCTATTTTAGCCATTCAGCGTGAAAATGCAGCCAGTCTTCTGGGGACTATCATGGTTCTTTGACGGACATTATGGGCCATTTCTCTTTTTTTAACGTAACATACTTCGTCATTTCTAAGTTACTTCTTTATTTCTGGTTCTTTATATCTAAGTTTATTTTAAATAAATTTAATGTTACTGGCATACTCTACTTTTTAAAAGAAGCTCTTTTTAATTTCTCCAGCCTTTACAATATGATGATCATTTGATGAAATGTGTTACTTTCTCGTATATAGGTAAGAACTAATGAATCATACGTCCGAGCATTGTTCTTTGACCTTCTCTTTCTTAACATTTCTTAGTAGTCGGTTACGCATTTTGCGTGAAATCGAATTATTCAGGTGTTAGTTGGCGAACTAAACCATACACGCGATATTTGAATTTTAAGTGGAGTGACTACGCCAGGGTCAGACTCTTCAGAGAATCGGTGTGAATCATGATTTTTTTTTCATTTATTTATCGAATTAAAAGTAAAAAAAAAGTATGTTTATGTATAATTTTGCACGCAAACACACCCCAACTAGGCATGGAAGATTTCATGAATAGCAGATGAAAAATCATATGAAATGAATTTCATTGTTCACACCTGCTATTTTTTTTCATATAGACTGCTACAAATCGCACTCTGCGAAATCATAGATCATGCTCATTTCATTTCATTCATTGATGACGGCTTGGAGCAGAGCGAGTCGCAAGCGAGCGAGTAGGAATGATTTGCCCTAGGTGCGTGTTAGAAAAAGACAAATACACTAGTCATGCGATCACAGGTGACGATCGATACTGGGTGGGCATTTCAAGAACTTTCAACTTATGAACATAAAGTTTAGATTCGTTTGCTATGATTTTTCATGACAACCTTAATATGAAATTTCATTATAGTAGCAAATTAGCAACCGTTCACAATAATTCATATTTCATTATAAGTAGCAAATAGCAAAAAGTGTTACATTATGACACTGCGAAAAAAAATCATTGCCAATGAAATTTCACATGTGATTTCATATGAAAAAAATCATCATTTCATGAAATGAAAATGAATTAAAAGTAGCAATCATTTCCATGCCTAACCCCAACCTACCCTGATCTGTCAAATTTCAAACCATATTTCAACCTTATTATTGATCATTAAGATATTTTTTGAGATATTTTCACAGATTTGGATAAGCCCATTTGCGTGGCCCATGCAACGCACAAATCAAAAACAAAACAATTGCTAGTGCGATGGTTTCCTCACGACCGTTTACGTTAAGTTTTGTCAGGCCTGTGTATCTCCCCGCGGAGGTAGCAAAAACGTACCTACGCGCGGCGCACCTACGTAGGTGCTAAAACAAGTTGCGTGTCGTTACCGGCCAGAGCCACGCTCGCGCGTTTTATTCACCGGCGGCCGCGCGGCTATGTTGCTGGCTGGACGAGAATGAATAAAGTACTAGAAAGAGGCGCTAGATGGCGTTAGAAGCTTCTCGTAGCAGTCAACCCACAGACCACACAACCTAAAGACCACGCATTGCGGGGGACTTACATTCGCCTAGGTTATGCAGTATCACTGCATAACAGCCGGCCCCGCCCCCTTTCGTTTCTCATTCCGCTACCGAGACTCAAAGTAACAACATTGACCTTGCTCCCGAAAAAAAAAAAAAAATAAGCGGTAATAATGCCGTATTGTTCAGTGAAATGGTGTGAAAAGTGTAGTACAACATCTAGTCTCACGAAAGATGACATTACATTTCAACGGTAAGTAATTATTCCTATCAAATTAATTGAAATACTCCAATATCAAAAATGAAATAAAATGTTTTATTTCAAAGAGCACGCGTTGATGTCTTTTTTTTGCTATCCCTTTCTCGCAAGTTTAGTTCAAATGATGTTGTCTCAATTTGTCAATTAGCTAGGAGTAAAATAGTGTCGAGACACATACTAGTAAACTTAAAATTCAAAATATCGACAAATCCTAAACAAAACAAGTGATAAGTGGGTATCAAAATTTCAGTTATTTCATATATATTTTAATAAAGTGACTTTACATAAGAGCACTTACGATGAATTGAAATAAGTGTAAAGTGCTTCAACAAACAAACTTTAACTAATAAAACAAACAACTTAACTAAACTTTTTAAAATAAATATATCAAACTCACATTGCGTACGATTGCCATTTTTTTTCACACTTAGTTTTCGTACACTTAACAAAATGATGTGGAGTGAGATAGGTAACTTGTTTTACTAAAACCGCTAAATTATGAAAAGTAGCTAAATAACGTGAGATCTCCGGCGATTGACCTTTGCCCACTCCAGTTTTTTTTTTAAATTGCTGTTTATCGGTGTCGGTTGTACGTGTGTTTTTAAATGAATTATTTTAAAGCTCCTAAATATTTTCTTACTTTTTTTTAAACTAAGGTATCGATATCAAGATATGTCTTGCCCATCACTAGTGAGCTATCACTGCCATTGTCAAATTTGACGTCTCCTTGTACTAGCCAATCGGAACGAGCAGACCTCTCCCCGCACCCCACCAACTTTTGGCGATTTTGTTTTCGTATTAGAGTTGATAAAAGCGTGGTCTTTAGGTTGTGTGGTCTGTGAGTCAACCCTATCGCGTCGCGTGATATTACGTCACTGAATAGGTTTAGTGTATTATGAATCATATTCCAGAGCAATAAGTAAGAAATTATCTTGCAATGGATTTTTGTAGGTGTCTACACGAAAATGTGCTTGACTCTGAGGCGAACTAAATTACGCCATATTGTTGACGACATTGAGTAGACATTTCTTTGAATACAATTGCTAAGTCATACTTCTGTACGAAGTACTAGTATTCTGTGGTTTTGTACACACTCAAAAATACAGACAGGCTATATATTATATTATATAGGATAGCCTAGTTCACCATATATGTACCTACCTTACCCTGAAGTAACAGGCAGCGATAACCGAGATAACATACTATCTACTTATACGAGAGGTTTGTCTGAACAACTGAATTTGATGCGACAAACATAAGTAAATCTGTCTTTTCAAGGATATATCTGTCTAACGATGAAGAATAACGTTGTGAGAAAATCGTACTCATATTAATATCTCGTGTTTGTACCTATATTCGGGATTGGTTATTTCGAGTCAAGCGATCAAAGTTTTTTACTAAAATATGCTTTAACTAAAACATAAAATCTTAAAAAGTACGAAACATACCAACCAAACAATACCTTTTTGTTGCGATACCTATCAGTGTCACATTGTTTAACTTATTTTTTGAAGCCTGCGTATAGTGTTATACCTTTTTCACTTAGGTAATCACATGTAGTTATGAAGTCAAAAGAACTCAGCTGGTCAAGGTCTGACATAATGGTATTGCACTGTTTGTAAAAATGATTGTCTTCGCTTATGTGGGCTGCCATCGATTACTGATGGTTTGCACCTTCGCTCAATTACACCTGTAGATATCTCATGAAACTGAAAGCTACAACACATTTTCAAGTCCCGGAAATACTAACGCGTTTTATTGGACTTTATCTACATCGTTATCCTAGTCACCACAGGACAAGCTAACGCTTAGTTTTAGGCTAGGTAATTGGTGTGTTGTTAAAACCATTTATTATTATTATAGAATTGTGAATACCCACACATTGCCACTAAAACTGAAACAATGATCATCGGCAGGCTTATTTCCTAAATGGATCGCTTTTAAAAATGGCTTTGTGTCTTTAGTTTGAAAGTCATTTTGAAAGCCATCGTACTTGATGGCTTACTGGCGGTAGGCTTGCTAAGTAGCAATGGATAACAACTGTCACATGAAGTGTCAGTTGAAACTTGTGCCATATTTGGACTTTGTTTATTTATGTATGGCATGCTATATCCATAGGTGTAGTTTGCTTGCACCAATATGCCACTAATAGGTTTATTGTATGTCCAAGCCAATTGATGTAAATGCAGTGACAATGTTTTCTAGGTTAATTACTTTATAGTTTCAGCAGTTATTGACGATGGATGATGACTTAACATTCGAAAATGTATAAGTACATTCAAGGCTAAGTCGAAATGGGGTAATATAACAAAAATGGGGTAATAGAAGGGAATATCAGAACGAGTATGGGAAAAATATGAAAATGTCACATATTTTAAAAATTAAAGACAAATAACAGTTTATAAAACTGACACTCTATGGGGTACCAGGACCCTTCGCTATCCAGGCCAATGGTTTACAATTTAAGCCATCAAGGACTCTAGGCACTTGAATCAGTTGGGGAACACATGCCCAGCTAGCGATGGACCTGACGACTGTCGATGAATTTTTGATTGCAAAATTTACTTTTTTTTAACGGCTTCTTTAATTTATTCTAATGACGTGATATAGTAGTTCGCGATCCGGACTACAATACCAGAGGTTGCGGGTTCCAATCCCGCAAGTGACACATGTTTGTGCGATGAGCACGAGCATTTGTACCTAGTAATATATAAGTCATGGATGTTATAAACGTTAACAAGTATATCTATCGGTAAACCTAGTCGCTGAAGCACACACTCACGCTTAATTTGTACCTACCTAGGTGTTTGTTGTAACAAATTAACTTATTTATTTAATTGCTATTTAATTTTAACAGCGGCAGCAGCCGAGCGTGCAGTGCGGACCGCAGCACGCGCGGCTCCAGCACTACCCTCAACGGAGACGAGGATAACATCAACGTGGTGGTCAGGTAAGATAGTAGAATAGAATTGATAAAAAGTGTATTCTTCGCTAAAAATAACGTCTTCTCTTTCTGACGCAAACAGCACGCGTCATCCGCAGCGTATGCCGCCAAAAGTGCCGCACGCTTGATTGCTGATTCATAGCCATAGCCACGCTTTTCTGCGAGGGTTTAAAAAACAAATACACAGTTAATTTTATCATGCACGAACTTACTTGATATATGTTTCACCTATGCCTGTTCTCCCAAATATCTTAACTGTAGTTAATCTATTCAATAGCCACACATAGATGTATAAGGAGCCGTTAATATATTTCACTGAAACGAATTGCGTAATATATGGATTATGTTATGTTATAAATGACATAGTACGCATAACATAACATTCTGATAGGTACTATTTCAAAAATAAAATTATGAATGACAAAGGTTTGTCAAACACAAAACCTTTGTGTTTTTTTAGACCAAAATAACTACTCTAGCCTCACCTAATTATTTTAATGAAATCGAATTATTAATATCGCTCTAACCTTGAACTTATAATATTTATCAGTATTGTCTTATGTATTCTTGGTATTTGGTACTAAGAATTTTTTAATGTTATGTTAGTTTAACATATTTAGAACTGCTTAGTTCCACTTATTGGTGGTGTTGAATAATTGAATGATGTAAAATAACTCATTCACTAAGCGCATGTAGGTAGATATCTGAATGATTTCTAAAATATACATGAATTACAAATGAAACTTAAAACTTCAAAATATCATTACACGGTATACTTAATTATACATATCAAGGCCTTTGGTAACATTTGATGGAGGTAATGTTGGCTAGACTGAAAAATATGGCGTATATTATAATAGTCAGTTATTAAGGCAATACACTGGTAATTATAGCGGCATATGAAGTCTAATGAAAAAAAGCAATGCTTGAATCGATACCAATCAAAACGTTGTAAGACTTTTAGAGAGTTTTACACTTTGATAATGACGTACCTTACTCGAATTACAAATAGAACTTACTGAATTGAATGTTTACGTAAATAAAATACAAACTGTTTACAGTTATATAAGGCAACCACATTAGGCAAAATTCGCTTTCGCCAGCAAAATGACAAAATAATATGTATGCAACAAGCAAACATAATTATTGAAAATACAAAACACCCAAACATACAAGTAAAAATTATAATATTTTTGAAATTGTCTTTTCACTGGCTTTCCTTTTTACCTTGATAGTTGATACCTATATTGCTATGATAAGGAAAAATATTATCCCAATCCTTTGTTTCCATTTGCGGGCGCCATTCTAAAAATATACTGGATGACTTTTTTTACCGTCAGGAAAATAATTGTGTGAGATAGGTAAATGATATAGGTGACGATGGCGTCATCAGTTAAAAAAAAGAGATAAGAATGAACGAAACCGCCCAAATTTCAGTCACAAATTCGGGCGGATTCATTGATGTTTAGCGCGTTCGGAGTAGGGTATGCGTTTAAGTTTTGGTCAGTTTCGTATTTTTAATATTATTTTCCAATATGCTTTTTTAAATGTTATAATATTCAAAAATAACTTAGAGTTAGATGGTCAGGTGCGTAGTAATTTACAAAAAATAAATTCTTTTTTTTTAAACTGATGACGCCATCGTCACCTATATCATTTACATATCTCACACAATTACTTTCCTGACGGTAAAAAAGTCATCCAGTATATAGCCTAGCCCACTATTACAATTCTGTCAAATTCAACGACACCCCAAAAGTCAAAAACTGTCCAGCCGTTTGGGCTAAATGGCGTGCCCAGGCGTGCCAAACAATTATACATACATGCATACAAACATACATACATACTCTCGAATAAAATAATCACATGATGTTTCGATGGCTTATGTCAGTTTCGTACATTGTTAGCGATAGCAAACTTTGCTTTAGAATTAATTGCATCTTGTTCCCACATCCACTTTTACCTATTTTCATCAATAATAACATACATTAAAATTTGTAGGATACGTCCTCTCAACGATAAGGAGAAGTCTACCGGCGAGCGAGAAATCCTGGAGTTTCCTGGGAAAGGCCAGGTGATCTGCCAGACTATGACCCCGGGGCAGAAGCCCAAGGTCTTCTCATACAATGTCGTCTTCGAACCGGCCGCTACACAGGTTAGTTATGATTTCTACAATTAAAATTCAGCTTAAAGTCTTACCCTTGATGAAGCTGCCGCGATTCTGCAGTGCCTCTAGAATGTTCGCATAAGCGAGCACTGATCACGGCGAGATAGATTTTTTTAGGTACTGGATCCGACCCCAGTTACAATTCAGATGCAAAAATGTAACAGATCAGCTGATAATCAGATTTTATAGATTGCATCTTAGGGCTCTTGGTGCCGATCTATTCTACAGCTACTTAATGTAGGCTTATATAGTTACTAGTGGCCTATGTATTATCTCCAGCCATTAAAATTTACTGACTATCATACAAAACACACCAATTCAAAACATATCTCGTCCACAGGAAGACGTTTTAGAATACTCTGGAGTGAAGAGACTGCTAGAGATGGCAGTGGAAGGTTTCTCCTGCACAGCGTTCTGCTACGGGCAGACTGGCAGCGGCAAGACGCACACGCTCACTGGACCACCTGGATTGGTGAGCTTATAAATGTTTTCTTATAATCACTGCCTAGGAGATACTTGTGGCGCAGTGGCGGCGGCGCTTTGGTAGTGATACCAAAGCTAAGCACCCCACGGCGCGGTCGTGATTGGATGGGTGATCATTCCGACCATTTAAATGACGTCCCAAGCATCTCTGTGCTTTGGAAGGCACGTTAAGCAGTTGGTCCCGGCTAATATCTGCTAATATTAGTCATTAAGCCTGATAACATTTGACAGTAAGGTTTGTCACTTGCCTTACAGACACCCCTCCACCAATCCGCACTGAGCCCGAGTGGTGGAGTATAGGTCGTACCTCCACATAGTTGAGGTGAGGCCTTTGCCCAGCAGTGGGATCTATGTAGGGTAACTTTACTTTTTACTGTAATCACTGCCTAAGGACAAGCCCAGAAAAAAAATATTCGCTACCAATTTGCATGCGATGGACCGCATACCTCCTACGGCCCGAATGCTGTCTGCTCCACCGGACACAATAGAAACCGATGGTGGAAGCCTAGGTTAATCACTCTTGTCTCTTGCTTGTTTTTATTTATTTTTATTTTATTATTTGTAACGTCATATCCTTTTTGTGGAATGTACATAAGAATTTACCCCAGGCAACTGATGAAAATTAGTGTCGTGGTTTGCCCTCTGCTACCACGACTAATGCTGAGTCGGATGCCTTTTCGGTCGATCATTTGTATAATTTGTAAATTGTTTCTTTGTTACCCGTTCTCCGAATAAATGCTTTTTCTTTCTTTAAATATGTTCAGCTGATATTGTTTATTAAATTAATGACATATTTCATAACTAAGATGCAGGGCAAAAACATAGAAGCATTTTCCACCTAAACGTAGATCTTAATGAGGTAGGCAGAACGCAATTAAGGCGTTAGATGTTACAGAATTAGTTACCTACGAATCACGCAGAAAAGTTAGGTAGGAACGTCCGATAATAATTAGTACAGACTTAAATATTATGAGATCCAGTTATTGCCAGTTATACATATATCTGATCAGGGAAACGTACGTTCTTGGGTGAATGTTTTGTATGTCAGGGCTAAATCATCAGAAGAGTCTATGGCAAATTAATAAGCGGTTATTCCTTCTTAAACGCTTATACAGGGTTACACTGCAAAAGGGTGTCTTTTTAGGAGTGACTCAGAATCGGTAGTTTAATCAAACTATACAAACAAAAAAAAGAATCGATAGTACCCTTGGATAATTTAACTCAATCATAGAAAAATAGTACGCAAAATATTTGCGTAACGATCAACTGAAAAGTGCAATACAATAATAAGTCATTATGGTGCGCGAAAGAAGAGTTAAGTCTCTATTTACTTTATTTTCGGATATTTTAAAATAGTTGAAAAATGCGATGTTTAAAAATAATTGCGGCAAATACGTTTCTTTGTGTTGTTCCGTTGATTTTATTTTTACGTTTTGGTACTTCTTTGCTAAGTAACCCTGTATACTTAGTAGACGTAACATTAGAGTTAATAAAACAGTAAAAGCGAACGAACGCTAACGATCGACGATTAGCGATAATAACAATTACAATTTAAAAAATATAATTATGATTGGTCAGCTACTAAGTCCACCGATTTAGAGTACTAAAAACTCTAATTAGGCACCATAACATTTATGCTATGTACCCGTAAACCTTTATGCATAACATATTTTAGAGAACATTGTACTTAATTAAGATTAGATTCCATTCCCCAGCTTGTATTTAGCAGATACGTATGTAACAATGGTGTTCAGTTGTTTTTTTGTTTCATAGTTCTACTTAAGATTTTTTAGAACATAACTCAAGTGGGGCCTTACTAAAAGTAAAAGTAAAGGTAGCCTATATAGATCCCACTGCTGGGCAAAGGTCTCACCTCAACTATGAGCTCAGTACGGGCTCAGTGCGGATTGGTGAAGGGGTGTTTGTAAGGCACGTAACCATCTTACTCGTACTGCCAGATGTTATTAAGCCGCCCTAAGGCCTCTGACTAGGCTTAACGACTAATATCAACAGATATTGGCCGGGACCAACTGCTTAACGTGCCTTCCGAAGCATGGGTATGCTTATCATGGACGTCATTTAAATGGCCGGAATAGTCACCCATCCAATCACGAGGTACTTTTGGCGCAGTGGTGGCAGCGCTTTGGTAGTGATACCAAAGTTAAGCAACCCACGACCACGCGGGGCCTGCTACAAAGTTTAAATTCTTAAAATTTGTATGTATAATTTAACTCAATGAATATTTTCTTGACCCAAAACATCCTTAGATAATAAATGCCATATTCACGGCAAAACATTACAATCGACCAACTTGAAAAGACGCAAGAAATACACATCGTTGGTAAAGTCAAGGTTAATAATACACAATTATCGGTTCATTAAGGGCTAACAGGGGCCTGTCAAGTCAGCGTAATTGATTGTTTTTTTATATTTGACAACACTACTCGTAAGTGTAGGTACTTATTTTCATGTTTGGTAATAATAATCTTCTACTAATTGGGTTTGTAAATGGGTTGTATTCTTTATCTACAATTTAAGAGCTAATACGCTCTTGGCGGTGGAGTCTTTTCCATTCCTCTCTATTTAGTGCCATTTCCTTGACATCTTGGTACGATACAACACCTAAACTTCCCGTTGGTCTATGTAGGACCTTCTTGGCCTTCTTCTTTTCCTTTTCCCTCTATAATTACTCTGATAAGGTCATCGTGTCGCACTAAGTAATATAAGTGGGTAATGTATTACGAGTAGTACCTATACAAAAACAAAGTCATGATGATGTCGTTATATAAGTATTTCAAAGGTAGGCACTTAATTGATTGTTGTACTAATGGGCTCGATTTCAATGTGGAAAAACTAATTTTATGCAATCCTGTCAAAAACTTGTACCTACAATTATTTATTATGTGTCTTAAGTTATTTTGTCTCTATCTCTGTTATTCAAACAAAAAGAGACGGACTTCAATAATTTAGAAACGTCAAATGAAGTGATGCGATTTCTCACGTATTTTATAACGAGTTTTCGCGTGTTTTCGTCTCAACTTAGTCGTATGACGACGACTAAATTCCAACTGGTTATTGTAAAAATTTTGACCTAATATCAACTTAAAAATAACAAAACCAACACAGCTAACGGATACAATTGACATGGAACTTTAACAATAGAAAGGCCTCGAATTGATTTTCCCATGTGACTGTTAGTAAAAGTGAAATTGTCGCAGTTTCGTTTGTTCCTAAATGTCAAGTCAAACGTAACTGAAGCTCACTTTGTATGTAATTCTAGTTATTATTATTATTAATTATTGTATGTACTTACGTCTTGGTTAACCATTATAATGTTGTTAGTAATAGGTAAACCTACAGTTCTCCTTATGCACGTAACTTCTTCTTCTTCTTCTTCATGCAAACTGCTCTTAGCCGATCGGCACTTTTGTATGGGGAAGCCAAAAATTTTTTTGAGATTTCGATGTTGATCCCATAGAAAAAATGGTTATATTTGAGCAATAAAATGACGTCACGCTCGCTTGACGCTAATTTACGGGATACCCTGTATAAATAAGCGTGAGCTTCACAGACCACACAACCTAAAGACCACGCATTGCGGGGGACTTACATTCGCCTAGGTTATGCAGTATCACTGCATAACAGCCGGCCCCGCCCCCTTTCGTTTCTCATTCCGCTACCGAGACTCAAAGTAACAACATTGACCTTGCTCCCGAAAAAAAATAAAAATAAGCGGTAATAATGCCGTATTGTTCAGTGAAATGGTGTGAAAAGTGTAGTACAACATCTAGTCTCACGAAAGATGGCATTACATTTCAACGGTAAGTAATTATTCCTATCAAATTAATTGAAATACTCCAATATCAAAAATGAAATAAAATGTTTTATTTCAAAGAGCACGCGTTGATGTCTTTTTTTTGCTATCCCTTTCTCGCAAGTTTAGTTCAAATGATGTTGTCTCAATTTGTCAATTAGCTAGGAGTAAAATAGTGTCGAGACACATACTAGTAAACTTAAAATTCAAAATATCGACAAATCCTAAACAAAACAAGTGATAAGTGGGTATCTAAATTTCAGTTTTTTCATATATATTTTAATAAAGTGACTTTACATAAGAGCACTTACGATGAATTAAAATAAGTGTAAAGTGCTTCAACAAACAAACTTTAACTAATAAAACAAACAACTTAACTAAACTTTTTAAAATAAATATATCAAACTCACATTGCGTACGATTGCCATTTTTTTTCACACTTAGTTTTCGTACACTTAACAAAATGATGTTGAGTGAGATAGGTAACTTGTTTTACTAAAACCGCTAAATTATGAAAAGTAGGTAAATAACGTGAGATCTCCAGCGATTGACCTTTGCCCACTCCAGTTTTTTTTTTAAATTGCTATTTATTGGTGTCGGTTGTACGTGTGTTTTTTAAATGAATTATTTTAAAGCTCCTAAATATTTTCTTACTTTTTTTTAAACTAAGGTATCGATACCAAGATATGTCTTGCCCATCACTAGTGAGCTATCACTGCCATTGTCAAATTTGACGTCTCCTTGTACTAGCCAATCGGAACGAGCAGACCTCTCCCCGCACCCCACCAACTTTTGGCGATTTTGTTTTCATATTAGAGTTGATAAAAGCGTGGTCTTTAGGTTGTGTGGTCTGTGGTGAGCTTGTACTATGGCGACTAGGATATCAGATAGACATACTTACATATACTGATATGCTTTTAAACATTCATGACTTAGGTACAAATGCTCGTGCTCATCACACAAACATTTGCCTCTTGCGAGAATTGAACCCGCAACCTTTTTAGTCTTTGTTTAGTCCGGAATGCGAACTAGCGATGGGCGATTGTTCGAAAAAAAAATAATCGAATGAATCGACAATCGACCATTCGAACTATCGAATGTCGATTTAGTAATTCGGAAAAAAAATAATCGAATAATAATCGACAATCGAATGATAATCTATACTCGGCCCTTCGATGCATTCGATTGAATTGCCGCGACAGGAGGACAGGCAGTGAACGAATGATTAATCGACGCAACGAAGGACGATTCATTCGTTAGTAGTTAGTAGTACTGCCTGCGCACCGCACGTTCCGGTATAGTTCGCCGCATAATCGAAGGATAATCGAATGACTGCGGTTGCTTATCGAATACATTCGATTACAGGGACCATTCAAATAATTCGATTAATTTAGTAATAATCGCCCATCGCTAAATGCGAACTACTACACCAAAACTGTCGTCACGTTACACTATTCTAATTGTAAGTATCCTAGGTATTTCATTTCTTGCATTTTAATACTAACCAATACAGCCAGACATAAAAATGATAATATGCTTTAAACTCGCGTGTCATAACACCCGTGACTGGTCGGTTTGTATGACATCCTACAATTATTTTCATAACGAATCTATGTTTTTACGTCACTGCTATTTTGTCCGTTCTGCAGTTATAAATCGTGGACACCATCACCATTAAGGTTGTATCACTTAAATTATGTATGTCCATTAGTTATTGGATTGGTACAAACGCGTTAAAAGGGAGAGACAAAAAAGCTGCATTCATTTTAGTAAAGTAAAGTCAGCCTATTAGATCCCACTGCTGGGAAAAGGCCTCACCTCAACTATGAGGAGGAACGAGCCATACTCCACCACGCGGGCTCAGTGCGGATTGGTGGAGGGGTGTCTGTAAGGCAAGTGACAAACCTTACTGTCAGATGTTATCAAGCCGCCCTAGGGCCTCTGACTAGGCTTAACGACTAATACCAACAGATATTAGCCGGGACCAACTGCTCAACGTGCTTTCCGAAGCACGGAGATGCTTGTCATGGTCGTCACTTTAATGGTCGGAATGGTCACCCATCCAATCACGACCGCGCCGTGGGTTGCTTAACTTTTGGTATCACTACCAAAGCGCTGCCGCCACTGCGCCACAAGCACCTCAATTCATTTTAGTACGAGGAGATTATTTGCATTAAAATCTTATGTTTAATCTTTAACCTATTATTTTGGGGTATAACACCAAAAGTGTTAATCTACAGTCTACAGGTATGGACGATCTAAGATTACAACAATTATATCACTTACAAAGTGCCTAGATAAAAAACTGTAAAAGTAACTCAGAAAGGGTTGAGACCTCCGAAGATTGATAAATAATGCATTATTGTTTTAAGTCTTAGCCGGAAAATGAACCCGCGTTCCTCGCAAAAAAACAAGTGTAAAAGTAGGTAGTTATCTAATCTTTTGATACATTGTATATATAAAGGAACCCAGAAAACAAAGCCTTAGGTCGGAGAGTTTATCTCTTTCACTACTAACGATTTAAAAAATATTCAATTATGTCTTTTAAAAATAGAATTTATCAAAATAAATGACCCGTATAGCTTTCCAAAACCGTTAAACATTTGTTACATTTAGCTTTAGCGATCATGACGTGTAAATAAATAAAAAGTACATAAATTAAGAGATTGTTGCCTACTTCGTGAACTTACATAATAATTTAATGAATGTCTAAAAACTTTCGAGTAAATTAAGAAAAACAATATGTTTTGAGTAGTACCATAGTAGCAAAAAACTGAATACAGTTTAAGCTATAGGTACATTGCTAGGTTGCTTTTATCACAAATCACTTTGCCCTGATTGCTGGGTTTGAATGGAAAGAAATGATTACTTTCATAGAAACTCCAATATCACCCAACCCCAGGGTCGGATCCTAGGTGACGATCAAGGTCAGTTAATGATAGCATAGTGTGAGCAGTACTGATTGACCTTGTTGACAGAACCCATTCAAATAATACGTACATAAGAACGAAAATATGTAAAATGACCGGACAAATATTTTTGAATCAAAAGTCAGAATAAGTCATATGAGTTAGCACTAAAACAATTGTTCTTATTAAATCATCAAGTCTAAAACTTTAAAGTAAATAAGTATATCTAATTACTAATGTTTTGGCAAATAGTAAAGCTGGCTCGTTCCTCCCTCAAAGGATAAGTATAGCCATCCAACGCGGTAACGCAGCCAGCATCCTCGCCTCCTTACCTAAAGGACACGGGTTTAATTTTGATTAAGTAGGTTTTAAGTTTATTTATTTTTATTTCATGCATGTCTTTGTTTTTCTTTTCTTTTATTTAATTACTAATATAAATAAGTTCGATCCTGTTTGAAGATCGTTTAGACTCACTCGACTTGCTTCGCGCTGCACCCCCTTAAGGCATCGTTCACACCATACGTTTTGTCGGCCGCCAACTGTGAGCGCGCTTTACGCAGTTTATCGCAGGAACCCTTATAGTTTCGTCATGTCCGTCTGTCTGTATGGCCGAGGTTTTCCTAAGAGACCGTCGGTACTAGAAAGCTGTAATTTTGAAGGTATATGTATACTATTATGCCGACAAAGGGGTAAAATAAAATTATGGAAATTATGTTTTTTTTAGAGTAGTGTAGTGGGGTTTTTTTCGTCATCGTGTGTGTTATCGTCAAGTAGGTCTTTTAAAATGACTTAGTAGGAGTTGCTAATACTATTTCGATTTAATGCTCTGTTTACGAAATATTAAACATTATAGTGCAATTTTTTCTCCCTTAACTCCTAGCTCGAATAATCTGAAAAAAAAACATAATGATAGTGCATTTCATAAACATTAAAGGAAAACTACTTATAGCGGTTAAGATATTTTCATTTGTTTAGCAGTAATAACTTCGGTGTTAGATAATTTTGTACCAAATACAAAATCCTTACAATAAATTCTTTAAAGTGACTAAGATGAAGTACTTAGTTGCTTGTTTATTTGATTTGGTTTTACTACGGAACCCTACACTGCGCGCGGCCCGATACGCGCTGATTTTTCGTTAATTTTTAACTTTTCGTACCGACAGTATTATAAGGACGTTATGGCGCTCTTCGTTGTCGCTGTAAGCATTATCACAGTCAGCGGTGTGAAAGCTGCCTTAAGCACTAAGTAATTATACCATACTGTTTGTAGCTTTCTAACTAGGAAAGTACCATCCTCGTTAGGATCCTAACTAGGAAGTTCGCATCCTACTAAGAATCCTAACTAGGAAGGTAGGATGGATAGGCAAGGTTTTCTACTCTGATAACGCATTGTCCATATTTTCGCATCTAGCCGTCGCGCTCACTCGCGCTGACAATAAGACATTAGTGACAGGGACAGCTACAGCCGAAACTACGGTTATCGTCTTACAGAGTGGAGCCCCAGCCACCTTAGGATGCGAGCTTCCTAACTAGGAAGGTAGGAACCTAAGTTGTGAACTGCGATTACATCTTCCTATTTCCTAAGTAGGATGCTACACAAATAGGATAGTGTAATAAGTACTTTAGGCACGTAGCAACTATCGAAGACAATGGCGCCTTATCGTTCTTAGCGTCAAAATAGTTTGCACATCGCATCGTAGTATTCTAAGGACTAATCATTTGACGACCTCGTGGTCAAGTGGTTCGCGATGGTATCACCATCTCTAAGGTCTCGTATTCGATCCCTGGTCGGGTCAAATAGTTGTGTTTCTATACTGTCTTGTGTCTGGGTGTTGTGGTTCCCGCCATTGTTTCTGATTTTCGTAACACAAGTGATTTAGCTATTTGATTTGGTATCAGAACAATGTTGTCCAATTTATTTTTATTATTTATTTATTCATTTTCCTAGTTAGAAAAACACATAACATTTGGGAGGACTGGATAGGCTCCAGTCCTCCCAAATGTATGTGTTTTTCTCCTTTTCTCGCTCACATTGTAAGTACTTCTTTGCACCTATTTGTTAAGATAACTTAGTTAAGCTTAGAATATGCAGCGAAACAAGTAATATTCTGGTGGAAAAAAACAATTTTATTATTTATTATTATTCAGATGTGATCTTTCCGGGTGCAGGTGGAGAGAGGCGCCAGTCCGTACTCGCCAGAGCACGGGCTGGTGGTGCGATCGTTCGTGTACCTGTTCCAACTCATCCAGGAGCGGCCGGAGTGCCACTTCATCCTCAAGGCGTCCTTCTTGGAGATTTACAACGAAAAGGTAACTGAGTGAAGAAGTTGAGGCTCCCAAACACTGACTTCTAAGTATAGGACAAGTATGCTGGACTAACCATTCTCTGAGAAATGACAGATAATTTTTGTGCCAAATCAAAGCGCTCCTACCGACTGTACAGGTAAAAGTTACCTTTTACCTGTACGTTTATGTCAATTCTCATTAGTTCCGTGGACGGTCACCACACGCTCACTATAGCCGTCAGCGCCAAAATGGCGATAATCAAATGGCTTCATTGAAGGTTGACAGTATGCAGTCCAGCGTACTTGTACTATAGAGGTCAGTGCTCCTAAAGCAGGATGACCATACTTTTGCAGAGAATTATTATTGGATGAGGGTAGAATGCTAAAACATTAGGGGCGAGGGCTGTCCCACTTACCCTGCTACCATCCTAAATGCGTATGAGGACAGAATTTCCTCCGCGTAGGTAATATAATATAAGGTCTAACTTTTACAACGATATTCCATTTAGGGGATGATTTTGTAACATGGGACCAACATCGAATTCTCAAAAAAAAAAGATATTCGCAAAGACTAACTGCAGCTGATCAGTGGTCTAGAATAAAAAGGTGTATTTTTCGCTGATGTTTAAAGGTGCTTGTAACTCATCAAATGCAACAACTTTAAATAGAGTTCAACATCTAATTACCTACAAAACCCCCAAAGTAGTGATTAGCAGATTTTTTTTTGTGATTTCGAAGACCAACTCTTCTAGTAAAAGTTGTTCTTTTAGACCAGCAAAATCACCCCCTGAAAGGAATATATACAATTGATTTTGTTAGACCATAAGGTTCTATTCATTCTAATTCGTGACTTCTGATATGGATTAAATCAAAACGGATTTAATGAAAATTTATAGTCCCATTTAATTTGTCTAGGTGATAGACCTGCTGAACCCTGGCAGCGCAAGAAAGCCGCTGCAGGTGCGGTGGTCCAAAGAGAGCAGGAGCTTCTACGTGGAGAACCTGTTCACGGTGGACTGCGAGCAGCTGGACGATCTGTTCGCAGTTTTAGAAGAAGGTAGGTACAGTGGCTATACCATCAGACATAATTTGCTTCTAAAATAAATAATAATAATGTCCTCCTAGCCGAATTTCCCATACAGTGGCCTATCTCAACGGAGATTAGCAAACTGTGCGGGAGATGTTATAGTGCACAAGTGTGTGCGCAATACACAGATGCAATATCTGTGCCTTCACTCTCATAATTCGGTGAGACGGTAGTCCGACATGACCGTAAAGAGATCAGCAGGATCAACGGCTTAATGTGCTTTCCGAGGCACGGGGGTGTTAACACCACCAACTTCCCGACTCGTGTCTGTGTTATTTCAAGACGGAAAAACCCAACACTCTAAATTCTCTTCTAAAATAGACACTATTACAGCTGCATAAAAAGCCGCAATGTTTACCTTGACTTGCTGACATCCGTACTTACGGGGATTTATTTATAGTCCACTATACAGTCGACCTATGCCTCATTGGTCTAGTGGTCAGCATGCTGGATCTCATCTAAGAAGACCCGGGCCCGGATCCCAGGTCAGGGCGACATTGTTGCTGACTTTTTCTGCCTCAAAATAACTCAGAAACAGCTCGAAGTCAGCAGAAAACTTATAGCGTTAAGCCGTTGCTTGGATCTGCGCCTGACTGACCTCTCTCCGATCATGCCGGATTGCCGTCCCACCGAACTATTACACAAGGCCTGAAACTGCGTTAAGCGGGGACCCGCGCGGCTTCATATAAAAGTGACCCGTCGCGGGAAGCCGCGCAGGAGACCGTCGCGGGGTTTGCCGACAGGAGCACGCGCGGGCTAGTTTAGTTCATGCCTCATGGCGCTATGTGTTACGGGCCGTACGCGCTCACAAAATGACTTGTACTGGCGACACTGCGTAAGTCGGGTCTCCGTACATTGCGCACACACTTGTGGACTATATCTCCAGTAGAGTTGCTAATCTCTGTTGAGAATGGCCACAGAAGCCAAAACTCGCTATTTTTTCCATAACTTAGTCATGCCATTTTGATTGATCTTGACTTGATATATAATATAAGCTCTTAACTGAAGTTAACATTAATTACTTAATTAAATTTCAAAACTTTTATTATTTCGAATGCCACATTATGGTAAAACATGAAGACTGTGCACTGTATTTTCACCTATTTGAACCATGTCTTGTGCAAATAAATTTTTATTTCATCATCCTTCACCCCAGGCATGCGAAACCGTGCAGTCGGCGCGCACGCAATGAACGCGCATTCCTCTCGCTCGCACACGCTGCTCAGCGTACGCGTGCGACGTGACCTGCGCGCGGACGCAACCATAACCTGCTCCACTCACGGCAAGATCAACTTCGTGGATCTAGCTGGCAGCGAGATGACCAAGAAGACACACAGCACTGGGAAGACTTTGGAGGAGGCTAATAATATCAATAGGAGTCTTATGGTGCTAGGTAAGGTTTGATATAGCTAGAAAAGGAATTACATTTGATTTGACACTACTCCTGAAACCCATTTAATAAACAAAATTAAGGGAATCCTAATTTCTACAACTTAAGAAATATGTCAAGACGCCACAGATTTATAGATCCCAAACACTGTAATGAAATATCCATTTCCTGAGCTAAAACATTTATTTCAGGTTACTGTATAGCCCAGCTCAGCGATGGAAAGAAGAGAGGTCACATTCCATACCGGGACAGCAAACTGACCAAACTTTTAGCTGACAGCCTTGCAGGGAATGGCGTCACTTTGATGGTAAGCACAAAATGAGTATTCAGAACTTACAATAAATCAATGATTCAGAAGCACAATAATTTGACCAGCCTATTCATGAAGGGAGTAACCGACAGCACTATAAATGGTAACTTGAGTAAAAGGGAGAATAAGATGTAAGCTACCATATGATGGACACAATACACAGTAGACATTCAAAATTTTCAAAGCGTTGTTTAATAGAGTAAGTCAAATCAAAAATGCCGCTGGAAACCACTGAAAGGAGAATTCAAACATGTTTCGAAGACGTAATTTATAGTCTCCTACTCAAATAGTATGCACTACCTAGCAGTAAGATTGTGATAGGATTAACAAAACTATCTATGTTTCAGATCGCGTGCATAGCCCCAACGAGATCGAACCTTAGCGAGACCATCAACACACTTCGATACGCCTCCAGAGCGAAGAAAATTAAATCCAAGCCAATAGTCAAGATGGTAAGCTATAAAATCTTCTTCTGAAGACTATGAAAAACCATATATAAGCAGAGCCCAGTAATTTAAAGTTTAATTAAAAGTCCCTCAAAGCAATATTCACAGGAATGGTTGCTATTTTTTTATAACAAATGATACTCGTTTTTTTTTTTACAACCAGCCAATATGTCATCTAGATCAAAAAAGTTTACATAGGTATTACCTACTTGGTAAGAAAATATAATAATTTGAAATAGTATGTGTTGCTTGACTTTTTTGATGTGTGTAAAAAAGCAACTGGTATCACCAGATGAACCAAACAATAACTTATCTTCTGATTGATCATCATTTGTTGTTTTAGGACGCGAGAGATGCTCTCATACTTAGTCTGAAGAGAGAGGTTGAGGCTCTTCAAACAGAAAACGAGCATCTACGAACCGCGCTGCATGTTCAGACAGATTATACCCTAGACAGCTACAGTAAGTATATGCCTATCGGTCAATTATGTACTGTTGGATCAAGGCTGTAAATCTTTAGAATTACCTATCAATCAAGCTTTTACCACAAGCCTACGTCCAATTAATATGATCATCAGAGAAGAATAAAACATCATGTCCACAGCAAAAATAATGTTTAGATACAGAAAATGTACTAGTGCGAGCTGGTCCAAACGTTTTGTCATTAAGGTATCCTTAATAAATTATTTAAATTTGTTAATTGGTAATTCTACAACATTTTTTGGTAAATTGGTAAAGAAATCGACAGTTGGGCAACTTCAGTAGCTTCTTCAATAATAGAATGAAGATTCTGAATCAGGGCATGGCTTCTAACTTATCTCCTAAAAACCAGGTCACCGTCGAACTCCCCCTCAAATCGAGCCCAACAAGCTCTTCCAGCTGCCCCAGTCCGAACTGGTGGACCTGGTCCAACTGCACATGCAAGAGAACACGGCGTTAAGGTCCGAAAACACTGAGTTGTTCAACGTGAGGGACCAACTCCTCAGAGACCAGGAGTTGCTGAGCAGGGAGAACGAGCGGCTGCTGAAGAAACTCGAGGATGTCAACTCGTGAGTAGAAGTTTAGGTAGCTATGTGTTTTTGTGATGTTTGTATGTTTATTTTTTAACCTATGGCCCACTTGCCCATGTCCGGATTAGTTAATTCGGATTTGTTCAAGGCCTATTATCTAAGTTGAAAGCCCACTTGCCTGTCCACTGGTCGACCTTCCGAATTGGCTTATCCAGACTTGTGCAAGTGGGTTTTCAACTTAGATAATAGGCCTTGAAAAAGTCCGGATTAGCTAATCCGGATTAGCGCAAGTGGACCTTCCAGATTAGCTCATCCAGACTTGTGCAAGTGGGCTTTCAACTTAGATATAGGCCTTGAAAAAGTTCGGAATAGCTAATCCGGACGTGTGCAAGTGGGCCTAAGACAACTTACGCCTGAAACTAATAACCAATCCATAAGAAAACGAAGATTTAAATCTACCCAAGCTATATTTGTTGGCCGTTTCCATTGAACAGTACACTTGATTTGTTTCTTACGTTTACGCGAATTGTTGAACTCATTATAACACAATTTTACGGATTACTTCGCGATTTATTGTATCGATTTATGGTATTATTTGTCAATTAAAAAGTTTTGAAAAATTAAACTACTTACCGTCACTCATTAATATTAATTTACGTTCCTATTTTCGCAGAAAGAGCTAACCGTGTCTTGAGATCTTGCACTGCGAGGTGTTGTTTTGGTTTTTGATGGGATCCTATTCTAGCAAAAACCCAAACAACACCTCGCAGTGCAAGATCTCAAGACACGGTTAGCTCTTTCTGCATAAATAGGAACGTAAATTAATATTAACGAGTGACGGTAAAAAAAAAAGTTAAGTCAGCCTATTAGATCCCACTGCTGGGAAAAGGCCTCACCTCAACTATGAGGAGGAACGAGCCATACTCCACCACGCGGGCTCAGTGCGGATTGGTGGAGGGGTGTCTGTAAGGCAAGTGACAAACCTTACTGTCAGATGTTATCAAGCCGCCCTAGGGCCTCTGACTAGGCTTAACGACTAATACCAAGAGATATTAGCCGGGACCAACTGCTTAACGTGCCTTCCGAAGCACGGAGATGCTTGTCATGGTCGTCACTTTAATGGTCGGAATGGTCACCCATCCAATCACGACCGCGCCGTGGTTGCTTAACTTTTGGTATCACTACCAAAGCGCTGCCGCCACTGCGCCACAAGCACCTCAAGTGACGGTAGTTTAATTTGAAATGGACTGAAATCTTCGACCGCAGATCAGTTTTTAATTTTGAGCGTTGGAGAGTACTGAAATAATACAAACAACAAGCTTACTTAGTATCCGCAGTTACGAGTATCTGATATAGGTACACGTAACAACTTAACTTTGAGAACAGGATACCGACCCGAGTTAATCGGAAGAACGAAGGTTTTCGTAAGCCAACTAAAAATAAATTTATTTAGATTCTGTAATTATTCTTAAAATAAATTTATTTAGATTACTTATATTCCAATGACTTTTTCTGAGTTATGTAACATTAGTTGTTTCACTAACCGATGCTCTTACGATGACGGAAAACATCGTGAGGAAAACTGCACATTCAGACTGAATGTGTAACCATGATCCAAACTGGTCAGGTTCCCCTGTTAACAGGAAACGGAGGTCAAATGGCAGTCGCTCCACTGTACTTATCTGACCTGCCATAATCTGGATAATGGTCCAAAGCGGACTTGAGCCCTCGGGGCGTGTGAGTGCACAACCAGCATAAAACTATGATGATGACAAGATTCTAAATTCGTAACTGTTCTCGAATTTCGATCAACATTATTTAATCATAAATTTTGGCACTGTTCTTAGGACGATGTTGGGAATAAGCTGATGTCCTAAGTTGAGGAGGTCAGTGAACGCACGACATGCATGGATCACCCTTCACAAGAATATAAAATTCAATCATAATAAAATTAGGTGCATGATGTGATGATAATTTAAATTTAAAAAAGACAGCACTTACTACACGAATGGTTTAGTAGAAGTATTAAACTTAATAGGTGACAACTATATAGTCATGGTAGAAAATATTTTCTAGATAAAATTCCTTTTCCGTTTCGGTTCTGTTTTTTTAGTATACTCATAAAAGGAGATAAAGACATTAAGTTACCAAGTATTTATGATGCCAATTTTCCAGTGTTTGCATTCGGTCACCCATCATCCCAGCACGACCGACTTACACCGACAGCGGGTCAACGGGCGCCAACATTTGGACCAACCCTGCTGCTTCCACAGCTAATAGCAACATTAGTGATTAATTTAGTTAAATAAAATATCTAGGCTTGACAAATAATTATGACGACTTCATAACTGGGCCTTGGACAGTTAAATATTTTCATTACGAAGGCCTTTGCAGTCAAGTAAGTTCCTAATTATTGTGAGACTGCTTCAATGGTCTAGAGGTCAACACGCTAACTGTTTAGGAGGTCTTGGGTTCGAATCCCGGGTCGAGCAAATTATTTTTCTGGGTTTTTCGGTCTTGAAACTCAGAAACAGCTTGGAAGTCAGGAAGTTGGTGGTGTTACACTCTCGTACATCGAAAGGTTTGTTAAGCCGTTGTCCGTGCGCCTGAACTCTCTCCGTTCTTTATTTGGAAATGTGTTTGCTCTAGGCTCTAGACTTAACCAGACGTGGCGTAGACAGAGTCGACTGTGGATCGAGCTCACCCAGAAGGTTCACCAAAGTTTGAGAGTAAAGGAACAGAGAGTGCATCTATGTACTTCACACATACTAGTGCACTATAATAATATCTCCCGCGGAGTTGGCTAATCTCGGTTGAGATTGGTTGCCGTAGTCGAAATTCGGGTAGAACACTATTGTTTTGATTAACTGTTTCTTTCTAATTTCTTTCCTATCAGATTCGGATGAAATGATTTCAAGTATTAATTTTACTAAGCAATTATAAGTAGTTGTATACTTGCCTTTTTGAAAGGAAAACATTGAATATATAGATGAATTCATAGATGAACTATGACAATCTATTTAGTATAATAATCTATTGTAAATAGGTATTAACAATAAGCATGTTATGCCAGCTTTAAGTAACAACTTTTGGCTTAATTAGGTATGCATTTGTACTTAATAGATGTAGATAAACTTTACCACAAGAATTATTGTAAATAAATGATAATAATAAAGAGTGAAATATAAAAATGTTAGATGAAGATTTTTTATTTGAGAGCCCAGTTACCCAGCCCAGAATAGGTACCTACTTAGTTTTATATGTTTACATAATTATTTACTAAGATGAAGTCAGATTAATGCCGCCACTACCCATGATTTGGATAATTCATTAAAAGGGGAAAGTACAGTCAAGGCACAAAGGGCAAAGATGAGTATACAAGTAAACAAGTGATGTTATGATAATTAACATGCAATCATAAAAGATGCACAAAATTGTACTTAGCCAAGTGCTTCTAAATGTGCACATTACTGAACACAAGAGTATGTACTCTTGACAAGCCAAAAATTTCTATGATCACAACTTAACGTCTTTTAGAATTTTTATTTTATTAAAAAAAACAACAGCTTTATCATAAGGTTTACAAACTTTGTAGGTACTTACGAAAATTTAAGCCAATAACAGGTTTCCTTTTACTTGTAACTAGTTTAGAATATGACAAAATAATGTATTTTTTAAAATATTATGGTGTATACATGTATTTAACCTTGACTGTACATAGGTAAAATGTATGACTGCAACTTTAAAGTGGAAAAAAGTCAGGAATTATATTTTTATCTCATTTTTTATGTCTTAACTTAATTAAAAATAAGAATGTAATGAAAAATATCACACAAGTGTCCATTTCGCACACACCCAGAAGGTACAGCTCACTGCTAGTGTCTTCTAAACCCATATTTCTTTCTCTCGTAGAATAGATCAGTCTTTGAACTTCCCAAGTTCACAATCTTAGGACAGCCATCTCTCTGTAGCAGACAAAAAGATAAAATGAAAAATAAAATAATTGATCATAACAATAAGTTAACATAAATATGAATGTGATAGATGACAGTATAACATGACTTCATAAAGAAATTGTATGGCATCTTTAAAGCTTCTTTTTTTACACTTTCGCTGGCAGAACCCAGACAAAACAGTACTTTATTGTTTTTACACCTCGTTCAGTCATTGAAAGTGTTAATCCCTGCACCTAAGACCTGCAGTCTTGTAGAGTTTATAAAATAGCAGTCGGAATAAGGATGTAGGAGAGCACTGAATGCTGGCCGTTTAAAATTTACTTTCGAAATTATTAAAGGGTTGGCGGATTATGCTGAAGAACGCAGTAATTGTATCGGATAAACCAATATGATACATCTAGTTAGATTGAGAGAAACAAAACTAACCTTGGCACAGACCTTGGGAACCATAACACAAAAATTTCAAATTGTTTACTATAAGTAGATCTCAGAAACGTTTGCTTAAACTAAGCAACTTGTATACTTAATCTTACATCTTTTTCTTGTACGGTGCACTCCTTGCAATAGTAAGCGTCCGAAACGCCGGGGCCTCCGCAAATCACGCATCTTCCCTGGTATGACCCGTAGTTACACTCGTCGCAGATACGCACCAGTGTGCACGGACGCACATAGGAGTCACAAATTACACATTTGCCGTCACATTTCTCGCAGAGACGCCCAATAGCTAAAAAACAACGAAACATAATTCACAAAGAGGTTACATGAGAAAAAAGTTACTAAGAGGGAAAATGTGTTGGCTGGCATACATACCTACACCTGGCTGTTTTCGACAGAAAATTAGATCAGGATGATGCTTAGCCATGGCAAATTTAATTTATATATATTAAAATACACGACGCGATATTGGACAAAACAATTTTATAACCTAAAAATTTGACTGACAGTGACAGATAGCGATGACATACGATTACGTTTTCTGTTTTATGCGACTTGAGCTTGAAAAATAAATAAAATAACGGTTATTCCGGCGAATAACGATACTAATCTGTGTGTTGGCTGATAATAATAACAAGTGTTCTGGCCAAAACATATCTTTTAAGAAAAAAACTGTCAGTCAGCGAATTTGAAATTGACAACTGCAATCTGCATACTGCATACACATGTTTCATGTTGATCGAGTGGTATTTTTGGGTTAAAATTTGTAAAATTGTTAATTCATGAGAAAAATGACTGCTGATTCAGATAAAACAGATTCTGAAAATGAAAATGAAGAAAAACCAGAACCGTCAGACCCCAAAGAAGAGGACAATGAAGAGGTTACGTTCAAGGATTTGGTGTGTTATTATTTTGTTGTATTTTCTTAGCATTGCCTTATAATCCTTTATGCAATTGGTTAAATTTGATAATATTTAGATACATTTTCACACAAAATGAATGAAAAGGGTTTTTAAGTTTGAAGTTAATATTTCAAGCGTTGAAAGTGTATAGGTTATGTATCACATTTTCACAAGTTTTTAACCACTGTTGCTTTACTATAGGGTGTAGTGGACGTGTTGTGCGAGGCTTGCTCAGAGCTAAAATGGAAGACCCCGTCAAAGATTCAAAAAGAGGCGATACCAGTGGCCTTACAAGGCAAAGACATAATAGGTCTTGCAGAGACAGGGTCAGGGAAAACTGGAGCGTTTGCGCTACCCATTCTTCAAGCTTTACTGGAGAACCCGCAGAGATACTTCGCACTCATTCTCACACCTACCAGAGAGTTGGCATTCCAGATATCAGAACAATTTGAGGCACTTGGTAAGATTTTCATCTATCTCTTTAATGCATGGATTATTATGAAAAATAGCACAGTCTTATGATACTTCTGTAAAGTTTTTACATGTTTAGTGATATTCTCAATCCACAGCCCTAAAAGCTTAAGAACCTGGTTAACTACACATTACTTACTTATTTTTCAGGTGCTAGCATAGGAGTGAAATGTGCAGTAATTGTTGGCGGTATGGACATGGTAGCTCAAGCGCTTATGCTGTCTAAAAAACCACACATAATCATAGCCACTCCGGGTCGATTAGTGGACCATTTGGAAAACACAAAGGGATTTAACTTGAAAGCACTGAAATATTTGGTAAGTAACTTGTTTAAACAGCATACTTAATAATTCACTATCAAATCTTATTTACTTATTGACTATAATTGTCGTGTACCTAAAGGCGGTCTGGTTATGTACCTATCACTCTTAATAAAGGTCCAATCAATATTTTAACAAAAAAAAAAACTATCCCACAAAGGAGAAGAGGATATCGGCAGATAACTTTTATTACTAAAACACAAAAACACCTTTGTCTGTAAATTGCTTTATTTCTTTTATAGTGTGCAAAAAAGAGTTACCAGACCATCTATTTATAAGATAAATAAATAATAGACCTGTTATATGTTGTTTCTATAATTTTTCTTTGAATAAAAATTGATAAAATACTCAGGTCATGGATGAAGCTGATCGCATCCTCAACATGGATTTCGAAGTGGAGGTGGACAAGATTCTCAGGGTCATCCCACGTGAGCGAAGGACGTACTTGTTCTCTGCTACAATGACTAAGAAGGTCCAGAAACTACAGAGAGCATCGTTGCAAGACCCTGTGAAGGTTGAGGTGTCCACAAAATACCAGACTGTGGATAAGCTTCAGCAGTACTACCTGTTCATTCCTGTGAAGTATAAGGTTAGTGCTTTGTATGACAATATAGTTTTATCTGAACACCCGATGTTGTTCCACTTAATAAATAAAAAAATAAAATAAGCCTTTATTTCTCTGACCATAACTTTTTAACTATTTTACACATTACTAATTAGTTGCACTACAGTCAGGTTGTCCTTGGACATAGGCCTCCTCCAGTTGCTTCCATAAGGTTCTGTCTCTTGCCAGTCTACGCCATCCATTGGGCAAATCGTCTTCCCATCTCATTGCTGGTCTTCCTTTTCCTCTCTTTCCTTCCCTTGGATACCAGTTTGTAATGTCCCTAGACCATTTTTCCTTTGTGGATCACATCATGTGTCCAGTCCAACGCCACTTCAGCCTTTTCACTTTTCTAGTGACATCTGTCAACCCTGTCGCTTATCTTATCTTGGAGAGTCGCCATTTGTCTTTCCACTTAATGTGGAGCATGCTTCTTTCCATTCCTTGTTGGCAAACCTTTAGGCTCTGATTTAGGGATTTAGTCAGGCCCCAAGTTTGACAGCCATATGTGAGAACTGGGAGGATGCATGTGTTGTACTCTTTGCATTTGTCTGACATAGAGATTGATTTATTCTTCATAATCTCCTTTAATGACCAGTAGTGAGACCAACTGTTACTTACTCTTCTCTGGACTTCTTTTTCCATTTGTGCGACTGGTGCTATTAATTGTCCCAGATAGATGTAATCTTCCACATATTCTAATGCTTGGTTATTAACTATTATAGGATGTGGATGTCTGTTTGTCATTGCTCTTGTTTTGGAAGAGTTCATAGTTAGACCTGTCTTTTCGCTCGCTGTCGCTACTTCTTCGAGCATTCTTTGGAGTGATAGAGGGTCTTCCGTAAACAGCACGATATCATCTGCGAATCTTAGGTGGGATAGTCTCATTCCATTAACATTGATACCCTGTGATTCCCAATTAAGGTCTCGAAAGATCTCTTCAAGTACCGCTGAGAAAAGTTTGGGGGATAGGGGGTCACCCTTGTAACTCCTCTTTGGATGTTGAATGGTTCTCCCTCTTTCTCTAATTTAACTTTTGCTGTGCAGTTGCTGTATATGTTTTTTTATAAGTCTGATGTACTTTTCTTCCACTCCTTGATTTCTAAGTGCTTTATAGATGTGATGGTGGGATATCGAGTCAAAAGCTTTGTTGTAGTCCACAAATGCTAGATAGTATGGTTTCTTGTATTCATTATATTTTTCAACAATTTGTTTCACAACATGCATGTGGTCTACAGTTGAGAAGTCTGCCCTGAAGCCAGCTTGTTCCCTTGGTTGTTCCTCATCTAGGCGTTTTGTTATTCTTTTAAGAATAATTTTAGAAAATATTTTGTACAGGTTTGTCATCAAACTTATTGGTCTGTAATTTTCCATGACGTCTATGTCTCCTTTTTTGTGGATGAGTACTATTGAGGACTTCGTCCATTGCTCGGGGACAGTTTCGGTGAGTAATATTTCGTTGAACAAGTTAGTGAGCGGGCTCAGTATTGTGTCTAATGTTTGTTTCAGCAGTTCGTTCGTTATGGAGTCAGCTCCGGTCGCTTTCCAACTTTTTTGGGAAATAATCGCATTTTTCACTTCACTTTGCAGTATGCTTGGGATTTGCTCTTCTGTAACGTGTCTGTCTTTCTCTTGTATTGTAGCTTGTTGTTCGCTGTATAAGTTGCGAAAGAAATCTGTGGTGATTTTGCATATCAGTGGTCTTTTTGATGTTGTGTATTGTTTGGATTTATTGTCTGTCCCCTTCATACTTGGTATCCAAGCTGAGTGTTCTTTGAGATCTTTCAGAGCTCTTTTGATTCCTCCAGTTCTTTCTATTTCGAATGTAATTTTCTGGATTCTTGTTTCTTTTTTGTATGTTCTTATACTCTTTGTTATCTCTTTGCTTATTGCTTCAATATTTCGGATGTTATTCTTTCTTTCTTTGAGCATTTTTCTCCTTTCTACAATTAGCATCCTAGCTTTCGGTCCTATTCGGTCTTTTCTAATTTTATTTGTCGACAGTTCTTTTGTAAGGTAAGATAAGATTTTCTCCAAGGTGTTAGATTTATTCTGAACTGTGTCGTTTTCTTTAATGTTATTTATTTTTAACTTAAGTTCAGTGGATACTGCATCTGGGATTGGAGAATTTATTTGTGTGGTGGTGTTTTTTATATGTTTCCTTGACTTTGATGTGCTTGAGATTTCTAGGGTGGCTCGAACCATCCTATGGTTGGTGTTAAAGTTGAGTTGGTTGACTACGCCTACGTCATTGAAGTGACATCTCATGTTAGATAGAATGAAGTCTATTTCATTTCTGTGTTTCCCGTCGGGCGATATCCAGGTCCATTTTCTATTAGTTTTTTTTCTTGAAGAAGGTATTCATAATTTTTAAATTGAATTCCATGGCAAGATCAACCAGTAATTGGCCATTTTTGTTCCTTTTTCCGCTTCTGTAAGGACCTATTGTATTGTTTTCCCCATGTTTTTGGCTACCTATTTGGCTATTGAAGTCTCCTATGATGATTTTGTTTTTAGATGTTTCTTCTATTGTTTCACGAAGAGATGTGTAGAACTTATTTTTTTCAAGTTGTTTTTTAACCATGAAACCTACACCGTATTGCCCTTTGGTCTCGCCTTTGTAGTATAAGATAAAATCTTCATACTCTCTCACCTCTTCTCCCAACCTTCTGACTTCACTTATGCCTAAGATGTCCCATTTTAAATTTTCGAGAGCTTGTTCTAGTTCAGCGAGACTTTCCTCGGTTCTAAGAGTTCTAACATTGAGTGTTGCTATATATAGGTTTTTCTTGTCTTTTTGTTTTGCTTCTATGTTCGCTTTTAGATTAACAACTGGAGGGTAGTGGTCTAACGTCCCGAGATGACCAGTCTTATTGGGACCTGTTTTTGTGTGCTTTTGTTGTGTTTTCTTTTCATTTTCCGAGCTTTGCTGTCGTCGTTGTTGAGTGTCCGGTTGATTTCCTGATTGCTATTTGGCGTTTTCGCTTTTCCTTAATAAGGAAAAGGCGTTAACTTTACTAAATTTAGAAGTAGGCGTTCTTGGATTTTTTTGTTGTTCCACTTAATGACACTAAAATCATGAGCACTTAAGAGCAACATTGGAAAATCTGGATTTAACTATTATTTTTTTCGATTTTTTGCTTGAGCCTAAAAAATTGTAACAAAATTGGAACTTGGAATGCAGAACCCCCATGGCCCTTCCATGTAACTCCAGGATTAACAGCTATAAAGAATAATGTGATGTTAACCTATATACTTGTCCAATTTACTAGACATTTGAATAGGCCATAAGTGTATGTAATGGTAATATTAGGATGAGAATAATTCCAACTGATTTGAAAAATATTAATGAGATGAAGAGTGTGACAGGCAGTTTTTGGACAAGAAAAGCTAGTGATACACTTCTGTGGAGACAGTTGGGAGAGGCCTTGCTTAAAGGCAAACAGATGTTTTCATATACCTAAAGTATAAGCATGTTTCTAAAATTCTCTTGTGTACATAAAGAGTACTATTAGTCTAATATCAATCATATTTGTTTCTTATGTTTAAGAACACAATTTTTTGGATTACTTTGCATTTTTTTACATTTTACTTAAACCTGATGTTAAGAATGCCTTAAAGCGTCTGTGGGTACAGGTAGACTTGAGGTGTTATTTGTCATTACAAAGTTTTGAAAAATGAAACTACACTCGAAACCGACTATAACGACATCGTTTACAACGACCGATCGGTTATTACAGCCAGATTGTAAAGTCCCGCCCGAATCTCTAGTAAACTATTCAGCGAACATACCGCCTATAACAACATCGGATACAGCGACATATCGCTTACAACGACAAAACTTTATCGATATTCATCGACTATAACGACCAACCGCTTCTTGTCCCAGCAAAACAAAACAATACGGACGAATTTAAATCTAATTGATAAGCATTGAAGGAATATTTAGGCGCGTATAATTACCTACGCACTTTTTCCCACCTCATCCGAACCGCTTCCCGGCCATTTGACCTTGCATATTTTACACCAATTGTTTAGTAACATTTCATTTGACATCAAGTTTACATACATAACCTATACCTAGATAGATATGTACCTATAATAAATAATATAACTACACAACTAATATAACTATGTATGTAATATGTGTATTGCTTATAACAACTATCGGATATAACGTAGGCAACTATACGGTCCCTTCAATGTCGCTATATCAGGTTTTGACCCATCATCATCACTCATTGATACTAATTAACGTTTCTAGTAATGTATAAAGAGCTAACCGTGTCTTGAGATCTTGCAGTGCGCGTTGTTGCTTGGTTTTATTTGGTTCTAAATAAATAGCGAAGTTATCCGTAAAATTGTGTTTCAATAATATCAATTCTTTGTTGACCCACAGGACGTATACCTAGTGCACATTCTAAACGAGATGTCGGGCAACTCGTTCATAGTGTTCGTGTCGACGTGCGCGGGCGCCCTTCGCGCGGCGCTACTGCTTCGGAACCTCGGTCTGGCCGCGGTGCCGTTGCACGGACAGATGTCGCAGAACAAGCGGCTCGCTGCGCTGAACAAGTTCAAGAACAAGTCGCGGTCTATACTCATATGCACCGATGTCGCTTCCAGGTAGGTTAAAGACTTTTAAGCACTTATTACACTATCCTTTTTGTGTAGCATCCTACTTAGGAAACAGGCAGATGTAATCGCAGTTCACTACTTAGGTTCCTACCTTCCTAATTAGGCAGCTAGCGTCCTAACTAGGAAGGTGACTGGAGGCCCCACTCTGTAAGATGATAGAGTACCTGCCTATCCATCCTACCTTCCCTGCGCAACCTCGGTCTGGCCGCGGTGCTGCTGCACGGGCAGATGTCGCAGAACAAGCGGCTCGCCGCGCTGAACAAGTTCAAGAACAAGTCGCGGTCTATACTCATATGATGATGTCGCTTCTAGGTAGGTTGAAGACTTAATCATACCTATCCATCCTAACTTCCCTACACAACCTCGGGCTGGCCGCGGTGCCGCTGCACGGGCAGATGTCGCAAAACAAGCGGCTCGCCGCGCTGAACAGGTAGGCGGGCATAGATGCGTTAGTGATTGATTTTGTAGTATTTTTTAGTTAAAAGAGAGAGAGCGTTCGGAGCCGCACTGCTATTAGGGAACTAAGGGAGTGTATGAAACCATTTCCGAACGATGCGTCATGGCCGTACGAGGCCATTTCATACAATCCTATAGTTCCGTGAAGCCTCGCGGCTTGACGCAAGCCGCATTGCTCCGAAGTCTACTTTTAGATACAAAATTACATAAATCCATACTAATATAATATATGTGAAAGTGTGTTTGTCTGTCTGTCTGTCCGTCTGTTACCTCTTGACGCTTAAACCACTGAACCGATTGAGATGAAATGTGGTATGGAGACAGTTCGAGACCCTGGAAAGGACATAGGACACACACATAAAAAAATTAATAGGGTGAAATGGGGGATGAAAGTTTACGAGTATATGGAAAATCCAACTTTTGCGGGCGAAGTCGCGGGGAACCACTAGTATTCTATAATGCACAACTTAAAAAATAAAAAGAAAAAATACAAGTACACACGGCCGCACGTCAGACTACCCCACTTTCACTTTGAGACTGCCTCTATTCCCTACGTAATAAAAGCTATTTTCTAAGTTCAGAGGTCTTATCGCTAGGAGTGATCTCTTTCAGACAACCTTTGGGTTTGTTAAATCTCTTAAGTCTGATGTGGGACCAATCGGAAGCAGTGTAAGAGGGACAAATTAATTTAGTTAGATCAGACAAATGATCCCTATTGTTTGGATACCTATACCCGGCCCGGCGAACCTTGATCCCTATGACAGTTCATGTTAGTGATAGGTCGTGTCGATGAAACTTAACTTTTTTAACCGACTTCAAAAAAGGAGGAGGTTATCAATTCGACTGTATGTTTTTTTTTTGTGGCTATGTTACCGCATATCTCAGTCAGTTGTGGACCGATTTGAAAAAAAATATGTTTACCTAGAGGCTATACCTTCTAGTTGGTCCCATTTTGGCCCAGTCGAGATCTGATGATGGGATCTTGGTGTAATCGAGGGAAACCCTCAAGGCACGTATAGTGTTTTCGTACTAGTATCTTAATGTTGACATGTTGTTATATCTGATAGTCATTATGTGGAGCTGAGCTGATGGTAAAACTCCTTAAAAATTAGAAGTTTAGTAATTAAAACACCAGATGTTTTGTCAGGTACTGTATAGGATGCTAACAAAACAAAGTCAAAGGCGCAGCTCCCTCCTCTTTCCCCCCCCCCCCCCCCTCTTAACCCCTCCCTCCCGTCCCCAACAATAAAAATATATAATTACTTCAAGAAATATATAATTACTGCAAGAAATCAATTAACTCTTACCGCTTAAACGATGGATTTGATAGTCTGAGTACCGAGAAAGGACATAAGAACAGTTTTTATCCCAAAAATCTTTTGTATAGGGAATCCGATGATACGATATACAACAAACTAATTTAAAAATGCTATTAGCAAATCTTTAAATGTTCTTCTTTAAACGGTCTTCCTTCTCGTTACTACTTTCTTCCAAATGACGCTGTTGCATTTGAACAGCGCGTTTAGTAGGTCTACCCATGTTGCACTTTACAATAAATTTCAACTAAAAATAGAAAAAAAAGACTTCAAAACTGACTACAGTCCTAATTAAAACTAAAAAAATTATTTGGTTTTGTCCTACAGTTAATTTTTAATTCTCTTGGGTATACAATCGTGAGTGCATGTATGCCGCGCTCCGTTATATTCAATAGAGAATGTACTAATACTTAAGTATGAAAAACACTCATAATTTATCACTTAATTATGCCACACATGAAAACTGATACTAATAAAATCTAATCTTAAATAAAACAAAACCTGGTGTCCCCAGAAATATTTTATAAATTTGAGTGAAATAAAAACAATTTCATGCAACTTTTTAACATTCAGCACTTATACCTTAAATGATTATTAATCATGTACACTCGTTTCCATTATCGACATTTGTTTATCGATATTTTTCCGCACAAGTCGATATCTTCCGAACGAAGTAACTTTTACAGGACGTAAACGTAAAGTCTGATTGAGATCATTTCTTGTAAATGTTAAGAATTGTTATACAGGTACGCATATATCTACCTTACCTTAATAAATGGCATTTTTAGAAGCTTCTAATTCAATTCTAATGTAACGGTGACGCCACTACAATGTTGTGTCGTAAGATTAACTGTCAATGTCATAGGGATCAAGGTTCGCCGGGCCGAGTATAAAAAAAGTTATTTACTTTGTTGGTACATAAAAAATCTAGATTATATTCTTGTGTGATATTAATACGCAGCTTCACTCACAGTGCATTTATTTAAAAAAGAGGTAGACCTGTCATTTCTTACTGCGCGGCGATTCGAATTTGATGCTCCGAGCACACGTTGTTTTATGTGTCACATGTCATATCTCAATGCAAAATTGTGCAAATTACACAAATTGAGGCAATCAATTTCCACGTGCTAATGACTCATTGCGTAGCTTTATGAATACTAAAATAGCTACTCTACACAGAGGTCTGGACATCCCCCACGTAGACGTGGTGATCAACCTGGACATCCCACTGCACAGCAAGGACTACATCCACCGCGTGGGTCGCACGGCGCGCGCCGGCCGCGCGGGCAAGTCCATCACGTTTGTGTCGCAGGTGAGGAAATGTATATTAACGTTACAGCACTGACCTCTATAATACAAGTACGCTGAACCAGCCCTGTGTTACTCCCCGCATAGGTAGCAAAAACGTACCGTCGCGCGGCGACCGACCGTGGTGGGCTAATCGAGTTGGGTGTCGCGAAGCGAGCAGCGACACGCTCCACTATTTGAGGCAAAAATCCGGTCAAAATTATTTAGGGGCCTATATTATCTCAAAACGTAATGAAAAACAATTTTTGATCAAATTATCGATTTAATATATATATAAGTACATTTTTTTTTCAATGGTTTCAAACAAATTGAATTTTGTTAAAAATCATATGCAATCTTATTCGCTGATGACATCAGAATCTTCCCCTATATCACCATCTTCGACAGTATTGTCATCAGACTTGTTTAAGTTCGGTGTTGCTGCAATTAAAATCGTCTTTGCTTCGTTGGAAAATGGCAAGATTTTCTTCTTATTCTTTGGCCGACTACAGCTGATGAGAGGATCGGATGTCAGAAGTAATCTATTTAAAACGTCTCTGTTACATTCCGTGCATAGTCCACCCGATATTTGCGCAAATGCTTATTTCGTGCTTCAGCGGCCTCCTCAGACAATTGTCCTATTGGAAGAATTGCCTCTTCCATCACCTGCGCTCCATGTATTAGAATTTTGTGGACTGTAGGCGACATTGGATGCCAGCCGTACAATTGCACATATAGTTTGGCAGTGTCTTGAGCATAATCATCGAATTTTTGGTAATCAATGTTATAACCACTTGGTATTACCTCAAGAATCACTTTAAACCTAGTAATTAATTCCCTGTTGATGCCGGTGATGCGAGAAGAGCATTCTGCGTTTTGAAAAAATCTCCTAGACGTATTCCCATCATTACTATTTCCATAGCCAGCTTTGGGAACATCAACAAGCAGACCCATTTCAGCTCTAAAACATTTCTGTATTTTCTCTTTTGTTTCTTTAACAATTTTTTTATCTTCTGGTGTACGGGCTTGCCACTTTTTAATGGGTTCTTTATATGCTAAATGCAACAATAACTCAAAAAAGCGTATTCTGGCATGGAGTACTGAGAGCCCGAACCTTAGAGCTTCTTTTTTTATGGCATTTTTTTTTAAATTTATTAAAGTCTTTTGATGTTTGACCGCATATATAACATCGCATAGTTGATGCAGTGTCCGTTGCGGAGTTGCAGACCTTTCCGTCTACCATTGTCAGCAAAATATTGTGAGTGATTTGCACTGATGTTTCACTTTCTTTAGTTTTTATCAGATCTTTGGCTTAATTTTCGATGTAGTTTATTTCTTCTTTAGTGACATCTTTCGTTTCATGTACGAATCGAGCTCTGATCGGTCTGCAAAATCTCACCGAAGAAGGAGTAGGCAAGCCTGTGTATCTCCCCGCGGAGGTAGCAAAAACGTACCTACGCGCGGCGCACCTACGTAGGTGCTAAAACAAGTTGCGTGTCGCTACCGGCCAGTGCCACGCTCGCGCGTTTTATTCACCGGCGACCGCGCGGCTACGTTGCTGGCTGGACGAGAATGAATAAAGTACCAGAAAGAGGCTCTAGATGGCGTTAGAAGCTTCTCGTAGCAGTCAACCCTATCGCGTCGCGTGATATTACGTCACTGAATAGGTTTAGTGTATTAAGAATCATATTCCAGAGCAATAAGTATGAAATTATCTTGCAATGGATTTTTGTAGGTGTCTACACGAAAATGTGCTTGACTCTGAGGCGAACTAAATTACGCCATATTGTTGACGACATTGAGTAGACATTTCTTTGAATACAATTGCTAAGTCATACTTCTGTACGAAGTACTAGTATTCTGTGGAGTAGGGTTCTGCCAAATGGTTTTTATTGTTTGACCATCAATAGAAACGACCAACCTCACCGGAACAATCGAGCTCACAAATATATTTGAATCATCATCTGTGACACTTTCAAATTTTTGCTTAAATGGAGTTTGGTGAGATCCATCACATCCCCATTTTGATATCAAGAGTAAGTGCTGCTTTTCATTGTCAGTTAACGTATCTATAACTTCTTTTAAATATTGAATGAGGCGCAAAGACGTATGATCGAGCAAAGCTTGAAGTTCAACATTAAAACTGGTCTCCGTAACAGTTATTTTGTCATCATCTGGGTAGCACTCTTTTTTCGCCTTTTGCAGCAAAGAGTAACAAGGGTAGATATCTTTGCGTCCACCTTGTAATAAATTCCACTGGCTTCTTGTGAAATTACCTTCAACAAATAATGATAACGCTTCCCGTGGGGTATATTTCATCTTCACGTGGTCCATTTTAGACGAAATTAATCTTCTGATCTTCTTGGCTCTTGTCGGCGTTGAAGTTATTTCTTTGATCATCATCGAAGTATCATTTTTCCCTGAAGTGCCCTGACTAACACACGCAGCGAAAATCAACTCCTCAACTGGTACGTGAGCCCGTAATTCTTCAGCTTTCCGCCGCTTGCTCCTTTCACTCAACTCGTGAAACTGTTTAACTGGGCGACCGCTCTTGTGTGACGACCACAAAGGAAGCTCTAGTGATGTTTTAAGCCATTCCTCATTATTTTTCAAAAATCGTTTATCTGTGTAACTAGCTGCCGTCCATTTCTGCTTAAAACTTGTCTTGAAATGCCTCAAACAACGAGACAACACATTTCTATTTTTGTCGCGCAAAAAGTCAGCTCGGCAAGCCTATCTTCTAACAAGTTAAATTTCTCATCGATTCTTTTTCATTTAAATTCCTTTAGGATATAAAGTTCCCGCCTAGTCATAGTTTTCACCATTTGCGGAGTACCTGAGAACAAATGTACATACATTGTATTATTTTTTTTAATTACACCTACAAACTTATATAATATTTTTAAAAAAAGGGGGTACGTTGGGGGACAATTTTATTTCTGTTGTGGTCAGGAGAAGGTTAACGCTTTATTATCATAATAAAAATGTTGCACGACAAAGCCCGACACATAAACAAAAACACTAATGTTATAAAATTTTAGGAAAAATAGCACGTTATGGAATGGCAATATAAGATTAAATATATAAAAAACTGTAATTTATTAAAATATAAAGTACATACCTTCAGCTTCCATATTCAATAACTAATTTTCACCACACACACACAAGCACCAAAAAATTTGCAAAGTTATCCAGAGCGCCGAGAAAAAAGTCATGCGTTTTACACAATGGCTGAGTTCCGACTGATTCTGTGGTGAGAGCGCAGGTAGAAAACGGGTTTGGAGGCGCGCCCTGGATGGACTAGTTATTGTTTTTTATGAAACGTGCATTGTTTGTGCCATTTGGCAAAGTTTGGAAAATACACTTTTGACCGGATTTAGGCTTCAAATACCCCTTAGTGCGGTCCCGCGTTTTATTCCCTGGCGACGCGTGGCACTACGTTGCTGGCAGGACGAGCATGAATGAAGTGCTAGAAAAGTGCGCTAGATGGCGTTAGTAGCTTCTTGTAGCAGTTAACCCTATCGCGTCGCATGATAGTCCGTCACTGAATAGGTTTAGTGTATTATAAATTATATTCTAGACTTATAAGAATGAAATTATCTAACTTAACTATAATAGAGAACCTTACGTATGTTTACTGTACTCTACTCTAATTAGTTCCGTGGACGCTTACTACGGCCGTTAGCGTCAAAATGGCGATAGTCAAATAGCTTCATTTTTAGGTTGACAGTATGTAGTCCAGCTTACTTGTATTATAGAGGTCAGAGCGTTACAGGTATGCTAAGTGCGGATTTTTTGTTGGTAACGTTAGAAGGTGCGTATCCACTAGAGGCCGCTTCAGAACGAGCTATATTTTTCCGGTTTTTATTTAAAAATTAATATAGTCACAATAATCGATTAATAGCGTTGCGGAAGATCTTAAGATAGAGTTGATTCTTCGACTCATCCTCAACTCCAGTGAGAAAAGTGTCGAGGCTAGATATGTCAACTTATAATACCAAAATCCTTACCCGAGGTTAAGAGTAGTGGAGGCAATCTCGAGGAAACATCTTAGAATACAAGTGTTGGTTTGCCTCCGGTCGAGGTCACTTGGCCTAACTTAGTGGATACGCACCTACAAGTCGTGCATTACCTTACCATGCTATTCCCATTTTAATACATTCCATATAATAAAGCCGGGTTTTTTTGCAAAAGTTATTAGAGAGGTCCTTCTGAGGCTAGCTAGAGACTAACGCCAGAACCTAATTTTCAGTTTTGAATAACGTAATTTTGTTTTCCAGTACGACGTGGAACTATACCAACGCATCGAACAGCTGATCGGCAAGCAGTTGCCGCTCTACCCGACTGAGGAAAGCGAGGTTATGGTGCTTCAGGAACGCGTGGCCGAAGCACAGAGGCTGACCAACATTGTAAGCATCTTCTTTAAGTAATACTCACTTTTTGTCATGGGGGCAGTAATTTGTGGGACCTAAGTTGTAAGGATTGTAAGTAAAATTATAAGACGGAATTAGTGTTGCTGTATGATAGTCCACTATATTCTATTGGTGGTAGAGGCTTAGGCAATAGTTTCTCCGATTATTATAACTCCGTTCGCATAAATAAAATAAGTTTATTAAATAAATACTATCGATACACGAAAATACTATTGATAGTTTCCAAGTTCCAAATTCAATTTCGTATGCACTATCGATAAAATCGATTTTTATTGCAAAATATTGATTCAATTTTAGCTAAGCTATCAATACTATCGATAAGCCTATCGAAATTAGATGATATCCGAGGTAAAACCTACTACGAATCTATTCATAGGCCTTCTATCCTAAGATTTAGTTAGATGCTTTCATTCGTCTATGCAAAATCGAGGCCTTATTTTTCTTATTCTCAGTTCATTATTCCAGTCGGTCAAATATTCGTGTAAACCTAGCAGCCGGCTCCTTAACCATTTAACGAACACCCCTCTCTTTTTCTCTTTTAGGAAATGAAAGAGCTAGAAGACAAGAAGAGCGTGAAGGGCAAGAAACGTGGCGCTGGTGCGGACTCTGACGACGACACGGAGGAGGCAGCCGGTGTTCGCCGGCGGATCAAAGGAAAAGGCGGCAAGGGGGGCCGCGGCAAGTTCGGGGGGAAGCGAAAACGATCTTAATATACGCTTTTGACGGTATTAAAAGATGTTTTATTTGCGCCAACCCTAGATCATGGAAAGAAGAGATATGATATGCATTGGCTAACTGGTCGGACTGGCCGATGCTAGAATGCTGGATTAGTTTGCACGCTTCCAAAGCTGGCGGCTTTTACTAGGACTTTTATATTGTTTCAAATTATATTTGTTCTAACATAGGCCAAGAGCTACTAACATAAATATGGACCACGGTCTAAATTAGTTTCATTCATAACTCGAGAATCCTGAACCCTCACCAAATGTATTAATGTTACAACAACTACTAGATCCCTTGTAAGCAGGCCCGGTTTCCACCAAAGCAGAGAGGAGAGGAGACGGGAGGATAAACCAATTATTTTCACATCTCTTCCCCGCTTAGCTTCGATGGAAATGGATCGAGGAGATGTCTTATTTTTCTATAGAATTTTGTGCGGCGAGCGGGCCAGCGGCGCGGCAGAGCGGAGAAGTGTCTAGTCGGGCGGCGGCGGCGTACATGACGTCTTCCTTTTGTAGACAGAGCTTGACTGGTTTCGGTCTTTCACAGCTCACATCTCTGCTACACAAAGCTCACATCTCCTCTCCGCTTTGGTGGAAATAACCTGCCAGCTTTGCAGCACATCTCCTCCCGTCTCCTCTCCTCTGCTTTGGTGGAAACCGAGCCTAAGGAGCACAGTTATTCATTTTACGGAGAGACGGAGGATCACAGTACCGGATCAGAGCTTCTTCAGTCTTTGGACCAAGGCAGGAGGGAAAAGTGGGGGGCTACAGTTAGGAATATGGATTTCAAAATATCAAGCCGTAAGGCTTGGAAGGTCCCTGCATCGACTGTCAGGGAAACAACAACATCAAAAGAGTAGCGCAAAGATCAAGCCCGATGCCATAGTTAATCCAATGTTGAATGTAACTAGAGCTAAAGGAGACAAGCTGCTTACTAAACATGTCAAGAAGGCCCTCAGAACTGCGAGAAGAGGGGCCCCTACAAAGCAGCTCGTGTCCAGACCTTTCATTGTCGATGAAATAACAGACGGCATAAGGCTTCTACAATTTAGAAAAGCGGCAGGCCCAGATAATATGTTTAACGAATTTTTTCGTGCCATGGGCCCGGTGGCGGTGGGGTGGCTTGCTGCGCTTTTTAATTTTATCGTAATCAACAACCGGCTACCAAAAGAATTCAAATTGGCAAAGATCATCGCCCTTCTTAAGCCTGGAAAAACTGACGACGCACCTGAAAACTTCCGACCTATATCTCTACTAAGCTGTGCATACAAACTTTTGGAACGCCTCATCCTCACTAGAATTACCCCATATATAGAGGCCGTCACCCCGCCACAACAAGCTGGTTTCAGAAGGGGGACGAACCAAGTCTTGGCTCTAACCACGCATATTGAAGCGGGTTTCCAGAGAAAACTTAAGTCTACAGCTGTTTTTGTAGATCTGACAGCCGCATACGACACCGTCTGGAAACAGGGGCTGATTTATAAGCTTCTTAAAGCGATTCCTAGCAGGGAGTTAGCAGACATCATCACTAATATGCTAAGCGAGCGAGAATTCGAAGTGTACATGGGTGACGCTAAGAGCCGTAAGAGAAAACTAAATATTGGTTTGCCGCAGGGATCTGTGCTTGCTCCGACTCTCTTCAACCTATATATTCACGACCTACCACCTACTGAATCAATTAAATTCATTTACGCAGATGATATAGCACTTGTGTCGCAGAGTGCAGAGTTCAAGCCTAGTGAGGAAACACTCTCAGCAAATTTGGTGAACCTTAATTCATACTTCTACGCCTGGCGCTTAATACCCAGCACAAGCAAAACAGAAGTAGCGTGTTTTCACCTAAATAACAGACAAGCTAACTACCAACCAACTGTTTCTTTTAGAGGAGACCTCTTGAAGTATAATCCATTCCCTAAATACCTAGGAGTGACTCTGGATAGAGCCGTAACATACAAAGAGCACCTCCATAAACTCTCCCTAAAAGTGGACTCACGCAATAACTTCCTCCATAAACTCTGTGGTACTACCTGGGGCGCATCTGCTGAGTGCCTGCGGACGTCGGCTGCAGCGCTGGTATTCTCGGCTGCTGAATACTGTTCCCCAGTGTGGCTAGAAAGTGCGCATACTCATAAAATTGACACCAAGCTGAATGAGGCCATGCGATGTGTGTCAGGCACAATTTAGTCCACTCCGCTCCACTGACTCCCGGTCCTAAGCCATATTGCTTCTCCACACCTTCGGAGGCTCCACGCGCTAAAGCGAGAAGCGGATAAAATACAGGCAAACCATTCCCTGCCCATACATCAAGAATTCTGCTACCCACCTCACCGCCGACTCAAATCGCGCTTCCCTGCCTACGAAACAGCCAGAGGTCTCTGTGCGTTTGACATTGACACGAGCTGGCGAGATGAGTGGAGTGAAATAACAAACGTAACAACACTGCAGGCCATAGATCCCACGGCCAGGCCAGATGGTTTCGTCCTACCACGTGGACTCTGGTGCCGCCTAAACAGATAAACATCTTTTTAGGCTTAACATCTTTTTAGGCTTACACAGGACGCGGTCTCGTGGCTCGGGACTCTGAATGTGGATTTATAAGTATAAGTACTGTTAAGAAGTGGAATTGTTTAAAATTATTGTAACGCCATACGATTAAATAAATAAAAATTCATTTTACGATTGGCGTGTAATGACACGCACACAAATGACTACGATTTGTGACCTTCTAGTTTCATGTCTAGTGAGATTTTAGTTCATTTTGACCACATTTTATATCTCTTCTCCTCTATCATCTGAGGTAGCAGTAGCAACCGACCCAGTTTCACGTTACGAAGATAAAATAATCATTTTGACGCATATTTGTTCGTCGATTGAGCCGGCTTCACAAACGTAAACAGGAGTGTAGATGGTTTTGTGACTTAAAAATATTTCGCCTTTTATAAGAAATCTGGTACTTGCTGGCTTTAGGGCGTTTTTAGAAACGTGCGGATTTGCGCAAGCGGGTTTGAGATACATAATCTGTGATGCCAAAGATCATTTCACGTGTCACTACGCTTGTCGCGAGTGTTACGCAACACAGATTAATATATCTGAATCCCGCGTGCGTGAGAAAATCTCAATGGCTCTAAATACACCCTTAGAACTTATGACCACTTTTTTATAACGCGAAAATCACAGAAATAAATTTGAGCAGCAGTCGCTATTAGTGAAGATTAACATCTGATTATTAAAAGTTGAAATATAGGACATTACTTTTGTTGTTGTTTCGACATTTCTATTGTAATTCGACAAGCATTGGGTTCTTGCGATCTTGTTATTCTATTGAGATTATCCTGATACTATTTAACGTCGGACTTGCATTTTGTTCTCGTCGATCGATGTTACGAATAAAAAAAACATAACCAATAGGTACATAAACAATAAAGAATCGGGATCCGTATCTCAATTTGCAAACAAACAAAAATTTTAAATGCTTTCTTACAGTTTATTCTACAAAGTAAACAGTCATTTCTTTTAATAAAAAAATAAATTAGAAAAAAGAAATGCGATCACCGCGCTCCGGCGGCGCGTCAATACCGACGCACTTAAAACTAAGCGTAAGAAGAAATCACAACATGTTTTAATTTTTTTAATCGTTATTTATTATTTCTATACAAATAGAACTGTACAGATAATTTTTTAAATTATTATTTACCACATTTCATCTGCTCTCACGGATAGACTTTTTACAAAAGTGAAAACTATCAACATTTCGCACGGAATAATCGAGATCGCGCTCGGACTCGCCTGCGCCCGCGCGTTGTACGAGTGACTGGCAGTGGCCCCTCCCACCTCCCCTACCCTCCCCTACCCCCACCCCTCCGGCGGTGACGCTGACCATTTATCACAAAATAAATAAGTACAATTTAAATATCGTAAGTCTAATCACCGAAATATAATACAAGAAGCGTGGCAGTGATTCACGTACGAACGCTACGATTTATAAGCTTTTGTTCGATTTAAATGCACTAAATGTACAATATACACGACGACGATCGATCCATTCGCGGGAGGTGAGACGGCGCGCTCCTTAGCGATCTAATGAAATCACACCGGAGATCCTATCGGTAGCTATATTTAGGCCTAAATCACGAATACGACTGCTGTACGAGCTTACAAAATCGCGTCATAAAAAACGTTCTCTCGCATCGCAAAAGAGTAAGCTTAATCACACGCAACCGCCGCGCAGTTCAATAAATACAGTCGAATATGATGTGGTAAACAATTTTATTGTAACATTTAACGTTTAAAAATCGTCGGTACACCAGCGGTACGCGTGAGTTAGCACTTAAATTAATTCCAAACTATTCCGAATTGCTCACTATACACAAGATTAAAACAAATGTCCCGGGACCTGCCCGCCCGCCCGCGCCTTCGGCCTACCGCACCCACTCCGGTAGGGTATCGCCACGCAACGATTGAACAACTTGTTCATTTCGGCTCGATTATTTGTCAGTTGTCGGTCTTGCATCGCCAACAAATCTCATCAATCGTTGCGTAGAATACGTGGCTTTATATTCGAGCGTGCACATCCGTTTCGGTCCCTACAGACTAGTCCATATCGGTAGACGGGGACGGAAAGCGCAAGTATCGGATCACGGATCCTCAAACGTGTGAATTCTAGATTATTCTAATGCGGAATTATTTGGCAGTCTACTCTTTAGTTTCTGCCGGGTTTCCCCGTAACACGATCAATTCGACAGTTCGAAGCTCGCGAGCTGTAGAATTATCCGTTACGGAACCCGGCAGCGTCATTATTTTCTATTACACGACACAAACAAAGGCACTATCCGAGTGGCGTTTCGATCGCTATCCACCCCCGTCGTTTTCGGAATAGTCTACAGGAAGCTCAACTCCGACCGGTCAATCCTCGTCGACCGCAAGAAAACATGCGGCCGATAAGCGGTGCGGCCACCGTCATAGATCGCTCGCCACTCGCCGCTGTGATGTCAAATATAACGGGCTTATCTACATTATCTTACAACATCTAGCGCTAACGACTACGGCTACCGGGAAAATAATAGTTTGCGGCGAGACGAGCGACCGACGACGCAGCCGGCCGGCGAGCGACTCCCGGGCGCCCTATATCAATATCACATTGTTTTTAATAATAATAATCCCGCGAACGGCTGAAACTAATCATTATCGCATCACATGATATCTTTCGCGCACTCGTTTTTTTTTCTAATTCGTTACAAAACTCGTATTGTCTATACGATATAAAAAACTGCCAGAAATGCGAAGTTCACTCGACGATCGTCGCAGGTGGCCAGGTGCCGAGTAGTCCACTGTCGCGGAGACGTCCACATAGTTACAGAATACTGTCGTACAACGGAATGGAGGCGAGGGCGGCGCGCTCAGTTCAGGTCGCGGTCCTCTAAGTACTTGTACTCGAACGTGAAACCCTCCTTCTTTCTCTGGCCCCACTTCTCGTAGTCAAAGTAGATATATGTGCCCTGAAACAAGAGAAAGGAGATAATATAATATAATATAATATAATAATATAAAATTTCGACAGGCTCTGCCAACGCCAGGGTGGCCGAGAGGTTAGGCAATCGCCCGGTATGCGAGGAACGCGGGTTCGATTCCCGCCTCTGGTGGTCGATTTTTTCAAGTGCAATATTAAGAGAAAGGAGTTCTATTAAATTTTGCACACAAAAATTTATCGACTGCGTCATCCGATGGAACTCGAACCCATGAGCCTTCGCTAATAACTTGCAAACGAATTGCTTAAGTTCAACAAATAATTATAAGGAATTCTATGTTAACGACCGTCTTGGTGTAGTGATTCGTGACTACAAAACCAACGGTTGCGGGTTCGAATCCCGCAAGCGACAAATGTTTGTGTGATGAGCAAGAGCATTTGTACCTAAGTCATGGATGTTTATAAATGTATATAAGTACGTCTATCCGTTATCATAGTCACCATAGCACAAGCTCCAGTTTGGGGATGTGAAACAATTTATTATTATTATTACTATGATGTTATTCTGTTCGCAAGGTTTTATTTCAGATTCCCTGAGTGAGATTCCACAGTGTATCGAAAGATCATGCAGTCATGGCTTTAAAAAAATGTTTACTGGTATCATTATTCTTTTTCCTTGTGTGCTACCTAAATCGGACTAAATCCTCCCTGACCGGCCTGGGATTTGTTGCTTTTTTAAATAGTTTAGGTATTTTGGCGTAGGCCTTTTAATTATAAAAAATCCTCAAATTGTATTTCGTCATACTATTTGAATAATGAGAATCACTTACTTAATATTTAATTCTATTCAAGAAAATGATTTTTCGGCGACCAATAATCAAAACTAATTGCACAGACACATTCATTAATAAATGTATTTTCTTTCTTTCTTTCTTCTTTCTATTCAAATACATTCAGCATTAGTCGTAGCAGCTGTGACCATACCACGACACTAATTTTCAATGGGTAAAGTGAACAGTTATACTTTAAAAAAATATGTTTCCCAAACGCTCATCTCTTTAAGATAGGAATATCCAGAGATCGGAGTAAGTAGATTGATTTGATGTACTTTGGCAGTGCTGGAATAATATAGATATGCATTTTTTGGAGAACCGATAACGCAAATTCCGATTTATATCATAATATTTTACAAATTTTATGTCACCTGAAAATTACTTGGTTTGGCATATAACACAACTTTGTTCTTTTTATTTTTACGACTAGAATACCATTTAATGTTAATACTTTGAGATTCGGGAATACCGAAGGCATGTCTATAGTAGATTATTATATGAGGGACGAAAGTGAACATTCCACTCGAGAAGTTTCTCTACCAATAGCTCGAGAGTGGAATGGGTGCTTTCAACAGAGTTAAACATACTATTTTTCATTTCGACTGTGAGGAAAGAAATAGTGTATCGATAGACTCGATAGTTGAGACAAAAGCAATAGTATCGATAGAATATCGATAGACTGTCGATACTATTGCTTTTACCTCAAATTTCGATAGTCTAACGATACTATTGCTTTTGTCTAGGCTATCGATAGAATATCGATAGTATCGATATTTCAGTTTAATTGAGGCAAAAGCAATAGTATCAATAAAATATCGATAGACTATCGATAGCCTAGACAAAGAAGAGAGAAAGAGTATAAAGTAGGAGGGAAAAGCTATTTCCCACCCGGCTATCTACACATGAAAGTTCAACTTTCCAAACAGGTGAGATGAAAAATTAATATCAATGTTTACAGTCATTGACCCCAAATCAATCTACCTTCTCCGATCTCTGCTTATCACTAATCCCACCGACCTGTTCGTACTCCTCATTGATGACTTTGGGCTCCTCGTGCCTCTGGAACCACATCATGTACTTGGTGTGGAACCGCCAGCTCTGCTTCTTGAGCGCCTTGGCGGCGAGGTACTGCGCCTTGGTGCCCTCCATGTAGTAGAAAACGAAGAATAACGTCTCCGTCGACAGCCGCTGGAAGAACTCTACGGAGTCTGAGTGGGGTAACAGCACCTGGAAACGAGAAAGATACCCTTTCAGACGCACTGCGGGATACCACCCATATCGCGTTGATATTCCAACGATACGAACTAAGCGCTCCTCATCAACATTTATAATGCGAACAGCTAAGTTATGAAACTCACTACTCGCTTCAGTGTTACAAACAGATTACAACCCATAGACCTTCAAACTCAGAGTGAACAGGCTTCTTCTGGGTGAGCTTGCGCCACGTCTGGCTTAATCTAGAGTCAAGAGCAAACCCATTTCGAATATTAATAAAAAAACCTGCTAATTCTAAGGGGGGGCAAATTTTGTGTGTAGGTAAACAGGATTCAACTCGATTGCATTTGTTTATAGAGTTTGTTCCGGTGCTTCTTCTCAGCGCTTGCCAGATTGTCTGTGTCAAGCACTAATAGAGTCCAAAGGTTAAGACATGTTTAGGCCCATATTACTTGTTTTTAAATTTTGACGTTTATAAGTGGCATTTTCTGTCCTAAATTGAATCTTTTATTTTGAGTTTCTGTCAACTTCTTGTGTCAAAATCTTGCTATTTAATGAGATCCAATCTGAGCAGTTCCAAAAATATCAACTTGGGCACTTTGGAGGCCTGTCAAACGTTTAGAAGTTGTGTGAATTTTGTCTTATTTAAATGGCTCCACTGTCAATGCGAGCAACATTGTGCCTTTGTTTGTCTGTGATGTCCAAATTAAGAAGACCTCACACTGCATAAGGTAATTTGATGGCCCTAGCTTTATTCCATTCCATATTACTCTCCGAAATCTGCCTCAATACTGATAAATACAAACTGTGGCAATAATTACGTACGCAACGTACCTGGTTGTAGTATATGGGCGTCTGGCAAATGTTTCTGGGCAGGTAGACCCGCGTCCGCTCTGAGTCTGACGGGTGCGGCATGTGGTAGAACGACGCCTCCATCATCTGGAACTGGAGCTGGTGTTCCTGGGGGCAACAAACGTAGTATGTATTGGGGGTATTAATTGGGGTTCGATTGGGGGGCGATCGATCTGTCATGTCAGCAGCTTGGTAGTTACACTACTGTAACATGCATAACCACGCATGCACCATTTTAGTCCTCATAAGCCGAAAGGAAATTGGCTTAGCTTAGCTTAATCGCAAATAAAGAAAAATGGGTATTTAAAATGTAGCGTCCGGCGGCGTAGTGGCTAGCGGGTTGCCTCTCACGTGCGAGGTACCGGGTTCAATCTCACGTACGGTCATATACTAATGTTTTTTTCTGAACATCAGTTGTTCACTAACCAATGCTCTTACGGTGAGGAAAAAACGTGAGGAGACCTACACTGCCTGCCCTTGGCTGTCCTAACAGATCAGGCTCAGAGTTCCATGTCGACGATACTGCTGGCTGCTACAATAGACCAATCATTGGTTAATTTGGCTTTCTAGGGCCCAAAAAACAATAATTCCACCGGATGACACAGACAAAAATTTTTTGTGAGCGAAATTAATTTTAATTTTGTAAAAACAATAATAACACTAAAATAATACTTACGGAATTAAGTGGCAAGGGCCCTAGCGGCGCGACTCCGAGTAACGGCGGAATGTGCGCCTGCGCTACAGACACGCCTCGTCTTACATTCTGGAACATAAAACAAACAATTATTAGGATAATTAGTTAAATAGCAATGAATACCTCACAGTAGGAAAATACCGCTAAATCGGTAAAATAAAGGCTCCGCGCAGATGGGCCACCGACCACCGCCACCGGTGGCTGTCGCGCGCCATACCCGCACGTCCCGCGCCAACAAAGGTGGTCGGTTAGGTATTTGCCTTTCTTTCTATCGCGTATCCCAATCTCACCTAACCGCGTGGACATCCTTAACCAACCGGGCTATTTTAAAAAAAATGCAATGGGCTAACGATTGATTTTCATCTTAACCCGGTAGCAAACATAAGGTCTACGATGTAGCGAGCTTGTCCAGTAGAAGCCTATTTATAAGCACCTTAACGAGTTTTGGGTTATACGCACTCGGAAAAACAGACACAGGAAGGATCTTTGGCTCACTCTTTGGCTGTGCGCAGTAAAAATGATGATGAAAAGCGCTCCATCCGCGCAGTAACTTGCAGCTTCAATACCTAAACAACAAAGTGAGCTAAGACTGGCAGTAGGAAGTGAAGAGTTTATTATTATTCCTGTGAATGATGCGCGTCGAGGCCCGCTCTCTCGACGGCATCTTGCGCCATGCTCTTGAGCAAGGCTTTGTAGCTGTGGCGCTAGTGACACTACTGTTAGTGACTGGCCTGTCAGTATTATACTTATTTTTCTGGCCTATGTTCAAGCGGTCCCAGGCAAAATTCACACATATGTCAAATGCCATTATCTGGTCGATTTTTCCCGAGTTTTCCGGTCGTATTTCAATACCAGATTTGACCTGTTTAAACTATATCTGCACTTTTCCAACTTGAATATTGGATGATTCGGCCATCAACAGTGTAGATTCTGAAAGGAATACATTTAATACAGTTAGAAACTGTATTATTATACCTGTGAATGATGCGCGTCGAGCCCCGCTCTCTGGACGGCCTCTTGCGCCATGCTCTTGAGGGAGGCGGTGGCGTGGCCGGCGTTGTCGGCGGGCGTCACGCTCGTCGCTGCGCTCGACGCCACGCTCGCCGTCGACGTCTCGCTCACTCGACCACTGGAAACAACATTTGTTTTTATAATTTAAGCACAGCCTCTTGTTACTTAAAGCCTTCCTATTGAGTCACAGTCGGGGCCACTAGTGGCTCAGAGTCTCTGTATATTGAGCTCCAGTAGTTGTTACTAAACGCGACCACAAGTAGCTTAGAGTCTCTAGACATTCGAGCCACTAGTCGCAGCCGCTAGCCACTAATCGGGACCACTTAAAGGACTTAGAGCCTCCTTCCACATTGAGCCAGTAGATGCGGCCAAAAATGGCTTACAGCCTCCCCGCACATTGGGTCATTTAGTCGCGGCCACCAATGGCTTAGAGCCACTAGTCGCAGACACTCAACGCAACCACATATAGTTTAGATTCTCCGCGCATTGAACCATAAACTGCGACCACTAATAGGTAGCGCGGACGACGCCCGCAGCTTGTGCCTCAAGCGATGCTACTGTGGTTATCACAGCAAGCACTCTTTACAGGAAATACTGAAGCAAACAGTCCTGAAAAGAGCTATCCCTATCACAGAAACAGTACAGTATCACAGAAACAAGATATAAACCCTGAGAAGAGCTTTTGTATTATATGCAGCGCAGTCTTCGTCGCGACAGGGAACGCCTTTACACACCTCTATTATGATGATAATGGTGGTAATGTTGTAGCGACTCACTTGTTGAGCGCGTGGTGCGCAGGCCCGTTGAGCGCGGGCGGCGAGGCGGGCGCGGCGGGCGCGGGGGGCGGCGCGGGCGCGGGCGCGGGGGGCGCGCTCGCCGGCACCGTCAGCGCGGTCACTAGCGGCAGCGACGCGCTTTTTGACGTCTGCGAATGTACACATGTTTATTATTATCTGAACTAAGCGCCCGTTTATATGGGACGCCGGGAGGCAGCGCGGCGGCCGCGCGACTTTTTTTTTATGGGACACCGAGAGCCGCGGGGCTACCGCGTACGCGTGTTCTCAAGAATTGACTGTTATAGTAAAATAAGCTCTTCAGCAACTAAATTTAAAGTTAAAATTAATTTATCAAAAAATCCCTTTGCGCTACAAATGCGAGCTGATCTCATTCAGTTGCTTTTGGTACATCTTGAAATACACACGTGTTCGTCATGAGTTACTTGACGAAAAATAAAAAAGTGGTAATTGGCCAACGCGCTTTTGAGGGGCGCGGAGACGCATCATCCGGAAAATTCGGGCAAGGTAGGTAGGAGGCGGCAACGCGGTGGAAACGCAGCCGCCTCGTGATTCGAAAGATTTTTTATGTTGTGGCCTAGGTAATTGTTTAAATTTCCTACGCGTCTAACATGCGGACGCCGCGCGACGGCCGCACGAAGTTTTTGCGTCGTCTAACTGCAGCCAAAGTCGGACCGCATTTAAGCGGCGCAGCGCGACACTGCGCTACGCTTCAAAATGTTCTCTCGTAAGTAACTATGCTGCGACGCTCACTGCAGCTGTAATGCGACATAAACCATACGAATTGAGTGAGAGAGAGTGACAACAGCATCCTGATGACAGTGGCAGATGATTCGCATGCGCCTATACTAAGGCACTTCGTGCGGACGATGACCGAAGTCGCAAATAGCACTGGGTCGCGTATGCAGGGAGTGGTACTTAGGTACATGGTACAGTAATAAAAATAAAATAAAATATAATAAATAAATGTATGAGTACTACTTCCTATTTCTTAGTAGTCCGAAATAAAAAGATTTGATTTGATATATACACAGTCAGGTCATAAGTTCTGTCACACTTTTGAATTTAGAATGCTGGCCACAAAAAAGTTTATTGAATTCGAATTTCGAATTTTTCATGAAAATAAGTGTGTACTTTTTAGAATTTTCCTCATTTTTAAATATGGAGTAGACACTTAAAGAAGACCGTGTCGCGGTTATTGTGTTGCATCGTTGCGGTTACGCGCCAATTTAGATTTTCGACTTACTGAAAAATTGGAATATAGTCAAAGTCAAAGTCAAAAATTCTTTATTCAATTTAGGACACAAAATGCCACTTATGAACGTCAAAATATCAATCAATTATGGCCCATATGGGGCAGAACATGTCTCCTTATCTTTTAAGCCCTACTAGCGCTTCGAGACAAGACACAGACAATCTGGCAAGTGCTGAGAAGAAACGCCGGAACAAACTCAGTCACCACTAGCTGCCACAAAAATAAAACAAATCAAAATAAACAGGTAGGTACATCAGTTTGGTGCAGGCTGGACTGTCCATACATTCTCGTCATTAAGATAGTCTTGAATTTTATAATACCCCTTCGACATTAGGGTAGTTTTGACATGTAACTTAAATTTATTAATAGGTAGTTCGATAACATTATGAGGTATTTTATTGAAAAATTTGACACAATTTCCCAAGAATGAATTAATTGTTTTGGCTAATCTGAAGTTTGGAATGACAAGTTTGTTTTTATTTCTTGTGTTATACGAATGAATATCACTTTTTTTATAACAAGATCTAAATTTTTGCGTACGTACATTATATTATCAAATATGTATTGAGAAGCGACAGTGAGGATGTTAATTTCTTTAAAGAATTCTCTCAGGGATTCGCGGGGACTAAGTTTGCAAATGGCACGAATGGCTCTTTTCTGTAAAATAAAGATGGTATCTATGTCCGCAGCAGAACCCCACAAGAGAAGACCATAAGCCATTATACTGTGAAAGTAACTAAAATACACAAGCCTTGCTGTTTCAACATCAGTCAAATGTCTAATTTTTCTAACTGCAAAGGCAGCTGAAGCAAGTCTCCCAGCCAGAGCGTCAACATGTGGTCCCCACTGCAACTTCGAATCCAATGTAATGCCCAGAAAAACAGTGGAGTTTGACAGATGTAATTTTTCACCGTTGAGTAGGATTTCTGTGTTAGCTTGCTTCACGTTAGACATGGTGAATTTAATACATTTAGTCTTTTTTTTATTAAGAAGCAAGTTATTGCTAGTGAACCAATTTAATACCTTAGAGAGAGCTCCGCTTACATTGTCAAATGATTCTTCGCCTCTTCTTGATTTGAAGACTAAAGAAGTATCATCAGCAAACAGAACTATCTCACAGGAGTCTTTGGCATAAAAAGGAAGGTTATTAATATAGATCAAAAATAACAAAGGTCCCAATATTGAGCCCTGGGGCACTCCCATTTGAAGCGGGGCACCTGAGGAGTTAGTACCATTAACGTTTACTGTTTGTAGTCTGCCTGAGAGGTAAGAATTCAACATTTTAGACGCTTTATTAGATACACCGTAATGTTCAAGCTTAATAATGAGTGTTTGGTGATCGACACAATCAAATGCCTTCGACAAGTCACAGAATACACCAATCGCATCGTGTTTATCTTCATAAGCATCCAAAATGTGTTTGACGAGTGCCACCCCAGCATCTGTTGTATTTCTACCTTTGGAAAAACCAAACTGTTTCTCGTGCAGTAAATTGTTAAGTTTAAAATGAGAGAGCAATTGATTAAATATAACTTTTTCGAAAATTTTGCTAAATGCAGGTAGAATGGAAATTGGCCTGAAGTTGCTTGGGTCACTTTTTTCTCCTGACTTAAATAAAGGTATTATCTTACTATATTTCATTAAAGTGGGAAATTGACCTTAATCAATACATTCGTTGAATATATGTGCTAAGTGAGATGCTATGAGAGGTATAATGGGTTTTATTGTGTCAGTTGATATTCCCCATATATCCTCAGTTCTTTTTTGTTTTAATTCCTTGAAAGTTTTTACTATCATTAAAGGATTAATATGAGTGAAATCAAATGAGGAGTTACACCTCTCAACACTAGACACCAGCAGTGATTTCGCATGCAGAGCGCACGAATTAAGTTGTTTTGTGGTTTCGATAGGTACATTACAGAAGTACTTCTCGAAGGCACCTGCAACTTCATTATCAGATTTAATATTCTTATTATAAATTTTTTATGTAAAAGTGTGATCACGTAGTTTTACAAGTTTCTTTGTTTATAATATTCCAAGTTTCTATAATTTTATTACTGGATTTATTAATTTTTTCACGTATATAATTAGATTTAGCTACCATGTAAACGTTCTTGAATAACTTTGAGTATTTTTTAACATATTCTAGGAATGTTGGGTCATTATAGTATATAACCAAAAGATTAGTTTATCGTACCATAAAACGATACAATGAAGACTCTAGTGTAGATGATAGGTCAAGAAGTTGTCACCTTCGCTCTGTTAGGACTCCAGCAGTGATAAAAGCTGTGAAGGCGCAAATTCAAAGAAATCCCATACGTAAGCAGAAACTGCCAGAAACGGCCCTTCAGATGGGTTTAAGCAGGACCACGGTGAAAAGGGGTTAAGTGAAGACTTAGGGCTTAGGGCATATCGAAAAAAACAGGACATCGTTTGGACGCTAGTTTAATGGACCTGAGACTGAAGAGATGCTGCGCTTTGTTGAAGCGGTACGCGGGAAAAAAGCATCGCGAAATTCTTTTTTCGGATGAAAAAAATTCACCGTGCGAAAAGCACACAAGACTGGCTGGCGGCGCGTGAATCTACTTCATCTGGCACGAAGACTGGCCCTCCTCCAGTCCAGATTTGAGTCCGTTAGATTACAAGATATGGCAACACTTAGGAGGAGAAGGCCTGCTCAAAGCCTCATCCTGATTTGGAGTCACTCAAGACATCCTTGATTGAGGCAGCCGCGGATATTGACATGGACCTCGTTCGTGCTGCGATAGACGAATGGCCGCGCAGATTGAAGGCCTGTATTCAAAATCGCGTTATCGTAAAATTGCAAAATAGCGTAAAAATGTATGTATCGATAAACTTATATTCGTATTAAGTAAGCTCAGTGAATATCAAAATCGTTGATCACCGAAGCTGTCAAGTGGCCTTTGATAGGAATTACTTATGAGTAGTGTAATTGCAAGTAATAAAGCACTCTGCTAACAATGGCTCAAGCTTTTTATTGGGATATGCATGGGATATGCCGAGAAACCAAGGAAAATACATGAGCTGAGGATCAAACACGTTGTTTTCACGATCGTAGTGACCCAATAAAAAATATTATTACTGTGATAAAGCCATATAGGAAAATTTCAAATACTGATTAGAATTTGATAATGAATCAAACTAAAAATAAAGAACTTACTCGACGCCATCGTTTGCTGTTTTAGTACAGCCTTCTGCTGTGCGGAGACAACGTTCATTGAATCGCTATGGACTCTCATGCTCTTTGAGCGGTTTGGCTAGTCTAAACTCTGAGGTCCACGGGTGAAGCGACCTAACGTAAAGTACCGGTTTCCCTCAGCAAACTAAATTATTAAAATTATTTCCCTTAGAGATTAATTATTTCTCCTAGGAGCCATCTAAAATACGAAAACATAGAACATTTATTATCTAAAAATTTTGTAATTACTAACTTAGCTAAGTGATAGAATTAACCCATGGAGTTACGAGTAGTTCCTCACCTTTATCAACACAACTTCTATGTAACTTTACATAACCACTGAAAACCACGTTCTCGCGCACAAATTTTTTAAAGTCAAAACTTTAAAAAAAGTGGCGCTAATGTAAGTTGCTACGCTATAACCCAACTTATTAAAAACGTTGGTAAATTCAGTATCATTCCATATTAAACGCAATGGTCTTTAATTTAGCCACATAACCTGTCAATAACACTAGTGATGTGTCGATCTATGGTCGATATCTACTGTCCTCCACCGCATACCCACTGTCCTATCCTATGACAAGCACTACGTACGTAATACCAAATATATCAATTCATCAGTTGTCAACTGAGTTCGGTTACCAACTAACCTCAGTTATTCACTCGGTGGCTATCTTTTACGTAATAGCCCTACTGACCAGCCAATGAGCTGGAAGTAGAACTTCATAAGAACCAAACCCAATAAATTTGGTTATTACATCACCTTCGAGTACTCTGGACAGTAAACAGTGAACGCATATTTAATTGATTTAAATTTGCAGTAAGGACATTTTCGCAGTACAGGACACATGTATTCATATTATATTACGTAGTATGAACTCACAGGTGCGGGCTGCGGGGGCGGGGGTAGATGCGTCGTCGTGTGCGCGGGCGCACTCGACACAGGACCATTCTCCACTACTTCTGTAACAAAAATACAATCACCAAATTAGGGAGGATGTGGTATGTTATTTAAATCGCGTCTACCTCTAATATTCCGTACCTAGCCGATAATATAGAAATTGTATAGATCGGCCAACCTGATATCAAGTTGGTTCAGCATGGAGCACTAACTTATCGTGTACTTACGCAGGGTTTTAAAAAAAAAGTGCGTGCCATAGCTTCAGGGTGTTCAGTATCGATAAAGGAACCTGTAAAAAATAAATCCCAAAAAAACCTTATGCAGGGAGACATACTTACATAGTAACTTAAATAGCAATCATTCAATCAAATTTCACTTACAAAAATTAATCGACTGTGTCATCCGGTGGGACTCGAACCCACGTCCCTTCGCTATCCGGGCGAGTGCTCTTACCAACTAAGCTACGGAGGACGTTAGTCAGTCGACGAATTTTTGCAAGTGCTTGCTACGCCAGTGAGCCGGCGTTCGATTTCATCAATACTTGGGGAATGTACCCGCATGTATCCGATGGAAATATTTTTACAAATATTTAACCATCAGTTAAGATGAAATCAAGACGTGGGTTCGAGTCCCACCGGATGACACAATCGATTAATTTTTGTAAGTGAAATTTGATTTAATTTCGTAAAAACTTGCAAAATAATTGCTTAAGTTATAAAAATATAATAAGCAATCATTCAGTTTTAAAATTGATTCAAATATTTTTTTTTTGTGTAAATGCTAACAATTACCTACCTACCTATTGAACGCAATGAAATACCTACCTACGCCCGAACACTTTGATGTATTTTTTCTTGTTCACACACACGCACTTTCTTCAGTAGCCTGTATACGGGTATTATTATTAATACCTATTTTGGTCAGCATATTGTTCGTATTTTCAGCTCACACTGTCGTGTTGGCTAGAGTCATCGAGGACATATCCCACTAGAGGGGAAATGGCATTAGTTTTGTTCCAGAAAAATTCCGCCAAATCCGAAAGATTCCGAATGAACCGACTGAATGTCAAACACCGTATTATATAAGTCAGCCTATTAGATCCCACTGCTGGGAAAAGGCCTCACTTCAACTATGAGGAGGAACGAGCCATACTTTACCACGCTGGCTCAGTGCGGATTGGTGGAGGGGTATATGTAAGGAAAGTGACAAACCTTACTGTCAGAAATTATCAAGCCGCCCTAGGGCCTCTGACTAGGCTTAACGACTAATACCACAGATATTAGCCGGGACCAACTGCTTAACGTGCCTTCCGAAGCACGGAGATGCTAGTCATGGACGTCACTTAAATGGTCGGAATGGTCACCCATCCAATCACGACCGCGCCGTGGGTTGCTTAACTTTTGGTATCACTACCAAAGCGCTGCCGCCACAGCGCCACAAGCACCTAAAACACCGTATTAGTGATGGTCAATAAGAAATTAGTATCGATAGTCGATGTTATTGTTTAATTTAATGGGAACAATATTTTATTACACCTAAGGTTAAACTTTTCACTAATGTGCAATATCCTAAATATAATATCTGATTCTTGTTCCTAAGAAATTTAAGTTAGTCATCAAATTAACCATTTAAAGTATGAATCATCAAAATTGTTATCAATCTATCCCTATTTCCCTTGGTCACGCCATCACGCGTGAACGGCTGGACCGATTTCACTAATTCTCTTTTTGTTGTTTGTTATTGTCAGAAGAAGGTTCTTATGAAAGAAAAAAATAAGAAAATTGCGCGGAAAATTATTAAATTCAGGAATACTTAACCACCATATAAAATTATTTCTAATCAAACCTTAGCGCTTTGGACGTTAAAACATTTTTAATGTAACCTTATGACGTTCGACCACTGACCTCTATAATACAAATACGCTGGACTGCATACTGTCAACCTAACAAACTAAAAAAACCCTAAAAAACTAAATAACAGGACAAAGTCTGTCGGGTCAGCTAGTAAAAAATAAACTTTTGTTTGTAAAACAAATTAACTTCCATAATAACTTGCAAATAAATTGCTTAAATTATAAAAACATGAATTTAAAAGCCAAGTACAGAGAAATTACATTGAAATCTAAATACAGTAAGTATTTTTATTAAAATGCGTTTATTGTTTTCTAATTTCTATAAATTAAGAATAAGGCTCATACTTTATATACGACATCATGTTTTCCGATATATATCTATCTATTTACCTAAGAACAGAGGCATCACTTTTAAAGTTTTAAAGCCCGGACAAGGTTTTTTTTTGAAAAAACAGGCTGAGTGCGAATTCGCACACAAAATTATACCATTATCTACTTCATAGTCACTTAGTCACTACAGGTTTTTCAGTGAATGAGAATGTAGGTAAATACGGTAGGTATTTTGTCTGGAAGGGATTGTTTTAATAATAAATCCACCTACATTATACATCTTTCTGTGTAAATTGCCTTATTTCTTTTATTGGTATGGTTTGCCATAAAGATTTTCTATCTATTTGAAGGCTCCAATTCCTCATTCGCTTCTCATTACATCCATTTATCACCTTTATTATCGTCACACACCTTACAGTAATAGAATCGATACACATATATATTTACACACGCAAACATCCATACTCTTTGCTTTCACTACGCATCTCATTGTTCATAATCCATTAAACCAAGAAAACTATCAAACGTCATGTCAAGTGTCAGCGTTTTGTTATTTGCAAGAAAGTCAATAATTCTAACAAAACCTTCCTCGGTATAGGTAGGTTAATGTCATTTTTGCATAGGTATTGATTCTAGTGCGCGAGTGTAAATATTTGTGTTATCGATTATATCACTATACCTCCGTGCTGCCAAAGTACTAAAATAATTACTGTGTAATGTAAACTGTGCACATATATGTCGATAAGTCGTATAACCAATTCAGCGCAACACTAGTAACGAGTGTTAACGAATAGAATGAGATGACATTATGTGCTAACCACTTAGTGGGAGCAAGATGAGACTTAAACGTCAGTACGCTTGACCGATTTATCTTGAGCCGTAGGAAAATTTTATGAACTTTTAAAATTGCATAATTACTATTACTTACCGACGAAATGACATCACATCCGTTTTAAAATTCGATGTTTTGCTTTTTTTCTTACAACACAGTATAGAACAATACGACATTATGTTAATTATTTATCAAATCTCATTTTTTCGTAACAATTCAAGTATTCACGTTGACGTACCACACAGATCAATTGGGTTTTGACAGAACTGACACCTTCTATTGCGGTTGTCAGAGCAGATAAAGTTTCGGAGTAAAATAGTTTTTACTTCGCCTCTAGTAGGATATGTCCTCGATGGCTAGAGTAGAATAGTATATGGACAAAGTTTGAATATTTAGAACACTGTAAAAGTGACCTTTCGTAAACAGTTCGTAATTCAATATTTTTATGTACTCGTATAAGGATCGCGTGAGGGCAAATTGCACACACGACTTAATTTGGTACACCTGTTATAAAATTCACTAATCAACGGCCGATTGAATAACATCGTGTTTTGTATTGTACTAGTAAACTACAAGAAAAAATATAAATTTTTTTTTAGCTACCAGTTCTTTTCACATTTCAATGAGAATAAAAATGTATATTTTATATACGAGACATACTACTAACGTTTTATTGATTTTTCGGACAAAACGCGGAACACCTGTGATGTGAACACGGAATCCCAGGGTTCCGCGGACCACTATTTAGTGATCACTGACTATAGAGTTGAACTATGAAACTGGCCACTACAATACAGAAAGGGTGACAATGAATCCTATTTTCTCGCATGGTTACAGGCTGCAGATTTAAGACCCTGCGCTGACAGCTATCGGCCAATAGTTTTGTCCGGCCGATTGTTGTGTGCACTTGCATACCGTATAATAAATAAATTGTTTCAACAAACACACCAATACACACCTAGCCCCAAACTAAGCGTGAGCTTGTGCTATGGTGACTAGGATAACGGATAGACATACTTACATACATTTAAAAACATCCATGACTTAGGTACAAATGCTCGTGCTCATCACACATTCATTTGCCTCTTGCAGGATTCGAACCCGCAACCGCCTGGTTTAGAAGTCCGGGGCGCGAACCACTACACCAAGACGGTCGTCAATCGTATCTGGGCTAGCTTTTAAAATTGACCTTATAATATTTGTATACCAGTAATGGTTGCTTATAGTGGACATCTTATGAATTGACATCTCTGTATTACCTATAATCACAAAAAAATTGTATGCGTGGGGTATTAGGAAGAAGACTCTTTTTTCATTCATTCATTTCATCATTACATCCTTTCGCGTATACTCGTCATTATTGTAAAAATAACAAACGCTTAATTTAGCCATATAACGCAACGGCACGTGCGATGAGTCACTGGAGTAGTACGCACATGTCATTGACTTTGACCACGATATTGACCGCAGTTAGGGACGATATGCACACTTTTATAGATATTTTAGAGCCTATTAAAAAAAATAGCTTGTCAACTTTTCACGTTAATAAACACGTGATGAAACTAAGCGTGTTTTATGTAATACAAGCATCACGAAAGTCGGTATGTATGTTCCTTATAGACATAAATTCAACTGAATTACTTAGAATGCGCATGTACAGCCGGTAACACGGCAGGCATTTGAACTATAAAAACACTTTTTTTGGGGTAGTCTGTTGTGCGGGCAGGTACCACAATCTGAAAATGTGTAGTCCGGAGCTTGGCTGCGATTTATCCCAATAGCATACGTTTTAAGTACATCTAGATATGCATGGTAACTTCTCTTCACCAAACAACATGGTACAACCAAAGGGTCATGATTACTGGATGGCCGCGGCGATAGGATTATGAGACGTCTATGGTAGACGAAGTCGCAGGCTACAGCTAATATAAAATACAAGGACACAAACACAAGGAACAACAAATATAGGAAGAGTAAAGAGGTGCAGCCTTTGTATTTTGAACGAAATAGTGTGGCACTACACTTTGGCATTTCCTAAAAGGCAAGTAGGTACTGAAAATATACAAACCGGGGCGTAGAAGTATATGTGCCAATGACAATACATTGACCACGATATGGACCGGGACAAGGACAGTTTTATTTAGAATAATCTTTTATAGACCATAAAGTCTATAAATAGGGTAATAAATCGCTTTTCGTGTCTTGTTCGTAATAAACACATTATTATGGTAAATCGCGGGCTTACATCGAAAACCAGTGAACTGATGTGGCGTTTACTGCTTTATAGGTAAGTGTGATACGGATCACTGATCATTTAAATTATGTTATATCAGACTATGAGTAATTATGAAGTGTGTAAAAGAGATAGAGAAATAAGCTCAAAGGAACAACCAACCATAGATTGTTTTAGTAGCTCGCTTTTCAGAATTCGGAATTGTTACCAAGCAAATTTTAAAGAAGGAACAAAATGAATGTGCTATTAAAGAGTCGACACCCAAAAGCATACGTGTTCACATTCACATTTGTTTGAATCTGAGTCAATTACGTGCGAGTGCATCTTTGTTGTTATGAGTAACGTTCGTGCCAGCGGATTTCAGTCTTATTTTTAAATCCTTTCCTTGAATGAATGAAAAGAAAAACATATCATTGATTTAGTTTTTAATTAGTTCCAATCACGTATAACATGCTGTTCATCGAAAATAACTAAGACACATACTGCCGTACTCAAAGACCTCAAAGAAAGTTAATCCTTTATTATGTCTCATGCCGTCCTTTTATATTTCATTAATAAAGAAAGTGACAGAACGAGACTTAATAATAGACTAAATTTAATTGACGTCTCTGAGTGTGGCATATACTGTTTGTTTATTAATAACATACGTATACAATACAACAACAACATTTATAATGCTACATACTTAAAGGACCAGGGTAATCTTTGAAATCGTCTAAACACAATTAACAATACTATCTTGTTAGTGCATTTTATGATAGGTATACTTCGAACTAGGTCAGATAAGTTTCCAGCACTATAATATATGTGTCAACGCGTCACATTAACAAAACAACGCCACGCGTCACGTGACCACGGACAAACAATGGATTTTTTTATTCACAAGTAAACAGATCACAACAAACATTTACACAGACGTCCTTCAAACGTTAATTACATAATCAGCATTGAACTTCGCTGGGAATGTATAAAAACAAGAAACTACGCAACAACACAACATACCCGATCATATTGATCGCCTTGGGAAAACTCGGGAACACACATGCACACTCAACGTTCAGTTTTCTTTACCATCGTCCATTGTTTATCCGTCATTTGGGCGAGAAAGCATTGTTGTATTTGTTTGCTGATTTTTTCTTTAAAGACGCAGGTCGTCCGTCTTTACAGCCTGGCGTTGTCGACTGAGCGGTCGCCATGTCTCGCTCTGGCGTTGCGCCAAGATCCACTATTTGTACAAAGTTTGGATTCGCGCCAATGGATCATTCGTTTTCGTAATGACCGGTGAATGTCGCTCCATTCATTCGGTGATAACGCGGTTTATTTTGTAAACAACACGACGTAGCGTTATCTTGTGCGCGGATTTGATGTACTCTACACGCAAATAATCGCATTTAGGTAATCAGGATTAGAAAGTGAGGCGAATGACTAACGTATTGAAATGTTTAGTCTCGTGCTATTTTTGTTTGTTATTTTATCTCAGTGCAGTATCATTTAGAAAATAGGTACATTACGTGTTAACTTTAGTTTCTTGGGTTTATAAAAACGCCGAAGAGATACAATTCCAAAGCACGTTTAGCGTGAGGTACCGAAATTGTAAAAGAAATGAAGAATTTAATTCTGTCACTAATAAATCATGCATCATACACATTGTCTCTCGAGGAGCGGTCTTCATTTTCTCGTTGCTTTTTCCTTGGTCTTTTGAGCAAGAGCTACCTTACCCATGTTAGAGTGAAACTTCATGTGCACCCATAAGCAAGCACAAACTTAACAAGTTATTTATTATCATCAATCAGGTACTTCAGTACATAAACCATTTTAAATTTTAGTTATTTTAGATAGACAACGGGCTCGATACAAATGTGCACTGTCTAAGACTAATTTTAAGTTCATTCAATTTCTTTCTGTGCTAAACAAACGAAAAGAGACAGAGAGATGCGATTTCTTACGTATTTTACAAGTTGCGTGTTTTCGTCAAACTTTAGTCGTCATCGAACATCGAGGACATATCCTACTAGAGGAGAAATGTTATTAATTTTGTTCCAGAAAAATTCCGCCAAATCCGAAAGGTTCCGGATGAACCAACTCAATGTCAAACACCGTATTAGTGATGGTCAATAAGAAATTAGTATCGATAGTCGATGTTATTGTTTAATTTAATGGGAACAATATTTTATTACACCCAAGTATCATATCATAATCATCCTAAATATAATATCTGATTCTTGTTCCTAAGAAATTTCAGTTAGTCATCAAATTAACTAAAACGAACTTTAAAATATGAATCATCAAACTTATTATCAATCTACTACATAAATGAATCCCTATTTCCATTGGTCACGCCATCACGCGTGAACGGCTGGACCGAATTCACTAATTCTTTTTAAAAGAACTAAATTAAGAAAATTGCGCGGAAAATTATTAAATTCAGGAATACTTAACCACCATATAAAATTATTTCTAATCAAACCTTAGCGCTTTGGACGTTAAAACATTTTTAATGTAACCTTATGACGTTCGACCACCGACCTCTATAATACAAGTACGCTGGACTGCATACTGTCAACCTAACAATGAAACCATTTGATTATCGCCATTTTGGCGCTGACGGCTATAGTGAGCGTGTGGTGACCATCCACGGAAATAATGAGAATTTACATAAACATATGAAAGTTACTCTATTTTAGTTCCCTGTACACTCGGTGAGGGCGCTTTGATTCGGCACAAAAATTATCTGACATTTCTTAGAGAATGTTTCGTCCAGCGTACTTGTACTATAGAGCTAGGTCAATGCGTTCGACATAGAATTGACAGATATCGTCAAAGAGGATTTAAAAAACTAAAGAACGGGACAAAGTCTGTCGGGTCAGCTAGTATATAATATTTTTTTAAAGTTTTGCTTGCAAAACAAATTTACTTTTATAAAAACAAATAAATTGCTAAAATAAATAATGGAAAAAGCCTACAATATAATTAAACAAATGGACAAGAAACATAAGAGTCGAAGTACAGCTATATTAGATAAAGAAGGGAAAATACTAATGGACTCTAAAAAAATTGTTAAAAGATGGATAGAGTATATAGAAGAGCTTTATTCAGGAGAAGGGATGTCAGAAAGCTATATGGAAAAAGAAGAAGATGTAGATACTTTAGAACTGGGACCTCTGATATTGAAAGAAGAATTCGAAATAGCTTTGAAATGTATTCAAAACGGGAAAACAGCAGGAGTTGATAATATTTATATTGAGATGGTTAAATATGCAGCTTGCAATCAGTTGAAAGAAGAAATTTTTAATTTAATTCAAGAAATGTATAAAACAGGCAAAATACCTCAAGATTTTAATTTAAGCAAGACTGTAACACTACCGAAAAAAGCAAACACACTCAAATGCGAAGAACATAGAACACTAAGTATTATTTCACAGGCAAGTAAAATTTTAGTAAAAATAATTCAGAACAGAATAAGACCGTTAACAGAGTGCTTTTTGGGACCGGATCAATATGGGTTTCGGCAAGAGAAGGGAACCAGAGAAGCGATACTAGCTTTGAGATTGGTAATAGACAGGAGACTGGATTTTGACATGGACACACATATAGCTTTTATCGACTTAGAAAAGGCGTTCGATAAGGTCAATTGGAAAATAATGATGGAAGTACTCAAAGAAGCTGGATTGGATTATAGAGACAGAAGGATTATTTATGAATTATATAAAAACCAAGAAACGGTAATAGAAGTAGGAGAGGAAAACGGAAAGGCAAAAATAAGACAGGGAGTTAGGCAGGGATGTCCACTTTCACCGCTAATTTTTAATTTATTCATAGAATGTGCGATACGCAGAATAACGGAATCAAAAAAGGGGGGCGTCAAAATTAATGGGGCCGTATTTAAATTCATTCGTTTTGCCGACGATATTGCAGCCATTGCAGAAAACAGATTGGAGTTGGAAGAACTGGTTACAGAAATGGACACTATTTTTAAAGAATTTGGTCTCAAAATTAACATAAATAAAACAAAAACACTAATTGCTTCTAAAAAGGAAAAATATAGCCCTATCTCAATAAATAACACAAAAATAGAACAGGTTAAAACCTTCAAATATCTAGGTAGCTTGATAACTAGTGACTCCAGATGTACAACAGATATAAAAGCAAGGATAGCGATGGCGAGACAAGCTTATAATGCAAAAAAGCACTTGCTCAAGGCCAGAATATCAAGCAAAGTTCGCAAAAAACTTGTTAAAGTGTACATTTGGAGTATAGCACTCTATGGATGTGAAGCGTGGACATTGACAAAGAGGGACAAAGAGAGACTGGAAGCCTTCGAGATGTGGTGCTGGAGGAGAATGGAGCGTATAAGTTGGACGGAGAAGAAAACAAATGAAGAAGTTTTGTCTATGGTTAAGGAAAAAAGGAGATTGATGGAAACAATAGAGTGTAGGAGAAGACGAATGTTGGGCCACCTGATTCGACACGACAATTTTATTAAAACGATAATAGAAGGAAGAATAGAAGGAAAAAGGAAGCGAGGAAGACCAAGAATAAGCTACATGCAGCAAATAAAAGAAAAGATAAATGTCGGGTCGTATCAGGAGGTTAAGAGAAGGGCGGAAAGCAGAGAGGAATGGAAAAAACTCCACCGACAAGAGCCTAGCTCTTAAATTTGATGATGATGATGATGAAATTGCTTAAATTATAAAAAATATGAATTTATAAACCAAACACAGAGAAGTCACATTGGAAATCTAAATACAGTACTTAAGTATTTTTATTAGAATGCATTTATTGTTTTCTAATTTCTAAACATTGAAAATAAGGCTCATAATTTATAGTACAACTGGAAACAAGTTTCTTAAAATCATGTTTTCCGATATATCTACCAATTTACCTAAGCACAGAGGCATTATTTTTAAAGTTTTAAAGCCCGAAAAAGCGCACGAACGGTTCCGTACCATATCTACTTCATCTTAGTCACTTTAGAGAATTTCTTCTACCATATCTACTTCATTTAAGTCACTTTAGGATCGTTTTAATAAAACCGCCTACATTATACATCTTTCTGTGTCAATTGCCTTATTTCTTTTATTGGTATGGTTTGCCATAAATATTTTCTATCTATTTGAAGGCTCCAATTCCTCATTTGCTTCTCATTACATCCATTCATCACCTTTATTATCGTCACACAACACCTTACTAATAATAATAGTAATAGATCAATACACACATATCTACACACGCAACTCTTTCATACACATCCATACTCTTTGCTTTCACTACGCATGCATCTCATTGTTCATAATCCATTAAACCGAGAAAACTATCAAAAAAACGTCATCATGTCAAGTGTCAGCGTTTTGTTATTCGCAAAAAAAACAATTATTCTACCAAAACCTTCCTCGGTATAAGTAGGTTAATGACATTTCTGCTTAGGTATTGATTTGAGTGCGCACTATACCTCCGTGCTGCCAATGTACTAAAATAATTATTGTGTAATGAAAACTGTGCACGTAAATGTCGATAAATCGTATAACAAATTCAACGCAACACTAGTAACGAGTGCTAACGAGTAGAATGAGATGACATTATGTGCTACCCACTTAGTGAGAGCAAGATGAGACTTAAACGTCAGTACGCTTGACCGATTTATCTTGAGCCGTAGAAAAATTTTATGAACTTTTCATAATTGCATAATTACTATTACTTACCGATCAAATGACATCCCATCCGTTTTGAAATTCGATGTTTTGCTTTTTTTCTCACAACACAGTATGGAACAATACGACATTATGTTAATTATTTCTCAAATCTCATTTTTTCGTAACAATTAAAGTATTCACGTTGACATACCACACAGATCAATTGGTTTTTGACATACGGTTTTGACAGAACTGACATCTTCTATTGCGGTTGTCAGCACAGATAAAGTTTCGGAGCAAAATAGATTTTACTTTGCCTCTAGTAGGATATGTCCTCGATGTCATCGAATGACTTTCCTACTATATTGTTATGGATTCTGTAATTTTCTTAGACAGCTGTCTAATATGACGTTTTATAAATTATATAAGTCGGGATCATTGGAATAAGTCTTGTCAGGTTTCCCTGTTAACAGGGTCACGGAGGGTCAGATGGCAGACGCTCAACTATAATTACCTGACATGCCATGTCCTGGTTCATGGGCTAAAGCGGACCCTGCACAACCGGAATAACGCTAAGATGATGATGAGGGCATATTGGAATCGAGCCCAATGCCTTTGCATCTTGATCCTATTTTTCTATAGTAAGGAAACTCACCTATATTATTAGGCTGCCTCACATGGTGTACATGCGGCGGACTTGGCGGTGGCGGCTGTTTGCTTGGCGTCGACGCACCCGACAGGCCCGAGTTGCTTATGCTGCAACACACGGATATATTAGCACGCAGCGATCACGGGCGGAGGGGTGATACATTTGCGGCAAGCCTGCTTGGTCGGTATTCATTTGTTGTTTCTTACAAGAGTTTTTACGACAGTTAGGCAAGTCAGTGTGCTTGTTTAAGCAGGCTCCATATTTAAGGGAGTGAATATAGTTATCAATATCTACAACTTTTACTATGAGGTCGTGATCGAAATCCTAAAAGAAAATTATTTATGCTTGATACAAATAGTTCTGCTACCTTGATGACAATGTATGGTGGGTTAGCCAAAGTTTTTTTAAGATTTCAATGATGAATCCAGTTGTAGATATTAATGGCCATATTCATCCCATTATATTATATGGAGACTGTTCAAGCTAGGACTCTGTACATTGTCAATGCAGTCTGAACGAACATCAAGTGGATTTATTTGTTACTCACATTAATCCCTTCAGTATAAGCTATAAACATGATGAGAATATTACATATACGTGAGAATAGCGATCTCAAATAGGTTTCCCAGTTTAGTGACACTTTTTTCCTTATTTATCACACAATAACCTATCAGGCTAAATGTATGTTTGATTTAATCACAGACTTTACTGAAATGATTGGACCAAACAGGCTTATAAAAGCATTGATGAATAAAATTAACTGATAAAATGGAATGAGTGCAAAAATACTTACTTCAATTTCAATATTTCGAGTTTTCAATTGAAGTATGGAACAAATGTGATAATAGCAAAGTTTCATGCCAAAAACCAAAAAGACGTGCAGTAAAAATGGGAGCAAAATGATACCAAGGTCACTTTGCTCTCATTTTTGAATGTGGATAAATTACAGATCGATATTTTTAGAATACGGAGAACAATTTCCAAATAATATGATTTATCGAAATGCTGTTCTTATTCATTGTGAAAACTATACACAAAAATACAAGTGAGCAATCAACATTTTTGCTGTAATACTGACATATTCCTAAGGACTTAAAAAGCTACACAACCTGTGCATATTTTATCTAGTTTCCACTGACTGTCAAACTAATTGTGGCTTGGTTGATTAGGTTGGTATATATTTGAATTTACCCATCAGTAATATCACAAAGCCTCCCAAATCTCACAATGTTTATTCTTACGTTCTTTACTCATAAGAGTGAGACATAAATATAAGCTATGGTTCCACTTCTCGACATTCTGGGCAACAATAACAAACCTAGCTAGCTTTAGGTACGAAGCTACAAGTACATGAGAGAGTGCGACATGCGGGTCGAATTCAGAAGGGCTGCCACGCACCGGTCGGATCGCAGTTTAATTCGACGATCGAACACAATACTTACTCAGGCGCAATGGCTGCGTTCAACCCTACGCGAAGAGTTGAGAAACTGACTACCTGGTCAAATATAGCTCACCAACCAACCACACGTCACGAGCCATTTTCATAGTAACCAACGTACGAGAGAATGACCTTACGCGTGTCACAGTCAAAATGTTGATCAAACCATTGAACGACTGCCGGACAAAATTGGAAATGGTTCTCAAAAATAAAAATGTTTATAACTGGCAGTGGACTGACCTATTGGTCGATGCTGCGGAGTTATTGAGCAAGGAACTAACGTTAGGCGAGCTATTGCCGACGACGGCGGTTGCCGCCCGGAGCGGCATCGGTTTAACCGGCTGCAATACAACACACATCATTTACTATAGTGGAACTGATTAGTTTTGGGTTCGTGGCTCGTGTAAGAAGTTATTGTTACCCCAATAGAAATAAAGGTTAAATGCCTAACAGAGACGGAGAGAGAACGCACGATTGTAGATCTTAGGCATTCGTCCTACTGTCGATGAGTAAACGAGGAAATATCTGCGATTTACTCGCTCAGGAAACGTACAATAGATAAAGATATTCCGTGTAAAAGAGATGCATACATTAATAATTGATCGCTGACTTCACACTGACGGCGAGAATTGGCTTTACTAGTTTGTCTCTGAGCGCAAGAGCTAGTTTCTAGCTCTACTCGCTTCTCGCTCGCTCGCATTGTTGCTGTGCGAGAGCGAGTAAGGCTAGAAACCAGAATAGAGTTGGAAATTTGTTGTCACTGGGTATAAAGCGAGTGTTCTTGGGCGACTGCTTTCGCCGAGCGAGTTTATCTTTGATAGCTCTGTCGCTCAGCGACAAACTAGTAAAGCGAGTTCTCGCCGGCAGTGTGAACAGTCAGCGATCAACTATTATTGTACGCATCTCTTATTTACACGGATTGTATATCTATTATACAATATCTTATCGTTATTGTAACTATGGTGAAAATTGTTTATTTTCAGCTACAAAAATAGATTTTAAGGAACTTGGTGACCATAATAATCAAAAATGTGTATACTATATTTTATTTAAAGGAGCATTGAATACTAGGTTGATAGGCGAAAATTAGAATCTAGGATTTTATTCTCATCATTATCATCAATTTTGCAACGAGTTATTGTACCGTTATGAATATGATAGCAAAAACAAAAGATAAATAAATAAATATAGATCAACATAACAGTGGTAGAAAACAGGACAGTAATAAGTTATTGTTAGTTTGAACTGAAAGCAAAAATAAAATACGCAACAAGTTGTAAACATTTCTACGTCACAATTGTATCAGCCTTATCGTTTGTAAGCAACAATAACGGATAATACTTTAAATTCGATGAGCAAATTCTCTCCCACGGATATAACAGCAAACGTACTGTATTTGCCTATGAGTACGTACAGTTATATTTTTCTGTGACAGCAAAATAGCGAAGTCTTTTCTTTTAGATTATGGGGGTATGTAAGTTAGAAGGTAGCCAAAATCGAACCCAAAATTAACCGCAATAGAGTACAAAATTTTGAAAAGTATCCACATCAACACTCCACATAACTACAGTCAACATTAAAATTGAAGTTTGATGGTAAACTGAGGTGTAATGGAATGATGAGCGAGCGAGATATGTGCATACTCACTTTCGCGATGACTTCTTCTTTCTTTTTCTTTTCTACGTCTATGGAGTCTGTTGAATGGTTGTGGACTTCTAACGCTGGTGACGTGATGGGGCTTGTGGTACCTGGAACAAGGTTATTGAATATAAAGATGATGAATATTGGATAATGAGCCTAGACTGGTGTAAAAAGTGTATGGAAAGTAAGCATAGACTGGGAAAGTCAGCTGGAAATAAATAATAATGTCTTCCTAGCCGAATTTCGACTACAGCAGCCAATTTCAACAGAGGATTAAGAGGATGGATTTCACCCAAGGATGGGAACGGTTCGTTTAGTACCGGTAAGTAATGGACTAAAACCTGGTTTTTCGTATTACGCTCTAAGCCAGAAAAGTCGTAGTGCGAGTGTCTGCGGTTTTAACCTGGTAATATTCTCAGGCTTCTTCAGGGGTCCTTGACGGGACACGTCGTGACTTGCTGATTCAAAGATCTCGTCCTGTTCTCGTTATTTTGTTTGTGTACGTTTGAAAGTGTGATTCATAAGCACTTTAATTACAAAACAGAAAGCAGAGAGACATAGGGAGAGTTGGGCGGGTACAGTCCACGAAAAAACCCTTTTTGTATTCTCTTTGATTATAACAATACAGTCCAATCAGTTCGTGCGCGACCTTCCTGCGACCGCCAGAGGTGAGTGGCAAGGCATGCTAGATGTCAGCGCGTCACGCAGGGGGGGGGGGGGGGGGGGGGGCGCATGAACTTGTTGAACTAAAATGTGGTTTTAATTAGAGTAAAACGAAAGGGGTTTTGTTTGGACTCCTACCAAGCCCTAAGAAGCCCTTTTATCTGCCTCGGTAGAATATTAGTCTCACGGGCATATTAATCGGTCTTACGGTGAGGCCCACTAGGCTTAGGCCAAATGGGCTGCACTACCAAACAGTATGGTGCTGTCGTCCTGTTTATTATTATTATAACATGGATTCCGGCTGAGGAGGAATCAAAATGAAGTGCAATCAAATGGTATGTCCAACGATCTGGTTGGAAAAATTAACCTGGTTTTCGAGACTGACCTGACAGCATACTGGTGGGCGACCCCGCTGAGTCGTTGCTGTTATTGCTATCCGTGGTCGCAGAAGAAGGCAGTCCAACTCCACTGAGTTCGATCTCGTCCAACCCTCGGATGTCGTCGTATATGTACTCGTTTTCCTCGAAACCTGGCTCTTGGGACGAGTCTATGTAGTACTCGACGTCGTCTTTTATCCTTTTTATCTGGAACAATGAGGATAGACTTGTTATTATACGATAAGTTCATGCGCGACCTTTTTCGGGTGGTGAAGGAACTACCTCCTAGAAGTCCACCCCAGGCAATGACTGAACTGAACTGAAAGATCCTAACAGCGGTAGTAGGCGTTAGGTGCCGCCTGGTACTACCGCCGGTCACTGGTGGGAGGGTTCCCAACATCCTACCGGAGCCCGGCGCCCAGCAGCTCGCTGTGTTTCGTCGGTGGGGTACCAGAACCTTCTGGGTGAGCTCGCTCCACCGTCAACTCTGTCTACGCCACGTCTAGTGAGTCCAAAGCAAACCCATTCCAAATTAAAAAAAAACCTTCCTGCGGAGCGAAAGACATGCGGGAAGCATGTGCTAGATGACAGCAGAGACGGGCGGTGTTGTGGGGAAGGAGATTTTCTTCACATACGATTGGCACTCCCCCCCCCCCCCCCCCCCCCCGCAAATCAATCCTAACAAAGTCAACCAGGTACGCCGGCTATAGTGCCCAAGTGTGTGCATAACACACACACACACACACAGGTGCATTCTCTGTTCCTTAAGTCTCATTCATAACTCATCCTAGCAGCATCCGACATGATCAGAGGAGGCAGGGCTTAATGTGTTTTTCGAGGAACGAGAGTGTAACACCACCAACCCTCTGACTACAGAGCTGTTTCTGAATCCTTTCAAGACGGAAAAATTCGGAAACGCATTTTGATCCAACTTGGGATTCGACCGTCCATGGTCGTTCCTCGTGGAGAAAAGCCAGCATACCAAAAAATAGACCAACGTGCACTACCATGCTCACGAAGTACAGACAGACTCACAATGTAGTGGTAGCTAAAAGGAATTCAAGCTGAGAAACAATGCGGCAGCCTAACCTTTGATATGTTAACACCTTGCCCAAAGATCTGATTGGTTAATGTAATATCTTGGGTTGCACTACTTAGCAAATCGAAAATAGCATAATATTAGTCAGAATTACATTACTGGTGACGATAAAATTACTTTCGGAAAAAAAATTGCATTTCCTAATTATATTTACCCAAATCTATTTTTCCATTCCATATAACACACACACACACACAGGTGCATTCTCTGTTCCTTAAGTCTCATTCATAACTCATCCTAGCAGCATCCGACATGATCAGAGGAGGCAGGGCTTAATGTGTTTTTCGAGGAACGAGAGTGTAACACCACCAACCCTCTGACTACAGAGCTGTTTCTGAATCCTTTCAAGACGGAAAAATTCGGAAACGCATTTTGATCCAACTTGGGATTCGACCGTCCATGGTCGTTCCTCGTGGAGAAAAGCCAGCATACCAAAAAATAGACCAACGTGCACTACCATGCTCACGAAGTACAGACAGACTCACAATGTAGTGGTAGCTAAAAGGAATTCAAGCTGAGAAACAATGCGGCAGCCTAACCTTTGATATGTTAACACCTTGCCCAAAGATCTGATTGGTTAATGTAATATCTTGGGTTGCACTACTTAGCAAATCGAAAATAGCATAATATTAGTCAGAATTACATTACTGGTGACGATAAAATTACTTTCGGAAAAAAAATTGCATTTCCTAATTATATTTACCCAAATCTATTTTTCCATTCCATGGTGTATTATAACAAAGGGCGGAAGTGACCTTAAACCTAACAACTATTTTCTAAACACCATAAGCAAGGGCATTGCCCTCAAAATCTACATTAACACTTATGATATTTCTGCTACTGCAGTATATCTTCATGTTTACAAACTGATATGCCTTTCATAAGGTGACTGAATAGGTTTCTACATGGCAAGTTGCATCATAGACCTCATATTTCTGGCACACCATGATCAAAAGCAAGCCTAACAAACATAGCATTTGAAGGCCTGTTTGTCTTCAAATTTTAGTTAGAACTTTCGTCTTATTATATTTCAATATCTTTGTATCTTTGGGAATACTGGCTGTCCGTCTGTTCTCAAGGACAAACCCAATTCGACATCCATTCAACCTCTGCGCCCCGCCGGCGAGGACTCAATTAAGTGGCTTGCCTTACCATTGACAATTATTTTGTAGTACAGACCTGTTCAACTTCAACGGACATGTTGTCGAGCATCCGGAGCAGCGTCTCCAGCTTCTTTATGTGGAACCTATGCTTCTCCAGCTTGAGCTTCAGCTCCTCCATGCGGTCTTGTTTCTCCTTATCCAGTCGTTTCTTCTTACCAACTAACAGTGACTCTATTTCAGACTCAAATTGATCAACCTGGAATAAGATTAGTTTTATGTAATAAAATACACTCACTAAACACTGAAAAATAAACCTTTTGGGGTTTGCAGCAGGTCAGTTAACTCTTATGTATGCATTTCTCGGGTAAGCAACAAACGACGACGGTGCGTCGTGTCGTGCTTGCGGAGCATGATTTTCTTAGGCCCCAAGAAAATTCCAAAAAACCATGTTGAATTGTTTGAATTGTGAAAGTGGTCCGTAACTGCAAGACTTGAGAATCCAGCACAAAACAATGTAAGGACCCCAGCATCCAGCGGGTTGCCAATAGAAAAATCTAAATATTTATGAAACATCTACTAATACCTGACAACACCAGTATTATATACCTGCAGTTACAGCTTTACCAACTTCCATATAGCTCAGCCCATTAAGGAAGTTATAGGCTAATATATCCATACTAATATTATAAATGCAAAAGTGTGTCTGTCTGTCTGTTCTCTTGACTAAGCGTCAAGCGTAACTACTGAATCGATTGAGATGAAATTTGCTATGGAGACAGTTCGAGACCCTGGAAAGGACATAGGCTCCATTTTGTCGCGATAGAAAAACATAAGGGGACGAAATGGGGGATAAAAGTTTTTATGGAAAATCCAACTCCTGCGGTCGAAGTCGCGGGGAACCACTAGTTAAAATATATTTTGGTGTTATTTAAAATACTGTAGGCATAGTTTGAATACAAATAAATAGACAATCCAAGAATTACGTTAAAATAAATCTCGTCCTTGTCATAAAAAAAAATATTTTTGCTTAACTCGAACAAAGCTAACTTCTATTTATTTCAAAATACCGACATGCCATGGTGCAATTTAAAAATAAAGCCTTTCTCACATATATTCAAGAATATAGTAGCTTTCTACTGTTGAAATAATTTTAGAAATCAATTTACTAGTTAAGACACTACTTCTTACAAACATATATACAAACTTTACCTCTTTATAATATTAGTATAGATGCATTAATTTCGTACTGTACACTTATTTATTTATTTTCCTTGTTCTCTCATAAAATGTCTTAAGATATTTGCACTTGCAAAAATAACTGTCTGAGGCAGGAATTTTCTCTAGTTACATCTCACCTGTAAATTAAGTGCATCAATCGATGAGACTAGCCACGCAGACATTTCTTCTCTCTCTTTCTGGGCTGGGTCAAGTTTCTGCGCTGCCCCTAACCCTTCTTTAGAGTATGCCTTTGTTTTTGTCTCTCGCTCAACTACTTTAAATCTCTCCATTTGCTGAAAACAATATAATTTGCTCTGTATAAAACATTTTATATTAATTTGCCAGAGATTAAACATTGGATTCTAGTGTTTTAAACATCAAGTTTTGGTTTTAAGAAATAACTTCTTAGCAAAAAATTCACATGAAAATGTTATAGTTTTAAATCAACATGCCAAGCAAAACTACAAAGTAAGATTTTGCTACAAGTAAGCAATAAAATAATGTTAATAGGAGGTAATTTTCCCAGAGGGCAAGAGATTGTGGGTTTGAATCCACTTAAAGAAAGTAGGTAAACTTTGTAATATTCACCTTTTATTAAATTAATAGTATCAATCACAACGCAAAACAATTCGAATAAGATATGAGTATGATTTTTTTACCTCTACCTTAAGAACCAAGTGTAACTATAGCTTGGTGTATTCAGTGTTGTATTTTTTCTCATGATTTAGTTTTATTTTGGGATTGAGGAAAACAGAGAGCAGAATGTTTTAATTATAACTTTACAACTTATAAGAATAAGATTTATTTTATAAATGGTTTGAACCTTAATTAAGTACTTTGAACTATGTAACTAATTTACTAATAAATAAAACATAATATTTCTTTTTTATGAAATTATAGAAAATATAAAATTGCAAGAACACTTATTCAAACCTTCCAGTCACTGCTGAGTTAGGTATTGATGATTATGATTAATTAGAGCACTTAATAATTATCAGAAAATCTTAATAAGCACCAACTTCAATTACAGATAACAAAGTAATCATCTAAAAATATTTTTTAACTTTATTTCCTTTTCCTTCACACTCACTATTATCACTCACCATTTCAATAACAAATCAAGAGAAATGGAGTTGGGAGTTGGTTTTTATTTTTGGATTCAAATGTATACACAAAGTTGATGTTTGAGTAAAAGAAAGAGTAAAGGAACATTACTTAAATACACTCATGTTAAGTGCTTCTTTATACACATCTAACACCTAACATAACTGACAGTAAGATATACACTAGAAAATTTTGTGTTGGGTGGTTATAGTCTAATTCATTTCTTATTGAATTTGAATGAGAAGAACACTTACCGTTTCTATTAGTTTCCTATATTCTAAAAGTGTACTCTTATCCTTAATCTCCCCGGAGGCGATCCACGATTTGATCTGATCCCGTAGCCTCTGAAGCTTCTTAATCTCCTTCTTGAGATCCGCCTCATACTTCTCCTTCTGATTACTATTTGTCGCATTGTGAACCTTCTGCCAGATGTCTTCAAACGTTTCCACCCCTTCCGTTACTTTTTTTAAACACCTGTCTATTTCACCTGCAAACATAATTGCATTAATGACCAAGTCAAACCTGTTCTTATCGTGAAAACAATACGCGCGACAAACATTGTGCGTGGAAATTATACTAATATCGACGCAGCACGATAAGGTTTCGAAACAACCATCTGTATCGTCCAAGAATACTGTAGAAGCACGTATGTAAGCGCAATCATACAATATTCATAACAAATAGCTCTACAAAGTACCCTAGCAACGGCATTATTCGACGTATCCAACCAGCGGCCTGGACATCATCAGTGTCACCAGCTAGGTCGAGGACTCGTCAATCTGACAATAATGCTCTAGAACACGTACCTACATCGGTTGGGGTCAATCAATCTCTAACCTGATAACATGATAAGTTACCTTGTAATTTCCTTGTCGCTGCCATAGCTATTTACACATATGGACGAACGTTCCGTACATATCCTAAACATACAAACTATTTACAATAAAATGCACAAAAATTATTGATAAACAGACGAACTACACATCTGAAGCTTTGTTCGATTCCAAGATGGCTACCGTACACCGCTCGCATTGGATAATAGTGATTGAACGTATCCAGGGCGAATGCCACCGAATTATCCAGCCTTACGCTTGGAATGGCAATTAGCTCGGAGCTTTCATAAATAATTATAAATTATAGGTTGTCACTAATAACAACAAACTTCAAATTTTTCCACAAAATGATTTTATGTATGTCGCGTAGACCATCAATCAAGTGCGCAGGCGCAAAAAAAGTAAGAGTCAACCATAGACAAAATATTGAACTATTGTAAAAAATATTGCGATAAAAGTTTAAAAAAACTTCTGAAGGTAAACTTTAGACTTTAGAATGGGAATAGTGTAATTAAATATGCCTGACCAAAAATATAAGGGGCCTGCCCAAATTGCGGAAAACAACAGGAACTAATTTCTTTTACTGGCAACAGAAACCACAAATCGTCATTGACATGTCATTATTTGTCATAATAATTTGTGTCACAGAGGAAGCGTAATCTAATTTTCGAGTGTGTGATATTATTATATGTTAAAAACGTCGAAAACTATTCGCTGTCGTAAAAGAAAAGTGGTTTAACATGTGTTTTAGTCATATTCGACAAGCAAATCTGCGTAATCGTCATAATTTCTTTAAATGGATTACAAATTTAGCTGTCATATCACAATTTTTGGAACGTCATATAGTGCGAACTGTGAGAATTGGCTATTTATGGTAACGGAGAATATTTTAATAACGAGTTTGAAAAATAACAATTGTTTATACTTGTTTTGTGAGTTTAGATATTTTACGAAAATAGTTCGTAGAAGTTTCCAAAATTTCATATACGATATTCTTAATAGTCTGATAACATTATAAATAATATCATTTAAAAGAACAACGGGTAATTTTACTTTTACTCGACAGTGGTTTAGCAAAAATAATTCCAGTTTGGTCTAAATTTCAAGGCTAATAATACAAAGATCCACTGAATTTAATAAGTACTTAATTTGTAAGTGTTCTGTCTTGTTCTTGTATCGTAGAATCTGTTATGAGACTTAGGAATGTTACATAAATGTAAACATATAAAATGTTTATTTTTTAAATGTTCAGTTGCCAATGTAAGCTGGTATGATTAAATCAAGTGTTGCCATATAAAGAGGATTCGTAGCGCCCTTAATTCAGGTCCCATATATTTCTGGTCAGGCTATGTCTTCTTTGAAAGTTAAAGCACAATATAATTACACTATTCACATTTGTAGCATCTTAACTAGGATCCTACTTAGGAAATAGGAAGATGTAAACGCAGTTCACTACTTAGCTTAGTTTTCTACCTTCCTAAGTAGGATCCTAGTTAGATTCGAATCAATGGAATCAAGTGTTAATAATCGAATTTGGATTCGAATTTTCGCCGGGTGATTCGAATATTCATTTTCGATTCAAGCAAGTCCCATCACTACTTCCTGCCTTCCTAATTAGGATGCTACCTTCTTATTATGACTCAAGAAGCTACAAATAGGATGGTGTAATAAGTGCTTTAACTGTTTATTTACTAGAATAATTTTCTATGAAACATCAATAAATTATAGTATGTATTATTAAACTATTTATATATATTTTTGCCTCTTTTAACTTTACTAGATTTTTTTAAATATGTGCTAAAAAACACTTTGCGTATTATAATACTATTTTTTTTCACTGACAGCGACTGACAGACACAGGCTAACTGTGCAAATTTATGTTGAAATATCACCTTTATTCCTTGTACAGTAAAGTTGTAATTTGTGTGCTATCAAAAGCACTTCGTTCGATTCACGAACGATCACGATATTGACAATACGCGAGTACGAGAATCGCGGATTCTGCAAGCGATGGTAACAGTGCGTCCGCGGCTTATAGAATATTGGCTATGCTCTAACCTCAAAATTTCTCGTAGTGGACATTATCATAAAGAGATGGCGCTAGTATCAGATACCTAGTTGTTTAAGTGTAGGTAGTTACTTGTTTACGAACTAGATGTCAGTATTGGCAGCAATAAAATTTGCCGGAAAACTAAATTCCGCTTTTCTTGAAAACATCTAATACTTAAATTAAAATAATATTTTACGGGGCTCCCATACAAGAAAAGTGATTTTTTTGTCATTTTTGCTCGATATTTGTAATGGCAACAGGCAGACGCTTAGAATATTCACAGAATATAAGAAAATCACAGAAAAAGAAGAAAGTAAAAAATGCTGTGTTTTTTTGGTAAGCCATATTTTTTTTAATGAAACGCAGCAGTTTGCAAAGCAGTTCTCCACAACTTAGCGGAAATAGTATAATATATGCACTGTCAATGATATTGGATGTTAAATCATGTAATTCAGAGAGGAGTTTATTTATTTTATTAATTTTTAGGGTTCTGTACCAAAGGGTAAAAGCAGGCAGACAGCGGAGGCATAGTGATAGGGTCTCCCTCATCGACGTGAAGAAAAATATTATGCCTCGGCTGTCTGTCTGTCACCAAGCTGTAGGTACCTATCTCATGAACCTGTATAGCTAGACAGTTGCCATTTTCAAAGATGATGTATTTCTTTTGTCGCTATAACAACAAATACTTAAAACAGTATTAAAACAATATTTAAACGTGTTATTTTAATGTCATAATAGTATACATAATGTCTAATGTTGTATGGTACGGTACCCTACGTGCGCGAGTCCGACTCGCACTTGCCCGGTTTTTTCTTCTTAATATTATGTATATTATAGGTAGGTGTACAGGCTCCAAAATTAGTCCAAAATTAGACAAAAAAAGTAGTTGTTATAAGTAGGTAGTACCAGTAGTGCCCGCTTAGCAGACGACTAGTTGGCAAAATATGTAATAATACTTCCTGAAAAATCAATCCTGCTGTATAGTAAAATAATGTAACTACAGTCGAAACCGATTATAACGACATCGTTTACAACGACCGATCGGTTAATACAGCCAGATTGTAAAGTCCCGCCCGAATCTCTAGTAAACTATTCAGCAAACATACCGCCGATAACAACATCGGATACAGCGACATATCGCTTACAACGACAAAACTTTATCGATATTCATCGACTATAACGACTAACCGCTTCTTGTCCCTAAATTCATATTAAATATTTAAATTAAAAAAAATCTTATTATATAAAATAATTTAAATTAAAATATTTATTTACATGCTGAATGATCTTGTTTTGTTAATGGGCCATTAAAAGTAGTAACAGTAGCTCTTTGTCGTCCTTTTAACGACTAAGTAGGCCGTAAATTCCGGGATTTATTGACCATTTCGTGCAAACGACCGGTTTCAAAGGCTTTAGGCTAGGCATTCATCATTGAATTCATTGCTCTTACACTGTTTTAACTGTGCTAATGGGATGCATTATTTATTAAATATCTACATTATACTTACTTTTTGCTATTATAACAGTACATAATTATTAACTTAAATGAACTAACGATTAATATTTTGAATACCACAAAAATAGTACTGTATTTTTGTGGTATTCAAAATTCATAATGCATAATTCTTTAATTTGCGTATATAATAATATTAATCTTACTTATTTATTTAATAAGCTAAAGATGTATTCTGCAATCTGCAATCGTCATTCTTAATTCTTACATAGGTAGTTGAACTTAGTTGTACCACCTTTAACAGTAAGTGATTTTGCGTATTATACTTAGTTTGACAGATTTATCACGAAGTAAAAGTAGGTAGGAGAAGGAACCTACTTCCTTTTGAAACACTACGAGTATATAGGTACCCAGATAATATTATCATGTAGGTATAAGATTTAAATAATATTTTATGTTAATATTATTATGTAGGCATGAGAGAATTAAGTTCCGACCTGTAGCACAGATTACATAATAGTTACTACTACTACTAGTTACTGTCTGTAGTTTTCCTCTGCCGCGATGCCGTTCATACCGTTTTACTTTATATTGTTTTATTTGGAATGGGTTGCTCTTGACTTTAATTAGAATAAACAAGACATGGCGTAGACAGAGTCGACGGTAGAGTCAACTCGCCCAGAAGGTTATGGCACTCCAACTCACTACTTAATAAAGATCAAAAACAAAACCCAAGAAATCCTAATAGGTAGTCCGGACTTTGAGAGTGAAGAAGGAGAGAGAGCACCTGGGTTCCGTTTTTGTTTTTTGTCTTCTACAGTCTAAGGTATCGTTAGATATACTAATAATATCTCTCACGTAGGTAGGGAGTTGGCTAAACTCGGTTGAGATTGGCCCCTGTAGTCGAACTTCTGCTTGGAGGACTTTTATTTAATTACTAATCATAACAAGTAGGTACCTAACAAACGTAAACCTAAGAATATTGATGAAGGAATTATCAGCAATTTAGTAGGAACTATAAGTAGTAAGCCATTATTATTTAACACAATCTACAACACCTCGGTCGAATATTAATCGTTGCATTGTCTCCGACGAGGAGACAGGCTTCCTATGCAAGCAGGGTCTCTATTCTATTTTGTTTCAATCATCTCTCGCGATATAATTGCGGTTCTAGACGTTCTGTCTCTTTCGAATTCGGTAACGAGAGAATGAGAGCGATATATAAAATATAATAATGTATTTGACTGGGCTTTTAGTTACGTGGGCGGATTGCGGCTCTCAGTTGTCGTCATATTATTAATGTATGTTCCCGATTAGTATCTATGGGAATGACAATGTAATTACTAGATTCCTATAAGGATGGGTGTAACGATAATAGGTACTTATGGTTATGACTTGTAGTTATGGCCTACGATATTTTTTTATTACGGCTGCAGTCGCCTACCTACCTATTACTTACCAACGTAAGTAGAGTCATTGAATAGTCAGTATAAGATTGAGTCAGTAAATATGAGATTGTGTATGAAAATTATTCTGAATATAAATGATATTCGTTTTAGTTTAGCAATTTTGTTTTTAATACCTAAAATCCGTATTTGAAGAGGCAGTTTCGAAAGTATCGTGTTTCTAATTCTTGGCATGTGTATAGTTTCATATACAAGTAAGATCTTTTAGTGACCCGCAGGTCTAAATTGAAAAGATTAGTGGTGGTGAAGGATCTACCATCTAGTGGTTCACCTCGGACAACGACCACAAACTCCAGTTTGTGATGGCGGCTGGACGATCCTATCAGCTGTGGTAGGCACCAATAGATGCAACCTGGTAGCTACCACCCTCCCACCAGAGCCCAGCCCGAAGCATATTGTTGTGTTCTGTCACTAAGTGGGAGTGCCAGAACCTTCTGGGTGAGCTCGCTCTACCGTCAACTCTGTCTACGCCACGTCTGGTTTAGTCTAGAGTCAAGAGCAAACCCATTCCTAATAAAAATGAAGGTTTTTTTGGAAGAATCACCCCGCGTAGTAGGTAACCAAAGCATGTGGCAATGAGTCGATTTCGTCATTTCCCTAGTAAATTGTTTACACGTAGGTACAACAAAGCTTCTTCAAACCAGTCAGTTTATGTCTATTTTGAGCGACCCATCAAAGACCGGCCTAAACACTTTCAATCAACCATTGTTTTTTTATCCATAGTGTACCCCATTAGCACTGACGAAGGTTGGGCTTCGAGTTGTTAAAATCATTAACGGGATGCAGTCACGCTCATTTTCGTCGCTATAAGAAGTATAAAATATTGCTTTCTCGGTATTTTTGATATAAAAAGTAGTGTGCATGCCCTGTCGTTGTAAGTAGGTTTAATCAGAGTCTCAGGTTTAAAAAAACAATACCACATGGGTAATAACACAAGGAAAGCCTTGTGTTATTACCCATGTGGTCAACAACGTCGAACAGCGAAGAAAACATTGATACTTACGACTCAAGAGGCGAAATTATTGTGCTTTACATCCAAAAACCAGGTCTTAAAGGGTTAACCATACTAGCTTCCACGATTTAAAACATGGAAAGATAAAAATATAACCAATAACGATGCAACAATATTTGCCAAGCCAGGCGGAGTACGAAGGCCTGCTTTGGCAAACAACGAGTTAACACTTCGCCAATCGTGACCACGTTTTTAGAAGATACACATTGTAGATTGTACCACGAGATCTCAGCACAAATACCTACTTATTTATACTTACCCAAGTCACAGAATAAGTACTACCTACCTACTTTTTACAAATGAAAAAATGAAAATGAAAAATCTTTATTCGTTGCAAAAACATATAACAATATTAGATGTAGACTCGTTCTTTTAAGTGCATAGCACCTAAGCCAGAAGGAGTCACTCTTCCTTATCAATACAAATCTTATTTATAAAGTAAACAACAAATACAAAACAAAAGTCTTATAGCTACAATCACAAAACGCATGTGTGTGTGTGTGTGTGTGTGTGTGTGTGTGTGTGTGTGTGTGTGTGTGTGTGTGTGTGTGTGTGTGTGTGTGTGTGTGGGTGGGTGGGTGGATGGGTGTGGGTGTGTGTGTGTCAACTACTGCGCTTAAGTTAAGTAATTTAGCGACTTCAACCACTACTAACTAAGGCACAGAATAAGTACTAGTACTCCGATAATGTCAAGTTTAACAGGCCACATTGCTTTTCAAATCAAACTATTTTCCGTCAAGCTCTAGCTAGCTTAGGAAAAATTAAGTCACAAAGCACTAGTAGGGCCCAAAAGATAAGGAGACAAGTTCGGGCCCCATAAGGGCCAATTTTCCTGATTTTTTAATTTTGACGTTCATAAGTGGCATTTTCTGTTCTAAATTAATTAATTATTTTTGACTTTTACTTTGAAGTATTGTGCAGAAACTAGCGTCCATAAAAGCTGGAAAAAGCGATTCCTAGGGCGGTATCCAAAACCGCGTCCCACGCAATCTGCACAAAAAAGCAAATGTGTTTAGACTAACTAAACAAATAAATAAAATGTAAGCTAACTACACTCAAGTGGTACTCATTTATACTACCTCATACTGAAATCTTTTCTTATTCTCAAAAGAAGAAACTGAAGGAACTAAAGAAAAAACTGAAAGGGTGTTGTTGCTTATGGCGAATTTTAGATGGCGCAAGCGACCTGAAAATATGAGTTTAGGTTTCCGAAAACAAAGCCTGTCTGACATCTCTCGCCAATTTAATTCGTTATTTAGCTAAAATGAATAAGGTATTACTTGAATACATCAAGTAATACCTTATTCATTTTAGCTAAATAAAACGCTCTTAAATAAACAAACCTATACAGGTTTGTTTATTTAAGAGCGCTCATCGAACTTCAAAAGGAAATAAAACAACAATATTTTTGGAATACTTATGGCTCTTAAAAGTGTTATTGCCTCAGTTGTTTTTTTACAGGACATTAATTTGATTACATTATACAAACTACAGCCAAATGAACGTCGCGATTCCGCTGTAGATGATGTTACCTAACGGTAGAGCAGACTAATTTTTACCCGAGTACGGCAAAGCAAAAGGAGGGTTATGATTTTGACAGGCTATGTATGTATGTATGTATGTTCATCTGTTCCCTCGTAACTTCTAAACTACTTATCAGAATTCGACAAATGATATATCATTAGAAGCGTCTTAATTGTCCGCTGGTTATAGGCTATATGGGGTCACACAAAATCTAATGTAGCGCCCTCTAGCGGACAAAACACACAGAGTAAAAAAAAAAAGTTAAGATAATTATGCTGTGTTTGGTATCATTTGAAAGCGCTTTACTTGTACATTTTGAATATATATATATATATATATATATATATATATATATATATTACTAGCATTTGCTTGTAACTTTACCTGTATTCATGGGCTGATTGCATATAATTCACATCTTTTCGTTCATAGCTTCTTTACTACTTATCAGAATAAGACCACTGCAGTACCATTAGAAGGGCCTTGATATTCTGTTGGTTATGAGCTATAAAGCTTGTCACCAAATTTAGTATTGCGCCCTCTAGCGGACAATATATTAATATAAAATTAGAAAATAAATTAGATTTAGAAACTCTATGAGTCGCGATAGGTCTGCGTGTTGGTGCTGAGGTTTGCCTTCCACACAGAACGTCCTTGTGGTACTGATGTCGGCTCGTTGGGACATCACGGACTCTCCTGTATTAAAAGTGCAGGCCGCTTTTCGCGTCATGCCAGCATCAACGACATCATCCGTCGGTCTCTTGCCTCTATCAACGTGCCGGCTTTACTCGAGCCGAACGGTATCGCGCGTGATGATGGCAAGAGACCAGACGGGATGTCACTTGTTCCTTGGCGGATGGGTCGGTCTCTTGTGTGGGACGCTACCTGTGTCGACACACTTGCAGCCTCTCATCTGCCCGGGACAAGCCGTGATGCTGGTTTGGCTGCGACAAGTGCCGAAAACTTTAAAAAGAACAAGTACAGGCAGATCGACTCCCGGTACCACTTTGTACCGTTTGGAGTCGAAACACTGGGTTCGTGGGGTCCCAACGCTATTTCTTTTTTCAAAGAGATTTCCAAGAGGCTAGTTGACATCAGTGGTGACCTAAGAGCTGGCAGCTACCTTGCTCAGCGTATAAGCATCGCTATCCAGCGCGGTAATGCTGCCAGCATCCTGGGAACCTTACCACAAGGACCCTTTTTATAATTTTTGTTGTTGTGTTGTATTAAGTATTTTATCTTAATTTTTATTAATAAGTTGTATATATATTACTAATGTACATTGATGTATATTAATAGTAGATATAAAATTATAACTTCATCAATTTAACTTTTGTTAATATTATGCGCCACAAATACACTTTAACACCAAAATAGTACAAATAATCAAAAGAAAAAAACTAAAACCCAACTACGACAAAAAACGACGCTGAAAAAGTATAAAACAAGATTTTCAGAATACTGAACTGAACAAAGTTGCTAATGTAGTTGCAAGTAAATGGACACAGTAGACTCTACCAAGATGCCTTCGTTGTAAATTTACAATAATGTCATAAAATACTATTCTGAAGTATGCAATATTCGCTATGTAGAGATAAATTTTCATGTTTGGAAAGGCGTCACACGTTACATATACCTATACCCGGCCCGGCGAACCTTGATCCCTATGACAGTTCATGTTAGTAATGGGTCGCGTGTCGATGAAACTTAACTTTTTTAACCGACTTCAAAAAAGGAGGAGGTTATCAATTCGACTGTATGTTTTTTTATTAACCGACTTCAAAAAAGGAGGAGGTTATCAATTCGACTGTATGTTTTTTTTGTGGCTATGTTACCGCATATCTCAGTCAGTTGTGGACCGATTTGAAAAAAAAAAAGTTTACCTAGAGGCTATACCTTCTAGTTGGTCCCATTTTGGCCCAGTCGAGATCTGATGATGGGATCTTGGTGTAATTGAGGGAAACCCTCAAATTTTGAAGGCACGTAATAGTGTTTTCGTACTAGTATCTTAATGTTGCCATGTTGTTACGTGTGATAGTCATTATGTGGAGCTGAGCTGATGGTGGAACTCCTTCAAAACTATTCAATAGAGAATGTACTAATACTTAAGTATGAAAAAGCAATGACACTCATAATTTATCACTTAATTATGAGTGTCATTGCTTTGAAAACTGAAACTAATAAAATCTAATCCTAAATAAAACAAAACCTGGTGTCCCCAGAAATATTTTATAAATTTGAGTGAAATAAAAACAATTTCATGCAACTTTTTAACATTGAGCTCAGCACCTATAACTTAAATGATTATAAATCATGTACACTCGTTTCCATTATCGACATTTGTTTATCGATATTTTTTCGCACTAGTCGATATCTTCCGAACGAAGTAACTTTTGTAGGACATAAACATAAAGTCTGATTGAGATAATTTCTTGTAAATGTTAAGAATTGTTATAATTCCGACGGAATATCATTGTAATGGCATATATCTACCTTACCTTAATAAATGGCATTTTAGAAGCCTTCAATTCCATTCTAATGTAACGGTGACGCCACTACAATGTTGTGTCGTAGGAATAACTGTCAATGTCATAGGGATCAAGGTTCGCCGGGCCGAGTATACCTACCGTAGCACTTTGACAACGTGTGACTGCGGTTTTCCAAACATGAAAATTTATCTTTACATAGTGAATATTGCATACTTCAGAATAGTTTTGTATGACATTATTGTCAATTTACAACGAAGGCATCTTGGTAGAGTCTACTGTGTCCATTTACTTGCAACTACATTAGCAACTTTGTTCAGTTCAGTATTCTGAAAATCTTGTTTTATACTTTTTCAGCGTCGTTTTTTGTCGTAGTTAAGTTTTAGTTTTTTTTACTTTTAATTATGGTTATTTTTGTTTATATGGAGCTCAATTGAAATACAGGGTAACCATTGTCTGTGGTTTGTCAACAGCATACTAGAAGACTTAAGATTTCATGTAGCCCCACATAAAAAACAATTAAATAAACAACGTAATGTGAACTCGGCAGGACGACCATGAATGCCATAAATTGGAAGTAACGCCACAACGCAACGCACGGAACGTTTGGCGAATAGAGCGCTGGGAGGCGATTCTCATCAATAATACAACATTCACATTTGGAAAAACAGTTTCGAAAGTAACATAGTTTTTGCATTCTCAAAACTTATTTATTTAAACAGGCACACTAACAGTTAGCATATACACACACACTTAACTTAATACAACATTGTCAGTGTTTTACATTTTATATGTAAACCGTTTATAGGCGTACACAGCATTGGTGAATTAGAAAACAACCGTAAATAATTAGTAACTTCACAATAGAAATGAAGTTCGAACTTTTCAATAGAACGGACAACTTCGAAAATGTTGTAAATGAGAATACCTAGTTCCTAATTTTGATTTATTTTATTTATCTATTTATTGGACCACACAACAGGGTACATCATGACTTAAGCTGTAACTTAGAATTATAGTGGTACACAAGATATAATCCTTTTACGTGTTATCACGGCATGGCAAGAAAGAGAAACATTTTTTTAATTAGAATATAAATACAGGTTAAAACAGCTCGTAAACACAAACAAATCACCAACAAAAACTATATAAACTAATCAACAATGATCATTTTTAACAATGAGCTATTTTTCTAATGTCAAAAATTAGTACTTAAAAATCCGCTAGATGTTGTTGAACAACCTAAGTCAGGATTTTTTTTTAAGAATAAGGCTTTATTATATTATAATATTTATGTTTAGCGCGTTTTAGATTTACGACAGCTATCGCTTTTCCAAGATGGCGCTATAAACTGTCAAAAGTTTCGAGCGAGCCTATATATTGAAAAACTCTTCACCTACCATATGGTTATGCTTTAGCCCCATCGAACGCTGTTCTCATTAGATTCGCCCTTCACAACACTTCATCATCATCAAATTTAAGAGCTAGGCTCTTGTCGGTGGAGTTTTTTCCATTCCTCTCTGCTTTCCGCCCTTCTCTTAACCTCCTGATACGACCCGACATTTATCTTTTCTTTTATTTGCTGCATGTAGCTTATTCTTGGTCTTCCTCGCTTCCTTTTTCCTTCTATTCTTCCTTCTATTATCGTTTTAATAAAATTGTCGTGTCGAATCAGGTGGCCTAACATTCGTCCCCTCCTACACTCTATTGTTTCCATCAATCTCCTGTTTTCCCTAACCATAGACAAAACTTTCACAACACTTACCCTCACATTAAAAATATTAATTCGTGCGTACCTACATATGGCGTCATTAATTAATCTCTGTCGGACAACCTCGTCATCAGCATTGATTTTCGATTACCCTGTGTTTAACAAACATGGTTCTTGTTTATGGTGACTGTTATGACGAGGTTTGAAGAGCCACGAAGTAGGGTAACTTAGCCTGTTTTCGGACAATTAAGCGGATGTCTGACTTTGACATTATTTCTAGCATTTACTTATTAGCCATAGACTGGCAACTAAATTGTTTTCTTAGAACAAAACGAGTTTTCTTTTAGTATTTGAAGTAATCTTTACGAAAACAGCATTAATAAAATTACAAAAAAATTTAACGTTCAAAATTAGCGATTTCGCCAGTTTTCGGACATCTACTCTAGTTGTCGGCCGCCAATGTGTTAGTTTTCGGACGCAAATCTCGAACATCAATAATTACTTTTATAAGGATGCAAAAAGGTTTATAAATGAAAAACAAGGAATATAGGTAATCATCAAGCTTTTAATTTAACAATGATTTGAAAATAATTATGAATTAATTAACTTTTGTTGACTGTAAGAATCAGGTTGTAGTTTTTTATAAATACAAGTAGTTTTATATATTTGAATTGAGAAAAAAAATAACAAAAATTTGTTGAATGTGAGTTTTTAAAGTCTTCTTAACTAGCTCTAAAAATGTTTTATAAAGTTTAATTTGTTATCAGTCTTGCTTGTTATCAAATCACATTCTGTGATACTATAATATATATAAAATATACTTAATTATTATCAAAGCTTTTAAAATATCAGCCAAACTTATTGGCTGGTCAAATATAATTTAAAACCTAAAATATGTTAAAGTCGAGATCGTCATCGTCTTCATCGATATTTGTATTTTTGTTGAAAGTTAAACTCTCAAACTCTAGGTCATCTGAGTAAGTTTGATTCTTTTTTTCAGCCGTTTCTTTGGTAAACTCTTGAGCATTTTCAATAAGCTTGCTACCACTTGGCCCATTCTGAAATGGAAAACATTCGTTTTGATTTGTTTTATATAAAATATACTTTAGAAATAAGTCAAGTCAACTCAAATATTTAAAATAAATAAATTGATTTAATACCCTTTTCAATGCTTTATATTTTCTCTTCATCTTCATTTTTATCAATTATTTCGCTGCTACCATCAGTGTTTTCAACATTTAACTTTCTCTTAGCTGCATGTTTAAATCTACCACTCTCTTCAATATATCTACTTCTCTTTGTAAAGGTATTTATTTCATTTAGATCAGTATCTTTTGTAATAGTTTCAGTCTTATTATTAGTTAACTCTACAGTGTCAGTATTTTTTTCACTTTTGGTTTCACCTTTGGTTTGGCAAGAGTTTAAAATACTTTTTTTAAACTTGTTATTATTAATTTTTGGTGTTTTTAATTTAATTTCACGTTTTTTCTTATCTCTTTCAGCTTTTCTTTGATTTTTTTCATCTGTCTTAGTTTGTTTTTCTTTTTCTTTAAGTTCATGAAAGTCTCTCCATGCTTTGGAGGATATGGCACTGGGAAACTTATTCATACTTTTTTTTTAGTATTTGAATCTGTTGCATTCATGGGAAATTTCAAATATTTTATAAATGGATCAGTTGGCGTGTCGTTTTGATGTTTTAATGGGGTGAAATTTTGTTAAAACGATATTTCCTTATCAACTTCTGCTGCAACTTGAAAATTTGGTACGTCTTGAAGAGAAGTTCTGGTTTGTGTTATATTTTGGGCTTTGTCTTCTTCACAAATCTCATTTATGGTAATTTGTGCTATATTCGAGTCATCCAAATTAATGTCTAAAATTTTTAGTATCGAAATATCGTTTAATGAAACGTATGATCCAATATCAAGGATTGACGTGTCCTCGAGTAAAGAAAAACTTTTATCTTTATCATTACCTTTTAAATTATCGCCATTTTTATTTTTGATCGCATCCAATGTGTCAGTTTTTTCAGTATCTTTAAAAGTTTCGTCACTTTAGTGTATTATCGAGTCTAGTGCGTCAGATTGTTTGGGAGTTTGCAAAGTCGATGACGTTGCTACTTCTGTAGATTTTCGTGGTGTTTTGGATGTAGATCGTCGATTCTTATTGCAAGCAGATTTCGCCAAGTTTATTTCATAGCAGACGGTTTCAGGATTCACACCTTTCTTTTCCAAATTATCTTTTATTGAAGCGATAACTTTTAATGCACTCTCGTAGTCTTGTTCTTTTAATGCCACACCGGAAAACGACTTCATTATCCTTTTTTCTTGAAAATCTTTCACACATTTAGTAAAATCCACTGCCTCTACATTGAATGGAAATAGTCCGCACTTTCTAAATCCATTTTAAATAGTTCGTGTCATATCTGTATCAAGAACTTCTTTAAACACCTTGCAGAAATTAGTCTTTGTTACGGTTTTATTGGCATTTTCAGGCTTTGCCTGCTAGTCCCTAATAGTTTTTTTCCATTCTTGCTTTAATGGGCGAAACACACTGACGTCAGCTGGTTGCATGATATACGTCGTATTTGCGGGCAAAGCATATAAGATTATGTCGTTTGCATCGCAAAACTGGCTTAAAGGCATAGACATATGTGATTTGTGGCCGTCCACAAATAGTATAACGGGTTTTTTTATGTTCCTTTCTTCTAACCACTTATTGAAGTCATTCGCAACGTATTCATAAAAAACATCTGAGCGCATCCAGCCTGATTCAGTTTTCCCAATTACCCAGTTTTCGGGAACATTGTCTACTACTGCTTTAGGAGGTCTAATGTAGGGAAAGACAACAAGTGGAGGGCATATTTTTCCAGACGCGGTCATCATAATTAAAACGGTGATCGTGTCTTTCTCGTTGCCTTTTTTTACAACATATACATTTTTATAGCCTTTAGGAGCCAAAACTTTGCCTGACTTTGGGCACAGGGAAATCCCAGTCTCGTCAGCATTTAATATTCTATCAGGATCTTTCATAATGTCTGAAACACCTTTTTTAAACAAGAAAGATTCGAGACCTGTAAACCAGGCTCTAATTGTGCTCTCTCTAATAGATTCCCTAGCTTTATTTATACCTTCAGGTTCACGTACACTTATTTCTGGATGTCTCTTGAGTAAGTTTTGATACCAAGTTTGTCCCGGTCGTCCATCTGAAAACTTATTTTCTTTTCCCATATCTTTCATCAGGTTTTTAACAGTTTCAATCAAAACTTCTTTGTTCACGGGTATTCCACATTTAGCTAGCTCCACAATCCAGTCAACAACTTTTTTTTCGCCTTCAAATCCTAATATTGGTTCTGGACCTACTTTCCGTGGTTGATCTTTAGTCTTACCAGAAAGACGATCATGGACTGTTGAACGGGGTACACCATAAAGACGACACTTCTCTCTAATGGATTTTTTTTCTATTTTGATAGCATGTAGTGCTTGTGTCAACGCTTCTTCGGTATACTTAAAATGAGTTCTCTTTTTTTTTATAACTCCTTTTTGAGGTTTTTTCTTTGGAGGCATCTAAAACAGATAAAATAACACTGAACTGCTGGTAAATTAAAGTTACATTACCTGTAATTGCTTTGATTTTTTTAGAGAACAAAATTTCGAATGACATCACTAAAACAGTTAATTAGACCAGAAAAAATTTTTGCTTGCTAGTGAATCACTAAAATTGGCCAAACCGTGTTGAAAAATGTTGACCAATTATGGCCGAAAACTAAACTTAATGTGATACTATATTCGGCCATCTTACGCTAGTGTCCGAAAGCTAGACTTTTGAAGTCCTGATGTCGGCCGTCACGTTTCATGCGGCCGAAAACTCAATATGCATTTGCCGCTTGTCGACCATCTTTTATGGTATGTCCGAAAACGAATCGTTTTAAAACCAGTTTTCGGAAGTTGTTTTACTAGATAAAATTCATCTCCGGCTTTACAAAAATAACAAGTGTCTAGTGTAAGCCGTAGTTTACTATCACCTTAAGTAAAATAAGTTGTGTGTACCAATTTCATACTTTTTTTAATGCTTACTGGCCGAAAACTAAATAACTACTTTATATTTCTCGGACATCTAATTTAAAGTATGTCGAAAACCAACTCAAAAAAGTCTGTTTTCGACCTTCAAATACAAGATATTTAGTTGGCCTTTTCCTACAAATAATTTGACAAAATATGTGTCCGACAGTTAACAGCGCAATCTAGAATTAAATGATGTTTAAGCAAAAATGGTTTCTATTTGAATAATTCTTCAATGTACAGAATAAAAATTTATTCAATTTATTACGTTACACTTTGGTTCTCGACCAGCCGGCCGAGAATTAGATTACTCACCAATTTGTGCGTTAGTTAACCGGCCACTTAATTTAAATATTATAAACTTTATTTAAGCGCCTACGTTAGCAAGAATATCATTATTTAAACCATCATCAACATCCTATAACATTTTTAAAACACTATAATATAGAATTAAGTACTTTTACTTACCTTGCAAGTAACCCCTGAGCACTATTTTTTTGGTAATTCTAGACACACCTCCACACTACTTCACTTTCGGAAGCCCACTGACAATTCGTATGAACTATTATTAAGATGCAAATTTAAGAAGGTCTAGTGTATATTTGAAAAAATCCAGTAAACGTTGATTTTTAAACGAGTAAGGTAATGTATTCTTATTATTGCGAAACAACTGAAAGTGGTCGAAAACAGGAGGTGTCCGATGAACCGGCTAAAGTACGCTATGCTTTTTGCTTTGCGAGGGCAATTGCCTAAATAGGTACCCGAAGGATTTCTAGGAAGATTTCTTTATTTCACACCCCACAGTGTGCACCTACATATTTACAAAATTTATCTTTGGAAGTTAAACAGACTTATTGCGGATCTTATTGCTGATGGCAATTTCCAGACAACCTTTAAGTAAAGGAAAGTCAATTCTTTGGAGTCCGCAACTAGCAATCTGATAAATTAGTGCATGAATGAATGATGATATTTTCGTTTACCCCTTTTTTGTTTTAACTGTAGGAAAGATAATAAACAAAACAATCATGATGCTTCATTTAAGATAATCACTATGTAATTGATTTTTCATAAACAATAATACAAAAATAACTATCCATATTAAGCAACTATCTATATTCAATAAATTATTGTTTTTAAGTGATAAGCATTCACTTTGCAATCTAAATATATTATTGCACTTGAAAAAATGACCGCCAGAGGCGGGAATCGAACCCGCGTTCCTCGCATGCCGATTGGCATCGCCGCACCGCATAGATTGCAAAGTGAATGCTTATCACTTAAAAACAATAATTTATCGTATTTGCAAGCTTCATCTTTCGATTGTTAAAAACTTGCAAAAAGTATTTCTTTTGAGTGTTGAGGGTGTAATCCCAATAACATTGATGAAAGCAACGCGGCATTACAGCGTTAAGAAGGAATGCGAGGAACGCGGGTTCGATTCCCGCCTATGGCGGTCATTTTTCCAAGTGCAAAAATATAATTATCTATATTCATTTAAAAATACTTAATGACTGTCACCTCTCACGTATTTGCATTATTTTAATCTGTCTTATCTAATCAAACTATTGAATATTCGACAAAAGTATGTGATGATAAGCAATCCCATCGTAAACCAATAAGTTGGATAATAAATACCTAAGTACTTATGTGTTATTGGTAAGTTTTATAAATAAATCAATTTAGATAATTTACAGAGACTACAAAGGGCTTGTTTTTTTGTTTTTCCTAATTATTTACAACTAGCAGTTCCCCGCGACTTCGCCGGCGACAAAAGTCGGATTTTCATACAAACTTTCATCCCCCATTTCACCTCTTGATGATTTGATATCGCAACAAAAAGTAGCCTATGTCCATCCGTGGGTTTCAAACTATCTCATTACCTTTCATTTTTTTTCATATTTATTTATTTTGCACAATACATAGTAGTACATATATCAAATATTATGAATATCGCTACATATGCACACCCGGTAGGGTACAGCAACTTTGTATTATTTTCTTAATTTTATATAAACTTAAAGTAGGTTACTATTAAGCAAAGGTCGCATTATTATAATAACATGAACATAATTAATATTATTGTTAAATCAAATTTCACTTACAAAAATTAATCGACTGTGTCATCCGGTGGGACCGGTTAATATTTGTAAAAATATTTCCATTGGATACATGCGGGTACATTCCCTAAGTATTGATGAAATCGAACGCCAGCTCACTGGCGTAGCAAGCACTTGCAAAAATTCGTCGACTGACTAACGTCCTCCGTAGCTTAGTAGGTAAGAGCACTCGCCCGGATAGCGAAGGGACGTGGGTTTGAGTCCCACCGGATGACACAGTCGATTAATTTTTGTAAGTGAAATTTGATTTAATTTCGTAAAAACTTGCAAAATAATTGCTTAAGTTATAAAAATATAAAAAATAATATTATTTTTGTGGTAACTAGACTTACATAACTAAATTTAAACTAAAATTGTTCCACAGTAAAACTTAACAATACTTACGCTTAGAATAAAAAAATTACAACTTACAACATAAGTTGAATTGTATCATAATAACACTTTTTTGTTATTATATTTTTAAGTTTTGATTTGAAAATATGAACGCATTCTATGCGTTTGAGGTAATCTGGTAGTTGATTATATATTAGTATGCATCGATATGTTAGACTATTTCTATACATTTCCATTAGAGGTTCTGGATTTCTGGAGCACTAGATTTAATTTGCGGCGGGGGTTTTTATCAAGTTGCAATAGGTGAATGTGTTTTCTGACAAACATTGCTAATTCTAAAATGTAGATGGATGGCAAGGTAAGATTTTTTTTATTTACAAAGAGTGTCCTGCAACTAACTCGCGGTTTTAAATTCAAAATTATTCGTAGGCACTTTTTTTGCATTACGAATAAGTCTGCAGCATGACAACTTTGACCCCACATAATAATACCGTAGCGTAGCCACGCATACGCGTAGGCGTAGTAGGCAGTAAGAGCCGCGTGCTTGGATGAATTTGTTTTTAGGACACTGAGAGCATATAGGAACTGGGATATTTTTGATTTTGTGGTTTCTACATGTTTTTTCCAGGTAAGATGTGTGTCCATGGTTATACCTAGGAGCTTGAATTCGTTAACTTCCTGAATTTGTAAAGAATCTGATAGTGTTTTAAGTTAATCGCTTGTTTTTGGTATAAAATGGTACACATTTATTATTTTTGTACCGCAAATAAATAAAAGAATTGCCGTGACTACCGTGAGGTCGTGCGGGGTAGTCATAAGTATCTTTCGATGTATTGAAGAATACCATTTTATTTTTAGCTCGTATCTATGACGTTGGATTGGAGCTTATCGGCCAGTGAGTTGAGAACATCTATGATGTATCTGTTTGTAACAATAAAAAATTTTCAATTTTACTGCTTGTTTGACTCACAATCTTCAACTAAGTATTAAATAGTTGCTACTGTGTCATTATTGAATGATAGATGAGCCGCAGCCTCAACCTAAATTTCTTAAGTCTAACCTACAGGTAGTTTATTATAGTTGCCCATATTTTTAAATATGAACAACTTAATAACATAATTAATAAGGACTCGCGCACTAAGGGCTTCGTACAATGCTCTAATGATCGTATCTTTGGACAGGCAGAGTGAAGACGGACGGATGGACTCACAGACGAACAACACAGTAATCCTATAAGGGTTCTCTTTAGTCCTCTTAAGGTACGGAACCCTACAAACGAAGAAGACAAAAAAACATACTTTGCACAGTCTGACGGAAAAAAGTACATAGGTACTATATGCGATACTATATAGTATATAATACTAGTGGTTCCCCGCGACTCGCAAGAGTTGGATTTGCCATATAAACTTTCATCCCCCATTTCACCCCCTTAATGTTTTTATATCACGACAAAATGTAGCCTATGTCCTTTCCAGGGCCTCGAACTATCTCCATACCAAATGTTATCTCAATCGGTTCAGTGGTTGAAGCATCAAGAGCAAACAGACAGACAGACAGACACACTTTCGCATTTAAAATATTAGTATGGAGTATGGATATTAAATACTATATAGTATCGCATAACCTACTTTATTACCATAGTATCGATAACACATTTGTTTAATACATGGACGAAATATACCTACAGATCATGGTAGTGACCATATCATTCTTAGGTATAGTTCTGCCTAATACCTTCTTACCTTCTGTCCTTAGACAAGATACAATCTTTCAACAGCGAACTTCGTCATCGCCAACGCAATGTCAAAATATGGATGCAAAAGTCACGTGATGTTTCGATGGCTTATGTCAGTTTGATACATTTTGTAGCGAACTGACTATTATACACCTTAGATAGCGCGGACTGCGCGGAGCTATACATATATAATAGATACACAAGTATTTACTTGTGTATCTAGTATATACATATATAATAGATACACAAGTAAAAATATTACGATCGTGAACATGAAACTCAACTGCTTCTAAGATTTTACTACTATTGCAAATTGCCATAAAATCGATAAAAATACGCCGTATATCTCGTGAATTTTCTGGCAATTGTCCAGGGTAAGATTGAAACAGTTTGTTTGTAAGTTGCAATTACAGGTTAACGTATTTAAAACAGGTAAAAAACCTAAATAAATTAAAATAGGTAAAGGAGTTTCGTTTTCTCACAAATCGCAAACAGAGCGGTTGAGTAGTCATTGTGAAAATATTGAGAAATTGAATAAATTAGTGTAATAATTCGATTGGAGATTCAATTAGTGATTAAACGAACTCGTATTTCATTGTATATTTTTTGCATTTGAGTATTAAAAGTGGATAAGACGATTTTGTTAAAAATGAGAGATAAGAATGGTAAGGAATATTCAAGAATATTTATTCCGATCTTCGTGCGCACTCTTATTTTGAATCACTCGCGTGCAGATTTCTACTGATTTTCGTTCGTCATCTAAAACTCCGCATCTTTAAAACATTCGATTGACTGCACTCGACCGCTCGAAACCGTAACGAGTGCCTCTACCCACTCGTCACAGAAGGCGAGCGAAAGGATAAACGCTAGAATGAATGTAGGTATTGGGTGAAACTGATGTCGCATTCGCCAACAGAATGTCATGTAGGTACGAGTGATTCAAAAATAGAGCTCCTAAACGTCTCCAATCCAACAAGGAGTCGAAGTGGTCACCATGGCCGAAAGCGGTCAGATTGATCATCGTCTTCATGTATGTAAAGAACGGGTTTGAAGCTTCGATTTAAATGACATCCCTAATCTTTTAGTCTCTCTTAACTATTATATGCAATAATAAGTGAGATAATAATAAGTAAGATATATTGTATGCATACTTACCTACTTGTTTAAACAATAAGCGGAACAAAACGTCGATAGGCCATGACCAGTATTTATTTTAGTATGTACTTATGTGTACAGTGGGCTCCGCATCAAGTTACCCAAATCTGTCAAAATATTTCAAATGATGTAGAACTCTATGTAATCAAAATAAGGTAGAAATTTGACGGATCAGAGTAGGTTGATGTGTAGCCCACTGTACCAATGTAGTACTTATTCTGTGGTAGAGAGAGTCTTACACTGAGAATCAATATAGAAAGAGCAGGAAATTCAGATACTTACGAGTGCCAACCTTACTAATTAGCCCAGTATTAATAGACCTTTGGCGCAACTGGGTTAGGAAGGCAAAGGGAAGCGCTTCCTACCGACCGGTTGTTATGGTCGGGGACCAAGGTCCAATGGTCACCGTCTTGGTTTAGCTATATGTAGTCAAGCTCGTGCTAAATCTTACATATCGCGGTTTGTGTTGTATGGAGCGGGCTAACAGCGCCATCTAGCCTGTAGGAGCCGAGTCAGGGCGTCGCGTCTGGAAGTTGCTTGCTAATGTGGGCGACAGTGGTAAGATGTCGCTACAGACCCCTACTCATCCCAGAGATTCAAGTTGCATGTCACCCGTTAAAGAAAAACATAAGAAAAAAATCTGAACATTATCTAGTAAAATAGAAAAGATAATGTTAAACCACTCTGAATAAAATTTATGAATGATTCTTGAACTTGTTTATCATATACACTTAAGTATTACGATTTACGACATGTTTTAAAAACATTTTTTTCGATAGCTACTAGTGTCTACAGATCTCGTGTATGTCTTAAGTCAGGGACATGCCGTGAAAAACAAGGTTTCTTACGATTACCTTTATGAACCATACTTCATGCTCTGAGCACACACTTCAGTGCTTTGATAGGTGTTTTTTAACCGACTGCGGAAGGAGGGTTATGTATTTTGAGAGTATGTATGTATGTATAATTGTTTGGCACGCCTTACAGCCCAAACGGCTGGACAGTTTTTGACATGTGAGGTGTCGTTGAATTTGTCAAAATTGTGAGAATGACATAAGCTATATATATTTGAAAAATGGCGCCTGCAAATGGAAATAAAGGGGGGAGGGGGGATTGATTTTTCCTTATCATAGCAATATGGGTATCAAATGAAAGCCAGTAAAGAGACCATTTCAAAATTATAATCATTTTTGCAGTCGGGCGTTCTTTTTTTTCGAAAATTATGTTTGCTGGTTTTAAGTGAATCTTTTAGTATGATAAAGAATTGGCATTTCACTTACCTATTTGCTCCTATAGTCCGTCAAGTTCGTGCGCGACCTTCGTGCGGAGCGAAGGACGTACGGAAGGCAAAGAAGTGCCAATAGCATCCTTACCTGCAACACCCCCGTCCCCGCTGACATGTAACAAGCCTAGCCCCCCGCACGTCCTCCGTTGAAAGATAAGTACTCACTTTTGTATCTTTATAGAAAATAAGCACACTGATCATCAGTTATTCTATAACACTTGCGCTTGTGTGTGTTCTACGATGTAACCACTTTTGGTTTTCGATCCTTCCTTCGTTCTTGGTAAATTTCATGATTCTAGGTCTGTGGTAATACCCTATATAGGTTTTGATTCCCTTGCAAAATGTTGTAAAATACGGCCAATATTGGCCGTATTGCGTTTACTTAGAATCTTGATTTTTAACAGCTTCAAGGGACCGCAGCCATAAACAATTGCCAATGCATTGAGTCATTCCTAAATACAATAAGAAATCAAACGTATGTGATGTAGTTTTAAGGTGATACCTCCACGCTTTCCTTAGTGGCGTGTATAAGTGCCCCCTGTGGGCCTACATAGTACATAAGTAAATGACTTTTTAAGAAAAAGGTCTTGACAGGCAGTCGGACAACAAGGGTTCCTTTTTCCGTTTGAGACACGGAACCCTAAAAAAGAAGACCGTTTTTACTTTGTAAAGCATTGCAACGCCTATCCTAGAGTGTATGTATACCTAGTAGCTGAAAAGTGAAAGGCATGTTGCTTGTTTTGTAATGTCACTGGCCACAGGTCAAAATATTCACAGAAACCCCAAAGTGAATTCTTTTCAGTGACCGCAAAAACATATCAGTCGCACAGATCGTTTCGCACAGACAACACGCGTGCCTGCGAATACACGGAAACGCCGCGAAACAACTCTAGTAAAATAAATTAACACATTAAAAATCTTCATATAAAACTTGATTATCAGTGATAGTGAAATAATTATTGACAGTTTAAATTACAATATTGATTTATTGACTCATATTTTTCGAGAAAATGTAAAGTGAACATGCTGTGATACAAAACTGGGATTATTATATTAGTTTGTTAAAATAGTTTAGTGAACATGTATTTTTGGAAGCAAAATATTCTGGCGGTTTGCATCTTCTTGCTGGGTGAGAATATATTGATGCTATTTCCAGATTATCATCTTTCAAGGGCTCCTGTTTTTCGCTTAATACAAATAAACTTATAAGCAAAAATGTAATGTACAGTCACTAGCAATGAAATGTATACATTCGTTATTTTATTTATTTATACACTTTATTGCCCTAATAAAAGTTTATAAAAGGTGCACTTAATATGTACTAGATAAACCTTTACATAAATAAAATATTAAATGTAAATGTCATGTTACTATGGATAAGGCATTCAATCAAATTTACCTATGAATACAGTCAGGTACATAAGAATGTTAAATCCCTAAATTATCTAGTACTCCTTCATGTAATACTGAAAAAATGTATCATAATTCTCATATTGTTTTAGATAAAAACCATAGGTAAAAAATTCTTCATGGCGTTAAATCTACCTTTTGTATCATATCTGATTATGCAATAAAATATAACATAAAGTAGGTACCTCTTTATTCGATTCAATAACTGATTGTCATTGAATTTTTCTAAACTTGATTATCGAAATTGGTTATCAGTTCAATAACCTGACAGTAGGTGACGTTTCGTCATCAAAAACATACACATTCCCGAACATGCTTTTAATATTGTTAGTAAAATAAATAAAAACTTTAACTTCATTTTAATCAAAGTTCTTACAGAATCTTAGTTACTTTTAAAACTCTATCTGTCAAATTTTTGAAATCCACAAAGAATTCGTTTTTTGACCTATAACAATACTAGTGGTTCCCCGCGACTTCGCCCGCAAAAGTTGGATTTTCCATATAAACTTTCATCCCCCATTTCACCCCCTTAATGTTTTTTATATCGCGACAAAATGTAGCCTATGTTCTTTCTAGGGTCTCGAACTGTCTCCATACCATTTTATCTCAATCTGTTCAGTGGTTTAAGCGTCAAGAGGTAACAGACAGACAGACAGACACTTTCGCATTTATAATATTAGTATAGATAGTATGGATTATTAGTTTATCCCTAATAATTTTTGGACAACATAAAAAAATTAAGAGCAAAGAAAACCATAGAGATTTTTCTCCTAACACTTGCTTATCATTATCACTCTAATGAGATACTTGTCGGCACCTTTGATGTACCTTATTTGGACACGAATCTAGCCGTGGGCGTCGCTAAACTCGTAACAAGGTGATAATCGCTTTTTGATGATTAACATTAAAGCTAGCAGGCATTAAGGATCATTAAACACGAGAATACTAATAAAGGTTTACGTAATAAGGCTGTTTACTTGCAAAAATAGTGGTGCAAGAAATATGTTAGAAGTATATACTGGGTGTCCGGGTTTATGGGTCTTTAATTTATCAAATTTATTAGACATAATCCTAATGAAAAAAAAAAAATTTTTTAATAACATTTTTGGGTTTAGTTTTGTAATAGGTTTAAAAAATTCATTTACTGTTTTTTTAGCAATATTTCTGATAACTTATTTTTTTCTATATGACAGTTACTAATTTTGAATTGATCTTTATTTCACTTAATAGGCGAAGGCGTTACCTTCTAAATGAACCATTTTCATAACTTTTAGAACTTCAAAATCTAGGGAAATCACATTTTTTTTAAATAATAGCTGCAATTTAAAAAGGACAAAAACCCCCATATTGGGTTCTAACTCCCCCCGAGTTAGAACCCAATATGGGGGTTTTTTGTCGATACCATTTGATGATCTAATAGCCCATAAATTATCGTCAGTCGAAACCCTGTATATGTCAGATTGGCACTAATAATATCACTAACAAACTTTAGTACTCAGCTAGGTACATACCTACCACAAGGTACTAAAAGTAATGTAAGGATTGCAAATACATTTGCGCGTAAGGAATTTTGGACGCCATCAAAATCCATGCTGATTTGGCAAGCGAAGCGTCTTCACAAATAGCAAACATTTTGGCATAGGGATTATTACTCTTATAATTTTGCTTTGCAATATTATTTTTTATTAATAAAAGGTAAAACTAAATAATATTCTATGTATGTCTACTATCGAACGCGTTAATCCCCGGTTTAATAGAATTTACGGGTAGTAGAGTCATGGAGTGAAGTGTGACTACGCTAATGATTGTAATTAACCTGAACTGATTAATTTGATTAAATAGTCCTCCTTTTGAGCTTCGCCAAAGTTTTCAGGTTTTCGGAATATGGGCTAGTTTTATGTAAAAAGTTTTTATAACAGTTTATTTATCAATAAAATTTATAAATGTAAGCAAACCTACTAGCTTGCTTTCCTGTCCTACATAATTTTAGCACCAACCACGAAAATACTTTTATTAAGTACTTTATATAGGTATAAGTATTAGGTGTTTAGTGATTTTTAGTCTGTCACTTACACATCTTCAAATCTTTTACGATCATTAGCCCGCCAAATGTTAATTTTACGGCCGTAGAATTATTTTGTTTATTTTTAAAATTTAAAACCTCATTGCACGACACCAAAGTACTTATATGCACGTGCGCATCTCTTTTCAGCGTCGGTGAGACTTATTCCCCGACGGCACTTTATAAGACTAATTTAATCAGTATCTTTTCACTGAAATGAAGAAGGCAGCAACAAATAATAGAGAATATTACTTAGTCGTTATCGTTTGATATCACTTATATGTTGTCTATGGATTCTGTAAATTACATTAGCAATTGACAGCTGTTTGATTTGGCATTTCTAATTTTTTTAAAACTATTTCGAAGAAGAGACGAATTGGGGTCCAAATCTCACGCCATCGATATGACATATATCTAAAAACCTAGCAAATATCACAAAATGTGATAATTACATCCATCATTTTGATGCCCTGAGAACACGGAACATCTGAATGTTGTGATATGCGCCATGTTTTTTCGATAAATACTGTATATCACATAATATCGAAGGCATAAGAATTGGGCCCCAAGTTTTGCACCAACTTAGGTTGACAAGAGCGCCGTGCGTGACTGACAGATTACTGCTGTAACTCTTCTAGATAACGAGTCAACAAAGACTAGGATATATCCGCCACTTCAAAGGATAAGTAGATATTTATCTACTTCAATAGATTGTATAGGTATAAAGGGTGTTAGTTTACATAAGTACACACAACAACACAAAAATCGCCACACCTATTTAATGTAGATTGATGGCCAGTGGATATGGCAACTTTTACTATGGAGTCATCGTCATTGGAATCGTGAATTGGATCTCCATACATTGTTGAGGCAGCAGAATTTCTACGAAGCATCTGTTCTTTTAGATGACCCCATAAGAAAAGTTATAACAATTGATGGTCATATGAAAACTGTTTAAAAACTAACATGGTTTATGCAAGCTGTTCGGTTTACATTATTCCAGTCCAGCTCTGGACTGGATTGCTTGATGCACCACTGAATTATTAGAACAATGGAGACCGGCACTGGTATGGCAGTATTAAATCCAGCATGTAGACATACTTTGGTCTTGTTATTAACTTTTTCTCAAAATACTACTATTCAGCGAGTACTTAATAATCGTGAATTTTATTAAGAACGCTCTATAATAATCTCCATAATAGTCAGTAGTAACTAATAAGAATTATGAGAGTGGAGGAACAGAGAATGCACCTGGGTATTGCGCAAACACTTGTGGCCACTGTAGTCGAAGTTCGGCTAGGAGGACATTATTATTATTACTATATATATATATATAGGACATTATTAATTACTATTATTACCGTTCTTAATCCTATGCATACGACTGTAATTCACGATACGGTTCATAATAATTTATTGCACTTTACTGTTACACCAGTTATCTTGACCACTATTTGTAGTAATCTTGACAACAAACATCCCAAAAACAATAAACAAAAATAGGTAGGCGACTACGTACTTTCTTCAATTTACTTTTCATGTAATTGGGCATAGGTACATATTCACCGCTTATCTAGCAAATATGTCAGCGGGTGGCGAATTGATCGTTGCGATATATCGGTACAATTAGTACTTGCTGTTTCGTTGTGTTTATTTGTATGATTATCATAAAACTCCACGAATATTTTGATAGCAGATAAATACCGAACAAAAGATATTTATAAAAAAGGTTTTCGGAAGCGACCAATGTCTGTCGAAAGTCATAACAATAAAATGTTGATCCTTTAGAATAGTGCGGACTTGAACGGGCGTACTCATACACATCTATACATATAATAAATCTGTAAAACCGTTGCGTCTGTACATTGAGTATTTTTACCAAAAACTAATTGAGGGTAATGTTAAAATAGTAACAAAATAGGAAGCTACAACTTTAATTTTTTTTGACTGTTTGTCTGTTTGTACACGCTAATCTCCGGAACTACTGAACGGATTTGAATGAAACTTTTTTTATTGTTTAGCTATTGAGTCTAGGCAACTAATAGGCTATAACTTATTTTGAAGATTGGAGTAGTTGACGTGGAACCTTAGCAGTACACTTAAACTAAGAGAGATATGAAAGCAGCGCCTTAAGAAAAGTTATTCAGCGTGATAAGCATTTTCTATTGACGTACACAAATTGAAGGTCTGGAGCAACTTATATGGAACCCTAGCAGCTCAGCTCAACTATAAGAGATATGAATAGAGTGCCTTAGGAAACATTGTTCAGCGTGATGAACACTTTCTATTGACGTACACAAATAAAAGATCTGGAGCAACTGATATAGAACCCTAACAGTTCAGCTCAACTATTGACTTACACAAATTGAAGGCCTGGAGAAATCAATATGCTAAATTACTTCAGACTGATTTTCAAACCCGAAAGGTAATCCAACTGTCTCCAAGTTACGATCTGGTGACGGAAACCTGGAGAAATCAAGAGAATCCTTCAGATTTTATAAGCATGTATAGCATGTATTTTTTGTAGCAAATTAGCATTAATTTAGGTATTTAAGCGTTTACATTTCGAAGTCATAATTTGATGGTGCTGACCTTAACGCTAAGTAGTTTGTGAATACTTTTACCACAGAGAGTTTGACGAAATTTTGTTAAATTACTTTATTATTAATGAAAGATCAAAGTGAATTGGCCCTATTTTTTATTACTACTTAAACGAAATGGAATTGAACTACGAGTGTAAGAATAGTCTTACTTACTTTACGTTATAAGAGAAAGGGTAGGGAGGCCTTTGCACTGCAGTGGGATACGAGAGGATTCTAATTATAAATATTTTGTATCATCGAGTCCACGCGTACGAAGTCGCGGGCAACAGCTAGTTTAAACTAAAGTCTTTTAGCGATTTTTTTATTTAATTTAAACAGTCCGTAGGCTAAGTATGATAAACATGTAAACAGTCAAATATACCGGGTGTAATCGATTAGTGTGCACATGCAATTATTCCGGAACTAGGTATTACAGATATACTTATTAAGACACATCATACTTACTTATCAAGTACATAAGAAATGAAGAATGTAAAAAAAGCTGTTGAGTTTCTCAATAAATAAATAAATAAAATAAAAATATCGAAAAACTTTCAAATGATACAGATACCGTACTTCAGAAAGTACGTTACCTATGTATAAAATGACATCAATAACATGAAACATTGTGTAAATACTCGTACATATACAACTTTTAAGTGGTAAGATAATCAATCTACAATGTGTATTTATCTGATGGAAATCATCATTATCATATCACACGTAATCATAACACATAATTAGGCAAAAACAATGATTAAGTGCGTACTAGACCACTTAATAAGGTATCTAAAGCTGTCAACTAATCACGTACCAAATGTATGGGAGTGTTTTGAAAATTTCTCGTCATATTTTTAACAAGTTATTGGTATCAGATTAAAGTTTTTTTTAATATCTGTAATAATTACGGAATAGTCGCCTGTGCAAACTAACGATAACCGTGTATATCACAACACAACAATATTCATACTGTTATTACTATTTTAGCACTTATTTTTAGTCACTTGTCTTGTGCGTTCTTTTGGATCTTGCTATAATATGCACATTATGAAAACTTTGACATTGTTATTAAATTGTTCTGAAGTTAAAGAACAACTTAAATTTTTCTCTTAAAAAACAAAAACTGACTTCAAAACTGCCTACAGTGCTAATTAAAACTTAAAAATTTTAAGTATATACAAATTTAAACTAAAAAGTACATAATAATATATAAATTACCTAACTGTTCTACGAAATTATATAAGAAACCTATTTCCAATTTATTATCTGTTATTTTTTGGAGTAGGTGCCAACCAAGCTAGATATTCTATCTACTCTAAGCAGCCAAAAGATGGTTTAATCCTCGCCTTACTTGCAAAAATACATTAGAATTAGAATTTCTGGCACCGTTTAGTTTGGCCGATATACTACCGCACTACCACAACTAACACAGCTGCAGTCAACCTTGTAGACACCAGGTTTATCTAAGGGGAAACAGTCTTAAGGCGAACGTAGACATTGTGTCACTTTTCTTAATGGAGTGAAGACAGTATTTAGTGAATATTTATTAAGTACATTTGAGATCTTGTCTGTCACTCCTTTTTAATATGGCAAGTATACCGGCTGTCTGTCTACTGTATCTTTCTGTTGTCTTACTCTGTGTCTAGGTGGAAGCTTCCCTTTATATCCATTGTTCTGTAAGACCCGCCGAACATGTTCTAGCTCTTGGTTTAGATGTTCTCCATCACACAGATCATTGGCTCGGTTAGTCAATGAGGTCACTACAGAATTAAGATGATGAGGGTGATGATGCGAGGCGGCGTTGAGATAGCGGTCAGTGTGAGTAGATTTTCTGTAGACAGAGTGACTCAATGAACCGTCACTCCGCACACGAATCTGCACGTCCAAAAATGCAATACTTCTGTCTTCTTCTACGTAGGTAAAGTTTATATTCTGATGGATGCTATTTAAATTTTCCAAGTGAGATTCTACGTCTTGATTGTTTCCCCTCAATATACAGAAAACGTCGTCTACATACCTCTTCCATAGTTTAATCTCAGTGGGTGCAGTGACAAGGGCTTTTTTTTCAAAAAACTCCATCCAAATATTTGCAACCACTGGAGCTACGGGACTACCCATGGCGACTCCGACTATTTGGTGGTAGTACTGACCCCTGTATATGAAAAAATTCGTAGACAAACAATGATGTAGAAGTCCGGCATATTCCATCGGGATGTTGTTGTCATGCAACTTTACCTTTAAAACCACTTCCAGACAATCTGCTACTGGTACATTTGTAAAGAGTGATTCTACGTCAAAACTGACCATCAACTCATTCACATCAACCTTGTTTTGGTGCAGGATTTCGATGAAGTGACGAGAATCTTTCAAAAGATGACGAACGACCCACCAATGGCTGCAGTACTTTTGCTATGTGCTTAGCCAAGTCATACGTTGGTACATGGTAGCAATCCCGTAAATAACTATTCTAATGATAATGACCATGAAAGTTTAAAACAGTATATCTGGTGTTTTAATTACTAAACTCCTAATTTTTAAGGAGTTCTACCATCAGCTCAGCTCCACATAATGACTATCAGACGTAACAACATGTCAACATTAAGATACTAGTACGAAAACACTATACGTGCCTTCAAAATTTGAGGGTTTCCCTCGATTACACCAAGATCCCATCATCAGATCTCGACTGGACCAAAATGGGACCAACTAGAAGGTATAGCCTCTAGGTAAACATATTTTTTTTCAAATCGGTCCACAACTGACTGAGATATACGGTAACATGGCTATGTTTATCAATTCGACTGTATGTTTTTTTTGTTGTGGCTACAACAAAAAAAACATACAGTCGAATTGATAACCTCCTCCTTTTTTGAAGTCGGTTAAAAATAATGGTTTCCTTCCTGTGAATGAGTATGTTCCTTTACCTTAAGGTTGTCTGGAAGAGATCGCTTATAGCGATAAGACCGCCTACATTGTCCATTTTTCTGTGTAAATCGTTGTACTTACTGTATTTTCTGTTATGGTGTTAAAAAGAGTTATCTATCTATCTATTTATTATCATGCGCCTGTAACCGGATGCAAAAAGGAGACGCAGAATAAGTGAAGAATATTTTTTCTAGCTATTAAATGAACTTTTTATAATTTCAAAAAAGCCTTCATTTAAAACTTATGCAAAATGGCGGGATCCAAAATTACGAATATAAAGTGACTTATTAACATCCAATACAAGATGCCTTTCATTGTGTTGTGATATTTGCAAGTTAATGATTTTATATAAGCTGTGTGAGTGCATTGTGGAGAAATAATTTAAATAAAACTTAATAGCATTGCTTACGGAGATAAATATATGAAGAAACAAGTCAATACGAGTAGGTGACATACGGCATTCTTGTTTGGCGCTTTGCAGCCATAATGTTACATAATTAATATATTTTTTGTTTTAGTTTCGTACGTAAACAACAAACATACAGATTAGTGAAGTTATAGCAAAATATAATATAATAGCAAATAATATCGTAGAGTCTTTAACAAAATTACCATAGCATAAGTAATTTTACTTATTTTTACTTATAATATTTCGCTGCTTCGGTGCAACAAAGTCTTAACTACCTAAAATTCCAATATAGAGTTGAACATGCCAAATTGTTCCAAAACCATGCCTCTATTCGGGGAAACAAAGACAACCGTCAAAGTACCGCAAGTTTCTTCTAGATGGCGCTAGTGCATTTGTGGCCACAGTGCTTTTTATTGTAACTCGTGGGTCAACAAAGGCTGATTGGTCAGCATTGACCCCTGCGCCCGCGCGCCGCTTTTGTGTTGTGGAGCAACATAAGCTTAAAGGTACCTTATGACCAATTTTACTACAAATTTTTGGTGAGACAAGGGCTCATCTTACCTTATGTCTCCAATTTGCTTTTAGCTATTCAAAAAAAATGGAGCTATAAAGGCATTGATTATAAAAGCGCTTTTGTTGATCCAATATTCTCGTTTTGATATCAAATAATAGTGCCTTAAAAGTTATTGTAATGGCAAAAATGCCCTTTTGTTTGCCAACTATTCGATTAGCTATAAGAGTAAGTTTAAAAGAATGTTATTATTCCTTAAATTTAAATAAACGAAACGTATTAAGGTTATAAAAACTGAGTATAACTTAATTATTCATACGTAAATACGTATGCTTAATTAAATTATTAATGTAATAGAGAAATACTGTGTTTTATACCTTAGAAACAATATATTTTATTATTTTAAACTTACAATCAAATATGTTTGAAAATAATTTGTCATTTCCAACAAAATACGTACTTAACAATAAAAACAATTATGTTATTGTTCTCATTTTAGAAAATGCAAAAAAAGGTTATAAAGACTGATGTAGGTATCACTGAATTAAGCATAGGTATTTACATACCTATTATATTTATTGTACTTATTTTAGAAACTGCTAAAAAAGGCTTAAGTAATTAAGTTGTACTCAGTCTTTATAACCTTTTTTAGCATTTGCTAAAATGAGTACAATAACATAGTTCATTTTGTCATTAGTTATTTTGCCGGAATAGTCAATTAATTTTCAAACATGTTTGATTGTAAGTTAAATTTTTTTTTACATATTGTTTGTAAGGTATTAAACTCAGTATTTCTCTATTAAAAGACTAATAAAACGGTTAGAGCTAATATAAACACAGTGTAAAGAAATTTGATTTTCCTATAATTTCACACTTTAACCGTAAAATAATGTTAATACATTCGATTTTGTTTTCAAAACTTTATTTTTAGTGTATATTTTAACAGTAGTAGATGACAAACAAATGTTTCCAAAAAAAACTTGTTTTTATTTTTAAAAACTAACCTTTTAATTATAATGCACATATGGTACAAGTTACAATATTTTTCAAATTCTGATGCAACAAAGTCACAATTTAGGGCATTTTTTGTTTTTCTTGAATTTTCATTAAGTTTTTACAAAAAAAAAAAAAGTCTTAAAACTCCATGTTGAAGCACCGTTAATAAAGACTAAAATTTCATATCGATTGTAAACATACCAAAGTGGGTTTTGCCTTTATAGGAAAACGAAATTTTAAAAAATCTTAAAAGTCATTTTCTGTAAAATTTTAGAACAAGTTGATGTGACTTTGTTGCACCCAAGCAGCGATTTGTACTTTCACATATTTTAATTTCTTTTACTAACATAATGGAACGACTTCCGAAATAAATTATTTGATTTGATAGGGTAAAAACGGGACCCATTACTAAGACTCCATAGTCGTCTGTCTGTCTGTCACCAAGCCGTATCTCAAGAACCGTGATAGCTAGACCACAGAATAAGTACTAGTACTCCGTACAGAAGTATGACTTTGCAATGAAATTCAAAGAAATATCTACTCAATGTTGTTAACGATATGGTGTAATTCAGTTCGCCTCTGAGTCAAGCACATTTTCGTGTAGACACCTACAGAAATACATTGCAAGATAATTTTATTCTATAACTCTGGAATATGATTCATAATACACTAAACCTAGTACTATCACGCAACGCGATAGGGTTGACTGACACAAGAAGCTACTTACGCCATCTAACGCATCTTTCTAGGACTTTATTCATGCTCGTACAACCAGCATCCTAGTGTCGCGCACCGCCGCACTAAGGAGGGGTATTTGAAGCCAAAATCCGGTCAAAAGTGTATTTTCTAAACTTTACCAAATGGCACAAACAATGCACGTTTCATAAAGTACAATAACTGGTCCATCCAGGGCGCGCCTCCAAGCACGTTTTCTACCTGCGCTCTTACCACAGAATCAGTCGGAACTCAGCCATCGTGTAAAACGCATGACTTTTTTCTCGGCGCTCTGGATCACTTTGCAAATTTTTTGGTGGTTATTTGTGTGTGTGTGGTGAAAATTTGTTATTGAATATGGAAGCTGAAGGTATGTACTTTATATTTTAATAAATTACAGTAAATTATTCCTTAAATTTCAGCATTTAAACTTATATTGCCATTCCAAAACGTGCTATTTTTCCTAAAATATTACAACATTAGTGATTTTGTTTATGTGTCGGGCTTTGTCGTGCAACATTTTTATTATGATAATAAAGCGTTAACCTTCTCCTGACCGAAACAGAAATAAAATTGTCCCCCAACGTCCCCCTTTTTTTAAAATAATATTTAAGTTTGTAGGTGCTATTAAAAAAATAATACAATGTATGTAAATTTGTTCTCAGGTACTCCGCAAATGGTGAAAACTATGACTAGGCGGGAACTTTATGATATCCTAAAGGAATTTAAACGAAAAAGAATCGATGAGAAACTTAACTTGTTAGAAGATAGGCTTGCCGAGCTGACTTTTTGCGCGACAAAAAATAGAAATGTGTTGTCTCGTTGTTTGAGGCATTTCAAGACAATTTTTAAGCAGAAGTGGACGGCAGCTAGTTACACAGATGAACGATTTTTGAAAAATAATGAGGAATGGCTTAAAACATTACTAGAGCTTCCTTTGTGGTCGTCACACAAGAGCGGTCGCCCAGTTAAACAGTTTCACGAGTTGAGTGAAAGGAGCAAGCGGCGGAAAACTGAAGAATTACGGGCTCACGTACCAGTTGAGGAGTTGACATTAAGAATAACTTCAACGCCGACAAGAGCCAAGAAGATCAGAAGATTAATTTCGTCTAAAAAAGACCACGTGAAGATGAAATATACCCCACGGGAAGCGTTATCATTATTTGTTGAAGGTAACTTCACAAGAAGCCAGTGGAATTTATTACAAGGTGGACGCAAAGATATCTACCCTTGTTACTCTTTGCTGCAAAAGGCGAAAAAAGAGTGCTACCCAGATGATGACAAAATAACTGTTACAGAGACCAGTTTTAATGTTGAACTTCAAGCTTTGATTGATCATACGTCTTTGCGCCTCATTCAATATTTAAAAGAAGTCATAGATACGTTAACTGACAATGAAAAGCAGCACTTACTATTGATATCAAAATGGGGATGTGATGGATCTCACCAAACTCCATTTAAGCAAAAATTTGAAAGTGTCACAGATGATTCAAATATATTTGTGAGCTCGATTGTTCCGGTGAGGTTGGTTTCTTGGTTTCTATTGATGGTCAAACAATAAAAAACCATTTGGCAGAACCCTACTCCTTCTTCGGTGAGATTTTGCAGACCTATCAGAGCTCGATTTGTACATGAAACGAAAGATGTCACTAAGGAAGAAATAAACTACATCGAAAATCAAGCCAAAGATCTGATAAAAACTAAAGAAAGTGAAACATCAGTGCAAATCAGTCACAATATTTTGCTGACAATGGTAGATGGAAAGGTCTGCAACTCCGCAACGGACACTGCATCAACTATGCGATGTTATATATGCGGTCAAACATCAAAAGACTTTAATAAATAAATAAAAAATGCCGTAAAAAAAGAAACTCTCAGGTTCAGGCTCTCAGTACTCCATGCCAGAATACGCTTTTTTGAGTTATTGTTGCATTTAGCATATAAAGAACCCATTAAAAAGTGGCAAGCCCGTACACCAGAAGATAAAAAAAATGTTAAAGAAACAAAAGAGAAAATACAGAAATGTTTTAGAGCTGAAATGGGTCTGCTTGTTGATGTTCCCAAAGCTGGCTATGGAAATAGTAATGATGGGAATACGTCTAGGATATTTTTTTAAAACGCAGAATGCTCTTCTTGCATCACCGGCATCACAAGGAATTAATTACTAGGTTTAAAGTGATTCTTGAGGTAATATCAAGTGGTCATAACATTGATTACCAAAAATTCGATGATTATGGCCAAGACACTGCCAAATTATATGTGCAATTGTACGGGTGGCATCCAATGTCGCCTACAGTCCACAAAATTCTAATACACGAAGAGGCAATTCTTCCAATACGGCAATTGCCTGAGGAGGCTGCTGAAGCACGAAATAAGCATTTGCGCAAATATCGAGTGGACTTTGCACGGAAATTTTCGAGAACTGAATGTAACAGAGACGTTTTAAATAGATTACTTCTGACATCCGATCCTTTCATCAGCTGTAGTCGGCCAAAGAATAAGAAGAAAATCTTGCCATTTTCCAACGAAGCAAAGACGATTTTAATTGCAGCAACACCGAACTTAAACAAGTCTGATGACAATACTGCCGAAGATGGTAATAAAGGAGAAGATTCTGATGTCATCAGCGAATAAGATTGCATATGATTTCTCTTAATAAAATTCAATTTGTTTGAAACCATTGAAAAAAAAATGTACTTATATGTTTTTCTTATGTTTATTTAATATTAAATCGATAATTTGATTAAATATTGTTTTACATTACGTTTTGAGATAATATAGGCCCCTAAATAATTTTGACCGGATTTTTGCCTCAAATACCCCTTAGTGCGCCGGTGAATAAAACGCGGGAGCGTGTCGCTGCCGGCTAGCGACACCCAACTTGTTTAGTCCCTTACCTAGGGGTCGCCGCGCGTAGGTAGGTTTTTGCTACCTACGCGGGAAGATACACAGACCTGGCTAGACAGTTGAAAATTTCACAGATTTCTGAAAACAAAATAAAATTAATATTAAAGTGGGCCTCCCAGACATCAAACGTGTTTTTTCCGTTTTTATAAAGTCTTAACAAAAATTAATGGTGTCATGTACGGCTCCCTTCGTGCGCGAGTCTGACTCGCACTTGGCTGGTTTAAAAAACTTACTATTCTTTCCTAATGGAGCTGTAAGAAAGATGTCACATTGATATTCCGTTGCCACAATGGGAAAACAAGATTTTGGCACAATCATTATCAGGACAGATCGTATCAATAGTAATCCACCAATCCACAGTATGTCGAAAACAACGATGTAAGTGGGGAATTACTTCGATTAGATAAAATATCTTTTTTTAGATGGACGGAAAGAACATTGCCAATTTTTAATATTATCTAGTGTACCACAGAATTAAAGAAACAAAGACTCATCCATTCTATCCACAATCATATCATGCTTTATACAGCCATCTCTTTCTAGGTCGGCCTCTTCTCTTCAATCGACTAACGTTTATACTCTTTTTTTTGTCACGTGCGCTCCTCTCTCCTCATCACATGTCCATGCCAAGACAAACAGCTTCACGTCATCTTTTCTGTCATAGGCGTTACTTATAGACTTACCTTGTCCGTTCTTGTCACTCCACACAACCCTCCCCGCTGCATGCTGTAGTTTTCCATCGGCCCAGCATTCCGATCCGACAGTAATTCGGTCTTAACCCTAGTGGAAAATATGCGGCTTTTTTCCGAACATTCATCTACATGTATTCGATTTTAGCAGCTGTGCCAATTTATGCTGGCCCACTTATGTGTATGACCCGACACGTAGCAACTCAGGATCTCTATTTTTGATCTGCCATATTTTGGATTATGGTCCAAAGCGGACCCTGGGTCCTGGTGGATGACGCGAGTGCGCCACCGGGATAACGCTTAGATGAAGAAGATGAAGTAGTAGCGACTATGTATACAGTCGTTACGAGTCTGTTCGTAGCATGGAGTCCCGTAGTAGTCCGTAGTCGCTACGAGTCTAGTCGTAGCATGGGGACCCGTAGCAGGTCGTAGTAGCTACGAGTCCCTGCTTGTAGCATGTCGTAGTTGCTATGAGTCTGGTCGTAGCATGGAGACCCGTAGCAGGTCGTAGTCGCTACGAGTCCCAGGTCGTAGCATGGAGACCCGTAGCTGGTCGTAGTCGCTACGAGTCCCAGGTAGTAGCATGGAGACCCGTAGCAGTTGCTAGTAGCATGGAGTCCCGTAGCTGGTCGTAGTCGCTACGAGTCCCAGGCCGCAGAATGGAGACTCGTAGCAGGTCGTAGTCGCTACGGGTCCCTGGTCATAGCATGGAGTCCCGTAGCAGGTCGTAGGCGCTACGAGTGCCAGGTCGTAGGAGACCCGTAGCAGTTCGTAGTCGCCACGAGTCCCTGGTGGTAACGTAGAGTCGCGTAGTAGTTCGTAGTCGCTACGAGTCTCTTGTGGTATCATAGAGTCTCATAGCAGTTCGTAGTCACTACGAGTCCCTGGTGGTAACATAGAGCCCCGTAGCAGTTCGTAGTCTAAACTATTATTCCCTAAACGACTTCTTAACACCAAACTCGTAGGTTCGCCTCATGGTTAGGGCTACACACCAACATTTCTGTATGTAGGTACTTAATAATATGGAATTACATTGTTTAATAAGAACTGATAATTATACTTTGTAATATTATTTGCAATACCTTAGCGGTAACTAAGTTATAAGTGCATTATCTGTATTGTAACACTTAGTATGCAAAATAAACAGTTGATTTGATTTGATTTGATTAGTCGCTACGTGTCCCTAGTCGCAGCATGGAGACCCGTAGCAGTTATTAGTCGCTACGAGTCCAAGGTGTCTTAGCATTGAGGTAGCAGGTCTTAGTCGCTACAAGTCACAGTTCGTAGCTTTGAGGTAGCAGTTCGTAGTCGCTACGAGTCCCTGGTTGTAGTATGGAGTCCCGTAGCAGTCCGCAGTCGCTACGAGTCCCTGCTCGTAGCATGGAGACCCGTAGAAGTTCGTAGTCGCTACGAGTCTAGTCGTATCACGGAGTCCTGTAGCAGGTGCTCGTAGCATGGATTCGTTCTATACGTATACCCGTATCCCGTAGACCTGGTTATCGAAGCATGCATACTTATATGTCATGCCAAAGAACGCAAGTAAAATACTTTATACACTACGGTTGTGATTTTGACCTAGCCTTGGCACTTTTTTCCAATGAGTTTAATGAGTAAGATAATGATGCCAGATTTCAAATTTATTTTAAAAGATCTTTGTTGCTACATAAAATGACACGTGGTATAGAAACAGGGTACTCATAATCTTTATTTCCGTATGTATTCAAATGTCCTTAAACCTATAATTTATATTTCGTACAGTAGTGTAGTAGTGACTTAACTAAAAAATACACAAAACAAATAGTAGAAGTGGTTGTGTGAGATAAAAATTAATTCTATTTAATACATCACTAACTTTTCTCAAACACACGTAAGAACTGCTAATACGTACAACCTTAAAAGCGGCCGCGTACAGTAAATAAAATGTATATTTTTCATGTACTTTTCCGACTATGAAATGCGTGCGTTTTCTGAAAAGACTTTACATAATAAATAAATTTATCAAAATATAGTTAACTAATTATTTGTTTGTTATTTTATGAAAATGAGATAAGAATTAAGTAAAGTTATTTCGATATTTGACTCACACGAATACATTTTAGTCCAAGGTGGTCGTGCCCACCGACTCGTTTTAGCAATTTTTCGGACGGTTTACAAAAGGCTTTATCTTGATATTTTTGTACTGGACGATACCAAAATAATAAATACGTGTTTTGTCTTTTGTGTCACAAATTATACAAATTTGGATAATATATTTGGATATACAAAAGTAACTTTGAATATAGGTTTTGATTTTGTAAGGCAAAAAATATTTTGTATGTACAATCTAGTGTAATTGTAACTTATTTAAATTTTGCTACGTATACTTGTAGAAACGAATGCGTTTTTAATCGATTCTAATGTTAACTAGGTAAGTGAAATTTTCTAAGAAATCAGAAATCATACACGTCAATAATAATAATAAATTGCAATAAATATTAATCCATTTGGGACCAGGACCGTATGTGACTATGTCTAGAACTAAGAATTTTACTTTCACTTACAAATTGGGACCTTGTATCTATGATGTTTGCGTGTATGCTCAGCGTCTATCATCAGCAAACATCATTCAATTAAAAACAGTGTTATCAGTGACGTGTCGAATCTGATCTTGATAACGCGGTCCCAGCTCTCGATTATTTTTCAAACTACTACTAAAATAACTATGTCAGTGTACCGAGTACCACAACCGCGACTTTGCTCTTCAACTTCAGTGTTTTAGAAACTTGATGAGCGATAATGAACGCTAAAATTTCCTTTCAAGCGGCCATGTTAGGTACTTTTTGCTTAGCCCTTTTATAGGCTGACTTAACTACCTCGTTGGTCTTGAGCTCAGCACGCTGGGTACCATCCACGAGGTCCCGGGTTTAATCCCGGGTCGGGCTTAAAGTGTTGGGTTTTTCTGTTTTTATATAACTCAGCTGTGTCTGAGTTCTGGAGTCAGGAAGTTAGTTATGTTAACACCCCCGTGCCTCGGAAAGCACGTTAAGCCGTTGGTCCTGCGCCTAATCTCTCTACGTTCACGTCGGACTGCCGTCTCATCGAGTTATGAGAGTAAAGGAAATGAGAGTGCACTTGTGTGTTGCGCCCACACTTGTGCACTCTCATTTCCTTTATTCTAGATATATAATATCTCCCGCGCAGTTGGCTAATCTCTGTTGAGATTGGCCACTGTAGTCGAAATTCGGCTAGGAGGACATTATAGCTGACTTATCTCTGTCGGACCGTACGTCTTAGCGAAGCGCAGAATATTGATTACTATCAGACAATCCTGGTTCGGGTTTTCTAACTATACTTTGTCCCATACATATAATTGCATTTTGTTTTTTGATTGTTACTGTGCCTATATAAATAAATAAATACATCTTGTCTGCTTTTCCTATGTAGTTTACCTACGCCTTTTAGGGTTCCGTACCCAAAGGGTAAAAACGGGACCCTACAATACTATGCCCCCGCTGTCTGTCTGTCTGTCACCAGGCTGTATCTCATGAACCGTGATAGCTAGATAGTTGAAATTTTAACTGATGATGTACTTCTGTTGCCGCTATAACAACAAATACTAAAAACAGAATAACTCAAATATTTAAGGGGGGCTCCCATACAACAGATGTGATTTTCTGGATGTTTTTTGCTTGACATTAATAATGGCAACGCTTGAAATATTTACAGAATATCAAGTTGTATATTCATTTCAAAAATTAATAATGAAATCAAAATAAAAATATATTTAAGGAGTCTATGATATGAGGAGAGATATAAGGAGAGATAATGGGACGGAATCCTTCGTGCGCGAGTCTGCCTCGTACTTAGCCGGTTTTCCCATTATAGTATAATACTCGTATATTATCTACGGCCATGAGTAAGATTGTAATCAAGAACATATCCATAACAAAAATACAGTCTATGTTGGTCGTCTTATCACAAAAACTAATCAAAAGCCTTAGCAACGTTGTCATTAACTAGCAAATATATTTCGGCCGCCCTTGAGAAGCCTCACGATCCCAAGGGTGAGTAATGCCCTGATTTACTGATTGCCAATAAACTGCACTCAAGGCAGGGAATAATTGACGCAATTGAGAAAGTAGTACATCTCGCTCGATTCGAGTACCCTTTTATCATTCTGTTTTGTATTGGGAATTGAAATCGACAGAGTGTTATTATTGTTTCTATCCTATACCTTAGTACTTCAAACTAGCAACTTATTCTTAAAAAGTACACAAAACTAAATATTGGTACGTGATGATGATGAATGATAATTGTTTAAAACTAATGATTTTCCTCCATTTGACAAATTACCACATCCGGTCACTAATGTAAAAGTTTCTACACGATGTTTTCTTTTAGCAGCGATATCTTTGAAAAATACTTTACAGTGTACCCCCACATCAACCTACTCAGATCTGTCAAATTTTCGCAACCATAGTTCAACCATATGTTCATCACATAGAGTTCCCTATCATTTGAGATATTTTGACAGATTTGGGAAGGTTGATGCGAGGCCCACTGTACATAGGTACACAAGTTTTGTACAAACGCAATGGTACAGTCCAACTCACGATACTTGGCTACCGCGCCGGTCTTTATCCTTACTTATATCTCCTCTGAAGTTTAGTATAAGTAAGCACAGAATACTTAAGTGTATAAGCATTGATCCATACTAATATTATAAATGCGAAAGTGTGTCTGTCTGTCTGTTACCTCTTGACGCTTAAACCACTGAACCGATTGAGATGAAATTTGGTATAGAGACAGTTTGAGAACCTGGAAAGGACATTGGCTACATTTTATCGCGATATAAAAACGTTAAGGGAGTGAAATGGGGGATGAAAGTTTATATGGAAAATGCAACTCTTGCGGGCGAAGTCGCGGGGAACCACTAGTTTATTATAAATCAATGTGTATAAGTAATGTCGCTATTTGAAGTTTTTATCTGAGACACAGAATAGGTGCTCAATGGATGGAATGGCTTAATGTACTAGTATCTATGTGTGTGTTTTATTTTGCTATAGACAGTGAACCTTTAATTGGATTAGGAACGTCTCCAAGGGTCAGAATGTCTCTTGTGTCTCCACGGGTCAATTATCTTAATTGCTTTCGCACGTGCACCTCCACTCACTTCACCGATCATTTTGATAAAATATAGTCCACATAGCTCATGCTCATTTCAGCATGACTTACTTACCCTTTTTATAGAGTACTAGTGGTTCCCCGAGACTTCGCTCGCAAGAGTTGTATTTTCCATATAAACTTTCATACCTAATTTTACCCCCTTAATGTTTTTATATTGCGACAAAATGTAGCCTATGGTCTCGAACTGTCTCCATACCAAATTTCATCTCAATCGTTTCAGTGGTTTACGCGTCAAGAGATAACAGACAGACCGACACACTTTCAACTTTGTAAACTGCGACAACTTTGTAAACTGCGTTAGTTTTCGGGAATGAATCTGCTGCTCTAATACAACAACTTTGACTATGGACCACCACAAAAATATCAAAAAAATTGAGAGACATTTGTATATGCACAATATTAGCTGCGCATCACAATTGTGCGCTATATTGTGATCCACTGAAGCCCAAACCACAGATTATATAATAGTTACTAGGTGGGAGGAACATATTCATCTTAGGTACACACGGCCACATGCAAGACTACCTCACTTTGATCTTGTGGCCGCCTCTATTCCCTACATAATAAAAGCTGTTTTTGTAGTTCAAATGCAAACCTTATGTGCTGCAGACTGTACTATTTTGTCGTCACGTAAGTCAACTCGCGAACATCGCATTACAAAAATTCTCACTTCAAACAAACTTGCGGTAACATTACAACTAATTCGTGATCGCTCATGTTGACGGTGCCAATTACTAGGTACGTGTGTTTAGTACGTGACGGTCGTATTACCCTCGTGAAAGCAAACACGAGGTGACAAATGGACGAGTGACAATGAAGTGTGACATGTAAACGGAAAAGGGGTTCAATGGCAGAGGAAAACTCATGGTTTGGTTTTCTGTCCCGTTACCATGAGCTTACGGCAGTTTTACTCGCTAGCGAGTAAAACTGCCGTAAGCTCTTTTACTCGCTGGTTTTACTCGCTAGCGACAACGTAAAAAAAGTGTACGGAAAATTGCACAGCGCCTCTAGCGGTTACTTGGAGAACTAAAATTTTCCATACACTTTTTTTACATTGTCGCTAGCGAGTAAAACCACCGTAAACTCATGGTGACGGTACTGGAGTGATGTGTTGGCTTTGATATGAATAGCACTGTCGAGAGGACTAAAAACACTGATTTACTATAATTACTTAATCGATTATTATGAACAAAAATAATGCTAAACGTCTCGATATTATGATGTAGATGTGAGTTAATTTTATAAAACTCGCACTTATAATGTAGCAATAGCAATGCGAGTTGCTGTTTATTTATGTAAGCTGTAAACTATTTGCGATATATTGGATTCTATCTTCACGTATACTTTAGGTATCTTTTTTTAACAAACTCGGAGTGCGGTGACTAACTGATCTTATTCTACCCATATCTATCAATAAACTTCAGCTCATAATAATATGCTCAGCCTTACGTCTTCGTAACGTGTATAAATTAATTCAGTGTCAAAACGATCCTCATTGTACGACAGCCAATGTTCCTTTAGCCGTTTTATTGATTTTCTATTTTGAAGTGTTTGCGTAATAAAATCCGGGCGATGTATAAACGATCGCTAATTCCTTGTGCAAATATACATGCTGGTCCTGTTTCGTTACGCAACGATAATCGCGACAAACAACACATTTGCGAATTTTATTTCTAGCCAGGGATTTCTTCTTCACCTTACATACTACAAATATGAGTTTAACATCAATATAATAGGGGCACTGCATACTTGCATAAGGAAAAAAGAGGCGAAAATCAACAAAAATTGCAAGTAAAGAAAAAGTCTTAGTGCAATGTTTTATTTTTTAATTTTCTAGAAAAACAATTTGAGGCTAGGACCTACATAGTAAGTAGGTATATAAGGTCCTTGATCGAGCTTTGTAAAAATATTTATTATAACAAAACTAAAAAACTTTGAGTACCTACTTAGAGCAACCACACTTTGCCCCCACTAGAATAAGCTTATATTCGTAGACAGAACTCACTGCTGAAGTTTAGGTATATACCCCGACGACTGTATTGAATACTGTTGTTTGTCAACTAGCTAAGTACCAGAATTACGCTTTTGACGATGTAAGTAGTGCCTTAACTACGACCCCTGTCAACAAATTGGGCAAAGGACTCACAGCTTCATTAAGTGCTATTCATACATGTGCAACTCCTCAAATTGGGTAATTTGGTCGGATGGAGTAACAAATTAAATAAGGTCCTCTTAGCCAAGCAAAACCGACGGCGACCGTATCCCAAAAGATATGTGCCGACTGTGCGACAGATATTATGGTGCACAAGTACATATGAGCGCAATACACTCTCAGTTCCTTCACTCTTATTATATTTTTATAACTTAAGCAATTATTTTGCAAGTTCTTACGAAATTAAATCAAATTTCACTTACAAAAATTAATCGACTGTGTCATCCGGTGGGACTCGAACCCACGTCCCTTCGCTATCCGGGCCAGTGCTCTCTTCACTTTTATAGTTAGGTGAGACGGCATCCAAGAGAGGATCAAATGCTTTACGTTTTTCCGAGCACCGGCACGGGGCTTTTATGACAACAGCTTTTATTACGTGGGGAACAGAGGCGGTCTTAAGGTCAAAATAGGGTAGTCTGATGTGCGGCTATGTGTACATTGAACGCACCCAATACTAAATATAACTTCAAATATTTACTATGATTTGTGTGTTTATTATTTGTATGTTATTAACTTTCCTTTTGTAAAAAAATTAACATACTGATCGCTTCCAAATTCCGCAATCCGATGTTTTTACCCTTATTCCCGTTTCCTCTCCTTGAAATTTCGACACTGGCAATGCGCAAACCGCGCGAGCCACAAAAAAAAATATATCTTCTACTTGCGCAACACAGTTATTTTTATTAAGTTACCATCAGTTCACCCGCGAGTCGCCCGCGCCAAAAGTCGAATTTTCCATACAAATTTTCATCCCCCATTTCACCCCCTGATGATTTTATATCGCTACAAAAAGCAGCCTATGTCCTTTCCAAGGTCTCAAACTATCTCTGTACCAAATTTCATTTGAATCGGTCCAATAGTTTTGGTGTCAAGACGTACCAGACAGACGGACACACTTTCACATTTATATTATTAGTATGGATAATCTTAATACTAGGTGGTACATCATCTATGTATAAGTAGGTACCTACCTACTCTTCATCTTGTTTATGTTCCTTGTTTTTTTATTTTAGGTACAAACAGTACCTAGGCAGGCCTGTGTATCTCCCCGCGGAGGTAGCAAAAACGTACCTACGCGCGGCGCACCTACGTAGGTGCTAAAACAAGTTACGTGTCGCTACCGGCCAGAGCCACGCTCGCGCGTTTTATTCACCGGCGGCCGCGCGGCTACGTTGCTGGCTGAACGAGAATGAATAAAGTACTAGAAAGAGGCGCTAGATGGCGTTAGAAGCTTCTCGTAGCAGTCAACCCTATCGCGTCGCGTGATATTACGTCACTGAATAGGTTTAGTGTATTATGAATCATATTACAGAGCAATAAGTATGAAATTATCTTGCAATGGATTTTTGTAGGTGTCTACACAAAAAATGTGCTTGACTCTGAGGCGAACTAAATTACGCCATATTGTTGACGACATTGAGTAGACATTTTTTTGAATACAATTGCTAAGTCATACTTCTGTACGAAGTACTAGTATTCTGTGACCTAGGTACGCATAGAGATTGCAAACTCTTGTATTTATCATTGCATTGGTTTATCGTTGTAAGAGAGTTGGAAAAATATGCGAATTTAAATCCCATCTTTAACTTAGCAACCCAGATAAGTAGGTAAGCTGATAAGATAGATGCAGGTCATGTAAGTATCTCTCACTGACAAAAACCTTAATTTCATGTTTGAATAAACTGACATGCCAAAGTGTGTCTGTCTGTCTGTTACCTCCTGACGTTTAAACCACTGAACCGATTGAGATATAACTTGGTATGGAGACAGTTCGAAACCCTGAAAAGGACATAGGCTACTTTTTATTGCTATATAAAAACATTAGGGGGTGAAATAGGGGATGTAAGTTTATATAGAAAATCTAACTCTAGCGGGCGAAGTCGCGGGGAACCACTAGTTTATTATAAATCAATGTGTTACAATATAAGTAACTAAGATTTTATAATGTAAATTCGGGTTCAGAACTTCAGACCCCATGTCTAAAACATTTCGAATAAATAGTTGCCGCTTGCAAGCAGTCAATTTGAAAATCTACAGCGAGGGATGTTCAACACGATGGATTGCATGCAAATGTCGATCCTTCGTCGTCCATATAAGCGGTCTAAGATGAGAAAATTCGCAAACAGTTACTTGTACAGTCATAAGTGTCAAAGAGGAATAAATACTAACGTAGTCAATGATACTGCATTTAAAAGAGGTAGATTGGTCACTAGCGATCGGAAATGGTTTTGCCTCAAATTGTGTAATTTGCACAATATTGCATTCAAATATGACATTTGACACGTAAAAGAACGTGTGCTCGCAGGACGTGATGACAGATCTACCTCTTTTATTTTATTTTATCTTAACTTAAAACACAAAACAGTTTACAGTTGAGGTGAAACAAATTTTATACATAAATGAGTAATATACTAAACTGTAAGCCAAAACATGTGCTTAAGGTATTTGCATAAGAATGAGTTACATCTTTTTAAAATAAATACAGATACACTGTCAGTGAGTGAACGTAGTACCTACTATCAGTAGGTGTTTGTAGCCTACATAGATTCTTATTATTATAACACGAACCAATGCTTAATGTTATGCGTAAGGCACGTGATGTTCATGGCAAAATGACTTAATAGCACGGAAGTTTGCCCTTCCTTAGTCTTTTGATCAAATATTAACTTCATAGAATTTTTACATGTGACTTTCGTCGAGATCCTTTGGGTAGGTAATTCGGCACAATGGGGATCTTACACTATGCAAATAGTCCGATGCTTACCAAAGCCTTACACGGAACTCAATGCCTTATGCCGAAGCCTTCCAGGACTTACATGTGATACTTCTAAATTGAATGCGTAAGTAATGTTTAAACACAGCGCTATAGTAACACTAACTTAATCATCACTAAAACGAAAAACACACTACAACGTAGTCATGGGAACATAAAACATAGCAAAGCACATGCTTACATTCAAAAATTGCGGCACACGTCTCGGGTGTCCATTCACCATCCCAGTGCAGCATGTATTTTGCTGCTGCCTGAGTAGTCTTGCCATAGGAACCCGCTATCAGCTGCAGTTCATAGCGGCCATTAGGTAGGCAGCTGGTGACTCGATATGGACTCCGTATGCCACTGTCGAGTTTACTTGTAGCTTGAGATGACTTCTTTACAAAGACCATATCGCTCACAGCAAACACTCGCGGTGCCTTTCTACCTCTGTTGACACGCGCATCTTGGTCAGTCTAATTTCGAGCCAACCGTTCTTCAGCCCTTTGTCTGCGTAATTCGCGCCACGCTTCACGATTCGGTGTTGAACCGTCCACGGTAATATCTTGAACCAGAGCATTGATAGCAGGGGTAGTAGCCTCTGTACCGATGAGCAGGTTAAGCGCTGAGCACTGGGTAGTCTTTTGTTTGTTAGTGTTCAGCACTAACTGGATCTTCCAGAGCCAGGACCAGGACTCGTGTTTGTGATTGACTTCAATTCTAACCATATTCAGAACTGTGCGATAATACCGTTCTACTTGACCATTTTCATGGTGCATTTCGGGCGTAATGAAATGTAGCTGAATGCCAAAATTTGCTGCCCACTCATTGAATTCGGCACTGTCGAACATTCTGCCCCTATCACATACAATTAATCGCGGAGTACCAAAAATAGAAATAGCGTTGGTAAACGCTCGCTTAAGTTCTGTACTATTATGTCTATACATAGGATACAAGAAACAATACTTCGTGAAAGCGTCAACTAGAATTAGAACGTATTTGTACCCATTTGATTCAGGTAAAGGGCCAAGTGCATCAACATGAATGGTATCGAAAGGAACTGAAGGTTTGGTCCAAGAAACAATAGGCTGTAAAGGGGCACGAGCGACCTTTTTATGAGTTAGACATACAACGCAATGATCAATATATTTTTTAACGAATTGACGCAGATTTGGAAACCAAAAATGTTTCAATATCAAGTCTAGGACCTTTTCGATGCTAATATGCTCGTGCTCGTCGTGAAATACACGTAACAGACTAAGCCTGAATCCCTTTGGTACTCGATTGTTCACCTATAGGGTTGTATTTATAATACAGTAGATCGTTTTTCTTTACATACCTAGAACTGTCTAACTGACCCTGGTCGAGTTTTTCGAGCAAAGTTACCGTTTCGTCATCGGCGGCCTGTGCTACCCTGGCCCAGTTAAGAGGTCTCTGTACTACGCAAAGATTAACCGGATTCCGACTAAGATAATCAGCATGCGGCATGAACTGACCTTTTCGGTATTCAAGTGTAGAATCAAAATCCTGTAAGTACATCCACCAGCATGCCACCCTAGGCAAGAGATCCTTTTTGTGCTGAGTCATCTTTAAGGCGTTGCAATCGGTAACTACCTAAATTTTTTTTTACAACGAGATAATGGCGGAAATATTGCAAGGCCTTGACTACAGCAAGGGTCTCCAGCTCGTAGGAGTGGTATCTGGGTTCAGCACCCACAGTGACTTTGCTGTAGAACGCTACCGCATGTCGACGTCCGTCTTTCCCTATCTGCATTAATACAGCACCATAACCTTGAGAGCTCGCGTCAGTATGAACTTCTGTTTCGAGGGACGGGTCAAATATTGATAAAGCGGGTTCGCTAGTAAGGATGGAGATGATTTCTTGTCTTGCGCGCTCCTGATCATCACTCCAATTAAACTTAACATCCTTGCGAGTCAAAAAGGCTATAGGAGCCACCTTCGTGTCGTATCCAGGAATGTACCTTCTGAAGTAGCCGGCCAGGCCGAGAAATTGTCTCACTTGTTTCACGGTCCCAGGGACCGGAGATCTAAGTAGCGCATCTATCTTATGAACGCTCGGCCGGACCTGACCCTTACCGATTGTCCTTCCAAGATACTCCACTTCGGTTGTAAGAAAAGAGCATTTTCGCAAATTTATTGAGAACCCAGCTTTCGTTAAGGTTTCTAAAACAGAATCTAGCAAAGACAAACCAGCCATTACACTGTCACTCATGAGTAATACGTCGTCAACGTAGACCAGGACCTGGCCTGCATCAATGAAGGGCCGTAAGGTATCCGATATAATACGTTGGTATACTACTGGTGCGTTCGCGAGACCATAAGGCATCTTAAGATACTCGAAGTGCCCCTCGGGCGTAACGAAGGCAGTTCGGTGCACAGAGTCCTCATTCAATTTAATTTGATGGAAACCAGTCAACATGTCCAGGGTAGAGAAATATTTAGCTCGTCCAAGCCTGTCAATATTGATATTTTGTGTTATGGGTGGGAGACAAGTCTTCAAAACACCATATTTCTTCTATAAATTTATTAAAACACTTTTACATTTTTCTTACAAGACAAATCAATCAAAGACGGAAAAACACCTTATTGCAGAACCATAGATTAGCTAACTTCTTAACCTTTTTAAAACTATTTTACCGATTAGGCATAGTTGGGGTTGCCACACAACACTCTTCCTCAACGCCAACATGCCTATTATACAATCCCAAGCCTTCAACAAAATAATGAAATGACATTTTAGACAATGGTTTAGTTAAAATATCTGCAAGCTGTTCCTTTGTATTAACATATACAACCTTTACGATACCTTCCTCTATTTGTACATTTATATCAAGATCTTTTAACAATTTAATCATGAAACAAGCTTCCATAACTGACTCACATAAACTAACATATTCTGCTTCAGTTGTACTAAGTGCTACAGAGCTTTGCTTCTTTGATTTCCAAACAACAGTGTTATTGAATACTTTAAGTAAATATCCAGACGTTGACTTTCGGTCATTGTTTCTAGCAAAATCAGCATCTGCATATCCAATAAGTGGTTGACCATTATCATTTTTATAATATAACAATGCAAAATTAACAGTTTTCTTAACATATCTTAGCAATCTCTTTAATGAACGCCACTATTCAGCATTTGGTTTTGATTGAAATCTACCTAAATAATAAACTGATGCAGCTAAATCTGGTCTGGTACCAACAGTTGCATACATAAGCGAACCAATAAGCGATCTACACATTTTCTCATAAGACATATCAGGTTCTAAATGTTCATCAAATTTATAATTATAATCCATTGGTGTGTGTGCACCTTTACAATTTTCCATATTATAAAGTTTTAGAATTCTTTCAAGATACTTTGTTTGATTAATACTAATTCCTTCAGATGTTTTTCTATAGCAATACACAAGTACATTAAAGTGTTACTAGACAAATCTTTCATTTTAAATTGTGTCTTCAGAAATTTTTTAACAGAAGTTATATCTTTCAAATTTGAACCTAAAATCAACAAATCATCAACGTACAAAAGTAAGTATAAATCCCCTTTGCTAAATAAACAATAGTCAATATCAGAACGTTTAAAACCATAATCTGTAATAGTCTCATTGAATGTTTCATACAAGCTTTTTGGTGACTTCTTCAATGCATATAAAGACTTCTTTAATTTTAGTACTTTCTTTTCCTCTATATTCATTCCTTGTGGTGGTTTCAGATATACTTCTTCTTCTATTTTTCCACATAAAAAGGCTCCTTTTACATCCATTTGGTGAATATGATAATCTCTCTTTGCAGCGACAGATAACAAAGTTCTTAAAGTTTGCATTTTCAGAACAGGGGAGTAAACATCATCAAATTGCTCTTCTTGTTGAAATCCTCTCACTACTAATCTTGCTTTATATATGTTTCCATTTTCTTTCTTTGTAAAAATCCATTTTCCATCTAATACTTTCTTATCTTTTGGTTCAGGTACTATCTCAAATGTTTTAGCTTCTTCCAAAACCTTAAGTTCTTCTTCTATTCCTTCTAGCCATTCTCTTCTATCCTCTCTTTCTTCTATATCTTCATATCTTACAGGTGTGTCTTCATGTTGACTACTGAGCAATGCGAATAATGCTTCATCATCGTCTTCTTCAAAGTTCATTACATAATCTTGTTGCCATTTTGGTAAGTTTATTTTTCTCTTTCCCTTTTCTCTTCTTTGTCTATTATCTTTCTTTTCTTCTTCATTATCTTTCTTATCTTCTTCATTACTATTTCTCTGTTCTTCTGTCTCTTGGTCTTCTTCTTCTTTACTTATTTCTGGTATTTCACTACTAATCCTTTCTTCTTCTTTTTCAGGTTCGTCATAATCGGGTATGGAGATTGTCTTTTCCGGTTCTCTCTTTTTCTCATCAAATGTCACATTTCTTGCTGTCACAACAGTGTTTGTCTCTTCATCATATAGTTTGTATCCTCCTATATTGTATCCAATCATAATCATCTTTTAACTTTTTATTATTAAAAACTCTCACTTTGCCTTTAGAAAAAGTTACAGTTATACCAGCACTTTCCATTTTAGATACAGATAACATTTTTTTTCTCAAATCAGGAACATAATAAACATTTTTAATTACACATTTGTTCTGTTTAATTACACATTTGTTTGTTCTGTTTTTCTTTCCTACTTTGCTAAAAACCTCAATATTACCTATTCCGATGGCTTCCAAAATAACTCCATTCTTCGCTGCTGCAATTTGTCGTGGTTTTTTGAGTTCTATGTAGTCCATAAAATGCTCCTTTGTGTTTATTAAATGATCTGTACAACCCGAGTCCACGCAAAACTGAATTTCACTTTGATTATTTTCACTAAAATAGTTTTTTACACTTGCATCACTTTTTCCGCATAAAAACGCATTAGGATTATTCTCTAAATAGTTGGTTTCCTCTCTCCTCACCTCCTGTCTCTGGTAATTCCTTCCTTGACCTCTATACCACCCTTGTCCTCGTCCAGTGTTGTAGTAAGATCCATTATTATATCCGCGTCCAGTGTTTGTGTATCCACCTCTATATCCTGTAGATCCACGTCCATTTCCATTATTGTAATTCAATCCAGGACTGAAACTTCCAACTCTGCATTGATATTTTTTGTGACCAGGCTTTCCGCAGTTAAAACAATTAAATGCACTTGACGTAAAGTCATTGTTGTTCTTTTTATTAAACTTTTTCTTTTTCTCTTCCTCAGCTAACAACCTGTCCATGACTGTAGTAGGCTTTAGGTCTCCTATAGTTTCTAATGCTGTAACCACTGCTTCATAGCTTTTTGGCATAGACAATAATATGTAGTTCACTTTCTCCTCATCCGACAACAAAGAATCTGCCTCTTCTAGTTGAGTACATATCTCTTGTATTTTGGTGAAATGATTTTTCAGCGGTGTACTTTCATCATACTTCATTTCGCTCAATTTCCTTCTCAAAAACAACTTACTTCTTGTCCCCCTTTCCTTGAAACTTTCTTCTAGATTTTTAAACATTTTGTATGCACTATCTTTCCTGACATATTCCAAATAGCTATCTGCCACAGAGCTTATAATTATTGCTTGTGCCCTCGCCTCTGACGACTTGTTATTTTCATTACTCGAAAAATCATGTTTTACAATTGCGTCCAAACAGTTTGCTCATTTAGGAAACTTCTCACTCTAAATGCCCAATAACTCCAATTATCTCCTTTGAACGGTGTGATGTTATATTTGTTATTCTCTTTATACATAGCCATGATTTACTTACTTCAATAAAAACGATGCATGCAGGTGAATGACGAAGATGGATGACGCAATATGCCACTTTTCTTTTGTTCGTTTACTTTTCATCAAATCCTTTTTAATCCTCGACGTTATTCAGCTGACCTGGGCCCATAACTGGTATTTTGTGTTATGGGTGGGAGACAAGTCTTCGAAACACCATATTTCTTCTATAAATTTATTAAAACACTTTTACATTTTTCTTACAAGACAAATCAATCAAAGACGGAAAAACACCTTATTGCAGAACCATAGATTAGCTAACTTCTTAACCTTTTTAAAACTATTTTACCGATAAGGCATAGTTGGGGTTGTCACTCAACAAATATGATCTTCGATCAAAGGAAGAGGGTACCGGTCTTTGACGGTGACGCTATTTAGGGCGCGGTAATCAACGACCATCCTGTCGGTACCGTCTTTCTTTTTTACCAACAGTATTGGACTCGCGTATGGGGACTCTGATTCGCGAACTATTCCTTTTTCTTTCAAATCTCTTACTATATCGCGCACACGCAGTTTTTCGTCATAGGATAACTTGTACGGTCTATAGTTAACGGGCTCGTCACTAGTGAGCCGAATGTGCATTTCTCCGGTTGTTACTGTGGTCGTCACTGTACCACTCAAAAAATACTTTGAGTACTTGTTAAGCACGGCACCAAGTTGTAATTTTTCATCCCCACAGAGTGAGGTTTTGAGCGAATTTACTTGCACAGTCGGTTCACTATTCGTCACGTTATTCACACACGGGCTGTTTCTAACTATACGTTGGCATTCACCGGTTCTTATGTACGCAATGCCTCGCCTATTTAAAACATCGGTACCAACAAGTACGGGTGCACTAAGGTAGTCGCGGGGTACGACGTAAAAATCTACTTCAAGCGTGACATCACTAAACTCAATTGGCAATGTTACATAATAATCAGAACGCATCTCGACTCCACCCAAACCGCGTAAAATCTGAACACACGCTTGCATTCGACACGAAAAATGTTTTACCAAATCATTTGAAATTAGAGAAATGTTCGAACCGCTATCAATAAGCACATCCGTAGGTATCCCGCATACTACGGCCGTTATAATGTCTCTCTGCGCACGATCACACAGTTCGCGTTCGCGGCAAAAGTTAACGTTCGCTTTGTTACGCGGCTCGGAACGTTCCTTAGCAAAACACTTTGCCTCTTTGGTTTTTTACAAAAAGTACACACAATCTTTGGCGGCGAAGTAAAATTAGTAGATTCGTGGGTAGTTTTAAATTTGTTTGAGTCAGGAATGCTAGGCTCGGCTTTTGGTCGTTTAGGACAGAATTTACTTTTATGTCCCGTCTGTTTGCAATTAAAAGCTGAGCGTTTACGATTAAACGAAGGGTTAAACTTCGATCCGTTGCTACGCGCGTAGTTATCGGGAACACTGGCACTTGAGCGATTTGGTTTTGTATAGATTGACAAATGCTCCACAATAGTATCAGGGGTTAACTTCGCGTTAGTGGCAGCCGCACGGAACTGGGGATCTTTTATGCCGCGTTTTAACATGAAAAATAGAAAAATAATATACACGGTCCTAGTCCAATGTTAACAGAGCGCACGCCGACGGCCAAAGAGGGCGCTCGCTGGTCTGCTTCGGTTTATATAGCCCCGTAGTGTTGCCGTTACTCCGGGGTTGCTAACAACAGTATATATTTGGAACTGAATCATTTCTAGTCCCAGATTCTGATGATTTTCCATAAATTTACATTTACTTTACTTATTTGGCAATTTTGCACAGGAATTAATTTACTGAATTTACAGCTTTAAAAGGACATTCATCCAATCTATTGGTATTTTAACCATCTTAATTTACTGCAAAACATGGCAATTCAAACTGTTTATTTAAAGTTCAATTCAATATAGGTATTTCAATAAATAAATATTCCAATTAATGAAAATATATGTATATAAATAAATAGAATCTTTCTTCTACTTGGTTCTTCCTTTAGGAACCCTTTCCTTAGTTCAGAACTTGTTCTGTAATTTCTGCCATTATCTAATAACAGTAACACTTAGATTGCGAGTACCTCTACAACTCTAGTGTAAGTTTTGCAATAACTTCTTGCAAATAGAGATTACTTTTTTCATAATTAACTCTTATTCTGAGTAAATATTCAGTACCAATGGTAACCTAAATTAAGCAATATTGCTTATTTCAGTAGATTAAATATGTCTCCCTTGAAAACAATTGAAATTGAGTTTCCTTAATATTGAAGTTATTTATTACTTAAGAGTTTTACTCCCAAAAGTCAAGTAAATAATACTAGACTATGTAATGTTATGTAATAATCCCTTAGGACATATTTTCCTAGGTTTTTATAAAACCATTTCCAATGGCATAATTCCATAGAATTTGACTGACTTTATTCTTTGTAAATCTCTTGGATATTAATGCTAAACTGATGTTCCATCAGTGATGTAGTGAAATAAGTAGCATAATTGCCCGCATGGTACAACTAGTGGCTACAGAATTGCCATATGGTCAACTCTTATATGTGTTTGAATTAACATCAGTGGTTACTTGTTATATTTATTACAACTAGGTTCCCTAACTCAAATGTTAAAATCAGTCGATATCCTATAAAATCTATCACTGAACCTAACAACCCCCTCCCTATTGTTATGAATGAATTTATCTACATAAAGTTTAACCTTATCCATTTCCCTATGACATTATAGCCTTTATTTACCTGCCTATTATGTATGTAAATATTACCTATAACTTCCCTAAGACAATCTTGTCTGCATTTGCCTGCCTATTATGTATGTATATGTTATACATATACCAACGTATTGAGCCCTATCGTTTCCCTAAGATATTTTAGTCCGTATTTACCTGCCTATTATGTATGTTGATATTACCTACTAAAGTTGTAAATCCCTTAAATCCCTAAGATATAAAATCCGTTCCTACCTGCCTATCAATCAAGCCTTTCCTTGAGAACTATCTAGAGTCTTCCTCAAGTCAACCATTCATCACAATACCAATTGCGTCTGGGGTGGTCTGACATTTCTATCCTGACTCCCAGAATCATTCGAACGCTACCCATGGTATGCGTCGACATCACCACAAGGGTGCAACAATTGATATGCAACTAGGGGAGGACCTAATTCCAACAAAAGAAGTTTCCCAAAACCAAGCTTCTAATTTTGTCTACTGTTTAGGCCTAGCATTCCCTATTATGTGTATATTTGCAAACTAGAGGCGGAACCTCACATTTAAAATAAACGTGTGATGTGTAGTGAGTGAGTTCACCCCCCCTGTAAAGGGATGTAACTCCTAAGCTAGCTAAGGGATTGAGGCGGAATCCTCTAGTGTACCTAACCTACTCCGTGTGTATGTGGATTCGACCGCTAATTGGACTTGGACCGCGGCCGGTTCCGGACAAGAGGTGGGGAGACCTTTCTAACCTTCTTCACTAGACTGCTTTCGCAGTCCCGTTTCTCCAGTATAGAAAGTGTGTCTTTTAGCGTTGTGATATATAACGCTTGCAATATGAGACACAACCAATTGCATCCCGGCGTGAGCCAGTTAAGATGTCCCATTTACGTATGTCACCGTAAGGTTTCCATGAGACACCCCAGGACACTTCGTCCTGTTAGGATTTCGAGTCACACAAATACACTAATTTTATCACTATAAATTTATGAATTATCGATAGCAAAATATTACAATTAAAATATTCACACAGCTTTTAAATTAAAATTTCGTATAACTCGAAATCAAGTATGGCACGTACCAAAGTACTAGGATGCCTAGCCCGAGCCTCACCGGAGAGACGATCGTCAATGAATGAGCCACTGCCTCCAAAAACACCGCGTCCCCATCCGTTTCCACGCATGCGCAGTCGCGATTTCGAAAGTTTTGCCGCCAAAACACCGCGTCGTTACGCATCTTCGCGCATGCGCAATAGCGCTTTCGGAAGGTTTTGCCGCCAGAACACCGCGTCACCACGCGTGTCCACGCATGCGCAGCAGCGACTTCTAAAGCCTTCCCGTCAAAACACCGCGTCGCTACGCGTCTATACTTAAGGCTGTATACACACTACTTAACTATTAATAATTTTATTTAATGAAATTTGAATTTTTAATTTGACTTTAATTCTTAATTACTGCCAGTTATAGGAGTGACGGACGTTCCGTTACAAGCTTCAAAATCTAGTTATACCATGAACGTTCCCGATCAAGAAGCTTATCATGATGTAAATAGTTCTAGTAACCTACCAGAATTAATTAATTTTCTTCTTATAGCTGTTTCCCACTTCTTTTTTAAAACTGGGTGTTTTGGAAATAAATGAACACCATTATTGTAACAACCTGGCACAGCACAAAACGGCATTATGCTTTCGTAGATTAAAAACACAAAAAAAATACTCAAAAAACACAACTTCTGTACTAGAATGACAGATAGCTTTGGCCGCATCAACAATGCGCCACCTACAGGGAGAATTTGGCAGTGTGGATCCCCATTGGGAGTGATTGATATTTGTAAGTTTCCAACAATAACATAAAATTCCTAAGCAGCAATTTAAGATTATTTACGTTCATTGATTTATTATTTACGTTACTCATACTCGGAAAGTAGGTCTGAAGTTGCCTGAGAAGCGGGTTAAAAGTAATACTTTTTAGCCCTAGGAAAAATCATAGTGTTGTTCTCGGTATAAAGACTTATTTAGTCCCTCGAACTATTGGCGAAACCCCGTCTCGGGACTTGATATGTCACTTCCATCCCTAGGGTAACAATGTACTATTACATAGTAAGCTGATTAGAAGAAGACTTTTGTACAAACCATAAAAAGTAAATAAATACTGAAGTTATTCATAATGTTAAATTCTTAGATTTTTGTATTATGACTAAGAAAAGTTAGTTAGGAGCGTCGGTGGCGCAGTGGCTAGCGGGTTGCCTCTCCTGCAGGAGGTGCCGGTTCGATCCCACGTGCCGCCATGTACCAATTACTTTTTCTGAGTTATGTACATTAGTTGTTTCACTAACCGATGCTCTTACGGTGAGGGAAAACATCGTGAGGTAACCTGCACATTCAGGCGACTGCATGTGATTACCTGATCTGCCAAAACCTAGATTATGGTCAGCGGGCGACACTGGGCCCTCGCGTGCGAGAGCACAACCGGGATAACGCTAGGAGGATGAGGATGACTAAGAAAAGTTAGTTACGTGGTTATTCTGAGATTATACCAACCTCAAAATTACCGCGTTTTACTACATTATAAAATTCAAAGCAACACAAACAAAGAATTAAGATTACGGCAAAGAATTTGTTTATAATTATCTCATCTGCGCTATTATCATTATGTAAGTAGAGATTGAAAGAAAGAAGAAAGAAAGAAAATACATTTACTAATGAATGGACACATAACACACGAAAACAAACAACGTAACGGGCACGATTATAAAACAAGAAACACAACAAAATTACAATTTATGTGGGTAAGATTATGTAACGGAATGGAATCCCGAATAAATAGGTGCATTATATTTGAAGAGTATCGCAAATCTGCATAAGAAATAGGTATCTAATCTCTGGCAAATGTTACTTAATCATCATGAAGAATTAGATAATATTCTGCTTTTAAAGCTCTAGCAGACAGGTGGGACTCCCCGATGCCGGAGCACCGGATTCGCCTCCTGACGTTTGTGCTTTACCTAGGGACAACTAGATGCATCAATAGCGATAATTCTCCTTGCATTTGTCTCAGTTATACGTTTTTATCATTTTGTGCCAATATTGTTTTGTAACTAACCATTTTTACTTGTATTTCCTAAAAACATATGGTCCTGTATCTCTCTGTTGCCTGAAATGAATGTTTTATTATTATTATTATTATTTAATTTGTCGTTGACTAAACTATTTTAAGATAATAAAGCGCAGCAGTGTCTGTTTCAGTTACAGCAGAACTTTAATTTATGATTATGAACAAATGATTTAAAACTTGCAAACAGTTTTTGATTGCTAGAGTGAAGAGTGAAGCTAAAGAGAGATATATGAATGGGATACCATTATTTATCTTATAATAAATTACCACACTAAGTGTAGCTATTTCTTGCTTTAAGAAATATGTGTAAACTAACTAACAAGCAAATGTGTCAGATTTCTAGATAAATCTTCTTCTTTTCGTGTCGACACTGCTTTCCATTTTTGAGGACCAATACTCAGCGACGAACAAAGCATTATCAGTAACTAGCGTTGTACGGGTCCTCACGTGTGCAGGTGTAGAGGCACGTAGGGCATGACAATATGTGTGCCAATGTCTAGGGAGAGACACCAGACATACATTCGCGGTCTAGAGTGTTTCCCCAACCCCATTGGTGCATGTTCTCCTTGCTTCGGCCGACTTGTGTCCGCAGCCTATCAGACTTCCAAGTTTGCCAAGGTAGATCATGCCCAGGGGGGAGATGCTAAGTCATATATGTCTTTATGATAGGTTAATTGCTCATTACTTCCGATGAAATGATAAGCTTTTCCCATTGATTTATTAAATAAATCAATGCCTTTTCCCATAAAAATAGGTCAATATTAAATCAAAGTCAGCTGGTTCATAAAATTTAACTCATTGTTGTCTTTTGCATTATGCCTGGCGAAGATACTTCACTGCATCAATATTTTGACGGAACCACACGGAAAATTTTACGTGTCTATTTTAGCACGGACCACTAAATATTACATTTAAGTGCGATCGCAGCGGTCCGAATGTTTGGATTCATAAATAGATTGATTGATGTGCCTTTGATTTGAGTTATCTGCTTGTTTTCATTCTCTGATCAATAATCATGATACGTATAATCAAATGGTTTAGGTACGTCCCTTTTCAACAGATTTTTAATTGTCTGTTGCATTCATTTCATTAATGTCGATATTAAAATAATAAGCATAATAATTATAAATAATAATAAGCATTACAGCGATATGAAGCACTTGAAAATTTCGACAGGTTTTGCCCAGGTTTGGGGCTATAGCATAGGCAATCAGACGATATGCAGGGATCGCGGGTTCGATTTCCGCCTCAGCAATATTATGTACGCATAATTGGATTTAAAGCGGAGCATCGGTGGCGCATCGGTTCGCCATGTACCAATTAATTTTTCTGAGTTATGTACATTGGTTGTTTCACTAGCCGATGCTCTTACGGTGAGGGAAATCATCGTGAGGAAACCTGCACATTTAGGCGACTGAATGTGTAACCATGGTCCGAACTGGTCAGGTTCCCCTGTCAACAGGGTCACGGAGGTCAGATGGCAGTCGCTCCACTGTAATGACCTGATCTGCCATATCCTGGATCATGGTATTAAGCTGACCCTAGGCCGTCGCGTGCGAATGCACAACCGGGATAACGCTAGGCTAGGTTGATGATGATATTTGGATTTAAAGCGCCCCAAATGTTTTTGTAGAGACATGAAAATATTGCACACAAATAACGTTGTTTTTTTTTTATTTCAGTAAGAAGATCATGCGCCGACAGAGGCGTGATGGTGGAGCTGGTGAGAAGCAACATCACGGTGCTGAACGTGAAAGCCTTGCACGATGCAGGGCATAAGGTGCATAATATTGAACACCTGTGAGTAATCTACCATCGTTTCAACTCTCATGAATTAATTAAATCTATTACTTATTCTGGATCTGATCAGATAGCTGAAGCCGCCCCTTTTTTATTCCCAAAGCAAAAAGGATTACAAGTTTTAATTCTCTTTGTTGTGTTTAGTTTCAAACGGTGGTTTTAAATCTCTGACCTCTATAATACAAATACGCTAGACTAAAGGGTCTCTAAGAAATGACGGATATTTTTTGTGCCTAATCACAGAATAAATAATAGTAAAAGTGCCTTATCAAAGCGCCCCACCCAGGGAAATAAAATAGAGTACCTAACTTACATATGTTTATGTCAACTCATATTAGTTCCGTGGGGTCACCACACGCTCACTACAGCAGTCAGCGCCAGAATGGCGATAGTCAAGATGTAGTCCATGGCTTCAGTTTTTAGATTGACAGTATGCAGTCCAGCGTTCTTGTATTATAGAGGTCAGTGTTTCAAATGAATAGTTGGAAATCTTATTATTCTGTTGTTTCAGAGCCATAATAGACGCACCGCGGTTAGAGCACATCGCCGTTGAAGATCTGACTAAAATGCCTAAACTAAAATCATTGTAAGTATAAAATCCAAAACACAAAAGCATTTTTTTATGTGCCTTTACCCATTTAAGTCTGTTGAAAATCAATTACATAATTAAACGCACTTTAAAGCAGCCGCCGCACAAAAAATGAATGTTAAAAGACTGCAATTATTTTCAGCTACATAACTCAAGCGCCACTCCTGCGCAGAGTGCCGCCGCTGCCCTCCCTGCCCTCGCTGCGCACCTTGTACGTATGTGTCTTGTGTTCTCTGTTATTTATTTACTCATGACTTATTTCATTAAGCCCAATCTTAAATTATGGCATTTCTTGGGAAACTAGACTATAATCCGACCGCTTATCTGAGACCTCGCCTTCGAATGCGAATTTCGAATTTCACATCACCCAAGCAAATCACAAACAAACGCCCGCCGCCCACACCGCTTATGGAACCCGTTTTCGTCTATGTACGTGCCAGATAAACGTGCATAAAAGGTCGTTCACCTTGACAGCTTGTGACACGTATCATTTGTCTTTGTAACTAGCGATTATTACGACTTTTGATTTTTGGGTTCAAGGTCGACCCGTACCGAGGTTCATTTGTTAGACAGATTCGTATCGCTACGGCTTATAGTTAGGGTCGCCGCGCTTCGCATACTGGCGTGCAGTGGTACACGGGTGACGGTCTGTAGGGGTGACAGGTCAATGACTTTTTATGCATCCTTAAATGGCAAGGACTATACCCCCACACTCCTGTACCCCGAAGGCGAGGTCTCAGATAAGCGGTCGGACTATAGAAACTTTTGTCACAGCCTTACTTACGCTGATATTGTACGCTTAGTGTAGTTGATTGCTTAGGTTAAGGTTTAAAGAACTTTATTCTCATAAGAAATACAAGTTTCACTTAAAATGAGATAAAATAAAATTAAAAATTAAACTAAAGATATTGGCCGCCAGCACCCGCTTCAATATGTAGCTTAAGCTTCTTTTTAAAGGAATTTAGAGTTTCACAACTCCTTATATCAGATGGCAGTTTGTTATAAAGCTTTGCTCCCTCAAACAAAATGGTCTTCCTCCCATAACCAGTCCTAGGCATCCCTAAATTTAGTTATTTTTATTCCGAAGACTACGAGTGTGTTTACTTTTTTCTAGTTTTATGTTAGATTTTATGATGTGGCTATCTCGTTGACTTAGCGGTCTGCAGGTGGCATACCTACGCTTACTTCTATCCACGAGGTCCCGAATCTCGGGTCAGACTGAACTTTGTTTATGATTTTTCTGTCTTGGAATAACTAAACAACACCGGAGTCAGAAAGTTGGTAGTGTTACACCCCCTGTGCATGCTGAGCGCACACGTGTGCACTGTGTGTACACGTGTGCGATTGGCCGTCGTAGCCGAAATTCGGTAGGAGAATTTAGAATACACGCACAGATTGATTATTCATAGTGGAACCAACAACAATTGCTATTGCTATACCTACGCCCAGTCAACAAAACCGCTCGCTTAGTGGGACGCTTAGCGCTTCCAGAAGTATCTTTTGGTAGAGGGATAGTAGCCAAGTAAATTTAGGTTGCCTCTAGGCGAACCACTTGTATATTAAGGTTATGGAATTGTTTTTACAGTATCATAACAACGTCAGGACTGGTGGAAGTGCCGAACCTGAGCCACGTCCATGACACCAAGAAAGTCAACTCTTCCATCCCTTATCTGCAAGCTATGTAAGTACTAAGTACGAGAATTACCCGACCATGCCAAAAAGACAAATGTCAAACGACTTTCGACGACGAATACAACAAAAATACCAATGGAAATCAAAAAGCAATGGTGTTAAAATAAACTTAGGCATTTCATCTTAATTGTAAAACCTAAAAAAAATGCACCTAAATTAAATTCTGTTTTGGCAAATAGTAAAGCTGGCTCGTTTCTCGCTCAAAGGATAAGTATAGCTATCCAACGCGGTAAAGCAGCCAGCATCTTCGCCTCCTTGCCTCAAGGACACGGGTTAATTTTTGATTAAGTAGGTTTTAAGTTTATTTATTTTTAATTTCATGCAAGTCTTTGTGTTTATTTTCTTTTATTGAATAAAATACCTACGAGGTCGTTATTGTAACACTATTGCTTTTTATCGGTTATTTCGTTGTATTCGTCGTCGTAAGTCGTTTGTCATTTGTCTAGATGGCTAGGTTGAGTAGTATAAGAGAATTCTTCAATCTACTTTTTTGCAATCTCTCCAGTTGAGAAACTGTTGAGCTTAGAATCTATCCAATCGCGAATATGTCAAGCTGCTAAGGGGGGTTAATAATTATTTATTTTTATATACCACAAGGACTCTTTTTATAATTTTTGTTTTTGTGTTGTATTAAGTAATTTATCTTAATTTTTTTTATATCCGAATAAATTTCGAAACGGATTCAAAATCGGCCAAGCTGATTTTTTGGACTAAAATAGGAGAGTGGATGTCATCAAATAATAAAATAAGAACAAAAATATATTTATTGATAACAAGAGTTACATCAATACATAATCAATTAAAAGGAAACGCGGTCTAAGTGACATTTGAAAAATAGGTTTTTGAATAAAATGTTGCTGTCTCGATGCATGCTCTGGCGGCCCGCGCCCCCGCACCCCGCTCTGCTCTATCCTTGTGTGAGTAGCGTAAGTTAGTGTGTGTGCGCACTGGACCTCGCGCAAAACTCGCTAAAATATAGTATTTTCAAGAAATATGATGTACTCTTTGATAAACTATAACCGAAGATACAGTACGCAATACAAAATAAAGTCTATGTGTACACAATTCTTTTTAGTGGAAAGTTTATTAAAACTATAAAAACAAAGAAGAAAGAGTTATTAAAATTAAGTTATGGTAGAGTCAATATTGAATAAAATTCGCGTTTTGATTCCAATATTTACGTTATTATATCTTTATAGCAGGGCATTATGCAAGATATAAATACGTTGCTATTTATATAGGAGCTTGAACATGATACCAACATAATTAAATTAAAAGAAAATAAATGTAAATATGTGCCGTGGCTGTCAGTTTCATGATAATATCCTATAATATAGTTTATCAAAGATATACCTAGAAATACGAAGGCGAGGTGACAGATGACATTTTCCGGTTCACTCATACTATATATCTTTACAAACATACTATTAAGACACAACAAGACAGTCTACTTAAACAACAAGAATGATTTTGCAAAAGCTTAATGTTTATGAAATTAAAGAATCATTTATTTTTTTTAATGTTGTTCATACGTGGAACGGAACTTTTTACTTATGAGATTGATTGACAACAATGTTCAAAAAGTTACTTTGGACGCTCGGCCGTCAAGGACGCGTTTATTCCGGCTTCCGGTATTTTTTAATCAAACCAATGTGAAAAGTGATTGTTCGTTATAGTGACTGGTACCATTTTAAAGCTGAAGTCCTACGCTAATTAGTGGTGTAATGTGTTTTACCTAAATCTTTACCAACAAGAAGATTCAAGCACAAATAACGTTAAAATTTCGCCAACGCTTATCGGCCTCGTTAACCAGTTATCGTCCGCCAGTCTGGTTATCGGCCACCTGATTCAAGGTAGAAAAACGAGTCTTATTTGATAGCTCATAAGGTTTATAATAGTATGACAGTTAATCAATTAATACTTTAAAAGGGGTGGTATAGTTTTACTCTCTTCGGCGACTTAAAACACAATTAGGTAACAGATTAAAATCTCGATTCAAACAAATAGCTATTTTTGCCGTTGGACGAAAGTTTAGTGGCCGATAACCAGTAAAAACTAAACCTATTTCCGGCCGTCTAAAATAATTATAACTTCATGTTATGTTTGAATTTAATTTTTATACGATTCTGTTGTGGGATGTTCATTGACTAAATATCGCCTAAACCAATCATATAATAAAAACACCGTAAAATTATAACTATTTTAAACGACCGGAATTAGGTTTAGTTTTTACTGGCTTTCGGCCGCTAAACTTTCGGTATTTTGGAAGGTCATATCTCAGAATCTATGAAGTATACTGGCGGCCAGAATCTAGTAGTCAATTCACAAAATTCTAGCTGTTCACTAATATAATAAAATCAATGTTGGTGAATTTAAGGTTTTCGCATTGCAGGCAAACAGAAATGACGTGATTAAACCGGTTTGCGACCACCCGGCCGGAAAGCGGTTTTTGACATAAATCGAAACCTATAGTCCGACCACTAAAAACATTACAGATTATGAAATGTTTGGTGAGTTTGGGCATTGGAATATTAAATTTTAACATGTATTTAACACACAAACCATAAACAGTCACCAATAAAATAATAGTAACACTTAAAAACTTCACTTTAAAAATTCATCCACCTGCTATTTTTTTTGTTAAATCTCACACACCAAATTTTGAAATGACGACCGAGGGCTTAACACGCAAATGACGAGGTCATGCTTAAGGATTATGAAGCGTAAAGTTTGTCCGGGTTGAACGGCGCAAAATTAGAAAGGAGCTGTCTATTAACCTACCAATTATTCAAAATAATGTGCAAAGTGGCCGAAAAGGGGTAGTGGCCGAAAAGGGGTGTGTTTACCCTACCCTACAACAGCAATTGGCAGCAAAAGAACAAGACAATATGAAAAACCATCTTGAAATAACGGGAATCGCGGAGCAAGATAATGAAAACTTGAGCCACATCATTATGATAACTTCGAAAAAGATCGGCGTGGACCTGGCTGAAACAGACATCGAAGACATTACACGAGTAGGCATAAAGACGCCAAAACCACAGAAATCTGACCCCAAAAATAAAAATCCCCGCCCTATCGTACTCAAGCTCCTCAGAAAATGCAAGCGTGACGAAATCCTAAATGCTGCAAAGACCCGGCGCAACGTTACTTCTGAGGGCGTTGTACCCGGCACTCCCAAGAAAGTTTATATTAACGAGAGACTCACAAAAGAAAATCGTAGCTTATTTCGTGAAGCGAGAATACGAACGAAAGAATGTGGGTTTCGTTACTGCTGGGTGCGGAGTGGCAACATCTACGTTAGGAAAGGAGATAGGAAACCCGCCATCCGAATCACTCACCACCAGGAGCTTGACGACAAAGTCGGACCTGCCAAAACTACCCAGGAGAGCTCCGCGCCAGAATAATGTTCCAGACAAGTCAAGACTTTACACATTTGATCTCAATAGTCTTATATTATTATTTTGCATAGTTATTATCTCCAATCAAACAAAGAAAATTTTTATGTTAACAACTCTCACGATAACACAAAAAGAAACATTCTTATCACCTACACTATCACACACATAAACACACACACAAACACACACACAAACACACACACACAGACACAAACACACACACTGACACAAACACTAACACACACACCAGCAATCCAAACAGATATATTAATAGGCCTTATTTACATTCAAATCCCCCTGTTGAGTAAAAACAGTCTAATACGAGGGTCAAACTGAAAGTTCTTAGAAAATCAAAAACTGATTACATTAGCCAGTTATTAGTTTTATTATATCTTTTCAAAATATTGTCCATTGACGTCAATACACCGCTGCATGCGATGGAACCACTGGGAAAAGCACTTTGCCCACTCGTCCTTAGGGGTCTCTTCAATGGCATCGCGATACGCAGCCACCGCTTCTTCAGCATTCATAAACCGCTTTCCTTTAAGTTTTTCTTTAATTTTTGGAAATAAATAAAAATCACAAGGCGCGAGGTCGGGGCTATACGGCGGGTGACCCAGTAATTCAACGTTTGATGTCGCCAAATAGTCGATCGTTCGCTTGGCGGTGTGCGACGAGGCGTTGTCGTGGTGAAAGAGGATCCTACTGCGAGGTCGTTTCTCTCGAACTTTTTCCAAGACAAGTGGCAAACAATTGGTAGTGTACCATTCTGCAGAAACTGTTATTTGATCCTCTAACACAATTGTTGCGAAATGACCTATCCTTCCAAAGAACGAGGCCACCATTTTTTTTCCCGCACTTCGATCTCTCTTCACTTTAGTTGGCAACTCCTCGAAAGGAAACACCCACTGAGCAGATTGTCTTTTGGTTTCAGGATCATAACAGTAAATCCAGCTTTCGTCACCTGTTAGTATGTCGAACACAGCATTTGAGTCACCTCCGTTAAATCTTTCAATCATTTTACGGCACCAATCCACACGATGGAGTTTTTGAGCCTTAGTCAAATTATGAGGTATCCACCGGGCGCAAAGCTTCCTGACCGCTAAATGTTCGTGGAGGATTTTGTGCACTTGACTCATACCGATGCCTAAGCTTGTCCGAATCTGCTGATAGGTCACTCTTTTGTCAGTCTCTATCATACGCCGCACAACACAGATGTTATTTTCAGTGGTCGCCGTAGAAGGCCGTCCCTCACGTACATCATCAGTGAGATTAGTGCGACCACGTTTAAACTCATTAAACCAGTTGTAAACAGTCGCACGAGATGGGGCTTCATCGTGAAAGGCCAATCGTAGTCTATCATAACTTTCTTGTTGACTTAAATGACATCGAAAGTCATAAAAAATCATTGCACGAAAATTTTCTCGTGTTAAATTCATTTTGACGTGACACAGACAATTTTCAATTTGCCGCCAAGTCGTAAAACAAATGACAAATGAATGAAATATATACTCAGTAATATTGGCAAAGAGTTCTATTTTCAAATTTTAGAATATTTTTTTTATTATATTGTTTATAAGTGGCCAGTTCTAAGAACTTTCAGTTTGACCCTCGTAATACGTAACTTTTTCCTTAAATACCTATTCAAATTGCCAGAAGACGGCAAAATTAAAAGATGTTTAACATATCACGAGATATTGACGAAACTTTATCTATAGACTGTTTTTTGGTCGACAGCGTGGAGGAATGCAACAGTTTTTTTATCGAAACATTATAACCTAAAGTTACTTACTTTTAACATAAGAAGTATACAGCACAACTTTGATTCATTTTTGGTAACACTAAAAAGGCTTAACTTAGATCTAGACATAATAATTCTGACAGAATGCTGGCTGAATGACTCTTCCTTAATCCCACAATTATCAGGTTACAATTCTTATAGAACTCACAAATACATAAACCAAAATTGCGGCGTAACGGCTTTTGTCAAAGACACGATTAACATTACTGTAACTGAGTCTCCCCTCGACGACTGTAATTGCTTAGAAATGAGATAAGGCACAGATATTTTAATTTTGGGCATATATAGGTCACCCTCTTTCACGAACAATGATCGCTTCTTAACGTCTCTAAGCAATATCCTAAAAAACGAAAACAAAACCTAACATTATACTTGGCGGAGACATAAACCTAGACCTCTGCCTTTTACCGATTAGTGAACAATGCGATGACTACATAACACTCCTAACAGAACATCGGCTTCTACCGGCAATCACAAAACCTACAAGAGAACTGGCATGTATTGATCACTTTTTCATTAAGAGCCATGGACAGTCAACTGGCATGCTCCACTGATATAACAGATCATAACATATGCATTTTAGGTACAATGACTAAAAAGAACGTGTCCCACTATGGTCGCACTCGTGTCAAAGTCGATACTGACGCTGTAGCGTCAGAGCTCTCCTCAGTTGACTGGACACCTGTTATCAATGCTGCAACCGTAGATGAAGCAGTCGCTTTATTCAGCGAGTCAATTAATCTCTCTATAAAAAACAATACTAGAGAAAACACAAGTAGTCGTTTGCGACACACTCTGAAACCATGGATCACTCCCGAACTAGTCAAATGCCAAAGACAAAGAGACAGATTACACCTTAAAGCAAGACGCGACCCTACAAATATAATAGCACAAATAACATACAATAGATATAGGAATTATCTAAACAATATTTTACGTAAACTTAAAAACAACTGCGAGACACAGTTGCTTACAGCTAACAGAGATAACCCTAAAAAGTTATGGGAGTCCATCAAAGATATCTGCCATTTAAAGAAAACTTACAAACAATCATTTGACTTGTTAAATGCTAATCCGAACCCAAAATCTCACTTAATTCTTGTAATGATTATTTCGCTCATATCGGAAAAACCCTTGCTACTAAAACACTCGATAATATCAATGAAACGCAAGAATCGCTAGCATCTAAAGTAAAAATGACTAATTCCACCTCAAAATCGTATTACATGAACCCAACTGACGAAAAAGAAATCAGTAATCTCATACTAGACCTGAAATTAGACAGCTCCCCAGGAATAGATAAATGTTCTCAATTGCTTATCAAACTAATTAGACAATTTATATTGCTACCACTAACACACATTTTTAATCTCAGTTTGGAATCCAGTACGTTTCCGTCGATCTGGAAGCTAGCAATAATTACACCAATTCACAAAAATGGCAAAAAAGATAACCCCTGCAATTATAGACTAATTTCGTTATTAATAATCTTTTCCAAATTACTTGAAAAACTTGTAAACAAGAGAATCACAAACTTTTTAGAAACTAACCATCTAATCCCTGACAGACAGTTCGGTTTTAGAAGAGGAAAAGCCACGGAGGATGCTGTAGTTCTACTAAATAAAATTGTATCGACTACCCTAGACTCGAACCGTAATTGTGTCGGCGTCTTCCTGGACCTCGCTAAAACGTTCGATACTGTCTCGATACCAATCTTATTGCAAAAGTTGAACTGCCTAGGTATTCGAGGAAAACCCCACGAATGGCTCCAAAGCTATCTTTCGGATCGTTATCAATGCGTCCGTGTTGGGCCGGAAACGAGTGACCAACTTCCTGTGGAGTTTGGCGTACCCCAAGGAAGCATTCTGGGACCGACGCTATTCCTAGTCTATATGAGCGATCTACTTGATCTGCAGCTAGATAATGCGGACGTCATATGTTATGCTGACAACACAGTCATTCTCTTCCAAGTTGCTTCCTGGGAGGAGACATATAATACTACGGAAAAGGGTCTGTCGTTGATCACCGATTGGTTGACAACAAACCTCCTTACATTAAACGTAGAAAAAACCAAATATATCGCCTTTCTCATAACTCGCGCTTCTAGACCACTAGAATCCCTGCCTCTCAAGTTACACACATGCCTAAACACATTGCACAATACAACGCTTTGTAACTGCCAGACGATAAAACGTACTGACTACATCAAGTACCTGGGAATTCTCATTGATAAACACCTCTCATATAAACATCATATCGCGTGTCTGTCAGCTAGAGTAAGAAAATGCATGTTCATAATGAAAATCCTCAGACACTCTGCTCCCATAAATGTTATCTTTTTAGTGTACAAAGCCTTGTGCCAATCCATAACGACCTACTGCATTAAGGTATAGGGAGGTGCAGCTAAAACAACAATGATGGAACTCGAACGAGCTCAACGCGCAGTCCTAAGGGTCATGTTGCAAAAACCTTTCAGATTTGATACTGATCAACTGTACAATGAGAGTCGGGTTCTACGGGTTCGGCGATTGTTTATCCTACGCGCAGCCATCGCTGTGCACAGGGCCACTCTCAAGCTCGAGGACTACGACATACTAGTTAACCAAAGAGTATACAGAGTCCCAACACCCGCCATCCGCACCACATTTTCGAGTCGTCATCCTCATTTTCTACTACCATACACATACAATATTGTCTGCCAAAAAGTGAAAATTAAAACTTTCACAACACGCAATCAGCTAAACAAGCTAAACAAGCGATCCAATCCTGGCTGTATAACCTAAACTACCTTCAGACAGAAAGCCTTCTAGAGATTATATCTTAGGCTTTACACACAAACACGCACACACACAAAAACGCACACACACACACACACACACACACACACACACACAGAGAGAGAGAGAGAGAGAGAGAGAGAGAGAACACGCATCACACAGACAAAGTTGATTTTTTAAATATTTTGTATTTAGTATTATTATGGTATTATATTAACCCCAGAATGTAACTACCTACTGAAATAAAGTATAAAACTCTATGTATAATTTATTACAATGCCAAAATAGTTTTTAAAATATGATTTAGCAAGTATTTAAATGCGCCCTCAAGCCGAGTGTCAAATACCTAGAATTATTTATAGTTAAGTAAAGCTTAGTCAGCGACTGCTATCAATCTATGTAATGAGACATTTTGTTTTTGGTAAATAAATACTTTTTACTTTTACTTACTTTTACTAATGACAACACCTTTCAACAAGACATTGTCTAATTGTGCAACAATAACAAGTTGAAATCCACTATCTTTTAAACAAAATGAAGTAAATATAATTTATTTATGATTGCAAAACGGAAGAACATCATTTTCGTATAAAATGCAGGATTCATGAATACCTAAGTTTCATATGCCCGACACAAATGATCAACCTGCACAAACATCATGTGCTTTACACGAAACGATCACAGCAAGAGAAGAGGCTAATTATTTCTAATGTTGGCGTGGAAGGAAAACGACGAAATCCCTTTAATAACAGTGGTCGGAGATGGATCTTGGGCGAAGAGAACCGACAAAAGTGGATACAATACCCTCGGACAATTTCATATCAGGTGCAGGATAATGCTGCGTGTATATCACCTATAACTACGGGTTCAGGGCTCTACTTGGACTTCTTCGTTACGGTAGCGCATCCGCGATGTTTGCAAAGCATAGAACTTTACTCAATCATTCGCAAGAAGACGGGCTCAGTCTAACCAGAATGTTGTTGTTACAGTTTCAATGTGTTCGTGTAACGACATTCATAGTTGTAACAATAAAATTGTTTTTCTTTCTTTGTTACTAACCCTAGTTTTGAAGATAATTGTTTATTATACTAACAAGTGGTTCGCAGTTGGCGCAATTAAAACAATATTATGTAACAATTTGTTTAATTGGTTTAAGAACCTGGCATATGTGTGTTTCTCCTGTAGAAAGTATAAGTAGGTATTTTTTATGAGATTTTGTGATCTGCATCTGCAGATTGTCTACAGTGTGCTTATAAACCATACAATAGATAATGTAATTCATTAGACATCTTGGTGGATATTACAACAAGCCCTCACTCACCTTATCTTCTAAATATGTATATAAAAATGAAAACTGAAAACCCACAGCCCAAACTGCTGGGTCCGGAGACTTCAAAATCAAAGGTTCCATAAGAGGTCTGAGGGTGCACCAAGAAAGGTTTTTTGGAAATTCATCCCCTAACGGGGTAAAAAAGGATCAAGGGGCAAGTTTGTATGAAACTCGCTCAGTTATGGAGCTAAATCGACAAAATTTTGTATTTAGCCAAAAATGGTTAGAAATTAAGAATGACGTAACGGGCGAGAGCGTAAAATGGGAGTGGAAGTTTGTATGGTAAATTCCACATGTGCACGGACGAAGTCGTGGGCAACCGCTAGTAAAATTCATTTCTTATAATTAGCTTCCACCAACATCAGAAATCAGCTCGGCTGCAATCTAACGAATTGAAATGAATCTACTTACGTTACGTCCTGAGTAAGTGCTTACATGTATGTGCACAGTAATTCTAGGAGTCAGCAACAGAACACCTACCAGCTTTTTTCTTCTATAGAAACACCACTGAGGAGTAGTAGACTTTTAAAAGTTAAAGTGAAGAAAGCTAACGATATAAAATATAAAGACTAATTATCAAGACAATATATAACTTAATACATCGATGTCAATTAGGCCAACAATGGCGTGTCGATATAATTATCGACTATAAAGCATCACTATACGTATACGTATTTGTTATGACATTACCCACCCCCCAAACCTCTCCTCTTAAAGCAAGAAAGGGACAAATGCAGCTCAGACCAAAAATAGCTTCATAAAACTGACCAAAACAGCACTTCGTAGTCCCCTGTTTTCTCGACGAAAACTTTACCAAAGATCATATTGTTTTCAAAAATAATTAATAAAAGGATGGGACTATGCTCCTATGTTTTAGTTTTTGTGTTAATGTGCGTAGATTTTTTTTGGCGAGTGTCTAAAGTTTGAGGTTGAAATATGGCAATTTTCCTAATGTTTGAAGACTCATATTTTCTGTGTTAATTTGAATATTGAAAAAAACGAAACATAGGAGCATAGCCGTAGTAAATGCAGATATTATAGCAAAAAAAGTTTTCAACCTAAGTGTATATCCAGGGAGGAAACAAGGGACTACGTTTGTATGGAGAAATGGCTATTCTTTCGTCTTAATTACGTTTGAAATGGTAACTAAACACTTCTTGTGCCTTTTTTATTCATACTAGCTGTTGCCCGCGACTTCGTACGCGTGGACTCGATGATACAAAATAGTTATTTTATACTCCCGTCGCCATTTAGCTATCATGATCTCTTGGTCTACCATGTCGTAAGGATAAGAGAGGAATGAAAAATCAAGGTCAATTTTTTAAAGGTTACTATCACCTCGCCATCCTCCTCTGGTAAGAAAATTTCGCATGGCAGTGACACCGACTCTAAAATTTAACTTTGTCGTATATCTTTCTTAGTAAAAGTGTAAAGTATTTTTTTAAACTTTTTAGTTTACTTTATTGAAGGCAGTTTTATTCGTTTGTAAAAAATATAGGTAACTTTAGTTTAGTGTTCAGAAAAGAGTCAGACTTAAACCATACCGCAATAGATGAATGCGGTTTAACATTTATTTATTGTGTCCCTAGCCTACTCAAAGGTCGGTTTGTAAATCACTACTATCGCAAAGTTATTATTATAATTAGAATCCTCTCGTATCCCACTGCAGGGCAAAGGCCTCCCTACCCTTTCTCTTATAACGTAAAGTAAGTAAGACGTAAAGTAAGATTTTCTCTCTGATTTAGTAGTTACACTCGAGGTTCAATTTCCGTTAGTTAGTGATAAGTAGTATAAAAAATAGGGCCAATTCACTTAGATCTTTCATTAATAATAAAGTAATTTAACAAAATTTCGACAAACTGTCTGTGGTGAAAGTCTCCACAAAATACTTAGCGTTAAGGTCAGCACCATACCATCAAATTTTGACTCCGAAATGTAAACTCTTAAATACCTAAATTAATGCTAATTTGCTACAGCAAATACATGCTATATATGCCTATAAAATCTGAAGGATTCTCTCGATTTGTCCAGGTTTCCGTCACCAGATCGTAACTTGGAGACAGTAGGATTACCTTTCTAGTTTGAAAATCAGTCTGAAGTAATTTAGTATATTAATTTCTCCAGACCTTCAATTTGTGAAAGTCAATAGAAAATGCTCATCACGCTGAATAATGTTCCCAACGGCGCTCTATTCATATCTCTTATAGTTGAGCTGAGCTGCTAGGGTTCTATATCAGTTGCTCCAGACCTTCAATTTGTGTAGGTAAATAAAAAATGCTCATCGCGCTGAACAATGTTCCCTTGAACGCTCTAATCATATTTCTTATAATTGAGCTGAGCTGCTAGGGTTTTAGATCAGTTGGTCTAGACCTTAAATTTGTGTGCGTCAATAGAAAATGCTTATCACGCTGAACAATGTTCCCTAAGGCGCTTCATTTATATCCCTTATAGTTGAGCCGAACTGCTAGGGTTCTATGACAGTTACTCCAGACCTTCAATTTGTGTACGTTAATAGAAAGTGCTCATAACGCTGAACAATGTTCCCTAAGGCCCTCTATTTATATCTTTTATAGTTGAGCTGAGCTGCTAGGGTTCTATATTAGTTGCTTAAGACCTTCAATTTGTGTACGTCAATAGAAAATGCTTATCACACTCAACAATGTTCCTTAAGGCGCTCTATTTATATCTCTCATAGTTGAGCTGAACTGCTAGGGTTCTATATCAGATGCTCCAGATCTCCAATTTGTGTGCGGCAATAGAAAGTGCTTATCACGCTGAACAATGTTCCCTAAGGCACTCTATTCATATCTCTTATAGTTGAGCTGAGCTGCTAGGGTTCCATATCAGTTGCTCCATACCTTCAATTTGTGTGCGTCAATAGAAAATGCTCATCACGCTGAATAACTTTTCTTAAGGCGCTGCTTTCATATCTCTCTTAGTTTAAGTGTACTGCTAAGGTTCCACATCAGGTACTCCGATCTTCAAAATAAGTTATCTGGGCAAAGCCTAGTATTTGTCCAGACTTAATAGCTACCCAATAAAAAAAGTTTTATTCAAATCCGTTCAGTAGTTCCGGAGATTAGCGTGTACAAACAGACAAACAGACAAAAAAAGTAAAAGTTGTAGATTCCTATTCTGTTACTATTTTAACATCACCCACAATTAGTTTTTGGTAAAAATACTCAATGTACAGACGCATCGGTTTTACAGTTTTATTATATGTATAGATATATCTCACGCAATTGCCAGAGGCTCCCAAACTAGGCTTTGCCTGTATCTTGAGAGACCGGTTACAATTACTTGGCTATGGTGTGTGGCACATTCTAGATAAATATTTGTGTGTGTGTGTGTGTGTGTGTGTGTGTGTGTGTGTGCGCCTGTGCCTGTGTGTGTGTGTGAGAAAGAGAGATCGAGAGAGATTAACTATTACAGATTAACGCTTCAGTCTGCTTGTAGTCATGTGAGCAGAGTAACCGTACCACCCGTTTCCTAACTTCAGTTGCAAAGCAGTTTTTTAAATCGCAAATAACTGCCAAGTTATTATACCTTGCAACCTGGCAGTATCTAGGAAATGACAGCGGGCACAGGTAATCTGTAGACACGACGACGAACGATAATATCAAAATTATCCAGGTTAAAAGCAGATTTGTGTGTATCCAGGGAAGCAGTTAAGACATTAAACTATTTTTTGACACTTAACATTAAATACCGTGACTCTTTACATTTATGTTATTTATAAGGGGACATCTAAAAACAAAATATACCACGTCACTCTGGAATAATGTACATACTTAGCATTCTCAGCAGTTTCATCAGTATGAAAGAATTTTTAAAATCGGTTGAGTAGACAGAGATAACTTCATACAAACATACCCATAAACTCACATACTCTTCATAATATCATGGTAATATTAGTAAGTAGTTACAGAATTGATTTTCATTTTTCTGAAGCTTGACGCGTAAGGTTGGGCAGAATTATACTACGCTATCAAGAAAAGCTCCAAAGTTATTTTCATTACAGCTAAAAGCTATTATGCTTGCGTCATCCAGTAAACAGTTTCCCTTGCTCCACTATTATGGCTAGAAAAACAATGCGGCTATATTGTGATAGTGTTATCTTACTTGGCAAATATCTTGCCTAATTTTTGTTATTGTCTTGCGCTGTCTGACTCGTCGATGTCAATAAATAGATCGATTGAGTAAAGATGCAAGGGTGAAGAACATGCGACGCCATTTCTTACCATATCTTAATGTTAGTATTATGAAATTATTAGCGGTTGCCCGCGACTTCGCCCGCGCAAACTACTATTTCTGTATCCTACAGGAACCGTGTTTTTTTTTTACACGATTCGGGTAGCCTTTATGTTATTCCAGACTATAATATATCTCTGTGCCAAATTTGATCCATATCCGATCAGTAGTTTTTGCGTGAAGAAGTAACAAATATACACACTGACACACTCACACACTCACAAACTTTCGCATTTATAATATTAGTGGGATTCAAGCAAGATAAAGCGAACGTAACAAATTACCTAGTAGGTAATGAGGTATAAACTTTTAGAAAAAACGGCCAAGCGCAAGTCGGACTTACGCACTGAGGGTTCCGTACATAGGTACAAATGTTTTTTTCTACAATGTGACTACAAATTTGCGGTTTTCGGCCTTTTTTCTTTACTTGTACTGTAAATTAAATAAATAAATAAAATAGCTTTATTCAGGGTAAGTTTTTTACAATGAATGCGGTGGAGTCTTCCCATTAAGTATTAAAGAAAAACTTGTATTGGGAATGACTCGCTACTTCCCGTCGGTTCCATTTAACGTGAGAAATATAATGTAATATGATAAATGATAAAATATAAACAAGGTAAGCTATATAAAATAAAGTAAGTACTTAAGAAATATTAACAGGTATTGATTACACATGGCATGGTAGATACAATTCTATGTGTATAGGTATGTGTGTGTGTGTGTGTTTGTGTGTGTGTGTGTGTGTGTGTGTGTGTGTTAATGTGTGTGTTCGATTTCCATATCGTGGAGGTGAGTTTTAATTGCTCCACCCTAAATCGGAATACAGTACGAAGCAATCGATTGGACCAAAGCTAGGTAGATCCGGTTTAAGAGTACATGTGACATCGTGTGCCTCAGAGATTTAAATATCCATATCATTTTCCTCAATCTGCCAGTAATAAGTTCAATATGGGGGTACCAGCTCAAATTTTGATCAACAACCACGCCAAGGTACTTGGTTGATTTGACCCTCTGTATTGTCGAACAAGAACAGTTATTCTGAATAGACGTAATGTCATGTGCACAGGTATGAATTTTGATACTGAAGTCTGGGCCAGGTTGGGAGCTAGTATTTGTTGTAAAGCATATGAAGTTAGTTTTTGAGACATTTAATGTTAGCAAATTAATAATAATAATAATATAATAAATTGTTTCAACAAACACACCAATTACCCAGCCCCAAACTAAGCGTGAGCTTGTGCTATGGTGACTAGAATAACGGATAGAAATACTTAAATACATATAAACATCCATGACTTAGGTACAAATGCTCGTGCTCATCACACAAACATTTGCCCCTTGCGGGATTCGAACCCGCAACCACCTGGTTTAGAAGTCCGGTGCTCGAACGACTACACCAAGACGGTCGTCAAACTTTAATTATTGTTAAGCCAGGAAGCCACAGTAATCAGACCATTTTCAGTGAGTTTTCTAACATCATTCCAAGACTTAGCGGAAAAGACCAAGGCAGTGTCATCCGCATACGACACAAGACTGCCGCCAACACCATGGAGATTACATAGGTCGTTTATGTATAAGAGAAAGAGTGTAGGGCCGAGCACACTACCCTGTGGCACTCCGTAAGATACACTTTCTTCATTACTGACATGACCACCTATTTTAACTTTCTGCGTTCTACCGGATGAGTAGGAGGTAAATAGAGACAGGGCAGTTCCACGGACACCAACGTCGTGCAGTCTGCGTACGAGAATGGGGACAGAAACTGTGTCGAAAGCCTTCTTGACCGTAAGACTTTAAGACCTTCGTCAAGATTCTAGGCCTATGGGAAGTACCCTATAGCTTTTGGGTCAAAAACTATAGGGTACTTGGCCTGCGAAATGTCAAAAAATACGTGTAAATGGCCGTATCTTCAGATTGCGTTAACTTAGAAGCTTGATTTTTTCACAGCTTCAAGGGAGTACAGTCATAAGTATTTGATAATTATTTCAACTTGATACCTCCACGCGATTCTGAGAAAAAGGGTCTTGAAAGACAGACTGACTACAAAGTGATCCTATGAGGGTTCCTTTCATTCCTTTAAGGTGCGGAACCCTAAAAACAAACGCCCGGATTGCAAAAGATGTTTTGTGTTAAGCACTAGGGGAGGTCAGCTCAAAGCGGCCACCTTTACTTTGAGGTGTAAAAAACCGACTGAATAAAATGATTTTCGAAAAGATTTTTATACTGATAGGTAGAAAAAACATTTGTTCTTCATTGTACGCAATCCATATCTGCAAAAAGTTGAAAATACATATATGACACGTAAATTACGAAAAGGTGGCAAAAAGCCGCTTTGCCCAAGGTGCCGCCCAAAGCGGCCATGGGGGTTAGGGCAAAGCGGCCAGTCCAGTAATGTATGAGAAATATACATTTTTTGACAAAAGATATAGGTAGTGTTCTAAAAAAGAAGATTGCCAATAATAGTTTAAAATCAACATGTATTTTTTATAAAACCTTTGGTGTCAATTACACATTTAAACTCTTAAAATTAATGGCACTTTTAATCAACTGTGTTATTAATAACTAAAATAAATATGTTTTCAAACGTTATAAAAAAACAAAAATTGCTTAAAATTTTATTGCTATACATTAAATTGAGCCTTGTTGTTCCTTCACGTTTTTGATTGCTTGCGTCATTGTACTTTCGCCCCATAACCCTTTGGTAGTTTTTCATTTATAATTGTTAACTATCTAAACAAAATAATCAAGTATTAAAATTCAAAGTATTATACATTTATTTAAGGGCAAAGCGGTCAGTTAGCCGCTTTGCCCGAGCCGCTTTGCCTTTTTCGTGCACTTTATTTCAAAAATTAACTGCTGTCATTTTTGACATTAACTTTGTAAGCAAATAATACACAAACATAGTCTAATAAATGAGTTTTAAGGCGCATTAGGTAAAAGTAATGGATTATGCATGGTTTAGATCAAATCAGGCTGGACTTACCTCGCATTTTTTTAAGGAAACCACCAAATATTAAAAAATCGTCACTGCACGCACGCGTTTGCAGTGACCAGTGCCGAATGACTGATCGGGGCGGGGCGGAAGGTTAGCTGTAAGACGAACCGGTAAAGTTCGTTATGACATTTAATAGAACCGTATTCGGAGCCATGGCCGCTTTGCCTTCTGTGGCCGCTTTGAGCTGACTTCCCCTACGCGTAAGAACAAAACTTATATTTACATATCTATATATATGCTATATGCTAGTGCTAACTATTGACGTTCATAAGTGGCATTTTGTGTGCTGAATTGAATAAATGATTTTTGACTTTGACTTGACTTTTACGAAATGGATGATATAAAGCAACGAGAATATAAAGTCATAACAGTGGTTTATTTATGAATGTAGGCCCACGTTTACATCATTCAAATAATCGTCTACTTTATAATAACTTTTTTTCATTAAGGTATTCTTAATAAATGATTTAAATTTATTAATTGGTAATTCTACAATATTTTTTGGTAATTTGTTAATGAAATCGACACATTTTCCCATGAAAGAATGACCAACTTTTTGAAGCCTGAATTGTGGAGCAGTCAGTTTATTTCTATTTCTAGTGTTAAAATTATTTGTATCACTTTACAATATGTTTTTATTACAGTGACCTGGAAGGAAACCATATAAAGCGGCTGGCACCTCACGCACTGCGGGTCTCCGCCGATCAAGTGTAAGTCACTAGGTACATAACGTTATTCTGTTTTATTTGCTTATGTTTTTTGATTTCTTGAATGATTAGTATAGTTTGAATGAGGGCACGCGCAAAATTACTTTGATATTACGACCTACTAATGACTGTAATAATGTTTTACAGATTTAGTTACAAAAATACTTACAACATTTTAGGTACGTAATCCGTGCCAAAGGGAAGGTGTTTCTTACAAATTTGTGTCTTATACCATGGTTGTTTGCTTGTGTCGTGATATTGATCGTTAGAAAAATATTGCATTTTGTCGTTACAGATCGCTGAATTTGAATCTGATTGAGGAAGTGCCTGCATTCGCCTTCAAAAACGCACAAATCTCAAGATTGTAAGTATCATAAATGCTTAAAACATACCTTTATAGACCTTTAGATATTAGCGACAGTTTTTGATCAATGATTTATCAATAAATGATTCCATTTTCAGGAGTTTTCGAGGAAACACAAAACTGAAGCACTTGGATGAAAACGCTTTCGCCGGAAATCTTTTATTACGACAGCTGTAAGTATTTTTTAACTTTAAAAATTACATGAAATTAATTTAACCTAAACTTAATTTAAAGTAGGTTATACTATATATATATTTATGACTTTTAGGGATTTAAGCAGCACAATAATAACATCTCTACCAACGAAAGGCCTGGAGAACTTACAAGTCCTGAAGATAGAAAGAACTCCTTCGCTGAAATACATTCCATCTATTTATGAATTTCGGGTATGTATAGAAGGGTCAGAGGCCTTACTACGGGTGACTTTGCTAGTGCGTATTTTCGACTGTTTGGCTCTTTCACTCATGCCAACATGACAGCGCAAACGAGCGTGAAGGCAGGCCTGTGTATCTCCCCGCGGAGGTAGCAAAAACGTACCTACGCGCGGCGCACCTACGTAGGTGCTAAAACAAGTTGCGTGTCGCTACCGGCCAGAGCCACGCTCGCGCGTTTTATTCACCGGCGGCCGCGCGGCTACGTTGCTGGCTGGACGAGAATGAATAAAGTACTAGAAAGAGGCGCTAGATGGCGTTAGAAGCTTCTCGTAGCAGTCAACCCTATCGCGTCGCGTGATATTACGTCACTGAATAGGTTTAGTGTATTATGAATCATATTTCAGAGCAATAAGTATGAAATTCTCTTGCAATGGATTTTTGTAGGTGTCTACACGAAAATGTGCTTGACTCTGAGGCGAACTAAATTACGCCATATTTTTGACGACATTGAGTAGACATTTCTTTGAATACAATTGCTAAGTCATACTTCTGTACGAAGTACTAGTATTCTGTGGTGAAGGCTACACTCAAATATGGATATCGATACCTGAAGTAAGGGTTAAATAACTCATTTTCTAGACGCCTCTAAGACTCTACTTAATTTGTACAAAGACCGTGTTTTAGGCCATAGCATTGACTTGCTAAAGTAGGATTTGACAGGGACAGGAAAAATAAGTGTTCAATAATTTGACGACCGTCTTGGTGTAGTGGTTCGCGCCACGGACTACTAAACCAGGCGGTTGCGGGTTCGAATCCCGCAAGGGGCAAATGTTTGATGAGCTCGAGCATTTGTACCTAAGTCATGGATGTTAATAATTGTATATGTCTATCCGTTATCCTACTCACAATAGCACAAGCTCACGCTTAGTTTGGTTCTAGGTAATAGGTGTAATAAAACACAAACCCAAATTTAATTAATTAAATCTTCGATCTCAGGTCGGCGGTCGAACATGTGGTCGTCGTCATACAGAAAGGGCTTTTGTATCTGAATTGATATAGATTTTTACCTAGGCATACATCTATTAACCCCATCGTTATTATACTTTTCAGCAACTGAAAGAAGCGCATTTAACCCACCACTTCCACTGCTGTGCATTCGCATTCCCTGAAAGACACAACCCAGCCAGGCACAAGCTATATGAGATGCAGCTAGCTTTGGTTAGAGAGGTGAGAGCTACTAAACTTTATGAAAAATAGTATTTTTGGAATATGTACTACTCGTAGTAGCCATACGTAAACTTAAATTACCTAAATCACTACTGACTGACGATTTTATTCGTCGTCGTGTCTATGAATTGTGATTAGTGATTACACTTAAATTTCTACACAGAAATGCGGAAACATCGATCAGAAAACCGAGTTACGGAGAAGAAGATCTTTGCAAGAGAGAAGAATTAGAAAACTGACCGAAGATCTGGAGTAAGTACCTAATAGAATCGACATAGGTACTAGTATTGTAAAAAAATATCAAGATACGAGTACATTTTTTAACCTGATCCTCTCTGGTCATGTCAAATGACCGTCTTACCGTCACCGAACTATAAAGGTCTGTGCTCACTACCATACCATACCACCATAGTACCATACCCTGACCGTGCTAGGACCGTATAAAGAGTACCCATTTTTGACCTTAGCGTTAAAGGTTAAAGTTCAAAATATTTAAGCTCGGTGTTCGTCTTTCGGTACCCGTTCACGTCTTACCCTGGCACCCCAACGGCCCTACCTGTTGACGATATCCGTTGATGATGATGATGTTATCTCGAGTCTAGCCATCATGCTCGTTCGCGTTGTCATTCTGTCGTGAGTGAAAGGGACGGCTACCTTCGAAACAACGGACATCTTCAACCGGAGTAAGAGCTCTACAAACCTAAAGGTTGTCTGGAAGAGATCGCTTATAGCGATAATACCGCCTACATTGTACAATTTTCTGTGTAAATCGTTGTACTTACTGTATTTTTCTGTTATGGTGTGCAATAAAGAGTTATCTATCTATATCTGTACCCGCGCAGACGAGAACTCAATTAGGCGGTCTACCTTTAACTATGACTGTCTTTAGGGCCGACGACGACACTCCAACAACAAGCGAAGAGACAGGCTTCGACAGCTCGGAAAACGACAACGACTACTACTTCGACGAGCCGACCAGCTCAGAGAACAGCGACCAGTTCCACGAGCCGGTGGACGGCAACGTATCCTCGCCAAAGATCGCGTACAACTGCGCTGGCTTCATGACTGGGTGAGAAGATATGCCTATAAGCTTATTAGTTTGCCAATACAAACTTCCACCCTCCATTTAACCTACTTAAAATTTCTGGAATATTACCTACATACCATATGCCCTTACCCGGGACTTAAAAAGTCCTTGATGAACCAGAAGTAAACAGTCAGGTTTTGAGTAAAAAAGTATTAAGCCGATGATGATATCCTCTTCTATCAAACTTTAAGTATGTAGGTAGCTTAGGTACTTTTCTGCACATACCGTACCTCTCTGCCCGCATGGTATTCAGCGAATGTAGGTCACAGAAACACGATGTTGCATTTTGTTTTTGTTTTATTCGGGTCTAGTACCAATCTAGGACAGGTCTGCTAGTACCACTAATCTTATCATCAAGGATCAGTTAAATATAAACATTCACTTCCTATCAGAATTAACGATGATTTCTCTTTTCAGGAAACCAAAGGTCGTGTGCACACCTCAACCCGACGCTCTGAACCCTTGCGAAGACGTGATGGGCTGGTCGTGGCTGCGAGCCAGCGTCTGGTTCGTCATCACAGCGGCAGTCGTCGGCAACGTCGCCGTACTCATGGTCCTCCTCACCAACCAATCGGAACTCACTGTCCCACGCTTCCTCATGTGCCATCTCGCTTTCTCAGACCTCTGCACCGGCATCTACCTCTTCATGCTAGCCGTTGTCGATCTCAGATCTTTCGGAGAGTTCTTCAACTACGCATACGATTGGCAGTACGGCGTGGGCTGCAAAATAGCCGGATTCCTGTCAGTATTCTCTGGACAACTCTCAGTGGTCACACTCAGTGTGGTGACTTTGGAGCGATGGTTCGCCATCACTTACGCTATTTACTTGGAGAGGCGAATCTCTTTGATGACAGCCGCGAAGATCATGATTGGAGGATGGCTGTTTTCAGTGGTAATGGCTGGGCTACCTCTAGTCGGAGTCTCAGATTACTCATCGACTTCGATATGTCTGCCAGTTGAGAGCCAAAACGTCGGGGATGGTGTGTACCAAGGATCTCTATTTCTAACAACTGCCGTAGCTTGGTTTACGATAGTCGTGTGTTATGTGCAGATATACCGGTCTTTAGGAGGAGGCGGAGAGAAGTACGGAGGAAGAGGGGCAGCGGCGGCTGCTGAACGACGAATCGCAAATAAGATGGCGTTGTTAATAGGGACCAATTTGCTCTGCTGGGCGCCAGTCGCTTTCTTCGGCGTGACAGCACTAGCTGGTGTGCCTTTAGTGGACGTCAGCCACGGGAAAGTTTTGCTTGTGTTCTTTTACCCTCTGAACGCGTGCGCGAACCCGTTCCTATACGCGATACTAACGAAGCAGTACCGGAGAGACTTTATAATGCTTATAGCGAGGACTGGTCAGTGTAATTGGCTGGTGGAAAAGTACAAATTGGCGACTACGCCACCTCCTACCGCGCATACGAACCCGTCGAACCCAGCCCCCCTTTTACCTCTAGTGGACTGCCAGAGAAGACAGTCACAAATCAGCAAAGAAAATGGTGATGCTATGTTTTAAGTGTTAGTTTAAGAATTAGTTTGTAAATTTGACTACTGGTATTAACAATAAGACTATTTATTACGATTTGTTGTTTCATTTATGAGATTTGGTGTTATTGAGATTACAAGAGAAATTTTCTAAATAAACTAGACGATGGTACTGGTATTAAAATTGTGCTCATTGCCATTCCAAATAAATTATTACTTAAAATAAACAAAAGTATAAAATTGATTCTGTATATTTGCTGTAAAATAAATAAAATAGGTATTTACTTACAATATCAACTTAAGAATATCTGGGCAGTCTCATCTAACTTTGTAAGAATTTCTGTGTCAATATATTCAATAAGTAGTTTATCACCTTCTATCAAAACTTCTTGTTTCATCAGATCACCAACCTCAACATCCATCTTTAAAGGATTTATGCAGTACCCATCTAACTGCCTGAACAACCGTAACTTGACGTTACCCATTTTGTTATTATCATTTGTAATGTTACATGAATCACAAATGCTGTCAATAGCTCGCCCTAGACTCCATTTTGTGCTGATAAAAACCCCTACAGAGCCTTTTAAGTCTGGATCCAGTGTTACTGTTTCTATTTTCACCAAGTGGTCTACATCATCAATGATTTTGACAGGCTTTGGATCCATATTTTTGGGTTTTCTAATGGCAAAATATACTCGGTCCGAAGCAGGCACTGATTTAGGACCTACTGCTTTCTGCTTTATCCTCATAAGGTGTATTTTGGACGCGGTTTTCACCTTGGCTGATGATTGTAGCGCTTTTCGGATATTTTCTGTTATCTGTGTATAAATAACAGTGTGTGCTATCATTATTTTAAATTCAAAGTCAATCAACCCTAAAGACAACAATTATTGAACTCTAAATACTTACTTTCTCCTGTATATGTTGGTTGGCCATTTGAAACTGTCTTCTTGGGGCTTCAAATTGTTCAATTTTGGCTGCCATTGTCTCATCATCTATCTCCGGACAAGTACTGAAATGAAGTGTTTTATTTCAAATATACCTACAGGACGAGTAAAATAATTATTTTACTGAAGTATTATTCTACATTTTGATCAATTCTGCTTTAAAGACTCTAGGATTACCCTAAAACTACTGAACAATATGGTAAGTGATGAACTTAACTAGATACCTACCAGACTATAAACAAAAAACTCATTTTTTTACTTACGGATGAAACCTGTGCTCAATGCAGAAATGCTTATTGCAATTAGGACACAACATTTCATGCAGATTGCCCTTCCTGCATCCTTTTTCGGAGCACTTGAATATTTGGTCATCATTTTTGAGGTTAACTTCCTTCGGTTTTGGCGCCATGTCACACTCGCTGGATTGGCAGTGGTCTAGGAAATGAACCCTGCAGAGTACTTTGCCACATTTGCATTGAAGAGGTAGGAAGTCGGTCTGGTTGCAGCCTTCTTCCTGGCAGTGTTCGCCGAGGTCGGGAAATTCCATCTTGATATTGTGTCTTGAAGTTAGTTTTGTGTTTGTGTAATGACCTCTACTCTTTAAGTCACAACAAGTGTGAAAGGAAAAATTATTTTGCTTGAAAGGTCTTGTAAAGAAGCTTTAAGTATTGAGATATTTAGCTTTTTAATTGAAAACAAACAGCACGATAATGGTTAATGTCAGCCAAATGTCAACCGAAGGAGTGTCATCATGAGTCAGCTGATTGTCAATGTCAGTCAGTCTAGGGCATGTTACATCAGTAATATTACCATGATACTTGTATCAAGTGGTATCGCAATATCACCAGTATCACAAGTGGGGTAATAATCTGTGGTATTTACTACCCGTCCAAGCCAACTAGACTATGTCAAACGACTTTCAACGACGAATGCTACGAAAATACCGATAGAAATTAAAAAGCAGTGGTATTAAAATATACTTAGGCGTTTCATCTAAATTGTAGAAATATTGCTTTTAAATTGCCTTCGATAATTTCGTTGTATTCGTCACCGTAAGTCATTTGACATTTGTCTAATTGGCTTAGTCGAGTAGTACACTAGGTGATATTATCGACCTCAGTATAACGTTCAATCTGTCTGTTTAGTTATGCTAGGCACTCATAAGAGCATTGAAAAATAAACATATAAGAAAGATACCGGAAACCAGCCGGGCCTTACAAATATTCTTTTATCAATCTATGCAATGCCATCTTTCAGCACAATTCGCTCATTCATCCAAAAATTGCAGCATGAGAGTAGGTAAAAACATAACTTCAAACATAAAAATACCGACCTACTCACATACTTTTCGATTATTATTTATAACACATTATTTGTTGGTTTACGGAAAACATTACCGTTTTTTTTGGGTCGTCAAAAGTGGCCCATATACATTTTCAAATAATCAAGCTAGCGCCATTACCAAACAAAAGTAAATACAAGAATATATCAATCTTTTGAGGCTTCCTTGTGCTTGTTTTCATCAACGCCAATCAGATAATAATTTGTTTTATTACTACTCTACTACTCGGACGTGTCGTTCTGCCATGGCTGTGAACGAATACTGACATACAGCATCATATTGCATAGCAATTACACTACGATTTGATATTAGTAATTCCCTGTATTTTGTTTGCCGTGCCAAATAAAAACTATTATTATTATTATATTATCGTGGATTTCAGGATCAATACGGCCTTATACATTTGTGATATTACCACGATACTGCGATAATCACAAATGTAGTATAGGCATATGACAAGGTCCGAATCTAAGAAAAATATCCGAAATTAACGTTATTTATATACCGTAACGTAAGTAAATACAAAAGCGTTTATTTTGTGGTTATTTTATTCGCAGCTCGGCCTACCTATATTGCCGACAGATTTCAGAGCCTTGGTGGTGGAACCAGTGTGGGTACGCATGGTAGTCACAACAAGCAATAAAATGTATACAAATGAGTTTTTATGCCATTGTGATAAGGTCCCAAATCGAATACAGATATATACATATTGATGCTCGTGCTGTACATACGCTTCTTGTTTTGATACATCTTGCGGGAAATCCTTCATACTCACATCCTTACATTATTGGGGAGCTGCAAAAATAGAAAACTATGTATGCAGAGAGCTAATATTAAAACCAACCTTTTAATAAAAGCGATTTTATTGCAAAACGAAATAAATAAGACCCTTGTTATAGTAATAATCAGGTAGAGGCACAGTCTTAATCAAACCTGACAATCTTTTATAGTTGACCATTTGCCTTACATATCAGACGAGAAACATATGAAACTTATAATACAGATCACTTAATAAATCAGTTAGTTTTAAATAAAATGAGGTGCTTTACATAATTTGCAAATAACTCCCTTTACTCTTAACGAAGTATGTAAATACTTTGCGGCATTTAAAACAGAGGTAATATAAATACAACTTGCTTAAAAATAAAATTAACAAAATATACAATACAACACCACAGTTTCATACATTTCCAGTCTAGAATGTATCAATTTACATCAGCTTGAGTGTTTCCATCGCAGCGTGTAACCTTTCTATCTCTCCTTGACTCTGTGTCAGTTTCTCAGCGTTGGATTTTTGTACTTCGGCAGGCACTTTCGTGGTGTAGTCGTCGGCCGCCATCGCTTGTTGCAGCTTGCTTATAGTTTGTGATAGTACTTCCTTCTTTTTCTCTATTTTCACTATCTCCTTCTGGGGGTCGATGAGGCCCTGGGGTGAAAGATACATGATATAGTAAAATAGGTAGTGAATGAGTAAACACAAAGATGCATAACGTTATTTGAATACGCACGTTCATAAGCGGCATTTTCTGTCTTAAATTTTAATAAATTATTTTTGACTTTGACATATGAATGAGTTAATGAACAGCACGACTGACAAAATGCCTAGATCAAAAATAGGACTATTTTGGTCCATGGTCGATCTGTGTGCTATATTCACTGACCTCTATAATACAAGTACGCTGGACTAAACATGCTCTATGAAATGACAGACAATTTTCGTGCCGAATCAAAGCGCCTCCACCAAGTGTAAAGGTAACTAAAATAGAGTGACCTGCATATGTTTGTCAACTCTCATTAGTTCCGTGGACGGTCACCACACACTCACTACAGCCGTCAGCGCCAAAATATCAAATAGCTTCATTTTTAGGTTGACATTATGCAGTCCACCGTACTTGTATTATAGAGGTCAGTGTCTATATTACATCAAAAATCGTCTGAAGTTGGCAGCACGCAGCACATTTAATATGTAGGTACGGACAACAGCACGTCAGAGTGTGCACCTTATTCAGTTGCAATACGGGCGAATTTGCAACAAAATGCACAGACTAATGTGTTAGCCACTGTACAGTCGGCAGCACGTCAGGTTACCCATGTGAACTACAAAATCAGCTTTTATTACGTAAAGAATAGAGGCAGTCTAAAGGTCAGAGTGAGGTAGTCTCGATGTGCCGCCGTGTGTACATAGTAATGTTATAAAGTAAGAGTTACACTCGCCTTTAGCACCAAATGTACTTCAATTTTATCCGACACAGTCAGTATCGAGCAGCCAGTTGGCGGCTTTTCATCGCTCAGTTCGCTGTTCGCCAACGATTGTAGGTTTCTGAAAAAAAAAAATCATTTTTTAAAACATTAACAGGCATAGTTTGACCGCAATCTCACCTGATGGTAAGCGACGATGCGGCCGAAGATGGGTCATGTCATGTCTGACTAGTAAAAGTCAACTCACTCTTTTCCTAAAGGGATCCAGATCATAGTGTTTAGGAAACCTTCAAGCTGTCAACGAATTCCATTTTCTAGACATATATTTATATAATTGATTATTTTGTGCAGAAAGTATAAATAAATGCGACGCTTTTTATGCATTCATAGACTTGTTCAATCTAGATAGATACTAGACTTGTTGAACCTATAGCTTAGACATTTTCGTATATTTGGTAAATCCATAGTCAGAATGAATTTATACAATCCATAGATTCGAGAAATCCATTTTACTTCAAATCGCAAAATAAATGGATCGATTTTTTTTAACTCCGCGTGATCACAATTTCCTTTTCCGCACACAAAAATTGATCAACCGTGTTATCCGGCGGTACTCAACAGGACCCTTCGCTATCCGGGCGAATGCTCTTCCCAACTGAGCTACGGTCGATCAATTTTTGTGTGCGAAATTTAATTTAACTTCGTAAAAAATTTCGTAATTTGCAAATGAATTGCTTAAATTATAACCATATTATCAAATTCGTTTATTTGAAAAATGTTAGTGTACCTAAACAGTCCTCTCAACTGGTCTCCCTCCAGCTCGTCACTAATGATGAGATGCGCGGTGGTCTTCTGCTTATTCGTCAGGTTGTACTCGGAGCGCGTGGAGCGGATCAGATGGACCATCTTGAGAACTGTGTCCACGTCGGCCTCGGTGCGTTCCGAGCGCCAGGGCGTGTCGGAATCCTAAGGAAAAAATTAAATCAAATCAAAAATAATTTATCTAATTTAGGACAGAAAATGCTACTAATAAACGTTGAAAAGAATAATAAAGAATAATTTTAGCCCTTAAGGGAAAAGACTAGGCGCCATTTCACCATACAAACGTAGTCCCTGTTTTCTCCCTGAATAGTGGCTAAAGGCAAAACTTTTTTTTATCATATAATTAACATTTAACACCGCTATGCTCCTATTTTTCGTTTTTTCTCATATTTGAATTAACAAAGGAAATATGAGCCTTCAAAAACTAAGAAAATTGCCAAATTTCAACGGTAACTTTCAGACGTTTGCCTGAAAAATCTATGCAAATTAACGCTAAAACTAAAACAAAGTGCCCCAAACCTTTGATCAATTATTTCCAAAAAAAAACATTTGTCAAATTTTGGACGAGAAAATAGGGGACTTCGAAATGCTTGTTTGGTCAAATGTAAGAAGCGATTTATCGTCAGAGCTCATTTGTCCCTTTCTTGCTTGGGCGGCGGCCAGTGATGGAATCGAGACAGCAACATTTTATTCAAATAACAATTCTTCGAATGCCACGTGACCGCGTTTCCTCTTAAGGGGCCGGAACAGGTCTTCTTATTTTAGGCCCTTGGGATCAGGATAAGTTCTTAGAAGAATGAGTTAGACCTACAGGACTCGATTCTAATGATTTTAAGTTCAGTTTATTTCTTTTTTGTGCTTAAAAAACGAAAAGAGGCAGACTTCAGAATAAACACGTGTCAGTTGCTAAAGAAATTACAGTACATAGACAATTCAGTCAGACTAATACGCAAAAACTTGTAAAAAAAAAATTGTAGCTTTCCCTAGTTTGATGAAGTTACACCAGAAAAATTGACATCCCTTTGCAATGTTTATGTAACCCTGTATTTTTCACTAGTATTTGTCCAAACTTATATCTTACCGTAGGATACCCAGCCACGCATATAGACGGACAGTTAGTCTCCTTCCTCGGCAGCCTCTGGTACAGTTCTTCGGTTACGAAAGGCATGAACGGGCTGAGGAGCTTCAGGCCATACTCCAGGGTCGTATAGAGCGTGCGCCTTGCTGCGGCTTTCTGGTCCTCTGTGCCTTGCGCGAACACTGGTTTTAGGTATTCCTGGAAAAAAAGGTGTTTATGGTCCTTCGAGCCGGATATGAAGAAAACAGATAAGGGCCTCAGTCGAAAGTCCAAAACCGATCTTCTCATCTTTTTCTCCGTTAACACAAAGAAATTTTTTAATTTAAGACTTTAAAAAAACAAGGAGGTTTTCAATTCGTCGAAATCTTGTTAATAATTTATTTTTACTTTTATTTTAATCATATAAAAAGTTTGTTAATTTAAATTTATTTTTAATTCACAATTTAATTTCACTTTTATTTACTTTACAAGTTAATTTGGCCATCAATATCTACAACTTTTACTACGGAATCATGATCGAAATATAAAAAAACAACAAATGATTTTGCTACCTTAATGACAATGTGTAAAGAGCCAGATTTTTTCTCCCTTGTCGATGATGACTCGTATGCATGGCCTAGCCATATTCGCACCCTCTTAAATATAAAGATCGTTCAAACTAACTAACCCAGTATAGTTCACGTTATTTTCACTTACCAAATAAACGTCGCAAAGGTCATACAGCCAAAGATTGTAGCAGTGCGTGGTGGCGGACGGGAAGTCGTACAACTGGAAGCCGGCGTTGACCTTCTGAACGGCGAGGGCCAGCTTCGACAGCATCCACCGGTCCATGGGGGCAAGGTCTGATGGAAGACTTGGGGTGTGGACCTGAGAGATGTTTTTGAATATGAAAACAATGGCGATGTTTTCTAATGTTCTTGTATCAAATTTTTCGGCTACGGCGCGGTGGCCTATCTCATAAGATAGCAAAATTGTAACAAAATCTAAGTGGAAAAGTTTGGTTTTGACATTTGACCTATACTAGACACTGCCATTGACAAAATCTTGCGATTCAATTACGATTCAGTTACAATTTTGCTAGCGGAATTTTACTGACTTGGGCTCAAGATACGCTGTAGATTTTAAAGTGTAGTGTGTGCGCAATACACAGGTGCATTCTCTATTCCTTCACTCCCATAGTTCGGTGATACTGCAATCCGATACCTATGAACGGATCGAGATCAAACGCAGGACCAATGGCTTAACGTGCTGACGTTCCTGACTCCGGCGCTACTTCTTACACACCCAACGACCTAATTTTTCACACCACAACCTTTCAACCTACTGTTGATCCTAACCTAATGAACATAAAGTTCAAAGTGAAACTGTAAATCGGCATCGACATATTACAAAATAGATGAATTTTTAAATCACAATATTAAAATGTATAGACTTGCTTTAAGGAACACAAATTTTGTAAAACTTTGAAAAGAGGCTATGACAATAGTGACTGGGTTTCTTGCGCTGCTTCTTCTAAGCACTAGCGCACAATTGTTCCGAAGCATTGGTAGGGTTCTACTATTTATGTTAGGACGTGTATAAGTGCTCCTTGCGAGCCTATATACAGAAATAAATGAATTTTATTTTATGCATCCTAGAGCTTAAAAGTGTGTCACTATATGTCAGGAAAATAACTGACCTCATAAACGGTGTCCTTTGGGAAGTACATGAGCGCGAACTTGGCGGCGTTCCACAGCTTGTTGCAGAAGAACCGATAGCCCTGCACGCGCAGGATGTCCAGGTTCAGATCCCGGCCCTGGGTCATCGCGCATAGGGCGAACCTGAAAATGGATATGAGTTATTACGCGTTATAACTAAAGGTCTAGCCGATAAATCTAACTGTGAAACATATTTCGTTTATCGCTTTTACAAGCTACCAGCGGAAGAATACCTAAACTTATATAACATGCAATGAACCCATTGCTGTTTTAAGAAATCTTACCTGTATTTTGAGCTTTACAATGCAGCATGGTTGAAAGTCATTTGTGGGTGATAGATATTTTTACGATCCGTATGCAAAACGATTCGCTCTTTAGATAAAGGAACAAGATATTTATGCAATGTTCTTGAAAAGTACCTAATATGGATCTTTGAATTTTGGATTTCAAATATGACCCATTTACCTCAACGCATCCGTCCCGCACTCCGGTATCCCATTCGGGTAATCTTGCTTCTGTCCCGCTTTCGCACGCTCCACCTCCTTCGGATCCAGGTTCGACTCCGCGAGCTGGTCGTGCAACTGCTGGAGCGTCACCCCCCGTACTACGTCAACCGGGTCGATGACGTTGCCGAGCGACTTCGACATCTTCCTTCCGTGCGCGTCGCGGACCATCGGGTGGAGATACACTTCTCTGGAAGAACGAATTGGTGTAGGTTTTGGCGATTTTCAATTTAAGGTAGTGTAAGAACACAAAAAGTTTTAAACTCGTTCACAAAACAAGTGACTTCTTCTTCGAGATGACGAGCGAACATAAGTTTCACCACAAGGGATCACTTTTCCGCCAACGTCACGTAACAAGTAATTGGTGTAGGTTTTTGATATTTTCAGTTTAAGGTAGGGCAAGCCCACCACAAGTTTTTAAATTGTTTAATTTTGATTCATGGATTTGTTTTAATGAGTTTGATTCATGGCTCACGAAACAAGTAACTTTTTCTTCATCTTTTCTTTCAGAAACAAAGGTTTCACCACCAAGAGTTCACTATTCTGTCAAAGTCACGCGTGCCAAAACAAGTATCATTCAGTTAATAACCAAATAAAAAAGACATATTATGAAGTAAGACTGAAAATTTAAAAATGTGTGCAAAATATGCTATAGATTTAATAAAATGTAAGAGGATTAAGATAAGACAAAACTTTTATTTAACTTATGTTGCTATTTGCGAAGTTACCGTAAATATAAATATGTTACAGATGGCAAAACATGTTATCTTAATTATTTCATCTGGGTGATAACATATCTAAAAGCAATCCAAAGAGTATTTGCACATGAAGTTGTTTTAATAAATTAAAAAACTCCAGTAAAAACTATTATCACAGAAGCACAGATAATAGTAGTCTAAAGAGGGCGCTACCACAGAATAAGTACTAGTACTCCATACAGAAGTATGACTTTGCAATGAAATTCAAAGAAATATCTACTCAATGTTTTCAACGATATGGTGTAATTCAGTTCGCCTCAGACTCAAGCACATTTTCGTGTAGACACCTACAGAAATACATTTCAAGATAATTTCATTCTTACAACTTTGGAATATGATTCATAATACACTAAACCTATTCAGTGACGTACTATCACGCAACGCGATAGGGTTGACTGCCACAAGAAGCTACTTACGCCATCTAGCACATCTTTCTAGGACTTTATTCATGCTCGTCCAACCAGCAACCTAGTGCCGCGCACCGCTGGTGAATAAAACGCGCGAGAGTGTCGTTAGTTAGGTACGTTTTTGCTACCTACGCGGGGAGTTACACAGGCCTGGCGCTACGGAAGAAATGAATGACTAAACTTACTTGAAAGGTAATTTTCCTAAAAGTCGCTGTCCAAAGAACACCATTCTTGCAACCCAGAAGAACAAAATGTCGTGGCCCGTTTCTAATAATGTGCCCGGGTAGAATGCCTGAAAAAATACATATTTAACCGTAGCGATCCACTGACGCTGGATTAAAGACGATTCCTGAGTTAGATATGACTGTTTGACTATTTTAGTTGGTTTAAAAAGCGAAGGCGAAAAGTGCGAGTTGGACTCGCGCACAGAGAATTCCGTACAAACTTATGTTATTGCAACGAAAGGTTTTTCTCTATGATGTTACCACGCGGTTTTCGGATTGTATCCTAAATTAATGCTATAATATAATACATCTGCAGAATGTCGGGAAAAGTCTGCAGCGCATCAGGAATGTTAGCGGAGGCTAAAGTTGATTGCTTTTATACAATCATACGCAAAAGAGTAGCCTCTCTGATGCGCCGCGTGCGAGAGAGCTCCAAAAGTCTTCGGAGCACATTATTGGAAAGGCTGGACTGTCCTATAATTAAGCATTGGAATAGGTTACATATGTTGGCCAACACTAGTAGCTCAAATAGGAATTTTAGTAAACAATATGAATTTTTACAAAATTAAATCAAATTTTACTTACAAAAATTAATTGACTGTGTCATCCGGTGGTGGTGGTTTAATTTCGTAAAAACTTGCAAAATAATTGCTTAAGTTATAAAAATATAATAATATGAATTTTATTAATTTATTGTAGATTATAAGTAAAAAAAAGACACGTATTTAAAAAAATATTTTGGACATAATTTATCATAATAAATTACTACTAACTTAGCATTAGAAATACTAACACAAATGGATTGTAATATCTGACTGAATAAATGAAATTGAATAAGATAAGACCTTCCTTCTTGCCAAATTTCAAGATTCTAGTCTAGGTCTGTGGGAAGTCTCTACAGGTTCTGATTTCCCTGTGAAATGTTAGAAAATAAGGCTCAAATGGTATCTTTAGATTGCATTGACTTAGAAGCTTAATTATTATACAGTTTCAAGGGACCGCAGATATAATATACCTAGATAGATATAACATAATTATTATGTCCGCGGTAGAGGCGTTCCTACAGTGTCGTCTTGACAGACAGACACACAATTAAGTGATCGTACAAAGCGGTCCCATTTTTCCATTTAAAGTACGAAACCCTAGTAAACTTACCTTCAAATCATCGGTCTGGTCAGGCCACCCGAATATGGAGAACGGGAACAGCCCCGACGAGAACCACGTGTCTAACACGTCCTCGTCCCGAATCAGACTTATCTGGGCGGCAGGAACGTTGAACTTGGCCGCTGCTTTCGCGAGCGCCTCTTCTTCAGAGTGCGCTGACACCCAGAGCTCTTCGTCTTTTCGCTGTAAGGAGACATTCATAAGTTACGAAAAACTACTATTACATATTTTATTACTAGTACATATTTTGATTCTTCACTCGTCCTTTTCAAAGATATCACATTTTTTGCACCCATCCCCTCTGGTGTAACGTCACATTTGTTGTAATTCTACGCTTACAAAATGATAATGAGGGTTTTTCTGACAGCTCAAAATTGTAGTTTTATTTTATGTTGATAGATGGCTCTATTTAAATAAGTTATATAAATATTGCGTCGAAATCATTAAAACATAACAACAACAAGATAAACAACTTAAAACAAAACCAAAATATTGTAATATTACGTATACAGACGTAGTGGAAATACTTACGTTAAAATTAAGCGAGTTTCAAAATGCAGGTAAAAATGTAACTTAATGGACAAAACGTTTTAATGATCACTAAATTGTTAAAAAATTACCTAGTACGCTAATCTAAAACATGCTTAAACATTATTAACATGATCAACGCTAAAACCAGACTTTTTCATAAATAAAAAGGACTTGTCCTCTTTTTGTATGGAGGCTGGTTTTTTATTCCAAGATATCACTAACCACCAATAAACCTATATTTATCTTTAAGCTACAAAAATATGAAACACGTAACCAGAGAAATCAGAATTTTAAACGCCTCCATTTTTAAGAAAAATATGTTTTGTAACAGGCTCCATCCATTGATCACTTACTTGTATTTCCTGGCTGTATGTACCATTGCCTTTCCACTGGTGGATAAATACGACTAGGTACTACCACAGATTATATAATAGGTACTACTGTCAATGGAATGTCAATTTTGCTGACAATTTTTTTTCATGCGTTAATTGATATAGGCAAAGGTGCGGTTTATGTACATACAAAGAGAAAAATTATTTTCAATTTTTCTCTAAATCGGAGGCCTTAAAAATATATTGATTATGCAGAAAGGCTAGTTTTTGTGAACTCTTTCGTATAATATTTAGTTTATTCTGGTTAGAAATATTGACGAATAAAAAACCATTAATGGACAAGTCCTTTACCTGACTTATGGTGTTCAATCCCATCAAGCGGATTTTCAAGTACTTTTTTTGAACACTATTAAACTTAATTAAATTAAATAAATATTAAAATAATATGTTTGTAAGTAATCGCAATGGTTTGAGTTTTGTTACAGGCATTATGTTATTGATTTATCATTCTCAAATGAGATTAGGTGCTATCATATGGATGGTTTGTTTTTTCGATTTAGCATACGTGATAAAAGCAAACAACTACATTTATTATATCTGTAGCATGAGATATAGTGTACGTGTACTTAAACACATTTACTTCAAATTGATAATTATTCATTGGTAAATTAACAAAAACAAATAAACTGTAATTGGTGCAAAGAGCAAATCAATCAATAAACGCTCACATTGAATTAGTGTCGTGCATCATCTAGAAAACAACACAAAAATAACTGTTAACGAAACAGCAAAAAACATAGCGTAAGTGGAATGTCTAAATAAGAAAATTTTTAAAAGATGCAGATATGAACATATGCGTTCGCATAGTAATAAAATGATTATGCAAAATTATGTTCCTTTGTTCGTGTCATTCAATATTAGTCATTAAGTAACAATGGACCAGATTTTCAAAAGACTATAAAACTACACAAAACTTAGGCGAAAACACGCAAATGCTTGTAAAAATACGTACAAAAACGCATCACTTAATTTGACGTGACTATATTATTATAGTTTTTTCGTTTGTTTAACAGAGAAAAAGCGAGAATGAACTGAAATTCAGTCGTAGAGAGGAACTGATTTCCTCTCTACGACTGAATTTCAGTTCAGTTCCTGTGTGTGTCTTTCAAGAAGTACAGACAAAGTTCCATAACATTTACAAACTAAAACACAAACGATTAGAAAATGAAACGCTTCATGCCAAATAGCCAAAACATAGTTGCGTCGCTATGTCAAAATGACGTACGCAAGTGTCATCTGGTATATCCGATGTCGCGCGGTGGCGGGCGCGGATGCGGGCGCACTTCTTGCGGCCTGACCGCGTGCGCCGGCGACGGGGGGCCGTCTTCGTGCTTGCGTCTGGTGCGAGGTCCTTGTCAAAGATACGAGTACCATTGGAATAACCATTACACATACATTGCCACATTTATTATCTAAATTATTCACTTTAAAAAAATGTGTTCATCAAGCCTTATCCCAACACAGGGTCGCTAGTTTGAAATGTGATTGCTCCACCGACAAGAGCACAGCTCTTAAGTTGTGAATGAATGACTCAATGCAGTCTTATATTGGAGACAAGGAGCCTTATTTTATTTTGCTCGTCTCTGTGTTTTATATGTTCCGTGGCAAATTCGCTAGCGAAAAAATGAAAGGGAAATAACATTTTTGACATTGTTTACATTTGATGCTGTTATTCGGCTGTGTATTTAGTTACGTGACTAGTATAGGAGCTCTCTGTGGTCTGAGGAGTCTTAGGGTTTGATAGTTATAGTAATGCCCCCAACTTTCGAACGCGTATTATTGTACCTATACGCAAAAACACTCCATTGACTGACGTACGCAAATGTCATCTGGTTTATCCGACGTCGCGCGGTGGCGGGCGCGGATGCGGGCGCACTTCTTGCGGCCTGACCGCGTGCGACGCTCGACCCGCGTCGCGATTGAATAACCATTATTATGCTAGCACATACATACATGGCGACATTTAATGTCTAAGGGATTACCGTTTTCTACAAAATAATAAAATAAAATGTGTTTATCAAACACTAAACTAAAATCCCTTTTTTCATTGCTTGTCCAACATTGTAAATAATTTTGACATTCCTTTTTAACGAAATTATTCATTTAAAAATATGATATCCACAAAAATTACATTATAATATGGTAGTTTATCGTTTAATATATGCAGCTTTTTAGAGATATTAGTAATCATTTTTTTCACCAGTATCAGTTTTAAAAGTCATAAAAAGATTGTTTGCAATATTTGACACGCAAAGAAAAACGGACTTTACACTTATTTGAAATATTTCGCCGTCGCAATCTTAGCTGACGTAACTTCTGTTTCACTCATATTTCTCGAAGTTTTATTTTTTTCTTTGTAGAATTCGCTAATGAGATACATTTTTGTTTAAGCCTTTTCAAGTTTTTACAAATGTTTAATTGATAAGAATTGAGCCTTATCCCATTAACAAAATCGAAGAATTTAAAGGACTTCTGAAATTTTATAATTTTCAGACTCAAAATATGACTGAGAAAAACAAAACTGAGATTCAAAAGAATTCACGAGAATCACGGATCACAGGATTCATAACACAAAGGCTCAATTTCAACTTTCAAAAGCACCTTAAGGCTCAAAAGGCTAAAGTCTTTCAAGGCTCATAAGACTTACGTCTTTTTGCCCGAGTTTTTAACTAACTAGACTCACCTCGTTGTACACACTTATGCATGATTATGATAAGGTACTCAGACCTACCTCATTAGGAAGTGTGACCCTGTATGCCGGTATCCTGTGCCCCCACCACAGCTGGCGCGATATGCACCAGTCGCGGATGTTCTCCATCCAGTGGTACCAGATCTTTTCGTGCACGTCCGGTATGATCTTGAGTTCGCCGCTCTTGACGGCTTTGATCGCTTCCGACGCCATTGTGTCGCACCGGATGTACCTTGGGGGAAGAAAATCAGACATTACAGTCCGAAAAGTTCTTGTGCGACCCTTCTGCGGTCGGTAGGTGAGGTGGGCGAGGAAGCGCCAATCACACGCGATTGACGAGGCAAATCCAATTTTCGCTGCCATCTAGCGAACCTCGCCCCCCGCGCCTCAGGCGAGCGCAGGAAGTCACGCACGAATTTGTCGGACTATGAGGCTGCACCAGAAACGTGAGACGTGCGAGCGATGATGGTCTTTGAGAAGAACCAATAAATTCGCTTCATTTGCTCCCTTAAGCTGTTTCCACAGGAGCTACACTAAGCGAGGCTAGGTAACTGAAGCGATTACACATCGTCGCACATCTCTGGTAGAAACGCCTTACGGGACCTAAATTGTCGAATGAGCAAGGCCTGTTACAACCAGGATCTATAGATCCCTTAACCAGCCTGGCTCATTAAATTCAATGAGGAATTTGTCCAAGGATAAACTACCTTGGATGCCGCAACAAAATCAATCCGAATTAAAAAAAAAAAAACAAGGAAACAAGGCCTGGTCACAGAATAAGTACTAGTACTCCGTACAGAAGTATGACTTTGCAATGAAATTCAAAGAAATATCTACTCAATGTCGTCAACGATATGGTGTAATTCAGTTCGCCTCAGACTCGAGCACATTTTCGTGTAGACACCTACAAAAATACATTGCAAGATAATTTCATTCTTATAACTCTGGAATATGATTCATAATACATTAAACCTATTCAGTGACGTACTATCACGCAACGCGATGGGGTTGACTGACACAAGAAGCAACTTAGGGCATCTAGCACATCTTTCTAGGACTTTATTCACGCTCGTCCAACCAGCAACCTAGTGTCACGCACCGCCGGTGAATAAAACGCGGGAGCGTGTCGCTGCCGGCTAGCGACACCCAACTTGTTTAGTCCCTTACGTAGGGGTCGTCGCGCGTAGCTACGTTTTTGCTACCTACGCGGGAAGATACACAGGCCTGGCCTGGTTCACTTCGCAATTTTAGCTTAAAGCTACAAGTACATGCGCGGATCGACCGGTCGCCGTCTGGTCGTCATGAATATCACAAGACCGGCGATTAAAATTAAGAATAGAATTGACCACCAGTTGATCGCCAATCGAGCATCGCCGAGCGAGTGTTATCTTTGATAGCTCTTGTCACACTTGAGTTCTCGCCGGCCAGTGTGAACAGTCATATCAGCCTATTGCAGTCTACTGCTGGACATAGGCCTCTCCAAGACGGCGCCAACTTTCACGATCCTCCGCTTCTCGCATCCAGCCACCACCGGCCACCTTCCTCAGGTCATCGGTCCACCTAGCAGGGGGGCGTCCAACACTACGTTTCCCGAGACGTGGTCTCCATTCGAGAACCTTCCTACTCCAACGCCCGTCGGTTCTGCGACAGACATGACCAGCCACTGCCACTTCAGCTTACTGCACCTCTGAACGATATCTATGACTTTCGTCTTTTGGCGGATGATCTCGTTCCGGATTCTATCCCTTAGCGAGATCCCCAGCATAGACCGTTCCATAGCTCGCTGAGCGACATGCAGTCGGTGGGCCAGCTTGACTGTCAAGTTCCACGTCTCGGCCCCGTAGGTCATGACAGGTAGGACGCACTGGTTATATACCCTGCTCTTTAGGCATTGCGGTAGAGGCGACGAGAAGATGTGACGCAACTTCCCAAATGCTGCCCAACCCAGTTGCACCCTTCTGGCGATTTCGCGGTCGAAGTTGTCTTTACCCAGTTGCAACGCTTGCCCGAGGTAAACGTATTCCTGGACAACTTCGAGCATCTCGCCGCTGACTGCTATCGGTTCCGGGACAATATGTTCGTTGAACATGACCTTAGTCTTGTCCAAGTTCATCCGGAGACCAACGCATCGCCAGGCAGAGTCTAGGTTGTGCAGCATTTTTTGCAGATCCCGCGGCGATTCTGCCATTAGAACTATGTCGTCAGCAAAGCGGAGGTGCGTGAGATATTCGCCGTTGACATTGATGCCCAATCCCTCCCAGTCAAGAGTCTTGAAGACATCCTCCAGTGCACTTGAGAACAGTTTCGGGGAAATAACGTCCCCCTGTCTCACACCTCTGAGCAGCTGGATGGGTCTTGTCTTGTGACCTTGAACTTGGACGGACATCGTTGCCATATCATACAGGCCTCTCAGCACCTCCACATATCGCCAGTCGACTTGGCATCGCTGCAAGGATTCCAAAACAGCCCAGGTTTCGACGGAGTCGAAGACTTTTTCGTAGTCCACAAAAGCTAGACACAATGGCTGGTTATACTCTTCGGACTTCTGTATAACCTGCCTGACTGTGTGGATGTGGTCTACGGTACTGTAGCCTTTACGAAACCCGGCCTGTTCCGGTGGCTGGAAGGCGTCCAATCTTGCGGCGAGGCGATTTGCGAGGACTCTCGAGAGCAGCTTGTAGACGTGGCTCAGGAGCGCGATTGGCCTGTAGTTTTTCATGAGCGACTTGTCGCCTTTCTTGAAAAACAGCGCTACAACGCTCCCACTCCACGCCTCCGGGGTAGTCCCATTTGCAATGACGGCATTAAATATCCTCACGAGCTCCTTGATAACTGGAGGTCCTCCTGCCTTCAGGAGCTCGGATGTAATGCCGTCTTCACCGGGAGCCTTCCCATTGCTAAGCTGTTTGAGAGCCCCCGCAACTTCGTCTTCGTCCACATTTGGGAGGTCTTCAGTGTAGTGGCGTGTCAGCGTGGCTCTTGGGTCAGTCGCACCGGGAGGAGGCTTCGAGACATGCGAGGCATATAGTCGGCCGTAGAAGCCTTCAACTTCGGTGAGAATCTCCGGAATTGAAGTGACTACGTCGCCGTTCGAGGTTTAGAGTTTCGTCAGATGGCTCTTGCCCAGTCTTTTAGTAAAGACTTTTGACCCCCGATTTTGCTCAATCGCTTCTCGTATGAGCTGCGTATTGTAGCATCGGAGGTCGCGTCTCACCGACTGTCGGATCTCTTTGCTGAGACGCTGGGTATCTGACGAAGCTCCCTCCGCATTTCACGTCGAATTTTCATCAATTCCAGAGTTTCCCCCGATAACTTAGACTTCTGGCTACCTCGCTTCCTCCTAAAGTGCCTATTTCCCACTTCGTGGATCACCCTAGTCACGCTTTCGAGGTCCCGGTCAACGCTCTCCGTGGTTGCTAGTTTTGCGAAGTTAGTTAGTGTGAACAGTCAGCGATCAACTATTATTGAATGTATCTCTTTTGTTTACTCTCTCTCTCTCCTGGGCAATATTAATCCTATCTGATGGTGGGGTCTGCCTTCTCAATTTTTATTTTCCACTTTGCCCCATTGGACCCATCGTCTACGGAGACATTGCAGAGTTTCAGGTCTTTCTTGACCACATCTGCCCATCTTGTTTTTGGTCGCCCTCTGGGTCCGGGCCCTGGGATGTTCAGATTGGCCGTAACATTTTCAAAGTACTCGGGAGGTCTTCTTGCTACGTGTCCAAACCAACGATATATCAGCTCAGCTATCAGCGGTATATCTTTTGTACGTTTATTGTGAGAGAAAATCGCCGATAGTCACTCGTACGAATAAGCGAGTGGGACTGTCTTACTTAGTTGTTTTTTTTTTAAGTTAAGCTCCTGTAAAATTGGACGAAAAAAAACATACCACTGCGGCTTCAACATAGGCTCCACGACGTCTTTAGACCGGCTGCAGAGCGGCACAACCATCGCGTGGTCTTTCGTCTCGCGGTACAGCTTAAGCTGTTCCAGCGTTTTGATGATGTTGCGGCGGACGTCGAAGCGCTTCATGCCCTGTGGAGAACCATAATGTTAATACTTCATTCATTCATTTCATTTATTTGGCACGCAAATAAAAATTAATAAAAAATAAAACTTATTAAAGATTTTTTTTTATTGTAATGTTTAATGATGTGTTGCTGGTGAATCTTTCCCAATAAATAAATAAATAAATAAGATCAATTATGTGCCAAAAAGGTCCCTGCTCAGCATTAATCGTGACAGCGCGAGGCATGTCACAATACTGACTTTCAGCAGGGACCTTTTGGGGCACTGTGTACACACATACAAGGTAAAAATAATAACTTCCTGGTACAGAGAGTCACGAGCAATGAAAAAGCATACTATGGTTTGAGCGCTTATCTGAGAACGCGCCTGCCGGGTACAGGGGGGCGGGGGCAGACGATAACAGGGATTTTATTTGGTGATTTGAATTTTTAAAAGACATAACATGACCCTTCCGCGGCTGTATCGACGCACTATCCGGTGAGTTTGCGGTCGAATGTTAATAAAAAAGATCATCGTATAGTATTATAATATTATTATTATTATTCAATGTGACATTTTATTTTGCTTTTTAATTTTCTTTTGGTAATTTAATCTTAATTGAATATTTATTCCAATTTTATTATATTATGGCTTTATTTATAATCTTTTTTTTATAAATGTAAATCAATTGAATGTAATGAAATGATATGAATTGTAATGTAATGCTTTTTCTATTAGGGCGCTTGTGAATTGAATTTTGAAGTTCGTTTTATTATATTCAAATCGCCTATTCAAATCCCCGTTCTCGTCTACCCCCGTACCCCTGTACTCCGCAGGCGAGGTTTCAGATAAGCGGTCGGACTATAGTCGTTAGTGACGTGCAGTTCCCTCATGCTTTTATTGTCATCGTCATTTGCTTGCACTCTCGTGGCTAATGCTCTTTCCCTAATTTAAACTTTGCTATCAAAAATTCGTTAAGGTTCAGAAATTTAGACGTAATGCTTCAAACAGTAGTTTGAAAATGTTTCTTATGCCTTACCGCAAAAGGTCCACAGTTGTCAAGCATCTTGCCTTCATCGTCGAATATCGTGATAAAAGGCAGGTTATGACGTTTGCCGATTTCATAATCGTTGGGATCATGCGCTGGAGTGATCTTTACGGCACCTGAAATAGGACGTGCATTTATTACAAGTGCAATGCGATTTTAGGACTTATTTCAGGTAGGATAAGAACCATATTACATTGAAGATTTTCATTAGATTGATAACGACAAGTACCTGTTCCGAAATTCATATCTACATATTCGTCGGCAATGACTGGTAGTTTCCTCTTGCAGATGGGATGCACTAAGTTTTTACCAATCAAGTGTTTGTACCTAAAAAAAGAGAGGTTTATTAAAATTAGAATACTAGGTGGCGCCACTATCAACAAACTGTTTCATCGACCTTCAGACAAGCCCTTTTTAACTGAGGAGTTGTATGGTCTCGACACTCATACGTGCATATCGTAAACACCACTTTAACATACCATCAGGTGAGATTGCGGACTTATGTCTGCCTATGAATAGGATGGACGATGAATAAAGCCATACAGCGAAAACTGGAAACTGTTGAGATGTGGATGTACAGAAAGATGCTTAAAATCTCCTGGAGAGATAAAGTCACCAACATAGAGGTACTTCGAAGAATGAAGAAAAGTAGGGAACTCCTATCATTTATTCATAAAGCGAAAAGTAGCCTATTTGGGGCACATAGACAGAAATAACAAATACAGACTTATGAAAACCATAATCGAGGGCAAGTATGAAGGAAAGCGAGGCAGAGGTAGAAGGAGAACAAAGTGGATGGACAACCCAAGAACTTGGACAAACACAAAAGACGCAGCTGTGCGACCACATTCAGACGGATAGTTGCCGACGCCCGCTAGGGATGGCACATGGAGAAGTAGATGAATATAGAAAAATACCCTACTTTTTACAGTCATCTGCTCTCTATCTCTCTTTACGGAAATATTTATCTATCTCTCTATTTCCATACCTGGCATCATTAGGGTGTACAGCTACAGCCACATCTCCCAACATGGTTTCCACTCGGGTGGTCGCCACAACGACCTCTTCGTCGCTACCCTCTGCCTTATACGCGAATAGGACCAACACGCCGAACTCCACCTGTGAATCAGAATCAGAATCAGAATATATTTATTTGTTCATAAATAGGGTTACACTAAAGATCTTACTTTTATTATAACGTTCATCCTATTTAACTATTAACAATAGCATGCAAACATTTATTATTTTATTACATATCTCAATCTACAATAACTATGTTTTTATAATAATGTCAATTATCTATTTTATTAATTATTATTAACAAACAATTCAAACGTACACATTCACATCTTATTATTCATTCACATTGATATTATTATTAAATCCAGAAATGTCAAGTTAACTATTTTATTGTTCAAAAATATTTCCTAGCTATTAAAAAACTCTTGAATTGAATAAAATCCACGTGTGGGGAAATAATATAGGGTGTTAAAGAGAGAAACACGGTAAAAGAATTCTTATACCGTTAAACAAGCAATTTTTGTATTTTTATTTGTTTATATATGTCACAAATCATATACCTATAATAATAAGTTAAGCTGAATTTTTGTAAGTGAAATTTGATTTCATTCGTAAAAACTTGCAAAATAATTGCTTAAGTTATAAAAATATAATAAGTTAAGCTGATTTCATCTTAACTGATGGTTAAATATTTGTAAAAATATTTCCATTGGATACATGCGGGTACATTCCCCAAGTATTGATGAAATCGAACGCCGGCTTACTGGCGTAACAAGCACTTGCAAAAATTCGTCGATTGACTAACGTCCTCCGTAGCTTAGCTGGTAAGAGCACTCACCCGGATAGCGAAGGGACATGGGTTCAAGTCACACCGGATGACACAGTCGATTAGTTTTTGTAAGTGAAATTTGATTTAATTTGTAAAAACTTGCAAAATAATTGCTTAAGTTATAAAAATATAATGAATTATAAAGGTTTTTTTTAAATTAAATAGTGTTACCGAGCAAAAGAAATTAGGTAGTCGCTCAGGTACTAATTAATTATTTGTTAAACAGCTATGTTTTGTCACGCACCTTAGCTTCATATCCAGGGATGCTCAGCATCGTCCTGCCGGGGAGCTCGACTTTGTCCACTTCGATGTCAGATATCGCGCTCTTGAGGGTACAGGACCAGTTTACAAGCCTGCATGAAAAGGATACATCAGTTGTTATAATTTTATACACAAGAAGCGGAAATTTAAAGCAAAATAATTTTATGTTTTCCATTTAATAATGACTTTCCCCAAAGTAACGCTAGATTCCATCAATGAGGGATTTTAGTAATGACAAAAATCAGCACTTAAAAATCCGCTTTATGGCGTTGACAAATCTAAGTCAGGTAGATTTTTTTTTTTAAAAAAAGGCTGTTTTAACATGTTTTTGATTCATGCGTACTAAAGGGTAGGTTTTTAAAAATTTTGTGATCGTTTTTTTAGGGTTCCGTAGTCCGAGAAGTAACCCTTATAAGATCAAAGACCTTCAAACTCAGAGTGAACAGGCTTCTTCTGGGAGAGATCATCGACTCTGTCTGTGCCACGTCTGGCTTAGTTTAGAGTCAAGAGCAAACCCATTTCAAATAAAAAAAAAAAAACGTTCAGTCCGTCCGTCCGTCCTAGTCTGTCACAGCAGAATATCTTCTACGTTTATGGACTGATTTGCATGTAACTTGGTTCAAGAATACTTCACATATAAATAAAATAAATAAATAAAATAACATTTATTTCAGGCATCTTGGCCCATAATTCTACATAAAAATTAAAAAATTAAAATACATATAAAATCGTTAACAAATCATTCACACCAAATTGAACAAGCACATCAAGAGCCCACCGCCGCCACACCCGTAGATACGGCAACATGTCTGTTGCAGCATTTCCGGATGTAGGGGCAGTCGACTCTATCAGCGATCATCTTCAAGACCGTATTGGGGCTGCCCCGAACCCTGCGCACCAACGACCAGCACCGCTTGCGCATAGTCGTGTGGAAACAGTCCGTGCGCGCCGCCACGAACATGGCCGAGGCGCTGCAGTAGCGGGTCAGCCCCAGCACGGCCCTCAGGGCGTTGTTGAACTGCACACGAAGGGCATTGTACACTTTCTGCGAGTAGTTGGCCCACAGAGCACAGGTGTATAGTGCAGTACAGTATGCTCGAAGTAAAGTGATCTTTACGTCGACAGAACACTTCTTAAACCTGCGAGCCAACATGTTGGCTCTTCGTGACAAGGCCCTTCTCTCCCTATCGATATCAGCATGGTCTCTGAGATCAGCAGTTACCATGTGCCCTAAGTATTTAAATTGAGTCACTCTATTCAAAGAAACACCGTTTAGTGTGACATGCTGTATAACTTTTGGACATTTGGCACTACTGGTCTCAAACACCATGAACTGACTCTTCGTGACGTTGTATTTAAGGCCGTGCCTCTGAGCATAATCTTCACAGACCCTCATCAGCTTATTCAGCCCGCAGACCAACGCGCTCAGCAGCACCATATCGTCAGCATAACTCAAGTTATTGACACACACATCGTCTACATGGCAGCCGACATGCATGCTGCTGAGCGCGACAATCAGTGCGTCCATGTAAATGTTGAACAACGTAGGTGAGGTCAGTCCGCCTTGTCTCACACCACATTCCATTCGGTAATGCTCCGACATTGCCCCCGCCCACCTGACGCTATTAATCTGGTGTGCATACCAATAATGAAATTAATTTATCAGTTCTTTAGGCAATTGTATACTTTTCAACTTCTCCCATAGGATGTCATACGCAACCAGATCAAATGCCTTGGACAAGTCGAGAAAACAGGCGTAAACAGGCGTTCTGCGAGCCGTGTAATATCTGGCGGTGTGCTTAAGGCACAGTATTGCACTTTCAGTAGATAGCTTGGGTCTAAAACCAAACTGGTTATCGTGCAAGTTTGTATATTTATTCAGCTGCGCGTTAAGGAGACCGTCAAATATCTTAGCTATTATCGTGGCTAAAGAGATAGGTCTATAATTCCCTTTATCAGCCAAGTCACCAGTTTTATATAGATCTCATTTTTTAAAGTACAAAAAAATATAATTACCCCTTTTTAAGGGTACCTCCCCATACATGTTAAGGGGGGGGTGAATTTTTTTTAGTGTATCCCCTTGTGTAGGGTATCGTTGAAAAGGACTATAAAAATAAGGTAGGGTTTCCATACAACACTTTTTTATCAGCTTTGCCATTTGCGAGATATAGCCCCCCAAAGTCGTTTACACGGTAAAAATAACGTTTCAACAAACACACCAATTACCTAGCCCTAAACTAAGCGTGAGCTTGTGCTATGGTGACTAGGATAACGGATAGAAATACTTAAATACATATAAACATCCATGACTTAGGTACATATGCTCGTGCTCATCACACAATAATTTGCCCCTTGCGGAATCAAACCCGCAACCGCCTGGTTTAGAAGTCCGGTGCGCGAACGACTACACCAAGACGGTCGTCAGAATAATTTATTACTTTACCTGTTAGCTCTATAAATGTCTCCCTCATCGTGCAGCCTAATAAACGCCTCGTTGACAGCGCGGCACATGCTCGGGTCCATAGTGAACCGCGCGCGCGTCCAATCGAACGACGAGCCCATAGACCGCAGCTGCTCGTAGATCCGACCGCCTTTCCTGACGGGTAGAGGGTTAACGATTAGTTTAAACCAGTCTTTTCCAATAGTTTTTAGTATTTTTTAACACTCACAGTGTTTTTTCTCACTTATTCATATATACTTGTCAAAACAAAATAAGGGCCATGAGGATTTTTTTTCATTTTGGTGTAAATTAGTAAACATTTTCATATTGAAAGTAGTAAAATATTGAGTATACAAACTCTTTGATACCTAAACTTTTGAATATTGTAGTATTCATATAATGCTGGCAACAATTTTAAATAAAATTTGATTTAAAATTCTTTTTGAAAATTTTGTTTCCATTTTCTTTGATGTTTTGCTTTCCTTAGCTTCTTGGTTTGTTAGAAATTATCAGAGAGATTAAGCACGTTGGCGTCATATGGACTCGCTGACAGCAACCAGAGCCGTTACAATGATTGAAGAAGGTCATTCGCAGCGATCTGTGGGTTTGCAATTGGGATTTTCTTGAAGAGCTATTCTAAATCTATGGAATCGTTACCAAGAGACCGGCAGTGTTAGAAGAAGACCTGGTTCGGGCAGTGTTCGCATTACAACAGCTCAAGAGGATCGTTACATTCTATTAAGTGCGCGCCGAGATCGCACAACGACGGCCCAAGGCGGCGACAAGCTGCAAAATCGTTTACAGCTCACAACGGGTACTCGTGTCAGTGACCAAACTATTCGTAATCGATTGCATGAAGACCAGCAGGCATCAAGAAGGCGAGTTGTCCGTGTTCCATTAACCAGAAATCATCGTGCAAATCGTTTAAGATTTTCCCGTCAACATTTGGACTGGGACTTAAACCAATGGGGCATGGTGCTCTTCACAGACGAATGCAAAGTTAATTTTTTTAACGAGGATCGGCGTATTAGAGTATGGAGAAGACGCGGCGTGAAATTTTCAGAAGCCTGCATCCATGAAGTCAATCGTTCTGGTGGTCCAAACTCCAAATGTAATGATTTGGGGCGGGATAAGCTTACACGGCAAAACTGAGCTCGCTATTTTAAATGAGGGTACTGTTACTGCTCAGCGGTATATTAAGTAAGTTGTCAGACCACATGTGATCCCATTTGCCCAGCGAGCGGGTCCTGGATTCATCTTGATGCAAGACAATGCTCGTGCACACACTGCTCAAGCGACTCGGTTTGTACTGGAAGCCTCTCAAATTCAAGTCTTGCCGTGGCCGGCGAACAGTCCGGACTTAAATCCAATAGAGCACATGTGGGATCAGTTGAAACGAAGAGTTAGAGATGGTGATCAGGAAATTCACAACCAACAGCAACTCATCAACGCTGTTAAAAGGGCCTGGGAAGAGATTCCAATGGAAAATGTCAGGCATTTGATTGAGAGCATGCACTCCAGGCTTCAGGAGTGCGTAGCGAAACGAGGGGGGCATACCCGTTACTAAAAGATGTGCATGGAGTATTTTCTTTTGTTTTCAGTAACTTTACATTCTTTTTATTTTTAACCTTTATTTTTAACCTTAAATGAGTTTTTTCTTTCAAAAGCAAATAAACTTTTTAATCATTATTATTGGAATAAATTTATTGGTCTACACGTTAAAAACAACATTAGTTTTCGTTATGGAGACAAAAAAATATATATTGGTATTATTATTTTAATGGTACAGACAAAATACCTCGTGGCCCTTATTTTGTTTTGAGTAGTATATAAGTTAAAATAAGAAACCGAAAATTTGCACACGGATAGGATTTGAACCCACGACCTTTGGCTAAATTGGGGATGCTAATGTGATTTAATATTGTAAAGTTGCATTATTATTGCTGTCCTTGGTAAGAAAAGTCTTGTTTAGAATGTAGGTTTAATTAAACTATGGGTGAGACTAATAATTTGTTATTGAGGTCTTTAAGGCGAAAAAAAATGGAGGGCACTACTAAATAATCGATTTTCAAAGTGGGCGTGAGACGAAATATGTTTCGGAATCTCTAGTTTGAAGTAGGTATTTGTTTGACTTTAAAATTGCTAACTGACTGTATAGCTGTAAAGCCATAGAGAGACTCTTAACGACCCAATTTTCTTCCATGATTTGTGAATAAAGATGAAATTAAATATCACAGCAGGATCAATAAAAACGTCTTATATCAAGTAGACACCAAGACAGGACGAGGGAATTAACACTTGATAGTCATGAATCAGATATAACTCGAGTAAGAAACACTTCTAAGCCACACTGTACACGAATACGAAGCGGAAGCGTATAACGTAACGAAACAAAAGCAGCATAGGTCTACGCGCTACGAGTAGACTCGCTATTTTATAGCGGCGGCGAACGAGTGAGGAAATGTAAGCTACTTTTGTTTCGTTACGTAACGCTTCCCGACTCTAGAGCTGTGTCTGAGTTACTTCAAGGCAGAAAAACCCAACGCAAACGTTTTTGGCCCGACCCGGTATTCGAACCCGAGACCTCGTTGATAGTACCCAGCGGGCTAACCACTAGACTAACAAGGCAGTCGAGGATAAGAACTTTTACAGTTACTGCTTTACTATAGAGTCCATTAAATGTTCCTTGGCGAATGCTGCAGTTAGCGAGGCTGCAGAACGAAACACTTAGCCTTAAAAAAACTTACGAATCACATTTGACTCATGTCGAATCACATATGACTCAAGCCCGAATCACATATGACTCATGTCCACATTCAAAAGCAACTCACTCGTTCTTCCATTCCCAGACTCTTTTGATGAACTCATCTCGGCCTAGCTCGTGCCGCGTCTTCTTCTCCTCACGCCAAAGCTTCTTTTCCACGACGACTTGCGTGGCGATGCCGGCGTGGTCGCAGCCAGGGTTCCAGAGAGTGGTACGCCCGTTCATCCTATGGTAAATAGATTTTTATTTACTAGTGCAAATGACTTTAGTCTTCTTAAGGTTACTGCATTTGCACTAGCAAAGAGTTCCTCAAGACCTTCTTAAATTAATCTAAAAAAATACAGTTAAATTAAACATTAAATTACCTATGCCATCTTGTCAGGGCATCTTGGACTGCGTTTGTGAGAGCATGACCCAAATGCAAGCTACCGGTCACATTTGGGGGTGGAATTACCATCACAAATTTGCCTTTAGGGTTGGGATCCAGTATTGATTTCCTCTGTAACCAAAGCATAGAAGAAGTGGTGCAGATTAAAGTAAATTTAATTTAACTACATCACTACACCTACAGAATTCATAAATAGCATTTTGTGTTCTAAATTTAATAAATATTTTTTGACTTTATTAAAATTTTTATTCAAACAACTTAATGCAATTACTAACATAGACATTAAAAAAGGGTACTTAATTTACGCAGCATTCATTTACATTTTTTTTCTTTATTGTACACCATAATAATAACAGCTATACAAATTAGGTGGTATTATAGCTAAGAGTGATCTCTTCCAGACAAGCTTTGGGTATAGGAAATACTTAAACAGATAAAGGGGGTGTTTGTTTAGTGCAAAATACATAATCATGAATGAATCAATGATATTAAATTTAATTTGAAAACACATTTTTTTTTTACATTGGTTATTTATACATTTATTTGTATAGTTTATTTTTTGGTATAATCCAATGATAGATTTCTGCAAAATCTATTTTATTTGCGATAAACAGTTTTTATAGAGAAATCTAAATACAGCCTATTATCACAAAAGCTTACCCCATACTCAGGCTTAAAATAGCCCTGCTTCTCCCACCAGGCATACCAGGCAGCCTCAACATACTTCGGACTGTAGGCATCAGGCATAGACCCTGTGATATCTTTTTTGTCACCCGCTGCTGTGTTGCCAGTATACACAGCACTCTCTTTAGTTTCTTTAACTTTTTTCTGAAAGAAATAGAAATTTTATACTAACTTGGATACCATAATCTTATATTCATGCTTTAACTGTTTCCCTTTTGCTGTAAAGGTCAAATATTATAGTAATAACATTTTAAAAAGGCATTATAAGTTGGATGCTAAAAAAAGTTTCACATTTAAATGATTTGAATTAAACATGTAAAGAAATATATCAAATACGTTTTTATTACTCATTTAGTTGACTAACCAGTCCATAAACATTACCAAACATGACGACTTTAATTGCAAAATGATACACACAAGAAAACAGCCTACACAGAGTAATGAAAATTCAGCACAATCAGCCTAATGCAGAGAATGCTGTTATTATTATAGAGGGCAATTACTGACGCAACACGTGTAACAATTGCAGGTATTACTTTCACTGGACCAAGCACTACTAGATAATAACCTCTGACTCCGAAAAAGAGATGGATACATTTATAAAAAATTAATGCTATTGAGCTTATACTCTGTTTAAAAGAGTGTGTAACACCAAGTTAAAAGTATTGTACAGTAGTGCAATAAAATTAATTACCTCTGGCTTATCTTTCTGCACAGCTGGCGCAGCGTTCTTCTTATCCAACTTCGCTTTAAGTTTTTCTAACTTTGCCGCTTTTTCTGCCTCTTTCTTAAGCTGCTTTGCAGTTTTTTCCTGAGGCTGGTCCTCAGAGGGACCGTTGGTGGCCTCGTTATCAGTCATGATTCACAAAATGAGAGATCAAATTAGATTTATTTGAAAAAAAAAGCCACATTTGCACCCGTGGTGCATGCGAAATATGGGAAAATGACACTGAACTGAATGATACAAAAACTTGACAGATGACACTGACATATTGACAGAAGTCACCGGCTGCGTTCCGTATTACGCCAAGTACTGTTGGTGCTGTGAGAGCCAAAAGCCGTTCCGTTTTGATTAGCGTACTGACAACGCCTGTTGACGCGATTTCATTTCAAAAAAAAGGGTTATTGGTTTTGCTTAGAGGATAACCTAAAGACACACTAAAAGGACTTGTCCATTAATGGTTTTTTATTCGTCAATATTTCTAACCAAAGTAATTAAAATATTATATGAAAGAGGTAACCAAAACTAGCCTTTCTGCATAAATAATATATTTTTAAGGCCTCCGGTTTTTAGAAAAAAATAAATTAATTTAACTGTTAGTCTGTACATAAACAGCACCTTCGGTTATAACAATTATCACATGAAATTGAATGATGAATCAAAAAGAAAACATAAATACTTTTAAATCAATTCACCAATTATGAGTAGGCCAAAGATTGAGCCTAAACAGCCAGGAAATATAAGGGAGTGACCAATGGATGATGCCACATTACAAAACATATTTTTTCTTAAAAACGGAGGTGTTTAAAATTATGATTTCTATGGTTACGTGTTTCATATTTTTGTAGCTTAAAGGTAATTATAGTTTATTGGTGGTTGATGATATCTTGGAATAAAAAACCAGCCTTAATACAATGAGTGGACATGTCTTTTAGTGAAATGACTCTGCCCGTAGTTTCGTCTGTAATAGTCACTAATAGCTTTTTTATGTTTAAAATTTTCTGCACAAAAGTAAAATTTAACTTTCTTCTTTGACGCAAAAGAGAACTAAACGCGCTATTTAATTTGATGTTTAGTTTCCTTTTGCGTCAAAAAAGAAAGTTAAAATTTAATTAAAAATCACAAAAAAGATGTTAGTAATTATTACAGATGAAACTACGGGCTGAGACATTTCACTAGTTAAAACCAGTTTAGTCTGACGTTTCTAAATTAATATAGTCTGTCTCTTTTCGTTTGTTTGGCAGAGAAAGGGATGGACTGAACCTAAATTTAATCTTAGACAGGGCGCATTGGAAGTGAGCCCAATGTCAACTAAACTGTGAAAGGAGTGACCACTGAGCCCGTAGACAACATGCAATCTAGTCTAAAGCGAAGTTCGTTATCGCTAACAAAATGTATGAAACTGACATAAGCCATCGAAATATCACGTGACTTTTGCATACATTTTGTTGGCGATAGCGAAGTTCGCTATAGAAAGATTGCCTCTTGTCTAAGGGCCCTCATCTTTATAATACGAGTACGCTGGACTGCATACTGTCAACTTAAAAATGAAACCATTTAATCCAGATAGGAGCGCCTTTCTTTGTTTCTCACTTTTACTTCATTAGTTCTCCTCTGCAACACATTATTAAGAATATTCCACCACACAATCACACCAATGACCACGGAAAACGAATTTAGAAAATTAAGAAACGAAGCCTAATTTTTTCGGCTCGTTTTCCTCCCGAAAATTCGCCACCAGTTCTATTGGCGCAATACGGAACCACAGATAATAGTTACTATCGGAACTTAGAGTACTCTAAAGTACCGGAACGAAGCACAAATTGGAACGCTTTGTGAGCGCGATATTAGTAAAATTATCACTGTTGGCGCAAATCGGAACGCAGCCACCATAAGGCACAGCCCACAGGATACACAAACAACTCCTATGCCTGAATCATTGACAAAAATACCGATAACCGTTATTATATTCACATCACTAGTTTGTGGTTTTCGGTCTTTGCCGGGGTTTCCAGCTTAGACAATTTCCTCAATTTCAGGGGCTGAATGTGCCTTGCCGAATTGCATATCGGTAATATAACCTAAGCTAATTCCAAAATCCATTTGGAGATTTTATGCTCTTAATTACTATTTCGCTATTATAGTTACTCAGAAATAAAAGATGGGGTAATTTTTACCAAAATACAATTATGAAACATTTATACGACCTCTAAACAGGTGGAAAATACCGAGTGACATGTGACATCACATATCCGCCAAAAAACTTATATTATCTGTACTCATGTGTGTGTTTCCGATGTATGACTTGTCAAATTATGTGTATGACTTGTCAAATCTTCGGAATGTCAAACAAACGTGATTTAAAAATATATTATAAACTAGCTGTTGCCCGCGACTTCGTACGCGTGGACTCTATGATACAAAATATTTTATACTTCCGTCGCCATCCAGCTAAGTATGGAAAATCAAGGTCAATAGGCATTCTTTTTTAGATAGGTTACTATCACCTCGCATCCTCTTCTGGTAAGAAAATTTCGCATGGCAGTGACACCGACTCCGAAACTAAATTTTGTCGTATATTTTTCTTAGTAAAAGTGTTAAGTTTTTTTTAAACTTTTTAGTTTACTTTATTGAAGGCAGTTTTATTTGTTTGTAAAAAATATAGGTAACATTAGTTTTAGTGTTCAAAAAAAAGTCAGACTAAAACCTCCTTACCGTAATAAATGAATGCAATTTATTTATTGTGTCCCTAGCCTACTCAAAGGTTGGTTTGTAAGTTACTACTATCGAATAGTTATTTATTATTATTATTAAGAGCCTGTCGTGTCCCAATGCAGGGCAAAGGCCTCCCTAACCTTTCTCCTATAACGTTAGTAAAGTAAGTAAGACTATTCTTCTTTGACGACTGTCTTGGTGTAGTCGTTCGCGCACCGGACTTCTAAACCAGGCGGTTGCGGGTTCGAATCCCGCAAGGGGCAAATGTTTGTGTGATGAGCACGACCATTTGTACCTAAGTCATGGATATTTATATGTATTTAAGTATTTCTATCCGTTATCCTAGTCACCATAGCACAAGCTTATGCTTAGTTTGGGGCTAGGTAATTGGTGTGTTTGTTGAAACAATTTATTATTATTTATTAATTTATGCTCGTAGTTCAATTTCCGTTAGTTAGTGATAAGAAGTATAAAAAATAGTGCCAATTCACTTTCAAATTTTATAAAGAATACAGTAATTCAACAAAATTTCGACAAACTATCTGTGGTGAAAGTATCCACGAATTACTTAGCGTTAAGGTCAGCACCATCAAATTTTGACTCCTGAATGTAAACGCTTAAATACCTAAATGAATGCTGTAGCATATATGGTATTTATGCCTATAAAACCTGAAGGATTCTCTCGATTTCTCCAGGTTTGCGTCACCAGATCATAACTTGGAGACAGTAGGATTACCTTGGGAGTTTGAAAATCAGTCTTATGTAATTAAGCATATCATTTGCTCCAGACCTTCTATTTGTATGCGTCAATAGAAAATGCTCATCACGCTGAACAATGTTCCCTAAGGCGCTCTATTTATATCTCTTATAGTTGAGCCGAGCTGCTAGGGTTCTATATCAGTTACTCCAACCTTCAGTTTGTGTACGTCAATAGAAAGTGCTCATCACGCTGAACAATGTTCCCTAAGGCGCTCTATTCATATCTCTTATAGTTAAGCTGAGCTGCTAGGGTTCCATATCAGCTGCTCCAGATCTTCAATTTGTGTACGTCAATAGAAAGTGCTCATCACGCTAAACAATGTTCCCTAAGGCGCTCCAATCATACCTCTTAAAGTTGAGCTGAGCTGCTAGAGTTCCATATCAGTTGCTCCAGACCTTCAATTTGTGTACGACAATACAAAATGCTCATCACGCTGAATAACTTTTCTCTAGGCACTGCTTTCATATCTTTCTTAGTTTAAGTGTACTGCTAAGGTTCCACGTCAGGTACTCCGATCTTCAAAATAAGTTATAGCCTAGTATTTGCCCAGACTCAATAGCTACACAATAAAAAAAAATCATCCAAATCCGTTAAGTAGTTCCGGAGATTAGCGTGTACAAACAGACAAACAGACATACGGACAAACAGACAGAAAAATTAAAAGTTGTAGATTCCTATTCTGTTACTATTTTAACATCACTCTCAATTAGTTTTTGGTAAAAATACTCAATGTACAGACGCATCGGTTTTACAGTTTTATTATATGTAAGGTTTTTGAAGAACTTTTTGAAACTCTCTCAAATCCTACAGGAAAGTATCAAAATACCAAATTTTTCAACAAAACTTATATTAACCATAGATGAAAATTTTAATCCCGTTTTGTCGTCATTTGGAAGAATTTATTTATGATTTGAAAAGAGCCAGTTTGAACTTGGAAAATGAATCATAAGAGTGTAGGCTTTGAACCCGTGTATTCAGGACATTCAAATTATTTGCTATGAAATGTTTACTGTCTGACAGACCACTATACTGGCAAGTTTGCCAGGTGACCGCATGCGGCCCCCGGGCTGCGGTCTGTGTATCCCTGTACTCTGCACTAGAGACAGCTTGGCCATAGACCTTTTAAATAAAAATAACTTGACGCTAGCAAAATTCAAAATTAAGTATCAAAGATTGTGCGATAATGTTATTTTCTTGTATTCTTCATTTAAGAACAATATATCAGTGGCATTATCTGTAAACCATGAAAATTTTATAAAAGATTTTTTTTTTTTTTGAAAGGTCTATAGCTAAGCTATCTCCAGTCTACGTCTGGCACGCTCCTTACAGGACACCCTGCATATTCAAAATTAAAAGTGACAGCGAGTCCATTGCCTGGTAGAATATTATATATTAAGCTGGCAGCCCCAAAAACGCGGCGAGCCAACTACCAATCACAGTTACTCCCCCAGTGATTATTTCTTTATCTATTCCCCCCGCAGCCTGCACTCTGCAGCCCGTTGCGATTGCGATTTTCCTTCTGACTGCCGCCATCTTGCTTTTTCGTTTTTGCCGAACGCGTCGTGTGCTCGTGTGATTATTTTACTGCGTGGTTTCTGTTATAAATAGACATAATACGTGTTTTATTTTGTTTCTGTTTTATTCATCGGTGTACAAATCATGTCTGATCGAGAGGTACTATAATTAACTACTTTTGTCACCGAAGTCGTTGGCCGCGTGCGTTTTATTTTGTCGCGTGCGTATCTGCTATAATTAATCGCGTTGGGTGCGCTTGGACATTTCAGAGGAGTCGCTCGAGGACTCGCAACGGTTCCCGGGAGGCTGCCCCGAAGCCCACCGCGATGTCTCGAGGGCACAGCAGAAGCCGGTCTCGGACGCCGCCCCCGCCAAAAGCTTCTAGCAGGAAATATAGAAGCCCGTAAGTATTTCGTGTACCTTTTTAGTTTTCTGTGGCGTTCTTATGCGTTGCTGTTTTTTCTTCACTTTTTGTGTTATACTGGTCAACTGTGACTTTGGTGTTTGCAAAACCATAACCTTGTTGTCAAGGCTGTAATGTTGATGATTGCGCAATTTTAAGTTACCCACCAGTGTAGCGTAAATAAACGCGTGTGATGCCGAAAATCAAGGTTAGAACTCGAATGCTTCATTTGAATACTAATGTTCACTTACAGGAAATAAGTTAGTAAAAATTTACGTTGCTAGGCTATTAGTTAGGTCAATAATTAAAATGCAATGTTTTATCAATAACGTGCTGCATTTTAATTGGTATTTTTACTATTACTTTATCAACTGAAGTAGCTTTGAGTAACCAATATTGTTATCAGACAGCAAATTTGTAATTCCCTTATTCATCATCATAGTCCTCATCACCATTACCTACCACTTACCTACTTTCTCCTCTAAGCTTGCAGGGTGATAGAGGAATATGTGATTAAATAAGTAATTACAAAAGTAGTATGTAGGTACAGAATAAATAAAAACAAATTAATCAGTTGTTTATTACTAACATCCTACTAAAAATAAATAATTTTGTTTTGACAAACACAACCTCAAACTAACAGGATAGGTAACAGCAGATCATATTGGAAGCTTATATTATGGAACACCATAACTTGCCTATCAGGCATCCAATGTAATGTCAATGGAAGTAAGTTTTTATTACCCTTTAGAAAATAGGTTTAGGTATAAACTTAAGTACCCTGGACCACTGAGTTGGGCAGCTGCAATTTTATTGCAGACAGTTCTTAGTCGTACTTGTTTTCCTGCAAAGTTTATTATGCTAAACCTTATGGTTGTTTCACAAAAAAACCTAAACTTAAAAAAATTTCATACATTTTAAGTTGGAAAGCTATTTTTGTAGACCTGAAAAATCAGTACCAAATTTTTACCCCTTTGTTAACCCAACCTTCATATCAGCCTATTGCAGTCCATTGCTGGATATAGGCCTCTCCAAGACTGCGCCAACTTTCATGGTCCTCTGTGTCTCCATTCGAGAACCTTCCAACTCCAACTCCCGTAGGTTCTGCGACAGACATGGCCAGTCCACTGCCACTTCAGCTTACTGCATCTCTGAACGATATCTATGAATTTCGTCTTTTGGTGGATGATCTTGTTCCAGATTTTATCCCTTAGCGAGATATCCAGCATAGACCCAACCTATTATATTTCATTTTCTCCAAAACGATAAGGTTTCGCAATCCCCCTTGACATGGCTCCCTGTCCCCTCACCCCTCTCCCATACCCCACTGCCCTTAATTTGGTGGTCCAGGTATTAAAGTATAACCAACCACATATTGCGATTCAGGAACATCAGCACCAGCCATCTGCTCCAACCATGTTTTATCCTTGTTCCAGAACCCGCTCGCGATCTGGCTCGCCCAGACGCGGGTACCGGGCGACGCGCTACTCGCGCTCCCGGTCTCGCTCCTACTCGCCCCGGGGCTCGTACCGGCGGTCCCACTCGCACAGCCCGATGTCCTCGCGACGCCGCCACCAGGGAGACAGGGTGAGACAAATTCCTGTATGTGCACTATATTTTTCATTTTTTATATACTTATGGATGCGTTGAGATTGTTGTGCGTTTACGAATTCTTCGCTGGTACTGAGGAATTTGTTGGATAAAAGTCACAATACTGGACACCTGACTTGGTAAAAGTCATAGAATTCTGAATTATTACGAACACTTATACTTTACTAATAAAGTGTTACTCCCTAAATTACGAAACATAACAGCTTTTGAAGTGTGTAGTTTAACCTGTCAAAGCTCATAAGACCCGCGGGCGGGCTGATAACAATTAATTTTCTATTGTGTCTGGAAACCTGATAAGAGAAGGTGTAACATGTCAAATATAATGTATTGTAAGCTCGCAACTATCTCAGCGTAATTCAAAATCAGTAATTAGTTGACTGCTGGCATTAAATTATCCCATGGTAAAGTACTGACACTTTAGTGTTTTGATTAGTCTTGATGCTTTAATCATTATTAAATCATAACTAATTAGCTTAATTTTAAAAGTATCTCTAGCAAAAGTTAATTTGAAATTACAATTTGTAAATGACTTTGTAGTTCCCCCAGCAGTCTGTTAGAAGCGCATTGCTGAAAAATAAAGTTTATTGATGATTCTTCTCTCTTGTCCACAGGAAAACCCAACTCCGTCAAGGTGTTTGGGTGTGTTTGGACTCAGTTTGTACACAACGGAACAGCAGATAAACCACATCTTCAGCAAGTACGGCCCAGTTGACAAAGTACAAGTCGTTATTGATGCCAAGGTTTGTATTGTGTACTATTTATTTTTATTTATTTATTCTTTATTGCACAAACAATGACATACAACAAATGTTATTATATTTGTATATATAGGTTTTTTATTACTTATATCTATTATATTTTCCTATTTATTTAATTCTTTTCCTATTTTTTTATTATTTCTATTGACCTTCAAACTCAGAGTGAACAGGCTTCTTCTGGGTGAGCTCGCTCCATCATCGACTCTGTCTGTGCCACGTCTGGCTTAGTCTAGAGTCAAGAGCAAATCCATTTCAAATAAATAATAAAAAAAAAATAGTTAGAAGATAGCAAACAATAAAATAAAAATTGCCTTTATTTTCCTCCAAAATAGATACATTAATTTAGTGCTACATTTTAATATTTATAATCTATCTTCTTCTTTCACAGACCGGCCGCTCCAGAGGTTTCTGCTTCGTATACTTCGAGAACCAGGAAGACGCTAAAGTGGCGAAGAACGAGTGCACAGGCATGGAGATAGACGGGCGCCGCATCCGCGTAGACTTCTCGATCACGCAGCGCGCTCACACTCCAACGCCTGGCATCTACATGGGCAAGCCCACGTAGTGAGTCCTTCCATTATTGTTTGATACACTCCCTTCTTCCTGAAACCTTGTACACACTACGACAGGTAAAACTGACTAGTTTGAAACGAAGGGCTCCTCAAGACCTACTTAAAAATAAATAGCTAATATTAGGGTGCAACATTAAATTGAACATAAAAATAATGCTTGATGTCTACCAGACAGTTCCAGTAAGAAAAGGAGATAAAAAAATAAAAATAAAATTTGAATGTAGTTGCAATGGTTGTAACCAATTGATGGCAAATGGACTATATCAAATGAAGAAAAGTAAAAAAATATATAAAACCGTAGCACAATGAAGCTGTATTTTTTTTCTGGATTTGGTGTAGTGTGGACTGTGAACCTGGGCCTATGTCAATGCGAATGTGACGAAATCCTCATTGCCGAATCTACTATACATATTTACGCTACTTGTACACGTACATAAATATAAGCTTGGTTTCGACCTCCGTAGTCAAGTGCTTGCACGCGGTTTCATACGGTTTTATGGCGCCATTTCTGAGGTCCCATTCTTAGTCAGGTCAATTTTATAACACCTTGCACACCCTTTGCTACACTTCAACCAAAATTTTTAAAAAGTTACTTCTATTTATCTTTTTTTTAAATTCTACTTGCATAGCAAAAATCGTAATACATGTTGCTTATTTATTATATTACCGGTTAGGTCATTAATTATCCGAGAATTCGCACGGGCGAATAGAATTATACACCTTTGACTTCCTCATCACTCAGATGTTCTCATATAAAAACGGCGTAAAAATTCGTTCAGTAGTTTTTGAGTCCATCGCCAGATAGACATACGCAGCGGGGAAACGTTTTAAAATATGCAGGATTATGGGCATAAAATAATTCCAAAGTAGTTTATAAAAGCCATTTTATTAAACTATGGACTTATCTGAAACCAACTAGGAAATATCCCACTAGAGGGGAAATGGCATTAATTTTGTTCCAGAAAAAATCCGCCAAATTCGAAAGATTCCGAATGAACCGACTGAATGTCAAACACCGTATTAGTGATGGTCAATAAGAAATTAGTATCGATAGTCGATGTTATTGTTTAATTTAATGGGAACAATATTTTATTACACCTAAGGTTAAACTTTTCACTAATGTGCAATATCCTAAATATAATATCTGATTGTTGATCTGATCTAAATATGAGATCTGATCTTGTTCCTAAGAAATTAAAGTTCGTCATCAAAAATAACCATTTAAAGTATGAATCATCAAAATTGTTATCAATCTATCCCTATTTCCCTTGGTCACGCCATCACGCGTGAACGGCTGGACCGATTTCACTAATTCTTTTTTTGTTGTTTGTTATTGTCAGAAGAAGGTTCTTATGAAAGAAAAAAGTAAGAAAATTGCGCGGAAAATTATTAAATTCAGGAATACTTATCCACCATATAAAATTATTTCTAATCAAACCTTAGCGCAATTTTTCAAATCTAACATTTTGAATGTAACCTTATGACGTTCGATCACTGACCTCTATAATACAAATACGCTGGACTGCATACTGTCAACCTAACAATGAAGCCATTTAACTATCGCAATTTTGGCGCTGACGGCTATAGTGAGCGTGTGGTGACCATCCACGGAACTAATTTGACATAAACATATGGTAGTTACTCTATCTTAATTTCCTGTACACTCGGTGGGGACGCTTTGATTTGGCACAAAATTATGTGTTATTTCTTAGAGAATGTTTAGTCCAGCGTGCTTGTACTATAGAGGTCAGTGCGTTCGACATAAAATTTACAGATATCGTCAGAGGATTAAAAAAAAACTAAATAACAGGACAAAGTCTGTCGGGTCAGCTAGTATATAATAAAAAATAAACTTTTGTTTGTAAAACAAATTAACTTCCATAATAACTTGCAAATAAATTGCTTAAATTATAAAAACATGAATTTAAAAGCCAAGCACAGATAAATTACATTGAAATCTAAATACAGTAAGTATTTTTATTAAAATGCGTTTATTGTTTTCTAATTTCTATAAATAAAGAATAAGGCTCATACTTTATATCGGCAGGAAACAAGTTTCTTAAAATCATGTTTTCCGATATATATCTACCTATTTACCTAAGAACAGAGGCTTCACTTTCAAAGCCCGGACAAGGTTTTTTTTTTAAAAAACAGGCTGAATGCGAACTCGCACACGAAATTATACCATTATCTACTTCATCACATAGTCACTTCAGGTTTTTCAGTGAATGAGAATGTAGGTAAATACGGTAGGTATTTTGTCTGGAACAATAAAACCACCTACATTATACATCTTTCTGTGTAAATTGCCTTATTTTTTTTATTGGTATGGTTTGCTATAAAGATTTTCTATCTATTTGTAGGCTCCAATTCCTCATTCGCTTCTCATTACATCCATTCATCACCTTTATTATCGTCACACACCTTACAGTAATAGAATCGATACACATATATTTACACACGCAAACATCCATACTCTTTGCTTTCACTACGCATCTCATTGTTCATAATCCATTAAACCAAGAAAACTATCAAACGTCATGTCAAATATCAGCGTTTTGTTATTTGCAAGAAAATCAATAATTCTAACAAAACCTTCCTCGGTATAGGTAGGTTAATGTTATTTTTGCATAGGTATTGATTCTAGTGCGCGAGTGTAAATATTTGTGTTATCGATTATATCACTATACCTCCGTGCTGCCAAAGTACTAAAATAATTATTGTGTAATGTAAACTGTGCACATAAATGTCGATAAGTCGTATAACCAATTCAGCGCAACACTAGTAACGAGTGTTAACGAATAGAATGAGATGACATTATGTGCTAACCACTTAGTGGGAGCAAGATGAGACTTAAACGTCAGTACACTTGACCGATTTATCTTGAGCCGTAGGAAAATTTTATGAACTTTTTAAAATTGCATAATTACTAATACTTACCGATGAAATGACATCACATCCGTTTTAAAATTCGATGTTTTGCTTTTTTTCTTACAACACAGTACAGAACAATACGACATTATGTTAATTATTTCTCAAATCTCAATTTTCGTAACAATTCAAGTATTTACGTTGACATACCACACAGATCAATTGGTTTTTGTCATACGGTTTTGACAGAACTGACACCTTCTATTGCGATTGTCAGAGCAGATAAAGTTTCGGAGTAAAATAGTTTTTACTTCGCCTCTAGTAGGATATGTCCTCGATGTCTGAAACAAACATCGAACATAAATCACAAGCATACACGAACAACTAGCCTTATCGCATACCTGCTACAAGCCAAAGAAATCAAGTTTAGTAGCAAAACTCTTTATTTTACGGCGATAACATTTTTCATAAGTAAATTAAATTGCTAACTCTGCGCGACTTTTTATTAATATTATGATTGTGTAACTTTCTAATGATTAGAATCTAATCTGTCTATGATTCTATGAATCTAATGCTTAGACTAGTCAACCACTGGACCCGCAATGACGGCTGATTTTCTTTTGCCCCCTTGGGAACTAACGGAGATTTTTAGCCTCACCTAATGGTGACGTCTTGTCAGTATGGTGTCAGCTCTCGATGAGAAACATTCTATTCAAAAACAGGTATATGTGCCGTTTTGTATTGAAAAAACTATTTAGAAAAGCCAGAAAAAAAATATTTTCCCTCGTAGGTAATGAATTATCATATATATATTGTATTGTTAGTTTTTCTTGAAATAAATAACAAAAGTTTTTACAATAAATCATAATCTGCCATTTAAAAAAGTAGTAAACCGTTTCTAGTCTTGCAACAAAGGTTTTGCACATGTAATTTGGTCGACTTATTTTGTTTACACAGTTCATTCACTTCATTAATTCTTTTTTATAGGGCTGGAAAATATCGATGTTTGACATCGATAAAAGTAGAAGTTATGAAATTAATTTTCCATTAATGTGAAAAACAGGACAGGCAGACGGACGGGTTTTCAAACAGATTTAAATAATTCTTAATTAAAGAGTCATCCTATGCCATTTTGGGCCGATATGAGTTCAAAGTGCATAGCATAATAAACTTTAACTAAGTCATACATAGGTACTCCACTTATTCTGATAATAGCAACGTGGCGGACTTTCTTGATATTCATTTCAGTTGTTATCTAACTAATCAACACAAATGATAATATTAGTATGTAACTGTGTACCACCATATAAAACCAATAAGCAACTCAATTATAGCATGCACTACCTTACAACTTTAGCAATAAGGACTCGCACTGCGCTACTTTGATCGTAACTACTACGCTACTAAGTCGATCAACCATCAGCGCCATCTAGTTTGTAGTACACAAACTAGATGGCGCTGATGGTTGATCGACTCACGCGAACAGATCACCCAGTAGTACAAATAATAAACCTGTACAGTTGTAAGTTGATTCCGATTCACTTAGTGTCGACGCTAAGTCAGTGGTGTCCTCCATATTTTTGAGAGACTTAACACCTGTACAACACGGATCTTGCCGTCTTGTCAATTCCTTGTCCTACGACCAGTACGCCCTCCGACAGGCCTATGTATCTCCCCGCGTAGGTAGCAAAAACGTACCTACGCGCGGCGACCCTTTGTAAGCGGCTAAAACACAAGCTACAGACACGCTCGCGCGTTTTATTCACTGGCGGCCTCGCGGCTACGTTGCTGGCTGGACGAGCACGAATAAAGTCCTAGAAAGAGGCGCTAGATGGCGTTAGTAGCTTCTTGTAGCAGTCAACCCTATCGCGTCGCGTGATATTACGTCACTGAATAGGTTTAGTGTATTATGAATCATATTCCAGCGTTATAAGAATTATATTATCTTGTAATGTATTTCTGTAGGTGTCTACACGAAAATGTGCTCGAGTCTACGGCGAACTAAATTACACCAATATCATTGACAACATTGAGTACCTAGACATTTCTTTGAATTTCATTGCAAAGTCAAACTTCTGTAGTACTTCTGTAGAGTACTAGTACTTATTCTGTGCCTCCGAGTAGCAGCTTCACAACTGTGTATTTGTAGGCCCAACAATATTTGGCTGGTGGGCATTGTTCTTTAATCCAATGTTAAAAGCAATAAAAGTAATACCAATAATAATGATAAATAAATTGTTGTAACAAATACACCAATTACCTGTATTTATGGTGATTAGGATAACGGATAAATGTACATAAATATGTTTTTTAAACATCACATAAATATTGCCCCTTACGGGATTTAAGCCCGCAACCTAATAATGATTTTCAAATGCAACAAAATAGAAGTAGATCATTCAATCATTCATTCATCCCATGTCGATAAAAAAAATCGACATTTGGATGCACTAAACGTCAATAGATGTCACAAAATTGACGGGACGATCCCCTCCTCCCCTCAAAAGTTGGTCGATGATGTTCCAATACATTTTCTTTTACGTTTCTTATCCAGTGGTTAATTCATCCAAGATCTAATGTGACGTCATTTATTGTCCGGCTGCAGTCAAACTTAAAATAGGATTGTTTTTACAGATATTTTCGACATGCGATAGGTTGTTAGGATTCTTAATATGTACAACAACTCACAAATATTATGCTTCTGAAAATGCGTCCTAAATACGACAAGTCCCGACCGACAGAACGACAATTTAAACACTTGCATCTTATACAGTTGCAATAGGGCTGATTTTGCGACAAAACTGTATAGTCTGATTTGCTGGCCACTGTACAATCCAACTTCTACTGAATTGCAAGCTTGAACTTCAGTGACGAGTTTTAAGTTGAGTTTAGTTGGTATATCGATGAGCAGATTTAGAGTGTTCCAGCTCAATGATAAGCTGGTACACTAAAGGCCTGTTTGTACATTACTTTTAGGAATACAATTTAGCATACCTAAAAAAATATAGATATTTATGGTATTTTTTTCTTTACAGCGTCAGCAGCAGGGGAGATAACGGCTACGACAGACGCAGGGATAGAGAGTAAGTTATTTTTCTATAGTCTACTCGTCCTTTTTCTATAGGACTTGCGGCCGCCTAAACTGTGGCTGACGAGGAAATGCGGCAATCTTAATAGCCGTAGCGCATTGCCTGCATATCACGACAGCCGTGTCCGCCGTCTTCTCATGTCATACGATTGGTTTGTAATTTTCATTCCCCTAAGTTTTCAAAGATCTTGCTGCTGAGCAAAAGACTTCCGCCAAGACATCCCAGCTCTGACAGTGTATTTCTTTAAAAAAAAAGTGGAAGACCTGCCATCTCGTACTGCGCGGCGCTTCGAATTTAATGCTCCGAGCACGCGTTCTTTTACTTTTTATTATTTTAAATGCAAAGTTGTGCAAAATTACTCAATTTGAGGCAATCAATTTCCGCGCGCTTATCTACCTCTTTTTAAATGCACTATCATTGCTTTCCAGTGCATTTTCTCACTCTTACTACCCACTATAGATTACTCTACATATTAAAAAGAAGTATCGCAACATGGCCTTTTTTGGATCATCCATCAGGTTTCCAATAAACTCTAATTGAATTGGCAGTCGACCTGTTAATAGTTTGTAAACCTCTCCACCTTACTCTCGAACAAAACTGCCTTGGACAATTATTTACGTAACTTCAAACAACAAAATTAAAGTGATGGCCTTATTGGAAGGCTATAATAAAGAAATGGCAATTCATGTCATTGTTTAATATTACAATCAAATTGTAATCACGATAGTTTTTAAATTCAAGACTGCCGTCTTGGTGTAGTGGTTCGCGCCCTACAAAACCAGCGGTTGCGGCTTCAAATCCCGCAAGGGCCAAAATTTTTGTGAGATAAGCACGAGCATTTGTACAGTAATGGGTGTTTATCCCACTAATATTATAAATGCGAAAGTTTGTGAGTGTGTATGTTTGTTACTTCTTCACGCAAAAACTACTGAACGGATATGGATGAATTTTGGCACAGAGATAGATTATAGCCTGGAATAACATATAGGCTACTTTTTATCCCGAAAAAAAAACACAGTTCCTGTAGGATACAGAAATAGTAGCTTACGCGGGCGAAGTCGCGGGCAACAGCTAGTAAACGCATAAAAGTATGTCTATCCGTTATCCTAGTCGCCATAGCCCAAGTTCACGCTCACGGTACACCTTCTAAACTGCTTGAATTGGAATCTGGTAAAGGAACCCAGTGATATCTTCAGACTTGAGTGTTGTCCCACGACCACAGGCTAACATCTCCCCCCCATTCCAGCGACTACTACTACCGGGGTGGCGGCGGCGGCGGCTACCGCGAGCGGGACTACTACCGCAGCTACCGGCACCGCTCGCCGTCGCCGCACTACCGCCGCAGCCGCCGCTACGAACGCGAGCGGTCCTACTCGCCTCGTAAGTCCACATACTACCACCCACAGCGGTAGGCGAATAGGCATCTGGTTATGGACGGCGATAGGTTAATGTAGGTTTAATGCATTTTTAGGATCACATGTATGTAGTTAGAAAGAATGCAGGTTTACAGAAGCGATGCGAGACTTTTCCGACAGCTGAGGACTGGAACTCGCTGCCTGCTAATCTTCTGAACCTCTTTAAGGCAAAAGTGAATAGGTTTTTACTAGGCAGATAAAGAACCACCCTAGACCGTGTCTACTCGACACGAATCATGTTTAATTAGTGTCTACAGTCAATACCTTCTTAAAACAAGCAAACATAATTTTTGAAAAAACAAAACAGCCGACTGCTAAAAATATTATATTTTTGAAATGGTCTTTTTACTAGCTTTCATTTGATACCCATATTGCTATGGTAAGGAAAAAATCAATCCCCCCTCCCCCCTTTATTTTCATTTGCGGGCGCCATTTTTAGCCTATGTCACTCTCACAATTTTGACAAGTTCAACGACACCTCTTATGTCAAAAACTGTCCAGCTGTTTGGGCTGTATGGCGTGCCAAACAGTTATACATACATACTCTCGAAAAACATAACCCTTCTTCCGCAGTCGGGTAAAAATCGTCAGATTCGCGACTTGTCTAACACGCAGTTAGGTTGCAAGCCTGTAAATTCAGCTCATTTCGTGCGTACCTATCGTACGTATTGGCGCTCGGGTAAAACCCCCCCCCCTAGGGATGAAGTACCCCGACACGTACGTATTTCGTCCTATGTTTCTAAATTAATGTAAACAGTAAATAAGTCAAATAAAACTATACATACGAACTATAATAATTAAAAATCTATGATACAATTAATAAAAACATATTTTTGTACATTATAGAAGTAAATAACAGGGGGGGATAACAGTTAAAGTGGGAAATGTGAAGTTCGTGCAGACGAAGTCACCCCGATCAAACTAGTAGGATGCTAATATCCATATTAATTATGAACGAAAAGCGTCCAAATCATTGCGGTAGGTGTCTGTCGAGTTGCGTACCTGTCAAGATGCGCGTTTGACCAGTAGCGAATCTGACGAGTTGTGTTTCTGTCGGCTTGCGTATTCTGACGAAATGCGTTTCTGTCAACCTGCGTTTCTGACGAGATGCGTGTGAGCCCATTTTTAGAAAACGTAAGCCATGTATTCAACCTGACGACAGTCAGTTCTATTGTAGAGGTTAACAGCAATGAGTTTTGGATCCACCCTAGTCATTGACAAAGAATCTTTTTATGATCTCGCCCGCAATGCACATTTTTAATGAATTTTAACAAACATTATTCTTTTTACATCCGAACACTATTTTGATTAACTTTTCTTTATTCATTTCTGGGCAACTGCACGTAATTGATCATTTACCATGTGAATAGTTTTTTTTAAATTACACCTGTGTACAGAAGCATGACATGAATATATCTATTCTTGACATGTAACACGCGTCGCAATGCATTGTAGTCGGGTGAATACATGACTTTGTAGTCATCAATGTGACCCCCTTGTACAGACTAATAAAATAATGTCTGTGGTATTCAATATACGCCTGGAGGTCATAGTAATCTTCAAGCAAGTAGTTTTTTTTTTTCTCTAGTCTGATTTCAGGCTTGGTCCTATTAGTTTGTTTATAATTTTTGACATGTACGAAGAAATCTTGATGCGTTGTCCATGACCAGATCCTAAACTTCATATTATAACACTGTAGTTTTATTTGACTGTAAAAAACAATATTGGCTATGAAAATACTTTCGTAGATAGGTGTAACTGGTGTGAATAAAAACTACGCTGTTAAAATAATGAAGGATGTCTTTACTATGTAGTTGATTCATTATTATAATAGATGCTCACGAAAGCAGGTATTTCTTTCAGTTTAAGAAAAATAAACATTTCTTTATATCAGCAAATAATTTAAATATTTTCTGTGTTACCATTATCGGTATATATTATATTGCTTGCGTGACCATCAATCAATTTCTATTTATGATTCATATATATCTAATGTTCATCAACTTCAATGGCTAAATGTGTATTAGGAATATCATATACACATAAATATCACCCATCCGAAACTCAAAACATTAGTGTAAAGTTTAGCTTAATATTATTACCAATATGAAATGATTGTATTTTGGTTTGCTTTTGTTTATTATGTAAATCACCATAAAAATCGGTTATTGTCTTCAAACCAAAGACACCCAAAGAATCACAGTCTTCAAAATTTATTACTCGTGTATCTCATTCCAAAATTTTATAACGCTCAACTCTCATATCTCGCCATGTCAAAGATCATTAGTTACCTTATTTACGATTGTTTTTAGCATTTCTCTGACCATTTATTTTTGGCCAATAAATAGATTGCCACACAAAGCCACATGGGTGTTAGATCTGTCTTTCAGCCTTGTCACCTTAAATCTCTTTGCTTATTCTTGCCTACTTGACATCAACCACTTTGCAGTCGCGGACCTAGCCATACAGGGTTTTTAAACAGTCTGACTATTAAGGGGGGTGCATATGGCCTTGGTCACCAATATCTACAACTTTTACCACAAAAACTTAGGTATTGACGGCCATATTCATCACCCCTTTAAATAGTAACTGTTTAAACTAACACCTTGCATATGGTTTCCTTATGTATGTTAATAAATGATGGTTCAACCAGTTGAGGTGACATGGCTGGCTGTCAGTTAGCCACTTATGGGGCCAGATCTTTAGTAGTTTTTGACTTCAATGGTCACAGTAAATAAAGTTATCAAATATACTAATCAACGCTGTCTAGGGATATTCTGGATATTATAATACAATGTTTTGTATATCCCTAGACAGTGTTGAATGTGTGTATTACAATAAATAGTTAGAGAATGTTCAAATTGTGTGCTATGCTGATTGCTGCTGCTATGTTCACTTTGCCCATAACACCATGGTTACTCCCCTGTTTGACTTTGCAGGTCGTTATTAGTTTCGTGACGCTGACGTCATCTTCAGTCATAGCGTAGCTTTTGATACAACACACCTTCCCAAATGTCTCCACTGGCCTTTTGCATTTATACTGTACCTTGGCAGGCCGGTTAGTGTAGCTCTGTTGACGTTCCGTGTGAGCTGCGCCGCTCAGAACGGCTACGCGGGGACGCGTACGTGTTAACTATCCTCGTGATACAAAGGGTTTAGATATAAGTTAGTCTGTAACGGCCCTCCGGCCATAGATGCCTCTAGAATGTAATAATAGATCTAATAAAGATTTAACTCTTAAGTCTAACATTGATTTTGTTTGTTTGAAAAGGTATTGAAACAAGAAGTAAAGGATGAAGTTCCTTGAAACTAACTGTGTTGAAGTTTTGAAAATGTTTGATTGAAAAGTCCTTTCGAATGGCGGTTGCCGAAAATCGAAAACGTCCACGGTGGGCACCTAGAGGCGGCGCCACTGTCGCGTCGGCGAGGCTTAAAGAATATGATCGGGCCCCGGGCTGAAGCCACCGCCGCCGCCGCAAGAAAGAAGCGAGCACAGATCATATTCTTTATCTTCCGAAAACTAAACACTACAGTATTTAGTACATTTTTAACGTGATCCTATGCATTTTACGAATTCATAGTATATACTATATATTATTGTATGTATCGACATCGACTCGGACGACACCATATTTCACAATCTTATTTTTATTAGTGTAGTGTTGTGTTGTGAGCGACTTTGTTATAATAAAATAATAGTTTTGTAATACCATTATGGTTCTTCTTCATTCATCACTCGTTCCCACCTGATCTATTCCATTATCCTATCTAACCTTACAAATGGGTTTCCACTGTGGTAAATGTTTTCTAAGGTTTGTTCAAAACAATTTATTACTACAAAAAATGATTGCGTGAAACGTTAAGGTTAATTATATCTATGTTAAATATTCAGTTTATGATCGTAACTCATAATAAATCATATACTGTGGCACTACCTATTTAATTCAGTTCAAATGATCCACAGTGGAAACGATGGTGATTATTTGTTGGAAATTTTGATATTTATAGTAAGTAATGGGATGTATCTGTAATAAATACACAAAATAACATTTACATTTTAGTTAGTTGGGTAAATTAATTTATCTATGTAGATTGTTGAGTGTAGATAGACAATAATATTTACTAACTAGTAATTATATTATATTTACTAACTAGGTTTACATTAGGTGTATCGGTATTTATGTAGAGAAAGTAGTTGGGATATAAATAAAATGCAAGAAATCTGAATTGTCAGGTTTTATTAAAATTCTTAACAATGCCTAATGTATATTATTATAAATAGATACCACATACACTTGTATTGGCACTCGTTCCGAATATGGCAAACTGCACAAAACACGTAAACTATAATAAAACAATAACAATACAAAAATAATGATCAATAGCTGCGAAATAATATAGATGGATAGCTTGATTGCATTGGACGCACTTTGGATGATTTCATTCGATTTGTACATTGCTTACAATACAACTCTAAAGTCAATACAAGAAAACCGTAAGTATGGTAACTACTACGAAATAATATCTCTGTTTAATTAAATATTAAATTAAAGGAATGTGTAAATAATACTGAGGTGACAGCTTAAAATATACTTTGATATGCAAATAATAAAAGTATTAAAATTAATTCATTTTACACCATAAAAATATATGACTGATGACAGTAACTTTAAAATACAGGAATGTTATTTAACTAAGCGTAAGATTATGCCTCAACAAAAATTCTTAAATACTCATGCGCTGCTTCGTCCGGCTAATTTTAAACAGACTTACAAAAACAAATTTACTTGACAGTTTACACGAAGAATGGGTCCGCGATTCGAATCACACATTCAGGTTTTCGCACAAAGCAGAGCATGAACTTACATATTCTTGGCCATTTACACAAGACCAGTGTCCACTATCAGTGGAAGATGACAAATCACTAGAAAAAAATGATTTTTTATGTGACGCAAAGTTTAAATCCACTAAAGCATTAACTATCGAAAGTGAACGAATCTGACAAAATTATACCGAATCTCAATAAAAACCATTACTTTTCTATGCCAATAGCACTAAAGCTTGTTTAATAAAGATAGTTATCGAGTAGAATACTATAGTCCGACAAAATCATACGTGACGCCTCCTTCGGATGAAAAGACGTGCGGGGGGGGGGGGGGGGCTAACAAACGCTAATCACACGCGAATGTCATGAGAAATCCCTTCGCCACATCATCACTCCTCCTACCCTCTCTGTTACCTCGCCCCCCGTACGTACGTCTTACGTTCGATAGGAATTGTCGGGCTATAGAGAAAATTAGTTTCTAAAGCAGACTATCGACTAAGAGCTATAACCCTATGGGTTACACAAGGGACGGGGATGATTTCTACTGTCATTGAGCTGCGCAAATATTCAATGGGCGGAAATGTGCTGAAGTAAAATTCCAGACTTGCTGAGCTACATAGTATTAAACAGATGCTAACCAACATTTCTTGCCCAATCGACATCAACTTGAGAACTGTTATCTCCTGCGCTGACGGTTGATCAGCGAATTATCTAGTACCTACCTACCTACTTGATCGCCTTGTCGCAAAGGTCTAATATTAAAAATTTTACTATGTATTTCTATTTTAAATCAATTCACAAGATTAATTATTGTTTGATTTAAAATAGAACACGCATCCAGAAAGGCTACATATCTTTTTTCGAAGAGATCAAGCATTTCAACTATGCACCACAGCAGCACTGCTGCGTGTAGCGGAGTTCGGAACCATACTATTTTACATATAAACTGACAACTATATTAATAATATCGACTACACTAATACCCACGTAACTTACTAGCTAATGGCAAGAGAATATGAGCAAATGGAACATAAAACCGGTATTATGCAACTCTTGAAAAACAAACCAGGCTCACTTCGCAGTTTAGATATGAAGCTTCAAATATACTCAGGTGACAGGTCCGACCGGTCGGTAGGGCGAATCGCACGTTATAGTCCAACAAGTACATGCGGAACCCTACTACCCCGCAAGAGATGCAGGTGATCGCACGCAATTGTCATTTAGGAAATTAGCGCAGGAAGATCGCGCACGGATCTGTCGGACTATAGCTCGGTTACTCACCCATGGCGTTTGGCGTTGCGTCGGTTTTTACCCTACAGACAGGTGGGATAAGGTTATGAGATAGAAAGAGAGGTCATTATCTACGCCAGGGATTCCTAAACTATTTTGGGCCAGAGACCCCTTTTCCAAAATTTACTGATGCCTCAGGCTCCATAGCCAAATTATTTTAAAATTCGGTATCTATTCTCTGTCGCTTGCTTACAGAATGGAACGGCCTGATAAATATATATGAATATCTTGCCTTCCTTTGCTTGATGTTGCAGTTACATGTTTTATTATTTCCTTGTTGGCTGCTACACGGATATGTATGTAATAGGACAATTGGAAAATACAGTCTAGAACCTACATAAGTTACATCTACATGGATGCTATTATGCTATATCGTGTATTATGAAGTAAAATTTGAAATAATTATGGATTAAATTATTAACATGCTGTCTTTGGGTTATATATTAGAATGGTATCAGATTAGATTTTTTTATTTCTATACACTATTGAACAACTACGATTAAAAATATCTAAATAATTAAAATAAAAAAAAAAACAAAAAATATCAAAATCAATACTACATACAGGTTACAAAGTGACCTCTTTTATGAGGGAGTGGTAGATAAAATTTTACTATATTGTTTACAAAATTCCATAGAATCGACAGTATCCCCAATTAACAAGGAATTTGTCTTTTTAACAATATTTTTATAGCAAATGTTGCAATTAAGTTGACATCATAACTGCAATCAATAAAAATTGCATTATGATTATATTGATTTAAAATATGGTTACATACAGAGTAACGGTGCATATCATACCATTTTTATTTACAAGTCGTCTGGGAAAGATTTATATAATGTAATATTTATTGGCACAAGTTTGTTGTCGGTATTGGTATGTAGGTTGTAGGATAAGTTTGTATTCAAGTATGAACCAATATAAAGAATTTTAAATTTTCGGTCATGGCAAACAAAATATGTATAGCAAGCAATATTTCCTTTCGGAATGGCGGATTCATTAACGTTTAGGACCTAAACCTAGACCTATCTTAAACTTTAGGTTAAAGGTTCTCTCTGCTGCGATTAAGAGTAAGTAGGGCAAATTTATTTTAGATGGTATATTTTATTGAGAAAAATTTATTGCAGTACGAATTTTCTAAAAGTTACATTTCTTAGAATTCCTCCATTTTAATACCTTGTCATCACTCAGTTAAGCCGCACAGTCAACTACAGAAGACCGGCAAAGTCGGGCGACCACGGCTTAGGTGTAGCACATGCACGTCCAAATAGATATCTGCCATCGGCCAACAAAATCGGCTTTTGTGTACGCTTAGCATAATTCACGAACACTTGTTCATATCTGTAAGTCCGGCTCTCGGCATCATTATACATACACTCAGTGGTTTCCTCCTACCTCGACCGCTCGCCGAACGACCACAGCAATAGCGTTGCGTGGTTGTGGTGCAGGCGCGGAGCGGGGCAGTTTGGTAACCTGTCATCAACCAATCAAACGAAATAGACATAATGTGAAAGAATCACTGAGCTTTAACAAACTATGGAGGCGCCCTATATCAAAAATTACTTATGCAAATATACATGAAATCAACAAATGAAATCAAACAAATATATGTTTGTCTCTTTTTAACTAGGTGATGATGACATATGAAAAGAGAGATAGATAACATTTGCTTAGTACTCATTTTAGCAACACTTGTTATGTGACGTCACGAACTTTTTGACGCGTGACCGGTACGCCATGTTTAGTTACATTTTGAGGTAGATCTTCTGTCAAAATATTGTTGATAGCCAAAATATTTGCGTATATTTGTCATAGAAAACGCCAAATGCATAATTTAGTGGCTTTTAAAACATTTTCAAACATGCCTTCGTATTGTGTTATACAGTGTGGTGCAAGAAGAAACAAAAATCAACCTTCATTGACTCTCCATAGGTTATGATTAATTTTTTGCTATTTATAAAGAATGTACAAAGTAATAGTGTAAAGTGATCTAACAAAATGATATAATTAAAGAAAATGACGAAGTTGTGATAGTGTTTTTTGGTGTTTTCTGTGGTATTTTAATAAACAAAACATGAATTGATTTCGTTCAAATATCTAGTGTTGTGATACGTTATATGAGATATCGATACATTTTACATAGCTTCATTTTCCTCTAATGTGTTTTGTTCTGCCTGCAGATTTCCTGTAAACGAAATCTTTAAGGAAAAATGGATAGAGGTTATAGGTCAGGAAAACATAAACCCGCGCCATAAAATACTATATGTTTGCTCAATGCACTTCGAAACGACGTAATTAGATTACGTGATGGTGCAGTGCCTATACCTTCCCTTCTGGTAAGAATTTTTCGTAAAATATTATGAAATTGGAGTGTGATTCAATAAAACGATCTTTACGATTCTTATATTGACTATTTATCTTAAATACACCTGTACTCTAGATTCGACGAGTACACTCTAAAGTGTTCTGGAATACGTTGCCGGTTTTGTCACCCGAAAGTTATCACGGGAAATAATATGTGATACTTGTCTCGCATTTGTAACTAGAGAGGAAAAACAAAGAGCCTAATATTCCAGAAATCTCACGGTGGGCTTCAGTATTCTTCTGCAGGAGTTTTGGATGCAAAGAAACTCAATAGACGTGATAAAAAAATATAATAAAACCCCATCTAGCGAAACAGATAAAACAAGAAAACTATAATTTATATATAATCAAGTTTCTAACAGAATATTATAATGTTGATAATATGCTGTGTACCTCAAGATTCAGAACACAATGTTAAACACAGACTGCTGCTTATCAAAGCAATAATTAAAACATATATTGATCTAAGGTTCCGATACTATGAAAGAAAAATTGGCAGACACAGTATCGTACAGAAACTTTTACAGTAAATAAGTTTTGTTTAGGAATAAATAAATGATTTTGCCTTTTGAAAGCATGTTCTTTTTGTCTATGTGACCCACCAAGCCTAACACGAACAGTAAAAAAAATAAACAACTTTTCGTACTGAGCAAATTTTAGGATGTAATCTAATTTAGTTCCTGTAGTCAGTAATTAGAGTCTCTTAAAATACTTATTTTTTATTGAATCCGTCGTTCCGTTTGACGTAAACAACACAAACACTCACGGAAAAAAAAATATTATTTTCCTATTTATTATGTTAAAATAGTTACAATCAGTTCACATAATAACCATCTCCTTTTATTGAAGTGGATTAAAAGGTATAAATTAAAATTAAAGGTTTGGATAGATATCGATAATAACTGTTACTATACTAGTCGGCAAGTTACAACACTAGAACCTGCCGCCATGTTTTGTTCCAGGTTTAGGAATAGGTATGCACGCTATTTTCGTAGGTATGGCTAGTCCATATATATTTCAAGTCAGTGGAAAGAATAGCCCTATTTCGCTCTTTCATCCTGTCAACCTGTCACCTTTCGAATGTGTCTCATAGCAACCATCATAGTTTTAGCCATCCTAAGTTGAGAAGCTTTTCGATTGCTGGCAAAACAGGGTAATGCTACCGTCAAACGTCGACGACGGTGTATTTTTAAGGACTATCAAAACGCTATTCGTCCATATATTTTGTATGGGAATACACAACGGAACAAAGTGAGTTGACTTTTTAACGGGTTTAGCTTTTATGAAAATTGAGTATTAGGAATTATTTGTGGATAGTGGTACCATGCCTATTCGAAGGATTTTGTTGATAGTACGAGCAAGCCTGTGTAACTCCCCGCGTAGGTAGCAAAAATTTACCTACGCGCGACGACCCACCGTGGCGGGCTTATCAAGTTGGGACTTGCGAGCGAGCAGCGACACGCGCGCGCGTTATATTTACAGGTGGCGCGCGGCACTACTGTTGGTTGAGCATGAATAAAGTGCTAGAAAGGTGCGCTAGATGGCGTCAGCAGCATCTTGTAGCAGTCAACCTTATCGCGTCGCATGATAGCATGCCACTGAATAGGTTTAGTGAATTATGAATCATATTCCAGATTAATAAGAATGAATTTATCCTGCAATGGATTTTTGTAGGTGTCTAAACGAAAACCGGACAAGTGCGAGTCGGACTCGCGCACGAAGGGTTCCGTACCTATACAACATTAGACAGTATATTATGACCTTTTTTAGTTTTAAAACACGTTTTTACCTAGCGTAAGTGGTTATCGATTCATTTGTACTAAACTGTTATATTTTTGCTAAATAAATCTATATATGTTTTGTTTGTTTAATATAGAGCAAAAACCGCCAAAAAAAAACACGTTCGTTTAGTATTTGTTGTTATAGTGGCAACAGAAATACATCATCTGTGAAAATTTCAATTGTCTAGCTATTACGTTTCATGAGTTACTTCCTGGTGACATACAGACAGCGGAGGCTTGGTAATAGTTGGTACGAAACCCTAAAAACGTGTTCGACTCTGAGGCGTACTCAATTACACCATATCGTTGACGACATTAAGTAGATATTTCTTTGATTTTCATTGCAAAGTCAAAGTTCTGTACGGAGTACTAGTATTTATTCTGTGTCGTTACCTCGTATGCGGCCGGCGTTCACAGCAGCAGCGTGGCGTGGTCGCGGTGCAGACGTCTGCGGGCGCGCAGGGGGGCGGCGGCGAGCGCGTCGGCGGGCCCGGGCGGGCCGGCCCCCCGCGCCCCTCCCTCCGCGTAGTACACGGCCGCCGCTCACAGCAGCAGCGTGGCGTGGTCGCGGTGCAGACGTCTGCGGGCGCGCAGGGGGGCGGCGGCGAGCGCGTCGGCGGGCCCGGGCGGGCCGGCCCCCCGCGCCCCTCCCTCCGCGTAGTACACGGCCGCCGCTCACAGCAGCAGCGTGGCGTGGTCGCGGTGCAGACGTCTGCGGGCGCGCAGGGGGGCGGCGGCGAGCGCGTCGGCGGGCCCGGGCGGGCCGGCCCCCCGCGCCCCTCCCTCCGCGTAGTACACGGCCGCCGCTCACAGCAGCAGCGTGGCGTGGTCGCGGTGCAGACGTCTGCGGGCGCGCAGGGGGGCGGCGGCGAGCGCGTCGGCGGGCCCGGGCGGGCCGGCCCCCCGCGCCCCTCCCTCCGCGTAGTACACGGCCGCCGCTCACAGCAGCAGCGTGGCGTGGTCGCGGTGCAGACGTCTGCGGGCGCGCAGGGGGGCGGCGGCGAGCGCGTCGGCGGGCCCGGGCGGGCCGGCCCCCCGCGCCCCTCCCTCCGCGTAGTACACGGCCGCCGCTCACAGCAGCAGCGTGGCGTGGTCGCGGTGCAGACGTCTGCGGGCGCGCAGGGGGGCGGCGGCGAGCGCGTCGGCGGGCCCGGGCGGGCCGGCCCCCCGCGCCCCTCCCTCCGCGTAGTACACCTGCGCGCCGCCGCAGCGCGCGCCGAGGACGACGCTCGTGTCGCTCCTGCGAAGAATGGGTTGAATGTAGATTAACTTGTAGCCACGCACGGAGCGAGATTAACTGACAGTTCATAGGTAGAGTCCTTGCGCCCCACAAACGTGGAAGGGTGAAGAAGCGCCAATCATACGCGATTCGTCATAGCAAATACTTTTTCATTTAGCGTACTTCACTCCGGGCGACGTATAAAAAGGCAAACTGCTCAAATGACAAGGCTACAGTTCTATCCTAGATAGAAAACTTGAAATTTTATCTTAATTCCGATCAAATCCGCACGACTAAGGGGCGCCCCTAAGTAAATGTAAAAAAAATAACAGTTTAGAAATTATTGATAAAATCAGTATTTAGCTACTTAATTAGCCGCTGAAGTCAGACATACTTGAGGGTTTTTAAATTATCAACCGCTTAAGTTTTGAAATGGGATAATAGTTTGTATGGAAAATTCGACATTCGTTTGGGCGAAGACAAAACGCTAGTCTTTTATAGGATATCGAACAATCGATTTATTCTATATAACATTAAAGCGCGTCGGCGCGCACCTCCCTCCGCGTAGTACACCTGCGCGCCGCCGAAGCGCGCGCCGAGGACGACGCTCGTGTCGCTTCTGCGAGAGAGGATGGGTTTAAGACTTCGAACGACTCATAGTACTTGATGCAACGCAATCACGTGCGACTCTTAAAAATATAAAAATTCCCCTTGCCCGCAACACCGTCGGGAACCACGGCGTCTTGAATGCCACGTCTTTTATTCGGCAAGAAGGTAACGGACAAACTTATTTTACAGTCAGTCTTATTTTGAAATATAAGGAGTTACACTGACTTAATCGACAACATCACAGCCCAAACTACTTGTAATAAACTTGAAATTTAGATTCTAAATTAAGTTGCAACATAGTCCATGCTTTCATTTTACCCGACAGCGACAGAAGGAGGGTAATGTTTTATAAAGTAGGTAAGCACTAGAAAAGGATTTTTGGAAATTCGGCTTTAACGGGTAAACAGTTTTAAAAACACTCCGTCAAGTTTTAATCCACCTCTAACCCCGTTATTCCAAAAACTTAGTACCGGGTTTAAGCCAGGACTAACCTATTAGCTAGCCAATTAGAAAAGCGCTTCTCTATTAGGTTATGTCACGAATGTGTCATTCATTCGTCTGTTGTCGTCTAATATTTAGACCTATTTTAAACCTGGTCTATTTTTTTGTAATAACACCGTAAAGGTTTGAGCATCCAGAGCAAAGTTTGTATGATTCGACATTTGCGCAGGAATAGTCAAACTGCTAGTCTTACTAAGAAATAAACTACATAACATTAGCCGCCCCCCGCGCCCCTCCCTCCGCGTAGTACACCTGCGCGCCGCCGCAGCGAGCGCCGAGGACGACCCTCGTGTCGCTCCTGGGGGAGAATTCAACGACTCGGCTGATGTCAACGTTTTTGGAGTTCCGTACCTCAAAAAGAAAAAAGGATCACTTTGTTGTTTGTCTGTTTGTCAAGAATCTTTTTCTCAGAAACGCGTGGAGGTATAAAGTTATTGGCTATGGTCCCTTGTCCCTTGAAGCTGTACTTAAAATCAAGCTTTAAGTCAACACAATCAAATCAAAGATAAGGCCATTTTTGCCCTATTTTCTAGCATTTTTCAGAGGAACAAAAACCTATGCAGTACTTCCCATGGACCTAGAACCATGAAATTTGGCAAGAAGGAAGGTCTTACAGTACAAGCAAAGAAAAACAAACCTTTTGTTTGTATGGAACCCTCAGTGCACGAGTCCGACTCGCACTTGCCCGATTTTTATTAATATATTTAAAGCGATCAACTGAAAAATTATGATAACGTCCTCCTAACCGAATTTAGACTGAGCGGCCGATGTGGCCTGTGCACTCTCTGTTCCTCCACTCTTATAGTTCGGTGAGACGGCAGTTCGAAATGACCGGAGTATTGCTTGCTTTCCGAGGCACAGAGATTAACACCACCAACATCCTGACTAAAGCTTCACTGAACACAGAGGTATTTCCGGATTCGAACCCGGGACCTCGTAGATAGTACTTGCGTGCCGACCGCTAGACCGACAAGGCAGACAATCGGCTGGGAAACTGTCGTACTAATCACTCTTAAACAGTCGTACTGTCGCAGTTAAGGCCCTGCACGCACACTAAGGTCTTTTGAGCGTCGTATTGCCAGTGCCCGCCCAGCTACCAAACACAAAATGGTCGCTCGAAGATATAGTCCACTCAGTTCGTGCGTCCCTCCTTACACTCCGCAAGACGTGCGGGGGAAGAGGAAGCGTCAATCTTTTGTCAAAGGAAATCCCGCAAAAACAACCATCACCCGCTGACGTCTGGCGTGCCTCGCCCCCCGCACCTCTAGCGATCGCAGGAAGGCCGCACACGAACTTATCGGCCTATAGTGTGGACCCTTAATGTAACATCAATGACAACTTCACGAGGTTCAAAAGCTAGGTACTGTAACCGTAATGTAATAATTATTATTCATAAAAAATATATCCAAATAGGTTTGCCTTTAAAATTACTTTACCTTAGAATAAACTCCGATAGCTCAGCGTCCTCTCCAAACTCGTTATGTATGAGCCCCATAGTGGCAATGTCCAACGCCGGCCAAGGTCCGCCTTTTTTCACGGTGCCCCAGTCGGGGTCCAGGGTTAGGTAGCTGTAGTCTGTGGCCTCGGGTCCGGCGGCGAGCGGCTCTATGCATTTCTGCTCTATGGGTCCGAGCGCGTTCAGTGAGGTTTCCCACTGAAAGAAAAAAACTAGGTGAAAACTCTATGGACTCTATGAGAATTGATTTGAGCGTAATTTATACTTGTAGCAATAAAAGAATCGAGTTTTCCGGTCTCGTACATGTCTGATATCGGGGATCAGTCTTATAATATTTTATATTCCGGTCTGATCTACAATGTCTTACTCACGTCTTACTACGTTACTAGGTAAGTCTTACTTACCTGTCAAAAATAATTAGGGGATCAGACCGGAACAACAGAGTTTATAGTGGTTCAGACAGGATTTAGAAGTAAACAGAAGGGGATCCGACCAGTACTAGAAATGGTGTGTTTTAATGTAGTTTGCAAACAATTGGTTGGTAGAAACACTACGTAGGTACCAGGATCTCTATCCGGTCATGTCGGATTGCCGTCACACCTACTATGAGAGTGAAGGCATAGAGAGTGCACCTGTGTATTGATTTGCAAACACACTTCTGCAGTATAATATCTCGCCCGCAGTTAGCTAATCTCCTTTGAGACTGGCTACTGTAGTCGAAAATATTAGTACCAGTAGTGGTCTCTAACCATGAGCCTTATAAGGAAGCTCAAGGTCACGCAGCGAGCTACGGTTCTGCAACCTAATAACGGTCACAGGATAGCACTGGTTGCAGGCTGCTTGTAACAGGTCACTGAAAATCTATGGGGGATGTTCAGCGGTGGAAATCCTGCGGCTGATAATGATGATGCTTAAAATGTCGTACCACTGTATTAATGGTCTCCGGGTCCTCAGAGGCCTGCGAGTCTAATACCGCCAGCAGCGCCATGTTGTGCAGCCCGCTCACGAACAGAGACCACCGCACCGCGTGCTGGCTGTACGACGCGAGGGATCCAGGGCCCGTAGACAAGATGCGATCTATTCTAAAGCGAAGTTCGCTATCTCCAACAAAATGTATCAAACTGACATAATCGAAAGACCTTTGATCAAAAGCGTGGCGTAGGGCGACCACCGGCTAGATGGACAGACGACCTAATAAATGCCGCCAGAATTGCACTGGATGCAGGTCGCTTGTAATAGGTCACACTTTTTTTTTAAATGGGTTTGATCTTGATTCTAGACTAAGCTTGAAGTAGATAGAGTCGACGGTGGAGCGAGCTCACAGCAAGCTGCTTGGCGCCGGGCTCCGGTGTTGTACCTATCAGACGGCACCTAACGGAGCCTACCACCGCTGATAGGATCGTCATCACAAACTGGAGTAGATCCTTCACTACCCCAAACCACTGAAAAAATGTTGATGATGATGCTGATGATAACGTACCAGTGTATTGCAGTATATGTCCCGCGTAGTTTGCTGTCTGTTGACATTGGCCGCTTTACTCGAAATTCGGCAAGGATTATTATTACTTTACGTACCGGTATACTGATGGTCTCCAGGTCCCCAGCGACCGGCGCGTTGGTTACCGCCAGCAGTTCCATGTTGTGCAGTATAATAACTCCTCCTTTACGAACCAGTGTATTGATGGTCTTCGGGTCCTCAGAGGCCTGCGAGTCGAGTACCGCCAGCAGCGCCATGTTGTGTAGCCCGCTCACGAAAAGCGAACACAGCACCGCGTGCTGGCTGAACGACGCGAGGTATTCAGGGTCCGTAGACAAGATGCGATCTATTCTAAAGCGAAGTTCGCTATCGCCAATATAATGTACCAAACTGATATTAAGCCATCGAAAGACCATTTGATCAAAAGCGTCGCGTAGGGCGACCACCGGCAAGTTGGATAGACGACCTAATAAATGTCGCAGGATCGCACTGGATACAGGCCGCTTGGAACAGTTCACATTTTATTTGAAATGGGTTTGATCTTCATTCTAGACTATGCTTGAAGTAGACGGGATACAGCAAGTTGCTTGGCGCCGGCCTCCAGTGGGAGAGTTGTAGCTACCAGGCGGCACCTAATGGAGCCTACCACCGCTGATAGGATCGTTCAGTCGCCATCACAAACTCGAGTTTGTTATGTCGTTGCCCGGGGTGAAGGTAGATCCTTTGCCACTCCAAACCACTATGAAAATCTACTGGTAATAATTATACCGATGATGACGTACCAGTGTATTGCAGTATATGTCACGCGTAGTTGGCTGTCTGTTGAGATTGGCCGCTTTACTCGAAATTCGGCAAGGATTTTTATTACTTTGCGACCGGCGCGTTGGTTACCGCCAGCAGTTCCATGTTGTGCAGTATAATATCTCCTGCGTAATTGGCAAATCTCGCTTGGCCTAGAAATTGGGCTAGAATTATTATTACTTTACGTACCAGTGTATTGATGGTCTCCGGGTCCTCAGAGGCCTGCGAGTCGAGTACCGCCAGCAGCGCCATGTTGTGTAGCCCGCTCACGAACAGCGAACACCGCACCGCGTGCTGGCTGTACGACGCGAGGGTGTCCAGTTCGCCTTCCGAGTCTGACTCTGATTCTGAGTCTTGTCTTTGCGTTTTTGGTCTGGAAAATATTGAGATGGAATCAGTATTGTGACATGCTTCGCGCTGTCACGATTAATGCTGAGCAGAGACCTTTTTGGCACACACTTGGTCTTTAATGATATGTACTGTACCTACGAGTACTATTCATTTTTACCTGCTTGCCCAATAAATGATTGAATTTAAGATTAGTTACTAAAATTCGGACATAAATAAATATAAATAAAAACTGGCAAAGTGCGAGTCGGGACGAAGGGTTCCGTACCATTATCTATACAACATTAGACGACAAGTTCGTGTGCGACCTTCCAGCCGTCGCCAGAGGAGCGAAGCATGCTAGATATCAGCAGAGACGGGTGCCGTTGCGGGGAAGGAACTGTATTACGCATATGACGCACCCTGAGGAGTGCGCATGACCTTGTCGGACTATTTAGCTTATCGTTAGGTAAGATTATTGTCAAAAAACTGCCTATGAATAAAAAAAATTGACAACAAGCCTTTTTCTCAGATATTTTTAGTTAAAAGTAAAGAGATAAATTGAGTGCGATGAGACGCCTTGATGTCTGATTTAGATTCCGAAACAAATGTTGGAAAATAGCATAGTGGATTCTCGCGACTATGACCGCGTAAATGTCGAATTGCTTGTGCAAATTTCTATCCCCCTTTTCACCCCCTTAAAAAATATTTTCAGGAATACAAACTATCCTATGTCCTTTACCGGGACTCTATATCTATACAAAATGTCATCAAAATTAGTTAAGCGATTTAAGTATGATGAGGTAACAGACAGACACGCTTTCATGAAAGTTACGGAATATAATTACCTGTCGGAGAATGTGACTTGTCTCTCCGCAGCCGGCGTCGAAAACTCCCTCAATTCTAGCGGCGTCATCACTCTACTACTATAACCACTCGACTTGTCAGAAAACGCCAAATGGCTCAATTTCTCCATCAATGGAGTCAGCTGAACTCCAGTCAACTTCTTCTTAAAACTAGTGGCTTCGGAATCAGACCCGATCTGCGAATCTGAACTCTCTGACAGCGATTTCAGAGGCAAAGAGAGCGATTTTCGCCTGGACTGATCCGTCGGTAACGTCTTTGTTGAATCTTTGGGTATCTTCTTCGGCGTTCGTTGAGGAGACCTGTTCAACTCCGAATCGAAGTCCTCAAACTTCTCCTGCTCACACAATTTCATGTTGAACGTGAACATGTTGTCTTCTTTCGCTTCCTGCTTCATTCTAGCATAGTACTGTTCAAGATACTGATTGAATAGCGACTCCGATATGGCAACTCCGTCGTTTCTGAATACTGGAAAGTACGGGTCGTTGATTGTTAACGAAGTCCGACGAGTTCTTAGGACCTCATCATCAGGAGATGGCGTCATGTCATCGTTCAGGGGTATTTGAGATCTTTGTAATTTGAACCTCGATGTGGCCCTGTTTGAAATCCTTTTGAACGAGTCTTGGATATCTGTGACGCTTGCTAGCTTTCGGATCGGGTCAGGTTTGTTGATGTAATGGTCGCCGATGCAGTTGATGTCTAGAACAATTTTATTATCTCGTTTCTCGTTCTCGATCATTTTGGCACAGTTTTCGATGTTCTTCAAGACGTCTGGTTCGGGCGGTTTCTCCTGTTGCGTGTCTGGGTTTTGGCAGATGGACAGCAAGTTGCCGTGGAGGCGTTTGTACTCCACCATGGGCGTGGAGCACACGCTGGTCTGTCCCGTGAAGACTGTGTCGTTTTCTTTCGCGTCTTCGTCTAACGACTTTTGTGTTTTGAAGCTGAGTGAGAGTTTCGTCGGCCGCTGTCTTGGCTTGTTCGTGAATGGTACAACATCGGGCATGCTCGGTTTTCTCTCGGAGTCCGTCATAGGGTGCTCGTCTCGGTTGGGAGGAGAGATCATGTTGTGGTCCTCTTCTGGCACGGCGGTGAAGAGTAGCGACTTGTCTCTCTTCATGCCACTTTGTGGGAAGTCTCGGACTTTTTCGCGTTCCGCTTCCTGATTCTGGACAAAGCGTAACTATTGTTAATAATACTGGTTGAGCACATTACCTATTTTATTTTACTTTACAGTAAAAAGTACCCTAAAAGTGGTCAACTCTTCATCGGAGGACTTTAGCGGTCAAAACTTTTGATAATAACGAAACGTATAGAAAGAGATACAATCATCTAACTAAATCAAAGATTGATAAGAAGGCATTAAGCTTCAGACTAAACTGAAATGCTTATAAACAGGAAGAATTTTCTTCTGACTAGCAGTGTATGCCTGGGTTGTGTCACTCCCCAGAAAATGGCACGACAATTTACTTTCTTACGTGTCCTTACACCTGCTTACGTGAAGACCTCTACTGTACAACGCCATTAATAATGCTCTGTTAGTCGCCTCGCAGTCGCCATTGGGCCTCAAAAATAAAACGCCAGATTCGACAAGAATAAAGCCACATACCTTCTTAAACCTCGCGATCATCTCCTCCCCATTGTTCTGGAACTCCTGTATCTTGTCCACCTGCTTCCTCAAGTTGTCATATGTCTTTTTCCTCACGTAGACGACCAGCAACTGCGCCCCCAGAGGCAAGGGGGTCTCGGTCTGGACGCTCTCGGCCGGGGACTTTATTCGGTAAGGGTCTACCACTGTCAGATAGGAGGTCAGGCTGGGAGGCAGCTGCGTGGCTATTATTCTGATGAAAAGCATTAATAAAAAACTGACTGCTTAATATTGAGACTCATGACCCTTTTGTAGCCACAACGTCCTTAGATGTATACTGATATCAGGTACACCAGATCTTTCTCACTAACAGCTTTCAAAATTGATAAAGCTAAGCTTTTAAAATCGGTACTTTGACTGACTTCAGTATGGACTAACACACTGGCTCGATACAGTAATAACGTAGTTATCTGTTCAGCTCAGTAGCTACATGGGCGGCGCCTCTGATCACATTTTACTTTAAGCACATGACGAGACAAGTATTAGTATAATGCCAATACTTACTTGTTATTATACAATATAACGCCTCCGAGAACTCCTTTGCTCTTTCGACAATGCTCTAATATCTGCATCGCCTCCATATAAATTGATGTGGCACTCTGTAAATATTACAAAAACATTGACAAACTATCTCTTAAGATTCCTTTCTATGCCCGAAGGTTTCCGCTAAAAATCAGTGTCAGCTCAGGATAAGTCGTGACAAAAGCAGGTTTTGTCACGACTTATTCTGAGCGGGGACCTTTTTGGTACACACTCTTAGATTTATAAGTTGTATGTTTAATTTTTGTCAGTTGTTTTTTTTTTCTTTACTCTGTCTTGTGTGTTGTGCCAAATAAATGTTTTCTATTTCTAATAAAGATCATACAGAAAGTCAAAGACAGTAGGTAATTTCTTTTTGATACTATTTACTTACATCAAATAACCACCAATAAAAATGTGCTATTAGGTGCTATGTCTGATAAGCATCATTAATTGCACGTTTGAACATGCCGTTGCTAACGAACCTGCAAGTCATTACTACCCTCAATAAAATTAGGCCAATCATAAGTAAATGGATGTCCACATGTCGTGTCGTGTAGTCTATTACAACGACACGTGTCGCCTTATCGTTTATTGCTGACATAATATTTTATTGCCATATTAAATTGATTAGACATTTATAGTTGCTAAGTATCTGCTATCGTGGAACTTGGAAGTGTAATAATAACTTTTCTTGAGACAGTTGGCGACTATATCGGTAACTACATACTCGTGAGTGACCAAGCTTATACTATCTTGCAACTGACAAAATACAAAATTTGGTTTTCTTTATCAAAACTCATCAGTTGTCTAGTAAACCTGCATCTTACTGCATGGGACTAGAGCTTTTCGACACTACTTTGGAGACAGTTAAATATGAGTAACTAAATAGTTAACTAAAATATATGCCACACTGGCTATCTAGCGACATGAATGGTAACTGCTTTGGTTTTATTTTGATACAAGACAAGGAAGATACCCTACAAATAGAAACCTATCAAATTTAGAAACAAAATTCTTCGAAGAAGTTTTATGGAAAAATGTTATCAGGCAGGCAGTAGGTAATAATCTCAATGAATAAGTAAGTATTACTACCAATTTGTAAAAGATAAAATTTTTAGTATAACAATAATATAGACAGAAATTGTATAGGTAATATAACCCTTATCCCCTTTACTTACGGTTCATTATTTACCAAATATGCTCAGGATATTCAAGCAAAATGTAGGTCCAATTCTTACATTGTAGGTATTTGCGTACGCACGGTACCTATCCGATAAGCCGGCATACCTACATACGGACGAGAGCACTTTTAACACAGCTAAACAATTTGACTGCGATATCTTATGCAGCTGAAATAAGAGCCTTTTTGCAACAAAAATTATAGTTTTATGTGCAGCCGACTGTACTCGTACAATGTAAATGAACACTTTTCCTTATCAGGCAATTATTGCTACTAATACGATGTCAGCACTCGAAAATCCTAAGTAAATGACACTCGGGACTTGGGCTATTTTCGTTATCTATAAGGGTAAATTCGGCGCCAAAGTAACTAGGCTATAAATAGAATATATCGCGTCGTTTAATAGTAGAGGTAACGATCAGGCGTTTAGGTACAGGAAATGGCAATCAAAGCGACATTCAATTGACACTAAAGATGCAATAAGCGTAGATTGTCCAAAATCACGTACTTTGAAATTCATTTAGATAGTAATAAGTTGTCATGATATGTTTTGATGAGTAATTTGAAATATATATTCTGTAAGTTTATATAGGCGCACTTAGTCTGAATGAACAGTGAATAACTTATGTTATAATCATCGCATTTGTACCGTTGTGTTGATTTGTTGTATATTTGATGTCAATAAAGAAATTTCATAAAAAAATAAATTGACACTTTAAATAAATAAAGGGTTACCTAGTTAATGTTTGCGCGCCACGCTCTTCTGGGATATACAGGGCCTAACAAAGTTAATCGTATTCCTTTCAGAGGGTGGTTCCGCTGCTCAAACACAACTTTCAATATTGGACCAATATTGAAATCACAAAAAAAGATAAGCTGATCATTACTTCAGGGGTTTTGTACGTATAATATGTATCAATTATGGATCTTGTCTTACCTTAGGAAGACTGAGCATCGGAACTCTCTGGAAGATGTGGCAACCGTACTGCAGCACTGGAAGGTACGTCTCGAAGACCTGGTACAGCTTCTCTGAGAGGCGCTTCTGGTCTTCCATCTGCGAGGCCAGGGCTTGCAAGTCCCCATGGTAGACCTTTATCATCGAAGTGAGGAGATTCGCACGGTTCTTTAGAACCCAGTCTGGTATGTTACGGTCACTGCCAATTGCCTAGTAGTGGAATAAATAGGACTTGTCGTAATTATGTCAAAGCATGTTACTACAATTTAAAAAAATAATTATCATTATCTTCAAAGGTTATCAGCACACTCAATACGGATAAAAAAATATGTGTCGTGTTGTAAAACTAATGAGATGAATCATCATTTATCTTTGTCTGAGATTGGCTTAGTTACACGTACGTACCTAATTATCATTTACATTCTAGAGGTCAAAGATTGTTGATTCAGTTAGAGAGTTGATTTGTTGAAAGATTGTTCAAAGATTAAAGTGTTTTTAAAGATATCGCAGCCCAACGGTGAAGGAAAACATCGTGTGGAAAACTGCACACTAGTTGGCTAGTGTGTTAAATGGAGAAGGCAATGGCAAACCACTCCATTAAAAATTGCCAAGAAAGTCGTTGTGTGTGTTTCATTCCACATAATGATCATGACCCTGTCATGAGGTATTACGACTATGAAGTCCTAGAGTTCATTGGATAATTTTACCTATCTACTCAGTCAAAGGTAGTAAAATTTTTAAACTTATGGTTTGGGCGCGTTTATTTACAACCAATTATTGCAGTTGCCGACTTCTATCTATAAATCTCGAACGGGCTTGTACAGTCAGGCAGCGCGTCAGGTTACCCATTAGAAAGACGAAATCAGCTTGTATTACGTAGAGAATAGTTCGTTCGCTCTCAAGTTCAAAGTAGGGTAGTCTGACTTGCGGCCTTGTGTACCTTAATACAGAATGGTTGGGACGTTCTCTCCTCTAGCATAGCACGATGGAGATGATAACAAGTGGTGAAAAGTTAAGTTGCCTTACCAATATGTACCGGCCGTATTCCCTGATGATGAACTTCCCGCTCTGCAGCGTAATGGCGACCGGCTGAGAAAACAGCGACTTGACGCAGTGTGCCGTGCCCACCACCTGCAGGAAAATAGAATTTTTTGAACAGCTAAGTACTAAGGGGATTCTATACCAAAGTACACGAGGCCTGCAGGCTGACTGCCTAACTCGATTGCTTTTAAATTACAATAGTTATAGCTTTAGAAATTAATTAAGCATTTTTTTTTCTTTCAGAAAAGTAATAATAGCTTCAAACTGATGTTTGGAAAACAATGAAAACTTTTTCATTTATGAGAAAATGACAATTAGGACTCTGGGCCCTTAGACAAGATGCAATATTTCGGAAACATGGTTTCGAAGAAAACGAGACAGTGGATTGTGGCACCCGGTTGGTACAAAACCATAGTCCATTGTTCGTATTATCGCGTAACGTATGTAGAGACCTTAAGTCAGAGCTTAACTTGTCGATCTCACAGAACGATAATTATTCTTTTTCTTTTCTGCAGTATAAGTATATGGTTATTTAAATTATTATTTTATTTTAAAAGACAATACAGTTTATTGATGTGGTGATCAAATTTTGTTAAAATATTACATTAATAAGTATTAAACTGTAAGCCAAAACTACTACTACTAGTTTTTTATTATACCAAAGGAATTAAGTAATATTATATGGTCATTAAAACCAACCTTATACGGATTACTTGGCGATTTATTTACGTTTTATTTAAAACTTGACATTTCTTTCTTTATAAGTCTGACCATTCGCGTTACATAATTTTAATATAAGAAAAGAATAAATGATAGATTATTATCATTATCATTTTAGGCAGACAGGGTGGTTGAAACAACTGATAACAGTCAGCATCTTGCTATCATAGCTTAGTTTTTCTTTCCTGTATATTTAAAAAAAATCTCAACAACATAATATTATCAAATTAAAGTTGCAAAACTTATGTTTATCAACTCAATAGAAACTCACAAAACTGGTTACACCTGGTTTAAATTATACTACCCATACATCAGCAACTAGTTTAGTATTATGCAAGTTGAGAGAAGCGACCAAATATTTCGTGGTTGACAAACTGGTTTACGGTTTCTAAATTTTGCATAAGTGAATTAGCTAAGTAGCTAAACATTCACATTCCTTGAAATGAGATTTGGTCAGTGGTTTAAGTTTATTTGTATTTAGTTAGCAATCATTAAAATGTATAATGATTGTAGATGTCATAATTTTCCTTTATCTAGAATTCAATGGTATACCTTTGTTTGCATGTGAATAAATTATTAAAAAGATTGATAAAAAAGAAAACCAACAGGGAAAAAGACAAAATCGATGATTTATGTATTCCACAATATTTGTTAAGTAACTTGCAGGAGACAACTGGATTGAAAAGCTTAGAAACGAGAATATTGGAGCATGATGGAGGAGGCTTTCACTTAATCAGGGATTCTCAGTATCCAAGCAAATTATCTCTAGTATTTTAATCTCTCATGGTCATTACTATTAGAATAGTTTGCAACATAATTGCTACCATGTACATACAGTCAGCAACAAGTCAGGTTACCTATTTGAACTACAAAATCAGCTTTTATTATGTAGGAAATAGAGGCCGTTTTAAGCTCAAAGTGGGACTGGTGTATCTTTAATAACAACAACAGCATCTAAATATCAGGAACTCACATACAAAAGTACATGGTAGCATCATTAGCAATCCAATAGCAAAATATTATAATAAAACTATCTTTAAAACTCACTTGTCCCGCCAAAGCATGTCGCTGCGTGTCAGAGACCCATCCGGGGTGGAAGTAAAGGACAGCATCCACTGGATCATCTTCCTCGGCCGTACAACATTGTGTGTCGTACACAAACACTATCATCATTTCCCTGTTACAAAGATAAACAAAACGAAAGTGTGAAAAATTGTCATGTTTTGCCTCTATCAACGTGCCGTGATGCTGGTTTGGCTGCGAGAGGTGCCGAAAACTTTAAAAAGAACAAGTACAGGCAGATCAACTCCCGGTACCACTTTGTACCGTTTGGAGTCGAAACACTGGGTTCGTGGGGTCCCAACGCTATCTCTTTTTTCAAAGAGATTTCCAAGAGGCTAGTTGACATCAGTGGTGACCTAAGAGCTGGCAGCTACCTTGCTCAGCGTATAAGCATCGCTATCCAGCGCGGTAATGCTGCCAGCATCCTAGGAACCTTACCACAAGGACCCTTTTTATAATTTTTGTTTTTGTGTTGTATTAAGTAATTTATCTTAATTTTTATTAATAAGTTGTATATATAGTTTGCAAAATAGCTGCTATTGACAAAAATGTTGGATCAACTGTTTTTTTTTTAGCACATAATGGTTGGTGGTAGTGATATGAACAACTATTTAAAAAAATATCACATTATGTGCTATTGTCTTTCTTAGTTTACTTTATAGAAAAATATTTATTAAACTTTCATTAATTATTCTGCTGTGTAGGTTAGGAATAATCATACTATATTAATTGCCAATTTCCTTGATATATTTTTTAATCAATTTTAATGTTATTAAAAGTACGATATTAATATGAACTGAATCGTTAGGTAAACTATACCCAAAATTGTTTAAACATTGTACAATAGTTCATAATATTATTTATTTACATTACATATTTTTATTGCGAGCCTTTGTAAGTCTACCATGTAGACTCAGGTTACAGTTATCAGAAAACGTGCACGGATAACCGCAAAACGTGTTCACGAATCCGTATATAATTTCTATAGCTTGGATAATCCTGTTAAAATCTAAATAGAAAAATATAATGGAACCTATCGCATTAACTTACTTGGCCATTTTGAGCTGGTTACGTGCCGTGTTCCGAAGAAAAACTTTATTAACTCATACCATTTCACGTTTTATTACCCTTTAAAATGTTTGGAAAACCAATCGATTCAACACTTTTATTTTATTTTCATGTTTTCTTTACAGAAAGAAAAATAAGCGACCTCCACTCATCTACGATTTTTTGACACTTGTTTCTGTTCGGTGTTGCCATCAAGTGTTTACCATTATTTACATAGCTAAGTGTATTTTTACAATCATTTTTGAAAAAAACGACACTTGTAATATGTTTTGCTTACCTTAAAATGTTTACAGGATTCGCATTCGGTTGAACGACAAATTGCGGAGATTGAAACAAAGAAAACTGACTTAGCATACTCATAAAAATTAAAGTACATAATTACCATTGGCTTGGAATAAACAACTATAATTACAATATATTACTACTGGATATTACAATTTTAACGGTGTACTTTATTTTTTTTTACCATTTATGAATGTATGTATATGTTTATTTATATACGGGTTGATTGCCTGGTAGAAAGACAGCCTATTAGATCCCACTGCTGAGAAAAGGCCTCACCTCAACTATGAGGAGGTACGAGCCCTACTTAAGCGATGGGCGATTATTACTAAATTAATCGAATTATTCGATTGGTGTCTGTAATCGAATGTATTCGATAAGCAACCGCAGTCATTCGATTATGCGGCGAGCATCACCGGAGCGTGCGGTGTGCAGGCCGTACTACTAACTACTGACGAATGAATCGTCATTCGTCGCGTCGATTAATCATTCGTTTGCTGCCTGTCCTGTGCGTACAGTCGCGGCAATTCCATCGAATGCATCGAAGAGCCGAGTATAGATTATCATTCGATTGTCGATTATTATTCGATTATTTATTTTTCCGAATTACTAAATCGACATTTGATAGTTCAAATGGTCGATTGTCGATTCATTCGATTATTTTTTTTCGAACAATCGGATCGCTACCCTACTTTACCACGCGGGCTCATTGCGGATTGATGGAGGGGTGTCAGGTAAGGCAAGTGACAAACTTTACTGTCAGATGTTATCGCCGCCCTAGGGCCTCTGACTAGGCTTATCGACTAATATCAACAGATATTAGCCGGGACCAACTGCTTAACGTGCCTTCCGAAGCACGGAGATGCTTGTAATGGACGTCACTTAAATGGTCGGAATGGTCACCCACCCATTCAATCACGACCTCGCCGTGGGTTGCTTAACTTTGGTATCACTACCAAAGCGCTGCCGCCACTACGCCACAAGCACCTCTAGCCTAGTATAGTATGCCTAGTATAATAAACATTATTATTTTAGTATAATTAAAATATTATATAAATGAACTAGCCCTCTAAAAACGACGAAAATAAACTCTTGAGTAAAATTTTTCCATTACCACACCTAATATTTTTAGTTCTCTTAAACTAACTAGATGGCGCTGGTTTGCTTAAAATGAGCAGACTATGAAAATGAGAGAAAAACCCTGAAAAAGTTCTTAGATTTGTGCTGCGAGATTTTTAAACAAATTGCACACATTATGTATTTTGTTTAAAAATCTTGATAGATATAATAAGTAGGAATGTCTCAAACTTCTATGTAGGTTATATGGCAAATCTTATATCAGGGAGGGGAAGGATGCATTTCAGGTGCTATTAGATAAACTAGTACCTAGATATTGCACGAAATTAGCAGACTCAATCATATCATACGGGCTGGGTGCGTATGGTATTACATTTTCTACATACCTAAATAAAGTCAAAAATATACAAATTAGACTGCTAAAACTATTAGTTGATGAGAATGTAAAAAAATCACTTAAAAAAGAATACAATAAATTGTTTAAAGTCTGTAATATAATACCAATAGATATGAAAGTAAAACAAACTATATTAATCGAACAGTACAATAATAACGAACACATAAAACAAAGGGTCCATACGTACCCAACTCGTATGTCAAAGAAGCCTAAATATGTGGTTCCTAAGGTAACAAATTACTACGGCAGGCGTGAGAGACGATGGTTAACCCCTACTTATCTAAACGAGTTGCCGTATGAATACACAAAAAATGCTATGAGTAAAAATCATTTAAAAACCTTGTTAAAAAAGCATTACCTGTCATTATGTCCGTGAGCCGGGCTTCGCCTGGTGATGATGTCACTGTATTACGGGATTTCTTACTATACAAGTTATTCTTTTGTTTTCGTGTAATTAGATTGTAAACCTACCTTTCCTAAACTGTTTGTTAAGAATTGTAGCTTGCCATTTTATCGCCTGGCAACATTATCGTTTCGTTGTAAAAAAATAATAATTTTGTCGAGTCACTTGACTTTTGGCTTGAACTTGGATCGTATCGTTTGTCGGCGCGGTATCGCGCAATTGTCGTTTAATTTAAAATATCGTGTCGTTATTTGCCTATTTGGTGAAATCTATCGTCGTACACATCACGCAAATATAGAAGAAGGCTGATCCGTTGAGAGGAGTGCAGAATTGCTGTGTGTCGGTAACATCGGTGGTAAGGTATACCTTGCATCCGAGGTGAGTTCGAATGATCCAAGGGTCTAGGAGGCCTGCCCCAGCCACTACTACCGAGATCTGCATCAACAACTGCAGACCAGCAAGGTGAGTGCTTCTTACAACTGATTTCAGCCTATCTTTTGTCCGCGATTTATAGTTTGTGTAATTATTAATTTAAATTTTTGTTTCACATACAGTCCATTAAAACCCCCCCATTTGTTTGGTCATTCGAGCCGGATAATTTTGTAAGGCGATCGTGGATTTTTCAGTTTTGCAAACTATTTTCGTTATACCATTTTCTTGTTGATAAAAAATATTGAGGGTAAGCATAGAACTGCCTTGGCTTGGTTTTTTTTAAACGGTCGTTTCGTTCATAGATTAAAATTTTTGCATCTAGTTTCTGAACGTAATTACAGTGACACTTGACAAGTTGTCAATGTCAATTGCATTATTATAACCTCTAACATCATTTCGTTTGTTGTTTTCGTAAAAAATCTATCTGTTTACTACTTTTATAAGTAAATATGGGTGGTAATGATTCTGAGTGTTGTGATAAGAACCGTGTCAGTCGGGATTATGCCTTTGCACGTATAGAATTATTGCAAAAATCGGATTTGCAGGGTTATAGTATGCAAGACGTAAACAACATAGAAAAGGAATTTCATGCATTTCAGGTCGAACTATTATGTTCCCTAAATAGTAGTGATAGGGAAAATGAATTACAAGTGTCATTGCATTTCGAGCGCATAGTGAAATCTATCAAATTACGTTTAGCTGAAAAAAATGAACAAAAACCAGCTGTTTTGACTAATAGCTTAAATAGTAGTTCAGGTTCAAGTGTTAACCTATCTAAAATTAACATAGTTCCATTTGATTCAAAAATCGAGAGTTGGGTATCATTTATATAAATCTATGATTCACTTATTCACAGTAAAAATATCCCAGCAGTTGAAAAGTTGCATTACCTACTGTCAAGTGTTCATGGGCAAGCTTTTGATTTGATTAAGAACTATCCATTGTCAGATGATAGTTACTTATTGGCGTACAATACATTGAAATTGCATTATGACAAAAAAAGAGTAATAGCTAACCTTTTTTATGAAAAGCTGTTAAACTGTGAATCAGTGAAGTCAAAGAGTGCTCTGGAATTAAATAGAGTTTGTCGAACATTTAAAGAAAACTTGGAAATACTGTCAAAATATAAGTTGCCTGACAGAAACTTTATATTGTTTCAATTATTGTGGTCAAAGTTGGATGTTGCTACTAAAGAAGCTTCCGAGTTGCAACTTGACTCCAACACTGAAATACCAAGCTATGAAGATTTAATTTTGTTTATTGAAAAGCGAGGTCAAGCGTTGGAAAACTCGGTAGTTAGGCAACCTATAGTAAACAGTAAGCCGGTAGCTAAACCTAAAGCATCTTTTATCGTGCCACCTGTAATCAACTGTGCCATATGTGCCGCACCAGGTCACAAATTAGAGAATTGTTCTCTTTTTTTGAAGTTGTCTCCGTATGAGAGGTTTATTCGGGTGAAGGAAAATAAACTTTGCATTCTTTGTTGTTGTCCATCACATACTGTAAAAAAATGCAAATCATCTGTAACATGCGGTACATGTAAGCAAAGACACCATACCTTACTTCATTTTGATAAAAATAATGAAAGGATTGAGCCTCCCATACAACATACTCAGCTGACTTTGGCTGTTCCAAATTCAAAAACACAGGTTTTGTTTTCGACAGCTGTTGCACTCATAAAAAATAAATATGGTAAATTAGTACCAATTCGGATATTAATCGATAGTGCATCAGCTTGTAATTTTGTGACCTCGGAGTGTGCACAGAGGTTTGGATTAAATATAAGAAATTGTTCACAAGTGGTTAATGGTATTGGTCTAACTTCAACTGATACTCTTGGAATGGTCACTTGTGAAATAGTCCCTTCGAATGGTGAATCATCATGTAAATTTTCGATTGAAGCGTTCATGCTTCCTAAGATTTGCTCTGATATGCCATCAGAACCATTTGATGTCTCAACTTGGGGGCATATTAAAGATTTAGATCTTGCTGATCCATCATTCTGTAAACCTGGACCTATTGACATGTTGGTTAACGTCAACTTTTTCGCTTCAGCACTTCGGCCTGGCATTGTCAAGGGCAATGCAGGTCAACCTATTGCTATCTGCACTGTTTTCGGCTGGATAGTCATGGGTGAGTGTTCCATAGATGTTACCACTTCTCGTTCTCGGTGTCATAAGGGTTCTCGTGTTCAGAACAAGGAGTGTTATCTCGTTTCGAGTCCTCCATTGGACAATACTATCAAGCGCTTCTGGAAGTTGGATGTAGATCCTCCTAAAACTATCGTTTTGTCGAAATCGGAAATGTCGTGTGAAAACCAAATGGAGAATTCTTACTGTCGTAATCCTGAAGGTAGAATGGTAGTACCGTTGACTTTCGCTGACCCTTAGGATAAACCTAGGTTTTCAAATTCTCGCGAGATTGCTCTCAAGCGTCTCTTTAATTTAGAGAGGAAGTTCAATTTGAACCCTCAATTTCGGACAGCTTATGTCAATTTCATGGACGACTATTTAAAATGTGGTCACATGGATGAAGTTGATGCTCCATCGTCGTCTGAAGGTCAATTCTTCTATATTCCGCATCATGGCATTCTGCGCCCTGATTCTATTAGCACCCCTCTTCGTGTTGTCTACGACGCAAGCGCCCAGGATCTTACAGGGAAATCGCTAAATGATACACTGCTGCCTGGCCGTAAATTGCAAAAAAATCTGTTTGATTTGTTAGTTCGGTTTCGATGGCATGCCGTAGTGTTCACCGGAGACATCTAACAGATGTATCGTCAATTCTTGGTCGACCCTCAGGACTGTGACTATCAGCGCATTCTATGGCGTCCATCTTCCTAGGACCCTGTGAGAGATTATCGGCTGCTCACAGTGACGTACGGCGTTGCTTGCGCCCCTTATCAGGCGCTCTGGTGTATATCCAAGTTGGCGGAGGAATCCTCGTCTCATGCTCCTGGCGGTGCTAAAGTCTTAGCTAGGGATGTGTATGTCGATGACGTAGTAACAGGTGCGGCGTCTGTGGAGAAAGCTTTGGTTTTGCGTCAGCAGTTGGTGGACATTTTGTCCTCTGCTCACCTACACTTGCGTAAATGGACCTCAAATAGCCCCGAATTCCTAGGGAGTCTGCCTGATTCGGAGTTAAATTCAGATCAACTTCGTAACTTTCAAGACGTTTATGATATTTCGTTAAAAATTCTCGGTCTTTCCTGGTTCCCAAAGGAAGACAATTTCACATTCAAAACGTCGTTGAATGACTGTCGCTGTACGAAGCGGTCAATTCTTTCGGACATTGCTCGTATCTTTGACCCTCTTGGTCTACTATCGCCGGTGGTGTTTTTTGCGAAGTATTTAATACAACTTCTTTGGGTGTCTGGTGTTGATTGGGATGATGAAGCTCCTATCACGATCACTCGAGAATGGCAAAGATTCAAATCTCAATTGCCGGAGTTGAGTTCATTGTCCATCCCCCGTAGAATGATTGTATCTTTCGTGTCGATGCAACTTCACGGATATTGCGACGCTTCGGAGAAGGGTTACTGCGCTGTCATTTATTGTCGTGTCGTTCAAAATGACGGTTCTGTTATCGTGCGTTTGTGTTGCGCGAAATCAAGAGTGGCTCCTCTGCGCAAGTGCTCGATTCCGAGATTGGAGTTGGTATCTGCAGTTTTACTGTCAGACTTTATTGCTTCCTTTACAGAAGCCTTAAAGAATTTTTATACCTTCGATGATATCCACGCTTGGTCAGACTCTAGCGTCGCTCTGACTTGGATTCGGTCGTGTCCCTCGAAGTGGAAAACCTTCGTGGCTAATAGGGTTGCACACATACAAGAAAAGATTTCCCCCGAAAATTGGCACCACGTTTCTGGTTCATGTAACTCAGCGGATTGCGGCTCCCGCGGATTGTTACCCGCTGATTTAATCCAGAATGCGCTATGGTGGGCAGGGCCAGATTGGCTGCACTATCACCAAGGTTCATGGCCGCAATCGGAGTTCTTTTCAGATCAAGCTGCTTTTGACGAACAAAAGATATTTAGTCTCTTCACAGCATCTAATGAGTCTTTTGTCAACAACATTTTGGTTAAATTCTCGTCTCTGCAACGCATATTGCGTATTCTCGCTTATTGTTTTCGGTATATCTGTAACTTGCAAAATCCATCGTCGAAAAACACAGATCCCAATTTGTCGTCTGAAGAAATAACTAAGGTTCTTCATTTTCTCGTGAAGCATGTGCAAGAGCTTGCCTTCGCATCTGAGCTTCGTTGCTTGTCGAAAGAGAAGTCTCCCCTCCCTTTATCGAAACCCATGCGGAAATTGTCGCCATTTTTGGATGAGCTTGGGATCTTGAGGGTGGGCGGTCGCCTCTCTAAAGGAAATTTGTCGTTTGATGTTAAACATCCAATTTTGTTGCCTCGTGATCATAGGTTGACGACGCTGATTATCGAGGATTATCATGATCGGTTTATGCATCCAGGGTTACAAACCATGCAAAACTTGCTAGCCCAAGAGTTTTGGATTTTGTCATCGAGGAGGGCTATACACTCTGTAACCTCTTCTTGCATAAAATGTTTTCGCGCACGCCCAAGAGTGGCTGCAGCTCCTATTATGGGCAATTTGCCATCGTTCCGAATCAGGCAGATAAAGCCGTTTTCGTCCTCGGCGGTTGACTGCGCGGGTCCTTTTGAGTCTGGTGAATTTAAAAGACCAGTAGTAAAGCTGTGTCCTCTACCTCTACAAAACTGTTGATGTCATATCGTAGATTGTCGTAGTATTAAGCAAAATTTCGTTTAAAAAAAAAACCTAAGCCATCGTAAGTTTTATCTTTAATGTAAGTTAAAATACTGTGTATTTTGGTGGGCGGAATGTTAAGAATTGTAGCTTGCCATTTTATCGCCTGGCAACATTATCGTTTCGTTGTAAAAAAATAATAATTTTGTCGAGTCACTTGACTTTTGGCTTGAACTTGGATCGTATCGTTTGTCGGCGCGGTATCGCGCAATTGTCGTTTAATTTAAAATATCGTGTCGTTATTTGCCTATTTGGTGAAATCTATCGTCGTACACATCACGCAAATATAGAAGAAGGCTGATCCGTTGAGAGGAGTGCAGAATTGCTGTGTGTCGGTAACATCGGTGGTAAGGTATACCTTGCATCCGAGGTGAGTTCGAATAATCCAAGGGTCTAGGAGGCCTGCCCCAGCCACTACTACCGAGATCTGCATCAACAACTGCAGACCAGCAAGGTGAGTGCTTCTTACAACTGATTTCAGCCTATCTTTTGTCCGCGATTTATAGTTTGTGTATTTATTAATTTAAATTTTTGTTTTACATACAGTCCATTAAAACCCCCCCATTCACTGTTGTTGTTAACAATAATGTTAATAGTGTAAGGTCCTGTGTCACCATCGACAAATAAGCGCTTACTCAATTTAAATATGAAACTTCATTTCGTATGATTAATTTAATTTTAACTTTGATTATGCTGCATCGAGTCTATATACATAGGAGATATAGTAAACAAACCTGTAAGCCTAACCTTAAACTATAACCTAAACTCGTAGTTTAATTAAATAAGTATAATGTAAGTAACATAATGTAAGTACCGATGTGCACGAGAGCTCTGCTGACAAACTGTTACACAGTTTGGCAGAATATTGTCAAAAGATATGTATTGTTACTTTTGAAAAAAAAAAAATTACTCCGTCCGTGCCAGCCTTCGGGCACACACAAATAGAAACATAAGCGATTCAGGAACTGGTTATCCTATCATCATCCTCCTAGCGTTATCCCGGTTGTTCACTCGCACGCGCGGGCCCAGGGTCCGCTGACCATGATCCAGGATGTAGCAGATCAAATTACAATGGAGCGACTGCCATCTGACCTCCGTGACCCTGTTACCAGGGGAACCTGACCAGTTTGGATCATGGTTACACATGCAGTCACCTGAATGTGCAGGTTTCCTCTCGATGTTTTCCCTCACCGTAAGAGCATCGGTTAGTGAAACAACTAGTACATAACTCAGAAAAAGAAGACATTGGTACATGGTGGCATGTGGGATCGAACCGGCACCTTCCGCATGAGAAGCAACCCGCTAGCCACTGCGCCACCGACTAGCTCCATAACTCGTTATCCTGTGTTTTTTAAAATAAATTGTTGAAATAATTTATAATAAAAAAATGCTTAGTAGTATTTCTGTTCGTAAGAGAAAATAGTGGTTTATGTGATCAAGGAGACAAGATGTCTGGTGCATTTCTTACTTCTGATCTGTCTCAGTGGTTGATAAGCAGGCGACCTCTGTCACCAGCTAAGCTGTGGCGACCTCGATCGATGGATCACGACACGACATTTACTTGTTTAGATTCGAAGACCTGGTATATTACTAAACCTAGCTAACCTACTTAATTAGCATTAACCTATTATTTATGTGTACAAAGAATTTCTCATAAAAATGTATAGAATATTTAGGTACTACCTACTTACTGCCTTTCAGGATGAGAACACAATTAGAATTTTTCGACAATCTCCGTAGCCATACACCGGTTTTCAAGGTGTTGCTATCTCTGAGGTCCCGGATTCGATTCCCGGTCGGTGCAATATAGAAATTCACATTTTCTATATTGTCTCGGGTCTGGGTGTTGTGGTACTACCGTTGTTTCAGATTTCCATAACCCAAGTGCTTAAGCTACTTGCTTTGGGATCTGAGTAACGTATTTGATGTTGTCTAATATTTAATTATTTTTATTTATCTACTTCTATTTCAGTCAGCCCTTATTAACAAAGATCTAATTAATGGACTGTCTTTCGCAATCTAGAAATAATCACCTTGGACTAGTATATCTAGAAATAACTGGTATTTCTGTTGGCCCATCTGAGAATCGAACCCAGAAACTCCAAATCCAGAAATCCAGCCTTATAGCTTTTGGACCGCAGAGGCAAATGTATACCTGTACACACGTACCTACCTATATATACTTACATTATTAATATTCTTTGCAATCTTTTGACAAACAATACGATTACTTTCTTTGATCAAAGCGGCAGGTCTGCGGGCGTCTACATCCGGTTCCGGCACATTCATTAAAATATATATCAATGTTTTATTTCTTTTCACACAATCGACGGATGGGTAGACGGCTGCGATTGGTGAATTTTAATTAAGTATGTTTCTTTAGCTAAAGTGGAGGCTTAGGTATCTAAATAAATTACCAAATTTAAGTAAGTAAAGTTTTTAAGCTATAAGTGTAGGCTTTATAAATCATTATAAATAGTACATAATTTGCAGGCACTTAGCTCTTGCAGGATTTATTAAATAAAAAAAACTAAGGTTTAGTGGCACCAATAACATTTTTGACGATAGTTACTTAGATCTCCATACAGCTGTAAATATATTATGGAACAACAACCGCAGACATTTTCATGTCATCATTTGATGGACTTTTAATCCATTATCTAATACAGTTGTCGCTAACACTTCTATGTTAATAAACATATGTTTTTTTAAATAAAACACCCGACTGCATTTTTTTTAATATTTTTGTAAGGGTGTTTTTACTGGCTTTCATTTGATACCCATATTGCTATGGTAAGGAAAAAACAATCCCCCTCCCCCCTTTATTTCCATTTGCGGGCGCCATTTTCAAAATGTATTTAGCCTATGTCACTCCCACAATTTTGACAAACTCAATGTCAAAAACTGTCCAGCCGTATTCATACATATTCTCGAAAACATAACTCTGCTTCCGCAGTCGGGTAAAAAGTATCTGTTGTTGCCCTAACCAGCAATAGATGTCCAACAACGGTCACTTGAAGGTAATTTTACGTTTTGAGTATATTTATATAAGAAGTTTAATAGGAGATTTGCTCGATGCCTTACAAATTTGTACATTGTATAAGAAGCTCAGTTAGGATGGAGCGCGTTGAAAAAAATACATTATTATTGTAGGAATTTAATCGAGAGAGTTTCAAATCTATTACTAGAAACTTCAGGGCCCTTAGACAAGATGCAATCTTATACTAACTTCGCTATCGCCAACGAACTGTCCAAATATGTATGCAAAAGTCACGTGATGTCTCGATGGCTTACGTCAGTTTCATACATTTTGATGGCGATCGCGAACTTTGCATTAGAGTAGATTGCATATTGTCTACAGGCCTAAGATAAAGAACTATGGATCTGGAAACACGATTAGAAGAACTTTGCACTTTTGCATGTTTATTGATTTAATTAATGTTTGCTGGTGTAAAAATTTCGGAGCCTTCCCTTTTACTTTGTTCCTCAAATACACAACAAATCCAATGTGAATACATTTTTGTTTTGTTAATATTTTCATGAAATTCATGAAATTTTCATGTGCGAAATCTCCGCAGCAATGCGACGCAATGGTACCTACAGTTGGGCCTTAATTAAACCAAGTTTGTTGTTAAGAATACAACGGTGCTTAAGACGGTCATCAAATGCAATAAATTTAAATTTACCACACACATCCTTTTACAGGTAGGTAGCTCCTTTCCAGAGAGCGTTGACTTGTACAGAATTCCATATTTATTCAGAGCATGTTTGAAGTGAATCAGAGGCATATCTCTTTGTCCTGTAGACCGGCGCACGAGTTTGTAGACCGGCGCACGAGTTTATAGAGATGTGACCATAGTTCGGATATAAACATGATATCTAAGTAACCTGAGAGCTTGGCGGATCGATGATCGTCTTTTGTTTTTAACATAAAGTATTTCAAATATAACGCCATTTTTTACCCATTTGCGGAAGAAGGGTTATGTTGTTCGAGAGTATATATGTATAATTGTTTAGCCCAAACGGCTGGACATCTTTTGACATATGTGGTGTCGTTGAATTGGTCAAAATTGTGGTAGTGACATAGGCTATATACATTTAAAAAATAGTGCCCGCAAATGGAAACAAGGGGGAAGGGGGTTGTATTAATTTTTTCCTTGCCATAGCAATATCAAAAGCCAGCAAAAACACCATTTCAAAAATATTATAATTTTTGCAGACGGGTGTTTTGTTTTTCAATAATTATGTTTTCTTGGTAGGTATATGTTCTTACTGACTCGAATGATAAAGTTTGTAATTAATTTCTTTATTAGAATGGTATATTTATTTATTTTTTAAATACTTACCTACTGTGGATATCTACATATCTTTTAGCTTATAAATAATTAGTAAGTACTTATAAATAATGTATATTTAAGTAGGTATATAAGTTCATCAGTGTATAAGTCACCGAAGCCTAAAAATCAGACTATAGTGTCTGTAGTTGGTTTGGTGTGGTATGTTGGTGGTGGTTGTCAGTTGGCTATATAAATTTCAATTTTACCAGTTTTAAGCAAGTTCTATAAAGAAAATCCGTTTTAGATCCGAAATCTCATATCATCAACTATTGTGTATCAAGGTACGATTCACGCAGAATACCAACCGCAACGAAAGTGAAGTCCGATGAGCCGATGAATTAGAATCGTGGAGAAATTGCACAGATTCGCATATCCACTGCGGCATTAAATACGAGTAAGTGTGACGCTGCTTTTCTACGTACGATCGACTGCGTACGATTTATACAACAGTTTGACAATACGACAAAACCATAGCCAAATATACACTTACTATTCAGCCACGATCTATTAAGAAGCAGAATAGCTTAATGAGATCCTAAGATCAAATAAAAAAATCATCAGCTGAAGCAAAGCTGTAAATTATACTTCATCTGAAATTTCGTTGTCCGTATCCGTACCTCGCTGTAAGTAAAGTATGTAGAAACACAGATAAATATACTAAAAAATTAGAAAAAATGTAAGTACTTATTGTTAAGACACTGGCCTTACTGGGATAATCTTCGTAACATAAGTAGCTTTGTTTCATTAAAAAAGTTTACGAACTGCTAGTACTTACACTATGTTTGAAAACCAAGCAAGAGTTAAAAGTTCGAGCTTTCTTGGACACATGCTAGGAAGGGCTATAAAGTAAAAAGCAAGTTACGCCTACGATATCAATATGTTAAGGATATTTTTACATTTTACCAATGTCATAAACTTTCCCTGACAAATGTAGGCGGAGAGAAAAATTACGGTTGCGTCATTCACACCGATTCATTCTAGTAACGATTATAAAAAGTTTTTAGGCAGTAAAATATTAATAGGTGTTTGTTGCACAGAATAAGTGCTTAGTTGGTGTTACAGGTGGAGTAGATAGCGCAGTTAAATCTGCGTAGTTCGAAATGGGTACATTTGTTGTAGTTTAAGTTATAGGTACTTTAATTAGTTGAGTGAGAGCCTAGTTAATCTACGAAAATATAAACAAAGTCGAATTAGTTACCCTGTTTATAACACAAGAACGGCTGGACTGATTTCCATAATAATTGGTCTGTTCGATTTGACTTAAATAGCAGAATACCTACAAAACATCATTTTTTTTCATAAGAAAGCTGTAAAATATGGTATAACAATTTATATTTAAAATCGACTCGGGGATCCGCTAGCTATTAATATAGATCAGACCTTTTTTTAAATGAAGGTAAAATAGGTACATAATAATTTTGCCATGGGATAATATCTTGGTTACCTAACATGACATTCAGTTTAAAAAGTAGTTTTAAAAGTAGTGTGGGATCAGGTTTTTTGTAACAGCGGCAATCATTGTAGTGATTGCCGTATGACGATATACTGATGATAACATTTGTTATCATTCATTTCGACAGAGACCCAATACTTAGCGACTAACAGCATATTAGTAGCATTTTACAGGTCCTCCTCAAGTGTGCAGGCGTAGGGGCACGTAGGGCAAGACAATAGGTGTGCCATTGTCTGTATGGGGAGAGACACCACACAGACATGCGCCGTCCGCAGCATAACCCCATCTATTCATGTTTTCCTTGCTTAAAAGCACTTATTACACCATTAGAAAGGTACCACCCTAGCTAGGATCCTAACTAGGAAGTCCGAATCCTACTTAGGATCCTAACTAGGAAGGAAGGATGAATAGGATGGCTCAACTCTGATAACACATTGTCCGTATTTTCACGTCTAGCCGACGCGCTCGCTTGCACTGAAATGCTGGCATTAGTGACAGGGACAGCTACAGCCGAATCTACGGATATCGTCTTACAGAGTGGGGCCCCAGACACCATCCTAGTTAGCAAGCTTGCTTCCTAAACAGGAAGGTAAGAACTTAAGTAGTAAACTGTGATTACATCTTCCTATTTCCTAAGTAGGATACTACACAAAAATGATCGTGTAATATGTGCTTTAGGCTAACTTGTGCTAATAGCTGACAGATGATAATATAGGTAGGTAGACAGTGCATCGCTACATGTACACGCGTCAGTTCGAGTTCTCCTGAAGGAAAACGTGTGTTTTTCGTGAGGCACTGGAGGCGCGGTGCGGGCGACAACATTCTTGCGTTTTTGTCGTCTGCGGCTGCGCTCGCGCGTGATCTAGGACATTTCGAAGGCTAGAGAACGTATTCATGTGTGCTACGATATAACTTACTAAGCTGGCTGGTTGTTGTGTTTTATTATTTAACTTTATTGCGCCGAAATAGGGGTTTACCTACTTTTAATTGGTGGACTTAATGTATAATGATTTATGTGCTGGAGACATTTTGTCTTTTATAGTTTTTAATAATAATAAACAAGTGAGGGGGAAGAGTGGTGATTCACAATTCAAAGCTACATTTTAGACTGAGTTTGCACATTGCCTCAATTGAATAGTAGGTAGGTGTCTATGAGATGTTTCATCCTAGGACTAAGCTTGCTCTGTACTAAAGCTGTATGGAGCGGTTTTATTAAGAGCACAACATTAAATTAGATCGTCTTTTTTAACCCCCGACGCATAAAGAGAGGGGTGCTATAAGATTAACGTGTCTGTCTGTGTATCTGTCTGTGGTATTGTAGCTCCCAAACGGAAAAATCTATTTTCGTTTAGTATTTTTTTGTGTCATTTTATTGAATATTTTTTTATGTCATAGTTATATTAATAAATATTGTTTTAAATGGAAAGGAACCCAACCAAAATATGTAATGTCCTTCGTGCAGGTGAACGGATACAAAATACAACGAAACGGAGGATAGTGAGAGGTAGCAGATATAGGAATTACTTAGTTTTAGTACAACTATTGTAAGTAATCGATGCCACACGGGAGCTAGTCCAAGAAGATAATGCATGAATTGTGCTTTTTCAACACAAATAAAATATGTATCTACGCGTCAATTGTTAATAATTGACTGCCTCGGTAGTCTAGTGGTCAGCACGCTGGGTACTATCCACCAGGTCCAGGGTTCGAATCCCGGGTTAGGCCGATAGTGTTGGGTTTTTCTGTCTTGTAATAACTAGACCCAGCTCCGGAGTCAAGAAGTTGGCGGTGTTTATCACCTGTGCCTCGAAAAGAACGTTAAAATGTCGTTGGTCCTGCGCCTGATCTCTCACAATCACAAGTCATGACGGACTGCCGTCTTACCGAATTATGAGAGTGAAGTTACAGAGATTTGCATTGCGCACATACTTGTACCCTATAATATTTCCCCCGAAGTTGTAATCACAGAATAAATAATAGTACAACTGTAATGTAGCCTGTAGGAGGCCATTATTATTAATTAAAGCCCGTGTTACACTATCCTAATTAGTAATTAGTAAGTTAGGAACCCAAGTAGTGTAAACAGGATTAAACTTACTAACTTCGATTAAATCTTCCTAGTTTCAAATTAGATTTCCTACAAATAGGATGGTGTAATTGTGCTTTACTTGTATCAACTAGGTACCCTTTTTAGGGTTCCGTTCCCAAAGGATATAAAAGCGCGACCCTATTACTAAGTTTCTTTTTATTTCACTCATTTTACATGTAAGGTGCTTGTGGCGTAGTAGCGGAAGCTTTGGTAGTACTATCAATGTTAAGCAACCCACCCAAGGCGCGGTCGTGATTGGATGGGTGACCATTCCGACTATGTAAGTGACGTCGATTATATCTCCGTGTTTCGGAAGGCACGTAAAGCTATTGTTTTCGAATAATATCTTCATAGTTGTGGCGAGACCTTTTTTATATAGGCTAATTTTACTCAACTTTTTTTTTACATGTGATTGTATTTTCCATAAAAAAAGGTGACGGAAGACAGACACTCAAATGATACTTACTTTGCTGTTCGGTTTGCCAATTCCATGCCTTACACGGAAAATAGTGAGCCTGCTACATAATAGGAATTCAGAAAGAATCCTGCGCTACATGCTTTGACAAAACTAGTATCTTTAACGACAGTGTCGGGAAGTGTCGCTACCGGTTTGAAAACACTTTCCATTTTCTTCCTTGCCTCGATAGTTAAATCGCACCTGTGCATACCTATACATAAACACAATCCAACATTCTTCAGATTGCGAATGGCTTGCATAATATGGCAATATGCCAAAACGAAACGGATAAAAGGTCTTTCAACCCGGTTTCCGATACATTTTATGATTATTTTTGCATAATATTCGTCCATGATAATACGCAAAGGGTGCTAGCGAGAGAACAGCATTTGGTTGTGGTCGAAGTTCTAATTTTCAAATTTTGATCTCCGAGAGGTCAGTCAGACAACAGGTGCGCGTGCGACCTTTGCGCGCTCCTGAAATTCGCAACAACAATAAAATCGCGGAAATCGAAACCGACTCGGGTTACATCGTAGAGGTTACGTAAAGCTTTATGCTTAATTACAAGTCGCATACAACGTAAGGTCGTAGAAAGTGAATCGGCTCGTGTGAACCGTCAAAAAAACCCCGCCATCTTGGCAGTCTGTGGCGCGCAGCTAGCGCGAGTCGACGCTTCCCGCCGAAACGAGATTCTAATTTCGAACGCCTGTCATTATTATTTTTCACGCGCGTGTCAACGGCCAGTGTTAGTATTCGGAGTGCATCGATTGTAAATCGGTTATTTTGTTGGTGTTGTGAATAATGTGATAAAACAGTTGTGATCGTCGGCAATAAATTAAGGATTTTTTATAATATTTTGATGTATTATTTATGAAATGGGTGATTCAAGAAAAAGGAACTTCGTCAACACATTTTTGAAAATGGTGAGTCAGTGTAAAGTTTTTCTTTAATGAAATCGTTAATAGTAAACGTAGCGTTTAATTATCGCGAAATGCATCTGAAGCGTAGATTTCCTCGTTATTATTTTTTAATTGTAGGAAAGTAGACATTCATGCGCGCGTCTAATTAATAGAATAGAGTCGTTAAAGCTGTTGTAACAATTATTATAAGATCATTAGCATAATGGTACGTAATCGAGAATTATTTGGCAAGTTTTCTTTGGTCTAACGAAAGTTTTGGATCCACCCAAGCCGGATTTGTTGAGTAACGGACTGGTTCGATTTAATCTGTATATAATCGCGTATTCCGATTTGAATTTTCACTCGATTAGTTGTGCGGTGGTTTCTCTGTTTATGCAAAAATTGGAATATTCTAAATAAACGTATAGATATTTTTAGCGAAAAATCAACTATTTGATTAACAATACGCGTATCCGACGGTTAACTAACGTGAAGTTAAGGGATACTTTATTATAACTTACTGCACATTCAAACAGCGTTGCTGTCTGTGGTCATAGCAATTCTCAAAAGTTGTTGTACACAGCAGCTAAACATTTGCTTTCAAGGCTTTTATTGACGCTATTTCATTGTGTATAACTATATTCTTCTAACACATAGTCCGTCACATGTAGACGTCAGCAGAGTCTTCTGACATGTTGAAGGTACCTCTTCGTATTCTCATTACTTGCATTTCAGGAATTTAACATCGTCAAAAATTCAAACAATTTTGCAAGTAACGCAATGAAATGAATGGTTTTGTAATTTGCTTGTCAATTATGGTAATCTATTACTAATTCGTTATTCGTAATCAAAGCGTAGCTACCAAAAGTTATGTTGCGTAACTTTTAACAGCATTACAGGTTTTGTCTTCGGAGCTCATCATTAATATAAAATTATGATACTAACGGATTTCCGCGACTTTGCCCGTGCAAAGAGTAAATAAGTTCCCTTTCCACACCTTTGAAGGATGATTGCCGGAATAATAATAATCCTATGCCCTTTTTATGACGACCACCGTAATCGAATGGTGTCGCCACCGCTGAGGTCCCGGGTTCGATACTAGAGGTTCGGTCAGGTCAATAAGAAATCCATATTTTTTTATTCCATAAAATCTTGTCACTGGTATGGCTGGGCGTTGTAGTCGTTGTTTCTGATTTCCACAACAAAAGTACTTTAGTTACCACTTTGGGCTCAGAGCAATGTATGTGATGTTGTCAAATATATATTAAGATACTCCACCTATTTTTATATCAAACATGTAAATCGGTTCAGAGGTTTAATGAAATGGGTCAAAGTCAGATAGACAGAGTTACTTTTAGATAGAACTCAACCCCAACTTCTATTACGTATTCTTGTATAGGACCCATAACAGTATCAGCTAATCAGAATTCGTTTACCTATATAAAAACCTAAGAATAAATAAATAAATCAAATTTCACTTACAAAAATTAATTGACTGTGTCATCCGGTAGGACTCGAACCCACGTCCCTTCGCTATCCGGGCGAGTGCTCTTACCAACTAACTCTTAACTGATGGTTAAGTATCTTAACTGATGGTTAAGTATCTTAACTGATGGTTGAATATTTGTAAAAATATTTCCATTGGATACATGCGGGTACATTCCCCAAGTATTGATGAAATCGAACGCCGGCTCACTGGCGTAGCAAGCACTTGCCAAAATTCGTCGACTGACTAACGTCCTCCGTAGCTTAGTTGGTAAGAGCACTCGCCCGGATAGCGAAGGGACGTAGGTTCGAGTCCCACCGGATGACACAGTCGATTAATTTTTGTAAGTGAAATTTGATTTAATTTCGTAAAAACTTGCAAAATTATTGCTTAAGTTATAAAAATATAATAAATAAATAAAAAAAAACAATGAAAAAGTTGTTAGCTGTAATTATCACCATAAGAATGTAGCAATGCAACAGACCTTTCAAAACTTATACCATTCGAAAACCATGCGTGCGACAGCAACTATACCCGGCCCGGCGAACCTTCATCCCTATGACAGTTCATGTTAGTGATGGGTCGAGTCGATGTAACTTAATGTGATTTGGCTACCGCCCTTCCACTGCCAATATAATGCTTTAAAACTTTGTTTTGATGATTGGGATCGAGACGTGCGATACGACAACATTGTAGATGAGCCGTTTTTGATAAAGGTAGGCGACAGCAGCTGCAGTTCAGATTCCGAGTTCGTGACACAAACCCTAATGTCATTATCAGATTTAGATTAAAATATATAAATAAATGATCGCTGAACAGCTTTTGTTTTATATGGTTTTGTCCTACAGTAATTTTTTTAATTCTCTTGGGTATACAATCGTGAGTGCATGTATGCCGCGCTCCGTTCTATTCAATAGAGAATGTACTAATACTTAAGTATGAAAAAGTAATGACACTCATAATTATCACTTAAATATGCCACACATGAAAACTAATACTAATAAAATCTAATCTTAAATAAAACAAAACCTGGTGTCCCCAGAAATATTTTATAAATTTGAGTGAAATAAAAACAATTTCATGCATTTCACTTTTTAACATTCAGCACCTATATCTTAAATGATTATAAATCATGTACACTCGTTTCGATTATCGACATTTGTTTATCGATATTTTCCCGCACTAGTCGATATCTTCCGAACGAAGTAACTTTTGCAGGATGTAAACGTAAAGTCTGATTGAGATTATTTCTTGTAAATGTTAATAATTGTTATAATTCCGACGGAATATCATTATAATGGCATATATCTACCGAAATTCAATAAATGGCATTTATAGAAGCCTCCAATTCGATTCTAATGTAACGGTGACGCCACTACAAGGTTGTGTCGTAGGAATAACTGTCAATGTCATAGGGATCAAGGTTCGCCGGGCCGAGTATAGCAAAGAACAACATTTTTACTGCGAACTTTTTGTTGTCAAGTAGAATTTTGGTGTTTTCCTTGTTGCTGGTTAGTAAGTCAGTTATTGTGATAACATTTTATACACTTAATTTGATTTTCTTTTCTGATTGATTTCTAGCGTTTTCATAATCTGTTGCGCCTGACAATTTGTGATTAGCAACGATTGGACAGCCTCCTTAGCTCTTCCTGTAAGACATTTCCGGAGCCTCGCAACGTTTTCTATTTCGGTGTAATGGCTCTCTGTTTCTCTGTAGACTGTCTTGAAGTAGAGCCAGTTTTCATGCGCGCCGTTGAACTGTGGTAGCTCAAAAAAACTGTCACGATGCGATGAGACGCGCAAAGCCGTTGCGAGGGTTGTTCCAAATTCGGTAAGATCCATTTGCGCGATAGCGGGTACTATCTCTTGACGACCTTCTATTTTCGTCTGTCGATAACTATTTAGTTCCTCTGGTATTTTTCTATACTGTGGCACGTAGGTTTTTCTACTATGCGATTGCGACGCTGCCGGCGTGAATGATTCGCAGTATTCTTCCTCGTCGGACTCGTCTTGAATAGCCTTGACGCGGGTGAGGGCTAACTGTAGCTTGAGGCGGGCTATTTGCTCTTCGGCCCTAGCCAATCGACGGGCGCTGTCGGAAATTACGGTGGTAGCCCGTGATGGCTGCTTCTGTCCTCCAACATCGTCTGTTGTTTCTGTGGCCGACTGTACTGGAAGGTAAAACTCTTCTTCTTGGCTATGTTCGATGGCAGACGATGATGACGTCATCTGGTCGGCGGTGACGAGCTGCGATGCGGACTTCTGACTTTTACTTTTCTTTGATTTCGTCATGATGCCGACTGTACTATTTATCTATGCTGACTTTACTTTAATCCTCCGCGAAGACGGTCGGTGTTCTTGAAGTTCTCTTTTTCAAGATGAAAACAACGATACGGATCGAAGGACCAGAAAAATGTGCGGGACGGCTGGAGTGGGTGAGCGGAGTGGACTGTATTACGGTAGGCTGTGCGCTGGTTCACGGAACTGTATGTAGGTACTCCGGTAGACGGTGTCTCCAGTCGCTGCACACTGTAGACGGTGGGTAGATCGTTGGTCGTCTAAGTGGAAGACTGCTATAAATTCGCGAAGTACGGTATCCAAGTCGTAGAAGGGATCGGTGTCCTAAAATCGATGCGGAGGTCTTCACTGTATTAGATTCCCTGTAGAGGTTCGTTCGGAGGCGCTGGGAGCTCTTCTGCTCTTGGTAGTACTCGGTATGTTACCAGAGAACTGATGCTGTTCTAAACTGTTATGCAAACTATAATTCAAAACTATAAACTGTAATGCTTGCTGCGGCCGAGCCACCGGTTTATATAGTCCCACGCGCAGTTCAAGTCCCGCCTTTTTTCTGGAAAGTGCTGTCAACGTCAAGCCGCCTCGATTCGGGAATGCACGCGAAAACTCTGTACACATCTCGTGCCGAAACTCCCAGTCAAAACCCGACCTTATTCCATGCGTCATAAGGTCGTCATCAGTTCGCGCCGGGCAGCGGTCGTTGCGTCGATGCGTGGCGTACGTAGCTATACATGTATAGCGCCCATTGTATTCGAGCGCGGCTATATCTATTCTATAAGTATAGCTAATCCGAATATTTTTGTTTACTATTATTTTTAACTAATTTACGCGGACTCTGTAAAAGTCGTCCTGTACAATATCTGTGCTAAAACTTATTAAGTTAGTTTTTGGATGAATGACACGTGACGGAGTTCTAAAAATTGTCATCAATACTAAAATATTTATTTTGTTTTTGATGATATTTACAAATGCTTTGTCGCACGGATGATAAAACAGTCTTCATGGTTTAGTCGACGAAAATAGCTTGAACTTCTTTATTTTACACAGCACATGGTTTTATAGCCCAGCTACAAAAATGTCTACTTGCGAATGTTCTATAAAACTTTTAAAAGAAATAGACTGACTTTGTCAGGTTTGTATGAAAAGTTTTTAAGCAAAATCATTAAAAAATGGCAGTCAACTAGTATTTTGTAAAAGGTAAAGTTTATGAGTCAGTTTATAGAAAATTGACCTCTGGAACTCACTTTATTATTCCCAAGTGACACATATTTGATAGTGACTTTTTTTAGTTCGTCGCTAGTTTAAGGCATAATACTGTAGTCGCAAAATTTATCCGCGAGCGTCCTTGAGTGCGCCCGCGCACATTCCCCGTCGAATTCCGGCTCTTCGCGACTGCTTATAATCTTAGTATTTTGTTGTAAAGTGACACTTACAGCTGAGAGAATAAAGACGGAGATAATAAACAGTTGAGCTGCTTTTCGATTGTACTAGTACTAACTTTATTAATTATTAGGCTTAGAATGTTCGGAAACGATTACTTTATTGCAAATGAAGACTCTATCGCAAATGCGTTTTTGCGATAGAGTCTTCATTTGCAATAAATCTGAAAACGTATGTTTTAAGTTTGTAGACGCAAAATTCATTTAACATGAAACAGGGCTAGATTTTGATAATATTCCAGACATATTATTGCTAGTTTCACTGTAGTTTTTGTAAATTTATAAAAATGTACTGTACTTAGCTCCGCTGCTGTTTAAGCTGTGCTGTGATGCTGTAGATTATAACAGAACTCAAGCAACAAATTACACTCTTCAATTAACCACCAGAAAAATACTTATTTATCACAACCAAATAAAACATTGTGCTCACAAGAAAAAAATGTTTGCTACAACTCGATCTCGTAGCGCTTCCGTAGCATTAGTAAGATCTTACCGTCGTTTCATACAAAAGAGTTCAACGCGCTGCTAAATCGCGAGCCCATACAAAAGAAGTATGCGTGTGCCATTTGTATGAAGTAGAAAATGATATATCACTGTCGCGTTATCTTGGCATAAGGCAAGCTTGTGTAGGTTGTATAAGGCTTGATAATATGTTACTGGGCCGTGATGGATGTAGCTTGAACAGCGGTGAAATTATGTTTAGTTGAAGTTTGTTTGCTTACGATTATAGGATTAATTAAGTAAAATAACGTTTTTTGGAGGTAAAGTTGGCAATTCATCGAGATTTGAAAAAAATGATATCGCCAATTAAATAACACAATAGATAAATTCAAAATTAATAACTGTAATAGAGAAAAAAACGAAAGTTATAATAAACTTTGCTGAATAATCTAACTTTACCAGTTTTTTTTAATTTATTACAAAACAATAGATTTTTATTTTTTTTCTCTATTTTGGATTTTTGTCAATAAGGATAAATAGTAGGCCCTTATTATATTTTTATAACTTAAGCAATTATTTTGCAAGTTTTTACGAAATTAAATCAAATTTCACTTACAAAAATTAATCGACTGTGTCATCCGGTGGGACTCGAACCCACGTCCCTTCGCTATCCGGGCGAGTGCTCTTACCAACTAAGCTACGGAGGACGTTAAAACTTGCAAAATAATTGCTTAACCCATTCGCTGCCAATTTCGAGACACAATAGAAAATTAATTGTTATCTCGCACCGGTGCGTGCTGTGGCATGGAACCAGTTAAGTTATAAAAATATAATAAGTTAAGCTGATTTTATCTGATGGTTAATTCTGGCGTAGCAAGCACTTGCAAAAATTCGTCGACTGACTAACGTCCTCCGTAGCTTAGTTGGTAAGAGCACTCGCCCGTATAGCGAAGGGACGTGGGTTCGAGTCCCACCGGATGACACAGTCGATTAATTTTTGTAAGTGAAATTTGATTTAATTTCGTAAAAACTTGCAAAATAATTGCTTAAGTTATAAAAATATAATAAGGGCCTACTATTTATCCTTATCGACAAAAATCCAAAATAGAGAAAAAAAATAAAAATCTATTGTTTTGTAATAAATTAAAAAAAATGGTGAAGTTAGATTATTCAGCAAAGTTTATTATAACTTTCGTTTTTTTCTCTATTACAGTTATTAATTTTGAATTTATCTATTGTGTTATTTAATTGGCGATATCATTATTTTCAAATCTCGATGAATAGCCAACTTTACCTCCAAAAATCGTTATTTTACTTAATTAATCCTAAAATCGTAAGCAAACAAACTTCAACTAAACATAATTTCACCGCTGTTCAAGCTACATCCATCACGGCCCAGTAACATATTATCAAGCCTTATACAACCTACACAAGCTTGCCTTATGCCAAGATAACGCGACAGTGATATATCATTTTCTACTTCATACAAATGGCACACGCATACTTCTTTTGTATGGGCTCGCGATTTAGCAGCGCGTTGAACTCTTTTGTATGAAACGACGGTAAGATCATACTAATGCTACGGAAGCGCTACGAGATCGAGTTGTAGCAAACATTTTTTTCTTGTGAGCACAATGTTTTATTTGGTTGTGATAAATAAGTATTTTTCTGGTGGTTAATTGAAGAGTGTAATTTGTTGCTTGAGTTCTGTTATAATCTACAGCATCACAGCACAGCTTAAACAGCAGCGGAGCTAAGTACAGTACATTTTTATAAATTTACAAAAACTACAGTGAAACTAGCAATAATATATCTGGAATATTATCAAAATCTAGCCCTGTTTCATGTTAAATGAATTTTGCGTCTACAAACTTAAAACATACGTTTTCAGATTTATTGCAAATGAAGACTCTATCGCAAAAACGCATTTGCAATAGAGTCTTCATTTGCAATAAAGTAATCGTTTCCGAACATCCTAAGCCTAATAATTAATAAAGTTAGTACTAGTACAATCGAAAAGCAGCTCAACTGTTTATTATTTCCGTCTTTATTCTCTCAGCTGTAAGTGTCACTTTACAACAAAATGCTAAGATTATAAGCAGTCGCGAAGAGCCGGAATTCGACGGGGAATGTGCGCGGGCGCACTCAAGGACGCTCGCGGATAAATTTTGCGACTACAGTATTATGCCTTAAACTAGCGACGAACTAAAAAAGTCACTATCAAATATGTGTCACTTGGGAATAATAAAGTGAGTTCCAGAGGTCAATTTTCTATAAACTGACTCATAAACTTTACCTTTTACAAAATACTAGTTGACTGCCATTTTTTAATGATTTTGCTTAAAAACTTTTCATACAAACCTGACAAAGTCAGTCTATTTCTTTTAAAAGTTTTATAGAACATTCGCAATTTAGTAGGCCCTTTTATCGCCAGTCGAACCCGGAGACACATGTATTTATATGATCAACACGAGGTTGAAAGATTGTGGAATTTGACAGATCTCGGCAGGTTGACTTGCATATTTTTCAAGGAAAAATGACCAATTAAATGTTCGATTTCCTTCTTGGAATTGAGGACAGAACAACATATTATAGTAAAGGACATCTAAATCTACAAGAAGGCTATCTTGATAGAGCAACAGATACTTACGTTAATAAGCTTTTCATTGTATATTCTTGACTGATAACTAACGAAAATTAAATAAACATTTTTGTCTCCCATGTCAAATATGATATAGCACCCAAACGTGTACCTTAACAAGCTATAAGCATATACAATCAGCAGCCTTCATCGTTGGCTGCGTTTTTCCACGCCCCTTGCGACCTAGAGAGCCTGCGCCTGCGTTGACCGGTTTGACACTTTAACTTGGCACTTTGATAAATATATACTTTGTATGTTAAATTTTCAATTTGTCCTAAACTCTATATAAGTACTAAGAAGCTGACTGGATAGTTGAATCAAATTGAAATAGCAGAGTTCAGACAAAGATCAATGGTAATAAAAGCTTACGTTTTGAACGGAGTCTTGCGACCACTCGCATTAATCCTATTGGTTGAAGTTAGCTTAACACTTGTAGGTACTATTATTTATTCTGTGGCTTAACTTAGTGTTAATTTCATTGTGACGTTGCTTTCAGTTTGGTGGCATATTTTGTTTTAACTATTGCGAAAACAAAATTAAGACAATCTGACAATCTGGGCCCCTATAAGATTCAATTTATTCTACAGAAAACTCGACATCGCCTATGAAATGTCCAAAAAATGTACACCAAAGTCACACGATGTTTCGATGGCTTATTTTAGTTTCTTGTCTGCCTCGTTGGTCTAGTGGTCAGCACGCTGCGTACTATCCACGAGGTGTTAGTTTTTCCCGGGTATGAATCCCAGGTCGGGCCGAGAGTGTTTGGGGTTTTTCTGTCGTGAAATAACTCCGGCACAGCTCCGGAGTCAGGAATTTGGTGGTGTGAACACCCCCGTGCCTCGGAAAGCACGTTAAGCCATTGGTCCTGCGCCTGATCTCTCTACGGTCATGTCGGGCTGCCGTCTCACCGAATCATGAGAGTGAAGGAACAGAGAGTGCACCTGTGTATTGCGCACACACTTGTGCACTATAATACGAGTATCTCCCGCGCATTTGGCTGATTTCGGTTGAGATAGGCCGCTGTAGTGAAAATTCGGCAAGGAGACATTATTTAGTTTCTTAAATTTTGTTTGGGATGGAGAACTTGTCTAGGTTCCCTGTTGCTTATTATAGTAAAAAATGCGAGTTCCGTATTTTCTGTACTATCGTGACAGGGATGCCTACACCGGAAAATACGAACATCGTATTACATAGTAGAGTCTCCGACAAGTAACCACGTGGTACCACACCCGGCAAACACTTGCTCAAGTCCACAAGAAGCGTCCCAGTTTGTTACGTACGATGTTGTAACCAGTACAGCAGCTAATGTACTCGTATGTGAGCATACCTTCTTTTTCGACGGGTTGCGCAACTGATTTATTTGCTATGAAACACTTGCTTTTGGGGTTTATTTGGTTTTAGCGAAATTTTTAATTTATTGGGCAATAAAATCCGTTTTAGGTGTTACGCGATGAGAGAGCTGCTCAAATTATGACATCATGGTTATCAGTTAGTTTCACCGTAAAACCAATGGTGAATGTTAGATATAAAGAATAAAATATCAATCATTGAGAGGTCTTTGGGAACACCATAAAACTAACAAACTAGAAGGGAGCGATAGCTTTGGAATAAGTCATGTAATCTAATTCTATACACATAACTACTTACTTATCATAAGTAATATAGAATAATCAATGAGCTACTGACCTATTAATAAAATGGTTAGTGGCGACCCTGGTATATATAGGGTCTGAAACAAAACAACAATATATACGCGTTACAAAATAGTCTCTCCTTATTTGATCTTCAATTCAATTATTTGTTTTCATAAGCAATTAGCTTACTGTTGTTCACATCCGTACATTCTTAAACGTATAACCATAGAGCATAAACGATGCAATTCCCAGTGCGTTATCTGTAGAAGGGTATCAATATACAACCTTCAAGGGTGTGGCGACAATATCTCGCAATGTCAACTGGTTTCGGCTGTTCTCTCTCAATATTCTCAGCTGGAATCTGATAAATTCGACCTTATTGCAAACCTGATAAAGAAGTTACATGATAACATGGAAAGGATTTTGTTGAAGTTAAAGATTGGATTCGTATTTGTTTATTTTGTTATTATAACTAGTTTAATAAGTTTCAATTATTTGACTGTAGAAGAAACTAAGATTAAACAAGCCTACATACTACAATTCATATTTTTCTCTAATGCAATATTATTTCTATAACTTATCAGCCTTAGAACTAAGCTTTAGAAGTTGTGCTATATGATGCTGTAAAATATGGTTGACTGTTCTAACTGAGTGTTGAAACTAAATTATTTGTTATAAAAATAAGACTTATTTTACAACTATAAAGTTTTACTTGTACGTTATTACGTACGATGATTTTATTATTAAATATTAAGAACATTGGGTAATTTCTACGGGTAGCCATAAGCCAAAATGCAAAGCCCAGTTTATTCGTGATCGACATTTCTTTCATTAAAATATTATAAGAATAGAAGATATTTGCAAATTATTGACGTAATAAGCAAGCATTTTGATTTTTCATATGAGTTTAATTGCAATAGAATATGGATTCGAATTTGTGGTAAGTAAGTCCACTCGGACACCCAAGCACCCATTATTCATGTTTCTCTTAACAACTACCTTTTTTCATTTTCATATACAAACTAAAGGTCACCCAAAAAGAAATAGTCAATTACCAGAACTTGTTTACTGAATGCATAAAATGCAGTCTTCCTTCATTGACCTTTCTACTAGGAGACCCTGAAGGTTGAATATAATTTGTAGCTGGTAAATACCCAGGTACTTTAAAAAAATCTTTTATGAAGAGCTTTAGTGGTAGTGGTAATTACTACACTACCTTATTGGTCTAGTGGTCCGCTGGCATCTGTCGTAAAGATTCCAGGTTCAAATCTCGTCTTGTGTCGCGCTGAAAGTAGTTTCTGAGTTTTTCTGTCTTGAAAATAATTTATTGTCAGAAACAGTTTAGAGAAAATTGGTCATGATATTACTAACGTTCCTCGGAAAGCACTTTGAGCTGTTAGTCCTGCACCTGATCTCTCTCTGGTCAAGGAACAGGGTGTACTTGTGTGTTGCGCATATACTTGTTCACTTAATATCTCCTGCGCAGTTGGTAGAATGGCCGTAGTCGAAATAGGCCCATCGATTTTCAAAATTATTGACCGCTTGTATTCAGAGCGATCTTATTACCGACTATTTAATTGATTTTATAACTAACGGAACTATGTCGAAGACTCAAGATGCAAGTTTTATCAGTCAGTTATGCCAATATATTGCTACTTTACTGTTTTTGCATATATTTTACACAGAAGATGAAGACACCTAAAGATCGGGCAGTAGTAAAGTATTGCCACACCACGCATAATGTTTGGGCAAACATGGCTTTCTACAAACTGTGCCACGACTACGAGTGTTGGGTTTCATTCATTAGTGTGATTGCGCAATCGGTATGCGATTTTCTATAATCTTACATTTCTACAGTCATTATTGGTCATCTGTCGGCGGAGTGAGTATAGAATTATGATTGGAGAACGCGGATATTTTGTTCTGCTGAGCCTAAAGTTCGCCACATATCATCACTTCAAGGGCCAGCTTCGATGTAAGTAAGACTGTAAATCAATGTACAGGGTGAAACTCTACGAGTTTTGAGAATCACTTGTAGTGTTTTTACCCGACTGCGGAAGGAGAATTATGTTTTTCGAGAGTATGTTTGTTTGGCACACCCTACAGCCTAAACGGTTGGACAGTTTTTGACACATGAGGTGTCGTTGAATTCGTCGGAATTGTAGTAGTGACATAACTTAAGCTATATAAATTTCAAAAATGACACTCAAATGGAAACAAAGGGTGGGGAGGGGAGTTGATTTTTTTCTTCTTAATAGCAATATGGATATCAAATGAAAGGCAGTGACAACACCATTTTAAAAATATTATATTTTTGCAGTCAGTTGTTTAGTTTTTTTTTAATAGTTATGTTTGTTTATTTTTAAGCAAAATGGCTCACATCTGAAAGTCATACAGGCGACCTTATCCTCACATTAGTCGTAATATTTTTTACAAAAATTTTTTAGACAACTCTACATAGTATTAGTTTTAGATAGTTATATAAAATATAAACAAATCATTATTAAATTCCCAGAATAACTGACAATCAGGATGTAATTTCATAGGAACTATTTGCGAATTGCTATCAATCAGAGAAAATTACATTTTAACTTCTCAAATTAAAACCCGATTCGGATCTCAGTCTCACTAATTTAAACCATTGTTTTCAAACAACAGCTTTTTAAAAATAGCTTTTATTGCTTCTTGTGCTTCAACGAATATTGAATAAAAAAATGCCGAATTTGTCCACCCGTTCTCGAGTTTTCACTTAGCAGCACATTTAGCGTTTTATGGATAGGAAGTGTATATTGGTTGGTCGTTACTGGTGTTTATAGGAAAATAAATGATAATTGTATTGCTGACCCTACACCTCAAGGTGTGAATCTGTAGCAGCATCCAAAATGGCCTATTGTGGTGTGTTAGATCGAAGATAAGTGCTTTTTCGTGAGAACATCCACTTTGGACCGGAAGCTGTAACAATATGGTGCAGCACTATTGTTTTAGGCTTATAAATAGCAAAACAACCTCGATTGGGTATCTGGGTAAATACTGAATTGGAGGCTGTTTTGTAAGATAGTAGATAATTGTAGAAGGTAACTGCTAAAAATACCTAACGTTAATGAAATTAAAAAAGTGCGGTAATCTTACAAAAATTAGAAAACAGCTGAATGCATATATTTTTTTCTGTGTTTGAGTTGTGGTGGTTTTGTACAAGGTTTAGTTTCCTACTATGTATCATATTATATATTTGTGATCTGGTTATCCGTTAATAAATATATACAATTTTGATTAGAATTTGAATCTCGCGAATCACCCGACTTTTTGAATCACACTCAGGTGCAGAAACGTAATTTAAATTTTATCCTTTTTTTTACGTATAGCCTGCTGCGATACAAGCATGCTAAAGTGCAGGAGCCGCTAGTGAAGCATTTCAATATTGTAACAATTGAGGCAAATGAATGATTTATTATTTATTTAGTGGCTCAATAGAATTACTATGTCAATGCAATTATTGTTATAAAAAGAAACGAACGTCAATTCTACCAGAAAACTAAACCGCAATATTTAAATAAATATTCCCATTGAAGAACATGACCGACTTTTTATCGTAAGATACACTTAATTTCGTAACTTACAAAGTTGTTAATTAAACAAGTATGGAGGTGAGTTACGCTACTATTTATTTATCGGTCTGCAATATTTAATATTTGCTTCCGCGGGATCGTAAGGCGTTATGTAAGTCTAGAAGTGTGTATGCTAATTAATTTTGGATAATTAATACCTATGTGAATTATAATATAATAATATAGCTCAGCTACCTAATAAATTAGTCGCTAATTAAAAGTTATGCAACTCTCCACAGGAGTGTAGGTATATTCTTTGACTTAGGTTTGTGTTGAACAAAATCATTTATAACATGAGACCAAATGAGACAGTAAGAAGCTGAAAAATCAAAAAGCCTGTATCCAATTTGTTAGATCTATCTGCTAAACAAACAACCGCCATTTTTTTATTTTTGTTTTGATTTTAAATTCCGAAATAAGCATAATGAAAAAAAATAAACACACGTAAGCGTAAGCTTGTGCTATGGCGACTAGGATAACGGATAGACATACTTATATATAAGTTTATACATCCATGACTAAGGTACAAATTGCTCGTGCTCTTCGTACAAACATTTGCCCCCCGCAACCTCTGGTTTTGTAGTCCGGAACGCGAACCACTACACATAGACGGTCGTCGGACGGTCGTCCGAAATCAGACCAGAGTCCGTCAAAGTACGTCATTTGATTTTAAATATGGAAAACCGGACCGTGACTGACGGACGTAGTGCGTAAGCTGTCATACAAATAGTTTTACAACTACGCCGGACCGAATTTTAATTACAGACTCGGATCGTCGAATCGGACGTAGTGCCAAACCACTCTGTTCCAATCTCTATCATTCTAAAAAACACCTAACGGCAACGAGTTAAGGTCACGTCTTGCGATTAACAATCCGCCTGTAGACAAGTTTGAAACTGTTTAGAAAATTGGCATACCAACACCAAACCCTCGCTCTACAAATCACTGAGTCTAGTAGGTATTTGACAAAGCTATTCCTCTACCCACACCAGTGTACGAGTATGTTGTAAACCAGAAGACATTATGATGCACATATCAACCCCAGTTTAAGATTTTTTGACACTTACAGTGTTATTTTATTTACATAAGTTTAAGTAAGAAACCAAAAATGTGTAAACAGGATTTGGGTTTCTGATTTAAACTTATAAAAGTAAAATAGTGTTAAAAATATTAAAGCTAGAGTTGATAAGTCTCTTACGGTGTTATTTTAAAAAAAAATAAACCAGGTTTAAAATAGGTCTAAATATTAGCCGACAACAGAGGAATGAATGACACATTTGTGACATAACCTAATAGAGAAGCGCTTTTCTAATTGGCTAGCTAATATCTTAGTCCTGTCTTAAACCTGCTAGTAAGTTTTTGGAATAACGGGGTTAAGGTTTTGCTTTTTTATTTAAACTTATACAAATCAACTCTGATTGCTTCTGAATAAATTATGTAGTTCCAATTTTTTGAGACCTAACCTTTTTTAAGGCTGCACTTGCGCCAAATATTAATTTAAGCAGTAGAGTAGGTAGATACATAGAAATACGTCACGTAAATTGATAAAATAAACGTTACATAATGCTTATGCTATATGAATGACAGAGTATCATAAGAACTCATTTCATTCGTTTCTACGTAAAAGCCTACATACACTGTCAGCTCTATTATAATATCCTTCTTTTACTTAGGATTATCTACCTACTGACAGAACTCGTGTTCATAACTCTACTTAATGTAAATTCATTACGCTGTCTTCGGAAATTAAATCAACATTTGGAGGTAATCTCCTAAAACCACTGTTATTGTAAGTAATGGTGTCATAATAACTTGAGTCTGTTTCTCATTTTCAAGTAGGTCTAACCACAATCTGCCTTTAGATAACTCGCCACCGCACTGTTGCACCTTCGCCACGAAATTATATGTCATTTGTCGTTTATTCCCATCATTATTATTTCAGTCGGCAGTTTAGTGCATTCCTTGCCTCATTTGTTTTCTGGTATTTTTTCTATTGTTAGAATGGACTCACGGTTCGGTTAGGAACAGGTCATTCTCTGAGGCTTTGAATAGTTATATACTTTACATGTCTCATTATACTGGTACAGATCCAAAATGGTCCAATTTCAAAAAAGCTGGTTTCTACTGCTTTTTAAAACATTGTTTTTCTTGGGTTGATCTTTTTATTGACAATAATTTTTAACCATAATTATGTATTTAGAGCGAAACTAATACTCGTATGCTGTTTTTTGTATATGTAAACTCTACACAATCTATAGTAATAATAACATTTAAACTACTAATCTTGTCAAACCCCATAAGACCCACGGGCGGGTTGATAACAATTAATTTTCTATTGTGTCTGGAAATATGATACGTGAAGGTTTAACTTTTATTCTAAATGTTACGTATGTGCTACCGGACCGCCTCGTTGGTTTAGTGGTCAGCACGCTGGGTACTATCCACGAGGTCCCGGGTTCGAATCCCGGGTCGGGCCGAGAGTGTTTGGGGTTTTCTGTCTTGAAATTAGGGGAGGTCAGCTCAAAGCGGCCACCTTTACTTTGAGGTGTAAAAAACTTACTAAATAAAATGATTTATTATACTATAGGTAGGAAAAACATTTGTTCTTCATTGTGCGTAATCCAAATCTGCAAAAAGTTGAAAATACATATTATGACACGTAAATTACGAAAAGGTGGCAAAAAGCCGCTTTGCCCAAGGTGCCGCCCAAAGCGGCCATGGGGGTAAGGGCAAAGCGGCCAGTCCAGTAATGTATGAGAAATAATTTTCTATTGTGTCTGGAAATATGATACGTGAAGGTTTAACTTTTATTCTAAATGTTACGTATGTGCTACCGGACCGCCTCGTTGGTCTAGTGGTCAGCACGCTGGGTACTATCCACGAGGTCCCGGGTTCGAATCCCGGGTCGGGCCGAGAGTGTTTGGGGTTTTCTGTCTTGAAATTAGGGGAGGTCAGCTCAAAGCGGCCACCTTTACTTTGAGGTGTAAAAAACTTACTAAATAAAATGATTTATTATACTATAGGTAGGAAAAACATTTGTTCTTCATTGTGCGTAATCCAAATCTGCAAAAAGTTGAAAATACATATTATGACACGTAAATTACGAAAAGGTGGCAAAAAGCCGCTTTGCCCAAGGTGCCGCCCAAAGCGGCCATGGGGGTAAGGGCAAAGCGGCCAGTCCAGTAATGTATGAGAAATGAACATTTTTTGCCAATAATAGTTTAAAATCAACATGTATTTTTTATAAAACCTATGGTGTCAATCACACATTTAAAAACTCTTAAAATTAATGCCATTTTTAATCAACTGTGTTTTTAATAACTAAAATAAATATGTTTTCAAACGTTATAAACAAAAATTGGTGAAAATTTGATTGCTATAGATTAAATTGAGCCTTGTTGTTCCTTCACGTTTTTGATTGCTAGCGCCATTGTACTTTCGCCCCATAACCCTTTGGAAGTTTTTCATTTATAATTGTTGACCATCTAAACAATATAATCAAGTATTATAATTCGAAGTATTACACATTTATTTAAGGGCAAAGCGGTCAGTTGGCCGCTTTGCCCCAGCCGCTTTGCCCTTTTCGTGCACTTTATTTCAAAAATTAACCGCTGTCATATTTTACAATAACTTTGTAAGCAAATAATACACAAACATAGTCTAATAAATGAGTGTTAAGGCGCATTAGATAAAAGTAATAAGTTATGCATGGTTTAGATCAAAACAAGCTGGACTTACCTCGCATTTTTTTAAGGACCAAATATTAAAAAATCGTCACTGCACGCACGCGCTTGCAGTGACCGATGCCGAATGACTGATCGGGGCGGGGCGGGAGGTTAGCTGTAAGACGAACCGGTAAAGTTCGTTATGACATTTAATAGAACCGTATTCAGAGCCATGGCCGCTTTGCCTTCTGTGGCCGCTTTGAGCTGACCTCCCCTACTCGAACACAGCCCCGGAGTCAGGAAGTTGGTGGTGTTAACACTCCCGTGCCTCGGAAAGCACGTTAAGCCGTTGGTCCTGCGCCTGATCTCTCTACGGTCATATCGGGCTGCCGTCTCACCGAATTATGAGAGTGAAGGAACAGAGAGTGCACCTGTGTATTGCGCACACACTTGTGCACTATAATATGTCCTGCGCAGTTAGCTAATCTCTTTTGAGATATGCCACCGTAGTCGAAATCGGCTAGGAGGACATCATGTGCTACCGAATATAGGCGTCTCACATGGCTCGACCCGTTTTATTATTTTACCATTTGTTCCTGCTCTCAGTTTAGTTACAGATTAACATCGAGAACGTAACTTTCGCGCTCGATGCAGATTGATGATACCTATATATCTTCGATAAGTTTAGTGGAAATCAAGTAACAGCTACTGATGATCACACATGACAGATGACAGTCAACATTGTCGCCGGGTTGCGCAACACCAATCACTGGATCGGATAACAAGCGACAATGCCAGTCACTGAATTTTCTCTCAAGCGAAAGCATACGTCATTGGCAAGTTACTGCTAATATGATAGTGATATCTATGTGTTAGGACGAGTTACGTTTAGATTTATGCCAAAACTGGTGATAAGTTAAGTTTCGTATCTAAATTTTAAGCTGAATGTGTCTGTTTTAACCCTACAAAGATTTTGTAAGTTAAAATACAAAATGTGAAATTACAATATTACCGATATCTTGAAATATTAGACAAGCTATAAAAATAATAAAGATACTTATTATAGCCTATTAGCAACAACTTGTTGGCCTAAATGTTCACTGTTTCTTCGTTTTTTATTCGTATTGCATATTCACCTATACGAATGGCATAAGTTTGGGCATTTTCAGCCCGAACCATATAGTCCACACAACTCTATACACTAAATGTAAATTATGCCACAAGAAATAGCTCTGCGTCTGCAATGTACAGTCGGCAGCACGTCAGGTTACTCATCTGAACTACGAAAAAAGCTTTTATCACGTAGGGAATAGAGGCGGTGTCAAAGCCAAAATGGGGTAGTCTGAAGTGCGGTCGTGTGCACATGCATTTGCCGTCACCAACAGACATATTGAGAGATTTGTTCGCAATACGTTATCATCTGCGCAGAAATAATTTAAACCAATCAACGTTAATAATAACGAGAAAGTACGGATTCCCTGAATTATTCTTGAGATAGTTAAAAGGTAGAGCTTGTTAAAAATCATTTAATACACGCATTCGATAAATATTTACGAGTTTTGAAGAAGATTAAAGTGATTGAAATGTTATGTATGTATTAAGTACCACCATGTGTGCTTGCTGAGCAATGCGTTCGCATGCCTTTTTTTAGGGTTTCAATGGGCGGTCTTATTGCTAAAAGCGATTTCTTCTAACTAAATTTGGTATAGGAACTTTCTTATTCACAGATCCTTGATTGTCAAGGCTTTACTATATTTAACCGACTTCAAAAAAGGAGGAGGTTATCAATTCGACTGTATGTTTTTTTGTGGCTATGTTACCGCATATCTCAGTCAGTTGTTTCAGGAGGACATACCTATTATCGGTAGCCACTTACTGAATAGTAAAAGCACCTATCTAGTTCAATGAGTCATATCTTAGGTCAAGGCACAAGGTACAAACTAAGAGTGTGGCTCACGATTGCCACTTGCCATTTAGAGTGTAGCAGCTCAGGGTAATTCTAGCTGCGATTGTAGTAAACACATAAGTGGTCGCTGCATTGGAATGACTTTTTGTCATGATACGATATTCACGATGCAACCGTTCGATCGTTAGCGACAGCGAGTTAGAATTCCGCATGAATTGCATCATTTGGGGCAATGCACTTGCGAATGACACTTTCGATTTGAGAGATTCGATGATCATCCAAAGAGGCCCTATGATTTTTGAAACGAGTAGGTACTAACGAATTACGATAAATTATTTTTTTTAAGTGATAAGCATTCACTATAAAAACTAAATATATTTTTGCACTTGAAAAAATGACTACCAGAGGCGTGAATCGAACCCGCGTTCCTCGCACACCGGGCGATTGCCTAACCTCTCGGCCACCATAGCGTTGCAGAGCCTGTCGAAATTTTCAAGTGCTTCTTAACACTGTAATGCCGCGTTGCTTTCATCAATGTTATTGGGATTACACCCTCAATACTCGAAAGAAATACTATTGCAAGTATTAAACAATCGAAAGATGAAGCTTGCAAATACGGTACATTATTGTTTTTAAGTGATAAGCATTCCCTATGCAATCTAAATATATTTTTGCACTTGAAAAAATGACTACCAGAGGCGGGAATCGAACCCGCGTTCCTCGCATACCGGGCGATTGCCTAACCTCTCGGCCACCCTGGCGTTGGTTGGTTGGTTAAGTGACATCGTCATGTACATATCAGTTAGTATAATATCTTCTCTACTATACTTGACGACCGATTTGGTGTAGTACCAGGCCTGTGTATCTCCCCGCGGAGGTAGCAAAAACGTACCTACGCGCGGCGCACCTACGTAGGTGCTAAAACAAGTTGCGTGTCGCTACCGGCCAGAGCCACGCTCGCGCGTTTTATTCACCGGCGGCCGCGCGGCTACGTTGCTGGCTGGACGAGAATGAATAAAGTACTAGAAAGAGGCGCTTGATGGCGTTAGAAGCTTCTCGTAACAGTCAACCCTATCGCGTCGCGTGATATTACGTCACTGAATAGGTTTAGTGTATTATGAATCATATTCCAGAGCAATAAGTATGAAATTATCTTGCAATGGATTTTTGTAGGTGTCTACACGAAAATGTGCTTGACTCTGAGGCGAACTAAATTACGCCATATTGTTGACGACATTGAGTAGACATTTCTTTGAATACAATTGCTAAGTCATACTTCTGTACGAAGTACTAGTATTCTGTGGTAGTACTTCGCATTCCAGACTACAAAACCAAAGGTTGCGGGTTCAAACCCCGCAAGATGCAAACGTTTGTGTGAAGATCGCGAGCATTAGTATCTAACTGCCGCACTCGAAGACATCAATTAAATAGCATCTATAATTAAGTCTTCTTCTGTCACTTTCTTTGTCAATGAAATAGAAAAGGACTGCATGAGACTTTAATTAACATCTCTGAGTACGGCAGCTAGTCATAGATGTTTATTAACCTATTTAAGTATGTCTCTCTGTTATCCTAATCGCCTTAAAACAAGCTTATGCTTAGGTTGGGGCTAGGTATTAATTGGTATGTTTAAATTAAACAATAAAAGAAACTAGGAGTATAGCAAAAAAATTCAGCGAAATGAGTGCAGCGATAGCCGAGCGGAGAAAACTTCACTTCTCATCCGTGAGGTCGTGAGTTCGATCCCCGCATGTACCACTGAGTTTGTACAAAAACTTCAGAACAGTCTTTTTCAAAGATATCGCTGCCTAACGGTGAAGGAAAATATCGTGAGGAAACCTGCAAACTGTGTATTATAATATCTGTGACACTGGTTAGCTAGTGTGTGAAATGGAGAAGGCAATGGCAAACCACTCCATTAAACATTGCCAAGAAAGTCGTTGTGTGTGTTTCATTCTACATAATGATCACGACCCTCAGTCATGATGAGGTATACGACTAAGAACAATTTCAAAAATGGTAATTACTTGAAATGTATTTTATTAATAACACCATTGATTTCAGAGGTGTGTCTGTATTTCATGGAAGCATAAACGCTTTACGCTATTTCATTTTGAATAAGTTATTTCATTTTGTAAGCTAGTGTAGAGATTGTTTGCTCCACATTTTCTTCATTTACGTGAGACGTAACATTTTTACGCAAATCGATTTGCATTGGTGGTGTTGCAAGGTAGACATTGCAAAATTAATTTATGTCAAGTGAGATAGATATAACGTGGGAAACCAAATGTACATTAAAAACTGCGTTAGTAGTTTGATTTGATATGTTATGTTTTTATTCAGTCTTTACAAATCGAATAGAAACGCAAGTATACCATTACCTTTAATCATATAATTTTTTTGTTTCTTTTGTTGCAGGTACGTATTAGTGGCCTTAAATTGTGTTCGCTGCATCAAAACGATAATTATAGTAATTATCGTATGAGTAAGTTGCAAAACATATTTTTCAGAATATTGTTAGGCTCCGTTCAAACGTCATAAATATGCCAAACACCGTCAAAAATACCCTTTTTTTGTTTAGGGCAAATGTTTCATTGCATCGGATTTGTCATCTTTATTCGATTTATAGTCAGCCACACAAATAAAACAAATCTACCTATTGGATGCAGCAAATAGAATAATTACGAACAGAATAAAACGTTTATATCACGCACACATAGCGTATGTAGTAATAATACATTGCACACGCGACACGCTTCGCGTGTTCGTCTTATAACAGTGGCCTTATTCAAATCTAACCAAATACCACTGGATGCTGTGGCGATAACTCGGCTGAAATGTAAGCGAAGCCAGGTGAAAATACTATAGTCTAGGTGATTTATAAGTGACGACTTTTAAAGTCCGCTATATTAGTATTCATTTAAGTAGCGATAAATTCGATGCACAAACCTGCTGAGCTTAACAATGCCATAGCGATCGTTATTTAGTTCTAGACAGCTGGTCTAGTCGGCGGCACATCAAGTCAACTGCCGTAGTGGCAGTTGACTTGATGTGCCGCCGACTAGACCGAAGATGGCTCGCTCAGACTGTCGGCGAATGTCATTTAAACTATCTATACTAATATTATAAATAAAGGGGAAAGATTTGATTGTTTGTATTGAATAGGCTCCGAAACTACTTGACCGATTCAAATGATACTTAGTAAAGAGATAGTTTTGAACTCTGGGAAGGACATAAACTTTTTGTCGCGATATAAAATCATTAGGGGGTGAAATGGGGAATGAAAGTTTGTATGAAAAATCCGAATTTTGGCGCGGTCGAAGTCGCGGGGAACTGCTAATGATAGATACGAAAGATAGATACACGCGCGATTGCCTAGCGTTCGTTCGTTGTTAACCTTTGGAAAATATCGCAGCGTGTAAACGCTCCTAGTTGCGAAACCACTTTCTCACCTCGGACTTACGCCGTGACTGAAATAAATAGGCGCGTGCCTTTTCTGTGTGATAATAGATATTTGGATGATTATTGAAAACGGTATTACCTTTTACATCTGTTGAACCAATGGTAGGTAGGTAACTTAGGTAAATAATGCAGAATAATGATAACAAACGTATAAAAATTGGGTTCAGGAGTGCAGGAAAAAAAAGGTGTCATTATATTTGTCAAAGTTGAAGTGTATTGAGTTCATTTTGACTCTATATGATACTGTTTAAACTGCACAGTCAACATGAAAAAGATATTGAAGAAAAGTCAACGTAAAAATACTTAATTCAGTTTACTCAAATTGGACGTAAAGGGTAAAAAAATTGCTTCAATCTATAGAATCAAAGAGATTAAGAGCTAATGAGTATGATTTCGTTCATAATGTAAGTAGCAAGTTCCGGTACACGTTTTGATTCAGTATCCTTGTTATAACAGATTATTAGCCCTCTGTAAAATGTCGCATCCGATAATAATTCAGTTTCCCTTATTATTTTTCTTCATTAATCAGAAATTAAAATCTTTATTTGCCAAAATACCATAATTTTAAGGTCTTGAGTTACTTATGTAAATGTATTAAGCCTGCATGCAGACGTGCAAATTTAAACATTTATTAGGTAAATAATTTCTGCTCATTTTTCTTATAATCTAGGACACAATAAAAACAAGGAAATATTAGCTATTCTATTAGCATCTGTTAAAAGAAACAAGACCCTCTAACACTTTCATTTCGTCAGGTATATGGTTAAAAGTTAATATACACATGTTAACATTATTTTCCTTGTATATCAGCTTCCATCACAGATTTGACCAGTCGATAAGTCTAAAAATACACAAATACCTATTGTTTAAAATTTTATTAATTATTATGATAACACAATCTTAATCGAAAAACGGCTAAAGTGAAATGTAATGACGCATCTCTACGGTTGAAGTCGATTGGCACTAACAAACGATTATTGATTATATCGAACAACTCGGTTTACGATTTACTACCGTCAAAATGGCAACCGAGTCGGGTTCGCTGATTTATTGGATTTATCGTTGGATTGGCAGCTTTGCCTAGATAAAATGAATCGTTTTGGTCCTAATTGTTAGAGTTGGTTATTGATAAGTTTATAAAAATATTTAAAACCACGCGTTATTTAACTAATGGGTTTAGTTAGTTAGTTTAGCTGGGATGTTCTCCGCACTCAGCCTCTTGATTGGGCCATTGTGCGTTTACTAATCGGTACCTACATACTTATTCAATAAAAAAAACCATTATAGGCATCTACACCTATATTTACTACTATAAGTAGGTAAGTTTTAGTTACTTAAGTAAAAGTTAAAGGTAAAAGTAGGTACAAATCTATTAAAATGTACTGTGTGTGGTGTGCTATAAAAAGTATCTATCTGTAAACAATTTTTATTTATTTATTTATATAACTTACAAAATATCTTTACAGGTTACCCTATTGCGATAGCGAAGTGACTGAAAACAAGTAAAATCCTTTAAACCTATACATACATGAATACAAAAAATTCCATTTCAAAAAGACCTTATATTACATTATTTACGTATAATAGATAGCAAATTGAGCACTGAAAATGACATATTCTTAAGTTTTATATGGATTTAAAAGTTGGTGGAGTGCTGCCAAATTCCACAAAACGTAAAAAGCCTACCTTCTTAAAAACAAAAGAAAGACATCAAAGTAAGGATGTATTAATCGTAAAATCGGACTCGCTTGGAATATATCGAGCAGTCAGTCACATCACTGCTTTGAGAAAGCGCAACGTGCTCCGTTTACCGATATCGATAGATCCATCTTTCATTTTTCACACGATTTTTTGCAACATAACTGCTTGTTACGTTTTCTTTCTAAATGCTTACTTTCTAGATGGTTAGATTCCTATGTCATACTTAAAATTTCGTTTGATTCAATATTTGTAAGATCTGTGATAATAACAATCCCCCCTTTACCGGCAAAGTCAAAGAAATTAAGCTGTGAACCCCACTTTCAGAAACCCTGATCTCTATACTTCTCTACCTACTGGTATAGTATGTACTTCTAGGTTCCTACAAGCCTACGTTAGAAATTATAATATTTAAAATGCATTCCATGGCAAAAGTCAAAATCGTGTTCCGCTTGACTTGAACACACCCCTGACATTTGCGAGCAATGTGAGCTAGTGAGCTCTATGAGCAAAACCGTTCGCTTATCTATAAGATGAAAAGGTCAATGTTTTACTTAGGACTCGCTATTAGGCATGGAAGATTTCATGAATAGCAGATGAAAAATCATATGAAATGAATTTCATTGTTCACACCTGCTATTTTTTTTCATATAGACTGCTACAAATCGCACTCTGCGAAATCATAGATCATGCTCATTTTATTTCATTCATTGATGACTGCTTGTAGCAGAGCGAGTCGCGAGCGAGCGAGTAAGAATGATTTGCCCTAGTTGCGTGTTAGAAAAAGACAACCACACTAGTTATGCGATCATAGGTGACGATCGATACTGAGTGGGCATTTTAAGAACTTTAAACTTATGAACATAAAGTTCAGATTAGTTTGCCATGATTTTTCATTTTACAACCTAAATATGACATTTCATATTAGTAGCAAATTAGCAACCGTTCACAATTAATTCATATTTCATTATAAGTAGTAAATAGCAAAAAGTGTTACATTATGACACTGCGAAAAAAAATCATTGCCAATGAAATTTCATATGTTATTTCATATGAAAAAAAATCATCATTTCATGAAATGAAAATGAATTAAAAGTAGCAATCATTTCCATGCCTACTCGCTATCCCGTGCCCTTGTGCTTCATGGTCGCCCGGGTGAAGTTAAATATTTAAAAAAAAAACCGGCCAAGTGCGAGGCGAACTCGCGCACGAAGGGTGCCTTACCATTATCTTCCAACAATTTCACATAAGAGTTTCCGCGCCTGTTTCTTATTGTGAGTGATTTGAAGTTTATAGGACCAAGACTTAAGAAATTACAGGGCGGGTGGGGGTTGACACCGTGTAAACGACTTTGGCGGGCTATATCTCGCAAATGGTAAAGCTGATAAAAAAGTGTTGTATGAAAACCCTACCTTATTTTCATAGTCCTTTTCAACGATACCCCACAAGGGGGTACACTCAAAAAAATGATTCACCCCCCCCCCCCCTTATACATGTATGGGGAGGTACCCTTAAAAAGGGGTAATTTTAGTTTTTTGTATTTTTTAAAATGAGATCTACATGTGAAGTATCCCCGAACCAAGTTACATGCAAATCAGTCCATAAACGTAGAAGATATTCTGCTGTGACAGACTAGGATGGACGGACTGAACGATCTTATAAGGGTTCCTTGTCGGATTACGGAACCCTAAAAAAGGCAAAAAAATACGTTTTATCCTTTAACCATTCCTACCTCTTGCCGTTATTAATATCGAGCAAAAAAACGGTAAGAAATTACGTATTCTGTTTGAGAGCCACACTTAAATATTTATTTTATTCTGTTTTAGTCCCTATTTGTTGTTATAGCGACAATAGAAATACATCATCTGTGAACATTTCAACTCTAGTCTAGTTATCGCAGTTTATGAGACCGAGGGCGAAGGCTCAGTACTAGAGTCCAATTTTTCTCTTTGGGTACGGAACCGTAAAAATAAAATAAAAAAATTTACAACAGTAATAAAACGTATTCTAGGCAGGTACTGTGAAAGAATTTTCAAAATCAATTTAATAGTTCCAGAGATTATATTTTACTATATTCCTTACAAACACAAACTTTTGCAAGCCAGAGGTTTAGGTTCTTACAATTATCGACAGATGGCGCTGTTGGTTTTTAACTCGCACTTGAGTCTCGATTTTTTAGAACAATTAGTATGAGGGCCATCATTAGGGACTTTTATCAATCAATTTTTTAAACATTAATTTTGTAAATTTTTGAAGTAGCAAATACCATATGTTTTGTGTGTGGGTTTGCTAATAAATGGTATACATTGAAATTGCAACGGATACATTGTCATATAATTTATCGTAGTTTTTGGAATAGCAAATCTCACACACTTGTTTGTGTGGGTTTTGCTACTAATTCATCTTTATAAATACACTGGATTCAGTGTTGCCAGAGACTAATTTTGTACCGCCGTGTTTGGTGGAGAAAAATGCCGTGTTTTCCAGGAAAAGCAATTTTCGTGGGCCGTAGCGAATACACTTTATAAAACATGTTTATCTTTCAAATGTATTCAATCATTTATTTTTGGCACTTCGTGACTTTCAGAGCCAATTGTGATAAGCTCTAAAGTATATCACAAATCACACGAGAACTAAACAAATACAAAACGCAATGAAAAATACAGGTGATTAGCAGCGGCACTTAGCTATAGAATTTAAGATTTAGCCGCGGAGCGTTTACCTATATAATCATATTTGATACACGAAATTGAATTCATTTCAGTCTTTTTTGTATCTTTTTGGCCGATACATCGAACATAATGTCACCTTTTAATATGATACATATAGATATATATGTTAATGTCAACACGTGCTCTAAATCCCATTTTGATTAAAACGAGTGGCAATTTAACTTACGTGGCACAAACGAACATTTCATTAATTAATTTTGTGCTGTCTTCTTCACAATGATGTAGGCTCTTATTTAGGTCTGCACACCACTACTTCTCCGTACGAACAGAAGTTAAGCCGCCAATCCGTAGCTTAAAACTTTGCAGTTAAGGTTCATATTCAATTGTTAATTGATTTATTTAAATAGTGATGTGACCTTTCGCAAGGTCGGTGGTCATCAACTTTGACATTACTAAAACAAGTTGACTTGCAAAACGAAGATGAGTCCGAGAAGGAATTCTCTGTCGAAATAAAACATAAATATCTGTTTGATTTAAATATACGCGTTGAGCAGGATGTGTTGTGAAATCGTGAGCTAATATTTTATTTATTTAATTATTATATTGATTTACAACTAGTACATATAAATTTTACGGACCAAAAAAATGAATTTGAATATTTATTACTTAGTAATTTTGACACACGATGTGACTTTTGACCACAAGCACTTAAGTCGACGTGGGCTAAACGAGTTCTTTATTTAAAAATGTGGTCGTTTATCCATAATGATTTTATGTAATGTGAATTCATAGAAGTCCAACAAAGGCAATAAATATCAGCTTTTCTAATGGTTCGATCAGAATATTACGAACATGACATTAAAATAAAAAATATTGTATAAACTTTTGTACCATAAAGTGTATGTTTAGTATCAATGTCTTAACATTGTTAACTTTTATTTCATTAGTATTTAAGCAAAAACAAACCTGAAGAAAATATCTTGACCCGATAAATAATTATATTCTCTCTACATTTTCATAAAGTGTACATTCTTATTATGAAGCAAGTGTTCGTTTCTGTACACAGTCATCGTAATAAATATTTATATTTAGATTACGTGAGCTCGCTCTTTTCAGGAGAAAGTGAGTGGTTTTGAAATCAAAGCTATCGCCCATGTGTCTTAGAATAATAATTTTAAACATTAACTTGTTTAAGAAATAAAATATTAGACATTGAACTTGAGGTAACTGCATCAAATCAATGTTATCAATAGATGTTAAGTCAACCTCTTTTCCAAAACTTAGTGAAATCATGAAGCTATTTTTGCTTGTTCTTTATAAGGTTTAATATTGTCCTCCTTGCCGAATTTCAACCACGGTCAGGCCTGTGTATCTCCCCGCGTAGGTAGCAAAAACGTACCTACGCGCGGCGACCCTTACTTAGGGGCCAAAACAAGTTGCGTGTCGCTACCGGCCAGCGACACGCTCTGGATTTTTGTAGGTTTCTACACGAAAATGTGCTTGACTCTGAGGCGAACTAAATTACGCCATATTGTTGACGACATTGAGTAGACATTTCTTTGAATATAATTGCTAAGTCATACTTCTGTACGAAGTACTAGTACTTATTCTGTGCCACGGTCCACGGCGGCCAATCTCAACCCAGATTAGCCAACTGTGCGGGAGATATTATACTTTGTCTGCGCAACACACAGGTGCATTCTCCGGTCCTTCACTCTGAAAGTTCGGTGAGACGGCAATCCAACATGACCGAAGAAAGATCGGCCAAGGCACAGGGATGAGATGATAACACCACCAACTCTGAGTTATTTCAAGACCGAAAATCCCAGTAACAAATCCGGTACGACCCGTGTTTGGAACCCAGAAACTTGTTCAGAAGCGAGCGCGTTGACCACTAGACCGACGAGGCAGTCATTATTTTAATAGAAACGTTCCAGTTACTAGGCGTGTGGTCTGGCACGGATGGTTGCCAATGGTAAAAATGATCGCTTAGATAAGATGTTCAATAATACCTTTATTTGGATTATAATGTAATTATACGACTGTTTTTGTTGAATTCTACTGCAGCGTAACAAAATTAAATGAAGTATAGCAGACTTGGCTTGGCGTTGAAGCGTAAGTAATCGTTTTAGGGACCAGTACAATAACCCAACACTTTGGCACTGTATTCTCAAATACGGGTCGCCAATAATGAAAAATTCTTACCTGTATATGCCTGAGCTGGTTCACGAGGGTTCAAAAGTGGTTTATATGTATTATGGTATCCTTATCTATGTATTATGTGCTTTATGTGTGTGTATCTTCTATCTCCGAAAAACAGTTAGCATTTGTCTTAGATTGACATCAGTTAGAAGCAATCTTGAAAATACAAAAAGAAATTGACCTCACATACCTACCTGCACCTAGACATCAATAAAAAAAATGATTGAACAGCTAATGCCAAAGGCAAAGAGAAAGCATCGCGATGGATGAGATGTTTGGCAGCTCGGGCACAAAGGTCAGGGTTTGATTCACGAATAAATTGCGCAAAGAGCGTGCTGATAAGAACTGATTATGTAAGAGGAACTTGTCGCAGGTAAACCTTCAAAAATGTTTAAAGTATAAAATAAATCGTAAGTAAAAAAAAAACATCATCATCTTTGACTATTTATTTGATTAACAATAAACAATTAATATAAATATTGTAAATATTAATAATTGTCATAAACAAAACAATTTACTTACTGTATACTTTGATCATTTAAACATGCATAAACGATGGAAGCAACAATGAACATCCCGTTACGATCTCAACTAAATACTTTAAGAGTAGGTAAATAAAGTAAGAAGTGGTAGGTCAAGTATTTAATAGTATGACTACAGAAGCAACACAAAAGCAGTAATAATAATAATAAGTAATGCCCTCTTAGCCGAATTTCGAGTACAGCGGCCAAACTCAACAGAGATTAGCCAACTGCCCAAGAGATATTATAGTGCACAAGTGTGTGCGCAGTACCAACACAGGTGCACTCTCCGTTCTTTTACTTCTTTAATTTGGTGAGACGGCATCCGACATGATCGTAGAGAGATAGGCGCAGGACTAACGTGCTTTCCGAGGCACGGGGGTATAACACCACCAACTTCCTGACTCCGGAGTTGTGTCTGAGTTATTTTAAGACAAAAAAAAACCCAACACAACGAAAGTGTGTTCGAATCGAGGACCTCGTGGATAGTAGTACCTAGCGAGCTGACTACTAGTACTAGACCAACGAGGCAGTCAACAAAAATGAGTACATCACAGAAACAACACAAACAATTTTTCTAACAAGTCATCCAACTTAAAGGTCAGGAGATCCTTATACGCGTATGCGCACAAAAGCGACCTCAGCTTTCTGCGGCTGCGCGTAGAAAGCGCCGGGCAGTTGCGAAATAGCCACTAAACGGGCTAGTAACGTATTACCCGATCTGGTAATAAAATCAGAAGAGTAAAATTCGACATCTAAGACCCGAGTTCACCAATTTTCAAACAAGTAGTAAAATTCAATTGACGGTTAATTTGACGGAACTTCCATACAAAATATGTTAAATTCAAACGCTAAACCGGCTGATTAAAAGTTAAACATGTGTTAGTGAATTTGACCCTATATTGAGTTAGCAAAAAAGCACCTGCTCAAGGCCAGAATATCAAGCAAAGTCGCAAAAAACTTGTTAAAGTGTACATTTGGAGTATAGCACTCTATGGATGTGAAGCGTGGACATTGACAAAGAGGGACAGAGAGAGACTGGAAGCCTTCGAGATGTGGTGCTGGAGGAGAATGGAGCGTATAAGTTGGACGGAGAAGAAAACAAATGAAGAAGTTTTGTCTATGGTTAGGGAAAAAAGGAGATTGATGGAAACAATAGAGTGTAGGAGGGGACGAATGTTAGGCCACCTGATTCGACACGACAATTTTATTAAAACGATAATAGAAGGAAGAATAGAAGGAAAAAGGAAGCGAGGAAGACCAAGAATAAGCTACATGCAGCAAATAAAAGAAAAGAAAAATGTCGGGTCGTCTCAGGAGGTTAAGAGAAGGGCGGAAAGCAGAGAGGAATGGAAAAAACTCCACCGACAAGAGCCTAGCTCTTAAATTTGATGATGATTGAGTTAGCATTACAGATTTTGATGAAAGACGGATGTTTTAATAGTTGATTAGTTTTGTAAAAAATACACTATTTGAATGACTCGACTGACTGAATTGCGACAATATTTAGTAGGTTATAAAAGTAGCATATAAAACAGCACTCAAGAGGTGGTTCTTAGTTGGGTTTCTGCTTTGAATTAACTCGGAAACAGCTCGGATTTATTTGTTTCTTCTGATGTTCAAACAGCAGCAAAGAACACACAGGTTTCTATAAAAGTTAGTGCAAAAACCAAGTACCCACGACAATAAATCGATGCTTGTGTTTAATGTTGAATCTTCTTTCTTTAATACACTGGGAATATTGTCTGATTGAAAATGCACTGGTTCTGGACACTTGGTTTATTGTAATAACTTCACAATTTATAATACAAATGGAGCACCACAAAACACGTCTAGTTTATGGAATGACCGGGAACGAAGAGAGCGAGACAGAGAATGAGATAGCATATTTCAATTTATTAGAATAATAAACAGCTTGTATGTCGGAAGCACGTAAGTTTACTTATGTAAACGTCCCTACGTTTTCAATTCCTTAATTGAGGCAGTCTGAAGGTCAAAGAGGGGTAGTCAGATCAGAAGGTTTTATTTTATTAAAGAAAATAATAACTAAAGACAAAAATGTCCTTGAGGCAAGGAGGCAAAGATGTTGGCTGCTTTACCGCGTTGGATAGCTATACTAAATATGTGTCGATATATTTTATACTAGCAGTTCCCCGCGACTTCGCCCGCGTCAAAAGTCGGATTTTCCATACAAATTTTCATCCCCCATTTCATCCCCTTATGATTTTATATCGCGACAAAAAGTAGCCTATGTCCTTCCCAGTGTCTCAAACTATCTCTGAGCCATTTGATTCGGTCCAGTAGTTTCGGAGCCTATTCGATGCAAATAAACAAACAAACAAACAAATCTTTCCTCTTTATAATATTATAAGTATAGATTTTGTGAGCAAGGACTGTCGCTGTAGTTTCAATAGTAAACTGGCCAGCACTTTAGACTACACACGTTTGTTGAAAACCCACCCTTATAAGAAATGCATAAGACGCCGTTTTGTGTACCTTGACGCTGACGATGTGTTGTCTGCCTCTGTAAAATTTTCTCTCTTGCGTTGTTTAGTTCAGTAGCCTAGATTGGAGATAGGACCTAGAGACCTAGATTAATACAGTGGCTGTTCTTATTTTGCTATTATCCGGTGTTCTATTTTTTTGCGCAAGCGCAGTCCAAGGAACCTGAGTGTAATTAACTTAATTGACAGGAATTTGTACCGGATTTTATATTATTTGGACCTAATTCCGCACTTCCTTGCAAGTGTGTGTGATTACCGTTGTTCGCTTCAGCACGAAATTATGATCATTTAACCTGGTTACGTTAACATGTTACACGTTATTATGTACGACTGGGTGAGGATGTGTTTAATAGACAAACAGTTTCTTCCTTTATTTGTCCTAGATACAGAACGCAAACGAAACGAATAGTTTTTTTTTTGTTTTTGGTTTCATTTGTTGTTCCATAATATTATCAATTAACTTTCATGAGATTTCTAAAGGCAACTTATTGAGTTTTTTATTATAATCGGTCAACAATCTTAACACAATTTGCATGCAAACTTGTGGTAAGTCAGCGGTAGAATCCAATGCTATTAAATTTAGTTAAGTATTATTTGTCTAATAAAAGTTTTTTTCGATTGGTACCTCAAATGTTATGATTATTAATTGTTAGTGTGATCTCCGATGATTAGTTCATTTTGGATAAATCTCTTCAATTTTGTATGACCATAAAATCCACAAATGTTTTCTCAAAAGTTTAGCTCCACAACTACTAGACCACGGAGACTGAGTGGCGCTATGAAATTGAATAAAAAGCATTATTTTTCGGTCTACTAGTTACCGGCCTATTGTGTTACTGAGGTCTAGCAATTTGTAAATTTTTTTGATTACTTCTGTCATTTGATTGTTAGTGGTCTGTGAAGAGTAATAACTAAACTTTTGTTTGTAATAGCTGTCTTTCACGCAACTTAATTATTCAGAAGCGGTTATCTATTTATTTTGATTCCTTTTGCCTGGTTTATTCCATTGGTTTGTTTTTATATTGGCAAGTATATCATCCATACTATCCATACTTAATATTATAAATGCGAAAATGTGTCTGTCTGTCTGTCTGTCTGTTACCTCTTGACGCTTAAACCACTGAACCGATTGATATGAAATTTGGCATGGAGACTGTTCAAAACCCTGGAAAGGACATAGGCTACATTTTGTCGCGATATAAAAACATTAACAGGGGGTAAAATGGGGGATGGAAAATCCAACTTTTGCGGGCGAAGTCGCGGGGAACCACTAGTAATAAGTATTGTACAACGTCACATCGTTCATTCATTCACCTTCATTCGTCTAGTTCGAAAGCGAACCCCGCGGGCTGGGCTCTGTTGGTGCATTTTTTTTTTCATTCCATTTGTATTTCTGTAAACTTATGTACTACTTACGTAACTTTTGGCCCAATAAAATACTTTATTCATATTGCTCTGATCCCAAAGTAAGTTGCTAAAACATTTGTGTTATGGAAATAAGAAGGAATCAAAAGTAAGACTATCAACCCTAGAGATAGGTACATACAGCCAATGAGGATGGTCCCTTCTCCCTTGCCTAAACACCCACCAATCCGTTCTAAGCACTTGCGACGAAGAACGGCCCACAACGCCTTTAGTTGCGTTAGGTTCTTGTACAGTTTGGGCGTCGTGCGGTCCATGGCCCTGTACGGGGCACCGGTGTGGTACGACGCCATGTCGGATCACAACGCTATGCTGATGAGGAGGGCGCAGCGCCACTTGGCCATACGGGAAATCCGCGGCTACCGCACGGTCTCGGCGGATGCCTCCCTCGCGTTGGCCGGGAGCATGCCATGGGATCTCCATGCACTGGTCCTCGCCGCTCTTTATCAGTGGCGGGGAGACCAGAGGTCCCAGGGGCAAAGGCCTGCACCACGTGAGGTCGAGGCGGAGCGGGCTCGGTTGGAGCAGTCCGCCGTGGAGCGGTGGCAGGATCGCCTGGCCGTCAGCCGAGCCGGTCGACGCACCTGTCAGGCCCTCCAGCCTGTGCTGGAGGAGTGGATGCGTCGTGGGCACGGTCGCCTGTCCTACAGGCTGACCCAAATACTGACTGGCCACGGCTGTTTTGGGGCGTACCTCGCCCAGATTGGTCGCGAGTTGACCGGGCGGTGTCACCATTGTGACGGCCGCGAGGAGGATACCGCGCAACACACCCTCGAGTCGTGCCCGGCCTGGGCGAGGGAGCGCGAAGACCTCATCGCGGTAGTCGGAGGTGATTTGTCACTCGCTGCCATCGTGGCGAGGATGGCCGGATCCAGGGAGGCGTTTGCGGCCGTGCAAACCTTCTGCGAGAGCGTGCTCCTGCAGAAGGAGGAGGCGGAGAGGGTGCGAGAGGCTTCGGCTGACGCCCCGATGATCCGCCGCCGACGAACAGGCCGCTGGAGGGGACGCTTTGCTCTCCTCCTGCCGCTTCCCTGAAGGACCCCGGGTGTACTCGGTGCGGGGGTACCGATACGCCCACACGGGGTCGCAGCGGCGCGTGTGTGTTCCCGCGCGTCGTTGCTTGTACCGAGGAGGGGGCTGCTCTCCCCTCCTCGAAGCCGGGCGGGGCCCTGTCATATTCGTGGGCCGGAGCTGGGAGCGAGTGCGTGGTGGCATAGCGTCGGCTGTAACCCATGCACTCGCACCGACAACAGCACCGGAGGACACCGTCAGGTTTTTAGTGGGTTGGAGCCCCACATAACCCCCTCTACCATCCCCGCTGGCGGGGGGGTATGCACCGCATTTTCCTGACGCAAAAAAAGGTTCTTGTACAGTTGGCGCCGCATCAATTTACCTTATTTAATCTGTCAAAGTATCTGCAATGATACGGAACATGGAACTCAACATAAGGTTTTAATAGGTGTGGTTGCGGAAATTTTACAGATCAGGGTAGGTTGATGTGTGACTTTCTGTACTATTATTTATTCTGTGGTTTAGGCACGGGATAGGCGCGTGTCCTCCTGTGGGAGCACAAACTTCTAGAAAAGTTTGTGCAATAAAAATGGTGTATAATTGAGAGCGTGTTAGTGTTTTCGAAACGTGTGTAAGGGCGAGTTGCAAAACTGTATGTAATCAATTAGTGGGCGATCGCTAACAAACGTGGTGAAATGTGGTCAAACTGATTGGCACTAGCGAAACATCGCGTCTTGTGATGGAATAGTTTCAGTGGGTAAGGTTGGTAGGAACTTTTCTAAGAGCAAGGTTAAACTTGCTCTATTTCTTTGGTGAACGCAACGCCGCCGTCCACACAACAACAACATTTCCATTTTAAACATAATTATGTCTTATTTTACCATAGATTAAGTTTGAAATGACTCTCACAATTAATATTAATCACTTTTATCGCTATCCAGCGCTGTAATGCTACCAAAATTCCTGGAAACCTTACCACAGGGACATCTTTATAATTTTTGTTTTTATATTGTATTGAATAATTTATCTTAATTTTTATTTATAAGTTGTATAAATGTTAGAACTAAGCATTCTGTGAATATTTGAAGGCTTCTATCTTTTAGCATCATGAATATCGAGGAATTAAATAATATAACTTTTTACAAATACCTACTTAGGTTAGGTTCCACTGTAATTACCTGACCTGCCTCATTCTGTGCCCTCGCGTGCGTTTGCGTAACCGGGAACACGCTAGGATGATGATGATTTTTTACTAAGACTTAAAATGCAAAATTATTTTAGAGGTATCATTTTGTGGCCGACGCCTTAGTCCGGATCATCAAAACAGTTTATATCTTGCCTATCCTCAAATCGGAAAGCGGGTCAGCAGTGTAAGTATTGCGTCATCGTTCATTCAACAATTATTGGATCTATGTTATTGCTAATAGGCATTGGATTTGCGTGAAATTACTTTTGATATTGCGTTCCGTTTTTTTCGATAGTAACAATAGTTATCCGTAATTATGGCTTTTCTTCTAAACTTGGCGTATTCCATGCTTTGGTTATTAGATGAAATGACGTAAATTTGTTACCACTTACCACATAGGTTATTAAACGAGTCTTTAAAGTGATCGAAGACGGTTTACCTTCGATTCCAAAGTAGATAACATAGGGTGTTTAATAGTATTCTTCTTCTCTGTCGTATTTCTTTATATCTGTAGGTCGTGTCCAATTAGCTTCCATTTTTATTGCTCTTCGGCTTCTCGTAGAGAGGTTGTTACAGAGAGAACTGTGAGACTCACATCGTCAGAGCAGCTTGGTGATCATCCGGTAGGGTGTTTTTTCCTTCTATCATGCTCACTCAAAATCCGGTTGATGATAACGATTCATCAAAATATTAAAGATTTTGTATCTTTTGACAGTAGAGTTTTAATCATTTCATTTTTTTAAACTAGAATCTAGGTCTTCCTGTCTTAGTGTTCTTCTATTTTAGTGATTATGATGTTATATTAATAAATTAAATTCCATTGCTATGGTGGCACAATATTCTATTTAAAAATGATAGCATTTTTCTGACACCAATGGAAATCCATTTATTTTATGCCTTTAAGAAGTATACTCGTAGTACTTTTGTAGTACGACAGTATTTGGCACTTTAACTCGGCTATGAGCAAGTCGCAGTTTTTTTTTAAATTAAATATATTTACTAAGGAGGTTCCGTCCGGTAACGAATGCCCTCGTAATGCGTCACCGCGTACGGCATACCAATATTATTATTTTTGCGTAATGCAGCGATGCAACAAGTTGCGTAAGAGCACGGATGCGGTATGATTTGTCACCGTGCGCTGCATTAAAATGAAAGAAATCGAAAGAAATTATAGTATGCCAAGGGAATATAACTTTTTAATGTAATAAGGTCCTTCTAGCCGAATTTCAACCACCGCGACTTATGTAAACCGATATCAGCCAACTGCGCGGGAGATACTGTAATGCACAGTATGTGCGCAATACACAGGTGCACTGTTCATACACTCCCAAAGTTCGGCGAGATGACAATCCCACATGATCGAAGATCTAGAGTATGTTAAAGATTTCTCGACTATAATTCAATTCAGTTATGTCGAAATCAGCGCAACAGATGACCAATTAATCCACTAATACCTAACCCCAATCCGGTTGCACCGAGCTGCTTGGGCAACCTGCATAGTGAAGCACCAATATAAATGCAACTTGGGGTTTTAAACCTTGGCTCAACGAATTAAGAGTCTTCTATTCCGCTAAGGGCTATCGTTATTGCAAAATAACGTCGCCTTATAAGAGTAATGGTTTAAATGCCCCCCGATTGGGAAGTAAGACAAAGAAGGTCGGACTATGTGGATTAAGATCGTGGTGAGAACGCAAAATGACTGCTTTACAATGCAAACGTTTTTGGTTAAACATGCGAAAGTTGATGTGGTGATTAAATAAGTAATTTGTAATAACTAGAAGTTACTTTTTGATAATGGTGCCTATTAAAATTAAATTATTTTTACAGCTGTGCTGTTATAGATTTATGATCTCAAACTTCTTCAAATAAAAGGCAAGATATCCGGTGATACATATTTCAACACAAATGGGTGAAACGAGAAAAAAGTTTAATTGGATAGTATAGTCTGTTACATATATTAGAAATGCGACACAAAGTAACTGAAAACTTAATAATAACAAGTAAATCACTTTTTTACTGTTTATTATGTCTTCAAAAACTAACAACTAAAAACAAGTGAAAGTATCAAAATAAAAGTCTTATACACAGTACATAGAGTTATAAAAAAAGGATTTATATCTATCGCCAGAAGATTTAAATTTCGTACAGATTTTTTGATCCAAACTAGAGAGGCAATTCCTACTTTACGCAGCGCTGAGGCTGATACTTCTTATACATACTTATTGCAAATATATTTTTAAATATTCATTTTAAGTTTATTTTTTATGTTATTTCTAGTAGCTTCGTTGTTAATAAGTATTATGATCCCTTGATTAGCATGAATTAAATAAAATACCCAAATTTAAATTTAGTTTAATTGGGTGAACATGAAACTCAAACGTCACTTCAATTTAATCTACTGCTGCTACGGGACATATCCACTGTGCAACCATGAACCATGACAAACAAGCAAACAAGACAAGACGATATTTTCCTTCATACCTAACGGCGCGCCCACGGGTGTCAGCAAATTACACGGCATAGAAAGCGATAACGGTGACGTAACGTACACGTCTGATGAGGCAGTGAGGAGACAGGTTGTCGATGACCTTGTGGAATGCGATTAAAATTAAGTATCGATATCACAACGCTATCGATTAAATGTGCTCTGAAAAGAAGACTTTCGAAGCTATATGTATGAAATATTACGATTTGACCTGTATTAGATACATTCAGAAGTCGTAATATGAATATTGATTTGATCTGTATACATTTCATTAATGGTATTAGTAATGCTGAGATAATGCTATGTTTTGTAATGTGATAGGTAGAAGGAAGTATTTATTTTTAAACAGTTGTAGGCAGAAATTACCTACGTTAAATTATCAAAGACAAATCTACCAGCTATATATTATCACTGTTAGTTAGAGTATACCTTAAAACGTTATTATCAATTCTATGATGATGAGACTATCGATAAATGTATCACTACTTAAGTTTGCCCAGACGATTGTCGACCGCGCCCCATCACGCTTTCATTTTTCAAAATGACAGCTTGGACAGCGTCATCTCTCGAATAATATTTATGAGCCATTGTATTTTTTTTTAATTACCAGTACTATTTTGAAAAAAGAAGGCGTCACGATTTTCTGCATATCTTTTATTAACAGCCAGTGTAATTAAAAAAAAACAAAGTAAACTTTCATAACTCACTCTTTAATAAAATAAAAAAAATGGGAGTTAATTATTATTACTCTTATCGTTACTAAAAAATCGTGGGGCGTAAATCTTTTTGAGCATTCTTTAACACGACGCTTTACTTATAAATAGGTTAACGTATGTACCAAAATTATTTAATCAAACTAATATGTTTTAACAACCTTTCATTTGCAAAAAATGCAATTCTGTCGACCTTGTTATTAAATAGGCTGTTTAATAATTATAACTTATTTTGTTTCAGGTACGTTCTAAATGCATTACTTCTAGGCAAACCCAAAGAATAAGGAGAAAGACACTTCAACATACTACCTGCAAATCTTAAACTTTTCTTCTGTAAATAAGTAGCATTTTGTAAAGTTACTAAACAGGTACCTCATCCCCCTAGCGTTATCCCGGCTGTGCACTCGCAAGCGAGGGCTCAGGGTCCGCTGCCCATGATCCTATATTTGGCAGATCAGGTAATAACAGTGGAGCGACTGCCATCTGACTTTCGTAACCCTTAGGTTAAGGGGAACCTGACCAGTTTTGGATCATACACATTCAGTTGCCTGAATGTGCAGGTTTCCTCACGATGTTTTCCCTTACCGTAAGAGCATCGGTTAGTAGTGAAACAACGAATGTACATAACTCAGAAAAAGTCATTGGTACATGTCAATCATTGGTACGTCGGTGGCGCTGTGGCTAGCGTGTTGCCTCTCATGCGGGAGGAACCGGGTTCGATCCCACGTGCCGCCATGTACCAATGACTTTTTCTGAATTATGTACATTTGTTGTTTCACTTGGACAAACACAAAAGACGCAGCTGTGCTCTGTATAGCAGCTACAGAGAGAATCGCATTCAGACGGATAGTTGCCGACGCCCGCTAGGGATGGCACATGAAGAAGAAAAAGATATAACGTATGAATAAATATGAGACGGCAATATACTGTTTTAAACTTTCATGGTCATTATCATCAGAATAGTTATTTACGGGATTGCTACCATGTACCTTTTTATTTTCGTGTTTCCGATATTTCGGCGCTGTTGCAAGCGCCATGATCACGGAATAACTGAAGATCTTGTGGAGGGGCAAGACCTTGAGTTGTTCCGTGAAATGTTTGCCACTATTTCATATCACCAATCTGTCATCAAAATTAGCCATTTCATATTTTTTTACCTGCCGTATTTTTAATCACTTATTTAGTCTCTTGCAGTCTGTTCTATTCTTTTGACAAAGAGAGTGACAGAACGAGACTTAATTATAGATTCAATTTAATTGCGTCTCTGAGAGCGGCTGTAAGTGTTATAACAGCTGCAAAAAATTTATTATTAAGAGGGTTAGTGTATAAGCAATTTTCTTAAAAAGTTTAAGGTAATTAATTAAGATATTTCTTTAAAAAACATTCAAAATGTCCTTTAATCTACTAGTGAAACTGCACAATATTGCTTGGCATAAAACTGGTTATTATTTACTTTAATCGTTATTACTATCTGGTATACTCGATTGAATCTAATGCCAGTGATTTCGATTTTTCTATTCCAGCTCACATTTCTAGCTGAATACCAAAAATACCGGCTATTCCATTCTCACACTAATTAAGACTAAGCTTGTGGTGCACCTGTACATTTAGGTCGAAACTTTTCTATTGGTGTAACAAAATGTAATGGCACGCCGCGGCTGCACGTTTAAATTATTATATTTAAAAATTTAATCGAAACTTGGCTCCTATTTTGCCAACAATTTGGCCTCTTCTTATTCTTAGTGACGACCGTCTTGGTGTAGTGGTTCGAACCCCGGACTTCTAAACCAGGCGGTTGCGGGTTGAATCCCGCAAGGGGCAAATGTTTGTGTGATGAGCACGAGCATTTGTACCTAAGTCATGGATGTTTATAAATTAATATAAGTATGTCTATCCGTTATCCTAGTCACCATAGCACAAGCTCACGCTTAGTTTGGGGCTAGGTAATTGGTGTGTTTGTTGAAATAATTTATTATATATTATTATTATTATTTATTCTTAAAGCCAAGTAGTCATTTTCTGTTTCGCATTCTTTCGTTACTAACATAAACACATTAGTTTCGTTTGATTAGAATTCAATATAATAATAATAGCCTCCTGGCGGTGCCTGACGCCCAAACTAAATTGTTAAGAAACGCACCTCTTACGCGTATTACCGAAGTTTTAAATAACGTGCATGGGTTAGTTAATATATTTACTTGTTCGTTGAGTGAATTCGAAAGGGTTACATTGAACTGTATATATGTTACAATAGATAGTATAAGTAGTAAAGATACATTATCGCATTGGGTATTACCTGTAATGATAGTTGTAAGAAAGATAGTAAATAAATATAAAGGTATAATTGGTTAAGATCGTAGTGACAATCCTAAGGAAGAGAAAAGAACATGTTTTGTTTGATTCAAAATTCGATTTCTAATTCCAAATTAAATTTTATATAATTTCGCAAGCATTGCGCTGCTTAGCTAACATCACCGCTTAAGTCAAAATTTGGCGGTTTCGACATTTGAATGCCATTGGATAGATCTTTTCATTGCGCGTCGAACCACATATCACAATCTAGACATTTAAGCCAATAAGCGGTCAGTATTTAAAAAGTAGTAACAGCGCGCATGTCAATTTGCCTCCCATCACCGCGTAAGTCGTCATTCCGCCATACTTATTTAAAAGTTTAGTGTGTGCTTCTTGTTTATTGCTGTTTTAAGTGAGTGTTATTGCTAAAATTAGGTAAAAGATAGCGTCATTAAGGAATATAAGAGGTAAGCTATTGATATCATTTCTCTCAACATTTCTCTATTTTACATTTGTTACCGAGCCAAAAATCTAATTAGAAATCTAATAAAAATTACCATCGACTTAGGCGGTGATAACGAAAACTTATTTTTGACTTAGGCGTTGATGTACAAGTTTTTTTGCAGAATCTTTTAGTAAAGTACAGCATGGATGAAGAGGATTCAGTTGTAAGTGATTGGAGTTTAGACGATGAGTTGTTATATCAACAATTGCGAGATGCTGGGCTGTCGGTGAAACTTACTCGGCCAAAACAGAGCAGCGAACAAAATAAAAAAAAGGACAAAACTAGGTAAATGTTTACATGTAGTTTATTAAGTTTATGTATATTTTAATAGTTATTTAATATGTTTTTTTATTGATTCAGATATTAATCAAAATTTTGATACAACCATCGAAAATATTGACATAAATAATCTTCAATATATTGAAAACTTCATTGATCTACAACGGCAACCAAGTGAGGAGATTGCAGATAATAAGGAATGTTCCCAGTCTTCTGCCTTGCAAGTATATACAAACGTTATCATTGAAGTCCATAACAGCAGTATTCTAGACCCTGATGTCATTGAGACAAATAAAAATTACGTATTCACTTCTGACACAAACAAAGATGTTGCGGTACCTCAGGTCGTTGAGATGTTAGCTAAGCAGCGATTGGTTTGCAAGTGATTTCCAACTCTCATCTAAGACATTGGCATCCAATATTGGTGCAAATAGGCCAATGTTTACAACGGCTATGAACTGAACTAAGCTACCTAGTTTCGCAGTAGAGTTTCAAATAATTAGTTGATTTCTCAGAGGCGATCGGGGCCCGGCATTTCCTACAATCACTTGCGGTTAAGAACCTCTCTGTAACAACTCCATTAGTAAGGAGTAAATCTGCGATCGGATTGCGCTTACGTTTGTCATTTTTTTTAATGAAAAGCTCAGGAACATCTTTAATAGTAGATTATTCACCAAGGGGGTAAAGTGATGTCTTAGGTCACGGGCGTCATCTTGATTATCGAGAGTAACGAAGGATTCGAGAGTTTACTCCCGAGTATAGCGAGGGAGTCAAAAGTAGAATCCTGGGTGTAGCGAGGGATTTAAGCTCGCCAAATTTCAAATATGTTATCATTGGCGCGGAACGGGCTGGTGTGATCATGCCTACGAACTCTTATTCGAAATTCAAATCACTTTACCTCCCTAGGGGCGCAATGAAATTTCTTTAAGTCAGGTTTGCATGACGTGTAATTGAACAATGCCGAGTAGGTAGTGTGAAAAAACCTTTACATTCTTTGTTACAAAAAATCAGAAAAATATCGCAAAGGAAAAGGTTAAGTATGATAGACGTTTGGTTGTCGTTTGTTGTTTTGGCTGTGAATATAAGTTTTAAGTAGAATCGCTCTTTTATCATTACAATTTTTGCACAAACTTAATTTGGTCCTCATGAACCAGTGTTTATAGCCATAGGTATGATAGGTGTCTAAAAAAAGGAAAAAGCATCTTTTGAAAAAAAAATACCTAGAGATGTTTAAGGGACTTGTCCATTAATGGTTTTTTATTCGTCAATATTTCTAACCAGAATAAACTAAATAATATATTAAAGAGTTCACAAAAATTAGCCTTTCTGCATAATTACTATATTTTTTAAGGCCTCCGATTTAGAGAAAAATTGAAATTAATTTTTCTCTTTGTCTGTACGAAATCGCACCTTCGCCTATATCAATTAACGCATGAAAAAAAAAATTGACAGCAAAATTGACATTCCATTGACAGTAGTACCTGTTATATAATCTGTGGTAGTACCTGTAGTATTTATCCACCAGTGGAAAGGCAATGGTACATAGCCATACAGCCAGGAAATAGAAGTAAGTGATCAATGGATGATACCTGTTACAAAACATATTTTTTTCTCAAAAATGGAGGCGTTTAAAATTCTGCTTTCTATGGTTACGTGTTTCATATTTTTGTAGCTTAAAGATAAATATAGGTTTATTAGTGGTTGGTGATATCTTAGAATAAAAAACCAGCCTCTATACAAAAAGAGGACAAGTCCTTTCATAATTACATTTAACAGTCATATATTTTAGTCAACTCTGAGCTATATTACCTCGGTATTATTCATAATGAATACATCACGACGTTCAATTAAACACAGCTTGGAGCTTTTTAGTAAATAAATGAAATCTTACGTAGTGTTAGACATATTCTTCCTAATTTGTGGCAACATGGGCTAAAAGTTAACAAAAATACGCGTAAGTAGTAGGTAACTATTGTGTATGATCTTTTAATACAATATACTTACAAATAATTTACTGGCCATTAAATATAAGATTTGAAAGATAAAAGATTTATTTAAAGGATGTCAAAATCGAATAATTCGGTTACAGCATAACGATTGTAATTATTAATCGATTACAAAGCTACCGATCAGTCGTCAGTCGTCATTGTTAATAATCACGAATATTTGATTCAGACATTGCCGCAATCATAGATCTTTATAGATTCATTACAATTCTTAGTGTCATAAGACTCACAATCGGGCGAAGTGGAATAATGAACGGTTAGTATATCAGCGTGCGAAAATTCTTTTGCAACTAGTGTTGTAACTGGCAGTTTGTATTGTGCTCTATTGTCTACAACAGTCTACACGATGTAAACGTTGTTCTAATTTTGAAATATTTTAATTTTCAATCTGAAATTCAAGAAATTCAGCGTTGTGAATATGATCTCCATATTTTTATCTCAGTCCGACCGCCAAACTGATTTGAATTTCGAAAAGAATGCGAAGTTCGCATTTCCGAATTCAAATCACCCAATCAAATTACAAGCGCTCGCCGCCCGCACCGCTCATGGGCCCCGAACTCGTCAACCCTCCTAGCTTGTATCTGCCTGCCTGGACTTCGGTGGACGGGCATTTATGTCATACTGGCCGCTTTTGAATAAAACCTGTTTTTTTATGTTGCAAACCCTAAGTTTTTTTTTAAACTGGCCACTAATACCTAAGTTATAAATTCTTAACTCGTTTGTTTTCTTAAACATGTGTTCTTGACTCTATTTCAGACTGTATTATTCTATGTCCAGACGATTGATTGCAGACTGCCTACTAGTTTGAACTGCAAATAAGTACTTATGCAGATCGTGGCCCTGACCGAGCCCGAATCTAGCCGTGATGTAATCAACCTTCGAGTAATTTATATTTAACTTAAATATAATTTTAATCGCATTTTAAAACCTGTATGACTTAAATGAGTCACGTTAATGGTTTAAATATTTTCAATACCGGTTTTTTATTTGCCAAAATGTCGTTATAAAGGCACCGCATTTAGTAGGCGTGAGTAATTATCAAAGTAGTAATTTGCTTATTCGTATTCAATAAATACTAGCTATTAAGACATCTGTGAGACGAATTTGACAAAAATATTAGTAAAAACTAAAATGGTCATTCTTCCACAACAAGTCTCTTTTAGGAAAACATTTTAAATCATAATCCTAATCAAAAATTGTTTTTTACATATCCATTAACCATATTTAATTTCATAAGATAGCAATCACGCATCACGCTTAACAAGCGCGACATGTATCAAGTTTAAGTGGCTATTACGATAGCGTCAAGTGACGACCCCTCGAAAGTGAGAGTGAGCGGAACGGGCCACCTGCGCACGTGTGCCGGAAAGCGGCGTGTCCGCGGAAAGGCACCTCTGCGAATGCTTAGTCTATTCGTAGACGTCCTAATGTGTAATTTTAAAATAATTATAGAGAATGCTTTTGGCAATTAGTCCGCCATTTGTACAATTTTTTTCATGCGTGCAGAATGTATAAATAAATAAGTTTATTTATTTAAGATGCCAATAAATGTATTTTCTTTCTTTAATTTTATGACAGTTTCAGCTTTTTCAAACTTCACAAGATTAACTTTATTATTCACAGTTTACTTACTTACTTATTACATTACTTACTGAGCGTTTTTAGGGTTTCGTACCCAAAGGGTAAAAACGGGACCCTTATACTAAGCCTCCGCTATCTGTCTGTCTGTCTGTCACCAGGCTGTAACCAGGCTGTATCTCATGAACCGTAATAGCTAGACAGTTGAAAATTTCACAAATAATGTATTTCTGTTGCCGCCATAACAACAAATACTAAAAACAGAATAAAAATAACATTTTAGGGGGGCTCCCTCATATAACAAACGTGTTTTTTTTTGGCGGTTTTTGCTCTACATTAATAACGGCAATAGGTTGACGCTTGAAATTTTCACAAAATATCAATGTGAATATAAACTTTAAAAATAAATAATTTAATTTAAATAATAACAACATTTAAGGGCCTCCATATAACAAACATGTTTTTTTAACCGTTTTTTGCTTGATGTCAATTAACGGCAACACGCTCCCATACAAACTTATTTTTTTATCATTTTAAAACTAAAAAAAGATCATAATAATGTAATGTAGTATAGGTACGAAACCCTTCGTGCGCGAGTCCGACTCGCACTTGGCCAGTTTTTTCAGAGAACTTGCATGTAAAGTAGATGTGATGATAGAGCTTGAGAGTAAGTACCTACTTACTCATTAAAACACAATTTTACGGATTACTTCGCGATTTATTTACATTTTAATGTAAATCCCAAAGTAATCCGTAAAATTGTGTTTTGATGAGTTGTACTATTCGCGTTAACGTAAGAAACAAGTACTTAATAATTACATAGAATATTCCATTCAGCCTACCTGACAGACTCATTTTACAGAAATGGCAATAATTTTATTTTTTTTCAAAGCTCCTGAAATGATATCACGTTATGATTTTATAAGAATTCATAGAAAAACACACATGAATTACAATCAATAGACGCATTACTTATACTTAATCGGAAGAATCGCATTGAATGAATAGTGGTGACATTAAATCTAAGCCTTTTAAGGACAAAGGGCAACAACTTATGAGTGCTCTTTGTGAATGGTTTCATTCAGCAAAAACTAACGATAATAAACTAAAAATAATAAATTAAGAGCAAAAACACGGGTCCGGTTATGTTAGGGACCCATTCCGCCAGCCAACTCAAAAATAAAAAATTCTGTCAAACAGTGATCGTTTTACAATAGCTCGACCAGGACCTTAGCGGAATAAAAAAAATCAAACAGGTCTACGTGTATAAATAATAATAAAATAAGTCAGCCTATTAGATCCCACTGCTGGGAAAAGGCCTCACCTCAACTATGAGGAGGAACGAGCCATACTTCACCACGCGGGCTCAGTGCGGATTGGTGGAGGGGTGTATGTAAGGCAAGTGACAAACCTTACTGTCAGAAGTTATCAAGCCGCCCTAGGGCCTCTGACTAGGCTTAACGACTAATACCACAGATATTAGCCGGGACCAACTGCTTAACGTGCCTTCCGAAGCACGGAGATGCTTGTCATGGACGTCACTTAAATGGTCGGAATGGTCACCCATCCAATCACGACCGCGCCGTGGGTTGCTTAACTTTTGGTATCACTACCAAAGCGCTGCCGCCACTGCGCCACAAGCACCTCGCACCTCGGTCTACGTGTAACCATTATTATTTTGTATTACGTGACATCTTAGATGAATCAGTTAATCTAAGATTACGATGAAATTATCATGTTAACTCTGACATTCTTTCACAACAGTGAAATGGCATCCTAACATTCAACACTATCGAACAAATTGAGTAATCTAAGTCACTTGTATAAAGAAAAGGTCGCACGCACACTTGTGAAAGGTTGCATCGCGAATAATTGGTATTTATATCGCCGAGCGCGCAACTATGCATGTCGGGGTCACGAACACTTAAAAGACGCTTCCTAGTCTGTCAATTGTTGTGAAGATTCGACAGACAAACATGCAGACTTCTTAGGCAAAATGAGCAACAAGAGTTTTAGGTTGTGTAGTTTTAAAATTAGCCATGTTATAGTTGATGTATATTTGTACTCACACTTAAATTTTGCCCCTTATTAATTTAAGTCTTTAACCAGTAGTGGCAGAAATATTTCCAATGTGGTGTACATGTTCCAATTCAGAAAATTCACAAGAAATCATCACAAAATCAAATTGAATCACCACAAAATCAAATTTTTTTTTTGTAAGTGCTTGCTACGTCAGTGAGCCGGCATTCGATTTCATCAATACTTGGGGAATCTACCCATCGGATACATGCATCCGATGAAAATATTTTTACAAATATTTAACCATCAGTTAAGATGAAATCAGCTTAACTTATAATATTTTTTATAACTTAAGCAATTATTTTGCAAGTTTTTACGAAATCAAATTGATTTACGCTCACAAAAATTAATCGACTGTGTCATCCGGTGGGACTCGAACCCACATCCCTTCGCTATCCGGGCGAGTGCTCTTACCAACTAAGCTACGGAGGACGTTAGTCAGCCGACGAATTTTTTTTTTTGTAAGTCAAATTTTTTTTTTGTAATTATCACAAATAAGAATTTTCAAGTTTTTCTCACCTTTGAAAAGGGTTCGTACAGTGGTGGCGCCACCTGAGATCAGCTTTAACTTGCCAACCCCATTTAAACTTTACTCGTATGCTTGTTACCATACGGTTACCTATGAATTTCAAAATGTATTATGTCACTGAGGGTACATTGCCACTGAAAACATAAGTTGTCTTATACCAAAATAATTGAACAAATCAATTCTAACAAAACGTCTTGGTTAGTCTACATAGGCAAGTAATTTACTAATAGAAACAAACAATGGTCTTAAGAAATCACGCACTGTGGGGTCAAGAACTTTATGTTGAAAGGGATGACCACCTTTGAATGTAAATCGTTCTAAGGTAGTCCCGGTCCGTGCATCGACTACCGAAGTGGCATCATTAGAAATACTGATGTTGATTCTTGCAGTGATTTAGGTTAATAGATAATTACACAATAAATGTAACACACGTAGGTAATCAATGAGTCAAGTTAAGGGCAAGATTATTGCAGTGGATAGTAGCATGGATAGTAGGTACCTAGGCTTTTCATGAATGAAAAGAGTCTGGGTTACAATTATCAGCGATACCGAAAACATCATTTTGAATTGGATCAGCAGGTCTATCTAAATTGAAAGCTTTCGCGATGAAGATTGCAATTACAAATCATTGACACGTGAAGGATATTTTTAGTGTCCGCGCGGAAGCCACATTAAAACCATCACTTGGGCGTATTACTTTGGCTATGATATTTTGGTCACCAAGCTTTTTACTTAGGTAATATCGTATATTAAAAAAGAAGTTAAGCCCTATTAAAACACGTTCAGTCAAGCGGAAATCTTGGTTATGTCTGTACGCTTCGTTGGAGGCCAAACTGGTTTATTTTTTTTGATTAATTGTTATTGACACTCGGTGTTATTATGACTTGTGTTCTACATTAAATACACATAAACAAAGCTAAGTATTCCGTATGAATTTGATATATATTCAGTGTGTCCGGGTTTCGACTGGCGATAATTTTTGGGCTATTAGATCATCAAATGCTATCGACAAAAAACCCCCATGTTGGGGGTCTAACTCCCCCCTCTTGAAACGGCACCCATTTTCATTATTTAAAGGAAAAGAGATTTCTGTGGATCTCCAGGTCCTGAAAGTTATGAAAATGATTCTTTCGGAAGGCAACGCTATGTCTTATCAAGTGAAATAAAGATCAATTCAAAATTATTAACCGTCATCGAGATTTTTTTTATTTATAAATCTTGCTTAAAATTTAAAATAGTTTCATAGTTTTTTAAACCATTTACAAAACTAAACCCAAAAATGCAATTTTGCAGACACGCATAGGTTTGACTCTAAATATATTTTTTGGTTTTAGTTTCATGTATGGGAATATGGGAATGATCCCTTAAATGTTATTATTTTTTATTTTTGTATGAGTTTCGTAAAGCGGTTAACAGGGTACATCTACAAATAAGCTTATGCAGGACGTTATTTTTAGGTTACACAAAATAAAGCAAACTTCTAGACGATATTTTTATGTAGGTACCTTATCATTTAATAATGGCCATGAGCCTTACGCTCACCCCAGAACCTACTTATTTCGATTCAGAGTCCCAAAATATTTTAAGGTCGTTACATTAGCCGATCTTTAAACAGAGATATCGCTGAATTATAATAGGATACTACGCTTACAAAAAAATTGAACCCGAACATGGCATAACTTTTAAACGTTTTTTTAAATTTAACAACAGACTGATATAAAACATAGAAACTTCAGCGACAATATTGTAAAAGGCGGTTTAAAAAAAAACGAAACTGTCAGTGGAATTGAAAATATCCTATAATTTCAAATTTTAATCCAACTGACAGTTTCGTGCAATATGGTCGTGATACATCGTGGACGTATATGTCCTCGATGTCGTGATATGTATGGTCAAACTTGACCATTAAATATTGACGACTCAGCCTACCTTAGCAGTTAGCATACTACACGTAGGTCTACACATGGTAACCTAGAGACCGCCTCTATTCCCTAAGTAATTAACGCTTTTTTCGTACTTAAAATGTATAACTTGACGTGCCGACTGTACCATACAGTGGTCAAGCAACGTAGCTATATTGTATCAGGTACCCAAGTCAGTACTGGAATGTTCGAGGCCGCCAACAAGTGGAGCGGCGCGTACGTCATAGATACTCCGCTAACATCAACCGCAAGTCGGTGCAAATGAACCAGTTACATTGTCTCAAATATATCCACACTAATATTATAATTAATATAAAGCTAATCGGGGATAGAAAGCTGGTGGAAAATGAGCTTAATATGTTGACTCACCGTCGCCAAGTTGAATGTATTTCGGTCTTCTACAGACTGTACTTTGGGGAGTGTGCGCACAAGCTCCACAATCTCATGATGCCATCTCCGTTCTTCCGTTGGAACACCAGACGTAATGCAGGTTATTATCCTTTTTTAGTTGATATTCCCATCTCTCGTACCAAGCGCTTTTCATCATCATTTATTTTATTTCAAAGCCCTTGCGGTTCCTCTTCTTTTCTCCGCTTGCGTTTGTTCTTATTTACTCTAAGCTAAATATAACAAAATTATATCAAATTTCGCTCACAAAAATTATTCGACTGTGTCATCCGGTGGGACTCGAACCATTGGATAAATGCGGGTACATTGCCCCAAGTATTGATGAAATAGAACGCCGGCTCACTGGCGCAGCAAGTACTTACAAAAATTCGTCTTCTGACTAACGTCCTCCGTAGCTTAGTTGGTAAGAGCACTCGCTCGGATAGCGAAGGGACGTGGGTTCGAGTCCCACCGGATGACACAGTCGATAAATTTTTGTGAGCGGAATTTGATTTAATTTCGTAAAAACTTGCAAAATAATTGCTTAAGTTATAAAAATATTATAAATATAACAAGTAAATAATTTTATTTATTCAAGAGACTAAGCAAGCAATTGTACATAAGTATTAGTAGTGCAATCCATATAAAAGTTTTTTTTTTTACTTTAAGCACCGACAGCTGAAATGTTTAAAAAATATTGAACGGCACGTAATTTGTCAAAGGTGTGAGTGAGATAGTCAATAAAATAGTTTCTTTACATCCGTGAAGTAGTAACACATCAAGATAATAGCAATTAAAATCTGTGGTATCTCACGCAACCATACAAATATTGCCTATGCGTAATTTTGCAACCATGCATTTTCTACGGTCAATGAATCTGTATGACCGTTTAAAAACTACGGTCAATTTAATAATTATTGCGCCTTGTTTTCATGAAGCTATAGTTTACTATGGTAGCCAGACACGATTTTGCTATTTTACAAATAGGCGTAGTTTCGTAAGTAGGATACAAGTAAGTACATGACAATATTTTGTGTCGTCCTATTTACTAAAGAAAGTTGTTACTATTATAGGATTAATATTACCTCAAAGATTTTTTGTTAATTTGGAAAATGTATATTTTACTTCAGTGAGACTTAAAATTAAGCTCATATATTTTAAATAAATATATCTTTTGTTTCTGTATTTATCTACTTATACGAGTTGTCAAAATAGAGTCTTTCGTAACACAAAATATGTTTCTGACGCACAACAAGCTTTCATATTATTAAGACAGAGCTTACACTGGCTCAATTCGTTGATTGGGTCGTTTTATTTAATACAATACCGTGTAATATTCTACAAATGACCGTATCTCAGACTTTCTTAATCCGCGTACACAAATGAAATTAAAATAGACACATTCAGAGCTCTCTAAACCCATAAAACAACAAAGGTTCAGTGAAATTCACCTGTGAAGTGATGTAGAGCTTAACTGCCAGTTAAGAGTAACGGGTTTATTAAAGCGTTGGATTATGGCTTAAAGCCAGTAGCACACTGTAGGCACTAATACTAGCTTCGTAGCTTATCGTAAGAAGACTACAAATGGGCGTGAAAGAAAATATATTTCTAAAACTGACACACGTGAACTCCCTGCATTCTTTTGATTAGGTATTTGCTAGCATAGCAAGGAAGTGGAAACATAAAAATGAATAATAATACATTGCGTATAAAATCCAGAGAAAGATCGACGCCTGCTTGTTACGTAAGTAAATTAACTTAAAGTTCAAAATATCTAAATATTTTGTAACATTTATCATACATATTTTCACGATAATATGTATGTACCCAACATTAATAAGTATTCCAGTCCAAACGTGTCCAAATGCTAGTATAAATTTTAGACAAAATAGGAAGTTGCAGATAAGAACTGAATAACTTAACCAAATGTAGCTTATTACTAAGACATCGGAACCACGCCTAATACCTACTTGGTAGATCGAGTTAAGGACACAAAAATGCATTAAAATTACTTTTAACATGAATCATTCGCTGAGATTCTGGTATCGATTTCTTCACTTATAACCCCTTAATTAGGACATTTACTTCTGTAACTTTGTAGGCCGCATTTAAATAAAATATTGAAATACGATAAATGAATGCTTATCACTTAAAAATAATAATTTATCGTATTTGCAAGCTTCATCTTTCGATTGTTAAATATTTACAATAGTATTTCTTTCGAGTGTTAAGGGTGTTATCCCAATAACATTAATGAAAGCAACGCGGCATCACAGCGTTAAGAAGCACTTGAAAATTTCGACAGGCTGAGTGGCCGAGAGGTTAGGCAATCGCCCGGTATGCGAGGAACGCGGGTTCGATTCCCGCCTCTGATGGTCATTTTTTCAAGTGCAAAAATATATTTAAAATATTGAAAGCTTGTCTTTGGTCGACACGTTCCAAAACATACACAAAATCCAGGCATTAAACTAGTAACTATTATATAATCTGTACTAAGCGTATAAGCATCGCTATCCAGCGCGGTAATGCTGCCAGCATCCTAGGAACCTTACCACAAGGACCCTTTTTATAATTTTTGTTTTTGTGTTGTATTAAGTAATTTATCTTAATTTTTATTAATAAGTTGTATATATAGTTAATTACGCTTCAAAACATTTAATTACGTTGTAAAAACAAATTATTCATCTGTACTAGTAGTTAGTTTTCTATTGGCCAACTCGAATTCACTGAGAGAACTTGAATCACTATTTGTAAGATATTAAATAGGCATTAATAGCAAAATTACAAATTAATTATTTAACCAGAAATGAAGGTCATCAGCTAATAAAAATCGCCATCTTTGTGGTTAATGAATAATGGTCTGTCGGGCTTTCAGCTGGTGCTATTTTTCATGTCATTAAAATGTCGGAAGGTCATTCTGGTTAGGTGCCACAAAAATGCAACGCGATTATTTAAATGTATATTTGCTTGATTTTAGTAATTAATCAGTAGGTATTTGGAATTATGATTTAAACCCTCCTTTGCTTAGGTATAGGTATTACAAATGGATTTAGCAGATAGTGTTTAAGTCCTATAAATACTTAAGGTGTTGCTACAAAAGTGTTAAAGCATATTATGAAACGACCAAATTGAAATGAATGGTACATTTTTAGTGGTGTAAGCCGTGTTAGCGGTTTTAGCCGATTTTTTCTTAACAGCATGTTTTCTTAACACATTGAGCGCCATAGTGGTCACCGGTGACCCCTAAACAATATTTTTCTATTGTGTCTAGTTTCGTGGCAGTCAAAGGCTTAACTAAATAAATATTTTTACTCTCCGATTAATTCATTGTAATATAAGTTGATCTGATACAGAACTCTCCCTTTAAAAAGAGGCGGTATTTCAACTGAACATTTTATTAAATATGACAGACCAATTAATGCCTCCTACATACTTTCTACGTTTATTTAAACAAGGAAGAGGATGAAAAACACGTTCAACATTAACAGATCGACTTATGCCATTACCTCGCTGCCTCATTCAAATGGCACGGAGCAGTGAAACCGGCCGCGGAAGCAACGTGGATCCAGTAGTGTGCACAACTGGATCTAGTAAATGGCCCATAATGATGAGATGGCTGTGGAACCAGACTACTCAATACTTGCACTATCACGAACACTAAGCACTGCATCTTTGATCTTATGCTGTTGGAATAAAAACGATTTTGCAAAAAAATGAGGCTGAATGTGACTGTAGTTACGGTGCTCTCGGTAGGATCTTCCTTAATCCGGGCAATTGAATAAGCGAAGGATTAGGCCCTCGATTTTTAGGGTCCGTACCCGAATAGTGCCAACGTTAATTACCTGCAAAGCTGTCAGTTTATCCATCTGTCTGCTAGCTGTATCTCACATGAACTCTGGCCCTCAACGTGTGAGTCAGACTCGCACTCGCCCATTTTATTTCACATAGTCGCGCAACGTTTATAACGAATTTACCACAGATTATCCCTTTTTTAATGTCTTTTTTAATATTTTTCATTTCATTTACACAGATCCGAATCGTCAAAACATCACGTCCTAAACCTTTTTTAGTAAAGAGTCAGGCCTAAACAATACTCTAAAATCTATGACAAAAAGACGATGTATCCATTCGTGCGTAGATAGGCGGAAAGAGAAACTCGAGAATGCGGCCCGGGAGTCGAACTTGCGTAACGGACTGGTCGGACATCTGTCGGCCAGTGTGGGACAGTTGTGTTGTGATATAATACGAGCTGGGACAGACAGAGACTGCTTGTTAAGTTATTCCACCTGCCTAAATTTAGGCGTCCTAAATGATTTAGTAACTCAGTCAAGTTTAACAACATTTAAGAAGCTTTTCCTTCCTAAGTTCTATAAGCTGGTTCTCAAATGTTAGCTTGCCTATTAATATAATTTAACTGCCTCATTGATCTAGTGGTCAGCACGTACGAGGTCCCGGGTTTGAATCCCGGGTCGGGCTGAAAGTGCTGGGTTTTTCTGTATTGAAATAACTTAGACACAGGTCCGGAGTCAGGAAGTTGGTGTTGTTAACACCTCCGTGCCTCGGAAAGCATGTTAAGCCGTTGGTCCTGCGCCTGATCTCTCTATGGTCATGTCGGACTGCCGTCTCACCGAATTATGAGTGTGAAGGAACAGAGAGTGTACCTGTGTATTGCACACACATTTGTGCACTATAATATCTCCCGCACAGTCGGCTAATCTCTGTTAGGATTGGCCACTGTAGTTGAAATTCGGCTAGGAGGACATAAAATAAAATAAATTTATATATAGGTAGTACTTACCTTGCAACGTATTTCTTAACTTGTCACAAAATCAACTCATACTTATCTTAGTAATGAAAGGAGGCAAGGAAAAGCGGCCGCCCGAATATCGAAAGGCATTGGGTTACATACATTCTATTTGATTGTATGTGTGTAAAAAGTACGTGTTTAAAATCGTAATAAATAAACACAATCAATAATTTGCGTTGGTACAGGGGACCCAGAGTAGGGGTCTGAAGTTGATTCATAAAGAATTTTCACACTCATATTGCTCCATTATTTTTGTGCTGAGAAAGCACTGTATAATAGAGCAATTTGAGTTCGGCGAACAAGAAGCTAAAATTCAGTATGATCAAGTTGAGACTAAAAATTTAATTGTTTTTCTAGATTCCTCGAATTCGCGATTCCGCGCTCGCTGCTTTACGAGTATTTGTGTTGCTAGGCTGTTCTAGCCCACACGGTAGACACCTATTTTGGCGTTTGGATTTCACTAAAAATACTTAGTTTTTGCTGACAGTTTGATACTTTACACGTATCATGTTGTACCTTATTGCAATATCAGATTAATTTGTATAATACTTTTAGGTCCACTTGCGCACGGCCGGGTTACTAATTTGCATTTGTTTAAGGCCTATTATCTGAGTTGAAAGCCCACTTGCGCCAGTCTGGATTAGCTAATTCGGTCTGGCCGTAGTTGACTTTTCGGATTAGCTAATCCAGACTTCAGACTTATATGAAATAAAAGTCCGGAATAGCCCAATCTGGACGTGTGCAAGTGGACCTTAGTGTTTTTTTTTATTGCTACTGATTGTAGTTACGTTTAGATTTGAAACCTTGCTCTTTCTAATATAAATAAATACAAGTTTTTTTTTGGCTCGTACCTCCTCATAGTTGAGGTGAGGCCTTTGTCCAGCTGTGGGATCTTTACTTTACGAACTTTACTTTTTTACTTTACAAGATTTTACTCGTTTCAAGTCGGCGGTCTGAGTGACCACCCATCTAATTACCTTGTCGAAGGTTACCTGACTATATTACGGTATTGTTTGCGTATCACCGATAATAAAGTAATTGGCATAGAACTTGGCACCCAACTAACCGTGGCCCGTGGATAAATTTGATTAGTCAAGCCGCACGCCGACCGCGGAAGAGAATAGTACATACTTTTTATTACCTTTACTTAGTAAGTCATTGTAGGTTAATAATTTACTAAAACAGAAATGAAATTTTCTATGAAAGTTCTAACTCTGAGCTTAAATGTAAACACAACTGACACTTGCATTATTGCGTCAGCTATTTGCTGCGACACATGCAACCATTCCTAGAAAACTTTTTACAAATCTAGCGCTCTTGTATGGCAAATTAAAAATATTGTTATTAATTTGTTTCTTTCATACATGCAAAACGTCGGGTTCTGTAGGTAATCTATAAAATTGTGTTTTAATGAAAAAAAAAGTGGTATAAATATTTTATAATTGTACTCAGTTACACAATGCATAGTAACGAGCTTGGTCGTAGTAAAAGGTAAACCGGTAATAATGGCTTGGGCGTGAAAAGGTATCACATAGAGTTTTAATAGGTGTGGTGCATTAATTATCTTTGAATGACCCATACTCGGTTGCATTGTAGCTTACCATCTTGGCACCTCTGGTGAAATTGCTGTCAAATGTCTGCCTATTAGAAAAAAAAACATAAAAGAACTTTTCGTAGATAGGTATTCGCTTAGAGAGGCATTCCACTAACCATAGGGCCTATTCTCTTAATAGGAAATTTATTATCAGTGTAATTAACTTCGCATTTCCTTACTGTTGTTTCTTGTTTTACTTTACATAGTTTATAAACAATAAACCACAAGCATTGTCTTCAACCACTTCCCACGATCATAATTTTATATTATTTTACAATTCAATTCCATTTTATCTTCAATTACTTTTGTAGGCATCTACATAATTGAGGCACTGTTAGGACTATGATTAACAACGTTATTTAACTAACGTTGAAAGCATTACTGTTTTATAAGTTTGGCAGTCTATTATAGAACATTATTAGCAACAATATCATGGTCAGTAAGATCATTTCACACTAACCTTACATGAATCATACGCCTCACAAAATCAGAATCTAAACAGAGGCACACCTTTCAACTGACTCTTCAAGTGACATCCATTACTGGTTAATAAGATTTAATAAGTTATTTAAACTTTATTGCACCAAAAAAGAAAGAACAATTGGCGGACTTAATGCCATGAGGCATTCTCTACTAGTCAACCTCAATCAAGACGGTAATTTATAACGTTGAAGTTTAAGCGACAATGTATACCTATACGCATAATTTGATTTTAATTCGGCCAAATAAATGTTTCGCGGCTGTCTGTATTTACAAGAATGATTCCAATATGTAAGATGATAACCTCTTTGGCTACGAAACATCAATATTTCTTTACTGTTGGTAAATTAGATACACCTACTATCGCTTTTTCTGACAGACTAGCCGATTCCAGCGACGTCATCCACGCAAATATTGAATTTCCCATACAAACTGCGAAACACCCTCCTTTAACCTCCTTAAAGATGGAAATTTTTAAAAACCTGTAATACGTCATTCTTAATTTCTGACCTAATACATTTTTTTTCTCGATTTAAGTAGCTTCAAAACTGGCGAAGTTTCAAACAAACTTACCCCTATGTTAGTCAGTCAGTTCAGTCATTTACTTTCAAAGGGGCTTAATTCTACTGTTTCTATGTGTTGACTGTGTATTGTTGTACTAAAATAGCGTGCCTTATTACCAAGAATATTCCGAGAAAGTATACGAATTATAACATTCGAGTGCCCGCCATTACTAGACGTGGGAATATAAGTAGAAATCATACTTATTCCGCGCGTTACGTCATTTGGCAGCGCGTTACGTCATTAGTTTATAGCTGCAAGTTCATTACAAGATACTAATGAACTTTTCTACTCGTTCTTTTGTAAAAGAAAGGTGTGAAATCTAGGAAATGGAAAAATTTATGCCTATTTTCCTCTGTTGCCGTATTTTTTAGTGTTCTAGTAACTACAAAAGCAAGTTCCGATATTTTTATAGCCCAAATGGTTCAAAACTGAATTCACATCCCGACCCATATGTTGAACTAGCTAATCGGTTGTACGTGTTTTTTTAAGGTTCCGTACACAACGAATTAAAACGGGACCCTATTACTTAAACTCCGATGTCCATCTCTTTGTATGTCTGTCACCAGGCTGTATCTCATGAACCGTGATAGCCAGACAGTTGGTACATATGATGTATTTCTTTTGCCGCTATAACAAAAAATCCTAAAAATAGAATAGCATAAGTATTTAAGTCGGGCTTCCATACAAAAAACGTAAGTTTTTGCCCTTTTTAATATTATAAAAAGGTAATAATATAGTGTCTTATGGTACGGAACCCTTCGTGCGCGAGTCCGACTCGCACTTGGCCAGTTTTTAATAATAAGGCGGACATTTGACTGCAAACTCACCCGACATTAATCGAGGATGGTCATGTCTGACTAGTGACCGCCGATTGAATCTTTTTTTAAAGTATTTAGATCATGCCACTTCAAAAATTACTAATTCTATACATATTATAACAGCCCTTATAATATCGAATGTTCTAATTTCCATTTATAACGCTCACATGATGCCATACTCACTGTTGTCACTACGTTTCAAACCAACTAGCAATAAAATACTTTATTGTTCTCTCGACATGAATTCAAACGGTAACCATCATCTAAAACGAAATAAAATTGTTTGTTTTCGCGACCGAGTTAACACGTTGCCGCGTTGCGCTTGCGTCGCGGCTTAGATAACCATCGTGTGAAGCACGTGAGGTAAGCGGGGTAAGGTAACTGATGCAATGCTCTTCAGATGCAGTCCTCTGGTATAACAAACAAAAGTGTCCTATATTTTTGCATTGAGAAAATGATAAACTTATCGTTACAGTCTATCGCGTTCCAGCGTCACGAACTCTATCATTTGGAGAATATCAGAGTCGGGCCGTAAGGGTTGGGTTTTTCTGTCTTGAAATAACTCAGGCACAGCTCCGGAGTCAGAGTCTGAGTTATTTCAAGAGTTAGAAGTTGGTGTTGTTATACCCCCGTGCCTCCGAAACCACGTTAAGCCGTTGGTCCTGCGCCTGAACTCTCTACGGTTACGTCGGACTGCCGTCTCACCGAATTATGAGAGTGAAGGAACAAAGAGTGCACCTGTGTATTGCGCACACACTTGTGCACTGTAATATCTCTCGCGCAGTTGGCTAATCCCTGTTGGGATAGGCCACTGTAGTCGAAATTCGACTAGGAGTACATTATCTTAATCAAAACTTGACTGCTTCGTTGGCCTAGTGATCCACGCTGACCCTTCTGGGGTGGGGGAGTCTGACAGAAGTCCTAGTCTCCCGCGGGATCGCATCGGATCGCGAGCGCATTTTCCAGTGGTCGATACTGACTACTGTCCAAGCAGTCCCGGGTTCCAGTCACGGGTCGGGCTGAAAGTTCCTGGGTTTTCTGTGTTCAATAACTCAGAAACAACTGGAGTAAGGAAGTTGGTGGTTTTGACACCATGCTCGGAAAATACGTTAAGTCGTAAGTCCCGCACCTGATCTCACCAGTCATGACGGATTGAAAGAAAAAAGACAATTCACATGTTATTGCTTTGGAAATGCGCGATTGCTATAGCTTTCAAGTTATGTGATAGGCCTGTACATCAGTAGGGCATCATAAAAAAACTCACGACACTGTTCGAAGGATGTACCTTGTTACGAAATAATGGTAGCTGCTACAGATTGCGACTGCCATAATCTTAGAGAAACACATAGCCACATAAAACTGTTTATAATGTGTATGTGCACACCTCAGTCTGCATAACGATTTCCCGCCTCACGCTCGTTTTCTGGTATCTGTGATGCAATGTAGGACTATATGAGATGTGCAATAAAAATGATGTCTGCTTTGGATTTTGACATCTCTTTTATGTTTAAAGTTGTTGCCGCACGTTAGTTGTTTTAACTTGGCTGATAGAGATATCAGTTGTCGTCAGGACTTAGGTTAGGTACTCTTAAGTGACTAGATCTTAGTAGATGACAACATATTTTTTGACCAGTGCCTGCCTGTAATTAGGTTTGGAACGAACTTAAAGCATATACTGTGTTCTATTTTAGGTTTGCTTTCATTATTATTTATGGTGAATGTTTACGCACTGTTTTGTTTTGTTTAAGATAAGATAAGCCACTATGTATCTAGCCGTAAATATGTCTAGGATTAATATCGAATACTATACCGATAATAAGTTTGTAAATGTATCCCATGATTGATGGGATACATTTATTCTTTAATCATCGTTTTCTCAGAAGTTCAGCAAATTCTTCCTTAAATATTCTTTAAAATAAAGAATTAAGCCCGCCATTTGTATAACTTTTTAATTTGCGTAGAAAGTATAAATAAATAAATCCTCAGTCTTATATTTGTGCACCAGTGCATTCTCACGACATACAAAGATAGACTCAAAGATAGCCGATCATGAGTAAGAGCATACTATCTTGTTACTATACATACTATATATGTATTTAGTAACGCGATACACTAACCTAGTAACGTACAAGTACAATGATTCGATTGTGACAGACTATCTGTTCAGTAATTACAGTAATAGCGTGTAATTATGCATTTATTACAATGTAATTTGTAACGACATTGTCTCGATTTAAATGACGAACGCATATGGTGATTGACCCAGTTTTTTTAATTGTGAAATAGTAAGATCCAAGTTCACCAATGTTTAAACAGCCGATGAACATCAATTGACTGTTAAGTTGACAGAATTACCATACAAGATATGTCAAATAATGCTGAACCGGCTGATTAAAAATTAAACATGGGTTTATGAGCTTCGGGCTAAGTATGTCATATACTGAATTATATTGCAGGAAAATTAATCATGGGTGATTATAGCTGTTACTACTTAGGTTTAATGTTTTGTTTACATAAACTAGTTATATTGTATTTCCAGTCTGTTAGGCAGATGACGTAAAGTTTTTGAGACTCATGGCGTTACCATTTTGATAATTGAAGCAATTTTTATGACCGTTGCCATTAGTCTGTGTTGTGAGTTTTTTTTAAATAAGTATTTACCTTCATCTTAGCCTGAGAGCAAAGATAAGGTTTATGGTGGAGTGAGCTTGCCTAGGAGAAGCCTGTTTGTTTACACCAAAGAGTTTCGGGTTATAAGCACTCCAAAAAACAGATGCAGGCAGGGCATTCCACTCCTTGGCTGCATGCGCTTCAAAAATTATTTTTACCACTACCTAAGTAGTTGGAAACCGTTTTGATATTACATTAGCTTGTCAAGTTCATCGCTCCGTAATCGGCGGGTGGTGTTGCCAGCATAACACCGATAATACCGGTAAAACTATTAGTTGTTTAAGTGATCCAACAGCCCATCGGAGGGTGACGGATTGTGCAAATGTGTGTTGGGACCACACACACTTTTTTGTATTTACTTTGATACTTGTCGATTTCTAACATTCGTGGTTATTATTGTCTGTATATTCGTAGTAGTACTAGTCTAGAACCCTGGTGCGAGAGTTTATATATAATGTAAGTGTATTGTATAGGCGTCTGAAGGGGCTTAGTAGTTTATTTCATGCAACCTGCATGGTAACTACCTAAATGGAAACATAAAATAAACTTAAGTACAAAATACCTACATATTTGAATATTGAATGTCATTTAGAAATCGTTGCCAATCTAATACAAAGCTTTCCAGGTAAATCAGAAGTACCTATTTATCTGTTAATTGATACAAAAATCAACCAAATAATGTGTTAAAGTCCTAAAGAGAACGGTGTTTTGTGCAATTGTTTGTTAAACGGCCTGTTCACCGCGTGGTTATGATTACTGCCAGTTAGGGTACACGTCATTACCAAGATAGTAAGTGCCCACTCAGTTGTGCATGATTAATGAAAATGGTCATCTTCCATTGATATCTTATTGGTACTACCACCCGTAGTCTTCCTGCCTCGTTGGTCCAGTGGTCAGCACCCTGGGTACTATCTACGAGGTCCCGGGTTCGAAACCCAGGTCGGGTCGAGAGTGATTGGGGTTTTCTGTCTTGAAATAACTCAGACACAGCTCCGGAGTCAGGAAGTTGGTGGTGTTAACACCCCCGTGCCTCGGAAAGCACATTAAGCCGTTGGTCCTGCACCGGTTTTCTCTACGGTTATGTCGGACTGGCGTCTCACACCTATTCTCATAGGTGCACTCTCTGTTCCTTTACTCTCGTAAAGGAACAGAGAGTGCACATGTGTATTGCGCACAAACTTACTTGTGCACTATAATATCTCCCGCACAGTTGGCTAATCTCCATTGAGATAGGCCGCTGTAGTCGAAATTTGGCTAGGAAGGACATTATTACTCCCACCCGTTAGCTCCCAGATTGTAGCTGAGAATATTCATGTCAGAAATAGTAGGAATAAACGCACTTGCCCGATATTTTCTAGGACTTTACTAATGGGGCTTAAAACGCTACCTTACTAAAACTAAACAAAGTTCTCATCTGCAAAACAAAAGAACAAAGATTTTTTGGCATTTGTAAAACAAAACTATGCTCGTACGCACTTTTCAGGCTCTGTATTGAATCCATACATTTCCCACTTAAACATTCCTTCAGAACAAAGTGGACAGTTAAACAGAATGACGAACCAGCAATGAATATGCATTGACTGTTATGAAACAGTTAACTGGTCATATGTGTCAACCAATTCCATACTTTATTTGTAGAACATTACAGTTCAAAGTGAATGTATTTAATTTTACAGTTAACCTTCCAACTAAATCATAATAATAAGGTCAGTTGTGGACTGAATATTGAAAAGTAACGGCTCGGTATTAATTGCAAGTTCTACTTATAAAATATAACACGGAAGCGGTAGTCCTCATTGTAAAGTAGATCATTTCGAAGCTATTTATGCACGTACGTAGTTTAATATATGAGTAAACAAATAAAATAGATCCCTACTAATACTAGCGATAGGAAAGTAGTTCTGACTGTGTTTATGTTACTCTGACAACTCTAAATAGCTTAAATACTTTAATGCATTTTAACATAGTGACAAAGAGACATTGGGTTGAACGCTGGGTATTCTCGGCCCGGTGAACCTTGATCCCTATGACAGTTCATGTTAGTGATGGGTCGTGTCGATGTAACTTAACTTTATTATAACTTAAATGATTATAATAAAATAATAAATAAATTGTTCCAACAAACACACCAATTACCTAGCCTCATACTAAGCGTGAGCTTGTGCTATGGTGACTAGGATAACGGATAGATATACTTAAATACTTTTATAAACATCCATGACTTAGGTACAAATGCTCGTGCTCATCACACAAACATTTGCCCCTTGCGGGATTCGAACCCTCAACCGCCTGGTTTAGAAGTCCGTGGCGCGAACCACTACACCAAGACGGTCGTCAACGGTCGATTATAAATCATGTACACTCGTTTCCACTATCGACATTTGTTTATCGATATTTCCGCACTAGTCGATATCTTCCAAACGAAGTAACTTTTGCAGGACGTAAAGTCTGATTGAGATAATTTCTTGTAAATTTTAAGAATTGTTATAATTCCGACGGAATATCATTGTAATAACATGTATCTGCCGAAATTAAATTAATGACATTTTTAGAAGCCTTTAATTCGATTCTAATGTACCGGTGACGCCACTACAATGTTGTTTCGTAGGAATAACTCTTAATGTCATAGGGATCAAGGTTCGCCGGGCCGAGTATAATTACTGTAGCGAAAATAAAACCTAAAGTTGATATAATTGGGAGTGACCTATCATAAGAGAAATCAGACATTTGCGCAAATGAGTTCGCATAAAATTGCCAGTTTTGTAATACATTTCAAATTGGTGTGCAAAAGTAATAATTTCATATATTTGTTTCTTACGTTTACGCGAATTGTTGAACTCATTAAAACACAATATAACCAACCAAAAATACTTGCTAAACAACGGCGTTTTATTCCTCGAATGCTACGTAAAGCCATTGAAATTAGAAAACATCCAAATTTCAATAGGGAAGATGGTTGGAAAGTTCCACCGGCATGGGGTCCTATTCTAGCAAAAACGACAACAACACCTCGCTGTGCAAGATCTCAAGACACGGTTAGCTCTTTCTGCGTAAATTTCCTATTTACGTAAATTAATATTAATGACGGTAGTTTAATTTTTCAAAACTTTGTAATTGACGAATAATACCTTAGTCTCCCTGTGACCACGAACGCTGTAAAGTGTTCGAAACGTCAGGTTTTAAATAAATTGTAAATAAATCGCGAAGTAATCCGTAAAATTGTGTTTTAATGAGCAATAATTTATTTTTACACTTGCTGTTTTGCGGCTAAGATTAATCATATGCATTATATGATAATACTTTCTCATTCATGTTGTAATCAAAGAGCCTATCAAATAAGATTACGTAATGAAAAGATTGATTGCTAGTCAAAAGTAGGCCTGACATTCTTGTGTGTGTCACGAAAGAAATGTCCACATAGGTTGATAGGTCACAGATGACTTGATGGTATTTAAGTGGCATTGTAATAATCTTCAACGTCTGCATTTAAAACGGATTTTTATAACCCAGTTGAGCTAGCAACGCTTATCAGCGCTTATCCTAAATAAATAAATAAATCCTATTCTGAACACTGTTTGTTATATTTGAAACGAGTGTGCTCATGACTGTAGACTAAGCCAGACGTGGCGTAGACAGAGTAGATGGTGGAGCAAGCTCACCCAGTAGGTTCTTGCATGGTGAGTGAGTACTCACTGACGGAACACAGCAAGCTGTTTGGCGCCGGGCTCCGGTGGGAGGGTGGTAGCTACCAACTTGAATTATACCATGTCTTGCTGTAGTGTAGTGGACGACCGTCTTGGTGTAGTGGTTCGCGCTCCGGACTACAAAACCAGAGGCAAATGTTTGTGTGATGAGCTCGAGCATTTCACCTAAGTCGTGGATGTTTATAAACGTATTTAAGTATGTCTATCCGTTATCCTAGTCGCCATAGCACAAGCTTACGCTTAGTTTGGGGCTAGGTTAATAGGTGTGTTTGTTGAAACAAATTATTTATTTATAATTTTACTAGTGGTTCCCCGGGACTTCGCCCGCAAGAGTTGGATTTTCCATATAAAATTTCATCCCCCATTTCACCCTCTTAATGTTTTTATATCACGACAAAATGTAGCCTACGTCCTTTTCGTGGTCTCGAACTGTCTCCATTCCAAATTTCTTCTCAATCGGTTCAGTGGTTTAAGCGTCAAGAGCTAACAGACAGACAGACAGACACACTTTCGCATTTATAATATTAGTATGGATTTATGTCATTAAAACACAATTTTACGGATTACTTCGCGATTTAAAACCTGACGTTTCCTTGTGACCACGAACGCTGTAAAGTGTTCGAAACGTCAGGTTTTAAATAAAATGTAAATCAATCGCGAAGTAATCCGTAAAATTGTGTTTTAATGAGTTCAACAATTCGCGTAAACGTAAGAAACTAATATGGATTTATGTGTTTTGATTGTCAACTCCATACACATACTTCAAGATTAATACATTTGAAATATCTTGGTTTTATTATGAATAAACGGTTGAAGACTCAAGAGATGGTTCGTAAATATCGTAGCATACATTTTGTAAGTACAAAAGACATCAACGCGCGGTGCTCATTCGCTCAGCATTATCATTTTATCATCAGCTTTTTGTAGTACTTACTAGCTGATTAATGAGTAATATTTTACCTGTAAAATATTTTAGGACCATGTGTGCATTAACACATGTATTTTTGTACCATTATATTGTCATTCATTTTATTTTACAAAATTATACAATTGAGACAATTTATTTATGCAAAATAGACAGTTCATTCACGGGTCTAAATAAAATAATTTTATTCTCTCCACAATCTAAATAAGTACATATTAGTTGCAATAAGTACATTGTTGGTACAATAAAACATGTGTTAACACTAAATATTTACAGGCAACTTACAGATATTATAAAATATTGTTATTAAAACGACGACGAATACAATGAAAATACCGATGGAGTTTAAAACGCAACGGTATAATATTTTTTATAATTTAAGTAATTTATTTGCTAGTTTTTACGATGTAAAATTAGTCTGTCGACGAATTTTACTTTGTAATGAAACTTAATAAATGACTTACTACTTCTACTACGACTAATTTTAATAAATGACTTTCGTAGCTCAGTTGGTAAGAGCATTCGCCCGGATAGCGAAGGGTCGTGGGTTCGAGTCCCATCGGATAACATGGTGAATTTTTGTGAGCAAAATTTAATTTAATTGTGTAAAAAGCAATAGTAAAAAAATAAACATTGGCATTTCATCTAAATTGTAACAATATTGCCTTTGTCGTCGTAAGTCGCTTGTCAATCGTCTAGTTGGCTTGGTCGAGTAATATAGCGTTAATGTAGTACTGAAAGAACAATTTATCAATTTCAGACCATAGAGAGATATCGTTTCATCAAAAAAAAATTAAGAAAGAAAAAAGCATTTATTAATTTGGGACATCACAAACAAACATCGTACAAAATTACAAAACAAACAAAATTTATTATTGAATATGATATTCCCAAAAAATAGGAACTAATCTACAATTAAAGTGCAATTTTAAAGAAAATATATTAGGTAAAAGTTACCAATCAATGGAGTCACCATTCATAGTGAAAACGCCAAACAAATAGCTCTACCACCTTCATCTCGCGTCGTGTCTCTAACAAGCGGTGCGCACGCGTCGTTTTTGTGGCGCGCATTGTGCATGCGACAATGCACAATGCCCGGTCCTTTCTTGTCCAATTACTAAGGGAAATGACTCTTGGTTTTGTATGGGCATTTTTATTTTATGTGCATGTACACAGTGCAGGCAAAGCAGTGATATTTCAGTGCAAAATTGTATACAAACATTAATAATACATGTAACAAAATATTATTACGTATATAGGTATGTCTATCAACAAAGGTAATATTAAAAAAAATGCAATTTAAATGAAATGTTCATAAATTGGCGCCAAAACGCTGTCAGGGTATCATGGCGTCTGCTGTGACGTCACACCTCAGTAAACATATTTCAAACGTTAGTGATAACTCTATCATTTTTTCGAAATTCGTAATATAATTCAGTGACAGTGACAGTATTTACTGAGGTGTGACGTAACTCGAATCTGAATGGTGTTATAAAAAACTTGGCGGATTTCAGTATTTTGCAATTTTAATTTTCTAAAATAAACTAACAAAATCGTCTTAAAAATAAGATTTTTTCCATAATCTAAATACTATATTTTACTAGATAGACACATTAAGATTTTTGGTTACTGTCATCTTTCCTGTTGTGTAACTAAATATAGGTACATAGTTAAATAACTGTTCATTGCACATTTTAACAGAAAAAAATATAGCAATTTACACAGAAAGAAGTACATTGTAGGCGGTCTTATCTTAGAAGGAACACGTTCTTAGAAGGAATCGCTATAAGCGATAGGTACAACGTTACGTTCCTTCTGATATCCCATAGCTGAAGTCATTTAATTTTGTTCTCCTGTTTAAATGCCACAACCTTTTTATATGGAACTAATATGGTGCAGTTAAAAAAATTGAGACCCCCATACTAACTGACCTATTTAACTAAATATATTTTGTGTGGGGACCCCAGTTTTTTTAGACTGCACCATTTTAGTTCCATAGAAAAACTCAGCGTTAATTTCGAACATTTGAATTGAGATACTGGATCACTGTTATGCTAGGTTACATACTATCGTTGTTATGTCTTTGTATACATGCGTCCTATGCACAGTATACATAAATTGTGTCTCGCATGCTGACAATGTCAGGTCATATGAGTTCACTGGAAGTCTTATAATGAAGTTTTTTGAGCCTTAACAATGAGTAATAAGTAGACGGAAATAGTTTTGTAATTTTACTATCACTTCTGTATTAGAGAGTGAGTTTTCATGTCAATGTTTTGATAATGCCATAATAATATATAATATTTTTATTTTTAAGTTTTAGGTTAGTTTACTAGTGTAATAGTTTATTTGTTTGTGTATCATATGTTAAATCTATCTTTCTATAAGCATTGAATTATGTAGGTGTGCGGTTTCAAAGTTATAAAAGAGTTCGTATTGTAACTAATTTGTATAGATTTATTCATGTTTAGATTTGTATTTTTGAAAATCACCGTAATGAAGTATGCTTTTCTTTGTTCACAGAATATCACAACATGGATTTCGATAGTCATAGCTGTCATCGCACTACCAACGCCAGGTAAATAAACATAGAATATAATATATGGTTAGTTTAAAAAAGTTGTGGGCACTGGGCACATCATTAGATATTTATTTTTAATATTAAAAAAAATTGGCTAGCTGATGTTCATTTAGCGCTATTAACCTCATTTTCGGGTGAACTATGTTTTTTTACTGGGAATGTGATATATTATATACTAGTGGTTCCCCGCGACTTCGCCCGCAAAAGTTGGATTTTCCATATAAACTTTCATCCCCCATTTCACCCCCTTAATGTTGTTATATCGCGACAAAATGTAGCCTATGTCCTTTCCAGGGTCTCAAACTGTCTCCATACCAAATTTTATTTCAATCGGTTCAGTGGTTTAAGCGTCAACAGCTAACAGACAGACAGACACACTTTCGCATTTATAATATTAGTATGGATAGTTCGTCATACGAATGCATAATTTATCTAGATATACTTACTGACCTTGTAGATCATATGAAACAGCAATTAACTTAAATATTTTAATTATTAAAGGGTTTAATAATATTTCAAAGTGCCGGTCGTAGTCTCGTGAAAAAAAAAGAAAATAATTCGATTCGGAATCTATTTCAACTTGTCATTCAGGACGGAAACTTACTGCCATCAAAAGTTACGTCCATATGAATTAAATACAAATTGTACACTCACTGTATTAAATATAAACAGCAACGTGCAAGTTGAGTGCAATCGCATCCAATACTAGCGCGTACAATGGCTGCCTTCAACTCATGCGCAGATTGTAAGAATAGCATCAGCGTGTCCTTTCACTACGAAGCTTAAGTTAACCTTAAGTTAAGCTTGACTCTACTCTAAGGTCCTTTGACTATTACCGTGACTCATCTCTGATTTCATATCGTGGTTCATGAAGCTATAATTTCTGCTACAAGTTAAAAGCTTCGTCCACAACTTAAGCAGACTTAATAATACAAGAACATTGTGTTTTCAAGTTCAAGTCAACATTTCTATAACACTTGATTAAAATATGAGACCGCTGATTTGAAATGCTTGTCTCCCCTATGTCATATAACTTATCTGTAATAAATTCCAAACAGTCACTTCATATTTAAAAGAATGTTATAGAAATGTTAAATTCATTATTAGTAAGGAAGTTAGTGTTTAAATAAGAGGTAAGAATTAAATCTATACAGTGTGTCCCGTCACCAATGTCGGAGCCTTCAAGAGGATAGATAAGTTCCCCTACAACATACAAGAATCTCGAAAATAGACCAAAAAGTATCACATTTCCATACAAATGTACCTAGTTGATTTACTAAATAGTATGGGAAAGTAAAAAAATAATTTAGGATTCCAAAGTTGATCCTATTTAAGAAAGTGGTAGCAATTTTGCTTCTTAGTCACCACTTGAAGACTCCGACACCGGTGCCGGGACACATTGTATAATTTTACTTTCAATTATTATGCAGTTGCTCAAATTAAATTTTCATAATAATAATATTTTGTGTTTATCATCTTTGTAGAACTTGTTTATTTAAAACTTTTCATGATACCAGCACAATTTCTGTCTATTTAACTCAATAGGTTAGTATAGAACTAGAGGCAAAACTTTTTACTTGTAAGTGGGGGATAATGGTGCTGGTTGTACAATAAGTAATATTTATGTAAAACATCCTGTAATCATAATTGTACAATTGTTTATTGTCCTGAATAAATAAAAATATTAAAAAAAAGTATATTATTATTATAAACGACAATGATTTTTTACTCAATTCATCAAATCTTTGAACAGATAAATTCACAGAAAATTCTATAAACTTAGTGCCTAGAACTGTTCCCAATATTCGATGCAAATGGCAACTTTTTACAAGACATCACCGCAACCGTGTCTAATTTGCATTAATTAATGAAGCTGCAATACTCGTAGCAACGTAGAAAACACAACACAATGAGCGATTGTGATCCCACACCGGCCCACTGGGCGACCTTGGGCCTACAGACTACCGAGCTTTATATCAAGAGCGCGTTTTGTTCGTAGCGAAGACATGAAGATTAAGTTAGAATGATTTGGTTGTTTGTATTATAATTTTTAAACCTATTTTTTGTTATTTATTTTATAAGATCAAACAAAGCAGCTCCATTTTGACGACAGTCTTGGTGTAGCCATCCGCGCTCCGGCCTACAAAAGAGGTTGCGGGTTCGAATCCCGCAAGACGCAAATGTTTGTGTGATGAGCACGAGCATTTGTACCTAAGTCATGGATGTATAAAAATTTATAAGTATGTCTATCCGTTATCCTAGTCACCATAGCACAAGCTTATGCTTAGTTTGGGGATAGGTAATTTGTGTGTTTGTTAAAAAAAAAAACTTAAAAGCTATATTAGTAACAATAAAAAACACAAAATAAACAGATGGCACAGGCGGATATAACTTTTCTTCTAATTATAAATAAGTATATGACTCTTAATTGCAAACGAAATTTATACAGCAAGATGTACATAATAATGTAGGTGGTCTTATCGCTGAAACCGGCCTCTTCTACAGCGATTAGGATATAAGTAAATATTAAACTTATTCAAAAATTGTATAAATCTTAGTTATATAGTTTAGTAAGTTTAGGAACCTATTTGAACGGTCTTGGGATAAATTCACAGGTCAAAAATAGGGGTGAATCTATTTTGACTGTCGAACATTGCAAGCTAAAATGGTGATATAATATGTTGTATGGAACCACTTCGAAGGCCTTTGGTGGCACTGATATAGTCATAACAATAAAAACAGTACCTGACACAAAACAACATCACTCTATCAAATGAAACATCTTCGGGTCATTGCCTTCCGAGTCGTTAGCGCAATGAATTATTTTGTCACGGTGCAGTAGCTGATGGTGAGTGTCTGTGACGATATAAATGATGTAAAGTTTACTTAATTTTTAAAATAAGAACGAAATATTGGGTTCGAGCTGCGGTTAGGGCTGCACAATAGATTCGTTTCAATGAATAGCACGTTAAATTGTTGCTTTGATTGAGCTATTATGGCTTATAGTTTTCGGAGACAGAGAAAATTGTAATTATTATATGAAGCTTCTATGTTGCGTTTTTTTATATTTATTTACCATATCAAAAAGACATTACAGACATAGTTATGAAAGTCGCATTCTGAAACTACTGAGGTTTATATTGACGCGACCTGAGTCGACGTTTAAATTAAATAATAAAATAAATAATATAAAAGTAGAAGGCTAATATTTTTATTTAATTTATTTTTCTACTACTAGTAGGTAAGAAATCAATAAATAACAGACATAATAAAACCACTTAACAACCAAAAAGGAGGAATCGAGAAAACGCACATCTGCCAACGGATCTAATTATAAGTTTTTTAGGAAGTATGATTTTAACTTTCGTTTTATATTTAAGCTATCGCGACGACCGTCTTGGTGTGGTAGTTCGCGCCACGGACTTCTAAACCAGGCGGTTGCGGGTTCGAATGCCGCAAGGGGCAAATGTTTGTGTGATGAACACGAGCATTTGTACCTAAGTCATGGATGTTTATAAATGTATATAAGTATGTCTATCCGTTATCCTAGTCATCATAGCAAAAGCTCACGCTTAGTTTGGGGCTAGGTAATTGGTGTGTTTGTTGAAACAATTTATTATTATTATTATGGCGCAATTCGGAATCTACCTATATAAGAGTTCACAAAAACCACAAAAACTGTTTGTGACAATAGCACTGCAAAATATTACCTGAATGAATCCTTCCTATATTACGTAATTAATATGAATAAAAAACATTACAAAAGTTTGAACTATTGCTATTCTTTTTTGTCAACCCTAATATTCGTGAATTGAATTTACTAAAAACCTTTGCCGCCGTATAAAAAACAAAACATGTCCTCGATTATCCACTGATTCGCTACACTGTGTCCACAGAATATTGCGGCGGACAAAATTGATTATTTTGTTTGTAAATGTTAACCTCATTTTTACACCACAGCATGAGGTTAAGCTAATGTAATTTCTCAGTTACCTGTTCCTTGAGAAAAAAAATTGCGAATTGGCATTAAGTCTGTCAGGAATAAAATGTAGCATTATGGCTGCAAACGATATGCAACATACGAGTACAATAAACAATTAAGTGTTATATTATGTACTTTTGTACCCATCTCACCCAAACCCTAGCTCCAAACCCAAACTAAACGTGAGCTTGTTCTATGGCAACTGGGATAACCAGAAGACGTACTAAACCAATTCGTTGCCAATTTCGAGACACAATAGAAAATCAATTGTTATCTTGCACCGGTACGTGCTTTGGCATGGAACCAGTTAATTACGTTTATTAATTACACAAACATTTGCGGGACTTGAACCCGCAACCGCTGGTCTTGTATTCCGAGCGTGAACCACAACAACAAAAAGGTCGTAGTATTTTTGAAAAAAAAGAGAGAGTAATTTCGAAGTCTCGTAGACCGGCGGGCGACAGTAATATTTTGAAAATATTAAAACAAAAAAACGTGTTCACTGTTCATGCACTGTACGTGATCCGTAAAAAGATTTCAATCAAATTATATCAGCCTCAATAAGTAATAGCTGCATGCATAGTATTTACGAGTGCAACTAACATACTATTTTTGAGTGCGATCCTTTTAAGCTCTCAATCGTATATGTGATGATGGATTACGAGAGCCCGAGCGAAAATAAGTTACGCAAACGAATTAGTTATGCCACTATGAAATTATCTTTGTTATTCGAAAAATTGGAGCATTCAACTGAATAAAAAGTTCACAATCATCTTATTTCGCAAATTGACAAATTTCAGCGTAGGTAATGCAGCATGAACAAACAATTTGATGCATTTGAACTGGCGATCGTTTTCACTTTTCTATTTGGCAATTTGTTCGCTAAAGAATTTGCAAATATAGAAGACTACGGTGAATAAATCACTTTGTTGCCCGTCTGTCCGTCAGATAGCCCTTCTCAGGAACGCGTGGAGTTATGATATATTATGTAAAGATAAAATGAACATCAAATACTAACAATGATCGCGGTCCCTTGAAGCTGTAAAACATTAAGCTTTTTTTTGGTCAACGCAATCCAAACAAATTACTATTCAGAACTTTATTTTATACTAGTGGTTTCCCGCGACTTCGCCTGCAAGAGTTAGATTTACCGTATGATATTTTATCCCCCATTTCACCCACTTAATGTTTTTATATCGCGACAAAATGTAGCCTATGTCCTTTCAGGGTCTACTGTCTCCATACCAAATTTCATCTCAATCGGTTTAGTGGTTTAAGCGTCAAGAGGTAACAGACAGACAGACAGACGCTCTTTCGCATTTATAATATTAGTATGGATTACTGCTCAAAACGTAAGGGTACTTCTATAGACCTAGCTGGGTCCAGCACTAATTCTAAGCTAGCTCTCCCCATGACTGTCACTGAATCTTTTTATGGTTCAAATGTTTGTGTTCAAGTAACTAATAAGAATTGTACCACTCTTAACACTTTATAAATATGAGACGGCTGAATGGAAAAGATTGTCTCCATTACCTTATGACACTTATCTGTCATTTATTCCAAATAAGGTGTTTTATATTTATTTAAGTATTACAGCAGTTGTATCATTATTATATTAATAATAATAAATTGTTTCAACCAACACACCAATTACCTAGCCCCAAACTAAGCGTGAGCTTGTGCTATGGTGTCCGTAAAGGGCATGGCGCGCGACAGCCACCGGGGTGGTGGTCGGTGGCCCATCCTCGCGGAGCCTTAGTATATTTTAAGAAATTTTCACTTATCAGCTTATTGTTTGTTCCAGCACAACTAGCGGAGCCGCGAGTGGTGTGCTACTACACAAACTGGTCGGTATACCGGCCGGGCACCGCGCGGTTCAACCCTCAGAACATCAACCCGTACCTCTGCACGCATCTCGTGTACGCTTTCGGTGGCTTCACAAAGGACAACACGCTTAAACCGTTCGACAAATACCAGGATATTGAAAAAGGTTTGTAAGAAAGAAGAAAGAAAGAAACTTCGGAACCGAACTGCTATAAAATTTAGTTTTGTTGTTTTAAGACGGAAAACTTATTCCGGTCTGATCCAGGTTTTAAGCCCGGGACCTCTTGGACTTAAGGCAGCGGAATGATCACTTGACCAACGAGGAAAACGTTTCTGGGTTTTTTCTGTCTTGAAATAACTCAAAAACGACGCGGAGTTGGTGGTATTAACAGCCCCTTGCCTTGGGGAACACGATAGGCCGTTGGTCCTGCGCCTGATCTTTCTCCAGTCATGTCAGTTTGATTCATACCGAACATTTAGAGTGAAGGAACGGATAATGCGCCTGTGTATCGGACACTTGTGGCTAGATAGGACATTCGATTTTCTATAAACACAGACCTGATTTTTTATATAAAATAGGTAATATTTATGAATAAATAAATATTGGACAACATCACATACATTTCACTGATCCCAAAGTAAGTTGCTAAAGCACCTGTGTGGAAAATCAAAAACAACGGAAGTACCACAACACCCAGACCCGTAAATATTTTTGTAAGAAATAAACTCTGGAAGTACTACAAGTAAACCGATTTTTACCAATAGAACGTTACATTATTCTTACGTAACAGGCTATACTTCTTTAAAGGCACTCATGCGGAGCAGGGGCGTGTCGCTTGTACTTGATAGGTTATATTAACCTGTCAAACCCCATAAGACCCGCGGGTGGGTTGATAACAATTAATTTTCTATTGTGTCTGGAAATATGATGCGTGAAGGTTTAACGTGAAAGAGGTCGGTCCGTAGACAAGATGCAATATATTCTAAAGCGAAGTTCGCTATTCATAACAAAATGTGTGAAATTGACATAAGCGATCGAAACATCTTGACCTTTGCATACATATTTTGACATTTCGTTGGCGAAAGCGAAGTTCGTTGTAAAAAGAGTGCATTGTCTAAGGGCCCTGATGGTGGTGGCTGGATGCGAGAAGCGGAGGACCGTGAAAGTTGGCGCAGTCTTGGAGAGGCCTTTGTCCAGCAGTAGACTAAAATAGGCTGATAAGAAGGGTCCTGGTAGTCATCATTTCACTCCCTATTCGCAGGTGGTTACGCCAAGTTCACCGGGCTGAAGACTTACAACAAGAACTTGAAGACGCTGCTGGCCATCGGCGGCTGGAACGAGGGCTCCTCACGGTTCTCACCCATGGTGGCCTCCAGGGAGAGGAGGAAGGAGTTCGTCAGGAACGCGATTAAGGTATTCACTGCTACTCCTGAAACCCATTCTTCATCTGAATCAGGATTCAGATACTTTATTTTAGTTTGGGCCGTTTTAACTACCGCTTTGACTAGAGGTTGGTCTATTGTGGCAGCCCTTTTGGTTTTAGCTTAAAACTTAAGGCCTTTGAATACAGGAATCGCCAGGTTTGTTAGGCAGTGTGTTTTGCTATCTCACCTGGGTGCCTGATATGCTGCTCTAGGTGGTAACTTATTTTGCTTATAAGCGGTATGCATGAGCAGAGTATGTGTGTTTATCCTATTTGACTGATCTAATTGCAGTATCGGCGTATTGAGTTCTTGGTCAACTTCCTTCATGTTAACCATGTGTTTATTTAGTTACTGCTCACTAACTCACCTATGTTTTAGGCACTGCACATGATTTGTATCTTTAAGCTCTACCAGATCTTTACGCATAGGTATATTTTGTTAGTTGTCAGATGTGTTAAGCCTAGAATATCACATTAAAGCACATCAGTAAAGAAAATATTCCCACAAAAAATCGACAGATCACCCAGACAACTTTATCTATATTACATATAATAAAACTGTAAAACCGATGCGTCTGTACATTAAGTATTTTTACCAAAAACTAATTGAGGGTGATGTTAAAATAGTAACAGAATAGGAATCTACAACTTTTAATTTTTTTGTCTGTTTGTCTGTTTATACACGCTAATCTCCGGAACTACTAAACGGATTTGAATAAAACTTTTTTATTGTGTAGCCATTAAGTCTGGGCAAATACTAGGCTATAACTTATTTTGAAGATCGGAGTACCTGACGTGTAACCTTAGCAGTACACTTAAACTAAGAGAGATATGAAAGCAGCGCCTTAAGAAAAGTTATTCAGCGTGATGAGCATTTTCTATTGACGCACACAAATTGAAGGTCTGGAGCAACTGATATGGAACCCTAGCAGCTCAGCTCAACTATAAGAGATACGAATAGAGTGCCTTAGAGTACATTGTTCAGCGTGATGAGCACTTTCTATTGACGTACACAAATTGAAGATCTGGAGCAACTGATATAGCAGTTCAGCTTAACTATGAAAGATATGAATAGAGCGCCTTAAGGAACATTGTTGAGTGTGATAAGCATTTTCAATTGACGTACACAAATTGAAGGTCTTGAGCAACTAATATAGAGCCCTAGCAGCTCAGTTCAACTATTAGAGATATAAATAGAGGGCCTTAGGGAAAATTGTCCAGCGTAATGAGCATTTTCTATTTACCTACACAAATTGAAGGTCTGGAGCAACTGATATAGAACCCTAGCAGCTCAGCTCAACTATAAGAGATATGAATAGAGCGCCGTTGGGAACATTGTACAGCGTGATGAGCATTTTCTATTGACTTACACATATTGAAGGTCTGGAGAAATTAATATGCTAAATTACTTCAGACTGATTTTCAAACTCGAAAGGTAATCCTACTGTCTCCAAGTTACTATCTGGTGACGGAAACCTAGAGAAATCGAGAGAATCCTTCAGATTTTATAGGCATGTATAGCATGTATTTGCTGCAGCAAATTAGCATTAATTTAGGTATTTAAGCGTTTACATTTCGGAGTCATAATTTGATGGTGCTGACCTTAACGCTAAGTAGTTTGTGGATACTTTTACCACAGACAGTTTGTCAAAATTTTGTTTAATTACTTTATTATTAATGAAAGATCTAAGTGAATTGGCCCTGTTTTTTTATACTACCTATCACTAACTAACGGAAATTGAACTAAGAGTGTAAGAATAGTCTTACTTACTTTACGTTATAAGAGAAAAGGTAGGGAGGCCTTTGCCCTGCAGTGGGATACGAAGGATTCTAATTATAATAATAATTTTACAATAGTAGTGACTTACAAACTGACCTTTGAGTAGGCTAGAGACACAATAAATAAATGCTAAACCGCATTCATCTATTGCGGTATGGTTTAAGTCTGACTTTTTTCTGAACACTAATACTAAAGTTACCTATATTTTTTACAAACGAATAAAACTGCCTTCAAAAAAGTAAACCAAAAAGATTTAAAAAATCCTTTACCCTTTTAATAAGAAAGATATACGACAAAATTTAGTTTTAGAGTGATAGTAACCTTTAAAAAAATTGACCTTGATTTTTCATTCCTCACCTTACGACATGGTAGACTGATGGCGACGAAAGTATAAAATATTCTGTATCATCGAGTCCACGCGTACGAAGTCGCGGGCAACAGCTAGTCGGGTATAAAGTTGTCTGGGTGATCTGTCGATTTTTTTTGGGAATATTTCATGACACCTTTTAATGATGAGAATTTACGGACTGATGTACTTTACAATTTTGAATATATTAAGTACAAGAATTTGATTCCATATGCCTTCTTCATAGAAACCGTTAAAAGCTTTTTAAGATTTTTTTTAACGAAACCACTGACTAATAGGTGGATCCCTTAACATAAGTGCTCTTAGGAAATACAAACCTTTTGTTGGGCGTCACGCTCGCAAAACTTACCTTAATTAGGTACGAGTATAGAGAAAGGACTAACGATAATCTTACCAAGTACAGACCATTTTGCGATAGTAGTCAGTACTACCACCATGGTACTTCAAAACATTTTCGTATCGGCCTAGCAGGAAAGTCGCGACAAATGCGCTTTCTCTGCATTACCTGTGCCGACGCAAGGCAGTTACCGTTGCGTCATAATATCTACTGAATGGGTATTAAATAAACACAGTTTATTTCTGCACCGATTTATTTAGACATTAACTATACTGCTTCATATTATTGTTGTTAGTTACTAACAAGATATTTATCAGATTAACAAAGGATGTGAAGCTTTACGATCTTTCATAATTAAGAATACGAGACGAATAACGATAGAAGATTCGGAATGACTCAAATAACGTACGCCTTCTGAAATTTGTGGCTATATGTAAGAACCTAATAAGGAAATATTTCCTAAATACAACAAGTTCCTTTTGTTAACCCGTAGGTTATGTAATGGGTTAGGTAATGTTTCTATGAAACTAATATGGTGCGTTCAATAATAAATTGGGGACCCCATAAAAACTTACGGTCTTATTTTCTAGCACTTTCCAGGGGAATCAAAACCTATCCTGCATCATGAATTTTGGCAAGAAGGAGGGCCATCAGCACAAGTGATTGTGATGAAGTGATTTAAAAAATCTTAAATTTGATTAATCCATCATAAAAACATATTTGCAACTACACAGTTTGTACAGACCTCAGGTTCTTTTGTGCAGTCGCCATCAGCACATCATACTATAAATTTTTATTGCAAAAACGCCCTTATTGCAACATCATTAGATCCCGCAATGCTTACATTGATGTACCATCGTCGATACTAATCTACCTTCATCTCCACAGTTCCTCAGACAGAACCACTTCGATGGGCTTGACCTGGACTGGGAGTACCCCGCCTTCCGAGACGGAGGGAAGCCCAAAGACCGGGAGAACTACGCCAAGCTGGTGAGGGAACTGCGAGAGGAGTTCGAGAGGGAGTCGGAGAAGACCGGCAAACCACGGTTGCTGCTCACCATGGCGGTTCCAGCTGGCATCGAGTACATACAGAAGGGATTCGATGTGAAGACTCTTAACCAGTAAGTACTGTCTCATTGTTATATGTTATAGTCTGACAGATTATTTGAGACGTAGCCTGAAGTGAACAGGTATGCGGGGGTAGTCGAAAACAGTGATTTGATTGAGTGATTTGAATTAGCAATGGGCGATTGTTCGAAAAAAATTAATCGAATGATTCGATTATCGACCATTCGAACTATCGAATGTCGATTAAGTAATACGAAAAAAAAACGAATAATAATCGACAATCGAATGATAATCTATACTGGGCCCTTTGATGCATTCGATCCAATGCTGCGACTGTGCGCACAGGACAGGTCTTAGCGACCGAATGATTAATCGACGCGACGAATGACGATTCATTCGTTAGTAGTTAGTAGTACCGCGCGCTCCGATATTGCTCGCCGCATAATCGAATGACTGCGGTTGCTTATCGAATACATTCGATTACAGAGATCATTCGAATAATTCGATTAATTTAGTAATAATCGCCCATCGCTAATTTGAATATTGAAAAGAGTGCGAATTTAAAAAAAATCCAAAGTAACATCAAAAGTGCAGCGATAGCCGAGCGGAGAAAACTTCACTTCTCATCCGTGAGGTCGTGAGTTCGATCCCCACCTGTACCACTGAGTTTGTACAAAAACTTAAGTACTGTCTTTTTCAAAGATATCGCTGCCTAACGGTGAAAGAAAACATCGTGAGGAAACCTGCACACTAATTGGCTAATAGTGTGTGAAATGGAGAAGGCAATGGCAAACCACTCCATTATACATTGCCAAGAAAGTCGTTGTGTGTGTTTCATTCCACATAATGATCACGATCCTCAGTCATGAGGTATACGACTATGAAGAAAGTAAAATCACCCAATCACATCGTAAGGGCCCGCCGCCCGTACCGCTCAAGTCCCCCGATCTCGTCTGCACCCCTGTTTACCTCGCAGGCAGCGTCTCAGATAAGCGATCAAACTATAGTTATTTAGCCATAAATTCAACAGGGTTATGTAAAACACAGGTTCAACAACTTTGTCTACAGGACCCACATCGAAATCTAAAAAACACTTGTTAGAATCGCCCCGTAAGATGTTAATATCCCCGTAATTTATAATGTATTATTGTTAAGTCTGTTGGTACTGAGTAGGTGCCAGTACTATATTATTATTTACTATTTATTTATTTATCGAGTTACATGATGATAACACAATTTTTCTTATTTCAAAAAAAATACTTATTTAACTAATGAATGAGCGACCGAAAGCTAACAATGACTGCAATTGTTATTCATTTACGCTACTTTATCCATTTCACCGTATAGCCGACAAAACACAGCGTTGCAAAGCAAATATTTCCCACGCCATTACTCAAAATTAAGGGCCGTGTCAAAATGTCAAGGGATTGCTCCATATTGGTTTTGTCACTTAAATAATAACCTAAGAGAATCTTTCTGTGCATACAGTCAGACACATAAACTGGCTAGGTAGTTATTTATGATCAAGAGCTACAGAAACTCTTACCCCCTTATTAATAAATATTTTTTTATAGCTTTACCATTTAAATAAATATGAGACAGCTAATTTGAAATGTCTGTCTGCACTATTTCATGTCACTTATCTGTCACTAATTCATACAAGTCTCATATTTATACAAGTGTTATAGCAGTGGCAAATTCATTATTAGTAAACCCCCTTACATGGTAAGCGCATTCGCCCGGATCGCGAAGAGTCGTGGGTTCGAGTCCTATCGGATGACACAGTCGATCAATTTTTGTGGGCATAATTTAATTTAATTTCGTAAAAACTTGCAAACATACTAGATAATTATTTTAATTATAAGTATAAAAATAATTATCTAGACAATATTCAATCTATTCTATAGCATGAGTGTTTGGCACTTACGGCCACTGCCATTTATAATACATAAATGTTAAAATGCAACGCGAAAGTTTCAAATCTGTCATAACTTCCCATTTTAGAATTTAAGTAATTATTCCTAAAATAATGGCTTTAGCAAAAATTTCATTGGCCACTACCAATTGAGCCGACTGTACTCGAATGCACCGGAGTTGCGAAATCGCTCACGTATGTAAGCATAGTAGTTGCCCAATTTTCTAAGTCAATGTCGAGTTGCTTAATTTATCAGGTGTGGTACACGGGAGTGACTTAACAATATATTTTTTACGCTATAGCTCTGGGCAGTAGCTAAGTGGCAATCTTTCTGGAGCAAACTTCGCTATCGTAAACGAAATGTCAAAATATGTATGCAAAAGTCACGTGATGTTTCGATGGCTTATGTCAGTTTCATACATTTTGTTAGCGGTAACGATCTTCGCTTGAGAATAATTTGCCATTTGGCTACAGGCTCTGGTCGCTTCAAAATGTGATCTCTTGACTAGCTTCTTAGTTCGTACTCGCCAAATGCAGGTGTTTTTTTTTTAATTTATTTATTTATTTCGGTTTTCATACTTTCTACACCAAACAAACAACTGTACAAATGGAATCCAGTGTGATCCTGCATTATTTCCAAGGTCCCCTATCCATCTTGCCAGTGGACGTCCTACGCTGCGACTTTAATCAAAGGGTCTCCGATCTAGAACTTTTCCGCCCCAACGGCCATCAGTTCACGCTATCCATAGCTTATTACACATTATCTTTATTATCATTTTTGTCGTATACTTATATAAAACAAGTTATTTGACATAGTTATTTACTTAATTGAAATTCTGATAGAATGAAACATATTTTTAATTAACACCACAACAAATTCGTGATTAAAATTGCAATTTGATCTACATAATAGTAACTAACCATAATGTTATAATAACCTAATGCTTTTTAAAATGTTCAAGTCAAGATTCTTTTATTTAATTGATTATCTACTGAAACGTTAGTATGATTCTTCCGCCTTGCACCACGCACCAAACTAGTTATAACAAGTGCCGCCAACCAATGTCATCTTGATTCTCATTGGAATGTAGAGCTTGATCTTTACTGGGCTGGTCGCTAAATACGTCACCTGGTCAGTTGGTATGCTGCATTAATAATCGCTTTGTAAGTATTATTGGTTTTTAGGTACCGGTTTCATTTAAATATGTTATTAACAGAGGTCGGAATTAGGTAGAGCTATTCATGTACTTACACTGATTTCACACAGCGAAAGAATAAAGCGGATATGCCTCAAATCCCGTGATTAATTTTAAAGAGCAGAAAAGTCCCGTGATTTTAAAAAAAAAAGTTATTTACTTTTACACAATTAAACTACTGCACGCACGACGTTGCCAAACTTACATCAATGACATCGGATATCCGAAGAGAATCAATAATTTGTATTGTGAATTAATGTAAACTAATAAAAAAAATATGTTAATTATCTTTGTTTTATATATCTATCTGAGGCTTTTAATTATTATTTATTTTTAATATTGTTAGCCACACGGGATTGTCCATTAGAAATCCCGGAAAGGTTCACATTAATACCAACGTTTCGATGCAAGTACATAAATAACTCTACCTAATTCCGACCTCTGGTTATTAATTACAACAGGGCTGTGTTATAAAGAAGTACCTTATAGGTGCTCCAATTTACTAACTTAGATTACTTCTCAAACAACATAGTACTCATGAACTGGTTCAGTATGCCTACATTGCATTGTTTCAATCAAAACGGATACGAAGTGCGTCTTGCTAAATGTATGCAAAATCGAACCGTTGCTTACTCTTGCTGTCAAATAGCTTGCTATAATGAATGATTATAAAAAATGAAAAACCTTACCACTTTATTTTTAGCCTGTCATCGTCCCGAATGTTATTTGAAAGAAGTTGCTTTTAGCAATTAGATCGGCTAAATTATACGACTCTATTTATATGTAACTTTGAAAATGACTGCTGTTATATCTGTATATCAAGGTATTTTCAATCACTTAGTTACTAATGAAAATAACACATATTTTCATTATCGATCGAGGCTCACCCAAGAGGTTAATACGCCAACTTAACCGTTGCGAAAAACTACGTTATAGAAAAGATTAGATAATTGTAATGTTATAATAACTAACGTTGTATAACGGTATGTGATCAAGCGGCGGTGAAACAGTGCCTCGGTGGCCTAAATAGCGAGCCACACGCCATCTTATCTGCTGCATTACACGCCTGGCTTACTACCACGCTATCTCGACGTGCGTTGCAGCTCAGCTCGTCTTTCTGTGATGAACGATGAAAATTAACAAATCATTTGCATTTTCTGTAAGCAAAACAACCCAGTTAGCTCAGTGACGAGGACTCTGTTGTTGAGTATTAAACATTTCCCCCGTTATTCCAAAAACTTAGCACCGGGTTTAAAACAGGACCAATTAGGACAGCGCTAATTAGGGTTATGTTACGAATGTGTCATTTATTCCTCTGTTGTCGGCTAATATTTAGACCCATTTTAAACCTGGTCTAATTTTTTTGTAATAACACAGTTCGGGTTTCGTTTCTTGCTTCGAGCCAATTTAACTCTCTCTTGGTTCGAAACTGGGTGTCAACATGCAGATTAATCAAATGATGGCTATGACCCTTGTCTAAAGATCATTTAAGTACTTACTTCGAGACAAAAGTAGTCAAAACTAGAATTTTTGATGACCTTGCTTCTAAAGCTGACAGTCCTTTCGCAAACTGTCATCTCGTACGTGAAATAATAATGCATGTTATTATTTCACGTACGAGATGACAGTTTGCATTAGGCCGAATGTTTGCATAATGTCCTGTGATAATATGGGAACCATATTTTACGACTATAAGGGATTATTATTTGGGTCACAAACCATATTTTCTAAAAATTTTATTTAAGGTTACTCCTAGAATACTTAGAAGTATTTCTAAATAATCTAAGTACCTAAAGAACTATACTTAGTTTAATTATTTTATTTTTTTTTAAAACTGGCTCCAGTAGGTATCCTTGGATTTGATTACCCAAACCTAGCCGTCCCTTATGCATACAAAAACGTTCCTGTCATAACATTTAGTTTAGTTATAGATTCAAGGTGAGTAAAAAGGTATGCATTGAGTATCTTGCGTCAGTTTCGCAATAAATTAAAATGCTAAGATAACCTGCGGATTTTGCAGCCCTTTCGTAAACAATCGGTTGATTTGCATGTGAGAGAATGGCGGACATTGGGCCACTGCGCTGAATACACAATGATGATCATGCTACTGACTAGACGCAGTCATAGTTTGATGATTGCATGTTAGTGCTGAACTGCTGATGTTATCAGCCGCATACTTACGTTACAAGTAGTCACGCTTAAGTTGTTTGAAGTTGTGAACTTGTGTATCATATATATATATATATATATATATATTTGTTAATAAAATTGTACACTTCTAGGAATATCATCCCAATAAAGTACGAAAAGCCTGGCACCCTAATCCATGACGTAGAATATTTTTTTAAACCTGTTTGCAGTTTTTACGAAATTAAATTAAATTTCGCTCACAAAAATTGATAGACCGTGTCATTTGGTGGGACTCGAACCCACGACCCTTCGTCTGGATAGCGAAGGGGGTCGTGGGTTTGAGATAACACAGTCGATCAATTTTTGTGAGCGAAAGTTATTTTAATTCCATGACATAGTCATAGAGTAAATATACTTGTTTCGTAGAATATTACCGGTATTGCTTTTACGAATTGAAAAATATGGAAACGTATTACTTTTTTATTTATTTATTCAGATTTTAACACTAAGTTACATGTGTTTTGAACGTTATGAACATAAGCTTTACCGCATACCGGCGCCGGTAATTAAATAGTATTTAATACAAAATTGCTCAAATAATAATCAACTTCACGTTAATGCTGCAACGTTCCTCATGCGTCCCGTCCCGCCATCAATCATGGTTACCCTACTAATAGCGAACAATGCAAATGTTGAACCCTATCCGCTCTGCTTGCTATCATTTCGGAACCTCTTTGTTCTAGCCGCTTTGCGCAAGACCCTAATAATCATATGTTTTATACATTATCTTGATGATGTCATCATCTTAGGTGGTTTGTCGACTTATTACAATTGCCTATAGCTGTGGTAATCTTATTTTTTAATAAGTAGAGCGATTTTTATTTATGTAAATAGTCTTTGGTACACGTATGGTGATCATTTTAGGAATTCGATTAATTTATTAACGATATATAATATTTCAGATGTTTTTGTGGGTAAGTGTTTGTCGTTTTTATCGTTTTCTATAATATATACAAGTAGGTATTCAACATATTAAATACTTAGGTACAATGCTTTAGAGTTTTAATAATTTATTATCAAATACATATAAAATATTTAAGCGTCGGTGGCGCAGTGGCTAGCGGGTTGCCTCTTATGCGGGAGGTACCGGTTCGAGCCCACGTGCCGCCATGTATACCAACGTATTTTTTCTGAGTTATGCACAGTAGTTGTTTCACTAACCGATGCTCTTACGGTGAGGGAAAACATCGAGAGGAAACCTGCACATTCAGGTGAGTGAATGTGTAACCATGATCCAAACTGGTCAGGTTCCCTGTTAACAGGGTCATGGTGACCAGATGGCATTCGCTTCACCGTAATTACCTGATCTGTCATATCCTGGATCATGGTCCAAAGCGGACCCTGAGCGCCCGCGTGCGTGTTTCAGTACATAATTTAACGTATCAGGGGCCTGACTGAGACAAGATACAATCTATTCCACGGCAAACTTCGTTATCGCTAACGAAATGTCAAAATGTCACATTTATTTCAATGGCATATCAGTTTCATACATTTGTCAACGATACCAAAGACGATACCGAATTTTGCTGTGGAATAGATTTAATCTTGTTTTTTCTATATCTACGAAAAAAATATTTGATCTATTTCTGTGTTTATTAGTACTTACACTATAGGCAACTACTCTATGGTCTTTCGTAAAATACTTAACTCCTACTCTTGCTCAAAAAGAAGGGTCTTAGTTTCCAAAAGATTCTATGTGACCGTGTATTTAAAATGTTACCGAATTTTGTTACCTTAAACTTTGTGACCTTTGCGTATAATCTGACCATTAAAATATTATTCGCATACGTAACCCATACGCCAAATGTAAATATCAGCCCACGCGGATGTTCCTACTTCGTTACTACGTACTAACTTTAGTAGATTTTTCCTATTAAGACGCAGGCTTGGTAACAAATTCCTCCTCAATTATGTAAGACTAAGACACGAGGCGACAGCGTTTATTTCTTTATAAAAAACATAAATATTTATACATTCCGTAACTTGCGTGAAAACGTCATAAATATATTATCTCACTTGGCTTAGAGTATTGTTTTACATCAAATGTATGTAAATTACTTCTTTTTAAATAATAAACTGCTACTTTCGCTGTCCCTTCCTTGCCTATATTTTTTTAAGCGTAATTTTAATTTGTGATGAAAACGATTACAAACGACCTTATTTATTAATTACAGAAAAATTCAATTAATAAGTTTTCACTTTTACATACGAACTTTCTAAACAATAAAAAAGGAATATCATGGCTAAGATAAGTTAAATTATAATTAAGTTAAATTTCACTAAATTTTGAATTTAGAGGAAGTTTATAGTGCTTAAAAATCTAGTAATAGCTATCAGCTGTTTCGATTGTTCGTAGATTATCTTCCTCTTCTTTCAGATATTCTGTAAGCTTGATTTCCCTTTTTCGAACCATGCGTCATGATAACGAAATAACTTCGCTCATATTTCTAAACCGTGAGGCCCTTTCATGCTACGAAATTTTTACAGCCCAATAGTTCTATGTTATTTAAAATTTGTTTAGGTTTTCGTTCCATTTAGATCTAAAGTCGGCTGTTAATTTTTTTTTGAGAATCATACCAAAATGCAAATGTACGGACATTTGCTATCCATTCGTTACAGCCACTGGAACTGCCTCCCAATCAGTTTTAGCGTTCGCGCAAAACTGCCGGAACCGGCGTAGTGTAAACAGGGCTTTAAATACTTATAAGAGGTAATATCTACCTACCGATGTACATACGGCCGCACTTCAAACTACCCCACTTTGACCTTGAGACTGCCTCTATTCCCTACGTAATAGAAACTGTTTTCGTAGTTAAAATGGGAAACCTGTCGTGCTGCCAATTGTACCATGCTATGCACCCAAACTCAATATATCTCTTTCTCCCCAGGTACCTGGACTGGATGAACTTGCTGACGTACGACTACCACTCGGCCTTCGAGCCAGCGGTGAACCACCACGCACCGCTATACCCGCTTGAGGAACCCAATGAGTACAGCGTTGATAACGAGCTTAACATTGTAAGTTCTTTCTTTTTGACATTGATCCAGCTTCCAGTTTTCAAATAGTGGCGATTACGACTACTGTGGCCTTCAGTAGCTATTTCAACGTCAACAGATACGACGACTTCCTGACACGGCTCCCACAGGCTAGATTGCGCCATGACACTGCTGGCTGCGTCATACAATATGAACCGCGATATGAAAGATTCAGTACGAGCTTCACTACTTAAGGATAAACCAAGACGGCCATTGGACCATGACACTCGGTCGGGTGGAAGACTTCAGTTTTCCTTCCTACCCAGTTGCGTAAAAATAATAAATTTAGGCAGACATTTAAGTCAAATGTCAATGATCAAACGCTGAATTTGGTATGCACCCGGCTTATAAGTTTCTTGCAGGGTGCTAGTAACATAACGTTATTCGCAGAAATCGATTCGTGAATACTGACGCGGCATTATGACTACGATCAAATGAAACTTATAGCGAATCACTGAAGTTCAGTCAATCTTACATTCGTGTCTGTAACTTCTGCAAGGAATGGAAACCATTACAATTCTGCAAATCTCTTTGTTGTGGCCATAAATATCGCACTCGTCTATTTGACAACTTATAGCACACCTCCACTTTATAGACATTTAGACCTAAGCTTAAATTATTGTTAGATTAATTTAGTAAGTTCATGAGCTGACTTCTTATTCCTCGTTTCAGGACTACACCATCAAATTCTACTTGGAGAACGGTGCGGACCGCGACAAGCTGGTGCTAGGCATCCCGACGTATGGTCGCTCCTACACACTGTTCAACCCTGATGCTGTAGAGATCGGTGCTCCTGCAGACGGTCCTGGCGAGCAAGGAGACGCCACTAGGGAGAAGGGATATTTGGCTTATTATGAGGTGAGGATAAGAACTATTTAGTATGTATTGAAAGTGGCATGTGCTTAGGCCACTAGACTGACCAAATGACTTGGTTTCTTGCCCTGCTTCTTCTTAGCAATAACCCACAATTTTACAGTCTTGAAGCAGTGGGTGCATTGTTGGTTTTAAGCAATCATTAATAAGTTGAATTCAATTGAATTGAAAAATCTTCTGTTTTATCATCCTAACGAACTGTATTGTTATGAGGCCATGTTTTTTTTTTGGTTAGAAAACAAAAAAAAATTCTTCTAAAAACCACTAACTCTTATTTATTAGTCGAATCACGTTTATTAAAGCACGTTAAACCGTTAGTTCTGAGCCTGATCGCTCACCGGTCATCTCAGATTACCGTCTCACGGAACTATGAGAGTGAAGGATCAGAGAGTGCACCTATGTGTTGCGCACATCACAATAATATCAGCCGTGCAGTTGGCTAATCTCAGAAGAGATTGGCCGCTGTGGTGAAAATTCGGCTATGAGGACATCAGTTTTATCATAAACTTCACATTTCCAGATCTGCGAAGCCCTGAAGCCAAAGACGAGAAAACGGAACGCCTCTGACGAAGACTCCGACGAGGATCCTGAAGAAGAAGATGAAGAATGGACCGTGATGCACCCCAACCCCAAGGCTATGGGCCCCGTGGCCTTCAAGGGCAACCAGTGGGTGGGGTATGACGACATCGAGATTGTAAGGAAGAAGGCTGAATACGTTGCTGAGAACGGTCTTGGAGGTGAGCTTTTTTTTCTACCTTGTGGTGGTAGAATAGCTAACAGAAGTTCATACCTTCAAATTGCAATAGCTTAGCTTTCAGGAAAGCGATGATAGCTTTCAAATTGACATCTGGAGGAAAATCAATGACAGCTTTCAAAATAACGAGGAAAATAGCAATTCATGTGTCATGCTTTGGAATGAATGGTAATCGGGATAGGTTTTTGACCTAAAGATGTTCTGGTATTTCTAATTCCTCAAACAAAACTGACAGCAAAGTTGATGCACAGAGAAAAAATGCCATTCAAAGCACTTCATCCATGTGTTTGCCATCCATCCATCCAACTTCAAAATCATTGTTGTTTTTTGTCTACCCTCTTTTTTTTTCCTAAAACTTAATAATTTATTTGAGATTGAGGCTTTTCGGTTCATAATCTTCGAGGAATTCGTTGTCATTGTGCTTGTACCAGTGTTATATTTGAGAACTCATCAAATTCCAGCTAACATGATAGGAATTCTGTCTATGTATTCCGATATTTAGAATCTATATATCTTAGTATGGGTATAGATTATATAGTAGTTACTACAGTATGAGTATGTGATAAGTAGAGAGGAGGATCATATTGATTGAAGCGAAAAGGGTGATTGGATCCCTCCAATCACTCTTTTCGCTTTTTAAGATGAAAAAGGAGTGGATGACGTAGTGACGACAAGTCTATGCGGCGACTGATAACTAGGATTCTATGGAAGAGAAAAATATATTGTGTCGACCACAGATGAAAAGGGCACGGGAATTCATCTTAACTGCCTCATTTTATTAGTGTGAGTGTTCTATTTTTTTGTTTTTAGGCATTATGTTCTGGTCCATCGATAACGACGACTTCCGCGGCAACTGCCACGACAAGCCGTATCCGCTCATCGAAGCAGCCAAGGAGGCCTACATTGTTAAACTCGGGTAAGTTATCTTTTATGACTTTTTTCATGCAATGCTTGTTTACGTACGGTTCAACCGGTCAACGGTCGCCATATTCGACATCTAGCTAGGAGGACGTCACTTTGCCCACATGATTGATAAGTAGGAGGAGACAAATGTTATATTCATCAATACACACTTTAATTTAAAAAAAATACCCACAGAGCGACGGACAACTCGATCGTGACGGACAGGCCTCATTCTGCGACGCGCGGGTCCAGTCGCCGGCGCAACAGGCCTCGCAGCAGCACCACCACCACCACCGTTAGGCCTTCAACTTCAGCAAGGTACGAAGAAAAGCCTAATTTATATACTATAGCAGAGGTGGCCAACCGGTCGATCGCGACTATTTGTCCAGTCGATCGTGGCAAGGCAAAAATATAAATACGTAGAACAGACTGCGCAACGTACTGTAAAACTTCCTTTGGATGCGAAGTCCTCTCTATATCCTATGAAAGTATCTAGATACTCGAGAAATTGTATTTAACTATATAATACAATAAACACTTATCTTTATTCCAGTTGTTTATTTCTTCATTTTACTTTTACAGATAAAATCTTTATCAACGTAACATTTTTTGACATCGACTTGATCTTTTCCAAACAACTCCAAAATCTAACTTTTTCTCTAAACTCTCATTCTCTGACTTATTTCGAAATTGACGTACGAAGTAACTTTCTTTTTTATTTATATATCGAATAGTCGAACGAGCGAGACATAGAGGTTTTACGCGTAGCTCCAAACCTCTACAGTACCTAATCAAGAATGCAGTTGGTATATCGCACAGGGTGTCGTCCAGTGAACAGTAGATCTTGGGTCTAACCAAGTTGGCCACCCCTGTACTATAGGCACTGACAGTGTATATATTTAAAAAATAAGGTAGTCCTGTCATCTCATACTGTGCGGCGATTCGTATTTGATGCTCCGAGCACACGTTCTTTTAAGAGTCAAATGTCATATTTGAAAAATTTTGCAAATTGCACAATTTGAGGCAATCAACTTCCGCGCGCTAATGACCCATCTACCTCTTTTTAAATGATTGACTATAGTATACATATAGTAGGTATAGTATCACCCGTCCCCTGGTCATAGAAAGAAGAGATAGGAAATGGGAGAGTGACCCGCGCGAGCGCGGCATGGCCAAAAAGAACTAACGATCCGCGCGGCAAACGACAATGAAATGAAACCAACCTCTACTGTACTGTACGCCATTGAGCGTTGTGAATTGAGTAACTGTGCGCTACCTATGCGTACAACAGTGTTTTAGTATCTGTAAGGCGCATAAATTCGGTGACACAGGTTCGAGAAGCATTACTGAATATTGTATCATATCTCTTCTATCTATGATTATGGCTATAATGTACCCGACCAAGCCACCTAAATGAATATCAAACGACAATCGATGACAACTACGACAAAAATACTGATGGCAATCAAAAAGCAATGTTGAAATTAACTTATGCATTTTAGTAAAATTGTTACAACAATGCTTGTAAATTGCCATTGGTATTTTTGTCGTGTCGTTCGACATTCGTTTATAATTGGCGGTCTGCTACCCATAGACCGCCTAACTGAGTCTTAATCTGCTACTGTATGACGAGAACGGGGATCGTGAGAGGTGCGGGCGGGCGCTTGTAGCGTGGTTTGAACTTTGGCAAGAATGCGCGCCGCCCGCACAGAGCCTATAGTCTCCATGCTCGTCCTATCTCAGCGCACCTGTACGCAGCATACGGCGACTCCATTGAACGGTTCACCTACAAAGTAATGTAAACACTTGCTCTGCACTTTGCTCTCGCTGGCGCTTTGTCGCCCATATTGGTGAAGTGCTTTGATCTTGTGCTACCAAGCTAGGCGGATCTCTAGCTAGTCCACAATTAAGTAGGACGTGGGGAGGTACCTCCCGTCGTCCTACTACAGTGTGGACTATTCAACCTTAACCTAAGATGGTCACTACATAGGTACAATAAGAGCATCCCATTCGCACCTAGACACTCTAGAGCAAGTTCAATTTGTGACTACTTAGTGTGTAGTGTATGTTATTGGTATAGGTTATACTATGCACTGCCTTGTTGACCCCTTTTTTTCTTGCAGGACCAAGAGCAGCAAGCGCAAGAGCTCAGTAGTGACAAGCTCGACGCCCGCGTGGAACATCATCACCCCTGAACCACCCACCACGCCTGATCCCGGATCAGGTAAACCATCAATTATTTTTATTTTATTTATTTACTATACAAAACGTACAACTTCAATATATGTATACAGTTTGTCCCGTCACCGATGTCGGAGCTTTCAAGAGGTGATAAATGAGTTCCCCTGCAACATTTTTCTCTATTTCCAGGACCTCGAAAACAATTCAAAAAATATCACATTTCCATACAAATGTACCTAGCCGATTTACTAAATAGTATGGGGAAGTGAAAAAATAATTTGGGATTTCAAAGTTGATCCTATTAAGAAAGTGGTAGCAATTTCGCTTCTTAGTCACCACGTGAAGGCTCCGACACCGGTGCCGGGTCACATGGAATACTACACTAACATGTGAAGCTGACAAATATACTATACTGGGTCCTTACACAAGATGCAAACTATTCTTCGCCACCAACAAAATTTCAAAATGTATATGCAAAGTCACGTGATATTTCGATGGCTTAAGTCAGTTTATACATTTAGTAAGCGGTAGTAGTGAACTTCTATTTAAAATAGGCGGCATCGTTTTTTCCGTTTAACATGTTGCAAGGGTTTACTTGTCCATAGTTTAAAACAAATAAGTGAAAGAAAACGTTCATAAGTGGCATTTTCTGTCCTAAATTGAATAAATTATTTTTGACTTTGACTTTGATTTTGAAATCAAAGTTGATGCAATACTTGTATTCCACCCATTATTAGGAGAATCAGTAACACTTAGTAAGGAACACCATGCGAAAACCTTGGTTCGGCGATATGTATTCCGGAGCTAGACTATAACTTTAATCTAAAAGCCATAAAAATAAAGAATTGAATTATATAAAAAAAAACATATTCTTATTTATGGGAGCCCCATTAAACAAATGTATTTTAGCTAACTAAAAGAAAGGTTATAATATAGTATCGAATGTGTAAAACGAAAGGTTGATATAGTATTTTTTTTTCATTTATTAATTTTTATTCCACAGACTTCAAGTGCACAGACGAAGGTTTCTTCCCGCACCCGCGCGACTGCAAGAAGTACTTCTGGTGCCTGGACTCCGGACCCTCGAACCTCGGCATCGTGGCTCACCAGTTTACCTGTCCTTCTGGTAACTATAACTATCTTATTATTTGGTTTGCTTTGTATATATACTATTATATATTTACATAAAAATTAACAATTAACTAAATATATACACTTAACAAAAAAATACAATCTACATATTCAAAAATGTTACCGTGTCCATGAGGAAGCGAGAATGCTGGCTGCGTTTCCGCGTTAAATAGCTATACTATTATTATTATTTTGTAAAAACCTCTATCAAAATATACACCTCCCATATATTTTGCTACAGTTTTTAAAATAAAAACAATTTTATAGCGAGGGTTGTTTTTTTTTGTGATTATGTACCTATTCTCGACGGAAAATGTGATATTTTTGATAGATTTATTAAATTTCCATCTAAGAAAAACAAATTAGTTCTTGCAGATCACACAAAATACATATAACTTCATTTAAAAGTTCAGAACTAATCTACACCTGACTAACAGCGCTAATCTTATCTCTCTAATCTTACTATGTAGATCATAACTCTTTGATGATGATGATTTGATGGTTGACACCAATGTATACGACAAAAAAGCAAAAAATACTGGTACAAACATCTGCTAGACTAGCTGACTTTTACCTTTGCCCCCAGGTCTATTCTTCAACAAAGCGGCCGACTCCTGCGACTTCGCTCGCAACGTCCTCTGCAAGAAGCCGGCTGCCACCACCAAGGCCCCCACCACCAAGGCTACCCCCACCACCAGCCCCAGCACCACCAGTACAACTACCAGGAAACCTGTCAAGCTCAGTACTAGGAACTCGCTGCTGTTTAGGACGACGTCAACTACGACTCCTGAACCGGAGGTATGTACGTGTTGTTTAATAGGTAATGGGCTAACTCTTGATCTTCATCTTAGCCCAAGCAAAGACAAGGTCTACGATGGAGCGAGCATGCCCAGGAGTCGCCTATTTACACGCACCTTAAAGAGTTTCGGGATATAAGAACTCAGAAAAACGGACGCAGGCAGGGCATTCCACTGGGCTGTGCGCATTAAAAACGATGATGAAAAGCGCTTGGTATGAGAAATAGGAATACCAACCAAAAAAGATGGTAACCTGCAGTACGTCTGGTGTTCCGATTGAAGAACTCATAATGCCATCATTATGAGATTATGGAGCACGTGCGCACACTCGCCGGAGTACAGTCATTGTAACTATTTACGCTTTATTAATAATTATTATAATTCTATTCACACTACCTACTTGGCAATTACACGTCATGCAAACCTGACTTAAAGTGAGTCATTGCATCCCATGGGACGTAATGTTGTATGAAATTTCATTACGCCTCTAGGGAGGTAAAGTGATTTGAATTTCGAATAAGAATTCGTAGGCATGATCACACAAGCCCGTCCCGCACCAAAGAGAAGAAGAAGCGCGCGCTTCGAAAATAAATAAATAAATATTTTTTTTTAAATTACATTTTTTTTAAATAAGAAATAAATAAAGAAAAAAATAAGTATGTTAAGAAATTACAAACAATGTTTTCGTAAAACTATCGAGTGACGAAGTTTTTTTGACACCGGAGTACTAATAGATGAAAAGCTGCTGGTATTGTTAATAATAATTATTTACTTCCAGAAAATTCAAAGGATATACATAGATAAAATAAGTTTTCTGTGGTATTTTTTTTTATTGCCTTGTAGGAAGTGTGAAAAGCAGAGTATTCTCCTCGGGGATAAAGATGTTTTCGTCTTGGGCGAGCTTAAATCTCTCGCTTCACTCAGGATTTTACTTTTTACTCCCTCGCTATGCTCGGAAGTCTTCTAAATCTTAGCCACAGAATCTGCCAACAATGGTTTTGATAGAAATATGCGATTAAGAAAAAATCTATTTTCTTTTTCTAATTCTAGTTTGTTGGCAAAGCTCCTAAAATAAAAATAAAACTATTGTTGAGATCTTAAGAAGAATTTGTAGTAAAATTATTTCGTTGGTTTCTAGAGTGAAGAAGAATATGAAGAGGAGCCAGAAGATAACACTGACATTGAAGCTGAAGACCCCAGAGTTATCAAGGAGTTGATTGATCTAATTAAGAAAGTTGGTAAGTACTTTTGCAAACTTAAGAAGATAATGGACTTGACTTTTATTAAAATAATAAATATCAGACTGAAACTCAAATATTTTTTACTCTAACCCAATCCACTATATACACTTCAAGTCGTTAATTTTTTTTCTTTCCAATGCGTGATTTTATTAATGACTTTGCTCGCAGGTGGAGTGGAACAGCTAGAGAAACACTTGCATCTAGGGGAATCGTCAGCCAGCACCGACGGCGCCGTGTCCACCACACCCTCTTCCTTTAACAAGAAGCTCTACCAGAAAGTCCTAGAAAAGACCAGGGGAAGGAACAAGTAAATACTTTTTTTCTTGGTCTACCCTATTAGATTTTCAATTTCAATTAAAAACTTTTTGTTTAGTTTTAATAAGTATGCGAAATAGTCAGTTTTATTTTCTCAAATAACGAATCTCCTCTCCTAACCTTAGGTTCGGTGCAAACAGTATTTCTGACGGGACAGCCCAAAACAGTCGAAGGGGACCTCAGAATGCTGGATTAGAACCTGCAGCTGACAAGGATAAAATACTGAGAAAAGATCGTCCACAGTAAGTTAAACTCAACGATAATAAAATATTGAAAAAAAAGGAAAAAACCATTATTTTTATAAAGCTATGATTATACACAGTTTAAATATTGTTTGATGCATATAAAGTTATGAAGGGGTTAAGGTTTATTTTGTAAAATAATAATTATAAAATAATATACTATAATATAATATATTATAATATCGTATAGATACACAACCATCCAACGCTCACGGCCATTGACCACGTCGGCTCCAGAGCCTCAGTCTAGTGAGGAAATTAAAGATGAAGTCGAAGAGCAGCCGCAGCAGCTGTCTCGAGCAAGAGCGGTGGAAGAAGACATCTACGTTGGAACATCTGCGAAACCACTGCAATATGTAAATATCCGCAGAGCAAGGCCAACTGTCTTGACCACTTCAGACACTGCTGATGATACTGCTTCAAGGTAAATAGATTTTTCCTATCAACTCGTTATACTCGTATCAGTTTAAAGTAAGGAACTAAATACATTTTATGTGTAGAAGTTATCTCTGTCAATCATAATAGATCACCATGTTACTTTAAACTTTCAGAAACGCATTATTCGAAAGAGTTGAACCTTACGTGACGGTTTCCGAGACAGCGAACACATTGGACATTGCGAGCTCAAGACGAGAAAATGTACCTGAGTATGTCACAATTAGAAGACAAAGACCGACCACTGAAGAGGCTACTACTGCACAGTAAGTTTTCAAACAGTTGTCAATTTAAAATCAAATGCTTTTGTGAATGTACTGAGATATCAATTCCATTTTCAGATACGAAAATACCCAGCATGAATTTGAAACCCAAAACACAGCACTCGAAAGAGAAATCTCATCTCAGCCTCAGTATACATCGATCGTGAGGACGCGATCCACCACTGAAGCTACTATAGAAGAGCCGAACAATCCTGAGCCAACTACTGTCCTTGCCGTCCAAATATCATCCCTTCTTAACTCGCCCAGTTCAGCTGAGGACGAACTGGAAACTTCACCTGCTGATGAAGAGTTCACTGAAGCTGCAACGACGACTACGACTACCAGTACTACTACTACCACAACCGAAGCACCATCTAGCGCGCCACCACGCCGCACCATTCTTAGACGACGAGGCTCCACCACAACCACCACCACGCCAGCACCATCTTCGACCACACAGGTGAGTTCTAGGAACTATACATTTGTTAGGCGCCGCCGACCCCTGTCTCGTCCAAACGAGATATCAGACTCAGTTGAAACAGATGAAGTCTCCCGTAAAATCAGATCCACAACTCCAGACAGCCGTGAAATAGATGGTGCTAAGAATGCAGAAACAAGGCAGTTTAGAAGAAGCAGGGTCAGAGTGACCCCGCCAAATGAGGATTCTGTTCCTGCGGCAGCATCACCGGTTTCGAGGGGACAATTTAGACCACAGTTGACTCGGGATGAGGTAATATCTTTGACTCCTGTAGATGTAGTAGATGACGTAGTTGAAACTCCACGATTTATTCCAAGAGAAAATTCTGCGCAAAGAAGTGAAAGGCGATTCCGTGGTAGGACTTCGACTACTGCTGCTGAAAAAGTTGAAGATAGTGAAGTCTCTGCTGCAACTGTTGAAGTTAGAAGACCAAATACACTGCCACGAGGACGAAGTAGGTTTACAATTAGCACACAAGCTCCAGAAATTGAGCCATCTGAAGCGACTGAAGCAGCGCCAATTCAAAGACGTCCAACATTCGCTAGATTCCAACCACGGCCTTTCACTCGCAGTGGAGTCTTATCAACAACAAGTGATGATAGTTTGACTGACGATGAGCCATTAGCTACTACGAGAACTCCAATACGGCTACCTTTTAGCAGGAGTAGGCCTTCTTCTACTATTTCACCCTTAGTCCAAGCACGTAAATTACCGTTCCCTTTACGTCAATCAACAACAACACAAACTTTAACTAATGACGAAGATCTTGAAGATGACGTAGAAAACAAAGCTGACGATATCGCACTATCTGAAAGTGCCATAGAGGAGAAAGAACATGAAGATGCTAATGAAGAAGTACTAGATATACCGAAACGCCGAGTCGTAATTAAAAAGTTTAGGCCTTCTACAAGTGCCCCAGAAAATGTTGTTTCTACTGAAACTATACCCATCGAGGAATCGGGCAAAAAGAAATTTAGGGTAATTAGACGACGACCTGCGTCTACGTCTACAACCGAAGCACCAGAGCCAAGTGTTGCTCCTACTGAAGCTATTTCTTCGGCTGCTCCAAAAGTTCGCAGAATAATCCGTAAAAAAATAAAACCCGTTGAAGAAGAACCGGCAATCATTGCGAAATCTGTAGGCTTTGTTAATACTGAGGCAAAGATTACGTCAACTACTGAACAGGTAAGCAATTATGGTGAGAAAACTAGGAAAACTATCTTGCCACCTTCATCTGAAGCTCCAACAACGGTTGCAGCTGAAGAAGATGACGAAATACTTAAGTTAAAGGATACAGTTGAATTAAAGAAAGAAATTGTTGAAGAAACGAATGATGATCATAAAGAAGAAAGATTTGAACCGAATGATCCTAGTTCCGATAAAGAACAACAAGCTGACGTTACCACCGAAAACGAAGTCAAACCCACTGAAAGTGAAGTAGCGCTAACTAAAACAACTGGTCAAAATGATGAGACAATATTACAATCGAAGCCTGAAGTGGTATTAGAAGGTGAGCAAAAAGCTTTAGATTTGTCTGAAAACAAAGAGCCAGTGCCTTTCGAATCACCTGAGACTGACGTAAAAGATCCCAAATCTGAAACAACTACCGCAAGCTCAACTCAGTCGACGTCTCCAGCTTCCCGGTCAAGGTTACCCTATAGGCCATCAAAACGGCTATTTACCTCGACAACTGAGTCTTCAACATCATCAAGTAGCAGGGTCTTTAGTCGCAAATACAACCCTGGAGTTTACACAAGCCCTGCGTCTGCCGATAAGCCAGATTCATTCAGACCTGCTGTCACTAGGCGACCTCTTTACACGTCTAAAATATTTACAAGAAGACCATTCACCACGGCCAGAACAACGAAAAAGATTGAGGATGATGAATATTCTGACGAAGAAATATTAGACGAAGAACCAGAAAATCCATTCGTTTTTGTACCCCCGAGTCAATTATTTACGCGCAAACCTGACGTAGACGATGAAGTTAACGATGAAGAGGAATATGATTTAGACTCTGGAGAAGTATCTGATGATGAGCCTCTAGAAGAGGATGAGGAAGAACCACCTAACAATTTTGTTCCCACAACTAGAAAACCAGGTTTTAAACCGAGAGTAGTAAACTCTAATACCTTTAGGGCTGGTTCGACAACGACTGAATTACCCAAACGGTTACCTAGTGCAAATCGTACGGCAATTTTCAATAGGTTTGGAGGGAACAAATCTGTTAATGATACGAAGAAACGTGTCCAAAATGTCCCTCTTGGTTACAGCCCACCAGCAGCTGCTAGCCCCAAAGCCAGCACCGGAACACTAAAGACCAAAACTACTACATTAGCACGTAATAAAGACCAAGACGAACAAACTACGACCACCGATTCAGATTTCGTGACTAATCCTGATGATGATGATTATCTTTCTATGACCGAATCGACTTCAACTTTATCTGATACCACAAATACTTCAGAAGATGCAACTGCTACTAACACCATTGAAAATAACGAAACAACCACTGAAATGGAAATAAGCACTGGAGATTACTTAGAGTACAATGAAGGTACTACCTATTACCCAACCACTCAAGATAGTTCAATAAATACTGAAATTATGAAATCAGATCCTAACACAGAAGCTGTAACTGAATCCCTTCCAGAGACTACCTCAAGTGCCACACAGGTATCACCTATTGTAAAGACTCAATTTGACAAGTTGTTCTCTGTTAGCAGAGTCGTTGAAGTATCCTCAAAATTAGATAAACATCGTCTTAACAGAAATAACGAAACTACTCTTATCGAAGAAGGTAAAATCATGGTTGAAAAGAAACCTATGGTCGACAAAATCGGTGAAGTAAGTCGATTCAGTCTTATTAAGATTGTTGAAGATGAAATTCCTCTTTACTTAACCAAACTTGGTCATGTTTACCCTGTTGAAAATCCTCCTGATAATCTGATAGTAATTGACGAGGCTAGAAATGCTAGAGCTCTAAGTAACTTTGCTGATGCACCACGCGAAAATTTGGTTGCCTCTGAAAGTATAAATGAAGCTTACAGGCACGTTAAAAATACAAACAAAGAAATGGTTGGAAATAAGGATCGTGTGGAACATCTTTTGAGCGACGATTTCTTAACTTACATCAATGAAGATAAAAAAACGGACAAATCAAAGACGGAACCCGATTCTTACACTCCCGAATGGCAATTTGTACCAGCAGCTTATGAAAACGAAAAAACGAGTCAACACAAATCTGCAAAGAGTTTTGATATAATAACTCCTCGTAGTGTACAAACAAAACCATCTACATTGCCCCTAGAAGCGTTGTTTAAAACTGAGACACCTTTGATGGCAAGAAAAATAAATGAGAATAAGGACAACCAACCTTTTGTTGTATATTCAGCATCAGTCCCAACTCAAAACGAAGATGCAAACATCGTCAAGTTGCATGTTATAAAGCCAGAAGCTGGTCGTAGTATTGTGACATTTGTTAAAGGGCAAGAATTCCAAGGAGCGTCCGTAGCTGAAGAAGCAACAATAAAATACCCAGTTAACATTTCAGTCATTCCACTCACATCGGAAGTTACCACAGAAACAACAGCCACAGTAACATTAACCACTGAAAGTGTCACAATGGGTCCCGTAATGGATCTTTTGACTACGCCACAGGTAACGATGACGACTGAAGTACAAACTACGAATACCGATGTGCCTTCAACAACTGAGACAATTCCTGAAGAAACGACAACTCTAAAAATTTCTCCTATTGATGCTAAGCGATCCAAATTCGCGTTCCCAAGAAGACCAATTATCAAGTCTTCTAACTTTACCAGACCCGTGCCAAGAGTCCAGAAAAAAATAAACGCAACTGTGGTCTCGAATCTAAATCAGAAATTAAACAAAACGACTGGCTTCAACCCTACCAAGTCCCGATTCACTGCGCCTCGATCACAGAATGTTCCCATCGATGCAAGAAAGAAACCTACCACGAAAATAGCTAAAACCTTCACAACAGAATCCCCCAGAACGACAACTGAGAGAAAGTTATATGTGAAACCAATCAGACCTGCCTTCCGTCCTGCGTTTATTCCTAGAAAACTATCAACAGCATCACCACAGACTAATGGGGAAACCTAATAAGATTCGTAAGATTATGGTTCCCATTGAACCTGGTTAATCTGGCCATAATATACATACTCTGATTGACTGATAAAGATTAAATTATAATTAGCGCTTCATATTTCACTGGGTCTGAACGCAATAAGCTTTCAATCAAGCTTTTTTTATCACTCCTACCTCTGGAGAGATAAAACACAAATTGGTGCCTTAAATTAGATATTTTTGACGTAATTATTTCCATACTGCAGACATTTTTTGTAAATAGCATCATCTCAACTTCTGTTTAGTCATACTTTTAGAGATTCATAGCTTTAACTAAGGTATTTTAGGTTTTATGGAAGTTCTTTTGTACCAAAAAATGTATATTATATTTTGTTAGTTAATTTTGGTATAGCAAAGACTTTCAGTTTACAAATTGTCTTAGGATTGTAATTATTTAAAGTAATAATATAATTCGTTACCAAGATAATGTATATACGAGAGTTAGGATCGGGCATTGTACGATGAAAAATATTGTATTGTATCATTCAAAAAGAAAAGGTTTGCAATAAAGTATTAGTAATATACTATATTTCTATGATTTTTATAATTTAAGGATATGTATTTTTTGTTGGTATACCAGCTAGCAGTTTAGGGTTGTTGTGTCATTTACACTTCAAAGTAGCTGATAGCTTTTACTTAGCAGCTTTCGCTTTAAAAAGCTTATCTTAAATAACAGTTGACATCATTGTGTATTTTTTCTTCAAAGCTGCTTTCACTGGATCGAAGGTAAGTAACATTTTATTACATTCTGGTACCGTATTTCTTAATTAAGAAAAGAGTTGACATCGACTTATATTATCTGAGGCTCTACCAAAAAGATTTTTCGATTTTTAACGCTATTTTACCTACTTTTTGGTACATATGCACAGTGACCAGCTCATCAGACTTTAAATTAATATTGAGAATTCGCCTCTTTGCACATAAATTGAGGTACCCGAGAGTTTTTCCTTGATGCTATCGTCTGTACATGATATTTAGTGCCTACTTTAATGTCGTAACAAAAGGCTAAACAAAAACGGACTTACCAAAAACAATACATTCACCAACAATGTAAGAAGTTTCACACACGCCTCATTGATTAGCAGCATACAAAGCACCAACTTTCAATGTCGTCAATTATCGGCAATCATCGGGTCATTATTAGTTTTTCGAACAAAGGTCATGAACAATCTATTAGAGAGAACAGGTACAATGTAATAGTTAGTCAGGAGATCTAATAAGAAAGGTTTTATAGTATGTAATTAAGCCAAGTTAGGGTTAAAACTTTTGTTTTTTAAATCATGTTTTCTATGGCGCAACATGATGTAAGATATTGCCAGTTATAACTAACCATGAACTTGTGGAGTCTAGATAGATTTCGTTCAACGTCAAATTTTAACACACATAATATTTATATGACTTTATATTTATATGACTTTAAAAGAATTAGGTACCCATTTAGATTTATTGCGACGCTGTAACAATACATTTTCCATAGTATTATACTTTTATCTAGACAGGTAGTAAGAAAAACAAGAATTAATGTTTTTACTTTACTACATAATATCATCAGAAACAATCAAACGCGACTGCAAACGGATATGAAGTTTCCTATTTACGTAACGATTTTAAAAAGCCCCAGATTTTTAGATTAGTCTGTAAGTAATAAATATGTAAATTTTATGACGAAAATACCTACAAATTAAGGCTTTGCTGCAATTCGTTGCGGCTCTACAATCTAAGATAATATAACTACTTACTTATATTTTTGCATTAGTACACATTATTGAAATGATATAACTTTGAAATATTAAGTTATGTTTTATAAAACAACGAGCAAGTATTTATCATATTTCTGACCTATGAAATTTGTCTTCAAAATTGGTAGTTACCTTTTTAAATCTAACCAAAAATGTCTGAAGAGAAACAACTCATTAATTAATCAATATTACTCAAAAGCGTCAATATTATTATTGACTCATAAGCATATAATGTGCTGCGGCTTTTTATGTATTTAATTACATAAGGAAAAACGTCTTTAGCGAAAGCTGCCTTACGTCATATGTGAGTAAAATCGCCATTACATGCGTAAAGTTGATTTTCCAACTTAAGTTATGTAACGTTTTTCATCTAGGACACACGTGTGTGACACATGATATATTGCTTTAGGAATGCGCGTGAATCACGTAAGAAATTACAGTTATTAAATAAAACAAGTTATACATAAGCTCAAATTCAGCTAATTTTTCTTAAAGTACGAATTCCATAAATATTTATTTTTTTGAAAAATTACTAAAACACGTTTATTAACAGCAATTAAAATAAACCAACAAAATTTTATTATAAAACTTTCCAATTAAAAAACCTTAAATTAACTAATTTGTTTTAACAAAAGTAGGTACGTTTTATAATTATCTCATAAGAAAATTGCCAGTGATATTCTCTTATATTTTAATCAAGTCATATCATTACTGGTAATGATGATACTTTGACATAAGAACATATCGGAAAACAATCTAAACAGTATTTCTCTCTATCCACGGGGCCTAAAACGTTTTATTATAATTACCTAATTACATCATTAAATTCATTAATTCCTCCATATGTCTGTGGTCCCAGTGACCCAGTTGAGGCCGTACACCACATGTGGTTATGTGGTATAACGCCGTCCCTGAAAACCATTCCCTTTCGCGGAGTGCTACATTAGGACCGTTTGAATTCATTCTAAGTTTAGCAAAGGTTATAACAGAATGTTATTTTTACTGGGAAGATACATGCTTTAAAACATTTGTACATTTCTTTGTCTCCCAACATTTGATCAGTAAAAAGTACAAGGAAAAGGAAATGTACGGTAATAACGTGATACCCGAGAACCTACGACACAGCTTTTGTTATAATTAGCTCACAGTTACATAGAGCTAGCTGTTATGACGAACTTATAAAAAAATAAAAATGTTTATTCATCGGACATATTAAAATCCATATCAGTGTTAGTAAAATTAAGAAAAACTTATCAAACTAATGTTAGTACTTAATAACTAAAAGTGAGCAAGTGACACCACATAAGTACGCGACAAGTGGACAGTCCCCACTGTCGGCAATGACCTGTAGGACATTGTTGCGGGCTGTCGCGAAGTCGCCGAAGAAGTGAGCCAGCTTTTTTGCGCAATATAGCCGGGAAACTGTCAACCTCTGCGAACGCGAACATACTTGAGGCACTACAATATCGCCGCAAAATACTTATGTGCCTAATCTTAATATATTATCTTCTTGCGTATGAGCTCTGTATGTATTCCCTGTAACTGTAGTATTTATACTTAGCTACCTAACCTGTAATTAAAAATATTGTACCTAAGTTACGTGCAAGCATTAAAGCTTGTAAAACTTGCTTGTAAAGGTTGGTGGTGTCAGTAGCCCACATCCGCTGCACTAATATTGAGGGGGACTCTACAGTGGAGACCCATAAAGCAAAAAAACTATTGTCTGATTTGATTTATTTAGCAACAAAATGTGATAAACAAAAGGTCCTACCTATATAGTTTCGAAGTGGTACTTCCCTAAGTACTTACTACAGTAACAAGAGTCGTGACAGCCGATGCGCAGACGCAAAGCAAGATCGTGATATGCCTGGGATGCTGTGACTCAATGTGTACTGTGTAGTACGAGTATAGGTACTCGTAGCATAGTATTTTATAGTACAAAGATGCTGTCTGTGTACTTATTAGTAAACGACATCATTTCAAACTAAAAATTTAGCTAACTTTTTTCTATTTTTTCTCCAAAAAACGTGGTACCCTAAAAATGCAATCTTTCTTTCAATGTCTGCATTATTGAAGATTCAAAAAAAGCCTTTTGTGAAATGTTTAGAAAATTACTTCTACTATTTTTTTTTTGCCCTCAGGATAGTAAGTACTGTAGTATGTTATATAACAAAGTCAAAGACAAAAATAATTGATTCAATTTAGGACATAAAATGCCACTTATACTTACATACTTATGAAAATATTCCTTTGAACTTCTAGGTATCATATATTTCCTTCATTAGCTTCATGTATTACCGAGAAAATTATTTCAATTGACTTATATTTCTGACGTAACTAAGATATTTTGTCATCTCAATAACGGATATTTCTTTGCGCCAACTTGAAAACACTAAGTAAACCAATATTTATCTTGCCATTAGTGGCCATCTTCATTAGCTCAGTACATGCATCTACTATTAAACTCGCATTCCATTCCTGTGACGAGTGTTACTCAACTTCAGTGTAGCACCGGTCAGGGGTTACAAAATACGCCGGTTGTCGTGTCATTAGACCTGCATTCACGAAGACATTATTTTGAAGCCATTGTAAAATGAATGAAATTGACTCAGTAATTGATTTGTTGGTCGAGCAGTCGTGGCTCGATGACAGAGCCACTTAAAGTAAATAGAACTTTTGTCATTTAAGCTGAGCATGTGCGTCTTCTAAAACATCAAACACTTACGGTTTTATTACAAGAAAAATAGACTAGGTTTAAAATGGGTCTAAATATTAGCCGACAACAGAGGAATGAATGACACATTCGTGACATAACCTAATAGAGAAGCGCTTTTTTAATTGACTAGCTAATAGCTTAGTCCTGTCTTAAACCCGGTACTATTTTTTTGGAATAACGGGGTAAGATCCTATACCCAAAGGTCCATCCAGACAGGATGAAATTGCTCTTCGTAACAAGGCCTATATTCTACAACTATACATTTGTTATGTATCTACCTACTGTGTTGAGTGCAGCAATAAGCATCATTTAGCTTTGATTTGATAGACAATCAAAAAAATGTACGCATCACACATCATCACATACGTTGTTCTGATCCACACAGCACCCAGACCTGAGATAATATAGAAAACATAATAAAAAATATTTATTAGTATTATTAACATTTAATAGCCTTAGTAATTTATGTATATGTATGCTAATATAGTGTCTTTTTCTTTATTCTTTACCCATTTCCCTTTATTCTGTTAGTTTTCACCGCCGACCCAATTTAATTTTGGACTGTCCTCTACCCGAAGGTTGTCTGGAAAAAATTGCTTTCAGCAATAAGACCGCCTAAATTGTACCATTCTCTATGTACCTACATTTATGTAAATTGATACTGTGTGTGGTGTGCAATAAAGAGTAACTATCTATCTATCTATCTAACATGACCTGACCGGGGATCTTAATAATGGCAACAGCATGATAACTGCGTCCAAGTTACTCGACAACGCAGTTCTTGGAATACCATTTTGATGTTTCCATATTCCAATCCTAACGTAGCTTGGCAGTACTCTCATACTAGCAAACTAGTAACTGGTACCACAGATAATATATACCTAGTACGTAATTTAATGGCAGACGAGTAAAGGGTAAAGGGCATCACGATCACAGAAGTACAGTCGATCGCACGTCAGGTTAGTTCACATAACTACGAAAACAGATTTTATTACGTAGGGAATATAGGCGGTCTCAAAGTCAAAGTAGGGTCGCCTGAGTGGCCGGGAGTACAGTGCCCAGCACATGACGCTACTTATACATATTTATTGCAATTCGACCCTTTTGTAACTGCATTTGATACCATAGTGTTTATCTGTACCAGCTATCTTCCGTATCATCTCGGTAACATGACTGTATTTTCCACTTTAAAGTTATTCTACGTGTCTAGGAGAGTTTGCAAATTAAGCGCATATTTTTACACTTCAATTAATCTTACAGCTTTCTTTAATAGTTTAGTAGGTTCATACTTAATGGCTAATATACTATTATAATCATTAAGAACACATAAGGCCTCTTTTCACACGTAAATAGATTAAACATATTTAATTGTGATAAGTTTTTTTGTTCAACTTGGTACCTAACTACGAAATTTTTTTAGTATTTTGTCATAACTTTAAAATAATACCCTAAAGTATTAGCGAGTAAGGTCAAGAACACCTACTTATATGCGTAGACTAAGAACACCTCTTTCTGTTTCTGTCATACATACCATTCAGGAAAATTACATTTTTCAAGAAAAAACACATAGCGAAATAGATGGACTTTTAAAATTCTCAAAATAAGGCAAGACAAATTATCATGAACTCACGTAGGTACGTTTTCCTCAATACTGCCAAGTCCCCCAGATGGCTCGATAAACGCGAAAACAAATAAGTCTGTGCAAAACTTGTCGCAGCAGACCTTACTTTATTCGGTCCATAAATAATATGTTGTATCATCTCTTGCGAAGGCGACTGAACCGGTCCTGCCCTTATGTGTACTGTACGTACATTATACCTCAGGCCTTGCATAATGGTTTGATAAATAAGGTAGAGAAGACTATTGCCTCTGGTGTGCTGCAACGAAGAGTTTTGAATCATTTCTTTTTAAAACTTTGTAGATTTAGGCCCATTGAAAAAGGTCCTGCCCTTATCTGAAGTATACATACCTCAGGTAGACCTTAATGGTAAGCTAAACATGGTAGATAAAAATTATAGCCTCTGGCGTGCTTCAAGGGAGTATTTTGAGCCCTTCCTTTTTCATACTTCGTAGATTTAAATTGTTGATTTCATTTAGTAGTGTGGGCAGACTAAAATTAAAAAAAAAAAGTAATTTCCTTATGTCCAGTGTAAGGACTTTGTACCTCAAGAAGATTGAGTATCTTAGAAGGGAGTATTCTACTACCTTTGTAATTTCATTGAAGAATATGCATAATTGAGGTCTTGGGGTGTAATTCTTTTGGAATTTGGTAAGTCTTAAAAGAAATATCCAAATATTTTAGTTACCTCAGTCAAGATGATGATTTCTTAAATCTCTTGATTTTTTTGCTATCGATCTTAATATCAGATACAGTAGAAATAACTTCGCTTAACGGTAACTCAATACGATTGCTTACTGAAGTAGACAATGACTAAGCAATACTTACCACTGACAGCGCCATTCCTATGACATGAGTCAGCCGGCCACTGAGTAATGCAAGTACCAAGTTCCAACTTACATTTAATTAATCGACTGACTGGTTTGATACAACAATAAGTTTGTCATGTAGCAATTTAAGTAATTAATGACTCATGTATCCACGCCCTACCTTGTCATCCAGTTTGTTTTTATTATGCGTCTGATCTCTCTCCGGTCCTGTCGGATTGCTCACTTACATGTGGAACTGTGAACTATTTTGATTTTTTTTTCATCAGTAGGTAGGCCATATTATTCATAGTGAAATAGGCTATATTTTACGTTCTTTATTTTGCCACGGCATAGCCGTAGCGGGTCACTAGTCTTAAATAAATCACCTAGCCTTCTTTTGCGTAAACTGACATCATCGAGATAGAATACGATCCATAATGGAACTTTAAACAGAATATTAATGAGGAAAACTAGATATTATTAGGGTTAGGGTTTAATTAAGAAAACACAAGAGTAAATCACTTTTATTTTACAGTTACAATTGTCTTCTGCTTCCCATTTGTTTGTGTGATGTTCAGTCTCGAAGTGTGTAGTGGCACACCTGAAATAGAAAGAAAAAAACTGTTAAGAGATTTGTATTATTTAGTACACCCAGCCAAATGTGTCCGTCAGTGTACAAAAACAATATCAATTTTAATTAACTTTGCCTATTCACTTATCTAAAAAAAAACATAATTTTTATGAACTGCCAGTGCGAAATAACATTAATCAAAACGTCACATTTCAATTACGTTCAGAATGACAGTTACATAAATTCAAGTTTCGAATCGTCACGCGAGCCACGAACGGTAAAAACAATAACCGATCGATCCGCAGCATCCGACGGAGAAAACAGCTTTCTCTGCGCGCGCGCCGCTTGCTTGGCCGCTTCTAACGCGCGGATTATTATGTAATTGGTATGTTGTGTTAAGGTATTATTTTTTTCTATGCTTTTATGTATTTTGATCAGATACGTCAGGTCTAATTAGTAATTTCATATCAAGTAGTGCCTTATGATTATGATGATGAGTCATCCGGTGGGGGGACTTGAACCCACGATTCAATTTTTTTAAAAAACGTGAAAACAAATTGTTTAAACGTATAAATAATATTTGATGACGATTGATTTACAATGTAAAAGAAAAGTATTACGTAGTAGCAATTCCTTGAAGAAAGCCTGTTAGTCAATGAAATAAAGAAATGCATATGGAGATAAAAACATGTTTTCAGTCCAAAAACCAAACAAACGCAAATTAAATAGCTGTAGCCTAAGCCAATGTAACTTTGACTTTCTAAAAGACGTTGATGTTAAACGTTTTTGTGACACACAAAAAGACACTCATTTCTAAAAAACAATTACTGAAAACGCTTTCCCTGCACAATTAAGTGGACAAAGCAGCATCCATTACCCACACAAAGGTGCGTTGCGCAAGATTGTGCGTTCAGGCGTGGGCACGTGTCGTGCTGTGGGCGATACAGCCTTTGCCATTATTGCCTTTTTGACAAAGTCAGAAAATAATTGTTTATCGATAAACTGGCATGATTGGACGATGATTACAGAACTCGACCTGGCTATAATTATAATTGCATCATTTATTTGTATTAAAGCATCTTCATGAAAACAAATCTATCAAATACAATCTAGAGGTACACACTTAAAGGGTTTATTTGTAAAGCACTATAATTGTTTTTATTTTTTCAATTAACCCATTATATCTTCCACCCCGTTTAATGTTTCCTTAAAAGTTATGTTCTAAACGTAGATATTATTTTCATTGGCTTTTTACTGAGGCAATAAGTTTGAGTGCAAACTGCCAATAAGTCTTAAGCTTACCTTTTTTGAAAATATCTATAGCAAAATCTTGGCTAAAAACACAAAAAACAAATGTAGACGGCTTCGGAATTTTCTGAATGGAAACCGAGACGAGCAAGTCGATAGAATCCATGTTTACGATCCCATTGAATTCAAATGTCTTCTCTGAATTCAGCCGAGCTCTATCATAGATTTAGAGGTAGTACCTGAATTCCGAGGCTGCATCTGTGATTTTTAAAACGGCTTATTTTGAAACGATCAAATGTCGTAGGCAATTAGTTATTTCTACAGTAAACTATTATTTCTGTCTCGCACAGTTGTTGTTTGGTAGAAAACCGCCTTAAGGCATAAGTCCGCCATTTATTTTATTAAATATATATTGAATATACATTAACTGATATCGTTATTAGTAACACCTGTTGCTACAAGGAACGCAAAAATAACTCAAATTTATAGTCCAATTAAATTTTTATTATTTTGTACATTTAAATTATCTTATTAATGCATTTTTTAAACATACTAAATTAAATGAAAATGATTTACTCTAAATCCTTCTCTCATTTTTAAATAAAGAAATAGAGGGATTTAAAAAAAAGCGATGAAGAATTATAAAGCCGATAAAGAAATCCATAAACTAAGTACAGCTTTATTTATTACAAAAGCCTTCGTTCTCAAAATGGTGGAGTCCAGCCTACATAGCACATTGTATGAGTGTAGCGTGTAGGTGTATGACTTACACGTCTCAACAATGAATGAATACGCCTACTAATGACAGGTCTTAGTTTAGATTAACTTTTGTTAAGCAATTACATCTGAGACTTAGCTTGTAAGAGTTAATATCATTTTAATGAGTGTCACTGTACCAAATACTGTTGTATGTTTTAGAGGTAATTAAAAAATATTTGGGTACTTTATTAATCCTTGAGTCATATTCTTTTTTTTTTATTTACAGCCTTTAAAACAATATTAACAAATTTGAATTTCCCAATTTCTAGCACACTCACTTTTAAGTTTTTATTTTATTTTATTCTTTGACAAGTTACGGCTTAGACCACTAGAAATCACGCTAAGGCTTTATTTAACGATAAAATGAAATAACGGATTGAGTAACTGCAAAGGAACACGACGAAATCACAGAAAATAAAACCGATAAAGATGTCTTCTACGAGTGGTTAATTTCCAATCTCTGTCAAGAGTCTAGTTTAAGATAAAAGTACAAAATAAAAGTTCAGTAAATTAATAAAATAGTTACAATGTTTTCGCTAGTACCTAGTACAATTAAAAGTAAAAGAAAGACTTTGATTTGCTAGTGTCTACAGTTCGTGAAATACGGCCTTTTCTTATTGAACTCTTCTTCCTTCTACAAAAGTTTTCAAATTGCATAGAGGCCTGTGTTATGAAAATGTCATTGCATCAAAATACGTAAAGGACGTGAATAGGGACTTGCCAACCAAATCTTTAACATATTTCACCAGGGAAAATAAATTGATTTCTTAACAGAAATCAATAGTACTTAAGTGCCAAAATTACGTAAACGCTCACTCCCTAAATCAAGCCCTGTTCAGCCGATCTGTCAAGACGGGATATTATACAACAAACAAATACCAAGCTTGCGGAACGTCGAGCCAATGAAACATTACCCTCTTTGGCGCAGTCGGTCAGACGGCGGAAGCGGATATTACGGCAAGATGACCGCAGTAAATTAAAGCTGTGTTGCTACTATACAACATATCTAGTAAAAATAGAACTTCGGCAAAAATAAAGCGTTAATGATCTCCGCATATTTTAAACTTTAAAATGGCTGACCTTTTAGATAACTGTATATTTCATAAAATTGTTATGTTAGTCAAAGTTGTAGTCTACATTCATTTATTCAATTTAGGACATAAAATGCCACTTATGAATGTCAATATACAAAAACAATCAATGGCCCGTATGGGGCCCGTACATAACTGTCTGCGTATTTTTTGGGCCCTACTGTGCTTTGACACAAGACACAGACAGTCTGGCAAGTGCTGACTTATCATCTCATATTTTGATCATGTATGTTTGACAGATGACAATTCTTCTCAGAGCTGCGTTTAATAAGTACTATTTTTTTTTATTAACTACGTAAATAATTCAATAAATTATCTAACGAGTTGTGTCTAAACACTTTAAAATAACGGAAACCAAATGAGAAAGTCATTACAACAGGTTTTTGGTGACGAACATAGAAATGCCATCTGGTTATGCAAAACATAATTAGGTAATTATTTAAACGGTCATTATGACAATGCCAATCAAACAGAAAGTGACAAAAAATGTTGTAATCAAGAACAGAGCAGACCAACGGACTAAGCAAATAGTTCAATGCAGGACAAATATTTGGTTCGAAAAAACGTGACATAACCAATCCGCCCAAACATTACGTCATCTCAAAAGTATTAAATTCAACCTTGTTTTTGCAAGAAAAAAACCGGCTAAGTATAGGGTTCCGTAGATATTCTACTCTTATCACCATAAATTTCAAGATATGAAAACAAATGACTGTGTCATAATAAAGAAAAATCCCAATTTTTGCTCTTCAGGTGTTTGTGAAATAAAATCAAAGAAAATTGATCTCATTATGGGTGCTAACACAACATTCCTACTAAGAAGGTATTGGAGTATTTTGTGATTCAAATATCAACAACAAAATAACCAGTTTGAAAACACCAACTCCACCCTAAATTGTGCAAGGTACTTTATTGTGATTACAAATTTATACACATATCGATCGTGGAGAGTGATAAATTTTCCATAACAACTACTTTCGATTTTTATATTTTTTATGGCTAGTCGTGACCAAGTGTGTTCCAGTGATTCCTTTCAGCACTTACTAGATTGTCTGTCTTATCTCGAAGTACTATACATCCCAAAAATTAGAGACATGTTCTGGCCCTATAAGGGTCAATATATTTGTTATAAATGACGTTCAAAAATAGCATTTATGTCTTAAATTGAATAAATATTTCTAATTTGATTTGATTGAAATTGTCATGAATTAAAGAAAATGAAATTTATAATCATATCCCAAAATTGCACTCGAAATTCGATTAAATAAGTAGTAGGTATCTATTGGTCGACCCAGTAGGAAAACCCATTTTTACGAAAGCATCCTTCTAAAATTTTAGAAACGTTGTTTCTAACGGTCTATTTATTTTGTTGTCTGTCAGTTGGATACGAAGCATTATGCAGTAATACCAGTCTAATAATGCTGGCAGCAGTGTTAAAAAATGCCACTTCTTAACAACAAAGCTTACTAGATGAGGCAACAGCTTCAACATTCATTCACTAGATTACTTCACAGCGCTTATTGAATTCCAATGACTCGTTTTCCTCATACTACGGCCACAATAACCCATCAGTGCCTATAGAAATGCTAATTTTTCGATATAAACCAAGCCAAGGCTACCCACGCGTGAATTCCACACCTTAACAACGTATTAACACCTATGCCTTAAGCAATAGAGCTCAAATTGAATGATCAATTCCGTAATATTGATTATTACGTCTAAGATATAAGTAATTCATAGAATTCGTATGATAATGTGAGACGCAGAAGCTTGTGGTTAACCTTAGTTCGTCATAAAGTTCTTTATTTTAAACAAGAAAGAGCTTTTATACCTTTCATGAACTATCGTAAACTATTTGACCGAGCTATTTTAGAGTACTAAATATTATGATATACATATATATCAAAAGTCATATATTGGGTACGCTATTATTATATATACCTTGAACAAGTTGCTAATCACAAATTGAAATAAAATTGTCTCTAAACCGCCTCGTAGCACTAAAGCTACGAGATTTTTCAGAGCAATTTAATTATTTACAGTTGCAATAGTATTTTTCTCAGAAAATAATATCACAAGGTTTTTTGAACTCGTAATCATTCTGCACATTGTGCAAGTAATGTGTATGAACTGATTGATATGGTTTAACGCTTGACGTCAAAGCGGATGATATGCAGGCTAGGGTTATATTTTAACACAAACACCGTGTGGAAAAATTGACGTGAGTTTAAAATAAGACGAGGATACAAATTACACAAGTTCTTTAGAGCAAAAAAATAATCAATTAGCAATTAATCAATCATATCTTTAACATTCATTTATTTAAAAAAAATAACTTGAACTTTATTATTACAAAATCAAATCAAATCATTTATTTGTATTACATGTGTGTAAGTACCGCTGTTATTAAAATAAGTATAGCGCATCACATGCACCTTGCAAGGGCATAGCAAATTATTTCCCCAAAAAAAATCTAGACTAAAATGTATTTCTGCGAGAGACACATTAATTCAATAAATGTATTGTCGAAAAGTCCCTATACTAAGTACAGCCCTACTATGACGGTCTCCATGCGGGCTTGCGCAAATAAAATTGGCGGTATTTGCCTTATGTTTTAACGTGCCGCCAGATGGCGCAACCTCTGTGAGAAAAATGTACGAACGAGCAAAAAGCGAGCTTTGGCACATAGCCACATAATAGGTGCGTTTACGTTGATTGAAGCAAATGCAGTTTTTGTGACGCGGGCGTAAACACGAATTTGTAATAAGGAAATAGATTTAGGTTTTAATAGACAAAAATATTATTTCAATCTTTCTGTGTTCTGTAACCTCGATAAATAAATTAGTAACAAAGTCATTTAGCTCAAAAAAATATATTATTAGGTATTTTATACTTCTGCAGGGTAAGTTTTTTGAAAAAAAAAACTCCCAGGGGGTTTTCAAAAGAAGTTATTTAAAGAAGTTAAAACAATGAAAATTGTATCATATGGCTGCCAGTTAAGTTGTGGTTCACATTATGCCTAAAACATTTTCTTTGCTGTAGTCTTATTTAGCAGAAATAAAAGCGAAATTACTTTATTACTGAGACTCAATAATACTTACCTATTATTCATACAGCTTATTTAGGACGTAGGTAAAATTATAAAAATCTGATAAAACCGAAAGGTAAACAAAGACATTTTTTAAATTCCATTTGCAAATCCAACATTCGCAATCGTGACCTTTAACTCGATTGCTGATCGATTGTAAATCGAATCACGTCCCATCGAGTGGTGCGACACTCCTTTGTTGGTTTTTACGCGATTAGGTAATTACGTGTCTGGAGTTCTACCATGGGTTCTACTCGGTCTACTCTATATAAATTATAATGTTATTTCGACTGTTGCCATTTCTGTTACTCATACCAGCATGGCAGCGATAGTAAGAAGTGGCTAGAGCCAAAAACACGGACAACGGCTCTGATTTCCAATAGCCTTCTCCATGACTAATTTAAGATCTCGCTACCTCTTTCTTTAATAAAAAACGAAAATACAGACTACAATTATTTAGAAACGTCAAACTAAGCAGCGGTCAGTTGCCAAGGAAATAGATCCATAGACAATAATTCAATAAGGATATGAATCGATCGCGAATAAAATCAGAAAAAATCATTTGTCCACAATGACATAACTTAATTTGACATTAGTATATTATTGTAGTTTGTAGTCTGCCTCTTTTTGATTCAGAAGAGACAAAAGAAAATGAGATGGCAATAACTTTTTTTTAACAGACACACCAATTACCTTGTCCCAAACTAAGCGTGAGCTTGTGCTATGGTGACTAGGATAACGGATAGACATACTTATATACATTTATAAACATCCATGACTTAGGTACAAATGCTCGTGCTCATCACATAAACATTTGCCCCTTGCGGGATTCGAACCCGCAACCTGGTTTAGAAGTCCGGGGCGCGAACGACTACACCAAGACGGTTATCAAAATCAGACATAGAGTCGTAGTTTAGACATGGTTTTAGTCCGTGGCACTTCAGAGTTGAGCCCAATGGCTGACGGAGTAAGTCCTCAGAAGTCAGGACACGGGCGGAATGACGATTGTGACCTTGGCTCGTTGTCGTTACTGAAATAATCGAGAAGGCATCTAAAGTCACCGATGGAATAATAATCTTATAGCTGTGGGCTTTATCAGGGTCAATTTTAGCTGTGGAATTTTAAATTAATAAAAGTTTTAGTAACGGATTAAGTAATCTATTTACCACATATCTATTTACTATTTTTTTTTATTTACACATGGTATATTACAGTGCAGAACACCAAGGCATACCAGGTTACACTTAACTAAATCGAAAAAAAACTTTACATTTATTAAGAATACATTGTGTATTTACCTTGTGAATTATAGTTGTTCACATAGAGCTTTAAATATTGCTTAATACGGCATTTGTAATAAAAACTGAGTGTCCCTACATTCTCCTATTTAACATGCTACGTACATATGAATGTACATATATAGTCCCACTAATATTATAAATGCGAAAGTTTGTGAGTGTGTGAGTGTGTGTTAGTTACTTCTTCACGCAAAAACTACAGAACGGATATAGATGAAATTTGGCACAAAGGTAGATTATAGTCTGGAATAACATAAAGACTACTTTTTATCCCAAAAAAAAACACAGTTCCTGTAGGATACAGAAAAAGTAGTTTATGTGGACGAAGTCGTGGGCAACAGCTAGTTAGTAATAATAACCAAAATAAATATGATGTGTGCAGAATTTACTTTCGTAATAATTGGCAAATAAATTGCTTTCAATTTATAAATATGGTTGATCTAAATTACCATCTCTACAATTAACCCTTACCAAGAAAGCCATATTTAATAATTATTTTACTTAAACATAACCTTTTCTACATAACGAGGTCCCATTTTCCGACCCGGAAGGCTCTGGGTATATACAATCATGGCCGACATGCCACCTGAGGCTCTCTACCGAATACTAGCACAAGGGCGACCGGTCGATCGCGATCCGGAAAAACCAAATAATACACTGTAAAGTCGTTAAATTCAAGATGAGTTTCGAATAAAATATTGTAGATATGTTTAAGGATTATTGGAAGGTATCTACACTAATATTATAAAGAGGAAAGATTTTATTGTTTGTATCGAATAGGCTCCAAAACTACCAGACCGATTTAAATGAAATTTGGTAGGAGGTAGTTTGACACACTGAACTTTGGAAGGTCATAGGCTACTTTTAGTCGCGATATAAAATCATGAGGTGGGTGTAATGTGGATGAAAGTTTGTATGGAAATTCCGACTTTTGGTATTATTATAATGAGCCTGTCATGTTTCACTGCAGTGCAAAGACCTCACTACCCTTTTTCCACTCTACACGATTTTAGGCCCCTGCTGCATAGTCTCTGAGTACAAAAGTGCCAGCCAGTCCAGCTCGTCACGCCACTGCCTTCTGGGTCTACCGAATGGCCGTCCATTTAAGACCCACTTGTTGCATATTTTTGACGCAGAGGTCGTTTGACATGCCACAGACACGTCAAGCCCAGTTCATTTGGATAAGAGGTTTTTCGGAACTACAAACATTCTCCTTTTTTTGTTATTTTTTTAACATTTCCGACGTTACTACCTTTTTTCCGTAAAAGAGAAAAAATTAAATAAAATTTAAAATTCTAGCTAGATAACAGTAGATTAAACATTTTTGTGAGATTAAATAGAAACTCCAATGAAAAAATTTCTCTGGTTTACGGCAGCATTGATTTTAAGAGGTTTTAAAATGAAATTAGTAAGTTAATTATATTCAATATATACATGCAAATATTGCACTCTACGAATCCTATTAATATTTCACGCTACACAGATGTTTTCCTGATCGATATTCATCTCGCGTCATCACGTAATCTATGTTCTAATAAATTATGTAATATTTCATACTTATAATGACATACTGGGTAAGTAGCGTGATTGAAAATTAATTAGCTATCATCTATTACTTCCTATGTCCACAAATTCGTGACAATAAAAGGTGCTAAGTTGCGTTATTTCGACAAGTTAGATAGGTACCTTCTTCTAGATAAAAATTATCATTGATCTTCACAGATACTAACAAAGTAAGTATAAGTTCTTGGAGGCGTTAATATAAGATTTATTTAACTATTTAGCCTACCTATATAAAAATATACTTAAGTACACCATTAGCATCAAGTATACACGCATTTGATCGTACCATATTACATAAAATCACGACTGTTACATTTTATTACTTATCCGTTAAATAATATACCATCGGGTGAGATTGCGGTCAAATGTCTGCCTATTAAATAAATTCTAAAAATAAGCTATCAGGAAATTACTTACAACTAAAAATGCTTCAAGCATTGCCAATTAAAGTTGTAAATTTCGATTACAATGATAACTACACTTTTGTAAAACTCTCATGTATGTACAAAATTATAATATAATTCTCCTCAAGCTCTCGTATACCGATCCACCTTGTTCACCTTGAATCAAATCAGTTACCATTTCAAAACCCACCAATACGAGTTTATAGCAATTCTAACGCCTCGTGTCGATTATGGAGTTATTACATTTGGGCAATTTTAATTGCCAATTAAAGTTTGTAAGAATCACTTACAGTGTTTAAAAGGGTTATTTGAATGTATATTTTTGACAGAACAGTTTTAGGAATAATTGTTGTTTGTTTCAAAATTAGTTTCAAATATAAATTGAAACAAGTATTTAGTACTTACCTAAGTTTAATTAGAAAATTTAACAACAGATATTTTAATTTACTTACCTACCATTTTATCTTATTATGAATTTATGTTTCAATGACATCAAATCTTAAGAGTTTAACAAACTTTATATATTTGTAATAAGTATACTTGTAATTATTGTCCTAAATTGAATAAATGAATTTTGATTTTGAATTATTCTCATATTATTAATAATTATTTATTTTTATTTTTACTTCTTGGTAATCACCAACAATAAGTTCACTTATTTAATATTGTTTTATCCCAATTATTAGTCAAACAAGTATTAATCTAAAATTTACAACAACGTGACATATCCTCAAATTCAGAACACGTTCGTGACACCTGTATATGTCCCTTTACACACATGCTACTCCGTGGTCGGAATCGAAACGTTTTGTAACACTTAATTTGCGTTTTGTGACTTGTGACAACATCGATGGTAGATTAGCAGTCGTTAAGGCAAATTAGACGAACCGGTGACATGGCTTTTGTAATGTCAGTGTGTGTAGTTACTAGAAACGATTACGTTTATTAGTAGGTACTAAAATTGATAAAGTAATGCGTAATATGCAGTTGAGATACTTTTTAAAAATCTTTCATAGTAAGAGCTTTCATTTGTAGATGTAGGTGTGAGGAGTAATTGCAGTAAGGAAAGTGGTGGGAAAAGTCGCGTGTTAAACTTGATATTATAATAAAAAAAATGGTACAAGATTTGAGTATTTGTATGCATATAACGAAATAATAAAAGACTAACTTAAAATAGTTTTAGTAAAACACTATGTCATATATGGAATAAGCTAAGCCTAAGCTTTTTGAGATTATTTATCACAAAGGAACAAAAATATCAATACATACTCTTTCTTACATACAGCCCTAAGACATTTCCAAAAATGTTTATAGAAAGTTGTTAAATTTATTTATCTTAGGCTGGCTAGGTATGATAGGCATACACATAACAGTCTTAACATGTAACTGGTATAATTGAGGAAGACATACTCGGTCATGTGGAGTAGACTCAGCTTTAAAAGGCAAGGCGCAAAGGAAGCGACTCGCGCGCAGAATGTTTCCGTATATTCAGGCAAACGCGCAAATTGAGCGTGTTTCGCGAGTAGAACGATTATGCCTATTTTAAAAGTTGTAGCTGCGTTTCGTAATTAAGTTACTTTTTATGTTTAAGGGACACAAAAACTAAGTACGAACGATAGCACGTTAGGGTAAATACTCTGACATGTTACGAGTATGTAGTTGTAATAAAAGTGATTTTACAACAAATATGTATAGTCTGATGTGCTGACCACTGTATGTACCTACTCATATATTTACAGATATGTAGGTAATAAGTCATAACCCAGTTTATTACATTTTCGCACCATCTAAACTGAACATTTGATGAATTTCGGCGACTGGCGTAAATATGTACATAGGTTATTAGAAAAATGATATGAGTGCTAAATACCTGAAGAGGTAGCCGCAAAATTAAAGCAAAAAAAAAAGAAACAGGAGATAAAACTTGCACTCGTAGTTATGTTTTGCTTTCTTCTAAAGCCTTCTTTTATTCGGTACACCGGGACTTGCATGGCATGAATGAGAATGGCAAACAAAATAGACTCTAGTACCTTTATACCTAACTAGCAGTTCCCCTTAACTTCGCCCGTATTAAAGTTGGATTTTCCATACTTACAAACTTTTATTCCCTATTTCACCCCCTCGATGATTTACAATCGCGACAAAAAATAGCCAATGTCCTTGCCAGGTCAAACTATTTCTGTACCAAATTTTATTTAAATCGATTCGATCCAGTAGTTTCGGAGCCTATTCAATACAAACCAACAAACAAACAAATCTCTCCTCTTTATAAATTATATAGATAATGAAGAGTAAAGGTTGGTACGTGTGACATTAGAATCTGTCAACCATTCAGATTATCAGTGGTGAATTAAATTAACTCGTTAGTTAAATTCCTAAGCAAGATTGAAAAAAACAGATGTGTTAAATTATATTTGATGTCTCATAAAGATCAGAACCAGTTTCCCGACGTTTCATTGAAACCTTGACAATATATCAAGTTGTGCCTTACAATAACAAGAATGAATACAAAGCGGCTTATTAAATGAGTAGGTATCAGACATTCATATTATATTTAACACTACTAAGTTAGCCACAAGCCGTTACTACTTGGGAGGGAGATCTTAATATAGTAATTAGCATAAGAAGGAATAATAACACAATTGAGTTTTAGAACAAAATGTTAATATATATTGTTATATTAAAGGCATGAGGCCTTGTAATGTTAAAATGACGTAACTGTAAATTTAAGATTTTTTACAATTTACTTACTGTTACCTTTAAACCTATTTATTTTATTGCTTATGTATATAAATTAAGTAGTGTTTCGATTCCTATTTGTTATAATTTTTGTATTTTATTTCTTTTTTTTTTTTGATACCCACAAAAATAAAAGGATGAGACCCTACCAAGGATCAAAAGAGGCTTATTTACACCAAATTGGTTGAGGAGAACTGGCTAAATACAAAAGTATAAACTTTGTCATAAAAATCTTTAAAGTTAGCATTTTTTTTCAATCATAGCTTTCAAAGGTTATCTTGAAGAGATTGCCACAGTAATAAGACCGCATACATTGTGCTACTATGTTTAATGTCGTACGTATGTCTCTAATGTAGTTCTTGTTGCAATAATAAATATGTAATCTTTCTCGCTAAGCCTCTGCCTATACGCCCTAATGGTTCTGTCACGCGCGTTTTGACCCGCAAGCACCCGTGTCCGTGTCGGTCAGTCGGCCGTCACGCTCACGTCACGCCACCGTTCGCTACGTCTCATTATTAGATTTCACCTGCTGATTGAATCTGAACAACTGCCATTCAGATAAAATCAACATCTAATATATGCAACATCAACTAAGAATAGATTGAGCTTAGAGCTATACGAAATAGTAATAAAAAAGGTTGGAGAATAGTGAATAATTATAAATTATTAGCATCCAGGGAAAAATTATAAAATATTTAACGAGACATGTTTACGGTAAAGGTACAATTTGACAAGTGTAAGTTAAGAGTTAAGTGTTTTTCAACCAATAGACTGTAATTACTCACTTCGACAGTTATGACTTTTTGTCTGGATTGATAATTGATTATCACTTTAATTATATGAGAAAAAGAAAGTTAACATTGTTAAATTGATAGAGGAAGATGTTTATTTCGACTATATGTACCTAAAGTGCATCAATTTTATGGTTGTGTTAAACTATTTAGTATCAAATCACATTATTTCAGTATGTTCTCGTATAATAAATATCACTATTTAGTTTGTCGATTACATAAGCGTTACGTACAACGTTATAATAATGTTCATGAATAAATTGATTATGCGCATTCTAAATTATTTTCCTTTGTTTATTTATATATACGTTAACTAACTAATGTTGGAACCTGATGCACAGGCTTACTACTTAAACATAGTTAATATTACTTTAAAATTGTTATTAAACAGTAAAAGATGATTTATCAAATCTATGTACAAGTTAGGAGATACATACAGTATAGTATCATCGCTGATATTGATATAACATTGTAAAAGTTTTCTCTTTGGCAGAGGGTTTCTATTTTACAGTAATAGTAGTGTTAAATTAAAACGCTGATTTTAAACGAAAAGTAAATACCTCGAGACATTTTTCTAAATGGTCAGTATTCTAATTAGACAGTATTCCACATCAATAATTTTGTCTATATCCTCAGTTTTTTTTTAAATCACAAAGCAATGACATCGAAAACCGCAGCCTTATCCAAGATAATATTACTCTGTGGTTAGAGCCATGGAACTAATCCTTTACTCAGTTTACCTTCACCGTAATTTGTCTCATTAGAGTGGGTTTTAGTTTTAACGAGCCATTGAGCATAATTTTTCAATTGCTATCATTTGTGGCAGTAACATAGTTATAACTAAAACCAAATCTCTACATTTTGATTGTTAATGCATCTAAGTTAATCAAGTAAGTTAAGTTGTAATATTTATTGATACTAAAATATTGTATGACGTACTGTATGTTGTGTTTACTGCTTAAAAATACTTTGTACTGTCTTATTGAGGTTAATTAATGTGAATTATATCCATAACAGTTAAGTTGAGATGATGCTTGTATTTACATTTTTATTATTATGAAATTAACGCACTGTCACTTTTCTATATCCTCTTATAAACAAACATTGACTTTAAAAGCCACATGAAAAACCATAAACCAATATAAATTACATCCACTGTAAAAACTACACAAAAAAAGAAACTAACCGTATTTTCTTCCACAGACGCTGAAGGACCGCCGGAATAACTTCTTGAGGCGCACCAAAGCCACCGCACCTCCTTACACCACAGACACAGAAACGGAGACCACAGACAATGTGGAGACGACGACGAGCAAATTCACCAGGCGCGGGGGTTCCAAATTCAAAAGTCGGAAAGAGATCGAAAAGGCGCGGGCTGAGAAACCGGCGGCGAATAAAGTGGAGGAACGCACGCGACCGACCGCGGTGCGAGGCGGCGAGCGACCAACGCGAACGTTTGTGCGCCGCCGGCCGGGAGGGGTGAACGGTGAGTAGGGCTGCTACTTTTATAAACAACTTCAAAATAATATTACAACAGATTAAACTATTTAAAGAATATTAAACTTATTCAAAGGTGAAGGAGAAAGATGATTTTTGCAGATTTCACTGTTACTACAGTTTGTACTTTGGTCAGCGAAATGAAAGACAGTAAGCCAGTGTCACTAAATTGAAACAGCTGATGAATCGAAAAGTGTTTAAGGCTGTTTGACGGATTTCTAGGATATCTTCGATTTCAGGATATTCCAGGAATGCAGCAACCTAAAAATCTCTGCAGTCTGTTTTAGGTGACATGTTATAAGATATTCTTTATTGCAACAATAAAACACATTACAGACATACTTTAGAACATATTAGCACAATGTAGACGGTCTTATCGCTGGGAGCGATTTGTTCCACTTTTAGATGATTTGGAATATTATTGTGGAAATTATTTATTTCAATAGGTCCTATGAACCGTTAAACCCCTAACATACACCATTAAATATTTCGAAGTAGGTAACATCCGTGCGAAATTCTGCAAATCGGCATACAAGTGAGACGAGGTTGCGCAACCAACTGGAAGTGTTTTCGTCACGATCGCTTAGCATTTCAACTACTGTATTTTATTTTCGCGAAACATGAACATGTCGAATAATCTTTCATACTTACTTTTAGAACAATTTACTTAATTAGTTTCAAGGTAGACTAATAATAAGTGAAGTTAAGATTTATCTTACTTAATTCACTCATTAGCAATCGGGTATTAGTGATATATTTGCATACCCTGCATTCATTTTGCAGTAGTGGAGTGTTTTATAAATAGCTAGTACATATTTGCGTTTGCAGTTGTTTTATTTTGTACATATTTATTTATAATTATTTTTATAACTTAAGCAATTATTTTGCAAGTTTTTACGAAATTAAATCAAATTTCGCTCACAAAAATTAATTGACTGGACGTGGGTTCGAGTCCCACCGGATGACACAGTCGATTAATTTTTGTGAGCGTAATTTGATTTAATGACATATTTATTGCTTTGTGTACTTACAAAAAAAAACATTTAAAAGCTAAACTGTCATCTACCAACCCTATCCGAGAGTCCGGTTTTTGCGCCAAACAGGTATAGAAGTTAGCATTAGGCCTATCGCGGGGCATTCTCTATGGAAACTAAGGGAAATCGCTGGGTGAACTGCCTAGTTGTGAACTTGCTCGTTTGAAAGTTAAGGTCGGCCAGAATCGGGCCTGGATGATTTTAAAATAGAACTAGTTCAATTAGCAGTTTTAATACTTGAGTTTAATAAAAAACATGTTTGAGATTAACGAGATATCTGGCAAGCTAAACCTTAAGGTAGAGTCATCAAAACAATTTCTTACCAATTTTGAGTAGGTTACTAGATACTCATATGTTGATTACCTACCCTTTTTCTTGAAAATAACATAATATTCAAAACACACGTTCATTGGTATTTTTTTAACTATCTGCTCCCTTTTTGCAAAATTAAAAATCAAATACTTAATATTTGATTTTTAATTTTGCTAAACTCAATAAAAGAGAGTTGAGTGTAGTAAAATTTGACGACATACTTTACCATACCATACAAAATCTATGGAATAAGAGCATTTCGACAATTAATTTCACTCAGGTATCTTGTTTTTAGACACAATAGATATAGATATCAATTGTTATCCGACCGCCAGCGGTTTTATGATCCTCAAAGGGTTACGTCAGCAATTGTTGGTATCAAATTGCTACCTGGTAAAATATCGTAGGATTTAGTAAAATAATAATCAACAACAACTAATGTCACCTTAAGTGTCACCAATAGACATGTGTTTTCTGTACCACCCTGTATACCGGTGCACGCTTCCCACGAGATGAAAGCTGCAAGCCTGTAGGCTACGTTTCTCCAGCCAGACGTTTCTCTTCGATAGTTCAATAGCTTGTAATTCATGTAATATTGCCCGCTCTTTTGTCGGTTATTCAATACAGCTTTTCAGTTGGTTTTCTGCAATTACAACTGCTAAACTATAAATCCAATAATGGTGAATAATTAGGACCTTTTATTGTCTTTATGCTCGTATTAATTTAATAAAAACATAATGCTCTTTTAACTGTAAAAAAAACAAAATGCCATTTCATGCCAGTTAACATACATGGTTGAACGAAAAAAAAGTTTTAGTTTTTAATAGTAGATTATTCACCAAGGGGGTAAAGTAATGTCTTACGTTACGGGGGTCATCTTGAATCTCGAGCGTAACGAAGGATTTGAGAGTTAACGAAAGTTTAGTGTTTACTCCCGAGCATAGGGAGATACTCTGCTTTTCACACTTCCTACGAGGCAATAAAATAATGTACTACTAATACCTTATTTTATCTATAAATTTATGTCCTTTGACTTTTTTGGCAGTAAATTATTATTATGAACAATACCAGCAGCTTTACATCTGATGGACTCCGGTGTTGTAAACTTCGTCACTCGACAGTTTTACGAAAACATTGTTTGTATTTTCTTAAAATACATAGGTTTTTTCCTATTTTTTTTTTTTTTGAAGCGTGCTTTTTTTCGTATTCGTGCTAAAATTCTTGGCTGCCAGGTTCAAATTTTAAATATGTTCTCTTTGGTGCAGGACGGGCTAGTGGGATCATGCCTACGAACTCTTATTCGAAATTCGAATCACTTTACCTCCCTAAGGGCTTAATGGAATTTCATACAACATTACGTCCCTAGGGATGCAATGACTCACTTTGAGTCTGGTTTACTTGATGTGTAATTGAACATTGCCGAGTAGGTAGTGTGAAAAATAATTTCCAGCCAACTATAAAATCGAATAAACTACGCAGCCTATAACAGGTAAATATTTTCAGATTTGCCTATGTAAATTCGACCTAGACATTATAATGCATCGTCCTCAGAAGACATTAGACCTTCAGTAAGGCCATCCACTTAGTACCTATCAATAAAATGCAAATAAACACACCTAGTTCTGAAACAACTTATCATGGCAATGTCAACTATGTTAACAAATACCCAGGTGTGATTAGTTAGTATTGATTATAGTAGTAGCAGTATTTGGGGAACAGCAGCCCAAAATAGTGGAGAGTAGAAATAGGGTAGGGATGGCCTTTGCCCTGCTGGATTTCATAAAAGGAAGGAGGATAAGGATAAAATGTAGGTAGTTAGTAAATACTTAATAATGATATTTAACACCCATATAGGTAAGTAGCAACCAAGTAAACGCAAATCTGATAACGTATTTTGTTATAGGTTTTCTAAGAAGTACAATTTATATTTTCAGTTAATATTTTTTATACTTAAGCTATCTCGCAATCCGGTAGGTATAGTGTTTATTAGGCGTGAAATGATGAATCTTGTCATAAAATCTATGTTATAATAATTTTTTTAACTTAAGCAATTATTTTGCAAGTTTTTACGAATTCAAATTGAATTTCGCTTACAAAAATTAATCGACTGTGTCATCCGGTGGGACTCGAACCCACGTCCCTTCGCTATCCGGGCGAGTGCTCTTACCAACTAAGCTACGGAGGACGTTAGTCAGCCGACGAATTTTCGCAAGTGCTTGCTACGCCAGTGAGCTGGCGTTAGATTTCATCAATACTTGGGGAAAATAATTATAAGTTAAGCTGATTTCATCTTAACTGATGGTTAAATATTTGTAAAAATATTTCCATCGGATACATGCGGGCATATTCCCCAAGTATTGATGAAATCGAACGCCAGCTCACTGGCGTAGCAAGCACTTGCGAAAATTCGTCGGCTGACTAACGTCCTCCGTAGCTTAGTTGGTAAGAGCACTCGCCCGGATAGCGAAGGGACATGGGTTCGAGTCCCACCGGATGACACAGTCGATTAATTTTTGTAAGCGAAATTCAATTTGAATTCGTAAAATCTATGTTTTTAGACTTTCTTTGTAAAAAAAAGACAGGGCATAATATTTCACGAAGATGTAGAGGTATATTCCTGGGACTCTTTGCTCATAGTAAAAGGTTCGACTGCGGTGAATAATGATTGCTGAGCTTTTAAATGTCAGCCACAGATCGCTGATTTTACTATCGAGTTTAGTTTTTCTTTGTATACAGGGTGGTGACGAATGGTAATAAAGTACAAATTTATTTTATTTTACGATTCCAGCTTTACAAATATTATTATTTCGATAGTAGGGCAGTACATTTTAATAATAACAGTTGTGTTTTTTAACTTATCACAATGAAGTTGTATCAACAGTGAGAACCCAGCTCTAATCTTTTCTTCTCATGTCAAATCATAACGGACATTTCGTCACTTCATAACACAACTGAGAAACGCACTGTTTACCTTTCGCAACGAACATAGTGTGATAAGTGATAAAGAACATTGATAACTGACACAAAGGCCACTGACAGTTAGCTAGCCCACGATTCTTACCGAAGTCTGGTAGAGCTAGTTATGTTGGGACGTAATGAAAAAAAAATATAATAAAACTAAATCAAAATCGGTTCATCCGTTCGGGAGCTACGATGTCACAGACAGACACACACACACACACACACACACACAGACACGTCAAACTTATATCACCCCGTCGTTTTTGCGTCGGGGGTTAAAAATGAGTACAACCAAATTGGTCCCCACTCAGTGTTTTGCTATGACATATGACAAGCCAATTATCGACAGCGCCAAACGCATTTCAATTACAAATTAAGGTTCATACAGCAATGTAACTAGTCTCTAATGCTCACTGTAGTTTGTGAAATGTTAACTACAAAGGTATTCTTGATAACCATCCCAGACAGGTATTTAGCGCAAACGCCAGGCATCATCGGCCACGGTCATATCAATTTGTGGGTAGTTGCCATATTTCCAAACTATTGTTTCGTCACGCCATCATCATCAATCGCCACTGTTTGTTCTGCCTTGAAAACGTCTGGCGTATACGTTCTTACGATTTATTTTGGTCATAGTCAGTCATCTGTATTAATTTATAGTCATAGTCTTTCAGAAAACTGCGCTGGTGTTAACTGACAGTAGTAGCTAGAAGGCAGCACTGTTATGGGAAACCAACTATGTCTCAACTCATTAGGGGTGTTTATGCCATGAAGTCCAAGGTGCAAAAAACTAAAACATCAATCAATCAATCCCCTGGCCTTCTCCCTATTTGGAGTCGGCCCTTCTATGAGGCTTTTTTTTTTAAATTAAAGTTCCTAACACCTTGAGGATCGGAAGACCGCCGCCGGTCTCATAACAATTGATTTTCTATTGTGTCTGGAAACATGATCTCTGATTTTCTTCAATGCCACTTCAATTCGCCAACTAAGTATGTACCAAATCCTGTCAAATTATGCAAATAGTAGGTATTTATTTCACGTAATAGTAATAATAGTTCACCCTAGCAAATTTATGTTTAAATAACAATAAAATGACCACTTTCGACCACAGCTTCCGTAACGAACCAACAGTTTGTGTTTATAAAGATCCATTCATAAAGCCACGCTGCTCCTGCTCAGCGAACAATGGCTCTTGCGCAACAGCGGTAACGGCACTGGATGTTGACCCAGAACTTTCTCCGTGAGATCGACAGGTCGTGAAGAATGCAGTGACAACCAAAAAGCGACAGTGCTTATCTTGTATCAGCGCTGATCTCGTGTCAGTGCTATTGTAATAAACTATCAAAGTGTTTTACTATTGGCACTGTCTTGACACACCAGGGCTCGTGGATAAGATGCTATCTATTCTTTAGCGAAGGTCGCTATCGGCAACAAAATGTATGAGACTCACATAAGCCATCGAAACATCAAGTGACTTTTTCATTCACATTTTGACATTTCGCTGGCTATAGCGAAGTTCGGTGTAGAAAGTTTACATCTTGTTTAAGGGTCCTGATAAGAAAGTCGTTGAAAGCTAAGCTTTCAAAACTTCGCTTTCGAAAGCGAATTATAATTATTATTTTTTAGATTCGGTGCTTAAAATGTGCTTTATAACTTTCTGAATAAATATAACCATTTGTTATCTGTTTCATTTAGGTACGACCTTCTAGGTCTTCTTCTCCCTCTTATATTTTCATCTTTAATCTCAACATTCATTAGTTACCATTATTTTCTGTGATATGATATGTTGAATGATCCAAAGCTCAATTTCAGCAGCTTAAAATTTATTTATCATGTCATTTTCCACACTTTTTTACCACTACGTCTTTACCCATTTAGGATAAAGGTCTTTGCCCACTACACCGTACCATACCATGACCGTGCTAGGACCGGATAAGACGTACATATTTCATTTTCGACCTTAGTGTGAAACGTTAAAGTTCAAAATGTTTAAGCTCGATGTTCGTCGTTGCACCGTTCTGGAACTGTCAAAACGAACACCGCGGTTATACACTTTGAACTTTAACTCTTCTGTTTAGGGTTGAAGATCAAATGTATACTTTTTATACGGTCCTAGCACGGTCAGGGTATGGTACGGTGTAGTGGGCAAAGACCTTAAGGCGACGACTTAGGCGCACAACTGCACAGTCCGACTGGTTTACCTAAACTGTAATTTCATCATTTTCTATGTTTTTTTTTGTAACCGTGCCTTTTATGTTGTTTATTTTTAAGGTATGTACATTTATTTATTTTCTTCCCTTCTTTTCATTAACGGGCATACAAAACTATCCCGTCATCGATGTTTATTTATGAGCAAGGATTCGTTATTTCTTACTCAATTTTTAGCACCATTTTGTTCTATTCTAAAAACTTGCGTTACCATTCCGCAAAATGAGAATCTGTGCAAAATCTAGACACATCACAAACAATGGCTGCGTTATGCAACTCCGTGAATGTCAGCACTGGATGTTGACCCAGAACTTTCTCCGTGGGATCCGACAGGTTCTTATGATACAGTCGGCGTACTCTACGCCAAAGTACGCTACGACTACAAGCATATTGGCTGAAGACATCGATACTTAAATAAAAACAAGTCTTATTTTTGTACAATAGTAACTTAAACATCTAATAGAGTTCAGTCATCATCATCCTCCTAGCGTTATTCCGGTTGTGCACTCGCACGCGAGGGCCCAGGGTCCGCTTCGGACCATGATCCAAGTTAATAATAATATACCCAAACCCATAGCCCGGAGTTGTTTCCATCCATATGTTTCAATAGTCCTACACGAGCTGGGGACTGTCCTTGGGTGTAGGTATAGGTGCATACTGGGATAATCGCCAGCTTGTGTCACAATGCTTTTATATTAATATTGTTTAACGGGCCTCTGCGTGTTGGCTTCGGCCCCATGTACGCCTTCCAAAGGTTCGAGACCCCATGGTGTCGACATAGGAAACAGACCAAAATAATACCTAATAATAATTAAATTATAGTAATAGTTACGTAGGTATTATTACAGATTCTGTGGTAATACTTACATGAATTCTTGTAATCGAGCTCATGATAAAATAAAATAAAAGAGTTCTATAAAAGATTTAAAATATAACAAACGAAATTATTAATTTAAGTCATAAATCGTGAAAGTAACACGGTTACGTCAGCAATTTAAATAAGTAATGTCGGCGTAAATTATGATTTTAGATTAGCTTTCATCTATTTTTAATTGCATGTTACCATCCTACAGCATCGTTTGAATAATTGCGTTAAATGAATATGTACGAGCTACTATTTTCATATGTTAAATTTTAAAAAAGCAAAGACAAACCCAAAGAAAATTCATGAAATCAAATTAACTTTTACGTTATTCAGCATTTTTAACGAGTATAATAAACATATACGCAACATAATTCGGTTTTTTACTTTTCTACATCAGGTTATTTTCAACTTTTTTTTATTCCTGAGATATTAATTTAATGTAACCTACATAGTATCTTACACTATAATTATGTAAATGATTATTTAAAGTAGGTAATATAATATTAGTTCAATATTTTAAAAACGTACAAATGACTATATTCATCAATACAACACCGCTAAGATGGTTGTAGTGCACAGTAATAAATATTTGTATTTATTTATTTAATAAGATCACCAACAAGGTTACATTAACACATACAATGAACACTAACAATACAGTTACAAAAAAATGCAAACTTAATTATAGGTGACTAGCGGTCCCCCGCGACTTCGTTCGCGTAAATTTAGGATTTCCTGTGGGCATTGTTAGGAGCGAAGTATTTTTTTAAACTGTGATATCTTTTAAGATAAGAATCAAAACGCGTGTGAATAATAATAAAACGTTTATTTCAGACCAAATAAAAGATCCATAGCTACAGATATTTGATAGTAACATATAACCTAAAATTATTGTTAGTATTACTTAAAAATACAAACTTAAAACTATCACATACAAAATAAAACTACTAAGTGCTCAGTCAAAAAACCGATTTCTGAATCCCTGCACATGTATTTGTATCCAGTGCTTAAAGATGGAACATGATGGCCTATCTCTGGTAACCATCAGAATGCTGTTGGGGCTCCGCCGTATCCTAGCAAGCATCGACGACGTCCGCTTCCGAATGATAGCGTAGAAGTCATCCACATGAGCTTCAGCGAACATCGACGACGCACTGCAGAACCTAGGTAGCCCCATCAGCATCCTGAAGGCATTATTGTACTGGACACAGAGAGCGTTATAGGTCCTCTGCGTGTAAGTACACCACAGGCTGCAGGTGTAAAATGTCTGGCAGAATGCCTTAAAAAGAGTAATTTTGACGTCTCTTGTACACCTGGCAAACCTGCGAGCGAGCATGTTACATCGGACCGCTAACGCCCTCCTCTCACGTTCTATGTCACAGTCATCAGATAGATTTTCAGGAACAACATGTCCCAGGTATTTAAATTGACTAACTCTCCTCAGTTCAGTATTTAGGAGTTTTACTGGAGGTGCAGGAATCGACTTCCTAGTACCTGAACGAAAAACCATTAGCTCACTTTTTTAACATTATAGAGAAGTCCATGTTTGGAAACATACTTCTCACACACTGACAGTAATTTACACAGACCATTCGCCGTGGGGCACAGCAACACCATGTCGTCTGCGTAACTAATGCTGTTGACCATGAGACCATGTAGACCCTGCTGTTGCTGAGCTCCACGATAAGGTCATCAACATAAAGGCTGAAGAGAGCGGGAGACGACAAACATCCCTGTCTTACCCCACATTCGAGGACATATTCGTCAGACAACGCTCCAGACCACCTGACCTGGTTAATTTGATTACCATACCAGTACTGAAAAGTGGCAATTAGTTCAGGTGGTAACGCTATGTCAGATAGTTTCGACCATAATAACTTATAATTAACCAGGTCAAATGCCTTGGACAGATCCAGGAAAGCAGCATACACAGGCGTCCCCCTCTGAGTATAGTACCTGACAGTATGCTTAAGCGAAAATAAATAATATAAACATATTAATTATAACGGTCCCCCGCGACTTTGTCCGTGCTTTTTGATTTACCTGCTTCCCCGTTGATTTCTAGGTAGGTATCATGCATTTATAGCTCATACAAAGCGTTCCCCGAGAAATAAGCTATCTAACACAAAATATTTTTTTCAAATCGGTTTCAGCAGTTCCTTTGATTAGCATGTTTAAACAAAAAAAATAATTCCTCCGTTTTTTCAGTTATAATGTGAGATATGGTGCAACCGACCCTAACCTCTTTATAATATTAGTATAGAAATAATAGCAGTCCCCGAGGACTTCATTATTAGACCTATTGATTTTACTCCATTCCTGAAAGACATAACGTGATTTTTTTAAATTACCTATCTTATGGCCTTGCTAGATACGTTGTACCTTACACAAAGGTTTTTTTCAAAATCGGACCATGAATAGGTAATTCTGATATTACAATTTTTCTGCATGACTTATAGGTATGACTGGGGGAGAATACTTTTAGCATTGAGTCCACCTTGTGTACACTGTTCTAAGTGCAATAAAGTTTTTAAATAAAAAAATAAATCTATTGACGATATAGCAAAAAGCCAACTTTGCTGCCGTCCTAACTTCGATACAATATTATATTACTCGTGATATTTTTTTAATGGTATGTCCGATTTGAATAATTCAAAAAGTAATTTACAGGTACTGATATAGCCTTAAATATGGCGTGATTTATTTGGATAAGGATTAATACCGACATACTGAAACTGTGGCTTTCTTTTTGCCGCCGCAAAAATTTCATATTTTTACCTAAAAAAGGAGTTATTGTGACTTAACTGTTATAGTTAGACATATGTTATTGCGGACTTTATTGTAGATAATGATGTCCTCTACAAAACTGTAGAACATTACTTTGCTCTATTGTCAATAGTTTTCGCAGCGTTCGCAATTTAATGATTTTCCTTTTACACCTTTGGTTACATAATCGAAGTTTTCATACGGAACCCTAACTTTTTTGATAATGTAATATAGCCTATGTCCATCGCAGATAATGCAGAATTCTAATGGTGAAAGAATTTTTCAAATCGGTTCAGTAGTTTCGGAGCCTATTCGTTGCAAAGAAATAAACAAACAAACAAACAAATCTTTCCTCTTTATAATATTAGTATAGACAACGACATGCAATATTATTAAACACTATCACTCCCACTATTAGGCTACAACTTGTACTTTTAAAAAAACAGCCCTGGCCAACCCCTGTGGGTTAATAATAATCTTTATTATGTTTACAAGGTAAATGTTACTTGGGTTGGTATTATCTTCTTTTAGGTTTAATAGAAACCTGTTTTAGAAGGGAACCCTCAAATCTGTGGTATAAATGATTATGAATCATAGTAGCAAGTTCCTCTGTCCATATGCTAAATATAACATTTTCCAAATAGTTGTTTATGATATTAGCATAGAGTGCGCAGAGATGAGTGAAAGTCGTGCCATCAACGAGGGCCGCTTTCCAAGTTTCGTAACCGATCATTAGTGTCGATTATAAAACACCTAATTTATAGACCAATTGCTTTTGCAAATTGCAGGTTTCATAGAACCTCTATATTTGGATGACATATCATCTGTTTTGGTTGGTCCCTGTTGGTACACATTTTGTTGCGCTAGATTTTGGAGACTGGTTGAATGTAAAAGGTTGCATACATATTATATGGCAACTCTAACAGTAGTTATGGGTAACATTTTTAGAAGTTCTAAATCCGGGTAACACGTTCCATCATTTTTTTTCGTAAATTTGCAAACAAATTGATAAAATTAAACAAATAATTACAATAAGTTAATAACCTATGCCTAACAGTGTCAGAATACCTAAAATGAAAAAAGTGACATTATCTAATTTGAAAAATTAAAACACGCAAATATATTGTATGGCGCAAATCTTACATTTCTGCCATAAGCCTGTATCGAACCTTCTCCATCGTAATATAAGCACGGAGTCATCGAGCACGTAACATATAGAGGTGAAGTAAGCGCGATTTTTCTCCGAAACTTATCAGTGCTTGGCACTGATACGAAAAGTGTCAATTTAAGCATATATTTTTAAATCGATATTATGAAATATGAGATATTTCGGTTGTTATCGTATGTAACAATCTTTTAAACAGCACCTTTATTTTAACAAAATGCGTTGAAGAAAAATCAAAGGCAATAATTTCCAAGGGGTTTTGACGGAATTTTTCTGAAACAAAATTTATGACATTTCGCCTCTTTAAGTTATGTGCTCGGTACCTGGAGTTCACCAACACATGATTTATTTCTAATCAACCGGTTTAGCAATATGTGACATAGGTATTTGTATGTGAATTTTAACAATTGGTGAACACGGGTCTAACAGTCCGTAACTACCTAGTTGGTACAGGGAAGGAAACCAAAAAGATAAATAAATAAAAGGTACCGTTGTAAAATTTGCATATAAAACGATTGGCGTCCCGCCCCGGCTTCGGATAGGTTGGTACTCTATGTTACAATCTGATAATGTATTCAAACCGGACCTGTCATATCATTAATCGCAACTAATCGCAGCGACTATCTGCATGGCGCGTGGGAATCCGTCCCATTTGCCGATCGCAATACTGCAGCCCTATTGCGTATCCCACGGTTTTGTTGGGCCATCCACAACGCACACTTTTCAGAGTTTTCTTGGGAAACGTGTACTAAAGTTACATTGCATTGCTTAATACGGTGGAAGATTAGGTAGAACTTGTGACGAATTCACTTTATGAGACTATAAGTTAAATGTTTGAGTTAAGCAACTTACTAAATTGATGTCATCGTTCTAGACTTGGATACAAACTCAAAAGTAAGTAGGCATACTACACAAACTCAACCTACGTATTTGACTTGTTATTGTTAAGGCACATGTAAAATTACTTTTAGGATATCTTAGATCGATGAATAAGTCAAGTTTTAAAAATATAAGAAAATAAACACAACGAAACAAGTTAACATAATTTTCGAAAAAACAAAACACCCGACTGCAAAAAAAATTATATTTTTAAAATGGACTTTTTACTGGCTTTCATTTGATACCCATATTGCTATGGAAAGGAAAAAACAATCCCCCCTCCCCCCTTTATTTTCATTTGCGGGAGACATTTTTAAAATTTATATAGCCTATGTCACTCTCACAATTTTGACAAATTCAACGACACCTCATATGTCAAAAACTGTCCAGCCCAAACGACTGTAGGGCGTGCCAAACAATTATACATACATACATACATACTCTCGAAAAACATAACCCTCCTTCCGCAGTCGGGTAAATACACACAACAAAATGATCCTTTGGTCGCCAAATATGTGCTATATTTTTAAATGAAATCTAGCAGTGTTCTTCCAATTTTAAAGACCTATATATCCTAACTAGCGTTGGGTTTACTCCCCGGAATATTTCCAACTGTTGGGTTTATTTCAATTTTCGGGGAAAGTATGCGGAATATTTCCAATTCGTCGGGAAAATAGGGAAAATACTCAAAAGTACACTTAAATTAATAATATGCGAGAATTTAGCTATTTTGACCATGGTTATACGTTTGTAGCACACCTTCACATAAAACCATAACAGCGGGACCACGCTAGTTTTGCCTGTTTGTCACTTTTATTACACCAAACGTAAACTGCATGTTTTAATGCTTAGATTTATCTGAGTCTCTCCTTCTTTGAGATTCGACGATCCTGTAGTATACTTCCTATTACTGTGCCCACGATGTGGCGAATGGGTGCAGAAATGTAGACGTTTGAGAAGGATTGGAGAATGACATAATGACAGGGTCATAGTAAAATAACTGCATTAGAAACGGCAGTTTGGCTTCTGCTAAGTTTGAAGATTTGAGACAAGTGATAATAAAGTTAAATCTTCGTTATTTAAAACAAGAAATTCAGAAAAATAAAACGTGTAGGTTTGTTTTCTTTAAGGTGTCTAGGTAAACATACTTAAAGTCCCGAGTGTGGTAAGTGAGCTATCAGCGGGAGAGTGAAAGAAAGGCGCCTCTTTTGTTTATATTTTTTTTGCTTCATCATATCAGCCTATTGCAGTCCACTGCTAGACATAGGCCTCTCTAAGACGGCGCCAAATTTCACGGTCCTCCGCTTCTCGCATCCAACCACCACTGGCCACCTTCCTCAGGTCATCGGTCCATCTAGCAGGGGGGCGTCCAACACTACGTTTCCCGAGACGTGGTCTCCATTTAAGAACCTTCCTACTTCAACGCCCGTCGGTTCTTCGACAGACATGACCAGCTCACTGCCACTTCAGCACGCTGCACCTCTGTCTAAACGATATCTATGACTTTCGTCTTTTGGCGGATGATCTCGTTTCAGATTCTATCCTTTGGCGAGATCACCAGCATAGACCGTTCCATAGCTCGCTCGGTGACATGCAATCGGTGGGCCAGCTTAACTGCCAAGTTCCACGTCTCGGCCCCGTAGGTCATGACACGTAGGACGCACTGGTTATATACCCTGCTCTTCAGGCATTGCAGTAGTGGCGACGAGAAGATGTGACGCAACTTCTCAAATGCTGCTCAACCTAGCTGCACCCTTCTGGCGAACACTTGCCTGAGGTAGACGTATTCCTGGACAACTTCGAGCGCCTCGCCACTGACTGCTATCGGTTCCGGGACAATATGTTCGTTGAACATGATCTTAGTCTTGTCCAAGTTTATCCGAAGACCAACGCATCGCGAGGCAAAGTCTAGGCTATGCAACATTTTTGCAGATCCTGCGGCCATTCTGCCATTAGCACTATGTCGTCGGCAAAGCGGAGGTGCGTGAAATATTCACCGTTGACATTGACGCCCAATCCCTCCCAGTCAAGAGTCTTGAAGAATATTCAAGAGTGACTTGTCGCCGTTCTTAAAAAACAGCGCCACAACGCTCCCACTCCACGCCTACGGGGTAGTCCCATTTGCAATGATGGCATTGAAGATTCTCACGAGCTCCTTGATGACTGGAGGTCCTCCTGCCTTCAGGAGCTCGGATGTAATGCCATCTTCACCGGGAGCCTTCTCATTGCTAAGCTGTTTGAGAGCTCCCGCAACTTCCTCTTCGTCCACATTTGGGAGGTCTTCATTGTAGTGGTGTGTCAGCGTGGCTCTTGGGTCAGTCGCATTGGGAGGAGGCTTCGAGACATGCGAGGCATATAGTTGGCCGTAGAAGCCTTCAACTTTGGCGAGAATCTCTGGAATTGAGGTGACTGTCGCCGTTCGAGGTTTTGAGTTTCCAATTTTTTTGAAGTTTTGAATTTTTTTTGCTTGTAAACTCGAAAACTGCTTATTTTATTTTTAAAACACATTCAAAAGTTAACAAGATATTACAAAGTATCTGATTTGATATCAAGTTCAAAAACTTAAATCCAACTGCGGACAAATCACGCAATAATAATTTAATGTCATCTCTTTTTGAACTTACAATTTAGGTACTCACATTTAATAAAAGATCAGCCACTAGGCGGAATCGGTCGTTTTCATTGAACTCCTTAGAAGAAAATTAGGTATCTGATCAAAAAGGAGTAAATTGTGAGTTCAAAAACATACATGTGGACACCTGTGTTTATTTTTCTGAATTTCTTGTTTTTAATAACGAAGATTAAACTTTATTATCACTTATCTTAAATCTTCAAACTTAGCAGAAGCCAAACTGCCGTTTCTAATGTAGAGATTTTACTATGACCGTGTTTCTTTATGTCGAGATTTCTCCAATCCTTCTCAAACGTCTACATTTCTGCACCCCTTCGCGACATCGTGGGCACAGTAGTAGGATCGTCGAATCTTAAAGAAAGACTCTAAGCATTAGAACATGCAGTTTACGTTTGGTGTAATAAAACTGAAAAACAGGCAAAACTAGCGTGGTCCCGCTGTTATGGTTTTATGTGAAGGTGCGCTACAGGCGTAAAACCATTGTCAAAATAGCTGAATTCTCGCATTTTATTAATTTAAGTCCACTTTTGAGTATTTTCCCGCCGAATTGGAATATTTCCCAATCTTTCCGTTTTTTCCCATACTTTCCCGTATTATTCTTTTCCATCCTAATTTTTTCTTTCCCATGCCCATCGCTAATCCTAACACAAGTTTTTATTACAAAAACAGTTGAAGTAGGTTAATAGAAGCTCACGCTTTTACTAACGTGAGCTTAACAATTTAGTGGCCAGTATTCCGTTAGAACGTAATAAGCTTTCGAGAAAGGGTTTCTACAAATTTTACTTGTGCGACTAGTTACAAGATGAAAAAGAAAATAAGTATCTTGAATTAATTATAATCTTTAGACCTCATAATTAAATAATTATATTAAAATTGCGTATTTTGAGTATTATCTTACTTATGTCTTTTCGAATTCATGACGTAAAATATTCCTAGGTACTTTTTTCTTTTTAGGCTGCTATTCCGTTGTTTAGATTAGATCTACATACTAGTAAATTCATACAGGTAGAGCAAGCCTAATTAATTATCTACACATCTTTCAAAAGATTTATTTACTCTCATTTGTAGTAAAATCTTAGTAACGAACTTACGTTCATAATAAACGTTATCTAAAATATCGATTCTAGACTTAAGAAATACTCGCAGCAGCTACCATTTTTTTGTGATTCAATACACACTACACACCCTTTCTAACACAATTTTCCCACGTTAATATCGGGAGCGAACGAACACGTTTTTGCCTGGCTTTGAGAGTTGCAAAACGTATCAAAGAAAGAAATTGGATCAATTAATCATTGTTCAATGCGCTATGTGTGTCTCTTGCGCAGCAGAACCACATTGCAGGATAAATACAGTAGTGTTGTGTGTACTGGTTTTTAAAATGGCTGATCTGAAAACGAGAAATTTGTGTAATGTTCATATTTATTCCATTCAAATTTATATCATTATTCTAGCGATCCGCCCCGGATTCACACGGGTATAAAACCATAACCAATTACGAATAAACCGAATATATATATTATATACGTTCCCCTAAAAATAAAATCCGTTCGGTAGTTTAGGTATTTGATCAGTGCGAGCCGACACACAGACAGACGTGACATTATTTTATAACATGTTGTTATTTTACTCCATGATATCACTAATTCCTAATTTCGTTCTTCGTAAACTTGTTAAAAAAGTATCATTTATCATTTTCTTATTCATATAATTTAAAAGAGAGAGACACGCGCCGTTTTGGTCTTATGTAGAGACTGGGCCTTCTGAATGACAGTTGTTGTAACTATAACCGAATCGTGCGCTTGCGCTATGGATCATTGGAATTAATGGTTTGATTGTCGGCTTAAGTGCACGGATTTGGGTATGTAGATCATAGCTCGATCGTGGCTGTAGGTGTTCATGCAACTTATAAGATAATTATAGGACCCATACCTTCTTGTACGTCAGATCCAATGATAGTACATTTAAAAAGTGGTAGATGTGTCATTAGTGCGCGGAAATTGATTGCCTTAAGTTGAGCAATTTACTCAATTTTGCATTCAAATTTCGTACACATGTATACGGTATAGTTATGTAAATTGTATCATTTAACACGTAAAAGAACGTGCGCTCGGCGCATCAAATTCGATTAGCCGCGTCGAAGCACTAGTAGAGCCCAAAACATAAGGAGACATGTCCGGGCCCCCTAAGGGCCAATATTACTGATTTTTAAATGTTTGAAGTTCATAAGTGGCATTTTCTGTCCTAAATTGAATAAATTATTTTTGACTTTGACTTTAGAGATGACAGGTCTACATCTTTTTTAAATACACTGTCATTAGTCAGTTCTTTTCTTCAGGTTGAACTAGAAGAAGCTATAAAATCGTTGTCCGTCTATAGGTACACAACTGTTCGTTCGCTATCCCGTTTTAAGACATTTGTACTTTTGTTGTCGGAGATGTCAAGTGCTTTTTAAATATTTTTTGATTGATTGAATCTCTCGAATCTATCAACTTTCAACAGTCACCAATGATGTCGTAATGTAGGCGATACTATTTTTAATGAATCATTGTATATTGTACGGAGTCCTTCCGTTACGGTCGCTGCTCTTACAAACAATGTGTGGTTGTTTGTGTTTGTTTGATGCTGGCGGATGATGGATAGATGATGCTTCTTCTGTTGATGTTAGGCCTTCATTGTTAGTGTCATTCACCATTGAATTTCGTTGAATGGTTGTAAATGATGGCGCGGTACTCGCTACTGATTGTTCTTTTTGCATTTGGGGCTGAGTTGGCGGGTGTCTTTTGATGGTAAGTAATGTCAAGGTGATAAATGCGAACTTGGTTAGGTAAAAACTTATTCTCGAGTAAAGTATTAAATAAAAATACGTTTTTGGTAAATAAACTAGTACGCAGACGCCAAAAATCATTTCCATCATTTCGTAGCTGCTACGATAGCTACGTGCTACGAATTCGTAGTCAATTGTTTTCTCAATTAAAATAATAATTATGTATTTCTACCTTTTCTTCATAAAATCGCTGGATCGACTTACCTACTTAAAGATTCAAAATAACGATAGTTATAAAATATGAATGTAAAAGCGTTGAGGGTAATTAGGCATACTCGTATTGATATAGTGACTGTACAATTAGGTAAGTACGTACATGGTTATCTTGCAATTCGCGTTGCCCCCGTAGCACTCATTAAAATTATTTGAATACAGTGCTTGTGGTTAAATACGTATATAACAATGTCGTTGCAAAAGTGCCACCATCGTCGCGTGATCGAAATAGGCTGTTGTTTCGAAACGCATCACACAAACGCTCTGTCTGTCTGTTCATTCGGCTGTATGTAGGTTAATACCGCATAATAAGGCTGCTCAATGCCAAGGCCTGTTCGCAATACTTTGCGAAGCTTCTTGGGTAAATACTTCCTTTTGTTTTAAGTAGACATCCTAATTAAATGAAACGAGTTTACGGAAATTACGCATGGTTTGTTTTAAATGTGCTGTACATAGTTTTTGGATGTTAATTCAAATAATTATTTTCATAGATCCATACTAATATTATAAATGCGTAAGTGTGTCTGTCTGTCTGTCTGTTACATCTTGACGCTTAAACCACTGAACCGATTGTGATAAAATTTGGTATGGAGACATTTCGAGACCCTGGAAAGGACATAGGCTACATTTTGTCGCGATATAAAAACATTAAGGTGGTGAAATGGGGGATGAAAGTTTATATACCAAATCCAACTCTTGCGGGCGAAGTCGCGGGAAACCACTAGTACTTAATAAAATAAAAATGTTTACTACAATAGGTAGGTAATCGTATATCTCGCAATGACCTTTCTGTAAAGAACTTATACTTTATTCTGTGGTAAAGCGAAGATTCTATAGCACTAACAAAAACCACAGAAACCCTAATAGTACAACCACAGAAATATCAATCGGCAAAATCATTCAAAGAAATAGCGACTATGTCTCTGTTGACGACCCCCGTGGACGAGTGGCTCGCACACCGGTTTTCAAGCCATCTCTGAGGTCCCGGATTTAATCCCCGTTCGGGTCAATATAGAAATCCATATTTTCTGTATTGTCTCGGGTCTGGGTGTTGTGGTACATACGATCATTGCTTCTGTGCTTCTCCATAACACAAGTGTTGTGCTTTGGCAGCTTACTTGATGAGAGCAACTAGGCTAAGTATGATTTTGTCCAATATCTTAACATAGCATAAAATAAAGTCGCTATCCCGCTGTGTGTACGCTGAGATCTTTTAAATGCAGTTTTAGCAGTAGATAAAGTGACAACAACAAGAAAAATGTGTAGGTACCTACTTAATACATGCATATTGCACCCGTGCAAAGCCGGGGCGGATTGCTAGTTTATTTATAAGTCCTAAGTCCAGACGGCCTCGTTAGTCTAGTGGTCACCACGCTGGTTACTATCTACGAGGTCCCGCCTTCAAATCTCGGGTCGGGCCGAAGTATGGTGGTGTTAACCCGTGCTTCGGTGCGCACGTTTAGCCGGTGGTTCTGCGCCTGATCTCTCTCGGGTCATGTCGGATTGCCGTCTCACCGAATGAGAGTAAAGGAACAGTGAGTGCACTTTTGGTTTGTGCACACACTTGTGCACTATAATATCTCCTGCGCAGTTAGCGGCTAATTTATGTTGAGATTGGCCGCCGTAGTCGAAATTCGGCTAGGAGGACATTACGTTATCATAGTCAGTCCATAGGACTGCCCTTCACAGTACGTTGAGGAAACACTTTCTGGTCAGTTTCCCCTGTTAACAGGGTCGCGGAGGTCTGATGACAGCCGCTCCATAACTTTACTAAAAATATCTTATCTGTTACAGCATCATCTACTTCTTCTACCACCACCCCATCGTCAGCATCCGTGGTGACTCGTAGGCCGTTCCGGGTGGCAAGCCGTCGGCGTCCAGCTGTTCCCACCAGCTCGACCAGCACAGAAGCCCCCACCACCAGTGACCCCACGGCGGGGCTCTCCAGCGAGGAGTTTTTAGAGGATGTTGAGGACACAGGTAAAGCCATCTTGTGTCTTTGTGCTGCCATTTTTTCTAGGCGAACTTCATACATTATTTCTTCATTCATAAATATATTCTCATACAGAACCAGAACAGAAGTGAATAAATCCCATTATTATTATTATGTGGTGTCTTTTCCTATCTCGAGACCATGGGGTCCCGGACCTTTGAAAGGCGTACATGAGGCCGAAGCCTACACGCAGAGGCCTTTTTGACAACATTAATCTAAAAGCGTTATTATTATTATTCTTATCCAGAAGAGTTCAATAATGGATAACTTAAAATATGAAATCCGATCAAAATTGGTGGCCACAGGAACAAAACTACCTGAAGTTGCGTCCACGTCATTTGAATGTATATTGAGAATTCCAATCCTTTCATATTTATATAAGTCAGCCTATTAGATCCCACTGCTGGGAAAAGGCCTCACCTCAACTAAGAGGAGGAACGAGCCATACTTCACCACGCGGGCTCAGTGCGGATTGGTGGAGGGGTGTATGTAAGGCAAGTGACAAACCTTACTGTCAGAAGTTATGAAGCCGCCCTAGGGCCTCTGACTAGGCTTAACGACTAATACCACATATATTAGCCGGGACCAACTGCTTAACGTGCCTTCCGAAGCACGGAGATGCTTGTCATGGACGTCACTTAAATTTCATATTTATGGAAAGGTTATTTTAAAGACCAAAATTCACTTATATGTTCTCTACCTTAAAATATTTAAAGTATATTAGGGTTCTGTACCCAAAGGGTAAAAACGGGACCCTATTACTAAGCCTCCGCTGTCTGTCTGTCTGTCACCAAGCTGTATCTCATGAACGGTAATAGCTAGACAAATGATAAAAACAGAATAAAAATATATTTGAGGGGGGCTCCCATACCACAAACGTGTTTTTCGCCGTTTTTGATCGATATTAACAATGGCAACAAGCAGATGCTTGAAATATTCTCAAAATATTAAATGATATGTAAACTTTCATAATAAATTAAAATAAAAAAATGTTTAAGGGGCGCTCCCATACAAACGTGTTTTTTTAATGTTTTAAAACTAAGAAAAGATCATAATATTGTGTCTACTGTTGTATAGGTACGGCCCTTCGTGCGCGAGTCTGACTCGCACTTGTTCGGTTTTTTTAACGCTCTACATCACTTCTAAACAGACGTCATCGACGATCCGACCCTAGAACCGCACGTCACAATCCCGAAGAAGACCATCAAAGTGCAGCGTCGGCCTCTAGTCAACCTGAAGGACCAGGTCAGCGATCAGAACCCTTCGGCCACGAACGAGGACGAGACCAAGCGGCAGAGCAAGAAGTACAGCGCGAGCTTCAAGCAGAACCAGCTCGATGAGAAGCTGAGGCAGCGAGCCAAGAGCCAGGAGGCTAGTGAGACCACAGACAAGGCCATCACTGTTGACGGTAAGATCTTCACAGAAGACTTTTTAGCACCTATCATCAGCCCCGTAAACTTGTGCTATGGCGACTTAAAAAACGGAAAGACATAATCACCTAAGTTTATAAACATCCATCGCTTAGGTACAAATGCTTGTGCTCGTCACATTAATATTAGCCCCTTGCGGCATTCGAACCCCCAACCGCTGTAGCACTGGTTTCGTAATCATGGAGCGCGTACCAATACCCTAAAACGGGTCGTTGCCTTTGTCAACACTTTCAAGTTCTAATATACCCGTGCAACATTTAAAATTCTACAATTCGACACATTTAGCATAATAAGTAGAACCTGGACAAACGGTGCCGAAGGACCACATTCTTTAACCATTTTCTCATTTCATAACGCTAACTTGCGGAAATTAAAATTAATATTAACTGATGTCAATTTCTCCCTTTAGTATTCAACACTGAAACCGCAGTAGCCATCGCAGCACACCAGCTTCTCTCCGCGCCTGTACCAAGCATTCCGGTCTTTGAAGAGGAGGAAACCAAACCAACCAGAAAGTCCCCCGCCCCCACCACTCAAGAATACTACACTAACTCCGAGACAGAGCCTTACACTGACAGCAGAAAGACGGTCTACTACGACGAGTATACAAGCACGCCATTTTACAAAGCACCCGCGTCGACTCCAGACTACATAGCCACTGGGCAGGTCTTCTCAGGTCTTTCGGCTGACTTCGACGCTCCCAGAGTGCCACCCACAACTAGTTTTGTTCCCAAGTCCACATTCAGGTCGAGCACCTTTCCCGTCAAAGACTTGAGGCCTCCAGCTGTTCCTACCCCGACAATCATAAACACGGGCTTATCTGGAGTGTCTCCAACAAATTCCTTGACAAGGATTTCTTCGACCAACTCTGGGTTGCCCAGTGTTCCGCCCCCAATAGTCTCCTCGACACCAAGATTTGCGTCAACTAGTCAAGTTCTCTCGACTCCTAGACTCGTGTCATCGAGCGAGAAACTAATACCTGTTCCTGTTGAAGATTATGCCTTCTCGACTGGAGGGTACTCGGAAGTTAGCCAAGAACCAGCTTACTTTACCAGAGAATATTTACTGGAATCACCAGTTACCAAGACTTATGACGGTGAGTAATCCACATAACATTAATTAATTTAATTAGATTATTATCATAATCATGAGAATGTTACTCGAGTATGTAGAGATCATATCTCGGCGCGCGTTTGTTTTTTATCGTAAGTACTAGTTATTTTAATTGGATTCAAGTAATCCTACTTTATTGCACGCTAGACAAAGCACATAAAAACCGCCAGTTGTCACGGTTTTAAAGTTAGGTGCTTAGATTGATATTATGACCTCTGTACATATAGAAAAAAAATGAGGGTCACACGTCAAAGAGTATTTTGCTACTCATCATCAGTATTATCAGGGGTTCACAGACAATAATCGAGGTATACTCAAATGCACTTCCCTTTACAGATGAATACCAATACCTCTCACCGATCACCACACCCCAAACCCCTCGCAAAGTGGTTCGTAAGAAACTCCAGCGCAAGATCTCCACCACCATTCGCCCGACCACGCCCACTTACGTGCCTCCCGTGACCACTCCCAAGCCAGCGCCGCGGCGAGGGCTGATCAAAGCTGCTAAGCCCTTCGAGAAGGTCAACCCGGCGCCAAAGAGGACGTACAGACCAATTGAAAACTACGACTATTACGATGACAGTGAAGAGAAGGTTGCTGAGAAGTACATTGAGGGAGCCAAAGTCGTTCTTCATGCTAAAGGTGAGTTGACAAATTTCGACCACGGGCCAATCTTAATCGCGATCAGCCAACTCCGCGTGAGATATTATAGTGCGCATGTGCGCAATACACTGGTGCAGTCTCTAGTGAACAAAGTCATAGTTGGGTGAGACGGCAATCCAACTGGACCAACGCTTAACGTGCTTTCATAGACACAGGGTAGTTAATACCACCAAACTCCTGACTCAAAGCTGTTTTTGAGTTATTTTGAGGAAAAACCAGGAACATTCCGGCCCAACCCTAGGTTAGAACTCGGGACTACCTGGACAGAACACAGCGCGCTAACCACTAGACCAACGCAACGTTAACTACTCAAGTAATTATATAATTAAAGAAAGACGTCGGCTGATATGCGTAAGAGCATTTCCCTGGCGAAAAAAGATGGATTGAAAATTCATTTAATTATTTAATTTTGCATGGATATTGAGCTTTCTCTTGGCGGTTCCTAAGGTTTTGATACAGTTTAATTAACTACCCGAGAAAGTCTGCTAACAAACAGATTTCATTCCATTACGTTCCGACTGACCTGTCAAGGAAGTAGTGTTGTTACCATGACCCTCAGTTCAATGGCCATTTCTAATGATTCCATTTACCACCAACAGGAGCGATAGAATGTCTGGACATCGGCAACTTCCCGCACCCGACGTCATGCAAGAAGTTCATCTCGTGCTCTCGGCAGGAGACGGGCAACCTCATCGGCTGGGCGTACATCTGCCCCAAGGGTCTGAGCTTCGACCCCGTCGGGGGCATTTGCAACTGGTCGGCGGGACTTGGGTGTGATGAGAAGGATTTATAAGGGAATATCTCTAAATGCACTGATAGTGCATTTAAATATAGGTAGATGGGTCATCAGCGCGCGGAAATTCATTAACTCAAATTGTGTAATCTGCACAATTTTGCATTCAAATATGAAATTATGCCATATGAACGTGTGCTCGGAGCATCAAATTTGAATCGCCGCGCAGTTACGTGATGACATGTCTACCTCTTTTTTAAACAAATACTTACACTGTCAATGCCTGAACGCCAACTCAAACTCGGCACTTAGAGTTGAGGTCGCTGTCACTCCTAACGCCCGAAATATTTTTCCTAAAGTTTACGACCTGGGTCTCTTTAAGGCAAGAGTGAATAGGTTTTTACAAGGCAGATTATGAACCACCCTAGACCATGTCTTCACCTCGCACCAATCTTGTGTGATCAATGGACTACGGTCAAATACCTGCTTGGAATAGTTTAAAAAATGAATGACCAATTCATAATCCAAGATTCAAATGAATCCAGAGGTCTTACCCCGGTTCACAGTGTTCGTATTTTCGAGCCATCACTCTCGTTTGCGTTGTCATGCTAGCATGAGTGACAGGGACGGCTACAGTCGAAAATACGGACATCGTGATCCGGAGTTAGGCCTCTAGCTATTAGCTGCTTGTGTCAAAATACATGTGTTCAATGGATACGCGAACAACTTAGATTGACTTAAATCTTTTATCTCGGATCGGTTAGTTAATTTCGGGCGTAAGAAAATCAAAGAAAATATTGGATTATTATGTGTCTTGTTTACATCGACCTCAAGTGTGAGTAAGAGAGAAATAAATAAGTCATCAAAAATCGTATTTTTAGAGCTGGCATAACACTGTGTGAGGAACAACAGTTATGATTGATGAAGAAGCTTCCGTAACGTACTAGCAATCAACTAGAATATTAAATTATTAATTTAAACTTCAAATCTTTGACAAACCGGAGCTTGATTTCTTCTAATTTATTTTTCTATATAAAACACTCAGACTACTTTCGTCCGTATTTTGAGCTGCACTGCAATGCTCTCACTCAAGTGTTCAGCCAGCATGGGTGGCTGGGCCTGTTAGAGACGAATTAATAATTAAATTGGGCCGGAAAATCTACATAATAGGGGCTTTCTCCTATTAGGGAGACTTGCGCCCCAATTTATCTGAAAGAATTAAATTGGGCCGGAAAATCTACCTAATAGGGGCTTTCCCCTATTAGGGAGATTTGCTCCCCAATGTAACTGAATTTATCTATGGAACTGAAATCCCGTTTGTACTACCCAAAGGAAAAAAAAAGATTTTTGTGAGAGGTAAAAGAAAGCGTATTAGACCAATTTGCTTATAACGTTTTTGTGAGTACCGTTACCTCTTAATTCTGAATAATACTTACAACACAAGTGTCCTTATTTATTTCACCTATATTCCCAAACTTCTTCAATGCATTCAAGTAACAATGTTGGGGTTAAACTCTTTAATATTCTATGCACTTTATTTATTAAAATGAAACTGATGATTCCCAACCCAACCCAACGCTTTAATCAAATACTTTTTTCCATCTATAAATATGATTTGTACTGGGTATGTAGGTATTTCTACTCGAAGTTACTTGTGTACCTATAATTATTTCTGGCTTACTTAGGTAGGTACTTATTTGAAATGAATAATACTTTTATATTTTTTACATGGAATTTATTCTTTTTGTTGTGATGTTTGTTGTAGCCACATTTTTATTCTTAATGTTTGTGATGATATAATATGTGAGCGGTATTGACTGAATAAAACTACACATATGTACTTAATATTAATTATTTTTCATTAGGTATATTTTTATTTGTTGCACTGAAAAATGTATTATAAGATTTTCTATGCTTGTTTGATAAAATTGTTACACATAGAACTATAAGTCAAAAACGAAATTAACTTCTTATGTAAAATGTCACTGCCAAATGTTAGGTACTCTATCTTTTTATACACTTTTAATAGGATTTTCTTAGAAATCGTTATTTTTTTGACTCTAATATATTACTATTTCAATATGAACAATTATAACAATAATTGTTTTTATTTTTTACGAGTCGAGTAACGAAAAAGAAAACTTATTTCAAAACGTGCCTTAATTATTTATAATTGTAGTTAGTAAGATTTATGTGAAATTATTTTTAAGAAATAAAAACTTAAAAATATTTGGCCATTTCCTTTATTGGATTATCAAAAATATCCGTACAATGTAACTGTTATGAACTTTTCCTCTACAAACTTCAATTCCTACTTACATACTACTTACAAAATAAATATGACTTGTCCAACAAAACAACGAGCCCACATTCGAGGCCCAATTACCAGGCACGCATAAGAGGCAAGAAATTCTACGTAAACCCTGACGCACCAAACACACTGTCATCTCTTACCATCTGCCGACAGTTTGTATTTTCCATCTCCCTCTATTTTTCTCAGGGACACAACAATAAAATATTTTGAGACTACCCTCAAGATGTTGAATTTCTTATATTATAAGATACGTAGGAGAGAGACGGAACATTTGACGTCATATCCTGGAAAAGAAGAGAGGGTAAATAAATGTACCTGTTGTGTAAAAGAGACGAGGGATAATCTTTAGTGTTTTGATTGAACTCTTAAGCATGTATGTGTTCCTGGTGCAGTCCAGCATGTATGTACAGCTAAACAGACAGCTAAGGACAACGATACCACCGAACTGAATGCTATTTAAAAAAAAATGGTCCCAACAACAACTGACCAATAGATACAAAACGACTACTTATTTGAAATCAACATTTCGTCAGTAAACATAATTAATTATAAGATATAAACATTTCCATATTTTAGTCGTAGTAGTCGTAGTCGACCTATTTGATCCAGAGGTACAATCGCCAGCGCAACAACCCCACCGATGCAATACTTATTATTAATCTGCGGATTTAATGTTAGGTAGGTAAGGTACCTACCTAACATTAAATCCGCAGTATTAGTCTTAGATGACTAGTGATAGCATAGTAGGTAAAAACAAATATGGTAGTAGTAATTTGAAATGTGCTAGCTAGTAAAAACTTTGCAAAAAACGAAATCATATTATCATAAATTGAGGCTTCAATATTATGCTAATATTGCACCAATAACATTTTCTTTAAACTAAAAGTATAGCTACTTCATACCAACTTTTTCTAGTAAGCAGTAAATTAACACCGATGGCAACCGTCGAAACAACTACATAACTACCAAGAACACATGAGCACCGAGGAGTTATACAGCAAAAAGTTCATTACCAATTTTATCTCTTTTCGACTCAAAGTAATTTGTATCGTCCATCTCCCGCAACAATACATACAAAATATTTTTTGTGACTACCCACAATTTTTTTACATTTAGGTAACGTGAGATGGTTTGTTATTCAATTCCTTTAGAGGTGAAAAGGAGATAAAACAACCCATTAATATCCGTCTCTTTAGTGCTAATCAGCTTTCGTATCTTCCGTCTTTCTCAGCAATGCATTCAAAATGAGCATTCAAATAAAAAAATAATGTGCATTCAAACAAAAATATAACTTGTGCGTAAAGTGAAATAGCTTGACATGAAATTAAAGTTTGATGAGAGAAAAGGATGGATAATTAATAAATTGGAAGAAAAAGATGACAAATGTCTATGTGGTTTTATGACCGATCTGTTTACATTTATGTTCTCCTGGTACCTGCGATTCATTTAGACCAGAAACCAACACTTTTTTTTTTACCGTGTTCACCCACTTTGATTTAAAAGATACAGAACATCATTTGAACAAAGTAAAGGTGTGTCCTAACACGGCGTGCAAGGTGCGCGGCATTTGGGGGACACAAATTTGCCGCGCGACTAGTTTAGACCTTCTGCGCGGCATGTCCGAGACACGCCGCGTTATTATTCATTATTGTGATTTTTTACTATTCTTTACGTCGAATTCGAATTTTCGAATACCGCGTATTGTTTAGACACACCTTAAGGCTCCGCGCAGATGGGCCACCGACCACAGCCGGTTAGCGACAAGCTTAATAACTTGACGATCGCATTGTTTAAATACGTTTTATATGTAGTCGCCGTACACGTGAAGCGAGTGGCGGCCACTCGCGACTTAGTGTTCGCGACACGCCACCGGTGGCGGCCACACGCCAATTTGACAAAACTTCTGTCAAAGGATCTAGCGTCAGTCAGATGAGTGTCAATTGTAGCTTGTGCGGGACGAAAGGGCGTGGCGCGTGACATTCACCGGTGGCCCATCTGCGCAGAGCCTAAGGTTTAAAATGAAACCACAATACTTTTTTTATAAACTTAGGTATATTCACAAAGTTCTCTTGCTAATATTGACGTATCCAATCCCGACGCAGGTCATTTTGATTTTACTGGCGACAGCAACTTCTTCGTCATCCGAATCTTCGTCGGCATCTGAACTTTGCACTTCTAGCTTGAACATCACGCCGAAGAACTCTTTTAGATGTTGAAGGAAGGTGATTGTGTAGTCTGATAGTGGCCCAACCTGGTGGAAGAAGAATTTGTTTAATAATCAAACAAAAATATTAAAAATATAATAGAACACATAATAGATTTACGTATTACCTAAATGTTATATAAGTATAAATGCATTTTACTTAGGCACAAACATAGCTCGACCGGGTTGTAAAAATGACTGGCTTAAGGCCTTACTGTTCCATTGCGTCGTCACTGCGCAAATTTTGCACATGAATAGATTCTTGGCAATTTCATGAATGAAATTAATGTATTTTAATAGTTTTTGTCTTTGTGTAATGATGTAATGAATCACCTTCCTTCAACAGAATAAAAGAGAAGGCTCCGAAATTTTTGCACCAGCAAACATATAAAACAATATTAAACATGCAAAAAGGTCAAAGTTACACCAAACTTCATCAGGATTTTCTATGGAACCAAATTCCTCTAGTTAAAAAGTTTTTAAACAAACAGCTGTCTTATAGTACGTTTGAAAAAGTAAATAACTAGCATTTAAAGTTTCCAATGCTAACTTTTACAGTAAGAGCCAATAAGAATACAAGTAGATCCATAATTGATCTTATTGTTGTCCTTAAGTTTCTGGCAATATAGGTTTGAAACTCTCACGATCGAATTTCTATTATAAAATATGAACTTTTACAACCCGCTTCTTCCTGAATCCTGAACATTTGCAAGGCATGAATCATATTACGTCTTAAAGTTTTGTGCGTGCTTTAACCAGTCAGGAACCAACCACGATGTCGTGCTGGTCCCTGGTTCCTCATGACTGTAAGACTTAAAATTTTCCTAGGGACTACACTAAGCCGTGTAGTTGGTCCCCGAGGGGTATTTTGTGTGCTCTAGGAAGAGCATCAATGGTTTACGTGATTCACTATTAGTGTTGTAAAACTACCGTAGTCTACCGGTAGACTGCGGTAGACCACGGTAAGATACGTAGAAATCAGTAGATCACCTTATATTAAAGAAATAGAAATATTTAAAGAAATTTCAAGAAAATCACTATGATGTCCTCCTAGCCGATTTTGACTACGGCGGCCTATCTCAACAAAGATTAGCCAACTGCGCAGGACATATTATAGTGCACAAGTGTGTGCGCAATACACAGGTGCACTCTCTATTCCTTCACTCCCATAATTCGGTGAGACGGCAGTCCGACATGACCGTAGAGAGATCAGGCGCAGGACTAACGGCTTAACGTGCTTTCCGAGGCACGGGAGTGTTAACACCACCAACTTCCTGACTCCGGAGCTGTGTCTGAGTAATTTCAAGACAGAAAAACCCAAACACTCTCGGCCCGACCCGGGATTCGAACCCGGGACCTCGTGGATAGTACCCAGCGTGCTGACCACTAGACCAACGAGGCAGTCACTATAAATTCAATCACTATAAAGTAACAAAGAGAAAATAAATAAACGGATTCGACCCCAACGCCATTTTGTTTTGTTTTTTCAAAATCGCGACGCACGTTGAAAGTAATAGAGGGACAAAAAATGTCAAGTAAAATAGTACCCTAGAGGGACTATACCGAGATCTTTGAAGGAAAAGATTGATTTTAATTTAAAGACTTATTTTATTTGAAACCAACATAGGTTTCAAATAAATAAGTCTTCTATCTACCGTATGAAACCGTAGTCTACCATAGTCTACCGTAGTCTACCGGTAGGCTACCTAACGCCTCGGTAGGCTACGGTCGATTGACAACTCTACTCACTATGCACTCGCTGACGTCTTTCTGCCCGAGCGCCATCCACAACGCCAGCAGCCACTGGAAGGAGGAGTCTACAGCACCACCTCGGTACACTTCATCCAGCAACCGCTGGGCACACTCCCGCCCTATATCCTCTGGGAGGGAAGCCTCGCCGCTGCCGGGGTCTAGGGATTTCTAAAAGAAAGAAAAATAATTTGTTTCGCGATCAATGGTATGCATATCATAGATAATAATAATAATTTCATCAGGGTACAAATTTTGTAATATCATATAACCATTTATACACCAGAATACAAATTACACTGATCATCTCAGCGTTATCCCGGTTGTGCACACGCACGCTAGGGCCCAGGGTCCGCTTTGGAGCATGATTCAGGATGTGGCAGGGAATTACAATGGAGCGATTTTCGTGACCCTGGTAACAGGGACTCTAGGAACCTCACCAGCTTTATTTATTTTTTTAAGGAAAACAACAGATTACAATCATGGAGTAAAATAACAGACTTATAAATGGTGTTGTACTAGATAGTAATCCTAGACATGTTTTCACGGCTAAGTTATATATAGTATTTTGCCTGCCACACTTTAACTAACCAAATTTGTTATGTAGTCCCTAGGATAACGTAGTGGGTTATACATTTACTAATGTATTTAGCTTAAGACATGTTGTTTTAATGTGAAATGAGTAACTGTTTGTTGTTCCTTAATAAATAAATAAATCTTATCTTAAACAAAACAAAATGTGCGTAAAAATACACCATAAATAACAATAAAGCAAAAATTGCACAGGTTTCACAAATAGCACACATACATTATGATTTACTGATCGCCTAGGAAATATCCTTGAGGATATCTTTGTGACGTGGTAACGAATTTCCGGAACCGAACTAAGCTCTAATTAAATATATCAATATCTCGATTAGCTTAGATTATGGTTACACTTTCAGTCGCCTGAACGTGCAGGTTAGTGAAACACCTGATGTACATAACTTATAAAACGTCATTGGTACATGGCGGCACGTGGGATCGAACTTGTAAACAGCATGTCGCTAGCTACCGGTGGCCCATCTGCGCGGTGCCCAGTACCAGCGATTTCACGTCAAAAAAGTAGTCAGGCCCCGTAGCCAAGTGGCAATTTATTCTCAAGCGAAGTTCGTTACCGCTAACAAAATGTATGAAACTGACATAAGCCATCGAAACATCACGTGACTCTTGCATACATATTTTGACATTTCGTTGGCGATAGCGAAGTTCACTCCGGAACGATTGCCATTTGGCTACGGGCCCTGATTATCTAGCGGCTATACTTACAGCCTCAGCACAGTAATAGGTTTTCTCATCGGTTTCCGCGACCAGGCTGACCCCGTACCCGGGGCTCTTTCCCGCGTTCGAGCCGCGGCACTGGTCCGTGTTGATGTACACATCCGGCAGGAACTTGAGCATCACCTTTGGAGACCAAGTAAAAATATTATGAAGTTTATCTTAGGATACACATTATGTCCTATCTTTATGACTTCTTCTTCTTCTTTTGTTGTGGCGAGCGAACGTAAGTCTACCGCTCAGCAGGGTATACTGTTTCGCCAATGTCACGTGTGCAGCTTTTACACGGCGACTTTTGACGTCGTCGTCGGGTAAAAGCCGTGTAAAAGCATTGAAAAGTGTGATATAAGTAAGTTATCTAACAAATGGAGTAAAGCAATTATTCATTGGCATCCCATTAAGAAAAGTAAGGTGAGGAAATGACTACCATCATGCAAACACTCAGCCAATGAGATCAAGGGTGCAGCAGGTAAGTTTTGGACAAGAAAAGATAAAATAGCCTGTCTGTAGAGACAATTGGGACAGGCATTTCCAAAGGGCAAACAGGTGAATCAAGTTCATTTTAAATAGTTAAGCTAAATTGTAAAAAGATGTCTGAATAAAAGCTATTATTATTAGATAAGTCCTAAAAAATTGTACTCGCGGCAGGCGGGGCCATAATTAATTATATAGTATAACCATGGAAATACTTTACCTCTCTGTTTCTGGTCCCCCCGGTGGGAAGGAATAAAAGTTCTCAGAAAAACTTGTCTCCCCGGTGGGTTTGAATTTGTGTAGAAATTATTTTTTTATTAAAATATTGTATTGAGTGTTGAGGGGTTAAAAAGCCACAGCAACATGGTACAAACAAAAAACATTGATTATTTTTATAATTTAAGCAATTTGTTTGCCAGTTTTTACGAAATTAGAGTAAATTTCATGATGGCACAGTTAATTACTTTTTATGAGCGAGATTTAAGTTTAGCATGGAAATCTTGTACATTTTACATAACCCTACCAGCAAAGATGTATCATGAAATTATGTTTAAAAGTGAACTAACTCCTTTAGCTGAGTCCACAACTCTGTTAGCCATAGTAGGTGACACCCGCAGTGCATAAACAATTCCCCGGATCCTCTTCACTAGCCCCCACTTGGTCCACTGCAGCGGCCTGAGGTGCCGGCGGACGGGACACTTGAATACTACCTCCCCTCCACCAAGTGGTGGTGCTCCTAGAAAAAAATACAATTTGTTTTAAAACAAACAGCTTTTGGTAACTTGATGATCTATAATAAATAGGTTATCAAAAATTATTAGTAAGTCTACAGTTTCACATAAATAACATTATAAATGATAGTAAAAAAAGATGATGATGATGATGCAATCCTGTTGTTCCTCATCAGGGACATAGGGTTAGAAGAGAAAAAAGGATGTAAAAATATACTCATAGGTATTATAAAAGAGGTAAAACAAAGTAGAAAGTAATCCTCAGAACCACATAAACTTATGATTTAAAAAATAATTTCACCATTATAAAGTAAGTTTAATACTCTTGTGTGACTGAAGCTATTTTTAACTATTTGTATTGCACCAATACAAAGCCAGTAAAGGTAATAAACTAAGGAATAATCAATTATAAACTAAGGAATAAGCATGCATGCATAAAAAAAATCTGAAATTTTACCCCTTCTAACAACTTTGAGTTCCAACCCATCATCTACCAAAATGAACTTCAGTAATATTGGCAGCGCTGCTGTTTTGATTTTGTCCACTGATACATCTAAGTTGCTGTGTGTCACCCCTTGAAGAACTGCATTTAGGGGCTCTTTGCAGAATGGGCCTAATGCTAGAAGCACTTCTAGGTAGTATCCTGAAGTAAGAAAGAATTAATACTTTGTTATTTGTTGAAATAAAAATAGTTATTACTATTATAAAACAGTGAAGAGAGCTGAACAGCTCTCTTCACTGTCTGTATTACTGTCTGTATTCTATTATATCTGTCTATTAGTACTCTGTCTGTATTCCTTTGATAGATAGTGGCAACAAGATGTAAATTATATCAAAGAAATGCAAAACTAACCTATTCCCCTCTGTGTGCAACAACTATGTGTAACTTGTCCACCGATTAAAATCCCTGGTTGGAAATACATGGACGTGCCAGTCTCGCTGAGCTCCACCCGTGTCCCGTTCGTCACCTTATCAAATAATCGAATCAAATTCACTTCATACTCCCGAAGGCCTGGGTCATCGTGAGTACTCCGGATCTCGTCAATTTTTATAGCACGCCCACTCAAAGTAGACAAAAGTAATCGTTGCCGGAAAAAGTTACTGCCTTTGTAGACAAGAACATCGTTTTGTAAAACAGCTGGCATTTTTTAAACAATTTATTTTTCTAAAAATTTAACAAGCAATGTATAACAAACACCATCATTTTCTGAATCTGAACCGAAATCACAAATTAGAGATAGCTAGCATATATGTCAAAAAGATGACAGCCAGCCAGACACGTGCGTTTGACAGGGGGTTTCGGGCGGGAAACGAGCCGATGAAGTTGGGCGCGGGCCCGTACATAAGCAAAATAACTATCCTTCGAATTGCTAACAACCCGATAAACATCCTGCTTTAGGATGGCTAAAACTCGTACCATGAGCTCTCATGAAAAGGTCTTACGGTGACAGGATAAAAGAGCGAGATGGGGCTATACATTCACATATGTCTATTTCGTTTGATTGTTCAGATGTCAAACGTAGAGACACAGATAATAATTATTTATGAGATGTAGGTATGTATGGAGTATAAAGTAAGGAGGTCTAAAATATATATTTATTGCACTAAAGAATAAATAAGTAATAAAAATAGGGAATTATTTTTTCGTCATCTACCCCATCGTGTGGGGTATCGTTGAGTATGTCTTTTAAAATTATTTAGGGGTTTCTACATTTTTTATTTTATTTATTGCTCTATTTACGAAATATTAAACTTTAAAGTGCGCGTCCCCCCCTCCTCCCGCTAAAAGCTAAACTGCTGGCCTAAAAAATAAAATGAAAAATCATGATGATAGTGCATTTCATAAACTTTAAAGGAAAACTATAGCGGTTAAGATAACTCTATTAGTTTTGCAGTAATATTGGTAGAACTTGGGTGTTGAATAATGTTGTACCAATTACAAAATTCTTTAAAATTCTTTAATGTCACTAAGATGAAGTAGATGATGGTACGGAACCCTTCGTGCGTGAGTCCGACTCGCACATGGCCGGTTTTTACTAGAGCTATTGTACAAAAAGAAGAAAAGTACAACTAAATTAGTCGTGGCTGTTTATTCTTGATTTCTTTGCCAACCTAGAAGGTGGATGAAAAAAATATATTTAGGAGGGAGAAGAACGTATATCTATCTCATGTGAAACGTATAGTAGTAATTTTAAGAGGGAAAATTAAAAAAGGCTGACTAAATGTTCAACAATAAGCTATATTTAATTATGAAAATAAAAATAGACAATTTCACAGAATCTTCTGAACTCTCACAGGCGAAACTCAAGATCTTCACGTTTCTGTATCTCTCTGGAAAATCTTTAGTTGTGTTATATGTGTTTTCTTAAGTGCAATATAAGTTTTCTTATCCTGAAAAAATATACAACAATTTGGTAGATGCTTTGTTAATTTACCTACCTACTGATTACCTAGCAAAAACTAGGTAGGTAGGTGTTTCTTGTTAATTTTTTAGCCTTCCTCCAATAAAAACTTTCTTGACATATTTAATGTAGGTAAGTAATTTTCAATAGTGCAACCAATACATAGAATACATTCTACTTGGAAATAGTATATACTTTGCTGGTTTTTCATGCAATAAAATAGTTCTATACCATAACGGAAGAAAGGAAAAAAGAATTATTAACTTGGTACATACATGAGGTAGATAAAATCCTACACTAAAGTCGTAAGAAGAATTAAAATTAAATACATAAAATTATTATGAAGTACCTAAATATGTGTAGGTAGGTAGGTTAGCAAAGACTAGATATGTGTACTGATGCAATAAATACCTAAACTATTGAATTTGTGGATAGATTGAAAGTTTGATTAGTAATAAACTCTGCTCGTTGGGACAAAGTTCTCGCATAAAGAAAAAAGGTAGTTACTGCCTAGGAAAACGAATATTCACATCGTAGAACCTAAGGCTGCAGGTGTATCCTATATGATGGCATTCTTGCAATTTACGTACAGTCGACAAAATTGAATCATGACCCACTTTGCCGATTATTCCTTTGTATTCATTAATGTAGTAAGGTTTTCTTCGCTGTCATGCATGTTGCACATAGTACGTTTTAAATATGAATAAAAATGCGTCATTACGGGTTAGAGATCTATGCAAGTTTAACCTTTATTATCACTGCACTAGACATGTTTTAGATAAACCAGTCTTAATATGAATTTGAAATAAGTCCATAATCCAAACTCTTTTCACTACGAAGAAAAATGTATTATAATTTTAAAAATAAAAAACGTCGTGTGTCAGATGTCAAGTATATCTAGTAAGTCTGAAATTTTATAAAAATCTAAGTCAATATCTACAAACAAATCGTATAATGGCTAATTCGGCAGAACAAAGAGCTAAGAATAAGTCGGAACACAGTCAGAACCTGGATCAGACGGCATGCTAAAGAGGGTACCCTCGAAGACAAACGACGACATAATCATGGCGTTCGTCGAATCAAGAACCAACAGAGAGCGGAAATGCAACACTATTACGAATAACATCTTTACAGACGAGAAATCATTTCGCTCTTCTCAACAGGCTTAACTTCGTGGCGTTACGATAACACACGATACACAGAGGATCACGTTGTGGCCAACCAATTATCCGGCTGAATTTCAGCTAACATGTGTGCCTGGATGGACGCCGGAAGTGTCGGAGAACTTGTTCAAATTTCTCCTCGTCAGAACACTATAAACTATGTCAATTTATTGGAAGAATCAATGTTACCGACTTTGCGAACAGTTTACTTGCGTGAAGAAGTGCCAGTATTCTCCTTTGTTCATGATAACTGTCCAGTGCATACTGCCAGAATTGTCGCGAATTGGTTTACCCAGCATGAAGATGAATTCACTCGTATACCATGGCCGTCTAGGTCTCCAGATCTTAATCCAATAGAAAATTTGTGGGGTTTGGATTGGGGAAGTGACATTTGTAGTCGTCTAATCGGGTCACTTTTCACTTTACCAATTTAATGCCACTTGTTAAATATATAACTAAAATAAATATTATATTCTTCAACTAAGTATACTGTTTTATTTCATCATGGCAAACACAAGTTCCAGTGAAACTTTTATGAAGAAACTGGTTCCCGATACAGACTTGGCGCCCGGCTGTGCCGAATGCCGAATATCTACCTACCTACCTGTGTGTTGCATTGCAACCCTTACCTAAGTTCTCGCCGATTTTCATACAAACTTATTCGTACAGATAGCGATCCTAGCCTTGTCAGTAACTGTCAGTGTCTAATAAAATGATAACAGTTCGATTCTAGGAAATGTATATTCAAGCTAATTTCAACCTACTTGTATAGAATGACAGTAGAAAAATGACCATAAGGTGGGTCATGATTCAATTTGGTTGACTGTACCTGCGTTATAATTTTACCTGTAATTACACAATGAAAGCACTTTCTCAAAAATAATTTTAAAATAGCCATCAGGCTTCTACGGAAAAATCAAGAAATCGGACTTTACTGGATATGTTCACATCTCGTTCGTAGATATTTCTTCAATTTTGCATTCAAAAATCTCACATTAGTTAATTGGTTGTATTGTTAACATTTCACACTTCGTAAATGAATCCTAAAATTAACTTATGAAACAAGATTTAATCATAACAATTTTGAAAAAGCTACTCGATGGGTAACTTTTTTATGATAGCTTATCTGACATTTAAGGCGGGCAAACTGACACTAGATTGATTTCAGATAGTGTGTCATAGTACGAAATTGCATACAAAAAAAAGGTGACAGGATAAACAATCTTCCTCGCTGCGGTCCTGCTAAGTTTCGGGGTCATGGTACGAATTATATGAACTATCCCGGTTTAGCGATTGCATTGTTTCTGATGATAAGATTCTTGGTTTCTTAACTTTCGAAATTAGTTTTTCGTGGTCATTGTTGTGATTGTGTGGTGGAATAATCTTAATAATGTGCTGCAGAAGAGAGCTAATAAAGTAAAAGTGAGAAACAAAGTAAGGCGCAACTATGATCCGGTTCGATGTCCCGCTTATATTGAGAGCATTGAAATGTGAACCAACCTCGCATTTTAATGAGTTAGGTTAGCTTAGTTTGTAGTTTAATGTTAGTGTACTTGTGTAAATGTAAAATAAAAATAATACTAAAGAAAATAATAAAAAATTATAAAAGTAAAATTTAGAAGACGTGGCAGTATGAACTTAATCTTTTGCCTACCCAGAATGAGTGAATTAAAAAAAAATGCGTTTGACAGCTAGTGCGGTCCAAGAAATCATGAGATATTTTTAAGTGATGTATAGAATGACGGTAACTTAGGCTGCATAGTTTAAACTGTTGCCCTATATCGATGGAAATCAGAAGAAAAAAAATTGTCAATAGCTGTCACCTGTCAAGTCACCATTTGTTTTGTATTTGTGTTTCACATGTTTCTATCTAATTTCAATAAAATAGGTATTTCAATATTATATTAACAGTATTGATCTATAAAAAATGAAAGTTACGGTCGACGACATTGTTCTCCCTGGTGACTTCTGTGTGGACATCATAAAAACTGGTGAAAAAAGCAGAGTAATCCTCGGCCCTGGACTCAGGAAAGAACTGGAGAAAATATTCATCACTAAAGCTGGAGTTTTGAGAAAACGAGCGCCAAACACTTACTGGGTGGATAGTTATCAGAAGAGGTACGTTCCTGCGCGCGGTGAGAATGTTATAGGAGTGGTTATTCAGAAGGCGGGAGACACGTTTCGCGTAGATGTTGGAGGGAGTTGCAATGCAACACTGTCGTACTTATCCTTCGAAGGAGCCACTAAAAAGAACAGGCCAGAAGTCCAGGTCGGCGACGTTTTGTACGCTAAAATGCTAGTGGCCAGTAAAGACATGGAACCAGAACTTGTGTGTGTAGATTCAAATGGAAAGAAGGGCCGTTTAGGAGTTCTCAATGATGGCTTTGTGTTCAAATGCTCTATCAATCTAGTTAGAAAAATATTGAACCCCAACTGCCCATTACTGAACTCACTAAAAAATGAATGGCCATTTGAACTAGCTGCAGGCATGAATGGGAGGATATGGATAAAAGCAAACTCAATGAGAGAAACCATAGCAGTGGGAAATGCTATATTAGGATGTGAATATCTGAATAATGAAGAAATCAAGAGCATGTGTACAAATATAGCCAGCATACTTGCTGGACATGTTTCATAACATTAGTTCAAATAGCTATTACTATTATTAGTAATAAAAACTTTTTTATCAACTAAATACACTTTTCAATACCTACCTCACTATATATAAGCATACATTACTAATATTTTAGCATGTATTTATGTTTTAGTTTATTATTACAGGTCAGCACCAGAAATGGCCTGTTCAAACACTAAGTCCAGTTAACACATTTTACTATTAATTAGACTCAATTCACGCTGTAATCGCAGTGGGGTAAGCAGTTTTATTTGCAACCAATGTACACCGTTAAAATCTACCCTTTTATCAATGGTTTCTTTATCTATTTGGTCATTAAAACTGCTCACTGCCAGCCGCTGCCATTACAGTGTAAATTAAGGCTCAAGTGTTCACATCAGCATCACTCCCAGAAGCTTGTGGCAACCTTGGGAAGCTACTAGCTTTTTGGGAAAACCTGTGCTGGTTGGAGTAGCAGGATTTGCACAATAATGACCCAATCAAGCAGCTAAGTGGGAAAAAAACACAGAACTAAGGCTCAAGTGTTTTCGGAAATAAAACAAAAACAAACAGTGATTGGAGATTTATTTTGGCAAATGCAACTAACCTATTCATTTGAAAACCTCAATACATTATGTAAAACTACAACTGATTGGGATCCAACCGTAATCCTGTTACCTATAGAATAAATATTTTATATAATACAATTGATCAAGCCATGCCACTTTCAAGTATATACAAATTATTGTGGCAATGTCACCTCAGCTTTTTATAAATTTACAACAACTAACTATTAATTTAATAGGAGTTGAGTGACCAGAATAATTTCCTTTCGATAAGTTTAATAATAATTTAGTAAGTAAACAATAAAATAACAATAAGAACAGATGGAACAATTAGTGATAATTTGTAATATTAAATTAGTTTCTTTTTGTTTTGTTTCGTTTTTATTTAACTTATTTTTATATCATTATTGAAACAATTGACAGGGGCATGTAGATCATGAGACCTATTTACATTCAATATTTTTACAATTTTATTTAAGTATTCTGAGCCAAGTGGACTATGAAAGAAAATAATGTATCACAATATTATAGATGAATCCTTTTTGTTCTTTTTAAAACCTGAATATTATTTTTTAAGCTCCTGCTACTAGTATTTGGTTAGGAAATGTAATTCTTGCCATTTCTAATATGGCGCATTCCAATTTGAATTCCCTAGTAGCCAATATATCAGTTACATTCTGGTTCTGATGTCGTTTGGATATGGGAAAGATTTAGTTTTAAAAAAAGATAAAATTACATGTCATCATCATACTATAGCAAAATAAAACACTGGTTTCAAATTAATTATGGAAATATCAAAACTACTAAAAAACCAACTGGCGAATTTCATAATTTAACATTCCCAAGGACACATGCAGTAAATGCCCTGTATCATGTGTGATTCAGCCTAAATCTAAAAGTTAAGCCTCTTTAGAAGTATCATAGAAAGTGGTAACTCTTTAAGATATTATACAAACAAATGTACTTACAGTTCGAAATAGTAACTATCAAGTTTAAAAACTTTAACAACCTACAGAGAGGAATGTTCTTATAATATTTACAAATTACTCCGTAGTAAAATTAATTTAAATCGCCAAAATTAGTTAACTGAGTTTTATGATCCGCGATGACAATAGAAAAGGGGTAAATTGGCTTGAAATATGCACTAGTTGGTAATAAAAAATCAACTCTTATTCTATTATAATGCAGAATTTCTCACAAATCGGTTTGCACTGAGCTTTGCACACAATAAAAGTAAGAGCAAGCATCATAATGTAAAAATAGTATTTATATTCTGCTAAGGGTATAAATAAGTCCTGATATTGAATTATTTACAGTTCCCAAAGGCCAGTGCACCCCGGCTACGCAATCACAGCAAAAACTCGTAACACTGTACAATATTTACATTATCAACAAAGCAGTCAACTTTTCACATTTAAAAAATACGAAAATATAATTTAATCTATCGATTAATCGGAGATCAAGATTTTACTTACAATAGTTGTTATTTCTACGCAATGTTATATGAACATAATTACATTTTTTTTGTATTTATTTTTTCACTAAGTTGCGAGTACCCGTCAGCTATATTATTTAGAATATAACAATAAGATTTATTAAATAATTATTGCACAAAATGGGATGTTCATATTGCCAGCTATGAAAAATAAATTTGAGACTACGAAATGATGTAAAAAGGGAAAATCTGGCAACATTGCCCGCCTACAATGGTTTTGAGACTACGAAATGATGTAAAAAGGGAAAATCTTAGCCCACAATGTTAGCGCAAACTAATAGAAATTTAAGTAACAATAACTTGAGTTATAGTAACATAATCCAAATTAACCCGGAGTGTAGTAGACAATACCTAATAGTACAAGTGCAAAAGAATCCCTCCGTAAAATCATTTAAACAAATAGCGACTCTAGCTACGATATAATAAAGTGCAATTCAGGTCGCGCAGCGCCAAATGCCGAGCGTTATATTCACTTAGATTCCACGCTGAACTCGGCGAGTGAATAACGAACGTGCTATCTAGCCGGCGCCTAGTAGCAGCCCTACTGGATTTGACCGACCGGTCGGTCGCGCGTGTACAGTCAGTACACGCAGTACAGTACAGTTTTTATTACGTAGGGAATAGAGGCGGTCTCGAGACTTTGGCAAGTGGGGTAGCCTGAAGTGCGGCCGTGTGTACTTGCAGCTTCATACCGTTACCATGACTTTACGATGGTTTTACTCGCTAGCGACGACGTAAAAAATGTGTATAGAAAATTTTAGTTCTCTAAGTAACCGCTAGAGGCGCTGTGCAATTTTCCATACACTTTTTTTACGTCGTCGCTAGTGAGTAAAACCGCCGTAAACTCATGGTAACGGTCCTGAACTGCAGAGTGAGCCTGATCTGTCATAGACAAAAGTTTGTTGACCATAGGCGAAAGTTTCATGAATCGCAGTTGACTGATTAGGTATTCCTGAGCATACTACTACTTGTTGAACTCTTGTGCGATCAACAAAAATGAAAAAAAAAAATGGGTGAATGGCTGTACTTACAATAGTATAGAAATAACATAAAGGTCTTCCGGTTTGGACAACTGGATTTGTAGTAGAATTAGTATTATCTTATCTCACAAAAAGGTAAGCAACTCATTTTAAAAAAGAATGTCATTTTTTAAAAAGTTCAGTTCAGTTACACCTAAAGCAAGTCTTATAGCGTGAATGAATGTAAATACCATATACTGTCTTTCATCGAAATCACTATAATTTTTGAATTTACTATCTAGACTCAGTAATACTTTTTAATGGTATCTTGACGGAACAGAAACAATTTATGCAATGAACCTGAATATACAACAGAGGTAGGAATGAAAAATACCCTCATATTCATTACGCACTATCTCGCTCACTCTGTCGGAGCGAGACGCGACCAAAATATACCGTGTCCCTTACGCTTCGAGTAGGTACATTCGCAACAACGTTCAGCAAGACTCAGAACACTGAGTCGGCAGAGCGAGACAGGTGGACGGGGTGCGAGGGAGAGCGCGCTAGCCGCTTGCGCGGCAGTTTCTGTAGCGTTGTTAGTAGCCGCGGGAAGTCTGCCCTCTCGCTCGCACGGTACGCCCAACACACCATTAGGATGTCCTGTAAAAAAGCATTATGTTTGTAGTAAGATTGTTACAATGAATTCTATGAAAAATAATTTAAATAGGTACATATTGAAGATCTAATAATAATCTGTCCTCCTAGCCGAATTTCGACCACGGCGGCCTATCTCAACAAAGATTAGCCAACTGCGCGGGTCATATTATAGTGCACAGGAACACTTTCTGTTCCTTCACTCTCATAATTCGGTGAGACGACAGTCCGACATGACCGTAGAGAGATCAGGCGCAGGACCAACGGCTTAACGTGCTTTCCGAGGCACGAGGGTGTTAACACCACCAACTTCCTGACCCCGGAGCTGTGTCTGAGTAATTTCAAGACAGAAAAACTCAAATACTCTCGGCCCGACCCAGGATTCGAACCCGGGACCTCGTGGATAGTACCCAGCGTGCTGACCACTAGACCAACGAGGCAGTTCCGAAGAACTAATAACTCAAATGGATTCGAAATACTCAAAACGCTTTTTACTTCATATAAACATTTAAGGGCATGAGTTGCGGGTTTTTTTATAACGATAATTAAGATCCTTTTTAAACGACTGAAAAATGCACTGCACATAACCACAGGTCCCGACGGGAAACCAGGGGTTATGCTGGAGTCTCCCACCCAGGGCGGGTATACTAAAAACCAGTCTGCGTCCACCGGTGCCATTAGATTACGCGGTATTTAGAGTCTTACTAAGACTCGGCGTAGTGTAATAAGAGTAAGCCTGTAAGTCGGTCTGCCTATCTCGCTCTTTCAACCTGTAAAAGAGCGAGATGGGCAGGCAGATGGGCTGATGGCAGGGCAACATACTCGTAGACTGTCTGAATAACGTATAATCTAATAACCGCCTTAGTGAGAAGGGAACTGCGGGTTATCACCCTGGGCATTCTTCCGTAACCCCACCTCTGGCTGTTGCTCGCTTTGTAGCGAACATCATCCAGTTTCTGAGGAAGTAAAAACTCCCTCTGGTCTGCAATAAACAGCGTCCGTCTGATTTTTATCCTTTATGACGACCGTCTTCGGTATAGTGGTCCGCTATCCGGACTACAATATATATCCGGACTTTAATATTATACATGTACCATCTTACGAACCACTTGTGACTTTCAATAAAGAATCTGAATCTCCTACAAAACCAGAGGTTGCGGGTCCGAAATCCCGCAAGAGGCAAATGTTTGTGTGATGACCACGAGCATTTGTACCGTGTACTTCATAGATGTATAAACGTATATAAGTATGTCTATCTGTTATCCCAGTCGCCATAGCACAAGCTCGCGCTTATTTTGGGGCTAGGTAATTGGTGTGTTTGTTGCACTGACCTCTATAATACAAGTACGCTAGACTGAAGGTTCTCTTAGTAATGACAGATAATTTTTTGCCTAATCAAAGCGCCCCCATCGAGTGTCCAGGGAAGTAAATAGAGTAACTTACGTACGTTTAATACCAACTTTAATTAGTTCCGTGGACGCTCACCACACGCTCACTACAGCAGCAGCGCCAAAATGGCGATAATTCAAATGGCTTCATTTTTAGGTTGACAGTATGCAGCCGTAGCGTACTTGTATTATAGATATACAGGTCAGTGGTTTGTTGTAACAATTTATTTTTATTTCTTTACTAGCAGTTCCCCGCGACTTCGCCCGCGCCAAAAGTCGGATTTTCCATACAAATTTTCATCCCCCATTTCACCCCCCTTATGATTTTATGTCGCGACAAAAAGTAGCCTATGTCCTTCCCAGTGTCTCAAACTATCTCTGTGCCAAATTTCATTTGATTCGGTCCAGTAGTTTCAGAGCCTATTCGATGCAAATAAACAAACAAACAAACAAATCTTTCCTCTTTATAATATTAGTATAGATTTATCCTGTTGCCACCGTATTTCCAAGGGCATGTACGGTAAAGGAACGATTAGTCTCTAGTTTAAAAGCACCCACCTTGATATCCCTAGAAGCCTGCATGTTCGCAAGCGACTGCTTGACGCCCTTGCCCACCTGCCAGATGATCGCCTCGGGCGGTTGCCCTTTGAACGGGTACTCGCCGCAAAGGAGCTCGTACCACACCGTACTGTGAGCACACAAGGTAAAACATTCAGGAATTTTACCGCTATGTCAGTTTAATAGAGGACAGGGTTCGTAGACAAGATGCAATCTATTCCAAAGCGAAGTTCGCTATCGCTAATAAACTGTACGAAACCAACATAAGCCATCGCCCTTTTAATATGGTCATCGCAGGCGCACAACTGCACAGTCCGACTGGTTTATCTCTATAAATTGTAATTTTACTAAGTTTTTTGTTCTATACCCGTGCCCTTCACGTTGTCTATTTTTGTGTGTTATGTGATGTCCATTCATTGATAAATGTATTTTCTTTCTTTCTTCTTTCTTTCCATCGAAACATCACGTGTCTTTTGCATACATATTTTGATATTTCATTGGCGATAACGAAGTTCGCTGTAGAAAAATAGCAACTTGTCCAAGGGCTCGGGATGGATATCCGACCATTTATTATTCGTCTCAAGTTCTATAGTGAACATAGAATTTTTCACTAATTTCGAATTCTAGGCTATAGCTCTTAAACCTAGCTGAAATTTTAAGCACACGCCGCCGGCACTGTTAATGTCGAACAGTCTCCACCAGTTTGCTAAAAAATTGTGAGAATTCAGATTTCAATTCAACCCGTGTAAACCTGTACAGAGTACAGTCGGTGGCAGAAAGTGAACAGTTGAACTGCGAAAATAGCTTTTATTAAGTAGGGCATAGAGGTGATCGGAAAATCAACATGTGCAGTCTGAATAGCGTCCGTGTAAACTTACCCAAACGCGTAGACGTCGGTGGCCTTCGAGAAGGGCAGGTGTAGGGAAGCGTGTGGTCTCAACGCGCGAACTAGCTCCGGCGCTAGGTAACACAGCCAGCCCGCCGGGATGCCTAAGCTATCGCCTCGCGCACTGAAACAATGCGCATGGAATTTAGTTGCTGAAGAACATAATCAGCTTTTTGGTTAAAAATTATTACATTATCATCTTTTCGTAAGCCTTTTGGAGGTCGAATCCTCTTCATTGGGCAATGTACTTATTCTTTGCATTTAATAAGGCAATCCTTAATATTTTTGCTTCGTCAAACAGATTTGAGCTTATAAAAGCGGAATCTGTGAAGTCAGCTTAAAGACAATAATAAAACAGTAGAAAATATTTGGTAAACCAAAGGCTATTAGGAACACCACTCACTTGTTCCCAAAGCACAGTTTGGTGACGCTGAACAGCCCAAAGTCGGTGATGACCACCTTCCCGTTCTCCAGGAAGATGTTCTTCGTCTTCAGGTCCTTGTGGATAATGCCGCGCGCGTGCAGGTAGCCCATGCCCTGGCGAATAGATCCAATTTTAAAGGTATTTTGACAGTGGGCCTGAATGGAAGACTAAATTTATTTGTTTCTTACGTTTACTTTTGTTAAACACAATTTTACGAATCGCGAAGTAATCCGTAAAATTGTGTTTCAATAAATTTAAGTTCATGCCGTCCCTTTTTACACGACTGTTCTGCTGAATAGCGAAACGAGACAGGCTACGGTAATCAGATTCGTCAAACTATAGTCCGGCAAGTTCGTGCGCGACCTTCCTGCGGTCGCCAGAGGTGCGGGGGACGAGGCACGCTAGACGTCAGCGCGTGACGGGTGATGTTGCGTGGAATGGATTTGCTTTGACAATCGCGTTATTGACGCTTCCTCACTCCCCGCACGTCTTGCGGGAAGGAGCAAGACAAAGAGCGTCGCGCAAAGACTTTTCGGACTATAAACATTTTCGGAATATATCAGTTGCTAAGGAAATACAGAATTTAAAGCCAATTAAGTAGGGATATCAAACGATGACGACTAAAGTTACACGATTATAAAAATAATTGTAGTCTGTCACTTTCCGTTTTTAGAAAAGGAAAGAAAATGATCTTGAATTTAGCCTAAGAGAGGGCTCATCCGATCAAGCCCTATATAGGTGTATACATTTTGCACTCAAAAATTCATATCGAGGGATACCTGTGGCCATATTTCCCAAAATATTAATGAAATCAACCACAACCGGCTCACTGGCAAAGCCACCTGCGATGAGTAAGAAGAAAAATACAGTGTCAATACTTCAGACACTTGGTAAGAGAGTTAAATAGTAAATACGAGGGTCAAACTGAAAGTTCTTAGAACTGGCCACTTATAAACAATATAATAAAAAAAATATTCTAAAATTTGAAAATAGAACTCTTTGCCAATATTACTGAGTATATATTTCATTCATTTGTCATTTGTTTTACGACTTGGCGGCAAATTGAAAATTGTCTGTGTCACGTCAAAATGAATTTAACACGAGAAAATTTTCGTGCAATGATTTTTTATGACTTTCGATGTCATTTAAGTCAACAAGAAAGTTATAATAGACTACGATTGGCCTTTCACGATGAAGCCCCATCTCGTGCGACTGTTTACAACTGGTTTAATGAGTTTAAACGTGGTCGCACTAATCTCACTGATGATGTACGTGAGGGACGGCCTTCTACGGCGACGACTGAAAATAACATCTGTGTTGTGCGGCGTATGATAGAGACTGACAAAAGAGTGACCTATCAGCAGATTCGGACAAGCTTAGGCATCGGTATGAGTCAAGTGCACAAAATCCTCCACGAACATTTAGCGGTCAGGAAGCTTTGCGCCCGGTGGATACCTCATAATTTGACTAAGGCTCAAAAACTCCATCGTGTGGATTGGTGCCGTAAAATGATTGAAAGATTTAACGGAGGTGACTCAAATGCTGTGTTCGACATACTAACAGGTGACGAAAGCTGGATTTACTGTTATGATCCTGAAACCAAAAGACAATCTGCTCAGTGGGTGTTTCCTTTCGAGGAGTTGCCAACTAAAGTGAAGAGAGATCGAAGTGCGGGAAAAAAAATGGTGGCCTCGTTCTTTGGAAGGATAGGTCATTTCGCAACAATTGTGTTAGAGGATCAAAAAACAGTTTCTGCAGAATGGTACACTACCAATTGTTTGCCACTTGTCTTGGAAAAAGTTCGAGAGAAACGACCTCGCAGTAGGATCCTCCTTCACCACGACAACGCCTCGTCGCACACCGCCAAGCGAACGATCGACTATCTGGCGACATCAAACGATGAATTACTGGGTCACCCGCCGTATAGCCCCGACCTCGCGCCTTGTGATTTTTATTTATTTCCAAAAATTAAAGAAAAACTTAAAGGAAAGCGGTTTATGAATGCTGAAGAAGCGGTGGCTGCGTATCGCGATGCCATTGAAGAGACCCCTAAGGACGAGTGGGCAAAGTGCTTTTCCCAGTGGTTCCATCGCATGCAGCGGTGTATTGACGTCAATGGACAATATTTTGAAAAGATATAATAAAACTAATAACTGGCTAATGTAATCAGTTTTTGATTTTCTAAGAACTTTCAGTTTGACCCTCGTAGCAGAGCCTTGGACCAATTTTTAAATTATTTTGGAAGCAAAATGGTATTATTTTAGGGGGATTCTAAATAAGGTTTGGGAAAAAATCCAAACGGCTGGAAACACTGCTTGGTATTTAGAAGCCGGCACACACCTGCGAGATACCTCATGATCTCATACTTATGTCAAGTGACTAAGGAGCAAAATACAGTAACAATCTTTCTCTTAGAGGTGAACTTGTCCTTCCTGAGGTGAATGTGCGTGTAGAGTGTCTGCCCTAGCAGAGCGACCTGACGATCGCCTGGCAACACTGCTATCTATAAGCGGGACCCACCTGCGATATCTGCTGCGCCACGAGCACGCTCTTGTTGGCGGTGAACTTGTCCTTCCTGAGGTAGGTGTGCGTATAGAGCGTCATGCCCTTGCAAAGCGACGCGACGATCGCCTGGCAACACTGCTATCTATAAGCCGGCTGTACCCACCTACGACGAGCACGCTCTTGTTGCTCGTGATGTCATCCTAATGTCAAGTGAGCAAGGAGAAAAATACAGAGACAATCTTTCAGACACTCCGTTAGACGGTGGCTGCCTCGTTGGTCTAGTGAAAAGCACACTAAATTCCGTCGAATAGGTCCTGGGTTTGGTCGTTTGTTTCTAGGTTTATCTGTCCTAAAATATCTATCTCAAAAACAGCTCGGAGTCAGGAAGTTAGTGTTGTTAAGTCCCCGTGCCTAGAAAAGCACTTTAAGCCGGTGTTTCTGCGTCTGATCTCTCTCCAGTCATCTCGGATTGCCGTCTCACCAAACAAGTGAAGGAACAGAAAGCGCACAAGTGCACTATAATGTCTTCCGCGCAGGTCTTATATCTAGGTTGAGTTTGGCCGCCGTAGTCGACATTCTTGGAGGAGGACATTCTAGGAGGTGCTTGTGGCGCAGTGGCGGCAGCACTTTGGTAGTGATACCAAAAGTTAAGCAACCCACAGCGCGGTCGTGATTGGATGGGTGACCAATCCGAACATTAAAGTGACGACCATAATAAGCATCTCCGTGCTTCGGAAGGCACGTTAAGCAGTTGGTCCCGGCTAATATCTGTGGTATTAGTCGTTAAGCCTAGTCAGAGGCCCTAGGGCGGCTTGATAACATCTGATAGTAAGGTTTGTCACTTGCCTTACAGACACCCCTCCACCAATCCGCACTGAGCCCGCGTGGTGGAGTATGGCTTGTTCCTCCTCATAGTTGAGGTGAGGCTTTTGCCCAGCAGTGGGATCTAATAGGCTGACTTTAAGTCGACATTCGGCTAACCCTCTAATAATGTCAATCAGAGGGTTAAGGAGCAGAACCTGGGGATGTATAAGACGACACGCACCTACGAGATTGTTCATGATGTCAACCTTATGGCATGTGAGTAAGGAGCAAAATAAGTGATAATCTTGCAGCACTTTGGGATTTAGAAATCGAGACCTACCTGCGATATCTGTTGCGCCACGAGCACGCTCTTGTTTGCGGTGAACTTGTCCTTCCTGAGGTGGATGTGCGTGTAGAGCGTCATGCCCTTGCAGAGCGACGTGACGATCGCCAGCCGCGGCGGCTTCATGCACGCGCCCATAAACAGGACTAAGTTCTCGTGGCGGGTCTTCCGGAATGTTGCCACCTGGGAGATAGGAAAATAAATATCAGCGAGGAATAAGAAAATACTTTTAATTTGGTGTGCAACCACATAATAGACATTTACTAAATTTGCATATTGATTTAAAATATCGGGGGTTTTATTGTTTAAAGGTAAAGCAACTTCTTTTAGACAACTATGCATATGAAATTCATAGAAATATGTTGTTTTGGCCAAATAACTTACTTTACGGTAACTTACTTTTTGGTGATTATGAGTCTAAATATTATGTAATCATAAATATAGATTTAATCGAAATAAATGTAAAAGTTCACATACCTACCATAAAGAAAGAAAGAACCTTATTCCCTATAGTTACCAATCTCTTCAAAACAGTGTACCCGAGTGTTCGTGAACCAATCAAAAAAATAACGACAGATTTGATCAAAGTGAAAGTCACGTGGCTATGAAGATTTTACTGAAGACTTCTTCCCGAGTATTATCGCAAGCATATCAGACTACAAATGTATATTTTATTAACACCGCTATTACAATTGCACAAAATGCCGCATCTATTATCTTTACGTAGTGTAGTCCCTCCTCTTTTCAGTTTACACAATGTTGTTCTAAAATCACCCTTATTCTTTATGAATAAGGCTCACCTCATGCTTGAAGGTGTCGAGCGGCGCCGCAGCGACTGGTACTCTAAAGTGACCCCTACTCCAACTGCACAAGGCTCACCTCGTGTTTGAAGGTGTCGAGCGGCGCTGCGTCGGGTCGCATCGACTGGTACTCTAAAGTGACCCCTACTCCAACTGCACAAGGCTCATCTCGTGCTTGAAGGTGTCGAGCGGCGCTGCGTCGGGCCGCAGCGACTGGTACTCTAAAGTGACCCCTACTCCAACTGCACAAGGCTCACCTCGTGCTTGAAGGTGTCGAGCGGCGCTGCGTCGGGCCGCAGCGACTGGTACTCTAAAGTGACCCCTACTCCAACTGCACAAGGCTCACCTCGTGCTTGAAGGTGTCGAGCGGCGCTGCGTCGGGCCGCAGCGACTGGTACTCTAAAGTGACCCCTACTCCAACTGCACAAGGCTCACCTCGTGCTTGAAGGTGTCGAGCGGCGCTGCGTCGGGCCGCAGCGACTGGTACTCTAAAGTGACCCCTACTCCAACTGCACAAGGCTCACCTCGTGCTTGATGGTGTCGAGCGGCGCTGCATCGGAAAATGCGGTGCATTCCCCCCCCGCCAGCGGGGATGGTGGAGGGGGTTATGTGGGGCTCCAACCCACTAAAAACCTGACGGTGTCCTCCGGTGCTGTTGTCGGTGCGAGTGCATGGGTTTCAGCCGACGCTATGCCACCACGCACTCGCTCCCAGCTGCGGCCCACGAATATGACAGGGCTCCGCCCGGCTTCGAGGAGGGGAGAGCAGCCCCCTCCTCGGTACAAGCAACGACGCGCGGGAACACACACGCGCCGCTGCGACCCCGTGTGGGCGTATCGGTACCCCCGCACCGGGTTCCTTCAGGGAGGCGGCAGGAGGAGAGCAAAGCGTCCCCTCCAGCGGCCTGTGCGTCGGCGGCGGATCATCGGGGCGTCAGCCGAAGCCTCTCGCACCCTCTCCGCCTCCTCCTTCTGCAGGAGCACGCTCTCGCAGAAGGTTTGCACGGCCGCAAACGCCTCCCTGGATCCGGCCATCCTCGCCACGATGGCAGCGAGTAACAAATCACCTCCGACTACCGCGATGAGGTCCTCGCGCTCCCTCGCCCAGGCCGGGCACGACTCGAGGGTGTGTTGCGCGGTATCCTCCTCGCGGCCGTCACAATGGTGACACCGCCCGGTCAACTCGCGACCAATCTGGGCGAGGTACGCCCCAAAACAGCCGTGGCTAGTCAGCATTTGGGTCAGCCTGTAGGACAGGCGACCGTGCCCACGACGCATCCACTCCTCCAGCACAGGCTGGAGGGCCTGACAGGTGCGTCGACCGGCTCGGCTGACGGCCAGGCGATCCTGCCACCGCTCCACGGCGGACTGCTCCAACCGAGCCCGCTCCGCCTCGACCTCACGTGGTGCAGGCCTTTGCCCCTGGGACCTCTGGTCTCCCCGCCACTGATAAAGAGCGGCGAGGACCAGTGCATGGAGATCCCATGGCATGCTCCCGGCCAACGCAAGGGAGGCATCCGCCGAGACCGTGCGGTAGCCGCGGATTTCCCGTATGGCCAAGTGGCGCTGCGCCCTCCTCATCAGCATGGCGTTGTGATCCGACATGGCGTCGTACCACACCGGTGCCCCGTACAGGGCCATGGACCGCACGACGCCCATGTACAAACGCCGGCTGATTGAAGAGGGCCCACCCAAGTTCGGCATTGCTTACCTCGTGCTTGAAGGTGTCTTAGTTTTGGTGATTACGTCAAGTTATTTAATTCCCGGTTCACCGAAGGGTAAATAGTGTGAATAGTTAGTGCCTCATAGTGTTCCGTGGCCCCTAGTGTCTTATATTGGTCCGTGGCCCCTAGTATATTATATTGACTCGTGGCCCCTAGTATATTATATTGGTTCGTGGCCCCTAATGTCTAATATTGGTCTGTGGCCCCTGGTGTCCAGCAAACTGGTATTCATCGCATCGTAACTAGGAAGCTGATTAAGAAATTCTACATTATAAACGGATTTTTTATGTCGGAACTGACCGCCTGAAATAAAAATCGACTCTATGCTGAAAAACAGACGATCGATTTGATAACGTGATAGGAAAGTCAAGTCAGGTGGGTATGTGACCAATGGTTAGTACAGTCGCCCGAATCTCGTGTTGTACTACTCATTTTGTTGTAAAATCTCTCCTATTACCTAAGACGTCGCATTGATATATCTTAATGTGGTCTTGTCCGTACTCTTTTCAGTTCACACTGTTATTGTATTATAAACTCTATTCCCTGCACACAAGACTCACCTCACTCTTGAAAGTGTCGGTCGGTGAGCAGTCGGGCTAAGTAGGTACAGTAGCCATCACCTCCGACTACACGTTGTAAAGTGACCCCTATTCCTTGTGCATAAGCCTCTCTCTAGCTTGAAGGTGTCGGTCGGTGAGCAGTCGGGCTAAGTAGGTACAGTAGCCATCACTTACGACTACACATTGTAAAGTGACCCCTATTCGTTGTGCATAAGCCTTGGAGGTGTCGAGCTGTGCGTAGTTGAGTCAAGTACAGTAGCCATCACCTCAACGTGTAGTTCCGACTACACGTTGAGGTGATGGTAAACGTGTAGTCGGAACTACGCGTTGTAAAGTGACCTCTATTCCTTGCGCACAAGGCTCACCTCGTGCTTGAAGGTGTCGAGCGGCGCCGCGTCGGGCCGCAGCGACTGCACGTGCAGCAGCTTGACCGCCACCGCGCCGTGCCAGCTGCCGCGGTACACCGTGCCGAAGCGCCCGCGCCCGATCACCTCCGACAGCTTCAGCTCGTCGTACGGGATGTCCCACTCTTTCATTGACAACTGGAATAAGAAGGTCGGTTTGAAGACGTATTTACAGGAACTTAAGCATGGGTGGTAGGAATGACGACCGTTTTCTTGGTGCATTGGTTCGCGATCAGTACTCCAAAACCAGCGGTTGCGGGTTCGATCCCGCAAGAGCAAATATTTATGTAATGAGCACGAGCGCTCGTACCTATGTAATAGACGTTTATAAACGTATATAAGTTTGTCTATTATTTATTCTAATCGCCATAGCTCAGGCTTAGTTTGAAGGTAGGTTCCAACAGTTACATTTGAAACAAAACATTTTTTTAGGAAACAATTAAAGTGCTTAAGTTGTGTCATGAATAAAATGCACTTTGGACGTGTTTTTTCTGTTCATTATTTGATTATTTAAGGGGATTGGTACCATGTATCCTGCTTTTGTCATTAACAACAAGTGTCATAATTAGACAACCGTCTCATAAATAAACAAGGCCTAACAAAAAAGTCTAAACTTTTTGTAATAACACCGTATGAAAGTAAAGCAAACTTGCAAACAAATAGCTTAAATTATAAAGACAATTTTAACAATATAACAACAACCATATATGAGTTTAATCTAATTTAAATATATTTTTATATGTTTATTGAGCTCATCTCATTATTGACAAGATTTTACTTCATAAACGATGTTGCCAGTTTTATTACGAACTTTAAATAATACCAGTGTCACTGACTTATACTTCAAAACAGAAATTACAAGATGGTGCTGAAAACGAGCAGCTTAAAAAGTAGAGGCAAAATAACAATGGACGAATGAATATAATTCGAAAACGCTAATTTTTGTTGAGTTAATTCACAATAACCAGATATTATTCGCGATCAGAAGTTTAGTAAATATTCGTACTTCCTCAAAAAGTCTCCTACGGTTCATAAAGTCCGTCATTTTACATCACACTACACTACAGTCTAAAGTTTCTCAAATGAAAGCTTAACAGAACAACATGTCTCTCGCACAATGAGCACTCTGTCATTCAGAGATCAAGGGCTCGGTACGATGTTTATTATCGTGCTGAATTTCTGACTCAGTATCCCGCATCAGACGGTGTCCGGATAGTGGTGGGAGTATATCGATAGTTGGTGTATCGATGTTTTGTAATATGTTTATGGCGTATCGATGTTTTGTTTCAGTGCCTGACACGCTCGTAGCACGATCTAGCCAAAGGGCACCGACCGATTCAATCTCTAAACAAAGGATACGAGGTTGTTTGATTAAGTTGTGTTTACTCGTGATTATAAGCAAAACTTGAATGATAAGACAAATTAAAAGTCAATCTAGGTGGCAGTTTAAAAAAATCTGCTTATTTAATGATAAAGGCTTTATACCTATTCAATGAATTCGTTTGTTTCTCTTGTCAATCTTGTCATACCTAGTTTTTTAGATTTCATTAGTCATACTGATACAGACGACCGTCTTGGTGTAGTCGTTCGCGAACCGACTTCTAAACGGCGGTTGCGGGTTCGAATCCCGCAAGGGGCAAATGTTTGTGTGATGAGCACGAACATTTGTACCTAAGTCATGGATGTTTATATGTATTTAAGTATGTCTATCCGTTATCCTAGTCACCATAGCACATGCTCACGCTTAGTTTGGGGCTAGGTAATTGGTGTGTTTGTTAAAACAATTTATTATTATTTATTAATTTATTATACTCAAGATAGAATGTCGAGACAGCACATTAACTGTGTTTTAAAAATATCACAACTGTTACAAAATACATAGAAAAACGAACTAACAAAATCATCATATTTTTGTGCATACGAGTACATCCGTACCAATCAAAGCATATCTTTAGCAGCCGAGAGTTTAATTTGTTACTGTACGCGTGCTTAACTGCAATTAGTGCTGAAATTATAGAACAATTTACGAATTACATATTTAGGTGATTCACCGGTGTCCTACCGGATGACACAGTCGATAAATTTTTGTGGGCGAAGTTTAATTTAATTTCGTAAAACTTGCACAATAATGGGGTACCCTTTCGGGATACCAACGTATGCTCCGTGATTTGCGTAGTTTTTGAGTTATGATTTTTTTTTCTGAATTTTTGAGAATTTTCGACTTGAACAATTAAAAATTTGTTTACTTATACAAAAAAATCAAAAAAAAAATTTTTTTTTAGATTTCTTTTTTGCAAATTAATCTTCGTAGAATGTACTCTTAAGCCTAAAATAATCACATTCGTTACTTTGAATAAAATTACGAAAATGTTGGTCCGAAGTGTAAAATTTACGTTACATGAAATATGGCTTAAAATTTCAACTTTAGATTTAAAAAATAAATAGGTGGCATAATGGTTTTAAAGTAGTTTTTGAAACTTTTCCAGACTTTTTGGTTAGTTAACAAACTAATTAACGCTAAGAATGACAAAATGGCAAAAAAAAAATTGTTATCTAATGTAGTGTATGACGTCTCCCTTTCATACACGTTATATATGCATGTAACCGATAGCATAAGTTGAGTAATAAACTAATATTGGAACGTATAACATCTTTCACTGTTACTCCCGGGGCCCATCCTTACATGGCGACCCTGCCAGTGCTGCCTTCGGGGCAGTGCTGTGCAAATTAAGATAAGATTTTTTATTTTGCAATAATTTGCAAGTTTGAACATTATAATAAATTAAAGTGTGTCGAAAAAAAAGACTTAATTGAAGTGAAAAACACATTGTTGTTTGCGTACCGTACCGTTGTTGCGTGGACTGATAGGATGGTGTCTAATAAAGAAGAAGAAAAAGATATGTGAAAAGAAGATATGAAGGAGAAAAAGTAAAAAGTGGTTCCTGGCTGCCGGGTGAGCGATGGTGTCAGATGGAGAAGCGTAAGAAGAATGTAGCTGGGCGCAGGGAGAGTTGGTGTCGGATGTCGAAAATTATGCAGGGTGCCAGGAGTTGTTCCTTACCGTGAAGGTTGCTGCCGGGAGGTCGGCGTTTCGCGAGCGACGACCTCGGAAAGTGGTGAAAGGTTCGGTGTTAGGAAGTGGCCCAGAGTAGTTTTAGTTATTATAAAAGAAAAAATGTAATCCCATTTAATTTAAGAATATTATTACATAAACATCGCACTGTTAGCAAGTTAGTTTTAAAAAAATATATATACAAAAACTTAAAGATTATCTTGACTCTACCTGTCATTACGATTAATTTTTTCAGTGTTTCGATTTGGAAGGAATGTAGGCAGATACTTTTTTCCATTTAGGCTTTTTTTTTAAATTAATAAATATTTTAATGTAATAATTACAGATTTCTATTGCACCAAGACAGCAGGTATGTAAATTTTTTTTTTCTCATACAAAAATGGAAATAAGTACCTTTTGTTAACGAAAACTCATTTTAATCCCCTTACTATTGCCTCAGTATAATTACTGACTATATAATAGTTACTGTATAATTTTCCTATTTACCATTGAGCATTCAAAAAAATTTCACAAATACGTATTTAAAATAAATTCATTAAATAATTACCATAACTAAACAATACAGTTGTCTGCAATACCTATTATCATTTAAAATTATGTTTCTTTTTTCCAACTGGTGAATTAAGCGAATATTCGATTTCGATGCTTAGACACAAATATCTAACTAAATATCAATGTTAAGCTTTAAAAGTAATTATAATAATATTGTTAAAATATACATTGACCTAATTTCATTAAATTGTGACTGGTTACAAAGAAATTGCTGACGTATCGACACGTGTATTACGACGTATCGTCTTGAAATTGGAAGCAGCTTCAAGTTACCGGCTAGTTGAGAGGTGTTATTAAGTATCTACCACGAATTGTATTTTGCTCGTAATAACTTGTCTGATATCAATTCAGTTTACTGATAATCAAGATTTTTATTACTCACAAGAAAGTAGTTACCAAATTTTTCCGATTTAGAGTCTTTTATAGATATGACATGATCACCGATGACCGATACACAATAGGGTTGTCAGTTTTTTTTCACTAATAATACAATTTAAGCCACTTTATTATTTGTTCGGTAACTTATTTAAAGTTTGATATATTACAGTGTCTTATTAATGTGATGATTAAATATTAAAATGATTTATTACAAAATGATTATGTCTAAAAGAGTTTCAATTCATGTAATAAATAAAGTAAACAAATGTTGTTAAAGTAATGTTGTGCTATTGTGGTTGTAAAGCAGTTTACTTTTCTTGTATTTACAGATTTTAGAGCACCTGCACATGTAAGAAATTTTAACAATAAGTGCTAATTACGATACTGTTGCCAAATCTACTAAGACTACATGATGGTTTTAAGAATTTTTTTTTCTTCAATTAAATGCGTATATATATATATTTATTAAAATTATTGTTTGGAGCACTTTAAATTAATTGTATTTTATTTAAAAAAATGCACACATGATACGATTTCTTTTACGAGCATTTTTTTGTAATAGTATTATTATTTACGCAAATTGACACAGACGTACTTGTAGGAGTGTTCCATATAAGTGTAGATAGGATAAGCACGATGGTAAAAAGCGTTATTATGGCCGATTTTCAAATTAAATATATTTATCAAACATTTTAAGAACACAAATATTTTTTTTAAAGGCAGAAATTTTGATTTGGTAATTATTAGGTCTGTATTTTTTTAAATGAGTTAATGGTATCATATATTTTTTCTCTTTATAAATGAATAGCTTTTATCATTATGTTTGCGTTAGTAGGTACAGTTGGTAACAGTAGTACTTACAATGTTTTGAAATAATTTAACAAATAAGGCGACATGCAGACATTCCGAGCGCATTTCCAAGTAGATGCAAAGGTAACCATATAAGTAAGTAGGTAAAGCAAAACTAGTAATTTAACTCTTTTGTAAACATAGATAAGCCACCCAGGTGAATCACGATAGTTTCAAAACTCTGTTTATTAGATTACTTGCATGTTTGTAGAAATATTTAACATGGATGATATTTTAAACTTTGCGATAACAAATAAGATGTTGCACTTTAAAAAGAAATATTAATTTTACAACCGATTTAGACTTTACACGGATTAACAAATTACATCAAAATCGTAACAAATATGAATATTACGATTTATGATGGTTTTATAATAAGCTAATAATATGGAACGTTATTAAGCAAGTATTAAAAATCTTTTTGTAATCCAATTGAGTGCAATTAGGTACTGTGCTATAAAAGGAGATTAAAAAAAATTATAGAACGAGGATTTCGACTTGCGAATAATTTGGCTACTAAAGTATTGTGCAATGCAATTTAGGCTGATCACCTAAAAGCTTTACAATATTTTTTTAAGTCTAAATAAATACTCGATTTCTTGTATTTGATTGTTGTATTAGGTGTTGTGTTTTGAATGAATATGTAGGTAAAATGGAAATAATTGTTTTTCGTAAATGTGGATGGACTAGGATGAAACGATTGGACCCTATATAGATATAAAAAGAAAAGAGTAGTGTCGAAGTAAGGAGTACACAGCGGATGTACAAAGATTTATTAAAGATCATGTCCTTCAGGGTAAACGCGACGTGAACGAGCTTCATCGCTGATACCTGTTGGAGACATTGGAGGTCTTAATTCATGATACTCTGCTATACGAATTATAATGTAATAAATGATACAAGGAGAGTTTGGTCCTTCCATTCGATCATGGTGCGAACGAGCTTTCCTCCGTGAGATAAGTTGGAGTCCATAGAGACTTAAATCATAACCTCCGTATAGGTACAAATAAGTATAAGGGCGTGCACGACCCAAATTATAAATAAATAAATATAATATTAAGTCGACTATAAAATATAAAAAATAATGTACCAATGAAAAAAAAAATGAATAGGTCTGGCCGGCCGATGTTCTTTTTAAATGACTAATAAACATGACATTTATAATGATTATTATGTACGTACAAAATGACAATAAGGGTATTGTACACGTATAAGGTGCACCAAACCAACCAACTAATGATGATTATGATAAATAAAGAGGTAAATAAATGGTAGGAGAATACATAATAATTATGGACTTTATTACTTAACAATGAAAGCCTGACGAGGTAATTCTTGTTATGAAATACAGGGATTTGACATATACGTACTAAGGTACCTATACTTATTTCAAATATGGTGAGAATATTTTTCTTTAATGAAGAGAGAAATCTATTTCTTGAGGAAGATGAGTAAAAATGTAATAATGCGTTATCATAAAATAATTATTATACTAAGAAACTCCTATGTTTTTTTTCCTTGCTGACTGTACTTTATAAAGAAACCTACTGGTTTACTTAATGTTTGCATGGAGGTTGATTTAAACTGCTAAACAAGCTAATCTTTTTAACTATCATGTAAGCAATCGAAATAAAGTGATTTTATATACTACTTAATTGCTAACAGTTGCGGTGCTAGGCTAGCTATGTATACATTATGATCAATGTTATTTCTTTTATATGAAAATATATTGTTTTTGTATTTTATTAACTATGACGGTGACAAGTTGGTAAAATGTATTATCTAAAATAATATTTTTAATAGTATAATGGTCATAACAAAATTGTTGTCACTTTAAGTTATTTCATATTTAATTTATCATTGATTTTGCAAAAATACGAAATGTATTACTTATAGATATTTATTATAAAATATTTTACTGACGATTTTGAGAGATAAGTAAAGTCAAGAAAAATTTTGTTTTTCTTAATCAATTCACCAAATAATATAATCAAAATCGGACTACTTATATCAAAAACATGATTCAATGTAATTTGTAATTCTTTACTGTAAGTTTGAATATGTAAACTTTATAAAAGCACACTAACATTTTGTTGTCTGTAAAAACTGAATAATTTTACTTTTCTTATTTATTATGTTTTAGGAGGTAAGATGTATTCAATGAAAAAAAAGTCGTTTGTTAAAATTAATTCTAATTGACTTGGCTGTTTTATACCAATTTTGCATTTGGCTTATACTTGTAATACTGTTTAATATAAAAAAACATTGTTTCTTTTTTTTTAAAAAAAGGGGGGAGGTGTAGTGTATGACGTCTCCCTTTCATACACGTTATATATGCATGTAACCGATAGCATAAGTTGAGTAATAAACTAATATTGGAACGTATAACATCTTTCACTGTTACTCCCGGGGCCCATCCTTACACTAATGGCCAAATTGTTTAGAATATTCCGCCTCGATGTTATTAAAGCTGAGAGTCTGAAAAAATTTTAGAAACTACTTTATAACCATAGAGTCACCTGTTTCGATTTTTAATTTAAAGTTGAAATTATAAGCCATAGTTCATGTAATTTTACACTTCGGACCAACATTTTCGTAATTCTATTCAAAGTTACGAATCTGATTATTTCAGGCATAAAAATACATTTTACGAAGATTTAGTTGCAAAAAGGAAATCTCATAAAAATCTTCACCCTTTTTATATTTTTTTTTTGAAATTGAAATGAAAATTTTTTTCGATAAAAACATTCTCAAAAATTTAGAAAAAAAAACATAACTTTAAAACTACGCAAAATCGCGGAACATATATGAGGTACTCTGTCTCTGGACTTCCGCTTTACCATACTTCTTGGGACACCCTGTATGATTCATCGCTATCGATCATAGCACAGCCCTATCAAGCGAGAGCTTTATCTGCGCATGTTATCGTAACGCGCGCTTAACTGCAATTAGTGCTACCATTAACGGAACGCTTCGTTAGGGCTTTGGCTTCTTTTGGGACATGTGACATGCGTCATCTTTCTAAGCTATTTAGAAGAACTTATTGTTTTATTTAAGGTGGCGGTGACTGGAGCTTACCTAAGTGTGTGATTACGATGTGGAGAATAGAATAGCCATAAACGCTTTTTATATTTTTTGTGAAGCTCACATCAAAAAGCAGAATATACTGCTGGAACACGTGTGGGTAAATTACTGTTGCGATTACTTATTAATTATATTTAGTAATTTCGTCACCTGTCGGTGTCCGGTTGTGTGTTGTATTTCATAGTATATAACAAGGTCGTTTCCCACGGACCGTACGCTTAGATTTTTTGACCTACGCAACACATGCATATTATATAGTAGAGGGAAGGATTATGTGATGTCGTAAAAACATGTGCTTACATTGCAAACTTTGGCTAAATCTTAGAAGGATCAAAATAATGTAGGCAGTATTTTATCTTAAAAAGATCTATAAAAAAGTCAGCGACGGTATATGTTTATATCACCTAACCAAATTAAATATGTCACATAACTTTGTGCATTCAATGGAGATCAAAATTATCCTATCATAAATATTAAATAAGTATATCTGCACGTCCGTCCCCAGCACCCGTGCGAAGACGGAGCGGTTTGCAAGTTTGCACTAATTTAGTACTGTTTGAGGACGTTTCTTCCATTAAGGTGGGCTTACACGGGCAACTAAAATTGCTCAACTCCTGTCAATATTTGTCATCTATGATGTCACGGCTGCTGCTGAGATACGGCCACACAATACTATACAACATGAAGCAACTTTAAAAAAACTAGGTAATGCAAGTCAATACATTCATACACTAGCAATTCACCGACGGCTCGTGAACGCTTTTGTAACCATGAATTTCAGTTTCGACATTATGGATGATATGTGGAATATATGGAGCAATCAAAAGCAATATTACCGAGACAATTCGACGATTCACTCCAGATTGATACATTACAGTTACCGAGTAATTATTGTCAAAAAACTGCCTGTGTAAGCGCACCTTTAAAGATGCTGTTATTCAATGATAGATGGAATATAGGTCCACCCCGGGCACCGAAATCACAAACTTAAGTTCGTGATGGCAGCTGAACGATCCTAAAAGCGGTGGTAGGCTCCGTTAGGTTATGTAGTACCTAGTAGGCCTGGTAGCTACCACCTTCCCACGGAAGCCCGGCGCCAAGCAGCTTGCTGTGTTCCGTCGGTGAGTGGGAGTGCCAGAACCTTCTAGATGAGCTCGCTCCACCGTCGACTCTGTCTACGCCACCCGTGGGGTCAAGAGCGAATCCAATCCAATGAGGGATTTTCTGACAGCTTAAAATTTTAGTTCAATTGTATTGATGGATGGCGCTATTTATCTAAGCTATATAAATAATACACTTCTGGACACATCTATTGGCCCACCTTAGTGTTTAGGTTTCGATGGCCCCTACCGAAATATGATTGCTAGATTGAACAAAAACTGTTGATGCAGTTTTAAACCTGATACATTTTACCATCTTTTTCGATCGTATTGTTTTAAATTTGAATTCAGAATACCATACGACATGGAGCTACGCCTAACAAGTCGGATATGCGCCTTGTTAAATTAGGCATATGCGCCTAGGCAATTGATTTTTGAATAAAAAACATGTTTTATCAAATAAAGGTTTAATTTAAAAACGCGTGTTGCCTCCATGGGCATCTACCACAGCTCTCATACGATTAGGCATAGAGTTTTTCAACCGCTCTATGAAATTTTGAGGGATCATCTCTCATTCCTCTTCTATGGCAGTTTTCAACTCCTGCATCGTCTGGGCAACTGGCTGACGAGATCTAACACGTCTTTTTAGCTCGTCCCACATGTGCTCAATGGGGTTCATGTCTGGGCTTCTGGCTGGCCAGTCCATAACTGTGATGTTCACATCCCGAAGATATTCCCTGACGATGCCGGCCGCATGGGCTCTTGCATTATCATGCATAAAAAGGAAATTTGGGCCCACATAGTCCGCGTATGGTATCACGTGTGGTTCTAAGCACTCACGAATGTACCTTTCAGCATGCTCGCGGATATACCGCCCCAGACAGTCCATGAGCCACCGCCATAAGCAACCCTCTCTTCAAAGCAGCATTGTGCGAAACGCTCTCCCTAACGTCGGTAGACCTTCTTCCTTCCATCATTGCCATGTAACACAATTTTAGACTCATCAGAAAAGAGTACACGGCTCCAATCTTGCTGTGTCCAATTTAAATGACTGCGTGCGAAATGAAGGCGCGCTGTTCGGTGGCCTCGCGTTAGTTTGGGCCGATTAGCTGGCTTGTGTGGTACCATATCGCGTTCTTTTAACATTCTCCGAACAGTTCGAGCGCTCACAGATACTCCGTGGAAGTCGCGAAGTTGGTTTTGAATCTCAATGGAGGTAAGGTGACGATTTCTCAAGCTGGTCGTCACGATGAATCCATCCTGCCTTTCAGTTGTGACCCGAGATCGTGGCCTTCCTTGGCGACAAACAAAACCGCCAGTCTCTAGGTACCTCCGATAAACATTTCGGACCGCAGATCGACTTAAATTAAGCTGAGCACTCACGTTTCTTTGGCTGTGTCTGGCCTGAATAAGTGCCACAGCTTGGGCGGCGACTTCAGGTGAAGTATCCATAGATTATTGATAGAACCTCACCTGAATGTTAAGCATAAGTAATGTTTGTTGCAAAACCAAAGATATCAATCACTTTTTCAAGAATTAAATCCAAGTAAACCAATAAAACCAAGTTTTCTTAGTATTCGATTGTTTGAAATCAACAAACAGGCTCTAGATTGTCTTTTGTTTTTTTAAATTCTGTGTTCGAAATTCAAAAAAAGACTATTGAATCAAATTGTGAATGTGCCAGGTACAAAACTGCATAAAAACTTTTTGCTCGACCTAATATAAAATTTTAGCTAGGACCAAACGAAACTGAAAATACAAGGTGGGCCAATAGATGTGTCCAGAAGTGTAATATTCGAAATCATAGAGCATAAAACAATAACAAATTATTGTAATATTATGTGTACAAGCATATAGTGGAAGTACTTACGTAAAAAATTTGCGAGTTTAAAAATGCAGTAAAATTTAAATTTTATGGAAAAAACGTCCTCATGATCAATGAATTGTTAAAAAAATTACCTGTTAGTACGCGTGAATCTAAAACATGCTAAACATAAACATTATAACATAATAAAAGGTAAAATCAGCCTTTTTCTACCTGGCTTAGGTTGTTGAGCGCCATCTGGCAGATGTTTGAGTAGTGATTTTTAACAATAAGAAAATGCCTTATTAAAAAAATAAAAATATGAACAACAATACTCACGCTGTTCTGCCTAGGCCAGCGCGAGTCCGCATGCTTGTTGGACAGGTCGAGCGAGTCCGCCCGCTGCGCGCCGCCACTGTCGGTCGACCCCGAACCACTCAACGACACGCAGCGGGAACCATCTGTTGGTGACGAAGTCATTATAGAAAAGGATATTAAATCAAGCAATCTTAAGCTATACAGTGCTATTTAAAAAATACAGTGTTTTTTTTTATTCATACAGACCTACTTGAATCATACACTCCATTCACAACCATATCGCGGGTTCTACACATTCTATATTTGTTTTTCTATCGGCCTCTTCCCATGCATCTACTAACTTTAATATTCATCACTCTTTATGTCACATACTAGCAGTTCCCCGCGACTTCGCCCGCGCCAAATTCGGATTTTCCATACAAAATTTCACTCCCATTTTACCCTCCTGATGATTTTATATCGCGACAAAAAGTAGCCTATGTCCTTCCCAGGGTCTCAAACTATCTTTGTACTGAATTTCATTTAATTCGGTCCAGTAGTTTCAGAGCCTATTCAATACAAACAATCAAATCTTTCCTCTTGATAATATTAGTATAGATAACAATTATGTTTTTAATAAAATATTTGTATTTTCTGTATGTAAAATAATAAGTTTGTTCACTGTTACAACTACGTACTCACCGCTCTTGACGCTCGAGTTTAATTCTTCCTTCTGTTCGTGGTTGGCGCGAGCCGGCGACTGCACGTGGCCGTGCCCATGGCCGGGACTCGACACTGCTGCTGGCTTCACCTCTGTGGGGAGCAATTGAAAAGGATTAAATCCATTTCATAGCTTGGGTTTAATATTGAAGTACCGATTTCTCAGTTGTTTTATATTGTTAAAACAGTTCAGAAACATCGGAAACTCACAAAAAAAGGTACGAAAAGGCGAAGGGGAGATGAAAATGACGGCTAACCCCAAAGTTTAAATGTATAGCGACTCTTGCTAGTATACACTAAGTGCAATTTATGTCGCGCAACGCGTAAAAAGTGTCTCGGTGACACTTCGACGACGAGTCTGGGTTGTCATAGCGACAAGCTGTTTACGGGCGGGTGAGGGGGGTGGGCGCGGCCAACGCGGGGGACGAAGGCGTCGAGCTGTTGCACGACGACGTATTCGACGATGAGTCCGGGTCGCTTTGTAATGTCCTCCTAGCTCAATTGCGACTACAGTGGCCAGCGACTCCAGAGCTGTGTCAAAGATATTTCGCCTTGTAAGGTATAACATACCGGGGAAGTGGAACTGCTGCTTGTGCGGCGGGTGAGGGGGGTGGGGCGGGTGCGACGGCGTGGCGGGCGCGGCCAACGCGGGGGACGAAGGCGTCGAGCTGTTGCACGACGACGTATTCGACGATGAGTCCGGGTTGCCCTGTGGACGAGAGTGGGGAATTAGCTAATTGATTGTAATTTCGAACAACTTAGGCCCGCTTGCTCATGTCCGGATTAGCTATTCCGGACTTATTCAAGGCCTTATATCTAAGTTGAAAGCCCACTTGCACAAGTCTGGATTAGCTAATTCGGAAGATCCACTTACAACAGTCAGGATTAGCTTATCCGGGCGGGCACAAGTGGGCTTTCAACTCAGATAAAAGGCTTGGAATAAATCCAGATTAGCTAATCCGAACGTGCGCAAGTGGGCCTTACAATTTATATTGTTAGTACAAACAAATCAAGTTATAAAAGTATTGTTTATAAGATCCGTTTTTTCGAGCCAAGTATTGTGTGAAGTTTATTTATAATCATTTGAAATGAAGTGTATTAATATTATATTTATACAGGTTTTAATCGATAGTTCAACTCTAATACTAGTAATGAGGACGTTCACCACACGCTTACTACGGCCGTCAGCGCCAAAATGGCGATAATCAAATGGCTTCGTTTTTAAGTCGACAAGCGTACATTTAGAGGACAGTGCCTCCCAGCGACCTAAGGTATAACGCTACCATTTTTCATATTTTTCGGTTTTAGAAACTGAACTATTTTCTCTGAAACAAAATTAATGACATTTCATCTTTACAGGTCTGCTTTCCGTATTGCACCAGCAGCGATGATAGCACTGATATCGCGCTCACAAACCCTTCCGATTTGGTGTTAGCGAGCCAACGATAGCTGTAAAGACGTTACGGATGACGTCGCTACCGCGACCATTTTGCGCTCACGGTGATATCGCTCTCCAGCGTTAGCACTGTGTGCGCGCTGTCAAAGGATCTTGTTAATACCCGTACCATATTGCGTCATAAGTACGTTAACACTGAAAATTGACTTATTTTTGTGAGTCATTTGCTAATTTTTAACCGTCTTTTTTAACCACAATAAAAAATAAAAAAAGGATTAATAATTACCTACTTCAGCAAAAAGTGGCATAAACAAAAGTTCATTTCCTAAAACTGTATCGTTCCGAATACAGCTGTCAATTATTCACGTAAATAGACTGAAATTATTATACAAATATTATTTTTAAGCTAAGCTAGATTATAATGTAGGAAATAATTAAAATTCTTTAAAAAAAAAACGAAATCTGAATCATTTCATTTTTACCTTTTTATAAAATAAATATTTTAGAAATTCAAAGCACTGTCAAGGAGTTTCGGAACTCTGAATTGTAATTGTCACTTGTCAATTTGGTTTTGGCATTGTATACACTGACCTGTTTTTCTACCACTGGACTGACTGTCCCACACAAATGACAGCTAATTTTGTGTACCTATTTAAAACACCATCTGCAAGTGTCTCGGCGCGATACAAGAACTAATTTTGACGTATACTAGGTAGGTAGTTACAACAACCTACAAGAGTAGGTAAAAAATTGAACAGGCATTTTTTTTGTGATATTTCCAAAATGTGGTTAAACATTGATAAAATATTTTTGGTAGTGAAGAGCTTAATAAAAACTAGACTCTTGAGAGTAAATCAAGCTGGTACTAATCCTCATAGTAAATTGAACATTGTCCTAATCCTATTGGCGCAATACGGAACGCAGCCTGGGTTATGTGGTCGGTGACGTCACTGGTGGCAGGCCTGTATAACCCCGCGTATGTAGCAAAAACGTACCTACGCGCGGCGACCCCTTGGAAAGTGCTAAATCAAGTTGAGTTGCGAGCGAGCAACGAGACGCCAGCGCGTTTTATTCACCGGCGGCGCACGGCACTAATGTGTGGTTTACGTTGTTGGCTGGAAGAGCATTAAGTGCTAGAAAGGTGCGCTAGATGCCGTAAGTAGCTTCTTGTAGCAGTCAATCCTATCGCGTCGCATGATAGTACGTCACTGAATAGGTTTAGTGTATTATGATTCATATTCCAGAGTTATAAGAATGAAATTATCTCGCAATGGATTTCTGTAGGTCTCTAAACGAGCATGTTCTCGACTCTGAGGTGAACTTAACTACACCATATCGTTGACGATATTGAGTAGATATTTCTTTGAACTTCATAGCGAAGTCATACTTCTGTACGGAGTACTAGTAGTTATTCTGTGGTGGTGGTACTCACCGCGTGGTGGTGGTGGTGCGGCTGCGGCTGGCGGCGGCGCGGGCGGGACGTGAGCGACGCGAACAGCCCCGCCCCGCGCGCCGCCACCGGGGACGCGCACCCGTAGTAGCCCCCCGTCACCGGCGCCGCTGGAGGGACGAAACAAATAATAATAATCACTAATTGTTCCGCAGTAGCCCCCCCTTATATGCGCCGCTGGAGCAACGAAACCGTTGAGATCGACGGTACGCACTGACGGTCGGCCAAGCACTGTAACAGGCCTAAATGTGCCCAAGGAACAATCATCGTAGCGACTTCGAGACCTCATATGAGTTACTTTTGTAAAAATCACATCTTTGACCATAATCATCTTAGCGTTATCCTGGTTGTACACTCGCATGCGAAGGCGCAGGGTCCGCTGACCGTGATCCAGGATTTGGCAGATCAGGTAATTACAATGGTGCGACTGCCATCTGACCTCCGTAACCCTGTTAAAGGGAACCTGCAGATTTCCTCACGATGTTTTCCCTCACCGTAAGAGCATCGATTAGTGAAACAACTAATATTCAAACTGAAACTTCCAATGTTATAAAAACTCAGAAAAAGTCATTGATACATGGCGGCACATGGGATTACCCACTAGCCACTGCGCCACCGACGCTCCAATCGAAAATTCGAAATCGCATCTTTCACCAGTTCATCAAAAATGTTGAAGCTCTATCGAATGCAAAAACTACTATGTAAATTGAATCTTATCAACGTAATAAAATACACGTAGACGTACATACCGTCTTTGTGGAATTTTTCTTTGAACGCGACCACGAATTCTGGGGGAAGACCGCACGAGGGAGGAACTTTGCTTTCGCAGTCTCTGCAACAAGACATAATAACAAATCAATACTAAATACGTCTGGCTTTTCAGTTAACGTTTTGATACATAAATATAAACTTATGTATTTTGTAAAGATTTTCCTTACAGTTTCATACTAATGTGCAATCTAAATAAGGTTAAGCGCAATAGTAGATTGTTATACAAGGGACGAAAGTGACCCATCGCCAATAGCTCGAGAGTGGAATTTGTGCTTTCACCCGAGTTAAACATACTATTTTTCATTTCGACTGTGAGGAAAGAAATAGTGCATTTCTTTTTTATGCGGTGCAGTTGAAGGTGCTTTCTGATTCATATCCGCGAAGCGCCCAACCGGTACTATCGATAGTTCAGACAAAAGCAATAGTATGGATAGAATATCGATAGTATCGAAAGACTCTCGATAGTAATTATAGTATCGATAGTTTAACGGAGCTATCGATACTATAAATTACTATCAATAGCTCCGTTAATATAAATACTATCGACACATAAGCAATACTATCGATAGTATCAAAGATCAATATTAAAATCACTCTCGATAGCTGATACAGCTCTGAATATTGCAATAACTATTAATACTCTCGATAGTGGCCTTTTATTCAACAGTAGGAGTATAAAGTTGGAGGGAAAAGCTATTTTCCACCCGGCTATCTACACATGAAAGTTCAACTTTCCGAATAGGTGAGAATAAAAATTATAATCGACTCGTTTCACGGTCAAATATGACGAAATATCGTGACATTGTTGAGAATTCTACTCTGGCAAGAAACAGAACTTATCCTAATAATCAAATCCTTTGTTTTATACATGGTTTACTCGAAACAAGATTAAAAAAATAACACTTACACATTAAAAAACGGTGAGAGAGAGGTGCTCGTGACGCAGTAGCGGCATTGCTTTGGTAGTGATACCAAAGTTAAGCAACACACGGCGCGGTCGTGATTGGATGGGTGACCATTCCGACCATTTAAGTGCTTCGGAAGGCACGTTAAGCAGTTGGTCCCGGCTAATATCTGTGGTATTAGTCGTTAAGTCTGGTCAGAGGCCCTATGGCGGCTTGATAACTTCTGACAGTCAGGTTTGTCACTTTCCTTACATACACCCCCCCACCAATCCGCACTGAGCCCGCGTGGTGGAGTATGACTCGTACCTCACAATAGTTAAGGTGAGGCCTTTTTCCAAGTGTGGGATCTAATAGGCTGACTTTACATTATAAACAAAGATAAAAGGAGAATAGAGAATCTATAAAACTTGACACTTGTCTTGACCATAAGGCAGACGTATCGCTCCGCATTTGACGTTAAGTTGCAGTGCACTGTTAAAATAACGTTCAAGTACATACCCGTCTCTCTCTCTCTCTCTCTCTAGCCACACTAACCTGTGGCACTTGAACTTGCACTCCTTGCACTTGAGGCCGGAGCCGAACAGCATCTGCTTGTCGCAGTAGTCGCACGTCGCGATCATGTTGAACGTCTTCGTGAAGCGGTGCGCGATGTCGTGCGCCATACAACGACTGACTGTCGGCGTGCGGGGGGAGCGGGGGGCACCGAATTGGGCCTGTGGATAGAGGGATTCGGTTAAAACACTAATCAAACTATCCATTCGTGTTGAATCTTACTTAGAAAATAGGAAGATGTTATTATATTTTTATAACTTAAGCAATTATTTTGCAAGTTTTTACGAAATAGGAAGATGTTATCGCAGTTCACTACTTAGGTTCCTACCTTCCTAGTTAGAAAGGTGTTTATGGCCCCACTCTGTAAAGTACTTAATACACCATCCTATTTGTAGCTTCCTAACTAGGATCCTACTTAAGAGCCTAACTAGGTAGGTAGGATGGATAGGCAGGTGCTCTACTCTAATAACTCATTGTCCGTATTTTAGCATCTAGCTGTCGCGCTCGCTCACGCTGACATGCTGGTATTAGTGAGAAGGACGGCTACAGCGGAAACTACGGATATTGTCGTACAGAGGAAGGAACCTAAGTAGTTAAATACAATTACATCTTCCAATTTCCTGAATAGGATGCTACACAAATATAGCACAGTGTAATAAGTGCTTAAGACGAAATATAATCGATGCCTTGCAAATGTAAGAAAAGCTCAGTCAGGAAGAAGCGCGTTGAAAATTATTTTTTACCCGACTGCGGAAGGATGGTTATGTTTTTCGAGAGTATGTATGAATAATTGTTTGGCACGCCCTACAGCCAAAACGTCTGGACAGTTTTTGACATTTGAGGTGTCGTTGAATTCGACAAAATTGTAGTAGTGACATTGGCTATGTACATTTAAAAATGGCGCCCGCAAATGGAAACAAAGGGGGGATTGAGTTTTTCCTTACCATAGCAATATGGGTATCAAATGAAAGCTAGTGACAATTATTATTTTATTTGAAATGGGTTTGCTCTTGACTCTAGACTAAGCCAGAGGTGGCACAGACAGAGTCGATGATGGAGCGAGCTCACCCAGAAGAAGCCTGTTCACTCTAAGTTTGAAGGTCTTTGGGTTGTAATCCGTTGGAAATGTGACAATACCATTTCAAAAATATAATATTTTTTGCAGTCAAGTGTTTTTTTTTTAATTATGTTTGTTTGTTATAATAGCAATTGACAACATCTCATTTTTATAATGGTACTAAAATTCAAAAACCATTTCGAGATTTGGCGATGCTCAACACGTTGAAAATATTTTAACATTTTTTAAGCAATGAATTCAGAAATATTTGAAAAAAAAAACTGAAAGGTACTATGATACAGGCATTATAAGGGGAACGTGCCTTTGCTTGGTTATCTGGTCTGATTTAAAAAAGTATTTTACCATACATAGAAGCTAGCTCTCATTTTAACATTTGACACTGACACTATGATGAGTGAGTGATACAAGGGATAATAGTAGTGTCGAAAATCGAAAAATAGATGGACTTCACTTCTATAGATCACTATAGAAGTGAAGTCCATCTATTTTTCGATTGTTTTAGTATAGTATAGTAAGGATTACTAAATATACACATGCATTTAAATGTTTATCTAGTATGGTGACGAAATCATCAATGTTTCTTTATTCATTTTATTGATGTTTCATTTGATTTTAAACACTATAAAAATTTAAGTAAGGGAAATTGCAACAAGCTTTTGTTAGGATGTGTTTGGGTAAAAATACTCACTGGGATTATTTATCTACTTCTTCATTACTTACTGTCGATATCTTACTGCTACAGAATACAACACTATAGACGTCAGTGTTTTTTTTATTTGAAATAAGGCGAAGGCGTGAAGTCGTCACATCCTTACTCTTGTTATTACGCTCTTTTAAAATGGAGAGTTTTTAAATAATTAAATTCAAGGGGAAATAATGAAAAGAAATAAAAAAGTAAAAAATACGTATGTTTTTTGACGGACTATAAGGAAAATATTTGAAATGTTGTCAATTCGAACGATTCGATGACACGTTCGTCTGCCGCGTGGAGTCGGCTAGGAACATTGAGCACATATCCCACTAGAGGGGAAATGGCATTAATTTTGTTTCAGAAAAATTCCGCCAAATCCGAAAGATTCCGAATGAACCGACTGAATGTCAAACACCGTATTAGTGATGGTCAATAAGAAATGAGTATCGATAGTCGATGTTATTGTTTAATTTAATGGGAACAGTATTTTATTACACCTAAGGTTAAACTTTTCACTAATGTGCAATATCCTAAATATAATATCTGATTCTTGTTCCTAAGAAATTTAAGTTAGTCATCAAATTAACCATTTAAAGTATGAATCATCAAAATTGTTATCAATCTATCCCTATTTCCATTAGTCACGCCATCACGCGTGAACGGCTGGACCGATTTCACTAATTCTTTTTTTGTTGTTTGTTATTGTCAGAAGAAAATTCTTATAAATTAAAAAAATAAGAAAATTGCGCGGAAAATTATTAAATTCAGGAATACTTAGCCACCATATAAAATTATTTCTAATCAAACCTTAGCGTTTTGGACGTTAAAACATTTTGAATGTAACCTTATGACGTTCGACCACTGACCTCTATAATACAAATACGCTGGACTGCATACTGTCAACCTAACAATGAAGTCATTTAATTATCGCAATTTTGGCGCTGACGGCTATAGTGAGCGTGTGGTGACCATCCACGGAACTAATTTGACATAAACATATGGTAGTTACTCTATCTTATTTTCCTGTACACTCGGTGGGGACGCTTTGATTTGACACAAAATTATGTGTTATTTCTTAGAGAATGTTTAGTCCAGCGTGCTTGTACTATAGAGGTCAGTGCGTTCAACATAGAATTGACAGATATCGTCAAAGAGGATTAAAAAAAAACTAAATAACAGGACAAAGTCTGTCGGGTCAGCTAGTATATAATAAAAAATAAACTTTTGTTTGTAAAACAAATTAACTTCCATAATAACTTGCAAATAAATTGCTTAAATTACAAAAACATGAATTTAAAAGCCAAGCACAGAGAAATTACATTGAAATCTAAATACAGTAAATATTTTTATTAAAATGCGTTTATTGTTTTTTAATTTCTATAAATTAAGAATAAGGCTCATACTTTATATACGACAGGAAACAAGTTTCTTAAAATCATGTTTTCCGATATATATCTACCTATTTACCTAAGAACAGAGGCATCACTTTCAAAGTTTTAAAGCCCGGACAAGGTTTTTTTTTAAAAAAACAGGCTGAGTGCGAACTCGCACACGAAATTATACCATTATCTACTTCATAGTCACTTAGTCACTTCAGGTTTTTCAGTGAATGAGAATGTAGGTAAATACGGTAGGTATTTTGTCTAGAAGGGATTGTTTTAATAATAAATCCACCTACATTATACATATTTCTGTGTAAATTGCCTTATTTCTTTTATTGGTATGGTTTGCCATAAAGATTTTCTATCTATTTGAAGGCTCCAATTCCTCATTCGCTTCTCATTACATCCATTCATCACCTTTATTATCGTCACACATCTTACAGTAATAGAATCGATACACATATATATTTACTCACGCCAACATCCATACTCTTTGCTTTCACTACGCATCTCATTGTTCATAATCCATTAAACTAAGAAAACTATCAAACGTCATGTCAAGTGTCAGCGTTTTGTTATTTGCAAGAAAATCAATAATTCTAACAAAACCTTCCTTGGTATAGGTAGGTTAATGTCATTTTTGCATAGGTATTGATTCTAGTGCGCAAGTGTAAATATTTGTGTAATCGATTATATCACTATACCTCCGTGCTGCCAAAGTACTAAAATAATTATTGTGTAATGTAAACTGTGCACTTAAGTGTCGATAAGTCGTACAACCAATTCAGCGCAACACTAGTAACGAGTGTTAACGAATAGAATGAGATGACATTATGTGCTAACCACTTAGTGAGAGCAAGATGAGACTTAAACGTCAGTACGCTTGACCGATTTATCTTGAGCCGTAGGAAAATTTTATGAACTTTTTAAAATTGCATAATTACTATTACCTACCGATGAAATGACATCACATCCGTTTTAAAATTCGATGTTTTGCTTTTTTTCTTACAACACAGTATAGAACAATACAACATTATGTTAATTATTTCTCAAATCTCATTTTTTCGTAACAATTCAAGTATTCACGTTGACATACCACACAGATCAATTGGTTTTTGACATACGGTTTTGACAGAACTGACACCTTCTATTGCGGTTGTCAGAGCAGATAAAGTTTCGGAGTAAAATAGTTTTTACTTCGCCTCTAGTAGGATATGTCCTCGATGGCTAGGAACTTATACCATAAAGCTCTGTATGCTTGTTTTCCATCCCAGGTGTACTAGCAATAGTATAGTCTGATTCGAGTCAGCGATACGATTAGACAATTTGAATTATCGCATAAAAAACAGTTGTTTTGAGCAACAATATTATTAGTTTTTTTCCTTAGAGCCCACACAATTAATGTAACAAAAGCTTACATTATTATTGCAGATGGAGGGTCGATGGAGCGGCGTGTTATCCGGTTCGGTGAGGTGCGGGGACGCGGGGGGCGTGGCTTCAGTGTTGCCAACCGCTGAAGATTGGCTGTTGTCACTAAAACAATTAACAAATATTTTACTTTTTAAAAGCTTCCGTGGCGACATGTTACTACTATCACCTTCTTCACTAGCAAATTCAACAAACGCGCTGCTTTGACTCAGCTCCTGCAGGATAGATGGCGTTGTTTGCCGTTCCATACAACGTGAACCACGATATGTAAGATTTACCACAAGCTTGACTACATTTAGATAAACCAAGACGGTGACCATTGGACTTTGGTCCCCGAACATAACACCTGTTCAGTAGGTAGCGCTTCAATTTTGCTTCCTAATCAGTTCCACTAAAATTTAAACTATTTATTTATAACATTTTGTCATCGAGTGCCTTCGAATCAGAGAAGCGTCTTTTTTTGCACGATTGGCGTCATCTTTAACTAACATTTCACATCAATTCATATTCGTGCGTGTAGTCTGACCGCGACAGATCGAACTTTTGACTAAAACTTTTCTCAATTGAATTAATTTTTGAGTGCAATATTTACCTTAGTAAGGTAAAAACTTGCAAGGAAATTCCACCCCTTGAGGATCGGAAGACCGCCGGCGGTCTCATAACAATTGAATTTCTATTGTGTCTCGAAACATAATCTCTGAAGTATTGAATAATAAAATACTCTTAATTCTATACCCACTAGTATTCATTTTGTACCTACCTCAAGTCTGAGGCGTCAGGTCGCACCGATAGCTGCGACTCGTGCGACCTCGACTTGGTCAATGCGGCGGGAGCGGGTAGACTGCAGTTTTGTTTCCGCTTGCTCACTGGTGTAGTGGGGCACTTCCCACCGGTGGCTGAGGACAAAACATTCATATTACTTAGTTATTTAGTCAGTCCTGGAAATATTGTAAGATACAGAGTGATCTAGATATAGTACGTGCCAGATAAACGTGCATAAAAGGTCATTCACTTTGACAGCTAAAACCTTGTGACACGTATAATTTGTCTTTTTAAGTAGCGATTATGACGACTTTTGATTTTTGGGTTCAAGGTCGACCCGTACCGAGGTTCATTTGTTAGAGAGATTCGTATCGCTACGGCTTATAGTTAAGAGTCGCCGCGCTTCGCATACTGGCGTGCAGTGGTACACGGGTGACGGTCTGCAGGGGTGACGTGTTAATGACTTTTTATGCACCGTTAAATGGCACGGACTATAGGAACATGATTTTTTACAGCTTCCAAGGAACCGCAAACAATTATTTGGTGTCAATTTTAACTTGGCACTTCAGCCACTTCATTCCTGAGAAAAGGGTTTTGACAGACTGACGGATACTGCGTGGTTCTTTGCGAGGTACGAAATCCTAACCTTTAAGACACCCCGCATACTACAGGCTTTCTATCAGTCGATAGTGTGGTCGGCTTTTAATCATTGCCAGAAGAAACTTTTTTTATCGGCCGTTTCTAATATGCGCACTTGCATACATCTATACACTTATTAAACCGTCAACGGTGATACGGTGGTGGGAGGTGAGGCATCAAGTGTAGTAAGTTAATTTTAAACTTCACACCTAGATGTATCATGTCACAGAAGTTTAAAAACTATATAAATTTGTATTTCTAAAAAAATAGAACGATTCAACTATTAGAAGGCGACCAAACTATTGGCCGATAGGGAGCCTTTCTGCTGGCCTATAAGTGTTCTCTCACCTCTCTTCTGATGCTAGTATTGCGTGTCCTGAGCTTGATCTTTCGGGCGGGAGGAGCGGGGTCGCGAGCGGGGGGAGTTCCTATGACTTCAGTGGACATAGCCTGTCAGTCAGATCCCTTGTGATGCTTGTGCTGCGTGTCCTGCACCTGATCGTGCGGGCGAGAGGCGCTCCCACGGGTCCCAGAACAGCTGGAGATGGGTCCCACCCTCATCGCGCGCTAGGATTTCTTTCGCCTGTCTCACTTCACGCGTATAAAGCAAAACATATCTACGCACGGCGAACTGCTTTGTCAGGGTAATCTAATACGTACTCGAGAGCGAGCAGCCACACACGCGCGCGATTTATTCACCAGCGGCGCGCGGCACTACGTTGCTTGCTGGACGACTATGAGCAAAATAAAGCTCCTGTACGTAGTAATAGTATTTATTCTGTGTTTCTGTGGACGTAACTAGTCACTCACCTCTCTTCTGATGCTTGTGCTGCGTGTCCTGAGCTTGATCGTTCGGGCGTGAGGCTCGCGGCCTCGGGCGAGGGGAGTTCCGCGCGTGGTGTCGCTCCCACGAGTCCCAGAACAGCTGGAGTTGGGCCCCACCCTCGCCCCGCGCTAGAGCTTCTGTCGACGTAAATACAAGGGTAAATAAACTGATTGTGATACATGGTTTAAATAGCCGGGCACGTGCGAGTGAAACTTGTGTAATTCTAACTAAAGGATTTTAAGTTATGTAACTTCTTCGTAGGTTTCGAATTTATTTCTAAATCTGTACTATAAGGTCTTGCTTTTTGCCAAAAATGATCGTAGACCTAGGTCAATCGGAAATAAATTTAAACGTTATTTAAAAAAATATTACCTTAAACACTTTAGTTATATAAATATAATCTGTAAAGGATTTTATGTGAGACCACTTGATCCTACAGACAAAATGTGTAAACAGTTTTGTAGGCCTCTGTTCATAAAAACTGTAAAATGTTGTATTCATAATAAATAAATAAATACACAAATCGAAAGCAAAATATCCGGTATAGTTCGTATGTTTTGATTGCATTGACTTGGGAAATTGTTTTTTTATAGTTTTAAAGGACCGCACGCAGAAGTATTTGATGTTAATTTTAACTTTATACCTTCGGGTCTTGATAGAAAGATGTGGCTGACAAAGTCATCCTATAAGGATTCCGTTTTACCTTCTGAGGTACATTCAAAATACTGTTAATTGTGCATCTCTGGCAGAAAACAATTTCATGTGAATTTGTTGGTGGCATTAGCTGGACGATAAAATACAAGTTATCATCCTTACTAATATCTATTATAATTAAATTAATTTGATTTAAATTTGCCATACAGATAGTTTATAACCTGAATTTACACTTATGATACTTTTTATCATGTTCACATGTCCACGCAGACGAAGTCGCGGGCAAGAGCTAGTCAAGCATAAAGGCGCGTATAGGAGAATGTATACGTTCAGCTATTGACAGCATAATGCTGATTTATAAAAGTTTAAATAAGAAATCAACAATTCGCACATGAGTAGGATTTGAACCCACTACCTTTGGATAACCGGGCCAACGCTTATACCTACCTTTGGCTGACCACAATTTCTACCCGTGCGCGATTTTTTTGTTTCTTATTAAAACTTATATAAATAAAAAAGAAAGAACACAGTAAGTGTTAAAAAATATTAAAACTATATAATGCTGATGTTGGGTACCTGTATAGGTGGTAAGCCGGTGCATAGCGCGGCATAGTCTCCGGACCTCCTCGTCCCGAGCACCAGCTAACAACGCCCGAAGCTCGTGGTCCGAGCGTTCTCGGAGCTCTTCTAAAGAGCGAACGCGAGCGCATATTGCCTGTAAGAAGAACATCATCTTATAAATTGTCTTCTCGAGTAGTTAAGGATTAAAAAGCCCTTAAGAGGTCTTACTCCGGTTGAAGATACGTATTTTTGCGAGTAGCCGTCCTTTTCACTAAAGACAGAATGACAACGCGAAAGAGCGTGCTGGCTAGACTCGAAAATGTGGACATCGTCAACAGGAGTAGAGTCTCTGAATTCTGATAAAATAGGGATTCTGAGAGCACGTTCTCAGCGATCACATTTTGAGCATGTCTGCCGCGTATGGTAGATGTCAACTTTCGTATTATTAACCATCAATTCAAGGAGCGTCAGTAAAGCCTATACAAGAAACTGTAAGCACTGGCTTACACTACGCCGACTTCGGCAATATTCCCGCATCAGGCAAAATATCGCAGCTTCTTGATGCTATGTTATTATATGTAGACGATTATTTTTCGTCATTTCGTTTAAATATTAGAAGTTTTCAATTAGTTTCATACAGTGCCGCCCGTTCGTTGTATAGCCACTGAAATAACTTCCCTGTTAGTTTTACCGGTCCGACAAACCTGCAGTGATTCAGCAGTTGCAAACTCTTCAGCCGTTTTGCAAACTCTTATGCCGGCAAACGTTGGCAACATTTGAAAACCGAGTTCGTACTATTACTACAAGTTGCTAGACTAAAGTACCTCGATGGACTCAGGACTGAGCCCCACGACCCTCACTGCGCGAGACACGGCACGTTCCGCAGCTCGCGTTGCAGTTCCTCACCGAACCACACAAATAGCAAACTGGCAGCAGTGCTTCCCGCAAGCTGCCAGAGCTACTTTCTACGTGAGCACGAACCTCGATGGCATCAGGACTGAGCCCCACGACCCTGAGACACGGCACGTTCCGCAGCTCACGTTGCAGCTCCTCACCAGACCACACTAGTAGCTAGCTGGCAGCAGTGTTTCCTGCAAGCTGCTAGAGCCACTTCCTACGTGGACACGTTCCTCGATGGCCCCAGGACTGAGCCCTACGACCTTGAGCCACTGCGCGAGACACGACACGTTCCGCAGCTCGCGTTGCAGCTCCTCACTGAACCACACCAGTAGCTAGCTGGCAGCAGTGCTTCCTGCAAGCTGCCAGAGCTACTTTCTACGTGAGCACAAACCTCGATTGCATCAGGACTGAGCCCCACGACCCTGAGCCACTGCGCGAGACACGGCACGTTCCGCAGCTCGCGTTGCAGCTCCTCACCGAACCGCGCTTTGATGAACAACTGCCGGGAGAAGTGCTTCACCAGTTTGCCCTGGAAAAAAGCAGATATTACTAACTCATCTTACCTGTTTACTTGTACTCATTAACCAGTTTTTTGTCAAAAAGTGCCAACTCACTCAAGAGAGCGAGTTGACGAATAACTCAACATTTTGTGTCTGTTTCTGAAAGAAAGAAAGAAAGAAAGAAAGAAAGAAAGAAAATACATTTATTAATTAGTGGACATCACATAACACACGAAAACAAACAACGTAACGGGCACGGTTATAAAACAAGAAACACAACAAAATTACAATTTATGTGGGTAAGCCAGTCGGACTGTGCAGTTGTGCAGTTCTCTAAGTTTTTAATTTAATAATATTGTGATGATGTGTACAATAATGGTTGTATAATGCCTAGACTCCCAGTCCCAGACTACTTAATCTTGGCCTGGTTAGCTAACAAAGTTTACTACCTTGACATACAAAACTCGCGAAGACATGTTTAGAAGCTTGGTCATTATGTACAATGAAATTATTGCAACTGAATGTGATTGGCGTAAAATAGACAAGACAATGGCTCGATGGCGCCACAGCTCCCGGGTTCGATTCTTGTAAGATTGGTTTAGATCAGCGACATAATGGTTGTCTTCTCTAGTGAGAAAGACTTCTACGAAACATTTATTATTGTTAGTTTAAAGATCGGAATTACTAATAATAATTATTACTTAATGTCAATAACTAAGAATTTTCACAGCCCAGGGGCCCGATTCACGCACCTTCGATATTATATCACATACGATATTTCTCGAAAAAACATGGCGGATATCACAAAATGTGATAAATATTGGACATTTTCGTACTTCGAGAATACGCAACATAAAAATTTTGTGATATCCGCCATGTTTTTTCGATAAATATCGTATGTGATATAATATCGAATGCGCGTGAATCGGGCCCCTGGAGTAAGATATTAACATTTTTTACTGTTTCGGAGTAACTTAGACCAATTGCTTGTCCTATGAGAAATAAATAATTTTAAGGAACTTGAATTCAACAAAGGTGATGCAGGTCCTATGTGTTTGATTTAAATTGAGACTAATTTCAAGATAAGTTTAGGTATATTGGTCATGAGTCTGACAAAATTGGGACTATAACTAATACATAAATTGTTTCAACAAACATGCCAATTACCTATCCCCAAACCAAACGACTACAAATTCTTATGCTTATCACACAAATTTTTGCTCTTAGAAATCGAAGGAGAAATTGAACCTGCAACCTCTGGATTTGCAGTCCGAAACATGATCCACTACACCAAGACGGTTGCCATATAAGGTGACTGTTGGGTTCCTAAAATAGGACTAAAGTTCTAAGAGTCAGAATTAGTCACTTGAATGATAAGTCAAATTTTAATACAATGGTAAATAAATACAGGAAAGGATTCACTAGCTTTAATTAAATATGTGACTCATTACACAGCCTAACTAAGAACATCAGAAAAAGGTTAGTACTTTAAATAAAGTTCGGAGATAGGTTATATAAAAAACTATAACTACACAATGAAAACGGGCTCAATTCCAATGCGCCCTGTCTAAGATTAAATTTAGGTTCAGTCTCTCTCTTTTACTTTCAGAGAAACGAAAAGAGATAGACTACAATAATTTAGAAACGTCAAATGTATTTTTACAAGTTTTTGCGTGTTTTCCTCTAACTTTAGTCATCATCGAATGACATCCTTACTAAATAGTCTATGGATTCTTAATTTCCTTAGCAATAGACAGTTGTTTAGTCTGACGTTTCGAAATTAATATAGTCTGTCTCTTTTCGTTAGTTTGGCAGAGAAAGAGAGAGACTGAACCCTAATTTAATTTTAGACAGGGCTCATTGGAATTAAGCCCAATATTTTCTATTTAATACTCATTGCCACAAAAATCTACAATCAACTGTATTATTTGTTGTTAATACAATAAATGTTTGTTTATTGATTTCATACAGTCACCTCATTGGAATCAATATGCTATAACATAAACTATGACACAGAGCATAAAACATACATTAGCATTGAATAAGTTTTTTTATTGTTGACCAATGATGGTGATCAAGCAGTCAATTATGTAACATTTGGACTTTTATGGACATCAAATCGGCTAGAGAATATTGGTTCTAATGTAGAGTCAACAACATCTACAAAAGTCGGGACCTACTTTAATTTGCAAAAATTAAAGTTGCATCAACTGATTTTACTAGCATTATTGTACTGTACATGAGCTATGCAAACTGGCAGATAATGTCTCTGGAGCTTCTTAAATTGTGGCAGTTTAGTTTTGTATTTTTATTGCAATTTGTTGCTGCTATCTTAAATATATTAAAAATTAAGTAATATTTTAAAATATAGAAACAAGCCGAAACCAGATAACCACAAACATAAAACTTTGTGTTGAAACAAACATACAAGTTTACAACCATGAATGACAGGTAAAGAGTAGACTATCTTATCTTGTAAGCCCATTATGTCATTTAATATTCTTGGAATACCCTAGTTTCCCCAGTTAAACAAACAGACATGCAAAATTAATTAAACTGTGTAATTTACACTAGAATGAACATTATAGATATTTTTTTTTAAACCAATGACAAAGTCTAAAGACAAATAGTAATTAGCATGCAATATACCAGAAACTAGGTAAATAAAAGAGAAAATATATTTTAAATTAAGCTATTATTTATAAACTAAAATGTTCTACTACAGACAGGAAGGTATAGAAGTAAATTATGAAAAGCCAGCATTGCAATGCACAGGCAACTCTCTCCTGTGGAATTCATAAATTTAATATTATTATACTTTCTATTGGTTAATTCTGCAGTTGTTGCAAATCTCATCTTGTACATTAAAACACGATTGTGAAGTTTGACATACAAATCAAGTAAAAAGAAAACTCGAAATGTGTGCAGAAAACAGGGAAGACGTAAGAGCAAGGTCATAGCGTATCCGTTGCAAACGGCCTCTACGCTGGCAACTGACTGCAGTCCTTGAAGTTTAAAGGTCCTTGAATCCCAGGGCGCTCTCGATACTTTCAAGGGCATGTTTCCCTTACGCAAATAGATTAAACTACATGATAAACTAATCGTACCTCCAGGGTCCGGATCTCCTGCTGCGTGAGCTCCGCGCTCGTCGAGCATTGTGTCCTCAAACCCTCCAAAATATCTGCAGAAACGTCGATCATAGACTGTATGGTCTCTATCGTTTGAATTGCATCACGGGCTCTCTTTATTTCGTACTCGCTGTCTGCATCCATTACAGTTATCACAGTATTGTACACAGTCCACTAGACACTAAATATAAGTAAAAAAGACTTTATTCATTTTATAAAAATGAACACAAAACATCGCAGGTGTTGTATTGCCGATACAGCGGCCATATCCGAAGAAAATCTATATTCTTGTCTATGATCGCCCAATCAAACCATAGTGTAATGACGTTGACGTATGTCATACAAAAGGTGACAACATTATTGTAAAAGTGCTGTGAAACCGGTGAGCAAGCTTACTAGAACTGAAGCTCAATTTCGACTACAAACAAAATAAAATCTCTCTCACGAGGTTAGCTAACAAAGAATATTAGTGGTGGGGGTAAAAATATTTAAAAGCTGTCAAAATGTTCTATAAATGTAAATTGTGGTGAGCGATATCCGAGACAAAATATATATGTAGAAGTCAAAGTTGAGTTATATGATCATAATTAAGAGATATTAAGAAAAAAAATACAGAAAAAAAGCAAACCTTTGTCAGGCGGCGTTTGCGTCAAATAGACTGTTAGGAATTTTCTTATGAAGTTCATTTATTATTCCATTTTTGAAGAGTCGATATAAAGAACTTTTAAAGATAATGTTATCGTGTGAACTAGGCTTTATACTGTGGAAAATAGTTCTACTTTCATGGCAACATTTTTAATGACATTGGTTTTTTTATTTATATTTTTTTAGTCTATGACTATCTTCGATGGGGTACGGACGGTTGTTGTGAGATTAGTTTTCTAATAATTTCGCCTTCCGTCGTTAAATTAATTCTGTGTGATGTTAACGATTAGATAGGAACAAAATCTTTTTTACTTTACATTAGATAGTGCTCAAAGATTTTTTGTCAAGTGTCTAAATGTAGGTAAAGTAGAATGTTCCTCGAGCGTATATTTCTGCCCGTGTTCTGCCTTGGAATCAAAGGTAACAATTGTTTCGTTGATGATTAAATATTGTTTTAATTAGGGTATAATTCCTACAATTTTTGTACACGATCGTAATGAATTGTAGTTTTTCCGTGGACCCTGGCTGAGGAGGTGGACATCAGAGATGTGGCGGCAGACAAAGGCACTAATGTGACTATTCCCTGCGGTGGCTTGCTGGTTCTTCCGGCTTCCAACGTCCAATGGGTGCACCGGGGCAACCACACGCATCATGAAATATTGGTAAGGCCTTGAATGCTTATTTACTCACATTTAAGATATTAAGTAAAACAAATATTTATTGTTTGCATCTTAGGTTTGAGTAGATTTTTTCCTATATAACATTTTATTAGTAACCTATATAGTTTTAATAACCTGGAACCTCTTTAAATATTTGTTTAGCACTGACTACTACCACACTCTAAAATATAGACTATTCAACAAGCAATAAAATAACTCCAAATATAAATAACTAAAAAAGTTAAAACTGTACTAGACTGGCTGTTATCACTAAACCCATTAAGGTTTAGGTATCATTGGCTAATAATAAATTACCTAGTTTACAAAACATGACATAACAATATTCTAATAGGAACATCGTTATGTAGTGCTGAATGAACACTGTCCAGAACTTCATACCTTTTGCTTTTCAAAAGATAACAATATAATAACACAGAGTTAACATTTAATGATTGGTTACATAAACATTAGATTTAGGTACCTAGTTTAATACTTTATTTTAATTCAATTCAATCAATAAATAAATTACCAAAACTATTAGACTATCAGGGTTATAAATACACTAATCAATAATCTATTTTTTATTATTTTGAAAATATTGAATGAACTGTCCTAATTTGCAATTCTTTCTACAAAATACATATATTGTGTAATAAAAATTAGCAATACTGAGTAGGTGTTATATTAATTGAGAAACAAGCTTCAAACAATGTTTCCATGATATTCTAAAGTAATTTGTCTCAATTTCGAGACTTCATGTAGTTTGTAGTCTTTGTTTAGTTTAGTAGTAAAATCTTGGCTCTTGTTTGATTAGATCCCATAAGTGATTACAAAACCGTATAATTTGACTATAATCCTCAAACGCACGTTTTGGGTAACAGGGTACAATCATGTTATATTTAAAAAAAACTGGCCAAGTGCGAGTCAGTCTCGCGCACGAAGGGTTCCGCACCATTTTAGGTTTTGCGCAGATGGGCCCCCGACCACAGTCACTGGTGGCTAACGACAAGCTGTTTACATTATTTTCAATACTTCACCTCACACGTAAACTGATTGGCGGCACTGGCGGCCACTCGCGACTCGGTATTCACGACGCGCGGTGACGGTGGTCGGTGTCCCATCCGCGCGGAGCCTTAGTCACTTTAGAAAATTTATTCGAATGATTTTGTATTTGGTACAAAATTATCGAACACCCAAGTTCAACGAATATTGCTTCTTAACTAACCGCTATAGTTTTGCTTGAAAGTTTATGTAATGCACTATAATTATTACCCAGACGATGGCGTAGACGACGAAAAAGCATCCCCATTTCACATGTAAGGGAGAGAGCCTACCCTGAAAAAATATTTTCCAAATTTTTATTCTACCACTTTGTCGGCGTAATTGGTATACATCATACACCTACAAAATTACAGCTTTCTAGTACTAACGGTCTCTTAGCAAAACCCCGGGCATACAGACAGATGGACATGACGAAACTATAAGGGTCCCTTCCATGTCAGGACTACGGAACCTAAAAATGGATCACCACAACTGTGAACTGTATTGTGTTATTAACATAAAATTAAGCTGTTAAAAAGTAAGCTTAATTCATCCATGGTTCAATAACCCTCCATGATATAGTAGGTAGGTAGGTCAAATTAAATTACGGCACAATACCTAATAATTAAGTTTCTGTGGTTTGGCCTGTACTGGTTTGTGTTTAAATGTTCATTTTATTCTAGTTGTCTCCAGTTGCGTATTGGTTCTGAATAAACTTCATCAATTTAGATTTGCGATTGGCATTCCAATTTAAAATTTTAAAGTGTGCATGCACTTAGGTACAATAAGAATCTTAGCCCAAAAATTCTGTCCACTAGTGAACATGACGGCCTGGTGAAATATAATACGAGATTTTTTACCTTCTCTTGCAATTCTTGTCCAAGTAGGTACCTAAAGCCTTGCATGTAATATCAAAGTTATTGTATTATTAGATATTTTTGCACTTGAAAATATGACCACCAGAGGCGGGAATAGAACCCGCGTTCCTCGCATACCGGGCGATTGCCTAACCTCTCGGCTACCCTGGCGTTGGCAGAGCCTATCGAAATTTTCAAGCGCTTCTTAATGCTGTAATGCCGCGTTATTTTCATCAATGTTATTGGGATTTCACCCTCAACACTCGAAAGAAATACTTTTGCAAGTATTTAACAATCGAAAGATAAAGCTTGCAAATACGATGAATTATTGTTTTTAAGTGATAAGCATTCACTTTGCAATCTTATTAGATATTTTTGCACTTGAAAACATTACAGCGTTAAGAAGCGCTTGAAAATTTCGACAGGTTCTGCCAACGCCAGGGTGGCCGAGAGGTTAGGCAATCGCCCGGTATGCGAGGAACGCGGGTTCGATTCCCGCCTCTGGTGGTCATTTTTTCAAGTGCAAAAATATCTAATTAGATCGCTAAGTGAATGCTTATCACTTAAAAACAATAATTTATTGTATAATTACAAAAGCATTTCAAACTTTTGTCTGATTGTTAACTTTTTTAAGTATTCAATTAGATTTCTTTTGGTTTACATTCATGACTCATTGTTACAATGTGACGGAAAACCGCTTGTCGCTTGGGTTCACATAACAGTAGGTGTGCATTATAGTCAAATTGTTATTTACAAAAATAATGACATTAACAGCGTTACACAAGCACTACTCGTGCATGCGATCTTAGGGTAGGTAACACCTCATCTCAGCAATGTAAGGTTGGCGCCCAACTAGGTGCTATGAACGAGACTTACTGATTGAGTTAAAAGAACTCAAAGTATTAGCTAGAGGCTATATACATTGCGACTAGCTGTATCGCTGTCATCTACTGTATTTGTACTGCATTGCGACTGTATCGATGCAAAAAGTCGAAGTGTATAAAGGGCCTTATTGTAGAGATCTAGTAGATTCTTACCGACATGTCCTACATACCTACACCTGAGGCCCTACTCCTGTTGGTGATGTCCGTATTTTCAAGTCTAGCCATCACGCTTGTTTGCGTTGTCATTCTGTCGTGAGTGAAAGGGACGGCTACATTCGAAAATACGGACATCGTCAACCGGGGTAAGGCCTCTGACTCCGGATCCCTCTAAGGTTCACGCACCAATCACATTGTCTTATTTACAGCATGGCCATTTGGATCTGGTCTGGAGCTCTATTTTTCACTCGCGTGCAGATGTCTACTGATTTTCGTTCGTCATCTAAAACTTCGCATCTTTGAAACACTCGATCGACTGCAGTCGACCGCTCGAAACCGCAACGAGTGCCCCTACCTAAAGGCGAGCGATAAAACCATCGAGGACATATCCTACTAGAGGCGAAGTAAAAACTATTTTACTCCGAAACTTTATCTGCTCTGACAACCGCAATAGAAGGTGTCAGTTCTGTCAAAACCGTATGTCAAAAACCAATTGATCTGTGTGGTATGTCAACGTGAATACTTGAATTGTTACGAAAAAATGAGATTTGAGAAATAATTAACATAATGTCGTATTGTTCTATACTGTGTTGTAAGAAAAAAAGCAAAACATCGAATTTTAAAACGGATGTGATGTCATTTCATCGGTAAGTAATAGTAATTATGCAATTTTAAAAAGGTCATAAAATTTTCCTACGGCTCAAGATAAATCGGTCAAGCGTACTGACGTTTAAGTCTCATCTTGCTCCCACTAAGTGGTTAGCACATAATGTCATCTCATTCTATTCGTTAACACTCGTTACTAGTGTTGCGCTGAATTGGTTATACGACTTATCGACATTTATGTGCACAGTTTACATTACACAATAATTATTTTAGTACTTTGGCAGCACGGAGGTATAGTGATATAATCGATAATACAAATATTTACACTCGCGCACTAGAATCAATACCTATGCAAAAATGACATTAACCTACCTATACCGAGGAAGGTTTTGTTAGAATTATTGATTTTCTTGCAAATAACAAAACGCTGACACTTGACATGACGTTTGATAGTTTTCTTGGTTTAATGGATTATGAACAATGAGATGCGTAGTGAAAGCAAAGAGTATGGATGTTGGCGTGAGTAAATATATGTGTATCGATTCTATTACTGTAAGGTGTGTGACGATAATAAAGGTGATGAATGGATGTAATGAGAAGCGAATGAGGAATTGGAGCCTTCAAATAGATAGAAAATCTTTATGGCAAACCATACCAATAAAAGAAATAAGACAATTTACACAGAAATATGTATAATGTAGGTGGATTTATTATTAAAACAATCCCTTCTAGACAAAATACCTACCGTATTTACCTACATTCTCATTCACTGAAAAACCTGAAGTGACTAAGTGACTATGAAGTAGATAATGGTATAATTTCGTGTGCGAGTTCGCACTCAGCCTGTTTTAAAAAAAAAACCTTGTCCGGGCTTTAAAACTTTGAAAGTGATGCCTCTGTTCTTAGGTAAATAGGTAGATATAGTATATCGGAAAACATGATTTTAAGAAACTTGTTTCCTGTCGTATATAAAGTATGAGCCTTATTCTTAATTTATAGAAATTAGAAAACAATAAATGCATTTTAATAAAAATACTTACTGTATTTAGATTTCAATGTAATTTCTCTGTGCTTGGCTGTTAAATTCATGTTTTTGTAATTTAAGCAATTTATTTGCAAGTTATTATGGAAGTTAATTTGTTTTACAAACAAAAGTTTATTTTTTATTATATACTAGCTGACCCGACAGACTTTGTCCTGTTATTTAGTTTTTTTTTAATCCTCTTTGACGATATCTGTCAATTCTATGTCGAACGCACTGACCTCTATAGTACAAGCACGCTGGACTAAACATTCTCTAAGAAATAACACATAATTTTGTGCCAAATCAAAGCGTCCCCACCGAGTGTACAGGAAAATAAGATAGAGTAACTACCATATGTTTATGTCAAATTAGTTCCGTGGATGGTCACCACACGCTCACTATAGCCGTCAGCGCCAAAATTGCGATAATTAAATGGCTTCATTGTTAGGTTGACAGTATGCAGTCCAGCGTATTTGTATTATAGAGGTCAGTGGTCGAACGTCATAAGGTTACATTCAAAATGTTTTAACGTCCAAAGGGCTAAGGTTTGATTAGAAATAATTTTATATGGTGGTTAAGTATTCCCGAATTTAATAATTTTCCGCGCAATTTTCTTATTTTTTTTTTCATAAGAACCTTCTTCTGACAATAACAAACAACAAAAAAAGAATTAGTGAAATCGGTCCAGCCGTTCACGCGTGATGGCGTAACCAAGGGAAATAGGGATAGATTGATAACAATTTTGATGATTCATACTTTAAATGGTTAATTTGATGACTAACTTAAATTTCTTAGGAACAAGAATCAGATATTATATTTAGGATATTGCACATTAATGAAAAGTTTAATAAAATATTGTTCCCATTAAATTAAACAATAACATCGACTATCGATACTAATTTCTTATTGACCATCACTAATACGGTGTTTGACATTCAGTCGGTTCATTCGGAATCTTTCGGATTTGGCGGAATTTTTCTAGAACAAAATTAATGCCATTTCCCCTCTAGTGGGATATGTCCTCGATGGATAAAACAAACGCCGAAATTAATGTCTTTGATTGAAAATTATGTCGCATTCGCTAACAGAATGTCACACGAGTGATTCAAAAATAGAGTCCCTGATCGTGTGTGGGCACTTAAGTCCAGCTGATTCCTATCGGATATTTTTTAATGAGAAACCAAAAATCCGCACACGGGTAGAATAATAAGTATCGCAATTATTAGAATCAACATAATATCGTAATTGCTGTTCATAATAGCCCTCTATGAAGTTAAACACTGTGACTGTGCTTATTTTATGCAGGCCTGTGTAATGTAGCCTAATACTATCCGAGCGCCTTCGACCTTGCACAAGGAGCCTACAACGCAACGTAAACAAAAACACGTTTAAAAACAAAACAAGGAAAAATATGTGAACTTCGCTAACTCTGTAAGACGAAAGAAATCTACAACTGCGCAAATAAACGTAAAATAATTGGTGTCGGAAATGTTTTCCGAATGTAGGTATCTAACTTTCAAACACAAATATCTACTGTATTTCGGTTAAGATTAACCAGAATTAAATAAATAACTCAAATTTCACTTACAAAAATTAATCGACTGTTTTTGTAAGTGAAATTTGATTTAATTTCGTAAAAACTTGCAAAATAATTGCTTAAGTTATAAAAATATAATTAATAAATAACCTTATAGAGCGTCGGTGACGCAGTGGCTAGCGGGTTGACCGACTGTAATACTGGATTTCGAAGTTCAAAATTGCGATTTAATGATTAACTGTAGCCCTAAAGTACAGAAACGCGACTCAGGTTAATACGAAAGTGTGCCACATCGATACACATCATTTCGAATGTTTCCCACCGCGATGCACGTTAGTGCGAAAGTGCGCTAGGCCGATACACATGATTTCGAATGCTTACCACCGCGATGCTTAGTGCGAAAGTCCAGTTAATGCGAAGGCTTGCCACATAGACAGACAGTTTCTCTAGACCCAAATATTCTCTGTTAACTCGAAACCTACCAATAAATATAAAATAATATAATGGCACCTGATGCATTACAAGCATATTTTTTTTCGCGGCGCTGTTTTGTATAGTGATTATTTGTATATTGCCTATTTATTACTTATTCCTATTTCGCGAGAAATAAATATTATACTGTAATGTAGCTACTATTGTTTATATATAACTATTATGTAAACGTTGGATTACGAACAAGGTAATAATTTTATTTATTTTTTATTTATTTTAATAATAACACAAAACAGTTTACAGTTGCGGTGAACAAATTTTTGTTTTTAAACACAAGTAGGTACTAAACTGTAAGCCAAAACATGTGTTTGAGTAGTAGAATAATGTAAAGAGCTACATTAGAAGTGGTTTTGCAATCCCCCATAGGGCATCATACAAGAGGAGAGTTACAAGTTACAGGGTTCACAACTAAACTAGTAAAGACCACAATACACCCTACGTGAAGTCTCACACATGTGAGACGAAATTATTTTATTTTAAAATATCATGAATAAATCTTTTGAAGACATTTGGACTTGAACCTAGAATATCAACACTTGGATGGTCCTGGGATACATCATTGTAGAAGCGACACATCCGCACTAACGGGTTGTAATAATTAATAAACAGCTACAATAGTTAGTTCGTAATTTATTATTGACAAATGTGGGTAGATAGAATACGTACAATATTGCTTCCCCAATTCAATATTGTTATCATTACCTAAAAATGGATGCACCTTGTGAGTTTGTCAAATCGCATAAAAATAAAGATATCTTGCTAGTAGACGGTTTTCTATATATGTTTAACAAACAGTGCAATGATACATTTTACTGGTATTGTGTCAGGAAGAAATCTACGAGTTGTTCTTCTGCGATAATCACAAAAAAGGTTGGTGATCATCATTTTATGATTCTGCGCGGGCACATGTATTGCGAGCTTCATTAAAAAGAAGAGCAGACATAGTTTAGATTGACCTGGACAAATAATACAAAACGCCATACAGGACGTACCGTCAACATCGGCTCCTTTTATGCCTTCCAAAGCCGCCATGCGAATGGTTATACACAGAGAACGTGTTCGAAATGAACCAAAACTTCCTAAAAGTTTAAAAGATTTTACTATACCGGACCAATTCGCTGAGATTGAAGGGGAACAATTTTTAATCGGTCATTTCAATGATGCAGATGTTGGTATCGTTATGGTTTTTAGTACCAAACAAAATTTACGTCTTTTACATCTATCGAAGTTTTGAATAATGGATGGAACATTCCAGTGCTTTTCAGAATTGTTTTACCAACTTTATTCAATACATGGTCTTGTAGGCCAAAATGATGACACAAATCAAATACTACCGCTTGTGTACGGATTATTTTCAAACAAAAGCGAACGGCTGTACGTAGTTTTTTTGGAAATCGTTCTGAGATACACACTCCATCAATTAAAAATTGATCTGCAGCCTGAATTCATAATTACCGATTTTGAATTAGCAGCTATAAAAGCCTGTGAAAAAGTCATCCCTAATGCACAACATAAATGCTGCTACTTTCACTTAACGCAAATTATATGGAAGCACATTCAAAATAACGGATTGGCAAAAAAGTACACTAGCGATAGTGAATTTGCGCATAAAATGCGACACCTGGCAGCGTTGGCTTTTTTGAATCCGTCGGAAATACCAGAAGCGTTTGAAATTGTTCGTGACCGAATCATTCCTCAAGCAGCAAGTAAAGTAACAGATTGGTTTTTCAAATTTTACATTGGTGGAACATACACACGAGTGCCGATGAAGTCAAAAAAATGTACGCAAAAATTGCAGTTAAAAAGGTCGCCTCCTAGATTTTCGCCGCGAGTATGGTCAGTTTTCGATTGCGTTAATGCAAACATTCCGACAACTCAGAATGCTATTGAAAACTGGCACACTCGCTGGAATAGCCTCTTGAATAGAAAAAAAGTTAATATTCACAAAAACATTGAATGAATTAATTAAAGAGCAGAAAAACACAACATTTGAAGTAGCAAGGATATCTGCCAATATAAAGAAAACTAAAAGAAGTATCTCTAACCACACAAAAAAAATAAGATAGCACATGTCACAAAAATAATCTATGGATTTCAAAGACTATCTAAGCGGTCTAGCACATCTAGCTTACATGAAGGTTTAATTTTATAAGATTTATTTATGTTAGTTTATACTCATTACAAGGGCCATTGTTTCTTTTTCTTTGTTAATACTAAAATATTGTTTTGCTGTTGTAGCTTTTTGTTACTTAATTGATAAATCATGTAATCGATTTTTGTTGGTTTATACTACAAGGGCCCATTGTTTCTTTTTCTTTGATAAATATTAAAATATTGTTTTGCTGTTGTAGCTTTTTGTTACTTAATTGATAAATCATAATCGATTTTTGTTGGTTTATGCTGCAAGGGCCAATTGTTTCTTTTTCTTTGATAAATATTAAAATATTGTTTTGCTGTTGTAGCTTTTTGTTACCTACTTATTTAATAAATTAACTCATGTAACATGTAATAAGTTTCATTTTTTATTGTTCCACATACGACACTTCATATAATTAAAAAAGAAACCCTACTGCCTTATAAAATAATAACAAATGCAAAATACAACTTGTTCAAGTATTTTTCATAAATATTTAACAACTTGCCCCATAATCAAAATGTTCGAAAAGGTAATGCGAGCGGGGACAAGCTAACGGTAAGTTAGGTGGTAACTTTAATAACAGTTACCTATTTTATTTTTTATTACGACAAATATACTAACGTGCATCGCGGTGGTAAGCATTCGAAATCATGTGTATCGGCCTAGCGCACTTTCGCAGTAACGTGCATCGCGGTGGGAAACATTCGAAATGATATGTATCGATGTGGCACACTTTCGCATTTACCTGAGTCGCGTTTCTGTACTTTAGGGCTACAGTTAATCGCAATTTTGAACTTCGAAATCCAGTATTACAGTCGGGTTGACCCTCATGTGAAAGCAGCCGGGTCCGATTCCACGTGCCGCCATGTGTCAATAACTTTTTCTGAGTTATTAACATTAGTTGTTTCACTAACCGATGCTCTTACGGTGAGGGAAAACATCGTGAGTAAACCTGCACATTCCGGCAACTGAATGTGTAACCTGATCCAAAACTGGTCAGGTACCCCTTAGCCCTTAACAGCAGGGTCACGGAGGTGAGATGGCAGGCGCTCCACTGAAATTACCTGATCTGCCACATACTGGATCATGATCTGCAGACGCTGCGTGTGCACAACTCACATTCAGGTATTTTACTACGTCGTGTGTTAGAAAAAATATTTAGGTAAATTCTGAAGTACCTTCTACCGTATATCTCACTGTCTCCAATTAACTTTTTGGCTCGGCTCAAGTATGTCAAGTGTGCACTTCAGTTGATTTGGTGAAACGATCCCGACCTCGAGATGATAACTATACGTCATGTAATGTAACGTTGGACTTACAGTGTTGCAAATTCGCCGCGACTTCGTCCTCTCATATATCGGATCTTAATTCCCCATTTCACCCTTTTGTAGTTCTGCTATGGCGACACAAAATATCCTATATTCTAGTCCAAGGTGCGTTCTATGATTCTTTTAAGCGGCATGTCTATTTATATTCTTTCAAGCGGCATGTCTTCCTAACTGTTGTTCGACTAGGTACTACCACAGAAGAAATAACAGGACGTACTAGGAATCCAACCTAGATTAGCGCTAAAAATAATATAGTAATAAATACTTTTATTTCGTATAATTATTTTTATAACTTAAGCAATTATTTTGCAAGTTTGTACGAAATCAAATTTCAAGACAGAAAAACCCAGACACCTCTTGGACCTAGCGTGCTAACAACACTAGATCAACAAGGCAGTCAGCGGCATAAGCGTGATATGGCAACATTTAGATAGGGTTTCCTTCTTATATATAATATTGGTGGGTTTGATATGTCATCATTAATCGTGGGCTAAATCTTGCTACCTACAAAAAAAAATGATTGGTTTCGTTTTCAGTAACATTACATGTCATGCATATCACAAGTAGTGTCATATACGCGGCGTGTTTTTACCCGACTGTGGAAGGAGGGTTATGTTTTTCGAGAGTATGTATTTATGTAAGTATGTATGTATGTATAATTGTTGGCACGCCCTACAGCCCCAACGACTCGACAATTTTTCATATATGAGGTGTCGTTGAATTTGCCAAAATTGTGAGAGTGACTTAAGCTATATAAATTATAAAAATGGCGCCCGCAAATGGAAATAAAGGGGTGAGGGGGATTGATTCCTTAGCATAGCAATATGGGTATCATATGAAAGCCAGTAAAGAGACTATTTCAAAAATATAAAATTTTTTGCAGTCTGGTGTTTTGTTTTGAATAGTAAAACTAAAAATAATAAAATAAAAAACGGTAATTTAAAAAACTAAAAAACCCGACTGCGTTTCTGAGTAATTGGAAATTTAAAAACACTTAAACAAGAAAGGTCATACCCGGGTTAAATTGGTATCCATATTAAAATTTGTATAGCAGTCGGGACCCATGTTAGAAAGTCAGCCGTCTCGTCAGTAGATTGGAGTAATCTACAATGTAATATAAAGGTTAAAGCTTAATTCACTAAGCCTCCATTTCTAGAATGGGTCCCGACTGCTATACAATTTTTAATATGGGTACCAATTTAACCCGGGTATGACCTCTTTCTTGTTTTAGGGTTTTTTAATTTCCAATTACTCAGAAACGCAGTCGGGTTTTTAAGTTTTTTAAATTACCGTTTTTTCGTAAAGTGATTCAGATTTAATTGGCTGATCGCTGAAACTTTATACAAGCAGTATTACTAGTAGTCCATTTGGGTCACATTCCTATTAGGTTTGTAAACGCCTGTTTAGGAAGGTCATCGACTCCCTATCTGAAACTGAAGTACCTATTGATATTTGGTAAATCCGATTTACATATCCAGCCCGTGTGGGTGGGGACGAGTATTTTGGATACTAGACATTTTTATTTATTATTTTTTTATTTTCGGCTCATATTTCCCATAAAAACGTTTGCATATTATGATTATGAATAGAGTTAGTAAGAATTACCAAATAAGAGTGCATTAACGACAAAGGGATACTTCTACCTACATGAGAAACTTTTATTCTTAGCATTTTATTTAGTGATGATCCAAGTACCTCCTTGCACTAGTAAAGTGCGGTTGTCAGTTCCGTGACACATCTTCTTAAAATGCATTGCATATCCTGTAGTAATTATTGATAAGACGCTAGGTTATATTCATTCAACCCTATATCGGCGGTAAAGTACAGAACGTATCATCACCGGATGTCGATATTTCGAGGAAATCCTCAGGCGTGATGCCCCGTTGTCTGCGGGAATAAGGGTGTCCATACGGTTTAAAAAAAAGAGCTCAGATTTAATCTGAAATCCATAAAGTTCCCCTGCTCTTTTTTCGGGTAGCTGTTAGGTTTCTATAAAAAAAACAGTTCAGTGTGACGTCCAAACCAAACCAACTAATTTCAGGTGACATAAAATGATATAAACCGGAATATTCTTCAAAAAGGCATATCCATATCACTCCAGTACTGTCAAAGTATAAAATCAATCTACCTACTCCTACTAATCGATTTCTGTTCATAACACAATTGGATCACAGAAAAATGTATGTGATGTTGTCCGATATATACTATCTATATTACTCAGTGACGAAGACAACCTAATTAAAAGTTTTAGTCCAGCTTTACAATATTGTTTTGCGCATGTTAGAGTTATAAGTAAAATAAAGAAAAACAATATCATCTATTGCCACGAAACATAGAGAGGTAAAAAATAATCCCCAAAACACACCAGATGATACCCACCCTACAGGATCCCGTAGGAACAGGGGACAATAGCGGCCGCCGTCACCCCCGATTGGGGTCGCTGTTTGTCCCCACTTGCCTTGTCCTGTTCGCCACTCTCCTTTATCGTAATCTGACGTGAAAAAAAGTGTACGTCCGTCGAGCTTTACTTGTCTATCCAACGAACAAAAGATTTCGGGACAGTCTTTGATTTCTCTTTTCACTCGAATATACAGTTTTGTTTTCAGGGATACCGTACGATACAGCGATACGTATACAGTCAGAAAAAAAAACTTGCAAGATATTCATTAGTCCAAAACTTTGTCTTGTTGTCGGTGAAGCATTCTCCACACCGTTCTTGACTCTGCCAGCACCTTCAAGTCCAATATACCTCGTGCATGACATGATATCACTTCCTCTATTTTTATTACCCACTATAACACTAATCAAAATGCCAGCGTGTGCAATTATTATGTTTTGTTTCCAAATTACAGTTGGTGAAAATGTTTTTTTGTTTTGGATATTTTAACTTTAAAACAGTTCATTTAAAAATCCTTACCTAAGCAATAATCATTATCCGATACTGATTCTCGTTATCAACAAATTAACAGGGTCTCATTCTATTTCTCTTCCAATAACTATAAAACCGAACTCCTATTTGAGCTGGTTGAAAGTTAATTAAAGCTCCTCAATGGTTGTGCGGGTTCGGTTGAAAAGATTCGAGGAAAGATAAATTTTTAATTCTTACGTGCTTTTTCGTGCATTGCATTCAGTTTTACTTCAGGATTTTCCGTGAAAACGCTCGTCTAAAGTGATTCAGCTTTACTATTTTTCATTATATATACTCTTTATTGCAACCAGAAAACACTTTACAAACATATAATAAGAGCAAACCATGTTGGTAGGTACAATTTAGGCGGTCTTATCGCTGGGAGCGATCTCTTCCAGACAACCTTTGGGTAAAGGAATATATCAAAAAAATATAATTACGTACGAAAATTTTCCTTTAACATTAAATGCATTATTTATTATTTAAATTTGTATATTACTTATAAAATTTAAGTTTTTTTTGTATTATATTTCAATTATTATCAGCATTGGCCTTGCAATTGTTCAAAAATAAAAATACTTAGTATTGTATTGCGCCTAAAACCGCGAGTTCTTTTTTGTAATTGGCATTAATTTTATTATTAGCCACTTGGTTCTATCGCTTGTCCTTCGCAGACTCCAACCTTCCGAAGTATGAAATAAATTCTATATGAGAAAGTCAAGTCAAGTGATCAACCTAACGAGGTCGATGAAACCCAGAAATATCCTGTCAAAACTAATAAATAAATAATAAATTGTTTCAACAAACACACTAATTACCTAGCCCCAAACTAAGCGTGAGCTTGTGCTATGGCGACTAGGATAACGGATAGACATACTTATATACATTTATAAACATCCATAACTTAGGTACAAATGCTCGTGCTCATCACCCATACATTTGCCCCTTGCGGGATTCGAACCCGCAACCGCTTAGTTTAGAAGTCCCGCACGACTACACCCCAAGACGGTCGTCAATATTCTTACAACTATGTTTCTCCCACCTTAGAATCGAGTCCAGAACCTCTTCTCCCTAACAAGTAACGGACGGAAGAGTTCAGTAAAGAACATTGAATGACCTAGCAAAAATCTCCCGATCATCTAGTTCAAGATGCCATTGCGCATCTCAGTGCTCGCCTGACCTCGCCAGATCTGGATGCAACTGGTATTCATTAATAGACGGCGGAGACTGCTTTTGGCTTGTTGAATTTGCGGATAGTACACGTAGATTTTATGGTATCGTTGGGTTTGTGGAGTTGACTTTCCGATATTGTCGCATTTTTGGGACTGCTAAATTACAACTAAAGATGGACCAGGTTGCCTAAAAAACTAACCTGACCTAATCATAGCCACTTTGAACGATGCCGAAAAAAACTGTGTAAAAACCACTTGATAATAATTTTTATTTGTCCAATCTTTGTAAGTCCTTTCATAAATCAAACGAAACTGTTTATACGTGTGCAGTCATTAGTAATTCCACTTAATGACTTGTTAATTGCTTAATACCCGCTAAACGTAAATGCTGTTTATTTATTAGTTTTGTCTATTAACTTGCCTCTCGATGTTGTCCGATTCGTGATTGTTATAGCACACTCAGGTATCAGCGGCTTGACTGATTTGGATAAAAGTAAAGTATGGATAGATAGATAGATATTATTTATTGCAATCAGAAAACAATTTACAAATATATTATAATACAAGAAAACCCATATTGGAAAGTACAATTTAGGCGGTCTTATAGCTAGGAGCGATCTCCTCTAGACCACCTTTGGGTAAAAGATAACACTAGTGATAAGAGAACGGGGGTTGCGGTGCAAGCTGAAGAATTAAAATTTAAAACAAGAAGTTAATTTATATATCAAAAAATAGAATTACATACAAAAATTAAAATTACAATATATGTCTATAGTTAAAATAATTTTCCATAATATCTGAAAAGGGCTTAGGTATACTTAGATCCCGACATATCAGTTACGTCCCGATTAATATTTAAGCAGTGATATTAATATTAAAGGTAATTAGTAAAATTCGAGATTCGGCTTGAACCTCTACATCCGCAAACAGTATATAATAGCCAGGTTCCCGCTTTAATATGATAGTTAGCTAAAACGGTATAATCCTTGCCCGGGGGAATACATTGAGCGATAAATGAAATTAGATCCGGCTTCAAACTAGGCAACTGGTTTGAGCTCATATTGGGGATTATTAAACTATTTTATTAGGTTAATTTCCTGCAGAAATCGTCTTTACAGTTCATGGTATACATTGAAGCCACTATTCTTCCAAACTGCTAAAAGATAATAGCAGACAAGCTGATGCTAAAGAGCAATAAATTTATTTTAATTAAGTATTATTAGGAGCCTGACGTGTCGTAGGACGGAGGCTTCCCAACGCTTTTTCCACTCTAGGATTTGAAACCACTTCCTTCTTTACTGCTTTTTTAACACGCAGCCACAGAATAAGTACTAGTACTCCGACTTTGCAATTAAATTTAAAGAAATATCTACTCAATGTTGTTAACGATATGGTGTAATTCAGTTCGCCTCTGACTCAAGCACATTTTCGTGTAGACACCTACAGAAATACATTGCGAGATAATTTCATTCTTATAACTCTGGAATATGATTCATAATACACTAAACCTATTCAGTGACGTACTATCACGCAACGCGATAGGGTTGACTGCCACAAGAAGCTACTTACGCCATCTAGCGCATCTTTCTAGGACTTTATTCATGCTCGTCCGACCAGCAACTTAGTGTCGCGCACCGCCGGTGAATAAAACGCGGGAGCGTGTCGCTGCCGGCTAGCCACACCCAACTTGTTTAGTCCCTTACCAAGGGGTCGCCGCGCGTAGGTACGTTTTTGCTACCTACGCGGGAAGATACACAGGCCTGACGCAGCTCATCAATTTAAATACGATTTACAGTGGGCCACGCAACAACTAACCCAAAACTGACAAAATATCTTCAAGGATATTGAACTCTGTGATCAATAATTATGTTGCAGATATTTGACAGGTCAGGTTAAGTTGATGTGTGGCCACTGTACCAATACCAACAATGGAACATAAGGATTTTAGTAGTGAAACCGGTAGTAAAATAGTTTGGGCGCAAACAAAGAACTGGAAAACGTTATCGTTGATGCAAATAATGTTGTCAAGGACTGGGCAACTTTCAAAGATTGGACGGTCCATTCTTGTTCACAAGTCTGTGTGGCTGAATAATATAATATGCAGCAATGTCATAACTTATTTTTTTACTTTAGTATTATCAAAAGTATAACATTTTTTTTAATTTTTACTAACGTCATGAATGATGGGACCACACAGTTCCTATGAATAAAGAGTATCCGGGTTGCTCAATTCTGGCAAATTACTAATGGGGTAAAAAAGTATCATTATTCATGGTAGCTACTACTCCCGCGTTCTATCCCCCTATACTTCCTTGGCAGATGCAATTCATCAACTGGACGATGTAGATAGTGATTCGGGTACAATAGGACACAGGCCAATTCATTATCAAAGAAATTCCTAACTGTGAGGTGGTTGAGATCGAGATATTTCTCGTAAGATGCGGACAATGCCTCACCTTACATTTACAGTAGATGTGATTCGTCAACCGAACTATTAATAGCAATTTTGTCGCAATTGAGTCATTGGCCAATTCGTTTTATGGCGAGGTCCGGCCATTTTGTGTCGGACGGCGAGAACTCCGCAGTATTCCTCGCTGGGGCTGTCTTAATTGGTTAAGTGCTAAATTGGTGGATTTGGGATCAATGCTCGGCGCTAGTTACGAGCTTGACAATATTCTCATTTCGTATAGTATTGAAATGACTTCGCCGTCGCTATTGATACAGTCATTGTACATATTGGTTAGCTCAGCACAAATCGATGGATTATTAAATAAGTTGCTTGCCTTCTGCATTTGTTCAAATCACACCGTCTTCTTTTTGCCCTATCCCAACAGCTGTGGTCGGCCCTTCTTGTGCGTCGTCACATTTTTAATATGCTGATTCTTGGTACTTAATTTCAACTTCAGCAACGTGCCATCTATACATAATATGCCAAATAACAATTAAATTTCTGGACCTAATAATATCCCACACTTTGTTGTCATTGAATGTTTATGTCTTCAATAGTTATTGTAAAACGTTTTCTCCGTAAATAAGTCGTTTCCCCCTACTGAAAGGGTGTGGGTGTCGAAGCCATCGATCATTACGTACATTTCATATTCTGGACTGACGTTCATTTCTACACTAATGTGTTCTGTCATTTTCTACGGCAAGTTCGGCATTTACTTGTCAAATTCGTCAGAAATTACACTTGATGGGATGGCATAGAGTCATATTGGGTTTACGTGATGATATTCATGTTGCTTGTCCATTAATGTTATTACATGATTGCCATAAGACAGTTGCAATAGCACGCGAGTATGTTATTGTAGGATGTAATTTGGTGTTTTTGTTTTCGGGAATGCAGAAGGTCATTAAAAGATACTGGTAGATATAAAACAGTGATCACTATAATATACTCTGTTTCTAAAAACGATAGTGATTCAGACAATTTTCCAACAAAACGTGTTCCCATGGACATCGCAAACAAAGAGCGTGCATCAAATCCCTGACAATGGCGCTAAAAGCAGGCCTAATGCGGTGTATTGTGCATACAATGTGCCTACAGCCATACAGTGCACGGTAGTTAAGTTATTATGCCACACGTGGCACCAGGCACAGCGTAGTTTAAAATGGGAAAATTCATATTGCTTTTTACCGCCCATGTAGCCAGATGCCCTTTTCTGCAAGACGTTGTTCTTTCAGCTTCAGGACGGCAATTATGTTCGGCTACAGTCGAAAATACTGATACATCGTCTTGCTTCGTATTCAAAAACAACATGACATGACCCCACCGGGGTTTTATTTAACAATCTTGGAAGATTGACCCTGCAACTAAAGATTTTATAATTCCTCAGATTTCCTGAGAGGTCACCAATGTGCATCTTCTGTTTGAGACTTTAATGTACTCAGTACATAATGTATTTGCCGTTATTTATTCTGTTCTGTTGTTATGATCATATTTTATTGCAATCATTATTTTTTGGGCTCCACAGCACTTCGAGATAAGACGCAAACAATTAGGCAAGTCGCTGACTGAAATATTAATATCATATGATGTAGGTATGAAGATAATTAAATTCCATTTTCGCGTCCTAGTTTTGAGAGTGGAGAAAGAAAAGTTTCGTTAAACTGATATACATTTTAAGACAAAACTTCACATGGGTACAGTCGCTGCACTACGGATTATACTTTATCGTTGCAAAAGCGCTCCTATTTTAACTGCGTAAGATACCTCATACTCGTCCGTAGATTTAACCTGCTGTTTTGTATTTGTGACCTACCTGTTTTTTATTATTTAAATTACAAGGACCGTATAGGTATTCTAGAGGCGTATACTGAGGTTCTTGGGTCGTAAAAAGCTTGTTTTATTGTTGCCAAATCCTTAAAATTGACCACACCTTCGTTATTTATTACATTATTTACATTCATGGCGATAAAGTTACAAGTGTTTTCCCATTGTTAACATTTTCATACTTAAATAGCGTTGAACAAATGTTACGACAGCTTTTTGTCGTTCATTCATGTCGTACTCATCTGTACAAACAGACGCTCGAACGATTTAAATATTAATGAAAATACACAAAGTTAAATCAAACACAGACGTTTCTTTGTATTAAAATTAAATTTTGCACATTATTCAAATACTTTCTTTTTAACATAAACAACATTTTTGAATATGAGACTTTAGGAACTATTAAGTTAGTAGAATATAAAATTATTTTATTAGAGATTTTGGGTTAATTTTGTTTTCTGTTCAAGTATTCAAGCTCTCGGTGGAATATTCATACCTATGTAGGTAGCAATAGCACCATAATGATTTATGATCGGAAACAGGCAAGTCACTACACAATATTTCAAAAGGGTATTGATTTTGTCAACGTGAATAGAGCTCGTTCAGTATTCGGCCATACGCCCAATATTATTTGTATTCAAGTACGAATGAAACTACATAACTCCGATAGGCCTTTCCTTCATTTCCACTTAGCAATAACAAAATGTCATAAAAATGCTATAAACGATGAACCCCGTCTCGGTACCGAAAGTAGGATTTCCAGACAACTGGAATATATGAGACATTTTAGGTCAAAGAATCGGCGTTGTTCAAAAATATTTATCATTTTTACAAGATACACAAATCGCTCACGGTGGATGTATTTTCTTGACTTCCTGAAAATTGTTGCAATTAAAACATTTAATCAAACAATTATGTACTGCCAGTATATCTACACGTTATAATGCTCTGATTACGTGATAGAAATGCTACATCCACTGTAGTACAGTACACTCAGGTGGATCAGCCAATTTTAGTTATCAACGTATTGGAACCTGGGGGGTAATGAAACGGGAAATTGGTCTGGGAATTTCATTTTTGTATCTGGTTACCCTAATCGGGAGGGTAGTGATGAGTCAGCAGTTCCGCGAATGTATCTGACGGGGGTGCATGAAGTTAGTAATAAGGGGAGGGACCGAGTCACATAATGCCATTAGCTTACTAGGTATAAAGTGTTAATTGCTGCTAATCCTTATGATGTCAAGAATAGATTGAATAAGAATCGAGATTAAATTTAATAATGCGGAAATTTGTCTGTCTGTCGCGATGTTGGTCTGTTACTTCTTTAATCTTAAACCGCGCTGAACCGATGAAAGATAGATGACAGATCACATCACAGAGACATAAAGTATGAGTAAGTACAACAATAATGGAAATTCATGCTACAGTACCTTATAAAGAACCCAAGTGGGCTCTTAACATTTTCGGAGACGGCGGGTCGCCATGACATAAGCCTGAGCAATGAATCTCGCATTCATTACTTCTAATCCCCTGAAATGGCGAAGCTTGAACGAATTCATTTGCAAAAATATAGATGGTAAAATGTTTCAGCAAAAGAGGTATGAGTCAGAAATACTGCAAAGTGCAAATGTAACCAGGGTGCATTAAATTATATGGATAGGGGTTCTCATTCCTGTTCCTGTGATTCATGTGACTGGTTTGGTTATAATACCATATTTCTACTTCCAGTCTGCTGGACTTATAACTACACCTAGCAGCCCCGTTTTTGCTTGTGTTAGTCGGGACTAGCCAAATTCAAATTAAGTTTTTTTTAATAAGCAGACATTTGCCCACATTTCTTGTCTCACCGGATGGTAAGCGATGATGCGGCCGAAAATGGAATTATGTCATGTCTTACTAGAAACACCCTAGTCACTTTTTTCTCTAAAGTATCCAAATCGTGATATTTAGGGAACCGTTACCGTATTTAAGATTGCTAAATACTTTCAAACGAGGGATATGTCGTCAATATTGCAAATGCACTGAAAGGGCCTTACGATACTAAACGAGGGGGCGGCTTTTAGATCCTTTGCCACACCTTAGACGCTATCAGTTTAATTAAAACGTGACTGTCCCTTTATCTTTAAAGCGTTTATGAATTTACAGACTATTTCTTTAATTAAAGAGAACTCTTCTTTAATTTTTTTATCATGTCTCCGCTACAAAAGAATCGCACTACTTCTATTACGATTTCTCCTCATTATTTTACCAAGATCTCAGTGCTCGTCATTATCGAATCTCTCTCAATCAATCAATCTCTATTTTGCAGAAACAGATTTAAGTACTCGTAGTACTCTAATGAACATCTGTATTTTCTACCTTTATTTTCCTTAACATAATACTTCAACTTGATGACTTTCATTTTTTTAAATTCATTTTTAATAAAGATCTCTGTCAACCAACAGATTAGGTACGTAAAAGATTCCTTACTTAGACTACAAAATAGCGCCCTAATCGTCTGCTCTATCGGTCGTTACTCGTTCCTATCTCGGTAGGAAGTTTAAAAGACAGTTTATGAGGGTGCCTCGGGGGACCTATGTGAGGGCTACATGAGGGAAATCTGTTTCACGCAGCTAGTGCTATGTTATTCTCGCGTATTTTGCGCCGTGTACCGATATGTTTGATAAGATAACTTTGAGGCAGAGGTAATGGTTTGTGCACATATTGGAAGTGTTGAAAAATTATTGGAGACACCATGTTGAACTCTTAATTTTCTGTTCTAAATAAGTCATTTTGATGAGTACTAGTCGAAGATCTAGAGGCAGACCCAAAAAAAAGAGAGATGTAATGCTAAACGATATGAGGGAGTGCGGAGTTTCCACCGAAGACGTCGAAGACAGGGCGAAGTGGAGGAGAAAAATAAAGCAGGCTGACCCCACCACCATGTGGGATATATAGCCAGGACGACAGAGAGAGAGAGAGAGAGAGAGAGAGAGAAAGAGATGAGTACTAGTATAATATAGATTTCTTATATACAGGCACAGCTAAATTTTCCGAATGATTCGTTCGTTGTTTGTTCCGGACAGGTTTCCATTCAGCGGAATCGAAATTCGCGAAGTTTATAAATTGGGATAGGCTTAAAATTTTGCTTTCATATCTGCAACAGACAGGTATTTTTTTTTCTATTTAGGCATTTAGCAAGTTTTTAATTGAAATACAGCCAGGAAATCTATCTTAAACACATTTTAACAGTATCAAATGTCAATTATGACAATAATGGGATATTCCTAACATTCTATCTGTAGCAAAGATAGAAACAGAACGTCAAAAACTGTAATTACCTATATTTATTGCGAGGTGAAAGAAAATACGGAATGGAGCTTATGGAACTGGTACTGGAATGGAACAATATTATGTTTTATTATTACGTTTGATCGACAGACCGTAATTCAAAACAACAACAAATCAAGCAATATGCCTCCATAAATATTTGATGTACCCAACCCGTTCTCAATTTACGTATTATAGGGTCGCTTCATTAACAGTGTTTGTTGAATGACTTGTCGTTAACGATACAGTCATCAACGTAATGGTATCGGCGCATTAACACGAGGTCCTACTGCAAAACGATTTCGATACATTCGACTCCGTGCGTGCATCTCTCTCCCACGCTCAGATTTGCTGTTTCGAGGGATACAGATGCATCGTGTTCCATTAAATATCTTACTTTAGGTAGTATTCATGAAAACGTACTCGTTGACAATATCCACAAGTTAGATCAACACTCATTAGCAAAATTTAATAAACGATAAAAAAATATGGGGTACAGCAGTAATGAACTTCAATCTTGTAAACCTTTGAAAGGGGCAGACAATAATGTCTGAGCTTCTTGCGCTGCTTCTTCTCAAGACTAGCCTACTATTGTTCGTCCCGAGGCAGTGGTAGGGTCTATATGGGTACGTGTATAAGCGCAGTTTGTGACATCAAGCGTCAAACGCAACTTTGTCAATAATCAAAAAAACCACAAAGTTTTCAGATTTTGGTGATCAGTACCCTAAAGAACCCGTTTTTGGTAGTGCCTTCTGTAAACATTTCTTAAGGAGACTAAAAATACATTAAAAAAAAACAAAAGGATTCGCGTTTTTGACACAGATGCTTTAGGCACTCAAGTTCACAAACTTGGATTATTCATTGAACCAACATCATAAACAAGCCTACAAAAATCAGAACTACCGGATTTGACGCATACGAGTCCATACTTTCAGACGATGAAGTTACTGGACTATTAGACGTTAATCCTTTTACGGAGTAGACCCCTATCATCGGTGCCCACATTCGTCTCCTATAATTTATTAGAGCATGACGTCCCCTGGGTCATGATGATCGACAAGCCACCGAGTTTGCATATTTCTATACCGTATTACGCCAATGCTGGGGCCATGACTGCATTGCATATGACGGGATTGTTAAAAATTGAATTGATTGAAACTCGCTCCAATTTCACTTTCGTCGGTGGATAAATTGATTTGACATTCATTTTTAATTCGGCACGAAATCTGGTATATAGAAATCGATATCATACATATTCAGCAATGCAGAATGGGCTAGAAATTCATTTATGCCAGTCCTAAATCTGTTCCCTCCCCGATTATATTAGCATGTATTTATTAAATGTCACGTTATTTGACCAGTATACATAGGGAATATAATGATCCTTTTTTTGTAAATTAATTTGAATATTATGCGGCTAATGCTAAGTGGCGCGGGACTCCCCAGTCGGTTTTATCGAGGGCCTCCAATAATAGTCCATTGTAATATTAAATAATTAATTTTTGATTGAGTAATTTATACGGAACATTTTCATCCACATTCAAATTATTGTACGTTACTATTCAGTTTTACAAGTCTTGATTGCTGCTTTATGTATTTTTACTGTTTATAGAGACCTTATGTAAAATAAAGATCGGATACTGTTTTATTGCCAATTGAATGTGGTGAGTCCTTCTGTGTACGAAACCCTTAATTACAAATAGAAAGACAGCAAGGAACATGATTGGTGTCGGCTCTGCTCTTTGGGTACGGAACCGTCCAGAAAGTACTTACAAAGACTACCCTCATTTGTACTTTGTGCTGAAGGCTTAAAAGCTAAGTCTTTGTTCTACATAAACTCGTCCCTTTGCGTTTATTGCTTCGTCGTATCGTGACTGTCGTAAACATAATTTATCTTCGCGTTGTAAACCTCCCGTAAAATGTCAACCTACAGGAAGACCCGCCCATGCCTTTTAACTTTCGTGACTGTGGGATTGTAGACAAAAGATTTAGTTATATCACTGTCATCTTTTATCCTAAGTATTATTCTTGTTAATTTCCATGCGAGTACTCCTGGTACTGGGCCTGTATATTTTACTTGATTTCTTTTTCAAATAGTTGACGCTCCTTTAGATTACTTATATGTTTGTCAGCTAACTTCTACTTCTTTTTCCTCGCTCATTTCCACTACTAATTTGTCTGCTTTGCCTAATTTTGTCTCTGACTTGGACTTTTCCTTAGTTAGGGTCAGCCCTCCAGATACTTAAACGTTGCTCCACTTTGAGTCATATCCGGCGCTTAGCCTATCGTCAACATATTATAGTTATGTGTCCTTCTTGTCCTGGTAGTCGAGTAGGCGTTTTCTGCTTCTTATGTCTTCTTTAAAAGATCTGGTTACCTAGACAAGACGCAATCCGTTTACATTTGACAGCTAAGTCACATATTAAATGATAGTACTATCGCTAACAAAATGTGTGAAACTGATATACGCCATCGTTTTTGCCTTTGCATGACTTACTTTGACATTTCGCTGGCGATAGCAAAGTTCGCTGTGGAATAGATTGCATCTTGTCTAGGGGCCCTATCTGTATAGTGGATATGGATTTCACTACAGCGCATTAACCAAACAAAGTGCTATGAACAAATACTAATGTACCTACTGTAAATACTTATGAGTTGTGACTTTGTCATAAATTTTGCTGCATTAAATATATTTTCCCAGCTCCCAGGCCGTTGTTGTGAAATGTAATAAGAGCCTTTATACTCAATTTGTAATCCAATTTGTCAGCACGCCCCAGTAACTGTGTATCAATATTGCCCAAGTTTAACAAGGTATTAAATGCAATTAACAAGGACTTTAATCGTTTAATGTGATAAAAGTAATTGACTTAAGTTTGTGACAAAGCGATATCACTTTGTAGGTGGCAGGTAAAATAGTATATTGTTTCTTGGAGTCAAGAAACAAGCCAAGAAACAATTTTCCGTCATCCTATGTTTGTAGATATATGTATTTACGATCTCCAAATCTAGTCCTCATCATTATACCTTCCTTTATCTATTTGCCCAAATCCTTCCCTCCCTTTCGGCCCAAAGGACTGCCTTACTTGGATTTACCTTTTAAATTTAATTTAAATGTTTATTTATATATATTTCAAGCCCGCCCCAAAATTGCCTACGTCATATGACATCACGACAAAATGTTCAGTATACAAGCAGCCTTCAACTACTGACAGTGCCGTCATCTTATGATCCTTACTCAGCTCAACTATTCCGACCGTGTGCCATGCATTTTACCGCCATGTCATATGACGTAGGTATGGCATATGGCCCATATACCTGTTACACTTACATAAATAAACGATATTAAAAAAATATATTTAAAAATCACTGAACTACGCGTCAGCGACTACACGTTTCAGCCGATTTTGCCGTTTTCTCAGAACTCTAGGTACTATTTCCTATGTAAGTTTTATTACGTAGGCAGAAGATCTATTAGTTTCCTCTCTACCTAGGTAAACTTTAATAATGTGAACTGAATTTAAGTACAATATGCTGTAACTTACCTACTTGTGTCTGGGGTATACATTACTTCCTTCCTCGACTTCCCTTATAACTAAACTTATGAAAACTACGGCCATGGCTTTGCACATTATGTCTAGTTCAAGCCAGCTGCAGCGCGCAGTTGAAAACTTTCAAAGAGTTACTGACAAATACAGGATTTCAAAAAGGGTTAAACATTTTCAGGGGAAATGTAGAATACAAAAAAACAAAATGAAGAGATAATTCGTCCATCTTATGTATTTTAGTCATATCCGTAAAGAGGGAACGAAAAATGTTGTAAAGCGCGCTACAATTTTTCGTTGGCTTGCCGCAGTTACTAATCGCGAGAAGTGGATGTTTGCGGCCAATGATCGTCTTTCCCATCACATTTAAGAGCTTAAGTAACAAGCAAACATAATTATTGAGAAAAAAAATCACCTGACTGCAAAAATTATGATGATATGGTCTTTTTACGGGCTTTCATGTGATATAATATATTGTTTGCTATGGTAAGGAAAAAATCAATTCCCCTCCCCCTTTATTTCCGTTTGCGGGCGCCATTTTTAAAATGTATATAGCCTATGTCACTCTCACAATTTTGACAAATTCAACGACACCTCATATGTCAAAAACTGTCCAGCCGTTTGGGCTGTAGGACGTGCCAAACAATTATACATACATACTCTCGAAAAACGTAACCCTCCTTCCGCAGTCGGGCAAAAATCTGCATGCATGCATGTAAAAAAACTGTAATTCATGGTCGATTCAACATTACTATAAAAAAAATGTAACACTTTTTTTAAACAGCCTGTATTATGCGAAGTTAAAGATTTACAACTTTACAGCAATATAATGGGAAGGTCATGGTTTAGCAAAGATTTAATGAACTCTTCAACTCTGAGGGTCTGAACCTTTTTTGGGAGTTACCCTAAATATTGAATACACCTCCGGTTTCTTGTATTATACAATACAAAAAAACGGGAGTGTATGTACTTTGTGTACGCGTGCAAGTATTGTGGGTGAAGCTTCCTTTTAAGATTTAGGAAATGAATTTCGTATTACTTACAGTTTGATTTATCATTCAACTCAAAACAGTTACAAATTAGCTTTATGCTTTGCTTTGGTATGGCATAGTTTTGTAACACAGGGATTGGGACAGAAAAAAAAAACTTAGTACAGACACGGGCTCCAACCATCCATCTAATTTAATCTTTAAATGAAACTTTAAAAATAGACAATTAAAAATTTTCCTTTAGTGAAAAAAAGTCTGTAAACGAATAAGCATATTTTTGACTCGATTTACCGTCTAAGTACTGAACCCCAAACTAGGTATTCCTATTTCTGACAAGTCTTCTATCCCAAAGAGGTATCATCGCAGGTCGAGCCTATTGATCGAGCCCCAAGGCTGGCCGCAAGGCCGCTCCACATAATTCGATACGGCCCAACCTAAACATCTGGGGTCGATGTCTAGACCAACAACAGAACTACTAAATGTAAACGGAAAAGTTGGTTGGCAGTTGCTAATTACGATTTCTGCCAAACAGCTAGTCCACGACGGGCTACTGTGCCGTTGGGTCAGCATTTTATGTTAATGAGCTACAACAAATGACCCGTGCGTTATTACCGAGTAATTAATTGCCTTTTCCTAATCGATTTGGTACGTTTATTAAGGTAGCAGGTACCCACAAAATATCACAAAAAAGGAAATTGAGGCTTAAGTGCTCGGTGCTTGGTGCTCCTTTGTATCCAAGAGCAAAGGATGAGACCCATTGAGAAAACGCGGCCGGCCCAATTGTCCATCTGGCGTCTGTCACAAAACGTCCTCATTCAACTCCAAAGATATTCGAGTCCTCCAGGCTCTTCAGGCGATTAAAGCAATCTGCGATAAACTGGCACTGGGAATCGCGATTGACCAATTAAAGTGCCATTCCAAAACCCCTGATGGCACTTTAAACAATGTGCTTCCTACGATCTTATTACGGATTAAGTCGAATATAAATCTACTTTAAATATGGGTATAGAACCCATAATTTGTCGGCGAGAGTGTTATTAAATTGATGACACCACTATTTTCTATACAGTGTCACAGAATACTAGTACTTCGTACAGAAGTATGACTTAGCAATTGTATTCAAAGAAATGTCTACTTAATGTCGTCAACAATATGGCGTAATTTAGTTCGCCTCAGAGTCAAGCACATTTTCGTGTAGACACCTACAAAAATCCATTGCAAGATAATTTCATACTTATTGCTCTGGAATATGATTCATAATACACTAAACCTATTCAGTGACGTAATATCACTGCGACGCGATAGGGTTGACTGCTACGAGAAGCTTCTAACGCCATCTAGCGCCTCTTTCTAGTACTTTATTCATTCTCGTCCAGCCAGCAACGTAGCCGCGCGGCCGCCGGTTAATAAAACGCGCGAGCGTGGCTCTGGCCGGTAGCGACACGCAACTTGTTTTAGCACCTACGTAGGTGCGCCGCGCGTAGGTACGTTTTTGCTACCTCCGCGGGGAGATACACAGGCCTGACAGTGTCCCGCTATAAAGTTCATTTCCGAAAGAGATGAAAGAAGACCTAAAATGATCGCCAAAGGAAAAGAACTGCTCTTCTACAATCTAATCTTCTACGATTAATCTACAATATAATAAACAATACTCTGCATACGACGTTTTAAAGTTGCGCATTGGTATTAATTTTGCAAATTTACTGAGAGCTGTTGTCATTTTTCTAAGTAAAACTGTATAATTTATTATTCTGTTTTTGAGGATACTTTTAGGTCTTGTTTAATTTTCTTTTAGGATTGCGCTTATCGCGGGACACACTGTATTACATGCATTGCTTAGGGTTACAATTTAAAAATTCAGGCATTTCTCTAATGAGGGTAAGGAATTCTATGATATTGTGGTAGGTACGTTACACGAATAATATCAAAGAGTAGAGAATTAGAGATGGGTGTCTCACACATTCAAAAAACATGGTTTGCTCCTTGGTTGTTTCAGACAATTGGACTTGTTTTTGGGGCTAAGCCTAATATCCACAGATAAATCTGTCACAATGCTAGCTAAAGTTTCCTTTTTCGAGCTGTATAAAGATGAAACGTTTTTGTAAGTCCACCAGATTCCAGTACTTTAATGTCACTTGGGGAATGAATCCTGCTTGACTTTATGTACTCAGCTCAGGTTGTACATATTATCGTACTTGTATAAGCAACACCCACACCTTTTACCTTCAAGGAAATGTTTACTCCGAAGCTCCAAAAGGCTTTGTATATTACTTTAAAGTCTCCCCCACCGAGCGCAATATCTAGATAAATCCCAGTGCTCTATTTTGATCGTGCACGCTTATTGCCACATTATGTAACGATTCTATAAAGGTCGCACTTACGTAACGTATATTTAACATGTTTGCTCCGTGTAGAGACAGGGTTGCCAAAACAACCACTTGAAATGTGTGCAGAGCCTACCCTTATAAAGGCACTCCAACTATTTGGGAAATGGTCGATTTGGCCGGTACGGAAATTCTTGTTTTGGCAATGGCGATTTTCGACACGAATTGGGTTTGTGTTTGGAAATCAATGAAGAGAATCTATTATAGGGTTATATTTGCACTTGACCGAAGATTGTTGAGAAAGGCTTTCCCAGAGAAGTGCTTACATTATTGTGACTTGTATTGTTCGCGTGTTTTTCTCGTCATGATTTTACTTTTTGTGATGACAACTCTGCTGTGTGTGACCAAAATCTTTTTAATATGCCTCTATTTTTGTCCGCAGAAAGGATTTTTTTGTTGTGAAAATATTTAGTTACCTATGAAAACACTTCGTTGCTCTGGGCCTCTGAGACCTCTTAATCTAAGCGCCTCTGAACCGTTGAAAATGCCTTAAGACATTATTGTCCTACTAGTGGACATAAGTCCACTAGTAGGACTTTATTTGTTTAATGCACTATAGTTTAAATATAAACAAATAACTAAATCCCTGCATATTGTCCATTGCTTTACCTGGCAACGGTGACTTCTGTTCTAGAGTAACGTTGCCAAACAAGTTGGTTGTTTGTATCTTAGTTATAGACTAGCTCCGTTTTATCGTATCCTTTTTGCAAACAAATATATTGAGACGTTTCCAAGTATTTAACCGACTCAGTTAATTGTGGGTAAATGGTGCGTGAGAGAAATAAATCATGTCGTCAAGCTCCTCTTTACATATTGATCCTCCGTTCAAGACGTCTGATTCAAGCGTGTAGGAGGAATTACGAGAAATTTGAATTCCCATTAGGTTTATTTCGAAGCTTGGGATAGACCACGATGAAGGTATAAAAAAGCAGATTATAAATACGTATTTAGCTAAGCAATTCATATATCAAATATGGAAAACGGAAAAGAGATCATAATGTTTCGACGTTTTTAAGAACATAGAATATGTTGCAAGCAAAACGTCTTTAGTGCGTCTGCAAAACTACGGCTCGAACGTTTTAAAATCTTGTTCATACTTTGAAACTTAGGACCGAGTTAAATCCTGAACATGCATAAAACTTAAATGTATGTACTAACGTAGATAGATCATATTTTTTATTGCACACCATAAAAGAATTTACACAGAAAAATTTACGTGCTATGTAGGCGGTCTTATCTTTAGGTAGTAAGCAGATACTAAAGCATTGAGGCCAATAAGCTATATTTTGTAAATTTTTAGAAATGTTGTTATTTGATTTTTGCGTTTTTCACGTCTTTATTGGAAAAGTTCCAATCTATATACGCATCCATTTCAGTAGGTAAATTTTATAGAACACAAAACTTCCCATATTTCTTTAAGAGTATCCTTTCTTTTTATTTACTGGATTTCTAAGAATTTTATCGCCTTATTAGATAGATGGATCTACGAATTCAATCCCAACACTTTTCTCTTCGCCCAGCGATCGATACAGTTATTTACATAACAAACTGCGAACCCTACATTGAGCCACATTAACGTGCCACCCCCGAAGGACATGCTTGTCGAAATGCATTTGTATACGTCGACTTAGAGGCTTCTAGGGGCTATAAACTCTGTCTTAATTGAAACTAACGGGCGAAGTTATGCCAAGTTTCGCCGTGAAAGCTGAAAACGGTAGCGGGTTTTTGGAAAATATAATTTTGTTTCTGTTTGACTGTCTGTGTCTGTCATAAAATGTAGTGGCCAGCACACCAGACTAAGCAATTTCGTTGCAAAATCACCCCTATTACAACTGCATAGGATACGACAGTGTTTGTATTGACGTGCCGTCGTCCGTACTCTACTGTAGGTACTTCATAGTTGGAATTCAATTACAGAACAGAAAAACGAGTAGAAATCGTAAGTGGGCGTGATCCTCGTATCTCAAATGCGATGAGCTTAGCGCATGTGATGTTCCCGCCCCCTTTCACGCGCTTTAGTCGGCTACCAGTTTCGACAGGATGCTGACGCCTTCAAATATGGACGAAAATCTTAAAAAATGCTAAATTGTACAATTTTTGTATGGAAAAACAACAGTAAAACAACAAATTTATCAAAAAGAGGAGTTACATACCATAGTTAAGTAATTTATCACGTTATTTTAAGAGAAATTGGAAAATTTGCACATCATAGCAATTGGTTAAAATTACAATCTAAAACCAATCCACCCCAAAGGTGATAAGGTCTAAACTTCATTTGTACCGTTACCTAATTCCGTATTAATTTAACACGCTACTCATTTAGGGATGCGATATTTTAACGTGCGCACGTTAAAATATCGATAAGTTTATTTTAACCGAAATTGGAACTATTTTCATACTACTCACTACTTTCAACACAAATCACGGATTACTTTACTGCTAGCCTACCTAATTATTTATCAAAGGATTCGCAACGTCATTAGGTTAAAATGTTTAATATAAATTGTGAAATTAATCCGTAAAACGTTTAAATATGATGAAATTAATCCCGTAATAAGAAAAAACCGGCCAAGTGCGAATCGGACTTACGCTACGCATTAAGTGTTTCATATCGCCGTTATCTACTTCGTCTTAGTAACTTTAGAGAATTTAAGGATTTTATATTTAGTACAAAATTATTTAACAATCAAGTTCTACGAATATTACTTCCAAATTAATAAAGTTATCTTAATCCCTTAATCTTTGAGGCGATAGGGGTTTTTAAAAATGTATATATATTTTTTTAATTTCCAGAACCGACTTTTTTATATGGCACCTTACTTATCAAGCCCTTTCATTTGAAACCAATATTGGAGTTGTGAAAAAAATTCAATTCGCCATTTTGTGGTGGCGGCCATTGCGGCTTCTTTGAAATTGATAATATCGTATAGTATTTTACTAGACAAGCCTTTTCATTTGATACCCATAATGTGGGAGTTGTAAAAAAATAATATGTCATTCGCTATTTGTGATTTTTATCAAACATAGCTAAAAACACTCCCGGATAATGATCTATCAAACAAAAAAAATCGAAATCAAAATCGGTTCATCCTTTTAGGAAATACGATGCTACAAACAGACAGACACGTCAAACTTATAACACCCCATGCTCTCGTTTTTGCGTCGGCGGTTAACAATACTTATTTATACTCACACTAGCAATTTCTTCGTCCGTGAAAATGTCAGATTCTCATACATTTTTTCACTCTTAATTTACACCCTATAATCCTAGTTTTTTTTGACAATCGAGGCGGAGACCAATCTTAGTCATAAAAAAAGTTTATGTAATTTTTGAGTAATATCTCGTGTAACTAACACGAACACTACTTTGTTTTATATAACTGAATAATAAGTAAGTAGAACCTACATTTATTATTACGTAATTCCTTTCTCCGCGCAAATGTCGAATTCTCATACAATATATTTTCACCCCGTAGACCTAGTTTTCTGATAATCGTGGCGGAGAATGAACTTACAAATCAAAATCATTGCAAAAGTTTCAGTTTCTTTATAACTCGTGTAACGAACATTACTTCGTTTTATAAACATAAAGATAATAATAAATGGGCATACATTTTATTTCCGGGACAAAATTTTATATCGATACTTTTTGTTCAGTTTATCGTTTACCATCCCTAATTTTGACAGGAAACTTCTCTAATTTGTGTCTCCATCGGGCGTTGGGTGGCAAAACTATTTGGTATTTTAAAAGCAAGGAAAATGGCGGCAGCCACAATTATGAACCATAATGCAACGTAATAGGGAAAAGCATGTCTAAAAAGAGACATCTAGTAGGGAGTAGAATAACAAAATATAAAAGCACATTAGAATCAGGAAAGCACAACTTAGGATCTTATTGGCTTAGTAATAAAGATGGGACTCATTTAATCGAATTTGTATTTTAAGCTCTTTCGTCATCGCTAAAAATTACCAATCACAACTTAATATTTTTTGTGTGGATCATAATGTGATATTCTTACAAATGTGTCAGTTTGGTTACACTGGTTTTCATACTAATAGACGAGGATGCTATTTCTACTCGTTTTTTCTGTTCTGTGGAATTCAATGGTGGTGTTAACACTCCCGTCCCCCGAAAATCACGTTATGTCGTTGGTCTTGCGCCTGATCTCTCTTCGGTTAGGCTGCCCCGTCTCACCAAACTATAAGAGTGAAGGTACATAGAGTGCATGCACTTGTGTATTGCACACTTGTGGGGCACTATATCTCTTGAGGACCTGGTTGGTCTCTGTAGCCAAAATTCGGTTGGAAAATAAATATATTATTTGAATTTAGATCCCCCTTACTCAAATGTTTCCAAATATGATAATTTCTTATAGTCTACTCTACTGAAACGCTTTGCAATTGAGATGTTTAGTCACAATCTGCTTCATTGATCCTTTTCCCCGCGGTGCTTATACTCGTAAATACCGGGCGGCAAAAGTTTCTTTATAGCTCGCTAGAAGATAGGTACTCAAGATAGCTCTTTCAGCAAACTTTAGCTTTTCTTGGTTTTGAATCAGTTAAAAAAAAACGATTGATCCAGCGAAAATAAAAATATAATATGAACTCCGAACCGCCGATATTAATCATGACTTGGAATACGTGCTGCCTTGCCTTAATTGATTCGGTTTTTCTGAAAGATTTGTATGTCAGTTCATAATACATTCACTTTGTAGACACATATTAGTACTGATTAACAATGTCCCATCAAGACGCAATAATATCTTGACTAGAGCTATAGTTTTTTATGTGAAAACTTAGTCAATGACTACTTCACGACTAGCCTTCATTATAGATATTTTGTAATCTTGCACAAAGACCTTGATGTTGATATTGTTACTGCAAAAGTTTTATATACTGTATCGCAATACATGTTTAACATAAGTATTGTACAAAAATAATTTCAAAACATGAAGTTTGCTTGAAACTTTGTGTTTTTCATATAATCAGCCATAATTTTAACATCAACATGAAAGTAATCTCCAATCAGAATTGAAGGCCTTGCGTTAGTTTCTTTAATAATAATACCAATTCGAATTCTTCGATAAGGGGTTTGAACAACTTTAGATTAACTTCACAAACTCCTTGAAACAACACATGTTTCTGTCGTTGGAGAAGAGTATACCACCAAGAAAGGAATTCAACGTTTCTTTGATTTTGTTCAGCTCTCCTTTAGATACATTTGTGCCTGTGGCGCACTGGCGGCAGCGCTTTGGTAGTGATACCAAAAGTTAAGCAACCCACGGCGCGGTCGTGATTGGATGGGTGACCATTCCGACCATTAAAGTGACGTCCATGACAAGCATCTCCGTGCTTCGGAAGGCACGTTAAGCAGTTGGTCCCGGCTAATATCTGTGGTATTAGTCGTTAAGCCTAGTCAGAGGCCCTAGGGCGGCTTGATAACTTCTGACAGTAAGGTTTGTCACTTGCCTTACATACACCCCTCCACCAATCCGCACTGAGCCCGCGTGGTGAAGTATGGCTCGTTCCTCCTCATAGTTGAGGTGAGGCCTTTTCCCAGCAGTGGGATCTAATAGGCTGACTTATTAGATACATTTATTCCCGTCGCTATCATGTAATGTTCGTCATCTCGCAGGTCGCCAACATCGAAGGTTCTTATATTTATTATCTGCTTGTTCCAGATTGATGGCAGCTTGTTCATTCCACTAATAGGCACCGATGACGCGGGGCTATACGAATGTGGAGTGGAAAATGAGACATCCTTTCTTGACAGGATCAATCTTACGATACGGAGTAAGTACTTAGAGCCCAGAATCTTTAATATTATGTATTTTCCATGTTTATCTTTTTGTTGTGTGTTTGGCTCTTATTTTTTCCCCATATTTTATATGACGCACATAAAGTTGCAGGAGTGTCTGAATGGTATGACTAAACTGTCTAGACAACTTCGAAACTACAAATCATGCGCTAGTTTTGGGGCGAAAAAGGCGGTGACGTTTGGATTTATTTACTAGTCTGACAAATTCGAAAGTTATGGAATTGGACAGTTTCCCGCGTACATATCTATGTAAGTACCCGGGAAAATATACTTACTTCCCCTTGAGAACTGCTATTATGGCAATCGATAATATAAAGATTCACATTACTTTTCCGATTGCCCTAATAAATGTCCTAATTAGTTGAGCATTTGACATGAATGAACGGGTGTTACTCGCCAAGTATATAAAAAAAGACGTCATCTATTTTTGTTCTAAAAGATGAACGAAACATGTAACTCTAACGATAAAAAATGTAAAACTTTACTTAACAAATATCTCTCTTCTCTCCTGGGCATTATTAATCCCATCTGATGGTCGGACTTAAAAAATATGTAATTGTAATTGTAAAACAAAGTTCTTATTAAGTTGTATCTTAATTGTAAAACAAAGTGCGATCTAACCTACTCCTACAAAAACCCCTCAAGGTTTCCAACAGTAGGTTATACATGTACCACATATCTATAAGGTCTAATTTTATTGTGTTCAATTAACTAAAAAAAACTAAAAATTATACGAAATGGAAGTAGAAAAGGTATAATTCTACAAACATACATAACATAATGTGGCTCATGCTATAAATTGTATGTTCTGCCGCTGTCTTCATAATTGCCCACACACACCTCCCACAGTAACACTACGAATATCCGTCAAAACTACCCGTGTAAAATATATCGCGCGTTCAACTCAGATGAATGGCTTGTCTGGGATTTCCGTGTTTCCGTGCCGTGGTTCGTTTTCGTGAATTATTCACTCCGCCGCCGCTGAGGTGGAGCTTTGGATTAGTATCGATAGGCGTAGATGTAGAATTATGTTATCGTCAGAGCTTGTTTTTTTTAGGGTTCCGTACCAAAAGGGTAAAAACGGGACCCTATTACTAAGCTACCGCTGTCTGTCTGTCTGCTTTATCTCATAAACCGTGATAGCGCGACAGGTGAAATTTTCACAGATGATGTATTTCTGTTGCCGCTATAACAACAAATAATAAAAACAGAATACATTTTTTTTAAAGGGGGGCTCATATACAACAAACGTGATTTTTTGGCGGTTTTTGCTCTATATTAATAATGGCAACAGGCAGGCGCTTGAAATTAAGTTGTCTATAATCATTAAAAATAAATTATTGTAATTAAAATTAAGAATATAGATTTAAGGGGGGCTCCCATATAAACGTGATTTGTTACCGTTCTAAAACTAAAAAAGATCAGAATGTGTCTAATGTTGTATAGGTTCGGAACCCTTCGTGCGCGAGTCCGACTCGCACTTAGTCGTTTTTTTTTAAATGGACGCATTTAGGAGCATGAATATTGACCAGGTAATGAAGTATCGTTGGACCCAATTGCACAAATGACGTCAAAGAAACTTGTTCCTCGATTGTGTCCTTTTTACTTTTTTTCACTGTATTTGGTTTGTCACCGCTACCATTAGTTTACAAATAATTTGTTTTCCACAAATACTGGTCGTTTAATAAGCCTGTTATGATTGTGAAGTGTGAAAAGTGTGCTTTGTTGTGGTCTGGCAGTGTGATGGGATTATAATAGCATTGAACCTCTATTTCAGTACTTCATTAGCTTTACGATAAGGTTTAGGCTCGCTTGGTCAATTCATAAAATATCTGATTTATATGTACGACAACTTACGGTGAGGGAAAACATCGTGAGGAAACCTGCACATTCAGGCAACTGCATGTGTAACCATGATCCAAACTGGTCAGGTTCCCCTGGTAACAGGGTCACGGAGGTCAGATGGCAGTCGCTCCACTGTAATTACCTAATCTGTCACAACCTGGATCATGGTCAGCGGACCCTGGGCCCTCGCGTGCGAGAGCATAACCGGGATAACGCTAGGAGGATGATGATGTACGACAACTTGCCTCTTCCCCTCGATTTGTTTGCAAAATCTGTGAAGATCCTGCTACCGCAAGTACTTCATTAGTTTTACAATAAGGATTTCGCTCGCTTTGCCTATACATAAAATATCTCATTTAAACGACAACTTGCCCCTCGATTTTTTTGCAAAATCTTCACAAATTTGAACTCGATGCTTCTTTACATTTTTAATGCAGATCATAAATTGTGCGCCTCAGCCACAATACTCTTAACGGCTCAAGTTTTCACGCGGCACTCCGATAAATTGAACCGCCCAGAGGCGCCGATTTGCAGATACTTTAATTGTGTCACTGTCGGCTGGCGAGGGGACTGGGGTGCACTAGATTTTATTTGAGACTGAACATATAGGAAATATAAAGATCTGTGAAGTCATAACATATAGGGTATATAAGGAGTTGTAAAATCTTTTACTGTTAATATCGAATATATAATACAACAATCTTATATAAAGATTTCTATGGAGAGATGGAGACATCTGGAGTAACTATCAGTTTTGTGCAGAAATCCTTAATTGACTGCTAGCCTCAAACATGCATCATCTGTATTATTTCTGGAGACTTATACAGGGTGTTGTTTTGGTCAACAGCTTCCGACTCAGGGTTGCTTTTTGCATCAGTGTTATGAATACTTACTACCAGACCTGACGCCCTGAGTCGGAAGCTGTTGACCAAAACAACAACTTGTATAAAGTATCGTCATTTTCGTATTGTTGGTAGAAGATCATTATTGTCCTTGTAAAGTTAAAATTCTAAATTAGTTGTCATTAACTTTACGACGAATGGTCGTACCGATACCGGTCGTACTAAATAGACCAAAAGTAACCGACAATTACGAACAACCTCGTCTCCAAAAACGGAATCTTTTAATTTAAACTCCACCACAAACATAAATTAAAGAAGGGTCGCGTCAAGTTGCGACCGCAGGCTGACTCCGCTTACCTTTTAGTAAGAGAGCTGGCGAACAATTTGAAGAAAGTACTAAAGGCAACATGAAAAATTGTGTCAATTGACTTGTAGGACTTCGTAGAGTAAACAATACATCCGATAGGGCAAAGTGGAAAAGACAAATTGAGAAGGAAGAAGACGACGAATTCAGATTGGATTAATAATGCCCAGAAGAGATTACTCAAAGAATATTAGGTTAGGGACCAGGCGTATACGTTCTACTGCAGTTTAAGCTGCGCTGATCCGTCAGTCAGACAGAAAGATCACCTGGAATCCCCACCCCACGTAATGCCCCACCAAGTTGAGAAGCTTTTTGGTGTTACTTATTTTTAATTTCCTTAAAATGTAATTAAATATTTTTACAGTCTTTCTGTCTCAATATAGGCATCAGTGTATCAATGACATTTTTCGTAGCTAAAATTATCTTACATCAAGTGCCTAATAGGTGTTGATTACGGCCTCACTACCCTTCAGCCAGATCTCTATCCTAACATTCAGTTGTCCTTCAAGTATCTACACGTTCACAATGTCTCATGCTGCCTTATCTACCTTTTCAAAATTGCTTACCAGCCCTCATGCTATTACTCATATATTGTTGTGTGGCCACCGGGGGTTCGGAGTTGGAACAAATTTAATTAGCGCCGTCAAACACTGTTTGGTCGGATCGCATGACAGACCGCAATTTTCATTACGGTCGGGTAAATAAAATCCAGCGATAAAACGATTAATTAATTGTTTTATTTTGTAGTCCTGTGGGACTTTCGATTCAAATGAGTATAGCCACGTGCTTACCTGGTAGATTGAAGCGCGACACGCAACGTGTGTGCTACACAAAATCTTTGCAACATGTTCGCTGTCAATGTCTTCGCTATGATGAAAGATGGATGAGCCACTAAAAACAAAGCTGGGATGTTTTTTTTTCGTTTAATATCCAGACATTTAGCCACAATCTCACCCGATGGTATGTAGCCAAGAATGGAACACTCTTTTATTGAAAGTACAGTCGACCAAATTGAATCATGATCCACTTTGCCGATTAGTCCTTTGTATTCACAAATGTAGTAAGGTTTTCTTCGCTGTCATGCATGTTGTACATGGTACGTTTTAAATATGAATAAAAATGCGTCATTACGGGTCAGAGATCTAAGCAAGTTTAAACTTTATTATCACTGCACTAGACATGTTTTAGATAAACCAGTTTTAATATGAATTTAAAATAAGTCTATAATCCAAACTCTTTTCACTACGAAGAAAAAAGTATTATAATTTAAAAATTAAAAAAGTCGTGTGTCAGATGTCAAGTAAGTCTGAAATTATTTTCAAATAAAAATCTGAGTCAATATCTACAAACAAATCGTATAATGGCCAATTTAGCAGAACAAAGAGCTCGGATTGTAGTGCTCAGTGAGCAAGGCCATGGCATTCGAGAGATATCACGAGAGTTAAATATAAGTCGGAACACAGTCAGAACCTGGATCAGACGGCACGCTGAAGAGGGTACCCTCGAAGACAGACGACGACATAAACATGGCGTTCGTCGAATCACGAACCAACAGAGAAGGGAAATGCAACACCATTACGAAGAACATCCTTTTACTCGTACCCGGTATTTTGCTGCACGTTACGATGTTTGTCTACAAACAATAAGAAATAATTTACACCGCACTGGTCTGCATTACAGACATTATGCTAAGAAAGTTCATTTAACGGATGCACATAAAACTGCAAGATTTAATTTTGCACGTAATTATTTAGATTTCGACTGGACTAACACTATCTTTACAGACGAGAAATCATTTCGCTCTTCTCAACATGGTCGCTTAACTTTGTGGCGTTACGATAACACGCGATACACAGAGGATCACGTAGTGCCCAACCAATTATCCGGCCGAATTTCAGCTAACATGTGGGCCTGGATGGATGCCGGAAATGTCGGAGAACTTGTTCAAATTTCTCCTTGTCAAAACGCTATAAACTATGTCAATTTATTGGAAGAATCAATGTTACCGACTTTGCGAACAGTTTACTTGCGTGAAGAAGGGCCAGTATTTTCCTTCGTTCATGATAACTGTCCAGTGCATACTGCCAGAATTGTCTCGAATTGGTTTACCTAGCATGAAAATGCACTCACTCTTATTCCATGGCCGTCTAGGTCCCCAGATGAAAATTTGTGGTGTTTGGATTGGGGAAGTGACATTTGTCGTCTAATCGGGATACTTTTCACTTTACCAATTTAATGCCACTTGTTAAATATATACTTAAAATAAATATTATTTTCTTTAACTAAGTATACTATTTTATTTCATCATGGCAAACACAAGTTCCAGTGGAACTTTTATAAAAGTAACTGGTTCCCAATACAGACTTGGCGCCCGGCCGTGCCGAATCCCGAATATCTACCTTAGGTAGGTACCTTGTGTGTTGCATTGCAACCCTTACCCATATGAAATGAAGTTCTCGCCGATTTTCATACAAACTTATTCGTACAGATAGCGACCATTGCCTTGTCAGTGACTGTCAGTGTCTAATAAAATGATGACACGTTCGTTTCTAGGAAATGTATGTTCAAGCGAATTTCAACTTACTTGTATAGAATGACAGTAGAAAAATGACCAAAAGGTGGGTCATGATTCAATTTGGTCGACTGTACATACCAATTCAGATCACAGTGTTTAGGGAAAATCGAATTTCACTCTCTAGCCGGCAAGAGGAACGTAGATTCAAAATGTTTAGTCCATAATTCGGTGGTATATCAACGACATAAGGATGGAGACCCCGCCTACATCTCACATACGCGTTGATAAAATTCAAGAGTAAAGTTTTGAAATGTGCTTTTAGCTTGTCATTCTGTTTCTTTCGTCTAAGAGCTCTATTGTCTTGTACATGAAAAGCACTACTGCTAGGACTATGATGGGATGACACTGACATATAATATTACATAATTAGTTTTACTTAACTGCGTCAGAAAGAGGGTAATGTTTTTCCCGCGTGTGTATTTTTAATTGTATGTCCATTTCTTTGGCACGCCCTACAGTCTACACGGCTATTGGACGGTTTGTGACAAATGAGCATGGTAATGATATGTCATTTACTATATAAATTATCTATATGGGGTCGTCCCTACATTTAAAAAGAGGTGGAATGGATTGTTTATTTTTCTTACCACTGGTATCAGTTGAAAAAGCTAGTAAAAAGCAAATTTCTAAAATAAAACAACATTTGCAGTCGGTTTTGTTGTTTTTTTTAATAACTTATTTAAATGAAAGTTTTAAAACCATCTTCATTATTTAATTTGTGTCCGCTGTCATCGTCACTTAGTAAAAGTCTCGTCTTCTGGCTTACCTACGAGGGGTTATTTATTTTAGCCATTGCTTGGTGCAGTGGTGCTGACCCTTTTGGCGAAATGCTCGTCTTTGTTATATAAAATGAAAGCCTTTGCTCTGGCACCGGGTCTAATTAGAATTTACATTTTCATCTCGCCCCTGGGTTATTTTGTTTCAGATTTTCCACGACAACATTTTTTGTTGGACTTACGTTGTTACATTATTGTTTATTCATATACTTTGTTAAATTAACCATGTTTTGTTGCGTATAATTTGTTTTTCTATTTGTTTTCACCCTATTATATCATCAGTGTTCACTTTGGGAATTTATATTATATTTAATTCCTTGGGAATTATATTAACTTATTGAGTCCTGGTAGCTAATTCTGCAAATGTTAACTTTTCCTATAAATCTAATTGATCTACTTGAAATCTACTTGATCTACTTGATCCATCAGTAGCTAGACTTAATCGTTCGTTAAAATTAAACCAGTAAAATATCTATGCCACCTTCCTTGTAGTACTACGCACACTCCCACATTACTAGTTAGTGACTATTATGTAACAAATTGTAATGATTACCCAAATCAGTAGTTTGAAACTACCCAAAGCGAACTATTTCTTATCCGTATTTAGTCGTACGTGATTTACGCCGGAAAGTTGTAAAGTGGGGTGAATTACGGCAGACGCTAATCCAACTTGCGGTCATTTTTATTGGCCCTTCTGACCTTCTGACCTCGTGGCAATTAACAGGGTTGCGAGCGGGGTTGACGCGTCACCTGATGGTGCTTAACCAGATTTTAAAATGTAAACTGAAGAAAATTTTATTTCGTTACAAGAGACTTACTTTGAAGTAGGAATACTCGTATGCCGGTAATGTTTTACCACCAATGCCGAAATATTGGGCTGCGAATGAGAAATAATAGAATTTTGGAATATCGGCTGCATCCTCGCTTAGCATCAGGTGAGATTGGGGTCAAAAATATACATAACCAGCGATACCTTGCGACTTTGCCAGCGCAAACAGGATTTTTCGAGCTCCTTTTCACCCCGTTAGGAATAATTTCTGAAACAAAAACTATGTTTTTGTAAATTGTATGTAATTCTTGTGGGAACATTTATAATCTTTGAACCTTTTTCTTGTCTATTTAGCGGTGTAGGTGTAAATAGGTAACAGATACTCGTACGCAAATTGCACGATGTTTTGTTTATTTTCGTAATCGGTAGGGGCAACGGGTCTTAAAGAAGCTACAATAATTTGAAAATCTTTAGAGCCAAAATGAAGATCAAGGAATCAAAATCTTTATACAATAAATAGTTCGTGCTTTAGGTTTTGCACGTATGCATGAGAATGGCTGCAATGTTATTCACATTCTAATATACCTGTGCGTAAACGTAGTCTTTCGGGGCTTAGGCCAGTTGGCAAAGTTCTTGGCCGGAATTTCATTCCCCAGTCTTGTAAATCTAAACTAAAAGTATCTGGTTAAGACAGTTGGTGATACAAATAATTGCAATTTAGGGAGGTTCTTGATCTATCTATCGGATGAATTTGTGAGTGTTTGAATAAGCGTCTTGTTGCTCTTATTACTTGCCACTGTTATTTTTCCGCATTAGATCTCATCGACAACAATACCATTTCCTATTACATTAATTATACTAGAGCAACCCTTATTTGTGTGTACTTAACCGCTTGAACGGCCAGCCGCGCGTCTCAAATTACAGTCGAGTGACCCGAGCGCTGACGTCATCGCCGATAACGCCGGGCGCGTTGCACATGTCGTAAACAAAGGCGATCTATGACTCTCGTTCTAAAAAGTTAGCTAACACTTGATGTTTTATATAATGCTGATGAACAGACCTTTTGAACTGTGTGTATTTCGTTAGAGTTTATGATTTGTTTCATTTATAAAATAGGTTGTAAATATGAAAATTGAGAATTTTTTGCTTATTTCTCAAATAAATTGCTGTATAAATAAAAAACAAGTGATGACCTATATGTTTTAAGGTTTAAAATGCATGTTGTGTTTACGCTTAATGTAAAAAATAAATAAAACCACTTCGTTTAGTACAATATTTTTTAATAAAAACTAATATTTTTTTTCTAAGTACATCTGCTACATAGAATTAAAATATTGGTACCAGTTTGTAGATGATTTAATATATTAACATATATGTAACAATCGTAACAGTACAATAAAAACTGTCTTCAATCTAAGGTAAAGAAGATACACCAAAAAACCACAAAACATTATGAACTACCTTCTTTGAACCATACACGTTGCGGAATATAATGGAAATTAAGTACAAAAGTTACTTACCGACTTGAATCTTTCACTGAATTTGATTATCTAGTAACTAATTAACACTCACCTAAAATTCTTTGTGTTTATAACGGAAAAAACTATTCAAATACAAGAAAACTTTGAGTTACTTGAACGTGCATGCCAAACAATGAAATGTCAGTTTGAATTTTTTTTTCTGAGTTGAGTAAATGATTTTTAGTCTTGTCATACCTCAAAATCACCGGTGATTTATGAGGAACGATACGTAATTTTTGCCAGGCGAAATGACGTTTATTTTGAGAGCAATAAGGCTTTATATTCAAAAACTTCGTTTGGGTACTACTACTACCCATGGCCGCTCAACTACAATTTTCGTTTTGGGTACTACCAGTACCCATGGCCGTTCAAGCGGTTAAAAAGTTTCTGAATAAGTAAATTGTACGTCTTGAGATTTCAAGAGGCCTGAATCCAGACTTACCTACATTCATAAATTGTGTCACGGAGCCAATACTACTCCCAATCCCAACCCTTTCGCTTTCTCGGCACGCGTGAAGCGGAACCTTTCTGATTAACTATTACTGAACTGATATTGTTGCGATACCGTCATTTACTTGCTTTAACGTATGTAGGTTGGTGTATTTTGATGGCGGTAGTAGTAAGTGCACCTACGTTGCTTCATCCCAAGCAATGAGTCAACTCCTTGCCTCGTGTGTCTCACATAAAATTCCCTTTATATACAAGCTCGCTTTATCCTAGATAGATTACATGTGCCTTAGATGTGTTCATAGTTCTATATATTAAACTGATACTTGCTATTTTGCCCACTTCATCTAAATTATCTAGTCTCTGGAATATTTCATCTAATAATCTTATTCAAAGCAACTGTGTCATTTCTACCATTAATCACGCCACGTCCACTTCCGCGCAGGCCGCCCTTCTTACCCCCTCCAAAAATCAAATTGGTATTTTCATTCATTTCATGTCAGCTGCGTTCACCGGAACACCTGTAATTGGTCAATCAGTCATAACTGCAGGTAAATTGCAAAATAATGTTTTGATGCTCGTAATAAAAATATTCGGGCTACTGACTTTTTGCCTGTTAAATGGTTGAAACCGCTGACTGTTCTCAAAGAGAAATGTTGCAAAATACATAATCCAGATGTCGCAGGCATATCATCTACATAAACGTTACAAAATGTCGCAAAGCACACGGTTTGCGCTGCACTCAACCATTTCCTCAGGCTTTTGTCTCCGAGTGAGGAACAAAGGGCACCACTCAACACTTTCCTTCTTCGCGTCTTTTGTTCCAACACTCTTTTTAATAGTCACCTGCTTTTTCATACGGGGAGTGAAAGAAAAATTATGGTTTAATGTATTACTTCAGAAATGCAAGTCTTAAGATTTGTGCGAATTTTAGGAAATTCAGTCGGCTTGTTCGTGAACTCTTACAAATTTTATAATTTTCAACCTCACTCATAGATGAGCTTAAAGGAAGGTAGTTAAGAACTATCATATCATGATTATATAAATATTCTTCTTATTGGTCTGCATTATGCATTCTTTTATAATGAACAAACGTTTGAAACTAATATCACGTGACGTAAGATATCTAGCTGTGAATGAACACATTACTCCGAATAGTCGCCGAGTTTTCCTCAAAGCAAACATGAAATAATAGATTAAACATTATAATAGCTTGTAAACATTATAATGGCAACGTCATCTGTTTTTGGATGAGAAAATTGTCAACACTCACGATATTGCACGACAATAATCCGCGTGGAGCTATTGCTAGAAACACCATGCTTCGGTAGTGTTGGAAGATATAGCAAGACTGTGATGATTTAGAATTAGAGCAAATTTTTTGTGATGCGTTATTAACGTTGTTGATGTGAATACAAAATTTGATCAAGGTAAAAATATAGACAATAAATCAAATGTAGATATGCATTTTGATACACCGGCAGTTATGTTTATTTATGTCAAAATGGAAATAAACTTGGGAATAAACCCCTGGATTAAGTCAAAGTACGCTCGCTTAGTTTTGAAACTGGATCAAGGATCATGACCACACATTGTATTTTTGTTATATAAATCTAACTTCTGAAAGCTTCAGTTGTTAGTTGTTTTATGCTGAGTGAGATTTAATCTAACTCACGGACATAAAACACGACAATAATAAAATCACATTTTCGAAAATTCGGATCTAACTAAGATCTAAGTTTAAGTTATGGTACCATTATTACGTCAGCCGCCCTCTTTTATTCACTTAACTCATGAAAAATGCATGAAATAAAAATGAAATACGTTGCTAATAAACCACATTCTGTATCAATTCCTATAAACGTATTCTCATATTATAAACGTGATATTTAGTTGGTTTATTTGTTGCTCAAATATGACTAGTTGTTTCGAAGAATCGAAAATATATTTAAGATTCAGTCAGAGACTATAAATTCATTAAGATTAAGAATTTGAATAAATTCATGTAGAATTACATAGATAGACAGGATGGAAGAGTCTATTAGGTTTTAATTCACGATGAGGTGTAAAACAAAATGCATTATAAAAATGTAATAGCAAATGACCATTTCATAGCAAATTAAAAAGTGTAGAAATATAGCTGTAAAAAGTCGTGAGTTAACAATGTACTACATAGATAGACAGGATGGAAGAGTCTATTAGGTTTTAATTCACGATGAGGTGTAAAACAAAATGCATTATGAAATGTAATAGCAAATGACCATTTCATAGCAAATTAAAAAGTGTAGAAATATAGCTGTAAAAAGTCGTGAGTTAACAATGTACTACATAGATAGACAGGATGGAAGAGTCTATTAGGTTTTAATTCACGATGAGGTGTAAAACAAAATGCATTATGAAATGTAATAGCAAATGACCATTTCATAGCAAATTAAAAAGTGTAGAAATATAGCTGTAAAAAGTCGTGAGTTAACAATGTACGCTATTGTACCTGAAGCCGCACGATTTAGCCAAGGCCACCTAATAGCTCTCATTGCCGATGATCCAGTGATAAAGTCACTGGCTGGATGATCGGTAATGAGAGCTATTAGACACACTGAACTATGGGCGCCATTATATTATACAGTTGCAGCCGTTATTTGCCTTTTGAAGTTTGTTTACGAACGTATTTTGTCATTAATGCACAAGTTATTTAGGAAAATGCCCTGACCAAAATAAGTCGCTTAGTTTAATTATCCCATGGTATTGCTGTTTAGCAGTATCTAGTGCGTGTTCTAGACATGTATGATTATGTGGTCAGGAAGATTGATCCGCAGATATTTGGATGGATTTCTAGATGGGTCTAAAAGTGTATGAGTCTGATTTCAACATTACAGAGTGATACCAAATTGTCCGTTAATAAACACAGATTTTAATTGAGACATCAAACTCCTAGGGAATGGTCACAACCCTGAACCCCGTGTTGTATAGCTGCTGGCTATATAATACAGTAAGAGAGAAATAATGAAAGGAATATCACTAATTAACGCAGTACAGTTCTTCATATATTCCATTCATATTTCTACATTACTTGGCGATCCTACACGCAATAATGGTAGCTAGATACTTATCTGGGTCCTATATTGTCTGCCACCAACGGCCTCGTCATCTGATTGTCAGTGATCCAGTTTATAAATAAATCTTTAGTATTCATGCATGTTCAGTCGGCGTTACACTGAATGTGCATTTGATTGCACGGCTTTGACGCAAGCTGATTCAAATTACAGAGTAATTCAATTATCGTTAGGTGCACCCGCTATGTTTGTTGAAGGCCAGTCTGACTCTAAACTGATTTTTAGGGTTCCTTAGCTCAAAAGGAAAATATGAACCCTTATAGTATCACTTTGTTGTCCGTTTGTCTGTCAAGACCCTTTTACTCAGGAACGTGTAGAGGTATAAAGTTGAAATTAACATCAAATACCCTATAATAATGTCTGTGGTCCCTTAATGATATGATGAATAATGATCAAGCTTTTAAATTAACGCAAACAAAAGATATGACCAATTTAGTCCTATTTTCTAACATTTCTCAGGGGAACCTATAAGGTACCTCTCTGTATCGCTATAGTCGCGCTACTATAGTCGCCTAAATGGGAAAGCGCTCTTAACTAAAAAGGGTGGCCAGTAGCATACCGCGTAGCTTTTGGCGAATTTGAAATCAGATATCTAGTCTAGGCAGGATTTATTGCTTCGGTATTAAATACACGATGTTAGTTTGCATCCTTGCCATATTTACAGAGGTAACTATATTACTGACACTGAACTCAAATCATTAAAATAATTGTGACCTAAAATTTTGATTTTTAATCTTGATTATTTAATTTTATCGACAATCTGTTACGCACACCATTAACTATCGTAGCGCATACACATCACTGTTGGCTGTTCATCGGCACAAAAGAGCTGCGGCGATTGCGCTCTCTTTCTAACATCATAAACGCCGCCCCTTCTTCTTCTTTTTTTCTTCTTTTTTTCCCCTTCTTTTATCTCTGTGAATATGGCAAGGATGCAAAGTAACACCGTGTATAATCAGAAAAAGATTTGAATATATGCAGTATCGTGGTCAGTCTTCCAGACTGTGACTGTCTGTAGTTTTTGGAACCACCACGTTAGACCACGTTAGACAATTAAGTTTAAGGGTAACACAGTAAAAATTAAAAAAACACTATGTCAATGTCGTGTCTATAGGACAGCCTGCTGACATGACCTGGAAGACGTTAGGGCGCCCGGCTGTTGGACGTTATTTATTGGCTACAGTAAATTGGTCTTTCATAGTGTTGTCATTGTGAGGGCTTTACAGTCCAATATCGATAGTTTCCTTGCTTTCCCAATAAAGATGTTGAATGACTTCAAAAAAGAGGAAGAGACGACCTGATAGCTCTTCAGCAGCCTGTCAGAAATCTTTGGTGATGACAGAGAAGTTAAGACAATGTCTAAAAAATTAACGTCTGACTTCCCCACTCAGAGACATCAATTAAATTTAATCTATAATGAAGTCTCGTTCTGTCACTTTCTTTGTCAATGGAATAGAAAAGGACGGCTTGAAACTTAAGGAAGGATTAACTTTAATTGACGACGGCAGTTAAATGGCCATCGGCCTTAACTTATGGAAATGGAAATTCATAATAAGACATAAGCTTAAGATTTCGATATTGTCTCGTGTCGATATGGCAACTGATAGCATGATCTAATTTAGAGAGTGTGTTTGAAAATCCACCGGCAAAACACAATGATTACGGCTGTCCAGCTTTCCTGTTGAAAGTCTTTCTTCAGTAAATAGATGTTGTCACTCCATCAGGAAATCTATCTCTGACATTTATCGAGCTAGACCACATCACCAAAATTTTGATTAAGCGCTTCCCATCGCAATAATGTCACCGTTATTATGGCGGGCCAAGCTTGGCTGGTTGGCGAACGCTGGCTATCCATCACGATTGAACGCAATTGCAGGTAGCTTTGTTATTTATTGTTTAACAAGGTATTCAGGGTTTGTTTTTTATTATAAAGAGGTAAGGTTTGTGAGTATGTTTGTAATAAAATAATCTCAGAAAATACTGATTATAAAAATAGAAAGCTACATTATTTCTGCGTCATCACCATTGGCTTTAAGTGTTGATTCTCTTGTTGGTGGAGTTTTTTTTCCATCTTGTCCTATCCTCCGCCATTCTCTTGATCTCCTGATTTCGGAGTCGCATAGCTTATTTTTTAGATTTTTGACTTTCGCGTTGCATTACAATAAATATTAGACACGAACACGATGGATCTAAACACAAATTTCAAATATGAGTAAACCTGATATCTAACATAATAATCTGATTCTCACTGCCCGACATTTCGGCTGGATTGCACCTGCCTTTGTCACGAGCGGACTCATATTTAAAAATAAATTCGTGTTTAGAGAGCCGTCATGTCTAATACTTATAGGCTTTATTATATTGTCACTAGTAAATAAAAAAAGCTCACACTAAATATATATAAGTAGAGGGAAATACTATAGAGTACAAGTGTGTGCACAAAACACATGCGTACTCAATTCCTTTACTACCTTCCGTGCCTGTTCCCAGGAGAAACACATCCTACCTAACCTAATCATGCAATGGACAAAGGCTGTCTCCCAGCCTTGTTGCTTTTACAAACCTACCTTGTAGGTACAAAGGTATTTTATATCTAGAGGTATAGTTCTGACTGACCAATATTGACGTGTCCACCTCTGACAAAACATGATATGTGATACCTATATCAAGTATACAGAAAAAAAAACGCTTCTGAATATCTTAAGCACCGGTAAACAAACAATTAGCTAAACATTATGTAAATTAGTGTGTCGTGTACAATATTAAACATTTCATAATTAGCGAGATTGTGGTGTTTATCAAAGAGAGCCTTATTTATTCATGGGCCCACCGTTTGCGAGGTTGCCGCAGCCTTAAATAAACATATTTTGCTTCTAATCTTAGCTGGACTGCTTTGGTACCTATGTCTGTTTACTTTCTTAATCAGAATTACAAATAACTTATATTTTATAAGTAATGGGTTGGTTAACTTTGATCTTCGTCTTAGCCCTACAGCAAAGATAAGGTGTACTATGGAGCGAACTTGCCCAGGAGGAGCCTATTTCACGCATCTTAAAGAGTTCTGGGTTAAGGTACGCACTCAGAAAAACAGACGCAGACAGGGAATTCCACTCTTCGGCTGTGCGCATTAAAAATGAAGATGAAAAGCGATTGGTACAAGAGATGGGAATATCAGCCAAACAAGTATGGTAACCTGCAGAACGTCTGGTGTTTCGATTCAAGAATATATACTTGTGGGTAATTCATTAATTAATAACTTGGTGGAGTAATTTCCTTCCACACGTCTCTATAGTCCGTGCCATTTAAACTTGCACAAAAGGTCATTGACACCCCTGTACCACTGCACGCCGATACGGGATCGCGGCGAACCAAAACACAAGGCGTAGCGATAGAAGTCTGTGTAAACAAACGTTTATTGGTACGAGACGACCTTGACCCGAAAAATTGACATATATTACAAACATTTGGCTACTGCAATATGCTGAGGGACAGCCGACATTTTATGTAACTGGACATGAATAATGAAGTAAAAATAGTTGCATCATTCATTATTAATTAAAAAAAATATTTTTCTATATCCAGCGTTATTATCGCGGGAGCAGTTTGTAGGTTTTATTCAAAAAAACAATTTTTTAACAGATATCTTTAACCGATTAAGCTGAAATTTTGCATACACGTTTAGTTTGGATGACAATGCATGGTAAGATGTGTGACGTCATTCTTAATTCAACATGGCGGAGCATCCAAGATGGCGGGCTCGTTATTTTCAATGAATTTCTACAATATGGATATGAATATGAAATGAAAGGGCTTGCTGAGAGTAACTTAAAAAATAAAGTGACGTTACTAAAAACAATATGGTCGACTTCTAAATGTACTCCTACAATATAGGTATCAAATGAAAGGGCTTGCTAAGAGTAACTCGATAAATAAGGTGACGTAATTCCAAATCCAATATGGTGGACTTCTAAAGATGGCGGACTAAGTTTTTTTTTGCTTTTGTACAATGTGGGTATCAATTGAAAAGGTTTGCTGAGAATAACTCAATAAATAGGGTGACGTCATTCCAAATCCAAAATGGCGGACTCCTAAAGATGGCGGACTAAGTTTTTTTATCTTTCCTGCAATATGGGAAGCAAACGAAAGGCCTTGCAGAGAATAAGCAGTGGCGTGCCTGGGGTATCGTGACAGGGCAAGCCAAGCTACAGCTTCGGCACAAGTTAATGGTCTTTTTTGATTCTTGAAAATGAGCACTGCTGTTGTTGAAATGAAATTACTTGATTCTTCATGTTTTAATGTATTCTTTCTTCATACCTCTAATATATTCAGTTCTTTCGGCTTCTGGCGAGTTAATCAAAACACACTGAAGGCATATTACTACCAGGCAGAATTGTGGAAACATACCAGCGATGACATACCTTCGGTGGCTTTGAAAAAAGCCTTTTGAAGTTGTTGAGCTGAGTATGAGGAAATAATATAATACACGAGAAAATATACGACATTACAAACAATGGTAAAAAAAACTGTGTCAGGACATCTTTTTTACAAAGATGTTTCAATACGTTGTTTACCAAAATTGCAAAATGAAATAACAGCGTTCATGTGTTTCTGAGAATTTTGATGCCTTTTTATGGCATTTGATAAGTTATTTAAGTCGTCATAACCAGTTGTATTCCAAACATGGTTGTATATCCAAGCAGCCAGCTAACCAATGAGTTTTATAAACTGATTTGTTAAATTGTCTCTTGTTAGACTTATTTGTTTGGCTTGGCTTTGGCGAAGCTATGAGTTGTTTTTTCTCAGCAAAATTTAAAGATTTTACCTTGCCCCTGCTTGTTAACACTTGCACACATTTCAAACCTTCACAAGGAACAATGTTATTATCACTAGCGGCACTAATTTTGTAATAAAACAAACTTTCATACAATTTCGAAAAAACACAACGAAATTTCCTCAAACTCTCACTCGACTGACAATATACGTGAAGTTCGCCTCTTTCGGTCATAAACAAACCCTATTCATTCATTACTCCGCATTTAGTTCGCACTTGCACGAACTTCATTTGAAAGCCCGGCTTAATTCTTTATACTGACCGACTATAGATACTTACCGGTAGTTATACATCTTTTACACACTCCTATATGTGTGAAGAGTGCGTCCGGAGCCGTGAAGCAAGCCTCATAAGAGGCCGACTGGTGCGAGAGAGACGCTAGATAACGTTCTAAAATCGCGGATTAGTTTGCTCGCACGCTAGACGGCGATGGCGATTACGTGTCGCGTTTTCACTCAAGTTTCGATGAAGAATTAATGCACGCGCGAAAATTTAAGTGTAAATAAAATGTGTTCGATCTTTTTTTTTTTTACACTAAGGCAAGCCGGGCTTTTTGGCTTATATGGTGGTCCCGCCACTGAGAATAAGCATGAGAGTTTAACTCCGTTGCTCCGATCCGTTTAGAAATTTGGTGTATTGGGTTTTCTTTGCGTGAAAAAAGGCGTGTTAAAACCCATGCGGTGAAAACGGTGAAAGAAAACACCGTGAGGAAAAACCTGCACACTAGTGGCTAGTGTGTGAGATCGAGAAGGCAATGGCAAACCATTCCAATAAATATTGCCAAGAAAGTCGTGTGTGTTTCATTCCACATAATGATTACGACCCTCAGTCATAAGGTATACGACTGTGAAGAAAAGGGGTTTTCTTGGAGTCCTCGATTATAATTATTGAGGTTGAATGTTTTGAGTCTGAAGCATCGATAGGTAAACTTTGACGAGTTACATTTTGGTGAGATATGTCTGCTGTCTAGGAGAAGGATAACTTCAAATCAAACTGGAATTGTGTTTACGCTGCGTAAGGCTTAGCTTGAAGTTACAGTAATTAGCTTGAAGCTAACTTATGCCTTACGCGGCGCATTTCTCCTAACACCCAAGACATGGTGTTGTACCCAGTCGGGTTATGTCACAAATACTTATTGCAGCTCAATTTTAAAGCAGATATCTTAAACCGATTGAGCTGAAATTTTGTATACAGGTTTAGCTTGGATGACAATGCATAGTTAGCTGTGTAGGTCGTCTAAGACGTCTTTGATGAGCTGACGACCATTTTAAAAAACTCACCATCTCGCCGAAATACCATCATGCCAAAAAGTATTTCAGCGGAGCAACGACTCACTTTTCGCAATTTCTTCTATTAGGCTCATTTTGTGCACGTCCTAGCTCCTGGACTAACTGCATTCGACAGTCAAAAGACAGACGCGACTAGCTGTCAACATCAGCCGGCAGCAGCCGCCAATGCGTCGACAGCACGTCGACGGCATGTCGACAACTAGCCGCCGGCTTCTAACGTCGGCTGCAGTTACATACGTCGACCGAAAGCAAACTGCTGTTCGTGTGTAAAAGCTCTAACAGTCACTTTATACTTAAAAACATCGTTCAAACTTGTGTTTAAATGGAATTACCTACGATGATAGCAAAACATATTGTAAAGGTAAATTATACAAACTAACCTGCTTGCGGTTCGAGGATTCTTTTACGCCTCTTTTTATTCTTCTCAGGTTCCATCTTCACTTATAATAAGTAAAGAATGGAGAAAATAGCAACAAAATAAAACAAACACAAACGTAACAAAGAACAATAACAGAAACTTATCAAAAAATAACGACTGGAAATAACACGTGATCACTTCCTAAATTAAAAAAAACGAATTATGCCGCATCGGGTGAGCCATTACAGAATAGCGTACAGGTATAGCACCCCTGACCTTTCAAACCACTAACGGTTAAGTGCAATAAGTCATAATTTATCATTTTCGGAGTCAAAATTATATAATGATAAATATCTATGAATGGTCAACTACTGTTAATTGTTTATGGAAAAAATGTAATTTCTAATTATTGTGTTTATATTCATGGTAAAAGTAATGTCAATTAACCGAGTTTTTAAATTAAAACCAAGTAACTGCTTAAAGACTTTCAATACGTAAATTAAAAGAAAATTTATTTTAATAAAGAAATCTGTGTTTTTTTACAAAATTGCGAAACTATTACTTAAATTTTGATGTTTTGGAGTTGTCTCGTTCTCGGACGGGCCGTGGTATTATAAAATAAGCGATAGGTCGGGATTATCGCTATTTTATACGATGAGCGACACGTGTCGTAAAGTTTGGGCATTTCTTGGTACAGGTGGGGTCAATAACCTTTTGTGCAAGTTTAAATGGCACGGACTATAGACTCGTCCAGCACCTTCAACACCCTACAAGTCATGACGACATTAGTTTCTTCCTTTGACTGTATATGCTTTTCCTGTGGCCCTAGCATGAGTTAAACAACATATCATTATCGCGGCCGTTTATCGTATTTTGACAGCGTTATATCATTAGTCTACCGCTGCTAACATGTCATGCCATTTATGTCATGTCTAACTGTCAAAATACGAAATACGATAGAAAACGATAAAATTGTCTACACACTCTAACATGAGTCTCTTTTATTTGTCTATTTTAATCTATTTTTGACATTTTCGCATGACATATTATCGTGGTCACTTGGTGCTAACGACAAAGGAAAAAACTTGATTAAAGTCGGTGAAAAACTGTGTAAAAGGCGAAAAATATGTCCGTACCATAATACCATTATATATTTTGTGTTAAACGCATATGACGAACGACCAGTGTAAGAAATACGACAGAAACGCATCGGTGATATTTGCGATCAAGTCGATTTTTGAGAGTGTATTTCAGTCACTTTGGCGAATATTTAAGCCCATGGATACTGATATTTCACATCATTGACAGGCTTAGCTTGGCCCCAACTAGTCTATAAGCCTTCTAGCGGCTAGAAGGCTTATAGAATCTAGCCTATTTGAAGGTGAGATCTCCAATATAAACACTTACGGAAATCATTTATCACAAAGAGCTCTTTCACCTACACAAAAGCAAAGAATAGCTGTTATTGTTGTGTTTTATAAACTTACAAAATACTGTATTGAAAACAGAACCTAACCTTTTATAATGTATGTTATTTTACATAGGTAGGATAGGTTAGGTAATCATTATTTTTGTTTCTTAGGGTCTACCTATGTTGCCTCCTTTTGACCCATGAAAACAACAGCAAATTGGACAACACCGCTCTCTGTGCTAAGCCCAAACTACTGTAAGCAGTGTCTACAGTCTAGGACCAGTAGTAGGAAGCATATATTAAGTGTATGTAAATCGGTGAAATAAATTGTGAAAACTTGCACACTAAAATATCTTAGATATGTAAACTTCCTTAATGTAGCTTTGTGCACTAAAAAGTATTCCAGTCAATATCTGCGCCTAACTTGCTTTTGAATAACTTATGGGGAGCCTACTTTTACCTACGTACCATATACTTATATACCTTATTATATATAAAGGTGGATAAAAGTAAAATTAATTGAAGTAGAAAAATCATTAGTCAAATAAACAATAATATGTAAATTTATAGAATAATAATAAGGTATTACAAACAATAAACCTTTTCTTAAAATTTTAATACGATATGTCTTATCACCATAGTCTCCACTGCTTCTTACAAGTCAACGTTGACTGCGATGACATTTTCTGAAAAATAATACATACTCCTTAATACTATGTTTTTCATGATATCTTTTGATTTTGTTACAGGTGACTCAAGGTATCTATTAAAGGTGGAAAATGTTGAAAGCAATTAAATCATAATAATTATGAACAATCAAATGAACATGTCAATAGAACCTGCATATTTACTAACATATCACAAGCTTGAAGGGATCAAAAATTATTCACAATTACTATCAAAGTGATGCATGTTGGTACTACTACAAGTATTCTGTGAAATAAACTTTTCCTTACATTTGAATCCAATTTTGTTCTGTTCCAGCGTACCTTCCAAAATTAAATCCTGAAATACAATGTAAACACATATTATTATTTAATAAACTAATATGTATTTTCTTTTTGTGCATACTTAAACGTCTAAGCATGTAGGTATAGTTGGTTTAGTTACTACCAAATTTTCAAATACCAAAGAAAACACGCTATGACAAAATGTTGCATGTCTGCTTAAATGCTTCAATACTTACTGTTTTTCACTGCTCTACTGAGCGATATGGACCCAGTTCGTCCAACCAATATAGGCCTAAGGTAATCCTACTGGTTGCTCCACCTTAGCAGCTCCTTGAGGAGTCAGGAAGGTAGCAAAACCCAGTTGCGCTTTCATGTATGATAAGTAATCTGTACCTATATTACATCACAGTTTTAAAAGTAAATGATCATATTAGTTTATTTTCCATTTGTTAGTTTAATAACACAATTTGTTGGAAAATATTAATGGATACGCCTTTGACTTTGATTTATAAAACAGAGGCCCTACTCCGATTGACGTTGTCCGTATTGTCGACTTTAGCCGTCCCTGTCACTCACGCCAGAATGACATCGCTACCGAGCGAGATGGCTATCGGACATCGTCAACTAGAGTAGGGACTCGGCTGTCAAAACTGTCAATGTCATGTCAAAAACAGATGTAAGTAATTTAGTTTTAAATCGATAGTCGTGCTTGGGATTAAGTGTTTAAGCCAAATCGGTAGTAAAATTGAACGAATGATTGAATATCAACGAAATGTTGTATATAATCTGTGGTCGTGTGGATAAAGGCTTCTCGTGGGAAGTATTTCTATCGTAAGTGGTTGCCATGTTAGGAAAAATGATAAAATAAGACACGATGACAAATTTTCTTATGTCTAACGACAATTTAACGATGTTGTACATCTTAGCCCAACTGGTATTCCTCTTTCTCTTTTATGTTGTCTTCTAAGTGTGTGACCATGACGTATAAGGTGTCCTACCATTTTCAATATATCTCAAAAGCCTCCCAGTCTTTCTCGCAATCAAAATTAGTTCAATGTTATTTAGGAGCTTTCCAGAGAGCATTAGGATTTACATTAACTGGTTCGGATTACTCTAAACAGACAAACGGATTACTCAGTATTTCAGTTAGCTGCAACTGGTTTGAATGTTCATAAAACAGTTTCGTTAACTAATTTTAGACCAGTGGCCCTAGCATGAGTTAAACAACATATCATTATCGCGGCCGTTTATCGTATTTTGACAGCGTTATATCATTAGTCTACCGCTGCTAACATGTCATGCCATTTATGTCATGTCTAACTGTCAAAATACGAAATACGATAGAAAACGATAAAATTGTCTACACACTCTAACATGAGTCTCTTTTATTTGTCTATTTTAATCTATTTTTGACATTTTCGCATGACATATTATCGTGGTCACTTGGTGCTAACGACAAAGGAAAAAACTTGATTAAAGTCGGTGAAAAACTGTGTAAAAGGCGAAAAATATGTCCGTACCATAATACCATTATATATTTTGTGTTAAACGCATATGACGAACGACCAGTGTAAGAAATACGACAGAAACGCATCGGTGATATTTGCGATCAAGTCGATTTTTGAGAGTGTATTTCAGTCACTTTGGCGAATATTTAAGCCCATGGATACTGATATTTCACATCATTGACAGGCTTAGCTTGGCCCCAACTAGTCTTTAAGCCTTCTAGCGGCTAGAAGGCTTATAGAATCTAGCCTATTTGAAGGTGAGATCTCCAATATAAACACTTACGGAAATCATTTATCACAAAGAGCTCTTTCACCTACACAAAAGCAAAGAATAGCTGTTATTGTTGTGTTTTATAAACTTACAAAATACTGTATTGAAAAGAGAACCTAACCTTTTATAATGTATGTTATTTTACATAGGTAGGATAGGTTAGGTAATCTTTATTTTTGTTTCTTAGGGTCTACCTATGTTGCCTCCTTTTGACCCATGAAAACAACAGCAAATTGGACAACACCGCTCTCTGTGCTAAGCCCAAACTACTGTAAGCAGTGTCTACAGTCTAGGACCAGTAGTAGGAAGCATATATTAAGTGTATGTAAATCGGTGAAATAAATTGTGAAAACTTGCACACTAAAATATCTTAGATATGTAAACTTCCTTAATGTAGCTTTGTGCACTAAAAAGTATTCCAGGCAATATCTGCGCCTAACTTGCTTTTAAATAACTTATGGGGAGCCTACTTTTACCTACGTACCATATACTTATATACCTTATTATATATAAAGGTGGATAAAAGTAAAATTAATTGAAGTAGAAAAATCATTAGTCAAATAAACAATAATATGTAATTTTATAGAATAATAATAAGGTATTACAAACAATAAACCTTTTCTTAAAATTTTAATACGATAAGTCTTATCACCATAGTCTCCACTGCTTCTTACAAGTCAACGTTGACTGCGATGACATTTTCTGAAAAATAATACATACTCTTTAATACTATGTTTTTCATGATATCTTTTGATTTTGTTACAGGTGACTCAAGGTATCTATTAAAGGTGGAAAATGTTGAAAGCAATTAAATCATAATAATTATGAACAATCAAATGAACATGTCAATAGAACCTGCATATTTACTAACATATCACAAGCTTGAAGGGATCAAAAATTATTCACAATTACTATCAAAGTGATGCATGTTGGTACTACTACAAGTATTCTGTGAAATAAACTTTTCCTTACATTTGAATCCAATTTTGTTCTGTTCCAGCGTACCTTCCAAAATTAAATCCTGAAATACAATGTAAACACATATTATTATTTAATAAACTAATATGTATTTTCTTTTTGAGCATACTTAAACGTCTAAGTATGTAAGTATAGTTGGTTTAGTTACTACCAAATTTTCAAATACCAAAGAAAACACTATGACAAAATGTTGCATGTCTGCTTAAATGCTTCAATACTTACTGTTTTTCACTGCTCTACTGAGCGATATGGACCCAGTTCGTCCAACCAATATAGGCCTAAGGTAATCCTACTGGTTGCTCCACCTTAGCAGCTCCTTGAGGAGTCAGGAAGGTAGCAAAACCCAGGTGCGCTTTCATGTATGATAAGTAATCTGTACCTATATTACATCACAGTTTTAAAAGTAAATGATCATATTAGTTTATTTTCCATTTGTTAGTTTAATAACACAATTTGTTGGAAAATATTAATGGGTACGCCTTTGACTTTGATTTATAAAACAGAGGCCCTACTCCGATTGACGTTGTCCGTATTGTCGACTTTAGCCGTCCCTGTCACTCACGCCAGAATGACATCGCTACCGAGCGAGATGGCTATCGGACATCGTCAACTAGAGTAGGGACTCGACTGTCAAAACTATCAATGTCATGTCAAAAACAGATGTAAGTAATTTAGTTTTAAATCGATAGTCGTGCTTGGGATTAAGTGTTTAAGCCAAATCGGTAGTAAAATTGAACGAATGATTGAATATCAACGAAATGTTGTATATAATCTGTGGTCGTGTGGATAAAGGCTTCTCGTGGGAAGTATTTCTATCGTAAGTGGTTGCCATGTTAGGAAAAATGATAAAATAAGACACGATGACAAATTTTCTTATGTCTAACGACAATTTAACGATGTTGTGCATCTTAGCCCAACTGATGACCTTTATGTACCCGTCTGGAAAAGTGAACTTAAGAGGTTTTATAACTAGATAAAAATAAAGACGGCTTAAATGCTCAAAGGTTTATTTAGAAGGCACGGCAAAAAAATATTATTAGATCATTGTCCAACGCTGTAAGTCATTTAGGTCCTTTTATACACATGGACTTATTGTTGCGATACAATCGCCTAGCCTAACTCATATCTGTTTAGTGTTAGTGGTTGAAGTTCATCATGCATTCATCAAGCAACATACCTACCTAAACTTAGGCCTTTTTATGGTAAACTAAAACTGATATTTTAACTGCTCGTGGTAGTAAAGGCAGCTTAATACTACGCTCACTAAAGTTTAATTAAGAGAGCACAGCAGAACTAATATTGACGAGCATATTGACTACGCTGATGCGGCAAAACGCTACCTACTCGTATATGTATAAGTTTCTGTCTGTCTACCATAACGTATGTATGATATGATATATGACAGGTAAAAGTTTGTGTGATTAGCACGAGCATTTAACCTAACTAATGGATGTTTAAGTAAAATATGTCTATTCGTTATCTTAGTCACCATAGCACAAGCTAATGCTTTATTAAAACTATTTAATGGTCCACAGACACCATTACTTAGTTTGAGTTAAGAAGAAGAGTTGTTTAAAAAGTTAAGTTATATTAAATTGAAAAAAATACTACAAAACAGGAACCAGTATTCCGCTTCGTACCATATTTTTTACGTATGTAAGTAGGTATTTAAAACGCCATTCGGTCATACACTTGTCCGAATATTGTCATGTGAAGAAACCGTTGTCAATTGAGTTATTAAAGGGGCTGATTTTGAAATAGTCAGATTAGAAATATTCTTCAAATAAAATACACAAGACTGATTTTAATATGTGTGCGAGATTTCTAATAGAATGACATTTTAAATAGGTTGCTGTGTAGTTGGACTAGTGATATTTTATCCCGCCGTTAAAAAATAGTGACGTCAAAAAATCGCAAAACATACATACATGGTGTTTTTTTGGGTAGGCCTACCTAGTTGTGATTAATATAAACACAAGTTTTTGAACGTCAACATCTGAACCAATCTGTTTTGGATAACGATCTCGCAACTCGTCACTAAAATACAATCATTCGCTAAAGTACCCCCAGGGGACTACCGAGAGTGTCAAATGAAAGATGTTCACTCTCGGTCTCCCACTGCATCGTGATAATCACTCAAGCCCGTAAGGAACCCCAGCGGTAGCAAGAAAAACCTATGGGCCATAGACTAATAAGATTAGCCTACCTCTGATCAAACTGATACTCATGTAAACTGTCTTTTGTTTCAGCCGAGCCTCCTCCCCTTGTTAACGTGACGGTCCACGCGTCTACGATTCTCGCGCTCATCCTGTGGAACGTGGCTGGCGACGGAGGGCACCCCATCATAGACTTTACAGCACAATACAGATCTGCAGCTCCGGTCAACGGGTCACTGGAGGCCTGGAGACCCATCAGCCCCAACCACATTAGTCCAAACTCGGTAAGGCTAAGAGTTATACGCTTAGTGTCGTAACCTGACGATGGAAAAGTAATCATGGTCTTCACTTTAGCAGTATTCGCAGTAAATATACCACTAGAAAACTGGCTAGGCTACCCATCTGTCTTAACCACATTAGTCTAAAGCAGCAGGACTAGCAGCAAATTCCCAATCAAACGATACCTTATCAAAATATTATCACCTGATACTTACATAGTTGCACCATGAAGCTAAGTGGAAAATTATTAGTAATCGTATCTTGGGTGTCTTCTGTTCTCTCTCTTTTACCTCTTATCATTTTCATCAACTTGACTTCATCAACAATTAAAGCTACTCATACTAATTGTAGTAATGAAATCGAACACCGGCTCACTGGCGGCGTAGCAAGCACTTGCAAACATTCGTCGACTGACTAACGTCGTCTGTAGCTCAGTTGGTAAGAGCAATCGCCCGTATAGCGAAGATTCGTGGGCTCCTATCAGATGACACATTCGATTAATTTTTGTGAGCGAAATTTAATTTAATTTCGTAAAATAATTACTCATATTCATTATCTATCAACGGTTTTCAGCGGCAAGTAGACGTGTACCACTTGGAGCCCAACGCGTCGTACTGGTTCCGCGTGTGGGCCACCAACGTGCTGGGCCCCGGGCCCCCGGTCGAAGTGCTCGCCACCACGCTGTACAGTGACCAGGAGGCAGGTTAGTATAGTCCAAGACCGAGCGCCACCCTCCTCCGTCCCGCTAGACGTGCGGGTGGCGATGAAGTGCCAATCGTAGGCGACTGTCATAGAAATATCCCCTTACCCGCCCAGTCCCCGCCGACACCTAGCCCCGCCCCTTCACGTATGCCGCTTGGCATTAGGGTTGCCCAAGAACTTGTCGGTCTATAGCTGAGTACCTGGTTTACTACGCGGGAGCGGTGAAGTATTAGCAGTAGAATTTCATATCATAAACAAAAGCATCAGATCATGCTAGCGGTATTTGAGATTTAACTCCGGATAATGGTAGCCGTCCCTGTTAATAATTCCAGCATAAGGCAGCGCGAACGACCGTGATAGCTGAATTCTAAACTAATATAATGTCCGCTAGGGATGGCGATTCTTTTCGAAAAACATCGATTTTTAAATCGATTCGAATCGTGACCTAATAAATCGATCCACAAAAAAATCAAGGCCAATAAGATCGATCTTTTTCTCAAGTTTTTGTTTATAATGTCAAAAATCGATTCTTCGATTAATCGATCTCAGATCGCCATCCCTAATGTCCGCTCTATCCAACGGGAGATACCTACAGGATATCCATAAAAAATCATAGGACCTAATATGGCACCTTGAGGTACTCCAACCTTCATCGATATAGCTATTCGCTTGTTTTGATGCCTTAGCCAACGCAAATACTATGCGACCAGTTAGTGAGGCAGCTTCAAGGCAGACAAAAACCTAAATTGACGAATTTTAGGGCGAAAATTATTGTGGAAATGGTATCGAAGGCTTTATCTAGTTCTAAGGGCGTTTTGCTATCATGCGGTTTTACTTACGCACGGGGAATTGTCCCGCATGCGCAGCATCCGCATGGATATACATATGAAATGGTTCTTTACGGGTGCCCCACATGCATGCCAGTTGGTTGATTTCTGTTGAGATTGACCGCCGTAGTCGAAATTCGGCTAATTATTATAACAACTATTACAAGCTATTCGCCACCTTAAGCACTTATTACATCATCCTATTTTTTCCTTACTAACTAGGAAGCTCGCATCCTACTTAGGATCCAACTAGGAAGGTAGGATGGATAGGCAGGTGCTCTACTCTGATAACGCATTGTCCGTATTGTCGCATTTAGCCGTCGCGATCGTTCGCGCTGTCATGGCATTGCATTAGTGACTACACTCGAAACTACGGATAACGTATTACAGAGTGGGGCCCCCTTAGATCAAGAGGCCCCAGTCACCCACCTAGTTAAGACGCGAGCTTCCTAACTAGGAAGGTAGGAACCAAAGCAGTAAAAAAATTCAAAAAGAATTCAAAAATATTTATTAATAAAAACACACATATGACAAAATGTTATACAGCGGTCCCCGTACTAGGCTTTAATGCCTGTATCACGGGCGGCCTTTAAAAGTTAGCAATTCCCAAGTTCAATATATATAGAGCTAGCGGGCGAGACACAATGTAACAAAATAATAATAACAACAAGAAAACAATGACAATGAACTATGAGACAACAGTGATAATTTTCATAAATTAACTAAGAGAAAATAATAATAATTATAGCCAAACAATGATAACATGCAAAAAATAAAAATTATAAAAGTAAGCAGGTTCTGACAGCAAAGGTAATATGCGTGCGAGTATGTCTGTTTGTGTGTGCGTGTGTGTGTGTATGTGTGTGTGTGTGTGTGTGTGTGTATGTGTGTGTGTGAGTATGTGTGTGTGTAAGAGTGTATGAGTTTGTGTTTGGTTGTTCGTATATTGTGTGCATTTCATTTCTGGATTACTAGTAAAGCTTCTGTACTATCGTAGTCCTGCGACAGAAGCCAAGCTGACACTTTTGATATTAATTCACATCGTGACAGATCATAAATATGACAATATTTATGGACAAGTTTGTATATGTGGGGAAAGGAGAAGTCGCTGAACCTATGAGCAAACACGGTCTTAAAATAAACTGGAGGCACCCTTAAGCGACGACCTATCACATGACTGGGCATATTAGGGTCTGAATGCAGTATCTTGTGATAAGTCGTTGAGACTCTTAGTATGTACAGTTGCCTAACAGTGAGCAACTAGGCCTCTTCGTACAGAGAGTCGGTAGGAAAGGTGAAAGGTTTCCGGAGCATAACTTTGACATAAGACTGAACGTTGAGCTCTTTCTACAGACAGCATAGCAGTCTTAGAAGCTCCACCCCACGCTGTAATGCAGTACAAGATTAGCGATTGACAAAAGGCTTTATAGACAAGTGTTAACACATTCCTATTTGCTCCACATCGCAAAAGTTTCAACACATGAATGAACCTTCGTAATCTAGCGGAGAGCGAAGATATATGCTCCATAAAATTGAGTTTCTCATCGATTACCACCCTTAGGTATCTTATGCTAGCCGCTCTTTCCATATCACTGCAGGAACACAGAGACCTACCTATGGGGCTGTTTTCACCGCAGGTGTGAATTTTTATAGTGTTGGCTGTTAAGCCTGCAGGGCTAGAAGCAGCAGTTTTATGAAAGCAAAGATACTTGGTCTTACCCGTATTTAGAGTCAGCAAGTGTGCGTTAAGCCATTGAGCAACATCTTCCATTCCTCTCTCCACCCTTCCCAGCACCCCATTCCAGTTTTTATCGCGAAAGAGTACTACAGTGTCATCCGCATAGCACTGTACATCAATACTAGAAGAAAAATTGAATAGTTTAGTAAGATCATTGAGGTAAACAATAAATAAGCTCGGACCAAGAATACTCCCCTGGGGAACGCAAAAAGACACAGTAGCGCTGGTACTTATGTGAGAGCCAATCCGTAAGCATTGTTTCCTCCCAGAAAGGTAACTATTGAACCAGTCGAGGGCAACTCCTCGTATTCCAATGAGCTCCAGTTTTTTGAGCAGGATTGGATGAGAGACCGTGTCGAACGCTTTTCTTAAATCAAGAAAAACGCCGACACATGCCTCGCCCCTGTCTAGAGCACTCACAATCCTGCTCAACAAGAGCGTTACTGCTTCATCTGTTGACCTACCCTGCCGAAATCCGAACTGTGCCTCAGATAAAATTCCGTTTGCATTCAGATATCGCATAAAGCGTGTATTTACAAGTATTTCTAAAATTTTGGAAAAAATGTTTAGTAGCGCTATAGGGCGGTAATTCGAAGGTTCAGTGGAAGAGCCGCTCTTGAAAATAGGAGTAATGTGTAAGTGGTTCCAAGATAACCGGTGCAATACGTTTAAGTAGGGAGTTATTGATATTATCCAAGCCTGGGGCACTATCCACCCTAAGGGCCTTTATTATTGCATGCACTTCATATGGGTCTGTGGCCGTCAAGAAAAAAGAATTCGAGAACCCCATATCTGTATGAATGGCCCTGGCTAAATCCTCTTCAGACTTGCCCACCTTTTGGAGTATGATACGTGCCAACTCTTCGCCCACAGTCGCAAAATAATTGTTACATGAGGCCATGGAAGAACTTGTCGAAGCTTGCGTCGAGAGTAGATCGACCGAGCGATTACATTTGGGTTTGATTTCACAAATATTTTAATAACGTTCCATAGTTTTTTAGGGGAATCTTTGCTTGCTTGTAACTGTGCACTTTCATACTGAGATTTTAGCTTCCTCAATAATTGATTATAAAAATTTCGGTATCGCTTGTAGGATAATTGCAGAATTTGATTGTCTGGATCCCTCTTAGCCAGTAAATGTAACCTGTCACGATGTCGCGCACATCTTACGAGTCCCGGAGTCATCCAATCTTTAATGACATGTTTTGAACGACTAGTCTTCCTGCACACTGTATTCTTCTGAACTATTTCTTGTAACACCAGCATTAACTCATTAGCCGCCAACGAAGCATCCTTCAAGCTCAGGATATGACTCCAATCAAAACCGGACAAGGAACGTTCTACAGCTGCAAATTCGATTCTAGAGGTGGATCGAGATTTGCTAGGCTTTTTTGATTTGTACTCCATTCCCGCCATGGTCATGTCATGGTCCGTAACACTTGATTTACAAACAACACCAACAGCGTTTGAGACAGAGTTAATAAATATATGATCTAAGCATGATTTATTTCGTGTTGGTTTGTATATTGCTGGCTTATAGCCGTGTTCAGACATAAGACAAAGCAACTCATCAGATTTCTCAGGAAGTTGCAAATTTATGTTTATGTCACCAGCAATAGCCGATAAGAGAGCTTTTTGTTGTTTTTTAAGGAAGTCATCCAGTGAGTCAATGAGTGAGTCATGTAAACTCCGATTACATCTTCCTATTTCCTAAGTAGGATGCTACACAAATAGGATAGTGTAATAAGCGCTTTAAAAAGATATAAGAGCTTCGCCAGTTAGCTTTAAATCTGCCCCCAGAGCTGTACAAGCACTTCCTCGAGGGCTCAGAGTCGTTCGACACGCGCACATGTGTGGCGGCCGTGTGCGTCGTCATGGGCACGCTATTGAAAAAAATAACTCGCAAACAAACACTAAAACATAGAAGCATAGTCCAAACCTTCGGTTAATTATTTCAAAAAAATATATATTATAATTTGTCGAATTTTGGACGAGAAAATGGGGACCACGAAATAGTGTTTTGGTCAAGTTTAAGAAGCGATTTCGCTTTCTTGCTTGGGCAGCCGCCAGATATTGCGTCGAGACAGCAACATTTTATTTAAATGCCACGTGACCGCGTTTCCTCTTAAAGTCTTTATCTATGTCCGCAGAGCTGTACAAGCACTTCCTCGAGGGGTCGGAGTCGTTCGACACGCGCACGTGGGTGGCGGCCGTGTGCGTGGTGATGGGCACGCTGGTGGTGCTCGCGGCCGGCACGTGCGCGGTGCTCTGCCGCGAGTGGCGCCGCCCTGGTGAGCCTGTCCCATAGCGCAGACCGCTCCCGCGCCTCTACTTCTTGTGGTCGTACTGAGCTTGGGCGTTACGCATCTTATCATTTCAGAGAGTTTTGAATAGCGAAGGTCCCGTTTTACAATCAAGACAAGACGTGGGGGTATCTTGTAATTTCAGAGAGTGTGCGAAGGAATTAGGTCCCGTTTTACCATCAAGACAAGACGAAGGGGTCTCTTACTCTTACGTTAGAAAGAAAGAAGAGGCATTTATTGCATTAGGACATCACATACTTGTCATTAACATACCTTGATACCAATACGCACCAAATGTTTTGAATCTGTATTCCTTTTGTGTAGAGAATCTCGTTTCTGGCTGAAGTGTTCCCTAAACACGAGGATGCGACCGACAATGGGTCATGTTTGATTAGTACGATTAGACAGTACGAGTAAAATTCTATTCGCTCCTTTCTTAAAAGTATCCAAATCAAAATGTTTAGAGAACACTTTATGGTTTGTCAATGGCGATTTTGGTCAATGACCCAAGTTTTACGCTGCTTGTCTATTAGACTCTCTCGATCTCTCGCCTGGGCATTATAAATCCCATCTACTAGACCAGGGATTTCCAAACTTTTTAAGGCCAAAAACCTCTTTACCAAAATTAACTGTTACCTCAGACGTTCATAGCGAAATTACTTTAAAAAATCCACTACTTTCTTTTGGTACAAAATACGTACAAAAATCTACCAAAATAAAGTTCTCGTTTACGTCTACCCTTGGGGTCCACTTGCGGAATAAAAACCACCGCCACCACCACTGAGAATCCCTGTCTAGTACAGGGCTAGTACAGATAATTATTAAATTAATTGTCTTGACAAGGCATGGAAAATAACATTAATTAATTAATTATCTGAGAGGTCGGTCAGATTTCTTGTTTTGACATGGTCTAATAATAATTTTGACCATGGCTTGAGTTCTTTTCACCAGATATATGCGTTATACGAAATGTGATGTCCACCAGTGGAACAAAAAGGAGTGAATTACTGATGATGTCATCGTCCCTATCAAAATGATAACAGTCTATCCATTCAATACCAGTAGTTTCCTTTTATATTAACCGATGCGTAGCGACCCAGGTTCAATTGATGTGCTCTTACTTGCATTGGCGATTTCGACTAGGTCAGCCTCTGTATACATTTTTGACAAATGTTGACAGCCAATAGTGTATACAAATTGACGCTGACTACATTTAATGGCCGACTATTGAGCTATTTAGTGATATAGTGTATAGATTTGTTATAATTACCATTAATTCATTTTATGCTAGCGTTTTGCTCTTTGTCAGTATCTGTGTTAAACCTCGTGTCGCCTTTGCAAAAGAGCACTTAAAAGAGATTGCGTTCTTATAGAGAAATATCGTTCATTCGCTAATAGTATACCCTTGACTTAATAGAAACAGATGAACGTCGCTGACGTTATTACATCATTGAATAGCCCACCGATATCCATTTCAACAGTATATATACACATAGAACGAATATAATTTTCTCTAAATGAACGTAACAATTTCTTTGACGTTTTGTGATAGCTCTAACCCAATTCCACTTTTCGTGATAAATAGATAAAGTGAGGTCTATATAATGTGGTCCTACTACGTTTAAATGTGTAAGACAACTAGTTTTAAGTTAACTGAAGGAATAAGGAGGTTTTGGTGACTCTGTACAGTCAGCTTCGTAAAAGTATTATGTATACATTTTCAAGTTTGAATTATTAAGTAATTTGATTATTAGAAAACTTTTTATAAATTATAAACAACCTACATTTTTATTACATAAAATATTATGTTTTCATGCAGGGAAACATAGGGAGATTTAGTTATCAAAAGATATAGATTAAAAACAATAATCTAGGCACATACAAAATAAATTATTTCTACAGCGGTTGTTATAACGTCATAATATGATGTGTCATAACGTTAAAATAAATTTATTTATCTTGTTATTTAGATGTGATAATTTCAAACATTTAGGACTTAGGTCATATAAAAAAAATAGATGTACTATAATTATTTTTATTCAGCTTATTTAATATATTAGTAATAAAATGCTACTGTATGCAATTTACAAGTACCAAACTACAAAATCTTAACAGTATGCAAATTCCAAGAACAATTAAAAACAGATATAACTTACCTTTTAACTTTTATATTTTTAGTATACCTATACTTCAGGACTACATAATTCATAAAATAACATATAGGTTTATGTAAGTAAATGGTACAATATAATTAGTAACTTTTAACTATTTTTGATGCACCTATTCCAAATGAATGCACAGCTTAAATACAGCTCAGTATCACAGACTAAAATTATGTATAAAAGCAAATAATTAAAGGTAATATTACGCTAGTGCCAATACTTTAAATAAAGTTATATTAATAAGTACATAAAATTATTATTAATAATAAAAGTTTCTAATAGGCTAGTATTTTTAATAAAATATACAAAATGATAGTAAAAAAACATGCATTCATAATGTCATTCCAAATTACGCTACGCAATTGGTGCTATTGCATTGATATTAGTTATAGAAATACTGATATAATTTATAGTTCGATAGTTAAATCAAATAGCTATCTACGGACTCGCTTTATGATAGTTACCTTTTGCTGTATATAGCAAATATAACACTTTAATAATTTAAAATAGTGTAGCACTCTTATTCGTAAAACTGCATTGCTTAAAAATGCCTTTCGTTGATAAACATTGTTAGCATTGCGTATACAAATGTATACAGTATACAAAAACTGTTAAAAACAGAGGCATTTTAAATGAAGCTTAGACTAAGGACCAATATAACTACAGGACGTCAATTAAACAATAGAATTGAATTCTCTAATATTTAACTAAGAAAACCAAATGATTTCATAAAAATAGTTAAAAATTAAATAATACGTATTTAATCTTTCTGCTATGAAAGTGTAAACTATTTATTTAGCAGAAATTATTCCTCTGTATTATACCTAGGTACTATAAAATTAAAACTTAGCCGAATTGATTAAAAAATTTATAGATAGTTTTGACTTAATTAGACATTCCGAAAAATATTATAGGTAACCATTCAATCAATAATTAATAATAATCATTAGTAGAAATTCAAATTTGACATACAATATTGGTTTTATTGTGTAGCTAATCCGGAAATGCGTTTGTTGAATTTTGATTATCTATCACTATCTGTTACTTATTAAAAATAAATTATGAAAATTGAAAACCTTACTATTGGCAGCAACGTAGTTTTTTCTATTTAGATTCGATCGGCCTTTTAATTTTTATTCGCTGTTTTCTCAGTATATTAATACAGGTGCTTGTAAGAATATGTATTTACAACATACCTATACTACAATACTAATATACAGAAAATAATTTTATTTAAGGCTTTTAAATTCTGTATCCGTTAAATCTCTAAATATACATTTATCACCCTCTACGAGTGAGTTTTAGATTTAATGAAATAAAACGTTAGTGTAGACATTAGGTTAATTTTTGCTTTTAGATAAAAAATAAACTATTACTTGTTGCTATTTTAGGGTAGGTATACGAGAAAATCTTGCCTTTTCACTGACCAATTCTCACATCGCGTTGCCTTTACTATACTACAAGTTTTCGTACAGAAACCAAGAATGTAACTGCATTAATACTTATTTAATAGTTTCTAAATATCAACTTAAAATAAAAATTAATTCCTCAGAAATTTGTATATTCAGATAATTATACACGTACGTGATAAAGTATACACGTAATAATGTCATAAATCGGAATTGAATTTAACAAAATCAAGCTCTCTCACTCGTGCCGCTGTGTCAATATTTGCTCATATACTTTGTTCTAATTAAAACGTGTCAAAAATGCGGATTGTCTTCCACGTGCAATTTTGTCGTCCGTGCAATCTTTCAATCTGTTAGTTAATACGTAATAATTAATTCTGTTACTACGAGGGACGTGAATAATAATATAAACTTGAGCTGAAATAGCCTTTGAATATAATGCTCTTATGATATCTCTAGGACCACTGTATTCTTGGACCATTATTAAAAAGCAATATGTGCTAGCTATCTCTACCAAAAATTACTAAGCATAGGTTATAATAATATATTAAAACACAATTTTACGGATTACTTCGCGATTTATTTACATTTTATTTAAAACCTGACGTTTCGAACACTACAGCGTTCGTGGTCACAGGGAGACTAAGGTATTATTTGTCAATTACAAAGTTTAGAAAAATTAAACTACCGTCACGCATTAATATTAATTTACGTTCCTATTTACGCAGAAAGAGCTAACCGTGTCTTGAGATCTTGCACTTGATCGTAAAATTGTGTTTTAATGAGTTCAACAATTCGCGTTAACGTAAGAAACAAATATATAATAATATATTTAAATAAATAGTTATAACATATATAATCTCTCTGAGCACATGTTTAATGCTATGAGCACTGTTTTAGCTTCAAGCAGTCAGTATAACATGAATTTATAAAGTAACTTTCAGTTTTAATAAACACTTATTTAAAAATTATTATCTTCATTACAGATAAATAATATTTATATTTGTATTGAGTACTGTACAATAAATCTTAGTTTGTCATATATGCAATAATTTATATGTTTTACCACTTTTTTCACTTCGAAATCTTTAGATTCAATAGAGCTTTTATTAGATTTCTTAGATTGTAATACTGTAGATACTACACGTTTAATCTACAGTTTATTGATTAAACAAGTTGCTTATCATAGCGCTCATAAGCAGTTTTCTCTTTTTAAATAATAGCCCTAAGTTAATAGATGACTTTTATATCTTTTTGATTTATTCTACAGATGTCAAAAAGCTATGAAAAATATCTTCTCAGATATTATTTTTTTTACCATTTAAAATATGCGTAATAAATCTGCTGCGATATAGCGTAGTTAATAGAAAATTCGCTTCTCCTCTGTGTTTATAGGGTAGATATTTGACAGCTATCTTAAGCACAGATTTAATACGTTACAGAATAGTGCGAGTTTCTTTCAGCTTTGTGCGCACTGATGAGTTTTACCTTTATTTATCAAGTATCAGTATACTAGAACCAGGTGCGCACATCGCTGATCTCCTGACAAGTCTATCCGCATGTCTTTCGCATATTTTCCAAAGACATACAGCAGTATTGGCAAATTTTTATTCATCAAGTTTTTTCTTCTTTTCCCTCTATCGCACTCGCTTGGAACGCACGCTTGGACTGCGGGGCCGCACACTAACAAACAAACACAAATACTAACGGTGACGGTATGTATACTAACCCATTATCATGACCCAACTCACCGGCCATCTAGAATACGGCGACGACCAAGATGTTATGGAGCTAGTGCCTAACATAATCCTGAACCCTGGGTTCATGGAGAATGATCCATTGCGTCCTCGAGAGACATATGCAGCTTCCATCATTAAGTCGACGGAGTGCCCAGGTCCGGGGAAACCACGGCGGGTCTGATTCTCGTCAATACTTAACCTTAGGATATTCTATCGCACCGATTCGGGACTGATATCATGATCTTGGGCAGCAGACGATTGCGTGGTCAAGTACAGTAAAATCTAATTGCAAAATTAATTTGGCCACTATGTATGAAGATCGGTTACATCGTAAGGCATACTTCTGACTACATACTTCTTATTTGACAAATCCATCTCAAATTGTCTTAGTCATACATGTCAACTTTAGTGGCATCGAAATTTTGACGAATAAAAATTCAAAAATAGTAAACATTAATGTTATAAACATGACTTCATTTTGGCCTAAGATCATAGATAACGTCAATTAAATTGCGAATGTTTTTATTACATTTCCATCTATGAAAGGGTAAGAGCACATATCAAGTCGGTAAGTTGACTGAGGAGAATCGAAGCGACAGAGTATCCTATTGGTTGTAATGTGTTGCGCTCGAATAAATTATAATAATAAAAGGAGGTGCAGATCTATTTTTCTTTCAAAGAGTTTCAGCACAATTTAATATTATATTGGAAAAGGAATCATTAGAATTATTATTTAGCCGTATGTACTGAATATGTACCAACTCAAAGTATTTTAATATCAAATCTAGTCACACGAGTGAATGAAACTTTTGGAGACAGAAATATTGTTACTATTTTACGGAACTACTGAGAGAGATCATTTGTAGATTGTAAGCGTTCCATGTCCCACTGTGTTGAGGTTGCCATCATAAAAAAAATGTATGTCGTTTAGCAATTTCCGTCATTTTATACTTTAGACATCTCTTTTACTAACTAGTATGCTTGCATTTTGTATATTTTATATTTATATACATATACAGTTATTGTGGCATAAGTCTGACACGGACGCTTTATTTATTCCCCCTGGGCAACCCGACCGCGACTATATACCTTTTAGGAGTCGTATTGCTTACCGTTCAAAGTAAATTGTTAATGTTGCTAGTTCTAAAAATAGTATTTTGAATTATATATATTTTGCAATATTAGATATATTTTTATATTGAGATCTCAAATAATAACTTCTAGGCACTTTTGTAATATATAATTTAATCATTGGTTTATTTCTTTTATTGTGATTATGTGCTGTGATTGCGTTTGTTTATAATGATTGGTAATTACAATAACTTTATATTACTTGTATCTGTAAATATATTTTATATATTTAATTAAATAATACAATGTATAATTAATTTGGAGACTGGTGCGAAGGTATCGTATTTAAATATAGTGTAGTGTTAGATTATGACATTTGCTAATGTAACAGATAGATTAAGCTTGAAAGTACTGAGCTTCCTAACGCGTGCGAGTCGCAGTGGCGCGCCTAGTGAAATATAAAGTGGTTGATCACAATCTTAGGGGTGAAGAGGTAGTAAGAAATTTTTTATCGATTCTTAAACATGGTATTTGGAGTCACAAACTGCTTAAATAAATTTTATCGTCAAACAAAATTCATTAGAAAATTAAACGTAATTGATACCACAATTCAACTTTTTGAGGAAATTCATGTAATGAGATCGAAATGATAAAATAATTAACGAGCCTACCTCTAAACCTATTCAATACATCTAAGCCAATAGTAGTGAGCTGTGCTGTTGTATGTTAGTCTAAGGAATGCTACACTGCTTACGACTAGGTACTGTTACTCTCACAAAGATATAAACGACAATATAGTAGTGTATATTCATATTTTTCATGTTACAATATACATCCACGTTAAAAATTACGTGTTACGCTCGAAGGCAATGATGCAACATCTGTAGATAGGTATAAATAAATATAATGCATTGGTCGTGTTTTATCAAAATTATTTATTCTAATTTTACCTATCTAAAATAGTAGTATAAATCTACTTATTTTATTTATAATTATGAGATATTTTCTGCAGTCAAGATAATTGTCACTTCAAGTTGTTAAAATAGGAATATACTTTTGAATGTTTGTGAACGTGATGTGGTCTGTGATTTGAATTTAATACGTATATTCATAAATCGCGACATATGCATAGCCTAGTATTTAGAACAGATAAAGAAAGTTATAATGTTGTTGTCAAAGTGTAAAAACGGTTTATTTTTGTATACAACATGTATACATATCAGGGGCGCCTTAGGATATGAAAGGTGAGAAAGAATATAAATTACGTAATCCTTTTCTTCCTTATCTGTGAGCTGTCTCTTTAAAAGAAATCTGCTACACGTTCATCTGTTGCAGTTTTATTTCTTCTAAATATACAACTCCTCTTAATCTTCCTCTCTCGTAATCGTATAGCTCATTGCCTTTCTGTGTATTCACCTTGTATTTACTCTGCACAGATTCTACAATAGTTTGTATCTATTGTTTTGTGACTGGCGTCTTTTAGCAAATAATGTAGTAAAAATAAATATCTTATGATAAAGGTAACTGCCAGTGTTATCCACTTATTTGATGACTAGGACGGTCTCTCACTAATAAATAGAGCAGATCAATCCGGCTAAATAGAAAAATAAAATTTGCGAAAATATTGCATTTTTTCTGAATTTTGCGTCCAAATCGTAAATAAATATTGTGCGTATTTACTAAGAAGGTCCTGGCAGGAACTACGTCCATAGAAATATAAATTTAAAAAATGTGGTCACCAGTCACAGAGCACAAACTTGTAATTCCTATTCGCGTTGTGCTTGCTCTATAATGTACTTAGCTCTTAAGTAATGCAAACTTTAAAAAAATATATTAGTTCGTGACTGCTTGTGTAACTTGCTCCTGTGTCCGAAAGACTCATAATTTGTTGTAAAGTATATTTTTATAGAAATATAACTTTATTATTTTTCATTATCTTAATTTTTTTGTTGAAATGGGTTTATAATTATTTTTATAACTTAAGCAATTATTTTGCAAGTTTTTACGAAATTGAATTTCGCTCACAAAAATTAATCGACTGTGTCATCCGGTGGGACTCGAACCCACGTCCCTTCGCTATCCGGGCGAATGCTCTTACAAACTGACCTACGGAGGACGTTAGTCAGCCGACGATTTTTTGTAAGTGCTTGCTACGCCAGTAGCAGTTGGTAAGAGCAAATTCAATTCAATTTTAAAATGGGTTTCCTTATGACTCTAGACTAAGCCAAACGTGGCGTAGACAGAGTCTTATAGTGAAATGCGGCATTCAAGACACTGTTTATATTATTTTTTCTGTATAAGTCTCACAAACAGCCACGGAACCTGTAAACGTGCTAACTCGTCAATTACACTTACGTCTCGTCTTTTTGTGTAGTGCTGTGTTTGCACCGCTATCTGAAAAATACGGCTATATTTGAGGCTAGTGACATGATATTCACCAAAACAAGTCTATATTTTTAATGTAATCAGCAATGAACGGTTTCGGCGACATGTTTTTATTTTATTGGAGCACTATAGATTAGTCTGTAAATTTGTATTAAAAATGCATCCATAAATTATTGTGAACTTACTACATTTTTATGAACTGTATACAACTTTTGTATATAGGCCGTATCTTTGTGTGCACCACTTTGTCTTTTAAACTTCCACGTAAAGATAAGTGTTAATGTATACAAAGTTATTTTTGCATGATGATTGGGAATGTTTATTGTAACAATGAGGTCTTATAAATACAAAAGATGACGTACCCATTCATATAATGGGTACGTCATCTTTTGATTTGTCATCAAATAATGGAGGCATTTTGGTGAAACCTATTTCGTTACAAATGCTTTTAATTCAGCGAATGACTGAATTCTGATAATTTAAGATGTTGTTCTTAAAAACGTTTACACTTTTGTAGTAAATGAAAGAAGATGTAAATACGACGCAGCGTTTTTCATTAGGGAATCATGACACTTTCATTAATATTTAAATTTTAAGCAGTTATTACACTGGATAATTTGTAGACAAATTAATTAGAAGATTGTATCAAAGTAAAAACAAAAGACAGACAAAACAACGTCTTGGTGTAGTGATTCGCGCTCCGGACTTCAAAACCTGATTGCGTGTTCGAATCCCACAAGGGGCAAATGTATGTGTGATGAGCACAAGTATTTGAGTTTAGAGGTAGTTTATTGGAGTTAGTTGAAACAATTTATTCATTTCAATTTTACGCTATGTACAGTCGGCAGCGCGTCAGGGTACCCATGTGAACAACGAAAATAGCTTTTATTACTTAGGTAAAAGAAGCGGTCTCAAGATCAAAATGGGGTAGTCTGACGTGCGGCTGAGTGTACTTAGTTAAAATTTGAAATCCCGACCGCAATTTTTCCTAAATTGTCTACGATTTAGATTTTTACAAATTGTACAGTGATAACAATAACTGCTTGAATTATATCTTTCGTAAGGGTTGTATTAGCTTAGTGGTTGGGACGCTAGCGTAGCCTCGTAGCTGGCACATAGCTTAGGTAGGAAATTCGAGCGAGAGACAAGACTGGGGCGCGGGCGCGGTGCATTATTATATATTAATATACACATACCTACATAAAACTTAGGCAAAGAATCAATAAGCAGTTGTAATTGTGAAACAAACTTTTTAAGTTAATCGAGTCTATATTAACGCTGTTTTATTTTAAAGAACAAAAATTAAGATAATTGAAAAATGCATTAAAACATCCGTAATCTTTCTTTGTACATGTAAATTGATGTTTATCATTCAACGTATCTGTAAACTCGTGTAATTTTGCAATAAATAAATGAAACGATAAAACTTAGATTAACTTTATAATCACAATTGTTTTATCTTTTATTGCCAATATATTTTCATTTATTTATTTTATACCTAACTCGCAAGGTGGGTATGACTATATAATTTGCATGCTTGGGACATTTTTATTAACTCATAACATCACCTAGTCATGGCATGCTTTCGTATCCTTTTATTAATTTTCATGATATCATAATCATTAATTGTTATCTTACTCGTATAAACCAAAAATGATACACACATTGAGAGGGTATTTTTTATGAAAAGGAAACGTATTATCTTTTTCGTTTTGAAGTTTTTAATACAAAATTACTTAACGAAAAAGATAGAAGTTCATGTTATACTGTCTCGTTTTAGTTTTACTTACATGTAGTTCTACAGCGTTTAATAACTTATAGCAATCGTTTAGGGATGGTCCTATTATGTTAGGAAGAAGATATTATTATCTGTGGCGTGACAAAAATATTGAAATAAAATAAAAAGGTGAAAATGTCCTCTCTTAGCAAAATAGTAACGTTAAATTTTTCTAGCTATGGTGTGGCAAAGCCTTTATTAATAACAAATAATGTCTTCTGTCTAACACAAATGTTAAGTAAGTTAGTTCTGAAGCCGCGTTGCCTCTAAACGAATAACATTCTTACTTTATATTAAAGTGTACTAGGTTAAGCTCGCCTTTACGAATATTGAGCACGTCCATGTATAGCGCAGCGAACTATGTTTTACTTTGCCACTGTATTTTCCTACTATAATTATGTATATTTCTGTAATATATAACATGACCACGATATTAGAGTTGCAGTGCAGATAGAGTTATAACGCCATACACCTCAAAGGACTATGACAAAATTTTGACAGTTTTTTTTTTTAATAAGTAATCCTACCTTCTGCACACAGCTCTAATTATCTTGGTCGAATAAAGTATTACCGTAAAACACTGGCCAAAGATATTTTTTATATTGTTTTCTTGCAAGAAGTTTTCTATGCCGACTATACCTACATAGATACCATCTCATCGAAATTGGTGTAAGAAGTAGATATTGTTATTTAGCCGGTCTCGATGGGAAACTAAATAATACGTACAAGTCCGTACAACTGTTTAAGATAAGTGATCGCTTTGTGTCTGCGTCCGCCGTCTACTAGAGTAGCTAGCTGCAAATTCATCACACTCCATGTACATGTTCGCTTTTTCCACTGCAAACTGATTAGGTTGAATCCTTATTTCGCATTTTTTTATTTTTCCTCAATATTTTTTAATTGATAGTTTACCGTTATACCTTCATTCTGACATGTAATAGAAAACAATTTTTGTTATACTGCAATTAAATTATTTATAATACAAATTATTATAATAACAGACAGTGACTAAATGTATGAACATTTTCGCAACAAAACAATGTGGTTTATCCTCAAGATATTAATAGAGAATATTATTAAAAAAGAGAACAATCACTTACATTGTTGGCTGCAACACGTTTGTTATTTATAAATTCATATTTGAATCCTTCTTGTAATCAATTTGCAGTGAACAATCTTATCATTATAATTCCAACGAACAATCTGTCTATATAAAAATTAAATTTAGAGCCGCGCTACCTCACGCAAAATATTTTAAAAAACTTAAGCAAAAACAGGTATCGATCGAACCGAACTTCATAATACTTGGCTTTTGAAAGTAACGGCATTCCACACGGCAGCAAGTCGACCTGCCCTAATTTGTAAAATTTTCTTAACCTCAACAAGATGTTGTTGACATAAAGTTCAATATCATATGGCATATTTTGACATTGTGGTAAGTCACAGATCAAGCTGCCGTGTAGTGTACGGTCTCCCAGTAAAAGATATCGCTACCTTGGGGTAGAAGGTCGTAAACGCCATAGAAGGATTATGGCTTTTACGACCTTTCTACCGCAAGGTAGCGATATCTACGTCCTTTGAGAGAAGACTTACGACCAGTTTCCCGTACGTTGATTTGATAACCACGCCCACGTAGGTACGTTATTCATAAATACGCTATTACTGATCACACGTGAAAATAGAGATAGCACCATTATTGGTCTACTTATTCCAGCCAACATAACGTGTAAAATCGTCCAAACAGTACTTATTTTATGAATAGGAATTGTGAACTACATAAAAAAAACTAGAATAGTATTGCGAATATCAATAATAGTATCCGCGTAACTTTGTCGCGATAATAAAATTTTAAGGTGTAAAAAGGTAAGTGGACGTCTATATCTGGAATTCTTTGCCGTTGAACCGATATTAGATGAAACTACAGTACAGAAATAGTTTGAAACCCCTATAGGTTTCTTACCGGAAATCATGTTTGAAGGGGTGGAAAGGGGGATGACAGCTTGAATTGGAAACAAATCGTGAGGATCCGCTTGAAATTATATGGCACGAAGGGTGATTGACTTGTCAAGTTCGTAGGTAATCAACGTTCCGGAAACTGGGAGTTAGTCTCCTTTACATTTTCACGGTCAAAAAGCAAACGTACTGTGGCGCCGACTGGTGGTGCTTTAGCGCAACCCTTTTCTTGCAAATCTGAATTTTCTTGCTTTTCGATTGTGTGCCGACTTTAACTTAGCTTCCTGCTGCACTGGTTGTATAAATGTTTAATAAAACTATTACAGTACATATTATTAGACTGACAAAGTGATACAATCCAAAATTTTATGTGATTATTATTTTTCAATGATAAAGCTTAATTTGCAAACGAACCAAAGTTGATGGAATCTTATGTAGTAGATAATATGTTATTTTATATGTATATTAATTTATGAATTCAATTCCAAAAAAATATGTGCAATAATATATTTTTATTTACAATAATTGATATGTTATGATTTAGATGTATTAATTGTAATAAGTAATAGGAAATCTTTAAACTAGTTTTATTAATTAAGGTTTCGAACAATTTTTCAGAGCAACTTTTAGTTAGTATGAACTTTGTGTGCTAGCCTTACTTTGTTTTGCTGACTATGAACCAGTGACGGATCCAGGAGAATAATGACCTCAGTAATATTATTTAGCTGTATTGAGTTTACAGCGCATTTTTTTAATGTCAATGATTTAAAATTGAGAGGGGGTTTTAGCATAGATAACGTTAACATGTTAGTCAACTAGGGGAGAATGTAGTCACAATTGTCCTGGATTCGGCCCTGTAAAACCATGTGTTGTGTTCTTGCGTCTCGCGTCGCATTATGGTGCCTGATCGGGTACTAGACACCGTTGTTGTAATGTTGGAAATCATTCCCATTAAAAGTACATTTTACACATAATAACGTCTTTTATTTTTATATTATTACAGGGTGTTAGTATCAACAAAAATTCTGCTACCTTGATGACATTGAATCGAGAGTCAATTCTTTTTTTTTAAGATTTCGGTTATTATAACTATAGTAAGAGTTGTACGTATTGATGGCCATATTCCCTACCCCGAAACATCGTCGGTCAAACAGTTACAATTTCTATGACTTTACTGGTGTGATTACCACTCGTATACTTATGTTATATGTGAAACGTAGCCATTTTCCAATTTCTGTATGCTTTTCAAACACAAATTTTTATTGTGATTGGTCAACGATTTGTTCCTACCGAAGGACCAATCACAACAATTAATTTTACATGTAACAATGGTAAACAAAGTATAAATATACCTACGAAAATCTGTACGTACTTTGATAAGACATGCGTTCCATAGTCCATAGCCGCTGAGACGACAAATTTCACGGCGAGATGTTGTTTAAATCGGATTCTAAAGCCTGAAACAAAATAAATAACTTGAAATCACAGAAAACCTGCAACCCACGCAGAAATCTTAAAAATACACAACCTTACAATATTACGAAGACCTGATTAGATTTTTCGGGTCCCCCCTTCTTCCCCTTTCCTTGCATTGTAGACCTACCTACAATGCGAGTTCCAATCAAGGACCTGTAACCTATCATTGATTGGAACCCGCTTTGTCCAGCTCTGTTTATTCACATTTTTTTAGCAACAATAAAATGTAAGATTAAAATGATAGACTAGTCTTCTAAAACACTATTTATTAAGATAACATAACGTATTACACACTACAGACACAACTTATAAACTTGTTAGGACGCGCGCGTTCAGCGAGGAAGCTAGCTCAAACCGAACTGTTCATTCCCGTAAGATCACAGCACGGATTGTTTCTCCTTATTACACAAAGGAAATATCAGAGCTCACACAGGGCTAAGTAACATTAATATAAACAAACGTTATATTACAAAGCGCATTAGCCACAACGCGGCACCGAGAAAGAAACCCTACGCCTAGTGTTTATCGTCTATAGTTCACATTAAAGAGGCCCGGAGCAAGACAAAGCTTCTCGGTGTCCCTCTGTTTACGGTGTCGTGGTGATTCGATTGCCAACAAAAATTGTTTTACAAACTTATTTATCTACGTATTTCTGTCTGTCAGAGACTTTGAATGCGAGTAGTACTGTCTCGAAGCACAGGGATATCTTAAATCCTGTATCACAACATTCAGTTTAAAATCAATCATAGGCACTATTTATTATCAATTGAGTCAGACGATACGCAGAAAACCAACTCTTGGCTTAATCTATCCTTACCGTCCTACTTACCTACCCTCATAATTGTCATCATATGAATTCACCATGCACAAATCTAGGCAATGGACAAAATACTACTACCACTGGACTAAATTAATAGAGTCTGTCTCTTTTCGTTCGTTTGCCAGTGAAAGAGAGAAACTGAACTTTTAAATCTTAGGGTACATTGGAATCGAACCCAATATCCTTACCGTCCTAACCTTCATATCAAGCGATTGCACTGCATCCTCCAGGGCAAGCAACCCGGGGTCGTCAGGCGTGAACACGCGGCACTCCTCCTCGAAGAACCTCTCCATCTTCAGCCTCAGCTCCTCATTGTACCGCCGGACGCGCTTGTACGTGCCGAGTTGCTCGGAGAAATCGGATATGTCCGTTGACGAGTTATGGAAGCTGGAAAAACAATGGTACTTACTTATAGCTGTAGGATTCGCAATTGCTAAGCCCTGATCAAAGCCTTAATGGATCAACCATAACTGGAGATATATCATGAAACCGTCAGCCGCAAAACATACTTTAGTACAAATAGCTAATTTGTTCAAAACATTTTAAAGTCCACCTTTGGATTTAAACCCAATTAGATATGCGTATACTTCTGTACATTGTCGCTAAAACTTCTTGTTTTAAATTAAGTATCAAAAGGAGATGGTCCAGGTTTCTACGAAACTTTGCCCATCTCTTGTACACCACATCAAAAAATAGGAAAAAGGCATGAAACCCTATTCTCATATTTGTACTAAGACTTCTCCTTAAATCAAAATAAAGCTAAAGTCTTACATATGTTAGACCGCTATTATTATAAAGGATTTCAGGAGAAGTCTACATCTTTCCTCTTCCTATAGGTAGGTATCGTGTTACTTTTAGTAAGGTTAAAGTGGGTAGGTAAGTATTGTCTAACCTGTTTAGCGACGCGAGATATCCAGGAGGGAACGCATCTAAGGCAGCCCGCATCTGGTCCCAGGGATCACTGAAGCTTCTGCTCTTGAGCTGTGAATGAATGTAGAGTTAACGTCAAATGTGGCAACAAGATTTTGTATTGTAGATTTTATGATTATGTAATTGTATTGATGCTTAGTTATCCTATATAGGTACCGAGAGACGAGGTTGCGAAGGCCTTTCGTGACCTCAACAACTTTTCGAGAGATGATTAGATGATACCTGTATCATCTAATCATCTCTCGACAAGTTAAGTTTGTCTCGACAAGCAGTCGACGCAGATGAAGTGTAATCTTATTGCAGTTATCTAAGACTCACCCTGTCAGTCAAGACTGATTTACACTTCCAATAGCGAGTTTAGAAATCAGGCAGGCTGTTAGTACTAAGTATACTCGTACATAGTATACGGGAAAGAACTTGACTAACTACTGTAGGAAGGAAGTGTAAATACGCCTTTATAGCACATGACAGCGGCGTATTAGTCAGCATGGTAGCGGTACCTCACTCTAGAGTATTCATCCACACGTTGGTAGCTGGCACTCCTAACAGTGAGAAGCGGAGTCTGACACTCATGTACCCACTAAGAGGACGCTGTATCTCCTAACAGTAAGAAGCGATCTAGGTTAAACTTACCCGTCTATACCGCATGTGGTCTATCTCCGAATCCGTCATAGCGCGTGACAGCGGCGCGCTGGACAGAGTACTGGCAGTATGCCTCTCATACTCCTCTGAGAGGGCACTGTCACTCCTCGCGAGCGACTCTTCATGCTCCAGGCGGTCCAGCTCCGTCCATGTGTAGGATAACGAGATGTCATCTGGGAGCTCTAGTTCGTTCACCATGAGCGAACGGTTCTTGGGTATGGAGTCCAATAATGTTTCGAACATTTTCATCGCTTAGGTAATTCTTTCCTGAACAAAAAAAATCGATGAGTGACGATTACAACCTAAAATAATGATTTGTAGGTTTTGGTCTAAAATCTACAAACTTATATGTAAATATCTCACTCAGATATTTAGAAATCATTTTGCCTACTAAAGTACGACGCGGGTCAAACCTATCGATATTGACAAAACAATACTAGAAGGTTTTCTTTTATATCTATTCCTTGAAATTAATTTAACAGTTACTTCCAAGTACTGACAACAATCACTAAACGGAAGCTTTGTCAACACTTCGCAGATTTCGCAACTAAAAAGAAACTAACGATGACGCAACTTTAGCAGAAATAAGAAATATCCTGTTCCCTCGCAGATTGAAGAAGTGTGGAGTAGACTCACGTAGACAGAAAAGACTCGCGATGTCACACACAACCGTGGGAACGTCTTGAGGTATGTGCTTCTTATGCCTAAGTTTGGTCGATACGTAGTTGGCGCCACGCAACCGAAATTGATTCCTGTGCAATAATGTAAAAGACAGTCACCCTTTTTGCAAAATGAGTTAGTGCTCCTTTTAACCTGACTACTGAAACAAAGACAGTATTGATGGCCCTTACCTTAACCTGGTTAACCTTAACTGTACGTTGAACTTCACGATGTACATAATGTATTATAATTAGCCAACTAATTAGTAATAAGGCCACAAAAACCTACCTACGTTTAAAATATGCCATTGTTGTCTAGGTGTGAAAAATTGTTTATTATTTTATGTGTGCATTGCGGTAAAGAATATTTCAAACTTATTTGACAAGGTTGATCATGGGTCAAACATGGAAAAACAAAATGGTTAATCATGGAAAAACAATAGAGCCAATGGCACTTAAGCAAATTACCTACATTTTTGAGTCAATAATGTTTGGGTAGACCTATAACTAAATGTGCCTATGTAACCTCATTAACATAAGAGACTCAAAATATTACAGTTACTTATATTTTATACTTCGAGTATTACAAGCACTGAAGTACACTGAAAGGCATTTGGAAAAAAGCTAGAAAAAAAGGGCATTTTGTAAGTCCATGTTTAGTGAAGATGGAAGTAATTGTACTTTACTGACATCTTGCAAATTGCTGCGGTATTTTTTATGGTATGTAATAAAGAGTTATCTATCTATCTTGTGAACATTATGACTAATTAAACCGAGTTAGGGGAACTCTATCAAAGCACATTCCCCTGACTATTGTTTTAAACATACTCTCCGGGGATTTACTATTATACCTTTGTAACACCACCATTGGCAGTGTATATGTTACGTATTTTTTAAATACCAAAGCATTGCTTGCTATTGTTAAAACGGATTATACATACATACATATAGATCTTGACAGCTACGGACGGGCTGCTACGGCGTAGTACAAAGCACATCAAATCCTTAGTATATAATGAAATAGAAAAAGCAAGCAATAATAAAAATGGTAATGAAATCGTGTTCCATTGTTTGATTATAAAACAAAACATTTTTATGTACTTAATGTTTACTACAATATTTTGATTTGCTTGTGTACCCTATTGATACTGCGCCGCGCGTACTCGCACGCGTACCTGCCTTGTTTTTATTTGTTTAAAACGTACCGTGAGAACCCCGACGACCAGTCGACATCGAGACGTTACCTATGACACATATACTAGACCGACCAGAGCGCTTTCGCCGCGTGTATATCATGTGAAGCTCCTTACAGACATTTCGAGTGATTGTGGCCTGTGAAGTGATACCTGAACCCTGACCGGCAAGTACCTAGCTATAAGTGCTCAGACCTGACTTATTTTCCACCTATCATTGTCGCCCTCCACGTGTAATCCACTGCCTAAACTCTCAAACATACTGGTAGCAGAGCGTAGTTTTTTATTAGGACCCCTTATTAGTAACGTAATTTGTTTAATTGAGAGTTATTTATTTGCTACTTTCCTTTGTAATTTGAAGAAAACGTCTCGTCATATACCTAACCTATTTACAGTAAATTCTTGAATACCATTCGAGTACAACCCCTTTTACAAAAGTGTCGAATAAATCGATTAGCGCGTTAATTACCTGCCCTTTGAGTGCAAGTGAGGTGCGCGAGCGCTTTGTTTCCCTATTGATCACGCCATTACCGCGTGACCGCGTGCGACTTGTTTACGAGTTACGTTTGCCATACCCGGTGCATCTGCGCCGTCCCTTACTATTTGTTCCTTTACGCATTCTATTGGAATCTTTTCTGAGTTTAATTTACCTACCTTGTTTCTTGCGATTTAAAGTAAATAAAATGTCGGATACCGAAACCGGCAACGAGACCGTAAGGGCCGTACTTTACACGGATACAGCTGAATACCGTGAAGCTATAGGTGAACTCCGTTATATTAGTGACTGGGTTGATGATTCCCACCGAGTTCTTGAGACCTTTTCCTCCAATCGTATGCGAGCGCGTCTTTCCGACCTGCCACTTATGTGCGATAAGTTTTCTGCCGCTTGTTCCAAGCTGTTAGGTAATCTCGATCCTGCGATTTATGAACAAGAATATGTACAAGTTAAGAACGAGATGCGCGTAGTAAGGGACAAAGTAGACGACTTAAAAATTAAGTTAGACGAAATACGACCTCACCAATTTGAGACGTCCCGTACTAGCACCCCCTTTAAAGGAGATTAAATCCCTGGCTATTGATCACCCAGCTAGTAAATTACCTGACCTACCTATACCTAAGTTTGATGGCCGTCCCGATAGTTGGATCAGTTTTATAGACCAATTTGATAGCGTGGTGGACAACTAGCCTAGCCTTACCCCGACTTTGCTTCACTATTTAGTGGGAGCCTTATCGGATAAACCTCGTCGATTAATACAACACCTCAAGATTGAGGCGGGCAATTACACCGTGACCCGTGACCTCCTCAAACGTAAGTACCATAACCTTCGTGTTTTAGCGGATACCCACATAGCTCAAATAATGATGCTCCCTATTATAACGCCTAAACTTTCCGGGTTACGTGTGTCGTTCCTGAACCCGCTGCTTTCGACTTATCGATGCTTAGAAAGATTGGAACTTCCTGTTAAACATTGGTCGTACCTATTAGTTCACTTATGCCTTGCTAAACTGCCTTCAGAGTTAAAATCGAGATTTGAACGTCGTTATAGCGATAATCCTAATCACCTCCCTACTTTTGATCATCTTATTACCTTTCTTGAGGATGAATGTAGGCACCACGACAATGTAGGTAGTGCTTCTGTCGTTGACACTACTACCCCCCCTACTGTGAGCTTCACTCGTTTGCCTAAACCTAACGCGCGTTCCCCACCTCCTGCGAGAGCCTTTGTTACCTTTGCGACGACATCTAAATGTCACCTTTGTAATAGTACTTCGCATTACTTACGCGAGTGTCCCAATTTTATTCGCCTTCCTACACGTCAACGTGTTACCTTTGTAAAAGAAGCCCGACTGTGCTATCGATGCCTGGATAAACACTCCATATCCCAATGCACGCGAAATTATCGCTGTCGCACGTGCCGCCGTTCCAGTCATCACACGTCACTGTGTTATGATGACTCCTCTCCTGTGAATTACGACCGCGAGCGCTCATACCGAGACGTCGCGGCCTTAGCTTCTAACCAACCGCGGCAATCTCCACAAAGTCACTTAACGGACCGTGCGTCACCCCCACGTACTGAATAGCACCGTGTTCGTACCCCGCCCCCTCGTGATTCCCGTAGAGCATCACCTCCCCGTTCGGGCGGGCGATCCCCACCTGCACCCAGCGGTAACCGTACTTATAATGCCCCTCTAGGTCAAAGAACCCAGGATGAACGTGCATTTCATAATAAGTACAATGAGGCCCCACAATTCTGACTAGATAGCCCCCCTTCCATACCCGCTTTTACATCTTTACCTCGCAATTCTCTCGTTCTTTTACCTACGGCCTTGATTCATGCTAAAACCTCGTCTGGATATTATGTGGAAGCGCGTGCCTTATGTGACACTGGTGCTCAGGGCTGCCTTCTTACTACTGAGCTTGTTGTTGACCACATGAACTTACCTATCATTCCTTCTCCAGTTCCTGTTCGTGGAATAGGTAATGTTCAAGCAATTAATTCCCCGGGCATTGTATCCTTTTCATTTCAGCCAGTTAATTCTGCCTTTCCAGAAATCTCTACCAGTGCAATAGTTGTTGATGTGATTGCTGGTACCCTCCCAGAGGTAGACTTACCTAAAAGTGTAATTAACTGTACTAAGCACCTTCCTCTTGCTGACCCTTTATTTTACAAACCTGGTACTATAATTGTACTTCTTGGAGCTGACGTCATTGGTCGCCTTTTAAGGTCCGAGTTGTTTGTGTCCCCTGATGGCCTTACTGCTATCTCGACGATATTTGTTTATGTCTTGTGTGGTCCTGTATATGGAGGATTTACTGATTTGGAACCCCCCATGACTGGAGTCTCGCTGTCCCAAATAGTTGAAAAATTCTGGAAAATCGAAGAGGCCCCCCAATCTCCAGTTGCGAACCCCTTGGATATAGAGTGTGAAACCTTTTTTAAAGCAACTACCACTCGTGAAAGCGATGGTCGATTTATGGTTAGACTCCCTTTTCTTCATGATCGTCCACCTCTCGGTGATTCTAAAACCAATGCCTTACGGCGATTCCACAATCTTGAGAAGCGTTTGCAAGCCAATCCTAATTTTCGAGAGAAATATATTTCCTTTATGCGCGAGTACCTTGACCTAAACCATATGTCCCTTTCTTCATATGACTCGACCCGGGAACATTATTTTATCCCTCATCATGGAATTTTTAAGTCTGTTAGTGACAAATTACGTGTTGTGTTCGATGGTAGTAGTCCTACGTCCTCTAAAGTGTCCCTGAATCAATGTTTACATACAGGCCCTAAGCTTCAACGAGATATTTCTCACATTCTCCTAAATTTCCGCAGGCACGAGGTAGTGTTTGTAACAGATATTCGTATGATGTTTCGTATGACTTGGGTACATCCTGATGATAGAAGGTACCAACTTGTGCTTTGGCGTGAGGATCCCTCTCAGCCACTTCTTGCAAACTTAATACCAATACCTATGGTCTTCGTTCCAGTCCATTCATTGCAATTCGCGCCCTTCTTGAGCTCGCTGAACAAGAGAGACTTACCTTCCCTCGAGCTGCTGAAGTCCTTGAGAGAGATATTTATGTCGACGATTGTCTTACTGGTGCTGATACTGTTGCGTCTGCCCGGGCTTTGAAAACTGAGCTTATAAGAGTAATGGCCTCTGGTGGTTATGAACTCCGTAAGTGGATTAGTAACAGGCCCGAGCTCCTAGATGATATGCCCCCGGATCATTTGCAACTTCCTCATTCATTCTCAGACCCAGATAATCCTCAGACTGTCGCTATTTTAGGTGTCCAATACAATCCTGTGAGTGACTCATTTACCTACAATTATACCTGTGATACCCGTGATGCAGTTATTACAAAACGCAAAGTTTTATCTTTGATTGCCCGTATGTATGACCCTTGTGGCTGGATATCTCCCGTCGTATTTAAGGCTAAGGAATTTATCCAACGCTTATGGATATCAGGCTTATCCTGGGATGATCCTTTAAATGAAACCCTGTCTTTAGAGTGGACTGCATTTGTTCAGGACCTAGCGAAGGTTAGTGAAGTGGCCATTCCGCGACATATTCTTCCCAGAGGTTCCTCCTCCTTATCCCTACATGGGTTCTGTGATGCTTCTGAATTGGGATATGCTGCCGCTGTTTATTTACGTGCGGAACTTCCGTCTGGTGTTTGCTCCGTCCATCTTGTTATGGCTAAATCTAAAGTTGCCCCTGTTCGGACCCGTTTAACAATTCCCAAGTTGGAATTGTTGGGAGCTACCCTTCTCTCTAAATTACTTCATCACGTCGCTCTTTGTCTGCAAAGGTCGTCTGTGTTGACTTCAATCCATAGTTGGACGGATAGTAAAATCGTGTTGTGTTGGTTAAAAACCACTCCTCACCTTCTTCAGACTTTTTAGGCTAATCGTGTCTCCCAGATTAATAATAGTCCTACATCTAGTGAATGGAGGCACGTCCCAGGCTACATGAACCCTAGTGACTGTGCATCGAGAGGTATGTCAGTCACCCGACTGATCGACCACTCCCTTTGGTTTTCACCTTTGTGGTTGACGTAGTCTCCTGACAACTGGCCCAGTATTTCGGAACCTAACCCAAGTAGTGATCTACCTGGACTACGTTGTTTAGTAGTCTCTGCCGATGTTCCTACCCCGGATCCCTCATTCTTATTAGAGCGGTATAGTTCTTTCAACAAGCTAATAAACGTGACTTGTTACCTAAGGCGGTTTTTATTTCCTAAATCTTACACGTCCTACCTAGGCCCTGAGGAACGGAGAGATTCCCTTTTGTTTTTGGTGAAAATCGTTCAATTTACCTCCTTTTCTGATGAACTTGATCGCTTACGGCGAGGCGATCCTATCACTAACTCCCTTAGAAAGTTGAATTTATTTCTAGATGACAGAGGCCTGATTCGAGTTGGAGGTCGATTACGAAACTCCGATCTATCCTTTGATGCGCGCCATCCCCTTTTTCTGCCTAAGAATGGTAAAGTCGTGAACATCCTTATTTCACATTACCATCGCGAGAATGCTCATGCTGGTGTTAATGCAATTTTTGCCATGTTAAATAGAGTTTTGGATCTTGTCGGCACGCAGAGCTATTCAGCATGTGATTTTTAAATGCCTTCCCTGTTATCGTCTCAAAGCGGCTGTATCTCAACCCTTCATGGGTGACCTACCTAAAGACCGCGTCACGGCTGCGAGACCGTTTGACGGTGTAGGTACCGATTTTGCAGGACCCTTTTTTACCAAAGTCCAGGCCTATAGGAACAAAAGGTTAGTGAAAAGTTACCTGTGTGTATTTGTCTGCCTTTCTACTAAAGCCGTTCACCTTGAGGTTGTGTCGGACCTAACTACTGAAGCCTTTATTGCGGCCTTTTGCCGATTCGTGTCGCGTCGTGGTGTACCTCGCCTAATCCGATCCGATTGCGGTCGAAATTACATCGGTGCCAACAATTACCTTAAAGAGTTAGAGTGTTTCCTGTCTCAAAACCAGGCGGCTATTGGTTCTGAGCTTTCAAAGCGGAACATATCCTGGGTTTTCGATCCTCTTGTTTGCCCTCATTGGGGCGGTCTTTTTGAAGCTGCGGTTAAATCGGCGAAATCGCACCTAAAACGAGTAGTTGGCGATACCCCCCTTAAATTTGAAGAGCTGACCACTGTTTTTGCTAAAATTGAAGCAGTTTTAAATTCACGCCCATTGTGCCCACTTTCTCCGGACCCTAATGATGTCGAAGTGTTAACTCCCGGCCATTTCTTATTTGGACAACCCTTAACTGCACTTCCGGAGTACCCTTATAAAGACGTAAAATTGCATCGCCTTACACGGTTTCAGCTAATCCAACAAATTACCCAGCACTTTTGGTCTCGCTGGCATTTAGAATACTTAAATACATTACAAATTAGAAATAAATGGACCTCTCTTTGTGATCCTCTTAAAGTGGGTGAGCTAGTACTCATAAAAGATGACAACCTTCCCCCTTTGCAGTAGCGTCGTGGACGCATTATTAATTTATACCCTGGCCAAGACCAAGTTGTTCGTGTGGTAGATGTTAAAACTCCTACCGGTAGCCTAAAGCCTAAAGAGATCTTTGACGAAATTAGTTCGTCTTCCTGTCCAGTGAACTTCCTTTCCTTAGCTTCCTAACCTTCTCGTAAACACTTGACGTGTTTAGGGCGGGCGATATGTTTACTACAATATTTTGATTTGTTTGTGTACCCTATTGATACTGCGCCGCGCGCACTCGCACGCGTACCTGCCTTGTTTTTATTTGTTTAAAACGTACCGAGAGAACCCCGACGACCGGTCGACATCGAGACGTTACCTATGACACATGTACTAGACCGACCAGAGCGCTTTCGCCGCGTGTGTATCCTGTGAAGCTCCTTACAGACATTTCGAGTGATTGTGGCCTGTGAAGTGATACCTAAACCCTGACCGGCAAGTACCTAGCTATAAGTGCTCAGACCTGACTTATTTTCCACCTATCATTGTCGCCCTCCACGTGTAATCCACTGCCTAAACTCTCAAACACTTAATGTGTCTTATTTCTACGCAAAGAATATGTAATGTTATACTTTTTAGCTTTCTAATTTTTATTTTGGTAATTCTTAAAAGTCAAACAAGTCTATCAGCCTAGATTTTGTATTTGATTAAGTGCATGTGAGTTTTGTTTCCAAGTAGTAGGTACCTATTACCAAACTCAAGTCTAATGTAGAGATAATATGTTCAGTATGTATCATGTATGATACATCCACAATCTAATTCGTTGGGTATTCCCCTTTATTTTCGGAGACAAACACATTACTAAACAATAGGTGTACCTACTAACGGTAATGACCCCTATATCATTACAATTAGTTGGATCAAAACATCCTAGGTAGAGCTACAATAACATAAGGTTTTGTCTTTCTTTTCTAAGTCTGCGAATAGAGTAAAGCATCTTGAAATCTTTACACTGATTTAGTATGTATGTTGACACTACCCTCACAAAATGGCTGCAGGTAGATAAGTTGTCTAAGCAACATTCTATCAATGAGATTCTTGAAACTCCAGGCATTTTGATTGATCGACTCGTATGTCTATTGAAAGCGCGAGCATGATTGTACTACGACAGCACGTGCAGGTAGACACTGTAGCATCTTTTGCGGTTGTTAATAGGGGAGATTTTGCGACAAAAATGTACAGTCTCATGTCTGGGTATACGTAGAAACCCTACCACTGCTACTGTTTACGTTCCGACTCACATGGCACTCTGCCCAAGAGCCCAAGTGCTTACCGCAGTCGGGATCTCGACGCGGAGCACAGTGCACGCGCATCGCGTTCGTATCAAACTACCGGCAACTGCGCACTACGCTCGCTCCGCTCCACGCGTTAACAATCAGCTGATACGGGCTCCGCTCTCGGACGTCAATTCACTATTTCGTTTCGTTTCAATCCAGTCATGTGTCGGTAACGCGCACAGATGGATGTCCAAAACGGTTCGCCGTCGCTGCGGCTGCGCGGCGGTGTGTTAAATAACAGTGACAACAAAAAACACGAGTTGAATATGTGCACCAGTGTGATGTCGCCGGAGACGCAGCGGTTGCTGCCGCCGACCACGGAAACTATAATGACGAAGCCGTTCCCCATCCGAGGTAATAATAGGCGAAACTAAAAATACACGACGCGCGCGGTGACAGCTGGGCGCCAGTTCCCGAGTAGAAAAGTGCGCTCGATGCATTCGTTGCGAGTCTGGATCTGATTCGATATGATTGCAGTGAGGTCTAGTGGCATCTGTGTAGATGTGATAACGTGTTGATGTTGATGTGATAGTATTCGGAAAACCTATCGTGATCATGGTTGTTAATATGCATGATAAATGAACGCATATAAAACATTTAGTTGTTATGTTTTTTTTTTTAATTTAATAGGCAGACATTTGACCGCAATCTCACCTGATGGTAAGCGACGATGCGGCCGATGATGGGACATGTCTGTCTAGAAGCAGTCTATTCACTCTTTTCTTAAAGGAATCCAAATCATAGTGTTTAGGGAACATTTTAGCTGGCAACGAATTCCACTCTCTAGCCGTACGCAAGAGGAACGAAGATTTAAAACGATAATAGATCTTCGATGCATGCTACATAACATGGCTATTCCTTACCAGATAACCACACTTGTTGAACGGAATCCGTTTTGTAACTTTTCGTTAAATATAACTAATGCCTGATTATTTCAACCGTCCCCTAACTCAACTAAGTGTCGGAGAGAAGAATACCTCCACGCAGATACTAACTACAACACAGTTATCATTGGGTATTCGTATCTGTGATGGATGATAGTGTATTTACAATTTACAATAATAATCGGGATGATTTTGATTGTGCCTATACTAACGTCGATAATTCGCTTAGCGTTCGACACTGAAACATTTCAGTGTTGAATTCAACAGAACTGAAATAAACCACATAAAAACACATTGATTGCGTTACGTAGCGTAGTAGAAAAGACTACAACGCGTCACGTCACGCCAGTCGTCACGCCTACGCAATCCCATCAATTAAAATAATTCGTTTCGATTGACTGACAGTGGCTAAACTCGGATAATCCAAATATCGACTACGATTATCGATAATGTCAAGGGTGTACCCTGTACATGTAGGGCTAGGGAAATTGGGTTGCGTTTCTTTGAGGGGTACTTATGTAGGAATGCTACAGGTTTTATTTATTTATTTTTTGCAAGTACACACACAGTAGAAACTTAGAAATAACACTAGAATTGTGTACACCCGGCAGGGCACAGCGACTGAATGTAACCTAAGTAAGGTTATTACCCGACTGCGTCCCATGGTCAGACAGAGGGTAATCTTTTTATTTCAAGAGTGTTACTTGTTTCACTTGTTAACCGCTGGCTTTAAGTAGGTATCATTCGCTAAGTGTTGCCTTAATATTTGCTTTTGATACTACAATCTTAAAACCAATATTTAGTAGTACTTATAGTTGTAGTAGTAGTGTATAGAGTAGTATATTGGTGTAAGTCGAAACTACCAGCTCCTGCATTATACGTTTATGCTTTTATCATCATCGTCTTTACTGATAAAATTTGGTACTAACAGAAGGTATACGTACTAATACTATTAAAATAGACTAATTCATTGGGGTTATCATTAAGATCTTGTTTTCACAAGTCTAGCAACAAATATTCACTTACTGAGTCAAAAATACCCAGAAGCAATACGGATTATGATAAAAATCCGGCCAAGTGCGAGTCGGACTCGCGCACGAAGGGTTCCGTACCATTAACTTACAACATTAGATAGTATAAGCAAAAAAACACGTTTGTATGGGAGCCTTTAGCCCTTTTTTTATTTTAATTATTTATTTTTAAAGTGAAATACAACATAAAATTAATATTTTAAGCGTCTGCCTGTTGCCATTATAAATATAGAGCAAAAAATTCACGATTGTTTTATGGGAGCTCTCCTCAAATATTATTATTATTTTAATTTAATTATTTATTTTTAAAGTGAATACACAACTTAATATGCTGTGAATATTTCAAGCGTCTACCTGTTGCCGTTATTACTAGCGAGCAAAAAACGGTAAAAAAATCACGTTTGTTGTATGAAATATATGTTTTATTCTGTTTTTAGTATTTGTTGTTATAGCGGCAACAGAAATACATCATCTGTGAAAATTTTAACTGTCTAGCTACCACGGTTCATGAGATACAGCCTGGTGACAGACAGACAGCGGAGGCTTAGAAATAGGGTCCCGTTTTTACCCTACGGACACGGAACCCTAAAACGATAACAGAGATTGAGAATTCTAATTTACTAATGAAGTAACTACTATTGTAATTAATATTTTTCCTTAGGTGCCTGGTACAAATGTAAAATGGCTACTGTTTGCTAAAGTAGAGCTACTAGTTACAAGGCTCAAGCATATATTTTGCAAGTATTAAAACAAATTGACACTATATCTCAGGTCAAACGACCGCACGTGGACATAATTGGTCGCCGTGCGTAAGAGCATCGATTGTAAGTGTAGTTCGTTGATTAAATAGATCGGATGATGTATCGACTTGCGAATTGACAACATTTCAAAAATTTTACATGCACATTTTTATTTTTTCCTTGTAGTACGCCAAAAAAGAAGACATACGTATTTTTTCTTTTTCATTACTTTTCATTATTTTCCTTTGAATTTAATTCTTTAAAAACTCTCCATTTTAAAAGAGCGTAAGTACAAGAGTAAGGATGTAACGACTTCACGCCTTTGCCATATTTTAAATAAAAAAAATAACTTACGTCTATAGTGTTGTATTTTGTAACAGTAAGATATCGATATCGACAGTAAGCACGTATATCGAAATAAAAGAAGTCTAAACGAAGAATAAGATAAATAATCTTAGTGAGTATTTTTATCCAAACTCAAAGTAACTAACAAAAGCTTATGTTGCAATTTTCCTTACTGAAATTTGTATGGTTTTTTAATCAAATGAAACATAAATGATATGAATAAAGGAACTTTTATGATTTCGTCACCATACTAGATAATCATTTGAATGCATGTGTAGGTTTATTAAGCAATCCTAAATATACTATACTAAAACTATCGATTACTAGATGGACTTCACTTTTATATAACAACACTACCATTATCTCTTGTCTCACTCACTCATCATAGTGTCAGTCTCAAATATCAATGTCAAAATGACAGCTAGCTTGTATGTATAGTAAAATACTTTTTTAAGTCAGACCAGATAACCAAGCAAAGGCATATCCTCTTATAATGCCTGTATCATTGTACCTTTCAGTCTTTTTCAAATATCTCAGAATTCATAGCGTAAAAAATGTTTAAATATTTTTAACGTGTTGAGCATCGCCAAATCTCGAAATGGTTTTTGAATTTTAGTGTCATTATAAAAATTAAATGTTGTCAATTGACGTGTGGGCTACATATCTACTAGTACATTATTTATCGACATTCAATAATAAGAGGATACTGCAAGTTTCCCGTTTCTTCCTGCGAATTGACGTGCGGGCTACGTATCTACGAGTACATTATTTATCGACGTTCTACTTGTATAACAAGAGGATACTGCAAGTTTCCTATTTCTTCCGTCATCATCATAAATAGTCATAGAATCATCCAGAGGTCTGTATTTTCTTTTCATTGTTCTGTTTCGGGTTGTTTGGCGGGCCTATAGGTTAAACTTCATTTAGGGTCCCTGAGTACTACGTCCCAGACTCTTACATCAATCGGTCCACTCCTGTTGTCTTAACGTAAAGATTTTCGTTTGAAACATGCAGATTGCAGACACTACATTAACATCGACGTGATTTTTTTCAAGACGATGTACAATAACTTAGTTTTTCTAAAATAACAAGATATTAAATATTTTATTATTTTAACTATTAAGTACTTCGCCTTCCATCAGAGCAGTTAGCCTTCCATCGGTCAGTTTAAAGGTTTTAGTTGCTTTTCTACGTTTTTGTGGCACTTTGTAATTCGTCGTTTGTCTGATCTCCAATGGACTTCTTATGTCCACAGTTGGTCATAGACTTCCATCTAGGAAACTCAACTTAAAATATTTATCATCAAATAAGTTTAATCATACTCCTGCAATCTGCACTAATAAAGTTCATCGCAGTTTATCGATGGCCCATAGATAATAATTCTGGTTATTCTCTTGCGTTATCTTTATTACATTCGACGCGGGTTTACGTCAATACATTATCTCTACATGTGAGATGCATATGTAGGTAGGTATTTGTGTAGTAGGTAGAAGATGTGGATTTCGAAAACTTAGCGATAGACTTCCCCCTCTGGATCCAACAACCAAAATAAATTAATTAGATATGAAGGGGTTTTCTAGGGAACACGTTATAACTTTGAATAATACAGAGGTTCAAGTTATCGCAGGTTTGAATTGACGAGAGTCGAGTGTACTAAAGTTACAATAAATAATAATTATATAGCTGTATGATTACTGTTCATTAAATTCAAATACATACCTAGAACAGAGTTATATTTTACCTTATTGTCTTCCTGCCGATTCTATTTAGCCGATATTGCTACATTTTAAGTACAATACAGTCATCATTTTTCTAGCGTTATCCCGGTTGTGCACTTGCACGCGACGGCCCAGGATTCGCTTTGGACCATGATCCAGGATGTGCAGATCAGGTAATTACAGTGGAGCGACTGTCATCTGACCTCTGTGACCCTGTTTCCAGGGGAACCTGACCAGTTTGGATCATGGTTACAAATGCAGTTGCCTGAATGTGCAGGTTTTCTCAAGATGTTTTCCCTCACCGTAAGAGCATCGGTTAGTGAAGCAACTATAATGGACATAACTCAGAAATAGTCATTGGTACACGGCGTCACGTGGGATCGAACCGTATACAGTACAGTACTTAACTAAAACTAAGTTACTCCATCTGCTACTAGTGTGCATTTTAATTACAATCAAATACTGAGTCACGACTGATAAGAGGCTTTGTTCAAATAAAACATGTTGAATGGACTACTTCACGCTTATTATGTTGCTGATTCAGTCAGTACCTACATGTAAGCAGAATGATGATGTGATGATAGCTGTAACAGAGGGCCTGTGCACACCACGCGTAAGTACAACGCATTTTTACTTTTTGCAGAAACCTAGGACAGGATCCTGTGCAAAAACTTGCCATCTACTTTGAACCCAAAAGTTTTTTCTCATTCCTATACTAATTATTAAATCAACTGTTAAGATTTGTATGAAAGGGTTTTACCTCATCATCACAGACCATCTCTTAAAGACTTCGAAATTAGTAACCAAAAACCAGTATATCTTTTACGCCCTGAAATTATTTAATCTAATGTAAGAAATAAATTGTATAGCAATCACACCAATGGCCTAGCTCCAAACTAAGCGTGAGTGCTGTGGCGACTAGAATGACGGGTAGGCTAGGTATACATAAATACGTTTATAAACATCCAAGACTAGGTACAAATACCTAATAATATCTATGCATTACTTAGGGATCGTTTTAGAATTTAAACATACGCAAGCAAAAACAGTGGACTACGAGTACAACTTGAGACTATCAACATCACAGGGTTTCTGTTATATTGTGTGTCCTTTTTAGTATACAAAGAAGTCATTATTATTAAATTATCCTGTGAATTCAGTAATTTACATGTAATTACATTAAATGCGCAGAAGTACCTAATGTCTACTTTTGACACCTGGCTTATTTAGGTTAACGGTTTCAAGGTTGACTGGGAGATATTGCACAGTTGTTACTTAAGCGCCAAGCCAAGACGGTACGGACGGTAATATTAGGTACGGTAGTACGGTACTTGTTTTTTTTTAAACCGACTTTAAAAAAGGTAAAGGTATGCCGTTTTACTACAGCATTTTTAGGTATTTAAACATTTACACCCAGGAGTCATAACTTTATGGTGCTGACCTGATGGTGATGATCCTAAACGCTTAGGATTTCGTAGATACTTTCACCGCTGTTTTTTCTGTACGGTTGCGGTATTGTGTTATTAAGTACATACTGGCACTTCGACTACGAGTATCACTAAAAATGGTGAACTTAGATAAATTTTTAACAAAATGAAAACCGCCTTCAAAAAAAGCTTTTGTATCGCCGAGGGAAAGAATCGTGACAGGAAGTCGGTGCCGATTAAGATTATTCATTGAATTTGTTTGACCTTTAATTTTACGTGTACGTACCTATATCTCTGCTGGCACTGACTTTCATCCTCGTTTCTTTCACTTAACGGTTAAAAAACAATCCAACTGCGTATTTGAGCAGTAGTTTTTTTTTGTTAAAAATGTAATGAACGACGTTTGATGTGCAGGAAAGAATTATAGAATATAATTTAAATTTAATACTTATTAGTTTAGGTACTACTACAAGTACACATCGCATAATATATCAGGTAAGTCTAGCAGGCTCTCATGGATTTTTTTTCACTGACTCTATCTTTTGAGCTAGAGCAATACCTACTAGGTACTTATAATTAGGTAATCTGTGGCTAATCTTACAATTTAAGGCTAAAATCTTTAAAAAAGAAATGAAAAGTAAAACGTAATTAAATTCGTGACTAGCGTCAAACACCAATCCTAGTGCATACTCTTAGATCAATTGGATGATCTAAGTGCCTACCACTGGCCTCTAAAAAAGAAAAACTCTTATTTTTTCTTTAACATTCTCCGAGCCACGGTCTAATCCAATTAACGTCCTATCTGCTTCTAGACACATCGATTATGCAAATTACTCTTCCAATTCAATGGGCAACCTATTTATAACGATGTCTTCGATTTAGAATTCTTTGCATGTAAAATACGATCTCATTGATGAATTTAATTCTGAAAAATTATAAAAGACCTCTAATAAATTATGAATGAAAGTTATGTCGAAGTTGTAGTTCTATGTCGGAGCTAGAAAAATTTTAAGCTATATTTTATTTTTAAATTGAAGTCCGGGCATAACTCAGATCAGAGAATAGAGGCATTATATAACAGTCAGTCTGAGGTATTATCACAGAAAACCCAATGTAACGTCGTGTGCTGTGCTCGTGTGTGTTGTTGACATTTCGATAAAAAATAAATCGCCTTGCTACATTTCCCGTAGAAATGCTCCCAAATTCTTGATTGAGTTTCTTGCACTTCTTCTCAGCACTAGCCCACAATTATCCCGAAGAGTGGTAAGGTTATATTTATGTTGGTAGGTTGTACTTTTATTTATTCTGTGGTATTATAAGTAAGTGCTCCTTGCGAGCCTAGGAATAAATTAATTTATGAATTTTATTTTATGATACCAACTAAACTACTTCTCGGAAATTCTAAAAAGCTAAGGAAGGAGAAAGATCTAAACTGCTTGTAAATAAATTAGTAACGCACAAAGAAAAAATACATTTTATTCAATTTTAAGCGCTTGTCATATCGGAGGAGTCAACATATGTGCCATAACTACCATAGTCCCATAGACTAGCTAGCTAGACATGGCTAGAGTCTAGACTCAGATTACATTATTGTTACTGGGATTACCGAGAAAGAAGCCATACCAACCTACACACAAATTCGTTAAGCAAACCAACCTTGACCCAGAGTCACAAGTTATATAATAGTTACAACAACGTCAGAGTACCTAGTTATTGTCTAACTGTCTACTCTTTTTTACATTCAACGCGCTGAACCGATTGTACCTAAAGTAGGTATTTTAGTACAAAAAGAGTGTCTGTCCCGTTCAGTGTCGAAAACATGTTAGGTATTTACAGTTACACAAATGATACAAATAAAAATAGAATAAAACATGCAAATATAAAATCTCGCTCTCGACCTTGTCTCTCGAACTTTGCAAAAAAGTAAAAGACTAGGTATCTATCATGCCCAACATTGTTAAGCACGGCTAATTGGGAATTTATAGCAGACTAGTGGTTCCCCGCGACTTCGCCCGCAAGAGTTGGATTTTCCCTTAATGGTTTTATATTGTGACAAAATGTAGCCCATGTCCTTTCCAGGGTCTCGAACTATCTCCGTACCAAATTTCATCTCAATCGGTTCAGTGGTTTAAGCGTCAAGAGGTAACAGACAGACAAACACACTTTTGCATTTATAATATTAGTATGGATAGGTGGCATAACGTAAATGGAGACAAACATTTCAATATACCCGTCTCATATCTATTGAAGGGTTATAAAATTCATTTATTTCTGTTCATAGGCTCGCAAGAAGCACTTATAATAGTACAAGACACTACCACAATAGAGTGCTAAATGTATATGAATAAGGCGGTAAGAGTAAGTTTAGTAGGTACCCTATGTTTGGGTCTTTTTAAAAAGCAAGCTTTTTGTACTGTTCATCACGTCATACAGTCTTGTTATTTTAGGGTCCCGTACGTCTGAAAAAGAAACCTTTTTAGAACCTTTGCGGTCCATCTGTCCGTTAAAATCCTTTTCCTTAAAACTCTGTGGTAGTTATCAAGTTGAAATTAACATCAAATATTTGAGTCTGGGGTCCCTTTAAGCTGTAAAAAATCAAGCTTCTAAGTCAACGCAATTCAAACGTTATCCATTTATCCATATTTTAAGTTATTTTCTAACATTTCACTCACAGGGGTACCTACAGGGTACTTCTCATAGATCTAGAATCATAAAATTTTGGAAAAAGAAAGTTATACAGCACAACTAAAGGAAAAAATCCGAAAACCGCGTGGTAACATCGTAGAAGAAAAACCTTTCGGAACCCTCTTAGTGCGCGAGTCCGTCTCGCACTTGGCCGGTTCTTTATTAAAGCCCTTGATCAACCGAGTTCAGTGAGTGACAGTGACCAGGTATACTCTCCTTTGTCACGTCATGAGCCCGGTACCCAAACCGTTACGTTACGTGTATTTTTAAACGGATTTAAATTATACGCCGGTCGCGGCCGCGTTGCCGGCTGATAATGCCGCAAACACGCGCAGACCGCGTGCGCGTGCGCCTGGCAGACAACGAGATAACCGCAAACAAATTGTAAAATATTATGACTTGACGCATATTTATTGGCTTTTTTATGCATTCTCTCTAAAACTTCTCAAGGCTGTATGATATTGATATCTTTGCTTGTTTTGATAAGAGAAAAAGTAAAAAAAAGCACTTGGTGGGAATTCCGCCATGATTGCTAATGAATGATTATATAATTAGTCGGATTTTGAGATTAGCTAAATGTTTGAATATGGGTTCAGCTAAGTTGTGATTATTAGTATTCATATCGTGAAAGTAGACAGTGGATAAAAGATAACGAATTTTCAACGTTTACAACGCGGAAACTATCGTTACAAGTATTTTTGGTCTCTAATCTCTATCTGATTGAAATTTAGACATTCTTTGGCTTTACACCAAAACCACGGATTATATACCAAAACGCACTGTGATAATAAAATCGTAACGTGTTTTGAAAACGTAAAACAAAGTAAACAATATGAGACATCAGTCGAATAAAAAAAAAACTTTAGGGACAAGTAAAAAATACACGTTACCACATTACCTACCTACAGTACCTACAACTGTAACATGAACTGCCTATAATACCAGACCATAGAGGTAGACAGACAACTAAGATTTGCTCTCAGATTTTCATTACAATAGTTTAATTTACTTTTATTACTGGACATAGTATCATGTTAATCTTTTCCGTCGATAGGTATTAAATACTTAGGGAAATTCATTGCAGCAGGTTAATCCTATACTATCATTTACCTACCACATGGTTACAGATAAACATAGCACTAATCGGACTACTTTATGTTATTGTTTTATTTCCCTTAGGTAAATAGTTACTTCACTGCATTCAATACTGCAGAACAATATTTTAATACTAACTAAGCAGAGCATCATCGACCTGACTATGGCAAGAGGTGTTGACGTTCAAATTGTTAAAAGTATAGGTACTCTCTCCAAAATAAAGGATGTTATCTACAATACTTAGGTACGTGTTTATAGTTTATAGTCGCCAAGCCAACAAAAATATTGATTGTTGTCTTTGCTAAAACATGGTCTCTCTTCAATAAACTCCCGTCACTCGCAATTCAAAATTAATTCATGGTTTCATTTCATGTAATGTTGTCTAATGTGCTACTCATTCTTACCACTTCACAGCAAATGCTGACTGACCTCAGCAAATTGCAGCAGTAAGTAATTAAATAAAAGTAGCCATTGTAGTAGAAGTAGAGCCAGACACTTCCAGTTTCTCCTGAAATAAAATTATGTTGAAGACCATGAATCCTTGAAGAGCCTGCAATGCAATTTAGCGGTTTAAAGCAAACCAGTTTGGCCTAGTCAAAGCCACTGCTGCCCGAGCGCAAAGCAGTGTGATGTGATGGGCTATTAAGCATGCTAGGATCTGGCTTATCTAACAGCAGACTAACGAAATATGAGACTGATAATTGTTCGTCTCTGTATCAACTCTCAAAGGATTTGCCTACATAATAACATGTTGAGAGGTCTCAAGAGATAGCCATGGTTAACCATGACTGTCTCTTCAACTTCGGTGTATCTTAAGCTTCCACTAATGTCCTGGGTCCTAGGTAGGACCCAGGACATTAGTGGAAGCTTTTACCACATCACATTGCACCAGGTGGAGCTAGCAATCTGATTCGGCACCCAGCTTTATAAATTACCCACAGTTACATCAGTTGTTATGGGTTCAAAAAGTTGAATCGAGAATATGTCTGAAGTGCTGTACTGTTCAATCTCTGTCAAATAGGTAATTTTGTAAAGCATTTTGGTCAGCCCTGTACTGCTTGACCGCTACCGAACGACTTCACATTGTAAACTCGATCACACTGCAACTGATAACCTGCTCTGCGCAGCTTTCGCAGACGTCACAAGGTCACGATTAGCACAATAACCAGTTTACGGGTAGGTATAGCTACTGACCGACGTATACCGAATACCTACCTACCAATTACTGCTGACTAATACCATCAAATCGATTACACAAACGACTTACCTATTAAGGTTTTTATAGTATGTTTAACAGTGATAGCCAATGCTTACGCCTACTAATTATATTAAGTATTGTTTATTTATCCTTCGCAAAATATAAGTAACTTAAGATTAGGTATACTTACGTACATAATTTCGTAGCCAAATTCCTACTATTCCTACGATGCGAGAGGCTGGTGCCTGAACTAGGTTTAAGTACCTAACCGGTATTACAGGTCACCAGGCAGGCCTCGCCCATTTATTCAGTATATAGGTAATACCTATACACGGACGAAGAAATTGCTAGTTTATATTAGGTATATCTTAAATGATCTATCCTTTACGTAAGCACCTAGGCAAGCCCCGTTTTTTTTATTTTCCCCGTCCAATATCTCCATCATCTTATCCATAATTATATATTTTTTCAATATTTCACAAAATCAGTCAATGGTAATATACTGCCTGACAATTGGATTTACACTACACGTGAATAACTTATGTAACCGACAGCAGAAGTGTCGTGAAAAAATAAATAATATGATAGATGACGGATATCACAATGGTATACTTATTATTCATGCCATTGATTTTAATAATATATCAATGATTCATGCAGTTAATAGAAAAAATGATCTAATAGTACCTATCTACACCACATAACATCAACTACATGCATGCTTATAAACTATGCCATTGCTTTGAAATTGGAATCGTAATCGTGATAGCTTTGATATAAATTATACGGTATGCTTGCCGGTTAGTATATATGTTTTTTATATAGCAGTTAGAATATTATTTTAGGTATCTACCTATTACGATTTAAAAACAAGAGATTTTTACATTACTAGCTAGAATTGGTATTGTTTAATGAAACAATACAGGGCCATCACATCCATCTGTACATGTGTTGCAATGGCAACACATGTACAGATGGATGTGCTGGCCCTGTACGTCCTGAGTACGTACGTAGTGATTTTATTGCAGATTTCAGGGTGTTTTTCTCTACAGTCAATCGATCAATCAAACTACAGACAAAATATGATTGAGTGCTAAAGGAAGTAGGTAGGTACCTTTCGTCAATCATCATTAGTGTTTCTCGTAACTTTCGTAAATCATGATTAGTGTTTCTATCGTAAAAAACATGATTGAGCAAAGTAGTACCCGCTTAATCTTAATTGAATCAAACCAAGTATAATTACTTAATTAATTGACAAAGTTGATTGTAAATTGACTGAACTAGATTCAATCTTATTCTGTATTAGTTTATGTCAATGGAGCTGATTCTTTCGAGCACCTGTTATCTACTATGGGAAGTAGGCACCTAGTTTAAAGTCGACTTAAACTTGATTGTTTGCACCTTAGATTGAGATAGATTTAATGTAATAGGTCATAGTTGCTCTACGCTTTTCTATACTGCTCTGAATGAAGCTTATAATTTTTAATTTTTACCTTTAAAACTTTACCCCCTAATTACTTTTTAAATTTTACTACTGTAGGCACTGGCCCGGGGCCCATCCATACAAACTTTTTGTTACCGGCCAACTGTCTGTCGGACAACACAGCTGAAACTCAGTAGTCTGATCAAGGCATTTAGTTTCTTCAACACTCCGTTGTGGAAAAGCAGAGATGATTTCCTGAATTTCTAACGGGAAAGAGAAAAACCGCGGGCAAAACTACTAACTTGATATACGAAGGCCCTAATTTCTTCACGTAAAGTAAGTAGTTATACTTATCAGAAGTAGAATGGTCGTGGGCTGAGCGGCACGCGGCATGTAGGATGCAATTTCCTCAATGAGGGACTGCAAAAGACTAACGGAAATATTGCGTCTTAGAAAGTCGCGTTATTTGCCTCATTAGATGAAGGTAGTACACCGTTATAACCAAGTAATAAATACCAATCAACTCACTTATGTAAGAATATTCTCAGTCACCAGAACTGAAATTAAGGGAAAACCTTTGTAAAATTTATCGTAAAATAGAAAATAATTATTTTTAAATAAGTATAGATATTATGTAATAATTTACTTGATAGACGTCGTCCATTCCATCGCACCTGTAGGTTTACCAGCACACAGATAAAATACTAACTAACTAGTTTTAATATTTGTATATTATTTAATATTCATTTGTATTATTTTGTATCTTATGTATTAAATTAACATTGGCACTATTTTTTTAAACTAACTAGAGCAAGCAATTTCAGCAAGTGGAAAGTCTAGGGTATAATTAGGTACTTGGATGATTGACTTGTCTGCAAACTTTTATGCGTAGCGCTCAACTATAGCAACCATCCACGCTCAGCTGACCTAGCTAATTTATTTATCGTAATAATAATAATGCCCTCCTAGCCGAATTTCGACTACGGCGGCCTATCTCAACAGAGATCAGCCAACTTCGCGGGACATATTATAGTGCACAAGTGTGTGCGCAATACACAGGTGCACTCTCTGTTCCTTCACTCTCATAATTCGGTGAGACGGCAGTCCGACATGACCGTAGCGAGATCAGGCGAGGTACGGGGGTGCTAATACCAACAACTTCCTGACTCCGGAGCTGTGTCTGAGTAATTACAAGACCGAAAAACCCAAACACTCTCGGCCCGACCCGGGATTCGAACCCGCGACCTCGTGGATAGTACCCAGCGTGCTGACCACTAGACCAACGAGGCAGTCATTTGTTGTAGTCTAACTATAAAGAGGAGAGGCTAAAGCTTACCTCAGCATTTGTCTCATAAAGACCACTTTGTGAAAAGATGATTCCAGGGTGATTCAGCCTTAGGCCACAACCTGTAAGCAAATAAACCTTACTACTAAAGAACGAGGAACAAATCTTAAACTACCAAAGATTAGAGCATATATATTCGATATTTAGAGCAAATAAGACGTGTCCGACAGTTTTTATGCTATTTGCGTGGGTTGCTTTAGCTCATATGAATCACATAGATTTAGGACACATAAACCAGCTTAACATTGAAACATCGCAATCTTTAACGAATGCAATTAAAATTTGTTCAGTTCGTTCGTATGGCACGTAAAGAGAAGAAATAGTCTCTCTCTTTCTAAACATTAGTCCCATTATCTGATGGTGGGGCCTACTGGCCCTGCTGCCTTATTAATTCTGATTTTATACTTTGCCCTATCGGACGTACCCGGCACGGCACATTGCAGAGGCACAGTTCCTCTGCCCATCTTGTTTTCTGTTGCCCTCTGAGTTTGGGCCCTGGGATGCTCCCATAGGCCGTCACATTATCTACCCAAGTATGTACTCTGCTTTTTTTAAACTTTCTTCCGAACCTTTTAACATGCACCATCAGCAGAAACGTCAGAGTAGAGAAGATGCCAGCAATGCAGCTCTTCAGCGTTAACCTACGAACGCCAGTCGTCAGCCGGCAATGTCAAGGGTGTTGGCTGTGACGTCGACGTTCCGATGGCCAAGTTTTGCGCCGCCAATAATAACTCGGCCCACCCACCTCTTAGTGTATGTACTTTCATTCACGTTTCGTGACGTGTTCACGTATCGATAAACAATCGTCAACTATGTCTGGTGATTCCAATGCATATATGCATATAGTACCAAATCATATAAGATGGAGTGAGTGATACACACCCTTGTTATCTAATTCTGTGAGTGACAAACAGGATAAAGCAAATTGTGCTGCGTGCGTAACATCGAAAGAGCATCCCAGAATAAGTACTATGCCTTGAATTTTAAAAGTGATTTAAGACCTCTTATAACACTGCAGAAATATTAATTCTGTTTACCTACATACACGTATTGATTCTTAAATACGAGTAGTAAGTAATTATTGATCACAATTGGGTTGTTTATGAGGGCTAATCCCGCGTACCGTGGAATGGGGTGACATTGATCAAATTTAAAATTCAATTGACGCTATTTCCTAAAATTATAATGCTAGAGTAAATAAAAAAAATTGGAATATCGGTTTTTACTAAAGATTTGGTAAAATAAATTTCAATTTATTTGGATGAAAAATGACTCGAGAAAAAATTAAATGTGTGTGATCAAAGTTAAACCGTAAGTGGGGCTACTTTGATACCCCCTATTTTTTCAACGGAAATCGAAAATAACCCCTCTAAGGAACACTTTTCCTAAAGAACGAAAAAAACTGTCAAGTAGAAAAAAAGATAGGTACCTAATTAAATTACCTACATGAGCAACTCCGCATGACACTAAAAATGCCCTTAATCGGTCTAATCAACGTGTTGCATGTTGCACTACTTGCACATATCGTTTTCGTAATTTTATTTCTAAAAATGATTAAGTTCTTAAACTTTATAAAGTTTTCCCGCAAAAATATTGATTTCTGCGTCGTGCGTGTCAGCAGCAGACTCAGTGATCAGATCAGAGCGCAGGACGCGAGTGATTTTTTATTATTAATTAGTGTTAATAGTGCGTCGTAAGTGTATTTAAGAAAATTACTGAAGAAAAGAAGAAGGTTTACAATTAATAAAGAAATAAAATACTTGGCTGTATGGACCTAGTTTTTTGCTGACCTGGAACTGTAAATAAAAAAAATTTTTGGCGGGTTACAAGCCGGTCAAAATGGGCTTCGTTTCTTAATTTTCTAAATTAGTTTTTCGTGGTCATTCTTGTGATTGTGTGGTGGAATAATCTTAATAATGTGCTCCAGAGGAGAACTAATGAAGTAAAAGTGAGAAACAAAGTAAGGCGCTCCTATCTGATCCAGTTCGATTTCCAACTCAAAATATTCTTGAGAACATTGAAATGTGAACCACCTCGCATTTCAATGAGTTAGGTTAGGTTAGTTTGTAGTTTAGTGTTAGTGTAGTTGTGAAAATAATGTAATAGAAGAAAACTGAAGAAAAAAATGATACAAATAAAATTACTAAAGACGTGGCTGTATAGACTTGATCCTTTGCCTACCCAGAATGGGTAAATTGAACAAAAAAAAACGATAGACTAACGTCACTTTGACGTTGACAGTTTACGTACTGCTGCGATTCGCGATCGACGAGTTTGTGCATAAATTATTTAATTTTAATTAAAATAAATCAGTTTTCTTATCTACAAGTGGCAAAAGCTATAGATTTTTAAAATGGATCCCGATGACAACCGTGCTGAGGGATGGAAATATTTGAATAAGCAGTATTTCGGTGATGGTTAGTAGTTTCGTGTCCTTATTAAAAAAATCCGCATTTCAATGGAAAATTCGCAAGGAATTTAGTCACGAGGTCATATTCTTTAATGTCATAGTTCCGCTTTATGTTAAGAAGATGATGTTGAATGCGAGAGATTTACAATTTATGTCTGTAACACTTAATTTTTCTTGCAAAACTCGACGTGTTTTACCATATTGAAAACCATGTTTTTACTAAACCAGGCGTATGATTATAGTTTTGTTAGCGACATCGCTATTATTATTTTTGAATAGTCCTATATCACGTCTACAAAGAAGTCAGTCTTGAGTTTACAAGTACAATGTTAGTCATCATGTTTAATTAGAGCAACTATATTAAAACCAAGGTGCCTTGTTTTTATTTAATGGTATTTAGTTATTATCATTATTGTTTCAGTTATCAGGCAGTCATGATTATTGATGAACTGCTACATGTATTACAGTGTAGTACTTATTGTTATTAATGTATTGTGCTAATAAAATTTGTTGAAGTTCCCATTAAAATTCCTTGCCTTGTTTCTTATAATAATTAAAGTCTGTTGAGATCTGCTAAACCTATTTTTGCACACTGAAGGCGAATAACCTAAGACATAATCTTTTTATACACAAAATAAGAACTCAATATCTAACATAATCATTTATATACACTAATATTATAGATAACATTGTTTGTGTTTTCTATCGGTGTGTGCACAGCTTGTGAGGCAAAGTTCACATAAACATGATAGCAAGCTAATTAGTTTCTCATGAAATATTTCCAACACAGCCGCATTGCATGCGTCAAGTCAAGTGAAATCCAAGTTAATCTATATGCAAAATGTAATGGTTACGTAAGTGTGTCATATCAGTAAATACTAATAATAACCTAAATTACCCAACAAGTAAATTGTAAATTGGTTTTGTTTTGTCTTTCTTCATAAACAGAAATAGCATAAAGGAAACAGAAAAAACCTTCCATCCATCCTTAAAAAAACTAGGTCTTGTCTCCAACTTCATGTCCTAAACTAAGGCGTGTAGGGTGCTCTTGTTATGGTTTTTTTTTAATTAATATTGAATTCGACTTTAGATAGGTAAGTCTTTATTGCACACCATAACAGAAAAAATACAAAAATTTACACAGAAATATGTAGGCAGTCTAGTAAGCATGGTTTCATAGCCATGCTCATTGCTTACTTATGTGATCTCTTCCAGACAACATTTAGGTAAACATACATTTAAAAGTAAAGGATTTTCTACAGTTTATTTAAATGTATACATACATGTGACATTAGCAACTAAAATAAAATGTCATATGTTGGTTTCAGGTGAACGCGCGAACTATGTAAACATCCCTCATGTCATCGCCATGGTGGGTCTACCGGCGCGGGGGAAAACGTACATCTCCAAGAAACTGTCACGGTACCTGAACTGGATAGGAATTAACACAAGGGGTGAGTGGATGTTAATATGACATAATATTAGGTCCTTTACACACTGCTACTTTTAGCAGCGATGCAGTCTCAAGTGGTCCACCTTTACACACAAGCCTGGTGTTGCTGTCATTGTCTGTTCAGCAATGAACAGACAATGACAGCTTCGCGATGCAGCATCGATTGTATCGATGCTAAAAGTCGCAGTGTGTAAAGGGCCTTAGGTAATCTGTGTTATACGAAATAAATCAAATTTCACTTACAAAAATTAATCGACTGCGTCATCCGGTGGGACTCGAACCCACGTCCCTTCGCTATCCGGGCGAGTGCTCTTGCGTGGGTTCGAGTCCCACCGGATGACACAGTTGATTAATTTTTGTAAGTGAAATTTGATTTAATTTTGTAAAAACTAGCAAAATAATTGTTAAAGTTATAAAAATATAATAAGTTAAGCTGATTTTATCTTAACTGATGGTTAAATATTTGTAAAAATATTTCCATTGGATACATGCGGGTACATTCCCCAAGTATTGATAAAATCGAACGCCGGCTTTCTGGCGTAGTTTCGAGCGACGTGGTTTCGAGTCCCACTGGATGACACAGTGGTTTAATTTTTGTAAGTGAAATTTGATTTAATTTCGTTAAACTTGCAAAATAATTGCTTAAGTTATTAAAATATAATAAATCTGTGTTTTATTAAAACTTTTAGTCTAATATCTAGTTTTGAGGTAATTTATTAAAAGAAAGAAAGAAAATATTAGACCCCTCCGTCAGAGGTGGCGACTCCTTGAAAAACAGCGTGTGAGCCAGGCAGGTTGTCACATAACTTGGCTCTAAACTTATAAAGTCGCCAGTAAAAATCAAAACTACCACCAAAGCCTCTTTATCTTTATTCAAAACGCTTATCACTTATTCTTCCTTCAGTTTTCAACCTGGGCGAGTATAGGCGGCACGCCACGACCGCCTACACCAGCCACGAGTTCTTCCGCGCGGACAACAAAGAGGCCATGGCGATCAGACAACAGTGCGCGCTGGACGCGCTACATGACGTCTGTCAGTGGCTAGTCAAGGGCGGAGAGGTTGCTGTAAGTATTTCTCATAGCTGTCTCCCTGCACCCGGGTGGCGCTCGCAGTAACAGCCACACAGGAGGGCCGCGGATGAATGCCCAGGGCCTTACTCGCTGGTTCTCGTCTCACTAATGGCACGGGAGAAAGCCCTCAGGTTTTAGAGGGTTGGCGGGCTTTAATCCTGGAGTCCCACTTAACCCCCGAGTGGTCCTGCGGTCGGCTGATATGCGTAAGAGCATTTCCCTGAAGAAGAAAAAAATATTGCTCATAGCTCAACATATACAGAGTCACGCCAACAAACAGGTCTTCGCAATCAAAAAGAAGTGCGCTACATGTCAACTGCCAGTGGCGGTGAGGTTGCTGTAAGTATTGCTGATAGCACACCATATACAAAGACATGGCAGTGCGCTACATGACTTCTGCCAGTGGCTGGTCAAGGGCGAAGAAGTTACTGTAAGTATTGCTCACAGCTCGACATATACAGAGTCACAGCAACAAAGAGGCCATCGCAGTCGGACAGCAGTGCGCTACATGACATCTGCCAGTGGCAGGTCAATGGCGGAAAAGTTGCTGTAAGTATTGCTCATAGCTCAGCATATACAATGTCACGGCAATTCATCAGGTGGGACTCTCTTGGCACTAGGTGTGATTGCTAAAATCTCCGTAAACTTCTTTGAACTGACTCCTTCTGTCCTAAGAAAAGTACGCTCAACTACCCTGGTCAACTTATTAGGAACTATAGGCGTCTACATGTCGTAGCGTAGAGACTGAGAAACCTTAGAACTGACTTTATACAGCTATGTGTTTCTTTATACAGCTATGTGTTTCTTTATACAGCTATGTGTTTCTTTCTAAGGTTGGATATGAATTTAAACTGTTCCTTAAAGAAAATACTTCTGTCCAGTGTGTAGCTGTTACTCTAAACATATTACCAGTGGGAGGACAATTATTGTATCCCAGCATTTTCGACTCTGTTTCCCAATCATCAAAACCTATTTTCCATTGCAGGTGTTCGACGCGACGAACTCCACGCTGGATCGGCGGCGCATGATCCGCGATATAGTCGTACACAAGATGGGCTTTAAGCTGTTCTTCGTTGAGTCGATCTGTGATGACCCCAGGATTATTGAACAGAATATTATGGTAAGAAAACTATGACAGCAGTTGCGGTTCTCTGTACAGCGATGTGCCTATGGCTGTGACCAGCCTATTTTACAAATCGTACAAGTCTTGTAATATGAGTGTGTAACCATAGTAACTCATAGTAACAATTGGTGTTACTATGGTTACACACTTGTATTACAAGACTTGTACGCTTTCTGAAACATGGCCCAGATGTAGATTTTGCCTTTTACCATGCTTTTACTTAAGTTCATACTTTTTTAGCGCGGTTTCGCACTACGTCCGATCCGAATCCGTTCCGAATCGTTAAAATAAGTAATTTGATTTTAAATATGGAAATTTGGATTGTGAATGACGAGCGTTTACAAATAGGCGGGCTGTTGTACAAACAGTAAATAGTTCTACTACTACATCGGACCGTCATTTGACGGATTCGGGTAGACGTAGTGCGAAACCGCCATTAAGTTTTTCATAGTGCTGCCAAGAGTGTTTTTCTGACTCCTTTTTCTAGAAATAGGTTTTATTCGTGGCGCTAGTAACTATGCAATTTCAACTGGAATTTCGCATCACTGCTTTCGTATAAAGTATCCAAAAGTTAAAGATCTGTAGTCAGAAAAGTTCATGCACGGAACGAGGCGCGGGTGAAGTACACCAATAACACGAGACTGACATGGAAAATTCCGTTTCCCGCAACGTCATATATCCTCGCTGAGATGTCAGGATGAGATGTCGAGCATGCCTCGCCACCCGTACGTCTTCCGTTACGCAGGGAGGTTACGCAAGATCTTGTCGGACTATAAGTCATTAAATCTAGAATTATTAAGCAACCGTGAACATTGTTATCTACACTAAAATATTATAAAGAGGAAAGATTTGATAGTTTTTATTCAATAGGCTCCGAAACTACTTGACTGATCAAATTAAATTTGGTACACAGATAGTTTAAGACCCTGGGAAGGACATGGGCTACTTTTTGTCGCGATATAAAATTATCAGGGGGATGAAAGTTTGTATGGAAAATCCGGCTTTTGGCGCGTGCGAAGTCGCGGAGAACTGCTACCTAGTTATCATTCGAAAGGAACTGTCATCAAACGACGTATTCACAGACATAACTAGTTTCACATGTCAGTGCATACATTGTGAGTTGGCGGCACTCATTAGTGTCGCATTGTGGCCAAGTTTAAGGTCGACGCAATGAACTTGAGTGCCATTCAATGTACAGTCAGCTGAAAATATATAACTGTCGCGTTGACATCGATTCCTATTAATTTGTCTTCGCCTGCCTTTTTACCGCCCGGTGCAACCGGCGAGCGCTTGAAGAGAATTTCCCTTCACGCCCCGGTACCTTGCAGGCAACAATTTAGCGGCTTACTTATAGCCAAAAATACAGAGCGTCTGTGGCGCAATGGCAAGCCGGTTGCCTCTCATGTGGAAGGTACCGGGTTCAATCCCACGTGCCGCCATGTACCAATGACTTTTTCTGAGTTATGGACATTAGTTGTTTCACTTACCGTTGCTCTTACGGTGAGGGAAAACATCGTGAGGAAACCTGGACATTAAAGCAACTGAATGTGTAATCATGATCCAAAACTGGTCAGATTCCCCTTAACAGGGTCAAGGAGGTCAGATGGCAGTCACTCCACTGTAATTACCTGATCTGCCAAATCCTGGATCATGGTAAGTGCGAGTGCACAACCGGGATAACGCTAGGATGATAATGACTTATAGCAAAAAATACGGTGAAATTACAGTATCCAAGGTCAAAATTCAATATATTTTTAACGCTAACTATACACTGGTACGATGCACACTGTCACATGTACAGTGGCCAGGACATAAGTCAACACATTTTCGTTGCGATATCCCCCCCTATTACAACTTCATAAGGTGCCTCAGTGCTTAGCATATTGTGCTATCAACTGTACCTATACCTTGTTTACATTGGAAATGTGACTTTACGTTGTGCTAAATGAGTTCTTTAGAACGTTTCTCGCGCACGTAACAGGGAATAATCGTAAATATTTGTCATTGATATTAGAAGTAAACGTCAAGTATAGGTAAATAAACACTCGTAATTGATTTTGAGCATATATTTGTTACTATGTAACTTCGCGCTAAACCACAGTAAATAATAGTACAAGTTTAACTTAAGCTAACTTAAATCCGCATTCGTTACTACGTAACTGTCTTCGTAAATGATACTCATTGATGATGGTAAAGATTTCGAGCTTTTCAGATAAGCTAAGTAGAGAGCTAATGAGATCGAACGTTGTAGTCCATCTAGTTATCGATAGTTTCAGTACAGTAATTTTAGAATCGTTTAAAATACATGGAGCATTATCTGATTTGGTGACAAAATCATAAAAGTTCCTTTAATTATATTATTTATGTTTTTGGTTTTGATGTCATGGCATTAGAATCCATAAAATTAAATAAGGAAAATTGCAACGTAAGCTTTTGTTAATAAGATTGTGTTTGTATAAAAACTCACTAAGATTATTCCTCTACTTCTTTACTTCAACTTGTGTATGCTTACTATCGAACTGATACTTACTCCTCTCACTCACTCATCATGGTGTCAGTGTCAAATGTCACTGTCATAATGACAGCTTGCTTGAATGTATGGAATTTTTTTTACGTAAGGCCAGACAACCAGGCAAAGGCATGTACCCTTATTATGCCAGTATCATAGTTACTTTCAGTTTTTTTTTCAAATATCTCAAAAATTATAGCGTAAAAAAATATTGAAATATTTTTAACGTACCTATTAAGCATCGCCAAATCTCGAAATGGTTTTCGAATTTTAGCACCTTTATAAAAATGAAATGTTGTCGTTTGGTATGTTTGTTGAAACATTTTTTATTTATTTACGCTAAGTAGCTTTCAAACAGTACGCAGTCAAATTGTTGTAAAAAGTATATGTAAATTGTAATTGTTTGTATGTACAGTCACAAGCAATGAAATGTATACAAATAAGTTATTTATGTCATTGTAATAAGGTCTCAAATCAAATGCAGATGTATACATATTGATGCTTGACTGTATATATTACATTGTCGAATAAATATTTTTCTAGTCTATTCTATTTTAGGCTAACTGCCGCAATCAGAGACATTAATTGAAATTAATCTATGATAAAGTCTTGTTTTGTCACTTTCTTTTTCAATGAAATATAAAAGGACGGCATGAGACTTATGAAGGATTAACATAAATTGACGTTTCTGGGTACGGCAGTGAGAGGACTTTTTTTTCAGGAAGTAAAAGTAAGCAGTCCAGACTACACCAACATACAGAACACGGACAACGTGCTCAACGACTTCCTGCTCCGGATCGAGCACTACAAGGAGAAGTACGAGCCGTTGGACGAGCGGCTCGAGTGCGAGTACAGCTACATGAAGATTTACGACACCGGCGAGAAGGTGATGAAGACTGTATGTAGGGCACTTTGTTCTTATGCGGCTTTGGTGCGGGGCTGGGCACTGGACCGTTAGTATGTAATTAATCAATAAGGGTCTGAGGCTACTTTCATTCTGCAGCGTGTCGCCGGTCGCGTGCGGTGCTACCGGTCGAGTTGGCATTTCACAGTTTCGCGTTTGCACTCGACCGGTTTGAACGTGTCGTAAGTCCCAAATAGCAGGCCTTTTTTGAACTTCTCTTTTAACTTACTTTGTATCTATTGTACAAAAAACGCGCACGCACACGTCCGACAGTGAAAGCTTACAGTGCAGCGCTGGCCCGCGCGCCAACCGGCACACGCGGGGCGCGCGCGGGGGCCGGTCGGAATTGCGGCCGGTCGGGCGTGTTTAAAAACGCAACCGGCCAGCACGCGGCACAGTGAAAGCCGCTATAGAGTTTCATACAAATTGCGCCGGTTGAGTGCGCACGCGACCGGCGACACGCTGCAGAATGAAAGTAGCCTTAGGCCTATTTGCGCACGTCCGGATAAGCTAATCTGGATTTGTTCTAAGCCTATTATAAGTCAGCCTATTAGATCCCACTGCTGGGAAAAGGCCTCACCTCAACTATGAGGAGGAACGAGCCATACTTCACCACGCGGGCTCAGTGCGGATTGGTGGAGGGGTGTATGTAAGGCAAGTGACAAACCTTACTGTCAGAAGTTATGAAGACGCCCTAGGGCCTCTGACTAGGCTTAACGACTAATACCACAGATATTAGCCGGGACCAACTGATTAACGTGCCTTCCGAAGCACGGAGATGCTTGTCATGGACGTCACTTAAATGGTCGGAATGGTCACCCATCCAAGCAAGCCTATTATCTGAGTTAAAAGCCTACTTGAGCCGGACTAGCGCTAGTGGACCTTGCGGATTAGCTCATCCAGTCTTGCGCAGGTGGGCTTTCAACTCGGATAATAGGCCTTGAAGAAGTCCTGAATAGCTAATCTCGACGTGCGCAAGTGGGCCTGGCCTAAGTAATTTAAAACACATTAAAAAGGGAATTAACGTGACTGACAGTAGGTAAATAAATAATAAATAAATTTGGACAACATCACATACATTGTTCTGATCCCAAAGTAAGTAGGTATAACATCATTTACGAAACGTCAGGCAACTTAAAGGCTGGCGTCCACTAGGCGGGCTGGCCGCAACGCAAAAATCCGCCTGCCTGTGTTTTGTTTCGCATGAAACATCGTGGGGATGCGTTGCGGCTCGCCCCCCTCCGTAGATAGATAACACTATGTCCGGGTTTCTACTAGCGATAATTTCGGGCCTCTTGAAATGGCAGCCATTTTAATTATTTTTTAAAAATATCTGGACCATATCCAAATAGAAATAGTAGATTGTTATACAAGGAACGAAAGTGACTATTCCACTCGACTTCGTTCGAGCGCCAATAGCTCGAGAGTGGAATGGGATGGAATGAGATAAACATACTATTTTTCATTTCGACTGAGGCAAGTATCGATAGAATATCGATAGACTCAATAGTTGAAGCAAAAGCAATAGCATCGATAAAATATCGATAGTTGAGGCAAAAGCAATAGTATCGATAAAATATCGATTTTGTCGGTAGGCTATCGATAGTTGAGGCAAAAGCAAAAGTATCGATAGTTAAGGCAAAAGCAATAGTATCGATAGAATATCATTAGTACCGATAGTAATGATAGTATTGATAGTTGAGGAAAATAGTATCCATAAAATATTGATAGACTATCGATATTGGAGGCAAAAGCAATAGTATCGCAAAAATATCGATACTGTCATAGACTATCGATAGTTGAGGCAAAAGCATAAGTATCGATAGTTGAGGCAAAAGCAAAAGTATCAATAGTTGAGGTAAAATCAATAGTATCAATAAAATATCGATAGACTATCGATAGTTGAGGCAAAAGCAACAGTATCGATAGACTATCGATAGTTGAGGCAAAAGCAATAGTATCGATAGAATATCGATAGTTGAGGCAAAAGCAATAGTATCGATAGAATATCATTAGTACCGATAGTAATGATAGTATTGATAGTTGAGGAAAATAGTATCCATAAAATATTGATAGACTATCGATATTGGAGGCAAAAGCAATAGTATCGCAAAAATATCGATACTATCATAGACTATCAATAGTTGAGGCAAAGGCATAAGTATCGATAGTTGAGGCAAAAGCAAAAGTATCAATAGTTGAGGTAAAATCAATAGTATCAATAAAATATCGATAGACTATCGATAGTTGAGGCAAAAGCAACAGTATCGATAGACTATCGATAGTTGAGGCAAAAGCAATAGTATCGATAGACTATCGATAGTTGAGGCAAAAGCAATAGTATCGATAAAATATCGATAGCATCGATAGACTATCGATAGACTATCGATAGTTGAGGCAAAAGCAAATGTATCGATAGTCTACCGATAGTAATCAAGTATTGATAGACTATCGATACTATCGATAGTGTCAAAGTTCAATATTAAAATCACAATCGATAGCTGATACAGCTTTGACTATTGCAATAACTATCGATACTCTCGATAGTGGCCTTTCATTCAATAGTAGGAGTATAAAGTAGGAGGGAAAAGCTATTTCCCACCCGGCTATCTACACATGAAAGTTCAACTTTCCGAACAGGTGAGATGAAAAAGTATTTTCAACTTTCCGAACAGATGAGATGAAAAAGTATTTTTATCTCACCTGTTCGGAAAGTTGAACTTTCATGTGTAGATAGCCGGGTGGGAAATAGCTTTTCCCTCCTACTTTATACTCCTACTATTGAATAAAAGGCCACTATGAAGATGGAGAGTATCCATAGATATTGCAAGAGTCAGAGCTGTATCAGCTATCGATAGAGATTTTAATATTGAACTTTGACACTATCGACAGTATCGATTGTCTATCAATACTATCATTACTATTGGTAGACTATCGATACTTTTGCTTTTGCCTCAACTATCGATAGTCTATCGATACTATTGCTTTTGCTCCAACTATCGATATTTTATCGATAATTTTGCTTTTTCCTCAACTATCGAAAGTATATCGGTACTATCTACATTTTATCGATACTATCGATATTTTATCCATACTATCGATATTTTATCGATACTATCGATATTTTATCAATACTATTGATTTTGCCTCAACCATCAATAATCTATCGATACTATCGATATTATATCGATACTTTTGCTTTTGCCTCAACTATCGATAGTCTATCGATATTCTATCGATACTTTCCTTACAGTCGAAATGAATAATAGTATGTTTAACTCGGGTGAAAGCACCCATTCCACTCTCGAGCTATTCCACTCTCGAGCTATTCCACTCTCGAGAAACTTCTCAAGTGGAATAGTCACTTTCGTCCCATGTATAACAATCTACTATTTACCTTTTACAAAACTAAACCCAAAAACCTATAAAAGGCCCTTGAATTAGTATAACTATAACTCAACGTGTTGCCGACTGCATCTGTACCTTTTAGTCCGGTTAGTCAGGCGGATTCGGCGGGTTGTATCGTAACGCCAATTTTTGCGTGCGAGTTGTTTATTATCAGAGGGTCAAGAGAAGGGCGGAAAGCAGAGAGGGGTGGAAAAAACTCCACCGACAAGAGCCCTAGCTCTTAAATTGGATGATGATGATGAGATTTTTATGAAACATCGTACACTAGCGGCGGATCGGGGCGATTTTCTTCTTCATAGTCATATACCTCATGACTGAGGGGCGTGATCATTATGTGGAATGTAACACAAACAACGACTTTCTCGGCAATTTCAATGGAGTGGTTTGCCATTTCACATACTAGCCAACTAGTGTGCAGGTTTCCTCATCATGTTTCCTTTACCGTTATAGGCAGCGATATCTTTGAAAAAGACTAAGTTTATATGCAAATACAGTGGTACAGGGGGTGAACTCACGACCTCACGGTTGCGAAGTGAAGTTTTCGCTACTCGGCTATCGCGCCTCTATACAGGGTGTCCGGGTTTCGACTAGCGATAATTCAAGGGCCTTTTATAGGTTTTTGGGTTTAGTTTTGTAAAAGGTAAATAGTAGATTGTTATACATGGGACGAAAGTGACTATTCCACTCGAGAAGTTTCTCGAGAGTGGAATAGCTCGAGAGTGGAATGGGTGCTTTCACCCGAGTTAAACATACTATTATTCATTTCGACTGTAAGGAAAGTATCGATAGAATATCGATAGACTATCGATAGTTGAGGCAAAAGCAAAAGTATCAATATAATATCGATAGTATCGATAGATTATTGATGGTTGAGGCAAAATCAATAGTATCGATAAAATATCGATAGTATGGATAAAATATCGATAGTATCGATAAAATGTAGATAGTACCAATATACTTTCGATAGTTGAGGAAAAAGCAAAATTATCGATAAAATATCGATAGTTGGAGCAAAAGCAATAGTATCGATAGACTATCGATAGTTGAGGCAAAAGCAAAAGTATCGATAGTCTACCGATAGTAATGATAGTATTGATAGACTATCGATACTGTCGATAGTGTCAAAGTTCAATATTAAAATCTCTATCGATAGCTGATACAGCTCTGACTCTTGCAATATCTATGGATACTCTCCATCTTCATAGTGGCCTTTTATTCAATAGTAGGAGTATAAAGTAGGAGGGAAAAGCTATTTCCCACCCGGCTATCTACACATGAAAGTTCAACTTTCCGAACAGGTGAGATAAAAATACTTTTTCATCTCATCTGTTCGGAAAGTTGAAAATACTAAAATAATAAATTAATATTAATGAGTGACGGTAGTTGTGTTAATGAGTCAAAGTAGGGTAATTTGACGTGTGGCTATGTGTACTATCCGTTGCAAAACTATCAGTTTTAATGTGTTTTAATCCAACGCAAAAGTTTAAGAGTTTTTAACGAAGTTAACATTTCGAAATTGAACGATAATAGTTTTTTTTTAAAGGGACTAGTATAACTTTAACTATTTGTTTAATGGTGTCCAGCTCTGGGTGCGGGTCATGTGCTAACTACATTCAGGCCTTTTATATACTGCGACTTCTTGCAGCCGGCAGACATTCGGCCAGCTACTATAACGCGTCCGACAAATTTGTGCGCGACCCTTCTGCGGTCGCCAGAGGTGCGGGGGGCGAGGTACAACCCCTTTTATTAATAATGAATCTGCCACTGCTATAACACTTGTATTTATACAAGTGTGAGACGGCTAATTTGGAATTAAGGAAAGATAGGTGACATGAGACATGACGTAGTGTGGTGACACATTTCAAATTCGCCGTCTCATATTTAAGCATTTATTACACTATCCTATTTTTTGTGTAGCATCCTACTTAGGAAATAGGAAGATGTTAGGAAGCTCGAGTCCTATCTGGGTAGGTGACTGGGGCCCCACGTAAGACGATATCCGTAGTTTCGACTGTAGCCGTCCCTGTCACTAATGCCAGCCTGTCAGTGCGAGCGAGCGCGACGGCTAGACGCGAAAATACGGTCAATGCGTTATCAGAGTAGAGCACCTGCCTATCCAGCCTACCTTCCTAGTTAGGAGACTACAAATCATGTCCACCTAGCCGAATATCAGCTACAGCGGCCTGTCTGTTGAGATTAGCCAACTGCGCGAGAGATATTATAGTGCACAAGTGTGTGCGGAATACACAGGTGCACTCTCTGTTCTTTCACTCTCTTAATTCGGTGAGACGGCAGTCCGACATGACCGTAGAGAGATCAGGCGCAGGACCAACGGCTTAACGTGCTTTCCGAGGCACGGGAGTGTTAACACCACCAGCTTCCTGACTCCGGAACTGTGTCTGAATTATTTCAAATAACTCTGACACAGCTCCGGAAGCTACAAATAGGATGGTGTAATAAGTATTTTATTTATATGTTATAGCAGTGGCATGATCGTGATTAGTAAAGGGTTAGGTGATGGTGCAGGAAAGAGCATTTACTTTGACAGTCGCGTGTGATTGACGCTTCCCTGCCCCCCACACGTCTTGCGGGGTGCATGGAGGGTCGTGCAGAAACTTGTCTGACTGTAGCTGGACGTCTACCTCCAGCCTAAAGTTGCAATGGCCTTACGTTTGAGTTGCTATTATGTGTGCGGATAACTACCGAAATTCGGTTGTTGGGTGCATCGAGTAATGACATTTGGAATACGATTTAGTGTAATGAATAGAGATGGTTTTGATGGGGAGTGTCGGTATGTTTGTTGTTGTATTATGTACTAACACAAGGTAACAACATTTTGTCAGGAAGGTAGCTTTTTCGAAAATACTTGGTAGTTAATACAAATTAGATTATGAATGCGATCGTTAGACTCTTCAAGATCGTTCTCAGCAACCAGAAAAATTTATATAAAAGATCGTTCGATAAATAAGTGTTAAGATACAGATGTAGATATACATAAGGTCGCCTTTTATAAAGTGGTGAAACTTGAACAGAACTTCTAAATATTTTAGATAAACCGGGCCCTATGATTTTTATTTTTAAAAACGTGCTAGTTTTCATTTTTATTTTTCCTAACAAAAAAAAAATATTTTTAAGAGCATCCTGTCTACTCTGAAACATCCCTACATGTCATCGCCGCTCTCTCTTATTTCAATCGCGCCCGTCTCTTCCCTCATTTCATTCATGTTGCGCGGTGCGCGGAGGGACCGCGGCTGCGCACCACTCACTCACTAGCTGCGCATGATACCTGCATAGGTACCTTCTCTGCTGAGACAGAAAATCTACCTAATGCAGATAAATTAAGCGTGTTTAGCTTGTTCAATAGCTAGGATAATATTTCCATAGAATCAAAGCAGATTTGCTCAAATCAAAGTAAACATTTTAAAAATATCAATTTTAATTTCATAATATAACCCGACTGCATTCTAACCCTCACAAAACCTAACGTTATTACATGTTATACCAAATTAACACTGCTTCGCTTCGATTCAATGGATGCTCCCTAATATGGGATTTGTGTTAGTATTTTGAATAAAAGGCAGTTTTCGTTGAAGTTCAGTTTATTAGGTACATATTTTATTTGTTTAAACGTACAATGAAGAACCATGACCTTCCATCACACTTTTTCAGGCTTTGGACTGACAATAAAACCGTTAATAATCATCTTACCACCTTGTATTAAATTTAATTGTACCAAAAATAGGGCGCTATTATTTTTGTATTAACTTGGCATGTTTAAAAGTCAGAATTCATTAATATTTACAGTCATATTTACAAGTTCCTATTTACACAATAAAATTCACATTAAATGCTGGATGTGACGCCCTTGTTTTTGTACACACGATTTTTGTATAAACGAATTAATTATTCGCGCACACAATTGTTCCACTGAACGGATGGTATGACCGTCGTTCCCGTAAACCAGGTCCTTGGCCCTACCCCACACGTGGAAATCCATTGGCGTCAGATCAGGTGATCGCGGCGGCCAGGGGATAACGCTGCCGCGCCCCATCCAGCGGCCCTGGAACGCCTCGTACAGGTAGGCGTGTACCCGCAGGCTGAAGTGCGCAGGCGCGCCGTCGTGCTCGAAGTAGAGATACCTTCGGCTCCACGCAGGCACATCCAGCAGCAGTTCAGGGAGGTCATTTTGGAGAAACTTTAAAATCGTTTCCGTATTGAGTCTCTCCAGAAACACGGGCCTCAGCAACGTTCCGTTTATCACTCCTGCCCACACGTTCACACTGAAGCGATGCTGGAAGTGGTCCGGACGAGTCACACGCGGGTTGTACTCTCACCAATAATGCGCATTGTGCACATTAAAAAGTCCTTGACACGTAAATGTGCACTCGTCGGTCCAAAGCACGTTGTAGGTCCGCGCAAAAGCCGCCACACGTAGTATCTGCTCACGCCAAACACACGAGCGGCGTCCGCGATGTTTGCCAATGGGTGCCGATGAAAGAAATTAATCACTTCTTCTTCAAGCCGAGCCGGGTGTCGTTGCCGACGCACGAGGTCGAGGCGTGGCTCGAAGCTGCCACTCTCCCGAAAACGCTGCACAGCTCCGAGTATTGTGCGTGTGTGTACAATGGAGTCGTACCGCTCGACGTACAGCTGCCGCGCCCGCAACAAAACTTCTCCCGCTTCTTCATAGCACAATGCCATATTTAGGTATTCCTGGGCGTTATACCGATACGCCATGATGAAATGTTCCGCACAACCCAGTGAATTGTTTTATGCGGACTGAACTCTCGGCGCTGCGTGCGCTCTGCGGCGGGGGTAGCAGTGAGCGGGAGCGGGGTGGGCGCGAGGCTCGGCACGTGTTCGCCGCGGCGCGTGTTTCCGTGTGTCGGCATGGCGGCACCCCTTTGTCGGCGCGTTTGACTACGCCGACAGACCGCGAGTGAGGCGAACCCCCGGCCAGTCGCACGTGTAAGGTGGGAGTGCGAGAGAGCATAGTGGCGTCCTTATCGAATTCATTGATACATCGAACCTGCGTACCGAACGTACTACTACGCAAGCTGCACGGGGTGTTTTATTTTACGTTTAAATCAAAATAGTTTTTTGCGATTTTCTCGAAAACAAGCGTATAAAGAAATTCGTTTTTTTAAACGAAAATGTTTCATTTATGTTTTTGTAACTGCCCTTTAAATTTCACCACTTTTTAAAAAGCGACCTTATATTTCTGGCGCGATGGACACTAAACTTCTCTTAAGATAAATAGGGCATTCTTTATACTATCCATGATTAATATTTTTGAAGCTGCTGTTTCCATTTTTATAGTACTGTGCAAATCTATGAACCTTAGCGTCATGCATTAAGTACCTCATTTTAGTTTTATGTCAAGTATGAAAGGCATTTTGGTCATGGGTTATTAAAAATATTAATTAGTTATTATAACCAGAGGCTTTACTTTAGATGTCGATGTATACGTCGACTGACTAACGTCCTGTGTAGCTCAGTTGGAAGAGCATTCGCCCGGATAGCGGAGGGTCGCGGGTCCCACTGGACAACACAGTCGATAAATTTTTGTGTGCAAGCAATTTACTTACGTAAAAAGTTTATGCCAGGTTTTGGACTCATGTAATGTATGTCCTGTACAAAAGCAATTGACAAGAAATATTGTTTTATTACCGCAGGTGGTAGTTCACAAACACGAGGGCCACATCCAGAGTCGGATCGTGTACTACTTAATGAACATACACATCGTGCCGAGGACGATATACCTCACGAGGGTAAGTGTTTCAATCATCAAATACAGCGAAAAAACCTTTTCAACCAATAGCGTACAATGTAGCTACTTTCTTCAGCTGGTGGTTTACTGTGTTCCGCAGAAAAGAGCGAGGTATTAGGGTGTTTTTAGAGTCTTGCGAATTTTCTCACGCACGCGGAATTGAGATGCCATAATGTGTGATGCGTAGCACCCGCGACAGCGCATTGACATGTGAAAAGTTCTATGATCACAGGTTATGTATCTCAATCCCGTGTGCGTGATCAAATGCGGAAGAGTCTAATATTGCCCTTTGACATCTTTTTGCAGAAGAAGGTTTGTGCAAAATTTGCCGTTAAGCCATAGAAAACGTAATGTATAGGTACAATTAAGAATGACTCCGAAAAAGCATTAAATAAATAGTAACTCTTTTTTCAACAGAAAAAGTGCAAATCAGGTCGCGGTCCACCACTTGCGTAGGGTTGTATCCACCTAGATATTTTTTTCTCTTTCTATCGCGTAACTTTTTCTCTCTTGATTATTTAGGGTCGAACAACGCGATGCAGAACTCTGCACATGAGTGAGTATCGAACGTACGAGCCTGCCGGCGCGTGGCAGTCCCACTGAATTTTACCGACCGGTCGACCCCGCGATTTACTTGCAGCTTCATATCTAAACTGCGAAGTAAGTTGGGCCTGGTTTAGCAAACCTAGCCATACAATCTTGTAATGGGTCCCGAAAATATTGTTGTATAAGACACCTATAATAGCATTCGTAAAATAAATCTATCTAGACTAGGTCTAAGAGTCATCGAAGTCTAGAGCCTAGAACTGTCATACTAAATAGTTGTCAGTTGTTAAGGAAATTATCGAGTCCATAAACAATTTAATAAGGATGTTTTTCAAAGACGACTAAAGTTAAGACGAAAACACGCAAAAACTTGTAAAAATACCTACGTCAGAAATAGAATCACTTAATTTGACGACTCTTAAGTTATTATAGTCTGTCTCTTTTCGTTTGTTTAGCAGAAAAAGGGAGAGATTAAACTCAAATTTAATTTTAAACAATAGAATCGAGTCTAGTGTTTTGTTTTATTTAAAGAAGAACGGCAAAATTATTTAATGCTTAGCCCCAAATGCTGGCATGTTTTAGTCTTTTGTGAAAAGCCTAAAACTTTATGGAGGAAAAAATAATATAACTGTCATTGAATGACATTCTATTTGGTGCGTTATGTCGGACTGACATTTAAACAATGTATGATCCGGTCAACATTGACGTTTGATATAAAACATATACTTCATGTTTGACTGACACGTCAAAGTTAACGTCGTTCGTTTTGTTTTTGCATCATTGAAGACGTTAAGTTGTTAATAATTTGTACATTCTGAAAATATTTGAAATTTTAATTCCTAGCTTTTTAGATTACCATAAAATCATACAAAAGTCCGTAAATAAAGTGATATTTGTATTTCATGTGTCTCACTTAGTACGGTGTCTCTATCTATTGGGTCGATTTATGCCAATTTTCTTTTCAAATAATAACAAATTGTAAAATTCCTCTCGAGATAATTCGCGTTGACTATGTTGATAGAACTCCGCTTATGTTTACATTGGTGTTGATAAGTATGTTTATCGATGTTTAATCGGACAGAGCTACTATGTTTACAAACCGGTACATACGCAAAACCATCTTGTAGCCAGTTACCAAGCTATCGAAAATCACGTGCTAACTGCTTCAATCAATTGATAATTCTCTAGGAACTTTGTATATCAGCTAGTTAATAAAGGACTTTTTATTCATCAATATTTCTAAGCAGAATAAACTAAATATTATATGAAAGAGTTACAAAAACTAGCCTTTCTGCATAATTAATATATTTCTAAGGCCTCCGATTTAGAGAAAAATTAAAATTAATTTTTCTCTTAAAAATTAAAATTATTTTTTCTCATTGTCTGTACATAAACCTTCGCCTATACCAATTAACGCATGGAAAAAAAAACTACAGCAAAATTGACATTCCATTGACAGTAGTACCTATTATATAATCTGTGGTAGTACCTAGTAGTATTTATCAACCAGTGGAAAGGCAATGGTACATAGCCATACAGCCAGGAAATACAAGTAATGATCAATAGATGATGCCTCATTACAAATTACATTTTTTCTCAAAAATGGAGGCGTTTAAAATTTAGATTTCTATGGTTACGTGTTTCATATTTTTGTAGCTTAAAGATAAATTTAGGTTATTGGTGGTTGGTGATATCTTGGAATAAATAACCAGCCTCCATACAAAAAGATGACAAGTCCTTTTGCTAGAAGACTCACTGACCTCTATAATACAAGTACACTGGACTGCAAATTTTCGCGCTGACGGCTGTAGTGAGCGTGTGGTGACCATCCACGGAACTAATGAGAGTTGACATAAACATATGCAAGTTTAATAAACTATTAAAGTTCCCTAGACACTCGATGGGGGCGCTTTGATTCAGCACAAAAAATATCTGTCATTACTTAGAGAATGTTTTGTCCAGCGTACTTGTATTATAGAGGTCAGTGATAAGACTGCTTTTATCTTATGGCATATGTGTGTACCAAAATTAACTGCGTTCCTGTGGTACTTACACCAACCTATCAAAACTCTAGCCAACAGATGAGACATGCCAATCATGTATTTACTGTCACAACACACTCATACATAATGTGCCCTTGAGTAACACTGGGAGATGGGAGTGCTGGCGCTCTGTAGTACAGGCTATTCTATCTAGTGCAGACGCCAGTCTCTCCCTATCTTTACAACTGTGACCTGTCCCTATGTGACTGATACTTTGTACAATTTTGTAATGATATAAGTTAAGTAGCCGATTACACGCGGCAGCAGCAGATGACATGTCGCCGCGACAACTGGTTTTCAATGTATTTCTATGAAATACCATTTGCAGCTAGCGACACGAAGCTTGCAAGGTGTAAAATGACATTGCGGCGACATGTCGTCTGCTTCTGCTACTTATACCTTCACCGTGCAACTTCTACAACGTAAACAGTAATCTTAATTTTTCAATCCACAATTTATAGTACAAGTTAACAGTACCATACGAGTAGGTACAAGTAGCAGTTGTAATGATTGAGAGAGACTGGCGTCTGCACTAGATAGAATAGCTTAAACTACAGAACGCCAGCACTCTCCTCTCCCAGTGTTCACAAACTTAAACGTTAATCTTCTCAAACGTATACCTTAATCTTGACATTCCCCCAGCACGGCGAAAGCCTCCACAACATGGTGGGCCGCATAGGCGGCGACAGCGAGCTGTCCCCGCGCGGGCGGCAGTACGCGGCCGCGCTGGCCGGGTACATCGACACGCAGCAGATCCCGGGGCTGCGCGTGTGGACCTCCTGGATGCGCCGCGCCATACAGACCGTCAAGGACGTCAAGGCGCCGCAGGAGAGGTGGAAGGCGCTCAACGAGATCGATGCGGTGAGACACGATTTAGCAAGATTTCCAACCATAGCGCCGTCAGCAACACGTCTTTTAATCCACCAATGAAGGTGAGCTACCTAACTCCACTCCTAACTTCCTCGGCTTCCACCTCTACAGGTGGAAGGCGCTCAACGAGATCGATGCGGTAAGTAATATTTAGCAAGATAAACGACCATTTTTGCAGGGCATTTCCACAGCGCTGTCAGCTGTCTTTTAATCCATCAATTAAGATTAGGTGGAGGTGGAAGGCGCTCAACGAAATCGAGGCGGTGAGGTTTTCTTCCCACGACTCTTGCGAGGCGCGTAACACCACAGCGTCGTCAGCAACGTCTTTTAGCTAAGATCTACAGCTCGGCCTAAGGCTTACCCCTGGAGGGCGAATGAAGGTTGGGTGGAGGAGGAAGGCGCAGAATGAGAAATATGCGGAGAGTGACACTTTCTTTTCACCACTTTTGGGCTGCGCGTGTGCACCTCCTGGATGCGAGTAAAATGTTTCCCACATCACTGTGGGACGTTTCCATTCACAGCGCCGTCAGCACCGTCTTTTATATAAAATCCACAGTTTAGGTTAGGTTGAGATGGAAGGTGCTGAACGAGATCGATGCCATGAGTAAGACTTTTTCCATTACTCATGCGGAGGGAAAAATCGGGATGTATCCCACCACAGCGACGTCAGCAGAGTCTTCTAGCTAAGATCTACAGCTCAGCCTAAGGATAACCTGCTAGTAAAAATTAGGGAGTCCGAGAGAAACCTGATCTGTCTTGACTAAAGTTGAAGTACTTTTTTCCTTTTGGTCATTAGTAGAAACCTACTATTAAACAATTAATAAACACTTTGAGTGGCACTTGATCCCGGGGCTGCGGATGATATAGTGCACAAGTAAGTGCGAAAAACACAGGTGCAATATCTGTTCCTCCACTCTCAGAGTTCGGTGAGACGGCAATGCGACATGATCGGGAAGAGATTAGGCGCAGGACCAACGGCTTAAGGTCATGGCACCCCCTATACCGGAACCGCAACAGCATGGCTGCAGCACGGCGTCGCCTCGAATTCACAAAACATATTGTACGACTCACAACTTAATGCTCTAATTTGAATGGAAAGTTATTGCTGGGTTGAGGGGGTGCCGTTGCAGTGCCGGTATAGTGTGCCATGCATCGAGGACATATCCTACTAGAGGCGAAGTAAATACTATTTTGCTCCGAAACTTTATCTGTGCTGACATCCGCAATAGAAGATGTCAGTTCTGTCAAAACCGTATGTCAAAAACCAATTGATCTGTGTGGCATGTCAACGTGAATACTTCAATTGTTACGAAAAAATGAGATTTGAGAAATAATTAACATAATGTCGTATTGTTCCATACTGTGTTGTGAGAAAAAAAGCAAAACATCGAATTTTAAAACGGATGGGATGTCATTTCATCTGTAAGTAATAGTAATTATGCAATTATGAAAAGTTCATAAAATTTTTCTACGGCTCAAGATAAATCGGTCAAGCGTACCGACGTTTAAGTCTCATCTTGCTCCCACTAAGTGGGTAGCCCATAATGTCATCTCATTCTACTCGTTAGCACTCGTTACTAGTGTTGCGCTGAATTTGTTATACGACTTATCGACATTTACGTGCACAGTTTTCATTACACAATAATTATTTTAGTACATTGGCAGCACGGAGGTATAGTGATATAATCGATAACACAAATATTTATACTTGCGCACTCAAATCAATACCTAAGCAGAAATGTCATTAACCTACTTATACCGAGGAAGGTTTTGGTGTTTTTTTTTTTTGCGAATAACAAAACGCTGACACTTGACATGATGACGTTTGATAGTTTTCTCGGTTTAATGGATTATGAACAATGAGATGCGTAGTGAAAGCAAAGAGTCCGTAGTGAAAGAAATGTTTGCGTGTGTAGATATGTGTGTATCGATCTGTTACTGTAAGGTGTGTGACGATAATAAAGGTGATGTATGGATGTAATGAGAAACGAATGAGGAATTGGAGCCTTCAAATAGATAGAATAGTATATATGGCAAACCATACCAATAAAAGAAATAAGGCAATTGACACAGAAAGATGTATAATGTAGGCGGTTTTATTAAAACGATCCTAAAGTGACTAAAATGAAGTAGATATGGTAGAAAAAATTCTCTAAAGTGACTAATATGAAGTAGATATGGTACGGAACCGTTCGTGCGCTTGTCCGGGCTTTAAAACTTTAAAAGTAATGCCTCTGTGCTTGGGTAAATTGGCAGATATAGAAAGGAAAACATCATTTTAAGAAACTTGTTTCCAGTCGTACTATAAATTATGAGCCTTATTTCCAATTTTTAGAAATTAGAAAACAATAAATGCATTCTAATAAAAATACTTAAGTACTGTATTTAGATTCCAATGTGACTTCTCTGTGTTTGGTTTATAAATTCATATTTTTTATAATTTAAGCAATTTATTTGTAAGTTTTTATAGAAGTAAATTTGTTTTGCAAGCCAAACTTAAAAAAAATATTATATACTAGCTGACCCGACAGACTTTGTCCTGTTCTTTAGTTTTTTAATCCTCTTTGACGATATCTGTTAATTCTATGTCGAACGCATTGACCTCTATAGTACAAGTACGCTGGACGAAACATTCTCTAAGAAATGTCAGATAATTTTTGTGCCGAATCAAAGCGCCCCCACCGAGTGTACAGGGAACTAAAATAGAGTCACTTCCATATGTTTATGTCAATTCTCATTATTTCCGTGGATTGTCACCACACGCTCACTATAGCCGTCAGCGCCAAAATGGCGATAATCAAATGGCTTCATTGTTAGGTTGACAGTATGCAGTCCAGCGTACTTGTATTATAGAGGTCAGTGGTCGAACGTCATAAGGTTACATTTAAAATGTTTATATTGTCCATAGCGCTAAGGTTTGAATATAAATAATTTTATATGGTGGTTAAGTATTCTTGAATTTAATAATTTTCCGGGAAATTTTCTTGATTTAGTTCTTTCATATGAACCTTCAGCAACAAAAAGAATTAGTGAATTCGGTCCAGCCGTTCACGCGTGATGGCGTGACCAAGGGAAATAGGGATTCATTTATGTAGTAGATTGATAACAATTTTGATGATTCATACTTCAAAGTTCGTTTTAGTTAATTTGATGACTAACTTAAATTTCTTAGGAACAATAATCAGATATTGTATTTAGGATATTGCACATTAGTGAAAAGTTTATCCTTGGGTGTAATAAAATATTGTTCCCATTAAATTAAACAATAACATCGACTATCGATACTAATTTCTTATTGACTATCACTAATACGGTGTTTGACATTGAGTCGGTTCATCCGGAACCTTTTGGATTTGGCGGAATTTTTCTGGAACAAAATTAATAACATTTCTCCTCTAGTAGGATATGTCCTCGATGGTGCCATGATATTAACACCACGATTTTTTTTACTCGAGTGCAGTTTATGATATATCAACACTTTGTCTACCTTATTCTCTTTTACCCATTCTAATAAAATTTGGTCCTCACATTTAAATGCATTTCATTGCGTATAATAAACCTTTGTATCGCACAGATAAACTAACCTTTCTTTCTCTTCCTCAGGGTATCTGCGAAGAGATGACATACGCGGAGATACAGGAGAAGTATCCCTCCGACTTCAACGCCCGCGATGCCAACAAGTTCGCGTACAGATACCCGCGTGGCGAGAGCTATGAGGACTTGGTCGCCAGGCTGGAACCAGTGATCATGGAGCTGGAGAGACAAGGAAACGTCTTAGTAGTGTCCCATCAAGCTGTGATGAGGTGTCTGCTCGCATATTTCCTGGATAAATCTGCTGGTAAGTGTCTGATAGTAATCCATATGTAGTAAGACCTAGTAATGTATCAGAGAGCTATGAGGACCTGGTATTGTATCAGAGAACTATGAGGACCTGGTCTCTAATTTGGAACTAGTGATTATGGGACTGGAGAGCTGGAAATACAGGAAAACGTCCTGGTAGTGTCCCATCAAGCTGTATGATGAGATGTCTGCTGGCATACTTCCTGAATACATATGCTGGTAAGTGTCTGATAACAATCTATTTGTAAAATGACCTGGTAATGATTAGTTATTAGGTACTAACATATTATGTAAGATGCATTGTTTACTAATCCTATTAGGATCTATTGTTGTCCTTTTCAATAAATAAATGTATCATAGAGCCATGAGCAGTTTGTACCAGTAATCATGTAGCTGGAGAGACAAGAAAACGTCTTGGTAGTGTCCCATCAGGCAATCGTGAGGTACCTAATCGCATACTTCCTAGATTAATCTGCTGGAATGTGCCTGATAACAATCTACTAAAGTTTGTAGCAGGACCTGTGGGGCTATTACGTAAAAGATAGCCACCGAGTGTATAACTGAGGTTAGTTGGTAACCGAACTCAGTTGAAAACTGATGAATTGATATACTTGGTATTACGTACGTAGTGCTTATCATAGGATAGGACAGTGACTATGCGAGAGGAGGAGGATATCGACCATAGATCGGCACATCACTAGTGTTATTGACAGGTTATGTGGCTAAATTAAAAACCATTGTGTTCAATTTGGAATAATACTTAATTAAGCAACGTTTTTAATAAGTTGGGTTATAGGTTAGCAACTTTCATTCGCGCCACTTTTTTAAAGATTTGACTTTGTAAAATCATTGCGCGAGAACGTGATTTTCAGCGGTTATTTATAGGTACATAGAAGAAGTTGTGGTGATAAAGGTGAGGAACTACTCATAAGTTAGTAATCACAAAATTTCTAGATAGGGAAAAAATGTTTTATGTTTTCGTATTTTAGAGCTCCTAGAAGAAATACAGCTGTCTCAACACAGCAGAGGTACTAAAACAGCGTGTTTGATCCTCAGCTCATTAATTTCCCTTTGTTTCTCTGTATATCCCATACATAACCCAATACAAAAGCTTGAGCCATCATTAGCAGAGAGCTTTATTTAATTTACAAACTAAATTCGATTGCTGGCTGTTAAACCATCCAAAATTAAATAGGTATCACTATTAAATACTAATGACGTTGTATTTTACATACTTTTTGACTTGGTAGGTTAAAAGTGACTATCACTGTTTTTCCAATAAACACTGCTCATATGTAGTTTCTATCAGTAGGCACTTGACAGCTTCGGTGATCAACGATTTTCATATCCACTTAGCTTACATAGTACAAAAATCAGCATATCCACCGGCGATGACGTCATTCTAGTTAGTAACCGAAGTTCGGTAATACGAAAACCATGTTTTGACAGTTCTCAGTTAGACACCAAGGCATAGTGATAATCACTTTAATTGTCAAATGAGATACGTAATAGCCCTACTGGTAATGTATCAGAAAGCTATAAGCACTTGGCCCTAGTCTGAAATCAGTGATCATGGAGCTGGCGAGACGGGAAAACGTCCTTAGTGTTCCTCCATGCTATGGTGAGATGTCTGCTGTCATAGAATTTGGGTAAATCTGCTGGTAAGTGCCCGAATACCAGTCAGAGCTAATAATGGGTAGTGTGTCATTTAGCTTGGAGGAGCTAGTTGCCAGGCTGTAACCGGTCTTTATGGAAATGGAAGGTCACCGAAACGAAAATCGATATCTATCTATCAGCCCCGAAGTCAGGAAGTGGGTGGTGATAACAACCCCGTGCCTAAAAAAGCCGTTTGTCCTGCAACTGATCTGTCTCCCTCCGATCATGTTATGATGATACATTGCCGCCCACTTAACTATGAGATTATCTCCTGCGTACATGGTTGATCTCTGATCCGGCCGCCGTATCTAGAAGATTCGGTAGGATAATATTCTGCGCCTGTCTAAGAGTCGCGCACGAACTTGCCGGACTCATAATTTTGCATTTTCGATGCGAACTCACCCTGTATCATTGTTCTTCTAGAGGAGCTACCCTACCTCCACGTGCCGCTACACACAGTGATCAAGCTGACGCCTGTCGCGTACGGGTGCCGAGAGGAGCACATCAAGCTTTCCGTTGCCGCGGTCGACACGCACCGCCCTAAACCTTCTGTAAGTAGAACACCTTTATTGCAATAAGAATAAGAGCTAAAATGCAGGGTGATGCCGTTGAGATTGAGAGTATCATAGTAACATCTATGAGGCCTTACTTCGGTTGTCGATGTCCGTATTTTTTAATGTAGCCATTCCTGTCACTCACACCAGAATGACAACGCTAACGAGCTAACGAGCGAGATAAAGTAGGGCCTCTGACTCGCAATATTTCGTCGTAAAGTTACGTTACGGACGAAATGTTACAAGTCAGGGCAGCGAGCCAAACCACGTGCTGCGTAGGTAGGATCAGGGCCCTATTTCACATAGCGTACTTAGTCTTGTAATACGAGTGTGTAACCATAGTGACGCCAATATCTAGTTTCGTCGTTTCGTTTAGGAATTTCTTACCTTTGGTCTTCATTATCGGCCCAGCTTGGTGTTATCATAATATTTCATTGTCACCGAAATTACATAAGTCTTGAATTCTGTTGCAAGTTTAGTCCCAACTGACAAACAAAAGGAGATGTTTCAATTTTTGTATGGAACTTTGGCCATCTCTTGTACATTAAACCAAAAAATAGGAAAAAGGGTATGAAACCCCATTTTCACACTTATTTCCACAACTTCTTCGTTGTTTTCGTGCACAAATAAGTTTTTTTTTGCATTTTGCGGCAAAATGACGAAACAGTGGAAGCGACTGTCACAAATTACTGGTGACAGCTACTTTTTTGCGCTTGGAACCAAATGCTTTAGCCGCTAATCGTTCAGAAAACTTATTTGGGTTTGCATGTGAATTCAGATAAAATAACAGTTACATCATTCAAGTTGTCTTTCTTTCTTAATAAAATGAATATTGATAACATACTTTTCTAATGGTTCAAGTAAAAGAGTAAAACTACATTGATTTTTGAATCATTGTTAGAATATACTTCATTTTGATTTCAGAACGTTCTCAAATATGGCGATAGAAATTGCAATTATTTTTGAATGTGTAACTATGAAAAATATTTTTGTGCATCAGAAAACGGCAAGATATAATATATATCTTGCCGTTTTCTGATGCACAAAAATATTTTTAGGGAGTTTACACGATTTTTCGTAGTTTTTTGGTTAACTTTTTACAAGAGATGACCAAAATTGGAACATCTCCTTTGCGAGTTAAATAAAAACTTGTAATTTATAGTCTGACTTTATGCGTGACCGTGACCCTGCCGGGCGAAAGACGTGCGGGACGAGAGACATGGTGTTTGACAGGGGGATCAGTAGTGTTGCGGGGAAGCGGATTTCTCATGACAGCACATCTGGCGGGGCACAGGAGGGTCGCGCGAGAACTTGTGGGTCTATAGGGAGCAAGCAATAACGGTGACTGTAACCTCGATCCTATTCAAGGATGAATGACGTTTTCAAAGTGGAAGTTTCGTTATTGAGTGTTAAAGGGAAGACTTCTTGTCTGCGGTCTGACAGCTGCCGTTTTACGCATTAATAACCATTTTGAGATTTGCAGATTTAAGTCAACGGTTTGTTTGGGTATTCATTGAACACGTATTTTAACACTGAATACAACAATATTTTGACTGCCTCGTTAGTCAGCAGTCAGCACGCTAGGTACTATCCACGAGGTCCCGGGTTCGAATCCCGGGTCGGGCCGAGAGTGTTTAGGTTTTTCTCAGACATAGCTCCGGAGTCAGGAAATTGGTGGTGTTAACACCCCCGTGCCTCGGAAAGCACGTTAAGCCGTTGGTCCTGCGCCTGATCCCTCTACGGTCATGTCGGACTGCCATCTCACCGAATTATGAGAATGAAGGAACAAAGAGTGCACCTGTGTATTGCGCACACACACAGACCACACAACCTAAAGACTACGCTTTTATCAACTCTAATACGAAAACAAAATCGCCAAAAGTTGGTGGGGTGCGGGGAGAGGTTTCCTAGTTCTTATTGGCTCATACAAGGAGACGTCAAAATTGACAATGGCAGTGATAGCTCACTAGTGATGGGCAAGACATCTCTTGATATCGATACCCGAGTTAAAAAAAAGTAAGACAATATTAAGGAGCTTTAAATTAATTCATTTAAAAAACACACGCACAACCGATTTCCGATAAATAGCAATTAAAAAAACTGCAGTGGGCAAAGGTCAATCGCAGGAGATCTCACGTTATTTAGCTACTTTTCATAATTTAGCGGTTTCAGTAAAACAAGTTACCTATCTCACTCAACATCATTTAGTTAAGTGTACAAAAACTTTAAAAAATGGCAATCGGTACGCAATGTGAAGTTTGATATATTTATTTAAAAAAGGTTAGTTAAGTTGTTTGTTAGGGTTCCGTAATCCGACAAGGAACCCTTATAAGATCGTTCAGTCCGTCCGTCCTAGTCTGTCATAGCAGAATATCTTCTACGTTTATGGACTGATTTGCATGTAACTTGGTTCGAGGATACTTCACATATAGATTTCATTTTTAAAAATACAAAAAATTAAAATCACCCCCTTTTAAGGGTACCTCCCCATACATGTAAAGGGGGGGTAAATATTTTTTTGAGTGCACCCCATTGTGTGGGGTACCGTTGAAAAGGACTATGAAAATAAGGTAGGGTTTCCATACAACACTTCTTTATCAGCTTTACCATTTGCGAGATATAGCCCGCCAAAGTCGTTTACACGGTGTCCCCCCCTGTAATTTCTAAAGTCTTGGACCTATAAACTTCAAATCACTCACGTAAAGAAACAGGCGCGGAAACTCTTATTTAAAATTGTTTCGGGTATCCTGTGATGAATACTTTGAAATTATAAACAAAATAAAAATATATATTTTTTTTCCAAAAGAACAGTATAAACTTAAAAAGTTTTTTTGGTACGGAACCCTTCGTGCTCGAATCCGACTCGCACTTGGCCGGTTTTTTAATAGCTAAGTTTATTTGTTTAAGCGCTTTACACATATTTTGATTCATCGTAAGTCCTCTTTTGTAAAGTCACTTTATTAAAATAAATATGAAATAACTAAAATTTTGATACCCACATATCACTTGTTTTATTCAGGATTTGTCGATATTTTGAATTTTAGGTTTACTATAATGTGTCTCGACACTATTTTACTCCTTGCCAATTGACAAATTGAGACAACATCATTTGAATTTAACTTGCGAGAAAGGGATAGCAAAAAAAAGACATCAACGCGTGCTCTTCGAAATAAAACATTTTATTTCATTTTTGATTTGGAGTATTTAAATTAATTTGATAGGAATAATTACTTACCGGTGAAATGTAATGCCATCTTTCGTGAGACTAGATGTTTTACTACACTTTCCATACCATTTTACTGAACAATACGGCATTATTACCGCTTATTTTTATTTTTTTTCGGGAGCAAGGTCAATGTTGTTACTTTGAGTCTCGGTAGCGGAATGAGGAACGAAAGGGGGCGGGGCCGGCTGTTATGCAGTGATACTGCATAACCTAGGCGAACGCAAGTCCCCCGCAATGCGTGGTCTTTAGGTTGTGTGGTCTGTGCGCACACACTTGTGCACTATACGAGTAATTTGTCCCGCGAAGTTGGCTAATCTCTGTTGAGATAGGCCGCCGTAGTCGAAATTCGGCTAGGAGGACATTATTTTGACACTGGCAGCCGTGGCTACCGTTGACTGTTTAATGAATACACAAATACCCGGGACTGATTTAAATCTTGGATTACGGAATGGTTATTTTATTTTAGAAAGTAAATAAACATTAATTAGTCTATGCATGCCTCACTATCTTTAAACAAACATTATTTTTAATTTCTTCTCACTTAATATTTGGTTGTGTCATTCCAGTATAAAAACAAAAATTAAATTTATTTTAACCAATAAATTCAGTAATTTAAATCACTGGGACAATTTCATAACAAAAACTGTACATGTATTCTGAGATGTTGTTAGGAAAATTGTTGACTGATAAATGGCAACCTAGCGCGCTTTCCGTAGCATGGTTAAGGACAATGACGGATAAGTTTTTTTACTGCTCTATTTTACCATTTCTCTATTATGTTACTCAAAGTTTTATAAAAGAAATAGGTGTTTCTTAAGGTTTAATAAATACCTTTTTTTTAACGAATTTAAATTCGGAAAAAAGTTGATCGACCGTGCCCTACCGAATGACACGTTCGATCAATTTTGGTGTGCGAAATGTAATTTTATTTTATAATAAATGTAATTATTTTAAATTAAATCAAATTTGATTTAATTTCGTAAAAACTTGCAAAATAATTGTTTAAGTTATAAAAATAAGTGTATTTATTACAAAATAAAATTAAATAATTGCTTAATTTTGTAATAAATATGCCAAAAAAGTCGTTGTTTGTTTCTTTCCATATAATGATCATAACCCTCAGTTATTAATGAAGTAAATTGCTACAAAGAGAATGAAACTTCATAGCACCACTTAATATCTTGTAAAGCAACGTCTCAAAATACATGCTCTCAATTAACAACATTGGACCCCCTATTTACCCCCCTTTTGGTACAACAGATGTCGGAGGACGACGGCACGGATGACCTCACGTACGCAATGAGTGAAGCGAGCATGACCAGATAGCGTAGCGTAGAAGTTAGAACGTTCTAGCACGACTAACTAAGGGGCCTTGGTTGTTGGGCGATGTTTGTGCTGTAGATATGGCTGTCCTGTTACATAAATATGAATTTTATTTGGCTTAAATAAAAAAAACATGTTACTAGTTTAACCCCTTGAGTGCGGGACCAATCACTGGTTTTGTGTTGCAGATGTTTTTACGAAACTTTCCGCAAAGGTTCGCGTTGTACATAATAGTACTTGTTTGATATTTATTGCATACCATATAACAAAACAATGACACAGAAATATTAACTATTTAGGCGGTCTTATTGCTGAAAGCGATATCTTCCAAACAACCTTTGATATACAGCTAGGATCTTAACTTAAAGTCAAAGTTCCAGAAAAATGGTAAACTCTTTAATGACCAATTTTTCGAGGTTATTTATTTTTTTTCGTTGGTAAAGCTTGTTCTTTGGTCTAAAATAATATCTGCAACGATACCCCAATTTAGACCTTAGTTGGCCGTGGCACACAGACTAACTCATGACAGTCATATCTATAATATAAATTATCTATAAATAATATATAGTTTTAGTAGTCGTATATTAGGTTTTGTAACTTTTATATATTTTTTAAAACAAATTTACGTGCGTATTACCTTGTAAATAGTGTTTTAAAACATAATCACCAGTTTTACAAATTATGTTAACTTTTTTTACCTTAATATTATTTATGTAAGTAAAAGCTAACGGAAAAAAATCTATTGATTCTGAAAGTTATGATCTACATATGACATTAATGACTATAAAAATCTTATTTTCTTGATGAAAAAAATATTTGGAATTTGTTTATTGCACACTAACTACACACATTTACAAAAAATATATAGTTGCACAATTCAGACGGTGTTATTACTCAAAGCAATTTTTATTTTAGTCTGTTTTTAATTGTATACTTTTGCATAAACCGCTTATTTAACCAAGGCTCCAGTCCTCATAACATTACAAATCAAAACCTCGCATTCACAAACTCATGAAGATCCGAACCATAAAGAGTTAAGTTTTTTTTTATTTTCCAAATTGGTGGGGGCTGATTTTTTTATATTTTTTTATTCATATTTGGGATTTTACTGGCTGAAAGACTTACACAAGCTTTTATTATGGTGCTGGTGGTTTGATAAGTGCACAAGCTATTGGTATTAGTTGGGTCTAAGTTTGTGTGTTTTGGAGCTTTTGGGTACATAACATAATTCGGCAAAACAATTTAAAAATAAAAATTCCTTGGGAGCTACAGGCATAAATAAAAAAACGCTTATCACTGAGCACACCCAAACACATATTTTGGCTATTTCTCCCGGCTTTACTTCAAAAATATGTATTTTGGATCAAAAACAATAGTTTGGAAATTGCATTGTGTTGCAGTTTATTAAGGTCAAACATAACACTTCTCCATTAATTCACTTGGAATCATTTAATAGTATATCCTAAATTACTTATACATAGATCGAAGTCAAACTATTGTGTAACATTTAAATTATAACATCCCCTAAATCCGCCCCTGGTCCACTTTGTAATAGTTTTAGTACATGTCGATTTTTCTGTACACCTCTCTCGTTTCCCCAGCTAATGTCGTTTCGCTCTTACAGGTGATACCAGCGCCCCCTATCAAGGCGGCCGCGCCGCCGCTACTCAACGGCGAGACTAACGGCGACGAAGAGAGCCAGGCGCATTAACATGTGTATGATAGCTTTCTGTGGGTCGCCAAAAGTTTGGACAGACTTTGAGAATGAGGAAAAGTTTTATTCAAAGAGTGTATAGTCTGTTGTTTTTGCATGGCGAATATTGTAAACGAAGACATTCCTTTATAACGAAATTATTCATTCGAAAAGTTACTTTCTATCGTTTTTTTTTCACTGATATGATTTTTAAAAGTCATGATAATATTGTTCTCGATATTCGCCAAAAAAACAGACTTTAGTAGAGCTGCTAGACCACATAATAGTACGCAAATGAAATTCTCAGTTCGCGTCGAGAGAGGGAAAGCTACATTAAAACATTTGACCTAATATAAGTATTGTCCTTTTATAGTTTTGCACATTTTCTACGTATAGCTATATACATATCAGTATATACCTATATATAGTATTGCGAAATAAAATTATTTGGAATTAACAAATTTAAATCATAATTTGCAACCTTATTTTTGGCTCGCAACATCAAAAATGTTGCCGATACATGGACATGGTAAAAATTCTTTTCCGAGAATGCCTAATGATAAAACCATAGACAAATGTAACGAAATTGTGTTTTACTATTTTAGTGATTTGTATTTTATTTTGTTAACTATTTATTATGTGCCGGGATGAAGATACGATGTCATAAAATGGTTTTACGGAATGAATTTCTGTATGTTAGTACCTTAGTACTCAGCATAAAGTCAGAAAATAGTATGTCCATATTATGGTGTACGGGACCCTAATTTTATTCTTTAAAATAATAAATAAAAAACTGATCAACGTTATTTATTGAAAAAGAGTAAGATTTCTCTTATGAAAAGATTGTCCAAACTTTTGACAAGTTCGCACTGAAATGACTCCATAGAAAAAACTATAGAATGGATATTCTTCTTTATAGAACTATAGTTATGACCAATGGGTATTTTACAATGTAACCTGATGTAAAGTTAAACATTACTCGTGGTGGTTTGTGATCGTATGTGCGATGGATTTGAGACTGATTGTGAGTAAAGCACTCATTACAGCATCTTATTTGTAGCTTCCTAACTAGGAAGGTACCATCCTAGTTAGGATCCTAACTAGGAAGGTCGCATCTTACTTAGGATCCTTACTAGGAAGGTAGGTAGAATGAATAGGCAGGTGCTCTACTCTGATAACGCATTGTCCGTATTTTCGCGTCTAGCCGTCGCGCTCGCTCGCGCTGACATGCTGGCATTAGTGACAGGGACGACTACAGCCGAATCTACGGATATCGTCTTACAGAGTGGGGCCCCAGTCACCTTCCTAGTTAGGCCGCGGGCTTCCTGGGTAAGCAGGTAGGAACCTAAGTAGTGAACTGCGATTAAATCTTCCTATTTCATTAGTAGGATGCTACACAAATAGGATCTATAGTGTAATAAGGGCTTTACAAATTTTAAAGTTACGTCGCGTTGTCGTCTGTCTCTACGAGAATGTTGCATGTGTAACAAAATCACATTTTACTAGCAGTAATTGCACGTCAAGTTACGTTGAATCAATTATTTTACTTGAGATCTGTGGCTTCCATAAATATTGACCAAAATATCACGACAAAGATTTTCAAGGGAAAGTCCTAAATAGGACCGTTTTCAAGAAAGCATATTTTAGGTGTAATAAATAAAAAATATCGTTTTAACAAAAACATAAATGTGTAACAGGCTCCTTATCATATGAAGGGTCAATCGAAACACCGTCAGAAATATTAAATTATTTACCGAAATTTTGTTACAATGCATGTTCTCGTGCCGTCCAGAAACCATGAGATTAAAAAACAGAATGAATAATATATTGTGTCATACTTATAAACTTAAAAAAACTCAAGAAAGCGCACGTATGTATGTGTGAGTACGTACATTCTACTTCTGTATTTACAACTCGATGTTCACTCTGTATGAAAGCAACTTTACATGTCCATTCACCTAAAGACTGCGGGAGGCCACAATATCCGTAATTCTCCATTCAACTGTCTTCTTTCCTGCTCATTCCCTCTATGAAAGGCAGAGAGGAGACTACTAAAGTTAAGTTTTTCGCGCCATGCTGACAGGCAAAATCCAATGCTTATATTCGCTGGACGATATATTCCTTCTTTTGTAGTAAAAATAAATTGTGCTGTCTACTATTATTTTCATACATAGCAATGTATGTGCGTACAGATATTTTGAAATATTGAAACTATTTATTTTTATATATTTTTACAGTGTTTTGTTTCTGATATTATGATGGTGTGATCATGCGTGAGTTCATGCTCTAAGCACGTTTTACGCATGATTGATATCTTAATGCGATTTTACATAGGCTGCAAATATTATTTATTACCTATATGTACAAACTGATCAACTGTAAGCCACTCCTACAGCTCAAGCTTGCTTATTTGTATACGATTTGGACAAAGTCCACAGGACGGGTTGTGTAGTAAAATAAATCCAAAAACTATGAACTAGGCGTGTTTTAAAAATCAAATTGTATAGATAGAATGTCACATTAGCGTTATTCCGGTTGTACTCTCGCGCGCAATCGGTCCAGGGTCCGCTTTGGACTATGATCTAGGATATGGCAGATCAGGTAATCACAGTGGAGCCACTGCAGTCTGACCTCCGCGACCCTGTAAACAGGGGAACCTGACCAGCTTGGATCACGGTTACACATTCAGTCGCCTAAATGTGCAGGTTTCCTCACGAAGTTTTCCCTCACCGTAAGAGCATCGGTTAGTGAAATAATTAATGTACATAACTCAGAATAAATCATTGGAATATGGCGACCGAACCGACCGGTACCTCCCGCATGAGAGGCAATCCGCTAGCCACTACCAATACTTACCAAATAGTTTAGAATACGTGTCGAAAATGCACTGATTGTTTATGCATTATGCTCCACTGGCAGTGCAAAGGCCGATAAAAATTAAAACGAATTTCGCTACTTTAAATAAACAAAGTTCGCTGAACTGACTAACAACAATACAACAATACAATTGAATTTTCAAAGCGTAGCATACCGACCGGCCTAAAAGAACCACATTTACCAAAAGTATATAAATATTTTTTTCTATATTAACGATGGAAACACCAATAAATCGACAAACTTTTTATGAGCTATCAAATAGTTTAATTTATTAGAAATTTATAAGGCATATTATAAGAAAAATAGTGAACAATTTTTTTTTATCGCACAGTTGCATTGTTTTTCTATAAACATTCATTTACATCCATCAATCATGCATTAGGATTAAAGTGATGAACAAACACCAATTAAAATATTACTTTTATGAACTTAAAAAATGTGGCGCTCTTAGGCCTATGTAACAATAACATTAAATATTTGAGGAGCCGTCCCTAAACAAAATTGTTGTATTTTTTTAACTATCCATAGTTTTGTTTGTTTAGAAGTGATTAAAATGTTAGAGGAATATTAATTACTAGTCTTTCATTACAATACCTACTTAGTTTAGCTTTTTACAAACGAAACAAATCTGTTGATTTTGTTATTTTTTATTTATATTATGGAAAGCTATTGACATTTTGTATTAAAAATTATGAATTCACTTATTTTTTACAACTGTACATTATAAATATAATTGTTAAAGACGTTTTTTGATGAAAAATGACCACAAATTATGTGTAAGAACAGTTCTAAAACATTTATCAGTGGACGTTGTGTTCTCTTTAGAAATGTTGACTGTAAAAATATATCGTGCCATGTAAAATAAATCATGTAAGGCAACCAATCTTAGAAAAAAATATTTTCATTGGTTCTAGACCATTCTCTTAAAAATAAAAGTTTGGTGGCGTTTACTAACCCACTACAGACTGCCCGGGTTAAAGCTCATAATATTTTGACTCATTTAAAGCTAGCCACGCATAAAATCCAATTCCGAATAATGTGCCTCCACGCCTGTATTTTGATATGCCATGTCGTTTTGTCTGCTTTCCTACCATTCAACTTTATTGATATACATTTTATTAGCTGTATAAATAAGATTTTTTATAAATAAATGTAAAGTGTTAATTTAATTTTTATTTAAATATAAGTGTAATGTAAGTGGGCTTAGTTGTTTTATTTACTAGTTTATTTCTTAATAATAAAATAGTCAATATTCAATGTAAAATATTTTCGCTTGTTTGGCTGATACTATCCGGTCACCTCATTTTCCTAATACAGCAAATAATTATAAATATGTTACCTTTTTCTACCACAGATATTCTGTTCTGCTTATCTCCTTAATTCTGATTCGATCCCGTAGGTAGAGAAACACAAAACAGCAAGAACACTATATAGCTCGCTGCGTAACCTTGAGTTTCCTTTATGGCACGTAGATAGACATGTATCGGTCCGTATGTCATCATTACGCGCACTCGTAGGTACGTCTATAGCCATGGTCATAATAAGCAAGCATGCATGTAAACAAGGAAACATACTTATTGAAAAAACAAAACAGCCGACTGCAATTTTTTTTTTTTTTTGAAATGGTCTTTTCACTGGCTTTTATTTGATACCCATATTGCTATGATAAGGAACAAATCAACCTCGAAAAACATTACCCTCCTTCCGCAGCAAATATGAACTTCGTTTCCACCATCCAAATGTTCTACTACTTGGATGTCCGTTTATGCAAAAAATAGGTAGGTAAGGTATGCATAGGTATAAAATAGTAGTAAGTTCTCAAACACAAAAACCAACGAAACGTATAGAATTCTGGAAGAGAATTCTACTTGGCGTACAAAGTTCCCGTTATGCAATACTTAAAGCTAAAATAAATTCAAAAAGATAGAAGCCTAGGACATAGTAACCTTGGAGCTATAAACTCCATCTAACATTTAAAATACTCGCAAGATCTTTTTGGGAGACGAGGGTTGCCGACCGAGGAAATGTAGCTCCCATCTATACCGGCCGAATCACAATTCATACATTTTGAATTGTACCTACGTTTTCCGGTGTTCTTTGACCGATCCTACGTAATCCATTAACTTAGTACATCACAGCCTCAGACCAAATAAAAAAAGGCTTTTTTTATTTGGTCTGAGATCACAGCATGCGTCAAATCCCGTAGTTCTGTTTTTTTGCAGACTTGTTTATGATGTTGAACAAATGTAGGTATATCCCAAGTTTGTGACCTCGAGCACCGAACGCAACTTTGTCAAAAATTGATAATACCGCAAAATTTTTAGATTTTGGTGATTATAACCCTGAAGGAATAGTTTTTGACAGTGCCTTCTCAAGACGTTTTTAAAGAAGACTAAATTTGCTATAAAATGAGACAAGAATTGTCTCTGTAGACCCAATATTCCTCAGTTCCCAAATCATTTTAGACTTCTAGCATCATTTGCGGAAGTCTCATACAAACTTCCATCCCCAAGTTTAAGGAGTTGCAGGGTAAAAGTTCCAAGATTTAGTTTTTTTTTGTTGTTTGTGTACAAATGTTAGCTTACGTACCAAATTTAAGCTTTCTAGGACTTCAGGAACTTTGATGATCATCAGAGAATATAATTATAACTATAAGAGCTATGCGATTGCAACTTTATAGGTTTAATAAGTTCACCATTATTTACACATCCTGAGAATTTTGATAGTATAACAGGGGTTACGAAGAATCCGGGTCAAAATTGATCCAGAACGCAGAATAAAGCAATGTTCGAAAAAGTTTTAAACTTTGGAGGGCTTTATCGCGGAGCCTTTTGGGCCTACAGAGACAATTTTACCTTTATATAAGTATATACTTTAGCCTTCTTTAAGGATGTCTTGAAAGGGTACTATCAGAAACTAGTCCTTTAGGGTTATAATTACCAAAATAAAAAAAAACCGAAACATTTGCGTTTTTGACACAGATGCGTTGGGCATTCGAGGTCAAAAAGTTGAATTATTCATTGGACAAACATCACAAACTCCCTCCGACTTATTACCCCACATCACACTTCTAGCTTCATGTCCAACTCTTTCACCCTTAAGGCCACTCGTCTATGGAACGGGCTCCCCACAAATATCCAGGAATCTACCTCAAAATTTTCCTTCAAGAAGGCTTTGAGAATACATTACCAGGAAGAACTCTCTGATCTGTCTTAATGGAAGAAGTGAGTTCTGTGTATTACTATTATGTATGTTTAAGTTTATGTATCAATATGTATATCATCTATTTTATTTATATATGTAGGCTGTATGTCTATTACTATGTTCATTTTTATTCATTGTTATGCTATTTACGATAATGCCTAATTTACGATATCTTGCACCGCCTGTATTCCTCTGTTGGGACCTATGGTTGACTGGTAGAGAATGCTTTTAGCGTTAAGTCCGCCATTTGTACAAAAAAACTGTATGGAAAAGGTTAAAATAAAATCAAGCCTGCAAAAAATCAGAACTACCGGATTTGACGCATACGAGCCCATACTTTTAGCCGACAAAGTTATTGGACTAACTAACGGAGATTCTTTCACTTTTATATTAGTATCCAATCTGCACTAATATTATAAAGAGGAAAGATTTGACTGCTTGCATTCCTGGTAGGGTTCCGTAGGTACCTCAAAAGGAAAAGGAAATGTATATAAGTATGTCTATCCGTTATCCTAGTCACCATAGCACAAGCTCACGCTTAGTTTGGGGCTAGGTAATTGGTGTGTTTGTTGAAACAATTTATTATTAAAAAAGGAATCCTTATAGGATCACTTTGTTGTCCGTCTGTCTGTCAAGAACCTTTTTCTCAGGAACGCGTGAAGGTATAAAGTTGAAATTAACATCAAATACTTAAGTCTATGGTCCCTTGAAGCTGTACGAAAATCAAGCTTATAAATCAACGCTATCAAAAGTACCTAGGATGCTACACAAATAGGATTGTGTAATAATAAGTGCTGAGTAAGTATATCACTCATGAAAAATTTGTTACCATTTTAACACCCTGTAAGACATATAAGTAATCTGTGGTAAGACACTGTAAGTACCTACACACAATAATGATATGATTTACCATGGCCGATCTGGAAGTCCTTAAACAGGCTTCGGACTCAGGTTGGCCGAAGTAAGGAGATCATGGTCAGGTGGGGATTTTCGGTAAGCTCCGATGTGGACTGTGTTTGCGGTGCAGTGCAAACTATGGCACACTTTACATCGTGCCCGGCGTGCCCCAATACCTGCACGCCAGCGGATTTAATGGACGACAGTCGATCCGCAATACCAGTGGCTGAATTCTGGGCTGCTACAATGTAATTTTCACGTGTTCCATCGACACGCTAAGAAGGAGAAGTACATACGGTCGCACGAGAGGCTACACATGCTGACCTTGAGACCGCCTCTACTTCATACGTAATAAAAGCCGTTTTCGTAGAATCGTAGTTCAAATATGTAACATGACGTGCTGCCGAGACTGTACCATTTTTTCTTGGTTAAATTATATCTTCAATTATTACTCGACTCGTTGAAGCTCACGAGAAGAGTTATGTTTGTTTCCTTGTAGGTAGGTATGTTGTAACTTATAAACCGGTACCTACCTAGTGGCAAAGCGCCTACTAAACCTCTAACGTCGATCTCTTTATTAATATTACCTATATACTACACCGACACCTACACATTCGCTTTGATTTTCAAATTTAATGTTACAAGAAAAAAATATATCAAAGAACGAAGTTTAAACTTCCTTATAGCCTTCCTTTTATATAAAACTTAAAACAATGGAAAGTGTAGCTAGAACTAGATTTTCCCAAAAACGTACGCTTCGTAACAAAATATTAATCGCAGCCCCTCGAATTGATATTGATTTGTCGAGCCCCGGGAAAGGTATCAGTATCCAATGCATTTTTAGGGCGACTAACATATAACTACAGTAAACATGTCGACGGGCGGTTGCCTAGTTTCTATATATGCGCCTACATGACGAACGTCCAGTACGGTACCTACATAGAGACACGAGCAATCAATAAAATACGTATAGGTGCATGTATGTACGGAGTAACCGCCTGTCATATGCCTACATCGAATGCCGGAATCCACACGTAGTACATAGGTGGATATGGGCAAACTTAGGTATAGGTAGATATAGGTACTATCTGTTCGTAAAGATAAAAAATAATTATGTGTGTGGAGTACTATCATCATGCTAGAAGTACACACGGCCGCTAGTCAGACTACCTCACTTTGGCCTTGAGACCGACTCTATTTCCTACGTAATAAAAGCTGTTTTCGTAGTTTAAATGTACATGTACATATAAATTTCAATTTAAAATCACATTAAATATTCATAGATACTCCTTATTGTACACCACATATAGTAGACATTAACGTAAATGTTCTTCAAAGAATCGTACAATTTACACGGTCTTATTGCCTAAAGCAATTTAGAAGTACCTAGGTACCAGATCGCTGCACGATCATTTGCACTTTGTAGCTTCAATAGTTAATCAAGCCAAAAGCTTAAACTGCTACCTAATTAAGGATTTGAGGCAAGAAGAAAATTCATGACCTTCTTTTTACAAAGTCGGTTAATCGGAATAAATACGGTACGGGTAGAACAGTATGCAATAACGGTAATTTAATTGTTATAACATCACAATACCCATAACGTTACAGATATCGATTAAACATATCGATTCGTAACATAGATTGTCTGAAAATCTTTTTGTCTGTGGAACTCAGCTGTCCTGTCATTGACGTTTTCGACATTTGAAACGTATTTTACGAAATGAATTTTTCAATTTATTTATTAAAATCTTATATAATTTCATTGAAACGTTTGATATTTTTATAAGTTTCAATTCAACTAGTGACTGAACTTTCTAAAACAACAGTGTTGTTGTTAATTTGTGAAATACTCAAACAAAAAGTTTAACGTCAAGATGGTTTCAACTTTGAATCTTGAAGAAAAATATAACAGAGGTTCGCCATGTTTTGATTTTTATGACCCATTTCTCTTTTACTGACTTCGTTTTAACCTGTTTAAATCTTGCAGTTCGAAGAAATTTTTGCTTTTATTTGGACATACAAGACCATGGATTGGCAAGGTCAATATCTCGCAGGATACAGGATATCGGGCTGGTAAGTTCTCTTGATTCCATTTTGCCGCCAAAATAGCTCTGCTTCCGTAAAGTATGTAGGTATATAAAATAAAGCTATGTATTTTTTGGTTATGTATTTGTATTAGGTTACACATTTCGGAAATATCAAATATTTAGGTTGTCAAGTGCCAATTGAGTATACTGAATTTGGTCACATTATTTACGTTCCGTTCTACATTGGCCTTGTAAAATATTTACATGAAGTAGTGTAATCTTAGATATTTATACTGTTATCTTAAAAAATAGAATCCAAACTTAAGTACTCAAATTGAAGCTTAACCTTTTTTGTGACATTTATAATCCTCATTTTCTAGATTGTTTTGTTACTTTTCTTCGTGTACCGGAACGTTTCTATTCCAGTAGGCCAATCGCCGTTGTGTACCCCCTCCACCAAACAGAAACATCAGCGCCTCTTGCGACCAAAACAAAAACTAATCGCGAAATAACTCCATCTTGTCTGACAGATTTGTGTTTGTTGTTACTTTTTCGATTTTCTTCGGCAAATGTGTATAAAAAGCGTTAAAAAGTATTCTATTTATTGCACATGCAATCAACATTTACATAATATATCAAGTGAAGTAAAGTTCTCAAGACTGTGTTACATTTCGAGGTAAATCTAGCAGTGACGAAGTGATCGTCCAGTGACTAGTATATAGTTACTTATTTTTGTGATAAGCGGAGCGCGGGGGCCTAGCGGGCGGCTTTTGTGTAAGTATACACATCCTATAATACTCACACGTGTGTACCGACACAGCGGTCGAGTCAGATTTGTTCAGAAAATGGTTCGAAACCGCTGATGTATCTGTATGGAGCGCGTAGCTTGCGTTCGATTTTAGGTCATCTTTTGTACGGTCGCGTTAGAGTCGTCGCCGCAGCGCGAAATGCAACGGGCCGAGGCCGCGCGACGCGCTCTCTCGCGTTATAGTGCACTACATCCATTTTAAAAGCCGTTTAAAATGTAGTTTCCTTTGGGTTACGCGTGTGTATGCTTGATTTTTGACAGTTGATATTGCTTTTCTATTGTCAGAAAGTAGTGGATCTTAAGGTGTGAAGATTAAGGGTGAGTTTTGTTTGTGGTAGTTTTGAGTGTTATTTTTTGCGCGGGACGGTTGGCGCGATCGGCTGAGGGCGCGCTGCGTCGGCCGGCTACGGTAGCACGGGCCGCGTATCGGGCCGTGTTTCAAGGAAAACTCCATGATGTGTCGCGTTGCCGCGTCAATAATTCCGAGCGAGTGCCGTGGCTATTCCACGCCCCGCGCGCCTATTGTTCCCCAGGCTTTTTATTTACTTATAAACTTCCTTTCAATACCCACAAGTTTTCAGTGTCAGCATGATTGCAACATGCGTGCATATTGGGTCACTCTAAAATGCTGACTTTCACAGAGTTCACCTCTGTTGCACAAACATGCATACCAAACACTTGTTGACATTACATATCAATTCTTATAAGAGTTGCCATGCAAATCATGTTATTATTTTGATTTAAAAAGCAAGTCTTGAAGCTGGCAACATTGCATTATAATCAGGGACCTAAATTCACACAACTTTGTTTGATTTGGTTAACAAACTTATGTAACATGATCAATAAAACAAATGCATTTATACATTACATCACAAAATCTGTGTAATCAACTCATCAATTGAAATATTGTGCTTCTAATAATTGTATCACTAAGAAATACAAGGAAACTGTCTGTACAATATCAAGCACTACTATGCAAAAAATATCTTCCTATTGTATATGATTGCATGGTATTGAATGAATATAAGAAGGTATCAATTGTCTAATAAAGTTATTGTAGCCAACATGTTTTTAAATATGTAACAGCTTCATTTTTTAAAAATATATATATCATAGGGGTGGTATTTCTGACAATGTCAATTCTAATTGGATACTGGTTCTGTCTTATTATTGATACAATGCAACAATTATTATAAGCAGAAACAACTGGAATTAAATCAAATTTCACTTACAAAAATTAATCGACTGTGTCATCCGGTGGGACTTTTGGGACTTGTAGGTAATTTGATTTTATTTCGTAAAAACTTGCAAAATAATTGCTTAAGTTATAAAAAATATAAGAAACAACTGGCCTTAAGTTTTAATACAAATGTGTATTATTATTTTTTTAATGAAGAGCATCTTAGTATTTAATAAGAATGTTATTCACAAAGTTTAGTAATATAGGTTATGAAATAAAATTTCACTCACTAGAATTGAGTGTCATCCGGTAAAACACAGTCAAAACAATTTTTGTTAGCAAAACTTAATTTGATTTCGTAAAAACTTGCAAATGAATTGCCTAAGTTATAGAAATAATTATTCAATATGTTACTCCATAATCTAGTTACATATCTTTCGGCTTCATCCATGGAATGTAGAATTTTCTATGATTTCCTTTACTTTTTCAAGAACTCCATTTAAATCTATTTTCTTAAATTATCAAAATCAGTTGAATTAGTTCAAAATAGTTAAAACTTAAAGCATAGGGCCAAAAATTTCATAAATGTAAATTACAAATTTTATGGATAAATAACTTGGGCCCTCACTCCAGATGGTGGCATAGCCCAAACCTCAGTAAGTACTATCTCAGGTTTAATATGTTTTATTTCAGAATTTAGTTTAGAATTTCTTACATATTTTAAGAAATTCCCAAATCTGTAGAGCATGGCATGACAAATTTATGGCGGTATATCTAGGGCCCTCACTTTGTTATTTTCTGATCTATAAAACATGAATTTATCTATAAAATAAATAGCGACCATTACAAATGTTACTTTCATACATACATATCCTCTGTGAATTAGTTAAAAAGAAATAGTGACTCAAAAATTAATTGCTAATAAGTACATGAAAGTTGAAACGTCTGAACTGAGAGCCCAATATTTTTGGCTTTATTGACTAGGCACAAGGTTATAGATTAACACAAATTCGATAAGATTTTTAACTTTTTCTTAATTAAATTGTAACATATCATTTGTTCTTCTAAATGCCATATTTTAAGAGAAAAATAACTTTCAACATTCTGTAAGAGAAAAAATTGTAGGGTGACCATAGTTTATCATAGTATAACGTGTATATTTTTTACCGACTTCAAAAAAAGGAGGCAATCAATTCGACCTGTATGTATGTGATATCGTTAGAATTTGATAAAACTTGAGTATGTTGATCTATTAGTGCTTCCAAACACGTTTGCAAAATTTCGTAAATGTATGTTTGTCTCAGGATTTCTCGAAAACGAGAAGTCATATCGAGATGATTTATTTTTTAGTTCAGTCGGGTATATTTCAACTTAGGATAAAGTGTAAGTTTCATCAAAATTGGTCCAGTTGTTTTTAGATATGGGTAATAACTAAAATCATGAAAAAAATATTTAAAAAATTTAAACCGCCTTCAAAAGACTGACTAAAAAGCTTTAAACATTCGCCTTCTATTTAGGAGACACAAATTCTATTGGAGTAGGTGCATGATGTCAAGCTTACGTACACCAACAGTCTACGCACATCATGCACCGACTCCAAAAGAATTTGTGAAGATGGGGTCGTTATATTTGACAATAGGTTTTTGTAATTCTTTACCTTTTTTTTTAAATAACTCATTTTGTGTTTTTCTATCTACTTGGGGTTTTCTTTCTCTCTTTTTCATAGCTTCGCTTTCTGTTGAGTAGTAAATATATAATATTGTATAATGGATAAAGTATCACAAAACAGAAACACTGATAATTTTTTTAAATAATCGCTTCCGACAGTTCAAACAAAAAATATTTATTTATTAGCTTAAAAATAGCCAAGTATGAGGGTACATACTGATCAGTTCTTAAAAGTAACAAATCGTATCTACTCTACAAACTTTTCTCGTAGCAAAAGTTGAAAATAAATGTTCTTCTAAAGTATGATATTTAGAATAACGAATGATATGTTACAATTCATCGAATTTGCGTTAATCTATGACCTTGTGCCTAGTCAATAAAGCCAAAAATATTGGGCTCTCAGTTCAGACGTTTCGACTTTCATGTACTTCTTAACAATTAATTTTTGAGTCACTATTTCTTTTTAACTAATTCACAGAGGGTATGTAAGTAACATTTGTAATAGTCGCTATTTTTATTTTATATAAATTCATGTTTTATGGATCAGACAATAACATAGTGAGGGCCCTAGATATACCGCCATAAATCTGCAATGTGATATTCTACAGATTTGGGAATTTCTTAAAATATGTAAGAAATTCTTAAATAAAAATTATTAAACCAGAGATAGTACTTACTGAGATTTGGGCTATGCCACCATCTGGATAGAGGGCCCAAGTTATTTATCCATAAAAGTTGTAATTTACGTTTAAGAATTTTTTGGCCCTATGCTTTAAGTTTTTACTATTTTTAACTAATTTCCCTTTAAGTTTTATTTCGTTTCACAAGGGATAAAAAAATGGGCCCTCAATCCAGATGCACATGGTCTATTGATGGAATAATAAAAATTTATAATAATAAATAAAAAATTTAGTCTTTTACTAGAGTTTTAGTAACAATTTACCTTAGAAATTATGTTAGTAACAATAGTGAAAAGTTAAGAAAATTTAATGTAGTGGGAGTAGGTAGTTCAATATCAAAACTATCAATAGTATCTATTGAAGTTCGATACTTTTGATATTATTAATAATAATACTAATTCTCGATAGGCTATGGGATGTGGGTGTGGGATGGACTATCGAGTAGCAACACTAAGGCTCCGCACAGCTGGCCCACTGACCGCAGCCACCGGTGGCTAGCAACAAACTGTTTACATTATTTTTAATAAGTCACTGCACACGTGAAGCGAGTGGCGGCCACTCGTGACTCAGTGTTCGCCACTCGCCTTTGACAAAACATCTGTCAAAGGACCTAGCAGATGAGTGTCAATTGTAGTGGCTACAGGAAGTCTTTAGGGAACACTGAAGAGTAAAGGTATGGGGAGTCACAAAAGATCCTAGTGGGTCGAGGTGCTCCGTGTGTCGATGCACGTGGCCCCTATAAAGATAAGTTAGTGGCTACTGACCAACTTCGTTTGCGCGGGACCAAATCGCGTGGTGCGCGAACACCACCGGTGGCGTGCGTGCGCGGTCGGTGGCCCATCTGCGCGGAGCCTAAAGGGAACAGAAATCAAAAATTACTCGTAGATTCGTCAACGCATTGTCATGGAAGCAACTAACATTGCAGCACCAGGAGGTGTTCCTGACGCCACGGGTGACGCACGTGGTGCGTTCGGCGCGGCCGCCGGCCCACGCCCCCGCCCCGCGGCCGGCGGGACTGCGCCGTGAGCGCCGCGCCGATGCGATGCTACAGCGCGTGCGTCGCGACCCCGACCACGACCCCCTGCCGCAGACGCGACACAACTACGTGCAGCTTACTGTGCAGAAGGTGCGGTTGTAGACCGACAAGTTCGTGCGCGACCCTCTTGCGACACGTGCGGAGGGCGAGCCAATCGCACGCGACCTCAGATCATAGGAGAGATATATGTAATTACGTTGTAATCGTTCACGAAACTGTGTCGCTAAATTAGCGGTAAACACAATAATATGAACTGGCGACCGCAGGAGGGTCGCGCATGATCTTGTCTGACTATGGTAATATGACGGTTTTACTGAAGAAAAGCAACTTGCTGTGGCTTATCTTACTTACCACTTTACTGACGTTTTTACCAATCAAGAAGTAGCTTGTTGTGTCTTACCTTAAAAACCAATTTGGTCATGACATGCTAGGTAACCAAGAGGTAGACAACTTATATCTGAAAGATACAAGTTGCAGAGCTAAATCAATAAATAAATTATGAAATCTTAATATTTAATTTGATACTTAAAGAGAATTAACAAAATCAAATACAAGAATAAATAAAAAATGATAAAAAAGAATCTTTTTAAATAGTTAAGTCTCTTTTAGTGGCACTCTCATTTAAATTTTTAAAGTTGGTGAAAATGACTGACTCACGAGCGATTTACCGTCTACTAATCTGTTTGTCAGTTTTGGCCATAAAAATGTGGAGATTACTTGTTCAATTCATGAAATGGATATTTAAAAACTATGAACAGAACCACAGATGTTGCATATTAGCCAATCAATAGGTGCTTCCAGACTAAAGCCACGTTTTGTATTTTTAAATAAATTAATACAATTTACTGCTTAGTAGCAACTTAGTAGTTGCTGCATATTTTTACATCAAGGAAAGTAAGATTGTAAACCTTTACCAATGTTTATGAACTGAATTTGTCAATAAAGTTGTCATTGTCCATAAAGAAGTAGAAATTATGAATCGTCCACAAACTCTTTTTGAAAATGTATTGCATCATTTTGTTTGTAAAGATTAGTGTCATCAAAAAACAGTTATTACCACAAGACTTATGCTTATGTCATAACATCCACATTTGAGCTTTATTTTGGATTGGGGATTTTCCTGTTATAGCATTTTTATTGTATTGGATAAAGATTTATTCCCTTTACAACAATGCTTCATAATTAATTGCTATCAAATAAAAATGCTATAAGTATTGTGCTCATTCATTTCATTTTCCATCATAAGTTGTTGCATGTTTAACTTTTTTACTATTTTTTTTTCTGCTGCTTTTCTATGCATACTAACCTAATTTTTCTTTCTTCAATTATTCCTATATATTTTACAGCATATTTATTAATCTTTCAGGCTATAAGTCTATTGGATAAACTGTATGACACATTCTTCACGGCGCCACCTAAAGCGCATGTCAGGTTCTTCACTAAACATTTTATCAAGATTGAATTTTTGGACAAGTATGAATCGCTTTCTTCTATGAATAGATCATGAGTCATTCCGAGCTGTGTTATGCAACAGTGTTTTCTTTTTCAGGGTGTGTAGGCCGGTGTTCAAGGAGTTTGATGAGTGGCCAGTGATATCCATAGAGCCCGACCCGCCGAAAAAAGAAAAAAAAGAATCTCCAGAGAATTATACCAATACACCGGCTACTAATCAGCTAAACATTGCAGGTCAGAAGTAAGTAACGCTGACGGGAGACGGGTCGGAGCGCTATCACAGAATAAATAATTAATTGCAAAAGAATCACTTCGCAAATTTATTTAAATAAATAACGACACACAATAAAGTGCAAATTCAGTTTTCGTAACACCAATCGCCTACCGATTTAAACATCTAGATACAGTCGTGTGCATAGAATTAAAAACGCTTCATAATAATTCTGCACTTAGACTTTAACTGCAGGAATTGAGAGTATTGTTTGTTTGTGTAAAACACACGGCATTGACGTTGTAAGTTCAAAAACTGCCAAAGCATGTCTCAGTAGAAAAAGAGATCTAACTTTTCATTTAATGCGTTGGACGATTCCGGCATGTCACCACATAGTCCTGTTGAAAATTTAATAATCGATTAGTAAAGATCTAGTCCGTTTGGCGACCTGCCTAGGCTAGGCCAAGCCAGGCCTGTGTATCTCCCCGCGTAGGTAGCAAAAACGTACCTACACGCGGCGACCCTTTGTAAGGGTCTAAAACAAGTTGTCGCTACCGGCCAGCGACACGCTTCCGCGTTTTATTCACCAGCGGCCGCGCGGCTATGTTGCTTGCTGGACGAGCATGAATAAAGTCCTAGAAAGAGGCGCTAGATGGCGTCAGTAGCTTCTTGTAGCAGTCAACCCTATCGCGTCGCGTGATATTACGTCACTGAATAGTTTAGTGTATTATAAATCATATTCCAGAGTTATAAGAATGAAATTATCTTGCAACGTATTTCTGTAGGTGTCTACACGAAAATGTGCCCGAGTCTAAGGCGAACAAAATTACATCATATCGTTGACAACATTGAGTAGACATTTCTTTGAATTTCATTGCAAAGTCAAACTTCTGTACGGAGTACTAGTACTTATTCTGTGGCCAAGCTGACTGACGGAGTATCATTTAACAGATTGAGTTGTTTGGTACGGGTTATAGTCGTATTGGGATGTCCAAATAACCGATAATTATCTTCTGCGTCAGTAAATAGCGAATCTTGCCACGCAAGACTCGCTTATTATGATTATATATCATGATTTAATTAAATAACTAAATAAATAATAACGGAGTGATCCTTCTGCACTTGTACTATTATTTATTCTCTGGTGCTATGTAAAAGTCATATAACTTTATAATACAAGTACGCTGGACTGCATACTGTCAACCTAAAAATGAAGCCATTTGACTATCGTTATTTTGGCGCTGACGGTTGAAGTGAGCGTGCGGTGAGCGTCCACAGAACTAATTACACTTGACATAAACGAACGTAACTTACTCTATTTTAGTTCCCTGTTCACTCGGTGGGGGCGCTTTAATTTGGCACAAAAATTATGTCATTTCTTAAGGAGTTATTAGACAACAGGGTATTCAGACAGTCTTACTAAGACTCGGCGTAGTGTAATAAGAGTTAGCCTGTTTGCTCCGTCTCGCTCTTTCACAGTACGAAAGAGCGAGATGGGAGATAAGACTGTCTAAGTAAGACTGTCTGAAGATCGCGTATTCTGATAACCCCATAGAGAACCTTTAGTCCAGCTTGTACTATAGAGGTCAGTGCATATCTAAAACTAATCATCATTTCAGAATGACGAGAAAAAGCAGACCGCGGATTAAGGAGAAAGAAGAGAGAGAGCAGAAAGCGGGGTACTGCGAGATGTGCAACACGGAGTACGCGGACGCGACCCTCCACAGGCGGTCCCCCCACCACCTCGCGTTCGTGCGCGACCACACCAACTTCCTCGCGCTCGACTCGCTCATCAGCTCCGGTGCTGATGTTACGACGTTCCTGGATAAAGCTTCCGGTATGTGTGCTTACTACTTACTGTTTAATTTAAGTTTTTGGTAACACAATGGACATATATCATAAAATAAAGTATAAGCAAGATGACACATATAAGATTACCAATATAACTAACTAGCAGTTCCCCGCCACTTTCGCCCTCGCTAAAAGTCTGATTTTTAATAAAAACTGTCATCCCCCATTTCACCCCCCTTATGATTTTATATCGCGACAAAAAGTAGCCTATGCCTTCCCGGGGTCTCAAACTATTTCTTGGATAAAGCTTCAGGTATGTTTGCACCAAACTCCCACTTCTTGTGATTAAGAATTTCTTGTACCTAAAGGTTGTGTGGAAGAGATCGCTCTTAGCGATAAATTCATATACTTTGTACATTGTCTTAAGGGAAAAAACAGGCTCACTCTTGAAACGGTTCGAGGCCGCGACAATGTCTACGCACAAGTGCCAAATTATGAAAACTAAATTTGATATTGAGTACTATTATTAGTCGGCAGCACTTCAGGTTACACATGTGAACTACGGAAACAGCTCTTATTACGTAGGGAATAGTGTGGCAGTTTGACTTGTGTCCGTGTGAACATCATACCTATTAGACTGCCTAATTGAGTCTACTCCTTCGAGGTACAGGGACGTGAGGTGAGGGTAGGACGCGAACGAGAATTGGGAGAGATATTTGATTGTTGTCGCGATACAACCCCCGCGTCTCGCTACCACGCAAGCGAGGACTCAGATATTTACCTATAATGTAGATAGAAGGTTTCATTGTTACTAAACTTTTTATTATTCTATTATTGTTTGTTGTCCTTTTCTATGCTTATTCGTAGATCTCTCCGTACGCATATATGCGCTTAAGCGTAGATCTGCGCTTCGGTCACCTGCGCCATTTTTTGGGCGATTTTGAAAGTTAATTTTTCGTAATAAGATCCATTTTCTTTATTTTTAAAATTCCTTATTTGAGTGATTTTATGAATTTTTTTCTAATTAGACCAAAATTCATAAAATCACTCATAAAGTGTAGCCCACAGCACCGTAATTACGACTACTTCAAATTCGACCTTTAAAGAAGATAAAAAATGTACAGTGTTAATTAATTCCGCCCTCCATCCAGTACGCTTTCAAATCGCGCCATATTGCCGCATATGACGAGTACAGATTTGTGCCCCTTTTATTCAGCGGTGGCGCGCGGCACTACGTTGTTGCTGGCTGGACGAACATGAATAAAGTGCTAGAAAGGTTCGCTAGACGGCGTTAGTAGCTTCTTGTAACAGTCAACCCTATCGCGTCGCATGATAGTGCGTCACTGAATAGGTTTATTGTATTTATCAGTCATATCCCAGAGTTATAAGAGTGAAATTATCTTGCAATGTTGTTGCTACTTCTGTAAGTGTCTAAATAAAAATGTGCTCGACTCTGAGGTGAACTAAATTACACCATATCGTTGACGACATTGAGTAGATATTTCTGGGAATTTCATTGCTAAGTCAAACTTCTGTACGAAGTACTAGTACTCATTCTGTGCCCCAGTCCGCATATGAGAAGTTAAAGAGATAACTGAGAAAAAAATAAACTTATATCTATTTTATTCCCAAAGCGGGCGTAAACGGCGAGCGCCGTTCCCTCCGCAAGATATGCAACGGCGAGGCCGTGCGCTCCAAGCGGTCGCAGTCGCCCGAGCCCGTCAACGGCGCCAGCCCGCGCCGCAACGGCGCCGTCGACGACGAGCGACGGCACAGCACGCGCGGCGCCAAGCCCGCACACCACCTGCACGACGACCGGCAGTACTATAAGGTACGGACTACTCTTGGATAGATATCATTTGTTTATTTATTTTAACTTTATAATGTCCTCCTAGCCGAATTTCGACTACGGCGGCCTATCTCAACAGAGTGCACTCTCAGTTCCTTCACTTTCACAATTTGGTGAGACGGCAGTCTGACATGACCGTAGAGAGATCAGGTGCAGGACCAACGGCTTCACGTGCTTTCCGAGGCACGGGAGTGTTAACACCACCAACTTCCTGACTTCGGAGCTGTGTCTGAGTAATTTCAAGACAGAAAAACCAAAACACTCTCAGACAAACCCGGGATTCGAACCCGGGACCTCGTGGATAGTACCCAGCGTGCTGACCACTAGACCAACGAGGCAGGCAGTCAGTCAGTATTTTAACTTTAGAACACAATTTTACGGATTACTTCGCGATTAATTTTACTTATAACCTTATTGCACCAAAAAAGAAAGTACAATTCTATGTAGTTTATTATATTCTATTAATTACTAAGGTAATTTTAAAACCATTACAGATTTTATGGCGTTATTGCTTTTAATTATTTATTTCCTTAATCACTATACAGTTACTTACGCCACCTAAAATTGATGGGCTTAATTTAACGAAAATACGGAGTAAAATTTATTCTTCATATGCCCTCTAAACGCACCGGAAACCGACATATGACGTTACTATTTGAATGTGTGATGGTTTTCAATCGAGAAAAAGTTTGCTTCCAAAGATAATCATATGAGAGCATTTCGTCGTAGGCATGCTTATGACGTCATAAGTTTAAATTTTCAATAATTAATCACAAAATAACTACTGAATAACAAGTCAAAACACTCAAATAATTTTGTTAATTTAGTCTTTACTTCAAGAAAAAAATATAAAACATATACTTTAAAATATACTTTCCAAAACCAATGAGTTTTTCTGAGTTATGGACTTTAGTTGTTTCACTAATCGATGCTCTTACGGTGAGGGAAAACATCGTGAGGAAACCTACACATTCAGGCGACTGAATGTGTAACCATGATCCAAACCTGGTCAGGTTCCCCTGGTAACAGGGTCACGGAGGTCAGATGGCAGTCGCTCCACTGTAATTACCTGATCTGCTACATCTTGGATCATGGTCAGCGGACCCAGGGCACTCGCGTTCAAGTGTACAACCGGCTAGGAAGATGATGATGATTTGAGTATGATTTTTTTTGTCAATAAATGTTATTTATTATTATTACCTACCAGACACTAGGTGTCTGGTAGATAATAATAATAAATAACACAGGAGCATTCAAGTATTACTTAACGCAATTTTTGAAGATTTTAACGTAACGCACCGTAACGTTTTTCTGTACCCCCCCTACCCCTATCTAAACGTTACGTAACACTCAAGTGACCATTTTTACTCAAAAGGCGGTAAAAGTTATAATATACAACATATACAAGCAGTTGCACCTGTTTTTGTTGAAGAGCACGCGAAGTCGAGGGAACATTGGGCCTTAGTGTTGCTGGCGTGTTTTATGTTATCATAGGTAGCTAGAAATATACAATATGTAGTTTTTTGGACCCGACAAACTTTAAGGGCTTTTTCTACAGTGAATTTTAATCATAAAATGTCCCATACATGTGGGGTGAAAAATCAACTTAAAATTTTTGAGATTAATTACAGCAACTTTAATTTTGACTGTATTTTTTGGGTAAAAATAATTTTTTAACAGTCTACAATATTGTTTTCGATACTTTAGTGATATTTATTGAATTGCCACTCGTTTTGAGTTATCTGACAATATTTTTACTACACGATGACCAAATTATTAAAATGCTGCCATTCCAAAAGGGTTAAATTTTAACCCCACTTATATAGGACATTTAACATTAAAATTCACTGTAGAAAAAGCCCTTAAAGTTTGTCGGGTCCAAAAAACTACATATTGTATAATACTTGTGACCAGTTCTTTTATGGAAAATCAAGGTTTGGATTACATATAATACTTATGTCATTATTACATTTTAGCAGTAAACTTACCTGTGTAAAATAACTAAGCATTGTTGCTTTCTTCTTCGTGGCCTTTACCTTCAACTCTCGTATTACATCATTTATATGTTCTATAAACTTTTCTTTATTTTTTAGTTTTTCTTTAGCCGTTTTCCAAATTTCGTTGGCATTTTTTTTAGCACAGTTGCGCTGGTAAGTCAGCATGAGAGCCTTTATAGGCCAAGAACAGCTGATTATACAAATCTCCCTCTTTTGAGAACATTGCAGTATGAACACTATGAACTTACTTTAATAATACCGAATAGAGCAATGTGCTTCTGCATAAACTAAAACGAATACTGACAACGAAAACAACATTAAATGACGTTCAATACAATCTAGGGATTCCCGGTGAAATATAAACGAAAAGGTTTGCCAACTTGCGAGAACAAATGAAAATGACGACCAGACTATAATACAATCGAAGGATTCCCCGTAAAGCGTAAACGAAAAGGGTTGCCAATTTGGGAGTTTTAATTCCCTAAATTTTTATTTAAAAAAAGAAACAATGTTACGTAACGACTTGTAAGAAAGACCCCCTCCCGCCCCTGTAACGCATCGTAACGTTTTACGAGACCCCCCTCCCCCCCAAATTGCGTTACGTAATACTTGAATGCTCCCCTATAACTATAAAATTTGGCAAGAAGAAAAGATAGTTTGGTCTTACAAGTAAAGGAAACAATCCAAACAATTCTATTTCTTGTGACTTTTCATATAGAAGGCTCTCCACTTCCCATACATGCTCTGACCTGTCAAAATGTTTTTTTTTTTATGTTGGTGTACAACAATAATACAATTATATTTAAAGGGCTATAGTACCTTTAAAACAACATTATAAATATAATTACATTTGATCAAGAAAAAAAGTAATAATGCGAAAACATTTTTAGGTTATCTCACATACCTATGTATTTTTTTGAAAATCGTTTTATTTTTTTCTACACTGTCGTTTTGTATGAAAGTATGTCTATTTTGAATAGTATTCATTTTGCCATCATAAGTACAATAAAACATCATTGTACACGCAAACCTAATTTTTAAAATTTTGACTGGTCAGAAATGGGCGTTCTTCTTTGTACAGAATCGTGTGCGCAAGTACGACTCGCACTTGACCATTTCTTTTTTTAATTTTTAAGCCATATTACAAACTCCTCCTTTCTTTCAAGGTGGTAACAAGCACAAAACTCCGTTCAAGCGGCGGTTTCACGGCTAAACGCAGTTCGCCGCCCGCCTGCAACGGCGCCAAGCCGCTAGTCGTGAAGTTCCGTAAGGTGCGCCGCTCGGAACTGTCCGTGCTGAGCGACGAGGCCGAGCAGTTTATGTTCCCCAAGCGAGCCAGCTCCACCAGCTCCACGTCCTCAGATGACGATGAAAAGGTTATTATTTTAATGTCGCCGCTCAGAACTCTGTTCTAAGCGATAAGACCTTGCAGTTCATGTTCCCTAAGCGAGCTAGTTCCACTAGCTGGAGCAGTGACGATGACGATGAAAAGGTTAGTATTTTAATGTCGCCGCTCAGAACTCTCTGTTCTAAGCGATAAGACCTTGCAGTTCATGTTCCCTAAGCGAGCTAGTTCCACTAGCTGGAGCAGTGACGATGACGATGAAAAGGTTAGTATTTTAATGTCTGAGGACAAAAGAATTTGGCTCATATTGTATAGTTAAATAAGGTGTGTCTAAAGACTAAGGAATTAGAACAATATTGTACAGTTCTCCAAGCGCGCCACATCTACGAGCTCTACATTCTCCGATGACAATAAAAAGGTCCGTGTTGATATCTATTGAAACAGCTATATACGAATTGTTATCGATTTAGCTTTAAAACTGATAGTTTCATTCATACAAACTTACCTCCCCTTTTATACCTCTTTTAGGAGCGAATTTAAAAAAAAATCCTTTCCTACTACACTTCTGGACACATTTATTGGCCCACCTTAGAGTTTAGGTTTCAATGGCCCCTACCGAAATATGATTGCTAGATTGAACAAAAACTGTTGATGCAGTTTTAAACCTGATACATTTTACCATCTTTTTCGATCGTATTGTTTTAAATTTGAATTCAGAATACCATACGACATGGAGCTACGCCTAACAAGTCGGATATGCACCTTGTTAAAGGCAATTAATTTTTGAATAAAAAACATGTTTTATCAAATAAAGGTTTTGATTTAATAACGCGTGTTGCCTCCATGGGCATCTACCACAGCTCTCATACGATTAGGCATAGAGTTTATCAACCGCTCTATGAAATTTTCAGGGATCATCTCCCATTCCTCTTCTATGGCAGTTTTCAACTCCTGCATCGTCTGGGCAACTGGCTGACGAGCCATAACACGTCTTTTTAGCTCGTCCCACATGTGCTTAATGGGGTTCATGTCTGGGCTTCTGGCTGGCCAGTCCATAACTGTGATGTTCACATCCCGAAGATATTCCCTGACGATGCCGGCCGCATGGGCTCTTGCATTATCATGCATAAAAAGGAAATTTGGGCCCACATAGTCCGCGTATGGTATCACGTGAGGTTCTAAGCACTCACGAATGTACCCATTTAATGTTGGCAGCCGTGGTCCTGTAACAACCTCAAGTTGAGTTTTGCCGTAGGTCTTCTAGGTAGACCTTCTTCCTTCCATCATTGCCATGTAACACAATTTTAGACTCATCAGAAAAGAGTACACGGCTCCAATATTGCTGTGTCCAATTTAAATGACTGCGTGCGAAATGAAGGCGCGCTGTTCGGTGGGCTCGCGTTAGTTTGGGCCCATTAGCTGGCTTGTGTGGTGCCATATCGCGTTCTTTTAACCTTCTCCGAACAGTTCGAGCGCTCACAGATACTCCGTTGAAGTCGCGAAGTTGGTTTTGTATCTCGATGGAGGTAAGGAGACGATTTCTCAAGCTGGTCGTCACGATGAATCGATCCTGCCTTTCAGTTGTGACCCGAGATCGTGGCCTTCCTTGGCGACGAACAAAGCCGCCAGTCTCTAGGTACCTCCGATAAACATTTCGGACCGCAGATCGACTTAAATTAAGTTGAGCACTCACGTTTCTTTGGCCGTGTCCGGCCTGAATAAGTGCCACAGCTTGGGCGGCGACTTCAGGTGAAGTATCCATAGATTATTGACAGAACCTCACCTTAATGTTAAGAATAAGTAATGTTTGTTGCAAAACCAAAGAAATTAATCACTTTTTCAAGAATTAAATCCAAGTAAACCAATAAAACCAAGTTTTCTTAGTATTCGATTGTTTGATATCAACAAACAGGCTCCAAATTGTCTTTTGTTTCTTTAAATTCTGTGTTCGAAATTAAAAAAAATACTATTGAATGAAATTGTGAATGTGCCAGGTTCAAAACTGCATAAAAACTTTTTGCTCGACCTAATATAAAAATTTAGCTAGGACCAAACGAAACTGAAAATACAAGGTGGGCCAATAGATGTGTCCAGAAGTGTATAAAAGGGAGCATAGTTCACAATGTCAAGTTTCTAATTCTAGTTGTTTAGGCTGTGTTGATATGTATGTAAGCCTGAAGTTCAGCCTGACATGTTTAATTTTATTCAGCCCATACATTTTTGTATTTTTTGACAAATTAACCGTCAAATCAGGGTTTACCGGCAGTAAACATTGGTGAACGCGGGTCTTAGTCATTATGTCAGTTTTCCTTGTTTCATATTTAGATTAACTGCAAAATATGTTCTATTCATCCAGGTCATCAACACGAAACGGAAGAGTCCCGCGAAGCGACAGCCATCACCTCAGCCAGTCCCCGAGCGTCGACGACTAGCCCGACCTCTCGCGCTCAAAGAAGAATCTTCAGAAGACGACAGCTGGCCCGAAGACAAGCGACGACGCAAGCGACGAGCGCCCCCCGTCGCCCGCCGCCCTCGTCGTGTCGGACCCACCCGGAATCCACCAGACAGGACTATAGAAGAAACTCTCCTACCACCTCCAGATCTAACCGAACCGCCTGCTGTGATAACCGAAGAAGCTACTACTAACCAAGACACTCCGTTAAAAGAGGAGCCAGTGGAGAAATGCATGAAGTGGGAGGATGGAAGACTGAAGTACACGCCGGCGGTGGAGCGGTTGGAGTTCGCGTTTGAAAGCGTGCCTCGCAGCGAGCCGTGGTTCGAGACGTTCACCCGACAGGATCGGGATGAGCTCGTTGTCAAGAACGTGGCCAAGTATTTTGGTAAGTGTTTGAATACTTCGACTTGCTTGTTTGTCCAATATAACACTTATAAGATGGTCCACTGACTTAGCCACCAGTGGCTAGCGACAAGCTGTTTACATTGTTTTTGATACGTTTTGTATGAAGTCGCCGCACACGTGAAGCGAGTGGCTTCCACTCGCAACTTAGTGTTCGCGACATGCCACATTGGTGGCATCAACTCGTGACTCAGTGTTCGCGACATATCGCCGTTTTGACAAAACGTCTGTCATAGGGAATGGTGGTCGGTGCCTGCCACCGTCCTCCGACTCCTTGTGGCGGCCACCTTTGTTTGCGCGGGACTAAAAGACGTGTCTCGCGACAGCCCCCGGTGGCTGTGGTCGGTGGCCTATCTGCGCGAAGATTGATATAATTTTTTATTGGTTGTCACCTGGGTCTGTAAACAAGATACAATCTATTCTAAAGCTAAGTTCGCTCGAAACATTCGTTCGAAACATCACGTGACTTTTGCATACATATTTTGACATTTTGCGTTTGGCGATTACGAGGTTCACTATAGAATAGATTGCATTTTGTCTACTGGCCCTGGTAACTTACGGTTACGTAATTAATACCTAATTGTTATCAATTAGGTATATCTCACATACAGGTTGTCCCGTAAATTAACGTCAAGGGAGAGTAACGTCATTCTATTGCTCAAATACAAGAACTTTTTCTATGGGATCGAAATCTCAAAAAAAAAATGATTTCTTCATACAAACTGCTCTCAGCCGATCGGCACTTTTGTATAGGGAAGCCAAAAATTTTTTTGAGATTTCGATGTTGATCCCATAGAAAAAGTTGTTGTATTTGAGCAATAGAATGACGTCACTCTCGCTTGACGCTAATTTACAGGACACCCTGTATACACCAAACGACTTACTACGCGCTAATTAATCTAGTTATCTCACTGTCTTTTCCAGAGTTATACGCGAAAGACTCGCCGAAGTTGCCGTACGAAATCGGTCAACTACCGCCTCTGAAGCCCAACTGCTGTCCGCTCAGCGACCTCGTGCGGCGGGAGGAGAGGGCGGGCCCCTCGCGCGCGTACGGGACCCGCGGGACCAAGAAACAGCGGATACGCAAGCGCGTGGCCGCCGTCGTGGCCCTCGACGGACACCCGAGGAAGTCCCCCAGGTACTTCTTGACGACCGTCTTTGTGTAATAGTTTGCGGTCGGGCTGTAAAAAGCTATAAAAATTCAAATCTCGCAAGAAAAGTGTCCCAATACATATTGGGTACAAAATGAAATCTTTGCTGTTAAATTGAAATCCCTAAAAATAACATATTAATAAACTTTTTACACATAAAATTTCAGAAATGTGACTATTATAGTTTTAAATTATTGACGATTAAATGAACAAAAAAACTATTAGAGTTACATTTTCTCGAAGCAGACATTTTTGTAATGTGACTCTTTTTTTCCCGGGTAGTGATATCCAAAAGTAAGATATATTTTTCATCTTACCTGTTCGGAAAGTTGAACTTTCATGTGTAGATAGCCGGGTGGGAAATAGATTTTCCTCCTACTTTATACTCCACTCTTACTATTGAATAAAAGGCCACTATCGAGAGTATCGACAGTTATTGCAATAGTCAGTGCTGTATCAGCTATGGATAGTGATTTATTATTGAACTTTGAGTATTGAACTTTGATACTGTCGATATTATTACTATATGTCGATAGTATTTATATATACGGAGCTATCGATACTATCATTACTATCGATACTATCATTACTATCGGTAGACTATCGATACTCTATCGATACTATTGCTTTTGCCTAGAGTATCGATAGTCTAAAGATACTATCAATGTTTTATCGATACTATTGCTTTTGCCTCAACTATCGATAGTCTATCGATACTATTGCTTTTGCTTCAACTATCGATATTCTATCGATACTATTGCTTTTGCTACAACTATCGATATTAAATAGTAAAGCAATATTTCTTTTACGTCAACTATCGATAGTCTATCGATATTTAATCGATACTATTGCTCTTGCCTCAACTATCGATAGTCTATCCATACTATCGAAATATTATCGATACTATTGCCTTTGCCTCAACTATCGATATTTTATCGATACTATTGCTTTTTCTGAACTATCGATAGTCTATCGATACTATTTCTTTTGCCTAAACTAGATAGTCTATCGGCACTATCGATATTTTATCGATACTATTGCTTTTGTCCCAACTATCGATAGTCTATCGATACCCTCGATTTCCTCACAGTCGAAATGAAAAATAGTATGTTTAACTCGGGTGAAAGCACCCATTCCACTCTCGAGCTATTGGCGCTCTCACTTCGTTCGAGCGCCAGAAACTTCTCGAGTGGAATGGTCACTTTCGTCCCTTGTATAACAATCTACTATTTCTTAGAAGCTTTTCCAATAGTAATTAAAAGTTCACTGACTCACTCTTAAACCTGTATATTTAATATTTAGTGACAGATATTTTGGTAAGACACGGCAGAGTTTAATTTATAGTACCAAGATAAAGTCCTACATGAAGTTTCATTTATGTACATATTTTGCTCTGAAACTATTATATTTACTTTTACTTTACCCATGGTAAGTTTGCTACCATATATAAATTTCGCATGATAATTATCAAAAATAGCAATAATTTCTATTTCTACCCACAGGGAACACGCCTCCACTCTCGCCATCCTGGGCTCTGCGGGCCTGCTCCACAGGCGGAAACACGCCGACGACACCAAATCTACAGCTTCGGAGGACACAGTCAGCGACACTCAAAGCACCGTCAGAGTCGAACCGGTCGTTTCAGAAACGCAGGAGGCGTCCGAAAGACTCAAACAGTTCCTATCCGAAGTCTTCGAGGACGCCGCCGAATTCGACATGACCGAAGAACCGGTCGAGCCGAACGCGGCGCCGATCACGTCGGTCGCGCCCGACGTGTCGAGCCTCGTGTCCGAGTGCGAGCGCTGCGACGTCATCCGCAACGAGATACGCGCCGTCGCCTGTCGGCGGCGGCGCGGCAAGTTCAAGAAGAAGAACAGAACCGGCTGGCCGAGCGAGAGGAAGAGGAAGGTCCGGACGAGCGGGAGCGACGACACGACTCGCGTCGACCGCTCGTCCGCGGAGACCGAGGTCGACACGCGTCGCAGTACCGCGAGCGAGGACGACGGAAATCCGTCGGAGACCGAAAAAACAATCGAAAAGTCCAAATCGGAGGACGACGTCGCGTCGACGGAGGACCGAGTCAAAGTCGAGGATACCGACGAGGACGACAAATCGGTCCGATTAGATTTGAAAGTCGTCGTCGCGGACGAGGAGAAGCCGTCGCCGGAGAAGGACGACAAGCGCAGCTCGCGGTCGTCGCTCTCCGACACCGAAGATCGCGAGTTGAGGAAGAAGAAGCGGGCACTGCAGGGGTTGCTCCTCCAGCCGGTGGTCCGGGTGGCGCGCGTCGACCCCTCCGCGGCGCGACGACTCCGCTCGGCCGCGCGCCCCCCAGCACCCCGCGCGCCCCGCAGGTAGCCCGCCGTCTCGCGCCTCGTGTGGTGGATCATGAACCGATAGACTTAACAAGTGTTAGTGACTCGGATCGTAGAGGAGATATGAAATGAGGGCGTGTTCTGCGCGACTAGTGACTATCGATCTTCGCGGCGGATCGGTCACGTTTACCGGTCGTTTGTGTGCGTACACTGAGCGTTGTGAATTGAATGTGCTTCGTGAGCTTCCGAGTCTACTAGTAGTTGGAACGCGCACATACATTTGACGACAGATCCGCGAAGGATTACAGTGTTATTACATGTCTCTCTCTATGTTCTGAGGTTAGTGTTCGAACTCGAGACCGGTGTCCGAGATTAGAGTCGTTATTTATTTTGTATGTGACGTGTCGATGTTCACCGAGACGACCGACCGGGCGACGGGCCTAGTCTATTTTTTTAACGCGACGGAGCCACCGAACGAATGACCATTGTGCTATGTGTGGTGTGAACGTATTACGCCTCGCCCGCCCGGCGGACCGTCGATGGAAGTGGTGTTTTAAGTTTATTTCTAAAGAAAAGTAATATATCTCGAAGCTCGAAACTTCTGATTTATGTAAAATGTAAATATAGCTGTAATATATACGGACGTTTCGTCAGACTAGAGCGTGTCGTATGTGTATGTGCGAAGAAGTGCGGTGCGTTTAGATGTTGCGAGCTTAGTCTGTATATAAATGTTACTATGTACGTATGCTTAGTTTTTTCTTTTCTTTAAAAGATGATTTTGTCTCATGTCATTAAAAGTGTAAATGATGATTATTCTAACTTTGTATTTTTATTACGAGTTCCTCACCTACCCACACATACCACTTGGACATATTTATTTTTGCTAGTGATAAATCTCGCTGTCGCTACACAGTATAATCTACATAACAATAGAGAAGATAAAAGATAGCTACTCCTAGTCTAAATTACTTTACACAATAACACGCGCATATTGATGCGTTGTATGTTATACACTTGATAATATTTAATAGATTTTGGAGCTACACGCACACTAGCCTCTACATAAATAGGTCACGCGATTGATCGGGTCTAGGTATATAGTCCCGGCGCTTCGGGCGCTTATGTACCGACGCACGGCGTACATAGGAGGCATATACATACACTAACTCGCGCCGCGCGGCAACGGTTCGTATTGCGTCACCGGAGATACATACGTAGGTCTGTAATATCTACTTATTTAAAACGTTTGTATGGGTGGCGGGACCTAACTCTTCAATGATATGATTTGATGCGTAATATCAATTAACTGAAATAAATGTGGATCAGGAATGTTTCCAAAACTCGGCGCGGCGGTGGGATCCCCAGGCCAGGTGGAATTTAAAACTATTGCTGATCATCTTCAGCAATAATTTTAAATTCCACTAGCTATCATCTTGATAGATAATCTGTATTGCAGTATTTTCAGCTTAGGCGGTCTTATAGCTCGAAGCATTTTTTTCCAGTTAACTTACGGGTCTATAAATAGAGAGGTAGACCTTATTTGTTGAAAAATAAGCAGTAAGTAGAGTGGTATATGTTTATTATTAACTATACGAGTCCTGTGGAAGCATAGGTACTGTATTTCAGATAAAGGGTACGGACGCGTGTCACGCACATGTGACCTTGGCACCTACGAGAACTAAGTAGAGAACCGGGTTTCGTGACCGTGGATAAGCAACAGTCAAAATTAAGTTTTGGTTGTACTTATGCCCAAAGGATTTCTCTGCCATTCAACCATTAGGTGTGTACCACAGATTAGCTATTTGTACTAAAGTGTGTGTAGTACTAGGTTTTTGCTAAAAATCTAGCCAATGCCAGGATTGTCAGGGTAAGGCATATTTTGTAAAGTGATGAATTTAAGCTCTGATAACTTGAGACGTTATGAAAATACCTAATGTATTTATTTATTGAAATCACAAAAAAGTTGCCACTCGTGGTGTTTGCAAGTTTTTTAATATAAGAATAGAAAGAAGCAATTTATGAAAAATCAATTATTATTACAATAATAATCTTCCTTTATGCTTCAAAGTTGTCCCAGTAGTAACGTGAATATCAAAATAATGGTGGCGATAGTTAGCCATAACCTTAGCCTTCAAAATAAAAGCCTAAAGAAATATCTTTTTTTTATGAAAAGATCTGTAATTAATTATGTTCTAAACTTCTAAGACCCTGTTCCCCAATCCCTAAAACAGCAGGTAAACATTAATTCCCATAAAAAAAATGTCAAATAATTCTAAACTGGCTGATTAAAAAAAATAAACATGTGTTGGTGAACTTCATGCTAAGTGGGTAAAAATGGTAGTTTAACAAAACTATGAAATAAAATGCATTTTAAATTTAAACTGTTTATTACAGACATTTTATGCAGGTTATCCTGATAAAATGAAAAACATATGATCTACTCTAACAGCCATATAATCAATAACAGAATTTACACTTTGTACATCTTCACTGATGATGTTCAGCCGTGTTCACATTGTTCATTCTTATTTGAATAACAAGTAAATTAAATCAGAACTAGATACTAAGCTGAATCCCTTCATATCTTAGACCAACTGTAAATTTAAGTAAAAAAGAACTGTAATTTATCTGTTGAAGTGTCCAGATTTGATGCAAGTTACAGTTGGTCTAACACAAATATTTGAGATGCTGCAGGCCTATTGGTAAGGTTTATTCATAAACATCTTCTTTGTCTGCAATGTATTGGATTATGTCTCTTGGTCTAACCAGCCTCTCTGCATCTCCATCGGGAATTTCGAAACCAAATTCATCCTCCATTGCCATGATGACCTCTACATGATCCAATGAATCCAGACCCAGGTCAGTCATGAAGTGAGAATCCACAGACAACTGAAAAATAAATACTGCATTAGTTAAGTTGTTTTCAAACTCTTAACATAAATATTGTTCTTAAGTGATGATAAGCATTCACTTCACCATCTAAAGATTGATATTGCACTTGAAATATTGTTCTCACATACCAGGTGATTGCAGTATGCCAGAAATGTGTGTTTTACTACTGCCTCATTGTATTTTTTTAAAGTGCAATATCTAACCTCATCATAATTTACAGTACTCTTAGGCTCAATTCACACTGAAATAGCAGTGACGTGGCAAGCAGTTTTAAGCATTATGCACATTAAGTGCAATATAAAACATCAGATACTAATGGCATCCTCGCATGGTGCTTGAAATTTTAAGAAGCATATCTATATTTTTAGGGTTCCATAGCCGAATGGAAAATTTCTGTGCCAAATTAATGAATTTCATTTCATTTCAAAAAACGGAACCCTTATAGTTTCGTCAACTCTGTCTGTCTATCTGTCCATCCGTATGTCACAGCCACTTTTTCTGAAACTATTAGCATTACATTACATTAGTTGAAACTTGGTAGGTAGATGTATCCAGTTAACCGCTTTACTATTGTGATACAAAAAAAAAAAATATTGAAGGGGGGATCCCATACATGAAACTAAAACCAAAAAAATTTTTTAGTCGAACTTATAATATAGGCCTACCCTATAGGACCTTTAAAATGACATTGAGGTTCCTGAAACCATTTCTCTAAAAGTCTAACATTTGAGAGATTGACGCTTACAAAGTGGTAAAATGGGGCTACCCCATCCAACTTTTGAACTAAGCAACTGAAAATGGAAAAAAAATACATGATGTAGATTGTAACAAATTCTTATGAAAATTGGTTTGAATGAGGTCAAACTAGTAGTTTTTGAGATATAGCACATTTTCAACAACCGCAAACATAACTTCTTTCTTCATACAAACTATAAAAAACAAAGTTATATTTGCTGTCAACATAATATTGTGGTATTTTGTCTAAGTGAAAGTAAGTGGATCCTAATTCAGTTAATTAAGTTGGCACGGAACTCTTAGTGCGCAAGTCCAACTCACACTTGGCCGGTTTTTGACATTAAAACTGCTTACTGTTGGCCACTGCGATTTCAGTGTTAATGACCCTTATTGTAACAAAATAAAAAAAGTAGAAAATGTGAAAATACTATTTAATAATGAAGGGCTACCTTCTCAGGATCAACTTTGTCATAAAGTTGCAGAACAAGAAGCACTCTAGATTTTACAAGGTCTAACGTGAGCGGGGGACCACCACTGTAGTTGCGAATACCAATTTTCTGGGTCTGAAACAAAATTTCAATAATAAATAAATGTATGTACCTGTCGACCATTGAGTTTGTCGTAAGCCTGGCACACTTTCATGACTCGGTCCTCTATTTGCTGCGGCGAGAGCTTAGACTGGGCACCAGAGTATTGCTGTATTCGCTGACACTGTACCTAAACAGATTTTACATCTGTACATATTTTGTTATGCAACACTTTGAGGTTATAATGATTATAAATTTACTAGTACATTGTGAATAGTTTACATTATCAAATCAGAACCGTTTTGCAAAAGAAAATCATATGAATAAGGTATTTTCGATAGAAAAATACTGAAAATCACATTGTATTGATTGATAAGACCCCTTACCTCGTTTTGCAGTTTCAGAGCATTGTGAGCTTTAGCCAAAGTTATGGCTGCGCGGAACTTTTGTTGTAGGGCTACAGTTGAAAGCCGACATGCTACCGGTGTTGTATACGAGGTGGATTTTCGTAATAATCCACTAAAAGCACTTCGAACAAGATTCGCAGCAGCCATTTTTCAGACTTCAAATAAAAACCATAGACAATCTGCGCTGCGGTCTATCCATCTGTCAGTGAGTGCCGAATAATCGTAACCTGTTAAATCGATTAAATAACGGTATTATGTCGCCAGGTAACTCGTTATTTAAAAAAAAACCGTTGTATTGTCTTTGACACGCAGTCCGTCATCACTCATCTGTCAATATTTGACAATTTCATTCATTGTTTTTGTCTAGGACGTAGGGGGCGATATGGATTTACAGTTTTTGCAAAAGTAAATTATTAAAAATGGGCAATGCTGACACAAAACTTAATTTTAGGAAGGCTGTTGTACAGCTAACATCTAAGTCACAGGTAAAGGCAGACTGAACTATAATAAGTAGGTAAAATATAGAAAACTTTGTGTACTATTGATGATTCGATTTTCCCAGCCGATTGACGCAGCAGATGATTCGTTTTGGGATCAATTCTGGTCCGAGAGCGTGACTAATGTTCAGGACGTGTTCGCTCTGGTGCCTGGTGCAGAGATCCGCGCTTTGCGCGAGGAGTCTCCGAACAACCTGGCGACACTTGTTTACAAGGCTGTTGAGAAGCTGGTGAAGACTGTGGACAGCAGCTGTAGGACGCAAAGAGAACAGCAAACTGGTATCATATTGCTTTTACCAACAATGCTTATTTTAAACCTACGTTTGTTGCTGCTTTATAGTTTTTAATCCTTCTGAACTAAGATATTGATTTCTTATGTATAGCTCATAATTGCGATAGTTAATTTAAATAATCCAATGAAATTACTACGTAATTACAAGTGCATCCATTCAATTAGCTTTGCAGTTATTAATTATAGAATATGATTGAATTTTCTCCTTGAAATTGAAACTTTTTATGGCTTTTCTCTAGTTGTAAATATTATTCAACTTGTTGGTTCCTAGACATTCATGTGTAAGAACTTGTTTCTTAAAATAATTAACTAAAAGAAAGATCTTTGTTTTGAGGAGATATTACAAATGCCTATTTGCCACAGTGAATTATCTATTTATCACAATGTAAAGTATTTGAATTTTGAGTTATTGTATACATTAAAACACAATTTTAGGGAGACTCCCTGTGACCACGAACGCTGTAAAGTGTTTGAATTTTGAAACATCCAGTTTGTAAATCGCAATGTAATCCATAAAATTGTGTTTTAATGAGTTTGAATGTTTGTGTAAACATAAGAAACAAATATTCAATGGTATTATTTCAGCACTCAACTGCGCTCGCTTGCTGACGAGAGTGCTGCCATACATGTTGGAGGAGCCAGAGTGGCACAGCTTCTTCTGGTCATCTCTACCGGCTGCTGCTGAGAACGAGCAGTCAATACCGCTGGCTCAGTCTCTAATTAATGCCATATGTGTAAGTTCTATATGACTTATAGAGTTTTGTTATGCCATTTTTTACTGCTACTATTTACTTCATTAACTCATTATATTTTAGTAGGTCACAATTGAGAAGGCAGACCCCACCATCAGATGGGATTAATAATGCCCAGGAGAGAGAGAGATTTTAGTAGGTCACAATGAAAATAACAATTATGATAGAGTTGTAAAGGAATGGTACCTATTGCTATTAGAAACTTGATGATTGAAGTGGTTAAGATTGTCATTTCTTATGAGTTTCTACTTTCTCTATGATCATAATATGTTGTTTGTATCCACTATAAATAATATTTAAAATGAAAGTATTTATTTCAGACAACTATGATTCATAAAGTGTTAGTGAAAGGTTATTGACTGTGTTAGTATTTTGTATAATAATCTATACTATACTAAATATCATAGATTTTCTAGATACAACAATGAATGTACAAAAAGTGATGTCTAAAGTTTTTTGCTGTTGTTGCTCTGCCGTACCCTGGCAAGCATTGGTGATTGACTTCCAGATAATAATATTATATGTACCCTTCACAGGATCTCCTGTTTTGCCCGGACTTCACAGTAGTCAGCACCAAGCGATCTGGCCCGGTTAGTGCATATTAATTTATACATAAGAGATGAGATACAAGTAACTAGCAACTACAATTTTTATCTGTTCATTTGTTTGCTCTTGTTTAATTTTGCTTGTAGTTTGCTTAGGCAACTGCTTTTTGTTTTTGGGGTTCCATAGTCAACAAGGAATCCCTAAAATTCCGTTTTGTCTTTTTATTTATTTATATTAGGAAGACCAAGGTTTCTAATCTAAAAGTAACTATTAACAGTAGCATGAAAAAAAAAAAACCACTTATAGGTCCTCACAAATAGGAAATTGAATATAAAGCACAAACAGGACAAAAAATAAATAAATGAGAACATTGTATAAATCCCTATTACTTACATACTACAAGATATTTAGTAACTGAATTATATCTACTTATGCTTATGTATATTACTACTATAAATCATGCTTGAAAAAACGCCCGCCCAGCAGCCGCCTAATTGTCGATATACTAGTACAAAAGAGATCGAGATCGAACTCTTTGCACAGTTTGTTAAAATTGTCGCATGACCGCCAGAGATAACTATTTTGCCTATAGTTAGTTGAAGCCGGTAGATGTAAAAGTGGGTTAAATCTAAAAGGTTTTCTAGGTGCTCTAAAGAAGAGTTTAGCTAGAAGTTGTGGACAGTCTAATATACCAGTGGTAATCTTAAGCAATAATGTCATATCGGCTATTTCTCGTCGTAAATCGAGTGGAAGTAAGTGGTGTTGCCTACACAGGCTTAGACATTCAGAGGACACATATCGATCTTTCAAACGCAAGCAAAGAAATCTGATGAATTTCAGATGGGAAAAATAAAATACAATTATTTTGCTTTAAATTTCCGCTAAGAGACGCTAGCGCAGGCAACAAAACCACACCAACCGCAACCGCGTTGAGTACCAGTTCAGGCAAATGCAGAATGCACTGCCCTCCCTCCCTCAATACGCATGCACTACAGCTAATGCAGTTGTTAGTTACCAACACCAACGTGCAAAAAACCTCGACGCGTTTCGCCACTCCACGCGGCATCCTCAGGAGATGTTGTCGCCTCGGCTGAGCATGGACGACTGAAATGAGTCGCTGGCGCACAGGCCTTTTATACTGTCCCCACTAATGAGCTGACGTAATGGCTACGTTAACGTGATCGTTACGTAAACGCAAACAAAAAGTTAAAGTTAAAAAAATTAAAAGTTAAACCGTTGATGACTGATGGTTATTAATAACATTTTGTTGATTTGAAAATAGATTCAAAAGTGGGGAGGTGGTATAACTGACCTGTTCGTTCAACAATGTAAGCGTATTATCTTTATTATGTTTTATGATTTCTAATTGTTCCAGAACGGACAATTTAAAACTTTTTTCACATGTGTGTAAAATGGAAAAAGTATGATTATTAGGAATACTATGTCCTGAATCTAAAAGATGTTTGGCGAAGTGTGACTTTTCAGGATGGTTGTTTCGATACGCGGAAATATGTTCTTTATAACGTGTGTTGAAGCTACGGCCGGTCTGTCCTATATAAGTGGCGTTGCATGCACTACAGTTAAGCTTGTAAACACCAGATTTTTGGTGTTTATCAAGCTTATCCTTTCCGTTACAAATTAATCTTAAAGAGTTATTAGTGTTAAAAGCTACGCGTATGTTATGTTGTTTTAGGGTTTTAGAAATACGTTCCGACACCGTCCCTAAGTAAACTAAACTAGAATTATACCTGTTAACCTTTTCATTAGGAACAGAGTATAATAAACTAGTTATTATTTTATTAATTTTTTTTTATTAAGCTGAGTTTTTTTGCACGTTGGTGTTGGTAACTAACAACTGCATTAGCTGTAGTGCATGCGTATTGAGGGAGGGAGGGCAGTGCATTCTGCATTTGCCTGAACTGGTACTCAACGCGGTTGCAGTTGGTGTGGTTTTGTTGCCTGCGCTAGCGTCTCTTAGCGGAAATTTAAAGCAAAATAATTGTATTTTATTTTTCCCATCTGATAATTGATTTCCGCAAAGTAACGCCTGATTCTATTAATTATACTGATGAATTTCATCTGAATACTCTCTAAACGAGAAATGTAGACTTGATACCTAGGATTCCATATCTGAGAAGCGTACTCCAGGTGGCTGCAAACAAAGGTACAATACAGTATTTTATCTATCTTTCTTTCCGCGGCTTTGCGCAAAAACCGTTAGTGCTAGAAATCTATAATTTGGGATAAATATGTTTATTAATTACGCCAAGACAACAATCCCACCTCCACCTCATGGTCTTTCCCGCCTTCCGGCATATAGACCGAATCTCGGAAGACGCACCCGGCACTTGCGTCGAGGCTCTTTCCCGGGTTGAGCTTCTTGATGCTTCCTACAAATTTATCTGTTCCATCCCTTATTCTTATTTCAACTTTCCAAGAGAACTGTAGAATTAATTATAAAATCTTGATTTTTTTAAAACGTCCCGTTACCTACATAGTAGGTACCCTATAAATTTTGTTTCCAGCCGTTTGTCTGGTAGGGGATGGGGGGATGATTTATCCATCCCTATGATATTCACCCCCAACAAACGGTTACTCTTGGTAACTATTTTTATAACTTAAGCAATTATTTTGCAAGTTTTTACAAAATAAATCAAATTTCGCTCACAATAATTAATTGACTGTGTCATCCGGTGGGACTCGAACCCACGTCCCTTCGCTATCCGGTCGAGTGCTCTTACACTCAGTGTTAAGCTGATTTCATCTTAACTGTTGGTTAAATATTTGTAAAAATATTTCCATTGGATACATGCGGGTATATTCCCCAAGTATTGATGAAATCGAACGCCGGCTCACTGGCGTAGCAAGCACTTGTAAAAATTCGTCGACTGACTAACGTCCTCCGTAGCTTCGTTGGTAAGAGCACTCGCCCGGGTAGCGAAGGGACGTGGGTTCGAGTCCCACGGGATGGCACAGTCGATTAATTTTTGTAAGTGAAATTTGATTTAATTTCGTAAAAACTTGCAAAATAATTGCTTAAGTTATAAAAATATGACACCTCACATGTCAAAATCCCTGTAGCCGTTTGGGCTTTAGAGCGTGCCAAAAAATTGGAAATACATACATACATACGCTCAAGAAACATACCCTCCTTCTGTCACAGTCGGGTAAAAACAAGCCTTTCCATCCATCAATTCGTCGTCTACATCATTCGCTCCGCAAAATCGTTTTCATTCATGCAATCTATTTTTTTAAAAGCTTGTAGAAACATGCCTTTCCATCCATCACGTCGTCGTCTACTATCGTCAACATTATTTCAAGAAACCTGCTTCAAAAAGTAGCATAATGCAAGAAATATTAAAAAAATTGTGTGTAACTATTTTTTGACTAGTCAAATGTTAATTTTATTTTTATTTAATACACAATTGTCCTAACAGGAGCGTGCCGAGGAGCTGTCCTCGCTGGACAGCTGCGAGTACATATGGGCGGGCGGGGTCGGGTTCGCTCGCAGCCCGCCGCGCGTGGCGCAGCACGAGGCCGCGCGGACAGAGCTGCTGCGGTTGCTGCTGACCTGCTTCAGCGAGACCATCTACAAGCCCGCGCAGCAGGCCGCCACGCACCACAACAAGTGGATCGCGTGAGTATACAGTGTGGAAAAAACTACGGGCCCTCGAAGAGAACCTTAATTCCTTTCGTTAGCTCTAATTACTAAAAAGAATTCTTTTATTTTAAAAAATAATCCCGGGAATCGAACTAACTAAAGTTTAAAAAATCCTTGCTAATTTACTATGCGTAGTTTGGCAGCCTTCTCTTCACGTGACTAATTTTGTCGGCAATATCGCAGTCCCAGGCTTCCTCGCACGTATTCGTTGTGGATTTAATCAAGTCTGGTGACCGCACCACACCCACCTCAGCATCTTCATCTCTGCGGCCAAAATTCATAATCCTGTATGTGTCGGCAGCACGTCAATTTGCCTATTTGAACTACGAAAAATAACTGGCGTAGCAGCAAGCACTTACAAAAATTCGTCGACTGACTAACATCCCCCAGTACCTCAGTTGAAAAGAGCTTTCGCCTGAATAGCGAAGGGTCGTGCGCTCATGTCCCACCAGACAACGCGGTCGATCACTTTTTAAACAGCTTTTTATAGAGACGGTCCAAAGGTTAAAGTAGGGTTGTACAATAACGGTTTTTTCTTCCAGATACCTCACGAGTCCGGAGAACCGGCACGCCTTGCCTCTGTTCACGTCGCTTTTAAACACGGTGTGCTCGTACGACCCGGTCGGGCTCGGGCTGCCTTACAACCACCTGTTGTTCAACGACACGCTGGAGCCACTGGTCGAGGTTAGTGTCACACACACAAACACACACACAACTGCCTTACCAGGCCTGTGCACTCCCCGCGTAGGTAGCAAAAACGTACCGACGCGCGGCTACCCACCGTGGTGGGTTAATCAAGTTAGGTGTCGCGGAGCGAGCAGCGTCACGCGCGCGCGTTTATTCACCGGTGGCGCGTGGCACTACGTTGCTGGCTAGCCGAGCATGAATAAAGTGCTAGATGGCATTAGTAGCTTCTTGTAGCAGTCAACCCTATCGCGTCACATGATAATACGTTACTAAATAGGTTTAGTGTATTATAATTAATATTCCAGAGTTATAATTATCTTGCAATGGTTTTCTGTAAGTGTCTAAACGAAAATAAGAAAAGATGATATTTCTTTGAATTAATTGCAAAGTCAAACTTCTGTACGAAGTACTAGTACTTATTCTGTGCCCATACTCACACACTACACACATAAAATACACAATGTCTCGCTGCTTTAGTGGTTTCTCCATGAGGTCTCGAATTAGGCCGTGTTTCTTTTTTGAAATAAGTCAAAAACAAACAGCTCTGGGGACAAGGAATTTGTGATGTTAACACCCTCGTGCTTCGAAGTGCACTTAAATCTGTTGATCCTGCGCCTAGTCTCATATCGGGTGCGCACACTCTTGTGCACTATGTTAGCGAAAAAAAAACAGTAAAAAAACTAATTATAATTTTACAGGTAGCATTACAAATCCTAATAGTCACTTTGGACCACGACACGAGTAACACCCTCAATGAAGATACTGATGAGGTTGGTAAAATTTAATCGATAATATAATAACCTCCATAATATTGATATTGAACTATACCTCCCTAATATTTAGTGGATTTTTATGTTAATAATGGTACCTAATCTCAATACTTTAAAAAAAGCACTGCAATTAGTAAAGAGTCTGTTAGATTTTTTGTACTTTTTTAGAAGATATCGATGTTTTTGCAGTAATTACCTATTTTTTACACGATTGCCCAAAAAACGGAGTGTAATTTAGTTTAGAACTAATTATTTCCTACGACAAATCGCCCTCCATTTATTTACTTTTTGAATAAGGAGTACTTTCAAAAAAGTATTTTTTGCCAAAAATAACAAAAATGTTGTGCCAACAAGCCTAGGTTCCCACTTAGTGGCAAATAAATCATGGCAAATTCATTCCTACTCCAGAGTCTACCAGACAACCTCTTCATCAACTACCTCTCGCGCATCCACCGAGACGAGGACTTCCAGTTTCTCCTGCGGGGAGCCACGCGGCTCCTGAACAACCCGCTGGCGCAGACCTACCTGCCTAACTCGGCCAAGAAGGTCGCGCTGCACCAGGAGCTGCTGGTCCTGTTCTGGAAGTGCTGTGACTACAACAAGGTAAGTGCGACACCTGGAGACTATTCTAGTAACACCTGGAGAATATTCTAGCAATACCTAGAATTGATAGCAATCTGCTAGGTCATATCTACCTGTCCAACTCAGCCATGAGTGTCGCGCTGCACCAGGAGCTGCTGGTGCTGTTCTGGAAGTGCTGTGACTACAACAAGGTAAGTGCGACACCTGGAGACTATTCTAGTAACACCTGGAGAATATTCTAGCAATACCTTAAATTGATACCAATCTGCTAGGTCAGATCTATCTGTCCAACTCAGCCATGAAGGTCGCGCTGCACCAGGAACTACTGGTGCTGTGAACAAGGTAGGTGGATCAGCCGGAGACTGTTCTAGTAACACCTGAGTACTATTCTAGTCACACCTGGAGAATTGGAGTTCATTTTAGCAACACCTGGAGAAATTATTGTAACATCTGGAATTAGTAACAATCTGCTAGGTCAGACATATCTGTCCAATTCGGCTAAGAAGGTCGCGCTGTACCAGAAACTGCTGTGACTACAACAAGGTGAGATGGAGCTGGAAGACAAGTCTTTTAGCCATGATCCCTAGACAAGATGCAATCTATTCTCGCTATGCTATACATTAGGCCCTTCTGCGCGGATCCAATTGTTAGATAGGCACACACATTTTGTTGGCTTAGATTAGATTTGCTAAATTAAAAATAATAAATGTTGTTCCAGAAATTCATGTACTACGTACTGAAGAGTAGTGACGTGTTGGAAGTGTTAGTGCCCATATTGTACCACCTCAACGACTCGCGCGCAGATCAATGTAAGTTTATTACTAACATGCCACATACCCATTTGGGGTTGTATTTTGTGAATTTACCTTTTAACACCATGTAATAATGCTAGTCGTTTTTTTATGGGGATGAAACAAACACAATGACTTATTGACTGTTATAAAAATTAGTTTGCGACTGGACTCGATTCCAATGTGCCCTGTCTAAGATTAAATTTTAGCTCAGTCTCTCTCTCTCTCTCTGCTAAACAAACGAAAAGAGACAGACTACAATAATTTAGAAAAGTCAAATTAAGTGACGCGATATCTGACGCATTTTTAATAGTTGATGCGTGTTTTCACCTCATTCCACGTCTATTTTATTTATACTATTATCTCGTCCCCAGCGCGCGTCGGGCTAATGCACATCGGGGTATTCATTCTCTTGCTGCTTTCCGGCGAGCGCAACTTCGGCGTGCGGCTCAACAAGCCGTACACGGCCACCGTGCCCATGGACATACCCGTCTTCACGGGCACGCACGCAGACCTGCTCGTGGTGGTGTTCCACAAGGTGATTACCACGGGCCACCAGCGCCTGCAGCCGCTGTTCGACTGCCTGCTCACCATACTTGTTAACGGTGAGTTCACAGCAACTTAAACATGCACACTTTATTAATTCTCGTCTAGTTAGCGAGCGTAGTGTTGCGCGCCGCCGGTAATTTAAACGCTCGTTCGTATCACTGCTCGCTCGTGAGTCCCAACTTGATAAGCCCACCACGGTGAGTCGCCGCGCGTAGGTACGTTTGCATCACATTGCTACCTACGAGGGCAGTTACACAGGCCTGACAACACCATTAAATAACATTCACGGTTTGCGCTGTTGACGCCACTAGGGTCGCAGTGGAACAAAACGGAACTAAATTTTTTCGTACAGAATTTTATGAGCTTTTTTTTTATTATTATTATTTTATTTTAGTTATTATGTAGTACAGTAAAATTTCTCATGACGCTTAGCTGTCGAAATGTAACCAAAAGACCTTGGTATTTTGATGGTGAACCGGAGGGACAAAGTAAGTTTTGTTTCAAGAAATGTCTCCCCCTTCTGTTTCATCTCTGAGGGGTGGGTACTTTTAGTATGTTTGTCTCTTATGTTGTCCAAAGAATTTTGTAGTCAAAATTTCTGCTTTCGACCGTTTAGATTTCCATGTTCTTTTTGCAACAGTCATTTACTGATCTAGCCGGCAGCGATTCCGTTGTTTTGCCGTCCGCAAAAATTGACCCAAAACGTTCGGTGTTATGTCAACCATATAAGTTACTAATTTATACGTGTCGCAGTGTCCCCGTACCTGAAGACACTGTCGATGGTGGCGTCGACGAAGCTGCTGCACCTGCTGGAGGCGTTCAGCACGCCGTGGTTCCTGTTCGCGCGCCCGCACCACCACCACCTCGTGTTCTTCCTGCTCGAGATGTTTAACAACATGGTGCAGTACCAGTTCGACGGTCAGTAAGAGTCCTCGCAGACTACAGACTTTTTGTCGGCCGAATTAAATCAATCTCGATTTTTTGTGTATCCATTTAACACTAGGCATCCCATGTGGGAAAACAAGACATAATATGTAGTGTAAGACTTGGATGTTAGAGCTACTTGATCTTTTTTAGGGTTCCGTAGTCCGACAAGGAACCCTTATAAGATCGTTCAGTCCGTCCGTTCCGTCCGTCCTAGTCTGTCACAACAGAATATCTTCTACGTTTATAGACTGATTTGCATGTAACTTGGTTCGAGGATACTTCACATATAGATCTCATTTTAAGGGTACCTCCCCATACATGTAAAGGGGGGGTGAATTATTTTTTTGAGTGCACCCCCTTGTGTGGGGTATTGTTGAAAAGGACAATGAAAATAAGGTAGGGTTACCATACAACACTTTTTTATCACCTTTACCATTTGCGAGATATAGCCCGCCAAAGTCGTTTACACAGTGCCCCCCCCCCTGTAATTTCTAAAGTCTTAGACCTATAAACTTCAAATCACTCACGTAAAGAAACAGGCGCGGAAACTCTTATTTAAAATTGTTTCGGGTATCCTGTGATTAATACTTTTGAAATTATAAATATATATACTTTTTTCCAAAAGAACAGTATAAACTTAAAAAGATTTTTTGCCTATACTGTCTAATGTTCTAAGTTAATGGTATGGAACCCTCCGTGCTCGAGTCCGACTCGCACTTGTTAATCTTCTACATTTCCATGCTATAGAGTCAGTTGTACGCCTCCGCTCCAACTATTCTGCATGGACAGTCTGTACTCTGTTCCAATAGTAGACATCTACACACATACGTATGACTTGTATTTGTTTCACTGCTTCTTCTCAGACGTGCCTCTAGTATTAGGGAGGTGGTTTTTCTAACCACACCTTTATATATTGTTTTGTGGTTCTCTGTGAAATTAAAATGCTTTTTTCTTTGAGCACCGAAGTAACGTATCTGTTATTAAATTGGCAGGTAACTCGAACCTGGTGTACACGATAATCCGCAAACGCGCCGTGTTCCACAACCTGGCCAACTTGCCTCAAGAACACGCGGCCATAGCGCGCTCGCTCGCCGCCGGGAAGGGGAAGGGCTTTGCCGTCGCCGCCGCTAAGGCCACGCTTCCCAGGTAAGACTATATGCCATGAGTCGCTTCCTAAGGGAGACTATATGTCTTAGTCGCTTCCCAGGTGAGCCTATATGCACAGATTATATAATAGTTACTAAGTAACAGATAAATCACTCCAAGGAAAATCGTCCAACCTACTCTTATAATAGCCTACATTTTGTTGTCGCAGACCGCTGCGCCCGAAAATGTGCATTAAGTTTCGAACATTACGTTATTATTCCTCTGCAGCTACGCAACCTTGGAATAAAACTAATAATGTCAGGGTTGCCTCTATTAATACAAAGTTTTTTTATTGGAAGCCCCCGGTTTGAAAGACAACAGTTCCAGCCAAAATTAGTAGTTATTACTTTCTTAGTTTTTATTTTAGCTACAGTTATTTTAATAGAGGGAGTGTAATGTTTTGAAAATACTTAGTTTTATTGCGATGGTACGAGTATCTAGTAGGTTAATCAGGTAACCTAGTTATGAACAGTCGGAAGTACGTCAAGGTATAGCTACATTTGAACTACGAAAACAGATTTTATTACGAAGGGAATAGAAGCGGTCTCAAGGTCAACACGTGTAGTGACTTGCGGTGTGTAAGTACATAAGGCCGCAAGTCAGACTACTCCACTTTGACCTTGAAACCGCCTCTATTTCCTACGTAATAAAAGTGGTTGTAAAGGGTAACTTGACGTGATGCCGACTGTTCTGGATCTAAAAACCGTTTTTTTTTAATCCAAATTTTTTACTACAATATTTTTATTTGTTTGTGTACCCTATTGATACTACGCCGCGCACACTCACACGCATACCTGCCTTATTTTTATTTGTTTAAAACGTACCGTGAGAACCCCGAAGATCGAGTCGACATCGAGACGTTCCCTATGACACATATACTAGACTGACCAGAGTGCTTTCGCCGCGTGTGTATCCTGTGAAGCTCCTTACAGACATTTCGAGTGATTGTGGCCTGTGAAGTGATACCTGAACCCTGAAAGCTGATGTGGCAAGTACCTAGCTATAAGTGCTCAGACCTGACTGATTTTCCACATATCATTGTCGCCCTCCACGTGTAATCCACTGCCTAAACTCTCAAACATAATTTGTTATATTTACATAACGATTACATTGGATTTTACCGAATGCCAAGATATTACAATTTAACACCAAGAAAGTGAAATACAAATAAAAAAATTAGGTAGTATTTACATACCTATTTCATAAAAACTATTTTGTCACTTGAAGCAAATGTCCAAGTTCAATCAAACAGCTATAGGTAATTTAATACCTATAGTGAGAAAAAAAGTAGATTTCTTGTGGCGTACTTACTTCTTAGATTTTGAATACTTACAACCATTAACTGCACATAAATTACTAGGTATATCATTCTTTTTCGTTCCGTTTTTTGTTAGCAAGTTTTTACGTAATTAAATTAAATTTAAAAAGTGCAAACATTCGAGACTTGTAATACATTGTCCAGAATTGTATTTACATCTGAGACTAATTCATGACTTATATGCTTCTGGTTGCATTTGTACAGTAAATGACCGGATATGTAAACCATGTCACTTAATTGGTTCGCACAAAAACGAACCGACCGTAACACAAATACTTCAACATAGCGTGCACGCGCGTCCGACGGTTGCTGACAACCTACTGATTTACGCACTGACGTCGGTGCGCTCGAGAGTAGGCTATTAACGCGTGCAAGTACATCGAGTGAGAGATGCCTGCTATATGTCTCATGTCATGTCTCTCATTCCCTGGTCAATCTACTTCAAGGGCTTGTCCGTCGCCGCCGCCAAGGCCACGCGTCCAAGGTCGGACTATAAGCCATTAGTTGCTTTCTAGGTGAGAATATATATTTTAGTCGGTTCCGAGGTAAGACTAAATGTCTATGTCGCTCCCCATGTGAGAAGATATGCCATAAATCGCTTCCCAGGTGAGTCTACATGTTTTCGTCGCTTCCCAAATGAGACTATATGCTTTAGTCGTTTCCCAGGTGAGGCTATATATCATAGACGCTTCCCAGATAGCTTTATGCTTTGGTCGCTTTCCAGGTGATACTACATCTCTATCTCGGCCTCTCGGTAAAAATCGGTCCAGCCGTTTTTGAGTTATAAGTGTTCAAACAAACCCGACTTTTTTATTAAGGTTTTCCAGAGTGATCCTTCTGTACTTGCACTATTATTTATTCTGTGGTCAAAGGCTGTATTATTGTTATTAAATTATGACTGATGCTCAATTCGTTATATGACAGGTCTCGCAGCGCTGAGTCGGTGTCAGAAACAGTGATGGAGGGTTCTCGACCTGCGCAGCCCGCAGAGCCTGGCACTCTCAACCCTACCCTCGCAGAAACACCAGGTAATATTTTAATGAACAGTTTTACTTGAGGCATCGTTATGGCGATGTCAGCATGCGTCAAGAAATGGCGGTAGGAGTTTTTGGAAATATGTAATTTTAAAGGAAGCGGAATTTTGTTTATTAATTTCATAAAAGCTAACATTAGATGGGAAAAATAAAATACAATTATTTTGCTTTAAATTTCCGCTTAGACACGCTAGCGCAGGTACCAAAACCACACCAATCACAACCGCGTCGAGTACCAGTTCAGGCAAATGCAGAATGCACCGCCCTCCCTCCCTCAGTACGCATGCACTACAGCTAATGCAGTTGTTAGTTACCAACACCAACGTGCAAAAAACCTCTTTTTACCTACCTTTGTTATAAAAATATTACATAATCGTATTGATACAAAATAACAGTCGGCTATGACCTCTGTGCTGCACAATAACCGTAACTCGGTTCCGCCGCAGCGATAGCGACGATGACGGAGCGCGAGTCGGCGCACCCGGTGGCGGCCGCGGACAGCTCCGCGCGCCTGCTGCCGCGGCCCGGCGGCGACGGGCAGGACCGCGCGCCCGGCACGCCGCCGCCGACGACGCACCACGACGACGAACGGGTAACTAATACTAGATTGTTATGCAAGGGACGAAAGTGACCATTCGTGAGAGCGCCAATAGCTCGAGAGTGGAATGGGTGCTTTCACCCGAGTTAAACATACTATTTTTCATTTCGACTGTGAGGCAATCGAGGGTATCGATAGACTATCGATAGTCGTGGCAAAAGCAATAGTATCAATAAAATATCGATAGTTGAGGCAAAAGAAATAGTATCGATAGACTATCGATAGTTGAGGAAAAAGCAATAGTATCTATAAAATATCGATAGACTATCGATAGTTGAGGAAAAAGCAATAGTATCGATAAAATATCGATAAAACATCGATAGTATCGATAGATTTTCGATAGTTGAGGCAAAAGCAATACTATCGATAAAAAATCGATAATATCTATAGACTATCCATAGTCTAGGCAAAAGCAATAGTATCGATAGAATATCAATAGCATCGATAGTCTACCGATAGTAATGATAGTATCAATAGTAATGATAGTATCAATAGTAATGATAGTATCAATAGCTCCGTTGATATAAATAAATACTATCGATAGTATCAAAGTTCAATACTAAAATCACTATCGATAGCTGATACAGCTTTGACTATTGCAATAACTATCGATACTCTCGATAGTGGCCTTTTATTCAATATGTAGTAGGAGTATAAAGTAGGAGGGAAAAGCTATTTCCCACCCGGCTTTCTACACATGAAAGTTCAACTTTCCGAACAGGTGAGATGAAAAACATAATGTAAGGTCACCTCTGAGTCAAACACCTTTTTCTTACCTACCTAAACCCACCGAAAGCGAACTTCATTCTTATAGCAATTTACAAATCTATTTTATGACGTCATATCATGCGGCGCGCTAGGGTGAACTGTTACAAGAAGCTACTATCGCCACCTACCGCATCTCACTAGCATTTCTTGTGTTCGTCCAACCAGCGACGTACGTCACTCGTCGCCGGGGAATAAAACGCGCATGTGAGTTAGTGACCCAGTATTTTTACTAACTCGCAAGTCCCTACAAAATGGATTATATACAACCCAATGGGTCGCCATTCTTGTAACGATTCACAAAACACTAAACTAATTTAATAACGTCATATCATGTGACGTGCTTGGGTTGACTGCTACAAGAAGCTTCTATCGCCATCTAGCGCACCATTCTAGCACTTTACTCGTGCTGGACATAGTAAGGTAGACCGCACGCCGCCGGTGAACAAAACACGCGCGCGTGTATCACTACTCGCTCACAAGTCCCTATTGGATATCCTACTACGAGGCGCAAAGGTACGTATAGTACATGGAGAGTGAGACATGGCTTGCTTGCGGGTGGAATACAGGAACGTATGATAGAACGGGGAATTACAGGCGAGCGCTTCTAGCTTGTTTTAATTTTGTCAAAAACACGTATATAGAAGAGCATGATGTAACTAACCTATACCAGGCCTGTGTATCTTCCCGCGTAGGTAGCAAAAACGTACCTACGCGCGGCGACTCCTAGGAAAGGGCCTAAACAAGTTGGGTGTCGCTAGCCGGCAGCGACACGCTCCCGTGTTTTATTCACCGGCGGTGCGCGACACTAGGTTGCTGGTTAAATAAAATAAAGTCCTAGAAAGATGCGCTAGATGGCGTAAGTAGCTTCTTGTGGCAGTCAACCCTATCGCGTTGCGTGATAGTACGTCACTGAATAGGTTTAGTGTATTATGAGTTATAAGAATGAAATTATCTTGCAATGTATTTTTGTAGGTGTCTACACGAAAATGTGCTTGAGTCTGAGGCGAACTGAATTACACTATATCGTTGACAACATTGAGTAGATATTTCTTTGAATTTCATTGCAAAGTCCTACTTCTGTACGTAGTACTAGTACTTATTCTGTGCCTGTACCTAAAGGATTATCCTTAATTAACGGATTACCTTGTATAAATACAATTCATACAGGCAAAAATATTGAAGTCTTCGTTATTACGACGCATTCTTTCTTTCAGAGGGACAGCATAAGAAAAGACAGCACGGGATCTATCAGGCCTAGCGAAGAATCAGATGAGGCCGGTGCGTGGCGGCCGACCAGTGCCTGGGTGGCGAGCTGGCGAAGCAAGCTGCCTCTGCAGACCATCATGAGGCTTCTGCAAGTGTTGGTGCCGCAGGTTGAGAAGATATGCATTGACAAGTAAGTGGGGCTACCTCAGGGTTCTGATTCGGGTCCTTTATGTTATATTGATCAATGACACTGAAAAAGAACTGGCGGCTCATAAGTGGCAAGCTGGCGAAGCAAGCGGCCTCTGCAGACCATCATGAGGCTTCTGCAAGTGCTGGTGCCGCAAGTTGAAAAGATATACAGTCGAGCAAATTGAATCATGACCCACTTTGCCGATTATTCCTTTGCATTCATAAATGTAGTAAGGTTTTCTTCGCTGTCATGCATGTTGCACATTGTACGTTTTAAATATGAATAACCTTTATTATCACTGCACTAGACATGTTTTAGATAAACCAGTCTTAATATGAATTTAAAATAAGTCCATAATCCAAACTCTTTTTACTACGAAGAAAAATGTATTATAATTTAAAAAATAAAAAACGTCGTGTGTCAAATGTCAAGTATACTTAGTAAGTCTGAAATTGTATAAAAACCTAAGTCAATATCTACAAACAAATCGTATAATGGCCAATTTGGCAGAACTTAAATGGGGCTACCTCAGGGGTCTGGTTCGGGTCCTTTATGATATATTTATCAATTAGACTTAAAAAGAGTTGGTGGCTCACAAGTGGCAAGCTAGCGAAGCAAGCAGCCTCTGCAGACTATCATGAGGCTTCTGCAAGTGCTGGTACCACAGGTTGAGAAGATATGCATTGACAAGTGATTTGGACACTGCAGGGCTCCGTTTTAGGTCCTGTACTTTATATTTATTTATTTAGGAACAGCAACAGAACACAAATTGTAACTTACATACTTATTACACAATTTAACAAACACTGCGGTAAATTTGCATTCCGGTTACAGCTATATATTATGTATTAAGTCTATTCCGTAAAGTGGGAAGCTAGAGACCATTATGCAGGTGCTACAGGTACCACTAGTTGAGAAAATTTGTATTGACCTGGTGACTGGGCTCTATTTTGGGGCCTGCACTTTATACGAATACTAGCACTTCCCCGCGACTTCGCCTGCGATAATAGTCTGTTTTCCATACAAATCTCACTCCCCTGATGATTTTATATCGCGACAAAAAGTAGACGTCCTTCCCAGGGTCAGTATTTTCGGAGCCTACTATTGAGTAGGCTCTGATTCGAGGGAAGATTTTGTTTGTTTGTCAATACAAAAAAACTATAATATTGTATAATTATAATATTATTGTAGATTTTCAGTAAGATACACTTGCAGTATTCACGATTATTTAAATTTTCTACACAGGGGCCTGACGGACGAGTCGGAGATCCTCCGGTTCCTGCAGCACGGCACGCTGGTGGGCCTACTGCCGGTCCCGCACCCGATCCTCATCCGCAAGTACCAGGCCAACGCCGGCACCGCCGCCTGGTTCCGCACATACATGTGGGGGGTCATATACATACGGTAAGGAATGGTAACAATAATGTTTAAGAGTTTAGGCAGTGGATTACACGTGGAGGGCGACAATGATAGGTGGAAAATCAGTCAGGTCTAAGCACTTATAGCTAGGTACTTGCCACATCAGCTTTCAGGGTTCAAGTATCACTTCACAGGCCACAATCACTCGAAATGTCTGTAAGGAGCTTTACAGGATACACACGCGGCGAAAGCACTCTGGTCAGTCTAGTACATGTGTCATAGGGAACGTCTCGATGTCGACTCGATCTTCGGGGTTCTCACGGTACGTTTTAAACAAATAAAAATAAGGCAGGTATGCGTGTGAGTGTGCGCGGCGTAGTATCAATAGGGTACACAAACAAATCAAAATATTGTAGTAAACATATCGCCCGCCCTAAACACGTCAAATGTTTACGAGAAGGTCAGGAAGCAAAGGGAAAGGAAGTTCACTGGACAGGAAGACGAACTAATTTCGTCAAAGATCTCTTTAGGCTACCGGTAGGAGTTTTAACATCTACCACACGAAAAACTTGGTCTTGGCCAGGGTATAAATTAATAATGCGTCCACGACGCCACTGCAAAGGGGGAAGGTTGTCATCTTTTATGAGTACTAGCTTACCCACTTTAGGAGGATCACAAGGAGAGGTCCAAATATTTCTAATTTGTAATGTATTTTAGTATTCTAAATGCCAGCGAGACCAAAAGTGCTGGGTAATTTGTTGGATTAGCTGAAACCGTGTAAGGCGATGCAATTTTACGTCTTTATAAGGGTACTCCGGAAGTGCAGTTAAGGGTTGTCCAATTAAGAAATGGCCGGGAGTTAACACTTCGACATCATTAGGGTCCGGAGAAAGTGGGCACAATGGGCGTGAATTTAAAACTGCTTCAATTTTAGCAAAAACAGTGGTCAGCTCTTCACACGTAAGGGGGGTATCGCCTACTACTCGTTTTAGGTGCGATTTAACCGCAGCTTCAAAAAGACCTCCCCAATGAGGGCAAACAGGAAGATCGAAAACCCAGGATATGTTCCGCTTTGAAGGCTCAGAACCAATAGCCGCCTGGTTTTGAGACAGGAAACACTCTAACTCGTTCAGGTAATTGTTGGCACCGATGTAATTTCGACCGCAGTCGGATCGGATTAGGCGAGGTACACCACGACGCGACACGAATCGGGAAAATGCCGCAATGAAGGCTTCAGTAGTTAGGTCCGACACAACCTCAAGGTGAACGGCTTTAGTGAAAAGGCAGACAAATACACACAGGTAACTTTTCACTAACCTTTTGTTCCTATAGGCCTGGACTTTGGTAAAAAAGGGTCCTGCAAAATCGGTACCTACATCGTCAAACGGTCTAGCAGCCGTGACGCGGTCTTTAGGTAGGTCTCACCCATGAAGGGTTGAGATACAGCCGCCTTGAGACGATAACAGGGAAGGCATTTAAAAATCACATGCTGAATAGCTCTGCGTGCCGACAAGATCCAAAACTCTCTATTTAACATGGCAAGAATTGCATTAACACCTGCATGAGCATTCTCGCGATGGTAATGTGAAATAAGGATGTTCACGAAATTACCATTCTTAGGTAGAAGAAGGGGATGGCGCGCATCAAAGGATAGATCGGAGTTTCGTAATCGGCCTCCAACTCGAATTAGGTCTCCGTCATCCAGAAATAAATTCAATTTTCTCAGGGAGTTAGTGATAGGATCGCCACGCCGTAAGCGATCAAGTTCATCAGAAAAGGAGGTAAATTGAACAATTTTCACTAAAAACAAAAGGGACGTTCCTCAGGGCTCAGGTAGGACGAGTAAGATTTAGGAAATAAAAACCGCCTTAGGTAACAAGTCACGTTTATTAGCTTGTTGAAAGAACTATACCGCTCTAAGAAGAATGAGGGATCCGGGGTAGGAACATCGGCAGAGACTACTAAACAACGTAGTCCAGGGAGATCACTACTTGGGTTAGGTTCCGAAATACCGGGCCAGTTGTCAGGAGACAGCGTCAACCACAAAGGTAAAAACCAAAGGGAGTGGTCGATCAGTCGGGTGACTGACATACCTCTCGATGCACAGTCACTAGGGTTCATGTAGCCTGGGACGTGCCTCCATTCACTAGATGTAGGACTATTATTAATCTGGGAGACACGATTAGCCTCAAAAGTCTGAAGGAGGTGAGGAGTGGTTTTTAACCAACACAACACGATTTTACTATCCGTCCAACTATGGATTGAAGTCAACACAGACGACCTTTGCAGACAAAAAGCGACGTGATGAAGTAATTTAGAGAGGAGGGTAGCTCCCAACAATTCCAACTTGGGAATTGTTAAACGGGTCCGAACAGGGGCAACTTTAGATTTAGCCATAACAAGATGGACGAAGCAAACACCAGACGGAAGTTCCGCACGTAAATAAACAGCGGCAGCATATCCCAATTCAGAAGCATCACAGAACCCACATCAGCTTTCAAGCTGGGAAGAATGTCGCGGAATGGCCACTTCAATAACCTTCGCTAGGTCCTGAACAAATGCAGTCCACTCTAAAGACAGGGGTTCATTTAAAGGATCATCCCAGGATAAGCCTGACATCCATAAGCGTTGGATAAATTCCTTAGCCTTAAATACGACGGGAGATATCCAGCCACAAGGGTCATACATACGGGCAATCAAAGATAAAACTTTGCGTTTTGTAATAACTGTATCACGGGTATCACAGGTATAATTGTAGGTAAATGAGTCACTCACAGGATTGTATTGGACACCTAAAATAGCGACAGTCTGAGGATTATCTGGGTCTGAGAATTAATGAGGAAGTTGCAAATGATCCGGGGGCATATCATCTAGGAGCTCGGGCCTGTTACTAATCCAGTTACGGAGTTCATAACCACCAGAGGCCAATACTCCTATAAGCTCAGTTTTCAAAGCCCGGGCAGACGCAACAGTATCAGCACCAGTAAGACAATCGTCGACATAAATATCTCTCTCAAGGACTTCAGCAGCTCGAGGGAAGGTAAGTCTCTCTTGTTCAGCGAGCTCAAGAAGGGCACGAATTGCAATGAATAGACTGGAACGAAGACCATAGGTATTGGTATTAAGTTCATAGGCAAGAAGTGGCTGAGAGGGATCCTCACGCCAAAGCACAAGTTGGTACCTTCTATCATCAGGATGTACCCAAGTCATACGAAACATCATACGAATATCTGTAACAAACACTACCTCGTGCCTGCGGAAATGTAGGAGAATGTGAGAAATATCTGTATCTGGCCTGTATGTAAACATTGATTCAGGGACACTTTTGAGGACGTAGGACTACTACCATCGAACACAACACGTATTTTGTCACCAACGGACTTAAAAATTCCATGATGAGGGATAAAATAATGTTCCCGGGTCGAGTCATATGAAGAAAGGGACATATGGTTTAGGTCAAGGTACTCGCACATAAAGGAAATATATTTCTCTCGAAAATTAGGATTGGCTTGCAAACGCTTCTCAAGATTATGGAATCGCCGTAAGGCATTGGTTTTAGAATCACCGAGAGGTGGACGATCATGAAGAAAAGGGAGTCTAACCATAAATCGACCATCGCTTTCAAGAGTGGTAGTTGCTTTAAAAAAGGTTTCACACTCTATATCCAAGGGGTTTGCAACTGGAGATTGGGGGGCCTCTTCGATTTTCCAGAATTTTTCAACTATTTGGGACAGCGAGACTCCAGTCATGGGGGGTTCCAATTCAGTAAATCCTCCATAAACAGGACCACACAGGACATAACCAAATATCGTCGAGATAGCAGTAAGGCCATCAGGGGACACAAACAACTCGGACCTTAAAAGGCGACCAATGACGTCAGCTCCAAGAAGTACACTTATAGTACCAGGTTTGTAAAATAAAGGGTCAGCAAGAGGGAGGTGCTTAGTACAGGTAATTACACTTTTAGGTAAGTCTACCTCTGGGAGGGTACCAGCAATCACATCAACAACTATTGCACTGGTAGAGATTTCTGGAAAGGTAGAATTAACTGGCTGAAATGAAAAGGATACAATGCTCGGGGAATTAATTGCTTGAACATTACCTATTCCACGAACAGGAACTGGAGAAGGAATGATAGGTAAGTTCCTGTGGTCAACAACAAGCTCAGTAGTAAGAAGGCAGCCCTGAGCACCAGTGTCACATAAGGCACGCGCTTTCACATAATATCCAGACGAGGTTTTAACATGAATCAAGGCCGTAGGTAAAAGAACGAGAGATTTGCGAGGTAAAGATGTAAAAGCGGGTATGGAAGGGGGGCTATCTAGTCAGAATTGTGGGGCCTCATTGTACTTATGATGAAATGCACGTTCATCCTGGGTTCTTTGACCTAGAGGGGCATTATAAGTAAGGTTACCGTTGGGTGCAGGTCACCACCTGCTGCATCGCCCGCCCGAACGGGGAGGTGATGCTCTACGGGAATCACGAGGGGGCGGGGTACGAACACGGTGCCATTCAGTACGTGGGGGTGACGCACGGTCCGTTAAGTGACTTTGTGGAGATTGCCGCGGTTAGTTAGAAGCTAAGGCCGCGACGTCTCGGTATGAGCGCTCGCGATCGTAATTCACAGGAGAGGAGTCATCATAACACAGTGACGTGTGATGACTGGAACGGCGGCACGTGCGGCAGCGATAATTTCGAGTGCATTGGGATATGGAGTGTTTATCCAGGCATATATATCAGGTATATCAAACGTAACTCGTAAACAACTCGCACGCGGTCACGCGTTAATGGCGTGATCAATAGGGAAACAAAGCGCTCGCGCACCTCACTTGCACTCAAAGGGTAGGTAATTAACGCGCTAATTGATTTAATCGACACTTATGTAAAAGGGGTTGTACTCGAATGTTAATAAGGAATTTACTGTAAATGGGTTAGGTATATGACGAGACGTTTTGTTCAAATTACAAAGGAAAGTAGCAAATAAATAACTCTCAATTAAACAAATTACGTTACTAACAAGGGGTCCTAATAAAAAACTACGTTATGCTACCAAAATGTTTGAAAGTTTAGGCAGTGGATTACACGTGGAGGGCGACAATGATAGGTGGAAAATCAGTCAGGTCTGAGCACTTATAGCTAGGTACTTGCCACATTAGCTTTCAGGGTTCAGGTATCACTTCACAGGCCACAATCACTCGAAATGTCTGTAAGGAGCTTCACAGGATACACACGCGGCGAAAGCACTCTGGTCAGTCTAGTACATGTGTCATAGGGAACGTCTCGATGTCGACTCGATCTCCGAGGTTCTCACGGTACGTTTAAACAAATAAAAATAAGGCAGGTATGCGTGTGAGTGTGCGCGGCGTAGTATCAATAGGGTACACAAACAAATCAAAATATTGTAGTAAACAAATAATAATAAATTGTATCAACAAACACACCAATTACCTAGCCCCAAACTAAGCGTGAACTTGTGCTATGGCGACTAGGATAACGGATAGACATATTTATATACTTTTATATTTACAAAGGCAATCTATTTCAAATTTTATTTACTCGATTCGCTGGCTGGCGACACAAAGCAGATCTTAGTTTCCGACACCTAGGCTAGGAGGTAGGTTTCCGAAGACTCAAACTCGGAATCGAAAACTTTGACGTTTCTTCCACTATGCAAAAATGAGATTAGCTTTCCAAAACTCCGTTCGGAAAGTATGTTTGACATTCGCATTCAGAAAGGATCCGACACGGAAACTTTTTCGACGTTTGTGAACAAGGGTGCTAAAGACGCCTTTCTTTCCGATTCTTCGCAATCTCTTGCCACTTGGTTAGAAGTTTCTATCTTCCCTTCTCCACTGGATTCTTCATGATAATAAAAAAAAAAAACATTTATTTTAATCATATACGGCATAACATTCAAATTAACGAAGCATCTATTTTACCATCTGGGCCGTGTTTCAGAAAGGGTAGTAGGGAAGTATTACGACTTTTACGCTTTGGGAAATGTCCTGGTGTAGACAGTTGTCTATGGATTAAACTTTTAGCAGATTTATCAACATAACGGTTAAAATAATAGGTTGCCAAATAAAAATATGCCTCACTTTATTTCCAGAAACGTGGACCCGCCTATATGGTACGACACAGACGTGAAGTTATTCGAGATACAGCGGGTCTGATAAATTCTACACACGCACGGTTAGTCTAATGCACTGTACCAAAGTTCGCGAGTATTTACCAACGTTCCTTAGCCGTAGACAAAATGCAATCTATTCTAAAGTGATGTTCGTTATCGCTAACAAAATGCATGTAACTGACATAGGCGATCGAAATATCACGTGACTTTTGTATAAATTTTGTAGCCGTTAGCGAAGTTTGCTATAGGAAGATTGCATCTTGTCAGGTATATAACCGTTTTAGCCACTTTGCGCCGAACATGTTTAAATAATACTTCTGACTCTTTCGATTTCAAATGATTGTTGGAGATAAAATGCATACATCTATGTACCTTTTTACCTGTGTAAACCTATATGATTTTGGTTATTACAATTTCCGGTTTTGCCTGGACGCACTTGGGGTAAGAAAGTGCATGGCTCACGCGTACGCAACATAAAACTAAACTAAAAATAAAATAAATATATTTATTTCTCAGACAGCTAATAAATAAGTCCTCTGCATTGGTACTTAATATCTTATTCCGTTTATGTGATTTGGCTATGCGACACAAGGAAAAGCAGCTTAAATATTACAGACATATATTACAGGCAGTTTGCTGAATTGAGACACTATTTTATATTTAAAATTTAGTATTAAGTGCTAAGATTCCTAGAAGAAGCAAGCAATGTTGAAATCATTGAATGCAGTATTTATTACATTTAAAAAGGACCGTTCAACAAATATATCCTATTTAAAATATTTAAAGTACGAATTGTTCATGTGGCATAGCCTTGGGACATCCTGTATAGCGTGTGCGCATCAAATTAAATCACATGATTTAATAAATCTAGGTAGAATTTTGAGAGCATTTGTCTTATAAAATTCTTTAATTATTATCTTTCGATATGTTAAGAAATTTTCAAATTATGTTTATTTAAAAACTGCTATTTATTATTGTTGTTTGTAATCAAGTTCAAACTTTACTGAATATATATACGTAATTTTAATGTTGCTTGATTTTGTTAATTGAATTAAATTACAAAAACTTCCTTCCGAGTACAATAGTTATACTGTTATTTAGCTGAATTTTAGTTCATTATGATATGTAGATACGTAATAATACCATAGTTTGTTTTGTTATTAAATTATAATTCTATGAAGGGATATTCACAATGTTAATATCGAATATATTATATTTTTATTTTAATTAAAAAATAAATATATTTTTATCATTAATTTTATAACAATATTGAAAAACATGATTGATTAGGTTAACATTTCTTATCTTATGATGTGATTCAAGTTTTTCTCTCTGTTTCATACTGTGGCTGTATTTAAAGTGACAACTTGACTAGTCATATTTTAATTTTGTATGTATCAAGTATCAACTATGCAATGTGCATTTCTGTGAAGGCTGTATGTATATGTATCCTCAATTAGCTGATATTTCTTTGGATGCATGTGGACTTGCAACATATTAGTATCATTAGTTTTTAATTTTTTTAACACTCGCAGTGTTCTTTCTTATTTATATAATCCACGTCCTTTGGCTTTGGCCCGGTTAGCCAAAGGACGTGGGTTCAAATCCTACCTGTGTGCGAATATTCGGTTTCTTATTTAAAACTTAGGGTTAATTGTAATTAGCTGGGCACCTCTTGCAGGCAGCCTCTCAACATCAATCCCAACAACATTTGTTCTACGACTTTTTACAAATCTTGATAAATAACACAAAAAAAGAAAAACAAAAAATTTTTTGTTCCCTCTGTTATTTACTACTCTGTATGATGTACCTAAAATAACAACGCCGAGGCGCCCCTACCTCGCCCCTCCTGCATTCATTCAACGTTTCGGCACTAACATGTGTGTCGCCGCGCCGCTGCGTCACCCCGCCGTCCCGCGTCCCGCTGCACGTGGCGATTATTTTGTCTACGCAAGGTGCGTAAGTAGAGTTAACGCAAGTTTAGAGTCAATTAATAATTTTTGTATTGGAAAACTTAAATTTTAAAAACTATTAATTTTGAAAAGTCGTAGAACAAATGTTGTTGAGATTGTTGTGGAGAAGCTGCCTGCAAGAGGTGTCTAGCTGATTTAAATTAACCCTGTATATTAGTGTCATGACTCATGACGTAGACAATTTGATGAGTGATATGTAGTAACACCCGTAACAGAGACCTTACTCCGGATGACGATGCATGTCCATATTTTCAAGTTTGTCCATCACGCTCATACGCGCTGTCATGCTGGCATGAGTGACAAGGACGGCTTTAGTCGAAAATGACATAATAATCAAAATATTTATATTAGCGTCAGTATTATGAAGGTTTAAATGCGTCTGATTATGAAAAATTTTATAGTGCGTTCATATTTTTTTCATGAAATGTTATTGTTCGAAAACACTTCGCGAGACCAAGTCATAATCAGATTCTCTGAAATTTCTAGGGATATCACTACCGACTATGAACCCAATGACTATAGGCATGTCAATTTATATCTTGAATATATAATATCACATTCCTAATGTCTGATTATCTTTTCAGAAGCATTTTATTTTTAGATGGGCAACCTTTTCTGAATCGTGTTTATTTTTTGTTTTTATTCAAAAGATTCTATCTTTCAGAGGGTAAATGTCTAAAAATATTAGGTATAGATTTTATTTTAGTTAGCTTCACATGATATGGTGGATTAACTTTTACGCTAGCTTTCCTTTAACTTTTATATTTTTTTTAAAGATATACACAATTGCTACGTCCGCTACGTAACTAATTAATCTGGGCCTGTTTCCCGACAACCCTCTCCGAGACTAAGCTCTTTCTGCATTAGTAGTGACAGGCTACAATAATGTAAAAACTTCAAACTAAACGGCTTTCAGTTACTAAGAAAATTATGACAACTAAACTGAGATAAATAAAATCTCCCACCAAAAAGACATGTAAAAAATATGAGGATTCGTTTCACTTAGTTAGACTTATTAAATATATTGTAGTCTGTCTCTTTATCTCTTTCTTTGCTTGAAAAAGGAAATGTGAACTGCTTAAAAAAGGCTGGACTTGATTCTGATTCTTAAGCGCCAGAATTAAATTATTTTACTCTTCAAAGGCTACATATTAAATGATTGTATAATGTTCATTAAAATAAAATGTTGATATCTAAATACACCACCAAATATACATTTACCAGAAGTTGTGCACCATTAATTTAAATTATTTTATAAGTCTTAGTTAAGGTCAATGCGGGGAAACCCATCAGTGGGAGTCATAACTTCGTCCCCCCTTTTTTGGCCTCTTATTGAACAGCTTCGTTTACGAAAGTTCGGTAGATTAAACAGATCGCGTAATTTGTTCAAACTGCCGAACCTTCATAAACGTAGCTGTTCAGTAAGAGTCAAAACGCAAGGTGCACGAAGTTACCCCACTGACGGACTTTCCCGCATTTGACTATACAGCTATACAGGTTGTTTTGGTCAGCGCCCCCCGACATACGACGAATATTAAAGTTTTTTAAAAACAAACCTCATTACGTCTAAAAAAAATATAACGAATGGACACTCGCGCGTAGCTACGACACGCTTAGGTTGGTAGTAGTTTAGTTAATATTTTCGACTCGCTCGCTAGGATCGCAATAATAAATTGATTTTGTTTTTCCATAAAAAATAAGGTATTTTTTATATTTTATTGGCATCTGTATCGTTTGTACAACCACCCCTGAGTCAGGGGGCGCTGACCAAAACAGCCTGTATAATGTAAAAAATAAAAGTGGTTCTATTTATTTTACCTATGTACTTAATGTTATTAGTTAAAAAATATATAAGATTGAGCTTGATATCGTTTTTAATCCACACCAAAAACATCTTTACTTTACAACGCACTAAAATTCAAAACACAGTTATAATAATTTATTTCAATCAAGCGTCTGTTACAAAAGTAGAACTGATGCTACCATATCAGGAACCATAAAAACAAAATACGCGAGTAACAGCCAAAGAATAAGAATTAAAAATAAAACATCACATTCAATACTATTGATTAGGACTAGCATTTATTAGGTACATATTTTTACTTTAATCTAGTCGAAATAAATTAAGAAAGATTACAGTTATGTAAACACGATCAGTTTTTTTTTAAATTGCTTATTCCGAATACTATTGTCATTTCCAAAAGAGAAAAAAAAAACTCTTGTTGCATTGTTTATCACTAACATAATAATAATACTACGAGAATTCATGCAACGTACCTATCTAAGTATTTCACTTTCACTCCCGTCGTTTACGTTGCATGAATTTCCGTATTATTATAATATAATTTTTTAAAAGAGTCAAGAGCAAACCCATTCCAAATATATGAAAAAATGCAGCGCAAACTTTTTTATTTGATGGTTAATCCGTCCATTACCCCCCAATATATAACATTTTGTTACTTTTGCAAAATACATTGTTTCCAAATAAGTTGAAAGTACTTATTTAGAATCGTCAATTCCTGATCGTGTTTATAAGAACGAAAACGTAAATTTGTGCGTTACCTCTAGTTGTAGTTCTGCGTTTCACTTCTATCAAGAAAGCACGCAAAACTCAACACATTTAGGAGCTAAGATAAAGTATATTTTATAGCATGATCTCATATCATGGCATTAAAATGTCTAGACAGATCGGCCAGAATAACGGCGAGGTCACCATCTTAGTAACGTTCAACTTTAATATTTCATCCAGTTTTCTTGTACATGCTCAGTTTCCATTAAAAAGCAAATGGTTAGTTTACCAGAACCTATACAAATATTTTTTCGACCTCGGCGCTATGCAGACCGAGCCTATCTCGAGATCTCTTATACAGATAAAAAATAGGTTTCCAGACACAGACATAAAAACACCTCTCTCATTAAAGTAAGTAACATTAATAAAGCGAGAGGTGAAATCACTGTTTTTATTACCATTCTTTATGCATATCGTACATGAAGAGATTCAAGAGACAAAAATAGCATCTTTTGGCTCATAAGAAAATAAATTACAATGTTCTAGTGTAGATTAAAATATACACAGAGATTAAAAAGTCCCGCTTACAATATTGGAAATGTAGAAAGTACCAAACGCCCGTTTACTCGATCATCTCAGTCAATTTCAGTTTTCAGGATCCTATAAGATCCTGACCATATCTTTTCCAATAATGTACATAGCTCTTTTACAATAGACACTACCCTATACACTGGACGACATACTATGTATAGACGCTATTCTAAACATTTTATACATATAGCTGCAGTTAAATATTGGGGTTTAAAATTTATGCTTTCTGCATAAAACTGCATATAAAACTAGTTATGTTGAGACATCTATAATATTTGTTTCGATATTGAACACCACTTATTGTTATTTACATTTAATTACAATATTTTAAAATACAAAGAATTCTTTTTAAAAGGGTTAGTGATTTCGGTGGAGAAGACGAAATGTGGGAAAAGTGTCTAAATGGATATTAGGCCAAAAGATGTGTGCCGTCGATTCCTTTGCTATGAATGAAATATCGTTGGCATCTGGTGGACTAGGACAGATCTTAGTTAAATATTAAAAGTGATTTTTCTAACAAGTGATCGTTGAAGAGTTAATATTTTTGGCAAATTACAACCAATTTCAATCCGCACTGAGCCCGCGTGGTGGAGTATGGCTCGTTCCTCCTCATGAGGCCTTTTCCCAGCAGTGGGATCTAATCGGCTGACTTTACTTTTTCTTTTACTTTTTTACAACCAATTTGTCATAAATAACTAATAAAAATAATATTATATTCGCCCATTCGTTTACAAAAAATGAGTCGCTAACAATTTTTTTCAAGTAATCTTAGGGCGTTGTACTTGATATTTAATCCATATGTATATGTACTTCATAATCATATCTCAATAAATTCATACCTTTACTTCACATTTTTAAATGATAGATACCTAGTGTATCATTTAAAAATGTAAAGTCCTTTGACTTCACATTTTTATAAAAAAAACGTCACAACTTAAATAATACAGCTGTGACAGTGACAATTAACATGCCAATTCGTTTTCATACAACCGCATAAAATTTTAAACACTTGGAAGTACATTTTAGGGTCCCTAGCTATCGCACCCATAGCAAACAATTCCCTGTACTTTTAAAAGAGGAACCATGTTTTGGACTTGTCATTCGTTTAAATTTTATTAATAAATTAATTACATACAATTTAAGCAGGATGTAATATTCAAAGTTTATATTCATTCCTAAGAAAAAATAAGATTATATCCCAGTTCACAACAAATTTTGTTTTAAGAGTTCATTTTGCAACATCAATAAATAAAATTACCCTAATTATGTTAACTAAACCTACAATTAAAATAATGTTAAAATTAATCAATTCTTCCTCTTGTATAAATAAAATAGTAAAACTTCATTGAAATACACGATGAAGTAAGAATCCTAGGTAAGTATACTACCTAGGAATAGTACCTTGTCACTCCTCATGAAATCCGTGACAACAAAACATGACAAACATGAATCCACTACTTATTCATACATACATACTCCAGTCATCTTTCTAGTGTTCATACAAGTCTTTATGTTAAGGTGCGGTTAGAGTTAAATCCAACAAGCGATTATTATAATAAATATATTTGTGGAAACAGATAGATCCAGCAATATTTCGTTATTCTGCCTTTGTTCGCGAAGTCTATGAATATTCTAAGAATGTTCGCTCGCTTAGTATAAACAAGCGCGCGAACAGTTTTGCCTTACAGCGTTATTTCGTGTTCGGTCGACTCTTTGTTCGTTTGGTCTAACCGCACCTTTATTGATACTAACATCGATGATTCATTAATATATCATGAACTATCATAGTGCGACATATACATATTACTTATTTATTCACATTTGCATTTTTGGTACAGAATGTAAATGGTTTAATACATTTGTTTATACCCAAAACTATTACCCAAAAGATGAATCACTTTTAGGTAATTAGCCGATATAAGAAAAACTTGTTTTAGGAAAATTGCCTATTACGGGTGTGACACGCGATCACAGTATAACCTAAAATAAGCTTCAAATTCCTTGTCGCACTATAGTTTAGTAGATAAAGAAGGTATACTTTGTATATTTTTTTTCATGGACAGGTCGATCCTATCCGATAGTTGTAAAATAACAAAACTACACCATTCTCAAGTCTAGAAGTATATGAATAGTTTAGCAATACAATTGCTCCACACTTGCGTTACATCGTTTATGAATTGCAAAACAATATTCAAAAAGTTTATTTTAACTAAGATGAACCATTCCGTAGGTATACCATAAGACCTGACAACCCTTTTTGATGATCAAGCAGCAGTGATAGTAGTCTTTCGATGGTAACGCGAGTTGAATTCTTTTACAACATAATTCATCTTAGTTAAATTATACATGAATAAAATGTTTACCTCATAAGCTATAAGATTATTTTTATCTATCATTGAATATCGTCATTAATATCTGGTCCGCCGAGGCCCGGCTTGGAGCCCCGCGCGCCGCGAGCCGGGAGTATATCCAATCTAGGCTAAGAGGTAAGGTTTAACTCGCATCATTTTGGCAAAGGTAACTTTGAATTGAAATGTGAGAATTGAAATGTGTGAATAGAAATGTCATGGCAAGTGATTCTGGCTCACAAATTATTTGTAACGAAAACAAGTCGTAAAAGTCATTTATTTTTGCATGTAGACGCACAAGGGGCATTATACGCGTCGCACAACATATTTGAAGCTATACCACTGGACAAATTGTGCTTCCAATGCTTGGGGACAAATTGTGGGCTAGTGACGAAGAAGCAGCGCAAAAAACTCAGTCACTATTGTCAAAGCTTCTTTTAAAAATAATGATTAGATACAGAAATTGTGTTCAAATAATTGTCTACTTTATATCCTTCCATAAAATCTTTTGTTATTAAGGTATTTTTAATAAATGATTAAAATTTATTAATTGGTAATGCTACAATTTAAGTCTCAACTCAACAAATAAACATATTATAAAATATAAAAATTACTACAACATTATTGATTTAATAATGTGATCTTTTTGTGCAACTAAATTGTATTGTATATTTATAAAGTGAAATTAAAAATTAGTATCGTTTGTCCCAAATAAATTCTAAATAATAATTGTAGTAAATCCTAAGTTGAACTTTAAAAGTCAATAATTTTCACCACTAAGCCGAATCACTTACCACCACCAAAAAAAATGACAAAAGTATGTTCACCGGCGAGTATCGTTCACACGCGTATTGTCCGCCGCCGTCTGTTAGCATGCTCACATATTTAATAGCCTTAAGATTTTTTGAAGACAGTGTTATTTTTATAAGTTTAAATAAAAAACCAAAAATTCGAATTTTTGGTATCCTATTTGAACTCATGCTCACATATTGTTGTCGGCGGACGAAAAACACGTTCGGTGTGAACGATGCATTAGCCAAGTCACCACCAACAAACATTCGTAAACCTTACCTCGACCGCACCGCCTAGATGATATACTCCGGGCTGAGCGGCTGGCGCTAGCTGAGCGCGGAGTAGGCGGGCGGCGGCGCGTGGCTGTCGTTGCGCGCCATCAGCACCGCCACGTTGTACGGGGGCGGCGCCTCGCTGCTGCTGCCGGCCACCGTGCGGAGCGGCGCCCGGGAGGAACCGAGCAGCGTGCTCAGCGAGATGTCGTCCGACGGCTCGGAGGGCGGTTGCTGGAGTTTATAATAATAGAGTCAGCAGTGGCTAGCGGGTTTCCCTCTCATTCGGAAGACAGTTACGATTACGATCCCACGTTCCTCCATGCACCACTGACTTGTGAACATCGGTCGTTTCACTAACCGACAATCTTACGGTGAGGGAAAACATAGCGAAACCTGCACATTCAGGCGACTGAATGTGTAACCGTGATCCAAGCTTGTCAGGTTCCTCTGTTAACAGAGTTGCAGACGTCGGACGACAGTTGCTCTACTGTAATTACTAATTCTAATATTGTAAATCCATACTACTGTTATAATTAAAAAAGTGATTGTGCCTGTTACACCGATTTACTGTTACCGTAGGCAGGTATTACCCAAGATGGATCGGTGATCTGGTAAAGATCGTGGGAAGCCACTGTACGGGGGCAGAGCAGGAGAGAGCATAGTGGGAAGCCTTTATCTAATAGTCTTTTGGCTGCATGCTAGGTGCCAGGCCGACTGCTCGTTCAACTCAGTCGACCGATTGCGGATCAATAACTGTAATAAATACCTACAGTTACACAGACGGACGGGGCTCACCGGCGGGTCGCGGTGCACGGTGCAGTTCCGCCGCTCTCATGCTTATAGTCAATCGCAGTTTGGTCGAATGATAGCTGTAATAAATAGTAACACAGACTACGACACTCACCGGCGGGTCGCGGTGCGCGGTGCAGTTCCGCCACTCTCATGCTTATAGTCAATCGCAGGTCGGTCGAGTGATAGCTGTAATAAATAGTAACACAGACTACGACACTCACCGGCGGGTCGCGGTGCGCGGTGCAGTTCCGCCACTCTCATGCTTATAGTCAATCGCAGGTCGGTCGAGTGATAGCTGTAATAAATAGTAACACAGACTACGACACTCACCGGCGGGTCGCGGTGCGCGGTGCAGTTCCGCCACTCTCATGCTTATAGTCAATCGCAGGTCGGTCGAGTGATAGCTGTAATAAATAGTAACACAGACTACGACACTCACCGGCGGGTCGCGGTGCACGGTGCAGTTCCGCCGCTCTCATGCTTATAGTCAATCGCAGTTTGGTCGAATGATAGCTGTAATAAATAGTAACACAGACTACGACACTCACCGGCGGGTCGCGGTGCGCGGTGCAGTTCCGCCACTCTCATGCTTATAGTCAATCGCAGGTCGGTCGAGTGATAGCTGTAATAAATAGTAACACAGACTACGACACTCACCGGCGGGTCGCGGTGCGCGGTGCAGTTCCGCCACTCTCATGCTTATAGTCAATCGCAGGTCGGTCGAGTGATAGCTGTAATAAATAGTAACACAGACTACGACACTCACCGGCGGGTCGCGGTGCGCGGTGCAGTTCCGCCACTCTCATGCTTATAGTCAATCGCAGGTCGGTCGAGTGATAGCTGTAATAAATAGTAACACAGACTACGACACTCACCGGCGGGTCGCGGTGCACGGTGCAGTTCCGCCGCTCTCATGCTTATAGTCAATCGCAGTTTGGTCGAATGATAGCTGTAATAAATAGTAACACAGACTACGACACTCACCGGCGGGTCGCGGTGCGCGGTGCAGTTCCGCCACTCTCATGCTTATAGTCAATCGCAGGTCGGTCGAGTGATAGCTGTAATAAATAGTAACACAGACTACGACACTCACCGGCGGGTCGCGGTGCGCGGTGCAGTTCCGCCACTCTCATGCTTATAGTCAATCGCAGGTCGGTCGAGTGATAGCTGTAATAAATAGTAACACAGACTACGACACTCACCGGCGGGTCGCGGTGCGCGGTGCAGTTCCGCCACTCTCATGCTTATAGTCAATCGCAGGTCGGTCGAGTGATAGCTGTAATAAATAGTAACACAGACTACGACACTCACCGGCGGGTCGCGGTGCGCGGTGCAGTTCCGCCACTCTCATGCTTATAGTCAATCGCAGGTCGGTCGAGTGATAGCTGTAATAAATAGTAACACAGACTACGACACTCACCGGCGGGTCGCGGTGCGCGGTGCAGTTCCGCCACTCTCATACTTATAGTCAATCGCAGGTCGGTCGAGTGATAGCTGTAATAAATAGTAACACAGACTACGACACTCACCGGCGGGTCGCGGTGCGCGGTGCAGTTCCGCCACTCTCATGCTTATAGTCAATCGCAGGTCGGTCGAGTGATAGCTGTAATAAATAGTAACACAGACTACGACACTCACCGGCGGGTCGCGGTGCGCGGTGCAGTTCCGCCGCTCTCATGCTTATAGTCAATCGCAGGTCGGTCGAGTGATAGCTGTAATAAATAGTAACACAGACTACGACACTCACCGGCGGGTCGCGGTGCGCGGTGCAGTTCCGCCGCTCTCATGCTTATAGTCAATCGCAGGTCGGTCGAGTGATAGCTGTAATAAATAGTAACACAGACTACGACACTCACCGGCGGGTCGCGGTGCGCGGTGCAGTTCCGCCGCTCTCATGCTTATAGTCAATCGCAGGTCGGTCGAGTGATAGCTGTAATAAATAGTAACACAGACTACGACACTCACCGGCGGGTCGCGGTGCGCGGTGCAGTTCCGCCACTCTCATGCTTATAGTCAATCGCAGGTCGGTCGAGTGATAGCTGTAATAAATAGTAACACAGACTACGACACTCACCGGCGGGTCGCGGTGCGCGGTGCAGTTCCGCCACTCTCATGCTTATAGTCAATCGCAGGTCGGTCGAGTGATAGCTGTAATAAATAGTAACACAGACTACGACACTCACCGGCGGGTCGCGGTGCGCGGTGCAGTTCCGCCGCTCTCATGCTTATAGTCAATCGCAGGTCGGTCGAGTGATAGCTGTAATAAATAGTAACACAGACTACGACACTCACCGGCGGGTCGCGGTGCGCGGTGCAGTTCCGCCACTCTCATGCTTATAGTCAATCGCAGGTCGGTCGAGTGATAGCTGTAATAAATAGTAACACAGACTACGACACTCACCGGCGGGTCGCGGTGCGCGGTGCAGTTCCGCCACTCTCATGCTTATAGTCAATCGCAGGTCGGTCGAGTGATAGCTGTAATAAATAGTAACACAGACTACGACACTCACCGGCGGGTCGCGGTGCGCGGTGCAGTTCCGCCACTCTCATGCTTATAGTCAATCGCAGGTCGGTCGAGTGATAGCTGTAATAAATAGTAACACAGACTACGACACTCACCGGCGGGTCGCGGTGCGCGGTGCAGTTCCGCCACTCTCATGCTTATAGTCAATCGCAGGTCGGTCGAGTGATAGCTGTAATAAATAGTAACACAGACTACGACACTCACCGGCGGGTCGCGGTGCGCGGTGCAGTTCCGCCACTCTCATGCTTATAGTCAATCGCAGGTCGGTCGAGTGATAGCTGTAATAAATAGTAACACAGACTACGACACTCACCGGCGGGTCGCGGTGCGCGGTGCAGTTCCGCCACTCTCATACTTATAGTCAATCGCAGGTCGGTCGAGTGATAGCTGTAATAAATAGTAACACAGACTACGACACTCACCGGCGGGTCGCGGTGCGCGGTGCAGTTCCGCCACTCTCATGCTTATAGTCAATCGCAGGTCGGTCGAGTGATAGCTGTAATAAATAGTAACACAGACTACGACACTCACCGGCGGGTCGCGGTGCGCGGTGCAGTTCCGCCGCTCTCATGCTTATAGTCAATCGCAGGTCGGTCGAGTGATAGCTGTAATAAATAGTAACACAGACTACGACACTCACCGGCGGGTCGCGGTGCGCGGTGCAGTTCCGCCACTCTCATGCTTATAGTCAATCGCAGGTCGGTCGAGTGATAGCTGTAATAAATAGTAACACAGACTACGACACTCACCGGCGGGTCGCGGTGCGCGGTGCAGTTCCGCCACTCTCATGCTTATAGTCAATCGCAGGTCGGTCGAGTGATAGCTGTAATAAATAGTAACACAGACTACGACACTCACCGGCGGGTCGCGGTGCGCGGTGCAGTTCCGCCACTCTCATGCTTATAGTCAATCGCAGGTCGGTCGAGTGATAGCTGTAATAAATAGTAACACAGACTACGACACTCACCGGCGGGTCGCGGTGCGCGGTGCAGTTCCGCCACTCTCATGCTTATAGTCAATCGCAGGTCGGTCGAGTGATAGCTGTAATAAATAGTAACACAGACTACGACACTCACCGGCGGGTCGCGGTGCGCGGTGCAGTTCCGCCACTCTCATGCTTATAGTCAATCGCAGGTCGGTCGAGTGATAGCTGTAATAAATAGTAACACAGACTACGACACTCACCGGCGGGTCGCGGTGCGCGGTGCAGTTCCGCCACTCTCATACTTATAGTCAATCGCAGGTCGGTCGAGTGATAGCTGTAATAAATAGTAACACAGACTACGACACTCACCGGCGGGTCGCGGTGCGCGGTGCAGTTCCGCCACTCTCATGCTTATAGTCAATCGCAGGTCGGTCGAGTGATAGCTGTAATAAATAGTAACACAGACTACGACACTCACCGGCGGGTCGCGGTGCGCGGTGCAGTTCCGCCGCTCTCATGCTTATAGTCAATCGCAGGTCGGTCGAGTGATAGCTGTAATAAATAGTAACACAGACTACGACACTCACCGGCGGGTCGCGGTGCGCGGTGCAGTTCCGCCACTCTCATGCTTATAGTCAATCGCAGGTCGGTCGAGTGATAGCTGTAATAAATAGTAACACAGACTACGACACTCACCGGCGGGTCGCGGTGCGCGGTGCAGTTCCGCCGCTCTCATGCTTATAGTCAATCGCAGGTCGGTCGAGTGATAGCTGTAATAAATAGTAACACAGACTACGACACTCACCGGCGGGTCGCGGTGCGCGGTGCAGTTCCGCCACTCTCATGCTTATAGTCAATCGCAGGTCGGTCGAGTGATAGCTGTAATAAATAGTAACACAGACTACGACACTCACCGGCGGGTCGCGGTGCGCGGTGCAGTTCCGCCACTCTCATGCTTATAGTCAATCGCAGGTCGGTCGAGTGATAGCTGTAATAAATAGTAACACAGACTACGACACTCACCGGCGGGTCGCGGTGCGCGGTGCAGTTCCGCCGCTCTCATGCTTATAGTCAATCGCAGGTCGGTCGAGTGATAGCTGTAATAAATAGTAACACAGACTACGACACTCACCGGCGGGTCGCGGTGCGCGGTGCAGTTCCGCCACTCTCATGCTTATAGTCAATCGCAGGTCGGTCGAGTGATAGCTGTAATAAATAGTAACACAGACTACGACACTCACCGGCGGGTCGCGGTGCGCGGTGCAGTTCCGCCACTCTCATGCTTATAGTCAATCGCAGGTCGGTCGAGTGATAGCTGTAATAAATAGTAACACAGACTACGACACTCACCGGCGGGTCGCGGTGCGCGGTGCAGTTCCGCCACTCTCATGCTTATAGTCAATCGCAGGTCGGTCGAGTGATAGCTGTAATAAATAGTAACACAGACTACGACACTCACCGGCGGGTCGCGGTGCGCGGTGCAGTTCCGCCACTCTCATGCTTATAGTCAATCGCAGGTCGGTCGAGTGATAGCTGTAATAAATAGTAACACAGACTACGACACTCACCGGCGGGTCGCGGTGCGCGGTGCAGTTCCGCCGCTCTCATGCTTATAGTCAATCGCAGGTCGGTCGAGTGATAGCTGTAATAAATAGTAACACAGACTACGACACTCACCGGCGGGTCGCGGTGCGCGGTGCAGTTCCGCCACTCTCATGCTTATAGTCAATCGCAGGTCGGTCGAGTGATAGCTGTAATAAATAGTAACACAGACTACGACACTCACCGGCGGGTCGCGGTGCGCGGTGCAGTTCCGCCACTCTCATGCTTATAGTCAATCGCAGGTCGGTCGAGTGATAGCTGTAATAAATAGTAACACAGACTACGACACTCACCGGCGGGTCGCGGTGCGCGGTGCAGTTCCGCCGCTCTCATGCTTATAGTCAATCGCAGGTCGGTCGAGTGATAGCTGTAATAAATAGTAACACAGACTACGACACTCACCGGCGGGTCGCGGTGCGCGGTGCAGTTCCGCCACTCTCATGCTTATAGTCAATCGCAGGTCGGTCGAGTGATAGCTGTAATAAATAGTAACACAGACTACGACACTCACCGGCGGGTCGCGGTGCGCGGTGCAGTTCCGCCACTCTCATGCTTATAGTCAATCGCAGGTCGGTCGAGTGATAGCTGTAATAAATAGTAACACAGACTACGACACTCACCGGCGGGTCGCGGTGCGCGGTGCAGTTCCGCCACTCTCATGCTTATAGTCAATCGCAGGTCGGTCGAGTGATAGCTGTAATAAATAGTAACACAGACTACGACACTCACCGGCGGGTCGCGGTGCGCGGTGCAGTTCCGCCACTCTCATGCTTATAGTCAATCGCAGGTCGGTCGAGTGATAGCTGTAATAAATAGTAACACAGACTACGACACTCACCGGCGGGTCGCGGTGCGCGGTGCAGTTCCGCCACTCTCATGCTTATAGTCAATCGCAGGTCGGTCGAGTGATAGCTGTAATAAATAGTAACACAGACTACGACACTCACCGGCGGGTCGCGGTGCGCGGTGGAGGAGACGCGGTCGGGCTGCAGCGGCGCGGGCGGCGGGCGCGAGCGGCACAGCGACAGCGCGCAGCCCACGCCGCACACGCAGGCCACGGCCGCGCACACCACGCCCGCCTCGCCGCCGCCCGTCGGGGCGCCTTCGCGGACGATCTGAAAGATAAATACATTTATGCGACATTCACACACACGAAGATTACAATCGAGAGAGACACGAAACGAGGGTGATTGCCGAATAGGCATCCGCTCAGCGTTATTCCTGGCAACCGAGCTGGCGGCATACCACAAAACTGTCTGAGATCTGACAGAGAATACAAACTAAAATATGGTCACATTACAAAGCCTTTAGTAATTTTACAGATCTAACCTGCCGATCAAAGTAGTACTTAGCACCCGCTAAGAAAACTGTAGCCAGCGCAAAAGACACCAGCATCCCAAACTTCAGATAAGTGCTGGAGGCCTAACGCGACCGTGGTGACACAAGCTACGCTAAGAAGACTATTTACTAGATGACTGCCGAATTCCAGTCAACTGTTCTCGGATTCAGAAGATATTGGTTACCATAAAATGCCTTAATTTTGCAGAACTAACCTGCCGATCAAAGTAGTACTTGGCTCCCGCTAAGAAAACCGTAGCCAGCGCAAAAGACACCAGCATCCCAAACTTCAAATGCGGGGCCATCATGGGCGAGTGCTGGAGGCCTAACGCGGCCGTGCGCAGCAACGTGTCAGGGGTGACGCTGCGCGCGGCCGCGAGGCTCGCTATGGTGGGGGGCGCATCGCCCACCTCCACGTAGAGGCTGTCTTGGCGCCGCTGGACTGAAGGGTTGGCCTGCGACGCTGGTGGGCTGTGGACATTTTAAAGTATGGTATTTCAAAACCTGCGGAAACGAAAAATAATCCATTACTATTTTTAAAGTTTGCGAGATAAATACAGATCAACATTTTTCTGTTCTTGCTTGGTAAAGTACTGGCTGGAGGCAAATGTAAAGCAGGACTGCATCCAGTCTCTACTCTAGTCTCCTACTCCTTCTACAGTTGATATGGGGTAAAAAGACTCCACTGGCATTGGCATAAAACACGCGCTTAGCTCACTCTCTGGGATACTTTGAAGCAACTAACACTATGTGTAAGCCAAGAGATTATTTTAATGGCATACCTAACTCAAATACAGGGTTGAGCTCCACTCAAGAAGACTTGGAAGGCATAGTTATTGTACAAGTCGGTGGCTCCTGATAGTATGGATTCGATATACGATGCTCCTTCCTGATTGAGCTTCTCATTGCAAGGCATCGAGCATATTACGCCTTAGAAGTCGCCACCAAAAGACACCGAAGGCGTTGTTTTTTGGAATGTTCGAATTAGTTTGAAACCCGCCTTGCCACCGCCATGGCCTGTGTTTAGTTAGTTTGCCTGGGGTAATTTCCGCAATTCGTCTCTTGTCTGGGCCATTGTGCGTACCGCCACGGCTTGTGTGTGTAGTCTTTCAAACTTAAAAACGTCTTACAAACATACAAAAAACAGCCAACGCCTCCGCCGAGCATCCGCTGTCTGTGTGTGGCGAGTTTAAGGCATCGTTCATACCAAACGTTTTGTCCGCCACAGACTCGTCTACACCGAACCGACAATACGCTATTACGTAAAAGCTGACGGTGTATTATTATGGCTGTCAGTAAGCATGCTCACGTTCGGCGGCAGACAATACGTTCGGTGTAAACGATGTCTAAGCCTTTGAGAGGCAGCGGTACTCACGTGTAGTGTCGGTGCGGCCGGTGCGGGCGGCGCGGCGGGCAGTCGACGGCGGCGAACCGGTGCACCGGCGCCGCCATGCCCTTGCGCGCGCCGCCCGCCGCCACGCACACGCGCGTGCGTCCGCGACCTACGCCTGCATCAACAAACATCACGCCAATTGTTAAAAATTTAAACACTTATTACACTAGCCCTTTAGTAGCATAGTATCCTACCTAAGATCCTATTTAGGATGGTAGCCTAGTTAGGTTCCCCATTCTAGTTAGGATGCTACAAATAGGATGGTGTAATCAATGCTTTAATAAATTAATTATAGACAAGCCACCGTTTGTCTATAATTAATTCATTAAAGCATTTATTACAGACTATAAAACACCGCGCAGGTGGGCCACCAACTACAACCAACGGGTGTAATACCACCAGCGATAAGCTGTTCAAATATTTATATTGTGTTCAGAATGGAGTCGACCCACACCACACGTGAAGCGAGTAGCGTCCACTCGCAACGCAGTGTTTGCGATACGCCACTGGTGGTGTCCACTTGCCATTTTGACAAAATATCTGTCAAAGAATCTGTAGACTGTACAGCAGGTGAGTGTCAAATTGTATCGACCAAAAGGCGTGGCGCGCTACATACTGCCGTGCCGCCTACTGGTGGCAGTGGTCAGTGGCCCATCTGCGCGAAGCCTAATTTCAACTAAATTGAGAGAACCAAAAGTAAGAGGAAAGTTGGGAGACCAAAAGAAAGGTGGGTTGATGATGTGAAGAAAATCCAGGAAAGAACTGGATTGAAACAGCTCAGAAACGAGAACAATGGAGCCAGATAGAGGCATTCACCCAATCAGGGATCCTTAGTATCAGAAACAATTGCAAACAAGAAACTATTAAATTGTAAAACTTGAACTTGTGAGTAAAATTTATACCACAGTAAATTGTGGAATAAATTTCACTTACAAAAATTCATAGACTGTCTTTTGGTGGGACTTGAACCAACAAGATTCCTCCATCTTGAGTCTTTTCCTCTATTTCCTTTTCTCTTAATCTTGTTATTGTAAAGTATACAGCGTGTCCAGGTTTTGACTGGTGATAATTTATGGGCCATTCATTTGTCTAACATTATCTAAATAAACCCCCATGATGGGTTCTAACCCCCTTTATCTTGAATTGGCAGCTATTTTCATTATTTTTAAGAATTTGATAAATTAAAGGCCCTTAAATAATTACTCTTTTGGTATGTGTCACATTGGTCGAAACCCTATCTATCTATAATTTAAGAGCTATGCTCTTGTCGGTGGAGTCTTTTCCATTCCTCTCTATTCAGTGTCATGTCCTTGACTTCCTGGTATGACAGGACCCCTAACTTTTCCCTCTATAATCACTCTGATTAGTTCATTGTGTCATCCCAAGGTCGAAACCCAGACACACTGTATAAAATGTTTAGAAAACCATTATTTTATTTTTTAGATATAAAGGCCATTTCATTTATTTATGTAAAACCAATACATGTGTGTCACATTTTTATTATTCCTTTGAGTATCATGTTTCCAGACACAATAGGCAATCAATAAAATTTATTGCGGGACCCAGGCGGCACCCAAATCTTTCAGTTAGTGAATTGTGTATGTTTCTGATAATTAAAAAAAAAACTGATGGGATTTTCATGTGAATTTCAATAGTGATTCCTGAGGTAGGTTAAGTTGTAGCAAAGTATGCAAGAGATATACTATTAGTGTACCACTTGTTGGTCTTGGTTATGTTAATAACTCACATAAATAAATTAAGTAAATACTTCATTCCTTTTTCTTTTCTTTTCCCCAGTTCACCTGGGGTCCACACAGAATGCTTTTCTCTTCCATACAATCATATCACTTGTTACTGAATCGTCTATTTCCTTAACAATATTTATCTTGTTTGTTTCATATCATACAGTCCATCCATCTCTTTCTAGGGCCGACCTGATCCTCTCCAGCCATCTACATGCATAGTCATCACTCTTTTTGTCACGTTCATTAAGTTCTTCCTATTAAAGGTGGAAATACAATCATAACAGAACTACTGAATCTGACAAATTATTGGAGAGTAATTACCTGCAGATAAGGAAGATGGAACACGGTGCCTGCCGTTGTAAGCACACTGGCTGCGTTTATCTATCCAGAAATGCATCGGAGCTCGGAGAACGCCGCCTTCGGACCACTACCAAGTTGTCAGGTCACTTACTCGTTCATACTAAGTAATACATTCTCTTTACAACTTGATTACTAGCTGCTCAAGCTCAAAATAAAGCTTTTCAAACAGTTCACTGCATTGATTTTAGCATTACAAAAAATAAAAATATTTACAGCACTCACTTTACTTTCAAATTTTTAACCACATGAATAAAAAATACACACTTTTGACACTATATAACACGAATATTTTAAATAAATTTTTCGATACATACACTAAGCTAACAAATCAAATAAAATTTAATCAATTCTACACTTGCAGTGCACTTGACAGCCATCATTTCTTTGATTGAATTCATCTTTTCATTCATTTTGATTTTTGATGGGCGGGGTGCGCGCGCATATAGAAAATCAAAACAATCAATGCCACCAACCTTATGATAATTGGGAAAATCAATAAAGATTGTCTAAGGTAGTTCAGTCAACAGAACTACTATTAATTCTTGTTGACACACTACCAGGTAATACATGTGGAATAAAATGCTTTTTGTTGTAATTTGGATAGGATACGTTTATTCAATAAACATGAATGATTCATTACCCAAAACGAAGTTTTTACTACTAAACAGCACCATAAAAGTTTCTAGATATTTCCGGAAAATTCTTGGCCCTTTTACGTTCAGAAACAGGAGCATAAGTTTTAATTTAAAATCCTAAAGCCAATGAAAACGGTCACATCTATGACGAAGATAAATTACATATTTATTACACAAATGTTTGATGCATATTACAAATTCGTTACGTTTTTGTTTGGATTGAGCCGTGAATAAAGTCTGTAGTGAAAACGCGTTTTATTTCTACGTTTCTGAACGATCATCCTAAACCTATAAATACTCCCTCCACTGCTGCCAACTTCAGTTCAGATTTGTTTGACGTATGTGCTCATGTGTTGTGTGTGCTTTTGTGTTGCAATTCAATTTTCAAGTGTTTTTGTGCAAGTGCCAAATCAAGCAAGGTTTTGAAATTGTTGATGGATTTTGTATTTATGCTGGCATCATGTATAGTAATATTGGATATAAACCACGCGCAAGCAGAGAATGTGAGCGTTTAAATGCAACTGCTTACTGCCAATGTTGGGGAAAGCGGAGCCCAATGTCATGGAAACAACTGAATTCTTGCTCGTGCGGAGAGGACCATGACGGTAAGATAATACTCTTTTAAATATAAATATTTACGATAGTAAATTGCGCGGCATACTTTGATTTTGTGTTTCTGGCAACCACATTGCTTATTATTACCACCAGCTGTTTCTTTCAAATAAAAAACAATATACCTTTGCCCAGGTATTCAATGTGTGTAACTGTAAATTATACAACGAAAAAATCTTTCATAAATACCTACTTAGAAGTAATGATTAAGGTCTAAGATTTATTTGACATTCTAGTAGACTATCCTAATTGGACTGATTGTAGCTTTAGTCTGTTCAAATGTGTTTACTTTGATTATTAAAAACCAACAAAAAGTTATGTGTAATCAGAATGAAATGTAGCTTATTCAATTCAAATGTATTTACTTGATTAGTAAAAATTTATAACAAGTTGTTAAAAACTTACACCTTAATTCAAAACTTGCTGATTATTTCAGTCAGTGAATGGAAGTGGGAGCAGCCCCAACCAGCCAACGGACTGAGTTGGGTGGTGATCAGTGAGGACCAAAAGCAAGTGACATTCCATCCGTTCTACAGCTCCGGCACGGCAGCAGTCAAGGGAGACACACCTATGCTCCTCAACAACCACTACTACTGGGAAGTGAAAATGCTTACAGACACATATGGAACTGATATTGTAAGTATTTTAACCTGTTAAATATATCTTTGCATATATTGCAACATGCAACTTTAAATGTCTCTGGCCTTAGTGTCTATGAATATTTGGTACTTTTAAAAGACCACCAGGTTTAGAAGGTTACAGTCAGTGCATGAAAAATATTTTCATCATTGTAAACTGGTGTCCTGATAACAATTGATTATCCTATTGTGTCTGAAAACATGATACTTGAAATATTAACTCATTGAATGCCATGGCAATTTTCTAGTAGTTCATAGCCATACCACCCTAAAAAGACACAGACACGCCAGGCGTGTTAATGGCATTACATAAAGGTAAAATATAAACACGCTAGGCGTGTTAAGTGGCACTGTATATAGGTAAATTCTAAGTCAGTCTGACTTGTGCTGCAAAAGAATTAAGTTGATTTATATACTATAGTGAAGTTCAACCTGGAATTATGGCTGAAAACAGACTTTTAGGTAAGTAAATATCGTAATTTTATCAGAGATTGTAAACCTTTTGCACATTTCATGGTTATGAAATGTGCAAAAGGTATGATAATATGATACATCTGAGGTGCCATCCAACCTCAGATGTATCAACAGGCATCTCAATTAATTCAGGTTCAGAGTCTCCAGAGCAAGAAAGATCTTCCATGTCATCCATAATATTTTCAGATAAAATCCCGTATAGTTCCGCGTCAGTTAAAGGCGACATTGGCTGATTTATAGGGGTAGTTGACTCAAGAGATTCCATGGCTCCAAGTGTATTTTTTATTCCAGGGAAATCCCAACTTGGGTTATCCCAAGAGCAGGATGGTATTGGATTGTCGTAAGGATCCATAACCTAAGACAATGAAGAATAAACATATTTACTAAAAAAACCTAAGAAAGTAAACATTTTATAGGCAAAAATTGTCCCTGTGTGTATTATCGTTGTCCCTGTACGTACGCCGTGTCATCGTCACGGGGACAGCCAGACGTGATTTTAGATTTCCTTCCTTTTGTCCTTGTAACATAGTTTTAAGCGTGGGAAAAAAATGAAATACAACAAAATTTATTTTACTTGTATTAAAATTATAAAAAATCAATAATTATGACACTTAAAATAACAAGTTTAACATTATGCATAGGGGACAAAGGGAAGTAATTTTCAATATTTAAAAGTATCACTGTCCCCGATGGACAGTGGCACAGCGTAAGCCTATGGGAACAACGAGAATACACCAAAAATTCGATAAAAAATGCATTTGTGAGAAAATTCTATTAAATCTTCTACTACTAATAAGTAGTGTCGCCTCACCCTCACCACAATCTATGGTTGGGAGTTCAAATCCAGCAAGTACCAATAGAATCTACTTGTTTGGAATCTTTTTATTTATACCACTTGCTCAGCGGTGAGAAACCCGTACTTTCAGTTATCTTTGAATGACTTTCAAAACTCATGGTCTAAAAATGGTCAGCCAGGCTAAGATGCGCGCATCAACAAATTTATCTAAGGCGATAAAATTAACATAATTCTTAATGTACGCGATATTTTCGATTTTTTTAAAGTCATTGAGACCGAAGTTGCTGAAGAGCATTGATAACACAATATGTTAATCATAAAGATACAGCAATTACTTAACAAGAAAAAAACAAAAGTATAATTTAGTCGAATTTTAACGATACTACAACAGTAAATAAGAGACTAGACTAATGTGATAAATGTATTACACAGTTGCGCAAATCATTTTCGTCAATAAATTGAACATAGAAATCGCGAAAACAATTATTAAATCTTATTTTTTTTGTCACATTTATACAGATATGATCTGATACAGATAATCTCTTAATGATCCAAGTACACAAAACCCGTTTCTCTAGTACGTACTACTTACGTAATAATCATGGGTAACATTACTAGGCTTGAACTCCAGCTCTTACTATTAAATGTAAAAATGCATAATATAATAAAACATAACTGAATTTAGTAGCACGTTATTAAATAAACCATTGTTTCATTTATAACACTTACATTTAAAATGTTAGCTCTTATAACATATTTTATGTCTACCTATTTCATACATAGCATCTAGATATCATCCACACTTACAAACTTGTAAACAATGTTTTACAACTTACAGTATTAAGAACATAGTACTGTGAAAACAATAATAAAACTTTAGTATATATTGTTTGAGAGTTTAGGCAGTGGATTACACGTGGAGGTCGACAATGATAGGTGGAAAATAGGTAAAGTCTGAGCACTTATAGCTAGGTACTTGCCACATCAGCTTTCACTCGAAATGTCTGTAAGGAGCTTCACAGGATACACACGCGGCGAAAGCGCTCTGGTCGGTCTAGTACATGTGTCATAGGTAACGTCTCGATGTCGACTGGGTCTCCGGGGTTCTCACGGTACGTTTTAAACAAATAAAAATAAGGCAGGTAGGCGTGTGAGTGTGCGCGGCGTAGTATCAATAGGGTACACAAACAAATCAAAATATTGTAGTAAACATATATTTTGTGGAATTAGTTAAATAAATTGTAACTACTTACGTTAGAAATGCTAGCCGGAGTCTTCGTAAGTCAAGGAACACTAGCCAAGCTCTTTGCAAGTCCAGGAACACTAGCCAGGGACTTCGCAAGTTCAGAAACACTAGCTAGGGTCTTCGAAAGTCCAAGGACACTATGCAGGGTCTTCGTATGTCCAGAAACACAAGCCAAGTCGTCGTAAATGCAATCAAAATAGTCCAGAAACACTAGCAAAAGTCGTAGAGAAAGAAACCAAACCAATCCAGAAAACGTAAAGTTTCGGATGAGCAACACAACGGAACACATGCGATGTCGAAAACTTCGAACACTGCACTGAACAAATTTCTTTTTTAAGCACAAATATGCACAAAATCGCAAAATATTAGATCCTGCTTCATAAAAATATTTATCTACAGAACCCCCTAAACATATCATATAAGAGTAAACCTCATTTATCGCACATTAAAGTTCAACTTCGAAAACCACTAGTTAAGATAAACCAAAACTTAAAGCGTGCCGACAACGGAAGTTAAGATTTTTTTGCACATTTTTTACCCACTCTCGATCAGGTCGATGAAAGCAAAATTCGAACTTAATTTTCAAGTATAGAGTCGATTATCGCGCGACATCCACCTTTGTTTGTTTGTTTGTCGTTTGTCTTGTCGGCATGCGTCTTTTATGATGGTATCATAAATCATGAGAAATTTTCTAAAGGTACGTAACATAAATAAATTATCAAATGAAAAGAAAAAAATGTAAACAATAACGTCATATTCCCTTTTAAACCATCATTGATTTTGTATTAAATGTTATCTTAGTGCAAAAGGTTGACAATCTATGATAATCGGATTTGAGTGAACACGCCTGGCGTGTTCTCGGCATTGCTTAACAAAAAAAATTTTTTAAATACAAAAATTGCTTTTTTACGCAGGCCACCTCAAAACTCTTTAGATTATTGTTTGAGGATTACGTACATAAAATTTCAATTGAAAATGTAGGCATTTTTTGGAAATACCAGTATAACATTCAAAACACGCCTGGCGTGTTACTGGCATGCCTATAGATATTCGCATGAACACGCTAGGCGTGTTAGTGGCACTGTATGTGTTAAGATGTCAAAAAGTACCAAAATTTCATAATCATAAATTGGGTATTATGAGTATTTGAAAATGTTTTGATAATACAACGTGTCCCTGAATAAAGTGCAACCCCAAAAGGAGGTGAAACTAGACCATAACTGAATTAAAAAAAATATTTAAAAAAAAAAAAAAAATTTTTGTAAATTTTATTAAAGAAATATTTTTTTTGTTACGGACCCTCAGTACAAATAATTTTTTTTCTTCCAAACTAGTGGGTCTATTTGATTGAAATAAAGAGGTATGTTATGCTAACATCCTAGCGGTCATACCACAATCAAAAATACCATGCAAAAAGATCGATATTGATACTTAAAATTAACTTTTTTCTTAAAAAATGGAATTTTTATGCTGTATTTTCTAATAATATCGGTCTTTTCTCAAAATTATGCCCTATAACCTGATATTTTTATGATAAATTATTATTTTACACCATTTAAGCTTTTAATTAAAACAAAAATCAATGTTCTAACTTACACAATAAGCAAGTTACGATCGCTTCAAGTTGAACACCCGTGCGATCGATCACGACCTGTGCCACGACAAGATATTATTAAAAAATACAACATAAAAATTGCATTTCTTAAGCAAAAAGGTAATTTTAAGTATTAATATCGATCTTTTTGCATGGTATTTTTGATTGTGGTATGACCGCTAGGATGTTAGCATAACATACTTCTTTATTTCAATCAAATAGACCCACTAGTTTGGGAGAAAAAAAAAATTTGTACCGAGGGTCCATAACAAAAAACAAAAAAAATGTTTCTTCAATAAAATTTACAAAAAAATATATATATTTTTTTAAATTCAGTTATGGTCTAGTTTCACAACCTTTCGGGGTTGCACTTTATCCAGGGACATGTTGTATATTGATTTGGTTCAAATTTTCATGGCTATGATATTTTCACTAACTGCTATTGAAGACTATTTAATTACATTACCAGTTAAAATTCCAACACTGAGTTGTGTATACAATAATAAGTTGTCCTACTTAATTTTAGAGAAGTATCTTGTCTCAAACTAACTAATCTGTTTAAATTGTCTAAAGCAAATATTTGTTTTTTTACAATGAGTCAGTGTAGTAAACTAAACTGATAAATTGTCATTGAACCTCAAACAACATTTAACTGGGTCACACATCACTTGTATTATTTAGATTAGATTGTGACAGCTAGTACATTTAAATAAACATTTGTTCAAAATCTTTGTGAGGTGCTTGTGGCACAGTGGGGGCAGCGCTTTGGTAGTGATACCAAAAGTTAAGCAACCCACGGCGCGGTCTGACCATTAAAGTGACGACCATGACAAGCATCTCCGTGCTTCGGAAGGCACGTTAAGCAGTTGATCCTGGCTAATATCTGTTGGTATTAGTCGTTAAGCCTAGTCAGAGGCCCTAGGGCGGCTTGATAACATCTGATAGTAAGGTTTGTCACTTGCCTTACAGACACCCCTCCACCAATCCGCACTATGCCCGCGTGGTGGAGGATGGCTCGTTCCTCCTCATAGTTGAGGTGACGCCTTTGCCCAGCAGTGGGATCTAATAGGCTGACTTTACTTTACTTATTAAAGTATAGTCATATTCTGTGGTATAGTGTAGTTTTCTTAATATCTCTTAATTATTTCTAAAATATAAACTAATTCAGATGCATCACATAAGATGTGTGTTTTCAATTTAATTTTCATATAGGTACTAATTACTAAAGACTATCTGATTAAAGATTTTTGGCATTATACTTGGTCAGATATGTACTATAATATTTTTTTACAATATCCTTTTTGTCCTTATCTGAAATCCGACTAATCCCTGCACTTACTACCCTGTACTTAATTTATGTAATAGTCATAAAAATGTTATGCCAAATTTGATTGAATTGTGTTAATCTTTAATACATAATCCAGATTATCTTCTACCAGGAAATTCTGCTAATGACCCTGAGCCATTGATCTCTTAAATTGCAATTATTTCTTGAGGAAGACAACACCATTTACTTTTCATTTCACTTGGCAGTGTGCCCCAATGTCGACCAACCAGTTGGCAAATGAACTGACCAAAACAATACTTAAAATTGTTTTCCCTTGTTTACATGTTGGTTCTTGAACATATATAAAAAAGTCCAATTGTACTTGTTTCTTTACCACATTAGTGTTGGCATACTAAGGATAGATCAGACCTCTGAATCTAGTAGGGTAAGTTGGATGTTTTCTTGATTGTCCTTACAAAAATATCATTTACACATCTCAAAATTGTATCCTTTTTTTATGATTCACTAAAAACAAGTTCTTGACCTTATCAGTGTAGGACATACATTCAGAGATTGGTCCTAACACTGTGTTATTTGAAGGGCACAGATGTTTGTTATCTATTGTACGATATTATCGCCCAACTTGTACTTAGTTAATATAATCTTAATCAGTCGACCTTGCAAGACAGGTAAAGAGAAATCAAATTTAAAATGCACTTTGGAGTTATTTAAATAGAAGGACAGTAAAAACAAATCGTCAATATTTTTACTTTACCCTGTATGTATAAAAAAAACAATACAAATGGTCCATAAACTTTGTAAGAGTCAGTATTTTAAAAATATTACCATAAATTCTGACTGTTAATATTGATATCTGTCGGCTTATTAAGTTAAGCATTATCTCTTTGTCTTAACCCAATGACGGCGAATATGCTGAGAGTGTGTATGTATATTGAAACCCAGAAATCGTAACAGAATGCTCGTCTTTGTTCCCAGATGGTGGGACTTGGTACGGAGAAGGTGAACGTAGCAGACTTCCAATTCAAGTTCATGTCCCTCCTGGGCCAGGACGCGGAGTCGTACGGGCTCTCGTACACCGGCGCGGTGCGGCACAACGCGACCTCGTGCAACGACTCCGCGGGCTTCTGCAGGGGCACCATCATAGGAGTGAGGGTGGACATGTGGCGGGGCACGCTGGAGTTCTACCTCAACAGGAAATCTCAGGGTAGGTGTTTAGTATGAAAAAAGAGCTGAGCGCCTCTGAAACCGACCGACCTAACCGACCGACGACCGTCTTGGTGTAGTGGCACAGAATACTAGTACTTCGTACAGAAGTATGACTTAGCAATTGTATTCAAAGAAATGTCTACTCAATGTCGTCAACAATATGGCGTAATTTAGTTCGCCTCAGAGTCAAGCACATTTTCGTGTAGACACCTACAAAAATCCATTGCAAGATAATTTCATACTTATTGCTCTGGAATATGATTCATAATACACTAAACCTATTCAGTGACGTAATATCACGCGACGCGATAGGGTTGACTGCTACGAGAAGCTTCTAACGCCATCTAGCGCCTCTTTCTAGTACTTTATTCATTCTCGTCCAACCAGCAACGTAGCCGCACGGCCGCCGGTGAATAAAACGCGCGAGCGTGGCTCTGGCCGGTAGCGACACGCAACTTGTTTTAGCACCTACGTAGGTGCGCCGCGCGTAGGTACGTTTTTGCTACCTCCGCGGGGAGATACACAGGCCTGATAGTGGTTCGCGCTCAGAACTACAAAACCAGAGGTTTGCGGCTTCCAATCCCGCAATGTTTGTGTGATGAGCACGAGCATTTGTATCTAAGTCATGGATGTCTATCCGATATCCTAGTCGCTATCGCACAAGCTAGTTTGTTTGTTGAAACTATTTATTTATTCAAACCTAATCTACTATAAGATTGGGATATTCCCAAATGACAGGTATTACATGGGAATATTCCCAAATGGCGGGTACATTCGATGTAAAAGTATGTATTAAACGTAAGGAAGAACATGCAAATAAATCTGAACAGATGGCGCTTATTGATTATTAGATTTTCAATAGCGTAGAAACCGATAAACATTGTACATAATATCATAGCGTGATATTTCTTTATAAAATGTATTCATTTTCAAGCTTACGAATTTTCCCACTTTGTGTGTTTACCCAGGTAAGATCCCATCTCTACAATATGTACGTAGATGGAATACATAATATGCTGGCGCCGTGCATAAAATTCTAAAGTAAAGTCTTTACTTTACTAAGATCTTACCAGACATATTTGATAAAATAAGAGGCAAGACACTGGTTGCTCCTCTTGCGTCTAGCGACTGATTGCAGATATCAAGGGAAAGAAAAATAAACAAAACTAACAACACAAAATAATCTGCGTTAGAATGTAGGACGATAACGAGTATGTTTCCATGTCAAATTGCGGTCGATGCTCTAACTTCTCATTAAATAACACGTTACATACCTATTACATTTTATATACATACATCATACATGCTATGTCTATTGTTCAGCTGTAACTACACATTACACGGTCTGTGCGTCATACTGCGTATTAATGATTGATCAAAATAAAAGGTTCGAACAGACATATTATAGAAACCTATCCTCGGCAGCAGCACTCGACAGCGGGAAAACAAGACAAAATTGTTGCTAACGAGTAATCCTTGTAATACTAGCGATGACTAAGAAAAAGTACGCCAAGTCCCATTTAAAGTTCAAACGAGTGTTGTACTACTATAAACATTGATAACAGCTTGTAAATAATATAGGTTTAATTATTAAAATAGTGTGTAGCAACAAGATCAGGAAGTTTTTACCACACTTATAAGTAGGTAATGGATAATGTGGTAAATAAAATGCAAGATGTTGAAAATAAAATTAACGTTTTCATTCGTGATTTAGAATTACTCATAGCATACGGGAAAAATAAAAAACAAAACTTTTTAAAGAATCAAACCCTAGAATCACTGACTTTAGCTCTTACACTACTCCTAACTTGTGTGTTATTTTTTTTGTGTTGTGCTATTTTTTCTTATTTGCCTTAAACCCATGACTTAGTTGTTACTTCTTCCACAGGCATATCCTTCTACAACCTCCGCCGCCACCAGATGTTGTATCCGATGATCTGCTCCACGGCGGCTCAGTCGTCCATGCGGCTGATATACGCGGCCTCCTGGCGCGCCTCGCTGCTCGTCGACGCGGCCAAGATCCTGGCTGCGTCGGTCAACACCAACAAAAAAGTCAAAGTGCCTCCCGGACTGTGGTACAAGCTCCGCCCACAGTTCTGGCTTACGCTGCCTCATGACGGTAAGTGACTTGTGATATTATTCAAGTTTTTAAATATTCTGAAATGTTAAGTTAGATGCGGTCAAGATTCTGGCTGCATCTGTCAACACCAAAAAAAAAAGTGAAAATGCCTCCCAGACTATGGAACAAACTCCGCCCACAGTTCTGGCTTACGCTGCCTCATGAGTGTATAGCAATATTCTTAAATGCTACGGTAGACGCGGCTAGGATTCTGGCGGCATCGGTCAATACCAACAAAAAAGCCAGTACCTATCGGAATATGGTGCCAAGCACCGTCCACATTTTTGGCTTACGCTGCCACTTATGACGGTGGGTTACTTGAGACTTTTTTCTTTTAATAACTTGAGCGCTATCCTCATTCCTAGAATGGCTAATCAATACTTAGAAAGCTGAAGCGAGTGACTGGTGAGGGCTCTCAGTGTCTCCAGTCATTTCGTCCTTCAACTGACGTAACGCAAAATGTTAAGTAATTACTTTCTAATTTTTACAAAATTGAATCAATGTTTTGTAAAAATATCTGAAAAATTCCACTCGCCTACAAAGATAAACTGAGACGAAAATAACCTTTAGAAATAATTAGTGTTATGTTTTATCACTTGTTTCGAAGCGCGATTATTATAATTAGCTAGCTGGACATTATTTATTAACAATTGTGTTAATTGATGCACTTATTGATTGATGCACAGATTGGTTGCAATAATTGATGCACTGCACCATATCACTCATTGGAGTGATATGGTGCAGTGCATCAATTATTGCAAGTGCTGATATGCAATGACAAAAAATAGAAAATCTACACTAATATTATAAAGAGGAAAGATTTGATTGTTTTTGATTGTTTGTCGCGATATGAAATCATCAGGGGGGTGAAATGGGGGATGAAAGTTTGTATGGGAAATCAGACTCTTGGCGCGGGCGAAGTCGCGGGGAACTGCTAGTAGTTTATAAACAAACACAGCAAAGTATGAGCTCACATTGCATAGTCGTAGGTATATAAAATGTAGTTGCAAAGCAACAAACGCGTTGCTCTAGCAAAAGTGGTGGTGCCTCACTTGTCCGAAGTATGATATGACCCAGATATTTTTGTTACTTTAGCTACCTGAGGTCTGCTCTGTGTCCTGATTAGGTTACTGACTGACACAGTTCCTAACTACATATCTCTAACTAAAACTATTGCACGAAAAAAATTAACTAATGCCTTAGGGCAATCTTTACCAGTCAACCACGTAGGAATTCAGAAAGTGCATTAATAAGTCAAGTTATTGTTGTTAACTTGTTATCCAACTACCTACTAATAAGTTAGCTCTTCTATGAATAATAGCCTGACTACAAAGTGAATAGTAGACGTACAAACGTTAATGTGTACTATGACTAAATATCGATAGCACTGACCTAAAACGTGAACTCTTGTCTCTAGTTCATTATCACCCCGGCATAGTTACATTGTGGATGCAAAGAGCAATCTCACTGCAATCCCTATCAGTGCACAGTGCACACTTTCACGGAACTGATAAAGGGCATACATTGTATGAAGTCTTAAACATATTATAACATTCGTCATTCAACAAACTAATATTAGATATTATTATAAAACAGTAAGTTCATTCCGAACTATTAGAAATATAGGTATGGTGATGTTTTGTGTTATACTTTATGACTTACTGTTTATCTGCCTACTAAGAGTTTGAGGTGCTTGTGGCGCAGTGGCGGCAGCGCTTTGGTAGTGATACCAAAAGTTAAGCAACCCACGGCGCGGTCGTGATTGGATGGGTGACCATTCCGACCATTTAAGTGACGTCCATGACAAGCATCTCCGTGCTTCGGAAGGCACGTTAAGCAGTTGGTCCCGGCTAATATCTGTGGTATTAGTCGTTAAGCCTAGTCAGAGGCCCTAGGGCGGCTTCATAACGTCTGACAGTAAGGTTTGTCACTTGCCTTACATACACCCCTCCACCAATCCGCACTGAGGCCGCGTGGTGAAGTATGGCTCGTTCCTCCTCATAGTTGAGGTGAGGCCTTTTCCCAGCAGTGGGATCTAATAGGCTGACTTATTATAAGAGTTTAAAAAATCCATAGTGTTTGTTTGGTGAGATCAGGAGCAAAACTCCGTGATATACCTGGAATCATAGTCAAAGATTAGAAACCCTGCGATAAAGTCGATTGTTTATATTGTTCCTTAGATTTCATTAAAAATTGGCACCTGACAGAAAAGTAACCTGTACATTTGCGGTACAGCAAAGTTTTTCATATCTACTGTGCGGAGCTCACATAAAATAAAACACAGTTAAATTAATAAATCAGATTTATTTACAAGAAACATTATGCCGCGTACAGAGAGAATCGTGCAAGGGAGTGGGAAGATATGTCAAACATTTGGCGCGAATGCGCGCGCACAGTAGCAAAGCACAGTAGCGTGCGTTCGGAAATGCCTAATATTACTTATCTGAACATCGTCACTTGCAGGCTGCGAGCAGTCTCCCGAGGAGGACAGCAGCATGGAGTGCGAGCCGCGGCGCTCCGCCAGCCTGGTAAGTACCTTGGAGTGCGCGTTCTTCGCGTGCTAGCCCTGCGCTCTCCTGTGGTTCCGACACTAGATAACTCCTTTTTCCACCCCATAAAAGTAATAACAATACTAGCGTTGATTAATCCGTAGTTTTTAGCCTGTTTTATGGCCTTTCTTACATTGGTTAGTAGTTTTGTTTCTGCTAATAATTGGGCGTATCCAAAGGGGTTCTTTCCCTTACTTTTACTCTTTGAAATGTTCATCATTTCTGTAGTTCACTTGTATCTAACTTAACTTTAACTTCAAACTCGTACTTCTTATAATAATATTTGTCTTAGGCAGCCTTGGGCAGAAATTAAAATCACGTCGCTATAGTCTGAGAAGAAGCAAAAACTTTCAAATTATTCTTAACTTAATGGAATTGGCTCTGTCGGAATCATCAGGAAAATTTCGATCAGATTTTCTATAAATAGTGTTCATTATTCAACATTATAAAATTATTATACTAAGTATTTCTATCTCAATCATTGAACTCTCAAATATTATATTAATGGTCGAGTCATTGGAGAGACTGGATGTCACTTGCGTTTATTGTATAAAAATATTATCAATATTTTAATAAATAAAAAACATTGTCGGTTCGTACGGTCTCAGCATCAACAGTAACTGATCATTGTGACAAAGTTTTAATATGTGCAGCTACTTTTGATGCTGAATTACCAAACACAAAGGCTCCGCGCAAATCGGCCACCGACCACAGCCACCTGTGGCTAGCGACAAGCTGTTTACATTATTTTTAATTACGTCGTCACACACGTAATGTAAAGCGAGTGGCGGCCGCTCGCGACTCAGTGTTCGCAACACGCCACCGGTGGCGACCATTCGCCATTTTGACAAAACATCTATCAACGGATCTATACTCGGCCCGGCGAACCTTGATCCCTATGACATTGACAGTTATTCCTACGTTGTGGGTTCGAATCCCGCAAGGGGCAAATGTTTGTGTGATGAGCACGAGCATTTGTATCTATGTTTATAAAAGTATTTAAGTATGTCTATCCTTTATCCTAGTCACCATAGCACAAGCTCACGCTTAGTATGAGGCTAGGTAATTGGTGTGTTTGTTGGAACAATTTATTTATTATTTTATTATAATCATTTAACTTATAAAAAAGTTAAGCTACATCGACACGACCCATCACTAACATGAACTGTCATAGGGATCAAGGTTCGCCGGGCCGGGTCTAGATCACGTTTGCGTTGGACCAAAGGGCGTGGCGCTCGACAGCCACCGGTGGCGGTGGTCGGAGGCCCATCTGCGCGGAGCCTAAGGCGCTTCAGTCTACTAGACGTATTTAATTCACACGCACATATCACTTGCTTACTTTTCGTTTATTTATTTATACAATTAACAATACAATGTAGTTTATGTATTTATCTTAAAACCAACAAAGCCTTGTATAGAGAGATAGGCTAAACTAACGTAAAGATATGTCAATTCATGCTGTGATAATGTATTGTCTCTCAGTTATTTAAATTGCATGTGATTAGATGGCATACAATTAGCCTCTTCTAATAATTTGTTGTCTATGTATCTTATATATGTTTGATATAAAATTAACATGGTTTTCATCTATTTCATTTTTCTAAAATATACATTGGATAGAATAGTTAAAAGGTCCGTAGTCAAATACGCGTAATTATATGTTACGAGTACAGTCAACTTCAAAAGCAGAAGACTAGTTACACGTAAACTTAATCGGGCCCTTTCTCAATTAGCTGTATTGCTTCTTGGACAGTTATTTTTTCACAAGATATGATTCTATCTTGGGGGAATCATATGTTGCTGATAAATAAAAACCCGACAGTGTCCTACTTTTCACTCTTACAGCACGTTATCGAAATTGGATAGGTACGCTTTATTTCTTGGGTAACAAACCCACAACTTTTCCCGTTGACGATACCAGCACACCCTCTGCCTCAACAGGGCCTGGCGACTGGCATGAAGCGCCGCCACTGGCAGATGGCGGCCTGCCTGCGCCCCGCCAAGTGACCCCGACCGCTAGAGGACGAACTAAGGGTTAAACTTACCATCTGAGGGTTTAGTGCGAGTTTTTATTTGACAGCGTCACACGCTCACCGTCGATTTAGTGACGAAAATTTCTATAGACAAAAACAAATTTCACTAATGTGCCGATAGTAGCGCGTAAAAAACTCGCACTCAGCCTTCGAGATCGGAGCTTTTACTCCGAATGACGATGTCCGTATTGTCGACTATAGCCTACCCTGTCACTCATGCTAGAATGACAAAGCAACCGAGCGTGATGGCTAGACTCTAAAAAACAGTTGTCCCACTGCTGATGTGTAAACGAGTAACTTTTCTCGCTCAAGAAACATACAATAGATATAAAACAGACATTTCGTGTAAACAAAAGAGATGCTTACATTAATAGATGATCGCTGACTGTTCAGACTGCCGGCGAGAATTCGCTTTCGCTGAGCGACAGAACTAGCAAATAAAACACTCGCTCGGCAATACTCGCTTAGCGATCAACTAGCGGTAAAATTCTATTCCAAATTGAAATTGCCTGTCGCCTAAGAATACTCTCCTCTTGCCCAGCGAGTTTCTGGCTCTACTCGCGTAACTTGTTCATCGTTGCAGAACAGGCTTTAGGGGTCATTTTGAGGGCATATAATATACTTCCAGTAACTATGATGAATGTTTTTAAAGTGCGAATGTTGTAGACTTATTTCAGCACAAATAAGCTTTTATGTTATGGTTTTTTATGTGCCTCATATAAATTAATATACATAATATATTGTGCTTTATGTGAACTTAAGTGATCCGGTCAGAGACCGTCCATTATTTATTTCATTTGACTCCATAACATTACTTATTATTGAGAATAAGCCAGCGTAATATGTGTTCAATACTTTAATGATTGTTGCCTTTGATTTTATCTTTGGCGTTGTACAGTGACGGACTTTGGTACATGTTCGTCAAAACTTATGTAAACGCATAAAAATGGGGACTTGTGAAAATTAAGATGTTTTCAAGGAGCAGATCTAGATAATACATTCCATATCCAACTTCAGCAACCCCCTTGTCTAGTCCCTGAGTCCGCCACTGGATGTAGAGTAAGTACATAAGTCTAAGTTGATTTAAAAGCTTAAATAACTGCAACATCCTTTATTATATTTATTTGTAAAGAAAACAGATTGTTTATTTAAGAATTTGACTTAATCAGAGGTAATTGTTAGCATAGTAATTAAAAAGTAAATAGATACTTGTTACACTGACAATGAAGATAGTCTTTTGTCTGATAATTAAGTGAATGAAAATCGTACATGATTTGAAAGTGACTTTCCATTGTGTTTAATGTAATAGCCTGTTGTTTTTATTCCCTTATTTATTATACGCAATGAATGATTCATGAATTCAATATTTTGTTAATGAAAGAGATAGAAGCTGTGTTATCTCATGTTTGTTTCGAATTTGTAAAAATGGCAATTGTTTCATTTGTTGTTTCAAGAAGAATAGTGTAAACTGTTTTTAAAAATAACACTCATATGACTTAATTTTAATTTAGTGATGGGTCTACTTGACTGCGGAATTTGGACCTTGTCCTTACGATGCGTCTCTATAAGTCCCTTTTCATTTTAAACAAAGCTTACAAAAATACCCCATTTTTTTAATTAAAAGTAATGATGAGCTGTTTAAAAATACATTTGTGGTGAATGATTATGTGCTGTTGACTGTACTTTTTATTTCAAATTCATTAAGACCATTATAATTACAATTATTAAGTTGTAAGTGCTTGCATTTAGTGCTAAGAGAAATGTTTATTTTGAAGTAAGACTGTGTAAAGTTGACTGATTGGATATATTATGTGGATTTCCTTATAAATTAAAAACAACTGTGATACGATACAAAATATTTTAATTTCATTCCATTATCCTCTTTATAACCTCGCGTACAAGGCTTTGTTGTTTGCCTGATAATTGCAACGTTAATGTTTTATAATCAAAAAAAGGACACACGGCCGCACGTCAAAATATACATGTTGACCTTGAGACCACCTCTAATCCCTACGTAATAAAAAGCCGTTTTCGTAATTCAAATGTAACCTTGATTGACGTGCTGCCGACTGTACTTTATTTCCGTGTTATAGGATTCACTATGAATTGCACAACATTTTCGTACAAAGATAGAACCGCACTAGGCGGAACTGCACCGCAACGGAACTGAGGCCCTACTCAATGACAACGCGAACGAGCGTGATGGCTAGACTCGAAAATACGGACATTGTCAACAGGAGTAGGGCCTCTGAGGGCTTAAGGGATTTATCGCACTACACGATATTTAGACAGTCTTAATGAGACAGCTCTGCGACATCTCCCATCTCGCTCTGTCATACTGTGAAAGAGCGAGATGGGGCAGACAGACAGGCTTACCCTTATTACACTACGCTGAGTCTTACTAAGACTGTCTGAATACCGTGTAGTCTAATAACTCTCCTTATCAACGATTCGATGCTCTAACGCTGTCTCACTCGTGCAATTATTAAGAGTAGAGTAATTCAATGATACGAAGAATCGGGGAATATATTTCCAAAGTATCTCTAATTTCTATCCAGTAGTTAGTTAGTTATTTTTGTTCGTGTAGGAAAGACGTAGTAGAACGTTGTCACATTTCGTTACACAACACACCTATAGATGGCGCTAGAGTACAATTGGCTACATAAAGTATTTTTGGACTAAATATTTAGACCCTGGGTTTTTTTCAGCTGAGTGAATTCCTGCCGAGCCAGTACGTGAACGGTTTTTACGTGGACAGCGTGGAGCGAGACTACCGCATCGTGGTGTGGGAGTAGCCCAAGTATACACGGAACCACAAACTTGCCCCAATATGACAACAATCAACCTAATCTCTCATTATATTCATTACATAGAGTTCAATATTATTGGGATACATATTTCAAAAGATTTGACGACTGTGCTGACAGACAAATTCCAACTGTGCAGTTCTGAAGGAGCCTAGATCTATCACAAAATTTTGACAGATGGGCATTTATTGTTAGCATTCGCCACTGCCATCTCAACATGTACAGCCCCAGCACATCAAGCTCTGCATTTTTGATACGTCTTAAAAATAGGTACTAGCGCAGAATAAGTGTACTAGACGTTCAGTTCAAGTTGGCCGCTACCTCACTTTCCGCTTCCCCCCTTACCGCGGCCCGCCAGTACGGTTAGCAAAGTCAACGATCTGTAGGACCTATACATTTGTAATGTGTTTTAACAAATTTAAATGGAATTAAATTTCGATCGAAAAAATCAATTTTATATTTATACTACCTATGCACTTTCTACATTTTATTAGGAAACAAAATATAGACGTGTTCCCACTGCATCTGTCTGGTAAGAGCTTGTCTGTATGAGTATGATGTTGAGGTTCGAAATTCGTATAAAAATCCGTACGTCCTTGTCGGACTATATATTTGATGTGCCGTCTTCTGCATATTTTCTCGGTCAATATTTTTTTCCACCCTGACTCAGCTGTCAAAGTTTTGTAATAGGCCTCAGATTCTTCATTGTCCCGAGGGTTTAGTGTGAGTTCTTTTATTCGATTAAAAGCGAAAAGGCTTTGAAAAAATGGGTTCCGTACCGACTTAACGTAACGTCAGACCTAACTTACACTATTTTACGGACTTAATAGAGCACTCGGTGTACAAATTAACATTTTAGTACATTGGCGAAAATTATTATTGAAATAGTTGTAATATATTCTAAATTATTATTTCAAATACTTGTTGTATCATGGACGTATAATACCATAGTTTGTATCTATGTAGGTATGTGTTTTGTGAAATTTTGTCGTAAATAGGTAATGTAATAATAAGTCTCATTTGCCCCAAAAAGACGTTATATTATGGCAAGTATCAGAAGTAGCGAACATTTGAGTACACTGTGTCGGAGTAAAAATTTCATCAAGTATTACAATAGTCGCCATAACACTTTCTGGTTCAAAATATTAGGCTATTTGACACCATATTGCAGATAAAGTTAAAATATAAATGAACTTTCAAAAAGATCCTGAGAATCAAAAATGTTCAGCTACTTTTGATGCTGACTGTACGTGTTTTATGCTTTAGTCGTCCCTATCACTCATCCCAACATGATAGTGCGAATGGCAGAGACAGTTAGATAAGTACCTAACTGACTGTCATCATCGGAGCAGGTCACCTCGCCCAACTGACTATTAGCCACGTGATCACGGAAAACTACGATGTGGGGTCTTTTACCAGACTAAACTCAAATAACCCTCCACCTTCCTCAGTCTGCAGTGTCGGGTAAAAAGCCACCTTTTATTTTATTTAAATTATGTAGGTCGATTATGAAAAGTATTTGCTTGCATACATTTTTACTACTTAACGATAAGGTACGTTTTATAAAGGGTTTTACTCCAAATTCTAATTATTGAAATATATTTATTTTCCTATAAAATGTTCTTATTATTTTTTTTGTAATTTCTAATTAAGTGCATATTTTTCGAGTTCAAAATGCAGCGTGTTAACCAAATTTTGTAAGATCAAGATTAGAGAGCTAGAGCAAGTAAACTTTATGAAATCCATGGCCGAGTATGTAATAGTATGTTATCATTACGTAGTATATTATGTACATATTATACTTAAGAATACAATTTATTTTAAAGTAACTGGTGTTTTTTAACCTACTCATCCCCCTCTACATTTACCAATGAAAATTAGTAATATTATATATACTAGACTACCTACCGTACCTCTGCTAAAGTTGTGCTTCGTTTTTTAATGGGGATCCACACTGCCAAATTCTCCCTGTAGGTGGCGCATTGTTGATGCGGCCAAAGCTATCTGTCATTCCAGTACAAATGTTGTGTCATTTTGAGTATTTTTTTGTGTTTTCAATCTACGAAAGCATAATTCCGTTATTTGCTGTGCCCGGTTGTTACAATAATGGTGTTCATTTATTTCCAAAAGACCCAGTTTTAAAAAAGAAGTGGGAAACAGCTATAAGAAGAAAATTAATTAATTTTAGGTAGTTTACTGGAACTATTTACATCATGATAAGCTTCTGGATCGGGAACATTCATCGTTTAACTAGATTGTGAAGCTACGACACCAAAATTCCCGGAAACATAGCGGTCCCGATCGTAGAATTCTAACCTAAAAAACAAACACATGTACGTGTTTCATTATTTTAGTTATTATTATTATTAAATTATTAAAAACCTTGTTATGTAGTCAATTTGTTACACAAATACAACAAAACAATTTCAACAACCAATTAAATGTAACATTTACTGTAATAAAACTGGATTAACACCCAAATGTTTACCTCGCAATAAGATCGGCTTTTTTACCAGATACTTTTGATCCTCGTTTCCGAAGTTCGTCTTTTAGTTCAGATAACTTCATTGATGAATATATTATGATGAAATAACATTAGATAGTCACGAAAAACTGTAAATTAGATACGAAAAAGCCCGACATAAACAATAGCAAAATGTTTGACATAACCGTATCTATTCTAGCGCCATCTGCAACAAACTGCGTGTGGATCCTCATAGAAATGATACAAATAAAAATACTACAGAAGGCGTGGCTGTATAGACTTGATCAATTACCTACCCAGGATACTAAAAAACAAATGTTCAGTGACATTGACGTTTGTTGACGTTATCGTCCGTCAGTTTGACACTGTGGTTTGACATTTGTTTCTGTTTTTTTTCAGTCGATTTTTGAGTCTCGGTGAGTGATGGCGTATTTGCAGTTTTGAATAAATTTTTACTTAGCTGTTGTGTTGTACAATTTATAGTTGATGTGTGTTAACAAGAAACCTGTGTGATTCTTTCATCTATAAATCGACAATTTGTATTAAGATAACCTGTTTTGTTGCAGCAAATTGAAGTGTAGCTTATCCTACTTGCCGCTCTACCTAAATAATCGACGTCTACAGCAGCAAGATGTCTCACCACGTAAGTATTCTTTACAAAAACTATTAAAGTATATTAGCCGAAGTATAAAAAGGGCGGTATCTGATGACGTCAGAACCTAAATAGGCCAAAGGGGAGCCGGGAAAGCAATAACCTTGACCGGCCTCAAAAGTAGAATACAATATCATCAAATAATTTACAAGCTCAATTAGAATGAGTAGTAATGTGTGTTTATGTTTTAGTTACAGCTATTTATAGCTGTGCGACTTCACCTAAATAAAGTCGGAGGGATGATTAATTGAATATTTTTGAGTGTGACATTCTTTGGTTCATGATGCATGATGCTATATGTATAAAAGGGATGATTTATTTTTAGTGATGGAAGTTGCTTATTATCTCTTTAATATTTCGTTTAAATTTAAAGCATATAATAATGGAAAGGATCAAACAGTTTTTATCACTTATGGTTTTGAAAAACATAATAAATATCTAATTAGTACATAACAATAACATGTAAGTATTAAAAATTGTAGGTACCTAACAACTAAGTTATTATCATACATTCATTTCCTTTCCATTTTCATTTCAAGATGTTTTAAAGCGATGATTTCATTTTTTTTTCTTTTAGCGTGAACCAACTGTAGTAGGAGTGGCTAACTTCAATGCCCTGGAAGATGCGGCAACCCTCCGTGCCGCTATGAAGGGCTTTGGGACCGACGAGCAGGCCATCATCGATATCCTTACTGCTCGCTCCAACCAGCAGCGCCAGGCCATCTCGCAGGCCTTCACACATGAGTATGGCAGAGTAAGTATCATGTTAGCCAAGTGTTTAGATCATATAGTTAGGTAAGTTATAGAAAGTACTTCAAATAAGAGTTAAAATAATCTTTATTGTGTGCATTGAATTACTGTTTACATAAAGGTTGTCTGGAAAAGATTGCAGCAATAAGACTGCCTATATTATTCCAACATCTTTCTGTGTAAATTACTAAATTTTTTTTTAGTTATGGTGTGCATTAGTGTTACCAATCTACATATCTATATTTAAAATTTATTCTCAGTGTGTGAGTTGGAAATTATCTTGATGAGAAATAGAGTTTCTCAACCATATGTATTATCAGGAACCACTCAACCTATTTAGAAAGTTTTTTCACTAAAAGCTACATTATTCGTGCTTGAATTCTTCATCTTAAATTGTAAGAGCTATAGTCCAACAAGTGCGTGCGTGTCCCTCCCGCGGGACGTAGAAGTGCGGTAGCTGAGGAAGCTCCAATTGCATGCGACTCTCATAGAAATAGATTGTTATACCAGGCGACTCATTTCACTCGAGAAGTTTCTGGCTCACTTCGTTCGAGCGCCAATAGCTCGAGAGTGAATTGAGTTAAACATACTATTTTTCATTTCGACAGTGAGGAAATAAATAATGCATTTCTTTATTTTTTGTGTTGCAATCGTAGGTGCGTTTTATTTGATATCCTCGACGCGCGCCCGACCGGCACATTTTGGCGTTTCACATGGTCCGCAAGCGGCGCCAAAGTCGTCGCAGTCGTCAAGAGAGGAAAGGAAAAGCTATTTTTCACACGACTATCTAAACACGATAGCTCAACTTTCCGTAAAGGAGAGATGAAAATGCCTTTCCCGTTCCCCGCTGACATTAGCATGCCTCGCTCCGCACGTCGGGCGCTCGGCATGATAGACGCACGATATTGTCGGACTATATAGGCTCTTGCTGGTGGAGTTATAGTTAGCCATTTAGCCATTGCTCTCTTTTTTCGTTTCTTTTTGCCAGAGTACATACTATATGCTATAGATAGTTAGATATTCTTTATTGAACTATAAAATAATACAAAGGTATTAAATAAAAAAATATAAAAGAAAATTACAATTTAGGTGGTCTTATCGCCGGGAGCATTCATTCAATTATTTTAAAAAATATATTAATAGATATTTTTATATTTATATTGCATAACTTAGTCACGTCATACAATAAAGAGCTTATAAACTACTTTCGTAAAGTAAGGCTAGTCGCACTGTTCAAAAAACCATATGCTATATTTTTTTAAATAACGCTTTTTACGCACCGGAAGCCGATCGCAAGTTTGGTATAAAAGTTGATACAATGTACTTCTAAAGCTAAGAGGAATTGACTCACAGAAAATTACGTAAAGCAAACTATTCAATGATACCATTCAAGCAATCTACTACCAAGGCCGAGCGGCCGTCTGTGACTCATCACAAAAACTCGTGCCATATTATTATCGTAAACTTTAAATAAGGCAATTTCGGTAATGATACTGGCCCAACTTATTTATTTAAATAAACTGCTCCATGGACAGGTGTTGAGAATATTTCATATAACTTTAGTCATACTTTGCTAAGTAATTATTAGATTAATTTATAAATACCATGTCTCATGATCAGGTGTTGTAAAGTATAGTGCCTTAGCCAATCATTAATTAATTAACATACAGCATAATAAATTGTCTGGTGAGTAATAAACGAGTTGTTGACCATAATAAGCTCAATGTTTATGAGAAACCCCTTCCCTTAAATATTGAGCCCATTCCGAGTGCGCGTAACTAAATAAACTAAGTAGTACCAATTTTTTTCCAGACTTTTTATTTGTAACTTTCCACTAGTAAGGTGAATGCCTGAAGATTATCGCTGTCCTCGCAAAGTTTTTGCTCCCTGCTTTACCTACCCTACCACATAATACTCGTAAAATTTTATTGTAAGGCTTGCACAAAGGCCTTTCAGGTAAAAGATTAGTTGTTTCCAGTGTCAATGAACACTTTCCATTGGGCATATAGTGCGCCATTCGAAAAACAGTCGCCTTCTTTCATCAAAACTTATCAAACATTGCCATCAGTGCAAATATGTACTTACATCGCTCGTTCTATTTCGCTGAATGTGTAAATATTGATTCAAATTGATTGTAATCTTATGTAAAATACATGTCAAAGGCAAGACTTTGCAACATATTATTGATCAAAACTTCCATTTAATTGGTAACAATGCGTATCACCACCGAATTAATGAAAGCACAATTAATTTGTACTGTCATTTGTCTCTCGTCCTACAATTTAGTTTTCTCCCGGGACTCCCTAGCCTTCATTAGTTGGGGTTTTATTGTAACCATGCTGCTAAGTGTAGGTAGATTTTAGCTAAAAATGCGTATTTTTCTACCGAATTTCGGCTAAGGCGGCCATCATGCTCAGAGATCAGCCAGGCACACGCAAGAGATATTATAGTGCATAAGTGTGTGCACAATACACGCGCACTCTCTGTTCTCTCGCATAGTTCAGTGAGATGACAATCCGACATGACCGAAGAGATATCAGCTGCGGGACTAACGGCTTAACGTGCTTTTCGAGGCACAAATCCCACCAAACTTCCTGAGTCCGAGCAGTTTCTGAGACAGGCACACAATTTTACCCGACCTGGTATTCGAACCCGGCAACTCTTGGACAGAAGTCACCTTGCAAAAATAATCGTTGTATTCTTGTTGGTATATTTTTTCAAGTCAGAAAAAAGAGTGGCAGTGCTGGGAAAGGGTGGTTGAAAAGGTGCTAATGTTGGTACATATATAAAATAATTTTCTCGTAGAACCTGATCGAGGACCTGAAGTCGGAGCTGGGCGGGCACTTCGAGGATGTGATCGTGGCGCTCATGATGCCGCCCGAAGAGTACCTTTGCAAGGTAACAACTCACCAATTTAGATACTCTCACTATTCCATCCATAAAAAACCTACAAATTTACCGAAAAAAAAACTGTTATCTGTTTAATCTTTTGTTTCTTATTATATACGGCCCATATTAAATTTTATTATTTAGAGGAAGACCACCTTTTTACTATTCGCTATTACTTAACCCAGGATCCATATAATTGTCTCTGTTGACTTAAAACAAAACAGACAACAGCAAAACTTGATCTTGGATTTAAAGATGAGCGCAAATACCTCAATTTCAAAATGGCAACATCATTGGATAAATTGGATTTTACAATATAGCATACCATAAATTGCATGACAACTCATTAAGCAAAACAATTTTGTAAGTAGTGGGTTGTATATTTACTAATATATTTAGTTAAGACTAAGGCTTAGAGCGTCTGTTAGACAGATTTTATTGTTGCTTACGTTTACGCGAATAGTAGAACTCATTAAGGACAGGAAGGTCTCCCTGCGACCACGAACACTTTAAAGTGTTCGAAACGACAGGTTTTCAATGAAATGTAAATAAATCGCGAAGTAATTCGTAAAATTGTGTTTTAGCAGATTATTTTATTGTGAAATGTGTAACTGTTTGTTGTCCCTTGATAAATAAATTAATAAATAACTCTTCCCTTTAAAGTTTTGCGATAGTCTTCATAAAGTTATCTTTTCTTGCAGGAGCTTCACCACTGCATGGAGGGAATGGGCACGGATGAGGACACCTTGGTCGAGATCCTGTGCACGCGCACCAAGAAGGAGATCGCCGACATTGTCGAGGCCTACGAGAGGCGTAAGTAACTCTGGCCATCATATACTGCTTACTTAATTTCTCAAAAACTCATTGACAAATGAGAAAATAGGGTCAAAAAATAATTTATGGGCCAATAATTATTGATTGTTATCTACACTAATATTATAAAGAAGAAAGATTTGATTGTTTGTTTGTTTGTATTTAATAGGCTCCTAAACTACTGGACCGATTGAAATGAAATTTGGTACAGAGATAATTTGAGACCCTGGGGAGGACATGGACTTTTTGTCGCGATATAAAATCATCAGGGGGGTGAAATGGGGGATGACAGTTCGTAAGGTAAATCCGACTTTTGGCGCGGGCGAAGTCGACGGGGAACTGCGAGTTATTAATATTATTGACATTTTATAGTTCAATTTTCAATCTTTTATTGAATAAATTATTTTAATCCCATATTAGTAGGAAATCCCATATAAGCTTGACAAAAAGTAGCCTTTGTCCTTTCCAGGGTCTCAAACTATCTTATACCAAATGTCATAAAAATTGATTCAGCAGTTTAATCGGGAAGAAATAACAGACAGACACTTGACTTGATCGTATTTATAATAATAATAATAAATTGTTTCATTCAACAAACACACCAAGTATTAGTCGAGATGGACACAGAATATAAATGTTTGATTTGTGTTTTTTACCCCGCAGTGTACAACCGTCCTCTCGCTGAGCACATGTGCTCGGAGACATCCGGCGATTTCCGCCGGCTGCTCACTCTCATCGTCACTGTAAGTCTCTGCTGACTGCATTGTTTCATCTCACTCTGCATGACGATGTACGTATGATCGAATGCAGCTGTTTCTCTCACTCGTGACGGCGTGAGCGAGCGTGATGGCTAGACTCGAGAATACGGACATCGTCATCCGGAGGGCCTCTAGTGTGATATGAAACCCTTCATGCGTCATGTTTTGAGATCTATACCATGGGGCCAAGTCTGCAAAGACACTAGCCAAATTGTTGTAGAATCGTAATTGAATAGCATGATTCTGACATTTGGCCCATACTAGAACTGTCAGATTGCTATTCAAATACGATTCTATTACAATTTTTCTAATGTAATTTAGCAGACTTAGGCCCCAGACCTGTTTTTGCATTGCTAAAAAGAGCAGTCCAAAGCAGGCAAAAAATTTTATTGGCTGCCTGTGTTGTGTTATATTTTTAAGGCAAGTTAATAAATAGGGATCGGATGTTCGGATTACTTACACTGAAGCGAGTCGTGGAAGTGGGCGTGGTCACAAAAGAGCGGAAACAGGCTTCGAACGATCTTGAACCGTTATTTTTCCTTTACCCAAGGGTTACCTAGAAAATATTCACTCCCAGCGATGAGCCTACATTGTGGTAATAGTAGTAGTAACATTTTGACGACCTTGGTAGCGGAGTGGCTCGCTCGTTTTCAAGGTGTCGCCATCTCTGAGGTCCTGGGCTCGATCCCCATATTTCCATAACACAAGTGCTTAAGCTACTTACTTTGGGATCTGAGCTATGTATGTGATGTTGTCTAATATTTATTTATTTAATAGTTAAAATTCGAAATTAGCATTCTTTTCAAAATTCAAATCACCCAATCAAATCACAAGCGCCCGCCGCACCCGCTTACTGTCTCCGTACTTGTCTACCCCCGCGCCCCTGTACCCCGCAGGCGAGAACTCAGGCGGTCAGAGTATAGTAAGGGAGTAGGTAATTAATATGCATCCCAATATCCGATCTCTACTTGTCAAAACAGGCCCCGTAGCCAAGTGGCAATTTATTCTCAAGCGAAGTTCGTTATCGCTAACAAAATGTATGAAACTGACATAAACCATCGAAACATCACGTGACTTTTGCATACATATTTTGACATTTCGTTGGCGATAGCGAAGTTCGCTTCAGAAAGATTAATAGTCTTATTACATACCTTCGTCAAATCGGATACCTAACGAATCCTAACAGATAAATAACTCATCAATATGATAAGGGAAATGCTTGTGCGTTTGATTTTCGTTTGCACACTAACATCTTTGTGTTTTCAGAACTAAATACATTATTACCATACTCTAATTAAACCATTATAATAGTAATAATGGCATAGGTACTCACTTTATTATTTGTGTTCAATAATTTTCCTTTTGAGTCTTTTTACTCAGAGGCGTCAATTATAGTTAGTCCTTAAAGTCTCTTGCCGTCCTTTTTTATGTAATTGACAAAGAAAGTAACAGAACGAGACTTAATTATCGATTAAATTTAATTGACGTCTCTGAGTGCGGCAGATACTATCTAAATTAAAGATATTTTAAAAGTATATATATTTAAAAAGAACAAAACTACAAACTTAAAAATTACTTTTTCCCTCGAAACAGCAAATAGAAAAACACTGCAAAATAATTTATCATAGCCCTAGAACTACATGACTCATCAAAACGCAGCCCTAACGGTCTAACGGTAGCACCATGTCACATTAATGGTCGCCTGTCCCTATTCCTAATTCATCGCATGTCGAATGAGTGAAGGCTAAATGCGACATGGTTCCAACCGTACGTGGGCGTTGATATGGTCAGCAATGGAAGTTCTTGGCGAAGGAAATTTAATTACTTCAACTTGTTGTATGAAACTAAATAGAAATCTAAAAAAACCACTAGATATTGACTTTTCCATACAAGGTTCCATAAAGTTGTGTTTTAGCACAAGAATCGCCTCCTTTAGGTTCGGTGTCATTTGAAGAACCTATTATGTTTTAGGTTTGTAGGTACTTGCTTGTTGAGAATTTACGGTAAAAGGAATAAAATGTGCAGTTCAATTTTTTGTAAACTGAATATTCGTTGCTGACCATTATAAAGTGCACCGCCACTTTCTTTTCTATCGCTTGTGCCACGGATCGGCGGCCTTGGGCGGAGTGTGGCTCTTAGTTGATTGATCTACAATGTTTACACACTACATACCCGCTATCAAAATATTGTGTGACGTCAAACATACTACTTTAAACAAAATTTTCATTAAAATTTTACCTAAACACACACACGTCACACACACAGTAAATATTTACTACAATATTAAATATTATAACATTTTGGCGACTTTAATATTTCTTTGAATCTTGCTTTGAATTTTTGGGTGGACATAATGCACGTCTCTCGTAAAGCGAGCCAACTCTTTGTGCTGAAAATGTAACCTTATAATACCCCTAGGTATTGTCCAGCACGACTATCCATTTTCGTAGCAAAGTGGCCTTTATTCCAACTGCATAAGATGCCGCAGTGTTTACCTAGATACACTATCCTCCCTACCAACTTTTTCTTCGATCCGCGATAACTTCCCCAACACATCAACCGAGAGCCGACCCCGTCCGAGGCATCGTGGACCTTATGCTACGCACTAATAAGGTCGCTCCGAAGGGCGCGCGCGACGAGGAAGCGGGCGTGGACGCGGCGCGCGCGCAGGAGGCCGCGCAGGCGCTGTACGACGCGGGCGAGGCCAAGTGGGGGACCGATGAGGAGATATTTAATAAGGTCAGTGAACATAAAATAGAATAAAAAAGATTAGAAACTCATTACAGCTAAGTATAGGTGAGCTTTATACCGCCTTACACGTAAAACGTGCAACTCGATAAGCCTCCTAAAAATGTTGCATCCATCCTGCTTGCTATCATCATCATGAGGATCCCGTTTCTGCTCCTACTGTTGCATAAAATACGAGTAGTTTTGTCCCGGAAATTAGCTTTTAAGAAGATCAAAATAGGAAGAAATGAGCGATTTTCCTAGTGTCAAAAATCATTACTTGAAAATCCGCTAGATGGCATTTAACCTCCTAAGACCCAGACTTAAAACAAATAGGTAATCGTAAAAACCCACTGTACAGAATTATGCACAAATTAATTTATTGCTGTCAGACCCAGAGACATAAAACTTCATAAATTTGAAGCTATGCCTCTTAGGATTTCAGGAGTATATTTACCATATTAATAATTAATAGGTGTCGAAGGGCCATTTTTGGTTAACTTACATCATTCTATCTTTTGTACAAAATATCGAACATTGGGTCTTAACATTGCGGAGGAAATAAAAAATGACAGTTTATATTTTAAGATTTATTAATTAAATTATTATAAAAATGACAGAAACAGGACGAAATCCTTCAGTCTAAAGTGTTAAGATTTAGTTTATACATTTTTATAAGACACTTTAACTAGTTTTTAAAAATCACTATTACAAAATTAAATCATCTTTTGGAAAATTCTGGCTCTTTAGGCCCTTATTACAAAAAATATTTACCTATAACTAAAAAATATTATCTTAACATTAGTGAGAACTTTCATGGTATTACAACATCATCAACCGGGACTTCATATTTACAGGAAGAACTTGAAGAACTGGAGGATTCCTCTCGTTCATTATTAGACCTGTACTCATCATCCGTTCCATTATCTTCAAAAGGGTCCTCTTCCGAGTTAAACTCATATTTTGAGTCATTGAGACTCTGAATAATGTCATTTTCAGTAAGATCTAAAAGTAAAAACAAAAAAAAAACATTTATAAACACAGAATAAACGTTTGATACTACGAACTAATGTACAAAAAAATGCACAAAATAATTGACGACTTTGAAAAACAGCTACGTTTAATACTTTCACGAAAATTATTAACAGAGTGTACTATTTATACCTTTAAATTTATAAAAACATTAACAGAAAAGTGGGAAAAGAAGTTATTATACTAGTATTTTCAGATTATACTTCTAGCAAGAGGCCGCGGCATGTCTACTCGTTCGTTGGAGCTGGTTTTTTCAGTTCATCTTTTTTTTGGTTGGCGGCATTGACAACATATGCAATATAGACTACTAAAGTCATTTTGACATTTGAAACTAGTCGCGAAAAGATTTGAAAAAAAAATAGAGTTTAAAGAATATGTACAAAAAATTGTACCGTGGACGGTAAGTACTACAAATTTTATTACAAAGCTGGGTCGGATCAAGGTATTTTATTTTGTCTTTAATTTTGTACGTAGGGTCTTAGGAGGTTAACAACATAAGTCACGTAAATTTTAATTTAAGAAAAAGGCTGGACTGGCTAAGAGCGTTGATGTTGAAAAATGTTTATGTTTAGCATGTTTTATTTTCACGCGTACTGACCACTGGCCTCTATAATACAAGTACGCTGCACTGCATACTGTCAACCTAAAAATGAAGCCATTTGATTACCGTCATTTTGGCGCTGACGGCTGTAGTAAGCGTGTGGTGATTGTCCACGGAACTAATGAAAATTGACATAAACATATGCAAGTTACTCTATTTTTGTTCCCTGTACACCCTTTGATTCAACACAAAAATTCTCTGACATTTCTTAGAGAACGTTTAGTCCAGCGTACTTGTATTATAGAAGTCAGTATGTGTCCCCTAAGGCCTCTTGTACACACACACGTTTTATCGCCATGAAAAACTACAGTTAATTCGCCGTATGTAGACACGGTTGCCAGTTTTGTATGGATTACTGTGGGAGCTTGTTGACATAAATGGCGGCAAATCTTAACGGCGCCGCCGCCGTATTCTCCCCGACTTAATCAAAAACCATATTTTCTGTTCTCTTCTTTTTTAGGTTTTCTATATTACATAGTATGCAAGGATAATCTAAAGGATTCATGGCGAGGACATCTGCAGTTAAGCGCAGAAAAATCCCAACTGGGCGGCACCTGGCCGGTAGCTTTGCCGTGCCATGTACAAGGTTGCACGTTTTCTTAACCGTACGGTTAACTCGCCGTAAAAACTTGCCGTGGACAAGAGGCCTAATGGTATAAATGCCCCCTGTGGGCCAACATACTTAAATAAATGAATTTTATGGTGTTTTGTGGCTGCATCCCAGATCCTGGCGCACGAGAGCTTCGCGCAGCTGCGGCTGATCTTCGAAGAGTACAAGAACATCGCGGGCCGCACCATCGAGCAGGCCATCAAGGCCGAGATCGGAGGGGAGCTCAAGGAAGCTCTCTCTGCTATCGGTTAGTGCACCACCGTTAAGACGTTTTTTCCATTGAATTTTATTTTTAACTACATTTTGAAAGTAGATAATTTTGGATGTAAGCAGGCATCTCCCACTCAATGTACTTGCGCGCGTTAATAGCCTACTCTCGAGCGCACCGACGGCGGTGCGTAAATCAGTAGGCTGCCAACAACCGTCGGGTGGGCGCGTACGCAATGTTGAATTATTTGTGTTACTGTCGATTCGTTTTTATGCAAACTAATTAAGTAAAATGATTTATACATCTGTTATTTACTGTACAAATGCAACCAGAAGCATAATATGTCCTGAAGTAGTCTCAGATTTAAATAAAATTCGGGACTTATCAGAGTCTTGAACGTTTGAACTTTTTAAATCTTTTAATAAGTCATCATAATTTTACGGCAGACTGAAAGTTCCCAAAAATTGTAGGCTATTATAAGAGTAGGTATGGACGATTTTCTTTGGAGTGATTTATCTGTTTCATAGTAACTATTATATAATCTGTGAAGTAAGTACTTCCATTACATGTACACGTAATATTACAATATTTAGTTTTTGATTTAAGCTTAATGATTTCGACACAATGTTTATACAGTGTGCCCGGTTTTGGACTAGCTATAATCTATAGGCTATTAGTTCATCAAATGTTATTGACAAAAAACCCCATGTTAGGTTCTAACTCTTAAAATGGCAGCCATTTTAATTATTTAAAAGAAATAATATTTCTGTGGATCTGGAGGTCCTAAAAGTTATGAAAATAATTTATTTCACAGGTAACGCCTATCGCCTATCAAGTGGAATAAAGATCAATTCAAAATTATTAAAAGAGAGAATTTCCGTCATAGAGGAAAATATATATATTTTTTTAATCTTGCTAAAAATTTAAAACAGTTAATACTTTTTTAAACCTATTACAAAACTAAACACCAAAATGCAATTTTTCAATTTAAAAAAAAAGCGTTGTCAATTTTTTTTTTTCATTAGGATTATGTCTCTAAAATTTGATTAATAAAAGGCCCTTAAAAAATTTAAGGGCCTTTTATTAATCAAATTTGATTTGATTTGATCAAGACCTCTTATGGAACCTTGACTTGGTGTCTCTAGAGACTCCAAGTCAAAGGTTCCATAAGAGGTCTAGAGTGCTGGGTAAACTGCTGGGTCTAGACCCAGCAGTTTGGGCTGTGGGTTTATATGTCAGTCAGACATTAAGTCAGTTTTCATTTTTAAATACTTACATGTTTAGAAGATCACTCACCTTAGCGCTTAGTGAGGGCACGTTGTAATATCCACCAAGACGTTTAATAAATTACATTATCTATTGTATGGTTTATAAGCACACTGTAGACAATCTGCAGATGCAGATCACTAAATCGCAAAAGAAAAATACCTACTTTCTACAGGAAGGACACACTCATGCCAGCTTCTTAAACCAATTAAACAAATAGTTTCATAATATTGTTTTTATTGCGCCAACTGCGAACCACTTGTTAGTATAATATACAATTATCTTCAAAACTAGGGTTAGTTACAAAGAAAGGAAAACAATTTTATTGTTATAACTATGAATGTCGTTACACGAACACATTGAGACTGTAACAACATTCTGGTTAGACTGAGCCCGTCTTCTTACGAATGATTGAGTAAAGAAGTTCTAAGCTTCGCAAACATCGCGGATGCGCTACGGTAACGAAGAAGTCCAAACAGAGCCCTGAATCCGTTGTTATAGGTGCTACACACGCAGCATTATCCTGCACCTGATATGAAATTGTCCGAGGGTATTGTATCCACTTTTGTCGGTTCTCTTCGCCCAATATCCATCTCCGACCACTGTTATTAAAGGGATTCCGTCGTTTTCCTTCCACGCCAACATTTAGAATAATTAGCCCCTTCTCTTGCTGCGATCGTTTCAAGCACATGATGTTTGTGCTAGTTGACCTATTTGTGTCGGGCATATGAAACATAAGTATTCATGAATCCTGCATTTTACACTAAATTGATGTTCTGCCGTTTAGCGATTATAAATAAACGACATTTACTTCATTTTCTTTAAAAGATAGTGGATTTAAACTTGTTATTATTGCACAAGTAGATGATGATGATGTCCTCCTAGCCGATTTCGACTACGGCGGCCTATATTAACAGAGATTAGCCAACTGCGCAGGACATATTATAGTGCACAAGTGTGTGCGCAATACACAGGTGCACTCTCTGTTCCTTCACTCTCATAATTCGGTGAGACGGCAGTCCGGCATGACCGTAGAGAGATCAGGCGCAGGACCAACGGCTTAACGTGCTTTCCGTGGCACGGGGGTGTTAACACCACCAACTTCTTGACTCCGGAGCTGTGTCTGAGTGATTTCAAGACAGAAAAACCCAAACACTCTCGGCCCGACCCGGGATTCGAACCCGGGACCTCGTGGATAGTACCCAGCGTGCTGACCACTAGACCAACGAGGCAGGCACAATTAGATACTGTCTTGTTGAAAGGTGTTGTCATTTTGTCAATCAATCTTCATAAGTAAAAAGTTCCGTTCCACGTATGAACAAAATTTAAAAAAATAAATGATTCTTTAATTTCATAAATATTTAGCTTTTGCAAAATCATTCTTGTTGTTAAAGTAGGCTGTCGTCTCATATCTTAATAGTATGTTTGTAAAGGTATAAATATTTTATTATTTTTGTAAAATATTAATTTAGTTACCTACTCGTCGAGTGAACCGGAAAATGTCATCTGTCACCTCTCCTTCGTATATCTAGGTATATCTTTGATAAACTATATTAAAGGATATAATCATGAAACTGACAGCCACGGCACATATTTACATTTATTATTTTCTTTTAATTTAATTATGTTGGTATCATGTTCAAGCTCATAGGAGTTTATATAGTAAACAGCAACGTATTTATATCTTGCATAATGCCCTGCTATAAGGATATAATAACGTAAATATTGGAATCAAAACATGAATTTTATTCAATATTGACTCCACCATAACCTGAATTTGAATAACTTTTTCTTCTTAGTTTTTATAGTTTTATGAAACTTTCCACCAAAAAGAATTGTGTATACATAGACTTTATTTTGTATTGCGTACTGTATCTCCGGTTATAGTTTATCAAAGAGTACATCATATTTCTTGAAAATTCTTTATTTTCGCGAGTTTTGCGCGAGGTCTAGTGCGCACACACACTAACTTACGCTACTCACACATGGATAGAGCAGTGCGGGGTGCGGGGGCGGCCGCCCGAGCATGCATCGAGACAGCAGCATTTTATTCAAAAACCCTTTTTCAAATGTCACTTAGACCGCGTTTCCTCTTAACATAAAATAAAATAAAAATTTTAACTGTCAGAAAAAGAAAATCTCATTGTAAGAAACATGGAGAAGTGTCATTTCGCTCTCGGTTGAGTCTTTGTCGAGATCAATTGAGTCGATTGCTTCATGCTTGCGCGCCGTAATGAGCCGTGCGGATACAACCAATTACACTATCTGACTCCGGTCATGTCGGACTGCTGTCTCACCGAATTATGAGAGTGAAGGAACAAAGTGCACCTGTGTATTGCGCACACACTTGTGCACTATAATTTCTCCCGCGTACGTAGTTGACTAATCTCTGTCAACATTGGCCGCTGTAGTCGAAATTCGGCTAGGAGGATTATTGTTATTAATTTTTGTATTGAGTGTTTTGTTTCAATAATTATGTTTGCTTTTTCCCTTCCGTCCCTCCCACCTAATGCCCAAATTCCAGTGGAGTGCGTAGAAAACGCGCCCGCGTGGTTCGCTCAGCGCCTGCGCAGGGCCATGCAGGGGCTCGGCACCGACGACCGCACGCTCGTGCGCATCGTCGTCAGCCGCTCGGAGATCGACCTTGGCGCCATCAAGCGGGAATACGAAAGACTTTTCGACAAAACTTTGGAGAGCGAGATCAGGGTATGGTGTGGTCCTGTGTGTGCGATTCAACAGGTTACCCGTTTTGCGTTGCATGGCGAATATTGTTAACAATCTTGACATTCATTTCGAACTAAATTTATTAATTTGTAACCTAATCAAAAATCAGAAAGTTTATTTGCCAGAAGACATACATGACTTATAGTGCTACCTACGTAGTAACTATTATATAATCTGGCGCTCTTGTACTTGTAAGCAATTTCCACGCTTCTCTGGACTCTGCCAGCACCTTCAGCTCCATATACGTCATGTTACCTAAGTTATGCAACCAAAAATAAGATACACAAGAACAACAACCTACTTTGGTAATTTATCATTCAAGACATAACTTTTTATATCTAATAGTTTTTTTAAACCGGTATTATTTTTAAATGTCTTGCAAAGATTGTTTACAATATTCGCCAGGCAAAGAAAAACGGACTTAGATGGAGCCAACGAACTCGCGACTGCAGCGCCACCGAAGTTACGACGCTTGACACAAAACAGACGGTATGTAGTCTTTATTTAATTTTCCAGTGGAGTGCGTGGAGAACGCCCCGGCGTGGTTCGCTCAGCGCCTCCGCAAGGCCATGGAGGGAGCGGGCACAGAGGACAAGACACTCATAAGGATCATCGCGAGCCGAGCCGAGATAGACCTCGGCAATATCAAGCAGGAATACGAGCGGATCTATGATAAGACCCTGGAGAGCGATGTTAAGGTTTGTATTTTTCGGACGTTAGGTTGTGGCAGTGTTTGAGTTTGCTACGTTTGTTTTTATTGGAGATAATTAACAATCGTTTTTAAAACATTTTCAGGCTTTGTATCTTTTTTATAAACGTATTTTTTTTAAGCAAAACCTTGTTTTTATACTGGCAACGTCTGTTATAGAATAGCATGTAAATAAGTATTTGGAATTGCATTGCATTTTTGTAGATATATTTTTCAATTTTACTCTACCTATTTAAATTATGTTTTGTAAACTCAAATACTGCCATGAGCTTATTGGCTCGGGTCTCAGTTCATTGCACATGCACAAAATTATAATCTAGCACATCACTAGTATTAAAGTAATGCTTTAAATTTTCCAATAATTACATACTTATTCGGTGCCAAGGCATGTATGGTATAGCTCTATTTATTTATTTCGCTTTAAATGTCGTAATAATTACCTATATATCGTTACTTTATGTGGTTATGTGTCGATTATAATTGTTCTAACATTTTGTATCGCTACTTTTATGGTGATTTGGAAACAGGAGGTGAGATACTTGTTTTTTTAACGATTGATACAGTTGGTCATATGTCACATAATTAAGAATGCCTACATTTTGACAAAATATTGAATGAAGAGCAGTTGCATAGTTTTACTATGTTACACTATTTAAAAAGTAGGTGTTTTAAATTTATTGTTAACAACCATTTATAGTTTTTTTTCGATAAAATAGTCAAAAATATATTCTCCTACAAAGTTTTAAACCCCCAAATCACGATATTTATTAGAAAATTTTTGTACAATTGATGCCTTTATAAGTTATTGTTAATTTAAATTAAAATTTATCTATAATGAATACGGTATAGTAATGCGAACCACACTCTGTTTGTCAACATTTACTAGAAAATTCATTAAAAATATTAAAGTATGCTGTTGTATGTATGTTATTCCAAAACAGTAAATAACCCCCACTTTTCTTACCTCTATCACGCAACTAATTCTGTCGCGTTTCTTCCACGCATGCGCATCGCATCGCCACGCCACCTGTCGACGGCTCGGAACACTACACTACATACACGTTTGTTCCCGCGGCGCCGCAGCAGGGCGAGACGTCCGGCGACTACAAGAGGGCTCTGGTCGCGCTGCTTGGACCCGCGTAAATGAAGACGAGAAGAAAAATACGAAGTGACTTATTATCTGATCTGATAGATGGTCATTCTCAAGCGTGGGGTATGTTGTTATGTACCAACGAACATTGTTGCTTTTTAGACGGGTAAAATAAATGGTATTATAATGATAGTGAAACCTCACTAAATCGAGAAATATATAAAACGGCAAAATAATAAAATCACAAGGAAGCATCTTCAGATCAAATAATATTGGTTGCTTGTCTAGATCAGCAAGTTAGATTTACCTTAAGAATTTAAAGGCCAACTGGCAACACTGCTGTCAGTTGATAGAGCTGCCATTATTTTAAACATAATTACCTTACGTAATTCTAAAGGAAATCTAATTTCTAAATAGTTTAATTCAATTTTAACAAATTTTTGAACACAGCTTTCGGGCTTTTTAATCAAAAAGACACAATTTATAATAAGTTGTTGTATTAGGAATAAGATTTTCTACCTTTTGTTATAAAATGGTTGCTATAAATTATTTCATATTTGATTGGAAAAGTAATATTATACTAATTTATTTATTGAATACATATTCTAAAGGTACATAATTTAATGTTTAATGTTGATTCTCAAGCTTTATCTCGAATATTGCTTAATGTGTTTGTGTGTAGCGTATACGGTAGAATAGTTGATGTAAGAGTACAGTAAAAGAACATTTATATTTGCGGAATATATATTTACAGAGCATCGGCCTTTGAGCAGTGCCTTGAGATTATTACATTGTATTATTTGTCAATTGTTAATTAAAATTTTATCGATGTTGGCCCTACAATTTTATTCAAATTGCGTCCTGACTGAGAGAAATAGTATTACATTCCCTCATTTTGTATAAGTTTAGCTTTATTTTTTTCACATCACAATAAACTGAGTTATAATAGTAAAAACTCTTTTTTATTCACTCCATTCCAATTATTTTGAAGGTATCACTATCGATTAGAGAATAGGAAGGAATAGGCAAGTCGTTATAACTAAAAAAGGGTTTAAGAAATTAAAAGCATAGGTTCATCATAAAACTTATTTACTCATAATATGATGGCAGCCATTCGCCTCGCACACGTCAGCCACTCGTTCAACCTAACAGTACAATATCCGTAGTAAAATACTCGCCTCGCGGGCTCATACGAAAATAAACTTGCAACTGGAAACCGCTTGCTTTAGCTCTATACTTCTTATATAATTCAAAGCCATATTATACTCTTTGCAAAATAACGTGACGATATGTATTTTTTTTTTGTTGTTTTATCTGTTGTTGTACACACATTTGGTGTTTAAATATACTTTATTCAGATGTAAAAGGCAGTAGGATGTAATGAAGAGTCCTCTGTGCGCGAATCGAAAGTAAAACAATAGGGCGTTTTAACTCTGATATCTCATTACTAGCTCAATCATGTCTGAGAGATCACGCACAGACGGCCCCGCGTGTATTACTATAATATTATTATGAGTCAATAAACAAACATCGTCAGAATTAGTCACGAAACTCGCTGGCAACATTGGCAAACAATTTATAAATATGTACACAAAAATTGCCTAATCACATTGCACGTCGTTACTATAATTCCGCTACGTACAAGCAACGAAATAACATTATAAACTATAATTTTATACAAGAGTATACACCATTAGACGCACTAAGGAACATTACACTCGTTCACGCCGATTAAATTTCTAGTTTTCAAAATTATTAATGACTTATCCACATTACATTGGTCGTATGTAAAGTGTTGGCATTTCTAGAGCGTCCCGCTTATTGATTTATGAAAACATTATAAAAAGTCTAACCTATTCATACCATTCGTAGCAGATTAAGTCATTACAATAATTTAAGTAATATAAATTGATTAATTTTAGTCCTGATAGTCTCATGAACGATCTAACGTTACGGTCAACGTGTTCGTTCATTCGTTTGTATAACATGTGTTACGTATGACATTTGTAGACTTACATTACTCAATTTGTGCTCTGGCAGCATTATTATGAAAAACTCTGAAAGTTGTGCCACAGTTATCTCTCTCGATTGTTATTACACACAATATACAGTTATTAATTCTAGAGAACTCTTTAAATTCAAACAGTCTGAAGTAGGATCCACTGTAATTACAGTATTTTTGGAGTCTAGCCTTAATAAAAGATCGAAAAGGCCGTGCCTAAGTGTGACTTACAGGAAAAAAAAATGACAAAAATCGGGTCAAGTCTGAACATACTAACGACTATATAGGCTCGCACACACTCATCGTGTCCCACAGCAATAGACTCGATTCCAATGTGCTCTTTAAGACTAAATATGAGTTCATTCTGTCTTTTCGGCTAAATAAACGAAAATAGAGACTAAAATAATTTAGGAACGTCATAAGAAATATCTGTCAGTTGCTAAGGAAATTACAGAATCCATAGACAATTAATAACAACTTCAGTTCGACAAAAGCACGCGTAAACTTGTATAATACGTGAGATATAAATAATAGTGACGCCATTTAATGTAGTCTGTATCTTTTCGTAGCAGAGAAAGGGATAGAATAAACTAAAAATTAGTCTTAGGAAAGAATCGAGTCTAATAACAAATATTCTTGAGCAAATGATTACTGCTATGTTCATAAACATTATAGGCAAACCGTGGAGCAAACGTTATACAGGCTTTATCGACAGAAATAGACAGACCTTGTGGTAAAATGGACGAACAAACGTATTATATATTTTGTGGTAAGACGTAAACGCGGTATTTTTTTATATTAATCTGTTTTAAACATTCAATCAATAATAATTAGGAGTTTTGGGTAGTTGACACTATTCAAAATACCAAGACACCATTATTAAGAAGATACTTTTAGTATGATTACGTTCGAATTCAAATTATGATCTCTAGAGTAATATTTTATTAAATATGGAGTAATTATTTTAAAATATAATGCTTATTTTGTAAATACATGATTTAGTTGTTTGTAAAAAAGTGTTGACAACATGGAATACTTGGGAAAATAATTTAATCGTTTTTTTTAAGTATCTCAATTGACTAGCTTTAGACATCAGCTACCCTCAACTGACCAATATATTTGTATTATAACTAATAGCAAATATTAGGACTAATACTTATTAATTTAGACCTCTACTCTTTTCGCAGTATCTTTGTAAAGCAGAACCAATTATAGTACAAAGATGTTATGGTACATCGCTCCTAGAAGTTAAAGTTTACATAATGTGGACATATCATTGTGACTTCAAAGCGTGTCTTGATACAAGGTGAATCTAAAATCGCGTATTATAGCCATTGAAACAGCTTTCTCAGAGAATCCTCGTTTTGTTACTTATCTACCTCGTCATATTAAAAATGTTACCGTTGCGATCGGTTCAACAATAATTTAATCAACCAATAAGTCCAGTGACTCTGGACGTGCGAGCCAATCGCGCAAAAAGTTTGGGAAAATCGTCTTCAAGCCTAACTTTAATTAAATTATTTTTAAACAAAGACACGATTTGACATACACCCCGTAGACTGGACTCGCTCCCACCGCGGTCACAAGTCGACGAACAGTTACTTCGCAGCGCTCAGTCGGCGGCGAACAGCTTCTCCCGTAGAAGCTCGAGGGACACGATACGTTCGTTGCCGACGGCCGGCTGCTGCTGTTCTGCCTTAGATTGTTCCCGGAGCTCTGTAACGTAAAAATAGAAGTAAATATTTGCGTCCCCGTAACCGTCAATTAAGTCTAAATTGTACTATGTACTATACCGTACTATACCCTGACCTTGCTAGGACCATATAAAAAGAATACGAAATGTTAAAAGTTAAAATTTAAAGCGTTTAGGCTCGGCGTTTGTCGAAGTGTCGTTCTGGCTCTGTCACGACGAACACCGCGCTGATATACTTTGAATTTTAACTCTTCTGTTTAGGGTTGAAAATTATTTTTTATTTTTATACGGTCCTAGCACGGTCATCATTTCCGTCGAATACTTCTAGGGTACATTTCCCGAAGTAACGTTGTAGTCAAACGGCCTCAGAGAGCATTCGGATACCGAAGGGTAGTGGGTTCGAGTACCACCTGAAGGCGAGTTAGCCTACAGATATGTGAGCTAGGTAGTCGTACTGCAGTGCCACGGTGTATCTGTGTCTGTACGTATAGAGCGTGCGGTACCGTGCCAGCGCGCCAGCAGGCGGGTGTAGTGGTCGGCGCGGTCGTGTCGCTTGAGCTGCGTGAACACGTTGACGAGCCCGCGGTAGTCGTACTCCAGTCCCGAGTAGCGCTCGCCGAACAACTTCAGGCCTGCAAGTCAAAATTAAAAAATCATTTATTTAATTTAGGACACAAAATACCACATGATCGCTAGAACCATCGAGCACGTTAACCAATAGAGGCTAAATAAGGGCGTTTCTCCGAAACTTATCAGCGTTTAGTACTGATACAGTATCAAATTAAGCGTATCGATACCTTCAGGTTCAATTGGCGTATAAACCATTTTAGCCAAATCGAGTTAAATATACCATTTTGATCAGAATTTTTTTCTCCATCGATCTGTATATCCGAAATGTTGAAATTCGCTAAAAAAATGTTTATACACCCCAAAAAAGTATTGCCGTAAAGTTAAACTAATTCCATAAAAACAGTGTAAACGCCGTACGGTTGTTTTTGGTATTTTTGTAAAAATGTAGAGACCGTACATTTTTTTAAGCCAAGACGTAAATGCTCATCGACTTTGACTAAATGTGATGAATTTAAGACTTTTAAACAAAGAAAACGAGCCACAGTGTACTCAAGAATGAAATTTATAAGTTTTTGAGATGCTCTCTACTGAATTTATTTTTTCAAAAGCATCCAAACTTTTAATTATTTCCACAAATGGTTACTTTTAGCAATAATGAAGTTGGGTTACTTGTCAAAAGATGAATTCACCATAGAACTTCTCAAAAACTACAAATTCCTTCCCTGTTCAAGTCTTACATTCATCACAACCAATCGAAATCAAATTGGAAAACATATTGAGCAGTTATTTAATTTAATGGCGGTTGATTAATTATTGCGACAGTAAAACATGGACAGTAATAAAAAAACAATTGGTCGGTTATTCTATCACACGATATCAATTAAAAAAATAATTGAGCAGTCCAATAACTGATTGAGCGGTAAAAATGATGGAATGAGCGGTTCGATAAATCGTTCGGCCGATCATAGCGAGCGGAGACACCCGAACTCAAATTCATTGAAAAGAAAGGTAAAATGTTCGTTAGTTGGGCGGAGCTTATTAGCGCGGGAGGCGCAAGCGACCTGAGAATGAGAAATGAGAATTCGACGTATTATCAAGTACCTGCTGCAGAAGCTAAAGAATGCGCAATATTTGAAAATCCACCACAAAATTTTGATGAGTTTAAAGAGCAATTTTTCAATAAATGGGAAGTTATAAGAAGAGTAGACTCAAGGAACATGTACTTGCCCAAACTTTTATAAAACGTATATGTGTAAACATATAATCGGCCTGTCCATACGCTTGAAGTACGCCGTGCCTCCAGTTGAAGCTAAAAACTTTCCACTCGGACAAAAAAGGAAGAGAGGCAGACCGTCGAAAGCCAAACCTGCTCTTAGTATACAATAAGTTTATTTTAGCTGCTGCTATGCAAATTCTATGTCATTTACTTATGTGTGTACGAATAAAAGTTTATATGTTTATTAAACAAATTGTTTTATTTCATTCCTTCAGTCAATGCAAATGTAGGTAATTTAATTTTCATTCCTATTTAACAACTGTTTTTTAATTTTTATTTTACCACCTCATTGTTTATAGAATTGCTTAGAATGCGATTTTTTATCGATGAGTTCCGATTTATTACTGCGCACACGTAACCGCTCATTCAATATTTTTTACCGCTCATTTAATTATTTTGCTGCTCAATTATATATTCACTAATCCATTTCGATATTTTTTATTACCCATTTTTGTTTACTTTACCGCTTAGTTTTGACTGCTGAACTAGTTATTAAACGTCATATTTTTAATTTTTAACTTAACAAAACTGCTATTTACAACTGCCTCTTAAAATCAGTGCCATTTATTTTTGTGTTTTGAGTTCCAAAATGTGGATTTTATCTACTTAGAAACATTAAAAATCCTTAATCTTTGCCATAATTTGCTGCAAAAATTGTAAGATAAAAACAATAATAGCAAGTAGGTAATTTTCGTACTTTGGCAGTTTTATTTTTTCTATATCAAATAAATATAGTTAACAAATATTTCTATACATTCTCGAAACAATAAAATGGTTATAGTCAACATTACATTATTTTTATGCAATGTTTTATTGATACATTAAAACTAATCACTCTAATCAATGTGTCCTGAACACAACAGCGCCTTCCCAAATAGTATAGCAAATTCTTAGCTCTGTATAATCCTGCTCATAAACCTTTTCAATTGTGTCTAGTTTATTTCATAACTGCTTTCACTTGCCTTCTGAATCTTGTACCGACAACATCTATTTTGAATACCAATATTTTTCACACCATTGGGCTTTTTCATTTGCGCACCATTATATCCTCCAAAGATAAAACATGGTGGCCCATGAGGGTAACTAAAATCAATAAAGAATCCGCGAAATCAAAAAATAAATCAAGATTTTACCGGCGAAGTCTTAACGGCCGTTACGGTTTGGACAACAAGTTGGAGCCTTGCAGTGGACGGACTAAAGTCTCGGGTTCCAAGAGCTGTGCTGGAAGAAGATCAAACAAGGACTACCCAGGGGACCGGACTACGAGCAGTGGTACAGCGAAAGTATCACATCGTCAAGAGCGCGGCCGCCCAAAGATAAGTGTCTTCCTTCACAATCCCAATTACTCGTCCAACAATCCAAATACCTATAAATTCCTATCTAACTGTTTACAATCTTAATCCATTTGTGCAAATCAAAGCATTTTTGTGTGTATTATCAGCGATTTAGTTCAATTTTGGTGTGAAATTTCATATTTTTCCTTCATAACTACCTACCTCACATAGAAAAATAACACGCATTTTAATAGCTTATTACCAAGAATAAAATTCATTTTAGTAAAAATAACTCGATTTGGGCAGAAACCTCAAATCGATTTATAACGAACTTTCATCAATCTTATCGGTTCGAGTATTTTATTAACCTGGGATATCTCGATATAGTATATTTCAAGCAAATTTGCCGACAATTTCAGGGCAAAACGTCCATCTCATCGGCTCACTGGTCGGGATTGTCCAGCCGTGAACCTGTACATACCTATCGAACATCATCAGCTGATTTTACCCGTCTCGTCAAGTGACATCGAAACGAGGAACGTGAGCTAATTCCAATTATTTTTATTTTTTTACTATTGTTAGTTTCGTCCGTTATCTTAAATTTGGTACCTACCCACATTAATTTTGTGTGTTGAATTTGAAAGTTTTAATTTAAAATGTCCACAACGTCAGCTTTAAAGGAAGAAGGGCAAGATCCTACATGCCTTCGGTACAAACAATTAAATACAAAGCGATCGTCCGCCCGAGGGCCAGATCACGAAATTTAAAAATTATTTAATTTATATAAATAATGAAGGTACTTTGACCGATATTCAATTAACAGAGTTAACTTTAAAACTCGCAAAATTTGAGGCTTTATTAGTAAAAATTGATGAGTGGCAAAACGAGATAGAAGACTTGAGTCCTGAAAACATTTCAGCTGAAGTCGATGTTCGCGATAAAATTGAGCGAGGGGTTATTTATCTAATAGCTACCGCAAAGAATTTACTTGATAAGTTTTTAAAACAAGCTGTGTGTGAACAAAGACGTAATTCTATCCACAATAGTTCTTGTTGTGTGGACGACCCTCAATCCTTTCAGGAAATAGGTCTCAAGCTTCCTCAGATTCAAATTTCACCATTTGACGGTAATTTTTTTCGTTGGTTAGAGTTCCGAGATACGTTTGAGAATCTTATTCACAAAAACGATCGCATTTCAGACATAAACAAGTTCCACTACCTAAATTCATACTTGCAAGGCGATGCTTCCAAGGTTCTCGCTAATCTGGAAGTATCTAGTAAAAACTATATAGAAGCATGGAAGCTACTTTGCAGTCGTTACGACAATAAAAGAATACTAATTAACTATCACCTCAATTCATTATTAAATATGAAGCATCTTCCGCAGGAGACTGAGCGGTCCTTGCGAATGCTAGTTGACAACGTTACTAAAAACTTGCTCTGTCTAGTTTGGGACTACCTACTGACAAGTGGGATGTTTTTATCTTTATGGTCTCGTCCAAATTAGATTCCGGCACACTTATAAAATGGGAAGAGTATCGTAATACCCTAAATGAAGATACACCCTCATTAGATAATTTTTTTAAGGTTTTAACAGATCGCGCTAATGTACTCAAGTCATTGAACCGAAACAGTAGGTCTGACCATCAATAGGTCAGAAACAAATAATCACGACAGTCACATGTCTAAAAATCCTGTGCGTTCCGCTTCTGCTAGTAATTTCAATAACAATCATCAAAGGCACGGTCAGCCTAACTGTTTAAAAACATTTGCAGGTGTCAACAACAAGAACAGTAGGCAAGGCAGTAGCACCCATAAACAAAACACTATTTTCTTGTGCATTATTTGTAACGAACGTCACAGAATATATGATTGCCCCGCGTTTAAGGCCAAGAGTGTTGATGAACGAATGTCAGACGTAACAAAATACAAATTATTACAAATTATTGAGACAAGGTCATTCTGCATCTGACTGCCGTATGGGTCCTTGTCGCGAGCGCAACTGCAATCAGAGGCACAATAGCCTACTGCATCGTCCGCACTTACCTTGCTCGGTCAACATCCTCGTATCTATAGACGAGGAAGACGATACAATTCTTAATAATTATTGCAACGATTCTATTCAATCTAAAGGCCAAGTCATACTGTCAACTGCTTTAATTGAGGTGTCGAATCCAGTTAGTCAGCAAAAGATTAACGTTCGAGCCCTTTTAGACTGTGGCAGCCAATCTAGTTTCATTTCAGAATGTTTAAAGAATAAATTATGCTTGCCTTCTACTCGAATTGACTCGCTAAAGGTCATTGGTATAGGGAACAATGCAGTTAACGATATAAGCTGCAATATAAAAATACAATCTTTACGTAGCAAGTTTAATGTAACTTTCTCATGTCTTGTACTTAAACAATTAACCGGTCGATTACCGAAATCGACCGTCGATATCAGATCATTACAATTTCCAACAAATACACCATTAGCCGATCCCACATTTTATGAGCCAGGACGCATAGATGTTTTAATAGGCGCGGACCTGTTTTGGGAGATTTTAGGCAACGAACAACGTTCCTTAGGCATTAATAAACCTAAGTTGAGAAACTCACAGTTTGGCTGGTTAGTATCCGGTCCCATTCCGGCGTCCATGTTCCAAAGTACAATAAATTGCAATCACGCTATACTCCCTAATTCATATGACAACAATATTAATAAAATGTTATCATAGTTCTGGGAGTTAGAAGAAACTCCTCAAAATTCTATGATGAGTAAAGGTGAAAGTGAGTGTGAAATACACTTCCGCACTCACACTACTAGGGATATAACAGGTAGGTTCTGTGTAAAATTACCCTTGAGAGAAAGTCCTGTTTGCTTAGGAGAGACATTCAATTTAGCTAAAAAACGCTTCCTATATTTAGAAAAACGCTTCAAACGAAATCCAATGCTAAAAATAGAGTATACAAAATTCATAAATGAATACGCTAAACTAGGCCATTTAACACGTAATAATAATGCCTCTTTTGATGAACCATATTATTACTTCTGTCATCATGCTGTTCTAAAACAAGAGAGCGAGTCCACCAAACTTCGCGTAGTATTTGATGGTTCCGCACCCTCCTCCTCAGGTTACTCGTTAAATGACATTCTGACGGTAGGTCCGGTTGTCCAAGATTCACTCTTTTCGATATTAATACGTGCCAGGCAATATAAATACCTACTCACCGGCGACATTGAGAAAATGTATCGTCAGGTGTTAGTGGACGATAACGACCGGAATTTGCAGCGCATTCTCTGGAGGGACAGTGAGTCAGAACCTTTACAAACGTTAACCTTGAATACGTTGACTTACGGCACCGCGAACGCTAGTTTTCAATCCACGCGATGTTTATGGCAATTAGGAGAGGAACAGGATGATGATTTAATTAAAACTATAATACAAAAGGATTTCTACGTCGATGACTGTATCACAGGATCAGACGACATAAATACTCTGATTTACATTCAAAATCCGTATCTAAAGCCCTAAAATCAGGTGGGTTCAATTTAAGAAAATGAAAGAGTAACTGCCCATCTATCTTCAATCATATTGAAATAAACAAACAAGATAAACTCACTATAAGTAAATCATCGAGTACGCTCGGGCTCGGTTAGATCCCGTCTAGGGACACCTTGCATTTTCCTATAAAGGCGCATGTACACACTTAATGAAAATGAAATTATTACCAAACGTCACATTATGTCTCATTTGTGTTCAATATTTGACACTTTAGGTATTATAAGCCCAGTTGTAGTGCAACCTAAAATACTGTTGCAGAAATTGTGGCGTGAAAAAATTGATTGGGACCAACCTGTTCCGCAGGAAATACGCGATAATTAGGTAAAATTTTGCAATAATCTTCAATACTTCTCAAATTTAGAAATTCTAAGACTAGTTTTAGGTGACTTACCCGAGTGTATTGAATTGCACTCTTTCAGTGACGCGTCTCAGGCCGCATATGGTGCGTGCATTTACATGAGATCGATTAATCAGCATAATAATAAGGTTACAGTTAACTTACTATGCTCAAAATCTAAAGTAGCTCCATTTAAATCAACCACTATACCGCGTTTAGAATTGTGCGCCGCACTACTTGCAACTAAACTCACGATGTCTGTATTAGATGCACTTAGGTATCAGCCACAAAAAAAAAATGTACACTGGTGCGATTCTAGCGTGGTGTTAGGCTGGATCAAAGGTGATGTATCAAGGCTTAAAGTATTTGTTGCAAACCGTATAAGCGAGATTACAGAACATACCTCACCTTCAGCATGGAGATATGTCCCTACCGATTCGAATCTCGCTGATCTTATTTCGCGGGGAGTTGACGCTAACCGTTTGACTTCAATGAGCAAATGGTGGACATGTCCTACTTTTTTTATTTAAAAGCGAAGCGGAATGGCCTGTCTTGACGAACGAAAAATTCGAAAATTTACCAGAATTAAAGGTAAATTTTGCTGTAGTTGATGTACCTTTAATTGATTTTGGAAAATATTCATCACTCAATAAGATACAAAGATCATTTGCCTACGTCGTAAGATTCATAAACAACCAGAGAAAACACACAATAGGCGCGTAGGCATCTTGACAGCTGACGAGCTGCGTGACTCATTGCACACGCTATGCGTTATCGCTCAACGCCAATCCTTCCCTATTGAATACGAGTTACTGGCGAAAGGTAAACAGTTAAATAATAAATGTAAAATATTATCTTTATCTCCGTTTTTAGACGAAAATAAATTAATTCGTGTGGGTGGTCGTTTAAATCCATCATGCTATGCAAATGAAAAGAAGCATCCTATCTTACTTCATGCGTCCCATAGACTGACAAAATTATATTTTAAACGAGAGCATAATGATTAAATGCACGCTGGCCCGCAGCTACTGCTGGCAGCAGTTAGAGAAACAGTGTGGCCGGTAAACGGGCGCCGCTTAGCCAGACGCGTCGTCAGCAACTGCGTGCGTTGCAGGCGCTTTGCAACCCCTGATGGGGGATTTACCACCACAACGTACGGATCCAGGTCACGTTTTTTCTTCCGTTGCCCTGGACTACGCCGGCCCCTTCTACATTCTCAATCGCAAGGGCCGTGGAAGCCGCTTGATAAAATATTACTTGTGTGTGTTTGTGTGTATGCAATACAAATGCGTTCATCTTGAAGCTGTCAGCGATTTAACTAAGGACGCGTTCATAATGACCCTTACGACGGTTTATAGCGCGTCGAGGAAAGCCAACCGAGATAATATTTAGTGACAACGGAACTAATTTTGTAGCTGCCTCAAAGGAGATAGGTTCGTTCATACAACAAACTCAGGAGCCTATCTCTGATTTTGCTCAACAATCAATCAAATTCAATTTCATTCCTTGTTTTAGTCCTCATTTCGGTGGCCTCCGCGAGGCGGGTGTGAAGTCAGCTAAACATCATATAAAACACGTAATCGGCAATAGTCATCTCACATTTGAAGAGATCACAACTTTATTTGCACAAGTGGAGGCGATTCTAAACAGTCGTCCGATCCTAACGATCTCCTTTCCCACACCCCAGGACACTTCATCATCGGGAGGCCGCTAACCGCAGCACCGGCACCAGAACTGATGAACTTACAAGAAAGCCAGCTAAAGCGCTATGAACGCCTTGAAAGGCTCCGCCAGCACTTCTGGAACAGATGGCAAAGGGAGTATGTCGCAGAACTGCAACAAAGAACAAAATGGAAAACCAATTCAGAAAACCTCAACGGAGGAGATATGGTAATCTTGGCAGACAACCACGCTCATCCACTCGCTTGGCGGCTCGGCCGCGTCCTCCGTCTTGTATCCGGCTCCAAACATACGTCGAGGGTTGCCGACGTCATGACAACCAGGGGCTGCGTACGTCGTGCTCTGACCCGGCTATGCAAACTACCAACGGCTGAAGAGCTTCATTGTTGAAAGTTACCTTTCAACGGCCGGGAATATGTTCAGGCAACAGCGCCTTCCCAAATAGTATAGCAAATTCTTAGCTCTGTATAATCCTGCTCATACACCTTTTCAATTGTGTCTAGTTTATTTCATAATTGCTTTCACTTGCCTTCTGAATCTTGTACCGACAACATCTATTTTGAATACCAGTATTTTTCACACCATTGGGCTTTTTCATTTGCGCACCATTATATCCTCTAAAGATATAACACAATGATTGTAAAAACCAAAAATTTTGCATTTATCGGTCTTCTATACGTAGAGATATTTTTAGATCCATTATAGTGGGTCGTATAAACCACCGAGTGTATTTTTTAAAGACGCTAACTTTTAAACTAACGAAGACGGGTATGTTTTGAATATTTAGACTTTTTCATGGCAAAATTTCAAGAATGTGTTATCTTGGACATTTTTTAATAACTTCTGAAATATAAAAGTTATGATTTTTTAATTAAAAAGTAAAACGTTTTTCGGCTCTCCTGAAAAGTACGGTTTTGGTTTATATGACAATTGAACCTGAAGGTATCGGTATATTTTCTTAATCGATATGAAAAATAATAAAAAAATAAAGTGTTAAAGAAAAAACGGAGACATTAAATGCCAAGGGATTTTGACGGAATTTTGCTGAAACAAAATTAATGGCATTTCGTCTCGATTATGTGCTCGGTGGCAAGACAAACTCAGTAACCACTAGCTGCCACAAACAGCCAGTCCCAACAGTTATTAACGTATTTAGGATACGACCAATCTTTGCGTACGTATAGATGCCAACTCTGGGTCCGTAGACATGATGCAATCTATTCTAAAGCGAACTTCGCTATCGCTCACGAAAAGCATGCACCTTACTTAAGCCATCGAAACATCACGGGAGTTTTGCATACATGTTTGCCGCCAACTTCACCAACGTTTAGCGATGGAAAAGTTCGCTATAAAACAGATTTCATTTTGACTAAACGCCCTGTTTCGTACGTTTTTATTGAATAAAATAGTCGCATTTATTTCAATTGGTGTTCACAAAATTCAAGCGAAATAAGCGTCGCCCAAAACTAGAAGCCGCAATAGGCACATTTTTGGCACACACTTGATCTTTAATGTATACCCTAAGCATCCAAACGACTTCCGTGCCAAATAAATGTATTTCATTAATTTGAACAAATAGCGAAGCGACTTACTGATAGAGATGGATCGCAGGTAGAGCGTCTCCGCGGCCACGTGCATGTTCATGTGGTAGTTGTAGAGCGAGGCGAGGTGGCCGATGCTGAGCCCCACCTCGTAGTCGTCGGGGCCCAGCAGCTCCTCCTTGATCGCTATCGCCTTCAGGTGCATCGTCTCCGCGTCCTGAAACGGTGACAGACATTTTGACAAATAGTTACGGTAAAACTAAAAATACTAGTCTGTATAAAGTTGTTCACATTTTCGGATGTAGGCGTTTAATTTTTTCCTTGTATTAAAACGCACGCTGAGCGACGGTAGCGTAGTGGCTAACGAGTTGCCTCTCATGCGGGTGGTGCCGGATTCGATCCCACGTGCCGCCATGTACCATTGAATTTTTCTGAGTTATGTACAGTCGAGCAAATTGAATCATGACCCACTTTGCCGATGATTCCTTTGCATTCATAAATGTAGTAAGGTTTTCTTCGCTGTCATGCATGTTGCACATAGTACGTTTTAAATATGAATAAAAATGTGTCATAACGGGTCAGAGATCTATGTAAGTTTAACCTTTATTATCACTGCACTAGACATGTTTTAGATAAACCAATCTTAATATGAATTTAAAATAAGTCCATAATCCAAACTCTTTTCACTACGAAGAAAAATGTATTATAATTTTCAAGTATACCTAGTAAGTCTGAAATTGTATAAAAACCTAAGTCAATATCTACAAACAAATCGTATAATGGCCAATTTGGCAGAACAAACAGCTAAGAATAAGTCGGAACACAGTCAGAACATGGATCAGCCAGCATGCTAAAGAGGGTACCCTCGAAGACAGACGACGACATAATCATGGCGTTCGTCGAATTAAGTACGGAACGGAAGAGAACAGAAATGCAACACTATTACGGATAACATATTTACAGACAAGAAATCATTTCGCTCTTCTCAACATGGTCGCTTAACTTCGTGGCGTTACGATAACACGCGATACACAGAGGATCACGTTGTGCCCAACCAATTATCCAGCTGAATTTCAGCTAACATGTGTGCCTGGATGAATGCCGGAAGTGTCGGAAAACTTGTTCAAATTTCTCCTCGTCATACCGCTATAAACTATGTCAATTTATTGGAAGAATCAATGTAACCGACTTTGCGAACAGTTTACTTGCGTGAAGAAGTGCCAGTATTCTCCTTTGTTCATGATAACTCTCCAGTGCATACTGCCAGAATTGTCTCGAATTGGTTTACCTAGCATGAAGATGCATTCACTCTTATTCCATGGCCGTCTAGGTCCCCAGATGAAAATTTGTGGTGTTTGGGGGAGTGACATTTGTCGTCTAATCGGGTACTTTTCACTTTACCAATTTAATGCCACTTGTTAAATATATACTTAAAATAAATATTATTTTCTTCAACTAAGTATACTGTTTTATTTCATCATGGCAAACACAAGTTCCAGTGGAACTTTTATTAAAGAAACTGGTTCCCAATACAGACTTGGCGCCCGGCTGTACCGAATCCCGAATATCTACCTACCTACTTGTGTGTTGCATTGCAACCCTTACCCACATGAAATAAAGTTCTCGCCGATTTTCATACAAACTTATTCGTACAGATAGCGACCATAGCCTTGTCAGTGACTGTCAGTGTCTAATAAAATGATAACACGTTCGTTTCTAGGAAATGTATGTTCAAGCGAATTTCAACTTACTTGTATAGAATGACAGTAGAAAAATGACCATAAGGTGGGTCATGATTCAATTTGGTCGACTGTACATTAGTTGTTTCACTAACCGATGCTCTTACGGTGAGGGAAACATCGTGAAAAAACCTGCACATTCAGGCGACTGCATGTGTAACCATGATCCAAAACTAGTCAGGTTCCCCTGTTAACAGGGTCACGGAGGTCAGATCGCAGTCGTTCCACTACGATAACGCTCGGATGATGATTATTAAGACGCACGCTGAACGAGTTGACCATCTTAAGCATAGTGCAGATGACCGCCACCAGTGGCTGGTGGAGGTTGTCTACTACCAATATCGTTTGAAAGAAGTTTTGTTGCGGGCGGTCGCCATCAGTGGCATGTTACGAGTACAAGCTTTTTTTATGGATTTTTACAAACAAATTATAAGTATGGCCTAGTCGCCAGAAGCTCACGCTTAGTTTACGGTTAGGTTTTTAATTAATGTGTTTGTTGAACCAATTTATTACTATCTATCGCTAATCTACTAATAAATAAAACAAAGTCGGGTTTGTTCGAGTCACTTATAACTCGAGAACGGCTGGACCGATAGTGATGATCTTCGATTTGTTGGTTAAACAACAAAAACATCGAAAAATTTCACATTAGGGGATGAAATGGAAAACCAGCTCGCACCAGCACAATTTTATATCTAAAAATTCTTTTTAAAAGAGGCTATGACAATAGTGACTGAGTTTTTTGCGCTGTTTCTTCTCAGCACTAGCCCACTATTTGTCCCGAAGCATGGTAGGGCTTATAAATATAGGACGTGTATAAGTGTCTTCTGTGGGTTGAGATGTATAATTCAATGATTATATGACTGTGCGCACCTGGAACTTCTGCATGCTCTGGTAGAGCCGGCCGAGGTTCCCGTAGTGCTTGGCGGTCTGCACGTTCCTCTCGCCGAACGCCAGCATCGACAGCGACAGCGCCGCCTTGTGCAGCGCCTCCGACTCCTCCAGCAGGCTCGGCTCTGGAACGGGCACAGCTTTGGTGAAATTTGTCTAGATATACCTCAGATCGAAGAAGAGATATGTATTACCTCTGTAATCTTTCGCTAACTGTGATATGTTGCTAAATCTAAATATGTATATAACAGAAACGCCAAACAAAATACGTTTATTGTATGGGAGCCCCCTTTTAAATATGTATTTTATTCTGCTTTTAGTATTTGAAATTTTGGAGTGAAATACATCATCTGTGAAAATTTCAACTGTCTAGCTATCACGGTTTATAAGATACAGCCTGGTGACAGACAGACAGCGGAGGCTTAGTAACAGGGACCCGTTTTTTCTTTGGGAGGGAATCCTAAAAAGAAAAATTGACTTACTGACTGAGTGCGATATCAACGCACAGTCCAAACTACTAGGATTAGTAACTTGAAATTTCTTTTTATAGTGTAGGTGAGCACTAAAAAACTTAATTCTAGAAATTCGCCGCTTGCGGAGGTAAAAAAGAGGATAAGTATTTATGGAACTCTGTCAGTTTTAAAGATAAATCGATAATCAGTACCTAAAGCAGTGCAACTGCACAGGCAGCCCTAATACCCTACAGCTATCGCGGAACGTCTAAGGTTGTCGCGCGCGCAAGAGTCTGATTCTGTTACCGCTCATGTCCTGTCCGGCGGGCGTGTCCAGCGCGATCTCCTCCAGAATCAGCGCCTTCACGCGTTTCGCTGAGGCCAGTAGTAGGTGGTCCGGGGGGACTAGGTTCTGGAATAGGTGACGGAGTTCAGACAGGTATTCTTTATTGTAAAAAAAAACAAAGATACAAAATATAATAAGAAAAAACACAGGTGCAATTTGGGCGGTTTTTTTGCTAGCAGCGACTTTTCCAGGAGTTTAGTATGTTGGACATTAGGAGATGATGGACTTAGTTCTTGACAACCATGCTTCAAAATTTAAACTTATTTGTGGTTCACACGTCTGTCACTTTTCCTTTTTATGAAATCAATGACAGAGTTTATTATTAGTCAAATTAAACTCTTTTTTTTACATGTTCCTGTATAACTTCAGTCGTGATAGTTTGTGTACTGCCTATTGCATTTCCTGCACGTTAAGCCGTTGGTCCTGCGCATGAACTTTCTACGGTCATGTCGGACTGCCGTCCCACCGAATTATGATTGTGAAGGAACAGAGAGTGCACCTGTGTATTTAGAACACACTTGTGCATTAATATCTCCCGCGCAGTCGGCTAATCTCTGTTAAGATTGGCCACTGTAATCTGCTAGTCGAAATTCTGCTAGGAGGACATTATTGCATTTCCTGCTGTGCATTTCGTATTGTTTAGTTAGGTACTGATAGATGTTTGGTTACGTTTCTGAATTAATTTGTCTTTTTCTTTTTTTCTCGTCAGCGGATAAATAAATATTTTTTTCTAAACACTTAAACATGTTTAGTAAATAAATATACATGAATCGAGTACAAATCATGCTAGTGCTCAGTCATTTAATTTAGCCACTTGCGTGATTAGCAGAGGTCGGAATTAGGTAGAGGTATTCATGTACTTACACTGATTCCATACAGCGAAAGCATAAAGTGGATATGCCTTATATCCCGGGATTAATTTTAAAGAGCTGAAAAAATTCCTTGATTTTTTAAATTAAAGTTATTTACTTTTACACAATTTAAACTACTGCACGCGCGAGGTTGCTAAACTTACATCAATGACATCGGATGTCCAAAGTTGCAAAATTCCAATACGCCCGATGTCCCCACAGTTGTAGTTTGCACAACATAGCTTGTGAGATTTTGTTCTCATTCTCATTCTCTAATACAATAGCGGAAATGCGGAGCACTCCCCGCTTAACAGAATGTACTTGATTTTGTCTCTTTCTACCGCATTCAAACTATCTATTAGCAATAAATCGGTTTACTCATTCACACAGCTCATTCGCTTACCTCGGTTCGTCGAATGCGCTCACTTGTTTCCTATTGTGTTTTATGTGGTGAATCCTGTTTGACCCTGGCTGGATTTTGGACTCTACTTAATACGGGACACGGGATTGTCCATTAGAAATCCCGGGAAGGTCCACATTAATATCAACATTTCGATGCAAGTACATAAATAACTCTACCTAATTCCGACCTCTGATTCGCTGGTTTTGTATTTGTAGCAGTGTCGCGTAGGAGATAAAGGGACAGATCGCATAAAAAATAAATTGGTTTTAGAGAACGGTTATCAGAATCAGGTCCAAAACATTTTCAAGAAATCGAAAGAACGTAATTGGTAATCTATGACGTTTTCCAGTTATAAACTCACCTCAATGATGTGTATGGCGCGCTCGGCGTGGTCGCGCGCCTTGTAGAAGCGTCCGGACGAGTACTCCAGCACGTAGAGCGCGTAGGCGAGGTCCTCCTGCGCCGTGGCCGCGTGCAGGCTGTTCCCGCCGAACACGCGCCGCAGCGTGCTTAGCGCCTCCTGTGGAGAACGAGAGGTAAATATGCTATATTTATAGATAGATCTCTTTATTGCACGCCATAAAAGTAACAACAATACAAATTACACAGAAAAATTAACAAAGTCTTCCAGACAAATGGTATTTTTACCGGCTTTCATTTGATACCCGTATTGCTATGAAAATCTCCCCTCCCTAAATTATTTCCATTTGCAGACACCATTTTTTAAATGTATATTATAGCCTATGTCACTATCACAATTAAGACAAATTCAACGACACCTAATGTTTCTAAAACTGTCGAGCCGCTTGGGCTTTAGGGCGTGCCAAACTAAAATAGCAAGTCTTGCTACGACATAATAAAATGTAACTCAGGCCCGCAGGGCCAACATCTTACCCACATTTGTCTACAAATCGCGTAACCTTAGCACTTTTAACTGCGTCATGACGAACGACAATAGCGATGGGCGTGTATTACTAAATTAATCGAATTATTCGAATGATCTCTGTAATCGAATGTATTCGATAAGCAACCGCAGTCATTCGATTATTCTTCGATTATGCGGAGAGCTATACCGGAGCGTGCAGTGCGCAGGCCGTACTACTAATGAATGAATCGTCATTTGTCGCGTCGATTATTCATTCGTTCGCTGCCAGTCCTATGCGCAACAGTCGCGGCAATTCAATCGAATGCATCGAAGTGTCGAGTATAGATTATCATTCGACTGTCGATTATGATTCGATAATTTTTTTTCCGAATTACTAAATCGACATTCGATAGTTCAAATGGTCGATTGTCGATTCATTCGATTATTTTTTTCGAACAATCGCCCATCGCTAAACGACAAGAAGCGGCCAGAGCAAGACATAGCAGTCCCGCTAAACTGTCCGACCGTCGAATCGACATTAGTAGCCTCATAGGTATGAGGCTACCGCGTAGTGCAGGTACACTGCAGAGTGCGAAGGACTTGATGTACTACCGGCCGTGTCACCCGTAGTCGAACTTTAGTCGTCATTGAATGACAGTCGACGTTGAGCAGGTAGAACCCGTAGTCGAGCAGCGCGGCGGCGTAGCGCGGGTGGCGGGTCACTGACCTCGTACACGGCCACGCTGTGCGTGATGGAGTCCACGTTGAGCAGGTAGAACCCGTAGTCGTGCAGCGCGGCGGCGTAGCGCGGGTGGCGGGTCACTGACCTCGTACACGGCCACGCTGTGCGTGATGGAGTCCACGTTGAGCAGGTAGAACCCGTAGTCGTGCAGCGCGGCGGCGTAGCGCGGGTGGCGGGTCACTGACCTCGTACACGGCCACGCTGTGCGTGATGGAGTCCACGTTGAGCAGGAAGAACCCGTAGTCGAGCAGCGCGGCGGCGTAGCGCGGGTGGCGGGTCACTGACCTCGTACACGGCCACGCTGTGCGTGATGGAGTCCACGTTGAGCAGGAAGAACCCGTAGTCGAGCAGCGCGGCGGCGTAGCGCGGGTGGCGGGTCACTGACCTCGTACACGGCCACGCTGTGCGTGATGGAGTCCACGTTGAGCAGGTAGAACCCGTAGTCGTGCAGCGCGGCGGCGTAGCGCGGGTGGCGGGTCACTGACCTCATACACGGCCACGCTGTGCGTGATGGAGTCCACGTTGAGCAGGAAGAACCCGTAGTCGAGCAGCGCGGCGGCGTAGCGCGGGTGGCGGGTCACTGACCTCGTACACGGCCACGCTGTGCGTGATGGAGTCCACGTTGAGCAGGTAGAACCCGTAGTCGAGCAGCGCGGCGGCGTAGCGCGGGTGGCGGGTCACTGACCTCGTACACGGCCACGCTGTGCGTGATGGAGTCCACGTTGAGCAGGTAGAACCCGTAGTCGAGCAGCGCGGCGGCGTAGCGCGGGTGGCGGGTCACTGACCTCGTACACGGCCACGCTGTGCGTGATGGAGTCCACGTTGAGCAGGAAGAACCCGTAGTCGAGCAGCGCGGCGGCGTAGCGCGGGTGGCGGGTCACTGACCTCGTACACGGCCACGCTGTGCGTGATGGAGTCCACGTTGAGCAGGTAGAACCCGTAGTCGTGCAGCGCGGCGGCGTAGCGCGGGTGGCGGGTCACTGACCTCATACACGGCCACGCTGTGCGTGATGGAGTCCACGTTGAGCAGGAAGAACCCGTAGTCGAGCAGCGCGGCGGCGTAGCGCGGGTGGCGGGTCACTGACCTCGTACACGGCCACGCTGTGCGTGATGGAGTCCACGTTGAGCAGGTAGAACCCGTAGTCGAGCAGCGCGGCGGCGTAGCGCGGGTGGCGGGTCACTGACCTCGTACACGGCCACGCTGTGCGTGATGGAGTCCACGTTGAGCAGGAAGAACCCGTAGTCGAGCAGCGCGGCGGCGTAGCGCGGGTGGCGGGTCACTGACCTCGTACACGGCCACGCTGTGCGTGATGGAGTCCACGTTGAGCAGGTAGAACCCGTAGTCGAGCAGCGCGGCGGCGTAGCGCGGGTGGCGGGTCACTGACCTCATACACGGCCACGCTGTGCGTGATGGAGTCCACGTTGAGCAGGTAGAACCCGTAGTCGAGCAGCGCGGCGGCGTAGCGCGGGTGGCGGGTGCCGAAGACGGCGCGCGCGAGCCCGACCGCGTGCCGCACGACGACGCCGGCGGCGCCGAAGCGGCGCTTCACCACGCACGCCTTGCCGCACGCGCGGACCACCTCCACTGTTATTCTGTCGACAACGTTCACTGTGAAGTATCGAACTCAACACAACATCTTCTTTTGCCGGTCTCTTGGAGAGATTATAAAGTAACATACTCGGTCCACGAAGCGGCAACGTCGCGTTCGTCTATCACATACAAATATGCCTACCATCCTTGCAGCTTGCATGCATTCGTCAAATGGACAATGTGGACAGTATACCAAAGGGTGTTGCTAGCAAGGCGTTATTTATCAAATAAATAAACGTAGTTGTTGAACACCGACGGCTAATTCAACCTTTTTTACGTTTGTATTTTTGATAGATATAATTGAGTTAAGCTTAGATTGATGTTGGCAGCTTATTGAACTAGACTATGACTCTAAACATGTGAGCACAGAGAGTTTCAATTTGAATGAATTGAATTTGAATAAAGTTTCTTAAAAAATATTCCTATTTTCCTTAAGGAACTCCAACACCCAAAGAGAAAGGTTAACAATATTAGTCGCAGTGTATAGTGTGTACTGCACTCACTTGACAGGCGTGTGATTATGTAGCAGCCTCTGCGCGCGCAGTCCCCAGCGATACGCCGCGCTGTAGTCGCACCGCACGAACATCAGCGCGCTGAACTCCTTGAGAACGCGCGGCGTGAGCGCGTCGAGCCCCCACACCGCCTCGTGTCGCACGTTGAACCCCTCCGTCACTTCTTCCGCGTCGTCTGGCGGGGGGTTTTCTAAACTGGAAAAGGATGTTGACTTTAATAATGATATCTAGACGACAGGAATGGACGTCAGCACTGACCTCTATAATACAAGTATACTGCATACAGTCAACCTAAAAATGAAGTCATTTGATTATCGCCATTTTGGCGCTGACGGTTGTAGTGAGTGTCCACGGAACTATGTCAAGTTGACATAAACTTATGTAAGTTACTCTATTCTAGGTCCCTGGACACTCGGTAGGGGCGCTTTGATTAGGCACAAAAAAGTGTACGTAAGTAACGTACACACTGCCGCACGTCAGACTACCCCCCCCCCCCCTTTGATCTTGAGATCTAGGCGGTCTGCAGGTCAAATCTCGGTATTCCCTAAGTAATAAAAACTGTTTTCGTAGATCAAATGCGTAACCCGACGTGCTGCCGACTACACATACAGCTGAAATAATGTCTTTCAGCCGAACTTGAACGTTGAGCGAAAGACATCGATGACATTTGCGCATGCGTTGCGCACACATTTGTGTACATAAATGGCACATGCAATACATACTTAAATGCACTTTTTTAGGCCGATGAGGTATCGGCAAGCGAAATGATTGTTAAGAAAGATCAGACGCAAAAACAACGGGTTTTCAACTGCTTTGAAATAATTTCAAGAGAACAAAAATCCAGAAACAATGGTTTTAGAGATTGATGCCTCATGGGCTTCATGGAGTCAAGGTAGAATGCGGCGAGCAATGCAGCTTGCTGCAAGCCGCGTAAGGCTCTGGTGGCCACGCGGCTATCTCGGCAGTTCGGAACTATAGGAGTGAATGAAATGGCAGCATGCGGCCATGACGCATCACACAGAAAGGGTTCCATACACTCCAATAGTTCCAAGATAGCCGTGCGGCAACCAGAGGCGCATACAGTTTGAAGCAAGCCGTATTGCTCGGAAGTGTACCGTAAGGCAGCCCTGTCGCAGGAGGTATCCCGCGAGTCTTTCTGGATGCCTCTCGTATCTGTGGGACATACCTGGCGATAAAACTCTCGTACAGTTTGGGGTCAGTCTGGCAGCACTAGTCGCTATTGGTGGCCCTGGGCGTCTACTCTTGTTGCTCTTAACTCGTACTTTCGAACTTAGTTACGAGCATTTCGTACACTTACGAATCGAAGTACGAATGCGAACTCGATCGAAGAATGAATGATGACATAATTTGACAGTTTAGGGCTACTCTCTAAGCGTTTTCTTCCGATCGAAACTTCCTTGATTCGATCGAAATAACTGTCATTTCATACGACAGCTAACTTGGTCTCGTGTTGATTTACGAATGCAACAAATCAACGTTAAATGTAATTATATAATGGTGTTTTCATATTGTAAAGCCCTAAAATGCGATTGCGGATGTCTCTGTGTCAATACTTTATTGTTTTATAATACACTCGTTAGGCAGTTTGTAAAGATAAACAAGCATTTGTAGTGACTTCCAACGACTTCATACTACTCCTCTTAAGATTTATTTTTGTGACAAAAGAAGGCCTTTCACCTTTTTTAAGGTCCGTTCTATAACTATACAAAAGTTCATCAAAATTGGTTCCCTTATTTGTGCTGCAATAAGAGTGAAAATGTCACAATCATTTAGGGCATTTCGGGTTCTTTTCTGTGTGTGGCATGTAGGGGAGAAAGAGGAAGAGGGATTGCAAGGTTGACCGTCCCTTGCAACCCAAATAACTCATTTGGGTTGGGTTATAACAGTCACCTAACTTTCCATGTAGGGCAGGGACTGAAGAGAGGCAGCGACAGGGGAATTTCTAGCTACCTAGCTACTTAAAGATAATGATTTTGGATAAAAGACAGTCCTTTAATTCCTGGGTGACTTCTATTACATGACCCAACTGGGGAATTAAACCTGGAATTTTTGTATAGGTACATAGTTAGAAAATTTAAATAAAACAAATACTTAAGCAATATTTTTTTTAATATTTAAAGATATATGTTTAACATAACACTTGTAATAAGAATAACCTAGGCCTAACTTACATTTTACAACTTTTCTTGAAAAATTTTGAGGAGCAAACATTTTAAACAATTTTTACAGAAAACTATGAATAAAAATCACTATGAAATCAGCTGATCCGACATCAAAAGAAAGTTACAAATACCAAACATCACACTACACAGAGGATCTACAAAGTATTAAGAGCACAATAAATAGTAATTAATAACTTACAACAACCTTCACACTTGAGTTTATCATTTCATGTGGTTGGTCAAAATATACATAATAGAATTCACCATAACTTTCATATTCGATAGGTACAATAGCTCAACTAAACCACATAACTAGTGTTACTATTATAATGTTTAATCACAAACAGCTTATTGATTGCAACCTATATTCCATTTGCTGTGAGGTCTAGATTTCTGACATTTTATTTGCGTTTTCTAAAATCCGTTGTTCTTCCACCACAATGATTGAGATCTCTATTGAATCTTCAGAGCGAGCTGATAGCCATATAAATGGCATGATTTGATTACTGTAAATAAAATAAAACATCACTAGTATGATATAAAAATATACCTACTTCTGGTCTCAAATTCAATTTCTGTAAATGCCGTTCATGGCTGCGACAACATAAGTGATTTATTTAGTACGTAGCATGGATTAGCACTGTAGTTTTCTGAAATATTCCATTGAAAATGTTTTATTAACATGATACTTACTTGGTTGTGTTTGGATAATATGTTTACAATCCCCATGGTTTAGGAGAGCCCAACTTCGGCACGAGTCGCAGCCGGTAGGTATATCGGGCTAACGATACTTATTTTTAGGCTTTTTTTATATTAAAATAGGTCTAATTACTGAAAATAAACAAACTTATAAAACATATTTTGATATTGTCAAATGTCAATGTCAGTTAACTTGACAATGTCTGTGGATGGACAAGGAGATAAAAAGTAGCAAAGGAATCGCATGTAATGCCATTCACGAATAAAATTTAAAGCAAAACTTATAAATAATACTTATTTCGCACTTTATTTATATAAATTGCGATAAATTTATCATTTCGTAATAATGTCTTGTAAATAAGTGCATGAATTTATGTAAAAACAAATAATCATGTCTCAAATTAGGAAAACCGGTAAATGTCGATAGAGTATCACAACCCTAGTTGTACCGTAGTAACCAGCCTGACGTAAGTTGTAGGATTCGACGACTGACACATTTTTTTAGGGGCCTAGACATTTTCTTTTTTAAATGTCATTAGCTTTTTTCTTTATTTATGCATCGCCAGTTCAAATATGATTAACACGTGTCATAAAAGAACGAATATTTCAACAGGTCTGCCTGACAGCCCATAGTCGAATGTCAAAATGTCAATAAAAAGTGACACGAATTTAAAATTGTACTAAAATTTATTAATTTTCTACATTAAGTAAGAACCAAACAATGTTTTTTAGCGTTTTGTGCGATTGCATTAGTAACACGAACATTTGCGTTATAAATAATTGCATGAGAAGTGGCTATGTGAGTGGACTGAGACGCGTTGTGAAGCCTGGAAAGGAAATCTTGTCTGCTTCTGCTAAGTTTAAATGTGCCGCCAGGAAGATTTCCTGGTTTTCTCTCATTCTTCCCCTTGTTTCACATTATCACGGTAAGTACTGAAATTTAAATCTCAAAACTGCTTTCGTGATGTGCGTGTCCCTAGCTTCCTCATAGACAAGCAATGAGAAATCCTAGGCATGTCATTCGGAGTACATAAAACCAGTAAAATGTTTCATATTTTCGAGTCTTCTGCTGCAATTCGACTGAGAATTTTGATTCGTACTTAATACACAATAAAGTTAATTCCTCCAATTATGCTTAAAGATTTTGAATTTATATGAGGAAGCTTTGAATTTATATGAGGAAGCTTGAAACACACACGTTCTTTCGTGTGGAGCTGAGCAATTGGTTTGTGCTGTCAATGTAGAATTGAATCAACTAAACTGAGTATGTTGCATTGCAGGTTACCAGCACGGGATCGGATCTGCTGTATGCCTGTAGAGCTGAGAAAAGCCTCTGTGTATCGAATATTAGCACATAAAGGGCCCCAACATCTCTTTAATTTTTTTCCTTATATAGAGCTGCAACATGTAAACATAATATTTCCGTTAGGTCGGAGTACTTTTGGCCTAGAGGGCCCGCCCATATTATAGCTTTGCCAGAGCACCAAGATATGAGTTAGGTACGCGGGCAATTAGGCGAGGAAAGTTATAGGATATTTCTGATAAAAGTTATGAAACTATAAAAGTGTTTCTTTTTTTGGTGGGTGGGTAGAGAAGCTTTTTAAGATACTATATCCAAAAGTTTGTTCAAATTCATCAAAGGCAATAGGTATGGGATAGGTATTTGTAATAAATGTGTGTAACTCTCGATTACAAAATTAAAGTGAAAAAAGTTGATTGATTCGACACAAGGGCTATCTAAATATGATATTTACCAAAGTTTGGAAACATAGGTATTTGGGAAGTATGGAAAACTAAAAAAACTAAATATCTTCACCAATAAAATGTTAAAGTGATTGAAAATTATTTTAGGAAGTACTTTTAAGTTAGGCAAATCTAGTGGAAAAAGTTTGAAAGTCTACGTTTTCTGCTGAAAAAACTTTTTGGTTTTTCTTGCGCTACATGTTCTACAAAAAGTTAAAATGTGTAAAGTTTGGATTTATATGATCATAATAATGTAATGTATCAACATACAAAAAACTAGAAATGTGGAGCCTTCGAAGTTATTAAGAATCAACGAAATGAACTAATTATAACGCCGTGCGCGGCGGGGGGCGGGGGTGGCGTGCCGCGAGTCGAGCACCCGGCCGCACGCGCTAGCAGCATGGTCTGCGGTTCCGCGCGAGCCAGGAAGACTTTTCTGATTTCTGACATTTTGTTTTATAGCAAGTACATTTCGCAAGTACCCCTAATATTGGGTGCTGCGTGGCGTGGTGTTCATGGTCCGATTAGATTCATCCGTACCTACTTACTAACCTTACACGATCAAAATATACTTCATTAAGTAAAGGTATTCAAAAGTGGTTTTATCTGATCATTAAATATTATAGGTACCTACATAATAAGAACCTATTTTCTACATAATTTATAACTTGCCACACAGAACAGAAAAAACGAGTAGAAATCGTAAGTGGGCGTGATCCGCGTATCTCACATGCGATGAGCTTAGCGCATGTGATGTCCCCGCCCCCTTTCACGCGCTTTAGTCGGCGACAGTTGCGACAGGATGCTGCCGCCTTCAAATATTGACGAAAATCTTAAAAAATGCTAAATTGTATAATTTTTGTACGGAAAAACAACAGTAAAACAACAAATGTATCAAAAAGAGGAGAAACATACCATAATTAAGGAATTTATTACGTTATTTTAAAAGAAATTGGAAAATTTGCACATTATAGCAATTGGTTTAAATTACAATCTAAAACCAATCCACCACAAAGGTGATAAGGTCTAAACTTAATTTGTACCGTTACCGAATTGCGTATTAATTCCACACGCTACTCATTTAGGGATGCGATATTTTAACGAGCGCACGTTAAAATATCGATAAGTTTATTTTAATCGAAATTGGAACTATTTTCTTACTAGTCACTACTTTCAACACAATTTACGGATTACTTTACTGCTAGGTACCTAATTAATTATCAAAGGATTCGCAACGTCATCAGGTTAAAATGTTTAATATAAATTATGAAATTAATCTGTAAAACGTTAAATTATGATGATTTTAATCCCGTAATGAGAAAAAACCGGCCAAGTGCGAATCGGATTAACGCATTATGGGTTTCGTATCGTCGTTATCTACTTCGTTTTAGTCACTTAAGATAATTTAAGGATTTTGTATTTAGTATAAAATTATTCAACAAACAAGTTCTACGAATATTACTGCCAAATTAATAAAGTTATCTTAATCGCTTATTCTTTGTTGCGATAGGGGTTTTCAAAAATTTTTAATTTAATTTTTTTAATCGCCAGAACCGACTTTTTTATTTTGCACCTTACTTATCAAGCCCAACAAGCCCTTTCATTTGAAACCAATATTGAAGGAGTTGTGAAAAAAAATCAATTTGCCATTTTGTGGTGGCGGCCATTGCAGTTCCTTTGAAATTAATAATATCGCATAGCATTTTACTTGACAAGCCTTTTCATTTGATACCCATATATAAAAATATGTCATTCGCTATTTTGTGATTTTTATCAAACATAGCTAAAGACTTTGTTTTATATAACTCAAAAATAAGTAAGTAGAACCTACATTTATTACGTATTCCTTTCTCCGCGCAAATGTCGAATCCTAATAGGTACAATATATTTTCACCCCGTAAACCTAGTTTTTTTTTTTTCTGATAATCGGGGCGGAGAATGATCTTACAAATCGAAATCATTGCAAAAGTTTCACTTTCTTTATTACTCATGTAACGAACATTCTTCGTTTTATAAACATAAAGATAATAATAAGTGGGCATACATTTTATTTCCGGAACAAACTTTGATGTCTAGCTAGATCGATACTTTTTGTTCAGTTTATCGTGTACCCCATCCTTAATTTTGACAGGAAACTTCTCTAGCTTGTGGCTCCATCTGGCGTTGAGTGGCAAAACTATTTGGTATTTAAAAGCAAGGAAAATGAGCGGCAGCCACAATTATGGACCTTAATGCATCATAATAGGGAAAAGCATGTCTAAAAAGAGACATCTAGTAGGGAGTAGAATAACAAAATATAAAACCACATTAGAATCAGGAAAGCACAACTTAGGACCTTATTGGCTTAATAATAAAAATGGGACTCATTTAATCGAATTTGTATTTTAAGCTCTTTCGTCATCGCTAAAAATTATCAATCACAACTTTATATTTTTTGTAAGGGTCATAATGTGATATTCTTACAAATGTGTTAGTTTGGTTACACTGGTTTTCATACTAATATGCGAGGATGCTAGTTCTACTCGTTTTTTCTGTTCTATGACTTGCCATATGTAAAAGTTTACCTTGAAAGTATTTTTAAATGCATACCAACCCCTCTAATATTTGCAAATAACTATAAATAAAAACCGGCCAAGTGCGTGTCGGGTCCTCGGGTCACGCGTTATTTCTATACATACACCTAAAAAATTACAGCTTTCTACTAGTACTAACGGTTTCTAAGCAAAATCTAGGACAGACAGACAGACGGACATGACATGACGAAACTATAAAGGTTCCTTGTCAGAACCACGGAACCCTAAAAACCATGCCTCAATATAACAAAGCATGAGAATTTGAGAAAGCGTGTGGCAACGGCGCGCGCGTTGGTGTGTGGCACCCAACTCCATTCATTTAAGACTAGGCTCCCTTTTTAGGGTTCCGTATCCAAAGGGTAAAAACGGGACTCTATTACTTAGACTCCGCTGCCTATAATAATACGTATTCGAAGGTGATGAAGACGAAGAATTTGAATCAGTCAAAGAACTTTAACCCATTAACTAACAAAGTTGTATAAATCCGTCCATTATTTTGAGAAATATACAATTTATGATTATTTTTAATAATAGTCTAAGGATATGTCCGTCCATGTTTTTTTTTTCTATATGTGAGAGCACATTTTTAGCTAATGCAACTAAAATATTTTAACAAAACAAACAACATTGTATGTCGCAAAATTAATGCAAATTCTAAGGTATGTTACGCCGCAGTCGTAAATATCCGACCCTAGTGTAGTAGCACAGTACTATAATCTACTAAACACTATAGTGGTTCTAAAGAATAAAAAGTATGGTCCAATTTAAACTAACAAGTAAATAAGATATTAATATGTGTGTACACGCCAAGTGCCAACATGATTTTTTGTTGTAATATCATCTACATCATCATTCGCAACAAGAAGTGGGATGCTAAATATTGGTAGGATATTCAGGTACTTACATTATTGTTTGAGAGTTTTGGCAGTGGATTACACGTGGAGGGCGACAATGATAGGTGGAAAATTAGTCAGGTCTGAGCACTTATAGCTAGGTACTTGCCACATCTCGCTTTCAGGGTTTAGGTATCACTTCACAGGCCACAATCACTCGAAATGTCTGTAAGGAGTTTCACAGGACACACACGCGGCGAAAGCGCTCTGGTCAGTCTAGTACATGTGTCATAGGGAACGTCTCGATGTCGACTCGATCTTCGGGGTTCTCACGGTACGTTTTAAACAAATAAAAATAAGGCAGGTATGCGTGTGAGTGTTCGCGGCGTACGAGGGGCGTTCAATGTATTCTCGGTATCGGGGTAATTTGCTAATAACGTGGGTAATCTAATTATCTTATTTGTTAATGACACTATCTGAGGGTATAAATAAAAAAAATCATTTAATTACGATCATTACTTTTCTATTTATTGTCAGTGAAAGACGACCAGAATGTCTGACGTCACAATGATAAAGAAAATCGAGCATCGCGCTGTTATAAAATTCCTCACTAAGCAGGGAAAAAGCCAAAAAATCATTCACGAAGAGATGGTCGCTGTTTACCAAGACTCTGCCCCGTCGTTATCAACCGTTCAAAAGTGGTCAAGTGAATTCAAAAGAGGCAGAGAAAGCATTGAAGACGACCCTCGCTCGGGCGGGCCCGTGAGCGTCACCACTGAAGAAAATGTGAAAAAAGTGGAAAAACTTGTACTTGAAGATGCTAGAATAAAAATCAAGATGTTAGCAGAGATAACAAACCTATCCGTGGGTACCATACATGCTATCCTGCATGACCATCTTAACCTCTCAAAGGTCAGTGCAAGATGGGTGCCGCGAATGCTGACCGCACCTCAGAAACAAGTTCGTGTCGAGTGCTGCAAGGAATTTTTAGAGCTCTGTGGAGAAGATTCAACGAGTATTTTCGACCGACTTGTTACTGGAGATGAGACGTGGGTTCATCACTATGACCCTGAGAGTAAACAGGAGTCCATGCAGTGGGTCTAAAAGGGTGCAGAGCCCCCAAAGAAGTTTAAAGTCACCCCATCCGCCGGAAAAATAATGGCTACGGTTTTTTGGGATTCCAAAGGTATTTTATTGATAGAATACACTAAAAAGGGTGTAAGCATCACAGCAGCATCATACGCAATCACACTGCGTAATTTAAAAGGAGCAATCAAAGAAAAAAGGCGAGGAAAACTCACAGCGGGGGTGTTGTTGCTTCACGACAACGCGCCGGTTCACACGGCCCGCGTGGCGAAGGCTGCTGCGCGAGACTACGGCTTCGAAGAAATTAATCATCCTCCGTACAGTCCAGACTTGGCCCCCAGTGATTATCACCTATTCCCAAATTTGAAAAAAGACCTTCGTGGAAAGCGATTTTCCGACGATGAGGAACTGAAGACAGCAATTAATGCCCATTTTGAGGAGAAGTCAGAAGAATATTTTTTAGAAGGTTTAGAGAAACTTATTTATCGTTCTAATAAGTGTATTGAGGTTCTAGGGGATTACATTGAAAAATAGGTTTTTTTCCAAATTTTCTGAGTTTTCTTTCATGCCCATACCGAGAATACATTGAACGCCCCTCGTAGTATTAATAGGGTACACAAACAAATCAAAATATTGTAGTAAACAATTATAATAAAAAAAGTACGGAAATTAGGCAAAGCTCGGGCATCAAAAGCAAAAAATAAAATGAAATTAAAGATTCTGCTCGCCCTATATCTGATATCTTTTCCTATCGCCGATTTTATGTTATAAAAGTGTTTTAATGGGTTCGTACCACAAAAAGCTAAAACGGAAACCTTATACGATTAATTTGTTGTCCGTTTGTCCGTCTCATCGTCTGTTAATGTATCGTTAAAATTAGCATTAAAGAAAGAAAATACATTTATTAATAAACTAGCTGTTGCCCGCGACTTCGTCCGCGTGGACTCGATGATAACCACGTCGTAAGGAGAAGAGAGCAATGAAAAATCAAATTCAATAGGCACTATTTCTAGGTTAATATCACCTCGCTATCCTCCTCTGGTAAGAAAATTTCGCATGGCAGTGATACCGACTCCAAAACCTAATTTTGTCGTATATGTTTCTTAGTAAAACAATAAAGGTAACTTTAGGTTTAAGTGTTCAGAAAAAGTCAGACTCAAAGCTTCCTACCGCAATAGATGGATGTGGTTTAGTATCTATTTATTGTGTCCTTAGCCTGCTCAGGGCCTTTCCTTTGTTAGTTACTACTATCATAAAGTAATCTTAGAGTTCAATTTTCGTTAGTAAGTGATAAGTAGCATAAAAAAATAGTGCCAATTGTCTTTGATCTTTCATAACTTAGTAATATGGTAATCCCACTAATATTATAAATGCGAAAGTTTGTGAGTGTGTGAGTGTGTATAATATGTTACTTCTTCTCGCAAAAACTACTGAACGGATATGGATGAAATTTGGCACAGAGATATATTATAGTCTGGAATAAGATATAGGCTACTCTTTATCTCGAAAAAAAAAAACACAGTTCCTGTAGGATACAGAAATAGTAGTTCACGCGGGCGAAGTCGCGGGCAACAGCTAGTAAAACTATAAAGGTAACTTTAGGTTTAAGTGTTCAGAAAAAAGTCAGACTCAAAGCTCCCTACCGCAATAGATGGATGTGGTTTAGTATCTATTTATTGTGTCCTTAGCCTACTCAGGGCCTTTCCTTTGTTAGTTACTACTATCATAAAGTAATCTTAGAGTTCAATTTTCGTTAGTAAGTGATAAGTAGCATAAAAAAATAGTGCCAATTGACTTTGATCTTTCATAACTTAGTAATATGGTAATTCAACAAAATTTTGACAAACTGTTTGTGGTGAAAGTATCCACGAACTACTTAGCGTTAAGGATTATCATCATTAGGTCAGCACCTTAAAATTATGACTCCTGATTGTAAACGCTTAAATACCTTCATTAATGCTGTAGCATATAATGGTATACATGCCTTTATTATCTAAAAGATCGATTTCTCTAGGTTTCTGTCACCAGATCGTAACTTGGAGACAGTAGGTAATCCTACTGGAGTTTTGAAAATTAGTCTAAAGTAATTTAGCATATCAGTTGCTCCACACCTTGAATTTGTGTAAGTCAATAAAAAGCTCATTTCGCTGAACATGTTCCCTAAGGCGCTCTATTCATATTTCTTATAGTTGAGCTGAGCTGCTAGGGTTCCACATTGGTTGCTCCAGACCTTCAATTTGTGTACGTCAATAGAAAATGCTCAATACACTGATAACTTTTTTTAAGGCGCTGCTTTCATTATCTCTCTTAGTTTAAGTGTAGGTACTGCTGAAATTTCACATCTGGTACTCCGATCTTCAAAATAAGTTATAGCCTATTATTTGACCAGACTCAATAGCTACACATTAAAAAAAAAACATTAAAATCCGTTCAGTAGTTCCGGAGATTAGCGTGTACAAACAGACAAAAAAAATTAAAGTTGTAGATTCCTATTCTGCTACTATTTTAACATTACCCTCAATTAGTTTTTGGTAAAAAATAATAGATGCACATAAAAATCCTAAAACAAGGTTTTATAACTATGGAATTTTATTATATTTTTATAACTTAAGCAATTATTTTGCAAGTTTTTACGAAATTAAATCAAATTTTACTTACAAAAATTAATCAACTGTGTCATCCGGTGGGACTCGAACCCACGTCCCTTCGCTATCCGGGCGAGTGCTCTTACCAACTAAGCTACGGAGGACGTTAGTCAGTCGACGAATTTTTGCAAGTGCTTGCTACGCCAGTGAGCCGGCGTTCGGTTTCATCAATACTTGGGGAATGTACCCGCATGAAATAATTGCTTAAGTTATAAAAATATAATAAGTTAAGCTGATTTCATCTTAAGTGATGGTTAAATATTTGTAAAAATATTTCCATTGGATACATGCGGGTACATACCCCAAGTATTGATGAAATCGAACGCCGGCTCACTGGCGTAGCAAGCACTTGCAAAAATTCGTCGACTGACTAACGTCCTCCGTAGCTTAGTTGGTAAGAGCACTCGCCCGGATAGCGAAGGGACGTGGGTTCGAGTCCCACCGGATTACACAGTTGATTAATTTTTGTAAGTGAAATTTGATTTAATTTTATGGAATTTTAGCTACGAGATACAGTTGGTTTAAATAGAAATGGAAACCCTATAAAAAGCAAAAAATAAAACTGAAATTTTACCCTACGTAAGTACGTAGGTGTACAATTTTTAATACTAATGTGGTCGCGACGGGGGACCGCACTAATATACATAATTAATGTAAAATAGTTAAGGTAAAGTAAGTAGGCAAACTTTGAAATAAAATGCAATACGCAATTTTAAAGATTTGAAATTTAGCATAGTGTATTATAGTATTCTACTAGTCAGCCCTTTCATTGGATACCCATATTGAGGGAGTTTAAAAAAATATTTGTTACGGCGGCCATCTTGGATTTGAAATTTGTCATAGTGTAGAGAATTTGACTAGTCAAGACCTTTCATTTGATACCCATATTGAAGGAGTTTAAAAAATATATATGATCCGCCATTTTGTTACGGCGGCCATCTTGGACCTTTTCATTAAACATAGCTAAGAACACTCCCGACTAATTAATCATTCAAACAAAAAAAACTAAATCAAAATCGGTTCATCCGTTCGGGAGCTACGATGCCACAGACAGACACACACACACACACACAGACACGTCAAACTTATAACACCCCGTCGTTTTTGCGTCGGGGGTTAAAAATACTCGAAATAAGCGCATTGGTTTTAGTATGCAGCAAATTTTAAATAAAAAAACATACCTACTTATCTATAACTCACTATCAGCAAAAGAACAATAATCGGAGCGGTTTGGCAACGCCGGCCTCAGCAGCGAAAGCTAGTAAGAATGTAAGCGAATACTTACTTAAGTATTAAACTTATTACGTAAAAAAAAATTAGCGAAAAACAACTACCTTTAAAAACGCACTAAAAGGTTTGAAAAACTATTTTTTTTAACAGAAACATTTTTTAGGCTTTACTTTAGTGTGTGTGTTTGTGTTTTAAGGCGGCGGTTTTTTTTTGCTAAAAGTAGATGTAAGTATTTCGTTTATCTGGGACTGTGGCAGTGCCCTCGCCAAGTCGAGCAAAAAGCGGTGCGGCCGGCTACGGCACCATCCTTTTCTCGAAACAGTTCAGGTCATTTTCGACCACCTATAACTTCGTTGTGGAAAAACTAGACCTCTAAATTTTAAGTTACCAAGCAAGCATTGTATACCTAAACACGTTATATTTCAAATTTCATTGAATTTGAACGAGTAGTTTAAGAATAAACTAGTTAATGTTTCTTTTTCATCATCAAAACTCTAAGGCACTCCTAGCAGACATAGAAGCCATCACAAACAATCTAGAACAAAATGTAAATAAAAAATTATCAATGCACAGCTCAAAATAGGTATTCGCACCATCCTTTATGGTGTAGATGAACACTAAGAAAGAATTTTTAGTTCATAATTTTAGGTTAAAAGAAAATTTGTATGAAATTCTGTCAGTTTTGAAGTTAAATCAATAAAAAATTGGTTAGCTATTTAGTTAGAAATGAAGAATGACGTATTTCAGGATTATTCAAAATTTTCAACGTTTAAGGGGGTGAATAGGGAGTTGAAGTTTGTATGGTAAATTTGACATTTGCGCGAAGTCGCGTGCAATAGCAAGTTTTTATAAGAAACTTATATAAATGAGCGAAGTGACAGCCTGCCACGGTGCGAGTGCGACCCCAGCAGTTGAATGAAATAAATATGTATTTTTATATATTTGGATGAAACACGAATAAATTGCGGTGGTGGTGATACTGAATTTACAAACACACCTGCAAATAGAATAATATACCGCATATTATTATTATTTAGTTTAAAAAAAATCGTAGTGGGTCGGTGTTCCTGTTCAGTTGCAAGTAAAAATAAAAAAATATAGCATAGATTTATAAAAAACAATGCAATAATAAAAAAAAACATTTTTTTTTAAACCAATAATATTTATAGTAATAGATATTTATAAACAACATTATTCCTAATAAGACTGAATACAAAAAGTTTTTTAAAGATGTGTTTTTTTTAAATTATTACATACCACGCATGTAGGTAACGATTTACTAAAGTTGTTTGTTTTTTAAAGATATGTTTTTTTTTAATTATTACATACTATGCATGTAGGTAGGTAACGATTAAATATATCTTTAAATACGCTAAATCATTGATGATTTTTATTTCTGGCATACTTAATCACATGACGTACATCTTATATAATTTTCAGCATTTAATCAAAATATGCAATTAATATTTTTGCTTGGACTTTGTAATGGTAGACCGCGCAGAGCGGCGCGCGCGGATTTGTGGAACGCGACCGTTGCCACTCCGTGCATTTCATGCACTAGACCTGAGGCCCTACTCCTGTTGACGATGTCCGTATTTTCGAGTCTAGCCATCACGCTCGTTCGCGTTGTCATTCTGTCGTGAGTGAAAGGGACGGCGACATTCGAAAATACTGACATCGTCAACAGAGTAGGGCCTCTGTGCCGATCGTGAACGATCACCGATCGGATCATTTTGATTTTGGCTCTCGGTTTCGCGCGCGACAATGATCGATCAGTATGATGGCGACAGGATGAAATCATTAATCGCTTTTATCTCGACCCCGTTGCGTGCTAGCGCAAAAATAATGTCATTGTATTGTAGGTATTGTACATGACAAAAAAAATATATTTTTTACATTTCTCATACTAGTGTTTTTTTTTATTAAATTGCCGCCAAAAATTCCTGAACGCCCTTGGCGACACCGAATGAACGAAATGATCGAATAATTGTAACGCAATCACCACACGAATGGGTCATCATGGTCGAATCGGTTGACGAGAATTGATCGATGGACACAGGTCTATCATGCACAGCTACTACCAACGTACGGTAAATACTGTTACGATAAGTATCTACGATACGTACTTAAAATGCCAAATAAATTTAAATATTTCCTAGGTCCTACTTTACATCAGTTAGGCAACTCCTTGTGAGTTCGCAATCTCAGCAAACAAAGATAAATTGTCGCATTAGTATTTCAGTTTCCTTTTTTAGACAGTACAGTGAATACCTGGTATGTTACTGAATCAAATCATGATGAATATCACTCCTCGCAGTAACATCACACGAGACTGATAGTCTTTTATCGCCGGCTAGCGGCCGCGCGGTCGCGCCGCGCGACAACTCGCCTGCCCCGCCCCACCCACCGCACGCGCCCGTTGTTTCATACCTATACTTTTGTTCATTCGTTTCATTACATTTAATTCTATAACTTCGACCGCAAGTAGTCAATATTTATAATTTTTTGTAAGTTGATACATTACATTATTATGATCATATAAATCCAAACTTTACACATTTTAACTTTTTGTAGAACATGTAGCGCAAGAAAAACCAAAAATTTTATTCAGCAGAAAACGTAGATTTCCAAACTTTTTCCACTAGATTTGCCTAACTTAAAAGTACTTTCTAAAATAATTTTCAATCACTTTAACATTTTATTGGTGAAGATATTTAGTTTTTTTAGTTTTCCATACTTCCCAAATACCTATGTTTCCAAACTTTGGTAAATATCATATTTAGATAGCCCTTGTGTCGAATCAATCAACTTTTTTCACTTTAATTTTGTAATCAGAGAGTTACACACATTTATTACAAATACCTATCCCATACCTATTGCCTTCGATGAATTTTTCAAAACTTTTGGATATAGCATCACATAAAGCTTCTGCATAAACTCACCAAAAACCAGGCACTTTAAAATTATCAAAGGGCAAAACCGCTTTCTTATCGGACTAAATGAGGTGATTAGACAGGCTTGCATCATTTAATACATAGATCGTTTGAACTGTATCTTGCTTGGCGCTATGGTACGGCTAAATATGAGTGCACAATATTACTCCTTACTAGGGACATACTATATTATATTACGGAGTATAGGTATGGATCTTTTATGTTACTAGTTTATGTTATATATAAGTTTATACTTTTACGTAAAGCAGTATAATAAAGTATTATTGCAACAAACAGCAATCATTTATTTATTTACCAACAATAAAATACAATCTATACCGGATAGTGAATATCGATTAACTGGTATCGATTAAATAGTATCGATTGTTCGGAACTGATCAAAAATGACTTGATAAAAGGATTGGTTATATTCGTTCCGACATCAGATACACGTACATCACTGCTCACTCTTTATTTAAAAAAAAAGTCGAGCACTTTAGTTTTTGACGCATAATGACAGTAATTTATTGCCGATTCTTAGTCTATGGGAGTTAATAATCTTAAAAAGATTACATGATCAGTGGTAGTAACTATTATATAATATGTGGTAGTAGACATCATTCGCTCCCGATGAAGTCTATGATTTGTCTATGAACTCGTTGGAAACATTCCTATTCGAAAGTGTTAGAGAGTAGCCTAAACTTCTTTGATACGAATACACTTTGAACGAAACTGAGAATTTTCGTTCGAACAACAAGAGTAGACATCCTGGCATCTGGCCCCTCCACGTCAAAAGCGAAGGCACCCTGCGAGTCCTAGAAGATGAGGGTATAAGTAAGACATACCTGGCAATATATCTCTCGTACAGTTCGGGGTCAGTTTGGCAGCTCTGGTCTATGGTGGCGGCCCTGGCGTGGGGCCCCTCTGCGTCGAAGGCGACCCTATCGAGGGAGGCACCCTGCGGGTCCTCGCGTGCTTCCTCCGGGATGCCCAGGAGTTGAAGGGACAGGGAGTACGTCTCTGCCGCCGCGGGGAAGCAGCAGTACGCGGATTGTGTGTTTAGTAACCTGCGGATGAGAGTGTAGTTATAAGTATGGGTAAGGAACCAGTACTCTTGATAGATGGGTTATATAAACTCTTTAAAACTCGGTATAGTCAATCACACTCTCAACAATATACAAATTTAACGGTAAATCAGTTGTTGAGAACTCGTCACGTATTTTTTTGAAATGAGTTGTATAACTTCAACTGTTTTTCACAGTCAAGTCTAGGTTTGAAGAAAGAAACTAAAGAAAGAATAGAGCAATATGAGAGAAATAACTGAAGGTACGTTGCAGGGTCACCTACCATTACATGACCAGTGGTAGTCTAAAAAGATTTGGCACTAGCGTGAGCAGCTTGCAATGAATTCCTCTAACCATGTAACTAACTCCAGGGTCACTCACAAACCCTCGAACACAAACAACGGTTTCTTCGAAGCGCCAGTGCAAGCGTAATATCATTAACAACAGTAACAGTGTGCAGTACAACAACGCGTTTAGGGTGCTGTTGGGGCTGCCACGGTACTGCAGTGCATCAGGTATGTTCGCCGAAGCTAATACTGATGGTTTTCATGCTATCCTTCGGAAGAGAGCAGCCTCGATGCTAAGCCGTATCCGTGGTAATGGCAATAGCATTCTGCGCGTTGAAACTGTCCATACATGAAGCAGTGGGTTCGGTTGTATATTTTTGCCTAGATAGTTATCTACTTGATTGATGTTTTCTGTCTTTTTGTATTTATGTATGAGCTAACTGAATACCTTTAACGTAATAATCTTGCTGTACCTATGGACTATATGTGTCTGATATAAACGTTTGAATTGAATCGAATTAACGCTGATACAGACCTGTGGCAGCACTCCAGCGTGAGCCGTTTGTAGTATGTGGTCTGCGGCTGCGCCTGGCAGATGACGCGGCATCGCTGCAGCACGCGCTCGGCGTCCGCGTACCACCCCGCCTCGTTCAGGAAACCGCCTGTCAACGAACAAAATATCGGGCTCAACTCCGAGTTGCCACAGACTAAGACTATAGTCCGCCGAGTTCTTGCGCGACCCTCCTTGCATCCCGCAAGACGTGCGAAAGGCGAGGAAGGCCAATCACACGCAAATCCATTACCCGCAACATCGCCCGTCACCCGTTGACGTCTAGCTAGCGTGCCTCGCCCCCCGCACCCCTGGCGACCGCAGGAAGGTCGCGCACGAACTTGTCGGACTATAAACCTATGTCTAAACATATAAGCTGCATTTCTGCTGAAGAAACGTAAAGAGACGAAATTGTATTAATTTAGAAACTTCAAATTAAGTGTTACTTTATCGGGTGGTTTTGTCTAATTTTAGTCAACATCGATAACTATCCCTCCTAAATAGTTTATGGGTTCCATCCATAATTTCCTTAGCAAAAAGGCAAGTGACACTGTAACGTTTGACGTATTTATCTATAATATTGGCACTCTTTTCGTTTCTTGAGCAGAGAAACAGACGGTAAGAACTCGTACATAATTTGCCCGGAGTCCGTAGGAATTGTCGCTTGAACCATCTCGCAATTATTCGCACGTTGCCGAAAATACGAACAACGTCTACTACTACAGGGTACGGCTATATTAAGGCAGATCTATCTAGCTTCACTATTATTTATTCTATAGTACCATTTTTTGGTATTTTACCTTTAACAATAGGATCTTTATACGAACAACGTCTACTACTACAGGGTACGGCTATATTAAGGCACATCTATCTAGCTTCACTATTATTTATTCTATACTAGCATTTTTCTGGTATTTTACCTTTAACAATAGGATCTTTATCAGTTTAACTTAGGTAGGACTTGGCGAATCCCCCGTCGCACATCAAATTGTAAAATTAGATCTCATTGGGTGTAAAAAGAGTGATGTCATATTTAGTGTTTTCTACAAAATAAATAAAAATATCACAGACAGCATAAATCAGTCGCTTCCACTAACTTACGTAACAAAGATTTTGTCCATTTCCATTGATAAATATTCATTGGCGCCTTTGTTGCCTACTTTGCTTCTGTTTCCGAGGTGTACGTACATTTACCAAAAATACAAAACTGGAAACGTCAGCGGAAATTCAATGTCGACCCTGAGTCTTTATGCGAATACTCAAGAGTTGCGTAAAAATTGTTTATCTTTTATTTATTTAAAATAGGGAACTTTTTGATACCTAAGACGGACGCAAACTAAGCAAGAATTTCATAGTTGCGCAATATGAACTATTATGTCTACATTCTCGTCAATAAAGTACGTACATAATACTTTCTGATTTGAAACGAATTGAAATTAATTGTGAACAAGAGTTTGGGTACAATGTTAGCTAGCAGTAACATTTGCATCTGGGGCATTTTTGCCAAACTTTACCTCATCTCATACTTAAATTTAATATCTGTTCTAGGACTGTTATTTGACGATTTATAGTATTAACATTTGCATCATTGCTACAATAAACAGACACCCATCGAGAAATTTAAGCAGTTCGAGTGCCAACAGGAGAACTTAACCTTGATCTGAACGTAGGCCTTTAAAGACCAAATTATATTTCCAAAGTGATCTGCAATATCCAAAGTAATAGCTTTCAGGAAAGCAATAAAAGCTTAACGTAAAGCAGGATAGCTTTCAAGAAACTAAATATGGTGCGTGCTCCTTTTGATTTTTGATAAAATTGACAATTCGTTGTAATTGCTTTGGAATTGCAATCGTAATGACATTCGTTTTCTAATCAGAGCCCGCCGGTAGACAAGATGCAATCTATTCTAAAGCGAAGATCGTTATCGCTACAATAACAAAATGTATGAAACTGGCATAAGCCGTAGAAATAATACGCGACTTTTGCATACATTTTGTTGGCGATAGCGAAGTTAGCTACAGAAATATTGCATGTTGTATAAGGGCCCTGGTGGTATGTCTGCATCCAAGTTAGCGAACTATAAAAGAGTATTATAAAATTGATTTATGCTCACCGAGCCTCAGTCCCAAGTTGATGAGGTTCTCCACTTTCCTCTTGCCGGCGTCACACCTGCTTATGTATATATTCGCCAACTCTGTTGACAGCTTGGAGCCGTGTTCTATCACCGCCTGGAACAAACACATGAAATTGTAAAACAAAATGTCTTTTCATTGGCTTTGGCTAACTTAGCTAGGCTGTAGATTTTTTCTTTCTTACTGCAGACATGTAGGAATAAGGGAAACACAAATATCGGGTTCTTGGTTTACTTGTATTGCAGATCACCACAGCAAAACTTTCAGCTCCTCTCAACCACACTCCACCATGCATAATATCATTAGCATTCGCGTAGAGTCAAGTTTCATTTGTGTAGTAAACTGTTTCCAAGCATTATTTAACATTAATAAATCATATTAAATGTTCAAATCAATCATATGATTGAATTGGATATGATATTCAGTCCGACTGGCTTACCTCTATAAATTGTAATTTTACTGAGTTTTTTGTTTTATACCCGTGCCCTTTACGTTGTATATTTTCGTGTGTTATGTGATGTCCATTCATTAATAAATGTATTTTCTTTCTTCTTTCTATATTGGATTAAATTCAAATGCACATAATTAACAAGCGACAACGCGCAATCTGAATAACAGTATAGCAATTTATTTAAAAGCTGTATCAACAGGTCATTTACATACAGTCAAGAACAATCGTAGCGACTCGCCTGTGACTAGCGGAGTAGCGGTTGACATAATATAGCTCATTTACAATAGGTGACACGAGTTCAGTTGCTGGACTGGTCTGAGTAAAATATAAGGCAGCATAAACCGAACGTTTTTGATTTGCCCCATATGCTGTTTAATGGAGGCTTATACCTAGCTCCTTTTACATATTTATTTGGCTTTTTACTCTTGAGTCTAGTCTACCAAACCTACGGCGGAAGGCATGATGTTGCTTACCGCGCGGGTCATTTGGGTTCGTGAGTGTAACCGGCACTCAGCAGTGCTAAGGCAATAATGCCTTATGTCTTACGGACGCGCTGATATCTCCCTACCCTTCCTATGGCCCAGGAGAATACAGTCAGGTGGGTAGGCGGTCTTCCTACAAGAGCACATACATTCCCACATAAGAGCATTTCCCTGGCGTAAACAAAAAGACCTCACGACGACCAGGCACTTATCGCTACAGGCTGGTGCCAAATAAAACGATCCTTCAACTTCTCCCTAGCTTTTTTCAGCGTGACGTACCTGGAAGCACTGTAGCAGCCGCAGCTGCGACCCTGTGAACCTGAGCAGGCGCTCCACTGTGTCCAGGGACGACAGCTCGTCGCCGAGGATGCACAGTTTCTTTTCCAGGAACATCTGTAGACAAGGAATAAGACAGTTTACAAAACATTGTAAAAACAAACTGAGAACTGTGCAAAGATGCGTAGTGTAGATGTGTTTAAAGAACCAAGAAAATAAAGTGATATCATGTTGTTAATATATGTTTAACGATTCGAGCATCGAACCCTTGCAGGAATAATTCCTTTTTGGATCATAAAGTCAAAAGGAAATATTGTCCGAACCGAAGACGTGGCAGGATTTCGGGAATAAAAGAGAGTCGCTTACGTCGAAATAATTGGACAAAGAATACACATTAGACTCGATTCCAATGTGCCCTCTCTAAGATTAAATTTAAGTTCAGTCTCTCTCTTTTTTTGCTAATGAAACGAAAAGAGACAGACACCAATAATTTAGATTTAGTCTGAGAATTTAGTGAAATTAGCTGATGGTGAATTATTATTACGTATAAGTTTTTGTTCCCGTCTATCTTTAGTCGACATAAAATGGCATTCCTAATTGTCTATGGATTTTGTAATTTCCTTAGCAACTGAGCTGTTTAGTGTGAAGTTTCTAAATTATTAAAGTCTTTCGCTTTTTAATTGTTTGGCAGAGAAAGGGAGAGACTGAACTTAAATTTAATCTTAGACAAGACTCATTGGATTCGAGCGCAATGTCTCCTAAAAAAACCTTGATTTCGGAATCCGTATAAACAGCGTCTAATGAAAGGAAACGTGGAGTTCGATTTGATTAAATAATTACGGGCCACAAACTCACGATCTAGTGAATTGCTGAGAGATATCGAATCTTACACGCACACTTTAAATTAATCATCCAGCTTCATTATATGTAATCTGCAATACATTAGTTAACATTTACATTACATACTTACTTGTGCCATATAGGCTACAAAGTATTAGCAATTTAAATACAACATTGTGGCCAAAAACACTGCCAAATTAGAATTCCAAGAGCGGGTGAAGCTCTGTAAGTATCTGCGCCAATATTTTGTAGCGCGCAACAAAAGTTGCTAATAGACTCATTTATTTTGCAGTTTGCATCAAAATACAGTCGATCGCTGCAGATAAGCAATTTCAAACCTTGTGATATGGATACAGGATACATTTTGAAGCAGCTTTTGTAGATCATTGTATGTATATTGTAAGGTACGGAAGAAAACAGCAGGCTTACTATGTGGAGCGCAGTAAACGCAATTTTGTATGTCAACGAACGGGTGGAATAGGGCCGCGGTATAAAAACTTGCAATGTGACTACATACAACATGTTGTTTATTTTCAATGTACTATAATAGGCGATGTCGCAAGATGCAAACGCCCGGGGACTTACATGATACAAAAAGAAGTAATGTTATTATTAAATAATGTATTATCTCCAACAATAAAAGGTCTCTTCAAGTACACGATATATTTATTTAATAAAAACTGGTTTAAGATGAATTCAGACTCATTTTTATAGACCCCAGGAATTCAGTAATTTTAGTTAGTCAATTTTTAATTATTTTTATAATTTAAGCAATTATTTTGCAAGTTTTTACGAAATCAAATTGATTTTCGCTCACAAAAATTAATCGACTGTGTCCCACCGGATGACACAGTCGATTAATTTTTGTGAGCGAAAATCAATTTGATTTAGTCAATTTTTATCAACCGGATAGACGATAGATGTTTTAACGCTTGACGTTAAAACATCTATCATGATCCTAATTCTGATGATACGCTGAATTAAGCTGTGTTTCACTAGCTTACGGTTCAATAATATAATTTGATTGAAGTAAGTTTCATTTAGATTGTTTGGTTTCGTTCGATTTGATTTTGTGAACCTCTCTATTAATATTTCTACGATAACGGCAACGACTCAAACAGTTTTTTTTAAACATGGTCAATAATATGTTATCCCAGGTCAGTTATCAACTCCTGCGCACATCACTTGCACCACAGAACAGAGGGACAATGTCCTCGGCGGCCACAACATGAGCACGCAAGTCTATTTACTTTGTACTCGACATAGTACTTTACTTAGCATCTCATTTGCAAATTGAATTGGTATGGGTACTTGTGAGTTTTTTGCTTAGCGGTTTAACCCACTGTCGAAATTCAGTTCTGAGTCACCGTAACAAATCTTGAATACGTGAATTATTCTAAAAAAAAAACCCTATTTCAATTGCGCATTTATCGAAACTTGAGACGACAAGAGTCGGCTATTGAGTGTTTGTTTTAGCAAATGTTAAAAACACTTACCTACCGTTCACTGCACAGTCACAGACGAAAGATGACCCGGTAAAATAAAAACATACTGAATCATCAGTGACCTTGAATGATATTCATTGAAGTACTCTTAGCAAGAGCTGTGGACCGCATGAAGAAGGACACAGAGGTTTTATCCACCGTTAAGAGGAGAAAGCTGGAGTTTTAACAATGCAAACAATTCTATGGCGACTAGGATAACGGATAGACATACTTTTATACATTATAGAGACATCCATGACGACAACCGTATTTTCTCGACTGTATACGTCCCTGTTAGTCATGCCAGCATAACAGAAAATACGGATATCGTCATCCGGAGTCAGGCCTGACGTACGACTAGTTCAGTTCCTTAAGGAACTTTGCTACGGCAAATTTCTGAATTGCTACATGATGTTGCTGAGACTATTTATCATAGGGAACCGCCTCTCGACTTTTGCAAATCGACTCTCGAAACTGAAGCACACATGATATCACTCGACTTTCGATAACAACGATTCATTCCGTTCCATTTGTTTCCAATCGTGCGCAAGTAGCGGACTTCGTGCTACTGAACAAATATCATTGTTATTGGCATCGGCAATTATGGTATTCATATGACCACGGTAATTGTACACTGACATGGCGCCAATTATAACAAACGGTACAATTACAGACATGAAGCTTAAGGTTTACTTTTAGTTAGTGGCAAATATGTGAAAATAAAAATACTTTTTAATAAATACTTTGATGTGCTGCTTCCATCCATCCAAAAATTCCATTACCGCAGTACCGCACTCAGTGAGTTCATCAATTCCATCAGCCTTAAGGATGTGCACGAGGTCCACATTTGAAGTTAAAGTTACTTGACATAAATATCCAATTTGCAATCTATTTAATGAACTGAAGTGTTTTTCCTCGTTTCTGTAATTGTACAAGAGCTAATTATTGCTTTTTCGACACCTTTGCGAAGTACCTACTCGACTGCACACGTCCATCAACAACATAAGCGCTAATTATATTTGCACACTAATTGCCCACACTAATTATCGATGCGCGGCGAAACCTTGCTAATATATTAATTGATTCTCTGTTGTTAACAATCTACCTACAAGGAGGTGATTTCAGTCAACCCGTAGGGAAAACATCATCTTCTTGGGTCAAAATCATCAGGTCAATAATATTCAAAAACTGTTATGTTAATTCTTAACTATTATCAATTTTGACTGCCTCGTTGGTCTAGTGGTCAGCACGCTGGGTACTATCTACGAGATCCCGGGTCGGGCCGAGAGTGTTTGGGTTTTTCTGTCTTGAAATTACTCAGACACAGCTCCGGAGTCAGGAAGTTGGTGGTGTTAACACCCGTGCCTCGGAAAGCACGTTAAGCCGTTGGTCCTGCGCCTGATCTCTCTACGGTCATGTTGGACTGCCGTCTCACCGAATTATGAGAGTGAAGGAACAGAGAGTGCACCTGTGTATTGCGCACACACTTGTGCACTATAATATGTCCTACGCAGCTGGCTAATCTCTGTTGAGATAGGCTGCCGTAGTCGAAATCGGCTAGGAGGACATCATCATCATCATCATTATCAATTTAGTTCAGGTAATGTAATGTTTTAGGAGCAACGAAGTCTGATTTTATACCTATCTACAAAAGGAGTTCCTAATTCAAAAGCCACCGTCATTCATATGTGAGAAGACTTGCCGAAACCTCACAGGGAAGAACCTCCACAACTTTTGACATGAAACTTAATTGGTAACATGATACAGACAGAAACTCACAACACACTTGGCTATGACATGTGGCGTGCAATCAAGTGCGGTTTGTGATATAAAAAGTACTGTTAAAGTTCAGCAGCGTGGCCTTGTGCCAATTGAAACCAAAAGCGCTTCAATTGGTACATGCAAATGCAGTTGAACACTAGTAAGATGTTCGTGTTCAGTTCGAAATTTATTTAGGCTAATTGGCATTTTACATCACTCATCATTAGGTCGCTTTTTCATAACTAGTGATTCATTAAGGGGTTTTTCTGGGATCACCTCTAGGTCACATATTGTTTATATTTAAAAAATTTATTGCAATCAAAACATAACATCAACAATGTATGTAGTAAATTACAATGTCTTAATAACAAAATCAGTATAAACTAAAAAACAATACAAAGGTAAGCGATAAGTGACGCAGTTTCATTCACATTGTATCGTTGCTAATTTGTAAATAAGTGGAATAGTTCGTCGAAAAACAAGGTGTGCGTAAATTGCATCGCTACAATGTGGGGATTCCGAGAATGCACGTTGATTATCTGCAAACAATGTAGTTTACGCCAATAATACTGTAGATATTTGCGTAGCTGGTTAATGTCAAGCTCAATGTTTCTTCCAGGCGATAAAACTTAGGAAATTGTAGGCAAGCAAAGCACAGTGTGGAAAATAGCATTGGTTCTTTGTAGCGTGCAACATTTTCATAAACCGTGGACGCACCACGGTATGGGGAGTAAGTAGGTACTCGCACCTCATACATAATAAATAACATTGGAATCTTGGTTGGCGTGTAAGATTTTTATGAATCTCAAATATTACGGATAGCCCATGGATTTATAGAAATCCTATTAACTCTATAACTAACTGCGATAGAGAATTTCTACAATATTGCATAGTTCTGATAATTTGTAGACATGGCTTTGAATGTGTCATAAAAAACCGGCTAATATAAGATCACGTTATCTTTTTCTTTTTGTTTGTTTTCCAAAGTATGCAAAGCCTGGACTTTGTAGTAATAACAATAATTTTATAATTATTTTTATAACTTAAGCAATTATTTTGCAAGTTTTTACGAAATCAAATTGAATTTCGCTCACAAAAATTAATCGACTGTGTCATCCGGTGGGACAATAATTTTAGTTACTACGGTAATCCACATGCCTAACTGAGGGTCAAGTTCACTAACACATGTTTAATTTTCAAACAGCCGTTACAATTACATTATTTTTTATTATTTTGTATGAGAAATGTGTCAAATAAACCGTCAATTTAAGTTTGACGTCTGATTAAACATTGGTGAACTCATGAAATTACCTAAACCAGGAATCGAACCGAGATTCTTTCTGTGCACGTCTAACCACTGGACGACATGCCCCGTAATTATATCGCCATCATTAAGGTCAAGGAATGCAATTAATCACCGACCCTTTACTTTGGAACATTACAAGGCACAGTGGCCAGCACATCGGGCTACCCATTTTCGTTGCAAAATCGCTCCTATTACAACTTCTAGAGATGCCGTAGTATTAAACTTGTTGCGCTGTCGTCCGTTACATCCATCTGCTACGTGCAAGCTGCAAGGTAGTGTAGTTGGATATATATTCTTTAAATCTATCGACATAGCAACAAAAATGTAACTAACTTGCACGTTGCGCCATGAACGTCGACCTAAGTAAGTACCTAAGACCCAGACCTAAGTACGATGAAGTGATCTTCATACGAAGAACCTTTTTTTCATTCAGCCACTCGAGATAGGTCGATTTAGTATCGATGTTTAAGGTCGATCAAGTCTGCAACGATATCCACCTAGATCTGTGTGTAAGGAAACTCTTCACTTACGATACATAGTCCCACTTAAGACTCATAGATTACGAATCGAAGTTAAGAAGGTCAATTCATCGATAAGACTGACTGCACTATAAGAGAGTGCATCGCTGTTGCGCCACAATGTAGATAGCTCGGCGTCATTGTTCTTACGCGCACGTTATGCAGCTATCGGCTGTGTGTGGAATACGTTAACGATCACGCAACATCGTTTCAACGTTACATTTTGGTGAAGGAAGTGTTTTTAGAAGTTTATCAGCCGCTGCGGTTTCGTTCGCGAATGTTATGTCATCCACGTGTTTAATTCAGCGACAGTCTGATGAAGTTATTTTGTAAAAAAAAAAATTATTTCAACGCAGTGCGTAGTCACAAACAATATTTATTTAGGATTATAATAATTGATTTTGATTAAAATTAGTAAAACTTGCATCAGATCGTCAGCTGCCTGCCCTAAATCAGCTTGCTCTACGTTTTAATCAAATCGATTACAACTGTCAGATTATAATTCTACATTATGCAAGCTTAGGGCAGGATCGATTCAATGATCCTGAATATAAAATAGTAGTATTTAATCATCCTGAATATATAATGTAGATTTCAACAACTTCGGAGCCTCGAAGGTTGCGAGATTGGCTGGGAATTTAGCGTCCACTGGTGTATTAAATAGGTTAGCGTTTGGAGCAAATGTTGGCCAAGGATGATCGATAGGACGAGAAATGTGGTGCTCGTTATGCCGCGTGAAATACAGCCAAGGAAACCCAATGGCACGCTTCTTCTAACATAGCAAACTTGCTACAAGTAATAGGCTGTTAGCTACGTGTGTCTCAGACAGCTCATAAGGAAGTTCAAGCTTTTGTTTCTAACAACAAAAGATGTATATCATTATGTATAAATATGTATAATATCATCTATTTTATTAATGTATGTAGTATGTATGTCTATTGCTATGTTCATTTTTCTTCATTGCTATGCTTATTTTGCATTGGTTTTCTCGGTTTCATCTTTATCCTAATTTACGATATCTTGCACCGCCTGTATTCCTCTGTTTGGACCTATGGTTGACTGGTAGAGAATGCTTTTAGCGTTAGGTCCGCCATTTGTACAATAAACTGTGTGCAAAAAGTTTAAATAAATAAAGTAACTTAACCCTAAGATGCTTCAATAACATAGTAAATAGGTACTTAAGTATTATTTAATTATTTTTAAACAATAACATATCGGCTACAGAATGTTAGAACGTCCTGTAGTTTTAAACAGGTAGGTGGTACACCAAGTTTTAGGAGTCCAGAATGCGCTGTAAGATCAAAATTGTTTTTACACTTAGCACATTTAAACGGCATGCATTAAAAATCAGGCCTGACTCATTGTAATTCAAAACGAAGCTTTTTTACGGTCATCCCAGCACGGTAGGCGATAAGGAACAGAGACCGTCATTATAACAGGCAATAAAACCTTAGCTCGGCGCCACTGCGCGTCTTGTTGCGCGTTTATTGCGTTTCAGTGCGCTTAGAGCAAGCAATAGCCATTGTGAATGGCAGAATGGGTCAGCTAGTGATGTGAGTGTAGCTAAGCTTGGCTTGAAATTCGGCTTCTGACTTAATCCTATAAAACACATCAAACCATAAAAATCAATCAATCAACCTACTAAGTACAATGTCAAAATTTTGGAGAGGTGAGGTGAGGACAACGATGGAAATGTAGGTATTGGAACATTGGACAAAAGTAATAATAATAATAAATTAATTTATTTCTCTTTAGCACATTAGGTAAATAGTAAGTACATAATTAGCAATTAACAATTTTAAAGGTTTCTAACGAGCGCGAGACTGGCGCCTGAGATAGGTCTGAAAAAATCGGTAATACAGGTCGCCAGGCCCCGCCCGTAGATACAGAATACAAGGGGAAGATTAGAAGTGTAAAACTAGGGATCAATATGAAAAAGAGAAATAAGAACATAGTTTAAATAAAATACTGGCCAAACTAAGTTTGTGTAAGTGTATTTAGGTGCGTGTGCGTAAGTATATATACATGATTACACTGTGAAAAGTGACTACACTGTGACAAATCTGTCTATTGTGACTGTAACGCACCAGCCAAACTGTAATCGACTTCACAATAAGACGATTACAAGAATTTAGATGAAAAGATACAGACAATAAACAAACATTCAAATTACAATAAATTTTTCAAAGTCATAGAGAGTTCATATCAATAATGAAATTCCAACAGAGTGGAAGAAGATTAGTGGAACGGCATCAACATGATTCATGAATCGCTTGCCCTTTTCCCGGTTTATCATCTGGGGTCGACCCAATATGTTATTCTCTTTTATACAATCCTATCATTCGTCACTGACTTATACACTCCTTTCACATTTAAGGTCTTGTTTTATACAGTGGACCACCTCTTACTAGAACGGCCTCTTCCTCTGCATACATTCACAAGCATATCACTATTTTTGTCACTTGTTCCTCCTCTCTCCTCGTCACAAGCCCATAAACCAAGATAAAGGATTTCCTGATAAATTTCCGGATAAGTTTCTCCATTCTGTGACCGTACCACACACAATCCATCGCAACATTCTCATCTCCGCTCACTACTGTATGATATCGTTTTTCAGCAGTCTTCTATCAATATGATTAATTTATCACATAATTTTAAAAACGTATCTAATTAAGAGCTTAATAAGTTAATATTTACAATTGCATACTCGAAAAGTAGTGAATAATGAATAATTACTGTACCAGGACTTTTAGTTAAGGCAGTAATAAACATGACAAAACTTATTACTTGAATTATTTTTATGTGATTTAATTACAATTTAGACAAACTTTCTTTAAAATAGCTACACTTCAGTAAAGTTGTGTAGGTATACCTGTAATAGGCATTCATATTTGTCATTTTTTTTGTCATGATGTTGTATTGTGTATAGTGTGATTTGCTATTGGTGTACCTTTATAAATAAATAAAAAATAAAAATTGAATGTACAATGATTGATATATACAAATAATTGTTAGTCGTTGCACTAGCAGCTACTAACTTAGACGCAATAGTTTGGTAACGGTGTAATCGAACTGTCAATGCTATCGTGGAGCTGACGATGCCCGATGCCTTAGGCGCGTTGCATACTATTATACTGAGTACGGACGGAGTGCATGCATGCTTGAGTATTCAATGTAACACATAGAGTCGGCGCGTATGAAGTGTTGCTTGTAACTCGCCAATGTCGAATCATTAAAAATGCCCGAAGCAAACTTGCTTGAAGCCTCATCTGCTCCTGCATCTGACAGATCGTGCTTCTCTTCTTTTTCAGGGATTTTTGAAGATCAGATGATCTTATGCTCTGGATTTATAAAACCAAGCTGTTTTAGATGATCCCTTGTCAAATTGTATACTGCAGGCATCAGACTCCAACGGGGCATTATGTTTGATGAATGAATCGTCTCTCTAATGATAAAAATAACTTCGTAAAATTAATCGTTGTCTTCCTCCAAGTCGATCCAATCCGGACCTGCAGATGCAAAATTATCCCATCAAGCTCTACTTCAGTCTATTATTCATGACTCCTCGGCAAAATGAAACTTTGAAAGGATGTCGCTTTTATAAGGTACAATAGCATTAGAATGGCAAGAGCCGAACACAGTCGCCGCACTAGCTGGCGCAACAGGCCTACTGGGGCTAATGGTGTCATCGGACTGTCAATGCCATCGCGGCGCAGGCGCAGACGATTTGTGCCATGAGGGCATCTTGGTACACACACTGGTACGGGCGACAGCACATTGATTTTAACCTTGCGGCATCTTTATATGAATGATTAAATGGGATTTTGCAACGAAAATTTAAAGCCTGATCCGCTGCCGCTATGCATTGGAAAAGCTTAGTCATTCAATAAAAATAAGGTTTTAGAAGTTCGAAAAAAAGTACTATTTCTATCCTAAAACTAGCTGTTCTTACAACTTCGACCTTGATAATCTTGATCGCATACACTATCTTGTTTTATCTACTCAAGGGACAGTAGTATCTCAAACTAATATCATAACACCCACTGAAGCAAACATAGTTTATAAAATAATAAAAATAAATTAAATATTTAAGCAGTTCAATCTCAAACACGCTACGTAATGGAAGGAGAGTATGAACCAAACTTTCTCACGGAAGAAAATGAGTAGTTATAATAATAAATTGGTTTCGTTGAAGCCAGAAGACCTTCAGTATACCTAGATCAAAATGAGGATTATATGCCAATAAATTGTAGTCAGTAAACAGGAAACTGAATTTGATGTGAAGCTTGTAATAAAAAAAATATTCAATAAGGAAGTACTTGCTAACTAGCTTTTAGAAATCATTTTCTACTGGTAGGCTAAGTATTCAGGCCTAAAGTAGAAAAAAGTGGAAATTGAGCCCATGGGCGTTTCTCTGAAGACTTTCGCAAAAATTGTGACACTTTTCTTTTCTAGGAAGCGCCAGAGAGTGCTGACACAGATGTGCTTCTATGGGAAAAGAAATAATTGCCTTTGGAGTTCACAGACCTTTGGCAGAGATAATGTATAAAATATCATAAGCGGATTGAATACAAATTATCAGATACTTGACGACCGTCTTGGTGTAGTGGTTCGCGCCCCGGACTTCTAAACCAGGCGGTTGCGGGTTCGAATCCCGCAAGGGGCAAATGTTTGTGTGATGAGCACGAGCATTTGTACCTAAGTCATGGATGTTTATAAATGTATATAAGTATGTCTATCCGTTATCTAGTCACCATAGCACAAGCTCACGCTTAGTTTCGGGCTAGGTAATTGGTGTGTTTGTTGAAACAATTTATTATTATTTACTTCTTGTTCACATAATTAGTTACCATGGATTCGCATATCTTTCGTGCTTTATGTATGTATAATCAAGTGTATATAACCAACATAACAATGTGGAATAGGTAATATTCAATCAATAACACCTTATGTAATAACTGCTTAAAAATTTAATGTAAATGATGCTTTATAAATCTTAAGCACATATTTTTACTTTCTTTATGTTTATTTATATGTTTAGTGTATTTATATTTGTCTTCTTTACATATTATGCATAGTAACAAATTGAATGATGCAGTTTGTAATTTATATGATACGTAAGTAGAACTAAACTAGGTCTCGTATTCCGGTGTTCTAATAATAGTTTATCGTTGTTATTCGAACGCAAAAACAAATAAATATGTATAAGACGTAACCATTTATTTCGTAACTCATAAGAATGTTATTTTACCAAATTCGCAAAACTTACAGCACAAAAGCAGAAATGAATTTTTCATTTGTTAAACATACATGTTCAAACTCAATTATTTGAATTCCAAGTAAACACATCATTTGATAATCCAAACAAGACAAAGGGCATACGCAAACTTATATGACAAATAGGAAAAAAATAATAACAAACATTCGTTAATACGGAAAACATAAAGACAACCGTTTGGGTTGGAATATTACCTACATAAAACATGTTAAATCATTATTAATTGCTTATTAGACTGAAAAAGGTAATAATAAATAAATAAATAAATATTGGACAACATATAAAACAATATGATATGATAAATGATACGAATAAGGTGGCTCATATTTTTAACAATAGCTAAGCTAGATAAACAATACCTGTAGATATTGCATGTAACTAACAGTTATTTTAAAGACGTCCTTCACAAGATTTGGTGAATTTAATTCCAGTTAAGCCTTATACATTGTCATTTGTCGCTAAAAATTATCACTGTTGTTATAACCAGTTTTTTTAAAACCTATATTTTTGTACCAGTTAATTTGATACCAAATCACTCCATTATCCGACCATCGAGTTACCTAACACCAGTCAGGTTACTTTTTTATCCCGAACCTTACCTTCTAAAAACCTTTGTTCGTCTCCGACACGATACCTGATATTTTCAAAAGGCGTTTCCTTACATAACTGCACTCGGGTGCATGTTTCTCATGCTTCATTTTGGACCTTATTTCATTGCAGTAAGAACAAAACAACTTGGCTATGCCATGGTGCACCGCCCGCGCAAGGCCGCTGGCCGCCGCTCAAATGCTGCGTGCTTGTGCCGCTCACCTGTGTTGAGATTTATTTTTGTACTGTCTGAAATGCTGTCGTCAAGTACTGATGATAAGTACCTCTTTGTTCATGTCTCAAATATTCAACTTATTGGATTTCAGTCCCGATAACATGAAGTGTTTTGTTAAATTACTACTACAGTCCAGAACCTACAAGTGTGGAAAACAGTAGGTCAATGCAAGGCAAAATAATCAAAACGTGGGATGATTATGACATTTTAAATCAATAAATGTCAATATTACAGGATTTATAGGTACACCACTAAGATATCTTTAACACGAGGACGTCGACCATTAGCTTTTATAAACTCAAATTAATAGCAGAAGAGCAATCTTTAAACAATTTGACGAGGGTTGACGAACGAATCAAAAATCTAAATCCTGATACAAACAAAACTAAATATATTATTGCACTTGAAAAAATGACAAGTGCAATAATATAATTGCATTTTTGATTGCAAAGTGAATGCTTATCACTTAAAAACAATAATTTATCAAACAAAACTAGTCAAAAACATTGGCCACACGTAATCAAAAGTAACATTCACCTGCGATAGCTCGACGAGCGTTCCACATATTTTGTGGCCTGTGACCCCTATGCATCAAAACAACCCCGCAGACATAGTTGCCACATCGCCGCACCAACAGTTACACAATGCTCTGAAATTGATAACATACCAGACCAAACACCACACGCATACCCTACAGTTAGCCCTAGATAGCAAATAGTTCGCATTCACTCGAATAACTTAGTGTCAACAGAAATCAGGTTAGCATATCAATAGACCACTTTAGTCTATTTTAGGTTATCGATATTTGACTCAACATTCAAGGATTTCGGTTGATTTATTGTTGTTCCAATCCCTGTCATGTTAGGTGCCTAATTATAATGTTTGCGTTCAATATTATGGAACAGGTTTTTATCGGAGTCGTTTTCACTATCGTCGCGTTGTTGATAGGTATTTTAAGGATCATTTTCACCCGCCAATATCACGCTCATGCATGAGTTGATCGTGTAGATAACTTTACAAGAAAGATCCGGAGAGCGGTTGTCGGTCGACCACCACCAGACAATGCCGATTGTCAGGCGAACATCGCCGTAACCAGACGACTCAGGGTCGGCAATTGGCAAACCATAGGGTGACGTCAGACGGCTAAATTTATCGGTCCACCACACCCAGCGGGCACTGCCGGGTCTTTGTTGGTGGCAATAGTCAAGTGTACAATGTTTACGACTTTCGAATCTACATGGTGTTGCATATCTAACATGTTGATCTTGATACCCGTCCTAAATTCTTCCAATGTTATACGAATGTGTTTTTGACAAATCTTAATTGGTTTATCTTAACTATAAACTATTAAACTTACGGCTTCAATCAGGTCAGGTCAAAGAACCACCACATTAGTAAACTCTCACAACTTACGCCAATCAAAAGTGTACATTTCACTAAACCTTGACTGCAAGTAAGCATCGCGCTTGAGAAATTTGAAATCAACCTTTAAACTTTTCAACAGTTGTAATTACCACCGCGAGTGAGCCTTCGCCTGCAACCTTGACCCATGGTTAGCAAACGCGCGTAGGTCAATGCACCGTTTGCTTTCGGTAGACAAGTAGTCCAGTAGTCAGTCAGTACTCGCAAATGGAAGCGAGCAATAACAAGCACATTTCGTTGGCCTGCGGTCGCGAAATTAACTGTCAAATGATAACAATTTACAGTTATGCTGCTGACGACGAAATGTTTTGTCAATTCTACGTGGATGATTTAGATATACCTAGTTATGATAAAGTGTGAATAGAAAAAGAAGAACTACAATTAGCCCAGTATAACAACATTTACATCATGTTAAATATTGGAGCAAAGATTTACTAAATCAGTTAACTCGAGCTGCTTGAGTCACTAACTAACACAATCAAGAAAGGAGTAACTAGATCAAATCATGAAGACTAAGTACCTATGAAAGATCCTATATTATGAAACAAATAACAGACACAGAACAAAAAATCCCGTCTGGTTGAACATAGCTTGGATTGTTCGAGAAATAATGATTCATGCAGCAAGCAATCATGAATGCGTGAGCGCGGGCAGCCGGGCAGCACAGTAAACAATTCAACAAGATGGATGCGCTGATAGAATATAAGAGATAAATCCGAATTTCGGAATATTCCTCACGACGCGATCAGATCACGTAGCGATGATATAATTTGAATACAATAAACAGTACACTTTAGCCTTGGTTTATATGTGCAATTGTGCATTAATGTAGCTATAGCAAATCCTGGAAGAGTAAACAAGTCAATTTAGACTGACAACATGTTGTTAGAGGAGCAGACTTGTTATTAGCATTGCATAATGCGTTGCAGAGGAAACGTCCAATTGTCTTGATTATACATTAAATAATTCATGTAGGCATTTGGAAGTCAAACTAAACAGTTGGTCAAGAAAAAAGGACACAAAAACTGCCGCAAAGTCGTCTTGCAAGTCATTGAAGTCTAACTAGTTTCCCATCATCGATAAGTGGCATTCCTCTAACCACATCTTCTCCTTTTAGCACGTCCTTATCTCGCATCACAGCTTGGGCTAGTTACATGTAAGTACCCGGAGCCTCAACTAGTAGCAGTCGGCAATTAACACAGCATGCTTGTGACCGCGGCCCGCAGACTTAGCAGTGCCGCGTGCGCCGACGCAAGTGTGCAAACGGGCCACCGAGTGACCGCGATGGGGACCGCCTAGAATGCCTAGATGCAGCCTAGGCTTGTGTGAAACCCGCTGGCATACATAGCATATTGAAGACTGGGCCTTTGACATTGGTAATTTATAGGATATAGGTAATGTTGGAAGATGGATATTTGAAAGTCAACCTTCAGCTTGATGCTTAAACAATACTAAATGTTCAGAACGGACGACAGAGCTCGTCAAGGTAAACACTGTGGCATCTAATGCGGTTGCAATAGGGGTGATTTTTGCAACAGCACCATTAATTAATTATGCAACCAAGTTTAAAGAGAATTTAGCTAAAAGCTAGTAAGTAACAAAAATTTTTGGTTAGGCTTAGAAGTGGGTGGCAAAAAAATGGCAGGTACATAATGTCGTTTCTTGATTTCTTAATATAGCCGCGGTTTCTCATACAATGTATTGGCTGGAGACACACATTCAGGCAGGTTGTTTACTAGACGACCGCCTATGTCGATAGTGATAGGAGTAAAACCACTAGCCTTTTAAGTGCAATTATTAAACGGGCACAAGTTAACTTGCCGGGAATATTTACTCAAGTGACACCGATTTTATCAATATAACAAGCAAGAATGTTATTATAAAACAAAATGTTAGCAATTTGAGTACCACTTTCAGCGAGGTCAGCAGTTCTAATGAACTTGCATAACGATAGCCTCATTTCATTCATATCTATCCCGGGCCTAATGAGAGACGATTCATTTTAGTGCAGTAGTCTAGTTAGCTAGCTTGTTCAATGATAAGCAGTAAATTGAGATCAAATTTTAGAACAAGTACCTATCGAGTTCTATTTCGGTCTTTTTCGCAATAATATGTACATAAGTCGCCGCATTAGACTATTTTGCAAAATCACCCTTGAAATTGAGTTAACTGAACTTTCTTTCATTTCAGGTTTGGGTTCGAACTTCGCAACCATTAAAACATTATTTTATAGTACTCGTATAATAATGTCCTCCTAACCGAATTTCGACTACGGCGGCTTATATTAATAGAGATTAATAGCCAACTGCGCGGGATATAATATATCATACAAGTGTGTGCGCAATACACAGGTGCACTCTCTATTCCTTTACTCTCATAATTCGGTGAGACGGCAGTCCGACATGACCGTAGAGAGATCAGGCGCAAGACCAACAGCTTAACGTGCTTTCCGAGGCAGGGAGGTGTTAACACCACCAACTTCCTGACTCCGGAGCTGTGTCTGAGTTTTTTCAAGACAAAAACCCAACACTCTCGGCCCGACCCGGGACCTCGTGGATAGTACCCAGCGTGCTGACCACTAGACCAACGAGGCAGGCAATTTATAGTACATATTAAGTGAATCAAATTAATACGGCTATTAGTGCAGTCTGGATCGTTGGGTTTATTAGGCTCATTAGTCCAGAGTTAAGTCATCGTGGTCGCGGTTACCTAATGCAAAGCTTCGTTAAACCACAGTTAAACACAAGCTTCCCTATACTCCTTAATTACAAAGACCGAAATCTTTACTTTTCACCAATTAAAGAACGTAACGTCTTTTGCAAATGCTGGATTAAATTAAAACTTGAAAATAGTAACGATGAAAAGCATTTAGAAACGGCTATGAAACCAGATGAAATCGGGAGTAAAGTCGTAACTGGTGTATGATGCTATAAAGTAATTTAAATACACTTTTACAAAGATCAAAGACGCAGCAAAATCTTTTTTTTTCCGCAAGATTCATTTCATTACCTCAGCTGACCTCAAGAATCATATTTGTCTTTACGACTAAGATTCAGAATATCAAACGCGGCATAAAGATGCGTTAAAGCTGATAACCTCCACAACCTCTCGTGGTATCCTCGGTGATAACGATCGCAGTAACACGGTAGTGACTAAAGAAATGTGTTCCTTATTGCTACATACGTACGTACACAACATAGCGTCAACGGGGGAGAAATGTTGGTAATACCTGAAATAAGAAACGATAGCATTGTTCAAATTACATTAGTTGTTAAAAGTATCTTATGCACAAACGTGCTATGCTTAAAATCTGAGATTTTAAAAAGAAGAAATGAAGGAGCGAGAGGCGTATATACGAGTATAACTACCTATTTATAACAGTTGAACTAACCAACACGAAAAACAATATTATAGAGTAGGTTAGGGTCAAATCTTTCATAAGGTATGGTGATTATATTGAGTGATGGGGTTACGAGTATAAGTGATAGGATAAACAAACTGTGCCGACCACAGAGGTGGTAATAGGGCAACCAATTGACAATGAAAAATCCGATAGGTGCCCAAAAATAGGTTGTACCGAAAACAAAAAAAGTATGCAGAAACATGCAATCTGCACAGTGCACACAGAACTCGATAAAAGGTCGGTTTACGTAAGCCGGTGAAAGTGAAACCCAGCTGCAGCGATGCTAAGTGCAGGCCCGCCGTTGCATAGGTGGCGTGGTTTCTCTTCGCCGCTCAATCAAACTGCGGGTGTACTATTATTTATTCTGTGCTGCGGGCTGTTTTCAACGATTGCATTCAGTATGTTCACAAAGAAATGTGCATTCGAATCTTGCACAATTTTGCAAATGTTTTCTCTGACTTTTTTCCAATCTTAGATACTCCATACAAACTTTCATCTTTTCGAGATAGAGGTCATATTTTTTTCTTAATAAATTAGGTACGTAATCTTCTTGATCTTAGGACAGATATCGTAACCTGTAAACTGTTCAAGAAGATCCGGTCAATTTACAAACAGGTATAAACTGTTTGTTATGTTAAAAATACCCTAAATTTTAGAAGTTCAATGTATGGGTGCGCTTAGAATAAATTGAACTTTTATGATAACAAGATTTTTGTAAATATAATTTTAATACGTTACGTATAGTTTAAGCGTGTTTATAATAAACATTACTAATTTCTTATAAAGCTAACAAGACAATCGACAAATCCGTGTATGTTATCGTAAATATTATGAAGTCAACTAGGAAATATACGCAAATCTATTTACTCATTTGCTTTTATTTGTACGTTGGCAACTGACAGTGATTTTAACAAGTTCTTAAAAACAGAGAACCTTACTCATTTCAAATTTAAATCAATTGGCAAGGTTAAAAGATACGACCTGGGCACAGTAACCTGGGTGTAAATATCCTTCGCAAATGTTTGTTTGCGATAGAAAGTATATTCTGCGGAGGGGAATAAATTGATGTACCATGTAAATTGTAAAAGAGTAACAAACAACAACACAGACACAATGTGTGTGTTTTCTTTGTCTTGGCTTATTTATGACATATTTACGGAGCACATTACATATTCATTTTATAAAAAGTGTTATTAATATATTATTTTATTGGGTGGTTTACTTCGTGTTGGTAGTTTAACTAATCATTTGTTAACATTACAAAGACAATAGTCTTGTTAATTGATATATAATCTCATTTTTATCATCATAAATCCTATCTGATACTAATTTTATTATTGTTTTGATATTTTTACACAGAATCAGTGTTTATTTTTATTTCTTTATTCTTAGTTTTACAGCTTACACAAACAATAAACACCATATAAAAACAATTAATATTAAATTTCTACTATCTACTAAGTATACGTATCTCTTGATCTGTGGTAATAAGAACATTTTCAAAACACATTAATTAACTGGAAGTCCAAAAGTATTTATGACCTCGTTTATAGCAAATAACTAAGGAGCGGGGAGATCGGAACTAATTGGATTCTGTTGGTGTTAGAATCGTTAAATTGGAAATAGAAACCATTTTGATTAGGCCTTAATAATTATAATTAGGTTTAAGAAATACTATGTCTCGGTACATACATAAAATGTTGGAAAAATAACGCTATTTGATCAATAAGTTAGATAAACAGTAGGTAATCACAATTTAAAGTTTACGGACGGTTAAGTACTTGAGGTAAACGTCGAATCATTTACCTATAACTCAAAAGATTTTCAAGATCTAGATATTTAATTAACTCCACATATGATTTCGGAGTCAATCAACTTTTTACTGTCTAGAATCTAGACACAGTTGTCCAGCTGACAATTCTGTTGATATCACATTTATCAACTTAAAATCTTACATCACTAATTTGTTTGTCCCCAAATCCCCAATATTTCGGCCTTGACTCTTCGCGCTACTTTCACGGAGCGTGTCCCATCAAGATCACATGGTTTTACCGTGTGATGTAGCTGTCTCTCACAGCAAAGCAAACAATAGAACGTAGTCGAAAGTGAAAATAGATTTATGGGACAGAGCTGTCCCTTAACGCTGTCATTAAGGCCCTACGTTCATTGGGCACACATGTTTTGTTATGAATTAATCAGGCAACAGGTAGCTAAATTATACTTATGCATGGGCACAAATGAACAATAATCATTTGAAGACCTCATGAAATGTTTTGTACCTGCGTTTCCACTTCCAATGAATATTAGAAAGGTTCCTGCACGCATACACGAAAATTTTATCTAAGAACTTCCATTTTGACAATTTGCTCATTTGTAGCTTGATTTGTTTAGTATTCAAACTTTTAAACACTCATATTGCACTTTCTCTTCAAATAAATCAAGTTTTTTAAATCATATCATTAATTTCATACTGTCGTATAAATATCAGAGGTGAGCGGTGTGCCTTAAAGAAATTCACCTTGAAAAGCGAAAGGGGGGCGTCACGAGGCGATAGAGCGATAGTAAGCCCGTTTCAAACCATAACAGCTGTGAGCTGCGACTAATAATGCTTTGAAGAAAGTAGATCGTACAGACTAGAGAGAAGACATGTGAAATTAGTCAATAGATGTGTTTTTTTATCCTGCTTCACTTAAAAGATTAGCGTCCACGATCCACCAAGATCCACCCTTCTGCCAAATCAGTCCCGTATAAAATTGGAAACGATAACTCGTTTGTTGACCTAACTCAAACTCTAACCTAGCTTAGACCCTGAAATATCTTAAACTACCCGCTTGTTATCACTTACGCCAGACACTTCAATATTAAACACGAAATGTCAAGCCTACTTACGTCAGCAAAAACTTTTTCTTTATCACAATTCAATGCAAAACAGTTGCGGGCCAAACATAGAGCCTTGCGTAACCCCACTATTTGAAAAACGGTTGGATTTGTTTGATTAACACTTGACTTCTAAAGCTTTCTATTTTGTACCTGAGCATAGTGACCATCACCTAGTAGTCATTCAGCGACAGTTATTACGTATACATTGGTGTACCGTTAAAAAATGTATGTATCAAAAGCCGAATTCAGATATTTGGCACAAAGTTCGCAAACAACTCACTAAGTAAGTACTCGCGTATGACGACAGTGAAATAAAAACCCATATGAAAGTTTACAAAATAACCGGTCATGTATTGAAAGCGTATAACAGGAAAATTACTGAATGAGTTTCTTGTAAAAGCTGATGGAATATTTTTCGGTGTGATCAAAATCAAAATGTCTTTCTTATTTAAGTAAGTACAAAAATGTTACTGAAGCTATCGCGACTCGCTTTAACAATTCAGTCGCAATATTAAAAACAATGTCTGCCTTGTGGAACATAGGAATAATTTGTATAATTTCTATTCGCCTGAATGTCTACTACGTCTATGTTGGCTTGGTATAATTAAATATTTTCGAGAATAGCCAACAGATAGTGCATTGTTATCTATTGTCTATCGGACACGCTCTTCATAATTAATCGATAGAAGTCGTCATATATTAATAGTATTTAAGAATCTATATTACTTTTTCATGCAGTTTGATTTTGCATTAGTAGGTATAGAAGATTTAGGGGTTACCTTTTTTGGAACAGTGTAGACGGTTTTATAATGTATTCCAAAGCTCGAGTTTTGCCAAAAAGACTAGTGGAAACCACTACTCAAATAATTTCATACTGCCCATTACAAAGATCTGGCTACGAAAAAATGAAACTTATTATTATCAACCAATCAAGACCCTTACTAAATAATAAAGATTATCACATTACTGTCGTAGCATAGAATTTACGACCACCTAAATATTGTGCGACGAAGTTTAAATCGTGAGGTTATAGGAAACGGAATATCAATAATGATATCGAAGAAGTATATATAAATGACCTGTGCTGCCTGTATAAATTTAGTAATACTTTTTGTGAAGATTAAAATTATTTTATTATTATGCCCTGCGGGTGCAGTATAATAACATCTTCAGATCTCTGTTCAGGTTGCCTCGGCACTTTAGTGCCTCTGGTATGTTTGCCGATACCCACACCGATGATTTTTATGCTATAATGCGCAAAACAACCGCGTCTGTCTTACAAAGACTGAGGGCAAGCAGGAACGGAATTCTGATGATGATTGCAGAGAGGCTGGACTCAGCCGTATATGGCCGTTTCATTGATTTACATGTTAAGCATGTAAATCAATGAAACGTACCTACATACTCTCACTCAATCAAATTGTCTTTTGTTTGCACTATTGTTACTAACATAGTATCTAAGGTTAATTGTTACTAACACACTATGGACTAAGTTGTCTGAAAATATATGATTTTTATTTTTATTTTATTTATTATTATTTATTACTATGAGCCAAAGACAATCAATCGTACAAAACATTAACGGAAGCCCTTTGTGCTGCATCCCATCATTATAAGGTAAAAACCGGTCAAGTGCGAGCCGGACTCGCGCACGAAGGGTTCCGTACCATTATTTTAGTTTTTGTTGTTATAGCGGCAACAGAAATAAATCATCATACGTGAAATTTTCAACTGCCTCGCTATCACGGTCTTTTTAAGATAGGTACAGTCTGGTGACACACATACAGACGGACAGTGTCGCATTACGTTTACCTAAAACCCGCATGAACTTTTTATGGGTGTATCCTTAAAATACAATCCAATTGTCGATCTTATTCCGTCACCATAAACCGTTAGTGTTACAAAAGATCCAGACAGGTTCGCCTTCACCCAAAAATGCAAATCGCGCGCTAACGGCGTCCGCGCAGATTTCTAACGGTCCTTACTGCCGCTCCCATAACACGAAAGGAACGTGATTGGATAAGTAAAATTCAATAAACTCTGTTAATTTAGCACTATGCATTACCCACACTTACACTACATAGATTTAGCACTATGCATTACCCATGCCATATTAAAATAAACAAATACAATAAGCCCATATTTCTCTGACAATAAGTTCTTACTATTTTCTACATTATTTAGTTGCATTACAATCTGGTTGTTCTTGGACATAGGCCTCCTCCAGTTGTTTCCATAGGGATCCGTCTCTTGCTAGTCTACGCCATCATCCATCCTTAGTAGGCAAAACGTCTTCCCATCTCATTGCTGGTCTTCCTTTTCCTCTCTTGCCTTCCCTTAGATACCAGTTTGTAATATCCTTAAACCATGTTTCCTTTGGGGATCGCATCATGTGTGTCCAGTCCAACGCCACTTCAGCCTTTTCACTTTTCTAGTGACATCTGTCAACCCTTTCGCTCGTCTTATCTTGGAGTGTCGCCATTTGTCTTATAACCGATGCCATATTAGGAAGAGTTATCTAGCAAAGCCCAAGATATTTTTTATAGTCATTTATAGGTAGCAGGAATGTGAAGCTAATGAGCTGATATGTGCAGGTGTCTATGCAATCGTGTGATCATTCATTACATACACGTCAGATGTATCCGTGTATGGTACTTTCAGAATGTTTAATAAAAACGAGATTATTTAGTAGCACCGTATCAATTAATTTGGTATAGTAAAATAATATTAACTAGATATTGATTGATAGCTAATGGAAAAAATGAAATGTAATGAAACGCAAGTGTTTCCTATTCATGTCTAAGATTTACATTATTATAATTATGATGATCATTCAAACGGAAACAATGATATATTTTAAAGTAATAATAAGATGCCGCAATATTTAACTTGATCGGCCATAGTAGGTATCGTCTGTAGTTCTGCACAAATACTCATTTAGGGCGTTTTTAGCGTCGTGCGGATTCACTCACGCCCGCGGGATCTGTGACGCTAAAGGGGTTACTAATTTTACCGAAATCCTTTTTTTATTTACCATATTTCTATTTGACCGAAAACACGATTCGAACAGCAAAGTCTCGAAAATAAGATATCTGCCAAAGAATATTTCACATGTCGCAGCGCTGTCGCGGGTCCTACGCATCATCAGTCATTACAGATTTATCTATCTCAATCCTGCGTGTGTAATCATATCCGCACGACTCTAAAAATGACCTTACCCAGTAATTTTAACAGCTGATAAGGTACGGTAAGAAGTGACCATGGAATCAAGAGTACAGTACAGGATAGGAGAATTCTAGGGGCGGCGACAGCATATCAGCGGGCCATGACAACTCTTAAATTGCGTACCTATCTTAAAGAAATGATTGAAGAATGCTGTCCCGAAGACTAACATAAAAACATGAGTGAGTCTTATCTTATAGGCTTAGTATTGTCACGAATGCAGTAAAGTTCTTAACGACCATACAAGCACGCACTCACTGTGCACGCACTAATAAATTAACACTTAAGTATATCACAAAGAGGCAAATATTAATACAAGCGTGAAGAAGATTATGATATGATAAGGCTGGTGATGGGCGATGATGCGGTGGGGCTCGTGCCTCGGCGTGATAGAGGCGTGGTTATGACGTCAATAAGAACAGTTTGGTGCCCAGATACTCATGATCCGATGTTTGAAGGCCTGTGGTTTGTTTGACTGTATAGCGATAAGCGCTGCGGCAGACGATATTATGTAAAAATAACACAAAGATACGGACGGAAGACACCCTCACGTTGCACTTAATGCCTGTTCACTCACCACCTCCAAGTTACTGGATAGAATAGAATTACGGTGCAGATGCAGAAATTCGAAGATGCACCTGTAGAGACGACAGCATACCAAGGTAAACACTGCGGTATGTTATATATTTATTTATGCTATTGTAATAGGGGTGGTTTTCTTATATAAATGTAAAGTCTGTCTGACTCTACAGCTGCACCATTGCCGCAAGATCTCCCGATTTTACAGTAGATTTTCTGTTTTTTCACTAAGCTGCACATAAGATTAAGACATCGGTAGAGGCCCGTAGAGGCTGACGTATGCGACTTTTTAAGAAGCGTGTTTGGGCTACATTTATGGTTCTTGAAACGCAAGTCACAGAAAAAAGTAAAAGTGGTTAACAGGTAAACATCTTTGCAGCAGCGTGACAAAGCCGTGGTTGTGACGTCCGCAAGAGTCGGCTAAAAATAGCCATAAAAAGGCGATTTGCTAATAAAAATATTGAGCAATATCAAATAAAATAAAAATAAGTATTACGAATAATAGAAAACAGCGGTCCTAAGGGACTGTTACCTAAATCAGAATCTCCCTAAAGGAGGAAAAGTAGGAATTAATCACAATGCTGAAATTACAAGAAGGAGTACTATGACAAGAAATGTATTATGTTAGGAATCTCTTGATATTCAAGATTCCTTATGTAAATAAATCTAACAATAATCAACAAATACTATTGATTACCCAACGATCACGCGTGTGTTTATATAAAAACATGAATGAGTGGAGTTGGGGATACTAATTTAAAATAATAATGGTTGCATAAGACCATGAGAATGTGAGCGGGGTATTGCAGAATCGCCAAATAACTTTCACATATTCGCAGAAGGCGTGTTGTTTGTAGAAATCTATCAGTATGCGACGTGGGGTGCCGACTTTCGTTAAGGAATCCTTGCGAATGACAAACGATTGCCTTTCGCCAATGTTCAGACTAAGCCATGACAATGCTGCGACTAATATTGTGAGACAATTATAATTATTTGGGTAGCACAGCGAACGACATTTCATCTTCAAATATTTAAATAATAGATTCTAGAAAATTGGGAAGCGTTTAGTTAAAGTAGCTATCTGCCCAAGGATATTTAAAGCAAAGGAGGATACCAAGATATTACATATCTTTTGCATCAATTTTTGGAGGAATTAATGATAAAAACAGTGCTCATCCATTTAATTGATATATCTAATGAACCAAATTAAAAAAGAAGGAGGTCCTATGTTTGACTGTAAGTAGGAAATCTTAATTCTTCAGGTATCATGTTTTCAGACACAATGGATAATCAATTGTAACTGGACCATGGCCAGTCTTAAGATCCTCGATGTGTTAATAAACATTGGATTACTTCTAAAGATGATAAGTTTTACAGAAGGTTTTAGTTTAAAGTTTAGGGGAAGAGGGCGACCCCATTCCCCTTAAACTTTAATGGAAATTGATTATTTTAAGATCTTAAGAGGTTTAAAAATCTTGGGAACTCCTGATTAAACCAGATCTATTGCTGTGAGGCTGAGGTGAGAAAAAAATATTTAATATAAACAACCAAAATTATGTAAATTAACTTTTTTACTACACATAAAATAGTTGCTTGTATAAGTCCTAGGTCTGCCAAATAATCTTTAATTTCTCTTTTGCTAAAAATTATAGCATTATGAAGAAATAACACTCTTTATTGAGCATAGAGCAAAACACCTGCAAATTATGCTGCTATGTAAAAGTACTAGTTTATTATTTATTGTGGTAAAAAAATTAAGCATTGGTAAAATTAATATTTTGTTTTTAGTTTAGTTATGCATACATAAAATAAATTTAAACATGAACACAGCTGTAGGTACCTAAGTATTATAATGAGAGCTAAAGATAGGATAGCACGACAATATGATGACATTATAGTGTACCTACCAGATAAGATATTCATCTAAATGATGTAAAAACTACTTTAGATTTTTATGATTGCCTTGCCTTGCATGTAGTTTTTAGATGTTTGAAATGTTTGTTTATAACCTGGCAAGTGTTTCGTAACAAAGAACTAAGGTTTCATGACAAATGGATCTACTCGCAAGATTGAGTGAAAGTGAATATCCATAGCCAGCCGTAACTTGCCATGGCTGGCACCCACGCCATAGGTTCATGGTCATGTTCAACTCTACATCACACGAACCTCCGCGGCCTACCTTGCCTGATAACAAGTATTAACGCAAACCTGAAAATATCAGATGATAACGGTACTCACAGACTGCCAGACTGTTTTTATCGACAGTATTGTTTGAAAACTTACCTTGAAGTAAACATCCATGAGTATATGGTCGGGAAGAGAGTGGAATTCATTTCGGTCGCACTTGTTTTTCAGCAAACAGTTCACCAAATTCGCAATACACAACTCGTACAAACTATCTGGTATTTTCTTAGCGCGCATCGCCGACGCGTCCGCCATTTTGGCGAGATAAAGAATAACTCGCTTCATTTTGCCCGACTTGTGTCATACAAACGATTCAACTCGAGCGAACTTCACTTCGCTTACTTTAACTTTCTATTGGTCAGCTTCGCGGGCAAACTTTTGAGATTCAAACCTATTGGCCGTATAGTTGAAACTTAAAATGTAGTACCTATATTATTTTTCACTCTTTCTAGCTTAGGTTACTGTCATAAGATAAATAACAAAACAAGTGTTGTATGAAAGAGATAGACTAATGCTCTCATGTTGTTTTTTACGTAAGCAGATGATTGGTTGTAGAAAAATGTCAGCGTGTCAGCTGACTGCACGGGCGCGGGAAGCTTTGAGGTGAAATAAGCGCTCGCGTAGTTTTTATACTGCCTTATCATTTAGATGATAGTCTAAGGTTCACTATCTTTATGATAACATAGCACGTTTATAAAATGTGGGCGTGATACATGGTGTATGTAAAACACAAATTAAGTCTTTTTTTTAGAGCTGTTTGTTTTGTACGCTTTAGCCATTGATTTATGGTTCAAGCAGTTCGATGGAAGCTGTGCGCTGTGCTCTAAATAGCGTATTAGTGGTCTGTTAACGACATAAGGGTGGAAACCCCGCCTCTGTCTTATGTCCCGATAGTTAAAAGGGGCCGGTGGAATCAATTTGTGCAATTCCTTCGCATACTTGCCAAAGAGTCTGTAGAACACTGAAAGGTACGCCTATGTTCGAGGTTTTGCAGCTTAGTTTCACAAAGTTCAGTGTCTCCTCTAACTTATATTGCTCTTCTTTCCATCGAGTCTAATGCAGCTAATTGATAGGTAATGTAGGTATGGCAGATCCATCTCAAAGCAGTACTCCATACAAGCTCGAACTTAAGCTCAGTATAGTTGAGAAGCTACCTAGATGATTGTGAAGTACTGCATGACTTTAAAGGACTCGATGCACACTTGCCGAAATTTAAATTGGATGACAATTGGGTTATCTACCTAGCTGCAAGTTATCAGTAATGGAGACAGGCACACCTCGAAAAGTCGGAGCCAGATCAAATCGGATCCGTTTAGTGCAGAATAAACTACCTACAACTAAAATTAACACTTAGGCTATTTTATCACAGCTTTAATCGATTTTAGATAAATCAACTGCGAATACAAATTTTGCACAATTTGTATTGACATGATTACTTGAGTTATTATGACTGGCAAATATTTTTTTCGCCTATAATTGTAACAAATTTAATGTAGATTATTTTAGTCATGTACAGTTTTATTGTCTCAGAAAAAATGACAGAAGCGCAGATCAGGATACCTATTAGATGAAAACGAGGGAAGGGAGTGGGAAAGGGGTTGGCACCAGGCAGAATCAATAATATTCAGCAGGGTTCGACTTAGTTTATAAAGTCACGGTGGAAAAAAGTTTCACTTAATGCCGTTAGACCAGGGTTCTGACTAAATAAACCTATAATCCAGAGGCTAAAAAGTTTGTACCTACGCCATTGATCTTTTGAACCATTTTCGAACCACCTATGCTAGGAGACAGTTTACGGCACGATCTGCAAGGTTATATAATAAGATAAACAAAATTCTGAATGTCTACACTAGAAATAGCTATAATTCCAAAAAAAAAGTCTGACAGAAGTATTAAAAACATCGAGCTATGATGAGACTGAGGCTTTAATAGAACAAGATTTACTAGGTATAATAAAAAATCAAATAAAAATTTTGTTATATTAATATATTCAAAATTATAATTTATAAACAAATTTCCACATTTTAAAGTTTTAGTATAAGATACATACTCATACACACACACCCACACACACATCATTTTTGTGTAGTGCATATCCTAAGTACTCAATTGTTTATTAACCCTAAATTGCGTGGTGTTGCCTTTTGGCAACATACCTTTTATATATTATTATTAAATTATGTATGTATATAAAAATTATAATTCATTTTTGAAGTTGTTCTAGACGTACTTCATATATAACAATAATTTAAATTAAAGCACATGTTTTACAAAGCATATTTTTTTTAAATAAAAAAAAAATATTTCAAAAAATCTATTTTTTTTTGTCGCAGTATTTGATTGGTAATATTTTGATTGATTTATGTTTAATTAAGAAATAAAAAATCGCGCATTTAAGGGTTAATTCATTGTTTTTGTACTTTTTGTAGCATGCATCCTGAGCATTTTGTAAGATCGTTATTGAGTTATCATTTTTTGTAATTTTTATACTGTAATGGAGAGCGAGGATTTACTGACACAAGTAAATTTTTACTTAAAAGAAATCCTCAATCGCATCCCAGAAATGTAACCCTGATACTGAATAAAGAATTTAAATTTGGACACTGGTCACCTTGTTAGCATTCCAACAGTTTTTGGAGCCTTATTCATCAAACTATCACCGATACGCAAAAGATAGAACCACGAATGTGTATTATGGATTGTAACAAATAATTACGATACGCTTCGATTGTGCTATTTCTTTTTTTTGGCAAATCGAGCGAGCTACCCACCTACCTAATATTGATCCACGATAACCAAAAAATATGATTCATAATGCAGGCAACCAAACCCTACTGAGATAAGTTTTCGTATTTAGTATGATAATATCGCTAAAGCAGCGTGGAAGCACCGTGATCATTTATCATAATCACGGTGCCTTCACACTAGAAACTTGTTTTTAGGGTTCCGTACCCAAAGGGTAAAAACGGGACCCTATTATTAAGACTTCGCTGTCCGTCTGTCTATCAGTCACCAAGCTGTATCTCATGAACCGTAATAGCTAGACAGTTAAAATTTTTACACATGATGTATTTCTGTTGCCGCTATAACAACAAATACTAAAACCGAAATAAAATTAATATTTGAGGGGTCCTATACAACAAAAGTATTTTTTTGCTGGATAATAATAATGACAATAGGTAGACGCTTGAAACATTCACAGAATATTATATTGAATATTTATTTCAATTATAAATACTTAAAAAAAATATATCCCATACAAAAAACGATTTTTTTTTTGTTGGTGTTTGCTCTATATTAATATCGGCAACAGGTAGACGGGTAAAATATTCACGGAATATTTCATTTTATATTATTTTAAAAATAAACAATTAACTTAAATTAAAAAAAAATTAAAGGGGATCCCATACAACAAACAAGTTTTTTTGATAACTAAAAGAAAGGTTATAATATAGTCTAATGTTGCATAGATAATGGTACGGAACCCTTCGTGCGCGATTCCGACTCGCACTGGGCCGGTTTTTTAAGCAGTGTCTTAACTTTTACAACAGGTACAATGTTCAAAGATTAAAATGTAATAAAATAGGTTCAGATACCTCATGAATTCGTGGAAGGTAAACTGACTGAACTGAAGACATGAAGGTACACTAGCATATTAATAGGGTGCTTTTCCAACAAAAATATAGCACAGAGTTAAAGCTGCTTATAGCGAGCTCTTTCTTATTTTTTCCGCAGAAAGCCTTTTTATACTTACTTTTTATACAATAAATTAAAGAACGGCTGAGCGAAGGGCGCTACGCCGTATTAATTTAGGTAATAAGTAATTTCTAACGATGTTTCTAACACACTAGAAAGTCAAACGCCAAACTAGGATGAGTTTGGTGCATATGAAATACGACATTCCTAAGTTTGGAAATAATAATTTCCTACGACCATGATGTCACAAGCCGGCCGTATCGTGATCTACGACAGACGACTCAAGCGTGCGTTTGTTGACCCTACGCTGTCACAAATTAGAATAGAACTCACCTTTATGAGATGATATTGAGAGGATGAGATGAGGTTACGCGAGAGATAGAGAGGCAAATATGTAGATGCTTATAAAGGTAGGCTATTGACGTGCCGCGAATTTGCACTTTATTATGTCTTAGGCAGAGTCGCTTTTAACTATGCGGAATGGTCCTTCTGTACTTTTACTATTTTTTATTCTGTGCCTTGGGGAGTTTCGAAAATGCTTAGCGAATCTAAATCGGTGTCCGGCTGAGCGACGAATTTACATAATTGTGCAGCTATCCAATTGCGTATATCGCAAAAAAACATAGTTGGTTTAAGACATAAATGAACACAAGTTTCCAATTTAACCATTTTTATTCAGACATTTTTTAAACTAAACATTATATAACGCTAAAATTGTTGAACAAATAACACACAAGTGTCCACTAACTAAACTAACATTCTTTAAAGCTGTCCTACAGGAAATAAATGCCTTTTCTCTGACTCCATTCGTCGGTAGAGCAACACGTGAGGCAAGTAACTATATTCTTGTTCATACGTACATAATATTATTATGGCAGTGAGTAATCGGCTTACAGCCTTCTGAAATAATTTTAGGTTCATGCCGTCTCTTTTTCTGGTGAAAGAGACTGGCTACATTAAATTAGAAACGTCAGACTAAACAGCTGTCAATTTAAATTATAATTTAGTAAGGACGATAAAAACGATAACCGACTAAAGTTAGACGAAAACACGCGAAAAATACCCTGAGATATCGTATCTGCAGCACAGAAAAAAGAGTATAAACTAAAATGTAGTCTTAAAAAGGGCTCTCGGGAATCACCCTATTTCCAATAATATTAATAATTTTTTTGATCATGTCTGTGCTGTGGTTAACATAATAATTTAGAAATTTTGATGCTAACTTACAAAGCTGGGGTATAACTATAATTTTATCTTAACAGTTAACAAATATGTAAAGCAAATATACTGGACCTGCAGTATACATTCTAATGACACGCCTGTATTTATATTGACCTAAATAACTATGCGATGACGTTTTTTGTGAAAAGTGAAATAAAATTTAAATTATCTGTGTATCAGTATCGAAATCAGTTTTTCTACACGTCCTTTGCTTATCGAATGTCAGACCTACTACACGACAAACACAATGATTAGAGGAGTGTCAATGACGCGTTTTACGCTCGTATATCCGAGTTTCTTAAGGGTCGATTACATTCATGAAGCGTAAAACGCGTCATATACACAAGTTGCAGAGCACTGTGAGTGCAGCTCTATCGCTATGGAGCGCAACGATCGACGAGTTACTTCCCGATGGTGAATTTGGAGATGGTCTCCAACAGGTTGATGTATGCCGCGTGCTCGTACGCAGTGCTGAAGTCGGATAGCTTCTGTGCGAACTCGTTGCTCACGCCTTTCTCCTCGAGCAGATTCATCAGCAGATCGTACAAGTACTGTAGGAATAAGATAAAAGTTAGTCAAGCTAATTATAGATTTGATACTACACCTACAAAATTAAATTAAATTTCGTAAAAACTTGCAAGCAAATTGCTTATGTAATAAAAATAATTACTACACCTACAATACAGACGGACAAATAAATTAAAATCGATCGCGAGAAATACAGGTCGTATATATAAACAATAAACTTTCCTTTAATTGAATATCCGCCTAACTAGAAATTACATAATATCTACGCACTATTACTACCCTTTAATTTATTTAATATTCCCCTAATTAGAAATTCCATGATATCTACGCACTAACTTGCGGCCAGCTGTCATGCAATTACATATAAAAATCAAGCCGCACATGCCGCATCGTTGTTGCCAGCAGCAAATGCGTTCTCACCCTTAAGAGGAAACGCGGTCACGTGGCATTTGAAGAACAGGAATTTGAATAAAATGTTGCTGTCTCGATGCAATCTCTGGCGGCCGCCCAAGCAAGAAAGGGGCAAATGAGCTCACACGATAAATAGCTTTTTACATTTGACCAAAACAGCATTTCGAAGTCCCCTATTTTCTCGTCCAAAATTTGACTAATGATAATATTTTTTTGGAAATAATTGCTCATAGTTTGGACTATGCTCCTATGTTTTAGTTTTAGCGTTAATTTGCGTAGATTATTAAGGTGAGCGTCTGAAAGTTGAGGTTGAAATTTGTCAATTTTCTTCGTTTTTGAAGGCTCTCATTTCCATTGTTAATTCGAATATGGAAAAAAAAGAAAAATAGGAGCATAGCTGTGGTAAATGTAAATTTTATGTAAAAAAAAGTTTTGCCTCTAGCCCTTATTCAGGGAGAAAACAGGTGACTACGTTTGTATGGACGAATGGCGCCTAGTCTTTCCCCTTAAGGTACAAGTCCAATGACGACCGCAGACCGCACATTTCAAGATAAGAAAAAGTCAGCGACTGCAATAGCTGACCGCAGCTACAATATTGCAGGTCTACGGTCCCTATCGTACTTGTACCTTTACAAATATTTAACAGTTAAGACGCAGAAAATAAGTGCATTGTCTATGATTGCGATTTTAGATAAAGGGTGACTTGTTTACTAAGTGAATAAACCCTCTCCAATAAATAAAGATAATGTACGAGAAGGCTTTTAGCGATAATTCACATAAACATGCATTCATTTATTGCCTTTATGCGAAAAAAACTAGTTTTCAAATATATATTATGGATGTAAGAAAATCTTGCAGTTTTTCTTTCTGAAAGCAGTATACTAAAATATTTGAGGGACCCTAAAAATATTTCATTAAGTAGAATTGTTTTAAGGGACATATACAATTTCTGATATAATATGTTTAGTAAAAATATTTGGTTAGTCCAAATATACATTTTTTGATTGATCAAGATCATTTTCATAATAACAATTTATAATAATAAAGCAATTTAAGATTATTTAAAATCATTTTCCCCTAGATCAAGCAGTTCAGTTCGAAATGTTAGAGTAAATTACATGTATGGCTAATGCTTGCTGTAATGATACAATCGATCTACAAAAATCATCTAGCTTCAATGTCTTCTATCTGTTAAATAAAAAAAGAGATCTATAAAAAACATTTAACTACACTAGGATCCTCCTATTTTTATAATGTTTTGTTGTATATTATTCTTCTATTATTTGCAGAAAACTTACACGGTTCACAACTCATTTGTTATTGTTGGTAAAAAAAAATGTTGCACATCATTGAATATTTCCCACAGAGAATGGGAAATCGACTTCAACTCGATGCGATGATATCCCCCGATTTAGGCACTCAACGCTACATGTTTAATAGCACCAAGTGTGGCAAAGAAATGGGGTAATGACTGTCATGAGAGATTGGCTCGCGCTGGGATTCGAACCTGCGACACGCGGATGGAGGCCGCGATTTTAACCACGAGACCAAGCGCGCTAATGTGATGAGTGGTAAAAACGATGGTGCCGTGGTAGAGCAACGAGCAAGCAACGCTGACGTCATTTGTTTTGGGTTTGATTATTAACAAAGTAATTAATTAAGATGACTGATCTTTATCATCATTTATATTCTGTAGGTATTTTAAAAGTGTTGCAATTCAAAAAATGAAAAAATAGGCTTAAATTTGCTTATCTATCAATAATAACATTGTGATTGTTTAAATTCGCTTCTGTGGTAAAACGACCATTTAAATTTAATATTTAAAAGACCACTAAACTGATTTAAAAAAATATATATAGCGAAACAACTACTAAGACGCCAAATTATACAGTTGAAACTTGATGAAAAATTTCTGCAAATATCCTTATATACCTAAATTAATTATTTTTACTAGGATCATACAAAATTAAAACCTAAACATGGGTCAATTTTCAATGAACTGATTCAACAGACCTTGTAAGTGACAGTGCGTCCATTACTGGTTTGGTACACACAGCCACAGATCAGACTATACCCCACTTTAACCTTGAGACCACCTCTATTTCGTACGTAATAAAAGCTGTTTTCTCATGAGTAACCTGACGTACTGCCGACTGTACATACACGTCATTGGATTTAAGGTGGTCAATAGGGGAAATATTGAAAATGTCCTCGGCTGTCAGTTTCATGCAACATCTACTAGTTACGGTTGATCTACGCAATATCACAGTATGTTAAGACTCTTCTGACCCCATCGAGCACATCTCCGGCTACGGCGTACACTTTGTCGTTCCACTCGCCTTTGTAGATCGTCACTTCGTCGATGCCGAAGATGTCGTCTGCAAAAAATATATTTCATAATACATATTTAATGATGTATGCCAAAATCTGAAATTTACTTTTAAACTTATCTTCAAAGAGAAGGAAAGATCTTGTTGTACCTATGGTTCTTACAAGGACTCATTTTGCAAAACAACAGTTTCTAGCTAAGTCAACCCCTTTTATACAATAACATTAACAAATAACTACTTTTATACTCCAAGTCATATCATGACTGTAAAATATCAGTAACAATGTGGCTCAAGTCTCTCACCTATGAAGAAACAGAGAGATTTCTTAATCCCTCACTTTAACAGGCATACACTAAAGTAAGACTGATATGCACATATATACACATATACGTGCGGACGCACGCGCGCTTTCACACACACTCACTCACACACACACACACACACACACAAACACACACAAACTTTGCTCTACTCTGGAATAAAAAACTTTCATTTAACAATAAATTATGGCTATGGAAGAGTTGGGTCTTCTGGCACAAGTAGTCATATACTTAAAAAAGAAGATCTAAACACATTGCTTGTATTAGAGAAAAAGTTTTTTTACCGAAATAAATATTTTTGTATTTGTATCTTGAGTCTTGGACAACTAAGAAATTTAGACTGTATCATATTTTTATGCAGAAATAAGACACAGGGTCCTATCTCTGGATGTAAATATGATTTGGTGTCCCCTGCACTTGGCGCCGAGGGTCTTCAAAGTAAAGAGCTCGGTGTGGCAGAATTATACAGGGATTGATAAATATTTGAATAGTGGGGTCCAATTATGTTTGTCTGCTTAAAGTAATCAAAGAGATGTGAACTTCGGTCTTAATAATTCTTTAGATGCATTACTTCTTGAAGAAGATTGAAAGCGATTTTCTACAGCAAAACAGTAAAGTTCATGCGTGACTTTCCAGCGCCCCGCAAGACGTGCGAGGAAGCGTCAATAGCACGCGACTGTCATATGAAATCCTGTTCCCCGCAACACCACCCGCTCCCCCTAACATCTAGCATGCCACGCCCCCCGCAACTCTGGCGACCGCAGGCGGTTTGCGCAAGTACTTGCCAGACTATAGGTGAAGTAACTATCAAACTTTTCAAAAGTGCACATATTTTTGATACTGTATTTTATATATTGTCTATTAAACTAGTTATCTACAGTTAATCAAAATAGGTATTGACCACAGGTAATCACTATGGCATCTTATTGCACTTGTAATAGGTTTGATTTTGTAAAAAAAAAGCCTGAGACCTTATTCCAGACGACGAAGTCCGTATTTTCAAAACTAACCATCACACTTGTTTGCACTGTCATGCTGGCATGAGTAGCAGAGACGGCTATAGTATAAATATGGACGTCATCCAGAATAAGGCCACATATGGACAAGCCTCTGTACTCACTGTACTCATCCCCAGCAGTTGGTGGGGGCTCCTGCAAGAAGGAGCATGTGAACCCTAGGGTGGTGTCTCCACGAACCAGGTCAACCTCAAACTGAGGCTTTGAGCGCATCTCTGCAAACTCCTGCTTCTCTGGCTGCACCTCCCCTTCACCAAAATCGTCGGAGTCTACCGTGTGGTTAACATTGAATGTGATTCTTACTCTGGAAATATATTACATAGTATGCTTAATGATTTTATAATATTATTATTTTTATAACCTAAGCAATTATTTTGCAAGTTTTTACAAAATCAAATTGAATTTTGCTTACAAAAATTAATCGACTGTCATCCGGTGGGACTCGAACCCACGTCACACACGCTTAGTTGGTAAGAGCACTCGTCCGGATAGCGAAGGGATGTGGGTTCGAGTCCCACCGGATGACACCTTCGATTAATTTTTGTAAGCGAAAGTCAATGTGATTTGTATAATATTTCCTGAACCTTACTTAGAGCAATACATTCTTTAGGTACAATGTAGGAACATATTTATCAGTCAGTTAATAATTAAACTAACTTAACATCATTAATCAACGTATTATGCCACATTATTTAACTTAATAACATGGCAATGGTAAGCATTAGTAAGTAATATTAATAATGTCTTCCTAGCCGAATTTCGACTACAGTGGCCAATCTCAACAGAGATAAGCCAACTGCGTGGGAGATATTATAGTGCACAAGTGTGTGCGCAATACACAGGTGCACTCTCTCTCCTTCACTCTCATATTTCGGTGAGACGGCAGTCCGACATGACCGTAGAGTAGGCATAGAAATGATTGCTACTTTTAATTCATTTTCATTTCATGAAATGATGTTTTTTTTTCATATGAAATCACATGTGAAATTTCATTGGCAATGATTTTTTTTCGCAGTGTCATAATGTAACACTTTTTGCTAATTTGCTACTAATATGAAATGTCATATTTAGGTTGTCATAAAAAACAATGAAATTCATTTCATATGATTTTTCATCTGCTATTCATGAAATCTTCCATGCCTACCGTAGAGAGATCAGGGGCAGGACCAATGGCTTTTTTCAAGACAGAAAAACCCAACACTCTTGGCCCAACCCGGGATTCGAACCCGGGACCTCGTGGATAATACCCAGCTTGCTTGACCACTAGACCAACGAGGCAGTTAGTAAGTATTAAAGTTACAAAACAACATGGCAATGGTAAGTAAGTATCAGATGTGTAGTGTCTTAATTTATTTTTGTTCACTTTCAATATTATTGAAGATTTCTTTTTTGACATTTCGTGACACAGCAGCACCACTGTTTTATTTGTTTGTTTTGAATAAATTTAATTGAACCTGCGTGCAGCAAACAAAAACGAACGAAAAAATATGTAAACAAACACATCACAACATGCTCAACGGCAGCGCGATGAGTAAGCCCTTGGCTAAGTCGAGGGCTTACGAAAAAGCCTGAACACCTCTGACAAGTAGGTATCTTAGTATGATCGACATTGCCGAATAGTCGGCTAGTCGGTAAACACTATAGTCGGCCCATCACTACAAATAATACAAGGTTCAGAACTTCTCCCTCAAAATAGGCAAAACCATCAATCTTATGTTACATAACATTTGTAGATATCAAGTGTGAGTATTAGTGATACTTACAATTCGTCCTGAAGTTTCTTGGTGAGGACTACTTCAGCTCCATCACTCTTCACGGCAAACCCTTCCACTTCTGTGGGCAGAGTTTTTGTCTTCTGTGCTTTGCGCTCAGCCACAATCTCTTCTGTTAGGAACTCCACTAGTTCTCTTTCACCTGTTTTGTTTGATTACTTTACTTTACTTTAATTTATTATTTTTACATTAATTAATTATTACTTTTTACAACTATAATTTTAATAACTACTGCCACTGTAGGATACAATCTGATTAAAATTTGTATATGAAGCTTTACAATCTGACAAAACACATGTTATTTTATGCAAGTATTGCATGGCTACATTCCAACTGGAAAATGCTTTAGTGTATCACATCTTTATGAAGAGACTAAGCACAGGCTCAAGTCTCTGGATGTGAGTGTGACATCAATGTACCCTGCATTTGGCGCTGACTCTCTTCTTGGTATGAAGAGCCCAGTGTGGCAGAAATACACAGGGATTTTTAAAATATTCCAGAAGGCAGATTTTATTTCTGTTTATTTAAAAGAAATAATCTATACACATACATTAAAAAGAAAACTTAAAGCTAAACTATTTACACACTAGTATGTCAGGTATTTTATTAATAGGAAAAAACCTATAAATAAAATACCTGAATAAGGTTGCTGTCCCATGGGAAGGCAGATTGTCTTTTTGGCCTGTAGAGATCTTATGAAGAGAAGGAAATATAACTACAGAGGTATAGTAATGACTAGGAGGGATGGGAAAAGGAAAAGGACTCACCAATGTCTTTGGTTTTGGTGGGTTCATTATCTTTATCGGCTAAAAAAATAAATGTCAAATATTAGTATTAAAATTATTAAATACTGGGTACCATAGGGTCTCATCAATATGTGCCTTGCATGGTGCAATCGCATAACCTATAAAATGTTTAGGTTAGGTTACCTTTTGTGTGGAGAGCTTTGAGACCACAGCCGCAACTGCATGTGTTGGAATGATTGTGGAGCAAGCTGGAGGATGCCGAAAGCCCGTCCAGCCTTTTTGAACAGCTCATGTGCCATATTCCTCGCGTGAAATCACGTTTCACTGGAGCTTGGGAGCGCGACACCAAAACCCCGGTCAGGCCGGTATTCTTGACGCAACTTTGTATAACTCTATGCGCGGTTTTAACTAAACCGTTCATTTTTGTATAATTTCGCGAATTCAAGCACTTTAATTGAAAATATTTCGAAAATAATTGGCAATGAAATAGAATGCCGTAGACAGCTATAGAATATTGCCAGTTACGAAAATTACAATAAAAAAGACAGTATGAGACTCAATTTTGACTACGAGGCATACATATATTCCATGAGCAATAAAGCCCCTTGCGGGAAGTTGAACAAAGAATGAAGTAGGGTAAAATAATATATGTATATTAGCTCTAGTGAAAATGATTCCATAACAAACTATAGTGACATCTTAGATTAATTAATATTTAATTTTATTTTATTCATTAATCTGAGAGTGACATATTCGAGATAAAATATACATCCCCTAGTGAAAATTGAGCTTTATACTATATATACTTAATATTTATACATATTTCAGCTGTGTATCCGGAAATCAGTTTTTAAAGTCAGTTGCTACTTTAATCTGTTTTAAATGAAAAAAAGTAAAAAGAAGAAAACAAAAGTCGTGTCAAAACTCTGCTGTCCTGTCCTGCCGTCTGTCACCTGTCACGTTCACGTGTCTCCTTTTCCTGATTTCTTTCAGCATTGGTCTTTTATTATTTACTAGAAAGAATTTTCTTCTAAAACATGGGAAAGAAGCGAAAGTTAGATTCAAAGCCGCTGGACACCCAGAAGTCTTCGCCGGTAGAAGTAGTCATTGAAGATTTGGTATCTCATCCATTGTGCTTGCATGGCCCAACTTTGTTGTTCTCCAGCGAAAAAGGGCGATATTTCTCATGTTCTCTATGCAGAAACAAGAAGGACTGTACAGTGCACATAGATGAAGAAGATTGGCACAAAGAACATGTGAAAAAGAGGAATGAAAAGTACTACAGTTTAATTCCCAAACTTGATAAGGCGTCGGCCTGGAGTACTTTAAATGAGGTTAGTTTTAATTCAATAACTCTGTAAATGATGTAAATCATGAACATTTACGTAAAGTTTTGTTAAGTGACAGTACAAGATTAAAATAGTATTTCTATTTAAACATAAAATAAAATAAATAAAACATTTTCAGGTCAAATCTCGTCACTCCTCTGACCGAGCTTATTGCAATACCTGCCAAGAGATGTACATTGTGTCACAGAGCAGAAAACATCTTAAAGATCACAGAGTCATCACTCCCTTGTCTGATGAACAGCTAGCCAATGCTTCAACATGGCTGCCTCCACTTGATAATGACACCATTGAAGCTCAATACTTGTTCAGTAAGAAATCTGTAAGCACTGTCCTTGGAATACTGAGGAATAATAATATCAAGTGGGTACATACTTATAGAATGCTGAGTAGAAAAAAAAAATTGTTTTTTTTTTCAATTAATGTCTTGAGGATCATAAAGTTAACATTCATATCCTTAGATGTACTGATAACAACTGATTGTCTTTTGTGTCTGATACTTTAATAAGAAAGATGAAGAGTCATTTGAAGAGTCCCATGTTTAGAGGAATACATTATTCATATAGTCGCACTGAAACAAAGAACTAGCAGTATGGACCCCATCCAAGGCTGTTAAACTTATATTGAAAAAAAAAAAAGAAACAAGATACCTATAAACGATTAAACACAAAATTTTTATCAATCTAATAAATTCATAGATTTCGACTTTTATTTTACTAATTACAATAATATTTTCAGAAACATTCTATGTATTGGAACACCATCTATTCATGAGGCAGCTCAGGCTGACAAAGACTTTGAGTCATTACTACTAGACTTTGATACAAGACATGCATTGTTCAATGCACCAAGCAAGTTTCTCTGGTACAACATGTTCAATGACTACTTATTTAATGGAAATGATGATGAGAAGGTTCTTAAGAAATTCTTCAAGAGCTCCAGGTATATTTTTTGTTACTTGTACCTCCTATTTCCCTAATAATTAAATATACATATATAATGGTACAACCATTACATAATTATATTTCATAATAAATGGTAATGACTTTCATGTAAAGAAAATTATTGCATATTGCTAATCTATACTTAAGTTTCTTTTTCAAATACTGGACACCTTGTATGTTATTATTTTTATATTACAGAGATGGTGGCCTATGTGTGGTAATGGATCCACCATTTGGTGGCCGTGTTGAGCCCTTAGTGCACACTCTGAAGGAACTCACAGCCACTTACAGAAAGCTTTGTGATAAACTGGAGGATGAGAAACTGCCTGTGCTCTGGGCATTTCCCTATTTTGCAGAGCCCTACATCAGGAATATTATGCCAGAGATGAAAATGCATGATTACCAGGTAATTTTGTGTTTTATCTCATGGGTATTGCATTTTTTGCGTTCAATTAATATTCCTCTCATCAGCCAGGCAGTTGAGCAACTGATAGCTACCTTATTACTACTCTATTGCTCAGGAAGTGCTAGTGTGGGTTTTGTTTTTCTTTAAAAATCCAATCAAGAACAAATTGTGTTGTTTTGCAGATTGAGTATGTCAATCACAAGAAATTCCATAATAAAGGCAAAAGTGGTCGCAAATTCGGATCACCCGTCCGTTTCTTTACCAACTTACCATTACTTACTATTGACTTATCAAATGATAAGAACTACAAACTCTGTGACAAGTGCAAATACTGGGTATCTGCTACAAACAAACATTGCGCCAAATGTAAGGAGTGTACAAGCAAGAATGGGATGACGTATAAGCATTGTAACATTTGTAAGCGCTGTGTGAAACCGACATTCTTCCACTGCACAAATTGTGAAAGATGTTGTCAACAAAAAGGTCATGTTTGTGGTGTGGTAGTAGAGAGTCAGGTAAGAAATAATCTACCTGTTCAATGTCTTATCTGACTTAAAGAGTAAAGCTGAAAACAAATTATCAGGTGGTGCCACAGAATACTAGCACTTCGTACAGAAGTATGACTTAGCAATTGTATTCAAAGAAATGTCTACTCAATGTCGTCAACAATATGGCGTAATTTAGTTGCACATTTTCGTGTAGACACCTACAAAAATCCATAACAAGATAATTTTATACTTATTGCTCTGGAATATGATTCATAATACACTAAACCTATTCAGTGACGTAATATCACGCGACGCGATAGGGTTGACTGCTACGAGAAGCTTCTAACGCCATCTAGCGCCTCTTTCTAGTACTTTATTCATTCTCGTCCAGCCAGCAACGTAGCCGCGCGGCCGCCGGTGAATAAAACGCGCGAGCGTGTCACTGACCGGTAGCGACACGCAACTTGTTTTAGCCCCTAAGTAAGGGCGCCGCGCGTAGGTACGTTTTTGCTACTTACGCGGGGAGATACACAGGCCTGGCGGTGCTGACACCTGCTACTGATATGTGTGTGTGAAAGTGTTTTGCATCTAGCGAGCCAGATTTCTGTCAGACGTCTAAACACTCAGGGTTACGTCCCAAACTTCCTTCAATAGTTGCAGTCAGCCACATCTGATAATTTGTTTTCTAATAATCACTCTTAAACTTTCGCGTATCATTATTACCGGGTAACCCGGTCGAAACGTCAGGCAAAAATTAAAGGTATTTAATGTTTTACCTACTATCCGTCGCGTTAATCCCCGTTTTAATGTGTTCTAATTTGTTTTCTACTTTACAATTCAATATGATTGATTGATTACAAACATTAACATTGTTATTAATAATTTACAGTCATGCTATAACTGCCGGGAGAAAGGACATAAGAAGGCAAACTGCCCTCAACTTGAAGGGACTCCAAAGAAAAAGAAGAAGAGAGTTCATGCATAATCATTTATTTACAATAAAACCTCTTAAAGAACTGTTTCTTTCATTTCAATCAACATTGTCAAATCAGTATAATCATGATTCTTGATTCAATTAAAAGGATAGTCATAAATCAATGTAAAATTACAATCTAAAAATCTTCTCTTAAACTACAAGCGTATTCTTTACAGCAGAGATTATAAGGCACTGCAACAAAAGAAAAAAATATTACAACAGTATCTATATTGTTAGAATGCTTTAAAATGTCTAAATATTTGGTTTCATATTAACCTAGTTTTTTTTTCCTAAATAAACACTGCAGCCTAAATATGCATCCATATATACGATTCCTGATTATGCGCATAATCCACCTTCAATTCCTAAGTGACTGATATAGTCAAGTGAAATTAAGGAAGCTAGGATCTAATCTACCATCCTAAAGTGGCAAAAAAAACTACATTCGATTTTCGCGCTTAACGTAAAGATTTAAAGTTCAATGTGTTCAAACATTGAACTCAGTATCCTAATAATTCAAGAAGGTGGAATAAGTGCATTACCTTGTGCAAAGAACTTGTGCAATTCTAAAAAAACTGCATGTTTATAGACACAATAGGCCCTATACACACTACTATTGCTTCGAGACAAATGTGTCATCACACGCATGTCGTCAGAATCGCAGTTTATAATAAACGCAGCGAATCTGACGAGTAGCGTTTCTGTCTTATTATCTGACAAATTGCATTTCTGCCAACATGCGTGTGATAGCTGTGTGGCAAGGCAACGGCGACATGAATCGAAATACTCACTTGATATTGATCTTATTGAGCACTTGCTGCGTGGCCTCATAGCGCGCCTCAACTAGCTGCGCCTGGTCCAGCCAGGCCTGCCGCACCGCCGCCCAGCGCGCGCCGTGCGAGCGGAGGAGTTGCACGCGAGTCGGTGGGGGAGCCTCGTGCTAACACAGGGTGTTATCTTATTAATCACATAAGTTCATGCTGTGTGTGGCAGAATGTGTGTGGAGATACTTGGGAGAGGCTTTTGCCAAAGGGCAAACAGATAAAATTCAACTCACCTTTGATTAAGATTTGTTTGTAAGAAAAAGAGAAATATTCCGGTGCATTTTTGCTTACATAATCAAGGTTGATGTTATCCTTATTCCGTGCCTTCTGTTCTGGCAGCAGCTCTGGAATCCGACTGACTGGTGGGCCTTCCGGACCAGGCAGCTCTACACTGTCTTCAGTCTGCTCAGGCTCTTCATATGTTTGCCTATTTGAAGTACATAGATTTGAAAATAATAATTTAACCACTTTGATCTACTTCAACATTCAGCATCAAGCAGTAAGTATGTTAGAAACCACATAATTCTTAAAAGAGCAAGTTTACCCAAATTCTCGATAGTTTGCTTTTGGCTGGTTGATCATCCATGCACGGCATATCGGGTAGAGTGGGGAGTTTTCTTCAAACTGCGATAAATCAACACTCCTATCGAAGAGCTTTAGCACATATGACTGACGGGCAGATCTTTTTGTGTCATCATCTTCTGAATTTTTTCTATCCTGGTATCTAAAACAGCAAATATTAAGTACTAGTGGTTGTAGTTGGATTTTCCATATGAACTTTCATCCCCCATTTCACCCCCTTAAATGTTTTTATATCGCGAGACAAAATGTAGATTATGTCCTTTCCAGAGTCTCGAACTGTCTCTATACCAAATTTCATCTCAATCGGTTCAGTGGTTTAAGCGTCAAGAGGTAACAGACAGACAGACACACTTTCCCATTTATAATATTAGTATGGATAGCTCAGTACTGGTATTAAGTGTCATGTGTTTATTACTTATACAAATGAACAATGTTATTTCAACTATAACAAAGTTAAAAGTCTGTCAAACTCTAAATGAAAATCACTGGTTATGGTTATAGTTACGGTTAAAGTATAGTGGTGCAACTCGGCCTTAATGTTGTTAGTTAATAATCATAATGTAGAAAATATCTAGCATATTACCAAGACTGTCAAAATAGATCAAGTAGACTGATTTTGATGAGATTAATCTGTCAGTAAATGAATTTAATTTTATAAAGACATGATTTGCTGCTGTTTGTTCATACACACCTTTCTTTCTTAGTAGGAGTAGGTTCATATGATTCATCTGAGTCTTCTGCATGGGGCTCTAAAACCTCCAAGAGTGCTCCCTTAAGACGGCTTCGTGGTGTTGAGGCTTCTTTGTCTGCTGAAAAAAGATAGGTGAAATGTAAATAAAAGATGATTATGTAAATGTCTACTGTGTGTGGTCCACAACAAAATTTTGAACACAAGTATGTACCTACATATATGTTGCTACACAATAAAAAAAAAAAGGTGATCATCATGACAAGACTAATACTAATTACCAAGTAAACTTTGTGTTCATTAAAAAAGCAAGTCTTTATCATAAATGTATAAGTTAGTATTGAGAATCCGTTACTTTAAAAGCAGGGTCTTATTTTATGTAAGATTTCACCTTCATGAATCTCATAGCTTTTAGTGTAATTTAAGATAAGATTTAACAGCTTTGATTTGTTAATTTAAACACACGTCTAGCTAGAACCGCTTAATTAGATATTAAAGTGTAAGAATATTTGTAAACTAAATAAGTTCACAAAATACCAACCTATATCTTCAACTTCTTCGTCTTTATTGGTAATTGGTTTAACAACTTGTTTAGTTGATTTTTTTGAGGGAGTCAATAACCTCCTGCTTCGTTTTGGCATTGTAAAAAATATTTATCGCTAATAATAACAAATGATATTCGAACTATAGAAAAATTTTGAATTTCATTATTTCAATGATGAGAATCCTGAAGTTCCTGAAGAAGAAAACTGTCAAAAAAAGCATCAAATGAAGAGTGCCAACAATATAATAAGTACTATAGTGTGAGCTCTAAATAGTGTTGCACTCTCAATTACCGATCGAGCTCCATTAAATAAATAAAAAACGTTAATTATGTATAATATTCGCTGTGTGCGCGATTAACGATTTTCGGATAGTTTAAGTGAACGTGAATAAATACATCTAAAAGTTTGTGCAAATTACACAAAAGCCTCTTATAGGAGGGATTTATATTCACCGATTTTAATGAGAATATTGTGCAAGGCTCATTGACTTGTGTCAAGCTCAATTTTGACTACGAAGAAATATATTTAATTTCGGATATCGCTCATACCCACTGACCTCTATAATACAAGTACGCTGGACTGCATACTGTCAACCTAAAACTGAAGCCATTTGATTAATTTCGCCATTTTTGCGCTTTGCTTTTGTATTATAGTGGTCAGTGCTCATAACTATTATATAATCTGTGACCATAATTTCTTTGAAAAAAATGTTTTCATTAGTTATTCTGTATCTCTACTCCAAACTATGATTTTTTTTATTAGTTCAGCCTGCTCTAATATAACATTTTATTCAATAAAAGAAAATAAACACAAAGACATGCATGAAATAAAATTAAATTAACTTAAAACCTACTTAATCAAAAATAAACCCGTGTCCTTGAGGCAAGGAGGCGAGGATGCTGGCTGCGTTACCGCGTTGGATAGCTATACTTATCCTTTGAGCGAGGAACGAGCCAGCTTTACTATTTGCCAAAACAGAATTTAATTTAGGAGCAATTTTTCCAAAAAGTAATTTAGCGGATGGCCCCCACGGTCCAAAAGTTTCAACGCCAAACGGCGCAAACACATAATCACTTGCAAGTGATGCATACTTGCGTCGTTTGGCGTTTTCAGCTAACTCCGCTGCCGCTCCAGCTTTAAGCGCTAACTCCCTGAGATGAGATGGGGCCAAAGTATCGACGCAAGTTGCGTCCCACACTAAGGCCCGACCCCGCTCCCAGGGAATGAGCGTGAGGCCATCGGGTATCTTGCCCTCATCACGGACCAAACCACGTGGTTCCAACGTGGAAGGAACATTGATGCTGGCAAGAGCTCTCCTGATGGCGTCATTAAGAGTAGCGTGACGCGCTAGTCGCCCAGCACTTTGCTGGCAACGAAGACAGTGGAGACCATATTTGTCGACCTCCTTGCCACAGGGACACGTAAAAACTTCACAAATAGGGGTACCAAGGCGCAGACCCACACACACCCGGAATGACTCACTATCAAAAAGGGTGCCCAGATTTTTTGATGGTAAAGCATGAAGCCAGTGGCCTGAATCTTTGCAGGAAACTGCCAAGAGCCTTGCACGATAACAATCACTGACAGAATTTTGAAGTAAAGAATTGAAGGTCTCTCTCGCAAGAGGGACATCCCAGAGTTTTTGTTGATGACGTTCCTTTGGGATGTCTACACCAGGACAGAGACCTTGCCAAAACTCCTCCGCCTCTCTTACCTCAGAGAGCTGGCGAGAATGTTTAAAGATTTTTCCTGCTAAAACAGAAGTGCAATGGAGAGAGGAGAGAAAGGCGGGAAGAGCAACACTAGAAATTTGGCGAATTCCGACACCACTGAATCGAATAGGAAACGAAGCCTGAACCCAAGAATTATTGTCAAAATGCAAATTTAGAATTTTATCCAAACAATTTCTAAGGGTGGTATCAAAAAGTTTCACCTTGCTGAAGTCCGACTACAGATATAATATAATGTTTATTGTAAAATAAATTAGATGGCCTATTGTAACATTGAAATACAAAAGGATATATCTGAGACGTATGAGCTTGAACTTCATTCAGCATGGCAATCCTATCAAGGGAGTTGAAAGCATTCTTCACGTCAACTTTTAAAAAAACGTCAGATTCGTCATCACATGCGAGAAAATTTCGAGCGGAATGAACCACAGCTTCGCAACCTCCTCTACTGCCAAAACCCAGTTGAACGGGTTGAAATATTTCCTTCAAGGGTGAAAACAGTTCCCGACAGGCTAATTTGGCTGCAAGACGCCGAAAGGTGGATCCGATAGCAATCGGACGAATGCCACCATCTTTCTTTCGAAAGGCACAAAGTCTTGCGCCAAATAAAAACGGCAGGAAACTTTCAACAACTTTGCCGGATAAGAGGAGGTTACAAAGGTTAGTAATATTTGAAAGTAAAGTTCTACCGGCGTCAGCAGCGGAAGCACTAACCAAATCCTTAAGGTGTTGGGGAGTGATGCCGTCGATGCCACCGGCAGAACCAGCCGGAAATGACATAATGTCAGCAAACGTGTCGCTGTCATCAAGAATCTGAAAGGAATTAAAATTTGGAGGAGGAGGAACAGGGGAAGAGTTTCCTGATTAGGGGGAGCGAGCGTGTCGTCGGAGAACAAAATACGAGCTGCGTTCTTCAGGTCGCCTTCCATTACTTTATTTTCAACTGAACGAAAAATATTCGTTTTAGAAGAAACCCGAAAAGATGAACGGGATGAAAGGGATGGATTGCGTGGTATTAAGGCATTATCTATGAGTGCACGGGTTAATGATTTAGACGGTGAGTTTACATGCAGAAATTAATAAGAAAATGTGAAAAGGTTTTGCCAGGCAGTTTCGGTGTTAAGGAGACAATTTTGGATGCATGAAGAGAGGCATTTAGCGATGGCTATTCTCGCTCCCCTAGGGATTCTCTTGACCACTGGAGTAGATTGGTGAAGGTGTGTGATAACAGATTCAAAAGATGGAGTAGGAGCTACTGAAGGATTCGAAAGAGAAGGAAGAGGGAGAGATGAGGGTAAATTTGAACTATTATGACATCGGGAAATATGAATTTTAAGGCCCCTCTTTCCTTTAAAAAGCCTATTAGAATTACAAATATGACAGTGAAGAAACTGCGGCTGTGAGTGGGTACCTGGTGATGCCGACAATGTACTCATAAAAAATATAAACAAATAAACAGCCTTGCCACAAGTTCCTCTTAAAAATATATTTCGTGTAGATAAAATTGAGCTTAGCTCAAATATGAAACGGTATTCGAGGTGAAATATATATCCTGTAGTCAAAATTGAGCTTTAAGATACTTACATATAGGATAGTGTAATCCGTGCTTTAGTAATCAAATCAACCTCTTGCTCACTCACTCATTCAATCAGTCAGTTTATGAAATGTCAAACTAACTGGTTGGTTGTATACGAAAATAGATCAAAAATCTTAAAATTTCTTCTACGTTTAGCCCAAAACTAATCGCTTTTTTTTGGTGAAAAATTACTTTAGTGAGTCCATGTGCAGTTATGGCCACAACGGCGTATGAACATGACGCCGATGGTAAGTGTACAAAGGCAAAATCTTTTAGGGTTTTCTCTTCTCTAAAAACCTAGCATACGCTCGTTCTCAGTAAAGAATTTCGACTGATTAACTTTTTTTCTAACTTGCCCGCGAAGCGATCGTTCCAATCCAGTTAACACATAAATTTTTAAATAAACAAAGACATTATCTTCAAAGTTCTTTAATCAAGTTAATGCAGTTTGTCGGTTGTTCTTCTCAGGTTGTAAGTTTATACCTGCCACCCAACGACCAGACGGTACATGGCGCAAGCCGCGGCGGGTCAAAGAGGGCTATGTGCCTCAGGACGAAGTTCCTCTCTACGAGAGTAAAGGCAAGCAGTTCAAGGCTCGCCAGAATACAGGGTTGCCTGTTGGACTTACCCCTGAAATAGTAGCCGCCGCTCAGAAACCTAAGAAGGTTCAAAGTGGTACCATTCAACCAATACCGGGAATGATTATTAATGTGGAAAAAAAGAAGAAGAAAAAGAAGTCTGGTAATACATGAGAAATTGCTTATTGTAAAGTTTTTTAACTTAAGGATGTATTATATTTTATGCAGCTGATTCTGTTCTTTCAGGTGCTGAAGAAGCTGCTGAAAAACTTGCCAAATGCGAGATCACAGAGCCAAATTTCAGCACTCCTGCCTCATCTTGTACTACCACTCCGGCTGCTCAGGCTGACCCTATCAAACGACTAAAAAACTTGAGAAAGAAACTCAGAGACATAGAACTGCTGGAAGAGAAAATCAAATCTGGTCTCCTAAAAAACCCTGACAAAGATCAAAAAGAGAAAATGTCAAAGAAAAGTGACATTCTGAAAGAAATAGAAAGTTTGGAGACTCAAGTTAGCTAATAAGCCAAAAAAAAATTTTAAGTGAAGCAATGAATGAAATCATGTCTATTGGTTTTAACTGTGTTGTCTTACGAGAGGGTGCGAAGTGATGAATTAATTTTTCTTTTAAATATAAATTATTTACAAACAAATCTTTATTATTATTCATTATAACAAAATGCAAGGTATATAATTACAATAATTAGGAACTAAAATAGTTGACCTTGCTAGGATAAAGTTTTTTTAACCATTCAGAGATCAAGTTTTGAGACAATACATAATCAATTGTTATGTGACCGCCGGCGGTCTTATGATCCTAAAGGGGTTCATACCTAATATAGGTACAAAGAATTGTAGTAAAACTGATTAGATAATTCAATTTATATAATGTATCGTTTAATAGGCATATACATACGTACATAAATCACAATGACTCTTAACATGAGTTAGGTGCTATTCTTAAGATTAATGATGTCTAAAAGTGACCGTTGCTTATAATCGAATTCATTAAGTGGTACCAGCGTTTTATTCAGCATCTTTCATCAGTCTCATGTGCATAATATTACCACTAATGAGTTGATGGCATTGTGCATCGTTCTGAAAATAGAAAAAGATACCTAGTAAGTAAACAACAATTTTGGTCGCATGTAAGTATTTACCGACTTTAAACTTGTACCAAGTCAAGGCTATTCGAAATAGGTACTTACGCATGATTTCGTTCTAAATAAACTCGTTTCTTGCTTTCTGTCGTGCGTAATTTCCCAAACACGCAAGAATACCTATGACTGCAATACCAAGTCCCAAGACAGTGGCCAAGAAGTCACCAAAGTCGTATCCGTGAGAGGCCTCAACGGTGCTGATACTTAGCAGCGCAAACACGAACAAGAGCAGCTTTAAATACATTTTTGTTAAGAAAGTGTAGAAAAAGCAAACAAAACAATTTAATGTTTTTCGATGATGTGTCAAAAACAGCTAGGGATGTGAAATTATCGAAAAAAAAATGAAAAATCTGTCTTACAAATCGCACTCTGCGAAATCATAGATCATGCTCATTTCATTTCATTCATTGATGACTGCAAGTAGCAGAGCGAGTCTAGCGAGCGAAATCCTTGAGCGCGAGCGAGCGAGTAGGAATGATTTGCCCTAGGTGCGTGTTAGAAAAAGACAAACACACTAGTTATGCGATTATAGGTAACGATCGATACTGGGCGGGCATTTTAAGAACTTTAAACTTATGAAGATAAGGTTTAGGCTCGGTCGTCATGATTTTTCATGACAACCTAAATATGAAGAACTAAATATGACATGTCATATAGTAGCAAATTAGCAACCATTTACAATAATTCATATTTCATTATAAGTAGTAAATAGCAAAAAACATTACATTATAACACTGCGAAAAAAAATCATTGCCAATGAAATTTCACATGTGATTTTTTATGAAAAAAAAAATCATTTCATTAAATGAAAATAAATTAAAAGTAGCAATAATTGCCATGCCTAGTTCCGCCATACTGCACATCATTCATTTCACTCATTCATTCATTTCATGTATCAAAATTTTAAAATGACAAGAGTTCGTGCATCGTCTCGTCAATTTTGTCAATAATTCATATTGAAAAGTTTATCTCAGATGCATTATTCGTAATTGCAATGATATCCCAGTAATTTTATACTATAGTATCAGTGTAGTGGCGGAAAGCTGAGTGTAAACACAAGCATAAATAACCTCAATATTTTGATGAGACTTGGCTTTCGTTTCTAGTTTATCAAGATGAGTTACAACTCTGGCGGTAGTGGCGGTAAGGGGTTTGGGTTCGCTGGGTTCACGATGCCCAAGCGGAACCCTTCGAATGTTTCTCTACACGCCGTGCCGCCGCCTTCGACTCCGATGCACGCTGTGCCTCCCCCCACATCGGGTCTGTCCAAACAGGGCTACTCGACGATGAGTTCTATAACTCAGAACGCTGTAACTGGGAACTGGGGCAGTATAGGCAAGAAGCGGTCAAAGACTGAGGATGAGTAAGCAAAAAACTATTTGGCTCTAATTTCTTATGTAGTATGGCTTCTAATAAGGTTTTTATCAAACAATATCCTGTAGCATCCCTTGCTTGTCCCCAAGCAGTGGTAGGGCTTAAAATATGTTGGACTACATGCATTATTAAATGACATGGTTTCCTTTAAAATAAATATGCTGTCTTGGTTCTAAGTTGCCCTAAACTTGCATTTGTTGTGCTACATTTGCTTTGTCAGAAGTCTAAAAATAGTTTTGCTACAGATACTTTGATGAAGACGATGAGCCCCCCACCCCAGCCCTGGCCTACATACCTGCTCCAGGCAGCCCCACTTATGAAGCTGCATCCAGTTCTAAGGTTCATAATATTCCAATATGATATTATTAAAAAAACGATTGAGTAAGAAGTTGTCAAATTTTTTGATAGAAGATTTGTAGGCGGTGAAATATGAAGAAGTAAAATTTTATATCGACTAATAAATTTTAACAAGATACTAAATCAAAGTCAAAATATGGATCAAATCACCAATTTGAGTTTTCAGTTACTTACTTAATTAAATTTAAACTTTTTGTCCAATCTTGCACTTTTACCCTTTTTTATGACAATTGTTCTCCTTTACCCAAAGGAAAAGATTGCTTCCAGTGATAAGAGCACCTTTGATGTGTTCATATTTATTAAATGTATGTGAAAGTTATTTTGTGTTCTTGGTTCAATAAAGAATAATCTATTTGACCTCTTGGTGTAGAGGTTTGCGCTCTGGGCTACAAAGCCAGAGGTAGCGGGTTCAAATCCTGCAAGGGGTAAATGTTTGTGTGATGAGCACAACCATTTGTATGTACCTAAGTCATAGATGTTTATACACATATTTATGTATGTCTATCCATTATCCTAGTCACCATAGCACAGGCTCACACTTAGTTTGGGGCTAGGTAATTGGTGTGTTTGTTGAAACAATTTATTTATTTTATCTGGAATGTCTTCAACATCTTCCTTACTTTTAGCCTGAAGATGAAGAAGAAGACCCGCTAGATGCATTCATGGCAGGCCTGGAGCAGCAAGCGGCCAAGGACCTGGTGGCCAGCAAGGAGAATGAAGCAAGTGGCAAGAGCGAGAGCGGTAGAGGCACAAGGGGGGACATTGATGAAATGGACGATGAGGAGAGCTACTACAAGTTTGTTGTCATCTTAGTTTTAAACTGAACAAAGTCCATACTGTACTGATATTGTAAATGCGACAGTATTTATGTCTGTTTGTCACTCTGTTTGCTTTTCACTCTTGAACTGCTTAATAGATTTAGATAAAATTTGGTGATATAGTTTTTATCCAGCAAATGATTCTTTAAGAGGGTAAAAAAAGGGGTAGTAGAGGATATTCCTGCTGGGAAACATAAATCAAAGGGGCTTACTTGTTTAACAGAACATGACATAGTTGTATGTGATTGTGTTTGTTTATTCTGACCAAACCAAATATGGTTTTGTTTTTTATAATTGAATCTGTTTCTCAGATTATGAGCTACAAATAATATCGTTGTTCTCTTTTCCACAGATACATGGAAGAAAACCCACTGAGCAATGCAGATGACGGATCTGACATAGAAATTGAATATGATGAGGATGGCAACCCCATAGCTCCACCTAAGAAGAGGTTCATTGATCCACTGCCTCCAATAGATCACTCTGAAATTGTGTATGAGCCTTTTGAAAAGAACTTCTACACTCCGCATGAGGAGATCGAAAACTTAACTGCAGAACAAGTAGAAGAGTTGAAGAAGAATTTGGGTGTTAAAGTGAGTTGATGTTTTTGACTTGACTCCAATAATTAGAACACATTAAAACGGGGATTAACGCGACCGATAGTAGGTAAAACATTATATACCTTTAATTTTTGCCTGACGTTTCGACCGGGTTGCACCGATCGTGGTCACAGGCAGACTGACTCCAATAATTGTTTAAAATTTTCCCTGCTTTTTAATTAACAACTTCCTAAGGCAAATGTAACTTTGGGGCTCTGAGGAGAATACAAGTCTTGTTGTTTAATTTCATTAAGGCAAGATGACAGATTTTGAAAAAGTGTTCTAAAATATTCTTAAGTATCTTCTATTTCCAAAAAAGTATATTATTTTTCCAATCAACAAAGGTAATATTTAAAAAAAGAAAATTAAATGAAATGTTTATAAATTGGCGCCAAAATGCAGTCAGGGTGTCATGGCGTCTGCTGTGACGTCACACCTCAGTAAACATATTCGGTGTTATTAGAAAAAATTAGACCAGGTTTAAAATTGGTCTAAATATTAGCCGACAACAGACGAATGAATGACATATACGTGTCATGACCTAATAGAGAAGCGCTTTTCTAATTAGCTAGCTAATAGCTTAGTCCTGTCTTAAACCCGGTACTAAGTTTTTGGAATAATGGGGATTATGTTTACTGAGGTGAATTAACACTAACGTTTGTAATATTATTTCAAATGTTAGTGTTAATTCAGTGACAGTACAGTATTTACTGAGATGTGACGTAACTCGAATCTGAATGGTGTTATTAAAAACATGGCGGATTTCAGTATTTTGCAATTTTATTTAAAGATTTTTGCCTACTGTCATTTTCCCTATTGTCATCACTTCATTTGTAGGCAGTCAATCTGGACGACATCATAATAAAATAGCCACTGTATGTTTTACTAGACAGTTCCCCACACTCTCCTCTGTTTAAATGTCGAATTTTTCATACAAGCAACCACCCCCTTTTCACCCCCATATAGGTTGAAATTTCTAAAATCCCGAAACAAGCCATTCTTAATTTCTAACCAAAGAGCTAAATGCCTATTTTTATTGATTTAGCTTCAAAAGTGACGGAGTTTTAAACAAACTTACCACCCCTTTTTAGGACCTACCTACATTCCGTCGCGCTCTCAAATCATAGAAAGAAGAGATATTAAGGAAGCGTGGCATGACCCTTGCGAACGCGACATGGGCAAAAGGAACTATTGATCTACGCGGCAGATTGGTCACATTTCAGTCATTTGTATGCGTGCACAGCGCGCCAATAAACGTTGTGAATTGAATTACTATGTTTCCTAACTCTTCTCTCTAACTATGAGTCTTTTAGTTACGCTCAAATAAAATAAAAATGGCGTCACTGGTTTGCGAAGGATTGCAGAGTCATTACATATCTCTTCTTTCTTTGATCTGAGGTCGCGGTAAACCCCTTTTAATGTTTATTAATAATACAATCAGATAACCGGCCCCGACCCGCCTAAGCCAGTAAGCAGCTTCGCGCACTTGGGTTTCGACGAGCAACTTCTCCGCGCAATCCGTCGCTCCGAGTATACGTCGCCTACGCCCGTGCAGGCCGCGGGCGTGCCCGCCGCGCTGTCGGGGAGGGACCTTATTGGTATGAGTATAGAGTCTATTTTGGAATGCTTTTGAAATCGCTAATCGTTCGCCGCTCTGAGTATACGACACGTCGTCTATGCCTGTGCTGGCCGCGGGCGTGCACGCCGCGCTGTCGGGGAGGGACCTTATTAGTATGAAGATAGAGTCCATTTTGGAATACTTTTGTATTCGCAAATCGACGAAGAAACTATGGTCTGAAAGGCTCGTGCGTGACTCTTCTGCCGAGCGAAAGATGTGCAGAAGGTGCTAGATCTCTGCAGGGACTCTGTCGAGAAGGGACCTTATCGGTATGAGAATAGAGTCTATTATAGTGCTGAGCCCGCGTGGTGAAGTATGACTAATACCACCTCTTAGTTGAGGTGAAGCATTTGCCCAGCAGTGGGATCTAATAGGCTTAATATAACTTTACTTTTGTTTTATTTTAATGAATTTAATGCAATTGACCAGGTATCGCTCGCACGGGGTCGGGCAAGACGGCGGCGTTCCTCTGGCCGCTGCTAGTCCACATCATGGACCAGAAAGAGTTGGCGCCGGGCGACGGGCCCATAGGTCTCATACTGGCCCCGACTAGGGAGTTGGCGCAGCAGGTACAGTAATCTCGCTCAAAAACAACAACGGTTGCATACATTTTTTTTTTGTATACTTGTCGATTTTACTTGTTTTTGTATTATTTTGCTTAGAGAACAAATTGTATCTAGTCTAGACAAACCTAACATAGGCTTTAAGATACTACTAACCAAAAATTATGCCATAAATTTTAGGTAATAATAGTATAGTTGTGTAGTAATAGTAATAATAATAAATAAATCTATGCATGACTAGCGACTCCCAAGTTGGATTTCCCCTATTATCAAGTTTCATCCCCTATATAACCCCTTTAAAATTATTGTAGCTTGACAAAAATTATGCCTTGTCCTTCCCAGGGTCTCAATCTATCTCCGTAGTTCCAGTTGTCACCAAAATTGTTTCATTGATTTAAACCTTCGCGTATCACGTTTTCAGACACAATAGAAAATTAATTGTTATCAACCCGCCCGCGGGTCTTATGGGGCGTGAAAGATGAAAGACAGCAAGCACCCAGATAGATTACATTACATTACAATATTAAATACCTATAATAGTATGAATCTGTATTCTATAATTTACTAGTGGCGCTCTGACGATAAGAAGTTATGTGTGTACAGCACGTAAACCAATTGTCCAAGTAGAGTTCAATGACATTTCAAAATTTTTTTGAAGTTAATCTTACGTAATATGTTAGAGCGGCGCGCTTAGTTTGTAAAAAAGTTGTCACTGATATGCCTGGATTTGATTCCGGTTTGATAGGTACTTCCTGCAGAAGTACTGAATGTACTGAATGCAGATTATGTTGTTATTTAACAGATCTACATGGAGGCCAAGAGGTTCGGCAAAGTGTACAACATAAGGTGTGTGTGCTGCTACGGTGGCGGCTCTAAATGGGAACAAACCAAAGCTTTGGAAGGTAAACTTACTTTATCGTAAAAACTAGCAAAGAATTGCATAATAATTTGTATCATCCCATTTAAGAAGCGTCTGTGGCGCAGTGGCTAGCTAGGGTTGCCTCTCATGCCGGAGGTACCGGTTCGATCCCACGTGGCGCCATGTACCAATGACTTTTTCTGAGTTATATGTACATTAGTTGTTTCACTAGCCGATGCTTTTACGGTGAGGGAAAACATCGTGAGGAAACCTGCACATTCAGGCGACTGAATGTGTAACCATGATCCAAACTGGTCAGGTTCCCCTGTTAACAGGGTCATGGAGGTCAGATGGCAGTCGCTCCACAGTAATTACCTGATCTGCCACATCCTGGATCTCGGTCAGCGTACCCTGGACCCTGCGTGCGAGTGCATAACCGGGATAACGCTAGGAGGATGATCATCATCCGATTTTAGAACTTACCACTTGCCGGTAGGATTCATTCCCATCGTTCTCTGTGGTCTTGGTTGTGTTAACACCTCAGTGCCTCGGTAAGCACGTTCAGCCGTTGGTCCTGCGCCTGATCTCTCTCCGGTCATGTCGGATTGCCGTATCACGGAACTATGAGAGTGAAGGACAGAGAGTGCATCTGTTTATTGAGCACATACTTTACTATATCTCCCGCGCAGTTGGCTAATCTTGGTTGATATCTGATTGGCCGCTGTGGTCAAAATCTATATTTTAGTTTTTTCCACTAACAAGGAGCCAAATTCATATACATATTTATAAATATTTGGTAGTCTATATCTTTATGTTTTTGACATACCACTAATACTAATACACCAAACGTTTTAAATCTACATTCCTCTTGCGTAAGGCTGGAGTGGAATTCGTTGTCGGCTAAAGTGTGATCTGGATTCCTTTTAAGAAAAGAGTAAATAGATTGTTACTAGTCATACATGACCTATATTCGGGCGCATCATCACTTACCATCAGGTGAGATTGTGGTCAAAGCAGTGCCTATTCAGAATAAAAAAACGTCAATTTGCTTTGTTACAGGTGGAGGCGCAGAGATAGTGGTGGGAACCCCCGGGCGTGTCATAGATCTCATTAAATGCAAAGCGACCAATCTGCAGAGGGTCACTTACTTAGTCCTCGACGAGGCCGACAGAATGTTCGATATGGGTTTTGGTAAGCTCTTTAATACCAAGCTTTAGCTTATAAAAGAGTTTGGTCTTACTTCTGCGTGAGCAGTCAATATATTTATTATATTGGTTCAATGGAATGGAAAAATGGAAAATTATTATTAGTAACGAGTTGGGCGCACGTTTCATATTTGGCGCCCAACGTGGAGCTGTTACATACACATATGTTTATTAAATAATGTTTGTTTTAATACCAACACATTCAGCGATTTTTTAAAAATAATTTATTACAGTGCAGCTTTAAATACATTTCTATTATTTTTGCCCAGAGCCGCAAGTCCGCTCGATATGTGCGCACGTCCGTCCCGACCGGCAAGCGTTGCTTTTCTCCGCTACGTTCCCGCGACGAATCGAGCGACTAGCACGAGATGCTCTACACGACCCAGTGAGGGTACAGCATGGAGCCGCTGGGGAGGCTAGCGATCTCGTCACGCAGCATGTTAGGTAACATACGTTTGTGTTATCGAGCGACTAGAACGAGATGCTCTACACGACCCAGTGAGGGTACAGCATGGAGACGCTGGGGAGGCTAGCGATCTCGCCACGCAGCATGTTAGGTAACATAAGTTTTTGTTATCGAGCGACTAGCACGAGATGCTCTACACGACCCCGTGCTAGCGATCTCGTCACGCAGCATGTTAGGTAACATACGTTTTTGTTATCGAGTGACTAGCACGAGATGCTCTACACGACCCCGTGAGGGTACAGCATGGAGCCGCTGGGGAGGCTAGCGATCTCGTCACGCGGCATGTTATTTAACATACGTTTTTGTTATCGAGCGACTAGCACGAGATGCTCTACACGACCCGTGCTAGTGATCTCGTCACGCAGCATGTTAGGTAACATACGTGTTTGCTATCGAGCGACTAGCACGAGATGCTCTACACGACCCCGTGAGGGTCCAGCATTAAGCCGCCGGGGAGGCTAGCGATCTCGTCACGCAGCTTGTTTAGTAACATACGTTTTTCTGGATATAAATATTGCACACTAAAATTTATCAACCGTCTTAAGGTGCGACTGGAATTCACGCGGCAAGAACTTATAAAAATTCGTCGAGAGACTGCCAGAAAAAAAAATTGGCATGATATGCATAGTGCTTTGTTACTAAATATATTTTTCTTCATAACATTTTTAAATTGGTTTTATATTGTCTGTTTACCGTCCGTTCGTTACAGCTATTGGAACTGGCAAAACCGTGCCGGATCCGGCGTAGTTGCGCGTTACCGGATGATGATTTTGATATACATACATTTTCATTCAGCAACAGAAAATAAAGACCATTAATAAAACTTTGTCGGTGACTTATAAAATTAATATTTGTTGCAGAATATTTAGCAAACCTGAGGACAAATGGACTTGGCTACTGAAAAATTTGGTCGAGTATCTATCAGCTGGGAGTATACTTATATTCGTTACAAAAAAAGTAAGTCGTATTCGAACATTAGTTGGAGGTTTTAAAACCTAGTACAAGAGGGTTACATTATCAATTAGCAAGTCTATGTGATAATATTGAAAGGAGATGGGAATTTTTGTAACGATAGTGAAAACGGTTAGTTTTATTTCTATGGATATTGGGACGATCTCGTGATGTAAAAAATGTTGGTCTGCCTGCTCTCAGCAGTTTCATCTGTGGGCTATAGGCCTTATTGTTGCGAAAAAATAATGATAGCCAAAATGGTACGTCTTGGTACTTATTCGAAGAATCACGTCTACAGGGAAACACGTTAGTCTGTCATAAAAATATAATTGTGCAAACATGTTCGTTTACTACAATATTTTGATTTGTTTGTGTACCCTATTGATACTACGCCGCGCACACTCACACGCATACCTGCCTTATTTTTATTTGTTTAAAACGTACCGTGAGAACCCCGAAGATCGAGTCGACATCGAGACGTTCCCTATGACACATGTACTAGACTCACCAGAGCGCTTTCGCCGCGTGTGTATCCTGTGAAGCTCCTTACAGACATTTCGAGTAATTGTAGCCTGTGAAGTGATACCTGAACCCTGAAAGCTGATGTGGCAAGTACCTAGCTATAAGTGCTCAGACCTGACTGATTTTCCACCTATCATTGTCGCCCTCCACGTGTAATCTACTGCCTAAACTCTTAAACATTTTGGTAGCAGAGCGTAGTTTTTATTAGGACCCCTTATTAGTAACGTAATTTGTTTAATTGAGAGTTATTTATTTGCTACTTTCCTTTGTAATTTGAACAAAACGTCTCGTCATATACCTAACCTATTTACAGTAAATTCCTTAATACCATTCGAGTACAACCCCTTTTAGATAAGTGTCGATTAAATCGATTAGCGCGTTAATTACCTACCCTTTGAGTGCAAGTGAGGTGCGCGAGCGCTTTGTTTCCCTATTGATCACGCCATTACCGCGTGACCGCGTGCGAGTTTTTTATGAGTTACGTTTGCTATACCCGGTGCATCTGTGCCGTTCCTTACTATTTGTTCCTTTACGCATCCTATTGGAATCTTTTGTGAGTTTAATTTACCTACCTTGTTTCTTGCGATTTAAAGTAAATAAAATGTCGGATACCGAAACCGGCAACGAGACCGTAAGGGCCGTACTTTACACGGATACAGCTGAATACCGTGAAGCTATAGGTGAACTCCGTTATATTAGTGACTGGTTTGATGATTCCCACCGAGTTCTTGAGACCTTTTCCTCCAATCGTATGCGAGCGCGTCTTTCCGACCTGCCACTTATGTGCGATAAGTTTTCTGCCGCTTGTTCGAAGCTGTTAGGTAATCTCGATCCTGCGATTTATGAACAAGAATATGTACAAGTTAAAAACGAGATGCGCGTAGTAAGGGACAAAGTAGACGACTTAAAAATTAAGTTAGACGAAATACGACCTCACCAATTTGAGACGTCTCGTACTAGCACCCCCTTCAAGGAAAATGAATCCCTGGCTATCGATAACCCGGCTAGTAAATTGCCTGACCTACCTATACCTAAGTTTGATGGCCGTCCCGATAGTTGGATCAGTTTTATAGACCAGTTTGATAGCGTGGTGGACAACCAGCCTAGCCTTACCCCGACTTTGAAGCTACACTATTTAGTAGGAGCCTTATCGGATGAACCTCGTCGATTGATACAACACCTCAAGATTGAGGCGGGCAATTACACCGTGGCCCGTGACCTCATAAAACGTAGGTACCATAACCTTCGTGTTTTAGCGGATACCCACATAGCTCAAATAATGATGCTCCCTATTATAACGCCTAAACTTTCCGGGTTACGTGTGTCGTTCCTGAACCCCCTGCTTTCGACTTATCGATGCTTAGAGAGATTGGAACTTCCTGTTAAACATTGGTCATACCTATTAGTTCACTTATGCCTTGCTAAACTGCCTTCAGAGTTAAAATCGAGATTTGAACGTCGTTATGGCGATAATCCTAATCACCTCCCTACTTTTGATCATCTTATTACCTTTCTTGAGGATGAATGTAGGCACCACGACAATGTAGGTAGTGCTTCTGTCGTTGACACTACTACCCCTCCTACTGTGAGCTCCCCTCTATTGCCTAAACCTAACGCGCGTTCCCCACCTCCTGCGAGAGCCTTTGTTACTTTTGCGACGACATCTAAATGTCACCTTTGTAATAGTACTTCGCATTACTTACGCGAGTGTCCCGATTTTATTCGCCTTCCTACACGTCAACGTGTTGCTTTTGTAAAAGAAGCCCGACTGTGCTATCGATGCCTGGATAAACACTCCATATCCCAATGCACGCGAAATTCTCGCTGTCGCACGTGCCGCCGTTCCAGTCATCATACGTCACTGTGTTATGATGACTCCTCTCCTGTAAATTACGACCGCAAGCGCTCATACCGAGACGTCGCGGCCTTAGCTTCTAACCAACCGCGGCAATCTCCACAAAGTCACTTAACGGACCGTGTGTCACCCCCACGTACTGAATGGCACCGTGTTCGTACCCCACCACCTCGTGATTCCCGTAGAGTATCACCTCCCCGTTCGGGCGGGCGATCTCCCCTTGTACCAAGCGGTAACCGTACTTATAATGCTCCTCTAGGTCAAAGAACCCAGGATGAACGTGCATTTCATCATAAGTACAAGAAGGCCCCACAATTCTGACTAGATAGCCCCCCTTCCATACCCGCTTTTACATCTTTACCTCGCAATTCTCTCGTTCTTTTACCTACGGCCTTGATTCATGTTAAAACCTCGTCTGGATATTATGTGGAAGCGCGTGCCTTATGTGACACTGGTGCTCAGGGCTGCCTTCTTACTACTGAGCTTGTTGTTGACCACATGAACTTACCTATCATTCCTTCTCCAGTTCCTGTTCGTGGAATAGGTAATGTTCAAGCAATTAATTCCCCGGGCATTGTATCCTTTTAATTTAAGCCTGTTAATTCTGCCTTTCCAGAAATCTCTACCAGTGCAATAGTTGTTGATGTGATTGCTGGTACCCCCCCAGAGGTAGACTTACCTAAAAGTGTAATTACCTGTACTAAGCACCTCCCTCTTGCTGATCCTTTATTTTACAAACCTGGTACTATAAGTGTACTTCTTGGAGCTGACGTCATTGGTCGCCTTTTAAGGTCCGAGCTGTTTGTGTCCCCTGATGGCCTTACTGCTATCTCGACGATATTTGGTTATGTCCTGTGTGGTCCTGTTTATGGAGGATTTACTGATTTGGAACCCCCCATGACTGGAGTCTCGCTGTCCCAAATAGTTGAAAAATTCTGGAAAATCGAAGAGGCCCCCCAATCTCCAGTTGCGAACCCCTTGGATATAGAGTGTGAAACCTTTTTTAAAGCTACTACCACTCGTGAAAGCGATGGTAGATTTATGGTTAGACTCCCTTTTCTTCATGATCGTCCACCTCTCGGTGATTCTAAAACCAATGCCTTACGGCGATTCCATAATCTTGAGAAGCGTTTGCAAGCCAATCCTAATTTTCGAGAGAAATATATTTCCTTTATGCGTGAGTACCTTGACCTAAACCATATGTCCCTTTCTTCATATGACTCGACCCGGGAACATTATTTTATCCCTCATCATGGAATTTTTGAGTCCGTTAGTGACAAAATCGTGTTGTGTTGGTTAAAAACCACTCCTCACCTCCTTCAGACTTTTGAGGCTAATCGTGTCTCCCAGATTAATAATAGTCCTACATCTAGTGAATGGAGGCACGTCCCCGGCTACATGAACCCTAGTGACTGTGCATCGAGAGGTATGTCAGTCACCCGACTGATCGACCACTCCCTTTGGTTTTCACCTTTGTGGTTGACGCAGTCTCCTGACAACTGGCCCGGTATTTCGGAACCTAACCCAAGTAGTGATCTCCCTGGACTACGTTGTTTAGTAGTCTCTGCCAATGTTCCTACCCCGGATCCCTCATTCTTATTAGAGCGGTATAGTTCTTTCAACAAGCTAATAAACGTGACTTGTTACCTAATGCGGTTTTTATTTCCTAAATCTTACTCGTCCTACCTGAGCCCTGAGGAACGGAGAGATTCCCTTTTGTTTTTAGTGAAAATTGTTCAAGTTACCTCCTTTTCTGATGAACTTGATCGCTTACGGCGTGGCAATCCTATCACTAACTCCCTGAGAAAATTGAATTTATTTCTGGATAACGGTGACCTAATTCGAGTTGGAGGTCGATTACGAAACTCCGATCTATCCTTTGATGCGCGCCATCCCCTTCTTCTACCTAAGAATTGTAATTTCGTGAACATCCTTATTTCACATTACCATCGCGAGAATGCTCATGCAGGTGTTAATGCAATTCTTGCCATGTTAAATAGAGAGTTTTGGATCTTGTCGGCACGCAGAGCTATTCAGCATGTGATTTTTAAATGCCTTCCCTGTTATCGTCTCAAGGCGGCTGTATCTCAACCCTTCATGGGTGACCTACCTAAAGACCGCGTCACGGCTGCTAGACCGTTTGACGGTGTAGGTACCGATTTTGCAGGACACTTTTTTACCAAAGTCCAGGCCTATAGGAACAAAAGGTTAGTGAAAAGTTACCTGTGTGTATTTGTCTGCCTTTCGACTAAAGCCGTTCACCTTGAGGTTATGTCAGACCTAACTACTGAAGCCTTCATTGCGGCTTTTTCCCGATTCGTGTCGCGTCGTGGTGTACCTCGCCTAATCCGATCTGATTGCGGTCGAAATTACATCGGTGCTAACAATTACCTGAAGGAGTTTCCTGTCTCAAAACCAGGCGGCTATTGGTTCTGAGCTTTCAAAGCGGAACATATCCTGGGTTTTCGATCCTCCTGTTTGCCCTCATTGGGGAGGTCTTTTTGAAGCTGCGGTTAAATCGGCGAAATCGCACCTAAAACGAGTAGTAGGTGATACCCCCCTTACGTTTGAAGAGCTGATTACTGTTTTTGCTAAAATTGAAGCAGTTTTAAATTCACGCCCATTGTGCCCACTTTCTCCGGACCCTAATGATGTCGAAGTGTTAACTCCCGGCCATTTCTTAATTGAACAACCCTTAACTGCACTTCCGGAGTACCCTTATAAAGACGTAAAATTGCATCGCCTTACACGGTTTCCGCTAATCCAACAAATTACCCAGCACTTTTGGTATCGCTGGCATTTAGAATACTTAAATACATTACAAATTAGAAATAAATGGACCTCTCCTTGTGATCCTCCTAAAGTGGGTGAGCTAGTACTCATAAAAGATGACAACCTTCCCCCTTTGCAGTGGCGTCGTGGACGCATTATTAATTTATACCCTGGCCAAGACCAAGTTGTTCGTGTGGTAGATGTTAAAACTCCTACCGGTAGCCTAAAGAGATCTTTGACGAAATTAGTTTGTCTTCCTGTCCAGTGAATTTCCTTTCCCTTAGCTTCCTAGCCTCGCCACCTCGCCCGCCCTAAACACGTCAAGTGTTTACGAGAAACACTTGACGTGTTTAGGGCGGGCGATATGTTTACTACAATATTTTGATTTGTTTGTGTACCCTATTGATACTAAAAATAAGGCAGGTATGCGTGTGAGTGTGCGCGGCGTGCACACTCACACGCATACCTGCCTTATTTTTATTTGTTTAAAACGTACCGTGAGAACCCCGAAGATCGAGTCGACATCGAGACGTTCCCTATGACACATGTACTAGACTGACCAGAGCGCTTTCGCCGCGTGTGTATCCTGTGAAGCTCTTTACAGACATTTCGAGTGATTGTGGCCTGTGAAGTGATACCTGAACCCTGAAAGCTGATGTGGCAAGTACCTAGCTATAAGTGCTCAGACCTGACTGATTTTCCACCTATCATTGTCGCCCTCCACGTGTAATCTACTGCCATAACTCTCAAACAATGTTCGTTTTGAAAAATCTTGTTTCCTCTTAAATTATGACGTTTAAATTCTAAATAACACGTTGGGCGCCAATCGAAAAAATGGCGCCCAACATGCTTTGTAAAAATAAACAAAAATCTTAAAATTTTAGCTGGAAGCGGAACAAACTGCAGCTAACCTGGGAGTTCAGGAATACGACGCGTTACTGCTCCACGGAGACATGGAACAGGCTGACCGTAACAAGGTCATCACCGCTTTTAGGCGTCGCGAGAGCAACATTCTAGTCGCTACTGACGTTGCTGGTAAGATTTCGCTTATAGTTCCATATATTCTGCAGCTTAACAAACCCTACTTTTAGTCTCTCTGATCGTTCTTTTTTAAAATCTTTGTTAATCTATATTACTTAGACCTATTATAATATAGGTATTTATAATAGTATGTGTTGCGCCCAGAACTATACATTTTTGTCAAAAAATCAACCATAATTACAACTGTGAAAGAGGCCACAGTGTTTACTTTCAAAATTAGTTTGTAATATTTGTAATCAGTTTTAGACCTACATAAAAAAAAATTTACAGCGAAATGTATTAAGGGGGTTATCAGACTACGCGGTATTCAGACAGACTTCTAAGACACAGCGTAGTGTACTAAGAGTTAGCCTGTAAGTTTGTCTGCCCCGTCTCGCTCTTTCACAGTACGAAAGAGCGAGATGGGAGATAGACTGTCTGAATATCGCGTAGTCTGATAATTCCTAAGCTTTTAACTGAAACCATTTATTATAATTATTTATATTTTTTTGCCAGCCCGCGGTCTCGACATACCGCACATCCGTACAGTAATAAACTACACAGTAGCGCGGGACATAGACACACACACGCACCGCGTGGGACGAGTGGGACGAGCCGGCGTCCGCGGGGACGCGTACACGTTGCTGGACCGAGTGAGGGACAAGGAGTTCGCGGGACACCTGCTGAGGAACCTGGAGGGGGCGCAACAGGTAACATAGTATTTATTCTCCTACCGAATTTCGGCCAGCTCGGCCAGCCTTAACGACATCAACCCGAAGTTATTATCGTATTATTATTTCGCTATCATATTGTATAGATTATTCAGCCAAGAACTTGGCTACCAAGTCTGCTTCTATTGAGCAGACCAATGACATGAATATGTTTTATTTTTGTGGCAGCTAGTGGTGACTGAGTTTGTTCCGGCGTTTTTTCTCAGCACTTGCCAGATTGTCTGTGTCTTGTCTCGAAGCGCTAGTAGGGCCCAAAAGATAAGGAGACATGTTCTGCCCCATATGGGCCATAATTGATTGATATTTTGACGTTCATGAGTGGCATTTTGTGTCCTAAATTGAATAAAGAATTTTTGACTTTGACTTTGTGCACAATACACAGGTTCACTCTATCCTATTACTCCCATAGTTCGGTTAAACGGTAATCCGATACGACGGAAGAGAGATCAGGATGTCTACTACGAAAAACGAAATACGATGTTGCGGACGATACGACACACTGACGATACGTAAGCGATAGACTTACTATAAAACGGTTTCGGATTTTGTTGCTTCAATCGGATCCATAGACATTTTTTCGGATGACTTTCGTGAATGAATGATATGGATGTTATTTACCGCTCTTTTCTCGGAAAACCGTAAGTAATAATAAAATGAACAATAAATGTGTATTTCCTTGTTTAAATACTTACAACAAGCGTTACATCTTTATCCTTAAGTGTAATGACAACTATTATTCAAACTAAATCAATATTTAAAAGAAAGCTTTTTCATTGAGAATGACTTTGATGGCTGAAAAACCTGTAGTCAAAACCTTAAACCAATTTTAAAAATAAATGTAGACTATTGTCTGTCATCTGTCTGACAGTGATGTTTGTTTGTTGATTTAAAATCAAAGGAAAAACATAATTAAAAATTTTGCCTTTATAAGTTAACAAATTAAGCTTAAACATTGCTTGGTACCTACCTAATTTGTGTACTGATAATTAATATTGGTAAACTAGGTAAATATTTGGTTTTTAGTGTATCATACAACTATTGATATTTTTAAAATATTTCGTCAAATGGAAAATGTTATTTATTGGATTAAAAGTTATAGTTTTTTATAAAAAATATTGCTTCTTATTACAGGTTATCATGACCATAACCTTATTAACCATGGGCCATAATCAAATTGGGACGCCCTAAGTCTGCTGAAGCTTCGTAAGATCTACTAGGATCATCATTATTCTCCAAGAGGATATCCTGAATCTCCTGTTGTAACATTGTAAAATATTTAACGTTAGCTCTTCTGGAGACCGTGTAATAAAATAAATAAATTATATGGATTTGTAATTATCATGTTTTTATTCAAAATCTTCATCGTCTGGAATGTTTCGTATGAAATTCTGACGAAGGAGCCCCAGATATCTCCTTCTCTCCATCATTTCTTCTATATTTTCCCTTCAGTTAGAAAGAAATAGGCAACAAAAACCTAAAACGACAGGAAACGTGGAGGGCTATCGTATAATTTGAGGTTAATTTCCAAAACACTACGTCAAAAAACGATCTATCGTCTGTCAGTTCTTGTTTCATGGTAGCATTTTCGATACAAAACGTCAAACAACGAACTTCGTATCCGATAACGGATGCGAAGCGTTTCGTAGTACGCAAAACGAAAAACGATTATCGTTTTGTCGGATTTCGTTTTACGTAGTAGACCTACAGAGGCTCTATTTTTGAATCACTCGCGTGCAGGTTTCTACTAATTTTCGTTCGTCATCTGAAACTCCCCATCTTCGAATTACTTGATCGACTGCACTCGATCGCTCGGAACCGCAACGAATGCCCTTACGTACTCGTCACAGAATGCGAGCGATAGAATAAACGTCAAAATGTAATGTTTTGAGTGAAAATTAAGACGCATTCGCCAACAGAATTTCATACGAGTGTTCAAAAATAGGGCCCCAGACGCAGGACCAACAGCTAAGCGTGCTTTGCAAGGCACAATGCCTTGTAATACCATTATCAAAATATTTGCGAAGAAGAGAATCCAAACTATTTTAAAACCTAAAATGTACGAAATGAATAAATTTCATTTCATTTCACAGGGGTGTTAACACCACCGACTACTTGACAGGGATTTTTGAGTTATTTCATGACAGAAATACCCAGGAACAAACGAACCAAGCTATCGTATTTCATTGGACAGTTGCTTGCTTTTGCGTAAAAAGTAACGAACTCTGTCTACAAACGTGTTTGCCTATCACATACTTAATTTATTGCAGCTTACACTTATGTAAATATAAATAAGGTCCAAACTCAAGTTGTTGTTTACCAGGAGGTGCCTGAAGAGCTTCTAAACCTGGCAATGCAGTCGGCGTGGTTCCGCAAGTCGCGCTTCAAGAAGGGCAAGGGCAAGAACCTCAACGTAGGCGGGTGCGGGCTCGGGTGAGTCTCTCTTATCACTAGATCAGAAGGGAGGGCCAGTCCAGATAAGCTAATCAGGACTGGCCCTAGTAGACCTTCCGGATTAGCTAATCAAGACTTGTGCACGTGTGCTTTCAACTCAGATAATAGGCCTTGAAAAAGTCCGGAATAGCTAATCCGGACGTGCGCAGGTGGGCCTTAAGGCATCAGTTAGATCAACATTAGTTCCTTCACTATGGTACCAGTGGATACCGACTAGTTATTAGTGGGTATCGTTTTCGGGGTGGGGGAGTACCACACAACCCCTGGTCTCCCCTGGGATCAGTGGCGTAGCGAATTATAGTCGAAAATTTTTTTTATCGAAAAACAAGGTGATCCATTTGACGCCCGAAATTGAAAATTGATTCGAGATCAAAGATCTTGGATCTTTGATCATCTCGATTGCGTAGCTATTGAACACGTATTTTGATACTGGTAATAGCCGTGGCTACAGTGGACCGTGGGATTTGCAATGGGTACTTACTCAAATAGCCGGGATTGATTTGATGGATTACGGGTTAGTTATTAATTTCGCGCGTTATATGCCAGGGGTGGCGAACCTTTTATGGGTTTTGTGTCGAAGAGATGTCAGTGGTGGCGAACCATTTTAGGGTCTCGTATCCAATGGATGATAGGGTCCAATGTCCAAGGGATTTTAGGGTTGACGACCCTTTATGGCTTTTGTGTCCAAGAGATGCCAGTGGTTTAGATCTGTAACAAAAAAAAAATATTGCGATGCTTCCGATAGGTAAGTCTTTCAATGACGAACCAAGTAAAAATGTGCCAAAAGGCTGTGTAAATAGAGTTGATTGTCGTCTACAGTTACAAAGAGCGTCCACGAGAAAACTGTTCAATAGCGGGATAACGAACCAAGTGAAAACGTGCCCAATGGCTGTGTCAATAGAGTTGATTGTTGTCTCAGATACAAAGTGCGTCCAGGAGGAAATATTATTTTTTAAATGTCAACGATAAAAATGTATGGAATAGTTTCAAGGAACACAAATCTTGTAAAACTTTGAATAAAGGCTATGACAATAGTGATTGAGTTTCTTCGCTGCTTCTTCTCAGCACTAGCCCAAATTTGTCCCGAAGCAATGGTAGGGTTCTATTTATGTTGAGACGTGTATAAGTGCTCCTTGTGAGACAATGTACAGAAATTAATTAATTTTATGAATTTTTAATCATTCAATTACGGGATAACGAGACAAGCGAAATCGTGCCCAAAGGCTATGTCAATAAGAGTTGGTTGTCGTCTACAGTTACAAAGAGTTACAAAGTAAAGGAAATAATTCAATAGCGGGATAACGAGACAAGTAAAAAGTGCCCAAAGGCTGTGTCAATAGAGTTTATTGTCGAGTGTCCGGGGGGGAAATCATTCAATAGCAGGATAACTATAACGAGACAAGTGAAAACGTGCCTAAAAGCTGTATCAATAGAGTTGATTGTCGTCTACAGTTACAAGGAGCGTCCAGGGCTACCTCAACACAACGACGACGCGCCCGCAGCGCCGGAGAAGGCCGGCGGGCCCGCCACCGACCGTCTCGCCTCGCTCAAGCAGGCCTTCCGCTCGCAGTACAACCAGGTAACAAGCAAAAATAATTTATAATTATTTCTATAACTTTAACAATACGTTTGCAACTTTTTACGAAATTAAATTTATTTTTGCTCACGAAAATTGATCGACTGTGTCATTCGGTAGGACTCGAACCAACGACTCTTCGCTATCCGGGCGATTACTCTTACCAACTGAACTATTTTTGTGAGCGAAATTTAATTTAATTTAGCATTCATAATTATTGAAAAATCAAAACACCTGACTGCAAAAATTATTATATTATTGAATGGCCTATTCACTGGCTTTCATTTGATACCCATATTGCTATGATATGGAAAAAATCAACCCCTTCCCCCCTTTGTTTCCACTTGCGGGCGCCATTTTTAAAATGCATATAGCCTATGTCACTACTACAATTCGGTATGTAAAGTAAAAAAACAACCTATGGTAATTTTAAAAGCATTTAGAGATTGTATGCCCATAATCACTAAAATTGAAAGATAGGGCGCTTATTTTTACGAAAATACGGAGTATAATTTTGCCCTAATTTGCCCTCTAAACGCACCGGACACCGACATAATTCTGACGTTACTATTTGCATGTGTTAGAGTTCGAGGAAAAAGTTTGCTTCCAAAGACAATCCTGTAAATACGAAAGAAAGTCGTCATATGCATGCTTATGACGTCACAAATTTAAATTTTCAATATCGTATCAGCCTATTGCAGTCCACTGTTGGACATAGGCCTCTCCAAGACTGCGCCAACTTTCACGATCCTCCGAATCCAGCCACCACCAGCCACCTTCCTTAATTAAAATTTTCAGTAAATTAGTACAAAATAAGTACTGAAAAAAAAATCCAAATACTCAAATTACTTTCATAACTTAGTATTTTCTTCAAGAAAAAAATATAAAACATTCACTTTACGTACCGAATTCTGACGAATTCAACGACACCTCAAGCCGGATCCAGACGAGTGTAACGCGTAATGTATTCTAATGAAGTAAATCGCGAATTTTGTGCCTGACACAAAATTCGCGTTACTTACTTCATTTGAATACTGATACGGAATAACTCACGACGAACATTACATGTAACGTCGCTGATCCATTGGCTGTCGGTTTTTAGCGCGAACAAAAAGGCGCTCGCAGTGCCGTCCACACGGTTGATGCTAAATTACACGTAACCTTACATTACACGTTACACTCGTCTGGACCCGGCTTCATATGTCAAAAAATGTTCAGCCGTTTGGGCTATAGGTCGCGCCAAACAATTATACATACATAGATACTCTTAAAAAAACATAACCCACCTTCCGCAGTCGGGTAACTAAACAGTGTTTGGAATGAGTGAAATGTGAAAATACTACCGATTTATTCAATTTTAATTATTGACTTTCACCAAACTGCCTCTTCTCGGAAATTAGAATCTTTATTTTCCCCAAAAGTTGTCTGAAAGAGTTCGCTTTTAGCGGTAAGATCATCAACATTGTACAGAAACAATTTTCGACGCTACCTTGAATTGAAACCTGAGGTATCTTGTACAGAGGGTAGCGTACGGAATAGTACACCAACGAAATAGTAATAGAGTACCGTTGACACCATTCGGGCAAAAAAACAACTAACCCTTTTGGAAAATAATCGGTTTGTTTCAGTTCACAGCATCCTCAGACCACTCATGGGAGCAGACGGTGCAGAGCATCCAGCCCGGCATCAACGCGCCCGCCGCCACTTCCTCGCAGGATAAGACCGACCGTGTGCGCAAGAGTGGCAAACGCAGTCGCTGGGAGTAGCACCCTCTACGCATAGACATTGTCTGTCAGACAACCCATTAAATGCATCCAAGATAGGAAAAAGTCGTCATGCTGCGCTAGACTGAGAACGTCTTTCTACTCATAGCCAATAAATAATTTTGTCAATGATAATTTTCTTATTTATTTCAGGCAACAAAACACATCGGTAACGTTGGCTGATAATCAGAGATCAGAGAAGGTTGATTGATTTGATGTACTTTAACAGCGCTAGAATAATATGGATACTTATGCCTTTTTTGAAAAACCCATACCGCAAAATTCCGGTTTATATCAATAACATAATATTTTACTCATTTTATGTCACCTGAAATTACTTCGTTTGGCACTTTACACAACTTTGTTCTTTTTATTTTTACAACAAGAATACTATTTTAAGTTTAATACTTTGAGATTCCGGAATACCGGATACATGTCTATATTAATATCAATGTTTGCGGTCATTGACCCCCAAATAAATCTAACTACTCCGATCTCTGCTGATAATAAATACGTTATAGACTAGACATGCGGAAAATCGTTCACTGAAGTGAAATGAGTGATATAATTCAGTGGGAGCTAAAGATATGTATCACTCATCTAGTTAAATTAGTTCATTTAGTTCAGCAGATCTATCAAAATCTCACTCACTACTTCATTCAGTTTAAATGTATCGTGTACTACAGAGAATTCTAATGACGAAAAATAAGATTTATAATATTAGGCAACATTATTTATAATATAGGCAGTCTAGAATTACGAATTAAAAACATTTTCATTAATTTCGAAGATATTGTTACGCGAATTGACAAAAGATGTAAAGTGTTATTTATGTAGGTAATGCACGAACGTTACGTATTAATTAGTACCGAAAATTTTACAAAGAAAACTGGCAGTGCAGTAGCAGAATACTGCAGTCTCGCTCTTGCAGTATTAACAAATATATCCGTACGTTTTACTCTCATATCACTGAGTTACTGATCTAAATGAACTGCTTTGGACTATAGTGAGTGAGTGATACATATGAACTAGATAGGTGAAGTAGTTCAATTATATCATTCATTCAGGAACTACCCAAACATTATAGACTCACATCACATACATTATAAAATATAACCATAACACTCCCATATACACACACCAAACTACACAACGTTAGCGACATGGGAATAAAGAAACTTGAAAAAAAGTTTTGTTGGGGCAACAGCGGTGAAGTGTGGATAGTGTGAGTTTTCATTCAGACTCAAAATTCATTTTTTGCCAACATAGCTTTTGTGATTTGCCCGAGGACGTGAAAGTATTTTTTTTTCAGATCTCAGGCAAATCTAAATTAAATTGTGTGCGAATGTTTGTCAGTCATTCACTCATTCATTAAGATTGACCTTTCATTCATTTTTGTATTAGACTGTCATACCTTGAAACAGATAATTACAAATGGTCATTAATATTGTCATTATTCCTGTGCTAAATTATCATTAATAATGCTATGATAGTTCGGATAGTTAATGTCTACGTCACCATGGTGATAGTAAATTTTGTTTTTTAATAATAAGCGTTTTTATTTTGTATAAAGATTAATGAAGTTAAGCGTGTATAAAAGAAGTAGGTTTTATGTCGTATATCAGTGTAACTTATCAATAGCAAGAAAAAACACATCTTTCTCATTCTCTATATAAAATAATTGTCCCAAACATTGTAAATACATAATGCCTACCTAACTGTATTAAGAAATAAAAAAATGTGTATTGTATCTCTGAGAACGTATTTTATTCTGAAGTTTTAATCTTATAATAATACAACACTTCATATTTTCTTAAATCAATAAGACAAATATACTTTTTTATCAAACAGCACCAAATGCCCAAAATAGATATTACATACAAATAAAATACATACTGTAATTTAGTCTGATTTCGAGATCACTCTTTAAAAATAGTATCGGATATTTCTTTTATTCTTGTCGAATGGTAGAGTTGGAAATATCTTGAAACATTCATTAAAAAAATAAACACGTTAAGTCTAATCTCTTAACTTCTTAGGAAGAGGAAGGTATTGTATGTCTAAGAATTTTAAACTTTTTGTGCTCTACATACTATTTAGGTAAAATTTGAATGATATACGACATGTATAAAAGCGACTGTGTTAATATAATGTCCTATTATGTTCAGAGTGGAATAGACTACTGTATGTGGATGACTTCATGTTATCTGTAAATAGAAATAAATGATATTTAAGTTTATTCCGTTTGTTTTTAATAACTACCTACAAAACTCAACCCAGGCATGCGGTGAAAACTAGGCTTTATCGTTAGGTAAGTGGTAACAGTGATATGACAAACATGTTCGTAAAAAAAGGTATTTAAAACCAAAACTTATGTCACTCGTTTTCACTGACAAAATATATCACATTCGTAAATAAGCATAAAATCAGTGTATATCGTTAACCTGACACCCTGTATAGTCGTAATGCGTCATCTTATGAAGTTGTAAAAGGGTTATTTTGCAACAAAGCAGTTTAAAAAGTGTAAAAAAAGACCACATATTTAAAATAAAACTATACTATAACCAACTATACTATAATTGTAAATAAATGCTATTATGATATAAAGGAGTTAATGGAAGATAATTATATGTATAGTTAAACTAAAATAGATATATGTACATGCCTTTCTATCACCCTTAGAATAAAAATAGTTTATATTATACTTTCAATTGTTTATTTATTTAAACTTTATTGCACCAAAAAAGAAAGTACAATTGGCGGACTTAATGCCTTAAGGCATTCTCTACCAGTCAACCGCGTGGGAATGCAGAAAGATAATCAGTGCCGGAACATTTAGTATTGATATATTTTTAAGGAAAATTTAACAAAATACTGTAAAAATAAACGTAATACTAGAAACTAGACTACTACTAGATACATACATATACAATTGATATGTTATAATAATGTATAACTTATTCCTAATGCAAAAATAATAATATTGTTATGTAGCAATTCTATTATGTAAAAATAAAATATATAGTAATTTACACTAAAATGTAGACCTACATAGGTTACATGTTTGTTGCTGTGCCCTACCGGGTGTGCACTACTGTACTAGTGTTACTATTTAAGTTAATGTCCTCCTAGCCGAGTTTCAACCACAGCGGCCTATCTCAACAGAGATTAGCCAACTGCGCAGGACATATTATAGTGCACAAGTTTGTGCGCAATACACAGGTGCACTCTCTGTTCCTTCACTCTCATAATTCGGTGAGACGGCAGTCCGACATGACCGTAGAGAGATCAGGCGCAGGACCAACGGCTTAACGTGCTTTCCGAGGCACGGGGGTGTTAACACCACCAACTTCTAGGCTCCGGAGCTGTGTCTGAGTAATTTCAAGACAGAAAAACTCAAACACTCGGCCCGACCCGGGATTCGAACCCGGGACCTCGTGGATAGTACCCAGCGTGCTGACCACTAGACCAACGAGGCAGTCTAACGAATTATTTAAGTTACAACCTGTGTACTTGCAAATTAATAATAATAAATAAATAGTGTAACTGTAAACAGTCTTATCCTTTATGGGGTTATATGGTCATCAATACCTACAACTTCTCTAGTCAGTATCGAAATCCTAAAAAATATAAGGTCCTTCATACAATCTGTTACCTCGACGACATTGTATGGGGAGCCAATATTTTTTCCACGATAGCGGTCATGTCTCCATAGTAAAAATTGTAGGTTCAATACCTGCTCATATTAGCCCTTAAAGGATAAGACTGTTTAGTCTGATATGCTGGCTTGGTTACTTTACAGCTCAATCGTGTGTGGCATCATTACTTAAAAATCGTGAAACGTACACGAATATTCGCGGCGATATTGTATAATCGTTGGCAATCAAACGCCGATGGTAAAATATTATTGCGCGCGTAACGGCAGCAGTGGAATTGGCGCCGTTAACTGCCACTCGACACGTATACCCTGTGATTGAGTTGTGAACTGAATTAGAGTTCTAGTACTGGCCATTATCAAAATCGATATCACTTAAGTTCCTTTACGTGTCCAACATTGTAAACAATATTTTTATTACTTTTATAACATATATTAGTGAAAAATAATATTTACCAAGTGCTCTAAACAGCTGCATATATTAAACGATAAACTACCATATTAAGATGTAATTTTTGTGTCTATCTTATTTCAAATGAATAATTTCGTTAAAAAGGAATGTCAAGATTGTTTACAATGTTGGACAAGCAATGAAAAACTGACTTTAGTAGAAACTGACAGCCGTGGGACATTTTCAGGTCTCCCTTTGCCAGCCATTGGGGGACTTTAAACAATCTGTTGTTAACCAGCGTTAGATCTAATTAGTAATTGTCACTTGAAGTGCTAGTTGAAAATTGCAATAATTTTAAAACTTGTTTTTGAAAGGCGAAGTCTTAGAAAAGGCGTTGCATAAAGAAAAATAATCACTACGCACTTACATACCAGTGTAATTCATATAACATTTCAACACATTTACTATCGAAGACCAAAACTGGTCGTCTATTTATCTTTAAGCGTTTCTCACACTATTTCCAGCCTAATCTACATCTACACTTCTACACTAATATTATAAAGAGGAAAGATTTGATTGTTTGTTTGTATTGAATCGTCTCCGAAACTACTTGACCGATTCAAATGACATTTTGTACAGACATAGTTTGAGATCTTGGCAAGGACATAGCACTTTTTGTCGCGAGATAAAATCATCAGGGGGCGAAGTGCGGGATGAAAGTCTATATGAAAATGAAAATCAGACCTATGGCGCGGGCGATGTCGCGGCGAACTGCTAGTCTTATATAAACTTACGAGTACCTAAGTAAAGTAAGTATCGCACTAAATAAAAGCGACGGATGCAGGTGAACTTAAAGATGGAAATTTGATCAAGGCTAGATATGATTTGAACTTCATTCTATGATTAGCTAAGATGCAGTCAACGTGGTTACATGCAACCGCCATGTATGATTTTTTTAATGTCTACTAGGAAATCCAATCTAGGCTAGAAGCCTAGGACCATCCTAGTATCTTCAGGGTGGAGAATACCTGAATGAATGAATGAATTAATGATTATTTATTTGCATTAAAACATGGTACGTATATATACTAGTCAAAACAAAATAGGGGCCACCACGTTTTTTTAGTTTTCCAATAAATGTATTATATTTAGGGGTTGATAAATTATTGAACTTAATTTATTGATTAATTTTTAATGTTTTAACATTAAAATAACAAAGACAAATTTGAAAATTAAAATTTGAAACAATCTTATTTTTTTCTCATTTTTTCACTTTTTTAGTACCGTGTATGCCCTCCTCTTTTGTGAATGCATTCTCGAAGCCTAGAGGGTATACTCTCTACCAAGTGGCGAACTGTTTCTTATGCAATTTGTTCCCAGCTTGTTTTCAGCACATTAATGAGCTGTCTTTTGTTATGCACAGGTTGGTTTGTGTTCCGAACACTTCGTTTTAATAAATCCCACATGTGCTCGATTGGGTTATGGTCCGGACTGTTGGCGGGCCTCGGTAAAACCTGTATACCAGCTTCCTCTAGGGCTTCCCGGGTGGCTCTTGCTGTATAAGCGCGAGCATTGTCGTGCATTAATTTAAATCCTGCACCAATTCTTTGTGCAAATGGCACCACATGGAGTCTTATGACCTGTTCAATGTATCGTTGAGCCGTTACCGTACCTTCTTTGAGAACTGCGAGCTCGGTTCGACCGGACATCGAGATTCCGCCCCACATCATTACATTGGGACCCCCAAATCTGTCACTTTCATGGATGCAGGCATCCGAAAATTGCTCACCCTCTCGTCTCCAAACTCTAATGCGACGATCGTCACTAAAAAATTTTACTTTGCACTCATCAGTGAACAATACTGTGCTCCAATCATTTGTGACCCAGTCCTGTTGGTGTCTTGCGAAAGATAAACTGTTCGCACGATGCGCACTTGTCAACGGAATTCGCACTACATGTCTCCTAGAGAATTATTGGACTTCGTGTAACCGATTCCTAATCGTTTGGTCGCTAACACGAGTACCCGTCGCCTGGCGCAAGCGATTTTGTATGGAGCAAGCGGTGACGAATCGCTCTATGCGCGCAGTTAAGCGTATGTAGCGATCTTCTTGTGTTGTGGTTGCTCGAATTCTTCCAGATCCCCGTCTTCTGGTTACACTTCCAGTCTCTTGGAATCGATTCCAAGCATTCTGGATGACTCTTCGTGAAAATCCCAGCTGCAGAGCTACAGAACGCTGCGAATGCCCTTCTTGTATCAATGTTATGGCTCTAGTTGCGGTTTGCACGTCCATATGTCTACGATTTCTCGGCATTGCTCTTCGAAAATGTTTATTCTCACTCAAACTTAGCAAAATTTAACTGCTCGCGCACGAATTCATAGTTGGAATGACCTAAAACTTCGTTTAAAAAGTTGGGTAAATTCAAGTGGTTACAAAAAAATTTTCAAACTGTCACCCACTTCAAAAACTATGGAAGCTGCAAACTCTCACGATGTTCGTTAACACTTAAGGTAACAAAAAAGGTAGATACTTAACATCAGTTAGAAATTATTAAAATCGGTCCAGATGTCGAAATAAATAAGTGACCCTTATTTTGTTTTGACTAGTATATATCAGGTCTTAATATTAGTAAAAGTGAACAATCATGTTTCATCGATGTAACGATAGGCAAACATTTCGTCGTCATGCAATATTAACTAATAAGCAACAATACGGTAACGAAAATATTTATGTCCAGCATTGAGATTGGTAGGAGTTTTAAATTTAGATAATCAATAAAATTAAAATGTAAATAATAACGTAAATGTCATAAAATAGCAGGTATGATGTCAAGTTGTCAAAAATAAACAGAAATATATAACATGTCAGGTATTAGGTGATAACAACGTAACCTAGATGCTACAACTACCGAACCACAAAGAAATCGACAGCTAGCTTGATTTAAAAAATATTAATAATAATAATTAAGCAATTTTATTTTATTTAATGTACGGATAACAGCACGTCAAGGAAAATACTGTGTCTCATAGCAGTTGTAGCTTAGTACTTAGGTAGGTGCGCCTAATAAGAGCCGACCCCAAATAAGGGTCACCACTTCACCAACTTCCCGCACGTAATACTTAAACCAAAACGGATATCGCGCGGCCCCTCCCCAGTGACCAATCACAAAAATGCAACAACAATCATAGCTTTCGCGCCGGCCATTTTGTCAGTGGCTCCGTGTCTTCCTCAAGGAAGTCGACGTGACGCAATTTACAAAATCTGAATATTAATTTTTGCTTTGTTAAGTGATACATCCCGCACGTTTTGTAATAATTCGGCAATAGCAGTGTTATAATACTTTCTGAGAGTGGACTGACGGGGTGAGTTACCAAAATTATTGCTTTTTTATATCGTTTTTGTTTGCTTTTCTCAGAACATTGCTTTTCTAAGTGCCTTATAAGGTCCACTATGTTGTCTTCAAATAAGAGCCGGTCCTTATTACAGCTACAAGGTAATAAGATCAACGAATTATAAGGTAAAATGGTGCCATTGTTTAAATTTACAAGCGTGTATTTTGATTTAAACATTTATGTTGACGAAAAAATAATAATAACGATAAGTAAGAACTTGCAACTTCTGGTATCACGAAGAAAAAGTAGATCCCAGCAAAGACTGATATTTTAGTCATATATTTTTTGTCCTGATTGTGTGTAACATTCGCAATGAATGTTGACTTAGTTTCCTTAATTGATTAGTAGTAACTATTATCATATACTATCTCATTATTAGGCGATGCATTCTTTGTTTAAAGTTGTTAATTACTTGAATTCTTATTCTTTTTTAAAACGTTCTCCCACAAGTTAACTTAGTATTTCGTTATGTTGTTTATTGAATAAAAATAAATATATTACGTATAATTAGGATAAGCAAATAAAACACACTTGGAATATACGTGCATACTGTTCTCCTTTACTTAAGCTGCAATGGTTGCTCTTCTTTTGCTTTCATATACTTAATAAGGACCAGACATACCTTATAAGGTCCAAGAGCTAAGAATGAAAAAAATACTGAATAGTAACATTTTGTGATTTACTTTACAAGAGATAATAAAACACTGCATTTATATACTTTCTTTTTTTATTTATTACTATATAATAGATGACTTATAGCATATATACATTTCCTTAGACTTTATAAGGGCCACGACACAAATTTACAAGATTTTTTGTTACATCGTTCGAGACCACGGACTTAATAGTATTTTAAAGCCGTTGCTTTTAAAAGATGTGATTTTTCTAGTAAACAAACGCTTTAAACTCGTAGTTCAATAATGGACTTTATTTGGAACCTTAGTGCCCAAAAAGGATCGCAGACTAGCTTTTAAATATCCCTATTTTGGAAGGAAATGGCCATTAATGACTCGATTTTGTACCATATGTCGCATTTTAAAAAAAACATTTAATATGATCATAGTGTCTTACAAACTATCGCACTTCCCAAAATTGATTTATAACGATTTCCAAAAACTACGCCCTTATAAGGCGCTCTTACCTTATAAGGGATTTTGCAACAAAATAAATCGTTTGATGTATTACCTACCTAACCACTGTACCTGCGTCCTACTTACTTCAGGCGTAGCCTTTCAAAACACCGGTCGGCTCGTGCCAAAGTCCTCCCAAAAGGGAAAAAGGTAGCTAATGTGAAATCCATGTTCACAAAACGTGTAGTTTTTCCATCTACCCTACGATCTACTCTAAGACCTTACGTAAGACGTAAGTGCGACATGGCGTAGGCTTCAACACAAGATAACATCGAGACAAGGATTACAGGCGAACTCCACGCGATAGATTCTCAATCATTCTAAAGGAGATGACACACTGCATTAAGTACCTTCTATCGTACACAGGCGTAGGCACAATAAATTAAGTACCTTCTATCGTAGTTAGTACTAAAGCTTACTAGCAAACATAATTATTGAAAAAACAAAACACCCGATTACATTTTTATTTTATTTTTGAAATGGCTTTCATTTGATACCCATATTGCTTTGGCAAGGAAAAAATCATTCCCCCTGCCCCCATTGTTTCCATTTGCGGGCAACATTTTGTAAATGTATAAAGCCTATGTCACCTATGTCACTACCACAATTTTTTTGTCGAATTTAACGACACCCCATACCACATGTCAAAAACTGTCCAGTCGTTTGGGCTGTATAGGGCGTGTCAAACAATTATACAAACATACTCTCGAAAAACATAACTCCCCTTCCGCAGTTGGGTAAAAAGATAAAGGAGATACCAAGGTGTGTGTGCATGATATCTAATAACAACGCGAAAACTTTTGTTCTGTATTTTAGAGAAACACTACCATTCGCTCAAAAACAAGGATAGTCGATGTGGACGAAAAGGTTGAAGTGCGGGTGGCCCGACCACGTACGCAGAATGCATCCTGAGAGGTGGTTTCGAATAGTCACATATTGGATGCCCTCGGACGGCTATCGCCGAAGTGTGAGGCCAAGGAAAAGATGGTGTGACGATTTCGGTAATTACCGAACAGGCATGGCAGATTCTGGCACTGTATAGAGGGATAGGTGGCGAAGTTTGGGAGAGGCCTTTGATAAGGCTATGTCAACAATAATATTCGAGAGATTTTTTAATACCTAGCTAAACTACAAAATAAATAACAGCAGCTAGTAGGTAGGTAGGTAGTGTTCAATTATTATTTTTTTAATTCAATCGCTTATTTACTAGAATTCATCATACTCGTAACTCCATGCAATTCTTTGCAATCCAATTTGCGATCCAAGTATCTAACTAAGGTGTAACCTGTAACGTTCTTAGATATCTATATTGAGAGGGCGAATGTATACACTCCATTAATAAATTAGAAGTTGTAGTGAGGTTCGTTGGTAAGTTAAGTTAGGCTAAGTTGTTCGGCATAGTTGTAGGACGAATACGATGGCATATTTGTCATAGTTGTCAAAAGCCAGATGCTTTTCTGATGGCTTTCGTGATAGACTTTCAAGTTTATATAGCACTAATTCACTTACTTCATTTTCCAGATTCAAAGAAATTAGTTTTTTAAGTCCTTATTACACCTAATTACAAGGTGGATCTAATGACGGCCGTCTTGGTGTAGTGGTTCGGTTGCGGGTTCGAATCCCACAGAGGCCATATGTTTGTGTGATGAGCACGATCATTTGTACTTCAAGTTGTGGATGTTTATAAATGTATATAAGTATGTCTATCCGTTATCTTAGTCACCATAGCACAAGCTCACGCTTAGTTTGGGGCTAGGTAAGTAATTTGTGTTTGTTGTAACAATTTATTTATTTATTTATTTAATGTTAAGAGCATTTTTCTTCTAGTCAAATCTCTAGGTAATGTATTATAGTTATTTCATAATTTAGTTTAGTTAACTAAAATTAATTAAATTAAACTAACCTCATAATTTATTCATTATTTTATTTAGCATGGCCGAAATGTAATTCGTTCATGGTTTTAATATGTTGGTAAAGTTCGGTAAAAAGCACACAGGTAGCCTTCTCTTAGGCAAATGAAAATAGTGTCCATTGTTATTATCAGTAGGTACATGTTTTAATAGAGTTAAAATAACTCAAGCAGCAGCTGAAACGTCTGAAAAGAAACTTTGTTAGCCTAACTAGGTACTATCAAGTAGTAGGTCCTACTAAGGAGGCCTGTGCCTATAAGGGGTGCCACTGCGGTTAAAATAGTTTTCCCTAACCAAATCTCACACGTGCGCGAACTAGGTACAGTCGGCAGCACGTCATTACCCATTTGAACCACGAAAATAGCTTTTATTGCCAAGGGAATAGAGGCGGTCTCTAGGTCAAAGTGGGGTAGTGAGACGTACCTATTACATTCTCGGAATACTTAAAACGGCAAGTTCGCCCCGATTTGTCCTAATTCCGCCAGCGTGTGTTCCGCTCAAATTGAAAACGAAATGAACTCGCGCCGCTAGTTTAGAAACATACGGCGACGGGTTGCGAGCTGGCCCGTTTTGTATGGCCCAGCATTTTTTACTTGGCAGGAGTTTCCGCATATTCAGACTATAGGTATACAATGTGCGTGGTTACTGATGTTGAAGATTTGATGCGGTGATTAAGAAGCAATATTGCAACAACTTTATCAATAGGATCAACTTTGGAAACCAGATTTTTCTTTCTTTTTTATACTAAATCAGTTGTGAAGATTTGTATAAGGGGGTGTTCTTGTAATAGAGAAAGATGTTGCAAGCAAACTTATCTAGGCTCCTATACCAGTGACATTTTGTAACCTGGCTGATACTTAGGTAAAGGAGACGATTAAATAAATGAACAGACTTTTGAGTTATTCCTATCTAGAAGGTTTTTCTACCGCTATGAGGCATTTCTCTATCTGACCAGACAAACCTTTGAGCTAAGCAGAAATAACTAGTCGTGTGTGGTGTGCGATTCTACATATAGAGTGTTCCTCCCTAAAGGTTGTGAACTTGTGTTAGAGCATAGTATTTCCTTGACGGTAAGTTATTTGGTGTTTCATCGTAAGAAACTTACGGTTTTGCATTTTGTGGTTTCGTTTTGCAATTTGTGGTTTGATTTTGCATTTTGTGGGTTATAGCGTTGAAATGAAATGAAATTGTTTATTTCACAAGTCACGTTAAAAAACACAGATTAAATTTATTCATCACCTGAGTAGGTACACATAAACCCTATTTATAAATCCAGCACAATCTACCGACTAATAGAACCTAATGCTAGGATGAGACCAGACGTGGATGGATGACCAGTGCGCGTGGATAGCGCGAACGAACGTGATAGCACATCTCACAGACAGTGGTTTGCACGTCGTCAATAAGTAGCCATTTTGTTAGCCACGCGCGGGCCCAGTCACAAATATATGCCCGTATGTTTGCACGATTCTCTGAAAGTTGGGTAGTATTCATTTGTGGGGGTAATCAGTAGTTTGGAGCCGCTTCAACTCTTGTTCCACGGTCTACTGCGTTTTGTTCTTTCAACTGCACGTATGGAATAAAATTTAGTAGCTGCAACATAAAAGTATAGATACTTACAATGTAATGAAACCAAGAAATGGTTTGGTTTGGAACTATCTATCCTTATAAATATTGACTTATCACACACGGTTTAATAACTCGTACCTAATACTAATACGTGCCTGGTAGGTAAAATTACTTACTACCTATTTATTATAGCACAATTAAATCGGTGCTAAGGCTAGCGTGAGCTACACGAATTAACGCGTGGAAAACTTCGTATTTAGGTAGGTAATATTATAGTTATCTGTACTTTAATTTGAGATTTGTAACAACTTATATAGCTCATTAATGTTCCCTTCTGCTTTTCGGTAACATAGTTCCCCGGGACTTCGCCTGCGCTAAAAGTCGGATGTTCCATACAAACTTTCACCCCCCATTCCCCCCTTATAATTTTTATATCGCGATAAAAAGGGGCCTATGTCCTTCCCAGAGTCTCAAACTCTGTACCAAATTTCATTTGAAACAGTCCAGTTTCGGAGCCTATTCAATACAAACAAACAATCAAATTGTATTTCCTCTTAATATTAGTGTAGATGTGGATTTATCCTCTACGGTATCACCACATTGCGATCATGGTGACGTTGATTCATGAATTTCGGAACAAAAACACGTATTATTACATCAAGATAACGATTAAACTTTGCCCTACAAAGCTGTTATAAAACTTTTAAAACCTCCATTTTGAATCTTCATAGCCTGTAAATCTACCGCGTTGAGTTTCTATACAAACCTAAGTATACACGTATGCTGGCAAGTTCTTAATAGCTTTTTAATTCCGCTGAGCAGGCGCCCTACTTGCTGGCGGATAAGCGTTTCGGCTGATAACGAAACTATGTCAGCCTCGGCGTCTTCGTTATAGTTTAGGCAGAACAGCCAGGTAAAGTTGTACTTGTACAGGTATCTCTATCTAGGCCATTACAGATAATGAAAGAATAGCGCTTTTTTGAAAAACATTTAACAAAAATCGGAGGCTGCAATGTCATAGAACCTCACTAACCTCACTTCCTGTTTAAACATAGCAGTAATATCTAGGTATTTGTGTATAGCCAATACGTAAATAAGAGTTAAAAAGCATTGAGTTTTAAAGTCTAATAATACGAGTAGTGGCACTTGAGTTCTTTTTAAAAACTCAGATCTTTCTGTCCCGCCTATGGCCCCCGAATAAATTTGAAATTTAGCCCACACACACAAATTCTGATGCAAGACAAGACAAATGCAAGACTCAAGTCCAAGACCTGCTCAAGTTTTAGAGTCTTTAATAAATACTTGAGTCATAACATGACCACGAGAACTCGATCGATCAGGACTGAGTATTCCGAGTCCCAGTTCTGAATGTTATTCTCTCACATAACAATGATCATGAACATATGTCTACTGAGTACCTACTCTGAGCTCTTGTATTTTGAGTGTGATTCGCATACTTATATGACCATGAGCATGTCTGTTCTGTTTGTGGTGTGTCCCCGCGACACGGCTATGGCCCTCATTTGTCTGGGGAATTGTTTTAGTTTGCGACACCTTGTTTAACAAACAAGTTAAATTATATATTACATCATGTTGGTTTATCAAACCTGGCAGTGAGGTAGCATTAAGGATTTTATTAGGTTGGTAATATAATGTACTTCATGAAGAATATATCTACCTACCTCATCAACTGCTTTAGTCGTTTGGGAGTATATTACCTCAACATCATCATCCTAGCGTTATCCCGGTTGTGCACTCGCACGCGCACGTTATGAGAGTATATGGCAGATCAGGTAATTACAGTGAAGCGACTACCATCTGACCTCCGTGACCCTGTTAAAAGGGGAGCCTGACCAGTTTTGGATCATGGTTATACATTCAATCACCTGAATATGCAGGTTTCCTCACGATGTTTTCCCTTACCGTCAGAGCATCGGTTAGAGAAACAACTAATGTACATAACTTAGAAAAAGTCGTTGGTACATGGCGGCACGTGGGGTCGAACTCGGCTCCTCCCGCATGAGAGGCAACCCGCTAGCCACTGCGCCACCGACTTCAAGTTCAAGTTTCATAAATGGAACATCTTTTTTTGCGTCCACCATACTTTCGCATTTGTTGCAAATGCAAATCTACAATAACTAATTTGACTTTTGTGTAAGTAGTTTTGTGTTAGTAATTATTTAAGGAATTTGTTTTTACGAAAGTAAATTTTGCACACAAAAATTGTTCGACCGTGTCGTCCTGTAGCACTTGAACCCACGACCCTTTGCTATCCAGGCGAATGCTATTTTAACTGAGCTACGGATGACGTTAGTGTGTCGACGATTTTTTGTGTGCAAAATTTACTTTCGTAAGTTTTGTGTATTCATATGGGAATCGAACCCCCAGGATTCGGAGTAGAAGGATTGGAATTTACTACTGGATTAGAAGTTACTAACGCTTGTAGTAACTTCTACAACTTTAATAAATTTATAAGAAAATGAAGAGATTTAATACCTATTGATTAGGTAAGTACATCGATCAGTAGCACAGAACACTTGTACTATATTGATAGTTAGAGTTAGAATGGAAGAAGTTAGAATACCTAAGTAACAAGAAACAGTCAGCGATGGATCTACATGTTTAAAGCTAAGCTCATTCGAATCCGAAAAATGTTTTGGAATTAACTCCATTCCCCTACGAAGTAGTTTTCGCTCCAACTCTTATCCGACCGATCGGACGTTGTAAGCAACAACAAAACAAATAATGGACAGCGAACTAAACGCTTCCGCGCTGCGTGGCACTGTGGGTCGAAACGCCATTTTGAGGGACTTAGCATATGACTTTCTATTTTCACTTTTTTCTTTTTACCAATGGATAGCCTATTATAGCCTTAATCGAAAATGTCATAAGGCATTTTGTGCTAAACCTTATAGTTTAGCTGTAAAAAAATAAATAGTTTTTTTTTGTATGGGACGGATTACTTAAGTCTATATTGTTGTTGACCTAAGGGTGATCACGCGTTAAAACCTTTTTATTCTTATTATTTACCTATAGGACTATAAACAAGCACTAACACCGTGTCTATAAGTCTGCAATTCTCTGAGTTATTGCGATCGGAAAATAAATAAATTTTATACCTTACAAAGCTTGATTTTTGAATAACATTTATCAAATTAAACGTAAAATAGTAACTGATGGTTACGTATTTTACCATTTGTGATTAGGAAACGAACAAAAGCATGAACCCATACAATCTTTGAGTACTTGAATGTTAATGAGATAGATGCTGCTTTAAAAAGAAAAAAGTTTTGGTTTGTGGCTATTCTATAGACGTTTATGCTGGAATCGCTCTGCATGTTTCAGAGATAATTGGATTAGATAAATACAATAAAATTAAACGTTAAGCACCTGAGCATTTATTTTTAAAATATTGTTCATTGACACAAAATATAAACATTTAAGTAGGTGCATAATTAAGAACATAAAAATTATTAGAAAATTACTTAAAATTAAGCCAACAAAACATACAAACATCAACGAACCACTGACTTCTCGTTTTGCCTTAATATTTTAAAACATTTACACAAATATATCATAAATGTAACAACACAAAATCATAAATTACACTTAAATAACAAAGAATTTAATAAAATAATATGTACAAAGCTACCATTCCAATATCAATAATACAAGTATTTACAATTATCTTAAATCACAAGGAATTTTAATACAATGAAACTTACTCACTATCACTATTACTATCTTGTAAATTATCTACATCAATAAAATCTATTGCTGGTTCTGTCGGAAAATCCAGAAGAAGCTCTTTGGCTCTCGAAGAGAGAACCAATAGGTTTCGTTTTACCATCCGAGGTCTAAGACTGGTAATCTTAGGATCAGAAGACAAAAGAAAATTGTGTAAAATATCTTCATTCGTCGCTATCCTACTTACTTTCCTAGAATGGTGTTCTCTATAATTACGGAAGTCTTTATTGCGAGCTTCTGCTGCTTCTTCCGACAGTTTACCAATTGGAATGGAACCAAAATGCTGAATAATGGCAGAACCATGCACTAAAAGTTTGTGCAAACTGGAAGGCATATAATACCAGGGATACAGTTTTACATATAATTCCGCAGTATCATTGCAAAATTGAGAGAATTTATAAATATCAACGCGTTCTCCACACGCAACAGTTTGGAGAATCACGTGTAACCTTTCAATTAAATTCTGATCAATTCCAGTGATACGGGCTGTTGTGTCTGCTTCCCTGAAAAATTTCCTTGCAGTATTGCCATCGTTAGTGGTGCCAACTCCTTGCTTGACCACATCAATTAGCAAACCACTGCCCTTTTTGAATGCTTCTTGAATAGCGCTTTTGCGTAGCTTCATTTTTTCTTTGTCATCACCTCTGCAACTCCATGTTTTGAACTCCAACCGGTAGGCTACAAAACAAGCAAAAATATAATGAAAAATAATGATTAAAAATACTAATACTACTACTAATTATTACTTCAAATAATATGTAATTTAGCGTGGTGAAAATTATAATTTTTTTTCTTACCTATATGTAGTAAGCACTCCATGCACCTTATCCAAGCATGAAGAGATGATAGCCCATACTGATACATATCTTCATTATGCTGTCTTTGGGGATGGGATTCCAGATCATTCATTTCCGATGGCTTCGCTTTACAAATATCGCAGACAGCTGACGAAGTCCCTGATAAATAGGAGGCTATCTTGCCGTCAATCATTGTCAAATGTAATTGGTGTTTACTGCAATCTGTTCAATTCTTGACGGTAAAAGTGCTTCTATTTCTCCGGATATGCTGGCTTTTATGGCTGTTACAGTTGCTTGAGATTCTTTTGTAAATTTAAACATAATTGGACGGCAATAAAAGGTTGAAGAAGGTCGGTCATTTTCCCAAAGCACTGTTCCATCAGGTTTCTGCAGCCTAATCGGTACTAGACTGGCCATAAATATACTGCTCTCATGAAACTCTGTATCAGACTTTTGTTTGTAATTACTTTGACCTGAAGCACCATCAAAACCCCATTTGCTCACAAGTTGTAAATCAGTGGCAAGTTTCAGGTCCAAAGTAATCGAATCCAAAAGTCTGTATACAGTTAAATCCAGCAAAGCTTGCAACTTAATTGATGCTCCGTCTTCAGTAACCAAGATGTCTTCTGTTTTTGGATAACAATTCTGTTTTTCCTGTCTAACTTTATAGTACGAAGGGTACAAGTCTGTACCATTTTCGCTAGCTGCCTCTCTTAGGTTTATGTATTGCCACTTCGAAAGTTTAAGGGAAATTATTAAAGCCAATGCTTTTTCGGGTGTATATGTTTTTCTTTTGTCTTCACTTTTACCTATACAATCTTTTACTTTTTCAAGGTCTTCTGGGTTATCCAATAAATGTTGCATAATTTTTGCCACATCTTCGTTTCCAGAACTTTTTAAGCTCCTCATAGCAACCGCATTCACTTCTTCAGGGGACAATGACAGCGATTTATTTATTTCCTCCACACGTCTTCGCTTTTGCTTGGAGCCCAAATCTTCAAAAGGTTTTCTTGGTGTAAACATAGCTGTTGAAGGTCCTGATGTAGGAGATTCTGACGTAGAAGGTTGTGATGTAGATGGTTCTGACGTAGAGGGTTGTGATGTAGATGGTGGCAGATTTTCTATATTATCAGTATCATCACACGTGTCTTCATGATCTTTGCTTAAGATAACTTCTTCAGGCCAAGTTATTGGACTTTCTAGCCAATCTCCATTGTTCCGTATAAACTGAAGTAAAACGCGACTACTCCTTCTCCATCTAGCACTCACAATAGAACAAAATCGCTCACAGAACTTTTTAAGTACAGCACTGGTCTTCTCCGGCACATTCATTTTCTCTTGAAGAAAATCAAAAAGTTTTTTACTGTCCGACAGTGATCCCAAGTTTTCTCTCAAAATCACAAACAAATCTAAATTATTTACTATATTTTCCATCTTAGCGAAAAGAAAATAATTCACAGTCACAAGAGATTTAAATAGCAGTTAAACGAAGGTTCAACGAATACTAGTTATGATTTTCTCATTACGGATATTATATACCTTTTGTAACACCAGCAACTATTGAATTTTCATAATAAAATAACAACCCTAATTAGTAATTAGAAACCTAAAATAATGAGTACTTGAAAGTGATTAGTGGTATCACTTAATTTATTTCATAAATAGATAATAATGTGAAACATAGTTAGTTAATCACGTAATCATTAGCTATTTTAGCAGAAAACATTACCAATTAGCGTAAACATAATAGTAAGTATTTGTTTTCAAAGTAATTTAACTAATTTCTTAATCCTTTGTATGTTTTTGAGTACTTAAAGATTGTGTGGGTTAATGGTTTTGTTTATTACCGAATCACAAATGGTGTAATATTTAACCTGCACCTACTATTTAACGTTTAATTTGATAAATGTTATTCAAAAATCAAGCTTTATAAGGTATAAAATATATTTATTTTCCGATCGCAATAACTCAGAGAATTGCAGACTTATAGACAAGCTTTTAGTGCTTATTTATAGTACTATAGGTAAATAACAAGAATAAAAAGGTTTCAACGCGTGATCACCCTTGGGTCAACAACAATATAGACTTAAGTAATCCGTCCCATACAAAAAAAACTATTTATTTTTTACAGCTAAACTATAAGGTTTAGCACAAAATGCCTTATGACATTTTCGATTAAGGCTATAATAGGCTATCCATTGGTAAAAAGAAAAAAGTGAAAATAGAAAGTCATATGCTAAGTCCCTCAAAATGGCGTTTCGACCCACAGTGCGTGGTACGGAACGCAAACACGCCGGCTGTATGGCGCGCGGCCAAACGTGTTGAACGCCTTTGCTCCAGGCAGGATCATTTTTAATTATTTTTTTTATTTTGTGCCTGTGTTGTGATTTGCGCGCGCGATTTGTGTGACAAGTAGTAACAAGTTTGTAAAGTTTTAAAAACTAATTTTTATGGAAGCTTGTGTCGATCTTGAATAATTGGACAAAGGTGAGATTTATTTTATTTGACCATTTGTCTTCACTCCAAGAAGGCTACAATTAATCTAAAATAAAAAACTTGTAATGGGATATGGTATTAAAACATGTTTCTTTTGGAATAATCAACAAATGTTGGACAACATCACATCACATGCAGAGGTGCATTGCTCAGATCCCATCCCAAAAGAAATAGCTTAAGCACTTGTGTTAAATGCAAATTTGAAACAATGGTGGTATCAGAACACCCAGACCCGAGACAATACTTATAGCAGAATGTGTTTTTCTATATTGACCCCATTACCCCATAAGTTTTTTAAGGAGAAAACTGTATTGAACTAAGCGGTTGTAACGTTTAACATTAGGACTACCCAGAATATTTGACCAAAAGAAAATTTTCCACTTAAGAAACATGCGCTTACTGGCTTCATTCGACTGTTTAGAAAAAGTTATCGTTAGAGCTAAAATTAGCACTTGAATAAGAATACAAAGTAATGCTTACAACAATGGGCCCGATGTGCGAATGTATTGTCACCATTTCGGTATTTATTATGATTAATTTTCTACGAATGACACCTCTAAATCTCTATTTATAGAAATGTATTCAACTGTAATTACATAGAGCCGTGATTTTCCTTTGAAGTAGAGTGCTTTGAAGTAGAGAAGTAGAGTCGAGATGACTTTCATTAAAACTTGCATTATTAAAGTATTATAGTACTAGGTAACATAACATATAGTAACAGCAAAACGTAGAGTCACAGCAAGTACAATAGTATTTTTTGTAGGTGAGTGATTAAATGTATTCCTAAGTAACTTGTTTTTCGGCAGTTTTATTTTCATCACGCCATTATCTAACATTATACTCATTGCCAATGTCAAAGTGATACACGATGAGTCGTAGCTTGATTTTAATCAAACAAATGCCAGTCGATTGAGGAAATAAATTATTTATTCGACTAACTCGTCAGTGTAATGGTAAATAATTGCGAAAATCGCTGTTTACTTCATGTTTCATTTCCGCTGATGTTATAATGTAACTTACCTACTTCATGTACTTTAGGTGTTTCCTAAAGCACATGAGACATATTATACAATTTATTGAAAATTAGCCTCCCCTATTTCAACAGCATAATTAAGGAATTACAGTGTTTACCTTTATAAGCTTCCGTCCGTTCCGTGACTACCTATAATATGTCCGACTAACCGGTTATCCCTACAATTTAAATGAAAATGACCTTTTATTATAATATCATTATCAATAAATCTTACTATTAATGAAAACAACGTTTAAGTTTTTTTTTATTGATTTGTTACCACTGGAAATCTGTTATTGGCCATACTCAATACATATACTAAATGTAAGTAATATTCATGTATGTGCTTTTAATTTTATCAATAAATAAATTATGGTCACAAAAACACCGTAAAAAGGGTAATAGTGTTTATTATTTGAATGTCCTACGTACTAAGCAAAGTCAAAAGTCAAAGTCAAAAATTCTTTATTCAATTTAGGACACAAAATGCCACTTATGAACGTCAAAATATCAATCAATTATGGCCCATATGGGGCAGAACATGTCTCCTTATCTTTTGGGCCCTACTAGCAAGGTGCTTAGCTGACAAAATTTAAAGTAGGCGTAAGTATCTAAACAACTAATGTAAAAAGTAAAAATGCCCTCTCCGTAGGCTCCCAATACGAACATATGAATGAATTTATGATTACCTTCATAATTCATTCATATGTTCGTATTGGTGCCCAAAGTCACTGATTCTGACATTAAACATGTGAAAGAAAATTCGTTTTGCACCCAAAGATTTAAGTGTTCAGGTTACAAAACTAATGAAACATATGTAAACAAACAACTGGAAAACTCCCTAATTAAGCGGTAATCGCATTTTGTCCAAATCGTCCCAGTCGAGTGCGCACGCGCCTTCCGCCTCTCACAATGGATCGTGTTTGTGCGTTATGACAATTGCGTTGACGGGCTCGCCTCCAACCAAGTTGATCCATGACTGGGGTTAAATCCAAACATGTTAAATAAGTCGACAATATCGAGTTTTAAACCGGCCAAGTGCGAGTCGGACTCGCGTACGAAGGGTTTCGTTCCATTATTTTTACAACACTAGACAATATCCCCTTTACTCAAAAATAAAAAGTTGAAATCCATCGTTCATTATTTTTTCCAGCCACGTGTATTGGTTTAAAATAAATTTAATTAAGAACGCACTTACATAGTTCATAACCAATTTGTGTATTACTAACAAATTATGGATGTAAAGTCAGAATTAAAGATTTTATTTTATTTATACGATCGGTAGTAATTACTCAAGGTAGGTAGGTAAAGCATTCCTGAACATTCTCAAGCAAGCGATTAGTGCATAAGTCGAAGAGTAAGCAATTAGTACCGTTAGATAACATGCGATCAAAGGTAAATTCACAACGCAGTAAAATTATAAAGCGCACAGAAAAGCCGCCGTAGTGGATAACTGCGAAAAAACCGGCCAAGTGCGAGTCGGACTCGCGCACTAAGGGTTCCGTGTTAACTTTAACTGAATTAGGATCTACTTACTTCCACTTAGTTAAAATACCACAATATTTTGTTGACAGCAAATACAACATTGTTTTTTATAGTGTTTGTATGAAGAACAAAGTTATGTTTGCGGTTGTTGAAAATGTGCCATATCTGGAAAACTAACAGTTCGATCTTGTTTAAACTAATTTCCGCTGAAAGAATTTGTTACGATCTACGTCATGTAATTTGTTCAAAATTTTCACTTTCTTAGTTCAAAAGTTAGATGGGGGGGAGACGCCCATTTTACTACTTTGGAAGCTATCTCTCAAACGTTAGACTTTTAGAAAAAATAGTTCTGGGAACCTCGATGTAATTTTAAAAGACCTGTCTATAGACACGTATAGGTTTGACTAAAAAAATTTTTTTTGGTTTTAGTTTCATGTAATTATGGGAGCTCCCCCTTAAATATCATTATTTTTTATTTTTTGTATGAGAATCGTAAAGCGGTTAACAGGATACATCTACCTACCAAGTTTCAACTGTGTTATGCTAATAGTTTCAGAATAAAGTGGTATACGGACGGACGGACAGACAGACAGACTTGACGAAACAAACGGAACCCTTATAGGTTCCGTTTTTTGCGTAGATTAAGAAACTTGTTTTTACAGATTCATGGGATCACAGACATATAGATATTTAATCTTAATTTTAAATTTTAAACTTGACACCTTTCCGCGATCCTAGGAAAAGGGATCTCGGCAGACAGACAAGAAAGTGACTCTATAAAGGTTCCTGTCTTCTTTTGGAGGTACGGAGCCCTACAAACCACAATGTGCGACAGTTCAGGAGTGCCTTTAGCATGTCGTGATGTACATCACGCACTTATACACGCACTGCTGTAGTGACGTATTGTGGTACGCGTGGTGTGTATGCACCTTTACAATCCGTAGCATCTGCGTCTCCATCTAATCTATGATTCATAAGCTGTACCTACGGCCGCGCGTCAGACTACCTCACTTTGACCTTGAGAGCGCCACTATTACCTACGTAATAAAAGCTGTTTTCGTAGTTCACATGGGTAACCTGACGTGCTGCCGACTGTACCTACCTCCTATTCTGTAACGAGGCAGGAGATTTGTTGCCTAATCTCACGCCGGAATATGTAAATATAATTTAGATAAACAAGTCTCCTGTTACGGTTTTTCCTGGCAAACGATACAAAAAGTACAAAAAGAATAATAAACTCACCTGGTTTCATACGCGTAATAAATCTACCCTTTCTGAAACGAACTAAACTATCGTATGTGCTAAAATCACGTAATAATTAGTTACTCGTATTATTAATTCATTCTTTAAGTTTTTCATTGTTAATCATATCGTTTGAATTGACGCTTTCTTTGATTTTTTTTGACACACCAAACTGGTGTTGCCCTGGTTCTGAAGCACAGTATGTTTTATAAGTAAATTGAACCTACTTTCTTTCTTCAAAGCCTCTCTCTACTCTTTGTAGTACGAAGTACCTACACACCGCCGAACGTCAGACCCCCCCACTTTGACCTTGTGACCTTTATTCCCTACATAATAAAAGCTGGTTTCGTAGTTCTCATAGGTAACATGACGTGCCACTGTACATTTCTAACGGATTGACGTGGTAGGTAGATCTTGGTTCTTAAAAATGTCATCTTACATCAGCTTATCTGTCACGACCAAAAATACTCCCGATAGTCTAATGGTCCAAACCATTATCCCATCGGTGGCCATTATGTTAGTGTTTACGCAGCATCACCCCACGGCCACCTGCGCTTGACCGGCGACAGATAATGCACTTCCGCCGGAAGCGCGGCCATGTTGATCCGACATTGTGCGCGCGCATGATCGATGTTACACAATCGATGTGGTTTACCTGTACTGTGGTTTTTTTTCAAGGTCTTGGAGTAATATTTTAGTAGTAGATAGATGCAGAATACTCTCTTTTATATTAAATAACTAACTGTCGTACTCAGAGACGTCAATTAAAGTTAATCCTTTCTCAAGTCTCATGCCGTCTTTTTCTATTTCATTTACAAAGAAAGTGACAGAACGAGACATAATTATAGATTAAATTTAATGGACGTCTCTGAGTGTGGCAGTGAGTGGGGCATACTGTCTAATATTTGCTTAAGCTTTGATTTGTTTTGTAATATTAAATCTAAGTGCATGGCCCTTTCCTCGCCTTGACTCAAAGCTGTGAGTGGAATGCGGTTTTGAAAAAATATATACAATGATACTTGTTTTTGTGAAACTTTAAATAATCCTTACTTAATATTATAAATGCGAAAGTGTGTCTGTCTGTCTGGTACGTCTTGACGCCTAAACTACTGGACGGATTCAAATGAAATTTGGTACAGAGATAGTGTGAGACCTTGGAAAGGACATAGGCTACTTTTTGTAGCGATATAAAATCATCAGGGGGTGAAATGGGGGATGAAAATTTGTATGGAAAAACCGACTTTTGGCGCGGGCGAAGTCGCGGGGAACTGCTAGTGGTTTTATAAATGAGAATGGTGCTCTACCCAAAGGTTGCTTGGGAGAGGTTGCTCTTAGTAAGCTAAGAGCGATCTCTCCCAGGGTACCACCTATCACCTACATTGTACATTCTTTCTTTGTGAATCGCTTTATGATTTGTTTTTGGTAAGCAACAAAAGTTAGGGTTACCAATTCTATTATACGTAAAGATGAACAATGTAGGCGCTGTTATTGCTGGGAGGTAAAAATATGTTACCTAAATAATTTCAAAGCAAGAGCAAGTTTTCCTGTATTTTCACTCACGACACGACACTAATATCTTAATTGAAGGCTGTAAGTATCCACGAGATTGCTCTTTCATGAAGTTGGATAGAACCGATCGATCGTTTTTAGCGAGAAGGCCACTTGTACATCTCTGTGTAGATTGCTATAACTGGTGTGCAATAAATAGTTTTCTATCTTTTAATGCATAAAGAGTATAAAGAGTTATCTTTACGTGGTCCTCCTCGGCAGGCCTTTGTGGGAAGAGTTAGCTGTTAGGAGGGGAGATCAACCAAGCGTCCAGAATATGATTTAGTTTAGTTAGTGTTCGTACCCGTAATTTATCTAAATACATTGTTAATAAGGTACAAAATATATCGGCAATAATTTTGAATATAATTTTTGACAGAAATGGGTTCAGGAGCGTCAGCAGTGGCAGGTGAAGTACCAGGCACCGACCTTCGACTGCCGACCACAGGGCTCAAGTTCAGTGCTTACCAGCTCCGGGCTCTCAACTCTTATGTAGATACGCTCTACGAGGATGATCAGAAAGGTACGCTGATCATAAAAATTAGAGCTCTTAGCACTCTTGTAAATATCTATTCTAAATGGTTGTTCAATAAGAATTTTGGTTTAGATGACAACGATTCAGTTGTGATTGAGCTTGTGCTGTGGCGACCTTAACGAAAGACACAAAGTGCTTACTATACTTTTTATAATTGACTGCCTCGTGGTCAGCAGGCTGGGTACTATCCACGAGGTCCCGGATTCGAATCCTGGGTCGGGCTGAGAGTGTTTGGGTTTTTCTGTCTTAAAATTACTCAGACACAGCTCCGGAGTCAGGAAGTTGGTGGTGTTAACACCCCCGTGCCTCGGAAAGCACGTTAAGCCGTTGGTCCTGCACCTGATTTCTCTACGGTCATGTCGACTGCCGTCTCACCGAATCATGAGAGTGAAGGAACAGAGAGTGCACCTGTGTATTGCGCACACACTTGTGCACTATAATATTTCCTGCGCAGTTGGCTAATCTCTGTTGAGATAGGCCACCGTAGTCGAAATCGGCTAGGAGGACATTATTACTTTTTATAAACGACCATGACTTAGGTACAATAATGCTCATTCAAGCTCATCATACAAACATATGATCCTTGCGGGATTCGAACCCGCCACCGCTGGTTTTGTAGTCCGGAGCGCGCACCACCAAGACAAGGTGCGATAGCCGAAAGGAGAAAACTTCACTTCTGACATTGTATTACTGAGTTTGTATAGAAACATAAGTACAGTCTTTTTCAAAGATATCGCTGCATAACGGTGAAGGAAAACATCTTCTAGTTGGCTAGTGTGAGAAATGGAGAAGGCAAACCACTCCTTCAAAAATTGCCAAAAATTTTGTTGTGTGTGTTTCATTCCACATAATGATCACGAACCACAGTCATCATGAGGTATACGACTACGAAGAAGAAATGGTGTCTGACTTTGTTCCGGCGCTTTTTCTCAGCAATTGCCAGATTATCTGTTTTGTCTCGAAGTGCTAGTAGGGCCCAAAAAATAAGGAGACGTCATGTTCTGGCTCCAGAGAGATCAATATTTATTCTTATTATTCACATTTATAAGTGGCATTTTCTGTCCTAAACTAAATAAATGAATTATCTGACCTAGACTATTTGTCAGGTCGTCTCTCAACGGAGATGGAGGGAGCGGTGGAGGGCTTGGTCCAGAGGATCGTGGACGGAGCCGGGCAGAGGGACCCTCGCTTTAGGTGCTGTCATCTTATCGCCCTACACAGGGGGAAGAAGGTATGATAGAGGCTAAACTGTTTTTTTTACCTTTCATGGTCACTATGATTAGAATAGTTATTTAAGGGATTGCTACCATGTACCTTTTTATTTTCGAGTTTCCGATATTTCGGCGCTGTTGCAAGCACCATGACTGAGTTACTTCGTGATCACGGAATAACTCAGTTATTTACTCATGGTAGCTATTAGCTACGCACTTGAGCCAATATATGTATAGACGATCGTTCCTCCGATGTTATGGACTGTGTTCTTCAAATAAAACGCTTCTTGTTTCTTTCTTCTTTTATTGGAGACCGATGTCCGTGAGAGCAGCTAACAAAATCCGGCGCTCACGGCCCTATACTTATACTAATTACATAGGTCTTACTTAGTGACTAAAGCACCCTAGTGCTTACTGGCGAAAGGATAAAGATAGCACCTACGTTACTCTTTCCAACGCGTTCAACAGCCACCCTCAAAACATAGAAATACTGAGGGAGGCAACCGATGCGTATCTCCTATCTCTTTCTACAATATTTCACAACTACCGATAGCCTAACAATTCCCACCCACAACATTCTACCTCTGCGGGTTTTCCCACCTACCCTCGGAATGTGCGAGATGGGGGACAGGGACAGACTATTGGTCTTACCGGTCCCACACTGCCTGAGTGGGACGACCAGATAGGGTCTCCTTCGCCCCTGTACCAAACTACCTACTTTATATTTTATTATTAGTTCCTACCTGCCTAACTCTTTGCAAGTGGGAATCACCTAATAGATAACCGGTTTGCTATCTTTATTAAATAAAACAAGCCCTGAGCTAATTTCCATTATTTCTTATGCTAAGCCCTATGAGAAAATTAAACTTTATTGAATCCACAAATATCTTATACTAAATTACAACATTCAAATATAAACATAATGTTACCGATTGGGTGTCCGTAACAGTAGCAATCCCGTAAATAACTATTCTAATGAAAGAGGCTAAACGCAATGAAAAAGTTAAGTCGGTTTACTAGAATTATCACTTATATTATAGTGTGTCCGGGTTTCGACTGGCGATATTTTATGGGCTATTAGATCATTAAATGTTATCGACAAAAACCCCCATGTTGGGGGTCTAACTCCCCCCTCTTAAAATGGCAGCCATTTTAATTATTTTTTTAAAATGCTAATTCTAATTGATCTGCAGGTGATTCTATTTGGAAGGTAACGCTATGGCCTATCAAGTGAAATAAAGATCAATTCAAAATTATTAACCGTCATAGAGAAAAACTTTTTTTTTAAATAAATCTTGCTAAAAATGTACAAAAGCCGAATAGTTTTTTAAACCTATTACAAAACTAAACCCAAAAGTGTATTTTTTCTAAATGTTTTTTTCTCAAAAAATATTTTTTTTTATCGAAAAAAAAATCTTTAGAAAAATAAAATGCCCTTAAATTGTCGCTAGTCGAAACCCGGACACCCACATATATTAAATTTGAAAGGGGTTTAGGTAAGGTACTTTCGTTTTAGTTCAAACGTTTATAAAAGTTAATTCAAATGCAAATAAATTATATAAATGAATATTTAAGCTTGTACGTACGAGTATTTGTTGGCCCTTGTAGGTGATTTTGAACATTTTTATTTTAGTGTGCTTAGAGCTTATATGTATATAAAAGTTAATACAAAGGTTACTTACATTAATACCTACCTATAAGTATCTAGTGAAATAGTCCTCTTTGCTATATATACGACAAAGTGATCTTTAAAGAGTTTTCTTTTAATTAAACTACAACAAAGCCAAATCGAAGCACTATTTCTCTACATTATCGTTGTTTACAAGCCATGCCATCTTCTCTACCGAACCAAAGTTTCACTCGATTTAAAAACAACACATTAAAATAGTAGGTAAATGTGTTGAGGAACATACACTCTACCAGCCGAAAACAATCAGTCACAATGTTAAAATAAATATTGCTAAAAATTAAAAAAGTGGATTTTTTTTCTCTAAAAAATAAAATTTTCATCAGAAAAATGAATTTAAAATTTGGGAAATAAGAGGCCCTTAAATTTTCGCTGGTCGAAACCCGGACACCCTGTATATAATATTATGAATTCAACACAAAATAAATATCCAACGAGAATGCTCAGATTCGGCTGAAACACCACTCATCGTGGTCGTAAAATTTACGATTCAAAAGTGCTGTGATAACGGCGAACTTTTATTGACCCAGCGTTATTACAAGAGCTGCAGAACCACCGAATTTGAATAATACTCTCAATATTGCCTAGTTATTGGAGATACTGATCATACTAAGTTCAATATACCTAATATTATTAAAGAGGCAAAGTTTGCAAGTTTGTTTGTACAAACGAAAAATTTGGCTATAAATTCAAAAATATTTTTTATATTCCAGATAAAAAATACCACTTATAAATGAACTTCAATAACGTTATTTACTTTTTATCTTCTTTAAAAAAAAACAAATTACACTCGTGTGACGCTGGCGCTGGCGTCACAAACAAAGGCTGACTTTGATCATGATTTCTCAGTATTTTACACTTCCCGTCATCAGATGCGGTCTCGCTCCCTAGAATACCTGGTGACCTTAGACTCCTTGCCAGTTCTGAACAGCAGTGACAGCAGTCGGCTTCAAGACGGCCCTCTCGGCTACGGCAAGATCAGGCTGACTGGCAGAGACGCCGATAAGTGGGAGGAGTTCATGACACCCTCTGGTTATTTGTGTAGGTGAGTCGTATATTTCTAGTTAAGATACAGTGTAATAAAAATGAAAGTAAGGGCAGACCTTTTTATTTTTATTCTAAGCACCTGCTTACATACATGTTACCTACCTTGTAACCGTAACCGTAATCTCAGCCGATTGATGTAACACTGTCTGGGGTGGTTCATATCAGCCTAGTAAAAGCCTATTCAGTCATGTTTTCTCCTACTCTAACTCCATTGCTTTTAAAACTGAATTAGTTATTTCAGGAAAGCATAGCTTTCAAACTGTTGTCAGGCAAGCAATGAAAGCTTTCTAATAATGAGGAAATGACAAAATACTATGTCATTGCTTTGGAAATGCTATCGTAATCGAAAAGTTTTCAAATAAGGCGGTAGCCTAAATAGACCTAACCGCCTAACTTGATTGCATTCTGCTTTGCATCTTTCAGGAAAGCAAACAATACAGCTTTTTCAACACACTTGCTCGTAAAGTTAGCCTTATTTTATCATTCTTAGGGCCATAACTACTAACTAGTGCGTAATACAATCATCCCTACAAAGTTAGTACCTAAATTATATGGGAGTTAACAGAGCAACCCAGCTCACTTGTTTCATAATATACTATTAAATGGATTTCTGAAAAGCAATGATAGCTTTAGCAATTCACGTGTAAGCAATTTAATTTAATTTAATTATTTCGACAAACACACTAATCACCTAGCCCCAGACTAAGCGTAAGCTTGTGCTATGGCGACTAGGATAAAGGATAGACATACCTATATACGAGTACGTTTATACATCCATGACTTAGGTACAAATGCTTGTGCTCATCACACAAACACTTGCGGTATTCGAACCCGCAACCTCTGGTTTTGTAGTCCAGAGCGCGGACCACTACACCAAGACGGTCGTCAAATAATAGCTTATAATGAGTTTTTTTCAGAGACAAAGTAGTGGAGCGATGGGTGGAGCTGATAGCTCGGTGTGCGCACGCCAGGGGTGGTGGTGGCGGAGCCCGAGTGCTCTGCGCCAGGGCGGCTGCCAAGGCGCAGCCCTATCACTACTGCTACTTGGAGAGGGGTGAGTCATACCTTTACTTATAAATGACAAAGTAGTGGAGCGCTGGGTGGAACTGATAGCTTAGCGCGCGCTTGCTAGTGCCGGCGGCGGAACCAGAGCCTTCTAAGGTGCAGCCCTATCATTACTGCTATTTGGAGAGGGGTGAGTTCTGCCCTTAGATTCTCCTGACATTTTTACCCTCAAAGATAATTTGGTGTGCGCACGCCAGGGGCGGCGGTGGAAGAGCGAGGATGCTTTGTTCCAACCCTATTAATACTGCTACTTGGAGACGGATAAGTCATGATGTCTTAGTAGATTTCCCTGGCATGTTTACCCGCAAGGGCGGCTGCCAAGGTGCAGCCCTGTCATTAAGGCTACTTGAAGAGGGGTGAGTCATGCCTGTTCTTATCAAAGACTCAGTAGTGAAGCGCTGGGTGGAGCTGATAGCTCGGTGCGCGCACGCCAGGGGTGGTAGTGGCGGGGTCCGGGTGCTCTGCGCCATGGAGGCCGCTAAGGCGCAGCCCTATCACTACTGCTACTTGGAGAGGGATGAGCCATGCCTTTACTTAAAAATGACAAAGTAGTGGAGCGCTGGGTGGAACTGATAGCTTAGCGCGCGCTTGCTAGTGCCGGCGGCGGAACCAGAGCCTTCTAAGGTGCAGCCCTATCATTACTGCTACTTGGAGAGGGGTGAGTTCTGCCCTTAGATTCTCCTGACATTTGTACCCTCAAAGATAGTTTGGTGTGCGCACGCCAGGGGCGGCGGTGGAAGAGCGAGGATGCTTTGTGCCAACCCTATTAATACTGCTACTTGGAGACGGATAAGTCATGATGTCTTAGTAGATTTCCCTGGTATGTTTTCCCGCCATGGCGGCCGCTAAAGCGCAGCCGTAACACTACTGCTACTTGGAGAGGGGTGAGTCATGCCTATTCCTATCAGATACAAATCAGTAGAGCGCTCGGTGCAGCTGATAGCTCAGTGCGTGGACGCCAAATTTCATTTTTATGCATAACAGTACGTACGATTGTTATAAGGTAGTAACAATAAGTCTATATAATAAGTTAGTTAAGTTAACGGGACGCTAGCGATAAGAAGAGTCAATCATAAAGTTTCTAACATTTAGCTTGTCCAATTTCGTGTTTCAGCGTGTGTTATCCGAAGTATAATAATTAATGAAACATGTTCAAAGCTCAGCATAACACAGTCAAGCTTGTTAAGCAACCGCAGCAACTTGCCTCAAAGACGCTGCTTAGCAAACTGTTAGTTAAGTTACGGACATACGAGATAATTTATGGTAGCTCTAGCACAACTACATATTTTCTACTATTGGTTCCCGCGACTTCGCTCGCAAGAGTTGGATTTTTCTATATGAAAACTTTCATCTCTCATTTCACCCCCTTAATGTTTTTATATCGTGACAAAATGTAGCCTATGTCCTTTCCAGGAACTGTCTCCATACCAAATTTTTATCTCAATCGGTTTAGTGGTTTAAGCGTCAAGAGGTAACAGACAGACAGACACACTTTCTCATTTATAATATTAGTATGGATATTGTCTTGAGTCTGGGTGTTGCGGTACCACCGTTGTTTTTGATTTTCATTACACAAGTGCTTTATATAGTAACTTACTTTGGGAAGCAATGTATGTGATATTGTCTTATATTAATAAAAGGCTTCTGAAACACGGACTTGAGCAAACCAACTCTTTTGTCAGCATGTGAAGGTCAACACTGTGCCATTTTATGCAGTTGTACTTAAAAGCCCCTTCCAAACACTAACCCCGTTATTCCAAAAACTTAGTACCGGGTTTAAGACAGGACTAAGCTATTAGCTACCCAATTAGAGAAGCGCTTCTCTATTAGGTTATGTCACGAATCTGTCATTCATTCCCCTGTTGTCGGCTAATATTTAGACCTATTTTAAACCCGGTCAATTTTTTTTGTAATAACACCGTAACAGTTACATTTACATTTGCCCCTTGGGGCAAGATTCGAACCCGCAGCCTCTGTGTACGGCTACTGTTGGCATTGGTCTCGAGCGCATTTACAGTAAAGTATTTTATTGTACACAAAATAACCTAGTTAAGTATCAAGGAATCAATAATAACATCAAGGAGTAATTTGTTTCCTGCAAACGAGTCCCTACATTACGTATTCATTGCATTCCCACAGCACCACAACTAACAATAAACCCGTAGGTCTCCGTATTAATGTAAATAATGGCGGGTATTAAGTATGTTGACACCCGCCACCGATGCTAGTCCAACGAACTCGTTAAAGTTGGGACAGTTGGAGTCGAGTGTCCCAGTTGCGAGTACACACTCGCTCGCCCCAACTTACTGGACATGTGTTTAGGTTTCCTCGTGTGGAACTATTTTCAGAGATGAAAATGAATAGTACTGTGCGCTATTGTTTTTGTGAATCTACAATAGACATGCTAGATTTTAAGTCGACTAATTATAATCTCTACATTGTTCTTTGTCTTAAGGGTGGCAGAATCCTGCCTAAGTAGCTTTTTAAAAGTGCGATATAGATCTATACCTCTAGTATATAAGAGTGATGCGATTAAAAAGAGGTTTGTCTTGTACCAGGCAAGCTTTTGTTCGAGACAAATCCTCCTACAGAATCTCATATTTTTTCTGTAGAAAATCAGTTAATAATACCCAGTTCTCAAAATATTAATATCCACATTTTTTTGTAGCCACAACCGCTCAAACCTCTTCCGACCGCCGACTAGCCATAGTGGAAGGAGCAGCGTGGGTCATGGTGCGAGTTGGTGGAGGCCAAGCTGAGGCCAAATTAGTGCTGGGAGCAAGAGTTGAAGGGTGCAGTTCTGCAGCGTATACCACTAGGGTGCCACTGACGCATCCACTGGCTTTGCTGCACTACACAAGTGCTCAAGGGGTGAGTTTATTTGGTCCTTGCTAAGGTTCTTATTCTCATTGGTAATTGTTAGTATAAGGAGCACCATATCATAGGTAATGGTAGGAGGTATTCTACTAGGGTGCCACTGACGCATCCACTGGCTTTGATGCACTACACAAGTGCTCAAGGTGTGAGTTTATTTGGTATTTGCCAAGGTTCTTATTCTCATTGGTAATTGTTAGTATAAGGAGCACCATAAGTGATGGTAGGAGTTGGTGGAGGAAAAGCTGTGGCCAAACTAGTTTTGGGAGCAAGGGTTGAGGGGTGCAGTGCCGCAGCGTATAACACTAGGGTGCCACTGACGCATCCACTAGCGTTGCTGCACTATACAAGTGCGCATTGGTGTTTGCGGAGGTTCTATCTTCTCATTGGGTACTCTTCTTGGATGAAAAACTAGTTCTATAAATATAAATCAAAAATGCATCTTATTTAACGTCGTATCTTATTCAACTCTGGGCCTCGTCAAGTGCATCCAATGTATCAAAAGTACCCAAATCGCAGCTCACCATCCCTGAAACCATACGTCGACTAAAGAAGCGACGTGATATCTTTGACTGATAGCCATAAACCTGGCTATATAAGTGAAAAGGCGTGAGTCATCAGATGGGAGTGGTATCTATATCACCTTACTCGACACCAGAGGCACCTCATCTGCTTATAGTCGACAAAATATACGTAGCAGTAACTGTAGTTAGCAGTAGGCAGTATATGACATAGATTAGCTTAAAGCATACTTTGATGCATAAAGGCAAACAGGTCAAAGGCCTCATCCCCATTTGTTTCTCTAGGGTTACTTCGCAGCAGCAGTAGGCCCTCCTTCCACCGTGGTTTGCGCCGAGCGTTCTTCTACGTGGCAGCTTTGGCATCCAGCTCTGGAGGCGACCCTGGACGCTCACTGCTCTGATCTGTCCATGGTAGCCAGGATAGCTGGAGCGCTGAACTCGTTGGTTGATAAGATGCGGGAAGGGGTTTATCAGGTAAGTGGAGTCAGTGTACCATTTATTATGGGTAAATACTCGTAGCTTTAGAATAGATTCAACTCAGGAGAGTACTATTTATTGTTTGAATTTTATCCATTTAAAAGGTTATTCATAATGTTTTTTAGGAAGTAACATTAAGAATTCTTGCATCATTATAAGGCAAAGAGGCATCAACATTTAACATTAATAAAAAAGTTAAAATAATAGAAAAGTTTTTGTAGTTAGACAACTATCAATTACTTATTTTGAGAAAACCGTAGCTAGTTGAGTAGGTATTTGATGGCCACAAAAACAAGTGGTGCCGCTGAAAGATAACTTTTGAATCCTGGCTCCTAGCTTCGAGGCTAAAGAGCTCCTATAAACGTTTAGGTAACTCACGTTGTGGTTAAAGAGGATTGTCCAACTACCATGCATCTTAGCTCTTAGATATATTTCTCCAATTTGGGAAATTATTGGGATATCTTCGGCAAAAACCAATTTGCAAGATTGGTCTACTTTAGGTAACTGTTGTAGTTACCAGGCAATCACGCAAAGCTGGATACATTGTAAAGCGCTTAGCTTGAGTCCTCGCCTGCGGGGTACAGGCGCGCGGAGACGACGACAACGAGAACGGGAACCCTTGGAACAGCTGGCGCATTCTTTATTCTTTACATGCGCCCGTTCTTGCCCCCTCCCCCCTGCAGGCGAAGTCTAAATTCAGCGGTTTACGTATAACTCAAGTACTTCAACGCTTTCCTTGTCAGGGCACCCTCCGCGCTGTGAGCCGCTACATGGCCTCGTGCGCGGTCCGCCGCCGCACGCACCGCTGCTCTGCGTACGCGCAGCAGCACGCGCGCGTGTGCGTGTCTGCGCATAGGGCGCACCATCTGCTGCTCGTGTTGGACGAGTAAGTTTACGTTTACTATAAACTGTATAAGAGGTGTCTATGGGCTATGCTTGGTGGACTCTATATAAGTCAGCCTATTAGATCCCACTGCTGGGAAAAGGCCTCACCTCAACTATGAGGAGGAACGAGCCATACTTCACCACGCGGGCTCAGTGCGGATTGGTGGAGGGGTGTATGTAATAAGGCAAGTGACAAACCTTACTGTCAGAAGTTATCAAGCCGCCCTAGGGCCTCTGACTAGGCTTAACGACTAATACCACAGATATTAGCCGGGACCAACTGCTTAACGTCCCTTCTGAAGCACGGAGATGCTTGTCATGGACGTCACTTAAATGGTCGGAATGGTCACCCATCCAATCACGACGGCGCCGTGGGTTGCTTAACTGGACTGGTGGGTGGACTCTAGGGATCGAAGAACTAAGGTAATATACATAGCTCTGTGGATCAGTAAGCTCAAGTTGTTTAGGAATTTTACTAAAAATCTATATAATAAACAGAAATTGTCTATGGAGAGGACTATGCTTGTGACTGTGTTTCTCTACGGAATCGAATTAGGAATGAGGAGACTCGTAGAAGAACTACGGTAACGGACATAGCCCTGCGGATTAAGCACTGCTCTGTATACGCGTAGCAACACTCGCGCGATGCGTGTCTACGCACAGGGCGCTCCATCTGCTGCTCGTGCTGGACGAGTGAGTTTACGTTTACTGAAAACCGCAGGACTATTAAACAGAGTGTATATGGACAGGACTTCATTGTAAGTGTGCTTTACGGGATCGAATTAAACACTTCTTACACCATCCTCTTAGGAAATAGTAGGGTTTGAACGAAGATAAGATTCTGTTTACACTACTTTGGTTCCTACCTTCCTAATTAGGATTCTAGAAATCAGAAATCAGAAATATTTATTTGCTTTAACATGGTGGTTCAATGATAAAATTATGTGCTCACGTTTTACTAAGGTCATGCAAATTTTACAGTTGAAACTTAGGTAAGGTACATTATAGTTAGGATGCTACAAATAGGATGGTGTAATAAGTGCGTTACTAATGAGGATACAGTAAACAAGAAAGAGTTAAGGGAACGGACATAGCCTTGCAGATCAGTAAGCTCAAGTGGCAGTTATATGGCCTCATGTGCGGTACGTAGACACATGTACTGCTGCTCTGCGTACGCGCAGCAACACGCGCATGTGTGCGTGTCTAGTAGACGCGCTCTGCTGCTAGTGTTTCTAGTTTTACGTTAACTAAAAACCTTACGATGGGTACAATATTATTCCAGCATTGTTAAAGTACAAATCAAATCAATCTATCTACTCTGATCTTTGTTGATTTGAATTTGAATTGTCTCAGTTATTTTAATGTTTTTTTTTTAAATTATAAATTTGTATTTTCCTTTTGGTCCGTTTTTTCCGTATAGTTCAGTCTGACTACAAATTCCTGGCATTCCCGACTTATCTAACTTGGTTCTGTTCAAGTCGAGTTCAGCTCACGACTTTGCTTTGATAGTTACTTGCACATATTTGCGAATATTTGATAATATATTCAGGTTCTGAATAACGCAAGAACTAGTTACTTGCATAAGCAAAAATATATATTGCTGCCAAATTGTGAATACGCCTGGGCTGCTACAACAATAAGTGTGGGCCCAGCCATATAGTCCTACGTTCAGCATCAAAAGTAGCGTAACATTTTAGAACTTTGTCTACGTAAGCATTTCTTGAGTTACGACCCATACTATGACACATTTAGATAAGAACTAATGTGGCAAAGTAGCTGAACATTTTTGTACTTTGGCTAAGTAAGAACTTCTAGAGCAACGAGACACTTTTTGACATAAATTATTGTGGCAAAGCACCCACTAACATGTTTAGCTACTCTCGAAGCTGACCGTATTATTAGGGCCCACACTTTCATCATTAATAGAAATAAAATGCCGGATGACTTTCTACAGACGTTTATTTGTCTTTTCCCAGTATTTAAACTTAGAAAGACTTTGATTAATAATGATTTAAATAGCTTAGTTATTATCGTTGTAACGTTTTTATGATGGCCGTCCTCATTCTCCCAGATTTTCACACCATCACCTCCATTAATTCAACCCTTCGTTCATACATTGCACTCACTTATCTGCGTTCCGTTCTACCAAGCAAATACTTACATTCCCACATTTATTATTCAAGGTTAGTATCAATATGCATCCGCGGCGGATCAGCCGGGTACGTGTACCAGGTCGAGAGGGGATCGGTGGTGCGGCGCGGGGGGCGAGACGCGGAGTGGGGCACTGACGCCATCTGCATCAGGAACTGCCTCATGCACCTTCAGAGGGCTACAGGTATGTACCTTCAGCGTAGTATGATTAGACAGTGGCGTTTAGCAGGGTAGTACCAAATTATGAGGTGGTCGGTCGTGCGGCGTGAAGGAACTGCCTGATGCACCTTCAGAGGGCTACATGTTCGTAACTTCAGCGTAGTGTGAATAGAAGCAGACACTTGTGGCTTAGCAGGGTAGTACCAGGTCAAGAGGGGGTCGGTGGTGCGGCGCACAGCTAGCACAAGATTTATACCCGAGGCAATAAAGACAATATGATTTTTTATATTGACCCCGATCGGGTAATCGAGCCCGGGACCTCAAAGATGGGCACATCGTGAAAACCTGCGTGTGAGTCACTCGAGCCTCTTAAGGACACCGGTGAGAAGTATATAAAGTTCCTCGGGGGACGAGTGGCGTCCCCCGGTGGGATTGAATTTGTATGGAAATTAAAACTTTATTCAAATATTGTTTGAGGATTTAGGCACAGAATAAGTACTAGTACTCCATACAGAAGTTTGACTTTGCAATGAAATTCAAAGAAATATCTACTCAATGTTGTCTACAATATGGTGTAATTCAGTTTGCCTCAGACTCAAGCACATTTTCGTGTAGACACCTACAGAAATATATTGCAAGATAATTTCATTCTTATAACTCTTATCTGATTCATAATAAACCTATTCAGTGACGTACTATCACGCAACGCGATAGGGTTGACTGCCACAAGAAGCTACTTACGCCATCTAGTGCATCTTTCTAGGACTTTATTCATGCTTATTTATTTATTTAAACTTTTTGCACACAGTTTATTGTACAAATGGCGGACCTAACGCTAAAAGCATTCTCTACCAGTCAACCATAGGTCCAAACAGAGAAATACAGGCGGTGCAAGATATCGTAAATTAGGAAAAAGATGAAACCGAGAAAACCACTGCAAAATACTGTTAAGCATAGCCATTAAGAAAAATGAACATAGCAATAGACATACATACTACGTACATAAATAAAATAGATGATATACATATTGATACATATGATACACATACATAATAGTAATACACAGAACACATTTCTTCCATTGAGACAGACCAGAGAGTTTTTCCTGGTAATGAATTCTCAAAGCCTTCTTGAAGGAACATTTTGAGGTAGATTCCTGGATATTTGTGGGAAGCCCGTTCCAGAGACGAGTGGCCGTAAGGGTGAAAGAATTGGACATAAAGCCAGAAATATGATGCGGGGTGAGAAGTCGGAGAGAGTTACTAGAGCGGAGGTTTCGATTATGAGAAGTATGGAGCAACGCAAACTTATCTTTAAGATAAGACGGAGAGTTGGGGTTAAAGAGAATGGAGTATAATATTCATAGTGTCCGAATGTTCCTACGTTGCCGTATAGGAAGCCAGCCGAGCTGAGAGCGAAATTGGGAGATATGGTCATATTTGCGAAGACCGAAAATAAATCGAATACCATTTTTAAGAAGCCGGTCCATTTTATTAAGGAGATCTTGGGAGATGTTTGAGCAACATATATCGCCATAGTCAATAATACGTAAGACCAGAGACTGCACAAGCAAAGCTTTTGTGCTGGAAGGCAAAAAATGTTTAAAGCGATAGAGGTTCCAGTCCAGCGCGTAAGGTTCCAGTTACCCTTCTTCTGATCTCTTTGACATGCTGGCCCCAGCTCAACGTACTGTCAATGTAAAGTCCCAGGTTTTTGACATAAGGCGAATACTTCACGATCTCACCATCAAAGACAATGGGAGGCAGAGAATTCGTGTCCAGTTTGTATTTGCCTTTGGCTGCCTATAATAATGGCCTGGCACTTGCTGGGATTAACTCTTACACCAAATCTGCTGGACCAACCACTAATACTCTGGAGATCATTATTAAGCCGACAAATAGCACCATCAGCTTCGCACCGCCGGTGAATAAAACGCGCGAGCGTGTCGCTGCCGGCTAGCGACACTCAATTTGTTCAACCCCTTACCAAGGGGTTGCCGCGCGTAGGTACGTTTTTGCTACCTAACGCGGGGAGTTACACAAGCCTGATTTAGGGGCTAAGGAGGTCATCGTAGAAGACTCTAGGAACTATAGATAAAACGCTTAATTGAGGAATCAATGCGAATTTTACTATAGTGCAACGTATCACTTTATATTTCTGCCCATTCAGGTTGTGAAGAAATACCCCCAACTCCATCGGAGTCCCTGGAGACGGTTCTCTTCAGCCGATGGGACAGTCTGAACAAGGAGATGAAGGTCTCCGGGGCTACATACTCCAGGAGACAGCTGCGGTACTTGTGGAGGGTGGCCAGCGAGCTCGTGCGGTGCAAGAACATGGTCGTTTGTGTAAGTGGAGATATTGTTATTTGTTTTCTAGCTGCCTAGGTAGCTCTGGTTCAATTTTCATAAATTCATGCAAACCTTCATGGTTCTATGTTCTTAAAAAAATATTTTGTTTTTCGTCACATAGTTTAGTAAGTTCTCTGTCATTCAGTATTTATTAAGTTCCGTTAATCCGTTCGTTACAGCTACTGTATATACCTTCCAGTCAGTTTTATCGGTCCGGCAAACCTTCCGGAGGTTTGCCAGTAAAACTGACGTAAGTTTGCCGGTAAAACTGATGTATCCGGCGTAGTTTGAACTATGGCGAAGTTCCAACTAAAGTAACGCAGGAAGAGCTTAATAATTCAATGTAGGTCTTTAGAAAAATATTTCGAACAGTCTTTTACTAAGAGTGATCCATCAAAGTTATCAACTTTTATGGATCACTGGATGGATCTATCCATGATATTATGTAGAAATGGAGTAGGTATAGATAACAATTTTCTAAAACTTACAAAAATATAATGCCCCCGGGGGGTGATAATATCGTTCATATAAAAGTAATCGGTAAATCTTTTAACTCGGCCTTCTAACCACAGGAAAACCACAGCAACTTCCGCGCAAACCTGCTCCAAGCGACCGCTCAGAGCGACGAAGCTATCGAGGACCTGATCCACATCTTGGCCATCATGCTAGACCAGGCCCGGGACCTGTACATGAACACCTTCCAGTACCGAAGTTTGGGGGAGTTCGACAGGGAACTGTCTCATTACAGGTAAACAACAGTTAATCGCGCAGCGTGAACGTCCATCAACAAGATGGCCGGATGAGCTTGTGAAGGTTGCAGGATCGCGCTATATTCAGTCTGCTCACAAAATGTCGTGCGCGCAACGACTTATTGCTTTCCTACGCCTCTAGGTCACAATACAGGTGCACCAGGACAATTAGGCCATCCACCAACAAAATGAAAAAACGACCGCTTAGAGGTGATTAATAGAGTTTAATTTCTAAACAAGGTTTTCTTTATGGTAAAGAATCTGCCATAAAAGATGTTTAAACTATCCAAAGTTGCTTGTGGAAGTTAGAATGAAAAATAAAAGTGTTAAAGTCTAATATCAAGTTAAGTACGAACTAGGTTTACTTGGTTAAAGTTAAGTTATGGACTTAAGCGAAAACTGAAACAAGACGGTGTTCCTAAAGTTTTTATTATCACACACTCTACATCACACGTCAGCTTAACAAACTAGGTAACCTGTGGTAATTAATTTGTACTTATAAATGTAACCAAACATAACAAATGAGAAAATCCTCATATGCCTACCACCAGGTTAATTCCTAGTTCGATGGTGGATGGCTGATTGTTGATGTAATACTATGTACTACTGTTATTGTAACTGAAGTGGAACAATAAACGTTATTTATTTATTTATTATTTATAAATGTTATGATGGAAAAATTTATGACCCTATGAAAAAAAATACATTTTGGGGTATGGACGAGTGGGTTTTTTGGGTGTGGAATGGACTGTTTATATTTGTCATATCAAATGATGACTTACAGAAACTTTAAACTTGTAGGTCCAAGAAATGGAACAAGCTCAAAGAATACTACGACGCATCATCAGCTTGTCTCATAGACGCCGTCCGAAGAGACCCTGACCTTCGCAGAGAAGACCTAAAAGACCCTCACAACATCATGAAGAACATTCTTCACTGGCTGCACAAAGGAGCGAAAGACGACAAGAAATATCTCGGACCAGTACTCAAACCCTACTTAGATGGTCTATTCAGCAGTTCTTTAGAGAACTCCTGGTTTTTGGAAGACTTTGACGCGAAACGATGCGATAAGGAGTTTGAGGGTTTGAAGGAGTATTGCTTGGGAGTTCACGATGGGAATATTGACCCGTGTATGGGGTTGCTGGCTGCTGCGAAGAGGCTGGCATGGGCTAAAGCTATGGTGGACTTTGTGGACCGTTTCCGACATGTTGGTGAGTTACAGATATTTTTATTGTTGAGTCCGTTTTAAAAACTTGTGTAGCAAATGTTTTTAGTCAGACTTTTCTTTTATGGCTTCTTTGAAATGAATAGACACATCAATTCATCAATAGATTAAAACCTAAATAACATTGTTTGATCTCTTCATTGTGTTTTTTTGGGAAGGACATTACAAGGAAGATATTTCATTATCCGTTTACAGATGTAATGGCCCTATGTCACATCACATAATAATACTTGTCCTTGATCAATGCCTTGTCCTTTATTCTACCTAATGTAATGAGATATTGTCAAGTGTTCTGTGTATGTTGTATTATTATGTACGGAACAACAGAATCTGCTCTGGTGATGAAGGGGTTGTAACAACCCTAAGGTCGGACAAAATGACCTACAAAACCATGATACGTACTTACGTATGTAAATTGATTATTTACTATTACTTGACCAGATCATATAGATCTTAATAACAAATAGCAGTGATTTTTGGCAGTGTGATCGTCTAGTTAAATGGTAGGACCGTACGTTGTGTAATTATGTAGTAAACCAAATTCTTTTAGAGGTACGTGAACGTTTTTCCATAGGTTAGTTTCTCGAGAAGTTTTCTGGGCGTGTGTGCGCTTCATAGGGAATAGGAAAATAGAACCCGCGATTGCGAGCCCGCAGAGCCCCAGCCATACGCTCAAACGGGAAATGGTGACCATGTTTTACCATTGGTAAACCAATAATTGTCTGTCACCTCTCAGAATGGCCCTACAGAAACACGTTATTTAAAACGTGAGAAGGAGTGCATATAGGAAGACCTGAACTTAAGATATCCAATAGAAATATCTTTTGATTTATTACTCTATTTGACTTCATGAAAAGTCATCCAAAGATCTCTAAGGAAATATTACTATGTTTTTATTATCTGTTATTAATACAGTGCTAATCTAAAGAAACCAATGACTCCTTTACAGGACGAAAACCTAACCATTTGCAATTTGTCCTATGAAACCATTGATATGCTCACATTAGCCCACATTATTTTAGTTACCAAAATTAAGTGTTTAATGACTTTTGGCAGCTCTTCGTGAAAATCTAATTAATAAAAGGAATTTCAATGTATTGAGTCAATAAATGATGTAAACAAAATAGCGTATAAAATTTATATTAAAATCTTTGCTCAGATCTGGGAATAAAGTATTATACAAAGGATTATCACTAAGGATGGATAATTGAAAATAGTCCAATCTGACCTAACTCCTAACTAACATACCTAAATGACCAATTCTCAGGGGATAGGAATATGAAAGACAATGGAATTGGAAAGTTACGACTGGTTTGCCCTACCTAACCTCTAACAGTATTATAACTAAGAAGTAGTTATAATATACTACCTACCTAAGACTTATCTGAGGTTCGAGTATTATAAAACTAATGGCTTCTGCCTGATTTACGAATCTAAACGCAAAATATACACATTAACGAAGATCTGAGTCTACAGATATTCAATATAAATAACGCTAGTTAATTTTCCTACTTGACCTCATATAAAGTCAACCAAAGATCCCTAAGAAAATGCTACCTGAAACTACCCTTTGATTACGGCGCATTACGTAATACTGTACCACCGATTATCTCCCAGCTGTGACACTTGTTAGGATTCCAAGCTCGCCATGATTATGTGAATTATTACACCCCGAGACCTAGACGAGGCGTCCGTCCAATAGTCTGTTGGGGAAGGGTGGCATTCCCAAGCAATAAAACACATAGGAATCTAAGAAATGCACAGAGATCAAAAACAATCAAATGTTACAGCAGCACCAACACACACGCGCTCAAAGGTAGCAGAGCATATTATTTATTATCAATTAATGCTTCAGACAAAGTCAATACTAGAGAACGCACTGCACCGGCTAGATCTCCCTGATGTGCTGTAATTGTCTGGTATCCAAGCTCGCCATGATTATGTGAACCATTACACCCCGAGGCCTAGACGAGGCATCTGTCCAATAGCCTGTTGAGGAAGGGTGGCATTCCCAAGCAATAATCCACATAGGCTACCTAAAATCAGCACATAGATCTTGGACCAATCACCGTTACAATGGCACTCCGACGGACTTCATCGGAAGCGCTATTTATTATATTAAAATATTATTATAATACCATCCGTTGATAATACAAGCCAATCCGGAAACATCAGTGATTCCTTTAAAGGACGGAAACCTAACCATTTGTAATTTGTCCTATGGAATCAATGATATGCCCACATCAGTCCATATTATTATTTTATTTTATATTATTTTATTTTTAAATTGAATGTTAATAATTGATCTCTGGAAGCCTATTTATGAAAGTCATGATAAAAGTAAATAAAGTAATGTTCATAGTAATGTAAGCTGTCAAAACAGCGGATAGATCGTATATCAAAATCTTTACTTAGATCCCAGAACTAGGGTTTCTGTAAATAAAATATTTAAGGATAGTTTCTTAAAAATAACCCATTCACTATTTAGTCTCTTAACGCCTAAAGCTTAAAGTAAATAAAACTATTCTTAGATTGGGAAAGAGTTTCCCTGCCTTCCGGTACTTTCTCGCTTTAAATCCCTAACTTATATTAAATGATTTTTGAAAATAATAGTTACGTAATTTACCAACATCCTCCCTACCTACTTTTGATATGTTCCTTAAATAAACATTGGTTTAAATCTTAACTGATTTTATTTAATTTTGAAATCAATAATATATAGTAAAAGGAAGAATAAGTTATTTTATGCTATTTTATTAAAGAAACATGATGAGTGGTCAGTGTTTAAAAGAAAGGTGATTAGTAAGAAGAATTTATTATTTAAATAAGATTTAAAAGGTAATGGTTCAAGATGAGAAGTTTGTAGAGGTTTAGTTTGAATAAAGTCAAGTACATTTTTTTACATTTTTTTTTTTACAACAAACACATCAATTACCTAGCCCCAAACTAAGCGTGAGCTTGTGCTATGGTGACTAGGAAAACGGATAGACATACTTATATACATTTATAAACATCCATGACTTAGGTACAAATGCTCGTGCTCATCACACAAACATTTGCCCCTTGCCATTGTTTCAAAACAATATATTTAGTGTGGAATAAAATAGTTTAGGTTAGAATTTAAATAAGGTTTGAAATGTAAATTTGAAAGTAATCCATTGGGTTTACTTGTTAACATAGCTTGGTTCATGGAATATAAATTTAATAAAAAATTGCAGCTAATAAATTGCTAGAATACGAGCCAAAGAATTTTATGTTCTTAACAGGTTGTTTAACTCCAGAGGATGATTATCAGGAAGTCAATATGAATCTCATAAACTTTGAGCGTAAAAGTAATAGACGGTTTTTTCCGCTTAATTATTATTGTGAAATAATTAAAGAAGTCTCAATAAAAAAGGATTAGCAAGAATTTCATAAGAATAAAATTTCGAATACCTAAAATCAATCATAGCGCATAAAGAGAAATACAAACACAAAACAATAAAATCAATAAATCAACAAAAGGTTTGTCTCACCAAAATAAGAAAAGATATTCAATATATCAAAGATCTTGAAATCAAGGAAATATTCTGAATTAAGTTTAAAATATAATTGATTCAGTTAATTGTTTTAAAGAGTTATGATCGTAAATCTTTCCATATTCCAGAGACAATAAATATAAAATGTCAAGAAATCTGTTGAAGTTTTAAACTAAAAAAATAAAAAGCATACGTAGTTGTATACAAAACTAATATTAAACTATTAATTTAGACTTTTAGTTCAATAAAATAAAACCATATTAAATAATTAAATTCAATGTTCTGGGAATTGAACCCTTTACTAAAATACATTCTCATGTACCTAATAATCTAATGCTGATTATTTCGTATTCAGACTCAATGTTTTGGGATTCGAACCCTAAACATTCTACAAATCTACTAACATAAATTCTCATGTACAGCCGAGCAAATTGAATCATGACCCACTTTGCCGATTATTCCTTTGCATTCATAAATGTAGTAAGGTTTTCTTCGCTGTCATGCATGTTGCACATAGTACGTTTTAAATATGAATAAAAATGCGTCATAACGGGTCAGAGATCTATGCAAGTTTAACCTTTATTATCACTGCACTAGACATGTTTTAGATAAACCAGTCTTAATATGAGTTTAAAATAAGTCCATAATCCAAACTCTTTTCACTACGAAGAAAAATGTATTATAATTTAAAAAATAAAAAACGTCGTGTCAAATGTCAAGTATACCTAGTAAGTCTGAAATTGTATAAAAACCTAAGTCAATATCTACAAACAAATCGTATAATGGCCAATTTGGCAGAACAAACAGCTAAGAATAAGTCGGAACACAGTCAGAACATGGATCAGCCGGCATGCTAAAGAGGGTACCCTCGAAGACAGACGACGACATAATCATGGCGTTCGTCGAATCAAGAACGGAACGGAAGAGAACGGAAATGCAACACTATTACGGATAACATATTTACAGACAAGAAATCATTTCGCTCTTCTCAACATGGTCGCTTAACTTCGTGGCGTTACGATAACACGCGATACACGCGATGCGAGGATCACGTTGTGCCCAACCAATTATCCAGCTGAATTTCAGCTAACATGTGTGCCTGGATGGATGCCGGAAGTGTCGGAAAACTTGTTCAAATTTCTCCTCGTCAAACCTCTATAAACTATGTCAATTTATTGGAAGAATCAATGTTACCGACTTTGCGAACAGTTTACTTGCGTGAAGAAGTGCCAGTATTCTCCTTTGTTTTTTGTCTCGAATTGTCTCGAATTTGTTTACCCAGCATGAAGATGCATTCACTCTTATTCCATGGCCGTCAAGTCCCCAGATGAAAATTTGTGGTGTTTGGATTGGAGAAGTGACATTTGTCGTCTAATCGGGTTACTTTTCACTTTACCAATTTAATGCCACTTGTTAAATATATACTTAAAATAAATATTATTTTCTTCAACTAAGTATACTGTTTTATTTCATCATGGCAAACACAAGTTCCAGTGGAACTTTTATAAAAGAAACTGGTTCCCAATACAGACTTGGCGCCCGGCTGTGCCGAATCCCGAATATCTACCTACCTACTTGTGTGTTGCATTGCAACCCTTACCCACATGAAATGAAGTTCTCGCCGATTTTTATACAAACTTATTCGTACAGATAGCGACCATTGCCTTGTCAGTGACTGTCAGTGTCTAATAAAATGATAACACGTTCGTTTCTAGGAAATGTATGTTCAAGCGAATTTCAACTTACTTGTATAGAATGACAGTAGAAAAATGACCATAAGGTGGGTCATGATTCAATTTGGTCGACTGTACCTAATAATTTAATGCAGTAATTATTTCGTATTCAGAGTCAATGTTCTAGGATATGAAGTCAAAACATTCCACATACAATTGTAAATTAATTTCCAAATACTTTCTCATATTAAACCATGAGATCATTCAATGCAACCAGGAATTAAACCCAGCGTTCTTAGTAACAAAAATAATAATTGAACCCACATCAATCAACTCAGCTTTAATTAAAGCATTTTCTAACTTTCACTGGAAAAAAAATATATTAACTAAAATCAAATTTGCTTACAAGAATACAATGCTAAAAGTTTATTCAACAGATATCTTAACTAATTAAAAAAATCACTTACCAATAATCAGCCAAATCTGCACTGTACCTTGAGTTGAACCTTTGAGTTCCAAACTCAACCGAAGTCACCTGTATCACTCTTTTAATTTTCTAAAAAAAGGAACCCAAACCTTTTCAGGACTTCTATAATTTAATAAAAGATTCGTCTATTAACATCCCCGCAAACCTATCCCAATTCTCCCGAAACTGTTCTCGAACTGCCACGAGCTTCCTGCGTCCATCAGTTTTGTTACTCCCTACCAATCCCTACTCTTCCGCACTACCTGCTTTAAACAATAGTTTGCCTGCACTCGGAATTTTCCAAGGCCAGGGCTGCTAAATCTTCCTGGTCTTAAATTTGTTTTTTAATTAAAAGATGTGATGCACAAGTTCAAATCAAGTTAATTGATTATAATAAATTATAACATATTAAATTGATATATTCAAATTCCTTTAGCACACTGATAATCATCCTCAGAACGGAAATATTTGACTTTGTATTAAAATAATATTTATATAAATGTTTTATAAAGTTACGTCTAAAAAGACGATTTTATACGTAATTATGATATTTTTTTGGTAATTTGAATAAATGAAACTGGTATCTATCATTCTCACCCAAGTTAAACATGTGAAAGGGACGCCTGGTTGGTGCCACATTTTTTTTCATCATAAACTTCAAGCCAAACTTTAAAAAAATCACTTAGTTTTCTCGGCAGAATTCCACTATTAGAAACAAAATAATCTTTCTTGTAAATTAGGCTGGAATTCAAACCATTGTGATCTTTTGGCTCTTGTTTAGAAAAATATTTTCCTACTTTAATTTGTAAGAGTTGGATTATTACAGTATTTTGAGAAATACTAAATATCATTAAATTCCCTGCAAGTGACCATATAAATGTAAGCATTTTTTGTTTGTTAATTAATGAATTTATTTCACTTTTACAAAAGAATATAAGTAAATGTGTAAACTAAAAAAAAACAATAAAATCGGCAGAGTAGAACTTAAGCGATAAAACAGTTTTTTTTTAAATACTTATTTGAATGAGTTAGGATGTTACATTGTGACTTACAAATATGTTTAAAATCGTAATTTTGATAAGTCGTTTACCGAGTTCGACCTAGATAGATAGATAGATAACTCTTTATTGCACACCATAAAAGTAGCAACAATACAATTTACAAAGAAAGATGTACAAATTAGGCCGTCTTATCGCTAAGAGCGATCTCTTTCAGACAACCTTTGGGTATAGGAAATACTTAATCACAGGAAGGGGGTGATATTTAAAAAAACAAATTTAATTTAACTTTTGTGACTAGTACTTAATTGAAATACATAGGAAGATAGAACGTCAGATATAATCCAAAGTCAGACCCAAAGTTTAATTAAAACGCATATCCCTAACTTATTGGAATCAAGTTGTTATAGTCCTGTACTGAGCCGGGTATTTTCTATGCGAAATACCCGCGGGCCGCATTATTGGGATCAAACTTTCTGACTTTTCTGCATAGGACGTTAACATTTTACTCTGTTGACTGCCTCGTTGGTCTAGTGGTCAGCACACTGGGTCCCGGGGTCCACGAGGGATCCACGAGGTCTAGGGTTCGAATCCCGGGTCGGACCGAGAGTGTTTGGGTTTTTCTGTCTTGTAATTAGTCAAAGTCAAAGTCAAAAGTCAAAAATTCTTTATTCAATTTAGGACACAAAATGCCACTTATGAACGTCAAAATATCAATCAATTATGGCCCATATGGGGCAGAACATGTCTCCTTATCTTTTGGGCCCTACTAGCGCTTCGAGACAAGACACAGACAATCTGGCAAGTGCCGAGAAGAAACGCTGGAACAAACTCAGTCACCACTAGCTGCCACAAAAATAAAACAAATCAAAATAAACAGGTAGGTACATCAGTTTGGTGCAGGCTGGACTGTCCATACATTCTCGTCATTAAGATAGTCTTGAATTTTATAATACCCCTTCGACATTAGGGTAGTTTTGACATGTAACTTAAATTTATTAATAGGTCGATAACATTATGAGGTATTTTATTGAAAAATTTGACACAATTTCCCAAGAATGAATTAATTGTTTTGGCTAATCTGAAGTTTGGAATGCCAAGTTTGTTTTTATTTCTTGTGTTATACGAATGAATATAACTTTTTTTTATAACAAGATCTATATACTCTATCTATTTACTCAGACACAGCTCCGGAGTCAGGAAGTTGGTAACACCCCCGTGCCTCGGAAAGCACGTTAAGCCGTTAGTCCTGCGCCTGATCTCTCTACAGTCATGTCGGACTGCCGTCTCACCGAATTATGAGGGTGAAGGAACAGAGAGTGCACCTGTGTATTGGGCACACACTTGTGCACTATTCCGCCGCCGTAGTCGAAATTCGGCTAGGAGGATATTTTTTTTATTAACATTTTAAAATATGGCCAGCGTAACTTAAGATAGATATGTATGTCGTTTATGGAACTTTGGGTCTAGGTTGGGAAAGTCGGCGGGTCAGGTAGGCCTGGTCAATAGCTAATGGCGATTGATGCGGTTTATAGATCTAGACTAAACTGGACACGGTTGGTGGGAGACAGGTTTTCTAATATTCTAAGGCTAGATTTTAGATTTCCCGTCCTTAGTAAAATAAGAAAATGTTACTTAGTTACGTGAAATTGCGAACTGTACGAGAAAATAATTAATAATAAAGTACAATCACTTTGGTTGGATACTTGGACACAATTGTCACAATATTTCGGTTTTCACTTTAGTAACAACGCACGCAAATTGGTTCACTAGCAATAACTTGCTTCTTAATACAAAAAAGACTAAATGTATTAAATTCACCATGCCTAACGTGAAGCAAGCTAACACAGAAATCCTACTCAACGGTGAAAAATTACATCTATCAAACTCCACTGTTTTTCTGGGCATTACATTGGATTCGAAGTTGCAGTGGGGACCACATGTTGACGCTCTGGCTTGCTATAGCTGCCTTTGCGGTTAGAAAAATTAGACATTTGACTGATGTTGAAACAGCAAGGCTTGTGTATTTTAGTTACTTTCATAGTATAATGTCTTATGGTCTTCTCTTGTGGGATTCTGCTGCGGACATAGATACCATCTTTATTTTACAGAAAAGAACCATTCGTGCCATTTACAAACTTAGTCCCCGCGAATCCCTGAGAGAATTCTTTAAAGAAATTAACATCCTCACTGTCGCTTCTCAATACATATTCGATAATATAATGTACGTACGCAAAAATTTAGATCTTGTTATAAAAAAAAGTTATATTCATTCGTATAACACAAGAAATAAAAACAAACTTGTCATTCCAAACTTCAGATTAGCCAAAACAATTAATTCATTCTTGGGAAATTGTGTCAAATTTTTCAATAAAATACCTCATAATGTTATCGAACTACCTATTAATAAATTTAAGTTACATGTCAAAACTACCCTAATGTCGAAGGGGTATTATAAAATTCAAGACTATCTTAATGACGAGAATGTATGGACAGTCCAGCCTGCACCAAACTGATGTACCTACCTGTTTATTTTGATTTGTTTTATTTTTGTGGCAGCTAGTGGTGACTGAGTTTGTTCCGGCGTTTCTTCTCAGCACTTGCCAGATTGTCTGTGTCTTGTCTCGAAGCGCTAGTAGGGCCCAAAAGATAAGGAGACATGTTCTGCCCCATATGGGCCATAATTGATTGATATTTTGACGTTCATAAGTGGCATTTTGTGTCCTAAATTGAATAAAGAATTTTTGACTTTGACTTTGACTTTGACACTATTTTTAAGTTCAGTGGCAGCACGTCAGGTTACCCCAAATAGGTTACCCAACATTACGTAACATATATTGTTACGTAGAGAAGCTTTTTCGTCGTTCAAATGTATTCCTTGACGTGCTGCCGCTGTGCATTTGAATGCTGCTTAGGTACAAAATAAATAATGACTATTAGATTACTTGATTGAAAATTATCAACCACTAAACGAAACAAACGAAATAATTACTCGTTCATAAAATTGTAACCTAACACTGTCGTACTAATTTATCTGTGATTACAGCATATGCATGTTAACTATGGAAAAATGGGTAAAATTATAAAAACGACCACAAAGTCAATTCCAGCAGGAGTTTTAAACTTTGTTCAAAACTCCGCCAGGGAGACTGGCGACTTGCAAATCTGCTGAAGTTCGATACTATGTCCTGTCGGCGCGCCTCGGTCATATACTTTTACCTCTAGTTTATAGTAGATACACGTAGTGCATTGTGGTGACCCACCACAATGCTCTAGTTTTTCTTTAACTAGTTTAATAACATTGTTTCGAAACTACTAAGGCTCAGTTGCACTGACTACCTATAGTATTAATAAAAATGGTATTAACCATGGAACGTTCGAGGAATCTATCATATTTATTTTTTGATACTAATGTGGCGACATCTTACTACTGTCGCAACATCCTACACTAGCAACTGCAACAGACGCGACACGCCCTGAATCGGCTCCTACAGGCTAGATGGCGCTGTTAGCCGCTCCATACAACACAAACGACGATATTTAAGATTTAGCGCGAGCTTGACTACATATAGATAAACCAAGACGGTGACCGTCGGACCTTGGTCCCCGACCATAACGACCGGTGGATAGGAAGCGCCTCCTTTTGCCTTCTTAACAAGTTGCGCCAAACTAACATTAGCAATGACTACAGCAATCGCATCAGTTTTGGTGCAACCTATTCTAAGGTTAGGCAAACTCGCACTAAAAATTACGTCAACCATTTTAAAAGTCACATTTCACATCGATGAAGAACATGTGAATGCTTAATACGCTTCGCACGCGTAGGGCTGTCACGTCCCCAATAATGTTCTTCCACCGAATTTTAATATTTCAAAAGGTTTTGGTATTTTATATGGAATTGGATGGAGATGGCACAACAACAGGCTTGAGCTTGTTTTGTTTCAAATATATTGCAATTACTTACCGAATGTTTTACGGTGTTTCTAAAAACCTCGCTTTTTCGTACGTCGTCGTGTTTCTGGATGACGTATCTGAAACAGAGAGAATGCCTTAACTGGGTGGATTTAATACAGTATTTAACACTTAGCGCATTCCACAATGCATTGACCGTCAGTTGCGATTCAAGTCAACGATATCAGAAGTTTTAGTAGGTACTGAATTCTTATATGTAATAGATCATTTTCATTCTGAAACATTTGTGGAAATTGTACCTTAGCTTTTACTTTTTGTTTGTCAATGGCCGACATCCAGCCACAGTTAGGAGCGTCGACTCGAAGTTCAAAAACAGTTGCTCCTGTTAATACTTATTGACAAGTGGTTCCACAACCAATGTAGATACCACTCAGTAGCTCATGATTCTTCAGTCTCAGTCAATAAAAAAACCCAATAAAACAAAGTAAATGAGCTAGTGGAATTGCCGCGAGTTAATTAAGCTAGCGGCTAGGCAGACGAAAAATAAATCCGATCCACTGAGCTGTGTGTGCGTGCTCTTAGCAGTGTGCATTGTGCGGCGTGCCTGTGCATCGTGTCTGCGATCTCCTTACATGCTCCCAATCGGAATGGGATTAAAAAAATTAACCCGGTTGTGTAAGTTAGCTTTTCTAAAAGATCATGTTTTTTTTAGTTTTTATACTTTTATTTCATCCCGACTTCTAAAGTGGTTAGAGCTACTCGTATAAAGATACATAATCACAAAAAATTTAGAGCAAGAAGATTTTATGGAACAAAGTCAAAAATTATTCATTCAATTTATGACAGAAAATACTACTTATGAAGGAAAATCATAACTTTTAGGTAGTACTTTAATATTTTTATACATAGGTGTGATATTCCCAGTGACCTTATCAAAATCAAATTCGACATAGGCATAGTCGCGGGAAAAGGCCAGTGCTTCATATTTAGAGATTATTGGAAACCGATCAAGTTGCGCCTATTAAGCGGCAGTGCGGTGTCAAAGCAATAACCAGAACCACAGAGTATAATATAACCTCGAATCAATTATTGTGCTAGCTCATTATTGAGTTTGCTCATTTGCGATGCGCTCAGCTGCGCACATTGTCCCTTTGATTAACATTCTTAATGAACTACAAAATTATTCAGTTGTTCGAGTAATTAGATCGACTAAATTATGCAACAGGACTCATTTTAGGGACGAAAAACTTTATAATGAATACAACGAGATCTTGAAACCTACAAAAAAGAGGTTCTTAATTACATTCGAAAGCTAATGTAAAGTACTTATATAAATATGTCCTTTAAAACTGTTAAAAGTTGATTCACAATATGGCACGAACCATTTCAGCCAAATATTATGATACAATTGAATTACTAAAATTCCATCAGGAATTTTGAGTTCAAACCACAGCCGCCAGACGCGTTTAAGTTAGTAAAACCACCCTTTATTAAACCAAGAACTTTTTCAAACGTTATTTCAAAATACGTGACCTTTTACTAGTCTACGAGAATCACCAGTAACCAGTACCTAAATACGAGTACAGTATTTATTCAAAACTGAAAAAAACTGCACATAGTAGTTAGTGGTGCAAAAAGAAGACATTCCGTATTCACGCTCTAACTGTTTCTGTGTTTTAACTTTTTAGCTGCAATTTTGGCGCTGGTTCAGAAAAAATAATAGTTTTGATAACTAAGTTACAATTTTGTTACAGCTTCTGTTTTTTAAGAAAAAACTTATTTAAAAAAAAACTTATTAGCTCTGTTTTTAGTTCAGTAGGCTGTACTTAATAATGATTAAATTATTTATCGATACAGGAAGTCGTTTTATTAATATTGTTATTCGAAGAAAGTGGCATTTTCTACTTGGTTTCGCCCGCGGTTCCGCCACGCCCGCGTGGAATTCGATCTGTTTTCTTAGATTTTACAATATATTTCATCAATTCTCTGCTCCTATTGGTCGTAGCGAGATGTTATATACCTATACCCTACATCGATGAATGGACTGACTATCCAACACAAAAATAAATAAATTGTCAATTCGAATCAGTAGTTCCAGAGAAAAACGCGTTCAAGCAAACAGCTCTTCAGCTTTATAATACTGGTATAGATAGGTATCCTACATAAGTCTTTCGTAGTCTATGAACTTTTCGACAAACAAGTTTATTGGAATTGAATTACTCTCAGTAGTTTCTTGAAAGGAGTCCAGTCTGATAGGTTTATTTTATTTGGTTCTAGCGATTTCCCGCTACTTCTACCCCCCTTTTCTACTAGTACCTATTTGCACATACCTAATTTTAATTTTTAATTTTTTAAAATCCAGTTTTAGTGATTTGAATAAAATTATATACAAAAATGTATTCATAAATAGGTTTGCTTTATGCACGTTCCAAATGTTTGCTTAATGAGTTTTCACAAGTATGAGTTATTTTCGCGAATATAATATATGTATTCGTATATTCGATAGATTCACATTATGTACCTGTCTAATCAATAGTTTATTCAATAAAAGAAAAGAAAAACAAAGACATGCATGAAATAAAAATAAATAAACTTAAAACCTACTTAATCAAAATTAAACCAGTGTCCTTGAGGTAAGGAGGCGAGGATGCTGGCTGCGTTACCGCGTTGGATAGCTATACTTATCCTTTGAGCGAGGAAAGAGCCAGCTTTACTATTTGCCAAAACAGAATTTAATTTAGGTGCAATTTTTCCAAAAAGTAATTTAGCGGATGGTCCCCGCGGTCTAAAAGTTTCAACGCCAAACGGCGCAAACACATAATCACTTGCAAGTGATGCATACTTGCGTCGTTTGGCGTTTTCAGCTAACTCCGCCGCCGCTCCAGCTTTTAGGGCCGACTCCCTGAGATGAGATGGGGCCAAAGTATCAACGCAAGTTGCGTCCCAAACTAAGGTCCGACCCCGCTCCCAGGGAATGAGCGTAAGGCCATCGGGTCTCTTGCCATCATCACGGACCAAACCACGTGGTTCCAACGTGGAAGGAACATTGATGCTGGCAAGAGCTCTGCTCATTATGTACTACATTGCTAGGCAAACAAGTTTAATAAGAGCTTCTACCAGTAGAATCGAGAGATAAAAATGAAGCTATTTTCTTAAAGGTTACTGCCCTCTGACAATACTGCAATTCAAAAAGCCAAGCCATTATTACGTTTATAAACAAGTTTGCTATTACAAAGCTTGTTTTCTTTATAGGAGCAAGGGTGATATTTCCATCTCTGTGGGGTTTGTTAAAAAAAAATTTTTGGAAAAAATTGGAAAATGCATTTCTATACTACTCATAATAGACTTGTCTGCAAGTTAAAGTATCTATGAAATGAAATGAATATTTATTTGCCTTTGTAAAAGGGTACATTTTTAAAGGTGTTTGTGATATTACGGTTTAGCTTTTCCAGCTATCAGAAATAGCATGCAAATATTTTACAATCTTATCAAATTGTTAACTACGAATTATAATATTATCATCACAATGTTTTAGTCCTAATATTCCGATTTAAGTCACAAGTTTACTAATTAGATTAAACTTACATTACGATTACATTACAATTAAATTAATAAAATTTTTATAAAAATGTCAATTGAAATTTATATTAGAGTTACCTACGTCAAATTTAAAAATTCATCCACCTTATAAAAACACCTAATTATACAGTGAAAGAATTAGAGCACTTTCGATTAAATAAGGGTGACGGTAAGTAAGTAAGAGTAAGAGTAAAAAAACTTAATCTATTAACAGTATCTTAGCACCTATTTTGATGGTAGTATTTTTGCGTTTACTGTATTGTGGTCATAGTATCACTTCACGTGACTACAAAATGTATCAAAGCTCAAGTCTGATCATAGAATCTCTCATAGAAAAATATTGAAAAACTCTAGGTACGTTACATCATCGCTTACAGCGCTTTATTATTTTATTCCACCGAAATAAAATAAAAAAAGGTGGTATTTAGCGTACCTAATCCCTAATCTAATCTTCAACGACATCTGTTGTTTCAGATTTCCGCCTAGTTTTTCCAACAGGAGATGGCATGGCGATCTCCTACCCTATCAAGCTGCCATCTCGGCGGGAGCTCAGCTCAGCTCGTACCCTGACTCTTAGCAGGAGAGACAAAGTGGAGGCGAAGTTGAGGCTCGCCAGAAGATGCGTGCTGGCTGCGTTCAGCACTGCCTTGGTGGGAGACAGCAGGTTAGTTCCCTATTCCTATCAAGTTACCGTGTTGCCAAGAGCTCAGCTCATACTGTGATACCACTACTACAGGAGAGACAAGATGGAAGCTAGTCTAAGGCTTGATTGGAAATACGTGCAGGTTGCGTTCAGTGCTGCCTTGATTGGAGACAGAAGGTCAGTTCCTATGCCATCCAGCTTTTGTCTTGCGGGGAGCTCAGCTCAGCTCGTAACCTCTCTCTTAGCAGGAAAGAGGTTAAGGTCAAGCTACGGCTCGCCAGGAGATGCGTGCTGGCTGCGTTCAGCAATGCCTTGGTGGGAGACGGTAGAAAAGTTCCTAACCCATCAAGTTGCTGTGTTGCTAAGAGCTCGGCTTACACTGTGATACTACAGGAGAGACAAGATAGAAGCCCAACTGAGGCTTGATTGGAAATACATGCTGGCTGCGTTCAGTACTGTCTTGGTTAGAGAGCAGATCAGTACCAATGCCTTACAACTACCGTCTTAAGGGGAGCTCAGCTCTGCTCGTACCCTGACTCTTAGCAGGAGGCCAAGCTACGGCTTGCCAGGAGATGCGTGCTGGCTGCGTTCAGCACTACCTTGGTGGGAGACAGTAGGTAAGTTCCTACTCAATCAAGTTACCGTGTTGCCAAGAGCTCAGATCACACTGTTATACCATAAAAGATACAAGATTTAAGCCAAGCTGAGGCTTGATTGGAAATGTGAGCATTGCTTTGGTGTTAAATAATAGGATTTTCTAAAACAGTCGCGTGCGATTGGCGAGTCCTCACCCCCCCGCACGTCTTGCAGGAGCGTCGCGCATGATCCTGACGGACTATAGACGGAAGTCATTAAAGCGGTCAAAAGATAGCAGAGTTTTGGTTTCAGTAGAGATTATTGAGGGTCTAGTAGAAGTCAGCAGAAGCATAGAGTATTCTAATTATGACTGGTTTAAAAACAACAGGTAAGTCCCTACTATATCAACCCGTCGTCTCACCCCAACTTAGCCTAAACTGTGACACTTAGGCAAAAGAAACAGGGTAGCTAAGATTACACTTGCTTGGAGATAATGAAGAAGAGATGAGTAATGTAGCTAGTCTTGTTAGGATTGACAAGGTGGAAGAGATTCTTACTCAATATGCCAGAATTTGCTATCAATGATGCTATAGATCGGATAGAAGTCCAAATTCACCATTGCCGTGTTTGCTTTAGCAATGTATCCTGCCGGACTTTTACCTAGTTGAGCGGGTAATATAGTAGGTATTTCAATATCTTTATATTTTTCGCAATTTCATTGCAAGTTTTTTTTGTGTGCAAAACAAATTTACTTTCATAATATTTCAAGATTAAATACACAGTTTCATCTCATTACTAAGCCGTTATTCCATTAATTTCCTGTGGCAAAAAAGCAAACAGATTAATAGGAGAGATAACCTGCAAAGGTTTCCCTGCCAGCACAGGCCTTGCTCAGCTGTGGGAGAGGCTGTGCCACAATGAAAATAGACATAGAGGTCTCCATGAAACACATGTTAATAAACAGCATTTATGAAGTTTAAAATTCACGCTTGAAGAGATCGAATATTAGTGCCACTGATAATGCTGTGTCCATTGAATAAATACATTCTTAATATTAATTCCTTCGGCTACTCTGTCGACGTTGACGTGTCTGTTTTTGAGTGTTACCGTTTCATCATTTACTCTAGCCATCTACCATCCTTTAGTTAGGAAAACCGGCCAAGTGCGAGTCGGGCTCGCGCACGAATCCGCATTCCCTAGGGTGGCTACACCCTTACCACTTCAAAACGCTTTTACATTTAGGCGACTTTAGCAGCGCGACTTTGGCGTATACAGTCGCGCTGTCGAAGCTTTTAAAAAGTGTCTCCAAAATGGTTATTATAGTCCTATAATAAAACAACACTAGCTCAGCGCCTTGATTGAATGCAGAGAGCGCATGCGACTGTCGCGCAGCTATACCGCGCGGCTGTTGCGCTCCGTTTATAGTATGAAATTATCAGTCGTCTAAATTATTTTTAATGGATAACCATGCCCTAATTAATGAATTATGAAGTAGGTATGTAGGTGACAATAACACTAATTACAAAGACAATAAATAATCTCTAAAAGAGGCTTGAACTTTGCCATTGAATAACTATTGTTGATACATACAATTGGCGCCATCTCTCGGATAACTGTTATACTGCTATAAAAACTAACTACTGCGCTTCGCGCAATGCATATCGAACACAAATTGAACCATAGCTCAAGAGCTATGGTACATGTATGAGAAACGTACAATAGATAGCGTAAAACAACAAAAAGAAGTAGGTACATGCGTTTTTCTTCCGCAATTGTTTAACGCACATTAAGTGTGCTGATTTCGTCACGGTATTTAAGTGTGTCTTGGCGCAGTGCGAAAGACGTTACTAAGAATGCAGAAATATAGAAGACGAGCGTTTGAATCTTAATAGGTAAATTTTTTTTGGTATTTATTCAAGTTCAAAGTTTTTTATCTTTTTAAACAAGAATTGGTATGAGCATCAAAATTAGTGTAATAGATTTTAAGTCCTACACACACAGACTAAAATTGCAAAAAAAATGCAATCCGCTGACTAAAACTAAGGCCAATTTCGGATAAATTTGACGTGCAATTAATTCGATGTGGAAATCAAATTTCTGTAGGTACGTTGATTAAACAACTTTTTAGCAGCAACTTTTGCAACTTTCAGCAACTTTTGAGAAAAAAATTATGCACATTTTCAAATTTATTGTTTATAGTACTAGTTTTGTTAATCAATATTTATATTTGCGATTACACCAGTATTATATGCCTGGGATCGATCCCAGATTCTTACGATCATACCAAAGATCTTAGCCACTGGGCCAAGCGTGCTTATAGTTATCAAACGAAAAGTAATAAGAAGTACGTACTCCAAGAAAAAACTCATTTTAGCGCGAACTTAAAAACAACAATGCCAAATGATTTCATTTCACTTCCCTTCATTTTATTTTTGAACGCCTTTTACAGTATAAAACTTTGTTATTTCCTATTGATTTGTTCTCTTTGTTAATGTAACTCTGTATCTTCTTATATTTCTTGTTTTTTCTGTTTTAAGCGTTAGTCGGCAGCTAGCGACTTTTATTGTATTTTTCTTTAGTAATATGAGAATAGCGTGTGGGCTGCATAATTGAATATTTTAGTTTACACACGTTTACATAAAATTATATTGTGTACTCGTTTGCTATTCCTAAATAAATTTAAAAAAAAAACTCGTGACGATTGTCAGAACTTACTTATATTAATATTCGTTTATTTGCATACACCGTGCGCCCAGTTGCACGAGAATTTTATAAAATTATTTGTAAATGATAAAATGTTTCTGTAAAACCATATCAATATTTAATAGGAATTAAGATGTTTCGTGGTCTATTTTTAAATCTACCTAAACATAATTGACATCATTTCATTTTAATAAAGGTACTAAAATTCAAAAACCATTTCGAGATTTGGCGATGCTTAACACGTTAAAAATATTTTAATATTTTTTTACGCTATAAATTCAGAGATATTTGAAAAAAACTGATAGGTGCTATGATACAGGCATTATAAGGGGACGTGCCTTTGCTTGGTTATTTGCTCTGACTTAAAAAGTATTTTACCATACATGCAAGTTGGCTGTCATTTTGACATTGACATTTGACACTGACACCATGATGAGTGAGTGAGAGAAGAGATAATCGTAGTGTTGTTCTATAGAAGCGAAGTCCATCTAGTTATCGATAGTTTTAGTATAGTATATCTAGGATTGCTAAAAATACACATGCATTTAAATGATTATCTAGTTTGGTGACGAAATCATAAAAAATCCTTTAATCATATTATTAATGTTTCATTTGATTTTAAAAACCATAAAAAATTAATTAAAGAAAATAGCAACGTAAGCACAGATTTTATAATAGATACTACGTAACAGATAAATCACTCCAAGGAAAATCGTCCATTCCTACTCTTATAATAGCCTACAATTTTTTGCCGCACACCGCTGTGCCCGAAAATGTGCTTTAAGTTTCGAATATTACGTTATTATTCCTTTGCAGCTACGCGATCTTGGAGTAAAACTAATAAAGTCAGGGTTGCCTCTTTCGATACAATGCCTATTTTATTTGTAGCTTGGTTTGAAATGTTTTACAATAATATAGTGTTTTACGAAATGTATACTTAATAAGTAGTGATGTGGAAAACAAGATCTAAGATGTTGTTCTGTGCTAAATTATTTTCAAAAATGTATTCTTACATAGTTATAAAAAGCATCTGTGGGAACTTTCAGTATGCCGTAAAATTATGATCACTTATTAAAAGATTTAAAAAGTTCAAACATTCGAGACTGATAAATGTCCAGAATTTTATTTAAATCTGAGACTAATTCAAGACATATTATGCTTCAGGTTTCATTTACAGTAAATAACAGAGTTTTAAATCATATTACTTAAGTAGTTTGCATAAAAACGAGTTGACCGTAACACAAATAATTCAACAGTGCGTACGCGCGCGCCCGTCGGTTGTTGGCAGCCTACCGATTTACGCACCGCCGTCGGTGCGCTCGAGAGTAGGCTATTAACGCGCGCAAGTAAATTGAGTGAGAGATGCCTGACGTAAGCTTTTGTTAGTAAAGTTGTGTTTGATTTTAAAATATTATTTATTTAATTCTTTATTTAGACTTTTATATTATGATATACGTGCTTAGTAAGGTTGTGTTTGGATAAACATACACACTAAGATTATTCTCAACTACTTCATTTAGACTTTTTGTATTTTGATATACCTACGTGCTTAGTAAAGTTGTGTTTGGATAAACATACTCACTAAGATTATTTATCTACTTCTTCATTTAGACGTATAGTATTTTGATATACGTGCTTACTGTCGATATCGATATCTTACTGCTACCACAAACAACACTATAGACGTCAGTTATTTTTTTTAAATTTAGAATATGGCAAAGGTCTGAAGTCATTACATCCTTACTCTTGTACTTACGCTATTTTAGAATTGAGAGTTTTTTAAGAATTTAATTTAAGGAGAATAAATGAAAAGAAATGAAAAATAAAAAATACGTATGTCTTCTTTTTTGATGTACTACAAGGAAAAAAATAAAAATGTGCATGTAAATTTTTTGAAATGTTGTCAATTATAGAACAGTACAATAAGCATAGCGCTAGCGCCATCTACTTATTATTTTTTTGACCAGCATTTTGTCCATTTCGCGATGACGATCGAAAAAGCTCTTTTTGTATTTGATTTAACAACAATTAACTTTTTCCTTACAGCATAATGTAAGACCTCCCGTCTTGCCAAATTTCATTTGGTTCTAGGTCTATGGGAAGTACCCTATAGGTTTTGATTCCCCTGAGAAATGGGGAAAAATGATAGAAAATTGGACAAAATTGGCCGTATCTTTTTTCAGCGTTAACTTAAAAGCTTGATTTTTTCACATCATTAAGGGACCATAGACATAAGAATTTGATGTTAATTTTAACTTTATACCTCCACGCGTTCCTGAGTAAAAGGGTCTTGACAGACAGACGGACAGACGGACAACAAAGTGATCCTATAAGGGTTCCTTTTTTCCTTTTGAGGTTCGGAACCCTAAAAACGGCTAAAGTTGTTTTTAGGCGCGCCTGAGGTCGTCGGAGGACGATATCTGTATCTTCAATTTTTGTCGTAGAGCCCTGTCACTTTTGCAAGCACGACCGTGCGTTGTTGTAGCAATGGCTAGAGATGGCATACTTTTGGTATGAAACACTGTCGTCACCAAAAGTTCTATCGAGCCTAGCACCTACTACCCCCACTTCCATTGTGTCTGTCTCCCGAAAATAATATCCCAGGCGTTTAATACAAATTAGAAATCGGTATCAGCCGGCCACTGCGCATTAATCAAGATCGTGCACCCCTATAAATTACCCGGAAAGCAAATGGCCGCCTGCTCGAATTGTTGATTTGTTAATTGCAAAGATATTCAGATCACGGCGAGGTATTTGTACAATGTCGTATTGATTTAATCTTAGATCGACTATGTCTGACGATTTGTTGACGATATGTTCACTGAGCTAGTTAACTGGAGAATAGGAAGTTCCCATCTCGAAAACAAATATTGTTAAAGTAAAATAATTCGATTTACATGATCCCAAAAAGTTTTCAGGATCGGGCTTGGTGTGCATGCTCGAGACCCTCGTTAAACCCGTCATGGAGCACAGACAGACCCATGTTTTCGACAAGCGCAGAATATATTTTTGTCTAGCTGACCTATTTGTAAAGCTGTGAATAGGGCCAGAACAAATAAACAAGTAAAACTGGGATTAGAAGTCTATAACATGGATGTAAATGTAAACAAACATTCGTCCTATTCCAAAATGGAAACATCTACACATCTGGTACAAAAGTTTTGGTTTATAGAGAGCAGTGATTGTAGCTTCTCTATTTAGGTGCCAAAGGTTATGGAAAATCGCTCCACTCTAAAAGCAACATAGATACACGCACGTATAGTGTACTGCTATACAAAAAGTATTAAGTATTTTATACCTACGTACTTATTGTAGGAGTATTTACAGATAAGTAAAAAAATGTGGCTAAGTTTTTTTTGGGAGCGATCAATCTTGCTTCAGTGGCTGGTTGAAACTTGGTGGCTAGATATTTTTATAGCCCTCTTTAGCCACAGAATAAAAGTTAATGCAAAACACCCACTACGTAAAAAGAAAATCTAACATGAAAAATACAAATTTTACTTTCTTTAATTGAAATATGCATAAGTATAAATAACTCGTATGTATGTCTATCGCGAGACTAATAGTACCTAAATGAGATCTAATTTAAGGGAGACTGCATGAAGCTACTAATGTTGGATGATGTATTGCGGCTATTTCATCATCATAAAAAAATATCATGTCGGTGGAGTAATCGCTATTTAGGCCTATATAATACAATAGTAATAATGCATTACAGTAAAGGGCAACGTATATTGTATACACATATGGCTTTTTTACGACAAACTTACTTACACGACTAACAACACATGGAACTCTTGAGTAGATTTATTTTTTTAACAAATATCAATTACCCAGCCCCAAGCTATGCGTGAGTTTTGCTATGGTGACTACGATATCGGATAGACGTACTTATATGTATACATTAATAGACATCCATGACTTAGGTACAAATGATCGTGCTCATCACACGAACATTAGCCGCTTGCGCCTGGTTTAGTATACCGATGGGCGATTATTACTAAATTAATCGAATTATTCGAATAGTCTCTGTAATCGAATGTATTCGATAAGCAACCGCAGTCATTCGATTATGCGGCGAGCAATACCGGAGCGCGCGGTGCGCAGGCCGTACTACTAACTACTAACGAATGAATCGTCATTCGTCGCGTCGATTAATCATTCGGTCACTGCCTGTCCTGTGCGCACAGTCGCGGCACTTGGATCGAATGCATCGAAGGGCCCAGTATATATTATCATTCGATTGTCGATTATTATTCGATTATTTTTTTTTCAAATTACTAAATCGATATTCGATAGTTCGAATGGTCGATAATCGATTCATTCGTTTAATTTTTTTCGAACAATCGCCCATCGCTAGTTTAGTAGTCCGGGGCGCCAAACACTACACCAAGATGGTCGATTATCTGTAAATACCTACTCAATTGTATTTTAAATTTTGTGTCACATTTCTCATAGTTAAGATTCGAAACTATGCAATTGAGTATTACTTGATCTAATAGTACCTATTAGATCTACTGAATTTTTCTACTCTATGCGCACACCTCTCCACGCACATCACATCCATCAATAAGGGCTCGTGAGTGGCTTATAAATCAAATTCAACGAATTCCCTTCAGCATCAGATTTTAATTGGTTTGTCGATAAAGTAATTTAGCACGATAGCAGACAATTAACTCGATTCTAATAACATTGATGCTACAAAGCTCGTTCGTTATTTACTGGGACGGTTAGAAATGTTCAAAACACAAATGCTGGAAATATCTGTTGCCTTAGTTTCATGGACCATGAATAGATTAGTTATCGTTAACATTTTCATTTTTAGTATTTATTGTTAAAATAAAATGCATTAAAATATAGTGCTTGTCTTGCAGGGCTATGATGTTACTCCTATGATACTAAATGACACTAGGCGGTTTCAATCTCACAGTAATAAAGTAAATAAAAACCTTTTCTATTACATTTAGGATAGCAAAAATCACTGATTCAATGTATGGTTTTTAATGTCTTCAATGTTTTTGGTTACAGGTTTATGAACTTAAGATCCTATTATTAAAAATGTAACACAGTGTAGCTACACATATTGTCACCGATCCATTTATATAGTTTTCCTTCAACAGAGTAAAATCACGCAAGATCACTCGCCACGAAAGCACGGACGAGATCCTAGCCAGCGTGAAGACCGGCAACTACTGGCGCAACAACACGAAACCCGACATCATTCCCTCCACTTCAGTCCAGGACATCACCAAGGATGACCTTCCCAAAGTCAGGAGACGCTCCAGAAGAAATCGCCCAGTCACCTCCTACGGGTTTCCAGAAATTTCTCTGACGGACCAGGGCGATACGAAGACCATGAGACGGAAATACCACACGTTGAAGAGCCTGGTGTATACAGAGCCGGTGGAGAGTATTAAGGAGTTGAGGGAAAGACCGCGGTCTGCTGGGTCTACTGTCAGGAACAAAGAAGTGCTGAGTAGACCAAGTCTGCTTGAGACTTTGGACTTTATCAACAGCGTTAAGGATGCTCTGTGTGGTGAGTAAATTGTTGATTCTTATTGAATAAGTTTGAAAGCTATTAATGAAAACACCAGCTAGCATTTCTTAAAATTACTGTGTACTTTATTCACGAAGTTAAGATCTACTCGTGTCGGTACTACAACTTGCCAAAGTTGAACATATTTCAACGTTGTTCAAACTTTATCCTACAAGTTTGTCCTAGTAAGAGTATAATTATCAGATGTACCTTATACTTAGACGACCTAATAAAGATTGCGGGAACGCACTTGCTGCAGGTCGCTGCACTTGTAACAGATCACTTTGGCAATCTATGGGGGAGGCCTTTGTTCAGCAGTGGACGTGCAGCGGCTGATGATGATGATGATAATTTCTAAATGGAACATCATTCTGGTCAGTAATACAACAACCTAAAATGGAATGTTTTTTCAGTGGAAGAGTCCGGTGCATCAGACGCAGAAGACATCGCGTGGTCTGCAGAAGACGAGTGGCTGGCGGGGCAGACTGCCCCGTTGAACCTGCTTGTCACTCGATCAGGGTCCCACACTCTCCACCTAGTGCTGGGGGACTTGGTACTAGCTTTGCTGCAGAGGGGAAGGTTCACCGTGAGTGTTTGTAAAATATAATCTTTTAGTTTATACAATCTTTTAGTTCTAGTCAGACATGACTTATCTTCGACCACATTGTCACTTACATAGAATTTGACAAGAATGCTCCTGTCGCCCGCACCATGTCCCAATCCCACTTTCTCTCCTCCCACTTTCTGTCCTACCTCTGCGCCCTAGTAGAGCGGATCAGGCAACCCTACATAGGTATACCTTTTAGTTTTTGGCTTTTATTTCACTGACCTAGCTATATTCTTTCAGATTCTTCAAGAGCTGTGCTCCTGGTTGGGCGATGCCAGCGAGGGTGCTCTGTTCGCTCTTCACAGGCTTGCTAGGGCTGCGAGATCGAGGAGCAGCGAAAGGGCTACCACGTAAGTAAACTGTCCTTGAAATCCAGAAAGGAGTAGTTAGTAAGATAATCCCTAATATATTGTTCATTCTGATCTCCCTTTTTTAAATTAATGATATGTACTTTGGATTATTAGACAAAAAAACTATATCTCTAACAAATCTTATAAAGAATATTAAAGTAGCGAGATAATCTCCTATTTCTATCGTCTCTATTCTGATCCTCATAGGTTGATGTGATGGATTTTGGATCAGAACCCAAAAACGAGCTGTATCTCTAAATAAAAAATCTTGAAAAAGATTTATAAAATGGTCAAAAGTATTTTTCTTGGAATATGTTTAAGTGTTTTGAGTATATCTAAAACATGATGAACAAGAACATAAATCAAGTTTCAAAAGTCTGCCAAATTATACACTTTATAATTTTTAAGGTCATGGAAGCTTCCCGAAGCAGAAGGCACCATTCCACCACCACCGCAAAAGTATAGTGTCCGTTCACCAGACTACGTGTCCGGTGACGAAGGACCACCACCGCCCCCGCCCCTGCCTCGGCACAGCAGCAGGCATAAGCAGGTAAACTAAGTTATCCAGACGTATACGTCTGCGACACCCTCGTTGCCTGGGCCTCGTTAAGCACTTATTACACCATTCCTATTTAAGCTTCCTAACTAGGATCCTACTTAGGATCCTAACTAGGAAGGTCGCATCCTACTTAGTAGCCTAAATAGGAAGGTCGCACAGAAGGTAGGATGGATATGCAAGTGCTCTACTCTGATAACTAGTTATATGCGTTCACTGCTGATAACGCATTGTCCGTATTTTCGCGTCTCGCTGCGCTTGCTCGCACTGACATGTTGGCGTTAGTGAGAGGGACGGCTACAGCCGAAACTATGGGTATCGTCTTACAGAGTAGAGTCCCAGACACCTTCCTAGTTAGAAAGCTCGCGATCTAAGTAGGAAGGGACCTAAGTAGGATGCTAGACAAATAGGATGGTGTAATAAGTGCTTTAGAAGCGTGGGCGAGAAGGGTGTCCGTCAGTAAAACAGGGCGCTGAATTCTCAAGACTCTGCTCGGTACTTAAAGTGTGGGTGAAGCGCCAGCATGGTCGAGTGTCTTCACTTTAGATAAGATACTTATTATAAAGGAACAGGGAAGAATCAAGTACAGCATCCATTGCCAGACTGTGTGTCTGGTGACGAAGGACTATCACATTTGCTTCGGCACAGCAGCAGACATATATAGTAGGCACACGTTACATGATGGGTAAATTCATTTTTGGCTGTAAGTTTAGCAAGTAAGTCTAGTTTTATATTAAGAAAGAGTTGTGAATATTATTAATAACAATAATAGGTAATGGGTCCGACACGTTTAACGCGACGTGCGGCTATGCGACTATGCGTCTTTATGACTATGTGTCTATTGCCTCAGTTTTACAACGTTTAATTAATGGGTGTATTTAAAAATTCTTTGTTGGATTTGAGTTATTTGGTAATTTGTAAGTAAATTGACTCGTACTTCGCATTTTAGGAATCCTGCATCAGCTAAGTTCATGACTTCCTAAAATTTGGTGTGCGCTTTGTTTAAACAAAGCTGTATCATCTTACTGTCCCAAAAATCTGGTAGGTTACAAAAGACAAATGAACTTTCACGCTGATTCGCCTCACGACATTTGAGTTATGTTACAAACTTTTCGCTCCTGAGATTTGTTTGTTTATTTCTGTTTGTTTAAAAGTTTAAATCCAGTATCATATTACTCCTGGATCATACTTGTTTGTTTTCGTAAAGAATCCAAGTGTGTGTCTTGTATTTTGTTATCTTTTCTGACAAGTTTGTAATGAGCTAATTTCGTCAGAAAATTGTGTTGTGTTGAAATTTCATGATTAGATCGGAGGGCGTCTGCTATTCGCACCGTGATATGTAATTGAAATCAAATCACTACATATTATATTAAATGAAGTCCCTGCCACGTCTGTCTGTCTGTAACTAAACTGTAAACTACTTACGGGTTTTCATGCGGTTTTCATAAATCGACCGAGAGATTCTCGGGGAAAGTTTAAGTGCATAACGTAAATTGGTTAAAATATGACAATGATTGTTAAAGATGACGGAAAAAATCAAGCCGTCTGGAAATTTCTATCGAAAAAGCTGCTTAATCCGTTTGAAATGTAACAAAACAGTGTATTTTTATTTATTTATGTAAGGAAGATTTACAGCTTCAATTATACACGAAACAACATCAGTATGTTGTGGTTGTATACTAACTCCAAATCTTCACATATAGGTGAGATTTTTTCTCATTTATAGGTCTAAAAAAATCTTTGATGGCATAGGTTTATCTTTGAGGATAGCTAACGTCTACTACTTCTATTCATTTACTGTTTTAACTACTTTACGTAGTCACTATGTAAGTAGAAACTAGGGACTGAGCTTGCCTGTAACTCATTATAAAGTAAGGCATACATCTGCGAGCATTAAAATCGATAGTACACTTAAACTTGTTTCAACAAACACACCAATTACCTAGCCCCAAACTAAGCGCGAGCTTGTGCTATGGTGACTAGGATAACGGATAGAAATACTTAAATACATATAAACATCCATGACTTAGGTACAAATGCTCGCGCTCATCACACAAACATTTGCCCCTTGCGGGATTCGAACCCGCAACCGCCTGGTTTAGAAGTCCGGTACGCGAACGACTACACCAAGACGGTCGTCAATAAAAGTGTGTGCCTACACATACTTAGTTTAGTAAAATATATTGAGAGCATAATATTACTAGGTATACTAATCCGACCGAAACTATGATTAATCTACTGAAGAAACGAAAAATACTATCTTGCCAGTTGCGTTACAAAGCAACAAGTACAATTGGCTAACAAACGAGCTCGCCAATCTCACACAACAGCAGCATGCCAGTTAGTTTATTGGAAAAACGGACCATGAAATATGTGACACAGTATACTAAGTGTCAGAGAGTTCGCTCAGAATCTGGAAAGTGAGGCTGTTAAAGTTGCATATATACAGATGTCTCATGGTGGGCGGCCATGTCGTACATATATAACATTAATAAAATAATATCTACACAAAGTAAAAAAGATAGAAGGTTAAATATTGCGTTACAAATAAATAACCATAACTTAAAGTATTACATAAAGAAATATCATGTGTGTGTAGTACTAAGTTTGGATAACAGATGGCGTTGTGCTTTTATAAATCGCGATATGTAAGTGTTTTCCGGGCAAAAGAATATTGTGATCAACTTCACTGCCTCTAATTTTAATCTCTCCATAGATTGCCAAGTGTCGAATTGTACAGAGGCAAAAAAACAACGATCAGTTTTTGTATTAAGGTGTGCGATTAATATTAAGTAGAATGATACTTGTTCACCGTTCAGTTAATTATCAATTGTATGAACACGACAATGCGTATACTGATGGTTTAAAACCCTTCAATACAATATTACCTTTTGGGTACAATATACTGTGTAAACGTATACTTTGTGTATAACATTTGTCTTTCCACTCCATTGAAATGTATAAGTTGGAAAACAATGTCATTTGCATTGTATATTGTTTCGTCAAAACCTAAATAATCTCTCAGTGGCTTATGGGGAGCTTACGTTGTTGGATTAGTAATAGTTTGAGTCCCAAGAAAGGACAAAGGATTTATCCCAGACATCATCTGCAAAGGAGGTCAAAAGGGCGAAAGTTTGAATGGGAAAACTGACCATTGTGTAGGAGAAGTGCGGGGAAACGCTGGTTTAGTAATAATTACCAACGAAATACTAAATAACAATTGCACCACTTCTTACCATAAATTCTTTTCTTCAGGTCCAAACTCGCTACCCAGACTTCAACCCGCCGAGCCGCTTGCAGCCACTCGACCTAACCTACCTCGACAAACACCACAGACCCCAAGAGTATACTGGGATCATCAACCCTATATACGACATCAAAATACCCAGAGACAAATTCAGCGTTAAACGCTCGAAATCTTTAGGACGAAGCTTCAGTAACAAGAACTTAAATTTAGAAATAACAAGATACAACATTACCTTAGGACATAAAAGTGGGAGGAAAACTAACGATGTGGTCACGGCTATAACTGGCATGACCGGCGAGACAGGCTTGGAGCCAAAGAGCAATTTCTTCCAGCGATACACCACGGCTGAGGTTGTGGGTGACTCGTACAAGATCAGTAGAGCCACTATTGATTAGTTTAGATGTTCTAAATTTTTTTGCCACTGAATCCTGATTTGTCATACGGATATAGAGTCGGCCCTGAAGGGAATGTTAGTAAATAAGTAGAGATGCGCCGAATAGTGGTTTCACCGAATAACCGAATACTATTCGGTTCAATCTTTACCGAACCGGATATTCGGCCGAATTATTCGGTTTACCATTACACTACATTCCCGCGTAAACAGGTGCAAACATGCACGCCGCCTGTCGCCACTGGCTAGTTGCGAGCGAGCCGTACCTCGCCGCCCGCCACCCGCACACACACCGCGCTGTCACTTTACTTTAAAACATTGCACGAGTAAGGAGTAAATAAGTTAAAATATTAACTTTACCGTGTTTGTAACTTATAAAAAACATAAATCTTATATAAGAAGCTTGTCTTTCAGTACTATTCCATGTTATGTAGCCAGGAAAATGGAAATACTCAAACCGAATATATTCGGCACTAAAACCGAATAATTCGGTCGAATACAAATAGTGGAAAAGTGCTGAATACGCCGAATACCGAATACCAAACGAATATTCGGCGCATCTCTATAAATAACCCATATACATAGTACTTAGTCATCATGCGAAAGATTATACTATAGGTTGCGTTATCGGTAGCTATTACTCTCAAAGTTTTAGCAATAAGACCGCCGAAATTTTACATTTTCTATCAACTCTTATGTTAATGTTTACTGTGTGTGGTGTGCAACGAGAGTATCTATCTAAAGTTGTAATTTTCGTATCTAAAATGTATTAATACTGAACCGACCCTAAATGTTATGAGAACATAGTAAGCGAGTAATGCTAAATAAATGCCATTGCATGTGTGATCATCAATAAAGATTTAGTATTCTCGAGTATTCTTTAATTTGATAAACTAAACAAAGGTACAGATTGTATAGTTACTAGGTAGTACAGTTTTTAACATGGCTTTTTTATTTTTATGATGTCTTCTGCTTTAGTACAAGTATTATCAGCTACAAAGATCTATATGGATCTATGGATGTTAATTTATACTAAGTTAAAATAAAATTATGAGAATACAACTTTGTTTTATTTAAATATTATTACATTATCCACAAATAATCGCAATAATCATTTGATTCCTAATTAACACCATATTTTAGGTAAACGTTTCTTGATCATTTAAAATTATAATTATTTTTATAACTTAAGCTATTATTTTGCAAGTTTCAACGAAATTCAATTTCATTTAAAATTATCTATAATATTAGAATTTTAATCACGTTAAAATCGAGAAAGGTACCCGTAAGTTGAGCAGTGCGTGACGTTCAGAGCTATTTCCACAGAAAATATTCATTTTTGATAGAATAGAGTTTCTTCCGACATATCTAATTAAAAAGTACGTCAATTTTGATGGTGTCATATAACCTATTAAAATTGCTTTACCATTAAGCTTAGATATCGCTTCGTTAAAAACTAGTCAAGTGTATCAAGTAACTATCTAAAAGTTTGCGCTAGTATTTAAAACTTACAAAGGTGCAATACTTGGGACTTCAAAGGGCAAGTACTAAGCCTGAAGAGAGAAGTTGCCAACTTTTGGGCCCTGGCACAGTGGAAATACATTTAGTAAGTTCAGTACGTATTTTCATAAATAATAATTGTTTATAATAAAATTATGATTTTTCTACACTGATATTATAAAGAGGAAAGATTTGATTGTTTGTATTGAATAGGCTCCAAAACTACTGAACCGATTCAAATGAAATTTGGAATAGCGATAGTTTGAGACCCTGGAAAGAACATAGACTTTTTGTCGCTGTATAAAATCTTCATGGCGGTGAAATGGGGGATAAAAGTTTGTATGGAAAATCCGACTTTTGTCGCGGGTGAAGTCGTGGGGAACTGCTAGTTCTCCATAAAAATAAGAACGAAAGAGTTTGCACTTAGATGGCCTGTATTAGGCGTTGACTAACAGTTAGTTTCCGTTGATCACGGAGTAGCCATAAACTCAAATAAAAAGGTACGTGAAACGGTATCTTCTTTACATATAATAAAACTGTAAAACCATTGTATCTGTACATTGAGTATTTTTACCAAAAACTAATTAAGGGTGATGTTAAAATAGTAACAGAATAGGAATCTACAACTTTAATTTTTTTTGTCTGTTTGTACACGGTAATCTCCGGAACTACTGAACGGATTTGAATGATCTTTTTTTATTGTGTTGCTATTGAGTCTGGGCAAATACTAGGCTATAATTTATTTTGAAGATCGAAGTACTTGATGTGGAACCTTAGCAGTACACTTAAACTAAGAGAGATATAAAAAATAGCGCTTTAAGAAGGGTTTTTCGCGTAATGAGCATTTTCTATTGACGTACACAAATTGAAGATCAGGAGCAACTGATATGGAATCCTAACAGTCTAGCTAAACTATAAGAGATATGAATAAAACGCCTTAACATTGTTCAGCGTGATGAGCGTTTTTTATTGACTTACACAAATTGAAGGTCTGGAGCAACTGATATGAAACTCTAGCAGCTCAGCTCAACTATAAGAGATATGAATAGAGCGCCTTAGAAAACATTGTTCAGCGTAATGAGCATTTTTTACTGACTTACACAAATTGAAGGTCTGAAGCAACTGATATGGAACAATAGCAGGTCAGCTAAATTAATTTAGACTGATTGTTCATTCCTCTCTTCTCCTTACGACATAATAGACTAAGAAATCATGATAGCTGGATGGCGACGGGAGTATATAACATTTTGTATCATCAAATCCACGCGGACGAAGTCGCGGTATACAGCTAGTATTTAATAATTAAGCTGTCCATAGTCTGATTTATAGTACCTAATAGAAATAATAATTAGCTTTCAATGATTGCTTCATCTAAGGTTTTAACCAATGGTTACTACTGCATCTTAATGAGTTGTACATATAAATAGCTGTATCATGGCACGGGGTTGGCAACATTATCGAAGCGAGAGGCAAATATCGGGTTACTAAGTGCGACCCAGATGGGGTCCAATTATGTCTGGGCAACGTTTTTGTTTTTCTTTAACATTCATAAATATCTTTGTTGTGATGTTATTTAATATGTATACATATAATAAAGCTGTAGATAGCCTCCTCCTCATAGTTGAGGTAAGGCCTTTTCCCAGCAGTGGGATCTAATAGGCTGACTTTACTTTTTACGAAATTAAATCTACTTTCGCTCACAAAAAATTATCGACTGTGTCATCCGGTGGGACTGGAACCCACGTCCCTTCGCTATCCGGGCGAGTGCTCTTACCAACTAAGCTACGGAGGTCGTTAGTCAGGCGACGAATTTTTGTAAGTGCTTGCTACGCTAGTGAGCCAGCGTTCGATTTTATCAATACTTGGGGAATGTACCCGCATGTATCCAATGGAAATATTTTTACAAATATTTAACCATCAGTTAAGATTAAATCAGCTTAACTTATAAAATTGTATAACTTAAGCAATTATTTTGCAAGTTTTTACGAAATTAAATCTAATTTCGCTCACAAATTTAATTTCGTAAAAACTTGCAAAATAATTGCTTAAGTAATAAAAATATTATAATTTACTTTTTTACTTTACTAGATAGTCTGATTCTATACATTTAATTTAAAAAAATAGCCCCCAGGTAGGCTTAGTGTAAATCAGTCGAGTGCAAAATGAACAGTTTTGAAATTTTTGACTGTGTGTACTTTCTGTATGTTCTATATAGGCTCATATTCTGCTGAAATAATGCTCATGTACAGATACACAATTTAAACATGTATAGTCTGAAGCAAAACCTAGACTATGTTTCATCTCGACAGCATATGTACATCCAGAGTTACAGTGTGACCTCTCCTCACCCAAAGACATGCTACAACTAAGGTGTCATGATTACTGGACGGCGATGGGAGTGTGATTCATTGGGTATCATCGAGTTTACGCAGACGAAGTCGCAGACAACAGCTAGTTGCTAATAAAATTACGCCGAGCGCAAACAATAAAAGCCAATATTGTTAGCGTCGAAATATACACTGTTGTGTTACAAAAGTTTTTAAAAACTTTTTCCTTGACAAAAGTAAATGTAATTATTATTATTAAATAATTTGAAATATTTGAAATAAGGTGACGCGCATATTAAGCAGTAAGGTAGGTATGAGATATGAGAAGGCCAATTACCCTGACTTTATGTACTTGTTAACACAAGTTAAAAAAATTAAGTGTCTGTGTGGTTAAAATCTTATAAAGGAATACAAGCAAGATTGCGGCTGTTACTACATTATTATTACTTTATGATTCAATCATAATTACCATTCTTTAGCTCATTAAAGGCTGATCTATGAGTATGTGATTAAGTAATCGTATCAGCTAATTAGCTGGCAAAATTGATAAACGTGTGATTATAGCGAAACACGGCGCCTGATGGGGAGCTAATAAATAAGCAAAGCTTCTGAAATGGGTCACAGCATACTCTAAAATCTAGCAGTAGGTCCTACTTTATAACAAAAGTAAATTATAACGGTAGAATGTACCTTATTCTTAAAAACAGTCTAGGTACCTACTTAGTTTGTAATTTAAACTTATGTAAAATTGCACTACATCTGATCTTCATGAACAGAAGATTGAGACTTACCTTTATAAGCATACATGACTTAGGTACTAATGCTCGTGCTCATCACACAAAGATTTGCTCCTTGCGGGATTCGAACCTGTGCCGCGGGGTTTCGTTCGTTGTCCGGTGCATAGTTTGTTATAGACCTATGAACGTGACACTCTTAGTTACATAACAAAGACTCCTACCAATCTGCAACAATACCACAATACAGTTAAAATTAATCCAGTAGATCCTCTTATACCATAAAGCATGGTTGATTTTATTTTAAGTAAAGATCACCGTTACAAGCATTAAATTATACAGGCACATGCGATTTAAGACCTTATAATAATGACATAAAAGTACGATATTTCAATTTTCATTGCTTTTACATGTACCTCTTGCATTGTTATCAATAGGGGTAAAAGTATATTTGCCGTCTTACAGATTATGGGCTTCTGTACAAGAAGAACCTGCGTTTTCTTCTTTCGTTATGGCGAGTGAACGTGGGTACCATTCCTGCAGGCCTACCGCCTACTTCAAGGGAGGGAGATATTTTAGTGCACAAGTGTGTACACAATACACAAGTGCAGTCTATGCTCCTTCACAGCTATAGTTCGGTGAGACGGTAACACGGCGTCGTAACTGGAAGGATATCAGGCGTAAGACCCACGGCTGAAAGTGCTTTTCAACACACGGGGCATGCTTTTCAACTACCTTTTAAAATAAGTACAAAATGTAATGTAGTCGTTAACGTGAGAGGTTTAGCGATTAGCTAACGAGCTACCGTGCAGTTAATCCACCCGAGCTAAATTGCTGGTCTCTTTTCAGCGACATCTATTCGAGCATTGCAACAGTTGCATTGGCCCGGTTAGCCAAAGTTAGTGGGTTTAAATTCTACCCGTGTGCTAATTATGGTTTCTTATTTTGAACTTTCAAAAATAAAATAACACTGCGAGTGTTTAAAACTATTAACAACTACCTTGCTGTTCCAAGAAGCAGGCTTACCGCCTTTGCGTGCACTGTGGCAGCACAAGCGCATCTCTCACGGCGCGTCACGTGGCGCGCAAACGTGTCCGTTATTGGTAGATTGGATGAAATAATTGTGGCATGTTTGCTTGTCGGCGACCCGTAAGTAGCAAGCCTTAGGACGGATGAAGGGCACCGGCCAGGAGTCCAAGTGTGCTAAGTTACACTAGCAAAATCGTAATAGAATCGCAATTGAATAGCATGGTTTTGACAATAGTTAGAATAGCGAAAGCGTCATCATTCAAGTTGAATTTATTCTGTAAAGAATAACTACTTGGCCCACTGCTGTTGCAATACAGCCGTTGGCCCGGTTAGCCAAGGTTGTGGGTTCAAATTCTACCCGTGTGCGAATTTTTGGTTTCTTATTTAAACTTATATAAATAAGAAAGAACACTGTGAGTGTTGAAAACTAGTGAAAGCGTCATCATTCAAGTTGAATTTATTCTGTAAAGAATAACTACTTGGCCCACTGCTGTTGCAATACAGCTTGGGTAGATGTCGCTGACGTCACGCAATGACGTATTCAAAAGAGACCAAGTATTTCGCACGGGTGGGTGGACTGCACGGTAGCTTAGTTGGTAAGAGCGTTGGCCCGGTTAGCCAAAGCTCGTTGGTTCAAATACTACCCGTGTGCGAATTTTAGGTTTCTTATTTGTCGAAACCATAAGCTGGTTTTGACATTTGGCCCATACTAGAACAGTCAAAAGCTTGCTATGCAATTAAGTTTCTATTTAGTAATAGAAATGTAATTGCATAGCAAGCTTTTAAATTGCAGTATCAACATAGTTTTTGATAATGCAATTTAGCAGACTTGAGCCCCAGGTGTATTATATGTGTCACTGGTATGCTATAATGTACTTGTTCCAGGTGTATTATTTGTGTCACTGGTATGCTATAATGTACTTGTTCCAGGTGTATTATTTGTGTCACTGGTACGCTATAATGTACTTGTTCCAGGTGTATTATTTGTGTCACTGGTATGCTATAATGTACTTGTTCCAGGTGTATTATTTGTGTCACTGGTATGCTATAATGTACTTGTTCCAGGTGTATTATTTGTGTCACTGGTATGCTATAATGTACTTGTTCCAGGTGTATTATTTGTGTCACTGGTATGCTATAATGTACTTGTTCCAGGTGTATTATTTGTGTCACTGGTATGCTATAATGTACTTGTTCCAGGTGTATTATTTGTGTCACTGGTATGCTATAATGTACTTGTTCCAGGTGTATTATTTGTGTCACTGGTATGCTATAATGTACTTGTCCTAAGCTTGGAGTTCTCCAACACATTATTCATTTTTAATTATCTATACCCGGCCCGGCGAACCTTGATCCCTATGACAGTTCATGTTAGTGATGGGTCGCGTGTCGATGAAACCTAACTTTTTTAACCGACTACAGTGCTAATTAAAACTAAAATTTTTATAAACAAATTTAAACTATAAAGTACAAAATAATATTGAAATGACCTAACTGTTCTACGGAATTGTACAAGAAACCTATTTCCAATTTATCCGTCCAAGTGAATAAAGCACTACCAGCAACAATAATAAAGGGTAAATCCTAGAGTGGTTGCAACGCAATGGTGTGGCAGCTTACATTCAAATGTTCAAAAAATAATTGGTCAGACTGTTGAACCTGCAGAAACAGCAAACTTGCAAAATGGCAAAATCCAAAGGTCACGCAGTGATTTGGCTACCGCCCTACCACTGCCAATATAATGCTTTAAAACTTTGTTTTGATGATTGGGATCGAGACGTGGGATACGACAGCATTGTAGATGAGCCGTTTTTGATAAACGTAGGCGACAGCAGCTGCAGTTCAGATTCCGAGTTCGTGACACAAACCCTAATGTCAGTATCAGATTCAGATTAAATAAATGATCGCTGAACAGGTTGTGTTTTATTTGGTTTTGTCCTACAGTTAATTTTTTAATTCTCTTGGGTATACAATCGTAAGTGCATGTATGCCGCACTCCGTTCTATTCAATAGAGAATGTACCAATTATTAAAGTATGAAAAAGCAATGACACTCATAATTTATCACTTAAGTATGCCACACATGAAAACTTATACTAATAAAATCTAATCTTAAATAAAACAAATCCTGGTGTCCCCAGAAATATTTTATAAATTTGAGTGAAATAAAAACAATTTCATGCAGCTTTTTAACATTTAGCTCAGCACCTATAACTTAAATGATTATAAACACAGACCACACAACCTAAAGACCACGCATTGCGGGGGACTTGCGTTCGCCTAGGTTATGCAGTATCACTGCATAACAGCCGGCCCCGCCCCCTTTCGTTCCTCATTCCGCTACCGAGACTCAAAGTAACAACATTGACCTTGCTCCCGAAAAAAAATAAAAATAAGCGGTAATAATGCCGTATTGTTCAGTAAAATGGTATGGAAAGTGTAGTAAAACATCTAGTCTCACGAAAGATTGCATTACATTTCACCGGTAAGTAATTATTCCTATCAAATTAATTTAAATACTCCAAATCAAAAATGAAATAAAATGTTTTATTTCGAAGAGCACGCGTTGATGTCTTTTTTTTGCTATCCCTTTCTCGCAAGTTAAATTCAAATGATGTTGTCTCAATTTGTCAATTGGCAATGAGTAAAATAGTGTCGAGACACATTATAGTAAACCTAAAATTCAAAATATCGACAAATCCTGAATAAAACAAGTAATATGTGGGTATCAAAATTTTAGTTATTTCATATTTATTTTAATAAAGTGACTTTACAAAAGAGGACTTACGATGAATCAAAATATGTGTAAAGTGCTTAAACAAATAAACTTAGCTATTAAAAAACCGGCCAAGTGCGAGTCGGATTCGAGCACGAAGGGTTCCGTACCATTAACTTACAATATTAGACAGTATAGGCAAAAAAAACTTTTTAAGTTTATACTGTTCTTTTGGAAAAAAAAAATATTTTTATTTTGTTTATAATTTCAAAAGTATTCATCACAGGATACCCGAAACAATTTTAAATAAGAGTTTCCGCGCCTGTTTCTTTACGTGAGTGATTTGAAGTTTATAGGTCCAAGACTTTAGAAATTACAGGACACCGTGTAAACGACTTTAGCGGGCTATATCTCGCAAATGGTAAAGCTGATAAAGAAGTGTTGTATGGAAACCCTACCTTATTTTCATAGTCCTTTTCAACGGTACCCCACACAATGGGGTGCACTCAAAAAAAATATTTACCCCCCCCCTTTACATGTATGGGGAGGTACCCTTAAAAGGGGGTAATTTTAATTTTTTGTATTTTTAAAAATGAAATCTATATGTGAAGTATCCTCGAACCAAGTTACATGCAAATCAGTCCATAAACGTAGAAGACATTCTGCTATGACAGACTAGGACGGACGGACTGAACGATCTTATAAGGGTTCCTTGTCGGATTACGGAACCCTAACAAACAACTTAACTAACCTTTTTTAAATAAATATATCAAACTTCACATTGCGTACCGATTGCCATTTTTTAAAGTTTTTGTACACTTAACTAAATGATGTTGAGTGAGATAGGTAACTTGTTTTACTGAAACCGCTAAATTATGAAAAGTAGCTAAATAACGTGAGATCTCCTGCGATTGACCTTTGCCCACTGCAGTTTTTTTAATTGCTATTTATCGGAAATCGGTTGTGCGTGTGTTTTTTAAATGAATTAATTTAAAGCTCCTTTATATAGTCTTACTTTTTTTTTTAACTCGGGTATCGATATCAAGAGATGTCTTGCCCATCACTAGTGATCTATCACTGCCATTGTCAATTTTGACGTCTCCTTGTATGAGCCAATAAGAACTAGGAAACCTCTCCCCGCATCCCACCAACTTTTGGCGATTTTGTTTTCGTATTAGAGTTGATAAAAGCGTGGTCTTTAGGTTGTGTGGTCTGTGATTATAAATCATGTACACTCGTTTTCACTATCGACATTTGTTTATCGATATTTTTCCGCACTAGTCGATATCTTCCGAACAAAGTAACTTTTGCAGGACGTAAACGTAAAGTCTGATTGAGATAATTTCTTGTAAATGTTAAGAATTGTTATAATTCCGACGGAATATCATTGTAATGGCATATATCTACCTTACCTTAATAAATGGCATTTTTAGAAGCCTACAATTCAATTCTAATGTAACGGTCAAGACACTACAATGTTGTGTCGTAAGAATAACTGACAATGTCGTAGGAATCAAGGTTCGCCGGGCCGAGTATAGTTAAGCATTATTTGACATATTTTGTACGGAAATTTTGTTAAATTAACCGTCAATCGATGTTTACCCAAGGATTCAAAATTGGTGAACTTGGGTCTTAGGTCTTAGTGTTTACCAACACATGTATAATTTTTAATCAGTTTATTTAGCATTATTTGACATATTTGGTACGGGAATTCTGTCAAATTAATCTTTAATCGATGTTTGACGTTTTTAAATTAATATTTAATCAATGACGACCGTCTTGGTATAGTGGTTCGCGCCCCGGACTTCTAAACCCGGCGGTTGCGGGTTCGAATCCCGCAAGGGGCAAATGTTTGTGTGATGAGCTCGAGCAGTTTGTACCTAAGTCATGGATGTTTATAAATGTATATAAGTATGTCTATCTGTTTCCTAGTCGCCATAGCACAAGCTCACGCTTAGTTTGGGGCTAGGAAATTGGTGTTTGTTAAAACAATTTATTTATTTATTTGTTTACCGGTGTTTAAAAATTCTGAACTCTGGTCTAAGTTTTAGTATTATTTGACATAAATCGAGGTTTACCAGATGGTTGGAAATTGGTGAACTTGGGTCTAACTTGGAGCGAAATTCATTTGCTATTCTGCCATAGTTCGTAGACGGCTACGAGCTTCGTAGCCCGTAGCCGTAGCGCCGTAACCGTAGCAAGTTGTATAATTAGTGCAATCTAGTGTAATTCTGTCTTATTCTGATTCTACAGTTCTTTTTTACAGTAAATTTAATTTGTACAATTGTTTAGGTTATATTCATTTAGAAGGATGAAACCGTAATATTTATAAAAGATGTACAAGAGCTTGTTTGTTATTCGTTCATGTTACATCCATGTAAGGCTGTAGAACCCTTGACAAGATGCAATACACCCATGGAAGGGCACCCATTTCTGACCTGTTAAAATTAAAATTATCAGGTTCGCGCGTACATTGATTGATGTTAAATAGTCCTTATGATGGTGAAATACATGCTATTCAAAATAAAAATTCTTTCATATAAAACGGCAGTGAAGAAAAATTCAAACTATTCTAAAAAATACCTTAATTAAATAAAATACAAATCCCTACAGCGAACTGATACGATAAATCTGGTTTAAGTTTTAGGATCTGGCATCAAGCCAGCTAAGAAACATATCAAATTGACTCTAAAGCACTTATTACACTATCCGGTTTGTAGGAAACTTAGTTTGGAAATCGGGAGATGTAAAGTCGAATTTTCTTTGCGTGTCAAACATTGTAAACAATCTTTTTATGACTTTTAAAACTAATACTGGTGAAAAAAAAACTACTAATAGCTCTAAAAAGCTGCATATATTAAACGGTAAAATACCATATTAGGATGTAATTTTTGTGTCTATCTATTTAATTTTTATTTCTTTATTTATTTAAGAACACATACAGAGTACAATCAAACAAAGCATAAAGATATTGTGATAAATTAGTTTTTAGGTCTAGATCGTAATCCAAAAAATTGTTCCTAGCATGTTTAATAAAAATTATTACATTTTAGGTTAAGATTAAAAAATGAGGTGCATTACATAACTAACACAGAAATTGGTTGGCAGTAAGAACAGTGCTATATAAAAAAGAAATAATAAAATTTTTATCATGACAATAATAAACAAGAAAAAAAACACAAGCAAAAGAGGATTCCATATATCATCAGCTAAATTTTAAAAAAAGAGTTTTAAGACTTCTCTTGAAAACATTTGGACTGGCAGCAAAAATATCGATATCATGTTTTAAATTATATTGGCGACGAATTGAATAGTAGAAAGATGTATTTTTTGATATACTTTTAAACAAAAAAGCTTTGGATTACGGATTCTATAAACAGTGTTGAAGTTAATGGACGAGAGAAGTTGCAGTGAATCAACAATGGAATGTATTATTTTATGCAAAAATATAAGATCAGACTGCTTTCGTCTGGCCTCGAGAGTAATCATATTAAATTCAACTAGTCTGTCGTTATAAGTCGGCAGTTTCCTTAGAAGGCCTTGTCTGAACGAGAGCGTTTTTAGAAACTTTTTTTGTACCGATTCAATACGGTCAGAGTGAACTGCATAGAAAGGTGACCAAACAATTGCCCCGTACTCTAAATTACTTCTTACGAGAGTGTAATATAGGTAGACCACAGTGCGCGGGTTTTTAAACTCTTTCGTGTTCCGCATTATAAAACCTAACATGCTTGATCCTCTGTTAAAAACGCGTTCGTAATGGTCTCTGAAGGATAATTGCTCATCAAAAACTATGCCTAGATCGTTAGTTTTACTTTGTCGAGTCAGGATTTCACCCTCTAATAAGTAATCAAAATGTATTTTGTTAGTTTTTCTCGTAAATGTCAAGATGAAACATTTAGCAGTATTTAAAAATATTCCATTTTCATGACACCATTGAGAGATTGTATTTAGGTCATATTAAAGAGCATTTCTGCATCATCGAGACTCATGATAGATGAATAAATTTTAGGATCATCGGCATACAGTAGACATGGACTCTTAAGATTGTCAATTAGGTCATTGATAAACACATTAAAGAACAGAGGGCCTAAATGAGATCCCTGTGGTACGCCGGAGGTAATGAATACTGGTGCCGAGACCTCTCCCTTCAGGGCAACTAGTTGGCTTCTACGAGACAAGTATGATTCAATCCAGCGAAGCAATGTACCATGTATACCGAGGGCCTTCAGTTTCAGGCATAGTAGGTCATGATTCACTTTGTCAAATGGTTTCGAGAAGTCTGTGTAAATAGAGTCCACCTGAACATTCCTAGCAAAAGCCTCACATAAGTAGTTTTTATACTCTAACAGATTTGTTATTGTAGATTTGTTTCTAACAAATCCATGTTGGCAGTCGGAGAGTTGTGGACGAATGTGCGAGTAAATACTGTCATAGACTATGGATTCGAAGAGTTTAGGACAATGAATAACATGCTTATAGGTCTGTAGTTTTTACACAACGACTTATCGCCGTTTTTAAATATGGTAACGATATGGGCACGCTTCCAAGAGTCTGGAAAGATACCAGAGCTTAATGATTGATTGAATAATAGAAACAATGGAAAAGACAACTCGTCAGCACATACTTTAAAAATTAAGGGAGGGATCCCGTCAGGACCGGGACCTTTGTTTGCGTCTAAGTTTTTTAACTTCTTGCATATTTCTTCTTCTGATATTAAAATATGAGAGAGACAATTGAGGTATTTCTGCATGTTAGAGACGAGGTATTGGAGCTTACAGGATCCTCAAAAACAGAGCAGAAGTATTGCGAGAATAACCCACACAAACCTTTAAGGTCGGACGCCTCACTGCTGCCATATTTCATGACTCCAGGAATAGCATTCCTCGACGCTCGTTTACTATTCACGTATGACCAGAAATATTTTGTATTCGTTGTTGATCTTATTTTTAAATGAATAATGTCGGAAAAATTAAAAAGGAATGTCATAATTATTGTTTTTTAAGTGATAAGCATTCACTATGCAATCTAAATATATATTATTGCACTTGAAAAAAAAAACGACCACCAGAGGCGGGAAACCTCTGGTGGTCGTTTTTTTTTCAAGTGCAATAATATATATTTAGGAATGTCATAATTGTTTACAATGTTGGACAAGCAATGAAAAACGAACTTTAATCGATGTCAGGATAAAATATATTCTGCCTAAATTGTCAAAAATGCAAATGAAACAGTGTTATAAGTGTTTAAGTAAAACCTCTATCATCAAAAATAGGAATAATACATAACGGAGATATGTGAGATAACCTGAAAAATATTTTTTTTAGTATTACATAATTTCCTGACTGCCAAATGTAATCATATTTATAATTTATTATTATTGTACATCAACACTACAAAAAACCATTTGACAGGTCAGAGCATGTTTGGGAAGTGGGGACCCTTCTTTCTCTTTGACTGTTTTTTTGCCACAACCGATAGGGATGGGAAGAGAAGGTATGGGATTCGTATCTCCAAAATGTGAAATACTAAAATCCCTTGCAACCAATATTTTTTTGACGTAACGCACTATTCACCATGATTGTATAAAATATTATTGGCAATAATATTACGACTAACGTAGTCTTCTTGCTTTTTATACGAATGATCAGTTGCATGATAATTATATTAGTTACGTAATAAGAACAATAATTAATAATACGCGAAGCTGCTCTGCCAAATGGCATGGAAACTGCTTTATTTGCGATCAGATAATGAAGTGGAACATTCAGGGTAGCAACTTACGGAATAATAATTAGTAAAATTATAACAGATTGGCCTGTAAATAATAGTAGATTATTCACCAAGGGGGTAAAGTGATGTCTTACGTTACGGGCGTCATCTTGAATCTCGAGCGTAACGAAGGATTCGAATGTTTACTCCCGAGCATAGCGAGGGAGTTCAAAGTGGAATTCTGAGTGTAGCGAGGGATTTAAGCTCGCCCAAGACGAAGACATCTTTATCCCCTAGGATAATACTCTGCTTTTCACACTTCCTGCGAAGCGATAAAAAAATGTACTACAAAAACATGTTTTATCTATATACTTATATCCTTTGACTTTTCTGGCACTTAATTATTATTATTAACAATACCAGCGGCTTTACATCTAATGGACTCCGGTGTCAAATAAATTTCGTCACTCGACAGTTTTACGTTTGTGATTTCTTCAAATACATAGGTTTTTTTTCTTTATCTATTTCTTTTTTAGAAGCGCGCACTTTTTTTCATTCCATTCGTGCTAAAATTCTTGGCTGCCAGGTTCAAATTTCTAATATGTTCTCTTTGGTGCGGGACAGGCTAGTGTGATCATCATGCCTACGAAATCTTATTCGAAATTTAAATCACTTTGCCTTCCTAGGGGCGTAATGAAATTTCATACAACATTACGTCCCATGGGATGCAATGACTAACTTTATGTCAGGTTTGCATGAAATAATTGAACATTGCCGAGTAGGTAGTTTGAAAACAGTATGAACCTTCTCTTATGATAAACAAATAACTTTCGAAATTCAAAAATTGCATGTGTTGACGACTGAATAAATACCTTAGCAGTTAGCCAATCTACTGTATTACACAACAAAAGGCGCGTAGATCTAGGTATGCAGCTCATATCACGCAATAAGGCTGTCAACATTTCTTCAGCGAAATATAGCATTAAACAAAGCTTTAAAAATATAGAACACTAAAAATATAAAGTATTTTATGGAACACGCAAAAAATTGATGTCGATATATTTGGAACTTATTTATTTTTAATAAGTAGTACGCAGACCCAAAATACAGTACAATACTATATATTATAGTACGGTTGGCAACCCTATCACGCACCCAGTCAGTGACTAGTTGGGACTGGCACCAATTGAACTAACGATCGTTCCCACCGATGCATCTCGGAAGCGGGCTGAAGGTGAGTCCACCGGCGGGATCTGGACCCGTGTGGATAAATGATAAATTACTCTCCAAGGGCCGTGTTCCACCGAAGCGGGGCGAGACAAGCAGAGAGGAATGCTATGCATATATTTTCTATATATATTTTCTATAATTATAGTCCGACCGCCTAACTAAGTCTTTGCGGGGTACAGCGGTGCAGGGGAAGATGAGATTGGGGACCATAAGCGGTGTGGACGTAGAGCGCTTGTGATTTGATTGGTTGATTTGAATTTAGAAAAGAATGCGAATTTTGAATTTCAAATTTTTCAATCCATATACGAGTACAAGCGCCCGCCACCCGCACCGCTCATGGTTCCCGTTCTCGTCTACCCCTGCGCCCCTTTATTCGGCAGGCGAAGACTGAGTAAGGTGGACGGACTATAACCGAATGTGCATTATTCAACTAAGCTTTTTTTAGACTATGCTCTACCCGAAAATTATCTGAAAATAATTGCTTTTATGAATAAGACACCCTTTTTGTAGAACTCTATATGAAAATTTTATAAATGTCCACTGTGTGTGTAGTGCAATAAAGATTAAATATCAATCTTTGTCTTAAGAGGTTACAAGTGATCGATTCAATTGGTTGTTTATAGCACAACTCTTTTCCACTCGTCGTCGGTTTGGTAGAAAATGCCCATACATTGTTGACTGGATCATGTAATACAGGGTATTGCGTACGTGGAATTGGTGGAACGGTGACCCCTAGGTGATTTTAGGGACGGGACCACGAACAAGTGTAAAAAAACGTCTTATATAATTTTTCGGTGATTAATTAATCAGACGCTTTTTTCGAACTCTTTAAAAGGTCTGTAAGCAGACATTTATTTTATAAAATTACGTATAATATTGTTTTTGTGAATTGTCCCAAAAAGATAAATTATTTTTGTAGTTTATCACCAAAAAAACAAATGTACTTAATTTAAGTCACATCTAAGAAACAGACTGAGTCGGCTTTGGTTGCAAAAAACAACTTTTGAATAGTTCCGGCAAGAATTTGTAAGCAGTAATGGCTTTCCATACATTCTTCCTAGCTCAACCCAAACCCAAGGCCCGTAATAAATAGGCGGTTATGAACAGTTGTAAACGTCAATCTCTATTATTCAGGGCCGGACCGAGGGCATGCGGCTCTAACCCTCGACAGCAATCCGAAACTAACAAACAAACAATACAACTTTCGCGCACACTGCTCCTGAGGGCTCAGTGCGAGTTTTCATTTGTCAGTCACACGCGCTCACGATCGACCGACACAAATCTGTTTATTGTGACCACTGACCTCTATAATACAAGAACGCTGGACTAAGCATTCTATAAGAATTGACAGAGAATTTTTGTGCCGAATTAAAGCGCCCCCACCGAGTGGCCAGGGAATTAAAACAGAGTAACTTGAATACGATTATGTTTACTGTACTCTCATTAGTTCCGTGGACGGTCACCACATGCTCACTACAGCCGTCAGCGCCAAAATGGCGATTATCAAATGGCTTCATTTTTAGGTTGACAGTATGCAGTTCAGCGTACTTGTAGTATAGAGGTCAGTGATTGTGACCGAGTGTCAGAAACGATAGACAAAAACAGGTTTCGCATTCGTGCCGCTAGGGGCGCTGACCAAATTTCCATACAAATTTTCGACACACGGACGAAGATGAGAGCATGAAAAAATTCCCACTAGGGGCCTAGTCTGGTCCCTGATGACGATGTAAGGGTGATATTTTGATAGTCACGCGTCGTGTATGGTGCACAAGGCGGCTCAAGCTCAATTTTGGACTTTCGATTATTTTTGGGATCTTTATTAACATTTCAAGTAAAAAGAGAACATTCATTTTGGTGTTTGGAATATTTAGAAGTATTATACTTACATAAAATAAAATAAAAAAAACATTAAAAAATGTAATAGTTCAAATGTTTATTTGCCAAAACACAGTTAAAAACAATAAGAAAATATTTAAAGTAGGTGTTCTTCAGGCTGCTCGCAGACGTGCAAAAGTTAAAATTATCCAATGACATTAAATTAAATTCTGACATGTCGATGAGATTAGTTAGATTGTATTACCAAATAACAAATATAGTCTTTATGTGTAAAAGAATCCATACCAAATTTTAACATTTATAGCTTGAAAATGGTAAGACTTTCACTGGAATAAAATTGGCATATTGCAGGTATAGTCTGAATAATCCAATAGGTGCAATTTGACAGCTCTGAGTTATCACATAATGTAGCAGTGTATGCGGAGGGATTCCATAGACAACATATAAAACAATGAAAATAAAATGCTATGAACTTGTTACGTATATTTCATATCCGTGAATCTTCGTATATTTCGAATAACATCATACTATTTATTAAATTACATAAAAATAATCAGTTAACATGAACACGGTTACATTTTTGAATAAGTAGATTTTAAAGTTTTTTTTTAAGTGTACATATTTAGTTAACTGATTATTTTTATGTGATTTAAATACTATTGATTTTAAAATAAGAAAATATAGATAGCACTAAGCACATTTTAGTATATTTTCTACATAAAGAGTAAAATAAATCAAAATTCTTTACTGCTGACAGACGTCTGAAAACTGCCATGTGCTATTCATATTTTTTCTTAATGTTAGTGTTGTCACCGTTTAACTCGTCACGGAGGTACAGATTTATCGATTAATCGGTTAGTATTGAACTAATAACATTTTCAGTATGAAATTTTGAGTTTAAAGACTTTATTTTATTTTTAGTTCATAGAACATAATTCTAAAACATACTCATGAAATAAATAGTCGCTAAAACGTAGAATATTTTGTAATGATTAACAATGTTTTGAATCGATTGTAAATCGAGTTGATGTCTGAATCGTTAATTCTACCTACCGATTCGTAAACAACCGACCCTATGTCACCTGTCAAATTAAACCTATTATTCTATTTAGATTATAGCAGGGCATGTTTGCCTGTCAAAAATATGATTGTTCCTCCTTTATCCAATCCTTGGTATCCCTCGGTGTCCATCTGCCTACTTCTATAACTTGTCTTTTATCTTCAAATGATATGAATATATATATAAATGTATCTCTATTTTTATTTCCGACAACAATATTACAATTTGATTTATGCTTAAAATTTCATTGTTAACCTTTATATTTCTATTCATATTCATTGTTATTTCATTTATATTTGTATTAAATCAATCCTCTCACTTTTCCTGATCCTTTATTTCCTAATTTTATTTTCCGGTTCCCTTTTCACCAATACCTTTCCCAACCTTTACTCCGTCGTGGCAATGCACAAGCCGTGCAAGCCAATAAAAAAAATAAAGCAGGACACGACTCTGCAGTTAATAAAGGATTATCCTTTATTTACAGGACATCCTGTATAACACTCATTATGCTTCGGGACATTCAGAACTTCAGTTTGACTGTTACGTTGAATATAAGCTGCTACTCGTAAGGGATTAAAGGTGCATATTACTGTATGAAAACACGTGTAAAACCTTTTTTGATTCGAAAACTTTTTAATTATTTTAAAAAAGTCAGTGAATTGAGCCGAGTCAGCCAACGACGATTAGGTAAGTATTATTTTGCGGGCCCTAAAAAAGGATAAAGCATATCTTAATTGAAATAATTTTATTACTTTAGGCTTTATTTTCTTTTTATCGCCATTGTTGAAAAGCGATACGAACTTTCTGGCGCCTAGCGCTAGTGAACACTTATCATTTATCTTTTAAAATTCCAACGTGCCTAGAAAATAAATTGACTGGATTATATGCACTCGCTGTCCCACATACAGTCGTCTCTCTCTAATTAACGCGATCGCTGTTGCTGTCTCTTTCCGCTTTTCCAGTTCACGCGTGCGCAAAGAGGTTTTCCCCGAAAGATGTGGACCGGTTGAAGCTGCATATGGTGCGAAATATTCGTGGTTATCTGTGCGCGGAATGTTGTTTTTTGAAAAAACGGAGTTCTATTAACTAGAAAGTTTCACGTATGGTTTTGTGAAGTGCATGGTTTAAAGCTGGCTTTTATTGGTGACCTTTTCTTATTATTTTTATTAAAATTATAATCAAGGCATTCTTAAAAAGGCAAATAAATTAAGACATTAGAAGCTCACAATTCTAAAAAAATATATATTCCAAAAATGTAACGTCAAATTTCAAGATACCTATTCTAATTTATAACAATAGTTACGCAAGAGGGGAACAGCAGTCTACGCAGCTTCAAGCGTCTGACGGGCGAGAGTCAGCCTCCGGAACCCGTGCGATCTCCCGGGCCGCGGTACGACGTTCCTTCACATATAAATCCCCGGATCTATACCAAAAATCCGGTACAAAAGCCACTAAAATCTTCAAAATAATCTCAATTTTAACCATGCACGTACCCAGGACAATTTTACCGCGCATTTTTTGACCTGTCAATTTTGAATTCGGAATCGTAACCTTGTTCAGTGAGAATGGCCTGTGCATGAATGAAGTTATCCAGCCAGTGTGATTTTGATTTGACCTTCTTTATCTTTAGCAGATAATAAATATTTTGTGACGTTGCGTGTAAATATCGGTAAAAAGTGAACTGTGACTGTGATATTTGGAAGAATATGCGTAATCAGGTAAGAGAATCTTTAATTAAACTGAATTAAAACTATGTAACATATAAAAATATAAACATTTTACGAATTTATAAAGTTTAAAATGTGCTTTAGCTTTGTGAAAAACAAAATGTTACGTCATAAGTTCAAAATGAAAATTATTTGGTCTAAAAATAATTTGTTCTCTATAAAATAATAAGAAAGTTGAATTTAGACATGAACCTTCTTTATACTCTAGTATAGATTCATGCTCGATTCTATTACACAATAGAATTGCACCTTATATATGTGTATAATTCAAGTTAGTGTTATTCAAATAAATCATTATGGTTGACTTTTTTTTTTCAGCTTGTATAAATTATACAAAACTCTTAAATATGTACAAAGGAGTCTTTTAGAAATAAAATTGACTTATCCATTCTGTTTTTTTGTTTCTTATTAATGAACAAAATATCGAAAGTAAATTTTTGCACACAACAATCGATCGACCGTGAAAAAAAAACACAAATTTTATTTTTACCTTGCTTATAATTATGTCACTGTTATTATAACATGTAGGTATTTAAATAAATGCTAGAGAGCTAATTTGGAATTATAAACAGTCTTATGAACCAAGTGTTATTACATTGGTATTAATAATTATTAGTACGATGGCATGTGTTAAAACCCGAGTTCACCAATTTTTGAAAAGTCGGGAAACATGTATTGACGGTTTATTAGACTTAATTTCCGTACAAAATTAGTCAAGTAATGCTGTTTAATAATTAGACATGTGTTGGTGAACCTAATTGCCCCGATTTAATCCTCGGTGAAATAATAACTACTTTCTAATAGTTCGTATAAGTGTCGTATCGAGCTTGGACGACCAAGGTGCTGAGTAAAGAACTAGTGTACTGGACTATTTCATGGATTCACAGAAAACAATAATCAGGGCTCCTTGACAAGATGCAATCTATTCTACAAGGAACTTCGCTATTACCAACGATATGACATAATACCTATGTAAGCAAAAGTCACATACTGTTCATACTGGAATACATTTTACATGCTGAATTTTCTGATAGTTGCTGAATTTTCGGGAGCAACTCAGTATCAGAAAATTTAATCAATCTGTGCAAAGGGAAAGAGAAAGAGAGAGAGAGAGAGAAACACTTCTTACATTTAATTATTCCTATACGCTGTTAAAAAATTGTAAGCGTAGATTTACTGATTTGTAATAAAATACGAACGCTCATAACGATCGACTCAAAAGTGCAATACATGAATAGTCATTCTGGCGCGAAAGTTGCGTTATCTCTCAATTTATTTTATTTTCGGATATTTTAAAGTAGATTTGGCTCAAAAATACGATGGTTAAAAATAATTGCGTCATTTTATTATATTGTTCCATAGATCTTATTTTCAAAATTTGGCAACTAACTGACTAGTGACCATGTGTAAGTATTATTAATCTGTGATCTATCGCTTTAGAAGATGGGTAAGGGTTATTAAGTTCTGTGTATACAAGCACAGTGAATATTAAGACCTTTAGATGTGGTAAAATATCTGCTACAGAAACTACAAGGAAAAGAAGCCCGAGGGCATCAGTTTGAGGCTTGCAAACCACTCACAAAAAATAAAAAACCTACTATACAAATCTTAAAATAAAACGTTTAGCGAATACTTCCAAAAAGTGCATACAAAGAACGTAACTATATTACGAACTGAAAAATACATTGCATTTTGTCTAGGAATCCTGTTTTCTGGGCCAACCACGTATCTACGCCAATATAGCCGGCCTGTAACAAGAGCTCATATTCATTTGCAATTGCGGTCGTTTCATTTGCAATATGAACAAACTTTTGCATAAGCCCGCTAGAAATAGGCTGCCTCATCATGTGGCACAAAGCGAGGCATTCATATAAGTCGTCTAACTCGTGTATTCTGCGCCCAAGAGGGGGTTAGTGGGCAATGGGGCTACAATAATATGCTTTTTAGAGCAGTATGAACTTTTAGAACGAACAACATAAATAATGAACGCAGGTGGAAAGTTTAAACATGTATGTTTTTTGGAAAGAAAGGAAGTTGCGATCTAATCCTGCACGAATATTTGAGGGACAGTAAAAAACATGTTTAATTTACAGACAATAACTATAAAATGGCCCTTTTATATGATGCACAGTTAAAAAAACATGGAGTGTGGATTTAACGATGTGTGATATCGTCTATCAGTTAAATATTTGGACTAAGAAAGCAGCAATGAAATGTGGGGTCTTGGCAATGCTACGAAAGGTTATATATCGTATGGGAGCTTAATATAATTATTTCTTTTTTACAAAATTTGCTAGTGGGTTATCTAAAATGTTTTTTTTTATTTAAAAGCATAATTATTATTCCTAAAGGATTTTTATTTTAAATTATATCTTCAAAGTTAATAAGTCGTCCCACCGGACGACATGGTCGAACAATTTTCGTGCTTTTTATAAAACTTACTTTCGTCCAACGTTACATAAATTTTCTAAAGGAAAATTTCAAGAAGCGAACTATTATATCGTTTCTGAAAGGTATAACGTACAAAAGGGAAATTAACTTTTACGAAGCATTTATTCAGGCAGATGAAATGAAATGTATTGTGCCCACAAAACTTTGTACCAGCCTTCCATGGGGTAGCTGGGGGTAGCTGGGGTAGCAAGTAAATTTATCTATCGATTCTTGCTGGGAGTAGTAGCTGGGGGTAGCTTGGGTGCTACCCAAGTAAATTTATCTGTCGAGTCGATAAACATTAAATGTAGCTGAGATATATTTAAGCACCATCACATCTCTATCTTTGAACATCAGGACACTTATTCCTGTATCTAATCTTCTTCATGTATTCGTATACCTCGTAGGATCGCGATCATTATGTGGAATGAAACACACACAACGACATTCTTGGCAATGTTTTGATGAAGTGGTTTGCCATTGCCTTCTCCATTTCACACACTAGCCAGTCGGCTACTAAAGTCGGCAAACTAGTCAGTTTGCAGTGCAGGTGTCCTCACGATGCTTTCCTTCACAGTAAGGCAGCGCTATCTATGAAAAAGACGGTAGTTGAGTTTCTGTACAAACTCAGTCACTAAAACACAGTCAAATTATGTATGAAATGTCAAAAATGTCAAGTTGATAAAGCATTTTTCTTGCTTTCAAATTGTATTGCCCTCTCATTCTCTGCAGCAACTTTGATAAACAGAACGCCAACGAACTTCTATATAAAAAACATAATTACTGAACATACAAAACACCCGACTGTAATTTTTTTTATATTTTTGAAATGGGCTTTTTACTGGCTTTCATTTGATACCCATATTGCTATGGTAAGGAAAAAATAAATCCCCCCTCCCCCTTTATTTCCATTTGTGGGCGCCATTTAAGTGTATATAGCTTATGTCACTCTTACAATTTTGAAAAATTCAACGAAACCTATGGCAAAAACTGTCCAGCCGTTTGGGCTGTAGGGCACGCCTAACAATTATACATACAAAAAAAACATACTCTCGAAAAACATAACCCTCCTTCCGCAGTCTTAAAAAACCAAACAGGTATGAAATGATATGAAGAATCGTAGAACGGTAGATACGAGTACGTTTAGTACGTACTTACATAGGTACTTGTTCATAACCGATCAAAACCTTAAAAATGATGAGTGAATTACATTATAGAGGTAATATCTTTGTGTTAAGATTCCATCCAGGATCAATGTAAAAAGCTGACAAAGAAAAAATATAAGAGCATCAATATTGCACCAACTTTGGCAAACTTGGAAGACCTTTGTGTTTTCATAGGAAACTTCAGGAGATTACGTCGCCAACTTTCACAAAAAACCGGCCGTAAGTTGCTACAGAATATTTTACGTAGTTTCGTCAGAAATTATACCAAGTTGTAACAAAACCGGAAAAGTTTTAGGGTGTCATTAGAGCGACACGTCGATTTTTCGATCCATCGCTCTCACAATGAATAAGGATATTTATTTAGGTTATAATTTTTGGCCCACATTTGGTCTTTAATAAGTTAATCTGTACTTCTATTCATTTTTATTTGCGTGCCACATAAATTTCTGAATTTGAATTTGAATAATTTGTTCTTTTCTCTTCATAGACCTCACGCCTAAGAATTGTGATCATTATGTGTAATGAAACACACATAACGCCTTTTTTGGAGTCGTTTGATTTCACACACAGCCAACATCTAACCGCTATTATGCAGGTTTTCTAACGATTATTTTCGTCATCGTTAGGCAGGCATTAGGCATCTTTAAAAAATATAATTTGTAATTGCATGACGGTTGGAGTATCTTTGTAGTATGATATTACGAATATTTGTACGAGTAGCAAGCACACATAATCCGTACCATTATTTACTTTAGAGCAGCCCTAAAATCAAATACAAAAGATTTTTGCTGATTTTGCAGCCAAACTAATCGCTAAGACTATTACAGTAGCTTCGTTCAAGATTTTCCCGAAGTTTTCAAACTCTACCTTCATGGAGCCTATTTATTGATAACCCTTGACAACGGTTATTGTGTTACACCATATACTCCAGGGTAACCCTCAGATCAAAGGGACGGTGATGCTATGGGATACTTAACTTAATATATTATTGAACTTGAAAAAAACGACCACCAGAGGCGGGAATCGAACCCGCGTTCCTCGCATACCGGGCGATTGCCTAACCTCTCGGCCACCCTGGCGTTGGCAGAGCCTGTCGTTGATACTTAACTTATCGCCCGTTAGGAGATGCCTCAAATTCATTTGTAAGCCATGGTGATTATTTTTTTAATTGATTTATTTGTTCGGTGGGTTCTGCATGTTAAATTAATTTGTAATACGTCGCTAAGTTCTTTTTTGAGGCCAAGTAAAAAAAATTGTCGAAGATCTCAGTTCTGATGATTTTGATATTAAAAATATATTAACCATTTAGTGGTTTTTATGTTAAAAGAATAAAAAGTACAGTCAGCAGCACGTAGGTTACCCATTTAAACTAAGAAAACAGCTTTTAATACGTAGGGAATAGAGGAGGTCTCAAGGACAACACGGTAAGCCCTAACGTGCGGCCGTGAATACCTTACCTACATCATCATCCTCCTAGCGTTATCCCCGTTATGCTCTCTCGCACGCGAGGGCCCAGGGTCCGCTAACCATGATCCAGGATGTGGTAGATCAGATAATTACAGTGGAGCAACTGCCATCTGACCTCCGTGACCCTGTTACCAGGGGAACCTGACCAGTTTGGATCATGGTTACACATGCAGTGGCCTGAATGTGCAGGTTTCCTCACGATGTTTTCCCTCAACATAAGAGCATCGGTTAGTGAAACAACTAATATACATAACTTAGAAAAAGCCAATGGTACTTGGCGGCATGTGGGATCGAACCGGCACCTCCCGCATGAGAAGCAACCCGCTAGCCACTGCGCAATCGACGCTCTCTACCTTACCTAAATATAGATATAAAACGTAAAAAAAAAACACTAACTACTTGCTCGTAGGTTTACACACTCAAAAAACTTTTCCCACCAATGCAGTTCCTGTGTTGGCAGGATCTACCTACACAGTCGACCTCAACGCCAACCCCAAAGTGAAGGATAGTTTATAGCAGAAGAAAGCTAAAATCTCTTGGGTTCGGTAGCTGAAAGTAAATAAATAGGAGAAGCACTTCCAAGGAGGAGTAATATCATCATTATCATCACACTGAGTGAGGATTGACATGGTCCAATCCTCACTCGGGGTGATTGACTTGACTTGGTCTACTAGGCCTGTACCCACAGGCAGATCCATCAATCGATTTTTGTGTAAATTGCTTTGTTACTTATTATATGGTTAGCACATAAGCGTTATCAAGATTCTTCATGATTGGTTACACTCTACGCTACACTTTCGAGCAAAATGGTCTCCAAGAAGATATTCCGTACTTAATGAAAGTACTTTATGACCATAATGAAACCTGTAACGAAACAGCGTTTGATCCGGACCGGAAGTAGCAAGTGATTGCGAATGAAGCTGAAATCACAAAAGCTGTCGGTCGCTTCCAGACGAACTTTTATCCTCCATTTTCTGTTTCCACTTTCCTTTTGGTTTAGAACTACGGAAACCTAAAGTCAGTATGTAGGTAGAAGTTGGTCTTCTATTTTCTGTCTGTTTTATCTGGATAAAATTTTTGGTATAAAGTGTTTGAAGGTCATATTCCTTAATACCGACTTAGATGAGCGCATCCAGAATCATTTCATAGCGATCAAATAAAATAATTAGGCTCAACAACCGCTAACTCAGTTGGTTTTTAATTGCAATTTTATAGGTCAGGCCTTCAAATTTTAAAGCTATCTCGATTACGATTGTTAGTTCAAAGCCTCAAGTAATTTACTCATTATTTTAAATACTATTATTTCTTGCCATTCGTCATGTCAGTTTTAAAAGCAATCGAGTTAGGCGGTAGAAAGGTAAAGCAATACCTCATAGCCTTTAAACAAGCGTCAGGAGTGCAATCAGAGCTTTCTAAAAGATGAAAAAAAATTAAATTCATATGTAAATCTACTCATAATTGCGATAGTTTTCAAGATTTAGCACAGACATACTTGTGATATAAGTCACTAATATGCCCGAAAGAATAAACTAAAGAATAGCTAAATGTTTCTACTTATAGACGCTAGTAGATTAAAATTTACTCCTAACAAGTAGAAAAGCTTAAAATTCTGCAGTGTTTAGCCTGGCGTATTATCGCGTCGCTTACTTTTCAATAAAAATATATTATAAATTGAAAATAGCATAAAAAGCACTTCAGCTCCACACGACGAATCAGTCCGCGACGCCACTCGGGCGGTAATTATTACGGCAGGGTTGGCAATTACCGGCAAATTCACTGACCAAAACCACACCTTTTATGACAATAATTTCCTAATTTTAATCTGTGGGAGATTAATATGTGGAAGACAGTGTTGGACATTGTTTGTGAATTGCGGTATAATTGCGGCAAAAATAATAAAAAGTTAACTCGGCCGGCTCGCGGCTTTTTATTGTGGTGATGATGACTTGTATTGTTTTAGTTTTTTTTAAAATTTATAGGCAGATATTTGACCGCAATCTCATCTGGTGGTAAGCGAAGATGCGGTCGAAGATGTGACATGTCTGTCTAGAAGCACCCTATTCACTCTTTTCTTGATGGAATCCAAATCGTAGTGTTTAGTAAACACTTCAGCCAGCAACGAATAGATATTTTAAAAAATGTCGTGGGACTCCCCAATACTCGTTGCTACGTGTGTTGTAGCTTAGACTATATCCCATATTGTAGCCTTTATTTAGGGTTTAGATGAAGCTCTCATTGACCAAAAAGTTGTGTTCAAATGACCGCTTAAGAGACTAAAGTAAGTAGAATATGTATCCCCTAAGGGCCTAAGAGACGCGGGTCTCACGCGACCCACGTCAACGTGATCCGCTGTAAGGATAGTGTGAAATATGGCGCTTTGAAACCGAATGTCTTTGACAAACGATTTGAAATAATTTTAGCTTCTTACGATTGGTGAACACCCTTTTTTGGGGTTGGCATCCAATTTTAACTAGCCCGAAAAACTAGTGTTATTTTAAATATGTAGATAATATCACCATTCTCATAAAAATGTAATATATAAATATAAATTCGTGGTAGATACGAACATAGAAAATGTTCATTTTACTAGTTATTCACTCTACTTTACGATGAAGTATGAACGAGGTTATTACTCAAACATTTGAACGAAAACTGAAAATATACGTAAGAGCATTTCAAGTGTCAGAGCAATGCAAAAGCTGCTTCTGCCAATATTTGTCATCTCCATGTTCTGCACATTGCCATTCCAGTATAAAATGATAAAACCTTTTTAAATATTGCAATTCGACGGCGGAACATTCTTCGGGAACGTGACAGCCCTGACTGCGCGTGCAGTCGATTTAGCGTATTAACGTATTTCATATGCGAGAGCGATGTGAAATGTTATTTTAGTTTTTCACAAAGCGTTTTAGTAATATTAATTAATTCTACTAAATCTCTGTTTATTTTATATGCGTCACAAATACTGGCTCGTAACATTATTTAACGTAACACATGTAACAAATATTTGTGTAACAAACTTTTAGTTTAGATGAAGGACTAGCCATAGAATTTGACCCATATCAGACACAACAGTCTATCAAATCTTTTGAAGTTTAAACTTTACAATTGATTACCTATTCAGAGATCATGTTTCCAGATGCAAGAGAAAATCAATTGTTATGATAAGTTGAGACTTCCCATGATTATTGTTCGTCGTTCTTTGGTCTCCTCGCCTTTTCCCATTACACGGGGTTCGCTTTGCGTCCTCTTCCCCCAGAACCGATTTCTTCATGTTCCTCTGGACATTCGTAAACCATGAACCATGAATAAAATCTTAGTCATGATTATTGACCGTGACTAATGTTTTAGGTTCACCTGCGCAAGTCAGGATTAGCTATCTGGACAAGCGCAAGGCCTATGATCTGGGTTGAAAGTCCATTTGCGCAAGTCCAGAATAGCTAATCCAGACTTGCACATGTAGGCCTTATTAGATTAGGTAGTTAAACATTGCTCTAAAACTGAATTACTCAGAGAAGATCACTAAATACTCAGATAATTTATATAGTTCCGTTTCTTACACAGACCATTGAAAACTAATTCATGAAAAACCTTTATCTGTGCTCTGTCTTAATTTTTTATGGCCAAACTATATTTCTGTTGCATTGTTTAGAGCTCTAATTATCTACAAAAATCTCTATCTACGAAAAGTAACAAGGTTTTATGTTCAATTTCCTATTGCACCCGCTAAATCTTTGTCAAGTACAATTGCTTTTTGGGAATAGAGCCGTGAACGAACGCGGGCGGAGGCAATAAAGTAGGTAAAGATTACGTCGTGCGTTCGGCTCGTAAATAACTTTTTTTTAAATATTTAATAGGCAGACATTAACCCCGCACTCTCACTTCTAATCTTAGGAATTAGGAGTCCAAATTGTAGTGTTTAGGAAACACTCCAGCCGGCAACGAATTCCACTCTGTGGCCGTACGCAAGAGGAACGAAGATTTAAATCGTTTGGTGCGTATTACTGGAATGTCAACGACATAAGGGTGGAAATCCCGCCTGCGTCTTATGTCCCGATAGTAGAAAGGGGCCGGTGGAATCTATTCGTGCAATTCCTTCGCATAGGTACTAGCCGAAATGTAGCCTGTACTAAACACTAAAAGGCCACAAAAGCCACCTTACGCCATCCATCCATCCCAAAGGTGGCAGCAGTAGTCCATAAAAGATTTAATTTGAGCTTGGTAGAGTTGTAGAAGCTGCTTCAATGTGAAGTACCGCCTGAATAGAAAGAAATTCACACGCCACGTTGCGTGGTGCAGGGTAGAGTGAAGACCGCCTTACGGTTAGGTCACACTCTCAGCAATTCAGCCTTTCATTTTTCAAAACAACAATCTATAACCCAACTGTATCAATTTCATCTTGGAATTTACTGTCACGAATTTTGTTAAGGAAAATGACGCAAAATTAGATTAAGGGTTGAATGCGGTTAATTGTTCATTTACGAGCGACTGAAATCCTTAACAATTTCAGGTTGACAGGTTTTGTGGAAGTTTTGTTCGGTCAAATGGTAATGTAAGTTTACCTATTTCTCTGTTTGGAGTATCTTCTTTGTACTATATGATAAACATCACACAAAAGTCATATAACTCTTTCTTTATTTCTAACTAATTAAATCAAATCCATCTATGTTTACCCCGCCACTTGGTCATAACAATAAAATTTATTATTTCTAAATCATCAATATCTGTACAGTAAATAAATTAGAATTTTATTTTCAAAATAGATAAAGAGTAGTAGTTCTTGCGAATCATCATAACTCGCAAAAAATCGATAGTGTACACCAACTCTAACTTCAGTCACAGAATAAGTACTAGTACTCCTTCTACTTCAGTTGGCGTCGTTATTCGAACGCGGTGCCGGTGGAGCCACGGATTATCGTTATGGCCATAGACAATGAGTTACTGGGGCCATGAACTTGTAATATTCCCACTTATCCTCAAACATAATCGGACAATATTTCTTTTATTGTGAAAATGGCGCGGCACACGTAATGTAATGTCAGAAATTATTACTCTTGTCAGCTGGTGAAATATCGTGTGAAATATTCTTTTACGAGGAATCGTTTCAGTAAAATTAAACATTTTTAATACAAGCTGAATGATAAGACCTCTATAAAGCGACTTCTGATGTGAAGTATGTCGTATAGTGAAGATAGGTCACCCTCTATCTCTGAATGTACCTTTCATTATAAAAAATAGCCTTATGCTGTGAACCTGACTACGAGTAAACATGTTCCATCTGAAAAATAAAGGCATTTTTGAACCCCACTGATATCTGTAATATTAGAGGGGTATTTTCGATTTTTTAACGTACATAATAGGACTTTCTACAGTTTTTTTATATGTATTATGATGGATCTCTTTTTATTTCTACTCCCTTTGTTGTATGTCAAATGCAATTTTTAAAATAAATACTAACTTGATTATATTCCGATTTACAGAAAATTATTAAGATGATACCTTAGTTATTAATTTCCAGTATTCGGAAAAAATATCTGTTACGATCTAAGCTCTGATTCTTGTACCTAAAAACACAGTCAAGTTATAGTACCACATGAAAAACATTTTAATAATGTTTTCTTAATTAACGTCGAAATTATCTATGGTAACATTTTTATGATGTTTGGTAATAGTTAAAGTACGGTGTCCTCGGCCTTAGTAAAAACTGTTAATAGCCTAGTCCAAAATGTTTACCAGGAAAACAAAGCTGTAAAAACTTAGGCTGCCGGCAGAAAATTTTTCAGTGTCGTTCAATTAAACTTTGCCGCTGTTTTTTTTAAGCTTATTTTGTAATAATGAAGAGGTAATGAGGCTTAGGTTTTACAGAATACTACCATACATTGGTCATGTGGCACGCCGAAGTTCAGACAACCTGGAAAAGCTTATAATAACTGGCAATGTGGATGGCAAACGACCAAGAGGACGCAGCCCCAAACGATGGTCTGATCAGGTGACCGAAGAACTGCAGATGCCGATATCCCAGGCTTTCCATCAAGCCAAAGTCCGCAATGGGTGGAGAAATCGGCTGAAACACTCCCGTCGAAGCAATGATCATCAGCACTGAGGGAACGATTTGAGGAGGAGGAATTAGGCTTAGAGTTACCATGTTGAAATTAAATTACAACATGACTAACTGGATGAGTTTAACTAAACGTAGTTTTTTGGATACGGTTGAATATCATCTTCTACCTTTACATGAGCAATTCTAGTATATTTATTTATATTATATTTATTTTTGATATCGAAAATTGTTCTGAAGATTTCGCTAAAATTTGGTATGTGGCGGTTATCAAGGTTGAAAACTCGATCTAGATTATGTTTGGGAAAACGCGTGTTTTCAAGTTTTCAAGCGTTTCTCTTAAGTAATTGTTCGACGCAGATTAAGATCGCTCATTTCGTCGCGGCGACCATGGTCGTCGTGGTGTAATGCGTAGGACTTCGGACTTAAGGATCGTAGAAGGCGTGGTTTTGGATCTCGCCTGGTGACGAAAAAATTTATGCCTTTTGTTTTTTTTTTGTTTATTTATTCAAGTTTATAGCTTTTTTTTCTTTTAATAATCTTTTTTATTAAATAGCAGGTACTATTTATAAAAGAAACTTTGTGCTAATAATGCTTTATTTTAGGACATTTTTTACATCATTTACTTAGCTGATATACTGCTTTACGCGTACCTAAGCTATGGATGTTTATAAAAGTATAAAAGTATTATCTATCCGTTATCCTAGTCACCATAGCACAATCTAGCGCTTATTTGGGGCTCAGTGATTGGTGTGACAGTTGAAACAATTAAATTAATTGCCTAGTCTTACGTTGACTGAGAATAATACCGTAAGTAGGTTATGAGTACAATGTCAATCATGTTTACTTCAATCAAAGGAAATAACGTGTTTCCAGTGAGACAAGATTCAATATTAATACGGAAACGGGAAAACGGAATCAGGATGGATAAAGCCGTCTCTGTAACAAGTACCTTTAAGCTGCGTTTCCAGCAAGAATTTGCGAGGATGCGTACACCGTGAAATGTGTTTGTTAAGAATAAAAACTGCTTATTTTTTAGCCACGCTCAGCGCAGCTCCTGCGGAAATGGCTTAGTAGTTAATTAAATTAAAAAGATTTTTATTTTGAACCTTACTAATCCGGGTGTTAGAAAGTAAATATTCAATTTCAAAATTTAAAATCTTGTTACTTTGTATTCTCGTATGCCCTTTAGCTACACTCGCCATCTCAGCAGCACGTGCAACTCAGTGCGGCCGGTGACAGATGTGTGTGTGAAGGTATGGGACTGTCCTCCCTTACATCAATATTTAGTGATCAAGATGCCATTGATTGAAGCTGCCGCGTAGTTTGCGCATCAGAGAGACAATTCTGTTCTTTGGAAGCCTTCCACGCGGATTTCAGCAAACATTCCTTATGCGCACTAAGGTATCGCTAAAAAATAACCGATTCTATTGGTGGAAACGCAGCTTTATACATGTCACAAGCAGAGCGCTCGGTCTGTTCTAAAGGAGCTGATCCTATTCTTCAAATAGGTATAGCAACTTTTTCTACGGTACGGAGAATTAAAAGAAGTCGGTCGGTCATTTTGAAAATCACTTAAAAAATATTATTTTTCAGTTTCAGTTTAGTTGACTAGCGTTTATTTTTATTATAGATAAGTGATTCCCTCAGACTCCATCGCAAAAACATTCGAAGTATACACACGTATCTGCTGCTTGAAATAGGAATTGAGATGTTAAGCAAAAGAAAATAACAATCGTCCTGAAAAATTATAGAGGAGTATGTAGGTACTAATTAACTTAACTAAAACAATAAATTGAGAATTTTCTTAAAAGCGTAATATTCTTACTTTTCAACCCTCTAAATTAAGGAAGTTCCAACGTATTATCACAAACGTTTATGACTGGCAACAAATAATAAAATACAACAACAGCAACGGATGCTGAAAGGTTAAATTCTGACGCAATTTCAATAAAGTGATTGATTTATCTCCCAAACTATAAAACTTTTTAGGAAAAGTAAGGCCCAATAATTAGCAAATGACCTCTCCTCCATGCAAATTTGCTAGAACGCGGTATCAGACACAAAATGCACAGCAGAAACTACTGATCAAAGAAAGCTGAATGCGGTATGTAGGTTCCTTATGGAGTGTAGAGCATAAATAGATGATTTCTGGACACTCCTACGGGATTGCGTAAAAACAGGATCAGGCGTACCGCGGGGAAACGGCAAAAACGATAAATATAAGTGATTAATTAATTAAACAAAATGATTATTTACATACGAAAAATGTTTACCCTACGTCTCGTGATAACGAGCGCATTATATTAACGCTAGGGTAACTGCGCCTATAACCGACACCGGGAGAGCAGGGTAAGTGTGGCAATAATGGCCACCTGCAATGGGTAGGGAGAGCAATATTATGGACAAAATAAAGGGTTATTAAGGCTAAAGTAAATAGAAACTAAAGGAAATGACAATAAGGTTCCTAACATGTGGGTCTATGTTTCAGAGAAATACTTGGTTAAGTTAAATATTATGATGAATATAGCTAAAACGTTATCGACCGTCCTTAGGTGGGATTGGAACCCCCGATCCCCTCGAACCTCGGCCTTTTGCTATCCAGGCAAATGCTCTCTCAATTAAGTTACCAAGAACGTAAGTTAGTATATATTAGTTAGTTAGTTACGTATTCCTAAGTAGATTGAATGCAAAATTTACTTTTGTATAAGCTTGCTAAGGAATTGCTTAAATCGTGTAATAATTAAGTATAGGTATTTTTATCACGTGAATCGTCACATCCCTGAAGAACGTACATAAAGAATCGTCTTTAGGTAGAATAATTGAGTACAAAGATAAAGGATCCATAGAATTTATACAAAAAAGACTATTTATCTCGATCACAGTAGAATTCTATGAATGATTATGATTATTGCGTTCTTTTTGTAGCTAAATTCCTTTAGGAATGACGTATAAAAACCAATATAACTCTCCCGGAAAATTGCAAATATCTAAGTATTATATACATTTCTCGTGTAACACGCGTCTTGAAACTCCATAAATTGCTAATGTCAATTTAATATAAACATTTCTCTCATAACACGCGTCTTAACACGTCGTGGATTTAACAAGCAATTGGAAAATTGCCCTAAACAAAACAAGGCACATAATAAAGGCATTACCATATTTTCTACCGAACGACCGCCCGTCTCGAACCCATCCCATCTTACCTGTCTGTCAGCTTTCATTTCCTTCTTCAGACAATTTTCCTTGTTCAAGACGATCTTAGGATATGGACTTATGTTCTTACCATTGACATACAGTGACAACGCAGCTCCGACATCGACTGTGAAGGAAAAATGTTGTGAACTAGCTCCAGACCTTGTCAAATCGCCTTCATGTATGATCAGATTTTTTGTAGTTTTGGCTTAGGAAAATAATTGTAAGTCTTGCATAAAAGTAGCGGACATTTTATTCAAGTCCACCTTCAGTGTTATAAATATATCGTCTGTTGATCTAGTAATCGATGAATGAACTAACTGTCACTTGAAGTGGTTCTGCCATGTTTGGATTTTGTTTTTGCAAGGCATACTATATAAGGTCTTTTAAAATCAAATAACATTCCTTTTAGGGGGTAATTCTGCTGCTGTAATAGAACAACTTTTACTAAAGATCAATATCGAAATCTCAAAAAAAATATGATTTTCGCATAAAGACTAAAAGTTGATAAGGGGTTTAAAATAAAAGGGTGTATTTTTCGCTGATTTTGTGTTTTAAGGTTATTGTACTCATCAAATGCCATAATTTTATTCTGAGTTCAAAATCAAAATACTGATAGTTTACCTACAAAATCTTTAAGTGGGTGCAGCGCGAAGTAACTCGAGTAAGTCTAAACGATCTTCAAACAGAATCGAACTTATTAATATTAGTAATTAGATTCCTTTGCTTTAAAGTTTTAGACTTAGTGATTTAATTAGAACAATAGTTTTATTCTGCGCAATGCGCAAAACTATCAGGCATTTGTGTTAAAAACTGACAAGTGTTCATATTTTCTTATTTATATTTTATTCATGTAAATTAAAAAGGAGGGGACCTGCGGAATATCAATACAATCATTGTCTTGTACGAACTATAGTTTCATGCGTAAAAATCACCAAGTTTTCGAAAAAAAATGCTTTTAGATAACATTAGCTACAAGCCATGTTTATTATATCATAAAGAATTTATTTCAAATTTCAACAAGACTAGGACCTTGTGCAATGATTAGGCTAACGTAAATAAGTTGTTTTAATGTATTTAACTAATTTACAGGTGGAGATATGTGGGAGATAAGGACCTTCCCAGAAAAGTCTACATTGCGCTAGCGCAATCTCTTCTCAACTATTGCATTGACATGTAGCGACATCTTACCACTGTCGCTAACACTAGCAAGCAACTTCAAGACGCGACGCCCTGACTCGGCTTCTACAGGCTAGATGGCGCTGATAGCCCGCTCCATACAACACAAATCGCGATATGTAAGATTTAGCACGAGCTTGACTACATATAGCTAAACCAAGACGGTGACCATTGGACCTTGGTCCCCGACCATAACAACCGGTCGGTACCTTCCTAATCCAGTTGCGCCAAAGACACTTGGGGTGGTGCATGCAAGACCCATCTCATTCAGCTTGAGCGTGCACAGAGATCTCTTTTGAAAGTTATGTTCTTTAAACGTTATCGACATCCCACATCAGTACTGCACTCTGAAGCCCATATACTTACTGTAAGACAGTTGTTTATACTCACTGCCGTTCTAAAAATACACTCTAAAACACCATTCGATGGGAAGTTGTATAATGCTAAACGCAGAAAAGATAAAGTTTGTCCGGTTAAAAAATGCAATACAGTGTATGCTCAGAGACAACAAGATTTTCTTGCTCCTTTTTTACTAAATAGATTAAACAAAATTTTAAATATTAATCCATTGGCCACTAAAGATTCTAAGGAAAAACTTACTAAATATTTACTAAGTCTAGATAATGAAGAAACCGAGTCACTTCTTATTATACAAAAAGAATATTTTTTTATTTTTATTTTTATAATTTACATTTTTGCCAACACGCTTTTAAAAAGGTAATTCACTTTGATTTGTTTTCTGAACCTAATTTTACTTTATAATAGTTTTGCTTCATACCATGTAACATGTAACGCAGTGTTACGCAGCAGTCTAGTTTTTGTGTCACTGGAAGTTTAATTGCCTACGATACAGGTTTCACCTAGTGTAGGCGATTATTGATAATCCTAAATGTACTGCTCTGTAATTTGTGCCAAATATTTTTTTTAATCATTATTATTATTATTATTATTATTAATTCAGCTCATCGTTCAAGTGACTTTAAAATATGTTAATTTTCTCAATTTCATGCAGGACCCCCACAAAGGAGTGATCACCTGATATATTTTTTTGGGATTTCAATGGTGGTCCCATAGTAGAAGTTGTTCTATTACAGTAGCAGAATAACCCCCTAAAAGGAATGTAGTTGATTTTGTTAGACTTTGTATACTAGTGTAACGTGTCCTCAGATCAAAGAAATGAATTCGTTTTATAATCTGAAAATACGTCTAAGGATTTTGGAGTAAAGTAATATTTTTCATGATCACGATTTTGTGTTATGTTATACCGAATGTCCTAAAAGCTGTATGCCAGCTGCAGTGGGTAGATATTAGGGGCAGAGTAAACACATTGGAAATTACATTTTTAATTTATCTCTTACTGTTTTCATCCAAGTAAAGTTCCACCCTCCATCTTATCTGGTAACCGATCTGCACTCGGGGGAAATCTGTTTTGAAGGAAGCGCCAATTGGCTGCATTGTAGCTGAGTTAGCTAAATATAGACGCGAGGTATAGCAAGGTCAAGACTGCAAATTGACCAATTTGTATCAAAGGAAAGTTTCTCCTTGCGATCTAGCGTCGTACTTGTACCTCTTTCAAGAGCTCATCAGTGTAGAAGTATGTTCGTCCATGGTGTTATACAACATGTGGCAAAATACATTTTGGCAAGAAACTCTACACCCTCTACTTTGTTTTACTTTATAGAAGGTTTCCTCATGATGTTTTCCTTCACAGGTAGACAGCGATATCTTTGAAAATAATGTACTTACTCGTACTTAAGTAAGTGTACTGTTCTGTTGTGTGCCATGTTACTTTTATGTAAAATAAACTGTTACGAGTAGGTTTCTAAACCAGCCACACTTTATTACAAAAACCCCCATGTTGGGTTGAAAACCCTTGATTAATAAAAGGCCCTGGACATTGTATACAGGGTGTCCGGGTTGGAGCCTTCATGTGGTGTCGGAGCCTTCATGTGGTGACTAAGAAGCAAAATTTCTACCACTTTCTTAATAGGATCAACTTGAAAATTCCAAATTATTTTGTCACTTCCCCATACTATTTAGTAAATCGGCTAGGTTCGTATGTATGAAAAGGTGATATTTTTTAGTCTGTTTTCGAGGTTCTTGTAAAAGAAAAAAATTTTGTAGGGGAACTCATCTATCACCTCTTGAAGGCTCTGACATCGGTGATGGGACACACTGGGCTCAATTCCAATGCGCCCTGTCTAAGATTAAATTTAGGTTCAGTCTCTCTCTTTCTTCATCAAACAAACGAAAAGAGACAGACTACAATAATTTAGAAACGTCAAATTAAGTGATGCGATTCCTAACGTATTTGCACAAGTTTTTGCGTGTTTTCGTCTAACTTTAGTCGTCATTGAATGACATCCCTACTAAATTGTCTATGGGTTCTCTAATTTCCATAGCAACGGACAGCTGTTTAGTCTGACGTTTCTAAATTAATATAGTCTGTCTCTTTTCGTTTCTTTGGCAGAGAAAGAGAGAGACTGAGCCTAAATTTAATTTTACACAGGGCGCATTGGAATTGAGCCCACTGTATATCTAAATATTACAGAAAAGTAGTAAAATACACAAGAAAAGAGGAAAAGAAATGTTGAAAAACCGATAGAAAAATACCATATAATATTTTCGGCCGAAAAATAACGATTGCGGTAAGCCGAGCTAACAAACCATATTGTCCCGGCGGACCAGCAGTTATTTTGTATTCCAACGTTATCTTACACATCATAATCCCTCGTGAGCGGTCCCACGAGCTATGCTCAGCTACTAAACTCAGTGTATGCGCAGTTTGTTATTATGTGGAATCAACTGTAAAGGGAGAAATAGTGCCATTTGGTTTGAACCACGATCTTCAACGAACAACCGTCACTAGGTTTTTATTTCATTTTATTGTTTGAACATTCCTACTAGTATATCTGGATGATATTATTAAATCTGGGTCCAGTGGTTCACACCGGTGTCACTATCTCTGAAGTTCCGGGTTCGAACCCCCGCACCGGTTGGGTCAATATAGAATATATATTTTACTGTCTCGGGTCTAGGTAAAAACTCATGTTAACACAAGAGTATTTAATTACCATAAAACTAGTGACTTAACTTAATAAATACATTGCTCTGATCCATAAGCCAGAGCTTATGGATCAGAGCAATGTATTTGATATTGTCCAAAGTCTTTCTATGATTTTTTCACTCCTTTAGTGCTGAAGATAAATAAATAAATAAATTGTTTCAACAAACACACCAATTACCTAGCCCCAAACTAAGCATGAGCTTGTGCTATGGTGACGAGGATAACGGATAGACATACATATATACATTTATAAACATCCATGACTTAGGTCTTTTATAAACAAGTAAAAACATTGTGCTCCTTTTTGTCACAAAAATAAACCTTGAAGGGGTGAATTAGAGAATTAATGTTTATGAGGTAGGAAAGGAAAGGCTAATAAGGAAAGGTTTGTTTTTGACTTGAATGGATTAAGTTGAAAACGTAACGAAGGGCCCACTCGACAGGTTAGATGGTAGGAAGAACTTAAAAAGGTCGCCGCTTATTTATAGAAAAAAAATGCATATTATATACATTTGCAGCACAGATAGATATCACCATTATCCTAGCATAATCCTGGTTGTGCACTCGCTCGCGAGAGCCCAGGGTCCGCTGATCTCATGGTTATCCTGGATCATCTAGGATTTGGCAAATAATAATTACAATGAAGCGACTGCCATCTGACCTACGTGACCCTGTTAAGGGGAACCTGACCAGTTTTGGATAATAGTAACACATCCAGTTACCTGAATGTGCAGGTTTCCTCATGATGTTTTTCCTCACCGTAAGAGCATCGATTAGTGAAACAACTAATGTAAGAAAAAGTCATTGGTACATGGGTGCACGTACGATCGATTTCGGCTCCTCCCGTATGAGAGGCAACCCGTTAGCCACTTCGCCACTGACGCTCATTACCGCACAGATATCATACACAAAAAAAAACAGAACAGACATACTGGCCACTCTATTAGAGCACTTTTTAGTTAACCCGTCGAGCGGTCTCCGACCCGGCCCCTCGGGCGGGCGAGGATAAACCAGTTATGTTCTGATGCCCTCCTGAATAAAAGATACGCTGCCTGAACCCGCTACTATTTAACGGTAGTTTTCTCTTTTTTCTGTTCTGTATTGTAAGCATGAAAATGTAGAAAGCATCCTCCCTCATATCATCTAGACTTTTGCACCTTATATCTATACATTTAATAAAACTGTAGAAGGTCGAATTCTGTAAGTATATTGATTTAAAAAAATATATATCCCAGTCCTTAGTTTAGACCACCAGAGTACAAAAATGATTTTTTTGACATTTTTGTCTGTATGTTAGTTATGTATGTATGCATGCGTCTTGAACCTTACATAGCCGAAATCTGCTGAACGAATCTTGATGTACCTACTACCGTTTAAATATACTATATTACTGGTGGTACGAGTAATCTAGGGTATGTTTCATCTCGATAGTAATAGTACATCCAGAGATACAGGGAGATTTCTTTTAAACGCACTTCGCATGATTACGGTACATATTTTCCATTCTTTGACTCTTATAGAATAGGAATCTAATGAACTTGTAGGGACACACATGTAAACTATAGTACTAAGTTTCACACTCATGTTTCGTCAAGTAAGCATTTTATGTAATTAGCTTCAGTCTTGGGTCATCCTGACTGGGAGCGGTCGCGTACCACCAATAAACGGACATAAGTTAAATCTAGTTTGATTTCGCTCTCATAGGCACCCGGACCCAATAATTGGTGACCCCGACGCCGGTCAATCGCGCGTGTAACTACACATTTAAAGTTTTGTGTGTGACAAAAAAATGGCGTTCCAACCACCACCCGCCGGCGTGCCCGTGCTAGCACCGCCGCCGGTAGCCCAGCCGTCAACCAGCCTGCCCGGACTGCCATCGTCGTTGGATGTCAAGACCGAGGAGCCTCAGGCAACGCTGGCACAAATCACCGTTTCGTCTCGCGTACCCGAGTTTTGGAAGGAATCGCCTAGACTCTGGTTCGCGCAATTCGAGTCAGTGGTGGCAAACCAAAAGCTCAGCGACGAAAGCAAGTACAATCTTGTAATCGCTAAGCTCTCCAGGGACCAGGTGGAACAAGCAAGTGACATCGTGCTATCTCCGCCGCCAACACAAAAATTCTTGGCACTCAAGAATCGACTCCTAGCTGTTTACGAGGAATCCGAGTCGCGACAAGTGCAAAAACTGCTCCGCGAACTCGAACTCGGCGATCAAAAACCGTCGCAACTACTCAGGAAAATGCGCGATCTTGCGCGAAGTAACTTCACTAACGATATGCTGCGTATGCTATGGTTAGACCACCTACCCATGGCCGTGCGCACAGTCCTCGTTGTGAGTGAAATTACGGAATTGGACAAATTAGCCATTATGGCGGACAAGATCATGGAGACGTCACGAACTGCGGAGGTACATGAAGTGTCAACCCTATCTTCCACAGTCAAGGGTAGTAATTTGTCAGCAGAGATTGCCAAAATTACTCGACGCCTCGACACTCTCGAAAGGTCAAGGTCGACAACGCGAGGGACTCCTAACCGCAAACCATCTCGATCCAGGTCTCGACAAAATGACACCAGCTTAACACCATCAAAACGTAGCAGCCCTGACTGGCTCTGCTTCTACCATTTCCGTTACCAAGACAAGGCTAGCAAATGCCTGAAACCTTGCGCTTGGAAAAAACAGGCCGAAAAAAACTAGACTTGGTACAGTCAGAGGCGGATTGCTGTACAGTTACCCCATCACACCGCCTGTGCGTGCTGGATAGGAACAGCGGTACCCGTTTCCTGGTGGACACTGGAGCCAACGTGTCAGTTTTACCGGCAAAATCGTGTAAACGTGTGAATAGTGATACAAAATGTAGTGATTACAAGTTGTATGCGGCAAATGGCACTGAAATCAAAACTTTTGGTATAAAGACTCTAACTCTTAACTTTAATTTGCGCCGCCCATATCGTTGGTCATTTATTTTAGCGGACGTGAAACAACCTATTCTGGGTGCAGATTTTTTAGGTCACCACGGCTTACTAGTTGATCTAAGGTCCCGTAAGTTGGTTGATAAGGTTACGAATTTAAATGTAATCGCTACTGTGGTATCTCAGAGCCAACCGACTGTGAAAAGTATCGACGAAAGTCATCCTTTTTACGACGTGTTAAGTAAGTATCCGGATATCACTAAACCGTCGTCATTTAAGGAAACACCCGAACATGGTGTTTATCACCACATTGAGACCGTAGGCCCACCAGTTTATGCTCGAGCGCGACCTCTGCCGCCAAATAGATATAAAAAGGTGCAGGAGGAATTTAAGTTGATGCGATAGTTAGGTATTTGCCGCCCATCCAAAAGTCCTTGGGCCAGCCCTTTACACGTTGTTCCTAAGAAGAACGGTGAGATCCGTGCATGTGGAGATTACAGGAAACTTAACGCTATCACTAAACCTGATAGATATCCCATTCCACGCCTACAGGATTTTACATATCTTTTAGCGGGAAAAACGATATTTTCAAAATTAGACATTAATAGAGCATATCATTGTATAAGTATATTTCCAGACGATGTAGAAAAAACTGCTATCATTACGCCCTTTGGTTTATTCGAATATACGCGTATGGGCTTTGGTTTACGTAATGCAGCCCAAAGTTTCCAACGTTTCATGAATAATTCCGTTTTACAAGGCCTAGACTCCAATAGCATTTTTTCCTATCTCGATGACGTAATCGTTGCAAGTTCATGTACACTCAGCCACAAAAAACACTTGGAAACAGTATTTGAAAGATTTTCTAAATTTGGTATAACTATAAATTTGTCTAAATGTTGTTTTGGCAAGAGCGAACTTAACTTTCTGGGATATCATGTTACTAGCGAAGGCATTAAGCCCCTGCCAGAACGTGTAAAAGCAATTAGTGAATTTCCTAAACCAAAAACGATAGAACAGTTACGCCGATTTCTAGGCATGGTTAACTTTTATCGGCCACACATTCCAAACGCAGTTTTGTCGCAAGCTATACTTAACAGTTACTTGCACAACTCCAAGAAAAAAGATAAGACGCCCGTCGACTGGACACCAGACGCTGACGAAGCATTCGCGCAATGTAAGCAAGACTTGTGCGAGGCAGCCTTACTAGCTCACCCAGTGGCGGATGCACCGCTTGCACTTAAGACCGATGCATCTGACACTAGCGTGGGAGCCGTCTTACAACAACGCGTCGGAAATAGGTATGTACCACTAGGTTATTATTCTAAAAGTTTGTCAAAGGCTGAACGTAAGTATTGTACATACGACCGTGAACTTTTGGCAATTTACTTAGCCATTCGACATTTTCAGAACATGATCGAAGGTCGTCTTTTAACAATTTTTAGTGATCATAAACCTCTTTCGTACGCATTTACTAAAACTAACACTTCAAAAGAAACTCCAAGACGTATACGACATCTTTCGTACGTGAGTGAGTTCACGACGGACATACGTCACATTAGCGGTGAGGACAACATAGTAGCGGACACGTTATCGCGGATTGAAACTGTAGACGTTCCCTCGGCAGTAAATTACGATGAACTCGCCGATGAACAGGAACATGACACATATTTGTTGCAACTTCTTGCCGATAATAACTCTAAATTTAACATAAAGAAAGTAGCATTACCAAATACTGGGAAAACTATTTTCTGTAAAGTTTCATTGGATAAGATACGTCCGTATGTTACAGAAAAATTTAGGCGAATAGTTTTTAATTCACTTCATAATTTGAGTCACCCTGGCATCAGGAGTACTAGAAAATTAATTAGGGATAGATTTTTCTGGCCAAATATGAACAAAGACATTGGCACGTGGGCAAAGTCATGCCTACAATGCCAGCGGTCAAAAGTCAACAGACACACTTGTTCGGAATTGCAATCATTCCAGTCTAGTGGTAGGTTTGAACACATTCATGTCGACTTGATAGGTCCACTACCAACGTCGCAGGAGGGTTATCGTTACTGTTTGACTATCATAGACAGGTTCACCCGATGGCCGGAGTGCTTTCCTATTAAAGACGCGACAGCAGAAACTATTTCACGTATAATCTATGATGGTTGGATTTGTAGATTTGGTTGTCCCATTAGATTAACATCGGACCAAGGACGCCAGTTTGAAAGTGATATGTTTCAGCAATTAACTAAATTATTAGGTATAAATAAGATCCGCACAACGCCCTACCACCCTCAAGCAAATGGTATGATAGAGCGTTGGCACAGATCGCTTAAAACATCGCTTTCCGCTCGCTTATGCAGTGTAGCATCGACCTGGGTAGACGAGTTATCGACAGTTTTACTAGGGCTTAGGTCATCAGCGAGAAGCGATAGCGGAGTAAGCGCGGCTGAACTTACGTATGGTTGCACATTGCGATTACCAGCAGATTTTTTTAAAGATCATAACCTTAACAATTATACTAGTAATTACGAGTTAGTTAATAATATTAGGAAGTCTATTAACAATTTAAAATCTAATAGTTCTGAACCTAGAATTAAACGTAATTTATTTTTACATCCCGACTTAAAGTCCTGTGATTATGTATTTATTAGACATGACGCTGATCGCAAACCTTTACAACCAACATACGACGGACCTTTTCGCGTATTGGACAAAGGAACTAAGGTATATTTAATTCAACTGCCCGGTAGAACTACTAGGATATCAATAGATAGGTTAAAACCAGCCTATTGTATACAGGATTGTGAACCTGAACCACGAAATCCTGAACCTAATTTTGCCGAAGTTGAGCCAAGTTGCGAATCACCTAAGCGTGTAACTTACACCACACGAAGTGGGAGGCTTATTAAGAAACCAGTGCGATTCAGCTAATTTCTTAATCTAGTACACATTATATGAAAACGTAGCATTTTTGTTGAAATAAATACAGATGTTTGTTATACTTAATTTTAAACTACATCTAACTAAGTTACTGTTTATACATACTTTTAAGTTATAATTTTAATTACTTTTTGTCTCAATAATGGGCAAAAATTTAAGCAAAGAGCAAGTTGCCGAAAACTTGGTAATAGCTCAGAATGGCGCCAATGCTGCTCATCTTGAAAATCAATTAAATAATTACGCTATCCTAACGTTATCAGTGGGGATATTACTATTGATAGTAATCTCTTATGTTTTGTATAAACGCTGCCATCATAAGACAAGGAAGTGGGTACAGAAGCAAATTGTATCTTATTCCACTCCTCGTGCTGTGACTGTGGATACCAGAGTTGCGCCAGGGCAAATTCCAGCACAAGCGCAGACGCAGGCCACGCCTAGTGTTTATGTACAACAGTAAATAAAATGCAAGGTACGTTGTGTGATGTGAATTGTGTAATTTGTGTAATCGTAAGTACTTAATTAAAAATCTTAAACTGTAATAGGTAATAAGTTACATTAATATTATTTCGAAGCAATTGTATTAATATTGTTTTGATAAAATGAAATCAATATTGTTACAATTTCGAAACACTTAATTGTAGTTAGTAATTATTATGTTGTACCAGTATATTATGCACGTAAGCACCTACATATTGCAAGAATGTATGTGATGTCTCATATCAACTACTCAAATTACAAAGCTAATCTGTTTACATTCAAGTTCTATTTTTAGATTGCATTGTAGTCATACACTGTTGTAATTAACCATTTGTAATTCTGTGTTATAACAAGGGTAATATTAAAAAATATTTTGTTTTAAAAAAAGGGGGGGTGTAATGTAGGGACACACATGTAAACTATAGTACTAAGTTTCACACTCATGTTTCGTCAAGTAAGCATTTTATGTAATTAGCTTCAGTCTTGGGTCATCCTGACTGGGAGCGGTCGCGTACCACCAATAAACGGACATAAGTTAAATCTAGTTTGATTTCGCTCTCATAGGCACCCGGACCCAATAAACTAATCTTGATGCACCTAACAGTTTAAATATAGTTGACAATAAAATATAGGGTGTACATATTTAGTGATATAGCGTGACCTTCCTTCGCCATACGACAGAGTAGAAATGAGAAAATACTATTACTGGACGGCGATATGAGTACGAGTCAATTTCTACAAAGCGCACGCGGACGAAGTCGCGGGCAATCGCTAGTACAGAACAAAAAAGCAGAAACTTAAATTACTTGACTAACAACGTAAGGTAAATCATGAAGAGATGGATCTTATTGCAGGCCTACCGCCTTACTCGATGGCTTTCACAATGACTTTTAAACTGACGTCTCATCGTTTTCCAGATGTCATTAAATTGAAAGCCTTAGGTCTTATCATGATGACATGACATAATGTGTTTTGAATAAGCGCCGATTTCTACTTTTTTACCCGACTGCGGAAGGAGCGTTATGTTTTTCGAGAGTATGTATGTTTGTGTATATGTTGGTATGTAACCACGCTCTAAAGCCAAACGGCTAGTCAGTTTTTGTCAAAATTGTGTTAGTGACATACGCTTACATTTAAAAATGGCGCCTGCAAATTGAAACAAGGGGGGGTAGAGGGATTGAATTATTTCTTACCATAGCAATATGGACATCAAATAAAAGCCAGTGAAAAGACCATTTCAGAAATAAAATGTTTTGCAGTTTTTTTTATATAATTGGATTTGCTTGCAACAAGTAAACCTAATATTATGAACCACGATTATGTAACACTTTCTTAATCTATCTTAAGACCCTAAACAAGGCATTCAATTCACTATTAATGTAATTGGATTCAAATTAGATGTCAATTCGGTTCCTCTTTCCGCAGAACAGCGGAATGTCTATTGCCAATGAACACGTAGTTGAATTGATGTGAATTGCATTACAATCGCTTGTTCGTTGTGTTTTTAGGGTTCCCAAACAAACGAGATTTTTCGGCCGTAGTTAAAACTAAAGTGCAGAACGGAACCATTCGTGCGCGAGTCGGATTCGCACTTTTCTGTTTATTTTCAATCTTAGACATTTTCTAGCTTGTATATTCTTCTATGTCTAGCCCGAGATACACACAGCCCGATTTTTCAAGCCAAGATAGCAAGCTAGTGCTAGTAAGATTGCAGGCTAGAAACTCTATGTTCCTAGAAACTATGCTAACTATGTACTTATAATCTTGTACCAATGACTTTTTCTGAGTTATGTACATTAGTTGTTTCACTAACCGATGCTCTTACGGTGAAGGAAAACATCGGAAGAAACCTCAACATTCAGGCGACTGAATGTATAACCATGATCCAAAGTTACAAACTGGTCAGGTTCCCCTGTTAACAGGGTCGCGGAGGTCAGACAGCAGTCGCTCCACTGTAATTGCAAACCTGGTCTGCAATATCCTGGATCACGGTCCAAAGCGGACCCTGGAACTTCGCGCGCGAGTTCACAACCGGATAACGCTAGGATGGCGATGGAGTACACGAATGACGATACAGGCACTAGCTTACTAGCACTTTATTAGTAATATGGCTTGAAAAACTTGTGTATCGCCGTCTTTTATTATTCTGTTATGGGACCGCGGGCGGTCTTATGATCCTCATGGGTTATGGCCTATTTCGAGAAAAGTGGACACTAACGGGGTTAAGCGGGATAACTTTTTTACGACTCATCAATCGTTAAATTCGTTTGTTTGTCGAGAGCTGCGTAAAATTATTTGCTTTGTAGTTGGAAGCCGCCGTCGGATACGGAAGGGCTCCGCGTAAACAGGCGTAAGTAACGAATCTTTTTTTGTCTCGTTTACCTTGAGTCGAACCTATCGATACGTAGGGCTGTCGCAGCCGAGAAACAAAAAAAGGCATACTAATTTTTGTTTATATTAATTTTAAGCTTTCATTGCTTTTCTAAAAGTTCCTAAAACTATTAAAAAGAAGCAATCGGTGTTAAGTAGTAACCTGCTGGAACCAATGATAGGTACCTTCTGATGTAATTTTATAAATTGACATTGCTATGTTAATATTTGATTTGTACTGAATGAATGATAAAGTTGTAAAATTATCTTGTTTGCGCTTTGAAGCATTTTGTAGGCAGACTTCTGCATATTGAAATAAATATCTAAAATACAAATAATTTAACAAGAATTACATTACCTAAGGCATTGTATTAGAATTGCAATTTTGTAATCGAGATAGCGTTATCACTTTAGATGGTAGAGTTGCAGACGTCAGCTTTATTATTGCATTTCTGAAAGCTATAAATATTTAAATTTTTAAGCAATTGACTAGGGCGACGTAGTTCTGCCGGTTTCATCCTACCAATTTCGAATCTCCATTTTTTCCTATTAAATAAGCCTGTCCGGTATTTTTAAGTTGACTGTTGGAAAGAACCAAATGCCAACCTAAAGGGTAGTTTTTTCCAGACAGGATTACAGTTTGAAAGTTTTCTTTTGTCATTAAAGCAGTATAAGGAACCTATAAAACTTACTGATAAAAAGTTTCTGTGAACTTGCACTTCTTTGGTAAGTTGGCAGCCCTGATCAAGATTAGGATAGCCAGGTCGCAAAAAGGATTTCCCTGTTCACCCGGGAGATTAGCCGGGATCTGCGCAGGAGGATGAATTCTGAGTGTTTTTCAAACAAAATTCTCATCTAACAAACAAAACGGCTTCGAAATATTATGTGTTTTCAAAACATACTACCATAGAAACTACCATCATAGAGAATTTACTCCATTAATAATGGGCAAGAGGGAGAGTCGGTTACGTTACGTATACGTTCTCCGTAGAAACCATTTTAAAAAGAGGTTTTATGCTGTAATTTATTTTAGGTTGCTTAATAAGCAAGCAAATAAATAAATAAATTGGTCCAAGAACTACACTAACTACCTTGCTCCAAACTAAATGTAAGCTTGTGATATCGGCCCCTTTCTACTATCGGGACATAAGACGCAGGCGGGGGTTCCACCCTTTCGTTGACATACCACTAATACGCACTAAACGTTTTAAATCTTCGTTCCTCTTGCGTACGGCTAGAGAATGGAGTTCATTGCCGGCTGAAGTGTTTTCTAAACACTACGATTTGAATTCCTTTAAGAAAAGAGTGAATAGGCCGCTTCTAGACAGACATGTCACATCCTCGACCGCATCGTCGCTTACCATTAGGTGCGATTGCGGTCAAAAGTCTGCCTATTTAAAAAAAAACTATACTTCTTCTATATCTATCTATACATATAAGTCATAAAAATGTAGAAATAGGTTGGGAATTAAATTCTTTGACTTTACATATTATGCTCGTTATGTATAGGAAAACTAACACAAAATAACTGACACGATAAACTGTTGTGTTGTGTACCTACTGTTGTTTTTTCGTCGATAACAAGCAGCTGTATTTACTGAAAGCCAGTCACATTTGCCTACCAAATGTGCCAAATATTTAACTGCCGGATAAACTTTGATTTTATAATCTTTCGCGGCAGCTGTGAAAAATCGTTGTTAAGCTCTATTATTTTCTTTAACCACTAATCTAATGAGGCCTGGATTTTTATAAATGTACAGAATTTGACCTTCTACAGTTCTACTATCGTAGTCAGTTTTCTAGAACATATGTCTGGATTAAAAAGTGTTTTTTTTTAAATACGTGACATAGATTTTTTTCTATATTTTCCTTTAACTAACCCTTGTCATTGACCTTGACCTCTGGTAACCATTTCACAAGCTGAAAAGTCCCCTGTATATAATGAAAAAGGTCCGACCAACTTATTTTCTTGCTATAACCTTTTTATTTATAAAGTATTTTCTTAACGTCGTGCAAGGGAAAAGTCGCTTAAATATAATAATATAAAATAAAATACTGTAATAAAAACTAAGCGTTTCGTGTCCGTTACACATGAATTATGCGCAGCCATCTCAACGTCGTTTTATTATTTTTTCATGCTCTACCACCCTGTATTGTCCAGCGAGGACAGATGGCGGATCATTTATCAACAGACGGATCTCTTTTATAGTTCACTCATCATAATTCGTATTGGCCAGATCGCAATATATGAAGATTTGCGCACAGATTTGTATTATGATGCGTAAATGATTCGACCATAAGACAAAATAAACCTATTTATACTGTCCTGAGCTTGCTTTGGCTTTTATTCGTATATTTTACTATGTCTTGTTTGGTTTGTTGTGGTTCATAAAATAGTTCACATCTAACGCTCTTACTAATTATCAATTTGACACTGCTATAACACCTGTTTAAATATGTAACGGCCACTTTGGAGGTAATGACAGAATGGTGACATGACCATAGTGAAGACAAATATTTCAAACTAGCTGTTTCCCGCGACTTGGTCCGCGTGGACTTGATGATACAAAAAAATTTATACTCCCGTCGCCATCCAGCTATCATGATTTCTTAGTCTAGTATGTCGTAAGGAGAAGAGAGGAATGAAAAATCAGTCTAAAGTAATTTAGCTGCCCTGCTAGGGTTCAATATAAGTTGCTTCAGACCTTCAATTTGTGAAAGTCAGTAAAAAATGCTCATTACGCTGAACAATGTTTCCTAAGGCGCTCTATTCATAACTCTTATAGTTGAGGTGAGCTGCTAAGGTTTCATATCAGTTTCTCCAGACCTTTAATTTATGTAAGTCAACAAAAAACGCTCATCACGCTGAACAATGTTCCCTAAGGCGTTTTATTCATATCTCTTATAGTTTAGCTAGACTGTTAGGATTTCATATCATTTTCATACCAGATCTTCAATTTGTGTACGTCAATAGAAAATGCTCATTACGCTGAAGAAACCTTTCTTAAATCGCTATTTTGGTATCTCTTTTAGTTTAAGTGTACTGCTAAGGTTCCACGTCAGGTACTTCGATCTTCAAAATAAATTATAGCCTAGTATTTGCCAGACCCAATAGCTACACAATAAAAAAAAGTTCATTTAAATCCATTCAGTAGTTCCGGAGATTAGCGTGTACAAACAGAAAGAAAAAAAAAAAAAAAGTTGTAGATTCCTGTTCTGTTACTATTTTAACATCACCCTCAATTAGTTTTTCGTAAAACTATTCAATGTACAGACACATTGGTTTTACAGTTTTATTATATGTATATATAGATAACCCGTCTCTTATTTATTCAAGTGTTATACGAGTAGCAATGACAAAATTATTATTAGTGGGGGTTTGTATTTTAAATCTTAAAAGCGATTTTTTTAAACATTTGGTTGTAAAATTAATATTTTATTTTCAAAATAACTACAAATATAATAGATGCTATGGAAATCATGAACACTGAACAGCGATCAGAAATTGAGTTCAAAAAAACATGAATCATAATTAATAAATAAATTGTAAATTGTTTCAACAAACACACCAATTACCTAGCCCCAAACTAAGCGTGAGCTTGTGCTATGGTGACTAGGATAACGGATAGAAATACTTAAATACATATAAACATCCATGACTTAGGTACAAATGCTCGTGCTCATCACACAAACATTTACCCCTTGCGGGATTCGAACCCGCAACCGCCTGGTTTAGTAGTCCGGTGCGCGAACGACTACACCAAGACGGTCGTCATCAATTGATTTTTTGTTTGTATTAAGATCATAATGCTTTTGGACTGTGTATGATTTTAACTTGTACTAGACATAACTTGAGGTGCCTGTGGCGCAGTGGCGGCAGCGCTTTGGTAGTGATACCAAAAGTTAAGCAACCCACGGCGCGGTCGTGATTGGATGGGTGACCATTCCGACCATTTAAGTGACGTCCATGACAAGCATCTCCGTGCTTCGGAAGGCACGTTAAGCAGTTGTTCCCGGCTAATATCTGTGGTATTAGTCGTTAAGCCTAGTCAGAGGCCCTAGGGCGGCTTGATAACTTCTGACAGTAAGGTTTGTCACTTGCCTTACATACACCCCTCCACCAATCCGCACTGAGCCCGCGTGGTGAAGTATGGCTCGTTCCTCCTCATAGTTGAGGTGAGGCCTTTTCCCAGCAGTGGGATCTAATAGGCTGACTTATATTTATACTATAGACATAACTAAGAATATACACCACGCTACTACTGCAATGGTACTTCAGTTTTATTAACCCTCGATAACCCTTTAACAGATCACTTGACAGCTCTCCAATGCGCAGATGTGTCTAATCTGTCATCTGTCTCTGTTCTCCCCTTTCAGACAGAGCAAGATAAGCGATCGAACGTTAAGAATCGCTTAGGTGTAGTAGGGCCTGTATTGGGTATCGGGAGAGAAAGGGTTAAGATGTGTTCTTTGCTTTAAAGATTGCGTCGCGTTTTGGGGTTAAGTTGCTGATGTTATAGAAAATGTCAATGTTGCATTCTCCCCAATTGAAGGAAAATGTCAATAAATAAAAATAAATTGTTTCAACAAACACACCCCACCTTGCCCCAAACTAAGCGTGAGCCTATGATATGGTGACTAGGATAACGAATAGACATACTTATATACATTTATAAACATCCATATCTAAGGTACAAATGCTCGTGTTCATCTCAGAAATTCGAACCCGCAACCGCCTGGTTTAGTAGACTTTATATTTTGGTACGAGAAAAGTGGATAATAATATCCTACTTAACATTTCTTGATTGTAAGTTCTACTTATAACTCAAGTTATTAATTAATCTTGACATTTTGACAAAATATGTTATTAAACAAAATTAAAAATATTGGATTTGTATTTCCTCAATAAGATAAGGTAGACAATCTTTTTCGGTATGGTTAGATAAAGCTATTTAGTTAAGAGGGTGTAAATAAGTATCTAAGATACAGTTTGCTGTTAAAATGTTAATCATAAATCATATCTAAGAGATATAAACCTTCATAAAAACATTTCACGTATCTGATACCTCTAATAAGAAAGCAGCGCCATATGACTTTAAACTTCAAATATATTTGAAATTGCCTCTTCTCAAGCGAAGATGTACGGCCGCCATTAGATGCACCCGGAGCCTCAAGCAGCCATGAATACGTATCACGTTGCGAACTACCCTCAAAACCCATTGTTTCACGATGATAAAGCACGGGTTTTGGACGTCTTTTTTTACAAAAATTTCATGCACAAAATGTTTTCATGAGCCTCCTTTTTTGCGCGAAGATAGACGTTTGATGTAGTAATGTTGGGGGATATATCTTTTTAAAACTTTCATATCCTCATCATGTAAACGTTACACATTATTTTCAGTTTTCGTAGTTATATGGAATGGTGTAGTATCATTCGATTCTGGGCCTCCTTTAGGTACCTAAAGGTTGTCTGGAAGAGATCGCTTATAGCGATAAGACCACCTATTGTTACATCAGTGTATTGTACATCAGTACAATATCTTTCTGTGTACTTACAACGATTTACACAGAAAGATATTGTACTGATGTAAGTACTTACTGTATTTTTATGTTATGGTGTGCAATAAAGAGGTATCTATTAAACAAAATAGTTTCAGCCCTCTGTGCTCGACAGTTTTTGTACCGAAGAATACTGTCTAATTAATTTAATTACTAGTGGTTCCCCGCGACTTCGCCCGCAAGAGTTGGATTTTCCATATAAACTTTCATCCCCCATTTCACCCCCTTAATGTTTTTATATCGCGAGAAAATGTAGCCTATGTCCTTTCCAGGGTCTTGAACTGTCTCCATACCAAATTTCATCTCAATCGGTTCAGTGGTTTAAGCGTCAAGAGGTAACAGACAGACAGACAGACACACTTTCGCATTTATAATATTAGTATGGATGTGACTTATTTAAAGTGAATTTCCCGAGTCAAGTACTTTGTTGGCTAAGTTAAATTACGTCAGTAATCTAAATGGGAATTCCTAAGCAGTTAAGAGATTAGGCCGGTAAATGTATGCTTAGGAAAGTGATGATTACTTCTGTGAAGCTAATGCGGGTTCAGCTCTAGCATTTGTAGCTATAAGAGTAACTAGTCGTTGTAGATGTATTATGTGGCTTATTTGAACTTTTAATATTGAAGTGACAATAAAACTGTTTCTGCTGCTTAGGGCGAATGTCGGAATTAAATTTCACATGGACGCAAGCTAGACTATACATGTAGACCTTGAGATCGCCTCTATTCCCTACATAATTAAAGTTGTTCTTACTTCAACCGTATACCTTGATTAGGTAGTAGCGTAGGTAGGTAGTACGCATTTCCGTAGCTAGGGCGGAACCCTAGATACGAATATTACATATATAAGTCAGCCTATTAGATCCCACTGCTGGGAAAAGGCCTCACCTCAACTATGAGTAGGAACGAGCCATACTTCACCACGCGGGCTCAGTGCGGATTGGTGGAGGGGTGTATTGTAAGGCAAGTGACAAAACTTACTGTCAGAAGTTATCAAGCCGCCCTAGGGCCTCTGACTAGGCTTAACGACTAATACCACAGACATTAGCCGGGACCAACTGCTTAACGTGCCTTCCGAAGCACGGAGATGCTTGTCATGGACGTCACTTAAATGGTCGGAATGGTCACCCATCCAATCACGACCGCGCCGTGGGTTGCTTAACTTTTGGTATCACTACCAAAGCGCTGCCGCCACTGCGCCACAAGCACCTCGAATATATATATAGAATATTACATAGCGTCGCCTAATTAACTTACTTGGTATTCTTACTTACATTGGCAGCAAATATTCCAAGGGGTGTAATTTCAAAACCCACTAAACTATCTTTAGGCAGTTTTGTACAAAACGTTTTTATTGAATCTACTGTAGTTAATTTAATACTAAGGGTCGTAATTGTGATAAATTGGTTGCTGCGGCGTTGTAATCCATACACATATAAAAAGCATTTTCATATTTAAGAGCATTTTCAAGAAACTTTAAAATTTAATTCTATTATAGAGGAATTTGCAGGCAACCTGTCATTATAGTGGATTTTGAAAATTAATCGTCATCAGAACAATCTGACTCAACTGTTTGTAATAATAATAATGTTAACATGTAACAACACAATGTAACAACTGTTTGTAGCTATGTATTTTTTTATTTTTTTATTCTAAATGGGTTTGCTCTTGACTCTAGACTAAGCCAGACGTGGCACAGACAGAGTCGATGATGGAGCGAGCTCACCCAGTATGTATGAAAATGAACAAATTAAAAACCAAGAGCAAGAAAAATATTGTATGTTACGACTAAAGGTAGGTGTGAACATAAACTTAAGATTAGCCGGCTAATCTTAAGTTTATCGTCATCGTCATCAATCGTTAGTTTATTTTATCATTAGCCGGTTAAACTTAAATTATTTTTCTACTTAGACTTGTCCGGGAACCGAACCCGGGACCTCAGAGCATGGTGTCGTCCCATTAAAACCGGAGTGTACCTACGCCACTTGACCACGGAGGTCGTCAACATACATATATGTAAATGTTAAAGTAAAAAGTTTATTGACATATTTTTAAGTAAGAAGGTACTGTTAAATACAGAAGACACAGAAAATTTCGTTTTCTACATTGGTAAAATCGGGAATCGAACCTGAAAATTCCGAGACGTCAAGTCCAGAATTTCCGCCTTTCGGCTACAGAGGTCGTCAATTAAATGAATCAATCACGTAAAAAAATACATTAATAGACGATAAAAAAATACGGAGGCTCTTATTTTATTTTAAGTAGGTACCTACTTTACTTAGAAAGTAACATACTTTCATGTCAAAAATGTATGTTTTCCTTGATTCCATTGAGTACCATAATAGCGTGACTTACCTACGTTACTTCTTGTTGCATAAAACTTTCTAACGAACTTTTTAGGTGAGTTTTAGGTAAGATTGTACTTACCGTTTTCGGCGCTCCTTTTCACGTTTCCATGATTCTGGATTGCGTGGACGCTTTCGAGCATATTTGGGATTAAATTTTTTGTCAAATTGAGCAAGATCATCCATGTTTTAAGGTGCTTGTGGCGCAGTGGCGGCAGCGCTTTGGTAGTGATACCAAAAGTTAAGCAACCCACGGCGCGGTCGTGATTGGATAGGTGACCATTCCGACCATTTAAGTGACGTTCATGACAAGCATCTCCGTGCTTCGGAAGGCACGTTAAGCAGTTGGTCCCGGCTAATATCTGTGGTATTAGTCGTTAAGCCTAGTCAGAGGCCCTAGGGCAGCTTGATAACTTCTGACAGTAAGGTTTGTCACTTGCCTTACATACACCCCTCCACCAATCCGCACTGAGCCCGCGTGGTGAAGTATGGCTCGTTCCTCCTCATAGTTGAGGTGAGGCCTTTTCCCAGCAGTGGGATCTAATAGGCTGACTTATTATCCATGTTTTTGGTAATTTTTCATTAAAAAACCGCGAGCAACTATCATCAGCACAACTGAAATCGCCATACTGTTTTAAAAGTCACGTGTTTGCAATGCGTCGCTCCGATTGGTCGATTTCATTTTAGAGGAATTTGATAGAACCATTCGATGTTTTAGCGGTGCAAATGCAACTAATGTTGCTTTTCAAACTGAATTTACTGTGTATTTTAGCGGTATTTGCAAAAAATACATGGTGTATAGCAGAGTAAATCTTAAAATCTTTTTTTTGATACAAAAATGTATCCGAAATCATTATAGGGGGTTTTGAAATTACACCCCTCCTCTAAACTAACATTAGAAAGGTATTAATAGAAAGAAAGAAACAGTACAGAAATTACCTTTGCCTTCTTTAAAATAATGTTTTTCTATAGTGACATATTTGGCAGGTTCTTTGAACCTCACTTGAAATATAATTATTTCTGGAGAACATTAATTAGGCTTTATTTCGACGGCGCGTTCCACGACGAATCTCATCACAAAATGAAACAATTATTTTAAAATGCATGACTTGATACAACAAAAGCGGTATTAAAACTTGATTAATTAATAGTTCCCTTTGTTACCAGGTCAGGCGCCGCAGAACTGAATGGAATGTCACGATCTCAGCACAATGAACTGAAACTCGCGCGAAGATGAAAACTTAGCCAAGAAAAATGACGAACGTCAAACTGAAACTGATGTTTTTCCTCCTCAACTCTCTTCTTACTGCAGACATAGTTCAAGCTAGACCTTACCCCGATACAAACGCTACAGATATTGTGATAAAATTTCCTAACAACAACACGTTTATACCTGTAGACCCTGAATCAGACACGTTGGTAGTGGCCAGTGATGAGGAGACTGCCGAAGCAGAACATGCTGCTAATAAAGAAGCAGCGGAAGACATGGAGACACTAGTCAACGGTGAACAGGATAGAGATGAATCTATGTCTGAAATGAAATACAATCCAGCTCTGGATAACGATGCGGCAACAGTAGAGAAGCGACGAAACATATCAAATCCGAGTCTCCACGAGATGATCAATTCGGAGACCGATAGAGAAGACTCGATTACTGACCTTATGTTCAGGCCAGCAGAGTCTGAGTTTGCAGAGGATTTACCTCGGTTTGAGTTTCTGATCGCCGCGAAGATTAATGAGAGTTATGTGAACAGGTCTGCTCATATAAAGGATGATAAGAACAGTAGTGATGTCTTGAGAAAGGTGGATTACGTTGAGCTAGTGGAAGTGGGCAAGCCGATGGGGTTTGAGAACAAAAGCGCTTATCTGGCCAACATCACGGGACATGAAGTGGATAATGACCTTGCTCCTGATACAAGTGAGTATGAACATAATATTCTAATCACTTAGCGCATTTAGTTACCTCTTCTATTTAAAAGTTTTCAGTGTTCAATTTATTGAGATTATTTAATAGCTTCAAGTCTTCAAGATTTAATATAGGTCTATTAATATTTTAAACAAGCGGAGCCCCGTTCGTGACTGTGCCTGTGCAAATGTCGAACTTCTCATATAGACTTTCAATCCCTTTTTCTCCCCCTCGATGTTTTTATATCACGACAAAAAGTAGTATATATGTCCTTTTCACAGTCTCAAACTATCTTGAACCGAATTTCATCTAAATCGGATCAGTAGCTTTAGGGTGAAGAGGTAACACACAGACTGGAACACTTTCACATTCACATTTATATAAAATATATTTTTCACACTGTCGAGGCATTGAAATACTTAGTTGCCTGGGTGAATAAAGCACTTTCTAACTGACCTCTCATTCCAGGTGGGCAGATAATATGTCATCGTAAATTAAAACAAACAACAAAAACATCGTGTCCCAACATCCCGGTCCCATTTCCGGGTCCCGCAAACATTTGCGACAAAGTTGATTAATTCCACATTTCCCATTAATATGTTGAAGCGGGTTCCGTCCCCAAATCAGGACGAGGCTCTCCCTTGAAACGTCACTCTTTGTTTCCCAAAAATGCTTTTTTGACAAATTAGCGGGTGTCGCACTTGGAAATTTATGCGCTAGGGCTGCACACGATTCGTATTCAACCCCCATGAGCTTGTGCGATGGTCCCAAATTATGGGGTAATGGCGAACTGACTTGCTTAGTCAGGTGGTTCCAAGATTAGCTCTCTAAAAAACGGGACAAGATCAGACCCGTGACTTGCATTTTGTTCTCTACGTGTTTTCGACAGTTTTTCCTACTATCGATCTATTTGTATTATGGATAAGTGGCTGCGATTGAGAATTATATTTCTGGACAGCTTTTGTTTCTTGAGATTAGAGTGATTGTTTGATTTTTTACAACGTCATCGCTACTTTCTTTCATTCCCATTCTGAATCTCTTACTGCCGCACTCAGAGTCGTCATATAAATTATGCGTCAATTAATCCATAATTAAGTCTCGCTCTGTCACTTTCTTTGTTAATGAAATGGAAAAGGATTAAAAAGCAGCAGAAAAAAATACAATTTGACTGATTTTAAATTGTCATCACTTCATTTATAGACAGTCATAGGATCATAAGACATTCTGAAATGTAAGATTGAATAAGGAAGCAAACATTCGCACATGGGTAGGATAAGAATTTTCGGTTTCTTGTTTAAGCTTATAATATATTATACAAATAAGAAAGGACACTGGGAGTGTTAAAAAATATTAAAAACCATTCTAAAATAGTCAGTCAGTTTATTTTATCAGCCAGTTATTTTTTATTTGACGGTGGTAAATTTGACGCTGAATGACGCTTAAGTCATTTGTTATTAAAGCACACACCTCCCTTGTTCTAATTGCTTGGTTTATGTGAACAAGATCGGACATTAAATATTTATTAGACGCCGTTGTTCGAGATTATTCATCGTGAAAGGATAATTGTGTTTGTTTTACGGAGATTTCATCTTACTAAATACAAGCTATTCTTTTCTGGGATATCGAATCGGTACCTAATAATAATAATTTATTTATTTTACAGACAGTTACAATGAGTTTAAATTTGTTAGTAACAATGATTGCTTAGTGACTATGTTAGTAAATATAATTATTACTGGGCACTGGTGTGTGTAGTGAAATCCAATGTCTCAGAAAATGACCATCGATCCGCCGTGCGACACAGTCAGGAGGATGACATTATGGAATATGACTTTATTTGAGGTGTTAGCGTTAGAAATTCCCACACGAAAGTTCACAAGTTGGTGATGGTAACACACTTTGCTCTCAACTATCCTTGATATACCTACTTCGATCCACTACACCTGTGAACTTTCGATTCGCTTAACACGTTTGGTGGACTTTGCATCCAATTTTTATGTGAGCTCCTTTTAGCCTGATATACAGGTTTATCTTAGTTCAGGTAAAAGAGAGTGCACCTTGTATTAAATTAAGCATTATAGTTATTAAATGTAGCATTAAAATAATAACCGATTTATTATTATTATTATGTTGTTGCTATTCCTATCTCGGGACCATGGGGTCCCGGACCTTTGGAAGGCGTACATGGGGCCGAAGCCAACACGCAGAGGCCCATTTAACAACATTAATCTAAAAGCTTTGTGACACCAGCCGGCGATTATCCCTGTATGTACCTACTATAAAAGTACACCCAAGGACAATCACCGGCTTGTGTAGGACTATTGCAGAATACGGATGGAAACAAGTCTGGGTTATGGGTTTGGGTGCTAGGTGGACCGGGTAATTGGGACTATGGAAGGAGAGACTACGGGACACCTGCCTAGATCATAGCATAATAAACTAGATGATTATTATTATTATTATAAATAATACGTAAAACTTGTAGCAGTAATAAATAACAAACTATAGTTGAATAGTCAGCTTTAACTAGTGCTTTATTTAGGTTGTGCAGTCAGTTCTGTATTGAAGGTTAACGTTCAAAAATCACAACCGAAAATTCGGGCGGCGGTCTCACTCCTTTGTAGAGTGTAAGCATCCTTGACATCCGATAACTACTTCACAATTTCGGAGTGGCAGACTATTGCGATGGTATACATGCAATAGAGAATCTTGCACCAAGTGCAGTGCCCTGCCACGAGTTCGAGGGTCCTCAGAACTCCGCGATAACGACCTGCTAACTCACACTCAGCTTTAGGGTTGTCTGTTTTTATATACTATTTATTTTCACGTTCCTTTATGGTAATCATTCCATAGGCTTTGATTAAACTGCTTCTTATGTTGTGTGGTTTTTTTGTTTTAAGATTTCTAAATCCTTATTTGTTTGTCTTTTTTTGTTAGTTTTGATTTAGATTTATAGCACATATCGTGAAGTAAAGGGCATTTTTATCTTAGTGTTGACAAACATTATATTCTCATACACTTCGTTAGTCGCAAACACAAAGGCTGTTTAGCAATCGTTAGCATCTATTTTATCTTAGCATTTTTGGGATAAGTAGTTCTATTTTATGCAAGTAGCAACCCTAGAACGACCCCCAAGGCATTCCCCGAATAAAAGGATCGGTTTCTGAGAAAAGGAATTTTATAGTGAGCTTGTTTTATGCAGCAGCCTCCAGCCTTAAGCCCGTAGCCTTCACCGCAGATATTGTTTTGAGAATATCCCACAAATTCAAGTTTGCATTTCTCAAAACGAATTCTGTGAATGGAAATTACAAAGAGCATTTTCTAAAAGTTTTACTGCTAATGCGACTAAAGTTAGTTTCCTTTGGATAACTGTGTATAGAGATGCTAAAGTTCTATTGGTCGGTGCCCCTTTTCATCATGGAATACCATACCATGACCGAGTGATGTATCAGGCAAATTTATGCTTTAAAGTTTAAACGTTTAATGATGATCGTCTTGGTACCCCACTCTGGGATAAGACAGCGGTTGAGGGTTCGAATCCCGCAAGAGGCAATGTTTGTGTGATGAGTGAGCATCTTTAACCAAGTCATGCGTGTGTATAAACGTGTTTAAGTATGTATCGTAACCATACGTGTTGTATGTCGTATATTGGCTTCAATCTTCCAAAGAGTATCTGCTGCGTAATATCTTAAGTGACCAGTTGCCTTTACAAAGGGTAAATTGAATTTGATTCCCAGCACTCTCAGGGGTAGTAGAGGATTAAATCTATTACCGTACACAAAGTCGTTACTGTGAGTATCAGTCTCGTCCGTAAAATATTACATTGTTTGTTTTGGCGCCCAACGTGTTGCAAAATTCAATCAATTTTGTGACTTATTCCAGCATAAAATTTGCAAAATAATTGAAAGTGACTTAATAAAAAAAAGAATAATTACGAAGAACAATACAAAGAAAATATTTAAAAAACGAACATTGGCGCCCAACGCGGCAATCGATTTTTTAGCGACAAAGTTCCCATCAAGTGTACCTGTTTGTTAAGATGCCATTATGACATCATTTTGTTGATCACACGAGGCCCCCTCTTCAACCCAATTACTTCCGCTCAAACGCCTCACTACAAGCCTGTTACTTCCCCATTGAATTTGGGTAATCTGCTATGAAAATAAGCGAAGTCTAAAGGTGTGGGTCTAAATTAATTAGATTTCTGTCAACTTCATGCCTGATCCATTTGTAGTACTTTAATGAGAATAGAATCGCAAAAGGGTATAATGTCTTGAAGCAGAACAGACATTGTCAGGGAATAGAAAAATAATCCTAGTCAAAGTATAGAGGAATATTCTTACTCAAAGTAGCAATTTACCTTACATTTATAATAACAACAGGAATCAACTACTACGTATCGGGCCATCTTAGTTTCACAATTCGCAATTTAGTTTACTTTAATGACACATTTAGATGATATTATTTATCTTCTAAGATAACAACGCTAACGCGATTCAACAACCTACCAGCGCCATCTAGCATCAAGTGGCGCAAACTACTGGCGTGTGTTGGCATGTAACCTGGCGCAGTCTTGTCCGTGTTCTCAGGGTTCACGGACGTGCAGACGCTCTTCCTGGCCTGCTTCGCGACGTTGCTGCCACTGCTCGCGGTGCTCTTCGCGACACTTCTTATCAGGTCAGTTGAAAACAATTTTTTAACTTTATTTGACCCTCTGTATCCTTCAGTTACATGCGGAGAACTATTCTCGCATAAAAAAATATTTGCCTAGCTTTTAGAAATGTAAGTAGTATGTATCTGTCTTGTAACCTAGACCTTACAGTTGTTAGATTATAGAATCGCAAGTAGATACAAGCAAAGTCATAGCTTGTCTGTGATAAACCCTAGATTGTCTAAATAAATACGTGGCAAGGAATAACAGGCCCAATTTTCATATTTATGCTGAAACAACACTTTAAAAAAATATTTAATTCGCTTCATCCACTTCACAAAACCCTACCCACGGGATTTGACGTCAAACAAAAACAAAAATTTCGCTACCTTTCCCATTCCAACTCATGTATGTTGACAAAACCCGGCCAGTATTGAAACGCGCTGAAATTGTCATAATATACGCAACGATTCAATTCGAAAACGCCTTACAAAATATCTCTAGCAATACGCAGATCTGTGAAATATGTGAAAGTTAACTGCGTTGTGGAGAATCAATGAAATTACAACTTTCTGGCGATTGAAATAGAGCCTATCGTCAATTTACGTTAGATTCATACATAGTACTGAGGTTAGATGTGATTTTTATAATCCAAGGACTCTTTAACGTTATACGAGCGAGCAGACTTAGGGAGGTTATTGGATTTGGTAGGTAAGAAATCGGCTTCATTTTTGTGTGAATGGTTAGAGAATATTCAATCGAATTTGGGAATCAGATTTGAAGGAGAAATATGCCTCGTTTCCACCGTTTTAACGCTGTTAAAGCCAGATTAATATTTTGAGCGCTTCACTTATTTATTGCATACAACAGTCTCTCATTTTTAATGTAAAAATAAACAAAATATTATGGTTTATGTTACTACGGAATAATGTGACTTGTTTCTAGTGAATGAATTTTCAAAATCAGTTTAGTAGTCACAGACATAACTTCCTACAATAACACACCAAACATATTTATTTACAAATTCTACTTTTTATTATAATAACAGGACGTCCCGGCTTCGCACGGATATATGTAGAGTCAATTAAGAAGTAGAGGCAATTTGTTATTCTCGCTTAAATGGGGTGTCCCAAAAGTAAAGCAAGATTTGAAATTGCCGCTGTTTGTGCCGTAAAGTGCTGGCAACCCTAAAATAAACAATTAGAAAGCTGTCATTTTTTGAGTTAATAACAATAAAACATTATCAAATAAATAATCATTTTTCTTCGAAAATTTTATGCAAAATATGGTCAAAATATTGTTTTGACTTCATTAACATATTTTGTATTAAAGACTATCATTATTTGTGTGGTAATGATATATTTAATATACGTTATTACTAACCCTAAACTAACAGTTTTTAAATTGTTTATTTTTTAGGGTTGCCAGCACTTTACAAATAATAGCGGCAATTTCAAATATTGTGTTGACATCCTTCAGATAAAGCAAGAATAGCGGTTTCCTGCGACTTTGCACGCGCAAATATCGGATTTCCTATGCGAACATTGCCACCGCTTTTCAACCCCTTAAAGTCGCCACACGCAGACAATGGATGCGTAGTGTAGGTGTTGGCGGTTTAATTGTATTGTTCGAATTAGTTTGAAAGACTACACATAAAAGCAGTAGCGGTGGCTATGCGGCTTTGAAACTAATTCGCACAAATATACAGCAGCTGCGCTTTCAAACTAATTCGGACTATACAAAAAAACCGCAAACGCCTCCGCCACGCCTCTGGTGTTAATGTGTGGCGACTTTTATAATATTAATTTTCAAAAATCCTTAAATACCTATGTCTAATCATTTCTAAATAGTCATTTTTATTGATGTAGATTTTAAAACTGTCAGAGTTTTATACAAGCCCTCTTTTCTCTCCTTTATTATTATGTTTAACCGAAATAATGTAGCATTCTATTGGTGAAAGATTTTTTTGAAAATTAATACATTATGTTTGACGCCATGCCATGCCACGATCAGAGACTTCGTTGATTTAGGCCTATCATTAGCGACTAACGGTTCCCTGCTTCAAGTTATTTTTTCTCTTGCCCTTTGGATATTTTGGTAACTTAATGTTGTTTAAGAGAAAGTAAGTTATTTATTGCTACATGAATAACATCTAAAAAGTCACTTACGCTGGCTTGACTTGATTTAAGCATACGGGGGCTGAAAATCGAGGTGGATTTTTGTGAAAGGTTAAGAAGTTATAGAAGTTGTATTTTGTAGCTTACCATGGATATTATATAATGTTTTAATTTCTTATCTTTTTATTTACTAGGTAGACCGCGCGGTAGACTTTGTACATCCATTACGGTTTTTCTGTGACTGAAGACACTTCTGGTAGTCCTATCTTAGTGGTCCCCTACTCTCCGCAAGGAACCTACATCTATATGCCAAATTTCATCTTTCATTATGTGAGTGACTGACAGACAACGCACAAACGAAACTCGTAGGTCGTAACCTACGAGTTTCGTCTGTGCGTTGTCTGTCAGTCACTCGGCCAGTGACGGAAGATTTTTGAATATTACCTCTTTATGTATTGAAAGATTGACCGTTATTAACCGACTTCAAAAGGAGGAGATTCTCGCGTTTAGATTTTTACGTCGGAAGTCGGTGCCAATGCGAGTATTCATACGTGTGACCTATGTTACGTGTACCTCGTCATCTAGCTGGCACCGAATTTCTTCCACGTTTCTTCTTCACATGGAGTTAAAAAATGTAATTTCAAAAATGTGTATTTTGGTTAAAACAACTTTGGTCGCGCTACGTCTATCATAGTGCCGTCAATATTATGGTACTTTATACTGACTGTTACTTTTATATTCTGTACAAGCAAACATAATTATTGAAAAAACAAAGCACCCGACTGCAAAAATAATTGCAAACGTTCTTTTTACTGGCTTTCATTCACCCATATTGCTATGGTAAAGAAAACTACAATACCTCCTCCCCCCTTTATTTTCGTTTGCGGGCGCCATTTTTTAAATGTATATATCCTATGTCACTCTCACAATTTTGACAAATTCAACGACATATGTCAAAAACTGTCTAGCCGTTTGGGCTGTAGGGCGTGCCAAACAATTACACATACATACATACATACTCTCGAAAAACATAACCCTCCTTCCGCAGTCGGGTAAAAAAGGTTATTTTACCTTTTCGGTATACCTAATAATAAAAAAAAAACCGATAAGTTACCTCTTTATATCCGTCGATATCATTTATAAGAATTCCTGTCTAAACTTCAAGCTGAACATCACGGTCTTCAGTTTCAGACTTTAATAAGGCTTGCAGTTTAGTCGTATGTTCACGTTGTTTGGCTAAACTACTTGAGCCAGCGGTTTCTTTGTGGGCCCTTTGAAGTTCAGATATTGGGCGGGCCTTAGTATCATGTGTACTGTATGTTCTGGTGCAGTATAGATGATGTTATACGGTGTTGTGAAAACATGAAATGGTATAGGCTTCGCCTGAATTGACGCTGTTTTGACGATGAGTGCAAACGAATGTTTCTTTGCGCCTATAGTTCCTAATGTGATTTAGTTGTTATAAAATGATGAAAAATGTTTGAGTTTTTCTAAGTGAATAGGTTTTTCAATGTTTTTCACCAATAAACATTATTCCTGAGTGTCATTGAATATATTTTATTTTTAAATTGCACCAGTAGTGTGAAGCTGGAGCGGGCTGCTAGAGTGGCAGCTAGGTCACAATATAACTAACTATGCACTACTGGGTATATCAAAACTGGCATACTAGACTGACACTGATATATATATGTATATGTATACTAAATGCAGAGTGTAATCGTTTAGACTAAAACCTTTTTAGCTAATCTTGTACTAAAGGTATGGATGTGTTTATTGTCAATCCATACTAATATTATAAATGCGAAAGTGTGTCTGTCTGTCTATCTGTTATCTCTTGACGCTTAAACCACTCAACCGATTGAGATGATATTTGGGGTGGAGCCAGTTCCAGACCCTGGAAAGGATATAGGTTACATTTTGTCGCGATATAAAAACATAAGTGGGTGAAATGGGGGATGAAAGTTTATATGGAAAATCTAACTCTTGGGCGAAGTCGCAGGGAACCACTAGTATTTTAGATATTTCTCGGTTTAGTTTTAACAAGTTATTGATGTCATTTTTATCATTAGGTACAGTCGAGCAAATTGAATCATGACCCACTTTGCCGATTATTCCTTTGCATTCATAAATGTAGTAAGGTTTTCTTCGCTGTCATGCATGTTGCACATAGTACGTTTTAAATATGAATAAAAATGCGTCATAACGGGTCAGAGATCTATGCAAGTTTAACCTTTATTATCACTGCACTAGACATGTTTTAGATAAACCAGTCTTAATATGAATTTAAAATAAGTCCACAATCCAAACTCTTTTCGCTACGAAGAAAAATGTATTATAATTTAAAAAATAAAAAACGTCGTGTGTCAAATGTCAAGTATACCTAGTAAGTCTGAAATTGTATAAAAACCTAAGTCAATATCTACAAACAAATCGTATAATGGCCAATTTGGCAGAACGAACAGCTAAGAATAAGTCGGAACACAGTCAGAACATGGATCAGCCGGCATGCTAAAGAGGGTACCCTCGAAGACAGACGACGACATATTCATGGCGTTCGTCGAATTAAGAACGGAAATGCAACACTATTACGGATAACATATTTACAGACAAGAAATCATTTCGCTCTTCTCAACATGGTCGTTTAACTTCGTGGCGTTACGATAACACGCGATACACAGAGGATCACGTTGTGCCCAACCAATTATCCAGCTGAATTTCAGCTAACATGTGTGCCTGGATGGACGCCGGAAGTTTCGGAAAACTTGTTCAAATTTCTCCTCGTCATACCTCTATAAACTATGACAATTTATTGGAAGAATCAATGTTACCGACTTCGCGAACAGTTTACTTGCGTGAAGAAGTGCCAGTATTCTCCTTTGTTCATGGTAACTGTCCAGTGCATACTGCCAGAATTGTCTCAAATTGGTTTACCCATCATGAGGATGCATTCACTCTTATTCCATGGCCGTCTAGGTCCCCAGATGAAAATTTGTTGTGTTTGGATTGGGGAAGTGACATTTGTCGTCTAATCGGGTTACTTTTCACTTTACCAATTTAATGCCACTTGTCAAATATATACTTAAAATAAATATTATTTTCTTCAACTAAGTATACTGTTTTATTTCATCATGGCAAACACAAGTTCCAGTGGAACTTTTCTGGTTCCCAATACAGACTTGGCGCCCGGCTGTGCCGAATCCCGAATATCTACCTACCTACTTGTGTGTTGCATTGCAACCCTTACCCACATGAAATGAAGTTCTCGCCGATTTTCATACAAACTTATTCGTACAGATAGCGACCATAGCCTTGTCAGTGACTGTCAGTGTCTAATAAAATGATAACACGTTCGTTTCTAGGAAATGTATGTTCAAGCGAATTTCAACTTACTTGTATAGAATGACAGTAGAAAAATGACCATAAGGTGGGTCATGATTCAATTTGGTCGACTGTATATATATACTTTCGATATCAGTCAAAAGTTTTTTTCGATCAATGTTTCTGTAATAGTTACGGAATAATCGCCTGTGCACACTTGACATACACCCTGTATAGTAACTAGGTAAAGTTCTACTGTGGACCTTTACCTGCCCACGCCTTATCGTCCTGCCAACAAACGACGACCCTTGGCCTATTTTAGCATATTCCCGGCTCTGGCAGCCGAACGGTATCAAAGGTATACGGTAGGTACACACAGCCGCACGGTCTACCCCACTTTGACCTTAAGAACGCTTCTGTTCCCCAAGTTATAAAATGTTTTTTCGTAGTTCACATAGGTAACCGCCACTGCCCACTGTACAATACATTTCGAATATTCGGTACCGTAACTATGTGCGAATAACGAAGGTTTTATGGTAGGATATTTACTAACACATTGATGGTAGAAACATGCGGGAGGTACCGGTTCGATTCCACGTGCCGCCATGTACCAATGTCTTTTTCTGAGTTATGTACATTAGTTGTTTCACTAATAAAAAAATACAATAACGACATAGGGCTCTTATAGGAAAGTGAACTGCCTCGACGTTACGTGACGACGTGACTGCCTCGTTGGTCTAGTGGTCAGCAAACTGGTTACAGTCCAGGTGATCCCGGGTTCCAATCCCGGGTCAGGACCTGTCGTCGGTCCTGCGCCTGATTTCTCTCCGGTCATATCAGACTATGAGATTGAAGGAACGGAGAGTGCATTTATAATAATAATAATAAATAATAAAATAATTTATTTCTTCACAAAAACTAAAACATAATTTATACAGTCAGCACAGGTCATATTAATGATGTTTACAGTTTTACTTTTGTAAAGCCTGGTGCTTGTTGTGGATTGAGACAATAAAGAAAGAAATTTGTGTATGCAGTTGGCAAATCAGATATGTCCCATCATCGGCCGCATCGTCGCTTACCATCAGGTGAGATAGCGGCCAAATGTCTGCCTGCCTATTAAATTTAAAAAAATAAAACTCTGTTGAGATTGATCGCCGTAGTTGAAATTTGTCTAGGAAGACATTATTTACACAGGAAACTGGATTGTTGCTAAAAATGGGCGTAAGAAGTTGGCCGTATTTTTCCCTCTTTCTCGCAATGGTATGTAGCCTTTGTGTAAGTTAGTAGGAGCCGTCGAAAATACGGAAATGTTCCGGAGTAGGCCCCCGGCTCCAATAAAACGGTCCGAGCTATAATTTCGATGTTAGCCCGGTCGAGCGCGTTGGCACGACTACCTACTCCGTGATACAGACAGTTCAAAACTACGAATTTTGTTTGGCATGGCAAAGGGGCGGTTGGTACGATTCTTTTTTTGAAATTAGGAAGCGCAGATTCCATTGTGTGCGATTGGATTCATTTGGGAAGTTTGATTCACGGCTGTCGGATAACTTAATGCGAGTATTCGTCGCCAACGTCAATAACCACGTACATGTAGGTATTAGTTTGAGTTAATCCAATCCAATTAGTCCAAACAAAAGAAGATCTGAAATTCAAAACCTTCATACAATCAAGTTCGTAACTTCGAGAACTCGATTCCCGAGTTAAAAATGAAAAAGGCCAATTAAGTAGTTTAAAATACGCCCAGCGGAAAAGTTTCGCGAAATAGAATAACTTGCACAGGGCCGGATCGAGACACGCAAAAAATTAACGACATAATTTAGATTTAAAGGAATTTTATACATAATTCTAGATAACTGGGCGAACTTTTTTCTGTGTAGCTCTCTTAAATAAAAAATAAATTTATAAAGCTCTCTTATAAAGTGGAAGGATTATAAAAAAACACTTATATTAACCAGATAGTAATAATAATAATAATAATAATTTATTGCTGTATAAAACTTAGGCTAAATACATAAAACTTAAATTAAGCTACTAAGATAGTGATTAAAGTACGTGATTTATTTATGTACCTAAACTAAGCAAACTGTTGCCTGTGTTTTAGGTATCTATTCTTATTAAGTAGGTTAGTGCTTATTTGACAATTATATATTTACACAGAGACAATGACTAATTACGAGTATGACAAAAAGTGAAAGTTTATAGTAATTCTATCTGGTTAATATGAGTGTTTTTTTTACTATAAAAACTGTAAAGAAGACCGTAACTTTTTTATATTTGTAGCAAATATATCATTTAAGTGTATATTTAGACAAATCCATTTTTTATTTTTGGTTAAAAATGGGCCATTTTTTAAATATAAAGTATAAATGGTACAGTCATTTGGACCAATATTTGGTATTCTCAAAAACGTCCTATCAAATGTGCCCCTGGCTGCAGCAGCGGCCTCTGGCCGGGGGCCAACGGCTTTATTCAATTCCACTTGTAAAAGTTTCCGAGCTTAGGATATGCTTTGTCACTATGGCATACTTATACAATGAAGCTGATTAGCACCACTTATTAAATAATAAACAAAAATAATTTTAAAGCCCATGTTTATTCGCTTGGTCCAATATTTTTATAACTTTAAAAATTATTCAGTGAAAAAATATCTAGAGATATAAAAATACAAATTCAAATTCGTTTATTGCATGTTAAAATTTATGTGTTAGATGATAAATTGCCACAATAGGTTGCAATTTTTGTTTTTATCTTATTTTTATATAAATAATTTCATAAGAAACAAAAAATACGAAAGAAATTTAAAAATATTAAAAACCATTAAAAAAAAATAAAAAAGGAATGACAAGATTGCTTCCAATATTCGCCACGCAACAAAAACAGACTTTAGGCATGGATTTACTTTAAATGTGTTTCCCCTTAGGAGGAAACGCGGTCACGTGGCATTTGAAGAATAGGTATTTGAATACAATGTTTCTGTCCCGATAAAATATTTGGCCGCCGCCAAAGCAAGAAAGGGATAAATGAGCTTAGACTATAAAACGCTTCTTACATTTGACAAAAAAAGTATTTCGTAGTCCCATATTTCCTTGTCCATAATTTGACAAATGATATTTTTTTTTCTGAAATGGTTGATCAAAGGTTTGGACTATGCTCCTATGTTTTAGTTTTAGAGTTAATTTGCGTAGATTTTTTTGGCGAGCGTCTGAGAGTTGAGGTAGAAAATTGGCAATTTTATTAGTTTTTCAATTTCCTTTGCTAATGCGAATTTGAGAAAAAACGAAAAATAAGGGCATAGCTGTGGTAAATATAGATTTATGGTGAAAAAAAGTTTTGCCTTTAGCCATTATCCAGGGAGAAAAATGGGTACTACGTTTATATACTTAGAGAAATGACGCCTAGTCTTTCCCCATATTTAGGCTGTGTAATTACTTTAGTTACGAATACATTTTACTTAGTCTTTGGCGCAATTGAAAATCTTAAGACAGCCGCAAAATAAGCCTGCCATAATGTTGTCTTTGATAGATATATTTCAAAATCCTTTTTGACTACCGGAGTTTAATAGTTCTTTTAAACTCATTAGGTACAGTAAAAGTACTTTAGCTGTCGCAAAAAATCCAAAAAAAATATTTTATTGAAAAGCTAAATATAAAAGCAATTTCAATATTTAGCATACAACTTTATATTTCACCACAAGCGTGACGTACCTAGGAGTCGGGACAGGAGCTACCTACTTTAATTAATGATATCAACTTGTGTAAGTTAGGTTAGCTGACGCGCTCACGGTGAGGAGCGAGACAATTTCCCAAGACAGGGCGAACTATTATCTTTATACAAAACTATGTAATAGCAGCTCAAACGCTAATGTTCACAAAATGTTACTTTGTAAGGTAATTTAGAAAATTATGAAAGAAAGAAAGAAAATACATTTATTAATGAATGGACATCACATAACACATGAAAATAGACAGCGTAAAGGGCACGAAGATGTACAAAAGACTGGCAGCGTATATATCGTTTTACAATTTTCTCTGATTGCAATGTGCCATTCTAGTTCTTGACAGACAGAAAAAGAATGAAAAGCTCATTAGTTTAGTAAAGAGAAACTAAAAGATATACATTGTGTCCCGTCACCGATGTCGGTGATTTCATGTGGTGACTAAGAAGTAAAATTGGTACCACTTTCATAATAGGATCAACTTTAAAATCCCATTTTTTAACTTTCCCATACTAATTAGTAAATCAACTTTGTAGATTTGTATGGAAATGCGATATTTTTTGGTCTGGTTTGGAGGTTCATGTTATAGATAAAAATGTTGCAGGTGAACTTATCGATCACCTCTTAAAGGCTCCGACATCGGTGACGGGTCACACTGCATACACGATACTTTACAATCAGTTCGGTAGTTTTGAATATTTGACATGTTGTCTGTGATGGTTAGTGAGTGTTAATTAAAAATGCGACATTCCTCATACTCCACGCCCTACGCATATTGAAAAAAACTTATATTTGCTTTAAGTGAAATTTGTACATGCTGCATATACTTAAGAAGTAGCTTTGACAATTTAGCAACCGTCTATTAGGCTAACAATGAACAAATAATGCCCAATTATAAAAAAAAAAACACCCGACTGGAAAAATTATTCATAGATAGATACTCTTTTTTGCACACCACACACAGTAGACATTAAAATAAATGTTCATAAATAATGGTACTAGTTGGTGGTATTATTGCTAAAAGCCGACCCATCGCTGAGGTCTGATAGGTCAATTTTTAAAGCGCGCCAATTTGGCTCCGCCTATTTGAATTTTTTTCATTCAAATTGACAATTGTTGTATTAAATGGTAACGCACAATATTATTTTGATAACTCAATGAAATAAAATGTTACCACTGTATTGGTGACAGAATAACAAATTAAAGGGAATCGCAGTCTGGGATCGAAAATCAATTTATTTGGTGACAGATCTACCATTTTGAGGACAAACCTATTATTTAAGTAACAAAACTAATATTATGAGAACGAAGTTTATATACAATCAATGCACTACAATTTCTTTGGTGATCCATCTTTTATTTTAAACATATATTAACATTAATTTGGTGATTCATACCTGGGAACACATTTGTTTATCAGAGAACGAAAATATTTCGTGGCGATAGATCTAATTATTTAGAGATACAGCTTGATGACAAATATAAATTTTGGTGACAGAAAATATAGTTCCCTTTATATTTTTGGAATGGTCTTTTCACTAGCTTTCATTTGATATCCATATTGTTATTCTTACCCTTCCTCCCCCGTTTTTTCATTTGTGGGCGCCATTATTAAAATATATGAAATCTAAGTCACTACCACAATTCTGACAAATTCAACAACACCTCACATGTCAAAATCCGTCCAGTAGTTCGTGCCAAAGTGCCAAAGAAGTGGGCATATACACATACTTACCAACATACACGCTCGAAAAACATTGCCCTACTTCTGTCGCAGTCGGGTAAAAATACCCTACATTGCTTACGATTATTGTTTAAATTAAAACGTGATGTTTGTGTCAGGTCATCATAGAAAGATTTGTTTTTCTATCTATTGTTTCTAGCTATTGTCGAAGTTACTTCTCCTATTCAATATGCACCTGCATATGTAAGAAGCGTTTTATAGTCTAAGTTCATTTATCCCTTTTTTGCTTTGGCGGCGGCTAGACATTTTATCGGGACAGAAACATTGTATCTACGTGACCGCGTTTCCTCTTAAGGGGAAACACATTTAAGGCAAATCCATGCCTAAAGTCTGTTTTTGTTGCGTGGCAAATATTGTAAGTAATCTTGTAGCACCTGCATATTGAATAGGAGAAATAACTCCGACAAATAGCCACCGTCTTTTGAAGCTTAAAGTAAAAGATACCCTACGTGGCTTACGATTATGGTTCAAAATAAAACGTTACCTTTGTGTCAGGTGCATGTGCCGGCGCTGGTGCCCGACGTTCTGCAAGAAGCCGACCAGCTCCTCCGTCTCCGAGAGCAGTGAGAAGCAGGACGCCAACCAGGTCAGTTATTATCTTCTTCTCGTCTCTGATGTTAAATTTCGGAGGCCAATACTTATAGACCGTGGGCTAGGTTAATTTGGTCAAGTCAAAGTCAAAAATAATTTATTCAATTTAGGACAGAAAATGCCACTTATGAACGTCAAAAATTTCAAAATCAGTATAATATTGACCTTTAGGGGGCCCGAACATGTCTCCTTATCTTTTGGGCCCTACTAGTGCTTCGAGACAAAACACAGACTATCAGGAAAGTGCTGAGAAGAAGCACTGGAACAAACTCAGTCACCACTAGCTGCCATTAAAAAGTAAAAAAAAATACAATAAAAAGGTAGGTACATCAGTTTAGTGCAGGCTGGACTGTCCATACATTGTCGTCATCAAGATAGTCTTGAATTTTATAATACCCTTTAGACATAAGGGTAGTTTTGACATGCGACTTAAACCTATTAATAAGTAGTTCGACAATATTGTGTGGTATATTGTTAAAAATTTAATACAATTTCCCAAAAATGAATTAATTGTTTTGGCCAATCTAAAGTCTGGAACGACAAGTTTGTTTTTGTTTCTTGTATTATAAGAATGAATATCACTTTTTTATCGTGAAAATATCTAAATTTTTGCGTACGTACATGATAATATCAAAAATGTATTGAGAGGCCACAGTAAGTATATTAATTTCCTTAAAGAGTTCTCTCAGGGATTCGCGCAGACTCAGTTTGTAAATGGCACGAATGGCTCTTTTCTGTAAGATAAAGATGGTATTGATGTCCGCAGCAGAACCCCACAAGAGAAGACCATAAGACATAATACTGTGAAAGTAACTAAAATAAACAAGCCTTGCCGTTTCAACGTCAATTAATGTTGTTACAATAAAACCAACGCCGTTTTAGCGAGCATCACAATATTTTTTGAATGTGTTTTTATAACAGAGCAAATAAAATGTAAAATAGTGAAAGATATGAATATGACAAGAGTTTTCATAGCTTGATACGAGAACGTGATAAAATGACTACCAAATAAAACTTTTTGAATGTAAAATACGATGAGATGGAAATTTTTTTAGACAGGGTTGATTGTCGCTAGACCATGTTATCAAACTCTTAACAGAGTTTAGCAACTTTTCCTCGCAAATACTCTACCTTATTACTATTATGTAACAGCCTCCTAATATAAGATTGCTCCTTGGTATAATCCGCATAAAAACAACCTTTTCTAAATAGGAAGAAGTATTTTCTTTTGTTAGAGGGTTATGATAAGACATGAGAAAACCACCGTTTTTACCATACAGCGTGGACAGAATATTAAGTAAGTAGATAAGTATTTTTTTAGCTGCTGATGTGAGCAATTAATTTGGACCAATTTAATTATCGTCGTCGTCGTTAAACTTGTTGTGTAATGTCATACTTTAATGCAGTAGCTATTATTATAAATGAATGAATATTGATCAACATCACATACTGCTCAAGTAGCTAAAGCACTTGTGTTTAGGAAGTCAGCAGCAACGTTGGTACCACAACACCCAGACCCGAGACAAAAAAGCTCAATATTATTATAGAAGGATGATTTTTTTATACCCACGTTATTTTAAAGATAATTAGCTGACATAACGACGACGTATAGTCAAAATACGAAACGTAGATTTTGTCTAGTATTGGGCTGTGATTGTGACTTTTTACAATTAATACTTTTTACTTTATTCAGTTGGTAAAAGCATTCGCCCGGATAGTGAAGAGTCGTGGGTTCGAGTCCCACCGGATGACATAGACAATCAATTGTTGTAAAGCGAAATTTAATACAATCGATACTTTTAACTAGCACTTCAAAATTAACTTAAAAACAAATGAGTTCGTCCCGTTAATGTTTACAGTAGAGTTAGAACCAAAAACCCGGACGGGCAGCAGTAGGAATCGATTGAGCACTGGGCCCAAGGGACCCTCAGCCTGGCAACACGGTCCATCGACAGTTTAAGGGTACCGTAGCATATTATATTACTAAAAAACATTCGTTTCTATAACTTTTTTGTTGCCAGGCTATATTATATTCAATCCTGTGGAAGAAGATATGAAGGAATACTGCTCGTAATTCAACGCAACCCAGACTTTGTTTGACAAAATTCAAATTCTTGGCAAGTAAATTAGCAAAGAAGAGTATGCTTGGTGAAATAAATTAGCAAGTAAATAATTTTGAACAAGCTTATGAAATGTAAAATATGGAATATGAGGACCGTACAAAGACGAGTTTTAGTTACAAAATTCGTTCAAAATAAATCTCCCCACACTGTTCATAAATTAATATTAAAAATTAACACTAACCCCGTTATTACAAGAACTTAGTACTGGGTTAAAGCCAGGACTAAGCTATTAGCTAGCCAATTAGAAAAGCGTTTCTCTATTAGGTTATGTCACTAATGTGTCATTCATTCCTCTGTTGTCGGCTAATTTTCAGACCTAATTTAAACCTGGTCTATTTTTTTTGTAATAATAACATAAGGGTTTAAGAGGACAAACTCGAAACAAAATTTCTTCGTTCTATGATAAGTTTTCTTAATTGCTTATTTATATTAATAATATGTTACTTACCTCTAAGTAAGTACTACTGTGTACTTGGTAGTAAGTAGTAAAGAAGTTCAATAACTATTGCGTACAAATTGAAGGGACTAATTAGATGCTTGCTTTAGTCGAGCTGATTATTGGGCTGATATTCATAATAACGTATTATTACCCGTCTGCGGAAGGAGGAGGGTTATGTTTTTCGAGAGTATGTATGTATAATTGTTTGGCACGCCCTACAGCCCAAACGGCTGGACAGTTTTTGACAAATGAGGTGTCGTTGAATTTTCAAAATTGTGAGAGTGACATAGGCATAGACATAATTATATACACTTAAAAATGGCACCTGCAAATGGAAAAGGGGGAGGGGGGATTGATTTTTTTCTTACCATAGCAATATGGGTATCATATGAAAGCTAGTGAAAAGACCAGTTCAAAAATACAATACGATTTGCAGTCGGGTATTTCGTTTTTTTTTTAATAAGGCGTTAATTGTAAATTAATACCTACTATACTTACCTACTTATTTAGCCGTGTGAGTGCCTATGTGACCCTTACTATGTAACTTACGTGAAACGCCTGATGAATTGTTCTTAGCAACAAGTTACGCACTGGGGAGTTTGCTAAAAAATGGTGTCATTTACCGAAGTGGCAGTGTTAGAATTTATTATAAGCTTTGTTAGATCGTTTTTACTATTCATTTATTTATTTTGAACTGTTGATAGTTTAATTGCTCAGTGTCAACAAAAACTATGAGTACCCGCTAACTACTAATTAAATTACAAATTGTATTATCAAATACTTACGCCGTTTTTACAGTCAGTAAAGTTATGATGCTCCTAATCTTGAACACGGCACGAGACACTGAATAATGTGAGAAAACATAGGGAAGTCTGATTGCCGACGAGATTTTTGCGTCATCACACCCATTTCAAAACCATGTAGGTAAGTATACCTCGTACAAACAGTATAATTTATTTATGTAGAGAATGGCTGTAAGGGATAAAGCACAGCGATTTAGGTATCTAGTGATAGACACATAGATAATTTTATTGGTATACATTGTAGCCCAGACTAAATATGATGGTAGGTAAGCATTTGCAAAAAAATAATTTAGCTTTAAATGCTGCCAGTCATTCTATTCATGCAGCCTGTGGGTCGAATATACTAAAAAGGCCTACAGCGTCCTACGTGTCCAGTACAATAATGCTTTTAGGGCGCTGATGGGGTTGCCAGCCCCAACAGCATTTTACGAACTGTTGCAGATAGGTTTGACGGGCCGTTTGTGAGACACTGGATGACAATTCACGTTAGACCCAGCTGCAAAATAAATAAATATTTAAAATTTAATTTATAATTGGATATTACTAACATAATTTTAAGTAAAAATTGTTACTAACAACAATATGGAAATGTAATTTTATTTTCAGAAAAAAATGTATTTATTATTATTATTATTAAATTTTCTTTCCACACAACTTCCGGCTATGGCAGGCTTACTGCCTTGTTTAAAAGCTATTGCACGTACGATTGCAATCCCAAACGTACTAACATTATGACATGACATTTTCGCATTATTTTGAAAGCTACAGATGTCAGCATTAAAGCTGTTATTACTTTGCAGAAAGCTATTATTATTGCAATTTTTACAGCAATCAAGTTTGGCGGTACTATGGCGGATATAAGCATATTATTCTCCCTTTAGAGTAGATCATGTAAAAATCATATAGGCAGCTGTTTTATCACGTGACACGTCGTAATCTTCTCATTTACGAGGCCGTATGTTCCCACCTGCTTACTTATTCAAATATGACACCTAAGACACGCATTTGCATGTCTAGGGGACGGTGCGTATGATTTAATGCCACGAAACTGTGCGTCGTAATAAAGTAGGTACTACAGCATCCAAAAATATGGGGGACCACTCGATTTTCAACCTTAATACACGGTGCTATAGATCGTTGTAATGTGCGTCACCCAGTCGTTGTACATTAGCATTGTATTAAAGTTTATTTCTCGAAATTGAAGGAGTCGGTTTGAAGGAGAGTTTTCTTACACAATTGAGACGTTTGGAAAATTTGCCAAGCCCGGTGTAAAGTCATTTGACTTTGGAAAAGTGGGAGGACTCAAGATTTTACATTAAATATACTCTGGGCTCCATCCCGAGGTGCCCAGCTGACTAAGACTAAATGTAAGTTCATTCTCTCTCTTTCTCTGGTGAAGAAACGAAAGGAGACAGAATAAAATAATTTAGAAACGCCAAAATAAACAGCGGTCAGTTTGTACGGAAATTTAAGAATCCATAGACAATTTAGTGTCTGTCAATTTAATGTCATTCGATGAAGACAAAAGTTAGACGAAATCACTAGTAGCTAATAGCTAGTATGTCTATCTGTAATGTAATGTCTGTCAGTAAGTTATCGCATCACCCAATTGGAAGTTTATTTTAATAAAACTATTAAATAAATAATATTAGTTTAGAGAGAAAATGACCTTTTTAGTTTTAGTGGAGCACTTCGGTATCTAGCCCAATTTCTGCTAATCATTGTTTGTTTTGATGTCGGTTCGCCACCACTGTTGGACTCAGTTGCCCGTCTTTCCGATATCCTAAAGTAAAATTAAAAAGTTATTGATGCAGTAACTTTTCTATGGCAATTAAGTTTTCTATGGAGCTGTTATGTAATTTTCTCTTCTTCAGCTAGACTTTAAGGCTTCTTTGTTGACTACGGAACCGTGTCACAGGACCCTGAAAGTACTGAACCCAAATATATGCATTGTGGTGAAAGCGACCTTTCAGGGGCATCAATAATAATAATAATATATTGGGTATAGGCCTCTTCCAGCTTGTTCCAGGCCACTCTGTCTAATGCTCTCTTTTTCCACTCGCTTCCTGCTATGGCTCTTATATCTTCTATCCTCCTTTTTACCCGACTGCGGAAAGAGGGTTATGTTTTTCGAGAGTATGTATGTATAATTGTTTGGCACGCCCTACAGCCCAAACGACTGGACAGTTTTTGACATATAAGGTGTCGTTGAATTTGTCAAAATTGTGAGAGTGACATAGACTATATACATTTAAAAAATGGCGCCCGCAAATGGAAATAAAGAAGAAGGGAGGATTGTTTTTCTCCTTACCATAGCAATATGGGTATCAAATAAAAGCCAGTAAAAAGACCATTTCATAAATATTTATTATATTATATATTTTGCAGTCGGGTATTTTGTTATTAACTCTTGGACGCCCTCTCTCCTCTACCTCGTTTTACTGTTGCTCCTTGCTATATGTCCTGCCCATCGCCACTTTTATATTAAAGCTCACCAATACCAAAAAAGTATTTCGGCGAGCAAACACACAGGGTTCAACTAGGTTATTGCAAGAGCAACAAAAAGTGCAACATACTTGGACTGCGGTCCCGCTGCATTTTTGGTGCAAGCCTCTAGGGTGACGCTGTCTCTGTCTAACGGGTGCGTTAGAGCGAGAGAGCGGAATGCGCTTGACCTATGCGCTCGCGCAGCCGATTTTGGCAGTTTGGCGGCTTCGAGTACAGTCAGTGACAAAGATATGTATGAAGCGTGACGCGTAACTTATTATTATTAACTTGTATTAAATGCCAACGTGGATTGCTAGTAGCGTAAAAGGCAGCGCTTGAATAGTGATTAATTAGGCAGAATTTGTCGAAATACAAAGCCGATCCGAAGCTATTACTGTGTTTGTTTGGTTTCAAACGGCTTGTGCCGATCGGGTAGTTAGGTAATTTAGGTCGACACTTTATTTTCAACTTAGCAGAATAGTGTTGCACAGCCTAGTGTATGTTCTTCTCGAATGTGCAGCAAAACCAAGCGGCGTTTTCCCGGAAAATTCCTCTAATTTATCGGTTTTACCGCCCGGATCTGCCGATTTATGCCACCCCGCTTATATAATTACTTAGAAGTAAGCAATGCTTGGAATTAAATAATGCAAATAATTACAAAAAGTGTGTACACACTTTTGAGGCTGACTGTAACTAAGTACCAGACTGGCCCCTCTACTAACATGTATGTGTTCGTTGCGCAAGAGACGATCGCTCATACATTGATGCAATGGTTCATGGCGATGCAATTTTAATGAGAAAATAAATAGGGCTTCCGAAAAAGATTTATGTTCTGAGACAATTGTATGTGTTTTTAATGTTAGTTTGTGATTCAAATTCTAGGACCCAATTTTCAGGCCTTATAGGCCAGGATATCCGCCATGTTTTTTCATCGTATGTGACATAATATCGAAGGCGTGAGAGTTGGGCCGTGGAATCTTATTAAAGCTTGTGTAGATGTCATCACGTGTCTAGGCCCATAGACAATGATATGTAATATATCCTACAGCGAAATTCGCTTGCGATAACAAAATGTATAAAACTGACATAAGCCATCGAAACATCGCTTGAGTTTAGCGTGCATATTTTGGCATTTCATTGGCAATAGCGATCCAAGTCACATTGCATCTTGTCTAGCATTTAATATTTTATTTGTAGCAACAGCTTTACGGGTTTGAAGACTTTTGGTATAAAAATCATAATGGAATTTGACGTAGGACTCACTGGGCCCTTATTTACGCGAAAATAAAACTCAAAGGCCCACTTGCGCAAGTCCGGATTAGTGAATCCGGACTTATTCAGGAAATCCAAGAAACCGCAAAGAAGCTAAGTAGTAGAAAAAAGTTTTCTATAGGTACTTGTGTGATTTATTGAGAACCAAGGTTCAATTATCTCAATAACTCATTCATCCATTTTTAGGGTTCCGTAGTCCGACAAGGAATCCTTATAAGATCGTTCAGTCCGTCCGTTCCGTCCGTCCGTTCCGTCCGTCCAAGTCTATCACAGCAGAATATCTTCTACGTTTATGGACTGATTTGCATGTAACGTGGTTCGAGGATACTTCACATATATATCTCATTTTTAATAATACAAAAAAGTAAAATTACCCCTTTTTAAGGGTACCTCCCCTTACATGTAAAGGGGGGGGGTGAATTGTTTTTTTGAGTGCACCCCTTCGTGTGGGGTATCGTTTAAAAGGACTATGAAAATAAGGTAGGCTTTCCATACAGCAATAAGGTAGGGTGTCCCCCCCCCCCCTGTAATTTCTAAAGTCTTGGACCTATAAACTTCAAATCACTCATGTAAAGAAACAAGCGCGGAAACTCTTTTTTCAAATTGTTTCGGGTATCCTGTGATGAATACTTTTGAAATTATAAATAAAATAAAAATATATACTTTTTTTGCCTATACTGTCTAATATTTTAAGTTAATGGTACGGAACCCTTCGCGCGCGAGTCCGACTCGCACTTGGCCGGTTTTTTGAATATTCAATAACTTTCATTCATTTTTTCTTTATATTAAATTAAAGAAGTGTCTTTATTATTTTTTGTACAAAAGACGATGTTCATAAATTCTGGGGCTTTCAGCGAAATAAGCTAAATCACTGTCCATCTTGGATGCCTAATTAATTTAATTAGATTAATCAAGGCGAGCAGTTTCAGCCGGAGTCTGACTAACTGCGGTCTCGCATTTTATTTGGCATCGAGAAAATGCTGTAAATTTTCTGTAAATTGTTATGTGTCAGAGGGCTTATCTAGAATTCGTCTGCGTGAAATGTGAAAGAAAATAAAAGCTAGTTACATAGCTGCGAGTTTCGTATTCCGGCAGTGAGAAGCCAAAGAATGATGATTATCAACATAACAGAGACCGCTAAGTGTCACTAATTTAAAACTTAGTAAAGGTAATTACTGTAAAAACATAACCAACTTCTGGCCGCGACTTCACCCGCGTGGAATTTGCTGCTTGGATAGCTTATTTTTCTACCTGTACGCCAAATTGCTTTCAAATCCGTTCAGTCCCGTTACCATGAGTTTACGGCGGTCTTACTCGCTAGCGACGACGTAAAAAAGTCTATGGAAAATTGCACAGCGCCTCTAGCGGTTACTTGGAGAACTAAAATTTTCCATACACTTTTTACGTCGACGCTAGCGAGTAAAACCACTGTAAACTCATGGTAACGGTACAGTAGTTTTTGCGTGAAAGAGTAACAAACATCATCAGTCACATATCGTACATTTATAAGAAGACTGTCACTTTACGAGGTGCTTGTGGCGCAGTGGCGGCAGCGCTTTGGTAGTGATACCAAAAGTTAAGCAACCACGGCGCGGTCGTGATTGGATGGGTGACCATTCCGACCATTAAAGTGACGACCATGACAAGCATCTCCGTGCTTCGGAAGGCACGTTAAGCAGTTGGTCCCGGCTAATATCTCTTGGTATTAGTCGTTAAGCCTAGTCAGAGGCCCTAGGGCGGCTTGATAACATCTGACAGTAAGGTTTGTCACTTGCCTTACAGACATCCCTCCACCAATCCGCACTGAGCCCGCGTGGTGGAGTATGGCTCGTTCCTCCTCATAGTTGAGGTGAGGCCTTTTCCCAGCAGTGGGATCTAATAGGCTGACTTAAAGTTAAATGCATTCAAACTAGCAAAGTACCTAATGTTAACGAAACTTAAAATGCTCTTCCTGGAAAAAGTTAAATTTTGCTTAGTTACAGTCTTCTTATTAATGTACGATATATACATGCATACTCACAAACTTTCGCCTTTATAATATTAGTAAGATTAGGTTAGTAAAAAATGCGCCACAATAAATTATCTCTTATGGCGTTGGTACAATTTTCTAGACGATGACGATGTCTTTCCTATTTATCTGTTTAGGGTTGATACTTTCCCCCGAATTTCGAGTTATTATTTCAATAACGAATATTTTCCAAAATCAACCGTTTTTTGTAGTTATTCTGTAATAGCAGATTCAGATTTATTATTGCGAGCTACATTAGTGTACACAAAGTGACAAATAGGTACATGGTAATACTAGAAAAATACGATGTAGCCCCGTAAGGGCACAGCAATAGCAGAGAACATGCATCAAATTATTCTATTTACAGCAATAACACTCTGAATTATACTTATTTAAGAGTATCGACAACGCGAACGTATGGTAAAAATACATTTTTTGCGAACTGCATACCTACTCAGTCAATAAATTCCTAATTGACGACCGTCTTGGTGTAGTCGTTCGCGCACCGGACTTCTAAACCAGGCGGTTGCGGGTTCGAATCCCGCAAGGGGCAAATGTTTGTGTGATGAGCACGAGCATTTGTACCTAAGTCATGGATGTTTATATGTATTTAAGTATTTCTATCCGTTATCCTAATAACCATAGCACAAGCTCACGCTTAGTGTGGGGCTAGGTAATTGGTGTTTTTTAAAAAATAAAAAATATATCAGGTTAATAGTCTTTCTCATCAACTGAAAAAAAAAAACTCATCCGTGGGTGTGCCAATAATCCCCCATTAAAACCTTCATTCAATAATTCCTATTTCCATCTATCTTCGTCATTGCTTACAGCACACAAATGTAAAGGTAACGAAAAATCAAAGGGTTTCTCATTTTTTTATTTCATCTTCTAAACTCTCCAAAACCAACGAACACTTCTTACAGCACACCCAAAAATAGTTGGCGAGTTGAAATTACATTTGGGGACCGGTCCGAACCGCTCCCAACCGGATCGCCGAAATCTATAATACCTACGTATCCTATCCTCTAGTACTCGCGAATAACGATTGCCTTTGCGCACACATGCGCGCACGCACACACGCGCGCACGCACACACACGCAGAGATCGCGAATCGCGATACAATTGCAGTAAAGCCTGTACGGCGAATTAGAGTGAAAAGATTTGATATACCTAATACTTAGGCCCGGTATTTAACTTCTGAGATATTTTGTCATAGATTTTTAAATATATTTTGTTTGACTATGACATTGATGCGAATTTGTAGTAGACACAATCGATAGACTTTCGATAAAACGATTCGTTTTTTTATTTTGGAACTGTACTATAAGTACACTTACATAAATAAGTTACCATATTCTGTGATGAGTTTGTCGGAAGGATTGACCAGTGACATTGTGTTAGTAATTTTGGAAATATAACTTAAACAATCGTAATTTTATTTCGTAAATTCTTTTCGTGTTCTAAAAATTCATGGCATAGACAACAAGACAGGAAAAGGAACCAAACTTTCTTTCTTCATTCTTATTACCAGAAGCTCTACAAAAGAACTAAAACTCACTGGAAAGAGCCCGTTAAGGCTACTTAAAGAACTAATGGCGGCGGAACACGCGTCTAACATAAATAAATAAATCATAAACTTGGAAAAAACCAGTAACCTTTCTATTTTTAACCACGAAAGAAGGCTTCTTAATATTTACTTTGCAATGTACCGCTAAAAAAGAAAAAAGTTTAAAATGTTTAGCAGTTTCTAACATCACCAACGCTTACTGAATAATACAGATGTTTTCATTGAAAAGGAAAATGGAAAATATTGTCAAACGTAAAAGCTAAAAACCGTTTTAAATCTCTCATGGAATTTATACATAGTTTGATATCATCAAAGTTCTTCTTGTAAAACTTCAGGTTATGTAAGATCAGCCTAAAAAAAGTTGCTGTATGGAAATGAATAGTGAAGTCATCTTTGGCTCGTCTATTTTTTTGTGCTATTCCCTGTTCATTAGCATCATCAATCTTATCTTCAGTTCGTGTCGACTCTGGCTGGCGTTATATTTTTGAGGACCAATACTCGCGACTAGCAGAGCATTATCAGTTGCGTTGTGCACATTGTACAGATCCTCTCGTCGGCAGGTAAAGGGGCACGTAGGGCAAGACAGTAAGTTTTTATAAATTTGTTTATTAGAACAATAAAAACTTAATTTAATTGACATTGATTCCTACTCTAAAAACCTGAAGGTGTGCCATTGTTTGGGGACAATAGGTGTGCCATTGTTTACTCTAATGTTAAAACTCTTTTTCCAAAAAGACGCACTCTTTCCGTGTGAACGAAGCGCGGTCCACAAATTATTGCCAAAATTTCCCTTCGCCCTTACTGCTCCTGTGTGCGCGATGCGCACGAGTGGCTCTCAGTGCACACACACAGCCTTTGCTAGTGTGCCACGCACACACAGGCAGCGATCCGGTTCCACTGAAGCACATTTAGGGTGCCTATACCCAGTGATGGGACGAATCGAAAATTAAAAATCAAATCGATACAAATCGCCGGGATGACATCCAATTCGTCGTTCGAATTTAACGATGATTCGGATAGAAATTACTGTCTTAAACAATCGAATATCCTATCATTCGATTAACCTACTCACTTGTTCAAAAAGGTACAGAAAATACTAGTTCAGCTATACGTGAAACGTCCAAACAATATTTATTTTTGAAATTTCTTTAAAAAAAAAAAAAACTACTTCAAAACTGCCTACAGTGCTAATTAAAACTTAAAATTTTATAAACAAATTTAAACTAAAAAGTACAAAATAATATTTAAATTACCTAACTGTTCTACGAAATTATACAAGAAACCTATTTCCAATTTATTATCTGTTATTTTTTGGAGTCGGTGCCAGAAATTCTAATTGTAATGTTTTTTTTGCAAGTATAAGGACAGGATTAAACCATCTCTTGGCTGCTTAGAGTAGATAGAATATCTAGCTTGGTTGGTATTTTAAGTTTTAATTAACACTGTAGGCAGTTTTGAAGTCGGTTTTTTTTTTAAAGAAATTTATTTTTCTATTTTTAGTTGAAATTTAGTGTAAGGTGCAACATGAGTAGACCTACTAAACGCGCTGTTCAAATGCGACAGCGTCATTTGGAAGAAAGTAGTAACGAGAAGGAAGACCGTTTAAAAAAGAACAGGAAAAGATTTGCCAATAGCATGTTAAGAGGGAGGAGAGGGGGGAGGGAAAGAGGAGGGAGCTGCGCCTTTGACTTTGTTTTGTTAGCATCCTATACAGTACCTGACAAAACATCTGGTGTTTTAATTACTAAACTCCTAATTTTTAAGGAGTTCCACCATCAGCTCAGCTCCACATAATGACTATCAGACGTAACAACATGTCAACATTAAGATACTAGCACGAAAACACTATACGTGCCTACCAAATTTGAGGGTTTCCCTCGATTACACCAAGATCCCATCATCGGATCTCGACTGGGCCAAAATGGGACCAACTAGAAGGTATAACATCTAGGTAAACAATTTTTTTTTTTAAATCGGTCCACAACTGACTGAGAGATGCGGTAACATAGCCACAAAAAAAAAAAAAACATACAGTCGAATTGATAACCTCCTCCTTTTTTGAAGTTGGTTAAAAATAAGTACACATGAATTAGTAAATGTTTTCATCATTAAGCTTGCCTTGAAAAATCACATCACAGAAAAAATACTTAGTCATCCAATTCCAGTCAAACGATAACTCGAAGTAACTTCAAAACTCAGTCGACTTTCGGACTAATACAATTCGGATCGATCGTCACTGTCCCATCACTAGGGCCTATATCGTTAATAGTTATACGTAGAGCGGAATTTTCGGCTTCACCACTTTTGTGGTGGCAGTGGTCACGTGACCGCGGCATTTGGTATTTGGGCAAGACTCGTTTGAAGTTGAGGGTTTTGAAAGTCGACAATGTTAAGAGTAAAACTGATGTAATGTATTTTTATTTTATTTTTTGGAATGGCTTTTCTCTTGACTCTAGGCTAAACTAGACTGGAAGCGACGGTGGAGCTAGCTCATCCAGAAGGTTCTGTCACTCCCACTCAACGACGGAACACAGCAAGCTCCTTTTCGGCAGGCTCCTGTGAGAGGGTGGTAGATATCAGGCGGCACCAAACGGAGCCTGCCACCGCTCCGTAAACTGAAGTTTGTGATGTCTTTGCCCGAGGTGAACCACTAGGAGGTATTAGATACTCACCACCCCATGTTTTGGCGGGAAATGGATATACGAAGTGAAGGGCATAATCCAATATTTTTTATTAATATGACCGATATCCCTTACCTTGATGGTGGCAAGCGACAATGCGGAAGAGGATGAATCATGTTTGGCCTATTCACTCTAGGCAACGAATTCAGCTCTCTAATCAAATATTGTTATTAGCTAATAAATAATTTATAAATTGGAATGGAATCGTAAGAAATATTTCTACCCTTAGAACCATACCTGTAAATATTGCATGAAACTGACGCCAGCGCTTGAAGTTACTTTTTTAAACTACTAAAACAGCTTTTATTACGTAGGGAATAGAGGCGGTGTCAAAATTAAAGTAGAGTAGTCTGACGTGCGTCCGTGTTCCTATATCCTAGTGTAAATATGTTTTATCTTAAGTAGGTACCTACAAGAAATTGGGCAGTTGATAACCATATTTTAGGTTTTCAGGATTTTAAATGAATATAATCCTGTTGTATGGCTTACCTATGTTTGTGTGATGAGTACGAGCGTTTGTACCTAAGTCGTGGACTATATAGGTTTCTATTATCCTAGCTTTTTCGCCATAGCACAAGCTTACGCTTTATTTTGGGGTAAGGTGTTGGCGTGTCTTTTAAAACAATTTATTTGTCTAGATCCTTTTGGTGACAAAACTAAAGTTTTGTCACCAAAAGGATCTAGACTTACAGCTTAAAATTACAGCTTCATAAAAACCAAACAACGGTTTCGAAGCTTCCAGAATATCAACTTACAAGACTTCATTACAGCTTTATAAATAACGATGGAGCAACTAACAACAAAGTTGTGGAATGGATCGTCGCCCGGCGAATCGGCGTTTAGTTTCACGGCTTAAGCTCAACGATGTCACAACTTTGCACAAGTTTAACAGATTTTGTGAATCACGGTTTTGAGGACGAGATAAGGAAAGGATTGAAGTTCAAAACCTTGAAATAACGACGATTTTCTAGATTTACTACAATAATTACTTTATAATGTCCTCCTAGCCGATTTCGACTACGGCGGCCTATCTCAACAGAGATTAGCCAACTGCGCAGGACATATTATAGTGCACAAGTGTGTGCGCAATACACAGGTGCACTCTCTGTTCCTTCACTCTCATAATTCGGTGAGACGGCAGTCCGACATGACCGTAGAGAGATCAGGCGCAGGACCAACGGCTTAACGGGCTTTCCGAGGCACGGGGGTATTAACACCACCAACTTCCTGACTCCGGAGCTGTGTCTGAGTAATTTTAAGACAGAGAAACCCAAACACTCTCGGCCCGACCCGGGATTCGAACCCAAGACCAACGAACGAGGCATCTTTACTGTACTTAATTATACAATTATAATTACTTCACTGTAGTATCAAATCGTAATGTTAGCTATGTTAGCAATAATCGGTTTCAATGTTTGTCCGTATTTGATACCAACAGGATGAAAGGCGGTTCATTAGTTATAGAAAATGCTCTCACAGAGATTGGACTGTCAGTACAGAACCCGATAGATCATGTTTTCACTAACAATGTAATGAAATTATGTAAGTTTATGAGCGGTAATGTAAAAAACGATTTGCGGTAATATTTTTAAATTTATATTTTAAACCAGATGCGTTTTTAGAATATAAGAACTTCAGAAAAAAAACCAAATTCATTACAATTTGTTATTGTTTGGTTAGCTAGAAGAGCCGTTATTAGATAATCTGATTACATGCGTTGATGCGCATGTCGTCAAATTCATTCATTATTTGCTAATCAGCTCAACAAAACATAACATAACATTTCAACAAAATTCAAGTGTTTTTTCTAAATGTAATGAATGTTTTACAAGATTTCGTTCATTGCTCTCTACACCAGAGTTATCCTACATTGTTTTAGCTGAAACCGTGTTCAGCTGCAATAACTACGATCAGCATCCACAGTGTAATCGTAACCAATAATCGTAACAAAGGCTCGCCCCTTGCATATCTTTCCAAACCTGAAGTACCGTTAGTACTGCTCAAACGACCCGTACAAAAGATGCTGCGGTTCTCACATATACTATCGAAGAAACATACCCTCACTCTTATTACCAAAGGCACAAAGCTGAAAAACGAACTAAAAGTATTTCCGAAACTGAAAAAGATCCTGGCAACGTTTTCGGGTTGCGAAATGTATGGTGTGAGACAATGGCAAGAATCTTTTTTTGTGATTGACTCATAAGCAATTGTGTGTAAGAGTAATAACTTTAGGAAATATTTGTAGATGATTGCGCGGTTTGAGGAAAATGTTGTTGGTTTACATGAACAAAGGAATAATGCCCGCACCTTTATGTATCTGGCAGCATCAGTAAAGATCATTTGTATATTAATAAAAAGGTGACATGATAATTAAAAGAATATTTACTTCAGCTCGATTTTAAAACTCGGTCTAGCCCTAATTTAGACAGGTAATATCTGATTCATGTTTTTTGAGTTTTTATAGAATACTTGGTTAAATTCTATTGTACATAAGTATAGAAAAGGGACTTCGCCTTGTTATATCCTATATTTTTCTGTCGTCTACGTGGATGTATAGTTGCCGGAATAGTTACTTAGATACTTGCATAGAAAAAATGACAAATGATTACAGTTATTTATGTGTCAATCAACACCTAACAACAAAACGTTTTTAGAAACGTTTGCTTAGGCAAATAAATTTGTCACGTGGTTATACTAATATTACATATACATTTCGCATACGTGTTCATAACATTTTACATTAAAATTCTATACATTTCATTTGAATACTTACTGGAATTGACATGTCAATTTATTGGCGTATTAACCCTGTTGACATTTTCAAGTGCTTTTGAACGCTGTATTGCCGCGTTGCTCTCATCAATGTTTTTGGGATTACACCCTCAACACTCAAGCCGAGTGGTTAGGCAATCACCCGGTATGCGAGAATTGCAGGTTCTATTTCCGTCTCAGACTCTCAGTTATTGTTTCAAGTGCAATATATTATTCTTAGTCTCAAGGACGATTTAAACGACATATTAATTAAAGTAAAATGACCAAAAACGAATTAAAAATATGAACAGGCTCTCCATTTAAAAATGAACAAATCCATTGCTTACAAAAAGTAAAATAACAAGTAAACTTGCATGAGCTTGAAAGAATTCCCAATATACAATAGGCTACGCGACACCACGAACAGAAAGACGTCATCGACCTGACGTGTGAATTAATTAATTGTGTTTTTTTTTCTATAATATTTTGTATGTATGTTAGTCTTTAAGGTATCTTTGCTATGGGCCTGTGTTACGTCCGTAATCTGCAGCCTGATATATTAATAAATAAATAAAAATAAAAATATATGAAATATTCAATTTCAGTCCATCTGGCCCGCATCGTCACTTACCATCACTTGAGATTGCGGCGGATGTCTGCCTATTTCGAAAAAAAAACCGTTAAAATCTAAAAAGCAATTTTTTTTATGTATTTAAGCCCGCGTTTATTATTTCGTCAAAACGACTTTCCGACAGTTCTGTCGTCGAGAATTATCTGCCCCAAGCACAAAGCTCTCAAAGAACTTATTACGAAAAGTATTCCGGGCTTAGGAAGCTCGTAATAACTAAAATTGCGATAAATTTCTTTAGAAAGGGTCCTATTCTGTAATTGAATGTACGTGTTTTCGGTTCAGCCTTCCTACTCAGTCAGCCAGCATACTACCCAATTAAAAGGCCAGATAGACAAACAGGAAAATGCCTTATAGAGCATTGGCCCTGGCTTCGGTGCCGCCAGACCTTTTGCCGAAATACGTTTGTTTTTTTTTTTTAATAGTTTGCTCTTGACTCTAAACCAAGCCAGACGTGGCGTAGACAGAGTGGACGGTGTGGAGCAATCTCACCCAGAAGGTACTGGCATTCCCATTCACTGACGGAACACAGCCAGCTGCTTGGCGCCGGGCTTCGGTGGGAAGGTGGTAGCTACCAAGCGGCACTTAGCGGAGCCTAACACCACTTTTAGGATCGTTCAGTCACCATCACAAACTGCAGTTTGTAATGTCGTTGTCGTTGTCGGTGGCCCACTAGGAGGCAGATCCTTCACCACCCAAAAAAAACCGTTCAAAAACGGTGAAGAAAATACTTAGGAAACGATGTGAGAGAAATTCTTAGATATTGCGTAGAACTGCCAGCCACGTAACATTTTTAAGTCCACATTGACAATATTTGGGCATATATTGTTAGTCAGTCAGTCATTAGGTCAGTTTTCCTTTTTATACTTGAAAATACAGTTTTAGACCAGAAACTTGGAGAAAAAACAAAAGTTAGTGAATCTACAACCAATGAGCCTTGATAATAGAATTTTGAAGTTAATTAATACAAACACTACCTTTTAAATAAATGATTGATTTGATGGTTGCTATTTTAAGTAACTCTTGAAATTGAAATTAGTTCTGAATGTCTTGGCCAAAATTAATATTGCTCTTCAATTTTGTCAGTAGATGGTAGCTGTAAAAATATCGATCCTTTTAATGTATAGGATTTTTAGAAACTTGCCCCTTAAAGGAGTTGAAAAAAGGGGGGGCTATTTTGTATGATACTCCGTCAGCTTTTAAGCTAAATCGATAAAAAAACATGTGTTTGAGTTGAAATTAAGAATGAAATATTTACTCGTATATGGGATAAGATGGGCGGATGGTTGTATGGGGAAATATGCGCAGACGAAGTTGCGGCCTTCGCCTAGTTGTTTGATATTTTAGAAGTAGCTTGCTGAAGTATTGTTCTTGGCTAAAACTTACTTAATCGTTTAAGTGTGCTTAGTACTCAATGGTACTTGTATTTTAACTTCTCAAGTGAGTATTTTGAATTCAATTTGGCATTAACCTTTGGGTAAAGTGGTTCTATTAATGAATGATCTTAGAACTTCCAGGTCATTAATAATATTAATTACTTTAGATGATGTGTATGTATTATGTCAAAGTCTAAGTTCTTATTCGGTCAAAAGTATTTTTGACTTAAACAGACAAAAGTAAGGCCCACTTTTACGAAACTCGATAAATACACTTAGCGCTAAACATATTTAAAAACATCATTCTGTCTTTGTCAGTCATTCGACTTTGGCAGAAACGGGATGATATTATATACGTAAAAGTGGGCCTAAGTACCCTAGTAGGTACTTAATTTTTTGACTAAGAATGTGGTCTAAACTGACTTAAAATCATATGTATCCATAGTAAATGTCACTTTTAAGGTAAAACTACTTTTGTTGAACATTACAATCTTAACTGTCAAGGGTGACTAAGATGATTTTGTTTTTGTTTTTCAAAATTCTTTATTAATTAAATAATTTAACAACATGCCATGCTATTACAATAAAATAGTATGAGCACAATCATAATTAATTGGTAACTTATTATAGGTTTAACCACTTCTTAAAGGTAACTAAGATGATTGAAATAAAAAACAATTCTCTGGTACATGTACTTTTGATTTTGTCTTTACGAAATACAACTTAAACGGAAAATTTTCCTGTAAGGACAACGCTGTATAAATTGAATGTAAGTACGGAAATGAGAATCAGATCTTTTACGCTTCACTAGACATTCATACAATGACGTTCGCTCAAGTACAGTCAACCGCAGATTACTCTATACACTTTTTCCTCTTTCTCTTCGTATTTGTAATAACAAGGACAACAGTGAATTATTTTCCTTAACTACCTATGAACCTACATACGATTTGAACGTTATAGTACATGTTACTAATAGTACAAGTATAGGAAGATCACTCGGCAAAGTAATTTAAATGAATTGGGACTTGCTACGACAGAATAAAGTATAATTTAGGTTGCGCAGCGCCAAATTAATAACCGCTAGTTGCCTCTCTTTCTATCACGTAAGCTTACGCCCTTTAACGGTGTAGGGCTGAACTAACAACGCGCCATGCGTGAGAGAGTATCAATCGTCGAGACCCGCAGGCCTGCCTTCTGACTCGATTGGTTTCTAATGCAAAAATGGCTTTTAATAAAAGCAAAAATGGCTTTTGAATTAACTTTAGGAAAGCAATGACAGCTTTTAAAGTAGTAAGTAAGTAGGCATAATTATATAGGGGCGGCAGACTTGCGGTTGACAACCCCGTTCAATGTGACCGACCGTCGAACCCGCCAAATGTACAGTCGGCAGCAGGTCAGGTTACCCATTTGAACCACGAAAACAGATTTTATTACGTAGGGAATAGAGGTCAAAGTGGGGGTAGTCTGACGTGCGGCCGTGGGTACTTACGTTAGCACATTTGAGATACGAAAGCAAGGTTTTTTACGTAGGGAATAGAGGCCGTATTAACAATAATTTGTATAGTCTGACTTGCGGCCATGTATACTTGTAGCTTGATACTTAAGGTCAAACTTCCCCATTGCGTCATTGCTGAACAGATTTCACACTTTATCAAAAAAATTAAACAAACAAAAATGGCAAAAAACTCCCACAGTTTTCGTCTTTGTGTACTGAGGAACAAAATAAAAGAGATGGCTCTGAAATTTTAGCACCAGCAAACATATTAAATATGCAAAGGGGTCAAAGTTTGACCAAACTTCAGGAGGATTTTCTATCGAACCAAACTCCTCTAATCGTGTTTTGAAATCCATAATTATCTTAACGATGTCCTGGGTAATAACGGTTTGAAGCTATCACGAACGGAATTTTGACATAAAAATGAAATTTTCAACGCGCTCCTTCCACAACAAGCACCAGTCTTCACAAAAGTAAAACTGTATCTACCATTAAACTGTAAAACTGTAACCACCATTGAACTGTAACCAATATTTATTTCAAAAACAGTTTCCATACATTCTTAACCTAATACTAACTATAGAGAAACAATATAAAATAAAATACTTAAACTACTTGAACAGTCCGATCCAATCCCAACTTCAAGCTCTAATAGAACTTAAAGCTAGGATTGGACGAATTAATATTAATGTAAACGAATTAATATGACCGGTGCTGACTGTATAGATAATGTAATACTTTTTGTAAAGAAATAAATTATTTTATTATTATTATTATTTGCAAGGAATTGAGTATATTTCGCATGAAGCTGAGAGTGAGACGGGCCTAGGTATGTTGGCTATATATTTACTGATTGTTTACTTTGGTTGTTCATTGATTTGGAAAAAGAAAACGCGATTAAATTTTAACGATGACGCTTCGTTTTTTCATTGTTTAATTATACATAGGTACAGTACAGTATTTTTCCAGAATTTCAAAGCAATATCTTTATTAGGCAGGAAACGTAGTGTTGGACGCCCCCCTGCTAGGTAGGCCTATGACGTGAGGAAGGTGGCCGGTGGTGGCTGGATGCGAGAAGCGGAGGAAATTTTTATAGCGTAGGTAAGGTTATATCGTCATAACTATAGGACATTGCGATTGAGTACCTAGAGCCCTCTCTAAGACTAAATTAAAGTAACAGATTGTAATATAAGCTTTTAGAGACGAATATTAAGTGACGCTTTCTCATGTAATTTTACAAGTTCCAGCGTGTTTTCGTATAACTGTAGTCTTCGCCGTTTGATATCCTTACTAGAATAATGTCTATAAACTCTGTCATTTCTTTAGCAATTGAAAGCTGTTTAATTTGACGTTTTTAAATTATTTAAGTTTTCTTTCGGAGGACCGTGAAAGTTGGCGGAGTCTTGGAGAGGCTTGTGTGCAGCAGTGGACTGCCATAGGCTGATATGATGATCTTTCTTGGGTATAAAGTAGCGCTAGTTATGGAAGACTAATTATTTATCGCCTATATTTTGATAGTCTAATAAAAGTACTTAGTAATAACCAAAACTGAAATAATCAACTCCTGGAAAACATTTTTATCTTAACAATGTGTAAATAAAGCTAGACTTTCAGAAAAATATGTGGAAAGATAAAACTTGAAATATCTATAATGCTGGCTTTATACTTTTAGCTACTTTTACAGTTCATAACTTATAATAAATAGTCGACCTCTCCGTAAAATATAATATATTTTTACACCCGACTAAAAGTAAATAAAAGTTGACCTTTTATAAAACGAGGCATCTTGGTATGTTGTTTACACCCTCAATACAATAGTTTAGTTATTTCCATCGCAACTAGGTCAGGAAACAATAGGACCCTCGCGCTGGGCTTGTCCGCGTGAGCTCGATACCCTTAGCCGCTAGGGTTGACACAAACTAAGTATGTTTCTGTTTAATTATATAGTCGGAAAATATTTTCCTAAAAAAATTAGCCGCGCTTCAGACTACCCCATTTTGACCTTGAGAACGCCTCTATTTCGTTAAAGTTGTTTTCGTACATATCAATTATGAAATAACAAAGATGAACTCTGAATTTTATTTAGGTATTTTTTTAATTTCTGTACCAATCAATGGAGATTTGTAAAAAAATCCATTACTTTACTATTAGTTAAAAATGTTGGTGTTTTGTCCCTTTTAAGTACAACTAACAAATACTTCTAAAAAAATTATAGCGTAGATTAGGTTATGTCGTCATTATTATAGAACATTGCGATTGGTTACCTAGAGCCCTCTCTAAGACTAAATTAAAGTAACAGATTATAATATAAGCTTTTAGAGATAAATATTAAGTGACGCGATTTCTCATGTATTTTTACAAGTTCCAGCGTGTTTTCGTTTAACTTCAGTCTTCGCCGTCTGATATCCTTACTAGAATAATGTCTTTAAACTCTGTCATTTCTTTAGCAACTGGAAGCTGTTTAATTTGTCGTTTCTAAATTATTTAATTCTAGCTCCTTTTGTTTCTTTCGGAGAGAAAAAAGAGATTGAACTTAAATTTATCTTTGAAAGGGCCCATTCTTATCTCTACGACTTAAAAATACTGTAATAAAATTAAACAATTAAAAGCTATAATTTAAGATAGATCTCCTGTTGGCAGCCCTACGCCTCGCCAATAAATACAGCGTATCCGGCGCTGAATAAATCCCGCAGCGCTAACGAGAGAAAGGCCCTTCTCGGAACGAGCGCGGCGCTTGCGCAGTGCTTTAGACTTTAAGACCGTTTGCGGCACATCCGGCAACATGACTTTTAATAATAAACAATTATTGCTGAATGACACGTAGAGCAAAATAGTGACAGACAGACGGATAATAATAATTAACCAACTAACGTAATAAAAATACTCTATACCCTGAAAATCTCTTTATTCTCCAAAATATAATGGTAAAATCACGTAGGTAAGCAAATTGAAAGTATGATAAAGATCGTATGAGCCAAACTTATAGTAATTAATGTGTAATTAGAACATTACTACCGTACGCAGTTGTGGAAGTACCTATAGTCCGTGCCATTTAAACTTGCACAAAAGGTTATTAACCCCACCTGTACCAAAAACTGCCCAAACTTTTCGACACGTGTCACTCATTGTGGGCGCTAAATGCAATATTACCCACAGGAACATTAGCGATTGCAGTTTTAAGTATTGCAGTAAGGGTGCAGGGGTACAAAGGTAGAATTTGATGAAAAGACAATAGAAGAGGATATGAACCAGGTCACTTCTCACCTTCAACACCATTCAATCTTAGCTCACACAAGAAATTAGGGAGAACTTACGTAGGATGGCACTTCAGGTATCCAAGGCGTCGCGTTGCAGGACGAACACTTGAGAAAAAACAGTCTTTCTCTGGTGGATCCACCTCACCTTTACTGTCACAAGCAGCTAAAGTCTTAAGAAGCGAGTATATCATAAGAAACACAGCGAATATGGTGTAATTTAACAGTTTTTGAATATATTTGAATGAGCGCACGCGCACGAGGATTTGATCGCCCAACGGAAGGACGTACGCCGTGATTGGTAGACGTAAGCCGGCCATTTTCAGCGCGCAATTCAAATTCAGAACTACGCTATTGGAAGTTTCCCAAATATTTCCAACGGTCGCCTTGAATAAAATGGTGGGAAAGGTTTAAAGTGGCCCAAACACTCATCGTATAAAATAGCGATAATCCCGACTTATCGCTGATTTCATAATACCAAGGCCCGTCCGAGAACGAGACAACTCTAAAACATCAAAATTTAAGTAATAGTTTTGCAATTTTGTAAATAAAACACAGATTTAGTTATTAAAATAATTTTTCTTTTAATTTACGTATTGAAAGTCTTTAAGCAGTTACTTGGTTTTTAATTAAAAACTCGGTTAATTGACATTACTTTTACCACAAATATAAACATAATAATTAGAAATTATTTTTTTTCCATAAAGAATAACCAGTAGTTGACCATTCATAGATATTTATCATTATATAATTTTGACTCCGAAAATGATAAATTATGACTTATTGCACTTAACCGTTAGTGGTTTGAAAGGTCAGGGGTGCTATACCTGTACGCTATTTTGTAATGGCTCAACCGGTGCGGCATAATTAGATTTTTTTAATTTATGAATTCCGGAAGTGTTCACGTGTTATTACCAGTCGTTATTTTTTGATAAGTTTCTGTTATTGTTCTTTGTTACGTTTGTGTTTGTTTTATTTTGTTGCTGTTTTCTCCATTCTTTACTTATTATAAGTGAAGATGGAACCTGAGAAGAATAAAAAGAGGCGTAAAAGAATCCTCGAACCGCAAGCAGGTTAGTTTGTATAATTTACCTTTACAATATGTTTTGCTATCATCGTAGGTAATTCCATTTGAACACAAGTTTGAACGATGTTTTTAAGTATAAAGTGATCGTTAGAGCTTTTACACACGAACAGCAGTTTGCTGTCGACGTATGTAACTGCAGCCGACGTTAGAAGTCGGCGGCTAGTTGTCGACATGCCGTCGACGTGCTTTCGACGCATTGGCGGCTGCCGCCGGCTGATGTTGACAGCTAGCCGCGCCTGTCATTTGACAGTCGAATGCAGTTAGTCCAGGAGCTAGGACGTGCACAAAATGAGCCTAATAGAAGAAATTACGAAAAGCGAGTCGTTGCTCCGCTAAAATACTTTTTCGCATGATGGTATCTCGGCGAGATAGTGAGTTTTTTAAAATGGTCGTCAGCTTATCAAAGACGTAGATCATTATCTTAGACGACTTACACAGCTAACTATGCATTGTCATCCAAGCTAAACCTGTATACAAAATTTCAGCTCATCGGTTTAAGATATCTGCTTTAAAATTGAGCTGCAATAGGTATTTGTGACATAACTTATAACCCGACTGGGTACAACACTTTGTCTTGGGTGTTAAAGGATAGGAGGAATGCGCCGCGTAAGGCATAAGTTAGCTAATTACTGTAACTTCAAGGTAAGCCTTACGCAGCGTAAACACAATTCCAGCTTGATTTGAAGTTATCCTTCTCCTAGACAGGCAAACCAATGCTGTTGACGCATATCTCACCAAAATGCAACTCGTCAAAGTTTACCTATCGATGTTTCAAACATTCAACCTCAATAATTATAATCGAGGACTCCAAGAAAACCCCTTTTCTTCACAGTCGTATACCTTATGACTGAGGGTCGTAATCATTATGTGGAATGAAACACACACGACTTTTTTGGCAATATTTATTGGAATGGTTTGCCATTGCCTTCTCCATCTCACACACTAGCCACTAGTGTGCAGGTTTTTCCTCACGGTGTTTTTCTTCACCTTTTTCACCGCATGGGTTTTAAGACGCCTTTTTTCAAGCAAAGAAAACCCAATACACCTAATTTCTAAACGGATCGGAGCAACGGAGTAAAACTCGCATGCTTATTCTCTGCAAGTCCTTTCGTTTGCTTCCCATATTGCAGGAAAGATAAAAATTGGATTTGGAATGACGTCACCCTATTTATTGAGTTATTCTCAGCAAGCCTTTTCAATTGATACCCACATTGTACAAAAGCAAAAAAAAACTTAGTCCGCCATCTTTAGAAGTCCACCATATTGGATTTGGAATTACGTCACCTTATTTATCGAGTTACTCTTAGCAAGCCCTTTCATTTGATACCAATATTGTAGGAGTACATTTAGAAGTCGACCATATTGTTTTTTAGTAACGTCACTTTATTTTTTAAGTTACTCTCAGCAAGCCCTTTATTTCATATTCATACCCATGTTGTAGAAATGCATTGAAAATAACGAGCCCGCCATCTTGAATGCTCCGCCATAGTTGTATTAAGAATGACGTCACACATCTTACCATGCATTGTCATCCAAACTAAACATGTATGCAAAATTTCAGCTCAATCGGTTAAAGATATCTGCAAAAAATTGAATTTTTGAATAATACCTACCAACTGCTCCCGCTATAATATCGCTGGATATAGAAAAATACATTTTTTTTAAATTAATAATGAAAGATGCAACTATATTTATTTCATTATTCATGTCCAGTTACATAAAATGTCGGCTGTCCCTCAGCATATTGCTTGTTTTGTAATGCAGTAGCCAAATGTTTGTAATACATGTAAATTTTTCGGGTCAAGGTCGTCTCGTACCAATAAACGTTTGTTTACACAGACTTCTATCGCTACGCCTTGTGTTTTGGTTTGCCGCGATCCCGTATCGGCGAGCAGTGGTACAGGGGTGTCAATGACCTTTTGTGCAAGTTTAAATGGCACGGACTATACATCCGTCAATAACCTGCACCCAAAAACACATTACATAAATATTAAATCATGAAGATCAAGTACAAACAAAATTAAATGCTAGTATTATCTATGATTCAGAAAATTTCACCTAACTAAGTATGAATGGGGGAATAGCATGTAGTGAAGCGGGCATATCTGGAACGACCAGTGGGGAACGCCCAGTCGTACGTCCTACATATCGCTGAGAAGGTAAAGAGGAGAAGGATCTGTGTGAATTTCAATTAGTCCTAATTATCTTATACCTTAATTATCTAAAATACTTTAAACGAGCAATTTTTGTATATTTATTTATATATATGTATTTGTGATCTCGGAAACGGCTCCAACGATTTTGCTAAAATTTGGTATGTGGACCATATCGGGGGTAAAAAAGCGATATAGATTAGTCTAAGCTTGGGAAAACACGTGTTTTCGAGTTTTATGCTTTATTCTTTCATATTGTTCGACGCAAAATATGGTCGCTAATTTCGTTCCGGTAAGCATGAGTGTTGTAGCCGAATGGATTAGATGAAGGCCTGATTATATATAGTTATACGTGTCTCGGGTTCAAATCGCTTAATAACGAAATATTTCCTTTTTTTATTATTCGAGTTTCTAGCTTTTTTTTTTGTTTTTAGACAAGTTAAAAAAGGAAATTGTTCTTTGTTTGATATTGTTTGAGATAATATATTCCTCATAAGTATGTCTAACATTTGCCAGGTACTTTTTATATATTTGACTGCCTTGTTGGTCTAGTGGTCAGCACGCTGGGTACTATCCACGAGGTCCCGGGTTCGAATCCCGGGTCGGGCCGAGAGTGTTTGGGTTTTTCTGTCTTGAAATTACTCAGACACAGCTCCGGAGTCAGGAAGTTGGTGGTGTTAACATCCCCGTGCCTCGGAAAGCACGTTGAGCCGTCGGTCCTGCGCCTGATCTCCATTCGGTCATGTCGGACTGCCGTCTCACCGAATTATGAGAGTGAAGGAACAGAGAGTGCACCTGTGTATTGCGCACACACTTTTGCACTATAATATGTCCCGCGCAGTTGGCTAATCTCTGTTGAGATAGGCCGCCGTAGTCGAAATTCGGCTAAGAGGACACTATTATTATTTATTATAATTTTAAAATTTTACGAATTTAAAAACCAAATTCCATCGGATGACACGGCACATCAATTTTTGTGTGCGAAATTTCCTTTCCAAATAACCAATTGACAAGAGATGCGCAGGATCGGAAAGAGAGGCGTCTTCTAGTGTCGGAAGCCAAGATCCACTTTGAGTCATTGCGCCAGTGAACATACATACATACGAGTGCATCTATTCATTCATCATTTAGTGCTGCGTAAATTGCAATCGTAAAAATAGAATGTAAAATGCAACTGGACCACAATACCACGTGCTTAAACTTCTGTGACAAATGACTTCGAATGCAGTATATTTACTCTTGGTCCCATTATGCGCCGAGGTATAGTAGGTTTTCTAATTAAGAGCGCTTCATCCGTTATTTGCGGTGAGAATGCTCTCTGAGGCCTTACTCCAGTTGACGATGTCCGTATTTTCGAATGTAGCCGTCCCTTTCACTCACGACAGAATGATAACGCGAACGAGCGTGATGGCTAGACTCGAAAATAGTCCGTACACAAACGGTAATCCGTTTGTGTTGACTTTTAATTTAAAATGTGGAACAAAGGTTGTTGCCACTCATGTTTGCTGTGCCCTCGCAGAGCGTCACTTGTACTTTATTTTAATATTATACATGTACCATCTTACGAACCACTTGTGACTTGCAATAAAGAGTATGAATCTGCTGAAAATAGGCATTTTGTTGGTTATTGGTCGTTAAGATAAATCAACTAGATTTAGAGAAACGTAGTGCATGGAAACTTATCAAGCTCATCAAGCAAACCAAATTAGAGGAATTTGGTTCGAAAGAAAATTCAAATTCAAAATCTTTTTTCAGTATCAGGGTTGTTACATTTCTAGGATGCGATTGAGGATTTCTTTTAAGTAAAAATTAACTTGTGACAGTAAATCCTCGATCTCTATTACTGTATAAAAATTACAAAAAATGATAACCCAATAACCATCTTACAAAATGCTCAGGATGCATGCTACAAAAAGTAAACTGAAACAATTCATTATTAACAATTAAGTACACAAAAAAATATATGTGTGTGTGTGTGTGTCTAATCATCCTCCAATCATCATGAAGTTTCTAGTAACATAGGTTTGAAACTCTCATAATCGAATTCGTATCATAAAAATGAACCTTCTTAACGCGTTCCTTCCTGACTGAACTTTTCATACATTTGCATTGAGCATATTTCATGTTGAATAATGAAAATATTAGTTTTTATAAATATTGTTCTGACCCTAAAGTAAGTTGCTGGAAGCACTTGTGAACTTTACTAGACAAAAACCCAAATTGATAGTTTATCTCATCTGGAAATCGAATCTAGAACCTTACATCCGGACATATCGACACCGAAACGTTTAGTTAAAAAAGTCATTTACAAAGGCAAAAACCTGTATGCAATGTTACGTAAAGACAGGTCGTATAAAATGCGCTCCTATGTGATCGAAGAAACTTCGGTATGTGCCAAATGAAAGCCGGTGATCTACGGCGGGTGATTAGTACACATCGGGGGGCTGCTCTCTTCGGGACCGGTACAGTTGGACGGGGAAATATGAGCCGCTTACGCGCAGTCCCCGGAGGCTGACATAGTACACAAAGTCTACTCGGAAACGGTATGTCTCCGTATCGGCTTTTTACAAGACCGCGTAGAAAAAAGAGCCACCATTTATTCCACCATAACTTCCAAACGCCTGAGTTGATTAAGATGTGTGTGGTATCAATAAAATCCTTTTAATGTTCCGGGTGACACATGATACTAAGACTGTTAAAATTGAAATAATAACAATGCAAATTTGACATTTGTTTATGTTTTTACTTTTTAAATTAGTATTTTAACGACAGTCATCTTTTTACTTTTTTGATTTTTGGTTACATAATTACCCTACAAGGTATTGTGCGTAAGCGTGTCTTTTTAATAACAGTTCCAATATTAGGCGCATGCAATTTATAAAATTGTTATATTAAATCGAAGGATCTTGTTTATTTTACATTATTGTAAAAATAACAACTATGTGGGCGATATAAGTAATTGTTTGACCATTGAACTATGACCGTTGTCATAACAAACGTCTTTATTTGCATATTGAAGACCTTTGGCTTATTGACCGTTGGTTTGCCAATAATAGACTCTAAACAAAATCTTATAATTACTTTTAAATAGACTCGTTAATTTTCTAGCGATAATCCTATCATCAATAACATCGTCCATCCTTCAACTATTCCTGTTGTCACATATTTGGCCTCCTGACTGTACACTTCTTATCTTTCGCTCGGGGCTCTGATACAAATGATGATGGTATTAAGGCACGTTTGCGGCCCTTTGAGAGCGCTCATAAGCTGGGGAAAGTCCGCTTTTTCACGTGTAATAATTACTCTCAATCAATTGACATTTGACATACTTATACCATGCGGTCTTCTTTTGTTGAAGTATTGTACGCGGAAAACAGAATAAGAACAACTGTTTGGAATACACAATATTTGTAATAAGAAAGTTTTAACTTTAGGTTTAATGTAACGAGAGTTACCATAACAAACACATAAAAGTAAAGATAAAAATCTAAATGGAGGTTCACAACAGTTAATAATTCTCAGTCATCAGTTATTTAGAATTTTAGACGACCGCCTTGGCGCATGGTTCGCGCTCCGGACACAATACCAGAGTTTGCGGGTTTAAATCTCGCACAGGTCAAAATGTTTGTGTGAAAAACACGAGTATTTTAACTAAGTCATGGATTAAATAAGTATATGTTTACTTACTGGGGTGACGCAGCGACCCAAAGTGAGTCTTGGCCTCCGACACCAGATCATGCCATGCATCTCGGTCTTGCGAGAGATCTTGCCAGTCGCTATGGCCGAGGTTGAGCAGGTCTATGTATATGTATATCTATTTGTTATTCTAGTTGTCATAGCACATGCAAGCTTACGCTTAGTTGAGGGCTGGGTAATTGGTGTTGATTTATTTATTTTAGTATTTAATGTGATTATAAATTTTCCAATTTTTCGGATATATGGATTTTATAATCACGAGTCCAATTGGTGCGTTTTAATTTCATTCAAAACTAAATGCAGAAAGAACTGTGACATGAAAAACCGTTTGTTCTTCTGAAACTTTAACTTTCTCAACATTTTTTTTATTTCTGGGAGTTTTGCGGTTTTTCTCAACTGCTGTCACCGCTAGGTATATTATGGTACGTGGTACGTTGCAACACCTTAGTTTAAGGGATCGTTTACACTGGACGCAAAAGAATTTGACTTACATCAATAATGAAAAAAAAAATAGTGTTGCAATGTAATATTCTGAAAAGCAACAATGGTCACTTCCATTTCCCCGCAACCTTAATTCAACTTTATGTTGATTACATAGGGGTCCATATCATTTGAGATATTTTGACAGATTTGGGTAAGTTGATGTGTGGCCCATTGTACAATTCAGAAAATTCCGAATTGAGTTTAAAATATCAATCGAGAGGTTGCGCTTGAAAACAGTGTATGTTACAGATCAAAAGACAAAAACAAAACAGTGTGCGTTAAAAAAAAAAGCCTGTATGGGATTTTTTTGAATAAAACAACATTAATCTTCCGAACGCTGCAACTGCAGTGACTATTTTGCTATGTAATTTTCGTAGCTAGACACGCCGTAGCGCAAGCTTCGAGATCTATGCTACGGCTTGCTACAGCCGTAGCTGCTACGAGGGCGTATCTAAATAGTCGTGCCATCATTATGGGTCTATGCATGGTCTATTAGATAGATACTCTTTATTGCACACCACACACAGTATCAATTTACATAAATGTTCATAGAGAATGGTACAATTAAGGCGGTCTTATTGCTGAAAGCAATATCTTCCAGACAACCTTCGGGTAGAGGACAGTCCAAAATTAAATTGGGTCGGCGGTGAAAACTAACAGAATAAAGGGAAATTGGTAAAGAAAAAGACACTATATAAGCATACATATACATAAATTACTAAGGCTATTAAATGTTAATAATACTTATAAATATCCTGAGTTATATAAACATACAATAATAATAATACTTTCTTTACTTGATAAAATTATTAAAAAGTAAGTTTACTTTTAATTTCGTTATTGCAATATTTGGCGTATACTAATGACATTTATTATTTTCTTATTTATTAGTAATAAGTAAGTATATTAGTAAGTATAATTGAAGTAGTTTGTCAGTGTTACTTTTTATTACAATTCTTAATACTAGGCTAGTCTTAAGCTCTAGACAGGTCAAGTTAAATATGATACTAGGACCATTCAATACCAACTATCAATGTAGCCGCCCCTTTACAAGTGTGCGTCCCACATTAGCCGCTGACTCGCGTTTGGTCGCTTCCGAGAATGCGCGCCGCCGCACCGCCGACGTTTGGCACACATTCGCTAAGGCCATACCCTGATTTAGCGGCGAGGCAGCGATGAAGTATGATTTGTACCGAAATGATACTAACTGCCGCACTCAGAGTCAACTATTACATTTAATCTTTGATCATGTCTCATTCTGTCACTTTCTTTCTCAATTAAATAGAAAAGGACGGCAGGAGATTTAATGTAGAATTAACTTTAATTGACGTCTTTTAATATGGCCAGTTAGACCCAAGTGCACCAATTTTTAAACAGCCGGTAAACCTTGGTTAATTTGACAAATTTATTAAACCGACATGTATAATATATTCAAACCGACTATGTCAAATAATGCTAAACCGACTGTTAAAAATTTAACATGTGTTGGTGAACTCCAGGCTTACACATTGGGCCTGATTGTCGGTAAATAGATAGTTTCTATACTAATTCAAGTTCATGTGTTTTATTCTCTTTTTATCTCCCGCTAAGATTGATTTCAGCGTTACTAATATTTTGTAATATTACTGATTTAATTTAATATAACTTGACATTGTTTAATTGCTTTTTAGCTAAATGTCTAGTCTAAACCATATGATCGCCTCTCAAATGCATCACCTAAATCCTTACAGTCTACTTAAAATAATAACCAAAGAGGAAACTGTTAAAACCTTTTAAGAGCTCAAATACTTGAACTAAATGTAACCTTATCCACTCTAAATCCTCATCCAAATATGCCAACAACTGTCTCCGCAGAGTAGACCGATAGCTGTGCGAGGCAGTAAAACATCTGATCGCTCAAGAAAAAAATGTACTTAATAATGATATTGAATTTATATGTATAAATTGAAATTTCTATGAGAATATAATTGTGTAATTTGTACTGAATAAGTGATGACATTGCGAAATTTTTTATATAATATTTACACAATTTATTTATAAACAATAAAAAATAAATATATAATTAAAGTATCAACCCCTCCACCAAGTTGCTGGTGCCAAGAAGGCTGGCAGCATTACTCCTCTGAATGGCCCAAACTCAAACGTTGGCCGAGGTAACAACCAGCCTTCTTGTCACCAGTTACGGTGACCAGCCGCTCAGCCAGCTCGGCAAAAAGGTTTTTTGGCTTCAGGCCCCCATGAGCCCAACGTCTCTACTCCAAATGGTGCAAAGCGGTAGCAACTGTCTAAGGCGGAGTACTTTCTACTTTTTAAAGAATCCGCCGAGGCAGTCGCTGCGCCTGCAGACCTAGAGGAAGAAGAGACGTGAGAAGGAGCCAGAGTGTCCACGCAAGTCGCATCCCAAACCAAAGCACGTCCGTTTCTCCAGGGAATTATCGTCATCCCATCAGGCCTTTTACCATCATCTCGGTAAATACCTAATTAATGGTTCTAAAACTGCCGGGACTCTAGCCGAGGTATAAGCCCTGTGGAGAACTTCGTTTATGTTGGCATGGCGTGGAATGCGGCCTGCGCTTTGGGCACAAGACAGACCGTGTAAACCAAGACTGTCTACGGCGATACCACAACGACAGTGGTGGGGATACCGAGTACCGAGACGCAGGCATGAAATTAAAGTTAGCGACGTATTGTCTAGAACGGTGCCAATGTTTGCGGAAGGCAGCGTATGCAACCAATACCCAGATTCTTTCTCGGCATTGCGAAATTATCTTTTTTGCGCTTTGGAATATTCTGTAAGCAGACTTGTATAATGAAATAAATAAATGAACTACGGAACCCTGTAATGTGCGTGGCCACTAAAATGCTTGGCGTGCCTCTGTGATAATGCTCGAAGCCTATGCTCAGTGTGTATAAGAAACTCAGGAAGGAACGCGTTTAAAGAGTTTTTTATGATGAAAATAGAGTTATCATCCGTGAGAGTTTTACACCTATATTAGCAGAGTAGAAACTTTAGGACATTGTTATAAAAAAAAGATCTAGAAACACGAATCGAAGAATTAGGTTTGGTAGAAAACAATTCTTAAGTTTGATCTAACTTTGCCCTCTTTGCATGTTAAATGGTGGTGGAATATCGAAGCCTTCTTTTATTCTGTTCCCAAGTAAGATTAAAACTATATTATATTATGTTGCCAAAAATCAATTTTCATATGTGAAATCTGCGCAGAGACGATGAAATAAATACTCTCTTGCCCCTAAGTCTTAACTCAGGATGAGTAGTAGACTAAAGTATTCATATGACCGATTGACTGCGGTTTTAGGGTACCGTAGTCAACAAGGAACCTTTAGGTTCACCATGTCTGTCCGTCAGTTTGTTTGTCTGTACGCGGCCTAGTTCAGAGACGCTTACTACCAAAAAGTTTTTATTTTTGACTTAAATATTTTATGGATTAATAACTTTTTAATTTTACTATATGTTATGAGAGAGACAGGAAACTATGGAACCTTGCGCCTGGTCATGACCTGACACGCTCTTGGCCATTTTTTCAAACTAAGCTAAGGCGGTGTTATCTTGTAATAATATTGAAAAAGTAAGAAAGAAGAATACTCGATCGAAAGTATGTCTAATAAATAGGTATATTACTTGCAGAACATGAACTATTTTCTAACGTGATTTTTAACCGACTTCAAAAAAAAAGGAGGAGGTTATTAATTCGACTGTATGTTTTTTTTGTCAGTTGTGGACCGATTTGAAAAAAAAGTGTTTACCTAGAGGCTATACCTTCTAGTTGGTCCCATTTTGGCCCAGTCGAGATCTGATGATGGGATCTTGGTGTAATCGAGGGAAACCCTCAAATTTTGAAGGCACGTATAGTGTTTTCGTACAATGGGGGACAGTGGGGGCTTAACATCGAACGAGCAGTTGTGATTACTGATATGAGCTGAATCGATATAATTCTGCACATGACGAACCAATAATCCATTGTCTAACTAATGCGCTTAGTGAATATTTAGAACACCGAGTACTGAGCATGCCGATATGGCACTGATGTCGCTGCGATAAGTTGGGAAAAGGACTAAGGCTCCGCGCAGATGGGCCACCGGCCACAGACACCGGTGGCTAGCGACAAGCTGTTTAGATTATTTTAATACTAATAATAGTCGCCGCACACGGTGAAGCGAGTGGCGGCCACTCGCGATTCAGTGTTCGCGACACTCGCCATAGACAAAACATATGTCAAAGGAACTAGCATCATATCAGCCTATTGCAGTCAATTGCTGGACATAGGCCTCTCCAAAACTACGCCATTCTTCTTGGTCCTTCGCTTCTCGCATCCAGCCACCACCGGCCACCTTCCTCAGGTCATTGGTCCACTTAGTAGGGGGGCTTCCAACACTACGTTTCCAGAGACCGGATTTCCATTCGTGAACTTTTCGACCCTAACGATCTAGCAGATGAGTATCAATTGTAGCGGGAACCGAGCACCTTCGTTTGCGCGGGACAAAAGGGTGTGGCGAGCGACAGCCGCCGGTGGCGGTGGTCGGTTGCCCATCTGCACGGAGCCTTAGATTTCTCTAACGCGAGAGATTGGCATCTGCGTGGCCTCGCAAGGTTGGCGACAGGAAGTCAGATAACAGAAGGTCTTACGTTTCTACAGTTATTGCATAATTTTCTCGAGTCACGGCTGTTTTCCATTTTTTTAAGGCTCATTTAAATACTCACACTGTTCTTGCCCCTAAGTATAAGCGTCGGTGGCGTAGTGGCTAGCGGGTTGCCTCTCATGCGGGAGGTGCCGGTTCGATCCCACGTGCTGTCATGTCTTTGACTTTTTGAGTTATATACATTAGTTGTTTCACTAACCTGTTCCTTAACGATGCTCTTACGGTGAGGGAAAACATCGTGAGGAAACCTGCACATTCAGGCTACTGCATGTGTAACCATGATCCAAACTGTTCAGGTTCCCCTGGTAACAGGGTCGCTGCACTGTAATTACCTGATCTGCCACATCCTGGATCATAATCCAAAGCGGACCCTGGGCCCTCGCGTGCGAGTGCACAACCGGGATAACGCTAGGAGGATGATAATGACGGCTGTTTTTATTTTTTCAAGGCTGCTTTAAATACTTTCTTGCCACTTAGTCTTAACTCAGGATAAGAAGTAGACTAAAGTATGTATATGGCCGATTGATTGCGGTTTTAGGGTACCGTAGTCAACAAGAAACCTTTATAGATTCACCATGTCTGTCCGTCAGTTTGTCTGTCTGTACGCGGCCTAGTGCAGAGACGCTTAGTACCAAAAAGCTTTTATTTTCGACTCAAATATTTTATGGAGTAATTACTTTTTAATTTTACTATATGAGGGAGACAGGAAACTATGGAACCCTGCGCTTGGTTATGGCCCGACACGCTCTTGGCCATTTTTTCTAACTAAGCTGAGGGGGTGTTATCTTGTAATAATATTGAAAAAGTAAGAAGAATACCCGATCGAAAGTATCTCTAATAAATAGGTGTATTCCTTGCAGAACATGAACTATTTTCTAATGTGATTTTATATCTTGTAATTGTTTCTTTGGAAGCTATGACGAATTTTTTATTAGTAAATTTCGAACACAAAAGCTCGACGACCGAATTCTGGGTGGGACCTGAACCCACGACCCCTTGCTATCCGGGAGATTGCTTTCACAACTAAGCTACAGAGGACGTAAGATGCTCTCCCGGGCAGCGAGGGGTCGTGAGTTCGAATCCCTCCAATTTTCCGTTTACGAATTTTTGTGTGACATTAACTTTTTTATGTCTTGTCATAATAAACTTCTAAAAGAAAGTACAATTATTTCCGGATAAAGGTTCATGAATAAACTTTTCCTCCCCATTTCGGGATCACTCATCCGCTCCCGATTTAGCCCATACATCATTCATGGCCGCAAATAATAAGGAACTTACGTGTTACTCGTATACTGCTGATCCCTAAATGATAGTATTTATCTTTTATGAATGGAATATCTTTGTGGGTTAACGTATTTTGCCAAAGAAATGGGTCAGTAGGCAGCAAACGCATATAAGACGAAAAAAGAAAAATACGTATAAAATTCGAAGGTCAGAAGTTTACGCCACACTTTAAAGGGTTCCGTACCAAAATTATTACTAAGACTGAGATGTCTATCTGTCTGTCTGTCACCAGGCTATATCTCACGAACCGCGATAGCTAGTAAGTTGAAATTTTCATACATGATGTATTTCAGTTGCCACGATATCAGCAAATTCTAAAAAGAAAATAATATATATATATTTTTTATTAATATCGAGATAAAACGGTACAAATAATAAACGGGATTTTTGTGCCGTTTTTTCTCTATATTAATAATGGCAACGGGTAGGTAGGCGTGAATCCGACTCGCACTTGGCCGGTTTTTTCAGGATGGTTATGACACTATCCTTCACACTCTCGTTCTTAAGCCATAGTCCTAGTAGTTATATATATATATATATATATATATATATATATATATATATATATATATATATATATATATAGTCCAGTAACTCTACCGCCCAAATTTAAAATTTGTCGCTATTGAAATTCCTACGATTAAAATTCCAAATCTATTAAATATGAATTGTAATATTATCCTTATTTTGAAAGCAATAAGAAACTAATGCAGTGCCTAGAACAATACTAGTCAATAATTTACGTGCATACGTTGCATACCGTTTGTGTTAGCATTCACACGTTACACTATAGGCCCTGGCTATTGCTGAAATGTATCTGCAAGCTTATATTCCAGCACTGCATTGCTAGGCATTGCTTTCCATGTACCAATGCTAGTTATGTTCCTGTATCGACATCATGATCAAAATATCGTGGGCCAGTGAGATTGTCCAATGGAGATTGCATGGCATAACAGGTAAAACATGTATCTCTATGAGTGCTGAAATATGATATTAAGAATTTCAAATACTAGTGGTGTCGTTTACAAATTAACTGAACGATTGTCATAATTGAACGATTTAGGGTTAATTTCATTCACAAAAGACTAAAGAAAATTCGAAAAACATAAAAGGTCAGTCAAGTGGAACAGCAAAAAACACCCCAAAAGAACGCAATTTTACATTATCTTACAATTTATTAAAACCTGACGTTTCGAATACTCTACAACGTCCGTTTGACGTAGAGTTTTAAGAAACTTTCTTTTTTTCATTCGTAATGGGTTTGCTCTTGACACTAGACTGAGCTAGACGTGGCGCAGACAGAGTCGACGGTGGAGCGAGCTCACTCAAAAAAAGCCTGTTCACTCTGACTTTGAAGGTCTTAGTCTTTTCATAGGTATTAGTCGTCTCATATTTTTTGAGGTGTTTAATGTATGAGTGGTATAATAATTATTTGACTACGGACTTGGTGGTTTGCGCCCCGGACTACAAAATCATAAGTTGCGGGTTTAGATCCCACTAGGGGCAAAATTTGTGTGATGAGAACGAACACTTATACTTGCGTCATGGATGTTGAACAAACGTTTATAAGTACATATTTCTATCCGTTCTTCTAGTCGCCTTAGCAAGAGCTCGTGCTTAGTTTGGGGCTAGGTGCATTGGTGTGTTTATTTAGACAAATTATAAAAAAGGTAAGTGTCCTTTCCATAAACTTTCATACGTATTGCTCCATTCTGGTTTAAAAATGCATCAAACTGCATTCACCTTGACTAACTGCATATTTTCCCAAAAGTAGTTTTAGTGCCGTCTAAACGAGTTCCTTAAATTAGTTTACGAGCGACGACAGTTTACGACGAGGACCATAGATAATATCACTCATAAAAAACACATAACTCGCTTTTATGGGCAGAGTAGCTGTGGAGGAAGGTAGGTGAAACGAAATTCTAAACTTAGAGAATTACATAAATTATATATTTTTCATTTCTATATCATAATCTGTCAAACAAACAAAGGTTATCTCCTTTCTCAGATGAGATAAGATTTACCTAGGTGAGGCGGTGGGCTACGCTCTTTCAAATGCTACAAAATTTTGTGTAATTACCGAAATGACTACCATTTTATTGCCTTAGGTACTCAGTTTTGAGTCATAATAGATTAGTACTACACGTACTTTTTCTCCCATAAAACTAGCCAGGACCTATACACAGTACTTATGGCATGGTTATTAGGAGCTAGGCAATCAGAAGCAAGTTAGGTGTTGCCCAGTAATAATATAGTTAGTACTTATTTGCAAGTTTGAAATAGCGACATCATTAGCAATGAGGCAATTAAGTATAGAACATTAACAAAGCCTTAAATCTTCCTTTTTGAATCAAAATGGGAACTTGTAAAGGTAGGTAAGTACTCGTACAAGTAAGTAGCCCAATCGTGATTTCGGAAATACGCGGCTAACGAGCTCGCTTGCGGCCGAAAAGGCAATAATTACTGTAAAGGAAGTTATTACGACCGTGTAAGTAAAGATGCGCTCACACAGACAATATAATTGGATCATTATTGGTAACAGCAATGTTGTACGTCAAGAAGTATATAGCGTATATAACAGTTGCAATAAATATTACGAAAATACATTTAATTTTGTACGTGTGATAGACATAGGTTACTTAGTAAATAAAACGATAATGACATAAAAATCTATCAGTGTTATTACAAAAAAAATTGAACAGGTTTAAAATAGGCCTAAATATTACCCGACAACAGAGGAATGAATGACACATTCATGACATAACCTAATAGAGAAACGCTTTTCTAATTGGCTAGCTATTAGCTTAGTCCTATACTAGTACTAGTTATTGGCTGGCTATTAGGCTTAAACCCGGTACTAAGTTTTTGTAATAACAGGGTATAGGTCTGTACATTCAGCCATAGTCCCATGGGCAATCTCCTTCCCTTTTGTAACCTTAAGATTAGTTAACTTTGTAACATATTATTAAAAACCCAGTTGATTTTGTAGCTGTTATCAAACAATCGATGGCGTAAAGCTTGTCCGTTTTTGTAGACCTCAATATTGCGCTGCGATGTGCGCAGGAGTTTCACCAGCCGGTATTAAACGCGCCTCAAGTATCTATACGATAATCTGCAAGTGTACTGGCAGCAAAAAAGCTAGCTTGCGAGGTGAACTGAGAAACTCTAAAAGTCTTCTTGCGTGTCAAACATTGTAAACAATCTTTTTAAACTAATACTGTTTAAAAAAAATACTAATAGCTTCAAAAAGCTGTATATATTAAACGATAAACTAACATATTAGGATATATTTTTTGTGTCTATCTTAATTTTAAATGAATAATTTCGTTAAAAAGGAATGTCAATAATGTTTACAATGCTGGACAAGCAATGAAAAAAGGACTTTAAGGCTGAATTTGGTAATAATAGTATGAAGCGTAGTAGCTGATGCTTTCGTAAAGTAAATTTGACTAAAATATTGCATTTTGGTTACGTAAATTAATAAATTGTTAATCCACTTACCAATAGTCAGTGTCATATCTGTAACAATAAAAGTAATTAATACTCTTTTGGATAAAAAAATAAAAATATAATTGTGGACAATCTACATCTACTAGACCAAGTCGTTTAAAGTATAAAATTTAAACTTCAATCGGTTGAATAATTAAGCATACGGAGAACCGTATGCTTCATAAAACAAAGTAGTATATAAAAAGTAGTAAAACAGTGGTTTTACTTAACATACTTTCATATTTTTATTTGCATTCCATATATGCCGAGTTGGAGTGAGGGCTGTGTCCTGTGGGACTGGATTCAGTTATTTATTTTCTTGTAAAACTTAGACATGCTATCAACCCTAAAGTATATTTTAAACCTGTTCGTTATTTTGTGTAATAATTTGCCGTGTTGCAAAATAGCGTCCCTTATCGGGACGTCCAAAAAATGAGGGTAGCCAGGTATAACGAATGCTTCCACTGGTTATCGCGTCGCGGAAAACCGACAGCTGATTGATGTCGTGATGCTTTGATGAGAATTAATTGCTTTCGGCGGAAAATCGGTAAAAATACGGTCGGCAGCTTGTCAGGTTACCCATATGAACTACAAATACAGCTTTTATTACGTAGGAAATAAAGGAGGTCTCAAGGTCAAAGTGGGGTATTCTGACATGCAGTCTTATGTACACAGGTATGAGGTGACCAGTGTAGGTATTCGTTGTTATTGCATGAAATTGGGGAGTAGCAGAATGCAGGTAGATAGCAAAATAACCATACTCGATGCAAGTTGGTTATGTTTTTAGAATATTTGTTTTCGTTATTACATTGCAAATATGCATGAACATGTTGAGCCTCTAATTGGTAGGTTAATATAATGTAGTATGAAAAAACATAATTTAATTAAATATATTATTAAATTTATCGCATTTTCTGTACCAGCACTGGAACAAGTCTCATTAAACCTTATAAAAATTGGGACAGTATATTTTATTGTTATATTGGAAGATATATTATTATACTAATAGTTACCAGGACTTGGTAAAGGTTATCTAGAACAAAATGCGCATTTAAATTAACTTAATAGGTTACGAAGCACAAATGAATGGTGCTACATATACTTATTGCAAAACTTATGTATAGTAAAAAGCCATGGTAATGTTGGAAATGGTAAGATAATGTCCAATACAAGCAACAATAATACCAAACATCCAATTTAGCACAAACTAACCACATTTCCCTGAACAGTATACTCCCACGCAAAAAACTAGGTTATATTGGGCGGTCTAAATCTAATTATGCAAAGTGAAAATGAATAATACGGTATTTAGACCGACACGTTTGCGGCAAACCGTGTTGAGGTGGTCTGCTAGCTGGAGTATACTAACATAATTAAAAGTACAGTCAAATAACGATTTCAAATGTCAAAGATGACAAGTGGTATTTTGCTCTTAAAACTGATGATATATTGCACTTGAAAAAATGGGGCAGAATTGGAACCCACCTGGCGATTGCAATAATAAAGCAGAATAGTACTTATTTAGAGAATGTGTTCTCTCGTTGGCGGATGATAAAAACAGAACTTTAAAAGAGACACTGACACTGGAAAGGGATCGGTGGAAAAGTTTGGGAGAGCCCTTTGCCCAGCAGTGGGATGATTCGGGCTAGCAAAAAAATAAAGAGACACCGAGAAGCTTGCTGAATTAAAACAAAGTACAATTATTTTAATAACTTAAGCAATTATTTTGCAAGTTTTTACGAAATACAATTAAACTTCGCTTAAAAAAATTAATCGACTGTGTCATCCGGTGGGACTCGAACCCACGTCCCTTCGCTATCCGGGCGAGTGCTCTTATCAACTAAGCTACGGAGGACGTTAGTCAGCCGACGAATTTTTGCAAGTGCTTAGTACGCCAGTGAACCGGCGTTCGATTTCATCAATACTTGGGGAATGTACCCGCATGTATCCAATGGAAATATTTTTACAAATATTTAACCATCAGTTAAGATGCAATCAGCTTAACTTACAATATTTTTTATAACTTAAGCAATTATTTTTCAAGTTTTTACGAAATCCAATTGAACTTCGCTTAAAAAAATTAATCGACTGTGTCATCCGGTGGGTCTCGAACCCACGTCCCTTCGCTATCCGGGCGAGTGTACTTACCAATTAAGCTATGGAGGACGTTAGTCAGCCGCACGAGCACTCGCCCGGATAGCGAAGGAACGTGGGTTCGAGACCCACCGGATGACACAGTCGATTAATTTTTTTAAGCGAAGTTCAATTGGATTTCGTAAAACAAAGTATTTGACTCTTTCTGGACAGTGGTAAAAGAAACTATAGACGCGAAGTACACACGGCCGCACATGAACCTACCCTGATCTGTCAAATTTCCGCCACCATATGTCAACCTTATGTTGATCACATAGAGTCCGAGTCACGTAGATATATTTTGACAGATTTGGCAAAGTAATGCAGGCCACTGTACAACAAAACCTGATATAAAAAAATAACAAAAAATACCGTTAAAAAATCGCAATGAAAGTCGGAAATAACCTTTTTTATCGACAAATGAAAGAACTGTCGAAAGAAGTCGGAAAAATATACTATATACAGTCTAATATACTTCTCATTTTAAACTTAATAACCAAGAAGATTGGAATGTTTTTTCGGTTATTTTTTTTAAACATTTATGCTTTTGTTTTTAGAGTTTTTATGTCGTCAGTACAAGCCTCGGGGTCTGAAACTCGGCGCTTGCTGACCGAATACCTATAACTCCCATAACTCACCGATTTCACAAATCAACAACAAAAAGGAGCACCCTTGAGCTCGAAAATTTTACAGGCAGTAAAAGTTCACAAATTTTACTATGCCTGCAGCATAAAACAACTAGAACAAAATAAGTACATACATATATTTGTGTATATGTACTTAGGATGATGTAACATGTATTTTTTTCAGCGATTCCAAAATTGGATCTTGTTCTATAGGTAGTTCGGTAACCAAGCCAAAAAAAAACTATTACTAATACTACAACTAATTCAGCTTAATGAACGAATTTAAAATGATAGTTCAATAGATTTTTTCCCCTGTTATTGTTCGTGCGCGTAAATCAATTTGAACTACGTATAATACTCTTACCCTATTTCTTACGTCTTAAGTTTTATTATTACTATTTGTAACGAAAAAAAACCTTTTGAATAGGCTAGATGAAGTCACGTTCTTCACACCAAAGCCTTCTCAAAAATCGGCTGAAAGGGAAAAATCTAAAATTGATCGTAGAACTGATATTACATAAAAAAGGAATCACTTAAGCAATATTTAATATTTTTTTATAAAGGAGTCATAATAAGCACAAAAAAAATTCGAATATGAAATCCAACAACGTTAAACTCTTGTTTTAACCCTTCTAACGACCTCATACCAATATTTTATCATCGGACATCTGACAGGGATCCACATGATCAATGCAAGCCGTCTGTTCACGCGATGATTTGCGTTCGGCGTTCATGATGATTACGCATTATTCCAAAAGTCATTATCGAACGCGAAATTATCATTTGAGCGAACGAACGTTGTCATCGTTAATGTTGTGTTTTTGATTTATTGGTATTTCACAAATTTTATGGTGCAACTCTATCGCTTAAATAACTGTTTAAAGTGAGTTGTTTGGAATTTATATCTTTCTAGCTAGAGAGTCCTAACTTGAAGCTATAGCGATTACTATTGCAATTTCAAATCAATACCGTATGAGTTGTCTATTTTTTATAACATTACAAGCTATTTTAGCTTTCCTCACTAGCTAAAAAGCTATTTGAAAGCTATAACTTTATAACTTTTTTTCATTTAAAAGGCTATTTAGTTAGGCGGTAAACTTGCTGGTTTAGATAAGGTACTGATGTTTTCCAGTTTTGTTAAAAATATTACGTTTGTTTTCCAAAAGTCACGGTTCGTAAAGCAAACACATGAATTCTTCAGCATTCCTTGTTTAATCTCAGTCACATGGCGTTAAGTTATTTTTCCACTCATTTTCCGAAATAAAAACACATACATAAATTATATGTAGGTACATATCTATGTAAAAAATAATAAAACACATAGTGCAATAACTTTAATTATTTACTTACATAATAACCATTTCAAAAGCACACATACTGTTTTTCAGGACCTCGTTCGGATTATAGAGAGCTTCAAGAAAATAGGCCTTGAACTCAACCTTTCTAAATGTGAACTATTTATTAACGACCATATTCCCTCTGGTTCCCGTAAGGATATCATTGATAAATTTAACTCCCTTGCTCCAAACATTAAAATTCTAAATTCTGAGTCGCTTTGCCTTCTAGGTGCCCTCTTCTGGATACTCGAACCTTTTCTTGACAAAAAATGAATGATTTCACCGTTTTAGCCCCCAGATTGGAACGTCTAAATTCTCACATTGCTTATACAATCCTGAAATCTTGTCTTTTTGTGCCTAAATTTACTTATTACCTTCGTGCTAGTCCAATCTGGAAAAAAACGGATTATTTAAAACTTTTTGATACCTCCCTTAGAAATTGTTTGGAAAAAATTCTAAATTTGCATTTTGACAATGATTCTTGGGTTCAGGCTTCGCTTTCTATTCGTTTCGGTGGTGTCGGAATTCGCCAAATTTCTAGTTTTGCCCTTTCCGCCTTTGTCTCCTCTCTCCATAGCACTTCCGTTTTAGCAGGAAAAATCTTTAAACATTCTCGCCAGCTCTCTGAGGTAAGAGAGGCGTAGGAGTTTTGGCAAGGTCTCTGTCCTAGTGTAGACATCCCAAAGGAACGTCATCAACAAAAACTCTGGGATGTCCCTCTTGCGAGAGAGACCAATTCTTCAATTCTTTACTTCAAAATTCTGTCAGTGATTGTAATCGTGCAAGGCTCTTGGCAGTTTCCTGCAAAGATTCAGGCCACTGGCTTCATGCTTTACCATCAAAAAATCTGGTCACCCTTTTTGATAGTGAGTCATTCCGGACGTGTGTGGGTCTGCGCCTTGGTACTCCTATTTATGAAGTTTTTACGTGTCCCTGTGGCAAGGAGGTCGACAAATATGGTCTCCACTGTCTTTGTTGCCAGCAAAGTGCTGGGCGTGTCGCCCGTCACGATACTCTTAATGACGCCATTAGGAGAGCTCTTGCCAGCATCAATGTTCCTTCCACGTTGGAACCACGTGGTTTGGTCCGTGATGATGGCAAGAGACCCGATGGCCTCACGCTCATTCCCTGGGAGCGGGGTCGGGCCTTAGTGTGGAATGCAACTTGCGTCGATACTTTGGCCCCATCTCATCTCAGGGAATCAGCGCTTCCTTCACCGTAGACGTAAAGAACATCACGACATCACGTGTCGTGACTATAACCTCTTTGTTGCGTCATCAAATCGAGAATTTTTCGTCTCCCTCACGCTGGGCTAAGTCATCAAAACCTCATAAGCAGGGCGCGAAGTGCGGGGTGAGGGTTGAGGGGGGCCGGGGACGCAGCCGTTGCCAAAAATCTAGTCAAACTGGCTCGCTATAGTGCAACGCACTGCGCCGATGAGTGCGTGTGCGCATACAAGTGAGGTGGAGTAGGTGTTAGATGTTTTTTTTTACATTTTGGCTTTTATCCCGTAGAGCGTCGCATAAGTAAACTGAAAGATTATAGCTGAAAATGAATAGTTAAGCATTAGGGGTTGTAATATACTCCCCTGTCCCTATTACATTACCAAACCCAATGCCAGCTTTCGTATAAAGCTTGCTTGAGCCAGATTAATTGCTTAACTTATTCAGCTATACGTCTAGATCCATATCAATAGTTCGTCAACAATTACTCAGTTACCTATCATCCGTTTATTCTTTATATTTACAAAAAAAAACTTAATTTGAATGTTTTTGTAGTCAAATAACACTAATATAGTAATAACTAATATAGATAAGATACTTTTTAATAATAATAATAATAAGGCAAATGCAAGAATAACATATATATAAAAGAAAGTCGTGTTAGTTACTTCACTTATAACTCAAGAACGGCTGAACCGATTTAGCTGAAAATTGGCAGGGAGGTAGTTTAGAGCCAGGAGAAGGACATAGGATACTTTTTATCCCGTTCGACATCATTCCCGTGTGACTTGACATGTAACGTCAGTCACTATAAAACGTGGTATAACAAAAAAGAATCAGACTTGGAATAACAAAATTGACGTATAATGACAGCTATGTAATGACGTATGGATGACTATTTGATATTTGTAAGAAATCAATAATATAACTATTTCTATTAAATAAATAATTAACATTATTGCCCAATTGCCCATTCGTATAAACAGTGAAGTGAACTATAAAACTCGGTATGGTTAAAAATTTAAGTTTTTAGGTGAAGTGAAGTTTAATTAATAATGCCGCGACCAAGACGATCGAATCTTTCCCGACAAAGCCGTGATGCAAGAAGAATACGAAATACTGCAAATGAAAGGACTGAAGAAGAACAAGAAATTGCACGTGAACAGCGCCGCGATAGTATGGCTCGACTTCGTGCTTCTCAATCACGAGAGCAAAGTGAAGCAGCCCGTGAAACAGCTCGGTTGGCAATGCAGAATCGTCGAGCGAACAACAGAGGTCAACAAATAGATAATTTGCGACGCAGAACAAGATATTTATCAAGTGCTGATTTGAATCGAGCAGCGTTTCAATACGATTGCAGCAATGATTACAGCTTGCATCCTAGCGTTTGCATTGGGCAAATGGACGTAGTTTGCGAGTATTGTGGTGCATTAAAGTTTTCCGGAGAAACGCCTGGATTATGCTGCCTTAATGGTAAAGTGAAATTGCCATTGTTGACTCCGCCACCTGAGCCATTGTATTCATTGCTTTGTGGCGAAACACAAGAATCACGCCACTTTCTTGCAAATACTCAAAAATACAATGGTTGTTTCCAGATGACGTCATTTGGGGCAGATATTATCGAAGAACGGGGATTTAATCCGACATTTAAGGTATTTATTTTTGTACTTATATAGAATGTAGTTAAAGAATAACTTACTTTATCTATTGGTACCTATGTAGTATATTTGCTAATTCTGAACTCTACTCTCCCACCGAAAAAAGTGTTTATAACCCAGTTAATACTGTCTGGTTTTTATTTTGTAGATACAAGGACAGATTCATCATCGAATTGGATCATTACTACCTTTCGAAGATACACAGAATAAATTTTTACAAATATATTTCATGGGCAACATGGAAGAACAACTTGATCGACGCCTAGAGATCAATGCAGGAATGAAGCGAGCAATTCTTCAAGACTTGCAGTGTCTGCTTCATGAACATCATGCGTTGGTCAGGTTGTTTAAGAGTGCTTTAGAGCGCATGCCAAGTGATGACTATAAAGTTGTTATCAAAGCAGATAAACGACCATCTGGAACACACGAAAGGACATTTAATGCTCCAACAGTAGACGAAGTTGCCATCCTGATTGTTGGTGAACAATTGGAAAAACGCGATATTGTGCTTACACGTCGCGATACTGGGCAACTGCAACAAATATCTGAAACTCATCGATCATATGACACATTGCAATACCCGCTGATGTTTTGGCAAGGAGAAGATGGATATTATTTTAATATTAAAATGAAAAATCCATTGAATGGTGAGTATCAGTATCATAATTTATTTCATTTATTTGTGAAAGACACTGATTTAAAATAATGCTTATTAAAAAAATGGTTAATGTCTGTATTGTTTGCCTTTAAAATTTGCCTTTGAAATGGTTAATTATCAAATTTTTAATTTCAGGTGAAGAAACTACAAAGAAAGTTAGCTCAATGAATTATTACGCATATCGTTTGATGATTCGTCAAAATGCTGACAACTATTTGCTGCGGTTTCGTCGATTGTTTCAGCAGTATTGCGTTGACATGTATGTAAAAATAGAAACGGAACGTTTAACATTCATTAGGTTGAACCAAGCCAAACTGCGTTCTGAGGAGTACATCCATTTACGTGATGCAGTTAATACTGAAGGAAATGCAGCTAATATTGGTCGATTAACTATTCTGCCGGCGACATACATTGGTAGTCCACGTCATATGCATGAATATGCACAAGATGCAATGACATATGTTCGTCATTACGGTCGGCCCGATCTCTTTATTACTTTTACCTGTAATCCAAAATGGATAGAAATTACTCAATTGCTGCTTCCCGGACAAACATCAAGTGATAGACACGACATCACAGCACGTATATTCAGGCAAAAAATTCGGTCCCTGATGAACTTTATTGTTAAACAACGCGTCTTTGGAGATACTCGATGCTGGATGTATTCAATCGAATGGCAAAAGCGAGGCCTGCCGCACGCACACATTCTTATTTGGTTAGTGGAAAGAATTCAGCCTGACCAAATAGATGATATCATATGTGCTGAGATTCCTGATTATGAAGTCGATCCAGACCTACATGATGTTGTTACTACTAATATGATTCATGGACCGTGTGGTGCCATCAATCCCCAATCACCTTGCATGGTCGATGGAAAGTGCTCTAAACGATATCCACGGAAATTAACGGCGGAGACTGTCACTGGCAATGATGGTTATCCGCTGTATCGGCGTCGATCACCAGATGACAACGGTCGAACTGTCACAACGAAAGTGAAAAGAATGGATTTCGTTGTCGACAACAGTTGGATTGTTCCATATTCGCCACTTATTTCTAAATCGTTCAAGACACATTGCAACGTTGAATACTGCAATTCAGTTAAGTCCATAAAATATATTTGCAAATATGTCACGAAAGGCAGTGATATGGCGGTTTTTGGATTGCAATCCTCGAATACCAACGATGAAATTTCACGCTATCAAGTTGGTCGTTATGTGAACTGTAATGAAGCGATTTGGCGTATATTCGCATTTCCCATTCACGAACGTCATCCTACTGTTACGCATTTGGCGGTGCATCTGGAGAATGGTCAACGAGTATATTTCACGGCTTCGAATGCTACGCAACGTGCTGAAACACCTCCAGCAACTACATTGACCAGTTTTTTTGCAATCTGCCAAAGCGATCAGTTTGCACGAACTTTGCTTTACTCGGAGATGCCACGTTATTATACTTGGAATGCTTCATCGAAGAATTTTCAAAGACGGAAGCAAGGCGATGCGGTTCCTGGGTATCCAGATGTGCGTTCTACTGATGCTCTTGGTCGTATGTATACAGTTCATCCAAAGAATAATGATAATACATCTGCTGAAGATTTCTCGGAGCAATTGCTGACTATCGGTAATGGTCAAGTACCTGTCGATGAATCGAGCGGATTAATATCATTTCCAAATAATTTCTGTAATTTTGTCTCATCAAAAGACGAACTTATCAACAATGTATTTCCAGAAATTATTTCTAACTACAAAAATTATGAATGGATGAGTGAGCGAGCAATTTTAGCGGCTAAGAATAAAGATGTAGATGACCTAAACAACATAATTCAAAATAAGATCATTGGAACAATGCATTCATTCAAATCTATTGACTGCGTCACAAATGAAGATGAAGCCACCAACTATCCAATTGAATTTTTAAACTCTTTGGACGTGCCTGGCTTACCACCGCACAATTTACGCCTAAAGGTTGGCTCCGTAGTAATCATGCTTCGAAACATAAACCAACCAAAACTGTGCAACGGTACGCGTTTGGTGGTTAGAAAATTGATGAACAATGTAATTTACGCTACGATAATGATAGGAAAATTCAAAGGTGAGCAAGTTCTCATTCCGAGGATACCGATGATCCCAACCGATATGCCGTTTGAATTTAAAAGACTTCAATTTCCGATACGTCTTGCATTTGCCATGACCATCAACAAATCACAAGGCCAATCCTTAAAAGTTTGTGGTTTAAATCTAGAACATTCATGTTTTTCCCATGGTCAATTATACGTGGCATGTTCACGGGTCGGAAGACCATCTGCGTTGTTTGTTTTTGCGCCTGATAATAAAACAAAAAATGTCGTGTATCACAAGGTACTTAAATGAAGAGCAACCTATGTACTAAAATACAGAAATAATTATGAATGATTGATGTAGAAATTTAATTTTTTTTGTATTTTTTCCAATAAAAAAAAAAACTGCTTATTTATTGACATTAAGGCGGAACAAAGTTCGCCGGGTCAGCTAGGATATTACACCATTAACAGTTCGTAGTGACTCAAATGACGTTGGCCCACGCACATTTACCAGCAACAACCGCAAATAGAAACATTCATTATTCTTTGGATGAACTGTATACATACGACCAAGAGCATCAGTAGAACGCACATCTGGATACCCAGGAACCGCATCGCCTTGCTTCCGTCTTTGAAAATTCTTCGATGAAGCATTCCAAGTATAATAACGTGGCATCTCCGAGTAAAGCAAAGTTCGTGCAAACTGATCGCTTTGGCAGATTGCAAAAAAACTGGTCAATGTAGTTGCTGGAGGTGTTTCAGCACGTTGCGTAGCATTCGAAGCCGTGAAATATACTCGTTGACCATTCTCCAGATGCACCGCCAAATGCGTAACAGTAGGATGACGTTCGTGAATGGGAAATGCGAATATACGCCAAATCGCTTCATTACAGTTCACATAACGACCAACTTGATAGCGTGAAATTTCATCGTTGGTATTCGAGGATTGCAATCCAAAAACCGCCATATCACTGCCTTTCGTGACATATTTGCAAATATATTTTATGGACTTAACTGAATTGCAGTATTCAACGTTGCAATGTGTCTTGAACGATTTAGAAATAAGTGGCGAATATGGAACAATCCAACTGTTGTCGACAACGAAATCCATTCTTTTCACTTTCGTTGTGACAGTTCGACCGTTGTCATCTGGTGATCGACGCCGATACAGCGGATAACCATCATTGCCAGTGACAGTCTCCGCCGTTAATTTCCGTGGATATCGTTTAGAGCACTTTCCATCGACCATGCAAGGTGATTGGGGATTGATGGCACCACACGGTCCATGAATCATATTAGTAGTAACAACATCATGTAGGTCTGGATCGACTTCATAATCAGGAATCTCAGCACATATGATATCATCTATTTGGTCAGGCTGAATTCTTTCCACTAACCAAATAAGAATGTGTGCGTGCGGCAGGCCTCGCTTTTGCCATTCGATTGAATACATCCAGCATCGAGTATCTCCAAAGACGCGTTGTTTAACAATAAAGTTCATCAGGGACCGAATTTTTTGCCTGAATATACGTGCTGTGATGTCGTGTCTATCACTTGATGTTTGTCCGGGAAGCAGCAATTGAGTAATTTCTATCCATTTTGGATTACAGGTAAAAGTAATAAAGAGATCGGGCCGACCGTAATGACGAACATATGTCATTGCATCTTGTGCATATTCATGCATATGACGTGGACTACCAATGTATGTCGCCGGCAGAATAGTTAATCGACCAATATTAGCTGCATTTCCTTCAGTATTAACTGCATCACGTAAATGGATGTTAAGTTAAAGTAAGTTATTCTTTAACTACATTCTATATAAGTACAAAAATAAATACCTTAAATGTCGGATTAAATCCCCGTTCTTCGATAATATCTGCCCCAAATGACGTCATCTGGAAACAACCATTGTATTTTTGAGTATTTGCAAGAAAGTGGCGTGATTCTTGTGTTTCGCCACAAAGCAATGAATACAATGGCTCAGGTGGCGGAGTCAACAATGGCAATTTCACTTTACCATTAAGGCAGCATAATCCAGGCGTTTCTCCGGAAAACTTTAATGCACCACAATACTCGCAAACTACGTCCATTTGCCCAATGCAAACGCTAGGATGCAAGCTGTAATCATTGCTGCAATCGTATTGAAACGCTGCTCGATTCAAATCAGCACTTGATAAATATCTTGTTCTGCGTCGCAAATTATCTATTTGTTGACCTCTGTTGTTCGCTCGACGATTCTGCATTGCCAACCGAGCTGTTTCACGGGCTGCTTCACTTTGCTCTCGTGATTGAGAAGCACGAAGTCGAGCCATACTATCGCGGCGCTGTTCACGTGCAATTTCTTGTTCTTCTTCAGTCCTTTCATTTGCAGTATTTCGTATTCTTCTTGCATCACGGCTTTGTCGGGAAAGATTCGATCGTCTTGGTCGCGGCATTATTAATTAAACTTCACTTCACCTAAAAACTTAAATTTTTAACCATACCGAGTTTTATAGTTCACTTCACTGTTTATACGAATGGGCAATTGGGCAATAATGTTAATTATTTATTTAATAGAAATAGTTATATTATTGATTTCTTACAAATATCAAATAGTCATCCATACGTCATTACATAGCTGTCATTATACGTCAATTTTGTTATTCCAAGTCTGATTCTTTTTTGTTATACCACGTTTTATAGTGACTGACGTTACATGTCAAGTCACACGGGAATGATGTCGAACGGGATAAAAAGTATCCTATGTCCTTCTCCTGGCTCTAAACTACCTCCCTGCCAATTTTCAGCTAAATCGGTTCAGCCGTTCTTGAGTTATAAGTGAAGTAACTAACACGACTTTCTTTTATATATATAGACAAAAAAAAACTTAATTTGAATGTTTTTGTAGTCAAATAACACTAATATAGTAATAACTAGCTGACCCGGCGAACTTTGTTCCGCCTTAATGTCAATAAATAAGGAGATTTTTTTTTTATTGGAAAAAATACAAAAAAAATTAAATTTCTACATCAATCATTCATAATTATTTCTGTATTTTAGTACATAGGTTGCTCTTCATTTAAGTACCTTGTGATACACGACATTTTTTGTTTTATTATCAGGCGCAAAAACAAACAACGCAGATGGTCTTCCGACCCGTGAACATGCCACGTATAATTGACCATGGGAAAAACATGAATGTTCTAGATTTAAACCACAAACTTTTAAGGATTGGCCTTGTGATTTGTTGATGGTCATGGCAAATGCAAGACGTATCGGAAATTGAAGTCTTTTAAATTCAAACGGCATATCGGTTGGGATCATCGGTATCCTCGGAATGAGAACTTGCTCACCTTTGAATTTTGGCCATTGCTGAGTGTTTTGCAATATTACACGTTGGTTCTTCAATAGTTTGAAGATTTAACGGTAATTTGAATGCTGAATGAGCCGTACGGCATCCTTCTAACAATGTGGCTGCTATTCCAGAAGAAGCAACTGCAACCGCTATGTTAGATCTCGCCCGAACAGTTGCTAAAACTAATGACATGAGGAATGTCTTGCCAGTTCCACCAGGGGCATCTAGGAAATATAAACCACCATTTTCATCATCGATTGCCTTCATTAAAGTATCATAAACTTTCTTTTGTTGGTAATTCAACAGGGGTACATTCGTTTGAACTACTAAATCTAATTCCTGGTGATCATATTCACGTTCCCGTTCCAATTCTCGATTAAATGCGTCATTCATTTCACGATATGGTGCTGGCATTCCTAACCTGATTAATAAATTACCGCACATGAGGTAACACATATCTTCGATCAAGAGTAAAGCACGATTATGTATCTCCTCATTCATCTCAATATCGTGATTTCTGGAACTGACACGAATTTGATGTAAAATATCTTCTGACATATTATCCTTGTATTTGTGCCACAGGTTACATGGGTTTGATGGAAAACATGTCGAAATTATGATAGCGAATAATGTGCGTATCTGACTTGGAGATGCACAGATAATGGCTTCAGCGATTGTCGTATCCCAATGACTATCGTTTTCTAATAACTTCAATTCTTCACATGCAGCACGATATGTTGGGAATATTACACCATTAACAGTTCGTAGTGACTCAAATGACGTTGGCCCACGCACATTTACCAGCAACAACCGCAAATAGAAACATTCATTATTCTTTGGATGAACTGTATACATACGACCAAGAGCATCAGTAGAACGCACATCTGGATACCCAGGAACCGCATCGCCTTGCTTCCGTCTTTGAAAATTCTTCGATGAAGCATTCCAAGTATAATAACGTGGCATCTCCGAGTAAAGCAAAGTTCGTGCAAACTGATCGCTTTGGCAGATTGCAAAAAAACTGGTCAATGTAGTTGCTGGAGGTGTTTCAGCACGTTGCGTAGCATTCGAAGCCGTGAAATATACTCGTTGACCATTCTCCAGATGCACCGCCAAATGCGTAACAGTAGGATGACGTTCGTGAATGGGAAATGCGAATATACGCCAAATCGCTTCATTACAGTTCACATAACGACCAACTTGATAGCGTGAAATTTCATCGTTGGTATTCGAGGATTGCAATCCAAAAACCGCCATATCACTGCCTTTCGTGACATATTTGCAAATATATTTTATGGACTTAACTGAATTGCAGTATTCAACGTTGCAATGTGTCTTGAACGATTTAGAAATAAGTGGCGAATATGGAACAATCCAACTGTTGTCGACAACGAAATCCATTCTTTTCACTTTCGTTGTGACAGTTCGACCGTTGTCATCTGGTGATCGACGCCGATACAGCGGATAACCATCATTGCCAGTGACAGTCTCCGCCGTTAATTTCCGTGGATATCGTTTAGAGCACTTTCCATCGACCATGCAAGGTGATTGGGGATTGATGGCACCACACGGTCCATGAATCATATTAGTAGTAACAACATCATGTAGGTCTGGATCGACTTCATAATCAGGAATCTCAGCACATATGATATCATCTATTTGGTCAGGCTGAATTCTTTCCACTAACCAAATAAGAATGTGTGCGTGCGGCAGGCCTCGCTTTTGCCATTCGATTGAATACATCCAGCATCGAGTATCTCCAAAGACGCGTTGTTTAACAATAAAGTTCATCAGGGACCGAATTTTTTGCCTGAATATACGTGCTGTGATGTCGTGTCTATCACTTGATGTTTGTCCGGGAAGCAGCAATTGAGTAATTTCTATCCATTTTGGATTACAGGTAAAAGTAATAAAGAGATCGGGCCGACCGTAATGACGAACATATGTCATTGCATCTTGTGCATATTCATGCATATGACGTGGACTACCAATGTATGTCGCCGGCAGAATAGTTAATCGACCAATATTAGCTGCATTTCCTTCAGTATTAACTGCATCACGTAAATGGATGTACTCCTCAGAACGCAGTTTGGCTTGGTTCAACCTAATGAATGTTAAACGTTCCGTTTCTATTTTTACATACATGTCAACGCAATACTGCTGAAACAATCGACGAAACCGCAGCAAATAGTTGTCAGCATTTTGACGAATCATCAAACGATATGCGTAATAATTCATTGAGCTAACTTTCTTTGTAGTTTCTTCACCTGAAATTAAAAATTTGATAATTAACCATTTCAAAGGCAAATTTTAAAGGCAAACAATACAGACATTAACCATTTTTTTAATAAGCATTATTTTAAATCAGTGTCTTTCACAAATAAATGAAATAAATTATGATACTGATACTCACCATTCAATGGATTTTTCATTTTAATATTAAAATAATATCCATCTTCTCCTTGCCAAAACATCAGCGGGTATTGCAATGTGTCATATGATCGATGAGTTTCAGATATTTGTTGCAGTTGCCCAGTATCGCGACGTGTAAGCACAATATCGCGTTTTTCCAATTGTTCACCAACAATCAGGATGGCAACTTCGTCTACTGTTGGAGCATTAAATGTCCTTTCGTGTGTTCCAGATGGTCGTTTATCTGCTTTGATAACAACTTTATAGTCATCACTTGGCATGCGCTCTAAAGCACTCTTAAACAACCTGACCAACGCATGATGTTCATGAAGCAGACACTGCAAGTCTTGAAGAATTGCTCGCTTCATTCCTGCATTGATCTCTAGGCGTCGATCAAGTTGTTCTTCCATGTTGCCCATGAAATATATTTGTAAAAATTTATTCTGTGTATCTTCGAAAGGTAGTAATGATCCAATTCGATGATGAATCTGTCCTTGTATCTACAAAATAAAAACCAGACAGTATTAACTGGGTTATAAACACTTTTTTCGGTGGGAGAGTAGAGTTCAGAATTAGCAAATATACTACATAGGTACCAATAGATAAAGTAAGTTATTCTTTAACTACATTCTATATAAGTACAAAAATAAATACCTTAAATGTCGGATTAAATCCCCGTTCTTCGATAATATCTGCCCCAAATGACGTCATCTGGAAACAACCATTGTATTTTTGAGTATTTGCAAGAAAGTGGCGTGATTCTTGTGTTTCGCCACAAAGCAATGAATACAATGGCTCAGGTGGCGGAGTCAACAATGGCAATTTCACTTTACCATTAAGGCAGCATAATCCAGGCGTTTCTCCGGAAAACTTTAATGCACCACAATACTCGCAAACTACGTCCATTTGCCCAATGCAAACGCTAGGATGCAAGCTGTAATCATTGCTGCAATCGTATTGAAACGCTGCTCGATTCAAATCAGCACTTGATAAATATCTTGTTCTGCGTCGCAAATTATCTATTTGTTGACCTCTGTTGTTCGCTCGACGATTCTGCATTGCCAACCGAGCTGTTTCACGGGCTGCTTCACTTTGCTCTCGTGATTGAGAAGCACGAAGTCGAGCCATACTATCGCGGCGCTGTTCACGTGCAATTTCTTGTTCTTCTTCAGTCCTTTCATTTGCAGTATTTCGTATTCTTCTTGCATCACGGCTTTGTCGGGAAAGATTCGATCGTCTTGGTCGCGGCATTATTAATTAAACTTCACTTCACCTAAAAACTTAAATTTTTAACCATACCGAGTTTTATAGTTCACTTCACTGTTTATACGAATGGGCAATTGGGCAATAATGTTAATTATTTATTTAATAGAAATAGTTATATTATTGATTTCTTACAAATATCAAATAGTCATCCATACGTCATTACATAGCTGTCATTATACGTCAATTTTGTTATTCCAAGTCTGATTCTTTTTTGTTATACCACGTTTTATAGTGACTGACGTTACATGTCAAGTCACACGGGAATGATGTCGAACGGGATAAAAAGTATCCTATGTCCTTCTCCTGGCTCTAAACTACCTCCCTGCCAATTTTCAGCTAAATCGGTTCAGCCGTTCTTGAGTTATAAGTGAAGTAACTAACACGACTTTCTTTTATATATATAGATTTTAAATGAAATGATTGTAAATAAGAATTTGGGTAAACTTTACCTTTTCAGGTGTATTCACAGTATACTTAAATCTCATACCTGTTCACAATCAAACATCACAAACCGCTCCACCCCACTCATGTGCTACTGTTAGATAGTCATATAACAAGAGTAGGTGCATCTAAAAAGCGCAGCCGATTGCAAGAGGCTGCGCGAGCGCCGAAATGTGCGCGGGCGACGACCGGCCGACGACCCCGCCGGTACCTAGACCGGGTTTGGGAGTTAGCACATGTGCGGATTCGCACGATTTTTTGGCAGTTTATTTTTTTTTGGCTGAAATTGCCAGTACCTAGTTTTTGGTTTTCTTTTTTATCGAGTGCCTGTAGGCGTGATTGGTGTTTCTTATTGGTGGGTGTGAGCTGCCAGTATCATTTGAATGTTAGTTTTTTAAATGCTAGAATTTGTTTCCTTTTTTAATTAGTTGGCTGATCTTATTTAATATTAGTTTTTCGTTTTGGTAGATTAGATCTGCCATCACTTTTTTGGAAGTCAGTATTTTGATAATATGAAATTATTTTGGGTCACGTTTCCGTTCCTTGGCGATGTAAGTACCTACGTTACTTGTTTGGGCGAAGTTTTCACGTGGTGAAAAAGATGATTAACTTAAGGAAAATTCAGCCGGAAAAACATGGTCTAGGCCGAAATAAAATAATACTTTCTTTTGACGAAAGTTTTAAATAATTAAACTTTTTATGTAAAACATTATCATAGTGTTGTATTGTCGATGCCTAAAAGTAATAAAAAAAGTTTTGGTTTTTGCATTACATAATATGTAATGCAAAAACCAAAACATTAGTGGTGGAAATAGTACTTGTGTGTTAAAATTAGTAGAATCCTATACACCGAAGCAGCTTTTACAACTTTACCAAGCTCAGGTTCGATTTTGTATGAAGTACTGCTGCCACCTTTGGGATGGATTTGCCAAATTAACTTACTAACTAGCTGCACTGGACTCAATGGAAAAAAGAGAAATAAGTACGAATTGTTGAAGAAACTGAACTTTGTGAAACCAAGCCGTGGCGTTCCTTTTAGTGTTCTATAGTTTACATTTCGGAGAGTGTAAAAAGGAATCGATCGAGGAATTGATTTCACCGGCCCCATTTTACTATAGACGTAAGGAGGGATCTCCAGCGAGGCCGTCGTCGGTATGTTGTTGACAGACTACCAATACGCACCAAATGTTAAACGTTTCTCCTGCGGTCGGCTAAAGTGAATAGGCTATAGCTAGCCAGACATAATCCATGCTAGGCCACATCGTCGCTTTCCATCAGGTGAAGTTGCGATCAATTATCTGCCTATTAATAAAAAAAATCCTTAGGAGAGTAGATATGATTAACCATCGTCGAAAATAAAACCTAAACACGAAACTTAATTATTATTCTTGACGCAGGCGCAGGCTGGTTGTTTACACCTGGATACGCTTCATTTGCTGTCAAAAGTCGAAATACCTAACGTTTTTTGATCGTTTTTCCAACCTACACAAAAACAATCCTTCACAGCACAAATCCGACTCTAAGGTGCTAAAAATACGGTTGAATTTGTAGCAAATATGTACAATGACTGTCATAATCAAAAGGTATATAGGGAAAGAATTCCTATGGCCGAATGCACGTTGCGACCAGCGTGAGGTGAGCTCAGACTCTCGCGCATGGTCCACAGGTCACGTTGCGTTGACGGGTTTAGATGAAAGCTTAGGGGTCTTGATAAGCTGGTTAGCACTTTCGCGGGTATGTTTAGGTACAAGCGCGAAGCGATAAAAACTTTTAATATAAAATGTTATTCCAGTTTATTAATTAACCACGCATTTCCAATTTTACTGCTGAACATCAAATACTAACCAAGAATGGGAAGTATCACTACTAAAAAACAAGCTCGCTCCATCGTAGACCTTAACTTTTCTTACGGGCTAAGATGAAGATCAAGAGTAAGCTCATTACCTATAAAAATTCGCCATGATAATCGGAAAACCGCATGTTTTCTATTTAGTAATTACTAGTTTGAATCTTATACACACTCGCATTTAGTCTCGCGCGATCAATATGACATGTTGTTTGATGATTTGATTTCGCCACGAAAACATATGAAGCCTTATTACAACAATCTTAGAACGAGGTTTATTAAGCCAAGACTGAATATTAGCTGACAATTTAGAAATGAATGACCTAATCGATCGCTTATAGCGATAAGACCGCCTTTATTGTACGTTTTTCTATGTAAATTGCTGTACTTACTGATTTTTTTTGTTATGGTGTGCAATAAAGAGTTATCTATCTATCTATCTAAAAGAGAAACGCTTTTCTAATTGGTCGGCTAACATTTGGTCCTGGTTCAAACCTGGTACTAAGCTTTTTGTACTAGGGCCGATGGTGCTTTCTAGAAGATCTCTATCTCTCATCACTTACACCACACATTCAACGTGGGCGCGGGTGAACGATTCGTCAATACGCCAGTCATTAGCCCAAACTCGGTAAATAGAGCCTTTGTGTCGCCATGTAGCCATGTGGTCAAGTACCCTCGCTTCGAGAGGCACGGTGACGAATAGCAAATGCCCTGAAGCACAAACATGCCTACCGTATAATTTCTTACAAATTTCAATAGTAATAGCTTTGAGGAAAGCAATAACAGCTTTCAAACTAATGTAAGGGAAGAAATGATGCATAATAGTAATGAAACAAATATAAAATGCCTGAGTCATTGCTTAGGAATTGCGTTAATCTTATTATAATTGGACGTATTTCCATGTTAAAGATCTAACCCACTCAGAGATAGTTTTGAGATATTCAAGTTTTAAATTTGGATCTGGATTCTTCCTGGGTTTTAAACTTAAAGTGGCCATCTTTTAATTTAGTTTAAAGAAAACCATATCTGTTAACAGTTATATATATGTTAAGTAAATGACATTAAGGCCATTTTGGTATACATATGTCAACTTGAGAGAAGTTGTGGGTTGGATCCTTACCATGGAAATACGTCCAATTAGGATTTGAAAACAATAAAATCATTAAATAGAAGCACTAAAACAAAGGTATCCTATTATAAATTTTCAATATTTCCCTTTTAAATAAAAGAGAATAGATATTAGAATATTTAGACGACAGCATTTAAAAGGCTTGTAAGCTCGTCTCAAAAAAGGTTGATGCCGATAAAAATTTACAAAATCCACAAAAGGTCCGCTGTACTTAGAATGAAAGAGCTCTTTGTTTTCTTCGAAACCTTTTTCATGCGAAGTAAATTAAGCCATTAGCGGAGAGATTGCCGCTTTCGGGAGTTTCGCGTAAAAGACAAAAGAGCGGCTTACACTCGACGACCGAACGCGTGCTGTGTAAACGGACCCTCTGACAAGTGGATTCATATCTGCTATTAAAAAAAAGAGATATGGATTTGCTTTTAACTCTAGACTAAGCCCAGCGTAGACAGAGTCGACGGTGGAGCTTGCTCACCCAGGAGGTTCTGTCACTCCCAATCATCAACAGAACACAGCAAGCTGCTTGGCGCCGTGCTCCGGTGAGAGGGTGGTAGCTACCAGGCGGAAACTAACGGAGCCTACCACCGCTGATAGAATCGTTCAGGCGCCATCACAAACTGGAGTTTATGATGTCGTTGGGGGTGCCAGGGTGGACTACTAGGAGGTAGATCCTTCACCACCAGCTGCTGTTTATTTGACTAGTATCATACAAGTTATATACAAATGTCCTAGTCGACTTTCAGCCAAACTCCATAGTGATTAGCCAACGCAGGAAAATGTATAAACAGTGAGCATGTGTGTGCGCAATACAGTATGCACTCTCTCTTCTTTCACTTATTGTGAATAGGTGAGATGGCAGTCATCTATTGTAAATAAGATTAGAAGCGCGGAAAAATAGAACCACTCTTTAAAATGCTAACAATTGTTTGATTTTCAAAGCGATGTAGATACCTGTGTCGTTAGTTCTGGTTTTTACTAGCCGGCAAACCACCTAACTCGATGGCTCTAAGAATAGCTCCCAAACTAAGGTTTAAGATATTTACTCTCATAAAGAATTACAGGAATTCGCTCACAATGAGAACATAAAATTTCATTTAAACAATATTTCGGAGAGCTTAAAAAGTGAAGGTACATGAAAAATGGTCAACTGGCGCTAGGCGTAGATGGCACACACTGTAAACAAAGAAGCGATCACGGATATAGATTCTAACTACGCTCACGGTATACTAGAAGCGTCTTTAATCGTAGTTTGTTAAGTGATTTTAATTTTTATCGATTATAGTTCTTGTATTAGTCTTTATTTATTTATTCATTTGATATTTATTCTGTATTCATTTATTAAAAGGTTTCACGTATTTTTTTGTGTGTACTTAAAAAATAAAATAAAAGAAATGAAATTTTGTTCTGTTTACTTTTGATAGGTAATCTTTGTGTATATTTATAATGATATATTATTTATGTATTTTTATTTCATTCGTAGTTAATTGTTATTAATTTGTTTTGTAAAAAGTTTTTAATGAATTAATTAAATGTTTTGATAATATCGAATCGAATCAAAACTAACATCTGAAAAGCAATGAAACGCCTGTTTGAAAGCCATTTAAAAAGTCAAGTTAAGCTGCAAGGCCGCATTGTTTGCAAAACAGATTTTAGAGTAACTTGTACATTATTATGATATTTTATATTTTAATGAGACAAAAAAGGAAAAAAAAATCTTCTGTATTACTTTAGTTGCTCATGAAACGTTCACCAGCAATACGGGTTGATGACCTTATAATTTCAAATTTCGCAAGATCGATCGCGCTGTGTGCGGCCCGCTTGTCACTTATGAAATCGATAGGAACAACCTTCATTCGGCATTCATAATTAAGATCATGATATACCTCAGTTAAATGACCGTCTATCTACTCTTTCCAGTTAAAGTCCCCCACGGACGAGAGTGCCGGCAGCCAGGCAGACGGCGAGGCGGCTCCGGCCAACGGGTCCATTTTCACCATGACGCTGAAGAACAACCACCTCATTGTGGAGACTGAGGAGAGGAATGTAAGTATCAAGTTATATACTAAGTACTGACAACTTGTAGCAGCTCTACTCTCTCGCAGAAAAGCAATAACGCAGTAATAATCACATTTTGACCACGGCGGCTATTGCGCGGAAGATATTTTTGTGCACAAGTATGTGCGCAATACACAGGTGCAATTCCTGTTCGGTCACACTCAAGGTTCAGTGAGACGGCAATCCGCCAAGACCGGAGAGAAATCAGGTGCAAGACCAATGGCTTAATGTGTTTTCTGAGGCACGGGGATGTTAATACCACCAACTTCAAGAAGAGTAAAGCCTCTAAGCTGTATCGGAGTTATTTAAAGACATAAAAATCCCAGAAGCTGATCTCGGCGCTACTCGGGATTCGATCCCGGTACCTTTTGGATAGAAACCAGCGTGCTGAGCACTAGACTAACGAGGCAGGTTACGGACTACATCCATAATACCTAGCCGATAAAATCTTTTCCATACCAGCTAGTGCGCAGGTTCTTGCAAGATAAATAAAAAAAGAAGTGTTCAGTACCGCTAGGCAGCAATATTCACGACACTACTGTTTTCTGCGCAGAGTTGTACCGATTGCACTAGTAATTTGCCTTAGCTAGCTATTATAAGTTCTCACTGCAAATCATAAAAAATCATCTTAATTACTAATGAGGGAGCTTGTACAATCTGAAGGAGTAATTAATGAATTTACAGCTGCTACACTCATCTTTTAAAAATATTCCTTTCTTCAAGACTCTCAGGTACAATACGGAGGACTTATAAAAAAAAAACATCAAAGTGTAAATTGACGAATAAACATTATTTCGTCCAGAAGAGCCTCTTGGCACAAATATTTGCCTAATTGAGAAGTTACGCGCGCCCGGCCCTCACTTCAATGATTGATCCGTTTTTCCCGGCGTTTCTTTGAATCTGAATTAAATTTCGACCAATAAACTTCGAAGGGTTTTTTATTGCTCGAAGATTGGAAACATTTAATGTCGCAAAAGGCTGCGTCGGCTATTGGCTGGTGAATGGCTTAATTTGGTGCTTATTTGAGTGCTTCTGCTTTATCATTTTAATAAATTGAATGTTTCAGTACTGAACGCGTGCAAATGTTATAATCACATTATGATATGGCTAAATATAAGCATTTTTTCTGTAAACTGTAACTTATGTAGTTGATCAATGACTATCAAAAAGAAAAAGAAATAAAAGAAGATTTGAAGAGATAAAATTGTATAACCTGAAGATAAACCGGAAGACACACGCCACAGCATTAAATACTATATCAGTCATGTGTCCTTTTCAGTGAGACTCAACTACCTCTTATCATACTCGTAGCATCTTACGTAAGCGCTAAATGTGGCTTAGTTTTTAATTCCATTAAAGCTAAAAAAAATATTGACCCTTTGACCCGTTTAGTTTAATACATTGTTGTGTTTTGTCATTTTCAGGACATTACCAAAAACGGCCGCGAAACGAAGATGAAGTACTCGCCAGACAACGACGGCATTTTCGTTGTCGAAGTCCAGCAGTCGGCCGCCTACCGCCCCAACAACAAGAACCTACAGAACTCCCCGCCACACGACCCTCAGATATCCACTAACCAAGCCCTCATCCATAGAGTGCCAGAGGAACTCGATAAGAAAATCATCGAAGAAGACAGTGAACGAAGCAGCGGGAAGTACGACAATCAAAAAGCCTTAGCACTATCAAGCACTGGACTCTCCATATCAGATCTTAGCATGTCCTCAATTGGGTCTCACAACGTGAGCTACTCTTACGGAAGCCAGATGGGATACGAGCAAGGACCATTCGGGTATCCCGTCTACGCTGGGTACGACACCAAGGAAGATGCTGTTGACGGTGGGATAGTCTGCGACAATTCCCTAGAACCATTGATCACCAAAACCCCGACCGACCCTGACAAACCAGTGGTGACAGCAGCAATATTCAAGCAAGATTCCATAATTGGCAGTGATGCATTGCAAGGACCTGGCTACTGCCTCGAAGGATCTACTGATGGTCCTCTCCTATCAGATGTGCAAGCTCGAGAATATAGTCTACAGCATTTACATGATCAGAAAGAAAAAAAGATAGAAAATGGAGCCGCTGTTTTTATCTCTGTAAAGATTGACAGTCCAAAGAAGGTTCTGAATAGAGCTGATAGTCTACCTGTGCGGTTAGAAGAAGACAAGATTCCTGATCCTGTCATCGAGAAAGGTAATTGTATGGAAACGATCAAAGAGGATGACCTTCCAAGAGAGATGACGAAAGGAAAGAGAGCGTCACTTCCTATAATCAGGGCTGATGTTTACGAATCTGTCAAAGATGCAATTCTGCCTTCTGGTTCCCCTAAATTCGAGAAGTTGTCCAATGAGACGTCTCCAAGAGAAAGTTTTGAAGCTCCCCCAATGATAACCATTACGGAAGAGTGCGAGCCTGGAAAAACAGATTCGTCTAGTTAATTTTCAGACAGGTCATTGTCAACCTTATGTACATAGTTGTAAGATGAAATGTGATTTGAATAGGAATATTTTTGAAGGAGTGGTGAGAGAAGGTTTCAATGTGAGTTGTAAAACGTATATGATGGAAAATCAATCCGACTTTTTTGTATCTTTGTAAAAGTCATTTTTATAAAAGTGAGTCTTCAATTTTGAATAATTTATATTCTTTAGAAACGGTTGTGGATAGTTCAGACTCTCACATTGGATACCGGGCTGGGTACAGTAGGTACTAGAGGTAATTTTGTAAAGTTTCCTAGAGCTAAGTAAGTGTAAGCTTCAAGTTGTTCCGTTGTCACTTCCATTGCGTTCACGTTTCATGTTGCTGTTGTTCAGGTTCTAGTAGTCTATTGACGGAGATCATACGGCCCCTAGCTATTGCTTTTGTGGGAAGTTTCATTCATTTATTATGCAAAATTTATTAGGAAATTTTCTTGCAGGTGATACTTTTCCATTTGCCTCTGTTATACACCATTTTTTTGATCTCGTTATACATGAAAGGCAATAATCAGTGTTTATATATCGTGTGAGTTGTTAACAACCGTGGTTTTAGATTCATCAGTTTTATTACATTTCATTATTTTATTACATATTTATACAATTGTACTCAATCATTTTCTTTCTGAATGATAGTTCTGGTGTTGTAGTCATACTCTGCTCAAGGGTTTTTTGAAATATCAATAACTTCAGAATCACAAACAATAACTCGTAAGAAATATGGCTATAAAAAGATTTATTTTTGCAAAAAGTTTTACGGGTAATCTTGCAACGCTTTTTGAACATCAGTGTTTGCAATATGACCTTAAATATTTGCAAAACTGGCCACGCCAAGATCCAGATCCAGATTTATTTATTGCGAGCTTCATTATAATAATAAGTTTATTTGTCCAATTACAATTATAGCGCATACATTAGTTATAATTGGTGTACACAAAGTGACAAAATAAATGAAAATACACGGTCGGTTGCACGGTGCACCGTACCACTTAAGATACTGATAAATTTAAGAATATCTACCGTTGCACCATCTAACTATAACGATATATAATAAAATTTTTTGGTTTGGTTACGGTTGGATTAAGTATTAAGCTAATTTTAAAGGTAACCTTAGTATAGTAGTAGTTAATATCTGCAGTTTAGAGTCAACCAGGGATTGAAGATTTTATTGATTTGATATGAGTTAGGGGCTGTGTGGTGTACGTCCATCGTTAATCATTTGTGTGTCGCTCAGTAGTGTATCTGTAATACGTACTTAGATTAGTAACTTGGCTACTGACAGTTATGATATTATTGAACGAAATTATCTTATGAAAGTATTGTAAATTTTATTTTATAAAATTATATATTAGTAAAGCTATTTTTATTTTAGGTGATAAAATTATATTAGTTTATTAATACTATAACAATGTGCTACAATTATTATAGTAACGTTAATTCTTTTAGAGTTAGTATTATTTAGGTAACGAACTGTATTATTTTTTCGTTACTTACTTGCATCGGTATATGAAGTAATTGTATTGATTAATTAGATTATGAAAATTTTTTTTTCCTTCATTGTTAATCCCATCTTTACAATTATTCAATCCAGGTAGTAATAATGTAAACAGGATATAAAATATTGTAAATAGATATATAATAATAAACGAAATGAGATTTCCTAGCGTTAGTACAAGAAATCATTATAACACATTGACAATTGTGCACAAAAACAATTCTGGAAGTGGAATTGAGTGAACGAAATATGGTTATTATGAACGTAATTTTTAGAAAAGTCGAATAAATAGTGTTGTTGAACTCTCGGATATCAATTATCTACTTGGATGCAAAAAAACGTCCTCAGTAGAGCTACTGAGGACTACGGAGGACGTAACTGAGGAGTTGGAAGAACATTCGCCTGTTACCAAAGGGTCTAGGGTTTGGGTCCCATCTTCAGACGGACGATAAATGCAACATTTACTTCATTGTTATTTGTGCATAGTTGTGATGTGAAGCAACAGACACACCAATTTTCGCATAAAGCATAAGATAATTTAATCGAAGTCAAACATAAATAAATTATGACGTAGATAGAAAACGGAATTGGTACCTTATAGTAGCCTGCGGTTTCGTTGAATTGAATTTGGTGGATTATAAGTATTTGAAAAATATGTTAAGTGGACTAGTATTACAATAACAATTACAAAGGTATTAAAATTGCTTGGTTAGATTGAGCTTTTGTATTAAACAATACTACTCCAGATCCATGGAAAGTCGGTAATAGATTAGGCTTACAAAGTTCACATGACAAACGTTTAACCGAATAAAAGTTATTCGGTTATGATAAGTTATGAGATTACTCCATGGAGTAATCTCCAATCTTACGAAAACAATGTGCTAATACCAGCTGTTTAAAAGATAATTCCTTTAGACAGCTGGTATTAACACTTGGTTGTCGGGTAGATTTTACTTTAAGTACTACTACAATACCTATACATTTTTTACTTTTATTAATTGGCAAACATTTGTCCGCAAGCTCACCTGATAGTAAGCAAAGTTGCGGCCGAGGATGGGTCAAGTCTGACTAGTTATAGCCTATTCACTCTTTTCTTAAAGGAATCCAGATCATAGTGTTAGGGAAACACATTTCCTGAAAAATAGCAGTAAATTTCATTTCACTACTATCAAACACGTTTATTTGTTATTTTAGTAAAAAAACTACTAAAATATATTATAAGGTCTTTAAGTTAAGTAAGTATGCAAAAGCTGTGCGATTGAAAAAATAATTTACTGAATGCGACCGCTTATTTTCCTGTTTTACCAAAATTCGTGTTTTTAATTTGGATTGTTTACATAAATTCTAATTGCGTCATTCAGAAGGGCCTGAATAACAAAATTCTGTCTTTAGATGCCATTTTATTATGTCATATAAATAATTTAAGGTAACATACCCTGACAGAATATGCGCGGTCTAAAGAACTAAAAATGTTACACCATTTCATTATACTCACATAAAAAGGGCAAGTGCGAATCGGACTAGCGCACTAAGAGTTCCATACCAACAAAGATGTTTTTCTACGATGTAATCACTTTGCGGTTTTTGGACCTATTACTTTACTTGTGCTGTGAGACCTTCCTTATTGCCAAATGATATGATTCTGGGTCAATAGGAAGTATACCCCATGTTACGATTCCCCTGCGAAATGTTAGAAAATACGACTAAAAAAGGCGTATCAATAAATTTCGTTAACTTAGAAACTTGTTTTTTTACAGCTTAGCTACCGCAGCTGTAAGTACATATTTGATGTTAATTTTAAAACTTTAGTGTGAGTGCCGTCCGTGTGTAAGTTGACAAACGAAATCTTTTGCGTGCCAAGCTATTTAGAACCTTCTCGTTTTGTGATAAAGCAGACTTTATTTATGAATTGTTGGATTTTAGGTATAAAAATCATAGAGCCATCGGTGTTTTTCAAAAGAAACCAGATTTGTATATTCAATGATTTTTTGAGTAAGGTAAAATTGTATCAAAAATAATTTTGATTAATATCTATTTATTTCTAGATAATTTGCCAAAATGTATTTTATTATAATTAGCTTTGGGTATAAAAATAAAATTATTGTTGGTAAATATTTCTAAATCTGTCTTTTTGTCTTTTGTTTGGTCAATTGGAAGTGGATCATAACGGGAAGTAAAACATACATAGTTACTATTATAATAATAAAGAATAGTAAGTAGTTATTGTTTATCGATTTTTTATTTCGCATTGATAATTTCATATTTTATTGATACGGTTACTTTTATAAATAAATTCTAAGTAATTTGCATTATCATTCTGTGTTTTATTATTGTTCTGCAAATATTATCGGCGTGTTACAGCATCCTGTTTTTAAATAACACAAAATCTGTTAGTTATAAATATATACATCTATAGACATTCATATCCAAACTTTCATACTAATATTCTAAATGCGAAAGTGTGTCTGTCTGTCTGTCTGTTACCTCTTGACGTTTGAACCACTGAACCGATTGAGATGAAATTTAGAATGGAGACAGTTTGAGACAGTGGAAAGGACATAGGATACATTTTATCCCGATATAAAAACATTGAGGGGGTGAATTGGTGGATGAAAGTTTATATGGAAAGTCCAGCTCTTGCGGGCGAAGTCGCGGGGAACTACTAGTAAAGTTATAAAAAAATATAAATAATTTAATGGTTTCAGTAAACTTACAAATAACCGAGTCCAAAACTAAGGGTGATGCTTGTGCTATGGAGACCAGGATAACGGGTTCACCTTTATTATAACTATAGATAGTGCGGCTTGATAACTTCTGAACCCGCGTGGCGGAGTATGGCTCGTACCTCCTCATAATTGAGGTGAGGCCTTTTCCCAGCAGTGGGATCTAATAGGCTACTGACTATAACTATAGATAAGATAAAATATAAAATACACTTAAATTTTTTTAAATATAATCTGTAATCTAAATCTTTAGATTGCAAAGTGGTTGCTTATCACTAAAAAATAACAATTAATTGTAACTACCCTAATTTAACTTAATGTGCTAGTATAACCACAATCAACTTATTAAGTTAGTAAAACTAAACTAAATCTTATTCAATTAAGGCCTCACTTTTCAAAAGTAAAAAAAAAAAGTTATTCAGCTAAATTGTAGGATTGGACCTGATTTGATCGCTTCAACCTACCTAACTTGACCACTCATGAGATGCTATGCAGTTTCTTTTCTTTTTTAATTTATTTGTTTATTTAGGAACAGCAACAGAACACAAACTGACACATACTAATTACGAAATTTAACAAACACTGCGGTAAATTTTTATTCCGGTTACAGCTGAACATGACATTTGCTTAAGGAGGTGCCGCGCGAACGAAGAACTTCGAGTTTGAGTAAATCTTAACGATTTTCAAACAGAATCGAACTTAATATTACTTAATATTATATAACTTAATATTAGTAATTAGATCCATTTGCTTTAAAGTTTTGACTTGATGATTAAATTAGAACAATAGTTTAATTCTGCGCAATGCGCAAAACCATCAGACATTTGTGTTAAAAACTGAAAAGTGTTCATATGATCTTATTTATATTTTATTCATGTATATTAAAAAGCAGGACCTGCGGAATATCAATACAATCATTTTTATGCACAATTATTGTTTCATGCGTTAAAATCATCACGTTTTCGAAAAAAAATGCTCTTAGATATCATTAGCTAGATTAGGTCATTTTTTCAAATGCCATTATATATTTACATTAGCTAGAAGTAATTTTTATTATATCATAAAGAATTTGTTTAAAATTTCAACAAGACCTTGTGCATTGATTAGGCTAATAAGACCATGATTTTGTGCAATGATTGGGCCAACGTAAATAAGTTGTTTTAATGTATTTTACTAAGTAATTCAGATCATCGTACAAGTGACTTAGTAATACGTTAATTTTACGTAATACATTAAGTTACGTGTTTCATTTAATTTTTTTCTATACTAATATTATGAAGAGGAAACAATTTTGATTGTTTGCATTGAATAGGCTCCGAAACTACTAAACCAATTCAAATAAAATTTGGTACAGAGATACTTTGAAACCCAGGGAAGGACATAGGATACTTTTTGCCGCGATATAAAATCATCAGGGGGTGAAATGGGGGATGAAAGTTTGTATGGAAAATCTGAATTTGGCGCGGGCGAAGTCGCGGAAAACTGCTAGTAACTATACTCCGACAAGTTCTTGCGCGACCTTGCAACGGGCGCTAGAGGTGCGGGGGACGAGGCACGCTAGACGTCAGCGGGTGACGGGTGAAGTTGCAGGGAAGAGGATTTCCTTTGACAGTCGCGTGTTTTGCATGTGTGTAATTAGCGATTTCTTGCCCCCACACACACTAAGAGGGTCGCGCTCGGACTTTCCGGACATAGCTTTCCCGAATACTAAGCCTGGAGTTCACCAATCCGGTGTTATTACAAAAAAATTAGGTTGGTTTAAATTAGGTCTAAATATTAGCCGACAAATGAGGAATAATGACACATTCGTGACATAACCTAATAGAGAAGCGCTTTTCTAATTGGCTAGCTAATAGCTTAGTCCTGGCTTAAACCTGGTACTAAATTTTTGTAAGAACATGTTTATTTTTCAATCAGCCGGTTTAAAATTATTTGACATATTACGTATGGAAATCCTGTCATATTAACCCTCAATCAAAACGTCGATTGAGGTTTAGTATGACAGGATTTTATACCGGCTGATTAAGGAATAATGAACTCGGGTCTTAGCGTGATAATTACTATTCGCTATTTGGTTTGGTTTGGTTGGTTATAAATACCATCAATTTTAGTTTCAGAGAACCCTCAATAATTTCCCTTGCGAAATTTAGTGCGGGAAAATTTCCACAGAGGGCAGTGGCACGAAACAGCGCCACCTATCGGGGGGCGATAGAATGTCGTCCCTGTCTAAGGGTTAAGAATTATGGGGGCGAGTGAATTTTCCCTGAAGGAAAATAAGAGAGAGAAGTTCTTAGTATTCGTAGTAGATGGCAGGGTTTTGGACACATGGGAAAATTAACCTTTTTTTGAGTATTTAACCAGTTAATACAAGTATCTTTTTAATATCATAAAATTCTGGTACTGTTAACTTTGTAAAAGAACAGCACATTAATATACCAAAATTTCTCTAGCATTTTTCAACTTTTAACAGGATTGTTCGATAGCATGTCTAAAAAAGTACAAGTAGTTAAAAAACTTTCAAATTAAATTACATTTACGCATTATATAATTTTTTACTACTATTTCTATTTTTTCGTTTGCGTAAGACAAAATACAAAAGATTTAACTCAATTTATTAAACCTGTCAAACCCCATAAGAACCGCGGGCGGGCCGATAACAATTAAGTGTGTTTGGTGGAAACGTGACGGTTTTAAACCTGACATAAGAAGCATAATCTTCATCCATTCCGAGAGAAAAAAAACAGCTTTCGTTATACTGCACACCGCCGATCGACGTCAGTCACTCGGACAAAATCTTATGTCTACTACCTATATACTAATAGTAAAATACTATCGTACTATTACTACTACGGTAGGGATTGTCCACTGTATGCTTATAGCGGCGCGCGCCGTCCTCATAAACTTTTTCTTAAAAATGCAAGATTACTCTTACCTAAATTATATTTTTTCATATAAATAAAAGATAATTTTTTTCTTAAAAATTATGTTGCGTCTGCCCAGCATTACTTAACTTTATAGTGTAGGGTACAATAACTCTTCACTATTGCTTCAAAATATACCTACTTCCGATTTTTCAGCGACACAATTCTGTTTTCGAATCATTCGTTTAAGCATAGAGCGTTTAAAAAACAAACGTATACTCCTGCGATTGTATCAGGCCAGTATTTAAAATTGTATAATCTCTATCCCGGAAAACTCATTCCCGGAAGTAGGTCACCGCTGTATCGCGAACGAAACGCGAGAGAAAGAGAGACAAAAAAATTAAAACCGACAAAAAGACGGCACCACATCACAAACATCACAACTACCCTCATCCTGCTATTGATTCAGTGCGGATAATTGAGTACACGCGTGTCGCCCCCCGGCCCCCACGTACGCACCTCATTTGATTACAACGAAAAAGCAACGAAAAATCGGGCAGACGCGGTGCAGTAATCGGCCCGTCGCCATGGCAACCCATATTAACTCCCACACATAAATACTCATAGCACACACCCCACCCCCGCCTCATTTTTGTACAGTGTTAAAAAGCCCTGTTTAAACAGGCCCCCATGTAGATTAGCTAAAACTACGCATTTTTCACCTCCCCCGCGAGGGGCTTTTTTCTCCTTTTTCCCTCTAACTACCGAAATGTGGGAGGGGAGGGCGAAGTTTGTGTTTTAAATATGTCCAAAGGTACGCATTAAAACGGTGAGCGGAATCCGAATCATTAGGATACCCTTCTGCGCGGGATGGAGATTCAAACACGTTGTTTCGTTGCAAAATGTTATGATTTTTATGGCTCTCAGCTTTAACGGCGTGTTCTGTGTCACAGGGCAAGTCTTTACGGGTTGAAACATTCACTTACAAGATCATAAAACCTTCATTTTCCGTTGATGAAGGTGCTATTTTGCATTATATGGCAAGGATTCGGCCTCTACAGAAGTAGGTACAAGTACTTACCGTCATTACTTCGAAACAGTATTTAAATGAAATAAAGAATTAGAAATCAAAGTTTGGGCCTCGTGGTCATTATTTTATTAAATGCGTGGCTATAATCCTGTTAATTTTTACCCCGATTTTACTACTTTCCAATATGTTTAAACTTGTTTAACCTCAAGCGCTTTTATGAAAATATCATTATCGATTTTGTGCCCAATGCTCTGACGCTATTTATTAAATAAATGTTAAACCTTTAAGTTACTATAACGTACCAGCTCTAAGTGAAAATGGGATTTTCAATTGGCAAAAATCGGCGTTTGCCCTATACTAACGAACAATGCGGTATGTAAAGTGAAATACAATCGCATGAAATCACTAATTTTAAAATTGGCAATTTCAAAATTAGTGATTTCATGCTCATAAAAAGTATGTTGATATTAGATCACTTGGAATGACAGTATGGAGTTTACTATTACAAAAATGCGATAATTTGCCCTTCTTCATCTTCTTTTTAAAAGCGAATTGGTGTTGCATCACATGCCTACAAATGATGTCATAAAAACGTAATGTAAGACAAAATACACTTAACACGTATTAGCTTTAACTTCAAGAAAAACATAATATAGAACGTATGCCTGTCCTAAAAGTTACTCTCATTCCGAATTTTAATTAATATTCGGATTTTCGCAAAGATGGAGGACAGATGACGTGATGTGTTACAGAACTTTACCTTTATTGTTCAAATGGCACCTGTTACTGAGTAAATGTTACAAAATAAGAAGTCTTAAGCAAAACGGTTTTCATTTTCACTTTTTCCTATTGTTTTTAACACTAAAAGGCGTTAGTAATTTTTGCTTTTTAGTAACACTAAAAGGCGTTAGTAATTTTTGCTTTTTAGAGCTTGTAGTAACTTTTTTATTGAGTTAAGGTACATACAACAGAAATTATATCATCATTAACTCTGATGTTTAAAGCAAAATGATAGTGCCTCGGATGGCACGTTAGTTTGGTGGTCCCGGCTAATATTGATATTAGTCGTAAAGCCTAGTCAGAGGTCCTAGGGTGGCTTGATAACATCTGACATTAAGGTTGGTCACTTGCCTTACTGACACTTTCCACCAATACGCACAGAGCCCGCGTTGTTGAGTGTGGCTCATACCATCTCATAGTTGAGGTGATACTTTTGCTCAGCAGCGTGGGCATCAATACAGGTTAACTTTACTTAGGTACTCGTTACTTTCAAATAATAATAATAGCAGAACCTATGCTCCAGGTTGGAAGTGTAAAATGTCATAACGCCGGGGGCCTGCTGGCTGGTGCGCTTAGCACTGGCCACCTGCACCCCGCAGACTCACCTCTCTACAGCCTCCTACTAGCCAGCCTCTACCGGCCTCGTGCCGTGATTTCCCGCAGGAGAGATAATATATAATATCAATATCCCGGCAACCAGTCCAGCAATTTCCCATCCATAGAACCAGTATTAGTTCCCATCTTCTCCGCAATAGTCCTTGCACCTAGCGGGTGCTGTCTTTGGCTGTATCTTCTCAATAGTGCAGGCAGAGATAGTATCCACTAGGTGTACATATCCCAACTGATTATCGTATCTCAAAGGGGCCTCTTCGTGTTGGATCTATATCCCCACGTACGCCTTCCAAAAGGACCGGCCTCGTGCCGTGATTTCCCGCAGGAGAGGTACAAATAATAATAATAATATAACTAGCAGTTCCCCGCGTCTTCGCCCGCCAATAATCGGATTTTCCATACAAATTTTCATTCCCCATTTCACCCCCCCTAATGATTTTATATCGCGACAAAGTAGCCTATGTCCTTACCAGTGTCTCAAACTATCTCTGTGCCAAATTTAATTTGATTCGGTCCAGTAGTTTCGGAGCCTATTCGATGCAAATAAACAAACAAACAAACAAATCTTTCCTCTTTATAATATTAGTATAGATAGTATAGATAATGTCCTCCTAGCCGAATTTTGGCTACAGCGGCCAGTCTCAACAGAGGTTAGCCAACTGTGCGGGAGATATTATAGTGCATAAGTGTGTGCGCAATACATAGATGCACTCTTTCTTCCTTAACTCTGATAATTCGGTGAGACGGCAGTCCGACATGACCGTAGAGAGATCAGGCGCAGGACCAACGCAAATATGCTGATAACGAATGTAACAAAAATAAAACTTAAATTAAATTGTGTGACAATTTCCTAAGTTTTAACTAATTGACAAATAAACGCAGCAAACATTATAGTGCTGCTGTAAATGCGCAATACAGCAGCACTATAATGTTTGCATTCTATGTTCCTCCACTCTTATGTCTCATGAGACCCAACATGGCCTTTTAACTGATTTTAAGATCACGGTGGCCTATTTCAACCGAGATTAGCCAACTGCGCAGGAGATGTTAGCGCGCAATACACAGGTGCACTATCTGTTCCTTCACTCTCCAAGTTCGTTGAGACGGCAATCCGACAAGACCAACATGCCTAATTGACAAAACTAAGACCTTGTGCTTTTAAACGGAGGTCATTGTGACTTCTGTTTGTTTGTCCGAACTGTCTGCGACTGAATTAACCATTGCTACGTAATTAATGCCAACAAATGTTATTAATTACAGCTTGCCATCACGACGTAGTGTTCAAATTAGCGAGTGAAAGTTGATATGTACTCGAACATTACAATTGAACGGATAGGTACTAGATAGTTTGTAATTGTAGATAGTCAGTTACATATTTTTTTGATGCACAATAAAAGACAACAAAGATTTTGTATCTCGTCGTTGTTGTCACATAAGAAAATTAAAAAAACAATTCAAACGGTCTTATAATCAGAGCGATATTATGTTTCTCCACACTTGTATGTGCAGCTGTTTAAAAATTAAACATGCGTTAGTAAACTCGCCTCTTGATATGACTAACGAATAGATACGCTTAAACTCATCAAAAACCGGACTACATTAAAGTTAAGGGAACATAATAGAGGATAAAATGAAAATACACTTGTTAATTTTTAAAATGTTGTATTGAGCTTACAGGTGTAGGATCGAAAACATCCAAACAGAAAATAAACCAGGTAATTTTATTATATTATTAATATAATCAAAAACACGGTTCAACTAACTGTTCGTTGCTATGTAGGGCCGAAAAAAGGCCCGGGGCCGAATATTATTCCTCAATTTATTAGTTGGGTTCGACCGCTAATTCCTGCAGGAGCTTCTATGCGCGTTTTATTTTCAAAACGATTTTAGATAGGGGCTAAATCGAGATAACGCGGTGTCCATGGTATAAGAAAGAGCGGTGTGGCTGTATCTATGCTATTCGCTTTATTAACAAGTAGAAAACTGTCATCCATCGCTTTCAACTTCTGCTTATCAGGTGAGAATAAGATGTAAAAACCGCTGTTTATTTATTTATCATAAGGTACACCAACAGTACATATATATTTACATTAAATATGATTTTAAACAAAACTTAAAATCTTATATATATACCCATTATAGGCGTACACAACATTGAAAACAAGAAACAATAATAGACACAGGGAACGATAGGTTAGTAAATATATAATTAAAGTGTTATTGTTACTGCTACTCCTTTTGTTTAATGAGTAGTTTCCGCAGATTGTTTCTTATTTTCGGCAACCTGTCACGAAAAACGTCCAGACACCAATCGTTACAGTTTGCATTTAATGCATTATATTGTGCATAGCACCGGACTAGTGGAGCCTGCCTGCCAACGCTGTTTTACCAGCATAGTCAGGTTTAGGTTAAAACTATTACCAACTATAGTAGTTTTTCCCAAAGTGGGCGATAACGCACCCTTATGGCAGCTGCAGACCTAGAGGAGTCGGTAAGGGGCCCAGAAAAAAGGAGGGTACTGGCAGGCCTGTGTATCTCCCCGCGTAGGTAGCAAAAACGTACATACGCGCGGCGCCCCTTAGTAAGGGGCTAAAACAAGTTGCGTGTCGCTACCGGCCAGCGACACGCTCGCGCGTTTTATTCACCGGCGGCCGCGCGGCTACGTTGCTGGCTGGACGAGAATGAATAAAGTACTAGAAAGAGGCGCTAGATGGCGTTAGAAGATTCTCGTAGCAGTCAACCCTTTCGCGTCGCGTAATATTACGTCACTGAATAGGTTTAGTGTATTATGAATTATATTCCAGAGCAATAAGTATGAAATTATCTTGCAATGGAATTTTGTAGGTGTCTACACGAAAATGTGCTTGACTCTGAGGCGAACTAAATTACGCCATATTGTTGACGACATTGAGTAGACATTTCTTTGAATACAATTGCTAACTGCCACACTCAGAGACGTCAATCAAAGTTAATCCTTCATTAAGTCTTGTTCTGTCACTATCCTTGTCAATCAAATAGAAAAGGACGGCATGATACTTAATAAAGGATTAACTTTAATTGACTTCTCTGAGTACGGCTGTAAGTCATACTTCTGTACGAAGTACTAGTACTTATTCTGTGATATAGCCTAGATTTTTATTACCGATATTGAAAACGTAAATTTTGGTCGTACCTCAGACCGACTAATTAGTGTAACTGGTCATGAATGGCCAACTTTAGCAACAAAACTCTGATTGAAATAATTTCATTCAAAGTTACATAATCCACTACCTGATCTTCCCTCCGAACCGGGAAATCCTTCCTCCCAAGGATATCAAGGGAGATGGTCGAAACGTGGGATATCCTTTAACCTAAAACTGGATGCTACTGTACGAGCAATCTAAGAAACTTAGTTATAAGCACATCATACAAAATATATCTTGTGATAAAGCACTCAAAGATTGTCCTGAAATGATCGCTCTTAACATCTTAGCAATAAGACCGCCTTCTTTGTAAGTTTGGGGGCTATCAAGTCACCCAAACCTGTCAAAATATCTTAAACTAGTATTTTCCCGCGACTTCGCCCGCGCCAAAAGTTAGATTTTCCCTTTCATCCCCCTAATGATTCTATAGCGACAAAAAGTAGCCTATGTCCTTCCCAGGGTCTCAAACTGTCGTTTTACCAGATTTGAATTTGAATCGGTCCAGTAGTTTCGGTGCCTATTCAATACAAACACAAATTTTTCCTCTTTATATAATACTTGTAGTTCCGCGCGACTTCGCCCGCAAGAGTTGGATTTTTCATATAAACTTTCATCCCCCATTTCACCCCCTTAATGTTTTTATATCGCGACAAAATGTAGCCTATGTCCTTTCCAGGGTCTCGAACTGTCTCTATACTAAATTTCATCTTAATCGGTTCAGTGGTTTAAGCGTCAAGAGGTAACAAACAGACAGACACACTTTCGCATTTATAATATAAGTATGTATTAAATGATACTGAACTCTATGTCATCAGCATAAGGTAGAAATATGGTTGCGCAGATTTGACAGATCAGGGTAGGTTGATGTAGGCCCATTGCACATCTTATTATCGCTATTATTTGTCATCTCTATGTAAATCACATTGTTGTTTCTTATGGTGATTGGTGTCAAATAAAGAGTTATTTATTTATTTCTTTCCTTGATGTTTGATATGCTGATAAAATTGGAATATTTCTTCAGCAATGTGGCTTATCACATTTTCTGTTCCATTGGCCCAAGCATTAGCAGTTTAAATTATGTTGTTCAAAAAGCATACGCGAGTATCTGAATACTATTTTAAATTTTGTAAGGGCCAACCGTATCAAATTCATCGAAGGCACCTGCAGGCGTTCCGCCCAACTAGATGGCTTTCAGACTGACGTCTTATTGGTTCTAAAGCCATTTTGAAAGCAATCCAGGTATCAGCCAGGTTAGGCGGTAGAGCTTTGATGTAGCACAATAAGATTCGCGCTATATTTCTTATCGCCCTCTTACATTAATTTACCCAAATATGTAATCTTGAGTGCGTTACATTCGTTGCTTGGCAATAATTCTAAAGAACTAAATATTTTCGTTTGATGGCTTTAAATCTGTTTTCCTTAATTTCAAGGGGGATGATTCTTATTAAAATTCCAATTACGCCTCTTATGTTACTCATACAAAATAACTCGGAAATAATTGGACGTAAATTTTACGAGGTATGAAATAAAATATACAAAATCCGTCGTAATACCCTGGGTCAATGAGGAAATAAGCTGACTAGCAAATTCTTTTATTTGATAAATATTATTCAGAGGGGCAACTGTTTACAAATTGATTATTATTCTAGGTGCCTCTAGTGATTCTAGTTTAACTTTACCGTAAGATGGCCGGCGTGCTTAACTATGCCTTATTTAAGTAATCAAAGGAAAGAAAATATTGCATATATTACAACAAAATCCTGACTGGTATGTTTAGAGGTGCTAAATATAAACGGTCTTTATCTAATGGTCGTAGATATAGGTACCTAAGTACAATTCTCCTGAAACGCCTGGTCAGGGCCCGTGACAAGATGCAATCTATTCTAAAGCAAAGTTCCCTATCGCTAACAAAATGTATGAAACTGACATTAGCCATAGAAATATCACGTGAGTTTTGCATGCATATATTGACATTTTGTTGGCGAGAGCGAAGATCACTGTAGAAAAATTGCGTCTTGTCTTGTCTAAAGGCTTGGACGCCCTAGATTTGGGCTGAAAAGATAAAGAAAAGAGGAACCTGCGTGACCTACAAATAGCTAATTGGCAAGGGCTTACGCAGGGTCGGAAAGAGTGACGTCTTCTGGTGTCGAAACAGAAGTAAGTACTTACGACAGCACGTCAAAGTCAACACTGTGAAATCTTGTGCAGCGGTAAAAGGGTTGATTTTGCAACAGAAATGCACAATCTAATGTGCTGGCCATAGTACATTTCCCGCTCTCTCCTAATGCCTTGTATCACACACAGTGGGAGTGTGTGGAGCTCGATGTCACCCCGAGGCGTCGTTCGGGCGCCAATAATGTTTTTTGTACCGGATTCCTTTATATACGAGCGCCTGAAAGTGAATTATAAGTTGCGCGAGATGAAGGATCACTGAAAGGGAATGTGCTATTCCGAAAGGTTCGGGTTGATGTAGATTTAATGAGTTCCCAACGGAAGAGTTCCGATCCTATTTCGTGTTTAGAAAAATGTATGTGTGTACGTTACTGCAAATAAGAATTGGTGGAGAGACACAGTACATTTTGACAGATTTTTAGATTGTTGACTGTCTGAGTGGTTCGCGCTCCGGACTACGTAACCCGAGTTTGCGGGTTCAAATGCCGCTAGGCATTTGTACCTAAGTCATGGATGACTACGAAACGTATATAAAGTGTAGATACACTGTAAATGATCTTCGATAGTAGAGGTAGTAAAAATCAAAAGCGGACTGTATTTAAAATGAAAGTTATAATTTAAGTCGACTAGGCTACTTTACAATAAGGCAGAGACAGTGACCGCTCACTTAGATGCTATGGAGAGGAGTGGTTGAGCGGGCATCGGTGTTCGCCGGCGAACCGAACATCGCTCGGTTCGATGTTCTTCGCCGGTGCTCGGAGGTCCTCGTCCCGTGCGTGTCGTAGGTACGTTACATATCACGAGGCTAGTGCGTGAACATACACTTACACTGTAGATACACTAGAAGTGTAGATCTATTCGTTTTGCTAGTCGCCACTGAAGTTTGGGGCTAGGTAATTTGTGTGTTTGTTGAAACAATACATTTATTTATTTATTGTTCAATTAATGGCTTGTGTCCGAGACCTCGTCTACTTAGACTCGATGGTAGTTTGAGTTATTTCGAGACAGATAACCCAACACTCGGCCCGGCCCGGGATTCAAACCCGGGACTTTGAGGATACCCAGCGTGCTGGCCACTAGAGTAATGAGGCAGTCATAAATATATATTATATACAGTTTATAACTATAAATATTATAATACATGATTATGTAAAAAAATTACAATTGTAAAAAGGGTCCTTGTGGTAAGGTTCCCAGGATGCTGGCAGCATTACCCCGCTGAATAGCGATGCCTATACGTGCAAGGTAGCTGCCAGCTCTTGGGTCACCACTGATGTCAATCAGCCTCTTGGAAATCTCTTTTTTTTCCTATATATACAGTTTTAAGCATGAAGGCATAGATTAGTCAGACCTTTTAGCACAAAACCTATAAAACCACACATTTTTATCTTACTTAATCACACGTCGCAAACACGTAATTTCGAATTCAATTTAATTAATCCTTGGTTAAGAACAATAGCCCGTGCCTCGGATAAATAGAGCACAATATATAAAGAGGGGTCCACCGCGGTTTTCTAACTTTTCACTCTAAAGGGTTTTTTCGATGGCCGGGGGGTGTGGGGTGGGCCCCCGTGGGTCAGCGGTCGCCTGAACAAATACGCGAAAGTGCCCCCGGGTCGCTAATTCGATTCCTATATCTATATTAGCTATGTCATAGCTATGTTAATGTTGGGATTAATGCGTATGTGTTTAGGTTGTTCGGAGTATGAGTCTTCCATTTTTGGTTGGTCGCTGTTTCATTTAAAGCTATTTGTTTGGATGTCTAAACATGAGAATATCGTGTTTAGTTGAAGTAGAAGGTTTAACTTTGTTAATTATTTACAATTTCGTTAGTAAAATTTATGTAAGTGCTTGTTAAAGTTATGTAAGTGCTAAAGTAACAGAAGAATATTTATACACATATCAACAACAATATCGAACAACAAAAACAATAAGAACTTTCGCTCGTGTGACGATTTGATGCATCGGACAAGCTCAGGCACCAAATCTGCCATAAAATATGTAAATCAAATATACAGATATAATAGGAGCGTCGGTGGCGCAGTGGCTAGAGGGTTGCCTCTCATGCGGGAGGTACCGGTTCGATCCCACGTGCCGCACCAATGACTTTTTCTCAGTTATGTACATTAGTTGTTTCACCAATCGATGCTCTTACGGTAAGGGAAAACATCGTGAGGAAACCTGCACATTCAGGTAACTGCATGTGTAACCATGATCCAAACTGGTCAGGTTCCCCGGTAACAGGATCACGGGGGTTAGATGGCAGTCGCTCCACTGTAATTACCTGATCTGCCACATCCTGGACCATGGTCAGCGGACCCTGGGCCCTTGCGTGCTAGTGCACAACCGGGATAACACTAGGAGGATGATGAGGATGATGAAATATCCAGATAGGCACCTACATTAGTTTGAAACAGACTGGAAAGTCCATACATTCTCGACATAAGTAGTAGGGGTTAATTTCTGGAAGAAAAATCGCTCAGAGTTTTGATTCAATTCATTTTTATTCCAATACAAAACATGTTTTGTGTAAGAACCATTACAGTAATACTTAATGATAAATTAAATTAAATTAACACACAATTCTAGTCATTGAACAAAAAATGTTTTGTACTTCAGATTAGCGAGGACAAAGTTTGAAAATAGTTTTAATGTCTCTTTTCTGTAAAATAAATAGGTATGCAATCGCTATCCGCAGCAGAACCCCATAAGAATACCTGTAAATAAACTAACTGAACCTTTTTGTACTTTAGTTAATACTATGAATACTAACTAAAATAAACAAGCCTTGGTGTTTCAAAGTCAGTCACACGTCTAATGTTTCTAACCGCAAAGGCAGCTGAAGCATGTCTCCCAGCCAGAGTGTCAACATGTGGTTCATTTCAACTTCCAATCCAATGAAATGCCCAAAAGATAGTTGAGTTTGATAGATCTCTCTTTATTATTCAATACCATGAAAAGATGTAATGTTTGAGCTTAAAAAAGATATCCTAGCAATTTTAAATGTAGTGTTTAATAAAATATTTATCAATTATGTCCCGTAACCAATATTGTCAAATTTAATCAAATAATATTTGAAATTAGCCATCTAGCTATGAACCTTGTCAACTTTTTATTTGCTTATAGTTTGGATGGCTCTACCTATCGCACCAACTTACTGTAATCGTCACCAAATGTCAAAAAAGAGTTTCATTCTTAACCGCATCATCGCTTACCACAAGGTAAGATTGCGGTCAAAATGTTTGCCTATTAGATAGATAACTCTTTAAAGCACACCATAAAAGTTACAACAATACAATTTACACAGAAAGATGTACAAATGAGGCGGTCTTAACAGCACTAAACTAACGGCACTAAAAGCGAATTCTTTCAGACAAATTTTGGGTATAGGAAATACTTAATCACAGGAAGGGGGTGATTGGTGCAAAAGACACTTTTTAAATAATAGGTACGACACAAATTAATAAAAAACACACTATTGACGTTTCTTATGTAACTTGTAGCTGACCTTAAGATTTTTTTTAGATTGAACGCCACGCAGTTCGAAACTACTGGAAATCGTAATTAGTTTCAAACGCATCCGGCGCGAACCGGCCCCACGTGTGTGTGCGTGTGTGCGTACACAGGTGCGATCGGTGCGCGTGTGTGCGCCCGCGCCGCGTTCTAAGGAGTAGACCGCCAGGGGTGCAGCACCCCTGGTAGCGGGTAGGTGACAATTAGGTAGAGTTTTAGAAGAAAACAAATTCAAAGTTAATAGCTACATTGCTGACAAGTCTAAGGCTCAAATGCGACTTATAATGACAATAAAATAAATTGTTTCAACAATCACACCAATTACCTAGTCCCAAACTTAGCTTCAGCGTGTGCTATGCTAGTACTTAGGTACAAATGCTCGTGCTCATCAGACAAACAGTTGCCCTTTCCGGGTTCAAATCCCGCAAGGGGCAAATGCCGCTGGTTTAGTACACTAAAAAAATGATTGGTTAACAGTAACCAAAATTTGGCTACTAGTAGGCCGTAATCTAGTGACTTGCAAACTTATGTTAACTTCTGTTAACAAAACTAGTTTGTTACTGATAACCAAAAGTTGGTTTATATTTAACAAAAATTGACTTCCTAACAACAAAACCTTCAACTAACAAAACTAGTTTTGTTGATCCTTTTTTTCAATGTAGTTAGATAACGTATGCCCTCTGCCCTTATATGTGTATGAACACACATAAACAAGATTTAATTCGTAATAAGGGTTAGGGTCCCAGCTGTGTTTTTGCAATACCCACAAAAATATAAGCTCTGAAAGTGGTTTAATTAAAAACATTACTTATTGGTGATCTTGCTCATCACACAATCGCGGAATTCACATCTGCAACTGCTACTCCGGAGAAACAACACAAGTAGCTTCAATAGTCAATTATATTCTCTACTTGCACCAACAATAATCTTAGGAGCAATAAAATATTATAATCAGCTCATTTCACCCTATTTACAATAAAAACTCCAAGTTCCACTCTGACAAAAAACCTGCTAACACCAAATTACCAAAAAGGTCAAACTTAGTGAATAAATATAAATGTTCCGTACCCCTGGCATAGAGTAATGTTACATGGTAACTGGTCTCTCGGCGGCCATTTTGAAAAAGTTTTTAGTGCTTTCGAATTTCGGGGACCTAGGCCAATGACCCCGCGTAGGGCTGATAGGCCGGGTTTTCGAGAGCTTTCTTAGCGATGTAAGACCGAAGGAATATTTCGTGTACTTTTAAATGGGACCGAAGTGATATTTCGGATCTTTTTGGCTGTTAATAGTATTTTGTTTATTAAATATAATAAAAAAAATTGGTGTTGGGAATTGTACGTATTTATGAAGATATTTCATATCTTACAAGATGTTTTTTATTGTTCAACAAGAACGTCTACCCGTTAGTTAAATTTCATGCCAAATAGTGTACTACAGGTTATATGGAGATTGTAACTCATTAAGACTGATGAAAAAGGTTGATAAAGATCTTTTGATAATTAAATCATTACGATCTTGTAATGAAGAACTGAGAATATGTTTTGTTAGTAAAATCACTAATACTAGACACAATCTTGAGTGAATTATGTTTTCACTCAAGATTGTGTCTAGTATTAATATTGTTTTGAGCAATTCGTAGATAAACTAAAAAATCGCATTGACGTTTTAGCAGATATTGTTATTATAACAATTTAATACTTTTTTTTTATTAATGTGATCGAATGAAATGTCTGTAATAAAAAGAGAGAACTTGGTGTGCTTTTATTATTCAATACCTAGTTATTGTTTTTTGTCAAACAATAATATCTTATTATGAGCCAACTTTTTGCTGCGATTATCTTCAATCTTGGTTTAATAATAATGGGCAACTTCATCTATTATCTGTCTATTTTTACTTGCATAGGACATCACGTAATCGATTTTTTTTTCAAAAATATTACGCAATAGCGACTACATAAACAGTTAAATTATTTAACCCAGTATTTAACCTAATTTTGTTCAAAAAGGTATAAATAAATTGTTTCAACAAACACACCAATTAACTAGCCCCAAACTAAGCGTGAGCTTGTGCTATGGTGACTAGGATAACGGATAGACATACGAGTACTTATATACATTTATAAACATCCATAACTTAGGTACAAATGCTCGTGCTCATCAAACAAACATTTGCCCCTTGCGGGATTCGAACCCGCAACCGCCTGGTTTAGAAGTCCGTGGCGCGAACCCCTACACAAAGACGGTCGTCAAAGTATAAAACATGTACCCAAAAATATTTAAGTTAAGTAATTGAGAAAAAGGGAATAAAGAGCTCCTTTACACTTGGAACTTAGATTTAGGGCGTACTCATGCCGTGATATATCCCATCCCTTGTACATTCAATAGAAAACTTTTTACTTTATTTTCACAAATTAGGAAACAAGCTGCCAGTTTTTTCGGAATGTGTCTGCTAAAACCCAGTGTTTTAAAATTAACTTTCATGTAGTTAGTTGGCTAATAGAGGCTCATAACAGCGGAGTGCAAAACTGTGTACTGCTCCAGATATCATTAGCGCTTTATATTTGGACTGGATGGGTTTACAACATTAGACAGACATGACCATTAAAATTAACATGTAAAATAAAAATAAAATCCACGGGTTTGCCGACTAAAGCCGATTTTGGCGAAACTAGTTTATGTCACTTTTCGGTGGCGTTTTTTTTTTAAATCTAAGTTTTAGGAATGAATGACTCACTCGTGATTTAACCTAATAGAGAAGCGCTTTTCTAATTGGGTAGCTAATAGCTTAGCCCTGTGTTAAATCCGGTACTAAGTTTTTGGAATAACGGGGCTGGAGTTTCCTGTAGTTTCAAAGTGGCAAGTGGAAAAAACAATCACATAGAAGCGCTTTTTTTCACTTAATTTATCATTAGTTTTCTTCTTTTACACGAACATTACATTCTTATTATACTTTCTCGTACCAACCATACTCTCACAATAATAGCCACGAAAAACACTGCGAAAAACTTTTTTTTTAAAAGTTTTTAAATATTAGATATTTTTGCATTTGAAAAAATGGCCACCAGAGGCGGGAATCGAACCCCTACTTGCTTCCCAACACAAAACTTGTCGGTGGCAATAGTTTTAAGGCCAGTGAAATAATTTAAAAATAAAGTACCTGCTTACCTTCGAATAAAAATAATGTCGTTCCGTCATCATTATCTTGGCGTTACCTATCCGGGTTGTGCACTCGCACGCCCAAGTTCCGTTGACCATGATCCAGGATATGGCAGATCAGGTAATTACAGGTGAAGCGACTTACATCTGACTTCTAGCTTCGGTTCTAAGATTTTTCTTTGATTTCAGAACTATTTCAACAGATTTTGCTTATTATGAGTTTTATGAGCAATAAGTCGTATCATATTTACTATATATACAACTTATTAATAAAAATTAAGATAAATTACTTAATACAACACAAAAACAAAAGTTATAAAAAGGGTCCTTGTGGTAAGGTTCCTAGGATGCTGGCAGCATTACCGCGCTGGATAGCGATGCTTATACGCTGAGCAAGGTAGCTGCCAGCTCTTAGGTCACCACTGATGTCAACTAGCCTCTTGGAAATCTCTTTCAAAAGATTCAAAGTACAGCGATATTTCTTATCTCAAAGAGACACAAGCTTACGTACTAGACAAGAATATACAGTGTGAGTCTTTAAAAAGTGCACATAAGAAAATGGGTAAAACTAGACCCATTTTTATCGAAGGAAAAATATTTAATAAATGTCTGAGTTTTCTTTTTTAATTTTTATTGATTTTTTAAAGTTTAATTACCTTTTGTTGACTTATTGCAAAGAAAACCTTATAACTTTTTATCTAGGAGGTATATCCTAATGAAATGAAAACAATTATAATGGTAAATAACAGATAATACTAAGAAAATGCATAAAATGCCTAGAAAACGTCAACAAGTAATAATAAAATGTTACTTTTTAAAAAAACCTGTATTTTAATTGGTGTTTTTTTTAATTATTTGATAAATTCCTCCAAATAATGCCCATATTACAGGTGGTTCTTATTACTTTGTGTTATTGTTCATAGTATCACCTTTGTAAAACCAAAAATTCCATGTCTCTATCCCTATCACAACTTTAGCAATAAGCATTTGAACTAAGTATCTCTGGGCGCGCCATTCAACGCTTCGTTGCTAAGGGTGGCTCTAGATTAGTTTTTTTTTTCGTTTTCTGAGTATTTTATGTATTTTATTAGCATCACCTGTTATTAACATCATTGCTGTTTTTGTTTTACCAGGATATACGTCTTAGATCAAAAGTTATAACGTTTTCTTTACAATAAGTCAACGGAAGGTAATTTAAATAAAAAAATTAACAAATTTTTTTTTTTAAATTTTTTTACATTTTTTCCGACGATAAAAGGTGGTCTAGTTATACCCATTTTCATATGTGCACTTTTTAAAGACTCACACTGTATATTAATGACGTTTTACTCTAAGTGATACTATAAGGGCTCCGGTTATCCTTTTGAGGTGTGAAATCATAAAAAATTAAAATTCCGTTTTAGTTTTTAAGACATTCGTAGTTCTCATTCAAATTGGTCTACGACGTAGACGCCTACGAAATATACGTTTGCTACGGCGTAGTCTAGGCTAGAAGCGTCGTAGCAGACTACGAACTCTTCCGCGTTGAATAGAAAGACATAATTGCCCACCCTAATAGAAATGACATAACATATATTTATACAGAAAGATTTACAATAACCATAAAAATATTTCTACTGATTGCTGAAGAAATATCTGGATTAAGACATTTGAATCAACAAACTGAATCGTAACGGCATATGTTATATACACACTTTAGCAAAATAAAAAGTTTAGTCGTAATCTCGTAAGAACTGTAATACGACAGTGTCCAAGTTTCAAACCCCAATTTATGCATTCTAAATGCAGAGAAACGCATTTATTATCTCGAATATGAAAGTGCACTTAAAACGGAAATCACAAAAGTTCCATAAAAGCTGTGTTTGTATGTCTATTAAGATATATAATAAAATTCCTCGTGACATTAAAAATAACACACTTAATGTCTTCAAGGGTCAATTGTATAAATGGCTTATTGATCAAAAAATGTATGACCTCAAAGATCTACTTGACCGACCAGTTTATTAAATAGTCTCTGACATAAATATTCAATTTTATAATAGTTTAATTTAATTTATAGAATTTAGAATCACTTTTTATTGACATTGTAAATTTTTGCTTATTTTTACCTTATTGTATTTGCATGCTAACAATTTTGGCAAGACATGTGCACTGTATTTATTGTAACATCCATTTATACCATGTTCTTACGCAAATAAAAGAATTATAAATTATAAACGCACATAACGCAGTTGTCAAATTATTAGGACACAAGATATTAGCAGGTGAAACTCAAGGCGGCTGCAGATTTTACGGCGAGCCATCACGCGATCGCTCGTTTGACGAAAATAATTACGCGGTAGAAAGCTGAGTCCATCCGAAAAACTCGCCAACAACGCCTGGAAAATTAACAACAACATACCCATAAACAGATAGCAGATAGTTAATATAATACATAATTATTGTCCGCCATTTTTCTACGCACTTTCATACTGGCACACAAACGCGCCACGTACTGACGTAACCGCACGCACACACGCCCACCGCCAATAAATAGATTGAACTAAACGGTGAAATTTAAAAAAGGAACAAAACGAACGAATCGCGAACGCACACATCCGTACTTAATGCAACCCAATCATTAACCACGGCATTTTAAAATTCGACTTTACACTCTTTCATTTACCGTTGAAAATGGGGCACAAGAGGCCTTCTTGTTGAACTAGCATGTTAACATACATGCATGAGGATGACGCTACCAACACAAGCATGAAATTTTTGACTGTAGAAACACCGATTTTTTTCTTTTGTGTGCGTTGAAGCTCGTGTGTAAGTGCATCATTGCATTCTTTCTGCGCGTGTATTCTGTTCACTTTTTTAAATGTGTCTCGTCTCTCCCGCGTCTGTGTGCGCAATTTTGTTGTTCACATGATGGATTCGCGTGTTTGTATTAGTGCCTTTTTCGTTTTTTTGCAACGAGAACACACAGTGGGCCGGGTAAGCAGTGAAAAAATAATTTTAACTGGCACACTGCAAAGCGTGTTTAATTTTCGAGCTCTCTGTCCTGCGCGAAATGGAATGTCATTACGTTTTAAATTACGAACGTCGGTTGTTTTTCTTTTTTATTTATTCGGTTTTTAATTCCCATTGTTTGTTGATTGGGACGCGCTATCCGCCGGCTCATCAGGCTTTGAGCTGTTTCTAACGAAATTAGTCGTAAACATAGATTGTATCGTTAGGTTAGTACGACGCGTAGGATCGATATTAGAATTGAAATATTAGACAGATTTCTAAAACAGCATTCTGTTGCGTAATGGAAGAGATGCTAGTTTCGGTACCTACATTCTCAAACATATACCAAGAGGTCAACTTTATCTCAATACCATGGATTAGACGAAGGAAATGTATTTTCAACCCCTACGGGAGGACCAAATCCTTTATGTATCGAAATTAGAAAAAAAATTGGGTTGGTACCCAATTTTTTTTATGGATTTCATTCTACTGTTTTCTTGGCGTGATTAACATACGTTGCCATACAGCTTTCTAATAATGAGGCCTGCGGACAGATAGACAGACAACCGGACGGACCCATAAGGGTACTTGTGGATTACGTAACCCTGAAACGGGAAAGCATTTAGAAATCACGAGAAATTACCAGTAATTAGTAATTAGCTTGTAGTAAGATAAACTAGTACTTACAGGTTTTTATTTTTTTAACCGTATTTTCACAAAACATGTCTTAGACCTCGAATAGAATCCATACTTTAATATTATAAATGCGAAAGTGTGTCTGTCTGTCTGTCTGTTACCGCTTGACGCTTAAACCACTGAACCGATTGAGATGAAATTTGGTATGAAGACAGTTCGAGACCCTGGAAAGGACATAAGCTACATTTGGTCGCGATATAAAAACATTAAGGGAGTGAAATGGGGGATGAAAGTTTATATGGAAAATCCAACTCTTGCGGGTGAAGTCGCGGGGAATCACTAGTAGACTATAATTCGAATCCTTAATCAGCCGCTAAACGTCGATTGACAGTTAATTTGACAGAATTCTCATAAACAATATATCAAATATTTTAAACCGGCTGATTAAAAAATAAACATGAGTTGGCAAACTCCAGGCTAAGAACCAACTTGGCCCACTTCCGCACGTCCGGATTTGCTAATCCAGACTTGTGCAAGTGGGCTTTCAACTCAGATAATAGGCCTTGAAAAAGTCTGGAATAGCTAATCCGGACGTGCGCAAGTGGGCATTAGAAAACATGTTTTAAAATAAAAGCAAAACGCATCCTAATCGGTTCACCCGCTTAAAAGCTACGGTGCCACAGACAGACAGGTTTCCTAAAAAGGTCTGATTACCAATGTAGATTCCTCTGGTCAGTGCCTCTAAGGCCAGGTTACTAAAGTTCATGGCTTAGGGTAAATCTAATCTAGCGTTGCCGCACTATCGATGTTTTATTATCGATAGTTGACCTCGAAAATCATCTTAAATATCGATTAGACCTATCGATAGTATCGATAGCTTCATTAGAGTTAATACTATCGTCATATACTATCGGCTCGGACTATTGCAACAACTATCGATCTATTGTTGTGCCCCATCAATAGTGACCTTTTATTTAATAGTATTGTGAATATTATTTGATGTAGTTAATAAATATTCTGAAGCTTGATTTAATCTTGATATAGTAAGTGATGTCACGTAAACGGCATGACATACATAGTAAAATAAAAATTACGGTGGATTTATATTTCAAAGTCATTTAAATAATTAATTAGACAATTAGGTAAGTACACAACAAATACTATTAAATATAAGGCCACTTTTAATAGGATAAAACTTGATAGTATCGATAGTTGTTGCAATAGTCAGAGCCGATAGTATCGATACTCTCGATAGTGATTTTAACATTGAACTTTAATACTATCGATAGTATTGGTCTGTTTCAATAGTATTTATAATAACGGAGCTACCGATACTATCCATAGACAATCAGTACTATTGCTTTTGCCTCAACTATCGATAGTCTATCGAAAAACTATCGATAGTGGACTATGAAGCGGCAACGCTAGTCTTATTGATGCGAGTGATTCTCATCTACATTCCTTGCTGCTATTTTAATCTGGCTGGTACGGTTAGAAAAACATGCAAGCTCTTATTTAGTAATTCTTATTTAGCAAGTTTATTGGTAACAGTCAGGTAATAACGATTTATGCAATTTAATTTAATTAATTAATTCAACGGCAAGATGGACAAACGACCTATTCAAGATCAAAGGAACGCACTGGATGCAGTTCGCTTGTCAGGTCTTCGCAGATCACTTTGGAAACCTATGGGAGAGGCCTTTGCTTAGTTGTGGACGTCCTGCGCCTAATCATGATAATAAGGAATATATTCAATTCCAAATATGTATGTTTTATAAATAACCCTGGTTCATAAGTAAATTGTTGGAAATATTATTAGAATATTTCCGCTTAAACAATATAGTTGAACATTAGTACTAGTCTGTTTTCAAATTCCAAACAAAATTTTCAGTGTTATTTTATAGTGCAGAGCATGGAATCCTGTATTATTGGGAATAATTCCACCTATTCAGTATTATACTATTGCATGGTTGCAATATATTTAATTTTGTCGTTTTTGTAACTTAAATAATAGATTATAATAGTATTGAATTTCGCTCACAAAAATTAATCGACTGTGTCATCCTGTGGGACTCGAACCCACGTCCCTTCGCTATCCGGGCGAGTGCTCTTACCAACTAAGCTACGGAGGACGTTAGTCAGACGACAAATTTTCGTGAGTCCTTACTACGCCAGTGAGCCACGTGCTACGTGAGTGAGTGGGATCGAGTCCCACCGAATGACACAGTCGATTAATTTTTGTGAGCGAAATTAAATTTGATTTCGTAAAAACTTGCAAAATAATTGCTTAAGTTATAAAAATAATTATAAGATTATAATAGTGCTTAATGTTGTAAAGATAATAGTACGGAACCCTTCATGCGCTAGTCCGACTCGCACTTGGCCGGTTTTTTTGCGTTCGATCCTTCGATGCACGTCTAACCCGCGTCGCGTGACCTTGCCGGGCGGTCGTTCCTCCGCTCGTCGTCTGCGCTTGCGCCGTTTTGTCAGCCGCGCCTCGATTAGGCTAGTTTAATAAGCACTTATTAAACCATCCTAACTAGGATTCTACTACTAAGATCCTACTTAGGTAGGGAGGAACCTAAGTGGTGAACTGAAATTGATTCCTCTAGCGCAGCCACTCAAAGTATGTCTTGGTCTCTGACATAAGAGAGCTCTTTTCCTGTATTGCGCTGCCTCTTGCCAGTCCGCAACTTTTAACTCCTGCAGATCTGACACAAAGGTATTCTGTACTGGTGGCTTGAGAGTCCGGAAAACCAAGAGATCGAGGAACTGGTCGCTGAACCCAGCATCTTGGGAGAAGTCAAAGCCCAGAGACTTCGCTGGATGGGCCATCTCGAATGAATAGGGGAGGATCGCAACACCAGAACAGCGTATCTCGGAATACCTAGCCGCGGCCCCATCGGCTGATCCAGATACCGCTGGAACAGCGATTACATCTTTCTATTTCGTAAGAAGTATCCTAGTTAGGCACTTATTTCAGCATCTTTTTTATAGCATCCTAACTAGGATCCTAATTTGGATCGTTATTAGGAAGGTAGGAACCTAATAAGTGAATTATTCTGCGATTACATGTTATTGTTTTGTAAGTAGAATCCCAGTCATGCACTTATTAAACCATCTTATTTGTAACATTATAACTAGGAAGGTAGGAACCAATCGAATCTCATATCGTAGCCTACGAGTACTTAGGATCTGATTAGTTCCTATCTTTCTAGTCAGGGTTCTAGTAAGGATGCAACAAATAGGATAGTGTAATAATTGCTTTTGGATGCTACAAATAAGATGGTGTATGTACTTTACTATTAAAATATGAAATAGGATTAGGCAGGTACAATTCTATGGCGCAACATACGAGTACAACGCAATTACAGTACAAAGATTAAAATAAAAATTGTAGAAAGTAGAATTATGCTTACTTAACTTAAACTTTTTCGGTCGGATAGCTTAGCAACCCTGGCTTACTGTCCTACCTACGAATGCACCTGGAAACAGGACTTTTACGATACCAACTTAGGAACTTGAGTGATACCTATAGCATTGAGTCAAAAGCCTTTTACATGAACTATCTTCGGTCGCATTTTAGCCTACCATCATCATAATTTTGACAGACATTTGACATTGCGGTCAAATGTCTGTCAAAATTATTATTAGAAAAAAAACATACCTGAAACAATAGAAAAGCAATTAGATTTATAATAGAAAAACTATGTTCCTTTAGAATGGCATTTTAGATACCTGGTACTTGTTTGTACGTATTAAGCTTGAAAGTATGTGTACCTATACTCGTAACACACCGTAGACATTAACAAAATATTCTTAAAAGGTTGTACAATTAAGGCATTATTATTATCCAATTAAACCTTCGGGTGAAAAGTATAACTCGACCAACTAGACGAATGTCAAATGACAAACGAAGACGAATACAACAACAATCCCGAAGCCAGTTACAAGGAATGTTGTAACAATTCAGATGAAATGCCTAAGTTTATTTTACCAACATTGCTTTTTAATTCCTATCAATATTTTCGTTGTATTTGTCGTTTAACATTCGTCTAGTTGTCTTGGTCGGGTAGTATGTATTTAATAAGTTTAGATTTTTAAGTTATTAATAGGTATTGTAGTTTCTGTCATTTTATTAGTTCAAACCGTGCAATACCTAAGATTATTTCGATATTTTATAGTACTGTGGACGCTGGCGTACTATACGAAAAATAGTGTTAAAAAGGCTGTGCCACCTAGGCTATACTACAACTACATACCTGAATACTGACTTTGGCAACCAAAATCCTTGAGTAATTCTGGATCTACACAGCATTGCTCCAATTGAATATCGCAATTACCTATCCTTATTTTAACACACAGAGTACGTTACAGCTTTATTATTTCAGTAATGAAAACACAAACCCACACTTAACTGATAAAACACAAAAAATCTAGTATATCGATATTGCCAGGGCAAACACACAAAGCTGCCACTGCCACGGAACGCTAAATGAAGTGAACTACAATAACTTGACATTAGGAATATTTGAAAATCGAACCTACCCTTAATTTTGTTTTTTAAATTACTTTTTGTTCAGTCTTGTTGTAAGACTAGGCTAAAGGTTTTATTGGCAAGAATTAAAATTGTTCTTTTTTGCAAAAACAACTGTTTACGAAATAGAATTAAATTGCTAAAATGTTTTCGATTAGTAGTTATTTTTATTTATCCATTAAAATCTAAGATGAAAACTGCCAAAAAATAGTGAAACAAACAAACAATTTAGTTTCTAAGAACGGTAAATAGTACCTATGTTGCTACATATTCAGGGATTTGTATATACTTTAATAAATTCGATTTTTAAAAATACTGCACATTACATTGTACCTATAAAATGAAGTCACTCCCGCTGTATGTTTGCTTAGGTCTTTTAATCTTCCAACAGATTAAATATATTATTGCACTTGAAAAAATGACCGCCAGAGGCGGGAATCGAACCCGCCTTCCTCGCATGCCGGGCGATTGCCTAACCTCTCGGCCACCCTGGCGTTGGCAGAGCCTGTCGAAATTTTCAAGTGCTTCTTAACGCTGTAATGCCGCGTTGCTTTCATCAATGTTATTGGGATTACACCCTAAACACTCGAAAGAAATACTTTTCCAAGTATTTAACAATCGAAAGATGAAGCTTGCAAATACGATAAATTATTGTTTTTAAGTGATAAGCATTCAATTTGCAATAATTATATTATTATATTATTCCAACAGATTTTTATGCAGTTTTCAGCAATAGATCGATAATACAGTGATTTGAAAATCAATTACCATTAATCTTTTTATCGTTTTCAAACACTGTTATGGAAGTTATTTTTGATAAGTTGAAAAAAAAAACTGACAGTTGCAATATGTACAATGTTAAAACTAGTAACTCTCACGTGACATAGGCGGAACAGTGTGTACACACGCCAAAACACACCTTTGTCGCTTAAAAAAAGGTGAAGAAGAAATAATAAATAAAAAGTCCTAATCATTATTCTATTCTTCATAGGCGTTAATATTTAATAAATCTTGTTCGCTACAAACATTTATCAAAAGCAGCAAGGGATAGGACGTATAAATCGCAGCCTTTGCCGGGGGAAAGTGGCTAAGAAAAAATCAATTTCCTCGCATGTGCACACGCTCACATACGCGCGCACCGACTAGAGGGCATTGTAGTGTGTGTACTAACTGCAGAAAAGGCTAAGAAACGATAAGTATAAGATTTTATTATGATTTTTGAGATGCGGACAAAATTGTTGAATAATTGACGTCGTGCATCACGTAGTATAATTGTGAAGATTAAAAAAACATTTTTACTTTATAGATCATGTTGGAGGTCAGATGGCAGTCGCTCCACTGTAAAAACCTGATCTGCCACAACCTGGATCATGGTCAGCGGATCCTAGGCCCTCGCGTGCGAGAGCACAACCGGGATAACACTAGGAGGTTGATTTTATACATTATGTTACCAGACAAAATAAAAAGGTCCTCAAGTTAAAGTCAACGCTACCTGGTGGCAATTTGGCGTAATTTTGCTTTCTTTAATTTTTCAGAAAATTTATTCTTACTTATCTGGAATACAATAATCATGCAACGCCAATGTTCTAATCGATTTTTCTGTTTAACGATTTATGTGTATTTTTTATTATTAGCCAGTAATGCAGCTTTTTAAAAGTGAAATGCGAAAAAAAAGTCCTAGTTTTCTGCTTTTATTAAACCTTTTTGTTATGGCCAAACTACAACTATCATGTTATATTATTAGGGAACCCATTTCAGTATTCGTAAATCCGGATCGCTTGAAGTCAGTTAAGTTGATGAAACTTGCGTGAGTTACTTTGAGCCAAAACCGATTATGCATTATGAAATCAATCATATTGCGAAAACCTTTCCCGTTCAGCGGATTATAGCATTTACTCGTATTAATTGCACTCATCAAATTCTGCAAATAAATTGAATGGTTTTGTTGGAACAGCCTCAGTGTTCGGTTCGAATCGCTTTGGATTTATTATTGTTTTTTGAACGCCTCTCGTGGTCTAGTTTATTTCAATAACTTTATTTTCATGAATATTTTTATTTTATAAATAGACTAGCTTTTGGAGATACGTTATTGATTATTTTAGTAAACAATTTATGTACTTACCAAAATGAAATATACATAAATAGATAGTCATTTCATTTTTCCATTTACCTTACTCTGTGTCTTCAAGCAATATAACTACAGACAACATTGGAATGATGATTGATGGCTTCTTCTTGTTTTTCTTTAACTGTCTACTCTAGCTTTATATTTTTGAAGACCAGTACTAACAAAGCATTATCAGTACCGTTGTGCAGGTCCTCCTTGATGGCTTTATTGCTATCATGCTTGAAAAACGACGCCAATCCAAACTGCTTCTCTGCTTGTGCCCGCTGCGCTTAAACTCATTTTCTCACTCATAAAAAATAACCCACCGCTCAAATCCCCAAGACACTGGACAGTGAAACCAATGCAGATGACAATAAATTGTTTTGTTTCAACAACACACACCAATCATCTAGCCCCAAACTAAGCGTGAGCTTGTGCTATGGCGACTAGGATAACGAATAGACATACTTATACATATACGTTTAAAAACATCCATGATTTGATGGTACAAACGCTCGTGATCATGACACAAACTTTTGCCTTATGCGGTTTTTGAACCCGTAATATTTGGTTTTGTAGTCCGGAGCACGAACCACTTCCCCAAGAGTCGTCTTCGCCAGAAGTCAGATTTTCCATACAAATTTTCATCCCCCATTCTAACCCTGTGATTTTATATCGTGATAAAAAGCAGCCTATGTCCTTTCTAAGGTCTCAAACTATATCTGTACCAAATTTTATTTGAATCGATTCAGCAGTTTCGGAGCCCATTCAATACAAACAAACAAACAATCAAATCTTTCCTCTTCACAATATTAGTGTAGATATCCTCAACTATTTTGCTATCGCTACAAAACTTACTAGTGTGAGTGCTAGACGACGACTAGACGCACTGACCCACTGCCGGACGACCTTGCGTTTCTTATGTTGTCGCTGCGTCTCGCTCGCTCGTGCTGCGAAGTTTTCCGTCCCTGTCGTGCGTGCCGTCTATTCATAGTCAAGACGTTGTTCAAGGCTGCGACATGTCTGGACAGGTCACGGCGATAGGGTTGAACAGGGTGGAGTTGAGGGTTACTTCAAGGTTACCACTATGGCAGCTTATGCAGTTGCAATAAAGGTTTTTCAACAAAAATGTATAGTCTGATATGCTAACCACTGTACTTGAAACAAGTTTGAGTTGCAATGATACAATTAAAAGAATGTTTAGTTTTAATTACAATTGTCTAAAACAGTGTAATCATGCTTTTTTCTATCCTGGATATAGTACTTTTAAAACCATAAATAGAACAAATATGAACAAATTAACAATATACTTACTTAAAGTTATATATCTGTGCGTTAACTAAGTTGTATGTACCTACATGAAAAAGACAACCCATTTTATTAAAATACGAATAAGAACATTATGACACTATAATAGGTAAATCTGTAAAAAAACCGACGAAACGTCATTAACTTTCTGATCAAAAAACTACTTACACATCTCCAACCTATCATTCTGTAAACAAATCATTCAATTTAACGCAGTTGTTAAAATTATAAGAACTTCATGAACTGTAAGCAACACTTTTAACTTGATTTAAAAAAAAAGTACCCCAAGAGTCGAGATAAAAATAAAATAAGTTGATTTCTGATAATATAATGTTTAGTAATTTAAACTTTATTGCACAACTCAAATCTTGTACAAAATTCGTACTTAACGCCAAGTAGCATTCTACTACTATGAAAACTGTAAATGATTTTTGAGCAAACTTTTTACCTAACAGCTTTTTTCAAGTAAAAAGAAAATATTAAAAAATAAAAGTCGTCGCTGACAACCCTACGCGCCCCTCGTAACATATTTGCGGTCCGTCCGACCCTTAGGGATAGTGGGTGATAACGCACTTTGTTGTTTGGTCGCCATTTTCCCGTTACAATATGAGTAGTTTATCTATTCTGTTAGAGTTGGGGAAAATTGTTTGCCTTTGGTTGTATCAGAAGGATGTTTGTGTTGTTTTAGGGTTGTTTATTGCAAAATAGAGAAACAAATACGTACTGTATCAATATTTGTAATTATTTTATAAATCGAACAATTAGACCGACTAGAATGTTATGCTAATAACTGAAAGGACGGACTGTTAGTTGTAGCAAATCCACAGCTGCTTACAGTTTTCCAGTATATTCAAGGATAAGGTCCATCATTTATTAGTTTTTTATTAGTAACTTGTTAAATGTTTAATAGTAAAAATAATGAACGTTTTGTAGAGCCGACTTAAGTTACAGACTACATTGGCCTTGAATACATTGAATAAAAAAATAATAAAAAATGAATTTCTCTCAACGTCATCTGAAATAAGATAGAAAAACTGAGTGTTACGTACAAACAAAGGTATTTTACTACGATGTGAGTGAGCAGAAAGCGGTTTTTGGACTTTTTTCTTTACTTGTGCTGTAATTAATTAATACCTTCATTCTTGCCAAGTTTCATGATTATATTTCTATCTATAGCAAGCAACAAAGTCATAAGTATTAAATTAACAATAGCATCCAATCCCCAACACAGTAGGTCCTACATCCAAAGTGTTATTCTATAATCTTAACTATGTAGTACTAAAAAGCTTACTAGAAAACTCTTATCTAATTGTACACCAAACACAGACTCTATTGTCCGCTGAGCAAAAATGCATTCCAATCGAAACTGAATAACAGTCACACTTCCTATTAAGGGCCGTCTAGACGTGTTTTTGTCTGGAACTAAAGGTCGTTTTTCATGTGATAGGTGACCGCTAGGCGAATCTATTATTATAGTAATATAGGGTTCAAGACACACAAAAATACGCCAAGTGCATGTCGGGCCACAGTTGCGAAAGAAATATAGATAGTTGTAATTTAACTTAATTTAATTTAACTGAGTGTACATTTTATCATTGAAGAAAGAGTGATTATCACTTCAAAAAAAGATTCAAAATATCAGTTTACTTAAAACCGTCATCTAAATTATCTAAACTCGATTTCAGGGTTTAATGCCTCCAAATATTTATGAGCTATGAAATTGTTCATAAGATTTAAATAGGGAAATGACAAAATCGTACCTATCTCTTCGTAATACTTTAATACCTGTATTACAGGCTCCTTGCCTAGTTTAGGCTCCAGTTCTCTCACAATCAAAACTTCGTCAAACACAAAACACAATCGTATCTAGATTGTGAAAGAAGTAAAAATATTTCTTGATTTTTATTATTTTTTATTATTATTATTATTTACTTCTCTAATTTATTAATTTCAAACCAATAAAAACAACACCATAACATACTTATCAGCACGCCTCTTGATAGCTCAAAAATTAACCAGAATAAAAACACCCACTCCACACGTATTACCATCAGATACTGAGCTTTTATTTGCTCAACTTTTTCGTACGAGGGTCAAACTGAAAGTTCTTAGAACTGGCCACTTATAAACAATATAATAAAAAAAATATTCTAAAATTTGAAAATAGAACTCTTTGCCAATATTACTGAGTATATATTTCATTCAGTTGTCATTTGTTTTACGACTTGGCGGCAAATTGAAAATTGTCTGTGTCACGTCAAAATGAATTTAACACGAGAAAATTTTCGTGCAATGATTTTTTATGACTTTCGATGTCATTTAAGTCAACAAGAAAGTTATGATAGACTACGATTGGCCTTTCACGATGAAGCCCCATCTCGTGCGACTGTTTACAACTGGTTTAATGAGTTTAAACGTGGTCGCACTAATCTCACTGATGATGTACGTGAGGGACGGCCTTCTACGGCGACGACTGAAAATAACATCTGTGTTGTGCGGCGTATGATAGAGACTGACAAAAGAGTGACCTATCAGCAGATTCGGACAAGCTTAGGCATCGGTATGAGTCAAGTGCACAAAATCCTCCACGAACATTTAGCGGTCAGGAAGCTTTGCGCCCGGTGGATACCTCATAATTTGACTAAGGCTCAAAAACTCCATCGTGTGGATTGGTGCCGTAAAATGATTGAAAGATTTAACGGAGGTGACTCAAATGCTGTGTTCGACATACTAACAGGTGACGAAAGCTGGATTTACTGTTATGATCCTGAAACCAAAAGACAATCTGCTCAGTGGGTGTTTCCTTTCGAGGAGTTGCCAACTAAAGTGAAGAGAGATCGAAGTGCGGGAAAAAAAATGGTGGCCTCGTTCTTTGGAAGGATAGGTCATTTCGCAACAATTGTGTTAGAGGATCAAAAAACAGTTTCTGCAGAATGGTACACTACCAATTGTTTGCCACTTGTCTTGGAAAAAGTTCGAGAGAAACGACCTCGCAGTAGGATCCTCCTTCACCACGACAACGCCTCGTCGCACACCGCCAAGCGAACGATCGACTATTTGGCGACATCAAACGTTGAATTACTGGGTCACCCGCCGTATAGCCCCGACCTCGCGCCTTGTGATTTTTATTTATTTCCAAAAATTAAAGAAAAACTTAAAGGAAAGCGGTTTATGAATGCTGAAGAAGCGGTGGCTGCGTATCGCGATGCCATTGAAGAGACCCCTAAGGACGAGTGGGCAAAGTGCTTTTCCCAGTGGTTCCATCGCATGCAGCGGTGTATTGACGTCAATGGACAATATTTTGAAAAGATATAATAAAACTAATAACTGGCTAATGTAATCAGTTTTTGATTTTCTAAGAACTTTCAGTTTGACCCTCGTATAAGTCGCAAAACTAGACACAACTTATCTGTGTCACTACATACGAAAATATCGGCAAAGTTGAAGGTCACCCAAGGACCCTTAACCATTTCTAGGCCACTAGGGATCGGTCTTCTATTAGCTCTACAAAACTAGTATTGATATAAATGCGCTTTACATATAGCTAACTGGTTGGCTTCCCCTGTCACTTACGTGTTTGTTTTTTTCCGGATAAGGGTAACTAGACGTTTGAAGGAAGACGTTTGAATGATGTCTGATACAAGTACAGTCGGTAGCAAATCAGGTTACCTATGTAAAGTAAAGAAAACAGCTTTTATTAAGTAGGGAATAGAGGTGGTGTCAAGGTCAACATGTCTGAAGTACGGCCGTGTGCGGACGTGGGTGCGTAGTAGGTAGCTTAGAAGAATTAGACTAAGATACCTAGTTACGCCTTAGAAAGTTAAAGTCACAACTTTCAAATTGATACTTCGAGGGACAGTAAAGTTATCCATCACTGGCTAACAACCAGAGGTCGGAATTAGGTAGAGTTATTCATGTACTGATTTCATACAGCGAAAGAATAAAGTGGATATGCCTCAAATCCCGAGATTAATTTTAAAGAACAGAAAATATCCCGTGATTTTTTTATATAAAAAGTTATTTACTTTTACAAAATTTAAACTACTACCCGCACGACGTTGCCAAACTTACATTAATGACATCGGATGTCCAAAGTTGCAAAATTCCAATACGCGCGATGTTGCCACAGTTATAGTTCGCACAACATAGCTTGTGAGAACAAAAGAATACAATAGCGGAACTGCAGAGCACTCACCGCTTAACGGAATGTACTAGATTTTGTCTTTTTCTACCGCATTCAAACTATCTATTAGCAATAAATCGGTTTACTCATTCGCTTACCTCGGTTCGTCGAATGCGCTCACGTGTTTCCTATTGTGTTATGTGTGGTGAATCATGTTTGTCCCTGGCTTGTTTACTGGATTCTGGACTCTACTTAATACGGGACACGGGATTGTCCATTAGTAATCCCGGGAAGGTCCACATTAATATCAACATTTCGATGCAAGTACATAAATAACTCTACCTAATTCCGACCTCTGCTAACAACAGATAATAATTTACAATATTGAAGTTTTATCGACAACTTATACGCATATTTGAATGTACAATTGACTGCTATTTTATGTTGTATTGAACTTTTTTATCGATACCTGCCCCTTTTAATAAAAATTGTTACATTAAGAAGACATTTCTTCTTCTGTTTTACAAGTTACAAGTTAAATTTTACAAGTTATATCAATCGGTCAACTAGACTTCCTTACGAACATATTATGAATAAATTCACGAAAGAACCACACATAAATACCTTGACACGCACCAATTGTTATGACGACTACATTTCTGCTATTCCCAAGGGTGATCCCGTCATTCACAACACAACCCGTAACAAATAGTTTCACTTCCTTTAAGGGTTGTCTAGACGGTAGTGTTGCCTACTAATAGTCGACTATTGTTAAACTATCGATAGATGAAGTAATATCTATAGTAATAATGGACTATTGATTGTTCGATAGTATCTTTCATATAACTAATTGGGAGTGATGATGTTTTTGAAGCAATACTATAGTACGTGCCAGATAAACGTGCATAAAAGGTCGTTCACCTTGACAGCTAAAACCTTTCTAACTAGCGATTATTACGACTTTACGACTTTTGATTTTTGGTTTGAAGGTCGACCCGTACCGAGGTTCATTTGTTAGCCAGATTCGTATCGCTACGGCTTATAGTTAGGGTCGCCGCGCTTCACATACTGGCGTGCAGTGGTTCACGGGTAACGGTCTGCAGGGGTGCAGTCAATGACTTTTTATGCACCGTTAAATGGCACGGACTATACCAATACACTATAGTTGCGGTCTGTGGTGCTATCCATAGTATTGATATACAGTGTCCCGTCACCGATGTCGGAGCCTTCAAGAGGTGATAAATGAGTTCCCCTGGAACATTTTTCTCTATTACAAGAACCTCGAAAACAGACCAAAAAATCACACTTTTCCATGCAAATGTCCCTAGCCGACTTACTAAATAGTATGGGGAAGTGAAAAAATAATTTGGGATTTCAAAGTTGATCCTATTAAGAAAGTGGTAGCAATTTTGCTTCTTAGTCACCACATGAAGGCTCCGACACCGGTGCCGGGACACAACGTATAACTGATATTATCGCTGTTAGTAGGGTCTGCTAATAGATTTTTTTTCCACTTGTTGTAAAAAATAAGTTGTACAATGAAGCCTTAATAAATAAATACTAGTAAGACTTAATCAATAGTAAGTATCGCTAACATCTAGAGCTTGAAATTGTCTAGTTGAATTTTTACCACTTTTATTTAAATTAAGTGAAGGATTCTATCCAAAATGTAGCCAACTTTTATTAGTTTTATCTCGACTTCCAATAGCTATGTATGTTTTTTTTACTATCGATAGTCAAACTATCGAAAGCTATGTGTCACTACAAGACGAGGTCAAAGGTCACTAGCGGTCAACTAACCGTCTCTAGGTCAGAGGGCCGTCCCTTATTACGATGGTTCTATTATCCCATGGGTAGGCTTATGGGTAAATTAATATACCCGGATTTGTGTAATCTGAGTTTAGTGGCTAAAGTTACGAGGGCCAATTTGGCGGGTAGTTTGTTATTTAGTTAATTGCTTTACGAGGTGTAACACACACCTTTCGGGTTATAGGGGGTTTATTCGTTAATTTTGTGTAAAGAATTAGTTTTATGCAGTGAAAACTTCATGATTGGGCTCCATTCTAATGCGCCTTGTCTAAGATTAAATTTAGGTTCATTCTCTCTCTTTCTCTATTAAACAAACAAAAAGAGACAGACTACAATAATTTAGAAACGTCAAATTTAGTGATGCGATTTCTAACGCATTTGTACAAGTTTTTGCATGTTTTCGTCTTACTTTAGTCGTCATCAAATGACATGCCTACTAAATTGTCTATGGGTTCTCTAATTTCCATAGCAACGGACAGCTGTTTAGTCTAACGTTTCTTAATTAATATAGTCTGTCTCTTTTCGTTTGTTTGGCAAAGAAAGAGAACCTAAATTTAATCTTAGATAGGGCGCATTGGAATTGATACAAATAAGTACAGCGATTTACACAGTACAATGTAAGCAGTCTTATCGCTGCAAGCGATGTCTTCCAGACAAAATTTTGGTACAAGAAGATACTCATTATAATGTAATAATATGTAGGTAATTACAAATCTTTTTGATAAGTGCCTATTTGTTTTCGTTTGTATGAAATTCTAAATACTGGTGATAGTATATCATATCGGCTCCATCATTTCTACTACTGGCACTGCGCCAGTAAACAGCTATTTTTGTAATTCTGTATTTTTCCTAATCTACGGATGCAGCAACATAACATTTTTGTCACACGCTTTTCCTAAAAATTATTTTGAATCGTTTCGTATTTACTATACTCACTATAATATACACATACATTTAGTAAAACCAATGGTGTCTGTACATTGAGTATATTTACCAAAAATAAATTTAAAGCAATGTGAAAATAGTAACAGAATAGGAATCTACGATTATTTAAATTGATGTCTGTCTGTTTGTTTATCTGTTTGTAAACGCTTATCTCCGGTAATACTGAACGGATTTAAAATAAACTTTTGGTGTATAGCTTTAAAGTTTGAGAATCTTCTAGGCTATAATTTATTTTTAAAATCCAAAAACCTGACGTAAAATTTAAGTAGCACAGGGAAACTATGATAAATATGAAAAGAGTGCCTTAAAAAAAGTTATTCGGCGTGATAAGAATTTTCTATTAACTTCCAAAAGTTGAAGGTCTGGAACAACTGATACGGAACCCGAGATATAGCGCCTTAGGAAAAATTGTTCAGTGTGATGAGCAGTTTCTGTAGATTTATAAATTTTTGTAATGACGCGTAAAGTCTAGGCAAACGAAGTCGCAAGCGCCAGCTAGATTACATTAAATGCAATATTTAAAACATTGTGCGTGTATTGAGTCCCGCTTTAATCAAATCAAATCAAATGAATCTTTTAAAAATGAAGTGTTACATTTATAAAGTTCTCTCATATTTTATAAAGTTCTAGTTGGGAACTTAGGGTTTAGATTCTAAGCCTTGTTCATAACATACTTTGTCCTTCTCCCTTCACTTTTCTAGTATTATCTAATCATCCGACTGGCCGTTTCACACTTGGTCGTACCAGATATGCCCGCTTTACGTGAACTCCAAATAGGCAAGAGATTCCGCAGGATCGGAAAGAGTGGCGTCTTCTTGTGTCGGAGGCCAAGGTCTACTTTGGGTTGCAGTAAGTATCATACTTTGTATAGAATTCAACAAACTGTGATTGTCACTCATTTTACCATTTTGTTATCTTTTACAGAACTTTTTTTTTATTCAAAGAAAACATTTTTGTTAGTAAATAGTATCTTAAAGCCTATGTTAGGTTTATCTAGACACTACTAGTTCTCTTTATACATTTACAATAAGCATGATTGTTATTGAGCGAGCGCGCACAGCTACAGCGAAGCTCGACGTTCGATACATACCAACCGGTTGGCTTCAAATGCTGCTTAGAAGTTATGAATAACGAGAGTACTTTTGAAAACACAAAAATTCCTAAAACACAAAGCTCACCTACCCGAAAGTGCTCAAAATAGTTCACCCCACTTCCGAATTGAAACTTGCAACATTTGCCAACCGTAAAGCCAAACTTATTTTTGCTGATGAGAAATCTCAAAAATACGACCTATGTAGACCACGAGTAACACACACATACGCATGTTTAAACAGGGTGTCATACGTCTGATCAGGCGCAAGATACACTTTTAATGTGATATTCAAGACACACGGGGGTGTTAACACCATCAACTTCCTGACTTCGGGGTTGTTTTCGAGTTATTTCATGGCAGAAAAACCCAGAAACCAACGAATCAAGCTATGACGACCTTCAAGGCAAGCTCGTATAAGGATACGCTGATCTATAGGGATCGTTTCATCTTTTAAACTCACGGAGCACCTTCACAATAAATAATTGACATCGTAATTCGTGTTTACACCCATCATAATAATATTGTTTTAACAAACACACCAACTATTAAGCCCCGAACTAAGCATGAGCTTGTGCTATGGTGACTTAAGCATCAATTACTTAACGTACAAATGCTCGTGCTCATCACACAAACGTAGCCCGCAACCGCTGGTTCGTAGTGCGAGGCGCGATTCACTACACCTAGGCGGTAACGTCATGTCCAAATTAACACGAAAGTTTAATTCTTTTTTACAATTCCACAGACCCCTATGTGTAATTATTGTTTTTTAAGTGATAAGCATTCACTATGCAATCTAAATATATTATTGCACTTGAAAAAAAAACGACCACCAGAGGCGGGAATTCCCGCCTCTGGTGGTCGTTTTTTTCAAGTGCAATAATATATTTAGATCCCCTATGTGTATATTTTATTAAAAGAAAATAAGCATTATTTATAAATAAACATGATATATCTTTAAATATAACTAATGTCTTCAGGGAGACCCATCAATGTCACTCTTATAACATTTTCCTTACCCCTCTTGGACTTTCCCTAGTACCTGCTTAATATACCTACCCTAGTCTTTAATTATATTGGAAAAGTTAGACTCTATTTCTTATTAGACTAGGTTTAATAACTGACCATAATCCTAATGATTATTATTATATTACCATTTTGGTATATTATGTTTTTGCTTCTGTGTTTTCTGTTTATTTTTTTCTTTTGTCTTTGTTGTACCTTTTTTTCTGTCTTGTGTGTTGTGCCAAAATAATGTTTTCTATTCTACTCCATTAGGTCGATGTAATGCAATAAGATTTTTACCTTCCTATTAAAATATAGTAGGCTTTATTTAAAACAAAACTGTCAAATATTAACTTTTACGTAATTGGTGTGTATGTTGAAACAATTTATTATATTTACGTTGCGCTAAAATTAAATGAAAATTCAGTAATGTCCATCTCATCGAATACCAAACTAGCGAATCGGATTCAATTTCTGTCAAATGTTTTCGTTGGCACCCTGTATAATGCACACATGCGCACGGGCCGATCTAACCACCCGTCCGGCCGATAATGGCGGCGGGTCAACGGCCGGAGTTACATATTTAGAAAAAAATATTTGGCAAACTGTGCAGTGCGATGCACTTTGCACTGGCTGGTACGAAAACTGGACAAGGAGAATATAATTTTAGTTCAACTATACTAACGAGTGGAGATGGACAAGGACAGTGACGAAATGGTCCGGGCCACGAGGCACTAGAAATAGAGGCAGACCTAGCGCGAGATGGGTGGACGAAGTAGTGGAGACGGCGGGTCGTGATTGGCTAACAGTAGCTATGAACAAAGAAAAATGGTATGCCTTGGAGGAGGCTTTTACCCATAGGGGTCCGTCCGCACAAATCACATAGTTTATAATATTATAACTAAACTTTTTCAAAACGTTATCTTGTAACTTGTACGTAATTAAATAAAGCTTTATTATTATTATTATACCAACGAGTAATTTATGCTTGTAGCTCACTTTTCAGTAGTCATATTTAGCTTCACGCTTTGTAGGTTAGGTACACAGCACACGGCCGCCTTTGACCACTTTGACTTTGCGACATAGGGAAATGTTATCGAAGTTAGGAACAAATTGGACTTCCTGAATCTGATTTGATTCCGCTACACGCAGTGTGTAAATAAAAAATATCCAAAAATTGTGTGACATTTCCGTGCTCGCCAGTGTAGTCGAGTTTACAAGCTTCCGCGGAGATGAGGAGCAGTGGCGAGCAAACACACGGACGATGTAATTAGGCCTCTTTTTGTACACAAATCGTTCTGGGCAACGCGAAACAGCTAATGTTGTGCGATTGCATGGCAATTGCTCTTTCGCGTATTTGCAGGATGATTACAAAGTAATGAGTGAGGTATTTTGGAGACTGGCACAAATATTTTGGGTTTCTCAAAGGAATAAGACTATTCGATCATCATATCAAGTGTAACTTAGTTATTTATTATTTGTTTTTGGCCTTAAGATAGCCATCTAGACCAATGATCCGTATATTATGGTAGCCCTTTTGATTATAGCTCACCACTTATGTCAGTTGAATCCAGGACTCACCAGATTTTGAGTGAGTTTGATTTATCTTATCAACGTGTTGCTCTGATGGATACTACTTCTTTTTTATGTACGAGTATATAGCAAATAGCCGTTTCTTCTGACTAGTCGTAGAATCGGCACAATAATTGGTTACTAGTGTGGTATAAATTGGACTGTCTCCCTGGTCTAGTGGTCAGCACGCTGGGTACTATCCACGAGGGTTCGATTTCCGGGTAATGCCGAAAGTTTTGGATTTTTCTGTCTTGAAATAACTAAGACACAGCTCCAAAGTCAGGAAGTTGGTAGTGTTAAACCCCCGTGCCTCGGAAAGCACGTTAAGCAGTTGGTCCTGCGCCTGATCTCTCTACGATCATGTCGGACTGCCGTCTCACCGAATTATGAGAGTAAAGGAACAGAGAGTGCACCTGTGTATTGTGCACACACATGTGCACTATAATATATCCCGCGCACTCGGCTAATCTCTGTTGAGATTGGCCACTGTAGTCGAAATTCGGCTAGGAGGACATTAATAAATTGGATAAATGACACAATACACAGTATAGGAGGATTACAATGGTAGTTATATTTATTGTTTCGTAGCGAGTTTAGCGTGATATAACTATAAATTAACTTGGTAAGCACCTAGTAAAACTTTTAAGTTAGTATTTATTAAAGTCGATGAAATTGGTTAACTATTGTACCTTAATTGTGTAAAAAAGTTTGTATTCTGAAATCTCAAACAATATAATAAAATAATTTTGCCTACGGATTATAAAGATACTGGAATTATCATATTGTTACCATTGATGTGTTTCTTGGAAAAATATCTTCATCACAATAGATTCAAAATTTTCCTGTACCTAATACCTATTTGGGTTTTCCTCTTCTCCATGATTCCGTTTTTTGTGCCAGTTGTAGTGATCTATTTTTTAACGAAAAGATATTACCTTCTAAGGTCCTACTCTGGTCTACCTTCCTTAGATAGTAGGTAAAGCTGGCTGATCCCAAATAAAATGAAATATAATCCAGGATCAAAAATAAGAAAAGACCCAACAAATAAAGAAAAAACAAACGGTCTTGAAAAATAAACTGCCTGCGTAGGCGAACAAAATTTGTCCAAGCATTAACATATCCACAGTGCATCAGCATCGCTGGCCTTGGCTCTAAACTCTAACAGAAACGATCGTTGCCCCCGACCCTCGACGATTCGAGAGGCCGTACTCCGGATGATGGCCGTATTTTCGACTGAACCCATCTCTGTCTCTCTTGCCAGTATGACAGCGTGCACGAGCGTGATGGCAGACTCGAAAATATACGGACAATCATCATCCTGAGTAAGGTCTCAGGAACATTATCTGGGGCTTGTATTGGGCGAAGTGTCTATCATTTTGTTTTTGTCGTTTCAGCTGCGCGATATATTTGTTTGTTTTTTTTAAGATTCATTTATTTACGAACAGTTTCTTTTGGCTTGTTACGTCTAATGGGAAAAACTGGTTGTTTGATGATTAGTGCCTAAAGTCTAAAATAGACGTATTTAATTAAATTTCGTGAAAACTTGCAATCAAATTGCTTAAGTTATAAAAATAAACAATTATAGACGTATTTGTATGTAATATTTTGGTGTTCAAAAATGTTCTAAAGCACTAGATAGTGTTATTCAAAATAGTTTCTTACAGAGCACGACCCCGCCATTAAAAAAAAAGCTTCTTACACAACAATTCTTAGATTAAGCAAACAAACTTTATGTGAAAATTTTCTGGTGGGCAAAAAGAAAACGGAACGGGAATTGCACGATTAGTAATTCTTTAATCCATTCTTTGTTTCAGTTTCAGGCTAACTTGACTTATAAACGCAGCGAGAAGAAAGAAAGTTGGCATCGTCTTCATCAATATCAACCGCAGAACGTCTACTACTGAACGTAGAACCTCTCTCATCTATTTCCACGATGACCGGTTGCATGTTACTTGCTTTCAGCGTCGCGTGACGATCGTATAGGTTAGCACACATACATTGGCGGAGCAGTTTACCAACAAGACGGAAAATTTCAGTTGAAACTACGGTCATCGTCAACAGGAGTACTTTTTTTCAAAACGGTAATTTTTGTATTCTTGCATTCTTCTTTATGCTCGTATAACTAATGACTGCGGGTCATGATCATTATGTGACAAGCACTTCCTTGGCAATTTTTATGGAGTGGTTTGCCATTGCCTTCTCCGTTTTACACACTAGCTAACTAGTGTGCAGCTTTCTTCACGATGTTTTCCTTCACCGTTAGGCTGCGATATCTTATGAAGAAGTGTCACTACTTAAGTTTTCTTTACAAATTCAATGGTACAGACGGGGATAGATCATAACCACACAAATGAATAGCGATGTTTTCTCCAGCTATCGTGCTATTATTGCAGTCATGGAAATTGCACAAAATATCTGTTAGTGAGAAGTGTAGGTAATGTAATCCAGGCGTGATGAGTAACGCCCGACTCCACAGTCTACCGCTCACAATGTCTGAGAAAATCTGTTTATTGTCTGTGGTAGACAAGCGAGCGATCGCTTTGTTGAGCCAAGGCCCCGGTTCACGGCCGGCCGTCGCGATTCTAAGACTGATCTGTGTAGAAATGTAGACAGACTATGCTGAAAGAAAATCAACTAAATTAAATGATGGTTTATGATAAGTCAAGGCGAAGAGTATTTTTTCAAAAATAGACATAGATACTCTATATCGCATATTTGCACAAAAAAAAAATTACAGACATATACATTTTAGAACATATAGGCGGTCGGTAATATAGAGGTAAATCAATGAGTCATGTATGTACAGGTATCTTGTTTCCAGACACAATAGATATTCAATTATTGTTGTCTGACCGCCGGAGGTCTTATCGTCTATAAGTCAGCCTATTAGATCCCACTGCTGGGAAAAGGCCTCACCTCAACTATGAGGAGGAACGAGCCATACTTCACAACGCGGGCTCAGTGCGGATTGGTGGAGGGGTGTATGTAAGGCAAGTGACAAACCTTACTGTCAGAAGTTATCAAGCCGCCCTAGGGCCTCTGACTAGGCTTAACGACTAATATCACAGATATTAGCCGGGACCAACTGCTTAACGTGCCTTCCGAAGCACGGAGATGCTTGTCATGGATGTCACATAAATGGTCGGAATGGTCACCCATCCAATCACGACCGCGCCGTGGGTTGCTTAACTTTTGGTATCACTACCAAAGCGCTGCCGCCACTGCGCCACAAGCACCTCATCGTCTTATCGTCTAAAAGGGGTTAATAATAATTATTGAAGTAAGAAAATGTAGGCACCGTTGCTTTTCTTAATTTTTTTATTTTATCTAAAATAAAAGTTGGTCAGCGGACCCTGGGCGAGTGCACAACCGGGATAACGCTAGGAGAATGATGAGAATGATGACCCAAAATAAAATTTGGTGCAACAAGAGCTTATGATAACAAACAAAAGTCAGAACACCCTCTATTGCAATATATATTATTGTTATACTTATAGTTTACCGATGACGTTTTTCTTATAGTTTTTTATATTTAATTTTACTTATATTATAAACCGTTTAGACTTAAAATAGATTGAACGGAAATTAAATGAAACTTAAATGATTCTGAATATACGTCGGCCATTGCGTGACGTAAATAGAAACGAGTAGGTAATAATAATCTGTGGCCGCGCGATGAATCAGGCAGACTAGATTCCTGACCTGCCCCAGCTTCCGATCTGCCGACCTTCGGAGTCAGGTCATTGACATTGTGGACTATTCACTTATGCCGACTGCTATTTTTATTTACTATTACTGAGCGGCGTTTTGATAAGTATTTTCCTTAAAGCGCTTTGAGTCATTTTTAATTTGCTTTGGAATTATTTCTAGTTACACTGAGTGAGTATGTTCCTTTAACCAAAGGTAGCCTGGAAGAGTTTGCTTATAGCGATTAGACAGCCTACATTGTTGTACATCTTTCTATGTAAATTGCTTTACTTTTTTCTCGAAAAAGAGTTATTTATCTATCTACACGTGGCTTCTGGTTGTTAATCTTTATATTTTCACAAAAATGTGTTAAGGTTAGTTATCATTTGTTTTTAATGGATTTTATAAAATGTTTTGGGTTGTTCACTTCTATAATCAGAATGCTGCCTAGTAATGAGTGCTGCAGGTCTATAGCCTAATTAGATTGATTTTTAATTACTGTTACTCCAAGGCTCGGCCAATCATAGCCAAAGCCAGCCTAACCCAGCCAAGCCACCCAAGCCAGCCAAAGCCAGCCCAGCCAGCCATAGCCACCGCACAGCCAGCCAACACACCAAGCCACCGCTTGCTACCCTTCCCCACCGCCAATGTGCCTATAATGGAGGGGGAAAGCCTTCATAAGCGACGGACAGCTCAGTCTAGCAGACTTGTACACAGCAGCCACTGAATAAGCTAAAACTATGCCAGTTTGAGAAACCATAATCATTATTCTTTGAAAGTGTGTGATTCAGCAATTAAATATGTGTGTTTAAGCTATTGTGCGTTTTTTATTTATGCCACTCGTTTATATTACAATAGTTATAGCTGGCAGGAAAGCATAGCGTTCCTTCTGGTAGGGCGGCACAAACAAGTCCTATAAAGATAATATATCATTGAAATTAAAGTATCATAGTTAAAAAAAACAATAAAATTTTATTATAATTTACACAAAAAAAACCTGTCAAATGACATCAGCCTAGCTAAGGTGGCTGTGTTTGGCTTTGAATGTTTTATTACGTAGGTATAGAGTTCTAAGAGCCTACTTCCTATGTATGCCCACAAAACAATGACTTGTTTTTCATTTGATACTGCTCTGAAATAAAAACTTTGCAATTGTGTGACGGCTTTATCATAAAAACATCTATGGCTTCATTATGGTACAGAAAACACCTTAGATTGAAAGTTTAACAGTAACACAATAGTAAAATTAAGAATGAGGAAAAACCACCATTGCGAGAGTTCAGTATAATGAAAATAAAACAATGTTTGAGAAAAATATTTCAGTACATACTAGCCGTTACGGCCCTAAAGCAGTGGTAGGATCTATATTGAAATATGTATGAGTGCGCCTTGGTCTCTTTAAAGAAAATAATGAATTTAACGATTTTTATGTAGGACTAGCAGTTCCCCGCGACTTTGCCCGCGCCAAAAGTCGGATTTTCCATACAAATTTTCATCCCCCATTTCACCCCCCTTATGATTTTATATCGCGACCAAAAGTAGCTTATGTCCTTTCCAGTGTCTCAAACGATCTTTGTGCCAAATTTCATTTAGAATAGAATAGAATAGAAAATATTTATTTTGCACAACACACAAGATAGAGTAAAGAAAAAAAAAACAAGTGACAAAAATAATACTGTAATAAAAATTAAATATAAAAACTTATAAACCTAGAAAGTGTACCAAAAAGGTCCCAGCTCAGTATAAGTCGTGACAAAAACAGGTTTTGTCACGACACTGATTTTCAGCGGGAACCTTTGGGCATAGTGTGACAAGACACATTTGATTCGGTCCAGTAGTTTCGGAGCCTATTCGATGCAAATAAACAAACAAACAAATCTTTCCTCTTTATAATATTAGTATAGATTGACCGTCTACCTTCTACTGCATGTGTAATCATGATCTAACCTGTAACCCGGGAACCTGACCAGATTCCCCTGGTAACAGGGTCACGGAGGTCAGATGGCAGTCGCTCCACTGTAATTACCTGATCTGCTACATCCTGGATCATGGTCAGTGGACCCTGGGCCCTCGCGTGCGAGTGCACCACCGGGATAACGCTAGGAGGACGACGACCGTCTGCCTTCTACGTATCACCAAAATAACAACCCTTGCATTTATTTATTAATTGCAGTCTTGTACAGAGCTGTCAAACCTTATAAACTCAAGTAATCTACAAAGCAAAGGTTGTCTAAAAGAGAGAGCTCCTAGCGATAAGACCACCTAAATTGTACTTTAAATTTTTTATGTTTTATACCCTGTAAGTGATGTTATCCATACTAATAATATAAATGCGAACTGCCTCGTTGGTCTAGTGGTCAGCACGCTGGGTACTATCCACGAAGTCCCGGGTTCGTATCTCGAGAGTGTTTTGTTTTTTCCGTCTTGAAATTACTCAGACACAGCTCCGGAGTCAGGAAGTTAGAGGTGTTAACATCCGTGCCTCGGAAAGCAGGTTAAGCCGTTGGTCCTGCGCCTGATCTCTCTACGGTCATGTCGGACAGCCGTCTCACCGAATTATGAGAGTGAAGGAACAGAGAGTGCACCTGTGTATTGCGCACACACTTGTGCACTATAATATGTCCTGCGCAGTTGGCCGCCGTAGTCGAAATCGGCGAGGAGGACATCATCATCATAAATGCGAAAGTGTGTCTGTCTGTCTGTCTGTCTGTTACCTCTTGGCGCTTAAACCACTGAACCGATTGAGATGAAATTTTGTGTGGAGACAGTTCGAGACCCTGGAAAGGACATAGGCTACATTTAGTTGCGATATAAAAACATTTTGGAGGTGTAATGGGGGATGAAAGTTTATATGGAAAATTCAACTCTTGCGGGTGAAGTCGCGAGGAACCACTAGTTTATCAATAAATGATTAACATGTGCACACGGCCCCACATAAACCTACCCTGATCTGTCAAATTTTCGCAATCATATTTCAACTTTCTGTTGAACAGATAGAGTTCCATATCATTTGAGATATTTTGACAGATTGGGGTAATGTGATGCGGGGCCTACTGTATCTATACAGCAATTTACTATAGATCAAGTTTATTATTAAATGCTTACTCACACACGGCTGTTTTAGTTTAGGCTATGACGTTAATAGTTAGGACCGTCATGAGTCAGGCTAGATGCCTGGACTACCCCAACTTCCGGCGTTTAGGGGAACACTCAACTACGGATTAGTCAGATAGCTCGCATGATAGAGGTAATGCCTATCTATGACGAATTTATAATATCAAGCCATCGGATAATACAATAAATTAGTAGCTAATATAATTAATTTTCCTTATATTTTATTTGGGCATCTTGTCTCATGAGAACTGACTGAATCAATTTCTTAGACAAATTAATCCCTATGAACCTGTTCCCACGTTAATCGGTGAACTATGAAAAAATATAAAATCTGAATGTAATAAAGGAAAACTCACATAATGACTGACTGACTAACATACCAACGCACATCACAAACTACTGGGATTAGAAACTTGAAATTTTGCACCATGCTTCCTTTTATAGTTTAGGTGATCACTAAGAAAGGATTTAACGAAATTCGTTCCTTAAAAGGGGTAATAAAGGGAGAAGTTTGTATGAAACTCCGTCAGTTTTTTAATAAAACGGTAGTAAACCAAAGTAACCTGAATTGAAGCCTCAATAGCACCAATTAATCCATATTTTAATAAAAAGTTAAGAATCTCTATAAATCCACAGAAATAACGTTAACATATTTTAATATTCTATTATATTCTTCTGGGTAAGCTCGCTCCATCATCGACTCTGTCTGTGCCACGTCTGGCTTAGTCTAGAGTCAAGAGCAAACCCATTTCAATTTAAAAAAAATGTTAAGTTATAAGTTAAAATGATTTGATGTAACGGATATCTATCTCTATTAGGCTATAACACGAATGTATTTATTCCTCTGTTGTCGGCTAATATTAAGACCTGGTTTGAGACCTGGTAGTCTCATTTTTTTTGTGGTAGCACCGATATTGCTTAAATATGTACGTTTATTCGTTTTTTAGGGTTCCGTAGTCCGACAAGGAACCCTTATAAGATCGTTCAGTCCGTCCGTCCTAGTCTGTCACAGCAGAATATCTTCTACGTTTATGGACTGATTTGCAAGTAACTTGGTTCGAGGATACTTCACGTATAGATCTCATTTTTAAAAATACAAAAACTTAAAATCACCCCTTTTAAGGGTACCTCCCCATACATGTAAAGGGGGGGGGGTGAATTATTTTTTTGAGTGCACCCCCTTGTGTGGAGTATTGTTAAAAAGGGCTATGAAAATAAGGTAGGGTTTTCATACAACACTTTTTTATCAGCTTTACCATTTGCGAGATATAGCCCGCCAAAGTCGTTTACACGGTGTCCCCCCCCCCCCCTGTAATTTCTAAAGTCTTGGACCTATAAGCTTCAAATCACTAACATAAAGAAACAGACGCGGAAACTCTTATTTAAAAGTGTTTCGGGTATCCTGTGATGAACACTTTTGAAATTATAAATAAAATAAAAATATATATATTTTTTGGCTTTACTGTATAATGTTTTAAGTTAATGGTACGGAACCCTTCGCGCGCGAGTCCGACTCGCACTTGGCCTGTTTTCCTTTATTTCATATTATATCATTACCATCTCTAGACGAGTATATATATATTTTTTGAACATTATATTTTACATTTATTATGCATCTAAATAGTACTTTTGGGTGTCATAAATCATAATAAATCTTGCTAATTAATAATAAGTTCTATAGCTAAGTATACTAAGATACAACTGTTGCTTTGTTTAAAAATTAGACTTTCTTGTTTTACTTACAACATAACATGTTCTTTTAGTTATGTAAGGAAAACCTGTTATCGGCCTTACCACATTAGAAATGTACACAACATAATGTAATATCCGAAAAACGCTGTTGGTTTTCTAAATAAATAAATAAACGAGCCAGATAGTTCAAGCTACGTTGTTTTAAATGTCAAATGTCAATACAGTATTTAAGCAAGTACCAGAAATGTTAATAAAGAATGTTGCAGGTATTTCTAGTTTCAAACCTACCTATTAACATCAAGGAAACATTGCACACAAACTGCATTTATAAAACTCGTTTGACTCAAATGAGTGTTTTTTTGCGAATGCGTGAACGACCACGCCAAGGCTGCCGCACGTAAACACCTAACGAGTGAATCAATCTAGGAAAATGACGCTTGTCTGTGCATTGGAATATTAAGTCAAAAATTAAGATTTTTATAAGTAAGAATATATATATTTTTATTAAAAGGCAGACATTTGACAGCACCTGATGGTAAGCGACGATGTGGCCGTTTTTAAATGTGCTTAGTTATTTTGTATCATAGTACTTGTGTATGTGTTAAGTATTTCTATCTTGTGTTTCCAAAAAAGATAGCACTAACTTTTCCTGCCATTAGAATATGTAGACCATGATTATCTTGATATCCATAGGCTTCCCTATATTGTCAAAGTGAAAACTATCCGTTTTCACTTTGACAATAAAACGTATTTATTATAATACGTTGGAGTAGGAAGGTTCTCGAATGGAGACCACGTCTCGGGAAACGTAGTGTTGGACGCCCCCCTGCTAGGTGGACCGATGACCTGAGGAAGGTGGCCGGTGGTGGCTGGATGCGAGAAGCGGAGGACCGTGAAAGTTGGCGCCGTCTTGGAGAGGCCTATGTCCAGCAGTGGACTGCAATAGGCTGATATGATTATTATAAGACTACTATAAACAGTTTGATGTGCATCCTCATCAAATTACATGTTGACTAACTTTACCGATTTTTATTTCCATATTTTGTTCGATGAGTCAAGGTGGTTTTTGTTTACGAGTAGGCAAAGTCAGATAAATATAAATAATAATAAATTGTTACAACAATCGTACCAATTACCTAGCCACAAACTAAGCGTGAGCTTTTGCTATGGTGACTAGGATTACTGATAAGACATACTTATAATACGTTTATAAACATCCATGACTTATGTACAAATGCTCGTGCTTAGCACACAAACATTTGCCCCTTTCAGGATTCGAACCCGCAATCGCTGGTTTTGTAGTCCGGAGCGCGAACCACGATACCAAGACGGTTCTCAAATAATTGCGATTTGTGCTCATGCGCACGCGACTGTCACGTCACACGACAATTACAGTTCTCGTCCACATTCTACACACAATGATGGACACAAAGTTATTTGGCAATTCAGCTATTCAATTGATAGTTCATAATAGGTTACCTATGAAATTGGAGTTTTTTTTCTAATATTTTATTGTCCTTGTAGCTAATAGTTAAAAAAATCTACTTGAAATTTTACTGTATCAATGGTCAAATCTTTAAGATTTTAAAAATCTGTAATTATTTCTAGTGCCTAGTATTTATAGGGAAATCATTAAAAACGCCTAGGTTTCAATGTGTCGTCGTTTTAAGTACTTCTCTCTACTTATAGGTACTCTGTTTTTGAGTAATTGAAATACGCAGTAAATAGCTGTTTTTCCATTCAACTATGGTTAAAAATTGCATCAAAATCGGTTCAAGCTTTTTTCATAAAATATTAAAAATATTTTGTTTGTTTTTAAAGGATATCGTAGTTAACAAGAAGGCCTTAAAGTTTCGCCTTGTCCGTCTGTCTGTTGTATAGTGCAATACGGAACACCTGACATAATACCAGTCAGAAAAATTGTTATGGTGTATATTTACCAGACAGCGATTGCAAGCCTTAGTATCAATAGACAGACAGAGACAGACATATGTTATTGCACAATATTTTCCGATGGCTAAGGTTTGCAAGACAAATACATTAGTAGGTACCTATACCTAATTGTGTAAGACGTACTACAAGTTCCAGTGTTTATTTGCAATTTGCAATTGCTTGCTCACGATGAGTTTGATTTGCGTCGGAAAAGTTTAAGTAAAGTGAGTACCCACCTACCAATCGAAAAAATAGATGTCAATAAGTACCATTAAATGTCATAGAAATAGCCTTTTTACCTGAAGGTCTACGTAAGGACTGCGCGTCAAGTCTATGACTTTACACATTTTTAATTAGCATTTTTTTAAATATTTTAAGGCCTGAAACACTTTAGGGTACACACCATCTTCAAACAAGTGCAAATAAATATATTTCATTTCATTAAAAGTTCCTACTGTCTCGTTGATATGCTCCTTCTATCTAACTTTCTTTGCCGTGGCCTCAAAGCAAAAGTTCTAGCACGACTGTAGCCAGCTGCTAACAAAAATGACATAATATGATGCTAGCACTCAAAACATACCCATAAAATAAAAAGCTTGTAAAAATAACGTTGTTTGAAGGAAAATATTATGGGATGACATTACGTCAACTATCCATAACATCATCTACCTATGTATCTATAGAACGAAATGAGTCAATCACATAAACTACTACGCATTTGAAAGATATTACATGGCCGCACGTCAGACTGTCCACGCTGACCTTGAGACCGCCTCTATTCCCTACGCAATTAAAGCTGTTTTTGTAGTTCATATGTATAGCCTGACGTGCTGCGGACTGTACCTACCGATTTAAATTATTTTTCCATGAGTGTTAAACATCGTTTGGCAAACTTGTGAATATCCTGTTTTGGTTTATGTTCTAGACAAGCAAAAAATTCAATAACACGCTAAGTACAATGTTGCAACGCACATTTTAGAATAACAAACAACTTAGTTATGCCATTGTAGACACAAGAGCGCTATAAAACAGTATTTCAGCTACGTTCAGAAAAGTATAAAGACTGAATAAGCATCGATAGATACATATTAGTTACACATACATAAGAGCTGCTTGTGATGCAGTGGCGGCAGCGCTTTGGTAGTGATACCAAAGTTAAGCAACCCACGGCGCGTTCGTGGTTGGATGGGTGACTATTCCGACCATTTAAGTGGCGTTCATGTCAAGTAACTCTCTGCTTCGAAAGGCACGTCAAGCAGTTGGTCTCGGCTAATATCTGTTGGTATTAGTCGTTAAGCCTAGTCAGAAGTCCTAGGGCGGCTTGATAGCATCTGACAGTAAGGTTTGTCACTTGCCTTACAGACACCCCTCTACCAATCCGCACTGAGCACGCGTGGTGGAGTATGGCTCGTACCTCCTCATAGTTGAGGTGAGGCCTTTTCCCAGCAGTGAGATATATATAGGCTGATTTTACACATACGTTAGGCATAAAAAGCGGTAGGTAATTGTGTCTGAAACTCTCAAGTTATCTTTATGTCTGAAAATCTGACGTTATGTTACGTAGCAATTTTGGGCAAATTATGTCATAAATTGGTGCTACTGTTTCTTCAGATGTTTACTGTGGTTAGGCAAAATACTAGGCACTAACGTAGTAACCTAGACCGATGTTAGAAGTCACTGACATGCTGTATCGGCCACAGCTAAAAGAGATAAGACAGACGTGTTTTAGCACCGAATAAATAATAGGATACACGGCCGGAAATCAGACCTACGAGTATACATGACGACCGCCTCTATTTCCGACGTAATAAAAGCTGTTGTCGTAGTTCAAATGTATACCTTGACGTGCTACCGACTGTATATGCAGGTACATACAATAAGTTTAGTTGAGTTTAAAACCATGTTTTTTTTGGCTCGATAAGGCCTACCGATTACTTTCAAATTGCAATGGTTACTGGTTTCAGGAAAGCAATAAATGCTTTAAAACTTACGCGACGAAACCAATGAAAGCTATAACATATGAATTTTTATTTCTTCATAAATAACAATTCATATGTTATAGCTTTGAAATCGCATTCACAATTACGGTAGCTTTCAGTTAAAAGGACGCCTGTTGTGGTGGAAGCAATAGCTAGTCATATCATTATGAACTTGACCCTTTCTCTAACTGTGTAAAAAAACTCTCAAATTGCTTTAGTTAAACCGTTGGTCCTGCGCCTGTTCTCTCTCCGGTCATGTCGGAGTTAGAGTGCGCATGTGTATTGCGCAAACACTTGTACACTGAAACATCTTCTGGTCTTCATCTTGTCAACCAGGTGGTTGATATCTGTTGCCGAAATTCGGTAGGAGAATATCTACACTAATATTATTATAAAGAGGAGAGATTTTACTGTTTGTTTGTATTGAATAGGCTCTGAAACTACTGGACCGGTTCAAATGTGGTACAAAGATAGTTTGTGATCCTGGGAAGGACATATGTTACCTTTTGTCGCGATATAAAATCATTAGGGGGGTGAAATGGGGGATGAAAGTTTGTATGAAAAGTCCGACTTATAGCGCGGGTGAAGTCGCAGGGAACTGCTAGTTATTTATAAACGCTATTTGTTTTGATTTGTAACAGACTTAATAAACGAAGGAGCTTCCCAAGTCGACACGTATATATTTTACTAATCGACTTTACAAACGGAGGAGGACCTCAAGACGACTCAAAAAGACGTATATTTTTTATGCATGACCACGCAAAACATTTTACGAAGTAGTCCGATTTTATAAATTTGTTTTTCATTGGTAATACATACAAAATGGACCCCCATTTTGTCACCAAGTCTGAATCTGGTGATGGAATCCTGAAGAAATCGAGGGAACTCTTTAGATTTTGAAGGCACGTATACCGTTTTTGCTATAGCATCATTGTATACCAGCTTTTATGCTTAGGTGATAATGATCATAAACGCTTAGGAATTCATGTATAATATAATTGATGGAATCAGGCGTTACTTTGCGGAAATCCATTATTTAAGGGGAAAAAGAAAATTAATAGAATCAGGCGTTACTTTGCGGAAATCCATTATTTGATGGGAAAAATAAAATACAATTATTTTGCTTTAAATTTCCGCTAAGAGACGCTAGCGCAGGCACCAAAACCACACCAACCGCAATCGCGTTGAGTACCAGTTCAGGCAAATGCAGAATGCACTGCAATGCGTATTGAGGGAGGGAGGGCGCCCTCCCTCCCTCAATACGCATGCACTACAGCTGATGCAGTTGTTAGTTACCAACGCCAACGTGCAAAAAATCTCAACGCGTTTCGCCACTCCACGCGGCATACTCAGGAGATGTTGTCGCCTCGGCTGAGCACGAACGATCGTTCGTGCTGCTAACAACTGCATTAGCTGTAGTGCAGGCGTATTGAGGGAGGTAGAACTGGTATGAACTGGTACTCAACGCGGTTGCGGTTGGTGTGGTTTTGGTGTCTGCGCTAGCGTCACTTAGCGGAAATTTGAAGCAAAACAATTGTATTTTATTTTTCCCATCTAAAAAGAAAAATATTTTGCTGCAGCAGTGCATTCATATGAGGGAAGGCGGGCGGTACATTCTGCATTTGCCTGAACTAATACTCAACGCGGTTACGGTTGGTGTGGTTTTGGTGCCTGCGCTAGCGTCTCTTGGCGGAAATTTAAAGCAACATAATTTTATTTTTCCCATTCATATATACTTTCTCTACTTTTTTACATACCTCTATTACGCGCTAGGGTTATTTTTTGTAGTGGGTGAGCTATTTGTTGTATATGGGCTGTGTCGTACCGGTCGTCGGCCTGGCCGTGACCGCGTTCTAGCGGTCGCTCTATTCGGTCACGCGTTGTTCAGTGGCTTGGCCGGCACATCAGACTACACATTTTTACCAGAAAATAGCCCTATTGACAACTGCATAAGATGCCTCAGTTTTTGGCTAGATTTGCTGTCGTCCATTATTTACTCGCAGTTATTTTCCGATTGTTGCAATAAGTGATGTTGTATGAAGTCTTTCAGTCTCATTGAATAAGGCCCGGTTTCTGGGGTAGAGGTGGGGGTACACATTTGTCATATTTTACTTCACTCTCTCTTTATTTCAGCGTTGATCCTCGTGCATTCGCACGCGAGGGCCTAGGGTCCGCTTTCGACCTTGATCCAGGATATGGCAGATCAGGTAATTACAAAGGAGCGAATGACATCTGACCTCCGCGGCCCTATAAACAGGGAAACCTGACCTGTTTTGATCACGGTTAGACTCGGCCTGAAAGTGCAGGTTTTACTCGCGATGTTTTCCCTCACGTTGAGAGCATCGGTTATTGAAACAACAAATGTACTGAACCCAGAAAAAGTCATTTGTTATGGCAGCACGTGGGATTGAACCCGGTACCTCCTGTGAACCGCTAGCCACTACGCCACCGACGTCGTCTTATTTTATTTCACTCAATTCATAATATTATCATTGCACTTAGCCTGGAGTTAACCAACAAAAGTTTAATTTTTATCAGCCGGTTTAGCATTATTCTGTCAAATTTGTCGACTGAGGTTTACCGGCTGCTGAAAAATTGGTGAAATCTGGTCAAAATGACTAGAAAAAGTAAAACCATGTGCAACCTACCGCACTGTAGTTTGTGGTTGTGTTTGTATGCGTGTGGTGTGAGTATATGCCAGAGCGCAACCTTGACTAGCGGTGACTGTCCTGGCGGATTCTGGCAATTAGTCAAAACATGGCGCTCGCCTAGTTTGACATTGACCATGGTCATGATTTTATGAGGATTGTAATAGTTAACAGGGTCTATGATTTTGTTTTTGTTGGACGTTTGATGATTTATCAATCATGCCCGATTGCTAACGTACTTTAATGCCGACGTTTTATATATTATAAAGTCATACGAAATGCATAAATAAACTGCATTTAAACTACAAAACCGAGCCTAAAGCCTAAAATATCAATATTAGAAGTTGAGTCTACTAAAACTATTTATATTTTAGGATAAACCAACAACATAAAAATGTATGAGTTGTCTAGTATATAATTGACCTTTTATCAAAGATTAGGCACATCTTACCCTGATTAATTGCATTATTTTTAAGTGACAGTCTTACAAATTTCTAAAAAATAATATTTTTTGTATGACTGGCTGTTTTTACAAATAATATCTTTCTAAAAATTAGTTTTTATTTTATTTTAATGCCTTCAAATGTTCCAGATTCACTAATAAATATTTCCTTTTTACTTAATATGTTAAAAAGCTTTACAAAACTAGAAAAAATAAAATCAAAATCTGGTAATACTTTCACTGGATCTTTCGGCATATTGTAAGGCATGGAATCATAATGTAACATAATTGTTCGTTAAATGATTATCTGTTTTTATTGGACATCCTGTATATATAGTATAATCCTATATATACAGGATGTTTTGTAAAATATCAATTGGTACTCTAAAATTTTTAAATTAATTTTGATATCAATATTAAACAGATACGTAATAGTATAGGTTTGATGTCACGGACACTAATTTTTTAAAGCATATTTTTCGTAAAAAAGAAATTTTAGTTTTCATTTATTTAACGCCTGTAAATGGAACATCGTAATAATGTCACTAGTAGACAATGGGTGAAACAAATACAACGATCAACATAATTAAGTTCAAGAACCGATTTTTGCCCGAAAAGACATTAAGAATATCGGTCAAGTGTGAGTAAATACACATTAGTGTGGGTTTCGATACTTTTAAGTCAATTAAAACAAAAAAAAACAACCTTTTTTAAAATCTTAACGCTCTAATGTTGTTGGTAGAACAAATATCGGGCATCAGTGCCTCAGGCTTTTATAAAAACTGGTTTCAAAAAAGATTATTTTTTATCTTTTAGCCTTAAATCGATGAGGTTACCTTCCTATCCTTCCTAGCCTTTAATCGATGAGTGTATGTTTTGCGCACACACTTGAGAGCAAGGCATATTATCTCCTGCGCTGGTTAATCTTTGTTGGAATCGGTCGCCATAGCCGAAAATTCGTTGGATACTATTAATATTGCAAAATCAAAATCGCCATTGGTTTATCTATATGTTTGAATTGAACTATAAAAATAATAAGAAAAAAAATAGGCCGACCAATCACGATCACTTCCCGGGACTTAGGCACGGAATGCTAAAACGGCCAACGGAAATGATATTCAGAATATCAATTTACTATTGTACAAATGTGCATGCCCAATAAATAATATATTGCAGCTAAAGGTCGATGCGCATCAAAGTTAACGTATGACACTGGTAATTAGTTTATTACGTTGTATTAATCGATTTGATGAAAAAATATTTAAGAATAATAATTTCCTTCTAGTCTAATTTCAACTACAGCGGCCAATCTCAATAGAGATTAACCATATGCGCGTAAGTATTATAGTGCACAATTGTGTGCACAGGTGCACTCTTTGAGCCTTTACTATCATAGTTCGGCAAAAACATTGAGCATCTATCAATCATGCTATTAACAAACTGAAACCTCCTCCTAGTTTTGCGTGGCGTGTGTCCGATGCAAAAAAATGAAGAGAAATAGTGTCACTACTAACTGACCTAGGATTTGACAAAACCCTATGGGTTATCGGAACTAAATGCTGTTTTGGAGTAGCCTTAAAAAAATTGTATTACAGGTTACGTACATCCATAAAAAAACATAAAATTCATTTATTTATGTACATAGGCTCGCAAGGATCACTTATACACGTCCAAACATAAATAGAACCACTGCTTCGGGACAATTGTAGGCTAGTGCTGAGAAGAAGTAGCACAAGAAACTCAGTCACTATTGTCATAGCCTCTTTTCAAAGTTTTACAAGATTTGTGTTCCTTAAATGTTCCTTTTTGTGTTCCCTCATCGTTATGTACACATCATCCTACACTACAACTTTCCGCTGTTGTCTTCCTGAGTGACTAGTTTGACCGAAGTTTTGTTTGTCTACGTATTTTTCTTTTATTAGATACGTGTTTTATCTTGACTCTTTACTAAGCCAAACGTGGCGTAAACAGAGACAACGGGTGAGAGAGCTCACCCAGAAGGTTCTGGCACTCCCACTTACCTACGAAACACAGCAAGATTCTTGGCGCCGGGCTCCGGTGGTAGGGTGGTAGCTGCCAGGCGGCACCTAACGCAGCCTACCACCGCTGTTAGGATCATTCAGCCGCCATCACGAACTAGAGTTTATGATGTCGTTGCTTGGGATGGACCACTAAGAGGTAGATCCTTCACCACCCTAAAATTTAGGAGTCATTTTGGAAGGTGGTTCGCTGACTACAAAACTGTGGCTGCGGGTTGAAATCCCGCAAGGAGCAAATGTTTGTGTGTTGAACACGAGCATCTGTAAAGTCATGGATGTTTACAAGCATATAATAAGTATGTCCATCCGTTATCCTAGTCACCCAAACTTATTTTCAGTTTAGGACTATGGAATTGGTGTGATAGATGGAACACAATTTATTTATTTATTTAGTCACCCACTAAATACCATACGAGAATCTGCCGATACTCTCTAGGCTTACAAAAAATACTTCTTTTTAAATTGTTGTTGCAAAGGGCCGTACATTTGCAATGCTATCAGGTAATTTGAATACCCGTCCCTCGATTACTATACAAATTCAGCAATTGTTGTTGGCCTAATTCATATCTATGGTGATATCACAATGCGGGTCGCTGACCGGGCATACAAGGTCACGAGTTATAGTGTAATGCTAGTATAGTAAGTAAGTGAACCGTGACAAGATGTCTACAACTAATCTGGAGCCGCACTCTACAGGACGATGTTCGTATATTTTTCAGTTTTGCCATCACGCTCGTTTGCGCTGCCATGCCGACATGGGCTACAGGGAGAGAGAAACATGAACTCTGAAATAAAACCAGTAAGCTTACAAATGCCTTAATAACTTGACAATGTTTTCAGGAATATTCTCATAATCTTAAAAATATCTAACGCTAATCTAAATATTTAATGATTTCAGCGTTAAGTCCGCAATTGTACGGGCGGCACGTCAGGTTAGCAATGTGACCTACAAAAACAGCCTTTATTACGTAGGGAATAGAGGCGGTCTCAAGATTAAAGTGAGGTAGTCTGACATGCAGCCTTGTGTACAATAAACTGTGTGCCAAAGGTTTAAATAAATAAACGCTTTCTGTCAAAAGGTAACTTGGGTGGTAAAGGATCTTACGCCTAGGTGATCAACCCCGGGCAATGACATCACAATTTCCAGTTTTTAATGGCGGCTGAACGATCCTATCAAGCGTCGTAGGCTCGGCCTCTATTCCCTACGTAATAAAAGCTGTTTCCGTAGTTGAAATCAGTAATCTGACGTGCTGCCGAATGTACATCATAAAATGATGCATCGGACGTGACAGGAGTCATCTTTAGCCTCTTGCTCGATGACCCATGGCGAATGAAGGAGCATTGCCATAGAATTATGAGGCATGGAATATTTTCATATTTTAGTTGTGGGCTAACTCTTGATCTTCATCTTAGCCCGAAAGCAAAGATAAGGTCAACGATGGAGCGAGCATGACCAGGAAAAGCTTACACGCACCACGAGTTTTAGCATATACGCACGATTTAGATGGGAAAAAAAAGTATTTTATTTTTCCCATCTAATAATGGATTTCCGCAAAGTAACGCCTGATTCTATGAATTATACGCACAATTTGATTTTAATAATGAAAAGCGCTTGATGAAAAGAGGTGCTTGTGGCGCAGTGGCGGCAGCGCTTTGGTAGTGATACCAAAAGTTAAGCAACCCACGGCGCGGTCGTGATTGGATGGGTGACCATTCCGACCATTTAAGTGACGACCATGACAAGCATCTCCGTACTTCGGAAGGCACGTTAAGCAGTTGGTCCCGGCTAATATCTGTGGTATTAGTCGTTAAGCCTAGTCAGAGGCCCTAGGGCGGCTTGATAACTTCTGACAGTAAGGTTTGTCACTTGCCTTACATACACCCCTCCACCAATCCGCACTGAGCCCGCGTGGTGAAGTATGGCTCGTTCCTCCTCATAGTTGAGGTGAGGCCTTTTCCCAGCAGTGGGATCTAATAGGCTGACTTATAATGAAAAGCGCTTGGTACGAGATATGGGAATATTCCCTTAAATTCCTTCATAGCCTCTACCTAGTGGGTCATGTCTTTAAGTTTAATGAAGCCCTTATATACATCAGAGGCGCACATACTATACCGGCGAGTTACATAAATTGGAATTTTATGTCTTTTTCTAAATAACTCTTTATGTTTTGTTAATTTTTGTGTATTATGTGACATTTATGTATAAATGTATGCATTTTATTTCTTTACTAGCTGTTGCCCACCACTTCGTACGCGTGGATTCGATGATACAAAATATTTTATACTCTTGTCGCCATCCAGCTATTATGATCTCTTAGTCTACCATGTCGTAAGGAGAAGAGAGAAATCAAGGTCCATAGGCACTCTTTTTTTAGATAGATTACTATTATCCTCCTCTGGTTAGAAAATTTCGCATAGCAGTGACACCGACTCCAAAACCAAATTTTGTCGTACATATCTTTCTTAGTAAAAGTGTAATGGATTTTTTTACCTTTTAGTTAACTTTATTAAAGGCAGTTTTATTCGTTTGTAACTTAAGTTTTAGTGTTCAGAAAAAAGTCAGACTCGAACCTCCCTACCGCAATAAATGAATGCGGTTAAGCATTTGTTTATTGTGTCCCTAGCCTACTCAAAGGTCGCTTTGTAAGTTACTACTCTCGCAAAGTTATTATTGTTATTAGGAGCCTGTCGTGTCCCACTGCAGGGCAAAGGCCTCCCTACCCTTTCCTTAGTGATAAGAAGTATAAAAAATAGTGCCAATTGACTTTGATGTTTCATTAATAATACAGTAATTCAATAAATTTAGACAAACTGTCTATGGTGAAAGTATCCACGAACTACTTAGCCTTAAGGTCAGCACCATGAAATTATGACTCCTGAATGTAAACGCTCAAATACCTAAATTAATGTTGTAGCATATATGGTATACATGCCTACAAAATCTGAAGGATTCTCTCGATTCCTCCAGGTTTCCGTCACCAGATCGTAACTTGGAGACAGTAGGATTACCTTGGGAGTTTAAAAATCAGTCTAAATTAATTTAACATATCAATTGCTCCAGACCCTCAATTTGTGTAAGTCAATAGAAAATGCTCATCACGCTGAACAATGTTCCATACGGTGCTCTATTCATATCTCTTATAGTTGAGCTGAGCTGCTAGGGTTTTATATAAGTTGCTCCAGACCTTCAATTTGTGTACGTCAATAGAAAGTGCTCATCACTCTGGACAATGTTCCTGAAGGCGCTCTATTCATATCTCTTATAGTTAAGCTGAGCTGCTTGGGTTCCATATCAGTTGCTCCAGACCTTCAGTTTGTGTACGTCAATAGAAAATGATCATCACGTTAACTTACTTTTCTTAAGGCGCTGCTTTCATATCTCTCTTAGTTTAAGTGTACTGCTAAGGTTCCACGTCGGGTACTCCGATCTTCAAAATAAGTTATAGCCTAGTATTTGCCCAGACTCAACAGCTACACAATAAAAAAAGTTTTATTCAAATCCGTTCAGCAGTTCCGGACATTAGCGTGTACAAACAGACAAACAGACAAAAAAATTGAAAGTTGTAGATTCCTATTCGGTTACTATTTTTACATCACCCTCAATTAGTTTTTGGTAAAAATACTCAATGTACAGACGCATCGGTTTTACAGTTTTATTATATGTATAGATATAGATAATTATATCATGGCAAAGTCAGCAATATAATAAATTAACTTTTACTCTAGACGTCAATATCATGCCTAATAGTAAATCAGTTTTTAAATACATCAGTTTTTAAATCCTTATTAACTGTGACGGTAAAATAAACCACCCTTTTTCTATAAAAAACAAATCTTTATTGGTTACTAGCAGTTCCCCGTGACTTCGCCCGCGCAATAACTCGGATTTTCCACACAAAATTTCATCCCCCAATTCACCCCTCTGATGATTCTGAATCGTGACAAAAAGTAGCCATGTCTTTTCCAGGGTCTCAAACTATCTCTGTACCAAATTTTGAATCGGACCAGTAGTTTCGGAGCCTATTTAATACAAACAAACAATCAAATCTTTCCTCTTTATAAATTTAGTGTAGATTAAATCGAATTATTAAGTCGCTATCGCTTCGTCTATCAACGAATGCTTGATCTAGCCTGTAGTCTAGATTTATCACAGTCAAATGTGTATTCAGCCAGTGCGGGTCGGCGAACCTAGGCCAAGGTTAGCCGATTTAGCCTAGGTCAGAAGATAGGCATTACAGTATATAAGTATGTTTATCCGTTATTCTAGTCACCATAGCACAAGCTCACGCTGAGTTTGGGGCTAGGTAATTGGTGTGTTTGTTGAAACAATTTATTTATTTTTATTTATTACGATGACACGAATACTGTTTTAGTTTACTGAGCATTTTTGCATTCAAAACTCCTCAAAGAAAAATTCATATGATTATTGTGTGATAAGAAATAGTGTAATTTTATGTATTACATCAACGTCAATGATGATTACGCACTATTATCTCAAGTCACCATAGTATTTTTTTCAGAAAAATGTAGGTAAATTATTCAATACAATAGAAAAACAAAAATTATAAAAAGGGTCCTTGTGGTAAGGTTCCCAGGATGCTGGCAGCATTACCGCGCTGGATAGTGATGCTTATACACTGAGCAAGGTAGCTGCTAGCTCTTAGGTCACCACTGATGTCAACTAGCCTCTTGGAAATCTCTTTGAAAAAAGAGATAGTGTTGGAACCCCACGATCCCAGTGTTTCGACTCCAAACGGTACAAGGTGGTACCGGCAGTCGATCTGCCTGTACTTGTTCTTTCTAAAGTTTTCGGCACTTGTCGCAGCCAAACCAGCACCACGGCTTGTCCCGGTCAGATGAGAGGCTGCAAGTGTGTCGACACAGGTAGCGTCCCACACAAGAGCCCGAGCCGTCCGCCAAGGAACAAGTGACATCCCCGTCTGGTCTCTTGCCATCATCACGCGCGATACCGTTCGGCTCGAGTGAAGCCGGCACGTTTTTTTTTCAGTATAAGACCGTTTATCTTATTAAACAACCAGCAAGCCTACTGACTAGCCCAGTAGCTTTTAATCAAACATCGGGTAAGCAACGAGAAGTCAATTTGGAAGCCATTTTGAAAGATATTGAGTTAAGTGATAGACCTGCAGTTTTTCAGGCGTTAGGTTTTCACCCAAAAATTATGCAACAAAATCCTTTCTACATTCCTAGAGCGTCTGTGGCGTAGTGGCTAGAGGGTTGCCTCGCATGCGGGAGGTAAGCGGGTTCGATCCCACGGGCCACCATGTTCCAATGACTTTTCCTGAGTTACGTACATTAGTTATTTCACTATTATGATGAGGGAAAACATCGTTAGGAAACCTTCACACCCAAGCGACTGGATGCGTAAGATGTGTAAACGTGATCCAAGCTGTTCAGGTTCCCTTGTTAAGGATCGCGGAGGTCAGATGGCAGTCGCTCCACTGTAATTACTTGATCTGCCATATCCTGGATCACGGTCCAAAGCGCACCCTGAACCTACGCGCTCGAGTGCACAACCGGGATAGCACTAAGAAGAAGATCCTTCCTACATTCCTTATCAAAACAATGAATACCACACCCTTATGAGTCTCCTAAGGCACTAAACATTTTTTTATTCATTTTATAGTCGTCCAATGCAATATTTTCTGCCGAGCCGGTCCATCTGAAGTAGATATAAATAAAACTATTTTAGCAATGAGTTCCTTGACCGCCAGCCTTTCGGGAGTGATTGAACTCTGTGCGTGTGTTCACACACACACACACACACGGCAAATGCTGTGGAGATTACTTTTGTGTTATGTACAAGTTTGGGTGTTGTAAGCACCAAAGCCAAATGCCTAGATGTATTTTTTTTCTGTTTTTGTAACGAGGTCTTGCGCAGGCGCGGTGGTTTAAGCCTTATTGTAACTAATTCTTGAGAATAGGAGTAAATATTACTTAGTCTTTGTTCTCTGAAATAGCAATTGAAATCCAAAATTATGTTGAAACATAGAACCTAATTTCACGGTTACTAGATAAGTATGGTAGGTAATTATATTTAAGATTGATAAGGTCTGTGTAAGGTTGTGTACTTATTTTGAACGTAGGTACGTAGTAACGAATATTTACTTTCTAAGGATATTCCAACTAAATCTATCACATTTATGTTACAAATTAATTAAGTGATGAACTTTTAATTTATAGTTTTTCTTATTTATTATTCGAATAAGCAATTGTTTTTTGTTGGATTTCGATCAAAAAAGTAATGTAAAATATTTTATAGTCACGGTTTAGAACGAAGTTCTCTTCACAGATTCAATATCGTTTACGTTTACGCCACTGTCGTTTACACACTTGTAGCACAGTTGACAAAATAACTAGTCTTGATACTTATTATTGACAGTGGCGCCTCCATTTATTTATTTTCCATTCATTTATTTTGTGTTCTTTTAGTTACACTGTCACTTTGATTATATAACAGCTGTTATATAGTCAAAGCACTGTCACTGCTATCATAGGGCTTAGTGCGAGTTTTTTCATGATCTCACCTTTGGTCAGCGCCCCTAGCGGCACGTTTGCGAAACCTGATTTTTTCTATGACACTCAGTCGATCGTGAACGAGTAACAAATGAAAGTTTGCACTAGGCTCTCATGTCTCTTGCTTGTTTTTCTTTATTTTTTATTTTATTGTTTTTAACGTAATACTTATCCTTTTTATTTTTTGTGTAATGAACATAGGAATTTACCCCAGGCATCCGCTGAAAATCAGTGTCGTGGTTTGCCCTCGGCTACCACGACTAGTGCTGAGTCGGATGCCTGATCTGTAGATCATTTCATAATATTTTGTAAACTGTTTTGTTGTTCACCGATCTCCGAATAAATGCTTTTTATTTCTTTCTTTCAAATATAGGTAGGATAAGTACTTTGGAAACTAGAAATAATGTTGTTGGCGGCGAGTCAATGAGTTATTTTAACCATCGAATTTAAATAATAAAATAAAAAATACATCAAGGACTCAAGTAGTAGTTATACATAGGTACTGAGCACCAATATTTCAAGTTCCATATTCGAGCCGGATTGAAATCTCATACGTTATTTTCTGTTCGCGGCTTAGAAGATGACTCATTACAATTCCGACCCATCGTCCGGGCAGACAAAGTTGGGCATAAACCTATGCCTAAAACCGCGTTTACACGGAGCGTGAGCTCAAAATACCGAGAGTACAGAAGACAAACACCTGTATGTACACTTTTCATACCTACGCTCAGAGCTCGCGCTAGTGCTTGGCAGCCCTAGGCACTTTTCCTTATGGACAAAAAACTATTGTGTTAGTGGCACTCGTATCTAGTTGTTTGATTTATTGTTGAGAATGAAACTGGAAAAACGGAAACATAAACCAATTATATCTTAAATAATTTAATTTTAGTATTGTTACAATTTTGACATTGGCGAAATGTACTAATATTTTAACTTGTAATAAATTCACAATAGAAATACAAGAAAATACCTACTAGGAAGTTACCCTGAAATAACAGGTAGCTTAAATAACGACTATTCACCGTTATAGTATTAACGGTGAATAGTCGCTATTTATTAAATCACATAAAAATAATCAGTTAACTAAATATGTACACTTAAAAAAAAACTGTAAAACCTACTTATTCAAAAATGTAACCGTGTCCATAAGGCAAGGAAGCGAGAATGCTGGCTGCGTTTCCGCGTTGGATAGCCATACTTAGCCTCTGAGCGAGAAACGAGCCAGCTTTTTTGTTTTCCAGAATTGTATTTAATTTAGGGGCTATTTTTCTAAAAAGTAATTTGGCGTTAGGTCCCCACGGTCCAAAAGTTTCAACGCCAAACGGTGCAAACACATAATCACCTGCAAGAGACTCGTATTTGCGCCGCTTGGTGTTTTCTGCCGACTCAGCGGCAGACCCAGCTTTAAAAGCTGATTCCCTGAGATGAGAAGGGGCCAAAGTATCAACACAAGTTGCGTCCCATACCAAGGCCCGTCCCCGCTCCCAGGGAATGAGCGTGAGGCCATCAGGTCTCTTGCCATCATCACGGACCAACCCACGAGGTTCTAATGTGGAAGGAACGTTAATGCTGGCAAGAGCTCTTCTGATGGCGTCATTAAGTGCTGCGTGGCGGGCGAGACGCCCCGCACTTTGCTGGCAACAAAGACTATGAAGACCTAATTTGTCCACCTCCTTGCCACAGGGACACGTAAATGGTTCACAAACCGGGGCCCCGATTCGCAAACCCACACACACCCGGAATGTCTCGCTGTCAAAAAATGTACCTATATTTTTCAGTGGCCTCATTCCTTACAGGAAACTGCCAAGAGCCTTGCACGATGACAATCACTGACTGAATTTTGAAGCAGGGTATTGAAAGTCTCTCTTGCTAGAGGGACATCCCAGAGTTTTTGGTTGTGTGTTTCCTTTGGGATGTCTTCACTAGTACAGAGACTTTGCCAACATTCCTCCGCCTCTCTCAACTCAGTTAGCTGGCGAGGGTGTTTAAAGATTTTGTCTACAAGACCAGCAGTGCTATGAAGAGAGGAGAGAAAAGCGGGGAGGGCAATACTAGAAATTTTGCGAACGCCGATACCACCAAACCGAATAGGAAGCGTTGCTTGTAACCAAGACTCGTTTTTTAGCTGCAAATTCAGAATTTTTTCAAGATATGTTCTAAGAGTGGTATCAATAAGTTCTACAAGATGTAGTTTTTTCCAGATTGGACTTGCGCGAAGGTAATATGTAAATTTTGGACCGAAAAGGCAGGATTTTAGAATGGTGTAGGCAGTATGAGAGTTAAGATGTTCCAATCTGGGGGCTAACAGGGTAAAATGATTCAATTTTTTGTCGAGAAAAGGTTGGATGCTGGCATCTAGAAGAGGAGCTCCTAAAAGGCAAAGTGATTCAGAATTTAGAATTTTGATGTTAGGAGCAAGGACGTTAAATCTTTCAATTATATTTTGACGGGATTCCGCAGAAACATGGTCATTATTATAAAGTTCACACTTTGAAAGATTGAGCTCCAAACCTATTTTTTTAAATTCTTGAATTATCCGAACGAGGTCTTGATACACAATATCAGCTTTGCCTCCCAGAGACCCATCATCAAGATACCAGACGTTAAATTTTGAATTTAAAGACGAAATGATGGGGTGAATGCCTAAACTAAAAAGTGCTGGACCTAATGGGTCACCTTGCTGAACGCCGACGGCAGAATCAATGCAATGGTCAAGATATAATAATTTGGATGGGCAATTGTAGCATTGGAACACAAAAGGATAAATTTGGGAGGTATGGGTATGAACTTCATTCAGCAAGGCGGATCAGGCTTTCAGAAATACCTCCGATTCGTTACAGGCGAGAAAATTTCGGGCTGCATGAACTGCAGCTTCGCAGCCTCCTCTACTGCCAAAGCCAAGTTGTATGGACTGAAAAATGTCCTTGAGCGGAGAAAAAATATTACGGCAAGCTAATTTCGCCGCTAGGCGTCGAAACGTAGAGCCAATTGCGATTGGGCGGACACCGCCATCTTTCTTTACAAAAGCACAAAGTCTTGCGCCATATAATAGTGGAAGAAAGCTATCAAGGACTTTACCTGACAGGAGGAGGTTGCAAAGCTTCGTGATGTTGGAAAGTAAGGTTCTGCCGGCGTCAGCGGCGGATGCACTAACCAAATCCTTAAGATGTTGAGGAGTGATGCCGTCGATGCCCCCGGCAGAACCAGACGGGAAAGACATAATCGCAGCAAGCGTATCGCTGTCACCAAAGACCTGTAACGGATGAATGTTGTGAGGTGGTGGAATAGGAAAAGTAGGAAAGTCTGGACGTGAGGGATGCTTATTTTGAAGGCTGTCGAGAGTTTCCTGATTACGAGGAGCGAGTGTATCATCAGAAAAAAGGATACGAGCCGCATTCTTCAGATCCACGTCCATCACTTTATTTTCTACTGTGCGGAATAAGTTGTAGGATTTGTTATTATAACGAGGATTTAAAGTAGGAGGGGTTGAATTTTGAATAGTGTTGTCGATAAGAGCGCGAGTTAGAGACTTAAATAAAGTACTGACATGAAGGTAGGTATAGGAAAAAGTAAAAAGATTTTGCCAATTTGATTCAGTGTTCAGAAGACATTTTTCGATGGACGATGAAAGAGATTTAGCAATAGATATTCTCGCTCCCCTAGGAATTCTTTTGACCACTGGAGTTGATTGGCGGAGGTGAGAGATATGCGATTGGAAAGAAGGGTTGGATGTAGATGGAGAATTTGGAAGAGAGGGTAGAGGAAGAGATGTCTGTAACCTGGGATTGCTGTGACATCTTGATACATGGATATTTAGGCCCCTTTTACCTTTAAAGGTTCTGCTTGAGTTACAGATGTGACAGCGATAAAACTTCGGCTGTGAGTGGGAACCGGGAGTTATAAAAACACTCATAAAATTAAATTTAAACCTAGGTAAACAAACAATGAAATTTTGTAGACTAAAAACTTGCCAAAACAATCAATAAAAATTATATGCAAATAGAAAGCGCGTGAATTACTCGTACCTTACGTTATTTACAATCTTATCTACTAACTTAATTTCGTTTCTAATAAACCAAAACACACAAAATGACAAAAAATTGTTCAGACACAAAACGATTTGATGTTGCGCTGACACACGCAAGACTGTATATTATATAAAATTGAATTTGATGTCGCAGTAAGCTCCGAAGGCTGCGCACATGCGGAGAGTGGCAATCTGCACTTTATTTTACAAAAGGAAACTCAAAAGCGCCACATTAATCAGATAATGATATTAAATGAAATAAATTAAAAATCCAGCGAAGTCGCCCCCTTTTTTTTCCAACCGTTTAATGTTGAATTCAAACAACGGTCCACTAAACAGTTAAAACATTTTTTTACTACATTTTTGCCCCTAAAAGTTCACGGACGCGTGTCTTAAGCGAAGTGTGCACTCACGCTCGTACTGTTCCCAATCGTTCCTAGAAATCGTAACCGTGAGCGGTGTCTATGTGTGCGTTGCACGAGCGCGTTTTGTATGTAGATTGTCTTCTGTACTCTCGGTATTTTGTGGCGTAAGGGTAATTGCGACTTTTAGCTGCCCCGACAGGCTACAGCGACATGCGCTGAAATGCGCGCTAATAGGCAGTTAGAAGTCGCAGTGTGCTGGACTAAAGAAGCATTGGATGAAACTCAGTCATTAATAATTTCAAAGCCTCTTTAAAAAGGTGGTTTTAATACGAAAATTGCTCTGAATTTGTGTCCATACATTATAGCGCGTGTTAAGCACAAGCATCTACCATAAAATTTGTCATTTTTGTATAGAATTAGAAAATCGGCTGTTAATTAATGCGAATTGGCTGAGCCAAACACAGTATCTCTCTTACGGCTCTCGCGCAGACGTGTCACTACTAGCCCACATGGACCGCGCCCATTAACCCTTTGATGGTGAGCACTTATTACACTCTCGATTTGTAGGAAATCGGATGATGAAATCTAAGATAGGAACCAATTATATACGATTTAGACAAGATTGACGGCCGCTCTTCTTCCTAAATTGTCTCCAATTTAGGTTTCTTACTAATCGGATAGTGTAATAAGTGCTTTAATGACTCCAAGCGGATCAGGGCCCTTAGAAAAGTTGCAACTTTTCTATAATGGCGAACTTCGCTATCGCCAACGAAATGTCAATATATGTATGCAAAAGTCACGTGACGTTTCGATGGCTATGTCCGTTTCATATATTTTTTAACGATAGCGAAGTTCGCTTCAGGAAAAAATGCATCTTGTCTACGGGCCCAGGCGCACCACCACGTGCGAGGCTGAGTCTTCGCGAGCCTCCTTCAATAAATTGCTCCTATAACAATTGTATTAATGTAATTCAGCAGATTTTGGCCCCTGTTTGGCGCCGTGTATGCGCGGCCTAAGCCGAAACAAAGGCTGCGCCTGTGCGTGAGCGCATTGTCATAGAGCGCAGATGCGCAGAAGGGCCGTAACGTTTATAGGATATTTTTGTTTTGTAAGTATGCCCTCGTACCACCTGGAGGCACTCAGTTGAGAAAGAGGCTGCATCAACTGGTCTCAGCTGGAACGACCTGGAAGCTACCGCACAAGATAGAGAGCAGTGGAAATCCCTTCTTCAAGCCCTATGTCCCTGATGAGGGACAACAGGATTGCATCATCATCATCAAGTATGGTGTTAACTAAATAAATTGACAGGTAGGACTTATTGGATAGAATCTTTGATACTGCTATGCATGGAATCATAAAGGTGTGGGCTCGATTCCAATGTGCCTGTCTAAGACTTATTTTAAGTTCAGTTAATTTCTTTCTGTGCAAAACAAACGAAAAGAGACAGACTTATATAATTCGTACTTTTATAAAAACTTCAAATTAAGGAATGCTAATTCTTCCTAGTTTTTGCGTGTTTTAGTCTTACTTTAGTCATCATCGAATGACATCTCTACTGAATTGTCACTGGAAACTGTAATTTCCTTAGCAACTGACAGCGGTTTAATCTGACGTTTCTATATACATAAGTCTGGCTATTTTCGTTAGTTTATCATTGAAACAAATAGACTGAACCTAAAATTAGTCTTGAACAGGGAACATTGGAATTTAGGCCTGTGTCAATTTTTACATGGAGTTGTAAGTCACTTATCTCATACTCAAAAGTGCTTAAATAAATGCCAAATATAATTTGAAGACGTGCAACTTAAATTTCGAATTTCTAAAGACCTTGACGCAACATTCTATCAAAAGAAGATGCCAATATATTAATAATCACTATCCCTGAATTCAAGTCCAAAGCGACTCGACAAAAGATCGTAATTAAACAAACAAATCGAAAAATAATAGCTTTGCTATAGGCATTGACCTACACAACGCGCATACGTTTGTCTAGTAATTGTCTAGCAAGGTCGTGTGGTCGCTCACCCTAACTATTCGTGTAACTAATGCTTGTTTACTGCGATCATTAGAAAAACATACATTAATACGTTTAAAATAACTTTGACAAAATTTTGGACGGATTTTGGGCAAAACGTTTGGAATAAAAACATTTCGGTCAGTAAAAACAACCACTCAAGTCAATATTAACTGCATGATAATGAATGGGTCTTTAATCGTGGATAATTTTGATATTTTAAAATAAGCAACCAAAAATTATAATTAATTAAATTAAACTTATAAAAATAACACTGTGGGTGTTAAAAAATACATTATAATATTAAGTACTTATTTATCAAAAAATCTTTTTTGGTTTCTGGAAATAATATTATTATATTAAAAAAATATCAAAAATCTGCTAATATTAACTGAAAATATATGAACTATGTTGCCATTTGTCAAAATAAATTATTATTGTGTAGCGGTCTTCACTTAACTTTGACATCAAAATCAGTGTTATACTATCTCTAACCATTACTTAAATTATTTGCCAAATTACTTGTATTTTTTTAACTGCGACTAGGTAAAAACTTGCGTTGTCAATGTCACAGTCAGATTTTCTGATAAAGGTCGATCAGACACTCACCTTAAACTATTTAAACTAATTCTTGCTAACTGTAGTGACTGAGAAAAGTTTAGAATAAATCTAAATAGCAAAATACTTCATTACTATTTTTTCACTAAGAATATTCTAACTAGTGAATAAGAATAAACCGTTGTTATTTATTAATTCGTCAAATTCTTTGTTTAAGAATAATTAATCTATGTATGAATTATGTGTTTTTTATTAAAATCGTAGATAAATTAAGTGCCAAAGAATATCATTATGTATAATAGAAGGCTAACTAACCTACATTATACTTTAATTTGTTTGTTTATGATGTTGATCGACGTGAACTTTAAACTTAGTGAAATTACAAACCCTAGTGGTTTTTATACTAAGTTAGTACCTACATGTTTTATAAGATCTTTTATTTGTTAATAAATGGAAAAAAAAACAAAAAAAAACTGATACATAGTCTTTGAAAGGGACATGACCCATCCTAGGCCGCATTGTCGCTTACTTTTTTTTTTACCATATTAACAAAAACATTACAGAAAATCACATAATAATAGAAAAAAAGCCACTGGGGTTTATACTGGAGCTATCGAGAGTTTATATATAAATGCAGAAGATAATTTAGTTATTTATTTAGAAACAATATAGGTAGTTAAAATTTATACACCAATATTAAGTGAGCACTATTAGGTGAGATTGCCGATTGACGACCGTCTTGGTTTAGTGGTTCGCGCCCCGGACTTCTAAACCAGGCGGTTGCGGGTTCGAATCCCGCAAGGGGCAAATGTTTGTGTGATGAACACGAGCATTTTTACCTATGTCATGGATGTTTATAAATGTATATAAGTATGTCTGTTCATTATACTAGTCACCATAGCACAAGCTCATGCTTAGTTTGGGGCTAGGTAATTGGTGTGTTTGTTGTAACAATTTATTTTATTTATTGCGGTCTAAAATGTGTGGAAATAAGAAAAATCATACTTAGGTTATCTAAATGACTACGAGTAAGTATATTATAATAGGAATAATAAGTTGGAACACTAAAAAAATGTTTTTCTTAAATTGCGTCCACTCCTCTTATAGGTACTTAGCAGTCTACCGAGGCCACAGTTCATAAACTGCACTACATGTCAAACCAAAAACATGCTTTTCAAGCTAGGAAAAACTTGATTTTAAATAAAAATCCATCCAAATAATCTAAAGATCTGGCCGTGTAGCAAGCGACTTAAATCATTCTGAATTGTCTAGCGAGGTCACGCGGTCAGTCGCCCTAAAACTGCACTATTGCTTAGGTATACAGGCAAAAAGTTCAGCCATACGAAATCACACGATGATTGGATGACTATTGTCACTGACCTACGCAAGCCGCGACCACTTGTCCAAAGCTTATTTATTTATGGGAAAAGATTCACCAGCAACACATCATTAAACATATCAATAAAAATAAATATGGGTAACACGTGTAAAAGACATGTCTTTACAGGTAAATACAGCGTTTTTAACAATTAGTCGACTTAAAAAATATACAAAGAGGGTGCCTACTTAACGAAAAGAAAAACATTTACTAAATTTCAAGAAGAAGTAGAAAGTTTGAATGGATATAATATTATTAGTTTATTTCTTATGAGAAGAAGAATATTACATTGCCACACACTTCCTTTTAAACGCTTGGTTGCAATCTTGAAAAATGTCGATATCGCAAACCTTCAAATCATTGTAAGTTCGCATACACCGGTACAATGGGGCACACTTATCTAGGTTAGTTTTACAGTGAGGTAAATTAAAGATATTTTTTATAGGATGCCTTGGTATATGATAGGGGACAGTGAGATTTATCTGTCGAAGCAAATTAGGACAATTTAAGTTTCCATGAATGAGTTTAATTTGTCTATCGAGGTCATGCGGTCAATCAACTTCTCTATCGCTTCAATTAATTTTTTTTACTATGGAGTTATTTAAAAACCTGAATTTGCTTTAACAGACTTGACAGAAGATACTTTTAAACTTTATTAATATAAAAATAAAATGAAACAACACCAGTTTTCAGTACCATACGGTCGCACTATCGCCAAAATTACGCAAATTACACAATATTTTATAAATAAAGCTTTTTATACGTCTAATACTTTAAGAGTTGTAGCTACTGTATAACTATTGGCACTAATGGCACTGACCTACGCTACGAGTGACGTTTAGTTTGTCTATAATTGTCTAGCAAGGTCGCGCGGTCAGTGACTCGTTATATCGCGTAGTATGACTCTAAATACTAATAAATCCTAAACCTACTTTTCAAAATTCCAATCACTAAATCAAGTTCGTCTGCCCCCGCACCCCAGTACCCCGCAGGCGGGGTCTCGGATAAGCGGTTGGACTATAGTAATAATAGTTCTAGCCCCAGTTCTTATATTTCTAGTCCTGAACTGTTGGCACTGACCTACACAACGTGACGTGCCTCTAGATTGTCTAACAAGGTCACGCGGTCATTGACTCGTTCTATCGTAGTATGACTCGTCTAATATAATTTAATGTAATAGTTTATGGCTTAAAATGGAACATTATCGCTTCCATCGCATCGGTGATTGTCTTGCACACAGAGGAGCGTCATAGTGATGTACCAGAGAAGCAGCTACTTGCAAAAGAAGCACCTCAACTTAAGTATTCAAGGCATTCCGTAGGACGTAGTTTATCTACCTATGCCTGCCTACTAGGTATTAACCTCGAAAACTATTGCAATAAAGATTGCAGTTCTAAAGCAATGACAATGGTTCCGCGGTGCATATAAGATAGTAATTAATCGCTTTCGAATAACTATGTTACGGTGTATAATTATTATATCTAAGGATATAACTATTATGGATTTATCTGATGGATAAATACTATACTGTACGATACTGCGACACATATAACGCTAATCACTTCCGAATGAACATGCATTAGGCGATTCATCGTCACACATCGCGATAATGTAAGTCTTTGATCGCGTGACCTTGTTAGACAATTATAGACAAACGTCACTCGTAGCGTAGGTCAGTGCCATTAGTGCAAATAGTTATACAATAGCTACAACTATTTAGTTAAGTGTTAGATGAATAAAAAAGCTTTCTTTATATTTATAATTTTGGCGATTGCTTGACAATGTGGTGTTGAAAACTGGTGTCATTATTTTCATATACGAGTATCTATACCTAAATATATAAATGAGAAGCTGCTTAAATAAAGAGATTTCTTTTATCAAGGTGATCGCTAAGAAAGGATTTTTGGAAATTTGCGCTTTAAAGGGATAAAAAAGGGGGGATAACTTTGTACGAAACTGCTTAACTCTAGCTATTTGGTTAGAAACTAAGAATTTAGCATTTTTGAAAATTTTACTTCTAGGGGGGTAAATAGGGGGGTTGAAGTTTGAATTAGAAATTAAACATTTGCGCGGACTACTAAGTCGCTGGCATCGGCCAGTTTTTTAATTCATCAACATGTCCTTTTTCAAGTCTGTCAAAGCAAGTTCAGTTTTTTAATTACTCCATTGTCAAAACGTTAATATAGAGAAGGTGATTGACCGCATGACCTCGATAGACAATAAAGCTTTAGACAAGTGGACGCGGCTTGCGTAGGTCAGTGACAATAGTCATCCAATCAGCATGTAATTTCGTACGGCTGAACTTTTTGCCTGTAAAGCGATAGTGCAGTTTCAAGGCGACTGACCGCATGACCTCACTAGACAATTTCAGAATTATACAAGTCGCTACGAGCCAGATTTTTTAGATTACTTTTCTTTATTTTCCAAATTACAAAGCAATAAATAAATTGTTTCAACAAACACACCATAAGCTAAGTGTAAGCTTGTGCTATAGCAATCTTGTTACAGCAAGTATTGTTTTCCTGAAAGCAATACCTATTGCAATTCGTTAGCAATCGAGGTAGGAAAAGTCTGCGGGTTGCATCGTTGTACGCTAGATCGCTAGACGTTTTGTACGCCTATAGCAACATGCTGAAAGCAATAACTATGACAATTCGAAAGCAAGTAAGATGGTAAATCTGCGGGTCGCATCGTTGTACACTAGATCGATAGACGCTTTGCACGCCTGTAGTGCGATCATGCGATCAGAGTCGCACTAAAACTGGAAGTACCGACGAGTGGAAAGAGTTTAGAGTACAAATACTATAGTATTTGCACTCTAAACTTCCAGTTTCATTCATTCATAACTTAAGCTCTTGTCGGTGGAGCAATTCCACGCTTCTCTGGACTCTGCTAGCACCTTCAACTCCCTATACATGACATCAGCTTTTTCCTTCAACTGCTGTGTGTATGCTCTTCTTCCTCTTCCTCTTCTTCCTTATTTTTTGCATTCCAGTATTGTTTTATAAGTGTGTCATGATGTTTAAGGTGCCCACCCATTTTCCCTCGCCTGTTCTCAATCATCGGCATTAAGAATCTCTTGTCCTTGTCTCCAAAATGATGAATAAGTTTCTTTCTTATCTTTACCGATATGTTTGATTTAAATCTGTGATTGTTTGCCCATGGGAGCCCAATACAAGGCCGTGGTGGCTCGTCAATAGAGTAGGAACTGCTTAGGTAAACAGGTCTCTATCATGTCAGACTGCCGTCGGAATGCTTGTGCACTTTAATATTTCTTAGTCGGAATTCGGCTAGAAGGACATTAATTTTAGGTAAACACACATTCAAATATCGGTAGACCTAGGCTAACTTGATGGCTGTCAAACTGACCTGTCATTGCTTAAATTGCATAGGCAGTCCACCCATCCTTACTTTGTATAACTATATTGCTCACAATATAAATTGGCTCATTCAAGGCCATGGCTCGTCTGCGCGCTACTCTAAGCGTCCTTAGTCTAACAAGGTCGCGCGGCCGACAACCTGCGCTATCTAACGATGCGCACGCGCATATGTGACCGAGTTATGCGTGTGTGTATGACATTGCCACTAGTCCCGGTGCCATGGAACTATGGTGTATGCGATTGCAGATTTGCGGCCTTGGAAAAGGGAGTGAAGGGAATCGAATTTAAAGGTTTTATTTATGGCAAAATGATCTGTAATTTGGTACATTTTGGTTTTGATAAAATTTTAGTACAACTAGGTCCTTGAATAAATTTTATTTGAGCAAAAAATCCTTTTAATAACTAAGCTGCTAATAATAATTAGTTCATACTCTTTGACCTATCGTTTATTATTTACCTATAATGTACTTAGGTAAATGAAGGATAACATAAGTATTGATTATTAGATTTAGTTTATGTGAAGTGTAAAAACAGGTGATACATGGGAGAAATAAATACAGGGCGACTGACTTTAACATGCCATCACCTCATCTGCGACATAGTTGATTGCATGAAATTTACATAGGTTGCTGTTAGTTATTGGACCAAGAACTTATCACACAGTTGAAAAATCGGCCTTTACGGGAATACAGAAGTTATCTTAAGTTCAAAGAGTGTATCTCTTGTCAAATAGAATTCCCTACAGTGCTAACTGCTAACAACGTGCGTAAAGTGGTCCACTCTGAACAGCGACATCACAAACTCCAGTTTCTGATGGCGACTGAACGAGATCAGCGGTGATAGGATCCGTTAGGTGGCGCGTGGTAGCTACCACCCTCCCACCGGAGCCCGGCGCCAAGCTGCTAGCTGTGTTCCGTCGGTGAGTGGGAGTGCCAGAACCATCTGCGTGAGCTCGCTCAACCGTCGACTCTGTGTACGCCACTTCTGGCTTAGTCTAGAGTCAAGAGCAAACCCATTTCAAATATAAAAAGAAGTGAGTAGGTATCGACATCATGTAAGTATTGGCTACTTCTTGGTTTGCCTTTACTATTTCGTCCGTACTCTGTCAATTTTGAACCTAAATCCTTTCATTGCATGTAGGATGGTATGTATGGTATGTAGGATTTCCTCTTCTATTTTTCATAATAGGGTGCAAATGAAAAAAATGATTTTTTACCATAGGAAAATGGATCAGCTTAGGAATAGGGTTACATTCGGAATACATTTTTTTAGTTCCTAACCTAACCCAGTTCTAACGGTGTTACAATGTAGGTTACATTTAGGTACGGGTCAGGTTCGAAATAAACAAATTTTAACGGTTTTACAATGTAACCTGGTAAGTAGATCGTCATAATACCTCATGCTCTAAGAAAAACGAGGATTAGCTAGCTACACGTAAGTGAAGTAAGGAAGGATAAAGCATGAACGTTAAACTAAATAATATGCAAACAAGTGGCAGAATGTTATCAGCAAAAAACAAATACATTATAACATCATGCAGGATTGCAGGGCTTTATCATAATTTCAGTAGCGCAGATACAATTTTCAGAAAATTATATTATACCCTTTTTAGTCAACGCGAATCAGCAATGTGAGGTAATGATTTCAATTCTTGGAAAACCCAATCCCTTTGGCTCTCGAATTTAGTTATACTAGCATTTCAATGTTTTCATCGGGTTTTCATTATTAAGGGTTGGTACTATTATTTCCCGGAATCAGGGACTCATAATATATACGAGTAACTCTCACTTGTTAATGCCTACGTTGATTTAAAGGGAGTTCTAGTGTAAGCAGTATCACCTTCTACTAATACTTACCACAACTTTTATTATGGGATCATGATCAAAATCTTTATAGATCTTAGACGCTCCATACAAATAATTCTGCTACCTCGATGACATTGTATGGAGAGATAAATATTTTTTCAAGATTTCTCCATATAGATTTCTTTCTGCCTCCATAGCAAAATTTGTAGGTATAGATGGTCGTATTTACCCACGGAGATACGGTTTACTTTAACTCCTTGTAAATGATTGTAGTGAGGCCAATCCATGTTGACGACCGCCTGGGTTTAGTCGGCCATGCTCTGGAATCCCATTCCAGTGGTCGTGGGTTAGAATCCCGCATGAGGCAAGTGATTGTGTGATGAGAACGAGCATTTGCATGTTTAGATGTTTATATAAGTAATGCCTATTTGTTGTTCTAGTCACCACAGCACAAGATAACGCTTAATTTGGAACTACTAGTTGAATTGTTGAAACAATGTATTTTATATAATTTTAAACTTAGGGTTTTCAGGCAGTAAATGTTAAAATATGAGTAACTTGTAACTTGAAATAAAAAAAATATTGATTATTAGATCTAATTAATACCCATAGAATACATTAAACTGAAAGTGCAATGATAATCCCGAGAATTGAATTGAAATAAAATAAGAGAATGGGCTCTATTCTCTAATTTTAAGGAGTAAGCAATTCTTAGTTTAGGGTTAAAATGTTCCAACGTGTTCGTGCGCGTTTTCCTATAGTTGATGTAGCCTGGAACGTCTTAATCCAACTACGAATTGTTGACGGCACCAATGTTCGTGAATTTTCGAAAATTGCGTGCACGCAGAACGAAGAAAGCTCCGCTAAATGTAGTCATAGCAATCGCCCGGAGTTCAACAACACGTCTTAAAATTTTAACCTGTCAAACCCCATTAGACCTGTGGGCGGGTTTATGATAATTGTTTTTTTATTGAGTCTAGAAACATAATAATACACGAAGGTTTAATCAGCCGGTATATTATTTGACATATTTCGTATGGGAATTCTATCAAATTTACCATCAATCAAGGTTCATGCTATTTAAAAATTAATGAACACGGGTCTTTCTACGAAACCTAGTGCATGCGCGAAAGCCTCTCTCCTGGCAACACGTGAGAGCTTCTAAATTCAAATGGGTGAATAGGTATTTTTGTCTCACCCAATATAACGCAAGTGACCAAACTCTCCACCAAATTGCTAAGAAAGCAATTACGAGTCATTTCATTATCCTATTACACGAAAAAACTGGTCTACGTAACTTGAAAACTATCCTAAATGCCTTTTGTGGGTATTCTAATGCATCAAAGCTCTCTTGTACACTTGCCTAAGCACAAAATCAGGTTTAAAAATAGGTCGGTCACTGGGGCATCTATCCCACTATCCTCTCAAAGGGCACTATTGAGGCACCTGCGGCGACCTTTTTAACCTTTTTGCCACCACACTTTTATTTGGGACGCGTTTTTAGAGTTAACATTTGGCTTGAGTAGTGTAGGAGATTTTGAGTCAAAAATTTGGGCCTGTCCTCGTTTTGTCCTATAAGTAATACTAAAATATATAAAGGTAGTGGTCACTGGTTGGTTTTTTAAGTTTAACAAAATTAAGGGGTTTTCGTTTTAATATTTAAAATTACAGCGAGGTAAATGAAAAATATGGATAAATGAATAATAATATTTGGGTATATTATTAGATATTGGATCATATGAAATGATGTTCGAAGCGAAGTGCATAGTTAAAGTTAATGAAATTTAACATCTCATGCGGTTGTTACGGGGTTTTTGTTTTAGTATTTAAAATTACAGGGAGGTAAATTAAAAATATGGATAAATGAATATTAATATTTAGGTATATTATCAGATATTGGATCATGTGAAATGCCAGTGATCTTCAAAATCCGTACGAATCGCATGACGTGGCTGCCGAAAAAAAAACCGACGTCACACCAACCGCCATTAGTAGCTGCAGCCGTGGAGTTTATTTCCATCGGTCTACGCCTAGGACGAGCAAGGACGAGCCGACATATACTCCTAATGACATCGATGTGTTCATTCACTCATTCACATCCACACGGAACGCCATCCAAGAGGTCATCGCATCAAAAATTACAAACACATATAAAAAACATACCCTGCGCCCGCGTCGACACCTCAGACACAGCTTCTGTTCAGTTAAAACGAATCCTTCAACCGAAATTAGTCAGTTCCCGAAAAACGCGGTCAACGACCCTCCCCAAACCTAAGTATTTTCGGAAAAAAAAAACATAATGTTTACATAACACCGTGGATTTTTTAAATAAACTTCGCTTCGAAGGGCCTGCGCGCACACCGACGAAATTTTCGTCAGTTGCACATGTGTGCGTGATGCACACAGGGAGAGGACATAAAAATGCCCAATCGGTACATGTCGCACCACTACAATGAAGGGACGACGTAAGTCGCATACAAGTGCATAATTCGGCCGAGATGCAAAAAAATATTTGGCAATGCGGCCCCTACGCGCCCGCCAGTCGCCCGCCCGACAGGGTTAGGTTAGGTTAGATTTTTTGGCTCCAAACCGCTCGTTGGAGATTTTTTGAAAATATTCACCGTCTACTATCAAATAGGAAAAGACGTGCTTCCTGCACATTATTAGCACAGTGCGCCGCGATTTTTTTAATAAAGAACCCAGCCGTGCTGCGCCTCTTGTCGAAATCGAGTTTGAATTTGGAATCGGTTTTCGAATTATTTTAAAATCTAAATCTCGAATGAGCGATTTGGACGAAAATCGGTCGGCCGCGGGGGGAAGTTGCTTATTTTGCCATTTATTTTTTCAGACACCGTCCGATGATGGCATAGTTATTTTCAAATAAAAATCAAGATTAAATTATTTATTGAGAAAAAACTGTAGTGCTTTGTGTCGTGCTGTGTTTTTCGTTGACAATTTACTTTTTTATTCATTGGACTTTCCTGTGTTTTGTTCCGTTGATTTATTTGGTAAGTTTATTTTTAACTTATTTTTTTTTCACCTTATTTTAACCCTACATTTTACCCCTCAATCTTGTGTTTAGCAATAAACGTGATCATATTAAATAAATGGTTAACAGCAAATTGACATTAATAAAATCGCAAAACAACTTACTCTACAAAGAGATCCTGCAACGTGTCCCATTGCATAAAAAACTCAATTTTTGAGCAACTTTTTTTAATTAACTCAAAATGTGTAGATAAAAGCTAGACAAGCAGACAAGGACACGTCGTCCCGTGACGTCAGCGGCGCTAGGCACTGGCGAAAGTCGCCATCTTGCTTCTTGTGTTCTTTTTTGAAGCCTACCAAGTGCGCCCGCGCCGCTCCGCCATGTTGGTTTTCAATTGAGTTTTTAGATATAGAAAAACTTTTTTCCAAACAGTGGCGTTAGAAAATGTGCATTTTTATTTGTTAATTTTCTCTATAGTATGAATTTGATCATCGTAAATAGCGATAATGCAATAAAATTTAAACATACCTACCTACCTACGTCACGTTTCTTTGAGTATGGTTTCAATATCACCTTCATATTCGCTCATTAGTTTTAGGCGTTGGTTGTACTTTGAAAATCGAGTTCTAGCTAAGAATAAATTTGCTAAAGGTTTATTAAACCCTATACAGGGTTATTTGAAAAACATTAATAACCTTTTAAGGGCCGATCGTAATGGCGAAAAGAATTTTTGTTCCCCATACTAGTTCGTCAGCAATCACTTGATATTTGTCCAGAAACATGATTTTTTTTTGAGATTTCGATGTTGGTCCCATAAAGAAAGTTGTTGTATTTGAGCACCTGAACCTGCCCTTATGGAGTCGTTAATGTTTTTCAAATAACCCTGTATATGGAGGCCAAACTATCTCCCTCTGGTAGAGTTGGGACAGAAAAGTAGAGGAATAATTGCACTTATGTACAAAGGTCAGCACGTCAGACTACACATGTTGGTTGAAAAATCGCTTCTATCACAACTGCATAACATGGATCAGTTTTCTTGATATGCTGTCTTTTGTAACGCTGGGTGTTTTTAGAAAACTTTTTAAAATAATATGGTTGTTACACCTTAATGCAATTGAGATCTACATCTTCATACTTCTAACGTAAGAACTTTCTTTGAAACTAATGCAATAGTATTAAGGATTTTTTTATTGCTTATCGCCTTATCTGAAAGCTATCGGCATGCAATGCAATTCCTAATGACGTATGAATAAAAAACAACAATCATTTTGGAATCTATCAATGTTTTAGTTAGGCGGTAGGCTAGCCGGTCTGCTAAGGTAAAGTCAGATCTGTGCACTTAACTTGCATGTATAAGTATTCAATCGAAATAAATTACTTTTTAAGCTGAATAAGAGCTTTTATAATATACTTTTTTAATTTATGAATATCAATGGATGCTGAAGAACCGTCATGCCATTAACCATTAACATGGTCAAGTAATATTCGAGTGATACAGATATTTTTATTCTAGCCTTAATTCAATAAATTTGGGGGACTCTATACCAAATTATACATATCCACTGTCGCGAAAACATTTATTCTAAACTGTCATCTATTGTTAGTCAGTAATTGATTAGGTGACTAACTGTCACTTGAAGTGTCAGTTAAAAGTTGTGACAAGGTTTTGGTTTTGAAGGGCGTAGCATAAGAATAAGAATAAAAATACATAATAAATATCTTAGTATATTTCATTTAAACTTCTAGCATGCTTCAACTTCTATACAATTAAGTAAATATTACTTAAATCAGCATAAAATATCATATCTCCCCAAACTGCACCACATACATTTATTAACCATCAAGCCCAAATGATCGTCACATCTTACCAATGCGAAGTCATTTAGCCTCCCAACTGATCTGCCGTCCTTATCACACACGAACGATTCGAAAAAGACACACCCAGTCTGTATCAAATATACTCATTTTGTCCTACATTTGGTTAGCTGGAAAACACTAGTGCTTATGCTGAATGCCCAAATAAACTTGAACATGCGTAGGCTCTTATGTCTTTGAAAATATGGTTTAAATTTGCACGGTACTAAGGCCGTTTTAAATGGTTTGAGATGTTTTTTTAGCCAATCGCTTACGACCAGTAGTGCTTTGTTTCCTACTAGCCTGTTGGTCTTTTTGCCGCTCTTTGGATTGTAATGACTCGTAATATAAACACGAGAAGGTTCAGTTTTGATGATAATTTTAGTTAAAGGAGTTGTTGTGGTTAGCTCTTAAGGGAAAATACCTTAGTACTTAGTGTACACTTTAGCTACTACCAAAAAAAAACTAGTAATATATAGTACGAACAAAACTCCTAATGACTTCTTTGTTACAAACAGGCTATTTTTACTTTTGGGAAAATTACCTCAACTTCCAAAATGTAATTAGTTACTAACGCTACAATGTAGAGAACTTTAAAAAAATACTTATAGTCAAATACTTAATATATTTTTAAAAATCTATAAGTACAAAAATTCATTGGAAATGCACGTGTCTTTTAAAAAAAAATCTTTACCCATTCCCCTTTATTTCTGATAGTTTTCACCGTCAACCCAATTCAATTTTAGACTGTCCTCTACCCGAAGGTTCTCTGGAAGAAATTGCTTTCAGCAATAAGACCGCCTAAATTATACCATTTTCTATGAGCATGTATGTAAATTTATACTGTGTGTGGTGTGCAATAAAGAGTATGTATCTATCTATCTAATAAGACAGTAACACTAAATTGTTTTTGATTAAAAAGACTACATTATGTAGTTATGGGTACAATAAATGAATTTGGTATTAGACCAACACACGTTTGCGGACCAACAAAACGCGAACTTGCTCGACGAATGCTTCTAGAAACCCAAAGAAGATTGCCGAAGAAAAAGAAGAATGCCCGGAAAGTATACGATAAAATTGATTCCATGCGTTCTATTTCGAGACGCGTCGTAGTAAATGCGCAAAACAAACCTTCAAAGTTTATTGCACCCCAGACAGACTATCAGTGATCAGCACCTATGAACCATATTGTGACATTCGCGCTGGCAAAGTATAGCAGTTAGATTCACATGGAAATCAATTTCTGAACGATTGGTCAGCGGTAAAAGTTTAGAAAGTGCCAGGTGTCAGTCGAATTGTATGGCATTCAATATTGATGCAAGTAAATACAGACTCTATCGGTAGGCAGGCGTTCTGAACCTATCTGATAGGTAATTCAATAATAAAAATTATTAGTATATTGTAAATTATTGTTTTTAAGTGATAAGCAGTCACTTTGCTATCTAAATATATTATTGCATTTAAAAAAATGACCACTAGAGGCGGGAATCGAACCCGCGTTCCTCGCATACCGGGCGATTGCCTAACCTCTCGGCCTTCTTCTTCTTTCTTCTTCGGGGTTTGATTCCCGCCTCTGGTGGTCATTTTTTCAAGTGCAATAATATATTTAGGTTGCAAAGTGAATGCTTATCGCTTAAAAACAATAATTTATCGTATTTGCAAGCTTCATCTTTAGATTGTTAAATACTTGCAATAGTATTTCTTTCGAGTGTTGAGGGTGTTATCCCATTAACATTGATGAAAGCAACGTGGCATTACTGCGTTAAGAGGCATTTGAAAATTTCGACAGGCTCTGCCAACGCCAGGGTGGCCGAGAGGTTAGGCAATCGCCCGGTATGCGAGGAACGCGGGTTCGATTCCCGCCTATGGTCGTCATTTTTTTAAGTGCAATAATATATTCTTATTAGTATATTGTGCACGAACGTATTAGGTACAGGAATGTATTAGCTGTTATATATCTGTAACAAGCAAGATATATGTTTGATTAAAGCTTTATGCGCTGATCATCTTATTCGAGATGCTTCTATGCCCGTTCCATTCACAATATGTATATTTTACTTTATAATTAGCCTAGAAATAATTTATTACTGTACCTACACAATGAAATAAACAGTGTCATCCATCAATATGTACCAATTTCATAGTGATGTCATACATTCGTACTTATGACATTTGACAAAATTATAAACGTTTTAAAGGCATACGTAAGTTAAGTATGCCTGGTTATAATGCTAGAGTTAAGTGTTGTATACACTATGCACTAGCGTTTACCCGCGACTTCGTGCGCGCGTTTCCATTCTCGTAGGAATCTCTCGTTTTTCTGTTTTCATAGTAATTTTGGGAAATCCTCTTATCTTCTCTTCACCGACACATGTTTAATTATGAATCACCGGTTTAACATTCAAATATTTCGTGTGGGAATTCTGTCAAATTAACCGTCAATTTGAAGTTTACCGGCTGTTTGAAAAATTTGTGAATGAAATGTTTTATATTGTAGAAATTTGACATTACATGACACGTAGAAATAAAATATAATGAAATGAAATATATTTATTTGCACTTAAAGAGAATTGTAGATATCCACCTATATCTACTAATTTCTGTTTAAAAGGTACATTTATATATTCGAATCTTATATACCTTACCTTAATTTAAATACTATATTAGTCATCAATTACTCGAATGACCTTTACCTACCATAATTATGTAAGATCTTTAATTTTTTGACACCATAAGTAGTTCTAGAGTTATCCGTCAACCCAATTGGGTTTAAACAATAATTATTATGTATGAGAAATGTAATTGGTTATTAATAGCTTTGATCGCATCAAGGATTTTAATCCGCACGCAATAAAGTAAGTGTTAAGGGGAGTGCACACTTAGCTGTATATCACAATCGTATCGCATTAAAATGTCTTACATAGCGAACAAAATATAGGTATTCTGTTTTCGAATTAATGGGTTTACTACAATAAGGCTCTATCATTATAATAATACGGGAATTCATGCAACGTACATGTCTCAGCATTGTTATTGTGAGAGTTATACAATAAGGCACATTCGCCGAACTGGCTACATTTTGAGATGTGTATATTGTTAATCCCAAAAACACTTTTCGTTACACTGTTGTTAAGCTTTTGTTGTTTTATTTTTATATAAACAATTTATTTTTACTGTTATTTTATAAATTAAAAAAAACTACAATAGTTACCAAACCGATACAAAAATATTTACTAAAAAACTTAGCCCTCCTTCCGCAGGCGGGTAATAAAGGGTACAATAGATACCAAGTCAATATTTCTTTGTTTTTATTAAATAATATGTGTTATCGCATTTTTTAAACCAATCCTCATTTCTTTGCGCTATTAACTCCTCGAGACGTGACGTCACGCGAATATCCGTCATGCAGTGTACACGCCCCTTAACTTAACGCGTTCGCTGCACATTTTATAACTTCATCTCGGCGCCGGCGCACACGCTTCCTTCACGTCTTACACTTCTTATTTGGAATACTTGCTACCCGACTGCAGAAAATTCTGGCATGCTTTGGTAATGTCTTTATTAGACGTGCAGATGTCGTCTCGTCTTCGATTTGTTTTCACTCAGTAAAATTAAAATGGTAATAGTACGAAAATTCTCACCTCACACGTTCAAATGAAACAAAATCCATAGGTGGACTGAATTAAAAGTTGTTTAAATAACGAAATGAAACTTATAGTCGAACTAGTTAAGAAGTGATAGCAGCTATTGAATAGTAAATACTTTTTATTGACCACACATAATAATTATCCTTAATTTTGAAGGTAACTTTATTCTTCATTAAAAAAGATCTGTGTCAGTGACAACATGAATAAAGGTGAGTTCAGTCAAAGTAAACAGACATCAATAAATATAGATCTCGTTCAAACACAGATTTACTTATTAGTAAAATATAAATAAATTGTTTCAAAAAACACATCAACACCAATTACCGAACACCAAACTAGGCATGGGCTTGTGCTAAAGTGACTAGGATAACGTATAGACATACATTAAGTACCATATTATTTTCATCAACACAATCCCATCATAATGTCTTCTTAACTGCATACTACAATCGTAATGGCATATCCAAACTAGTTCCAAAGCTAACAACATACCATGCGCAGACGCAGCCAGCCCTTGCAAGTGCAAACGAAGGTCGCGCCTTCGGTCTAAGAGCCCTTCCGTATTCAAACGCCCGAGGCCAACCAGTATGCAACACGGCCTATGCGACTAGCCATATAGCCAAAGAATATGCAGGAACAGAAATACCACATCGGTCTGCCTACTTTTGGGCTATAATATCTATCTTTATCTTATCGTTAGTCTAGTCAGCACACTGTTTACAGTTCAATCGAGTTGTTGGATGGGGAAGGGATGAAGTTTGTTTCTGTGTTTTTCTGTCTTGAAATAACTTGGAAACAGCTCGGAGTCAGGAAGTTGGTAATGATAACACCTTCGTCGAGCCACGGGGCACTAAAAGCACGGTTAGCCGTTGATGCTGCGACTGAACTCTCTCCGGTCATATTGGATAACTGTCGCACCGAACTTTAAAAATGAAAGAACAGAGAGTGCACCTGTGTATTGTGCACATGTGCACTACAGTATTTTCCAAACAGTTGACAAATCTAGGTTGGGATGGGCAGCCATGGTTGAAATTAAAAAATAACCTGCAAGCCCCTTCAGGATTAAAAAGTGCACCAAGTTTACCATAGGTATGCAACCAAATAGTCTATGCGACTCGTCAACCACAGACTATAGTGAAACAGACTGTCCACTTTTATAATTATAGGTCCTTATAATACCCGTTCGTTGCCCCAGCTTGCACCGATGCGGATTAATAATTGATTTTCTATTGTGTCTTGAGATGGCAGCGAATGGGTTAAAACCAAAAGCTTTTAATATAATATTAGAAGACCAAAGAACATAAGTTCACGAAAATAATACGTTTATTAACTTAATTACTCGTGGTGGTTATGAATGAGTCTCTATACCACTTGCATTTATTAAAACTAACTAGCAACCCGCCCCGGCGTTGCATACTCGTGTTCATGTCACTTACAAATTCACAAACTTTACTTCTTTTTATTAGTATGGACAAAGATAACATGATTATTTCTTTAAATTACTAGAAGTAACTAGCAGGCAAGACTAGTTAAAGAAAAAACGAGTGAGTTTTGTGATAGAAGTAAGGTGCACGTTCAGAAGGCTGCCCACCGGGCGGCCTCGACGGCTCGGAAGCGTAGTTCTTAGAATAACGCCCCTACCTCACAGCTGATCGTTTTAAACAGACATTCGATGAATAAATTAAAGTTGATCACTTGTAACTTTCTTATTCGAATTTTAGTTTTGTCTACTGCGTCAAAAGGAGGGTAATGCTTTTTGAGTATATGTTATGTCCAATTCTATGGCGCGCTTAGCCCAAACGGCTGGACAGTTTATGTCATGTGAAGGCATGTATTCACTTTAATTAGTGCAGGGGCGTAGTGATTAGGAGTAAACACGTGTGGACAGCGATTGATTATTGTGAGTGATCTGCGTAGTGATTACACGCGGGTTTGCCTGTTTAACCAACAACACAATGAAGTTCTAAGATCAACAATATCAAATATTGCAAGATAATGACGCACGGACATCTTGAAGCCCACAATATTATGGGGACTTTGAATCCAAATATGTGTGTACATAAAATTTCTATGTTTATTATTATCTGTTGATAATCAGTAATAAATAACAAACTGTCACTTAAAAGTTGTGACATGATTGGGCTTTGTTTTTGTTTCTAACGTAGGTAGTAAATCCTTGTAATTGTGTCATCTAACACCTTTGAAATTTTAGATCTACAATGTAAATAGGTATATTTACATTGTAGATCTAAAATTTCAAAAGTCGCCTTAAAAACCCACTGGTTGAATAGTCTAAAATAACTGACAAAAAGCATCGTTTCGTTGCACAAAGCATGCCGTAAAGCAGGCTCAAGGCTGTCTGCGCGCGCGCACTTTTCCTTATAGCCCTTATTGGCTGACGTTTATGGCTCTATGCGAAACTGGGTTCCGTTTGATAAGTGTTATATGCTATGATGCACTGATAGTGCATTTTAAAAGAGGTAGATGGTTCATCAGCGCAAGGAAATTGGTTTACTCAAATTGTGTAATCTGCACAACTTTGCATTCAAATATGACATTTGACACGTAAAAGAACGTGTGCTCGGAGCACCAAATTCGAATCGCCGCGCAGTACCTATGAGATGACCAATATACCTCTTTTTAAATAGACTATCAGTGCTATGCTGTATGTTTATGTTAGTGTGTCATTTAGTCTGAGTTGCGCTATCTTAGTTTTATTAATACTAATGTCAAAAAACTCTAGGCGAAAATCACCGTGTTTATTAATTATTTTTAACTATATTTACGGGTAAAGTAAGGTAATGCAGTTTAGCCTGTGTCAGTGCGCCATGTCATCTGCTAGCACACAAATTTAAAAAAATATATATTATATCTAGCCTACACAATGTTCCAAGCATTAAAACCTACTTTCAAGCCCACTTGCACACGTCCGGTTTAGCTAATCTGGACTTTTTCAATGCCTATATTCTGAGTTGAAAGCACACTTGCGCAAATCTGGATAAGGTGATCCGGACTAGCGCTGGGCCTATGAATTTAGTTAAAAGCCCATTTGAGCAAGTCTGGATTAACTAATCCGGACTGGCGCAAGTGGGTCTAAGTCTTTCTTATTTGTTTAGTTGATTCGGTATTCATTTTATTGTAAGCTTGCTTAAGCTTGGAGACGATTGAGTTTAATTTCTATTTTCTATTTAGTTTCGTTTCTGATTCTTAGACATATTTATAAAACTCAAGTCATTATTACTTTTTGTTAACATTACGTATTAAACCTCTATTAAAAGTTAACCTAACTTTAAATTATGGATTAAATCTATCTATCTATGATCTAATACTAAAATACTAATATACTAATAATATTATGAATGCGAAAGTGTGTCTGTCTGTCTGTTAGCTCTTGACGCTTAAATCACTGAACCGATTGAGATGAAATTTGCTATGGATACAGTTCGAGATCCTGGAAAGGACATAGGCTAAATTTTGTCGTGATATAAAAACATTAAGATGAAATGGGGGATGAAAGTTTATATTGAAATCCAACTGCGGGCGAAGTCGCGGGGAACCACTAGTATTATTATAAAAATTTCATTAAAAGAACCCCTTGGTAGAGCCAGTGAGGAACCCTAAGCTTGGCCTTTCTAACGAACACTTTCAGGAAAAACACAATGTACTTGCAAATGCATCACAAAACAGTTTTTTTTGGACACTTCGAGATAAACATTCAAGCTTTACCGGTTCAAAACTATGTGGAGTTATATGCAACTGGTTCTCGAATTACACGCTTTATCAGTGTTAAGTAAGTGCATGTAAATAGTTCGTGATACGATAACAAGTTGGTGTAAAATAAATTCGTCACTTTATTTGCATAGAAGCAAATTTGAGAGATTCTAGGTTTGGATCTGCCTAATTGTTGAATAGAAATACTGGCGTACTTATAAATATTGTAATAGAGTTTGATTGAGCTATGTCAAATGCCTAATTAGGCACCCCAAGCTCTCAAGAAAGATGGTTAAAAATAAAAATATCAATATGTATTACTCATTTACCAGCTTTAGTTTCTTTTCTCCAATTGTTCTTATTACAAAACTAAGTATTGCGAATGAGGATTATTTACTCTCTAGTAGTAGCCTTTTGCCTAGGGCCGGCTATTAAATATCAGGATGTATAAAACCATGCCCATGATCCTAGACTCTAATCTAATGTATATTAACCAAAAAACGTAAAACTGAAATATAGGTAAATTAGTTACTTAAAATTTTATTGATTTAGAAATTTTAATATGATATACCAAAATACATTTGATGTACCTAAAATGTTATGGTGGGGAATTTAATTTATTTTATGTGTGACGTTATAAAAAATTCTTTTTTATATACTTAAGTTTGCTGGCGTATGAGTGGTTTATCTTTATTTTTAGCACAAAGAACCACACCCCAAGCCCTGTATTTATGTTTTAAATATTAACATCACCATTATTATCGAGAGATAACTAACACACTATCCTAGGCTTACGACCACACGCATAAATCGCTCAAGGATGCGCCACAATGCAGTTATGGATGCGGTAGACTTGCGAACCATTAACATCTTTGTCTTCTCTTTGAAATTACCATATTTGGAGTTAAATAAAAAAAGATATTGGTCTTTCAAAACGTGATTACTCTTTAAAATGTAAATGTTCGATGATCATTTATTTGACACAAGCTTCTAGCAACTTAAGTTTATCTTGATAATGTTTTAACAACAGTTGTATAAATCGTATTAAATTACTCAGATTTTAGGGCCAATTTCTCGTATTTATTCTGAATTTGTTGTACACGATGGGCAGTGGAAGTCATTTTCCTAAAAATATTTAGAAGATTTTAAACAAAATAGAATTACTTCTTTTTTGTGACATTCGAACGTAATCTTTGTTCCACAAGGGACATTGCTAATTTCACGTTTGCCGTTTAAAAAAAACAGTTGACAAAAACTTATACGCGTAACGCTTGGCGCGATCAGTAGGTCTACTGAAATCTATGTTCACTGTAGATGCATCGCGCGAATTGCATCCGAGGGCACAAGGAGGGGAGCAGACAGAGGGAAAAGACGGGGAGACCTAGAGAGGGGGGAGGGCTTTCGAAAGTCGCACAAACACATCACCTTGGCCTCCATTGCCGTACGAGTTGTTTTCGACGATCAATGGTTCAGGCAGGATTCTTCATAGTAATTTATATGTAATAAACGCATTTTGTTTGTTGCAACCATAAATTAATGCAGACTTCGTGGAAAGTTTTCGAGCAATTGTAGACCGACTTGTTATTGTATTTTTTGTCTTCTGAACCGTGCGCATCCTTTGTTTACAATTCGAATTGTTGTTTCTATTCGTGCTTACTCATAAGTGTTTACGGTGTTTAGGGCAAGGTTTATAACATATATAATCCGCAAGTTTTTATACGGCTTATTATCACATACAGTGTTTGTATGCATGTTCACCGATTACTGACGAAGGATAGTTATAGGCCGATTTTCAATTTTTTTTAATAGAGAATACTCCTGAAATGATCCTACTGATGGGTAACCTTATAGATCCATATCCATGCCCTATGACAACCTTTCTCTAAAAATGGTGGAAAACCATTTTTTTTATTCAAAAAAGACACAAAAGACAAAGTTAGAAATATGACACTTTTTCAATCGCCAAGTAAAAAAACGTAGAGGTAGTCGGTGCCTATGCATTGTATTCATACTGAAATTAATCTAGTATTTATTCTATGGAGAGAAATAAACTAATATTGTTGTTAAAGTTTTTGGCAAATAAGTCCGGCATTTTTACAATCGTTTTATTTGTTTAATAATAATGATTTATTTATTGGCAGATAACATAGATCCATAACATACTTAAATAATTTATATTAGTATTAGTAACAAAAGGTACTTAGAAACTATGTTAGTTAAAAATTTATTTTAATTCCAGTCAGTACATGAACCATATTACAATGGTTCAGGTACTGACAGTCAAACCGCTACGCGAAGGCTTTCAGGATGCTGTTGCCGCTAGCCCTTACCCTGCTCAAGAGTAAAGATTAAAGCGTATAATAAATAATACTAAATTAAAAGTTGTAACCACTTAAAATACCAAACCTGGTCAATCATTCAGTCTGGACATGCATGGATTAAAAATGCGTGACTAACTGTTTAACAAGTTTTGCCACAAAAAATGGTACAACCCTCGTCTCACCCTACAGCGTTAAAGGGGTGAATTCTTTCGACATGACAGGGAAGTTTGTTGGAATAGGAAACTTTTTAGCTCATGTTATTTTATTATCACGCAATGTTTTAACTAAAGTTGTAAAATTTTGCTCAAACCCAAAACAAAACAGGCAATCTTTATCACTTAATCTATAAATTAGATTTTGCGGAGCAAAAAACATCCCTGCTAAAATACGTAATTCAATTAAATAATAAGGTAAGTTATCAAAATATAAAAGGAATACTAGAATTAAAAACAAAACATTACTTTTTTTACACATTTTCGCAATATTCTACACTCGTAGATAATCACTTCGTAGCACTCCGACTACTATGGATCTATGCTACGACTTGACTATGCTACGGATCTATGCTACGGCGTAGTCACCAGTTTTCGTAGTCACCCTCGTCTACGCACGGTTATCCGGCATTCACATACAAAACTGTGTTTTTTTCCCCGTCAGCGCCATGATAATATTATTAGTTGTTGTGCGTCAGTGGGCCCCGAATAGATGGGTCAGAATAAACATGTTATGTTCCGCCGAAAAATAAGTGGGTGCTTAAATAAAAATACTTTTGCTAAAGTAAATTTAACTGGACATGCGTAGATTGTTGTATAAAACGTTTGTGACAATTTTGAATCCTTAACACAATGACGTGGAAAAATCTTGAGTAAGAATACTCATTCTGATTACTTAATTAAATACTTTCGTTATTCAAAACGGTATGTTCTGGCCAGTAGAAAGCATCTATTGGTTGTTGAGTTTCAACATGACGATCAGGTCAGCAGATATCGCCCACAGTAGAGTAGCATTCAGCAGGCTTACAATTAACGATATACAAATACTTAATACACACTTTTAGTAACGATTTATTCAACATTCAATTTTATTTTAATTTTATATTTATTGCTTACCGAATACGCTCTCTGACACGGAAGATTATGTTTAGTAAATCAACAATTTAATTGGCTAATACCATCAGTACCATAAGATATAGTAAATAAATTATAGGTTTCTGATTATGTTTCTTAGGTTCACCGATGCAATTCAGAACTGCAGGTTCACTGTCTAATTAAAAGATATCGCAATAACGGTGCAAAGCCATGACTATGTATCGACGCTTTTTCATTATGTTGAACATAGCGTTCTGGAACTGCTTTTCAGACTTCAAATCGAAAGTTATTCTTTCCTGAAAGCTATATCTATTTCAATTAAAAACAATAGAGTTAGACAGTGCGCTTACTGGTTTGATTTCTTACTATTTTTCTGCATGTGGAACAGAACTTACTCTGTCTACTTGTATTATGCCAGTGTCCTAAGTGTGCTGCTTAGTATGCAACTGACTTGCATATCGCAAGGCTGTGCTTATTTGTTTTTTTTAAAAAGAAAAAGCAAACAAAGATTCGTTTGGAGAGGTTGTGCACTAAATGAGTTTGAAATGCACAATTTGTCTTGGATGAAATGGAGACTTTATATTTTTTTGCTGTGTAACTCACTTAGCTTTATAATAACGTATGTTAAATAGGAGTTCCTCAGAAAATTAAGATTTACTTCTTGGAAAGAATTTACTTCTACCGTGTTTTCGATATAATGCAATATGAGAGCCTTCTAATATCGATTGAGTAAACATTTCCTCGACATCAAACTGACAGCAGGCCTATCCTAAGAGGCACACTGAAATCAGGCATCCATACTTAATATTATAAATACGAAAGTGTGTCTGTCTGTTACCTCTTGACGCTTAAATCACTGTACCGATTAAGATTAAATTTGGTATGGAGACAGTTTGAGACCCTGGAAAGGACATAGGCTACATTTTGTCGCGATATAAAAACATTAAGGGGGTGAAATGGGGGATGAAAGTTTATATGGAAAATCCAACTCTTGCGGGCGAAGTCGCGGGGAACCACTAGTATCCTATAAATCAGAAAAATACACTGTATTGTAACTAAATCCTTGTTTTCAGAATAAAGGCTAATTATTATAGACATTTCCTATGGCAATCATGCACAATTGTATAAGTTTAAATAAGAAACATAAAAACTCGCACACGGGTAGGATTTCATCCCATGACCTTTAGCCCTTTGGCCTGGTTAGCCAAAGGTTTTGGGTTCAAGTCCGATCCGTGTGCGAATTTTAGGTACTTATCTTATTTAAACTTATAAAATAAATAATACTGTAAGTGTTAAAAATAATAAAAAGTAGTGCACAATTGTATTGTAGCTAATACCACATATACACATTCCATCATGTAGGATTTTGGTGTAAAATGAAAGTCAAATAATTTATTTCGGAAATCAGATTCCATTGTGTTAGTACAACACAGGTCGTTAAGCTAAGGTTGATAAAAATATAAAAGACACTAAAACAACTAATGTTAAATACAATTTTTTATACAGCGTATTGCGCTATCGCCAACAAAATTTCTAAGTTGAGAAATGATATTTTAAGGCTTTCCGATTACAGTTTGCTGTACCAATTGCTCAAAAAATTGCTCAAATTGTCAAAAACCTTTATGGAGACTTAACTTTTTTTAAATGATCTAACTATAATCAAACTTTAAAGAAGATGAATTTTAGATGAGATAGCAACTGAAGATGTAAAAAATCAGCACCTCAGTAATGCATCAAAAGTTTTATGGTCAATCCAGAGTCGTCCATTCAAAACTAAAAGGCAACGAACCCATGCGATCTCGTTACCGCTCCCTAATTACGCCAAAATAATGCCCCGCCACCATTGTTACACGAAAATATTTCAACAAACGCCGCAATTAAAAAAATCTTCCCGCGCAGAATGACACCACAAGATGGCCGCTTTTTAGATCCTGCCGTCTATTGGCGCGCTAGCTTTAAATTTAAAAATGGAATGCACTGTCCTTGGCGGGCGGAGTTCGTTGACCTTCCGATGCATTTCGGTGGTTTTGGCCAGTTTGAAATAGACGTATTTTCTTCTTAGTGCCATAAAACCCATTTTCAACTGTAGCTTTCAAGCTATACGATCCATTTTTGGTTGCGACTGGTTGCGTATTCTTTTTTTATGGCCTAACGAATTTAGGCTTTACACTACGGAATTAAGAGCCACTATTGTTGTGAATTTTTAATGCGATTGTCTCATTACATTGCCAAATTATTTTGGGGCTTCTAAAAAGGGGTTTTGGGCGAGAATCGGTTGGCACTTATAAAATTTCGGTAACCAGCGTTATCTCGCAGGTGAGCTAGACGGTCGGATGTATTTTTTATGATGGGGTTAGGCAGCCATTTGTGTTCATTTCACATTCACTAATTTACTTTTTAAAGACCCTAATGAGTCTTCAGGAGAGCACAATTATGTTTTTAATTTACCATTATGGTGAATCATTCAGTTGAACAGTTGTAAGAGCATTCTTACTGGCAATTGCATGTTTTCGCAAACTTTGTTTAGTATTCGCATATTTTTCGTCATTTCTATATCAAGAACATCAAACATGAAATTATTAGTAATCAGACCCAATTGATATCAATATAAAGAAGGTAATTCTAGAACTGGACTTCTAAAAGCAACCGCATTAATACCTATTTTCGTATACATTATGACTCTCCCTGCATATAATTAGACCGGAAAATTCCGACTAAATATCTATGCAAATGTATTAAGTACCAAAATAATCTTGTTGTGTTTTGATAATGACGACGACGCAGCGTTTAGCTACCCGCATTTTTTTTATTTTAGTTCTAGCAATCGCAGTTGTGCAATGGCATTTTTACCGACAGCTGAAAAATATACTTTAGCGTTACTTGATATAAAAGATCTTATTGTTTTTAACTATAAAGCAAAACCACGATCTTAAATAGTCGATAATGATAAACATACGCCACTACGCGTGGGCGCAGGCCCGAGCCTAACATTACGAAAACAAACGAGCAACAAACACGGCCCGTAGTGGCTGAAATTACTCACTGGCATAGTGCAACGACTCTAGTGATGTGTGTAGAGATAATATCGATTGCGTTCGATATCGATGCTATCGATTATTGATAAGTTAAAAGGAACTAGTGAATAGAGACGAGGCAATATTGCAAGAGACTTTTCATCTCAGTGGTTCTAGATGCAAAGAAAGAAAAATAGGTTTTCAAACTTTTCTCGCTGTAAACAAATTTTAATTATTTTGCACATTGCTAATTTATAAATTAGTTTACTTTAGCTAGGACGAACAGTCTTTACTTCGCTGTAAAGCTACGTACATATTTTCAATATGACCTACTTATCTAATTAAAATAACGGTAGAAACTATATTCACTTACATTGTTGAACCTCTTCTTCGCAATATTGTAAGCATGCTAAGACAGGTGACGAACCATATTAGCAAGTACAAAGCGTATTCGCCACTAAATTCAAATTTAAAAATTCATTCGACGTTTTATTAGTGCTTATCGGCCTGTGGCATCGACACTTAAGTTGCGTAGGAAATTAACATGTGCAACAGTGGAGGAAGCAATCCTTGAATGGTGAATAACAATTTTTAGGCTGCTGGTTCGCAATACTAAAAAAGGCTTTATTTAATCCGTCAAGTAATAAATTGTGAATTTATAATCAACACGTCCACTAACTGCATTTAACTGGTTACAAATTAGTTAAGGATTACTTTTAAAATTACTTAAACATAATAAGGTAAAGTTAGCAAAACGGATGCGAAAACCACCTTGGTCTTATTATTCGAATACATCTCTCGACATTTTTTAGCTGCAGGTAGGCATTCACATTAAAATGCAACCAGTGTTAGCCGTTAATTCAAACTCCGGTTGCCATCATTGGAAATAAACAGATTTATTTACATAGTATCGGTACACAATTTAGGGTCGTCGAACTATCGCAACGTCTCATTCAAAACGTCAATCCATTTGAAACTTAAGTAGGGCGGGTCGTGTTTCATAAATAATACTTTGAATGTAATAATAAGCACGAAAAGTCATTCAGTGCTGCTAACATAGGTAAAAAATAAAAAGCATCTCTTAAATATGTATGATACGGAAAGTGAAGTCGGATAATGACATATTTTTAATGCTCTGCAGTAAGTCATAAAAAATATTTAAAAAATAAACTAAAAAAAAAATACCTTACAAAGTAAGTGATTTTGATGAGATTCAATTTTATGTTTACATGGACAATGCTCAGTGTATGTCTAAAATAAAATATCAAAGTTATATTTTCTTGTATAAAACACAGCCTTTAAAAAAATTTAATCAGTCCTTCGCATTTTTTGCGAATCCACTTTTTTACTTCATGTTTGATTAAGTAGCTGATTCCGTCTCAAATTGTACAACCGTAATCAACACAACATCCTGACAACAACAAAAAAAGATCGACCAACACGAAAACCTATCGGTGTGTCCCATCACTAATATTTCTAATTTCATGGCCGGCGCGTCTATGTGTTGCGTCGGTGTCCGTGTGTGCGTGACCTTGCCACTGCGTTTCGGCGGTCATTTACCCCGATGCATTTCTGTCTAAACCCTTGACTTTGGCCAGCATACGTATTCTAGCGTAGCCACGTAGGTACTTATACGTTGGAAGAAAATTGTTTGCGTTCGAATGTTTGGCCAAATGTTTGCGATGGAAAAGTTTGGTTGGCGTAATTTGATGGTTGAAAATGTTTAGACGTGACGTGGTTGAAAATTTCTTACATGAAGAAGGAGTGATTAAAACCCGCGCCATCGCGACTTACATCATTTAAGAAATGTTCGATAGCGTGAAAAAAATTGGGATCAGCAATCTGTATATTTATATGCTTAACGCGTGACTTAATACTTTATTTTTTAATACGACACAGTTTATAGATGCAATACCTACCTACTTTGTTAAGAAGACTATTGCTAAATATGCAAGGAAAAAAAACAAAAGAAGCCAAGGCGCCGAGATCCTTGTAGAATAGAAGTTTCCGCCAAGTTTGAAAATTCTTTTCATTAAAAATGCTTCTTGCGCGATACGGAACAACATTTTTGAGTTATGGGCTAACTTTGTTTTAGAAAATATTTTGAAATAAAGTTACAATCGTTTATTTATAGTTAAGTAAGAAGAATAGTTTATGCTAAACTCGAATATTTCAAAAGCATTAGATTAAGTAATATAGTATTGACTCATACCATTTCAACAACATCAATTATACCTAACTATGTATCTTCTTGTGATTAGGAATTTCGTTTCGTGTACTTGTAAGGTTTTCTGGAAAAGATCGCTCTTAGCGATAAGACCGCCTACTTTACACATTTTTCTGTGTTAATCAAGCTGTGTTATTTACTTTTTTCGGATCTTGGCTCTAAATTTAGCAAGTGTACGTAAATAAGTATATATTTTATGATATTTTGAATCAACCGGCCTTATACTAAATAGTTGTACATAATTATAGGCCGGCGATCTTATAAATATCTAATTTGTGGCCAAAATATTACCATAAATATAAATTACAAATTGGTGTTTACTTACTAGTAATTTTTAAAATCATTACCAAAAAATCTCTTTTGAGAGTTAAGTATTTATATACTTTGTGGATATATTACCTAGTGGAAATGTCCATATAAATTATTGGTACAAAATACAGAACAATATCTAATCAATCTAGTAACCAAAGGCATATTTTATCGCCCCTACCCAATATTTAGTGCCGCACATTTTAATTTGCGTATCAAAAGATTTATTATACCGAGTTGTCAATTGTTTTGTAAAAACTATTCGCCACGCCACTCGTAAATACGTTCACCGCACGTCAATCTAAGTACTGCGGCACCTTATGTAATGGAAATAGGTGCGATTTTGCGACAGAAATACATAGTTCGATGTGCTCGCTGTACAACGCGTAGTTTTGTTTTTAGTTTTCCGTTCGACCTTGGTTTTTGTACAGAATTTTCGCTGCCATTTTGTAAACAATGTGCGTTGCAGCGTTGTTTACTACAAGATAATCTACATAGAACCATTGTTTATAAACGAATTTCAATAAGCTTTAATTAGATGATCGACTTTTTACAGGACTCGACTCGAATGGTAGATCTGAGTAATAACAAAACGGTACAACGCAATGTTTTGACGTGTTGACAGCTTAACCCACGTCTTATTCAAGGGCTTTAGGAATAGAACGGTAAGTAAATATCATACAATTTGCAATCATAAATTAAAGTAAGATGCAACAAAGATACAGACATTAATAAAGCGTGAAAATACAATGAGGGATTTTCCTAGTGTCAAAAGTCAGTACTTGAAAATCCGCTAGATGGCGTCGACCCATCTAAGTCGGGTAGATTTTTTAGCGTTTAATGTGTTATAATGTATATGTTTAGCATGTTTTTGATTCACGTGTACTAAGAGGTCGTTTTTTTAGCAATTTAGTGATCATCAAGACGTTTTTTCTATTAAATTTTATTTTTAAATGCAATTTGAACTCGTAATTTTTAAAGTAAGTTCTTCCACTACATACATGTCTGTACACAATAATTTGTTTTTGGTTTATGCTCAATGATTTCATCGCAATATTTGTATAACTTAGATAAATAGCGCCATCTAATAACATACAATAAAACTAACATTTTGAGTTGTCAGAAAACCCCTCATTAAAACGATCGCTTTTAGTTGGAAACGTTGTCACATAACAAATCAAAACGTTCCAAACCGCACAACCACACACAAACCTCCGAGAAACGACGCCACAATTCCTAAAATGGAACGCGATAATTCAAACATCGAACACACGCTAGTGTGCGTATATCCTTCCTTGACCTAGAGTCGACGACTATCGCGCTAGGTCAGGACTGCCACTATACGTCGCCCAGAAACCCTCGACCTCCCCCACCTCCCTCAGGCCCTGCACTTTCTCACATATGAGCTGCAATCGAATAGTGCCACAGAGCTCAACATACCCTGGACGTGTGGTAACCGGCTAGACGGTTCGTAGACGCTGGCTGGCGAGAATTAGAAATGGTTTTAGTTTTAATAGCTTGTTTATGGTTAACCTGTTGATGTAGGCAATTAAGTTTGTGTGGGTGTGGCTATTAGTTGGCCTGTGTGGGTGCATGTTTGAGTTAACTATTATGATTTTGAATTAGGAATGACTTTGCATTGTGTTTTGTTTATTTTGTAGTTTGTAATGAAATGCGAAAAGTGTCAACTAACTTTGGTATTTTCTATTAATCTTAGGAAATGTTGAATTTGAGCTATGTGCTTGCCTTTTTGGTTTAATGCCTATGTATTTCCATTTCCAGAATTACCAGGTACTTAAGCCAACCTTCATCCTTTTGGATTTGTTGAACTTGTTTTCTCTACCTCATCAATAAATTTACCGTCAACATTATACGAGTAATACGATCCGTACACTTAAAGATCTAACAGTAAAAAATAGCATTTCTAGTTTCCAAATTTATCTGTACCTATACAGCTTTCGTGTCTATTCTCAACTCCAATTAGATTCCATAAACCAAAATTTCTTTCTACTCCCAAATTGAACTACCACATCCAAACTACCATCAAAATTTCTACCAAATTGTAGTTGATATACGTACGTACGTACAACATAGACACTCGCCGATCCAGTTGGCCGACCCTCTGCCCTTGTGGGACCTTAAGAGCCCTTGGCCCTTTTTGTGAAACTACCGACCAGGGAACATAGACCCCTGTCGAAGATCTAAGCGCATAGATAAGAAAGAATAGGAATGTTTAGTTTTTTCCGTGCATGTTGCCAGTTTGAAGGTTGCGGCTCTAATGAGCGTAACTTGGAGTTTTAAAAATTACATGCGTTTATTGCGCTATTGCAGACCATTCAAGCTTGTCTCGTCTCAACTCAGACATACACTTTTACAGACAGACATTTTAATTTTAAAACACTTTTTCAGAATCAACACAAATGCTTGCAATAGTTTTCATAGTTCCTGTTTTATCAATTTACTAGATACGGACGGCTAGGGACTGGAACTGGCTGATGCCTGCTAATATCTTCCCTAACGATAACGACCTGGATCTCTTAAGGCAAGAGTGAATAGGTTTTTACTAGGCAGATATGTAAGAAAGAAAATACATTTATTCGGTAAAACACACATACATAAACGAAAGTTACAATTACGGAAAACACAAGACTATTACTACGATTGCACCGTATTTACATCTAGAACCAATCATGTGTGATAAGTGTGACTATGGTCAAATACCTGCTTAGACAAGAATAAAAAAACGGCTACAAAATATTACAAATTTTACATCCTCGTTTCTAAATTTGATAGTAAAGTAGACACCAATATTTTATTTATAAAAAAAAATGTCTGATAAGTGTGACTACGGTCAAATACCTGCTAAGACTATTAAAATAAATATTTAATGAGAATATTTAAAAATAATGGCTACGAAAAAGTTACAAGCTTTACATCCTCGTCTCCAATATCAAAAACAGTAGCGAATTTGATAGTAAAAGTGGGTAGGGCCCAACCCAGACACACTGGTCCCTCACTCCGAGCACTCTTTGCCTCTCAAGGATTCTTGGCTGCACAAAAATATTTCTTCAGAAACTCCGACTTGAAAGTATTCCTTTGGCGTCATTGCGCGATTATGTGGACTCGTGTTTGAGCATTATTTGGCGTAGAGGGTAGTTGGACGATGCGTGTTTTACGCGGGCGAGCTTTTTGAGTTAATGCTTTCGACAGAAAAAGTTTTTTTTCCTTTATTATAGTATAAAAATCTTCAAAAAAAAAGTAGGTCTCGACTTAGCATAGCGAAACACCTACCCAGTTATTCCAAAAACTTAGTACCGGGTTTAAGACAGGACTAAGCTATTAGCTAGTCAATTAGAAAAGTGCTTCGGTATTAGGTTATGTCACGAATGTGTCATTCATTCCTCTGTTATCGGCTAATATTTAGACCCATTTTAAACCTGGTCTAATTTTTTGTAATAACACCGCTAAGGTTTATAATTACAATATATTTAGTTTATTTACAATCGTGTTGTATTACAATAAGTGTTAGACGACGGGCCACCGGCCATGATGACCACGGCCGGTTGAATCTCGAGCCACAAATTTATAATAATAGTCACCCATCATCAAGTCCTAAATTAAGCGTTAGAGGATGCGTGCGATAGGGCAAAGTGGTAAAGAAAAATTGAGGAGGCAGACCTCACTATCAGATGGGATTAATAATGCCCAGAAGTGAGAGAAATTTTATATTTTTTTGGAGTGGATCAATGAACAGGTTGACCACTTAATTGATGGTTTTAGGTAAGCAAGTATGTTGACAGTAGTATAGAGTAGTAAGACAATAAAATGCAGGATTGTTAGATTCATAGAGTGAGGTTAATCACATCACTCACTTCACAATGTAAGCAGCATAAAATTCCAAAAATCTGTAAAATCCAATATGATTGTAGTTAAAATCTTGTGCAATTGAACCCATAATTTCTTAACTTTTACATAACAAATGACGAAGTAAAATAAAATGATACGACCGCAATCTTGTTAATAAATTGTAAGGAACTGCACGTGTTTAAAATTTAAAAAGCATTCATTCCACATTCAAATTGAAAAACGCAATCGGGCGAAATAAAACTTCATTTCAAATTTCGAATTCTGCTTAAAAAACATTCCGCTAATTATTGGACGAGCCTCGTAGCGGCATATACCACAGATTATGTACAGCGGCCGTTACATAGGTGGTTTTTTGTGTGTGGGCGTTATGCGGAGAGAAAAAAGGGTGTTTTTGTCTATGTGCCAAATAAAAATGAGGGCGTAATGTCCGGTCGCATGGGCCGTTTATCGTGTGCGGGATGCGGCCGGGACGTGAAATGGGTTAAGTTATTTTTTATTCAACGTTTTGTTCAATCTGAATTTATTAGGAACTAAAAGTAGCAGTAAAAAACTACATTACGCTGTTTGAAGGAAAGTTGCGTGCTGGCGTCATTATAATTTGTGCATATGCATCTGTGATATGCTAGCGTGCGTGCTTTTACTTGAATGCTTCGGACACATATATGTATGTTTAAAGTTCTCAATGAGCCAATAAATATTTTAACTTAGGCGCACTCTCACCTAATACTTACAATATTTACTCACAGTTTAGTGAGTAGGTATCAAACCAAGACATGTATAATGAAGTGCAACAAAATACTTATAAGTTTTACTCTTTCAAATTGAATAAACTTAAATCTACTAACAGAACTGTTACTTAGAAAGTTGAAGTGAGAATATAAACCTGGTTTTCACGCTCTAACACTAAGATAAAAATCTTATTATGTCTTCGAGTAGCATTACTTTCTCTAAAAGCGCTCAGAGTCAGAGTTTTTCAAACACATTTGGGCAATTTGTTAAAAAAATAGGCTTACTTACTACATTTCACAAAATTTAATTTTTTATGGTAAATATTACTGTTTTATACATATATTATTGATCGCTAGTGAAAACCACAATATAATACGATACTTGTTCATGTTATTAAGTTAGTTAAGCCAGCCATGGCAAAGGTGACACCAAAAAAAACAAGCAACAATAAATTTAAAATTCTGACTTGCGTCGATCTCCTCGCAGGACCTGACATTCGAAATTTAAATGAAGTAGCTATCGCAATTAGCGCGCACACATATGCACCCGTCCGTACAGCACTAAACGCACACACGCACGTTGAGCAAATAAAAATGTTGTGATCAAAAATGTGTGGAAGGAACACGCACACACACTAAGCTAGCCACAATTCAATATCTCTTGTCATTGGACGTAGCATCCGCATGTTTTATTTTTTAAAGTTCAATGTTTTTTTTATCGGTAGCAAAAAGTTTGCAATGCAATGTTATAGATAAAAAATGAGGCAGAGGAAATTTAGATAGAGTGCATTACATTTATTTGAGTATCGCATTTTAAATCGGTACAGTTTGCATGTGCAAAAAATTTACTGATTTTTATTATAAAAAGTACCTAATAAGAACATATAATTGCAAGAACATAAAAATAATTTATTTACCGTTAATAATAACACAGTCATTTCTTAAAACTATGATTAATGTTTTGTGTAGCATTTATACTTACTGCAATAATAAGAATATTTTCCTTAGATTAAAAAAAAAAATACACTCACAGTGTTCTTTCTTATGAATATAAGTTTAAATAAGAAACCAAAAATTGTTTTATAGTGCAGTTAAGTAAAATAAAGACTTCAAATAAAATTTACTAAGTGCACGTTCCATCACTTCTGGATTAGTTCCTGATTGCATATCTGGAAGTTAAATTGACTTAAAGTTTTCTACATGAAATACGTCATACTATCCGTCATTAAGCCAATGATAGATAGTGCATTTAAAAAGAGGTAGAGGGGCCAAGCGCGCCGAAATTAGTTGGCTCAATTGTGTAATTTGCACAATTTTGCATTCAAATATGACATTTGACAAGTAAGCTTTCATACTATTCCCGCCTTTTCTTCCGACGCTACGCCAATAATGCAACCTGCACGCACACGGACGCGCGCGCACGCACACCACGACGTCTCCCTCGTCGTACACACGGTGTGCGTAAGTCTGGCGAGACCATGTGAGATATTTAGGTCAATTGCTGAAATAACACGCACTCGCCGACTCTTTTTAACCTAAGGCGTATAACTTGTGATTGTACTTAGCGACTTTCGAATGACGCTTCGAATTTTTATTTTTTAGCTTTTATTGCTCGGTGTTTTTTTTTTTCTGGAAACCTTCTCAAGGTTTGTCAACTTTACGATTAATTATACAATTAATTCTGACAGGTCTATTTGATTCATAGAAAACTAATTAGTAATAACCTAAATAAATAAAAATAGCAACTTCATATTATAGCTTATAGTATGTACCTAATTCTTAAATTGCTCACGCAAATAAATTTTTCATAAGAGCTAATTAAAAAAAAAGCAACAAATCGTCAAATTAAAAACCTCCTTTTTGAAGTAGGTTGAATGAAGTAATGTATCTTGATGAAGTAATGTAAAGAAGAAATGTATCTTATTTCAAATTAAGGTCCAACTTGTTTATTTATCGAAAGTTCTTGATTTAATTTAACTTAAGCTCACACTTAAAAATAAAATGCACTTTTGATATTCACGTCTTCATTTTTATCGGAACATGTAACTTATTACGTGATTAAGTAACCTCTTGAACTTTGCACTTTATTTGGTCAATCCCTACTACTTTAATTACATGTTGTATAGTCCAATTATTTCTCGACCGCAGACTGAAAATGTGTGGGTACTTCATGTTCTCTGTAATCTATTTTAGCTTCACCCTAAATGTCAAGGTACACGCAAATTGCGGACACTTTAACATGAAATAACTTCACTGCTTCAATGTTTAACCATTTACTAGGTATTTTTCGAACTAGAACCATAAAACAGCAATATTTTTCTATTGTTATCGAAAAATCAACGTTAGTAAATCCACGACAAGTTTACTTTTGGTGTGTTTGTAGTCTTCGTAATAGTTGAGAGCCTAACAATTAAAAAACGTGTTACTTAGACAGATAATATATTTAATAAAAAGGACCTATTAAAAAAATCTTATTCAAAATCGACTGCAGTTAGCATAATACATATTTTAGGTTATGAAACGTCAATCGTCGTTTTAATTAACTGACATTGACCGTTTACTGATCGTACAAGGAGATTGCGATCTAAAGTGTGCTGTATTTCTTATTCTTTATAACCTTTCGTCGAATAATGCAATTTGAATCAAACTTGCATCACGATACCCATCTATTGGACGTAAAAAAAAACTGGTTTTTACTACTGTTGCCAATGATATGAGCAGGTCTTTAAAAAATAAAATTGGTCGTTAACCAAATTTAATTAACAATTATTCGGTTTTGATACTGGTATTGATTGACAACTCATAACAAAATGCGTTTCGGTACAATGAATGAAACATCGCTGTGTGATATACCACATGTCATAAGGATTATAATACTCGTCTCACCTTAGCATATATATTAGATAATACAGTTTGCCATTTCCTTTGAAATCACACCAACGTTTTCAATGACCACTATTATCCCAAACCGTTGCGTGCAAATGTCAAATGCCTGCAATCAAAAAAAGACTTTGTGTCATTATTTTAGCATCAAGTGCCGCTCATATATTAAAAAGCCGTAATTATTACTCACCTTGTTGGCTTAAAAGACAAAGGTCGGCCGGCAGGTTCTCGAATGGTACCGCAATCGATTTATGCAATCAATATCGACTCATTACTTGCGTTATAGTGACATTTTCATATTAGTGGCATTATTATGTTATGAATCTTTACTTTTTCTTTTAAAAGTATTTCTCTTAAAATGAGACTTTCAAATGTTGAAATCATATTACAATGTTAGGTTTTTTTAAGTACTGGTGAAACGCATTTGTAGTGTTTTATTGAGGGTTAGATTTATTGGTAAATCAAATTATTGATTTTGGTTTTAATAATAAATCTTTTTTTGTTATTTTGTATTATTTATAACAACATTAAAGTTAAAGTAGCAACAAGTGCAATAACATCCTAAAGAGGCATCACGTACCAAGTACGGTCGGCCAAGAAAGTGGTCTACTAGTTTTGATAAAATGTCACGTGTAAGTAAAATAGCGATAAGGTTGAACTCACTCGTGGACTTATTACCTTTTTAACAGTGAAAGAGATGCACATGATGTATTATTAGTAGTAGCTGTCAGAACATTTTAGGGAAATCAACCCTGTTGTTCTAAGAGGGGCGAGTGATTTTCCACCTTAGAGTTATAGACTACTTTCTTGGCCAGTCGTGCAAGTAAAGTAGAATTACGATTAATTTATTAATTAAATTAAATCAAATTTCACTTACAAAATTTAATCGACTGTGTCATCCGGTGGGACACAGTCGATTAATTTTTGTAAGTGAAATTTGATTTAATTTTGTAAAAACCTGCAAAATAATTGCTGAAGTTATAAAAATATAATAATTTATTAATTAGTTATATTCTGGTGGTTGTGCTAGAGTAACGCACACCTCAATTGTCGATTTTTAATGTGGATCGCGTCCGGCTTGCATTTTTGGCAATTGTGCACACACACAGGCAATAAAGGTTTATAATACAGACTGAGCACTTTTAATTAGGAAAACTAATGATGCCAAAGATTATAAATCCTACTAAGGTAAGACGGATGGTATTGTAATGTTAGCATCTCCCTTCAATACCTATTGTACGACTCTTTTAGCGCAAAACTCATTGCTTTGTTTATCACGTCTGTATTTTAAACAGCCCTTGAAGCCGGCCTCTTTTCTTACAATTTTGAATCGATTCATCTTGTTAACATCTTAAAAATAAATATTTCAACATCATCCTTATGGCCTATAGAATAAGGCCGAACATTTTTTCGGACAGCGTTGCACAATGCATGCAATTTGGGTCAAAGACTCGATGCACTTATTGTTTGACAGATGACGTTAGGCGCCGAATGTGAAAGCCGACGTTTGCATGGGAAAAGCTAACCAACGATTGTTGAGAGTAAACATAAAAGGAGATGGCGAAACTTTTGTTTTTAACTTGGAAAGTATTGTGTTACTAAAGATTTAATGACTTTCTGGTTTGTGAGTTGGTTCGTTGGGGTTTGTAGTGTTTTAAGACATATTTAGAAAAATACAATACACTATACCTATAGAAAATAAATAAATACTTTTTCTTTACATAAATAATTATAGATTGGACGAAAATGTAATTAATAAATCATTAACTTCCACCATGCCATCGTTCAATGTTTTAGCCACTCGCGATCGCACGACACACAGCAATAATTAATATTAGCATTTAAAAAAAAACTTCGATTTTTCTTGTACCAAAGCATCCGTTACCAGAACAATTTAGATAAATATTATCTTTTGCTTTCAAACGAATACTTTTTAATTTTGTATTGACAGATCATCTTTGAGCATCTAGGAATCAACAAAATTTTAATGACTTTCTTAAATATTAAAAACTAGGCTTCTAAAGCTCACATTTTGATGATATATTTACATCGTTTTTATCCTAATCGAAATAAATAACATTTTATTGGTTTGAATACATTTGACATCGAACTATTTTGAGTACTTTTTTGCGGTTACACAAATCTCAAAAAACTAAAACTGTTTTATTTCTCATCACGCCAATTCGGCCTCCCGCTGTACAGTGCATGTGACCTCGTTACGCACACGCGCGTAACGAGGTATGCGTGTGTGCGCCGTGTGCGTACGAGTGCACACACAAGGGACATTGTGTACAGGCTGTCCAGATTTATTGATGTCGAGTTAATTGATGTTGTATTATCAAATATTTAAACATTGGTTTTTATTTAGAGATTCGCAAAATAAAATAATTAAAGTTATTTTCCATTATCACTACCTCACTCCAACAAAAGAATTCATGCACATGTCAATTACAATAAAACAAATTATATAAAAGAACAAAAAAAAATCTGCCACCTGCTTCGTCAACTTAACTAATAAATTTAATTAAATACTAAAACAACTAGTCAAAAATATTAAATTTGTTGTATTATTATAAATTTGTTTGGCATACTAATTAGGTTTAGACAGTTTTCACCAGTTTTCTTTTATTATTATAGGGACTTAACTCCAATAAACTAAAGTGAAACATGTTAATCTAGAAGAAGCTACTTAAACTTCTCCCTAATTTACATATTATTTATTTGTGTTCCAATGATAATGATTCATCCACAGTAAGATATGAAAATCACTAAATTAGTTTTCTACTAAGCAGATGATTTTATGACTGATTGTTAGTAATTTCACCACACAATTATAAATATTGATCAAATGTTATATTTACTAATGTCCCAGGATTCTTAAACCTTATCCAATTCGCACAACAATCATTAACTCAAATTTTAATCAACGCATCATTAAAAATTAACGCTGTCGCAGCATAATTCCGGGACACCCTGTATATATCGAATGACACCAATACAAACAAAACGAATTTCCCCCGACTGATCGGTTCATATTAAAATGTGGCTTTTTTATCACTATGTACTTTTTTCTATGTGCTTTAATCTTGTTGTACATAATGTACATTTGTGGAACGTAATGATCGGTCTGTCCTGGGTGACAAGCTCGCAGACTGTTCGGATATGACGAAACAAATCCATTGGGTACGCAATTCACTGTTTTTTTTTCTTTTAAAGGCAGGCGATGACAAGCTTTATCAGAACAGAGTTTAACTTTGTACTTTTTTAAGTTAATAGGCAACTTTTTTTCTTTTATAGGCAGACGATGACAAGCTCTAACAGAACAGAGTTTTTTTTTAAATCAAAAGGCAAACGTTTGACTGCAATCTCACCTTATGGTAAGCGTTGATGCGGCCGAGGATGGGTCGTGTCTAACTAGTAACAGCCTATTCTCTTTTTTCTTAAAAGTAAGATCATAGTGCTCAGGGAATACATTAACTGGCAACGAATTTAACTCTCTAGCTAGTCGTATGCAAGAGGAACGTACTCAGCCTTTTGACTGGGACTCTATTCTCGTATTTCAATTCACTCAACTCTTCCTTTGGTGGCGAGTGGTCATCACTTCACCACCTATCACCTACCAACTTGTGCTCACTGTTCTGCCTATGTCCAATAAAATGGATTAATATGGAAGGATAGTAAAGTAGTAGTAGGCGGCATTAACACAAACTTGTCGGTAATAATGCTGTCTTATTGCTATTCGTGTATGTGTTGTCATAAGCAGCCGCTGTGTACATGCATGCACGCACGCACACACACACGCGCATACTTTCAAACACTCACACAAGCACACTATACATAATTATACTTTCTTTTATTTTCTTATTATTTTAATTAGATATTAAAATTATAATGGTGGAATACTTTTATAGACTTATGCGGGTCGGTGACCTCTGCCTCAACCATAATTGTTTCCACAGAAAACCAGCGCCAATGGCTTGCCATGGCAAAGAGCTGAGTGGGGACCAATTTGGTTACACATCGACATTTTATTATCTTGTTTTGTATTTTAAGTTAACTCCTCTTGATGTTTTTATTTTTATTTTTCTATTATGTTTGTAATTGGATGTGTACCAAATAAAAACTTTTTCTTTCTTTCTTTCTATTGTTTAAATTGTTAAGAAATTAAAAGACAATGAAAAGTATGTAAACTTCGTTACACCAACTAGCTTGAACTTAGACAAACGTAGAAAAATATTAATCTCCAACCAAAAAAACACTATTTTAACTGGTTATGATTCAAATAACTTAGTACTATAGGCCTAAGTCAGACATAAGTAGAGCCAGTAAAAAAATATTATTGTTATTTAAGGTTATTATTCCGCTATTTTAGTATTTTTTAATCTTAGAGGCAAGTTTTGCTTATTGACGAAAGTTACCAACACACACACACACATAATATCTCAGTGGTTGGATGATGGCTTCACTAGGTAACCACTAGCGATGTTTTCCTTTAGCGAACAACAATGCGTGCTCTTGTAAATATTGCGTTATGTAATTTTCGATAATAATGTGGCCAGCAAATCAGACTAAACATTTTTGTTGCAAAATGACCTCTTTTACGACTGCATAAAATACCGGTTTAGTTTTACGTGCTGTCGTCGATACATAAGATTGAAAAGTGGCAGACAACCAATGAAAGTGCATTTGGAAAGAGGTAGATAGGTCACTAGCGCGCGGAAATTGATTGCCTCAAATTGTGTTATTTGCTCAATTTTGCATTCGAAATGACATTTGGCACGTAAAAGAACGTGTGCTCGGAAAATTAAATTCGAAACGTGCAGTACGAGATGACAGGTGTACCTTTTTTTTATAAACACACTAGTGGTTCCCCGCGACTTCGCCCGCAAGAGTTGGATTTTCCATATAAACTTTCATCCCCCATTTCACGCCCTCAATGTTTTTATGTCGCGACAAAATGTAACCTTTCCAGGGTCTCGAACTGTCTCCACACTAAATTTCATCTTAATCGGTTCAGTGGTTTACGCGTCAAGAGGTAACAGACAGACAGACAGACAGACACACTTTCGCATTTATAATATTAAGTATGGATTGTCAGTGCAGACAACAGTGACTGAGTTTCATGCGCTGCATCTTCACACTAGTGCTGTGAAGATGCAGCGCATGAAACTTAGTCACTGTTGCCTCAGACCATAGAAATAAGATAATTATGTGTATAATTACTATTATATAATAATTACACGCTTATTAAATAAATAACCTTAGGTAATCCTTCGCGAATCTGTGTCGCCATTTTTTTGTGTGTAACGCACACACAAAAAAAAAACTACAAGAACACTCTTATTAGTACAGAATACGACATCTAACAGTTTTATTATATGTATAGATTTATTTAACCTTTTGCACAGTTTATTTTACAAATAGCGAACTTTTAGCCAGAAGCACTCTCTACCAGTCAACCGTAGGTCCAAAGAAAGAAAAAACAAGCAGTGCAAGAAATCGAAAATGAGGAACAGTGTCATTTTTTCGGCTAACTTGATCTATTCTTAGTTTTAGAACTATTTACAGAATTTTTTCTAAAGTACAAAAATGGCAGTCTAGCTTCCACAAAGATGTTTAGATCAATAAAACCGTTTTATTTATACTCAAACCACTTAAACCCTCAATCGGATTCGAATACCGTTTTTTGGAATGCCGTCCAAACTAAATGCACCGCCTCATCAAATATTAACTTGTGCTTAAACGACACCAACCCGATATAGTAGAGATTAGTTGCACTCGATGATCGGTTAAATTGATTACCTTGCTCAGCGTATAAGCATGCTGGATGCTGGCAGCATTACCGCGCTGGATAGCGATCCAGCGCGGTAATGCTGCCAGCATCCTGGGAACCTTACCACCCAGGAACCTTTTTATAATTTTTGTTTTTGTGTTGTATTAAGTAATTTATCTTAATTTTTATTTATAAGTTGTATATGTATTACTAATGTACACAGAATAAACTAGATATGTTTAAATAATATTGATTGAAATTACATTTAGAACAAATTTCCAACCGTCGAATAAAAAGTTATTGGTCGAATAAACACAGTCGGCAGCACATCAGGTTAACGATTTGAACAACGAAAACAGCTTTTATTACGTAGGGAATAGAGGCGGTCTCAAGATCAAAATAAGGTAGTCTGACGTGCGGATGTGTTCCTAAGAAAAATAAACATGACATTTTGATATCGGTCGTACTGGGACTGCATTTTATTTAATATATTTCAGTTCCAAAATCAGCCAGCTTGGACTCTTGTTTTGTGTGTAGGTTATTTAACACTGACAGATTGTTTTTCACGCTATATAAGCTCATCGGTCTAGCTTACTTTGAATTCATCAAACGTCCATGGTAAAATCCTTCAACTCTCCAAGAGCAATTTTTGTTACAATAAAATGATTGTGCATTCTAACCCTGGGTATCTGAACCGTTTAAATTAAATTTATGTGATGGCAGCGTAACTTTGACGAGAGAAAGATTTTTTTAACGGCCGTCTTGGCGTAGTGGTTCGCGCTCCGGACTGCGAAACCAGCGGTTGCGGGTCCAACTCCCGGAAGAAGCAAATGTTTGTGTGATGAGCACGAGCATTTGTACATAAGTCATAGATGTTTATAAACGTATATAAGTATGACTATCCGTTATCCTAGTCGCCATAGCACAAGCTCACGCTTAGTTTGTGGCTAGGTAATTGGTGTGTTTGGTGAAACAATTAATTGATTTTCATTTTGAGTAGAATCAATGTTATTTTTTAATTATTCTAACAGAAAAGAGAAGAAAAAATATTTAAATCGCTCCAGCAGCATTATGAATTTTACATATGGAATGTACATTCAGTCTTCTCGATATGAGTCCAGCTCGTCACGCCACCGCCTTGGTCCAAAATTTGGAGAGTGGAGAAAGAATAGGGAGGCCTTTTTCCTGCAGAGGGACACGACAGGCTCCTAATAATATTAATAATGTATATTCAAAACACAGCAAAAGCAATTAGGATTCCCGATGTTGGTTAGTTTACATCCACGCTAACTTCACAAGAAACAAATAAAAACAAATCACTCACAGCTCATCGATCACATCTCCGGCCAATTTACAGCGCTTTTAACAATTTTTAAAACTATAATCGGTTTTATTAACACTGGCCAATTGACGCCGCTCTATATCCTGTGAAAAAAGCTAGAAAAAACGCCGAAACAAGTGAATGAAAGCCAGTTCTATACGGCCAGTGCGATTTTTCGACACCACATGTCCAAAAAACCTCCAAAAAAAGACAACGGCGCGCGGGCAATCCGAAAATAGAACTTTCCCTCTCGCTGCCCGTTCCCGTTCGGAGATTTTTTCTTTTTTTTCCATCACGCGCCGCACGATAGAAATAGTGACGTATTTTTCCACTCTCACTTTCAATAGTGGCTCGTAAAAAGCAAATAAAGATTGAAAAAACTGGCCGGATTTTTTCAGTTTTTTTTTATTTTTTCATAGAGGCTTTAGCGGTGAGCCATTTTTATGGCGACCGGCTTTTTTAGGAGAGTTAATTCAACGTATTGTGATCCGATTGCGTAGAAATGTTTTTTCGGATTCATATCAGTGGCTTTTAAAAATTTAACGCCCTCGATTTAGAGAGGTGTGTTTTTAAAGCATTTGTGGCCGTGTCAAATATTTTTGTAGCGATATCGGCTTACACGAAAGGTTTTCATATTTTTTTGTGTATTGGTACAAGCTATGAACGACTCCTATCTTCACTAGCGTAATGAATATTATATTTTTATCTCGATTATACTTAGACAATTCGATTCAATATTATTAAATAAAACACAAGTAAAAGAGATATGGAATCAAAACCGTATATTATAGGAAAACGATATTTGATGGTATCATCAAAATGTTCTGAGGTTGATGTGGCCTCATGTTAGGTGCCGTTCTATTAAGAAACTAAAGGTTTTGACAGAACATATCACGGAATTTAAAATCTGTCAAGTTTTTTTGTTACTGTTATGTAATATCTTGTGAGCTAAAGATATTAAGTTGAAATAATAAGGTAGTTTGGTAATTTGTAAATTGGTTCGACCTTTACACAAGCGACCTGACCCGGCTACGCGCGGGTGCAATTTAAAAATAAAATTAGCCTTAGTCACTAATAATAATGGAGCTTTTTACTGGTAAATTTTAAAATAGGTACAGTGATACAGTGATTAGTACTTCTAATTAAAACAATCTCATTAAACCATAAATTGACTAACTTTATCTCTACACAACATTAGTTATTATAGATAAAATACGATTAAGATTCATAATTTATTACAAAAAAGATTTGCTTAGCGGAAATTGAGCAAATTAAAAAAAAATATATAATTATGCATTTCGGCAAATTAACGTCTGATTAGCTGATTAAAATTTATAACAAATCTTACGTCTCTAAATTAGGCATGGGTACGCTATAAGTATTTCAACCTAAACTTGTTCAAATCTTTCGCTAAAGACCAAAAATTCAAAATACAAAATACTAAGCTTATTTCATCCACTTAGAATACATACAGCACAAGGTTTAAAAACCCCTTTTAAGCAATACAAATGCTTGTGTTAAGAAGATCTTATCTTCCATAACAAGTTACAATAACAATTTACAGTAGTATACATTAGATACCAAGTAGTATTTTTTTGGTCATCTCAACAATTCAGATGTTTTCATTGTCCTAATAGCAAAATTCTTAAAAACTTTACTTCAGTTACACAATACAGTAAAAACATTCTACCAGATTGTCAACGTTCGTCTACAATGGTCAAAAACGCGCATTTGGCGGAACAAAAAACAAAAACCTCCACATAATTCAAAAGCACGATTCACCGAATCCGCCAACATTTAGGTTAAAATATAAGGATCTTGCATAAGAAAACGGGGGTGGCGAACGCCCCTGTATCTCCGTTTTTAGTATTTTAGTAAGTTCGGGGAGAAATTACCCCCCGTGGGGGCAGCAGGGGGAAGATGTTGATGTTTCTTAGTTTTATATTACTCCCTTACTTTATTACTTATTTGTGTTTGTGTGAGGCACCGAGGGCTGGGTGTGTGCGCTAAGTCTATGCAGATGCTGCCATACTGATTCCTTTTTTAGTGGGGTATTTTATAGTTTATCTTAAGTGTTACGGCGAGGGTCGAGACGTTATGCGTTACGAAATTTAATGGTTCCGTTTGATGTCTGCTTCTAAGACGTGCGTTTGGGTTCCGGTATTTCGACTAGAGTTAGTTTGCGGTAGATATCTTGTTTGTTGAATGTAAAGTAAAAAAATAAGCGAAGATTTACACACAAAATTTATAATTGAGAACATACTGATTAAACAAAAATTTTTTACAACATTTTCGACTCAAATTAAACAAGTAATCACTCACGTTTAATCTAATTAATGAATTAAAAAAACACATGAGCTAACGACTCATATGTTTTTTTAATCATTAATTATTTAAATTCGAGTAAACAAGTATTTCAAAACATACCTATCGTATTTTAATTTAATCATTTTTGAATCTCTAGCACTGCAAAGCTACCACCTTTCATTAGGAAAATCACTATCCAAACTTGGAAAATTCCCTTCCCCTCATAGAAGGAAAATGTTCCTTCTATGCGTACTTTTCCCTTTTCTTTCATTTACTCTGTCTGTTAGTTTGAATAAATATCGTAATTCAGGAAAGAAGTGATCTAACCGGCCACCCATCTCACTCCGACCATGCTTCAAGGCGCTTAACTTCCACGATCGTCTTCCGCACTCACAACTCGCGAGGCCACGAAGCCATCTCGCGATCGTTCGATATTACGCTAGTACTTCTAAAGTCAAACACGTTAAGTTAACGTGTGTATGTGAACATTATGTTGGGAGTGTATGAGTGTGAGTGTCACGCGTGTGTGCGTGCCGAATCACGCGTCTTGAGGAAATTAATGTATGAATACTTGAGAGGGCCGTGTTTTTCCCCATTTTAAGATTAGTTCCTGCTGGAATGCCTCTTATAATGTCTTTTAGGGAGATATATCGCGAGCGTACGCGGAGTGGTTGGTATTCAAATTATGGGAATATGTTGCTTGCTTTTTTATATTACACCCTATCCAAAGATGTATTTTTAGTTGAGACTGTAACTTTCATTAAGAAATATTAATTTTAAGCGAACTTTACATGCCTTATCGTAAATAATCACGTAAGTACTTACAAAAAAACATTGGTGTAAATTTTTTCAAACTTAGGTGTATCAACTTCATTGTAAAAATAGTCATGCTTATACTTAAAAATGTTGAGGCAAAACCATTACCTTACTTGTGCCGCAGTCGGATAAAAGCAATCATTCAAATTAGTCTCTGGCTCCCTCCACCTATGTAGAGTTCGTTCTGTTGAATTTAAACATTATTTTTAAAAGAGGCTTTGACAATAGTGACTGAGTTTCTTGCGCTGCTTCTTCTCAGCACTAGCCCACAATTTGTCCCGAAGCAGTGGTAGGGATTAAAAAATAATATGTTGGGACGTGTATAAGTGCCCCCTGTGGGCCTACATACATAAATAAATGACTTTTATGACTTTTATGACTTATCTGAGCTATATTTAAAGATTTTAATTAATTGTAAATCTTCCTACTGTAATAAAAAAAGACTGAAGCTAAAAAAAATATTACTGCTTGCGTAAAAATAAAAATTTTCTATCTTATTGACAAAGAAAGTGACAGAACGCGACCTAATTATAGATTAAATTTAATTGAAGTCTCTGAGTGTGGTAGTAGGAGTCAGATTTTGTACATTGGTCAAACTTAAAAAATCTAGCAACTTGGTTACTACATGAACTACTTAGTCTAGAGTCAAGAGCAAACCCATTTCGAATAAAAAAAAAGTACTAAATTATTCCGCGACTTCACCTGCGTAGACACAATGATACAAAATGGAGTCTTTATGGAGTGTACCCCTTCTACCCACTAATGTACCCAACATCGTTTGTACTGGGCATGGTTGGATACAATTAACTGAAAGTAAGGAGAGACGTGGCTCTGGTATCATATGTTTTTAGGATAATAATTGGAAAATTACACAATGCGGACATACTGTTGAGGGTGGCACTATGATTGAGTATTTTTACGAAAAACTAATTGTAAAATTGTAATAAAAAATTGTGTTAAAATAGTAACAGAATAGGAATCAACAACTTTTAAATTTTTTGTCTGTTTATCTGTTTGTCTGTTTGTACACGCTAATCTCCGAAACTACTGAACGGATTTGAATTAACTTTTTTTTATTGTGTAGCTATTGAGTCTGGGCAAATACTAGGCTATAATTTATTTTGAAGATCGAAGTACCTGACGTGGAACCTGAGCAGTACACAGTAAACTAAGAGAGATATCAAAATAGCGCTTTAAGAAAAGCGTGATGAGCATTTTCTATTGACGTACACAATTTGAAGATCTGGAGCACCTGATATGGAATCCTAACAATCCAGCTTAACTATAAGAGATATGAATAAAACACCTTAGGGAACATTGTTCAGTGTGATGAGCGTTTTTTATTGACTTACACAAATTGAAGGTCTAGAGCAACTGATATGAAACCCTAGCAGCTCAGCTCAACTATAAGAGATATGAATAGAGCGCCTTAGGAAACGTTGTTCAGCGTAATGAAAATTTTTTACTGACTTACACAAATTGAAGGTCTGAAGCAACTGATATGGAACAGTAGCAGGTCAGCTAAATTACTTTAGACTGATTTTTCATTCCTCTTTTTTCCTTACGACATAATAGACTAACAAATCATGAAAGCTGGATGGCGACGGGATTAAAACATTTTGTATCATCAAGTCCACGCGGACGAAGTCGCGGGAAACAGCTAGTTATTTAATAAATTGTAACTAAGCGTGAGCTTGTGCTATGGTGACTAGGATAACGGATAGACATACTTATATATACATTTATAAACATCCATGACTTAGGTACAAATGCTCGTGCTCATCACACAAACATTTGCCCCTTGCGGGGTTGGAACCCGCAAACGCCTGGTTTAGAAGTCCGGGGCGCGAACCACTACACTAAGACGGTCGCCGAAATCAATGTACAGCATTTGACTTTCTATCCATATTTCCACACTAATCCATACTAATATTATAAATGCGAAAGTGTGTATGTCTGTCTGTCTGTCTGTTAGCTCTTGACGCTTAAACCACTGAACCGATTGAGATGAAATTTGATATGGAGACAGTTCGAGACCCTGGAAAGGACATAGGGTATTTTTTCGTAATATAAAAACATTAAGGGGGTGAAATGGGGGATGAAAGTTTATATGGAAAATCCAACTCTTGCGGGCGAAGTCGCGGGGAACCACTAGTAATTTATAAATTTGAGTTGTACTTGAGTTTTGTACCTCGAATACCTATGCTTAATACGAGTACGTACGAACTAGCAAGCAGTAAGTGCCTACAACAAACTATAAGCTCATTTAAGTTTAAGTAATGTGCCTTAGAAATATGTACCCCAAAAGTCTTGCGTAGTAAATTGAAGAAGTTTGCGCAACGAATAAATTTTCAGATAAATTATGATTGGAAGTTTTTGGAACTACCGAATTCCTGAAGTTGTGAATACTTATAATACTGTCTTGATACTTTTTGAGGATTCGGCATGGAAATAGGAAGTAATACCTAGATACCTACTACTACTTATGAAGTTTGTATATTTTGCTGTGGGCTCTGTATTAAGTGGGTATATTTATTTATTTGAAACCATACATTAGAAGCTTAATCTACTCAAATTCAAAGACAGTGTTACAAATACCATCTTTCGTTTTATTGCACACTGCCGATCGACGTCAGTCACTCGAATCTTAATAAGTACTTAGATTCTATATATGTATTACACTTTTTATAATGAGGTGAAGTTTGTAAGTTTAGTTAAACTTAATGTAATTTAGAATTTAATAACAATATATGCCAACAAATTTTAAGTAGGAAACATAACAATTTACAATTATACTTAGTTGAACGTTAACGACAGCATTTATTCAAATCTTAATTGAGCTCAACCCTACCAAAACCAAATCGTTGCGTCCCAAAAATTAAAACAAGGAATTCGGAAGAAGCTTATAATATTACGGAATACATTAAAGCGGATACACATCATATACTAAACATAATACGAACATCTCGCACGAGAAACATCAAAAACTCTAATCAAAACATTACGACACAACCCCCACCCTATTAAGCGGAAAACTTTCGAACCCCCCCCCCCCCCCCCATCAATATTCTTAGTAGAATATAATCAATTCTTAGAGAGAAAGAAACAGTCGCTTGTATTGATAAATGAGAACTCCCTTCATATTTCCGCGTCCCCCTGGGGGGGCGCCCACCCAGGGGTGTCGTCTTAGGAACGTGCAAGATAGTAAGCTGTATAGGGTTGCCGGGCTAATGAACTTTAAACTTTTTAGGGTGTTTCTTACATCTCGAGATGGCGTGTGCAATTAAAGTACCCCGTTTTATTAGTGGGGTAGTTTGTGTGTGTCTTTGTTCGAGATTTATCTTGGAATGTTTTGAAGAAGTCAAAATTTAGGGTGAGTAGTCTGCTGTTGCGAGGAGTTACGAAATTTTGAGTAAAACTTTGTAAGTATGGTAAGGCATTTTTAAAGGTCCTTTAAGTAATATTCAATTGAAAAAACTACCAAATGAAATCCAATTTTTAATGTCAAAATTTTGACTAAGCATTGATTTAAGACTACGTCATTATTTTATTTAAGCTTCGTTCGGTTGTCTTTAATTACGAAACTTATAACTAATTTAATCATCAAATTAATATGACAAGTACTATGTCATATTGACTTGATATTGAATGACACGTAAAAATAAGTCTAACACTAAGCAATATAACGAATCTATGTTCACTTTTCACTATCAACATGTCTCTAATACAACAACGTTAATAAAAAGCCACATTAACAAAAGCACAGTTCCAAAAATTGTAATCTTGCAATGACGTCACAAAGACAAAATTTCCATAACGCCGCCAATTAGAGAGCTGGCAACCCTGCGTAGCGGGCCTACGGCTCGTAGCTCGTAGCGCTACGGAGCTACGCCGTAGCTAGTGCCCCCCTTACAACTTTTTACTAAGAACCGCGCGAAATGAGTGGATAAAACATAGGTAGCTTCACTTCGCGTGGAATATAATTTTAGTTTTTATAAGTATGACTTTTTTCAGCTGCAATATTTATTGATTTGTGAGTATTGTGATGAGTAGTCAGGTGTAGGTTTTGTTTTGTCTTTATATCCATTTTAAAGCGTGATTAAAATGACTTAAGCTGATAATTTTCTTAGAAGTTCACCTAATTAATAAGCAGAAGAAAATACTTTCGAAATTATAAATTATCAAACGAATTAACGTCATCAAATGAACAGGGAAACCATATCTAAACAATTAATTCCTAACCTACATAGCTCCTTACCGACCATCAAAAAATTCTGTATCATACCTTTTTGTGATTTAGAGCCTACTTGTGGCTAAAAAACTAAAGTAACCAATATGTGTTTTGATTTTTTTTTAAATTCAAAAATGCATTAGCAAATTTTTTTTGTAGATAGGATGTTTAAAATCTCTCCCTGCTTACATATCTTACCTTTTTTGGCTTATTCTAACTCAATATTTTTCATTATTCTGTTCAGTTTAGTCAATTCTAGGGAAAACGAAAAAGTTTTACCCTCGAGTACTCTTACACAACACCAGGAAAGAATGCGTACACAAGTTGTATTTCTTAACAAAAGTTATCATGTTATAATGAAAAGAAAAGTGTGAAACAAATTCAGTGTCGACACGTGTAGAGAAAGAATAATTCAAACAATGGCAAAAGAAACAAAAGAAAACATTCGACAAAGGACAACAACTCAAAATCACTATGAGAAGACATACGACACAGTTCTTTTCACTCCTTCACCTAAGCAGCCTTAATAACAATACAATTCGTTCAAATACGTAACAAATATTACAAATAAAAAATTTCATTTTCTTTACATACATTTTAATATGGTGCATGTAATAAATAGTTGTTTTGGTGTGAAACCCGCTGTTATTGGTGATCATGATCCATTCTAAGGTCCTAGTCTAGATGCATATTTTGGGTTATAGTCTAGCTGTAAAACAATTATATTGCTTATATATTTTTTGATTTATTCCTGACTATAACCTGTTTTGTGTCTTTATTAATAAATAAATAATATGTCAAGAAAAGTAAAAGTTAAGTTAGCCTATATAGATCCCACTGCTGGGCAAAAGCTTCACCTCAACTATGAGGAGGTACAAACCATACTCCACCACGCGGGCTCAGTGCGGAGTGGTGGAGGGATGTTTTCAAAAAAGTAAAGTTGACCCTAATACACACTGCTGGGCACAAGCTTTTCTCACCAATGAGGTAGTAAGACCCACTTCACCAAACGTGTTCGAAAAACATAAAAAAAAACAAAATCTAAAAAATCTTCAACCAGAATCAAACCCAGGCCCGTGCTCCGTTCATCAACCGCGCCCCTAAGTCCGTGCCTGCCCTTATTTTAAACAACTACCGCCTTATAATACATCCCGTCTCGCGACTAAATATCAGCGAATGTAGAGGATACCGCGACCGAACACTCTTGGCACTTTCAAGAAGTTTGCGAAGTGGGTGGAAAAAATTTTTTTCATTGATTTTGCGGAAATTGTAGTTGTTAATGTGTTTATCTAAAATAATACAAAATTTAATAAATAACAGTGCATAGTTGCACATTTAATTACTTTAAACATTAAAAAATCTATTCGCAAAATATTGTACTACTACTTGTATGTTGATACAATTTTAAGTATTTTAGTTATGAATTTTATTTCGTACACATGATAGGTAATATGTAGTTTTATTATATAGGTGTGGTTTGAGGGCCAAAGCATAAAATATATATTGTATTGGTTAATCTAATTATAGTTTGATAGAGCGATACACGTATTACAAATCTACAAATTGTAAATTGAGAGAAGTATAAAATGACGTTACCCAACTTAATGCATCCCTAACCTTATTACCTATCACCCCCTCATTTTCTTCGCCTTCTAACATTCGGGAGCGCTGACACCTGAAAAAGTAATAAACTCAAACATATTCTAGGAAACATTCCCCGCTTCACTTACCGCTAACCGAATTAAGTAGCGCGGAAAACGCACACAGCACCAAGACGCCCCGCGCGCGCTACTCACTTCCGCGTCCGTATTTACAAGTATTGTAAGTATAGAATTATATATTTTATAACACCCCCATCACCCGCGCCCCCGCGCCAACTAAGTCTTTGCGCATCTTTCTATCCCCACCTTTTTGCCTTCTTCTTTTAAAACCACCCATCGTATGAACCCCTTTCTCCTCATTCGACTAATTTCGGGGTACAACTGGAGAATTATTTCTTGCGAGCTCGCGCTTTACCCATTCCAAATCGTAAGTGTTGCACAATACAGCTCAAAATAGGTCCAGCAACGCACACAGTCTTGGGACTGTATCTTTTCACTTCGAAAACTAATTCAAAATTAGAAGACGGATGCAAGTGCTCTCTACGCTCAGGCGGACTTGCGCTCTGCTGGTTTAGAATAAGGTTGTTTGTTGGTTGAACTAGGAAGTAAAATTAGAACCGTTTCGTCAAAAATATGAAATTAAAATCTTCATACTAGCGAAAGAAGTTTTAGCATCTTTGTTTTAGAGTGAGACGGGAGACGCTGCATTAGTCTCGCTCGCGCAGGGGGGATGGGTAGTTTGGAGTAAAAAGCTGGTTTCTTGATCAATGCGCGCCGCATTCGGAATTAATCATAACCGGGTATTTTCGTCTATGCCGTGGGGTGGGGAGGGGGCATCGAGAAATCGTATTCTAAATGAAAATACGGCTCTTCCTGTTTACATTTTGTAATAAATTGTTTTACTCCGATGTTTGTGTGACTCAAACGGTGCCCGGGAAACGTCGAATTTATTATTTAGGCCTCGAAGATTGCTGAGATGGCTGGCGAGATTCCGTGTTTCATTGACCGTAAAGCTAATGCAATGTGCCGCAGCACACGTCTGCTTCACTCGTAAAATAGATGCGAGCATCGAGCTAGGCGGCTTGCGAACTGATTAGAAGCTTGCAATTATATATATCGCTAGTACCTACTTTGTAGAGAAAAATAATAATATGTAATAATATTTAATGCTTCAAAACTATTACATAAGTAAGTAATATTTCCTTATCTACGTCGAATTGGTTTGCTGCTGATTTTTTCCTCGAAAAAATATTTACTACGAAAAACATTTTTTGAATAATAATTTAAACTGTAACTCAAGATTCGCTTTAGAGGTTCGAAAGAGATTGCTGTTAAATTACAAAATATTCATAACAGCATTTAACCGGTTATGGGAACTAGATTTTCCGGATGAATTGATGCGTCAAAAACTAGGAATAAAAATTCCAGACATATTGGCTTTCAATTTTGCCAACACGTCATTATTTTTAAACCGAACGAGTTAACGCCTACACAAAATGTAATAGCAATTTTTACTCGGCGTGCATCGTTGCTGTAAAATATATCGCAGGCGTCTCATATGCCGTCTACAAGTGCTAACTGCTACGACTCGTAGCAGAATTGCTACGGACTACGAACGTGTGAATGCAAGTTCAAGTTGTTTTATTGTAGTCTACGGTTCTCGTAGCAGTGCTACGGAGACTTTTATACAAGGTCGAATCATAAATCTTGGTTTGTAAGTTTATTCAGATTTGTATTGATTTATAAAGACTCGTACCCTCATCACCGTCCAATAAACATGACTCCTTATTTGTACCACGTCTTATAGTGAAGAGAGGTCATCTTGTATTTCTGGTTGTACTTATTGTATTGAGATGAAACATAGCCTAACTTGTAACGGAAATTAAACATGTTTAATCTATAGTTTGCGCATCAAAGCAAATTTTCAGTCCATTTTATTATAATGGACCGACGAAGATGAAGTAATGTCATATTAAAATCAGTCATATAGTATTTTATTCAACAAATATGTCTTATACGAGTATGACTATTATAAAATCAGCCTTCAGGTACCTATTTAGATTTTAACACAATTAAATAAAGTGGCCATACTTCACCACGCGGGTTCCTCCTCATAGTTGAGGTGAGACCTTTTCCCAGCAGTGGGATCTAATAGGCTTACTTATAAATAAAGTGGCACTAAAGAGACGACCGTGCCAATATTTACGTCACCAACGAACCATAACAAATAAGTTTTCAAATATTTTCTACGGAGTTTCCCACAAGTAGTTGTTTTATCCTGTCGCAATAAAAAGATAAAAAGCCAATTCTTCCCTATCACGCAGTCCCTTCCACTTACTTAGAGGAAAATCCAGCTGTATCCGTCATAAGCATATTTTCTCTGCCGAAAAATAAATATTGTGAAGCTACTATGAATAGGCAAAATATTACGGACGGAAGCAAGAGGATAGTTTGGTGACAGTCTTGTGAAACTCAGTCTTATGTGTAAAAAGCTAAAAATGTTTTTTCCTTGTCTTGTCAGAACATGTTCGGGACATGTTTTTATAACGTTTCACAAGTTGTCTGACACGGTGCCTTCGTGACGGGTTCAATATGTTACAAGTTGTTTGCGGTTAAGTTTAAAAGCCTGTGAAGAATAGGAAAGTCGATTTAAAAGCTAATTTAACACCGAAATGAGGATCAAGATGATTTTGTTAGGAAACTAAACAATCATCTAGAGGTAATGAACTAAGTTAAATGTTAAAATTTTACTTAATTTACTTCATTACCTCTAGATACTCGTCAAAATAGGTAATTTATCCTAACTTAAAGATCACAAACGTGAGAAATATACTTATTTATAAAGTGGCTACACTAGATAGTGATCGGTGGATGGCCAGCAGTGGGATGACTTGAGATGAAAAAAAGTAAAACCCACAGCAACATGAAAAAAGAAGTACGATCCTGAAACATTATCCATAGTAATATTATAAATGCGAAAGTGTGTCTGTCTGTCTGTCTGTTACCTCTTGACGCTTAAACCACTGAATCGATTGAGATGAAATTTGGTATGACGACAGTTTGAGACCCTGGAAAGGACATTCTGTTGCGATAAAAAAATATTAAGGGGGTGAAATGGGGGATGAAAGTTTATATGGAAAATCCAACTCTTGCGGGTGAAGTCGCGGGAACCACTAGTACTTTTAATAATTTTGAAGTATTATCTTTTAACTTTCGTATTTTATCGTTAGTAAAGGTTTACTAACGATAAAATACGAAAGTTAAAAGATAATACTTCAAAATTATTAAAAGTACTAGTGGTTCAAAATTATTAAAAGTACTAGTGGGTTGGTATCTAACTAGTTTTTGAATGAAGCAGGTACCTGATGATTAGGTGAAAATAAAATACATATGTCCAAACATGTTAAAGCAAAAATCCAATCCTATTTTTAATTAAAACGCTCAAAACCATACGTAATTGGAGTTCCAATCTTAGCGCAGCTTCGGTAAGATTACTTCTATTTCAAAACACAACATCCCTGTAAAACAGATAACGAAATTAATTCCGAAACAAAAAAAAAAGCGCCGAAAACCCGAACGAACTCGAATAAAAAGATTCAAAGCGAACTAAACACCATACCCGCATGTGGGAATAATTTAAAAATACGCAAAATACGGCCACTTCACTTCTAACCAGGGAGGCGGGCGGCATCCCCCCGTTTTGCGTATTTTTCGGTATGCGTGGCAGGTGGCATCGCCCCCGAGGGGGGTTCGTTAAAAAGCGCCTGAGTACGTAGTATTATAAAAGTTGTGCCTACCGCGTGTAAGTAGTGACGGTGTGGGGAGGGGGGCAGGGGGCTACCCACCTAGTTAGACAGTTAAAAGTATGCGGTATTAACGAAACGGAAATGAATATACGAGTAGGTACGGTTTTTGGAGGCTGCGCGTCACAGGCGTACGTTAGATAATGAAAATACTTCGCCTCCGAGGGTTTTTATTTCGTTTTTTTGTCAAGAGGGTTGCCTGTTTTAGTGTTTAGATGTGTACGGAAGTGTGTATAGTACGGGGTCGGTAATGATTTTTCGGCGGATGCTTAGCGTTTGATTCGGGGATCGTGAAAGGATCTAAATTAAAAATCCCGCGTATTACAGTCGAAGCTTATAAAGGTTTAGTTAGGAAGCTTGATAAAGACATTTCGGGTTATTATTTATTAGGGAATTATCTCACGGAAGACAATGCGATTACGTAATAAAACACTGGCCTCGTTATTCCAAAAACTTAGCACCAGGTTTAAGACAGGACTAAGCTATTAGCTAGCCAATTAGAAAAGCGCTTCTCTATTAAGTTATGTCACAAATGTGTCATTCATTCCTCTGTTGTCGGCTAATATTTAGACCCATTTTAAACCTGGTTTATTTTTTTGTAATAACACCGTTGCGGTCTTATTACAGAAAACTTAGTACTAGGTTTAAACCAGGACTAAATATTAGCAGACAAATTAGACATGTGTGAGATATTCGTGTCATTACCTAATAGAGAAACCGCTTTTTTTGATTGGTCCGCTAATATTTAGTCCTGAATTAAGCCTGGTACATTTTTTTTAGAATATAGATGTCCAAAGCGCTGAGTTGTAGAAATATTTCTTAAATTTTTATTAACATGCACTATTTTGGTTTCAAGATTTGATGACATTTAATTAAATTGTTTTATAGTGGTAGATATAATAAGTTGTTATTATCGACTTACTTATTTTGATGAAATTTCCAGATGTAAGTAATTCAAATTAAAAAGTCAATTGTCTTATCCTTTTAAATTTTCCGCAACATTTCCGACACTATTCTGAATGTTTTCATAAATAGCTAGATAGATCATAAATAGTACAAAAACACACGTTGATTTTACTCTATACCTTGAGGAAACAGTTTGTCAGGGTAAGGGCCTCGTTCTGGGGGGAAATTGGGCTATCAGGGAAATAGTGGGGGCGACGGGGCACTATAGCATATGGTGAGGATATGGGCATAATCTTACGACGAGTTCCCCTTTTGTATACTGAGCTCTGGGTGTTTTTATTTTCACAAGTTTGCTAGAAAAGTTTGGAGGAGTTACAATGACATAGCTTAATTATTGTTTTTAGTGATAAGCATTCACTCATCATCATGCTAACATTAACCCGGTTGCCAGATACAGGATATAGCAGATCAGGTAATTACAGTGGAATGACTGCCACATGACCTCTGTAACCCTTTATTTAATAGGGGAACCTGACCAGTTAGGATCATGGATACACATTCAGTCGCCTGAATGTGCAAGTTGCCTCACGATGTTTTTCCTCAACGTAAGAACATCGGTTAGTGAAACAACTAAAAAGTCATTGGTACATGGCGGCATCGAACCGGTACCTCCCGCATGAGAGGCACTACGCCACCGACACCAATAACGACCGGTGCTAAGCATTCACTATGCAATCTAAATATTAGATACACTTGGTCAGTTTGAAAAACTGTTAAACTCTATATGAAAAATTACTGGCTATGGATATAGTTACGGTTAAGTAAGGTGGCGTATCTTAGCCCTTCTAGATACCCACAGAATCATTTTTTCAATAAAAAATAAAATACCTGACATACTGGCGTGTCGGTAGATTAGTTTTAAATTTTCTTTTTAAGTTTATGTGTAGATTTGTATTTTAGTTAAAATATGAATGTTAATAAAAACGAGATATAAGTAGTACCTTTTATGACAGTCGTTATAAAAAGGCATTTGTAAAGTATTAAAAAAATTGTTGGAAAGAATCAGAAAAACCTTTCTTAATAATTTCTACTTCATTGTTTCAAAAAGGCGTTGTAAGATGTTTCAAATCCAAGTAATGAAGGAAAATATTTCCAATTTAGCATAGGTTTGCTAGCCATGGGAGTGTGCCAACTCGACGCCATCAAATTATGGGCGTGAGAAATACTCCTTAATAAATAACCACGATCTCTATTTCGGCAATAATCGCTGGGAAAAGCGATATTTAGAGGTTTTATTTATTGTTTTAATTGCATACATTTTTGTGGAGCTACGTAATAAATCTAAGCAAATAACTAGATCATAAAATATTATTTATCGTCACTTTTGAAATACTCGTAACTGTAGAACAATTGATAGGAAATTATTTCTAATAATTGGGGAAAATTTATAACGTAAAAATCGGTTAAACGTGAAAACAATTATTTAATCAAAATACAAAACAAAATTGGGCATCATTCTTTGTGGACTGGTACTTTTTATATTACAAATATTTTTTTTATATTCATTTAAAGTTTTTTTCAAATGTAGTTTTGACTACGTTATATCATCTGTATTATTTATTTTTATCGTACCAATAAATAACTTGTATTATATATGTTGACCAAATTGACCAAATGCCCATAATACTTATGAAATATTTGCATTTTAAATACTTAGGGGAATTCTCGAGTTAAAAATATAATAATGAATTAAGAAAATTACCAAATATTTGTTGCACTGTTAGTAAAATAGAAGAAAAAGAAAAGAAAGCCCTTGAAATACAAAACGTGTTAGATAACTATGGTCTATGTATTATATTTAAAATTAGAACCGTTTATTGTGGGATTGATACCTTTTTATTTGTGATCACTTTAATTATGTTTCATAACATTTAAAGCGAATTTACTAAACCCACAGGTTCGTAATTTATGAAATTATGATTGCTCTGTAAAAGCATACGACGAATCACAGTGAAATATCATTGAGAGATAATTAACAGGAAGCTGTTGATAACTACCTTCTTAATTAATAATAGCATTACACACTTTAACACATGTGCAAAGTATTTTTTCAACTTTGAAGCAGCGTCTTTTTCCTTTACATTTTTGCAAAAGTGACCTATCAAAATTACTATCTATCATCATATTAGTACGGTTATTTATAACGCCTGTACCAGTGCCAATTATTATCTAACGATAAGTTTTTCACTAAAAATCTGCCCTAAGAATAAGTAAATTAATATTAACCAGTACGTTTTTATTCGCCGGCCATGTACTTTAACGCACACGCGTAAGAATTCACCTACCAATTTTCACATTTTCTCTAAATACCTAATTCTCCAATACCATACTCGAAACCAAAGCAAATACATAACGCTACAAAACGAAAATCAGAGTTGCCAACATTACGAGTACAACAGAACTTTCTAATGACAAATTCTCAACAAAAAACATCTAATATACGCACGCTGCCCCGCCCGCCCTCGCCCTCTCCCCCCACCGCTCACCCCTATGAACACACGCAATTTTTGATCAATACTTAAAAATTAACCCAGCCTCCGGTAGTTTTTAAAATTACTCTGCGCATGTCATGATTTTTAATCAGCTCTCTTTGTGATTGTGACGCCTACAACATACGAGTGTGCGTCCCGTCCCAATATTGGATTTTTAAGAGATATATAATTTTGTATGTGTGTTTTTTATCACATTTACTCGTAGGCAACAACGTATGTTGGGCGGTCTATGTACTTATGTTAAACATTGTTTCGTAAGCAATGGAAATCGTGTTCGTAATTACGTGTTTTGTTTTGAAAATCACAGGGGTAGCCTTAAGTCGCTTATTGAAAACGCTTATATGAACCTTTTGACATCTAAGATGAACAAAATTTACAACAGATTTTATTAAAAAAACATATGAAAATGGTCAAATATTTGCATACCCGTTCCTAGAATATTAAAATCTCGTAACATTTGTCACATTGCATAAAACTGTGAAAGGGAAATGCAGTTTTTGACATCTATGACATTTGATACTGCTATTACAGTTTTTAATTACGAAAATAATATGTGTAATATTGAAAATGTTGATTTCAAATGTATTTCTATTTATTGAATTTTATAATTCGTTATACTAAAATAATCATTCGCGATTTTATACAGCGTTACTAGAATATAAGAAATTCAGTAAGATGTCACATTGTATAATTAGCAAAGACAGAGACAACGTCAACGAACTGCAATCGACATATAAGTAAAATACAATAGGAGAATAGAGTTCCTTGTTAGGAAATAAATAAAACAAGAGAATAGAGTCCTTTGTTGGTCAATTTAATGAAATTAATCGTCATAAAAACTAAAATTATATAATCGAAAATTGAGTAAAATAAATTACTAATAATAGTATAATTTATAGTATTATTATTAGTACTACCATTAGTTTTATTATTACTATTCAAAGAGAATACATAACATCACAGCATCCAAGAAGTCTTCGTTGCACATTAATTTGAAAGTATAATTGTAACTAACAAAAGATACAATGTTCTTAAAATTATCTTTCGAATTAATTTATTTCTGTACGTTAAATTAGGTCAAGCAACTCGGTCAAGGGAAGTTTCGTCGGTATAAGTACGACGATATTTCCTCCTCCGTACTAATAAGGAAGTATTGTCTGTCTATCACTTATACCTATGCCTACAACGCGTTTCTTTTGGCTTTTGTTATTCTTCTTTAACGCAACAACTTTTTAATATTTTTTATGTCAAAAAAAAATGTGGTCCCGATACAAACTACACCAGCTAATTGGTCAATAAGTCTGAGGGTTTCAAAAAACTATTGGAGTGTGTGTGTGTGTGTATGTGTGTGTGTGTGTGTGTGTAATATGTTGGTTCCCTAGAAAAAGTTGTTGTATTAGAACAGAAATTCAATGGCTGGCAGTTACCTTGGACAAAGAATTCGTATTGCTATCCAGAGGGGCAATGCTGCCAGCCTTTTGGCCACCATTCCTTTCGGCACGCTGGGGCTAATGCTTTTTCTATATTGTAAATATATTTTATTTTTTAACTTTTAGTTTAGTTTAGTGTATTTCTGTTTATATTTTTAACAGAAATTATTCAGTTTAAATACAACATTTCGACAAAGACATTGTCGATAAAAAAACGTTTTATACCATGGCTTTTTCATCTTCCTACATAAAGTATATTTTTTATTTGTAAAAATGAGAAGACAACCATTTGCTTACCATGTTTTGAATTTGACATTGGACCGCATTCTGACCTGGTGGTAAGCGACGATGCGGCCGAGGATTTAAGATGACGTCTTCAATCTGAAGTTCAGTGACATACTTAAGCTGAACTAAGCATTTTCTCAATTCTCGTAAATTATATTTTTCTATAGAAAAGACTTTCATAACTATTTTAACTGACCTTATTTTCTATTATTGATGTCTTTTTAATGAAGGGTTTTCTGACAATTCAAAATTCTAGTTTTGTTGTATGTTGACAGATGGCGCTTATTATCTAAGTTATATAATTATTGCTTCGAAATCATTGAGCATAAAACAAAATCAAATTATTGTAATATTATGTGTACAGACATGTAGTGGAAGTACTTACGTTAAAAATATGAAATTTTTAAATTGCAGTTAAAAATAAAATTTAATGGAAAAAACGTCTTGATGACCACTAAACAGATAAAAACGACCTGTTAGTAGGCGTAAATCAAAAATATGCTAAACATTAACATTTTAACATATACGTAGACATTAAAAAAGCTACAACCAGCCTTTTTCTTAAATAAAATTTTACCTGACTTAGATGGGTCAACGCCATCTAGCGGATTTTTAAGTACTGATTTTTAACACTAGGAAAATCCCTCATGAATTAACGAAGGATTTTTTGTTTATTTAAATAAAGGAAAAAATATATATTTTGGCGTCTTTTCGCAGTATTTTACACGAGTAAAAACGCAAGCAAAAGCTAGCTTCGTAATAATTTCACAGCTAAACATGGATGTTAGAATGTTTTGACAAAGCCCTAAAGATATAAAGAAAGGTTCGCGTGTTAACTGGGAAGTGCATGATCCTATATTTTGTTCTGACGTTCTGTGTTATTTTATCATTAAAATTAGGAAATATTCATGGGGTAGGTAAAATAGCGTTAAACAAAAAAACCAGAGCCATGGTTAATTAATTTTGTGTTTATCACGTCATTATGCAGACCTAAAACTAGTCAACGAGGAAACACTAATTTTTAATTGCATTCGTAAAATACTTATCTAGATGTAGGCAGAATAAAATAATATGGCTTATCAACAGAATGTAGTAAATTATTTTCCTGTTGACTGGTTATTAGGGTTTCAGATCTTAGGAAAGTACTTCATATAGTTCGATCAACAAAGGTTAATACTTTTGCGGACAGGATCCCGGACATAAATAGATCTTTTAATGTTTTTACGCCTTAGGCCTTCACTGTCTCTGCTTCTAAAAAATCATCTTTTACGATTTCTTTCATTGGGTCACCAAAAGAACTTGCGTATCTGATAGTAAGATACATTATGTTGCTTCGTATTTGTCTAAACATGTCAATAACTAGAAACACGATAAAACGATATAGCTTCGATGCATTTTATTTTCGAACTGAAAGTTTGTCAGTAAACACATATTAATTAATTAATACGTAATTTTATAGCCTGCTAGTGGCTGATGATGACATGAAGAACGGAAAGCGATGTGCTTTAAGGAAAGCATTTGCTCAGCAGACGACGATAAGGGTCTGATGATAATAATTAGGATATGCCCAGGGCTGGGCCAAGTGAAGAAACAAATTGTTCTCGTTATGAATGATGAGCTCAAAATGATCATTCAAAATAAAGTCAAATGTAAAACTTCTGAACAAAAGAGTATCTCTGTGATATTATTATGGTGAACACCAAAAAATATACCTAGTAATGTTGTTATTTTGCTAACTGCCTTTCACTTATAAAACTGAGAAAATGTTTCTTTACGTAACTACGGTAAGCCGTGCGCCGTAACAACCTGCCGTTTGCCGTAGTCGTGGGGCGTTTTTCAGGGTAAGACCCGAGTTCACCAATCCTTAAGTCAGTTAACTTAGATTGACGGTTAATTTGACAGAATTCCCATACAAAATAAATCTAAAAAAGCTAATTAAAAAATAAACATACGTTGCTAAACTCCAGGCTAAGTCGTAGACGTCTGCCTTGTCGTAGGCGCCTATCATATCGTAGCCGTGCGCCTTGCCGTAGCCGTCAGTCGCTATTCGTAGCTATTCTCACCCGTCAATCGATTCGGGCGTTAGTAGCTAAAAATTTAAATTGGTATTTACGAGTAGGTACTACAATTGACCATCATTTGTTGGTACAATGTTTTTGGTTAATTATGTAAATCAAGGAAGATTATTTAATTAACCTGATGTTACAGTTTGTATTGAGAGTAACGAACTTGGGAATGTGTGGTATGATTTTATTTTTTCGATTGATCGAATAACTAATTACCCATAATGAATAAGTTTGACAATTAAATACTTAAGTCAACAACCTTGCATCGGTTTGTTTGTGTATTATACAAATATTCATTGCAAATTGAAAGAAATATTTTTGTCAGCTCGATTGGAAATTCAAACATGCTATAAAAAGCACATAGTCAGCCTGTCATATTAATACTTATTATCCCACAGCCTTCACTTTTCGCATGTCTCACATTTCCACTACACAATAGTTCTGCCCAAAGCGTCTGTTAATTTGAATTTTAAAAATCGAACACACACACACCCACACACGCACACACGCGCAAATAAAATTAATAATTACGTGCCCAATTCCCGCCTCATAGTTCGTTAGAAAAGGATAATGATAATAAAAATGTATCGCGCTCACTCGGAGCCTCCCTCCCGCGAATTTTTCGCCCGTTCGTTTAGCGGGATTCGATCCCACAATCAGGGGGGTAGGGGGCATTTTTTGGGCCCCCCTCCCCCTCCCGGCCATCGTAAATTGGAGCATATAATTTTTATTACAGACCGTGTCGTGTGCGTTAGAGTTATCATGCGGGTTTTTGGCTTAGCGAATGAGATTCGATGCAAGATGAATAATATAAAGTTTACGCATTACGTGATCTGAAATTGGAAGAGAACACACTATTTCGCGGAAATTACGATCGTATGCGAGATGCTATTTGTAAAAAAAATCGTTTACCCCTCGAATACCAAAGTAACAAGGACGGTTTACGTGCCGTTTGAAGCGAAACTTACGCAAAAATACTGTAAACAATCTAAGAACTTTTTCAAGGTTTTGTTACGACGAAACGCTTATACAAAGCGGCTATCCGAGCAAAAGCCAATGACCTAATAAATTGTTAACAATTTAACAGAGAGAATTCTAAATTCTGGAAGCTACACTTCTCTACGAAGATGGTTGTACTAGTAACTTAATGAAAACAATTTATGTTAAATACACTGAATTTCAAATTTAGAATTGCGGTCACAAAATAGTGGATGTTACGATGATAAGCCAATATTCATTCATCTGTGAATAAAAACTGAAAAAAGCATTTCCATTCACACGTTAAAAGGAAAAAAACAAAACCTGTTAGTACCGACAAACCAAACAGGGCGGCGCCACTATCGCTGTTCATAAAATCATAGACACGCGATTTCACTTTTAAAATCAAAAAACCATACGCGGAAGCCGCATTCTTTTTTTTATAGATCTAACGGCAGCAAATGGACGCGGTATTTTAAGCCTAAAATATTCCATTGAATTGCGTGAGCCATAAAAAAAGTCCTAAAAATCTTTTCACTCTCACTTTTGGTGCAGTTCAATTAAAAAACATGGGAGTACTTTTTTGTCTATTTTTCGTGTATACATAGTGCGTGAAAAGAGCGTGGGTGAAGCCCATTCATGTGTACGCTTGAGTGATGTATCTACCATAGGTTTGTAAGTAGCATTTGAAGTTATTTATTTTTCTCATCTTTCAATTTTATCGGCTCTAAACAAATTCTAATGACGCAGATAACCTTTTTGCAAAATTTACCAAAATTGCATTCTATAATTTTCATAGAATTCCAATAAGTAGGTATAATGTCCTCCTAGCCGATTTCGACCACGGCGGCCTATCTCAACAGAGATTAGCCAACTGCGCAGGACATATTATAGTGCACAAGTATGTGCGCAATACACAGATGCACTCTCTGTTCCTTCACTCTCATAATTCGGTGAGACGGCAGTCTGACATGACCGTAGAGAGATCAGGCGCAGGACCAACAGCTTAATGTGCTTTCCGAGGCACGGGGGTGTTAACACCACCAACTTCCTGACTCCGGAGCTGTGTCTGAGTAATTTCAAGACAGAAAAACTCAAACACTCTCGGCCCGACCCGGGATTCGAACCCGGGACCTCGTGGATAGTACCCAGCGTGCTGACCACTAGACCAACGAGGCAGCATAAGTAGGTATAAACAAGTAAGTAACTACTTGTAAAGCACTGCCTTTAAATCAACTAAAAAAGAGAATTACTCTACGACCCGTTTCATATGTGATGCACAATTTATGCAAGCCTAAATTGAAAATACAAGTCAACTTTCCCATTAATTCATTTAGAAATTAATGTTATTGAATTGCAAAATAGCTCCTAATACCACTGCCCAAGGTACACCACAGTAGTTTCGGTCAATAAGCAGCCCTTGCCCCAAGCAATGATTTATAGTTCCACACCCTTGCTCTCACAAGTGTAGGTACGTTTAGGAGCTTCAAAAAGACAAACGAGTTTCGACATTTGAAAAGTGCGGATACCAAAGCTAGAAACAAATGAATATTTTCTCTAATGGCTTTTCTAGTTTTCTCTGGTTTTGACAGTTATTTAAAAAAATACGCACTGTTTTTTAACAAAAATTACAAAGTACCAGCATCAAATTGAATTTCGCTCACAAAGATTAATCGACTGTGTCATCCGGTGGGACTCGAACCCACGTCCCTTCGCTCTCCGGGCGAGTGCTCTTTCCAACTGAGCTACGGAGGACGTTAGTCGTTCGATTTCATCAATACTTGGGGAATGTACCCGCATGTATCCGATGGAAATATTTTTACAAATATTTAACCATCAGTTAAGATGAAATCAGCTAAACTTATAATTATTTTTATAACTTAAGCAATTATTTTGCAAGTTTCTACTATTCTAAGATTATTTTTTGTGAGCGAAATACAGTTTGATTTCGTAATACTTGCAAAATAATTGCTTAAGTTATAAAATTAATTATAAAGTACCAGCATTTATTTTTTCATTTATTTAAAATAGGTTAATTACTAAAAATCTGAGGTGCTTGTGGCGCAGTGGTGGCAGCGCTTTGGTAGTGATACCAAAAGTTAAGCAACCCACGGCGCGGTCGTGATTGGATGGGTGACCATTCCGACCATTTAAGTGACGTCCATGACAAGCATCTCCGTGCTTCGGAAGGCACGTTAAGCAGTTGGTCCCGGCTAATATCTGAGGTATTAGTCGTTAAGCCTAGTCAGAGGCCCTAGGGCGGCTTGATAACTTCTGACAGTAAGGTTCACTTGCCTTACATACACCCCTCCACCAATCCGCACTGAGCCCGCGTGGTGGAGTATGGCTCATTCCTCCTCATAGTTGAGGTGAGGCCTTTTCCCAGCAGTGGGATCTAATAGGCTGACTTATTACTAAAAATCTTGCCACTAATGTGATTAAAGTACACATGGCCGCACGTCAGATTATTCTACTTTTACCTTAAGACCGCCTCTATACTCTGCGTATTGAAAACTGCTTTCGAAGTTCAAATGGGTAACCTGATGTGCTGCCGACTGTAGAGGTAAATACGTCGTTATCTGATTAGGTAGATTTAGAATCTGAACCTACCTAATCAGATTTCAGAGTTTCTTAACCTAAACTTTAGATTAAGAAACGAGTTACTTTTATTTAAAAAAAAAATCTTTAAAAAATCCTTATCTATTTAGTTCAGAGGGGCACAGTTGACCTACTACAATATGTGAATTTTTACTGGACATTCTGCATTAATAATTTATTTCATATTATTCCTGTTGTGAGGTCGTTTTTCCTTAATTTTTAATTCCCATTCTTCTTCTTAGCGAGTCGATGGAACACAAGAAAATTACATCGTAGCAGCGCAGAATTCAGCCACTTCTATTGCGGATCGACTGCCGTCCATTAAATCCACATTTATTTGGTTTGTTGATTTGCATTTTGTCTCTAATTATAGGTTAAAATAAATAAATAAAACAACAAGGTAAAACCATTTATTTAAGGTAGGGTAAGTAAGGTAGGGGTAAGGTAGGTAGGTAGGTAGGTACCTAGCCCCAAACTAAGCGTGAGCTTGTGCTATGGTGACTAGGATAACAGATAGTACATAAATACATCAATGAACAAAAAACAACGTGTATAGCTAGTAAAACACTATAGACCTGATACATAATACTCGTATTAAGAACCCTCAACGGGAAATCGATATCGTAAAATTGAAGCAAAGAGAAATGAAAACACACATAGCACAAACAGAGCCAGTACTAAGTAAAGCCTTCCTGTATATAATTACGTATAAGATACATGACTTAAACAAAATAGATACTTATGTATCGGAAAATTACTAGAACTCTCACCCCCCTGCTACGGTGGCAACACATTTTGTAAATTATTGGACATAACACGTACTCATAATATTATTGCAAACCACAAATACAATTTTCTAGATCTACAACATTTTAGTAGAAGTTTTACATTTATACGAACTAGTAGGGATTTGAATGGATGTGAGATATCACGTTTTTTCTCCTTTAAAAACTTTGCTGTGTTCTTCTTAAAATATGAAATGAAAAAAATAACCTAAGCGAACGGCGTCATTGCAATTTCCAATTCGTACTTTAAAATATGTACGTAACTCTGGTTTGAATTTTATGCCAAAACAGCTTTTTTTCTTCAAAAGACCAATTTTGATAACATTTGCTTTGGAGTATTGTATTATAGTTCGGAGTTTGAGACTCCGGAGAAATGAAAACTATAAGGGGGTAATATGTGCGATAAAAGTTTATTGGGGAAATCTGACATTTGCAAGGTCGAAGTAGGTACCACGTGATTCTCGAAATTCCACTATACTTTAAAGATTTGTGTTTTACAAAAACTTTATGTAAACTTATAACCAACAAAGCTTATCAATAGCTATTTAAATTTTTTAAAATATTGCACATACGCAAAAAGCGAAGAATAAACTAATGAAATGAAAACACAGCAAAAAACCCTTTTGTCAATTTGTCTTCATTACGATAGTAGATTCAATTAATTTTTGTGCCCCAGCCAAGAAAGTTTTATGAACTGATATGAATCAAAGATGCTCCGTGAACAGTCCGTAAGTATTCGATAAAATAAGGAAAATATCCTGTAAACAAGTAACGTGTGGTCCTACCTCCCTATACGATACTTTCAAGGGAATATTATAACTGAAAATTTTCCTCAAATCTGAGGACTATAGAAGAAAACAGATACGGCAAATTGATTTCCCGATTTCGCTTGTTTCTGCCTACACTCGTTGTGTTCATTTAACGATTAACATCTGAAGCGCCAATGTAAAAAATCTATTAAGAAGTTTTCGCATTTAATGTCACCTGTACTGATTTCAGAAATTGCAAAGTTGATCGCGATTATTTTAAAACCTACCTATATTGGCTGTTAAGCATGAGGTGACGTGAGAACAGGTGGCTAAAAACCTCATACAAAACTGACTTGGACGACTGCTTAATAATATGTAAATACTATCCATTGCACGTTCTAGAATATATACCTACCAACTCTCTACCTATAATCGTGTTCACAAATAATAATCGATTGATTGCGAACTGATTCTTTGACGAATGAAAAAATACCCTGATAATAAATTCATTAATAAACACAATTTTACGGATTACTTCGCGATTTATTTACATTTTATTTTAAACCTGACGTTTCGAACACTTTACAGCGATCGTGGTCACAGGGAGACTGAATTTGAAAAAGTAAACATGCACTTTATTCTTTCAATAGCACTAAACCCGAATAGTAATGAAATGACATATAAAATAATACCAGACATAAAAATATATTTCAAAATTTTTAATTCTTAATTTTATTCATTTATTTTTAAATTTTATTCATTACACATCCAAAGAAAAAATCTTCATCGTTTTATATCTAAAAACATTATCGGAACGCCGCGTCTGGCTCTTTTCGCCTCTAAGCCAATACCGGGGCACATTAGCAAGTATAGATGTGTGGAGTTACCCCCTAAATTATTTCGACATATGCAAATTTGTGCGCACCTACAGATGGTGGCAAAGATTAAGGTGTAGAAGGTGCACGGTAGTTTAGGAGCGAGAAGAGTTTTGTGCCTACAATTGCCTTGTGGCAATTCCGCATTTTTGTAAAATGGGAAACAGTTGTGTATTGAGCGTATAAGAATTTATAACCTTAAACCATAAAATTTAAACTATAGATATTAACTTTAAAAAAAGAAGACATGTTCTGACCCCATACTGGCCAATAATATTGTTCTTTATTATCGACATTCATGAGTCATTTTCTGTCCTATATTGAATAAGTAATTTTTGACTTTTGTTTTGAACTATTTACTATTTCAAGTTTTGGTTTTTAGAGTCTAGTTAATAATATAATATTTATAACACAACCTGTGCATTTTCCCGATTTTACCTCTATAAGTCATCTCAAAAAACAAAGCAAACGTGGTAGAGATTTCAAGACGTGCGTCTGGAAACTCTTCCGTTTTTAAAAGTTGGAACTTACTACGAGTATATTTTAATTTGGGTAACTAAATGAGGATTATACTAAACCACTGACCTCAAAGTAGTACTAGTACGCTGGACCAAAGATCCTTTACGAAATGACAAAAAAAAATTGTGACTAATCAAAGCGCTACTCACTGAAGTTTTGCGAAACTAAAATAGCGTAATTTGTATATGTTTATGACATAAACTGACAACTCTTATTAGTTCCGTGGACCGTCACCACACGCTCACTACAGCCGTCAGCGCCAAAATGGCGACAATTAAATAATCACATTTTGTCATTACCAACATTTAATCCAGCGGACTTGTAATATTTGAGATCAGTGTACTAAACGCACATGTCATGACTGTAATTCTCCTTATATTCCCTATTTACCCTTATTTTCTTTTAAATCCTGAGCTATCCTGTTTCATAAGGCAAAAGTTAACTTCAACGATTAAATATGTTAAACTCATTACTCCATTCAACTTGCATAGGTAAAAAACTCCATCCTAATCTATGTCGCACACCTAGCTACGCGTCTCCCAAAAAACGGAGCGGCGCAGTTGTAAAATTGTCTAACTACCCCCCGCGCGCGCTCATTACGCCTGGCGTGTGTGCTGCGGACGGTCCACGGGTCATAGGATATGTCTCGAGATATCTCATATTGTGGCCTTCATTGCTGAACGTCTTGGCAATCTTCATCGTCTTTTTAGGTTTCCGTAATCCTGACAAGGAAAGGGTGCCTTGTCAGGATTATGGAAACGGAAAGTTTTTTCATGTCCGTCTGTCTGTCTGTCTAAGTTTTTGCTAAGAGACCGTTAGGTACTACAAAGCTGTAATTTTGTAGTTACGCCGACAAAGTGGTAGAATAAAATTTTGCCTTTTCCTAGGGTAGGTCCCTTACATGTGAAGTGAGGACATAATATTATTTTTCAACTTTTGAAGTGCAATTTTTTGTTGCAGTAGGGCATCACTAAAGATTACAGTAACACCTGGATAATGTCTTTGAGAATGTGACAAAGGTCATCATGTAACCTGATATCACTTTCAATTCATCTTCCAAGTACATTACAATACATTTGAACTGCAAAAACAGCTTTTATTACGCAAAGAATAGAGTAGAGTGGGCAGCACATCAGGTCACCTATTTGAAATACGAAAACAGCTTTTATTGCGTAGAGAATAGAGGCGGTCTCAAGGTCAAAGTGGGGTAGTCTGTCTGATTTGCGGCCGTGTGTACAATATAATAATAACTTTGTAAAATTACTCTATGATTGTAATCTGTTATAATTATTTTTATAACTTAAGCAATTATTTTGCAAGTTTTTACGAAATCAAATCAAATTTCACTCTCAAAAATTAATCGACTGTGTCATCTGGTAAGAGTTGTTGGTGAGCTCAGTTGGTAAGAGCACTCGCCCGGATAGCGAAGGGACGTGGGTTCGAGTCCCACCGGATGACACAGTCGATAAATTTTTGTGAGTGAAATTTGATTTAATTTCGTAATCTGTTATGTTTAACTTAAATAAATAAATAATTTGACTTGCGGCCAAGTGCACAAATTATCAGAGATATATCGAGACACATCCACCTAATCTGCCCCATGTGTCCCTCCCGCACAGATCGCGATACTAACCCATGTTCATCTCTTTCTAGTTTTCAAAAAACCCACTCCCTCCCACCCACCTCGCCCCCCTACCCCCTCCTAATTCCTTACATATTTAAATTCTACTTGGAGCGAGCCTGAGTCTTCATATTGTCTCCACACGGCTTCGTATGTTATTTTCCATTTCAAATGTTTCTTTAGATTCGGGAATGGGATTAATTTTATTATGATTTTTAGGGTTCCGTTTCTAAATAAGCACTTCATTGTCTTATTGAAAGGAAGCATTTAATTAAAGTTAACATTAAACTTTTCAGTTCTGTAACTCCTGTGAAAAAAAAACATAAGTCCGTAATGCATCTGATCTCTTTTCGGTTATATCTCGTACGAAATTGGCTAATCTCGGTTGCGATCGGATAAGAAAGAAATATAGTTAAGAGGACATTATTACTACCCATACACTTACAGTAAAACAATATCAAAATTTTTTACGTACTGTGAACTAGTCCAAGACGACAAAACTGCTGGTTTAAGCCTTTTAAATAAAAATACAGTGTGTCCGGGTTTCGACCGGCGATAATCTAGGGGCATTTTATTCATCAAATGATATCAACAAAATCCTTTTCTATATATTTTTTCTTAAAAAATGATTTTCCGAAGAAAAAGACGTTTTTAGGTATTTTTGTATAACTGATTAATTATTGTTTATCAGTGTACCTATATTTTTTATTTGTCGTGCATTTTGTTCATGAACGTAAATTGAACTGCTAAATACGATCTTCGATGGAATCTTCAGCATAAATTTTTAGACCTTGTGCTAACTGGCATTTGCAACCAGTCAACTAATAGCAGGACAGTTATTCCAGAGATTTCTCTAATGACACATAGTTTACATGGAGTAACTTGAAGCCTGAATGCCGAGACGTTATTTCCAAAGTACCTACTGACTATGTACTTAGGATATTAACATATTATTTGTTTAATAAATGAACAAATTTATATAATAACTAGAGGTTCCCCGCGACTTCGCCCGCAAGAGTTGGATTTTCTATATAAACTTTCATCCCCCATTTCACCCCCTTAATGTTTTTATATCGCGTCAAAATGTGGCCTATGTCCTTTCCAGGGTCTCGAACTATCTCTATACCAAGTGGTTTAAGCGTCAAGAGGTAACAGACAGACAGACACACTTTCGCATTTATAATATTAGTATAGATATATAATTTTTATCTACTTGTGATTTACAATCGATTCTAAATCATCCCGGACAACTTTGTTAACTTGTTTTAATAACAGCCTGTATATCTTTCAAAATATTATTACAGTTAAATATAAAAATCCTTACATCTACATATTCGTACACAATTTGAATGTACGCCTAGTATAATAATATGCCTCTAGCATAGCAAATATAAAACAAAACTCTGCCAAAAATACGGTTTTCTAGGTCCTTGGCCTATCGTGACCCAAATCGGATTCTAAGCTGTTCTATTGTTAGTCACCTACTTTTATAATATAATTAAATACATTATAATACGAATATGCTAACAAAATTCGCTAGTGCGTTAGTTTTCACTGTGCCACTAGCCACTTGATTAAATAGATCGTGTTTAGTTTTGCATAGTGGAGTAATAATACAGTAAGCTATTACAAGCTTGTACATTAACATCCTTGGCAATAATAATCTAGTATCAAAAAGAAGGCAAAAGAAGTCTGAAGTATTTCTTCCTGTCTCTTTTTACCGTATCTTGGGTTACCGTTAATTCTCCATTTCTGTTCAGCCAGAATATATTCACATCTTGAACTTTCAGTCACAACTAGTGAAGGCTAGGTTTCCCCAAGCAAAATCTAGGCATTTTCTCACGACAAAATAAGTTAATTAGCGGTGGTATGAGTTTTTATTTGCCTCTACGCCGACATTTCCTCCTTGTAGATCTCCAGCCAATTAACAGGCCCACTGCCTAATTTCAAAGCGATTACAATTGCAATTCCAAATCAATGACATATGAATTGTCATTTTCTATTTACTTTTAAAACTATCATTAAATTCGAGACATCAGTTTCCTGAACAGTCTTAAATGCAATAGTTACAGCTTTTAAGCTGTAACTATTGCATTTAAGACGGTAGTGTTAGCTGGACCGTCTAATTTCTGGCGACCTGATTGGTCGGATGTTGAAAGACGATGTTGATTTTGCTGACGCCGGTAGATAGCTTAAAGACTCTGGACAATCTAACTGCTGTTGCCAGTAATTAGTTTTGTCGATACTTGTACCTATAGAAGTGAGTTCACTGCGCAAATATGTGTTGTGGTTCGCTCTATTAGAATTGGCGAAAATACCACCTGTTTCAACTTAGACTCGGATATTTGAGTTGTCTGACAAATGCAAAAATAAGTAAGGTCACCGAGTGGCGAAAATAACGTGTTGAATTTTTCTGATCGTGTTATTTTTATGATATCCTAGTTTTCCAAGATGGTCTCACAAAATTCGAGTACATCTATTCTGATACCAAAACATTCAGAGTGTTTACACCACACAATGACAAATAGACCCATATTGACAAAAAATATTGAGATGAATGAATGACAGCTTCGGTGGCGTAGTGGCTAGCGGGTTGCCTGTCATGCGGGAGATACCGGTTCGATCCCGCCATGTCCCAATGACTTTATCTGAGTAATGTACATCGTACATAGTTGTTTCACTAACCAAGGAGTAAAGTTGAGGGAAAACATTGTGAGGAAACCTGCACATTCAGGCGACTGGATGTGTAACCATGATCCAAACAGGTCTGGTTCGCGGAGGTCAGATGGCAGTCGCTCCACTGTAATTACCTGATCTGCCGTATCCTGGATCACAGTCAAAAGCAGACCCTGAGCTCTCGCGCGAGTTCAAAACCTGGATAACGCTAGGATGATGATGATTGACTTAAAATAAATCACGCGAATCAAATGATGTCAGTGAATCAACTTAAGCTTTTAACTTAACCTTATCAGACCGATTTTGCAACAAAATGATGAGCTGGGCACTTTACTACATAATAAAATTTAAAAAGATTTTTTTATGTACATTACACACGAGTAGTTTCCTGAATACTTATCAAGTCTCATAGCTATTTTAGTGTTATTAACAGGTTACTTTTTGCTTTCAGATTACACAGCGTTTCATCTTGGCATTGGCTGCTTCAAATCGAGGTAAGTTTTTTTATTTTTGAAATACTAACCTATTTCACTTGAACGAAACAGAAGATACAAGAGAGTGTATTGTCTTTAAAAATAAATACGGGGCAAATAATCTTCGGTTGAGGTTTTAAAGGTCATAATTAGATGTCTTTAAAAACATAATTTTCGAAAAAAACAAAACACCCGACTGCAAAAAATTTTAAATTTTGGAAATGGACTTTTTACTGGCTTTCATTTGATACCCATATTGCTATGGTAAGGAAAAAATCAATCCCCCCTTTATTTCCATTTGCGGGCGCCATTTTTAAAATTTATATAGCCTATGTCACTCTCACAATTTTTACAAATTCAACGACACCTCATATGTCAAAAACGTTCCAGTCGTTTGGGCTGTAGGGCGTGCCAAACAATTATACATACAAACATACATACATACATACATACATACATACATACATACATACATACTCTCAAAAAACATAACCCTCCTTTCGCAGTCGGGTAAAAAGGTTGTAGGATCGCGTTGAATGCGCGCTGCTTGTAATTTTTTTTTTTCGGAAAACCAGGGTTTTCATTTGGATGATATGATACAGTGCAAGAAAAGTTACTCCGGGAATCTATGGAGAAGGTCTATGTGCAGCAGTGGACATCCTGCGGTTGATAATTACAATCATAATGATGGATTAAAAATCTGACATCTCAAATCTTAGTACAGTCGGCAGTACGTCAGGTCAACGTCAACCCTATGTGAACTATGAAAACAGATTTTATTACGTAAGGAATAGAGGCGGTCTCAAAGTCAAAGTACGGTATTTTGACGTGCTGCTGTGTGCACTTTAATGGCAGCTTAACAATTCTATAGTAATGAAAAATTTGCAAGAACTATGTGCAAATGTTCTTAATCAAGCTCAAGTAGATGTCTAGATCTTATTTTTAATTGTTGATTAGTAATTCACTAGTAATAAAGTAACAAAAATACTAGTAATTAAATTATAATAGTAATATATATAGAACGTATAAATAAAAATTAAGATAAATTATTTAATACAATAGAAAAACAAAAATTATAAAAAGGGTCCTTGTGGTAAGGTTCCCAGGATACTGGCAGCATTGCCGCGCTGGATAGCGATGCTTACACGCTGAGCAAGGTCGCTGCTTGCTCTTGGGTCACCACTGATGTTAACCAGCCTCTTGAAAATCTTTTTGAAAAAAGAGATAGATTAGTAATTTGATTGTCAAATCTTGACGCAATAATTGTTTATTTCGCTACTTATAAATAAGTAATGCTTACCATAAAAAGCCGAATTTCATTTTTACATTTTTTAAAGGCGCTTAAAACAGTCTATTCATTATCGGAAGTAGTTATAAGTAGATGGTGTTATTTAACCACGGTTGCAAACAAATGAATAGTACATAGTCATTACAACAAAAAATCATCGTCCACCAACAGGAACTGCGGTCAAAAAATATATCCTATGTACCACAGCTTCCTATTTACTACATATTAAAACGCGTCGACATTAAAAATATAAAATAACGTTCCGGGGGAGGCGCCCAGCGGCCATAATAAATTCATTTGGCGTACTTTTTCCAATAATACGTCGATTGGTGGAAAAATTACTACTCATTTGGTGTATCGTTTATCCCTTTTTGTCATTAGCATATGCCTGTGTTGGTCTCATGTGGGCTTTTTCCCGAATATTCTTCCCATTTTTATTGTACGCAGTACAGTCGGCGAGATAGTTTTGGGCGTAATGAGTGGATAATTTTTGGGCCACCTTTTTAGATACACGTAGTTTAAATTTCTTGACTAACGAATACTTTTTCTGGTTCATTACGGTTGTAAAATCAAATTATAATTATCGGTTTTGAAATGTAATCATCATCTTCCTAGCGTTATCCCGGTTGTGCACTTGCACGCGAGTGCCCAGGGTCCGCTGACCGTGATCCAGGATGTAGCAGATCAGGTAATTACCGGGGAGCGCCTTTCTTCTGACCTCCGTGACCCTGTTAGCAGGGGAACCTGACCAGGTTTGGACCATGGCTACACATTCATTCGCCTGAATGTGCAGGTTTCCTCACGATGTTTTCCCTTACCGTAAGAGCATCGGTTATTGAAACAACTAATGTACATAACTTAAAAAAAGTCATTGGTACATGGCGGCACGTGGGATCGAACCGGTACCTCCCGAATGAGAGGCAACCCGTTAGCCACTGCGCCACTGACGCTCCGTGGTGTAATTTTATTAATAAAAGCAATGCGGCATTAAAGCACATCAGGAACCACTTGAAAATCTTAACAGGCTCTGCCAACGTCTGGGTGACCGAGTAGTTAGGCAATCACCTGGTATGCGAGGAATGCGGGTTCAATTCCCGCTTCAGATGGTCTTTTTTTTGAAGTGCAAGCGGTACACGGTACATATTGATTTAAAACCATAGATTCCCTTAATACTAAATGCTCTAATAATCTAAAGCAAACTAATACTTATTTCCCGTTTGATTACTACACGCGTTCCCAAATAGAATCTCACGCACAATGTAGCAAAGCAAGGCGTAGCAAGCTCCGTAGCTTGTAGCGTTTGTAGTATACTTGCCATCTACGAGACCGCGACGGATTCCACTACGGTTTTGGTAAATTTAGCTTATATAGATCCCATTGCTGGGCTAAGGCCTCACCTCAACTATAAGGAGGTACGAGTCATACTCCACCACACAGGCTCAGTGCGGGTTGTTGAGGGGTGTCTGTAAGGCACCCCACCTTACTAACTACTACTACTTAAGTTATCAAGCCGCCCTAGGGCCTCTGACGGTACTGACGGTCTTATGGTTTTAGTACTTTATTAATTTATTTATTTATAGTGTTACTAGGAATAAATAAATAAATTGTTTCAACAAACACATTAATTACCTAGCCCCAAACTAAGCGTTAGCTTGTGCTATGGCGACTAGGATAACGGATAGACATACATATATACGTTTATACATTCATGACTTAGGTAAAAATGCTCATACAAATCCTTAAGTTTCTCTTAGATAAAATATGAAAATGTCAATGTGATTAGCTCTTTAGAAGCTAGTTACCAACCACATAAATTGAACGTTTTTAGATTTTTATAAATAAGTACGTAATGTCTTTGGTGGATTACTAATGTTAGGCCAAAAAACGATTCCCAAAATATCACATCACAAACTATTTTACGCAAATTTTCATTTGGCAAAAAAATATTTGTTAAAACAACTAAACGCAAATTTTTAATTAGCAAATCTCTTTTTTGGCAAATTATTGTTTAACAAATAATTGTTTGGTCATGTTTCATTTGTACCAAATATATATTAAGTTGTTATTTTAACATATTTCAAAATAAAACTTGTCAAAGAAAGATTTTGCCAAATGAAAATTTGAACAAATGAATGAAGTGCGAAATATTTATTTGCTAATGATTCATTTGGGAAATTAATCCTGGGCGACAATTTTTTTGGGAAGTGAAATTTGACGAAAAATAGTTTGGCCAAACGGAGGGACCCCGTTTTTGGTACTTATTTTTATTTACTGCCTCGTTGGTCTAGTAGTTAGCACGCTGGGTACTGTCCACGAAGGTGAATCCAGGTCGGGCCGAAATTGTTGGGTTTTTTGTCTGGAAATAACTCAGACACAGCTCTGGAGTCAGTGGTGGTGTTAACACCCCCGTGCATCGGAAAGCACGATAAGCCGTTGGTCCTGCACCTGATCTCTCTACAGTCATGTCAGACTGCCGTCTCAGTGAATTATTAGAGTGAAGGAACAGAGAGTGCACCTGTGTATTGCGCACACACTTGTGCACTATAATATCTCCCGCGCAATCGAATAATCTCTGTTGAGATTGGCCTCTGTAGTCGAAATTCGGAGGACATTATTATTAGTGTAATGTCCTTCATTAATGAATGCTTATTTGTGTCTTTAGCCAAACAATCGATCGCTTTGTAGTTTATTCAACAAAACTTGAACAATTCTCCACATAGAAAAAAGCCTCGATCTATACATACTGATTGTGCTCAATACTACCTAATTCAGTATGTATTTAGTTCATCGGATCACGGTTTTTTCCGTCAACTATCGTATTACACAGCCTATTTCGTGACAAATCGGAATAGAGACTGATTTACTGTCCCGCCGCACTCGAGTGAAGACTGAGCTGGTGTCCTACTCTAAGATTTTGCCCATAGTTTTGTCTCGAGATACATGAGGTCCTGGGTTCGAATCCGGTGTTGGAAAAGACAAGCTGTTTCTAGCCAAGAACAATCATCTTCGTCGTCGCTTACTATCAGGTGATACTGCGGCCAAGAGTCTGCTTTCAAAATATATTTATATATCCTAAAATAACTTAGAAACAGGTTCAAAATCAGGAATATAAGTTTGCGGTGTTAACACTCCCGTGCCTCGGAAAGCACGTTAAAATCTTCCTCCGGTCAAGGCAGATTGACGTCTAACCGAACTATGAGAGTGAAGGAACAGCGAGTGCAGCTGTGTATTGCGCACACACTTGTACACAAACTCCCGTGGTTAATCTTGGTTGATATTTAGCGCCGTGGTCGATAATCGGCTGGGAAAAAGCTGTTCAGGACTGTCAAGTGTCAATATTCAAATGTATTTGTAATTAGAACACCTAGTACATAATGTGTATCGATAGATGGCGAGGCACGGTGTTGACTCGCGATATAGGCCGAATTCATTGGATACATAAGAGCTTTGTGGTTTGATTGTTTGTTCAGTTCACAAGTACACTCCAGTTCATCAGTACATCAAGAAGTTATAATAGTTCAAGTTCAGTGATTATAGTGTCAAGCAAATGTTGGTGGCCAGGGCATTAACAAAAGCATACCCGTAATTTCGTATATAGCCAGCGTCTTCACTCTCACCGACAGACAGGCATGGGTGACAGAGACGACTAAAGTTTAAAATAAAGATTAGAACTTACACAGTAAGACCCGTAGTATTTTGATTGATGTCGTGCAGCGGTTCATTTTCAATGTTTTCCTTCGCTACTGATTCCGTGAGGCAGCTAGAATACGTTATTTGGATCACGAACTGGGATTTGTAGCAATAGATTTGTATTAAATCAAGTATGATTAGTATGTTTTGATTTGGTAATTGGACTAAAAATTAAGTTGCGTTTTGATATTAAAAAGATAATTTGTTACAATTTCTTGTGAAATTCTTTGGTATTCATAATAGGAAATGGTGCAAAAGCATTGCTTTAAAATTGGGAGGTCAAGCACCCTATTCTAGTTATGAAGTAGTAGTGTCTAGAATGGTCGTTAAGTTGGCGAGATTTTGACAATTTTAGTCTAGGTCAAATGACAGATTTTAACCATTTGACTACCATTCTGCACAGTTAAAATGCTGTCACAATGTGTCAGAAGCCGGGCGTCAGGCAAAATTTTACCATTCAGACGACCGGCTTGGTGTAGTGGTTCGCGCCCCGGACTTCTAAATCAGGCGGTTGCGGGCTCGCATCCAGCAAGGGGCAAATGTTGTGAGCACGAGCATTTGTACTTAAGTCATGGATGCTTATAAATGTATATAAATATGTTTATCCGTTATCCTAGTCACCATAGCACAAGCTCACGCTTAGTTTGGGGGATAGGTAATTGGTGTGTTTGTTGAAACAATTTGTTATTATTAATTCGAGCCGGATATGGATCAACGAAGTATAGACAAAACAAATCATCCGAAGGCTTTATATTAGCCAATTATAAATGTTTTCAGCCTACATTCGTTTTAGAGCTTATGTTAATTATCTCTCTCCTTTTCTTGAGTATCGTATTTCCTGATGTCAAGTGTTTTGTTTTACACTAATTGGTATACGTAACATTTATAAATCTGTTGTTGTTTTTGTTATTATTTTGTAAAACGGATTGCTTTTTACGATTTCAATAATTGATTATTTATTTATTCTGAAAACATTACCTTCCTTTTAGATTTCGCAGCAGTCAGATAAAAAGAAAATCGATTTAAAGAATATAAATTATTCCGTTCGTAGTATCGATAATTTGATTTGATCGCTAATTCATCACCTGAAAATCCAATAAAACTTTTTTAACTAAGTGTAAATCTAAAGTAACTAGCTTAGTTACCTTTTACACCTAAACCTCTTAGCTGATTAATATTTAGTGTAGATATAAATAAAATAGCAAAAGACGGGTAACTTGATGGAAGATTTGACGTTTGAGCGAATAAAAGAGCGCGGGAAACCACGAGGCTTCAGGAAGGCCACAACCTTAATTTTATTGCTAAAAAAATAATGGAAATATTCATGTCCTCAAAATATCGTGTAATAAAACTATGATGAAATCTCATGCGCCTACGCAGAGACAATTTCTTCAATATTAAATTGAAGTGAATTGAATGACTTAAATCATTCTGTTACAATACTAGGGATAGTTTGTAGTCCTTAAGGGCTACCTACTGATTTTTTTAAATAAACTGCATTCCAAAAAACATTCGATTGCTACAAAACTTTCGTAGAATCGTTACGCGTGTTTGAAAGAAGGTTTAATGATTTACACCGAATTTATAGCTTTAAAAAAGCATTGCTTTGCATGCTAGTTACAGAATTAAATAAAAATATCACAAACAGACACAGAAGTCTGGCTAACAAAAACTGAACCTCGAAAAAGGCGGCAAATTAAAAAATATATAATTAGGTATTACCAACTAAAGCAGAAATTACGTAGGAATATTCAAAAAACATAACGTGCACGTGACATAGCCTCAAAATACAACAGTTTGACACATAGCGCTGCCATTCCAAAAATGGCTGAGTTCAGCTTTCACTAGCCAGACTCTACTTATAAATTAGTAATGTCATTGATCCTATAAAGGGTCACGAAATCTTCCGTCTTTCTAGTGTTAAAGAATTGAAATATTCCAAATTCGCAATAAAATGGCCGACATTCGGAAGCGGAGGGACCGGGAAAAATGATAATGTGATAAGATGAAACCGTTTGGGCTAGTGATTAGGCAGGGAGGTGGGGTAGCGGGTTCGCTTCTCGTCAGGTCACTAAACATTAGGATTACGACTGAGGCTCAAGGTCAATGGAGATCAAAAACTTTTTGTGATATTGAAATTGCAGAGACTAATATTTTTTTAACTTAAGAAGATCTAGGTTTCATATTTCCAAAACAGGGGGTTTGAAATACTCATAATTATAATAAGTTCAAATAAGATGCGTTATTTTTTATTATTTAGGAAGTGCCACAGTTTTGACAAATAAAGCACAGTATTCATGTAGATGTATTAACGTATTTTCTAGGCTTGACGTAAGTGCAGTCTTGGCTTTCTAATCAGGTGGTCAAACCACCTGATTAGAAAGCTATTGCAATTACGATAGCAATTTCGAAGCAATGACTTTTTAATTGACATTATTTCATTATAGCTTTCCGTACGCCAGTTTGAACGCTTTTCTGAAATGCCTGAATTGCGGATTTTTGAAAATTCAACGTTTTAGGAATTGAATGAGTAGAAGTTTATATGGGAAATTCGACGGACGAAGTCGCGGGCAATTGCTAGTCATTCATATCCTTACAAACAACTTCCTTCCTACAACACTAAAAACGCACGACGGCACCAAACTATAAATATGGTTCCGTACCCAATACCTATAAAGCATAGTGGTCCCGATCTAATCGCATACAATGATTCGTGACAGCGCGCAATGAATCTGTCGCGGTTCGCAAAAACCCGCATTGTTCTACTAATAAAAACTTCTAATAAACAAGCATGCAACTAAGCTACAGGCTTCCGGGGAATAAAACATAAAAATATATCCTATTTTCATAGGGCGGGGTGGTCCCCGGTGGGGGTAGGGGGCTGCGCAAAAACCCAAAAACATCGAAATGAAAATGAGTGTAGCGGGGTGGCGCGCGGCTGTGTAGGTAATTCATTTTTAACATTAAGCTTGTGTGCGTTTTAAAGTACACTCCGATTGGGAAATTTTAGCATGTAATTATAATTATTTTGTATTATTGTTTTTTTTTTCTTATTTGGATGTAATGATATTAATGATGTAACGGTGAGGGAAAACATGGTGAGGAAACCGGCACATTCAGGCGACTGAATGTGTTACCATGATTTAAAACCTAGTCAGGTTCCCCTGTTAACAGGGTCACGGAGGTCAGATGGCAGTCGCTCCACGGTAATTACCTGATCTGCTACATCCTAGTCAGCGGGCACTCGCGTGCAAGTGCACTATCGGGATAACGCTAGGAAGATGATGATAAGATGTAATGATCTGATAGATTGTGTGAAAGTAATAATTAATTAATAATAAATAATGAGCTTTTTTCATGCTAATTTAATGAGCTTAGCGTGAGGTCGTGAGTTCGATCCTCGCCTGTACCACTAAGTTTGTATAAAACTTAAGTACAGTCTTTTTCAAAGATATCGCTGCCTAACGGTGAAGGAAAACGTCGTGAAGAAACCTGCAGTAGTTGGCTAGTGTGTGAAATGGAGAAGGCAATGGCAAACCACTCCATTTAACATTGTCAAGAAAGTCGTTATGTGTGTTTCATTCCATATAATGATCACGACCCTCAGTTATGAGGTATACGACTATGAAGAGAGAACTTTGATGTTTGTACAGATAAAACTCACATATGTATTTCATGGTCTTGATTTTTTTTATTAATAATGTAGTTTGCTTTGTATTTTAAGAGCTATGGAAGGTAAGTATATTTAATGACCTATAATTATTACTCTAAGCATCACACTGCTGGACAACGGCCTAACGCGTGTTGCGCTGAGTCCGCGTGGTAGAGTGTGGCTCATAGTTGATATGAGCCACACTCTACCACGCGGACTCAGCGCGGATTGGTGGAGCGCCACATGTAATGCAAAAACCAACGTCTAACTAATGTTAGACGCTATCAAACCGCCATGCAAGCACTTGAAAATTTCGACAGACTCTGCCAACACCAGAGTTGCCGTGAGGTTAGGCAATCGCCTGGTATGCGAGGAACGCGGATTCGATTTCCGCCTCTGGTGGTCATTTTTTCAAGTGCAATAATATCTAATATTTAGATTGCAAAAGTGAATGCTTATTACTTTAAAACAAATTGTAGAACTAGCAGTATTGTAACTGAGCCCCTTTCTTGAAATAAATACGTCTATGTCTCGTATCCTACTAAATGTCTCGCGCGGCCACGCGATACGTTAGGGATGTCCGCCTACAGAAAGTATTTTAATTCATACGAATTTGAGTCGATGTGATTAGTTATTTTCTAGTTTTGTAATTGAAGATTTATGAATGAAAAAGGAAGCGTTAAATAAAAATTACATGTTGTGTTAGATTTAAAACAAAACACTCTTTTAAAGCAATGGAGCATTTAATAAAAATACAACTGGTTTTTGTACAAAGATGGTAAATGACATCGGCGTCACCTCAATTAAACAACAGGAACAATAAGTAATGTACATTAGTTGTTTCACTAACCGACGCTCTTACGGGGAGGGAAAACATCGTGAAGCAATCTGCACATTCAGGCGACTGCATGTGTAACCATGATCCAAACTGATTAGGTTCCCCTGTAAACAGGGTCGCGGAGGTCAGATGGCAGTCGCTCCACTGTAATTACTTGATCTACCGCATCCTGAACTATGGTTCAAAGCGGACCCTGGGCTCTCGTGTGCAAGTGAACAACCGGGATAACGCTAGGAAGATGATGATATTGAAATGAAGTCGGTTAAATATAGCTTCAGCTTATTCCGTAGTTGTCTACGCCGTAGCGCGTAGCACTTAGGCGCTACGGCATTCGTAGCGCAGTGCGTAGGCGCTCGCAGAGTTTTCCACTGAGGAAAATTTTCGTAGTATTAAGAATGGAATGTTTATTTTGGGCTGGGATGTTTTTACGTAACTAAATAAGCCCTTTTTAATTAGTGTCAAATTGAAACACTGTGATTTACATTTGTTTTTGTTTGTTAATGGAAAGGGTTTTTCTTGTAAGAATAATAATAGTATAATTTTTCTGCGTAAAGAAAAATCTTTAAGGTTCTATGACATACATACATAAAATACTTCCTTGTTGTATAAATCTAGTATACAAGATCCGTTGCCTCTAGCTCCCGAAAATAGAGTTGAAAATGTGATTACGACTTATTTAATTTACTTTATTCTAATTTTCTAATACGAAATAACGGCTCTGATGATACCGCGGCGCGAGTTCGCATTGTGCCCCTACACACACCCACACGCACTAGCGAACATAAAACGCAATTTTGTATTAGATTTAATTTGACCTGTCCCTGTGTGCGTGCGTGCCTCTGTGTGCCGTCCTACGCACAAATTGATTACGTCGCCGAACGAATTTGCATACACGTGCCTTTTTTTTAGAAAAAAAAATCAATTCATCTCCGATCGCATTAATTTCCCGCCGATTCGTGTTCTCTATTTGAGTTTCGATCATAGAGTATCGAAGCGCGTTTGAAAAGAGTTGGGAGACTGGCCGGCGAGACGCCGCGAAGTTTTTTAAAAGAAATGTAGTGTGCATGCGTGGTGCGGGCATGGCATCGGCCGGTGAGGTGCAGGCCTTCGTTGCATCAGTCTCGCGCTTCCGAGCGCCGCGGCGCCTCGCCGCCGAATGCCCGATTTAAAAACTATACCGACGAACCGCGCAGCGAGCGCTCGTAATACCACCCCCCGCGTAATGATTTTTTGGCGATGAATTTATATTCGCGCGCGAGCGGTGCCACTTTTTCGACTCCCCACGACCCCACCCCCCGCTCATTAACGCAACCCAGATATGCAATTCTGATCTTTGACGAGGAGGCTGTAGTGTCGGCGGGCGCCTCGCCGGGAGAGGTGGCCCGTTTTGTTTTTTCCCGCCCGGCTTCATTATTGATGGCATCGGACGGTAATGCGGAAGCATGTGTGAACGTTTCATTACAAAAGGTGGACGCGGCTCGTGTTAATATTGCAGACCGGCCGGACCCGACCGGACGGGTGGACGCCTCCGAAAAAAACTTTAGGCAATAAAAAAAAAAATAGCACTGGCAATTAAATTCGGTTCGCGAAATTCAAGTTTGGAATCGACGCGGCGCGTAACTACTCGGACGCGTGTTGGGAAAGTTTCGGGCGAAGTTCGGCAAAGTTTCTCACGTGCGTATGTGGACAGCGGACTAGTCGCGTGACGGATTGGCCGGCCTGTCGTCGCACTCGATTTCATTGGCCGCTCCAACTTCGAATTGGGAAATTCGCCGTTCCATTTTTAAAATATAGTTTTTATTGGTGGTTATTTTTTTCTGGCCGGTTTGTTTGTTTGCCGCGCGCCGGACATTGACTTGCTGTGACTTTGTTGAAGTTTGTTGATTGTTTTTGTTGACTTTACATTTTTTGGTGGCGCCAACGACGCAGCTGTCAAGGTAAGTGAAAAATATATTGTTGCCGCTTTTTATAGACAGTTTTAATAATTTTTATTACTTTTTTTTCATTTAAAAATCATGAAATAACGTTTATTCAGCTTTTGAAAGCTTTTTCTTCTAATTTGTTACATAATTAATTTTATGTTGCCTAAATTTAAAATATTTTACCATAAAAATAGCACCCGGAAGTAAACTCCGCGCCCTTATAAAAACTTCCATTGAATAAAAGCTTAACGAATAAATATTTAGCAATCTGTCGTTCCACCAAAATTCTTTACAAAAAATACGATTTGCATAAATCGTCCAGTTTGAGTTGACTGTCTTGATTTTTTAATTTTATCTCGCGATTATCTGTGCCCTCGTACATTATAATGCTAATAAGAAGCTGGCCGGTTGCACGCAGCTCGCTGCAGCGGCGGCCGGGGCTAGCCATTAGACAAATCCTTGCATACGTAATTATTTAAAAGTAATAAATTAAGGAGCGTTGACCTAAAGGGTTTGAATTTGAAATTTCGCACGATCGACCATTGTTATTTTTTCTTTTTGTAGCGCAAACGCTGTTTTGCTTTTGTTACTTTGTTATTATTAGGCCAAGTTTGCTTTTTTATTTCTAATTGTAATGACATTTGGTTACAATAAATGCTATGATAGAAAAAAGACGTTATTTGAAAGATTTATAGCTATATTATATTAACAAGTTCAATGTGTTATTATATTAACAAGTTCACGAAAAGCCCGCGAAAACACCTACGCAAGCTTCCGATGCACTTTGCCTAACATTTGCATACATGGCTTTTCACAACTTGCGAAAACTTTCACACGTATAACTTACGCATAATTTTGGGTTTTATGAAGTTCAGCGTAAATTATACTTTAAATATTTGAGTTATATCTATTTGATCTTGAGTTTGCATTTTAGTTGTGTTATACCCAAATTACAGCTATTTCTTAATTGTCGTGTTTATCAAAGGTATGCTGTAAAATATTAATTGGAATAACATATTTAAAGGCGATGCACAATTTTAAAACTAAAAAAAAAATTGTTCCGAAATTCGAATGCAATGCAACTGCTTTTTTTTGTCTGCACCAAGATATAATATGGCCAAAAAAGAAGAAAAAAAAGTATAATATGAATAAATTCGCTCGTTGCCTTAAGACAGCTAAAAAAAAAACTAACGTCAATTCATTACTCAATTATCCAATTTGAATCTTACTGGCCAGTCATCTTAAAGAACGCCAAACAAATATTCAAAATTTGAACTTGGAATCCTTGGTCGCCGATTTCCAAAGGGCAGTTGCACACGGCAGGCCGAAACGCTGCACGGCGGAGCTCGGCGCGCGCTCGTCGTTGCAACCCCTGTCTACACGATTGTCTATTCCACATTGTACTCATACAGGATCAAGAGCTATTATGTTAGCTCAACGTCCAACTGGCAAGGTTACAAGCACTTAAAATTGTTAAAAAATGTTTAGAACAAAAATTACGCGTTAGTCGTCTAGACGCCTTGTCTGACTACCTAGCGGGACGAGTTTTTGTTACAAAAGGAATTTAGGACGCATTTCTGTTAGGTATTATTTGGAAGATTCACTTTAGAGACGAGAAATTCGTTTATTCAATTGTACATCGCAAACGGGTATGTTTTGTAAGAAGATTCAATCACCTGTCTTAATAAAAGCTACTTTTCGTTAATCTTTTCATAAAAGTAAAATTATATGAAACTCTAATGGTAATATGATGAAAATAACCTGTAATATTATTAATTATTACTATTTGCAAATTTTATACAAAAAAGTCATTTAACACCCTCATCAACCTCATTGTAGTCTGTTGAAAATCTGCTAATGCCAGACTTATTGTACGCAGGAAAATGTAGAGCAGATACGATTTAAGTTCAATAACCTTCTCCGTTTCGCTAATCTTGACAAACAATATTTCCGTCCATAGTCATTGCCATTAGGATTAGTATTAAGTATAGCTAACTCCAGAAGTGCCTTTGAAATAATAATAATTCCTATTATAATTGTCTAATTACTTCATAAAAAAATCTGACTCCAAATCATACACGCCTTTGATCATATCTCAACTCTTCCTAAAAAGATAAAAGACCAGCATTTCCAATGAACGCTCATTACGGGATCGCGATCGGTAGAAGCGCATCGATCCTACACACACAGCACGCCTCGCGCCAGACTAGAAAAAAGTAAAAAACGGTGACAGACTCATTCCGGCCGTCTCCTTTCTAATCGTGCCCCCACACGCACGCGCGGCTTTTTAATTGCATCCCCACCCCCACCCCGGAAAAAAGGGCCCGAGCACACGATGGATTAGCATACAGCCTCGCACCGAGATACAGAGCACCCCTTCAGTTTTTGCGTATCGCCTCGCGCCATATTTTCGCCGCGCATTTTTTCGGGGGGCGCGGGGAACGCCAAGTTGCGTGCGCGCCGCAGTCGGCCACCGCCGGCGACGCGCGATGTGCAACGCGTCCGCGAACACAACCACACATTGCACTTACGCGACCGGTTCCAAATTTCGATTTTTATTTTTTTTAAACACATTTTTTTTCACAAGTGCCAGTGACATTGATAGGATTGTCCCGTAAAAGAGGTAAGTTTTTAAGTGCGAATTTCTTTTTATCTGTGACGTTAGAAGTAGCTAAAATTTGGCGATATCGGGGAGCAAGGTCGAGCCATGATGATAAAATTATTTGCACAAAAATGTGTTAGAACGAATCGGATAACCTCGTTTTAGGACAACGCGCTGTTGTGTGCGGCTAGCTTGTGTTTTTAATAACTCATTTATAATTTTGCATAATTACAATTCAACAAGGAGGTCTTATAACTTTGTCTGCAACTCAAAACTTTTTTTAGATAAGTGCGACTTTGTAGCTGTAGGTACGGCTCAACGTGGAAATTAGTGTTCAAAATTTAAAATCTTCTTTGATTGAAAAGGAAGTTTTCAAGTTTAAAAGTAACTGTTTAAGAACAATAAATGGCGATCTGAGTCCGAAATCCAACTGGCCAGTTGTTAGAAGTTACGTAGTAACTCCTTCCTAGAAGAATGTGTTGTGATTTCTTTTACGCGCGGTGTTCGGTGGCCGGCAATGACTATTGCCCGGTTACTTTTAAAATGAAATTTTATCTATTACTGCAGCCTTAGTAACACGAAATATACCCAACTAGATAAACTTAAAACCTACGAAAAAACTTAGCGTATAAGTTTATTTGTAATTATTAGAACTATTCATGTTGTTTCAATCGTACACTCTACTTTGACAAGATAAAGTAAGCAATTCCACTCAATGTTAGTCGGCCGTTAACTTATAACTATCAATCAAATAAGTGTCTTTATTAATAAGTGCGTTTGCTTTCATGAATGTTACATTTAAATCACAGTAAATACATATCAAAATGTGTCTAATAGTTCCTTATCATTTGTCTTAAAACGCCAGAATTTAATTGTCTACAGAAATAATTGACACTGATTGATCGGGGACAGACAGAACATCATAATCATTTTAGCATAAAAATTATAACAGGGTATTCAAGTTTACTAAGTTAGGTTAGTTTACAAACACAAGTTTATGGGACGAGAGGCTTCTTGTTTTAATTATGTTGCAAAATTTAAAAAAGTCTCAATTCCGACTTTGATTTGTTTAGTGATTGGTTATCAGTTGCCAAAATTTGGCTACTAGTAGGCCGTAATCTAGTGACTTGCGAACTTCTGGTCCGGTAACCAGAAGATTGTTTATATGTAACAAAAAATGACTTCCCTACAACGAAACCTTAAACTAACAAAACTAGTTTGGTTGATCCTTTTTTTCAGTGCGTACTCGATCCGAATTCAACACATAAAACTTAACTGACCCAACCAGAAATCGAACCTATAAGCCCAGACAAACCACACCACTCCGTACACGCTACTGTGCCAACCGAGAATCGAAGTCCAGTCGAGAAACACTCCCCGCTACTACGTCTCCACTACGATTTTCTGTCTCAACCGAGAATCGAACTTGGGTCGAGACAAATCTCCGCGCTACTATGTTTATGCTATGATTTCTTATCTGTCTAAACTGAGAATCGAACTGGAGTCAAAACAAACCACCACGCTAAAATTAGTCTAGAATTCTAGATCAAAAGAGCTCTATCTCACTTGTTTTGTACCTATCTCTTTCTACACTGGCTCCTCTGTTCATACTTTGTAGTTTATCAGTTCCATAATGTTTCTTAAGAGTTATAAGGAATTGTCTATGGAGCACTATATTTTTATCTAACATTAAAAAAATATGATAACAAATACAGACGATGCTCTGTTTATGGAGTAACATATATTCGCGGAGGTCTTAATAATAGATAATTTACATAGTTATAATGCCATTGTAAGTCTTACATAAAGAGTAAAGTCTAATTACTTCCTAAAAAGTACGATGTTGAGGACGTTATTAAATAAATACGTTGACTTTTTAAACTTTGACACTAAACACTTAACTTCCAAACTAGGACCAAAACATCAACAAAAAAGTACAAAAAGATAGACTATGGACACGTTATTTTACGTTTCAAATGTAATATTAATTGTCTTTTGTCGCAAAACTTTATCATTCCTGGGCAAAAGCCATTAATTTATTTTTAAATTGCACCCGAGCAAATCTGGGGCGTGTCGCTAGTCTAGCACTTAATAAATCCAATAATCATATATCTAGAACTAGCTGGCCTAAATATTTCTAGTGCCAAAACTAGTTTAAAACATTGTTAAACAGGCCTACAAATTTTTCTTATGTAAAAATATTTCTTCGCATTTAAACTACTTTTAACTAAATAAATATGCAAAAAAGAATTTTAAATAGTAATTTGAATTTAAGATTCAGTGTTAATAGATTCTAGACCCAATTCTAAGCCTATTTCTAATCAATTTGCATTTTTGTTGGCATAGTAACCTACTTAGAATCGTTTAAAAAAAAACAGAAAACTTACAGACGAAAATAGAGCCTCCGAACATAAAAACTCCTACTTTCTTGAAGTCGGTATAAACGAACGCCTACGACTTATAAGCTTTTGAAAAAAAAATCCTACCTTACAAATCGAAATTATTTATGAGTTTTGCGTGAAAAGAGTGAAATGTACACATCTATACTGAGAACTTTCACATATACATTTAATTGTAATATTTTAGAACCGCGCTCAAATATTTCTTATCTTCTTTTACAAACCGCATGCACTTTCCATAGCCTCTCGTTAATAATTATATGTAATTATAATTATTTAATATTTCATCAGATACCCTCAATGCCTCGGAAACTGTCCTTAACCTCCATTGTTATAAGGATAAAATCCTGTGAGTGGGAAAATGTTAAGCAAATGCCTTTCTCGGCTTGCTAAAACGCAGCCGATAAAACTACTAACAATAGGACTTAGTAATGTAATTAAATATTAATATACAATTGTACAGCTATGGGCTTAGTTTAAGCTTTGGCTCCTCCCTGAGGTGTCGCGAGTTCAAATTCTGGACTATTTTTTTAATCCGTGTTTTTGTACATTGGCAGTATCAACAAGATCTGCAGCAGCATTCACATTATTAAAAATATTGGCCAAAACTAAAAGAAGTACAGTGAGAGTTCTTATAAGATAAAACTGTTAAAATACCTAAATAAAGTAACCCTTCAAGATTATGCACACATTGTAGTGCACAAGTATGCGCAGAATGAAAATAAATAAATAGATTTTTGCCAACATCACATACATTGCTAAAGTAAGTAGCTTAAGCACTCGTTTTATGGAAATCAGAAACACCGGTGGTACCACAACACCCAGACCCGATATTATATAGAACCAAAGGCTTAAATACTCATTTCGTTCCCCATGAATCGAACCCGAGACCTCTTAAAGAGAAGCCGGCTAAACGACCAACGAGCAACGAGTTATTCAAACTAGTATGTAAGTATTAAAACTAACCCCCTTTTTAGTTATGATTGTGAAATTGTTATAACACTTGATTAAATATGAGAAGTTGTGCCATTTTTAGATTTTGAATTTGTTAGACATATTTCACAACACTATGATCTTGATTTCTATAAGAAAAGAGTAAATAGGCTGTTACCAGTCAGACATGACCCATCCTCGGCCGCATTCGCTTACCATCAGGCGAGATTGCGGTCAAATATCTACCTTTTAATAAAATTTTAAAAAACCCTCATCATATAAGTCTGTTGCAGTCCACTGCTGGACATAGGCCTCTCCAAGACTGCGCCAACTTTTACGGTCCTCCGCTGGCCACCTTTCTCAGGTCATCGGTCCACCTAGCAGGGGGGCGTCCGTTTATGTACGTTTCCCGAGACAGTAAAAAAACCGGCCAGTGCGAGTCGGACTCGAGCACGAAGGGTTCCGTACCATTAACTTACAACATTAGACAGTATATGCAAAAAGAAAAGATTATACTGTTAAGGTTATTCTTTTGGAAACATATTTTTATTTTATTTATAATTTCGAAAGTATTCATCACAGGATACCTGAAACAATTTTAAATAAAAGTTTCCGTGCCTTTTTCTTTACGTAAGTGATTTGAAGTTTATAGGTCCAAGACTTTAGAAATTAGAGGGGGGGGGGACACCGTGTAAACGACTTTGGCGGGCTATATCTCGCAAATGGTAAAGCTACGATACGATACGAAGTATCCTCGAACCAAGTTACATGAAAATCAGTCCATAAACGTAGTAGATATTCTGCTGTGACAGACTAGGACGAACGGAACGGACGGACTGAACGATCTTATGAGGGTTCCTTGTCGAACTACGGAACCCTAAAAACCCTAGTAAAATTAATCTGCGTGGAAGTATTAAATTAAAATCATCACTAAATCCCGTCAAATTCTAGTCCGTATCATCCCAGAGCAATAATATTGACGCTAAAATGGTTGGTTTAACTAACACCGCCCGTAATTCGAGAGAGGTTTAACATTTCTGTAATAAAACTAACGGTCTATGAACCGTCTATAGTTTACATCTAACTGCGTTTTCTTCAAAACAAGCCAAATTTATATTACTTCGAACCAGTAAATCTTTAACAAAAATACTAAACGTATGGCGGATAGTATGTAACTTAATTTTAAAAGTACCTACACGACAATAATGTCTATGGCGATTTATGGTTAATTATTTTTTTTAAATAACTTTATTGTCTCTTTATATACTAAACAAATAATTCTTTTCACCCCATTAGAGTTAAATTTTAAAAAAATGTAACACACGTCATTCTTAATTTTAACTAAAAAGCTAAATACCGTATTTTATCGATTTAGCTTTTAAACTAACGTATACCAACTTAGGTGCCTGCTCCCCTTTTTTTACTCTTAATCTTGCTGACCTACACTAAAAAGGAAGCATAGTGCAAAATTTCAAGTTTATAATCTTCGAAAATCTACTTCGGGCTGTCTGTTGATAATGTCAGTCAGTTATGCTTTTTTTATACATTTAGGCCCACATGCCCAAGTCCGCGTTAACTAATCCGGACTAGTCCATGTGGGCCTAAATGTAAATAAATTCGGGCCTAAATCCTGATTAGCAAATCTGGACTTCCCCAAGTGGTCCTTAAATTTTAACTATCCTGAGTGTACACTTCCTTCACAATGGTTAAAATTGCCTAATTATATACTTAACAATGTTAGAAGCTTGACCACCACAGAATTGGTTTTGCACCCCTTTCCCCTATTAGCAAATTTTCATTCTACTCTATTTCATTGTCGAGAAGGGGTGTCTAATAGGAATAGGCAATCAGAACTACTTTACATAAATAGATTTTCTATTGTTAAAAATCTGGTAAAGGGCTTGAGGCTTTCTGGCAGTGATTCTCAGTTTTTAGGGTTCCGTAGTCAACAAGTAACCCTCACAAGTATCGCTGTATCTGTCAACCCTCACAGTATCGCCATTTTTGACTGTCTGTCTGTTCGTCCGTCCACGGCTTCGCTCTGCGATCATATTGTAACCGAGACAGTAAACGGTTCAGACTACTTACTTTAATGGAAAACCCGATAAATTGCTGGTAGGCCTGAATATTGGAATAAAGATTATTTTTATGTAGTCTATATGCGGTCATCCACTGACTGCCAACTGATGGACGTCGTCCGAAAGGCAGACCCAGAAAACGATGGCAAGATGATCTAGACCACTTCTGCCAAAACTGGCCAGCCCAGACGGGTAACCGCGACCACTGGAGAAGTTTGGGGGAGGCCTTTGCCCAGCAGTGGGACAATAACGGCTAAGTAAAAAAAAATGCGGTCACTGTCTAGAAAGATATAGTTTTACGTAGATCGCTGTTTAGTTAGGTATGTATTTTATACGTGTCTGCTTTAGCGAACTAGACAATAAAAACTTCCACTATATTAAGAAGATTCAAGTTTTTTACTCCAACTACTACTTTTTGTTAGTAAAGCTCTCACAGGGTGTAACAACTCACACCCTATATTGACTGTCTCGTCGATCTAGTAGTCAGCATGCTGGCTTCTGTCCAAGAGATCCCGGGTTCGAATCCTGTGTCGGGCCGGAATTCGTTTCTAGGTTCTCGAAATAGCTCGGAAACTTAAAATTGCAACCGAAAGCACGTTAAGCCATTTGTCTTCCACCTGATCTCACTCCGGTCATGTCGGATGGCTGTGTCACCGCCCTTTGAGAGTGAAGGAACTTAGTCTGCACCTGTGTGTTGCGCACATACTTGTGCACTATAATATCTCCCGCGCAGTTGGCTAACTCTGTTTAGATTAGTCTTCGTAGTCAAAATTCAGCTAGGAAGATATTATTATTGTATAACAACTCCGATAGGGTTAAGTTCGGAATCAAGGTTGTACTTTCTTATAAATAAAAGCCTAACTTAGTATACAACGGATTTATTACGTCCTTACAAAGTCAATCAGTAAGGGATAGTTAAAAAAGTAAGAAAACCATTAGCTAAAACTTATCTAGTGCGAGTTAGCTATGAACAGCGCCATCTGTTAGCATACTTGGGAACTAACGTTCCGTACTACAGTAATTAATCTTACAAAATAAATGGTTATTATGAACACACCCTGTAAAAAGAAGAGAATCTAAAACTTATCTAGTGCGAGTTAACAATGAACAGCGCCATTTGTTGGCATATTTGGGAACTAACGTTCCGTACTACAGTAATTGATCTTACAAAATAAATGGTTATTTTGAACACACCCTGTATAAAATAGACGATACCGGGTGCAAAGGTAGTATGCAATATTGAACTCATAAACAGTTCTAGCCTTGTCCTTGTAAAGTTCAACTAGATACACCAGTGAGTCAGTCGTAAATAATATTCTCGTATCAATTTGGTACAGACAGCGCATCAAGCTGGACACTGAGGCGTTTTATGCAGTTCTAATAGGGGTTAATTTGCAACAAAACGGTTCATATGTGCGGGATACTGTACATTCAATAATAAATTAGTTGTTTTCCTGTACTAAACCTTTCATTCGATTCTAGTTTTAAGCTCAGTTATGTACTAGATTTTTAACTGGTTCATTTTTAGGGTTCCGTACATAAAGGGTAAAACCGGGACCCTATTACTAAGGACTCTGTCCGTCTGTGTGTCAACAGGATGTATCTCATGAACCGCGATAGATAGACAGTTTAATTTTTTACATAAGATAATTATATTTCTGTTGCCAGAGCTATAACAACAAAAACGAAAAACTAAAAAAGACTATAATAAATATTTAACATATACAACAATCATGATTTTTTGCCGTTTTAAAAACGAAATTAAAAGGGTATAGTACGGAATCCTTCATTCGCGAGTCTGACTCGCACTTGGCCGGTTTTTCATATAGTTTACTAGCTCTTGCCCGCGATTTTGTCTGCGTAAACTCGATAGTAGAAAAATATTTATACTCCCATTGCCATCCAGTAATCATGACCTCTCATTGGTGCTATGTCGTATGGTGAAGAGAGCTCACCTGATCTCTCTGGGTGTACTTATTCTATTGAGATGAAGGAATATATACATGTTCAAATTGTGGTATGAGCAATTACTCAAGTATTTTTTCAAATCAATGAACAGAATTCATTTGTTTTTATTAAAGTAGGTATAAAGATGACGTATATAAAATCAGTTTGATCCTTTTCTTCCTTACTTGAACATTTATGATAGATGTTTGTGATCTACCAAAATTAGGTATATTAGGTGAAATAAGTCATTTTACTTAAGTTAAACCTGCTCTTTATAATTTGTTACAAAAAAATGAAATACAATGTAGTTTGTTCTACAGCAGAGATAATATTATCACTTATAATTTTACTTCTTAGATGCTTGATTTGTTGGATGCAATCCCTACTGATATTTTAAATTCAGAAGTATGTCAGTTTGTTACTTTTTCGCGGCAAAACTGATGACCCGATTTTGATATGAAAATATTAGCCTTAGAAATGGACAAAAGTAAAAAAAAAAATCCGAAAAAATTTTTTAAAAGATGAAAATTGGAAAATATTTTATAGGAAGTCCGTTAATTGCGCAAGCGCTAATGTATATTATAACAAGCCGGTCCTCGCTGTTTTGACTGCAGCAATGCCAAATTTCCCATACAGTAGAGACTCCTTAGGGGGCTAACAGACTAACATGTCCCTAAAGACACAAATCAATCTAGCTCTTTAGCTTAGCTCGTGAAAATCGGCTTAGCCGTTCGTAAAGTTACAGATTAATTTAATAATTAATTTTAACTGAATTTATAACAAGAATTGTTGTTGCAATACAGCTCGGGTAGATGTCGCTGACGTAACGCAATGACGTATTCAAAAGAGACCACGAATTTCGCACGATCCGATGGACCGCACGGTAGCTCAGTTGGTAAGAGCGTTGGCCCGGTTAGTCAAAGGTCGTGGGTTCAAATCCTACCCGTGTGCGAATTTTTGGTTTCTTATTTGACCTATATAAACAAGAATTTAGTTAAATAATTCTGATGCCATTCTCAAATACTACGACTCAATCACAAATTCACAGCTACAATTTCTGTAGTGACCAAAACTGTATGCGGACGATACCACGGGCGGGAGCTAGTGAAATTAAACCCAGCTATAAAATACTATTCCAGATTAATGTTCGCATTTTACAATCAATGTCTGTTACATAAAGTGATGTGTGTTTTTTTTATCGCTGAAGCCGTTGAACCTAGATAAGGCTCGCATCTAACGTTCAAGTCTAGTAACATATTAGTTTTTAAATACATCTTATACGGGGTGTCTTGAAAAATGAACCAAGACCAAGAAACATGGCGGATGTCATTCAGTTGTAAAACTGAACTGAAACTGAGGGTTTTTAACCCGACTGCGGAAGGAAGGTTATGTTTTTCGAGAGTATGAATGTATTATAATTGTTTGGCACGCCCTACAGCCCAAACGGCTGGACATTTTTTGACACATGAGGCGTCGTTGAATTCGTCAAAATTGTGGTAGTGACATAGGATATTTGAAAAATGGCGCTCGCAAATGGAAATAAAGGGGGGAGGGGATTGATTTTTTCCTAACTATAGCAAATGAAAGCCAGTAAAAAGACCATTTCAATAATGTATTAATTTATGCAGTGGGGTGTTTTGTTTTTTTAATAATTATGTTTTTTTTAAATAATAGGCTGACCTTTGACCGCAATCCGCAATGATGGTAAGCGGCCGCGGATGGGTGGGTCATGTCTGACTAAGTAGTAACAGCCAATTTAATCTTTTCTTTAAGGAATCCACATCATAATGTTTAGGAAACACTTAAGCCGGCAACGAATTCGACTCTCTAACCGTAAGAGGAGAGAAGATTTAAAAAGTTTGATGCACATTAGTGGTATGTCAACGAGATAAGGGTGGAAACCCTGCCTGCGTCTTATGTCCCTTGTGTGGTGGAATCATTTCGTTTAGTTTTTAGGGTTCCGTACCCAAAAGGTAAAACGGGACCCTAGTACTAGGTAAGCCTCCGCTGACTGTCTGTTTTTCTGTCTGTCACTAGGCAGTATCCCATGTGCGTGATAGATAGACAGTTAAAATTTTCACAGATAGTGTATTTCGGTTGCCGCTATAACAAGAAATATAAAATAAACAGAATATAATAAATATTTAAGGGGGCTCTCATACAATGTGTATTTTGCCGTTTATTGCTCGATATTAATAATGGCCACAGGTAGGTACGCTTGAAATGTTCACAGAATATTATATGTATGAATATACACTTTAAAAATAAATAATTAAATTAAATATATATATACATATATATACACTTATAAAGGGGGGGGTGGTCCAATACATTTTTTTTTTCATTTTTTATATTTATAACTAAATGAAGGTCTACTAAGTCTATTATAAATAATGGTACGGAACCCTTGGCTGGTTTTTTTCATACATTTTGTATAGCATCGACGCAAACTGAGCGCTCGAGCCACAAGCTGCGGGCAGCGCGGCGTCCGGATAAAGCCAGACATAGGTAGGCTTTTTGATTGCATGTCCGGCCAAAATAAACAGGTGTCCGGTTTGTCCGGCTTTTGTTAAGCTTTTTACATTTCGCAAACGAGCTAGCGCCGCGAATGACGATTTTTCTATCGTACCTATTAATACTAAGACAAAATCCTCAATAATGTAGAGTGTCTGGCCTTTCTACCCAAATGTCCGGCCAGACTGGCTGGTCTGTCCGGCTATTAGGTTTGGCGACCTGGCAACCCTAGCTGTTTGCAAGGCCCGCGGTCGCATGTCTAGTGGCCGCGACTAGTGGCTCAATGCACGCACGCACGTTCTAAGCCACTAGTGGTCTAGTGGCCGCGTCTAGTGGCCGCGTCTAGTGGCTTAATGTGCGCCAGCTCTAGCTTTTTCCGATATAATAAAATAATTAACTTAAAAATCGCTCAAATTATAATTGCATAAGATACTGCATTTTATCTATCATACGTACATATATTTTTAAGAACATAGGCCTCTTCTATAGATTTCCTAAGTGACCGATTGCAAGCGATACCTACTGCTTAAAGTTTATTATGACAAACATAATGTCAGCACCACAGCTGCTGCTATATCACTTGCTTTTGGTATACCAATAAAGGATATATGTTACTAAGTCATGACCAAATTAATGATTTGCCTATACGAGTATTTATGTGTAACTTAAATCCTAAATACAGCTTAAACCGTATATTTTCAGGACAGATTTCGATGGCTTAAACTTACCTTTACCTTATAAGTGAGCATACAAAAAAATTGTGGTGGAATTAATATCAATTGATACCTAAAAGTTTTATTACATTTAGGTAACTTAATTAAATCAACTAACAGAATTACCTGCTTTGCCCCGAAAAAGTATGGTAAATAAAGGAAACCTTATTGTTTTAGATATATATATATATAGTTTTCCTTCAAGTTTATAAATTATTAGCAGCATACACTGATGTGCCTGATTGATAAATTCGTCTCGGCTTAACTTGGTCATCCAAGCTGCTTACACGCAAGATATAAAGATAATGGCAATGTGCTTTTCAAAATAGAGCTTTAACATACTATACGACTACATTATGGCAATAATAATTATAGCACTTTTGCCATTTGATAATTTGTTGAATTACTTTTGTTGTCAATCGTTTAATAAAAAAAACACCATCTCGTTTTGCGGTTTATTGACAACTTATTTAAAAACAAAAAAACAATATTGAATAACGTAAAAAAAGTATAAAAATCATAAAGCTTCTAAAAAAAGGTCCGTTCGCAGACAACTTTGTTGCTAATATAGTTTTCTAATATAAAACGCGATACACATTCGGTTATTGTTTTTAGTTTTACCTTATTTAATCACGAATATATTGCGTACAATTACAATTCTAGTTACTAAGCGATAGCTCAGCTTAATCTTAACACGGCCGAGTTAAGTCACACGTCATTTATTTAGCTGTACAGTCAGACACAAAAGTATTTGTATTGATCGATTTTTTATACATTAGGCTTAAATATAAAGCGGGAAAAGAACCTGAAAAGATTAAATTATTAGTACGGTCAATTTAAAGCAGAAATCGAGAGCTTTTTAAACATATACAATCAAAATTTTTGAGTTATTCGTTCAATGATAAACAGAGTCAATTTAATAAACATAGATTTTTTATATCGTGACTTTGATATTTTATCAATAACACTCATTGATACTGTCTACTATAGCAAATGTTCGGTCTAGACACTTCTGTCGATGGCTGCACAAACGCGGCAGACACTTCAGCTCGCGCCAGTACCTATTTATCAGAACTAGACATTCTGACTCACTGACCAACAGGATAGACTGTACTACTATAGCAATATTTATTATTATAACAAATTTTGTGCCTAGTACATATTAAAATTGTTGTTACCTCCTAGTTTTAGAAATGGAGTAATATTCTAATAATTATCGATATTTTATACAGTGTGATAGATGAGTTCCCCTGCATCATTTTTACAAGAGCCTTTAAAACAGACCAAAAAATATGACCTTTCCATACAAATGTACCTAGCCGATTTACTAAATAGTATGGGGAAGTGAAAAAATAATTTGGGATTTCAAAGTTGATCCTATTAAGAAAGTGGTAGCAATTTTGCTTCTTAGTCACCACATGAAGGCTCCGACACCGGTGCCGGGACATATTGTATATTATATTATAGTAGGCATACCTTACCTACTATTAAGTATTCTAATTATTTTATTTAAAAAAATCTCTTCATTTTTTATGAAAGCAGTGTTTACATGGGCGAGCATTCAACCGAGTAGCGAGATTTTTAATGCAATTTAACTACTAGTAATACGTGTTTTAGTTACTGATGACACATTTACTAATTTTACTATACTTTTGCTATACTTTTGCTTAAACTTTTATGCAAAAGTATACTTTATTTGCTAAACAACAAATAAACCAATCCAAATCACATTTCGGAGAAGACATTCCCAGCAACTGCAAATTCTAATAAAACTGCATTTACTTAAGAAATCCGTTAGTCATACAAATATGTTTACAATCCGATTTCCGATATTTAGTTGCAACATTCTGCTAGTGTGGTCTTTGTAGGTAATTCTAGGAAAACCTATTTGATTCGAATATTCTTTGGTGATTCCAGTTTTTTCTGACCATAGATGTCTCTTATTTTTTTATTTGTAGGCAGACATTTGACGGCAATCTCACCTGATAATAAGCGACGATGCGGTTGAGGATAGATCATGTCTGGCTAGTAATAACCTATTCATTATTTTCTTGAAAATACTCCATACCCCATTTTATAGTGTGTTGGGTTGAGTCACGTAAGCAGAACGCATATTTTATTTCTGTTTCGTTTATAAAAGATCGGTGAAGCAAAGAAACTCCGCCTAGGGTCTGTTTCTGATGCTTGCAGATTTGAAAATTATGTATTATAGGAGCAATAATCCTAAATATCTCAAAAACAATTTCACTACCAAACCAAAGTAGCTCATAATATAAATCATAAAAATAATGTCCTCCTAGCCGAATCTCGACTACAGCGGCCATTAGCCAACTGCGCGGGAGATATTATTGTGCACAAAGGTGTGCGCAAAACACAGATGTCCCTTCACTCTCACACTCTCTGTCCCTTCACTCTCATAGTTGGTTGAGACTGCAGTCCGACATGACCGGAGAGGGATCATTTAATAGTACATATCGTAACTAACATACTTAGTGCGCGTATCCCACTAATATTATAAATGCGAAAGTTTGTGAGTGTGTATGTTTGTTACTTCTTCACGCAAAAACGAATGAACGGATATGGATGAAATTTGGCACAAGGTACTTTTTATCCCGGAAAAAAACACAGTTTCTGTAGGATACGGAAATAGTAGTTTACGCGGGCGAAGTCGCGGGCAACAGCTAGTTGGTTATATTTCTTTACTTTTTTAACGTCACTGCATTTTGCTAAAAATCTATTGTGAGGTCTTTGTTTTTCCAAGTACCGTCTTATTGAATTAAGTAACAATTATTGGAACGATGCGTTGGCTGTATCGACTCGCCCCATTCACACCGATTCGGAAATCATGCAAGTTGCATCTGATTCCGAAAAGTGGTCAACAGAATCAGCACTTTGAATCGGCCATTGTTTATATTGTCTAATTGTTTATCGAGGTCGAACGGTCGAGAGATGTCGCTGTAATAATTTTGAATGGGTTTTTTTTAAATATCCTAGCCTTTATAAGCTTACGTTAACCATAAGTTGAGATAGGAGATAGATTTCCGTACTACAATGAAAAATACAGAAATAATCCAAAAACAAAAATTATAGTACAATTTTAACGGCGTTCTTATCGCTCAAGGCGATCTCTTCCTGAAAAATCGTCAGTTAATAACAGGAAAAGATGATCTATGAGTAGTTACAAAGAGCTGTTGCTTTGTGAATAGGTATCTACATATGCATGACGTGTAATATTGCTACTGCTATAATATATTATTCTACCGAGCTACCGACTCGAAACTGACTTGCAAAAAAGTCCTAATATAAATCCTATGAGCAGTGGTAGGCTTCATAAGGTGCCGCCTGGTAGCTAACACCTTCCCACCGGAGCCCGGTGCCAAGCAGCTTGCTGTGTTTCGGTGAGTGGGAGTGCCAGAACCTTCTGTGTGAGCTCGCTCCACCGTCGACTCTGTCTACGCAATGTCTGGCTTAGTCTAGAGTCAAAAGCAAAACCACTTCAAATAAATAAAATAATGCCAACTCTAACAGCCATATTTAGATTGCCGAATAGTCTCGAAGCAAAACATAAACAAATGGCGGGAAATGGAGCGCGTGCTTAATGTTATTACATTCGATACTGTGTACTTGCTGCGTCCGTAGGATGTCTAACAAATAAATACGACACCCGTGACACCTAGCTATGCACAGCGACACTAACCCTGTGTGGTTAGTGTTTTTTTAATTAGGCAGACAATTGACTACAATCTTACCTGATGATAAGCGACGATGCTGCTAAATCACTCACTCGCACACAGTTAAGAAAGGTACACAAAACTTGACTGGATGAAAATGCTCAAAGGTGCACTGAAAAAAAGGATCAACCAAACTGTTTTAATACTTAAAGGTTCCGTTGTAGGGAAGTCAAAAATATAAACAATCTTCTGGTTATCAGTAACAAAACTAGTTCGCAAGTCACTAGATTACTAGTAGAGTAGCCAAATTTTGGTTGCTGTTAACCAATCATTTTTTTTCAGTGTAGTTTCATTATTAGTTATGAAGATCATTAGTGACTGCTCTATTACTAGAACATAGGCCAATAATGCCTCAGTTACCAAATAAAATAAATTCAGAGCAATAAAATATCAAGTCATTAGCTGACTAATTTGGACAAGAAAATCCAATGACAGAGATACTCGTATGTATCTGTTGATTAGAATTAAAAAAAAAACACAAAATGTATCAGATAGGTATTACTCATTTGTATTAAGCAGAGAGTCATCCTATAAATAAATAAATAAATTGTTTTAACAAACACACCAATTACCTAGCCCCAAACTAAGCGTGAGCTTGTGCTATGGTGACTAGGATAACGGATAGACATACTTATATACATTTATAAACATCCATGACTTAGGTACAAATGCTCGTGCTCATCACACAAACATTTGCCCCTTCCGGGATTCGAACCCGCAACCGCCTGGTTTAGAAGTCCGTGGCGCGAACCACTACACCAAGACGGTCGTCATGAAAACTATATACTAAACACACCGATACCACTAACACCCTGTGTTTTATATTGCCAACCCTATAACTACTACAATCAAACAAAAACAGTCCCAAATTTTGAAGACTTTTGAATTTAAATTAATATTACCCCAGATATCGGACACAGTTTATCATTTCCGCACGTGTGTTTATTCCTCTGTCCAACTTTATCATATCACCTACATTTTCTAATCTACAAAACTATCACACTTGCAAAAATATGTGCGTGTGCGCAAGGCGAAGCCAAATGTGTCTAGGCGGGCTATGATCGATATTAAGAATGTCTTGCTCTTTCCTGCTTAAAATTCTAAATTAAATTTTATGTGTGTTCTTAACTAAAACAGTAGGGCCCTTCTTATTGAAATCCTAATCAAGTCGATTCTTAATCTGTGTTCTGTGATAAAACCTAATTTCCTTACCTAATATTTTTTTTCAATGGCAAGTTACACGGACATTATAATCTATGCAGGTAAGAAATGTGACGATGAAGTGTCTAAGATAATTCTTACTTATCTAAAAAAAGTTCGAGTAAAATTATCACACATACATATGAACCCTGAAAACTTAACACTCATTTTGTTCAAATCAAATAATTTATTACATGTCACATTGCATTAGATAAAATGGTACAAAAATAGAAATGTAATAATAATAGTAATATTGTTTGGGCAGTCGTGGTAAAATAATGTAATAAATGAAACTTTCTCAATAAAAGTCAAGGATATTTTGCTGAAACCAATTTAAATATCTCACCGCTGGACACAACAGATCCATCCACGATCTAAAACAGAAAACTGTCTACTTTACAATTATGTACACGAATCTACGGCTGCTCACTTACGAAAATTGGCACATGTATAACACTATTTGCAAACTATAATCTAGGCAAACAACAAAGGTCTGGTTTAGCTAGAGTGACATGGCTAATCTAAAATAATTCGGCACGCCTTATCTAATGATATTTGATATTCGCAATATCTTGCAACTTGATAACTACCAGCCCTGCCCTATGCTAGTGACGTGGCTGAGTCCTTATCTGTCGACTCGATAGTTTTTTTATCGTTTTTAATTATCTCATTTGTCTATCTCCCTAAAAATACATTGTGTCTATCTGCGAATTATTTAAGAAAACTAACTCATATTTACAGCTTGTAAATATCATTATTAACCGCTCTCCTACTAGAATTTATTTAACTTACGTCTAATGTACATGTACCTACCCGTACCCGTGTAAATCCATTTCATATAAATAAGCCGTTTTTCTATTCAGCAATGACTTCTGATAAATTGTTCAACCTGAATACAAAGTACTCAGACCTTTCCAGGAAAACATATTAAAATATTTGTTATTAGGACTTTATGCAAACTTCATTGTTTCATTTTTAATTCAATAATGTTACAAAGGCCACCACTCAGGAGATATAAGAAAATAAATGCTTGCGTCAAATCACTTACTAAATGTTTGATACGGATCTTTCAGATGCGGAAAACACTGACTATGTCTACTACTGTACTAATGAGCATATTAAATCTATTTTTTGTATGGGAGTCTCAAGAGCGATAAAATTATCATTTACTTCTCCAATTAAACAAATTGTCTATGATAATGATAAATGTAATACATACTAAAAAAAAACATACTTACCGTTTACTATAAAATATATCGACTCGACAAAACTTGATTGCAGTAAGCGCATCACTACCGTTGCATCGCTTATTAAGGCAAGGTAATATTTGGCATACATATTTGCTTGCGCTGACAAACAAGATAGGTTTTTGACTTCTGCAATCATGTAGCGGAATTTATTTGTATTTTTAGCTATTTCATTAGTTTAGTATTGGTGTGATCTGTTTTGCAAACTAAAGCTAGAAGGGTTTTCAGTAATTTTAAATGCTTTATGATTTGCAAGCTTTTTTGGAATACACCTATCTATTATAAATAGGAAAGATTTAATTGTTTGTTTGTATTCATTTTGTATTGAATAGTCTACGAAATGACTGGACCGATTCAATTGAAATTTGGTACAGATATAGTTTGAGACCCTGGGGAGAACATAGGTTACTTTCTGTTGCGATATAAAATCATCAGGGGCGTGAAATAGAGATAAAATTTTGTATGGAAAATCCAACTTTTGGAACGGACGAAGTCGCGGGGAACTGCTGGTATTATATAAATAGCTTAAGGACTGTATTTTGATACACAACTGCATTCATTTTTACGCCTTTCTCATAAAAATTTACCTCAGTTAAGCCCCAATCAGCGACTCCCAACCAAGCCATGCGCGAGGAAGGAAAATGACCTCGTCGGACACGCGGAATACGGTTGCTCGCTTCTTCACTGCAGTGTGCGTACACCTTATCATTTTGTTTGTGTAGCTCTCTTCCACGGTGAAAATTTTTTCATCCGAAAAAAGAATTTTCCGATGCTTTTTTTCCGCGTACCGCTTCAACAAAGCGCGGCATCTCTTCAGTCCCAGGTCCATTAAACGAGCGTCCAAACTGTTTTTCTTCGATATGCCCTAAGCCCTAAGTCTTCATCTAACACCCTTTTCACCGTGGTCCAGCTTAACCTCATCTGTAGGGCCAACAGTTTCTTTGAATTTCGCCTTCACAGCTATTATCACTGCTGGAGTCCTAATAGAGCGAGGGCGACCACTCCTTGACCTGTCATCCACACTAGAGTCTTGATTGTATCGTTATATGGTACGATAAACGAATCTTTTGGTTATATTCAAATTTTTTAGTAAGTCGAAAATCTGAATTGGCGCGTAACCGCAACGATGCAACGCAATAACCGCGACACGGTCTTCTTTAAGTGTCCACTCCATATATAAAAATGAAGAAAATTCTAAAAGGTACACATTTTTATTTTCATGAAAAATTCGAATTCAATAAACTTTTTTGTGGCCAGCATTCTAAATTCAAAAGTTTTTATTGTGTGACAGAGCTTATGACCTGACTATGTATTAGTAAAGGGGTTCATACAAAACTTGACAAACCTACACAATCTAATGTAAAAAAACACAGTTTTTTCACAATCGCACAGTAAACAGAGCCGGGTGAACGGCCGGGTCAAACACCGCATAGAAAAACATCAGGAAGAATGCGTTATCTATTATGCGTTTTATATAACAAACAATAAACTGCAAGTGCATAGGGTTCAATACACTATGTTCGTAGATTACGTTTCAAGCCCTTTTTTATAATTTCTCGTGAGTATAACGAAACTTTTACGGTGTTATTACAAAAAAAATATACCAGGTTTAAAATGGGTCTAAATATTAGCCAACAACAGAGCAATGAATGACACATTCGTGACATAACCTAATAGAGAAGCGCTTTTCTAATTGGCTAGCTAATAGCTTAGTCCTGTCTTAAACCCGGTAGGTACTAAGTTTTTGGAATAACGGGGTTAAGGTTTATGTCTCGCAAACGGATTATAAATCGAGAAATCGTCAACAAATTACTATTATACTATTTACTACAATGATATTATTTATTCTGTGCTGCAATTTTCTTCATGATACCACACGATGGGTTTTTTAAATTATAAACCAACTACATATATCTGGATTTTTGGTGTGATTGTTAAAACAATTAATTTTTATTAAATTTCACATAAACAAAAAAAATACCGTCTTCTGGTGGCGATAAAATCAGTAATTTATTGTAATATTTTTTACAATATCTTTTATCATTATAGTGCTTTAAACCACCAGCGTGAGACAATAACCTTTTGATATCCAAAAATAGGTCTATCGAAGTATCTTTCAACTAGAGTGGGCCTTAATAAGAACAATTATTGTCCAAAAATAAGTTCATCCAAGTAAAAGCTCAATCATTACATCATCTCAACATCCCTTAAAGCGCCAGATAAGTCAAAACACGTAAAACAATACGAAAACCCATTCATGCCGATCTCACTTACATATACTACCCACATATGTTACTGCCACACCCGCCTCCCATTGGCCAACTTTCACTCTCACACAGGCCTACATAGTTCGAATTCCAAATTCCGCTACGTGATTGGTCGAGTAACGGGTGACCTTTGCTTCTATTGGTCAGGATAGTTGCTATATGTTTACGGAAATAATGTAAATACATAGGACGTAGTTTCCGTAGTACGGTTAGGTAATTCAGCGTGGGACGGGACGTAAGTTTATGTGGAATGCTCTTGTTACGGGATTCGAGAGAGTAAGACTGTACTGTTATCATTTCAACTATTCGATATAAAGTATATGTTTATTTATATTTACCAGCAATAGCCATTTTATAGTATGTCTATATTACTATTTACAATATATCATATGTGTATTTCAAGTGTATAACATAGATTGTTTTTTTTTTGCTTAAAAAATCAAAATTGTCTTAACCTTTCTGGCACTGCCTACTTTTCGTTTCTGCTTAGCCCAAAGTTAGGACTGGTAAAAATGCCAAATGGCTTTAAGTCCACTTTTTGTACAAAATTTTAGTTGTGCCATAAAGCTTAAATAAATAAAAGCAATAAGACCAAATGTAAACTATCTCTGGCAAAAATGGCAGAACATAAATTACTCGTATCCCTAAACCTAGTAGGTACGGCATTTACTCGTAGGTATGTATACACTCAAGCCAAACTCAAGGAACACCTTTTAATTAGTTACACTCAATGAAATAATTTAGAACATTTTTGAATATACCTAATTTTCTCTAAATGATAATAATCGTACAGGAATGTTCTAGCTAATAAGTACATAATAAAATATAAGTTTTACCTTATAGGCAGCCTATAGTAGATGGCTTTTTAGGTACTTAGTTCGGTAACGTTGTATTCTGTAGTAGCGGCGGTCAAAAGTCGGTTTAACCGACTTCAAAAAAGTAGGTTTCATGTTCGACTGTATGTTTTTTTGTGTATGTTCACCGATTTCTCCGTCAATTTGATTGTGGACTAATTTTCATTTTAGTTCAGTACTAATTTTTTTATAAAAGCTAGTGAGGTAGTTCTAAACTATCTCTACATTTTTCAGAAGAAAAGCTCTAAAAAAACTATAGTTTTTTCTAATTTTTTTGGATCTTTTATAAAACAGATAATTAAAATCCCCCACGTTTCCAACCGATTTCTGTTTCCTGAAAAAAGTACAATCCTCTGATAACATGATAAAAGTTTGTTCACCGATTTCCGATTTATGAAATACTCTAGAAAACCATTACTGAAATATATTTTTTCTCTTTACAGGTTACACAAGAATAAAACGATAAGCAGACCGTGAAATTCCCTAAGGTACGTACCAACACTACATAATATTTACAAAAACAAGTCTACTTTATCAAATACCAACGGGAGACCCGACAAGCCAAATGTGCTGCTGTTTTTGTTGTTATTCTGCTATTCTATGAGGAGACAAATCCAAAAAAATATAGATCATCAAAATCGGTCCAGCCTTTCTCCAGCTATAAGTGCTCGAACCAACCCGACTTTATTTTATTAACTTATATTAATATGGAGTTCGTGGGTAGTGTACCAATCGTACCATCCCAGACCTAGAGGGCGACTAAAACCAAAATGAGATGTGAATAAAGCCCCGTGCCCGTAGACAAGATGCTATCTATTATTCACTAACAAATGTATGGAACTGACATAAAAATTAGAACTTGAAACCCAGGGCCCGTAGACAAATTGCTATCTATTCTAACAAAACGTATGAAACTGTCATAAGCCATCGGAACCATTTATATTTTAACATTTAGTTATCGATAGCGAAGTTTTCTCTAGAAAGATTCCATCTTGTCTTAAGGCCCAGGAGAGAGAGGAATAGGAGTACCTGATGCTATACAGAACAGCTTAATGTAATCATTAGGCTCTATTCTGCGATGTATAAAGTTTTAATATTGTAAAAATGTTAGACACGCGCTTCTTTAATGTCACGACCTTGCATACGTATATTCTGCGCAAACACACTTACTTACCTACCAACCAAATAACTGGCGAAATGTGTTATGGAAATAAAAATTGTTATAATATCTCTCTTATTACCAAGGCCGCTCTCATGTCTGTGAAAAATGTGCACACTTTTATACGAACGTGAAATTAAAACGATTAAATCATTATTATAAAAATAAATAACTATGTGACTCGTTTACTAAACAGAGATTAGTCAACGAAGCTGAAGATATTATAGCTAAAGTGCGTGCGCACTACACAAGTGCACTCTCTGTTCCTCTCATTCGTTGAGACGGCAATCTGACATGGCCGGGAGAGGAGAGAGATCTGGCGCAGGACCAATTAATAAGCATTGGCTTAACGTGGTTTCCGAGTCGCGGGGTATCAACACCACCAACTTCCTGACACCAAGCTATTTCTGAGTTATTTGAAGACAGAAAAAGGCAAAACCGCCGAAAAAAGGCCGAAGGCCTGACGTAGTAACTCAAATTAAAAGTACTAATTTATTAGCTTTTCATTATTTACACTCAATGAGTATTTTTTATTTTATTTTATCTAAGACACTAAACTACAATCATAGTTACAAAGTGTTAGAAATCTATGAATTAAGAACTAAACTATGTTTGATTTGGTTTGAATTCGGACTTGCGCTTGACTTTCAACTCAGATCAGATTAATTAATCTGGACTGGCGCAAGTGATTCTTCCGGATCAGCTAATCGAGACTTAAGCAAGTGGGCTTTCAACTCAGATAATAGGCCATGAGCAAGTCCGGATTAGTATATCCGGGCGTGCGCATGTGGGCCTAATAGGTTTTGAACGAGTCCGGATTAGTAATCAATCCTCCCCCCTTTATTTCCATTTGCGGGCGCCATTTTTCAAATGTATATTGTGTCAATTACAATACATTTTTTTCTTCTTTCTTCTTCTAATCCTTATTATTAGAACATAGTGTTTCTATTCGCAAAAGATTCTTTAATTTATATCTGTTTAAAAACTTGACTGCATAATGTAAACACTGATACACTGCATTCGGATTTCGGCGATAGGCGTCCGTCCGCAAAATGGCGCCTTATCTTGTAAAAAGTCTAAAATTTTGACTTATCTAGCTTAGTGTCAGGGTATCGACGCGCTTTGACCTACCGATAGCCAATCGTCTTCGTTTGCTGTTTTTTTTTGTAATTTTTGTTATTAAAATATGATCTATCGATCTAGACATGCGTTTGTAGGTGACCTTACATGTGGAAACAAATTAACTGCAATGTATTATCTTCTTTTTTTACCCGACTGCGGAAGGAGGGTTATGTTTTTCGAGAGTATGTATGTATGGCGCGCCCTACAGCCCAAACAGCGCTTGACAGTTTTTGACATAATTTACATTTAAAAAATGGCGCCCGCCAATTGAAATAAAGGGGGGAGGGGGGATTGATTTTTTCCTTAAAATAGCAATATGGGTATCAAATGAAAGCCAGTAAAAATACCATATCAAAAATATAATATTTTTTGCAGTCATGTGTTTTGTTTTTATGTTTGCTTGTTTTATGTCAACGTTAGCTTTTGAATGCAATTACACTTAAGTTAGTGAATAGTGATTATATGAAACATATTCCTACTTAGATAATATCAAAATTATATTACTACCGTTTCGGCTACGACTAGGTTCTACTACTGCCAATCCCAAAAAATCAAACAGGTACGCAGAAGATATAATAGTGCACAAATGCGTAATACATAAGTGCACTCTCTGTTCCTTCATATATTGTTGAGATGGCAATCCGACATGACCGGAGAAAGATCAGGCGCAGGACCAACGGCTTACGTGTTTTATGAGGCACGGGGGTGCTAACTCGAGCCCTGTTTTCGAGTTATTTCAAGACTGAAAAACCCAGAAACAAATTGATTCCCAACCCAGGATTCGAACTCAGGACTTCTTGTAAACACACTGAAAGACCTTAGCCGTTAGGCTAGATGCATTCTTTCAACTGCGAACTTCGCTATCGCCAACGAAATGTCAAGATATGTATGAAAAAGTCACGTGATGTTTCGATGACTTAAGTCAGTTTTATACATTTTTTAGCGATAGTGAACATTGCTTTAGAATAGATTAGATCTTCTACGAGCCCTGGTGGCAAATCCTAACATAATCAGTGACGCAAAATAAATAAATAAATAAATTGTTTTAACAAACACACCAATTCCCTAGCCCCAAACTAAGCGTGAGCTTGTGCTATGGCGACTAGGAAACGGATAGATATACTTATATACAGTAATAAACATCTATGACTTAGGTACAAATGCTCGTGCTCATCACACAAACATTTGCCCCTTGCGGGATTCGAACCCGCAACCGCCTGGTTTAGAAGTCCGGGGCGCGAACCACTACACCAAGACGGTCGTCAAAATCTTTTGCTTCGCACTATCAATGTATGCATCTCTTTTGTTTACACGGAATGTATATCTATATACGTTTCCTGGGCGAGAAAATCGCCGATTGTTATTCGCTTACTCGTTGGCATTACCTATTTATTATAGACAGGCTATCCCCAAAAAAATTCGACTCCATGATTGATTATTTCATAACTCCACACTAGTTTTGGCTGCGATAAGATAGCTGGCCTAGGTCCCAGATAAAAGCAAATGACTAAAAAACTTGATAAGGCCTGGCTATCGCTACATACTGCTGTCTAATATTTGTTTTATTTTATTTTGAAATCGTATTTAGACGCGCTATCGCGGGTGTTATAAAATTTAGGAATGGTTCTCTGGTATGTGACTTACATCACTATTAATGTATAATCTAGCTGACGAAGTAAAGTAACGGATAACAACCTGATATGTTAGTCTTATTCCTATTTTAGCAACTGAGTCGAGTTTTTCAACAAAACTGTTTAAAAATTGGTGAACTTGGGTCTAAGAAGGTAGAACAGCAATTTACCTCCACATTTTTCGATAGTTTCGTTCGTACAATATTCGATACATGTACCAGTTAAATCAACAGCAGCCTAACTCGATTATTTTCAAACTGGCGTTCCATTGCTTTCCAGACGTCAGCTTGATAGCTATTTTGAAAGCCATGGAGTTGATAGTAAATTTACTGGCAGGTGTGCTTACAAAATTCATACTCTAATACAATTTATCGATATAGGTACATTAACCATTCGCACCAGTAATTGTGTAAGTTTCTGACATGGTTGATTTTTGACAAGTCCCTAAATAGGGCTCCATATACACTATGTTGTGTATCTCTTCTCCAATCTATGAATAGCTAGACACTGACGCCTCTCTCTCAGCGGGGTGAGAACAAAACCTTTATGTGACACCGCATCGCGAACTCCTTACACGAATTTTGTGAAAGCAACTTATCGTGTGGCCCAAGTTACAAGTTCTTCGAAGGAACTTACGAGTATTTAAGAAACGTCACGAGCGTCTAACATGTATAAAACTGTATTCGATTTGAGACCTTATTACAATGGCATAAAAACTTATTTGTATACATAATAAAGGGTTATTCAATGTGGTATTGTTGGTTAAAATAGTAGTATTTTTTCGTAAAATTTATATTGAAATTATAGGAACTAACTTAAATGGTACCAAGGCCACTATATGTATTGTTAAGCTTACTATTAACAATCGTAAATGATCTGTCAAATTCCGTACAAAAAAAACACTTATTAGGGCGTTTACCAGACTGGAATTTTATTATTAAACAACAGCATAAGAGCGCACTGTTAAGGCGAAGTATGTTCGATGCATTGCAAATGCATAAGAAGCTAATCAGGAAGAACACGCTGAAAAAGTTTATTTTTATAATTAGAATTCGATCGTGAGGGTTTAGAACCTATTTTACTACAAACTTTAGGACATCGTTAAGATAATTATGGACCTCGAAATATGATCAGAGGAATTTGGCTCGATAGAAAATCCTCCTGAAGTTTGCTCTACTTTGCTCTCCTCGAAGTTTAATAATGTTTCATACGTTATCTGGTGCTAAAATTTTGAAGCCTTTACTTTTATTCTGGTCCTCAGTACACAAAGTCAATACCTATGGGAATACATTTTTGTTTTGTTTAAATTTTCATTCATGAAATTGGCAAAAACCCATTTTCATGTGCGAAATCGGCGCAGGGACAATGCAACGAGACAGCTTGACCTTAACCTTGATGTACTGCTAGGACAGCCGGAGAATGGAGCCTTATTTTTACTGGCAATAATTTCACCAAATGTGCGGCTAAAGTTAGGTTATGAACGAAGAAACGAGTTTGCGTCAAAAAAAATATATCTAGCCAAAATCGATACCCTTGGACTGCAGCTGTGCAAACGGTCTTAGACCCAACATGGCCGCTTTACGCCATTTAAATTACAACGTTTATCTTTGTCGTCGATTCAAAAGATTTTTTTACCATTTAACGCCTCGCTATTGGTGACACCCAACTCTTTAGTCTATGGACCCTTAATGGTCTATGGTCAGTGTCTATAGATGGTATAGAATAGAGCTTTGTCCTGTTAGTTTGGAGAATCAAATACTAAACAGATTCCTGTTGATTTTAGGCTTTAAATATCTTCTTACCAAAGCTTCATCTTTCGATTGTTAAATACTTGCAAAAGTATTTCTTTCGAGTGTTGAGGGTGTAATCCCAATAACATTGATGAAAGCAACGCGGCATTACAGCGTTAAGAAGCACTTGAAAATTTCGACAGGCTCTGCCAACGCCAGGGTGGCCGAGAGGTTAGGCAATCGCCCGGCATGCGAGGAACGCGGGTTCGATTCCCGCCTCTGGCGGTCATTTTTTCAAGTGCAATAATATATTTAGATTGCAAATTTTATGCTTATCACTTAAAAAATTATCACTTATCACTTAATTTCATGAGTCCTCATAAATACGAATTTAATCTTAAATAAATGAAATACTACCTTCCAAAACTCGGGAAGTTACCTACTGACTAAAGATTAAATTAGAAAACAGAAAAATTGTTTGTTCATACGATCGCTATCAAAAGTGTTAAAACTACCAACATGAAGTATTTTGAATGACATTTTATCTACTTAAATGATAAAATTATATAATATTATATGCAAGCTTTATCTAGCAATGTTTGTACGTACGATATTTGGCGATATAGCGAATATTTTTATCTTTGATAACAGCTTAGAAACTATGATTAGATGGTATTAGTTGCATTATCACTGCACGCGGTTGTGCATGTGTGATAAAAGGAGTTTTTTTTTGAATTTTCAAGGAGGTTTTAATTTTTGTGCTAATTTTATCGAAGTGTTCAACGGAGACAGTGAATTAAAAACCAAAAAAGGACTTTGTGATTATAAACTTTTACGTGTGACCTATTTTCCAAGTAAGGAATTTGATTGTTTTTTTTATTTCTGCCAAAGCTGTCTAAAGGTAGAACTTCATGTTGAATACATAGCTGATGCTCGTTATTTTTGACGGCCATCTTGGTATAGTGGTGCACGCCCCGGGCTACGAAACCAGCGGTTCCGGGGTCGAATCCAGCAATTGGCACATTGTTTATGTGATGAGCACGAGCATTTGTACTTAAGTAATGGATGTTTATAAACGTATTTAAGTATGTTTAATGCATTATCCTAGACGCCATAGCACAAGCTTACGCGTACTTATTCTGTGCTTACGCTAAGTTTGTGGTTAGGGTATTGGTGTGATTGTTGGAACAATTTATTATTATTCCTATAAGTGACACATTAGGTGGGTACAGTGGGCTTCGCATCAACGTTTCCAAATCTGTCAAAATATCTCAAATGATATGGAACTCTATGTGATCAACATAAGGTTGAAATATGGTTGCAAAAATTTGATAGATATGGCAGCTTGATGTGTGGCCCACTATAAGTATTTTCTAGTGTTAGTAGAGAGCTAGTAATGTCCTCCTAGCCGATTTCGACTACGGCGGCCTATCTTAACAGAGATTAGCCAACTGCGCAGGAAATATTATAGTGCACAAGTGTGTGCGCAATACACAGGTGCACTCTCTGTTCTTTCACCCTCATAATTCGGTGAGACGGCATTCCGACATGACCGTAGAGAGATCAGGCGCAGGACCAACGGCTTAACGTGCTTTCCGAGGCACGAGGGTGTTAACACCACCAACTTCCTGACTCCGGAGCTGTGTCTGAGTAATTTCAAGACAGAAACACCCAAACACTCTCGGCCCGACCCGGGATTCGAACCCGGGACCTCGTGGATAGTACCCAGCGTGACTACTAGACCAACGAGGCAGAGAGCTAGTAATGAACAGTACAAAAAACTCATGCACTATTACTATGTGAAATATCTTGGCCTATTAACATAGCGAAGGTTTGAAAGGCTGTCAAATTGTATATCGATAAACCCAGAGATAAAAGATAATGCACTAGGTTATCGAAGCCTAATAAAACCCTGGGAGTTTGACTACCGAATTCAAGATACAAAATAATAGAAGGCCGATCTCTCTCCGGTCATGTCGAATTGTCTGTTCATAGAAATTGTACTGTGCATTACGCACATAGACAATTCTGGTTTCTGAAACTGCACTGTGTATTGCGCACATATCTCCACTTGTGTTTGTTGTGCACTTGTGCACAGTTTCGAGCAGTTGGACGCCGTACCTAGTCGAAATCAGAGAACATTTTCTAGCATGCAATAGTAATCTCAATTTATTTGAATGTTATTTTATTTATTTATTTACACAAACCCACAGCTCTTAATTTTAAAAGACATTTAAAGATACATCTGGCACTCACGTCAAATTAATTTACAAATCGTAATTGATTGCTCGTGTTTTTTAGGGATTTTGTCTACACAAATGTCTTTTTTGCTGCACAATATTTCATCTCATTTGAATTTTGTTTGATATTATTTTATGTAAATAGCCAGTGACACTCTAAGGCAAATCTAACAATTTTTGTTTTATTTTACAAAATAGGTTCACTGCCTTAGCAGGGGACCAAAAAGTGGACGTACACACACTGGTTAAAATGCATGCATGGCAGTCCTTTCAGGCTTCTTCGTAGCCCGTTAAAAAGGCAGTCATGTCTTCCAAGAACTACTAGATGCTTGTTTTTCGCTGCAAAATCACTATTAAAACAAATTTAGTGGATGGGACAACCTCTAATCGTGCCATAGTGCTGCAACGTCTTGCCAACAGTAACCTGACCTGCCATTGTCTTACTATTACAGTCCCCCAACATGCTTTAAGTCATATGACATTTATTACTACTACACATAAGGACTAGTATTACCTGGGACGTCTGTACCTCGCACCTAGTACGGTAATGATAATTACTCTATTTGATCCTTATGGGTGTAGGAATAGAGGTGACCTGCCATGGTGTCAGTGTTCTGGTCTGTACGTCGGTCAGTGTGTCGTATTGTCTACGATTTGTTATCAAACTCCGCTAAGTTTACTTAGAAGGTGTCGGAAAAATCAACATTATTTTCTTCTCAGATTTTTGCCTATTTTTGTCTTCACATTTAAGTATATATGATCAAGGAAACAGGAAATCATTACGATCTTGGTTCATTTTGATAAGGCAATATTACATGAAAACAAGAAAAGGCATCACAGAATAAGTAACAGTGCCTAAAAGGATCACTCCGCAAGATTATTTAAATTAATAGCGACTCTGCTACGATACAATAAAGTGCAAATAAGATCGCGGCACGCCTATAGCCCGATATACACTCCTAGATATTTGTCTCGCAAAGCACAAAATATAATACGGTTATAAAACTACGATGTATAAGTAACTATATTATTACAACGCGTGGTTTGTCTGTGCGGACTAGATGATACAAATTGACTCATACTCCTATCGCTTTCCAGTAATCGTGGGCTCTCGTTTGTTCTCAAAAAAAACTGCTTTTCTGTGTTTATCTAGAAATCTGTAGGTACTTGTTTGTGTATCTATAAGTAATCGTACTTTAGACGACCGTCTTGGTGTAGTGGTGCGCGCCCCGGACTTCTTAACCAAGCGGGTTCGAATCCCGCAAGGGGCAAATGTTGATGTGTGATGAGCACGAGCATTTGCACCTAAGTCATGGATGTGTATAAATGTATATCAGTATGTCTATCCGTTATCCTAGTCACCATAGCTCACGCTCAGTTTGGGGCTAGGTAATTGGTATGTTTGTTGAAACAATTTATTTATTATTTATTTTATTTCCAGCATACAGAATTCTGACTATTAGTTTAAACCGCAATTAAGCAGTCCTATTTCATCATCTTTGCCGTCTTTCAAGGTAAAACGTAGTCTTAAACTCGATCATAATACTACTACTAAAGTGAATTACGTTGAACGACAAAACCTCAAAAATTGAAAGTCTTTCGGAAGTTTGAAGGCAATGCCCTATTTCTAAGGATTCCTAACCTTGCTCCCGTTTTATTGAAAAATCTCCGGCTACAGTTACCAAGGAAAACTGGACATTTTATCGAGTTTTTAGGTTATGGGAAAGACTCCACCGCGGTGAAGACGAGACGAGAGATAAATTTATTTATTTAATTAAGTTTCTTGCACCAAATTAACACAGTACAATTGGTGGACTTACATACAAGGTGTTATTAAATAACGCAAACCTCTTAGAGGCCGATTCTTCTGCTCAAATAAACAACTTTTTCTATGGAAATAACATCGAAATCGCGAAAATAGAATTTTGCTTCTCCATAGTAAAGTCAGCCTATTAGATCCCACTGCTGGGAAAAGGCTTCACCTCAACTATAAGGAGAAATGAGCCATACTCCACCACGCGGGCTCAGTGCGGATTGGTGGAGGGGTGTATGTAAGGCAAGTGATAAACCTTACTGTCAGAAGTTATCAAGCCGCCCTAGGGCCTCTGACTAGGCTTAACAACTAATACCAACAGATATTAGCCGGGACCAACTGCTTAACGTGCCTTCCGAAGCACGGAGATGCTTGTCATGGTCGTCACTTTAATGGTCGAAATGTTCACCCATTCAGTCACGACCGCGCCGTGGGTTGCTTAACTTTTGGTATCACTATAAACCGCAACCAGTGGACTTCAGTTTGTACTAAACCGCAACTAGTGGACATCAGTTTGTATGGAGAAGCAAAATTCTTATTTCGCGATTTCGATGTTGGTGCCATAGAAAAAGTAGTTGTTTATTTGAGCAGAAGAATCGGCCTCTAAGAGGTTTTGCGTTATTTCAATAACATCTTGTATACTCGTACATACGTGTGTTGTCCCCATAATAGGTCTTTTAGAAGCATTAATTATTTTAAGTCAATATAAGATGACGGTACTTAATAAAGTACTTATATTATACCTTCCATATTTATTGTTTTTAAGTGATATGCATTCGCTTTGCAATCTAAAAACTATATAATTCCACTTGAAAAATTACCACTTGAGGGGGGATATATTTTGCTTCAAAGCAGACTTTTTCAAAAATCTATTGACATATTGTACATCATGGAACGGAATGGTTTTGAACATCATGATTTTGTTATGCATAATAGGCTTTATAGATAAGGTATAAAAACGAATGTAACATACAAATAGTTCAATGAATGACATAATTTAGCGGAATCAGATCTTCCCTTTAGCAAAACGATACGACAAAGACGAATAAATAATATTTTTCCACAATCTTCATATATAAAAAATGGCAACACATTGAACACACTATCTCCCTCTAAATAGGGCAATTATTAAAAACAGAGACATTAACACAGGCCGCAATAATTCATTGTAATAATTTTCAACGTACAAACACATGACATGACATATCTATCTATGCAAGACATTTTTATCTGTCGACCTGTTTTTTAATCTGTAGTTATATTTTATTATAGTGCATATGTAATTTGCTTACTTTTATGTGCAATATGTAGGACAAGAAAAGAAATAGTTCGCATGATTTACCGCTCCGCCTTCGTGGCGCTAGTGTCTATGCAATTGGTTAATTACGTTACTTTTTTTCATAACTTGCTTAATATACATCCACCTCTTTCTTAGTATTTATGTCTATAAATAAGTATGCATTACGAATAAAAGGTCTTAGCAACTTTAATTATTGACAAAAATAGGTAAACGATACAATTTCACTTTCCTTATTGGAGAATTAAATTAAAATAAATAGTTTATAAAACTCTAAAAATAAGTCATAAATTAAAAATACGCGCAATTTTAAGGAAAAAGTTTACAGGTAGAATTTATAATTTATTTTATTGATACATTATCCACCTACAAAACGATAAATGGAATTAAATTTAATGAATTTTAATAATGTAATCTATCTATAAATAATCTAAAAGTGTAACATTTTATATTTTGTCTTAGTCTCATTTCTGTTCTCTTTGGTAATAGTACTGGTTTTGAAAGGTACTTTAACAATTTTTAATAATTCATTTTTCTAATAAATTCGCGTTAGCAAATATACTTGCATGTAGAAAATGTTTACTATTTTTATTATAATTTATAGAGGAAACACATCAAAGAATTGTATTTTTTTGTTAGAGCGCCCTAACAGGGCGCTCTAACTTCCTTCTGCAGCTCTCTTCCTTGCAGTCAATTAAAAAAGTTACAATAATAAGAAAAAACAAAAATAATAACCGTCACCTCCTTGTCCACAGCCCGCCAAATCGGACACATGACTCGCTAACCGTTCAAAAAAAGAACTCAAAATGGTGGACACACAACACTTTTGCCTTCGGTGGAACAACTACCAGAGCAGCATCACCAGCGCGTTTGAGAACCTCCGTGATGACGAGGACTTCGTGGATGTCACCCTGGCCTGCGACGGAAAGAGTTTGAAAGCACACAGAGTGGTACTGTCGGCCTGCAGCCCGTACTTCAGGGAGCTATTGAAGGTTAGTAAAGACATTATTTAAAAATCTTTTTTTTTCTTTAGCTCATACGGCTTGTGTGTGCAATGTTTTAAGTAAAACGAAAAATAAATAAAAAATAAGTGTCTGACAGTCCTGTTTTATGGTCCAATTTTAATATTTTATGTTGGACATATCGCTTTTAAAATTGTCACTTTTGATACTGATTATTGAAATTTATTTTATTTTTAAAAATATTAATAATAAAATCCGATCTCTTAAGAACAATGTTCTTTGCATTTTTATATTAATAAATGCAGTAATATTAATTTTTATATTTATTAATACTTAATAAATAAATTAAATATAAAAAGAAAAAATATTGTTACTGTTAAAAAAGATCCAAAAAGAGTAATCAAGATTGTCAGGTGTGGGGTTCGAACCCACGCTCCCTCTCGGGAACCAGAGCTTAAATCTGGCGCCTTAGACCACTCGGCCAACCTGACTTGAGCACTGTGGGTGAAATTACGCAATTGGTTTCGCGCGCCAATTTTACGTTACGGCAATTTTATGATATCAACTTTATGACGTGTTCCCAACGATTTTTTCCACTTTGCTTATTAGTACTAACTATGACAATAATGAAACATATTTAATACTCAACATTATGCTTATTACGTTATTTAGTATTAAATAATAAAATATTAAGCTACTAAGTATCATAAATTCAAAAAATTAACTAGTAACCATTACTCACTAAACATCGTCACGGTTCTTGTCCAAACAGTTTTTAATAGTTAATTGTTTTATTTGAATGTTGGCAAAGCCTACTAAGGATGAAGAACTATTACCCATGCTATTACTCAGATAATATTCAATTATTTATTTTTTGTTTAATATACTCATTACGTAGGTACTTGCGTGGTAATAATTGAATTATTTATTACCGATGGGATAAATCCTTTTGACGCATTACTAGTTATCGAAGTAACTAGTACGAAGATAGATAGTTTGATATATAAAATAAAAATAAAAATAATGGTTATTCAAACTATTGTTAGTACGACAGCTGGAAATTATAATTCTTAAATTTTATACCTGTGAATTAAAATGATGGCTTGCTTCCTTGTTACCCGTATTTATGGTAAATAATAACATATAAAAGTCGAATTTAAAATTAAAAAGTTTATATTATAGGTAAACAGAGGCAGTAGGCACGCCTAAACCTACTAATTTTTTATAAGTTAATTCAATTTTGATAAAATTGATAAATACTTAAATAACCTACAGAGGTAAGTAAGAACAGTAAGAATTATGAAATGCAACAAAACTTACAAGCACATATAGGTAATAATGATATAATGACAAACTTAAAAAAGGTACTTTACCTTATTTTTTGAATATTTAACACGTTCGCACCCCAAGCGCGGGTAAAACGCTATCGACCAACGCAATGCTGCATCATCGAAAAAATCTTATTTAGTTCAATAAAAAATGTATCGGCCTATAACAGCGCTAAGCCATTTAATCCCGCCATGAATGCGATATTTCGAACGATTGGCGATTAATAAATCAGAATTACTTCGCGTCCCGAATTGATAGAACAAAAAATGTTTCATTCGGAACGGTTTACCGATCCAATTCGTTTCTTTAAATTAAAACTGTTTTAAATGTTTAACAAAACAATCATTTTCATGGATTAATAGATCTAGCAAGTATTCAAGTTGAACCACAGAATAAATAATAGTAGGTACTTAAACTAGGAATAATCAAAACCATAGGCGCATAGATCCACCTTAAGAAGGGGGATTTAGCGGTCAAGCCCCCCTTGAAAACACTGCATTTATATAGAGTGACCAAAGACCAATTTGTAGTGGTGGAGGCTTACATAAATTACTTACTAGGACAACCTATATACTACACCTTACAACACCTAAACATACAATCTTCAACTGTAGTTGTCCATTACTAGTTATCAATAGGTGATAATTTATAACATTGAAGTTTTAGCGACAATGGGCTACATTCCAATGCGCCCTGTCTAAGATTAAATTTAGGTTCAATCTGTTTCTTTCTCTATCAAACAAACGAAAAGAGACAGACTACAATAATTTAGAAACGTCAAATTAAGAGATGCGATTTCTAACGTATTTGTACAAGTTTTTGCGTGTTTTCGTCTAACTTTAGTCGTCATCGAAAGACATCCCTACTAAATTGTCTATGGGTTTTCTAATTTCCTTAGCAACGGACAACTGTTTAGTCTGACGTTTTTAAATTAATATAGTCTGTCTCTTTTCGTTTGTTTGGCAGAGAAAGAGAGAGACTGAACCTAAATTTAGTCTTAGACAGGGCGCATTGGAATTGAGCCCAATGTATACGCGTAATTGAATTTAAAGTCCCCCAAATATAGTAAAATGGTGACTTGAAAATGGGCCGCGGCTGTCAAGTTCATACAATATCTACAGGTATGGTTGATCCAACAGTGGGGTCACTGTCGGAGCCTAGTGGTTAACAGTCGTTCAGTACAACTCGTTGGTCTAGTGGTCAGCATGTCATGCCATACACGAGGTCACGGGTTCGAATCCCGGGTCGGACCGAAGTTTGTTTCTGAGTTTTTCTATCTTGAAATAACTCAGACACAGCTCCGGAGTACGGAAGTTTATGGTGTTAACACCACTGTGCCTCGGAAAGCACGTTTAGCTGTTGGTCCTGCGCCTGATCTCTCCGGTCTTGTCGGATTGCCGTCTCACCGAATTATGAGAGTGAAGGAACAGAGAGTGCACCTGTGCATTGCTAACACACGTGCACTATAATATTACCCGCGCAGTTAGCTAATCTCTATTGAGTTTGGCCGCTGTATTCGTAATTCGGCTAAGAGGATTATTATTTAACATTATTACTCTCTGACAATCTCCGTAGCCGAGTGGCACGCTGATTTTCAAGGTAGCGCGATCTCTAAGTTCCCGGGTTCGATCCCCGGTTGGGTCATTATATAAATTCACATTTTCTATATTGTCTCGGGCCCGGAAGTTGTAGTACTACCGTGGTTTCAGATTTTCAAAACACAAGTGCTTAAGCTACTTTGGGATCTGAGCAATATGTGATGATTTTGTCAAATATTTATTATTATATAACACCCATGACGCGTTATATCCCCCGCCTCAAGCGGCGCGTTTTCAAGTACAGTCGAGCACGTCAGGTTACTCTACGAAAAGAGCTTTTATTACTCAAGGAATAGAGGCGATCTCAAGTTCAAAGTGGGGTGGTCTGACGTGTACAATATGACTAATACTGAGTTTTCTCCCGCAGTCGACGCCATGCAAGCACCCAGTCATCGTCCTCCAAGACGTGGCGTTCACAGACCTCCACGCGCTGGTGGAGTTCATCTACCACGGGGAGGTGAACGTGCACCAGAGGTCGCTGTCCTCCTTCCTCAAGACCGCTGAGGTGCTGAGGGTCTCAGGCCTCACCCAGAACGAGGATGTGCAGGTGGTTAGTTTAATTACCAGGTCCATCGAGGCCACTCGTTGTCATAATGACTGATCGGTCCAGTGGCTTAAAGTTAGTTAGATCCCACTACTGGGCAGGGGCCTCACCTCAACTATGAGGAGGCACGAGCCATACTCCACCTCGCAGGCTTAATGCGGATAGGTGGAGGGGTTGTCTGTAAGGCAAGTGACCAACCCTGCTGTCAGATGTTATCAAGCCGCCTTAGGGCCTCTGACTAGGCCTAACAGTGGCTTATGCACCAGTATTTAAGGTGCCATCGGTCGGGTTCGATCCCCGGTCAGGTGAATACAAACCCAGTCTGGCTGGTCTTGGATAATACCTTTGTTTATACATTCCATAGCAAAAGTGCTTGTGCTGTTTACTTTGGGATCTGCAGGTTTACCAACTAACTCGACAGCTTTCCAGCTGGCGTAAGTCAATCAATGAAATATAAATTTGCAAGCCCTTATTGTGAGCCATCAAACAGCCTGTGTGTGCCATTTGTTGACCAATATTTATTTCAACTAGTGTTTTTTTTTATGAGACGGTATCGTGTGTATCCAGCAGGCAGGATTGATAAGTTAAGTTTGGTTCACCGTCTTTAGAATTGACTACAAGACCTCCGGTTGGGTCAGATAGTCCAACTACAGACTACTATTTACAGCTGTCATTGGGACTTATTCATTCACTAAACATCGTCACGGTTCTTGTCTAAACAGTTATTAATAGTAGATTATTTTATTTGAATGTTGACAAAGCCTACTTAGGATGAAGAACTATTACCTATGCTATTACTTAGATAATATTCAGTTCATGGTACAATTATCGTTTAATGTAGGTACTCATTAAGTACTTGCGTAGTAATAATTGAATTATTTATTCACGATGAACCTGCAGATCATTCGAGTTATCGTTGAGGTTGTAGGTCCTAGCTAAACTGGCGTTGCAGAAGAAGAGTCCCGTGCTGCACCGTCTATTGACTAATCCTTCTAGTTCACCCAACCCTAACTTGAAGCAGGCGTGCAAAAGACGTTTATGGGTATCAGATCTCAAAACTCACAATGCGCATACGCACATCATCACCCTTTTTTTTCCAACAACTAACGTACCACCTTTCCACAGCCGCTGCTGCAAACAGTTCGCGCGACGACCACCGCGCCGTCCCCGCACACTCCCCCCCACCCCGCGCACACGCCGCACCCTGCGCACACGCCGAGCTACTCGGAGAAGCTGGAGGAGGCCCTCACGATCCCCCCCAGCCATGGAATGCGCCGCATCGCCCTACCCCCGCGACGAATGAGCCGCTCCGCTGACAACTCGCCAGATGTCATCAAGCGTCCACGCCATGACAACAATAATGAACAGGTAATTATTCTCTTCAAGCACTTCTGATAAGGGTCAATGACCTGATCGTCCTGTTCTGATTCAGGTCTCCTGAACGTAAGAGTCAAATTTAATCAGTTCAATGAGACTCGATGAACTGAACAGAAGGAATATGGTCACAAAAATCTTTTGAGCCAATTTTTCACCAGTCAGTGGTTGTTATTTGTTGGTTACTTTTAGTCAGTCACTTTAAAACGTGGTGGAGGTGGCCTATGTCCACAAATAGACGTCGCTTGTGCGTCTCATCATGATGACAATGTTGACTACATTAACCCCCTGAGGATCTACAACTAAAACTACATTAACCCCCTGAGGATCTACAACTAAAACTTATCGTTTAAACGATTATCTCTACTGTGAAGTATTAAAGATCTAATTACTACTTACTTCACGAGCTAACCAAATCTTTTTCCACCAGCCCCAAATCCACGACTTCTCCACAAAGAACCACTCGCTGGTGAACAACACACGCGCCCACGAATCGGGCAACAATGGGAACGGAATCTCCAACAGCAGCTCGTCGCCTTCCCCCAGGCTGATGGATGAGGTCAAGAACGAACCTTTGGACATGATCTGCGTGCCCAACGCTGACATTGACAGGAGCACTGATGACACGCCGCCGCACCATCATAGAACACTTGTGAGTTGGTACAAGACAACCATTTGGACTTTGCAGATGAGGTCATCATGGGCCTGCGTGGTCGAGTGGCTTGCACGCCGGTTTTCATGGTCCTGGGTTCGATCCCCAGTCGGATGAATATAGAACCATATTTTCTATATTGTTTTGGGTCTGAATGTTTTTGTACAGCCGTGTTTTTGATTTCCATAACACAAGAGCTTAAGCAAACTTTGGATCTAAAGGATCAGAGCAATGTATGTGATGTTGTCAAATATTATTTAGGTATTTGCAGTGAGGATAGACAGCCTTATCCTCGCGCATAGTTTATCTGAACCATCCACAATCGAACTAATCAAAGCTCCTAATAGTTTGAAGTTGGTATTGGATTGTACTGGATAGCGGCAGGCGGCACGTTTATTCCGCACCCCTGCACCCCGCAGGCGAGCAAGGACTCAATGCGGCGGTCGGACTTTAGTTAGTCTATAATAGTATAAAGAGAAAAGATTTGATTGTTTGTATTAAATAGGCTCCGAAACTTCTGGACCGATTCAAATGAAATTTTTTACAGAGATAGTTGGAGACCCTAGGAAGGACAAAGGGTACTTTTTGTCGCAATAAACAATCATCAGGGGTGAGAAATGGGTTCGAAAGTTTGTATTAGAAATCCGGCTTTTGGCGCAGGCGAAGTCGCAGGGAACTGCTCGTTACTCATAACGCGTTCAACCTAGACTAAATACCGAATCATTCCGATGACCTTGTCATCGCAGACAGGCAGTCTAGCACCGTACCCGGAACACGCGGTGTCGAGTGCTAGCGTCGAATGCGACCACATTGACGGGAGTAGGTGTCAACTATCACTTGACTAATTCTCGTAACGCGACACCGGAGGTTAGGCTAAGCTATTAATGATACAATTTTAGGAATAACTAGCCACCCGCCCCGGATTTGCACGAGGAAATCTATACTAATATTGTGAAGCTGATGAGTTTGTTTGGTTGAACGCGCTAATCTTAGGAACTACTGATAGATAGATAGATACTCTTTATTGCAACCAGAAAACACTTTACACATATAATAAAAGAAAAACCATGTGGGTAGGTACAATGTAGGCGGTCTTATCGCTGGCAGCGATCTCTTCCACACAACCTTTGGCTACTGGTTAAAATTGAAAAATATTTCCGTGTTAAGTAGTCAATTTATCGAAAAAGGTTATAGGCTATATAACATCACTCTACGACGATCAATAGGAGCGGAGCCCCAACGGAATATGTTGCAAAAACGAGAAAATACATTTCTTTTGAGATATCATTTTCTTAGAGCTTATATTCCTGAATATAATTATATAAATATCATAAGGATTAATTGAAATAAATTGGAGCTAGCTTATTATTCCCAGAGGGTGTAGGTAATTAGCTACCATGATTGGTACTATTTCCCAATAAATTGTACCTATGTCTATACTAAATAATATTATAAAGAGGAAAGATTTGTTTGTTTGTTTATTTGCATCGAATAGGCTTCGAAACTACTGGACCGAATCAAATGAAATTTGGCACAGAGATAGTTTGAGACACTGGGAAGGACATAGGCACTTTTTGTCGCGATATAAAATCATCAGGGGGGTGAAATGGGGGATGAAAATTTGTATGGAAAATCCGACTTTTGGCGCGGGCGAAGTCGCGGGGTACTGCTAGTTGTCTAAGTTTTTAGAATATCTTAGAAGGCTTTGTTATTTCTTATAATAAATGATCTACATTCATTTCCGTGTTTTTAAATAAGTTAAGTACTTTCTAGTCATTTGAAGTTAACACGACGCTAAACAAATTTACATTAAAACGGATCCAAGAAGACTCCCTAAGAATTACCTTAGGTATTTTTGCGGAGAAAAAAGTTACTCTATTCCAAAGTTAGATTGGAAGGCTAACTTTAATAGTTGATGAGTCCAACTTGAAGTTACTTAATAACATTTTTAATTTGATTTGTAAGGAATATCCCAGTCGCATTGCGTAGGTATCTCGGTGAACTTTTAACTGTTTGTTTGTGAAGAATTGTTCAAAGTTATAAGTCAGCCTATTAGATCCCACTGCTGGGAAAAGGCCTCACCTCAACTATGAGGAGGAACGAGCCATACTTCACCACGCGGGCTCAGTGCGGATTGGTGGAGGGGTGTATGTAAGGCAAGTGACAAACCTTACTGTCAGAAGTTATCAAGCCGCCCTAGGGCCTCTGACTAGGCTTAACGACTAATACCACAGATATTAGCCGGGACCAACTGCTTAACGTGCCTTCCGAAGCACGGAGATGCTTGTCATGGACGTCACTTAAATGGTCGGAATGGTCACCCATCCAATCACGACCGCGCCGTGGGTTGCTTAACTTTTGGTATCACTACCAAAGCGCTGCCGCCACTGCGCCACAGGCACCTCAAAGTTACGCAAGTAATATTTGTAATAATAATAATAGTTCATTTATTCATTACGATAACATAGATCCATTTTGTTAATATTTCTAAACAGCTACGTTAGTAAAAAACATTACTTTCATAACAATTGTCAATCAAACGGCTTACTTCAGCGGATGGATCAGCAACTTTACGGAATGCTTAATAATTGGAGACTGCATCGTTGGTCTAGTGGTGAGCACGCTGGGTACTATCCACGAGGTCCCGGGTTCGAATCCCGGGTCGGGCCGAGAGTTTTTGGGTTTTTCTGTCTTGAAATTACTTAGACACAGCTCCGGAGTCAAGAAGTTGGTGTAACACCCCCGTGCCTCGGAAAGCACGTAAAGCCGTTGGTCCCGCGCCTGATCTCTCTACGGTCATGTCGGACTGCCGTCTCACCGAATTGTGAGTCTTCAAGATGCTTTTGGGGCGCGCCTGCACTCTTTTTATGTATTCAGTTTGATTTCAATCTAATAACGCCTCGAGGATCAGAAATAGTCATAATTGAACCCGAAATCAAACCTATCTTAACGTATACCATATCATCTTAATCAGTGTCTTAATCGTAATAACTACCTTCTTCGCAAAATTATTCTTATCGGGCTATAATATAGATAAAACAGTGCTATAATTATAAATCAATCAACTTATCAAAGAGAAAATCACCAAGTCATTATTTTCTTTAAGAGCAATCCACATTTTTTTTTATATAGGTAATGTTATATGTATATTTTAGACATTATATTACGTTACACCACGGGTAAGGGGCGTCTCACAAATAAAACCATCTAAGAAACAAGGCAGGGATATAATTGACGAAATTGGTGAGTCGTAACTTATGGATGGCCCCTAAGTTTAGGTCGCTAAAATCAAATAAAATAGACATTTATACACCCCATATAGAAATCACAAATAAATGTACACCGAAAGATGTCAAAATGCAGGCGTCATAGAGAAATGTACGCAGTCTTTTCGCTAAGAGCAACCTTATGGTGCATGCCACTGTTTGGGGAGCAACATTTCTAAGTCGCAAAGTTGAAGAATGTTACGTACCTAGATAATGTTACCACGATGCTTTCTGTTGCTCCTCAAAAATTCACTGCGGTTAGGATGCACCTTTAGAAAACAAAACACGTCTTGCAGCACAACTGGGCACTGAATGTTTATGACACCAAGAAATGCAACTAACAAAAAACTGTAACAAATAACTTAATAAAATTTGATTCCGTAAAAAATTCGTCAAAGACTAAACAAGAGCCGCGCCCTCTTTTAATGCCTACGCTAGCATTGTCGCAGGGAGGAAAACCTGTAATAAATAAATTTAAATAATAATGATTACGTTAATATTTTCGTCAAAGACTAAACACGAGGCGAGCTGTCCTTTAATGCCTACGCTATATTGTCGCAGGGAGGCCCGCCATCTCGCGGCAGCTCAGCCGACGCCGACGACCGCACGCCGCCGCCGCAGCTGCCGCCATCGCCATTCATTTCGCCAGCCGACACCAAGTTCCCGCCTTACCACTTCAGCATGGCGCCGCTCACCGATACTTCTCTTTCTGGTAAATATTGTTCGTATTTTCAATGTTTAGTGATTGGTATTAATTTGTTGTTTTTGTGGAAAAAAATAGCCTATCTGTTTTAAATTATTTATTATTTTGTTTCTCATAATATTGGATTTAGCAATACAAAGTACAAAGGTATTTGATGAGGATTCTGATTTGCCAGGACAGAAATATTAAAACAATACCTACTCAAATTAATTTTCTTAAACGTTTCGTAAACGTAATGTGGTAATTAATAGTACAAGATATAAAAGACGTGTGTTAAAAAGATAGGCAATAGACTTTGATTAGTCATGATTCCCCTGGAGTGCATAAGAACGATGATAAATTTCCAGGGTTGGCGAATCCTCTGGTGTCAGACAGCATGGCAAGCACGTCTCAAGGTGAGTCTCAGCTTGTCTAGCAACAAGTTTATTTTATGCATTACCTACATATATTGAAACAAACGATATTTTTAATGCACTGTCTGTCGTATGCCACCATCACCGCTTCCTCTCTGCTCTGTCATTATTAGGTTTATATATCATTATTAGGTTTTATATTTTAAAAATGTATGAGGCAATTATCACGTGATCTATTATATATATTATGTATTATAATTATATATCCTCTTAACCTCTGTATATGTCTTCATTTTGTGCTCTGTGTTCTGTATTAAATATTAATGTTAGCTTTTGTGTTTTGGTTCGATGGAGACACGTAGGTATCATTTTCCTATTTCCTAATCAGATCGATAAAGTATCAGTTCTGGTTGTTAGATGATGTTTGTCATTGAACCAAAATGCAATGTGGCGTGCATGTTTATTGTATTGTAACATAGTTTAATGTATCCTACACTGGAAGATGCTAGCTTGTTTTTAGATGTGACTTGAATAATGTGTGCTAGGCAAACCCCTCACTCCCATGTCTCCAAATTAGGTTATTTCTGTTGACTTAATTTTCTTTTCAATTTTAGTTTCTTCTTTCTTGTCTTTCTTCTTATTATTTTCAATTTCCTTTGAACCATTCCAGTCATTTCTAGTATACAAACGTTGACCATCAAATGCACTTAACGCTGTTACAAAACCAATTGGCTGTTAAAACAATACTTGACAAAAAAAATAAACTAAATTACCAAAACAAAAGAAGAACTATCAAAATTTTCAAAAAACTCGATCATCTGTCGGATTCCGGATAAGTTGAATTTACTTTATGCGAAGCATACCTAGTGGATCCCATGAATCATTATTGTTTCTAAATAACCTCTCAAATTACCATTAAATCGCATTGTCTTGGGAAAAAATAGCGTGTTAATTAATAACTGGGGACACACAAGATTGGACAATGGAATTTAGTAATGGTAACGTCGTATCAGATTATTTAAAAATACGTTCAATTATTTCATTGAAGAATATTAACTTTTGTTGAAGATATTCGAAACTGCACTGACATCGACACAAGTCTCACAGATTGTTATGAAAACAACAGATTTTTATTCATCGCACACTCATTGCTGTAAAGCTAAGCTGTCTCTAAATGACCGATTAGGTATCGAAAAAAAATTAATTATGCGTTACTAATACCGCTTCGCATTATATCGGCGCGACGGATGGCTATCATCAAATGTAAAGGGGGGTGGCGGTGCTTAAAGAGAGGCTACGATAAGGAGAGTGCATTAAAACTGCGTTCGGAAGATTCGGAAGGGCTAACTGCTTGTGTTGTGACCAGGTGGCGCCCGCACCCCCCAAGAAGATTACAGATGCGAGCCCTGTAACAAGAGTTTGTCTTCCCTGACGCGGCTCAAACGGCATATTCAGAACGTTCACATGAGACCCTCCAGGGAGCCAGTGTGTAACATTTGCCGGCGGGTATACTCCAGCCTGAACAGTCTCAGGAACCACAAGTCGATCTACCACCGCAAGCAGCAGCAACCGTCCGCGTCCTCGGCCCAGGGTCCCTTCTTCCCCGTCAACTGACGCCCGGCCCGCCGTCGCCCCAACTCGTTGCCATACGTAAACACGATGCCATTCGAAGAAACAAAGCTGCCATCCTAACCACCTAAAACGCCATAGTCTTGCCCGTAGACCTGTGTTAAGTTAAAAAAAACTGTAACGCGATATGTTCCTAACATTTGTACATAGCATAGTTATACATGTACTTGCATGCGCATCGCAGACTTCTATCGTATATATTGTATCTATAACTTATTATACCTTACGCTTACGTGCGAGCGTAGACCGTCGGTATCGACGCTGAGCTGGACGGGTACCGAACGGCGCTACGCTTGCACTACAGACGTCTCACCTATCTGGAACCAATTGGGACATCTATGATCGGTACACACATAACCACCAACGTAAAGTGACAGCGCATTAGTCAAATTTTGTACACGTTGAATTGCCTCTACAGCCCATTCTAAATTAAAGTTAGCGGTACGATTTGTGCCAATTGGTTCCTTCGATATGGGACCTGTTGGATGCGAGCGGTCGCAGTGGTGTTGGATACGACGCCGGTGGGCGCGTGGGCGTTGACTAATGCGCTAATGTTGGTTGTTATGTGTGGCGCAGTGGGCCCCCTGGGCGCGGGGCACCGGTGCGAGGTGTGCGGCAAGCTGCTGTCCACGCGGCTCACGCTGAAGCGGCACACCGAGCAGCAGCACCTTCAGCCTCTGCACTCGGCGCGCTGCAGCCTCTGCCACAAGGTGTTCCGCACCCTCAACTCGCTCAACAACCATAAGAGCATCTACCACCGCCGCCAGCGCGGCCTGCCACAGCAGACGCAGCCGCAGAACCTCACCACCAGCCCCGACACTAAAATCAATCCTCCCCACCACAACATCGACTTTTACAAGTTCAAAGATCAATTTAACGTCTAAACAGACGAGACACTTCGAATTTTTTATTTTTTAATCTTTAATTTCTATTTTAGAACGGGATTCGTTGATATATTTTATGTTAATACTTTTTAGATTTATATTTAATAAATGTTTATTTTCTTTTTTATAAAACTTTGAACTTGTGAAATGACCTTGATAGGATTGACCATGACAACTCTACATCACAAGTCGAGTTCACTCGAGTATCTCATGGCTTAGACATTCCAGTTGACGAAGGGGCGAACTAGATCGTTTATATTGTTATATGCTCGGAAAGTTTCCACATCGATCTCGACGCGCCCATGTGCAATACTGCGGTACGTGACAATTCCTGAATTTTTACACTATGTTTAATGTGTGACAATAAGGCGAAGAGAAAAAAATATTTTGAGAAAAGATGAAAAATCTTGGTGCTGTAAATTTATATATTAGGCTTAAATTTATAAAAAAAAAAAACAGTGTTCGAGTAAGTAACAAAAGAGGCATATTGTTTTCAATATTGTGTTCATTTTTCGGCGTTTAGCAATTTATTTATTCTGTATTTACCTGCATGATCTCAATCTTAGATATTTATACGAGATTACTAAAACTATTTAAAAAAATATTAAAATTATATACTTACACAGATATATAATTGGCTTATGAGGCTTTTCAAATTATACTTTTATATTAAGGTGTTTTTTGTTCTTTGATTTAAGACTGACAAGTTCAAAGCACCAATAGAGAGAAATTAAAAAATATTTTTTCTTGAAAACTCCACCCGCAGAAGCACAGTCACCACAGAAATAATCCGGATATTTACAATAGCCCACTCAACCAGACATACAACAAATACAGCTATATGCAAAGCATATGCCACAATAAACATACATAAATTATTTAGATTTAGCTTTTTCTAAAGTCGACGTATATTTTCTTACAATTTTATTTCTGGTGATTTAGTCAAATCTTAAACTTCGTTGCTGTTTATTTTATTATTCTATCGCCGTAAATTCTATCAATGCACAAAAATAGCAATGATTAGCAAAGTGAATCGTACGGTGCCATTTAAGCGAATGAATATGGCTATATTATATTTTAGTTTAGTCACATTTTAGTTACTTTCAACGTTAGATATATTCACTTCTTGTGTTCGTTCTTATTATTATTGTTTCGTTAAAAATCCCTTACTAGTTTAGCAGTTTTTAATAATTTTCGGTAATAGTTTTGTTTTTATACACTCGACTTCAAAATATTTTGTACATTTACAACTTTCACATTTGTTGCTGTTTCGTTGTACAATTCGTAATTAAATTACACATATTATTATATTAACTACATAAATAGGTAATAGTATAAAATTTTAATAATTCTCAGTGTTAAATGTTCCTAAATTTGAACAGTGTGATTTTTTTAACAAAACAAAAAAAGGTAATATTTGAAATTAATGTTTTTAACAATTTTTTGCTTGCCATAAATAGCCGTAATACTGTATTTATGGATAGCTCAACTTTTACATAGTGTATTAGGTGTACAATACCGAAGCAGGCTCGTAGAGAGGCTCGTAGGCATAAAAGTTGGGACATCTCTAAGGCCAGCATTGTCCTTCGTTGTAATGTATCTAGTTCAATATCATCACAGTTTAGACCGACAGTTAGTCGCATACACAACTGTTATATTTCTTTTACTATAATAGCAATAAGAAATCCTAAGTGTAAATGTAAACACATAATTTATTGTAAAACAATAGATACACTTTAAGTAATATTAGTGCCTGCTTTACATCTTATATTGTGTTCTTAATGAATAAAAGACATATTTTGCATAAACTTCTAATGTTTTAGGAGTAGTGTTTGGAACACGTCTAATTACCTAGTAATGGTCAGTGCTTTATAAACTTTACACTAACAACTTAAGAGGCTTCCTAAAATAAATTTAAATGCTATATGTTATAAGATTCTGTTGTTATTGCTAGATACGTAAACGCTTAGCCATTACAATTTGTTTAGTTATTTAGTAAGCTTTATTATTAAATTGGAAGACTAGTGTTTTGGTGCTAAATTTGAACGATTGTTCGTGTTAGAAAAATCTTAAGGAAACGAAAATTCGAAAGGAATCAAAATTCTTGTTTCGCAACATTCCGTATGAAATGTTAAGTTTTTATTTGCGTCTCGCGATGAGCAAGTAAAGCGTAGTATCGTTGTTTTTTGTCTAGTAATTTAGTAATAGTTTTTTCTTGTTAATTTGGGTTTGGGAATTAAGTTAGTTGACTAACTAGGACTAAGGTTTATCTGAATTCATATAGATAATAGCTTCTACGTGTTTAATTTACGATTACAGGGATGTGCTGCGCAGGCACTCAGCGGTAGCACTGACGGGGAAACTTAAGAATTTATTCAGAAAGTCTTGTCTCTGATAAAAAGCCAAAATTTAATAAGCGCTATAGACTGATTAGAGTAAGAACGCGTTTGAATTGTACACTATTAGGCATATTTTATAGATAAAAAATGTACATTATTTACTAAAATAATAATTTTATAAAAAAAAAATTCGCTGTGAGAGCAAAAATCGGGCGTGAGCTATTTCGGTTTGGTATTAGTCGAAATTTCGTGATTGGACATGATCTTTCTTTACAAGTTTAGGTGCTAAGTTGTTTTTGGATCTCGGAGGCCTCGGAGGCTCGTGTCGGAGGGTTTTAAAGGGCGAGAACTACACCGTGTTCTAAGGAGCAGAACACATCCCTGTCGAAACTACATTAGTTAGGATCTTAGCAAGTTTAAGACTGTTTCTGTGACCTGTTTAAGTTTTTATCTTTCTAACTTGTTAAGGTATTTTTTCAACGCAACACGCGTGCGACTTTATTCAATGTGTTCTTCTTGTTGGCATTTTTACTTATTTTATAAGGAATCTAAATTAATTTATTGGTTGTTGTATTGAAATTTTATATTATTTTTTTCTTAAATTATTATTCTACTATCCGTAATTTGTAGATTTTTTGTTAACAATTGGCATCTGTGTAATGCAGTCCATTAGATTTTTACAATTTATTTATCTAAAAGATGTGCCAAAAATATTGCGTGTTTTACGTTTTGTCTTCCATTGAACGGAATTATTCGTTACTCAACAAAATAACGCCTAAATCTTTGAAACGTCTAACGTGTTAAATTAATGGGCTGCACATTATGGATATTATATACTTAGGTATCTATCTAAATGATTTATATCACACACATTATATATTATAAATGAATAGTTCTTTTTCCTTCCTTACTTTTATTAAAGATACTTGTCATAACTACTCATAAAATGTAATGTAATCGTTAAACCGAACTTCATAAATCCTAATATTGATGATAATGGCGTTTTTAATAAAAACAAATATACAAAAAATATTGCCAGTTTTATTATTCGAACCGAAAGCCGCACCCAGTTATTTATTTATTTTCCGTTACGCACGGCACCGCATTTCCGTTGTGTTCACGCTTCGCCACGACTTTCTGCCTACCCTCCCGACTGTCACTTCTGCATGTCGTCGTTAACACATCACCGGCCATGTTGCTTCGCCATCATTTTCTATTTATTTATTATAATTTTGTAATTTCAAATTTTTAGTTCAATTATGATTTCTCACTTGTTTCCACTCCGTTAAATTTGAGTTTTAAAATAGTAAATGCAATTGAGATTAGCGATGGCCAGTTGGGCCGATGCGTGAGTGGCGCGGGGAGCCACCCCCATATTTGTTTTGTTTCTTTCGATCTGTTTCCAGGTAAAAAGTTATTCTCGTGTTCGATATGCGGGAAGGTTCTATGCTCGAAGGCGTCGCTCAAGCGGCATATCGCGGACAAGCACGCGGAGAGGCAGGAGGAGTACCGCTGCACGATATGCGAGCGAGTGTACTGCTCCCGGAATTCCCTGATGACGCATATTTACACCTACCACAAGTCGAGGCCCGGGGAAACGGAGCAAATTCGGTTTTTTTAGTGACTACTCGGGAGGAGTTGGCGCGGCGTGCGGCAGCGAACCTCCGCCAAGGAGAACCGAGCCCACCACAGCGCCGTACTTACCATCCACCACAAAGGTTAGCACATGTTTATAGATAGGCCGCGACGCTAACTCATTAACGATAACTATAACAATAACGATAACGACAGCAAACGTTAGGGTCAAAATCCTTTTCCGTTTTTTTTTCTATTACTTTATTTAAATCGTTTCGACCTTTATGTTCCTTATGTTTTACGCCCCGAGCCAGGCCCCTCCCATCGGGTTTCGCAGAATTGACGTTGTTGTGTTGCTTGGAGCATGCTTCTATCATTTTGTTATCACGTGTTTCTGTGTCATTGTGGTTGAGAGAATTTCCTAAGATTTTGATAATTGAGAACTCGTGATTACTGTGTAGTTAGTCAATGTGTACAGTGCATATTATTAGTATTATGATCTAACCTGAATTATAGTGTCGCATCGGAGTCGCGAGGGTATGGTGTTGCGGCGCCTGCTAATCTGTGGTTTCATGTTGCAGCTGTGCCGCCCCTCCGTATGCCCCCGCCCACCGCCGGGGGCATCAACGAGCCCCAGGAGTGTCCCTACTGCCGCAGGACCTTCTCTTGTTACTATTCCCTGAAGCGACACTTCCAAGACAAGCACGAGCAGTCGGACACGCTGTACGTGTGCGAGTTTTGCCACCGGCGGTACCGGACGAAGAACTCGCTGACGACGCACAAGAGTCTGCAGCACCGCGGCTCCAGCGGGATGCTGAAGCGGCTGCTGAAGACGTCCGCGCTGCATTCCGCGCTGGCGCCCTCGCCGCATCATCTTTTCGACTTGGGCGCCAGCGACCACGCGCCCCAGCTGCCCCCGGGCCTTCAATGACCTCAGACCATGGCCTGAATCTCTACCGAGCCCGCACTGCGAGTGGCCAACCGCCTCGCGACGGGCGCGCCGGGGACGGCGTACGATGTGCAATAACAACGGACAATGCCAAAACAATGCACACCGCATTTAACGGTTAATCGTATTATAATTAGTAAAATATTGACGTTAGGTTAAAATTCCATACAGTATTCGTGGCGCAGTAGCTCGCCTAGTGGACGCTTGACGGACTTCGCTTGTGACTTGTGAGTTCCGCGATTTACGCATTTTCTAGAGAAAGTTCGACCGTGTTCAATATGACAATGTAATCCAGAGCAATACTAAAGTATTAATATATCTAGTACTGCCAAAATAATGCCAACTGTATTCTAAAGAGATGATACATTTTTTTAAATCACTTTTCGATAAATATCTAGTGTCAAATTAGATTCGGTAACTGTACAAAAAAGAACGTACAAATTTTAAACAGTAAATTTTAAAGTGGAAAGAAAATATTTTTTAAAGAAACTTTTTTCGGAACGCCAAATCTAAATTTAAAATACAGATTATTTAGGGGTAAATTAACAAAAAAATTAGATTAAAAATGTTGATGTTGAGTAAAATTAAAGACTTCTTAGAATCTGATTTCGAAAGTACAAAATTTAACGTCTAATTGAACAATATTAATCTATTCTATGTGCGTTTGGCTTCAATAATAAATAATTATGAGTAATGTCATCAATGTGTAAGTAGCCGTGCCTTCGTTCGTCTTCATGCCATTAATGTTGGTGTAGAGTAGCTGACCGAGTCGCGTGCGCAGGAGGATGGCGAACGAACGCGCCGCGCCGGTTCGCTTAGCTCGCTTAGCGCGCGATGTGCTCCCAGGATCCTTCCGCTCAGCTCACGACGAGCGTAATCATGTATAGTTATAATCGAGTTGAATGTACGAGTAGTTAAGCTGATAATAAGGTAATAAGTCATCATTTTATATTAGGAATTTCTTTATAATGTATCCGAGCGGACTGCGAGCGGATCGCGGATTGCGAGCAAAGTGAAACGGCGAGCGGAGCGAAACAGCGGTGAAACATGGAGAGGAGTAATAGCTTAGGGCATGACCCTAGAGGATCCTTAAATACAGGGTTAGTGTGAGTCACGAGGATATCTGGCGTCGGGTCGCGAGTCGTGGGTCTTCGAGAGTAGTTCGACGATCGTATACGGATATGCATGATTTCAAATCATGGAGTTAAAATTAATCATTTCTTCTGTATAAATTAACGTAGACTTTAGGTATTAATTGATAGAATTATATTATTAAAACTGTATCCATTTTCGGATTTCTCTCTATGAGTGTATAGTGGTTCTTTTTAATGTCGACCAACGTAGCGGACATCTCGTTATTGAAAATTTATTAGATTATTATTATTATTATATTCTCAAAAATCTTAGGATTAACCATAAGATGGCTGCAGACTGTAAAAAATATTTTATTTACTTATATTTAGGAAATTGCTTGGGTACCGTATTCGTTTACAAACTACATATCCGGTCAGGGTTATCGACAACTGTAATATCAAAAGCAAAGAAATCACTCATATCCTACATATCACAAATATCTCTATACATAACGAAGAAAAGTATTTTAATGCCGTGATATTTCGCCAAGCCAAAGAAAAATTAACGGAGATAGTCGCATTTATTTCCGATAGAATTTAAAAAGGAAAAAAATATTCTGACAAGATTGAATTGTTTGAAATGAAAAATACAATATAGTGCCATATCTTGCGAACCACAACTGTTCGACTTTCGACATATCAAATCACTGAAAGTGAATGTTTCTACAACCCTCGATAACAATGCACTCTTTCAAACAGATCAATGCAATTTAAGTATACACTTAATAATCGTAACGTCAGAGCGAACAACATTTATTTTTGCATTTATATTTCCAATGTATAAGTAAAGGTTAAGGATATCTAATTTAAGTTTTCGTATTTTATTTTTCATTTTCGGAATGTTACATATTCGTACTTTGTGATATGATTTTACATTAACGTTATTCGGTATGTATTCAGTTAGTTATAACGGTAATTTTAACAAGTAACATCTAACGTTCTGTTATTAAGATTATCTTTGTTTCGGAAGCCGGTCATAACGCAATACCTCTGTATTTTCGTAATACCTCAAATATATTATTTTGTTTTTTAATTTTTATCAGAATGTTGCACTTACTGGCTATAAAATAGGTTTCTTTGTAGTGTTGCAATAGAAGGTACGATATACGGCATACATAGCTGGAGCTTAGGTGAGTAAAGCAAGCGGGTAGAACGAATTGTAAATAATTTAAAAGTTAGTATCTACATACATGGCGTCATTTTGGGAATAGACCTCGTGATATTATATAGTAAATAGATAAAATCATTAATGGAAAAGGATTTTTATATATTCTACTAATGGATTTATTATTAGTGAAACTTAGACGTAGTCGACGTAACTTTTGTAACGTTTGTTTTATTGTTTCCGCTGTTTGGTTCTCGTTGTTGTGCTTGCGGGCTTTTGGAGTTCCCACCTATTTTGTTTGTTGAGTTTTGGAGTGATTCGAAATTTTTTGATCTCAGTGGACAGCTGCGAACTACATCAAAATTTCGTAGACAGCCGTTTGTTAACGTGATTTTAATAATTAAATTAATTATTGACCTAAATTTTAGACTTGTGTTGTTTTACGTGTCGGCAAAAAGGGGGTCGCAGCTAAGAAATTCAAAACAGCAAATGTGCAACGTTTACAGCGAAACAATAATATTTTATATTTTGCAATGTATACCAAAATACTGCATTTTTAAATAGTAAGAAAGTGAGAACAGTTTATTTGTTTAATATAATAATCCGGGTTCTATAATAGTTTCGCTTTTCGCCAGTTATTTTAATTAAGTTTAATGAAGAAATATTTAATAAACCGACTGTGTTACTAAAGTAGGGTAATGCACAAATAATGATCAACAACGGTATGCCTTCTAACAGTACAACTATTTCAATAGCCTACTAATATTATAAGAATTATATGCCTCAGAGTGACGTTTAGGGCTCATTGAACTAATACCGCAATCGAACCACATATGTATAATTTCATTATAACCTTCCTTTCAATCGTTATAAAGAACGAATTAACTAATCGTGACGAGCTTTTTTTAATCATAAAAATGAATATCGAGAAATAAGTAAATATCGAGAAATTTTTAATTATAATTATCTATACATACTACTAAGAGAGCCGACCCCAATCGAAATGGAATAGGGCAGGAGTAAGAGAGACAAAAAAATATATGAACCCTAAATGTAATTTTCAGGCAGTCACAATTTATCTGAATTAATTTGCGAAATCCTTTTTTTTCTGCAACATATTATTATGTTTCGGAGTAAATCATGAATTTAAAAATAATATATTCTTGCAAATCGTTGCTAAATTTAAAAAAAAAAAACAATATTAATATACAAATTATATACAAATATCAAATAGTATTAATTTTAACTCGCACGTTTAACGTGTTTTAACACTTTCAAACAACAGTTACAATTTTATTCTCATGTTCACAAACCCTTCACAAATAAGTCTGTTTTAAGAAATGCTTTTATATCATAAGTATTACCTCCAATAATATTAAGTATTACCTCCAACTATATCACTTAATTTAATGTTTTAATGTAGCGGTAACGCTGACCCCAGTTTGGGCGGAGGCTGTAAGAAACGTCATGTACCTTACGCCATTCGCCTACCAACAGTGCATCTATGACAAATATAAGTTAATTACAAAATGATAAATATAAGTAACAAAAAATATAATGTCACTTTTTGTTATTAACGATGACACATTTGATGATAATCTGTTATTTCCTACTTATATTTACCAGGTTGTTCTCCTCTCCCTTCGCTGGAAAAATAACCGTTATTTACATAGTTTTTTTTCCGGCCCGGTGTCTCGTATAAACAATAATTATTGTAAATGTCAATCTAAGATATAACAGTTGTTACATAGTTCTTCCCATACACATACATACATTATTTTTGTTGATCCATTTCCATATATAAAATGCAATAGTTACCCGTTCGCGCGACCGCTACTTGGCACGCTACGACGTTAGGTGTTATATGCCACTGCCGGGAGCGCGAATGAACCAGTACCTTCAATAGTTAATTATTTAAAATAATTTAAATCGCTCGGCCGGAGAAGTGTAACCATTTGAGGTCAAATCGACATCATTTCATTATTATCAGGCTATAAGTACTTATGTATGATATATCTGTATATATTGAAATAGCTATCTTATGATATTTAATATACATAATTTAATGGTCTAAGTTCAGATATAACTTTTGTATTTATCTATTGTTATTTCTCTGTTGTCATTTTGAGCGATTTGTTTGACAGCGTTGTTATGGGTGAGTCGATTCGGCCTCAAATTCAATAGCTTTAATATTTATATCAGTATCTTCCACTTGTAATATACCTACATAAGTATACTACATAAATAGCAATAGTTTCCAATCAGCCATAGTACCTCAGTAAACTATAGTTAATCATATCTTTATAAGCATCGACTCAAGCAGATTTTTCATCCGTCTATGCCTAGGCATAAAATAAAGTTCTTTGTTTTAGGTGCTTAGATTTTATCGACTAATCTGCTGGGCACACAGTGACTAGATTCATAAAGTATAGTTCCGTAACTCAAAGTGCACTTACATCATTTATATAAAGTATAAGTATTATATATTCTAAGTATTGCATCGCATCTCCGCGCCGAGCGACTCTCGTTGATCACACTTTACAGTACCTATATAAAATATTTACAATATATACACGCTTATGACATACAATATACTGACAGTTATATGCTAGAAATAACTTTTTATCTACAGTTTAAGTAAAGTTGTCGGTCTATTCTGCTAAAAGCTGACCGCGTTTCGGAAGGTCTCAGCCGTTAGCAGAACCGGCCATACTGTTATACTTGGATGACACATTTTATACACAGAAATATTTTTTTATGAGAAATAATCAATTTATATTTGAGAGTTAATTTAGTGGCAATTCTAATTTACTGCACTATATTTTTGCTGACACTTAGGATTAGATTTTTCTTTTTTCGTAATTTAATGTATGCACGATCTGCGTTTTTATAAGTATCGATTTTTCTTTCTTTTAAGCTACGCGGCGACTCCCGCGCATGCGAACTAAGTTATTGCGCCGGGGCCTGCGCGGGAGGCGCTGGCTTTGTAAGCCTAAACTAATATTGTGTTATTAATGTGTAAAGTTATAGTTTGCCATCGTTGATCAAAGAAGAAAATATGTGTTAAATACATTTAGTTAATGAGTTTTGTTATACTTTTAAATGTTCGGGTTGGGTCCGAGGGAAGTGTACAAAAATGTTTCATAGTATTGTGTATTGATCGAGTAAGGATTATAGGTGTGTTGGGCTAAGGCTCAAACAGTTAGGCTTCTCTTGAAAATTGTTGTAAGTTAAAACATCTATATCAGTCGGTGAGGACACTTAAAGTACTATTGTTGTAGATTGTATGGATTGCGGGGATCGGGCGCCTGTGCCGCTGGCAGCTGGCGTGACGCTTTCGAAAACGGCCACATAATGCTAGGGACGCGACGTGTACAGTGGAACTTCATCTAACGTCGAAGCGTAATTGACGTTACGTCATAAGGGCGTAATTGACGTTACTTCATAAAGGCGTAATTGACGTTACGTTATATGGGCGTAATTGACGTTATGTCATAAAGGCGTAATTGACGTCACGGCGTACGTATTGGCGTATATCAAAAGTCTTTTAAAACTTACATACGCGTTCATCTTGAGGCAAGATGACCGATACGCGCAAGTTTGGCGTATATGTTTAGCTCAAAAGAAACTCATGTGTCAATGTGTTTAGGATATTAATTGTTTATATTAGTTCGTCGCCCGTCGCCCCAGCGGCACAGGCGAGGTGTCTTTACTTGTTTTGATGTTGTTGATATAAATGTGATTAAGGAATCAGCTTGGGGGTCGGAAAGGACATATCAATAGTTGGGGAACTTAGTACTATAAGTATCTGAAACTGACTTTCGGACTAAAACTTGATTGGTTAGCAGATTGGGTTTCGTCAGAAATCCGCATCAGAATTCTCATGCGAAATATAACAGTTGGATGTAATAAAAGTATAAAAATAAACTCGCAGTGATTCCATTGATGATTTGTATTTTTATTTTGTTCTTATGCGCCTTTGCCCCGCTTGATATACCTACCTTTACGTTAAGACGGCCTATTTAGTTATGAGAATAAGTATTTTGGCTATGATAACGATTTATTTGTTCGTCTAAAGAGAAAAAGTATATGTATATAGGTACTCGTTACAACGATTTATAATAACAAAATATTTTGCATTGTGAAACCGATATAAAACGAATCTTTTACAAATGCAGTGAATCAA